>CM072768.1:99319367-109319367 GCA_036936925.1 Cenchrus fungigraminus | reverse complement strand
TCGGAAGTCAACCCTCAAGAACACCTTTTCACGATTTCCACCGAAAACCACCAAATTGAAGCCGTTTCGGAGGGTTTGATGGAGCAAAGTCACCAAGCAAAGAGGCACAGGGTCCTCATATGTGACATCCAACAAGAATCCCCCAAAGAAACGCTCCCACAACCTCACCATGAAAATCGTCAAGAAAAACTCCGAAAATCACCAAAAAGGGAAACGGTATAGACACAATCAATCCTTGAGGAACCACGCCGAATCATCTATACATACCATGAAGGTTCATACAAGGTCTAGCTTGCCTCCCGATCATCCATCCCTCTCTCAAGATCTCACCATGAAGCCCTCAAGCTACTCCTAGAAATCCTAAGGAAAATAGGAAGGAAAATAGCAAAGGGAAAATGAGCAAGGGTTCCAAGAGATGGCTGCCATCCTCTCACCACTTAGGTTATATGCAGGCTAGCCGAAAGACGAAACTACCCCTATTACATAAACTAGGATACACACCCACCAAGGGCACTTTGGGAAATTGTCTTCGTAACACCATCGGACGGATGCCTGGCGACCGCACTTCGCATAGCCTCGACGCAAGCCTTGCGATCCCGACGCATGTCCTCCGCTTCGAAGCTTCCCGGCACCCTGCGACCCCAAACCGGTCAGGCCGGTTTCACCAACCGGTCAGATCGGTTTTGGCCTGACAGCAACGCCCGGTCTTCGGCCTCGGCATTGTGTCTCAGCTGAGTAACCCAGTGGTTTTCTGGTGAACCACTGCAAACCCCGCAAACTTGATGTAGCCTCCGCCAATCACCACTCATGACTCGGCTCCCACGAAGTCCCGGCTCGACCTTGGTTTTGAGGCTCAACCAAGAAACCTTCCACGACTTCATCTTGCTGTTCTTGCCACCATGCGGCCCGCACTTGACCCCGCTGGCCACCGGGTCCCTCGAACCAAGCCTACTTATCTTCTCCACACCTGGAGGCCTCACCGGCAACGACCTTTCGCGCTTGTTCTTCACCTGCACCAACACCAGTCAAGCCGCAACCTGCACCTGCAATACTTAGCCAAGAGTCAGTCCACACAACGTTGTCAATCACTCATCACACCAGGAAGCACCATCCACCGGTCCTCGAACCACACATGGCTCTCAGTAAGTCCATGAGAAGCTTGTCTTGTTTTGATAATATCTCAACTATGATATCTTGGTAGGACTAAACTTTCCCATAGCTCCCTATAAAGCCTTCCACAAAATATTTGAGAGAGGAAAGGAGTAGAACAAGTTGGCTTGAGAGACAAGATGAGATGAGAGTTCTTGAGGAAGATGCAAGGAGGTTTATTATTGATATTGGTAATGTAATTTTTCTTCATTCCGCTCTTTATTTTCAAAATTTCTGAGATTTGTTTAAAATTTGAGAGCATGATTAATTACTTCTGGAAAGAGCTTAAATGATATTTACCCTCCATAGCGATGAAAGCTAGCAACATTATGGAACTTTAACAAATATAAACTTGGAGAGCATTATGTTTTCTCATATATGATCAAGTGCAGGGTATGAACATTGAAAGGCAATACTGACATCCATTAAAGGCTTACTCGAGGACGAGCAAGGTTTAAGCATGGGGGTATGTTGACGGTCGATTTCCGTCAACCAAGAGCACTTGTTACACTTTGGTTTGAGCTTTGAATTATAACTAACCCGCCACTAGGCATACTAATGATGTAATAAGTTCACACTTGCATGTGGTTTTTGGAGTTTATTATTTACGCAGGAAATCAACGTTAAAGAGGAGACTTTCAGGATAAGTCCATCAAGCACTTTATGAGAAGATCATAAAGCTCGTCATAAGTCAAGACATGAAGTGAACATGACTCCAAATGACCCAAGGACCGAAGGATCAACACGTAAAACTCCGGGGACTAGGAGGTTTACCAACGAGATCAACTCAGCCTGAGAGATATTCTCACAGTCCAGAACAATATGATCTTTCGGTGCAGATTCGGAGACTTAAACGGCCTCTAATGGCAAAGGTTTGACTACCAAAGTTGTAGGCCTCGACGATAGCTTCGATTTGGACATATGGAAGGCCCAATTTAGGTCAAAGAGCTAGGAGATATGCCCCCGAAATGCCAGCTGCGCAGACAAGTCCGAAATCAGACAGATTATCTTCTGAGGCCGTTTTGGGGATCTTATCTTCGTTTCCAAGGAAATCAATGAATACCAAAGTTGGAGATAATTTCGTGGCACACAACCTGGATACCGAATTTGCAGTATTTGGAGTCCGACGTGGGAGATATGGTGCCGGAAAGGAAGAGGCTGCGAATCAAGAAAATCTGGACGAGGCTGATTTTATGAAAACCAAGTTTGCTTCTCTCCCAAGGAGGATCTCGTGCAAGGCAAGGTGGAGCACGCCCCAAGGCACCCCAAGGGTATAAATAGAACCCCCTAGGCGCCCCAAGATGGTTACCCATTGACATCCATTCATCGGAGAGCCGCCGGAGATCACCACAAGGAGGAGGACGTCGAGGCCTTGCCGCGGCGCCGCCGGAGTTGGAGGATCTTCATCGGATGCATCTACCACGTTCAACGGTACCATGCTTAGTATCTTGATGGTTTAGATTCATCGTTTGTCCATGGAGTTGTAATGGATCTTGATATGTAGTCACCAACTCTTGTTAAGATCATAATCTATCGTTCCTTTGTTGATGATGCTTAATGCTAAAGGTTTGGCCGCCATGCTTTTCGGGTCGCTCCCGTGGATCGTGTCAACATACCGTGATCATCAATAGGTTTAGCAAAGATTACCTTCGCGTAGTGACAGTACGGGGGGAGGGAAAATGCTAAACCGTGGTCACATGTTTAGATAGATTAGATCGGTTTTATCATGTTTAGGTGATTGCATCTTCAAGTACCCTAGACTCCATGGGCAAATGTTCTCCATAACTTGTGTATCTCACATCTCTCATTTGACCTAGATTAGATTTGTTTTGACTTGTCTTAGTTCATAGATTAGATTGTCTTTAGTTCATAGATTAATATTTCATCCAAAGGTTTGCATCAACTAGATTAGTGCTAGATCAAACGCTAGTGATCCCCTTGCTCCGCGGATTGACAAGAACCTAGGGAATCCCCGTGGTGAAAAAGGTGTAGGTCCGTACGCTTGCAAATCAAAGTTCGTTATGCGTTTCTACCATCAACACCTAGCCGCGCGCATCCCCGTGCTCCGCCACCCGCCATTGGTGCGCCGCCGCCGAGCACCATCTCCCGAGCTAGCTCGCGCCCGCCTGAGCACACGAGGGCCACCGCACGACCCCACCACAGCTCCCCGGCCCGCTTGTTGCCGACCATCGCCGCCCTGCTCACCGGAAAACAAGACGCCGCGGCCGCTCTGCCCCTGCTCCGCTGCCGGTGACCGCCGGAGCTCCCTTCGTGCTGGCCAAGTCCGCGGATCGACCCTTGGTGAGCTTCTGGCCCTCCCCCGCCGCTCACCCGGCCGAGTCCGGTCCTGCCTCACCGCCGGCAAGCTCAGCCGCACCGCCAAGAGCTGAATTGTGAACATTGCGTTCTTTTCGAGGGCCTCTGTGTAAAAGCCAGGGACCAAACCGCAAAAAGATTCTTCCACTTTTGGTTCTTTTTCCCGAATCTTGTAAAATCAATAACAAATCACAGAAAAATCAGAAAAATGCAAACTTAACTGTTCTGGAATCCTTGTGATGAATACTAGCTTTTCTAGAAAGGTTGTATAGGGTTTTACTGCATAGTTTTTGAATAATTTTGAAATTTCCAGTTTGGCTAGATTTGAAATAATTTAAATTCTATGCATGATCTGAAGCTAAGTTTTGGATATGTTGTCTGCTATGTCATGATGGTCTTCTGGTGCAATTTTGGCACACAGTTATCAAGTAGATCTTTAGTTATAAATTAAAGTTGATTTTCAGCAATGTCCCTGTTTATGATTTTTGTAAATTAATCTGCTGATCCTTTGGATCCATTCTTTTTGCTATTATCTTGTTTAACGGTTTTGCACCCATGGTAAATGGTAGAGATGTTTTTATCATGGTTAATAGGGTCAAGTAATTTTTGCACCAGTTTAACCTTCCCTCATGAATTTAAAATAATTTAAATATTCATTGCTGAGTAAGTGCATATCTCTGCATGGTTAGATGTGTTAGACTTCTACATGATTTTCTAGCTCAAGATGTGGTATATATATTTCTATATGATTTATTTGTGTTTTTAATGGATCAATCTAGTTGTATTTTTCATGCTAAATCTGTGGCTTGGTTTAATCTAAATTTTTGGCAGTAGCTCATGCATAGTATGATGTTCCTGTTTGCAAAGTTTCATGGTCACATTGAAAAATCAAGCTTAATCCAAGAAATAAAAGGAAAATAGAAATCACCTTTTGTGTGCAATTTAAATCACTTGTTTGAGGTTCACCAAATCCCACCATGAATAGCACCCTTAATTTGGTGAAGAAAAAGTTATTAAATAATTTAGATGTGCACATAATCACCATCAAATAAGGAAGTTAAACTACACACACCCCCTTGCTCTTGTAGGAAGAGTATGCTGAATATATCCTTGTCTAGGTGATTGTGGTCACCCATACACCCCCTATGTTTACCCTTCAATTTTGAGCTACATTTTCACTCCCTAATTATGAATACATGAAGTTAATGCTTATGCATGTCGTGAAGAACTTCCGAACGGGAACTACGAGTTGGTGCCAGAATCCGAGGGAGAGCTAGCTGAAGGAGAAGTGAACGTGGTGGAGGTGCAGCAAGACTTGAATCAAGTTTCGAAGGACTTCGTCACCGACTTTACTAGTGAAGGCAAGCCCCAGAGCATAACCCAGTTTTCTAACTTTTACAATTATGTTATGCAATGTTTGTGCATTTACGTTTCAGGAGTTGAATTGAAACCCCAGATGCATGATCCTAGGTTCCTATGCTCAAATACTAGCATGATAGGTCGCTAGTTGCCATGCTCTAAGGACACGGTAAAAGTCGAGTGATGTTCGTCACTCGCGAGCTATAAGTTTCTTATGTTGGAATTATAAGATTTTGTAAAATGATATGCTCATGTGGTAACAGCATGGGACCGACTCCGGCCAGTAGGTCTGTGGTTAAGCGTTTGAACGTACTAAACGTTTGCTGGGAATGGGACCGATAAGCCTAGTACCTTCTTGATCCGGTAAGGGCTCTATGACCACTAATCTTGGGAACAGTCCCCTCTGCTTGCAACAGAGTGGTGCATGTGTGGGGTTGGGGAGGTGAGGCTGTAACCAACCACCTTGTACCAAAGACTTTAGAAATGGATCCTGAGTCGAGAACGGTTGGGAACCACCTAGTTGGTGCATACCCCGCCCCCTGTTGGTTTCTAGTTGGCTATTTTTGGGGTGTGCATTCTCCCGTGTGTTTAGTTTTCCCTTGCAAGGTTATTAATCGATCGATCGTCGGCCTCTCACCGTGACCCGAGATTGCTTAACCATACACTCTATGTCCCTAATGATGGAATTGAGAAAGAACATGGATGTATGCGTAATTGCTTGCACAACTTATGCTTGCAATAGTTGCTTACTTAGTAATGGATAATCAACTAGAATTTTGAGCTAAAACTTGAAAGTAAGGACCTACTCTTTGTTGCTCTTCAACAAAACAACCCACTAGCCATAAAGCCCTGCATGTCGAGAGAGTTGGTGATCTCCCATCACCCGATGGTTAAGTCTTGTTGAGTATTAGTATACTCAACCTTGCTTTTGTTGTTGTTTTAAGGTGATGTGAATGACGATGGGTTCCTATGGCCTGGTTCTCTCCCACCTGGTTGGGAAGTGGAGTGGGAGGATAACAGTGCTTAGTGACGTCATGGATGGCCTCCTATGATGTTACTTATGACGTTTAGTATTTTATTCCGCTGTGTTTGGATCTGAACTATTTACCTTATGCAAAAGACTTAGTTTGTAATAATGAATCTTATGGAGCTTGATGTAATGTTTGTGAAATATTTGTCTCTGGACTCACCATCATGTGAGTTTTGATGTACGAGTTCGATCCTTGTTAAAGTGATTTACCGGGCTTGACCCGGCAGAGGCGACAAGTTACTTCTGTATTATTGCTTAATGACCAAATGGAATGGTTTAGGCAATAATATGGAATTAATTTGGGCGGTTCTGTCATAGCTGGCATGAGAGCTCAGTTGTACACCAGAGATCTTAATACACCCATAATAACATGTTTTTGGAATAAAACTTGCAAGATTAAGGTGTGTGCAAAATGCGTTAGAACGCTAAGGATGAACTAGTCTGAGAGGCCCTAGAGGGATTTTCGGTTCTTTCAAGTGGCTAGTAATTTATTGTGTATTTAAACTAACTTCCAGCACTTCTTAAGCCACGTGTTTCATACATGTGTTGTGCCGCATCACGAGTATGTGAGGGTCGATAGGGCAATCTATTCAACAAATCCTATCTTCTCAGTTGGATGCTCACGTGTTTTAGACGTGCACTTTCCGTAAGTAAATCATGCGAAGGATGATATGTTCTATTCCACATGAACATATCCTGGGTTGTGATGTCGCCACGTTTTGCCATATGTGAGCATGATTCTGCATTACGAACATGCGAAGGGGACGCCCTCCATTCAAAAGGGGCTTGTCTCAGATTGGACGCTGTCCATGCAGTGCTAAACGCATGGGTGCCATTTCTATAGTAAGGTAATGTTTGGGGACGCTTCCGTGATGTGCTAGCATGGAAGATTCTTTCTTTTGCAAACACTAACCACGTTTCGGTAGATCGAACGGTTAGTATCCGACTAGCTATTATAGGGAGAGACGTATAATTGTGCCTTGCCACCGGTGCTAACCACGATTTTCGGGCATGGATTTGACTTGTGAGGATGTTTAGGATGCTTTTGCATCATGCTAAAAGTTGTTAAGAAATGATTAAATCACTCTTAATATCCATCCTAAAACACCTCACCAAAACACCTTCACTTGTCTCAATCTTAATAGCTGTCCCTGTTTCATAGTTTTGGATGATCTGTTGGTCTAAATTTTTTGACCCTTTGAACAGACTTTTCTGGAGAAAAGTTAGATACAAAAGTTGTGTCAAATCTTGTCAAGATCCTGCTGTAAAAATTTCAGAATTTTTGAGCAAGGGAATCTCTAGTTATGTTCAGTTTAGTTCATGTCTGCTTGCTGTTTGTCCTGGCAGACAGAGAGCTGAACTTTGGTCTATTAGGGTATCTTCCTTTTGTTTTTAGCCCAACTTTTGAATACCAATTTTGGGTCAAATAACATCACTGAGTAGCTGGAAAATTTTGAGAATTTTTGGCCTACCAGAATATGAGTTATATGCATTTTTGTGCTCTGGACAGAATCTGTTATCTTTTAACTCACACTAATCGGTGGGAGTTTTGTTGATACAGATGGCTGGACCGCTGTTCTCGGAGGTACGGCCTGACGGGAGGGTCTGCACCGACGGGCTACATCTTGAGGGGTTTGCCCGCATTTTGTGGGACACCCTTCACTCGTCGGGATACACTACTCCTCCGACGTACGAGGCGTTGGAGACCACGCAGCATGGAGTGCCTCGCTGCTATGTTCGGGTGACCGTGCCACTTCATCCCACTCACCCGGAGTGGCAGGACCTGAGCATGGACGTGTCAAGCATCCGCATGATGGAGACACTTGAGGTTGCTGCTTTGAGAGTGCTGAATGCCTTCGGTGACCAGCACCCTCTCGAGGTTTCATCAACTCCGGTGGGACTACTTCCGACCGTCGATCCCGCGGATCCCGCGTGGAGGAACTGCATGGGGAATATGGCAGCGCTTTTGACTGAGAGGACCCCACTGGATGTACTGCACGAGATGTCACGGTGCATGAACGCACTGTACCGTCTTCAGGCTCTCCGCAGTGTGGCTACCATAGACGTGGCCACCGTTGCTCTCGACACTGCTGGAGTGTTGGGAGTACGTACTCACCACCTACGCTCCATCTCCTTTAGCTACACAGGGCTGGAGCGAGACCTTGCAGAGGCCCGAGTACGGACTGTTGGACTGGAGGCTAGAGAGGCTCGCTGGGTGACCTGTGCCGCTCAGTCAGTAAATCAGTTCGCTGATCGCCTTCAGACTATTACGGGACTCTAGGAGCAGCAAGAGCAAATGCAGGTCGAAATGGATCAGATGAGGGATGAGCGCTTACAGCACGTACAAGCACTAGCACAAATGGAAGAGCAGCTAGAGTTGACGGACGAGGATCTGGGTGCTGCCCATGGCATGATCGCTATGTTACAGTAGCCACCACCAGTTCCGGAAGCCATGGAGGTGTATCAGTATGCCCAGGAATTCAACAACCTTTGTCACTATGGGGGATATCATGTGAATAATGATGAGAAAAAGATGGATGGTTTCAAACGTGGTCTTGATCCTGAGCTTTATGAAAGGCTGAACACCATAAAGACCGACACCTACCATGAGATAGTGAAATTGGCTATTTCCCAAGAAGATGCTATGAAGAGGACACAGAATGCGAAGAAAAGGAAGGCTGCGTTCAACTCTAACAACGCGCCTAATCAGAAGTTTCGCCTTGTGAAGAAGGTTTCCTAAGGTTCTTAGAGAAACCAGCAGTCTGGACGCTGGGTGGTTAGGCCTTCCCAGAATTAGCAGTGGGGAGACTATCGTTCTTCTGCTTCCCAGTAGCAGAATTACAAGCCAAATGCTTCACAATCTAACCAAAATGCTAGGGATAGCAAATGCTACAACTGTGGTGAGATGGGACACTATGCTAATGAGTGCCCCGTCCCAAGCAGCAGAACCAGCACAACTAGCAGAACCAAGGACGTGGACCGAATCAGGACAACAAGGACAAGGGAAAGAAGCAGACCGTGCAAGTCAAGCAGGGTCGTCTCAACTTCACCACAATGGTGGGAATTCCTGAGGGAGCAGCAGTCATGATGGGTACATTCTCTATCCAAGGCAAACCTATTAAGATTTTGTTTGATTCTATTGCTACGCATAGTTGTATGAACAAGCAAACACAAATCAAGTTGGGTTTAAAGGAAACGCATACTAGGGGTGTCTATAAGATTGCCACACTAGGAGGAAAAATTTCTTCCAACACAGTAATCATTGGGGTACCTTTGGAATTAGGTAGCAAGGTTTTTCAGACGAATCTTATAACCTTGGGTCTAGATGGAATAGATGTTATCCTAGGAATGGACTGGATGACCCAACACAAGGTGATCTTGGACATTTCTGAGCGAAGGATAGAAATCAACTCCCCGAGAGTAGGAGCATCAACGCTCTACTTACCCTCCAGAGTATCGGCGAACTCATGTGCTTTTGTAACCATAGCTACCCAATTAGAAGAGATTCCAGTAGTGTGTGAGTACCCGGATGTCTTCCCTAATGATCTGTCGGGTATGCCACCGGACCGAGACATTGAGTTCGTTATCGAACTTCAACCTGGTACGGCTCCTATCTCAAAGAGAGCCTACCGCATGCCACCCAAGGAACTGGCTGAGTTGAAGACCCAACTTCAGGAATTATTGGATAAAGATTTCATTCGCCCGAGTTCTTCTCCTTAGGGATGTCCTGCTCTTTTCGTTAAGAAGAAAGACGGTAGTTTGAGACTATGTGTGGACTACCGGCCTCTCAATGCGGTGACTATCAAAAATAAATACCCCCTTCCACGCATTGTTGTGTTGTTTGACCAGCTGTCAGGAGCAAAAGTCTTTTCCAAGATTGATCTTAGATCAGGATATCATTAGATAAAGATTCGGTCTTATGATATTCCTAAAACTGCCTTTTCCACACGATATGGGCTATATGAATTTTTAGTCATGTCCTTCGGACTTACCAATGCACCTTCCTACTTCATGTACCTCATGAATTCAGTATTCATGAACGAACTAGATAAGTTTGTGGGGGTCTTCATCGACGACATCTTAATTTATTCCAAAGATGAAGAAGAACATGCCGAACATCTTCACGTTGTTCTGCAACGTTTGAGAGATCACAAGCTTTATGCTAAATTCTCCAAATGTGAATTCTGGCTGGACAGTGTGAAATTCTTGGGCCACACTATTTCTAGTGATGGTATTTCAGTGGATCCAAGTAAAGTGCAAGAAGTGATGGATTGGAAACCACCTAAGTCTGGTCATTAGATTCGAAGCTTTCTTGGATTAGCTGGTTATTATCGTTGCTTCATTCCGGATTCTTCCAGAGTTGCCAAACCTATGACGGAACTTTTGAAGAATGGGGTCAAGTTTGTGTGGGATGAGAATTGTGAAAAGGCCTTCCACACCCTAAAGCAATATTTGACTTCATCACCCGTTTTGGCTCAACCAGACAACTCTAAGACATATGAGGTTTATTGTGATGCCTCAGGTACTGGTCTCAATTGTGTTCTCATGCAAGAAAATAGAGTCATTGCTTATGCTTCTCGAGCACTTCGACCCCATGAAATGAATTACCCCACTCATGATCTTGAATTAGTAGCGGTTGTTCATGCCCTCAAAACATGGAGGCATTACTTGATGGGAACCCGCTGCAATATATTTACTGACCACAAGAGCCTCAAGTATATTTTCACTCAAGCTGACTTGAATATGCGCCAGAGAAGGTGGTTAAAACTTATTAAAGATTATGACTTGGAGGTACACTACCACCCCGGCAAGGCAAATGTCGTTGCTAATGCTCTTAGCCGAAAGGCCCATTGCAATTGCTTATCCGTGGACACCTAAAGTGACACATTGTGCCACGAGATGAACAAACTCAATTAGGAAATTGTCAGTCAAGGTGAGTTGAATGCTATTCGCATCGAGACAACCTTTTACGACAAAGTTTAAAATGCTCAGTCCAATGACGAGGATGTTAAAAAGGTAAGGCAGAAGTTGTCAGAGGGTGAGCCTAAATACAAGTGTTTCCACCAAGATGCAAAGGGTACAATTTGGTTTGGGCAACATCTTGTTGTCCCAAATGATACTAGCCTCAGGAAGGAAATTTTGGATGAAGCTCATCTATCCAAATTTTCAATTGATCCTGGGAGTAGAAAAATGTACCAGGATTTGAAGGAGAACTTCTGGTGGTCAAATATGAAAGCAGAGATTGCCCAAGATGTGTCCGAATGTTACACATGTCAAAGAATTAAAGCCAGTCATTTGAAAACTGATGGAATTCTTCAACCTTTGCCGATACCTTCATGGAAATGGGATGATAAAAGTATGGATTTCATAGTGGGACTGCCTCTCACATCGAAGCACCATGATTCCATCTAGGTTATTGTGGACAGACTCACCAAGACTGCACATTTTATTCCCGTTCACACCACATACTCGGCGAAGCAATATGCAGAAATTTATATTGAACGCATCGTGTGTTTACACAGAGTTCCTAGAACCATTATTTCCGATAGAGGTTCTCAGTTCATGTCAAGTTTCTGGGAACACCTACATACCTCAATGGGTACCAAGTTACTTCACAGTTCTGCTTACCACCCTCAAATGGATGGTCAGACTGAGAGAGTCAATCAAGTCCTAGAGGATATGTTGAGATCTTGTATTATCCATTTTGATAAGAATTGGGATAATTGCTTGTCCTTGGCTGAATTTTCGTATAACAATAGCTACCAGGCTAGTTTGAAAATGGCACCATTTGAAGCTCTTTATGGAAGGAGATGTAGAACTCCTTTGAACTGGTCCCAGAGTGGGGAAAGAAGATTCTTTGGTGCAGCTTTAGTTAAGGAAGCGGAAGAAAAGGTAAAAGTAATACAAGCCAATCTAAAGACAGCTCAAATGTGACAGCAGCGTTACCATGATCAAGGAAACAAACCTAAACCATATCAAATTGGTGAATATGTCTATCTCAAAGTCTCACCAACAAAGGGAATTCAAAAAGATTTGGAGTGACGAGGGCCTGGATTAGGGCCCCCTTTCAACGGCAAGATAATCACCCTCGAGATGGAGTCATCTGACACCATTGATGATGTGAAGGCCAAGATTTAGTATAAGGAGGACTATGGGTCCTTGTCAAGACCGTCACTAGCAAGACGCCTTGTCTCCGACCAGTAGGAGGCTTCCCTAACAAGTCTCCAACTGGGGGGTGGCTTCTCCGACAAGTTTCCGTTCCGCACGAGGAGTCTCCGCCTCGCACCACAAGTCTCCACCTCACATGACGAGTTTCCGTCCCGCACGAGGAGTCTCCGCCTCGCACGACAAGTCTCCGCCTCGCACGACGAGTTTCCGTCCCGCACGAGGAGTCTCCGCCTCGCATGACAAATTTCCGCCCCACGCGAGGAGTCTCCGCCTCGCATGACAAGTTTCCGTCCCGCACGAGGAGTCTCCACCTCGCACGAGGAGTCTCCGTCTCGCACGAGGAGTCTCCGCCTCGCCTCCGACAACTTGCTCGTTTGCACGAGTAGTTTCCATCTCCGACCAAGGTGAGGCCCGCAAGAGAAGGTCGGAACGAGGAGACCGGGGTCCACACGAATGTGGCGCCATCCCGACGACCGGGCTCCTTCGCAACGACGCGTGGGGCGCCAATTCCCCACGCCATGCAAACGCACCAGCGGGCAGCACGCGCGGGCGGCCGGCTCTGACAAGGGTTGTAATGCGGCACTGTTCCGTCGCGCGGCCCCCGACACGCCGTTCCGTCCGACTCTGCGGCACGCCAACCCTGTCAGAGGCACTCGAGTTCATAGGATGGCATCATAGCCTAGGATGGCATCATACACACCCAGTTCATAGGGCTAGGAGCGTTGAACGAGCAGCAGTACCAAGCCCCGCGCGGGCCGCCATCTTCACTTCTCGCAAGGTTGAGCTTTCCGCCAAAAAAACTCTCGCACGTGAGATCAGCCGCAACATAGTTGTCGTTTTTTGTTTTCAAAATGGAAAATCAAAAGGAGGGCATCATGCCCTGGGTAGGCCCCGAGCGGTGAGCATTTCTGCACAGGTGCAGGAGTACTTGCCGCTCAGCCTTTGGAAAAGTTGCAACACACAGAAATATGGCAACTGAGAAGTTTACGAACTCATAGAAGTATGAACAAAGCAAGCGGCATTTATTCACTGATTCATAAGATATAAACATTTACTCAAGGGTGAAACGGCCACAGGTGTTCGATGTTCCAAGCGTTAGAGACGACTCGACCGTCCTCGTATCGGATCTTGAACATTCCGGGTCGGAGTACTTGATCGACGCTGAATGGCCCCTCCCAGAGGGGTGTGACCTTGTGTCGATCCTTGCTGCCTTGGACTCGTTGGAGCACCAGGTCCCCGACCTGGAACTCGCGGGTACGCACGTTGCGCTCGTGGTAGTGTCGCAAGGCTTCGTCTACACTGGGCCGGCGGAGCACCTTCGCTCGACCAGCTCGCCTTAACACCTTGACGGCGGCGGCGGGGCGCGTGGCGTTCGTCCGAGGCTTCTCGGGCGAGACGATCATGGCCATGTTGGGGCCATACCCGACACAGGAGCGATTTAGGCTCGCCGCCTACTACCTCACCGACCTCACCTTTCAGGCCAGCGGAGCCGAGCCGCTCGCCTGGGGTGAGTTCATGGAGCGGTACACCGCCATGTACCCCCGTGGACAGCAGGGCCTCCCGAACAACCCGGTGACGGCCTACGTGGACGCGCTGCGAGTGTCTTACGTCGCCCCGGGCTCCACGACGACCCGACGGGCAACACCGGCACCCGCGCGTGACTTCACGCGTGAGTGCTTCGTCTGCGTGGCACCGGGCTCAAGCAGCTCCACCGACGCGGAGCCGGCACCGTGTCATCACGCCACGAACGCCCAGCGCAGGGCGCGCCTCGACGAGCTCGCCGAGGTCAGACGCCAACTCGACGAAGAGCTGGCTAACCTTCACCAGGAGCTCGAGGAGGACCACGGACCGCGCGTCCCGCAACCCGCACCGCAGCCGGTCCCGGTGCAGGAACAACGTCGCGATGGAGACGGCGAGCGGCAGGAGCGTCGCCCTGCCGTCGAGCAGTCCAGAGCCCACGCTCCGACACTGCCGGCTCGAGGACGCGCACGCAACAACAACTAACGCGTCAGTAAGGGACGCGGACGTCGACGGTGATGCCCCGCCACTCTTCAGGCGAGCGTCGCAGAACTTAGCAGCCGTGGCAATGCTGCTGCGCAGCTGCCCAGAGGCGGCCACCCCCGAGGAGAGGAGGGTGCGACAGCAGCTCAAGGCCCTCCTCGAGACAGTGGAAGCACACCAAGTGGAGAGTTCTGCGTCATGCCAGTGGTCGGCGCGTGACGGGAGAGGAGGACCCTCCGCACACCGCTAGAATCCATCCCCATCGCGGCATCAGAGCCACGGGGAGGGAGCCGGCGGGTCAGCGGTCAAGCAACGTCTCGGACCCAACCGTGACGCTCGGGACACCATCGAGGCTCGCCGCCGAGCTGCTAGTGTCAACAACTACAGCAATGGTGATAACCGCAACCACCGCGACGAGCACCGCCCGCACCGACAAGACGACCGGAGATGCAGAGGGTGCTACGACAGCGACGACGACCGTGATCGCAGCTGGTCGCCGGACTAGAGGGGCCCACGGGCCTTTGGACAGAACGTGCGAGATGCGAAGTTCCCCTCGCGCTTCTGAGCTCCGACGAACGTCCCCAGATACGACGGGGAGACCAACCCGAGCGTGTGGTTGGAGGACTACCGGGTCGCGTGCCACGCGGGTGGAGCGACAGACGACCTCTTCATCATCAAGAACCTGCCGCTCTACCTTGACGACTCCGCACGAACATGGCTCGAGCACCTGCCCCGCGGCAAGATCAATGACTGGACGGAGTTACGTCGTACGTTCGTCGGCAACTTCCAGGGCACGTACGCCCGTCCCGGCAAGCAGTGGGAGCTGCGTAACTACAAGAAGCAGCCGAGGGAAAGTTTGCACGACTAAATCCGGCATTTCTCCAAGCATTGCACCGAGCTCCCCGGCGCGACGGGCAACGACGCCATTTTGGCGTTCCAAAACGGCACGACCTGCACCACCCTCATCCATCGACTAGGGCGCCGGACTCCCCGAACCAATCGGGAACTCCTCGACATCGCGACCAACCATGCGGACGGCGAGGAGGCGGTCGCGGTGACCCTCAACACCCCTTAGGGCAAGGGGAATGTAGCGCCTGACACCAAGTACGTCGGAGCTACATAGGAGGCGAGAAGCCAATAGTACGCCTTCGACGTGGATAGCGAGAGTGAATAGATGCTTAGCGTGTGTGTATGACAGTGGGCCCGGATGGCCAGTGTAATGCTTTAGCATCTAGTTAAATGCCAGGAGGCGGAACTTGTAAACGTTAACTATTATCAAACTGAAAACAGAAAAGAACTCGCGTGAGGAACCTTTACTCTGCGATTCCTCTCTCTCGATCCTCTCGATCCGCTCACGTCGCTGGCGATCACCATCGGCCAAGGGTTGTGACAGTTGGTATCAGAGACAACGTATCCTAGGCCACTACCGGGAGCGCACTCGTGAATCCCCGTCGATTGAGCTCGGCAAACAGGGTAGGTCGGTTGATTGGGATCTTGTGGCCGCATCAGTGCTCGATCTCGAACCCGTAATTCCTACGCTACCGTCGGCTCGATTTCCGGTACGAGTTGCCTCTGGAAGTGTTTGTGTATCCAGCAATCTGCCGCGGTTCACTTTGTATCCGCGCAGACCTTCAATTTGGAAGCAAATTCGTGAAGGTGAGGGTTGCTCGGCACTTGTTCGAGTGTAAAATTCTGGAAACCTGAGCGTATTTGTGTGCGGTGGCGACGGAGGGAAGCCGATCTTGGTTTGGGTTGCGCAGCACGTCTGCGTGTGAAATCCCTCAACCGATCCTCGGTTTCAGGCGGCGGTGATTCTCCGAGCAGGCAGTGTGGGGAGGGATTCGTCCTGTGCCGTCCTGTTCGGGTGGAGGCGACGAAGGTGTCATCAGATCCACGGTTTTCACAACGGCGCCACCCAAACCTTCTCAGCAGACGCAGTTCGTCCTGAACGCGATGGCTGAGTCGTCGAAGTAGGGGGAAGATCGGTGGACCCGAGTGGCGGACAGCCTGGATTTGGTGTTCGACTGGGTGGATAAGATTCGGCGAACCCAACAACAGATGCAAGCCAATTTCGACCGCAATACCAAGGCAATTGATCAGGTGATGAAGGACCAAGACGTGATGGCTAAGAAAATGGAGGAAACTGGAAGAGCAGTATCTCAATTGAGGCTTGAGCGCATGGCTGAGCAAGAGTTGGGGAACACATCTGAAGATTCCACCTCTCCTCCACTTTCCCAGCATTCCAACCGTAAGAAGGATCATCCTCCGCACTATACTGAGCACCCAGCTTACTAAGGTGAGCCACCACCACCTCTCAGTAACATAGGAGGCACAATCAGGGGGTCCGTAGACAGGCCATACCATACTCTTCCCAAAATGCAATTTCCTGTGTTCACTGGTGACAACCCAAAAATTTGGAGAGACAAATGTGAAGACTATTTCAGAATTTTCAATGTGCCTGAAACTAGATGGATTACAGCTGCCACTATGCACATGGAAAAAAATGCTGCTAAATGGGTTCAGGTCCAGAAGAAAAAAGCATGGTTTGGGCAATTGGGACCAATTCATGAGTGCTGTAGAAGCCAAATTTGGGGCCTATGATTACATTCATGCTTTAAATGACTTACTGGAACTGAAACAAACCAGTACAGTGGAAGAATATGCTGCAGACTTTGAGAACCTGCAATTTTAGGTGGAGATGCACAATAGTGGTTATGACACTATGTTCTTTGTCACTCAGTTTACAAGGGGTTTGAAACCAGAAATTTCTTCTGCAGTTCAATCTCAGTTACCAGACAATATGGAAAGGGCTATGATGCTGGCTAAGGTCCAACAGCAATTATAGGAGAAGATGAAGTACAGACCCCACAGGGCATTTGCATCTCCAAAGTACTCAGCCCCATCTGGGTCTTCCAAGCAGGAGCAGAAGCAACTGACCCTACCATCCAATCTCAGCAAAGAGAGACTCAAGAGGGATTACTGTAAGGCCAACAATCTCTACTACTTTTGTGCTGAACCTTTTGATTCTAATCATTTGGCTAAGTGTACAAAGAGGCCTAGGGCCCAGATGAATGCTTTAGTACTGAATGATCTGGATGTCACTCTCACTGAGGAAGTCTTGGAGCAGTTGGCAAATGGAGGATACATTAACCTCTGAGTTTGGAACTCTGTCTCTCAATGCAATGGCTGGCACTGATGCAGGAGAAGCTATTAAAATCAGAGCATTGTTAAAGAACAAAGTCATGTTAATTCTGTTGGACAGTGGAAGTTCTCACAGTTTTATAAGCAGTGCTCTATTAGCTCAAGTGGGAATCAAACCAGTGCTAATGCCACCTAAGGTGGTCAAAGTGGCCAATGGGGACACTCTAATTGCAAACTCTTATGTGCCTCAATTGGAATGGTGGACACAAGGGTATACTATGAACCCCGTCTGATGGTCTTGGATCTGGGTGTGTATGATGCCATCCTAGGCTATGATTGGCTTAAGTCCCATAGCCCTATGAATTGCCATTGGGCAAACAGAACAGTAACTTTAGGGATAAGGGCAAAGACATTTCCATTCAAGGAGTCCAACCACCATTGCTGGAGTTAAAAGAAATCAAGCATGAGCAGTTGGGAAAGTGGGCTACAGGCAATGATATTAGTGCCTTTGTAATTGTGGAAATAGTGCCTGATACAAAAGATGAGGAAGTCCCTTCTGAACTTCAAGCTGTGCTGGAACAGTACAAAGATGTCTTTGAAGATCCTAGAACCCTACCACCCAAAAGGTTGTTGGACCATTCTATTCCATTAATACCTAATGCTGTCCCTGTGAACTCTAAGCCTTACAGATATTCACCTTTACACAAGGATGAAATTGAGAAGCAGGTGAAGCAATTGTTGGCAGCAGGCCTGATTGTGCCTAGTACCAGCCCCTTTGCTTCTCCAGTCTTGTTGGTGCAAAAGAAAGATGGCAGCTGGCGTTTCTGTGTGGATTACAGGAAGCTGAATGACATCACAGTGAAAAACAGGTTTCCTATGCCAATAATTGATGAAATCCTAGATGAGTTGGCTGGCACTCAGTACTTCTCTAAGCTGGATATGCGTTCGGGATATCACAAGTGCGTATGAAGAAAGATGATGAGCACAAGACTGCTTTCAAAACCCACCACGGGCACTATCAGTTCAAGGTAATGCCATTCGGCCTCACTAATGCTCCAGCCACCTTTTAATGCATCATGAATACTGTGCTAGAGCCATTTATCAAAAAATTTGTGCTAGTGTTTCTGGATGATATACTCATTTATAGCCCTGATTTATCATCCCATATTCAACATATAACACTAGTGCTAGACAAGTTAAGGGAACACAGCTTATACATGAAACTCAGCAAATGCTCCTTCGCTAAGAAACAATTGGGTTACTTGGGTCATATTATCACTGATCAAGGTGTTGCCACTGATCCTACCAAAACTGAGGCTATGTGTAGATGGCCTATTCCCACTTCAGTCACTGAATTAAGAGGATTTCTGGGCTTAACTAGCTACTATAGGAAATTCATACATCACTATGGGATTTTGGCAAAACCACTCACAAATTTGTTGAAGAAGAAACAATTTGAGTGGTCACCTGAAGCACAAAGAGCTTTTGATAAATTGAAACATGCTATGACAACAGCTCCAGTTTTGGCAATCCCTGATTTCAATGAGCAGTTCATTGTGGAAACAGGTGCTTGTGACTTGGGCATAGGGGTTGTTCTAATGCTACAGGATAGACCTATAGCATATCTCAGTAAAGCTTTGGGACCCATCCATCAGAAGCTCCCTATCTATGAGAAGGAATTCTTAGCCCTCATCATGGCAGTGGAAAGATGGAGGCCCTATCTCCAAAGACAAGAATTTCTTATCAGAACTGATCATAAAAGTCTAGCCTACCTCATTGAGTAGAACCTGCACTCTGAGATGTAGAGAAAAGCAATGACAAGGCTAATGGGCTTACAGTTCAAGGTGGTGCACAGAAAGGGGAAGGAAAATCTAGTAGCTGATGCTCTGTCCAGAGTCTGTCACTTGTTGCACATCCAAGCTATTTCTGAAGTCACACCAAAGTGGTTGCAGGAGGTGGTGAATTCTTACACTACTGATCCACAAGCTCAACAGCTTCTATCTCAGTTGGCCATATCCAGCCCTGATGAGAATGGGTATACATTGGACAAAGGTCTCATCAAGTACAAAGATAAGGTCTGGATAGCAAAGAACTCAGCCTTACAAACTAAACTTATAGCTGCTATGCATTCTAGTGTTGTGGGTGGACACTCTGGAACAAAGGCAACATATCAGAGACTCAAGAAACTATTTCACTGGAAGGGTCTTAAAAGTGATGTGGAGAGTTATGTCAGACAATGTCAGACATGTCAACAAGGCAAGCATGAGAACATACATCCTGCTGGGTTGTTACAGCCACTACCCATACCTCAAGGAGCTTGGCAGGATATCACAATGGATTTCATAGAAGGACTTCCAACATCTGAAGGGTTTAACTCTATACTGGTGATTGTGGATAGATACACCAAGTATGCTCACTTTATACCACTCAAACATCCATTTACAGCACAGAGCGTAGCCCGAGTGGTATTGGACAATGTGGTGAAACTTCATGGCTTTCCATGGTCAATAGTCTCTGATAGAGATAGAGTATTCACCAGCGCTTTTTGGATAGAGTTATTCTCTTTGTTTGACACCAAGCTGTTGAGAAGCTCCTCTTACCATCCTCAGACAGATGGCCAGTCTAAGAGAGTAAATCAATGCCTGGAAATGTATCTCTGGTGTGCCGTTCATGATAGTCCAAAGAAATGGAAGTCTTGGTTACCACTAGCCGAGCTCTGGTACAATACCTCTTTTCACTCATCACTTGGTTGTTCTCCATTCAAGGCTTTGTATGGCTATGAGGCAAATTCGAGTGTGGTAGTACCATTGACTAGCAATGAGCCTTCGGAGGCCGTGGATGTCATACAGGCAAGGGAGACACAATTGGCTAACCTGAAGGAACACCTATCGGCAGCACAAAATAGAATGAAGATGTTTGCTGATCAACAACGTTCAGACAGACAGTTCCAACTGGGTGATATGGTTCTACTGAAGCTGCAACCATACACTCAACAGTCTGTGGTGAGCCGTCCCTTTCCCAAGCTTGCTTTTCAGTTCTCTGGCCCATATCCAGTTCTCGAAAGGATTGGTGCAGCTGCTTACAAGCTTCAGCTACCAGAAGGAAGCCAGGTGCATCCGGTGTTCCATGTATCGCAATTAAAGCCTTTCACACCAGACTATACACCAGTTTTCAGTGACATCTCTCATATCAAAGACTTGAGTTCGGTTGATCTGGAACCTGAACAAGTCCTCGAGAGGAGGCTCGTGAAGAAAGGTAATACTGCAATTCCTCAAGTGCTGATCAAGTGGCGTCATATGCCGGCTACCTCTGCTACGTGGGAAGATTGGTATGTCGTCCAGGTCCGTTTTCCATCGGCAGTTGCCTGAGGATAGGCAACAACTCCAGCGGGGGGAGATGTAGCGCCTGGCACCAAGTACGTCGGAGCTACGCAGGAGGCGGGAAGCCAAGAGTACGCCTTCAACGCGGATAGCGAGAGTGAATAGATGCTTAGCGTGTGTGTATGACAGTGGACCCGGATGGCCAGTGTAATGCTTTAGCATCTAGTTAAATGCCAGGAGGCGGAACTTGTAAACGTTAACTATTATCAAACTGAAAACAGAAAAGAACTCGGGTGAGGAACCTTTCCTCTGCAATTCCTCTCTCTCTCGATCCGCTCATGTCGCCGGCGATCGCCGTCGGCCAAGGGTTGTGACAGGGAAACAGGTCCTAGACCACAGCGAGGGGTCGTCCTCGCGTGTCAAAAAGAAGAAGAAGAACGACAAGCGTCGTCGTGACTGCCAACAAGGCCGCGAACGTCCTCGCCAAGACTGCATCGAGCCGCAAGCCAGTACCACACGGAGTGTTCACGAGCGACCAGCATGCACCATCCGTACACATCGAAGGAGAAGCCACAAGAACCCGAAGGGTCGAAAGTCATGGAGATCGACCAGCCGCCCGAGCTGAACCTCGAGGACCCAGATTGGCGCTTTCCCATCCTCGAGTGGCTTGACGAAGGGAAACTGCCCTCCGACCAGATGGAGGCACGCCGCATCGCGCGACGAGCTAAAGCGTTCGTCCTCATCGAGGGTGAGCTCTACAAGCGGGGCGCGGCAGGCATACTCATGCGATGCATCTTAGGAGATCAGGGCAAGGAGCTACTTCGCGAGATCCATGCCGGCACATGCGGACATCACGCCGGTCCAAGAACTCTTGTCGGAAAGGCTTTCCAACAAGGGTTTTACTGGCCCACAGCGGTGGCGGACTTCAAGGACATCGTCCGGCGTTACGAGGGATGCCAGTTCTACGCACGACAAACTCACCTCCCGGCGAAGCGCTCCAGACCATCCCCATCACATGACCTTTCGCTGTGTGGCACCTCGATATGGTGGGGCCGCTCCGACAAGCGCCCGAGGGCTTCACGCATCTGCTCGTGGCCGTTGACAAGTTCTCCAAATGGATTGAGGCTCGCCCCATCGTGAACGTCCGCTCTGAGGAAGCCGTAGCATTCTTCACCGACATCATCTATCGCTTCGGCATTCCAAATACGATCATCACCGACAACGGCACCCAGTTCACGGTGAAGAAATTCCTCAACTTCTGCGATGACAACAACATTCGCGTGGACTTGTCCGCCGTGGCACACCCGAAGACGAATGGGTAAGTCGAAAGGGCAAATGGCATGCTACTACAGGGATTGAAGCCTCACATCTTTAAGCGCCTCGAGAAGTTCCGAGCAAGATGGGTAGCCGAGTTGCCATCCGTTCTCTGGAGCCTGCGCACCACGCCTTGTCGAGCAACTAGCTTCACACCGTTCTTCATGGTGCACGGGCCGGAGGCTGTCCTCCCCACGGACATTGACTACGGTAGTCCCAGAGTATGGGCATACACCGAGGAAGGCAACCAAGTCGCGCTTGAGGATGCGATCGACCAGCTCGACAAGGCGCGCGACGTAGCACTGCTACACGGCAAAGTACCAACAAGCCTTGCGACACTACCACCAGCGCAACGTGCGTACCCACGAGTTCCAGGTCGGGGACCTGGTGCTCCAACAAGTCCAAGGCAGCAAGGATCGACACAAGCTCGTGCCCCCGTGGGAGGGGCCATTCATCGTCGATCAAGTACTCCGACCCGGAACGTTCAAGATCCGATACGAGGACGGTCGAGTCGTCTCCAACGCTTGGAACATCGAACACCTGTGGCTGTTTTACCCTTGAGTGAATTTTTATATCTTATGAATCAGTGAATAAATGCCGCATGCTTTGTTCATACTTCTATGAGTTCGTAAACTTCTCAGTTGCCATGTTTCTGTGTGTTGCAACTTTTCCAAAGGCTGAGCGGTGAGTACTCCTGCACCTGTGTAGAAATGCTCACCGCTCGGGGGCTACCCAGGGCACGATGCCCTCCTTTCGATTTTCCATTTTGAAAACAAAAATTGACAACTATGTCGCAGCTGATCGCACGTGCGAGAGGTTTTTTGGCGGAAAGCTCAACCTTGCGAGAAGTGAAAATGGCGGCCCGCGCGGGGCTTGGTACTGCTGCTCGTTCAACGCTTCTAGCACCTACGCCTTCGTGGCTACGGTGCGAAGGCTTGCAAGCACAGTCTGAGTCAACGGGTTTTCATACGACCCTTTTCAAAAGCACTCGGGCAACCGCTCACACTCCGGTCTGAAATGATTTTAACAAAAATTACGCGAGTTACTTTTCAAATTTTCCCGAGTACTCGGGGGCTGCGAACGCATAGCACCTCTTAATGACTTGGGAGGGCTGGGCTTTCCGACTCATACGCCCCCGCGGCTCCTAAGTTCTACTACTCGTTGCTGTGGTCGTCCCTTGGCGCTCGAGAACGTTTGAGCTGTAACAGTTTCGAGCAGGCTTTTAACAGAATAAAAACTATTCATGGCATTATACAAACATTCTGTTCTTAATTGCCTACGAAATAGCGTGATACATCTAATGTGAAGGCCTGGAGTTGTCTTGGACTTCTGGTGTGTCTCGTGGGATCCGGTCCAGGTCCTTCATTGCGACGTCAGCCATGGCGCGGGCGAAGGAGGCGCAGTCTTCCTCGAGCTGGTCATAGTGGTCGTCGGAGCTGCCAGGGGCCCAGCCGCCACTCAGCGCCATGCGGTCCAGCCCTTGATAATGCGAGTCGAATGTGGCGAGCACCCGGTGCACCACCCTCCGAGCAGTCGATAACTCCCGCCCCTTGATAACTTCCGGGAGGCGTGCAACTTGCTTCGCAAGGGTGTCGGGGAGCATCGGCCCGACGGAAACACCGAGCTCTGTCAAGACCTGGCCAAGAAGTCTCCATAGCTTGGCGTGTTCCAAGATGCTCTGCCAGCGTCACGTCTCCGACTCGCGCCGGGCGTTCTTGACCTCTTCGAGCTCCATCCTAACCTGCTCCTGGGCCCTCCGGGACTGCTCAAGCTCGGCCTTGATCTCTGAAGAAGGTTGACGAATTACAATGAACGGATATGATGCAGCCAAGCAAGGAGAAAAGTGAGGTAGGGTCGAAGGGACTCACTCTCAAGCTGCTCCGATAACCACTTGATCGACTCGTCCTTCTCGATGATCCTGAGCTCGTCGGCGTTCACCTCCTTCAACTTTTCTGTGAGTTTCACGGTCATCACGACGCTACTTACCAGCGAGCTATCCAGGCCTACTTCAAGAAGCAGCTCAATAAGAACGTCAGAGCCTATGTGGATGATGTGGTCGTCAAGACCAGAAACTCCGACACGCTCATCGCCGATCTTGAAGAGACTTTCGCATCCCTGCGAGAGTACCAATGGAAGCTCAATCCCAACAAGTGCGTCTTCGGTGTACCATCTGGGAAACTACTCGACTTCATCATCAGCCATCGCGGCATCAAAGCCAATCCCGAGAAGATCTCCGCCATCACCAATATGAAAGCTCCAACCTGCATCAAGGATGTCCAGAAGCTGACCGGGTGCATGGCGGCTCTGAATAGTTTCATCTCGAAGCTTGGAGAATGGGGACTACCCTTCTTCAAACTACTCAAGCATCAATAGAAGTTCGTGTGGACCGCGGAGGCTGATCAAGCTCTGACGTAGCTCAAAGACTTCCTGTCCAAGCCACCAGTCCTCACAGCTCCTCGCAAAAAGGAGCAGCTACTACTCTACCTCGCTGCGACTACTCACGTGGTCAGTACTGCCATCGTTGTCGAGTGGCAGGAAGAAGGCCACGCCTACCCAGTCCAGCGACCAGTCTACTTCATCAGCGAGGTTCTGTCAGAGTCCAAGTCTCGGTACCAGCTGGTCCAGAAGCTACTCTACGCAGTACTCATCACCTCGCGGAAGCTACGACACTACTTCTAGGAGTACTCGATTGTCGTCATCACCGACTTTCCCGCTCGGCGACATCCTCCGCAATCAAGATGCTACTGGAAGAATCTCCAAGTGGGTGGTCAAACTTGGCGCCCTCAACATCGACTTCAAGCCACGCACCGCTATCAAGTCTCAAGCACTAGTTGATTTCATGGCAGAGTGGCGGGAGAATCAGCTACCAACTCCTACAGAGCGACCAGAGCACTGGGTGATGTACTTCAACGGTTCACTCAAGCTCGAAGGCGTGGGCGCAGGAGTACTCCTGATTTCTCCAAAGGGCGAACAACTCAAGTACGTCCTGCAGATCTTCTGGAAGGTCTCAAACAACGAAGCCGAATACGAAGCCCTGCTGCATGGGCTCCGCCTCGCAATCTCACTGGGCATCAAGCGACTACTAGTCTACGGTGACTCCGCAGTGGTCATCAACCAAGTCAACAAGTTCGCAACAAGGAGAACATGGACGCCTACTATCTTGAAGTCCGCAAGCTCGAGAACAAATTCTATGGTCTCGAGTTCCACCACGTCATCCACGACAACAACATTGCAGCAGATGTCCTGTCGAAGCTTGGTTCTACTCGCGCGCAAGTACCCGTCGGAGTCTTCGTCCACGAGCTTCACGCGCCATCCATCCCGGAGCCGGCGCCAACGACCACTGACGCTGTGCCACCACAACTCGGTCAGGAGGTCATGATGATCGACGTGGACTGAAAACAACCCTTCATCGACTACATCCGCGAGCAGAAGGTCCCCTCCGACAAGAACATGGCCGAATAACTCGTCCGCCGAGCCAAGACCTACGTACTAGTCAGAGACAAGCTCTACAGGCGGGGTGCCGCTTCTGGAGTACTCATGAAGTGCGTACCTCGGGATGAAGGTAAGGACATCTTGGAGGAGATCCACAAAGGCGTCTGCGGCAACCACGCGTCTTCTCGCAAGCTGGTGAGCAAGGCTTTCCGACGAGCTTTCTACTGGCCCACAGCTTTGGCCGACGCTGAAGAACTTGTCCGAAAGTGCCAAGGATGTCAATTCTTCACCAAGCAGCAAGACGTCCAGGCCTTCAAGCTAGTCACCATACCACCAACCTGGCCCTTTGCCTGCTGGGGGCTCGACATGATTGGGCCTCTACCAACTGCGCCAGGAGGATTCAACAGAGTCTTGGTGGCCATCAACAAGTTCACCAAGTGGATCGAAGTCAAGCCGGTTACTTGCCCAAAGGCCGACAGAGTACTCGACTTCTTGGATGAACTCGTGCATCGCTACGGGCTACCCCATCGCATCATCACAGACTTGGGTTCCAACTTCAACAACCATCAGTTCTGGGAATGCTGCGAGAGCAGCGGGATCGACGTCCGATACGTCTCAGTCGCCCACCCCCGCGCCAACGGCCAAGTTGAGCGCGCTAACAGGATGGTACTCGACGCCCTCAAGAAGCGATTGCACGACGCAGCTAACACCAAAGGAGGCAAGTGGATCAAGGAACTAGCTAATGCACTGTGGGGGCTTCGTACTCAACCTACCAAGCCAACGGGGCAGTCGCCCTACTTCCTGGTCTACGGCTCTGAAGCTATTCTACCCGCCGACGTGATGTGGGAATCCCCGGCGGTAGAACAATATGACGAAGGCATCTCAGAAGACAGCAGATGGGTTGACATCGACAGCCTCGAAGAAGCCCGCTGCACCGCCCTCATCCAATCAGCAAGGTACCTGGAGGGTATCCGACGCTACCATGATTGCAACATCAACGAACGCTCCTTCAACGTCGGTGATCTAGTCCTCTGTCGCATCCAGAACACAGACGGACTACACAAGCTCAGCTCGCCATGGGAAGGTCCCTTTTCAGTCTCCAAGGTGACCGGACCAGGCTCATATCACCTCCAAACACTTGAAGGTTACGACATCAGCAACTCGTGGAACGTCGACCAACTGTGTCGCTTCTATGCGTAGTTGTTCGACTACTCCTCTACAGGTCCAGCCTATATGGCTACTCACAGACTCTTCGCTGTAAGCGGCCTCTCAGTCCTAGCACTAGTCTCCGGACTACTCTTCTCCAAGATCCAGCGTCAATGGCTACTAACGGATCTTAGGCTGCTCAGAGCAGAAGGACTCTGGTGGCGATCTACAGACCATGTACTCTAGATCCAGCCTATACGGCTACTAACAGATCTTCCGCTGTAAGCGGCTCAAGGGCCCTAGCAAACACTTAGCCGTAGGCGGCCTACGGGTCCTGGAGACTACTCATTTGTAACGGCCCTAGCCATCCAGGTGTACTTCCTCATCAGTAATAAAGTTTGATTTTACTCAGCTCATCTACTATGCCTTCCAACTAGGCAGACTCTACTGAATACTACTACTCACCACATCGCCCACGGCTTGGTACTCCGCACACTTGGCTGCAAGTGGCGGCCACGAGTACTCATTACATATACAAGCAGTGGACAACTTTCATTGATATTTCAAACAAGTCACGGACTACTTTGTTTGTTTTACATCAACTACTCTAAGCTACCTCTATAGGTACATTTACTGGAGATTTAGCTTCTCCGCCACCTGCTCAGCAATGGGCGCCATCTCTTCGAGAAGAGCCTTGTACTGCTCATCGGTGCAGTTCGCCGCCAGATCGCCTGCTACCACATCCACCGGTGCTTTTGGGAAGTAGGACTTCATGTACGCCAACACCTGGTTCGGGATTGACTTTGCCAGATGCATGACGTATGTCGCCAAGCGCCCGGGGGCTTCCTTCACCCTGTCTACCAGTGGGGCTATCTTGGGTCCTCCCGGATGTGGCACCAGTAGCCTCGCAATGGGCAGCGCGACTTCTTCAAGTTCTTTCAGCTAGCCTCGAAGCTTCTCGCAGTCTTCATTGAGCTTCTGCAGAGATTTATAACAATTGACAAGGTCACGATCTGAGGCTTCACGGAGCTCCATGTGCTCGATACACTCATGGCGCAACTGGGCGTACTCATATTCAAGTACCTCTCTCTTGTCGGTTTCACGGTACACAATGTTCTTGAGGTCCGTCTCCGACGCCTTCAGCTGGTCAACCTTTGCCTCAAGATCTGCAGACAACTCATTGCAAGGTCAGACTACTCACACGTACTACAATAAGTACTCGGTGGCTTTGGCGAAAGATGAACCTTTGTTCTTCTGGCGCAATGACTTGTTCTTCCGGATCAAGTCATCCCTCTTCGCCTGCATCTCTTGTACCTCGTTGTGGTACTGGGCGAAGGCGCCATCAAGCTTGGACTGGAGCAAGGCTGCATGCTTCCTCGACTTGTCCGCTCCTTCTCCAAGCCCTCGGCACAAAGAACCGTGTCGCCATACCCCTTCAGAAGTTCAGACTTTTGGCGGGACCTTTCAACCACGTCCTGCGCAAGACAGAACAGTCAATGAGTAATCAGTATTCAACAAGGCAAGACTACTCAGGGTACTCGCAACATACCTTGTCCCACTGCTCGGTGCGGTGCCATGACTCCATGCTCAGAGCGACAACGGCCGGGTCAACAAGGTTGTCCTCCAGCAACTCAAGTCCTCCATGGCTGGAAGATGCCGCCTCTGGCATGGGCGCCGAGCGAAGCGGCGCAACTTCTTCTATGATCGCCTCGCGGACGACGACGTCAATACTCGCCTCGGGGAGCGGATCAATCCGCGCTTCCGCGCTCGGCTCGGGGGCTACCGTAGTCCCCGGCCCGGGGGCTGTCGCTGTCGTCGCCACAACAACAGGCTCGGTGGACTCCGTCTCCATAGTGGCCGTCTCTATGGCTACAGCCTCAGGGATCGTGGCACCTTCGGCTTGTGCTCCTGTCAGGATCAGTACAAGAAGTCAAATCAACGGCTGCGACTATCCTCTATGATAACTACTCGTGGTGGCAGGAAGCATACCTTCGACCAAGGTGGCCCCTTCAAGTGCTGGCTCTACTGCGGCACCAGCTTGTGGTAGTGGTGTGGGTTCGTGCACTTCCGCCGAGCGGTCTCCTCCATCGGCCAGAGTGCTAGTGTCCCCTCCATCCCACGACAAGTCCGTGGATTTCCTACACCATGAAGTATCTGGTCAACAACACACGCTTGACAACTACGCGACTACTCAAGAGTTCAGAGAACTTACAGAGTTGACCGCACGACGGTCACTGTCGGAGCGCCCAGTATCCTGGCAATATCGACTATGCCGGCCTCGCTTGTGGCCCCGGCCTCCACAGGAGCCTCCTCTAGCTGCTCTACAGTTACGGCCGCAGCTGGAGGAGGGCCCTGTCGTTCCTCAACTGACGACTGCGGCTCCACGGCGTCGGTCTACTGCTGTGCCTCTTCTGGCACAGCGTCTTCAGTGGCTGGAGGCGGGCTGATACTTCTCTCAGCTCCCACCCCCACAGTGTCCCAGACATCTTCATCACCCTGGTCAGCGGGGTCCGACGGGGGGATGTCCTGCACCAACATAGTTATCCAGTCAGCCACAGACTACTCATCAGTGGTACTCGACTACTTTGGTCGTGGTACTTACCTCTTGGCTGGTCGCCTCCGAAAGCTTCAACTTCTTCACGGCGTGTTTCCGCGCCACGTTGCGCGGCTTCCTGGGTGGCGCCGGCAAGCTAGCCTCGAGGCTAGATGGCTTCTCAATGACGGGGATATTAGGTATCCCAGCCCGGCTAAACCTTGAGCAGCAGAGCTGGAACCGCTACTGCAGCGTCTCCTCATCCTCGTCATTAGAGCTGTCTTCGATGACGACGGCATCGTCGCCTTCACCGACTTCACGGCGCTCCATCCCCTTGGGCTCTGCCTTCCCTTGTGCTTGTCCTTCAAGTCGCGGAGGGGAGGGCGGAATGGAGACATACTTCATCACATCGTCCTGCAACATCAAGCAGACATGAGTTTGACTACTTCAAGTAAATCGGTACTCGGGGGCTCTAGCCACGACTACTGACCTGGTTTGGCGGCTGCGCCACCGAGTACTCGGGCACTGGGCACGGCGTGTACAGGGGCATATCCTGGAAGATCTTGCCCAGTCTCTCGACGATGACGTCATCATCAATTTCTTCGCCAGGCATCCGGGATGTATCTTCATTGCCGGTGTACTGGTACCCGAGGGTGTCTCGCGCCATCAGCGGCTGCACCCTCCTCTTCATGAAACTGAAGACCACGTTCTCGGCCCTCAGTCCGGCCTCCCGTAGGGCCTTGATCTTCTTCAGCAGGGGAGGTAGCTGGATACCTTACTGCATGGTGGGCTCCGTGTTCCACCACGGCGTGTGCTTCGGTTGACGCCCACTCGGCTTCGACAGCTCGGGATGGTGGTTGCTGATGTAGAACCACTTCGCCTTCCAGTCCTAATTGGAGTCGATGAGCTTGTACGGCAGGTACTGGCCGGCAACGTCTTCGCGCATCTGGATCCCAGCGCCTCCGACTACCCGCGGATCATCTGTGCTTGGCTGCGGCTTCACCTGGAAGAACTTCCGGAACAAGATCCAGTGAGGCTTGATCCCCAAGAACGCTTCGCAGAAATGCACGAAGATGGAGACGTGGAAGATACCGTTGGGGTTGAGGTTGAGGTACTCGATGCCATAGTACCTGAGCATCCCCTTGAAAAAATCGCTGGCCGGCAGCGCGAGTCCACGCTCCACGAATCGTGCGAACATCGGGATCTCATCCGGGTTCTTCTCCATCGGGTATGGGTCACCGGTGGTAGTGCGCCACAGATCCATCTCCTTTTCGCGGAGGAACCCACTATTGACCAGGGCGAGGAGGTCCTCGGTCTTCAACTTCGCCTTCTTCCACTCCTTTGCCGGATTGGGGCGAGGGGAGGAGGGCGGCGACGACGACGACTGGCCGGCGTCTCCAGCCTCATCGCGGCTCCTTTTCTTCGACCCACCGGTCTTCGAGCTCTTCGCCGGGGATCCCTTCATCCCCCAAGTCATGGGTGTTTTCACTCGCATTCGCTCAGGGGCTACGGAGGTGGGTGAACTACGGCGGTGCGCTGGTGTAGATCCAAACTACTTAGCGGCAGCGGCGGCGACAGAGGAGTAGAGGAGCAGGGTCGCAGATCTAATCTGTGAATGCAACTACTGGGAGTGCAAAAACCCTAAGGGGCTCACCACTTATTTATAACCTATCGGACGGCTGTCTTCTGAACGGGTGGATAAGCGCCAGGTGGGTGACTCAGCGGCGGCAGCCTGACCCTTCATATTCCATTACTCGACGCTCTCAGTCTCGGGGGCTCGACTACGCCAGATGGACTCAGTGGGCTACATCAGCTCCAGATCCCACTTAGGACACATTTTACAGTCAAGATGACCCTTCAATTCGAGAGAAAAGTACTCGACTCAAGGCTCGGGGGCTCCTTGCCACGTGTCCTTCAGTTTTTTCTCTGGATTTTTCGAGATAAGATTAGCAAAACTTCAAATTGACCCTCAGCTTGAATCTGTGATTCGACCTAAGGCTCAGGGGCTACATTCCATATGGAATGCGATTCTCCGAATCGCATTTTCCATATGGTTCTTTCATCAAGACAACACGAGTACTATTGTAGACCTTCGAGAGAAGCACTCAGGGACGCTTGGGAACTACTCGAGAAGACTTCAAGACTACTCAAAGATCAGCTGGACTACCTTCCAGCCTCGGGATGATTCAAGCATTCTTGAGGACTTTCGGCTTGTGGAACTCGGGGACACTCAAGGACTACTCGCCAAGGCCATCAAGACTACTCGAAGACATCCTGCTAGACTACAAAGTACTCGGGGGCTTGTCATAGAGACATCCCTGGGCCCACTACTCAGGTGGGTACTGGGACCAACTACTTCGTGGGCCCCTGGGACTACTCGACTTGGGCAACATGGCACCTGCTGGCGTGGAGCACAAGGCCTACAGAGGATTAGTACTCGGTTAGGAAGCTAGACATGTCCGGATCCATGTAGAGTACTCCTAGCTGTACACGACTAGTACTCCTCTGACAAACCGACTTGTAACCCTGCCTCCCGAACTATATAAGGCGAGGCAGGGACCCCTATCTCTTCATCCGCATCATCTTGTAAACACACCCAATCAATCCAGAGCTACGTAGCATACAGGACGTAGGGTATTACGCACCTCGCGGCCCGAACCTATTTAAATTGTGTGCCACGTGTCTCTCCTTCGAGTTCCCCATCTCGGCAAGGCCACAAACATCTACCTCGGGTACTCCCCTTGGTAGGTTGCCGGTCTAAAACACCGACAGTCCTTAGGTCGGTCCCCGGTGTACACGTGTTCTTGAGGCGGTTTAGACGCTCTGGTGGGCCCATGGATCCATGTGAAGTCCACATGTCACGCTCTAATTCGTTGGGGCTTGCCTCCCTTGGATTGGTGACATGTCTTGCATGCATAGGATCTGAGGTGGCAGCCCTTCCTTGGCTGAGGTGAGTGGCATGAATCATAGAAGGTGAGTTTGCTACTTCTTTTGCACTTATTTTTTTGCAACCACAAGATCTCCGAGGACAAGTGGAACTACATTATTCTTAACTAAAATGCGTGTAAGAAATGCCTCTTGCTCCTTTATTCATGAGTAAATTGACGGCTAAAGTAAGCACTTAGCAGCCGTCAACAACTCCCCCAAGCTAGCCTCTTGTTCGTCCCGAGCAAGACACTAAGGACTTAGGTTGGTTGATCAGGAGTTGCTACGATGTTGTATTCCTAATTTATGATAAGCATACAACTAGGTACTCTATCAAGGATTGAATGAGTTGGCATTAATCTTACCTTATGCTCGATTGATATGGGGCTTGTAGCTGGTTGTATAGTCTATCAACATGTTGTATAGCTGGTTGATCGATTAAACTTATACTCTATCAACAACTCTCGATTGATAATTTTACCTTGGGCGGTTGAAAGATAGAACGGTTGTATAGAAATTACTAATCACATGTACCTTCATCAGTTATCAATCCGGAGGTTTTGCAAGTTTTTTTCAAAGAAATCAATGTTCCTCAAATGATACTCTCGAATCGCTCATTGTGTATGATTCCTCACTAAGGCATTGATTTGCCTTCTTTCACCACCTACTCCTAATAAGATGATATGTGGAGTAGGTAGGGAAAACATGTGGCATACCTGTTTCTCATGTATTGTCAAGTCGAAAACCGGATCCTTGGGAGAAACAAGTCATACAACCTGATCAAGATGTGCATGTGTGTATATGGTGGATGGATGATGAACTCCTTTTTTGCATATGATTCTCTCTTCTCCTTTTCAGATTTTTGAGACTTGGGCTATGCCTCTTTATTTTTTTTCTTTTTTTACACATAGCCCATAGTCCTTGCTGAATATTTTTGGAGATAGAGAGAGAGAGTAATCATGGAACAATGCGCGGAGCTTTATTTGTGGAATGGATGGGGGATGGATGAAATGATGGGTGCTAACTTCCGGTGTAGAAGTTTAGCATATAGTGGCTGTGTACGTGATCTTGATCATGGGAGCATGACAAGTTTCTCGCCGAGGGACACAGCAATTCGACAAGACTCAATGAAGAAAACAAGTAGCATATGTGGAGGCTAACAAAAGCTAGGATCTACATATGGCCTTGGATAGGAATTTCTCATCATTGAGGAACTTATCATGTTATCATTCTTCAAAAGAAAACTCCGAATATCAAACATCACTTAGTACTAGCTCATAGCAACCCTATTATACCATATCATACCTCACAACAACCTAGGCAAAGGTCATGCTTTTTGCTACCCACAAGTTTCAAGCTAAGGTTTGATCATGCAAGCCAACAAACTCAAAACTAAAATAGGGTACTAAGTTGTAAGCAAGGCATACAAGAGGAATAAACAGAGCAACTATTCATCATTTCAACCATGGAGAACAAAAGCATTCTTACCGCGCATATGGAAGCAAACTAATTTAGGAAAGCAAATAAATATTTTTGGTCTTTCTTATTTTGTAGATTTTTTATGTGTTTTTATCATGAGAGATTCTGAAAACAAATGAAGATACAAGTTACCTCAGAGTGGGGGTCCTCCCCCAAGCTAGCTTCAGGCTCACTAATGTGGAGGGGGATATCCCATCCATCGGTAGTAAGCCCTCTGCTCCTCCAACTACTGCTGTTGTGCCTACTCGATGTTGACAGATAAAACACGTAACCACCTACGATCCGCAAGTATATGGACCTACACCTTTTTCACCACGGGGATTCCTAGGTTCTTATCAATCCGCGGAGCAAGGGGATTACAAGCGTTTGATCTAACACTACTAACTAACTTACCCAAACCCTAATCTACGGTTAAACTAGAGAACAACTACGCTACACTAGAGAGAATGATTAAACTCACAAGATATGTAAAAGACACTTGCCCAAGGGTCTACGATACTTGAACATGCAACCGCTTAAGATATGGAAACCGATCTAATCAGGGGTTGTGACCACGGTTTCGCCCTTTCCCTCCCCCCGTACTGTAACTACGCGGAGGTATTCGTGACTAGACCTATGATGATCATGGCGTATTGAAGGGTTCTAAGAGAGAAGTGAGATCTATACTCCCAACACGGCATGGTAGCTAACCTTAAACAAGAAAGCATATTCAACACTAGATGATAGATTGAAAACCAAACAAAGTAGCGATTACATCTCAAGATCGTTTACAACCCATGGACAAATGAGAAGATTACCCCATCAAGGTGCTAGGCATAGCACCGTTTATCATGGTGACGTTTCCGACGGTGTCTTCCTTCTCCTCCGGGGGTGTCTTCACAGGGCCTCGACGTCCTCCACCACTTGTGGTTGCTTCCTTCGAGTAGAGCGATCCTTCTCGCGAATGATCTCCCTCCTCTTCTCCCTCTCTAGCTTGTGGACGGCCTCTTGGGCGAATGGCTCTCTCTCTGTGAATGGCGGTGCCTCCACATACTTAGGGTTGCATCATCTTCACGCTCAAGAAATGGGGGGCCGAACCGACGCTGGAACAGTCTGGGCCGGCCGGCCTGGGCCGACCGGCCTAGGCCCATTTCGGCTCGGTTCGGTCGCCCCTTTGCACACGCGGGTCCTCTTGACATTTTGCACTTTGCCCCCTCCAATTGCACCATTTTGACGATGTCATCCTCGCGTCCAAGATGGAGGGTCTTCTCGCATGAAGTTCCGTCTTTTACGCTTCAATCCTCGGGGACGTTCCTTTGTAACACTTCGGTCCTTGCCACCATTGGGAGTGATTTCATCATGCTCTCAAACACGAACAGGACTCCTCAATTGCTCTTTTGAACTTGTTGTGACTCCGTCCTTTATGTCCATGTTTTCTTGCAAAAACATAACACTTTCAAATGCACATACAAAGATGAACTTGTTATATCATTAGTGTGCCTAGTGGCGGGTTAGTTTCATAATCATGTCCAAACCAAAGATGAACATGTTTGGTGTACCAAAATACACCGTCAACATCTCCCCCACGCTTAGATCTTGCTCGTCCTCGAGCAAGTACTCGTAAAAGAACTTTTGTCCAAGGTGTTGAAATCGTGCTCCGCTATTTCTTTCTTCACAAGTTAGTCAATCTTTTATCTTTAATATAATAATCATAAGACAATGATCATCATACATCAACATGGGCGTTTAGAATTTTTTTACCAAATCGAGATTTACCCCACAACTCATACCTTTCACTCGAGGTCCTCAATTCCAGCCATGCTTACTTCTTTGCTTCCATCGGAGGGTTTTCATGATTTTTCAAAAATAAAATTCCTGCAACAAGTATTAGACAAAAACCTTTCTCCAAGTTCTCACATGTCGCTCATATTAAGGGGCTATCCTAAACAATTCATAAACTCTCACCTCCCATAAGTCTCTCATACATCATGTAAGGTGGAGCTATAGGTATGGCTAGTGTAGTCAACACAAGTATTGTCAAGCTAAGAACTTCCTCTAGTGGTTGTTTACCTTTCAAAGCCAATGATCATGAGAATTAAACCATAATGTAGGGATATCAAGGATAAGAAGATATAGAATGGTGGACATGTGCAAGGGCAAAAGAAAACAAGACTACGAGGCACCGATGACGTCCTCGTTGTCGGATTGCACATGGTTGGAAAAAGAATGGAAGTTTCGTCTCTAAACAACAACGCGGCATCCTTCCTTACACTTCATTTACCCTTCACTTGATTCATCCCTCTTCATATCTTTCTTGCCTTCCCCTTTCCTTCTCTCTTTTTTTTCTTTTCTTTTCTTCTCTTTTCTTTTTCTTTTCCATACACACATATTTTTTTTATTTACTTCTCTCTCTCTTTTGACATCTTTACCTCTCTTTCAAAGCTCTTTGCTCATCCTTTCTTGCATAAACACAATCTGAATTTAAAATAAAAACCATGCTAGAGACGAGACGAAACTTCGAACATAGGTTGTGTTCAAGGAATACGATGTACAAAAGAGATATTAATGTTTGGGTATGGAATTCGGCGATGTACGGGACTTTCGATGTGAGAGTCTCTTTACCGAATGCATGACGAGGCTAGCAATAAAAGATGTTTACAAGGACATGATCATTGCTCGAAATTAAAACTTCCAAGAGAGAAGGATCCTAGCCCAACTCATTATGCAAACCGCACTTATGGTGGAGCGAATATTTAATTGGCTTTGTATAGGATTTTTCTAAGTCTCTCAACTTGGAAAAAGAGAATTCGCTAACCTTTATTACAAGGGTTTTTCATATAATTTTCAGAATTAAATTCCTACAACATTAGCATCAAACTTAGCACAACCGAAACGAAGTTCTAGATCAAAGTATGATGCGGGTACTTTTAAAGGTAAAAACTCCAATAAGCACCACGGTAAACGTTTCAAACCAATCGCTCATGCTTATATATCAAAAATTAAAGACAAACATACAAGTAAAGAGAGAAAAGCATCGCAAGAGACAAAATTTTTTTTTAAAAGACACTATTTATTTGATTTTCTTGACTCGAACACTAAATTTAAGACACTTTAAACTTGAAGAAAAATTAAAAAGCACACCTAAAACTTTAAGACTCTCAAACTCTCGCAAAATCTAAACCAAACCGAACTAAATTTACTAAAGCAAAAGGATCTAGCTAGCTAGCTCTCCCCCACGCTAAAACCATACGACGTCCTCGTCGTATCTTACAAAAAACCTAAGGGGGGAAAACCCTACTTCCTAGTGGAACTTTCCACAGCTCTTGCACCACTTGTTCTTCATGTTGCCAACCATACCAAACAACTTCCGCACGTTCCGATTGAGGAACTTGTAGTCGTCCTCGACCACTCGCTCCAAGTCCTCCATACGTTGCCTCATCGCCTCCATAGCCTGGAAACACTCCTCGACCGATGCGTAGAGATCCGAGATGGAGTGACGGCAAGCCGCGCAACATAACGGATGCATCCCGAAAGGGTCGACATCGCCGGGGTCATCGCCGTTGTCACTGTTGCCACCGTCATCGGGATCTCCGCCACCGTTAGGACCTTCGGGAGTCTTCTCTTTGGGCACCTCTTCCCAATAGAAGAGGTCGTTGTCGTCCCTCCCGGCGGCTGGCCACGAGCTCAGGCTGCGGTCGTCGGAGTAGTCACTCCCCCCGTAATCTTTTGGCTCGGGCGACACCTCCTTGTAGTCTTTCCTCTTCATGCCTCGGATTCGCTCCGATCTACGGACGGGAGTAGAGACCCTCTCCTCCTTGACGTGGTGGCGAGATGCGATTGGCCCGGTCGGGACACGCCCTCCGCAACGGATGTGGGCGGTCCTCTTGATCTCCATTGATGGCTTGAGCTCGCATCGCTTCACCTCCTCCGGCTTCAAAGGCTTCTCGGCGCCTAGCTTGATCTCCACGCTCCTAGGGGACGTCATGGCTGCTGCTTGGGTGCAAAAGGATGTGAATCGGGATGGATTCCCGAGCTCCCATCTCGTCCCTATAAATAGTCTGGGAAGGAATGCCCTAGAACCCATCTTTTCCTTTTCTTGACTTCCCTAAAATTTTCTGACCAAACAAGGAAATCGAAGACGCGCGTCCCAGAGAAAACCGGGGGCGAACCGCCACCCAGGCCCCCTGGGCCTATCGGACCGGGCCGGCCGACCTGCCCTGTTTCGCGGGCCGATTCGGTCCGGTTTTCTGCGTGCCCCACTATTTTTTAGTTGCTAGCCCATGTGGAAAAGTTGGCCTGGTAAAACTTCGCGAGAAACTCTAGAAAAATAAAAGAAGAGCTATTTACAAAATGCTCACCTTGTTTTACGTCCTAGGCTTGACATTCGGGCTCATCCTCCATGATGAAAATATCAATATGGTGAAGGGGCACAACGTCGGGTTCATAATAAACCTTAAGCCGTTGACCATTCATCATGAATTGATCACCTTTCATATCCATGATAGTAACCGCTCCGTTGGAGAGCACCGAATGAACAATGTAAGGTCCATCCCACTTGCTTTGCAATTTCCCCTTTCCGAAAGTTTTGAATCTCGAATTATAGAGGAGGACCTTATCTCCTTCTTTAAACTCCTTCTTCTTCAATCTTTTGTCGTACCACCTTTTGATTCTCTCTTTGTATATGCTTGCATTTTCATAAGCCTTCAACCTCATCTCCTCTAGTTCGCTTATTTGGATTCTCCGTTTTACCACCGCAGCATCTAGATCGAGGTTCATTTCTTTTATAGCTCAATAGGCTTTGTGTTCTAACTCAACCGGAAGGTGACAAGCTTTGCCATAAACAAATTGATATGGGGTCATACCTATCGGTGTCTTGAACGCCGTTCGATAAGCCCACAAAGCTCCATCCAACTTCTTTGACCAATGCTTGCCTCCCTTCTCTATAGTTTTGTTAAGGATGCTCTTTAGTTGTCTATTCGATGTTTCCGCTTGTCCGTTGGTTTGTGGATGATAAGCCGTAGAGACTCTATGTTCAATCCCTAACTTGGACAAGCACTTCTTAAAGTTCTTCCCGGTGAAGTGAGTTCCTCCATCGCTTATCAAAATTCTCGGAGTACCGAAGCGAGGGAAAATCACACTCTTGATCATCGCAATGGATTCTTCCGTGGAAGCTTTACGACATGGCATGGCCTCTACCCACTTAGATACATAATCAACCATAACTAGGATGTGCTCAAATCCGTGTGAGTTTTTGAAGGGCCCCATGAAGTCAATTCCCCAAACATCGAATAAATCGATTTGTAGATTATATTTCAAGGGCATGGCATTCCTTTGAGAAATGTTTCCGGTTCTTTGGCATTCGGGGCATGATGCAACATATCTTTTAGTATCTTCATGCATCTCCAGCCAAAAGAATCCGCTGGACCACACTTTTGCTTGGGTCCGAAAGTGGCTATAGTGTCCACCGTACTCCGCCGAGTGGCACTTTCTCAAAATCTCTTGTCTCTCTTCTCTTGGTACACATCTTCTCATAACTCCATCATTCCCAAGTTTGAAGAGATAAGGTGAATCCCAAAAATATTTCCGGCTGTCGGAGACTATCCTCCTTTGAGTGTTTTTATCTAAGTGATCAAGAGGCATCCTCCGAATCACTCGAATGATATCGATCATCCAAGTATCTTTGTCGAGTATTCGGTAGAGGTGGTCATCTCTCATCTTATCCTCTATGGGCTCTTTGTCATCTTGTCCATGGTTCATCCTAGACAAGTGATCGGCCACAACATTTTCCACCCCCTTTTTATCACAAATTTCAACATCGAACTCTTGGAGAAGAAGGATCCAACGAATCAATCTCGGTTTAGCATCCTTCTTAGCCAAAAGATACTTGATGGCCGCGTGGTCAGTGTAAACAATGACTTTCGAGTTCACGATGTAAGATCTGAATTTTTCGAAAGCAAACACCACCGCTAGCAACTCCTTTTCCGTAGTGGCATAATTTAATTGTGCCTCACTAAGAGTTTTACTAGCATAGTATACAGCGTGAACTCGACCTTCCTTTCTTTGACCTAAAACCGCCCCTACGGCGTAGTCACTTGCATCGCACATGATCTCGAAAGGTTGGCTCCAATCCGGAGGTTGAATGATAGGAGCACTTGCTAAAGCATTTTGCAAGGTCCGGAATGCCGCTAAGCACTTCTCATCAAAGTCAAAAGCCACATCCTTTTGAAGGAGTTGTGTTAAAGGCTTAGTGATCTTTCAGAAGTCCTTAATAAATCTTCTATAGAATCCGGCATGGCCTAGAAAGCTCCTTAAGGATTTAACATCTGTTGGAGGTGGGAGTTGCTCAACCGTCTCCACTTTAGCTTTGTCCACTTCAATTCCTCTCTCGGATATAACATGTCCGAGTACTATGCCTTGCTTTACCATGAAGTGGCACTTTTCCCAATTTAGCACTAGGTCTACCTCCGCACACCTCGTGAGAACCTTGTCTAAGTTTGCCAAGCAATCCACGAATGTTTTCCCATAAACGGAAAAATCATCCATGAACACCTCGACAATTTCTTCGATGAATTCCGAGAACACTGCCATCATGCAACGTTGAAAAGAGGCCGGAGCGTTGCATAGACCAAAGGGCATCCTTCTATATGCAAACGTTCTGTAAGGACAAGTAAATGTTGTCTTGTGTTGATCATCCGGGTGAATGGGAATTTGCATGAACCCCGAGTACCCATCGAGAAAGCAAAAATAAGCATGGTTTGCTAATCTCCCGAGCATCTCGTCAATGAACGGTAGGGGGAAGTGATCTTTCTTTGTTGCTTTGTTTAGCTTTCGATAATCGATACACATCTGCCATCCGGTCACGGTTCTTTGCGGTATTAACTCGTTCTTCTCATTCTTCACCATGGTCAAACCTCCTTTCTTCGGCACACAATGTACCGGGCTCACCCACTCGCTATGTGGTACCGGGTAGATGATTCCGGCATCAAGTAGCTTGATAACCTCCTTCTTTACTACCTCTAGCATGGCATGAGTTAGCCTCCTTTGATGGTCCACTACGGGCTTACATTGGTCTTCCACAGTTATACGATGAGTGCAAAAGGCTGGGCTAAGTCCTTTGAGATCATTGATTGAATATCCAATCACCTTCTTATGCTTTTTCAATAAATTCAGCAACTTCTCATTTTCTTCGGGACTCAACTCGTCGCTCACAATGACTGGATAGGTCTTGTCTGGGCCCAAAAATTTGTACTTTAATCCTTTGGGCAAAGGTTTGTGATCCACCTCGGGCACTTGTGGCTCTTCGGGTTTAGTGTCTCCTACGTCTTCGAATTTTTCTTCCTCCACGCTTCCATCTTGTGGTTCTAATCCCTTCGTTGCTTTCTCTAGTTCCTCGTCTTGTTGACCATTGGATTCATTCTCCATCGCTCTTTGCAGCGGGTCTCTAAGGGTTTCAACAAAACAAAGACTACCTACCTCCTCTACTTCTTCATCTTCGGGAGGAAAAGGTGAAGGATGACTAGAAACGCGAAGAAAATTATATGTGTACTTTTTTCCATTAAGATTTATTGTTACTTTGCCTTCTCTGGCATCTAACACGGCATCAACCAACTTAAGAAAAGGCCTACCTAGGATTATGTGATCGTGATTATTATAGTAAGCATCTATGACAAAGAAATCGGTTGGTATGCACTTTCCAGAGATGATTACATTAATATTGCAAGCAATACCTAGAGGTCTAATAGTTATACCATCTCCCATGATTAGTTTTGTTGAAGTTGGAGCTAAGTCTAGGTTGTGGTCTTGAACTTTATCATAAATTTTGGAGGATAGGACACTTACTTTGGCTCCGATGTCGCATAAAGCTTTGCATTGAATTCCGTTGATCTCGCAACTCAAGTGTGGTGTCGTCTTCTCCTCTTGGTCGGATCCTATTGCATAAACTTCGGCGAGGCGAGCATATGGCGATGCTTCGGGCTTGATCCCCATGATTCTTTTCACCTCGGCTATGTGATCCGGATCCACTTCATCATCACTAAAGAGCTTTCGAAAGATCTCACCAGTGGTTTCAAGATCGTACGAGTTCTCCGCTTGCTTTTCCGGTGGGAAATCCGCTTCCAATGCTCTTGCCATCCCCTTTTGGTTAGGGAACGGTCTTCTCTTGTCGAATACTTCTCCGTAATCAATTGGAACCCAATCCATATGCTCGAACTCCCTTAATGGCTTCGCGCTTGACATACTCCTTTTGTTTGTTTCATTTGACTTGGTGAAGTCAATGCTTGGGGTAGTTCTTGTCTCGGTGTGTATTTCTTCAAGCTTTTCCGGGATTGGCTCCTCTTTCTTGTCTTCCGGGGTTGCCTTTTTAGAAATTTCAGCACATGTCTTCATCCTTGAATCGTGTTCCGGCTCTCCTGAAAGTCTTGTTTCCCAATCTCTTCGCATGGCCGCCGCTTTGCTTATCTTTTGTAAAAGTTGAGCGGCTTCCATGAGTGTTTTCTCCATGAGATCCCCACCTGCACACATTTGAACATGTTCCATGCAACTAGGGGTTAGGGAAAAGAAAAATGTATGCAAGAGTACGTCACCGGAGAAGCCGAGTCTTGGTCCTTGTTCAATCAACTCATTAAATCTATTCCAAGCTTGGTCTATCCCTTCCTCTTCTCCTTGCGTGAAGGTGATCACTTGCCTCCTTATATATTGAACCTTGCTAATTGGAAAAAACTTCTCGCAAAATTTCTTCGTCAACTTGTTCCAATTGCCTTCAACTTCAAAGGATGCAAACGAGTACCACGTCTTTGCTTCGCCGGCAAGTGAGTAGGGACAGAGGTTCCACTTGAACCATTCATCGGGAACTCCTTCTTGACGCACCGTGTTGCATAACATCGTGAATGGCCTTATGTGTCTATATGGGTTCTCCGTGTCCATCCCTTCAAATGGGGTTGCCGCCGCCATCTCGATGATCCTAGCTTTTATTTCATACTTGGTCGCTTCGAGCTTCGAATCCGACTCTTGTACCTTTATGTCTTCACATCGAGGACTAGCGTAATCCCTTAGCGATTTCTCCGGTTCTTCCACGGGGTGGTTGGCGAATGCCATCTAGACAATAAGATAGAAAAACAAAAACAAAAGAAAATGGTTTTCTAGGTAATAGGGGTTAGATGTTAGCGATAAACGATAAACTAAAACAAAAACAAAATTAGATGCAAAACCAAACGATGTAAACTGGCTTACTCCCCGGCAACGGCGCCAGAAAAAGGGGCTTGTTGACGGATAAAACACGTATCCACCTACGATCCGCAAGCGTACGGACCTACACCTTTTTCACCACAGGGATTCCCTAGGTTCTTATCAATCCGCGGAGCAAGGGGATTACAAGCGTTTGATCTAACACTACTAACTAACTTACCCAAACCCTAATCTAGGTTAAACTAGAGAACAACTACGCTACACTAGAGAGAACGATTAAACTCACAAGATATGTAAAAGACACTTGCCCAAGGGTCTACGATACTTGAACATGCAACCGCTTAAGATATGAAAACCGATCTAATCTACCGGGGGTTGTGACCACGGTTTCGCCCTTTCCCTCCCCCCGTACTGTCACTACGCGGAGGTATTCGTGACTAGACCTATGACGATCATGGCGTATTTGAAGCACCGAAACGGCGAACTAGAGGCGGGGGGACTGAATGGGAGCCGATAAAAATTCTTCTCGAAGGAGATGGACACTCCAACAAGATGAACAAGGCTTCCAAAACACGTCTCCGACTCAACTGCCCAAGTTGGCCAAGACCACGCAGGCACTGGAGTGCTACTGGTCCTAGGAACCAACAACCACCTACACCGACTCGAGAACGCAGCGGAACTAGTAATCGAGCACCACTGACCTGCACCGGTCAGACCGGTGAGCAGCACCGGTCAGACCGGTCCCTGCTGGAGCTCCCCAACAAATCCTGACAACTTCCACAGAAGGCTCCTACACCGGTCAGGCCGGTGTAGCACGCCGGTCAGACCGGTCTAAGCCAGGAAGCCCCAAAAACCCAAACCTGACCTTCCGAGCTCCAAAACAAACCAAACTCGAAATAGCAGCAACACGAGACAACAGGGAACTCGCCAAGACGTTCACCCGAGGCAAAACCCACAAGGCCTCTGCACCGGTCAGACTGGTGAGCAGCACCGGTCAGACCGGTCAGGCTGGGACGCTCGGGATGAACAGCACCCGCGGGTCAACTCCCCCAAATCCAACTCCCGATCTCCCGAATCGCTCCACAGATTTGCGCAAGACTTTGGGGATAGTAGGAACACCTCATGGGTACTCCATAAACAAGATTTGGTCCACCAAAACTCACCAAACCGAGAGGAATCGAAGAAATACCACCAAGAACGCCTCTAACCCTAGAGCCAAGAAAACCCCAAAATCGAGCCCTTTGCTCACGGATTTGGGAGGGGAATCACAGGGAAAAGAACCACGAAGGGTTCAAGCATACATCCCCCACCAAATCCCAAAGAGAAAGGCCTCGAAATCGCTCTAAGAAAATCGCCAAGAAAGGGCTCCGAAAATCACCAAAAAGGAGAAACGGGAAAGACACATCCAAGCCTTGAGTAACCACACCGAATCATCTATACATACCAAAGAGGTTCATACAAGGTCTAGCTTGCCGCCCGATCATCCTTCCCTCTCACAAGATCTCACCATGAAGCTCTCAAGCTAGTCCTATGGAAATCCTAAGGAAAATAGGAAGGGAAAAATAGGAAAACAAATGAGCTAGGGTTCCAAGAGATGGCTGCCATCCTCTCACCACTTGGGTTATATGGAGGCAAGCCGAAAGACTAAAATACCCTTACTAGCTAACTAGGGATACATGCCCCTCAAGGGCAAATTCGGAAGTCTTTGTCATCGCTCCATCGGACGGATGCCCAGCGACCGCAAACTTGCTTAGCCTCGACGCAAGCCTTGTGATCCCGACGCGTGTCCTCCGCTTCAAAGATTCTGGACTGCGTCGTCGCACACCGGTCAGACCGGTGCTCCTCACCGGCCAGACCGGTACCCACTGGTCAGACCGGTCAGACCCACCGGTCAGACCGATCCGATGCTGGTGCACCTCCGTCTTCGGTCTTCGGTCTTGGCTTTGTGGATCAACCAAGGAACCTAGCGGTTTTCTGGTGAACCACTGGAAACCCCGCGTACTCGGTGTAGCCTCCGCCAATCACCACTCATGACTCGGCTCCCACGTAGTTCCGGCTCGACCTTGGTTTTGAGGCTCAACCAAGAAACCGTCCATGACTTCATCTTGCCGTTCTTGCCACCATGCGGCCCGCACTTGACTCCGCTGGCCACCGGGTCCCTCGAACCAAGCCTACATGTCTTCTCCACACATGGAGGCCTCACCGGCAACGACCTTTCGCGTTTGTTCTTCACCTGCACCTGCACCAGTCAAGCCGCAACCTGCACCTGCAATACTGAGCCAAGAATCAGTCCACACCATGTTGTCAATCACTCATCACACCAGGAAGCGACCTACCACCGGTCTTCGAACCACACAGGCTCTCAATCTCCCCCTTGATGAGTGCATTGACAACACATACGATTGGTAACCAAAGAGAAAAGAAAAAGTAAAGAAACGACTAAAAGAAACTCCAACAAGCGATCGAAAGTCAAATGAAAGGCAAAGAGCAAAATCACTTGAAGAAGACAAGTCTCGGACCCCTTAGGCAAGGGCAACGGCTAGACACATCCGAGACAAAAACATGCTCAAGCAAAGAGCACAAACCACCAATCCAAAGCTCGAAAACCACAAAGAGCTCCCCTGCACACATGCAAGCTCCCCCTGAACCAATGCAACTCCCCCTGGACGAATGCATGTGAACCACTTCACAAACTAGAGCAGTTGCTTCAGCTTTGCTCTGACCGGTCAGACCGGTCAGACCGGTGGGCAAGATCGCCCAGCACCTGGGAACTCACACCGGTCAGACCGGTGAGCAGCACCGGTCAGGCCGATGACACCTCGGAAGAACTGGGAACTGCCCGAGCTCAAAACTAGATTGAAACCAATTGGAAACCTGCTAAATGCATGCAGCAAGCCAAACACATGCTCAAACTTCTCCCCCTTGTTGACAATGCATGAATCAAGCCAAAAATGCGAAAAATGCAACCTAGAGCTTCTCAAATAGACAAAATTCAACATAGCATGCTACACACCTCCAAATGAGCAAGTTAGATACTCGATAGCTTCGTATGGACAAAAACTACAAGATCACCAAGTTTCACAACCATTTGGCGAAGCTAAGATAGAAATGACTATTTTTGCGAAAATTCACCCTCTCATGAGCAAAGTCCTAAACATGATCAAAACATATCAAAATGGCAAAGCCACACAAACTTCATGCTAGGACAACCATTTTAAGCATAAGACCATCATAAACACCCACAAGCACCTCATGTCATGTCAAAGCCACCGAGCCATGTGCTTACTTCTAGATATGAGACTTCTCATTTGTAAGCAACATGCAAAGGTTTAGCACCCAAAAGCAAGTAAATTAAGCACATATGACATGGGAGCACATTTTCCAAACAATTTACATTTCATTTTCAGATTTATAATTGGTACATGAAATGTCTTTGCGACAAAAAGGAACTTATGCCCCTCCACAAGATGAAGCAAGGGGGCTAAACATTCATGATGGCAAATGAGCCTTTGGCCCCATATGACCAAAATAAGCTATCCAACCACAAATTAAGCATAGCATAGCCACTAAAATATGTCAAGATCATACAAAGTCATTTACTCACAAGAGAGCATACATATGACATTTTTGAAAAACATAGCCATCAACCATGGATATAAATCAAGATCATCAAGAGCTAAGCCACACTAAGCCATATCATACCAAACTAGCTCACAAGATCATATATATCATACCATGGTGAACAATGTATATAAGAGAAGCTTTCCCTACACAATGCATATTATACAAAAAGCATGCAAGCTATCATACAAAGATGACTATACATCATGATACAAATGCAAGAAATGCACAAAGGAAAGCTATACATATGCTACAAAGGAGCTCCCACACACCCAACTCATGAAATCAAACAAACACCAAGCTCCCCCCGCAAACGAGTGAACATTGCTTGATCTAGGGGTTTGGTGAAAATATCATCTAGCTGGTCATGTGTGGGTACATGGATCAAAGAGATTTTTCCTTTCTCTACGTTGTCTCTCAGGAAATGATACCTCACTTCTATGTGCTTGGTTTTGGAATGGAGCACTGGGTTCTTTGCAACGCTTATTGCACTTGTGCTATCACATTGAAGTGGGACATGGGTATACTCCTCACCAAAGTCACTCATGGTGTATGTGATCCAAAGGAGCTGAGAGCAACAACTAGCTGCGGCCACATACTATGCCTCGGTAGTGGATTGAGCAACACTCGACTGTTTGCGGGAAGACCAAGACACCAAAGAAGAACCAAAGAACTGGCAAGTCCCACAAGTGGACTTCCTATCCAACCGACACCCGGCAAAATCCGCGTCCGAAAATCCATGAAGAGCCAAAGAAGAAGACGTGGACTACCAAAGGCCGAAGTCGGGAGTGTGTCGCAAATACCTGAATATGCGCTTGACTGCTTGCCGATGCGAAGTCCTCGGAGACGCTTGAAAACGAGCGCACAGACATACCGAGAACTGGATGTCCGGCCTTGTCGCCGTCAGGTAGAGGAGTGACCCGATCATGATTCGGTACTCCTTCGGTCCTGTCAGATGGTGAGATCTAGACAGCCCACGGGGTGTTGATCCCAGTGGTTTAGTTGTTCAGTGAGGGGGGAATCTAAGGCTAAGAACTCGAAGGTTGCGCACGAGCACACGAAACATAGAGAACACAGCGAGTTTATACTGGTTCGGGCCTCCGGAGAGTAAAACCCTACGTCCAGTTGTTGGTGTAGATTGCTTGAGGATTGCATGATCGTACAAGGGGTCGCCCTGCCCGCCTTATATTGGCCAGCGGACAAGGTCGGTTCCTAGATTCCTGGTCGGTTACGACCAGGAGACCTATGTCTAGTTCATTACAACACTTGCCATATCTGTCGATCTGCTTGGTCAGAATCCACCGATGTCTTGTCTTGCACGCTAAGTCTTGAAGTCGTTCTAGCTAAGGTCGTCTGGGAAATCTTCCGGAAGGCCTTCAGGAGGTCGTGTGGGCCACCAACTAGGTCGGTTGGGCCCACTGTCAGGTCGGCGGGTCTTCTGGTAGGCCGGACCCACTTGTCGGGGACGACCATGAGCCTGGTCGATGGGGACCCAGGGGTACCCATGTCTCACAAGCCCCCGAGTGAGGTGTAGGCGCAACGACCTTAGAAAGGTCATGACGAAGTCATAGGGCTATCGACAGGTCGAATAGCATGCACGCCCGTCAAAAAGAAAAGAACAAATCGACTTAGCAGCCGACCTGTTTGAAGTCTTGCCAAACGAAGAGAGGTCGAGTAACGACCTATAGGAGCAGACTTCCAATAGATCGAAACGACGATGAAAAAATTTCAAAGGGCATCAAGGATGCACTCATAGAGTAGTATCCGAGCATCGTGGCGGGCAGGATGGCCGGTATGATGATCCAAAAAAGAAAGAGAAGAAAAAGTAGGTCGAGTAACGATGTGATGAGAAATAGGTTTCCCAACAGGTCGGTACGATGTTAAAATTAAGAGGGTGTCGAAGACACTCTCGTAGAGTAGTCCCCGAGCATTGAAGAAGGCAGCATGGCTGGTCTGATGCTCAAAAGAGAAGAAAACTTAAGTCATGGTTTTGATCGAACGAAGTGTAGAGACACCCAGATCTCCTAGCATGGCTGCAAGGAGTCTGGCAGGGCCGACCTCAAGGAGGCCTTGTAGGCGTGCCGACCTCAAAGAGGCCTCAAATCAATCAATGTCCAGTATCCGAGGATACCCAGTAGGATCTTGAAAGACGCGTCGTATGGAGAGGTCGTTTGATGGTGTCGTAGCTTGAAGTCATGATTTCCGGGACCGTTGTCGATGAAGCTGTAGAAAAATATTGATTTTAAACGAATGGAGTGTAGAGACACCCAGATATCCCGCATAGCTGCGTAGAGTCCGGCAGAGCCACCCGAGGCATGCCGACCTCAAGAAGGTCTCAAATCAAAAGCGCCCAAGTATCCGGAAATACTTGGCAGGACCATTAGGTGCGCATCCCACAGGGAGGCCTTCATTCCCTGATATAAAATCCTGGGTGCCCAAAGCAGGCTGGCGGAGCTATGAGAGCACACCGACCTCAGGAAGGTCACGCATCCAAGGCGCCCAACTAGGTTGGCAGAGCCATAGATATACCGAGGTATTGCAAGACCTAGGTATGAAGGCACGCCGACCTCAGGAAGGCTATTTTGGTGCCTAGACGACCAACATAGCTGCTAGCCATCCAGCGAAGCCGAGTTGCTAAAGTATTTGATGACCTCAGCAATAGGCACACCGACCACGGGGGCCTGACAAAATCGTAGACGTAAAGCTTCTGATCTTCAGGCGCCCAGATAGATCTGGCAGAGCAGCGAGGCACGCCTACCCTGGAAGGTCTTCAATCGAACCTACGACCATTCTACTCAGGAAACAGAAATATATGCTGACTGGGATAGGTCCGTTTACATGCAGAGCCATAGCGGGTGCACCAGGACGCAGAGCCTAGCGGGTGCCATGAAGACGTCGAGTTGTAAAAGGGGTGCATGTAATCGTCGTCGTCGTCCGTAGATGTACCGAGGCGCAGAGCCCTCTGACGCAGAGTCAGACTTTGTCGTTGATTGTAGACTGCAGGGTCACGAGTCAACAGTGGTCGGAGATTCCCTTGCCACCCAGAAAATGACAAACTGCCCACAAATCAAGGGGGGTACTGTAGCCATGTGATTCTGTGGCGGGCTCAAGCATCATTTATACACTAGCAACAAGGACGTCGCGAGACAGGGGTAAAGTCATTACCTTTAATCATGCACATGTCTACAGGCCCTCTGGACCACGTGGTGACCATGTCATTACTTTGCCAGCTAAACAAGGTCTGACTTTGGCTATAAATAGCGTCGTGATACTGAAGGAGGCAATCACCGAGCATTGTTGAGCTATGAAGCTGCAGGGTAGTTTCGAGGCCATGCCATGGGCATGTGTCCGTCCACCAGTTTGTAGGATGTTGTGTTTTGTAGAAGCTTGGAGCTAGAAGAACTCTTGCGAAATGTAAACAGCACACCCACTCTTTGTACCGTGCCTCAGCAAGGGATCAAGGAGAGTTTGGAGGTGATGCTGTAGAGGCTCGAGGTGCAGCTGGAAGTCCTTGGTGAGCATGAGATGCTCGTCGGAGGCTTACGGCTCGCGTCAAAGAGCAAGCTCGTGTCTGCATTCCATAGTCCGGCACAGAGCATGCCCTGCTACGTGCGGCATCGTCCAGCTGTCCACCGCAAGGCCACCATCGAGGTCCTGAGGCTAGAAGAATTCTTGCGACGTGCCCGGCTGTAGCTGGGTACACCTCAAGGATTGCTCTGGGTAGATCAGGTCTTCGAGTACGTTTGTATTTTTGTGTCGGGTTCTGGATCCAATAAGGTCGCAAGCGACTTGTGTACCTTCGAAGTTTCCGTGTAATGTTCGCTCGCTTCTGTCATGTACTAGTTGATTTGACAAAATTATTCATCAGAGACCTAAAGTGACGTAATTTGGGGGTTTATCGACCTTGTGAAGATCAAAATGTGTGATCAGGACGACCTGATAGCTTTATTGTGTTCACGACCTAAACTCAGGGTTTAGGTCGCGTAGAATATTCGTTGAATATGTGTCTGTTGGCGCAAAATCCAGCGAGATCGACTCGCGAAATTATCGGCATAGAGCCGTTAGGGCGAGCTCCGTACTGTGGAAGGAACCGCAACGGGCGGACCCGATGGGGCCCTTATAAATAGAGCAGCGGGGACCAGCATTGACCGCCCCCTTCGCCTTCTTCCTCCTCTCACCATCACTGCCGGAACGACCGCGCCGTAGCTGCCACGCACTCCGCATCCAGCCTCCGCCCTAGCTCTCGATCCACCGTCGTCTGTAGCAGGTCGTGGGACAGCCCCACCATTCGCGCCCTGCTTTGCTGCGCATGTGCATCAAAACCCTAGTAAACTTTAGATCCAGATCCGCTCGAGCTCAAGAAATGGCGGCGCCGGCTCGTGAGATCCCAGATCCGCGGACGATGTGGGAGTCCTCGACGATGACTGAAGTGAAGATTCAGGCGCTGGTGGACCGCGAGCTGCTGAGGCCCAAGGCGGAGATGGAGTGGAAGGCGCCTACAGGCGAGGCCTTCCCGATGGAGGATGACAAGGAACAAGTTGTCTTCGGTGCCTTCTTCGAACGCGAGTTCAACATTCCTGCCGGTGACTTCTTCCGAGGTCTTCTCTTCTACTACAAACTAGAGCTGGTACACCTCGTCCCAAACTCCATAATAGTAGTATCGACCTTCATTCATTTCTGTGAGGCGTATCTGGGGATACCGCCCCACTTTTTTCTCTGGCGACATCTTTTCTGTGTTAAGTCCACCAGCAAACGTGCCGGTGTTGTGGGGGCTGTGATGTTCTGCTTGAGGTCGGGCCTCAAGATAGAGTGGATTGACACGGACCTGCCAGACAACACCGCTGGGTAGAGGTCGGACTGGTTCTACATTGCTGATCAAAAGCCGACGCTCCCGAAGCGGACTGGGCACAAGCCCGTGAAGATACCGGAGTGGGACCTGCAGTTGTCCTTGCGCGAGATGGATGACGTCAAAGAGGTTCTTGCACTGGTGAACGACCTCAAGGAGAGGGGCGTTACGGGAGGCTCGGTGGCAAGGTCTCTCTGTCGGCGCCTGATCCAGCCGATCAAGTATCGGGTGCACCCGGCGTACGAGTACTAGGGCCAATCTGACCCCACTAGCGAGGTCAACCGCAAGGTCTCTCGAGAGGAGATGATGGCCAGGGTCTCTCAGATCTACGCCGGGCGTGCATGAATCAAGAAATGCCCAAAGGCGTATTCGTTGAGTCGGCCAGCTGACCCTGTAAGTCCTGGGGCTACTAGGTCGTTTATCTTGTTTCTCTGCTTTTCATTGATCTCATTTTTGCGTTTTATCTGTTGCAGGATCGGGAGAGGTAGTTTTAGTGCCCGGCACCTCTTCCTGAAGGCGAAGAGCCTCGTCGGAAATTGAGGTCGGACAAGTACCAACCTCCAGCAGGTCGGCTGCTGGAGAATTATGAATCAGACTCGACAGTGGAAGCTGATGAGGATACCGACCCAGAGGTCGGTGGTGATGTGGCGAAGCGCCAAGAGGCGAGCAGCGCCGCGAAGCCTGGGTGTAAGACAAGGGCGGTGACGGCGAAGCAGTCAACCACGAAGGCTGCTGCCCAGGTCGAGGCGGCAAAGACCGCCAAACTCGAGGCGGAGAAGAAGAAGAAGAGAAAGAGGAGGACGAGCCCTCCACCGGCGGTCGAGACGCCGGTAATTCCTACACCTTCGGCCAGGGAGGTCGAATCTGATGAGGATGAAGCCACCGATGAGCTCCCGATCATTGAAGATCGGACGGCGAGGAGGTCGTTGAGTCTCGCGGCCAAGAGGCAGCGGGAGGTAACGCAGAAGGCGACGGAGGACGACCTCCATCAAGGGATGGAGGCGCAGCGAGCTGCTGCTGGAGTGCAGGCAAGGATGCCTGTGCTGGTAAAAGTAGGCCTTTTAGGCCTAAGCTACGTGCCCCGGCTGCTGTGAGGTAGGGTCGTAGTACTGAAGTTTGTTCATTTGCTGGCTATTGTTGGTTTTTTTGCATTGTTTTTGATGAAGACATTTGCAGGCCGGTTGTCCAACCCGAGCATGCCCTGGGTGATCAAGGGTCACCTTCGCGAACTAGGTCGACCTACCATGAGGCCGGAGCTCGAATTCTAATCGACGATGCTGGGACGGCGACTCCTCCACCTGCTGCGGAGGCCGGGACACAGGGTTCCGTAGGCTACGTCAGTGCGTCGACCTCTCCCCCCATCATCGACATGGACCCCATCAACGCGGTGCCCAGCACGTCGGATCAGGACCTAACTGTGGACCCGATTCAAATCGAGCAGCCGCAAGAGAATCTAGAAACATCCGGCACGCAGGTACCGAGTTCGTCATCAACAGGGCCGACGTTGAGGCGTAGGGAGATTGACTGGAATGGTACTCCTTGGCAGGAGGATATCTTCGACGACAACGAGGATATGAGGGCGGTTCGGAACGCGATCTTGACTCTCAATGAAGCGTTGACTGTGAGCCTTTCTCTTGCGCTATCTTTGATAATTTGTTTTTGAAGCTGGTCTTTGACGACCTGGTTTTATGTGGAGCAGTCGCTGGCTGACCGTGCCAAGGGCAGGGCCGACCTACTGAAGAATGCTGCGGCTACGCAGCTGTGGGTGGTCACCTTGAGCAGGAGGTCAAGCAGGTTCGCGAGGCGGCGGCGGCGGACAAGAAGAGGCTCGAGGACGAGCTGGCTGAGGAGAAGCGGAAGACCCGAGAGGCCAACACACAATTTAATGTCGCAAATACTGGTAAAATTGATTGTCTTACGGGTTTTTGTTTGTCAAAGTCTTGTACTGCTAAGGTCCTGACCTCAGGGTGTTGCTGGCGTATTGCAGAATTTCACCGACGGGAGGACGAGCTCAATAACGAGCTGAAGAACACCAGGGAGAAGGTTCGAACCTTGGAGGTGAACCTCTGGGAGGCCGAGGCTGGCGGCCAGGAGATGAAATGGGTGATGAAGGAGACCGTCGACAATGAGTACGCTGTATCCCAAAAGCTGGCTTATGAGAAATAGGCGCGGCAGGACCTTGAGGTCAGTCTCGAGGTAGCTTTGAAGTCACTATAGAATGACCAAGTAACCATTACAAGGCAAGAGGTGGAGTTGAACGACCTGAAGAACGCTGCCCATTATGCCATGGACATGATAGCTTCGCAGGTCGAGGGGGAGGAGCCCAAGCCTGCTATTAACCGTCTAATAGCGATGCCTGAGAAGCTGCTTGACCTCCTGAAGGCAACGAGCTTAGCGGCGGCCACGGAGGCGTTAGTGCGGGTGAAGTCGCACTACCCCGAGGTTGATCTGGTCAAGGTCGGGAGGAGGGGGGTTCTGACGTGACAAAAGACCTCAAGGCCTTGGAGCTTGAAGTGCGTGACGCCGCTACGGCGGAAATGGACGCTCTTGATTATGAAGGCGACGACGGCAAAGAGTAGTCTTAGTCTAGGAGCTGTACCTCCTCCTTCTCTCAGCCATGTAAAGTAGTACTTGATGAAACCTTCTTTTATGGCATGTATGGCATACATGCTTTGTGTCTACGCAAACTTGGTAGTCTTTGGAGTGACGACGTCTTGTATTATACACCGCTAACCACTACTCACAGAAAGGCTGGCTTACCGACCACCACAGCTCAGCAGGGAGGCTTACATGTGATTGGCACGCGGGAAGGAGTCTAGGACTCAAGTTTGGCAACTTTTACGACCAAGCAGGTTCGCAGCGACACGAAGCAGGTAGTCATGAGGGATGACGTCCTCAGGTCGAACGACCCTTAGGTTGGCTTTGAGCCAAGCCCCCGAGCATGTCGAGGGGGAGGAACAGGAAATCTTAACCCCCAGGTCATACGACCCTTGAGTTGGCTTTAGCCAAGCCCCCGAGCAAGTCGAGGGGGAGGGTTGATGACATGAGAGAGGAGAAGATAGGACTCGAGACACAGCAGATGACTGCTTTAACTAATATTTATTGAAACTTAAAAAAGTACAAGGACGAGGAATACATAGCTGTAATAAAAACTATTCTATGGGTAGAATCGTCGTAGATGCTCCACGTTCCAAGGGTTGGGTACACCTTGCCCGTCGCCCCATTGGAGGCGATATGTGGATGGGCTGATGACTTCGGTGACGATGAAGGGTCCTTCCCAGGGGGCAGAAAGCTTATGCATGCCATCGGTCTTCTGGATGCGCCTTAGGACTAGGTCACCAACATTAAAGGAGGTCCCCTTAACGTTGCGATCGTGATACCGACGAAGTTGTTGGTCATGACGAGCTTGCCTCATGATGGCTGCCATTCTCTGTTCTTCGAGGCTGTCGAGGTCGACACGACGAGTCTGCTCGGCTTCTCCCTCCTCGTAGAACTGTATGCGTGGAGCTCCGAAGGTAATGTCGGTGGGCAGGATGGCCTCGGAGCCGTAGACCAGGAGGAAGGGCGAGAAGCCCGTAGCAGAACTGACTTGGGTCCTTAGACCCCAGATTACGTGTGGTAGCTCGGCTAGCCACCGGGTAGCGTAGTTTGAAGCGTCGTCAAAGATACGATCTTTGATAGCTTGGAGAACCATGCCATTGGCACGTTCGACCTGGCCGTTGCACCTAGGGTGGGCGACCGAGGAGTAGTATACGTCGATGGTGTTGTATTGGCAGAAATCCCAAAAGGCGGACCCTGTGAAGGCCGTCCCTAGGTCGGTGATGATCCTGTTGGGCACGCCGAAGCGGTGTGCTATGTTTTGCATGAATTTTGCTACTTCTTCCGACGTGACTTTTGTGACAGGTCGGACTTCAATCCACTTGGTGAATTTGTCGACGGCCACAAGTATGTATCTGTAGCCGCTTGGGGCAGTTCTGAACGGACCCACAGAGTCGAGGCCCCACATGGCGACGGGCCAAGATAGAGGGATTGTGCGCAGGACCTGAGCTGGTAGGTGCTACTGTTTGGCAAAGAATTGGCATCCTTTGCATCTCTTGACGAGGTCTTTGGTGTCAGCCATGGCCGTGGGCCAGTAGAAACCGGATCAATATGCCTTGCCGACCAGATTGGCGGATGCTGTGTGGCAGCCACACTTTCCACCATGAATCTTAGCCAAGAGCTGGATCCCTTCTGATCGCAAGATGCACTTCATCAGGACACTAGTGGAGGCGGCTTTTCTGTATAGGTCGGTACCAATCACGACATACTTGGCACTTCGTTGTGTGATACGCTCGCGTTCCGCCTTGTCTTCTGGGACTCGTTGGTCGAGTAGGAAGGCTAAGAAAGGCTCGTGCCAATCATCCTCTTTTTCTGTCATCAGCACATCACGGGGAGGTGCTGGGGTTTGATCGGGCTGTACTAGGTCCGAGTTGTCCGGATCCAACAGCTTGATTGACGGTTTGCGTAGGTCTTGGACGAACACACCCGCCGGGACCAGAGCTCGCCGGGAGCCTAGTTTAGAAAGTACGTCGGCGGCCACGTTATTGTTGCGTGGCACGTGCTGAAACTCAATTCCCTCGAAGTGGCCTTCGAGCTTACGGATCTCAGCACAGTAAGCGTCCATTGTGTCTTTGACACAATCCCACTCTTTGTTAACTTGTTCGATGACGACCTTGGAATCGCCAAAAGCCAATAGTCGCTTGATGCCAAGGGACACTATTATACGGAGCCCATGAATTAGAGCTTCATATTCTGCTCCGTTGTTGGAGGCCTTGTAGTGTATCTGAAGGACGTATTTGAGCTGCTCTCCCTGGGGAGAGATGAGTAGTACACCTGCTCCTGCGCCTTCGAGGTTGAGGGCACCGTCGAAGTACATTATCCAGTGTTCAGGCCTCTCCTTGGGAGGGGGCATCTGGATCTCTGTCCATTCTGACACGAAGTCAGCTAGGATCTGTGACTTGATTGCCTGCCTAGGGCAGAACTCGATGTCGAACTCTCCAAGTTCCACCGACCACTTGATGATGCGGCCGTTGGCGTCGCGATTGCGGATGATCTCTCCCAGTGGAAACGATGATGGCACCGTAATTTTGTGAGCTTGGAAGTAATGGCGTAGCTTTCTCGACGTGATCAGGAGTGCATAGAGCAACTTCTGAGGCTGTGAATAGCGTGTTTTAGTGTCGGCTAGGACCTCGCTTACGTAATACACAGGTCGTTGAACAGGGTAGGCCTGCCCTTCTTCTTCTCATTCTGCGACGAGAACCGTGCTGACCACATTGGTGGTGGCGGAGATGTAGAGGAGGAGTGTTTCGCCTGGTATCGGTGGTGTCATGATTGGAGGTGTGGTCAAGGACTCTTTGAGAGCGTCGAACGCCTTCTGTGCTTCTTCGCCCATACGAACTTATCTGCCTTCTTCAATAGCTTGAAGAAAGGCAGACCTTTCTCGCCGATCTTGCTGATGAAACGACCTAGAGCCGCCATCATACCTGTGAGCTTCATGACATCTTTCTTGCAAGATGGTTTGGCCATGTTGCGTATTGCGTCGACCTTCACGGGTTGGCTTCGATGCCTCGGTGTCCGACCATGAAGCCCAGGAGCAATCCGGAGGGAACACCGAAGACACAATTGGTCGGGTTGAGCTTCCACTGGAATTCTCGCAGGTTGGTGAAGGTCTCGGTGAGGTCGGCGATGAGCTAGTCTTCCTCGGTGGTCTTGATGACCACATCGTCTACGTAGGCTTCAAAGTTCTTCCCGATCTGCGTCTTCAGACACTTTTGTATTGCTTTTTGATACGTTGCTCCGGCATTTTTTAGGCCAAAAGTCATGACCTTATAGCAGTAGATGCCATGGGGCGTTATGAACGCCGTTTTGTCTTCGTCGTCAGGATTCAAAGCTATCTAGTGATAACCTGAATAACAGTCGAGGAAGCAGATTAGAACGCTACCAGCCGTGGAGTCCACGACCTGGTCGATGCGAGGATGAGGGAAGGGATCTTTCGGGTAGTGCTTGTTAAGGTCGGTGTAATCGATACACATCCTTAATCCTCCAGTCTTCTTGGGTACAAGGACCGGGTTTGCGAGCCAAACCGGGTGTTTACATTCGCGAATAAATCCTGCAGCTAAGAGCTTGCAGACTTCGACTTCTATAGCTTGCTTTCTGTCTTTTGCAAATCGCCGGAGCTTTTGCTTGATAGGTCGAGCGGTCTTGCTTACTTCAAGGGCGTGCTCAGCCAGCTCCCTAGGGACACCGGGCATGTTAGATGGACTCCATGCGAAGATGTCGGTGTTGTCCCTGAGGAAACTGGTGAGCGCGAGTTCCTATTTGGGGTCGAGGTTGGCCCTGATGGTGACTTCCTTAGTTGCGTCGGACAGGCCGAGGCAAACTTTCTTCACAGTGGGACTTGGGTCCAAGGCTGTGGCTGTATACTTCTGCTCTGGCACCTCCAGAGTGGTTTGGTCGATCTTGGCGGCCTGAGCGACCATGACCGTGGCTGCGGCTTTGCAGGCAGAGTCTTTGGCGAGCTCGACGGTGGAGCTCTCGCAATTGTAGGAGATCATGATGTCGCCGAGGACGGAAAGGATTCCGTTTGGTGCTGGCATCTTCATGATGAGGTAGGTGTGATAGGGTATGGCCATGAATTTGGCCAACATGGGTCGACCAAGGATGGCATGGTAGGAGGAGCGGAAGTCCGCGACCTCAAACGTCAAGTACTCTGTGCAAAAGTTCTCCTTTGTGCCGAAGGTGACCGGTAGGCATACATGACCTATGGGGTACGCAGCCTTGCCGGGCACAACCCCGTAGAAGGGTTAGTTGCAAGCGGTCATCTTGTTGAAGTCGAAGTCCATCTTTCGCAACGTCTCTGTGAAGATGATATTCAGGCTGCTGCCCCCATCGATGAGGGTCTTAGGCAGGAACGCGCCATCGACTATGGGGTTGACGACCAATAGGTAGGTCCCGGGGTCAGGTATGTGCACCCAATGGTCTTTCCTGGAGAAAATGAGTGGGTACTCCGACCAACGCAGGGGTTGTGGAGTTTCAGTATTGACTTGGCCGATCTCCCTTGCGTTTGATCGTATCTTTCTGTTGCTTTTAGCTGCTTGGCGGCCACCGACGATGAAGTTGATCTCTCGGTTGGCGGTCTGGAATGCACCATTGGGGTTGCCCCCTTTTGGCGGTGGTGGTGGAGAACGCTCCTTGTGATTGTTGTCGTTGCGGTTATGGTCGTTCTGGCGATGACGATCATCCCTTCGGTCGTCGCGGTGCTCATCTCGTCGATCGTCGCGACGATCATCCCGCCGGTCATTGCGATTGTCTTCATGGTGATCATCGCGGCGGTAGTCGTTGCGTTGATCATCACGGCGGTCATCACGGCGATTGTCGCGTCGATAATAACGTCGGTCCCTGTCGTCGTTGCGACGGTAAGGTCGTCGGTCACGGTAATCACGTCGAACAGGTCGACGGTTACGGTTGTCGTAGTGGCAGCCGCTATTCTGGTCGTCATTGCTTCCGCTCTTGGTCTTCTTGAGCTCCGGGGGTACCCCTAGAGCATGCTTTAGCTGTTCGCACTCCCTCATGGTGTGCTTGGCGTCGCGGTGGAACTGGCACTGGTCGTCCATGACCATGTTGAAGTCACCTTCAAGGAAGGTGGAGGGTCTGGGTGGTTCCGTTGCATAGACGTCGCCAGATCGCTTGCGCGACCTGTTCCCACCGTCGTCGTGGTCTTCCCCGTTGAAATCATGCATCACCACATCCTAAGTATCGACGAGCTTGTCGACGTATGCCATGAGTTCGGCAATGGTGTGGGCATCGGCTTCATGGATCTTTTCGAAGAGTTTGATGTTGGTGACTCCCTTCTTGTAGTAGGCAATGAAGTCTTCGTCTTTAACACCTGCAAGGGTGTTACGATTCTCGAAGTAGCGGTTGGTGTACTCCCGGAGAGTTTCGTCACGCCTCATCCGCACTCTTGCGAGGTGATGTGTGTTACCAGGGCGATTGTAGGTCGCCTGGTAGTTGGTCGTAAAGAGCCGTGACAATGTTGCCCATGAGGTGATGCACTCCGCAGGGAGATTGTCGAGCCACAGGAGTGGCGCTTTGCCTATCACAAGGGGGAAGTACCCCGCCATGTGGTCTTCGTTGCCTCCGGAGGCGCGTGCCGCGATGCTGTACATCTTGAGCCAAATACTTGGGTCAGAGCGATCGTCGTATTTTTCAATGGCTGGCTTGAAGTCTTTGGGGTATCTGATCGTCCTGAGACGTCGTGAGAACGCCGAAAAGTTGTTGACCACTCCAGGACTGGCTGAAGGGGCATAGGCCGTTGGAATGATGTAGAGATCATCTGGAGGACCATTATCTTGGTCGTACTGGGCACGTCGTAGAAGCTCTTGGTCATGCATCTGCCGGAGTTCCGTTGCTTGAATAGGATTGTTGGCGTTGAGGGGATCAGGGACCCTGTGGTCGCGGTCATAGTTAGCACGATGTGCTATCTCTACTTCGTCTCGTATCCGATGACGCTGACTGCTCTCGGTGTGGTTAGCCTGAACTGGTGGAGGCTAAGCTCCAGCGTTCTATCCTACGTTGGCGGCGGCATTTTGCTGGACGCTGGCAGCATTAGCTGCATTGTCGACGACGTTGCCTGCGGCGTTAGCGGCGGTGTTGGCTGGAGGGTTGGCTGCGGCGTTAGCGGCAGCGTTGGCAGCAGGGTTGACCGGCTACACCACTTCATTTTCACCTCTTCCCTCTTCGGCCACGGGCTGAGGGGACCATTGCTGCGACGTCGCTGGTGAGGGTGCTCAGATCTACTCCTGGAGTAGGAGCTTGCGGCCGATCTGATGTACCCTGGGCCTCTTTCTTCGACTTGGGCGGTGGCAACGCGGATGTGAGCTTGAAGACGCCATATTGTAGGAGTGTCCTCGAGCTGAACTAGCGCGGCAAGGGCTGCTCCTAGGTTTGCTTGGGGAGAGTTGTAGACTTCGTGGCCATCTTGCTCAAAGTCCCTCAGGAGGTCTCTGGCACGCAGGCAGTTTCGACGAGGTTCATTGCGATTCTGAGGAGCGGCTTGAGGTGCGGGTGCTTGCGCCCCGATGTTGCCTGCTGGTTGATTGCCGACGCCTTATCCGACATTACCTGCATGCTGAACTGCAGCTGGGGCAGCTGCAGCTAACTCCTGCTGACGACGTGTAGCTCTTGCAGCGTTGGCGTTTTCACGCTCTATGCGCTGTTCGTCTGTCTCTCCATCTTGAGGCGGTACATCTGCAGAGACTACCAAGACCTCGTGATCTGGAGTCTCAAACACTTCTCCCGGATAGTTCGGGGAGATGGTCGTACGGGCGATCTGAAATGCGAGGCGGTCCAGAGACGGCTCGCGGTTGATCTGGCGGTGATGAGCTGCGGTGAGAGGTCGGCGAAGCTTCTTGAGCACACGGCATTGGCGAGCCGTGTGTTTGGAGTTCTCATGGATGGGGCAAGGGTCGTCGAGGTGGTTCCTGCTGTTTCCACAATCTGGTGTCTTGGGTCCAGATTCGATCTGGATCTTGCGGTTCATGTAGTGAGACGCTACGTGAGCTGCATTCCGCAGGCCAAGAGGCATGTTGGATGAGGATGGAGAGGTCCTGCGAGGGCGTTTGACGCGCTCACAAACCTTGATCGTGTCAGAGAGCATGTCTTCGACACGATCGAGTCCCGCGATCAGGTCGCTAGGAGTGGGTGGGTGGGTTTCCGCCAGCAGATCTGTCCCGACCTGCTGGTTGGAGGTAACCGCGTTGCCCTCAATGACGAGGCAAGCGGCTGGAGTGGTGGATTCCGCCAGCATAGAGCCGAAGCAGATGTCGACGGGATTGGCGAGGATGTCCGCCATGCTTTCCGAGAAGATGACGCCGTTGGTCGAAGCCATCGAGTTGCACAAAGAACGGATTCCACCCCTACCTGGCGTGCCAACTGTCAGATGGTGAGATCTAGATAGCCCACGGGGGTGTTAATCCCAGTGGTTTAGTTGTTCGGCGAGGGGGGAATCTAAGGCTAAGAACTCGAAGGTTGCGCATGAGCACACGGAACACAGAGAACACGGCGAGTTTATACTGGTTCGGGCCTCCGGAGAGTAAAACCCTACGTCCAGTTGTTGGTGTAGATTGCTTGAGGATTGCGTGATCGTACAAGGGGTCGCCCTACCCGCCTTATATTGGCCAGCGAACAAGGTCGGTTCCCAGATTCCTGGTCGGTTACGACCAGGAGACCTATGTCTAGTTCATTACAACACTTGCCATATCCGTCGATCTGCTTGGTCGGAATCCACCGATGTCTTGTCTTGCACGCCAAGTCTTGAAGTTGTTCTGGATAAGGTCGTCTGGGAAATCTTCTGGAAGGTCTTCAGGAGGTCGTGTGGGCCACCAACTAGGTCGGTTGGGCCCAGTGTCAGGTCGGCGGGTCTTCTGGTAGGCCGGACCCACTTGTCGAGGATGGCCGTGAGCCTGGTCAGTGGGGACCCAGGGGTACCCATGTCTCACAGGTCCACGTGTTCAACTTCCTCGTCCGCATCAAGAGCTGTAGTCGTACTCATAGGTGTCGCCATGGCCTTGGAGTCCTCCATCTTGAACTTCCTCACAATATCCTTGGTGTACTTAGCTTGGTGCACAAATGTTCCTTCCTTTGATTGCTTGATCTGTAGCCCGAGGAAGAACTGCAACTCACCCATCATGCTCATCTCAAATTCCCTGCTCATGTCTTCTGCAAACCTTGCAACAAGAGAGTTAGATGAGCCACCAAAGACAATATCATCCACATATACCTGCACAATCAGGATATCTTTGCCTTGCCTGAGGAGAAACAAGGTCTGATCGACCTTCCCCATCTCAAACCCTCTCTCAAACAGGAACCCCCTCAACCTACCGTACCAAGCTCTAGGCGCCTGCTACAGCCCATACAGCGCCTTCCTCAACTTGTACACCCGGTGGGGGTACTTCTCAGTCTCAAACCCCGGGGGTTGCCTCACATACACTACTTCCTCCAAAACACCGTTTAGGAAAGCACTCTTAACATCCATCTGGTACAACTTGAACCCTTTAGCCACGGAAAAGGCTAGAAGGATCCTGATCGCCTCCAAATGATATACGGGAGCAAAGGTCTCCTCATAGTCGATCCCCTCTTTCTGTGAGTACCCCTGAGCAACAAGCCTTGACTTGTTCCTCACCACTTCTCCTTTCTCTCCCTCTTTGTTCTTCCACACCCATTTTGTCCCAATCGGCTTACACCCTGGGGGAGGGTCAACCAACTCCCAAACTTGGTTTCTCTCAAAGTTCTCCAACTACTCATGCGTCGAATTAACCCAATTGTGATCAGATAGCGCGTGTCCAATGTCCTTGGGCTCAAAAGTAGCAACAAAGGCAGCATGAGAAAAGTGAGAATTGTTTCGAACCCTCGACCGTGTAGTGCGTTCATTGATGTCGCTGATGATTCTCGAAGCTGGGTGATCCACTTGAACTCACCGGGGAGGTTCTCGCCTTGATGCTACCTCCCCCTCGACAGCAGCTTCGCCTTGATCTGGGTTTGTCGTTGTAGGTGTGGGAGAAGGGCCGTCCACCACCGTAGTCGAAGTAGTAGGTACATGCTCAGCCGTGGGCACCACACCGCCGTCCTCATCATCTCCATGTTCATGCTCCTCCTCCTGGAAAATCTCCTCGCCAAGTTCGTCATCACCTGCACACTCAAAAACAAGCTGACTACGTGGTTGTGTCTCGTCGAAGGTAACCTCGCAAGTCTCCACGATTTGGTTAGTTTCAAGGTTGAGCACTTGAAAGGCTCTAAAATGAGACGTGTAACCAAAGAAAATGCCATTGACAGACCTTGCCTCGAACTTGTCCAACTTCTTACCTTTCTTCAGGATAAAGCATTTGCACCCAAACACATGGAAGTGACTCACCTTAGGTGTGCGCCCGTGCATCAACTCGTAGCAAGTTTTCTTCTCATGCACCCTGAGGTAAATCCTGTTCGACACATAGCATGCGGTATTCACCGCCTCAGCCCAGAACCTTCTCGGAGTCCTATGCTCATCAAGCATCGTCCGAGCCATCTCGCACAAGGTCCTGTTTTTCCTTTCCACCACGCCGTTCTGGGGAGGCGTATACGGACTTGAAAACTGGTGTTCAAGACCCATGTCATGGCAAAAGGTTTCGAAGTGAGCATTTTTAAATTCCGAGCGATTGTCACTGCGGATCGCTCGTATGGCATCTCTGTGCCTCTCGTTTCTTAACCTCAAGACAAGATCTCGAACAAAACCAAACGTCTCCCCTTTCTCCTCAAGAAAGAAAACCCACTTATACCGAGAGTAGTCGTCCACCACAACTAGGACCTACCACTTCCCACCCACAGATCGCACATGAGCTGGGCCAACAAGGTCCACATGGAGCAGCTCGGATGGACGCTCCGTCATCACATCGGTGAGGAGTGGATGGGAAGCAGCTACCATCTTAGCATGCCGACACGGCGCACAAACCAACTCTTTTTCAAACCTCAGCCGTGGCAATCCTCGGACCAAATTGAGTTTACTCGAGCGAGACAAAAGGTCAAAGCTTAAGTAACCCAACTTCCTATGCCACTTCCACAACTCACTCGAAGATCCAGCCAAGAAACAACGCTCCACACCAGAAGACTGAGAAAAATCCGCTCGGAACACTTGACCCTCGGGAACGACCATGCAAACTAGGTCCCCTCGAGAATCCAAAATCCGAGAACCACCAGGCCGAAACAACACCTCAAAACCCTCATCCAAAAGCTGGGACACCGAAAGTAAATTGAACCCGAGCGATTGAACAAGAGCTACACGCCTGAGAGTGACCTTGTCACTTACCTTAATCTCACCTTCTGACAACACACGCCCTCGCCCATTGTCCCCAAAGGTGATGTATGTCTTGGACACCACCGGGACGAGACTTGAGAACCACTCCTTGTCTCCGGTCATATGCCTCGAGCAACCGGAGTCAATCAACCAAACGTTCCTCAAGTCTCCCACCTGAATTTCAAAAACAAGAACGTGAGTGAACAAACGACTCTGCACTGGGGTTAGTACCAAAAGAGTAAAACCAGTGATGAGCCATTTACTCCAAACTGGGGTTAGCACAAACCAAATCATCACGCCTATCAAAGCTACCACCACGAACACCACCACGGGAACCACCACTAGAGAACCACCTCTGTCTAGTTGGAGAAGAACGAAAACCACGAAAGGAAGACCGTGGACCGTTCCTCCTCTCCATCTCAAAGGTACGACTCCTCCCACTCTCGTATTGAGCACGAGGTGGAGAACTCCTAGCAAACTGACCACCTGCAAACTCTCCAGACCAACCACCAAAACCACAATCACCAGAACCAAACCGAGCATCCACATGAGCACAGAAACCGAACTGCTGTCTGCCCAGTCCGTCACCGGTCTGACCGGTGGCCTGCACCGGTCTGACCGGTGGCGCTCGGCCAGCAGCACCACCTGCCACCTTTCGATCTCCCCAAGCCGGAACCGTCCTCACAATCGCCTTGGCCCTGGGCATCTGCATACGAGGCTCAAGTACACCATTGGAGGGGTGGTACTTGTCCTTGTTAGCCCACTCCTTCGCCGTTCTCTCATCACGCTTCCTCTTGAAGCAAAACTCACCCTTGTGACCATCTCTCCCACAATAGTCACAATGAAAGTGTATGGGCTTAGGCTTAGGCTTGGGATGGGGCTGCTCACTTGGTTTCTCCCCACTCGGCTTCTCACCCTCCTTCTTTCCAACCTCACTCTCCTTGGAGCTCACAAACTTCACCGGTTTTTGGAAGTCATTTGTTGGGCGAGGAAATATGGGAGGATCTGGGGTTGTGTCAAGTTTGTTTCTCAGTGGGTTGGGCTTAGGATCATAGGCATTTTTGTGGAAGGTTTTTGGTGGAGCTGGGATATCACCAATTTTCTCTTCTCCCTCACCACTACACTCTCAAACTTTCTCCGAGCCAAGCGCTTGCCCATCATAGCGCTTGTATGCCTCAATCATCATCCTAAGCTGTGGTTCATGACCCCACAACCAACCCATCATTTTTCTCAACTCATCATTCTCAGCCTGCAAGCGATCCACATAATGTGTAAGTTCCAGATTTTTCAAAGCATGCACTTCACAAGTAGAGCAAGAAGTGGAAATAGGTTCTTTCAGCTTAGCCTCAAGCGAAACAGTATAAGCTCATCTCATCAATCTTTCCAAGCAAAACAGGGCAAGAAGTGCAAGCACCTAGCAAAGCAGGTCTAGACTTAAGCTCAGCCACTTCAACCCTAAGCACATCTATTTCATCACAAGTAGAAGCATGCTTATCCATAAGAGCAGTAAGATCAGCTAGGTACACAGAGCAATCACAACAATCAATCTCATCAGAAACCACAGGAGAAGCCTTAAGCGAATCAATTTCAAGCTTAGCATCACGGTTCTGGGTTTCTAGCTCAGCCACACAGTTCCTAGCATCTTCTAGAGAGGCCCTAAGCTCTTTCCTCATCTTCTTGGCCTATCTAAGCATGTCATCACGATTATCAAGCAACTTGCCAAGACGCTCGTTCTCCTCATGCAAGAAGAGAAGCTCGTCACGTACCTCATCCTCGGAGTCGGAGTCCGAGTCGCTCTGGTGACTCTTCTTGCTGCCGGAGCTACGAGCCATGCCACAAAAGCCATCTCTCGCGTAGCAGCTCAGCTCGCTCAAGTTCTTGGATGACTTATTGTTCTTGCGCCGATCACCTTCATCTTCACTGCTACTCGAGCCTGAGGAAGAGTAGGCAGAGCTGGAGTCGACGTCGCTCGCTCCGACCATCACTCGGGCCTTCCAGCCACAGCCGTCCTTCTTCCTCGACCGTCGCTCGTCCTTGTGCTTGTGATCGCGCCTCGATCGGTACTTGGCGTCCTTGCTCGACCAGTGCTTGTAGCCGTCCTTGTAGCTGTTCTTATTCTCCGTCTTCTCCGGGCAGTCGGCGATGAAGTGTCCTGGCTTGCCACACTGAAAGCACGTCTGTGCTGTCTTCCTCGTGTTCACCCGATTCTCATGCAGCCTCTCGAACCGCCTGGTCAGCAACGCCAGCTCGTCCTCTCCAAGCACATCGAACTCCTCGTCTGGCAAAGACACCAAAGAAGACAGAGAGTACATCCTGGAGGATGCGTTAGCGTTAGACTTAGCCACTTTGCCACCGACGAGAGCAAGACTATGGGAATCAGTCGGGCTCTCAAGATGGGCTGTCAAACCACGATCAACCTCAGCAGAATTAAGCTTAGAGAACAGCTTGTTCACCGTCAGAGTGGTGTACTTCCCGGACTCAAGAATGGCCTCAACCTTTCCATCCCACACGGTACGATCCAGCGTGTGTAAGAGCTTCACGGCCCTATCATGGTCATCGTACGGGAGGACGTCGACATTGGCCCTCATGTTGTTCACAACCACCGTGAACCACTGGAACAAGGCATCAATAGACTCACCGGGGAGATGAGTGAAGTTCTCGTACTCTCTCCGGTAAGTCGCATACAACCGTGCCTGAACCTCAGCATTCCTAGCATGAGCATTCTTCAGCTCCAACCAAATCCTACAAGCTAAGTCCTCTGTCTGAACCCGATCGAATTCGGACTGACACAGAGCACGAAACAAGTAGTCGACCGCCTTATTGTTGGCGTCGAACATATCCCTCGATCCCGGAGCAAGGAAGTTCATCGGATGAACATAAGCTGTGTTCACCGTGACATCCCAAAGGATCTGACCCTTACCGCGGAGGAACGCCGCCATCCGCCTCTGCCACATCTGGTAGTTTTTGCCATCGAAGTGTGGAGGACCCAAACCCCGTTCCTGGTATGCCATCCTTGGATCTTAGACTGGATAGAATCCGAAGATTCGTAACCCACTCTGATACCACTTGAAGGACCGAAACGGCAAACCAGAGAGGGGAGGGGGGGAGTGAATGGGAGCCGATAAAATTTCTTCTCGAAGGAGATGGACAATCCAACAAGATGAACAAGGCTTCCAAAACACGTCTCTGACTCAACTACCCAAGTTGGCCAAGACCACGCAGCCACTGGAGTGCTACTGGTCCTAGGAACCAACAACCACCTACACTGACTCGAGAACGCAGCGAAACTAGCAACTCGAGCACCACAAACCTGCACCGGTCAGACCGGTGAGCAGCACCGGTCAGACCGGTCCCTGCTGGAGCTCCCCAACAGATCCTGAGAACTTCCACAGAAGGCTCCTACACCGGTCAGGCCGGTGTAGCACGCCGATCAGACCGGTCTAAGCCAGGAAGCCCCAAAAACCCAAACCTGACCTTCCGAGCTCCAAAACGAACCAAACTCGAAACAGCAGCAACACGAGACAACAGGGAACTCACCAAGACATTCACCCGAGGCAAAACCCACAAGGCCTCTGCATCGGTCAGACCGGTGAGCAGCACCGGTCAGACCGGTTAGGCTGGGACGCTCGGGATGAACAGCACCCACGGGTCAACTCCCCCAAATCCAACTCCCGATCTCCCGAATCGCTCCACGGATTTGCGCAAGACTTTGGGGATAGTAGGAACACCTCATGGGCACTCCATAGCCAAGATTTGGTCCACCAAAACTCACGAAACCGAGAGGAATCGAAGAAATCCCACCAAGAGCGCCTCTAACCCTAGAGCCAAGAAAACCCCAAAATCGAGCCCCTTTGCTCACAGATTTGGGAGGGGAATCAAAGGGAAAAGAACCAGGAAAGGTTCAAGCATACATACCCCACCAAATCCAAAAGAGAAAGGCCTCGAAATCGCTCCAAGAAAATCGCCAAGAAAGGGCTCCGAAAATCACCAAAAAGGAGAAACGGGAAAGACACATCCAAGCCTTGAGGAACCACGCCGAATCATCTATACATACCAAAGAGGTTCATACAAGGTCTAGCTTGCCGCCCGATCATCCTTCCCTCTCACAAGATCTCACCATGAAGCTCTCAATCTAGTCCTATGGAAATCCTAAGGAAAATAGGTAGGGAAAAATAGGAAAACAAATGAGCTAGGGTTCTAAGAGATGGCTGCCATCCTCTCTACACTTGCGTTATATGGAGGCAAGCCGAAAGACTAAAATACCCTTACTAGCTAACTAGGGATACATGCCCCTCAAGGGCGAATTCGGAAGTCTTTGTCATCGCTCCATCAGACGGATGCCCAGCAACCGCAAACTTTCTTAGCCTCGACGCAAGCCTTGCGATCCCGACGTGTGTCCTCCGCTTCGAAGATTCCGGATTGCGTCGTCGCACACCGGTCAGACCGGTGCTCCTCACCGGCCAGACCGGTACCCACTGGTCAGACTGGTTAGACCCACCGGTCAGGCCGGTCTGATGCTGCTGCACCTCCGTCTTCGGTCTTCGGTCTTGGCTTTGTGGATCAACCAAGGAACCCAGCGGTTTTCTGGTGAACCACTGGAAACCCCGCGAACTCGGTGTAGCCTCCGCCAATCACCACTCATGACTCGGCTCCCACGTAGTCCCGGCTCGACCTTGGTTTTGAGGCTCAACCAAGAAACTGTTCATGACTTCATCTTGCCGTTCTTGCCACCATGCGGCCCGCACTTGACTCCGCTGGCCACCGGGTCCCCCGAACCAAGCCTACTTGTCTTCTCCACACATGGAGGCCTTACCAGCAACGACCTTTCGCGCTTGTTCTTCACCTGCACCTGCACCAGTCAAGCCACAACCTGCACCTGCAATACTTAGCCAAGAATCAGTCCACACCATGTTGTCAATCACTCATCACACCAGGAAGCGACCTACCACCGGTCTTCGAACCACACAGGCTCTTAGTATTGAAGGGTTCTAAGGGAGAAGTGAGATCTATACTCCCAACACGGCATGGTAGCTAACCTTAAACAAGAAAGCATCTTCAACACTACATGATAGATTGAAAACCAAACAAAGTAGCGATTACATCTCAAGATCGTTTACAACCCATGGACAAATGAGAAGATTACCCCATCAAGGTTCTAGGAATAGCACCGTTGATCATGGTGACACTTCCAACGGTGTCTTCCTTCTCCTCCGGGGGTGTCTTCGCAGGGCCTCGACGTCCTCCACCACTTGTGGTTGCTTCCTTCGAGTAGAGCGATCCTTCTCGTGATTGATCTCCCTCCTCTTCTCCCTCTCTAGCTTGTGGATGGCCTCTCGGGCGAATGGCTCTCTCTCTGTGAATGGCGGCGCCTCCACGTACTTAGGGTTGCATCATCTTCACGCTCAAGAAATGGGGGGCCGAACCGACGCTGGAACAGGCTGGGCCGGCTGGCCTGGGCCGACCGGCCCAGGCCCATTTCGGCCCGGTTCGGTCGCCCCTTCGCACACGCGGGTCCTCTTGACATTTTGCACTTTGCCCCCTCCAATTGCACCATTTTGACGATGTCATCCTCGCGTCCAAGATGGAGGGTCTTCTCGCATGAAGTTCAGTCTTTTACGCTTCAATCCTCGGGGACGTTCCCTTGTAACACTTAGGTCCTTGCCACCATTGTGAGTGATTTCATCATGCTCTCAAACATGAACAGGACTCCTCAATTGCTCCTTTGAACTTGTTGTGACTCCGTCCTTTATGTCCATGTTTTCCTGCAAAAACATAACACTTCCAAATGCACATACAAAGATGAACTTGTTATATCATTAGCGTGCCTAGTGGCGGGTTAGTTTCATAATCAAGTCCAAACCAAAGTGTAATGAACATGTCTGGTGTACCAAAATACACCGTCAACACTCGATAGCGTGAAGTCTCTCGCAAGACATACGCTGCCAGTCCCGGGTGGACTCAGTGTGCTAGTGCACAGCCTCCTCCATGTCACCGACTCGGATGTTGAGCTCGCTTATCTGCTGCGTGAGGGAAACCCCACGAGAGGACGAGCGCATCCCGGACGACGAAGATGTTGCATCTCCGTAGGTAGTACCGGCAGGCATGGCCCACTCGCAACTTCCTGCACTAGCCCAAGCCGAGCTACTCACACCCTGCTGGTACATGGGCTGATCCAACCGGGAGCATATCCGGGAGTAACCCCAGGCACGTACTCGGTAGAGGTCCATGTACTGGGCGGAGGTGTGGTAGGCTGAGGCTGTGGCTAAGGTGACGGCTGCGGAGACGGCTGTGGTGGCAGCTGTTGTGCTCTGGCTGCTCTCCTCGATGCACTCCTAGTAACCCTATCACCAGAGACACTAGAACGACGAGGTTCCTCGAGAGGAACGGTCAGTGACCCTTGGCCGTACAACCTAATATCCGGGTTAGGTAACCGAATTTGGTTTGTATGTCCAGGGTAGAAGAAAACCAAAGAATCATCCGGACCCTTCTTAAGAATATGCCCCTGAGTCAAATAAGCCTCATCGATCTGAGTCCGGGGATTAGCAATGGAGGGCACATTGGGCCCTTGCGTAACCCCAAGATTCGTGATGATGCGAGAAATCAAAGACGTACACTCAATAGAACCCGTCATCTTAACATTCGTCAACCACTGCCGAATCATAGCTTGAACAGGGGAGATCTTGATCTGTCTGTGTCGTACAGACATCCCTGGGCCCACTACTCAGGTGGGTACTGGGACTGTGACGCCCCAGGTTTTTAATTAGCATCATTAATGCTAATGATCGAGTCAAGCACGTTGACTCTAGTCAAACCGTGGTCTACCTGGGTCATCACCTCGGAAACCTATCCAGCAACCCCTAATGACCTTGTTAACTGAGTCAACACTCACTTGTGGTCAAATCTCGGTCAAAGGCATGGTCAAATCCAGGTCAAACCCCTAATGCTTTTGAACCCTCCGAGAACTTTTGCCGCGTTCTCCGGATTTCACCTAAACACTTCAAAATCGGCCAATATAAAAGTTGTTCGTCTCTTCGAGGGACACACTTTTCATAATTGGCGGCATTTGAGATTTTGAGTGGAGATGGCTCAAAAACTTGGTCAAAGGCGTTTTGAATAGTAATTGGAGCCGAGCAAATCCTGTTTTTCAACGCACGTTCCCAGCTAAACCCTTCACCAAACACCCTATCACCCTTTGTAAAAGTTGTAGAGGGCACTTCACACTACAACTTTCGTATTTGGAGGAAATTTCGTCCAAGTCAAAATTTTGGAGAAAAGGGCAGTCAAACGTGTGTTGACCGGACGGGTTGCCCCCTCCCGCGCTCTGGAGCGCGAGTCTCCACGCGACGCCGCGCGCGCGTCCTTGCGCGTGACCATGCGCCGGCCAACCGGCCCTCGATGACCGGGCCCCCCCTGCCGAGCCGCAGCTCCCGAGGTCGCGCCTTCCGAGGCCGCGCGCACCCCGAGCAAGTATTGGAGCCCGCGCACCTCGCCACGTGCCGCCTACACCACACGCCCGTGCCGGCCCCCGCCCGCGCCGTCCGCCGGCATGTTCCCCCATGCGCCCTCGTAGCGGCCGGCCCCCTCTTTCCCCTCCTTGCTTCGAGGCGAAGCGAAGCGCCTATAAATGACGCCCGCGCCTCTCCTCACGCGTGCACGAGCGGTCGACGCCTCCCTGAGCGCCGCTTGAGCTCCGCCGTGGCGCCATGAGCGCAGCCGCCGCCGAGCTCCCCTCTCCACTTGCACCCACCGCCTAGAGGCTGCCCCTTCGCCACCCCTAGGTCCCACTCGACCTCCCCGGCCCGCTCGTTGCCCTGGACGCGCCGCCCCTTCGCCGGAATTGAAGTCGCAGCGGCCGCCGCCGCCGTGCGCCGCCGAGCCCCCTCGCCGGCCATTTCTCCAACCCGTCCGAGCTGCGGAATCAAGCCCAGGGTGGTCAGGGACCCTTTTCCCGCCCTTCCCCGGCCTTGAGCGCCGGCGAGCTCGCCGGATTCCGGCCAACCGCGCCGCCGGCCGGCCGAGGGACCCAATTGCGAGGCTTCAAATCCTTCTGAGGGTCGATCTGCAAACCGAGGGTATTTCTGTGAAGCTTCAAAAATTTCCAGGGGCCTCGGTGTAAATTAGGATCTTCAATAGTGTAGGCTATTTGGTGATTCTTGTAAAATTCATAGTAAATTGTAGAAAAATCAGAAAAATGTAATCTCAATTTTGTTGGTTTCCTTGTGAGAAACCCTACAACTTTTGTAAAGCATGACCATGCTTTTGAGTGATAGTTTTTGCATGAAAAATAGAAAACTGTGAAACCTAGATCAGCTGTAGCTCAAAATCTACAAGTGCTCTGTAGCTGAATTTTGGATATGTTGTGTGTTATGCCATGCCTAGCTTCTGTGCCAAAAATTGCAGAAAGTTACTAAACAGATCTTTTTGTGTGATTTACTTTGGATTTATGCTATTTCTGCCTTAATGATGTTTCTAGCAAAATGTAAATAGATTTTTGTGCTCAACTTGTTGCTATGCTCATGATATGTCTAGACTCAACTTTTCTGCATTTATCATGATTTTATCTCTGCCAGAAATATTTAATCTTGTTTTATGCTTAGATTTACATTTAAATGCATAGTTCAAATTTCAAATGTGATTTTGATGTGCATGCTGGTTTCTAGACTTGTTTTACGTCAGAGATGTTGTAGGAATGAGTTGGGATGCAGAAGTGCTTTATTTATTTATTTATGCATTTCTCATATTTTTGGTAGCTAGGAAATGTTATTTTTGGTATAATTGAATTGTGGGTCTTTTCAATTTAAATCTTGGTTTAGTAGCATGTTTAGAGCCATTAGGGCCAGCAATGTACCTTTGTCCCTGTTTTTATAATTTATTTTGTGATTAAAAGTTTGGAATACGCATAAGCTTCCTATTAAGTTTAATTAGGAAAAATCATCCTTGTTTCCTTAGTGACCTTTTTAAAATGTTGTTTAGCTTAATTAGGGGCTATAAATACACCCTTGCTGTTTTGTGTGATTAAATAACCTTAATTGCTTAAATATGTACACAGTCACTATTAAAAAGATTAAAAGAATAAACCTTCACATATAATAACCTTAATGAAAGGAATTACTAATTAAATGTTTGTCAAGGTAAATATGGCCAACAAGAGTTGGATGTAATAATTAATCTCTCACTCCACCTGAACCCTACATTGCATTCCGTGTAGAACTCCCTGACGGTAACTACGCGCTCCTGCCGGAAACCGAGGAAGGAGGAGCTGAAGCAGAGCTGCAGTACGTGGAAGTGAGCGAGGACACCGAGGACCCCCAGGCTAACTGTGCTAACGAAGGCAAGCCCCGGTGCATTGACCTATATGTTTTTGAAAAGTTACATAGCTATCTATGGATGTTTGTGCATTTACGTTCAGGAGTTGAAATGAAACCTTAGATGCATGATCCCTAGGTACCTATGTCCTTACTAGTATGTTAGGTGGGTAGCTGCTATGCTATAGGGCCGTTAAGTCGAGTGATGCTTGTCACTCGCGAGAATAGGTTCTTATGTTGGAATCATAAGACTTTTATAAATGGAATTGCTCATGTGGTAAGAGCATGGGATGTGGGCTCCGGTCCAATGGCTTTCATGGGTTAAGTGTTTGAACGTACTAAGCACTTGTCGGGAATGGGACCGGTAAGCCTAGTACCTTAATGAGGCGGGAAGGGATTTTACCGTCACTAATCTTGGGATGCGTCTCACGGCTAGCTACCGGTGGTGCACGTGTGATTCTGGGTGCCTCGCGGGGTATGGTAGATAGCCGGTACCAAAGACTGTGGCCTTTTATCCCGAACCGAGGATTTTTGGGAACCGCCTGGTTGGTGGGCTCTTGGTGACTGAACCCTACCGTGTGTTTAGGTCTACCTTGCAAGGTTTAAATCAACTGGTTGTCGGCCTCTCACCGTTATCTGAGACTACTTATCTAACTGGCCATGATATCCCTAATGATGGAACTTTGTGAATATTTATGCTTGATTAATTGTATTGCACAACTTATGCTTGCAATAGCTTGCTCATTTAGAAAAGAGTAATCAACAAGAACTTTTGCTAAAATCTTGAAAGTAAGGACCTACTCTTTGTTGCTTTTCAGCAAAAGAACCCCCAGTGGCCAAAAAGCCTTTCATGTCTAGAGTTGGTGATGTAGCTGTCACTGACGGGTAAGTCTTGCTGAGTATTAGTATACTCAGCCTTGCTGTAATCTGTTGTTCCAGGTAATGCTTTTGGTGATGTGTGGCCTGGAGAGATCCCGCCTGGCTGGGAGCTGGAGTGGGTGGAAGACGATGAATGAAGGCATCATGGCAGGCCTCCTGTGATGCTCCTCGCGCCGTTTAGTTTAATTCCGCTGTTTTCGAAACTCTGAACTCTTTTGCCATGTCAAGTACTTCGGTTTGTAATAATTAAACCCTTCGGGGTAGATTTGGATTTGAATCATGTGTTGTACTCTGGACTCGCCTTCGCGTGAGTTTTAATGCATATATGTCGATCCTTGTTGCTATGTAAGTGATTTCACTGGGCGTTAACCCGGCAACTAACGACAGGATGATACTTTATTATTGCTTAATGACCAAAGTGGATTGGATTAGGTGATAGTACGGTATTTTCCTGGGCGGGTTGTCACAGGGACCGACTACTTCGTGGGCCCCTGGGACTACTCGACTTGGGCAACACGGCACCTGCTGGCGTGGAGCAAGGCCTACAGAGGATTAGTACTCGGTTAGGAAGCTAGACATGTCCGGATCCATGTAGAGTACTCCTAGCCGTACACGACTAGTACTCCTCTGACAAACCGACTTGTAACCCTGCCTCCCGGACTATATAAGGCGAGGTAGGGACCCCTATCTCTTTATCCGCATCATCTTGTAAACACACCCAATCAATCCAGAGCTACGCAGCATACAAGACGTAGGGTATTACGCACCTCGCGGCCCGAACCTGTCTAAATTATGTGCCACGTGTCTCTCCTTCGAGTTCCCGATCTCGGCGAGGCCACAAACATCCACCTCAGGTACTCCCCTTGGTAGGTTGCCGGTCTAAAACACCGACAGCTGGCGCGCCAGGTAGGGGATCTTGCCGAAGATCACATGGCGAACTCGACGGCTTCAATCGTCATCAAGCCAACCGCCGCCTTCAACCGCGGCGACACCTTCGTCTTCGGCTCCTGGGTCTGCACCGCCGATGGCCCTGGATTGTTCCAGCGCTACCTCACCATGACCCCGGACCCGGAGACCGGACTCGTGACGCTTCCCGAAGCCATCACGGGCCAACTCGTCGAGAAATTCGACGGATTTTCGCTCTGCAACCAAGTCACCGACTTCGAGATTGGATCCGCATCCAACTCGAACTTGATGTCACCATGGATCGAATCATGCGAGCCGGCTCCTGAGCCATCGTGTGGAACGGTCCTCCTCCACGAGCACTCCCTATACGGCCTCTGCAACTCCAGCAGGGCCCACGTGGAAGCTCTCACCGCGCGTCGGGCCGGCAAGGAGATCGTCTCCGAGTCCTCCTCAGACTCCAACACCGTCCCCGACTACAACTCGGACTCCTCCTACGAGTTCGACTTCGGTCTCGATCCGATCGAGAATGAGTCCGAGCTCAACTCCATCGAGGAACCGCTGTCAGGTCTTGTTGCTGGCTTGGTCATCACGTCTACTCCCGCCGGCAGATTTGTCTACTGGCACGATCGCATGCCCGCAGACCTGATCAACGATAACTCACGTTGCGTCGCCTACCTCGAGACACTCCCCTTCCAGGAGGGGACACCACTGACTCCGGTTGAGGAAGAGCACACGCCAACCGAGGTGGTGACTATCGATTCTGGACTTTGCACCCCCGATCGCGAAGTATTCATGGCTGCCGGAGAAGTTGGAACCTCAGGCAACCAAGTAGATCGGTACCTCGACGACATCTCAGCAGACGAGGAATCAGCCAATGCACCTCCAGATGAGACTACGGAGGCCAAGAATGCCCGGTGCGAGCGCAACAGAAGACGAGCTGATCGGCGCAGGCGGCTCCGAGAAGCTTTTCCCATCCGGAACCTCACAGAGGCTCTGGATCAAGTCAAAAACCGGGTACACACCACCCCTGAGCAATGCCTCATGTCTATCACCACGATAGCACGAACAGCTCAGGGGCACCGTGCAGGCGAACTCATCGCCAAGCTTGCTGAAGACGCCTACTTCATGCGGGTCGACAACAGAGTCGCCCCAGTCCCCGCCCCCGCTGGAAACCACGAAGCCACTAGTCGCAGCCCAGCAGACGGCGGACGCAACCACGTTCATGGCAAACACCAGCCAAACCCCAACTGCTCTAGAGCCTCGGTGGGAGGACCCTCACAAGGCGGCAACAGCCAAGCAGGTGTTGGCGGTAGTCGTGGCGGCGGCGGTGGTGGCGGCAGCAGCGGCGGAAGTTCATCCCATGGCGCCGGCAGAAGAGCTGGTGGCGGCAGCGATCGCGGAGGCTGAGGCCACACGAATAGCCACGCCACCGGCAACGCATGTGGTGGCAATGATGCCCGCCACAGGATCGATGAGATCCGCCGCAAGAAGGCTACTGAAGCAAGCGACAGTGACGGCTTCCCCGCCTACTCTGCACGACTTCGCAACCTGCTCCTTCCTGAGAAATTCAAACCTCTCGGGATCACCAAGTACGACGCAAAGCAAGACCCAGTTCAGTGGCTTAGGTGCTATGCCCTGGCCATCAAAAACGCTGGTGGCAACAATGACGCAAAGTGCCTCTTCCTCCCCTTCTGCCTAGATCAAGCTCCACTCACATGGCTCGAGTCACTCGAAAAGAACTCGATTGACGAGTGGGACCAGCTGAAGGCCCAGTTCACCAGCAACTTCGCAGGCGCCATGGGATGCTCAGGTACTCGCATGGACTTGGCGATGGTTAAGCAAGAGCAAGGCGAGATGCTCCGCCAGTACATGCGTCGTTTCTTCGACAAGCGCGCGACCGTAGTCGACGTCACCGACAAAGAAGTCATCGACCTCTTCCAAGACGGGCTCTATCACCGTCGCACCTTCGAAGACTTCGGTCGCTGCCGCCCGAGTTCCATCACCAAGCTCAAGGACATGATCACATCATGGGCTGACGAAGAGGACAAGGCGAACGCCAAGTACGACTCCATTCGCGGCAAGAGCTAAAACAACACGGGCGGCAACAACAACAACAAGGATCAAGGGGGTCGCAACAACAACAACTACTCGGGTTCCAACCGCAAGCGCAAGCCAGACAATACAGTCGCGGCTATACAGTGCCCTGCGAAGGACAACTCGAAAAAGACCTCCGGTGGCTTCAGAGTCTTGCTCAAAGAGAAGTGCCTGTGGCATCTGGATGGCAATCATACAACCGACCAGTGCTACCAACTCCGGCGAGCACTCAAGGATATTCCCGAGCCACGGCTTCCTCACGACAAGAAGGGTAAGAAGAAAGCTGACGAAGGCAACGACGACTTCCAAGAACCCGACAAGACGGTGAATGTCTTCTTCGGCGGACTACCCACCAGACGATCTCAGAAGCTCACTCGACGGGAAGTCTTGAGCATTGAACCAGCGGTGCCGACACCTCTAAGGTGGTCGGAGGTACCAATCACCTTCTCCCGCATGAATCAATGGACAAGCTTCTCTGAGCCAGGACGTTTCCCACTAGTCCTGAAACCAGTAGTCGCGGGCTCCAGACTCAACAAGGTACTCATCGAGGCGGGAGCGGACTCAATGTCCTTTTCACCAAGACCTTGAAGAAGATGAAGCTCGACATCACCGACATGCTCACCAAGAGCGCGTCACCTTTCTACGGCATCGTCCCTGGTAACGCGGCCATACCACTTGGCTCAGTGGTCCTGCCAGTTACCTTCGGGGATTCAAGGGAGAACTACCGCACCGAGTACATCAAGTTCGAGGTTGCGGACTTCGAGACCTCCTACCATGCCATCCTCGGCAGACCAGCCATCGCCAAGTTCATGGCGGTGCCTCACTACACCTACTTGGTACTCAAAATGTCAAGTCCTGCCGGAGTACTCACGCTGCAAGGGGACTTGAAGATTTCTTTCGACTGCGACACCGAAGCCGTGGAGCTCGCAGCGACCAATCAAGTACCCAACGCAATGATGGAGATCTTCGCTGCGTCCAAGAAGCTAGCCCCAACAGAACTCGAGATACCTGAGAAGACCGACACCTCAAACAATCCTCAGCCAACAGAGGAAGTACAAGTGAACGCCATCGACCTCAGGACGGGTGACAGCAGCAAGACTACCATGACCGGGGCGGGCCTCGACCCGAAATAGGAAGTCGCGCTCGTCAGCTTCCTTCGGGCTAACCGAGACATCTTCGCGTGGAAGCCAGTGGACATGCCAGGTGTGCCCAGGAGGCTGATCGAGCACTCACTCAACATCGACCCTAAAGCTACCCCCAAACGACAACACCTCTGTCGTTTTGCCGACGACCGACGGGATGCCATCAAGAAGGAACTCGCCAAACTACTCGCGGCTGGCTTCATTCGAGAAGTCTTCCATCCTGAGTGGCTCGCCAACCTCATCCTCGTCCGCAAGAAGAACACGAATGAGTGGAGGATGTGCGTCAACTACACCGACCTCAACAAGCATTGCCCCAAGGACCCCTTCGGGTTGCCACGGATTGATCAAGTCATCGACTCCACAGCGGGCTGCAACCTGCTCTGCTTCCTCGACTGCTACTCCGGGTACCACCAGATCGCTATCAAGGAAGAAGACCAGGAGAAGACCGTGTTCATCACCCCGTTCGGCGCCTACTGCTACATGACAATGTCGTTCGGGTTGAAGAACGCCGGCGCTACTTACCAGCGAGCTATCCAGGCCTGCTTCAATAAGCAGCTCAACAAGAACATTGAAGCCTATGTGGATGACGTGGTCATCAAGACCAGAAACTCCGACACGCTCATCGCCAATCTTGAAGAGACTTTCGCATCCCTGCGAGAGTACCAATGGAAGCTCAATCCCAACAAGTGCATCTTCGGCGTACCATCTGGGAAACTACTCAGCTTCATCATCAGCCATCGTGGCATCGAAGCCAATCTCGAGAAGATCTCTGCCATCACCAATATGAAAGCTCCAACCTGCATCAAGGATGTCCAAAAGCTGACCGGGTGCATGGCGGCTCTGAACATATTCATCTCGAAGCTCGGAGAACGGGGACTACCCTTCTTCAAACTACTCAAGCATCAAGAGAAGTTCGTGTGGACCGCGGAGGCTGATCAAGCTCTGACGCAGCTCAAAGACTTCCTGTCCAAGCCACCGGTCCTCACAGCTCCTCGCAAAAAGGAGCAGCTACTGCTCTACCTCGCTGCGACTACTCACGTGGTCAGTACTGCCATCGTTGTCGAGCGGCAGGAAGAAGGCCACGCCTACCCAGTCCAGCGACCAGTCTACTTCGTCAGCGAGGTTCTGTCAGAGTCCAAGTCATGGTACCAGCCGGTCCAGAAGCTACTCTACGCAGTACTCATCACCTCGCGGAAGCTATGACACTACTTCCAGGAGTACTCGATTGTCGTCATCACCGACTATCCACTCGGCGACATCCTCCGCAATCAAGATGCTACTGGAAGAATCTCCAAGTGGGCGGTCGAACTTGGCGCCCTCAACATCGACTTCAAGCCACGCACCGCTATCAAGTCTCAAGCACTAGTTGACTTCATGGCAGAGTGGCGGGAGAATCAGCTACCAACTCCTACAGAGCGACCAGAGCACTAGGTGATGTACTTCGACGGTTCACTCAAGCTCGAAGGCGCGGGCGCAGGAGTACTCCTGATTTCTCCAAAGGGCGAACAACTTAAGTACGTCTTGCAGATCTTCTGGAAGGTCTCAAACAACGAAGCCGAATATGAAGCCCTGCTGCATGGGCTCCGCCTCGCAATCTCACTGGGCATCAAGCGACTACTACTCTACGGCGACTCCGCAGTGGTCATCAACCAAGTCAACAAGTCTTGGGATCGCAACAAGGAGAACATGGACGCCTACTGTCTTGAAGTCCGCAAGCTCGAGAACAAATTCTATGGTCTCGAGTTGCACCACGTCGTCCGCGACAACAATGTTGCAGCGGACGTCCTGTCGAAGCTTGGTTCTACTCGCGCGCAAGTACCCGTCGGAGTCTTCGTCCACGAGCTTCACGCGCCATCCATCCCGGAGCCGGCACCAACGACCACTAACCCTGTGCCACCACAGCCCGGTCAGGAGGTCATGATGATCGACGTGGACTGGAGACAACCCTTCATCGACTACATCCGTGAGCAGAAGGTCCCCTCCGACAAGAACATGGCCGAACAACTCGTCCGCCGAGCCAAGACCTACGTACTAGTCGGAGACAAGCTCTACAGGCGGGGTGCCACTTCTGGAGTACCCATGAAGTGCGTACCTCGGGATGAAGGCAAGGACATCTTGGAGGAGATCCACAAAGGCATCTGCGGCAACCACGTGTCTTCTCGCACGCTGGTGAGCAAGGCTTTCCGGCGAGCTTTCTACTGGCCCACAGCTCTGGCTGACGCTGAAGAACTCATCCGAAAGTGCCAAGGATGTCAATTCTTTGCCAAACAGCAACACATCTCAGCCTACAAGCTAGTCACCATACCACCAACCTGGCCATTTGCCTGCTGGGGACTCGACATGATTGGGCCTCTGCCAACTACGCCAGGAGGATTCAACAGAGTCTTGGTGGCCATCGACAAGTTCACCAAGTGGATCGAAGTCAAGCCGGTTACTTGCCCAAAGGCCGACAGAGTACTCGACTTCTTGGATGAACTCGTGCATCGCTACGGGCTACCCCATCACATCATCACAGACTTGGGTTCCAACTTCAACAACCATCAGTTCTGGGAATACTGCGAGAACAGCGGGATCGACGTTCGGTACGTCTCAGTCGCCCACCCCCGCGCCAACGGCCAAGTTGAGCGCGCCAACGGGATGGTACTCGACGCCCTCAAGAAGCGATTGCACGACGCAGCTAACACCAAAGGAGGCAAGTGGATCAAGGAACTACCCAATGCACTATGGGGGATTCGTACTCAACCTACCAAGCCAACGGGGCAGTCGCCCTACTTCCTGGTCTATGGCTCCGAAGCTATTCTACCCGCCGACGTGATGTGGGAATCCCCGGCGGTAGAACAATACGACGAAGGCATCTCAGAAGACAGCAGACGGGTTGACATCGACAGCCTCGAAGAAGCCCGCTGCGCTGCCCTTGTCCAATCAGCAAGGTACCTGGAGGGTATCCGATGCAACCATGATCGCAACGTCAAGGAACGTTCCTTCAACGTCAGTGATCTAGTCCTTCGTCGCATCCAGAACACGGACGGACTACACAAGCTCAGCTCGCCATGGGAAGGTCCCTTTTCAGTCTCCAAGGTGACCGGACCAGGCTCATATCGCCTCCAAACACTTGAAGGTGATGACTTCAGCAACTCGTGGAACGTCGACCAACTGTGTCGCTTCTACGCGTAGTCGTTCGACTACTCCTCTACGGGTCCAGCCTATACGGCTACTCACGGACTCTTCGCTGTAAGCGGCCTCTCGGTCCTAGCACTAGTCTCCGGACTACTCTTCTCCAAGATCCAGCGTCAACGGCTACGAACGGATCTTGGGCTGCTCAGAGCAGATGGACTCTGGCGGCGGTCTACAGACCATGTACTCTAGATCCAGCCTATACGGCTACTAACGGATCTTTCGCTGTAAGCGGCTCAAGGGCCCTAGCAAACACTTTGCCATAGGCGGCCTACGGGTCCTGGCGACTACTCATTTGTAACGGCCCTGGCCATCCAGGTGTACTTCCTCATCAGTAATAAAGTTTGATTTTACTCAGCTCATTTACTGTGCCTTCCAACTAGGCAGACTCTACCGAGTACTACTACTCACCACATCGCCCACGTCTTGGTACTCTGCACACTTGGCTGCAAGTGGCGGCCACGAGTACTCATTACATATACAAGCAGTGGACAACTTTCATGATATTTGAAACAAGTCACTGACTACTTTGTTTGTTTTACATCAACTACTCTAAGCTACCTCTACAGGTACATTTACTAGAGATTCAGCTTCTCTGCCACCTGCTCAGCAATGGGCGCCATCTCTTCGAGAAGAGCCTTGTACTGCTCATCGGTGCAGTTCACCGCCAGACCGCCTGCTACCACATCCACCGGTGCTTTTGGGAAGTAGGACTTCATGTACGCCAACACCTAGTTCGGGATTGACTTCGCCAGATGCTTGATGTATGTTGCCAAGCGCCCGGGGGCTTCCTTCACCCTGTCTACCAGTGGGGCTATCTTGGGTCCTCCCGGATGTGGCACCAGTAGCCTCGCAATGGGCAGCGCGACTTCTTCAAGTTCTTTCAGCTGGCCTCGAAGCTTCTCGCAGTCTTCATTGAGCTTCTGCAGAGATTTATAACAATTTACAAGGTCACGATCTGAGGCTTCATGGAGCTCCATGTGCTTGATACACTCATGGCGCAACTGAGCGTACTCATATTCAAGTACCTCTCTCTTGTCGGTTTCACGGTACACAATGTTCTTGAGGTCCGTCTCCGACGCGTTCAGCTAGTCAACCTTTTCCTCAAGATCTGTAGACAACTCATTGCAAGGTCAGACTACTCACACGTACTACAATAAGTACTCGGTGGCTTTGGCGAAAGAAAAACCTTTGTTCTTCTGGCGCAATGACTTGTTCTTCCGGATCAAGTCGTCCCTCTTCGCATGCATCTCTTGTACCTCATTGTGGTACTAGGCGAAGGCGCCATCAAGCTTGGACTGGAGCAAGGCTGCATGCTTCCTCGACTTGTCCAGCTCCTTCTCCAATCCCTCGGCACGAAGAACCATGTCGCCATACCCCTTCAGAAGTTCGGACTTCTGGCGGGACCTTTCAACCAAGTCCTGCGCAAGACAGAACAGTCAATGAGTACTCAGTATTCAACAAGGCAAGACTACTCAGGGTACTCGCAACGTACCTTGACCCACTGCTTGGTGCGGTGCATTGACTCCATGCCCAGAGCGACAACGGCCGGATCAACAAGGTTCGCGCACTGCGGCACCAACTTGTGGTAGTGGTGTGGGTTCACGCACTTCTGCCGAGCGGTCTCCTCCATCGGCCGGAGTGCTAGTTTCCCCTCCATCCCACGACAAGTCCGTGGATTTCCTACACCATGAAGTATCTAGTCAACAACACACGCTTGACAACTACGCGACTACTCAAGAGTTCAGAGAACTTACAGAGTTGACCGCATGACGGTCATGGTCGGAGCACCCAGTATCCTGGCAATATCGACTATGCCGACCTCGCTTGTGGCCCCGGCCTCCACAGGAGCCTCCTCTAGCTGCTCTACAGTTATGGCCGCAGCTGGAGGAGGGCCCTGTCGTTCCTCAACCGACGACTGCGGCTCCACGGCGCCGGTCTGCTGCTGTGCCTCTTCTGGCACGGCGTCTTTAGTGGCTGGAGGTGGGCTGATACTTCTCTCAGCTCCTGCCCCCATAGTGTCCCAGACATCTTCATCACCCTGGTCAGCGGGGTCCGACGGGGGGATGTCCTGCACCAACACAGTTATCCAGTCAACCACAGACTACTCATCGGCGGTACTCGACTACTCTGGTCGTGGTACTTACCTCTTGGCTGGTCACCTCCGAAAGCTTCCACTTCTTCACGGCGCGTTTTCGCGCCGCGTTGCGCGGCTTTTTGGGTGGCGCCGGCAAGCTAGCCTCGAGGCTAGATGGCTTCTCAATGATGGGGATATTAGGCATCCCAGCCCGGCTGAACCTTGAGCGGAGCTGGAACCGCTGCTGCAGCGTCTCCTCATCCTCGTCATCAGAGCTGTCTTCGCTGACGATGGCATCGTCGCCTTCACCGACTTCATGGCGCTCCTTCCCCTTGGGCTCCGCCTTCCCTTGTGCTTGTCCCTCAAGTCGTGGAGGGGAGGGCGGAATGGAGACATACTTCGTCACATCGTCCTGCTACATCAAGCAGACATGAGTTCGACTACTTCAAGTAAATCGGTACTCAGGGGCTCTAGCCACGACTACTGACCTGGTTTGGCGGCCGCGCCGCCGAGTACTCGGGCACTGGGCACGGTGTGTACGGGGGCATATCCTTGAAGATCTTGCCCAGTCTCTCAACGATGACGTCATCATCAATTTCTTCGCCAGGCATCCGGGACGTATCTTCGTCGCCGGTGTACTAGTACCCGAGGGTGTCTCGCGCCATCAGCGGCTGCACTGTCCTCTTCATGAAACTGAAGGCCACGTGTTCGGCCCTCAGTCCGACCTCCCGCAGGGCCTTGATCTTCTTCAGCAGGGGATGTAGCTGGATACCTTCCTGCATGGTGGGCTCCGTGTTCCACCACGGCGCGTGCTTCGGTTGACGCCCGCTCGGCTTCGGCAGCTCGGGATGGTGGTTGCTGATGTAGAACCACTTCACCTTCTAGTCCTGATTGGAGTCGATGAGCTTGTACGGCAGGTACTAGCCGGCGGCGTCTTCGCGCATCTGGATCCCAGCGCCTCCGACTACCCGCGGATCATCTGTGCTTGGCTGCGGCTTCACCCAGAAGAACTTCCAGAACAAGATCCAGTGGGGCTTTATCCCCACGAACACTTCGCAGAAATGTACGAAGATGGAAACGTGGAAGATACCGTTGGGGTTGAGGTTGAGGTACTCGATGCCATAGTACCTGAGCATCCCCTTGAAGAAATCACTGGCCGGCAGCGCGAGTCCACGCTCCACGAACCGCGTGAACATCGGGATCTCATCCGGGTTCTTCTCCATCGGGTATGGGTCGCCGGTGGTAGTGCACCACAGATCCATCTCCTTTTCGCGGAGGAACTCGCTATTGACCAGGGCGAGGAGGTCCTCGGTCTTCAACTTCGCCTTCTTCCACTCCTTCACCGGATTGGGGTGAGGGGAGGAGGGCGGCGACGACGACGACTGGCCGGCGTCTCCGGCCTCATCGCGGCTCCTTTTCTTCGACACGCCGGTCTTCGAGCTCTTCGTCGGGGATCCCTTCATCCTCCAAGTCACGGGTGTTTTCAATCGCATTCGCTCGGGGGCTACGGAGGTGGGTGAACTACGGCGGTGCGTTGGTGTAGATCCAAACTACTTAGCGGCGGCGGCGGCGATAGAGGAGCAGAGGAGCAGGGGTGCAAATCTAATCTGTGAATGCAACTGCTGGGAGTGCAAAACCCCTAAGGGGATCACCGCTTATTTATAACCTATCGGACGGCTGAGTTCTGAACGGGCGGATAAGCGCTTGGCGGGTGACTCAGCGGCGGCAGCCTGACTTTTCATATTCCAGTACTCGACGCTCTCAGTCTCGGGGGCTCGACTATGCCAGATGGACTCAGTGGGCTACATCAGCTCCAGATCCCACTCAGGACACATTTTATAGTCAAGATGACCCTTCAATTTGAGAGAAAAGTACTCAACTCAAGGCTCGGGGGCTCCGTGCCACGTGTCCTTCGGTTTTTTCTCCGGATTTTTGGGATAAGATTAGCAAAACTTCAGATTGACCCTCAGCTTGAATCTGCGATTCGACCTAAGGCTCGGGGGCTACATTCCATATGGAATGCGATTCTTCGAATCGCATTTTCCATATGGTTCTTTCATCAAGACAACACGAGTACTATTGAAGACCTTCGAGAGAAGCACTCAGGGACGCTTGGGAACTACTGGAGAAGACTTCAAGACTACTCAAAGATCAGTTGGAGTACCTTCCAGCCTTGGGATGATTCAAGCATTCTTGAGGACTTTCAGCTTGTGGAACTCGGGGACACTCAAGGACTACTCGCCAAGGCCATCAAGACTACTCGAAGACATCCTGCTCGACTACAAAGTACTCGGGGGCTTGTCGTACAGACATCCTTGGGCCCACTACTCAGGTGGGTACTGGGACCGACTACTTCATGGGCCCCTGGGACTACTCGACTTGGGCAACATGGCACCAGCTGGCGTGAAGCGCAAGGCCTACAGAGGATTAGTACTCGGTTAGGAAGCTAGACATGTCCGGATCCATGTAGAGTACTCCTAGCCGTACACGACTAGTACTCCTCTGACAAACCGACTTGTAACCCTGCCTCCCGAACTATATAAGGCGAGGCAGGGACCCCTATCTCTTCATCCGCATCATCTTGTAAACACACCCAATCAATCCAGAGCTACGCAGCATACAGGACGTAGGGTATTACGCACCTCGCGGCCCGAACCTGTCTAAATTGTGTGCCACGTGTCTCTCCTTCGAGTTCCCGATCTCGGCGAGGCCACAAACATCTACCTCAGGTACTCCCCTTGGTTGGTTGCCGGTCTAAAACACCGACAGTCTGACCGCAGCATATAAGATCATCATCTCGTCAGTGCGCACGGTTCGTACATCATTCCTTGGAAAGAGAGTGATGGCAAGCCACTTGTGCCACAATCGGAGAGTGGGATGCAAGATATCGCTGCACCGAGGTGTCAACTTGCCGCGAACAGGCCGACCAGAGAGCTCTTCCCAAAAACTTTCATGATTAAAACCGCTGCAAGCTTGCTCAAGAGAAATAGCGCAGCGATGATGAAAACCAACGGTGCAACTAAGATGCTTCCACAAAACTCGATACGGAACTCCATGAAATCGAAATGAAATACCAGATGCATCCTCTTGAAGAGTGCAGAGAAACTGGATGGTGATGGGCCTAGAACCGATCTCCTGAACCGGGACAAAACCTTCCCAACCTAGAGCTTGCCAAATGGAACTGAACTCGGAGTCCGTACCTGTCCTTTCCAGAAGAGTCGGGTCGAACTCCTTCATGTTGGAGAAGACTCGATCCTTGAGGATGGCGTAGGCTTGTCTCTCTCGTTCCTCCCTCAAGTCGATGAAGGCGGCGTCAACGGCGTACACTTCTTCGGCTTGTGGCGTAGGGAGATCCTCCTCTTCTTCTTCATGCACCGTCGACATTGGGCTCAGTGTGGCTTCGGAACGGCGAGATGAGCATCCTCCGTCTCGTGAGTGGCGGGAGCGATTCACCTTCCGGAACACATCGGCATCCCAACTCATGGTGCACAACAAACAACACAAGCAACTCGGTGATTGATTAGTAAAACTGAATGAACTTCTTACTGAGGTTGCTCCACCAATGATCAATATTCAGCAACAATTTGGAGAGGGTACTTGGTACCTCAATCTCGAGCAGGAAATCCAAGAAAACCCAAGAGCAAGAACAAGAGGGGAAGAGCGTGATGGATATGAGTGAATGGGTGAAGAAACCCCTCAAACCCCCTGGTATTTATAGGCAATGGAGCTAGACACCGAGACATGGGCCGTATGTAACAACTAGGAGTCGTTGGAGGAAGGGGGGCCAAAGTAGCTGTTGGCCTAGGTCGGCCGACCTGTGGGGTCGGTTGACCCCACCTCGGGCCCGCTCGCCTCCAGTCTTTTGCAACGGCTCTCTAACAGCTATTTGATGGCCTGCCTAGGTGTCCCGGTCCAAATTCGCCCAAAATCTTGCCCAAATGAGTTTTTAAGGATTTTCTAACTCAAAATTTTAATTTTAGAACTTTTATTTAAAAAGGGAAATTGGCTAGAAAAATTCTAGCATGCAGATGCAAGATTGGAAAATTCAAATATGCATTAGGAAAAATCAGATAAATTTTGGAAAGGGAAATATGAGATAGCTACCAATTTTACCTTTTTGCGAAAGGACTCATCATTTTAAGTCTGAGAGCGAGACTTTCTCGTCGATTAATTCCATTCGTCACCCCGCTCCCGAGAAATAGATGGGGATGACTTCTTTACTTCCCGCCACACTTTCCGTGTTTTCTTTGGCTTAGCCGGTGTAGTGGGAAGTTGCTGGGGTTGTGGCTCCGTCCACTCCCCTGATTGCTCATTCGTACCCTGCAATGTGTAACACTGCTCCTCTGTTGCTCGAAAGCGGAACATCATACTCTTCTTCCCAATGCAGAAACGGGTGGTTCCGGATCCGACATTGATCCTCGCATTGATATCACTAAGGAAAGGTCTCCCAAAAATGAGAGGCATTCCCCCATAATCTTGCATATCAAGGACCACGAAATCCGCGAAGACGCATGAACCTTGGACGAAAACCAATATGTTCTCTACTATCTCCTCCGGATATCAGATTGATGAATCATCAAGCTGGACTATCTTTGCAGTTGGAGTTAGAGCTGGATACCCCAATTGTTCGAACATGGCCTTGGACATGTGGTTAACACTTGCACCGAGGTCACAAAGAGCATTCTTGATCTTTCTAAAATAAATCTTGCTGGTGATAGCCGGATAACTAGGATCCTTCTTGTGTGTAATGGTTGAAGATTCCCATGGATCAAGAACCTACTGTATGGGCTTCCCTGCATAGTCAGTAGCTCCTGCCCGCCTAGATGGCTTAGCCCATGTGGACACTGCACAAACATTTTCACAAGAAGACACGGGTTGCCCCGGAATCTTCCCGTCTTCAGCAGAGGGAACCAAAGCAGCTAATTGAGCCAATAGGGTTTCTATCATTTTGTTAAAGCTTAGCTAGTTCTTAAGAGCAGATGAAAGGCTATCAATTTTAACATTAAGGCTTTCCAAAGCCTTATCCTAGGCAGTTGTTTTCTTATTAAAACCATCATTGATCTTAGCTTGCCTGAAAACCAGATCTCTCAGGGAAGGTTGGTTTGAGTTGAAACAATTACCTTGATTACCTCCCTGATAATAAGGGCGTGATTGATTCCATGGTTGACCTCCTTGTGGACGATAACTATTGTTGTTGCCGTTCATTTACATCACGTCCTCCTGGGTAGTAGGGCAATAATTCCTAAATGCCCAGTGTCACCACAGACTTCGCAAGTCATACGAGAATCCATAGCTTGAGTAGTCACGGCCATGGCAGCCTTCTCATTGGTCAGATCATCCATTCTTTTCATGAGCAGGATCATCTTGGTGTGCAACATATCCGCTTCCTTGACGGTATGTGTACCCCTCTGACGTGGCTGGAGTCGATCATCACTCCACCCTTGGTTGGAGACCAACTTCTTAATAAGTTTGGTTGCTTCAGCAATAGTAAGAGAGAATAAAGCCCCTCCAGCAGTAGCATCAATATGGCCTCGAGCTGTCGGAGTCAGCCCATTATAGAAACTCTAAAGAACAAGCTAGTTGTCCATCCCATGATGGGGACAAGCCAGGATGCACTCCTGAAGTTCTCCCAAGCTTCCAAGATATTCTCATTCGCCGCTTGCTGGAAGCTTGAAATTCTCCCCCGAAGGGCATTGGTTCTGCCCAACGGAAAGAACTTCGCGAGGAATGCCGCCGAGCATTTTGCCCAAGTATTAATCTCCTCACGGTTCGCATAGAGCCACTGCTTCGCCTTTCCCAGAAGTAAGAATGGAAATAGTCACAGACGAATAGCATCTTCCTCCACTCCAAGGTGCTGCACAGTTCCAGGAATTGTTGCAAGTGGGCGCTCGCATCTTCATTATGCTTGCCACAGAATGGGCTAGCCTATACCATTGTAATGAGGCCAGTTTTGATCTCGAAGTTTCCGTTCCTGGTGTTGATCTCGGGGCCAGTGGGCACCTGATCAGCAGAGGGAGCAGAGTACTCGCGAAGAGTCTTCTCAGGGTTGGACATAGGAGTTGATGTAGATGGCACAAAGGAAGCTTGGTCGACTTCCGTATGTACACGCTAGGGAGAACCGAAATGAGTTCTAGCTCTCCTTACAAGTGACTCAGGATCTTCAGTGAAATTCGGCAGTAAGTCGAAACCAGTCATACCCCTACCTGTCTTCATCATCAATAGACAAAGAAGATAATCAAAGTTAGCCTGCATTGAGAACTGTTTCATTCTCCTCATGATTATAAACATATGCAAAGTGTTGACATGTTATCCTTAGCCTTCCCCGGCAACGGCGCCAGAAATGCTTGTTGGTTTTTTCTTAACGTCGATACTAAGTTTAGGAGTCCCTAGCAACGATGCCAGAAATGACCAAATGGTAATCCAAACGATTACAAGAGTCCGCAAGCACACGGAAGTACCATTGTAGCATTTCCCCAAAGGAGTATTCTAAAGGGTATCAAATCTAAGGAAGGTTGGGTGGATTAACAAGTTCAACACTATTGCAATGGGTATAAATCATAGATGGAAACAAACTACGCACTCAAGTGCAGGGGTAAGGTATGATAGATAAGTTGGTAGTGTGAACACACAAACACTCTCTCTATAAGTCCTAGGCTTAATAGGAAACATACGAGTTAGTTATAGGTTCTAAGGTACTATACACATGAAGTTAGTAAGACGAGTTAGATACACACTAGCATTGCATGAATGTTGGCTTAAGCACCCCGGTACAAATGGGGAGCTAACCTCCCGCGTTGCTTACGCACGACTCCGGTTGTTAGAGTTTAGACTCGTACAGCGTATCCGAACATGGGGGATTCCAGAAGGGTCCAGTGGCTATCACTACCACGGCCTACCCCAAGACAAACCGTGGGATACACTCATAAGTAGCGTAGCTACGCAATCTAAGCACCACGCTTACATTGTTAGCAGGACTCTGACCGGCCCGGGCTGTTGTGACCCAGGTCAGAGCCACCAGATAAACTGGCCAATTACACCGAGTACCGTAGCTTAAGCACAAACTTCATACAGACCTTTCACGTCTGTTCTTCACCTGCACCATTGCAAATCAAGCCACAACCTACACCTGCAATACTTGGCCAAGAGTCAGTCCACACCACATTGTCAATCACTCATCACTAAGGAGTTACCATCCACCAGTCCTCAGACGCTCCTAGTCCTCAACTTGTCAAATAACATGTCGAAAGTGACCTTTGTCTTAGGACCACTCCCCTGTTTTGTTGCTACATTAAGCTTCTAGTTTCAATATCCGGACGTCTTGGCTTGATCATCCTCGGACGACCTAGGGGTGCACCAGTCTGACCGGTCATCTCCACCAATCTTGCTAGAGACGGCTCAGACGACCATTGATTGGCAGGTGTGGACGACCCTTGCCCCCATGTCCAGAGGCTTTTTGACGGCTGTTAAGTGCTTAATTTAGCCATCAATTTACTCATGAATAAAGGAGCAAAAGGCATTTCTTGCACGCATTTAGTTAAGAATAATGTAGTTCTACTTGTCCTTGGAGATTATTTGATTGCAGGAAAATAAGTGTAAAAGAAGTGACAAACTCACTTTCTATGGTCCATGCCACATCACCTAAGCCAAGGAGGGGCTGTCACCTAGGATTTCATGCATGCAAGCAATGTCATCATTCCAAGGGAGGCACCATCTTGACGAATCCGAGGGCGACACGTGGACGTCACATGGGTTGAAGGGCCCACGGGCACCCAAACCGCCTCAAAACCGCGTGGACACCTGGAACCGCATTGAGGACCCACCTGACAGCCACCACGAGAAAGCACAAGGTGAGGTGGGCCCATAGGGGGTCGGCCGAACCGACCTTGTGGCAGCCCATCCTGGCCTTCCACGTGGACTTTCCTAGTTGGTCCCTAAGTCCATTCCGGGGGTGTTTGCAGTGCTCTCACGTCGGTGCTCAAGCCTATAAATAGAAGGGGAGGGGGTTCATTTCTTAGTAACTCATTTGCAACCCCTCTCTCACTTTTGGTTTCCAAAGATAGGAGGTAGGCTAGAGTAGTTCTACATTAGGTTCCGAGTCTACTTGGGATCTAAGTACGAGTTCTCTTGTTTCTTTATTTCATTGTATGACTTTGATCTACTTCGGTTATTCAACTATTTCATATAATGTAGTGCTTGCATGCAAGGGTGATTTATTCATGTGTTCTTCATCCGTTCATCATTTAGAGGCTCCTGTTCTTGATGAACAAGGCCTTTCGATCTAGTTGACGGGTGACTTATTCATGTTTTCTTTGTTTGTTCATAAGTTAGAGGCTCGTGTTCTTCGCGAACACGACCCTTTGATCCTATGGAATAGACGTAGAAGAACATGAATCTGTTTGTATGACTAGCCTAGTTTGATCCAGTTAGATTACATGTTTGTGTTTTATGAAGTTCGACTTCAAGCTATGGTACTCGGTGTAAGTGCCAGTTATCTGGTTGCTCTAACCTGGGTCACAATAGCCCAGATCGGTCAGTGTCTAGTTAATAACGCAAGCATGGTCCTTGGGTTGAGTAGCTGTGTTGCATATGAGTGTGCTCCACGGTTTGTCTCGAGGTAGGCCGCAGTAGTGATAGTCGTTGGACCCTTTGTAATCCTCCACGTTCGGGTACGCTGTAGGAGTCTAAAGTCTAACAACTGTTGTCGTGCGGAAGCGACGCGGGAGGTTAGCTCCCCGTTTGTGCCTGGGTGCTGAGCTGATATTCATACAATGCTTGTGTGTCTAACTTGTATCAACTGACTTTAAGTGTATAGTACATTAGAACCTAGAACTAACTCATATGTTGCCTCCCAAGTCATAGTGTACCTTTGAGAGAATGAGTTCAAGTCTGTTCACACTGCCTTATCATTATCATATCTTACCCCTGTATTTGAGAACCTGCTTCCGTCTATGATTTATACTCATTGCAATAGTGTTGGTCTTGTTAATCCGACCATGCCTTCCTTGGATTCGATACCCTTTGGAATACTCCTTTGGGGAAATGCTACAATGGTATATCCGTGCGCTTGCAGATTCTTTGTGATCATTAGGATTACCATCAGACATTTCTGGCATCGTTGCTAGGAACTCACGAACTTAGCAATGACGTTAAGAAATGCCAACAAGCATTTCTGGCGCCGTTGCCGAGGAAGGCATAAGGATAACATGACAACACTTTGCATATGTTTATAATTATGATAGGGTTAAGCAATTCTCAATGTAGGAACTTTGATTGTCTTCTTTGTCTCTGGATGATGAGGACAGGTAGTGCATGACAAGTTTCGACTTACCACCAAATTTCACTGAAGATCCCGAGTCACTTGTAAGGAGAGATCGAATTCATTTCGGTTTTCCTCAGTGTGTACGTTCGGAAGTCGACCCAGCTTCTTTAGTTCCATCCACATCAACTCCTATGGCCGAGAAGACTCTCCGCGGGTACTCTGCTCCCTCTGCTGACCGGGTGCCGACAGGCCCCGCGATCAACACCGGGAATGGAAACTTTGAGATCAAGACTGGCCTCATTACGATGGTACATGCTAGCTCATTCTATGGCAAGCCAAATGAAGACGCGAGCGCCCATTTGCAGCAGTTCCTGGAACTATGCAACACCTTCACCATACAAGGAGTGGAGGAAGATGCTATTCGTCTGCGACTATTTCCGTTCTCACTCTTGGGAAATATGAAGTAGTGGTTCTATGCGAACCGCGAGGAGATTAATACTTGCGCAAAATGTTCGGCCCCATTCATCGCGAAGTTCTTTCCATTAGGTAAAACCAATGCCCTGTGGGGAAGGATTTCGAGTTTTTAGGAAGCCGCAAATGAAACTATCCCAGAAGCTTGGGAGAGGCTTCAAGAGTATATTTTAGCCTGTCCTCATCATGGGATGGACAATTGGCTTATTCTTTAGAACTTCTATAATGGGCTGACTCCGGCAGCCCGAGGACATGTTGATGCTGCTGCTGGAGGAGCTTTCTTCTCACTCACCATTGCTGATGCAACAAAGCTTATTGAGAAGATGGTTTCCAATCAAGGGTGGAGTGATGATCGACTCCAACCACGTCAAAGGGGTACACATACCGTCAAGGAAGCGGATATGCTGAACGCCAAGATGGACCTGTTAATGAAAAGAATGGATGATCTGACCAATGAGAAGGCTGTCATGGCCACCACTACTCAAGCTATGGATTCTCGCATGACTTGCAAAGTCTGTGGTAACATTGGGCATTCAGGGAATTGTTGCCCCTGCAACTCAGGAGGATGTGATGTACATGAACGGCAACAACAACGGTTATCGTCCACGAGGAGGTCAAATGTGGAATCAATCATGCCCTTACTATCAAGGAGGCAATCAAGGTAATTCTTTTAACCCCAACCAACCTTCCTTGAAAGATCTTGTTTTTGGGCAAGCTAAGATTAATGATGGCTTCAACAAAAAAACTATTTCCTATGATAAAGCTTTGGAAAGCCTCAACATTAAAATTGATAATCTTTCTTCTGCTCTCAAGAACCAGCTAAAGTTCAAATAAAATGATAGAAACCCAGCTGGCTCAATTAGTCGCTCTGGTTCCCACAGTTGAAAATGCAAAAACGGTAGTCACGAGAGGTGGTAAGACACTCGCGATCTGCCTTATCCTAACCAAGCAGGGACTAGTAAGAACAGCACAAGGGAGGTTGAGGAATCCAGCAAGGACCCTTCTGATATAAGGGAGCCCACACAAGAAAGAAGAATACCCACTGAAGCAAGGACACCTGAAGGGGACACAAAAAAACCTGAGTTCATTGAGACAAACATACGTCCATTCGCTCAGCGAACCAGGAAGACAACGGTGGATGAACAATTCACTCGCTTCGTTGATATGGTTCAGAAGGTCTACATCAACATTCCACTCCTTGAGGAAATGTGGGTACCCACGTACGCACAGCTACCTCAAGGACATCCTCACCAAGAAATGAGCTCTACCCATTTCGGAGGTGGTAAAGCTTATGGAAGAATGTAGCGCTGCTATACTCACCGTCTCCCTGAAAAAGATGAAGGATCTAGGGTATCCTATGATCACTTGCATGACCGGGACTCAACGTTTTGATCACACTTTCTGTGACCTTGGAGCAAGCGTCAGCATTATGGCTAAGGTAGTTTTTGATCGGTTAAATTATACGGAATTATCCCCAACCACTTTGCAGCTGCAGCTCGCCGACTCGTCAATTTGATATCCAGCGAGGATCGCTGAGGACATACCGGTTAAAATCTGGGATTGCTTCGTCCCCGTCGACTTCGTGGTACTCGATATGCACATTTATAAAGAAACACCGTTCATACTTGGGCGACCGTTCCTGAGTACTGCTGAAGCGCACATTGATGTTGGAGCGGGTTTAATTCTACTCCACATAAATGGCAAGGAAAAAAAGGTTTGAATTCCGTCCTAGAAAGGATAATGCTCCATGATCAAGGGCTTGTAGAGACCCATGGACTTTAAATAAAGAGCCCTTCATCGAGAGGGAAATTCGGTAAGTTATCCCTCACTTTCCAATTCAATAAATTTCTGACAATAGAAGAAGAAAGCCACCCTTGCTCCCTGCTCTCTATGTTCTTGTTCAACTGGTTCAAGACAATCTCTCCCAAGAGCATTGTCTCATACACCATAGAGCAGACACAATAGCAGCAGTTGGAGGAGCAAAGGGCTTTCTACGCTTGGATGGGATTTCCCCCTCCACCGCAGTGAGCCTGAAGCTAGCTTGGGGGAGGACCCCCACTCTAAGGTAACTTGTATCTTTCATTATTTTCAGAACCTTGCATGATAAAAACACATAAAAATCTGAAAAATTAAAAAGACCAAAAATATTTATTTGCTTTCTCAACTAGTTTGCTTTCATATGCGCGGTTGAAGGACCGATTAGGCGTCCAGAGAGGGGGGAGTGAATGGGAGCCGATAAAAATTCTTCCCGAAGGATGAACTCGGCCTATGCTCCAAATTCACAACCTAGGATTCCCACACAAGCTTGCCAAGGTCGTGTAGTCACAACGGACCTACCAACCCTAGGAACAAGCCCCAACTCAAAACAACACGGAAGCGCAACTCAAGAAGCAAAGGACTTAGCAATCTGCAGTGCCCTAAACGGACGGTCCGCGATGACCAGGCGGACGGTCCGCAGGACCACGGCGGACAGTCTGTAAAAACGATCCGAACCACCAGTATGCACCAGCGAAAATCGGACGGTCTGTACCCTACCCTTGGACGGTCCGTGGGCAACTCATACAGCGCGGACGGTCCGTGACAAGCGGGCAGACGGTCTGTGACAAGCGGGCGGACGGTTCGCAAACTACTTGCAACGAAACCCTTGACACTCCACGGATTGAAACGTCTCGAGTTCAAGAACTAAAGAACACACCACGAACTCGTGTCCTTGCGGACGGTCCGCCGACTAGGCGCGGACGGTCTGCCAGGCGCGAACAGAGCAGCTTGAGCTCAAGAACGCGAAGACAACTCCACCTATCCATCCATGGATCTCCCAAATGGCTTAAGCTCTTGAGACAAGATTTGGGGGAGATGTGAAGCGTCCCTAGGGGATGCTATGCCCCATACCTTGGGACCTCAAACGAACTAAATCGTCGGGAATCGAATCGCAACCGAGCTCTACCAAAAAGCTAGGGTTCCACCCTAAATCCTCAAATCCAAGGCCAAATCCGAAGTTTGAGGGGTCAAGATCAAGCACAAAGATGCACAAGGCATCTATCTATGATCCCCACAAGAAAATTCGAACCCAAACACCTCAGAATCAGAGGAACAAGCCGCGCACGAAAATCCAATGAAAATAGCCTGAAAAAGACACGAAAATCACTCGAGCCACAAGAAGGAAATCGACGCAACCATGAAAGCTTCCATACACTTGGAGATCAGATTCTCTACAAAATGGTGAAGAAAATCTAAACCTATGGAGCAGGGAAATGAGAAGAAGTCCGGATGGATGGTTTGCCCAGAAACCCTAGAGCTATATATATGAGTCCCTCTGGGTTGGGTAAATGACCAAGCTACCCCTAGCACTTAAACTAAGATACAATCCCCTCAGGGGCAATATGGTCAAGTAGCACTCTTCTTCATCGGGCGGCCACGCCTTCGCCGCAGTCCGCGTCCTCCTGACGCAAGCCCTGCGATCCCGCCGCGTGTCCCCGACATCGAAGCTTCTCGGCGCGCCCGGATCACGTCTCCGCCCGCTGAGCCTCTAATCTTGGTTTTGTGGCTCAACCAAGTAACCTGACGGTTTTGTGGTGAACCGCCGCAAACCCCACGTGCAGACTTTGGTCGTGAGCCGCTACCCTGCACTGGCTCCGGTCGACGACTTCGTCTTGCTTTTCTTGCCACCATGCGGCCCGCACTTGAACCCGTTCGGCCACCGGGTCCATCGAGCCGAGCCTACTTGTCTCTCCACTCCTTGGAGGCCCCGCAAGGCTAAGACCTTTCACGCCCACTCTTCACCTGCACCAACACGAGTCAAGCCGCAACCTGCACCTGCAATACTCGGCCAAGAGTCAGTCCACACCACATTGTCAATCACTCATCACACCAGGGAGCGACCATCCACCAGTCCTCAGACGCTCCGGTCCTCAATCTCCCCCTCGATGAGTGCATTGACAACACACATAGTAACCAATTCAGAGAAAAGAGAAAAAGAAAAGAAACGAACGGAAAACTCAAACAAGTGATCAAAAGCCAAACAAAAGCCAAAACGAGAACACTTGAGAGAGAAAAATCTCGGTCCCCTAAGACAAGGGCAACGGCTCGACACAACCGAGATAAAATGCTCCAAAAAGTGCCGACTCCTCAAGGTGAGGCAAAAGGGCTCGACACCATCATCAAAAGAGCACAACTAAAATCAGGCGAAAAAGAGCTCTAAAGCACATGAATGCAAGCTCCCCCTGAACAAATGCACAATTTTTCTCCCCCTTGATTCAAAACTCCCCCTGGACGCCCAAAGCAAGAATTGGGTACTATCTCTCCCCCTTGTTGGTAATGCATGAATCAAGTCTACAAATGCAAGCATGTGCTTCTCAAATAGACAAAAAGCACTACAACATGCTAAAAATGAGACATAGACAAGCAAGATAGCCACAAATTTAGTACAAGCATCACCAACAAAGATAGATAGGGACATATAAGCATGTGACATAGCTATGAACAAAATGAAGCATTTTTCACAAAATTTCCCTCTCATGAGCATAGGACCTAAACATGGTCAAAATGAGCACAACCAACATATAACCCACAAAATTCATGCAAGGTCACAAATTCTCATCACAAGATCATCACAAACACCTACAAGCCATCCATGTCATGTCAAAGCCACCGATCCATGTGTCCACTTCTAAATGTGAGACTTCTCAACGGTGAACATCATGTAACGGTTTAGCACCCAAGATAAGGAATTTTAAAGCATAAATGACATGGTAGCATATATTTCAAGCACAAGCATTTCATATACCAATTTCATGATTTACAAATTAAGCATGGTACATGAAGTGCCTTTGCGGCAAAAAGAAGCTTAGGCTTCTCCACAAGGTAGCATGTAGGCTAAACATTCATGATGATAAATGGGTCTTTGACCCCAAATGAAAAGAACATGATTCCAAGCACAAATTAAGTAAGATATAGCCATAAGCACACAATTTGAACATGAAAGGCATTCAACTCACAAGAGAGGATCATATATAGCATTTTTACAAGAGTAAGCCATCCACAAGCATATATATCCCAAAGCTACCAAGAGCATAGCTATACATCACATGAGCATTACTAGCAAAGTCATAAGCTCACATCCAACATATCATAGTGATCAAAGTATATAGGAGAAGCACATTCCTAAGGCATATGATACAAATGCAGTCTATGATACAAAGATGCAAACATGATATGATACATAAATGAAAATGCAACATGTATATATGTACATCAGACCCCCAACTGAAGCTCAAAAAGGAAAAACCACTCCAAGCTCCCCTCGCAAATGAGCAAATGTAGCTTGGTCCAAAGGCTTTGTTAGGATATCGACGAGCTATTTTTCGGTTGGTACATGGATGAGGTCTATGTTTCCCTACTCAACATTGTCTCTCAGGAAGTGGTACCTCACCTCTATATGTTTGGTTCTGGAGTGTAGCACGGGGTTTTTGGCAACACTAATGGCACTCGTGCTATCACACATGAGGGGAACATAGGTACACTCCTCACCAAAGTTACTCAGCGTGTAAGTGATCCAGAGCAGGTAGGAGCCACAGCTAGCGGCAGCAACGTACTCGGCTTCTGTGGTAGACTGGGCTACACTAAATTGTTTGCGAGAAAACCAAGAAACAAGTGAAGAACCCAAAAACTGGCACGTCCCAGAAGTCGACTTCCTATCGACTCGATGTTGGTATTTCTTAACGTCACCACTATGGCGCTGGGTTAGCGTGAGCGTGTAAGAAACACTTGAGTACACTGACGAGTGCGAACTAATCCGCAAGCGCACGGATACACCGTTTTAGCACTTCTCCCTCGGGAGTATTCCAAAGGGTATCGAATCCAAGGAACGGTTGGGAGCTCTACGAGCGATTTATCCAAGGACATAGGATCTCTGCTATGGTAGGTGAGAGGTATGGTTTCCCTTGTAGGCACTTGGTTCTAGGGAAGTACAAGTTGCAAAGAGTCTCGCTTCGGACACCGGACCCTCCTGGCTATAACAGTCGGTTCATGGCAAATGGTCGCCTACACGTGTATCCGAATGTGGGGGATTCCAAAAGGGTCCAACGGCTGTCACCACCATGGCCTACCCCAAGACAAACCGTGGGATACAAGGCAATCGAAGGATAACCCGTAGTCCAAACACCACGTCTGCACTACTGGCTACTACTACAGCACGGCTACTACAGTTGATTTACCCATCGTGGAATTAGGATCATACAGAGGATATGAATGACACTTTGGTCTAAACCAGGTATGCAGAGTTCTCACTATATTCTAATCAACAAGTAATCATACAAACGGAATGCAAGAATACTCATCCAATCAACAAGATCGGAGGATCGCGTCACGAAGAACACGAGCCTCTAAATGATGAACAGATGAAGAACTCTAGAACATATCACCCATGTATGAATACAACTTTAGTCTAATTGGAATATAACGAAATACTCACTTTAGTCTAAATGAAGAACAATGTCACTCACGAGGTACAAAGAGATGATGAACGAAGAACGGATCATCGCATCTCCCTTCTACTCAACCACACCCTCTCCTCTCTACCTAGCACTACCTAAGCTAGATCTTTCCCACACTCATATTCCTGGTGGGATGAGGTTTCACCTCCACCAAGAAGGAATGAGAAGGAAGGAAGGAGGCTAAGGTAAGAAGTTGCCTTCAAGTGTGTTGTCCTATTCTTACCCCCCTCTCCTTCTATTTATAGGCGCGGGCACCGGCGTCAAGTGGAGCGAGACACCCCGGGGATGGCCTCTAGGACCAATGGGGGACTACCACGTGGAGGCCTGGGATCAGCCGACCAAAGGTCGGTTCGGCCGATCCCAGGGTCGGCCGACCCCCACGTGGCCCACCTCGGGCTGTGCTTTCTCTGAGCGGCTGACTGGTGGGTCCTGAGGTCGGTTCCCGGTGTACACGTGTGTTGGAGGCGGTTTGGGCGCTCTGGTGGGCCCATGGATCCATGTGAGGTACGCGTGGCGATCTCTGATTCGCTGAGGCTCTCTCTCTTGGATTGGTGACATCATTGATCCAGGGGATGCTTGCATGGCGGCTCCTCATTGGCTGAGCCTGAAGTGCTAGGATCAAAGAGGCATGCTTTCTCCTCATTTCTTATGCTAAACACCTGCATTCAACTTTATACAGCCACTTGTGGAAATTGTCAGTTCTAAGCCCTATTCTAATGTGGATGCATGATTCTCATATTGAAATGCAGGGATTGACGGCTCTGAAATAGGTACTTAGTAGCCGTCAACAACTCACCCACACTTGCCCTTTGCTCTGAAATTGGTTGAGTGGGTTAAACCATGGGCATGAAACATACATAAGAATTATTCCAGGTCATACCTTGCTCTTGTGAACTTTGTGGAGTGGCTACCATGCCATCTTGGGTAGTTGATAAAAGGAATGATCATGAATCGAATCCCTCAGACCTCTGAGGGTAAGGACTTGGGGTTTTTCAAAAGATTTTGAAAGAAAGGTATGCTCTGCCTCCTTCTTTGATTCTCTCGGATCGCTCAACGTGTATATGTCCTTACCAAGGCACTAGAATTGCCTTTCTTCATCCTACTTCTGATGATGGCTATATGTGGAGCTCAGGGTAGGTATGAATGATAAGGCATACTTCTATCACATATATTGCAAAGTCAAAAACCGGATCCAAGAGAAAAGCAATTCATACAATCAGATCAAGATGTGCACTTGTATGGATATGATAGGTATGGTAATGTGGATACTAGGCCCAGAATGGGCGCTAGATATTACCATACATGATAAATGAGCTAAATGACTCCATTGCTTGATTTTCTCTCTCATATATATATGAAAAGTCTTATGAGAACATGGCTATCCTCTTCTATCTTTTTATTTTATTTTATGGACCTTCATGTGTCCACATTTTTTTTTCATAACTGAGGGACCTTCATGTGTCCCCCTTTTTTTTAGATAGCCATGCCTCTTTTCTAAATACTTGGGGGGAGAGAAATCAAAGCATACGATGGAGCATTTATATAGGTGAATAGATGAATGATACAATGCTAACTTCCAGAGTAGAAGCATAGTAAGGGGAAATAGTGGTGTGCACATGAATCTTGATCACGAGAGCATGAAAAGAATTCCCAAAAGGGTCACAGGGTTTGACAAAGCTCAATGCAATAACAAGTAGCAAATGAGTATAAGACCCAAGAACTTAAACCTTCAGAGTTGAGATCATGTCTTCAAGCCATATCTCTCTCGTCAACTACTTAGATGAACATGCTGTCCTTATAAAGATATGGTTCACAAGCCTCAAGAGTATAAACAAGAAATAGAACTTATGCATGTCAACCTCAGGTACGGAGCAAGCATTATCGTGAAATTCCTTGAGTTGCTCATAAAAGATTTTACAAACAGGGCATAGCGAACTCAGGAAACATGGTTGAAAAGGGGTAGAGATGCAAACCAGCGCTGGTTGTTGATGCGGACCGAACGGGGTTATTTGTGATGTGCAAAAAATGTGTCTCCGTTCAGGTTCTCTTAAACATGAGCGATTGCAGCGTTGTGCGAGCGTGTTGTGGGTGCAGATATCCATCGTGTTCGTGTTTGTTGAGTGCGTCTCTCCCCCACACTATCTTGTACCTGGGTGTAGTTCTTCAAGACAAACAGACAAAAACAGAAACAAACGACACATATGCGACTCAACCAGGTTATATGACCGGTGGAGCCAAAATCATTTTATTCAAATTCATAATGAGATAGGCGCTTACACACATGATGGAAATAAAAATTGAAAAGGAAATAAACTTGGAAGGAAATAAACTAAACTAAGTGCCTATGGAAAATGAAAAGTGGGCGTAGCCCTCTACTCCGCGTCGTAGAGGTCCTCGTGTCCCGTGGCCTCAAAGAGGCACCTCATCTTGGCGCACAGGCCACGACGGAGGTCGCGGAGGTCATCTCTCAGCTCAGGGAGGTCCATCTTCTGTTCTGCACTAATGGACTCTAGCTTCTCACACTTCTTTGCCAGTTCTTCCACCAACGGGGCTATCCGAGAAGAGGGAGTCTTAGGAGATCGCTCGGTTGCCCGAGTCTTGACCTCCTAGGTGCCCGGGGTGTGGAACTGCTGCCGAGCTCAAAGTCCTCGTCCATTGCTTCCAGAGTTACCGGCACCCGGGCACCCTTCCTGCCAGTGCTGCCTGGGCTAGCGAATCTAGGCTTCCCAGGCTGGGAGGCAAGTGGAGGAGACGTCGGGGCATCGGGGATCGGCCGCCCCTTTGATCCCGAGGTTATTGGTGAGTCGGGCCGAAACGGTGGAACCACCGGTGGTGGCGGAATCACCACAGGCTTCTGTCGCATCCCCACTCCCCTCTGGTAGGGGCTATTGGCACGTCCTCAAGCCTTTCTCGCCTTTCCGGGCGAGGCAGATCGACTGGAGGGGCGAGGGGCCAAAGGCACGAAGGGCTGAACCACTACCCCCTTAGCAACTGAGGGTCTTTCCCGAGCTGCCCCTGATCCTTGGCCTTCTGTCGGAGGACAGGAAGCGAGCGGCTACACATCAAGAATGCATGCAACCTCCATGGGTGCTGCCTCCTTGGGAGACTCAGTGATGGCAGGGATGTCTCCCTCGATAGGCTCCGTAGAGGAGGACTCTGCGGGGTAGGGAATGATGCTCTTGTCGGCCATGGAGATCGCTTGGGGGAAGGAAGGAGCAGGGTGGATGGAGTTCTGAGTGGCTCAAAATCCATCACATGGCAAAGAGGAGATCTCTGGAGGACGAAGGGAGGCACACACGAAAGGGGAGAGGTGGCGGCGCCCAGGCTGGGTCGGCCGACCTAATGGATCGGCCGAACCCGTATGGGCTCCGCTGGGCCTCCCCTTTGGCCTGTGGGTTCTAGCACGGGTCACAGCCTCGGGGCCAGGTGTCCCGCAGGGTTTGCGGTTGGAGGCTCCAGAAATAGCTAAGGCAAGGTGTTGAGCATAAATGCTCTTACTCCTCTGTTAGCTTTACTTAAACCTCCTCCCACACAAATGACACAGCATCGGAACTTCACCTGGACTCACATCTCTGAAAACATGGCTCAAGAATACTCGGACCCCAAATCAAGCGAATGGGATTCCATGGGTCGGAGGAGCATTCGAGCCCTGGGCCAAGAGAAGCAAAGTTTGCAGTTCATTCTCTCCTCGGGCTGCCACAGGTTTTCATCCTCACTGACGCGAGGACAACACGTGGGCTAACCCGGCTTCCAACGGTAGTGCACAGGGTAGGAATGCCACCACCCTTCCGTACGGCATCAGTCAAGCCAGAGTATTAGAATGGGATTTTATGCCCACTGAGCTTGACCGGCATCGGTTCCTAGCTGAGCTCGTGATGATGATATAAGTTGCTCGGCTGGAACGGTACAAAGCGGTGCTTTCCAAGGCCAGAAGTTTAGGGACTTGCAATCCTGAGGCCAGTGTCTTGACCCGACCCTCGGTGTGGTGACACCTCAGGCTGAGCCTTGACGCTAAGCACAAAACATCCATAGTAACCTCTCCCGGAAAGTTGTAATCGAAATCGCGATAGTTGCTCTTGCCAGGAACAACCACCCTCCTTTGATTACTCCTTTCCTCCTTCCTTCGAGACTAAGTCTCGAAGGTCGGGGTTTTAAGAGAAGAAACGATAAGGGAACCTAAGGGCAGAACTCACACTAGGTGTTCTTTCCCAAAGGTTCCTGCTAGTCAAGAATGACATCTTCGACGAGAGTGTAGAGAAGGTTGGTAAGTAGGCTCGAACTCTCTCGAGGATAGGTTTAGGCGACTCATTACTGCGGTTGGCTACCTCGGTGCTTAGGACGGGCTGGGAGATGAAATCCCGGAGTTTCTCCAGAATTTCCTTTCCCTATTCCGGCTCTAAGAAAACAAAGCCGCCCCCTGACATGGCATCAAGCGCCATGCCGCTGTCCCTTAGCAGACCAAACCTGAAATGCTGCAAGAGCACCAGGTCTGGCGGATCAAGGACTGGGCATGACTCGGTCATAGAAGCAAAACGATCCCATGCCATGCCTAGAGATTCCATCTCTCTTTGGTCGAAATTGAGGACTGCCATTCTTAGGGAAATGATACGCCTCAAAGGAAAGAATCGGGTGCAGAAAGCTACTTTCAATGCTTCCCAGTTGAGGAGTTTATACCCAAAGCAACCGTACCAAGTTCTCGCTCCTCCCGAAAGGGAGAATGGGAACAAGTTCCTCCTAAGAATGTCCTGTGTCGCCCCGGTCTTACCCTGGGTCGAACACAGTTGTTCAAAGTCTCTCACATGAGCGTAGGGATTTCCCTGATTTTCCCCTGAGAAGGGATTGCTCTCGACTAGCTTAAGGATGGATGGATGAACCATGCAGGGTGTTAGGGAGACGGGCTGCCTCCACAAGGTTGATTCCATTGGTTCATTCATAATGAGCGGAAGGTGTGTACAAGGATAACCTTCCTGGGATAACGGGGGTAGAGGTAGAAACAAAGAAGGAAAACAAAAGATACGAGGACAATCGGGTTCGTAGACTCGTGACAACCGTTCCCCGGCAACGGCGCCAGAAATGCTTGTTGGTATTTCTTAACCTCACCACTATGGCGCCGGGTTAGCGTAAGCGTGTAAGAAACACTCGGTTACACTGATGAGTGCGAACTAATCCGCAACCGCACGTATACACCGTTGTAGCACTTCTCCCTCTGGAGTATTCCAAAGGGTATCGAATCCAAGGAACGGTTGGGAGCTCTACGAGCGATTTATCCAAGGACACAGGATCTCTGCTATGGTACGTGAGAGGTATGGTTTCCCTTGTAGGCACTTGGTTCTAGGGAAGTACAAGCTGCAAAGAGTCTCGCTTCGGACACCAGACCCTCCTACCGATAACAGTCGGTTCACGGCAAATGGTCGCCTACACCTGTATCCGAACGTGGGGGATTCCAAAAGGGTCCAACGGCTGTCACCACCGCGGCCTACCCCAAGACAAACCGTGGGATACAGGGCAATCGAAGGAAACCTGTAGTCCAGACACCACGTCTGCACCACTGGCTACTACTACAGCACGGCTACGCCTGACGTCACGTAGCAACACTATAGCACTCCGTAAAGATACAGAGCGACGATCCTGCGAGTGCAACTAGTCTTTACCCATCGTGGAATTAGGATCGTACAGAGGATATGAATGACACTTTGGTCTAAGCCAGGTATGCAGAGTTCTCACTATATTCTAATCAACAAGCAATCATACAAACGGAATGCAAGAATACTCATCCAATCAACAAGATCGGAGGATCGCATCACGAAGAACACGAGCCTCTAAATGATGAACAGATGAAGAACTCTAGAACATATCACCTATTTATGAATACAACTTTAGTCTAATTGGAATATAACGAAATACTCACTTTAGTCTAAATGAAGAACAATGTCACTCACGAGGTACAAAGAGATGATGAACGAAGAACGGATCATCACATCTCCCTTCTACTCAACCACACCCTCTCCTCTCTACCTAGCACTACCTAAGCTAGATCTTTCCCACAATCATATTCCTGGTGGGATGAGGTTTCACCTCTACCAAGAAGGAATGAGAAGGAAGGAAGGAGGCTAAGGTAAGAAGTTGCCTTCAAGTGTGTTGTCCTATTCTTACCCCCCCTCTCCTTCTATTTATAGGCGCAGGCACTAACGTCAAGTGGTGCGAGACACCCCGGGGATGGCCTCTAGGACCAATGGGGGACTACCACGTGGAGGCCTGGGATCAGCCGACCAAAGGTCGGTTCGGCCGATCCCAGGGTCGGGCGACCCCCACGTGGCCCACCTTGGGCTGTGCTTTCTCTGAGCGGCTGACTGGTGGGTCCTGAGGTCGGTTCCCGGTGTACACGTGTGTTGGAGGCGGTTTGGGCGCTCTGGTGGGCCCATGGATCCATGTGAGGTACGCGTGGCGATCTCTGATTCGCTGAGGCTCTCTCTCTTGGATTGGTGACATCATTGTACCAGGGGATGCTTGCATGGCGGCTCCTCATTGGCTGAGCCTGAAGTGCTAGGATCAAAGAGGCATGCTTTCTCCTCATTTCTTATGCTAAACACCTGCATTCAACTTTATACAGCCACTTGTGGAAATTGTCAGTTCTAAGCCCTATTCTAATGTGGATGCATGATTCTCATATTGAAATGCAGGGATTGACGGCTCTGAAATAGGTACTTAGTAGCCGTCAACAGTCGACACCCCGCAAAGTCGGCATCCGAAAACCCAAGAAGCGAAAGAGAAGAGGACGCCGAGTACCAAAGACCGAGCTCAGGAGTGTATCGAAGATACCTGAAGATCCGCTTGATGGCCTGCCAATGTGAAGTCCTCAGCGACGCCTGAAAATGAGCGCACAGACACACAGAAAACTGAATGTTCGGCCTCATCACCGTCAAGTATATGAGGGAGCAGATCATGCTCCAGTACTTCTTCTGGTCCACAGGCTCTCCATCCTCGTCCACATCCAGCGCTGTAGTCGTACTCATCGGTGTCGACAGGGGCTTCGAGTCTTCCATCTTGAACTTCTTGAGGATGTCCTTCGTGTACTTGGCTTGATACACAAAGGTTCCCTCCTTCGCCTGCTTGATCTGAAGCCCGAGAAAGAACTGCAATTCTCCCATCATAGACATCTTGAATTCTTTGCTCATGTCCTCGGCAAACCTCGCAACCAAAGAGTGAGACGAGCCGCCAAAGACAATATCATCCATGTACACCTAAACAATTAGGATATCATCACCCTGCCTGAGGAGAAAAAGAGTCTTATCAACCTTGCCCATCTCAAACCCCTTGCTGAACAAGAACCCCCTCAAACGGCCATACCAAGCACGGGGAGCTTGTTTCAGCCCATACAACGCCTTCCTCAGCCTATATACCCGGTCAGGAAACTCAGCACTCTCAATGTCCGGTGGTTGCTTCACATAAACCTCTTCTTCTAAAAACCCATTCAAGAAGGCATTCTTCACATCCATTTGGTACAATTTGAATCCTTTAGCCACGGAAAAGGCTAGAAGGATCCTAATCGCCTCCAAACAGGCTACAGGAGCAAATGTCTCCTCATAGTCTATCCCCTCCTTCTGACTATAGCCCTGAGCAACCAACCTCGATTTGTTTCTCACCATTCTCACCCTCTTTGTTCTTCCACACCCATTTTGTCCCGATAGGTTTGCAATGTGGTGGTGGCTCTACCAACTGCCAAACTTGGTTTCTCTCAAAGTTCTCTAACTCCTCATGCATTGCGTTCACCCAATTAGGATCAGAGAGGGCGTGTCCAATGTCTTTTTGTCTCAAAGGTAGCAACAAAAGCTGAATGAGCAAAGTGAGAAGCATTTCTGGACCTTGACCGTGTCGTACATTCATTGATGTCGCTGATGATTCTTGAGGGAGGATGATCAACTTGAACGCGCCTCAGTGCCTCTCGCCTGGAGACAACCTCCCCCTCGGTTGTAGCTTCCACTTGATCTTGCTGAATCGTAGTCGGTGTAGGGGATGGGCCATCCTGCATCGTAGTCGTCGTAGTGGAAGTAGAGGGTACATGCTCAGCTGAAGCTTCACCATCATCCTCTCCAGCATCATCCTCCTCGTCCTCAAAGATCTTCTTGCCAATCTCGTCGTCACCTGCACACTCAAAAACAGACGAACTGCATGGCTGGGTCTTTTTTTGAGCGAAATACTGTGGGGGAGTTCCCCACAGCTAAATTTAATTAAAAAGAAACAGGACATATTTATAAGAGAGGGGGGTTGGAGGAAATAAGCTTTAAGTTATACTCTCTAAAAACTGGATAAAAGAGCTATGAGCACCCTCTCTAACTCTCACGAGATGGAGGTAACCCTGGGACTTAAACTTTCGCAGCCAAACTTGGGGAGTAGCAACTCCATTATCAAAGATCACCGAATTTCTAATATTCCAAATCTCCCAGGCAGCCATGATGATAAATTCCAAAACGAAGGGTTGAGCAGATCAACTATCGGCCACTTCCCAAATTCTGTCACAAATTGGTAAAGACATGTTCCACTGAAATCCCAACTTCTAACAACATGCAAGGGCAAAAGGGCAACTGAAGAATAAATGATCAATATCTTCTGGTGTATTTTTATCACACAAAACACAGAATTCATTCGATTGCACATGAAAGTTCCTTCTGAGCAGCATGGTTCTTGTATTCAGCCTATACACAAGCAAGAGCCACAAAAAGAATTTGACGCGTGGGATGCATTTGGACTTCCAAAAGACCTTGAAAATTTGATGCACCTGCAAGTGTTCAAACACCATCTGATAGTATCTTCTGGAAGAATAATTTTGGTTACCCCAAACCAGCACCCAAGAGTCACAATCATCAGGGTGGTATTGAATGTCATTGAGCATGATTTGTAGTTGCTGCAGCTCATCAAAGGCTTCAGTTGAAATAGGAAGATAGAATAGTGAATCTAAGTCCTCTGCTAGCAAGACTTGCTGAACTGAAATAGCCTCATTTTTAACGAATGAGAATAACCTTGGAAATTTTAGGGACAACACATCAGCCAACCATAGATCCTCCCAAAAGGTAACTGTGGATCCATTACCAATAGATCACTTAGCCACTCCTCGATACAGGATCTGCAATCTAAGAACATCTTTCCACCAGAAAGAGCCTGTTTCTGGTGAGGCATGAGGGACCCTACCATTGTAGTACCTTTGCCATATCAGATGAATCCACGGAATATCCAGATGATTATAGAACTTATGAAGCTATTTTAGAAGCAAAGCATCATTTTGGAGACTGAAATTTATTACTCCAAGGCAACCCTTGTGCTTTGGCTTCTGGACCATATGCCAGGCTACTAGGTTGCCCCCTTTCTTTTCAGGGTTATTGCCTCTCCATAAACATTGTTTTCTAATTCTATCAATATTTTCAATCACCCCAACTGGAAGTTTGATGGAACACATGGCATATGTGACTGTTGATGACAGCACTGAGTTGATCATTTCTAATCTTCCTATGTATGACAAATAGGATGAGCAAGCCACAAGCTTTCTTTCCACTCTATCCATAAGAGGTGTGAGATCTGCAAAGTGTGGTTTTGTAGTACCCATGGGAAGCCCTAAGTAGGTGAAAGGCATGGATGAGATCTGGCACCTGAAGGCTGAAGCAAGGTCCTATATTTTATCATCTGAGACATTGAGGGGTATCATGTAGGATTTGTGATAATTGACCTTCAGACCAGTGGATGCAGCAAATTGGTCCAACAGGTTTTTGAGGAACAAGATCTGGTTTCTGTCAGCTGAAAGGAGCAGAATTGTGTCATCTGCATATTGAACAACTGGAAAGTTACCAGAGCCATGTGGGATAGGCATTGTTAAGTTTAAAAGCTAGAGTGCCTCATTGATCACATATTGCAATAATTCAGCAGCAAGCACAAAAAGAAGTGGGGATAGAGGGTCCCCCTGTCTGACTCCCCTTTTGCAAATAAATTTCCTCCCAGGGTTACCATTCAAAAGAATAGAAGTAGAGCCAGAGGACAAAATGAGCTTGATCCAGTTCAGCCACTTGTTTGGAAAGCCAAGTGCAGTCATCATGTCCAAGATGGCTCCATGCTCAACAGTATCAAAAGCCTTTGCAAAATCCAGTTTTAAGATAACAATCTCTTTCTTACTTTGTTGGCACTGATGTATATACTCAAAACACCAGGCAATACAGTCTTGAATTATTTTGGACTTTATGAAGCCATACTGATTTTCATGAAGGAGCTGAAGATTCACTGTTTGCAGCCTGTCAGCAAGAATTTTTGTGAGTAGCTTAATGCTACTGTTCAAGAGGGAAATTGGCCTAAAGTCATTGACAGATTCTGGATTATTGGTTTTTGGCACTAAAGTGATAAAGGACTCATTAAGACTATCCAAATTAACCTCACAGTCAAAGAAATCCTGACACAACTTGTAGAAATCTCCCTTAATGATGTCCCAACACTTTTTCATGAAGAGCCCATTGAAACCATCTAGGCTAGGGGCTTTATCAGTTGGCATGGACTTTATTACTCTGTCAATTTCCTCCTTTAAGATTGGTGCAACAAGGCTGTCTAGATTAATTCTGACAGGGATTAGAGATGATAAGTCAAAGAGCATTCTAGGCTGTAAGGTAACCCCCATTCTATTTTTATAGGCTTGGTACAGACGGGCAGCTCTGCCTTCATGATCAAACACCATGTTCCCAGCAGCATCCTTGAGGCAAGATATAGTGTTTTTCCTATAAGAAATGGTAGCCATTGCATGGATGAACTTTGTGCATTCACCACCAAATTTAGCCTTATTGTTTGTAAACCTTTTCCTCCAGTAGATATTCTTATATCTCAAAAAATTTGCAGCTGATTTTTCACAATCACCCTAGTGTTCCATTCAGGGATGAAAAGAGGCCTACATTCCTTTAGACAGTCAAGATAGAAAAATGTTTGACCTAGGAATGTCAGTGCCAATGGAAATTTTGCAAGGGATGTGATCAGAGGTTATCTTTGCAAGTGGCAGAACTAAAGTGCTAGGATAGTCCAGGGTCCAGTTGACTGATGGAAAGAACCAATCGAGCTGCTCCAGAAGAGGGTCCTGCTGCATGTTGGACCAAGTAAAAGCTCTTCCTTTGAGTGGAAACTCAATCAATCCTAAATGTCCCAGAAGGTCATTGAAGATCAGAGTATCCGGTAAGTTACCACCAGCTTTGTTTCTATTTTCCAAGGATCTGTAAAAGTTGAAATCTCCCAGAAAAAGCCAATTCTCATCGTCCTGTATATCATGAGAGCGAAGACAATTAACAAATTTAGTTCTTTCAGGGTCATGACAGAAACCATACACAGTTGTCATTTTCCAAGCTGAGAGATTAAAAGTGGAAGTGAAGGAGATTGTAATCCCAAAAGGAAGTTTGTCAATAGTCACCCCCATAAAGTATGCACTGTTCCAAATCACAATGATGCCACCAAAGGCCCCAATAGAAGGCACAAAGTCAAACTTATCAAACCGTCAATGAGCAAATTTCCTGATACTTTGCATGTCCACAAACTGCATCTTAGTTTCCTGAAGACAAATAATAGAACTCCCACTCTCCTCAATCTTGTTTCTGACAGCATCATGCTTATCAACTGCATTAAGTCCTCTAATATTCCAGCAGAGAATATTCCAATGTCTATTATTCATTTGCAACAAAGTTTGAGTGAGGGCCAGAGCTGGCACTAGTCCAACTCCCAAAACAAAACATCCTAGGCCTGGAGAGGACCAGGCAGAAGTCATCACAGCATAGTAATATCATCACAGCCCCAAGAAAAAAACCTGGAAGTGACCAGGAAGTGCAGCCCAGAAAAGTAAACCCAAACCATCGACACAAAGCTAGGCAGAGAATAGCTGAAGTTCACACAACTTAAAGCATCCAGATAATAAACAAAGTAGTTTAGAAATTGGACTAAAGGCAAAATCAAAACATCTTGAGTCCAGCCAAATCCCTCAAGGCCTGAAGGAAGCAGATTAGGTACTGTTGTCTTCGTCATTGGACACCTTGGACAAAAGAGCGTCAAGTGTGACCTCACTAGGGGGCACACTGCACTGGATAGCCCAAGCTTGGAGAGTTTCCACAGGAACAGGTGCAGGTATGTTTTCTGAGGGCTTTGGGGGGCTTCCAAAGAATGAGTGACTGGAGCAGTCACTACCTTCCTCTTCTTCCTGGGTGTGTCTTCAAGCTGCACATGTTTATAGCCATCCATGTTGTTAAGCCTGGAACTCCTCCTTGTGGCAGTGGTGACCAGAGGTTTGTTGGCTTTCTTCTTGGACACCACTTTAGGTTGAGACATTCTTGGGTCGTCAGCCAGAGAATTTTCTGAAGAGGCAGCATCCAGTAATGGAGAAGGGCATCTCTCAGCATTGAAGACCTCTTTAGTGGAAGGCTGCTCAGCTGGCAGATCTTGAGCATAGGCCCAGGCATGCAGGACAACAGTATGCAAGTAGGGCGGTTGAGCAGGCACAATTGCCAAAGAGTTATCCACATTATCATGCTACTGCTAATTAGCCAAGAACCCCAAGTGAGAAGGGTTAATCACCATAGGGAAGTGAAGAGCTGGTGGCACTGTAGCAGTCATCAGGTGCTGGAAAGCAGCCATCTCCACTGCTTGAAAAGACAAGGAGGGAGCACTCTGCACCTCAGGTTCAGCTGAAGTAGCATCAGAGGATGAGGACGAAGAGGTGCCAAGTCCAAAGTTTCCAGCTAGAACATCATCAATATTCAGAGCAATGTCAGGCCCATTAGCCCTCCGGTAATTAGCTGTAGATCCTGACTGATCAAAACTGTTGGACTGCTGGGGTTCTGCATCATCCACCTGCAAGTTATCCCCCTGAACTGCATCATCAGCAGGCCAAGCATCCCACCCATCACGACCATGAGCAGGGGCAATGTGACCTTCCAGATCCTGTTGAACCCCCTCCATATCTGCTGCATTAAGCCCAAAATCTGCATGCACATGAGGAGTAGCTCCATGTAATTCATGTTGCCAACCATGAGGGGCATCAACATTAGCCTCATTGACCTCTGCATTGACAGGATGAGGAACACCATCAAGAGGAGCAGGGTCCTCATCTTGCGGGAAGCCATCAGGGAAGTTAATATTCAAAATATACGTGGGGACCGTCCATGAACGTCCACCTCCCCCCAACAAAGTGCCTTGTGAAACCACAAGACTCCTAGGAACCTGATCAGGTGAAAGCAGTAAGCATCTAGCAATGACGCGAGTCTTGTTGGGTCCCTCATACCATCTAATGAGCCTACCAAAAGGAGCAACAACAGCATCGACAAAACCTTGAACTTGATAATCCAACAGAAAACCAAGAAACATGATCCACGACTCCCTGATATAGTTGCAGGTCCTGAAGTTGGCTGGTGCCTCATCATGCTTTTGGACAGAGATGACCCCATGGGCGAAATTGATAGGAGATGCATCTAAGAGTTCTTCCCTCTGTATCGGATTCTCAAACTGAAAAAGCCCCAAACCGAGCGGCGACGGGAACGCAGAAACCACATTCACATCAAAGGCTTGCTCAAGAAACTCATGGACTTGTTGGAGGAGCTGATGGACTTGATCATGCTGAGGAGCCAGATCGATGGTGAGCACAGCATACTGTTCATGGTGCCGAGGTGGCTCGTCTCCCAATGCAACACGAGCGCGAGCAGGGCAGTTCCACCCATGCTCGACATGCAATCCGGCCGGGACATACAGCATCGGGTTGCAAGGGAAGTTCGCCATGCCCTCCGGTGAAGCTAGGGGCGGTGGCGGTGGAGGCGGTGGCGAGGAAGGCGGCGGGCGATCGCAACTGTAGCTTGCAGTAGGCCAGAAATCTTCGGGATGACTGAAATCTCGGTTGATACTGTGCGTTGGGGGCAGAACTACAGGGGTGGGTGACGCTTCAGGTGCTGGGGTTTTAGACTTATCTGGCTGGTTTTGCTGCAGATGCTTCGGAGCCCAAATAAGGCGTGGGTTGGACTTGGTGTGACACCACCGGGCTTTGTGGCCCGAAGTATCACAATTGAGGCAGCGCCAAGGAGGCCGACAGAAATGTGCCTGATGGCCAGCCCCAAGGCACTTGGCACAACGGATAGACTTGGCCCAAGAGGAAGGATTTGAATTTTGAACCTTAGCGCTCGCAGCGAAATCATCTCCCGAAGAACAGGGCGTGGAAATAGGATCAGGAGATTTGCCAAAGGAATTTGCCAGGCGACCAAAAACTGTGGAGAAAGGAATCGTGGTGGAAACTGAGATGTTGCCAACCATAAAAGAAGTTAACTCAGAGAGCTGATGTAGAGGACTCGAAGGATCTTGCACAATCTTTGGAGCAAAATGCACGCGGCGACCATTGGCATGGGAATGAGAAGACCGTTTTTGATGCTTAGATTGAACATAAGTCCACTCCCGAAGCTGCTCTTGTTCCCACATGAATTTTTCACGTTCGCAATGAGGTGCCCCATTGCTCCAAAGGAAGAAATAAACATCAAAGCAATCACCAATAAAACGCTTGAGTTCATAAATCATGAAGCCCACTTTGGAATTGGACATGAAAACCAGCAGCTGAGCCCCCAAGACATGATTGTAACATCCATTCCACTGAATCCTCCGAAAAACGAACTGTGAAACACCGGAAAACAGCCAAAAGGAAGAAAGATCCATCCGGGGAAGAAGAAGGGTGATGCACAGACTGGCGGTGACGTACCAGGACCTTTTCTTGAAAGGATTTACCATGGGAGAAGTCCAGTTTGCCAATGAGATCCGGAGGTACCTCCATGACTCAGATGGCCGGAGGAGATCACCACGAGACACCAAAGGGGAGAACGCCGGAGATCAGCACGCCAAAGAGGGGAGGTGAGGGGAGAGTCGCCGGAGTCGCCATTCTTCCCTCACATGGCTGGGTCTTGTCGAAGGTAACCTCGCAAGTTTCCATGACTAGGTTAGTATCAAGGTTGAGCACACGGAATGCTCGAGAATGACTCGCATAACCCAAAAAGATCCCATCAGAAGACCTCAACTCAAACTTATCAAGCCTACCCTTCTTGAGAATAAAGCACCGACAACCAAAAGCCTTGAAATGGCTCACTCTAGGTGCTCGCCTGTGCATGAGCTCATAGCACGTCTTGTTCAAGAAGGCCCGAAGAAAAATCCGGTTCCCAACATGGCACGCGGTATTCACCGCCTCAGCCCAATATCTCCGCGGAGTCCTATGCTCGTCGAGCATTGTCCGAGCCATCTCACAAAGGGAATGATTTTTCCTCTCAACCACACCATTCTGACAAGCAACATAGGGAGAAGAGAATTGAAGTTCGAGACCCAAATCACAACAAAAGGTTTCGAAACAAGAGTTTTTAAATTCGGTGCTATTATCGATACGAATAGCTCGAATAGCATCTCCATTCCTCTCATTCTTCAACCTCAAGATTAGATCCCGCACAAAATCAAACGTCTCCCCCTTGTCAGCCAAAAAGAAGACCCAAGTATAGCGAGAATAGTCGTCCACTATCACCAGGACATACCATTTCCCACCCGCCGAGCACACACGAGCTGGACCAACCATGTCCATATGGAACAGTTCGCATGGCCTCTCTGTCATAACGGATGTCAGAGGCGGGTGTGAGGCGGTGACCATCTTACCATGCCTACACGGTGCACATACCAAGTCCTTTTGGTATTTCAACATAGGCAATCCTCAGACCAATCCTAGCCCACTCAAGCGTGACAACAAGTCAAAACTCAAGTGACCTAGTCTCCTATGCCATTTCCAAAGTTCCGCCGAAACACAAGCAACCAAACAATGAGAAGACCCGACACGCTGAGAAAAATCGGCTCTGAAAATCTGACCCTCGAGGATGATCGTGCACACAAGATCACCTCGAGAATCCAAAACACGAGAAGCGCCCGTTTTGAAACGGACCTCAAAACCCTCATCAAGAAGCTGGGAAACCGAAAGAAGATTAAACCCCAAAGACTTGACAAGAGCAACACGCCTAAGAGTCACAGACTCGCTTACCTTCACCATGCCCACTGAAAGCACTCTACCTTCCCATTATCCCCAAAAGTGATGTACTCCTTGGTCATCATCGGGTGAGGCTGGAGAACCAACTTCGATCTCCGGTCATGTGTCGAGAGCAACCGGAGTCGATCAACCAAAAGCCCTCCAAGCCTCCCACCTGAAAATAAAAAATGAGAGCGAGAGTGAGCAAATGACTAAGTGAGGACCTGTGTGGTTCGAGGACCGATAGATGGTCGCTTCCTGGTATGATGAGTGATTGACAACGTTGTGTGAACTGATTCTTGGCTAAGAATTGCTGGTGCAGGTTGCGGCTTGACTGGTGTTGGTGCAGGTGAAGAACTAGCGCAAAAGGTCGTTGCCGGGGAGGCCTCCAGGTGTCGAGAAGACAAGTAGGCTTGGCTCGAGGGACCCGGTGGCCAGCGGGGTCAAGTGCGGGTCGCATGGTGGCAAGAACGGCAAGATGAAGTCATGGACGGTTTCTTGGTTGAGCCTCAAAACCAAGGTTGAGCCGGGACTACGTGGGAGCTGAGTCCTGAGTGGTGATTGGCGGAGGCCACACCGAGTTCGCGGGGTTTCCAGTGGTTCACCAGAAAACCACTGGGTTCCTTGGTTGATCCACAAGGCCAAGACCGAAGACGGAGGTGCAGCAACATCAGGCTGGTCTGACCGGTGGGTCTGACCGATCTGACCGGTGAGGAGCACCGGTCTGACCGGTGTGCGACGACGGCTTCCGGAGTCTTCGAAGCGGAGGACACGCGTCGGGATCGCAAGGCTTGCGTCGAGGCTAAGCAAGTTTGCGGTCGCTGGGCATCCGTCCGATGGTGCTACGACGAAGCTTCCCAAAAGGCCCTTCAGGGGCGTGTATCTTAGTTTAATGTAATAGAGGTAGTTTCGTCTTTTGGCTAGCCTCCATATAACCCAAGTGACGAGAGGATGGCAGCCATCTCTTGGAACCCTAGCTCATTTTGTTTTGCTATTTTCCTCTTCCTTTTTCTTTTGGAATTTCTAGGACTAGCTTGAGAGCTTCATGGTGAGATCTTGAGAGAGGGATGGAAGATTGGGAGGCAAGCTAGACCTTGTATGAACCTTCATGTTATGTATAGATGATTTGCCGTGGTTCCTCAAGGCTTGATTGTGTCTCTCCCGTTTTCCCTTTTTGGTGATTTTCGGAGCCTTTTCTTGGCGATTTTCTTGTGGCGGTTTCGAGACCTTTCTCTTTGGGATTTGGTGGAGGATGTATGCATGAACCCTTCGTGGTTCTTTTCCCTTTGATTCCCCTCCCAAATCCGTGAGTAAAGGGGCTCAATTTTGGGGTTTTCTTAGTTCTAGGGTTAGAGGCGTTCTTGGTGGAAATCCTTCGATTCCTCTTGTTCTAGCAAGTTTTGGTGGACCAAATCTTGGCTATGGAGTGCCCATGAGGTGTTCCTACTATCCCCAAAGTCTTGTGCGAATCCATGGAGCGAATCGGGAGATCGGGAGTTGGATTTGGAGGAGTTGACCCGCTGGTGCTGTTCATCCCGAGAGCTCAAGTTCTGACCGGTCTGACCGCGTGTTGCTGCTGTTTTGAGTTTGGTCAGTTTTTGAGCTCGGTAGGTCTGTTTGGTGGATTTGGGATTTCCTGGCTTGGACCGGTCTGACCGGCGTGCTACACCGGCCTGACCAATGTTGGAGCCTTCTGTGGAAGTTCTTAGGTTTTGCCAGGTTGCTCCAGCAGGGACCGGTCTGACAGGTGTGTGTGATCGGTCTGACCTGTGCAGTCTAGTGGTGCTCGAGTTGCTTGTTGCACTGCGTTCTCGAGTAGGTCTAGGTGGTTGTTCGTTCCTAGGACCAGTAGCACTCCAGTGGCTACGTGGTCTTGGCCAACTTGGGTAGTTGAGCTGGAGACGTGTTTTGGTTAGCCGTGTCCGTCTTGTTGGAGTAGCCATCTCCTTCGAGAAGAATTTTTATCGGCTCCCATTCACTCCCCCCCCCCCTCTCTGGTCGCCAGTTCGGTACTTCAAGTGGTATCAGAGCCGGTTACGAATCTTCGGATTCTAACCAGTCTAAGATCCAAGGATGGCGTACCAGGAACAGGGTTCGGGTCCTCCGCACTTCAATGGCAAAAACTACCAGATGTAGCAGAGGCGGATGGTAGCTTTCTCCGCGGTAAGGGTCAGATCCTTTGGGACGTTATGGTGAACACAGCTTATGTTCATCCGATAAACTTCCTTGCTTCGGGATCGAGGGACATGCACGACGCCAACAACAAGGTGGTCGATTACTTGTTTCGTGCTCTGTGTCAGTCCAAATTCGATCGGGTTCAGACAGAGGACTTAGCTTGTAGGATTTGGAGTCAGTTGAAGGATGCTCACGCTGGAAATGCTCAGGTTCAGACTCGAATGTATGCGACTTACCGGAGAGAGTACGAGAATTTCACTCATCTCCCCGGTGAGTCCATTAATGCCTTGTTCTAGCGGTTCACGGTTGTGGTGAACAACATGAGGGCCTATGTGGACGTGCTCCCGTACGATGATCATGACAGAGCTGTTAAGCTCTTGCACTCTCTGGATCGTACAGTTTGGGATGGCAAGTTCGAGGCCATTGTAGAGTCGGAGAAGTATGACACTCTGACGGTGAACGAGCTGTTCTCGAAGCTCAAGTCGGCTGAGGTGGACCGTGGTATGACAGCCAAGCTTGAGAGCCCGATTGATTCTCATAGTCTCGCTCTCATCGGTGGCTCAGGTGCAAAGTCTAACGCTAACCTATCCACCAGGATGTACTCTTTGTCCTCTTTGATGTCTTTGCCAGATGAGGAGTTCGACGTGCTTGGAGAGGACGAGCTGGCACTGCTGACCAGGCGGTTCGAGAGGATGCACGAGAACCGGGTAAACGCAAGGAGGAACACGAGGACATGCTTTCAGTGCGGCAAGCTAGGACACTTCGTCGCGGACTGCCCCGAGAAAATGGAGAACAAGGACGGCTACAAGCACCAGTCGAAGATGGATGGCAAGTACCGATCGAGGCGCGATCACAAGCCGAAGCACAAGCACAAGGACGAGCAACAATCGAGGAAGAAGGACGGCCGCGGCAAGGCCCGAGCGATGGTCGGAGCGAGCGACGTCGACTCCAGCTCCGCCTACTCTTCCTCGAGCTCGAGCAGCAGTGAAGACGAAGGTGATCGGCGCAAGAACAAGAAGTCATCCAAGAACTTGAGCGGGTTGAGCTGCTTCACTGGAGATGGCTTCTGTACCATGGCGCGTAGCTCCGGCAGCAAGAAGAATCACCAGAGCGACTCGGACTCCGACTCCGAGGATGAGGTACGTGACAAGCTTCCCTTCTTGTGTGAGGAAAATGAACGGCTTGGCAAGTTGCTTGATAATCGTGATGACATGCTTAGAGATGCTAAGAAGATGAGGAAAGAGCTTAGGGCCTCGCTTGAGGATGCTAGGACTAGAGTGGCTGAGCTAGAAACACAGAACTTAGATGCTAAGCTTGAGATTGACTCGATTAAGGCTTCACTTGTTGTTTCTGATGAGATTGATTGTGCTGATTGGTCTGTGTTCCTAGCTGATCTTACTGTTTTCAAGGAAAAGCATGCCTCCAAGTGTGAGGTACTAGATGTGCTTAGGGCTGAAGTGGCTGAGCTTAAGTCAATACCTGCTTTGCTAGGTGCCTGTACTTCTTGCCCTGTTTTGCATGGAAAGATTGATGAGATGCATGCTTACACTGTTTCTCTTGAGGCTAAGTTGAAAGAACCTATTCCCACTTCTTGCTCTACTTGTGAATTGCATGATTTGAAGAATCTAGAACTTGCACATTATGTTGATCGCTTGCAGGATGAGAATGATGAGTTGAGGAAAATGATGGGTTGGTTGTCGGGTCATGAACCACAGCTTAGGATGATGATAGAGGCATACAAGCGCTATGATGGGCAAGCGCTTGGCTCGGATAAGATTGGAGAGTGTAGTGGTGAGGGAGGAGAAAAGATTGGTGATATCCAAGCTCCACCAAAAACCTTCCACAAAAATGCCTATGATCCTAAGCCCAACCCACTAAGAAACAAACTTGACACAACCCCAGATCCTCCCATATTTCCTCACCTCACAAATGATTTCCAAAAACCCATAAAGTTTAAGAGCAACTTGGAGAATGTGTTCTTTGGGAAAGAGGGTGAGAAGCCTAGTGAGGAGAAACTGGTTGAGAAGCCGAGTGAGGAGAAACCAAGCCTAAACCTAAGCTTATACGGTTTCATTGTGACTATTGTGGGAGAGATGGTCACAAGGGTGAGTTTTGCTTCAAGAGGAAGCGTGAGGAGAGAATGGATAAGGAGTAGGCTAACAAGGACAGGTACCGCCCCTCAAATGGTGTACCTGAGCCTCGTATGCAAATGTCCAGGGCCAAGGCGATTGTGAGGACGGTTCCAACTTGGGGGGATCGAAAGGTGGCAGGTGGTGCTGTTGGCCGGGCACCACCGGTCAGACCGGTCAGGGTGACCGGTCAGACCGGTGTTGGTTTGGACAGACAGCGTTTTGGTTTCCGTGCTCGTGAGGATGCTCGGTTTGGTTCCTTTGGTCGTGGTTCTGGTGTTTGGCATGGTGAGTCTGGTGGTGGTCAGTTTGCTAGACGTTCTCCACCTCGTGCTCAATACGATGGTGTGAGGAGTCGTAGCTTTGAGATGGAGAGGAGGAACGGTCCACGGCCTTCCTTTTGTGGTTTTCGTTCTCCTCCAGCGAGACAGGGGTGGTTCCCTAGTGGTGGTTCCCGTGGTGGCTTTCGAGGTGGTAGCTTTGATAGGCGTGATGATATGGTTTGTGCTAACCCCACTTTGGAGCAAATGGCTCGGCACTGGTTTTACTCTTTTGGTACTAACCCCAGTGCTGAGTCGTTTGTTCACTCATGTGCTCGTTTTTGAATTTCAGGTGGGAGACTTGATGAACGTTTGGTTGATTGACTCCGGTTGCTCGAGGCATATGACCGGAGAAAAGGGGTGGTTCTCAAGTCTTGTCCCGGTGGTGTCCAAGACATACATCACCTTTGGGGACAATGGGCGAGGGCGTGTGCTTTCAGAAGGTGAGATTAATGTAAGTGAGAAGGTCACTCTCAGGCGTGTTGCTCTTGTTCAATCACTCAGATTCAATTTGCTTTCCGTTTCCCAGCTTTTGGATGAGGGTTTTGAGGTGTTGTTTCGGCCTGGTGGTTCTCAGATTTTGGATTCTCGAGGGGACCTAGTTTGCATGGTCGTTCCCGAGGGTCAAGTTTTCCGAGCGGATTTCTCTCAGTCTTCTGGTGTGGCTCATTGCTTTTTGGCTGGTTCTTCGAGTGAGTTGTGGAAGTGGCATAGGATGTTGGGTCACTTAATCTTTGACCTTTTGTCTCGCTTGAGTAAACTCAATTTGGTCGAGGATTGCCACGCCTGAGGTTTGAGAAAGAGTTGGTTTGTGCACCGTGTCGGCATGCTAAGATGGTAGCCTCTTCCCATCCACCCCTCACCGATGTGATGACGGAGCGTCCATGCGAGCTGCTCCATATGGACCTTGTTGGCCTAGCTCGTGTGAGATCTGTGGGTGGGAAGTGGTACGTCCTGGTTGTGGTGGACGACTACTCTCGGTATGCGTGGGTTTTCTTTTTGGAGGAGAAAGGGGAGACATTTGGTTTTGTTCGAGATCTTGTCTTGAGGTGCAGAAACGAGAGGCACGGAGATGCCATACGAGCGATCCGCGGTGACAATGGCTCGGAATTTAGAAACTCTCGTTTCGAACCCTTTTGCCATGACTTGGGTCTTGAACACCAGTTCTCTAGTCCGTATACGCCTCCCCAGAACGGCGTGGTGGAAAGGAAAAACAAGACCTTGTGCGAGATGGCTCGGACGATGCTCGATGAGCATAGGACTCCGAGAAGGTTCTAGGCTGAGGCGGTGAATATCACGTGCTATGTGTCGAACAGGATTTACCTCAGGGTGCATAAGAAGAAAACTTGCTATGAGTTGATGCACGGTAGAACCCCCAAGGTGAGTCACTTCCATGTGTTTGGATACAAATGCTTTATCCTGAAGAAAGGTAAGAAGTTGGACAAGTTCGAGGCTAGGTCTGTCGATGGCATTTTCTTTGGTTACGCGTCTCATTCTAGAGCCTTTCGAGTGCTCAATCTTGAAACTAACTAAATCGTGGAGACTTGCGAGGTTACCTTCGACGAGAGACAGCCACGTAGTCAGCTTGTTTTTGAGTGTGCAGGTGACGAGGAACTTGGCAAGGAGATTTTTCAGGAGGAGGAGCATGAACATGAAGATGATGAAGATGGTGGTGTGGCACCCGCGGCTGAGCATGTACAGACTACTTCGACTACGGTGGTCGACGGTCCCTCTCCCACACCTACGACGATGTGCCGAGATCGTGAGGAAGCTCCAGCTGAGGGGGAGGTGGCTCCGAGGCGAGAAGCTCCCCGACGTGTACAAGTGGATCACCCAGCTTCAACGATCATCGGGAACATCAACGAACACACTACACGGTCGAGGTCTTGTAATGATTCTCACTTTGCTCATGCTGCTTTTGTTGCTACTTTTGAGCCCAAAGACATTGGACATGCGCTATCTGATCACAATTTTGTCAATTCGATGCATGAGGAGTTGGAGAATTTTGAGAGAAACCAAGTTTGGGAGTTAGTGGAGCCTCCACCGGGTGTAAGCCGATTGGGACAAAATGGGTGTGGAAAAATAAAGAAGGAGAGAAAGAAGAAGTGGTGAGAAATAAGTCAAGGCTTGTTGCTCAGGGGTACACACAGAAAGAGGGGATAGACTACGAGGAGACCTTTGCTCCCGTAGCCCGTTTGGAGGCGATTAGGATCCTTCTAGCCTTTTCCATGGCTAAAGGGTTCAAATTGTACCAAATGGATGTCAAGAGTGCTTTCCTAAACGGTGCTTTGGAGGAAGTAGTGTATGTGAGGCAACCACCGGGGTTTGAGAGTGAGAAGTACCCCCGCAGGGTGTACAAGTCGGGGAAGGCGCTTTATGGGCTGAAGTAGGCGCCTAGAGCTTGGTGTGTGTTTGATTTCCTGAGTTGGGTGTGTGCGAGCTCCTTTGTAGCATATGTATAGCTTTCCTTTATGCATTTCTTGCATTTTGCATTGCATATGTAACATGATGTATAGTCATCTTTGTATGTTAGGTTGCATGCATTTTGTATCATATGCATTTTGTAGGAAAAGCTTCTCTTATATACATAGTTCACCATGTTGTACTATATGATCTTGTGAGCTAGTTTGGTATGATATGGCTTAGTGTGGCTTAGCTCTTGATGATCTTGATTTATATCCATGGTTGATAGCTATGTTTTTGAAAAATGTCATATGTATGCTCTCTTGTGAGTAAATGCCTTTATATGATCATGACATGTTTTAGTGGCATTTCTATGCTTAATTTGTGCTTGGATAGCTTGTTTTGAGCAAATGGGGCCAAAGGCTCATTTGCCATCATGAATGTTTGGCCCCCATGCTTTATCTTGTGGAGGGGCATTAGTTCCTTTTTGTCGCAAAGACATTTCATGTACCAATTATGAATCTGAAAATGAAATGTAAATTGCTTGGAAAATATGCTCCCATGTCATATGTGCTTGATTTACTTGCTTTTGGGTGCTAAACCGTTGCATGTTGCTTACCAATGAGAAGTCTCATATCTAGAAGTAAGCACATGGCTCGGTGGCTTTGACATGACATGAGGTGCTTGTGGGTGTTTATGATGGTCTTATGCTTAGAATAGTTGTCCTAGCATGAAGTTTGTGTGGCTTTGCCATTTTGACATGTTTTGCTCATGTGTTAGGACTTTGCTCATGAGAGGGAAATTTTTTGCAAAAATAGTCATTTCTCTCTTAGCTTCGCCCAATGGTTGTGAAACTTGGTGATCTTGTAGTTTTTGTCCATATGAAGCTATAGAGTATCTAACTTGCTCATTTGGATATGTGTAGCATGCTATGTTGAATTTTGTCTATTTGAGAAGCTCTAGGTTGAGTTTTTCCTAATTTTGGCTTGATTCATGCATTGTCAACAAGGGGGAGAAGTTTGAGCATGTTTTGGCTTGCTGCATGCATTTAGAAGCTTTCCAAGTGGTTTCGAGCTAGTTTTGAGCTCGTGCGTTACCAGTTTTTCCCAGGTGGTCATCAGCCTGGCCGGTGGGATGCACCGGTCTGACCGGTGTGAGTGCCAGGTGCTGGACGATCTTGTCCACTGGTCTGACCGGTGAGGTAGACCGGTCAGACCGGTCAGAGCTGAGCCGAGGCAGCTACTCTATTTCGTGAAGTGGTTTGCATGCATTCGTCCAGGGGGAGCTTGCATGTGTGCAGGGGGAGCTCTTTGTGGTTTTGAGCTTTGCTTTGGTGGTCTTTGCTCTTTGCTTGAGCTTGTTTTTGACTCGATTGTGTCGAGTCGTTGCCCTTGCCTAAGGGGACCGAGTCTTTCCTCTTTCAAGTGATCTTGCTCTTTGCCTTTGTTTGGCTTTCGATCGCTTGCTTGAGTTTCTTTTTAGTCGTTTCTTTCTTTTTCTTTTTCTCTTTGGTTACCAAATGTGTGTGTTGTCAATGCACTCATCCAGGGGGAGATTGAGGACCTGTGTGGTTCGAGGACCGGTGGATGGTCATTTCTTGGTGTGATGAGTGATTGACAACGTTGTGTGGACTGATTCGTGGCTAAGTATTGCAGGTCAAGGTTGCGGCTTGACTGGTGTTGGTGCAGGTGAAGAGCTAGCGCGAAAGGTCGTTGCCGGGGAGGCCTCCAGGTGTGGAGAAGACAAGTAGGCTTGGCTCGAGGGACCCGGTGGCCAGCGGGGTCAAGTGCGGGACGCATGGTGGCAAGAACGGCAAGATGAAGTCAAGGACGGTTTCTTGGTTGAGCCTCAAAACCAAGGTCGAGTTGGGACTCGTGGGAGCCGAGTCATGAGTGGTGATTGGCGGAGGCTACACCGAGTTCGCGGGGTTTCCAGTGGTTCACCAGAAAACCACTAGGTTTCTTGGTTGATCCACAAAGCCAAGACCGAAGACGGAGGTGCAGCAACATCAGGCCGGTCTGACCGGTGGGTACCGGTCTGACCGGTGAGGAGCAGCACCGGTCTGACCGGTGTGCGACGATGGCTTTCGGAGTCTTCGAAGCGGAGGACACGCGTCGAGATCGCAAGGCTTGCGTCGAGGCTAAGCAAGTTTGCGGTCGCTGGGCATCCGTCCGATGGTGCTACGACGAAGTTTCCCAAAAGGCCCTTCGGGGGCGTGTATCTTAGTTTAATGTAATAGGGGTAGTTTCATCTTTTGGCTAGCCTCCATATAACCCAACTGGTGAGAGGATGGCAGCCATCTCTTGGAACCTAGCTCATTTTGTTTTGCTATTTTCCTCTTCCTTTTTTTTGGAATTTCTAGGACTAGCTTGAGAGCTTCATGGTGAGATCTTGAGAGAGGGATGGAAGATTGGGAGGTAAGCTAGACCTTGTATGAACCTTCATGGTATGTATAGATGATTCGACGTGGTTCCTCAAGGCTTGATTGTGTCTCTCCCGTTTTCCCTTTTTGGTGATTTTCGGAGCCTTTTCTTTGCGATTTTCTTGTGGCGGTTTTGAGACCTTTCTCTTTGGGATTTGGTGGAGGATGTATGCATGAACCCTTCGTGGTTCTTTTCCCTTTGATTCCCCTCCCAAATCCGTGAGTAAAGGGGCTCAATTTTGGAGTTTCTTGGTTCTAGGGTTAGAGGCGTTCTTGGTGGAAATCCTTCGATTCCTCTTGTTCTAGCAAGTTTTGGTGGACCAAATCTTGGCTATGGAGTGCCCATGAGGTGTTCCTACTATCCCCAAAGTCTTGTGCGAATCCGTGGAGCGAATCGGGAGATCGGGAGTTGGATTTGGAGGAGTTGACCCACGGGTGCTGTTCATCCCGAGAGCTCAGGTTCTGACCGGTGCCTTTCACAAGTCTGACCGGTGCAGACCTTTGGTTGAGTTTTGCTCGGGTGAACGTCTTGGTGAGTTCCCTGTTGTCTCGTGTTGCTGCTGTTTCGAGTTTGGTAAGTTTTGGAGCTCAGTAGGTCTGTTTGGTGGATTTGGGATTTCTTGGCTTGGACCGGTCTGACTGGTGAACTACACTGGCCTGACTGGTGTAGGAGCCTTCTGCGGAATTTCTTAGGTTTTGCCAGGTTGCTTCAGTAGGGACCGGTCTGACCGGTGTGTGTGACCGGTCTGACCGGTGCAGTCCAGTGGTGCTCGAGTTGCTTGTTCCGCTACGTTCTCGAGTAGGTCTAGGTGGTTGTTGGTTCCTAGGACCAGTAGCACTCCAGTGGCTATGTGGTCTTGGCCAACTTGGGTAGTTGAGCCGGAGATGTGTTTTGGTTAGCCGTGTTCGTCTTGTTGGAGTAGCCATCTCCTTCGAGAAGAATTTTTATCGGCTCCCATTCACTCCTCCCCTCTCTGGTCGCTAGTTCGGTCCTTCACTCAGCACTGGGGTTAGTACAAAATGAATCAAACCAGTGCCGTGCCATTTGCTCAAAAGTGGGGTTAGCAAAATCCATCCTATCTCTCCTAGGTGGAACACCCACACGTCCCCTTGGAGGACTACGCGTACCACGAGGTGAACACCGTGGCCCGTAGCTCCTCTGGGACCTAAAACTGCGATCGTTCCCCCATACTCGTATTGGCCACGAGCGAAGGAACGTCCAGCAAACTCACCACGCCCAAACCCAACATGCCTACCACCATCTCTTTGTGGTGGCTCACCTCGAGACACAAACTCACGCCTCTCGCGAGGGTAAATGGTACGCACCTTGGCACCATCCTAGGTTCAGGCATACCACGAGAAGGGCGGTACCTGTCCCTGTTTGCCATTTCCCTAGCAAACCTCTCCTCACGCTTCCTCCTGAAGCAAAACTCAGCTAGGTGCCCATCCCTCCCATAATGCTCACAATGGATGGGTTTTGGCTTTGGTTTTGGGTTCTCTTTGGGCTCTGGCTTCTCCTCACTCGGTTTCTCTCCCTTCTTCCCAAAGAATTTATTCCCCAAGTCACTCTTGAACTTGATGGGTTTCTGGAAGTTATCGGTGTGTGGAGGAAACACGGGAGGATCTGGGGTTGTGTCTAGTCGGTTCCTAAGTGGGTTGGGCTTAGGAGCATAGGCATTTTTGTGGCAGGTTTTTGCTGGTTCTGGGATATCACCGATCTTCCCCCCATTCTCACTACTTCCCTCACCAACCTTATCCGACCCAAGTGCTTGCCCATCATAGCGCTTGTATGCCTCAATCATCTTCCTGAGCTGAGGTTCATGACCAGATAACCAACCCATCATCTTCCTCAACTCATCATTCTCATCCTGCAAACGATCAACATAGTGTACAAGCTCCAAATTCTTCACATCATTTATTTCACAAGTAGAGCATGATATAGGAATAGGAGCTTTCAAAGCAGCTTCTAGAGATCTAGCATTAGCAACCGACACATCTAGTTTCTCATGCAAAACAGGACAAGAAGTGCAAGCACTAAGCAAAGAGGGTCTAGATTTCATCTCATCTAGCTCAACCCTAAGCACATCTAGTTCCTCAACCTTGGAGGCATACTTTTCATTAAGCACAATTAAATCACTAAGGAAAGTAGAACAATCAGTGCATCCAGGTTCATCGGTCACAATAAGAGCAGACTTAAGAGAATCTATTTGATCCCTAGCATCAACAAGCAAAGACTCTAGCTCAACCACCTTCACCTTAGCCTCTCCAAGCAAAGACCCATACTCCCTCTTCTCCTTGTTGGTCTTTCTAAGCACATCATCACGGTTGTCAAGCAATTCATTCAACCTAGCATTCTCCACTACCAAGAAGGATGGATCATTGTTTACCTCATCCTCAGAGTCGAAGTCCGAGTCATCCTTGTTGCTCGTCTTGCTTGCGGAGCTACGTGCCATGCCGCAAAAGCCTTGGGTGGCGAAGCACAAGCCGTTGATGTTCTTGCTTGACCGCTTGCCCTTGTGCCGGTTCTCTTCTTCATCACTTGAGCCCGATGAAGAGTAGCAGGAGCTTGAGTCGATGTCGCTCGCTCCGGCCACCATCGCTCGCTCCTTCTTCTTGTGACCACCACTCCTTCTCGGCCTCCGCTCGGACTTATTCTTTCCCTTGTGATCATCCCTTGAGCGGTGCTTGTGGTCGGTCCTCGGACGGTGCTTGTGCTCGGGCTTGACCTCCATGGCTTCCAGGCACTCAGCGATAAAGTGCTCGTGCTTCCCGCACCGGTAGCACATGCCCGAGCTCCTCCGAGCGTTCTTCCGGTTCGTGTATATGCGCTCGAACCACCTGCTCAGCAATGCGAGATACTCCTCGCCCAGCACGTCGAACTCCTCATCTGGCATGGACACAAGACAAGACAAAGAGAACTATCTTGAAGACATGTTAGCGTTAGTCCTTGGTCCGGAAATGAGAGCCAGACTATGAGGATCAATCGGGTTCTCGATCCTTGCTCTCAACCCACAGTCCACCTCTGACGACTTGAGCTTGGAAAACAGCTCGTCCACCGTGAGGGTCTCATACTTCTTCGACTCCAGAATGCCCTCAACCTTCTCACTGCACACGGTACGATCCAGAGAGTGCAGGAGCTTCATAGCCCTGTCATGATCATCGTACGGGAGCGCGGCCACATTAGCCCTCATGTTGTTCACAATATCAGTGAACCACTGGAACATGGTGTCAATAGACTCACCGGGGAGATGAGTGAAGTTCTCGTACTCTCTCCGGTAGGTCGCGAACAACCGAGCCTGAACCTGAGCATTCCCAGCATGAGTATTCTTCAGCTGCTCCCAAATCCTACAAGCCAAGTCCTCTGTCTGAACCCGGTCGAATTCGGTTTGACACAGAGCACGAAACAAGTAGTCGACCGCCTTGTTGTTGGCGTCGTGCATATCCCTCGTTCCTGGAGCAAGGAAGTTAATCGGATGAACATAAGCTGTGTTCATCGTAACATCCCAAAGGATCTGACCCTTGCTGCGGAGCAAAGCAGCCATCCGCCTCTGCCACATCTGGTAGTTCTTACCATCAAAGTGTGGAGGATCTGAACCCCGTTCCTGGTACGCCATCTTTGGATCTTCGACTGGTTAGAATCATGAAGATCCGTAACCGGCTCTGATACCAATTGAAGGACCGATTAGGCGACCCGAAAGGGGGGGAGTGAATGGGAGCCGATAAAAATTCCTCCCGAAGGATGAACTTGGCCTATGCCCCAAATTCACAACCTAGGATTCCCACACAAGCTAGCCAAGGTCGCGTAGTCACAACAGACCTACCAACCCTAGGAACAAGCCCCAACTCAAAGCAACACGGAAGCGCAACTCAAGATGCAAAGGACTTAGAAATCTGCAGTGCCCTGGACAGACGGTCTGCGATGTCCAGGCGGACGGTCCGCGAGCACCGGGCGGACAGTCCGCAGGACCACGACGGACAGTCCGTAAAAATGATCCGAACCACCAGTATGCACCAACAAAAATCGGACGGTCCGTACCCTACCCTCGGACGGTCTGTGGGCAACTCGTACCGCGCGGACGGTCTGTGACAAGTGGGCGGACGGTCCGCAAACTAGTTGCAACGAAACCCTTGACACTCCACGGATCGAAACGTCTTGAGTTCAAGAAGTGAAGAACACGTGGCGAACTTGTGTCCTCGCAGACGGTCCGCCGACCAGGCGCGGACGGTCCGCCAGGCGTGGACAAAGCAGCTCGAGCTCAAGAATGCGAAGACAACTCCACCTATCCATCTATGGATCTCCCAAATGGCTTAAACTCTTGAGACAAGATTTGGGGGAGATGTGAAGCGTCCCTAGGGGATGCTATGCCCCAAACCTTGAGACCTCAAACGAAATAAATCACCGGGATTCGAACCGCAACTGAGCTCTACCAAAAAGCTAGGGTTCCACCCAAAATCCTCAAATCCAAGGCCAAATCCGGAGTTTGAGGGGTCAAGATCAAGCACAAAGATGCACAAGGCATCTATCCATGATCCCCACAAGAAAATCCGAACCCAAACACCTCAGAATCAGAAGAACAAGCCGCGCACGAAAATCTAACGAAAATAGCCCGAAAAAGAAACGAAAATCACTCGAGCCACAAGAAGGAAATCGACGCAACCATGAAAGCTTCCATACACTCGGAGATCAGATTCTCTACAAAACGGTGAAGAAAATCTAAACCTATGGAGCAGGGAAATGAGAAGCAGTCCGAATGGATGGTTTGCCCAGAAACCCTAGAGCTATATATATGAGTCCTCTGGGTTGGGCAAATGACCAAGCTACCACTAGCACTTAAACTAAGATACAATCCCCTCAGGGACAATATGGTCAAGTAGCACTCCTCTTCATCGGGCGGCTACGCCTTCGCCGCAGTCCGCGTCCTCCCGACGCAAGCCCTGCGATCCCGCCGCGTGTCCCCCGACATCGAAGCTTCTCGGCGCGCCCGGATCACGTCTCCGCCCGCCGAGCCTCCAGTCTTGGTTTTGTGGCTCAACCAAGTAACCCGACGGGTTTGTGGTGAACCGCCGCAAACCCCACGTGCAGACTCCGGTCTTGAGCCGCTACCCTGCACCGGCTCTAGTCGACGACTTCGTCTTGCTTTTCTTGCCACCATGCAGCCCGCACTTGACCCCGTTCGGCCACCGGGTCCATCGAGCCGAGCCTACTTGTCTCTCCACTCCTCGGAGGCCCCGCAAGGCTAAGACCTTTCACGCCCGCTCTTCACCTGCACCAACACGAGTCAAGCCGCAACCTGCACCTGCAGTACTCGGCCAAGAGTCAGTCCACACCACGTTGTCAATCACTCATCACACCGGGGAGCGACCATCCACTGGTCCTCGGACGCTCCAGTCCTAAGCGGTAAGAATGCTCTTGTTCCCATGGTTAAAATGATGAATAATTGCTCTGTTTATTCCTCTTGTATGCCTTGCTTACAGCTTAGTACCCTATTTAAGTTTCAAGTTTGTTGGCTTGCATGATAAAACCATAGCTTGAAACTTGTGGGTAGCAAAAAGCATGACCTTTGCCTAGGTTGTTTTGAGGTATGATATGGTATAATAGCTTTGCTATGAGCTAGTGCCAAGTGATGTTTGATTTCTGGAGTTTTCTTTTGGAAAATGTTAAAATGATAAGTTCCTCAATGATGAGAAAGTTCCAATCCAAGGCCATATGTAGATCTTAGAATTTGTTAGCTTCCACATATACTACCTGATTTCCTCATTGAGTCTAGCCGAATTGTTGTGACCCTCGGCGAGAAACTTATCATGCTCCTATGATCAAGACACATACACATCCACCATATGCTAGACTTCTACACCGGAAGTCAACAACTACCATTTCATCCATCCCCCATCCATTCACAGAATAAAAGCTCTGCACATTGCTTCATGACTTATCCCTCTCCAAAAATATTTAAGAAAGACTATGGGTTTGTAAAAAAAGAAAAAGAAAAGAATACATGCTCAAAGGCATGCATAGAAAAAAAAAGAGTGAATATAGAGACATAGCCCAAGTCTCAAAATCTCAAAAAGGAGAGAGGAGAAAATCATGCAAAAAAGGAGTTCATTCTCCATCCACCACACACACGCACATCTTGATCAGGTTGTATGACTGGTTTCTCCCAAGGATCCGGTTTTCGACTCGACAATAAATGAGAAACAGGTATGCCACATGTATTCCCTACCTACAGCTCCAGATACAAGCTTAGTAGGAGTAGGTGGTGAAAGAAGGCAAATCAATGCCTTGGTGAGTGTTGACGGCTGTTAAGTACCACTTTATGCCGTCAACTCCTGCATAAAATAAATAAAAAGTGAGCATCAACATTAGGATAGGGCTTTATACTGACAATCTCCACAAGTGTTGGTGTTTCTAGCTATTGTTGTAGGGCACACCGAAATACGTGCTAAATGGTACAGTTGAGAGCAACTGATCTAATGGCTTATATAGGACGTCATCATAAAAAACCTCAAATTCTAATTTAGACTGCACCATTGCGACGAGCTCGTCGAGACGATCGAAATGGATATATTATTTGCCTACATCGGAGTTCGTATGCACGAGATATGAAATAAACAAACAAATGATAGATGACGTCACCTGGGCCCACACCTCGTCACGCGGGACCCACCAGCGGGGCCCACACATGGTGTGGGTCCACGCCACATGAGCAGCATGGGGCGCATGGACAAGTGTGGCTGCAATGGGTAGCTTCCCAGAAGCTTATACCGCAAGATTCAGTAGCTTATGCAGGAAGGAAGCCGCCTCAAGCTCCTCACGCAAGATACATCAACTTGGCCCCCACTCCTCCGCGCCACGTGTCACCACCCTATAGGTGGAGCCCATGGCAGCCAAGGGGGCTCCTCCTACTCTCTTTGGCCTATAAATAGAAGTGGACGGGGTAGAGAATGGGACACACAACTCCTCTCCTCCTTTCTCATTTTCTCTCTTGAGAGGAGAGGCTCTCCTCTCCTCCTTCTAGAGTGTAAGTGTGGAGTAGTTGATTAGATCAAAGCTAGGGAGAGAGTGAGAGGTATGTACCTCTATGGATGCTCGTTCTTCAATTAGATTAAAGTGAGTATTTCTGCATTTTCTATTTAGACTAAAGCGCAAGTGAAATGTTCTTGTGTTCTTCGCCTGTTCATCATTTAGAGGCGTGTGTTCTTCACGAACATGCCTCCTCGATCTAGTTGATTAGGTGCACAAGTTTATATCCCGTTTGTATGACTAGTCTATTAGAATAAAGTGGATGCTTGCATGCTCTGATTAGAATAAAGGGTGTTCATGATTCTTTTCTAATAGTTTATGGTAGGTTGCATGAGTAGCCTTTTTCCTCTGCTACTGCGTAGATCCTGGGTTTATGCGTTCATCTGTTGCAAGTCGTTCATATACGTTGGAAGCATAGTAAGGGACCGAGTGCTCTCTCGTATGCCTTTAGTGTAAGCTAGTAGTACCTATAGTGAGTGAGATCAGTTCTCTTCCGTGGTCGTAGTTCTATTAGTACAGGGTGCCGTAGTCTGTTGGCTACGGCAGTAACCACAGCGTGGACGTTGTGACACACTACCAGTTATCATCCGTTCGGCTTATCCCAAGGTTAGGTAGAGGCAGTCCAGGAGGTGGTGACAGCCCTTCTGGCCCTCGTTGATCCTCCGCAGCTGGATATAGTCCGACCTCCGTTCCACATAGATCCGCATACCGGAGTCGCCTGTTAAGTCAAGGCTATCGGTATCCTGAGCCAAGTTCTGTCTAGAGATCGACCTTTAATCTCATCTATAGTGCTATCTTTAGGAATCCTCTCTATCCATGCCTCTTATCTGGGTGTGTCCTTGGACTGACTGTACGAAGTTAGTACACAGATGTTCCCTTGGATTCGATACCCTTGGAATTCTGATGTGAAAGCTACAACGGTATCCATGCACTTGCAGATTTATTTCGTGTGTCGCTAAAATACCCAACAGTGAGGAACCATACACATCAAGCGATCCGAGAGTATCATTTGAGGAACTTTGATTCCTTTTGAAAACTTGCAAAACCTCCGGATTGATAACTGATCAAGGTACATGCGATTGGCAACTTCTATATAACCATTCCATCTCTCAACTGCCCAAGGCAGGTAAAGCTACACGCCCCATATCAACTAAGCGAAAGGTAAGATCAATGCCAACCTATTCAACTCTAGATAAAATACCTAGTTGTACACTTGTCATAAATTGGGAATACAACATCGTAGCAACTCCTGATCAAAGTAAATCTTTAGTGTCTTGCTCGGGACGAGCAAGAGGCTAGCTTGGGGGAGTTGTTGACGACTGTTAAGTGCTTAATTTAGCCGTCAATTTACTCATCAATAAAGGAGCAAAGGCATTTCTTGCACGCATTTCGTTAAGAATAATGTACTTGCACTTGTCCTTGGAGATTATTTGATTGCATGAAAATAAGCATAAAAGAAGTGATAAACTCACCTCCTATGGTCCATTCCACACCACCTCATCCAAGGAGGGGATATCACCTAGGATTCCATGCATGCAAGCCATGTCATCAATCCAAGGGATGCACACCCCGACGAATCGGAGGGCGACACGTGGACGTCACATGGATTGAAGGGCCCATGGGCACACAAACCGCCTCAAAACCGCGTGGACACCTAGAACCGTGTTGAGGACCCGCCTGACAGCCACCATGAGAAAGCACAAGGCGAGGTGGGCCCACAGGGGGTCGGCCGACCCCACAGGTCAGCCGAACCGACCTTGTGGCGGCCCATCCTGGCCTTCCACGTGGAGCTTCCTGGTTGGTCCCTGAGTCCATTCCGAGGGTGTTTGCAGTTCTCGCACATCGGTGCTTAGGCCTATAAAAAGAAGGGGAGGGGGTTCACTTCTTAGTAACTCACTTTGCATCCCCTCTCTCACTTTTGGTTTCCACAGCTAGGAGGTAGGCTAGAGTAGTTCTACTTCAGGTTTCAAGTCTACATGGGATCTAGGTACACTACAAGAAATCCTTTGATCCATGACGAAAATTTCGTCATAGATCACACTGCATCCATGACAAACAGTCAGATTTCGTCATAGATTCGCAGCGCTGGATATGAAGCCCGATATGAAGTCCAAACACTATGACGTTGTGCCAATTTCGTCATAGATTTCATCACAGATCACACTGCATCCATTTCAACCATCAGATTTCGTCATAGATTAGCAGTGTTGGATATGATGCCCGATATGAAGTCCAAACACTATGATGTTGTGTCAATTTCGTCATAATCCGACCCACATTGCATTTCAACATTTCCTTATGATCAATAAATTTAAAAAATCATATAATGTGTGAAAAAAGTAGAGATAATCACATTCAATAATTTAAAAATCTAAATTTAAATTTTTTAAAGCATATAATATTATATAGTTAGTATATAGATATACCTATATAAATGCAAACAAAACTGGATTTCGGTTTTCTAACTTTTTATAACTTACTATAATTTTCTAAATATTCAGTCGAATTAAATAAAAAAGAAAAAGACAAAACCGTTTTTAAAACCTCGCAAAACCAAGCTTGGGATGTAATCTGGATGGTTTCAAAGGTTGAAGGATATGCTTTGTGTAGTTACGAAGTTTAGGGATGAAAACCAGACTTTCGCGAAAATTGAATAGGAGTCATAGTAACATGGGCTTGCTAACCGGACTCAAAGTCTACTGGTCGCCCTCTAACTCCTTAACGTAGTCCAGATAACCACCCTGAGATCCCAAAACCGGCCCAGCTGCACAGCCCAATAGGCCGGCCCAGCTTCGCGAGAATGGAGGGCCACCAGCAGACTTTTCAACAGACATGTAGTTTAAAAAATATGCCATGGGTGGGTTTCGAACCCGGGTTGGCAAGACCAAAGTCTTATGCCTTACCACCACAATACACAGATGTTTGTGAGGACAATGGGAACTAAAGACTATATATACATATTATGAATAAGCCGGCGGGATTTAATGCGGAGTGGGGAGGGAAAAAAAGGAGGGGACGAGATTCGAACCCGCGCCCTCGCACACCAAGAGCGCACGCACTACCACTAGGCCACTTTGGCAGTTGTAATGCTTTGATGATAGTTTGTTTCATATACCGACCTATGGAGCTTTAGGACCACGTGGTGGCACTGGGTTGGTTGAGTTGCATCGCCGGGGACCACGTGGCGCACGCTGAGCTCATTTTCCCATCTTTTTTTCTTTTTAATCTACAATTAAAATTTGAAACTGGTGTTTCTCAGTCATAGTAACTCCAAATTCATTGATTCTTTTTTCTGATTTTTTGTAAAATAATGATCGTTCATGTAATATCGTTCGTTTTCATATTAATTGCTATTTCATTTATCTTTTTTATATAGCTTCTTTTCTTCTGTCGAAAGAGAATAAATAAAAGATACTTTTGCATAATAAATGGTAACATAACTTCATATTTTCTAATGTTATGATAAACATAAGGTTGTAGCTAAGTTTGAGATGCCTACAACTTTGAAAATGTAAATCGCCACTCAAATCTTAAAGTGTGTGTTGAGTTATTAGAAACTATGTGAGAGATGTATCCTTTTGTGAACAATGTACAGTCCAACTTGCGTAAAATCTTACAAAACTTTTATGCCAACCTTCTACATCAATAAAATGATTGTATAGAGATTTTCAGATTTTTAGAAGAAGTTTTAGGTATTATTATCATTAATTTATAACAAGGTCACTAGTAGAAGTTTGAGTTTTCCTTATAAGTCAATTGAATTTTTCATCAATCTCCTAGATGTGGGCTATAATGAACCATAGGTGCCTAAATATAGTTTTTTGAATTTTTGTGAATCTTATTAGAGGTACATATAGGTCAATTTGAATTACTTTTGATAAACATGTAGAAATTCATTTAAATGATAGGAAATAGTGAATCTGTTTGAAAATTCTTGAAACTCCTACATGACAACTTATATGTTGTATTTTACGTGTGAAAAATATGTTTGGAGCATATAAGATAACGATTTTGCAACTTACTCGCACAACAAATGGCAATGTGAATCCCCATATGTTAATATAAGAGTAAATGTAAGGTTATGTCCAGAATTGAGGTGTACATGAGCAAGAAAATGCTTTAGGGTATACAAACTTCAAAGTTTAAGTTGAGTTGTATGAAACAATGTGAGAGACCTATATAGTTTGTGAACAATGTATACTCCAACTTTCAGAAAATCTTATGAAACTTCTTTGTAAAGTTTAATCTCCCATAAAATGATTTCATGGAAATTTTCAAAAGTTTTTAAGAAGTTTAAGATTTTTTTATCATTATTTTATAATAAAATTGCAATTAGAATTTTGAATTATGGCAACAAACATTTGAAACTTTCATCTATTTTCAGGATATGAGTTATAATAGATCATAAATACTTGAAATATAGTTTTGAGAAATTTTTTTAATTTTATTTCAGATACATGTAGTTCAAATTGTAATTATTTCCATATTCCAATGAAATGAAAAAAGAAAAAGAAAAATGTTAAGCAGGAGAGGAATGTAACAGGCCCGTTTAGGTTCAAACAGCCCATTCACTTTGGACCGTTCATCGGCGGACGGACGTCTCTAATCGTTTTTGCGTCGTATAAAAGGAAGTTCCATCCCTCGAACCCTAGCTGCTTCATTCCGCTCCCTCCTCTCAGACTCCTCCCGCCGCCCCAACCACACCTCCGCCGCCCGCTTTCTCTCCTAGCCTCCCCCGTCTCCCTGGCGCAGCCCCTAGCACTAGGCTCCACAGGCCGCAACCCTCTGCCCTCCCACACAACGGCGCAGCCCCTAGCGCCAGGCGCCGCTGGCCGGCCCTCCGCCCTTCCCGCAGCGGCGCAGTCCCCCCGGCCGACGGGCTTGAATATGGTGGCGGCGGCACTAACGACCTCACTGGCCGCTGGAACGGATCAAGCTTGCCGGGTTTAGATCCACGACCTTCTCGACCTGATCTATCCCTTGCGGCGATTCAAGCTGGTGGTGCCACGGGCCGTTGACCTGCGGCCATGGCGGTGCAGCTTTGCGACGGTGGCGCAGTGGTGGGACGCGCTCTCGGCGCTACGCGCCTACGCCGCAGCCTTTAGCCTCTTCGACAAGGACGGGCCGCAGCCTTCAGCCTCTACGACAAGGATGGGGATGGTAAGATTCCCTCTCCTCTCTCCCTCTCTGTAAAATTTGGATCAGATCTCTGTCGAGTTGTTCTACAAGCGCGATGCCTGCGTAGCAGCATTGCTGCCTGTAAAGTCTGAGTGGATCCGATCCAGTCCGGAACTGACCGAGTCTGGAGGGGGGGGCACAATCCGGTCGCTCTCGTGGAGAACTGGCGTTGTGGACTCAAGGCTTATCTCCTAGCTTGACCATTTCGTCACTGCCTCTGGCGTCTTCCTATGTTAACTCGAATAATTTAGAACTCTGTTTTTTCATACTGTGTTCTTCGAGTAAGATTCACCTGAATTTGGTCCCCGTATCCATAGATGCATTTGGACGTTTTATCTTATAATATATATAAATTACTTCTTTTAAGATTGCGAGGGGCTGGAAATTTAGGGGAAACTTTAGTCTTACTGGCTGTAGCCTGTGATAGTTCAGCCGCTTGATAACAACACTTTCTCCAATTTAGGCTTTGCATATGCCCCCTGTTGACCGGAGAGTGGGGATACTTTAAAATTTTGTTATGCAATCAATATATGTATGTAATTATATGCTTATATAGCTCCATACATACTACTACTACTACCAGTATCTGTACAAACATTGGGTTGATTAGCATAGGAGGGAGGTGCTTAGATAGACATTTATTCAGAGTAATTGTGCCAATATCTGTACAAGAAATGCGGAGATGACTCTTGCTAAAAAAAACATTTATTCAGATAAACATTGGGTTGATTAGCATAGGAGGGAGGCTGTAGTTGGTTAATGGCTTAATGCAGTGATGGTTATGCAGGGATGCAATTGTCTGTATTGCATATTTATTGCTATGATACTGACCCTCCAACTTTGGTGGTCATTGCAGTAACTAAGAACTTAAGTTATGTGATATTGCCTTGTTTATTGTTTGCATGCTAAGATATATATGTGAAATTTCTTGCGCAGAACTAATTACTGTACATCAGCATTGCTGTTCATATGCATATCTGCACAACTGTGTTTATGTGGCGGGGTATGGTTCTACTCCCTAGGCCAGGTTGATGAATTTTTCAATCGTGTGCCCGAGTCTTGTAGCTTAGCCTTCTACGAACTGTTGAGATAGGGGCATTGGGGTTCTGTAGCATGTGCTTGTATTTGGCTGCTGGTGTGCGCAATGTATTGATCTTAATTCATGTTGCAGACCAACAGCAACAGGCAGGCGGCGGTCAGGAAGCAGCAAAGAGCATCAATGCCTACAACAGATAAAGCTCTACCTTACTTAGCTCTACCTTGTACTTCTGCTAGAGCTATGGAGAAATCTTTGCTGGATAATTGAATGTTTCTGACATGTAGTAATTTCAATTGCAAATGTCACCTACTGAGAATATTTGGTGACTTGTTCTTTTCAGGTTGCGAAGGAAGGAGCTAGCAGATAGAAGATATTGTTGAGGACAAGATTTTAGGCAAGAACAAGCAATCCTCCATACATCTTTTATCTTTGGTAGGGATCTGTAGCAGGAAGCTCTTGCAAGTAACCATTTTCCTAGAGTTATCCAACTTGCATCAGTTCTGTATATAAATGCCATTTTGTCAAATCAAAGTTATTCACTATAAAAAATAAATGCTTCTTAAAGTGTTAATTAACATACCTCGACATAGAAACTGAATGCAAGCTTAGAGATGAGCAACACAGCCCAAAATAAGACATGCCTGTTGATTTCATCTGAATGTCATTTTCAACTGATAGAAATTGCTTGAGAAATATATGAAGTCATAAATATTGTTGTATTTGTTTTCAACATTGCATTGAGTTCTTTTTCACATGTCAATTGAAATTTGATTGTTCTGTCAACATACTAAACTTCATCTTTGAGTATCTTGTATCGGATATTGCCTGAGATAGTCTTTCATGCTTTTGGTAGCTTATTACATATATGGATGTCACTTAAAACCTATAGTATTAAGTAGGCTTCTTTATATACACTGAAACTAAGTTCTTGCTATTTGATACATTTGGTCTCTTAATTTCAGGAAAAATTGAAGAATTAGAACTGAACAAAGAGAAGGTGGCTAAAAGGTTCACATCACACACATCACATCACACACACATCTCTATTTATGCAGTGACTTGTTTCATGTCAACATTGTACCCTGAGCTATTTGTCAAGGTTTCTTTGAAATCAAATAGTGTTTTGCTTGGTTGTTTGTTAGTGATACGGCATTTGCTTTCTGTTAATGGAGGCAGGAGTTCGTTTGTAACTTGAATTTCCAGTTGGCTTATTCCCAATGTGATTTGCTCATTAGTTTGGAGTAGCATGTGCACCCACTATTTTTACCTATGATTTGCTCACTATCTGTGCTTCAAAAGCTATATTACTCATGTAATTTGCTCACTGGATTAGGGATCATTTGATACTACCTACTGACAAGTGTTTGGTAATGTTCCTCTTTCAGGTTATGGATTAGATGCATAAGGAGCAAGTCATTAGAAGTGATCAGTAAGCAATGGACCTGATATGGCAATGGACCTGATATGCTGGACTGCTGGACTGCTAGTGATGCTACAAGGACATTTGATATGTTGTTTTGTGATTTCCAGGCTTGTTGGGTTGAATTTTATATAGATTGTGTATTTATTGTTGAATGATTGGGCCTGTTGAGCTTTGTTGACAGAAATTATATTTTGTTTGCCATTGAGGTGGTGTCAATGTACTGGAGATTTATTAATTTAAGAATTATTATTGAAATGTGTGGCTTTATTGTTGTATTCTGATTTGTGGAAATACAGTCAGTATTGAATTTGCCACGTGGGCTGCCATGTCGTCGCCATGTGGGCTGACATGTCGTCGCCACGTGGCTGCCACGTCGTCGCCACGTGCCTGCCACGTCATCGCCACGTGGCTGCCACGTCATCAGCCAACTTATCTCTACGAGTGATGTGGCAAGTTAATTCATGACGGTCAATTTTCGTCACAGATTTTGGGCTTCGGGCTGGGTTCAATGGGCTTTACACCAATCAATGACGATTTGAAAACGTCATTGATCACTCTAATCTATGACGAAAACGTTAGTTCGTCACGGCGTTTAATCTGTGACGCTCAATACATGACGTTTTGAAATTTCGTCATAGATGTCGTTTTATGACGAAATTTTGATGATCCGTGACGAAAATCGACTCTCATGGACCGCAGGATGTTTTGTAGTGGTATGAGTTTTCTTGTATCCTTATTTAATTGTATGACTTTGATCTATTTCAGTTATTCAACTATTTCATTTAAAGTAGTGCTTGCATGCATGGGTGATTTGTTCATGTGTTCTTCATCCGTTCATCATTTAGATGCTCCTGTTCTTGATGAACAAGGCCTTTTGATCCAGTTGATGGGTAACTTATTCATGTTTTCTTCATTTGTTAATAAGTAGAGGCTCATGTTCTGCGCAAACTCGACCCTTTGATTCTATGGAATAGACGTAGATGAACACGAATCCATTTGTATGACTAGCCTAGTTTGATCCAGATAGATTACATGTTTGTGTTGTACGAAGTTCGAGTTCAAGCTACGGTACTTGGTGTAAGTGGCCAGTTATCTGGTGGCTCTGACCTGGGTCACAATAGCCTAGGTCGGTCAGTGTCTAGTTAACAACGCAAGCATGGTGCTTGGGTTGAGTAGCTGCGTTGCATATGAGCGTACTCCACAGTTTGTCTCGAGGTAGGCCACGGTAGTGACAGCCGTTGGACCTATTGTAATCCTCCACGTTCGGGTACGTTGTAGGAGTCCAAAGTCTAACAACCGTCGTCGTGCGAAAGCGATGCAGGTGGTTAGCTCCCCGTTTGTGCCTGGGTGCTGAGCTGATATTCATATAATACTTGTGTGTCTAACTTGTATCAACTGACTTTATGTGTATAGTACATTAGAACCTAGAACTAACTCGTATGTTGCCTCCTAAGTCGCAGTGTACCTTTGAGAAAATGAGTTCAAGTGTGTTCACACTACCTTGTCATTATCATATCTTACCCCTATATTTGAGAACCTGATTTACTTTCGTTTATGATTTATACTCATTGCAATAGTGTTGCTCTTGTTAATCCGACCGTGCCTTCCTTGGATTCGATACCCTTTGGAATACTCCTTTGGGGAAATACTACAATGGTATATCTGTGCGCTTGCGGATTCTTTGTGATCGTTAGGATTACCATCAGACATTTCTGGCATCATTGCTAGGAACTCTCGAACTTAGCATTGACATTAAGAAATTCCAACAAGGCTCTCAAGGTAACCTTGAAGATCTCTTTGTCATCAAGAGTCTTTTTGTACTCAAGTTCTCGGACTAGCTCTTTTCCTCTCAAGTCGGGCTTAGCCTCCCCAACCACCACGTACTTGTCCTTAGTTGCTTCAGCTTGATGCGGCCGAACCAATACCTTGGGCTGTTGTCAATCCATGGTGTGGATAGGAAAAGGAGTCTCATCCACTTGCATCTCATGAAACGTCAAGTGACCTTCGTTTATGGCCAATTGAACCTGTCGACGAAACACATTACAATCATTAGTTTCATGAGAAAAAGATTTATGCACTTGCAATATGCACGCCTTTTTAACTCATGAAGTGGAGGTATGGTATGAGTCAATTTAATGTTTCCGGATTTAAGCAATTCATAAAAAATACGATCACATTTGGAAACATCAAAACATCAAAAGTAAATTTAATTTCTTCTTCCCACCTTTGTTAGTCAGCTTAAGCGACGAGCAAGACTAAGATTTTTCCTTAGAGGGCCAAATAAAATCAGCAGCATAAACTTCTTTGTCACTATCACTCGAACTATCGGAATCATAATCAATAGGATGCACATTTGAACGACGTGACTTAAAGCTGTCATTTCCATTATTCAATCGGTTTTCAACAACTAAATCCCTTACTTGAACTTGTGCAACCGAAAGAAAATCGAAACCCTCTATTTTACCATTAATGGATGACCGGTTTTTACTTTCTTTAAACCTTTTAATGTAGGCAGAGACAATCTCATCTCTCCCTTATCTAACCGATATTAAATCTGTCAATTTTAATTGCAAGATCCCAATATAAAAGTGATCATGAAATTTACGTTCTAACATATCTCAAGATATAATAGAACCGGGAGCAAGCGAAGAAAACCAAGCAAAAGCGGTGCCGGTTAAATAAAAAAACAAGCGCACTTTAAGAGCATTATAACTACCCGCTTGACCTAGTTGAGCCGTGTATTGGCTAATGTGCTGCCATGCTGTTCGGTCATCATCACCACTAAATTTAATTAAATCAGGCATACGCCAACCACGTGGGAGAGGAAAATTATCGAATTCAGCATCATATGGTTTTTGATACAGATTAGTATTACCAATATCAACACCAAATTTAGTTTTTACCACATTAGCCACATCTTCCATAAATTTGCTAAATTCCGCCCAATTAGGGTTATTTGGCTATTGTGGCTCAGGATTCACCAAATTCATCGAATTGAAATAGGGAGGTATCTTAGCTTGAGCTAGCCTATAACTTTCAAACACATCGTTTGAAATTATGGTTTTGGGGCCTATGTATTCATTGTCGTACTATAATGAGGTCTAGTGTTAATAATTGTATTAGAAAAGTAGGAACCACTAAACTCGGCATGACAAAGAGTGGAGGAGGCTGTTCGGGCACCATCTCCAACGCACTGGTCAGACCGGTCAGACCGGTACCCTGCATCGGTCCGACCCATGTGCCATATTTGGCCTAAGCAGTTAAAACTGCAGGTTTTGACCAAAGGAAGTTCCCGGTGGTATGCCATATGTATAATTTGCATTATTAGTAACAGGCAAAGGAGCGAAGCTAGAATAGACCCAATGAGGATAAATTTTAGGAGCACTACTACTAGTTTCATTATTGTTAAAAGCAATGTTCCTATCTTTTTCAAGATCCTCTAAATGTTCCAAACAATCAATGTAAGAAGCAAGTAATCCATCATCACCCACCATAGATTTATGAGGAACTGAAGTAGGGGGTGGTTTGCTTACAGTGGGGATTACCTCAACCTTGTTGTCGTTTAGCTTGATCGTCGGCAACTCAAATTCTTTAAATCTTGGCACCTTGCCTATATGATGTTTGTTGACGCCAGCTTGGAATTGTACTTGCATGTACTCTTGTAGCGCCTTGAACTTCTGCTGCTCCTCTGGAGAGAGATCTTCCAGCGACGTGGTGACAATGTTGTTCATGTCGAGCTCGCACCGTGACATCTGGCTAGGTCTAGATTGAACAGTCTTTGAACCAGATCTTTCTTACCTAGCGGAGTCGCCAAAATATATTGATGTTTTTACCGGTCAACACACACGAGCGATAGATCGCGCAGCAGTCAGAAACTTGAGCTGGCCGAAGCCTCTGTCCTGACAGGTCTGACCGGTCAGGGGCACCAGTCTGACCGGTGCGTGCAGGGACGCCTGGAAAACCTACGAACGCCGCGTCGGGAGGGACCCCATCAGAGGTGGCGCGCCTAGGGTTGCTCTGAGGTCGGCAAGGCCACTCGGAACGTCCTTGAATGTCGTGGAGACAAACAAGGAAAGCAAACCGGTTCGAAAAGTTGTAGAAAGTAATTGATCGATCAGGTGATAGCCTCAACCAGCCGTGGCCCTTCATATTTATATGTGGGGAGGTCTTGCCCCGTAAGGAAATCCTTTACAACTCAAAAAGCATGAGGATTCCTCAATTCTACTTGGACTCGGGGTTCACTGGTCAGACCGGTCAGGCCCACCGGTGTGCGGCTGATGTCAGATCGGCTACAGGACCTTATCGGTCAGACCGCCCAAGGGCACTTGTCTGACTGGTGGCGTCACCCTGATCGGCTTTCTGCCAACTTTGAGTGTGAACAACATGCTAAAGGGAACAAACTGCAAGGAAAAGCATGGAAAAAGGCTACGCCACTAGAAGACGACAATCTTCCTAATACGCAGAACGAACTCCATTGTGGAAGTCTAGACTTTGCGGGATGACGACACATACGCGAAAAGGAAATATAAACAGAACTAAAAAATCGATCGATCATTATCAGCGCAGCAGTTTACTTCGTCTGTTCGCTGTGTCCTGTAATATTTTTCCCGCGCGCTGGATTCGCACCGGCCGGCCGACCGCATGGCATCTCCGTTGCTCAGCCAAACAACGGAGCGTGTGGCTCTATCCTCTATGGTCACGAGGCAACTGTTGGCCTGTTGCGGCATCAGCCACACAAGTATAGATGATGTCAAACAACAGCCACTCCTTCCCCATCCAGATGTCCGTGCACGTCCCTCTCGATTTTGTTATAGCAACCAGGAGCCGTGAACGAGAAGGGATGAGCATGGATGTAGGAGCAAAACTTCCTTCCTCTGTAGCTCGTCTCCGATCCTCAGCAAGGGAAAGCCATCATGCCCCCCACCGCGATGGCCGCCACCTCCATCGCTCCATTCCAGGGGCTCAAGCGCACCGCCAAACTCCCCATAAGCTGCCGCCGCTACACCAGCTCCGGCTTCGGCAACGTCAACAACGGCGGAAGGATCAGGTGCATGCAGGTAACAATCGATCGATCTAGTCACTGAAGTTATATTCTATCTTGCTGGTGTGTTAAAATCTGAGCTGAATTCAACTGGGTGTTGTTGTTCAGGTGTGGCCGATTGATGGAAAAAAGTTCGAGACCCTCTCCTACCTACCGCCTCTATCAACCGATGATCTACTAAAGCAGATCGACTACCTGATCCGGAAGAACTGAATCCCTTGCCTCGAGTTTAGCAAGGTTGGGTTCATCTACCGTGAGAACAACAGGTCTCCTGGTTACTACGACGGCCGTTACTGGACCATGTGGAAGCTACCCATGTTCGGCTGCAACGATGCTACCCAAGTGTATGCTGAGCTCGAGGAGTGCAAGAAGGCCTACCCTGACACCTACATCTGTATCCTTGGATTCGACAACGTCAGGCAGGTGCAGTGCATCATGTTCATCGCCTACAAACCCCCGAACTGCGAGGAGACCGGCATCGACCAATAAGCACTACTGTTGATTTATCTACTTTTAGTCACTGAGGTGTGGACTCGGACCCACATGCGAGTTATACAACTACAGAGGGAGCAACTGTAGTGATCTGGTTTGCAAATAAGTGCTAGCAACTGCAAAGCAGCTAGCCACTCCCATGAGTGTGTGTATATATAAGTAGTCCAGCTTTAGGGATCTCACGCTTTTGATTTTCTTTGTGGCATTTGTTACTTTCTCCATCTGAGGCCTTATTTAGTTTCACCTCAAAAGTTTTTACCTCATCACATCGTTGTTCGGACACTAATTAGGAGTATTAAACATACACTAATTATAAAAGTAATTACACAGATGCAGTGTACTTTGCGAGACGAATCTATTAAGCCTAATTAATCCATAATAAAACAATGTTGTACTACAATAAACATGTGCTAATGAAGGATAAGTAGTATTAATGAGAAAATTGCCTACATAAAAACTTCCACTTCCATCTGTAGCATCAAAACTTGAAAACTTCCGCTTCTATGCACTAGTGAAATGTTTGTTCTCTGTGTAGCACTTCTGTTAGTATACACACTACAGTGTTAGGAGAAGACATTTTTGTCCCTCTTTGGCAAACTATTCTCCGAAGCTGGCCTTAGGGTTGGCCACCCGCTCCGGACAGCCCGGGCATCACCCCTTGTGAGACGCTACATGCAGGGAGCCTCGGCACGGACGCGCGCTCGGGCTGGTGAGCTCTCTCACAAACGCATGATCAGGGTGATTTGGTGAAGATGGCGACCGTTGGTGGGAGAGGAGATGGCAGCCTGATGAGGACATCACTCCCTTGGATACAAGCAACATTCGAGGTCCAATCACTAGAGCTCGTTCCTAAGCACCTCTTTCTATAATTACGAGAATAGATTGCTGCCTAATGATTATATTGTGATTAGGAACCATGAAGAAGGTCAAGAGATGCTTGGAGATGGACTTGGAGGCATGGAAAACCCGCAAGGGCGACCAAGTCAAGAGGGAGGCCCAAACCAAGTGGGCCATGAGGCTGTTTCGACCTCCGAAACCAGTCTGCACTAAAATGGACGCCCAGGATGCATTCGGAAACCTTTTTTGATGATTCAACTTGGGTTGGAATGTGTTGACACCCGAATTTGGCATGTCTGAGAGGACCGGTTAGACCGCCCTAGTGACCCGGTTAGACCGGCCTAGGCAAGTTGCTCAAAAGGTAATTTGGACACAACCATTGGATAGTTCTCGTCGAGTAGATCAAGATCCATATATAGAACGTCCAATTCGAAGTCCGGATGAGAGAGATATGGCTTCTGGAAGATGTGCAGTCGGACACGCGGTTAAACCGGGTCCCGGGGGCGGTTTGGCTGGCCTACCCTGCCAAATCTGAGTTAGGAGTTGTATTTCGACAAAGAATTTGTATAGGCTTCGACTCCTACTGGGGCAAGACCTCCCCAACCTATATTTATGAAGGGCCACGGCCGATTGAGGAGAACACAATCGAATCTATCATTTACCTTCTACTTTTTATCCTCTCAACACCTTTTCCAACCTCCATGCTGTTCCTCTACTGATCTCCACGGTCATAGATGACGTCCTAAGGCTTTCTGGTCGACCTAGGGCACGCCAGCGACATCCACACCCTGACGGGGTCCCTCCCGGGCGAGAGCTTCAATGGTCTTTGCTAGTTTTCTCATAAACTAGTCGTTCTTCGCCACGTAAGTATGTTGTTTATCTCTTTGCTAGTTTGCTCGTAAACCTAGCCATCTGCCATCACGTAAGCCTGGTATTTACCTTCCCGAACGACCATCCCGAGCCAAAACCCTAGGGGGCGGTCTAACCTCCTTGCCAGGGCGGTCTAACCTCCCTAGGCAGCATCTTTACCTTTTTGGTTCGTTCGTGATCCGCACGCTCTAGTGCTCTCATGTGTTGGCCATAAAAAGCGTCAACACATTTGGCTTTTGGAAGATCTGCAGTCGGACACGCAGTTAAACCGGGTCCCGGGGGCGGTTTGACCGGCCTACCCTACCAAATCTGAGTTAGGGGTTGTATTTCGACATAGAATTTGTATAAGCTTTGACTCCTACTGGGGCAAGACCTCCCCACCCTATATTTATGAAGGGCCACGGCCGATTGAGGAGAACACAATCGAATCTATCATTTACCTTCTACTTTTTATCCTTTCAACACCTTTTCCAACCTCCGTGCTGTTCCTCTACTGATCTCCACGGTCATAGATGACGTCCTAAGGTTTTCTGGTCGACCTAGGGCACGCCAGCAACGTCCACACCCTGACGGGGTCCCTCCCGGGCGAGAGCTTCGACGGTCTTTGCTAGTTTGCTCGTAAACTAGTCGTTCTTCGCCACGTAAGTGCGTTGTTTATCTCTTTGCTGGTTTGCTCATAAACCTAGCCGTCTGCCATCACGTAAGCATGGTATTTACCTTCCCGAATGACCATTCCGAGCCAAAACCCTAGGGGGCGGTCTAACCTCCTTGCCAGGGCGGTCTAACCTCCCTAGGCAGCATCTTTGCCTTTTTGGTTCGCTCGTGATCCGCACGCTCTAGTGCTCTCGTGTGTTGGCCATAAAAAGCGTCAACACATTTTGGCGGCTCCGCTGGGGAAGAAAGATCAGGTTGCTCAAACCGTTCTATCGATCCCTAGCCTTTTACCTAATTGATCTATTATTATCTTGATTCGCTGTTATAGTTGAATCAGGTCTTTCGGGACCGATTACATCTATAATTATCACATTGCATCAGGCTGCTCAAGCCGTTTGCGTTGTGTTTTGACTTGCTTGCCACTACATATTGAAGATTAAAAGTGAAGCGAGACTTTGGTCATTGATTGCTTGGATTTTCGAGGATATCTGGATTTATCTATATTACAAGATCTGAAGCATCAAGACTTATTATGGCGGGCTATTCTTATACTTCAAATCAATTCAACTACAATGAGCCCAAGGTACAATTTGCAAATACATTGCCTATGTCTAATGTTAATAGTTATTTTGCAAGTACCATAAATCCTCATGTTGATGTTGCTAGATTTGATAATAGTAGGCATATTGCATCGGCTAGTACTTATTCAGATGGCGTTAATTATGCAAATTATAATTCTGAATTTTATATCCAAAAGCCATTGTCAAATAATATTCATGCTTTGAGTTTTAATGATACTAGCAACATACAACATTACACTCACACACCGACTGTGCAACAAGTTCAAAAGTCGGTTAACATGTATCAAGGCCAAACTAACATGGTGAGTTCGGTCAATTATTATGGAACACCGCATACTAGTAATTTTACTAATATTCAGCAAGGTGTTTCATCTATGCATTCATCGGCTGGAAATTCAATGTATATGATTATGCCACAAAACTTGCCGGTGAATGAGAAAGTTGGTTATGCTAATTCTAGCCATCTGACCAGCTATTCTCAAACATCATGTGCCACCAATCTCTATAATATTCAGCAAGGTAGAGATGAATCAGTTTTTAAGTATTTAGAACGATTCAAAGAAATAAAGAGTCAATATTTTAATTTATCTATTTCTGATTCAGATCTAGCTAATCTTGCATTTAAAGGTTTAAAATCATCCCTTAGAGATAGTTTGAAAGGCATAGAGTTTCATTCGCTTGCTAGTGTGCTTGTAAGGGCTATGGCACATGAACTAAGAATGAAAAAAGAAGATGAAAACAATTCAAATTTGATGAATGTACAATCTGAATTTGTTACGTCAAAAGAGTCAAGTCTTGCTGCACAAGAGCATGTTACGTATAACAAAACAACAATACTTGATTTTTCTAAAGCCGAAGGTGTCGTGCACTTTTCTAGTGATTATCATATCATTGGACGACAAGTTCAGGCTAAGAAAAATTCAGAAAATCAAATTGTTGAAAACCAAGACAAAGAAGGTGAGAAGAAAACATTGGCATGTCGACACGAGGTGATTTCCAGCAAACCTGGAAGACCCAGTATAACCGGCCCCATGACCCGGTCTGACCGGCCTATACAGAGTGTGACTGTTGACTGCCATCTGGAGGAGAAGTATGACATCATCCACATCAAGCTTCCTCGCCTCTCCAATTTATTTGATAAGGTATGTTTTGCAAGTAACTCCCAATCAGATCCTACATTTTCAATTAATTCATTTGTTAATGATTGTATCATAAATAGTTCTAAGAGATCGATTGAGGATGGTAGTTTACTTGCTAGTAATAGTATACCTTCAGATTCAATCAGCCAATGCATTGTGAAAATTAAAAAGGCTGATCATAAAAATACTTTGACATTTAAATTTTCTATATCATCACTGTCAAAGTTTTTCTCTTCATGGTGTGCTTATGGTTATTCTGGACTTAAATGCAAGAGATCAAAGCCGAGAGCGATTGTGAAGTCCGATGCTAATATAGTGATCAACTCTAAAGCATCGGGTATGGGAAGTGCTAAGAAAGGTATAGTCGAATGGGTCGATGAGAAATCTGAACCATTCGTTTGCTTGGCCTTAAAGCCTTCTCCACAAAAGCATCGGTTGGAAAAAATTAAGTACACCTTTGATTTAACTTTGTGTGATAATTTATTTGATATCTTTCTAGAGAATAATTTTATTAAACTCTTTGATCACAAAGTTAGTCCATCACCTCCCGAGTTAGGAGATCAAAAATATTGCAAGTGGCATAATTCTTTTAATCATAACACTAGTGATTGCAATATTTTTCGTCAATTCATACAATCGGCCATTGATTCTGGACCATTGAGGTTTGCTCAAACACAAGGGGATGACCAGTTGGCCACAATTGGTTTTGATGGCAAAGGATCATTAAATCGGTTAGCATCAACCGGTTTATCCAAAGATCCAAATTTAATTGCCAAAGAGGAAGATTCAAAGCTCCCAAGTGATGAGAAAGACATCGTCCATGACTTGCAAGATCAAGCAATTATTGAGGACGATGAGCTTGTCAAAATCCCAGAGGTTACTAGGGGCAAATGGATTTTTCTCCATCAAACCAAGAACTTGTTGCAGCCCCTGTGCTAGAACAGGCGGTTAGACCGCCTAGGCGAGGAGGTCTAACCGGGTTGGACCAACAGGTCAGACCGACTTCCCAAGTCGGTCAAACCGGGTCAGGTCTGAAAGATCAAAAAATGTTGAGACCTGAACGTCCTTTAGGTAATGGAGGTAAAGACCATGTCAAGCACAATGGTAAGAAGCCAAAGCTCACCTTTGCTGAACTTCTGGCTAAATATCAAAAAGATAATGAGGCCAAGTGTGCTAATCGGTCAATTGATGCTAAATATTCAAGATTGCCTCCTAGACATAATTATGGGAATTGGCATCGGCAAAGAATGGGTTTTCATTCAGGGACAACATATTCTCCTTTTTAGCCATCAATGCCAGTTTCATATGCTCCATATTCCACTAGTGCTCATCCTTATTCATCATGGGGTTGGAGAGATACATCGACACATACTCCTTCATATTTCAGACCATATCATGTTGAGTATGCAGCTCCAAGACGACCATCACATGCAAGGCGGCCATATGTTGAAAGTGACCATTTTGAGTATAAAGATCGGTCTAGTGCTCGAAACAAGAAAAAGGTTGTCAAGCAAATTTACCAAGTGAAAAAAGATGGTCGCAATGACAAAAGTTCAGATCTGAATTTAATTAATTAAAAGCGGATTAATGTGTTGATCACTTCGGCTATTGGTGGCAAAGGGAAGGAAAAATCATCTGTTGATCCTCCAAGTGCCAAATCTGAACAAAAGGAAGTGAAGAGGTCGAAAAACAAGAGAGGAGCACTGCTGTCCAAAACTGAAGCAAAGTCAAGTCATCCACTTGGTTTATCAAATTGGCAGAAGAAGAAGCTACAAAAGCTTAGTGCTCAAGAGCTGAGGAAGAAAGGCATGGCGTGGATTCCTAAAGGAAGCATTCAGACTCACACGGGTGATGATCAAGCAAAAGGTGCAACACAGTTGAAGGAGAAGAAAAGATATGAGAGGCGGTCTTCAAAATTGAGGTTTGCACCAAATCATCAAAATTATTGGTCATTACCTAGTTCATTTTCTTTACAAATGCCTATGTTTTGGAATTCATCCTTAAATATGCTTGATTATCCCTCATATTCTTATTTTGGTCCTTGGGTTCCACATGGATCATCTTTATACCGTAGTGGGTTATCACCAAATTACTATGCATATTGATTAATTTGCAAAAGCCGAAATATGTAGTTCTTAGACATGGTTTTAATTTGTGAAGTTATATATCTCTACTCTTCGGTTGTGCATATTCTTATGGATGAATTCTTAAAGGATGATATTGAATTATCGTCTTTCACAACATACATGGCCGATGAATCTCTTAGATCATCATCCTAAAGCGATATCTTCTCGATGAGAGGTTGCTTATAACCTTTTTGGTGCCTTAAGTGCTTGGGGGGCAAGACTTAAGCAAAAAGAGTAATTTATCCCGCCGTGTGTCCCCTGACATCGAAGTTTCTCGGCGCGCCCGGATCACGTCTCCATCCGCCGAGCCTCTGGTCTTGGTTTTGCGGCTCAACCAAGTAACCCGTCGGGTTTGTGGTGAACCGCCGCAAACTCCACGTGCAGACTCCGGTCTTGAGCCGCTACCCTGCACCGGCTCCGGTCGATGACTTCGTCTTGCTTTTCTTGCCACCATGCGGCCCACACTTGACCCCGTTCAGCCACCGGGTCCATCAAGCCGAGCCTACTTGTCTCTCCACTCCTCGGAGGCCCCGCAAGGTAAGACCTTTCACGCTCGCTCTTCACCTACACCAACACGAGTCAAGCCGCAACCTGCACCTGCAATACTCGGCCAAGAGTCAGTCCACACCATGTTGTCAATCACTCATCACACCATGGAGCGACCATCCACCGGTCCTCAGACGCTCTGGTCCTCAGCGGTAAGAATGCTCTTGTTCCCATGGTTAAACTGATGAATAATTGCTCTGTTTATTCCTCTTGTATGCCTTGCTTACAGCTTAGTACCCTATTTAAGTTTCAAGTTTGTTGGCTTGCATGATCAAACCTTAGCTTGAAACTTGTGGGTAGCAAAAAGCATGACCTTTGCCTAGGTTCTTTTGAGGTATGATATGGTATAATAGAGTTGCTATGAGCTAGTACCAAGTGATGTTTGATTTCTGGAGTTTTCTTTTGGAAAATGTTAAAATGATAAGTTCCTCAATGATGAGAAAGTTCCAATCCAATGCCATATGTAGATCTTAGAATTTGTTTGCTTCCACATATGCTACCTGATTTCCTCATTGAGTCTAGCCGAATTGTTGTGACCCTCGGCGAGAAACTTATCATGCTCCTATGATCAAGACACATACACATCCACCATATGCTAGACTTCTACACCGGAAGTCAACAACTACCATTTCATCCGTCCCCCATCCATTCCATAGAATAAAAGCTCCGCACATTGCTTCATGACTTATCCCTCACCAAAAATATTTAAGAAAGACTATGGGCTTTGTAAAAAAAGAGAAAGAAAAGAATACTTGCTCAAAGGCATGCATAGAAAAAAAAGAGTGAATATAGAGACATAGCCCAAGTATCCAAATCTCAAAAAGGAGAGAGGAGAAAATCATGCAAAAAAGGAGTTGATTCTCCATCCACCACACACACACATGCACATCTTGATCAGGTTGTATGACTTGTTTCCCCAAGGATCCGGTTTTCGACTCGACAATATATGAGAAACAGGTATGCCACATATATTCCCTACCTACAGCTCCAGATACAAGCTTATTAGGAGTAGGTGGTGAAAGAAGGCAAATCAATGCCTTGGTGAGTGTTAACGGCTGTTAAGTACCACTTTATGCCGTCAACTCCTGCATAAAATAAATAAAAAGTGAGCATCAACATTAGGATAGGGCTTTATACTGACAATCTCCACAAGTGTTGGTGTTTCTAACTTTTGTTGTAGGGCACACTGAAATACGTGCTAAATGGTACAGTTGAGAGCAACTGATCTAATGGCTTATAGAGGACGTCATCATAAACAACCTCAAATGCCAATTTAGACTGCACCATTGCGACGAGCTCATCGAGACGATCGAAATAGATATATTATTTGCCTACATCGGAGTTCGTATGCACGAGATATGAAATAAACAAACAAATGATAGATGACATCACCTGGGCCCACACCTCGTCACGCGGGACCCACCAGCGGGGCCCACACATGGCGCGGGTCCACACCACATGAGCAGCATGGGGTGCATGGACAAGTGTGGCTGCAATGGGTAGCTTCCCATAAGCTTACACCGCAAGATTCAGTAGCTTACGCAGGAAGGAAACCGCCTCAAGCTCCTTCTCACGCAAGATACAGCAACTTGGCCCCCACTCCTCAGTGCCACGTGTCACCACCCTATAGGTGGTGCCCATGGCAGCCAAGGGGGCTCCTCCTACTCTCTTTGGCCTATAAATAGAAGTGGACGGGGTAGAGAATGGGACACACAACTCCTCTCCTCCTCTCTCATTTTCTCTCTTGAGAGGAGAGGCTCTCCTCTCCTCCTTCTAGAGTGTAAGTGTGGAGTAGTTGATTAGATCAAAGCTAGGGAGAGAGTGAGAGGTATGTACCTCTATGGATGCTCATTCTTCAATTAGATTAAAGTGAGTATTTCTGCATTTTCTATTTAGACTAAAGGGCAAGTGATATGTTCTTGTGTTCTTCGCCTGTTCATCATTTAGAGGCGCGTGTTCTTCACGAACACGCCTCCTCGATCTAGTTGATTAGGTGCACAAGTTTGTATCCCGTTTGTATGACTAGTCTATTAGAATAAAGTGGATGCTTGCATGCTCTGATTAGAATAAAGTGTGTTCATGATTCTTTTCTAATAGTTTATGGTAGGTTGCATGAGTATCCTTTTTCCTCTACTACTGCGTAGATCCTGGGTTTATGCGTTCGTCTGTTGCAAGTCATTCGTATACGTTGGAAGTATAGTATGGGACCGAGTGCTCTCTCGTATTCCTTTAGTGTAAGCTAGTAGTACCTATAGTGAGTGAGATCAGTTCTCTTCCGTGGTCGTAGTTCTATTAGTACAGGGTGCCGTAGTTCGTTGGCTATGGCAGTAACCACAGCGTGGACGTTGTGACACACTACCGGTTATCATCCGTTCGGCTTATCCCAACGTTAGGTAGAGGCAGTCCAGGAGGTGGTGACAGCCCTTCTGGCCCTCGTTGATCCTCTGCAGCTGGATATAGTCAGACCTCCGTTCCACATAGATCTGCATACCGGAGTCACCTGTTAAGTCAGGGCTATCGGTATCCCGAGCCAAGTTCTGTCTAGAGATCGACCTTTAATCTCATCTATAGTGCTATCTTTAGGAATCCTCTCTATCCTTGCCTCTTATCTGGGTGTGTCCTTGGACCGACTGTACGAAGTTAGTACACAGACGTTCCCTTGGATTCGATACCCTTGGAATTCTGAGGTGAAAGCTACAACGGAATCCATGCACTTGAGGATTTATTTCGTGTGTCGCTAAAATACCCAACAGTGAGGAACCATACACATCTAGCGATCCGAGAGTATCATTTGAGGAACTTTGATTCTTTTTGAAAACTTGCAAAACCTCCGGATTGATAACTGATCAAGGTAGATGAGATTGGCAACTTCTATATAACCATTCCATCTCTCAACCGCCCAAGGCAGGTAAAGCTACACGCCCCATATCAACCAAGCGAAAGGTAAGATCAATGCCAACCTATTCAACTCTTGATAAAATACCTAGTTGTACACTTGTCATAAATTGGGAATACAACATCGTAGCAACTCCTGATCAACCTAAGTCCTTAGTGTCTTGCTCGGGACGAGCAAGAGGCTAGCTTCGGGGAGTTGTTGACGACTGTGAAGTGCTTAATTTAGCTGTCAATTTACTCATCAATAATGGAGCAAAGGCATTTCTTGCACGCATTTCGTTAAGAAAAATGTACTTGCACTTGTCCTTGGAGATTATTTGATTGCATGAAAATAAGCATAAAAGAAGTGACAAACTCACCTCCTATGGTCCATTCCACATCACCTTAGCCAAGGAGGGGCTATCACCTAGGATTCCATGCATCCAAGCTATGTCATCAATCCAAGGGATGCACACCCTGATGAATCAGAGGGCGACACGTGGACGTCACATGGATTGAAGGGCCCACGTGCACACAAACCACCTCAAAACCGCGTGGACACCTAGAACCACATTGAGGACCCACCTGACAGCCACCATGAGAAAGCACAAGGTGAGGTGGGCCCACAGGGGGTCGGCCGACCCCACAGGTCAGCCGAACCGACCTTGTGGCGGCCCATCCTGGCCTTCCACGTGGAGCCTCCTGGTTGGTCCCTGAGTCCATTCCAAGGGTGTTTGCGGTGCTCTCACATCGGTGCTCAGGCCTATAAAAAGAAGGGGAGGGGGTTCATTTCTTAGTAACTCACTTTGCAACCCCTCTCTCACTTTTGGTTTCCACGGCTAGGAGGTAGGCTAGAGTAGTTCTACTTCAGGTTTCAAGTCTACATGGGATCTAGGTATGAGATTTCTTGTATCTTTATTCATTGTAAGACTCTGATCTATTTCAGTTATTCAACTATTTCATTTAGAGTAGTGCTTGCATGCATGGTTGATTTGTTCATGTGTTCTTCATCCGTTCATCATTTAGAGGCTCCTGTTCTTGATGAACAAGGCCTTTCGATCCAATTGATGGGTGACTTATTCATGTTTTCTTCATTTGTTAATAAGTTAGAGGCTCATGTCCTTCGCGAACTCAACCCTTTGATCCTATGGAATAGACGTAGAAGAACACGAATCCATTTGTATGACTAGCCTAGTTTGATCCAGTTAGATTATATGTTTGTGTTGCACGAAGTTCGAGTTCAAGCTACGGTACTCGGTGTAAGTGGCCAGTTATCTGGTGGCTCTGACCTGGGTCACAATAGCCCGGGCCGGTTAGTGTCTAGTTAACAACGCAAGCATAGTGCTTGGGTTGAGTAGCTGCGTTGCATATGATCGTGCTCCACAGTTTGTCTTGAGGTAGGCCATGGTAGTGACAGCCGTTGGACCTGTTGTAATCCTCCATGTTCGGGTACACTGTAGGAGTCCAAAGTCTAACAACCGTCGTCGTGCGAAAGCGATGCGGGAGGTTAGCTCCCCGTTTGTGCTTGGGTGCTGAGCTGATATTCATACAATACTTGTGTGTCTAACTTGTATCAACTGACTTTATGTGTATAGTACATTAGAACCTAGAACTAACTCGTATGTTGCCTCCTAAGCCGCAGTGTACCTTTGAGAAAATGAGTTCAAGTGTGTTCACACTACCTTGTCATTATCATATCTTACCCCTATATTTGAGAACCTGATTTACTTTCGTCCATGATTTATACTCATTGCAATAGTGTTGCTCTTGTTAATCCGACCATGCCTTCCTTGGATTCGATACCCTTTGGAATACTCCTTTGGGGAAATGCTACAACGGTTTTTACTTTCTTTAAACCTTTTAATGTAGGCAGCGACAATCTCATCTCTCCCTTATCTAACCGATATTAAATCTGTCAATTTTAATTGCAAGATCCCAATATAAAAGTGATCATGAAATTTACGTTCTAACATATCTCAAGATATAATAGAACAGGGAGCAAGCGAAGAAAACCAAGCAAAAGTTGTTCTGGTTAAAGAAAAAACCAAGCGCACTTTAAGAGCATTATAACCACCTGCTTCACCTAGTTGAGCCGTGTATTGGAGCGGGCTCAGGCGGCGGCGTCGCGCTTCCAGGGGTACCTCCGCGAGGTCAGCTTGGCAAGCACTAGCCACTGCCTCTCCGTTTTTCGCTCCTCCCCCACGTGGATGTGAACCGGTTCCGTGAAGGCTTTGCCCATGGGACGTCGTCTACACGTATCGATCAGCTTCTGGAGGAGGTGAAGGACGCTGCGGAGCAACTGGCTGATGACGTTGTGCCTCCACCAGAGGGTGAGGGCAATCTCCTGCTGCAATAATGAAAACATTTGTATGAGTACTTGTAATGTTTCATGGTACTAGTAGTGTTACTTGGACCTGCTACTTTGTTTTGTAGCTTATTTTAAGTTGCCACTTTACTTTGACGACATCCATGTACTGTTAATTTCTTCGGTACGTAGTCTGTCACGAGAAACTGTAGTCCCATTGGCCTTAGTTTCCTAGCGAAGGGGGCATACTCTCATGCACGCTTAGTACCTTGGCTTGGCGAAGATCTCGGCCCACGATTTAAGACGTATTCTGCCGAGTACTTTATAAATCATAGGGTTCGTGTTTAGATGAGCATTTTAAATTTGACAGAAAAAAGTATGTTGCCGTAAATGAAGACATTCCCCAAGTTTCAGATTTGAAGCTTGGGTGCCTGGTCATGCTTTTGCAGAAAGAACAAAGTGAAAGAACTCCAACAGACATGAATCTTTATTCATTGCCAGGATTGCTAGCATAGACGATGAGTATACAAAGAACTAATAAGAGGTACATAGCTTTATGGGTAGAAGCAGCGCAAGTGCTCAATATTCCTTGAGTTTGGCACCTCGGAACCATCCTCCCACATTAGCCAGTAAGTACCCGGCCTGCTAACCTCCTTGACGATGAATGGCCCTTCCCACGGGGCCGATTGCTTGTGCATCTCCTTTTTGCTTTGGATCCTTCAGAGGACGAGATCGCCGACGTAAAAGGCTCTCTCTTGCACGTTCTTGTCATGGTAACGCCTCAGAGCTTGGGCGTGACGAGCCGCCTGAATGGTTGCTGCGAGCCGCCCTTCCTCGATGCTGTCGATGTCCTCAATGCGCGCCTCCTCGGCTTTGTTTTCCTCGCAGACCTCTACCCTGGGTGCATTGAACATGAGGTCGGTTGGGAGTACCGCCTCAGATCCATAAACTAGGAAGAAGGGTGTCTGACCAGTAGCGCGACTCGGCTGTGTCTGCAGTCCCTAGATTACTGCTGGGAGCTCTCGGAGCCAGCGTGTTGCGTACTTTTTTAGTTGGTCGAAGATGCACTTCTTGAGTGCCTCGAGCACCACTCCATTAGCTCGCTCGACTTGGCCATTAGCGCGGGGGTGTGCCACTGAAGCGTGAGCCACCTTGATGAGGAAATCGTCGCAGTATTCCTGGAACTCTCACCCCTGTGAAATTTGTGGCCAAGTCAGTGATAATCCTATTAGGGACACCGAACCTGTGCACAATCTCCGCGATGAACTTAGCTGCCTTTGCCACCATTAGTGCCTTTATTGGCTTAACCTCTATCCATTTGGTGAATTTGTCAACGGCCACCAGGATGTGGTCGTATCCTCCGGATGCTTTCTTGAAGGGACTGATCATGTCGAGTCCCCAGCACGTGAAAGGCCAAGACACGAGGATAGTTTGGAGGGCTTGAGCCGGGACATGGATTTGCTTTGTGAAGAACTGGCATCCCTCGCAGCATTTGACCAGCGTCTCGGCATCCGCGACAACTGTGGGCCAATAGAAACCAGACCGGAAGTCTTTGCCTACGATGGTTCGCGCCCCGGTGTGGTTTCCACACATGCCGCCATGGATTTCGGATAGGAGCTCTCATCCTTCTTCCTCTGAGATGCATTTTTGAAGTACTCGGGAATGTGCTCCTCGGCGATATAGGTTATCCCCAATCAAGATGTAGTTCTTGCTCTTGCGGGTGATCCTTTCATGTAGCTGCTCGCGTCTCTCTCTCATTTTCGGGTGAGGGATTCGGAAGCGTTCCATACTTGATGTACTCGACCATCTCTGAGATCCACTCGGGTTGTGGCTCAATCATAAGGACTTCACCGAGTCCTTCAGATGGGTCGACTTGTGCCACAGGGTTCTTGATGGAGGGCTTTATGAGATCTTGGACGAAGACGGCGGGTGGTACCTGGGCTCTGGTGGAACCCATTTTTGCCAACTCGTCGGCTGCCTTATTGTTATCTCGGAGCACGTGCTGGAACTCTAAGACAAAGAATTTGCCCTTGAGCTTCCATATTTCCGCACAATAGGCGTCCATCTTCTCATTTGTCCTCTGCCATGTCTTGTTCGCTTGATTGACGACCAGGGCAGAATCTCCCCTGACTATCAAGTGCTTGATCCCGAGTGATATGGCGATTCGTAGCCCATGGAGGGCTGCTTCGTACTCAGCCGTGTTGTTCGAGACCTTGAACATGATTTGGAGCATGTACTGCAGCTTCTTACCCTTGGGGAGATGAGGAGTACGCCAGCTCCGCCTCCCTTAATCCTGAGCGATCCATCAAAATACATGGTCCAGTGCTCAGGTTCGGCAACAACAGATGGCGTTTGGATCTCCGTGTACTCAGCCACGAAGTCGGCCAGTACCTGTGACTTGACCGTGTTGCGCGGTATGAAGGTAATGTTGTGTGTGGCCAGCTTGATGGACCACTTCATGATTCTTCCCATGGCATCCCTATTGTGCAGGATGTCTCCTATGGGGTAGTCAGAAACTACGATGATCTTGTGAGCCTCGAAGCAGTGCTTCAACTTGTGGGTGGTGATGAGAAATGCGTAGAGTAGTTTCTGCGCTTGGTTGTACCGCACTTTTGAGTTGGTCAGTACCTCGCTTATGAAGCAAACCGGTCTCTGGACTGCATAGGCGTGACCTTCCACTTTGCGCTCCATGACTAGCGTTGTGCTCACCACGTGCGTGGTAGCCGAGATGTAGAGGTAGAGCATCTCCCCGACTTCTGGCGCGGTGAGGATGGGTGGTTTCTGAAGGTAGTCCCTAAGTTGCAGGAAAGACTTCTGAGACTCCTCATCCCACTGGAAGTTATCTTGATGCCTGAGGAGTTTGAAGAAAGGTAACCCTCGCACACCAAGTTGTGAGATGAAATGGCTGAGTGTTGCCATGCACCCGGTGAGCTTCTGTACGTCTCTCTGGCACTTGGGGGGCTTCATCTGGGTGATCACGTTGATCTTGTCCGGGTTTGCCTCTATGCCGCGGTGGCTAACGAGGAATCTGAGTAGTTTCCCCGAGGGAACGCCGAGAACGCATCTTTTCGGGTTAAGTTTCCAGCGGTAAACCCTGAGGTTGGTGGAGGTCTCAGACAAGTCCTTGATAAGGTTATCAGGCTCTCAAATCTGGACTACTATGTCATCTACGTAGGTCTCGGCATTTTTTCCAATTTGTGTTACTAGACACTTTTGGATGACACTTTCCAATCAGCGTTCTTCAGACCAAAAGACATAGTCAAGTAACAATACGCGCCAAAGGGCGTAATGAACGACGTCTTGATCTGGTCTTCGACTTTTAGGCTGATCTGGTGATAGCTCGAGTAGCAGTCGAGAAAATAGAGCAGGGCACAACCCACCGTGGAATCAACAACCTGGTCTCTTCGCGGGAGGGTGAAGGGGTCTTTGGGGCAATGTTTGTTGAGATCAGTGTAATCAACGCACATTCTCCATTCCTTATTCTTTTTGGATACAAGAACTAGATTAGCCAACCAGTCAGGATGATACACTTCCTTTATGAAACCAGTTGCTAACAGTTTTGTAAGCTCTACACCTATCGCCTCCTTGCAGTCCTTCGCGAATCGACGCAGCTTCTGCTTTATCGGCTTTGCGTTCACGTCAACCTTCAAGGAGTGCTCGGCGAGCTCTCTGGGCACCCCCAGCATATCCGCTGGTTTCCAGGCGAATATGTTCGAGTTAGCGCGTAGGAACTCAACGATGCCAGAAATGTTCTGATGGTAAACCTAACGTTTACATAGAATCCGCAAGCGCACGGATATACCATTGTAGCATTTCCCCAAAGAAGTATTCCAAAGGGTATCGAATCCAAGGAAGGCATGGTCAGATTAACAAGTGCAACACTACTGCAATGAGTATAGATCAATGACGAGAATAAGTCAGGTTCTGAACACAGGGATAAGATATGATAATGATAGGGCAGTGTGAACACACTCGAACTCGTTCTCTCTATGGTACACTACGGCTTAGGAGGCAACGTATGAGTAAGCTTTAGGTTCTAAGGTACTATACATATAAAGTTAATAGATACTAGTCAGTCACATAAGCATTGTATGAATATCAGCTCAGCACCCAGGCACAAACGGGGAGCTAACCGCCCACGTCACTTCCGCACGACGTCGGTTGTTAGATTTTAGACTCCTACAGCATACCCGAACGTGGAGGAGTACAAAGGGTCCAATGGCTGTCACTACCGCGGCCTACCTCTATCAATCCGTGGGGCACGCTCATATGCAACAGAGCTACTCAACCCAAGCACCATGCTTGCGTTGTTAACTAGACACTGACCAGCCCGGGCTATTGTGACCCAGGTCAGTGCCACCAGATAACTGCCACTTACACCGAGTACCGTAGCTTGAACTCGAAGTTCATACAACACAAACAAGTGATCTAACTGGATCAAGCTAGGCTAGTCATACAAACGGATTCGTGTTCTACTATGTCTATTCAATAGGATCAAAGGGTCGTGTTCGCGAAGAACACGAGCCTCTAACTTATGAACAAACAACGAAGACATGATTAAATCATCCATCAAGTGGATCGAAAGGCCTTGTTCATCAAGAACATGAGCCTCTAAATGAAGAACACATGAATGCATCACTCATATATGCTAACACTACTTTATATGAAATAGCTAAATAACTGAAGTAGATCAAAGTCATACAATAAAATAAAGATACAAGAGAACTCATACCTAGATCCCAAAGTAGACTTGGAACCCGAAGTAGAGCTACTCTAGCCTACCTCCTAGCCTTGGTAACCAAAATTGAGAGAGGAGTTGGAAAGTGAGTTGGGTAAGAAATGAGCCCCCCTCCCTTCTATTTATAGGCCTTCGACAACTTGTGGATGCCACGCCAACAACCCGTGAATGGGCTCCAGGACCAACCAGGAAGCACCACGTGGAAGCCCCTGAGTAGCGGCCTCAAGGTCAGTTCGGCTGACCTGTGGGGTCGGCTGACCCCCTGTGGGCCCCACTCGTGGTGTGCTTCCTCGTGGTAGCTATCCTATGGGCCCTTGCATCGGTGCCCGGTGTCCACTCGAGTGTGAAGCGGTTTTCCTGCCCGTGGGCCCTTCAATCCATGTGACGTCCACGTGTAGCCCTCTGATTCATCGGGGTTTGCCTCCCTTGGATTGGTGACATGGCTTGCATGCATAGAATCAGGTGACGTGGCATGGACCATAGAAGGTGAGTTGTCACTTCTTTTATGCTTATTTTACCTGCAATTACAAAATCTCCAAGGACAAGCGGAACTACATTATTCTTAACTAAATGCGTGTAAGAAATGCCTTTTGCTCCTTTATTCATGAGTATATTGACGGCTAAAGTAGGCACTTAACAGCCGTCAACAACTCCCCCGAGCTAGCCTCGTGCTCATCCCGAGCAAGACACTAAGGACTTAGGTTGGTTGATCAGGAGTTGCTACGATGTTGTATTCCTAATTTATGACAAGCATACCACTAGGTATTCTATCCAGAGTTGAATGTGTTGGCATTGATCTTACCTTTGCTTGATCGATACGGGGCATGTAGCTTCACCTTGCCTTGGGCAGTTGAAAGCTAGAGCGGTTATATATAGATCGCTAATTACTTGTACCTTGATCAGTTATCAATCCGAAGGTTTTGCAGGTTTTTTAAAAGAAATCAAATTTCCTTAAATGATACTCTCGGATCGCTCAATGTGTATGGTTCCTCACCAAGGCATTGGGTTGCCTTCTTTCACAACCTACTCCTAATAAGCTTATACGTGGAGCTGTAGGTAGGGAAAACATGTGGCATACCTGTTTCTTATGTATTGTCAAGTCAAAAACTAGATCCTTGAGAGCAATGAGTCATACAACCTGATCAAGATGTTCATGTGTGTGTATATGGTGGATGGAGGATGGACTCCTTTTGGCATGATTTTCCCTTCTCTCCTTTTTTACATTTTTGAGACTTGGGCTATGTTTCTTTATTCTTTCTTCTTTTTTTTCACAGAGCCCATAGTCTTTCTTGAATATTTTTGGAGAGGGATAAAATCATGAACAATGCGCGAAGATTTATTTGTGGAATGGATGGGGATGGATGGAATGATGGTTGCTAACTCCCAGGGTGGAAGTCTAGCATATGGTGGCTGTGTACGTGATCATGATCATAGGAGCATGAGAAGTTTCTCGCCGAGGGTCATAACAATTCGACAAGACTCAATGAAGAAATCAGGTAGCATATGTGGAAGCTAACAAGTGCTAGAATCTGCATATGGCCTTGGATAGGAATTTCTCATCATTGAGGAACTTATCATTTTAGTATTTTTCAAAAGAAAACTCTGAAAATCAAACATCACTTGGTACTAGCTCATAGCAACTCTATTATACCATATCGTACCTCACAACAACCTAGGCAAAGGTCATGCTTTTTGCTACCCACAAGTTTCAAGCTAGGGTTTGATCATGCAAGCCAACTAACTCAAAACTTAAAAGGATACTAAGTAGTAAGCAAGGCATACAAGAGGAATAAACAGAGCAACTATTCATCATTTCAACCATGGGAACGAAAGCATTATTACCGCGCATAGGAAAAACAAACTAATTTAGGAAAGCAAATAAATATATTTGGGTCTTTTCAATTTTGTAGATTTTTATTTGTTTTTGGCATATGAGGTTCTGAAAACAAATGAAGATACAAGATACCTCAGAGTGGGGGTCCTCCCCCAAGCTAGCTTCATGCTCACTACTGTTGAGGGGGATATCCTATCCACCGAAAGTAAGCCCTTTGCTCCTCCAACTGCTGCTACTTTACTTGCTCGATGGCATGAAGTCTCTCACCTGACATACGCTGCTAGTCCCGAGTGGACTCAGCGTGCTGGTGCGCAGCCTCCTCCACATCGCTGACTCGCTCATCTGTTGAGTGAGGGTAACCCCACAAGACGACGAGCACAACCCGAATGACGAAGACGTCGCATCCCCGTAGGTAGTACCAGCAGACATGGCCCACTCACCACTACCTGCACTAGCCCAAGCTGAGCTACTCGCACCTTGCTGGTACATGGACTGATCCCAACCGGGAGCATATCCGGGTGTAACCCCAGGCATGTACTCGGTAGAGGTCCATGTGCCAGGCGGAGGTGTAGTAGGCTGAGGCTGTGGCTGAGGCGACGGCTGCGAAGATGGCTGTGGTGGCGGTTGTTGTGCCCTGGCTGCTCTCCTCGATGCACTCCTAGTAAACCTGTCACCAGAGACACTAGAACGACGAGGTTCCTCAAGAGGAACGGTTAGTGGCCCTTGGCCGTATAAACTGAAATCCGGGTTAGGTAACCGAATATGGTTTGCATAGCCAGGGTAAAAGAAATCCAAAGAATCGTCCGGGCCCTTCTTAAGAATATGCCCCTGAGTCAAATAGGCCTCATCGATCGAAGACCAGGGGTTAGCAATGTAGGGCACATTGGGCCCTTGTGTAACCGCAAGACTCGTAACGATGCGCAAAACCAAGGACCTACACTCAATAGAACCCGTCATCTTGAAGTTCGTCAACCACTGCCAAATCATAGCTTGAACGGGGGAGACCTTGATCCATCTGACCACGGCGTATAAAATTTTCATCTCATCAGTGCGCATGGTTCGAACATCATCCCTTGGAAAGAGAGTGATGGCGAGCCACTTCTGCCATAGTCGGAGAGTGGGATGCAAGATATCGTTGCACCGAGGTGTCAACTTGCCGCGAACAGGCCGACCAGAAAGTTCTTCCCAAAAACTTTCGTGAGTAAAACCGCTGCAAGCTTGCTCAAGAGGAATAGCGCAACAGCGATGAAAACAGAGGGTGAAACTAAGATCCTTCCATTAAACCCGATATGGAACTCCATGAAATCGAAATGAAATACTAGATGCATCTTCTTGAAGAGTGTAGAGAAACTGGATGGTAATAGGCCTAGAACCGATCTCCTCAACCGGGACAAAACCTTCCCAACCAAGAGCTTGCCAAATGGAATCGAACTCGGAGTCCATACCTGTCTTCTCCAAAAGGGTCGGGTCGAATTCCCTCGTGTTGGAGAAGACTCGATCCTTGAGGATAGCGTAGGCTTGTCTCTCTCGGTCGTCCCTCAAGTCGATGAAGGGGGCGTCAGCGGCGTACACTCCTTCGGCTTGTGGCGTAGGAAGCTGTTCCTCTTCCTCTTCTCCTTCATGCTCCATTGACATCGGGCTCGGTGTAGCTTTAGAGTAATAGGACGAGCTTTCTCCATCTAGCGAACGGCGAGAGCTAGTCACCATTCGGAATACACAAGAGGCCCAACTCATGGTGCACAACAATCAAACAACACAAGCAACTCGGTGATGGATTAGTGAAACCAGAATAAATTCTTACCGAGATTGCTCCATCAATGATTAATACTTAACAACAACTTGGAGAGTGTGCTTGTCACTTCAATCTCGAGCAAGAAATCCAAGAAAACCAAAGAGCCAAAGAGTAGAGAGAGGGAGTGTGATGAAAATGAGTGAATGGGTGAAAAACCCCCTCAATCCCCCTTCTATTTATAGGCAAATGAGCCGGGCACCGAGACATGGGCCGGTGGCAACGGCTAGGAGCTGTCGGAGGAAGTGGGTCCCATTTGGCCATTGGCCTGGGTCGCCCGACATGTGCGGTCGGCTGACCCCACCTCGGGTCTGTCCTCCTCCAACTTTTTTCAACGGCTCTCTAACGGGTACCTGGTGTCCTTCCCAAGTGCCTCGGTCCAAACTCACCCACAAAGTGGCTCAAATAATTTTTCAAGGATTTTCCAAGCTCAAAAATTATTTTCAGAGATTTTATTTGAAAAGGGAAAATGGCTAGAAAAATTCTAGCATGCAGATACACTGTTGGAAAATTAAATATGCATGTTGGAAAATCAAATAAAAGGTTGGAAACAAATATGAGATAAATACCAATTTTACCTTTTGGCAAAAAGGACTCATCATTTTAAGTCCGAGAGTGGGACTTTTCTCGGTGATTAGTTCCACTCGTCACCCCACTCCCGAGAAGTAGAGGGGTATGACTTCTGTACCTCCCGCCACACTTTCTTTGTTTTCTTTGGTTTTGCTGGTGTGGTCAGAGGTTGCTTAAGCTGGGGTCGTGGCTCCGTCCACTTCCCGGATTGCTCATCATTTCCTTGAACTGGATAACATTGCTCTTCTGTTGGTCAAAATCGGAACATCAAGTTCTTCTTCCCAATGCGGAACCGGATCGTTCCGTTTCCCACATTGATACTCGCCTTTGCGTCACTTAGGAATGGCCTCCCAAGAATGAGTGGCATTTCTGCATCATCCTGCATATCAAGGACCACGAAATCCGCGAAGATGCAAGAACCTTGGACGAATACCAATAAGTTCTCGATTATCCCCTCTGGATGCCGGATCACTGCATCAGCAAGTTGAACTGTCTTCGAGGTTGGAGAAAGAACAGGATACCCCAATTTTTCGAACATGGCCTTGGACATAAGATTGACACTTGCACCGAGGTCACAGAGAGCGTTCCTGATTTTCTGATAGCATATCGTGCAAGTGATAGCCGACTAACCAGGGTCTATCCTGTGTACAATTGCTGAAGATTCCTAGGGATCAAGAACCTGCTATACTGGCTTCCCTGCATAGTCAGTAGGTCGTATCCGCCTAGATGGCTTACCCCATCTAGTGGACACTATGCAAACATCTTCACAGGAGGATACGGGTTGCCCCGGAATCTTCCTGTGACAGAACCGCTCAAATTAATTCCATGTTATCACCTAAACCCCTCCACTTGGCCATTAAGCAATAATATAGATGTAACTTGTCGTCTCTGTTGGGTCCAGCCCGGTAAATCACTTACATCATAGGATCAACAATTGTACATCAAAACTCACACGAAGGCAAGTCCAGAGATAAACAAGTCACAAATTATTACATAACATCCTTCAAAGGTTCATTATTACAAACCAAGTCTGTTGCATAAAGGTAAATGGTTCAAAGTTCGAAACACAGCGAAAATAAAATACTGAACGACATAAGCAACATCACACGAGGCCATCTGTGATGCCACTAAGCACTGTCATCCTCCCACTCGTACTCCCAACCGGGTGGGAGAGAACCAGGCAACAGAAAGTGTGACGCCCCAGGTTTTTAATTAGCATCATTAGTGCTAATGACCGAATCAACCGAGTCAAACACTGTTGACATTGGTCAAACCTTGGTCAACCTGGGTCATCACCTCGAAAATCTCGCCAACAATCACTAATGACCCTCTTACTCAAGTCGACCCACACTTGTAGTCAAACCTTGGTCAAAGTCACAGTCAAACCCTATTTAAACTCTAATGTCCTTGAGCATCCTCCGAAACTTTTGTCGTGTTCTCCAAATTTCACCTAAACACTTCAAAATCTCCCAATATAAAAGTTGTCTAGTTTTTCGAGGGACACAACTTTGCTTTTGGGTGGCATTTCAAATTTTGAGTGTAAAAGGGTGAAAAACTTGGTCAACTGCAGTAAACACTATTCATCAGCGCCATGGAAAACCAGCAACTTTGCCTGCAGTTTATGCTCAAACCATTGAGCAAAACATAGGACAGCCTTTGTAAAAGTTGTAGAGGGCTCATTGCTCTACAACTTTGCTATTTACATTTTGTAGCACTTCTGTTGCGAAATCTCGAGAATTTTTTGGTCAAAGACAGCTAAACGAAACAAGTTCGGCGACGTCGCGCCACAACGCCGCGCTCCCGCGCCAGAGTGTGCCGCGCTCGCGTGCCGCGTGGCACCCCGACCTCATCGACGTCCGGGCCCCTCCACGTCGGCCGCGCCCTGAGGCCACGCCTCCCGAGGCCGCGCGCGCCCCGAGAGCCTAGGAGCCCGCGCCCTCATGCGTGTCGCGCGCCAGCGCCCCGCCGCCGGGTCCCTCCCGTGCTGTCCACCGGCAAGAGGCCGCCCGCGCCCCGACGCGACGGCCGGACCCCCCTCGTCCCTCTTGTTGCTTCAAAGCGTCGTGAACATCGCCTATAAAAGGCCACGGTCTGTTCCTCGCGTGTGCAAGCCACCCCGCCGTCTCTCGAGCCCTCTGCCGCGCCGCCATTGGAGTGCCGCCGTCGAGCTCCGTTTTCCGCTCACTGCCAATGCCGACCAACCACCTTAGGATCTTCCTCACCATCCCCTGGACCTACCCGTGTCGCGCCTTGCCCTGGCCGCACACCCTTCTTCGCCGGAGCCGAGCTCCTGGCGGCCGCCGCACGGCTGCGCCGTCGAGCCCCCTCGCCGACAACCCCTCTGCCCCAACCAAGCTCGGAAATCGAGCCAAGGCGACCCACAGGCCGCCCTCCGCCCACGCCCGGCCGGTCACGGCCGCCGGTTCGCCGGAATTTGGCCGGACTGCCGCCGGCCGGTGCCCAGGGACCCAACTGCAGGGTCGACTTTCTTCCTAGGGGCCGTTCTGCAAAGAAAAGGCTTATTTGTAAGACCTCAAAACTTTCCAGGGACCTTGTTGTTAAGTGATTCTTGAATAGTGTGTGGATTTTTGCTGAAATTTGTAAAATTCGTAGAAAATTGTGGAAAAATCAGAAAAATGCAAACTCAATTTTATTGGATTTTTTGTAAAAAACACTACACCTTTTGTAAAGCATGACCATACATTTTCCTGATAGAATGTGCATGAAAAATAGAAGACTGTTAAAACTAGATCTGTTGTAGTTCAAAATCTACATGTGCTCTGTAGCTGAATTTTGGATATGTTGTGTGTTATGTCATGCCTAGCTTCAGTACCAAAAAATTGCACAAAGCTACTATGTAGATCTTTTATTATGAATTGTTTTGTATTTATGCTGAATCTGTCTAAATGATTTTTGTAGCTAAAAATAAATAGATTTTTGTGGTCAACTTCTGCATGTGATCTTTGTATGCCTAAATGCATCTCTGGTGAATTAATCACAATTTTATATCTGTCAGAAATATTTAATCTTGCTTTATGCCTAATTTTCTTTGTAATTGCATAACTCAAGATCTAGTGTAGCTCTAGGTGTATATGTTGCATGCCTAGATTAGTTTTGGACCAGAGGCCATGTGTGAGAAAGTTGGGATCCATTTGATGCTTATTTATTTTTATATGCATTTATCATGTTTTGGTAGCTAGCTTTTGTTATTTTCGGTATAATTAATTTCATAGCTCCTTTAAGCGTGCATGTGTGTGCAGTGGCTTTGTTTAGGTTTGTAGTGCTTCATAAACACTTCCACTGAATTTTATTAATTTATTTTAAGAATTAAAGCAATAGAGGCCACTAAAGGGTAATATTAAATTAAATGGGAAAATCACCAACCCACCCCTAATGGCCCTATGTGTGTGATGTAAATCATTTTAAAAAGTTTAAGACCAACCCCTTGCTGTTTGTGAAATTTAAATTAAACTATTTACATAAATATGTACACAGTCACTATCAAAAAGAATAAATAATAAAGAACCGCATATTGTTCCTTTTGGAAGAGTATGCTGAATGTATTTCTTATCTAGGTGAATGTGGTCAACCATGCACCCCATGGTTGTCATTGTGATGTTTGGTAAGTAATTAAATTAAAAACCGTCAATTAAATCTTGCATTTGCATCCTCGTGTAGATCTTCCCGACGGTAGATATACGCTCGTGCCGGAAGGAGGAGACGAAGGTGCTGACGGTGAGCTGCAGTACGTGGACGTAGCTCAAGACCTGGACCAAAGTCCAGAAGGGCCCAAGGCCAACCTTGCCAGCGAAGGCAAGCCCCGGATCATTAACCTCTCTTTTTAAAACTATGCAATTATCTTTGCTATGATTGTGCATTTACGTTTCAGGAGTTGAATTGAAACCCTAGTTGCATGATCCCTAGGTACCTATGTTCTTTTACTAGTATGCTAGGTCGATAGCTGCTATGCTATAGGACCGGTACAAGTCGAGTGATGTTCGTCACTCGTGAGAATAGGTTCTTATATTGGATTCATAAGATCTTTATAAATGCATTGCTCATGTGGTAAGAGCATGGGATTTGGGCTCCGGTCCAGTGGCTTTCGTGGGCTAAGCTTTTGAACGTACTAAGCACTTGTCGGGAATGGGACCGGTAAGCCTAGTACCTTAATGAGACGGTGCGGGAACTTTTTTTTTGACGAAAACCCCACAGCGCAGAAAAACCCTTTTATAAAAGAATCAAAAGTTTAGGGAACTTACATGAAAAAAAGCTAACTAAAAGCATCAAGCCAAACGCTAAAGGCAGATCGCAGATCTGTCTTGAATCTAACTAGATGGGCATTACACTGAGAAAGAAAATTTGAGAACCAGAGGTTGATACTAGGAGGGCCCCTGTCGAAAATCTTGTTGTTCCTGAGCTTCCACAACTCCCAAGCTGCAATCAAGGCCGCTTCTGTGAAGAAAGGTATGCCATGCTCCTGACTGGCCTTGAGAAATCTATCCTCAATTCCCAAGCTCATATCCCAGTGAAAGAGAATTTTGCTCCAACATTGCCGAGCAAAAGTGCAATAAAAAAAGAGGTGATTGATGGTCTCCAAATCCCCTGTCTCGCACAGCACACAAAGCTCATCATCATGCACATTGATGTGCCTCCTTGTTAACATGGTTTTGGTATTCAAACGGTCCACAAAGACCAGCCAAGTGAAGAATCTGATCCTTGGGATACATCTTGAAGCCCATAATGCTTTATAGATGTGGTGTGCTTGTATGACATCATAGATATGTGAGTAGAAGTTCTTGGGTGAGTAATCCCCTCTCCAAATGGTTATCCAGCTGTCCTCTTCCTCATCATTGAAAGAGATGTTCTGAATTTCAGTCAACATATTGTCAAGTTCCTCTGCAGCTTGCAAAGATACGGGTAGGAAGAAGAGATCGTCAAGTTCCTCGGCTTGTAACACTCCACGAACAGAGATCAAGTTATCCTTGGCAAAAGAGGCAATTCTCGAGAACTTTGATTCCAAGATGTTGGCTAACCAAGGGTCAGACCAGAAACAGCAGGTGGCACCATCACCAATTGCACAATGTGCAATTCCTCTGTAAAGACTATGCAAGCGCAAAATGTCCTTCCACCAGAAGGATCCAACTTCTCTTGAAGCATGGGGAATTTTATTCTGATAATACCTGAACCATATTAGTTGAATCCACGAAATCTCCATCTTATTATAAAATCTATGGAAATGTTTGAGGAGCAAGGCACCATTTTGCAATCTTAGGTTAATCACTCCTAGTCCTCCTTTATTCTTTGGCTGTTGGACAATCTCCCAAGCTACAAGATTCCCACCTTTTTTTCTGTCTGTGTTGCCTCGCCATAGGCACTGTTTTATGATTCGATCTATATTTTCAATTACTCCTCTTGGCAGTCTGATAGTGCACATAGCATAAGTAACAATGGGAGAGATAGCTGAGTTTATCATTTGGAGCCTTCTTGAATAAGAGAGCCAAGTGGCAGTTCCCGAGAGCTTCCTCTCTACTCTATCCATCATAGGGGTCAGATCTTCCATTCTTGGTTTTGTTGTTCCCATAGGCAGACCAAGATACATGAAGGGCATTGTGCCAATTGAGCAGCCGAAAGTTTGAGCTAAGCAATCAGTTTTTTCCTGTGTAACATTGATTGGGATCAGAAAAGATTTTCGATAGTTTACCCTTAATCCAGTGGATTCAGCAAAGGTGCCCAGAAGAGATTTTAGCAAGAAGAACTGTCGTGCATCAGCTTGCATAATGAGCAGAGTGTCACCTGCATACTGAACAATTGGGTAATCCTCTGTCGGCTGAGGGATAGGGGCAGATAGAAGACCTTGGCTTGCAGCTTTGTTTACCAGAACTTGCAGAAGATCAGCAGCTAGCACAAAGAGCAAGGGTGATAGGGGGTCACCCTGCCTAACTCCTCTTTTGCAGTCAAAAAATTTTCCAACTACTCCATTGAGTAGGATGGCAGAAGAGGCAGTGGTTAGAAGGGCCTGGATCCAATTTTTCCAGGCTATTGGGAAGCCCATGCTTTCAGTAATTTTGAGGATGGCTGAGTGTTCAACTGTGTCAAAGGCCTTTTCAAAGTCCAGCTTTAGGATGATGACTTCCCTTTTTGATTGTTGACACTGATGTATATACTCAAAGCACCATGCTAGGCAGTCTTGAATTGTCCTGGTTTTAATGAAACCATATTTGTTTTTATGCACCAAATCAATTATCACTATCTGAAGTCTATCAGCCAAGAGCTTAGAGACTAGTTTGGGACTTATGTTTACTAGTGAAATTGGCCTGTAGTCATTGACAGATTCAGGACTTGGCTTTTTGGGGATTAGAGTGATGAAGGCCCTGTTCACTGGTTTAATGGATGATCTCCCCACAAAGCACTCACTGCAGAATGCATAGAAATCATTCTTGATGAAGGGCCAGCATTTTTTCATGAAGAGGCCATTAAAGCCATCAGGTCCAGGAGCCTTATCAGCTGGCAGTTTCCTGATGAGATTGTCTATCTCTAAGATTTCAAAGGGAGCAGCCAAGTCAGAGAGATCCAAGTTTTGGTTGAGAATAGAGGGGAGGTCAAAATGCATAACAATGCCTGCTGATATCCCCAATCTGTTTCTGAAGGAGCTCCAGAGCAGATTTGCTTTACCATCATGATCTTGAATCCAAGCCCCCTCTTCATTAAGAATCTAAGAAATATAATTTTTCCTATGAGAAATTGTGGCTCTGGCATGGAAGTACTTTGTGCACTCATCCCCATATTTAATTCTATTGACTGTGTGTCTCTGTTTCCAGTAGATATTTTTGGAGTGCAGAAGGCCTTTGAGCTGCCGTTTAATGATATTTCTGAGATTTGCCTCTGCGAAGAAGAGGGTTCTTCTATTTTCTAGAGAGTCTAGAAAGAGGATAACTGTGTTACAGTTTTGAATCAGCAAATTCAGGTTTGAGAGATTCCTACTCCATGCCTTAAGATGTGATCTGAGGGATTTAAATTTGTTTGAGATATTCTTTACTGCATTGCCATCATGGGAGGATAGCCAGCTGCTCTGTACCGTAGATAAAAAATCTGAGTGCTCAGCCCAAAAGTTCTCAAATCTGAAAATATTGGACATTGGGATTCTTGTGTCAATAGCAATCTTGCAGGGGATGTGATCCGAGGTTATCTTGGCTAAGGGAAGCACTTCAGTATGGGGATGATCCAAGGTCCAATTGGGTGATGTGAAGAACCAATCTAGTTGCTCCAGTAAAGGATCGGACTGCATGTTGCTCCATGTGTAGGCTCTACCTTTCAGAGGCAGTTCAATCAGGCCAAGCTCACCAATAGCATCATTGAAGATTAGTGTGTCATTCAGATTCCCCCCAGGTCTGTTTCTGTTTTCTAGAGATCTGTAAAAGTTGAAATCGCCAAGAAAAATCCAATTGACACTATCATTGATGTCACAGTTCCTGAACCAGTGTATGAATTCAGATCGAGTTGGTTCAGTGCAGGGGCCATAGACATTGCTTAGCAGCCAGGATTCACCATTTTGAGTGGAAGTGAAAGAGACAGTGATGTTGAAGGAGTTCTTTTCCAAGACTGAGCCTGTGAATAAAGCACTGTTCCAAAGGACTAGGAGGCCACCAGACGCTCCAATCAACAGAATAAAGTCAAATTGATCAAAACGAATCGGGGCAAAGGATCTAATGAAAGAGATATCAAAGATTTCTCGCTTGGTCTCTTGCAGACAAATAATTGCACAGCCACATTCATCGATTTTGTTGTGAATTGCATCACACTTGCCCACAGAGTTAATACCACAAATATTCCAATGCAGAATGTTCCAAGACCGATTATCCATAAAAAACAAGCAAATAAAAAAGTTCATCTCCTAGGACTAGCATAGGAGGGGCAGTAGAACGGAGACCAGAAGCCATCTTGACATAAGCAAAATAAAGGGGCAAAAGAAGTGCGGCAGCCCAGTCTCTCGGAGTACGCATGGTTCTACAGGACCTCAGCATCTGCATCTTCGATGTTGATATCATTCTGACTGGGGTTTTGCATCAGAGCTTCTGGGGAGAGGTCGCTAGGATCAACTCCGCAATTTATGCCCCATCCTTGTAGGATCTCGATGGGGACAGGTCCCAGGCTACCAGATTGTTCATCAATTTTGACAACACTGATCTTCCTTTTCTTGGTTGGTTCTCTTTCAAGCCTAACTGGACAAAAGCCATCGTTTCTGTTGAGCCTGCTGCTTCTCTTGACACTAGTTTCAACCAGCGGGCAAGGGGAGCCTGTGGCAAGAGCCGGCAGGGTTATGGCTTTGCCACGACGTGAACTTCTCTTGTAGCCCCTGGTGTTGCTTAGATATCTTTCTGAAAGTCGAGGGGAAAAGCCAAGAACATCACCCAGCAGATGCGGATGTAGTTGCAAGATTTTGCATTGAAGCCTTCATCATGCTTAACAACAGTAATAATGCTCTGCTGACCCATGTGGAAAGGGGAATCACGAACAAGCTGATCACGTTGGGGTACGTTCCTCAATCTAATCAGACCCAATCCAAGAGGCGAAAGATGCGATTCTAAAACCTGAACGCGCTGAGCATGCTCGAGGAAGTCACAAACCAAGTTCAAAGTCGGCCGTAGCTGAGCAGCTTCTTGAGGCATTGGATTGATCGTCACGATCGCGTAGTCCTCATGCTCCATTGTTGGTTCTCCCCCAAGTGCCATGCGGCCCCTGGCAGGCCGGTTCCATCCATGCTCCACAGCAAGCCCGGCGACCAGGAAGGGACGCGGGTCGACTGGGAAGTTCACCATGGGTGCGTCGCCGTCGGCGGCGGTGGAATCTTTCCTGGTGGAGGTGGGGTTTTCTTTGGATGGAGATGGAGCTGGCGGATTTGCTGGGGTATTGTGGTTTTCCTGTTCCCTGGTTGTAGAATACGAAGAGTCCGAAACTGGTGAGGGGGCGGCACGAGGATCGAGGTGCGAAAAATCTGAGTTAAAAGAAATATTTCCATCTTGTTGAACATCCGTGGCAACATTAGATTGCTGTCTATCCTGGGCCGGTAACGGGATCTTGGGCCTCCAAACGATTTTGGCGTTGCCGCTAGTGGTCTGGGCTTTGGGTAGCCAAGTCAACACCTGCCTTTTCGAGCTACAAAATTTCTCAATGTGCCCTGAGTTTAGACACCGGCGGCATTTGACCAAGTTCCTGCAGGCCCATCTAGAGTGAGAAGAGCTGAGGCACCGAGTGCATCCAAGGCCTTTCCTTCTGTTGGGCTGAAAAACCGGCCTTGACTGCGCTGCGGAGTTTGAATTTGAAACTGAGCCATCCCGCGTGGCCAAAGAACCCACCTTAGATGCCGGATCGAGATCATGAGGTCGACTGTTGACATCGGCAGAGTCTGGAGCCGAATTAGCACGGGTCTTTGCAGCAGCATCTGGGGACCGATTCAGGGAGGCAAAATAGTTTGAGGAACTGTACAGGCCAGCAGCATTGACGTGTGAAGGAGCAAAATTGGTAGCAAAGGAACCAAAAACCAAAGAGCAGATTGAACGAGAGGGCTTTCTTGGTGACTGCACCAAATTCTCTGCAAAACGAACCTTCTTCCCTTGTTTTTTTCGAGCTTCTCTCTTCTGGGATTTAGAGAGGACTTTGGTCCATTCTTTTTCTTGCTCCAGTTCCCATTTGCGTTTCTCTCTTTCCCAGTGAGGGGTTCCATTGTTCCAAAGGTGAAAATAGATATCAAATTGAGACGTAAACACTCTGCGCAGTTTATAGATCTGAAACCCAACTTCTTTGGAAAAAACCGAGAAACGGAAGTGATTGTTGCTCAAAAAACGCACATGAAAATCCGAAGCACGACCACCCATGCAAGATTGAAGAGCCAAAGACACCGATTCTTCGGTGAGATGGAAGAGAAAACGTCGAAACGGTGCGGGAACTTACCCTTACTAATCTTGAGTAATCACCTACCCGGCTAGCTACCGGGGGAGGGGGGTACATGTGTGAAGCTGGGTGCCTTGCGGGGTACGCCAGATAGCCGTGTACCCAGGACTGTAAGCTTTGATCCCAAGCCGAGGATTTTTGGGAACCGCCTGGTGGTTGTCCATGTGGGGGCACCCTCCGTGTGTTTAGGTTTACCTTGCAAGGTTACAAATCAATCGATTGTCGGCCTCTCACCGTTATCTGAGACTGCTTAATCAACTGGCCCTGATATCCCGTAATGATGGAACTTGGTGAAGCTTACTGCTTGAATTAATTGTATGGTACAATTCTTGATTGAATTAGTTGGCACACTTAGAAATGGTAAGTACTTAGAATTTGAGCTAAAATTTTGAAAGTAAGGACATACTCTTTGTTGCCTTGCAGCTAAAGAACTCCTCCAGCCAAAAAGCCTATCATGTCTAGAGTTTGGTGATGTAGTTATCACCCGACGGTTAAGTCTTGCTGAGTATTAGTATACTCAGCCTTACTTTAAAAATGTGGTGGCAGGTGTTGTTTAACCTGGTGAGCTTCCACCCGGCTGGGAGCAGGAATGGGTGGATGACGACGAGTGATGGGGTCACGGATGGCCTCCTGTGATGTTTTTCGTGTCGCTAGTTTATTTTATTCCGCTGTTTTCGAACTCTGAACCTTTACTTCTTATCATGAACAATGGTTTGTAATAATTAAACCCTTAGGGGTAATTTGGATTTAATTTGGATATTGTACTCTGGACTCGCCTTCGCGTGAGTTTTAATGCATATGTTCGATCCTCTATGTGAATTTCCAAGTGATTTACCGGGCGTTAACCCGGCAACTAACGACGGGATGATACTTTACTGTCGCTTAATGGCCAAAGTGGATTGGTTTAGGCGATAGTACGGTATTTTCCTGGGCGGGTTGTCACAGAAAGCCATCATCACACACATCATTACCTGAAAACATCAACAACAGCAATGCTGAGTATACTAATACTCAGCAAGACTTAACTGACGGGTGATTGGAAAAATCACCAACTCTCTAGACATGCAAGGCTTTATGGCTAGTGGGTTGTTTTGCTGAAAGGCAACAAAGAGTATGTCCTTATTTTCAAATTTTAGCTCCAAATTCTATTCATTTAACCATTACAAGATTAGCAAGCTAATTCATGCATGAGTTGTTCAATACAATTTATAACAAGTATACAAATTCCTTCTCAATTCCACCATTAAGGGACATAGAGTGGATGGTTAAGCAGTCTCAGATAACAGTGAGAGGCCGACGATCGATTGATTAGTAACCTTGCAAGGTGGACCTAAACACACGGGAGAATGTGTACCCCAAAAATGCCAACTAAAACCAAAAGGGATGGGGTACACACCAACCAGGCGGTTCCCAACCGTCCTCAGTTCAGGATCAATGTCCACAGTCCCTGGTACAAGGTTATCCGGTCACGGTATGTGACCGCCCAGATCCACACATGTACCACTGCCTAGAATCTGGGGACCATTCCCGGGATTAGTGGTAGAGAGTTCCCTTGCCGGATAAGGAAAGTACTAGGCTTACCGGTCCCATTCATGACAAGTGTTTAGTATGTTCAAAAGCTTAACCACTGTTATCTATTGACCGGAGTCGATCCCATGCTCTTACCACATGAGCAGGTAAGTTTAACAATCTTATGATTCCAACATAAGAAACCTATAGCTCGTGAGTGACGGTCATCACTCAACTTTTACCGTGATTCTAAGCATGGCAACTAGTGACCTATCATGCTAGTATTTGAACATAGGAACCTAGGATCATGCATCTAAGGTTTCAATTCAACTCTTGAATGTAAATGCACAAACAACGCATAAAGGATTGCATAAGTTAACAAAAGTAGGTTATGATCCGAGGCTTTCCTTCACTGGCAAAGTCAGTAGCGAGATCCTCCGAACTTTGGTCTGGGTCTTGCTGCACTTCCACCACGTTCACATCTCCCTCAGCTAGTTCCCCTTCAGGCTCCGGCACCAGCTCGTAGTTTCTGTCGGGAAGTTCTATACGATATGCGTATGCATTATTATTCAAGTACTCAAACTTAAGAATGAAATTCAGTTCTGAATTCAGAGATAAACATGGGGTGTGTTGTTGGTGATATTCACCTAGATAAGGTTTTATTAAACTTTTCTTTATCAAAGAAAAGTGGATGTGTGTGAAACTTTATTCTTATTTGATGGTGATTGTGTACACTTCTAAGATAATTAATTTATTTCACTTCACCAAGCAAAGGGGTGCTGTTAGAAAGTATTCTTGGTGAAGTTTTCACATTTAAATTTAAGTTGCAAAAAAAGATGATTTTAATTCTCCTTTTATTATTATTAAGCTGAAATCCCTTCAAGAATTAAATCTGAAACATACACAAATAAACTGGCCACAACAAGGTTCAGACCTGCACACACATAAACTTACTAAGCTACTGACCATACATGAGATAAATTAAAGCTATGAAATAAATATGACAAAAGTAACAAGTTAAAGCTACTAGGAGCATGAATAAATCATGAAGCAAAATATAGACATGATCTGCTCTAACTTGGCATACAACATGATAAAGACACATTTCGCTCACACACCAAATATTGGATCCATAACTGCAGCAGAAAATTTAAATTTGAATTTAACTCAGACTAACCACAATAATTCAGAAGACTAACCTACACATACCAAATATTACTCTCCTATTTATGAAAGATGATACTAACCATTAGAGAGCTACTGCAGAAAATTGAACAGCATGTGCTTAATAGATAAATTTAAACAATTCATAAACTCAGACTAGGCAGAAATCAAAATAAATTCATAAACAAATCTATACAAAGAATTTTTGTGCCATTTTTCTACATAGAGCCAAGCAAAACCAAAAAAACAACATATCCAAAATTCACATCCAGATCATTTATAGATTTCAAATTATTTCAAATTTCTCCAAACTGAAGATTTCAAAAATCATTAAAAACATATCCAAAATTCCGTGCATGCGGCGCTGCAAGGCCGCGCGCGCGTGGCGCGTGGCTCGCCAGAGTGCTGCGGCAGTCGTGGCGTAGCGACCTGGCCCGCCCTCAGGCGCAGGGCCACTTGGCTGGGTGACTGTGTGTGTGTGCGTGCGCGCGCGTGCGGGTCCACCGGGTGTCGGCGTATGGGTGAAAGTACGCCGGCCGATGCGGACGCTGAGGGTGCGCCGACGGCGCGACGTCACGGCCGGAACGCGCACTCGCGCAGGTTTGTTTCAACTTAGCACAGTTTGACCGGTTCGAAATTTGAAAAGTTGAACTAAACTTCAAAATCTCCCAAACTAAAAGTTGTAGAGCAAACATCTAGCTTCAACTTGTTTGAAATCACTATTTTTCTTGGCTCGGTGAAAATGAACTGCATCTTTGACCAAGATTTTGAGGGCTTTACTCTCAATAAATGAAATACCAGTAATTAGATGAATTGTGTTCCAGAAAAACTGAGCATCTTTTATATTGGCCGAATTTGACGTTGTATTGAGAAATTTTGAGATTTAGCCAAAGTTCTAGTGATAGGTCTTGGGCTCTATAGGGTTTGACCACCATTAAGGATTTTGACTTGGTTAACTCATTGTTAGGCTTCATTAATGACTGAGATTAAGATTTAAAAACATCAGGGATGTTACAACCTACCCCCCCTTAAAAAGAATCTCATCCCGAGATTCGGAATTAAAAGACAAAGGTAGGGAAAAACACTTATGATTTTGAACTTGTAAGAAACCCTTACGATTTTTGAACTTGTAAAAAACCCGGATAATAGGTGTTAAGGTAGTGTTCAGTTTCCCATGTAGCTTCTTCTTCGGTATGATGACTCCATAAGATCTTGTACGTGGTCACTGATTTTCTTCTTGTTTCTCTTCTTTGTGTCAAGAATTCGCATAGGATGCTCAACCACAAAGAGATCTGGTTGTATCCATGCATTGGCTTCATTAATAACACTTATTTCAGGTTCATGGGCCCACTTCCTCAATTGAGACACATGAAACACGTTGTGGACAGCAGCAAACCGCTCCGGAAGACGAATGCGATAAGCAACCGGTCCACAAATTTCCGTAATCTCATAAGGACCAATGTATTGTGGAGCTAATTTCCCTTTCACTCCGAACCTTTGTACTCCTTTTGTCGGTGAAACTCTCAAATACACCTTTTCACCAACTTGGTATTCCCTTATTGCTTTTCCCTTATCATGATAACTCTTTTGTCTCATTTGTGCGGCTTTTAGGTTTTCTTTTACACTTCAACATTTTCTTCGGCTTCTTTAACTAAAGTTGGACCAAAGAATTTATGCTCTCCCGCTTGAGACCAATTCAATGGGGTGCGACATCTTCGCCCATAGAGAGCTTCAAAAGGTGCCATCTTCAAGCTAGCTTGATAGCTATTATTGTAAGAAAATTCTGCCAAGGCTAAGAATTTGTCCCAACTCTTATCAAAGTAAATGATACATGCTCGAAGCATATCTTCCACAATTTGGTTGACTCTTTCCGTATGTCCATCCATTTGAGGATGATAGGCGGAACTACGGATTAATTTTGTTCCCAAGTTTTCATGTAACTATTCCCAAAAACGAGCTACAAACTGAGGACCTCGATAAAAAATGATGGCCTTTGCAATTCCATGCAATCGCACTATGCGATCAAGATAAATCTCTGCATAGTCTTTTGCTGAGTAAGTGTTATTGACAGCAATAAAGTGTGCAATCTTGGTTAACCTATCCGCCATGACCCAGATAGAATCATGATTCCTGGACGTGAGTGGCAATCCCACAATGAAGTCCATACTTATGTCATCCCATTTCCAAGAAGGTATGGGCAAAGGTTGATGAGTACCCGCTGTTTTTAAGTGGCTTGCTTTGATTCTGGAACATGTGTCACACTCAGAAACATATTTTGCTATGTCGATTTTCATATTGGACCACCAGAAATTTTCTTTCAAATCTTGGTACATTTTACTACTCCCAGGATGAATCGAGAACTTTAAGAGATGAGCCTCATCCAAAATTTCCTTCCTGAGGGTAGGATCTTCTACAACAGCTAGACATTACCCAAACCAGATTTTACTATTTGGATCTTGACGAAAGCATGTGTATTTTGGATCATTTTCAGACAACTTTTGTTTGATGGTTTTGATTCCCTCATCCTTAGATTGAGCCATTAATAGTTTGTCCCACAAGACAGATTCTACCGAGATGGTATTCAACATGCCTTGAGGAATAATTTCCAGGTGTAGTTTGCCCAGCTCACAGCACAGGGTATCACTATAGGACTCTGCAGACAAGTAGTTGCAATGAACTTTGCGGCTAAGAGCATCTGCAACTACATTTGCTTTGCCGGGGTGATAGTGTACCTCAAGATCGTAATCTTTAATGAGCTCTAACCATCTCCTTTGACGCATATTCAGATCCACTTGGGTAAAGCTATACTTGAGGCTTTTATGGTCAGTGTAGAAGTTGCAACGGGTTCCCATTAGGTAATGCCTTTAGATTTTCAAGGCATAAACAACCGCTACTAACTCAAGATCATGAGTTGGATAGTTCTTCTCATGTGGTCAAGGTGCTCTAGAAGCATAAGCAATAACCTGGTTTTCTTGCATAAGGACACAACCCAGACCTGTGCCCGAGGCATCACAATAAACCTCATATGGCCTGGAGTTATCGGGTTGAGCTAACACTGGGCTGAAGTCAAGTGTTTCTTTAGAGTTTGGAAAGCATTCTCACATTTTTCATCCCACACAAACTTGACCCCTATCTTCAACAATTCGGTCATAGGTTTGGCTATTCTAGAAAAATCTGGGACAAAGCGACGGTAATACCCAACTAACCCAAGAAAACTTCTAATTTGATGAATGGACTTTGGTGGATTTCAGTCCATCACTTCTTGTATTTTACTTGGATCCACAGATATACCCTCACTAGAAATGGTGTGCCCCAAGAATTTAACACTATCCAACCAGAATTCTCATTTGGAGAACTTAGCATAGAGTTTATGATCCCTCAAACGTTGAGGAACAATGCGAAGATGTTCATGAGAGACATGGGTACCCATGGGTCCCCACCGACCAGGGTTCTAGAGGTCCCTGTCAAGTGGGCCTGACCTGCCAGAAGCCCCACCGACCTGCAGGTGGGCCCGGAGACCTTATCCGCGACCCCGACGACCTTGGAAGACTCCAGAAGACCTTATCCAGATCTCGGAGGATCCGTCGGGCTTGGGGTGCAAGGCACGCTGTTACGTCGCGGCTCAGTGCCGCCTGTAGGTCCGCAGATCGCGGGATTCCCCCTGTAATAAAGGCAGATGACCTTCCTAATTTGTAGCCGACCCCGATGAGGGTCCACCGACCTCAAATGGAAGCCCTAGCCCGTTGACCATATAAGGCGGCCTAGAGCTCCATTCGGGGGGACTTCCCTTCTATGCATGATTCCACCCCGTACTGGACGTAGGGTTTCACTCTCCAGAGGCCCAAACCAGTCTAAACCCCCATGTTCATCACCATCTTTGCTGTGTTCCGAGTTCCGCAAGTGAACTACCACCTAAGCTCTTAGTTCTCGATCCCCTCCAAATTAACCTACAACCGCTTGGGTCGCCCCCCTTGCGGATCTGTCTAGGTCTCACCCACTGACATTTGGCACGCCAGGTTGGGGCGATCGGGAACTCGCTGTGCAGCATGGTTGCTCGATCTGGTGTCGTTTTCCTGGCAAGCATGGCGGACATCCTGTGCAGCATGGTGGCCCGATCTGCTTTGGTTCCTTCACGGCGACCTCGACCGTTCCGGCGGCCACGACCTCTCCGGTGGATGCTGCGAAGATCACGATGGCACCCGTTGCCACCCCCGATTCCGATCTAGCATCGGAGACCCACCCGCCCAAACCCTACGACATTGTTCAGGGAATGGACCACGTCATCAGTATGATGGAGGACACCCTCCAAATCTGCGAGAGAGCCCAGCGCTCAATGAAGATGGCGTTGCACCATGGGACCTTCCCCTTCGGTCTACGACCACCCAGCGACGTCTACGCTCGCCAGGCGATCAAGACCTCCCAGATCCAATCTGGGCAGCGGCGGCCATCTGGCGACCTCAAGCCCGAGCTCCGCGCACGCCGCGATCCGCTCGACGTACCGTGCACCTACCATAAGGGCGCGCGGCATACCCTCCGCGGCTGCCGACTGCGGAAGAAGATCGATCAGGAGCGTCCCCCCCATACCACGCGAGCTCCCGTGCCTCCGGATGGTGGTGAGTTCCAGAAGATCCGGGTCCACATCTCCCCCAACGACTCAGGTTCCATCCTTCGCCGGGTCTTGGTGGTTTCTGAGAATGAACCACCACGTCGCGGTGCAATAGATTTCGAGGAGGCGCGGCGGATCCAGGGCAACGCCAACCGCACCCAGTGACGTGCAGAAGAGCAGCGCCGTGCGGTACCTCCCTGCGCTCGAGACCTTCGCCTCGAGTTCGAGGAAGCGGGGCTACCGATGTTCAATAGCCCCCAGGCCAACCTGGGTGCTGCCATGGCGCGCCTTCAGCAAGCCAACCCCACACCCGAGGCCGAAGCAGCCATGGCCTATCTTCGGGTCGCCACGGCCCTGGTGGGGGAAAGAGCGCGGCAGCCAAGTCCGTCGCATCTTCATCGAGCCGACACTCACGCAGTCGATCTAATCAACCTGTGCGCAGCAACCTCCCCCCCCCATCTAGGAGGAGGTCGATCAAAACAACCCCGATCACCCTCGGGCGAACGGCACAAAGGACGGCGACCTCCGCGCCAACCTCGACAAGAACAGGCGTGCCCGCGACGCCCGCGGCTACATCGACTAGCGCCATCGCGAGCGTGAAGAGAGGGAGCTGCGACATCACGCGAGTACGACCGCGAGTACAGCCCTCCTGGCGCCGTCCATCGCATCATGGAGCGCGAGGAGCGCGACCGCCACGACGTCGAGAACAGGTGCCGTGCTTAGTATGAGGCGTACTACGGCCATCCGGAGGGCGGTGTCCCAAACCCAGATCGCCAGCCCCGGTCCCAGATCGTCACCCCTGCGCAGAGCAGAGGTGGTGCTCAAGCTGGAGCTGCCGCTAATGACATGGCCATCACCGCCTTCCCCACGTTGGCTCCTCGCCTTAGGTCGGTGGCCTACCCCGACAACTTCAAGCCTAACATTCAGAAGTACGACGGCCGTTCCGACCCCAACATCTGGCTATCGAACTAATACATCGCCGTCAAGGCGGCCAGCAGCAACTTCGACCACATGGCGGCGTACTTCCCGCTAGTGATGGGTGACGCACCGTCACTCTGGCTCAACAACCTCCCGGCTGGCAGCATCACCTCTTGGACCGACCTACCCCAGGCCTTCACGTCCAACTTCCAGACAACCTACAATCACCCTGAGAACGCCTTCAACCTCGGGAGGGTCACCATGAAGCCCAACGAGCGGTTCCGTGACTACACCAACCAGTTCTTCGAGAACCGCAATACCTGCGTTGGTGTCAGGGATGACCAGGTCGTCGAAAGCTAGAAGAAGGGCGTCAGAGATCGCAATACCTGCGTTGGTGCTGGTCAACCAGTTTGACTACGATGCCAAGCGCGATGCGGGCACTTCCGGCACTGCTGGAGACTCGAGCTCCAAGTTGCGCAAGCGACCCTCAGAGGTGCTTGCAGTGGAGGCACGATGACCTTCGACGTTCAACGTCGACGAATTCAACGCGGCGCTCGACAGCCCCTGCGCGTTCCATGAGGGGGCCACCCACACAGTCTGTGAGTGCACGCCGTTCAAGAGGGCGTTTCGTACCCTTGAAGATCCCAAGCGACCTAGAGGCGATGGCGATCGGTCGGCTTCACATCGCTACAACAACAAACACCGCGACGATCGACGTGGCCGTGGCAACGACGGCCACCACGATGAGCGACGTCGCGATGAGCAGCAGTCGGAGGATCGCCGCGACGAGCGTGACCTACCTCCTCCACCGGTGATGGGCAACCCCAACAGCCCCTTTCCGCAGGCCAAGCGTTCGATCAATATGATCATCGGAGGCCTCAAGGCTCATGTGAGCAGAAGGCAATATCGCAAGGACAAGAGCGAGATCCACCTCATCCATACCCAGCCGGTGTAGCCTCTGCGTTGGTCTGAGCAGTCGATCACGTTCTCCAGAGCTGATCACTGGGTCCATATCCCAGACCCTGGGTCCTACCCACTCGTCGTCGAGCCCATAGTGGAGGGAGCCCTGCTTCCCTAGACACTCATCGATGGAGGGAGCGGGCTCACCATCATCTTTGTCGAGACCTTGAAGAAGATGGACTTCGACTTCAAGAAGCTCACAGCATGCGATGAGCCCTTCTTCGGCATCGTCCCCGGCAAGGCGGCCTACCCCCTGGGTCGGGCCTCCCTCCCCGTGACCTTTGGCACGGAGGACAACTTCCACACGGAATACCTCAGCTTCGAGGTCGCTGACTTCAAGTCCTCCTACCATGCCATCCTAGGACGTCCCAAGCTGGCCAGGTTCATGGCCATTCCGTACTACACCTACTTGGTGTTGAAGATGCCGGCTCCAAACGGGGTCCTCTCAGTCTACAGCGACCTCATAGTCTCGTTCAAGTGTGACAATGAGGCCCTCGACATCACCACGACGAACGTCTGCGTCGACGCCTCGGCCGTCATGATCACCGAGGCCGCGAAGGTCGCTCCGAGTGACCTAACCGTCCCAGAGCAGCAATGCACCGGTACCGCCCTGGACGCCACGCCGTCAACGAAGAGGGTCCGCCTCGGCCTGCCCGACCTAGAGAAGACGGTGGTCATCGGTGACAGCCTCGGGGAGAAATAGGAACTCGCGCTCACTAGTTTCCTCCGGGACAACGCGAACATATTCGCATGGACCCCATCGGATATGCCGGGTGTTCCAAGGGAGCTGGCTGAGCACTCCTTGGATGTAAGCAAGACGGCCAAGCTTGTCAAGCAGAAGCTGCACCGCTTTGCGAAGGATCGCAAGGAGGTCATTAGGGTAGAGATAATAAAGCTCCTAGCTGCCGGATTCATCCATGAATGTAAAAACCCGGTTTGGCTCGCCAACCCGGTGCTTGTACCCAAGAAAACCGGTCAATGGAGAATGTGTATCGACTACACCGATCTCAACAGGCACTGCCCTAAAGACCCCTTCCCTCTTCTGAGCATCGACCCCAGGTCATGGACTCCACGGCCGGAAGCGTCCTGCTATGCTTCCTCGACTGCTACTCAGGGTATCACCAGATAGCCCCGAAGGTCTCTGACCAAGACAAAACGGCGTTCATAACGCCGCACGGCATCTACTGCTACACGGCCATGACATTTGGCCTTAAGAACGCCGGAGCGACCTACCAGAAGGCCATCCAGAAGTGCTTAGAGTGTCAGATCGGTGACAACGTTGAGGCCTACGTCGACGACGTAGTTGTCAAGACAAGGGAGGAAGACAACCTCATCGCTGACCTTGCCCAGACCTTCGCCAACCTCTGACCCTACCGCTGGAAGCTCAATCCAGAGAAGTGTGTCTTCGGCGTACCGTCCGGCAAGCTCCTAGGCTTCATGGTCAGCCACCGGGGCATCAAGGCGAACCCCACCAAGGTCGACGCAATCTGCAAGATGAAAAGACCTACCGGGAAGAAAGACGTCATGAAGCTTGCAGGCATGATGGCCGCTCTAGGTCGCTTCATCAGCAAGCTAGGAGAAAAAGGCCTACCCTTCTTCAAGCTGTTGAAAAGTCAGACAAGTTCGTATGGATAGACGAGGCCGACCGGGCACTATAAGAGCTGAAGACCTTCCTCACGATGGTCCCAGTCATGGTGCCCCCGGCACCAAAAGAGACCCTGCTGCTCTATATTTCCGCAACCACCCAGGTGGTCAGCGCGGTTCTAGTGGAAGAGCGACCTGAGGAAGGCCAACCTTACCCCGTCCAGAGACCCGTCTACTACGTCAGCAAGGCCCTCTCTGATAGAAAGATCATTATTCACAGCCTCAGAAGATGCTGTATGCACTCCTCGTCACCTCGCGCAAGCTTCGGCACTACTTCTAGGTGCATAAGATCAAGGTCGTCTCGAACTTCCCCCTCGGAGAGATCCTGCGTAGCCACGACACCACGGGATGCATTGTCAAGTGGTCAATTGAGCTAGGCGAGTTCGAACTCGAGTTCTATCCACGACAGGCCATCAAGTCAAAGATCATCGCGGACTTCGTCTCTGAGTGGATAGAGAACAAACCAGCAACCTCCGCTGGCGGAAAAACCTGAGCACTGGAAGATGTACTTTGACGGTTCCCTGAACCTCGAAGGAGCGGGGGCAGGTGTACTCTTCATCTCCCCTCAAGGTGATCATCTGAAGTACGTCCCGCAGATCCACTACAAGGCGTCCAATAAAGGTACCGAGTATGAGGCCCTGATTCACGGGCTGTGCATCGCCGTCTCCCTGGGGATTAAGCGGCTCATTGCCTACGGCGACTCCAAGGTCGTCATCGACCAGGTCAACAAGACGTGCGACATCAAGAAGGACACGATGGATGCCTATTGCGCCGAGGTGCGGAAGTTCAAGGCTCACTTTGAAGGTCTGGAATTCCACCACGTCTGCCGCGACAACAACGTAGCAGCAGACATCCTCTCCAAGCTGGACTCCAAGTGCGCGCTGGTTCCAGCCGGTGTGTTCGTTCAAGACATGTGCAAGCCCTCCATCAAGCTCCTAAGCGATCCAGACCCGGCGCCCGGCGACGTGCCCCCACAGGGCAGCCGCGACGTCCTCATGACCGAGGCCAAAGATGACTAGCGCCTCGACATCATCGCCTACATCCTGGAGCATCGGGTCCCTGAAGACAAGGTCGAGCGTGAGAAGGTCACAAGGCGCAGTGCCAATTACGTCGTCATCGGCACAGAGCTTTACCAGAGGTCCGCTTCCAATGGCGTGTTGATGAAGTGCATCCTAAGGTCTGAGGGCCTCAGGCTCTTGCAGGAGATCCACGGTGGAGAATACGGCAACCATGCAGCCTCCACTAACCTAGTGGGAAAGGCATTTAGGTCCGGATTCTACTGGCCTACCGCCATGGCTGACGCTTAGGACCTAGTCCGGTGATGCAAAGGGTGCCAGTTCTTCGCCAAGCAACAGCACGTCCCAGCTCAGGCCCTGAGGACAATCCCTCCATCCTGGCCCTTCGCCATATGGGGCCTGGACTCGGTAGGGCCCTTCAGAACCGCCCCTGGCGGCTACAAGTATATCCTCGTTGTGGTGGACAAGTTCACCAAATGGATCGAGGTTCGAGCTGTCGCTAGCATCACGTCGAAGGAGGCGGTGAAGTTCATTGAGGATATCACTCACCGCTTCGGGGTCCCCAACAAGATAGTCACCGACCTAGGTTTAGCCTTCACAAGAGCTGATTTTTGGGATTTCTACCAAGATAACCTCATAGACGTCTATTATGCCTCGGTGGCGCACCCGCGTTGCAACAGCCAGGTCGAGCGTGCTAATGGCATGGTCCTTCAGGGCATCAAGGACCGAATCTTCGACGACGCTTCTCAATACGCCACCAGGTGGCTAGCGGAGCTCCCGCACGTGATCTGGGGTCTCCGGACTCAGGTCAGCTCAGCTACAAGATATTCACCATTCTTCCTGGTCTACGGGTCGGAGGCTACCCTCCCAACCGACCTTGCCTTCGGCGCCCCCCGCAACTAGCATTACGAAGAGGGCGCGGCAGAAGAGACGCGCAAGGTCGACCTCGACAGCATTGAGGAGCACCGCGTGGCTGCACTAATGCGGCACACCTGCCACGAGCAGCAGATACGTCGCTACCACGACCGCAACGTGCGGGAACGATCATTCAATGTGGGCGACCTAGTCCTGCGGCGCATCCAAGACACCAAGGGCATGCACAAGCTCTTCGCACCTTGTGAAGGCCCTTTCATCATGAAAGAGGTCATTGGGCCGGCGACCTATGGCCTCCAGTGGGACGACGGCCAGGGCGTCTCAAACATCTGGAACATCGAGCACCTGCGCCGCTTCTATCCCTAGAAGACCTGTACCGAAATAAAAGCTATGTACTCTCACCTCTTGTAAATTTCCAGTTAATAAAGAATGAGTTTCCCTTCGGCAACCCTTCTGTTAACCTACACCTGGGTCTCCTTTTTACTTTCTGTTCTATTTTCCCTTCCCTCCCGAAGCACTCGGTGGCTTGGTCTAAGTTAGGCCCGACGCGCTCGGGGGCTTGGCTTCGCCAACCTAAGGGTCTCGCGACCTGAAGGGGTTTCTTATGCTTTATGTTTTTACGCGATCCCCATCTGCGTAGCTCTTACTCTCTTTGTGCATGTTCCTAAGATACTTGATTGTGAGACCTAGGGTCCAAGACCCCCCTCCGCGCGCCGGCTGTACCAACACCTCCACGCTGAGCCGTACAGTCGGTAAGTCATTCCTCCACTGAGTTGGGTTAGCGGAGGGCCCACTTCACAATTTCGTTACTTTCGAGCTTACACAACGAGCATTTTCGCTATTCAAGTGGAATGCGCGCTTTACTTAAACTTACACGTCTTTATTATGACAAAGTACTTTTTACATTACTAGGTCCTAGGCCTAAACCTGCGTCTACAATTTGATACAGCCTAGATTTTGATTTTCAGAGGTCGAACTTCTTGATGACCTCCTCCGCGGCAGCTTGGATGTCCTCGTGATTCATCAGCTCGGACATATCGACGTCCTCGGCAACCTTCTGCAGGTCGAATGATGGCTCGTGGAACTTCACCGTCGCCAATGTCGCGGCCGCAGCGAGCTTGCTGGTGTCTAGCAGCAAGGTCTTCATCCGATCGTCAGCTTCATCCAGGCAGTCCAGCGGATCTTTCGGCTCCGCCCCCTCCTCCTGAGGAACATAGATGTCCACCAAATACTGGGCGGCCTCCCTAAGGTCGGTGAGCTGCTTCTCCAGACCTGCATAAACAAGAGAAGGTCGGTTCACGCCTAGGGCGCAACGACGACAAAGACACTAGGGAGATGAGGTCGCTCACCTTCCTAGACCTTCGTAGTCCTCTCCTTGAGGACCGTCACCTGGTCCTTGGTCTCCGCGAGCTCCTTCTTCAGGGCATCCTCTGCCTCCTTGGCGCCTGGACACATCAAAGGTCGAAATCAAACAAAGACCTAAAAGAGGCACGAAGACAACACCCAGCGCCCAAACAAACATACCGTCAGCCACGGCCTGGAGGTCATCCGCGGCGTCCTTCGCCTTCTGCTAGGCTGCCTCCAGCTTCTTCTTCAAGGAGTTCACCTAATTCTTCGCCTGACGAGCCAGGGCCTCCTTCATACGCTTGACCTCCTGCGCGGCCTCGACCCGGCCTTCAGCAAAGCCTCCTGAGCTGCGGCTGCCTCCGCGTGGGCATTGGTGGCCTCCCTCACCAAGGCCGCCCGGGCCTGCGCCCGCTCCGCAAGCGACTGCAAACATGAAGATGGACCTCAGATCAAGGACTTGAGGAATAGCAGCCCCAGACGTCAAAGGAATCACGGCAGCAGAACCAAACTCTTACCGAGAGTGTCCGCGCAATTATCCGCGACGCTTCTTTGAAGTCATCGACGTCGTGGCGGTCGGCGATGATGTCGTTCTCCCACGGGGTCCCGACGTACAAGCACCTGTTGTTGTCCCCTTCGACGCTGGGGCCGCCCACCTCTGCAGTTTGTTGGCCCAGCGTTAGCGCTGGGGTGCACATACATAGGTCATCCTGGAGACCTCCAACGGGTGGAGCAGCGCTGGTGCCGCCCTTCTCCACCTCCGACGCCGCCGTCGCCCCGGCTCCAAGGGCCTGGCTTGTGACGTCCGCAGTTGAAGCCGCCGATGATTGCTTCACCGGCGCCTCCTTCCCCTTGTGCCCGAACGCCTCCTGACCTGAGGCATTCTTGGCGCTCCCGGACGTCGCCGGGGTCGACCTGCGTTCAAACAAAGACTTCCATCAGCAGAACAACAGAGAATCGGATGCAACAAGCAAAGCCGGGCTCGGGTTCCGTGACTTACTTGCTCGCGGACCTAAGTCCAGGCTTGACGGGCTTAGGCGGGGTCCTCCTCGCCCTCATCTGCGACCCCGCGTCACCCGAAACATTCGCGCCCGTCCTTGAGCGCTCCTCCGCCGCGACGGTCTTGCGGGGCGTCTCTGTCGCCCGCTCCTCCGCTGCGACGACCTTGCGAGGCATCTCCGTTGGCAACACCGTCACTGCGCTAGGCGACCTCGCGTCGTCCTCCTCCTCCTCCTCGATGTTGATGGTCTCAACATCGGAGCTGACCGACGCCGTATTCGCCGACACAGCCGGGCCGGCCCTCTTCTTCTTCTTCTTCTTCTTCTTCTTCTTCTTCTTCTTCTTCTTCTTCTTCTTCTTCTTCTTCTTCTTCTTCTTCTTCTTCTTCTTCTTCTTCTTCTTCTTCGCCTCTACCGTCTGGGTGGCGGCGATCGTTGCTGCAGCCCGAGACGCGGACATCTTGCCCGCAGTCTGCCGCGTGCGCCGTGGCGGGGGCACGGCGACCCTCGGTGGCGCCCTCCTCACGGTGGGGTCTTCATCATCACTCCCCACCGACGAGTCGGAGATGTACTCCTCAATGCATTACTACGGAGGGATCTGCACGTCCCCCGCAGCATGGACCTTGAAACTTCGGTCCTCTTCGTTGCGCAACGGCGTCAGGCACCAGTAGATACCTTCACAAAACTGAAAAAGAAAAGACCTACGTCAAAACTACACAAGCTCTCATATGGCAAAGAAACAAGGTCGGAGACTTACAGCGTCGGAAGGCCGGTACACACTAAGCGCCTTGGGGCACGCCCGGTTGCGGATGCGCCCGACGAAGATGTTCTTCACTCACGCCACCATCTCCTCCTTGGAGACCTTGCGCCGGATGACCCTGGTGGGGTCAGACTGCCCCCAATATTCGTAGGCTGGGTGTACCTGGTCTTGTATAGGCTGCAGCAACCGGCGGCTGAAGATGATTGCCACAGCCCCGCCGGTCAGCCCCTCCGTCTTCAGCCTCTCAAGGTCTTCCAACAGCGGCCGCAGCTCCTCGGTCTCCCGCGACGTCAGCTGGTTGGTCCACTCCGGGAACGGCACGGGAGCGCGCTCGGACCTGGTGGGGAGCGCCGGTGCTGGGTTGTCAAGGTAGAACCACCCCTACTTCCAGCCTGTGGTGTTGTCAGGCAGCACCAGGTCAACGTACTCCGGCTTCATGTACCGGCGCAGCATGAACCCGACGCTCCCTACGACGTCGGATTTGCCCGTCTTCTTCAGCTCGAAGAAATGCCGCCACAAGTGGAAGTGTGGCGGTATCCTGAGGTAGGCTTCACAGAGATGGATGAAGGACGAGATGATGGTAATGGCGTTGGGGACGAGATGCACCACCTCGAACCTGTAGAAGTACAGGAGCCTGCGGAAGAAGTCACCGGCTGGGACCCCGAACCTGCGCTCGATGTGCGCGAGGAAGACGACGGCCTCCCTGGTCCCCTCAGTAGGGAACGCCTCGCCCGCCGCTGGCCTACAGCCCACCTCCGCCTTGGGCCTCAGCAACCCGCGGGTCGCCAAGGCCTGGATCTGCTCTTCCGTCACCACGGATGGCTCCCAGACGGTCTCCGGCGCCGGCACCTGCGCGGGTTGCATTGTCTCCTCCTCTACTCCGATGGATTTGGCTCTAAACACCATAAGTGTCTTCGTTCGCATGGGAGGACGTGAGGCGTGGTGGACCTAAGCATGGCGGCGCTGCTGTTCTCCCTGAGCAATCGAGCGGCGGCACAACCCTAGCGCGGAGCGAAAATGAAAGCAAGTGGAGGTCCCCAACCCGCGGCTCGGCCTTTTATAGTTGGGCCTCAGCGGTGCTATGGGCCGTTGCGCCCAACGTCTCTCTAGCGGAAGTCATGGCGACCCAACGGATCTGCGCCCCCCACGGATCTATCCCTCAACAGCTCTTTTGGCCTAACGGAAAAAGGCAGTAACAGCTAGTTCCGTGCGGGAATCTGCGTCCGTCAGCCTTTGGTCAACACCCCGGCAGCCGTGGACCCGTTATGCCCTACATTCAAGCCCCCCCAAAACATAATATTTTTGATGCCACACTCAATGTCGTCACGACCCGCGAACGACCTATGGATCAGCCCCGCCACTCCCTCGAGGTCGTCAAGAGCCGGGCAGCCTCCTAGGTCGCCTCGGCCTCCAAACGGCGGGTTCACACCACATCTCCTAGGCCCAGCTGCCTATATGCTTTCTAGGTTGCTTCGACCTACCGTGGCCAATTTCACCAACGGCTCTGCGCTTAAAGGCTCTACTGCCCGTTGGAGACCTATCAGTCTTAATCACAGCTCCTTGCTGAGGCCCTGCTGCCTTGTATAGGTCGATAAAGACCTACAACTTTCAGGTTGACACCCTGCGTTGTATCACCACACAACGGCCGTGTTGACCTAGGTCGACACGGGTTCTTTTGTCGATTTCCATGACCTCCTGAAGGTCGGCGTGCTTTCACAGCCCCGCCGGGACCTTGGCCATGCCATTGCCGCCCGAGTACCTCTACATAATGGTCAAGATACATCGTTTGCCATGCAAGCATATGTATAAAAGCTTCGTAAGCTACAAAGGACTGTGGCCCTTGGCCAATTACAAGATACAAACATATTAAAGGTCCTGATCTACCTTACATGATGCCTACGGTGCAACCTAGACTGATGAAGCATGCCGCAAGCTTTCTTCTAGCTTCAGGACCTACTTGGAGACCTCCACCACGACCATTGTCGCAGCTACCACACAACCACCTCTACTCTAGCGCAGAAGGTTTCCTGTGGTTCCCCCACTTTTGCTAGGGTGCTCCCACAAGATCCCAAATCGGGCCAGTGTCACCTCGGGCCTCTCCCGGTACAGCATGGTGATCTCCAGCACCACCTTAGGCCTCTGCTCACAAGGTCCGTCAAGGCATGTACTGCCCATGCTGCATCTGGATTCCTCGCTGGGCGCGGGTGAAGCGGCTGATGGAGTTCTCTCAACTTCGCAAGCATTCTTCTAGCTCCGGATGATCATAACCTAGCATTACATTCTGGTGGACGGACACAAGCCCAAGGCACTACAAAATTACTAAGCTGCTTCGCCATGATGCTTCAATCTGGTTCAAGTGGCGAACTCTGTGGTCACCTATTTATAGCCGCGGAGCTTGGCCTCGAATGCTGTCTACACCTCAGTTGGCGTGGTGTCCTTATCCAGTCACTGTTACCACCTAGAGCACGAGGTCCCTATTCACCTGTGGGGAGCAAAGGCGCGTGTGTCACCTTCCTGGCGACAGCTTTACAGCCCTTGTCTCTTGTGGGCAGCGACTGCATCTCTGCTCGAAGGCAAGTCCCGTGACCGTACTGTACACCCGTGGTGCGCCACGCGATAAGGCTGCTGGCGCCTGGTACTCGCCTCCAAGATTCCAGTTGGTTTGTCCTATATGGTGGACAGAGCATCTAAAGGAAAGATGAATGCCGTAGGTTCTCTATTTCTTTCTTCAAGCATCAAACCGACCATCTTGGTCAACTTACCGCTCGGGGGCTACTCCACGAGTGCGTCTTACGACGCCCTCTTTTCCTACGTCACGACGACCTACTGGAAGCCTAATTCCACCACTTCCTCGCTCGACCTCCCTTCGATCGGCAGAGGGACCTTCTTCGAGGTCACGACGATTTTTTCCTGGATGCCTGACTCAGGTTAGGTCGGCGGTTCTTCAAGGACGGCGCCTTGTCTTCGCTTCGACCCTCCGGACCTACGCTCCAGGGGCACGATACTTGACGACGTACGCGCTGGAGGGGTATTATTTTTTGGATCCCCGTGCACCCTTCACGACCTTGACGACGCCAAGACTTCGCCTCGGCCGCTACACCTACATGTCGATCGGGGGCTTGAGAGACATGGGTACCCATGGGTCCCCACCGACTAGGGTTCCAGAGGTCCCTGTCAAGTGGGCCTGACCTACCAGAAGCCCCGCCGACCTGCTGGTGGGCCCGAAGACCTTATCCGCGACACCGGCGACCTTGGAAGACTCCAGAAGACCTTATCCAGATCCCGGAGGATCCGCCGGGCTTTGGGTGCAAGGCACGCTATTAGGTCGCAGCTCGGCGCCGCCTGTAGGTCCGCAGATCGCGGGATTCCCCCTATAATCAAGGCAGATGACCTTCCTAATTTGTAACCGACCTCGATGAGGGTCCACCGACCTCGAATGGAAGCCCTAGCCCGTTGACCATATAAGGCGGCCTAGAGCTCCATTCGGGGGGGACTTCCCTTCCACGCATAATTCCACCCCATACTAGACGTAGGGTTTCACTCTCCGGAGGCCCGAACCAGTCTAAACCCCCGTGTTCATGGCCATCTTTGCCGTGTTCCGTGTTCCACACGTGAACTACCACCTACGCTCTTAGTTCTCGATCCCCTCCAAATTAACCTACACCCGCTTGGGTCGCCCCCCTTGCGGATCTGTCCAGGTCTCACCCCCTAACAGTTCAGCATGCTCTTCTTCGTTCTTGGAGTAAATCAAAATGTCATCGATGAAAACCACTACGAATTTGTCCAGTTCAGACATGAATACTGAGTTCATGAGGTACATGAAGTAGGCAGGTGCATCGGTAAGACCGAAAGACATAACCAGATATTCATATAGCCCATATCGTGTGGAGAGGCAGTCTTAGGAATATCACAAGGCTGAATCTTTATCTGATGATAACCCGACCTAAGATCAATTTTGGAAAAGACCTTTGCTCCGGCTAGTTGATCAAACAGTACTTCAATGCGGGGCAGGGGTATTTATTTTTGACGGTCACCGCATTGAGAGGGTGGTAGTCCACACATAGCCTCAAACTACCGTCTTTCTTTTTAACGAAGAGAGCAGGACATCCCAAGGAGAAGAACTCGGGCGAATGAAACCCTTATCCAATAATTCCTGAAGCTGGGTCTTCAACTCAGCTAGCTCCTTGGGTGGCATACGGTAGGGTCTTTTTGAAATAGGTGTCATACCAGGTTGTAGTTCAATAACGAACTCAATGTCCCGGTCCGGTGGCATACCAGGTAAATCAGCAGGAAAGACATCCGGATATTCACAAACCACTAGGATTTCTTCTAAGTTTCTAGCTATTGAGACATAGTGAAGGATCGATTAGGCGACCAGAGAGGGGGGAGTGAATGGGAGCCGATAAAAATTCTTCTCCGAAGAGTCGAACTCGACTATGCCCCAAATTCACACACAAGGATTCCCACACGAACTTGCCGAGGTCACGTAGTCACATCGGACCTACCAACCCTAGGAGCAAGCCCCAAACTAACTCAAAGCGGAAGCACATCTCAAGAGCTAGGGACTTAGGCTGATCTGCAGCGCCAGGGACGGACTGTCCGAACTGAACCGACGGACTGTCAGACACCTCCTTACGGACCGTCCGTAGAGACACCACGGATTGTCCGAATTAATGGACAGAACCACCAGAAGGTCTGCACCCCAAGTAGCCTCGCACGGACCGTCCGTATGGGCACCACGGACCGGCCGCCTGGGCCTTGCAGACTGTCCAACACTTCAGTTTGGACCGCCCAAAAATGTCGACAGAACCTCCAGAGACGTACCCTCTCCTCACGGACCTTCCAAGACTTCAGTTCGGACTGTCCGAGCCAGACGGACTGTCCGACCCCCTCTGGCGGACTGTCCGCAAACACCCTCGAACAAAAACCAACTGACTCCACGGGTCGAAACACGAGTGCTCAAGAACTAGACGAACTCGTGACGAACACCGAAGAACAAGCCTCCTCGCGGACTGTCCATGAGGACACGACGGACTGTCCGTCCCTCACGAACAGAACAGCTCGAGCTTGAAAACCGCAAGCCAACCTCACCTATACATCCATGGATCTCCCAAACGGCTGAGTGGATTGAGACAAGATTTGGGAGAGATGTGAAGCGTCCCTAGGGGATGCTATGCCCAAAAACTTGAGGCTTCAAACACACTAAATCGTCGGGAATCGAATCACAACCAAGCTCTACCAAAAAGCTAGGGTTCCACCCGAAATCCTCAAATCCAAGGCCAAATCCGGAGTTTGAGGGGTCAAGATCAAGCACAAAGATGCACAAGGCATCTATCCATGATCCCCACAAAGAAATCCAAACCCAAACACCTAAGAATCAGAGGAACAAGCCGCGCACAAAAATCCAACGAAAATAGCCCGAAAAAGACATGAAAATGACTCGAGCCACAAGAAGGAAATTGACGCAACCATGAAAGCTTCCATACACTCGGAGGTCAGATTCTCTACAAAACGGTGAAGAAAACCTATGCCTATGGAGCAGGGAAATGAGAAGCAGTCCGGATGGATGGTTTGCCCAGAAACCCTAGAGCTATATATATGAGTCCCTCTGGGTTGGGCAAATGACCAAGCTACCTCTAGCACTTAAACTGAGATACAAACCCCTCAGGGGCAATATGGTCAAGTAGCACTCCTCTTCATCGGGCGGTCACGCCTTTGCCGCAGTCCGCGTCCTCCCGACGCAAGCCCTACGATCCCGCCGCATGTCCCCCGGCATTGAAGCTTCTCGGCACGCCCAGATTCCGTCACCGCCCGCCGAGTCTCCGGTCTTGGTTTTGTGGCTCAACCAAGTAACCCGACGGTTTTGGGGTGAACCGCCGCAAACCCCGCGTGCAGACTCCGGTCGTGAGCCGCTACCCTGCACCGGCTCCGGTCGACAACTTCGTCTTGCTTTTCTTGCCACCATGCGGCCCCCACTTGATCCCATTCGGCCACCGGGTCCTTCGAGCCGAGCCTACTTGTCTCTCCACTCCTCAGAGGCCCCGCAAGGCTAAGACCTTTCATGCCCGCTCTTCACCTGCACCAACACGAATCAAGCCGCAACCTGCACCTGCAATACTCGGCCAAGAGTCAGTCCACACCACGTTGTCAATCACTCATCACAGCCAGGAGCGACCATCCACCGGTCCTCAGACGCTCCGGTCCTCAATCTCCCCCTTGATGGGTGCATTAACAACACACATAGTAACCAATTCAGAGAAAAAGAGAAAAAGAAAAAGAAAAGAAACAAACCAAAAACTCAAACAAGTGATCAAAAGCCAAACAAAAGCCAAAACAAGATCACTCGAGAGAGAAAAATCTCGGTCCCCTAAGACAAGGGCAACGGCTCGACACAACCAAGATAAAATGCACAAAAATTGTCGACTCCTCAAGGTGAGGCAAAAGGGCACGACACCATTGGCAAAAGAGCACAACTAAAATCAGGCGACAAAGAGCTCCCTAATACATGAATGTAAGCTCCCCCTGAATAAATGCATTTCTCCCAATTTTTCTCCCCTTGGTGCAAAACTCCCCCTGGATGCATGAATTGGATACTTTCCTCCCCCTTGTTGGTAATGCATGAATCAAGTCTACAAATGCAAGTATGTGCTTCTCAAATAGACAAAGAGCACCACAACATGCTAAAAACGAGACATAGACAAGCAAGATAGCCACAAATTTAGTACAAGCATCGCCAACAAGATAGATAGGGACATATAAGCATGTGACATAGCCATGATCAAAATGAAGCATTTTTCAACACAAATTTCCCTCTCATGAGCATAGGACCTAATTATGGTCAAAATGAGCACAAACAACATATAACCCACAAACTTCATGCAAGGTCACAAATTATCATCACAAGATCATCACAAACACCTACAAGCTATCTCATGTCATGTCAAAGCCATCGAGCCATGTGTCCACTTCTAAACATGAGACTTCTCAATGGTGAACGTCATGCAACGATTTAGCACCCAAGATACAGAATTTAAAGCATAAATGACATGGAAGCACATTGTTCAAGCACAAGCATTTCATATACCAATTTCATGATTTTAAGTTAAGCATGGTACATGAAGTGCCTTTGCGGCAAAAAGAAGCTTAGGCTTCTCCACAAGGTAGCATGTAGGCTAAACATTCATGATGACAAATTGGTCTTTGACCCCAAATGAAAAGAACATGGTTCCTAAGCACAAATTAAGCAAGATATAACCATATGCACACAATTTGAACATGAAAGGCATTCAACTCACAAGAGAGGATCATGTATATCATTTTCACAAGATTAAGCCATCCACAAGCATATACATCCCAAAGCTACAAGAGCATCGCTATACATCACATGAGCATCACTAGCAAAGTCATAAGCTCATATCCAGCATATCATGGGGATCAAAGTATATAGGAGAAGCACATTCCTAAGGCATATGATACAAATGCAGTCTATGATACAAATATGCAAACATGATATGATACAAAAATGAAAATGCAACATGTATATGTACATCAAGCCCCTAACCGAAGCTCGAAAAGGAAAAACCACTCCAAGCTCTCCTCGCAAACGAGCAAATGTAGCTTGGTCCAAAGTCTTTGTGAGGATATCGACGAGCTGTTTTTCGGTTGGCACATGGATAAGGTCTACGTTTCCCTTCTCAACATTGTCTCCCAGAAAGTGGTACCTCACTTCTATATGTTTGGTTCTGGAGTGAAGCACGGGATTTTTGGCAACACTAATGGCACTCGTTCTATCACACATGAGAGGAACATGGGTACACTCCTCACCAAAGTCACTCAGCGTGTATGTGATCCAAAGCAGTTGGGAGCAACAACTAGCGGCAGCGACATACTAGGCTTCTGTGGTAGACTGAGCTACACTAGATTGTTTGCGAGAAGACCAAGAAACAAGCGGAGAACCCAAAACTGGCACGTTCCCGAAGACGACTTCCTATCGACTCGACACCCTGCAAAGTCGGCATCCGAAAACCCAAGAAGCGAAAGAGAAGAGGATGCCGAGTACTAAAGACCGAGCTCAGGAGTGTATCAGAGATACTTGAAGATCCGCTTGACGGCCTGCCGATGTGAAGTCCTTGGCGACGCCTGAAAACGAGAGCACAGACACACAGAAAACTGAATGTCTGGCCTCGTCGCCGTCAAGTACAAGAGGGAGCCTATCATGCTCCGGTACTCCTTCTGGTCCACAGGCTCTCCGTCCTCGTCCGCATCCAGCGCTATAGTCGTACTCATCGGTGTCGACAGGGGCTTCGAGTCGTCCATCTTGAACTTCTTGAGGATGTCCTTTGTGTACATGGCTTGATGCACAAAGGTTCCTTCCTTCGCCTGCTTGATCTGAAGCCCGAGAAAGAACTGCAATTCTCCCATCATAGACATCTCAAATTCTTTGCTCATGTCCTTTGCAAACATCACAACCAAAGAGTGAGATGAGCCGCCAAAGACAATATCATCCACGTACACCTGAACAATTAGGATATCATCGCCCTGCTTGAGGAGAAAAAGAGTCTTATCTACTTTGCCCATCTCAAACCCCTTGCTGAACAAGAGCCCCCTCAAACGGCCATACCAAGCACGAGGAGCTTGTTTTAGCCCATACAATGCCTTCCTCAGCCTATACACCCGGTGGGGAAACTCAGCACTCTCAAAGCCCGGTGGTTGCTTCACATAAACCTCTTCTTCTAAAGACCCATTCAGAAAGGCACTCTTCACATTCATTTGGTACAATTTGAACCCTTTAGCCACAGAAAAGGCTAGAAGAATCCTAATCGCCTCCAAACGGGCTACAGGAGCAAATGTCTCCTCATAGTCTATCCCCTCCTTCTGACTATAGCCCTGAGCAACCAACCTCGATTTGTTTCTCACCACCTCACCATTCTCACCCTATTTGTTCTTCCACACCCATTTTGTCCTGATAGGTTTGCAATGTGGTGGTGGCTCTACCAACTCCCAAACTTGGTTTCTCTCAAAGTTCTCTAACTCCTCATGCATTGCGTTCACCCAATTAGGATCAGAGAGGGTGTGTCCAATGTCTTTCGGCTCAAAGGTAGCAACAAAAGCCGAATGAGCAAAGTGAGAAACATTCCTGGACCTTGACCGTGTCGTACGTTCATTGATGTCGCCGATGATTCTTGAGGGAGGATGATCAACTTGAACGCGCCTCGGTGCCTCTCGCCTAGAGACAACCTCCCCCTTAGCGGCAGCTTCCACTTGATCTTGCTGGATCATAGTCGATGTAGGGGATGGGCCATCCTGCACCGTAGTCGTCGTAGTGGAAGTAGAGGGTACATGCCCGGCTGGAGCTTCACCATCATCACTATCATCCTCTCCAGCATCATCCTCCTCGTCCTCAAAGATCTTCTTGCCAATCTCATCATCACCTGCACACTCAAAAACAGACGAACTGCATGGCTGGGTCTCGTCGAAGGTAACCTCACAAGTTTCCATGACTAGGTTAGTATCAAGGTTAAGCACACGGAATGCTCGAGAATGACTCGCATAACCCAAAAAGATGCCATCAGAGGACCTCGACTCAAACTTATCAAGCCTACCCTTCTTGAGAATAAAGCACCGACAACCAAAAGCCCTGAAATGGCTCACTCTAGGTACTCGCCCGTGCATGAGCTCATAGCACATCTTGTTCAAGAAGGCCCGAAGAAAAATCCGGTTCCCAACATGGCATGCGGTATTCACCGCCTCAGCCCAATATCACAAAGCTCACAAAGGGAACGATTTTTCCTCTCAACCACACCATTCTGACAAGCAACATTGGGAGAAGAGAATTGATGTTCGAGACCCAAATCACGACAAAAGGTTTCGAAACAAGAGTTTTTAAATTCAGTGCCATTGTCGCTACGAATAGATCGAATAGCATCTCCATTCCTCTCATTCTCCAACCTCAAGATTAGATCCCGAACAAAACCAAAAGTCTCCCCCTTGTCAGCTAAAAAGAAGACCCAAGCATAACGAGAATAATCGTCCACTATCACAAGGACGTACCATTTCCCACCCGCTGAGCACACACGAGCTGGACCAACCAAGTCCATAAGGAACAGGTCGCATGGCCTCTCTGTCATAACAGATGTCAGAGGCGGGTGAGAGGCGGCGACCATCTTACCATGCCTACAGAAAGCACATACCAAGTCCTTTTGGTATTTCAACTTAGGCAATCCTCGGATCAAACCTAGCCCAGTCAAGCGTGACAACAAGTCAAAACTCAAGTGACCTAGTCTCATATGCCATTTCCAAAGCTCTTTCAAAACACCAGCAACTAAACAACGAGAAGAGCCGACACACTGAGAAAAATCGGCTCTAAAAATCTGACCCTCAGGAATGATCATGCACAAAAGATCACCTCGAGAATCCAAAACACGAGAAGCGCCCGTTTTGAAACGGACCTCAAAACCCTCATCGAGAAGCTGGGAAATCGAAAGAAAATTGAACCCCAAAGACTTGACAAGAGCAACACGCCTAAGAGTCATAGACTCACTCACCTTCACCGTGCCCACTAAAAGCACTCTACCTTTCCCATTGTCCCCAAAAGTGATGTACTTTTTGGTCATCACCAGGGTGAGGCTGGAGAACCGCCTTCGATCTCCGGTCATATGTCGAGAGCAACCGGAGTCGATCAACCAAAAGCCCTCCAAGCCTCCCACCTGAAAATAAAAAAACGAGAGCGAGAGTGAGCAAACGACTCAGCACTGGGGTTAGTACAAAATGAATCAAACCAGTGTCGTGCCATTTGCTCAAAAGTGGGGTTAGCAAAATCCATCTTATCTCTCCTAGGTGGAACACCCACACATCCCCTTGGAGGACTACGCATACCACGAGGTGGAGACCGTGGCCCATAGCTCCTCTTAGACCTAAAGCTGCGATCGTTTTCCCCATACTCGTATTGGCCACGAGCGAAGGAACGTCCAGCAAACTCACCATGCCCAAACCCAACACGCCCAAACCCAACACGCCTACCACCATCTCTCTGTGGTGGCTCACCTCGAGGCACAAACTCACGCCTCTCCCGTGAGTAAATGGTACGCACCACACCCTCGCCCCTAAGCACCATCCTAGGCTCAGGCACACCATGAGAAGGGCGGTACCTGTCCTTGTTTGCCATCTCCCTAGCAAACGTCTCCACACGCTTCCTCCTGAAGCAAAACTCAGCTAGGTGCCCATCCCTCCCACAATGCTCACAATGGAAGGGTTTTGGTTTTGGCTTTGGTTTTGGGCTCTCTTTGGGCTCTGGCTTCTCCTCACTTGGTTTCTCTCCCTTCTTTCCAAAGAACTCGTTCCCCAAGTCACTCTTGAACTTGATGGGTTTCTGGAAGTTGTCGGTGTGTGGAGGGAACACAGGTGGAGCTGGGGTCGTGTCTAGTCGGTTCCTAAGTGGGTTTGGCTTAGGAGCATACGCATTTTTGTGGTAGGTTTTTGGTGGTTTTGGGATATCACCGATCTTCCCCTCATTCTCACCACTTCCCTCACCAACCTTATCCGATCCAAGCGCTTGCCCATCATAGCGCTTGTATGCCTCAATCATCATCCTGAGCTGGGGCTCATGACCAGACAACCAACCCATCATCTTTCTCAACTCATCATTCTCATCCTGCAAACGATCAACATAGTGTGCAAGCTCCAAATTCTTCACAACATTTACTTCACAAGTAGAGCATGATGTAGGAATAGGAGCTTTCAAAGCAGCTTCTAGAGATCTAGCATAAGCAACCGACACATCTAGTTTCTCATGCAAAACAGGACAAGAAGTGCAAGCACCAAGCAAGGAGGACCTAGATTTCATCTCATCTAGCTCAACCCTAAGCACATCTAGTTCCTCAACCTTGGAGGCATATTTTTCCTTGAGCACAGTCAAATTACCAAGAAAAGTGGAACAATCAGTGCATTCAGGTTCATCGGTCACAATAGGAGCAGACTTAAGAGAATCTATTTGAGCCCTAGCATCAACAAGCAAAGACTCTAGCTCAGCCACCTTCTCCTTAGCCTCTCCAAGCAAAGACCTATACTCCCTCTTCTCCTTGTTGGTCTTTCTAAGCACATCATCACGGTTGTCAAGCAATTCATTCAACCTTGCATTCTCCGCTACCAAGAAGGATGGATCATTATTTACCTCATCATCAGAGTCAGAGTCTGAGTCATTCTTGTTGCTCTTCTTGCTTGCGGAGCTATGTGCCATGCCGCAAAAGCCTTGGGCGGCGAAGCACAAGCCGTTGATGTTCTTGCTTGACCGCTTGCCCTTGTGCCGGTTCTCTTCTTCATCACTTGAGCTCGATGAAGAGTAGCAGGAACTTGAGTCAATGTCGCTCGCTCCGGCAACCATCGCTCGCTCCTTCTTCTTGTGACCACCACACCTCCTCAGCCTCCGCTCGGACTTGTTCTTGCCCTTGTGGTCATCCCTCGAGCGGTGCTTGTGGTCGGTCCTCTGACGGTGCTTGTGCTCAGGCTTGACCTCCATGGCTTCCGGGCACTCAGCGATAAAGTGCCTCTGCTTCCCGCACCGGTAGCACATGCCCGAGATCCTCTGAGTGTTCTTCCAGTTCGTGTACATGCGCTCGAACTGCCTGCTCAGCAATGTGAGATCCTCCTCGCCTAGCACGTCGAACTCCTCATCTAGCATGGACACAAGACAAGACAAAGAGAACTGTCTCGAAGACATGTTAGCATTAGTCCTTAGTCCAGAAAAGAGAGCCAGACTATGAGGGTCAGTCGGGTTCTCGATCCTTGCTCGCACCCCACGGTCCACCTCGGACGACTTGAACTTGAAGAACAGCTCGTCCACCGTGAGGTCTCATACTTCTCCGACTCAAGAATGGCCTTGACCTTCTCACTCCACACGGTACGATCCAGACCGTGCAAGAGCTTCACAGCCCTGTCATGATCATCGTACGGGAGCATGGCCACATTAGCCCTCATGTTGTTCACAATCACAGTGAACCGCTGGAACACGACGTCAATAGACTCACCGGGGAGATGAGTGAAGTTCTCGTACTCTCTCCGGTAGGTCACGAACAACCGAGCCTGGACCTGTGCGTTCCCAGCGTGAGCATTCTTCAGCTGCTCCCAAATCCTACAAACCAAGGCCTCTGTCTGAACCCGATCGAATTCGGATTGACACAGAGCACGAAACAAGTAGTCAACCGCCTTGTTGTTGGCGTCGTGCATATCCCTCGATGCTGGAGCTAGGAAGTTAATCAGATGAACATAAGTTGTGTTCACCGTAACATCCCAAAAGATCTGACCCTTGCCGCGGAGGAAAGCAACCATCCGCCTCTGCCACATCTGGTAGTTCTTACCATCAAAGTGTGGAGGACCTGAACTCCGTTCCTGGTACGCCATCTTTGGATCTTAGACTGGTTAGAATCACGAGGATCTGTAACCTGCTCTGATACCAATTGAAGGACCGATTAAGTGACCAGAGGGGGGATTCAATGGGAGCCGATAAAAATTCTTCTCTGAAGAGTCGAACTCAACTATGCCTCAAATTCACACACAAGGATTCCCACACGAACTTGCCATGGTCACGTAGTCACAACGGGCCTACCAACCCTAGGAGCAAGCCCCAAACTAACTCAAAGCGGAAGCACAACTCAAGAGCTAGGGACTTAGGCTGATCTGCAGCGCTAGGGACGGACCGTCCAAACTGAACCGATGGACTGTCCGACACCTCCTTACGGACTGTCCGTAGAGACACCACGGACTGTCTGAATTAATGGACAGAACCACCAAAAGGTCTGCACCCCAAGTAGCCTCGCACGGACCGTCCGTATGGGCACCACGGACCGTCCGCCTGGGCCTTGCGGACTGTCCGACACTTCAGTTTAGACCATCCGAAAATGTCGACAGAACCTCCAGAGACGCACCCTCTCCTCAATGACCGTCCGACACTTCAGTTCGGACTGTCGAAGCCAGACGGACTGTCCGACCCCCTCTGGCGGACTGTCCGCAAACATCCTCCAACAAAAAACAACCGACTCCACGGATCGAAACACGAGTGCTCAAGAACTGGACAAACTTGTGACGAACACCGAAGAACAAGCCTCCTCGCGGACTGTCCGTCCCTCATGAACAGAACAGCTCGAGCTTGAAAACCGCAAGCCAACCTCACCTATCCATCCATGGATCTCCCAAAGGGCTGAGTGGATTGAGACAAGATTTGGGGGAGATGTGAAGCGTCCCTAGGGGATGCTATGCCCAAAATCTTGAGGCTTCAAACACACTAAATCGCCGGGAATCGAATCGCAACCAAGCTCTACCAAAAAACTAGGGTTCCACCCGAAATCCTCAAATCCAAGGCCAAATCCGGAGGTTGAGGGGTCAAGATCAAGCACAAAGAAGCACAAGGCATCTATCCATGATCCCCACAAAGAAATTTGAACCCAAACACCTAAGAATCGGAGGAACAAGCTGCGCTCGAAAATCCAACGAAAATAGCCCGAAAAAGACACAAAAATCACTCGAGCCACAAGAAGGAAATCGATGCAACCATGAAAGCTTCCATACACTCAGAGGGCAGATTCTCTACAAAATGGTGAAGAAAACCTAAGCCTATGGAGTAGGGAAATGAGAAGTAGTCCGGATGGATGGTTTGCCCAGAAACCCTAGAGCTATATATATGAGTCCCTCTGGGTTGGGCAAATGACCAAGCTTCCCCTATCACTTAAACTGAGATACAAACCCCGCAGGGGCAATATGGTCAAGTAGCACTCCTCTTCATTGGGTAGCCACGCCTTTGCCGCAGTCCGCGTCCTCCCGACGCGAGCCCTGCGATCCCGCCGCGTGTCCCCCGGCATCGAAGCTTCTCGGCGCGCCCGGATCCTATCTCCGCCCGCTGAGTCTCCGGTCTTGGTTTTGTGGCTCAACCAAGTAACCCGGTGGTTTTGTGGTGAACCGCCGCAAACCCCCCGTGTAGACTCCGGTCGTGAGCCACTACCCTACACCAGCTCTGGTTGATGACTTTGTCTTGCTTTTCTTGCCACCATGCGGCCCGCACTTGGTCCCGTTTGGCCACTGGGTCTATCGAGCCGAGCCTACTTGTCTCTCCACTCCTCGGAGGCCCTGCAAGGCTAAGACCTTTAGCGCCCGCTCTCACCTGCACCAACACGAATCAAGCCACAACCTGCACCTGCAATACTCGGCCAAGAGTCAGTCCACACCATGTTGTCAATCACTCATCACAACCAGGAGCGACCATCCACCGGTCCTCGGACGCTCCGGTCCTCACATAGGCACTAGGGTTCATAGATTCCGTCAATGGCAGGTAAAGAGTTGAGGCACCGACAGCAGGTGAATTGATTTCTATTCTTTGATCAGCAATGTCCTTGGTTACCTTATGATGAGTCATCCAATCCATCCCCAGAATGACATCTATTCCATCTAGCCCCAAGGTTTTGAGATTTGCTTGAAAAATCTTGCTACCTAGTTGCAAAGGTACACCCATGACTAGTGTGTTGGAGAAAAGTTTTCCTCCAGGTGTTGCAATCTTATAATCACTCTTAATTCGAAGCACATTTAGACCCAAGTTGATTTGTGTAATCTTGTTCATAAAACTATGTGTAGCACCGGAATCAAACAAAATCTTAACTGGTTGGCCATGGATAGAGAAGCTACCCGTCATAACTGCTGCTCCCTCAGGAATTCCCACCATTGTGGTGAAGTTGAGACGACCCTGCTTGACTTGCACGGTTTGCTTCTTTCCCTTGTCCTTATTATTCTGATTCTGTCCACGTCCCTGATTCTGCTGCTTGGGGCGAGGACAGGCATTGGCATAATGCTCAGGGTTCCCACAATTGTAGTAGTGACCTTCATTGTTGTTGTGGGAAGGCGGGGGTGCATTGGGCCAAGCATTCTGCTGCTGAAAATTTGGGGAATGGAAATTCCCTTGTTGCTGATTTTGGGGAGGCCTCACAACCCAACGTCCAGAACGTTAGTTCCGCTGAGAATTCTGTGGAGCCTTCTGAACTATGCGGAACTTGCGATTTAGTGCGTTGTTAGAGTTGAACACAACCTTCCTTTTCTTTGCATTCTGCACTCTCTTCATTGCATCCTCCTGGGACATGGCCAAGTCCACTATCTCATGATAGCTGTCAGTCTTGATGGGGTTCAGCCTTTCATAGAGTTCTGGATCAAGACCACTACGGAAACAATCCATCTTCTTTGCATCCGTGTCAACATAGTAGTCACCATACTAACGAAGATTGTTGAATTTCTGTGCATACTGATACACAGAGTCAGAACCTTGCTTCAAGGTCAATAGCTCATTCAACTTCCTCTCAACCATTCCCTTAGGAATGTGATGGTTCTTGAATGCCGTTTTGAATTCTCCCGAAGTAATCTCATGCCCATTCTGCTGCATCATCTTGAAATGATCCCACCAAAGCAGTGTCGGACCACGAAGATACAATGCTGCAAACTTGGCCTTTTGCTCCTCAGAGCATGGCAAGGTGAGAACATCCAACTTGGCCTCAATTGCACGAAGCCAAGCATCAGCCTCTAATGGTTCCTCCGCTTTGTGGAAAAGCGGCGGTTTCAGTGCGGAGAACTGAGCATAGGTAGCCACTCGGGGATCATCCTCTTGCTGGTCATTACGCCGCTGATTCATCTGCTGTTGATTATGCAGTATTTGGCGCATCATATCAGCTTGAGTGAGGAGGAAGGCCTCCATGGGCGTCATGTTCAGTGGGGGAGGTGGTGGCGGCGGATTGCTGCCACTAGCATCACCGAACCCATGGGGAGTACCGCAAGTTGATCCCACCATCTGAAAAATTTGTAATGGAGGTTAGCCTCATATCCATAATCTTGCTGATAAAAGCATAAACAAGAAGAACATGTGCAGTAATATCCATCCATGCACAAAATTTTCAAAGGGATCAGCCACACACTCTGCAGTAGAAAATTCGTATCTCTCAGCTTGATGATCGAATGATGTTCAATTTCGTCAGAAGTAGCAAAATTTCATACACTACAATTTTGGTATTCAACCGACCCATGAATTTTGACATTATCATGCCCAAAAAATTCGAATTCCAACTGTCTGTCCAGGCTGATTTTCAGACAACAACCGGTTACAAAAATATTCATAACCCTCAGACCATAAGAGCATTGAGGATGAAATTTTATGAGCATGCACACAATAAAATTTCCAACAACTTTGTTATTCATTTCACAGCCCAGATCTGACCATAAAGAGGTTCAAACTACTCATTACATAAACTGCTGCACCCAGATCGCAGCATTCAGCTAGCATACTTAATTACAACACATGAGCATAACCATAGCAAGTCTTCATTCTAAGTTACATAGTGGTTAACTGGTAGCATTAGGCTACCCAAAAGAATACTCTACCTACGTCAGTCTATCCCATTCACGGACCAAAATTAGGCCACCTGTACGAGTATCAACACCATCAACTAACTAGTGAGCACCACCACCACCTCCCGAGGCAGTACTATCAGCAGGAGACCCAATGTCCATCGGGTCCGGTGGCGGAGCCTCGCTCTCGTCGTCCACCATGGACTGAGAGTCGTCCGGGTCACCCTCCATAGCTCCCGAGGCTGGTGGTGGAACTGGCTACTGCAACACCTGGATCATCTCATTGGCAGCCTCCAAGTCCTGGTCCATAGCATCATGCTGACCATCCATGTCCACAAGAGCCTGGAGGTGAACAAACCTCTCATCCTTCAGCTGATCTATCTCTTCCCGCTGCTGCTCCCTCTGCTCCTGTAGTCCCACGATGGTATGGAGATGGTCGGTGAGCACGTTGATCCACTGTGCCTCACGGGCCACCTAGTTGGCCTCACGGGCCTCCAGCTGCACGAGCCTCAGCCGTGCCAAATCAAAAATGCCTGGATCACCCCAGTCAATGCCTCCAACAGTGCCCATGTTCTTAGTGCCAAATTCAAGCTTCTTTGTAGAACCCTTAAGCATTGGTCCAGAAACATTTCTAATCTTTCAAAGTTGATTGCCAACTGCAATATGACAATTGCTTTCTTTGATAAGTTGGAGGAAATCAGGATTCTCTATCCTAATGAGTCAAAGTTCAGGAATATAATCAAGGATCATATTAGAACCCTCCTTAGAATGCAAAATCAATATTGGAGTCAGTGTTTCACTCAGCGAATTATGCAGTTTGGGGATGAGGATACAATGTTTTTCCATTCCATGGCCACTGAGAGATATAGGAGAAATGTTATCTCCCAGATTATGGATGATACTGGTGGAATGGTGTTGGATCATGGGGAAACGAGTGCTCTGTTTTGGTAGGAGTTTAAGAGGCGTTTATGATCTTCAGTGGAGACCTTCATGCAATTTAACCTTCAGGACATTGTTCAAAGGCACAGTAACCTCGCCCACCTTTGTAGCCCTTTCTCCACTGAGGAAATTGACTGGGTCATCCTTGACCTTCCTCTTGACAAGGCCACTGGCCTTGATGGATTTAATAATATGCTCTTTAAAAAATCTTGGCATATAATTAGAGGAGATATGTATAAGCTCTGCCATGATTTCTATCATCATCACACTGATCTCAAGAGCATCAACTATTCCTTCATTACTTTGGTTCCTAAAAAAGATAATCCTGAAACTGTGAATGACTTTAGGCCAATCTCTCTTCTTAATTCATCCCCAAAGATTGTTTCCAAGTTGCTTGCCAACAGACTCCAGCCTGTTTCTCTTGAGGTTATTCATGAAAATCAATATGGGTTCATCAAAGCCAAAACCATTTAGGACTGTCTAGGGTGGGCCTTTGAATACCTTCATCAGTGCCATCATTCAAGAAGAGAGATTATTATCCTCAAGCTTGACTTTGAATAGGCCTTTGATCTCATTGAGCACTCTACTGTCCTTGCAATGCTGCATGCTAAGGGAACTGCAGGGAAGGAATTCAAGTGTAAAAGAGGTGTTAGGAAGGGTGACCCTCCTTCCCCTCTCCTCTTTGCAGTGGCTGCTGACCTGCTTCAATGTGTCATCAACAGAGAATACAGACATGGTAACCTTCTGCCTCCTTTCCCTCAAAGACCTGAGAGCCCTTTCCCAATCATTCAGTATGCTGATGATACCATTCTCATCATGCAAGACAACGAGGATCAGCTGGCCTTTCTGAAAGATGTGCTGCACAACATCACTCTCTCTTGTGGACTTGTGGTTAATTTTCACAAATCCTGCCTTATCCCTATCAATGTTTTTGCTGATAAGGCTAGCTCCTTGGCTCATATCTTTGGCTGCAGTGTTGGATCCTTTCCTTTCACCTACCTTGGTCGTCCTATGGGTCTTACAAAGCCTCTGGTGAAAAATTATGCCCCCTTAATTTGTAGAACTGAACGAAGGATGTCTGCTACCACCCAGTTCCTCTCTCATGCTGGGAGATTGCAATTGGTCAACTCTGTCTTTTCCTCTCTGCCAACATACTTTATGTGTTCTCTCAAGATTCCCATCACTGTCATTGAACTAATTGATAAGCATCAAAAGAACTGTCTTTGGAGAGGAAAGGAATTCAGAAACAAAGGTTATAACCTTGCTGCTTGGGACTTGGTCAGGATGCCAAAGGATAAAGGTGGGCTTGGAGTCATTAACCTCAGTGTTCAGAATGGTAACCTCCTTTTGAAGCAGTTGGACAAGTTCTATCATAAGGATAATATCCAATGGGTCAATATCATTTGGCAAAAGTATTATAGCAACACTGTTCCCCATCTGGCAAGAGAGAAGGGCTCCTTCTGGTGGAGAGACATCCTTAGGCTTCACACTCAGTATAGGGGCGTTGCCATTTGTAAACCAAATATGGGTGATACCATTAGCTTCTGGGAGGATATTATTGATGGTGTTATTCACTCTGAGAAGTACCCTCACCTTCTTCAATTTGCTAGAGACCCTGCCATCTCTCTTTGCAATCTTAGGCATGCTGAAAATTTGATTGATTATTTCAGAATTCCCATGACTAGAGCTGCTTTCAATGAACTTCTTGATCTTCAAGAGTTCCTCAACAACCTTCCCCCCATTGATCCAGACTCCAAAGACTCTTGGCACTTCATCTGGGGGCAGCATAGATTCCTAGCCTGCCACTACTATCAATATCAATTCAGAGAGCTTAGGCCTAGTAGATGTATTCTTTGGATTTGGGAATCCAAATGTGTCCCAAAAATCAAGTTATTTACTTGGTTGCTGCTCAATGACAGATTGAACACGAGGAATATGTTGAGGAGAAGAAGGAAAGTGCTTGAGGATGGCTACAATTGTGTTATGTGCCATAATAATGTTGAGGAAACTTCTGAACACCTTTTCTTCGAGTGTCCCTTTGTAGTTTGCAGATGGTTTGCGCTGGGAATTATCTGGGAGGAGAACTTATCTATTCACCAGAAGCTCTACCAGGCCAAACATGTCTTTGGCCAGCCCTTCTTCATGGAAATCTTTATGATTGGGGCCTGGTGTCTTTGGAAGTAGAGAAATGAGGTCACACCCTATCATCCGCTAGTGGCCCATCATCCGCTATCGAGCCCACACCCTACACAAGAGCATGTGAACAAGGTAAGTCAACATGTCAATTAAATTTTTAAGACTAATGTTTTGTGGAGATTTGTTTGATCAAGCAATAGGTATCGGAAGCAATCGTGATGCCCCTAAGATCACAAGATCAAGCTCGTCAACATTTTTGAAGTTTCTGTTCGCATCAATTTTTGCACAGCCTCATGGGAAGAACAACATAATATATTTGGATAGTAGAAGCCCCACGAAGTTACGCTTCCAACGAGTCAAGAATCAAGTCAATCGGAGGTTCCTACAAGCGGATATGGCTGAATCACCAATGGTTGCACGTCCTGATTTGGACAGCAAGCAAAGCTGAAGTGAAACAGCCATAACTCCCTCATATGGACTCCGATTAAGATGGATGAGTACCCGTTGGAAAGGTAATTTTATAAATTTTTCAATAGAATTATATTTTGGTATATGTTTTGTTATGTATACAGGGGAAAATCCACGAGGAAGAGGCAGCAGCAACGCGATGAGAACAAGAGAGTGGAGATGAGGATGACAACAACGAAGAGAAGTTTGGGCAATGCTTCCACTAGACCATACATGAAGAAATTTAGAGTCTTGGAACAAAACAAAGACCCCTGGAGCATTGGCAAATGAAGACACAAGTTGGTGACATCCAACGCAAGCAGATGTTTGGAGCAAACCACGAAGGATTACACACAAAGGACAACATCCAATGGCGCGGACACTTTGGGCTCTCACACGAAAGCTCATGGAGTTATATGAATACACTTAAGATATGTGTGAGCCCACAAATGAAGAGGAGTGATCCTACATAAAGTGACCTTGACGACATGTGGCACGAAGGGAGAGATTGAAGAAGTCTACGCGAGCCACCTCCGATCATCAAGGATCGTTCGTTTTCAACTCCGAAGGACCACTCACAATGAAAAGCTCGAAGGCTAAGGTACACATTAAACTCTCAAGGTACTTTTGGATATGATAACTTTCTTTTGATATATTCATGTTCTTATCCAATTGTATGATTTGATTCTATGTCTTACACTTTTTATGATCATGATAGGCTAGAATTTCTTGAGAATGATAAAGAGGCTATGTTGTGCTTAAACTTTGTTAATTACTTGCCTAATGAACCCATGCCTAATGAGAGCCTTAGCGCTGAGCAAGAAACTTATGCAACCTTTAATCACATTTTGTACATCTAACTTTTAAATTATGGTTATGATTGCATATGTTTATATTACGTTTTGCAAATTCTAGACTTGCTTTGCGCTTAGTCAAGCTCGTGACCTTAAAAGAGCGTGTGTCGGGAGAAAACCCGAATTTCACTAACTATGCAGGTCATCAAACCTTAATCAAGAGGAGGGAAGCCATGCCCAAAGAATTTGCAAGCTCGTGCGTCGCCATCACCGAACCTCGAAGACGATGTTGCTGTTTTGATCAGTTTTGAGCACCCAATCAGATATGTAGAAGAAGGAAAAAGTTGAAAATCAGAAGCTCCATCAAGTACCAATTCCAACACCTCCGAGATCAACGAATTTGAAGACCCGTACAAGGAGATATGGCGAAAACATTAGGCGCTGCGCAATCTGAAATCTTTGGACAGAATGCAGCGTCGGAGTAAAACGGGCGTAACTCACTTATCCGGAGTCCGTTGGGGATGAATAAACAGTTGATGGAAAGACAATTTCATGCGCCACGCATTAGAGAAGTTGTTTGCTACATGGTCTGATCTGGACAGAGAGTAAAATTCATGAAATGAGAGGCAGCGATGAAGAACAAAGGAAAAGGAGGGGATGATGATGCAAGAGACGATCGGGCAAGCCTCTCATCAAGCAAAATGATCGTGTCAAGCATGGAGAGTGGATCAAAGCTGCATGGACACCTTCAAATCTTACATGAAGGACCATGGCTTCACAACCACGAGGAGGTACGTAAGAAAGTCGAGCTCTATGACTTTAAATGAAGCGCTTTGCAAGAGGCAACCCGTTTTCTTTTGTTTATGTTTATATATAAATATTATGACCGTCTACATTGTGATCTTAAACTGAAACATCAAGTAACATTGTACTATTGCTCTAATAAATACCACAACACCATGTTGTTTGATTTAATTGCTATTGAGGGAGCACTTTGTTCTTGATCTTGGAAAACTTGTAGAACCTTTTGTGTGCCTATTAGTGTTTAAAATCTTTTTCTTTTGTGTCTTTTTAGAGAGAAATATGAAGTTGGCACCATCCTTTAATTCTAACCTTGTGGCTAGTTAGGTTAGGCTAACTCTTGCATTTGTTTTAGACAACCACCATATCATGTCGTTTTGTTCATCCATGTCATATTGCATTGCATGTTTTGTTTCAATCTAACTTTTTGTCCAACCAACCTAAACCTTCCCATAGCCCCCACAAAAAACCATAGTCAATAGAGGTAGGATTGCTTGTGTTGGCCGTTTGCCGTCACCATCCGGATTGGATAAGTCTATCCCTACCCTCTTTTCTAGCTAAAAACATTGACTAGCCTCCCCATAAAATCCTTAGGAAAACCTTTCACACCTTTAGCCATCCTAAAACCATAGGTTTGTTTTTCATTAAAAAACTTGTTGCACCACCTTTGGTAGAATTTCTATACTTGACTTCCTCTCTTCAAAATTCTTGTTTGAGCCAAAAATATAGGATACCCATAACCTATCCTTAAACCTTTTTAGTTTGGTTGATTGATTCTTTTCGATGGGTGACTTCCTTGTTGACAATGCTTACTTCATATGAAGTGTGAGATCAAGCTTTGTCCTTTGCTTGTTGTAGACCACATCGAAAGTGTTTTTCAAACCTTGCTAATGTTTGTTTGTGCTAACTTTTTGCATTTGCATTTTGCATTCATCTCTTTGTCATCATCCACTCTATTTTAGCTTGGGACTTTTTGTGAAGCTTTATGATGAATGCTTTTATACCTATGTTAATGCTTCATATGACGATATGGGCATTCTTCTTTTTGCAATCTTGTGTAAACATGGTGTTTAGCAATGATTGGAGACCACCATCATTCAGTTTTATATACCTTGCTATCATATTACATTGGATTGTTTATAATCTTTGCAATGCGCCCTACTTATCTTACGCCATGAAGAGTTGTTAATCTTGGGATAAGCATGGTGTTTTGACCTTGCTTAATAAATCTTTTTGGCAATGGAGAAGTTTGGAAACCACTTTGTAAGCATGGAGCTTAGAATTTGGTGTAAACATTGTTTTGTTTTTATACCATTCCATCATTTGCACGCACGTACACCCATTAGGTTCTTAATTTTTCTTTCACTAGCTTAACTATGCCACAAGTAAAGATCTTAGGGGATGTCTTTGGTTTATTAGCATAGAGTGAGTATTCCCGACCGTCACCTCGGGTATACTTTGTGCTTTAGAGTTTCTTTGTAGGCATGACAAATCGCTCCCATGAGTTAGCGATAAAAGATGGAAATAAGATCGTCAACACCTCCAAATTCCTAGAAGAAACACCGCTGTCTTCATCAAGATTAGGCACATGTTCAGAGATGTACAAAACAGGAAAATTTGGATATTCAGGAGCTCCACTAAGTCCACGCATCGAGATTCAACATTTTAGGAGACCTGTGCAAGGAGTTACAACCAAATCATTGGGCGTCACACGTTCTGAAATCAGCCCAGGACAGTTTGCATCGATGGAGTAGAAAGGTGTAACTCTCTTGTTCGGAGTCCGATTGGGGTGAATGACCACTCGTTGGAAAGATAATTTCAAGAACTCTACAATGGAGCAATGGTTCAGTACATGTTCTATTCTGGAAGTTGAAGAAAAATTCGTGAAAGTTGAAGCAGTGATAAAGGACAACATGGAAGGGGGTGAAGACGAGTTGAGAAACGATTGGGACTAAGGCTTCTGACAAAGGGTGGATGTTGAAGTACGATCAATGCAACAAAAGTGAAGAGTATGATGATGGTCTTCACATATGGCGGTAGGACTTCAATAATTACAAGATGGTTCGTCATCTTCCATGCCTAGCAACATACTAAGCATGGGGGAGGACTTGGTGGACATAAGAAGACCGCGTGAGAACAAAGATCAGGTTGCCACGGGATGCTAATTTTCTTTTTCCATGTTAAGCACAATGCTTAAGCATGGGGGAGGCCGCGCTACACTTCAAGCATCAAACACTATGTGAAAACCTCAAATAGGTCACGCAGCATTTGTAACGGGCCCTTAACGCCTGTTACATCCACCCACATCTGTAACGGTTGTTGTTTGGCACCTGTTACCCATAAGCGTGCCAGGACGACCCCGGGGTTGGCCTCCACAACGCCCGTTACCAATGTGGACTTCTGGTAACGGGCTTCTTAAACGCCCGTTACATCAATTCTTTGTAACGGATGTTAAATAGAGCCCGTTACAAATGTTAAACCTATCGGTAACGGGCTTGTAAAGTCCGTTACCGATCAATGCTGTAACATCCTTGAAATTGTATGACTGTAAAAATGTGGATTTGAAAAGTTTTGCTTTGATCATGAGTGCACAAGAAATTATTATAAGATTGTCTTCATTTTCCCTTCCCTTAATCCTAGATTTATTTTCAGTCAAATAATAATTTTAGGACATATAAAAATGCTAGTGTGAGAAGTTGGATTTTTCATTTGGATTTATTTGGGTTTTGTTGTGTGAGATTCAAATTTGAATTTAGATTCAAATTTGAATCCAAATCTAAATAGAGGAAGGATAATTAGGAAACCTCCCAAACCTGCTGTTGGGCTTTGGCTACACCACCAAGTCCGCAAGACCACCCTGTGCTCTTCGCCGTCTGCACCGCAACACCTCAGCCCAGCACCGGCCCAAGCGCCGAGCAGCCCAGCCGGCCTGCTTACCTTTCCCCTCGTGCGAGACGCCGACAGGAGGGGCCCGCTCGTCAGTCGTCGTCTACCCCACACCTTTCCTTCTTTTCCCCGAGCCTCTCTCACACGCGAGCGCCGCCGAGGAAAGGGGGCGCCGTGCAGCCATGGCCACCGCCCCGGATGATCTCCACGCGTCCCGATGCGGCATCCGCCGTCCACCCTACCTACCACCGCTATTTAAGCGCCGCCGCGGCCTCCTACCCTGAACCCTAGCCAGTTGGGGATTTTCCTCCCCAATCCCGCCGCCGGTGACGTCAGGGGGAGAGGAGGAGGAGAAGGAGGCGGGGAGGCCGTCCGAGGGAGCCGTCCACTGTCGCCGCCGGAGCCGTCCGTGAGGAGGAGCCGGACCTGCCGACGCCGTGCACGCCTTCATCCTCTGTGTCCCCTGCTTCGAGCCACTCCGCCGCGTCGAGCCCCTTCATCGACGCCCCACCGCTGGGTCCCCTTGGACTGCAGGTAAGCACCGCGTTGCCTTCTCTCCTATGGCGCCCGACCATCGAGTCGTGGTCACGTTCGAGCCTTGTGCCCTTGCCGGCCTTGTGCGCCGTGAACGACCCTATGCAGCCCCGTGCCGCCGCGCGTCCTGCCGACGCCTGTGATGCCGGCCTTCGAGCCGAGCCAGACGAACATGCATGTGCTGCTTCCTTCCCCACTGTGCGTGCGCCTTGCTGCTCTGAATCGATCCCGAGTCGCTGTGCTGTGCGTCGCCGCTTCGGTCCGCCGCCGTGGCCGAGCCGCCGGTGCGCACACGCGCTACCTTTTTGCACACACCCGTGCCTTCGTGCGCACATGCACGCCCGTGCACCTACGCACGCTCGCACATTCGCTTGGCAGAGCCAAGGCCGCCCCTTTTTCCGTCCTAAGCCAAACCTCGCCGGCACTCTGTCCGCCGCGCACCGAGGCATCGCCGCCGGGGAATCTTTTTCGCCCCGGAGATGCGAGCGCCAGAACGCCCTTGAACCCGCACACCCGTTCACGTGCACGCACGCGCGGACCCTCGCCGGCACCGGCCACCTGTAACACCCCGCTCACCAAAGCCGCACCGCCCAGCCCTTCCGTAGGGGCGAGCACATGTACACATAGCACACTGCTTACACTTTCGTCCTCACTTCGTGTAAAAGGGTTAACCCGAGGGTGTTATGGCTGGTGGACAAAGGCTTATAAGTTGGTTCCACCCTTGCTCAACTAGCAGTGTGGCACTAAACACACGCACCTGCGCTCCTGGGCCACTCATACGCCATCCAAATTGGGTCGGGTGTGACATTCACCGCCCCTCAAAGAACCCGACGTCCTCGTCGGTCCAACACACTCGTCTAGTGCCGACCCATACGCCATGCCGTGTGCCCCATCCCAGGCCCACACGCGCATGCATATGTCCGCACACGGACCCGAGAAAATGTCCAGGAACCTTCCCTCTTAGCGCACGACCATACGTCCAGTGCCGACCCATATGCCATGTCGTGTGTCCCATCTCAGGCCCACACGCGCCATGCGCCCTATGCCCGCACACTGACCCGTACGCGCAACCGCAAGGGTCGGCTCTGATACCATTTGTAACACCCCGCCCACCAAAGCCGTACCGCCCAGCCCTTCCGTAGGGGCGAGCACACGTACACATAGCGCACTGCTTACACTTTCGTCCTCGCTTCGTGTAAAAGGGTTAACCCGAGGGTGTTATGGCTGGTGGACAAAGGCTTATAAGTTGGTTCCACCCTTGCTCAACTAGCAATGTGGCACTAAACACGCGCACCTATGCTCCTGGGCCACTCATGCGCCATCCAAATTGGGTCGGGTGTGACACCACCCCAGCCGCACCGTCGAGACCCCTGTTTCGCCGCGCGCAAACGTGTCGAGCCGTCGCTACGCGCTTGCTGTCCGGTGCAGGGGACACCAGCTCATGTCCACGCATCCGAGCGCCTTCTTGCACATGTGCTCGACCTCATGCTCGCGGGCGCATCTGGACGACGCAGGCAACCACAGCCTCGCCGTCGCCGACTCTGTGTCCGCCGCCGCACCGACCCTGACCCCATCACCGCCGCGCCGGAATCCTTCTTCAAGGCCGCCCTTTTTCTACCCCAAACGAAACACTAGATCCACCTGAGCCTTAGCGTGTCGCTTGTTGTTCGGCCGCCGCAAGACCTCGCCGCCGGCGAGCTCTGCTCCGACCGCCGCTCCTTTGGGGCGTTCCCTCGAACACCTGGTGCGCTGCTCCCCAGGACCCGTGGAGTTTGTTACACGCGCGCCCACACCATGCCGCGCCGGATCCGCTTGGATCCCGTGCAGCCAACCACTCGCGTTTCCGCCACACACACACCCGCACAGCCCCGCGCCGCAGGGGATCACCCCGGATCCTTTGCGCCCGGCCACACCAGCGACCACGTGGGATGGGGCCGGCTTATAGCCGCCTATGTGGCCGCCACATCAGCCCCAAGAGCCACCCTGCAGCTAGCCTGCAGCTGGCTTAAAGCCCTATAGAGACAACCCGCAGTTAGCTTAAAGTTAATGCTATTGTGTATGCATATTTTATTTCCAGAAAACTATTTTATCTTTGGAAAATCATAATAAATCCGTTTTGACTCCGAAAAATATAAAACCTTTTCCGGAAATTCTCTAAAATCTTAAACTCTGTGTTAGGCTAGTGTTTGCTCTCTTTTGGCTCTTAATTGCTGTTCATTTGGAGTTAATTGCATTAGGACCGCTCTTTATTTTCTTTTACGCGTTAATAGGAGCAGCTGGAGCCGGGGAGCTGAACCCGGAGCACGACTACGCTGATGACTACGCTACTGAGGACTACCCGACCCCAGGTTCACGCCCGACTGATTCTGAATACCTATTAGACATTGCAATGTAGTATGCTAGCGCTTTACTTTATATGCATGTTGATGAACCTTGCACTGCCTACTTTAATTACCCTGTCCTTGATTGATCTACTACTACTATATATGTTTATAAGCGTGTATATACGCTGAGCTTCGCGATGCATGTGTTGGGATGGGGATAGTGGTTCTTGGCGTGTGTGGGGTAAAACCGGCAAGAGAAGGTGTTTTGGGTACCTTGGCCGGGGTGAGCTCGAAACAACCGATCTGGGATCGGGGACGGGGGTGCACTCCTCAGTGTATCCCCACTTTTACGGTTTTCGGAGCCTAGGTGTTGGGGTTCTACTTGCACTTGGAGGACATGAGCTTGCCCCGGTCTAAAAGCGAGTGGATCAACTTGTTGATAGGACTTTCGTACACACCACCTCGCCGAGCCTGGGGTTAGGGCCGAGTTGAGCTCGGCAAGTGCGGAACCATACCTGCCAGCAGGATAGAGAGTATCAGTGGGGGAGAGGTGGGAGTGAGACCACCTTCTCTCAGTGCGTCACCCGCGTGGCCACACAGGGGCATTTCACAGTTCCGGTGCAATTCCCTTTGCGGAGGGGATCGCTTTGAGGGCCGGATGCAGGATGGGACCGTAACTACCGAGAGTTCGCACGGTAGGATGGGCTCGGTCGGCCGTACACCGGCCGGGTGCCATTCTGGGTTGGGTACAGGTGTACACGCTCTGCAAAGTTGTTCGATCTATAGCTATAGCCGCGTCCTCAGTCATGGACATACCTAGAAGACATGTTCGTTCCTCATGTTTTGGGATTTCTACCTTCCCCCTATAGTTGAGAGTGTGGTGAGCCGTGGTTGCTCTCGGGGAGAGGAGAGTGGCTCCCTCTACCTCGCCGATCCGAGTGCAATCATTGAGGTGTGAGGAGAGGAAGTTCTCGCATCGACCCTAGATGGAGATAGGTTGTGGAGACGGGGCCCTGGGATACCAGGTGGTTCCGAGCTGTGTTGAGAGCTTTGGGTTGGGATCTTGATGGAGATATCTTGTGGTTACTCTGCTGTTGCATAGGAAACCCGAGCTTCTACCTTGTCTACTTTCTTCCCTTTAGAAGTTAGGCCACTTAAAGCTGCATACAGTTGGTGACGTGGACCTATCCCACTCCTTGGAGATAGACTTTGGGTATGCAGGGTACGAGTCCGACTTCGACAACAATGCCGACAGATGGTACGACTGAGGGATGCGTCGCTTCGCTCAAGGATGCCTGTGGCGTGAAGAATAAAAGATGGAAACCCTTCTGAGATGCTAGCTACCGCTGCATAGAATTACACTCTGATTCAGCCAAGGGGCTTGTATTGATGTACTCCATAATGGACATGTAATAAATTTATGTACTAATGTTTGTGTGATGCGATGTATGGCTGTGTTTTACTATCTGTGATGCGATCTGTACGCGATAGCCACTGATCCAGGGATTATCGCGAAGGTACAGGGATTCGAGTTTTCTTCTGAAAATCTGGGGCTTTACAGGTGGTACCAGAGCCATACTTGACCGTAGCACGTATCCCTAGAAATGGCCGATAGAAATAGGACTCTATGCGCTCTATTTCTATATGTATACCCTTGAGCTATGTTATAAAAACTTATCCTTCTTTAAAACTTCTTCCCTTACCTGCGCTAACTAAAAATTCTTACGTGTCACAAGAAATGGAGCGCCAAGTTGTGGAGATCACTCCCGAGACGTGCGGGGCGATCTGCCACTGGATGGAGAGGGCCCTTCTCAGGCTTGGGGTCCCTCCTACCTACGTCACGTACCGCACTGAGTACGTACCCGCCGTGACAGGGCGGCTGGTGCTCTACACGGTTGCCGTCCTTCCTCACCCGAACCTCCCAGGCTTCAAGGGGGAGGTCTGCTACAGCACCGCACTGATCGTCGTGACTGCGCTGGACGTCGCCTGCCGCCAGGCACTGGGCTGCCTTCTCGCCCAGTACCGCGCCACGTTCGAGTCCGGGACGCTCCGACTTCTACCCCGCGACTATTGGCGCCTGGCACCGCTCGTGGACGGAGTCCCTTCGCACGAGGGGATCCAGGACAACATCGACGCCGCACCCTTCCGCGAGTCCGACGAGACATTGGTGGAGACAACCAGTTACTTGGTCGACCTCGACAAGTACGCATGTCGCCTGGAGGACGAGTCGCGGACCCTCTTCCGCGAGATCAAGGACGCCATTGGAGAGGCCCGCCTTCACCTACCGTGCTGCCTCCAGTTGGAGAGGGAGAACAGCGCGCTACGCTACCGTGTTCGCCAGCTTGAGCAGGGGCTCAGCCGCGCGGACTCCACCCTGCTACAGTCGGAGAAGGAGTGTGTGGAGACACGCGAGGAGCTGCTGTACGTCAAGGAGGACCTTCGCAAGATGACCGCGAGTCAGAGCCGACTGAGAGACAGGCTGCAGAGCAAGGACGACTTGCTCATGGTACGCACCCACTTGCTCGGCTGTGAGCGGAACAAGGTAGAGAAGCTGCAGAAGAACCGAGCGAAGAACGTCGCCAACCTCGCGTGGCTTACGTGCACGGCTGTCTACCTGAGAGACAAGGCCGAGAGACTGAGGAGGACTTGGGAGGACGCCGACTCTCTCCGAGTGGACGAGCTCACAGAGCTCAACGGAGAGCTGCCCTTTGAGTCACAGCGTGCGATCCGCACGGAGACCTTCGAGCTGCACCAGTCCTGCCTCAAGCTGCACCTGTGTCCGATGGCTCGGATGCCGACCCCCGTCGAGACTGAGGAGGTATGCGAGGCACACGCCTTGGTGTCCTGGATCTTCCCTCCGGACTACCCCACAGAGGACCGTTACCCTGTCTCGTACAAGAGGGCTCGCACCGAGTAGAGTGCAGAGCGAGGACATGACCTAGAGTAGAGTTGTAAGATAGTAGTTTCCATGAGTTGTTCCATGCAGCCGCGAGCATGTTCCGGTGCATGAAGAGAGTCATGTCACACCATGTAGGCACCACCTTTTTGAGCATGTATCGATGTATTAGAGCATTGATTTGAGTTGCTACCCCTTAGGTCTGAGTCCGCCTCGGGGAAGCATATGTACTACTCATGCTTGTTGTATGCTTGGATCTTAATGGAGATATTTGTGTCTTAATGCTTTTTCTCATTGAGTGTTGGTTATATAAATAGTTTTATTTTCATGCTTGTCTCAGACTCATATGTGTTGGTGAGTGACGTTGTGTAAAAGTCTTTTCTTCCCTAGTCATGTTTTCAGAAGGATGTCGATCTGACGGTCCAACCGTCTGCTGGCCCGCCTCGAGGAGGCTGCTGAGGAGGAGGAAGCCCCACAGGGCCATGGTCGTGGTCGTGCTGCTGCTCGTGGACGCGGTTGTGCACCTGCCCGTGGCCGTGGACGCCCGCCCCTACGTGGAGGAGCTCTGGGAGCTCGAGGCCGGGGTGTCGGAGCACCGCCACCGCCGCCCGAGGGCCCAGAAGCTGAAGCCGAGGATGGAGAAGCCGAGCAATAACAGGAGCAAGACCAGCCTGAGCCAGACCAGCCTCCACGCCGCCACCCAACTTGGTGGACGTGATGGCTGTCCAGACTCAGCTGATGCAGAGGATGGTGGAAGCCATGGAGCACCGGGGCAACAGTGGGAACCGTGTCGCTCCGCAGGACGAGGACCTCACGAGGAAGATCGAGAGGTTCATCCGCCTGAAGGCCCCCACCTTCAGCTACTCGGATGACCCGCTCGACGCCGATGACTGCCTGAGGGTGATCGAGACCAAGCTCGACCTCACCGTCTGCTCCGACGAGGAGTGCGTCGCCATCGCCGCGCACCAGCTGGAGGGTCCTGCCAAGTCTTGGTGGGACAACTACACCGCCAGCCACCCAAACCCAGCCTTCATCACCTGGATGGAGTTCTACGAGGTGTTCCGTGAGCAGTACCTGCCCAGCGAGCTGTTGATCCAGAAGGCACAGGGTGCGATGAGGGTGGAGGAGTATGAGCGTCACTTCATGAAGATGATGCGGTACGCCCCCGACGACACCAACACCGACCAGAAGAAGCAGTTCTGGTTCCTGTGAGGCCTTCACCATGGCCTTTGCCAGGGACTGAAGGCGAGCGAGCACAAGTCCCTTCGCCACCTCATCAACCGCGCCATCGTGGTCGAGGAGGAGAGGAGGGGCCACGAGGAATGCATGAAGGGCAAGAAGAGGATGGGAGATCGGGATCACCACGACCGATCCTTCCAGAGGTCGAGGAGCGGGCAGAGCAACATGCTGAGGGGGAGCTACCGCCCGGGGCACAACCAGCCTGGGCGCAGCTTCGGAGGAGGCTGTGGCCAGTTCCCCGGAGGGAGGAGCCCCGGCTACCCACAGCAGAGTGGAGGCTACAACCGTCCACCGCAGAGCGCCACGAGACCTACCGCTGGAGGCTTCGCCGTGACCTGCTTCGCCTGTGGCAAGCCTGGCCACAAGTCCTTCGAGTGCCCCGACAAGAAGACCGCTGCTACCCCCGCGAGAGCACCTGCTCCTGGAGGAAGACCTCCTCAGGCTGCACCACCACCGACTGCCGGCCGTGGGAGGCTTAACCACCTCACTGAGGAGGAGGCTGCTGATGCTCCTGACATTGTGATCGGTGAGTTTTTGGTTTGTGGTTCTACTGCTTTGGTTCTTTTCGATACCGGTGCAACCGAGTCGTATATCACCTCTAGATTCGTGAACAAACTCTCCCTCCCTACAACCACCCGATCAATTCCTATCATCACGAGTTCACCTCTCGGAGATATTAGATGCACCTTACTATGTAGAGGTGTGGATGTGGTCATTCAGGGCCACAAGTTCTTGGGGGATGTGACAGTGTTGCCCTCCAATGGCATCGACGTGATTCTGGGGATGGATTGGATCACCGCTCACAAGGGTGTCATCTCCACTTCGCCGCAACAAGTGACCTTGGTACACCCCGATGGAACGAGGGTCACCTTCGAGCCGATGAAGTCTCGAGACATACCGACTGTGTACAGTCTTCACACGAAAGCTATCTCAGATGTGCTAGTGGTTTGCGAGTACGAAGATGTGTTTCCATAAGAGCTGTCGGGTTTGCCTCCCGACCGTGACGTGGAGTTCGTGATCAACTTGGTACCGGGAACTGCACCTATAGCTCAGAGTCCGTACAGAATGGCAGATGTTGAGCTGAAGCTGTTGAAGGCAGAGTTAGACTCACTGCTTGAATAGGGGTTCATTCGACCGAGTGCTTCACCGTGGGGTTCACCAGCTTTGTTCGTGCCGAAGAAAGATGGGACTCAGCGTCTGTGTGTTGATTACCACGCACTCAATGCGGTAACCATCAAGAACAAGTACCTGCTACCCTGGATCGATGACCTGATGGATCAGCTAAGGCAAGCCAAGTTCTTCAGCAAGATTGATCTCCGATCGGGCTACCACCAGATGAAGATTCGGCCGGAAGACATCTTCAAGACCGCGTTTGTGACCCGGTACAGACAGTACGAGTACACTGTCGTATCATTCGGTCTTATGAACGCCCCGGTGTACTTCATGAACATGATGAACAAGGTGTTCATGGAGGAGTTAGACAAGTGTGTCGTTGTCTTCATTGATGACATACTGGTCTTCTCCAAGACTGCAGAAGAGCATGAAGAGCATCTAAGGATAGTGTTGGAGAAGCTCAGGTGACAGCAGCTGTATGCCAAGTTCAGCAAGTGTGAGTTCTGGATGGAGGAAGTCACCTTTCTCGGTCACGTGTTGTCAGCTGAAGGAGTGGCCGTAGATCCAAGCAAGATAGAAGCAGTGTCCAAGTGGCAATCACCCAAGACAGTGACAGAGATCCGCAATTTTCTCGGTTTAGCCGAATACTACCGCCGGTTCATCGAGAACTTCTCCAAGATTGCGAAGCCTATGACAGAACTATTGAAGAGCAACACACCATTTGCATGGTCGGACAAGTGTGAAGCCAGCTTTTAGGAGCTCAAGACTCGCCTCACCACTACACCAGTCCTGACTCTTCCTGATGCAAGCAAGGACTTCGTGGTGTACTGTGACGCATCGAGACAAGGACTCGGTTGTGTGCTGATGCAGGGAGCAAAGTTGTTGCATATGCCTCGCGACAGCTTCGGAAGCACGAGGAGAACTACCCCACACATGACCTCGAGCTAGCTGCTGTCGTTCACGCTTTGAAGATATGGAGGCACTACCTGATGGGCAACAAGTGTGACATTTACACCGACCACAAGAGTCTGAAGTACATCTTCACACAGTCCGAGTTGAACCTGAGGCAGCGAAGATGGCTTGAACTGATCAAGGACTACGACCTGAACATCCACTACCACCCTGGTAAAGCAAATGTCGTAGCCGATGCCCTGAGCCGCAAGCATTACTGCAACAATCTGATGATGCAGAAAGAGCAACCGGCACTGTATGAAGAAATGGAGAAGATGAAGTTGGAAATAGTTGAGAAGGGATAGCTGAATGAGTTGAGAGTGAAGTACACCCTAGAGGATCAGATTCAGCAAGCTCTGAAGGGATGTCTAGAAATTGAGGAAGTGAAAGATCTGATGGCAAGAGGCAAAGCAGCTGACTACCGCCTCGACGAGCAAGGCACTCTGTGGTTGAAGGATCGCATTTGTGTACCCCGAAGCAAGGAGATCCGAGACTCGATACTGAAGGAAGCTCACGACTCTCGGTACTTGATTCACCCTAGTTGCACGAAGATGTACCAAGACCTGAAGGTACGTTTCTGGTGGGAGAAGATGAGGGAAGACATTGCTGAGTACATCGCTCGATGCGACACGTGTCAGAGAGTGAAGGTAGAACATCAGAGACCCGCTGGTTTGCTACAGCCGCTGGAGATACATGTCTGGAAATGGGATGATATCAGCATGGACTTCATAGTGGGATTGCCTCGTACACAGAAAGGAAATGACTCCATTTGGGTGATCGTCGACCGCTTGACCAAGGTAGCACACTTCTTGCCAGTGAAAGCCAACTACAGTGTGAGCAGACTTGCTGAACTCTACGTGGACAACATTCTGAAGCTTCATGGAGCTCTGAGGAGCATTATGTCAGATAGAGGACCGCAGTTTACCGCTCAGTTCTGGAAGAGTTTGCATGCTTCTATGGGAATCGAGTTGAACTACAGTACCGCATTCCACCCGCAAACAGATGGGCAGACAGAGAGAGTGAACCAGGTACTGGAGGACCTTCTGAGGGCTTGTGTGTTGACCTATGGGTCTGATTGGGAGAAGAGCTTGTCCTATGCCAAATTCTGTTACAACAATGGCTACCAAGCCAGTCTCCGAATGGCACCTTTCGAAGCTCTCTACGGTAGAAGGTGTCGGACACCGTTGATGTTGTCCGAGGTGGGGGAGCGAACCTTCTTCGGTCCAGCCACCATTGTCGAAGCTGAGGAGAATGTTGCTAAGGTCAGAGAGAATCTGAAGATAGCTCAGAGCCGGCAGAAGAGCTACGCCGACCCAAAGAGGAAAGACGTCTCGTTTGAAGTGGGAGAACACGTCTACTTGAGGGTTTCACCCCTCCGAGGTACAAAGAGGTTCCATGTCAAGGGGAAGTTGTCTCCAAGGTATGTTGGGCCGTACCCGATCGTGAAGAGGATCGGAAAGGTAGACTACAAGCTAGAGCTGCCACCGGAACTCGCCGGAGTCCACCCAGTGTTCCACGTGTCTCAACTCCGAAAGTGTGTGGTTGTTGAGAAGAGAGTGCCCGCTCAGGCACTCGACGTCCAGGAGACCCTGGAGTACTTGGAGTACCCAGTCAGGACCCTGGACTGGGCGGAGAAGTCGACCCGGAGGACCACCACTCGCTTCTGCAAGGTGCTCTGGAGCAACCACTCCGAGCGCGAAGCGACGTGGGAGAAGGAGTCCGTCATGAGGGAGAAATACCCTCATCTCTTCGAACCGGAGTTACTTCTTAATCTCGAGGACGAGATTCTTGTGAGGGGGGAGTTCTGTAACATCCTTGAAATTGTATGACTGTAATAATGTGGATTTGAAAAGTTTTGCTTTGATCATGAGTGCACAAGAAATTATTATAAGATTGCCTTCATTTTCCCTTCCCTTAATCCTAGATTTATTTTGAGTCAAATAATAATTTTAGGAAAAATGCTAGTGTGAGAAGTTGGATTTTTCATTTGGATTTATTTGGGTTTTGTTGTGTGAGATTCAAATTTGAATTTAGATTCAAATTTGAATCCAAATATAAATAGAGGAAGGATAATTAGGAAACCTCCCAAACCTGCTGTTGGGCTTTGGCTACACCACCAAGTCCGCAAGACCACCCTGTGCTCTTCGCTGTCTGCACCGCAACACCTCAGCCCAGCACCGGCCCAAGCGCCGAGCAGCCCAGCTGGCCTGCTTACCTTTCCCCTCGCGCGAGACGCCGACAGGAGGGGCCCGCTCATCAGTCGTCGTCTCCCCCACACCTTTCCTTCTTTTCCCCGAGCCTCTCTCACACGCGAGCGCCGCCGTGGAAAGGGAGCACTGTGCAGCCATGGCCGCTGCCCCGGATGATCTCCACGCGTCCCGATGCGGCATCCGCCGTCCACCCTACCTACCACTGCTATTTAAGCACCGCCGTGGCCTCCTACCCCGAACCCTAGCCAGTTGGGGATTTTCCTCCCCAATCCCGCCGCCGGTGACGTCAGGGGGAGAGGAGGAGAAGGAGGCGGGGAGGCCGTCCGAGGGAGCCGTCCGCTGTCGCCGCCGGAGCCGTCCGTGAGGAGGAGCCGGACCTGCCGACGCCGCGCACGCCTTCGTCCTCTGCGTCCCCTGCTTCGAGCCGCTCCGCCGCGTCGAGCCCCTTCACCGACGCCTCACCACCTGGTCCCCTTGGACCGCAGGTGAGCACCGCGTCGCCTTCTCTCCTGTGGCGCCCGACCATCGAGTCGTGGTCGCGTTCGAGCCTTGTGCGCTCGCCGGCCTTGTGCGCCGTGAACGACCCTATGCAGCCTCGCGCCACCGCGCGTCCCGTCAATCCCTGTGATGCCGGCCTTCGAGCCGAGCCAGACGAACATGCAGGTGCCGCTGCCTTCCCCATCGCGCGCGCGCCTTGCTGCTCTGAATCGATCCCGAGTCGTTGTGCCATACGCCGCCGCTTCGGTCCGCCGCCGTGGCCGAGCCGCCGGTGCGCGCATGTGCTCCCTTTTTGCACACACCCGCGCCTTCGCGCGCACACACACGCCCGTGCACCTATCCACGCTCGCACGTCCGCCTGGCAGAGCCAAGGCCGCCCCTTTTTCCGTCCTAAGCCGAACCTCGCCGGCGCTCCGTCCGCCGCGCACCGAGGCATCACCGCCGGGGAATCTTTTCCACCCCGGAGATGTGAGTGCCAGAACACCCTTGAACCCGCACACCCGTTCACATGCACGCACGCGCGGACCCTCGCCGGCATAGGCCACCCCAGCCGTGCCGCCGAGACCCCTGTTTCGTCGCGCGCAAACGTGTCGAGCCGTCGCTCCGCGCTTACTGTCTGGTGCAGGGGACACCAGCTCGTGTCCGCGCATCCGAGCGCCTTCTTGTGCACGTGCTCGCCCTCGTGCTCACGGGCGCATCTGGACGACACAGGCAACCCCAGCCTCGCCGTCGCTGACTCTGTGTCCGCCGCCGCGCCGACCGTGACCCCGTCGCCGCCGCGCCGGAATCCTTCTTCAAGGTCGCCCTTTTTCTACCCTAAACGAAACCCTAGATCCACCTGTGCCTTAGCGTGTCACTTGTTGTCCGGCCGCCGCAAGACCTCACCGCCGGCGAGCTCTGCTCCGACCGCCGCTCCTTTGGGGCATTCCCTCGAACACCTGGTGCGGTGCTCCCCAGGACCCGTGGAGTTTGTTACACGCGCACCCGCACCATGCCGCGCCGCGCCAGATCCGCTCGGATCCCGTGCGGCCAGCCACTCACGTTTCCGCCACACACCCGCACAGCCCCGAGCCGCAGGGGATCACCCCGGATCCTTTGCGCCCGGCCACACCAGCGACCACGTGGGATGGGGCCGGTTTATAGCCGCCTATGTGGCCGCCGCATCAGCCCCAAGAGCCACCCTGTAGCTAGTCTGCAGCTGGCTTAAAGCCCTATAGAGACAACCCGTAGTTAGCTTAAAGTTAATGCTATTGTGTATGCGTATTTTATTTCCAGAAAACTATTTTATCTTTGGAAAATCATAATAAATCCGTTTTGACTCCGAAAAATATAAAACCTTTTCCGGAAATTCTCTAAAATCTTAAACTCCATGTTAGGCTAGTGTTTTCTCTCTTTTGGCTCTTAATTGCTATTCGTTTGGAGTTAATTGCATTAGGACCGCTCTTTATTATCTTTACGCGTTAATAGGAGCAGTTGGAGCCGGGGAGCTGAACCCGGAGAATGACTACGCCGACGACTACGCTGCTGAGGACTACCCGACTCCAGGTTCACGCTCGACTGATTTTGAATACCTATTAGACATTGCAATGTAGTATGCTAGCGCTTTACTTTATATGCATGTTGATGAACCTTGCACTGCCTACTTTAATTACCCTGTCCTTGATTGACCTACTACTACTATATATGTTTATAAGCGTGTATATACGCTGAGCTTCGCGATGCATGTGTTGGGATGGGGATAGTGGTTCTTGGCGTGTGTGGGGTAAAACCGGCAGGAGAAGGCGTTTTGGGTACCTTGGCGGGGGTGAGCTCGAAACAACCGATCTGGGATCGAGGACGGGGGTGCACTCCTTAGTGTATCCCCACTTTTACGGTTTTCGGAGCCTAGGTGTTGGGGTTTTACTTGCGCTTGGAGGACATGAGCTTGCCCCGGTCTGAAAGCGAGTGGATCAACTTGTCGATAGGACTTTCGTACACACCACCTCGCCGAGCCTGGGGTTAGGGCCGAGTTGAGCTCGGCAAGTGCGGAACCATACCTGCCAGCAGGATAGAGGGTATCAGTGGGGAAGAGGTGGGAGTGAGACCACCTTCTCTCAGTGTGTCGCCCGTGTGGCCACGCGGGGGCATTTCACAGTTCCGGTGTAATTCCCTTTGCGGAGGGGATCACTTTGAGGGCCGAATGCAGGATGGGACCGTAACTACCGAGAGTTTGCACGGTAGGATGGGCTCGGTCGGCCGTACGCCGGCTGGGTACCATTCCGGGTTGGGTACAGGTGTACACGCTATGCAGAGTTGTTCAATCTATAGCTATAGCCGCGTCCTGGGTCATGGACATACCTAGAAGACATGTTTGGTCCTCATGTTTTGGGATTTCTACCTTCCCCCTATAGTTGAGAGTGTGGTGAGCCGTGGTTGCTCTCGGGGAGAGGAGAGTGGCTCCCTCTACCTCGTCGATCCGAGTGCAATCATTGAGGTGCGAGGAGAGGAAGTTCTCGCATCGACCCTAGATGGAGATAGGTTGTGGAGACGGGGCCCTGGGATACCAGGTGGTTCCGAGCTGTGTTGAGAGCTTTGGGTTGGGATCTTGATGGAGATATCTTGTTGTTACTCTGCTGCTGCTGCATAGGAAACCCGAGCTTCTACCTTGTCTACTTTCTTCCCTTTAGAAGTTAGGCCACTTAAAGCTGCATAGAGTTGGTGACGTGGACCTATCCCACTCCTTGGGGATAGACTTTGGGTGTGTAGGGTACGAGTCCAACTTCGACAACAACGCTGATGGATGGTACGACTAAGGGATGCGTCGCTTCGCTCAAGGATGCCTGTGGCGTGAAGAATAAAAGATGGAGACCCTTCTGAGATGCTAGGTACCGCTGTGTAGAATTACAGTCTGATTCAGCCAAGAGGCTTGTATTGATTTACTCCATAATGGACATGTAATAAATTTATGTACTAATGTTTGTGTGATGCGATGTATGGTTGTGTTTTACTATCTGTGACGCGATCTGTACGCGATAGCCACTGATCCAGGGACTATCACGAAGGTACAGGGATTCGGGTTTTCTTTTGAAAATCCGGGGCTTTACAAAAGCCCTGTCAGTAACGGGCTGTTTAAGTCCGTTACTGATCACTACCGTATTGGTAACGGGCTATAAAGTCTGTTACCGATAATTTTGTACTGGAGACGCATGCTTGTTAGGATACGTCTCCTTTGCTGGCGACCTAATTGGATACGCTCGTGTCTTAGGACTCGTCTCCTTTGATTGCCACCCAGGGTCGCCTTTTTTCTCACATCAGAGACGCACGTTGCTATTGCTCGTCTCTGTCTTCTCCTTCCGACACCACTCGCTCTCTGTCTGCAGAAGGCCACTCCCGTTCCGACTACAACACTCACTCTCTCTCCTCAGAAGGTCACTCGATCGTTCTCTGTGCTCAGATGTCCCCGCCGGCCTGTCTCGTTCGCCGCCTCCAGCTGCGCGCGCTCTGAGGATCGCGCTTAATTTCTCTCCTCAGAAAGCCGGCGCTGCAGCAGGCCGGCCGGCCGCGTGCGCGACGGTGAAAGGGGCCAGCGGATGTCGACCGCGCCATCCTCCGCGCTGTCGCTGCGGCCGCGACGCCGCCTCCGATCCTCCTCCTCGACCGCGCTCGCCTCGTAGAAAGTCCTCGTCAAGGTGGAAATTAATTGCCCCCTTTTATTGAAATTCTTCAGTTGTCCTAATCCTCTTGTGTTATCGGTTTTTTTGTATGATGAATTATGCTCATTTGGTGTATGGAATGCAGATGGCGTCTGCTGCTCGGGCTTGGATGTATAGACAGCCCCAAGAAGATTGGGAGAATTTCTTAAGCGGGGTCAATGGTTTTCTAAATCAAGCAGAGGTGGATATGAGAAACCGTGGTGTTCAGGCAATTCTTTGCCCCTGTATAGATTGTCTCAACCAGAAGAAATTCTCACTACAGGAAATCATTTTTCATCATTTGGTCACACGTGGTTTCACAAAAAATTACACATGTTGGAATAAACATGGTGAGGAAGGCCTTAATGAACTCGAAGCAGGCTTCCTAAATGAAGGTGAAGTGCGACACCATGCTACCGACCATGATGAAGACCTTGATGACGGTGGAGTTTTTGAGGAAAATGAACCATTATTCCCACCAAATGTGATGAGGCCTGAGGAAATCACTAATCAAGAAGTTAGGGGCTTCGATGATGGTGAGGTGTTGTAACGTGTGCACAATGTTGATCAAATGTTGCGGGATGTTGAGTTTCAACGAGTGTACACACCTTCTGAATTAGCGAGGCTGAAGCAGTTCATTGAAGATTCAAAGAAACCCCTCTATCCTGATTGCCAGAAGTACTCTCGCCTTTCTGGTGATCTAAAACTTCTGCAGCTTAAGGAAGATCATGGTTGGAGCAACAAAAGTTTCAAACATCTATTAGATGTGCTTAGAGATATGCTACCTGAACGAAACCAAATAGCAGAGTCTGTCTATGAGGCGAAGAAGATAATCTGTCCTCTGGGAATAGAGGTTGAAAAAATCCATGCATGCAAGAACAATTGTGTATTGTTCCGTGGAGATTATGCAAACCTTGACAAGTGCCCCAAGTGTGGCTATGATCGGTACAAGAGGAGAAAGGATGGTGGAGATGATAATAATGCTGATGACGAGAACGAGCCTGACGAGATCAGAGGCAAGAAGAAGAAGGCTAACAGAGGGGCTCCTGTGAGGGTGGCATGGTATTTTTGCATCATTCCTCGGCTGAGAAGATGGTTCGCAACACGAAAGGAGGCCCAACTCTTGCGTTGGCATGATGAAGGCCGAAAGGAGCTTAAGAAAGATGGCAAGTTTAGGCACCCCGCAGATGCAGCATAATGGGGCAACATTAATAACCACTTTCCGTGGTTTGACAAAGATGTAAGGAGCATACGGTTTGCTATGAGTACAAATGACGTGAACCCATTCGGTAACCAGAGCTCAACACATAGCACTTGGCCTGTCGTGCTGTCGTTGTACAACCTTCCACCCTGGCTATGCAAGAAATAGAAATATATGATGCTGACAATATTGGTCTCCGGGCCAAAGCAACCTGGCAACCGTATTGATGTCTACTTGAGGCCACTAGTTGATGACTTGAAGATACTGTGGAAGCCTGGTGTGAAGGAGGTTTGGGATGACTACAAGCGTGAGGAGTTCACAATGCATGTCATGTTGTTCACCACCATCAACGACAACTCGGCTCATCGCAACCTCTCTGGCTAGAGTAAAAGGAAAGGTGCAGCTTGCCCACACTGCTTGGAAGATACTTGCCCAGTATGGCTAAGACATTCAAAGAAATACGTATTTATGGGGCACCGTCATTTCCTCGGCAAGAAACATCCATACCGGGCCATGGATTGTCAGTTTAATGGGGAAAAGGAGAATCGAGAGGTGCCGTTGCATGTGACTGGAGATCTTGTCCACTTGAAAGTCAAGGACGTCAAAACTATCAAGGAGTTACCCAAACTGACTGAAAAAACCCTTGGCAAAAGAAAGAAACGAGATGGTGAAGAGGAAGAAGAAGAAGAAGGAATGTGGAACAAGAAATCAATTCTATGGGAGCTAGAGTATTGGCCGATGTTGGATGTGCGTCATTTGATTAACAACATGCACGTAAAGAAGAATGTGTGTGAAGCTACTTGTGGAACATTGCTACAACAGAAGTCCAAAGGAAAAGATCATAAAAATGCAAGGAAGGATCTTAAAGAACTGGGCATTAGGCCGGAGCTCTATGCAGAGGAAACAGAGACGGGGACGAACCTTCCCGTTGCTGCAACCACCTTGTCAAAGGCAGAGAGAAAAGAATTTTGTCAGTTTTTGCATGATTTGAAAGTACCTTCAGGATACTCATCAAACTTCAAGAGGCTAGTGTCGGTGAAGGACATGAAAATGAATTTCAACTTGATGAAATCTCATGATTGCCATGTGTTGATGACAGCTCTTCTTCCTGTTGCACTTAGAGGTATCAAGACAGAACTGGTTCGCGACGCGGTCACGAGCTTGTGTTTATTCTTCAATGCAATAGAACAGAAGGTGATTGATGAGGAAAAACTATTGGACTTAGAGAGGAGGCATTTCGAGACCCTATGCCTGCTTGAAGCTACCTTCCCACCATCATTCTTTGATCTCATGCTGCATCTAACAGCACACCTCGCGAGGGAAATCTGGTTCCTTGGCCCATCTTACCTTCATCAGATGTTTCCATATGATAGGTTCTATGGATTCCTGAAATCATTGGTACATAACTGGTTATTTCCGGAGGGAGCCATTGTTCGTGGCTATGAGACCATCGAAGCAGTGGAGTGGGCCATGGGTTATATGGACCCCCAAAACCCCATTGGTGTGCCTCGCTCACGGCATGAAGGTAGGCTTTCAGGTGTTGGGACGCTAGGGAAAAAGTCAATCACTCCGGAACCAGATGCCTTCCAAAAGGCTCATTTCGCCATGATACAATAGCTGCACCTAATTACACCGTTTGCCAATGAGCACAAGGGACAACTACGTGAAGACAACCCTGACCATGGTAGGGCTTGGCTTGCAAAGATGCACATGCAAGGTTTCAGCAGGTGGCTCCGAGATTATGTCGAGACATGCAGCAATAATGTTGTAATAACCGACGAGATAAGGAATCTAGCAGTGGGGCCATTGTTCACTGTTACAAGATACCAAACAATGGATATCAATGGATACACGTTCTACACCATGGCCCAGGATAAAAAGAGCGTCTATCAAAATAGTGGTGTGCGTGTACGGGCCGTCATCAACGACAGTCATGATGATGATGACACGAAGACAGACACATATTATGGTCAAATAGAGGAGATATGGGAGCTTGATTATGTAGGATTGAAGGTAGCCTTGTTTCGGTGTAGATGGGTCACCAATGGGAAGAGAGCTGTGAGCAAGGACAAATATGGTTATGTTAGTCTTGATCTCCGAGTCTTTGGTTACAAAAACGAACCGTTTGTCTTCGCCAACGATGTGTTCTATGTACCTGACCTTGAAAAGAAGAACTGGTCTATGGTTATGCCTGAAAAAAAGGATTGTTGCGGTTGAAAATGTTGTTGAGGAGGAGGAATACAACCAGTTTGACGAAATTCCATCTTTTGACACTTCATACAAGCCCCGACTCTTGGGAACTAACAAAACACCGTACTTGCGAAGCGACCATAGTGAAAAAATCCATATACAGAAATCAATGAAGAAAAAGCAAGCTTGATTTCTGCTGAATCCTTTTTGTAATGCAGGATGTGTCTATTGGTGGAAATGGAATCCGTTTTGTAATATAAAGGACGTGATGTATTGGTGGAATTTGAATCCTTTTTGTAATATATAGGATGTGGTGGAATTTGAATCCTATTTATAATATATTCTACCTAAGATACTATATATATTCTGTTTATATTCTGCTTCAGTTCAGTAAGTATGTTGCAGGCTGCTTCAGTTCAGTAATGGGCGTTAATATCAAAGAGACGAGGATTAGCCAACCCGCGTCGCCTTTGTTAAGGGCAAGAGACGAGGATTAACCAACCCGCGTCGCCTTTGTTATGGGCGAGATATGTGAAATCACACACACATATTACATCAAAAGAGACGCGGATTAGCCAGCCCCCGTCGGCTTGTTCTTCTTCATGCTTTCAAGTGAGTAGGTAAATCATAAAAAAAAATTGTACTGCACACAGATAATCACACAAGCATAGCTCTTGAGATGCAAAATCACACACACAGAGATTACAGTCACCATTGATATGTCAGAAGGTTACAAAGCGGCCATCTATGTTCATCATCACTAGGCACTACCAGGATGAGGAACATAGATCTAAACTAAGCAAAAGAGATATACTTCCGTCGGCTTGTTCTTCATGAAGAGAGGTGCTGACTTGGGGATGTTGAGGCTCAAAGGTCGATCTTGCTCGCCTTCCCTAGGCTCAAAGGTCGATCTTGATCGCCTTCCCTGCCCGTCAGTCGATCGTCGGAGGTGAAGAGAAAGGAGGCCGCCGTCGGCTTGTTCTTCATGACGAGATATGCTCCAGATTCTGGCTTCTTCTTCATGCTTACAAGTGAGCACAAGAGAAAGATACAGAGAGGGTGGAAACATATCGCTTCAAAAATCCTCCTCCTGGAGGAGAAGGGAAAGGAAAAGGAAGCGCAAATTTGACGAGAAAGATGTAGTGGAGTTGGGCTTCTCTCCCCAGACCTCAGTGATCTTTCCGTCGGCTTGTTCTTCCTGATGCAGGAGGTTCTGGGCTACTCTCCCCCCGACAGCTGATGCCAAATCACAAGGAAATATATCACAAGAATTTTTCTAGCAGCTGTGCTAGAGGGGTGAGCAACCCAATCACCCATATCACAAGAATTCTTCTAGCAACTGAGAGAATGAGGAGGAGGAGGAAGAGAGAAAAGCAAAAGCTTGCGCCCTACAAGATCTATTCTTTGTGCCATAGCTAGATCTAGATCTAGAGAAGGAAGCAAGTGAGGAGGACCGATAGGCGTCGGTGCCTTTTTATAGCAAAAACAAGGAAGGGATAACATCGGTTGTAAAAAAAGAGGAAGGGATAAGATCAAGAGCACATGAAACGGGAAGGTTCCCAAGAAATTGATGCCAGAACCGGTCAATGGGGAAACAGTTGCCCAGTCAATGGCTGAGAGCAGAGGTAGTGATTCCAATGTAGAATTAAATGATACGCGGATTAACCAAATGTCGTCTCCAATGTACTCCCTCCGTCCCATAAAAGATGCAATTCTCACATCCTGAGGAGTCAAACTATATGAAAAACTACTAACAATTACAAAATAAAACATGCAATTCTCACATCTGGAGGAGTACATTTTTTATAAAAAAGTTATTATTTCAAGACATAAATGCTAATATTTTTTGCTATAAACTTGGTCAAAGTTGTAATAGTTTGACTGGCACATTTCCCATAATTGCATGTTTTTTGGGACGGAGGGAGTAGAATTAAAGCATACGCGAATTAACCAAATGTCGTCTGCAATGGAGAATTAAAGGATACGCGGATTAGCCAAACGTCATCTCCATTACTTACTTAAACCGTGTTTGGAAACAAATCTCCTGTATCTTCTCCTTCCAAAATAATTTAGATCCCCTACCCCTTCATCTACCTGCGAAAAAACAGCAACTGCCTACTACTCATCATCACCATTCCCGGCCGGAGATGAATAGCATGCCGGGAAGAAGCAGGCGGCACCAGCCGTCGTCGCTGCTGGACCTCCCTCAAGACCTCCGCATTGAGATTGCGGCGCGCGTCGGTGCGACCTCGGAGCGGCCCTTGGCTGACCTCCGTGGCCTACATGGTACTTGCTCGACCATGCACCGTGTGTGCGGCGACGGCGACGTCGGTCGGTGTTTGTCGATAGAGGGGATACGAGATGAGATTTCTTGGGTGTGGGACCCCACCTCCTACAAAGCCTTCCTTTCTATGCTAACCGATCTCGGGAATCCGGAGGCTTGCTTCTTCTCCGGGATCAAAGCCGTCTTCATGGAAAACAGGGGATGCAATGATCTCCGACGCGCCGCCGAGGGTGGGCACGATGCGGCGGCCTATCTATACGCCATCTTGCTCTACAGGGACAATGGCGGTGCCGCCGCCGACGACACCGCGAAGTGGTACATGAGGCGGGTCGTGGGCGGTGGCAGTACGACGTCGAGATGGCTGAGCAACGAGGGGTGTCTGCCTTTGCGCGAGAAGGCCGCGCGTGCGATCCACTCCTCGACTTGGCGCATTTGGGGTGAACCGCTGCCGCCTCCGGCACAGGTGCACGGTGATCAGCCGTGCGCAGGCAACGGCGGCTGCTGTGGCGTGGATAAAGGATGGCTTCGAATTTCTCTGTTTTGCAGCGAAGACTATAGGCTCCGCTGCGAAATGGTGAAGTTCGAACGGAGTATTGGAATAGGAAATCAGTAGTAGATTAGCTTTTGTATGTTGCTCGAATTATCTGTGTAAAATTTTGGAAGAGCAGCAAAGCCGACGCGGGTTATCAGTCCCGCGTCGCTAATGACTGTGGGGCCCAGTTCTATTCGAATGAAGAATAGTTCCCATTTCTTCTTTTAATCTGCAATCAAATGTTGTAACAAGTATTTCTTCGTCGTAATTAGTCCAAATTTGATATTTTTTTTCTAAATTTTTCTAAAATCACCATCTTTTCAATAATTTTATTGTTTAGTGTATATTCCGTTTGTTGAATAATGTTTATATGCCTTATTTTGTTCTTTGTAAGTACAACATATAAATAATATTTGTTTTACACAACCATTAGTGATGAAACTTTGCATTTCGTAAGCTTAAGGTGAACACAAGGTTTTGTTAAGTTTTCAAATGCATATGAGTTCGAACATGTTGTAAAGTGTGAAAAACTTCAATGTTCAAGCAACATTCTAGGAAACTATGTGAGAGATGTAGACATTTCTACACAAGTATATTATTCCTTCATCGACACCATTTGAAATTTTGAAGACAAGTTTAGGTACCCAAATTATGTTGCCAAGTCAATTTGTAGATTTTGTAGAGCAAATTTGATGTTATTAGAATTATTATATAATTACCATGGGGTGTAAAAATGAAATATAAGAATTTTGGGCACATAAGTGTGACTGTTGATATTTTATTCAAATACTAAATGTCCAAATATGAATTGTTCGTATTTTTATGATTTTTTAGGTGTTGTTTTATGGGCTCTAATATTTTAGGGAAGCAAGTTTCATTCCAAAAAAAATAGTGACGGGCCCACGCGTCAGCGTCAGCAGCCAATATAAAAAAGATAACCATTGCCTGCCCGCCTGGACCCAACTGCCAACAAAGGCCATGTGGGTTCACTAACCATCGTCGCCAATGACACTGGCCCACGCGTCAGCATCAGCGTCAGCAGGCTAACCCGCGTCGGCAATGACTATCCATTGTCTCTAAGATCTAATTCATCTCAACAGATCTCCAGTTCATCACAACAGAACACATATCATAGGAGACGTGGATGGATCAAACAACCAAACTAATTAACTAAGCAAACAAAATCACACAACCGAACTAATTAACTTAGCAGTTCATGATCTAGAAACAAACTAAGCAGTTCAACAACCTGACGAACACAAACACACACACACACAACCTAAGCAGTTCGACAGAAGCAGGAGTCTATCATTTAGTCGGTTGCCGCCGTCGGAGTCCCGCCGTCGTCGCCGCCGTGGCTGCCGTCGGAGCCGTCGGAGCCGCCGTGGCTGCCGTCGGAGCCGCCGTCGTCGAAGACGAAGTGGCGGCGGCCAGCCCGCTTGACCACGGGGAGGTTCTCGAGCTTCTCAGCCAACCCGTGGATCCTGAAGGTGAGACCCCTCACTCTTGGGTCCTTGTCCACTTCATGATGCACCTTGATGTCGAAGGCCGTGCCAACATCTTCAAGCTTTCTGAAGGCGCTCCTGAGTAGGTCGACGGCGAACTTAGTGTCGTCGAAGAACGGTTCCTCGTCGGCGTCCTTAGTCGCCGGCTCCTTCCCCTTCTCCAACTTCCTCCGATGGCGGCTTTTGTCGTCGTCGTCCTCCCTTCGCCCCCGCTTCGATGGCGGCGGGCTCCTCGACGCCATCTCCTCCTTCTCTCGGTGACCGAAGATTTGTAATGGTGGATCGCGAGGAGGAAGAAGAAGCGAAAGAGATGATAAGTTTATGGAAGAAGCAGGGGAAACAGGGGAAGGCAGGGGAGTTATATTGAAAAGACGCGAAACCTTCAGGCGCCTCTGCCCCCATCCACTACTCCACTACTGCTAGTACGTGCCACTCAATTGCGCATTAGGCTCCGTTTCGGGTGCAAAACCGTCCAAAACCACGCGTCGCCTTTCAATTACGCGGGAAGGAGAAGGGGAAGGGGCAATGATGTCGGGCCCACTCGTCAGTGGCAGCAGCCAAACTGAGGCGCCTTTTCAATTTCCATTTATTGTTTTACATGGTCGAGGCGCCTTCTTCAACTTCAACCCTCGTCGCCAACTTCATCCCTCGTCGCCAACTTCAACCCTCGTCGCCTTCAACTTCAACCCCCGTCGCCTTTCAATTTTCAAACCCCGTCGCTTTTCTATTTCCTCCCCTTCTCCTTGATGGCCGCGGTGTGCTTGATGCAGCTTCTGCCAGATGATCTTGTCACCCAGATCATCATCCACTCCATCAAGGATGAGCCTGTCATCCATTTTCTGAACCTTCGCAATAAAATCTGTGGCACCTTCCGGCGCATCTGTGACTCCAATGAGGTACTACTGCATGTGTCGCTGTGTAATCTTCGTGAGGTGTGCAAGAATCGCTACGTCAGGTCGTGCTTTGAGCGGTGCTTCCGCGAGGCCAATCATCCGGAGGCATTATGCTTCGAGGGGATGGAAAGGTTGATGAGGCAGCGGAACCCCGATAAGGGTCTGAAGCTCATCAGAGATGCCGCTGCTGAAGACTCCGGTGCCAAGGACTTCTTAGCAATGCTGAAGTACCGTTGCAACCCGGCGGACCCCGAAGCCATGGCACTGCTCCAGGAAATCAGCGGCGGCCCATCGCCCCCTAACGGGCAGTGGAAGAACCACAACCTGTGGCGGCTGCGCTACCTCGTCAACCAGGATCTCCACAACATTGCGTGGTGGTACTGGCTTGATGACGGCGACGACGACATTCCGTTGCTGCCCGTCCAGAATCCCTACATCTGCATTTGGGCAGCGGGATGTAGGCGCTACGGGGTGGATACAAAAGAGATCATCCACTACTGCAGTGCCGAGTGTCGCATCCGTCATGAGTTCGACCTCTAGACGCGTAGCTTCCACCCCGCCGTGGAGTACGCCGTCAGCAGGATGAACATCGGGATGTAGGTGCAAGCATCAATGAACATTATCTATCTTGAATGTAAATTATTAGATATTACTAAATGCGGATTTGATTTTATCAGGATGATGGTTTTTAATCGGTTTTTGATAGATAATATTTGATTTGTCACGTTTGTGAGTCAAATCGAAGGTTGCGGTAGTCTCATTTGCCACCGACGAGGCCTAGAATGCCCTCTTGGGTGTCAAAACCGCCGAATCGGGCACGGCGGGGGCGGCGGCGGGCGGTGGTGCCCTCTGCTTCCTCCTTTGTTCTATTGGAGAATGAAGAACAGTTTATCCGTCCTGCGTTGCCGACAGCATTTCTCTTTTTAATCCGCAATCAAATTTTGTAACATGTATTTCTCCGTCGTAATTAGTCCAAATTTGATTATTTTTTTCTACAATTTTCTAAAATCACCGTGTTTTCATTATTTTCATTGTTTAGTGTATATTCCATTTCTTGAACAATGTTTATATGCCTTATCTTGTTCTATGTAAGTACAACATATAAATAATATTTGTTTTCCACACCTCCTGTAATGAAACTTTGCATTTTCGTAATCTTAAGGTGAACCACAAGGTTTTGTTAAGTGTTCAAATGCATATGAGTTCGAACATGTTGCAAAGTGTGGAAAACTTCAATGTTCAAGGAACATTCTAGGAAACTATGTGAGAGATGTAGATATTTGTACACAAGTATATTATTCCTTCATCGAAACCATTTGAAATTTTGAAGACAAGTCTAGGTACCCAAATTATGTTGCCAAGTCAATTTGTAGATTTTTTAGAGCACACTAGATGTTATTAGAATTATTACATCATTAACATGGGATGTAAAAACGAATTCTAAGAATCTTGGGCACACAAGTGTGACTGTGGATATTTTATTCAAATACTAAATGTCCAAATACGAATTGTTCGTATTTTTATGATTTTTTAGGTGCTGTTTTATGGGCTCTAATATTTTAGGGAAGCACGTTTCATTCGGAAAAAAATAGTGGCTGGCCCACGCGTCAGCGTCAGCAGCCAAAATAAAAAGATAACCGCTGCCCGCCCGCCAGACCCAACTGCCAACAAAGGAGATGCGGGTTCACTAACCATCATCACCAATGACACTGGCCCACGCGTCAGCGTCAGCAGGCAAACCGTGCGCGGGCTGCTCAAAATTTACCACCTATATTGACTATAATGCCCATGGAATTCCAATTCCAGCAGAGAGCCGTCAAGGGCATGCCACTAATTTCCTTAAACACAGTTACACACGCAGTTCATATTCGGCTCCTCGCTAGACAGATCCACAACGCCTGCACTCTCCCCACCGCCGTCGCCACTCTCCCCGCTCGCCTTCGCCGCTCTCTCCCCGCTCGCCTTCGTCGCTCTCTCCCCGCCGCAGCCCTGCTCTTCTTCAGCCCCACCGCTCCCTGTGTGACGACGGTGACGAGGACGCGATTACTGGCGTGCGGACTGCTTCTCGGCCAACCTAAAGACGGTTGACGCGGATCCGTCATCCCCGGCCACGACGACGAGCCGGCCACCTCAGGCCACGAGCCGACGTGGATCCGGCCCCTCCGACCATCACGAGAACAACTACTTCATTCGCGACAGAGGTTAGTCCTGCTTGAACCCCCAACACCCTCTCTCTCCTCGGCCACCAAATCTGCTATATATTCATGTCAATGTGGAATAAGGAGACATGCCTTGATAGTTCATCTTTAATTGATTGACTGTGGATTTGATGGATGGATTTTGTTGCTCCAAGTCTGTTTGAATAAATTGTTGCTAACAGATGAAGTTATATGAACTGTTGAAATTCATTTCATGTTTCTGGTGCTACAATTTTTGCACTGTAAATTCATGAAAAGCATTGAGGATGTTAGCATACTTTAATTCTGCTATGCTTTGAATGTACCAGATCGACAGTTATGCTTTGGAACTGTTAGCATACTTTAATTCTGCTATGCTTTGAATGTATCAGATCGACAGTTATGCTTTGGACCTGTTAGCATATTTTAATTTTGATGGCCACATAATATCAGTGGGAATCGCATCGCAGTGGTTTATAATGTAGTCCACCCAATCTGCTATATATTCATGTCAAGGTGGATCATGGAGACATACCTTAATAGTTCATCTTCAATTGATTGACTGTGGATTTGATGGATGGATTTTGTTGCTCTAAGTCTGTTTGAATAAATTGTTGCTAACAGATGAAGTTATGTGAACTGTTGAAATTCATTTTCATGTTCCTGGTGCTACAATTTTTGCACTGTAAATTCATGAAAAGCATAATGGATGTTAGCATACTTTAATTCTGCTATGCTTTGAATGTACCAGATCGACAGTTATGCTTTGGACCTGTTAGCATACTTTAATTCTGATGGCCACATAATGTCAGTAGGAATTGCATCACAGTGGTTTATAATGTAGTGATAACTAGACTGTCCTATGCTTTGTTGTGAGTGTTAATTATTTCACTGCTATCATATATAATGTTATTGTTGGTGTCATGATGTGTTTTGAGTGTTATTTCACTACTGTCATATATAATGTCATGACCATTGCTTTATCCTCTTGTTGCATGTACACATGGAACACACAATCCATCGCTGCTGAAGTTGGACAAGGAAGCAGTTGAAGGAATTTATTCTCTACTTTGATATATAAGCATATTGTTGTGTCCCTGTCAAAATGGTTAGCACCTATCCCTGTATGCTAATTAAGTAAAATATGAACTGTGTATGTCTATGCTGATTTTATTTACGACTTGTAATGATTTCTAGTGTAATATCAGCTATTTTGCCTGTCAGAGAAAACGAATTTATCTAATAAGAATTTTGTTTAGATTTTCAGTCTTGCTTATGTTGCTCTACTGACAACCTGACATATCATCTATGCAGTCTCCCACAACAACAAACTCCTCTACCTCCAGTACATCATCACAGCCCATCGTCAGTGAACCTTCTTCACACGGTCACTCAGCACAGACTGCTGCGAGTAGTACTCGATCCCGCGGGTCAAGGACACAAACCAAATGGCCAGAAGACAAGTTGACTGCAATTGGACTTGATGCCAATTTTTGGCCTACCCCAGATGCTGTGAGGGATAGATTTGTATTGGTCTGTGGTCTCATTGCTCGGGAGAGGGTGTCAATCAACAAGGCGGTTGATGATCTCTCACCAATTTAGAAGGACCATTTGTTCACAGTTTTAGAGGAAAATCTAGATTACCCAGCAAATCTGGAAGAATCTGTTCGCAAGAAGGCAGTTAAGGTAGCTATATCAGAGATTGGAACCTTGCAACGGCGGTTCAAGGCCTATTTAAGAAAAAAATATGTGAGCGAAGAGGAGACTCCCTTTGTGAAGCATGCCTTTTTGCAGCAACAAGACTGGGACATGTTTGTGCAAGAAACCAATTCTCCTTCATTTCAGCAATTGAGCCAGGCGATGAAACAAAAGAGAGCATTGCATAATAAGACACACAAGACGGGCAAAAATGGTTATCGTGGTAAAAGAAAAGAGTGGGAGGATGAGGATGCAAAGCTAGCTGCAGAAGGAAAACAGAACCCTTGGGACCAATTTCCTGGACGTTCGAAACCTTATCTGCGGGCAAGGGTAGGGAAGAAGAGGAAGAATACTAGTGAAGGAAGCGGGGGCACAACATTCAGTAACCCTGCGGTGGTGGGTGTAGCAGATAGGGTGAAAACACTTGCAGCTCAGGGTAGCGATGGTTCTTTCTCTGGGGTTAGGGAGGATGATATCCTCACCGCAGCACTTGAGACTCCAGGGCATCGAGGTCGGGTCCGAGGCGTGTCTAGTTCACTTGGCTGGGGTAAAGGGTTTGGTGAAGAGTTTGCTGGAATGTACAGGAAGAAGAGGAACAAGAGGTCTGATGCTCATGATATGATGGACATAACATTTAAATCAATTGTCCATGCTCTAAGACTATCAGGCATCGAAATACCGAAAAATGTACTTCTTCCTTCCCAATTACCAGCGCCTATCAGTAGTAGCGAGGAAGAAGATGTGCATGGCAGCGAGGAAGAAGATGCGCATGACCGCGAGGAAGAACATGCGCATGACAGTGAGGAAGATGCGTGTGGTAGAGAGCAAGATCATTGGAATGCCAACGAGGACGAAGCGAATAAAGTGCATAATGATAGTCGATCACCTATGCTGGACACAATAGATAAGCTGACAGAGCAACCGCGTGCAGCCTTTTGGATGGCACCGGGATTAATGTGGAGCTCGCACTAGCGAAAGTCTTTCCATTTCAAAAGGATTGCCATTCAGTACCGGTGCAGGATGGGTATGTTGTGGTGCAACCTACTTATGTGTGGGCCAATGCGAGTCACTACCCTCTACCTGTACCAATCGATGGGGGTGACATAGCAACCCTAGCTGAGGCTCTCGTTCAAAGGATCCAATGGCCAAAGGACAGCATCCTTATACCACCCATGACGAGACATCCCAACCCTGAAGCCGCAACAGGTAGCAGTGGTACAACATCAGATGGAGGTACTGCAGCTCAGTGTCAGCAAGAGAAGGCTCAACAGCAGCAGTAGCAGATCAGCAAAACTATGCAGCAGGAGCGTCAACAACAGCCGGAGGAGCCTAGGCAAACTCTGCCTAAGCAGCAGCTGCAACATGAGGATAAGCAACAGACGAAACAGCAGCCTCTCCAGCAGTAGGAGCGTCGACAACAGCCGAAGGAGCCCAGGCAAACTACGCCTAAGTAGCAGCTGCAACATGAGGATAAGCAACAGACGAAACAACAGCCTCTCCAGTAGCAGGAGCGTCGACAACAACCGGAGGAGCCCAGGCAAACTCCGCCCAAGCAGCAGCTGCAATATGAGGATAAGCAATAGACGAAACAGCAGCCTCTCAAGCAGCAGGAGGAGCGCAGGCAATCTCCCCCTAAGCAGCAGATGCAACATGTACAACAGCCTCTGCAACAGGAGGAGGAGCCCAGGCAATCTCCATTGCAGAAGGGGAACTAGGCCAGGAAACCCTTGTCTAAAGATGAGATTCTTAACTGTATTATTGGGACAGAACAGGAACGACCAAAATACAAGCCTAGTGCACCTATGTTGTCAGAAGCAAACTTAAAGGCTGCTGGACCAAATTGTGCCAGGTTCCATGCTTACGTCATGGAACACAGTAAGGATAAACTTGCCTTTCCAGCAAAGGTGGATCAAGACTACTTTAAAGGTGGTGGTGGTGCTTTAATGTTAAACATTGCATTCAGTAGCGTGTATAACCTTATAACCCTGGCTTCTCTGGATGTTACCTTCTTGAGGTTGTGGACATTGTAAGTCCCTTAAAACCTAAAAAGATATTTCTTTAATTTTGACCACAAAGTTCATGCATGCTAACAATTTGATTTTTTGTAGGAAAATGATGGACAAGGCAGCGGAGATGCAGATCAGTGTTGGGTTTTTAGATCCAAATTTGTTTACTTCCACAAAAATTTCTCAGCATTCTCGCCTTGTTACCAAAGCAATATCAAATGCAATGAACAACGACTACGTGGTGGGTGCCTACTGCACTAGCCACTGGGTAACAGTGATCATCAGTATGAAGTTCAAAGAGGTTTGGTATCTAGATTCTGCTAAACAACATCCCCTGCTAAAGTTCTCAGACCTCAAACCTGTTGTGGACCGGTCAGTATCTTGTAGGTTTTGTTCACAAAAATTCAATCTCTTAGTGTTTCTAATCAGTATTGCTGACCATGCAGGGCCTTTGGTACAGTATCTTGTAGGTTTTGTTCACAAAAATTCAATCTCTTAGTGTTTCTAATCGGTATTGCTGATCATGCGGGGCCTTTGGTGAACATGCACAGGACGGAGTGACGAAAGGAAAGAAAAAAAAGCCAAAAGCCATACTCAAGCACAAAACAAATCTCGATGTAAGACCGAGGTTTTTTTATGGTCCCTTCTTACCTATTTGGTACTGCATTAACTTGTCATTTTGGTACCCCGATGCAGTGTGCTCAGCAGCCATGGGGGTCCACTTTGTGTGGATTCCATGTGGCATTCCATATGTTAAGACTACTCGATGACATACCTGACATCAAGAAGGCTGTTGTAAGTAGATAATAATGCTCAACCTTGTCTCTGCTCATATTATCCATCTGATTTTAGAAAGTGATTTCTACTTGTATTCTCATAAATGATTGTATTTTGCAGGATTTCAAATCTGTTGTAGATGTTTCCACAGAAGATCTAAAGCGTGTCCGGGAGATGCTGTGCGAGTACATTCTTAAGGAGACCATCGACCGAAAGGGCAACTTCTACAATGGTGCACCGTGAGTTCATTGTAGCCAGAAACTTGAAACTCATTCAGTCTTCTTTAGTCAGGTGTTGTTGCCTGAGAAACCTGCTTGGCTTGCTTGGTTGGGGTCAGATGCTGCCTGGTTTAGGCAGTTTTCTCATGACTCCATCCAAACAAGCCCTGATGAGAGTAACTTGAAACTTGATGTGATCCTAGCTTGTCTATAAACGTGATCTTGCTTGTCTATAAATGTGATCTTGCTTGCCTATATCTGTGATGTGAGAAAGTGTTTGTGATGTCTCCTTGCTGTGGTGGCTGCCATATCCTGGCTAGTTCTAGGATGGCAGGATGCAGCCCCTGATGGCTGCCAAATCCTGGCTGGTTCCAGGATGCAGCCGGCAAGCAGGCAGGTTACTGTAGGGGTGGCCTACGTATCTGTAACGGGCGTTAATTAAAGGTCGTTAGAAACACTGATCAGTGAGTAGCGGGCTTCATTCGGAAAGCCCGTTACAAACATGCCAACAATGTAACGGGCAGTGTAAAAGCCCGTTACCAGTCCTGACCGGTGGGCCCCAGGACCTGGCCCATTCATCGAGATATAGGAGACGCAGGTTGAAAGCACGCGTCTCCTTTAATCGAGAGAAAGCAGACGCGCGTGGAAACAGATGCGTCTCATTTCGTCGAGACAGAGGAGACGCAGGTTCACGGCACACATCTCTGATGTTGATTTCACAGTAACGGGCTCTGTTTTCATGCCCGTTACCAAAGTTCCCTGTGGGCCCAGAGAAACAGCCATTTTGACGTGACCGGTGACTAGTTGTGGTAACGGTCGTTGTTTGATGACCGTTACGAATCCTAGATGTGTTGAGACGCGCGTGAAATAGACGCGTCTCATTTCGTCAAGATAGAGGAGACACAGGTACACAGCAGGCGTCTCCGATATTAAGCTACTGTAACAGGCTCTGTTTTGGTGCCTGTTACCAAAGTTCCCTGTGGGCCCAGAGAAACAGCGATTTCACGTGACCGGTGGCTAGTTGTGGTAACGGTCGTTGTTTGAAGCCCGTTACGAATATGTGTTATCAGTAACGGGCATCTGCCCGTTACCTTTCTTGGTTCATTTGTAACACTTGATCGGTAACGGGCGCTTTGCCCGTAACGAAAGGCAATCTATGCCTGTTACCAAAGTGAGTTTTTCACATAGTGAAAGGACGGTAACAATTCTTTAACCCTCTTTTGTTCTTGTCTTTCTATATGTCTGCATTTATGTATGTGCTTTCCACAACCTTAGATACAACATTTGTATATCTCTCTATAGAATAACAAGGCTACTAGGAGTACAACCTAGGTTTGTTTTTTGTTTTCAATAATAATCATTGTAACCTTGTGCTCACTAAGATGATATCTTGTATGCTCTTACTTATGGATATATGATGATTGATGCCACTTTGCTCATTCTTGTGCTTGGTTTGTATATAATTAAGCAAGTGCTCTCTTTAAATATGATCCGAAAATTAAATTAATGCTAGCTTAATCTTTTGTGGAGGTTATGATAACTTAAGACCCACAGTATTTTTCGTTGCTCTGACTTTTAAATGAATCAAAGATCATTTATTTTTGTTCTTAAAAGATATACTAACCTTGTCTTTGATACCACTTGCATTTTCCTCAACCTATCCAAAGTCTTATATTCATTGAGTGCAAAAACCTTAGTATACAAGATTTATTTTTGGGTGCATTGATTCAAGTCTTGATTTCTTTGGCTCAAGACTAAGAAGATGGTCATTCCATTTTTGCGTATCTATCTTTATGCTAGCCTTTTCTATCCGTGCATTGTGAGTTTCCACATCAAGAATTTCGCAAACCTCGCCGGATATCCACCCACAGACCCAAAATATCTTTTTGTGTATACCTCCTTGACCACAATCCAAAACTTTGAGTACGGATGAATATTTCGAAGAAGATTACAAGGAAGGTGCCGTCAGGTGGAGCAAGATTTTGGGAGACCTCCATAAAAGGATCCCTAGAAGGTTTCAAGTATATCTCTTCAAGAAAATACAAGAATTTCAGCACTTACCTTGGCACAATCATCACCTCTTTGCTCGAGGACGAGCAACGTCTAAGCATGGGGGGGTTGCCAAGGAAGTACTAGTGTAGTTTAGAGTTCAAGGGGAGTAAAAAATTAATAAAAAAAAGAAAAAAGTGATGAAAGAAAAAATATATATATAAAGAAGGAAAAGTATGAGGAGAAAAGAAAAAAGAGTTAAATATATATATATATAATAAAGCTCCCCGGTTCTCTAGCTACATTTGGAAATTTCAAAAGGATTTCAAGGTCAAGACCCATACTCATCTTTCCAACCATGTGCAATCCGATAACGAGGACTTCGCTTGTGCCTCGGGATCACCCTTTGCCATTTGCACATGTCCACCTATCTAAAAAGTGTGTGTTTTTCTCTTCCCCCTCCGCGGAACATTATTTTCCAATAACCTTTTTGACAAGTCTTGGTAAGTCCATGAGAAGCTTGTCTTGTTTTGATAATATCTCAACTATAATATCTTGGTAGGACTAAACTTTCCCATAGCTCCATATAAAGCCTTCCACCAAATATTTGAGGGAGGAAAGGAGTAGAACAAGTAGGCTTGAGAGACAAGATGAGATGAGAGTTCATGAGCAAGATGCAAGGAGGTTTATAATTGATCTTGGTAAAGCAATTTTTCTTCCGCCCGCTCTTTAGTTTCAAAATTTCCGAGATTTGATTAAAATTTGAGAGCAAGATTAATTACTTGTGGAAAGAGCTTAAATGATATCTACCCTCCATAGAGATGAAAGCTAGCTACATTATGGAACTTTAACAAATATAAACTTGGAGAGCATTATGTTTTCTCATGTATGATCAAGTGAAAGGTATGAACATTGAAAGGCAATACTGACGTCCATTTAAGGTTTACTCGAGAACGAGCAAGGTTTAAGCATGGGGGTATGTTGACGGTCGATTTCCGTCAACCAAGAGCACTTGTTACACTTTGGTTTGAGCTTTGAATTATAACTAACCCGCCACTAGGCATACTAATGATGTAACAAGTTCACACTTGCATGTGGTTTTTGGAGTTTATTGTTTACACAGGAAATCAACGTTAAAGAGGAGACTTTCGGGATAAGTTCATCAAGCACTTTAGAAGAAGATCATGAAGCCTGACACAAGTCAAGACACGTGATGAACATGACTCCAAAAGACCCGAGGACCGAAGCATGAAGCTGTGAAACTCCGAGGACCTAAACAGAAAATGCGGGAGTTCACACGCCAGGTACCCTTGTCCAAACCATGGGAAAACGTCATCAAGGGCCCACAAGAAGTTCGGCATAAATTGAAGGAAGCGCGAGAAGCAACATGGAGGAACACCGGGCCGAACTGGGCCGAAAACGGGCCCAGGCCAGTCGACCCAACCCATTTCGGGCTCGGTTCGCGCTCCCCTTTGACCTCGGTGCTCCTCGATAAATTGCCTCTGCCTCCATCGGCCGCCACATCCATCCATTCATCACAACTCGGCGAAACCTAGAAGCAAGCAACGGAGGGAGACGACGGCCGCCACGAGTCCTCGAAGTTGTCTAGGAGATGGCCTAGGCCTACCCTAGCCGCCATGGCCGCCCTGCTTGGTTGTGCCATGGTGGAGTTCTGGAGCTAGTTGATGTCATCAATGGTATGTACTCGGTGGTGGTGACTAAAAACGCATCTACTATGTGAGTAAAGCAATTCATGTCATCCGATCTTTTAGCGACTCGATTCCTCCTTTTACGATCTTGTGCTCTCTTGGGTTTGCCTTATTTCAATCTTTTGCTAGGTTAGATTGCTTCGGGTGCTCTTGTAGCCATGGTGGCTAGAGGTGCATACCAGATTTACCAAGGAGTGCAACGTGTTCTTAACGAACGTGCTCTCGTGAGCCAATCGCACGAATATCGTCCCGTAGTGACAGTACGGTAGGGGAAAAAGGCGGAGCCGGGCTAGGGTTTGACTGGAGGATAGTATTTTAAAGACAGCTTTAGATGAGATACATGTTGCTTTTGCTCTTTTGACTAGAACTACAACTAGATAACGATAGGCCCTAGTTACCTTGCTTGCTCTTTCATGTTGTCTATGCTATGGATGTGATCAACCTTGTGCTATCATATACATATCTCTTAGGTTTATCTTTGCATGCAATCAACACTTAATGTTAGGTTAGATTGGCTAGACAAGGTAGAGAACCTTAGCGGTTTGCTTCCGATCCTTGGATTGACAAACCTTGGGGACCCTCCTTGGTGAAAAAGGCACCAAGTCACCCGTACGCTTGCGGTGAACTTCAACACGGTTTTGAACCGTCAACACCATTTGTGATGCCACTAAGCATTGTCATCCTCCCACTCGTACTCCCAACCGGGTAGGAGAGAACCGGGCCACGGAAAGCCATTATCACAGACATCATTACCTCAAAACATCAACAACAGCAAGGCTGAGTATACTTATACTCAGCAAGACTTAACCGACGGGTGATTGGAAAAATCACCAACTCTGTAGACATGCAAGGCTTTATGGCTAGTGGGTTGTTTTGCTGAAAAGCAACAAAGAGTATGTCCTTATTTTCAAATTTTAGCTCCAAATTCTATTCATTTAACCATTACTAGATTAGCAAACTAATTCATGCATGAGTTGTTCAATACAATTTAAACAAGTATACAAATTCCTTCTCAATTCCATCATTAAGGGACATAGAGTGGATGGTTAAGCAGTCTCAGATAACAGTGAGAGGCCGATGATCGATCGATTAGTAATCTTGCAAGGTGGACCTAAACACATGGGAGAATGTGTACCCCAAAATGCCAACTAAAACCAAAAGGGGTGGGGTACACACCAACCAGGCTATTCCCAACCGTCCATAGTTCAGGATCAATGTCCATAGTCCCTGGTACAAGGTTATCCGGTCACGGTATCTGACCACCCAGATCCACACATGTACCACTGCCTAGAATCTGGGGACCATTCCCAGGATTAGTGGTAGAGAGTTCTCTTGCCGGATCAGGAAAGTACAAGGCTTACCGGTCCCATTCCTGACAAGTGTTTAGTACGTTGAAAAGCTTAACCACTGACATCTATTGACCGGAGCAGATAAGTTTAACAATCTTATGATTTCAACATAAGAAACCTATAGCTCGCGAGTGACGGTCATCACTCAACTTTTACCGTGATCCTAAGCATGGCAACTAGCGACCTATCATACTAGTATTTGAACATAGGAACCTAGGATCATGCATCTAAGGTTTCAATTCAACTCCTGAACGTAAATGCACAAACAATGCATAAAAGATTGCAAAAGTTAACAAAAGTAGGTTATGCTCCGGGGCTTGCCTTCACTAGCAAAGTCAATAGCAAGATCCTCCGAACTTTGGTCCGGGTCTTGGTGCACTTCCACCACGTTCACGTCTCCCTCAGTTGGTTCCCCTTCAGGCTCAGGCACCAGCTCGTAGTTTCCGTCGGGAAGTTCTATACGATATGCATATGCATTATTATTCAAGTACTCAAACTTAAGAATAAAATTCAGTTCTGAATTCAGAGACAAACATGGGGTGTATTGTTGGCCATATTGATCTAGATAAGGTTTTGTTAAACTTTTCTTTATCAAAGAAAAGTGGATGTGTGTGAAACTTTATTCTTATTTGATGGTGATTGTGTACACATCTAAGATAATTAATTTATTTCACTTCACCAAGCAAAGGGGTGCTGTTAGAAAGTATTCTTGGTGAATTTTACTCATTTAAATTTAAGTTGCAACAAAAGATGATTTTAATTCTCCTTTTATTATTATTAAGCTGAAATCCCTTCAAGAATTAAATCTGAAACATACACAAATAAACTGCCCACGACAAGGTTCAGATCTGCACACACATAAACTCACTAAGCTACTGACCATACATGAGATAAATTAAAGCTATGAAATAAATATGACAAAAGTAACAAGTTAAAGCTACTAGGAGCACGAATAAATCATGAAGCAAAATATAGACATGATCTCAGGCTCTAACTTGGCATACAACATGATAAAGACACATTTAGCTCACACACCAAAAATTGGATCCATAATTGCAGCAACGGTTGGGTCGGAGTGGGCCCCGGTGTTGATCGGCGGCGGTGGAGCGGCAGGCCATCCGCCTTGGCTCCAATGCCGACGGCCACGTGATCCGGCGGTGCCAAGCGGGTGCACGGGGAGCTTCGGTGGATGGATGAGGAGGAGTAGGAGTGGTGAAGGCTCGACGGAAAGGGAAGATGTGCGAACTTGGCAGCGGTGGAGTAAAGGCGGGCGGTGGCTCGGTTTTGCTCGAGGTGAAGCAAATGTGAGAGAGGAGGAGGAGACCATGGGGCGTGCAGGGCTTGGGGCACCTCGCCTGGTCCACCTGGCCGGCTAGCTGCCGTGCATGCGGTGCTGCCAAGCCACGCACGCGCAGCGCGTGGTTCGCCAGAATGCAGCGGCGGTCGTGGACCTGGCCCGCCCTAAGGCGTGGGGCCACTTGGCCGGGCGGCTGTGTGTGCTTGCGCGCGTGCGAGCTCACCAGGCGCCGGCCGGTGCGGACGACGAGGGCGCGCCGACGGCGTGACGTCGCGGCCGGAGCGCGCGCTTGCGCAGGAACGTTTCAACTTAGCACAGTTTGACCGGTTCGAAATTTGAAAAGTTGAACTAAACTTCAAAATCTCCCAAACTAAAAGTTGTAGAGCAAACATCCAGCTTCAACTTTTACAAAGGTCGACCTGTCAAAAACTCAACAGATTTGGAGATAAACTTGTTTGAAATCATTGTTTTTCTTGGCTCGGTCAAAATGAACTGCAGAGCTTCGACCAATATTTTGAGGGCTTTACTCTCAAAATTTGAAATGCCAGTAATTAGATGAATTGTGTTCCCAGAAATACTAAGCATCTTTTATATTGGCCAAATTTAAAATTGTATTGAGAAATTTTGAGATTTAGCCAAAGTTCTAGAGATAGGTCTTGGGCTCTATAGGGTTTGACCACCATTAACGATTTTGACTTGGTCAACTCATGGTTAGGCTTCATTAATGACTGAGATTAAGATTTAAAAACATCAGGGATGTTACCACCTTGATAATAAGGGCGTTGATTCCACGTTTGACCTCCTTGTGGACGATAACCGTTGTTATTGCCGTTCATGGACATCACGTCCTCCTGGGTAGTAGGGCAGTAATTCCCTGAATGCCCAGTGTTACCACAAACTTCGCAGGTCATGCAAGAATCCATAGTTTGATCGTGGTGGCCATGGCAGCCTTCTCATTGGTTAGATCATCCATTCGTTTCATCAATAGGTCCATCTTGGCGTTCAACATATTTGCTTCCTTGACAGTATGTGTACCCCTTTGACGTGGCTGGAGTCGATCATCACTCCACCCTTGGTTGGAGACCATCTTCTCAATAAGCTGAGTTGCATTAGTAATAGTGAGTGAGAAGAAAGCTCCTCCAGCAGCAGCATCAACGTGTCCTCGGGCTGTCGGAGTTAGCCCATTATAGAAATTCTGAAGAATAAGCCAGTTGTCCATCCCATGATGAGGACAGGCCAAGATATACTCTTGAAGCCTTTCCCAAGCTTCTGGGATAGTCTCATTTGCTACTTGCTGAAAGCTTGTAATTCTTCCCCGCAGGGCATTGCTTTTACCCAACGGAAAGAACTTCACGAGGAACGTCGCCGAGCATTTTTCCCAAGTATTAATCTCCTCATGGTTCGCATAGAACCACTGCTTCGCCTTTCCCAGAAGTGAGAATGGAAACAGTCACAGACGAATAGCATCTTCCTCCACCCCTCATATGGTGAAGGTGCTGCACAGTTCCAGGAACTGTTGCAAATGGGCGCTCGCGTCTTCATTAGGCTTGCCACAGAATGTGCTAGCCTATACCATTGTAATGAGGCCAATCTTGATCTCGAAGTTTCCATTCCTAGTGCTGATCTCGGGGCCTGTAGGCACCTGATCAGCAGAGGGAGCAGAGTACTCACGGAGAGTCTTCTCGACGTTGGGGTTGGCCATAGGAGTTGATGTAGATGGCACAAAGGAAGCTGTGTCGACTTCTAAACGTACGCACTAGGGAGAGCCGAAATGAGTTCTAGCTCTCCTTACAAGTGACTCAAGATCTTCAGTGAAATTTGGCGGTAAGGCGAAACCGGTCATGCACTACCTGTCTTCATCATCCAAAGACAAAGAAGACAATCAAAGTTAGCCTGCATTGAGAACTGCTTTACCCTGTCATGATTATAAACATATGCAAAGTGTGGTCATGTTATCCTTTAGCCTTCCCCGGCAATGGCGCTAGGAATGCTTGTTGACATTTCTTAACGTCTTCACTAGGTTTGTATCCCCAACAACGGTGCTAGAAATGTTTGTCGGCATTCCTTAACATCATTGCTAAGTTCGTGAGTCCCTAGCAACGATGCCAGAAATGTTCTGATGGTAATCCTAACGTTTACAAAGAATCCGCAAGCGCGCGGATATACCATTGTAGCATTTCCCCAAAGGAGTATTCCAAAGGGTATCGAATCCAAGGAAGGCATGGTCGGATTAACAAGTGCAACACTACTGCAATGAGTATAGATCAATGATGAGAATAAGTCAGGTTCTGAACACAGGGGTAAGATATGATAATGATAGGGTAGTGTGAACACACTCGAACTCGTTCTCTCTATGGTACACTACGGCTTAGGAGGCAACATACGAGTTAGCTCTAGGTTCTAAGGTAGTATATATATAAAGTTAGTAGATACCAGTCAGTCCTATAAGTATTATATGAATATCAGCTCAACACCCAGGCACAAACGGGGAGCTAACCGCCCGCGTTGCTTCCGCACGACGTCGGTTGTTAGATTTTAGACTCCTACAGCGTACCCGAACGTGGAGGAGTACAAAGGGTCCAGCGGCTGTCACTACCGCGGCCTACCTCTATCAAACCGTGGGGCACGCTCATATGCAACGTAGCTACTCAACCCAAGCACCATTTTTGCGTTGTTAACTAGACACTAACCGGCCCGGGCTATTGTGACCCAGGTTAGTGCCACCAGATAACTGGCCACTTACACCGAGTACCGTAGCTTGAACTCGAACTTCATACAACACAAACATGTGATCTAACTGGATCAAACTAGGCTAGTCATACAAACAGATTCGTGTTTTACTATGTCTATTCAACAGGATCAAAGGGTCGTGTTCGTGAAGAACACGAGCCTCTAACTTATGAGCAAACAATGAAGACATGAGTAAATCATCTGTCAAGTGGATCGAAAGGCTTTGTTCATCAAGAACAGGAGCCTCTAAATGATGAACGAACGAAGAACACATGAATGAATCACTAATATATGCTAACACTACTTTATATGAAATAGCTGAATAACTGAAGTAGATCAAAGTCATACAATAAAATAAAGATATAAGAGAACTCATATACCTGAAGTAGACTTGGAACCTGAAGTAGAGTTACTCTAGCCTACCTCCTAGCCTTGGAAACCAAAAGTGAGAGAGGAGTTGGAAAATGAGTTGGGTAAGAAATGAGCCCCCTCCCTTCTATTTATAGGCCTTGGACAACTTGTGGATGCCGCGCCAACACCCCGGGAATGGGCTCCAGGACCAACCAGGAAGCACCACGTGGAAGCCCCTAAGTGGCGGCCTCAAGTTCAGTTCGGCCGACCTGTGGGGTCGGCCGACCCCCTGTGGGCCCCACTCGGGGTGTGCTTTCTCGTGGTGGCTGTCCTGTGGGCCCTTGCGTTGGTGCCCGGTGTCCACTCGAGTTTGAGACGGTTTGCCTACCTGTGGGCCCTTCAATCCATGTGACGTCCACGTGTCGCCCTCTGATTCGTCGGGGTTTGCCTCCCTTGGATTGGTGACATTGCTTGCATGCATGGGATCCTAGGTGGAAGCCCTTCCTTGGCTGAGGTGACGTGGCATGGACCATAGAAGGTGAGTTGTCACTTCTTTTATGCTTATTTTACCTACAATCACAAAATCTCCAAGGACAAGTGGAACTACATTATTCTTAACTAAATGCGTGTAAGAAATGCCTTTTGCTTTTTTATTCATGAGTATATTGACAGCTAAAGTAGGCACTTAACAGCCATCAACACGTGTCGAATGTGACCGGCAAAGAGATCTCGCCGAGTGGTACCAAGGGATCCCCGGGTATTATGCCGAAGAAAGGCTTGTCTGTTGGATTCAGATCCATGGGGGTGAGCCTTAGTTCCTTCAGCGTGCTGGCGAAAAGGATGTCGAGGCCACTCCCTCCATCCACCAGCATTTTGTCGAGTCCCACATTGCGAATTGTGGACTTCAGCACTACACTACAAGGTTTTGTAACAAATGCAACGCTTCTGAATTGCAACGCCTAAAATTTGGCTACTAGCACTACAAGAAACTATTTAATTTGTGGCATAATCATTCTGTCGCGGATTAAATAAAATTCATCGCAAATCAGCATCCGCGACAATTTACATTTTCGTGGTGGAATGAGCGTCATTGATTAAATCTCTCGATGTTGCCTTAATAAACGTCGCGATCCGTGACGTATCTGGACCGTCATGGAGTAGCCCGAGGCCCATGCAGCCCAACCCATAGCTCACTATCCGTGACAAAATAAAATCGTCACGGATTGCTGTTGACTGATGTGACATGGCTGCTGACTTGCATGCTGACGTGGATGCCACATGGCTGCTGACGTGGCGTGCCACCTGGCTGCTGACGTGGCATGCCACCTGGCTGCTGACTCGGATGCTTTTGATGACATGGACAATGACGTAGTTTGCCACGTGGCTGCTAACGTGGCAGCTGACTTGGATGACAACGATGACATGGAGAATGACATGGCGTGATGACGTGGAATTTTTAGGACCCCTGGACTGATGGGCCCTATTCTAGAAGTGGGCCACATTACAGCCCAGAATTTCAGCCCCTCGAAACCATTTCAACCTACCAAAAATACCCATCACATTTAACCCACAGAATAAACACAAAAATTTGTTTCATATAGAATTCAGCCCAGATACACTGATGCATCATATAGGACAACACACAGATGTATCATATAGGACAACACACAGATGTATCACATATAATCAAAACCGCTTAAATACAAATTCAGCAGATTGCCAACAGCCAACAGGTATAAGCCAAAAATCTGCCATCTAGATAGCAGCCAGAAGTATAAGCCAACACAAGTATAAGCCAAAAAATCTGCCATCTAGACAGCAGCCAGAAGTATAAGCCAACACACAGTATTATAGATAGCAGCCATCTTGTTTTTCACCACCAGACAGATTGCCAACAACCAACAGATTGCCAACAGCCAACAGGTTGCCAGGATGCCATCCTCCAGCTGATTGAAGCAACAAAAACAAGGAGCAATGTCAATATGATTGAGATCATAAAAAGGCAGAGGTCATTTTCTGTCAGTATATAAGCGCAAGAGAACTAAAGTGAGACTGGCAACTGCTGCTATATCTAAACTTCAGTCATAACCACGTGAGCAGAAAGGACTCATCATAATCTCTAAAAAAACCTAACCATAGCTAACAAACTATGCAACAGAGTATACTGCATTGTTGGTTGGATCATAAAACAACTATGTGTACAGTCATCTCAGTTTAGGGATATAGCAAAGGTAAAGTGTTGGGATATGCGAAACTCAAAACCATGGATATAGCAAGACATGCAAGAAGAGGATTTGGCACCTATTAGACCCAATGTTTACTACAAATATGCCAAGGCAATCCAAAATTCCATCTATATTGGACAGGAAATAGCAATCCAAATCTCTGTAGATTACTAAATGTTCATTGTTGCAGTCTATTATTGCAGCACAAACTGCAAGTTCAACTTGATGTGCAACATACTAAACAGCATATGTTTGGTTCCAGGAAAATGTAACATACCCTCATGCCAATCCATTGGTTGATGCCTGACCGAGCAAACGTTCAAGTTTCGCTTCCAAAGAAGCTTCCTTCTTCTCCATATCCTCCTTGTCCCTTAACCTTGCCTGTTCCGTTTCCTGTAGTTTCCTTGACAAAACATCAGTTTCGACGCGTTGGATGCTCACAACAGATCGAAGGTCACCATTAGCCCTTATCTCCACTTCTAGTCGTGCTTGAACACTCTTTGCACTAGATCTTGGTCTCCCAGACACGATCCTCACATTCTGAAGGAATGTATTGTTTTTGCACTTTTCATGGAGTACATCAGCTACAACCTGACTTGCAGGCATTAGTTCTTCACCTTCAATTGGTGAGGCAGCCAATTGATTCTCCGTTTCAATCTAGCAAGAAAGCAGCAAATAACATTTGTAACTAAGAACATTTTAAAATAAGCAACTGAAAACAGCTTGCATAGGAGAACAAACTTACAATGGCAGATTGTACATTAGGCATGTAGCCCTTCTTCCTCATGCTGAAGTGAGTCAGCTTGAACAAACCAAACGCATCCAGTTCATTACCCTCATTCTCGCCTGCCTGAAAAGAATGTGCAGCAAGAAACTTCATATTTGTGTAGTAAGAAACTTAATATTAGTGCAGTAAGAAATTTCATATTTGTGCAGCAAGAAACTTAAGGTTCGTGCAGCAAGAAACTTCATGTGTGCAGCAACGAACTTCGTATTTGTGCAGCAAGAAATTAAACATCATTGATTTGCTAAAACCTAACAGAACAGCATGTTCACTTGAACAAAACTGATTTGCAATTGTTGCAAGTAACCATGGCTAACTTACCAGTTTCTCTACAAAAACTGGATAGCTACATGAGTCAGTTGTACCAGGGAACTGGACCAATTCCCGGTTGTCTTTGTTCTTTTGACAGGTCGCCTACATCATATAAAGAACAAAAGTTAGACAAGTGCCAAAGTAGTATGTACAAGGCAAGAGTTGGTTTTTTGTACCATTTTTTCAGGTTTCTTCCATGCTTCCACAAGTTGAAGCCACTCATCATCACTTGTCGGCGGGTTCATTGGAGAAGTCCTCATGACCAAATGAAGTGGGAATGGATCAAAAAAAATTTCCTTCAGCCTATGTCGTTGTTGGCGAACTGCAGTTTTCATCATCTCAACACAACCCTTTCTAACTGTAGCATCATCAGTGTTGATGTCGAACTTGGCCTATCCAGATGGAACACGTATAAGAAATATAATATTTGAAAAAAGAAATAGCTTGCAAGACATTTAACTTCAGCTTATCAATTGACTTCAGATTAGATAAATATCAAATAGTACACATTCGTTTGGTTTATACTTTGTAACACATTAACAAACAGTCATGTCATGTCTAAAAACACAGTCATGTCATGAACAGAAACAACTCAAAAGCTGTGTATAAGTACCAGCCACAAAATGAGTACCATTTCACTAATTTAACATAGTTGTAAGCTAAAAGTCATGTCATGATTCCTACCATATTTGCTAGCAGATTCTGAAAGTTTAGAGAATGAACTTACACGAAGGCATCCCAAAAAAGCTTCAATCAATGCAGTCTTTTCTTGTACTCCTTCCAATGCAACAACACAGGCACATGGTTTCTAACTGTAATATTGCATTCGGTGGCAAACTTAGCAGCAATAATAGGTGTAAGGGGCATGATGCTTCCTTCAGGTATAATGATGGGTAGCTTGCCACGGCGAGATCTGTTTATCCTCTGGAGGCCATGCCCCATGTCAACTCCTCGATTCCAAGGCACCTCTACTCCTTGTAATAAATGATCAATGAAATTACTATTAGCGTGCAGCAACCTAACCAGCAATGTGATATGCAATATGACAAATAATGAACAATCACCTTCAATGTTATCCTCGTCGCCATCAGACTGGGGAATGCCATCAACTCCATCATCTAGTAAGAAGATGTAAGTTAGCATTTATCACAAATCAAAGGTTAGCATGACTGCTAAACACATGGAACTAGAAAGAACCACCTTCGCTGGCCATATGAGTGAGATTGTGAGACTGAGAAATGGCATCAGTTCCATCATCTAAAAAGATGCAGCAAGTTAGATTGCATTAATCATGTAAACAAATGTTACAGAATGACAGAAGAAACATGGTACTCACCTTGAGCAGCAAATGGCACATGAAGCTCACTTGGTTCAGCAGCTAGCACATGGGGGTCACTTGGTTCAGCTTCAGCAAATGGCACATGGGGGTCACTTGGTTCAGCTTCAGCAAGTGGAACATCGGGGTCACTTGGTTCAACTTCAGCAAATGGAAGATGGGGGTCACTTTGTTCAGCTTCAGCAGGCACATGGGGGTCACAATGTTCAGCTGGCTCAGCATTGCTTTGCTTTGACTTTGTACGCCTAGCGGGCAGTTCAGGTGCAACAACTCTCTTACGAGACCGAAACCTAACAGGAGCATCTGAAGTACTTGTGTTCCCAAAGTACGGATACTTGTCAAAGATTCCGAGCTCCCGCAGCCGTGCACTGTTCTGCATACAATTTCGCAGGCGCAGCTCTTCGTACTCCTCCAGTGGTGTTTCTAAGAGCCAAGAGGAAAGAAGAACATATTAGTGACCTGTTAGCACGATACAGTGTAAGCAGAGGTCACAAATTGGCATACAAAATAGAAGTATTATGATATGTTTGGTGTGTTGGCAACCGCAACTGCCCAGCAGCTGCTTGCCTTGCCCATGTAAGCTCTCAGCTCACACCTGACACTGCTAGAGGTGGAAGAAAGGGAGGAGAGGGAGAGAACATAGAGCAATTATACAACATTCACATGTCTAAATATGGTGGTTTAACCTCACAGGTCCTTGGTTACAGGCAGCCAGTATGCATGCAGTTATTCTTATGCTAAGTTATCACCTCAGATCATGTGCACTCAGGTTTTTGTTCTCTGCTTTCTGTTCCTAGAAGTTACAGATTCATGAATAACCTGATGTGCGCACGCGTACAGATTACGCGGGAGCGATTGTTGTGTCCAGATCTTCTCGAAGGATCTTCAAAACTTGGTAAATATCGTTGCGTGACCTGACGAAGAGGCTGCGCACCGCGAGATCTTGCACACGCGACGAACAACCGAGACAATCACCCTTCCACGTACCGATGAAGCCAGCCCACGCAATCACGCCGTATAGACGTGAAGGCACAAACTGGGTGAACCGCAGTTCGGCGTTCTACAACTCCCTCAGGAATCGAAAGAACAAGTCCGCAAGTCTCTCAAGGCTCACGTTGAAGAACTCAAAGAGTTTGTATTTCTGAAATGGCAGCGAAAAAGATCCCCACGTCCATCTATTACATGGATACATATAGCACTAGTGGTGTTTTCAGTTTAGATAAAATAAATGGGAACATGCAACGGAACTCTTATTAATAGCCTGGCCTAATGGAACTCTTTGGATGGTTGATATTCTTCTGCATGCTTGTACGTGTGTGGACAGCAACCTGGTTGTTGACTGCCTTCTTAACTCGCAAATTTATTTGACATCCACGGCTGACAAATTTATTTGACATCCACGGCTGATCTGCATGGTAGCTGAATAGTCTGTCCTTCTCCCTTTATTCTCACAAGCACGTCCAAGCACCAAGCCGCTGCAATTAAAATGTAGGACACAATATAATATTTCTAGATACAAAATAGTATATGATATTTAGGGATAGCTTTCACCTATCATTATTCTTCTAAGATTCACACTTCAATATCAGCATATCACACAGAGGTGATCATCACAATGTGGGAAGACAAAAACCATCATCGTCCCATGCACTTGAGTACATGGCATCATTCCTAAGAATGTTCAAACAACAATTTGAAAGCATTACCTGATCTGAATTATTGTGACTAATTAAAATAAGGTTAGCATGCACCTGAGATTGAATTTCCTTCTCTAGTTGTTTAGCTCTCATTCTTGTAACTGGACCGACAATATTTGTTGCATCACTATCCTTTATAATATTAGTGTCAATGCTAGGGGTGTCCACATCAGCCTCCCCCTCTTGAGAAGGTGTCGTACGGACATCCCTGGGCCCACTACTCAGGTGGGTACTGGGACCGACTACTCCGTGGGCCCCTGGGACTAATCGACTTGGGCAACACGGCACCTGCTGGCTTCGAGCGCAAGGCCTACAGAGGATTGGTACTCGGTTAGGAAGCTAGACATGTCCGGATCCATGTAGAGTACTCCTAGCCGTACACGACTAGTACTCCTCTGACAAACCGACTTGTAACCCTGCCTCCCGGACTATATAAGGCGAGGTAGGGACCCCTATCTCATCATCCGCATCATCTTGTAAACACACCCAATCAATCTAGAGCTACGCAGCATACATGACGTAGGGTATTACGCACCTCGCAGCCCGAACCTGTCTAAATTGTGTGCCACGTGTCTCTCCTTCGAGTTCCCGATCTCGGCGAGGCCACAAACATCTACCTCGGGTACTCCCCTTGGTAGGTTGCCGGTCTAAAACACCGACAGCTGGCGCGCCAGGTAGGGGTGCTCGCCGAAGATCACATGGCGAACTCGACGGCTTCAATCGTCATCAAGCCAACTGCCGCCTTCAACCGCGGCGACACCTTCATCTTCGGCTCCTGGGTCTGCACCGCTGACGGCGCTGGATCATTCCAGCGCTACCTCACCATGACCCCGGACCCGGAGACCGGACTCGTGACGCTTCCCGAAGCCATCACGGGCCAACTCGTCGAGAAATTCGACGAATTTTCGCTCTGCAACCAAGTCGCCGACTTCGAGATTGGATCCGCCTCCAACTCGAACTCGACGTCACCCTGGATCGAAACATGCGAGCCGGCTCCCGAGCCATAGTGTGGAACGATTCTCCTCCACGAGCACTTCCCATACGACCTCTACAACTCAGCAGGGTCCACGCGGAAGCTCCCACTGCGCGTCGGGCCGGCAAGGAGATCGTCTCCGAGTCCTCCTCGGACTACAACACCGTCCCCGACTACAACTCGGACTCCTCCTCGAGTTCGACTTCGGCCTCGATCCGATCGAGTCCGAGCTTAACTCCACCGAGGAACCGCTGACAGGTCCTGCTGCTGGCTTGGTCATCACATCTACTCCTGCCGGCAGATTTGTCTACTGGCCCGACCGCAAGCCCGCAGACCTGATCAATGACAATTCACGCTGCGTCACCTACCTCGAGACACTCCCCTTCCAGGAGGGGACAACGCTGACTCCGGCTAAGGAAGAGCACACGCCAACCGAGGTGGCGACTACCGATTTCGGACTCTGCACCCCCGATCGCGAAGTATTCATGGCTGCCAGAGAAGTTGGAACCTTAGGCAACCAAGTCGATCGGTACCTCGACGATATCTCAGCAGACGAAGAATCAGCCAATGCACCTCCAGATGAGACTACGGAGGCCAAGAATGCCCGGCGCGAGCGCAACAGAAGACGAGCTGATCGGCGCAGGCGGCTCCGAGAAGCTTTTCCCATCCAGAACCTCACAGAGGCTCTGGATCAAGTCGAAAATCAGGTGCATACCACCCCTAAGCAATGCCTCATGTCTGTCACTACGATTGCACGAACAGCTCAAGGGCACCGTGCAGGCGAACTCATCGCCAAGCTTGCTGAAGACGCTTACTTCATGCGGGTCGACAACAGAGTCGCCCCAGTACCCCCCCCCCCACTGGAAACCACGAAGCCACTAGTCGCAGCCTAGCAGACGGCGGACGCAACCGCGTTCGTGGCGAACACCAGCCAAACCCCAACCGCTCTAGAGCCTCGGTGGGAGGACCCTCACAGGGCGGCAACAGTCAAGCGGGTGCCAGCGGTAGTCGCGGCGGCGGCGGTGGTGGTGGCAGCAGCGGCGGAAGTTCATCCCACGGCGCCGGCAGAAGAGCTGGTGGCGACGGCGATCGCGGAGGTCGAGGCCACGCGAATAGCCACGCCACCGGCAACGCACGCGGTGGCTATGACGCCCGCCACAAGATCGATGAGATCCGCCGCAAGAAGGCTACTGAAGCAAGTGACAGCGACGGCTTCCCCGCCTACTCCGCACGACTTCGCAACCTGCTCCTTCCTGAGAAATTCAAACCTCTCGGGATCTCCAAGTATGACACGAAGCAAGACCCAGTTTAGTGGCTCAGGTGCTATGCCCTGGCCATGGAAAACGCTGGTGGCAACAATGACGCAAAGTGACTCTTCTTCCCCTTCTGTCTGGATCAAGTTCCACTCACATGGCTCGAGTCACTCGAAAAGAACTCGATCGACGAGTGGGACCAGCTGAAGGCCCAGTTCACCAGCAACTTCGCGGGCGCCATGGGACGCTCAGGTACCCGCATGGACTTGGCGATGGTCAAGCAAGAGCAAGGCGAGACACTCCGCCAGTACATGTGTCGCTTCTTCAACAAGCGCGCGACCGTAGTCGACGTCACCGAGAAAGAAGTCATCGACCTCTTACAAGACGGGCTCTATCACCGTCACACCTTCGAAGACTTCGGTCGCCGCCGCCGAGTTCCATCACCAAGCTGAAGGACATGATCACATCATGGGCTGACGAAGAGGACAAGGCGAATGCCAAGTACGACTCCATTCGCGGCAAGAGCAAAAACAACACGGGCGGCAACAACAACAACAAGGATCAAGGGGGTCGCAACAACAACAACTACTCGAGTTCCAACCGCAAGCGCAAGCCAGACAACACAGTCGCGGCTATACAGCACCCTGCGAAGGACAACTCGAAAAAGACCTCCGGCGGCTTCAGAGACTTGCTCAAAGAGAAGTGCCCGTGGCATCTGGATGGCAATCATACAACCGACCAGTGCTACCAACTCCGGCGAGCACTCAAGGATATTCCTGAGCCACGGCCTCCTCATGACAAGAAGGGAAAGAAGAAAGTCGACGAAGGCAACGGCGACATCCAAGAACCCAACAAGACGGTGAATGTCCTCTTCGGCGGACTACCCACCAAACGATCTCAGAAGCTCACTCGACGGGAAGTCTTGAGCATTGAACCAGCGGTGCCGACACCTCTAAGGTGGTCGGAGGTACCCATCACCTTCTCCCGCGCGGATCAATGGACAAGCTTCTCTGAGCCAGGATGTTTCCCACTCGTCCTGAAACCAGTAGTCGCGGGCTCCAGACTCAACAAGGTACTCATCGACAGCGGGAGCGGACTCAATGTCCTCTTCACCAAAACCTTGAAGAAGATGAAGCTCGACATCACCGACATGCTCACCAAGAGCGCGTCACCTTTCTACGTCATCGTTCCTGGTAACACGGCTATACCACTTGGCTCAGTGGTCCTGCCAGTTACCTTCGGGGATTCAAGGGAGAACTACCGCACCGAGTACATCAAGTTCGAGGTTGCGGACTTCGAGACCTCCTACCATGCCATCCTCGGCAGGCCAGCCATCGCCAAGTTCATGGCGGTGCCTCACTACACCTACTTGGTACTCAAAATGCCAAGTCCTGCCGGAGTACTCACGCTGCAAGGGGACTTGAAGATTTCTTTCGACTGCGACACCGAAGCCGTGGAGCTCGCAGCGACAAATCAAGTACCCAAAGCAATGATGGAGATCTTCACTGCGTCCAAGAAGCTTGCCCCAATAGAACTCGAGATACCTGAGAAGACCGACACCCCAAACAAGCCTCAGCCAACAGAGGAAGTACAGGTGAAGGCCATCGACCTCGGGACGGGTGACAGCAGCAAGACTACCATGATCGGGGCGGGCCTCGACCCGAAATAGGAAGACGCACTCGTCAGCTTCCTTCGGGCTAACCGAGACATCTTCGCGTGGAAGCCAGCGGACATGCCAGGTGTGCCCAGGAAGCTGATCGAGCACTCACTCAACGTCGACCCTAAAGCTACCCCCAAGCGACAACACCTCCGCCATTTTGCCGACGACCGACGGGATGCCATCAAGAAGGAACTCGCCAAACTACTCGTGTTGGCTTCATTCGAGAAGTCTTCCATCCTGAGTGGCTCGCCAACCCCGTCCTCGTCCGCAAGAAGAACACCAATGAGTGGAGGATGTGCGTCGACTACACCGACCTCAACAAGCATTGCCCCAAGGATCCCTTCGGGTTGCCGCGGATTGATCAAGTCATCGACTCCACAGCGGGCTGCGACCTGCTCTGTTTGCTCGACTGCTACTCCGGGTACCACCAGATCGCTATCAAGGAAGAAGACCAGGAGAAGACCATGTTCATCACCCCGTTCGGCGCCTACTACTACACGACAATGTCGTTCGTGTTGAAGAACGCCGGCGCTACTTACCAGCGAGCTATCCAGGCCTGCTTCAAGAAGCAGCTCAACAAGAACGTCAAAACCTATGTGGATGATGTGGTCGTCAAGACCAGAAACTCCGACACGCTCATCGCCGATCTTGAAGAGACTTTCGCATCCCTGCGAGAGTACCAATGGAAGCTCAATCCCAACAAGTGCGTCTTCGGCGTACCATCTGGGAAACTACTCGGCTTCATCATCAGCCATCACGGCATCGAAGCCAATCCCGAGAAGATCTCCGCCATCACCAATATGAAAGCTCCAACCTGCATCAAGGATGTCAAGAAGCTGACCGGGTGCATGGCGGCACTGAACAGATTCATCTCGAAGCTCGGAGAAAGGGGACTACCCTTCTTCAAACTACTCAAGCATCAAGAGAAGTTTGTGTGGACCGCGGAGGCTGAACAAGCTCTGACGCAGCTCAAAGACTTCCTGTCCAAGCCACCGGTCCTCACAGCTCCTCGCAAAAAGGAGCAGCTACTGCTCTACCTCGCTGCGACTACTCACGTGGTCAGTACTTCCATCATTGTCGAATGGCAGGAAGAGGGCCACACCTACCCAGTCCAGCGACTAGTCTACTTCGTCAGCGAGGTTCTGTCAGAGTCCAAGTCACGGTACCAGCCGGTCCAAAAGCTACTCTACGCAGTACTCATCACCTCGCGAAAGCTACGATACTACTTCCAGGAGTACTTGATTGTCGTCATCACCGACTATCCACTCGGCGACATACTCCGTAATCAAGATGCTACTGGAAGAATCTCCAAATGGGCGGTTGAACTTGGCGCCCTCAACATCGACTTCAAGCCACGCACCGCTATCAAGTCTCAAGCACTAGTCGACTTCATGGCAGAGTGGTGGGAGAATCAGCTACCAACTCCTACAGAGCGACCAGAGCACTGGGTGATGTACTTCGACGGCTCACTCAAGCTCGAAGGCACAGGCGCAGGAGTACTCCTGATTTCTCCAAAGGATGAACAACTCAAGTACGTCTTGCAGATCTTCTGGAAGGTCTCAAACAATGAAGCCGAGTACGAAGCCCTGCTGCATGGGCTCCGCCTCGCAATCTCACTGGGCATCAAGCGACTACTAGTCTACGGCGACTCCGCAATGGTCATCAACCAAGTCAACAAGTCTTGGGATCGCAATAAGGAGAACATGGACGCCTACTGTCTTGAAGTCCGCAAGCTCGAGAACAAATTCTATGGTCTCGAGTTCCATCACGTCGTCCGCGAAAACAACGTTGCAGCGGACGTCCTGTCGAAGCTTGGTTCTACTCGCGCGCAAGTACCCGTCGGAGTCTTCATCCACGAGCTTCACGCGCCATCCATCCCGGAGCCGGCGCCAACGACCACTGACCCTGTGCCACCACAGCCTGGTCAGGAGGTCATGATGATCGACGTGGACTGGAGACAACCCTTCATCGACTATATCCGCGAGCAGAAGGTCTCCTCCGACAAGAACACGGCCGAACAACTCGTCCGCTGAGCCAAGACCTACATACTAGTCGGAGACAAGCTCTACAGGCGGGGTGCCACTTCTGGAGTACTCATGAAGTGCGTACCTCGGGAGGAAGGCAAGGACATCTTGGAGGAGATCCACAAAGGCGTCTGAGGCAACCACGCGTCTTCTCGCACGCTGGTGAGCAAGGCTTTCCGACGAGCTTTTTACTGGCCCACAGCTCTGGCTGATGCTGAAGAACTCGTCCGAAATTGCCAAGGATGTCAATTCTTCGCCAAGCAGCAACACGTCCCGGCCTACAAGCTAGTCACCATACCACCAACCTGGCCCTTCGCCTGCTGGGGGCTCGACATGATTGGGCCTCTGCCAACTGCGCCAGGAGGATTCAACAGAGTCTTGGTGGCCATCGACAAGTTCACCAAGTGGATCGAAGTCAAGCCGGTTACCTGCCCAAAGGCCGACAGAGTACTCGACTTCTTGGACGAACTCGTGCATTGCTACGGGCTACCCCATCGCATCATCACAGACTTGGGTTCCAACTTCAACAACCATCGGTTCTGGGAATACTGCGAGAACAGCGGGATCGACGTCCGGTACGTCTCAATCGCCCACCCCCGCGCCAACGGCCAAGTTGAGCGCGCCAACGGGATGGTACTCGACGCCCTCAAGAAGTGATTGCACTACGCAGCTAACACCAAAGGAGGCAAGTGGATCAAGGAGCTACCTAATGCACTCTGGGGGCTTCGTACTCAACCTACCAAGCCAACAAGGTAGTCGCCCTACTTCCTGGTCTACGGCTCCGAAGCTATTCTACCCGCCGACGTGATGTGGGAATTCCCGGCGGTAGAACAATACGACGAAGGCATCTTAGAAGACAGCAGACGGGTTGACATCGACAGCCTCGAAGAAGCCCACTGCGCCGCCCTCGTCCAATCAGCAAGGTACCTGGAGGGTATCAGACGCTACCATGATCGCAACGTCAAGAAACGCTCCTTCAACATCGGTGATCTAGTCCTCCGTCCTATCCAGAATACGGACGGACTACAAGCTCAGCTCGCCATGGGAAGGTCCCTTTTCAGTCTCCAAGGTGACCGGACCAGGCTCATATCGTCTCCAAACACTTGAAGGCGACAACATCAGCAACTCGTGGAATGTCGACCAACTGTGTCGCTTCTACGCGTAGTCGTTCGACTACTGCTCTACGGGTCTAGCCTATACGGCTACTCACGGACTCCTCGCTATAAGCGGCCTCTCAGTCCTGGCACTAGTCTTCAGATTACTCTTCTCCAAGATCCAGCGTCAACGGCTACTAACGGATCTTGGGCTGCTCAGAGCAGAAGGACTCTGGCGGCGGTCTACAGACCATGTACTCTAGATCCAGCCTATACGGCTACTAACGGATCATCAGCTGTAAGCGGCTCAAGGGCCCTAGCAAACACTTAGCCGTAGGCGGCCTACGGGTCCTGGTGACTACTCATTTGTACCGGCCCTGGCCACCAAGGTGTACTTCTTCATCAGTAATGAAGTTTGATTTTACTCAACTCATTTACTGTGCCTTCTAACTAGGCAAACTCTACCGAGTACTACTACTCACGACTTCTCCCACAGCTTGGTACTCCACGCACTTCGCTGCAAGTGGTGGTCACGAGTACTCATTACATATACAAGCAGTGGACAATTTTCATTGATATTTCAAACAAGTCACTGACTACTTCGTTTGTTTTACATCAACTACTCTAAGCTACCTTTACAGGTACATCTACTGGAGATTCAGCTTCTCTGCCACCTGCTCAGCAATGGGCGCCATCTCTTCAAGGAGAGCCTTGTACTGCTCATCAGTACAGTTCGCTGCAAGTCCACCGGCTACCACATCCATAGGTGCTTTTGGGAAGTATGACTTCATATACGCCAACACCTGGTTCGGGATGGACTTCGCCAGATGCTTGACGTATGTCGCCAAGCGCCCGGGGGCTTCCTTCAGCCTGTCTACCAGTGGGGCTATCTTGGGTCCTCCCGGATGTGGCACCAGTAGCCTCGCAATGGGCAGCGCGGCTTCCTCAAGTTCCTTCAGCTGGCCTCGAAGCCTCTCGCAGTCTTCATTGAGCTTCTACTGAGATTTATAACAATTGACAAGGTCACGATCTGAGGCTTCACGGAGCTCCATGTGCCTGATATACTCATGGCGCAACTGAGCGTACTCATATTCAAGTACCTCTCTCTTGTCGGTTTCACGGTACACAATGTTCTTGAGGTCTGTCTCCGACGCCTTCAGCTGGTCAACCTTTGCCTCAAGATCTGCGGACAACTCATTGCAAGGTCAGACTACTTACACGTACTACAATAAGTACTCGGTGGCTTTGGCAGAAGACGTACCTTTGTTCTTCTGGCGCAATGACTTGTTCTTCCGGATCAAGTCGTCCCTCTTCGCCTGCATCTCTTGTACCTCATTGTGGTACTAGGGAATGTGCCATCAAGCTTGGACTGGAGCAAGGCTGAAGCTTCCTCGACTTGTCCAGCTCCTTCTCCAAGCCCTCGGCGCGAAGAACTGTGTCGCCATACCCCTTCAGAAGTTCGGACTTCTGGCGGAATCTTTCAACCATGTCCTGCGCAAGACAGAACAGTCAAAGGGTACTCAATCTTCAACAAGGCAAGACTACTCAGGGTTCTCGCAACGTACCTTGACCCACTGCTCGGTGCGGCGCCATGACTCCATGCTCAGAGCGACAACGGCCGGGTCGACAAGGTTGTCATCCAGCAACTCGAGTCCCCCACGGCTGGAAGATGCCGCCTCTGGCATGGGTGCTGAGCGAAGCAGCGCAACTTCTTCTATGATCGCCTCGCGGACGACGACGTCAGTACTCTCCTCGGGGAGCGGATCAATCCGCGCTTCCGCGCTCGACTCGGGGGCTACCGTACTCCCCGGCCCGGGGGCTATTGCTGTCGCCGTCTCAACGACTGGCTCTGCGGCCATTGTCTCCACAGCAGCCGTCTCCATGGCTACAGCTTCAGGGATCGTGGCTCCTTCGGCTTGTGCTCCTGTCAGGATCAGTACAAGAAGTCAAATCAATGGCCGCGACTACCCTCTATGATAACTACTCGTGGTGGCAGGGAGCATACCTTCGACCAAGGTGGCCTCTTCAAGTGCTCGCTCTACTGCGGCACCGGCTTGTGGTGGTGGTGTGGGTTCGCGCACTTCCGCCGAGCGGTCTTCTCCATCGGCCGGAGTGCTAGTTTCCACTCCATCCAACGACAAGTCTGTGGATTTCCTATACCATGAAGTCATTCAGTCAACAACATAAGCTTGACGACTACACGACTACTCAACAGTTCAGAGAACTTACAGAATTGACCGCACGATGGTCACGGTCGGAGCGCCCAGTATCTTGGCAATATCAACTATGCCAGCCTCGCTTGCAGCTCCGGCCTCAATAGGAGCTTACTCCGGCTGCTCTACAGTTGTCGCCGGAGGAGGGCCTTGTCCTTGCTCAACCAACGCCTGCGGCTCCACAGCGTCGGTTTGTTGTTGTGCCTCTTCTGACACGACATCTTCAGCGGCTAAAGGCGGGCTGATGCTTCTCTCAACTGCCGCCCCCACCGTCTCCCAAGCATCCTCATCACCCTGCCCAACGGGGTCCGACGGGGGGATGTCCTGCAGCAACACAATTATACAGTCAGTCTCAGAGTACTCATCTGCGGTACTCAACTATTATGGTGATGGTACTTACCTCTTGGCTGGTCGCCTCCGAAAGCTTCAACTTCTTCACGACGTGTTTCCGTGTCGCGTTGCGCGGCTTCCTGGGTGGCGCTGGCAAGCTAGCCTCAAGGCTAGATGGCTTCTCGATGACGGGGATATTAGGCATCCCAGCTCGGCTGAACCTTGAGCGGAGCTAGAACCGCTGTTGCAGCATCTCCTCATCCTCGTCATCGGAGCTGTCTTCGATGACGATGGCATCGTCACCCTCACCGACTTCGTGGCGTTCCTTCCCCTTGGGCTCCGCTTTCCCCTGCGCTTGACCTTCAAGTCGTGGAGGGGAGGGCAAAACGGAGACATACTTCGTCACATCGTCCAGCAACATCAAGCAAAGCATCAGCATGACTACGTCAAGCAAATCAGTACTCGGGGGCTTATATCACGACTACTGACCTGGTTTGGCGGTCGTGCCGCGGAGTACTCGGGTACTGGGCACGGTGTGTACGGGGGCATGTCCTTGAAGATCCTGCCCAGCCTGTCGATGATGACGTCATCATCAATCTCTTCGCCAGGCATCTGAGACGTATCTTCGTCGCCGGTGTACTGGTACCCGAGGGTGTCTCGCGCCATCAGTGGCTATACCCTCCTCTTCATGAAATTGAAGGCCACGTGCTCGGCCCTCAGTCCGGCCTCTCGCAGGGCCTTGATCTTCTTCAGCAGGGGAGGTAGCTGGATACCTTCCTGCATGGTGGGCTCCGTGTTCCACCACGTCGCGTCCTTCGGTTGACGCCCGCTCGGCTTCGGCAGCTCGGGATGGTGGTTGCTGATGTAGAACCACTTTGCCTTCCAGTCCTGATTGGAGTCGATGAGCTTGTACGACAGGTACTGGCCGGTGGCGTCTTCACGCATTTGGATCCCAGCGCCTCCGACTACTCGCGGATCGTCTGTGCTTGGCTGCGGCTTCACCCGGAAGAACTTCCGGAACAAGATCCAGTGGGGCTTGATCCCCACGAACGCTTCGCATAAATGTACAAAGATGGAGACGTGGAAGATACCGTTGGGGTTAAGGTTGAGGTACTCGATGCCATAGTACCTGAGCATCCCCTTGAAGAAATTGCTGGCCGACAGCGCAAGTCCGCGCTCCACGAATCGCGCGAACATCGGGATCTCATTCGGATTCTTCTCCATCGGATACGGATCGCCGGTGGCAGTGCGCCAGAGATCCATCTCCTTCTCGCGAAGGAACCCGCTGTTGACCAGGGCGAGGGAATCCACTCCTTCGCCGGATTGGGGCGAGGGGAGGAGGGCGGCGACGACGACGACTGGCCGGCATCTCCGGCCTCATCACGGCTCCTTTTCTTCGACGCGCCGGTATCCGAGCTCTTCGCCGGGGATCCCTTCATCCTCCAAGTCACGGGCGTCTTCACTCGCATTCGCTCGGGGGCTACGGAGGTGGGTGGACTACGGCGGCGCGCTAGTGTAGATCCAAACTACTTAGCAGCGGCGGCGGTGACAGAGGAGCAGAGGAGCAGGGGCGCAGATCTAAACTATGAATGCGACTGCTGGGAGTGCAAAAAACCCTAAGGGGTTCACCGCTTATTTATAAGCAATCGAGCGGGCCAGTTCCGAACGGGCGGATAAGCGCCAGGCGGGTGACTCAGCGACAGCAGCCTGACTCTTCATATTCCAGTACTCGACGCTCTAAGTCTCGGGGGCTCGACTACATCTGGCGGACTCAGTGGGCTACACCAAATCAAGATCCCACTTAGGACACTTTCTACAGTCAAGATGACCCTTCAATTCGAGAGAAAGTACTTGACTCAAGGCTCGGGGGCTCCGTGCCACGTGTTCTTCGGTTTTTTCTCTGGATTTTTTGGGATAAGATTGGCAAAACTTCAGATTGACCCTCAGCTTGAATCTGCGATTCGACCTAAGGCTCGGGGGCTACATTCCATATGGAATGCGATTCTACGAATCGCATCTTCCATATGGTTCTTTCATCAAGACAACACGAGTACTATTGAAGACCTTCGAGAGAAGCATTCAGGGACGCTCGGGAACTACTCGAGAAGACTTCAAGACTACTCAAAGATCAGCTGGAGTACCTTCCAGCCTCGGGATGATTCAAGCACTCTTGAGAACTTTCAGCTTGTGGAACTTGGGGACGCTCAAGGACTACTCTCCAAGGCCATCAAGACTACTCGAAGACATCCTGCTCGACTACAAAGTACTCGGGGGCTTGTCGTACGGACATCCCTGGGACCACTACTCAGGTGGGTACTGGACCGACTACTCTGTGGGCCCCTGGGACTACTCGACTTGGGCAACACGGCACCTGCTGGCGTGGAGCGCAAGACCTACAGAGGATTGGTACTCGGTTAGGAAGCTAGACATGTCCGGATCCATGTAGAGTACTCCTAGCCGTACACGACTAGTACTCCTCTGACAAACCGACTTGTAACCCTGCCTCCCAGACTATATAAGGTGAGGTAGGGACCCCTATCTCATCATCCGCATCATCTTGTAAACACACCCAATCAATCCAGAGCTACGCAGCATACAGGACGTAGGGTATTACGCACCTCGCAGCTCGAACCTGTCTAAATTGTGTGCCACGTGTCTCTCCTTCGAGTTCCTGATCTCGGTGAGGCCACAAACATCTACCTCGGGTACTCCCCTTGGTAGGTTGCCGGTCTAAAACACCGACAGAAGGAGTCGTCCTCGACTCTGACTCACCAACAAATGGAAGCAAATCTTTGACATTGAATGTTGCACTCACAGTTGAATATTCAGGAGGGAGCTCTAGTTTATAAGCGTTATCATTTATTTTTGCAATAACCTTGAATGGACCATCCCCTCGAGGTGTTGCGCAAATGCAGCCACACTAGATCACCTGGTTGAAAAATTACTTTTTTCTTACCCCTGTTTGCGAGCAGATTTCTTTTCAATATTTCTCCTTGTGTCCTCATGTAGTTTTTTGATCAACTCAGATCTCTTGATAGCATCTAAATTAACTTGTTCCTGCAATGGTAAGGGCAAAAGATCCATGGGAGTATGTGGTTTAAAACCGTAAACAATTTCGAAGGGACAAAAATTAGTTGTTGAATGAACTGCCCTGTTGTAAGCAAACTCGACATGTGGAAGGCATTGTTCCCACATCTTAAGATTCTTTTTCAGCACAGCTCGCAACATTGTCGAGAGAGTACGGTTGACAACCTCAGTTTGACCATCGGTTTGTGGATGACAAGTGGTAGAAAATAACAATTTGGTGCCAAGTTTACCCCACAATGTCTTCCAATAGTAGCTAAGAAATTTGGCATCCCGATCTGAAACAATAATCTTTGGCACGCCATGTAAACGAACAATCTCCCTGAAAAATAAGTCAGCAACATGTGAAGCATCGTTGTTTTTGTGACATGGAATAAAATGTGCCATCTTAGAAAAGTGATCAACAACAACAAAAATAGAATCGCTCCCCCTCTGAGACCTAGGTAACCCCAAAATAAAATCCATGGATATATCTTCCCAAGGTACATTTGGAATTGGTAATGGAGTATATAGACCATGGGGATTAAGGCGGGACTTAGCTTTCAAGTAGGTTATGTAGCGCTCAACATGTCGTTGGACATCACATCTCATATGTGGCCAAAAGAAATGATCGGAAAGCATGTCCAATGTCTTTTTCACACCAAAATGACCAGCTAAACCACCTGTGTGTGCTTCCTGTAAAAGAACACCATGAATCGAGCAAGCTGGAATGCAAAGTTTATTAGTCCGAAATAAGAATCCATCATGAATATAGAATTTATCCCATCCTTTTCCAGCAATGCAATGAGAGAAAGGTTCATTAAAATCAGAGTCATCAACATAAAGTTTTTTAATTGATTCCAAACCAAGCACTTTTGTATCTAGTTGTGTCACCAAAGCACATCTTCTTGACAAAGCATCTGCAACAATATTATCTTAGCCATGCTTATGTTTGACAACATAGGGGAATGTTTCAATAAACTCGATCCATTTCGCATGCCGACGGTTCAATTTACCTTGACTTTTCAGATATTTCAAAGCTTCATGATCAGAGTGTATGACAAATTCTTTAGGGAATAAGTAATGCTGCCATGTTTCTAAAACTCGAACTAAGGCATAAAGCTCTTTATCATAAACAGAGTAATTCAGGTGTGGACCATTTAGTTTTCAGAAAAGTAAGCAATCGGTTTACCTTCTTGAAGTAGCACACCTCCTATGCCAATACCACTTGCATCACACTCAATCTCAAAAGTCTTACCAAAATCTGATAATTGTAGAAGTGGTGCCTCACAAAGTTTGCGTTTTAGCTCTTGGAAGGCTTTCTCTTGTTCATCTCCCCACAAGAATGGAACATCTTTCTTTGTCAAGTTGTTTAGTGGTGCAGCAATTGTGCTAAAATCTTTGACAAACCTCTAATAGAAACCTGCTAGCCCATGGAAACTTCGAACTTGACTCACATTTTTTGGTACAGGCCAGTCCTTTATTGCTCTGATTTTTTCTTCATCAACCTGGATGCCCTCTGCAGTCACAACAAAACCAAGGAAAACAACATGATCTGTGCAAAAAGTGCACTTAGAAATATTACCATATAACTTTTCAGCTCTCAAAACATTAAGTACTTGGCGAATGTGATCAATATGTTCATCAAAAGATTTACTATAGATCAAGATATCATCAAAGTATACAACCACAAATTTGCCAATAAATTCCCTCAAAACATGATTCATTAACGCATAAAAGTTGAAGGAGCATTTGTCAAACCAAAGGGCATCACAAGCCATTCATATAAACCAAATTTAGTCTTAAAAGTTGTCTTCCATTCATCTCCAATTTTCATGCGAATTTGGTGATAGCCGCTGCGTAAATCAATTTTGGAGAAAATAATGGATCCACACAATTCATCTAACATATCATCAAGATGAGGAATAGGATGACGGTATCTAACAGTTATAGCATTTATAGCACGACAGTCAACACACATGCGCCAAGAACTGTCTTTCTTAGGGACCAAAAGAACAGGAACAGCACACGGAGAAAGTGATTCTCGTACGTACCCTTTGTCCATAAGATCTTTTACCTGTCGTTCAATTTCTTTTGTTTCGTCGGGATTAGTGCGGTAGGCTGGACGATTTGGAAGAGAAGCACCGGGAACCAAATCAATTTGGTGCTCAATGCCACGCATGGGAGGAAGACCAGCGGGCACCTCATCAGGAAACGCATCCTCAAATTCCTGCAATAAATCAAGAACAACAGTTGGCAATGTCGAGGGTAAGGTGTTAGTTGAAATCAAAGTGTCCTTGTGCAAAAGCACAAAGAAAGGGGCTGTGGTGTTTTGTATTTCTCACAAATCTCCCTTGGTCACTAATAAACATTTGGTATTTTGTGGTGCTCTTTTATTTTCAGTTGGCTTTATGGAGTGGGGTGGTTTAGGATTCTCTCCCTTACTATTGTTGTGTGTCTCACTCATTTTTCTTCTCTCACTCTCTTCTCTTTTCATGCGAGCAACATCAGAAGCATGTAAATCATCAGGAGTTAGTGGGACAAGGACTACTTTCTTCTCTTTGTGAACAAATGAGTATTTGTTTGAGCGACCAAAATGCACAGAATCGACATCAAATTGCCATGGACGACCCAAAAGTAAGTGGCATGCTTGCATTGGAACGATGTCACAATCCACCTCATCATGATAGTCACCAATTGAGAATGGCAAGCGGACCATGGATGTAACCTTCACTATCTCTGAATTATTCAACCATTGCATATGGTACGGGTGAGGGTGGCGATGCATTTTCAGGCCAAGCTTCTCAACAAGCAGGGCACTAACAATATTGTTGCAGCTGCCACCATCAATTATAAATCTGCACACCTGTCCTTTCACTTTGCATCGTGATTGAAATAAATTATGGCGCTGCCCTTGCTCAGCTGCAACTAATTGTGTTGAAAGAACATGACGTACCACCAAAGAATGATGTGGTGAACCAAAACGAGATGATAGACATTCAGATTGCAGCGAGTGATAATTGGGCTGTGAGGTGCTTGACAAATCATATGACAATGGAAATAATGGTAGTTCAGTACCAAACTCTGGAGCACAAATGACTTCTTGCACTACTTGATCCGGTGCAACAGCTAGAGTAGTGGTCTTGTGGCTACTTGAAATGTGATAGGGTGCAGCCAGTAATGTGATACTCTGATTATTAGAGGGATCAGTAGCAGATTCATGTAGACTTCCTTCTGGTGGAGAAATATGAGTGTACAAATCACCAATATCAGTAAGTAGTTCATCAAAATCAGCACAAGTAATTTCTTCTGTAGAGCTAGGAACAATAGCTTGAGTCATGTCCTTCTCAGCAATACAATGTACTTGTTTAAGTGCTAAACAATTCATGCCCAATTCGCATTCACCATCCTCCGCTTCGTACTCAAAAGTTTCCAAATTTTCATCATGTATATTGGTGTCATGGTTTACATCCTCCTCCTCACTTTGTGAATCATACGAACCGTCTGCAAGTGCTAGAATAACACGCCGATTGGGGCATTCAGCTTGCTTATGCCCATGACCACCACACTTAAAACACTCAATCTTACTTGTCTTCTTTTGGGCTATTGCAGTAGAGGAGTTGGACTGATTAGAACTCAGAGCTTTGCCTTTCCCATCAGATTGCTTTCTAGAAGCTGAAACTGAACGAGGGGTTGCCCGAGATGGTGTAGAAGCTGCATGAGATGAAGGTGTGTGCGCCCTCGATCCTTGCTGCTGTGGATTGCGCCATGGAGTAGAACTATTTTGTGCTGAAAAAGAAACACGGCTCTTATAAAATCCAGCAAGCTGTCGTTCTGCCCTTCTAGCAAAATGAACCAATTATGTAAGATTTGTGTAGTTTGTCATGTCCACTTTATCAGCGATGGGTTTATTCAGGCCAACCAAGAATCGAGCCATTGTGGATTCCTCATCCTCAGTAATTCCCGTACAGAGTAGGCACATCTCCATTTCTTGAAAATATTCATCAACACTATGATCGCCTTGCACAAGACGTTTCAGCCGCAAATGTAAGTCACGAGAATAATACGCAGGAACAAAACGGCGTCTCATTTCCCTTTTCATGTCTTCCCAAGTGATACGATCATGTCCCACACGATGATATTCTGCACGGATTTGATTCCACCATGTGATGGCATAACCTTTGAATTCAAGGGCTGCCAACTTTGCCTTCTTCTCAGCAGGGTACTCATACAAATCAAATATTTGTTCCACCTTTGTCTCCCACTCATAATAAGAATCAGCATTTTCCTTGCCGTTAAATGCAGGTATGGACACTTTAACTTTGCCCAGACCATCTTCACCTCGTCGACGTTCTGGATCACCACGACGCCGATCACGGTGGCCATCATCACGGTGGTCACCAAAAGCACCAAAGTGACCACCTCCACGATCATCGTAACCACCACGGTGACCATGATAACCTGCTCGATGGTCATCTCGATAACCAAAATTAGGATCACCATCAAAACCTGCAGCACCTCCAATTGGAACACGTTGTGCACGGCCAAAAAATTGTGGCCTCATATTGGGAGCACCGAAATTGCCAAAACCAGCACCATGTCCTCGACCAGCACCACGTCCTCGGCCACCACCTCCAGCAGCAGCACGACGTGCTGTCTCTGCCTCCAAGGCAGCAGGATCATCATCTTCCACATGTTCTTCATCGTCAGGTTGATCCTCCATGTTAGGTGCATGGCGTAGATCATGCTGAAGTGCTTGTAATTGCTGCATCAATTGAGTAATTTGTGTTTGCATTGCTTGGAACTCCGCAGCCGAAACAGCACCACCGGAGTTCGAGTGAGATCCATCTTGTCCTGTCATATTAGTATAGGGAAAAAAGGATAATGTATTTAATTTTTGTGGAGTCACTCCCTCAACACTTACTGAACAAGTTCTTTGTTTCCCTGAAAGAGAGTGAACCGGGGCAGCAAATAGCAGTGGAAGAACGATTGTCAAAGAGTCGACGGTGTACAGCTCGTGAATGCTTTGGGTGGAGCTTGGTGGGGTAAATTTGTAGTGTATTGCAAGCTGAATATATGTATGCAAAATCGAATAATAATCCAAAAGAGAAACACAAGTCTAAGTTGCTGATCGGAGAGAAAAATAGGTGGAAAGGAAAGGGAAAAGATACAAGAAGTGGATGGAAGGAAACAATTGGCTCGAATCGAACTGCAACTCAATCTTTTTTTGTCTGCAGAATTGATATCACTCTTTCTCTATTCTCTTTTTTTTTACCTTTGTTCCTTTTTTTGAGTTTTTTTTAACTGAATCACGACTCTTTTCTTACTTTTTTCAGTGACACTTGAAAAACTGGTGCAGAACTTCAAAGATAGCACGATGCAGAACAGTAACAAAAATCATGTGCAAAAAGATATGCGGAAGAGAAAGCAATCAGGGAGGGATGGGTGGGGATTTTTGTTTTGTGTATGTTCAGAGAAAAAAATGAAGATCAGATAAAGGGTAAAGGTCAGAATGACATGGATGAAAAAAATGAAATTCAGATCAAGAAAAAAAAATCAGACCAGCAAAAAGACAAGTTTCAGAGGATTGAAAACTCGATAATGCAAACTACGTATCAGCTGCAGAAGTGAGAGGCAATAGGTATATATATATATAATTTTTTTGTGGCTATTTGTGGACTGTAGATATATAAAAATCTATCCTACCAAAAGTAAGAATGATCCTACCGAGTCAACGGAGGCTTTGATACCAGATGATGTGCGCACGCGTACAGATTACGCGGGAGCGATTGTTGTGTCCCGATCTTCTCGAAGGATCTTCAAAACTTGGTAAATATCGTTGCGTGACCTGACGAAGAGGCTGCGCACCGCGAGATCTTGCACACGCGACGAACAACCAAGACAATCGCCCTTCCACGTACCGATGAAGCCAGCCCACGCAATCACGCCGTATAGACGTGAAGGCACAAACTGGGTGAACCGCAGTTCGGTGTTCTACAACTCCCTCAGGAATCGAAAGAACAAGTCCGCAAGTCTCTCAAGGCTCACGTTGAAGAACTCAAAGAGTTTGTATTTCTGAAATGGCAGCCAAAAAGATCCCCACGTCCATCTATTACATGGATAGATATAGCACTAGTGGTGTTTTCAGTTTAGATAAAATAAATGGGAACATGCAGCTGGATGTTGTAGCACTCCTTTTATTAATAGGCTGGCCTAATGGAACTCTTTGGATGGTTGATATTCTTCTGCATGCTTGTACGTGTGTGGACAGCAACCTGGTTGCTGACTGCCTTCTTAACTCGCAAATTTATTTGACATCCACGGCTGATCTGCATGGTAGCTGAATAGTCTGTCCTTCTCCCTTTATTCTCACAAGCACGTCCAAGCACCAAGCCGCTGCAATTAAAATGTAGGACACAATATAATATTTCTAGATACAAAATAGTATTTGATATTTAGGGATAGCTTTCACCTATCATTATTCTTCTAAGATTCACACTTCAATATCAGCATATCACACAGAGGTGATCATCACTGTGGGAAGACAAAAACCATCATCGTCCCATGCACTTGAGTACACGCCATCATTCCTAAGAATGTTCAAACAACAATTTGAAAGCATTACCTGATCTGAATTATTGTGATTAATTAAAATAAGGTTAGCATGCACATGAGATTGAATTTCCTTCTCTAGTTGTTTAGCTCTCATTCTTGTAACTGGACCGACAATATTTGTTGCATCACTATCCTTTATAATATTAGTGTCAATGAAGGGGTGTCCACATCATAACCCCTCATCGCTGGTACTACTTTCAAAGACATATATACTGAGATCATGTACTACCTTCGATTAAGTAAATATACTGAAAAGGAGTTTGATTCAGTTTAGGAATGCTCAGGACCAATGGTTCGGACAACACAGGTATATGGACCAAATTTCAGAGAAAAATTGCAAAAGATTAATAATTCAAACAGTCATGCATCCTGATGCTCCCAGTGACAAAATCCAAAATGAGTTAATCTGACAGCACCATGGCTTTCAGGCAATAGTTTTTTCAGGCAAACCCAGAGCATTTTGTGAATTCAACAAGCACATCGCGGTCTGAAGCAGCATACTATGGAGGCAGGCCAGATTTTAAGTTTCCACACAAAATTAAGTGTGAATATATATTATGGAGGCAGGCAAGATTTAAGTGTCCACACAAATTTCACAGGGTAATATATATTCTCATTACATTAACAGTAACAAGTGACAAAGACTGACCACACATAGACAATATCAAATAACAGGAGCGGAGAAGGAGGAGGCAAAGCCATGATAATAAACATGCAGTGAGCTGCCTTTCTGGAATAAATAATAAGGACAAGTTTTCATCATATGCAAATTACAACTATTGCATTTCTGGGCAGGTGATAGAATCAAATAACTAAATATCCAGAGCACACTAAAGTTTGATGACAAGTAAACAAGTTGTACAGAGATTATAAACTTATCCCATAGGCCTAGCACACCACTGGTTGTAGAATAACAGTCAGGATATGTGAAGTGTTGTCAGTACATGAGTGCTGTCAGTACAGAAGCAACAAGGATCTTTCACCAAATTGCTTATAGTTTAGCTCAGGAAATCTCAAGCAACAAGTGTCACAAGTATGTGTAAAAAAAATATCAAGCTAAATTTATAGATCATACTATAGAAGAGTTTAGTGACAGAACACTTGACTGCCTAGTGTTTTTACTTTAGGAAATAATCTAGTGTGCAAGTTACAGACTCACAGAACTAAAAAATAGGCATAATCAAGCACTTTTATCCTCCTAGAGATACACTGATAGTGTAACCATGAATAAAGTATAAAGCGATAGGGTCCATAATGTACAGCTAAGGTATATGGAAAACGTAAGTGCAAATTCATTTGGGCAACAACTTCTCCAAATAACTCAATTGCACTGTTGCAAACATAGCATTTAATTGCATCCGTATAGCACTATATACACAGCTTTACTAGCGATGCAGTTTAAGTGTCGACATGAAACTTACTTAAGCTAATCAAACCTTGGGTCGGTATCTCCATATAATTCAGGGCCGACCTGAGTTAAACAATGCACAAGCAGGAATATAATTAATGAGCACCAGTTCTAACCCTCCTTAATAAACTACCAAGTCAACATACAACCACATGCATGCTGCAGAGAAAGGCTACAAAATAAGATGTCTACCATTCCATCATCCTAGATCTTTCAGAGAAAACCACTACTCAAATGGGTTTCAGTATTGTTGGAATGCGACACATGGGGCCTAATTCTGAACTTTGACCACTAACTAACATGTACAAAGCATTAAAACTTACTGTACAAAAATTGCATTGGCATTACGCTGATCTTAAGCACTGCAGGAACAAGCAAGGCCTTTATACTAGTCTGGAAAAGACAATCTGGACGCGCCAATGGCCTAATAGCAGCCCTGAATTTATTTACATCCAGTACAATTAAACCTACTTCTATCCAGTACTCAGGACAATTAAATCGAGCAACTCATCACAACAAGAGCACACAGATTGACATCCTAACCAGAACACCCTAACCAGAGCATTGTAACCACACAGATTGACATGAAAATCGAACAAGGTTCTAAGACCCAACCACACAGATTGGCTTGCAAAAGTACAAAGCAAATTGGGATCCACATCGATGGAGCAGGGGGGAAGGAGCACAAACTTGTTATCTGACGTGGTGTTGTTGGCTTCTTTGGTCCACCCTTCGTAGGCATGGTGGAGGTCTTGGGGTCGGCACTGGAGGTCTTGGGGTTGGTGCTGGAGGTCTTGGGGTAGGAGCTTGAGGTCGCCGGTGGTAGGTGTACGCCGGCCGCGCCGCCATCTTCTGGTAGTTGTACACTCGCCACACCACCCGCTTCTGGTAGGTGTACACCCCCTGCGCCGCCTGCTTCTGGTAGGTGGAGACCCATCGCGGCGGCCGTCGGTGCTGCGCCGCTCGCTGGTTGTCGGTGCTGCGTCGCCGCGTCGGCCGTCAGTGCCGCGCTGGCCCTCGATGCCGCACCACCCACCGGCCATCGGCCCCGCACCGCCGTGCCTGCCGTCGGTGCCACGCCGCACGCCGGTGGTGGAGGGGCGGCCGACGAGCCTATCGTCGGTGGTAGATGGACGACCGACGAGGCCTTGAAGCGTCGGTCCTTGAAGCGAGACATCGAGCTAGGGTTGCGACTGCGCCGGGGCTGCGGGATGGGGAAATGCGGCTGCGGGATGGGGAAATGGGGCTAGGGTTTCCCCGGGCACTGAAAGGCAATTTATATAGTGCTACGCAAATGACCAATTTGCCCTTCACTTGGTGGCAAGGAGTGTGGGAATCGACAGGGTATTTTAGTCATTTCGCATGGCGGGAGTCTTTTTTTCACCGCGCGGTGACTCTGGAATTTCGCCGCGTGGGTTTTTTTTTATTTTGCTTTTTTTCATTTAAGTGAATCTCTGCATTGATTTAAAATAATTGTACAGTTGCACTATGTGGCTTAAAAAGAAACTTGTAGAATTTGATTTTAGAAAAAATTAGGAAAAAGAATCAATCGATTTGGAGTTCGTATGAGGAAGAAAAACAGTTTACAAGTTTTATCTGAAAATTAAAAACAGAAATTGCACTTGCTATGAACTGGGATGAACAAGTGTGTTTTGTCTTTTTAATCTTTGACTAAAACTTGTAACTAGTTTTTCTGCCTCATACTAACTCCAAATTGGATGATTCTTTTTTCTAAAATTTTATAAAATCATGCTCTACCAAGATCTACAATTTTATCTAATGAAAAATGATTTCGGCAACAGTTTATTAGGGATGATTCAAACTTACATTTCGAATTTAAACTATCATAATTCAAATAATATCATAAAATGCTCCGATGGTTCTACGAATTGACGTGGTAACATAATTTGGATCCATAAACTTATCATCAAAAATTCAAATGATTTCGGTGACAGCAAAACATACGTTGTTTAGAAATGGATACATGTCCGACATAGTTTCATGAAATGTTACTCGAACATTGAAGTGTATCACAGTTTTCAAAAAATTTGAATTCATATGCACTTCAAACTTGACCCATAAGCTTGTGTTTAGTTAGTTATTGCAAAATACGAAGTTACATTAGTAATGTTTATCAAAACAAATGACTTTTCTAATCGATATTTAGGAGGAACTAGATAAAAGGATATAAATAGGATCTACAAAATAGAATATGAACAAAACAACATCATTAAAGAAAAGAGCGTGATTTTAGAAAAATTCAGAAAGAAAAAACGTCGAATTCGGATTATGTATGACGAAGAAATACTAGTTATAAAATTTTATTCTAGATTAAAAGAAGAAATATCAACTGATCTACTGTTCTTCACTTCTAAGGCAGCCAAGCCAAGAGAGGCATGACACGTGCTGACCCTTACCATAATAGATCAAGTAAATCTGTTTCAACTCGTATAAACAAACATACAAATGGCGCAGTGGTGGGACGCCTCCCACTTTAGCACCCTTGGCGGCTTCCCCACATTTTGACACAACTTTTTTTTTGCTATATTTTTTTTAAAAAAAAGGTTGACCAACCCCGTATTCGAACCCTGGTCTCCTGGCGTCTCTACCGTGGGAGTCTCTACCGTTGTGCCACTGCTACGTGCGCCCCACGACGACGGGGTCCACATGGCTGTGACCCTATTTTTTTCCCCCGTGCCTCGGAGTCTCCTCCTCTTCCCCCATTTCCCCCGTGCCTTGGCGTCTCCTCCTCTTCCCCCATCTGCCTCGGCGTCTTCTCCTCACCGGCCGCCCCCTTCCTCTGGCATGCCATCCGCCAAGAGCTCAACCCGGAAGCGCTCTGCGCATGCCCGTCGCCAAGATCGTGACGAGTTCGGCCGCTTCTGCGAGATGCGCCTCACTCCCCCCTCCATCGACGGGAGCTCCACCGATGTGATCTCCACCGACGCGAGCTCCATCGACGGGAGCTCCACCAACGGGAGCTCTAGCGACGGGAGCTCCAAGGACTTCAGATGCATCGATGATAGCTCCACCGACGGAGATGGCGGGCCCATTGGGAATAACACTGGTAACAGAAGTTCCAATGCCATCAATTTGATCTCGAGTGATGAGGAAGAGATTGGGAGTGATGAGGAGGAGGAGATTTGTGCTGAGATGACCTCTAAGAAGAAGATGAAGGGGAAGGAGATGGCTACAGAGAAGAAGGGGAAGGAGAAGGCTTCAGAGAAGAAGGGGAAGGGAAAGGAGAAGGAGGCTTCAGAGAAGAAGGGGAAGGGAAAGGAGAAGGCTTCAGAGAAGAAGGTGACCTCTCAATTTCGCCAACACATCAATTTCAATTTCATCTGTTTTTGATTTGTAGTTCCTTTGCTATTGATTAATCTGCTTAGTTGTACATTGGATCCTTGCAGTAGTGAAGAACTGATGCAAATGCTTGTCAAAATCAAATTAAGTGTATTAAAGAACCAAATGCCTCACTAACTGATGCAAATGCTTGTACATTGATAATGTAGTAGACTTGTTTATCCAGAGTTTGTTTGGAACAAATTATCACAAAGTTATGCTAGTTAGTCTGTGGGACTGAACTCACTGGTCAGATGGGTTAACAATTGTTTGTTTGCCTTCGAGATCCATTACCTGATCTGTTTTTTGATTAGTATGCAATCAAGCTGTTTACTTTGATTAGTATGCAGTCCTAAATTTTTCCAATTGAATTTGCAGGTTCGTTTTGAGAAGAAGAGGGAATTGCAGAAGAAGATAGCAGCAACAAATGTTAGGATCAGCTTCCTTGTTCGTGAGCTTGCAGGAGAAAAGGCAAAGATGAAGTCGCTTGAGCGTCAACTAGCAGATGTGGACAAGAAGGCATAGTTGAAGCAATCTGGGAGTTAGAAGTTTGTTTTGCTTTTGGTGGCAACCCTCTTAGGGCCAATAGCATGGATGCCGCATTAGGACCAACATCAGCAAAGACATGTTGCTGCTAAGGATATGATCTATGTTTTGTTTGATGGCTGTTGGTGCTCCTGCTAAGGATCATAAGCCCTCTAGTAGAAATGTGTCATGTATATATGATGTCAATGATGATGGCTGAAACCATGTGTGAATGGCTGAAACCATGTGTGATGGCTGAAACTTTATGAAAATGTGTCCTATTATCTATCCTGTCATTATTCCTTCTGTAGTGTTGTGGTGAATCTTCTCCTACTACTGTGTTGTGTGATGGCTGAAAGCAGATTGTTGTGTGATGGCTGCAGAGCATACATGCCAGGCACAACAGATCCTTGACATTATATGCATCTTGCATGATTGATCTTGAGCAAGGCTAAGAGTTAGTGAAGTCAATGACATTATATCCTCTGTTGCCTTTCTGAACCTAAATTTGGCTTGCCCATAAATCTTTAAACATTCCTAGAATCTAACATCCAATAATTTCAGAGAAGTAGGCGAAATTATTCACCAATGCTAAAAATCACATTAATATTACTTCATTTGATGGGTTGCAACTAGAGGATATGAATGCAAACACTTGACAGAACAAATACTTGAAAGGGAGCAACATGGTCAGAAATTAATAGCTTAACATCTGATTTTTGTAAAGGACACAACCAACATTCCATTTACAGGCATTCATATTTGAAAGATGGCCAAAGATAGCATGAAATCAGTCTATACAGTCAAATGGAGCTGTGTGCATATATTTAATGTTCTCATGTAAACCAGTGACTTAAGAGTATGCAGGAATATGAAGATTGAATCTGACTAGTATGCTAGGCTTTCTGAAAAAAAAATGATAACCAAATAACTTCTCCTTCAATCTTTGTCAAGGTGCTACTTATACAGCAAACAAGGGATACAGCGACAGTAACTAAAAGGAAATATACTTTAGTGAGCAATCTACAGAGCATTCAATTATCATACAAAGAAACAGACAAACTTCCACCCTTTTCTAAACCTATAACTTCACTGATACACTGCCTACAGCACTTTAAACTTTGCTGGAGGGTACCATATCCAGGTTGATACTAAAATGCAGCAACATTCCATCTCTATCATCTGAATGGCAGCATCACAGGTTACTCAGAACTGCATCACAGATTTCAATATCACAAATAATAATGGTGAAAATTCAGAAATTTCTCATTCAAATAATTTAGAACTACATGTCTTACATAAATAATTTAGAACTCCACCATCTTAGCTTAGTACAACCCAAGCATTACAACTCTCAGCTTATTAACTAGGTAAATAGGTATCATCTACTTCTCATGGACATGTGCCATGGACGCCCAGCAACAGCATGTCACCATCTTCTTTGTCTGAAGTTGCCTCCGAGCAGCCTTACCTGAAAATCATAAAAATCAAATTGCTAGAGAAGATGGACTTAAAAAAATCATGATCTGACCAACATGGTACAAGTTTCATTTCACACAAAATATTCTAAATTAGCTGTTGTTAGAGAAGATGGACAGCAGTATAACAGCAAATTGCTAGAGAAGATGGACTTACAGTTATTCATCATCACTGTCAACCTCCATTTCAGCACGACCTTCTTCATCGCTGCAGTACTCCAAAAGTGTGTCATCTTCATCTTCCTCACCACCACTGACTTGTGCTTCTTCATCTCTATCTTTCATGAACCGAGCAATATCAGCATCTTCAAACATAAGGCCTTGTTCATCATCTCTATTTAAGGGCTTATCAGTTGTAGTGCTTGAAACTGGTTCTCGTGTACCATCCTCTTCACAGCACTCATCCTCTTGATATGCAGGCGCATTGTAGTGTACAGATTTGATTTCCCTCACATTGAAAAGATGCCTATGGTCAAATGTTTGGACAACTTGCCAATTTTTTCCCAACTAGTGTCTGGTAAACAGAAGATCTTTGTAGCCTGAGTGGCCAAAATGAAACAATCATTCTTGTACCATAGACTTTGAATATTGATGCTTTTAAAAAAACCATCATATTGAAGTTCAGTTTTCTTCCCATCCAGTTTATACCAGTCGCATTTAAACAGCACCACTGACCTATCATCCTCTGGATATTCTAACTGCACTATCTCTTTCAGGGTTCCAAAGAAATCAATGAGCTCATCATTATGTGAGGCCAGTGCCATTACACCACTATTTTGTGTTTTCTTGTTGCTATCTCGATCAACAGTATTGAAGCGAACACCAATCACTATGCATGAGGTGTATTTCTTGACTCTGAAATCAGGACCACATGCCAAGGTAAATAGATCATCATCTATCTCTTCTTGACCATCATTCCTCAACTTCATGATCTGTCATGCAACACACAACACATCAAAATCTATACTAAAAAATATGGTTATCTAAAATATTGTGGGAGTAAACTCACATGGTTCCTGAACCAAGTCTGGAATCCTAGCCGGGCTATTTTTTCAATGTTAGCCACCCCTTGTCTCTCTAATTCTTCTCTGAACATTCTGCATATATAAAAGGCAAAACTAAGCATATGTAGAAGACACAAAGCTATCATACAGAAGTATAATGGTCAAAACTTACGTGACATATTTTTCAGCTTGACTAGAGTTGTTCAGCACATACCACACCATTTGATCAAAGCAATCTTCGTCATATACAAGGTCAGGCGCCGACATAAAATGAACTCCATGCCCAAAAACGTCAACACCATAGGCCTCTTCATTAGAAAAACCTATGTTTCTTGGTTCCTGATTAAATCTTGTTTCAACACCATCCAAGTATCTAGAGCAAAATGTCAAACATTCATCAGCAATATATGCCTCGGCTATAGACCCTTCTGGTCGTGCCCTGTTCCTCACATAGCGCTTCAAAGTATACAACCGCCTCTCAATTGGGTACATCCACCCATATTGCACAGGGCCTCTGAGCAAAGCCTCATCAGGTAAATGTACAGCAAGGTGTATCATCACATCAAAGAAAGCCGGGGGGAATATTTTCTCAAGTTTCACCAGAATTATAGAGATCTCTTTCTTCATTTCAGCCAACACATCCTTGTTAAGGATTTTGCTGTAGAGTTCCCTGAAAAACTTCCCTAATTCTGCTATTACTTCATAGATATCCTTGTCCAAAAAAACCTCTCATAGCAGCAGGTAATATTCTTTGCAACATGATATGACAATCATGCGTTTTGAGGCCTTGTACCTTGGTTCCATCAGCATTTATACATCTTGAGATATTGGAAGCAAAGCCATCTGGAAACTTTACCTCTCTTAGAAAATCACAAAAGGCCTTCTTTTTTTCTTTTGACAAAGTATATCGAGCATTTGGCATCTCACATGAATCTCCATTATCTTTAAATTGCAACTCCTTTCTAATTCCCAGATCTTTCAAATCAAGCCTAGAACTGTGTCCTTTGTCTTCCCAAGTATATTGAGAATTGTCACAATCAGGCTCTCACATATGTTTTTCTCGATGTGCATGACATCGAGATTGTGCCTTAACTTCAATTTATGCCAGTATGGCAACTTCCATAAACACATCATGCGGCTCCATATTTTCACATGAGCACCTTCAAAGTTAGAACGTTTCCTTTTCCCACATACTTGCGGATTCATTGCTTTCTCCAATTCAGCTAACAGCTCTTCCATAGTGAATTGACCTGCTAGATCATCACTTTCATGAAGGCCGGCAAACAGATTATTTCTCCGCAATGGATGTCCCTCTGGAAGGAAACGGTAGTGTCCAAAATAACCAATTTTGCTCCTTAGGCCGTAGGAAAGAGGGTGTTTGTCACAGTGAGTACATGCAAAATAACCTTTTGTGGTACGACCTGAAAGAGTGCTCAAAGCAGGGTAATCATGGATGCACCACAAAACTGCAGCACGAAGGTCGAACATTTTGCAAGTATTGGCATCATAAGCACGCACACCTTTCCAAAGCTCAATCAAATCTTCAACCAGAGGCTCCAAAAACACATCAAAATCCTTCCCAAGGGATTTAGGACCTGGTATAAGCAAAGCCATAATAAAGTTTGACTCCTCCATGCATGCCCAAGGTGGAAGGTTGTATGGCACCACAAACACAGGCCACATGCTGTATTTTGTGTTCTGTTCTGAAAATGGGTTGAACCCATTTTGTGTTCTGTTCTGAAAATGGGTTGAACCCGTCAGTAGCAAGGCCAAGCCTGATGTTTGTTGCATCTCCAGCAAATTCCGGATATTCTTTGTCGAAATCTTGCCATGCATCACCATCAACTGGGTGACTCATTTCCTTCTCACTGGGCTACCGCTGTCGGTCATGCCATTGTGCTAGTAGTGATGCTTCTTTGGTTGCAAAGAGCCTCTTCAGCCTAGGTGCTAGCGGAAAATGCCTCAACACCTTCTGTGGAATCTTCTTTCTTTATTCATCCTTCCATCTCGAAAGACCACAAACGGGACACTTGTCAAGGTGGGCATATCTCTTTCTGAACAAAACACAATTATTACCGCACACATGTATCGATTTGTATCCAAGACCTAATTCCTTCAAAAGATTCTTTGCTTCATTGTATGATTTGGGGAGTGCATTGCCCTCTGGGAATGCTTCAACCAACAACTTCAATATTGCAGAAAATGCAGAATTGCTTATCCTGTATAAGGACTTCATATGAAGAAGGTTAACCACAATGAGAACCTTGAAAACTTGCTACAACCAGGATAAAGCTGACGCTTTGCCTCTCTCATGACTATTTTGAAAAATGACTTTGTCATGAGGGTCTGTAGCACCATCCTCATTTTTCGCATCCTCATTTTCTCCATCCTTTCTTCCTTCTTCTGCTGCAGCATGTAGGTCCCCTATAAGGTTCCCCAAACGATCAGCACTGCCATCTTCTCCCACATTTTCCCCACAACCAACACCGCAATCCTCTCCCACATTTCCCCCACCACCACTGTCATGCACATCAATAGGGTGCTCATAAACATCTACATTGACATCCTCTCCATGATGAAACCAACGAGTATAACTACTATCCATACCATTCATCAAAATGTGCTTCTTCACAACAGGCTGACAGTGATACTTGTGATTCAGGCATCTTGAACATGGGCACAAAATCTCAACATTGTCACTGAATTTCTCTGCAACGAAGCTCATAAATTATCTGACTCCATCAATGTGTTCAGAGGAAACAACCTTCCATGAACCCATCTTCTATCCATCTAATCAAGCATTACACAAAACACACAAATCAACACCTCTGCACCAATTCAAATCTATAAATCCAACAAAGTCAAGAAACAAATGTACCTTTCCTTGGCTGCAATGACACTGGGCGCCTTAGATGCATCAATGGACAAGCAATGCTGGACGCATTCTCGTGCCATCCACCACCACAGGCATGAGCACCACCACTGGAACAAGCACGCCATGGTGGTGACGGCCGGGAGGATGAGGGGGATGCGGGATGCCACTGGTGTGGGAAGCTCGTGGTAGCGACGGGAGTTCAGGCAGAAGTGGCAGCGGGAGGTAAGGTGACGGCGGCGCTGCGGGATGGCGTGGTGGGCGGCGGCGTCATGGATGGCATTGGCATGGGTAGCGGCGAGATGCGGATCAGCGGATGGTGGCGGCGGTGCGGACAACGGAAAGCAGCGGGATGGTGCGGGGCGGCGGTTCTGGTAGGCAGCGGCGGCGCGGACAGGGAATCTCGGTGGTGGTGCGGGGCAGCGGCGGCGGCGGCGGACAGGGAAGTCTCGGTCTGGATGGATAGGGAACTTCAATCCTTTTACTCTTCTGGGTAGATAGGTTGAAAAGTAATTAAATGTTAGACTTAGTCACAAACAGAGTGGTAGCCCAGTGGTAGAAGCGCTTGGGTTGAAGCGCGAGGTCTGGGGTTCGAGTCCCCTGGGCTACAGGTTTTCCTTTTTTACGAGGAGCTCATGCCTTGGGTGAGGTGGTGCTTGCGTGGTAGTGAGGTGGGCCCTAGGTGCTTGCGTGGCAGTGAAGTGGCGCCTTGGGTGAGGTTGCACTTGCGTGGCAGTGAGGAGGGCCCTAGGTCCTTGCGTGGCAGTGACGTGGCGCCAGGGTGAGGTGGTGCTCACGTGGCAGTGAGGTGGGCCCTAGGCACTCGCGTGGCAATAAGGTGGGCCCTACGCGCTCACGTGGTAGTGACGTGGCGCCTAGGTGAGGTGGCTGTTTTTTTTATTTTCTCATCGTGACGAAACTGCTCAAACATCGCAGCGTTGTGGGTCGGATTGCGACGAATTTAACAAATCGTCGCGATATTTTTGGGTTCAATATCCATCAATGCACATCCGCGACAAAAATAGAAATACATCGTAGAATCGTGACGAATTTGACAAATCGTCGTAATGTTTTGGGCTTGAATATCCATCAGTGCACATCCGTGACGAAAAACAGGAATACGTCGTAGACGTAGTGCTCTTTGTGATGTTTTCTGAAAACGTTGCGGAGAATGCGTCATAGATTAAATAGTTTCTTGTAGTGTAGAGATGGTTGTATTGCAACCATTCTAAAAAATGGTAGCGATACGTGCCTTTAATACAACGGTTTTCAAGTCGTCGCGAACCTTTGTTGCATTTGGTGGATGATATTGCAATGGTGAAAAATGGTTGCAGTAGAATTGATTTTGGTTGCAATTATGTGGTAGTACTGCAATGACGTTTGTGTTAGTTGCATTTGGTTGTGCCTCTTGCTACGTTTGTTTTGTGTTGCATAAAATTTCACAAGTGTTGCAAACGCTAGATGCTTAATGCAACGAGAACTTTGATAGGCGAAGCAAAAGTGGTTCGCAATTGCAACGCTGTTTTGGGGTTGCAACAGCTACAACTTATTGCAACGAGGACTATAGGGGGCAAAGCAAAAGTCATTCTCAATTGCAACGCTTTTTGGGAGTTGCAATTGTTACATGCTTATTGCAACGAGAACTAGTAGCCGAGGCTGATTTGGATTGGGCCTTGATATGATATATTATGAAAAAATATAATTCATAGTAAAAATTGAACTTGACTAATTTTGAATTTAGATTTTATTGTAATTATTGTTTTTGAGAAAGAAGTTTGAATTGCTGGGGAAACAATCTTTCATTAGAGACAAAATAGAAAAAAATAAAAAAAAGCGTCATGGTATGGAATTGAACCAAGGTCCTCAATACTACACTAGTATATGACTTACCACTGCACCATTATAATGTTAGTGTTAGCTAGCATGGTTCAAGCCTTTTTCATGTTTCTATGTGGTCAGCTTATAGTAACCTTATAGATATTAAAATAGAAAAGTTACTTTACATGATTCTATTATAGTTAGTTACATTACACTCGGTACGGTCCCACCAGCTAGTCCCACCTCGACCACGTGGCACTACAATCCCACTTTAACAACATTTGAAGCAGTAAATGATTTTAGATGGAAAAGTCATAAACATAAGAGTTATATAACTCATCAAGATCTACACTTTGTATTATGATCATTTTTGCATTTGACAGATTTTGAACGATTCAAATTTGAATTTCAAAAATTTACAAAGAAAAATCAACTTTTGAAACCATAGATGGTTTCAATTTTTTTTGTTTTCTGTCTAATGCAACACCGAAAAACTGTTGCAATAGGCCAAAAATGGTTGCAATAGACACAATGTCAGGAAACTAAACAATTTTAAATTGTCACCGGCCGCGATTGCCATGACACGCAGCCTCACCTTGAGGATGTGTCGATGTGGTCCCACCTTGAGGACGTGGTGATACGGTCCTACATAGTAATTAAATATGTATGCGTAGACAAGAAAAAATCGAAAAAATAAAAATTGTGTAGATTACGATTTGAACTATGCACCTCCTACTTCAACTAAAGCACTTTTACCACTATACTACATAACATTTTGTGTTTTCCATTGCATTCAACATTTTTGTACTTGGTTTTGCCACCGGCCAACTGCGGCCGCGCTCGGCCGAGCCCCAGCTGGTCGTGCCACGACGCAGCCGAGCCACGGTCGGCTACGCCATGGCCCTAGCCGGCCGCAGCCACCCTCTAGCCTCCCACGCCATGGCCCCGGCCGGCCGCAGCCCCCCACGCCACGCAGCGGCCGAGTCCCGGCCGACCGCAGCCAGCCGCGCGGCAGCCCCGGCCGGCTGCGCCCTCGCCGTGGCTGGCCGCGCCCTAGCTGCAGCAAGGCCGTGGCTGGCCGAGCCCCCACAATCCCCTCATGAAGTTCATTAAGATTTATTGCACAACTCTTATTTTGGTCATTTGTTCATCCAACAAAATGGTAATACCATTGTTCACAAAATTAACATATGTCACTTATACTCATGAAACCATATGAGTGAGGTGTAAAATTTTTGTCTTCTGTCTAATGCAACACTAAAAAAGTGTTACAATAGGCCTAAAATGGTTGTAATGGACAAAATGGCAAGAATTTAATTGGCAAAAAATGTCTGCTTGGGGATCGAACCTGAGACTTTGGAACAAAAGTGACGTGTGTAAACCACTAGGATAAGCATTAGTTTATGTTGTATTAGGGTGTTTTATTTCTTTTTATTAATTGAACTACAATAAATCTTTTAAAACAAATTTGAAAAGATATGTGGCTATACAACACATTTTGGCTCCATAACCATCACATAAAAGTTTCAAATGATTTTGACAAAGTGATGTTATACATCTTTCACAACTAGGAACATATCTCACTTAGCTACATAGGACTATGTGAGCTATATATGTCTTTGTGAGGATATTCAGCAACTCTTTATCGAAATCACTTGAATTTTTTAATGTGACGCTCATACACCAAAATCATGTGGCTACGTAACTTTTTAGATTTTTCTAGCCACTTTATGATATTTTCACATTTATTCCTTAGTAATTCAATAATAATTACAGTAATAGCAAAACTTGATCAGAAAATTTCATAGATTCACACAACAACATATTTAGGGTCCATAACCATCTCATAAAAGTTTCAAACAATTTCGACAAAGTGATACTATACATCTTTCACAACTAGGAACATATCTCACTTAGCTTCATTGGACTATGTGAGCCATATATGCTTTTGTGAGGGATATTCAACAACTTTTTATTGAAATCACTTGAATTTTTTATGTGACGCTCATACACCAAAATCATGTGACTACGTAACTTTTTAGATTTTTCTAGACAGTTTAAGATATTTTCACATTTATTCCTTGGTAATTCAATAAATAATTACAGTAATAGCAAAACTTGATCAGAAAATTCCATAGATTCACACAACAACATATTTAGGGTCCATAACCATCTCATAAAAGTTTCAAATGATTTCGACAAAGTGATACTAGGATTTTGTGCTCAAGTCCCTAGAACAATCCGAGTGACCCATGAAAATGATATTGTGTCACATTTTCGACTAACTATTAGTACCTAGGTCAATGGACATATCATGACTTTGCTAGAGAGGTAGATAAAAAGGAATTGACAAAAATGCATTTGGGTGCTGCAGCAGGTATCTATCTGCCTCACATGGCCTCACAGTTTTAGACATTTATCAGGCTCACATGGCCTCACAGTTTTAGTTATGGATTATGTAATTAAATACAGCTTTTGCATTTAGTTAGATGTCCATGCACAAATTTACTTCTAATTAACTGGGATATCACTATAATTTTGTCTATTGCTCAGGAGGACAGCTAGCAGCAGTTCTTTTAGGAAGTATGCTTAAAGATGAGGCAACACTGTATATATTAAAGGCTTTGGCACATCTGGTGGTGAGGACCAGGTAATTTGAAGTTCCTTTTGACATTCATGTGTCTTTTGTGGAACCATTTCCTGTTAAATTACATTATACATTACCTCTTTGTCAGATTCGGATCAAGCATTTCAATTCCAAAGGGTTATGACTTATCACACTAGTGTAAGCTTAGCGTAAGTCCCTACTTTGGATTATATATTTTCTTCGGAATTCATGACATCAGGAAGGGCATATTTGTCATTGTTGGTCAGATTTCGTTTGTACTTCTGATTTTTCATTTCACTTGCCTATCTTTATATTGAATTTCTGGAGCATAATCCTATTATCATAAAACTGCAGTGGCACAATTAGTGATGCAAGGGCCTAATTACTATCATTAAAAGATTCAATTTTATGTAAGAGCAATTTAGCCTAATTAGTATCATTATTAGTCAAGTGTGTATATCTCACTAACAGTCCAATGAAATTTTCTTTGAAGAGTTGGATTTCCTTATCCTAATATTTTTCTAGCAACTGGTGCATCATAGTATAGTACAGAGCTAAGAGATAAATTAGTGTGTCAGTATACACAATCCAATTCAGAACAGCTTCATCTAATAGTATGCAATTTTTTAAGCTCATGTCAGTTAAGAGTTATACACATTATTTTTTCAACTAACTTTGGGTCAATTTAGGTGGGTCTAACTAACTAACTCACTCTAAGTTAATGTTTTTGCTTATTTCAGACTTATTATCTTATATTATTAAATGCAGCCCGTAGCAACGCACGGGCACGATCCTAGTGCATACTTAGATGGTATATTGGAGTTTTAGCTTGTCACTAGAAAATCCAGAATCTCTATCAATATAAAATCCATCAGTGTGAATCTCTTATTTTTGCATTGCTAACACAAGTAGGTTTGCTCTTTACCATTCTACCAGCTATTTTATTTTGTTTTTGCTACATAAATTTAGGCTCCATAGAATTCAGATGCGGAGTGTGGTTGGCTGGGCACATCCTGGTCAGGCTGTAATATACTCGCAGTGTAGGAATTTCTTATGTATCAGCAATGAAGCAGAAATTCTATATGTATAATTAAGGTACTATAGGTATCCTTATTAGGTATTTTTATGGTTATCAGGGTTCAGTACTTTTTGTCAGGCAACCATTTGCAACCTGGTATATCTTCTGATTGTTTGCCATGTATATCCTTATCTGTCTGTCAGTCTTTGTTCTAGGCTGAGTAGTGAAACATACCTACGCCTGACATAACTCATTCAAAGTGGCATTTAATCATTATGAACATCTTTTGATTAAGTTCAGTTAACTACTAGCAGTGACATTCCCAGTATCATTTTCCTTTCGGAAACTGACCTGTGCAGCATTGTTTGTCTCTGCATGTACACCAGGATTGCCTGCAAGATGGGAAGAGCATATCATTTTGTGTGAATGAGGGCTCGACCAACTTCTGGCTGTCGCTGCTGATCGAGTTCGAAGACAGCGATGGGGTGGATGTGGATCCATGCACATAAAATAGGTACCAAGGTGCCACGCCAAAACCTACCGTTCCATTTCCCTCCTATACATATGCTAATTCAATATTTTTTCATGATCATCTTACTTTCAGATTACAATAATGGAGTGCACAATCATATGTCTGCAAATATTGAAGGTACTAATAATATTTACAAGAATGGGACGATGGCCAACATACATTTCAAGGCAACCTTCGCTGCTACAATAGATATTGGTCTTTTGACGAATGAGTCCAAACAGTTGTGTGTTGGATACATTATTATGTGTTAAGTTACTCGTGTTCTCGTTTAGTTTGACGTGTTTTGTTAAAGATTTGTATGAACAAATTATATTTTGTTTTATTAGATGTCGATGCTTCATTTATTATGTATTTGTCGTTTGCGATTATTGATTTAAGCTACCAAACAAAGCGTCACAACATGAATTATTAATATATCAATTTAGCATTTCAATATATGGAAATCAAACCAAATTACGTTGCGATAATCACACATATAACAACTACATTTAGTCGTGGTAATAGGTACGATAATCGTGACAACAGACAAACTATCTCTGTAGCAACCACTCAGTAACGTGGAAATAAAGGACCTCTCTATAGCAATCATTTAGGCGATGTGGTAATAGAGAAGCTCTATTACAATGCTTTCTCCGTGTAGCAATAACCACGATTGCAACACCTACGTTGCGATTGCATTGTGTTGCTACACGACCAGCGTGTCGCAATACGTATCGCTAGCAACGCCTAGCTCGTTGCAATTAATAATATTGCCACATCCATAGTGGTTGCAATTGCTATTGTTACAACACTCACTAAGTGTTGCAAAAGTGTCAAAAGTGTTGCAATAGAGGGGTTGTGTGTTGCAACTAAAATGTAACTCTTTGCATTATGCTATTGCTACCGTTACAAGTGCAACGACATTTAACCAAAAAAAGGTAGCAAAAGTACTATTGCTACCATTTTTGTGTCTTTTGCTACACTTTTTCGGCGTTGCATTTGTTACAAAACCTTGTAGTGCCAGGCGTAGCGACTGCTTCCGGGTGGTCCTTCCTGCTAAAGGTGATCGGGACCTCCGACCACCGCAGGTATTGGGGCGTCCCGAGATGAGCCGCGTACACCAATGCTTGTTCGGTGAGCTTAGCCTTGCGCTTCCCTTCCAGCTGCTCCGGGCCGCCGTAGATCATGTTGACGATGCAGTCAGCAACCTGGAACTCCTCCTCGTCGTCTTTCGTGGGCTGGTCACGCTTAGCCTTGCCCTTCTCGCTCTTCGAAGGACCTCTCTGACGGCCTTTGCCGGAGAAGTAGTTCTTGAGGCCAAAGCAGTCACGAGCTGTGAAGAGCTCGTTGACAGTCTTGGAGGGCTTCTGGGCCCACATGTTCACCAGTTTGCCGTAGACCAGGTAATGCTAGAAGGCGCTAATGACATGGTGTTCCTCAACAAAAGGAAGAGAGTTCTTCATTTCGGAGAAACGGCGGATGTACGAGCGCAGGGACTCGTTTTTACACTGCCGGATGTAATCCAACATCCTCCTGTTCCCTGGCCGCTCCCACGTGCCGGAGTATTGGCTGGTGAAGAAGGCATAGAGCTCTTCCCAGGAGTCAATCGAGTCCTTGGGGAGTCCCGCGAGCCAACTTCTGCACCCCTTCATGAGCATGATCGGCAAGTAGTTTGCCGTCACGTCAGAGTTCCTTCCTGGGGCCTTGACCGTAGTGGAGTAGATTTGTAGCCACTGGACAGGATCAGATGTCCCATCATATTTGTCTACGTCAGACATTTTGAAGCATCGGGGCCAGGTCACCCTCCGCAGCCTTGCTGTGAGGGAAAGGAAGCCGTCATATGACAGCGCATCCTCTCGACCTCTGCAGCGTCTATGGGCCGGCCTCTCATAGGAGTTGTAGCTCTTGCCGGAGTTGCCATAGCTACCCGAGTAGTCCTCATAGCCGCTGCGCGAGTCGGATGGCGGGGTCGCGTCACGCCGGCCACGACGATTTGGGGCTCCGTACTCCCTATCGTAGTCATGGCGGCGTTCCGCCTCGTGTCATCGTCGCTCCTGCGCGTGGCGGTTAATGGTGTGCCTCGCGTCACGGGCACGGAGCCTATCGCGGAGATCTTCGCCACCTTCGTAGTGGGCTCTCTTGCCGCCTGTCTCCCCTCGCCCGACTGGTGGGGAGGGGTCAATTCGGTTAGCCTGGGTCGCGGTGGCTTGGACTAACGCTTGGAGGCGCCCCAGGCCCGGTGTCCCAGGCGGTAGCTTGTAGAGTTCCTCATTCAGCACGATGAGGTATTCCTTCGGGGTCGCGTAGACCCTGTGTCCACCGAAGTCGACATTGAACTCATCCTCCAGCCTGGGGAGGCGTATGTTGCAAGAGCGCCGAGTGCGGCGTCTCGGCCTGTGCCGTGGCGGGTTGGACCCCGAGTAGTCGTCCTCGAGTTCCTCCTTATCGCGACGCAGTTGGCCTCTTGGTGCCGCCGCGCTCGGTCCACGTTCTTCCTTTGGCGCTCGGCTTTTTCTGCAACCGTCTCACCATCCTGAGTGGGTTCATCCTCCAATACTACAACGGGAGCGCCGGCACCGCCGCGTAGACGAAAGCTTGGGCCTGACCGCTGTCTGACGAATCGGAGGGATCAGTATATCAGATCTCCATTGTGTCGGTTGACCCGAAAGTCTCGGAGCTGTCCTTGAGGCTTAGAGCCACCCTTAAGGATGTGGAGGAGCCTTCTGAGTTGTGGTTGAGACCAGATCACCTGGCCGAGTAGTTTGGCTAGCGCAGATCTTTAGACTCCTCGATGGTCCAGTCTCTGAGTTGTCCGTCCTCCTCTAAGATGGGGAAGAGGGATCCATCGTGCTGATCGTCCTCGAGAGGAGTGATCACCATTGACACGAAGCGCGGCTGCTCCTCATCCGAGTGGTACTCCACTGGCTGGGGTGAGGAGACCACAACTAGGTTTTTCTTCGTCGTCTCCGTGTAGGCAGAGGCGGCTGCGCTCTTCAACCTGTGGGGAAAGCAATCAGCCTGCGGGGTGCCTATGGCAGCCTCGCAGATAGCAATGGTGTCGTCCATCTGGACAATGACCCGATCCATAGATTGAACTAGATCGCTCCCAGGAGGCGTGGCTGCCGAGCTGGTGATATACCGAAAAGGACTCGACAAGCCTTAGGTTTCTCCAGATTGGATCTGGGAACCGATCGATTGCCCGCGGGTGGCGTAGGTACCGCACCAGGGGTCTTTTCCATGGTGATCGTGGTGTCGGAGACGATGCAGGGGATCTCCCCGACGAGGATGTGACCCTAAGGAGGAGTCACGAAGCCAACCATCTGCTCGTCGTCGGTAGGGACAGAGTCGATGGTCCCGAAAAAGATTCCTGCCCCCAATGCGGCAAAAGCGAGGCAGCTAGCCGGGATCTTAACTGCGGCCATCAAGCTCGCCAATTATCGCGGCGAAGCCCCTACCTAGCGCGCCAACTGTCGGTACAATGGTGCCGGCAGTCCACCACGGAGTAGGCTATGGTGGTAGATTGTGTGGAGGGGATCGCCGAGACTGGAGCTACATGGTGGGACGAAGGACACAATTGTGGATATTTGAGATTGTAAATATTTTTGTGGTTTTACTATATTATTGTGCAATTTCCTATTTATTTCTATTATATTTTTGATATATGTGGTGCGCCAAATCACAATTAGCACCACATATATTTTGCTACAGTAACTTTGTTTATTTGTTTGGCTTATATTATATTGGTGCACCCAAACCACCTTTTGCACCAATATATAGGTTACTTTTGTAGTATATAATAGAATAGGGTATGTTGGAGCTTCCAAACCACAATTTTGCACTACATACAGGTTAAATTTGCTGGTTTACTTAGTTGCAATTTTAACTATGATTATTAACTTTTGAAACTATTAAAAAATTGCAATATAAATATCTTGATTATTTTGATTAATAAACCCAAGCTAATAGAGTCTATGGTATTGGCTGCACTTAATTCCTTATGAATTATTCTGCACTGAGACCATACCACAGTAGTGATCTAATCACCTATTATTAAGAGGTCTACATCTTGTTTCTCTGAAACTTGATGACTACCCATATTGTGTTCTTAATCAAAATAAAGGTTTTGGACTCATCTTTTAATTATCATATTGTTTTGTATTACACAAGGTAGTAGAGCCCTAAGCAAAGACTGCGCTTAATCCCTTACGAATTAATCCGCCCATAGACCGTGCTTAGGCAACAATTCACATTGCCTACTATAAAGATCTACACTTTGTCTTCGACATAGAGACTATCTTGTCTTGTGCATACTAAAACTTATGTTGATTAGTTTGTATGGTTTACACATTTATGTGATTACCTACTATAGTCCAAAACTATGAGAAGATATATACACCTATAAATATTGCAATTTAGATTACAACATTACCATATTGATTTTGAGTTGTACCTAGGTTGTCAATTTATTCAAATCATTGGTCTATCACATGTTGTAGAGCTGAAGTCCGTTGAACTTGCTCTCGATGGCATCAATATCCCACATGGACAATGGACATTATTATTGGTTTTATCCCATAAACTAATAAAAGAGTTTAATGACCCTCACTTAGGGGTTATTTATTATAAATCAAAGAAACTGTACCTTGTTGTTGTTAAGGTACTACATCCATAAAGATTATCGATAAGAATATCTTATGGAAAGGAAATGCACATATTTTATGGCATACTCTTCCCAAGTATTATGAACATTTAAGTAGATCAAAACTTTAATACTAAGATCTTATTGTTCATACAATTTACTTCCAATGATGGAAGCAAGAGGCCCTATGTGCAACTGAGTCGTGACAATAAGAACCACATAATGACACAATAAAGTCATATAAGTGGTTATGTTTAGCAAAATGCTAAACAATGTCATACTCTTAACTTCCAAAATTGATCTATATCAAATAGTAAGGGATAACAGGGGGAGCAAAGACTTAGGATTTGAAGGGTTTTCAATCTTAAAATTTGAAGCTCCCTAGAAAGTTTCTAAATGTCCATCAAAACATGTTGTAACACTTGTAGTCATAAATATTGTGACTATCATTTTGATGAATTTGATACTCGACAATATTTATGGATTTCTATATATTAGACAAGAATTTCATTTATTTCTTGTCATATATAATTGTACGGGAATTTTCCTAATAAGGATTGATATGTGCCCAATAGACATTTGTGTTTTCATAGAGAAACACAAAAGTAAAACATTAGATATGACACATAAGTAATGAGATAAGTCTCATTTTGGTTGTATTATGCATACAACTATCCCCGTACAACATGTTGCGCATAAGAATTTTTCACATGGTTGATCCATTTAAGATTTGGAATGATCAACTTAGCCATCCAAAGAGATGAGTGAAAAATTAATAGCAATTATTTTGGTCAGAATTTCCCCAGAGTATGGATACGATAAGTATCATAGGGAAACAGATTTTAAGACCATCTTATCTTAAAATCAGATTGACTTAGATCCCTTGATCATATTCGAAAGAATATTTTGCGTCCGACAGAAAGATTGTCTGGACAGTTCAGGCATTTCATGGTTGTATACATACATCTATGAGATGATCTAAAGTGTGGAAATATCCACACTTAGCCTTGTATTTGGTAGATCATGGTTCTTGTTATGAGCATTATCCTGAACACTACTAAACTTTGTACCTTCAATGATGATTGTTAGGTATAATAAGAGTTTAATTACATAGCCAAAGGGATAGATTAGAATCTATAAGTATGATATTAAGATCATACAAGACCATTATTAGTAAATTGCTATTTGTCCACTTCGTATTGGAGTCAGGTAGATTTACACACTCCTGACTTAAGATTAACTTCATATCCCCCACATGCATTCAGTACATTGGAATTCATAAAATTTCCTATTTGTGTAATATTAGGTTACGTTGTATACATACCAATCTCACCACCGCAGCATACATTGATTGGTCCATACAGGAAACTGGGGATCAATCTGAGATTTCAATCTCCGTCGATTATTCAGTATCTAGATCTCTATAGAGGATCTATTTACAACCCGTATGCTGGTTTTGAATACATGAGCTTTTCCAGGCAGTAGGGGGAGAATAGTACCATATATAATGCCCATAAAATATTTGTAATGCATAAAGCATTTCAAGCTCAAGATCACGTACTAAATAAATTGAATCAATGGTTTGCCCATATTGTGGATATTGAATTCAGAGGAGTTAGTTGAACTCACTCTCGATAGTATCAATATCTCACTTGGTAAATGGACATTAACATTGAGTTCAAAGGATGATTTGCATAGTATTGCAAATAAACAGCCTAAATACTTTCATAGATTATATAGGTGTTACAAAGTCTCTCCATCCTGCAAGGAAAGTGCCAGAAAGAGTGGAATATACCACTCACCCCCATATTGGCTACATGAGGGGGAGAAGCACTTCCAAGTGTCAAGATGCGATTGCTGGCAAGCAAAAAGAAGACTGAAAATGCAACTCAACCTTTGGTTGAAAGACACCTAGAGGACATGTAATGTCCTGTGGATATTTATAATCCACAAACCTAGCTCAAAAGTGCACTGACATACTGAGGCTAGGATATCGGAAAGCCCTAACTCTCGTTTATGGAATTCACGAAGAGTCATTCAGGGTTCATCTTTAGTTTTGATAACAGGAGAATTATATCATATAAAGGCTACATGAGTCGACTCATACTTCTCTGAATAAATTGTATATTCGAAGTTATCCAGGTAATAAGACCATGGCAAAGTGCTTTGTCACTCTTTCTGGAACTTGATTAGTTATACATACAGAGATAGTCTTGCTCACCAGAAAAGAGGAGTTAGGAGTTGTAAAGCTAACACCTCACGTACCTTTACTGTGGGTACAGAGTGTTTTCATCCTGTTGGTGTTTTAACCCGGCAACCTACCAAGGGGAGTACCCGAGGTAGATGTTTGTGGCCTCGCTGAGATCGGGAACTCGAAGGAGAGACACGTGACACACAATTTAGACAGGTTCAGGCCGCGAGGTGCGTAATACCCTACATCCTGTATGCTGCGTAGCTCTAGATTGATTGGGTGTGTTTACAAGATGATGCGGATGATGAGATAGGGGTCCATGCCTCGCCTTATATAGTCCGGGAGGCAGGGTTACAAGTCGGTTTGTCAGAGGAGTACTAGTCGTGTATGGCTAGGAGTACTCTACATGGATCCGGACATGTCTTGCTTCCTAACCGAGTACTAGTCCTCCGTATGCCTTGCGCTCCACGCCATCAGGTGCCGTGCAGCCCAAGTCGAGTAGTCCCAGGGGCCCACGGAGTAGTCGGTCCCAGTACCCACCTGAGTAGTGGGCCCAGGGATGTCCGTACGACACATCCTAGGATGGATTGAGAACAAGGTGGTGGTGAGATATAAAGCAAGACTAGTAGCACAATGGGGTTTACGCAAAGCCCAAAGAATTGTTTATCAATGTAGTTATTCTCCATAGTAAGTTAAATTTCCGATACTAACTATGATTGGCAGTACAAAAGCATCTATCTTTGCAGTTGACAGGTGTAGTGATTACATATAATCACTTGATTTGATATATCTGTGAAGCTTTCGGGAAGGAGTTCACAAACCAAACACCAATACATAAGAAGCGCAACACATATTGTGTATTACTTAAGTCAATATATGGCTTAATGTAGTTAAGTCGAATTTGGTACAATCGACCTTGTATGTATTCCTTAAATTTAAGGGATACAAGATTGGTTACATCGTGGTGTTCATTTTGGAGTCCTTTAATTGGATTTCCTAGTATTATATGATTGTCAACAATCTTGACACCATTGGTAATGAACACTTGTTAATAGCACGTTGTAATCTAAAGGCGGAGTTTTGAGATGGGAGATAAGGATTAAACCAAAATTTCATTTTGTGTTTAGGATCCAAGTATCCTCTCCCAGGTTTTTCTAGTAAAGCTATAACATCCACATCATATTGAATGACTCAATATGAAAGGGAATCCTATGGTTGTTCTACCTCATGATAGAGGAAGATTGTTTTTATACCATAGTGATTGAAATGAGATATAAGGACATGTGGTCCATTATCTCTGTGCTATTTATGTGCCAATATATATATATTGCAAAAGTTCTCGGCCGAATATATCTTTGCAATAATTTGCTATCTAGTAGCAGCGCTATTCTACCAAATGTTGGTAGATTGAAGTTTAGAATATCTTTGATATATCAAAAATAGAACATGCAATCTTGGTGTAATCCATGATCCAATTATAAGGATACTATGGTTCTGGTTACCTATAAGATCCCCAAATTCCAGATCATTGAAATAGGCTTTACATAAATATGGAAAGACCAGTCGTAATAGTCTCTAAGTAGACATTTAATGGTCAATTCCATTCATCATTCTAAAATTATATTATACAAGGCTACACATGAATGTGCTAGCTTGACAGAATGATATATCACATACTAAAGTTATGTGGTAATGATTCTATTGAATCAAAGGTCATTACCTATAAAGGTAATGCACCTTGTGTTGTTTAGATGGAGAAAAGTTATACTTATTGCAATATTTTGCATTAAGATAGTTTCGTTCCATAGGTCATATGTGAAAGGACCTTGATGTCGCCTAGAGGGGGGTGAATAGGCGAGACGACCGATTTAAACTTTTCTTCCCCGAAAACTTTAGCTGACAGTGCCCACCGGTCAGACCGGTGGTGGTGACCGGTCAGACCGGTCACGCACTGGACTTCACAGGAGGCACCGGTCAGACCGGTGCGTATCACCGGTCAGACCGGTGTAGCACAGAGCACCAGCAAAAACAACTTCAAGCTCCTCTTAACTTCTAGCACGAACCAAACTTGGTGAGTAGCCTTTGTAGATGATCACAAGCAGGGTAATGATCCCTGCACACACAAGTAGCACACTCAAGTAGATCAAAGCGGAAGCAAATCAAATATGCTCGAAAAACAACTTAGAGAGGCAAACCACACAAGGAGGCAAGGATTTGTTTCCCGAAGTTCACCGCCCACTAAGGAACGGCTACGTCTCCGTTGAGGAGCTTGTAAGGGACAATTCCCACAACAAGCCGGGTCTCTTTCAACCACTTTCCTCCTTTCCACTAAGGGGATCTTTTCCACGAAGAGGCAACATCGCAGCCCTCACAAACTTCCTGCTGCTCGCCACAACCTTGGGAGCTAGCCGGCGACGCCTAGCCGTCTAGGAGGCAAACCTCCAAGAGTAACAAATGCTTCAAAGCTTGTAGACGCGAAACCAAAGTGCTCAAGCTATGGGAATGCTCTTGTTAGATCACAAAGATGCTCTTGAGCTCACTCTCTCAACCCAACACAAAGGATGTGGCTTGAATCCACAAATCTCACAAAGAGATGGTTGGGGAGAGCCACTAAGGCTTAGGGCTTGCAAGAAATGGCTTAGGACCTCAGCAACACCACTAGAAAACTGCAGCCTTCAACTGAAGAAGACTTGGGGTATTTATACCCCTCAAAGGAGAAAACTAGCCGTTAGTCCTCGGGTGGCACCGGTCAGACCGGTGCCTCACAGCGGTCAGACCGGTGTTTGAAAAACTAGCCGTTGGGGCTAGCGGCACCGGTCAGACCGGTGCCCCTGACCGGTCAGACCGGTCAAGCCCGAGTCACCCCAAAACCCTTTCTATGATTCTAACACTTCATCACCGAGATGAAATGGCTCAGGTTAGGTTAGGAGGGTTTGTTAGCACACTCTAAGGCTCTCAAGGCTAGATCTCACTTAGGTCAACTAATGAGCACTTTGACTAGGTCAACTCGCTAATGTTGCATCCCTCTTGATAGTACGGCATACCTATACTCAAGAATAAATAAAAATACTTTGTTGATCTCTTGAGCTTGAATGTCTTCAATCTTGCCATACTTGAGCAATATCCACTTGAGGGCTTTCAACATAGCCTTTGACTTGAGCACGTCCATACTTGAGCTAATGACTTAGGATCTTTCCATCTAGCATAGGAATGCACACTTGGATCCATAAGTCACTCCATATTGCCAATCATAGCATATTGATGACTTGCATTGCTTCCCTCGGTTAAGGTTTGGATATGATACTTGGAGACCCCACGGATGCTAGAACTTCACCTTAGCAAAACACTAATGGCGGCTTAGCTACGGCCCCAAAGATTGCTTAGTCCCTCACCCTAAACATCTCGATTGATCTCTTCATCACTTATCCAATCCACTTTTGAGTTCCACTTTGCTTCATACATAATTAATCTTCATTTGAAAACCCGCTTCAAATGCTTGATCTTCATTGACAACGATTGTGCAAGCTTCCAAATTTAGAACCATAATGTGTACACTCATCCTTGTGTCCTCTTTCAATAAACACATGAACCCTTGCACTTGACTTAGAGAATTACCATCTTCTCTTTTGTGATCCTTATAATTTTAATCAAGCTATGTCTAGTTATGGGAGACTATGAATTGACCTTCTCAATCTATCCCAATATTTATCTTCCTTTATTGCTTGATATTTGCCACATATGCATTAGGATCATCCATATATTTGTCTTTTCCGATGTGAGCCATATAATATCCATCCATAAATAAATACTCTAATAATTGCTCATTAATATCTAAATAAACCTGCTCACAATCTTAGACAAATACATTAGTCCTTTAATCGCTTTGTCATTCAATTCACCAAAATCCACTTAGGGGCCTAGATGCACTTTCAATCTCCCCCTTTTTGGTGATTGATGACAACTCGATTAAAGCTTACAAATAAAATGTTAAAGCGCAAATAGATTCTTAGATATAACTAGAGCTCCCCCTCAATTTGTGCTTTGAGTTGAATTTCAAAATTTTGGCCTCAAATGCCAATTGCACAAATTTGGGAGAAAGCGCGTGAGAGCTCCCCCTATATCTTAGAATCAGTGGAGTGCAACATGTGTAAGCAATAAATAAAAAAAACCGTGATGCGTATGACAAGATATGCACAAAGCAAAGAACAAGTGTACTGACTGGGCAGCACCGGTCAGACCGGTGCCCCTGACCAGTCAGACCGGTCAGGTCCGGCCAGCACACCCAGCTAGGTGGCACCGGTCAGACCGATGCCACTGACCAGTCAAACCGGTTAGGTCCAGCCAGAGCACAAAGCAAAAGTGTGCGTGCTATTTGGTCCAAACTAATCAGGCCAGGGTTGCAAGCTGGTTTAGATTAGTTTGCTCCATTTAGCCAACACAAACAATACATCATACAATACAAGCATCACAATCTAACAATAAAGTCGCTTAATTATTACAATAAAGGTTCAAACACACAGTAGCACTCACACAAATGTTCTCAAGTCCACTAAGATAAAGTTCTAGATTTATTACATGGCTGCTCTCATCAGCCAACAGGCACCGGTCAGACTGGTGCAGGGCACCGGTCAGACCGGTGCAACACAGACAGACAGGGCAGATAATGCTGAAGCTTTAATCCATTCTTCTCCCCCTTTGTCATCAAGCAGCAATAAAGGCCTGGAGAGAAGGTGTTGTTGCTGATCACTAGCCCTGCCACGAGTCCCATCCCGGACCACCGCCAGGGTGCGAGCTTCCTCCGATGTAAGAATAAGGAAATGAGACAACGTATAGGAGAGATACGCTAGATATGGTGAAAAGAGAGACAAGAACATGAAGATCATCATCCATACCACTATATGGAGGAGGATAGCCTGACCAACTGAAGATCTCTGTAGAAAAGCGACCCGCCCAATCCGGAGGACCTCTGACCCCTCTGCATCATCCGGAGGTGGAGGTGGGGCAACCGGGGCGCCGAAAGGAGGAGGGTACGCTGCTGGTCCCTGTGGAGTGCCAAAGTGCTGAGGGACCTCCTCTGAACTAGGTGGAGGAGGAGGTGCAGCTGAGGAGGAGCTACCCTCGCCGGGCTCGAAGAACATGGTCCCATACTCGTTGATCATGTTGGAGTTAATCATCGTCCTCACCCTCTGATCAAACGACGGGATCTCAACCTCAGGAGGAGTGGGAGAGATAGGTGAACGGGGCGGCTGAAATCCAAAGTGAGCGTGAAGCTGCTTCATCGTGTCCCGTTCTTTCTTCCTTTCTATCCTCGTCCGCTGCTGCTCCACCTCAATATCATACTGGCTCTTGCACATGCCAAAGATCAAATTCAGAAAACGGCGGAGCGGAGAAGTGGATTTCTTCAGCCGACCATACAGTCTAGGCCCCCACCGGTCAGACCAGTGAGTGGCACCGGTCAGACCGGTGTCGGCCTGGGCAGTAGGCCGCTGCTGAAACTACTGCCAATCAACTCCGGCCTCTTCACCTTCTTCCGCTGTGATTTCCAGCTCTCGCTCAGGAGAAGGAACGATGGGGTTCTTCACTGGATTGGGCCTTAGAGGCTTGTGAGTGACGTCCTTCAGAAACTCCACTCTAGTCACTCTCTCGATCATAAACATGATGTACGGGCTGTAGCTGCAGATCTTATTTGGATCCTCTGATAAGTACTTGATCTCCTGCCAAATATAATCCCCCACACTAAATGGAGGTGCCCCTGGTCTCAAAGCAATCATTAGGTTCTTCATGAACCTTGAAATATCAGAGGGATTTCCATCCCTAGGAGCAATGGACGCTCGAAGAAGCCTATTAAGCACTGAGTAGTAGGTGTATAGCCCCTTCACGTGTCCAACATTAGCCCTCTGATCCCTAGGATACATGAAGTACAAAGCCTCTGGCTCAAGCAGACCACCATTATGCAACTTGGGATAATCTTTATCATCCGGCCCTAATCCAAAGAGAGTAAAAAACCGGGAAAAGCGAATAGCATGCTTGTTCCCATTAGTCATCCACGTCATAGCTCTCTCTTCCTCCACATATCCAAAGTGAACCGTGGCGTAGAACTGAGCAATAATCTCCCTGTTCCAATCCTGCCTAAAGCCCATGAGCTCCTTCACCCTGTGGTGTCCACACACAGTGCTGAGCTCAGTAAAGATAGGGTCATTCTTGCTCTCTATGTAGGCCCAATCCACGTACTGTGCCATGTAGGTGATCTTGGGCTTCTTTATGATCACGGTGGCATAGTAGTCCTGCTGGAACGTAGCCCAAAACCTCCTGTCTGTGGCTGTCCTCTCACTTGCATAGGGATTTTTATCCCTCAACTTCTGCAGCTTCTTTGTCATCCCTGTGCCATGATAGTTCACTGCCTTGTGTGGAAACATGTAAATTGGTTTGACAACCTTCAGACTGCATGCTCCATCATCCTCATCCTCATCCATAGGATCTTCATCCTCATCCTCTTCCTGACCACCTAGGTCCTCTTCCTCATCCTCATCATCACCCTGATCTATGGCTGGCCCCTTTCCATGATGCCTCACATGAAAAGCACGGGGATCAACATAATTCTCATCTTCCACATCATCATCACTGCTCGTCCCCATGTTACCACCCAAATCTTCTTCTTGTTCCTCATTTCTCCTCTTCGGTGCACGCTCTCTCAGGTTCCTACCACCTGCACTGCCGCTGCCACCTGCCTCATGATCATGCGGGAGCTCTCTAGGAGTTAATATTGTTTTCTTGCTCCCGGATTGCTTCATCCGTGGCATGGCCGCTGTCCTGAGTCACAAATGATGTAACAAAATTGTGTAAGACACTAGGAATGAGATTTGAATTGAATAGAAATTGAAATTCACAAGTTGGGGCAATTGGGTCGGTTCTGTGCGTCACCGGTCAGACTGGTGAGGGGCACCGGTCAGACCGGTGCCGTCCAGAACCGAGCCAATGGCCTCAACTGCTAATCTCAGCAGCGAGAGTGACAAGATATGAATATTGATGATCTAGAAGCATTCCTACACAGATATGTGTTGAAAACATGAAGAAAACAGAACTTAGGGTTGGACAGCCTCCACCAATCAGACCGATGGGGAGCACCGGTCAGACCGGTGCAAGCCGTCCGCCCCCAAATCTTGAGTTCTCACAATGTGTCCAACAAAAAGCTATGGATCTATAGGTATGTCTTCTAGGGGTTCTCAGATGATGTTCTACCAAAGGGAATTCAAATCTTTGCACCAAGTAAAGAGATCGGGCAAAACGAAGATTTGGGTACCTTTGGAGAGAAGAACTTGAGAGGAACTCCAAGAACTCGATGGGGAATCAATAGAGGGTCCTTGGGAGAGTGATTTCCATCCAATCTCGATCCTTCTCCTTGGTTGAATCCTTAGTTCTCCATAGGGTTTGAGAGAGGCGAAAGGGAGGGAAGGGAGGAGCCTCCACGGGCTAGAGGTAGAAGGAGACCTGGTGAATAAGAGATGAGAGAGAAGATGGAGGGGTAAAAGGATAGATTCTTTTACTGTGGCCCCATGGGTTGCTCCCGGGCGACACCGGTCAGACCGGTGAGGGGCACCGGTCAGACCGGTGACCCCCCAGGTCCAGCCAGTGAAGCCTTATCGGTAGTTCCGGCATGGGATCGGTAGAACCGAGGATTTTGATAATTCCAACAGAGAAACCATATCGGTAGAACCGACCTAGCCTCGGAAGTTCCGAACCTTCTCTTCCACTTTTGAGATTTTGCTCCACCACTTAGAACTCAGAGGAATGAAAGTGTGACTTAGGGTTGCCACCGGTCAGACCGGTGAGCCACACCGGTCAGACCGGTGCGCCCTTGAGACACACTTTGAACAAATTTTGCTCCTTACTCCTTTTCAAAGAAAGGATAAAAGATGTAGAAGTGATATTGATCCATATTTTGCCATATCTTGAAAGAATGGAGGATAAACCAATTTAAACGATAATTCTTGATTCTTCCAAGAGAGAGAGAGAGAGATAAAGATGGATTTTTATGGACTTGAGAAAATCTTCTTAATTGTGACTAGCCATCAATCAAACAAGGAGAACCATAGTCACATTTAAGTTGATTGGGTCACAAAGACCAAGAATCAAATATTTTTCAAAAAGAGCACACTTCCTACACATGCTAGTTGATTTTTCGAAAAGTCTATCCTATGTCACAAAGTGCATGCATCCACTTCAAATGAATAGCTTTTCAAGTATACTTGGCTCATACCCTCAACCACAAGACACAAAGTCGAGTGAACGAAAAGGCATCAACCAAATATCTAGAGAGGCACACAAAAATTCACTTGAAGCAATTACATGCTAAAGATGGCACACTAGCATGATATAATGGCCTAGATGCATTACGGTATTCAATGAGATTCATGTAAACATACATTTGCCTTGAGACCATTTCATTTGTGCATATATGAAATTTTGAAAAGTGCTAGCTCTTACTTGTTCTTTGATAATGCTACTTATTTAGAGCTTGCTTAGTGGTGCACAAATAAACGAGACTACAAGATTACTAGAAAAAATTGTTAGTCCCACAAGTGACACAAGTGTTGCAATGAGCTCCCCCTTAAGTAGTGCTAGAGATATTTGAATTTCTCGAACAAAGCACTTTATTCAATTAAGAATATGGTGAGGCTCATTCCAAACTTGGTCAAGACACATGAATAGATTGTCAATTGAAATGTGTCGAGTCTCTCATTACCTTTGGTGCTAAATCACCCTTTTTCATGAAAAGCGGTCTACTCCCGGGTCACCCGACCATAGGGGTCGGGTCACCCGACAGCATACAGAGGCGTACCGGGTCACCCGGGCACAGGTGTCGGGTCACCCGCTGACCTGACACACTGGGCCGGCACCGGTCAGACCGGTGCTAGTCACCGGTCAGACCGGTGACCCCACTTGGTCACTTCTTTGGTGATTTTGCCCTCCTTGTCCCTTGATTGTGTGAACACATCACTAATTTGTGACCTGCAACAGAGACAAGGCAATGCTCTACTAGAGAGCCATTAAAAGCATCGAATGGCATGAGATAGTAAATTTTCATAAAAATGTCAAAGTCACTACCTCATGTTTCACTAGTACAAGATAAGTGTAACATGAGTGTTCACGAAGAACTAAGAGTGACTAAGATTCAACAAAGAGCACTAGTTACCGAGATGTCATTGAATCCAAGATTTATATGAATTTGCCCTTCACATGGCCAATTGATCAAACGTGATTTCCAATTCTTCTCGCCATGTGTTCAATGCATCTCTTTCAACCTGCAAGCTCAGCAAGCATTTCTTGGTACCCAACACTTGTTGGGTCCTATTGGGTTAGCCACAAGGTGCTTATGAACCCAAATGGCTCTCATGCTAGATTGAGGTGAACTAATCTCCCTCATAGCACAAGTCCCACTCTTATCGTTCCTAAGCTTACGGAAATCATAATGGACTAGATTTGATTTAGGAATGTTACCATTTGGGCAATCTTTGCCCATGTGACCCTTTTGACGGCATTCATAGCAAATGCGGCTTTTGTTCTTGTTGGTCACACCATTCCTTGTAAATTCTTGTCCATGCTTGCTTCTGAGCCTTGTTCTTGGTGAAGGAGTCTTCTTTGCCTTGTTTGCTTGAGGTGGGGCTGCCCTGGCCGGCACCGGTCTGACCGGTGGCATGCACCGGTCTGACCGGTCACGGTCAGTGCCACTGCCCATCATCACACTTGGGCAAGAGTCGGCAAAGTGACCCTTCTCTCTGCACTTGTAGCACACTCTCCACTTGTTTGAGCTTCTAGGCTTCTTGGAGAGTGATTCTTGTGCCTTGTTCTCGGTTGGGTGATGTTGTAACTTGTTGTGCCCAACCTTGCTCTTTTCTTGAATCTTGTGCTTGTGGGTCTTTATATGTTGTTGAGGAGTTGAGCTAGCGACGGTTGATCCCTTCTCAAGCTTCTTCACCATGTCTTCACGGTTATCTTGAGAAGGTTGCACTTTGCTCTTCTCTTTCAACACATACAAGTCTTTTTGAAGCTTTTCAACCTCTTGCTTGAGTTCATCATTTTCTTTAGCAATGAGGTCATCACAAGATTCTACAAGTACATGCTCAATGCTAGATTAGCTTGCTTGAGACAAACAATCATTAGCGCAAGATAAATCAATTTGAACTTGTGAGCATGTGCATGTGTGAGATAGAGGTTGCATGAATTTTACCGATGAAAGCACAACCTCATGGGCTTTCTCTAGTGTTGCATAAGAATCGACAAGCTTCTCATAGAAACACTCAAGTCCCTTGTGATCGGCTTGTAGAGCCATATGCTCACTAGTGAGTTTCTCTAGTTGAGCTTCTAGTGCATCATTGGCTTCTTCTTCTACCTTAGCTCTATATGAAAAGGATTTGATATCATGATCATATTTGTTAGCCAATGATTCATACTTACAAACCAAGGATGCGAGCTCGGATTTGAGAAGTTCAAGTTCTCTTGTCGGAGAGCTTGAGGCTTCAATCTTCCGGCTCTTCGCTCCCTTGGCCTGCCTCTTCTTCTTGCTCTTCTTCTCCTTCTTGGCCATCAAGCAAATTGGTGTACCCCTGCCGGCACCGGTCTGACCGGTGTGTGCCACCGGTCTGACCGGTCCCTGCAGAGGGATAGCATCTTCGCTTCTTTGGTCTTCTCCTTGTTTGAGAGTTGATGCTAGATGATCAGTGGATTCGTAGAGGTTGTGGAACATATATCCACTGGTTCATCTTTCTCATCACTCTCAACTTCATCCCATTTGGTGTGAACTATCTCAAATAGCAATTCCCAAATGAGATGAGCATCTTCACTAATTTCTTTGCTCTTTAGAATGAGATGCTTTAGTTCTCTACATACACAACTACACAAAAGGTTAGTAATAACGGCATTGAGTCGCTTATTCTCCAATTCCTTTGGAGAGACACAAGTCTCATCCTCCAGAAGGATACTCGCAACCATAATACCCTCAGCGGTGGGACCCAAAACCTTAAGTGCAATGAGAACATTGGAGCGCCAAGAAGAGTAGTTTGAGCCATCTAGAGCTAGAGGCTCAAACGGTACCTCACGAGTTGTCGACATCGAAGAACTCCGAGCGGTTAAGCTCGAATCGGAGCACCAAGCTCTGATACTAATTGAAAGGACCTTGATGTCGCCTAGAGGAGGGGGGTGAATAGGCGATACGACCGATTTAAACTTTTCTTCCCTGAAAACTTGAGCTGACAGTGCCCACCGGTCAGACCGGTGGTGGTGACCGGTCAGACCGGTCGAGCACTGGACTTCACAGGAGGCACTGGTCAGACCGGTGCGTATCACCAGTCAGACCGGTGTAGCACAGAGCACCTGCAAAAACAACTTCAAGTGCCTCTTGACTTCTAGCACGAACCAAACATGATGAATAGCCTTTGTAGATGATCACAAGTAGGGTAATGATCCCTGCACACACAAGTAGCACACTCAAGTAGATCAAAGCGGAAGCAAATCAAATATGCTAGAAAAACAACTTAGAGAGGCAAACCACACAAAGAGGCAAGGATTTGTTTCCCGAAGTTCACCGCCCACTAAGGAACGGCTACGTCTCCGTTGAGGAGCTTGTAAGGGACAATTCCCACAACAAGCCGGGTCTTTTTCAACCACTTTCCTTCTCTCCACTAAGGGGATCTTTTCCACAAAGAGGTAAGATCGCAGCCCTCACAAACTTCCCGCTACTCACCACAACCTTGGAAGCTAGCCGGCGACGCCTAGCCGTCTAGGAGGCAAACCTCCAAGAGTTACAAATGCTTCAAAGCTTGTAGACGCGAAACCAAAGTGCTCAAGCTATGGGAATGCTCTTGTTAGATCACAAAGATGCTCTTGAGCTCACTCTCTCAACCCAACACAAAGGATGTGGCTTGAATCCACAAATCTCACAAAGAGATGGTTGGGGAGAGCCACTAAGGCTTAGGGCTTGCAAGAAATGGCTTAGGACCTCAGCAACACCACTAGAAAACAGCAGCCTTCAACTGAAGAAGACTTGGGGTATTTATACCCCTCAAAGGAGAAAACTAGCCGTTAGTCCTCGGGTGGCACCGGTCAGACCGGTGCCTCACACCGGTCAGACCGGTGTTTGAAAAACTAGCCGTTGGGGCTAGCGGCACCGGTCAGACCGGTGCCCTGACCGGTCAGACCGGTCAGGCCCGAGTCACCCCCAAAACCCTTTCTATGATTCTAACACTTCATCACTGAGATGAAATGGCTCAGGTTAGGTTAGGAGGGTTTGTTAGCACACTCTAAGGCTCTCAAGGCTAGATCTCACTTAGGTCAACTAATGAGCACTTTGACTAGGTCAACTCGCTAATGTTGCATCCCTCTTGATAGTACGACATACCTATACTCAAGAATAAATAAAAATACTTTGTTGATCTCTTGAGCTTGAATGTCTTCAATCTTGCCATACTTGAGCAATATCCACTTGAGGGCTTTCAACATAGCCTTTGACTTGAGCACGTCCATACTTGAGCTAATGACTTAGGATCTTTCAATCTAGCATAAGAATGCACACTTGGATCCATAAGTCACTCCATATTGCCAATCATAGCATGTTGATGACTTGCATTGCTTCCCTCGGTTAAGGTTTGGATATGATACTTGGAGACCCCACGGATGCTATAACTTCACCTTAGCAAAACACTAATGGCGGCTTAGCTACGGCCCCAAAGATTGCTTAGTCCCTCACCCTAAACATCTCGGTTGATCTCTTCATCACTTATCCAATCCACTTTTGAGTTCCACTTTGCTTCATACATAATTAATCTTCATTTGAAAACCCGCTTCAAATGCTTGATCTTCATTGACAACGATTGTGCAAGCTTCCAAATTTAGAACCATAATGTGTACACTCATCCTTGTGTCCTCTTTCAATAAACACATGAACCCTTGCACTTGACTTAGAGAATTACCATCTATTCTCTTTTGTGATCCTTATAATTTTAATCAAGCTATGCCTAGTTATGGGAGACCATGAATTGACCTTCTCAATCTATCCCAATATTTATCTTCCTTTATTGCTTGATATTTGCCACATATGCATTAGGATCATCCATATATTTTTCTTTTCCGATGTGAGCCATATAATATCCATCCATAAATAAATACTCTAATAATTGCTCATTAATATCTAAATAAACCTGCTCACAATCTTAGACAAATACATTAGTCCTTTAATCGTTTTGTCATTCAATTCACCAAAATCCACTTAGGAGCCTAGATGCACTTTCGATATGGACATATGAACATTTGCAAACTAAGACAATCTTGAACGATATTCACAAAGTCTATCATACTTCACATATTAGGAGTTGAGTATATTGGTATAAAAGGTTTGCAAGTTTCAGGGGGAGAGTCTCTCGTCTCTCTGATTAATAACTTGTTGAAAACATCATATTGCACTTTTTTCTTTGTATGAGTTTTTCCATAGGGTTTCTCATATAAAGTTTTTAATGAGGCAATATCCACACAAGATTATGTCCTATCATCCGTTTTCCCATAGAGTTTTTTGGTGGATGATATTTCGACATACGATACATTGTACTCTTTTCTTTATTTGAGTTTTTCCTTTTGAGGTTTCTCCTATAAAGTTTTTGATGAGGCAATGTCTATATAAAGGTATATGCTATATCATCAAGTTTTCTCCACGTGGGTTTTTGGAAGATGATATACGAGCATATTGACCATATGGTCAAGGTGTTATTAGACTAAGACTTTGCGCTTATCTCAAAGGGTCTAACAACATTGGTGATTGTATATCATGGGGTTTCTCCTTATTTTTCCCACTGGGTTTTTAAGGAGTTTTACCTGATATACCGGTACTACTTTGGATCTTTCCCATTGGGTTTTTCCAAAGATTTTCCTCACATTTTTCCTAAATGGTTTTTGTGAGAAGTTGCCATATTATCTATTTTCCCTAAGGGGTTTTTAAGGACAATATTATATATGACATATTGATCTTTGATCAAATTGTTTTTAGACTAAGTCTTTAGGATCACCTAAAGGGTCTATAAACATTGAGAATTATATATATACCGTGGTTGTTCTCCTTATTTTTCCCACTGGGTTTTTAAGGAGCTTTTACCTGGTATATGGATATACTTTGGTTTTTCCCACAGGGTTTTCCAAAGATTCAAGACTATGACTGACGATTATACAACGGTGCCTACACAAGACTATATGAAGCCTATACAAGATCCATTGATCAAGGGGAAGTGTTAGGATTAATTAGGGATAACTAATTAGTGATTAATAGGATAATCCCGGTTGGGGATTAGGCCCCTTCGGTAGTTTACTTCAGGGGCAAGATACCCCTTCAGTCATGTCGGTTGGCACTGTATATATTCTGACATTGTATACAATCATCATGAAGAGAATCTATTCGGTCATTACATTGACACTTTGTTCTCTAACAATTTTGTTGTCTTCTGCTCAAGTGGTGGGCCTGTGAGGCCGTTTCCTTATGTTTGGGCCGTATCCAAACTGACCCAGTTCGTTATAAAAACACAAACCGGAACAGCCACGTCCAGTACGCTGTACGCGCGTATCCCTCCCCTGTATGCATGGCGTATCCGCGATGGTTTGACCGTTATGTTCTTTCTTTCCGAAAGTTCACGTCTTTCTCCGACCTGGCCGGCCGCCCTCCTCTCCCCGTCCAACCTTTTTTTTTGCATCCGACTAGTCATCTCCTACCCAATGCAATCTGGACGCGTCTCTCCGTCCGAATCCATCCAGAGGCCACACCCGCCGGCCGCCGCGGCACCGACCCATCCCCCTCCCGACTCTTTCTTCACCCGCGTACGTGCGCTTCCCAATCTTTATTGATTCTTCTTCTTCTTTTTCTCAAGACTGTTCTTCCCAAGATTGGGCTCCAACCTCTCGGATTATTCCTGTAACATCTGTGCTGGCGGATTCGTGCGCAGAAGAAAGAGTTGGAGAGGGGAGGTCAGGCCGGGATGGAGGAGGGGGGAGGCGCGGCGGCGGAGGAGGCCAGGGCCGTGGAGGAGTTTCGGCAGGCGTTGGCCGCGCGCGATCTGCTGCCGCCCAAGTTTGATGAAAAATATACTATGAGGAGGTATGCGGTTGTCGATCCATGTCATTTCTGCTTGTTTCTTGTTATTCTCTCGGAGTTTGGTTCAGAAAATGCAAATAGAGGGATGCGCCTGGCTTGTGTTTGTTATGGATTTGGCCACGAATCACTTTTTTTGCGGCCATTCATTCTCTCGAAGGTTCTTGATTATTTTTCTCAGATGTGATAATAAAAGGGTTTTCAACTGGGAATTAATTTTGACTAAACTAACCTCTTTTTTTTTTGTAATGTCACCGTGGGGAATTAATTTTGACTAAACTAAATAAAAGGTTTACATTGAAGGAAAGACTTCACACCAGATATCCGCTACAGACCGTTCGTGGACCGGCCAGCCACAGCTCCAGAGCCTTGCGCCCTGCTTGCAGCATGCCCAGAACCGAGCCGTGGAGGGGGACTCGTGCTCGAACACGACACCATTGTGGTGCTTCCATAGGTGCCACGAGACCAGGAGGAGGAAGCTGTCGAAGTGCTTGACGGGCACGCTGGGCGGCCGGGAGACGACCCAGAGGCGAGAGACATCCACCCCTGACATGTCGATGCCGAGAGCCAGCCAAACCTGCACAGAAAATGGACACCGCAGGATGATGTGGTCGCTGTCTTCCGATGCGCCTCCACAAATTTCACAGCCCCCCTCGTCGACGACGTTCTTCACCAGCAAGTTCGCCCGGCACTGGATGCGTTTCTGAACCAGCAGCCAGGCGAAGAATTGAACACGCGGCGGTGCACGGTTCCCCCACACGAACGTTGCAAAGTCACAAGGGGCGTTCCCGGTGGCGCTCAGCAGCGCGGCGTAGACCGGCGCAGCGCCAAGAGCCCCAGCGTCGGCGGAGAGAGGGGACGACCGCCGATCCTCGCCGTCAGACAGGGAGACAGCGGCGAGGAGGTCGTCCAGTTTGGTCAGCTCGTCCCAGGCGCCGTGACTCAAGCGGGGGACCAGGAAAGCTGAGACACCTTCTTCGACGACCCGCGCCACCGTGACATCGACGCGCGTCGCATGGCTGAAGAGGAGGGGGAAGACGTCGGCGAGTCTACCCGCTGAGAGCCAGCGGTCTTGCCAGAAGCATGTGGACCTCCCGTGCGGACCTCAGAGACGGTGACCGCACGATACAGGGGGAGGAGCTCTCCCAGGTCTCACCAGTGTGTGCCCACAACATCGCCGGCCATCGTGGCCAGGTCCACACGGTCCCTGACCCATGCCGCCCACGCAGAATCCCCCAGGTGATGTAGGCGGTGGAGCATCTTCAAGAGCAAGCACTTGTTCTGCACCGAGAGGTTCTTCAGCCCCTGCCCACCTTGCTCTCGCGGTTGGCACGTGTTCTCCCACGCCACGCCATGAACCCGGTCATCACCGGACCAGAGGAAAGCCCGGCGCCTACGGTCGATGGAGTCAATGGTGCCTTGAGGTAGGAGTAGGACAGACATCGTGTATAGCAACTGACTGTCCAGAACAGAGTTGACCAGCACCGATCGACCCATCGGATTCAGCAGGGACGCCTGCCACCCGTTGAGGTACCTGTCGGTCTTGGCAATCAGCGGCGTGAACGCGGACAGCCTGAGCTTCTCGTTTGACAGTGCAACCCAAGGTAAGTTTGGGGGAAGGAGCCGACTTGGCAAGTCAAAATGTTCTGGAGTGTTTCCACCGTAGCAGCCGGAGTGTGCATGGGGACGATGGTGCTCTTGGTAAAGTTGATCCGCATGCCGGTGAGATCAGAGAAGAAGTCCAAAACGGTTTTCAGCTCGAGCAGATCAGAGGGATCAGCCCTAACCAAGATCAGTGTGTCATCCGCATACTGGAGCACCGGGCATGCAAGATCATCCGCCGCGGGGTGCCTGATCGCCCGGTTTTGTTTGATCAGCTGCTGCAGCACATCTGCCACAATGAGGAACATGTATGGCGACAGGGGATCGCCCTGCCGTAGCCCACACTCGCAACCAAACCAAGGCCCGGGAGCTCCGTTCACCAGCACCGCCATTTTCGAAGAGGCGAGCAATTGAGAGACCCATCTGCACCACTGAGCAGGGAACCCGCGTGCCCGCATGACGGCAGAGAGCCAATTGACTGAATCAAACGCCTTGGCGAAATCCAATTTGAGCACCAGAGTGGGGAGTTTGTGTCGGTGACAACATTGCACAAGCTCCACAACATAAATGAAATTCTCGAGCGCCCTTTGATGAAGCCAGTTTGGTCGATGTCAATGATCTTTGGGATCTCATGTTGCAGCCTTGTGGTCATCATCCTGGACACAATCTTCAGCGGGCAATTTTGTAGACAAGTGGGGCGGAAATTACCGGGACGGATGGCAGCCGGATGCTTCAGAAGCATGACAATGTAGGACCGGTTGACACAGCCAAGATCTGCCGTCTCGTGGAAGAAGGCATCCATGAACCGCATCACCGCTGGAGCCACTGTCCCCCACGTAGCCTTGTAGAAACTGGGGCCGAAACCATCAGGCCCAGGCGAGCTATTGCGGTTCATGGATTTCACCGCGGCGAGAGCTTCGTCAACCATGAACGGCGCCGTGAGCAGGTCTGCATCCACCACCGGGCTCTCACTGTACAGCGACGCTGGGAGTTCGCTGCGAGTGGCCGTAGCAGGCTCCTTGAGCAGCGTCTTCAGGTGGGAGGTTAGAGCCGCAGCTTTGCTTGTATGAGAGGCCAAGGTCACACCCTCCACCTCAAGCACTCTGATCTGGTTTTGCCGTAGGCGGTGACTTGCACGGGCATGGAAAAAACTGAGTATTGTTGTCACCTTCACGGACGGCCCTGAATTTCCCTCGCTTCTTCCAGTGCGCGGCGCGCTCCCGGAGCGAGAGCGCCAACTGATCCCTGCATCGGGCACGCAGCGCACGCTCGCCTGCAGATAGTGCACGGCCTTCCTCAAGCAGGTCAAACAGGTAGATCACAAATTTGCAATTGGAGAGAAGGGAGGGGGAGCGTTTACCTCGCGCCCATACCTTTGACGCGCCATGGACCGCTTTCAGGGAACGCACCAGCGACACGGCGTCGCAACCTGGAGAATCGGCGTGCCAGGCCGGCAAGACAGTAACGAGGAAACTTGCATCGTGGAGCCAACTATTTTCAAAACGGAAGACATTCGGTTTGGGGATGGAGGTGGACAAGGAGAGCTGGATGGGAGTATGATCGGAGGTGGGTTTATGCAGGGAGGTGAGGGAGGAGTTGGGGAAGACAAGACTCATGGGAACGTTGAGGAAAACACGGTCTAGCCGAGCCATGGTGGGGTTCGCGCGGTGATTCGACCAGGTGAAGAGACGATCAAGGAGCGGAAGATCGATGAGCCCAAGTTTGTGGATGGTGTCATTGAACACCGCAGCAAGGGCGGGGTTTACTGTGCCATTCCTGTTATCACTCTCATCCCTAGTTAGGTTAAAGTCGTCGGCGAGGACCCAATTCCCCGGAATCTGCGCAGCCACCTCCTCAAGGTCTGTGAGGAAGAGGAGGGAATCTCTGTGATTCGTCGGAGCATACACGTTAGTCACGGCAAAGGTGTAATCCGAGGCCGTGGAGGAGAAGGTAGTAAGGGTCCGCTCGCGAGCAATGAACGACGTTAGAGAGAAAGAGCGCGCGTTCCAGCAGGTGGCGAGGCCGCCACATGAACCAATGGCGTCAACACAGGAGAAGTCAGTAAGGTGCACAGGCAGGAAAGCGCGAGCCTTGCAAGCATCAAGATCAGTTAACTATCTCTTGTAAGCAAGCGACGTCGCACCGGGCAGCGCCGAGAGCGTCACGGACAGTCGTGCACTTGCCGTCCAAGCCAAGACCCCGAACGTTCCAGGAGAGAAAGGAGTACGAAACGGTGTTAGAATTCATTGATGAAAGATGAAGCACCAGAGCACACTCATCGACACAGGATGGGAACACCGATCGAAAGAGCAACGCCTAAAGCTGCATCCCCACCCAGGCAAGCGAGAAGCGCTACGCCAAGGGCGAAGAGCTCTGCTAACACAACGAGGAAACGAGATAAGCAACGAAGTTCTGATATTACAACACTGACTAAAACAAAAGGACGAACAACAGACAGGATGCAACAGATGGAAAGCTATGCCGCCATCGCTAACAGAGAAGGACAAAGCAACCAGCGCATAGTTGAAGGAGGCGCTCCTCATGCTGCTGCGCCCAGCACCTCGTCCAGCATTGTAGCCGTCTCCTCCCCCAGGGCGAGGACGCAATCCAGGGCTTTGGAAGCCGCCGCCCCAAGGCCAACGACCTCAGCCAGCTTGGCAAGGTCAGCAGCGGGACCGGCTTCTTGGTCCTCTTCATGATCTTCTTCTTCACGACATGCGCTGAATGGCGACGAAGCATTGCGCCAGGCTGTTCTGGAGGGCCTTGAGTTTTGTTGCCTTGGCAGTGGCGTCCATGAACAGCCCGGAGTCCTTCACCGCCAGACGAGCACTATTCCTGGTGCTAGCCAAAGGGGGTGCCGCACCCCGCGTGTTCCTGCGCGCAAAGGCGCCACCGGCACAGGGACGGGGGAGGGCGAGAGCTGCACGGAGGCAGAGATCGGAGGAGCAGTTGGTGGCACGTCGTCACGCCACGTCAGGAGGAGCATCGGGGTAGCCTGACATGCCCGCGTCGCAGCGACCGGGCCCGTCGGGAGCTGAAGCGCAGCGGTAGGGTCGACAGACGCGCCAGCGGGTAGGTGTTGAGATAGCCGAAGCAAAGGATGGAAGCCCCGAGGAAAGCCCCTGGGCGCAGCTGCCGGTCCTGCTGGGGCGCCGGCCGCTGCGCCGGCCCAAAGAACGGCGCATGCTGGGGCGCCGAAGGAGCCTCCAGGACTTGGGGGACATTGCCGAAGAAGTACGGGGGGTGGAACGCCGCTGGAGGTGGAGGTGGTGGAGGAGCACCGTAAAACGGGGGATCCACACCCCGTCCGCGTTGTACTGCTGCGCCCGTGGCCAGAAGGCCGTGCCGTTGAGGCGCAACAGATCCCGCGGCCACTGGGCGAGTTTTCCCCCACGCTGTTGGGGACACGGGGGTGTTGCAGCTCGATGACAAAGCGGAGGCACGAACGGTCGGTACCCGGCACGCACTCGGGGTCGATTTCCTTGACATCACCGACGCAGACGAACAATCATGGATCCGCTCCGCATCCCAGTGCTCCGGCGGGTAGTTCCAAACGACCACCTGGCCGACCCATTGCGGCTCCCTGACGAAGCGATCAGGGGTGTCCTCCACGCGCTCGAGCTTGACGACGTTCCCAGCGTGGGAGATGGGCTGCACCGCCATGGCCACCTCCCGGTCGCCGGCCGACTCAAAAGACATGAGTGAGACACCATGAGCCGACGGCAGTAGCTGGAAGCGGAGGTAGGGGGGCTCACGCATGAAGGCCGCCCGAATCAGGGGCGCAGGGGCCAGAGCCGCCGAGTCCGGTGCCAGGTGGACGAAAGCAAGGCGAGCCGCCCGCTCCAAGTCCCCCTACTTCACCCAAACCTCCACATACGAGGGGCCTTCATCGAGGTCGTCGCTTTCCACCTCCTCCTCGTCATCGTCCACCACGTCGACCTCCTCGTTGCTTCCCTCAGCACCCTCGCCCTCGCTCCCGCACGTGTCGCTCTCGGAGGGGGAGTCCTGCTGGCGAGCCCCTGCTGGCGCGGGAGAAAAGGGGGGACGGGGGAGGGGGGCGAGCGTGGGGAATGCGGCGTGCCGCGGCCGTCGTCCTCCATTATGGGGGAGGAGCTGACGACCATCCGGATGTCCCTGGCCTTCGGGATCCTGAAACGTCCTGTACTATCCTCGGGAGTGCACAATGCAGTCACAAAAGGATATATCTGGATTCGCATTCCCTGTGGGCAACTAGTAGGGAATTAATTGCAACCAAAATAGAACTTCGGGTCTATCTAAAGAAACTGATTTCTATCTTGTGACTCCTATTGTACATTTTCTTTCTATTTGTAGGCATTGAACAGGACATCGTTGTGGCAACAAAATCTGGAACAGAGAGTGGAAAATTGGAAAGAATCCATGTTAACAGTACGTTTTCTTTTCCCTTGTGCCAGGGACTGTTGATATCTCAACTTCACTGATTTTGTGCTGTTGTTATCTTATGTCTCACACCTGTGACTTCACTATGGTTAAATTTTACTTGCTATGTGCAGAACTCATGTCGGTTCAGTTACTGCAACGCCCTTTAGCTTGAAACCTCCATTTCTTCTATGAGAGTGCCAACAGTCTGTTGCCTGGTAAATTGTGCATATATGAAAAAAAAGTGTGACATAGGATTTAAGATATAGGCTACAGCTGTATATAATGCGTGTAGCCTTTTCAGATACCACTAAAAAGTGTTATTGTTCAGTCAGAAGTCGTTCGGCACATTTTTCTTTTTCAACACAAAATGGTGATCTAGATTTAAACCAGCTGAGCACTGGATTTATATGTTGAATGGCTGATTTTTCTAAAATGAAAAACTTGGCAGCAGGGATTAATTTTGAGGTCTTTTACTCGCACAATACTACCATGTACTACCGGATGAAAATGACTCGTATGTAATAGAAAAAACCTATATATAAGGATCAGACGGTTGAGATTAATTTTATACTACCGGTATTTTTATTAGTAGTATGGGTAGTATTCATAGTATGAGTAGTACAAGGTTATAATCGGAATAAGAAAAATGATAATATTGTTGTAATATATGAAATATTTTATACGGAACCTTATCTATTCCCTTTTTTCTTTTTTAGATCACCTTATCTATTCTTTTTCTATCATCTCTTTTATATTCATTCATACCGTAGTCAAAGTCACTCGCATCAACGGCGGCGACCGTGCGGCGGTGGCGGCGACTGCGCGGCGGTGGGAGGCGACGGCCACGACCCCCCGCATCGGCGCCGACGGAGGCCACGAATCCTCCTCCTGTCTTAATCCCAAAATCCGCGCCTCCTTGCTCGCCCCGCCAGCTTCCGCCGTGCCGGACCTCCCTCCTGGCAGAGCCCCTCCCGAGCTGGCCAAATCGCCACGAACTCATCTCCTCCAAAATCGAGTTCGTTACTATCCAATTAGACCTCACCAATATCCAAGTCGAGAACCATAGCATCATATCATGTCCTTGCTCGATCAATTCGGAGGTTGTTGGTCGTGAGCAAGAGCGGCTCGCTCAGGATCCGGCTGCTGCATGGCTGAGAGCATGACCATCACTCAAGACCTGACCCAACAGGAATACAGGATCCACGGCGCAGGGCGGCAGAATTGGCTTGCCAATCGGCGGCTCATGTTTAACCTTAGGATTCGATCTCATCTAGCAAAAACCAAAGGACGCTAAAGATCGAAATTCCTCCAAAGAAAAAAGCGAGAAGTTCAGGCGATTCCTTCAAATCTTATTCTAGCGGCAGCACCTGCCCAAATCTCTGATCCCTCTTCCTCTCTTGCCGCATGAAAACAGAGAAGATTGAAAATAGAGAAGGATAACAGAGAGATCTGCAGGCGTGGAATTATGGAGATCCCTCATCCTTTTGCTGATGGATGCACAGCGGCGACGGTTCGGAATGGACGGCGGCGGCGACGGACTGGGAATGACACCAACCCCCATCCAAATTGAGCGTGAATGGCTAGCTTCACGAGAAACCCTGCCCGCGTCCGACAACAACGCCCAACGCTCTGGCCACGACCACCCTCGCCTTTTCTTCTCTTTCCTCCGTCCTTCACATGCAGCACGTACGTACTCCACTAGACCGCCACCACATAAGCTCTCACCTGAAGCATCATCACCGACGGCGTTCACGAGATCAAAGCTCATGTCGATCGATCACATTCACATATGTGACCCCACTCGCTCCATCCAACCATCTCGCGCGCTTTATTTCCCGCTATATATTATCGTCGTCGTCTCCCGGATTAATTTGTGTGCGTGAGATCGATGCTACAGCTGATCTCTCTGCTTCGGCCGCCATCAGCCGTGGCGGGCAGCGATGACGGTGCTAGTGGCGGCGGCGAGGTGAGCTACCAGCTCGACGCTGGGTCGTACCGGCTCCTGTGCAAGATCGGAAGCGGCGTGAGCGCGGTGGTGTACAAGGCGTTGTGCCTGCCGCTGGGCTCGTCGTCGTCGCCGGCGGTGGTGGCCATCAAGGCTATCGACCTGGAGCGCTCCCGCGCCAACCTGGACGACGTGTGGCGGGAGGCCAAGGCCATGGCGCTCCTCTCCCACCGCAACGTTCTCCGAGCCCACTGCTCCTTCACCGTCGGCAGCCACCTGTGGGTGGTCATGCCCTTCATGGGCGCCGGCTCCCTCCACTCCATCCTCTCCCACGGCTTCCCCGACGGCCTCCCGGAGCCCTGCGTCGCCGTCGTGCTCAGGGACACGCTCCGCGCGCTCTGCTACCTCCACGGCCAGGGCCGCATCCACCGTGACATCAAGGCAGGCAACATCCTCCTCGACTCCGACGGATCCGTCAAGCTCGCCGACTTCGGCGTCTCGGCGTCCATCTACGAGACGCCGTCGTCCTCCTCCGGGCCCGCCGTCCACGCGCCACCGATGGCAGCGGCGGCGGCGCTGGGCTCGTCTTCGTCCTGCTGCTTCAACGACCTCGCCGGGACGCCGTAGTGGATGGCGCCGGAGGTCATCCACTCCCACGTAGGCTACGGCATCAAGGCCGACATCTGGTCGTTCGGCATCACGGCGCTCGAGCTTGCCCACGGCCGGCCGCCGCTCTCACACCTGCCGCCGTCCAAGTCCATGCTCCTGCGGATCACCAGCCGCGTCCGCCTCGAGGACGCCGCCGAGACCTGCTCATCGGCCAAGAGAAAGAAGTTCTCCAAGGCGTTCAGGGACATGGTCTCCCCCTGCCTCCGCCAGGAGCCGGCCGGGAGGCCGTCGGCGGAGAAGCTCCTCCGCCACCCCTTCTTCAAGGGCTGCCGCTCCAACGATTACCTCGTCCGCAACGTCCTCGCTGCCGTCCCCAGCATCGAGGAGAGGTGCGAGGGGGACGCCAACCTCTGCGGCTGCGCCAGAGGCGCGCGCTGCGTGTCGCCATGCCGGAACGCCGGCGTCGCCGCTAAGAGCCGGCGCATCAGCGGATGGAACTTCAACGAGGAGAGCCTGGAGTTCGATCCGGCCGAGGGGGGCGCGGCGGAGAAGAAGAGGTGCGGCCTTCCGTTCCATGACGAGGACGACGACTGCCCGGCGGCCGAGTTAGAGAACAACTCCGCCGGAGACGACGACAAAGACGGCCGGACGGCGACGCAGGAGAGTTTTCGTGGCGAGAAGGATCATCAGGCGGTTGGGTTTAAGGAGGTGGTGGCTCCGCAGCTGATGACCATCTTGGAAATCCTGGAGATGCAAAGGGGCATGGTGATGCACGCGTTGGGAAGTGGCGGCTGCCACGTCGCCGCCGACGGCGATGGCTGCGGCGTCATGTCGGCGGCACCACGGGAGGAGAGGGAAGAGATGCTGCTTGAGTACGTGCGGCAGCTGGAGCACAGGGTAGAGGAGCTGAGCACGGAGGTGGAGGAGGAGATGGCCAGGAACGCCCGGTTGGAGAAGCAGCTGCGACTGCGAGAGAGGGTGCATGACCACAAAACAGATTCGTCCCAGTCCCAGGCATCACAGAACAACTGAGATCGTTCAGCGTGTTAATATCGCGTCGTCGGATGATTTCTGCCGTACTGCTATATACTGAATCGTCGTCGTTAGTTATGTTGTCACATACTCACATTGTTACTGTTTCAGTTATGTTGTCATATTGTCACTGTCTGTCACTCCGTTATTCATAGCTCTGTATAAGGGCTCTTTTACGGTAGACCAAGCACACTATACCATTATTGGTTATATCATCAAAGGGAAATGAAAAAAATTGAAATGAAGAAATCCTATATTTCGTTTATACCACCGAGATAAAACTTCCACCTATAGCACATATACCACCTATATATACCACCCTATACCATGTTCTGGTGGTATATAATTAATCTCAACCGTCGGATCTTGGTCCCTGGAAGTCCTCTTGCCAAGGTTACTCCAGTGGTAAAGGGTATGGCTCGGAACACGACTCATCTTCAGTTGTTCCACCGACACGAAGTGAGCCTAGGAACTAGTAACATGGAACATGAGATCATCCGTCAGTAAAAAAAGAAACACATGTTCGACTGAAAATGAATGTAAAAAGGGAAAACGTGCTAATTAAAGAAAATGAACCCTTCGGACCATGTGCAAGAAGGAAAATTAGCGACCTTGGGAGAGTGAGAGCACTGCGGAGTGCGGAACCTGAGCTAGATGCCACTAGACCTGAGAATTTTTCGGGTCGGGTCGGGTTCGGGTCGGGCTGAAAAAAATTTCTGTTATTTCGAGCCGAAAAAATCTTGCCCATGACCGTCCCACTGGACGCATCGGGCCTCAATTTTCGGGCCGGGCTCGGGCCGGGCCCGGGCTTGGGCGGGCCGCCCGCGCATTTTATAGTGTAAAACAACTAAAAACAGCATTTCGGGCCGGGCTCGGGTCAAAAAAAATTTTCACGGACTTCAAGATCTCTGCCCATGCCCGTCCAGTAAGGTTCGTGGGCGGAGCTGGCGCGGGCCGGGCCAGCGGGCCGGGCCGGGCTCAAAATGCTCAGGTATAGATGCCACCGGGTGTGAATACTACTACACAACTCGCACAAGAGAGGTGCGCAGTTGGTTCCTACCATTGTGATCAAATTTTGAAATTTGGATTTCGCGCCCACGGACCACTCAAGTTTCTATGGGTCAGCCTGTCTAGTGAACTCTTCGGTGTACAGTACAAATGGGAGGACCATTTCGGCCATGCGGATGACAGTTGGCAGGGGGAAATTTCGTCTGTACATCTCTGGGTAGGTCTCTGTTCTATGGCCTGATAGAAAGGGTAGTGGTCCAATACAGCGTGAGCAACCAGACAAAAGAAACGACTCGTTGCATGGCGTTTGAGCATAAAGGAGTGGAAAAAAATTTAAAAATGACAGATGGAATGGACTGATATATGGGCCACCAGGTAAGACATTTGATGTATCGGGCCATGAGGTAAAAAAGCCCTTTATGCTCAAATACGACGTGTTCGGCACCACCCGTCGTCTTCCTCCAGTCGTCGTGCGGATGCGTGCTTCAAAGCTGTAGAACCATGGCGGCGGATCCCGAGAGGCGCGCGGCCTATTGAAACTCAAACAAAAAATGCACAGCGGATGTTTACTATCATAGATCAAAGGGCGATCGGCGCTAGCTGAAGGCTGCATCCAATCAGTAGGCTGGACGATAGCGCATGAAAGGTATGAGATTCGAATGGCGGTGACGAGTATGCCGTTCGGGGGAGGTCCTCCGGAATGACGACTCGTCGGCGGCGAGGAACTTCTGGCCTCACAGCTTGTCTACAAGACCCAGTTTCTGCTAGAGGTTGTACACCTTTCCCCTGATGCCGAACGGCTTTGCGCTGCAGCAGTTACGGCGCCTCCACGCTAGAGTAACTGACGCCGTTGACGGAAGAGATACCTATCGTGAGGTTGTACGTGACCTACTTGCTAGTGCTGGATTGGTAGACGGCGTAGCAGCCACTGGTGGGTGGGTAGCTAGCGCCGGTGGTAGCTGGTTATTTTCGATATATATATATATATATATATTATTTATATTATGTACTCTGGATATGGAATAACTATTCTATACCCGAGCCATCCTCGAACAGTCCACGGGCCACCCACCCTCCCGGGCTCCCACGCACCCAGGCTGGTTTTCTACCGGTTTGCTTTGGTTTTTTTTACGGTCCCCTCACGTCCCGTTTTTTTGGTTTCCTTTTCCTCCCGAGTTGTTACGTTCCGCCGCCGCCCAAACTCTTCCCGTCACCGGTGATTAAGATCCGCCACCGCCCCCGAGCCCCGCTCGCCCGCGACCTCATCTATTGTACCCGTGGCCGCCGACGGTCGCCGGCGACGTGAGAGAACAAGTGGATCGAGAGATCAGACGAATCGCAAAGGGAAGCTTCCTCTTAGCGAGTTCTATTTCAGATAAAAGACAATGAGTTGTTCGTCTACAGATTTCCCACCGCATATAACAGCATACGCCTCCCTCATTACACTGACCACAAGGGCCCACTCGCATACACACGCGCTACACGCACGCCAACAGCTCACTACTCCTTGATGATGTCGATGGCGTCTTCTCCAGTCACCGCTTCCGGTGTAGGGCCCACGTCTAGGCTTCCGGGCTTCACACCTCCCCCTGCTGAAGATGTTGCCTGTCCCTAGGCAACCGCTGAAGGAAAACGCTCCCGGACGATGTGCCAATCCTCCCAAGTTGCTGCAGACGCGGGTAGATCAGACCACTTGACGCGCACCTGTGGGATTGCTGCATTGCCTTTCTTCACCAACCTCCTTTCTAGCACTTGATCAGGCACCAGACTCACTGAGATGAGATCTTTAAGCTGAGTAATGTCACCAAACACTAGTGTTTAATCTGGTGTGAACGGTTTCAGTTGGGAAACGTGAAATGCAGGGTGCATCAAGCTTCCTTCAGGCAACTTCAATTTATATGCTGCAGCGCCAATCTTCTCCAGTATCTGAAAGGGTCCAAAGAACTTGAATGCAAGTTTTGGAAATGGACGGCTGGCTACTGACTGTTGAGTGTATGGCTGTAGCTTGAGCAGCACACTGTCACCAATTTGAAATTGCATGTCTGTCCTGTGACGATCAGTCTGCATCTTCATTCTGTTTTGGGCTGCTGCCAAATGCTGCTTCAGATTTGCCAATTGAGCTTCCCGATCTTGCAATAGGTCGTTTGCTTCAGACTGTTCTCGGTCAGACAATGGCAAAGTGACACCAGAGTTTGCCTCATACCCATACAAGGCCTTGAATGGAGAACAACCAATTGCAGAATGATGGGATGTGTTGTACCACAGTTCAGCCAGTGATAACCAAGATTTCCATTTCTTTGGGCTGTCATGTACTGCACAGCGTAAGTACATTTCTAGGCACTGGTTTACCCTTTCAGATTGCCCATCAGTCTGTGGGTGGTATGCAGAGCTTCTCAGCAACTTAGTATCAAACAATGAGAATAACTCTCTCCAGAAGTCACTTGTGAATATCCTATCTCTGTCAGAAACAATGGTCCTTGGCAAGCCATGTAGCTTCACCACATTGTCCAACACCACTTTAGCCACTACCTTAGCTGTAAATGGATGTTTTAGAGGTATAAAGTGAGCATATTTGGTATATCCATCCACTATCACCAATATGGCATTGTAACCTTCAGAAGTAGGCAACCCTTCTATGAAATCCATAGTAATGTCCTGCCAAGCTCCCTGGGGAATTGGCAAGGGCTGCAATAGACCAGCAGGATAGATATTCTCATGTTTTGCTTGTTGACAGATTTGACATTGCCTAATGTAATTCTCCACATCAGATTTGATGCCTTTCCAATAAAATAATTTCTTAATCCTCTGATATGTAGCTTTGGTGCCTGAATGTCCTCCTACAGCACTGGAATGCATAGCAGCTATCAATCTGGTCTGTAAAGCTGAATTGTTGGCTATCCAGACTTTTCCCTTGAATTTAATGATCCCTTTGTCCAGCATGTACCCATTATCATCTGGACTGAGAACAACTAGCTTTGTGAGCAATTGTTGGGCATTGGGATCAGTTGCATAAGAGTTCAGCACCTCCTGCACTCACTGTGGTGTAACCTCAGAAATGGCTTGCAGTGACATTAAATGATTTACTCTAGATAGAGCATCAACAGCTAGATTCTCTTTCCCTTTTCTATAGACAACTTTGAATTGGAGACCCATCAGCCTGGTCATAGCCTTTCTCTGCATTTCTGAGTGAAGGTTCTGCTCAGTGAGGTATGACAGACTTTTATGGTCAGTTCTGATGAGAAACTCCTATTTCTACAAATAAGGATGCCATTTCTCTACTACCATAATCAGAGCTAGAAATTCCTTTTCATAGATTGAGAGTTTCTTATGCAATGGTCCCAAAGCTTTACTCAAAAATGATATAGGTCTGTCCTTCTGCATCAGCACTGCACCTATACCCAGATCACAAGCATCTGTCTCCACTATGAACTGCATATCAAAATCTGGGATAGCTAAAACAGGAGTTGTTGTCAAAGCTGTCTTTAAGCTTTCAAAAGCTCTCTGTGCTTCAACAGACCACTCAAACTGTTTTTTCTTAAGCAAATTGGTGAGAGGTTTGGCTAAGATCCCATATTGATGTATAAATTTCCTATAATATCCAGTTAACCCCAGAAATCCTCTAAGTTCAGTGACTGTGGTTGGAACAGGCCACTGGACCATAGCTTCTGTTTTATTAGGATCAGTGGCCACTCCTTTGTCAGTTATGATGTGACCTAAATAATCCAATTGTCTTTGGGCAAAAGAGCATTTGCTAAGTTTCATATACAACTTATGTGCCCTGAGCTTCTCAAGCACCATGGTTATGTGTTGGATATGTGACTTCAAATCAGGACTATAAATGAGAATATCATCAAGGAACACTAAGACAAACTTCCTGAGGAATGGTTCCAAGACTGTGTTCATGATGCATTGAAATGTAGTCGGTGCATTAGTGAGGCCAAATGGCATTACCTTAAATTGATAATGGCCATGATGAGTCTTGAAGGTCGTCTTGTGCTCATCTTCCTTCTTCATGCTTACCTGATGGTACCCTGAGCGCATACCCAACTTGGAGAAATAAAAGGTGCCATCCAACTCATCTAAGATCTCATCTATGATTGGCATAGGAAAGCGGTTCTTTACTGTCAACTCATTCAATTTCCTGTAGTCGACACAGAATCGCCAACTCCCATCCTTCTTTTGCACCAATAACACCGAGGAAGCAAAAGGACTTGTGATAGGTACTATTAAGCCAGCAGCCAACAACTGCTTCACTTGCTTCTCTATTTCGTCTTTATGCAAAGGGGAGTATCTATATGACCTTGAATTTGCTGGAACAGCATTAGGCACCAGAGGAATGGAGTGATCTAACAGTCTCTCAGGTGGTAGAGTCTTGGGATCTTCAAAGACATCTTTATATTGTTGCAGTAGTGTTTGTATCTCAGGGATCTGTTCTTACTGTTCACCCTTCTCCTCAACTGTGGTCACAATAGCAAAAGCCCCAATTTCATTCCCAGCAGCCCACTTGACTAACTGCTCAGGCCGAATTTCTTGCAATTTTAATGGTTGTGGTTGGACTCCTTTCAGCACAATGTTCCTTCCTTTGTCCTGGAACTCCACTGTTCTATTCTGCCAGTGACACTTCATTGGGCTATGAGACTTAAGCCAATCAAATCCAAGTATGGCATCATACACTCCCAAATCAAGCACCATCATATCAGTGTGCATTGTATAGCCCTGAGACCACCACTCCAATTGAGGAATAAATGAGTCTGTAATCATTGTTTCCCCATTAGCTACTTTGACCACCTTAGGTTGCATATGGTGTGGCTGGATACCCAACTTTTCTATTAAAGCTCTGCTCACAAAACTGTGAGAACTCCCACTATCTATGAGTATCAACATAACCCGATTCTGTAGCAATGCTCTGATTTTCATAGCCTCCCCCTCAGCAGTACCAGCCATAGCATTGATAGACAGAGTACCAAACTCTGAAGTCAGAGTATCTTCCATTGCTAGTTGCTCCAATACTTCTTCAGTCAACTCCACATCCATATTGTTAAGCACTAAGGCATTTACTTGAGCTCTTGGCCTCTTAGCACATTTAGCCATATGTGTGGGATCAAATGGTTCAGAACAGTAATAGCACAGATTATTGGCCTTACAATAGTCACTCTTTTGCCTTTCCTTACTCAAAGTAGAAGGTAGTGCTAACTGTTTGCTCTCTGGCATAGAATAGCCTCCTTGACTGGAATATTTCTGTGGCTGAATACTTCTGTGGGGCCTGAATTTTGTTTTCTCTAGTAGTTGCTGCTGCACTCTGGCTAACATCACTGCTCTCTCCATTATTTGTGGTAATTGAGATTGAACTGCTGCAGAAATTTCAGGTTTCAAACCCCTTGCAAACTGAGTGACAAAAAACATAGTGTCATAGCCACTGTTGTGCATTTCCACCTGAAATTGTAAATTCTCAAATGCAGTAGCATACTCTTCCACAGACCCTGTCTGCTTCAATTCCAACAACTCAGTCAAGGCATGAATGTAATCAAATGCTCCAAACTTATCTTCTACTGCAGTCATGAACTGCTCCCAATTACCCAGTCCATGCTTCCTCTTCTGTACGTGAACCCACTTAGCAGCATTTCCTTCCATATGCATAGTGCCCGAGATGATCCACCTGTGCTCAGGTACATTGAAGATTCTGAAGTAGTCTTCACATTTGTCTCTCCATATCTTAGGATTCTTGCCAGTAAATATGGGAAACTGCATCTTGGGCAAGCGAAAATCATGGGGTCTGTCACCGTCTCCTTTGTTTGCTGTTGATTTGGAGGAGGTTCACCTTTCTTGTAAGCGCAGTCATTCTGACGATGAGGACGCCAGGAATGATGGGAAAGCGGTGGTGATGATGAGTCTTCTGACGTGTGCCCCAACTCTTCCTCCACCATGCGCTCCAACCGAAGCTCAGCCACAGCTCTACCGATCTTCTCCACTTTCTTCGACATAATCGCCTTGGTGTTGAGGTCTAGATTAGCCTGCATCTAACGCTGAGCTACCTTGATCTTGTCAATCTTGTTGAATAGCACATCCAGGCTATCCGCGATCTTGTTCCAGCGTTCCTCCCCCGACTGAGATGTAGCAGCCATGGCGTCCAGAAGGATTTGCGTCTGCACTGAGGGTCTGGGTGGCGCCGTCTTGATCACCTGAGATCCCAACTCCCGAATCAACATCAAATCCGCCTCCCATCCAAACAGGTCGGCTCAGGACGAATCCCTCCCCAATTTGCCTGTCTGGGTTTCTACCGCCGCCCGAAACCAAGGATCGATCAAGGAATTTTACACACAGACACGCTGCGCAACCCGAATCGAGATTGGCTTCCCTCCTTCGCCTCCACAACGCAATTCGGTCAGGTTTCTGGAATTTTACACTCGAACAACTGCCGAGCAACCCTCACCCGAGCGAATCCGTCATTAATTTGAGGAAAAACAACAGAGCAGATGGGATTTGACGCGGATGAGCCGCAACACATACTCCGCAAGGCACCGATAATTGGAACGCAACCGAAGCTTCTCGCACCGAAACTCAAGCCGACGGTAGCGTAGGAATTACGGGTTCGAGATCCAGCGCTGGTTCTGCACAGCAACTATATCTCAATCGACCGACCTACCCTATTTGCCGAGCTCAATCGACGGGATACGCGAGCGCGCTGTCGGAAACGGCCAAGGATAACTAGTCTCTGATACCAGCTGTTGTACCCGTGGCCGCTGACGATCGCCAGCGACGTGAGAGAACAAGTGGATCGAGAGATCAGACGAATCGCAGAGGGAAGCTTCCTCTTAGCGAGTTCTATTTCAGATAAAAGATAATGAGTTGTTCGTCTACAGGTTTCCCACCGCATATAACAGCATACGCCTCCCTCATTACACTGACCACAAGGGCCCACTTGCATACACACGCGCTACACGCACGCCAACAGCTCACTACTCCTTGATGACGTCGATGGCGTTGTCGTATAGACATCCCAGGGCCTACTACCCAGGCGGGTACCAGGACCGACTACCCCGTGGGCCCCCGGGACTACTCGACTTGGGCTACACGGTGCAAGACGGTGTGGAGCGCAAGGCAACCAGAGGGCTAGGACTCGGTTAGGAAGCTAGGCATGTCCGGATCCATGTAGAGTACTCCTAGCCGTGTACGACTATTACTCTCTTTCTTAAACCGACTTGTAACCCTGCCTCCTGGACTATATAAGGTGAGGTAGCAACCCCTATCTCTCATTCGCATCATCTTGTAAACACGCCCAATCAATCCAGAGCTACGTAGCATACAGGATGTAGGGTATTACACACCTCGCGGCCCAAACCTGTCTAAATTGTGTGCCACGTGTCTCTCCTTCGAGTTCCCGATCTCGGCGAGGCCACAAACGTCCACCTCGGGTACTCCCCTTGGTAGGTTGCCGGTCTAAAACACCGATAGCTAGCGCGTCAGGTAGGGGATCTCGCCGAAGATCTCATGGCAAACTCGGCGGCTTCAATCATCATCAAGCTAACCGCCGCCTTCAACCGCGGCGACACCTTCGTCTTCAGCTCCTGGGTCTGCACCGCTGATGGTGCTGGTTCCTTCCAGCGCTACCTCACCATGACCCCGGAGCCGGAGACTAGACTCGTGACGCTTCCCGAAGTCGTCACGGTTCAACTCGTCGAAAAATCGACAAATTTTTGCTCTACAACCAAGTCGCCGACTTCGAGATTGGATCCACCTCCAACTCGAACTCGACGTCAACCTGGATCGAACCACGCGAGCTGGCTCCCGAGCCATCGCGTGAACCGGTCCTTCCCCAAGAGCACTTCCCGTACGGCCTCTGCAGCGCCAGCAAAGCCTACGCGGAAGCGCTCACCTCACGTTGGGCCGGCAAGGAGGTCGTCTCCGAGTACTCCTCGGACTCCAACACCGTCCCCGACTACAACTCGGATTCCTCCTACGAGTTTGACTTCGGATTGGATCCGATCGAGCCCGAGTCCAAGTTCAACACCACCGAGGAGCCATTGTCAGGTCCTGCCGCTGGCTTGGTCATCACGTCTACTCCGGCCGATAGATTCGTCTACTGGCCCGACTGTAAGCCCGCAGACCTGACTGACGATAACTCACGCTGCGTCGCCTACCTCGAGACACTCCCCTTCCAGGAGGGGACACCTCTGACTCCAAATGCAGGGGAGTACTCGCCAACCGAGGTGGCAACTACTGACTCCGGCCTCTGCACACCCGACCGCGAAGTATTCGTGGCGATCGCGGAAGCCGGAACCTCAGGGGACCGACCCGACCGGTACCTCAACGACATCTCAGATGACGAGGAGTCAGCCAACGCACCCGCGGATGAGACTACCGACGCCAAGAACGCCCAGCGCACCCGCAACCAGAAGCGAGCGGATCGATGTCGGCGGCTTCGGGGAGCTCTACCCATCCACAACCTCAACGAGGCCCTGGACGAAATCGCCAACAAACCCCACACTACTCCCGAGCAATGTCTCATGTCCATCAACAGGATAGGCCGTCCAGGGGCATCGTGCAGGCGATATCATTGCCAGACTCGCGGAGGACGCCTACTTCATGCGGGTCGACAACAGGATTACCGGAGCCGCAAACCACGGAGCCACTAGTCGCAGCCGCACCCCAGTAGAAGTTGGACCCAATCGCGTCCGTGGTGAACATGCGCCAAAACCGCTCCAGAGCCTCGGGGGGAGGTCCTTCATAGGGCGGCGCAAGCGGCGGCGGCGGTAGCTCTTCCCATGGTGCCGGCAGAAGAGGCGGCGGCGGCGGCGACCGCGGAGGCCGAGGCCACGCGAACAGCCACACCGGCGGCTACGAATGTGGTGGCTACGATGCCCGCCACAGGATCGACGAGATACGCCGTGCCAAGAAGACTACCAACATCAGCGACAACGACGGCTTCCCCGCCTACTCTCCACGGCTTCGCACTCTGCTACTCCCCCAAAAGTTCAAGCCTCTCGGGATCACCAAGTATGATGCGAAGCAAGACCTTCCAGTGGCTCAGATGCTACGCGCTAGCCATTGAGAACACTGGTGGCAACAACGACACCAAGTGTCTCTACTTCCCTTACTACCTGGATCAGGCTCCACTCACATAGCTCGAGTCGCTCGACAAGAACTCGATCGACGAGTGGGACCAGCTGAAGGCGCAGTTCACCAGCAACTTCGCGGGCGCCATGGGGCGCTCGGGTACTCGCATGGACCTGGCGATGGTCAAGCAGGAGCAGGGCGACACGCTCCGCTAGTACATGCGCCGCTTTTTCGACAAGCGTGCGACCGTAGTCAACGTCATCGACTGTTTCCAAGATGGTCTCTATCACCGTCGCACCTTCAAAGACTTTGGCCGCCGCCGTCCAAGCTCAATCACCAAGCTCAAGGACATAATCACTTCATGGGCCGATGAGGAGGACAAGGCAAACGCCAAGTATGACTCCAACCGCGGCAAGAGCAAAAGCAACACGGGCGGCAACAACAACAAGGATCAAGGGGGTCACAACAACATAAAGAACCATAACAACTAGTAGGGTCCTAACCGCAAGCGCAAGCCAGACAACACTGTCACGGCTGTACAGCACCCTGCAAAGGACAGCTCCAAGAAGACCTCTGGCAGCTTCAAGGACCTGCTCAAAGAGAAGTGTCTGTGGCATCAGGACGGCAATCACACCACTGAACAGTGCTACCAGCTCCGGCGGGCACTCAAAGATACCCCTAAGCCACGACACCCTCACGACAAGAAGGGCAAAAAGAAAGTTGATGAAGGTAACGACGACTTCCAAGAACCCGACAAGACGGTGAACGTCCTCTTCGATGGACTACCCACCAAGCGAGCTCAGAAGCTTACTCTGTGGGAAGTCTTGAACATTGAGCTAGCGGTGCCGACATCTCTCAGGTGGTCGGAGGTACCCATCACCTTCTCCCGCGCGGATCAATGGACAAGCTTCTCTGAACTAGGACGTTCCCCACTCGTCTTGAACCTAGTAGTCGCGGGTTCCAGACTCACCAAGGTACTCATCGATGGTGGAAGCGGACTCAACATTCTGTTCACCAAGACCTTGAAGAAGATGAAGCTCGACATCACCGGCATGCTCACCAAGAGCACGTCGCCCTTCTACAACATCGTCCCAGGCAACACAGCTATACCACTTGGCTTAGTGGTTCTGCCAGTTGTCTTCGGGACAAGGGAGAACTACCGCACCAAGTACATCAAGTTCGAGGTTGCGGACTTCGAAACCTCCTACCATGCCATCCTCGGCAGGCCAGCTCTTGCCAAGTTCATGGTGATCCCCCACTACGTGTACTTGGTAATCAAAATGCCAAGCCCTGACGGAGCACTCACGCTGCAAGGGGACTTGAAGGTTTCCTACGACTGCGACACCGAACCCTTGGAGCTCGCAGCAACCAATCAAGTACCCAACGCAATGATGGAAATCTTTGCTGCATCAAAGAAGCTCGCACCAAACGAACTCGAGATACCTGAGAAGACCGACACCTCTAACAAACCTCAGCCAACAGAGGAAGTACAGGTGAAAGCCATCGACCTCGGGACTGGCGACAGCAGTAAGACTACCATGATCGGCGTGGGACTCGACCCTAAATAGGAAGACGCGCTCGTCAGTTTCCTTCAAGCTAACCGAGACATCTTTGTGTGGAAGCCAGCGGACATGCCAGGTGTGCCCAGGAGGCTGATCGAGCATTCACTCAACGTCGACCCTAAAGCTACCCCCAAGCGACAACACCTCCGCCGTTTCGCTGATGACCGACGGGATGCCATCAAGAAGGAACTCGCCAAACTACTCGTGGCTGGCTTCATTAGAGAAGTCTTCCATCCTGAGTGGCTCGCCAACCCCGTCCTCGTCCGCAAGAAGAACACTAACGAGTGGAGGATGTGCGTCGACTACACCGACCTCAACAAGCACTGTCCCAAGGACCCCTTCGGGTTGCCACTGATTGAATAAGTCTTTGATTCCACGGCAGGCTGCGACTTGCTCTGCTTCCTCGACTGCTACTCCGGCTACCACCAGATCGCAATCAAGGAAGAAGACCATGAGAAGACCGCATTCATCACCCTGTTCGGCGCCTACTGCTACACGACGATGTCGTTCGGGTTGAAGAACGCCAGCGCCACCTATCAACGAGCTATCCAGGCCTGCTTCAAGGAGTAGCTCAACAAGAACGTCGAAGCCTACGTGGATGACGTGGTCGTCAAGACCAGAAACTCCAACACGCTAATCGCCGATCTTGAAGAGACTTTCGCATCATTGCGAGAGTACCAGTGGAAGCTCAACCCCAACAAGTGCATCTTCGGCTTCATCATCAGCTACCGCGGCATCGAAGCCAACCCCGAGAAGATCTTCGCCATCACCAACATGAAAGCTCCAACCTGTATCAAGGATGTCCAGAAGTTGACCGGGTGCATGGCGGCCCTCAACAGATTCATCTCGAAGCTCGGAGAACGGGGACTACCCTTCTTCAAGCTACTCAAGCACCAAGAGAAGTTCGCATGGACCGCGGAGGCTGATCAAGCTCTAACGCAGCTTAAATACTTCTTGTCCAAGCCATCAGTCCTCACGGCTCCTCGCAAATAGGAGCAGCTACTGCTCTACCTCGCTACGACTACTCATGTGGTCAGTACTGCCATCATCGTTGAGCGGCAAGAAGAAGGCCACGCCTACCCAGTCCAGCGACCAGTCTACTTCGTCAGCCAGGTCCTGTCCGAGTCCAAGGCACGGTACCAACCGGTCTAGAAGCTACTCTACGCAGTGCTCATCACCTCGCGGAAGCTACGACACTACTTCCAGGAGTACTCGATCACCGTCATCACAGACTACCTGCTCGGCGATATACTCCACAACCAAGACGCAACCGGGAGAATCTCCAAGTGGGCGGTCGAGCTTGGCGCCCTCAACATCGACTTCAAGCCACGCACCACTATCAAGTCTCAAGCACTATTCGACTTCATGGCAGAGTGGCGGGAGAATCAACTACCCACAACAATAGAGCGACCAGAATATTGGGTCATGTACTTCGACGGCTCACTCAAGCTCGAGGGCGCAGGAGCAGGGGTACTCCTGATTTCTCCAAAAGGCAAACAACTCAAGTACGTCCTGCAGATCTTTTGGAAGGTCTCAAACAATGAAGCCGAGTACGAAGCTCTGCTGCATGGGCTCCGACTCGCAATCTCACTAGGCATCAAGCGGCTACTAGTCTACGGCGACTCTGTTGTGGTTATCAACCAAGTCAATGACTCCTGGGACCACAACAAAGAGAACATGGACGCCTATTGCCTAGAAGTCCACAAGATCGAGAACAAGTTCTATGGTCTCGAGTTCCACCACGTCGTCCGCGATAACAATGTTGCAGCGGACGTCCTGTCGAAGCTTGGTTCTACTCGCGCTCAAGTACCCACTAGAGTCTTCGTCCACGAGCTTCACACGCCATCCATCCCGGAGCCGACGCCAACGACCACTGACCCTGGGCCATCACCGCCCAATCAGGAGGTCATGATGATCGACGTGGACTAGAGGCAACCCTTCATTGACTACATCCACGAGAAGAAGGTTCCTTCCGATAAAAACGAGGCAGAACAACTCGTCCGTCGAGCCAAGACCTACGTACTAGTCGGGGACAAGCTCTACAGGCGGGGTGCGACTTCTGGAGTACTCATGAAGTGCGTACCCTGGGAAGAAGGCAAGAACATCTTGGAGGAGATCCACAAGGGCGTTTGTGGCAACCACACGTCCTCTTGCACGCTGGTGAGCAAAGCCTTCCGACGAGCTTTCTACTGGCCCATAGCTCTGGGCGACGCCGAAGAACTTGTCAGAAGGTGCCAAGGGTGCCAATTCTTCTCCAAGCAACAACACATCCCGACCTACAAGCTAGTCACCATACCGCCGACCTGGCCCTTTTCCTGCTGGGGGCTTGACATGATTGGGCCTCTGCCAACTGCGCCAGGAGGATTCAACAGAGTTCTGGTGGCTATCGACAAGTTCACCAAGTGGATCGAAGTTAAGCCGGTTCCCTGCCCAAAGGCCGACAGAGTACTCGACTTCTTGGATGAACTCGTGCATCGCTACAATTTCAACAACCATCAGTTCTGGGAGTACTGCGAGAACAGCGGGATCGACGTCTGGTACGTCTCAGTCGCCCACCCGCGCGCTAACGGCTAGGTGGAGCGCGCCAACGGGGTGGTAGTCGACGCCCTAAAGAAGCAACTGCACAATGCTGCTAACACCAAAGGAGGCAAGTGGATCAAGGAACTACCCAATGCACTCTGGGGGCTTCGTACTCAACCTACCAAGCCAATGGGGCAGTCGCCCTACTTCCTGGTCTACGGCTCCGAAGCTATTCTACCCGCCGATGTGATGTGGGAATCCCCGGTAGTAGAACAATACGATGAAGGCATCTCAGAAGACAACCGACGGGTTGACATCGACAGCCTCGAAGAAGCCCGCTGTGCTGCCCTCGTCCAATCAGCAAGGTACCTAGAGGGTATCTGACGCTACCATGATCGCAACATCAAGGAACGCTCCTTCAACGTCGACGATCTAGTCCTCCGTCGTATCCAGAACACGGACGGACTACACAAGCTCAGTTCGCCTTGGGAAGGTCCCTTCTCAGTATCCAAGGTGACCGGCCCGGGCTCCTATCGTCTCCAGACACTTGAAGGCGAAGATATCAACAATTCGTGGAACGTCGACCAGCTGTGTCGCTTCTACACGTAGTCGCTCGACTACTCATTACGGGTCCAGCCTACACGGCTACTCACGGACTCCTCGTTGTAAGCGGCCTCCTGGTCCTAGCACTAGTCTACAGACTACCCTCATCCAAGATCCAGCGTTAACGGCTACTTACGGATCCTGGGCTGTACACAGCCTAAGGGCTTTGGCAGCGGTCTACAGACCATCTACCCCTTCCATCCAGCTCTAACGGCTACCAACGGATCTCCAGCTGTAAGCGGTCCAAGGACCCTAGCCATTACTTAGCCATAAGCAGCCTACAGGTCCTGGCGACTACTTATTTGTAATGGCCCTAGCCATCTAGGTGTACTCTTTCATCAGTAATAAAGCTTGATTCTACTCAACTTGTTTACTGCGTCTCCTAACCAGACGGACTCTACTGAGTACTACTACTCATTGCCTCCTCAGCGATTTGGTACTCCGCAAGCTTCGCTGCAAGCTGCGGTAACGAGTACTCGTCACAACACAGAAGTGAACCAACTTCAATTATATTTAAACGAGTTCTTGACTAACTTGGTTATCTTACATCAACTAGTACTGTACATCAGCTACTTCTACAGGTACATCTACTGGAGGTTCAGCTTGTCGGTGACTTGTTCCGCAATGGGTGCCATCTCTTCCAGCAGAGCCTTGTACTGCTCGTCTGTGCAGTTTGCCGCAAGTCCTCCAGCCACCACATCCACCGGCGCCTTCGAGAAATACGACTTCATGAAGGTGAGTACCTGGTTCGGTATCGACTTCGCCAAGTGCTTGACATACGTCGCCAGGCGCCCGGGGGCTTCTTTCAGTCTATCCACCAGAGGTGCTATCTTGGGCCCGCCTGGATGAGGGACCAACAACATGGCAATGGGAAGTGCGGCTTCTTCAAGTTCCTTCAGTTGCGCCCGCAGCTTCTCGCAGTCTTCATTAAGCTTCTGCAGAGATTTGTAAAAACGCACAAAGTCAAGATCGGAGGCTTCACGGAGCTCCATCCATTTGATGCACTCATGGCGCATTTGTGTGTACTGGTACTCGGCTACCTCTCGGTGGTTGGTCTCCCGGTACACGATGTTCTTGAGATTCGTCTCGGAAGCTTTCAGCCGCTCAACCGACGCCTGAAGATCTGCAGACAACTCATCAACTGTGTCAGACTACACATAAGCACCGCAACAAGTACTCAATCATTGCGGCGGAAGGCCTACCTTTGTTCTTCTGATGCAAAGTCTTGTTCTTCTTGATCAAGTCATCCCTCTTCGCCTGCATGTCTTGTACCTCGTTGTGGTACTGGGCGAAGGCGCTATCAATCTTGGATTGGAGCAGCACAGAGTGCTTCATCAATTTGTCTAACTCCTTCTCCAAAGCTTCAGCATGGATGACTGTGTCACCATACCCCTTCAAGAGTTCGGTCTTTTGATGGGATCTCTCTACAATTTTCTGCGCAAGATCAAAAGCTTCATAATTATTTAGCGTTCATCAGCGCAAGACTACTCGGGGTATCGACAGCGTACCTGGACCCACTGCTCTGTGCAACACCATAACTCCATGCTTAGAGACACAACGGCCGGGTCGATCAGATCATCATCCAGCAACTCTAGGCCTCCGTGGCTTGGGGTCCCAGTCTCTGGCATCGGTGCCGAGCGGAGCGCGCCACGTCCTCCACCATCGCCTCGCTGACGACAACTTCAGTCCCTACCTCGGGCTGCGGATCAACCCGCACCTCCTTCCTTGGCTCGGGGGCTGTAGTTGTCGCCTGCTTGACAACTGGCTCAGTAGCCGTCGCTTTGACAGTAGCCGCTCCCATGGCTACTGCCTCAGGGATCATTGTTCCCTCGGTTTGTGGTCCTGAAAAGATCAAATCAACAACATGTGGTGGCTATGACTACTCTCCACGACAAGTGCTCATGATAGCAGGATACGTACCTTGTACCAAGGTGGCCTCATCAAGTCTTGGCTCTGTTACGGCTTCGGCTTGTGGCGGCGGCGTGGGTTCTCACGCCTCTGTCGAGCGGTCCCCACCATCGGCAGGCGTACTAGTTTCCGCCTCGTCCCATGACAAGTCGGTGGATTTCCTGCATCCATAAGCATCAAGTCACCAACATGAACTTTACGGAAAACGATTACTCAAGGACTCCGTGTACTCACAGCGTTGACCGCACTACAGTGACGGTCGGAGCGCCCAGCAGTCTGGCAATATCTACAATGTCGGGCTCACTGGTGGTTCCTGCCTCAATAGGAGGCTCTTGTTCTCTCTCCTCCGGCTGCTCAACGGCCACGGCCGCAGCAGGAGGAGGGCCTTGAATTTCTTCCGTCGACGGCTGTGGATGGCTCTCTACCGCCACGGCTTGTTCCTGTGTGTTCTCGGGTACAACATCTTCAACAGCTGGAGGCGGGCTGGTACTTCTCCCAGACGTCGCCCCCACTGTATCCCACAATTCCTCTTCATCTCGGGCAGCGGGATCCGGAGAAGGGATGTCCTGCAACAACGCAAGTCAAGTTGTCAGCAGCAGACTACTCGATAAAGTACTTGACTACTCTAGTCGTGGTACCCACCTCTTGCCTGGTCACCTCCGACACCTTCAGCTTCTTCATGGCATGTTTACGCACCACGTTGCGGGGCTTCCTCGGCGGGAGCGGCAAGTCCGCCTCAAGGCTGGACGGCTGCTCGACTACTGGTACATGCGGCATTCCAGCTCGGCTAAATCTGGAGCGGAGCTGGAAGCGCTGCTGCAGTGTCTCTTCGTCCTCCTCGTCAGACGTATCCTAAATGACGACAGCATCATCATCCTTGCCGACTACCCGGCGCTCTTTTGCCTTCGGCTCCGCCTTCCCCTGAGGTTGCTTCTCAAGCTGCGGGGGGGATGGCGGGATGGAGATGTACTTCTTCAGGTCCTCCTACAAGACCACGCAAGCATCAGTACGGCTACATATGCTACTAGTACTCGGGGGGCTCTGGCCATGACTACTAACCTCATTCGGCGGACGTGCCACGGAGTACTCCGGCACAGGGCATGGCGTGAACGCGGGCATATCTTTGAAGATTTTCCCCAGCCGCTCAATAATCACGTCATCCTCAATCTCCTCACCGGGCATCTGAGAGGAATCTTCAGCGCCAGTGTACTCGTAGCCGAGATGGTCTCGTGCCATCAGCGGCTGCACTCTCCTCTTCCTGAAACTGAAGGCCACATGTTCGGCCCTCAGTTCGGCCTTCCTCAAGGCCTTGATCTTCTCCAGCAGCGCAGGTAGCTGGAGGCCTTCCTGCATGGTGGGCTCTGAGTTCCACCACGGCGCATGCTTCGGCTGATACTCGCTCGGCTTCAGTAGCTCCGGGTGGTGGTTGCTGATGTAGAACCATTTCGACTTCCAATCTTGGTTGGAGTCTATCAGCTTGTACGGCAAGTACTGCCCAGCGGCATCCTCACGCATCTGCACCCCGGCACCTCCAACTACTCGGGGGTCGTCTGCGCTTGGTTGGGGCTTCAACCGAAAGAACTTTCGGAACAAGATCCAGTGGGGCTTGATCCCCACAAACGCTTCGCAGAAATGGACGAAGATGGAGGTGTGGAAGATACCATTAGGGTTGAGGTTGAGGTACTCGATCCCATAGTACCGGAGCATCCCTTTGAAGAAGTCGCTCACCGGAAGGGCGAGTCCGCGCTCCACGAATCGCGCGAACATCAGGATCTCGTACGGATTCTTCTCCATCGGATACGGATCTCCGGTGGCGGTGCGCCACAGATCCATCTCCTTCTCACGGAGGAAACCGCTGTTGATGAGGGCAAGGAGGTCTTCGGTTTTCAACTTCGCCTTTTTCCACTCCTTCGACAGATTCGGTGGAGTGGAGGGGGTGGTGACGACGATGACTGACCGACATCACCGGTCTCATCGCGGCTTCTCTTCTTCGACGCGCCGATCTTGGTGCTGTTCGCCGGTGATGCCTTCATCCTCCCAGTCATGAGTGTCTTCACTCGGATTCGCTCGGGGGCTGCGGGGGAGGGCGGACTACAGCGGCGGAGTTGAAGTAGATTTAATCTACTAAGCGGTGACAGCGGCAGAAGCAGTGAAGGAGGGAGGCTCTTCAGATCTAATCGCAGAGAATGCAACTGCTGGAAGTGAAAAACCCTAAGGGGTTCCCCTGTTATTTATAAGCCACCGAGCGGTTCAGTTCTGAGCGGGCGGCTCAGTTTCAGCTGGCTGACTCAGCACGGCGGGCTGACTCTTAATCTTCCAGTACTCGAAGCTCTCCATCTCGGGGGCTCGACTTCGATCGCCGGAATCAGTGGGCTAAACCAAATCAAGGACTTACTCCGGACACATTCTACAGTCAAGATGACCCTTCAATTCGAGAGAAGTACTTGACTCAAGGCTCGGTGGCTCCGTGCCACGTGTCCTTCGGTTTTTTCTCCGGATTCTTCGGGATAAGATTGGCAGAACTTCAGATTGACCCTCAGCTTGAATCTACAATTCGACCTAAGGCTCGGGGCTACATTCCATATGGAATGCGATTCTTCGAATCGCATTTTCCATATGGTTTTTCATCAAGACATCACGAGTACTATTAAAGACCTTCGAGAGAAGCACTCGGGGACGCTTGGGGACTACTCGAGAAGACTTCAAGACTACTCAAAGATCAGCTGGAGTACCTTCCAGCCTCGGGATGATTCAAGCATTCTTGAGGACTTTCGGCTTGTGGAACTCGGGGACGCTCAAGGACTACTCGCCAAGGCCGTCAAGACTTCTCGAAAACATCCTGCTCGACTACAAAGTACTTGGGGGCTTGTCGTATGGACATCCAAGGGCCCACTACCCAGGCGGGTACCAGGACCGACTACCCCGTGGCCCCCGGGACTACTCGACTTGGGCTACACGGTGCAAGACGGCATAGAGCACAAGGCAACCAGAGGGTTAGTACTCGGTTAGGAAGCTAGGCATGTCCGGATCCATGTAGAGTACTCCTAGCCGTGTACGACTAGTACTCTCTTTCTTAAACCGACTTGTAACCCTTCCTCCCGGACTATATAAGGTGAGGCAGGAACCTCTATCTCTCATCCGCATCATCTTGTAAACACACCTAATCAATCCAGAGCTACGCAGCATACAAGACGTAGGGTATTACGCACCTCGCGGCCCGAACCTGTCTAAATTGTTTGCCACGTGTCTCTCCTTTGAGTTCCCGATCTCGGCGAGGCCACAAACATCTACCTCGGGTACTTCCCTTGGTAGGTTGCTGGTCTAAAACACCGACAGGCGTCTTCTCCAGTCTCCGCTTCCGGTGTAGCGCCCACGTCTGGGCTTCCGGGCTTCATATCGTCGGCCCCTCGCCGCCCCCCAGAGCCCCGCCAGCTCGCGCCCCCATTCTTTTGCTGCCCCAGGTACTCCACACACGTGGGCCCCTTCTGTCGCCGTCGCCCCGTCCACACGGCCGTCGCCGTGTTCCCCTGCTCGGATCGGAGGATGAATGCGCGGCTCCTCACTACCGGCCTCTGCCTCCTCCAGCTCTGATCTTTGGACAGCTCCTCCCTGTCGGTCTGTGTATCCTCTAGCTCAGGTCATGGCACGAATGCGCATCAAGTTTGTCGCCGTCGACCGCCGCTCCTCCATCTCGACTCCATCGGCACCTACTCAACCGGTTCGTCGCCCTCGCAGATTTGATAAGCAGGGATTGATGGTCAACATTTAGGTTGGGTTGTTTTCTAATCCAAGGGCAATCTATTTGATCTTAAGATGTTCTCCTCTATTATAACAGGTTTGAGTTGAGAGATGAATGGAGGTTACAAAACCTGAAGTCTTTTGCAATTATATAATCTGATATGGTTTATGGGTTTGTGCTATTCCTTCTTATCTGCAACAACCAGAGTAAAGTGAGTTTCTATCAGAAAAGCACACCCATTTACTTGATTGTGCATTTTCTACTGTGTAAATATCTGTAGCACTTTTCATAGTGTGCATGTGCACACGTAGTCTTCTTCTAAAATGATGTTTAGTTGCTGAGAAGTAGATTAATTAATGTGCCACAGGGCCTAGTGCTATTTAATTTATATTGTCAATTTCATCAAATAACTGCAAAAGCATCTTGGCAAGAACTTGCATCAGTTCTATTATTTAGTGCCATATAATTTTAACGTAGTATTATTGGCATATCATTTCCATGTCACGAATATGGGTCAAAATTCCATATTGGCCTCCAAAAATTTAACTTTTGATTGTGGGCTTGTATAATTAATTTCATACACACCTCGCATTTTTATTTTTCTTTACAATAATTATGGTTCCTCGCAGGTTTGATAAGCAGAGATTGAGGGTACAAAATAGAGGTCTTTTACGATGCACAATACGACCAAACGGTAGCACGGTAGTATTATCGGTTTTTTCGATTTTTTGATATGGGTAAAATAGTAATTTGCTCGATGAATATTATTTGAGAAAATTTATCCGCTCTCATTGACCCATGCCCCCTCTTCACCTGTGAGATTCCCGGTGCCGTCGCCGCCGCCGCCGCTAGGACAGGTCCTTCCATTCCATGGCATGTGTTTGTAACATCCCCGACCTCCGCGGAGGTCGGGGATCCTACGATTGGGGATTCCATTCGACTTTGTACTACTATGTGTTTATAACATCCCGGAATTTCTCTGGAATGTTAGCAATGCAAAAATGTGGATTTCAAAATTTTGATTTGAAATTGAGTGCTTAAGTAAAATATAAGAATGTCTTCCTTGATCCTTCCCTAATTTCCTAGATTTATTTTGAGCAAAATAATAAATTCAGGAATTATAAAATGCTAGTGTGAGAACTTTGGAGTTTATTGGTTTTTATGTGGATTTTATTTGAGTGTGATTCAAATTTGAATTCTAAATTCAAATTTGGATTATAGGTGCATAAGGTTAATAGGAAATAGGAGAAACCTCTATCTCTCTTGGGCCTTAACCGCAGCTGCTAAAGTCTGCCGGAGGCCCCTCAGTTTCCCACCTCGGGTCCGCCCACTCGCCTGCCCATCTGATCTTTCAGCCCACCGGCCTGCCTCCCACCTACCTCTTCTCTTGTGTCACTGCCACGTGGGCCCCACCCATCGGCCACTTCTTTTCCCCTCCTTTCTTCTTCCCCAGGTGACGCAAGTCGTGGGGGCGTTTGCCGCCTAAGCTCGGGGGGGACCTCCATGGCCGCCACCCCGGATGCCCTCCATGTCCCCCAGACGCCTCATCCGCCATCCGCGCCGCATCCAAACCCTAGCAGTCGCGCCGCCCTATAAATCCTACCCCAGCCAACCTCCCTGATCCACGGCCGCCTGGGGGATTCCCCAATCCAAATCCATCAACCGCCACAGGAGAAAGGGAGAGGGAGGGAGAGGAAGGAAGGAGGCGTGGGAGGCGGGGAGAAGACCGGGCCGCCGCCCCGGGCGCCGAGGAGCTCTGGAGTCACCCGCGTCGCAGGGACATCGACGCCGTCATCTTCGGTGCTTAGGAGTTGGAGTGTGGTCCTGAAGACGAGGACGTCCGTGGAGCCGCTCGTGCGTTAACCTCGACGTCGTCTCACGCTACCGTCACGAGAACACCGAGGAGCCGGAGCTGCTCAAGCCTAGGACCTCGACGCCGCTCTGCTTCCCCTGCTTCCTCTTCCCCCGCCGTTCCGAGCTGCTCCGTCGCCGTGCTTTCTTCACCGCCGCTTCGCCGCCGCGTCCAGGAACGCGAGGTGAGCCGCACCGACCTCCTCACCTCGCTGTGGACCTGGCCTTCGAGCCGTGGCTGGATCGAGCCTTGTGAGCTCGCTGTTTGCCCGTTGCCCGCGCCGCACCGCCGCGCGACCCGCCGTCGTCTGAGTGCTGGCCATCGAGCCATGCCGGTCATCCTGCAGGTGCCACTGCCTACCACAACGCACGCGCGCTCCTTTGCCTTTCATCGTGTCGTTCCTCTGTTTCGGCATGCGTCCGCCGAGCTCCGGTTCGCCGCCGGCACCCACACGGCTGCGCACTCCACCATCGGGCCAAGGCCCTGTCTTCCTGGCCGGACGCCTGCACTCCACCGCTCACCCGCTTGCCCGACCGTCCATCTCTGCCCTCCGTTGTGCGCGCCGACTGGTGCCTGTCGCCGCCGTGAACCCCAACACACCGGTGTGCGCGTATAAGGTGCAGGTGAACCAAGGTCTTGCCTTTTCTTGGCCTGGACCCATGTGAGTGCACGCACCCACACTCACGTGAGTGACCTCGTCGTCGTAAGTGCACAAACCCGCGCCGCCGATCTTTTCTTCACCGCCCGGAGCCCTGTTTCCACCGCGCCGCCATGCTCAACCGGGAGCTCTGCCTTGCGGCCAGACACCCGCGCGCACTCCAGTCCGAGCCATCGTGTGGCCACCTTGTTCGAACCCGAGTCGCTCCGTTCGCGAGTCGACGATCCCGTCGCCCTTGTCGCGACCGCGACGCCATCCTTCTTGCCCTCGCCGCCGTGGGCACCCCTACCACCTAGACGCGTGAGCGCCAGACCCTGAGCCGAAACACGCACTCGCACACGTGCACGTGCGACCCCACCGACGCTGGCCACCCTAGCCTCGACGCCGAGCCGCTCTGTCCTGCCGCACGAAGCCTCACCTCGCCGCCGTCGAGCCAGAATCCCGGCCCAAGGCCGCGACTTTCTTGGTCCTATCGGAGCTCTAGGAACCCCTGAGCTTCACCGTGGCGCTTGTTGTCCAGCCGCCGGAGAGCTCACCGCCGGACAGCTCTTCTCCCGTCCGATGTCCCTTTGGGGCCGGACGTCGAACACCTGGCGCCCACGCCAAAACCCAGTAGGGTTGGTCACACACGCCTGCCTACACGCCGACCTACCCACACCGGATCCGCCGGATCCCGTGCACCGAGCCAACCACACCTCAGCCACACCTTTACCCGCACCACACCGAGCCGCAACGGATTCTTTGGATCTTGTGTGGCTGTCCAACCGCACGCAAGCCATGCCTTCGCCTGCACCTCTCCTGGCCACACCCGATTCGCATGGGATCCTTTGCGGCCGCCACACAAGAAGCCCAGTCAACCGCCACTTGTGCTGCAGCTGGCTATAACCTGCCCCGTTGGCAGCCACGTAAGCAGCAAGAGCTAGCCTGCAGCCGGCCTGTAGTTAGCTTAGAGCCCTTTAGAGCTAGTCTGTAGTTAGCTTATAGTTAATGTTATTGTGTATGCAAATTTTAATTTCAAAAATGTATTTTATCTTTGGAAATCCTAGAAAATCCGTTTTGACTCCGAAAAATATAAAACCTTTTCCAAAAATCTTCTAAAATCATAAACTCCGTGTAGGGCTAGTGTTTGATCTCTTTTGGCTCTTAATCGCTGTTCATTTGGAGTTAATTGCAATAGGACCCGTCTTTATGTTATTTACGCGTTAATAGGAGCAGCTGGAGCCGGGGAGCTAAGCTTGGAGATCGACTACACCGACGACTACGTCGCCGACGACTACTCGCACGCAGGTGTTCATGCCCGACTGATACTGAATACTTATTAGGCATTGCTATGTAGTATGCTAGCGCTTTACTTTAAATGCATGTTGATGAACCTTGCAATGCCTTCTTTAATTACCCTGTCCTTGATTGCCCTACTACTACTATATAAGTATATGAGCGTGTATATATGCTGAGCTTCGCGATGCATGTGTTGGGATGAGAATAGTTGTTCTTGGCGTGAGTGGGGTAAAAACTGGCAGGAGAAGGCGTTTTGGGTACTTTGGCGGGGGTGAGCTCGAAACAACCGATCTGAGATCGGGGATGGGGGTGCACTCCTCAATGTATCCCCACTTTTACGGATTTTGGAGCACAGGTGTTGGGGTTTTACTTACGCTTGGAGGACATGAGCTCGCCCCGGTCTGAAAGCGAGTGGACAGACCTTTTCACGGGACCTTTACGTACACACCACCTCGCCGAGAGTGGGGTTAGGGCCGAGTTGAGCTCGGCAAGTGCGGAACCATACCTGCCTGCAGGATAGAGGGTATCAGTGGGGGAGAGGTGGGAGTGAGACCACCTTCTCTCAGTGCGTCGCCCGTGTGGCCACACGGGGGGTATTTCACAGTTCCGGTGCAATTCCCTTTGCGAAGGGGATCGCTTTGAGGGCCGGATGCAGGATGGGACCGTAACTACCGAGAGTTCGCATGGTAGGATGGGCTCGGTTGGCTGATCACCGCCGGGTTCCATTCCGAGTTGGGTACAGGTGTACACGCTCTGCAGAGTTGTTCGATCTATAGCTATAGCCGCGTCTTCGGTCATGGACATGTCCTTTGATAGCTTTGTCCTCATGTTTTAGGATTTCTACCTCCCCCTGTAGTTGAGAGTGTGGTGAGCCGTGGTTGCAGTCGGGGAGAGGAGAGTTGCTCCCTCTACCTCGCGGATCCGATTGCAATCATTGAGGTGTGAGGAGAGGAAGTTCTCGCATCGACCCTAGATGGAGATAGGTTGTGGAGACGGGGCCCTGGGGTACCAGGTGTTTCCGAGCCGTGTTGAGAGTATGGTTTGAGACTTATATGGAGATGATTTCCATTTATACTTTGCTGCTGCTGCATAGGAAACCCGAGCTTCTACCTTGTCTCTTTTCTTACCCTTTTAGAAGCTAGGCCACTTAAAGCTGCATACAGTCGGTGACGTGGACTTATCCCACTCCTTGGGGATAGACTTTGGGTGTGCAGGGTACGAGTCCGACTACGACAACAACGCCGACGGTTGGTACGACTGAGGGATGCGTCGCTGCGCTCAAGGATGCCTGTGGGCGAGAAGAATAAAAGATGGAGACTCTTCTGGAATGCTAGCTACCGCTACGTAGAATTTTCACTCTGATTCAGCCAAGAGGCTTGTAATGTTGTACTCCATAATGGACATGTAATAAATTATGTACTAATATTTGTGTGGTGCGATGTATGGCTATGTTTTACTATCTGTGATGCGTTCTGTACGCGATAGCCACTGATCCAGGGACTATCGCAAAGGTACAGGGATTCGGGTTTTCTTCACCAAAAATCCGGGGGCTTTACAGTGTTGACACCCAACAAGTCTGGATTTAGCGCTGTTTTATTTACACTGTCAGTGGCAGTATTAGCTACCTTGTGTAGAATTAAGTCCACCGTCACTGTCCAATGATCATATTTGCTCGCCATACAGAGCAATGATATTTGTCCTTAGCTGTATTTATTATGTGTTCTCCAGGGTATTTATTCTGCTATATTTATTTTTACAATTTGATTTTTATGATTTTCAGATTCGGCTGCTCGGAGGCAACTTCACTGTTAACCCGCAGGGTGTTTACAAGACCCACGAGGAGCTCTTGGATGGTGAACTCTAGGAAGGATACATTAGGGCCGTCAGTTCATTTTTTTATCTCTAAATTTCGTTGTCCAAATGAAGCTTCAGTGTGTGAAAGCTCTAATTCTCATGTATCACGAACTACACCGTCATTTTGGATCTTGGTTTTCTGGTAACCGTGACCGAAGCAGTTAATCTGTTGGCATTATTAATCCTGTGCTAAGTCCTATTTGTATCTCAGTATGATAGTATCTGTCACTCGGAATTGCATCTTCTATCCTGAACTGTTTCTTTATGTCATATTCTTTTTTTCTCTCTGAATTTGATTATAACTTGATAACTCGTGCAAACAAATGAGTCAATAAACGTGCTGGTGTGCGTTGCTGCCCTGGCAGTTGTGCGTCGACTATCGCCACTAGTGAGGGTGCGAGAGAAAGTTTTTTTCATTCAATTCCAAGTCCGTGATTTTGAGTATAGCACTGAAGCACAAAATCAAAGTCTGCTTAATTCCATGCCTTCCTCGCCACTCGCCGCACATGCGCATGCACCAACTGATCAAATGCGTCTAGCTTTTCAGATGCGACGATTGCTGGCCAGGAACTAGCTGCGCCGATACGGGATGAAGACAACAGGTGAAGTCATGGCCGCCGCAGGCGCCGAGGCTTGACGAAGACGACCACGTACGCTGGCGCCGATCTGGGTGTCGTGGGCTCGTGGCCGTCACCATGCAGCCGCCGCCCCCTTAGCACGGCAGTCCTGGCCGCCTCCGATGCTGATGCCGATTCAATACATGTAACATACCAGGATTTAGAAGGTGTGAAATTTTTAAAAAATTTAAAACTTTTTGATTGTCATTGTGTGCAAGCAAACTTTATCCTAATTTGCTAGCCTCCCTCTTAAATTCTCCACAAATAAGACCAAATATAAAAATATAAATTCAAATTATGGTAAAATATGTGAGTTGGTTTTTCATGGATTTTATCTGGATTTATTTCTGTGTTGTTTGAATGTGAAAGTATTCAAATTCAAACAATAGTTCAAACCCAATTTCAAATCTGATTTCAAAATCCTAACAAACTAACTTGGGCCTGCTAACTCCTGAAGAAGTCTAACAGGCCACCTCCTAGTTCTAGCCGAGAGCAACCTAACACCCTTAACGCCTTCTGCCGGCCCAGCTCCGCAGCCCAGCCGGCCCACCTATCTTCCTCCTCGCTTCTCTCAATGACAGGCGGGCCCCGCGTGTCATCCCCACCTTTTCTATCCCCTCTCACCTTTTTCCCCTTGCTGGTCGCCGCCGCACGCGCTGCGCGCGCGCCCGGGGAGAGCCCGAGCCGCACCGCAGGCACAAACGCCGAGACCGGCGCGACCGAGCGTCCTTCTGGAGGGTTCTGCACAAGGGGAAAGGACCCAATTGCCCCCGATCGCCACGCCAAAAGGAGCCCCGCCGGCCACAGGTGCGCGACCACGTCGCCACCTCCACCCGGGCGTCCAATCCCAGCGCGCCGCTGCACCTTTGCCCTTGCGCGGCCTTGACCAAGCCACCTATACCCCGAGACCGAGACCAGCCAGGACTCCCACCAACCGCATTGGGGTTTTCCCCCTCCTCTGTTTCCACCGCCATAAGGGAGAAGGGGGAAGCAGAAGGGAGCAGGGGAGGCAAGGCGCCGCGCCGAGGGAAGCCGGAGGCCGCCCGTGACCGGAGCCGGAGTAGCCAAGACTGGAGCCGTCCGTGCCGAGGCGGGAAGGTTGTCCACGCCAAGGGAACCGGAGCAGAGGGAGACGCCGCCGCCGTGAACTACTTCGTCAGGCCTGCGACGACTCCATCGCCGACCCAACGTGAGCCAGCCTTCGCCTTTCTCTCCTCCCTCACCCTTGGTCTCATGCCTGTGTTCTCGGGAGCGTGCCCCAGCGCCATGCAGCCGACCGCCCCTGCCGTGCATCGGGAGCGTGCCCCAGCGCCACGCAGCCGGCCGCCGTGCCGTGCATCGAGAGCGTGCCCCAGCGTCACGCCGCCGGCCTTCGTGCCGAGCTTGTTTGGGCGCTCGTCGCCTTCTGTGTGCCAGGCTTCGACTCGTGCTTGGAATTTTTGCAGGGATGCCGCGGCAGCGCCGCGCCTCGCCGCGCTCGGCCGCGCTGAGCCGCGCCTCCGGTTACCGGATGGTCGCGCCGCGCGACCGTGCCCGAGGGCGCGTGCACGCGTGCGTGCTCAGGCCGAGCGACCCCAGCGCAGAGCCAAAGCCTGGCCTTTGGCCGGCCGAGCCGTACGCCGCGCCGCGCGCCACGTCCTAACCTCGCCGCGCGCTGGCCGTAGAGGCCCAAAGCTGGGACCTTAGCCACGCGCCGGCGCTAACCATGGCCTTGGGGCTTCATCCCCAGGCGTGCTTAGCCGCTGGACACGGGGAGGGACCGCCGGACCGCACGTCGCCGCTGCGGGATGCCTCTCGCATTTCGTCGAACAGCTGAGGTGCGGCGCCGCTGGGACGGGGGTGTCCACCGAACCCCAGGACTCCCCAGGGAGCTTGTGCGCAACCAGAGGAATTCAGGGGTTAGATCCAGACTTCTCCCACACCGAGCTTAGCTGGGCTCCAATCCGGGCTTTAACCCATCGAAGCCCACCTGAGCCCGGCTGTAGCCTGTCGCGACTGGAGTAGGAGATCAGGGTGGTTTGCTGGACTTTGGTCTCATGGGCCAACTGGGCCAAGTCCAATGGGCCTTTAAGGCCCACTAACACTTTAAGCCCACTAACGACCCACTAACCAAGGGTTGCTGACGTCAACGGCATTTTTAATAAAAACCATTTTCTATTTTAAAAAATGATTTCAGAAATGATTTATAAATGTGTTAACCTTTGAAAAATCATAACTAATTATTGGAAGCTCAGAAAAATATGAAACCAACTTCTATAATTTCGTAATTTCGAAACCTTGCTGATTGTAGCTAGTATGAGTTCATTTGGGTTTTCTAAAAAGAGGATTCTATTTGGAGTTATTGCTTAGATGGGTACCGCTTTCTTACGTGCGCATCGAACCTCGTGCCCACAGGCCCGAGCTTCGACCAAGAGGACGAGGAGGACCCGGAGTACATCGTCCCAGACAACGAGTACTACAACGACAACGCAGGTGTCATGTCACTCCCAACCATGTAGAATCCATGTTGTTATTAGATGCTAGTGCTTTACTTTTATGAATGCATTGATTGGATGGATTGCATAGCCATTCGATTAGCCATGCCTTGATATTTGATATAACCTGTTTCTTGCTTTACCTACCTCAGGACTAGCTACAGACCCCAGCTAGTCCCATATACTTACTATCCATACTTTTATTGCTTGATTATGGATGGTGCTCTGGGCTTGGGCTGAGATGTGGGAGATCTCGGTGTGTTCTAGCGTGAGTTCTGGGTGTGTTCTTCCTTGACGTGTTTTTGGCGGGAGCGAGCCGATTGGTTACTTGTGAACGCCTACCTCGGGGAAATGCGATCTGGCCTCTCGCCCGAGCGGCGTGTCGGGCGTGATGGAGATGGGGAGTGCTCGCTCTCAGCCCTTAAGGACAGATCATCAGTTGACCTTGCTTCAGTGGACTTTTACCGTACAAACCGCCCGCCTTGTATTGGGCGGGGGTGCAGGGTGAGACTCGTAGTGGATAGCATTCTGTCTGTAGGTGGATCGGTGTGATCGTGCTAGGAGACGTCGTTCCTCCTTAGAAGACTTCACCCCAGCGAGGCCGGGGAAGGGTTCCACAGCTTCGAGGGACCCCTCGCTGGTAGTATGAGCTGTACAGCAGGGGCTGCGCACTTACTTGGACTCCAGCCGTATGGTAGGGTTCGGACCCGGTGACGGCCGGTGACGGCTCTATTCGGGCGGGTACAGTTGTACAACCTCTGCAGAGTGTAAAACCTATAGCTATAGTCTGTGTCCACAGGTTATGGACAGTCTTCTGATCTCTCACCTGACTAGACTCTTTTCTTGTGCTTCTTCTCTTCCCCGAGTGTGTGAGCCCGGCTGAGGCCGTTGAGATGTGGGGATAGGAGCAGGTGGGCCCCACATCGCAGATGAGAGTTGGGAACTGAATTGTGGTTGATATTCAGTGCTTTGGTGTGATATCCTTGTTGCGGGGTGTGGACCCCAGAGGTGTGGACCTCCCTGAGGTGTTGACCTCACTGCATAATTCTGCTTACCTTGAATGTTGCTTCGCTGCTTTGCTTAAGCCTTCTACAGCCAGAGTAGGTTTATATCCTGCATAGTAGATATACACACCGCTTTTGCTCTTTGTTGGGAAGCTGACATGACCTACCCGCTTATCGGGTAGATCCTGGCGTCTCTAATACAGAGCCGGAGTACGACTTTGAGAATGACGGATGGGACGATTAGGGCACCTTCTACGCTCGAGTTGCCTGAGGAGTTGGAGTCTTCCGCGCTTTCATGAAGCCGCTGCGAGATGTTTTCTTTCTATTTGATTCAGTCCTGATGGACTTGTACCCGGCATGTGCCGAAGAGATGTACTCTGATTAATGTAATAAATAAATGTTGTACTCTATTTTATTTTCTGTTTTGTATGGATTTTGGTATTGCTGAGACAGGGATTGCACGTGGTAGCCTTCCTGGGACTACCACTGAGGTGCAGAGAGTTGGGTTTCCGTTCGCGGAAATTCGGTTCGTTTCAATACGGGACGGGGCTTCGTGGCCGATGCCGGTGTCGACGCGGGGGCCGGGGAATGTGTCCGTCGCCGCCGTCCACCGCCCACGCACTGCCAATACGAGTGGTCTGGGAATGGGAGTTCAGAAATGAAATGATGATGTTACCAGATAAAAAGTTACATAAAAGATGTCATATTACCACAATGTCAATTGTTTATTCCAATAATACCCTTATACTACCCATACGACCTGTTAATACTACCGTACTACAACTTAAAGAACTGGTAGTACAGAATTAATATCAACCGTCCGATCTTTACATATAGGTGCTTCTCTATTACATATGAGTCCTTTGCAACCAGTAGTACAGGGTTGTATTGTGCGTTGTAAAAGACCTCAAAAAAATTAGCCTACAGGTTCTTTGGTTCTTGCAAACACACGTTTCTATCTTGCTGCCGCCCGCCTGATTCACCTTCCTGGTGTCAAGGGCATTACCAGCCATCCTCTGATTGTTTCATCCTTTTGCGCGCATAGGTCGACTTGGTGTTAATTCAGCATTCCTCCTCACTAATGGAGTCCTTTGGTGAGCCATTTTATCCATGATAAATCCTTATTTTCTTTCCATAGCTGGTAAATTGTTGTAGCTAGAGCCCCAACCATCCAGCTAGTGCCACCCTTGGGCAACCAGCAGAAGCTGCAATTGTTCGTTTGGCTTATCAGCCACCAGTACTTTTCTCTCAGAACAAACGAGCCACCAGCAACCAGTCAGCAGTACTTTTCTCTCAGAACAAACCAGCATCAGCCACCAGCCAAACGAACAGGCGCGGAGTACGATTGGTGGACAGCTGGAGCTCCTTCTGGCGTCGGGACCACATCTTTTTCTCCCTCATGCTCTTCCTTCTGACGATTGTGATGAAATTGATCTTGCCTGTGATTTTTGTTCAGTCGATCCTATTTCCGGCAATGTATATGGGCTGTATTTAACCAGCATATACTAATAATGCTTAGCTCTTGCAGATTGCAATATGCATGCTGGTTACTGGCATATACTAATGGTCTATATATAGGCAGTAGGCCAGAGGTATGAGGTCCTTTCACATGAGAACCAAAAACTTAGATCGAATACAAAGATTTTCGGACTGATTGATCTCAATTTTAGGGTCAACAACTAAGTACATTATGCAATTTCATTAATCATATTAAATAAATCCCTATAGGGCTATTCCATACCCTGGGTATGGAAATACCCGAGCCAACCCACGAGCCAGCCTCCGACCCACCCAGTTCGCTTCCCCAGCCGGTTTTTCTTTTTCCCGCGTGCTGCTGCCTGCAAGTTCTTTCCTGTGCGGTTTTTCCATCCACGTGAAACGGACGTGGGTCTGTTTTTATTTTTTCCTTCCGGTTTTGTATCCTGTGCAGCTTTTTCATCCACGTGAAACGGATGTGGATCCATTCTTATATTTTTCAGAAAAATCAAGCAGATAGGCACAAGGCCACCGATTCTGATTGGTGGCTTAAAATTGAATCGTTGCAATTTTAAATGGAAGTGTGATGCGACATGAGATACTTCTGTATTATTTTTTTTTGTTGAACTTAACAAATTGAAGATATTTTTGTTGAACGTAACAAGCCGATTTTTTTTAAGCCAACAAACCGGAAATATTGTATGAACTGACTTATGAATTAGTCAGCAAACTATTCAGATCAGCCGAAAACGTGGAAGAAAAATTTCCTGTTGATACTCAGATATACATGGTCAGACCAATTAACTAATAACAATCTCAAAGCAAACTATTCAGATCAGCCGAGGTTGAGGAAGCAACCATCCCAAATCGACATGTGAATAAATAAGAAGTTATAGGTTTGAATTCTTTACTTTAAATGCATTTTAAAAAATCTGTCACAAAACAACAGAGATACATAGATGCTTTTTGAAAAAATTGTCATCTCAAAGCAAACTGAAAAAAGCTACCTAGATTATAACTGCATCTAACTTATTAGTCACAATTTGTGGATTTATCGTCCATGTAGGCTTTCAGCAAGAGAAGACTTCACTTCCTATAGATCATGACCTGCGAGAACAAATATGGCTCAGCAAAGAACAAATAAGGTCTTTACAAAAGAAATTGACCAAAAGAATCCGCCAGCCATAAGCACATTTGATGAGAATAAAAAAACAAGGCACATTAATCAGACAAACTAGAAACCACAATATTTTCATGTCCAGATCTTCTGAACATTTGTGACAATTAGCAAAGTATATTGGTCGAAACATATTGTCTCACAAATAAGGACATCAGGGAATCAAAGCAAATTAAGCATCCTACTAGAATCAAATTTAGATTCATCTGGTTAGCCTATTGTGAACAATCGTGCATCTTAGTAGTGGCAGAAATAAATTAGCATTATTACTCTAATACAATATCTATAAACATTATCACCAATATAATTTGAAAAGCTAGTGATGGGCTATATTTAACTGAACAGAAATGTTGATTCCTATCTGGAGCACTCAACATATCAGTATACTACTTACAGCTAGCATTGCATCGAACTGCAAAGGAAAGAAATGTGATGCCTGAAAGGAAGATACAGCAAAGTCTTCGGTTGAACATACTGCAAAGTATTTTTCAAAGGCATACAGCAGCAACAAAAAAGTACTGCCTTTTCATATCTAGCATATGACCAGAATGTTTTAATTTTCTAGATCACTTATTTAATTTATTATTAGATTCCATGAGACAAGTCAATTCATCATCATTCCATCTATAACTTTTTTTAAATAATTCCATCTATGCAATTACCGACACTGCATAGAGGGACTCCATATTACGAGTAGTGCCACCAAATTAAACAAAGCAACAAATATTACTGGATACCATCTCACTGAAGATGTCCTAAGAAAGCCATTTGAACTGTAACAATCATGAGCCTTAAATCGGTAACATTGGCTAATACATATATCTATATTTAAGTGGCATGCCCAAAAGTCTAACAGGATTCCAAAAAACTAAACATAGGCTAGTTCATATAGCAACTATGGAAGTGACTCTAATCCACCCTTTACTGCATAACTGCAACTAGTAATCAATTTTAAAAATACATCGATACAAAGAAGAAAGAACTTTGCAGAACGCACCAAAGAGGCTGTGACCGTCTGCTGGAAAGGGTCTCTGATCTGCACGCCCACGCCCACGCCCACACACACACACACACACACACACACAGAGAGAGAGAGAGAAGTTAGTAATGGCTAGTAGACTTTTCATGCCAAGAGATATGTCATAATGCTTAGGTCAATGAATTTGGGACACAATAACAAAGCTTAATTGGTTGCTTCTACATCTTGCAGTCACTTAATTTTGGGGTTGCTAAAGTGTTGATTGACTGAAATCACCTGAAGGCATGACCCTACACGATTTAATTCAAACTGCTAACCAATAATCATCATCACAAATCTTTTCCATCAACTTGGGCAATCAAGCAAAGTAGGGGGAATTGGATGCTAATTGACCGAAAACACACGCAAGTGTGCCAATTGCCGACAACCCCAACTAGTTGGTTCTGCGTCTTGCTATCACTGAATTTTGTGGTTGCTAAAGTGCTGATTGACTGAAAACACCAAAAGGCAGCATGCCCCTTACTAAATTTAATTATGACTGCTAACCAATAACCATCATCACAAATCTTTGCTACCAACTTGGGCAATCAAGTAAGGTAGGGGAAATTGGATGCTAATTGACTAAAAACACCAACAGGAAAGCGATGATTGGTAATAAAATGCTTCGTCTAGGAGACAACAGCCACAAAAATGGGGGAGGCAACTACGTCATGAAGCAATATAGACCAATCAAATCCTCAAATGGCCTGCTAAGATTTTTTCCAAAAAGAACTATGATAATGTTACTAACCTGAGTGCTGAAAAATAAGGATTAATCTTGCTAGATGAACAGGGGATTATTACATAGTTTTCAACATTGTTTGGATGGGTCCATTGAGTCCTTGATCAGAACAACATGCAAGGCACATCTGTCTTTAGATACAGACGGTCAGGTGCATGGCAAAGTTGATGCATGAGATACCAGAACAAAGATGCAAATACTCCCATGTACCAGCCACGCTTATGCCGACCTGGATGATCCCAAAGCTGCTACGAAGCTGCGGGATTGCTAGCCCTGCTGGCTGTTGCAGCTAGGATGACTAGAAGTTAAAAAATAGGATACATCAACCCTTGTGGGCACAACCAAATATTTGAGCAGGTACCAGCAAAATAACAAATTAAGTATTCAGTCACCTGAGAATCAACTATGAAGCCTTAGTAAGGATACTCCAAGACATTTGTGGACAGCATGACATGCATCAGTACCAACAAAGATACTGCCATTATATCAACTAAAGAGGATGCAGTGCTACCTTGCAATTCCTAACTAGTATATTGCGACTGAAAAGAAAAAAAAGTCATGAAAATGATAATTTGAAGCATTAGCAGAAGACGAGTGTATAGCTCTAGGAAAACAGTAGCATTCTTGTGGATACAAAGTTATAAACACATGTTGGCTTTGCTAGGCAATTAAGCAAATGATCTAATACATCACCTCTGCAAGTGTTTTTGCCAGAAAAATGAGCACTGCAACTGCAAACTTCAGGAAATAGTCTCCAATGTTATAAATGAGCTCAAATATGTACACAACCTTGTCAAGATCGAACAATATTCAATATTACTAAATCTAGTTCAGGAAATGAAGGGTATACTTCCATTTATGTCATCCTAAAATGGTTAATATTCCTCTGGCAGCACATTTTTTAATCAGTGATACTATTTCTTTTAGAGTGCTAATCAGAGAACAGTTGGGAAGTACTTAACTAGTTTAGCGGAACACATATGGAGGGCCAATGGAGGTCAACAACACAGAATGGATACACTTTCATGGCTGCAGTGCAACATTAGGTCATAATCACCAATGTGTGAAACATTTTTTATTTTCTAAACCATTCATGGACCTAGTAATAAATAATTGCCGAGGTTAGTACAAAATCAGAAGCCCAAAACAAAGTGAAATCTAATACCCTATTATTCCCCTCTAGGTTCAGAATTTAAATAGCCCAAAACAACCATAATTTAGGTGTTCAAAATGTAAATAGCCATTTATGTGCAGTAGTTAAATGCATAATTCAGCGAATGTTATGATTGGCTTCCTTTAAAATTTTATAATGCAGGGATTCTTTTCAGCTTATGAAATTGTTAACTAAATGAGGATTTTTTTAAAAAAAAAGTGCTTCAGATGAAAAGCTACAGAAGATTGGTAATTTCAAGTAAACTTAGCTATATAGACAAAAAAACAGATTTGCAGATATTCAATCTTATGAAACTCTGTACATGCAAGGAAAACCATAGATGAAACTACATGCAGTTACAATGTAAGTTACAACATTATGGCAAACTAGAGTCAAAATAAATAGATGTATGTGTGCAAGGGACAATGGAATGGACTGCGTGTGCAGTTGCCTACGGAGAACGGAGAGTGCGGCGGGCTGAGCATCCACTCATGCCATCGCCTGCAGAGGGGGGAAGGATGGCAGACTGCCTTGGACGCTGTCACCGCCTGCGTGAGAACCAGATCAAACCGTAGGACAAGAGCTTCACAGATGGGAACCAAATAATGGGACATTCGATCAGCAAATGCAACAGAAAATCATGAGTATCAATTAATTACTCGGAGAATAATTTAGGAAACTCGACTTCACGGCAAGGAGTGGAGGTGGATGCAGCTGCCAACGACGGGAGCAGCTCCAGGGCATCGCGTCGTCGCCGCTGCCGCCACCGTCCTCTCCGCCCAGTTGCCATGGAGCTGCACCTCGAGGTAGATCTGCGCCTCGAGGGGGCGGCGGCGACGGGACACGGCGTGTGCAGCGGTGGTGGCGCAGGAGCAGATCCAGGGCATCGCACGGCCGCCACCGCTGCCGCCCTCCGCCCAGCTGCCGTGGTGTTGCGCCTCGAGAGGGGCGGCGGCGACGGGACGGGCTCGCAGGCGGGCGGACGGGCGGCGGAACGAGGTCGCAGGAGCAGGGGCGTCGTGGGCGGCAGCGGTTTTCTGGGACCCACTATATGCAGGGACGTGCCGCGTGCGACGACGACTAGGAGAGGAAAAACAAAGAAAAACGATAAAAACCAGACGGGGTGGGGATAGCGGACGCACCGGAAAGATAGGAACTCGGAAGGCTGGCTCGGTTATGGAATAATATTCCATATCTAGGGTATAAAATATAAATATCATATATATAGAGAGAGTAATATTATATGGCACCCTGGATACGGAATAAGCTATTCCGTACCCGAGCGGCCGAGCCGCTCCATCCCGGTCGCCTGGACGTCCCTTGCCCCGCGCGGCACTGGTCAAATCAGCCCACGAGCCCACTAGCTGATATTATGCATTTTTATTTAATTAGGATCGTGCCCGTGCGTTGCTACGGGCAAAATAAATTTCGTTTATAAGCATCAAACATTGCCATGTGAAATAGTTCTACAAACTCAAAAACATAAGGCATTTTTTTGCCGGAGCATATGCATTATGTGTGTCTCTGCTATACGAGTTACGTTGTCCAGTAATTTTTGGAGGTTTTAGCTTTTGGTAAGTGTATATTCTTTGATCATGAAAACAGGGAAATAAAAAGCTTGTAATTGATGCATATCGAGTTACTAAATTTCTAGATATATGGTAAAAACGGACATTTTAGTGTGTGTATGAGTCCAGACAGTTGCATGCTCTATCATTCACCAGTCTGCATTCTACATATTTGTAGAATTCAAACATTTCAAACAATACCCAAATATTCATGAATTTCTTTCATCAGATTTTACATTAGCGGAGAGAGACAATTTTGTAAGCTGCGGAAAAGCATACTCAGTGGCCAAATGAAAGAAATAACCTAATAGCAACGAGTTAACTTCGCACAACTTTGACTTCCAACTTGGTAGAGCTGAAAGCCTAAATTATTATCTTTATGGTTGTCATCAAATATAGCTTTCACCAATTATTTGTTACTTTCTTCGCAGAATCGAGTTGCATTGTCCATGAAACTTGATAGTGCTACACAAGCAAATGAAAAGGGATAAGAAAGCACATCTGGAGAGAAAAATTGTAGGCCATGCTATAATACGATATTAATCAAAAAGTAATATATTAAATTAAATTCCAGTGCAGTGCAGTGAAAAACAATTAGTAGGGTTCACATGTGCCCAATGGTACTACCTCTTGATCTGCATGGCAACAATCATGATGTGGTCTATTCCATTCATTCATTAATATTAAGTTTGTCTGCCCTGAAAAATCCCAAACATGAACTGAGCCAAAATTGGGTGTCGAAGATGGTACCTTTTTGCTAATCCTCAGATTCAGAATGCTTGTTTCTCAGACATCCTCAAATTCAGAATGCTTGTTTCTCAGATAGATATCTTAAGCACCAACATTGTCTGCTTCAAACGAATGCTTATTTTGCAGACCAAAGCCAGAATTCTGCCTGGAGAAAAAAGACATGAAAAGGAGTCTAATTTTCTCACATAAAAAAAGGGAATAAGGTGTATTAACATTCCTGTGTCTATTTGCATAAGGAATTTGGCATAAAAAATACTGATAGAAGGTGGAATTCTAATGAGGAGCCCAAATCCGGAGGAATTTATATTATGTTATTATCTACTAATAGACATATTCCTGCTTTGGTGTTTTTGACTCATCCAATTTTTAGTAGATGAGTCCCATACATGCAGCAAAATAATACCTATTTTGTAGATGAGTCAGTAACCCAACGCCAACCAGATAAGCACTGATTTGAAATATCTGAACGTAGCCAGGTACACATTATTTATAGCTCTAGTAAAATAATCTGATGAACAGAATGAGTTCAGCTTACTGAAATAAATAGGAATAAAGTGAAAAAGGGAAGAGAAAAAAAAGAATGAACCGAATACATAAGAGCCGTCATGTGAAAAATAAATTAGGTGAACATAAAACAATACTGATGGCGATTTCAATTGTTTTCTCTGGTGAGCCTTAGATCAAAACCATATATCATACTTCTTACAGCATCAAAACCTCGCCATTTCACAAAGCAACAATAGTTGCTTTAATGCAAACTGATATTACGGCAGCTCATAACAAAAATTTGACTACGATTGAAGCATGAGAATAAAAAATTCTAAATATTAATCTCGAAACATAGAATTAGCCAGGAACAAATAATGTTGAAGGCTATTAAAAAAAAAACTTGCATTCTCCATAATTAGTTCATCCTCTAGCATAAGGAAACAAATTAGGCCCTTACTAAACTGCTAAATCTAAAAAATATCTTATATACCTCGTTCATGCTCAATGGCCAAACAATTTCAGACCTCTAGATTTATTTAGCATCCTCAATTCAGAGTTTCTTCAAGTCAGCAACAGCTTCAACACCAGAGACTAGCACCTGTGCAATGAGATTAAACAACAACCTCTGCCAAAAGGTCCATCAACGAAGATTGTTCATTGCAAACAAACATTTATATGAATAAAGAAAGCCAAATTGCCATTAACCGCAAATTTAGCACAAATAACAGCATTAGATGACAGTCCAGTTGGCATATGTTCTTCCTCAATTTATTCCCTAGTCAATTTTCCCAAATGCAAATGAGTATTAGAATAAAGACATAGGCATAATATCAAAAAAATTATAGCGATGAAGAAATAAACTAATGCATGGGTAGTATTCATCAAACTGTCACAAATAGTATATAGAAAAAGCCTGCAAACCAGAAACGTGTGAGGAAGAAACATCATAGCTATTCATAGGTCAGAAGCATGTGAATGATCACCTCTTATGTAATTCACTTTTGTTGTACTCTCAACATGGTTTGTAGCCTTCACAATAGCAATGTCCAGCTCCTATTACAATGGAGAGAATAGCGAGACAAGAGCTTGTAAACACTTAACGCCACCACTGCGATGATGAGAGGACCTAAATATGAACCCTATAAAGGTTAAATTGCCATTACCTTATAATCCTACTGTTGTGCTGTCCGTGAGAGCCCCAACGTACTTCGTGATGCCTGTGCCACCCGCAGCCATTCTCTCCTGATGCAATTGATGTCTCCTAATGGGGCTGATTGACCTGCAAGGAAGAGGCAACGAGTGATGCATATGAGTTTATTCTGTACCGGAAAACAGCTCAATGTGAAAATTCAAATTTGCAAAGAATCCATAACCGAAAAAGGTTATGCTGTTTAATCAGAATAATAGCAACACATAATACGGATTCTAAATCATTGCCAATCCTGAACCCGCATTACTGTCGAAGAATAATTCCAACCAATCTAGTTATAGAGAATTAGAGATAGATGGACAACTGAAGGAAAGCACCAAGATGGGCTGATGAAACCAAAGCAAGCTCACCAAAACAAGAGGAACCCCAGCTTGATTAGAAAGTAACTAAGAAGACCAGCATCGATTGGAACGATATTGTTCTGTAAGCAGGACTCGATAGCAGACCTACAGTACAAAAAATCAGCTGCCATCATCAATAGCAAAGAAACGGTTGATGAGGTGCAGAGAAGACAGAAAAGGACCTCCCACCGGTATTGGTTCACGAACGCGTTGCCCACTTGCGCGCACACGGGGAGAGAATGGGAGCGGGCGGGATTGAGTCAGTGAGGATCCGCCGGGCGACGGCGGCATCGGTGATGCCATCGAGGGAGGAGAGGTTAGGGTTTGGGGGGAGCGAGGCGGCGGATGCTGCGGCTCCGGCGGGCGGGGGCGGATTGAGTGTGGGGCTGCGGAGGGGCGCGTCGGCGGCGTGCGGACGGACGCACCGCAGATTGCGCGGAGAAGGAGGCGTGAGGACGGGAGGGCGCCCAGGGAGTGGAGGACGGGCGACGGCGGCGCGACAGCGGCGTGAGGACGGAGGGCGACGGGAGAATGAGGAAAGGGCGCGGCTGCCGCGGTATCGGGGGAGGAGGGCGCGGCTACCGCGGGATTGGGCGGGGGGATTGGACAGCGTCGGGAGCGGAGCGGACGTGGGGTAGAGAGCGGCGGACACGCGCGAGGTGAACGTACGTTCACCGCGGTGAAAAGTTCGACCATAAAAATTCTCCACTTCATTCTTTTTAGGAGTAGAGATTAAAAAGAAAACTCAGTAGATCGTGACCCATTTTGGCAGTTCCCGTGCGCTGCAACAGCTGCGCGGAGACATCGGCGGCGGTGGTGGCGAGATGCCCCCGAGGCCCAAGCCTCCCGGCTCCATCGGCCGCTGGATTCACCTCCACCCCTCGTGAAGGTGAATTCCCTTCACTGTTTTGCAAGAGATTAATGATAGACATGCCGTGTGTAGATCAAATTTCTTTGATTTGTTTTGGATCTACGGATGTATTTTCCAATTACTTGAATCCATTCCTCCCGCAGGCGGCGACGGCGCTCGCGGTACCTGAGCCCGCCGGCCTCAACACCGTGCGCAGGCGACGACGCTGTGCATGGCCCTTGGGGCCTCTCCCCTCTCTGCAGGTGACGGCACCGCGGAAGGCCGACTCTCCGTCCTCTGCAGGCGACGTCGTGCGCCCTTCGGTACCTCATCCTGCAGTGGCTGCGATCTGTGCCTTCGTCTTTAGTTCTTCACCTACGGCCAGCATCAGCTTCTTCCTTGTCTAGCTCCCTACAACGATCGGCAAGGTACCAATCTGAAACCATCTTGTTTCTATCTTCGTGATGATGCTGGATTTGTATGCAAAAAGGTCGACTTTTTCTAATAGATTTTTGTCGTACAGTTTGGATGGGGATGGATTAAGGTTAATGATTGTCAAATACTCAAATGTAAAGCAGATTTGGGTAAGATGGAAACTCATGACTGCGAGAATGTTCTTTTCAAAAAAAAAGATAAGAAGATAACTAGTCACACTAGCTGATAAGAAAATAGAATAGTTAAAGAGATGAGTGAATGCTTGTTAAAAAAAATTGAAGACCTTAAATGATAGTAAATTGTGGGTTTATGTCAAAATGCAAGTCAAACATGGTGTAGTTCAGCTCATAGAATCTGAAAGGCTGCCCAACTTTAGCCTTTCAGATTTTCCCTACCGGTTTTTCTTTTGCCGGGTCAAAAATATACATTTGTTGATCGTGGGTCCTCGTTCCTCGACCTCCATTCAGATCGTGGCTTCGCCAGATTCCGTTCTGGCGCTCCGTTCCGGCCACCGCGCGCCCATCCTTCTCCATTGCTGCTGCCCCTCGCCTATTACTTGCGTGCTATTATGAAATCGACACCACAATAGCCTGGCCTGGCTAGGTCACGCCGGGGCAACCCCTCTTGCGCCCAGCTGGTCGATTCTCCATGCCCAGATGCCGCCGCAGGCCCTTGCAGCTCAGCACTTCCGCAAGTTGTCGTCTTCCATCCACCATTGGAAAGGCTCCATCGCGTGAACAACGGAGTTGCCTACATTTGGAGTTTGACCGCCAGCTGCTCCCCCAAGTTTTGATCTTTCGATTGATGTGTGGCTGGGATTTTTGAGCGGTGTTCAGAAAAAGGAGATCTCCAAAAGAATGAAGGCGGCCGCGCCAATCACCCGTGGGAGACACAAGCAGTCATTCGTCTCTCAGTGGCTGTCATCCTCATTTTATTCCAGATGATTCTAATATGGTACCTCATGATGATTTATGTCATCAGGATTTTGTGTGTCCAAACAGTACTATTTAATGGCTCTCACAAAATCCATGCATCCAAATTGCAAACTACCCAGTTTTTATGACGATGATAAGATGAATCGGCTACTGTGAAATCATGGTATTCAAATAGCAATTGATACTTTTTATTATTACAATTGAGATGACTAGCTTTCAGAAACTAATCCTTGCATTTTCACTTGCAGTATCCATTATTCTTTCTTTTTACAGTGGTAATGTTGTTTTCATTTCAGGTCATGGCCTTTGAGTCATATAACCAGCAGTGTTACACGGATCAGTTCACACTGCACATCACCACCCATTAATAGAAAGATTGCCCCCTATAAGGTTCTACCTGTCCGTCTTAATTCTCTAATTGGACAGATGGATTAATGAGACTAAGGGGCACCTAATTGTGGTGTTTTCAGTCAATTAGCATTTGCTCCTTCCTGCGGTTGCATGATTGGCCAAGTTGGTGGTGACATTTTTTATAACGGTTACAAGTAAGAATTAAATTGAGTTTGGGCACACCTTATGGAGTTTTCAGTCAATTAGCATTTAGCAGTCCCAACTTTAGTTACAGCTGGATGCAGATTCAACCAGTTCTGCTTTGTTATGGTGTCCCAAATTTAGTGACATGATCAATTACCATGCTTGTTTCTCTGCAAATAACTAAGGTTCTATGGTTCAATATTCAGTTGGAAAGTAGCGGCTTTTTCATCTATTCGTGTTACTATTGGTGGTGAAGAAACTTCACGATAGGTTTCATACAATTCGGTTTTCTACTCTCATGTTACAGTTTATGTGACACTGTTAACCTGGTCCAGTTTTCCTGTTGCGGGTCAGGGTCTCAGGGATGCAGTGAGTAGGACAAGAGGTCAGAACGCACAAGCGAACTGCAAGAGTGAATACAAGCACATAGACTGTGGCGAGTTCAACTAAAAAAATTGTTAGCCTACTTAACCGATGGAATGAATGTGCATGTACAGGGATATTTGCAAACATGTTGTACATCCCTGATCTTGATCAAATTACTAACAATTGCTGTAAAATAAAGTTTTCCATCATCATTCTTAAATGTTTCCAAGCTTTTTTATATGTTTGCAGTGCTTACAAGTTCATCAGTTATCGCAAATATAGTACGACTAGACCTGTGATGAGTAAAGAAATAAGAAATAATGATAGAGCTAATTGACGAAATTGATGTATCATATCTTTTTTTATGGATGTTTATATTTCTAATATATTTGAGGAAAACGTAAAATTAAATGGACCACACGTCACATGCTAGTTCCGTCAAATAGAAAAATTTCAAATTCCGTCTCACTGATAGATACGATTTTGAACTAAGTAGTACAGGATGATCCCAGCGTTTCTTTGTGCATGAGGTTTTCTTTGATCGGTCTAGGGAACCCATTGAAAATATATTGAAGAGTTGTTCGATCCACGTCTAGATGCTGCTATCTGCAGTAATTAAAATAAAATATTGCGGAATGGAACATGGTGGTCCGATCAGCTGGACAGCTCTCGACGGAACGGTAAGTGGTGGGCCAGGCTGGGCCGCGTATGATCACCGTAAAGCAGGAACCGCAAAGAAAACGAACCGGGAACGTGCTTGAGGCGTGCTCGACCCAAAAAAAAACCGGACGAGGGCGCGATGCCGCGGGGCCTCCTGCTATGTAGCTACCGGAAGTTATGTAAGGGTTCGAACTATAAAGCCCATCTAAGCCTACTTAAGTCCATCTACCTTGATCCGTTCCGTTACAATTTTTAGCGCATGCGAACGAGGTGGTAGACGCCGAAAAAAAAGCAGACGCAAATGTGGACGCGGGAAAAAAAAATTGGACGCGGACGAGCCGTTTGACTTTTTCGACTTTTTTTGAACTTTTGGACCCATGGGAAAAAGCAGACGCGGGCATTTACTTTGACTTTTTGGACTTTTTTTTGACTTTTTTTTGGACGCGGGAAAAACTGGTACTGTATTAGTATTTAATTAACTTCCAATTGAAATTTTTTGCTGGGTATGTGGTTATAAGTGGGATAACTACGGGTGGGCACTTCGAAGTTGAAGTTTAAACTTTGAAGTTGGAAGTCAAACTTAAACTTATCTTACGAAGTTTAGGTTTATAATATATAATACTTACATATTTATTCGAAAAAGCACAAATTAAAAGGAAATTGTCGAAAACGATTGGAGTATGCAAGTAGTGCATATTGTACATGCAGATACATTGACAAATCATAATCATTCACAGATGAACCAAAAAGCTTTTCAACAGGAGAAGAATCATTCCAGATCAATATCCTCATATCCAAAGCTCTTTTCTTGTAAACTGATAATAATAAACATAGAGTAACCTTTAGAAGTGTTGAGATGTTGAATTATGTTTTCATACTCTCTAATAATTTATTCTGTATGCATAAATTAACATTTTTAGTTTTCATACTCTCTAATAATTCATTGGTTGGACAAATATTTATTTTCTTATAACAACCTTTAATTTAAAAAATTCAACATTTTCGGTCAACAATTTCAAAATATTTCTATTCTACCTCAACTTTTAAACAAGGATATCAACATTTTCTAATCCAATATTCAACATTTCCGTCATACACCAACAACCCTTCACATAATTAAACATTTTTTAACAACAATTTTACAACAAATTAAATTGTTATGTTCTAAATCAACTTTTATGTACGGATTTTTAACCCAATGTCCAACATTTATGTTTTTCACAATTGTGAACATTTATAGTTAAGTTAAATGAATCCAACATTTCAAAACATTTATCATATTTTTTTATCATTTATCATTCCTCAGTATTTATCATTTGTCGGCAATTATCATTTCACAATATTTATACAACAAGAACAACAATTGTTAACCAAATGTCCAACATTTTTTATTTTTCATAACCATGAACACTTATAGTTTAACTAAACGAACTCCAACATTTCTCAACATTTATCATATTTCCAAAACATGAGGAAAACATGTAATTTATAACAACAACCTTTGCTTAAAATAATTCAACATTTTTTGTTCAACAGTTTTTTAAAAAATTTAGTCTAAATCAACTTTTAATATATGAGGATACCAACATTTCCTAATCTAATGTTCAACATTTTCTGTTCTTCATAACCAACATTTCCCAACATTTTCTTCTTAGTCTGAAACATTCCTATTATAATTCAACTTTTATGATGTGCAAAAATAATGTTGTCAATATTTTTATCAACATTACTTGAAACTAACCAATATATTTCTTGAAATGATTCAATAATTATTTTCATCAAAAAACTTCTACACATTGCCCAATATCATATATGCATAAATCAACATTTTTTGTCAATAATTTAATTACTATTTTAAATTATTTATATTTTAAATCAACTTTTCTATATCGATATCAATAATTGTTAACCTGTTGTCCAACATTTCTGTTCTTCACAAATATTTATTTTCTTACGACAACCTTTACTTGAAAAAATTCAACATTTTTCAGTCAACAATTTCAAAATATTTCTATTCTAGATCAACTTTTATGAAGGATACCAACATTTCCTAATCTAATGTTCAACATTTTCGTCATTCACCTACAACTATTTCACATAATTAAACATATTTTGTCAACAATTTAAAAACAAAATAAATCATTATGTTCGAAATCAACTTTTACATAGGGATAACAACAATTTTAACCCAATATCCAACATTAATCGTGAATATTTATAGTTTAATTTATTGAAGCCAACAATTCAGAACATTTATCACATTTTTTGATCATTTATCATTTCTCAATATTTATCATTTTCAGTAATTATCATTTCTCAATATTTATACATCAAGAACAACAATTTTGAACCCAAATGTCTAATATTTTTTTTCGTAGCCATGAGCACTTATAGTTTAACTAAACGAAACTCAATATTTCTCAACATTTATCATATTTCTAAAATATTACACAAACATATAATTTATTCAACCTTTTCATAAAATAATTCAACATTTTTTGTTTAACAAATTCAAAACAATTTTAGAACATTTTTATTCTAAATCAACTTTTTATGAGGATACCAACATTTCCTAATCTAATGTTCAATATTTTCTGTTCTTCATAACCAATATTTCCTAACATTTTCTTTTTAGTTTCAAACATTCCAATTATAATTCAACCTTTATGTTGTGAAATAAATATTGTCAATATTTTTATCAATATTACTTAAAAGCTAACAAATATTTTTTTGAAATTATTCAATAATTCTTTTCATCCAAAACACTTCTACACATTTCCCAGTATTTTAACATTTTTCGGTCAATAATTTCACAACTATTGTAAAATATTTCTATTCTAAATCTACTTTTCTATAGGGATATCAACAATTATTAACCCAATGTCCTACATTTATGTTCTTCACAAACATTTATTTTCTTAGAACAACCTTTACTTGAAAAATTCAACATTTTCCGATCAACATTTTCACAACGATTTTAAAAGATTTCTATTCTACAACAACTTTTATGCAAGGATGCCAACATTTTCTAATCAAATGTTCAACATTTTCGTCTTACACGAATAACTACTTCACATAATTACACAACAAATTAAATCGTTATGTTCTAAAACAACTTTTGTATACAGATAACAACAAATATTTAACCCAATGTAGAACATTTATGTTTTTCACAATCATGAACATTTATAGTTAAATTAAATGAAGCCAACATTTCTAAATATTCATCAAATTTTTGATTATTTATCATTTCTGACTATTTATGATTTGTCGACAATTATCAATTCTCAACATTTACACAACAAGAACAACACTTTTTAACCCAAATGTCCAACATTTCTCAACATTTATGATAACTCCAATATATCATTCAACATTTGATGTGCATAATTCACCAACATTTTTTTAAATGATTGAATTATTTTTGCAATTCATAAACATTTGTTTTGTTTCTCTATTCTCCAATAGTTTATTTCACTTTAACAAAATTTTAGTTGCCATATAACAATAACTCCTTTAAATAGTTCAACATTTTTCTATAAAATATTTCACAATAATTTTTTATAAGGATACCCTAAATAACATTTTGGTCACCAATTTCACAACATTTATGTATACTAAACAACATTTCCTTGTGAATGAGTAAAAAATCACAAGTACCAAAAAGTTGAAAGTTGACCAACATTTTTTTACATAAATCAACAATTTTTCTATTGCAAAACATTTTCCATAACCTTTTATTTACACCAAAATATTCCACAACCTTCAAAATTTTTGTTCTCCATTACCAATATTTGTTTATGTAAACAAACATATCCAATCAACTTGTCTTTGACTCATCACCAATATTTTTTGAGAAATATCAACACTTTTTTACACTCCAAAATTTTCTTTCATATTTTCCAACAAATTTTCACATCAACATTTCTTGCTGTTGACCAACATTTTTATTCATAAATCAACATTTATTAATGTTTCTACAACATTTTTATACACTAACCAACATTTCTTACATCACTTTCTTTGAGAGTGAATCAACAATTCTTGACAAGCACCAACAGTTTTAGGTATTGACCAATATTCTTTTTACCTAAGTCAACTTTTTTGCAGAACATTTTCCCACACTAACGAATAATTTATTTAAATAATTCAAAATTAATTCTTAATCATGTTTTAAATCTAACCACCATTATATAATATGTTCAACATTTATATTGTAGAAAATTTATTGATGGTTCCTCAATATTTTTCACAGTCTTCAGCATTTTAGGATATATCAATGCGTTCTTATATTGTTTGTCCAGCCTTTTTAAAATCCCCCAACATTTTTTCTCAATAATAATACTGGTATACACTACTCTTGATTCCTCTCTTTTGACAGGTTCCGAAAACAATATGCATGAGCTCAGAGCCTCAAACCAAGCAAATCATGTACAACAATCAAGTATGACATGGTTTATTATATTTGTCAATTAGGTTCATTCCATACAGGTATGCACTGCTCATTTCATTGCATTTATTCAAAAGGAGAAGTAGGACAACAAAAAAGAAACAGAGATTAGCCCGAACATTCATTAAGGAGATTTGCATATCTTGCTGGCCCCATCCATGGATGACGCAATGCCTGCGTTTTCTAATTGGCAAACTGAAACCACACTGATTAGAAAAAAATAAGCATAAACAAAATTGACGTGATAAGTTATATCTTTAAATTCAGATATAAAGACAAAGTAATGTCTATGATTTTACTACATAGACACACTCATATCATGTTGGGGGTTTTAAATGAGTCAAACCCTGCAGGATTCATGTACCTTAATGTGCCGCTGATACAAGCAAAGAGTAGAGCAAAAGGTCACAAACTGAACCTAAACCAAGCATCAATAACTGACCAAAATGAACACTAATCTTAAGTCATGATCGTTTAATCTTAGAAAGAATTACGTAAAAGTACTTGAAGCATCAGGAAGTAATCTGAATAATATGTATGCAAGGAAGCTTATTGGTCTAGTAGCACAAGCTGAATTGGCAAGCAAGCTAAGGCGTTAAGCAAGCAGAAAGCACTAAATTCATAAATCCAATATAAATCTAGTAACTACTTGCAATATAACTACGAGTTACTAGCAAAAAAATCATAATGTCATACATATGAGGGAAAGAAAGGTGTACCGACACTTGTTGCCATGTAATCCTTGACAAGGTTCAGCTAGATGTTCTACAGGAGAGACACATGAATCCAGAAAAAAATATGTTAATGACAAGGCAAAGATTGATCAACTGAGTAAGCAAGTATGACATCTATAGAAGGATGAGAGCAAGTATCTCCATGGCGTTTGGTAGGAGCAGTTCAACACCATCAAATCTAAAAATGGCAAAGCAAGAGGGCATCTTGAACAATAATAAGATGAGCCATGGTGTATTAAGAAAAATGTTGGTGTATCAAGAAAAATGTTGGTGTATATCAAATAAATTCTTGGAGAGTGTGAAAAATGTTTTGTAAATATAACAAATGTTGATTTATGTAAAAAGAACGTTAGTGTACCTGGAAGTGTTGGTGTATGTAAAAAAAAATAAGTTTAAGGAAATGATTGTGTATGTAAAGAAATGTTGGTCATTCTCAAGAAAAATATGAGTTGTATAAAAAATTGTTAGAATAACATAGAAAAAAGTGTTGGTGCATATCAAACAAATGTTGATCGATATCAAGGCTGGTCTGCCTTTGGAAAAAAATGAAGAGGGTTACAAGACGTCACGGCCAGACTTTTGTGTACCATATCTCCATGCACCTATCTGTATTTTGAGAAAATGCATGCCTGTCCCCACACTCCTCCCACTAACGCTCTCATCTGTTCACATGAAATTAGAAAAAGGAAATTTGCTTACAATTTTTTTCAGCAGAAGTTTTTTTTAAAAAAAATCCAAACAAAATTATAAGGAAAAATTTCTCTAAAACATTTTGAACTAAATTTTTTGTAAAGAAAATTTTGGAAAGATGCTTCGAAAATCAAAAAAGGAAACAAAAGTTGTGAGAAAAAATTTTGAGAAAAAATTTCAAGAAAAGGTTTGTGAAAAAAATTGCGAAAACATGTGAGCAAAAATTTTTGTAAAAAATTGAAAAAAAATGTAGAAAAAAATCTAAACAAAATCATATGAAAACTTTCTCTAAAACATCTCCAACAAAAAAATTTTGTAAGAAAACTTTGAAAAGATGCTTCAAAAAATAAAAAAGGAACAAAAGTTGTGAGAACTTTTGGCCATCGTTGGCCAGCGAGGCCCACCCGGTGGACGTGCCGGCGCACGCCGACGAGCTAGTGCATGCTTGTGACGATGGCCGTGAACCTGATCCCCTACGCGCCAAGCACTGCGTGCACCAGTCCCACGGCGAGCCTCAACGACGTGAGCAGTGAGCTTCCAGAACCTTGATTATCGCTCTACAGTCGGAGAGTTGCCCTCGACCTTGCAGCCTCCCATTGCACCACGTAGGACCCGATTGACCGAGAAAATGAACAGAATCGATCCCATCCGGCCCCACCCTACTAGTCTTCTTGCTGCAAATAAACGATATTACTAAAAACAGAAAAACATTAAAGAAATAGCTGCCAGAGACCTATGTTGACAACTGCACCCACTTGCTGCATGCAGTCCCACTACCACACGCAACAAGGCCTTGTTGCGTGCAGTTGCACCCTGCTGCTGTGAGCTCATAAAAATCAGGGTCGTGTTTGTTTCCGCCGATTAAACTTTAGCGAGACTAAAATTAAAAATTTGACCGTTAATTAAAGGTATTAAATAAAGTCAGTTTACAAAATTACCTCCACAACCCCAGGCTAAATCGCGAGACGAATCTAATGAGGTCTTTGACCACGCGATTAGAGGATGATTACTGTAGTATTACTGTAGCAATTATGAATTAATTAGACTCATTAGATTCGTGACACAAAGTTATACTCATCTGTGAAAAGATTTTGTAAATAAATTTCGTTTAGTACGTCATGCATAGAAGATTTCTCGAAACTAAAATTTAGTCCGCGTGAAACAAACTAGGCCCAGAACTGCGTGGCAGAACACCCTGCCTTCCCCTGCAGCGTTCAGTAGGTCTGTCGAACGGTTGGTACGGATACGGGCAATTAAGTGATTAACCAGTGAAGCAGTGCAGTGGATCGGACGGAGATGCGCGCATGCATTACTACCCACCGTAGCACCCACCGTAGCACAAATAGAGAGAGAGTAAGATTAATGGGAGCCCAGGGCTTTCAATAATTATTGGAAGTCCCGGTCAACCCAGCCAATCAACCAACCACGTGTCCACCTCTATCTCCCTCCCACCTGACGCATGCATGCATGCAAATCCATCTTTTTGCTTTTTAGTTTTATCGCGATAATTCTTCACACGAGATTCCAATTCAGAAACGGTTTTCACCATAAGATTTGTGAGTTTTTTATGCACAATTTGAGATCCATTGTGAATATTTTTTTGAATTCAAAATTTTATATGACCATAGATGCCCGAACGGCAGGTTTGTATGACCCGGACTACATGTTTGTATTACCCAGCCGACATGTTTGTAAGATCTGGACTATGAGTTTGTATGATTCGGACTGCATATTTGTATGATCCGCGATGATAGGATTCTATGACCCAGACTACAAGGTTCTATGACTTGCGAGGCTGCGACAACAGGTTTCTATGACCTAGATGATAGGTTTCTATGAACTGGACAACAGGTTTCTATGACCTAGACACTAGATTTCTATAACCAAGACACCGGAATTTGAAATTTGAATACAAGTGTTGAGCCTAGTGAAAGATTTTTTTTGACACGGATGACAAGTTCCTATGACCCGAATGACAGGTTTATATGGCTCGGACTACATGTTTCTATGACCCCGCAACGAGAAGTTTCTTTGACACATACAACTGGTTTCTATGACACTGCAGACCATAGAAATCTGTCTCGAGGTCATAGAAACCTACCATACAAATCATAGAAATATATGGATTTGAAAAAAACATATAAAAACGAGCATATAAACCTACACACATGAGCATATAAATGTCGAGCCACTCATTTTTTTTCTAGATTTCAAATTTGAATGCAAGTGGACAAAACTAGCACATGCCACCTGATACACCTGCCACCTGACACATGCGGCCATATAAACCTGACGCATGCACTCATAGAATTTGAAATTTCAATATATGTGTTGGCGGTCATATAAATAAATGAGAATCATCATATAAACATGTTGGACTATAATGTTCCTAGGCAAAGTTTGGTCGTGCATAGAAACCAATTTGGCTATATAAACATACGAACATAAGCTTAAAACACCTATTTCTATGACCTGGATAATAAGTTTGTATGACCCTAATGAAAGCTTTTTTTTTCACAGACGACAAGTTTCTATGACCCATATGGCAGGTTTATATGGCTCGGACCACATGTTTCTATAACCCCGCAAAAAGAAATTCCTTTGACACGAGTAACAAGTTTCTATGACATTATGGTCCGTAGAAACATGTCTTCAGGTCATAGAAACCTGTCGCACAAATCATCAAGCACAGAAACATATAGAAATTAGCATATAAACCAACAACACGAGCATCATACAATCCTGGTAGGTCAGTCATACAATCCTAAAAACATGGCTCCATGGCCGCACAACAGACACAGAGATGTTTTGGTTCATCCGCCTCCATGACCGGCTCTGAAACGTTGGTGTCGCACGGCTAGGACTCCCCTGCAACAGTGAAGAGCAGCGGCACGCCATGAGCAAGAAAGCAGCGAGGGAGGGAAAAGATTAAGCATATTTCGCACAAAGAAAAAACTTTTTTTTTGCAAAAGAAGCATATAAACGAACGAAAAAAGAAAAACAGGAATATCTGAAAAAAAGAAAATCAGGAAAAAGAAAAAAAATGAAAGGGGGCAAATCCCCACCGCTGCCGTCAGGAGTCGAGGCGCCCCCGTGGAGCTCCCGTCCGGCTCCGCCTGCCTGTAGGCGGCCTCCGCGCCGCAACTCGCCGTGGGCTCCGGTGAGCCCTCGCCGGTACGCAGCGCCTCCCGCCGCCGCCGTGGGCTCCGGCGGGGCAAGCTCGGGAGGTCGCAGGGGAAGGGGAGCGGAGGTCGATTTGACTGCGCCGCGCACCTCCTCCGCCGGGGATAGGCCGCATCGCAGGCCGGCCGAGCATCCCGTCGCCGTTGGGCTCCCGCAGTGGTAGAAGGCCGGCAGTGGGCTCCCGCAGCTCGCCGGGCGTGCCACCGCGGGAGCTCGCCTGTCCCGCGCGCGTCGACCTCCACGGGCCTCCTGCCTAGATGTGTGCCGCCGACGAGGGAGGAGGGGGCGGAGTCGACGCCGTAGGCTGCGGCCGGCGAAGGGGCGACGTAGGGGACGAGATTGGAGCTCGTCGCGCGAGGAAGGCCACCTGCGCACCAGCACGCCGTCAGTCGTCGGGGATTCCCCGGCACCCGGGGAGCTCGCCCGCGTCGGCTGTCTCCTGGAGCTCACCGTCGGGGGTCGCGCTCGCTCTGCAAGAGCTGCTCGCTGCGCCGCCAATGGGGAAGCTGCTCACTGCGCCGCCAATGGGGAAGCTGCTCGCTGCGCCGCCAATGGGGAAGCTGCTCGCCACGGCGGTGAGGAAGGTGAGAGGTGGGGAGGTCGCCGGTCCCGTGCGCCCCGCCCTCCTGGAGGAAGCTCGCCACGGTGGGTGATTTTGAATCGCTCTGGTGGGGAATCAGGGGAGGAGATAAGGTGGAAGGGAGGATAGAGATAAGGTGGGTCCCGCTGGTGGGAATGTGGGGGGAGGAGATAAGGTGGGCCCCGCTGGTGGGCTGGTGGGAATGGGGCAACACGTGACCGGACCGCTGGTTGGCCAAGCTCGGGTGCGGGGGCGCGGGTGCTGGCTGGGCTGGTTGGCTGGGGCTTCCAATAACTATTGGAAGCCCTAGGCTCCATATATATATATATTATATAATACCCTGGGTACTCAATAACAATTCAGTACCCGAGCCAACCTCGCACCGTCTGGGCACCGCTCCTCCCACGCATATATTTTATTCCCTGGGCATGGAATAACTATTCCATACCCGAGCCACCTGCGACAGTCCGACCTGCCGCGGGTCACGCGCTCTTCCGCACTGCATCTGGTTTTTTTATATCGGTTTTTTAGGTTTTCTTCTTCGGTCCTCCCACGTACCCATGTGGGTCCCAGAAAACTACCGCCGCCCACGGCCCGACCCCCGTCCTATCGCGCTCCCGTTCCGCTACCGCCGCAGATCGGGTCTCAAATCGGCAGTTTAGTTTTCCATCCCCTCCAGTACACCTCTCTGACCTCTCTCTGGTAGCGCGTTGCGGCGGCGGCAACGGCGGCGTCTCCCACGGTTTCTGTGGCGACCGCTCCGCCATGGCCGAAAGACCGCCAGGAACGTGGAACGTGGGCACGTTCCTCGTTCCATGTTCCTCGTTCCGGACCGGGAACGTTCCCATTCCAGGAACAATTTAGTGTAAAAATACTTCATAAGTGTTGTTCCTTGTTTCGGGAACGTTCCGGTTCCGGGGACGGGAACGGGAACATGGCTACTAAGTCCGGGAGGTGGGCAGTGGTTCTTTAGCTCCTTGGATTTCATCAGCGCCACATCCCCTTTATGTCGATCGGTAGCCTCGTGCGGCGTTGGCGAGGTCGCAACTCCGACGTCCCCATGCGGCAGCTCAACTTCCCCTAGCTAAAGGTGACGATTTCTTCCAAAGGTTTTCATCCCCGGGTATGCAAAGTGCACTTAAATTCCCTCCATCCGGTTCCCACCATTTTGCTTGATTTCCAACGTAGGTATGAATAACAGTGTTCTAGGTAGTAAGCTCTTTTAATTCTCGTGAGCATAAGGGACATCAATCCCTTCCTGATTCGCCAGCTTATCTTGTGGCGATGATGGCCATTGTGAATTTGCCCAACTTATTTGTTTGGACCATCTGGTCAAGGCTTTCTTGTTTGCCCCCTGTTTGATTTAATTTATTCATAATTCTGTTTGATTTAATCATTCAGCATAATTCTGTTTGCATGCTTGGGGTCATGTTGGGCACCTCTGAGGCTCCGACAACGTGGTGTCTCCATTCTGGCGTCTTGTGCTTCAACTTGACAATCTGCATCTAAAGGGAGGTGTGGCTTAATGCTAGATGAATTATCAGACTTCAACGCAAAGTATGATGGCAGTACAAGTTCATCCTAATATCCAGTTGCCCGTCCTCATCAGCACCCAGCCAACAGAGATAGTGTTGTCGCTTCTCACTGCCATACTCTCACCCGAGATATAATCATCAGGTTGTGCAATGCAAATTTTTAAATTGGACTTGCCATTGTGCTTCGTCATACTATGGGTTGCCTTACCTCTATGCCTTGTTTCATCTTAAATGCCAATTTTTCATTGATGATTGATATTGGCTATATCACAACTATACAGAGGGAGTGGAATCTTACTGAAGAATTGGGCCAATCTAACTACATAATGGAATTACTTAATCTTTAGCGGGAACACTTCATATTGTTCGTTTTGACCATGCTCTATGCTTAAAATACCATAGAAAAATGGCCAGCTTTAGATATATTGTTTTTCTACAGCGCTCCTTTGTCTGCAAACATGCATCATGGCTATATATAGAACGTCCAAAACCGACTCCGTATGCAACCTGGGCGTTGTTTTTAGTGCGTGCTGCTCCTGGACTCCGAACTGGGCTCGAACTTGAATTGCTTTAGGCCTCCACCTCAGGGACTCGAACCAGATTAGCCTCGTGCCTCCTCCTCGACTTGGACACCCTTGTTGGACTTCTTCTACTACATTCCATGCACCAATCATGGTTGTATGCATGGGTGTCATGTCCTCATCAGTTACTACACTACTTCACAAGAATTCTTCTAGCTATGAAAGGGAGAAAAGAAAAGGAGGCAGTCATACAACAAGAGTCTATGATCTATCAGATTTGGTTGCGCCATGGTTGATGAATGTGAGTTTTCTCTATCGAGCTTCAAGCCTATTTATAACCCCAGATGGCAGAAGAGATAACTACAAGAGGGAATTGAAAAAGGCAAAATAAAGGGCATCCGATGCATTCAAAGCAGGAACAGTTTCCCCGTGAAAGCCTCAGACTGAACGATGGACAGTCATGTAGTCATACGTTTCCCAAAAATCAGGAACCAGCTTTGAAGGAGGATTGAATAACAATGAATGGCCCCACTTTGTACCCCAGAAGAGGAGGTTTTCAGGATCCTTTTCTCTCAACGTTGCTAGCAACAATGACAAGCTTCAATGCATCAGCTGGATGCAAGAACACTTCAAGAAGAAACTTGTCAAGGAATGGAGATAATTGCATTTTCCTGGAAGCACCCTAAAAGAGGCATACCTCTTATTCCTAATGGAGGCCGATCTAGTTCACAGATAGAAGGCTATGGTGCCACATGAGAAGCGAGTTGCATTTTTATAGCAAAGAAGTCGAACGAGATTATAAAAGGCACCTACAACCAGTGTGTCATCAGCATCCTGAACGGAAAACAAAGAACTTAGAGATAGACAAAAAGAGCCAGGAATAAGCAAAGGGTTTTTATTACCTCAGTTGGAGGTTTCTCAGTCTGAGAAGCAGTTGGATTCTGGGTCTGATTCTCTACACCATGGTCTGATTTCAGGTTGCTCAGATGACCCAGTCGGAGTGTCACCGACTGGAACTTCCTGAATTGGCTCCAATATTGCACCTTGACCAAGACCAGCAGTACTGGTTTGTGTTGATTGACCTGTCAGACCAGAAGACTAGACAAAGAACAAGTCGATCAGTTAAAGTGCAAAAGGAAAAAGAAAGACTAAAGATAGTCAGTACCTCGAAAGCACCCGCCAATACTCCAGCCATATTAGGGATGTTAACAACCACAGTGTCGATCTTTTTCTTTGTTCTACGGCTGAGAACTTTGCTAGTCACGCTTTTTCTCTTAAGAGTCGACAGAAGCGGGTTGTTTGGAGCAGGATTGGTCTTGGGGCCCTACATGACTGAAGAGATTGGGGGAGCTTTGTAGCCGATGTACGGTGTAGACCTCGGTGGCCAATAATTAATTGGCTTGCCACTCTTGCTTCTAGCAGGTGGTTCAGAAGTATCAGGCTGAAGAAAAGGGGAGCAGTCAGAACATATTAAGGATACATGAAACAAATCAAGCGAGAGAATACCTCGTCAACCGATGCTTTATACACGGGATCCAGCTTCTCGCAGTAAATTCTTGGAGACACACAGAAAAGATGATCACACCATTCTGCCCACCAGATATTGAAAAGAGGAGAAGTGAAACCAGAAAATTTCCAGGAGTCAAGATCAATAGTGGAAGAATCAGGGATCAGATCCAAGAGATGTTGATAATGAGTACCGCTAGGAATGACCACCTGCGGTTTAATCAAGTTGGAAAAGTAAAGACCAATTGGCAACTGGACAAACCCCAGCTGATGAGCACTCACTGAAGGATTATAAAATTCATAGGTGGCCGATTGATCTTTCCCAAAAACACAGGATGGAAGAAATCCTGGTTTGATCATTTCCACGAAGACAATTCTATTCTCATCATCCTTGCGGATGTCATCAAAGCTGAATACGGTCTCAAAGTTGGTATCATGATCATCATATGCAAACCAGATGATGGACTCTGGAGTGAAACCGAGATAAAAACTCCTGAAATGCTCTACTATGCGGGATGGAGTCCTCTTATGTCCTGGGAAGGCAGAGATTGCTTCCCCAAAATTCATGCATCGGCGCTTTACAACCGGGACACCATCTGGTTGATCTCCTGGAAAGGACATGTCAAAGATATTTTGCTCCAACTTATCTCAAAGATGGAGGTTCAACCACATGTTAATAAACCACCAGGGACCTCCTGCGGTGCCTATTGGGGAATTGGTTGACAAACTAACTGCCACTTGATGAAGGAGATTATAGACTGCACCCAGGAGATATTTGCCAAGAGGGATATGTGAACCAACGGCCAATTGTTCAGCTACGATCTGATAATTGGAAGTGGGGCCAAAAGATTTACCACAGAAGACAAATTTCTCAAGCCACATGTTCAGAAAAGCAACATGTTCTCTAGTGTTCACGGTGCCTTCCTTCATATGCTCAGCAATATAGCCAAACCAACCTCCCATGTTCTTGGTCTTCAAATGATGAGAAGGTTTATCATTTCGGCGACCAAAGAGGACATCCGAGGAAGAGACTTCTAAACCAGTCAGCAGAAGAACATCGGCCAGAGTTGGAGTTATCGGCCCATGACCAAATAAAAAAGCATTGAGTGCATCAGACCAGAAATAAGACGCATCTATCAAAAGAGATTCATTCCGGGACATTTCAGACAAGGACAGGTTGATGCATTGACTAATTCTATATTGCTCCCAGAAATCTCTGTTCTTCGCAGATACTCTACGATACCAATTTCTCCATCCCTTGTTATAACCTGTCCAAGACCTAAAACAGCCATCCCAATCGGCCAAATCCAAGGAAGCATTCTTAAAAGGGATTCGGCCGGTTTCAAAGTTAATCATCTCAGTAGGGTCAACATCACCCATTAGACCAAGAAAAGCCCGGGCTTGTCATCAACAGGGATAGTAAGATTGGATCTAAGTTCCTGGAAAAATGAATAAAAGGAATCTGGACTTCAGACAAAGCTGGGCAGCAACATTAAGGAACGAACAAAAATAAGGGGCAAACAAATACCGGAGGAATTGAAGAACCCATAGTAGATGATGAAGTTAGAAGATGCTCCAGATTCAAGAAGGGGGCAAGGCAAGAGCACGTTCAGCTGGATAATGAACCTCGCAGAAAGAAGGGAGCTGACAGGAAAACTGTGTCCATTTCTACAGTTGCTGAGCTCAAGAATGCCATTATCAGCAGGAGCCTCGAGGAGGACATGGATGAAGCTGGCATTGATGCCATACCTGAAGCTATTTTGGTGGACTTGGGGAACACCTTCTGTGGCGTACCTCCTGTGGAGCTGAACTTAGCCACCCTTCAACATCAAGATGTTGCCAATGAAGATGCTTAGATTTTCTGGAAAGATTTGGTGGTGTTTGTGCTTTCTCTGTTATTTTGTTATGACTGTCTCTAAAACTATGAATGGTGTTGCTTATTTCCAGTGGTGGCTATGCCCCATCTGGCTTGCTATGCTTTATCTAATCCTTTTATAATGAATCATCGTGCTTGGAATGTTCTGTGCTGGAATGTGAGGGGTGTGAATGACAAAGAGAAATGGGATTCTATTAGGAACAAAATTGATGAGAGTAATGCAAACATTTTTTGTCTGCAAGAAACCAAAAGAGAGACTTTTGAGATTACCTTTATTAGGAAATTTGCTCCTAAAAGATTTGATAATTTTGATTATTGCCCCTCTTCTGGTGCTTCTGGGGGCATTCTTGTTTGCTGGGCCTCCAATTATTTCTCTGCTGTCACTCTTGAGAAACAACCTTTTGCCATCAAGATGGCTGTCATCTCGACACATAACCTCCTGTCTTGGACCTTGGTGGTGGTCTATGGACCCTGCAGACAGCCTGCTTGAGACCTTTTTGTTAATTGGCTGCATAACTTAGAAATTGATGATGATGACTTATGGCTGCTCTTGGGAGATTTCAGTTTTTACAGATTCTCTGAAAATAGAAACAAACCTGGGGGTAATTACAATGATTGTCTTGTATTTAACAATATTATTAGCCATTTGGGTCTTGTTGAGCTGCCCATTAAGGGTAGAAGCTACACGTGGAGCAATATGCAAGATTCCCCCTTCTGGAGCAGATTGACTGGTTTTTTACTTCTGTTGCCTGGACTCCTCAGTTTCCCATGACCTTGGTTCTTCCCTTGGCCAAGACTACATCTAATCATCTTCCTTGCAAGGTTCAGATTGGCACCTCTATCCCCAAGGCTAATATCTTTTGGTTTGAGAACTTTTGGTTCGATCATCCTAATTGTTTGGAGCAAATCTCCAATGCTTGGCTTTCCCCTGTTCATGTTAATAATAGTGCTCATGTGATCAGTGCCAAATTCAAGCTTCTCAGAAGAGTTCTGAAGCTTTGGGCTAAAAGACTTTCTAATCTTAACTGCCTCATTGCCAATTGCAATATGACTATTGCTTTCTTAGATAAATTGGAAGAGATCAGAAGCCTGTTTCCTCATGAATTCAAATTCAGGGTGGTGATTAAAAATCACATCAGAAACTTGCTCTCTATGCAAAGAGAATACTGGAGGCAGAGATTCACTCAAAGGGTTATGCAATTTTGGGATGAAAATACGAAATTCTTTCATGCCATGGCTTCTGAGAGATTTAGAAAGAATGTTATTAGTCAAATTTTGGATAATTATGGGAGAATGGTTACTGATCATGAGGAAAAAAGTGCTCTCTTTTATCAGGAGTTCAAGAAAAGGCTTGGTACCTCGATTGATATCTCTATCCAGTTTGATCTACATACTCTCATTTCTCCCCACAGCAATCTTGACCACCTTTGCATTCCTTTCAGTCAAGATGAAATTAACAGTGTTGTTCTGGACCTGCCTAGTGACAAGGCCCCTGGGCCTGATGGTTTCAATACTACATTCTTCAAAAAATCCTGGCACATTATCAGAGGGGATATGTACAAATTATGTGAAGATTTTTATAATCACCAAGCTGATCTTAAGAGTATCAATTATTCATTCATTACTCTTGTCCCCAAGAAAGACAATCCTGAGAATGTCAATGATTTCAGACCCATCTCTTTAGTTAATTCGGCCCCCAAGTTAATTTGCAAGCTTCTGGCTAATAGACTTCAATCTGTTATTTTGGAAGTTGTTCATGAGAACCAATATGGATTTATAAAAGGAAAAACAATCCAAGACTGCCTTGGATGGGCCTTTGAATATTTGCATCAGTGCCATCACTCCAAAAGGGAAATTGTGGTCCTCAAGTTGGACTTTGAAAAAGCTTTTGATTTAATTGAGCACTCTCTGCTTTTGGCAATGCTTAAAGCCAATGGTTTCCCTGATAAATGGCTGCTGTGGATCTCAGAGCTTTTTGGTTCTGCTACTTCCTCAGTCTTGCTGAATGGTACTACTGGGAAAGAATTCAAATGCAGGAGAGGGGTTAGGCAAGGGGATCCTCTCTCCCCTCTGCTTTTTGCTATTGCTGCTGATCTCCTTCAGTGTGTTATAAATCATGAATATGCCCTGGGGAACCTTCATCCCCCCATTCCTCATGATCAGAATACTCCTTTTCCAGTAGTTCAGTATGCTGATGATACTATCCTAGTTATGAAGGCTGATGAGGGCCAACTCATTCTGCTCAAGGAGATCCTACACAAGATCAACCTTTCCAGTGGACTCAAAGTCAACTTCCATAAGTCTTGCCTTGTGCCAATCAACATTTCACATGATCAGGCCTGCTCCCTTGCTGCTGTTTTTGGGTGCTCTGTGGGATCTTTCCCTTTCACCTATCTTGGACTCCCTTTGGGTATGACTAAGCCACTTGTCAAGGACTATGCTCCTTTGATCTGCAGAATTAAGAGGAGACTCTCTGCTTCCTCTCAATTTCTTTCTTATGCTGGTCGTCTTCAATTGGTGAACTCTGTAATTTCCTCCTTGCCCACTTATTTCATGTGCACCCTAAAACTACCCATAACAGTTATTGAAATCATTGATAAGCTGATGAGGACATCCCTACCAACGATACACCACCAGCATCGACACCAACATCCACACCATCACTACTTCCGTAGGATACATCCCATATTCCTCTTGTTGGCCCTATTACTCGTGCTCGTGCTCGTCAACTAAATTATCAAGTAAGTTCCCTCCTGAGTTCATATACATTATGTTTAGATTGTGGAGACACGTGCACTATTGGTTTGCTTAGGAATCAAGGAGAAGAGCAACTTGGAAAAGGATTCGGGTCGGCTGGATTCGGATTGCACCACAACACCAACTTCTGACGGACGCCACGAACGCATATGGAGTCGGATTGGAGTGTTCAAGTACTTCCTGGAACCATGATGAAGTCAACTTTCAGATGGATCCAGACTCATGTCCATATCTATCCTGAGGCGTCCGCAATAAACGAATCATTGACTCGAGGTTTTTCTGTCCAGGGTGCTGCGCCACCTTATTTTGGCCCAATGGGCTATGTATCAAGTTGGGTCCATTAGGGATGCGTCATAGGGTTGGAGCACGACCCCAGCACCCCTGTGGTCATCCTTCCCCTGTCATATACTCCTTAGCCACCGTCGAGAACACTCGGGTTTTGTTTAGATCAAGTTTAGCCATTGCTACTTGCTTGAAGCGCGCGTGCTGATCAGCCGCCCGACTTCCTGTCTTTGGAACCCCACCTTATTGAGTTGTGATTCAGTTTGAAACCTTCAATCATATCTAGTAATTTCAGTACTTGTTCCATACTTGTTTCTGCTAGTTCTTCGATTGCTCGCGGGAATGGGTGCCCTCGTGGCGGTTGACGCGCTCCACAAGATCGCAGCAGCCATAGGAGACGGTGTATCGATTGCTAAGGCGCATTCCTGGAAGGGTTGTAGTCGGGCTGTGAACGTCGTTTCCTCCAATCGAAATATCTTCCACGTCCCTCATCGAAAGATCGGCCACAAACCCTAGCGGGTTCTCATCAGTTGGTAATCAGAGCGAGGTTTATCGGTGAGAGACTATCAATCCATTGCTGTTTTTATTTTTCCTATAGTCCAGAAAAGCCAAAAAAAATTGTAGATCAGTTTACTTGCAATCCTATAAATTTTTTGAGCCTTTACTAGTACTACTTAGTTAGGGCTTGTTGAGTTTTCAGTTGCATCGGTTTGTGTCGAGTTGCTGGTCTAGTGTCTATCCTTTAGAGTTTTGAGTTCTATCACGTTTGGTCACCACGAGATCCATTACCATCACACACATTGCTGTGGCATTTTTGCCACGACGGATACATCTTAAGTCTGATTCAAGTGTTTAAATACAATCTGGAAAGCTTATCTTTATCTCTTTCCAACGGATCTAGCCTTGTTGCAAAATTCGTTTTGAACATTCTGCACTTGTCCTGGAGATTGGCGATCTGTAATCTGTGTTGCAAATCTTTTTGTGCTGGTTTGTGTCAGTAAAGGAGTAAAAAAAAGTGAAAGAAAGAAATATATATAAAAAAGAAGATAATAGGAGAGAAAAAAGTTTGATCTTGCTATAGCATTTGTGTGAAAAGAAAGAAGAAAGAAAAAAAGAGAGCAAAAAAAGACAAGAAGGAAGAAAAAAAATTGGGGCTGAATCCTTTGTGTTCTTCGTGTTGTAGTGGTTGCTCTTTGTTGGTGCCTACCTTTGTGCCTAGGCTCACGTCTCTAGCATGGTTTAGCCTAGGACCAGCACAGTACCGCCGTTGAACGATTATTCAGCTTGCTTTTATAACTTTCAGCCCACCTATAGCTCCACATATTCGACTACAGCTTGACAGATTTTGTTGCTGCGACACCGATACACTTCATTCCAGGCTTGCAGACTTGTTGGTGGTCGTCCCCTCCTGTCGAGCAACATAAGAATTAGTGGAACTTGTGGTAATAGGTTGAGAGTTGTGAGCGCCTTTGCAGTAGCTACATCCCATTAGCTGTAGGGTTTTTATTCCTTCACTTGTTTCTTTGTTGGCTTTGTTTGTTTTCACCATGGCAGGGTCAGAAGATGATGTCAACAAGGTGCCACAGTCTCCTCACACTAAGGGGATCATACAACACTTCGAGAATATGGTGAAGAAGCACAATGAAGGAATTGATAATGACTTGCTGGTGACGAATGAAAAGATTGGACAATTGGAGACCACACAGATCGACACCAACACCAAACTTGTAGGGGTGGAGTCGTCAGTTGCTCACATGGACAAAAGTCTTGCTTCCCTTTTGCGCAGGTTTGATGAGGTGCACGCTAAAATGATTGAGGATGACAAGAAGACTAACAACAAGAAGGATGAGAAGAAGGATGACAAGAAGGATGAGTCATTTGATGACAATTGGGAAGAGTATGTTGCATATACAGAACACGATGAACGAGATCATCGCCGACAACGTACTAATCGTAGAGGTCGGGGTGGTTTTCGTCGTGACTGTGAGGTACATGGTAATAATGATGCTTTTAGTAAGATTAAATTTAAGATACCTCCTTTTGCTGGTAAATATGATCCTGATGCTTATATTACTTGGGAGATTGCTGTTGATCAAAAGTTTGAATGTCATGAATTTCCTGAGAATACACGTGTTAGGGCTGCTACTAGTGAGTTTACTGATTTTGCATCTATTTGGTGGATAGAACATTGCAAGAAAAATCCTAATAACGTGCCACGAACTTGGGATGCTTTGAAACGAATCATGCAGGCTAGATTTGTTCCTTCTTACTATGCACGTGATTTATTACATAAGTTGCAACAGTTGAGATAGGGTACAAACAGTGTAGAAGAATATTATCAGGAATTGCAAATGGGTATGCTGTGTTGTAACATAGAGGAGGGTGTTGAACCAGCTATTGCTAGATTTGTGGGTGGTTTGAATAGAGAGATTCGAGACATTGTTGAATATAGGGATTATACTAATATAACAGATTGTTTTCATATTGCTTGTAAAGCTCAAAGGGAGGTGCAGGGACGACGTGCAGGTGCAAGGTCTAATGTTTCTGCAGGGAAAGCTACATCATGGCAGCAGCAGCGTACGACTACTTCATTCAGTGGGCGTGCACCTCTCCCAACACCACCATCAAGTCGATTAGCACCACCATTTCCCTCCAGCGACAAGACTCGTGGTGCTCCCACAAATTCAGCAACCAAATCTGTCCAAAAACCAGCCAATAGTGCATCTTCAGTTGCCTCCACAGGTAGAACAAGAGATGTTCAGTGCCATCGATGCAAGGGCTTTGGACACATGCAGCATGACTGTCCTAGCAAGCGTGTTTTGGTGGTAAAGGATGATGGTGGGTATTCTTCTGCTAGTGATTTTGATGAAGATACATTTGCTTTGCTTGCGGCTGACGATGCAGGTAGAGAGGAACCACCTGACGTACAGATTGGTCCAGAGGATGCAGAGCATTATGAGAGCCTTATTGTGCAGCGTGTGCTTAGTGCACAAATGGAGAAGGCGGAGCAAAATCAGCGGCATACATTGTTCCAAACCAAGTGTGTCATTAAAGAGCGTTCCTGCCGCTTGATCATTGATGGGGGAAGCTGCAATAACTTGGCTAGTAGCGACATGGTGGAGAAGCTTGCACTTACGACCAAACCGCACCCACATCCATATTACATTCGATGGCTGAACAACAGTGGTAAGGTAAAGGTAACAAGGCTGGTACGAATTAAGTTTTCTATTGGTTCATACCATGAACTTGTTGAGTGTGATGTTGTGCCTATGGAAGCTTGTCATATTCTACTAGGTAGACCTTGGCAATTTGATACAGATTGTTTGCATCATGTAGATCAAATCATTATTCTCTCATGTACCATGATAAAAAAATTTTGTTGCTTCCTATGTCTCCTGAGGCTATTGTGCGTGATGATGTTGCTAAAGCTGCAAAAGCTAAAACTGAGAACAATACAAATATGAAATCTGTTGCTAATAAGAATGATGGGATACAATTGAAAGGTCATTATTTGCTTGCTACTAAATCTGATATTAATGAATTATTTGCTTCCACCTCTGTTCCCTATGCTTTGGTATGCAAGGATGCTTTAATTTCACTTCAAGATGTGCAACATTCCTTGCCGCCTGCTATTGCTAACATTTTGCAGGAATATTCTGATGTTTTTCCAAGTGAGATACCAGTGGGGCTGCCACCTATACGAGGGATTGAGCACCAAATTGATCTTATTCTGGGTGCCTCTTTGCCCAACCGTGCACCATACAGGACAAATCCAGAAGAAACAAAAGAAATTCAGCGACAAGTACAAGAACTACTCGACAAAGGTTATGTGCGTGAATCTCTTAGTCCTTGTGCAGTCCCAGTTATTTTGGTGCCTAAGAAAGATGGAACATGGCGTATGTGTGTTTATTGTAGAGCTATTAATAATATCACAATTCGATATCGACATCCTATTCCACGTCTAGATGATATGCTTGATGAATTGAGTGGTGCCATTGTGTTTTCTAAGGTTGATTTGCGTAGTGCGTATCACCAGATTCGTATGAAATTGGGAGATGAATGGAAAACTACTTTCAAAACTAAGTTTGGTTTATATGATTGGTTAGTCATGCCTTTCGGGTTAACTAATGCACCTAGCACTTTCATGAGGTTAATGAACGAGGTTTTGCGTGCTTTTATTGGGAAATTTGTTGTAGTCTACTTTGATGATATATTGATCTACAGCAAATCTAAGGATGAACATCTTGATCATTTACGTGCTGTTTTCAATGCTTTCCGAGATGCATGTTTGTTTGGTAACCTTGAGAAGTGCACATTTTGCACCAATCGAGTATCGTTTCTTGGCTATGTTGTGACTCCACAGGGAATTGAGGTTGATCAAGCCAAGGTAGAAGCTATACAGGGATGGCCTGTACCAAAGACTATTACACAAGTGCGGAGTTTCCTAGGACTTGCTGGGTTCTATCGACGGTTTGTGAAGGATTTCAGCACCATTGTTGCACCAATGAATGAGCTTACGAAGAAGGGAGTGCCTTTTAGTGGGGTAATAAACAAAAGAACGCCTTCAACATGTTGAAAGATAAGTTGACACATGCACCTCTTCTCCAACTCCCTGATTTTAATAAGACTTTTGAGCTTGAATGTGATGCTAGTGGAATTGGGTTGGGAGGTGTTTTGTTGCAAGAAGGAAAACAAATTGCATATTTTAGTGAAAAAATGAGCGGTCCTGTTCTGAATTATTCCACTTATGATAAAGAATTGTACGCTCTTGTGCGATGTCTGGAAACATGGCAGCATTATTTGTGGCCCAAAGAGTTTGTTATTCATTCTGATCATGAATCTTTGAAACATATTCGTAGTCAAGGAACACTGAACCGTAGACATGCTAAGTGGGTTGAATTCATTGAATCTTTTCCTTATGTTATTAAATACAAGAAAGGGAAAGAAAATATCATCGCTGATGCTTTGTCTAGGAGATATACTTTGCTGAATCAACTTGATTACAAGATATTTGGATTAGAAACAATTAAAGAACAATATGTTAATGATGCTGATTTCAAAGATGTTTTGCTGCATTGCAAAGATGGAAAAGGATGGAACAAATTCATCGTTAGTGATGGGTTTGTGTTTAGAGCTAACAAGCTATGCATTCCAGCTAGCTCCGTATGTTTGTTGTTGTTGCAGGAAGCACATGGAGGTGGCTTGATGGGACATTTTGGAGCCAAAAAGACGACAGACATCCTTGCTGGTCATTTCTTTTGGCCACAGATGAGGAGAGATGTGGAGAGATTTGTTGCTCGATGTGCTACATGTCAAAGGCTAAGTCACGCTTAAATCCGCACGGTTTGTGTTTGCCTCTTCCTGTTCCTAGTGCTCCTTGGGAAGATATTTCTATGGATTTTGTGTTGGGTTTGCCAAGGACTAGGAAGGGTCATGATAGTGTGTTTGTGGTTGTTGATAGATTTTCGAAGATGGCACACTTCATACCATGTCATAAAACTGACGATGCATCAAATATTGCTGATTTGTTCTTTAGAGAAGTTGTTCGCTTGCATGGAGTGCCCAATACAATTGTTTCAGATCGTGACGCTAAGTTTCTTAGTTATTTTTGGAAAACTTTGTGGGCTAAATTGGGGACTAAGCTTTTGTTCTCTATGACATGTCATCCTCAAACTGATGGTCAAACTGAAGTTGTGAATAGAACCTTGTCTACTATGTTAAGGGCTGTTTTAAAGAAAAATATTAAGATGTGGGAAGAATGTTTACCTCATGTTGAATTTGCTTACAATCGTTCGTTGCATTCTACTACAAAGATGTGCCCATTTCAGGTTGTATATGGTTTCTTGCCTCGAGCTCCTATTGATTTAATGCCTTTGCCAGCTTCCGAGAAACTAAATTTTGATGCTACTAAACATGCTGAATTGATGTTAAAGTTGCATGAAACAACAAAATAGAACATAGAGCGCAAGAATACTATGTACAAGCTTGCTGGTGATAAAGGTAGAAAGGAATTAAAGTTTGAACCTGGAGATTTAGTGTGGTTACATTTAAGGAAGGAGAGGTTTCCTGAATTGTGTAAATCTAAATTTTTGCCTAGGGCTGATGGACCATTTAAAGTGGTAGAGAGGATTAATGGCAATGCATACAAATTAGATCTACCTGCAGATTTTGGGGTTAGTCCCACATTTAACATTGCAGATTTGAAGCCATATTTGGGAGAAGAAGATGAGCTTGAGTCGAGGACGACTCAAATGCAAGAAGGGGAGGATGATGAGGACATCCCTACCAACGATACACCCCCAGCATCGACACCAACATCAACACCATCACTACTTCCGCAGGATACATCCCATATTCCTCTTGTTGGCCCTATTACTCGTGCTCGTGCTCGTCAACTAAATTATCAAGTAAGTTCCATCCTGAGTTCATATACATCATGTTTAGATTGTGGAGACACGTGCACTATTGGTTTCCTTAGGAATCATGGAGAAGAGCAACTTGGAAAATGATTCGGGTCGGCTGGATTCGGACTGCACCACAACACCAACTTCTGACGGACGCCACGGACGCATACGGAGTCGGATTAGAGTGTTCAAGTACTTCCTGGAACCATGATGAAGTCAACTTTCAGATAGATCCAGACTCATGTCCATATCTATCCTGAGGCGTCCGCAATAAACGAATCATTGACCGGAGGTTTTTCTGTCCAGGGTGCTGCGCCACCTTATTTTTGCCCAATGGGCTATGTATCAAGTTGGGTCCATTAGGGACGCGTCCTAGGGTTGGAGCACGACCCCAGCATCCCTGTGGTCATCCTTCCCCTATCATATACTCCTTAGCCGCCGTCGAGAACACTCGGGTTTCGTTTAGATCAAGTTTAGCCATTGCTACTTGCTTGAAGCGCGCGTGCTGATCAGCCGCCCGACTTCCTATCTTCGGAACCCCACCTTATTGAGTTGTGATTCAGTTTGAAACCTTCAATCATATCTAGTAATTTCAGTATTTGTTCCATACTTGTTTCTGCTAGTTCTTTGACTGCTCGCAGGAACGGGTGCCCTCGTGGTGGTTGACGCGCTCCACAAGATCGCAGCAGCCATAGGAGACGGTGTATCAGTTGCTAAGGCGCATTCCTGGAAGGGTTGTAGTCGGGCCGTGAACGTCGTTTCCTCCAATCGAAATATCTTCCACATCCCTCTTTGAAAGATCGGCCACAAACCCTAGTGGGTTCTCATCATAAGCATAGAAAGAACTGCTTATGGAGAGGAAAAGAGCTCAGAAATAAGCAGTGTTTTTCTAGACGCGCGTTTAATGCGTCTAGACGACGTCTAGATGCAAGACGTGGGGATGGCGTCGAGTTTACCCCGTAGTCACTGCTCTAGATGAAAATCTCATCTAGAGGTCTTAGACGGTCAACAACGGTCTAGACGATGCTGCTAGATGAGTTTTAGACGCGTTTACTCGGTTAAACATACGTCTGGACGCACGTTTTGAGTATGAGAACGTTTCGACGTTGGATTCAGAATTTCAATCGATCGCGCGCGCGCCCAAGGAAAGCCAAACGTTTAGGGTTACCTACTATATAAAGCCAACCAGGGCCTTTGATGTTTAGGTTTCAATCAAATATTTAATTATGGAATATTTGTGTTGAAATATATTTATATTATCAGTCTATACAAGATCTATAGTGGCTTGTAAACTATGATGTCTAGTGTGACTAGAATGTCTAGACAACATTTATTACGTCCAACACGTCTAATGCATCTAATACGTCTAAAACGTCTAGACGCCGTCTAAACTGCCTAGATGCTAGTCGTCAGCCCGTCGTCTGTTTTCGTCTTGCGTCTAGAAAAACATTGGAAATAAGGGCTACAACCTGGCAGCCTGGGATTTGGTTAGGAGGCCAAAGGATGAGGGTGGGCTGGGGGTCATTAATTTGAGTGTTCAAAGTGATGCTTTGCTGCTAAAACATTTAGATAAATTCTATAGAAAGGCTGATGTTCAGTGGGTCAGACTGATCTGGGGTAAATATTATAATGGTATTGTTCCTCATCTTGCCAAAGAAAAAGGCTCATTTTGGTGGAAGGACATTCTCAGACTCAACACTGTCTATAGAGGGATTGCCATTTGCTCTCCTGCTAAAGGAGACACTATCCGCTTTTGGGGTGACTTGATTAATGGTAACATTCACTCTTTGAAGTTGCCAAGCCTGTTTGAATTTGTTAAGGATCCCAATCTGTCACTTTCGATGATGAGACAATCTAATAACCTTTTGGAGAATTTCAGAATTCCTGTCCAGGAATGCTTATAATGAATTCTGCTACTTCAGGACATGTTGGAGGCTATGCCTGATACCCAACATGATGAGTTGGACACCTAGTCTTTTATTTGGGGGAGCCCTTCTTACTCTTCTTGCAGATTTTATCAGTTTATCTTCAGAGAGTTTCATCCAGAGAAATCTATCACTTGGATTTGGAAATCCAAATGTGTTCCTAAGATAAAATTTTTTGCTTGGCTGTTGTTAAACGACAGACTCAACACCAGGAATATGTTAAGAAGGAGGGAGAAATTCCTGGAAGAGGGTTACGATTGTGTTCTTTTCCAAAATAATGTGGAAGAAACTGTTGAACACCTATTCTTTGACTGTCCTTCTGCAGTTACTAGGTGGTTTGCTCTTGGCTTCCTATGGAATGAGGGCTTAAACATCCACCACAAGCTCTACCTTGCTAAGCAACAGTTCAATCAGCAGTTTTTTATGGAAATATTTATGATTGGTGCCTGGACTATTTGGAATGAGAGAAATGATTTCATCTTCAATCACAGGCCTCCTTCATTTGCCTTATGGAAGGCAACCTTCAAAACTGAAGTCAGAGAGCATTTCATCAGAATCAAGAAAGATCTCCATCAGTCCATTGATCTGTGGCTCAATGCTTTGTAATTTTGTTTTCTCTTTGTCAGAGTGGGTTAGGTGATCTCTGATTGCTTAGGTTCAGGGTTGTTGTCGGCCTGCTAGTTTGGTAGTTAGATAGTTTTCCTCTCCTCTTTTTCTTTCTGCCCCAATCTCTGGTTGGGCTCTCTATTCTGTTTTTTGTAAGTTGCTCTAAACCCTCTGTTTTTTTAATCCAGTTGCTGGGGGGCTTTGCCCCACAGTTTTCGATCAAAAAAGAAAGAGACGCCTTCGGGTGTGCAGGAGGAGGACGAGAACCTCCAACAGAGCTTGAAGAAGCCATGAATCAACAAGAACTCTAGTGTCGTACGGACATCCCTGGGCCCACTACTCAGGTGGGTACTGGGACCGACTACTCTGTAGGCCCCTGGGACTAGCCAACTTGGGCTGTACAGCACCTGATGGTGTGAAGCGCAAGGCATGCAGAGGACTAGTACTCGGTTAGGAAGCTAGACATGTCCGGATCCATGTAGAGTACTCCTAGCCGTACTCGACTAGTACTCCTCTGGCAAACCGACTTGTAACCCTACCTCCCGGACTATATAAGGTGAGGCAGGGACCCCTATCTCTTCATCCGCATCATCTTGTAAACACACCCAATCAATCCAGAGCTACGCAGCATACAGGACGTAGGGTATTACGCACCTCGCGGCCTGAACCTGTCTAAATTGTGTGCCACGTGTCTCTCCTTCGAGTTCCCGATCTCGGCGAGGCCACATTCATCTACCTCGGGTACTCCCCTTGGTAGGTTGCCAGTCTAAAACACCGACAGCTGGCGCGCCAGGTAGGGGATCTCGCCGAAGATCTCATGGCGAACTCGACGGCTTCAATCATCATCAAGCCAACCGCCGCCTTCAACCGCGGCGACACCTTCGTCTTCGGCTCCTGGGTCTGCACTGCTGACGGTGCAGGATCGTTCCAGCGCTACCTCACCATGACCCCGGACCCGGAGACCGGGCTCGTGACACTTCCCGAAGTCGTCACGGGCACACTCGCCGAAAAATTCGGCGAATTTTCTCTCTACAACCAAGTCGCCGACTTCGAGCTTGGATCCGCCTCCAACTCGAACTCGACGTCGCCCTGGATCGCCTCATGCGAGCCAGCTCCTAAGCCATCGTGTGAAGCGGCCCCTCTCCACGAGCACTTCCCATACGGTCTCTGCAACTCTAGCAGGGCCCACGCGGAAGCTCTCGCTGCACGCTGGGTCGGCAAGGAGATCGCCTCCGAGTACTCCTCGGACTCCAACACCGCATCCGGCTACTACTCGGACTCTTCATACGAGTTCGACTTCGGATCGGACCCAATCGAGTCCGAGTCCGAGCTCAACATAACCAAGGAACAGCTGTCAGGCCCTGCTACCGGCTTGGTCATTACATCTACTCCCGCCGGTAGATTCGTCTACTGTCCCGACCGCAAGCCAGCAGACCTGACAGACGACAACTCGCGCTGCGTCGCCTACCTCGATACACTCCCCTTCCAGGAGGGGACCCCGCTGGCTCAAAACGACGAGCACACCCCCACTGAGGTGGCGACTACTGACTCCAGTCTCTGCACTCCCGACCGCGAAGTCTTCATGGCGGCCGGGGATGTTGGGACCTCAGAAAGTCGACCCGACCGGTACCTTGACGACATCTCAGAAGATGAGTTGTCCGCCAACGCACCTCCCGACGAGACAGCCGACGACAAGAATGCTCGACGTGACCGTAACAGGAAGCGAAACAATCGACGCAAACACCTCCGAGAGACTCTCCCCATTCGGAACCTCAATGAGGCTCTGGATCAAGTTGCCAACCGGGTACACACTACTCCTGAGCAGTGCCTCATGTCTATCACCACGATAGCATGGCAGGCCCAGGGGATCCGCGCAGGTGAAGTCATCACCAAGCTCGCTGAAGACGCCTACTTCATGCGGGTCGACAACAGGGTTGCTCAAGTACCCCCCGTCAGGAATCACGAAACCAGACACCACGAGGCCACTAGTCGCAGCCCGGCAGATGGCGGACGCAACCGTGTCCGTGGAGAACACTAGCCAAACCCCAACCGCTCTAGGGCCTCAGCTGGAGGACCCTCACAGGGCGGCAATAGCCAAGGCGGCGCCGGTGGTAGCCGTGGCGGCCCTGGTAGTAGTCGCGGCGACGGCGGTGGTGGCGGCAACAGCGGCGGAAGCTCATCCCATGGCGCCGGCAGAAGAGCTGGTGGCGGCGGCGATCGCGGAGGCCGAGGCCACGCGAACAGCCACGCCACCGGCAACTCACGTGGAGGCTACCACGCCCGCCATAGGATCGACAAGATCTGTCACAAGAAGACTACTGAAGCAAGCGACAGCGATGGCTTCCCCGCCTACTCCGCACGACTTCGCAATCTACTCCTTCCCGAGAAATTCAAACCTCTCGGGATCACCAAGTACGACGCAAAGAAAGACCCAGTTCAGTGGCTCAGGTGCTATGCCCTGGCCATCGAAAATGCTGGTGGCAATAATGACGCAAAGTGCCTCTTCTTCCCCTTCTGTCTGGATCAAGCTCCACTTACCTGGCTCGAGTCGCTCGATAAGAACTCGATCGACTAGTGGGTCCAGCTGAAGGCTCAGTTCACCAGCAACTTCGCAGGCGCCATGGGGCGCTCGGGTACTCGCATGGACCTGGCGATGGTCAAGCAGGAACAAGGCGAGACGCTTCGCCAGTACATGCGGCGCTTCTTCGACAAGCGCGCGACCATAGTCGACGTCACCGACAAAGAAGTCATCGACCTCTTCCAAGACGGGCTCTACCACCGTCGCACCTTCGAAGACTTCGGTCGCCGCCGCCCGAGTTCCATCACTAAGCTCAAGGACATGATCACATCATGGGCCGATGAAGAGGACAAGGCGAACGCCAAGTACGACTCCATTCGCGGCAAGAGCAAGAACAACACGGGCGGCCACAACAACAACAACAAGGACCAAGGGGGTCGGAACAACAACAACTACTCGAACTCCAACCGCAAGCGCAAGCCAGACAACACAGTCGCGGCTATACAGCGCCCTGCGAAGGACAACTCGAAGAAGACCTCAGGCGGCTTCAGAGACTTGCTCAAAGAGAAGTGCCTGTGGCATCTGGATGGCAATCACACCACCGAGCAGTGCTATCAGCTCCGGCGAGCACTCAAAGATACTCCCGATCCACGACCTCCTCACGACAAGAAGGGCAAGAAAAAAGTCGACGAGGGCAACGGCGAGTTCCAAGAACCCGATAAGACGGTGAATGTCCGCTTCGGCGGATTACCCACCAGACGGTCTCAGAAGGCCACCCAACGGGAAGTCTTGAACATCGAACCAGCGGTGCCGACACCTCTAAGGTGGTCGGAGGTACCCATAACCTTCTCCTGCGAGAATCAATGGACAAGCTTCTCCGAACCAGGACGTTTTCCACTCGTCCTGAAACCTGTAGTCGCGGGCTCCAGACTCAACAAGGTACTCATCGACGGCGGGAGCGGACTCAATGTCCTCTTCACCAAGACCTTGAAGAAGATGAAGCTCGACATCACCGACATGCTCACCAAGAGCGCGTCACCTTTCTACGGCATTGTCCCCGGTAACGCGGCTATTCCACTGGGCTCAGTGGTCCTGCCAGTTACCTTCGGGGAGACAAGGGAGAACTACCGCACCGAGTACATCAAGTTCGAGGTTGCGGACTTCGAAACCTCCTACCATGCCATTCTCGGCAGACCAGCTATCGCCAAGTTCATGGCGGTACCACACTACACCTACTTGGTACTCAAGATGCCAAGTCCTGCCGGAGTACTCACACTGCAAGGGGACTTGAAGATCTCATTCGACTGCGACACCGAGGCTGTAGAACTCGCAGCGACCAATCAAGTACCCAATGCAATGATGGAAATCTTCACTGCGTCCAAGAGGCTCGCTCCAACCGAACTCGAGATTCCCGAGAAGACTGACACCGCGAACAAGCCTCAGCCATCAGAGGAAGTTCAAGTGAAGGCCATTGACCTCGGAACGGGCGACAGCAGCAAGACTACCATGATTGGGGCAAGGCTCAACCCGAAATAGGAAGACGCGCTCGTCAGCTTCCTTCGGGCTAACCGAGACATCTTCGCGTGGAAGCCAGCGGACATGCCAGGGGTGCCCAGGAGGCTGATCGAGCACTCACTCAACGTTGACCCCAAAGCTACCCCCAAACGACAACACCTTCGCCGTTTCGCCGACGACTGACGGGATGCCATCAAGAAGGAACTCGCCAAACTACTCGCGGCGGGATTCATCCGCGAAGTCTTCCATCCTGAGTGGCTCGCCAACCCCGTCCTCGTCCGCAAGAAGAACACGAACGAGTGGAGGATGTGCGTCGACTACACCGACCTCAACAAGCACTGCCCCAAGGACCCCTTCGGGTTGCCGCGGATTGATCAAGTCATCGACTCCACGGCGGGCTGCGACCTGCTCTACTTCCTCGACTGCTACTCCGGGTACCACCAGATCGCTATCAAGGAAGAAGACCAGGAGAAGACCATGTTCATCACCCCGTTTGACGCCTACTGCTATACGACAATGTCGTTCGGGTTGAAGAACGCCGGCGCTACATACCAGTGAGCTATCCAGGCATGCTTCAAAAAGCAGCTCAACAAGAATGTCGAAGCCTATGTGGATGACATGGTCATCAAGACCAGAAACTCCAATACGCTCATCACCGATCTTGAAGAGACTTTCGCATCCCTGCGAGAGTACCAATGGAAGCTCAACCCCAACAAGTGCGTCTTCGGCGTACCATCTGGGAAACTACTCGGCTTCATCATCAGCCATCGCGACATCGAAGCCAATCCCGAGAAGATCTCCGCCATCACCAACATGAAAGCTCCAACCTACATCAAGGATGTCCAGAAGCTAACCGGGTGCATGGCGGCCCTGAACAGATTTATCTCGAAGCTTGGAGAATGGGGACTACCCTTCTTCAAACTACTCAAGCACCAAGAGAAGTTCGCGTGGACCGCGGAGGCTGATCAAGCTCTGGCGCAGCTCAAAGACTTCCTCTCAAAGCCACCGGTCCTCATGGCTCCTCGCAAAAAGGAGCAGCTACTACTCTACCTTGCTGCGACTACTCACGTGGTAAGTACTGCCATCGTTGTCGAGCGGCAGGACGAAGGCCACGCCTACCCAGTCCAGCGACCAGTCTACTTCATCAGCGAGGTTCTGTCAGAGTCCAAGGCACGGTACCAGCCGGTCCAGAAGCTACTCTACGCAGTGCTCATCACCTCGCGGAAGCTACGACACTACTTCCAGGAGTACTCGATTGTCGTCATCACCGACTACCCGCTCGGTGACATACTCCGCAATCAGGATGCTACTGGAAGAATCTCCAAGTGGGCAGTCGAACTCGGCGCCCTCAACATCGACTTCAAGCCACGCACCGCTATCAAGTCTCAAGCACTAGTCAACTTCATGGCAGAGTGGCGGGAGAATCAGCTACCAACTCCAACCGAGCGGCCAGAACACTGGGTGATGTACTTTGACGGCTCACTCAAGCTCGAAGGCGCAGGTGCAGGGGTACTACTGATCTCTCCAAAGGGCGAACAACTCAAGTACGTCCTGCAGATCTTCTGGAAGGTCTCAAACAACGAAGCCGAGTACGAAGCCCTACTCCACGGGCTCCGCCTCGCAATCTCATTGGGCATCAAGCGGCTACTAGTCTACGGCGACTCCGCAGTGGTCATCAACCAAGTCAACAAGTCTTGGGATCGCAACAAGGAGAACATGGACGCCTACTGTCTGGAAGTCCGCAAGCTCGAGAACAAGTTCTACGGTCTCGAGTTCCACCACGTCGTCCGCGACAACAATGTTGCAGCGGACGTCCTGTCAAAGCTTGGTTCTACTCGCGCGCAAGTACCTGCTGGAGTCTTCGTCCACGAGCTTCACGCACCATCCATCCCGGAGCCGGCGCCAATGACCACTGACCCTGTGCCACCACAATCCGGTCAGGAGGTCATGATGATTGACGTGGACTGGAGAAAACCCTTCATCGACTACATACGCGAGCAGAAAGTTCCCTCCGACAAGAACATGGCCGAACAACTCGTCCGCCAAGCCAAGACCTACGTACTAGTCAGGGACAAGCTCTACAGGCGGGGTGCCACTTCTGGAGTACTCATGAAGTGCATACCCCGAAATGAAGGCAAGGATATCTTGGAGGAGATCCACAAAGGCGTCTGCGGAGCAAGGCTTTCCGACGAGCTTTCTACTGACCCACAACTCTGGCCGACGCTAAAGAACTCGTCAGAAAGTGCCAAGGATGTCAATTCTTCGCCAAGCAGCAACACGTCCTGACCTACAAGCTAGTCACCATACCACCAACCTGGCCCTTTGCCTGCTGGGGGCTCGACATGATTGGGCCTCTGCCAACTGCGCCAGGAGGATTCAACAGAGTCTTGGTGGCCATCGACAAGTTCACCAAGTGGATCGAAGTCAAGCCGGTCACCTGCCCAAAGGCCGACAGAGTACTCGACTTCTTGGATGAACTCGTGCATCGCTACGGGCTGCCCCATCGCATCATCACAGACTTGGGCTCCAACTTCAACAACCACCAGTTCTGGGAGTACTGCGAGAATAGCGGGATTGATGTTCGGTACGTCTCAGTCGCCCATCCCCACGCCAACGGACAAGTCGAGCGCGCTAACGGGATGGTACTCGACGTCCTCAAGAAGCGATTCCACGTGGATCAAGGAACTACCCAACGCACTCTGGGGGCTTCGTACTCAGCCTACCAAGCCAACGGGACAGTCGCCCTACTTCCTGGTCTACGGCTCCGAAGCTATTCTACCTGCCGACGTGATGTGGGAATCCCCGGCAGTCGAGGAATACGACGAAGGCATCTCAGAGGACAGCAGACGGGTTGACATCGACGGCCTCGAAGAAGCCCGCTGCGCCGCCCTCGTCCAATCAGCAAGGTACCTCGAGGGTATCCGACGCTACCATGATCGCAACGTCAAGGAACGCTCCTTCAACGTCGGCGATCTAGTCCTCCGTCGTATCCAGAACACGGAAGGACTACACAAGCTCAGCTCGCCATGGGAAGGTCCCTTCTCAGTCTCCAAGGTGACCGGACCAGGCTCCTACCGCCTCCAAACACTTGAAGGCGACAACATCAGCAACTCGTGGAACGTCGACCAGCTGTGTCGCTTCTACGCGTAGTCACTCGACTACTCATCTATGGGTCCAAGTCTATACGGCTACTCACGGGCTCTTCGCTGTAAGCGGCCTCTCGGTCCTGGCACTAGTCTCCGGACTACTCTTCTCCAAGATCCAGCATCAACGGCTACTAACGGATCTCGGGCTGCTAAGAGCATCAAGGACTCTAGCAGCGGTCAAAGAGACCATGTACTCTAGATCCAGCCTATACGGCTACGAACGGATTTGCAGCTGTAAGTGGCCTAAGGGTCCTGGCACCACCTAGCCATAGGCGGCCTACGGGTCCTGGCGACTACACTTGTAAACGGCCCTGGCCATCCAGGTGTACTCATTCTTCAGTAATAAAGTTTGATTCTATTCAACTTCTTTGCTGAGCCTTCTACTCAGGCAGACTCTACCGAGTACTACTACTCACGAGTTCTCCACGGTTTGGTACTCCGCACACTTCGTTGCAAGTGGCGGTCACGAGTACTCATTTCATACACAATACGTGGACAACTTTCATCGATAATTCAAACAAGTTACTGACTACTCTGTTTGTCTTACATGAATTACTCTAAGTTATTTTTACAGAGACTACTACTGAAGGTTGAGCTTCTCCGCCACTTGCTCGGCAATGGGCGCCATCTCCTCCAGGAGAGCCTTGTACTGATCGTCAGTACAGTTCGCGGCAAGTCCACCGGCGACCACGTCCACAGGAGCCTTGGGGAAGTACGATTTCATGTACGCCAAGACCTGGTTCGGAATCAACTTCGCCAGGTGCTTGACATACGTCGCCAGTCGTCCGGGGGCTTCCTTCAACCGATCCACTAATGGCGCAATCTTGGGCCCGCCTGGATGTGGCACCAGCAGCCTCGCGATAGGCAGCGCGGCTTCCTCGAGTTCCTTTAACTGGCCTCAGAGCTTCTCACAGTCCTCGTTGAGCTTTTGCAGAGATTTATAGCAATTCACGAGGTCACGATCTGAAGCTTCACGAAGCTCCATATGCTTGATGCATTCATGGCGCAGCTGGGCGTAGTCGTACTCAAGTACCTCTCTTTTGTCGGTTTCACGGTACACGATATTCTTGAGGTCCGTCTCCGACGCCTTCAGCTGGTCCACTCTCGCCTCAAGATCTGCAGACAACTCAACTCAAGGTCAGACTACTCATAAGTGCTACAATAAGTACTCAGCGCTCTGATGGAAGGCATACCTTTGTTCTTCTGGCGTAGCGAATTGTTCTTCTGGATCAAGTCGTCCCTCTTCGCCTGCATCTCCTACACCTCATTATGGTACTGGGCGAAGGTGCCGTCCAGTTTGGATTGGAGTAGGGCTGCATGCTTCTTCAACTTGTCTAGCTCCTTCTCCAGACTTTCGGCACGAAGAACTGTGTCACCATACCCCTTCAAAAGATCAGACTTCTGACAGGACCACTCCACCACATCCTGCGCAAGACAGATTCAGTACATGAGAACTCAGTACTCCACGCAGCAAGATTAGTCGAGGTACTCGCAACGTACCTTGACCCATTACTCGGTGCGACGCCACGACTCCATGCTCAGAGCGACAACAGCCGGGTCGATAAGATTGTCCTCCAGCAGCTCAATACCTCCATGGCTTGATGATGTCGCCTCTGGCATCGGTGTCGACCGAATCGGCGCGGCTTCTTCTATGACGGCCTCGCGGACGACTACGTCCGTACTTGCCTCGGGGAGGGGATCGACCCGTGCCTCTGCACTCAGCTCGGGGGCTACCGTAGTCCCCAGCCCGAGGGCTGCTCCTTCCGTCGTCCTGGCCACCGGCCCTGTGGGCTCCATCTCCACAGTAGCCGTCTCCATGGCCACGGCTTCAGGGATCGTAGCTCCCTCAGCTTGTGCTCCTGCCACAACGAGTACAAACAGTCAATTTCAATGACTACGACTACTATGCATGATGACTACCAGCGATGACAGGACACATACCTTCGACCAAGGTGGCTTCCTCCAACGTCGACTCCACCGTGGTTTCAGCTTGTGGCGGTGGTGTGGGTTCGCGCTCCTCCGCCGAGCGGCCCTCTCCATCGGCCGGAGTGCCGGTCTCCCCACCGTCCCACGACAGGTCCGTGGATTTCCTGCATCATGAAGCAGTCCAGTCAGCAATACAAGTCTGCCGCCTACTCGACTACTCGTGAGTTCAGATAACTTACAATGTTGACCGCACCACGGTCACGGTCGGGGCACCTAGTATACTAGCAATGTCAACTATGCCAGCCTCGCTGGCAGCTTCGGCCTCGACAGCAGCCTCCTCTGGTTGCTCCACAGCTGCAACCGGCGGAGGGTTTCGTCCTTCTTCAACCGACGACTGCAGCTCCGCAGCGCCGGTCTCCTGTTGTGCCATGACTGGCACGGCTTCTTCAGTGGATGGAGGCGGGCTGATACTTCTCTCAACTGCCGCCCCCATGGTATCCCAGATGTCCTCGTCGCCCTGGTCTACGAGGTCAGAGGAGGGGATATCCTGCAACATTACAAGATAGATCGTCAGCATACGACTACTTATCAGCTGTACTCGACTACTCTAGTCGCAGTACTAACCTCTTGGCTGGTCGCCTCGGAGATCCTTAGCTTCTTGGCGGTGCGTTTCCGTGCCACATTACGCGGCTTCCTTGGTGGAACCGGCAGGCTAGCCTCCAGGCTCGATGGCTTCTCGATGATGACCGGTACGTCTGGCATTCCAGCTCGGCTGAATCTTGAGCGGAGCTAGAACCGCTACTGCAGCGTTTCCTCGTCTTCATCATCCTCGGAGCTGGACTCAATGACGACGGCATCATCACCCTCACCGACTTCGCGGCGCTCCTTCTGCTTGCCCTTCCCCTGCGGTTGTTCCTCAAGTCGCGGAGGGGAGGGCGGGATGGAGATGTATTTCGCAACATCGCCCTACAAGATACAGCAAGCATGAATACGACTACCTCAAGTAAATCAGTACTCGGGAGTCAATGTCACGACTACTCACCTGGGTCGGCGGCCAAGCCGCGGAGTACTCAGGAACTGGGCAAGGTGTGTACGACGGCATGTCCTTGAAGATCTTACCCAGCCTCTCGACAATGACGTCGTCCTCGACCTCGAAGCCGGGCATCCGAGAGGAGTCCTTGTCGCCCGTGTGCTGGTACCCGAGGGTGTCTCGCGCCATTAACGGCTGCACCCTCCTCTTCATGAAACTGAAGGCCACATGTTCGGCCCTCAGTCCGGCCTCCCATAGGGCCTTGATCTTCTTCAGCAGGGGAGGTAGTTGGATACCTTCCTGCATGGTGGGCTCCGTGTTCCACCATGGCGCATCCTTCAGTTGATGTCCGCTCGGCTTCGGCAGCTCGGGGTGGTGGTTGCTAATGTAGAACCACTTGGCCTTCCAGTCCTGGTTGGACTCTATCAACTTGTACGACAGGTACTGGTCAGCGGTATCTTCTCGCATCTGAATCCCGGCACCTCCGACTACTCGCGGGTCACTGCTGCTGCGTTGCGGCTTCAACCGGAAGAACTTGCGAAACAAAATCCAGTGGGGCTTGATACCCACAAAAGCTTCGCAGAAGTGGACGAAAATGGAGACATGGAAGATTCCATTAGGGTTGAGGTTGAGGTACTCGATGCCATAGTACCTGAGCAGACCCTTGAAGAAATCACTGGCGGGGAGCGCCAATCCGCGCTCTACGAACCGGGCGAACATCGAGATTTCGTCCGGGTTCTTCTCCATTGGGTACGGATCGCCGGTTGTGCGCCATAGATCCATCTCCTTCTCGCGAAGGAATCCGCTGTTGACCAGGGCGAGAAGATCCTCGGTCTTCAGCTTTGCCTTCTTCCATTCCTTGGCCGGATTGGGGCGAGGGGTGGAAGGCGGCGACGACGACTGGCCGGCATCCTCGGCCTCACTGCGGCTCCTCTTCTTCGATGCGCCGGTCTTCGAGCTCTTCGCCGGGGATGTCTTCATCCTCCAAGTGACGGGTGTCTTCACTCGCATTCGCTCGGGGGCTACAGCTGTGGGCGGACTGCGGCGGCGAGCGCGTGTAGATCCAATCTACTTCGCGGCGGCGGCAGAGGAGCAAGGGCGCAGATCTATTTGGTGAATGCAACTGCTAGGTGTGAAAAACCCTAAGGGGCTCATCGCTTATTTATAAGATACCGGGCGGCAAAACATTGGCTGAACGGATAAGCGCCAGGCGGGTGACTCAGCGGCGGCAGCTTGATTCTTCGTATTCCAGTACTCGACGCTCTCCATCCCGGGGGCTCGACTACGTCAGATGGACTCAGTGGGCTACATCCAGATCCAATACCCACTCAGGACACATTCTACAGTCAAGATGATCCTTCAATTCGAGAAAAAGTACTCTACTAAAGGCTCGGGGGCTCCGTGCCACGTGTCCTTCGGTTTTTTCTCCGGATTTTTCGGGATAAGATTGACAGAACTTCAGATTCACCCTCAGCTTGAATCTGCGTTTCGACTTAAGGCTCGGGGGGCTACATTCCATATGGAATGCGATTCTCCGAATCGCATTTTCCATATGGTTTTCTTCATCAAGACAACACGAGTACCATTGAAGACCTTCGAGAGAAGCACTCGGGGACGCTTGGGGACTACTCGAGAAGACTTCAAGACTACTCAAAGATCAGCTGGAGTACCTTCCAGCCTCGGGATGATTCTAGCATTCTTGAGGACTTTCGGCTTGTGGAACTCGGGGACGCTCAAGGACTACTCGCCAAGGCCATCAAGACTACTCGAAGACATCCTGCTCGACTACAAAGTACTCGGGGGCTTGTCGTACGGACATCCCTGGGCCCACTACTCAGGTGGGTACTAGGACCGACTACTCTGTAGGCCCCTGGGACTACCCGACTTGGGCTGCACGGCACCTGATGGCGTGAAGCGCAAGGCATGCAGAGGACTAGTACTCGGTTAGGAAGCTAGACATGTCCGGATCCATGTAGAGTACTCCTAGCCGTACTCGACTAGTACTCCTCTAGCAAACCGACTTGTAACCCTGCCTCCCGGACTATATAAGGTGAGGCAGGGACCCCTATCTCTTCATCCGCATCATCTTGTAAACACACCCAATCAATCCAGAGCTACGCCGCATACAGGACGTAGGGTATTACGCACCTCGCGGCCCGAACCTATCTAAATTGTGTGCCACGTGTCTCTCCTTCGAGTTCCCGATCTCGGTGAGGCCACATTCATCTACCTCGGGTACTCCCCTTGGTAGGTTGCTGGTCTAAAACACCGACATCTAGAGCTTAGGGTTCGTTGCTCGGATGGGAAAAAGAGTTGAGGCAGTTGTATTTATGGACCCTTTTGAGATTGTGTTTAGATTCCCCAGCCGTCTTCGAATCAAGAAAGATACCGGATTCGAGTAAATTTTGGAGCAAAAGATTATTTACTCTGAAACTGGCCGGCATGTGTTGACACCGTTCTTTGGAAAAAAACGAGTCAAAAGGGATAAGAAGGAACAACCGATAGGAAAATAGTGTAATCGGCCGATCGAAGAGAAAGAAGGATGGTCAACAGGATTCGCCGATGGTCAAAGGAGTCTAACTCTATCTATCAATGGGCTAGCGGGTCAACCAATCGGCTGATGGTCCACTAAGGAGTCAGCCGATGAGAAGGAAGAAGGCGGAAATTAAGAAAATACGCCAAAAGCAAGGCACGGCGGAGGCGGGTCAAGCCACGATTGGCAACGGGTCAGAGTCAGTTTTAGGAGAGTTTGACTCTTACATGAGTCTTTTTCTATTTTTAGTAGTATTTGTTTTTTAGACGCAAGTAAACAATGCCGTGATCGGCTAGGAGTCGGGTTGTCCTCGGGACATAAAAAGTGACCCTGCGTGGTCGGAAAAAATTGTACACACCAATATCAAACAAACCGCCTCCGGGCAAACCCTTTACAATTTACAACATCTTCTTTTTGGCGACTTCACCATTGCGTTTTTTCTTTTCTTCAATGTCGTCCTTCAAGTTCGCCGGGCTGCACCAATCGATCTCCGGCAAGCTTGTGAGTACCATTTTACCGAATAACCCTAGGCTTTTACCTCCGGGCGCATCACTGAGGTTTCGTCTAGTTCTTTATTCACCCCTTACCGATATTAGCTACACTACAAGAAAAACACCGACTAGTGACGCAAAAAAGGCCGTTTCTTGTCATAAACCGTGATTAATGACGCCGGTTGTTACGAAAACGCTCCGTCATTAATCGAGCATCACAAACCGCGATTAATGACGAGACCTTATTTCCCGGCGTCATGAGTTTAATGACGCGTGGAAATTTGTCTATACAATGCGTCATAACTTCATTCCTACAGCTTTGCCACGCTGGACAGAATCTGATGTGGCATCCGATGTGGCATGCCAATTGTGACAAATCGTATGCGTCATAAAACGAATTTGGCCCGTTTGTAGCTAGGTTGAGCCCAAAACTGTTCCTGTAGGCTGGCGTTGTTCATATAGCCCAAAAAAGATTTTGTTGGGCCCAATTGTAGCTTTTTCAGATGAAATTTGATTAGGGTGGGCCCGTTTTGGTTGGGTCGAGTCCAACAAGTGCGCACATTGTTGCGGCCTTCTGTGTCACGTTAATTTGAAAAAATTGACTTTTGGCCCAATTAAAAGTGGGCTAAGCCCACTGAAGGACAATATAAAATTAACGAATCATGCATCAGTATTAATGGATTTCATTTCAATTCTGATCCTTTTTTTGAATAATTCCGATCTGGTTGGCAAAATAGTAATCAGTACATATTTCTTTGTACAATAAAGCAAACTATTGTTTATTATCAAGCACGACCATATTGTTCATCACATATCACAAACTATTACAAGATAATAGTATCACAAGGAACATTGATTAACAAAGCTAAATCCAGTTCATAATCACAAGAGAAAGTGGAGATCTGATCTAATGATCTTAACCTCTTCATCTTTTACTGCTAAGCAGTAGATGAAGGAGGTCCTCACTGTCTTCGATTAGCTTCTGCAACCTCTTAATCTCAGCCGACTGCATTTTCAGAGTTGATTCTAATTCTTCGGTCTTTTTCTTCAAGCTACATAACTCTTTCTGGTGAGCAACAAACCGTTGTCGTAGTTGTACCCCATCCTGATTGGGAGCATCAACTCGCTCTTCATCAACACTACTACATAAGGATTTGGTACCCATTCTTGAGTACTCGGCTGCCACTATTTTAATTTGTTTGGGAAGAAGCATCATTGACTTGGTAGCTTCCACCTAGCAACAGTGGATCCCAAGTCAGATTAGGACCTTGTAATTGATTCGAACTAAGGAAATAAAGGTGTTAAGTTTGTTACCTTGGAGCAGATCTGAACAGGAGCGACTTCAGATGTTGACCCTTTGGCCCGCTGAAACAAGTATAAGAACAAGAGGTAAGGGTTGAGATCATTCACAATCGGAAACAAAGGTGTTAAGTTTGTTACCTTGGAGCAGGTCTGAACAGGAGCAACTTCAAATGTTGACCCTTTTGCCCGCTGAAACAAGTACATGAACAAGAGGTAAGGGTTGAGATCATTCGCAATCGGAAACAAAGAAGGTGTTGAGTTTGTTACCTTGGAGCAGGTCTGAACAGGAGCGACTACAGATGTTGACCCTTTGGCCCGCTGAAACAAGTACAAGAACAAGAGATAAGGGTTGAGATCATTAGCAATCAGAAGCAATTTCATCTATTAAGTTCAATGCAATGCATGAACGATCACACCCAATCCATCATCACCCAAGCATGCAACAAAAATATGGAAAGCCAAAGAACATGGGTAAGCAATATAATAATTTCATCCTTTAATTTCTACAAACCTCAAATAAGTTGACTTGGAACAATCTCTTGCAATAGGGAACAGAAGATCCACAATCACCCAAGCACGCAACAATAATATTCAAAGGCAAAGAGCATGCGGATGCAGTCCAATAATTTCATCTACAAATTTTTACAAACCTCAATTAAAATGACTTCGAACAAATTCTTGCGATAGGATACAGTAGATCCACAATTACCCAAGCATGCAACAACAATATTCAAAGGCATAGAGCATGGGGAAGCAGTCTAACAATTTCATCTGCAAATTTCTACAAACCTCAAATAAAATGACTTCTAACAAACTCTTGCGATAGGGTACAGTAGATCCACAATCACCCAAACATGAAAGAATATTATAGAAAGCCAAAGAGCATAGGGAAGCAATCTAATTCAATCGATCAATACAGGGAGGAGACCGCAGACCTGACGAATAGGATGGGAAGAAGGTGCCGAATGCCGTCTCAATTTAGCAGCCCGACCTTTCGCCTTCAGCATGATGTTCTACGCAACTGTTGCAGATCTGCGGCCGCCTGGGTGAGCCTCGGGGGAGCCGATGGAGCAGCGAGTTTGAACCATCTTGCAGCTTCAAGGACATTGCCGAGGAAGGCCGCCGCTCGTAGAAGAGGAAGGCCGCCGCTCGTAGCAGAGGAAGCCGTCGTCGGTAGTTAGGCCTCCATTGCTGCTTCCGCCGCAGATCTAGGTCTCTTCGGCGGTCAAGGAGAAGATCCCCTGATTTTGGAAAATTACCAGGAGGGAATTGGGAGACCTAGTTTCCCTCTTTGTTTTATATATATAAACGAGGAGGACCAGAAGGAGGAGTGGGGAAATCAAAATTTCAAGTCCCGCCTTTGTGGTCTAGAGCGGGAAAAGAAAGACTTTAGATCATGGACCCAAACGTCAGTGACCCAAACGAAAGACAGCTTGGGTGTCAGACCCAAACGTCAGTGACCTTACATAGAAAGGCAAGTTGTTGACTGGGTTTTCCGTGCCACCATGGATCATGGAATGGACAAACACACACAGGACTATACTCTACTTCATATTCACGTTAAACGGATGATCCGATTTTCGCATTACAAATGTACTCACTGCAACAAAATAACGTACCGTTTCAACTATTTACTACATTACTACAAACACTTAAATAAAACATTAAAACTATAGGGGACCCTGGTATAACCCTTCAGGTAATCTTCTACGGAGATTGTGCATAAATTCAGGATGATCAGTGCATACAACCGCCCAATCATATGTGAGTATTCCGTGAGGAAAGATTCGCTCTAAGAGAGACATGCACTTGTCCTGCAATTGTGTGCAGTTAGCCTAAATTGCCCATCGTAGAAATCAAGTCATAGTTTCCTCGCTTGCCATGTCCCACATCTTTGACGCACAGTGCAGCTTCAACCTTTCGACTTGGTACATGTTGGCGACCGAGAGTAAATAAGGCCAGGCATTGGCAGGAGTGTCCCATAAATCAGCCTCCTCCGGGAGTGATCCTTCACTAGCATATTTGATCAGCACCGAGAAGCCATCAGGGTGTGTGTCAATAATTGTAACAGTTTCAGAGCTAGACTCCACTTCTGGGCCGTAGAGCATTGCCTCCATCACACAAGATACTTTCGCCACATCGGCACGTATCGCTCGTATCACCCGGCATTCCCCACCTACGTGGAACACAACTTTCACAGGGGCTTGGGCTGCAACGCTTTGGCATATGCTTCTTTGCACTGATGAAGGAGGAACTTCACTGCAGTCATCCTCCAGTACTGAAACAACACATGATATGTGTATGCGATCTTCACTGGATCTCACGCGCTCAATGTCATGATGCTCCACCAGACATTCAAATCCTCTTGCTTGTAGATCCCGATTCATGAACCAAACTTCTTTTGTAGCTTGAATTCGAAATGTATCATCTTCATCGTTTGGGTCTCCAGCCATCGCACGCAACAATACTCGGCCCTATGTGGAAGCAGTCACATGTTTGTCAAACAATAACATAATGCGACTGTATCGCCATGTGTGAGTGTGTGTCTTCATAGCAGCAACGAGATGCGTACCATTTGGGATTTGTGCAGAGGAACGAGGACGACGGCAATGCCGTCTGGAACATCCATCCACTAATGATCATTCATACCTGTAGGATAGCAATGTAGTTTCCATTGACGGCCTCCCACCATGAATGTACCGGATTCCTTGAAGTTGCCCGCGGTTCCTTCGGCTTTCGCTTCCTGGCTTGAGACTGAGAAGTCGACTTGCATGGAAGGAATCATTTTAGCGTCTAAAGCCATTAACACAAATGGCCTGCATTGATCGTCTCGTGCATAAAGTGTCTCTTATTATAGTGGGAGTGAATGTGTCGTTCCGAAATGTCCGTTCGTGGACATCAGTTACCACCCGGAATGGACGCGTCCCTTCAGAGTGGGTGTGGCCACGTTCGGGTCATGAACTTCCTGGTTCTAGTCCTTAAGAGCGATTCACAATGATCGACACGTCCGTTAAGAGGAGGTGTGCCGCGTGTGCACACAAGTTCGTTGGTTAACGCCCAGTGCCAGTGCTTAACTGCAATTCTAAATGATCGACACGTGGATCAACTTGTGAGAGCGTGTCATTCCCAAACGCCCATTCGAGATGCCCTTCTGTGCTTATATGCATGTTAATATTACACACAAAAAAAACATATATTGCTATTCCAATTCCAGCTTATTCCTTTTTGGTCTTGTCGCGTCGACAAGTTCATCACGTTTCTTAGTCTCCAAGGCCTGCGGGAATCATCAAGTGCAAATCCAGACCATTCGTAGACCTTTACAGTCACGACTCACGCAGCGTACCTGATCGAGGAGGACTTGTCAAGTCATCCCGCACCCTGCGTGTTGCAACGCAAGGACCATCTGGTCCACTACATGAAAACCTCAAATAGGTCACGCAGCATTTGTAACGGGCCCTTAACGCCCGTTACATCCACCCACATCTGTAACGGTTGTTGTTTGGCGCCCATTACCCATAAGCGCGCCAGGACAACCCCGGGGTTGGCCTCCACAACGCCTGTTACCAATGTGGACTTCTGGTAACGGGCTTCTTAAACGCCCGTTACATGAATTCTTTGTAACGGATGTTAAATAGAGCCCGTTACAAATGTTAAAGCTATCGGTAACGGGCTTGTAAAGTCCGTTACTGATCAATGCCCTATCAGTAACGGTCTGTTTAAGTCCGTTACTGATCACTGCCGTATTGGTAACGGGCTATAAAGTCCGTTACCGATAATTTCGTACTGGAGACGCATGCTTGTTAGGATGCGTCTCCTTTGCTGGCGACCCAATTGGATACGCTCGTGTCTTAGGACTCGTCTCGTTTGATTGCCACCCAGGGTTGCCTCTTTTCCCACATTGGAGACGCATGTTGTTATTGCTCGTCTCTGTCTTCTCCTTCCCACACCACTCGCTCTCTCTCCGCAGAAGGCCACTCCCGTTCCGACAACAACACTCGCTCTCTCTCCTCAGAAGGACACTCGCTCGATCTGTCTGCTCAGATGTCCCCGCCGGCCTGTCCCGTTCACCGCCGCCAGCTGCGCGCGCTCTGAGGATCGCGCTTAATTTCTCTCCTCAGAAAGTCAGCGCTGCAGCAGGCCGGCCGGCAGCGTGCGCGACGGCGAAAGGGGCCAGCGGACGTCAACCGTGCCATCCTCTGCGCTGTCGCCGCGGCCGCGACGCCGCCTCCGATCCTCCCCCTCGGCCGTGCTCGCCTCGTAGAAAGCCCTCGTCAAGGTGGAAAATAATTGCCCCCTTTTATTGAAATTCTTCAGCTGTCCTAATCCTCTTGTGTTATCGGTTTTTTTGTGTGATGAATTAAGCTCATTTGGTGTATGGAATGCAGATGACGTCTGCTGCTCGGGCTTGGATGTACAGACAGCCCCAAGAAGATTGGGAGAATTTCTTAAGCGGGGTCAATGGTTTTCTAAATCAAGTAGAGGCGGATATGAGAAACCGTGGTGTTCAGGCAATGCTTTGCCCCTGTATAGATTGTCTCAACCAAAAGAAATTCGCACAACGGGAAATTATTTTTCATCATTTGGTCATACGTGGTTTCACAAAAAATTACACGTGTTGGAATAAACATGGTGAGGAAGGCCTTAATGAATTCGAAGCAGGCTGCCTAAATGAAGGTGAAGTGCGACACCATGCTACTGACCATGATGAAGACCTTGATGACTGTGGAGTTTTTGAGGAAAATGAACCATTATTCCCACCAAATGTGTTGAGGCCTGAGGATATCACTGATCAAGAAGTTAGGGGCTTCGATGATGGTGAGGTGTTGCAACGTGTGCACAATGTTGATCAAATGTTGCGGGATGTTGAGTTTCAACGAGTGTACACACCTTCTGAATTAGCGAGGCTGAAGCAGTTCATTGAAGATTCAAAGAAACCCCTCTATCCTGATTGCCAGAAGTACTCTCGCCTTTCTGGTGATCTAAAACTTCTGCAACTTAAGGCAGATCATGGTTGGAGGAACAAAAGTTTCAAACATCTATTGGATGTGCTTAGAGACATGCTACCTGAAGGAAACCAAATAGCAGAGTCTGTCTATGAGGCGAAGAAGATAATCTGTCCTCTGGGAATAGAGGTTGAAAAAATCCATGCATGCAAGAACAATTGTGTATTGTTCCGTGGAGATTATGCAGACCTTGACAAGTGCCCCAAGTGTGGCTATGATCGGTACAAGAGGAAAAAGGATGGTGGAGATGATAATAATGCTGATGACGAGAACGAGCCCGGCGAGATCAGAGGCAAGAAGAAGAAGGCTAACAGAGGGGCTCCAGTGAGGGTGGCATGGTATTTTTGCATCATTCCTCGACTGAGAAGATGGTTCGCAACACGAAAGGAGGCCCAACTCTTGCATTGGCATGACGAAGGCCGAAAGGAGCTTAAGAAAGATGGCAAGTTTAGGCACCCCGCAGATGCAGCACAATAGGGTAACATTAATAACCACTTTCCGTGGTTTGACAAAGACGCAAGGAGCATACGGTTTGCTATGAGCACAGATGGCGTGAACCCATTCGGTAACCAGAGCTCAACACATAGCACCTGGCCTGTCATGCTGTCGTTGTACAACCTTCCACCCTAGCTATGCAAGAAATAGAAATATATGATTCTGACATTATTAGTCTCCGGGCCAAAGCAACCTGGCGACCGTATTGATGTCTACTTGAGGCCACTAGTTGATGACTTGAAGATACTATGGTAGCCTGGTGTGCCGGAGGTTTGGGATGAGTACAAGTGTGAGGAGTTCACAATGCATGCCATGTTGTTCACCACCATCAACGACAACCCGGCTCATCGCAACCTCTCTGGCCAGAGTTAAAGGAAAGGTGCAGCTTGCCCACACTGCTTGGAAGATATGTGCGCAGTATGGCTAAGACTTTCAAAGAAATACGTATTTATGGGGCACCGTCGTTTCCTCGGCAAGAAACATCCATACCGGGCCATGGATTGTCAGTTTAATGGGGAAAAGGAGAATCGAGAGGCGCCGTTGCATGTGACTAGAGATCTGGTCCACTTGAAAGTCAAGGACATCAAAACTATCGAGGAGTTACCCAAACTGACTGAAAAAACCCTTGGCAAAAGAAAGAAACGAGATGGTGAAGAAGAAGAAGAAGAAGGAATGTGGAACAAGAAATCAATTCTATGGGAGCTAGAGTATTGGCCGATGTTGGATGTGCGTCATTCGATTGACAACATGCACGTCAAGAAGAATGTGTGTGAAGCTACTTGTGAAACATTGCTACAACAGAAGTCCAAAGGAAAAGATCATAAAAATGCAAGGGAGGATCTTAAAGAACTGGGCATTAGGCCGGAGCTCTATGCAGAGGAAACAGAGACGGGGACGAACCTTCCCGTTGCTGCAACCACCTTATCAAAGGTAGAGAGAAAAGAATTCTATCAGTTTTTGCATGATTTGAAAGTACCTTCAGGCTACTCATGAAACTTCAAGAGGCTAGTGTCGGTGAAGGACATGAAAATGAATTTCAACTTGATGAAATCTCATGATTGCCATGTGTTGATGACAGCTCTTCTTCCTGTTGCACTTAGAGGTATCAAGACAGAACTGGTTCGCGATGCGGTCACAAGCTTGTGTTTATTCTTCAATGCAATAGAACAGAAGGTGATTGATGAGGAAAAACTATTGGACTTAGAGAGGAGGCATTTCGAGACCCTATGCCTGCTTGAAGCTACCTTCCCACCATCATTCTTTGATCTCATTCTGCATCTAACAGCACACCTCGCGAGGGAAATCTGGTTCCTTGGCCCATCTTACCTTCATTAGATGTTTCCATATGAGAGGTTCTATGGATTCCTGAAATCATTGGTACATAACCGGTTATTTCCGGAGGGCGCCATTATTCGTGGCTATGAGACTATCGAAGCAGTGGAGTGGGCCATGGGTTATATGGACCCACAAAACCCCATTGGTGTGCCTCGCTCACGGCATGAAGGTAGGCTTTCAGGTGTTGGGACCCTAGGGAAAAAGTCAGTCACTGCGGAACCAGATGCCTTCCAAAAGGCTCATTTCACCGTGATACAACAGCTGCACCTAATTACACTGTTTGCCAATGAGCACAAACGACAACTACATGAAGACAACCCTGACCGTGGTAGGGCTTGGCTTGCAAAGATGCACATGCAAGGTTTTAGCAGGTGGCTCCGAGATTATGTCGAGACATACAGCAATAATGTTGTAATTACCGACGAGATAAGGAATCTAGCAGCGGGGCCATTGTTCACTGTTACAAGATACCAAGCAATGGATATCAATGGATACACATTCTACACCATGGCCCAGGATAAAAAGAGCGTCTATCAAAATAGTGGTGTGCGTGTACGGGCCATCGTCGACGACAGTCATGATGATGATGACACGGAGACAGACACATATTATGGTCAAATAGAGGAGATATGGGAGCTTGATTATGTAGGATTGAAGGTAGCCTTGTTTCGGTGTAGATGGGTCACCAACGGGAAGAGAGCTGTGAGCAAGGACAAATATGGTTATGTTAGTGTTGATCTCCGGGTCTTTGGTTACAAAAACGAACCGTTTGTCTTCGCCAACGATGTTGAGCAAGTGTTCTATGTACCTGACCTTGCAAAGAAGAACTGGTCTGTGGTTATGCCTGGAAAAAAAAGATTGTTGGGGTTGAAAATGTTGTTGAGGAGGAGGAATACAACCAGTTTGACGAAATTCCATCCTTTGACACTTCATACAAGCCCCGACTCTTGGGAACTAACAAAACACCGTACTTCCGAAGCGACCATAGTGAAAAAATCCATATACAGAAATCAAGGAAGAAAAAGCAAGCCTGATTTCTGCTAAATCCTTTTTGTAATGCCGGAGGATGTGTGTATTGGTGGAATTTGAATCCTTTTTGTACTATATAGGATGTGGTGGAATTTGAATCCTTTTTGTACTATATTCTGCTTCAGTTCAGTAAGTATGTTGCAGGCTGCTTCAGTTCAGTAATGGGTGTTAATATCAAAGAGACGAGGATTAGCCAACCCACGTCGCCTTTGTTACGGGCAAGAGACGAGGATTAACGAACCCGCGTCGCCTTTGTTACGGGCAAGAGACGAGGGTTAACAAACCCGCGTCACCTTTGTTATGGGCAAGATATGCGAAATCACACACAGATTACATCAAAAGAGACACGGATTAGCCAACCCCCGTCGGCTTGTTCTTCTTCATGCTTGCAAGTGAGTAGGTAAATCATACAAAAAATTGTACTGCACACAGATAATCACACACGCATGTCTCTTGAGATGCAAAATCACACACTCACAGATTACAGTCATCATTGATACATCAGAAGGTTACAAAGCGGCCATCTATGTTCACCATCACTAGGCACTACCAGGATGAGGAACATAGATCTAAACTAAGCAAAAGAGATATACTTCCATCGGCTTGTTCTTCATGACGAGATATGCAAAATCACACACACAAATCGATCTTGCTCGCATGTCGATCTTGCTCGCCTTCGGCTTGTTCTTCATGACGAGATATGCTCCAGATTCTGGCTTCTTCTTCATGCTTACAAGTGAGCACAAGAGAAAGATACAGAGAGGGTGGAAACATATCCCTTCAAAAATCCTCCTCCTGGAGGAGGGAAAGCAAAAGGAAGCCCAAGCGTGACGGAAAAGCTGCAGCATAATGTTTCTGGCTTTCCGTCGACTTGTTCTTCCTGATGCTAGGAGGTTCTGGGCTACCTTCCCCCGACACAGCTGATATATCACAAGGATTTTTCTAGCAGTTGTGCTAGAGGGATGAGCAACCCAATCACCCATATCACAAGAATTCTTCTAGCAACTAGGAGATCGAGGAGGAGGAAGAAGAGAGAAAAGCAAAAGCTTGAGCCCTACAAGATCTATTCTTTGTGCCATAGCTAGATCTAGATCTAGAGAAGAAGGAAGCAAGTGACTCACTTTATTGTATCACAAGAAGGAACCATAGCTAGATCTAGATCTAGAGAAGAAGGAAGCAACTTGAAGTGAGGAGGACCGATAGGCGTCGGTGCCTTTTTATAGCAAAAACAAGGAAGGGATAACATCGGTTGTAAAAAAAAGAGAGGAAGGGATAAAATCAAGAGCACAGGAAACGGGAGGGTTCCCAAGATCCGGTCAATGGGGAAACTATTGCCCAGTCAATGGCTGAGAGCAGAGGTAGTGATTCCAATGTAGAATTAAATGATACGCGGATTAGCTGCGAAATGGTGAAGTTCGAATGGAGTATTGGAATAGGAAATCAGAAGTAGATTAGCTTTTGTATGTTGCTCGAATTATCTGTGTAAAATTTTGGAAGAGCAGCAAAGCCGACGCGGGTTATCAGCCCCGCGTCGCTAATGACTGTGGGGCCCAGTTCTATTCAAATGAAGAACAGTTCCCATTTCTCCTTTTAATCTGCAATCAAATGTTGTAACAAGTATTTCTTCATCGTAATTAGTCCAAATTTGATATTTTTATTTCTAAATTTTTCTAAAATCACCATCTTTTCATTAATTTTATTGTTTAGTGTATATTCCGTTTGTTGAATAATGTTTATATGCCTTATTTTGTTCTTTGTAAGTACAACATACAAATAATATTTGTTTTACACAACCATTAGTGATGAAACTTTGCATTTCGTAAGCTTAAGGTGAACACAAGGTTTTGTTAAGTTTTCAAATACATATGAGTTCGAACATGTTGCAAAGTGTGGAAAACTTCAATGTTCAAGCAACATTCTAGGAAACTATGTGAGAAATGTAGACATTTGTACACAAGTATATTATTCCTTCATCGATACCATTTGAAATTTTGAAGACAAGTTTAGGTACCCAAATTATGTTGCCAAGTCAATTTGTAGATTTTTTAGAGCAAATTTGATGTTATTAGAATTATTATATAATTACCATGGGGTGTAAAAACGAAATATATGAATTTTGGGCACACAAGTGTGACTGTTGATATTTTATTCAAATACTAAATGTCCAAATACGAATTGTTCGTATTTTTATGATTTTTTAGGTGATGTTTTATGGGCTCTAATATTTTAGGGAAGCAAGTTTCATTCCAAACAACATAGTGACGGGCCCACGCGTCAGTGTCAGCAGGCAATATAAAAAAGATAACCGTTGCCTGCCCGCCCGGACCCAACTGCCAACAAAGGTGATGTGGGTTCACTAACCATCGTCGCCAATGACACTGGCCCACGCGTCAGCGTCAGCGTCAGCAGGCTAACCCGCATCGGCAATGACTATCCATTGTCTCTAAGATCTAATTCATCTCAACAGATCTGCAGTTCATCACAACAGAACACATATCATAGGAGACGTGGATGGATCAAACAACCAAACTAATTAACTAAGCAAACAAAATCAAACAACCAAACTAATTAACTTAGCAGTTCATGATCTAGAAACAAACTAAGCAGTTCAACAACCTGACGAACACAAACACACACACACAACCTAAGCAGTTCGACCAAGCAGGAGTCTATCATTTAGTCGGTCGCCGCCGTCGGAGTCCCGCCGTCGTCGCCGCCGTGGCTGCCATCGGAGCCGTCGTCGCCACCGTCGTCGAAGACGAAGTGGCGGCGGGCAGCCCGCTTGACCACGGGGAGGTTCTCGAGCTTCTCAACCAACCCGTGGATCCTGAAGGCGAGACCCTACACGCTCGGGTCCTTGTACACATCATGATGCGCCTTGATGTCGAAGGCCGCGCCAACATCTTCAAGCTTTCTAAAGGCGCTCCTGAGCAGGTCGACGGCGAACTTAGTGTCGTCGAAGAACGGTTCCTCGTCGGCGTCCTTGGTCGCCGGCTCCTTCCCCTTCTCCAACTTCCTCCGACGGCGGCTTTCATCGTCGTCGTCCTCCCTTCGTCCCCGCTTCGACGGTGGCGGGCTCCTCGACGCCATCTCCTCCTTCTCTCGGTGACCGAAGATTTGTAGTGGTGGATCGCGAGGAGGAAGAAGAAGCGAAAGAGATGATAAGCTTATGGAAGAAGCAGAGGAAAGCAGGGGAAGGCGAGGGAGTTATATTGACAAGACGCAGAACCTTCAGGCGCCTCTGCCCCCACCCACTACTCCATTACTGCCAGTACGTGCCACTCAATTGCGCATCGCGCTCCGTTTCGGGCGCAAAACCGTCCAAAACCACGCGTCGCCTTTCAATTACGCGGGAAGGAGAAGGGGCAGGGGCAATGATGTCGGGCTCACTCGTCAGCGGCAGCAGCCAAACTGCGGCACCTTTTCAATTTCCATTTATTGTTTTACATGGCCGAGGCGCCTTCTTCAACTTCAACCCTCGTCGCCTTCTTCAACTTCAATCCTCGTCGCCAACTTCATCCCTCGTCGCCAACTTCAACCCTCATCGCCTTCAACTTCAACCCTCATCGCCTTTCAATTTCCAAACCCCGTCACTTTTCTATTTCCTCCCCTTCTCCTTGATGGCCGCGGTGTGCTTGATGCAGCTGCTGCCAGATGATCTTGTCACCCAGATCATCATTCACTCCATCAAGGATGAGCCCGTCATCCATTTTCTGAACCTTCGCAATAAAATCTGCGGCACCTTCCGGCGCAGCTGCGACTCCGATGAGGTACTACTGCACGTGTCGCTGCGTGATCTTTGTGAGGTGTGCAAGAATCACTACGTCAGGTCGTGCTTTGAGCGGCGCTTCCGCGAGGCCAATCATCCGGAGGCATTATGCTTCGAGGGGATGGAGAGGTTGATGAGGTGGCGGAACCCCGATAAGGGTCTGAAGCTCATCGGAGATGCCGCTGCTGAAGACTCCGGTGCCAAGTACTTCTTAGCGATGCTGAAGTACCGTTGCAACCCGGCGGACCCCGAAGCCATGGCACTGCTCCAGGAAATTAGCGGCGGCCTGTCGCCCCCTGACGGGTGGTGGAAGAACCACAACCTGCGGCGGCTGCGCTACCTCATCAACTAGGATCTCCACAACATTGCGTGGTGGTACTGGCTTGATGACGGCGACGACGACATTACGTTGCTGCCCGTCCAGAATCCCCACATCTGCATTTGGGCAGCGGGATGTAGGCGCTACGGGCCGGATACCAAAGAGATCATCCACTACTGCAGCGCCAAGTGTCGCATCCGTCATGAGTTCGACCTCTGGACGCGTAGCTTCCGCCCCGCCGTGGAGTACGCCGTCAGCAGGATGAACATCGGGATGTAGGCGCAAGCATCAATGAACATTATCTATCTTGAATGTAAATTATTAGATATTACTAAATGCGGATTTGATTTTATCAGGATGTCGGTTTTTAATCAGTTTTTGATAGATAATATTTGGTTTGTCACGTTTGTGAGTCAAATCGAAGGTTGCGGTGGTCTCATTTGCCGCCGACGAGGCCTGGGATGCCCTCTTGGGTGTCAAAACCGCCGAAGCGGGCACGGCGGCGGGCGGCGGTGCCCTCTGCTTCCTCCTTTGTTCTATTGGAGAATGAAGAACAGTTTATCCGTCCCGCGTCGCCGACGGCATTTCTCTTTTTAATCCACAATCAAATTTTGTAACATGTATTTCTCCGTCGTAATTAGTCCAAATTTGATTATTTTTTTTCTACAGTTTTCTAAAATCAACATGTTTTCATTATTTTCATTGTTTAGTGTATATTCTGTTTCTTGAACAATGTTTATATGCCTTATCTTGTTCTATGTAAGTACAACATATAAATAATATTTTTTTCCACACCTCCTGTAATGAAACTTTGCATTTTCGTAATCTTAAGGTGAACCACAAGGTTTTGTTAAGTGTTCAAATGCATATGAGTTCGAACATGTTGCAAAGTGTGGAAAACTTCAATGTTCAAGGAACATTCTAGGATACTATGTGAGAGATGTAGATATTTGTACACAAGTATATTATTCCTTCATCGAAACCATTTGAAATTTTGAAGACAAGTCTAGGTACCCAAATTATGTTGGCAAGTCAATTTGTAGATTTTTTAGAGCACACTAGATGTTAGTAGAATTATTACATCATTAACATGGGATGTAAAAATGAATTCTAAGAATCTTGGGCACACAAGTGTGACTGTTCATATTTTATTCAAATACTAAATGTCCAAATACGATTGTTCGTATTTTTATGATTTTTTAGGTGCTGTTTTATGGGCTCTAATATTTTAGGGAAGCACGTTTCATTCGAACAAAAATAGTGGTTGGCCTACGCGTCAGCGTCAGCAGCCAAAATAAAAAGATAACCACTGCCCGCCCGCCGGACACAACTGCCAACAAAGGCGATACGAGTTCACTAACCATCGTCGCAAATGACACTGGCCCACGTGTCAGCGTCAGCAGGCAAACCGTGCGCGGGCTGCTCAAAATTTCCCACCTATATTGACTATAATGCCCATGGAATTCCAATTGTAGCACAGAGCCGTCAAGGGCACGCCAGTAATTTCCTTAAACACAGTTACGCGCGCCGTTCATATTCGGCTCCTCGCTAGACAGATCCACAACGCCCGCACTCTCCCCACCGCCGCCGCCACTCTCCCCGCTCGCCTTCGCCGCTCTCTCCCCGCTCGCCTTCGACGCTCTCTCCCTGCCGCAGCCCTGCTCTTCTCCAGCCCCACCGCTCCCTGTGTGATGACGGTGACGAGGACGCGGTTACTGGCGTGCGGACGTCTTCCCGGCCAACCTAAAGACGGTTGACACGGATCCGTCATCCCCGGCCACGACGACGAGCCGGCCACCTCAGGCCACGAGCTGACGTGGATCCGGGCCCTCCGACCATCACGAGAACAACTACTTCATTCGCGATAGAGGTTAGTCCTGCTTGAACCCCCAACGCCCTCTCTCTCCTTGGCCACCAAATCTGTTATATATTCATGTCAATGTGGATTAGGGAGACTGTGGATTTGAGAGTTCATCTTTAAATGATTGACTGTGGATTTGATGGATGGATTTTGTTGCCCCAAGTCTGTTTGAATAAATTATTGCTAACAGATGAAGTTATATGAACTGTTGAAATTCATTTTCATGTTCCTGGTGCTACAATTTTTGCACTGTAAATTCATGAAAAGCATTGAGGATGTTAGCATACTTTAATTCTGCTATGCTTTGAATGTACCAGATCGACAGTTATGCTTTGGACTTGTTAGCATACTTTAATTCTGCTATGCTTTGAATGTACCAGATCGACAGTTATGCTTTGGACCTATTAGCATATTTTAATTCTGATGGCCACATAATGTCAGTGGGAATTGCATCGCAGTGGTTTATAATGTAGTCCACCCAATCTGCTATATATTCGTGTTGAGGTGGATTAGGGAGACATGCCTTAATAGTTCATCTTCAATTGATTGACTGTGGATTTGATGGATGGATTTTGTTGCTCCACGTCTGTTTGAATAAATTGTTGCTAACAGATGAAGTTATATGAACTGTTGAAATTCATTTTCATGTTCCCGGTGCTACAATTTTTGCACTGTAAATTCATGAAAAGCATAAAGGGTGTTAGCATACTTTAATTCTGCTATGCTTTGAATGTACCAGATCGACAGTTATGCTTTGGACCTATTAGCATACTTTAATTCTGATGGCCACATAATGTCAGTGGGAATTGCATCGCAGTGGTTTATAATGTAGTGATAACTAGACTGTCTTATGCTTTGTTGTGAGTGTTAATTGTTTCACTACTGTCATATATATTGTTATTGTTGGTGTCATGTTGTGTTGTGAGTGTTGTTTCACTACTGTCATATATAATGTCATGACCATTGCTTTATCCTCTTGTTGCATGTACACATGGAACACACAATCCATCGCTGCTGAAGTTGGACAAGGAAGCAGTTGAAGGAATTTATTCTCTGCTTTGATATATAAGCATATTGTTGTGTCCCTGTCAAAATGGTTATCACCTATCCTTGTGTGCTAATTAAGTAAAATATGAACTGTGTATGTCTATGCTGATTTTATTTACGACTTGTAATGATTTCTAGTGTAATATCAGTTATTTTGCCTGTCAGAGAAAACGAATTTATCTAATAAGAATTTTGTTTAGATTTTCAGTCTTGCTTATGTTGCTCTACTGACAACCTGACATATCATCTATGCAGTCTCCCACAACAACAAACTCCTCTACCTCCAGTGCATCATCACAGCCCATCGTCGGTGAACCTTCTTCACAGGGTCACTCAGCACAGACTGCTACGAGTAGTACTTGATCCTGCGGGTCAAGGACACAAACCAAATGGCCAGAAGACAAGTTGACTACAACTGGACTTGATACCAATTTTTGGCCTACCCCAGATGCTGCGAGGGATAGATTTGTATTGGTTTGTGGTCTCATTGCTCGGGAGAGGGTGTCAATCAACAAGGCGGTTGATGATCTCTCACCAATTGAGAAGGACCATCTGTTCACAGTTTTAGAGGAAAAGCTAGATTACCCAGCCAATCTGGAAGAATCAGTTCACAAGAAGGCAGTTAAGGCAGCTATATCAGAGATTGGAACCTTGCAACGGCGGTTCAAGGCCCATTTAAGAAAAAAATATGTGAGCGAAGAGGAGACTCCCTTTGTGAAGCATGCCTTTTTGCAGCAACAAGACTGGGACATATTTGTGCAGGAAACCAATTCTCCTTCATTTCAGCAATTGAGCCAGGAGATGAAACAAAGAGAGCATTGCATAATAAGCCACACAAGACGGGCAGAAAAGGTTATCGTGGTAAAAGGAAAGAGTGGGAGGAGGAGGATGCAAAGCTAGCTGCAGAAGGAAAACAGAACCCTTGGGACCAATTTCCTGGACGTTCGAGACCTTATCTGCGGGCAAGGGTAGGGAAGAAGAGGAAGAATACTAGTGAAGGAAGCAGGGGCATAACATTCAGTAACCCTGCGGTGGTGGGCGTAGCAGATAGGGTGAAAACACTTGCAGCTCAGGGTAGCGATGGTTCTTTCTCTGGGGTTAGGGAGGATGATATCCTCACTGCAGCACTTGAGACTCCAGAGCATCGAGGTCGGGTCCGAGGCATGTCTAGTTCACTTGGCTGGGTAAAGGGTTTGGTGAAGAGTTCGCTGGAATGTACAGGAAGAAGAGGAACAAGAGGTCTAATGCTCATGATATGATGGACATAACATTTAAATCAATTGTCAATGCTCTAAGACTATCAGGCATCGAAATACCGAAAAATGTACTTCTTCCTTCCCAATTACCAGCGCCTGTCAGTAGCAGTGAGGAAGAAGATGTGCATGGCAGCGAGGAAGAAGATGCGCATGACCGCGAGGAAGAACATGTGCATGACAGTGAGGAAGATGCGTGTGGCAGAGAGCAAGATCATTGGAATGCCAATGGTGACGAAGCGAATCAAGTGCACAGTGATAGTTGATCACCTATGCTGGACACAATAGATAAGCTGGCAGAGCCAACCGCGTGCAACCTTTTGGATGGCACCGGGATTAATGTGGAGCTCGCACTAGCGAAAGTCTTTCCATTTCAAAAGGCTTGCCATTCAGTACCGGTGCAGGATGGGTGTGTTGTGGTGTAACCTACTTATGTGTGGGCCAATGCGGGTCACTACCCTCTACCTGTACCAATTGATGGGGGTGACATAGCAACCCTAGCTAAGGCTCTCGTTCAAAGGATCCAATGGCCAAAGGACAAGATCCTTATACCACCCATGACGAGACATCCCAACCCTGAAGCCGCAACAGGTAGCAGGGGTACAACATCAGATGGAGGTACTGCAGCTCAGTGTCAGCAAGAGAAGGCTCAACAGCAGCAGCAGCAACAGCAGATCAGCAAAACTACGCAGCAGGAGCGTCGACAACAGCCGGAGGAGCCCAAGCAAACTCCGCCTAAGCAGCAGCTGCAACATGAGGATAAGCAACATACGAAACAGCAGCCTCTCCAGCAGCAGGAGCGTCGACAACAGCCGGAGGAGCCTAGGCAAACTACGCCTAAGCAGCAGCTACAACATGAGGATAAGCAACAGACGAAACAGCAGCCTCTGCAACAGGAGGAGGAGCCCAGGCAATCTCCCCCTAAGCAGCAGATGCAACATGCACAACAGCCTCTGCAACAGGAGGAGGAGCCCAGGTAATCTCCACTACAGAAGGGGAACCAGGCCAGGAAACCTCTGTCTAAAGATGAGATTCTTAACTGTATTATTGGGACAGAACAGGAACGACCAAAATACAAGCCTGGTGCACCTATGTTGTCAAAAGCAAACTTAGAGGCTGCTGGACCAAATTGTGCCAGGTTGCATGCTTACGTCATGGAACACAGTAAGGATAAACTTGCCTTTCCAGCAAAGGTGGATCAAGACTACTTTAAAGGTGATGGTGGTGCTTTAATGTTAAACATTGCATTCAGTAGCGTGTATAACCTTATAACCCTGGCTTCTCTGGATGTTACCTTCTTGAGGTTGTGGACATTGTAAGTCCCTTAAAACCTAAAAAGATATTTCTTTAATTTTGACCACAAAGTTCATGCATGCTAACAATTTGATTTTTTGTAGGAAAATGATGGACAAGGCAGCGGAGATGCAGACTAGTGTTGGGTTTTTAGATCCAAATTTATTTACTTCCACAAATATTTCTCAACATTCTCGCCTTACCAAAGCAATCTCAAATGCAATGAACAACGACTACGTGGTGGGTGCCTACTGCACTAGCCACTGGGTAACAGTGATCATCTGTATGAAGTTCAAAGAGGTTTGGTATCTAGATTCTGCTAAATAATATCCCCTGCTAAAGTTCTCAGACCTCAAACCTGTTGTGGACTGGTCAGTATCTTGTAGGTTTTGTTCACAAAAATTCAATTTCTTAGTGTTTCTAATTGGTATTGCTGACTATGCAGGGCCTTTGGTACAGTATTTGTAGGTTTTGTTCACAAAAATTCAATCTCTTAGTGTTTCTAATCGGTATTGCTGATCATGCAGGGCCTTTGGTGATCATGCACAGGACGGAGTGACGAAAGGAAAGAAAAAAGCCAAAAGCCACACTCAAGCACAAAACAAATCTTGCTGTAAGATCGAGGTTTTTTTATGGTCCCTTCTTACCTATTTGGTATTGCATTAACTTGTCATTTTGGTACCTCGATGCAGTGTGCTCAGCAGCCATGGGGGTCCTCTTTGTGTGGATTCCATGTGGCATTCCATATGTTAAGACTACTCGATGATATACCTGACATCAAGAAGGCTGTTGTAAGTAGATAATAATGCTCAACCTTGTCTCTGCTCATATTATCCATCTGATTTTAGAAAATGATTTCTACTTGTATTCTCATAAATGATTGTATTTTGCAGGATTTCAAATCTGCTGTAGATGTTTCCACAGAACATCTAAAGCGTGTCCGGGAGATGCTGTGCGAGTACATTCTTAAGGAGACCATCGACCGAAAGGGCAACTTCTACAATGGTGCACCGTGAGTTCATTGTAGCCAGAAACTTGAAACTCATTCAGTCTTCTTTAGTCAGGTGTTGTTGCCTGAGAAACCTGCTTGGCTTGCTTGGTTGGGGTCAGATGCTGCCTGGTTCAGGCAGTTTTCTCATGACTCCATCCAAACAAGCCCTGATGAGAGTAACTTGAAACTTGATGTGATCGATCCTAGCTTGTCTATAAATATGATCTTTTTGCTTGTCTATAAATGTGATCTTGCTTGCCTATATCTGTGATGTGAGAATATGTTTGTGATGTCTCCTTGCTGTGGTGGCTGCCATATCCTGGCTGGTTCCAGGATGGCAGGATGCAGCCCCTGATGGCTGCCAAATCCTGGCTGGTTCCAGGATGCAGCCGGGCGTTACTGTAGGGGTGGCCTACGTATCTGTAACGGGCGTTAATTAAAGCTCGTTACAAACACTGATTAGTGAGTAACGGGCTTCATTCGGAATGCCCGTTACAAACATGCCAACAATGTAATGGGCAGTGTAAAAGCCCGTTACCAGTCCTGACCGGTGGGCCCTAGGACATGGCCCGTTCATCGAGATATAGGAGACGCAGGTTGAAAGCACGTGTCTCCTTTAATCGAGAGGAAGCAGACGCGCGTGAAAACAGATGCGTCTCATTTCGTCGAGACAGAGGAGACGCAGGTTCATGGCACGCATCTCTGATGTTGATTTCACAGTAACGGGCTCTGTTTTCATGCCCGTTACCAAAGTTCCCTGTGGGCCCAGAGAAACAGCCATTTCACGTGACCGGTGACTAGTTGTGGTAACGGTTGTTGTTTGATACCCGTTACGAATCCTAGATGTGCTAAGACATGCGTGAAATAGACACGTCTCATTTCGTCAAGATAGAGGAGACACAGGTACACAGAAGGCGTCTCCGATATTGAGCTACTGTAACGGGCTGTGTTTTGGTGCCTGTTACCAAAGTTCCCTGTGGGCCCAGAGAAAAGCCATTTCACGTGACCGGTGGCTAGTTGTGGTAACGGTCGTTGTTTTATGCCCGTTACGAATATATCTTATCAGTAACGGGCATCTGCCCGTTCCTTTCTTGGCTCATTTGTAACACTTGATCGGTAACGGGCGCTTTGGCCGTTACGAAAGGCAATCTATGCCCGTTACAAAAGTGAGTTTTTCACGTAGTGGGTCCATCTGATTACAGCGCCCAATCTTGTTCTCCAGATGCAATCTTGTTCTCGTTGTTGATGCGGCATGAGCTGACGTAGTGAGACGGCCATTAGATGCAGCTGATGCAGCGTGATTTGTCCGCAGGACTTTCTTGTGCTCTACAGAGAGGAAAGTCCGGAAGTAAACACATACCTAGACATGTCGGGCTCATCCCGTGATACCCATCGTCCACACATGTAATCGATGCACGCCACTGAAGATTCTGACCTAGATAGATTCCTAGCACCTCACGTTTTCCTTAGTAACTTTAGCAATGCTACACTGAGCTCACGTGACCGCTGTAGTCCTCGATAAATAGGCGAGTGCAGCACAACGTTCTTGAAAGGCAAGGCCAACACTCATCGGTTCCCCGTCTTGCATTTCTCTACTTTAGTGGGATACCAGGATCAGATCATTTTGTTGGCTAATCTTGTTTACTTTATGTATGCATGGTATCGAGACGGTCACATTGTTAGCTTATGTAGGGTTTGTTCTTCGTTTGTGTATGCAGTACGTGGGGAATGGCCGGGCAAGGAAGGGACGGAGCATGGAACTTGGAGGAGTCGGGGAAGGGGGAGCTGTCGGGCGCAATAGCACCTCACCACCACCCGGTTCAGCCACTGCCATCGGCACCGCAGCAGCACCTGGCCCCAATGGCACCAACACTTCCGCTGGCATCGACACCTCAGCAACACCCGGGGGTGATGCCACCTCCAGTTCAGCCGCTGGCAACGGCAGCTCAGGATCAGCTGAACCTCATGGCACCACCTTTTCGCCTACGGCCCAGGCCGCCACGTCTGCTATTGCCCGTTGAAATGCCACCCCCACGGCCAGTGCTCATTGAACCAGATGAAACGCATGACCTTAAATGGTATGTGTTGCTTTGGCTTCAGCAGGGCGGGCCCGCTCGTGTTTATCACGAAGCAATGTGGGTGTGCCCTTTTTGCCAACGGGGTCACAGGCAATGGACCATTTGTGACCTACTGTTACACGCGCATAACATCGCCGTTTCGCCTGCCTAGGTTTGGGATAAAAGGGCAAGGCATCGCGCTTTGGAGGAGTATCTAATCCAGGAGCCACGTTTTGCTGCACCCCATGCAGCGGCTGGATTTCCATGAGCCTGTGATGGTAGTAGTATGTGGTGATGGTAGTAGTATGAGCCGTGATGGTAGATGCTAGTAGTATGTGGTGATGGTCATAGTATGAGCCGTGATGGTAGATGCTAGTAGTATGTCGTTCAGAGTATGTCGTTGTAGTTCCAACTATGGTGGATCGATCCATCCTCATGTGTAATCAATGTGTATGCATGCATTTGTGTCGTTTGTATTTGGATTGTGTTGTGTTGTTTCTAATAAAAATGGTAATGTGTGTGTACTCCCTCGGTATAAATTTGTTGTATATGGAAAGTCCATTCCATTAATTTCTTAAATACCGGATGAACACAGGACGAAAGTCCGGTTTGTAGTTTTCAGTCGGGCCGGATTAAACCGTCACTGCTACGCAACGAGAAAACCAACATTTTACAAGGAAAAATAGTAGTAGTAGTATTCAATCAGACCAGACTTCTACTTCTACTTCTTCTACTCCTACTTCTACTAGTAGGAGTTACCACTAATCCACTAATCAAGGCGCCGCTTCTTTGTCGATGGTGCACCCGGCGCCTTGTTGCTGCTGCTCACGGATGAGGATGTCGCTCTATTGCTGCCGCCCGTGGAAGATGGTGGCGGACCTCCCAGGGCACCGCCCGCGGATGAGGCCGTCCCTCCAATGCCGCCGCCAGAGGATGATGTCGCCGCTCCATGGTGACCGGTCGAGCACGGCCTTGGCGCCGCTTCATGGCAGATGATGACGGCCGGTCGATGATGGCCTCTGCTCGGCGAGGATGGCAGAGATCGACTGCCTCCGACCGATGAGGATGAGAGAGGATGACAGTGCTTAGAGATGACAGTTCCCCGGTGAGTGGCGGTGCTTCTGCGCCCCTGACCCCTGGCACCTCTTGCTGACTTGCGAGGGGTGCGATGTTTCAGAGGCACATGATCTTGCATTTCATTTTGTTCCACAAACTCCGAATCATCAGAGGATCTGTCAACCAGCACCCGAATGGGCCTCCGCTCTGCCTCCTCTTCATCAGACCACTGGAGATCCTCCCTTTCATCAGAAGAGGAGGAGGATGTGGCTTGCGCCGCACCTCTAGGAGACGATGGCTCCATGGGGAGAGGAAGAGAGCGCTGTGCGAGGATGGGTTTTTTTGTTGGTTGCAAGAGTTGGGAGAGGAAGAGGGCGCTGTGCGAGAATGGGATTTTTTGTTGGTTGCAAGAGTGGGGAGAGGAAGAGGGCGCTGGGAGGAAGGGGATATTTATGGCCAAAGGAACCCATTCATCCATTATTGAAAAAACTGCTCCCGAAAAGATTAGAGTAGTTATGGGATCTGTTCAGTTCAAACTAATTCAATTTTGACCAAATTTACACTTATATCTTCATATAAACTTATCGGGAAGTGAGAATTGCATTCTTTTGTGGATGGAGGGAGGACGTTCTGAGGAAGGGGGAAAGACCGTTCAGTGGAATGTTAACGGACCGGAAGAAATAATTGTAGTCCAGAAGGTCCTTTTAGCAATACATCAGTATACCGGACCTTCTGGACTACCTTTTCCACTCATCTGTCTTTGTTGGAGCTGTAACTCCTCCATTGTTCTCCCACAACTTTGTTCTTTGGCTATCCTATCAATGATGCCTCGTCCCTGGGCAAATCTTATTCCTGACATTGTTGTGAGCGTCGCCAATAAGATCAGTGATGCAAGAGATTTCATCATGTTCAAAGCTGTCTACAAGGGTTGGAACTGCACTCGTTCAGGTGAGGCACGCCCGGTTGACCCTTGGATTCTGAAATCTGAATTTATCGGTGAATCTGGAGTAGTGACATTCGCATCCGTCGCTGATATGCAGCTTTTTGAGGTCTCCTTTCCTGCACTGGCTGGGAAAAGAACTAGATTGATTGGTTGCGGCGGATCTGGAAGCCTAGTCGCCTTAGATTGCAGAGATTGGTGCAACGTGCTCATGCTGAATCCTTCGTCTCCTCGGAAGCACATTTGCCTTCCTCGACTTTCGAAATGGAGCCAAATGGCTACTCTCCAAGCTTGTATCTTGTGCCTTGAAACAGCAACTAGTGCAGAGTCATTTGTCATGATTACTTTCTTTTGGCCAGAGAAATCTTTTGCAGCGCTTGGGTCATTGCTCGTTTCCATGTGGCATTTGGGTAGCCAATCCAACTGGACTACACTTCCTTCGGAAGATTTCTGGTGTAGTTCTTCTGAACACATGCGCATCTACTTGGGGCAAGATCTTTCAGCACCTCCCCATCCTGTTGGACTTCAGTTGTCATGGGTTATTGGCATGGGCAACTCTTCTCTACTCGAAGGTGAAGACCGATTGTTCTTTGTTGTTCTTGAGGAGAAAGAAGCTGAGGTGGTAGAATTAACTTTGCATTCATTCGTGGGGGACATTTGGCAGCCTATTCCCTGGGAGAGAGCTCCTGAGTTCCGGAATAAGATCATCTTGTTTGGTCCTGGCAAGTGCATTGTTACAGAAGAGCATGCCATTTCTGGTTTGGCTGACCTGACGGCAAATCACATTTACTTCCTACGAACTTATCATCACGATGAAAAGAATGAAACTGGATCTACCAGCAGGGAATAGGTATTATTCCAGGCGTCAACACTACTCCGGCGATCCGCATTAAGCAGGTTCGTGGGGACTGCATTTGGTCGCGAGGAACATGGTTGTTGCCTAGCTATCCGTAATGAGGAACTTCGATTGTGTACCACCTGTAACGCAATTCAATGTACAAATATCTATATTATCATCCTTCGTCAATTATTCCGTGCATATGTATGAGTTTCTACCACAATCACTGTAGGGAACAAAGCAGTTACGCATTCGATAATCAGGAAGGTCCTTCCCGCAAAGCATCAACAGAGCGGACAAGTATCAAACATCATAAGATGGCATCTCACAGCTACTCATCACCACAAAGTTCACACCACCAACAAGTAGCAAATACCAAAATACAAGCATGATTAGCACCTCTAAACCGTCTACCTAGCAATAACACCACGAATCACATTATGCCTCATTGTTGTCCTTGCTGAGTGACCTCTTATATGAGGCTTGTCTCAGCAATTCCCTCACCTTCTTCACCACAAGTGTTGCAGAATCCAGGAGCTACTTGACCATCTGCAGCTCAGCGGCAGTCTCTTGAATCTTCCTGTTAGCCTTTGCACATTCTTCCTTCCACATCCTTGCCTCCCTTTCAACTTTTAGGTACCTGTTGGCTTCACCCTTTTCTGTAGGAGACAACAGAGCATCATTTCTCATTTTCTTTCTTGTCTCAAATAGGTTATGGGTTACCTCCCCGTAGTATCGCGTTATTGTCTGCAGCTCAACTACTTTGACATTGGCCTCCTCCTTAGCAACTGTACATGCTTCTTTCCATGACCTTGCTTCCTCTTTTGCTTTTCCCTTCATTTCCATCAGTTTCTCTAGAACTTTTAGAGTCCTAATATCCCATTCAGGATCTATCCACCTAAATGACGCACACTTCATGCCATCAGTCTGCAGTCACCGATTTCGTTCATATAATTAGCGATTGACCACACTAACATCAAACGCAGAAGGAACATTTATTAGAAGTGATACAGGTTATCGTTTACCTCACAACAGCATACATATCGACGCCCAGGGTTGGCGCCTGTCTAGTCATACCTCAGATGGACAGACAACCCATCCTTGCACTCATTTTCATTAGGATATATAACAATAACTTCACGAGGACCAGGCGTCGGCGATCTGGAGCTTTAGGAGTCTACTCCAAACACCTTTAAAATAATGAATATAGTCTGTTAACCCAGATCCCCAAATCCAGAATTCCCCTTAACTAGTATGACAGATCAAAGTAGCATGGTCTGACCGGAGCGAGTCCTGCTTCTCCGTTCGCCGCTAGGGCCGCTACGATTTGCCATTCCCGCCACGGGCAACAGCAGATTTAAGCACTGACACTAGCTCTAGTCTTTGCCACAAGGAAAAGGAGCGTGGTGTCGGCGAGCTCTTGCAGAGTTGCAGTAGTGTACGTCGCGTCCTCGAGAGAAATGAGATATATACACTTGTCTGCGGGAAAACGTTTTTTTGGCTGTCGCGCGCGCTTTTCTCCCGCCAACTTACCAGAACCGCTCCATGCTATTGTTGGGGCAGACATGTCCAGTTTCCGGGCGCGCGGCGGCCAGACACGTGGAATAATCGGCACTTGGAAACAAGCAGTTACACAATTGTTTCTCAGGAAGGTCCTTCCTGCAAACCATCAAAAGGACGGACGATCCGATTCTGGATCAATCCAAACAAACAACATCTTAGCTTTTTCTCCCTTTTTACCACTAGGAAGGTCCTCCTTGCGAAACATCAACAGGCCGGAGTTTCCTCAATCAAAACTTCTCCCTTATCTATCTATTATCACCATACCTCTATTGTTCTTCCTCTACCTCCATTGCAACGTGTATGAATTCCGAATGGTGAGTATGCTAGAAACGAATGAGTTTGGATCTTCTACAGAGATTGTACATAATTTTGGGATGATCAGTGCATACAACCGCCCAATCATATGTGAGTATTCTGTGAGGAAAGATTCGCTCTAAGAGAGACATGCACTTGTCCTGCAATTGTGTGCAGTTAGCCTGAATTGCCCATCGTAGAAATGAAGTCACAGTTTCCTCGCTTGCCATGTCCCACATCTTTGACCACAGTGCAACTTCAACCTTTCGACTTGGTACATATCGGCGACCGAGAGTAAATAAGGCCATGCATTGCGATTCACAATGATCGACACGTCCGTTCAGAGGGGGTGTGCACACAAGTTCGTCGGTTAACGCCCGGTGCCAGTCCTTAACTGCAATTCTCAATGACCTCCATTGCAATGCGTATGAATTCCGAATGGTGAGTATGCTCGAATCAATTTGGAATAGATTAAACCAAATCGGCATAATAAGATGACATCTCATAAGTTCACACCACCAGTCCACCAACAAGTAGCAAACAACATACGATGATCCGGTAGCCAACACCAAAACACAATCATTATACAAGTTTCACAATAATCATCACTACTCATTCATAATCATAACTCCATCTCATGTTTGGCCTCCTGCAGCTGTTCCATCATCTTCTGCACCTCCTACCGTGAATTTTTGGTCTTGCGGGACTCTCTTGCATTTCTTAAAGTTCTTTCAGAAGATCTGGATGTCTCGTCTCAGGGCGAGAACTCTATAGGATCTCGAAAGAGATCGAAAGCATGATACGACAACTAGTAGACAAAGAGAAAGAGCTTCAGTACAACCTAAGGACAAGACAACTGAGGGCGGAGATAATTCTTCTTACCATATACATTAGAATAAATGCGTCAATGAATGGGTAGGATATTGAGTTTGTTTGGTCAGTCTTTTCTTTTAAATTTTCAAGAAGTTCGTTGTCAGTTGGACCGAAACACGTGCTGATAGGCAAGGGTACCCGTTTTAGTCCAACTGACAACGAACTTCTTGAACATTTAAAAGAAAAGACGGACCAAACAAACTCAATGTCCTACCCATTTATTGACGCCTTTATTCCAATGTCTATGGTAAGAAGAATAAGCTCTGCCCTCAGTTTCCTTGTTCTTAGGTGTGTACTGAAGCTGTTTCTCTCTGTCATCTAGTTGTTCTATCATGTTTTGGATCTCTTTGGAGATCCGAATAGAGTTCTCCCCCGAGACGAGGCATCTAGATCTTCTAAAATAACATTAAGATGTTCTTGTAGAAATAAACTCATCCTTGGAGAAAACTCATCTCGATTTGAAAAATAAACTCAACTCAGTCTATAAAAAAACCTAAATCCATTGAATCTAATTGTATGAGTACAGTAAAACAACCACCACATGCCACAAAACCTGGTTGTTTGCTACCTTCATAAACTCAACAAGGGCATTGTTGTCTTAACTGAGCCTATCGATCCATCAAACGATGCAAATTGGAAACTAACTGAATCTAACACCTATGAATTGTGCAAACGCTAACAATCGTGGCAGAATCCAGATGTCCCTTCAACGGTCTGCAGCTCCGAAAAAGTATCTTCAATCTACCAATTCATAAAACGATGGAACTATCAATCCTATCAATTGTGCACCTCGACAAAAATCCATAAAACGAGTGGCTTGAAGCACATCTAGAAGCTACTAAAATACAAAACCTACTGTAAGACGATGCAAATTGAAAACTAAGTTAATCTAACATGAATTGTCTATAGCCTATCAACTTCTAACACCTATCGAAGTGCAAATCTAAAGGTAATATAATGAAATCTAAATCTACCAAATATGCTCATCAATCCTCCAGATCCCCAAATCTAGATATCCCCAACCCTAGTAAGATAGGGAAAAATATAGCGGCTCAAACCAGAGGACCAACCTCGTCTTGTTGTCTCATCCTCTAGTTGCTGGGATGTGGCGGCGCAACCATCTTCCCCTCACCGCTAGGATCCGCCATTCCTACCATGAACTATTGCAGATCTGTGTAGCGGAAGTCAAAAGTCTTTGCGAAGTCTGAGTGAAGTGTCTCGCCAGCCATTCGATACGTAATTATAAACTCAACTGAAACTTACATGTGGGACCTGGTCACAGTAAAGAATTCGCCTGAACTATTAGTAGATTTTCCCATATACCTATCACAACCAACAAGTGGTGTAGTGGTAAACAACACAACCTTGTTCCTTCAGGTCCGTGGTTCGAACCCATGCCATGGAAAATTATTTTTGCAATATTTCGTGACCTATGCTTACACGTGGGACCCTGGAACTATTTATGACGACTTGGAACACTCTATTTTCGAAAAAATGCTTACATGTGGGACCAAACTAAATTTTATGACGACTTGGAACACTCTATTTTAAAATAATGCTTACATGTGGGACCAAAGTTGGTTTATGACACCGCTGACATGGCGAAAATGCTTATATGTGGGACCCTGGAAAATTTTATGACGACTTGGAACACTCTATTTTCGAAAAAATGCTTACATGTGGGACCATACTGAATTTTATGACGACTTGGAACACTCTGTTTTTAAAATAATGTTTACATGTGGGACCGATGTTGGTTTATGACATTTTTTTAGAGCTTATGGCGTCACAAAACAGCATGGAACAGGGAACGCCAGGCTACAGTACCAACCGTAATGACGAAAATTTTTTTGTGACTAAATTTGCTCGGAAGTGAAATATTATGACGAGATCAGCCAGGAACGTCATAAATCAATGACGCTAAAATGTGGTTGCGTCACTACTCAATGATTTTCTTGTAGTGCTAGATCTACAAGTTTTCGTACCAATGCTTGTAATTTTTAGCTTTTATCATCAATTTATCCCACTCGATCTAGATTTTGTCAGCTTCTAACACTACAGCCGATTCAGACCTGTTCGAGTGCTGACGTCACGATCGGCCGATCCAGCCGATCTCTTTATCCACGCTCTCGCGCCTCGGTTGCTCTTGAGCCGGCCGATCCCGCTTTTTCTGTATCGGCCGATTGGCTGGTACACATGTCACTAAAGGCCCATCGGTTCTCTAGCCGATCCATAATATTTTCCATTGTCAATCAACAGGTCAGATTGGCTACCATGCCTCGCTACAGACCGGGGAGTCACGTGTGCTGCGTGCAGAGGCAACGTCCTATTTTCGCGTCAAAAATACTGCCAGCCGAACATCGGAGATATGAAAAGCTCCTACCGATTCCGGCACCTGGTGAATTGAGGCATCGGTGGCTCATCGGCTGTCCGAGACGTCGACCTCAACGCGGGCGTGGTGGTTTTGCAGAAAAGTCCTCCAACTTTCTACATATTGTGAAACAGTCCAGATCATCCCGACCATGCAGTAACCGCGTCCATTTATTTTTCGAATATGCCCTCATAGTAATCTTTATTTCCACCGAAAGAAGAAAAAATTGATATGCATCTGTTTTTTTGCAACCAACCTCATAAGCCATTATGCGAACGCAAACCCCCTACCACCCCACCGGCCAGCTAATACCCCTGGACGCCGAAACCCCAAGCACCCAACCCTAACCGCTCCTCCACTCCCCCGCCGCCACCTCTCGCCTGCTCTCCTCCTCCTCGTCTGCCTCTGCCGTCGCCATCCCGCCCGCTCGTCGTCCGACCCTCCTCCCATGTTGAGGCCCCCGAATCTCGGGCGGTCATGCTGCGCCCTTCCCTCACTCCCTCCTCCCGCGGCAAGACCCCCGTAGCTCTGACGGCGCCGCCGCCTTCGCTCACACTCCAGGCTGCACCCATGGATGTGGATCCTCCGACGAGCAGCCATGGGGAGACCCTCCTGCGGTGGTGTCTTCGCTCCCACTCCAAGTCGTGCCCTGGATCTTGATCCTACCAAGAGCGGCCTTGGTCAACAGCGTCGGCACCGCCTGGCCCAACGACCTTGCGCTGCTCTGGTGTGAGTTCGTCCGGCGTGGAGGGTGCAGCACCTCTAGGTACCGACTCTTTTCTCCCTCCCCTATCTCCTCCGCTTCGCATCGCCCTTTTCCCCTTCTTCATCTAATTACCCCCTCCTTCCAGATCTGTGAATTGCTGGGGGCGCAGTGGCTAGGGGGCTTCCATGCTCGAGCTCCAGTGCGGCAGCGAACATGGGCTGCCATGTGATTCCCCGCCAGAGAGCTTGCCTTCCCTACCATGGGACAGCACAAGATCCAGGGCCTCCCATTCATCAGCGACGACAACAAGGCCTGCAACTAACCCTCAGTTCGCTTCCATTCCTCTCTATCCTGAAACCTAGGTTTCGCTAACCATATCTAACCCTTGATTAGATTGCTCTGATGCATTTCCTGGTTACCACTAGGATTCCAAGATTCTACTTAGCTAGCTATTCTGTACTAGATATTAGTTGATAGAAATTTTCTTTTGGAGAAATTTGCTTCAGCATAATGTTTTCTTTTGAAGGAACTTGCCCCATTACCTGCATTGCCTCAACTGAGTGTCGGTGAATTGTTCTAGATCTCCGGAAGCTTACTTAGTGATTTGAGGGCTTCATTCCGTATTGGCCAGTAGCTTAACTCTCTTTGACTCTAGCTGCCTAAAATTAGGATGTGTCTGGGAGTCTTGTCTGGTTCATCCACAGTTGTTGCATGCTCGAGCTTGTAGATTTAGTTGCTGTCTGATTCTACTTGATCTTCTTTCTACTCCTGTCCAGCTCTCTTTACAAGCTATATGAGGTCTCCCACCAAATTATCGATTTTACTCGAGTGCATACTTGTTTGACATATACTGACCTGTGACATGCTGTCGTGAACCAGTTTAGCGCTGTGACGTCTCGTATCTAGATATGATTGTTTGTTTAGCACTGCATTTAGGGCATGTTTGGATGGAGCCCTGAGCTAATTTTGCCTGGGCGCGGTGCTGCCTGAGACCTGCCTGAAGTGCATTTGGTTGCAGCCCTTGATATCAGCCTGGCTCAGGCAGCTGGTTCCTCCACCAGGCGACCGAAATCGACTGCCTGGGTTGCTGCGTGCAGCTGCCTGAGCATAGATGCATATTACTCGATTGACTACGTTATTACTTGATTAATCAAAGTTACAGGAGGCATGTAGAATACTATTTTGTATTGTCTTTTCGTCGTTTTCTTTTTCACTAATTTTATCAGAACGCACAAAAATTGTGCAGCTAATTTATTATTATTTTGATTTCTTTAACTCTATGTTTAACTAGATACTTTTTAATTAATCAATACACAATATTTTAATAATAAGGTCATATAAATTATCAAACCAATCGCATTAGATTTATTAAAAAATTACATAAGTACTCTCCAATCAACTTTCTCAGGCAGAGGCTACCAACCAAACGAACCATTCTCAAGTTTGCCTGACCAGGCAGATTCTATCAAATTTTCAGGCAACTCTCAGGCAGCACTTTTCTCCAGGCAAGTCTTCCAGGGTTCCAACCAAACAAGCCCTTAGTTTGGAGGATAGGAGTGCTTGAGGGACTCTTTTCTTTTTTCTATGTGATACTGTGCTATTTTGTTTAGAGCACGACGATTCTCGTTTTTTTTCATATTTTTTGAACTTTACAAATTCATTTGCTCCAACTGAATTGCACTTACAAGTTCTCTTTATTCCTGTTGCCAGGAGAGTCTGTCCGCTCCTGCCTGAAGCTTGTGTTGATCTTGTCTACTCTAAGGTACTTCTTTGCTCTACTAGAAACATCGATAACATTATATTTTGCTAAGCTTACTTGATAGGAGAGCAGGATTTCCTAAGATGACCTATTAGAATAATAGTCCAAAACATGTAGGTTAGCTTATATTCGAAATTAGAGTTGTTATGGGGACAGACAATATGTAAATATGCCCTTTTATTTGATGGTTGTTCAGCTGAACCCTCAATGCTCAGTCTGAAAGGTTTACATAAACAGTGTTATCTGTTTACAAGCTATAGTTGCTTTTTTCAGGTTGCTTGCAGCCGGAAGGAAAAGGAATCCATTGGTGTTGTGTGCTGCTGGGTGTGGGTGGTCTCTTCTTCCCATAGCCTTTTACCTTTTGCGTTGGTAATTGAACTTAAATCGTTTCAAATTAAAATCTGAGGAGAGATGCTATTGAATTTGCTTCTTACAGCCTATATAATCACATGGAACAGTATTGTTGGGCCCTTTTAGCACAATAACCTTCTGAACTTCTGATTGCTTACAGTTCGGATCGGTTCATTTACCTTTTCTGATATCGTTATTCTATGGTTCCTTTACAGTTCCGGCGAGGATATCTAGATGTCTAGCACGGGAAAGAGGATGCCCTCCTTTTGTCTGCCAGTTGTCATTTGCAGCAAGTCGCTCGCCTCTCGACATGTTTCGAAGGCTTGAGCATGTGTCAAACAACTAGATGCATTTTGGTGGTTTGATTGCTGTAAACTGTGACCTTTTCTTTTATTTGATGTCTTCAACTTGCTCTGTACTTAGCATGCTTATTTAGATCAGTATCCCAAGCTACCATCTTAAGTGTTCGGTAGCTAAGAATCCTGATCATAATGTGTAATATATTGCTAGATAGAACCCTATGGGCTGCAGATGATTGAAATGTGTAATATATGGCTAGACAGATACCCTATGAGCTGCAAAGGCCAGATGATTAGCGATGACGGCATTGATTCATACTATTTAATCAATTCGGTCGGGACAAATGATGTGTTAGTATACTTTTCATGTTGATTTTCTTTTGATTATGTTAATTTTGATCATGATGTAGTGCACTTTTGATAGGGCGTGCATTGCACGCCTGATTGTTCTAGTATATGTGCATTACTCTACTCTACTCCTATTTTGCACCAACACCCTACACTGCACAATTAACATGTATGGTCTGCTATCTATCTCTAGCTTGAAATATTGTATGGTACTGTACTTGATATGAATGATCGCGTTTGGAAGGGGAGAAAAAAAGTGCGCCCAAAAGGAATCTTGTATGCATGAAGTAATAAATGAAGTCTATTTGTGAAACCTTTTCACGGATGAGTGTAATTTTGCGCGACGAATCTAATGAGCATAATGAGTGTAACCAGCTGTCGGTGTTTTAACCCGGTAACCTACCAAGGGGAGTACCCGAGGTAGACGTTTGTGGCCTCGCCGAGATCGGGAACTCGAAGGAGACACGTGGTACACAATTTAGACAGGTTTGGGCCGCGAGGTGCGTAATACCCTACGTCCTGTATGCTGCGTGGCTCTGGATTGATTGGGTGTGTTTACAAGATGATGCGAACAGAGAGATAGGGTTCCTGCCTCGCCTTATATAGTCCGGGAGGCAGGGTTACAAGTCGGTTTGAGGGAGAGAGTTCTAGTCGTACACGGCTAGGAGTACTCTACATGGATCCAGACGTGTCTAGCTTCCTAACCGAGTACTAGCCCTCTGGATGCCTTGTGCTTCACGCCGTCTTGTGCCGTGCAGCCCAAGTCGAGTAGTCCCAGGGGCCCATGCGGTAGTCGGTCCTGGTACCCGCCTGAGTAGTGGGCCCAGGGATGTCCATACGACAAGCCCCTGAGTACTTTGTAGTCGAGCAGGATGTTTTTGAGTAGTCTTGATGGCCTTGGCGAGTAGTCCTTGAACGTCCCCGAGTTCCACAAGCCGAAAGTCCTCAAGAATCCTTGAATCATCCCGAGGCTGGAAGGTACTCCAGCTAATCTTTGAGTAGTCTTGAAGTCTTCTCGAGTAGTCCCCAAGCGTTCCCGAGTGCTTCTCTCAAAGGTCTTCAATAGTACTCGCGATATCTTGATGAAAAACCATATGGAAAATGCGATTCAGAGAATCGCATTCCATATGGAATGTAGCCCCCGAGCCTTAGGTCGAATTGTAGATTCAAGCTGAGGGTCAATCTGAATTTCTGCCAATCTTATCCCAAAAAATCCGGAGAAAAAACCGAAGGACACGTGGCACGGAGCCCCCGAGCCTTGAGTCGAGTACTTTCTCTCGAATTGAAGGGTCATCTTGACTGTAGAATGTGTCCTGAGTTGGAACTTGAACTGGTGTTGCCCACTGAATCCGTCAATCGAAGTCGAGCCCCCGAGATTGAGAGCTTCGAGTACTAGAAGGTGAAGAGTCAGCCTATCGCGCTGAGTCAACCGCCTGAGACTTAGTCGCCCGCTCGAAACTGGGCCGCCCGGTGGCTTATAAATAACAGGGCAACCCCTTAGGGTTTCTCACTTCCAGCTGCATTTCTTTGCGATTAGATCGAAAGAGCCGCCCCCCTTCACTGCTGCTGCCGCCGCCACTGCTGAGTAGATTAGATCTACTTCCACGCCGGCACCGTAGTCCGCCCTCCTCCGCAGCCCCCGAGCGAATGTGAGTGAAAACACTCGTGACCGGAAGGATGAAGGCATCTCTGTCGAAGAGCACCAAGACCGGTGCATCGAAGAAGAAGAGCCGCGATGAGGCCGGTGATGCCGGCCAGTCGTCATCGTCGCCGCCCCCTCCACTCCGCCGAATCCGGCGAAGGAGTGGAAGAAGGCGAAACTGAAGACCGAGGACCTCCTCACCCTGGTCAACAGTGGTTTCCTCCGCGAGAAGGAGATGGATCTGTGGCGCGTCGCCACTGGAGATCCGTACCCGATGGAGAAGAACCTGGATGAGATCCCGATGTTCGCGCGGTTCGTGGAGCGCGGACTCGCACTACCTGCGAGTGACTTCTTCAAGGGGATGCTCCGGTACTATGGGATCGAGTACCTCAACCTCAACCCTAATGATATCTTCCACATCTCCATCTTTGTTCACTTTTGCGAAGCGTTTGTGGGTATCATGCCCCACTGGATCTTGTTCCGGAAGTTCTTCCGGCTGAAGCCCCAACCGAGCACGGACGACCCCCGAGTAGTAGGAGGTGCCGGGGTGCAGATGCGCGAAGACGCCGCCGGGCAGTATGTGCCCTACAAGCTGATTGACTCCAACCAAGATTGGAAGTCGAAGTGGTTCTACATCAGCAACCACCACCCAGAGCTGCCGAAGCCGAGTGGTCGTCAACCGAAGCATGCACCGTGGTGGAACTCGGAGCCCACCATGCAAGAGGGCCTCCAGCTACCTACGTTGCTGGAGAAGATCAAGGCCCTGAGGGAGGCCGGACTGAGGGCTGAACATGTGGCTTTTAGTTTCATGAAGAGGAGAGTGCAGCCGCTGATGGCGCGGGACCATCTCGGCTACGAGTACACCGGCGACGAAGACTCTTCCCGGGTGCCCGGTGAAGAAATTGAAGATGACGTGATCATCGAACGGCTAGGGAAGATCTTCAAAGACATGCCCGCGTTAACACCATGCCCCGTGCCAGAGTACTCCGCGGCACGGCCGCCGAATGAGGTTAGCAGTCGTGGCCAGAGACCCCGAGTACTAATTGCATGTTTAGTCGTACTTATGCTTGCTTGATCTTGTAGGACGATCTGAAGAAGTACATCTCCATCCTGCCCTCCCCCCACGGCTTGAGAAACAAACACAGGGGAAGGCGGAGCCCAAAGCGAAGGAGTGCTGAGAGGTCAGCGAAGGCGATGATGCCATCGTCATCGAGGACACCTCCGACGACGAAGACGAAGAAATGCTGCAGCAGCGTTTCCAGCTCCTCTCTAGATTTAGCCGAGCTGGGATGCCTCATATACCAGTAGCCGAGAAGCCATCCAGCCTTGAGGTGAGCTTGCCAGCTCCGCCAAGGAAGCCCCGCAACGTGGCGCGCAAGCGCGCGTGAAGAAACTGAAGGTGTCGGAAGCCACCAGACAAGAGGTGAGCACCGCGACTAGAGTAGTCAAGTACTTGACGATGAGTAGTTTGTTGCTGACTGCTTGACTTGTATTGTTGCAGGACATCCCTTCCTCGGACCCTACTGCGTAGGATGAGGAAGAAGTCTGGGAGACTGTGGGGGTGACGGCTGGGGGAAATACCAGTCTGCCTCCGGCTACTGAAGACGTTGTGCCGGAAGAGGCACAGGAACAGGCCGCCACTGTGGAGAGCCAACCACAGCCATCAACCGAAGAAGTACAGGGTCCTCCTGCTGTGGCCGTGGCCGTTGGGCAGCCAGAGGAGAGAGTAGAGGAGCCTCATGTCGAGGCAAAAGCAGCCAGCGAGCCTGCCATTGTAGATATCGCCAGGATACTGGGCGCCCCGACCGTCACTGTGGTGCGGTCAACACTGTAAGTATATGACACCCTTGAGTAGTCATTTTCCTCGAGGTCGTATTGTTGATTGGATAATCCATGATGTAGGAAATCCACCGACTTGTCGTGGGATGAGGCGGAGACTAGCACACCTGCCGATGGTGAGAACCGCTCGGCGGAGGCACGAGAGCCCACGCTGCCGCCACAAGCCGAAGCTGCGACAGAGCCGAGGCTTGAAGAAGCCACCCTGGTGGAAGGTATGCATCCTGTTGCCGTGGGTTCTTGTCATGGAGAGTAGTCGTAATCGCCACATGATTGCTAAGTTCCTCTTGACAGGGCCACAAGCCGAGGGAGCGGTGATCCCTGAGGTAGTAGCCATGGAAACGACTACTGTTGAAGCGACGGATACAGAGCCAGTTGCCGAGCCAGTGACCTCGATAGCCCCCGAGCCAAGGGCGGAGGCACAGGTAGACCCGCAGCCCGAATCAGGGACTGAAGCCGTCGTGCGCGAGGCGATTGTGGAGGATGCGGTGCCGCTTCGCTCGGCGCGGATGCCAGAGACTAGGACCTCGAGCCGCGAAGGTCTCGAGTTGCTGGACGATGATCTGATCAACCCGGCCTTTGTGTCTCTGAGCATGGAGTCGTGGCGTCGCACGGAGCAGTGGATCAAGGTACATTGCGAGTACCCTGAGTAGTCTTGCATTATTGAGTACTGAGTACTGATTGAGCTTGTGATCTTGCACAGGGCCTAGTGGAGAGGTCCCTCCAGAAGATCGAGCTCTTGAAGGGGTACAGTGACACGGTCATCCGGGCTGAAGCTCTGGAGAAGGAGCTGGACAAATCCAAGAAGCACTCTGCGCTGCTCCAATCCAAACTTGACGGCGCCTTCGCCCAGTACCATAACGAGGTACAAGAGATGCAGGCGAAGAGGGATGACTTGATCAAGAAGAACAAGACTCTGCACCAGAAAAACAAAGGTATGCCTTCCGCCGCGATCGTTGAGTACTTGTTGTAGTGCCTATGTGTAGTCTGACACTGTTGACGAGTTGTCTGCAGATCTTGAAGCCACTGTCGACTGACTGAAAGCTTCCGAGATGGATCTCAAGAACATCGTGTACCGGGGGATCGATCGCCGAGAGGTAGCCGAGTACCAGTACGCACAAATGCGCCACGAGTGCATCATGTGGCACTACAAGAAAATCGTTGACTAGTGACGCAACCACATTTTAGCGTCATTGATTTATGACGTTCCTGGCTGATCTCGTCATAATATTTCACTTCCGAGTAAATTTAGTGACAAAAAAATTTTCGTCATTACGGTTGATACTGTAGCCGGGCGTTCCCTGTTCCATGCTGTTTTGTGACGCCATAAGCTCTGAAAAAACGTCATAAACCAACATCAGTCCCACATGTAAGCATTATTTTAAAAACAGAGTGTTCCAAGTCGTCATAAAATTCAGCAGGGTCCCACATGTAAGCATTTTTTCGAAAATAGAGTGTTCCAAGTCGTCATAAAATTTTCCAGGGTCCCACATGTAAGCATTTTAGCCATGTCAGCGGCGTCATAAACCAACTTTGGTCCCACATGTAAGCATTATTTTAAAATAGAGTGTTCCAAGTCGTCATAAAATTCAGTTGGGTCCCACATGTAAGCATTTTTTCGAAAATAGAGTGTTCCAAGTCATCATAAATAATTCCAGGGTCCCACGTGTAAGCATAGGTCACGAAATGTTGCAAAAATAATTTTCCATGGCATGGGTTCGAACCAGGGACCTGAAGGAACAAGGGTGTGCTGTTTACCACTGCACCACTTGTTGGTTGTGATAGGAATATGGGAAACTCTAGTAATAGTTCATGCGAATTCTTTATTGTGACCAGGTCCCACCTGTAAGTTTCAGTTGAGTCTATAATTACGTATCGAATGGCTGGCGAGAAACTTCACTTAGACTTCGCAAAGACTTTTGACTTCCGCTACGCAGATCTGCAATAGTTCGTGGTTGGAATGGCGGATCCTAGCGGTGAGGGGAAGATGGTTGCACCGCCACATCCCAGCAACAAGAGGATGAGACAACAAGACGAGGTTGGTCCTCTGGTTTGAGCCGCTATATTTTCCCCTATCTTACTAGGGTTGGGGATATCTAGATTTGGGGATCTGGAGGATTGATGAGCATATTTGGTAGATTTAGATTGCATTATCGTACCTTTAGATTTGCACTTCGATAGGTGTTAGAAGTTGATAGGCTATAGACAATTCATGTTAGATTCAGTTAGTTTTCAATTTGCATCGTCTTACAGTAGGTTTTGTATTTTAGTAGCTTCTAGATGTGCTTCAAGCCACTCGTTTTATGGATTTTTGTGGAGGTGCACAATTGATAGGATTGATAGGTCCATCGTTTTATGAATTGGTAGATTGAAGATACTATTTTGGAGCTGCAGACCGTTGAAGGGACATCTGGATTCTGCCACGATTGTTAGCGTTTACACAATTCACAGGTGTTAGATTCAGTTAGTTTCCAATTTGCATCGTTCGATGGATCGATAGGTTCATTTAGGACAACCATGCCCGTGCTGAGTTTATGTAGGTAGCAAACAACCAGATTTTGTGACATGTGGTGGTTGTTTTATTGTACTCATACAATTGGGTTCAAGGGATTCAGGTTTTTTTATAGACTGAGATGAGTTTATTTTTCAGATCGAGATGAGTTTTCTTCAAGGATGAGTTTAGTTCTACAAGAACATCTTAATGTTATTTTAGAAGATCTGGATGCCTCATCTCGGGGGAGAACTCTATTAGGATCTCCAAAGAGATCCAAAACATGATAGAACAACTAGCTGAAAGAGAGAAACAACTTCAGTACACACCTAAGAACAAGAAAACTAAGGGCAGAGATTATTCTTCTTACCATAGACATTGGAATAAAAGCGTCAATAAATGGGTAGGACATTGAGTTTGTTAGGTCCGTCTTTTCTTTTAAATGTTCAAGAAGTTCATTGTCAGTTGGACTGAAACGGGTACCCTTGCCTATTAGTACCTGTTTCAGTCCAACTGACAACGAACTTCTTGAAAATTTAAAAGAAAAGACTGACTAAACAAACTCAATATCCTACCCATTCATTAACGCTTTTATTCCAATGTATATGGTAAGAAGAATGATCTCCTCCCTCAGTTGTCTTGTCCTTAGGTGTGTACTGAAGCTCTTTCTCTTTTTCTGCTAATTGTTCTATGATGTTTTCAATCTCTTTCGAGATCCTATAGAGTCCTCGCCCTGAGATGAGACATCCAGATCTTCTGAAAGAACTTTAAGAAATGCAAGAGAGTCCCGCAAGGCCACAAAATTCACGGTAGGAGGTGCAGAAGGTGAAGGAACAGCTGCAGGAGGCCAAACATGAGATGGAGTTATGATTATGAATGAGTAGTGATGATTATTGTGAAACTTGTATCATGATTGTGTTTTGGTGTTGGCTACCGGATCATCGTATGATGTTTGCTACTTGTTGGTGGACTGGTGGTGTGAACTTTGTGGTGATGAGTTGCTATGAGATGTCATCTTATTATGCCGATTTGGTTTAATCTATTCCAAATTGATTCGAGCATACTCACCATTCGGAATTCGTACGCATTGCAATGGAGGTCATTGAGAATTGCAGTTAATGACTGGCACCGAGCGTTAACCGATGAACTTGTGTGCACACCCCCTCTGAACGGACGTGTCGATCATTGTGAATCGCAATGCCTGGCCTTATTTACTCTTGGTCGCCGACATGTACCAAGTCGAAAGGTTGAAGCTGCACTGTGCGTCAAAGATGTGGCACATGGCAAGCGAGGAAACTGTGACTTCATTTCTACGATGGGCAATTCAGGCTAACTGCACACAATTGCAGGACAAGTGCATGTCGCTCTTAGAGCGAATGTTTCCTCACGGAATACTCACATATGATTGGGCGGTTGTATGCACTGATGATCCCGAATTTATGCACAATCTCCGTAGAAGATCCAAACTCATTTGTTTCGAGCATACTCACCATTCTGAATTCATACGCGTTGCAATGGAGGTAGAGGAAGAACAATGGAGGTATGGTGGTAATAGATAGAGAAGGGGTAAGTTTTGATTGAGGAAACTCCGGCCTGTTGATGTTTCGCAAGGAGGACCTTCCTAGTGGTAAAAAGGGAGGAAAAGCTAAGATGCTGTTTGTTTGGATTGATCCAGAAACGGATCGTCCGTCCTTTTGATGGTTTGCAGGAAGGACCTTCCTGAAAACAATTGTGTAACTTCTTGTTTTTGTGTCTGCCCCAACAATAGCACGGAGCAGTTTTGGTAAGTTGGCGGGAGAAAAGCGTGCATGACAGCCAAAAAAAGTTTTCCCGCAGACAACTGTATATATCTCATTTCTCTCGACGACGCGGCGTACACTACTGCAACTCTGCAAGAGACTCGCCGGCACCACGCTCCTTTTCCTTGTGGTAAATACTAGAGCTAGCGTCGGTGCTTAGATCTGCTGTTGCCCGTGGCGGGAATGGCGAATCGTAGCGACCATAGCGGCGAACAGAGGAGCGGGACTCACCACGGTCTGGTCAGTCCTCTGTTTAGCCATGCTACTTTGATATGTCATACTAGTTAAGGGGAATTCTAGATTTGGGGATCTGGGTTAACAGACTATATTCATGTATTTTAAAGGTGTTTGGAGTAGACTCCGAAAGCTCCAGATCGCCGATGCCTGGTCCTCGTGAAGTGATTGTTATAGATCCTAATGAAAACGAGTGGAAGGACGGGTTGCCTGTCCATCTGAGGTATGACTGGACAGGCGCCAACCCTGGGCGTCGATATGTGTGGTGCTGTGAGGTAAATGATAACCTGTATCACTTCTAATAAATGTTGCTTCTGTGTTTGATGTTAGTGTGGTCAATCGCTAATTATATGAACGAAATCGGTGACTGCAGACTGATGGCATGAAGTGCGCGTCGTTTAGGTGGATAGATCCTGAATGGGATATTAGGACTCTAAAAGTTCTAGAGAAACTGATGGAAATGAAGGGAAAAGCAGAAGAGGAAGCAAGGTCGTGGAAAGAAGCATGTACAGCTGCTAAGGAGGAGGCCAATGTCAAAGCAGTTGAGCTGCAGACGATAACGCGATACTACGGGGAAGTAACCCATAACCTGTTTGAGACGAGAAAGAAAATGAGAAACGATGCTCTGTTGTCTCCTACAGAAAAGGGTGAAGCCAACAGGTACCTAAGAGCTGAAAGGGAGGCAAGGATGTGGAAGGAAGAATGTGCAAAGGCTAAGAGGGAGATTCAAGAGACTGCCGTTGAGCTGCAGACGGTCAAGCAGCTCCTGGATTCTGCAACACTTGTGGTGAAGAAGGTGAGGAATTGCTGAGACAGGCCTCATATAAGAGGTCGCTCAACAAGGACTACAATGAGGAATAATGTGATTCGTGGTGTTATTGCTAGGTAGACAGTTTAGAGGTGCTAATCATGCTTGTATTTTGGTATTTGCTACTTGTTGGTGGTGTGAACTTTGTGGTGATGAGTACCTGTGAGATGCAATCTTATGATGTTTGATACTTGTCCGCTCTGTTGATGTTTTGCGGGAAGGACCTTCCTGATTATCGAATGCGTAACTGCTTGTTCCCTACGGTGATTGTGGTAGAAACTCATACATATGCGCGGAATAATTGACGAAGGATGATAATATAGATATTTGTACATTGAATTGCGTTACAGGTGGTAAACAATCGAAGTTCCTCATTACAGATAGCTAGGCAACAGCCATGTTCCTCGCGACCAAATCCAGTCCCCACGAACCTGCTTAATGCGGATCGCCGGAGTAGTGTTGACGCCTGGATCAATACCTATTCCCTGCTAGTAGATCCAGTATTCATTCTTTTCATCATGATGATAAGTTCGTAGGAAGTACATGTGATTTGCCGTCAGGTCAGCCAAACCAGAAATGGCATGCTCTTCTGTAACAATGCACTTGCCAGGACCAAACAAGATGATCTTATTCCGGAACTCAGGAGCTCTCTCCCAGGGAATAGGCTGCCAAATGTCCCCGACGAATGAATGCAAAGTTAATTCTACCACCTCAGCTTCTTTCTCCTCCAGAACAACAAAGAACAATCGGTCTTCACCTTCGAGTAGAGAAGAGTTTCCCATGCCAATGACCCATGACAACCGAAGTCCAGCAGGATGGGGAGGTGCTGAAAGATCTTACCTCAAGTAGATCCGCATGTGTTCAGAAGAACTGCACCAGAAATCTTCCGAAGGTAGTGTAGTCCAGTCGGATTGGCTACCCAAATGCCAAATGGAAACGGGCAATGACCCAAGCGCTGCAAAAGATTTCTCTAGCCAAAAGAAAGTAATCACGACAAATGACTCTGCACCAGCTGTTGTTTCAAGGCACAAGATACAAGCTTGGAGAGTAGCCATCTGGCTCCATTTTGGAAGTTGAGGAAGGCGAATGTGCTTCCGAGGAGACAAAGGATTCAGCATGAGCGCGTTGCACCAATCTCTGCAATCTAAGGCGACTAGGCTTCCAGATCCGCCGCAACCAATCAATCTAGTCCTTTTTCCCAGCCAATGCAGGAAAGGAGACCTCAAAAAGCCGCATATCAGCGACGGATGCGAATGTCACTGCTCCAGATTCACCGATAAATTCACATTTCAGAATCCAAGGGTCAAACGGGTGTGCCTCACCTGAACGAGCGCAGTTCCAACCCTTGCAGACAGCTTTGAATATGATGAAATCTCTTGCATCACTGATCTTATTCGCGACGCTCACAACAATGTCAGGAATAAGATTTGCCCAGGGACGAGGCATCATTGATAGGATAGCCAAAGAACAAGGTTGTGAGAGAACAATGGAGGAGTTACAGCTCCAACAAAGACAAATGAGTGGAAAAGGTAGTCCAGAAGGTCCGGTATACTGATGTATTGCTAAAAGGACCTTCTGGACTACAATTATTTCTTCCGGTCCATTAACATTCTGCTGAACGGTCTTTCCCCCTTCCTCAGAACGTCCTCCCTCCATCCACAAAAGAATGCAATTCTCACTTCCCGATAAGTAGATATAAGTGTAAATTTGGTCAAAATTGAATTAGTTTGAACTGAACGGATCCCACAACTACTCTAATCTTTTCGGGAGCTGTTTTTTCAATAATGGCTAAATGGGTTCCTCTGGCCATAAATATCCCCTTCCTCCCAACGCCCTCTTCCGCTCCCCACTCTTGCAACCAACAAAAAACCCCATTCTCGCACAGCGCCCTCTTCCTCTCCCAACTCTTGCAACCAACAAAAAAACCCATCCTCGCACAGCGCTCTCTTCCTCTCCCCATGGAGCCATTGTCTCCTAGAGGTGCGGCGCAAGCCACATCCTCCTCTTTTGATGAAAGGGAGGATCTCCAGTGGTCTGATGAAGAGGAGGCAGAGCGGAGGCCCATTCGGGTGCTGGTTGACACATCCTCTGATGATTCGGAGTTTGTGGAACAAAATGAAATGCAAGATCATGTGCCTCTGAAACATCGCACCCCTCGCAAGTCAGCAAGAGGTGCCAGGGGTCAGGGGCGCAGAAGCACCGCCACTCGCCGTGGAACTGTCATCTCTAAGCACCGTCATCCTCTCTCATCCTCATCGGTCGGCGGCAGTCGATCTCTGCCATCCTCGTCGAGCAGAGGCCATCATCGACCGGCCGTCATCATCCGCCATGGAGCGGCACCAAGGCCGTGCTCGACCGGCCGCCATGGAGTGGCGACATCATCCTCTGGCGGCAGCATTGGAGGGACGGCCTCATCCGTGGGCGGCGCCCTGGGAGGTCCACCACCATCTTCCACGGGCGGCGGCAACAGAGCGACATCCTCGTCCGTGAGCAGCTGCAACAAGGTGCCGGGTGCACCGTCGACAAAGAAGCGGTGCCTTGATTAGTGGATTAGTGGTAACTGCTACTAGTAGAAATAGAACGAAGATTCGCCTTCTGTGCATCTGGTCTGATTGAATACTACTACTACTGTTTTTTCCTTGTAAGATGTTGGTTTTCTCATTGCGTAGTTGTGACAGTTTAATCCGGTCCGACTGAAAACTACAAACCGGACTTTCGTTTGTGTTCTTCCGGTATTTAAGAAATCAATGGAACAGAGTTTCCGTATACAACAAATTTATACCGAGGGAGTACACACACAATACCATTTTTATTAGAAACAACACAATCCAAATACAAACGACACAAATGCATGCATACGCATTGATTACACATGAGGATGGATGGATCCACCATAGTTCGAACTACAGCGACATACTCTGAACGACATTCTACTAGCATCTACCATCACGGCTCATACTACTACCATCACCACATACTACTAGCATCTACCATCACAACTCATATACTACTACCATCACCACTTACTACTAGCATCTACCATCACTGCTCATACTACTACCATCACCACATACTACTAGCATCTACCATCACGGCTCATACTACTACCATCACGGGCTCATGGAAATCCAGCCACTGCACAGAGTGGAGCAAAACGTGTGTCCTGGATCAGATACTCCTCCAAAGCGTGATGCCTCACCCTTGTATCCCAAATTCTGGCAGGCGAAACGGTGATGTTATGCGCGTGTAACAACAGGTCACGAATGGTCCATTGCCTGTGACCCCTGTGGCAAAAAGGGCACACCCACATTCCTTCGTGATAAACATGGGCGGGCCCGCCCTGCTGAAGCCAAAGCAACACAGACCATTTCAGGTCATGCGATTCATCTTGTTCAATGAGCACTGGCTGCGGGGGTGGCATTTCAACAGGCAACAGCAGAGGTGGCGGCCTGGGCCGTGGGTGAAAAGGTGGTGCCATGAGGTTCAGCTGATCCTGAGCTACCGTTGCCAGTGGCTGAACTGGAGGTGGCATCACCCCCGGGTGTTGCTGAGGTGCCGATGCCAGTGGAAGTGGAGGTGCCATTGGGGCCGGGTGCTGCTGAGGTGCCGATACCAGCGGAAGTGGAGGTGCCATTGGGGCCGGGTGCTGCTGCAGTGCCGATGGCAGTGGCTGAACCGGGTGGCGGTGAGGTGCTATTGCACCCGACAGCTCCCCCTTCACCGACTCCTCTAAGTTCCATGCTCCGTCCCTTCCTTGCCCGGCCATTCCCCACGTACTGCATACACAAACGAAGAACGAACCCTACATAAGCTAACAATGTGACCGTCTCAATACCATGCATAAATAAAGTAAACAAGATTAGCCAACAAAATGATCTCACCCTTGTATCCCACTGAAGTAGAGAAATGGAAGACGGAGAACCGATGAGTGTTGGCCTTGCCTTTCAAGAACGCTCTGCTGCACTCACCTATTTATGGAGGACTACAGTGGTCACGTGAGCTCGGTGTAGCATTGCTAAAGTTACTAAGGAAAATGTGAGATGCTCGGAATATAGTCAGGCCTACGCGTGATAGGAATCTATCTAGGTCAGAATCTTTAGTGGCGTGCATCGATTACATGTGTGGACGATGGGTATCACGGGATGAGCCCGACGTGTCTAGGTATGTGTTTACTTCCGGACTTTCCTCTCTGTAGAGCACAAGAAAGTCCTGCGGACAAATCACGCCGCATCAGCTACATCTAATGGTTGTCTCACTGCGTCAGCTCATGCCACATCAACAACAAGACAACTCTCTACCGTTTATTTATGTAGTGGTTTAGGTGTCAATTGCATCTGGAGAACAAGATTGGGCACTGTAATCAGATGGACCGGATGGTCCTTGCGTTGCAACACGCAGGGTGCGGGATGACGTGACAAGTCCTCCTCGATCAGGTACGCTGTGTGAGTCGTGACTGTAAAGGTCTACGAATGGTCTGGATTCGCACTTGATGATTCCCGCTGGCCTTGGAGACTGAGAAACGTGATGAACTTGTTGACGCGACAAGACCAAAACAGAATAAGCTGGAATTGGAATAGCAATATATGTTTGTGTGTGTGTGTGTGTGTGTGTGTGTAATATTAACATGCATATAAGCACAGAAGGGCATCTCGAATGGGCGTTTGGGAATGACACACTCTCACAAGTTGATCCACGTGTCGATCATTGAGAATTGCAGTTAAGCACTGGCACCGGGCGTTAACCGATGAACTTGTGTGCACACGCAGCACACCCCCTCTGAACGGACGTTTCGATCATTGTGAATCGCACTTAAGGACTAGAACCAGGAAGTTCATGACCTGAACGTGGCCACACCCGCTCTGAAGGGACACGTCCATTCCGGGTGGTAACTGATGTCCACGAACGGACATTTCAGAACGACACATTCACTCCCGGTCCACTATAATAAGAGACACTTTAGGCACGAGACGATCAATGTAGGCCATTTGTGTTAATGGCTTTAGACGCTAAAATGATTCCTTCCATGCAAGTCGACTTCTCAGTCTCAAGCCATGAAGCGAAAGCCGAAGGAACTGCGGGCAACTTCAAGGAATCCGGTACGTTCATGGTGGGAGGCCGTCAATGGAAACTACGTTGCTATCCTATAGGTATGAATGATCATCAGTGGATGGAAGTTCCAGACGGCATTGCCGTCGTCCTCGTTCCTCTGCACAAATCCCAAATGGTACGTGTCTCGTTGCTGCTATGAAGACACACACTCACACATGGCGATACGGTCGCATTATGTTATTGTTTCTCAAACTTGTGACTTCTTCCACGTAGGTGCGAGTATTGTTGCGTGCGATGGCTGGAGACCCAAACGATGAAGATGATACATTTCGAGTTCAAGCTACAAAAGAAGTTTGGTTCATGAATCGGGATCTACAAGCAAGAGGATTTGAATGTCTGGTGGAGCATCATGACATTAAGCGCGTGACATCCAGTGAAGATCGCATACACATATCTTGTGTTGTTTCAGTACTGGAGGACGACTGCATTGAAGTTCCTCCTCCACAAGTGCAAAGAAGCATGTGCCAAAGCGTTGCAACCCAAGCCCCTATGGAAGTTGTGTTCCACGTAGCTGCGGAATGCCGGGTGATACGAGCGATACGTGCCGATGTGGCGAAAGTATCTTGTGTGATGGAGGCAATGCTCTACGGACCAGGAGTGGAGTCTAGCTCTGAAACTGTTACAATTATTGACACACACCCTGATGGCTTCTCGGTCCTGATCAAATATGCTGGTGAAGGATCACTCCCGGAGGAGGCTGATTTATGGGACACTCCTGCCAATGCGTGGCCTTATTTACTCTCGGTCGCCGACATGTACCAAGTCGAAAGGTTGAAGCTGCACTGTGCGTCAAAGATGTGGGACATGGCAAGCAAGGAAACTGTGACTTCATTTATACGATGGGCAATTCAGGCTAACTGCACACAATTGTAGGACAAGTGCATGTCTCTCTTAGAGCGAATCTTTCCTCACGGAATACTCACATATGATTGGGCGGTTGTATGCACTGATCATCCCGAATTTATGCACAATCTCCGTAGAAGATTACCTGAAGGGTTGTACCAGGGTCCCCTGTAGTTTTAATGTTTTATTTATGTGTTTGTAGTCATGTAATAAACAGTTGAAATGGTACGTTATTTTGTTGCAGTGAGTACATTTGTAATGCGAAAATCGGATCATCCATCTAACGTGAATATGAAGTAGAGTATAGTCCTGTGTGTGTTTGTCCATTCCATGATCCAAGGTGGCACGGACAACCCAGTCAACAACTTGCCTCTTTGCATAAGGTCACTGACGTTTGGGTCTGACACCCAAGCGGTCTTTCGTTTGGGTCACTGGCGTTTGGGTCCATGATTCAAAGTCTTTCGTTTCCCGCTCTGGACCACAAAGGCGGGACTTGAAATTTTGAATTCCCCGTTCCTCCTTCTGGTCCTCCTCGTTTATATATATAAAACAAAGAGGGAAACCAGATCTCCCAATTCCCTCCTGGTAATTTTCCAAAATCAGGGGATCTTCTCCTCGACCGCCGAAGAGAGCTAGATCTGCGGCGGAAGCAGCAACGGAGGCCTAGCTACCGACGATGGCTTCCTCTACTACGAGCGGCGGCCTTCCTCTTCTACGAGCGGCGACCTTCCTCGGTAACGTCCTTGAAGCTGCAAGATGGTTCAAACTCGTTGCTCCGTCGGCTCCCCCGAGGCTCACCCTGGCGGCCGTAGATCTGCAACAGTAGCGCAGAACATCGTGCTGAAGGCGCAAGGTCGGGTTGCTAAATCAAGACGGCATTCAGCACCTTCTTCCTGTCCTATTCGTCAGGTCTACGGTCTCCTCCCTGTATTGATCGATTGAATTAGATTGCTTCCCCATGCTCTTTAGCTTTCTATAATATTCTTTCATGTTTGGGTGATTGTGGATCTACTGTACCCTATCGCAAGAGTTTGTTAGAAGTCATTTTATTTGAGGTTTGTAGAAATTTGTAGATGAAATTGTTGGACTGCTTCCCCATGCTCTTTGCCCTTGAATATTGTTGTTGCATGCTTGGGTGATTGTGGATCTTCTGTTCCCTATTGCAAGAGATTGTTCCAACTCAACTTATTTGAGGTTTGTAGAAATTAAAGGATGAAATTATTATATTGCTTACCCATGTTCTTTGGCTTTCCATATTTTTGTTGCATGCTTGGGTGATGATGGATTGGGTGTGATCGTTCATGTACCGCATTGAACTTAATAAATGAAATTTCTTCTGATTGCTAATGATCACAACCCTTATCTCTTGTTCTTGTACTTGTTTCAGCGGGCCAGAGGGTCAACATCTGTAGTCGTTCCTGTTCAGACCTGCTCCAAGGTAACAAACTCAACACCTTCTTTGTTTTCGATTGCGAATGATCTCAACCCTAACCTCTTGTTCATGTACTTGTTTCAGCGGGCAAAAGGGTCAACGTCTGAAGTCGCTCCTGTTCAGACCTGCTCCAAGGTAACAAACTTAACACCTTTGTTTCCGATTGCGAATGATCTCAACCCTTACCTCTTGTTCTTGTACTTGTTTCAGCGGGCCAAAGGGTCAACATCTGAAGTCGCTCCTGTTCAGATCTGCTCCAAGATAACAAACTTAACACCTTTGTTTCCTTAGTTCGGATCAATTACAAGGTCCTAATCTGACTTGGGATCCACTGTTGCTAGATGGAAGCTACCAAGTCAATGATGCTTCTTCTCTAACAAATTAAAACAGAGGCAGCCGAGTACTCAAGAATGCGTACCAAATCCTTATGTAGTAGTGTTGATAAAGAGCGAGTTGACGCTCCCAATCAGGATGGGGTATAACTTCGACAATAGTTTGTTGCTAACCAGAAAGAGTTATGTAGCTTGAAGAAGAAGACCGAAGAATCAGAATCAACTCTGAAAATGCAGTCTGCTGAGATTAAGAGGTTGCAGAAGCTAACCGAAGACAGTGAGGACCTCCTTCGTCTACTGCTTAGCAGTAAAAGATGAAGTGGTTAAGATCAATAGATCAAATCTCCACTTTCTCTTGTGATTATGAACTGGATTTAGCTTTGTTAATCAATGTTCCTTGTGATATTGTTATCTTGTAATAGTTTGTGATATGTGATGAATAATATGGTCGTGCTTGATAATAAACAATAGTTTGCTTTATTGTATAAAGAAATATGTGCTGATTACTATTTTGCCAACTAGATCGGAATTATTCAAAAAAAGGATTAGAATTGAAATTAAATCCATTAATACTGATGCATGATTAGTTAATTTTATATTGTCCTTCACTGGGCTTAGCCCACTTTTATTTGGGCCAAAAGTCATTTTTTTCAAATTAACATGACACAGAAGGCCGCAACAATGTGCGCACTTGTTGGACTCGACCCAACCAAAACGGGCCCACCCTAATCAAATTTCATCTGAAAAAGCTACAATTGGGCCCAACAAAATCTTTTTTGGGCTATATGAACAACGCCAGCCTACAGGAACAGTTTTGGGCTCAACCCAGCTACAAACAGGCCAAATTCGTTTTATGATGCATACGATTTGTCACAATTGGCCTACCACATCGGATGCCACATCAGATTCTGTCCAGCATGGCAAAGCTGTAGGAAATAAGTTATGACGCATTGTATAGACGAATTTCCACACGTCATTAAACTCATGATGCCGGGAAATAAGGTCTCGTCATTAATCGCGGTTTGTGACGCTCGATTAATGATGGAGCATTTTCGTAACAACCGGCGTTATTAATCGCGGTTTATGATGAGAAACGACCTTTTTTTGCGTCACTAGTCGGCTTTTTTCTTGTAGTGTGGATGGAGCTTCGTTAAGCATCCGATCTTGACCTTGTGCGTTGTTACAAATCTCTGCAGAAGATTAATCAAGATTGCGAGAAGCTGCGGGCGCAACTGAAGGAGCTTGAAGAAGCTGCACTACCCATTGCAAGGCTGTTGGTCCCTCATCCAGGCGGCCCCAAGATAGCACCTCTCGTGGATAGACTGAAGGAAGCTCCCGGGCGCCTGGCGACGTACGTCAAGCACTTGGCGAAGTCGATACCGAACTAGGTACTAACCTTCATGAAGTCGTACTTCCCGAAGGCGCCGGTGGATGTAGTAGCTGGGGGTCTTGCGGCGAACTGTATGGACGAGCAGTACAAGACCCTGCTGGAGGAGATGGCGCCTATCGCAGAGCAAGTCGCTGATAAGCTGAACCTCCAGTAGGTGTACCTGTAGAAGTAGTTCATGTACAGGGTAGGTGATGTAAGACAAACAAATCAGTTAAAAACTTGTTTGAGTATGATTGAAGTTGATCCACTTTTATGCTGTGATGAGTACTCATTGCCGCTGCTTGCATCGAAGCTTGCGGAGTACCAAGCCGTTGAAGGGGTAATGAGTAGTAGTACTCAGTAGAATCCGCCTAGTTTAGGAGGTACAGTAAACAAGTTGAGTAGAATCGAACTTTATTACTGAGAAAAAGTACACCTAGATGGCTAGGGCCGTTACAAGTATGAAATCACCAGGACCCGTAGGCCGCCTACGGCTAGGTAGTTGCTAGGGTCCTTGGACCGCTTATAGCTAGAGATCCGTTTGTAGTCGTTGTAGCTGGATCAAAAGAGTACATGGTCCGTAGACCGCTGCCAAAGCCCTTAGGCTATGTGAAGCCCAGGATCCGTTAGTAGCCGTTAACGCTGGATCGTGGATAGAAGTAGTCCGTAGATGTCGGGGTTCTCAACCACCGAGCAGTAAATTTGTATCGGATCGTGTGTCCGACCCGGATGGTTAGCGCGAGAGACGCCGAGATTTAGACTGGTTCAGGCCTCCGAGGAGTAATACCCTACGTCCAGTATCGAGCTATCGTGTTCTTGCGCTAGGGTTGTTTGTAGTAGGGGTTACAAATTTGTCGGGAGAGGGCATTGAGCCCAAGTCCCTGGTGTGTGAGAGTTCAGTTGGTCAGCCCTTTTGACGGTTGCCCTCCTCTCCCTTTTATAGACGCAAGGGGGAGGGGCAAAAAGGGAATACAGGTAAAAGCTATAGTCCTACTCAGTTGGGATGTCTTCTCGCACGTCGCTGTCTGCCAGGGTGCATGGAAGGGAGGCTGAGCTACGTTGGCATCGAGGCCGCCGCGTGGCCAGGCGGCGCTGTTCATCCCGGGCACCTGGCGCTTCCTCTGAGTTCTTTTGTGCTGACTCGACCCGCCTGGGTGTGGCATGGGTTTGCCACGTTTAAGCCTAAACGTAGGTAGGTGTTTAATTATAGGGGGCACTCGAGTGCCTCTGACGGGGTTAGCATGCTGCAGAGTCGGACGGGACGGTGCGTCGGGGGCCGCGCGGTCGAACAGTACCGCATTACGGCTCTTGTCAGAGCCGGCCGCCCACGCGTGCCGCCAGCTGGTGCACTTGTGAGAGCCTGTGTGGTTTGAAGGCCGGTGGTAGGTCGCTTCCTGGTGTGATGAGTGATTGACAATGTGGTGTGGACTGATTCTTGGTTAAGTATTGCAGGTGCAGGTTGCGGCTTGACTGGTGTTGGTGCTGGTGAAGAACAAGCGCGAAAGGTCGTTGCTGGTGAGGCCTCCATGTGTGGAGAAGACAAGTAGGCTTGGTTCGAGGGACCCGGTGGCCAGCGGAGTCAAGTGCGGGCCGCATAGTGGCAAGAACGGTGAGATGAAGTCATGAACGGTTTCTTGGTTGAGCCTCAAAACCAAGGTCGAGCCGGGACTACGTGGGAGCCGAGTCATGAGTGGTGATTGGCGGAGGCTACACCGAGTTCGCAGGGTTTCCGGTAGTTCACCAGAAAACCACTGGGTTCCTTGGTTGATCCACAAAGCCAAGACCGAAGACCGAAGACGGAGGTGCAGCAGCATCGGACCGGTCTGACCGGTGGGTCTGACCAGTGAGGAGCACCGGTCTGACCGGTGTGCGACGACGCAGTACGGAGACTTCGAAGCGAAGGACACGCGTTGGGATCGCAAGGCTTGCGTCGAGGCTAAGCAAGTTTGCGGTCGTTGGGCATCCGTCCGATGGTGCGAAGACAAAGTTTCCCAAAGTGCCCCTCGGGGGTGTGTATCCTAGTATTAGGCCATAGGGGTATTTTAGTCTTTCGGCTTGCCTCCATATAACCCAAGTGGTGAGAGGATGGCAGCCATCTCTTGGAACCCTAGCTCATTTGTTTTTCTATTTTCCTCTTCCTTTTTCCTTTGGAATTTCTAGGACTAGCTTGAGAGCTTTATGGTGAGATCTTGTGAGAGGGAAGGATGATCGGGCGGTAAGCTAGACCTTGTATAAACCTCTTTGGTATGTATAGATGATTCGGCGTGGTTCCTCAAGCTTGGATGTGTCTTTCCCGTTTCTCCCTTTTTGGTGATTTTCGGAGCCCTTTCTTGGCGATTTTCTTGTGGCGGATTCGAGGCCTTTCTCTTTGGGATGTATGCTTGAACCCTTCGTGGTTCTTTTCCCTGTGATTCCCCTCCCAAATCCGTGAGCAAAGGGGCTCGATTTTGGGGTTTTCTTGGCTCTAGGGTTAGAGGCGTTCTTGGTGGGATTTCTTCGATTCCTCTCGATTTAGCGAGTTTTGGTGGACCAAATCTTGGCTATGGAGTGCCCATGAGGTGTTCCTACTATCCCCAAAGTCTTGCGCAAATCCGTGGAGCGATTCGGGAGATCGGCGGGTGCTGTTCATCCCGAGCGTCCCAGCCTGACCGGTGCTGCTCACCGGTCTGACCGGTGCAGAGGCTTTGTGGGTTTTGCCTCGGGTGAACGTCTTGGTGAGTTCCCTGTTGTCTCGTGTTGCTGCTGTTTCGAGTTTGGTCTGTTTTGGAGCTTGGTAGGTCTGTTTGGTGGATTTGAGATTTCCTGGCTTGGACCGGTCTGACCGGCAAGCTAAACCGGCCTGACCGGTGTAGGGGCCTTCTGTGGAAGTTCTCAGGTTTTGCCAGGTTGCTTCAGCAGGGACCGGTCTGACCGGTGCTGCTCACCGGTCTGACCGGTGCAGGACAGTGGTGCTCGAGTTGCTAAGTTCCGCTGCGTTCTCGAGTAGGTGTAGGTGGTTGTTGGTTCCTAGGACCAGTAGGACTCCAGTGGCTGCGTGGTCTTGGCCAACTTGGGTAGTTGGGTCGGAGAAGTGTTTTGGAAGCTGTGTTCGTCTTGTTGGAGTTCCCATCTCCTTCGAGAAGAATTTTTATCGGCTCCCATTCACTCCCCCCTCTCTGGTCGCCAGTTCCGGTCCTTCAAGTGGTATCAGAGCCGGTTACGGATCTTCGGATTCTAACTAGTCTAAGATCCAAGGATAGCGTACCAGGAACGGGGTTCGGGTCCTCTGCACTTCGATGGCAAAAACTACCAGATGTGGCAGAGGCGGATGGCGGTGTTCCTCCGCGGTAAGGGTCAGATCCTTTGGGACGTCGCGGTGAACACAGCTTATGTTCATCCGATGAACTTCCTTGCTCCGGGATCGAGGGCCATGTTCGGCGCCAACAACAAGGCGGTCGACTACATGTTTCGTGCTCTGTGTCAGTCCGAATTCGATCGGGTTCAGACAGAGGACTTAGCTTGTAGAATTTGGGAGCAATTGAAGGATGCTCATGCTGGGAATGCTCAGGTTCAGGCTCGGATGTACGCGACTTACCGGAGAGAGTACGAGAACTTCACTCATCTCCCAGGCGAGTCCGTCGATGCCCTTTTCCAGCGGTTTACGGTTGTGGTGAACAACATAAGAGCCAATGTGGTTGTGCTCCCATACGATGATCATGATAGAGCCATGAAGCTCTTGCACTCGCTAGATCGCACCGTATGGGACGGAAAGGTCGAGGCTATTCTTGAGTCTGAGAAGTACGACACCCTGACCGTGAACGAGCGGTTCTCGAAGCTCAAGTCGGCTGAGTTGGACCGGGGTGTGACAGCCAAGGTCGAGAGCCCGACTGACTCTCATAGTCTTGCTCTCATCGGTGGCAAAGGGGCTAAGTCTAACGCTAATGCATCTTCCAGGATGTACTCTCTGTCTTCTTTGATGTCTTTGCCAGACGAGGAGTTCGATGTGCTTGGAGAGGACGAGCTGGCGTTGCTGACCAGGCGGTTCGAGAGGTTGCACGAGAACCGGGTGAACACAAGGAGGAATCCACGGACATGCTTTCAGTGCGGTAAGCCAGGACACTTTGTCGCCGACTGTCCGGAGAAGATGGAGAAGAAGGACGGCTACAAGGATGGCTACAAGCACCGGTCGAACAAGGACGGCAAGTACCGATCAAGGCGCGATCACAAGCACAAGAACAAGCACAAGGACGAGCGACGGTCGAGGAAGAAGGACGGCCGCGACAGGAAGGCCCGAGCGATGGTCGGAGCGAGCGACGTCGACTCCAGCTCTGCCTATTCTTCCTCGAGCTCGAGTAGCAGTGAAGATGAAGGTGAACGGCGTATGAACAAGAAGTCATCCAAGAACTTGAGCGGGCTGAGCTGCTATGCATGAGATGGCTTCTGCGGCATGGCTCGTAGCTCCGGCAGCAAGAAGAGTCACCAGAGCGACTCGGCCTCCGACTCCGAGGATGACGTACGTGAAGAGCTTCCCTTCTTGCGTGAGGAGAACGAGCATCTTGGCAAGTTGCTTGATAATCGTGATGACATGCTTAGTGAGGCAAAGAAGATGAGGAAAGAGCTTAGGGCCTCACTAGAAGATGCTAGGAACCGAGTAGCTGAGCTAGAAACCCAGAACCTTGATGCTAAGATTGAGATTGATTCGCTTAAGGCTTCACCTGTGGTTTCTGATGAGATTGATTGATGTGATTGCTTTGTGTACCTAGCTGATCTTACTAGTCTTAAGGATAAGCATGCTTCTACTTGTGATGAACTAGATGTGCTTAGGGTTGAAGTGGCTGAGCTTAAGTCTAGACCTGCTTTGCTAGGTGCTTGCACTTCTTGCCCTGTTTTGCATAGAAAGATTGATGAGATGCATGCTTACACTGTTTCGCTTGAGGCTAAGTTGAAAGAACCTGTTCCCACTTCTTGCTCTACTTGTGAAGTGCATGCTTTGAAAAATCTGGAACTTGCACATTATGTGGATCGCTTGCAGGATTAGAATGATGAGTTGAGGAAAATGATGGGTTGGTTGTCGGGTCATGAACCACAGCTTAGGATGATGATAGAGGCATACAAGCGCTATGATGGGCAAGCGCTTGGTTCGGAGAAAGTTGGAGAGTGTAGTGGTGAGGGAGGAGAGAAAATTGGTGATATCCCAGCTCCACCAAAAACCTTCCACAAAAATGCCTATGCTCCTAAGCCCAACCCACTGAGAAACAAACTTGACACAACCCCAGATCCTCCCATATTTCCTCGCCCAACAAACGATTTCCAAAAACCGGTGAAATTTGTGAGCTCCAAGGAGAGTGAGGTTGGAGAGAAGAAGGGTGAGAAGCCAAGTGGGGAGAAACCAAGTGAGCAGCCCCATCCCAAGCCTAAGCCTAAGCCCATACGTTTTCATTGTGACTATTGTGGGAGAGATGGTCACAAGGGTGAGTTTTGCTTCAAGAGGAAGCGTGAGGAGAGAATGGCAAAGGAATGGGCTAACGAGGACAGGTACCGCCCTTCTGATGCTGTACCTAAGCCTCGTATGCTGATGCCCAGGGCCAAGGCGATTGTGAGGACGGTTCCGGCTTGGGGAGATCGAAAGGTGGCAGGTAATGCTGCTGGCCGAGCGCCACCGGTCAGACTGATGCAGTCCACCGGTCAGACCGGTGCTGGTCTGGACAGACAGTGGTTTGGGTTCCTTGCTCGTGCGGATGCTCGGTTCGGTTCTGGTAGTCGTGGTTCTGGTGGTTGGCTTGGAGAGTTTGCAGGTGGTCAGTTTGCTAGACGTTCTCCACCTCGTGCTCAATACGAGGGTGGGAGGAGTCGTAGCTTTGAGATGGAGAGGAGGAACGGTCCACGGTCTTCCTTTTGTGGTTTTCGTTCTCCTCCAGCTAGACAGGGGTGGTTCCCTCGTGGTGGTTCCCGTGGTGGTTTTCGTGGTGGTAGCTTTGATAGGCGCAATGATTTGGTTTGTGCTAACCCCACTATGGAGCAAATGGCTCGGCACTGGTTTTACTCTTTTGGTACTAACCCCAGTGCTGAGTCGTTTGTTCACTCACGTGCTCGTTTTTGAATTTCAGGTGGGAGACTTGAGGAACGTTTGGTTGATTGACTCCGGTTGCTCGAGGCATATGACCGGAGACAAGGGGTGGTTCTCAAGTCTCGTCCCGGTGGTGTCCAAGACATACATCACCTTTGGGGACAATGGGCGAGGGCGTGTGCTTTCAGAAGGTGAGATTAAGGTAAGTGACAAGATCACTCTCAGGCGTGTTGCTCTTGTTCAATCGCTCAGGTTCAATTTGCTTTCCGTGTCCCAGCTGTTGGATGAGGGTTTTGAGGTGTTGTTTCGGCCTGGTGGTTCTCAGATTTTGGATTCTCGAGGGGACCTAGTTTGCATGGTCGTTCCCGAGGGTCAAGTGTTTCGAGCGGATTTCTCTCAGTCTTCTGGTGTGGAGCGTTATTTCTTGGCTGGTTCTTCGAGTGAGTTGTGGAAGTGGCATAGGAAGTTGGGTCACTTAAGCTTTGACCTTTTGTCTCACTTGAGTAAACTCAATTTGGTCTGAGGATTGCCACGGCTGAGGCTTGAAAAAGAGTTGGTTTGTGGCCGTGTCGGCATGCTAAGATGGTAGCTTCTTCCCATCCACCCCTCACCGATGTGATGACGGAGCGTCCATGCGAGCTGCTCCATATGGGCCTTGTTGGCCCAGCTCGTGTGCGATCTGTGGGTGGGAAGTGATACGTCCTAGTTGTGGTGGACGACTACTCTCAGTATGTGTGGGTTTTCTTTCTTGAGGAGAAAGGGGAGACGTTTGGTTTTGTTCGAGATCTTGTCTTGAGGTTTAGAAACGAGAGGCACGGAGATGCCATACGAGCGATCTGCAGTGACAATGGCTCGGAATTTAAAAACTCTCACTTCAAAACCTTTTGCCATGACTTGGGTCTTGAACACCAGTTTTCGAGTCCGTATACGTGTTGACGGTGAATTTCCGTCAACCTAGCCATGAGTTTACCTTCGGTGTTGGCATGAATTTTATATCTTATCCATTAGTACTAACCCCCTTGGTATAACAAGTTCGTTCGTGCATGTCGGTTTTGGAGTTTGATGTTTATGCAGGATTTTAGCGTTGAAAGCAAGACTTCCGGGTAAAGTTCATCAAGCACCTCGTGACAAGACCTTGAAGTCCGGCATAAGTCAAGCAATGAAGTGAACATGACTCCAAGAAGCCCAAGGACCAACTCGTGAAGACGGAAAACTCCGAGGACCAAAACAGAAAATGCTGAATCTTGCGGGACAAGGAGCTTCATCTAAACCGCGGAGAAACTGACGTCAAGGGCCCACATGCAGAAGGGAGAACGTTCTAGAAGACACGGGAAGCATCACCGAGGAAGGCGGCCACGAAATGGGCCAGGATGGGCCTACGCCGGTCGGGCCAGGCCGGCCGGCCCGGCCCATTTCTGGGCCCATTCGTGCCCCCCTTTGACCTAGCCGCCTCTCAGACTATTTATAGCCCCCTGGCCAAGAGCCACGCATCAACTCATTCGTCATTCATCGCCGAGGAGCAGAGAAGAGAGGGACACCATTCCGGAGAGGAGAGGGTCGAGCTAGTTGTCTAGGGTTTCCCTAGCCGACGTGGGAACCTTGCAAGGAAGACCACGTCGGAGTTCCAGGAGCTAGAAGCAAGATCAAGGTAGGATCCCGGTGGTGATCTTGTTTATGTATCATGTACTATGTTGAATTATCAAGTTGCAATCCGATTTCTAGCGATCGAGTGTTTCTCCTACGACTTTGATTTCAATCGGCTTTTCGTACTTTAAGATCTATTCTCGAGATAGATCGTAGAGGGTGTTCTTGTAGCCGTGGTGGCTAGAGGTGCATGCCTGACCTTCCGAGAGATTTCAACTTGTCCATTGGACTCGCCCTAGGCTAACCCGCACGAATAGGAGTGCGTTGTGACAGAACGGTGGCTCCAAAAGGCGGACGTTTTCGGAGTTGGACGGGAAACCGTGATTTAAAGATGCTTTTTATGAGATTCAACTTGGCTATTTCTTCTTTGCTCGGAACTTCAACAAAAGCTTGATCCAATCTCTCTAGATTGGTTTTACCTATCCCTCTCTACCTCTTGCTACCTCCGGCTTTCATAGATTAGATTCGTTTTTATGATGTTCTTTAGATTAGATGCATAAGATTCCCCTTTGAAGATCTAAGTGTTCTCGGCTTTAATAGATAGGATTTTGCATCACACATTTGTTCTACGGATTCGATACCTTGGGTTCACACTTGAGGGAAGAAGGGTCCCTTGACTACGACGGAGGACTTGTCCGCTTGCAAGTCCAAAGGAAGTTTGATACGCATATACACCGTCAACAAGCCCCTTTTTCTGGCGCCGTTGCCGGGGAACAAGTGATCAAGATTCGATCTTTTATTGCTTTTTGTGAATATTTTTAGTTTTCTTTTGGTTTTTCTTTTTTGCATCTACTAACTTTTGATCATTCTCAAAATCAATCTAATCTAGTTTTTGACTAACCCTAGTTTTCTTAGATTTGTTTTTATTTTTGTTTTGTATATATTTTGTTTATTGCTAACCCTAACAGGAGATGGACGGCTACCTCTCCAACAAACCCGAAAATTTTGTGGATGATCCAGAAAAACTTTACAGGCTAAGAAGACGTGAAGCACAAGCTAAAAAGCTGGAATTTGCAGATCCAAAAGCGGAGGCCGAGGGATCGTCGGAGTCTCCAAAGGAATCACCACCTCAAAGCCCTAGGGAGAATCAACTTCCACCGCTACCAATGGGAGAACAACCGTAGCCGGAGCGCAAAATCGGGGAGCTATGCACCCCGGACATCGTCGACCTACCAATCTTGAACCTCGCAGAGATCGGAAGGCCGTTCGAGATCAAGACCTCAACGATTCGCATGGTGCAACATTCACCCTTCACCGGTAAAGAGGATCCGAACCTTCACCTTCAAGCGTTCATTCAACTTTGTTAAACATTCAACATGTATGGACGGGGTGACTCAAGATCAAATGAGGGCAAGGCTCTTTCCGTTCTTGTTACTCGGGAAGGCTTTGCAATGGTTCTACTCTCAACTGGCGGAGACGGTGCAAAATTGGGACACCTTGATGAGGGCCTTCATGAAGGAATACTACTCGCCGGGTAAGACTCAAAGCTTGCGCAATAAGATTGCTACTTTTGCTCAATATCCTACGGAGACCATATCAGAGGCATTCGAGCGCTTCAATGAGTACACTCGGGCGGTTCCACATCACAAGTTCCCGAAGGAGGATCTCGTTCAAAAGTTCTATCAAGGACTTACCATGGCGTCAAGGACAATCATCGATGCATCGGCGGGAGGATCCATCATCGAGCTTACGCCGACCCAAGCTTTCACTCTATTCAAGAAGGTCGCGGACAATGACACATGGGCGTCATCCGGACGCCTACTTCCGGTTCAACCCACGGGGAACGTCAAGGGAGTCTTGCAAGTGGAGAAGGAAGATATACTCGAAGGCAAGATTGATTCGCTTATGCGGAGGTTGGAGAATATGAAGATAGAGAAGAAAGAAGCTCAAGATTTAAAGGCTGCCGAAGCAAGATCCACATGTGAAGAGTGCGGAGAATATGGCCATGTCCAAAAGGATTGCCCGGAGGAAGCCAAGATGCTCGACTACATGAGGAAGGGGGATTTGCCGAACTTCCGCTACGGGCAAGGTAGACCTCAATTTAATGCAAGCTCATCCATTCCGAATTCGGTTCCACTTCGTATGCAATTGAAGGACTTCATGGACGAGCAAGCTAAGATCAACAAGGACACCGTCACCAAGTTCAAAGCCATAGACAAGGTGTTGGAGAACATCGATAGCAAGGTGATGGAGGTCGGAAGCTTCAACCATCAAGTGCTCAACATGATGAAGATGCTCGAGACGCAAGTGGGACAACTTGCCGGGCGCCTATCCGCTAATGATGGGAAGCTTCCAGGACAACCTCAAGGTCTCGAGACGGCGAAGGCCATTCAAACTCGTTTGGGGAAGGAGACCGAAGATCCGGAGTGTTCCGCGTGAGCTAGAAAGCCTAAACCATCCACTGAGGCGGAGGAATTTGCTAAGGAGGAGGTTACCGAGATCGCCACCGAAGAGCCCGAGTTTGAGATGCCGGGAGAGGACACGAAGATACCGCAACTTAAGCCACACTACTTCCGAGGTAAACTCGATAATCACTTTGAGAAGTTTGTGGAGGTTGTGCGTAGGTTAAGCATCATCATGCCGCTATTGGATGCCCTTCAAGTTCCTACATATTCTCGCTACTTCAAAGATATTCTTGCAAACAAGTATGAAATAGCAACACTCGGGGTAGATCATGTCAAGATGTCCGAGCAATGTAGCGCTGCTATTGCAAATGGACTAGAGAAGCAAGGAGACCCCGGATGCCCGACGATTCCATGTTCCGTTGGTTCATTCAAGTTTGAGAAGGCATTATGCGACCTTGGAGCAAGTGTGAGCGTCATGCCAAGAGATGTGTTCGAGAAGCTACGCCTACCGGAGTTAGAGCCTATGGCCATGTGCTTGGAGTTGGGTGACAACTCCATTCGCTACCCTTTGGGCATCGCCGTGGATGTGCCCATTAAGGTCGGACACCACTTCATCCCCGTCGACTTCGTGGTGCTCGAGATGGGAGAGAGGGAGAAGCCACCACTCATCCTTGGGAGGCCTTTCCTCAAGACCGTGGGGGCTACCATCGACGTCGGCAAGGGGGAGATCAAGTTCGACATCAACGGCAAGAGGAGTTCCTTCAAGTTTCGACCACGCTTCGAGGTATGCAATATGATCAGAGTTAAATATATTCCGCCTCATCATCGCGAAGAACCAAGGAAGAAGGAAGAGCCGGAGAAGAAGGAAGCGAAGGAAATCAAAGAGGTTGTTGCATCCGTCAAGATAAAGGAACAAAAGCCGCCTATGAAGACCAAAAAGATGACTAAGCCGGAGAATAAGCCCACGCCCAAGATGGTGCGGAAGTGGGTACCCAAGATTGCAACGCCCGCAAAGAGCGTTGATCCGAAGTAATCAAGTGAAGAAGTCTAGCCATGGACTATAAACGAAGCGCTAGGCGGGAGGCAACCCGTTTCGTCGAGTCAAGAATAAGCTACCGGGAGGACAATCCGATTCAAGATTTTTCGAGTCTTTTCAAGTAAGTTAGTTTTGAAATTTGCTACGCAAGACATTAGACTTAGAGTGGTTGAGTAATGTTAGAGACATAATTCTTGGTTGGATATTTTATTTGGATCATAAACCCTTTATATGAGCCATCCTATGTGTTATTTGCTTCTTTTTGAGAAACCAAAACCGAAAAAAATTCAGAACCTATCTCAACCTTTCATCCTCTTCATGATGTTATGGTTGACTTGTTTTACATGTTAAAAACACATGAGTAGAGCCACGCCTTGTACCTAGATGTTATTTAAATTTCAGCGCATGGTAGGACTCGCGTGAACCTAGAAACTTGACTTTTGGTTGATTTGAAAATCCATATCCTTGGTTTCTCTAGAGTTAGAATTTTTCTAAGCCTCATTTAATTTTATTTCATTCAAAATCTCTCTCATTTAACCAAAATTAGAACCTAAACCTATGCCCCCATGATAAAGCTAGGAAAAGCTTGCTCTCAACTAATGGAAGCAAACAATACTGGTGAGACCAAAATAAAAGTAGTCGGAAGACATTTTCGACTTACAATTGTTTTTAATGCTTTAAAAACTCCTCTAAATTTATATTTGAACTCATTGCAAGCTCTGAGTTTAATTTTATTTTTCGAAATTAGAGGAGTACTAGCATTAAAACATGGTTAGAGGGAGGCAATTTGATTAACTTAACCATGCATGCACCATGATGTATCACGGGATGCCCCTCCAACATCTTTCATCAAACCACATGCAAAGGACAAGCATGGGGGGTAGCCAAGGCTTTGTTTTGCTGGAATATCATGGAGGCATGTGAGGCAAGGGAGCATGGAAGTGACTCAAAGCAAAACCATCAAATGGAGGGATCAATAATGCAAGCAAAGGAGTGGACGAGAGCATTTGGGTGGTGCAACCCCATGGAGCACGCGGTCACAAAGCAACAAAGGAGCATGGAGTACGCTGGAGAAAATTCAAGCCAAATGGAGCAGCAAGGGCCCCAGGCCGGTCGGCCCAGGCCGGCCGGCCTCACCTCGTTTTATACCCCCCGGTGCTCTCCTTCGGCAGGTAAGTCATTTGCCCAGTTCCTTGTTCGTGTGCTTGAGCTCATAGTCCAGAACCACCTTAGACTTAGCCTTCCACTCCGAGTTTGTTTCGTCCAACAAAATTCATCCTAAATCCACTCAAAGTCCATACTCCAAATAATATTTGTGTGCCTTGTTACCGGTTGAAAACCCCGGATATATATTTGTGAGGGAGAGTGCAGCAACCATGTGGAAGAAAACTACAAGTCTTTTCACCAAGAAGAACGGATCATCGTCGTCCAAGCCATCATCGACAACCTCTTCAAGGAGGCACTCGGTTTCCGAGTCTCCTCGGAGTATGGAGGAGGACACGGCACCACCGAGGAGGAACGACACTCTTCTCCTCGGTGGCATGAGGGCCACACGAAGCTCGTCTATGAGGTTCACCGAACCTCAAGGACGTACGGAGGAGCCGCCTATCCGACCTCGCCGCTCGACACGATCATCCGCTCCACCTCCATACGCTCCGCGGTACTCCGAGTATGGGTTTATCATCATGACGGAGGAGGAGGAGAAGAAGCTCACTCGCCTTGAGAAGAGGCTTGTGGCAAACGTCGACTTCGACGATCAAGCTCTCCAAGTGTTGGGTTTTCATACAGATATTTACTACATGTTGGGACACCTAGGTTGGGTGCAATTCTCCAACGGAGTGTCGGCAAACACCCACAAGGAATTCGCCTTGGAAATCCTCATGACCATGGCGCCTATCCTTGATGAAGGAGTGCCGAGTCTCTCATTCCGTTTGGAGGGAGTTGAACAAGTGGTTCCCTATGAGTATATTAGGGAATTACTTGGTTTTCAAAAGGGAGCCCCGGAACAAGTGGATGTGCATGGAGGCACATTGGAAGGTTTTTGGAGTATGATCGCGGGAGAAGCTCACAAGCAAAGAAATAGTATCCGGAACCCCATCATCCAAGTGTTTCACTCATGGATGTGTAAGAGGATTTTGGGGAGAATGAGAGAGACCAAGATAACCAACATGGAGGTGAATTGGCTTTACTCGGCTTTGATTGCCAGGCAGCAGATCGACCCCACTCACCTTATGATCAACCGGTGGTGTTGTGAAGCAACATCGGGTTCGGGAGATATTGGCTCGGGGTGTTATCTCTCCATGTTGGCTATCTCTTTGAGACCGGGAATTCCAAGAAACCCGGAGCATCTCCTAGTCGGGACTTCCCTAGGATTTGATTATATGAAGCAAGGCAAATACATAAGTGGAGATGAGAGGGGAGGCTTCAAAGTGGCCAAAGTGAATTTGCCCCTTCCGGATGGAAGATTAAGACTTTTTCTTGAGGGGAAAGAAGATTGGTTAGAGGAAGGACTTCTTGTGCCGGCGAAGAAAAATAAGAGAGGAAGGATTATAGAAGAAGGTTCTTCCATGGCCCAAGAAGGAGGTGCGCAACAAAATTATGTGCCACCATTTGGAGGAATTCCGGTGCCACCGAGTTACTACGGTGGTGTACCAATGCAAGCGTGGGGGAGTGGTGCAGCCGTGCCCCCACCAAATTTTGCGGTACCCAACGTAGCCTTTGCGGAGCCATATGCACATCTTCCTCAACCACAACAAAGTGTGGCCATCATTGGAGGATACGCTGCGAGAAACATGCAAAATATCGCAGCCATCCAAACCAATGCAAACCAAATGGGTGAAGGAAATGCAAACATCGCTTATGAGCTTGGACGCCTTCACTTAGCACCACCGGGAGAATTCATAGGAGGAGCGGTGCAATCCTATTATGAGCAAGGGTACAACAATCAAGATTATCAATATCAACCACCGGTGGAAGATTAGAGAGAGGAGGAGCTTTAGTTTAATCTTTCCTTTTCCCTCTTCTTTATTTTTCAGCTTGTATGCGCCTATGTATGCGTAGTGTTTTCAATTTTTTTATTTAATTTTCAGCATGTGTGTTAGTGTTTGTTTTCATCATAAATAAAGTCACCACCTTGTTTTTACCTTTGGCAAAGATACAAAGTTTGTGCCATGTTGATATATGATGATAGTTGCCGCTTTGTTTATCTTTGTACTTGTTTTATGCATGATTAAGCTAATGCTCTCTTAAAATACAAATCTGAAATTATCTAAATGCTAGCTTAATCTTTAGCGGAGGTTGTGATAAAAATAAAGACCCATAGTGTTTTATGTGCTGTCAAGTTTTAGATGGATTAAAGATGATTTATTTGTGTTCTTAAAAGAAATGCTAACCTTGTCATAAATACCACTTGTGTGTTGCTCTACCTATCCAGAGCCATATATACATTTGAGTGCAAAAACTTAGTATACAAGATTTATTTTTGGGTGAGTTATTTCAGGCCTTGATTTCTCTGGCCCGAGACTAAGAAGCTGGTCATTCCGTTTTTACGTATCTATCTTTTTGCTAGCCTTTTTATTCGTGCATTGTGTATCCCCACATCGGAGATTTCACAAACCTCGCCGGATATCCACCCTTAAAACCAAAAATATCATCTTTTGTGTTTACCTTCTTGACCACAACTTATCATTGAGTATGGATCGTCATTTCAAGGAAGATCGCAAGATGGTGCCAAGATTGAAGATTTCAAGTTTCTTTCCAAAGGAAAAATATTTCTAGTACCTACCTTATCTCTATCACCTCTTTGCCCGAGGACGAGCAAAAGTCTAAGCATGGGGGAGGAGGTAGGTACAATGCAATTTAGAGATCAAGGGGAGCAAATAAAAAAATGAGTATAAAGAAAAAAATATGTATGAGAAAAGAAAAAAATATGAGTATGTATAAAAATAATAATAAAATAAAGTGAACTCCCCGGTTCTCTAAAAGTGCATTAGGAATTTCAAAGTTTCAAGATTAAAAGATCCAAACTCATCTTTCCAACCATGTGCAATCCGATAACGAGGACTTCCTTTGTGCCTCGGGATCACTCTTTGCCATTTGCACATGTCCACCTATCTCAAAGTGTGTGTATTTCTTTCTCCCCCTCCTTGATACAACATTATTTTCCAATGACCTTTTTGACGAGTCTCGGTAAGACCATGAGAAGCTTGTCTTGTTTTGACAACATCTCATTTATAATATCTTGGTAGGACTAAACTTTCCCAAAGAGCTCCATATAAAGCCTACCACTTACATATATGTTTTGAGAGGGAAAGGAGTAGAAGAAATAGGCTTGAGAGACAAGATAAGATGAGAGTTCATGAGCAAGATGCAAGGTGGTTTAAATTTTTGAACTTGGTTTAGCTCTTTTTCATCTCTTTCTTTATTTCAAAATTTCTGAGATCCATTTGAATTTTGGGAGCATGTTAATACTTGTGGGATGAGCTTAATTAATATCTACCCTCCGTAGGGATGAAGGTTAGTACATTATGGAATTTTAATGAACTAAACTTTTGAGAGCATTATGTTTTCTCGTGTATGATCAAGTGCAGGGTTTAAGCAATGAAGGGGCAACGATGATATCCATCGAAGGCTTACTCGAGGACGAGCAAGGTTTAAGCATGGGGGAGATGTTGACGGTGAATTTCCGTCAACCTAGCCATGAGTTTACCTTCGGTGTTGGCATGAATTTTATATCTTATCCATTGGTACTAACCCCCTTGGTATAACAAGTTCGTTCGTGCATGTCGGTTTTGGAGTTTGATGTTTATGCAGGATTTTAGCGTTGAAAGCAAGACTTCCGGGTAAAGTTCATCAAGCACCTCGTGACAAGACCTTGAAGCCCGGCATAAGTCAAGCAATGAAGTGAACATGACTCCAAGAAGCCTAAGGACCAACCCGTGAAGACGGAAAACTCCGAGGACCTAAACAGAAAATGCTGAAACTTGCGGGACAAGGAGCTTCATCTAAACCGCGGAGAAACTGACGTCAATGGCCCACATGCAGAAGGGAGAACGTTCTAGAAGACACGGGAAGCATCACCGAGGAAGGCGGCCACGAAATGGGCCAGGATGGGCCCAGGTCGGTCGGCCCAGGCCGGCCGGCCCAGCCCACTTCTGGGCCCATTCGTGCCCCCCTTTGACCTAGCCGCCTCTCAGACTATTTATAGCCCCCTGGCCAAGAGCCACGCATCAACTCATTCGTCATTCGTCGCCGAGAAGCAGAGAAGAGAGGGACACCATTCCGGAGAGGAGAGGGTCGAGCTAGTTGTCTAGGGTTTCCCTAGCCGACGTGGGAACCTTGAAAGGAAGACCACGTCGGAGTTCCAGGAGCTATAAGCAAGATCAAGGTAGGATCCCGGTGGTGATCTTGTTTATGTATCATGTACTATGTTGAATTATCAAGTTGCAATCCGATTTCTAGTGATCGAGTGTTTCTCCTACGACTTTGATTTCAATCGGCTTTTCGTACTTTAAGATCTATTCTCGAGATAGATCGTAGAGGGTGTTCTTGTAGCCGTGGTGGCTAGAGGTGCATGCCTGACCTTCCGAGAGATTTCAACTTGTCCATTGGACTCGCCCTAGGCTAACCCGCACGAATAGGAGTGCGTTGTGACAGAACGGTGGCTCCAAAAGGCGGGCGTTTTCGGAGTTGGACGGGAAACTGTGATTTAAAGATGCTTTTTATGAGATTCAACTTGGCTATTTCTTCTTTGCTCGGAACTTCAACAAAAGCTTGATCCAATCTCTCTAGATTGGTTTTACCTATCCCTCTCTACCTCTTGCTACCTCCGGCTTTCATAGATTTGATTCGTTTTTATGATGTTCTTTAGATTAGATGCATAAGATTCCCCTTTGAAGATCTAAGTGTTCTCAGCTTTAATAGATAGGATTTTGCATCACACATTTGTTCCACGGATTTGATACCTTGGGTTCACACTTGAGGGAAGAAGGGTCCCTTGACTACGACGGAGGACTTGTCCGCTTGCAAGTCCAAACGAAGTTTGATACGCATATACACCGTCAACAATGCACCTCCCCAGAACGGCGTGGTTGAAAGGAAAAACAGAACCTTGTGCGAGATGGCTCGGACGATGCTTGATGAGCATAGGACTCCGAGAAGGTTCTGGGCTGAGGCGGTGAATACCGCATGCTATGTGTCGAACAGGATTTACCTCAGTGTTCACAAGAAGAAAACATGCTATGAGTTGATGCACGGGCGCACACCCAAGGTGAGTCACTTCCACGTGTTTGGGTGCAAATGCTTTATCCTGAAGAAAGGTAAGAAGTTGGACAAGTTCGAGGCTAGGTCTGTCGATGGCATTTTCTTTGGTTACGCGTCTCACTCTAGAGCCTTTCGAGTGCTCAATCTTGAAACTAACCAAATCGTGGAGACTTGCGAGGTTACCTTCGACGAGACACAACCACGTAGTCAGCTTGTTTTTGAGTGTGCAGGTGACGATGAACTTGGTGAGGAGATTTTCCAGGAGGAGGAGCATGAACAAGGAGATGATGAAGATGGCGGTGTGGTGCCGCGGCTGAGCATGTACCTACTACTTCGACCACGGTGGTGGACGGCCCTTCTCCCACACCTACAACGACAAACCCAGATCAAGGCGAAGCTGCTGTTGAGGGGGAGGTAGCATCAAGGCGAGAACCTCCCCGGCGAGTTCAAGTGGATCACCCAGCTTCGAGAATCATCGGCGACATCAATGAACGCACTACACGGTCGAGGGTTCGAAACAATTCTCACTTTGCTCATGCTGCTTTTGTTGCTACTTTTGAGCCCAAAGACATTGGACACGCGCTATCTGATCACAATTGGGTTAATTCGATGCATGAGGAGTTGGAGAACTTTGAGAGAAACCAAGTTTGGGAGTTGGTGGATCCTCCACCGGGGTGTAAGCCGATTGGGACAAAATGGGTGTGGAAAAATAAAGAGGGAGAGAAAGGAGAAGTGGTGAGAAACAAGTCGAGGTTGGTGGCGCAAGGGTATAGTCAGAAAGAGGGGATCGACTACGAGGAGACCTTTGCTCCCGTAGCTCGTTTGGAGGCGATTAGGATCCTTCTAGCCTTTTCCGTGGCTAAAGGGTTCAAGCTGTACCAGATGGATGTCAAGAGTGCTTTCCTAAACGGTGTTTTGGAGGAAGTAGTGTATGTGAGGCAACCACCGGGCTTTGAGAGTGAGATGTACCCCCACCGGGTGTACAAGTTGAGGAAGACGCTGTATGGGTTGAAGCAGGCGCCTAGAGCTTGGTATGGTAGGTTGAGAGGGTTCCTGTTTGAGTGAGGGTTTGAGATGGGGAAGGTCGATCAGACCTTGTCTCTCCTCAGGCAGGGCAAAGATATCCTGATTGTGCAGGTATACGTGGATGATATTGTCTTTGGTGGCTCGTCTAACTCTCTTGTTGCAAGGTTTGCAGAAGACATGAGTAGGGAATTTGAGATGAGCATGATGGGTGAGTTGCAGTTCTTCCTCGGCCTCCAGATCAAGCAATCAAAGGAAGGAACATTTGTGCACCAAGCCAAGTACACCAAGGACATTGTGAGGAAGTTCAAGATGGAGGACTCCAAGGCCATGGCGACGCCTATGAGTACGACTACAGCTCTTGATGCGGACGAGGAAGGTGAACACATGGACCAGAAGGAGTACCGGAGCATGATCGGGTCACTCCTGTACTTGACGGCGACGAGGCCGGACATCCAATTCTCGGTATGTCTGTGCGCTCGTTTTCAAGCGTCTCCGAGGACTTCGCATCAGCAAGCAGTCAAGCGCATATTCAGGTATTTGCGACACACTCCCGACTTCGGCCTTTGGTACTCCGCGTCTTCTTCTTTGGCTCTTCATGGATTTTCGGACGCGGATTTTGTCGGGTGCCGGTTGGATAGGAAGTCCACTTCTGGGACTTGCCAGTTCTTGGGTTCTTCTTTGGTGTCTTGGTCTTCCCGCAAATAGTCGAGTGTTGCTCAATCCACTACCGAGGCAGAGTATGTGGCCGCAGCTAGTTGTTGCTCTCAGCTCCTGTAGATCACATAGACCATGAGTGACTTTGGTGAGGAGTATACCCATGTCCCACTTCAATGTGATAGCACACGTGTCATAAGTGTTGCAAAGAACCCAGTGCTCCATTCCAAAACCAAGCACATAGAAGTGAGGTATCATTTCCTGAGAGACAACGTAGATAAAGGGAAAATCGTTTTGATCCATGTACCCACACATGACCAACTAGCCGATATTTTCACCAAACCCCTAGATCAAGCAACTTTCACTCGTTTGCGGGGGAAGCTTGGTGTTTGTTTGATTTCTTGAGTTGGTGTGTGGGAGCTCCTTTGTAATATATGTATAGCTTTCCTTTGTGCATTTCTTGCATTTTGCATTGCATTTGTATCATGATGTATAGTCATCTTTGTATGATAGGTTGCATGCATTTTGTATCATATGCATTTTGTAGGAAAAGCTTCTCCTATATACATTGTTCACCATGGTATGATATATATGTCCTTGTGAGCTAATTTGGTATGATATGGCTTAGTGTGACTTAGCTCTTGATGATCTTGATTTATATCCATGGTTGATGGCTATGTTTTTCAAAAATGTCATATGTATGCTCTCTTGTGAGTAAATACCTTTATATGATCTTGACATGTTTTTGTGGCTTGGCTATGCTTAATTTGTGGTTGGGTAGCTTATTTTGATCATATGGGGCCAAATGCTCATTTGCCATCATGAATGTTTAGCCCCCATGCTTTATCTTGTGGAGGGGCATAAGTTCCTTTTTGTCGCAAAGACATTTCATGTACCAATTATAAATCTGAAAATGAAATGTAAATTGCTTGGAAAATGTGCTCCCATGTCATATGTGCTTAATTTACTTGCTTTTGGGTGCTAAACCGTTGCTTGTTGCTTACCAATGAGAAGTCTCATGTTTAGAAGTAAGCACATGGCTCGGTGGCTTTGACATGACATGAGGTGCTTGTGGGTGTTTATGATGGTCTTATGCTTAGAATGGTTGTCCTAGCATGAAGTTTGTGTGGCTTTGCCATTTTGACATGTTTTGATCATGTTTAGGACTTTGCTCATGAGAGGGTGAATTTTCTCAAAAATAGTCATTTCTATCCTAGCTTCGTCCAATGGTTGTGAAACTTGGTGATCTTGTAGTTTTTGTCCATACGAAGCTATAGAGTATCTAACTTGCTCAATTGGACATGTGTAGCATGCTATGTTGAATTTTGTCTATTTGAGAAGCTCTAGGTTGCAATTTTTTGCATTTTTGGCTTGATTCATGCATTGTCAACAAGGGGGAGAAGTTTGAGCATGTTTTGGCTTGCTGCATGCATTTAGAAGGTTTCCAAGTGGTTTCGAGCTAGTTTTGAGCTCGGGCAGTTCCCAGTTTTTTCCCAGGTGGTCATCGACCTGACTGGTGCTGCTCACCGGTCTGACCGGTGTGAGTGTCAGGTGCTGGATGATCTTGTCCACCGGTCTGACCGGTGAGGAGGACCGGTCTGACCGGCCAGAGCAAAGCTAAGGCAGCTGCTCTGTTTCGTGAAGTGGTTTGCATGCATTCGTCCAGGGGGAGTTGCATTGGTTCAGGGGGAGCTTGCATGTGTGCAGGGGGAGCTCTTTGTCGTTTTCGAGCTTTGGACTGGTGGTTTGTGCTCTTTGCTTGAGCATGGTTTTGTCTCGGATGTGTCGAGCCGTTGCCCTTGCCTAAGGGGTCCGAGACTTGTCTTCTTCAAGTGATCTTGCTCTTTGCCTTTCCTTTGGCTTTCGATCGCTTGTTGGAGTTTCTTTTAGTCGTTTCTTTTCTTTTCCTTTTCTCTTTGATTACCAAAAATGTGTGTGTTGTCAATGCACTCATTAAGGGGGAGATTGAGAGCCTGTGTGGTTCGAAGGCCGGTGGTAGGTCGCTTCCTGGTGTGATGAGTGATTGACAACGTGGTGTGGACTGATTCTTGGCTAAGTATTGCAGGTGCAGGTTGCGGCTTGACTGGTGTTGGTGCAGGTGAAGAACAAGCGTGAAAGGTCGTTGCTGGTGAGGCCTCCAGGTATGGAGAAGACAAGTAGGCTTGGTTCGAGGGACCCGGTGGCCAGCGGAGTCAAGTGCGGGCCGCATGGTGGCAAGAACGGCGAGATGAAGTCATGGACGGTTTCTTGGTTGAGCCTCAAAACCAAGGTCAAACCGAGACTACGTGGGAGCCGAGTCATGAGTGGTGATTGGCGGAGGCTACACCGAGTTCGCGGGGTTTCCGGTGGTTCACCAGAAAACCACTGGGTTCCTTGGTTGATCCACAAAGCCAAGACCGAAGACCGAAGACGGAGGTGCAGCAGCATCAGACCGGTCTGATCGATGGGTCTGACCGGTGAGGAGCACCGGTCTGACCGGTGTGCGACGACGCAGTCCGGAGACTTCGAAGCGGAGGACTCGCGTCGGGATCGCAAGGCTTGCGTCGAGGCTAAGCAAGTTTGCGGTCGCTGGGCATCCGTCCGATGGTACGAAGACAAAGTTTCCCAAAGTGCCCCTCGGGGGTGTGTATCCTAGTATTAGGCCTTAGGGGTATTTTAGTCTTTCGGCTTGCCTCCATATAACCCAAGTGGTGAGAGGATGGCAGCCATCTCTTGGAACCCTAGCTCATTTGTTTTGCTATTTTCTTCTTCCTTTTTCCTTTGGAATTTCTAGGACTAGCTTGAGAGCTTTATGGTGAGATCTTGTGAGAGGGTAGGATGATCGGGCAGCAAGCTAGACCTTGTATGAACCTCTTTGGTATGTATAGATGATTCGGCATGGTTCCTCAAGGCTTGGATGTGTCTTTCCCGTTTCTCCTTTTTTGGTGATTTTTGGAGCCCTTTCTTGGTGATTTTCTTGTGGCGGATTCGAGGCCTTTCTCTTTGGGATTTGGTGGGGGATGTATGCTTGAACCCTTTGTGGTTCTTTTCCCTGTGATTCCCCTCCCAAATTCGTGAGCAAAGGGGCTCGATTTTGGGGTTTTCTTGGCTCTAGGGTTAGAGACATTCTTGGTGGGATTTCTTCGATTCCTCTCGATTTAGCGAGTTTTGGTGGACCAAAGCCTGGCTATGGAGTGCCCATGAGGTGTTCCTACTATCCCCAAAGTCTTGCACAAATCCGTGGAGCGATTCGGGAGATCGGGAGTTGGATTTGGGGGAGTTGACCTGCGGGTGCTGTTCATCCCGAGCGTCCTAGCCTGACAGGTCTGACCGGTGCTGCTCACCGGTCTGACCGGTGCGGAGGCTTTGTGGGTTTTGCCTCGGGTGACGTCTTGGTGAGTTCCCTGTTGTCTCGTGTTGCTGCTGTTTCGAGTTTGGTCTGTTTTGGAGCTTGGTAGGTCTGTTTGGTGGATTTGGGATTTCCTGGCTTGGACCGGTCTGACCGGCAAGCTACACCGGCCTGACCGGTGTAGGGGCCTTCTGTGGAAGTTCTCAGGTTTTGCCAGGTTGCTCCAGTAGGGACCGGTCTGACTGGTGCTGCTCACCGGTCTGACTGGTGCAGGACAGTGGTGCTCGAGTTGCTAAGTTCCGCTGCGTTCTCGAGTAGGTGAGGTGGTTGTTGGTTCCTAGGACCAGTTGCACTCCAGTGGCTGCGTGGTCTTGGCCAACTTGGGTAGTTGGGTCGGAGAAGTGTTTTGGAAGCCGTGTTCGTCTTGTTGGAGTTCCCATCTCCTTCGAGAAGAATTTTTATCGGCTCCCATTTACTCCCCCCCTCTCTGGTCGCCAGTTCCGGTCCTTCAGCTTGCATGGCGTGGGGAACTGGCGCCCCACACGTCGTTGCATGGGAGCTCGTGCATCGGGGTGGAGCCACGTTCGTGTGGGCCGTGTTTTGGTCGGAGACGGAAACTGCTCGTGCGAACGAGCATGTTGTCGGAGGCGAGGCAGAGACTCCTCGTGCGAGGCGGAGACTCCTCGTGCGAGGCGGAGACTTGTCGTGCGAGGCGAAGACTCCTCGAGCGGGGCGGAAACTTGTCGTGCGGGGCAGAGACTCCTCGTGCAGGGCGGAGACTCCTCACACCCACAGCGCCGCCGCCCCTTTCACCCGTGCCTTGTGCGAGAGCCTGCCGTCGCCATGTCGAACTGGTCTCGTTCCAGCGTGTCCCGGTCGGTCCTCCGCCGTCTCGTCACCGCCGGGCTCGGAGGTCGTGCCGAACATTTCTGGTCGGAGAGTTTGTTGTTTGTGACGATTTCTTCTGGCTCCTCATTTTCAGTTGAAGTGTGCCGACCTCATCCCCGCAAAACCTCCTCTCCTGCAGGATGTGATCCTCAACCGCAACAGAGCGGCTGCGGAGAGGCGAAGCGCGAGCGGAACGACCACTGCATCAAGCTCCGCAAAACGGGAGAGGCCGCTGTCTCTTCCAATGAAGATCCATCGCTGTCGCCGCCGTGGAGCGGAGACGAGCTGAGTGCAGACATCAACTGGTCGCCCTATCCTCACCGCGCTGGGCCATGGAGGTTAGCTCGAAGCGGTGGTCGGAGCCGGTCGCCTGCGAGAAGGGTGTGAGTTCTGGTTCTCGACCGGAGGTCCGCCCCGCCCGAGAAGATCAAAGGGTGACCCGCTCTCAGGCGGCCCCCGGTGGTTCGCATGCCTCCGAGAGGCGGAGGGATCCTCCGCGCCGGGATGATCCACCCAAGCGTTCGGCGGGCTGGGATTCTTCATCCCGCCACTCCTCTGAAGATGCCCTGCGACGGGACCCGGACTCCTCGAAGAGGCGGCCGTCGCCCAAAGCGAGGTCAACCCCGCCGTCGTCCACACCGAGCGCGCCGCAGGGTGGAAGAACAAGTACTCCCTCGCGGCGCCTTCAATCTTTGGTCATCCGGGGCGGCGGAGTCTCGACCGTGCAAGTTCCCCTCTCCGCCGGCGGAAGCCAGGGGCCGACCTCCGGCGCGGCGGAGGACAAGAAAGCAGCCCCCGAGTCGTCGGGCGATTGGAACACTACCCCCAAGCTGTCAGAGGGCGAGAAGCAAACTCCCAAGCTGGCGGAGCGTCAGGGGCCGGTCTCCGAGTCGGCGGGGGCCAAAAGAGCAGCCCCCGAGTCGGGCCCGTCGGACAGACCTGTCAAGCGGGCCCGCATCAGGTCCACCATGTAAGCGTTCGCACACCTTTTTTCATTGTTTTACTTTTCTTCGTCTTCGCTCGTTCCTCATCTTTAACCCATCCTTGTCTCAGCCGCGCCGACATCGGCGTGCTCAGCCTTGCGCCGCAGAAACGCGCAGCGCTGGGCGCGCACGACCCTCAGCCCGGGCCCTGCCCGACATCCCCTCCTGTTGCACCGTCGGCGAAGCAAGCTGGAAGCGGCCCTGCCACGGCGGCTGAAGCTGTTGAGATAGCGGCGCCTCCACCGGCGTTGGACACCGACGACTTGGCCGGGAGGCAGGTGGCCTCCGAGGTGAACGACACCCTGGCGGCGATCGAGCCCCTGGTCGGGGCCACCGTGGAAGGCGGCGACGCCCTGGTGACGTCTTCTGAGAAGGACGTGCCCCCATTGCTGTCAGGCAGCGGGCACGATACCGAGAAGCCGGCGGCGGTCGAGGCTACTGTGCCCGCGGTGTCACAGGCGGGTGGTGACACGGTGGAGGCGCCAGCGGCTGACGATGTGTCCGCCCGGCCCCGGGAGATCATTGACCTCGACGGCCCCAACTTCTCAGGCGGCGATCCGACTAGCTTCGAGGCCGAACTGGAGCGGTTCCTGGCAGACCCGGAGGAGTCAGGGGTCGGGGCTTGCGAGGCGGCCGCGCTTGCGGCTGCGACCATGACCGGAGCGGCGGAGCTCAGCGACAAGGAGCTCACGCTCGAAGAAACCGAGGTAGGGCGGCCAGAGCCGAGCCTAGTCGGAGCAGCCGGGGCCCCCGACACCTCAGCCACAATCGAGGCAACCAGGGAGGTCCTCGGAGAATTCGCGGCTGATGCAGCCAAGGCGGAGCTGGTCGCCACTGCATCCTCATCTCCTACCGCGGTCGTGGGAACGCCCGTCGTGAGCGCGCCGGAGCCGCCGTTACCCCGGCTCGCTGCCCCCGTTGTCGAAACAGCGCCCGTCGCGAGCCTGACCCACCCGGACCCGCGAGAACATGATGTCCCCGTGAGCGCTGCGGGAGGTGCCTCCCCGGAGATCCAGGAGGTCGGGGAGGGCTCGGGCGCAGGGCTGTTGCCAGAGCCAGCGGAGGGTGATGCGCGGATTACTGACCTCGTGCGCTCCACGTGGGTGGCTGCTCGCAAGGCGGACGCACCCGACGATGAAGACGAGGAGGCCGCGGCCTGTCACCGCCTTGAGCGAGGTCTCGGGGGGGCGCGGCGTGCGTTCGACGAGCTCATCCTCCCCGCGACGACGGTAAGTCCCTTTGAATCGGGGCTTAACCCTGGTTTTGTCATTCTTGCAAGTTTTGTAGTTGATGATTTCTCGCTCGGAACAGACGCTCGCGGAATGCGGTGCGAGGAAGGCGCGCACCATTAGGGAGCTGCGGGCGGAGCAGTTTTAGCTGGAGATGCAGCTGGCGGTCTCTTGTCTGGCCGTTGCCGGGGCGGTGGCGAACGAAGCGTCGTCATGGGTCACGCTCGAGGCCGCTGTGAAGTCCGCGGAGGACCGTGCCGTGGCTGCACAAGCCGCCGCAGCCACTGCCGCAACGAGGCTGCCGAGAAGGCCACAACCGCCACCGCCGCCGCTGAAGCCGCCGCCTAGACCGCCGCCCAGGCCGCTGCCCAAGAGAAGACAGCGCTCAAGTCGAAGGTGGCGGAGCTGGAGCAAGACTTGGCGACCACCGGTGCGGACCTCAGGACGGCCAACAAGCAGTTCTCCGAGGTGTCCAACAAGCTCCAGGACGTCACCGACGAGGTGACCCGGCTTCGGGATGCCAACTCCCAATTGGCGCAGGATGTCGATGGTGAGTAGGTTTCGAACACTTCTGGCTGCGGGTTTCTTTCTTTTCATCAGTTTTCGTTGGTGTTGATTCGTCTTCTCACGGACACAGGGCTGCGCATGGCTCGCGCCGCGATGACTGTGAAACTCACGGAGAAGTCGAAGGAGGTGAACGCCACCGAGCTCAGGATCATCGAGAAGGACAGGTCGATCAAGCGGTTGTCGGAGCAGCTTGAGAGTGAGTCCCCCTGACCCTGTGCTGCTTTTCTCCTTGCTTGGCTCACTGCGTCCGTTGTTATAACTTCTCGTCCGTCTTCAGAGGTCAAGGCCGAGCTCGAGCAGTCCCGAAAGGCTCAGGAGCAAGTCAGGACTGAACTCGAGGAGGTTAAGAACACCCAGCGCGAGTCAGAGGCATCACGCCGGCAGAGCATCCTGGAACACGCTAAGCTCGGGAAGCTCTTCGACCAGGTCTTGTCGGAGTTAGGTGTTCCCGTCGGACCGATGCTCCCCGACACATTTGCAAAAGAGGTCGGGCGCCTCCCGGAAATGGTCAAGGAGCGAGAACTGTCAACTGCCCGGAAGGTGGTGCACCGGGTGCTTGCCATGTTCAACTCGCACTACCAAGGGTTGGACCGCACAGCGCTAAGCGGCGGCTGGGCCCCCAGCAGCTCCGACGACCACTGCGACCGGCTCGAAGAGGACTGCGCTGCCTTTGCCCGTGAAATGGCCGACGTCGTGATGAGGGACCTGGACCTGATTCCACAAAACATACCAGAAGCCCAAGACGACTCCAGGCCTTCACATTATATGTATCATGCTTATTCGTGGGCAAATAAGAACAGTTTGTATTTATAACGGCTTGAACAGTTTCATTTCGTTGAAAACTTGCCCGGAATGTTACAGCTCAAACGTTCTCGAGCACTAGGGGACGACTGCGGAAACGAGTAGCAGAACTTAGGAACCCAGGCTAGTCGAGCTTCACTCTGGAGCCGCGGAGGCATAGGAGTAGGAAAGCCCGGCCAACCCAAGCCACTAAAAAGTGCCATGTGTTCGCAGCCCCCGAGTACTCGGAAAATTTGTAAAGTAACTCACGTGTTTTTCGTTAAAATCGTTTTAGGCCGGAGCCCGAGCGATTACCCGAGCTCTTTTTGGAAGAAGTTGGATGGAAGCCTGTGGACCTGGACCGTGCTCGCAAGTCTTTGCACTGTAGTCATGGAGGCGTAGGTGCTAGGAACTTTGAACGAGTAGCGACACCAAGCCCCGCGCAGACTGCCATCTTACCTTTCGCAAGGCCGAGCATTCTGCAAAAAAAACTTCTCCCGCGTGCGATCAGTCGCAACATAGTCGTCGATTTTGTTTTGAAAACAAAAAAACAAAAGGAGGGCATCATGCCCTGGGTAGCCCCCGAGCGGAGAGCGTTTCTATGCAGGTGCAGATGCGCTTGCTGCTCAGCCTTTGGAAACGTTGCAACACATAAAAAACATTGCAACCAGGAGCGTACGAACTCATAGATGTATGAACAAAGCATGCGACATTTATTCATTGATTCATAAGATATGAGCGGGAAACATTACTCAAGGGTAAAACGACCGTAGGTGTTCTATATTCCAAGCGTTGGAGACGACTCGGCCATGCTCGTATCGGATCTTGAACGTTCCCGGTCGGAGCACTTGGTCGATGATGAACGGCCCCTCCCATGGGGGCGCAGGCTTTTGTCGATCCTTTTTGCCTTAGACTCGTCGGAGCACCAGGTCGCCGACATGGAACTCACAGCTACGCACATTGCGCTCGTGGTAGCGTTGCAAGGCTTGCTGGTATCTTACCGAGTGGAGGAGCGCTATGTCACGTGCTTCATCGAGTTGGTCAATGGCGTCCTTGAGAGCGACCTGGTTTCCCTCCTCGGTGTAGGCTCGTACCCTGGGACTGCCGTAGTCAATGTCCATAGGGAGCTCCTTGCCCTGATCCCTTAGGATACAGCGCATAAGTATACCCGCCGTGCCTCGTTTGTAGAGCTCGCCCTCGATAAGGACAAATGCCTTGGCTCGCCGTGCGATACGACGGGCCTCTGTCTGGTCGGAAGGCAGCTTCCCTTCGACAAGCCACTCAAGGATGGGGAAGTGCCAATCTGGATCTTCAAGGTTCTGCTCGGGCGGCTGGTCGATCTCCATGACTTCCGCCCCCTCCTACTCTGGTGGGCGTTCCCCTTCGACCCGGACGGATGGCGTGTGCTGATCGCTCGCGAACACACCATGTGGCACCGGCTTCCGGCTTGATGCGGTACTCGGCGACGTTGTTGGAGGCGGGGAAGTGTAGTCGAACCATGTACTCCATACGCATGCCCAGAGGTGAGATGAAGACAAGGCCTACTCCCGCTCTCTCTTTCATTACCGAGCTATCGAAGTACATTGTCCATGTCTCGTGCTCGATGGGTGCCGGTGGAGTTTGGATCTCCGTCCACTCAGCGACAAAGTCCGCCAGCACCTGCGACTTGATGGCACTGCTGTTAAGTCCCTATTTTTGACCCTCAACTTTGAACAAATTTCACTCCATCAAAGCTTGCATCATTGCTGTGGGGTTATAAACTAACGGATTCCACGCGCATTGGTGAATATTTGGATGCAGGTCTAATGAGCCATTATAGAATAAAGTATGGCATTATCACAAACAATATCAAATGCCAATTTTAACTACACCATTGCGACGGGCTCGTCGAGACGATCGAAATGGACATATCATTTGCCCAATTCGGAGTCCGTATGCAGAAATTATGCCTCACGGAAGATTGTGACACGAGACGTGTCGGGGGGTAGGTACGGCCGAACCTAGTAGGTTCGGCCGGCCCTATCAACCTCATCCGATCAACACCAAACTTTACCAAATGCCTCTACACCTAGCATAATATCCAAGGGGACCAAGTCCATGGGCTAGACACCAATTTCATGCATATTTTAGGTGCTAACGAAGTTCCACGAGCTGTGTTGAGATTTTATCTGCAGGATCAAGATTAGGGAGCAATTCTGGGACATTGGGCCAAATAAGGTAGGCACGGCCGTACCTAGTGGTACGCCCGGCCCTACCTTGTGCCACCATTCAGGTTCACACCAAGTGTAGTCCCATGCACCAGCTCCCAAGAGAACAAAATCATCACGACGTGTTGGATCAAGCAAACACACCACAGGCGAGCTACACAAGGGCCAGGAAGCAGGGCCGGCCGCACCACTAGGGCCAGCCGCACCTACCTGACTCGCCCAAATGTGTCACCAAGCCTCGGTCACTTCAGGGAACACAGCTAGAAATGATCCTGATCAAGGAAACAATGTTGGTTTGATCCAGAGATTGAGATAAGCCTCACTTGGATCCATGGACCCACAAGCCAGTGAACAACCAACATGGGACAGCGTTCAAGACTTCATCTACCCACTTAAGCACGATCCGAAGTGGATGACAAGAGGGCCCAGGGCCAGCCGCACCAAGAGGACCGGCCACACCTCCTTTACTCAGCAAACCGACCCACAACCGCCTTCTAACCGCCTCAGGGACCAAATCATAGACGCACGATCGAAGGCGGTGGAAATCACAGGGCCGGCCGCACCTGGAGATACGACCGCACCTCCTTGCTCGGCACTGCAGCTCCCTCTCGCCTACAAGTACCCTCTCTTGCAGCCACCGACCTATTGGGGCTATATATAGAGCCTGGCACCTCGTGGAAGGATGTACAAGTGATTGGAAGCAAGTGGCGGAGCCCTATACAAGTTAGTATTCAGAGAGTAGGGAGAGAGAGTTGAGTGTTGGAGTAGAAGCCGGAGTGTCGGTCTTCTCTTCATACCTCGGCGGGTGCGGTACAACTACGGTCGTCCACACCCGGGATGTTTTGTAAGTTCGGATTCGTGAGTAACTAAGTCTCAAGTCATTTCATCGTTCGCTCTTAGGTTCTTCGATTGCAATTAGTAGTCTCTACTTGTTGTGATTGCTTTGCTTTGGATCCGAGTAAAGTAGTGCTTGGTTAGTGTAGACGTGGTGTCTAGGCTTTCTAGTACCTTGGAATGCTTCCCGGTTCAATGGAATAGTTGTGGTACCCTAGGGAGGTGACAGCTCCGGACGGGCTTTGTAGTCCACCACGTTAGTTCCGGCAGGTAGGAGTTACGACATCAGAGCCCCCTTCTCATCCCTTTCTGTGGCTCTTTTCCTTCTGGTCCCGACGAGCAACAAGTTTTGCCTTGATTCTATCCGTGACTCTCACGAGTCCCAAACTTCATCAGTTATCCCCTCTCTACCCGAAATCTACACTTGCCTTTCTATCCTTCGTCACCATATCCCCCGGACGAATTAGTTCAGGTTCACGACACTTCTCGTTCCCCGTGGAAATCGATACCTTGGAATACTCCCGGGTGAAAGCTACAATGGTATCCGTGCGCTTGCGGATCTATCTGTGATCGTATAGTATACCAACAGGCTCTCTGGCACCGTTGCCGGGGAACGGTAGCTGTTTTGATTCTGAACCCAGTTCGTCCATGTATCACCCCATTTATCCCATGGGTTCAAATCGAACCCTTTTCGATTTTGCCGCTCCAAAGGGTGATCATTTGGAGCCTCCACCTTCATCACATTCCATTGAAACATCTAGCTATGAGCTACGTCCCGGCTTCATAGCTATGGTCCGAGAGCAAAGCTTCTCCGGAGATAAGGATGAAAGTCCTTATTCCCACCTGCGCGAGTTCGAACAACTTTGTTCGTGTCTTGTGATCGCAGGAATGAGTCAAGATACCTTGAAATGGAAACTCTTTCCGTTTTCATTAACGGGGAGAGCAAAACAATGGTATTTGCTCAGTGTGAGAATTATGGAGGGGGACTGGGAAAGTTTACGAAAGGCTTTTTGCCTAACATTCTTCCGACTCCCCAAGTAGTGAAACTCCGACGAGAGGTCATCTGTTTTGAGCAACGGAAGACCGAATCTCTAGGAGCCGCATGGGCAAGATTTACAAAAATCGTAGATTCTGGTCCAGACCTTGGTATCGTAGAGCCTGCCCTTTTGCAACACTTTCGCGATGGTCTTGGACCAGAGTCAGCAATTTTCTTAGACTCTTCTTCCGGAGGATCTTTCACTCATCTCACCTTGTCTAAGTGTAAGGACATTCTAACAAAAATCCTTCAAAATACCCCTTACACAGGAGTTTATGATGAATTCCCGGATGTGGAAGAGGTCACTCAGGAGGAGCACATGCCAAACACTCTCTCAGAACCAAAACCCATAGAGGAGAAACCGGCATGAAGAACCACTCCTCTATCCCCGTGTGTACCCAGCTGATTTCTCGTATGACTTCGACGAGGAATCAACAAACTCCGATCCACTCCCTGAATCGGAATTCATAGAGGAGGAGCCTATCCTAGAAAAATTCATATCCACAGACACCAATCCACCTCTTACCAAAACTTGGTTCACAGGGGAACCATTCCAACCTTATCGAGAGTTCAGTCACCCCTCGTGTGACTTAATCTATGAATACTATGATGAGTTATTTGATAAACATTGGACGGAGAAATCCTTCCCGAGAAGGGAAAGAGACTCAACACACGAGAGAGAATTAGTCAACTTACCCAACCCAGAAGAGGTAAAAAGACGGAGAGAAAAGTTGGAATACATCTCCGCAATCAGTAGCCGGGAATGGTTGAGAGAAGCAGAAGGCATGGATCAAGTAATCCAGCTATATCCCGACCTAAAGTCACTCTCATGCCAAGTAGGAAACCTCTCTTACTAGGATGTGTTCTATGACCCTAGGGTCGATATCAATATCATTCCTAAATCCTTAGTATTAGAGACCTTTCCCGACGAACCCCTCTCTTTCTCTCAGAAGCGTCTCCAATGGTTTTCGGGTCAAACCATAGAGACGGAGGGAATCCTTAGAGTCGTCCAAACAAAGATTGGAGAGTATGGGATCTTCCTAGATTATCATATCTTTGACATCCCAAAAGGAGATCCACCCTTCATTCTCATCGGAAGACCCATTGAAGGGGTACTGAGTAGTGTGCTCGACCATGTAAAGCAGCCATATCATCTTGAGGTTCGAGATACACATCTCCAATGTCATAGACCTGAGGTTAAGAAAGAACATGTGTGGTCTATGGACATTCTTGAGGCGTCGACACTAGATTCTCAAAACAGACTCGAGCATGAAGGTTTTACACTAGAGGGATCACAAATCCCATGCTCACATCAAAAGTTTCCAGAGTTATCAAGCCCCATTACCAATGACCTTCACGAAACCTACAACCTCCTCATTTTCCTTGTGCATGCTAACTTTGAAAGGAAGGTTGTAGATGCTTTTGTTTACCATAAACATTGCAAATTTTGTGGTCATTTTTTTGGTACTAACCTTGCAGCTAGAGCTATGATGGTTTCATCATCTCTATTGGCTGCAATATGAAGATCTCCAGTGGTCGAGCTTATGACCCAAAACAAAGCACTATCGGGAGATAGCCCGAATAATCATTTAGATTTCCTTTTCAAATAAAAGCAAGAGCATCTCAAACATGAGAGCTACACCAACTACAACACCAAGGTAATTCGGGGAGAGAAAGTATTACGAAGGAAGCTTGAACTCCGCACACTTGAGTTGTGTTGCCTAGCAATGCAAACTCCAAGTGTGGGGGAGATATGTGAGTATCGCGAGTAAGTTTCTCTCATACTAAATCTTATTTTGGTTTGAAGATGGTGTTGGTTCTTGCATCTTTCTCTCTCTTAAAAAAACACAAAAATATTTGAATTTGAATAAAGGCTTCCTAGCTCTTCGGCTAGTAGAGCCTCCCTTTTAGTTTCCATCTTTTTCTTTGAATAATAACACCAGGTACAAGAATAAGTGTGGGGGAGATCTCCCAAGCTCGTCGAAACACACAATTGAGATCTCCCGCCATGGTGCCGCACAACACCGACTACGCTAATCGACGAGGGATGAGGTAAATGCACTAGAGCAAGTCGGTCACCCCTGTGGTTTGGCCGAATCACCATTTGTCTACCTCATTCCCCACTTTCTCCAAGAGTGATGGTATGTGCACCCCTACCTCTCTACTTTTGGAAATCATGAGTTTAAATGAGCTTTAAATCAAATCATATGAATCAAACTCAATTGAATCCTCATGCACCCAATGCTCGACATGTTTCCTATGGTTGGCTTGCATAAGTTTTATTCCATACTTATTATCTTGATGCTTGTGAACAACATATCTTTAGGAAACCATGCCCATCTAGATAGCTGATGTTTGAGATATGGTCCGATGAAATGATCTTTGCTCTAAATGTTTGAGTGCTTGGGAAATTTATTTGAAAATTTTGAAAACCCTTTGTGAAGCTCCTCTTTGATATGCCAAGTCCTACCAAAGCCATATGATGAGACATCTTGAAAACCTCATACGCATATGCTACTTGTCGTTGCATTGAGCTTTGTCAAATTGTTGTGACCCTTGTGAGAATTCTTTTCATGCTTTCATGATCAAGATACACGTACACGCCAACATCCTCCTTGCTATGCTCAGTTGAGAGCTAGCATTGTACCATCTATCTATTCCACAAAATAAAACTCCACACTATGTGTTGATCTCTCTCTCTCTCCAAGTTAATATTACAAAAGAGACATGGTTATAGAAAAAAAATTGGACACATGAAGGTCCAAGAAAAAAAGAAAAAAAGAAAAGATAGCCATGTCCACAAAAGTGTCAAAATAGAGAGAGAGGATCATGCAAATTGGAGTTACAACAAATCAGATGGTAATAACTAGCACCCATTCCGGGTGTAGTGTACACCTTACCATCATCACAATGTTCATTTTACATATGGTAATATCTAGCACCCATTCTGGGCCTAGTATCCACCTTACCATATCCATCATATCCCTACACATGCAGATCTTGATCTGATTGTATGATTTGATTTTCTCCTTGGATCCGGTTTTTGACTTTGCAATACATGTGATGCAAGTATGCCTCATCTTTATACCCTACCTTGAGCTCCATATATAGCCATCATTAGAAGCAGGTTGAAGAAAGGCAATCTAATGTCTTGGTGAGGATTATACACATTGAGCGATTTGAGAGAATGAAATGAGGTGCCAAGCAAGGTTTATTTTGAAAACTTATTGAAAAAAATCCCAAGCTACTTGACATGAGGAGTACAAGTGATTTGATTCAAGATCGTTCCATTCCTCAACTACCCAAGATGGCATGATAGACACTTCAAAGTTCACAAGTGCAAGGTATGATTCGGAATATCTCTTATGCTCGCTTCGTACCATAGGAATTTTTTTCACCTTCGTCCTTAACCTTTACTCGAGGACGAGCAAAGGGCCAAGTGTGGGGGTGTGTTGATGGTCATTAAGTCCTATTTTCGACCCTCAAATTTGAACAAATTTCACTCCATCAAAGCTTGCATCATAGCTGTAGGGTTATAAACTAACGGATTCCACGAGCTTTGGTGAATATTTGGATGCAGGTCTAATGAGCCATTATAGAATAAAGTATGGCATTATCACAAACAATATCAAATGCCAATTTGAACTACACCATTGCGACGGGCTCGTCGAGACGATCAAAATGGACATATCATTTGCCAATTCGGAGTCCAGATGCAGAAATTATGCCTCACGGAAGATTGTGACACGAGACGTGTCGGGGGTAGGTACGGCCGAACCTAGTAGGTTCGGCCGGCCCTATCAACCTCCTCCGATCAACACCAAACTTTGCCAAATGCCTCTACACCTAGCATAATATCCAAGGGGACCAAGTCCATGGGCCAGACACCAATTTCATGCAAGTTTTAGCTGCTAACGAAGTTCCACGAGCTGTGTTGAGATTTTATCTGCAGGATCAAGATTAGGGAGCAATTCCGGGGCATTGGGCCAAATAAGGTAGGCATGGCCGTACCTAGTGGTACGCCCGGCCCTACCTTGTGCCACCATTCAGGTTCACACCAAGTGTAGTCCCATGCACCAGCTCCCAAAAGAACAAAATCATCACGACGTGTTGGATCAAGCAAACACACCACAGGTGAGCTACACAAGGGCCAGGAGGCAGGGCCGGCCGCACCACAAGGGCCGGCCGCACCTGCCTGACTCGCCCAAACGTGTCACCAAGCCTCGGTCACTTCAGGGAACACAACTAGAAATGATCCTGATCGAGGAAACAATGTCGGTTTGATCCAGAGATTGAGATAAGCCTCACTTGGATCCATGGACCCACAAGACAGTGAACAACCAACATGGGACAGCATTCAAGACTTCATCTACCCACTTAAGCACGATCCGAAGTGGATGACAAGAGGGCCCAGGGCCGGCCGCACCAAGAGGACCGGCCGCACCTCCTTTACTCAGCAAACCGACCCACAACCGCCTTCTAACCGTCTTAGGGACCAAATCACAGACGCACGATCGAAGGCGGTGGAAATCATAGGGCCGGCCACACCTGGAGATACGACCGCACCTCCTTGCTTGGCACTGCAGCTCCCTCTCACCTACAAGTACCCCCTCCCGCAGCCACCGTCCTATTGGGGCTATATATAGAGCCTGGCACCTCGTGGAAGGATGTACAAGTGATTGGAAGTAAGTGGCGGAGCCCTATACAAGTTAGTATTCAGAGAGTAGGGAGAGAGAGTTTAGTGTTGGAGTAGAAGCCGGAGTGTCGGTCTTCTCTTCATACCTCGGCGAGTGCGGTACAACTACGGTCGTCCACACCCGGGTTGTTTTGTAAGTTCGGATTCATATCATTTGCGACGGGCTCATCAAGATGATTGAAATGGATATATCATTTGCCCAATTCGGAGTCCGGATGCAGAAATTATGCCTCACGGAAGATTGTGACACGAGACGTGTCGGGGGGTAGGTCGGCCGAACCTAGTAGGTTCGGCCGGCCCTATCAACCTCCTCCGATCAACACCAAACTTTACCAAATGCCTCTACACCTAGCATAATATCCAAGGGGACCAAGTCCATGGGCCAGACACCAATTTCATGCATGTTTTAGGTGCTAACGAGGTTCCACGAGCTGTGTGGAGATTTTATCTGTAGGATCAAGATTAGGGAGCAATTTTGGGGCATTGTGCCAAATAAGGTAGGCACGGCCGTACCTAGTGGTACGCCCGGCCCTACCTTGTGCCACCATTCAGGTTCACACCAAGTGTAGTCCCATGCACCAGCTCCCAAAAGAACAAAATCATCACGACGTGTTGGATCAAGCAAACACACCACAGGTGAGCTACACAAGGGCCAGGAGGCAGGGCCGGCCGCACCTGCCTGACTCACCCAAACGTGTCACCAAGCCTCGGTCATTTCAGGGAACACAGCTAGAAATGATCCTGGTCGAGGAAACAATGTCGGTTTGATCCAGAGGTTGAGATTAGCCTCACTTGGATCCATGGACCCACAAGCCAGTGAACAACCAACATGGGACAGCGTTCAAGACTTCATCTACCCACTTAAGCACAATCCGAAGTGGATGACAAGAGGGCCCAGGGCCGGCCGCACCTCCTTTACTCAGCAAACCGACCCACAACCGCCTTCTAACCGCCTTAGGGACCAAATCACAGACGCACGATCGAAGGTGGTGAAAATCACAGGGCCAGCCGCACCTCCTTGCTCAGCACTGCAGCTCCCTCTCGCTGACAAGTACCCCCTCCTGCAGCCACCGACCCATTGGGGCTATATATAGAGCCTGGCACCTCGTAGAAGGATGTACAAGTGATTGGAAGCAAGTGGCGGAGCCCTACACAAGTTAGTATTCAGAGAGTAGGGAGAGAGAGTTGAGTGTTGGAGTAGAAGCCGGAGTGTCGGTCTTCTCTTCATACCTCGGCTGGTGCGGTACAACTACGGTCGTCCACACCCGGGATGTTTTGTAAGTTCGAATTCGTGAGTAACTAAGTCTCAAGTCATTTCATCGTTAGCTCTTAGGTTCTTCGATTGCAATTAGTAGTCTCTACTTGTTGTGATTGCTTTGCTTTGGATCCGAGTAAAGTAGTGCTTGGTTAGTGTAGACGTGGTGTCTAGGCTCTCCAGTACCTTGGAATGCTTCCCGGTTCAACGGAATAGTTGTGGTACCCTAGGGAGGTGACAGCTCCGGACGGGCTTTGTAGTCCACCATGTTAGTTCCGGCAGGTAGGAGTTACGACATCAGAGCCCCCTTCTCATCCCTTTCCGTGGCTCTTTTCCCTCTGGCCCCGACGAGCGACAAGTTTTGCCTTGATTCTATCCGTGACTCTCACGAGTCCTAAATTTCATCAGCTATCCCCTCTCTACCCGAAATCTACCCTTGCCTTTCTATCCTTCGTCACCATATCCCCCGGACGAATTAGTTCAGGTTCACAACACTTCTCATTCCCCGTGGAAATCGATACCTTGGAATACTCCCGGGTGAAAGCTACAACGGTATCCGTGCGCTTGCGGATCTATCTATGATCGTATAGTATACCAACAGGCTCTCTGGCGCCGTTGTAAATCTAGTAACAACGTAAGAAGTGCCAACAACTGCGTGGTGCATATGAAATGTTTTGCCCCATCAACTCAAGCGCCCACTTGGCTATCCTTCCTTCGGCTTCGGGGAGGGCTCTAAACCACTTCTCTGAGCAGATACTTGGATACCACCGTGATGGGGTGCACATCGAAGTAGTGGCGAAGCTTGCGCTTGGTGATCAAGACAGCGTACAGGAGCTTTTGCATTTGTGAATACAGGTTTTCGAATCGGAGAGTAGCTCGCTCACAAAATAAACCGGGCGTTGCACCTTGAGTTATCTCTCGGGTTCTTCTCGTTCAACCACCAAAGCAGTGCTGACCACCTGGGTTGTCGCAGCGATGTACAGAAGCATCGGTTCTTTTGGCGCCGGAGCCGTGAGTATCGGTGGGCTCTTCAGGATATTCTTGAGGGAATCGAGCGCTTCCTGAGCCTCGGGTGTCCACGCAAAGTGGTCGGACTTCTTCATTAGCCGATACAGCGGTAGGCTATGCTCCCCAAGTCGAGCAATGAAACGGCTGAGAGCCGCAAGGTAGCCTGTGACACGCTGTACACCTTTTAGATTTTGGATCGGCCCCATGTCCATGATGGCCGAGATCTTCTCGGGATTAGCTTCGATGCCGCGTTCCGACACGACAAAGCCGAGGAGCGTACCCCTTGGGACCCCGAAAACGCATTTCTCGGGGTTAAGCTTCACCCCGTGTTCGCTCAGCTTTGTGAACACCTCCGTGAGGTCTGGGACTAGATCGCCGATCTTTTTCGACTTGACCACGATATCATCAACGTACGCCTCGATGATTCGTCCTATAAGATCTCCAAAGACGTGTCGCATGCATCTCTGGAACGTGGCGCCCGCGTTTTTGAGCCCGAAGGGCATCTTCTTGTAACAGTAAGCGCCGAATGGAGTGATGAATGAGGTTGCGAGTTGGTCCACTATGCACATCGCTATCTGGTGGTACCCGGAGTAAGCATCGAGAAAACAGAGGGTTTCGCACCCAGCTGTCGAATCGACTACCTGATCTATGCAAGGCAAAGGAAACAGATCCTTGGGACATGCCTTGTTAAGGCTCGTGTAGTCAACGCACATCCTCCATTTCTTATTCTTCTTCTTTACAAGTACAAGATTAGCAAGCCACTCGGGGTGGAATACTTCACGGATGAACCCTGAACTAAGGAGCTTCTTGATCTCCTCACCGATCACCTTGCACTTCTCGTTGTTGAAGCGGCGGAGGCGTTGCTTCACCGGTTTCGATCCCGGCTTGATGTTCAGTTTGTGCTCAGCAACCTCTCTCGGGATCCCCTTCATGTCGGAGGGTTTCCACTGCAGGAACAAGTTAATTTAGATGCTATCAAGAGATCTGAGTTGATCAAAAAACTACATGAGGACACAAGGAGAAATATTGAAAAGAAATCTACTCAGTATGCCAAGCAAGCAAACAGGGGTAAGAAAAAAGTAATTTTTCAACCAGGTGATCTAGTGTGGCTGCATTTGCGCAACACCTCGAGGGGATGGTCCATTCAAGGTTATTGCAAAAATAAATGATAACGCTTATAAACTAGAGCTCCCTCCTAAATATTCAACTGTGAGTGCAACATTCAATGTCAAAGATTTGCTTCCATTTGTTGGTGAGTCAGAGTAGAGGACGACTCCTTCTGTCGGTGTTTTAGACCGGCAACCTACCAAGGGGAGTACCCGAGGTAGATGTTTGTGGCCTCACCGAGATCGGGAACTCGAAGGAGAGACACGTGGCACACAATTTAGACAGGTTCGGGCCGTGAGGTGTGTAATACCCTACGTCCTGTATGCTGCGTAGCTCTGGATTGATTGGGTGTGTTTACAAGATGATGCGGATGAAGAGATAGGGGTCCCTACCTCGCCTTATATAGTCCGGGAGGCAGGGTTACAAGTCGGTTTGAGGGGAGAGTACTAGTCGGGTACGGCTAGGAGTACTTTACATGGATCCGGACATATGTGGCTTCCTAACCGAGTGCTATCCCTCTGTAGTCCTTGCGCCCCACGCCAGCAGGTGCCATGTTGCCTAAGTCAAGTAGTCCCAGGGGCCCACCGAGTAGTCGGTCCTGGTACCCACCAGAGTTGTGGGCCCAGGGATGTCCATACGACAAGCCCCCGAGTACTTTGTAGTCGAGCAGGATGTCTTCGAGTAGTCTTGATGGCTTGGCGAGTAGTCCTTGAGCGTCCCCGAGTTCCACAAGCCGAAAGTCCTCAAGAGTGCTTGAACCATCCCGAGGCTGGAAGGTACTCCAGCTGATCTTTGAGTAGTCTTGAAGTCTTCTCGAGTAGTCCCCAAGCGTCCCCGAGTACTTCTCTCGAAGGTCTTCAATAATACTCGCGATGTCTTGATGAAGAAACCATATGGAAAATGCGATTCGGAGAATCGCATTCCATATGGAATGTAACCCCTGAGACTTAGGTCGAATCGCAGATTCAAGCTGAGGGTCAATCTGAAGTTCTGCCAATCTTATCCCGAAAAATCCGGAGAAAAAACCGAAGGACACGTGGCACGGAGCCCCCGAGCCTTGAGTCGAGTACTTCCTCTCGAATTAAAGGGTCATCTTGACTGTAGAATGTGTCCTGAGTGGGTCTTGAATCTGGTTGTGTCCCACGGAGGTCATCTGAAGTAGTCGAGCCCCCGAGATGGAGAGCATAGAGTACTGGAAGTTGAAGAGTCACGCTGCTGCCGCTAGGTCACCCGTCTGGTGCCGTATCTGACTGCTGAGAACTGAGTCGCCAGGGCTGGTTATAAATAACCAGTGAGTCCCTTAGGGGTTTTCACTCCTAGCAGTTGCATTCCTCAGATTAGATCTGAATCGCCGCCTCCTCTGCTCCTCCGCTGCCGCCGCCGCCGCGCAGACACTTAGATCCATTTGCTCGTGCTGCCGCAGTTCACCCGCCGCTGTAGCCCCCGAGCGAATGCGAGTGAAGACACCCGTCACTTGGAGAATGAAGGGGTCTCCGGCGAAGGGCAAGAAGACCGGCGCGTTGAAGAAAAGGAGCTGTGATGAAGAAACTGGGGATGCCGGCCAGTCGTCGACGTCGCCACCCTCGTCCCCTCACCCCAATCCGGCAAAGGAGTGGAAGAAGGCGAAACTGAAGACCGAGGACCTCCTCGCCTTGGTCAACAGTGGGTTCCTTCGGGAGAAGGAGGTGGATCTATGGCGCACTGCCACCGGTGATCCATACCCGATGGAGAAGAACCCGTACGAAATCCCAATGCTCGCCCGGTTCATAGAGCACGGATTGGCGCTCCCCGCCAGTGATTTCTTCAAGGGTCTGCTCAGGTACTATGGCATCGAGTACCTTAATCTCAACCCCAATGGGATCTTCCATGTCTCTATTTTTGTCCACTTCTGCGAAGCATTTGTGGGTATCAAACCCCATTGGGTGCTGTTTCGGAAGTTCTTCCGGTTGAAGCCGCAACTGAGCACCAACGATACACGAGTAGTCGGAGGTGCCGGTGTCTAGATGCGTGAAGACACCGCCGACCAGTACCTGCCGTACAAGTTGATAGACTCCAACCAGGACTGGAAGGCCAAGTGGTTCTACATCAGCAACCACCATCCTGAGCTGCCGAAGCCGAGCGGGTGTCAACCGAAGCACAAGCCGTGGTGGAACACAGAGCCCACCATGCAAGAGGGTATCCAGCTACCCGAGTTGCTGAAGAAGATCAAGGCTTTGCGAGAAGCCGGGCTGAGGGCCGAACACGTGGCCTTCAGCTTTATGAAGAGGAGGGTGCAGCCACTGATGGCACGAGACACCCTCGGGTACCAGTACACCGGCGACAAGGATACGTCCCGGTTGCCTGGCTTCGAACTCGAGGACCACGTCATCGTCGAGAGGCTGGGCAAGATCTTCAAGGATATGCCCCCATACACACCGTGCCCGGTGCCAGAGTACTCTGCGGCACGGCCGCCAAATCAGGTCAGTAGTCGTGACATAAGCCCCCGAGTACTGATTTGCTTGAAGTAGTCGTACTCATATGTGCAACATGTTGTAGGATGACGTGGCGAAATACGTCTCTGTCCCGTCCTCCCCTCCGCGTCACGAAGGACAGGCGCAGGGGAAGACGGAGCCCAAGGGGAAAGAGCGCCGCGAAATCAGTGAAGGCAGTGACGCCGTTGTCATCGAGTCCGGCTCTGATGACGATGAAGATGAAGAAACACTGCAGCAAAGGTTCCAGCTGCGCTCCAGGTTCAGCCGAGCTGGGATGCCAGACGTCCCAGTCATCACCGAGAGGCCGTCGAGTATTGAGGCTAACCTGCCGGTGCCGCCGAGGAGGCCTCGCAACGTGGTGCGGAAACGCGCCGTTAAGAAGCTGAAGATCTCCGAGACGACCAACCAAGAGGTAAACGCCGCGACTAGAGTAGTCGAGCACAGCTAAGAAGTAGTCATGTGCTGATGGGTTGTCTTGTAATGTTGCAGGATATCCCCTTCCCGGACCCCGTAGACCAGGGCGACGGGGGGGTCCTGGACACCGTGGGGGCGGCAGCTGAGAGGAGTATCAGCCCGCCTCCGTCAACCGAAGAAGTCGTGCTAGCAGCGGCACGGCAGGAGACCGACGCTGCGGAGCCGCAGCCATCGGTTGAAGAAGGACGAAACCCTCCGCCGGCTGCAGCTGTGGAGCAACCAGAGGAGGCGTCTTTTGAGGCCGGAGCTGCCGCCGAGGCTGGCATAGTTGATATTGCCAGTATACTAGGTGCTCCGACCGTGACCGTGGTGCGGTCAACACTGTAAGTTCTTATGAACTTTCAAGTAGTCGTGTAGTCGGCAGACTTGTATTGCTGACTTGATTACTCCGTGATGCAGGAAATCCACGGACCTGTCGTGGGACGGTGAGGAGACCAGCACTCCACCCGACGGAGAGGGCCGCTCGGCGGAGGAGCGCAAACCCATGCCGCCGCCACAGACTGAAGTCGCGGTGGGGTCGACATTGGAGGAAGCCACCTTGGTTGAAGGTATGTGTCCTGTCACCACTGGTAGTCATCATGCATAGTAGTCGTAGCCGCTAAGATTGACTGCGTGTACTCATTGTGCTAGGAGCACAAGCTGAGGGAACTTCGATTCCTGAAGCCGTGGCCATGGAAACGGCTACTGTGGAGTCGGAGCCCACAGGACCGATGGCCGGGACGGCAGAAGAAACAGCCCCCGAGCTGGGGACTGCGGTGGCCCCCGAGTCGGGTGCGGAAGTGCAGGACGATCCGCTCCACGGGACGAGCACGGACGTAGTCGTCCGCTCGCCCATCATAGAGGAAGCCGCGCCGATCCGTTCGGCGGCTATGGCAGAGGAGGCATCTTCGAGCCGCGGGGGTCTTGAGCTGCTGGAAGACAATCTTGTCGATCCGGCCGTTGTTGCTCTAAACATGGAGTCATGGCGGCGTACCCAGCAGTGGGTCAAGGTACGTTGTGAGTACCTCGAGTAGTCTTGTACGACGAAATACAAAGTACACGTTTGACTGTTCTGTCTGCGCAGGATATTATTGAAAGATCCCGCGAGAAGTCCGAGCTGCTAAAGGGGTACGGCGACACAGTCCTTCGTGCCGAAGCCTTGGAGAAGGAGCTCGTTAAGTCAAAGAAACATTCCACCCTGCTCCAATCCAAGCTCGACGGCGCCTTCGCCCAATATCATAACGAAGTGCAAGAGATGCAGGCGAAGAGGGTCGACTTGATTCGGAAAAACAAGTCGCTGCGCCAGAAGAATAAAGGTATGCTTCCCGCCAAAGCCTTTGAGTACTTATTAGGGTACCTTTGTGTAATCTGACAGTGTGATGAGTTGTCTGCAGAGCTTGAGGAAAGGGTTGACCAGCTGAAGGCGTCGGAGACGGACTTGAAGAACATCGTGTACCGTGAGACCGACAAAAGAGAGGTACTTGAGTATGAGTATGCTCAGTTGCGCCATGAGTGTATCAAGCACATGGAACTTCGTGAAGCCTCAGACCGTGACCTTGTCAATTGCTATAAATCTCTGCAGAAGCTCAATGAAGATTGCGAGAAGCTACGGGGCCAGCTGAAGGAACTTGAGGAAGCTGCGCTACCCATTGCAAGGCTACTGGTGCCACACCCGGGCGGGCCGAAGATTGCTCCACTGGTGGACCGGTTGAAGGAATCCCCCGGGCGTCTGGCGACGTATGTCAAGCACTTGGCGAAGTCGATCTCGAACCAAGTCTTGGCATACATGAAGTCATATTTCCCCAAGGCTCTGGTGAACGTAGTCGTCGGTGGACTTGCAGCGAACTATACTGACGGTCAGTACAAGACCCTCCTGGAGGAGATGGCGCCCATTGCTGAACAAGTGGCGGAAAAGCTCAACCTTCAGTAGGAGTACCTGTAGGAGTAGCTTAGAGTAGTTGATGTAAAGCAAACAGAGTTGTTAGTAACTTATTTGGATTATCAATGAAAGTTGTCCACGATATATATGTGAAATAAGTACTCGTAGCCACCACTTGCAACGAAGTGTGCGGAGTACCAAACCGTGGTGGAGCTTGTGAGTAGTAGTACTTAGTAGGAGATGCCTGATTGGAAGGCACAGTAAATAAGTTGAATGAAAATCAAACTTTATTACTGAAGAGTAAGTACACCTGGATGGTCAGAGCCGTTTGCAAGTGTAGTCGCCAGGACCCGGACGCCGCCTACGGCTAAGTGGCGCTAGGACCCTTAGGCCGCTTACAGCTAGAGATCCGTTAGTAGTCGTATAGACTGGATCTAGAGTACATGGTCTTGCAGACCGCCGCTAGAGTCCTCAACGCTCTAAGCAGCCCAAGATCCGTTAGTAGCTGTTGACGCTGGATCTTGGAGAAGAGTAGTCCGGAGACTAGTGCCAGGACCGGAAGGCCGCTTACAGCGAGGAGTCCGTGAGTAGTCGTGTAGACCTGGACCCGTAGAGTAGTCGAGCGACTACGCGTAGAAGCGACATAGCTGGTCGACGTTCCACGAGTTGCTGACGTCGTCACCTTAAAGTGTTTGGAGGCGGTAGGAGCCTGGTCCGGCCACCTTAGAGATTGAGAAGGGACCTTCCCATGGTGAGCTGAGCTTGTGTCGTCCATCCGTGTTCTGGATACGACGGAGGACTAGATCGCCGACGTTGAAGGAGCGTTCCTTGACGTTGCGATCATGGTAGCGTCGGATACCCTCGAGGTACCTTGCTGATTGGACGAGGGTAGCGCAGCGGGCTTCTTCGAGGCCGTCGATGTCAACCCGTCTGCTATCTTCTGAGATGCCTTCATCGTATTGTTCTACTGTCGGGGATTCCCACATCATGTCGGCAGGTAGAATAGCTTCGGAGCCGTAGACCAGGAAGTAGGGCGACTGCCCCGTCGGCTTGGTAGGCTGAGTACGAAGCCCCCAGAGTGCGTTGGGTAGTTCCTTGATCCACTTGCCTCCTTTGGTGTTAGCTGCGTTGTGCAATCGCTTCTTAAGGGCGTCGAGTACCATCCTGTTGGCACGCTCAACTTGACCGTTGGCGCGGGGGTGGGCGACTGAGACGTACCGGACGTCGATCCCGCTGTTCTCGCAGTACTCCCAGAACTGATGGTTGTTGAAGTTGGAACCCAAGTCTGTGATGATGCGATGGGGCAGCCCGTAGCAATGCACGAGTTCATCCAAGAAGTCGAGTACTCTGTCGGCCTTTGGGCAGGTGACCGGCTTGACTTCGATCCACTTGGTGAACTTGTCGATGGCCACCAAGACTCTGTTGAATCCTCCTGGCGCAGTTGGCAGAGGCCCAATCATGTCGAGCCCCCAGCAGGCAAAGGGCCAGGTTGGTGGTATGGTGACTAGCTTGTAGGCCGGGACGTGTTGCTGCTTGGTGAAGAATTGACATCCTTGGCACTTTCTGACGTGTTCTTCAGCGTCGGCCAAAGCTGTGGGCCAGTAGAAAGCTCGTCGGAAAGCCTTGCTCACCAGCGTTCGAGAGGACGCGTGGTTGCCGCAGACGCCTTTGTGGATCTCCTCCAAGATATCCTTGCCTTCTTCTCGAGGTATGCACTTCATGAGTACTCCAGATGTGGCACCTCGCCTGTAGAGCTTGTCTCCGACTAGTACGTAGGCCTTGGCTCGGCGGACGAGTTGTTCGGCCTAGTTTTTGTTGGATGGAACCTTCTGCTCACGGATGTAGTCGATGAAGGGTTGTCTCCAGTCCACGTCAACCATCATGACCTCCTGGCCGGATTGTGGTGGGACAGGGTCAGTGGCCGTTGGCGCCGACTCCGGGATGGATGGCGCGTGAAGCTCGTGGACGAAGACTCCGGCAGGTACTTGCGCGCGAGTTGAACCAAGCTTCGACAGGACGTCCGCGGCAACATTGTTGTCGCGGACAACGTGGTGGAACTCGAGACCGTAGAACTTGTTCTCGAGCTTGCGGACTTCCAGACAGTAGGCGTCCATGTTCTCCTTGTTGCGATCCCAAGACTTGTTGACTTGGTTGATGACCACTGCGGAGTCGACGTAGACTAGTAGCCGCTTGATGCCCAATGAGATTGCGAGGCGAAGCCCATGAAGTAGGGTTTCGTACTCGGCTTCGTTGTTTGAGACCTTCCAGAAGATCTGCAGGACGTACTTGAGTTGTTCGCCCTTTGGAGAGATCAGCAGTACCCCTGCACCTGCCCCTTCGAGCTTGAGTGAGCCGTCGAAGTACATCACCCAGTGTTCTGGGCGCTCGGTTGGAGTTGGTAGCTGATTCTCCCGCCACTCTGCCATGAAGTTGACTAGTGCCTGGGACTTGATAGCAGTACGTGGCTTGAAGTCAATGTTGAGGGCGCCGAGTTCGACCGCCCACTTGGAGATTCTTCCAGTAGCATCCTGATTGCGGAGTATGTCGCCGAGCGGGTAGTCGGTGATAACGACAATCGAGTACTCCTGGAAGTAGTGTCGTAGCTTCCGCGAGGTGATGAGCATTGCGTAGAGTAGCTTCTGGACCGGCTGGTACCGTGTCTTGGACTCTGACAGAACCTCGCTGACGAAGTAGACTGGTCGCTGGACTGGGTAGGCGTGGCCTTCTTCCTGCCGCTCGACGACGATGGCAGTGCTGACCACATGAGTAGTCGCAGCGAGGTAGAGCAGTAGCTGCTCCTTTTTGCGAGGAGCCGTGAGGACCGGTGGCTGAGACAGGAAGTCTTTGAGCTGCGACAGAGCTTGATCAGCCTCTGCGGTCCACGCGAACTTCTCTTGATGCTTGAGTAGTTTTAAGAAGGGTAGTCCCCGTTCTCCAAGCTTCGAGATAAATCTGTTCACGGCCGCCATGCACCCGGTCAGCTTCTGGACAACCTTGATGCAGGTTGGAGTTTTCATGTTGGTGATGGCGGAGATCTTCTCGGGGTTGGCTTCGATGCCACGATGGCTGATGATGAAGCCGAGTAGTTTCCCAGATGGTACGCCGAAGACGCACTTGTTGGGATTGAGCTTCCATTGGTACTCTCGCAGGGATGCGAAAGTCTCTTCAAGATCGGCGATGAGCATATCGGAGTTTCTGGTCTTAACGACCACGTCATCCACGTAGGCTTCGACGTTCTTATTGAGCTGCTTCTTGAAGCATGCCTAGATAGCTCGTTGGTAGGTGGCGCCGGCGTTCTTCAACCCGAACGACATTGTCGTGTAGCAATAGGCGCCGAACGGGGTGATGAACGCGGTCTTCTCCTGGTCTTCTTCCTTGATAGCGATCTGGTGGTACCTGGAGTAGCAGTCGAGGAAGCAGAGCAGGTCGCAGCCCGCCGTGGAGTCGATGACTTGATCAATCCGCGGCAACCCGAAGGGGTCTTTGGGGTAGTGCTTGTTGAGGTTGGTGTAGTCGACGCACATCCTCCACTCGTTGGTGTTCTTCTTGCGAACGAGGACGGGGTTGGCGAGCCACTCAGGATGGAAAACTTCACAGATGAAGCCCGCCACGAGTAGTTTGGCGAGTTCCTTCTTGATGGCGTCCCGTCGGTCGTCGGCGAAACGGCGAAGGTGTTGTCGTTTGGGGGTAGCTTTAGTGTCGACGTTGAGTGAATGCTCGATCAGCCTCCTGGGCACCCCTGGCATATCCGCTGGCTTCCACGCGAATATGTCTCGGTTAGCCCGGAGGAAGCTGATGAGCGCGTCTTCCTATTTCGGGTCAAGACCCGCCCCGATCATGGTAGTCTTGCTGCTGTCGCCCGTCCCAAGGTCGATGGCCTTCACTTGGACTTCCTCTGATGGCTGAGGCTTGTTTGCGGTGTTGGTCTTCTCGGGAATCTTGAGTTCGGTTGGGGCGAGCTTCTTGGACGCAACAAAGATCTCCATCATTGCATTGGGTACTTGGTTGGTTGCTGCGAGTTCCACGGCTTCGGTGTCGCAGTCGAACAAAATCTTCAAGTCCCCTTGCTATGTGAGTACTCCGGCAGGACTTGGCATCTTGAGTACTAAGTAGGTGTAGTGCAGTACCGCCATGAACTTGGCGATAGCTGGTCTGCCGAGGATGGCATGGTAGGAGGTTTCGAAGTCCGCCACCTCGAACTTGATGTACTCGGTGCGGTAGTTCTCCCTTGTCTCCCCGAAGGTAACTGGCAGGACCACTGAGCCCAGTGGAATAGCCGCGTTACCGGGGACAATGCCGTAGAAGGGTGGCGCGCTCTTGGTGAGCATGTCGGTGATGTCGAGCTTCATCTTCTTCAAGGTCTTGGTGAAGAGGACGTTGAGTCCGCTCCCGCCGTCGATGAGGACCTTGTTGAGTCTGGAGCCCGCGACTACAGGTTTCAGGACGAGTGGGAAGCGTCCTGGTTCGGAGAAGCTTGTCCATTGATCTGCGCGGGAGAAGGTGATGGGTACCTCCGACCACCTCAGAGGTGTCGGCACCGCTGGTTCGATGTTCAAGACTCCCCGTTGGGTGGCCTTCTGAGACCGTCTGGTGGGTAGTCCGCCAAATAGGACATTCACCGTCTTGTCAGGTTCCTGGAAGTCGCCGTTGCCCTTGTCGACTTTTTTCTTGCCCTTTTTGTCGTGAGGAGGCCATGGGTCGGGAGTATCCTTGAGTGCTCGCCGGAGCTGGTAGCACTGCTCGGTGGTGTGATTACCATCCAGATGCCACGGGCACTTCTCTTTGAGCAAGTCTCTGAAGCCGCCTGAGGTCTTTTTCGAGTTGTCCTTTGCAGGGCGCTATATAGCCGCGACTGTGTTGTCTGGCTTGCGCTTGCGGTTGGAGCTCGAGTAGTTGTTGTTGTGGCGACCCCCTTGATCTTTGTTGTTGTTGTTGTTGCCGCCCGTGTTGCTCTTGTTCTTGCCGCGAATGGAGTCGTACTTGGCGTTCGCCTTGTCCTCTTCGTCGGCCCATGACATGATCATGTCTTTGAGCTTGGTGATGGAGCTCGGGCGACGGCGACCGAAGTCTTCGAAGGTGCGACGGTGATAGAGTCCGTCTTGGAAGAGGTCGATGACTTCTTTGTCAGTGACGTCGACTACGGTCGCGCGCTTGTCGAAGAAGCGCCGCATGTACTGGCGAAGCGTCTCGCCTTGTTCCTGTTTGACCATCGCCAGGTCCATGCGAGTACCCGAGCGCCCCATGGCGCCCGCGAAGTTGCTGGTGAACTGCGCTTTCAGTTGGTACCACTTGTCGGTCGAGTTCTTTTCGAGTGACTCGAGCCACGTGAGTGGGGCTTGATCCAGGCAGAAAGGGAAGAAGAGGCACTTTGCGTCGTTGTTGCCACCAGCATTTTCGATGGCCAAGGCGTAGCACCTGAGCCACTGAACTGGATCTTGCTTCGCGTCATACTTGGAGATCCCGAGGGGTTTGAATTTCTCGGGAAGAAGCAGGTTGCGAAGTCTTGCAGAGTAGGCGGGGAAGCTGTCACTGTCGCTTGCTTCAGTAGCCTTCTTGCGGTGGATCTCGTTGATCTTGTGGCGGGCGTCGTAGCCGCCACGTGCGTTGCCAGTGGCATGGCTAGTCGCGTGGCCTCGGCCGCCGTGATCGCCGCTGCCACCAGCTCTTCTGCCGGTGTCATGGGATGAGCTTCCGCCGCTGCTGCCACCACCACCGCCGCCGCCGCGACTACCTCCGGTGCCACCCTGGCTGATGCCACCCTGTGAGGGTCCTCCAGCCGAGGCCCTAGAGCGGTTGGGATTTGGCTGGTGTTCACCACGGACACGGTTGCGTCCGCCGTCTGCCGAGCTGCGGCTAGTGGCTTCGTGGTTTCTGACGTCGTGAGTTCTGACGGGGGTTACTTGGGCAACTCTGTTGTCAACCCGCATGAAGTAGGCGTCTTCGGCGAGTTTGGCGATGACTTCGCCCGCGCGGATCCCCTGGGCCTGCTGTGCTATCGTGGTGATAGACATGAGGCACTGCTCAGGAGTAGTGTGTTCCCGGTTGGCAACTTGCTCCAGGGCCTCATTGAGGTTCCGGATAGGGAGAGTTTCCCGGAGACGTCTGCGTCGATAGTTCCGCTTCTTGTTGCGGTCACGCCGAGCGTTCTTGTCTTCGGTGGTCTCGTTCAGAGGTGCGTTGGCAGACAACTCATCCTCTGAGATGTCGTCAAGGTACCGGTCGGGTCGGTTCTCCGAAGTCCTAACATCTATGGCCGTCATGAAGACTTCACGGTCGGGAGTGCAGAGACTGGAGTCAGTAGTCGCCACCTCGGTGGGGGTGTGCTCGTCGTTTAGAGCCAGCGGGGTCCCCTCCTGGAAGGGGAGTGAATCGAGGTAGGCTACGCAGCGTGAGTTGTCGTCTGTCAGGTCTGCGGGCTTGCGGTCGGGCCAGTAGACGAATCTGCTGGCGGGAGTGGATGTAATGACCAGGCCAGCGGCAGGACCTGACAGCGGTTCCTCAGTCATGTTGAGCTCAGACTCGGACTCAATTGGGTCCGATCCGAAGTCGAACTCGTAGGAAGAGTCCGAGTAGTAGCCGGTTGCGGTGTTGGAGTCCGAGGAGTACTCGGAGGCGATCTCCTTGCCGGCCCGGCGTGCAGCGAGAGCTTCCGCATGGGCCCTGCTAGCATTGCAGAGACCGTATGGGAAGTGCTCGTGGAGGGGGGCCGCTTCACACGATGGCTCAGGAGTCGGCTCGCTTGAGGCGATCCAGGGCGACGTCGAGTTCGAGTTGGAGGCGGATCCGAGCTCGAAGTCGGCGACTTGGTTGTAGAGCGAAATTTCGCCGAATTTTTCGACGAGTGGGCCCGTGGCGTCTTCGGGAAGCATCACGAGCCCGGTCTTTGGGTCCGGGGTCATGGTGAGGTAGCGCTGGAACGATCCAGCGCCATCAGCGGTGCAGACCTAGGAGCCGAAGACGAAGGTGTCGCCGCGGTTGAAGGCGGCGGTTGGCTTGATGACGATTGAAGCTGTCGTGTTCGCCATGTGATCTTCGGTGAGATCCCATACCTGGTGCGCCAGCTGTCGGTGTTTTAGACCGGCAACCTACCAAGGGGAGTACCCGAGGTAGATGAATGTGGCCTCGCCGAGATCGGTAACTCAAAGGAGAGACACGTGGCACACAATTTAGACAAGTTCGGGCCGCGAGGTGCGTAATACCCTACGTCCTGTATGCTGTGTAGCTCTGGATTGATTTGGTGTGTTTACAAGATGATGCGGATGAAGAGATAGGGGTCCCTGCCTCGCCTTATATAGTCCGGGAGGCAGGGTTACAAGTCGGTTTGAGGGGAGAGTACTAGTCGGGTACGGCTAGGAGTACTTTCCATGGATCCGGACATGTGTGGCTTCCTAACCGAGTACTATCCCTCTGTAGTCCTTGCGCCCCACGCCAGCAGGTGCCGTGTTGCCCAAGTCGAGTTGTCCCAGGGGCCCACTGAGTAGTCGGTCCTGGTACCCACCAGAGTAGTGGCCCAGGGATGTCCATACGACAACGGCCGCATCCTTCACATCCTTGGCGGGCTCGAAAGAGCAGGCCGCGTGCTTGGATGACTCAGGGATGTCCCGGTTGTCGGATGGAGGCTCGGCGTGGAGCCTCTCGGAACGGATCAGTGCCTCAGCAAACTGGAAGGACTCAGCATCGCATTCGAATGCGTGCTGGAACGTAGTCCCCACCATGATGACCCCCTTCGGAGCGGGGATCTTCAGCTTGAGGTACGTGTAATTAGGCACGGCCATAAACTTCACATAGGCCGGCCTCCCGAGGATGGCGTGGTACGTGTTCGGGAACCCCACCACTTCGAAGGTGAGGGTTTCTGTTCGGAAATTCTGCAACATCCTGAACGTGACGGGCAGATCGATCTGCCCGATCAGGAGTGTCTCCATCCCAGGGACGACCCTGTGGAATGGTGTGGTCGATGGCCGCAGCTGGGACCGCGGGATGCCCATGTCGTCGAGCGTCGACGCGTAGAGCATGTTGATGCCGCTCCCTCCATCCATCAGGACCTTGTGGATCTGCTTGGTCCTGAACAAGGAAGCTACCACTAGTGGGTAGCTTCCTGGCTGCGGCACACGGTCAGGGTGGTCCTTGCGGTCGAAGGTGATTAGAACTTCCGACCACTTGAGGTACGACGGTGTCACGGATTCGGTGTTGTGGACCCCACGCCGTATGAGCTTTTCTTAGCGCCTCGAGGGTCGCACCGGGGACCCGCCGAAGATCATGTGGACCGCCCCGTCCTCGCCCGGGTACTGGGCTTCTCCGTCGTCGTCGTTGTTGTCGGGGAGCGACGCGGCCTTCTTCTGCGGATCGGCCGCCTATGGCTTGAGCATGCCGTTGACGTAGTTCTTCATTAGACGGTAGTCCTTGAGCGCATGCTTGACGGGCACCTCGTGGTGGGTGCACGGTGCCTCCAAAAGCTTCTCGAAGTGGTCCTTCGGGGGACCGGCCTTGGACGGGTTGCTCTTGGGACGTGAGGCCTTGCGCTCAACCGCCGCGACTAGGTTGTCGTCACGGCGGCGCTTGTTGTTCTTCTTCTTCTTTTTGTGGTGCGTGGACGGCCCCTTGCCGTGGTCGATGACCTTTTTCCCCTTGCCCTGAGGCGTGTTGAGAGTCGCCGCGACTGCCTCCTCACCGTCCGCGTGGTTGGTCGCGATGTCGAGGAGTTCCTGAGTAGTTCGGGGAGTCCGGCGCCCTAGTCGATGGATGAGGGTGGTGCAGGCCATGCCGTTTTGGAACGCCGAGATGGCGTCGTTGTACGTCGCGCCGGGGAGCTCGGTACAACGCTTGGAGGAGCGCTGGATGTAGTCGCGCAGACTTTCCCCCGACTGCTGCTTGCAGTTACACAGCTCCCACTGCTTGCCGGGGCGGGCATACATGCCCTGGAAGTTGCCGACGAACGTACGGTGCAACTCCGTCCAGTCATTGATCTTGCCACGGGGCAGGTGCTCGAGCCATGTCCACGCGGAGTCACCGAGGTAGAGCGGCAAGTTCTAGATGATGAAGAGGTCGTCCATTGCTCCACCCGCGTGACACGCGAGCCGGTAGTCCTCCAACCACACGCTCGGGTTCGTCTCCCCGTCGTACCTGGGGATGTTTGTCAGAGCTCGGAAGCCTAAGGGGAACTTCGCATCCCGCACGTTCTGACCGAAGGCCCGTGGGCCCCTCTAGTCCGGCGACCAGCTGCGGTCGTGATCGTCGTCGCTATCGTAGCGCCCACCGCGCCTCCGGTCATCCTGTTGGCACGGGCGGCGCTCGTCGCGGTTGTCGCCGTAGCCGTAGTTGTCGACGCTAGCAGCTCGGTGGCGAGCTTTGATGGTATCATGTGCGTCGCGATTGGGTCCGAGGCGCTGCTTGACCGCTGACCCTCCGGCCCCATCCCCGTGGCTCTGATGCCGCGAGGGGGATGGGTTCTGGCGGTGCGCGGAGGGTGCTGCTCTCCCATCACGCGTCGACCGCTGGTGTGACGCAGAGCTCTCTGCCTGCTGCGCTGCCGCCGTCTCGAGGAGGGCTTTGAGCTGCTGTCACACCCTCCTCTCCTTGGGAGTGGTCGCCTCCGGGCAGTCGCACAGCAGCATGGCTACGGCTGCCAAGTTCTGTGATGCTTGCCTGAAGAGTGGCGGGGCGTCGCCGTCGACGTTGGCATCCTCGTTAACGCGTCAGTTGTTGTCGCGCGCGTGTCCTCGAACCGGCGGCGTCAGAGCGCGGGCTCTGGACTGCTCAGCGGTAGGGCGATGCTCCTGCCGCTCGCCATCTTCTTCGCGGCGTTGTTCCCGCACCAGGACTGGCTGTGGGGCTGGTTGCGGGATGCGCGGCCCGCGGTCCTCCCCGAGCTCCTGGTGAAGGTTGGCCTCGGCGAGCTCATCGAGGCGCGCCCGGTGCTGGGCGTCCGTGGCGCGGCGGGGCGGTGCCGGTTCCACGTTCGTGGAGCTAGTAGAGCTTGACGCCACGCAGACGAAGCACTCACGCGTGAATTCGTGCACGGGTGCTGGTGGCGCCCTCCGGGCCGTCGCGGAGCTCGGGGCGACGTAGGACGCTCGCAGTGCATCCACGTAGGCCGTCACCGGGTCGTCCGGGAGGCCTTGCTGTCCATGGGGGTACATGGCGGTGTACCACTCCATGAACTCGCCCCAGGCGAGCGGCTCGGCTCCGCTGGCCTGGAAGGCGAGGTCGGTGAGGTAGTAGGCGGCGAGCCTAAAACGCTCCTGTGTCGCGTTCGGCCCCAACATGGCCATGATCGCTTCGCCCGAGAAGCCTCGGACGAACGTTGCGCGCCCCGCCGCCGCCGTCAGGGCATTGGGTGAGCAGGTCGAGCGAAGGTATGCCCGACGACGGACTCCGCCGGCCCGGTGTAGACGAAGCCGAGGAAGCCGAAGAGCATGGTGGCCCCGGGAGTTAGCGAAACCCCGCTGCCCTCCATTCTGATCGTTGGTGAAGTTCGGCGAGATACTCGATGTGCCCCTACCTTGCGCGCCAACTGTCAGGGTTTTCAACCGTCGAGCAGTAAATTTGTATCGGATCGTGTGTCCGACCCAGATGGTTAGCATGAGAGACGCCGAGATTTAGACTGGTTCGGGCCTCTGAGGAGTAATACCCTACGTCCAGTATCGAGCTGCCGTGTTCTTGCGCTAGGGTTGTTTGTAGTAGGGGTTACAAACTTGTCGGGAGAGGGCATCGAGCCCAAGTCCCTGGTGTGTGAGAGTTCGGTTCGTCAGCCCTTGTGACGGTTGCCCTCCTCTCCCTTTCATAGACGTAAGGGGGAGGGGCAAAAAGGGAATACAGGTAAAAGCTACAGTCCTACTCAGCTGGGATGTCTTCTCGCACGTCGTCGTCTGCCAGGGTGCATTGAAGGGAGGCTGACCTGCGTTGGCATCGAGGCCGCCGCGTGGCCAGGCGGCACTGTTCATTCCGGGCACCTAGCGCTTCCTCCGAGTTCTTTTGTGCCGACTCGACCCGCCTGGGTGTGGGATGGGTTCGCCACGTTTGGACCTAAACGTAGGCAGGCGTTTAATTGTAGGGGGCACTCGAGTGCCTCTGACGGGGTTAGCGTGCTGCAGAGTCGGACGGGACGACGCGTCGGGGGCCGCGTGGTCGAATAGTACAGCATTACGGCTCTTGTCAGAGTCGGCCGCCCGCGCGTACCGCCAGCTGGTGCGCTTGCATGGCATGGGGAACTGGCGCCCCACGCGTTGTTGCATGGGAGCTCATGCGTCGGGGTGGCACCACGTTCGTGTGGGCCGTGTTTTGGTCGGAGACGGAAACTGCTTGTGAGAACGAGCAGGTTGTCGGAGGTGAGGTGGAGACTCCTCGTGCAGGACGGAGACTCCTCGTGCGAGGCGGAGACTTGTCGTGCGAGGCGAAGACTTGTCGTGCGAGGCGAAGACTCCTCGAGCGGGGCGGAAACTTGTCGTGCAGGACGGAGACTCCTCGTGCGAGGCGGAGACTTGTCGTGCGAGGCGAAGACTCCTCGAGCGGGGTGGAAACTTGTCGTGCGAGGCGAAGACTCCTCGAGCGGGGCGGAAACTTGTCGGAGAAGCCACTCCCCAGTTGGAGACTTGTCGGGGAAGCCTCCTTTCGGTCGGAGACAAGGCGTCTTGCCAGTGAGGGTCTTGACAAGGATCCGCAGTCCTCCTTACGCTGGATCTTGGCCTTCACATTGTCAATGGTGTCAGATGGCTCCATCTCGAGGGTGATTATCTCACCGTTAAAGGGGGCCCTAATCCGGGCCTCGTCAATAGACTAGTGCTAGGACCAAGAGGCCGCTTACAGCGAGGAGTCCGTCAATAGCCGTGTAGGCTGGACCCGAGGATAGGTAGTCGAGTGACTACGCGTAGAAGCGACACAGCTGGTCGATGTTCCACGAGTTGCTGATGTCGTCGCCTTCAAGAGTCTGAAGACGGTAGGAGCCCGGTCCGGTCACCTTGGAGACTGAGAAAGGACCTTCCCAGGGTGAGCTGAGCTTGTGTAGTCCATCCGTGTTCTGAATTCGACGGAGAACTAGATCGCCGACGTTGAAGGAGCGTTTCTTTGACGTTGCGGTCATGGTAGCGTCGGATACCCTCTAGTACCTTTCTGACTGGACGAGGGCAGCGCAGTGGGCTTCTTCGAGGCTGTCAATGTCAACCCGTCGTCTGTCTTCTGAGATGCCTTCGTCGTATTGTTCTACTGCTAGGGATTCCCACATCACATCGGTGGGTAGAATAGCTTCGGAGCCGTAGACCAAGAAGTAGGGCGACTGCCCCGTTGGCTTGCTAGGTTGAGTACGAAGCCCCCAGAGTGTGTTGGGTAGTTCCTTGATCCACTTGCCTCCTTTGGTGTTAGCTGCGTCATGCAACCGCTTTTTTAGGGCTTCGAGTACCATCCTGTTGGCGCGCTCCACCTGGCCGTTAGCCCGCGGGTGGGCAACTGAGACATATCGGACGTCGATCCCGCTGTTCTCGCAGTACTCCCATAACTTATGGTTGTTGAAATTGGAACCCAGGTCTGTGATGATGTGATTGGGAAGCCCGTAGCGATGCATGAGTTCATCCAAGAAGTCGAGTACTCTGTCAGCCTTGGGGCAGGTGACTGGCTTGACTTCGATCCACTTGGTGAACTTGTCGATGGCCATCAAAACCCTGTTGAATCCTCCTGGCACAGTTGGTAGAGGACCAATCATGTCGAGCCCCCAGCAGGCAAAGGGCCAGGTTGGCGGTATGGTGACTAGTTTGTAGGCCGGGACGTGTTGCTGCTTGGTGAAGAATTGGCATCCTTGGCACTTCCTGACGAGTTCTTCAGCGTCGCCCAGAGCTGTGGGCCAGTAGAAAGCTCACCGGAAAGCTTTGCTCACCAGCGTGCGGGAGGACGCATGGTTGCCGCAAACACCCCTGTGGATCTCCTCCAAGATGTCCTTGCCTTCTTCCCGGGGTATGCACTTCATGAGTACTCCAGAAGTCGCACCCTGTCTGTAGAGCTTGTCCCCGACTAGTACGTAGGTCTTGGCTCGACGGGCGAGTTGTTCTGCCTCGTTCTTGTCGGAAGGGACCTTCTGCTCGCGGATGTAGTCGATGAAGGGTTGCCTCCAGTCCACGTCGATTATCATGACCTCCTGACTGGGCTGTGATGGCCCAGGGTCAGTGGTTGTTGGCGCCGACTCCGGGATGGATGGCGTGTGAAGTTCGTGGACGAAGACTCCAGCGGGTACTTGAGCGCGAGCAGAACCAAGCTTCGATAGGACGTCCGTTGCAACGTTGTTGTCACGGATGACGTTGTGGAACTCGAGACCATAGAACTTGTTCTCTAGCTTGCAGACTTCTAGGCAGTAGGCGTCCATGTTCTCCTTGTTGTGGTCCCAGGAGTCGTTGACTTGGTTGATAACCACAACCGAGACGCCGTAGACTAGTAGCCGCTTGATGCCTAGTGAGATTGTGAGTCGGAACCCATGTAGCAGAGCTTCATACTCGGCTTCGTTGTTTGAGACCTTCCAGAAGATCTGCAGGATGTACTTGAGTTGTTCGCCCTTTGGAGAGATCAGGAGTACCCCTGCGCCCGCGCCTCGAGCTTGAGTGAGCCGTCAAAGTACATCACCCAATGCTTTGGTCGCTCTGTTGGAGTGGGTAGTTGATTCTCTCGCCATTATGCCATGAAGTCGACTAGTGCTTGAGACTTGATGGCGGTGCGTGGCTTGAAGTCGATGTTGAGGGCACCAAGCTTGACCGCCCACTTGGAGATTCTCCCAGTTGCATCTTGGTTGCGGAGTATATCACCGAGCGGGTAGTCAGTGATGACGGTGATCGAGTACTCCTGGAAGTAGTGTCGTAGCTTCCGCGAGGTGATGAGTACTGCGTAGAGTAGCTTCTGGACCAGTTGATACCATGCCTTGGACTCGGACAGGACCTCGCTGACGAAGTAGACTGGTCGCTAGACTGGGTAGGCGTGGCCTTCTTCTTGCCGCTCGATGATGATGGCAGTACTGACCACATGAGTAGTTGCAGCGAGGTAGAGCAGTAGCTGCTCCTGTTTGCGAGGGGTCGTGAGGACCGGTGGCTTGGACAGGAAGTCCTTAAGCTGCGTCAGAGCTTGGTTAGCCTCCGCGGTCCATGCGAACTTCTCTTGGTGCTTGAGTAGCTTGAAGAAGGGTAGTCCCCGCTCTCCGAGCTTCGAAATGAATCTGTTGAGGGCCGCCATACACCCTGTCAGCTTCTGGACATCTTTGATGCAGGTTGGAGCTTTCATGTTGGTGATGGTGGAGATCTTCTCGGGGTTGGCTTTGATGCCGCGGTGGCTGATGATGAAGTCGAGTAGTTTCTCTGAGGGTACGCCGAAGACGCACTTGTTGGGGTTGAGCTTCCACTGGTACTCTCGTAGAGACGCAAAAGTCTCTTCAAGATCGACGATGAGCGTGTCGAAGTTTCTGGTCTTGACGACCACATCATCCACATAGGCTTCGACGTTCTTGTTAGCTGCTCCTTGAAGCAGGCCTAGATAGCTCGTTGGTAGGTAGCACCGGTGTTCTTCAACCCGAACGACATCGTCGTGTAGCAGTAGGCGCCGAATAGGGTGATGAATGCGGTCTTCTCCTGGTCTTCTTCCTTGATTGCAATCTGGTGGCCGGAATAGCAGTCGAGGAAGCAGAGTAAGTCGCAGCCCGCAGTAGAGTCGATGACTTGATCAATCCGCGGCAACCCGAAGGGGTCCTTGGGGCAGTTCTTGTTGAGGTCAGTGTAGTCGACGCACATCCTCCACTCGTTGGTGTTCTTCTTGCGGACGAGGACGGGGTTAGCGAGTCACTCAGGATGGAAGACTTCTCGAATAAAGCCGGCCGCGAGTAGTTTGGCGAGTTCCTTCTTGATGGCGTCCCGTCGGTCGTCAGCAAAGCGGCGGAGATGTTGTCGCTTGGGGTAGCTTTAGGATCGATGTTGAGTGAGTGCTCGATCAGCCTCCTGGGCACACCTGCCATGTCCGCTGGCTTCCACGCGAAGATGTCTCGGTTGGCCCGAAGGAAGCTGACGAGCGCGTCTTCCTATTTAGGGTCGAGCCCTGCGCCAATCATGGTAGTCTTGCTGCTATCGTCGGTTCTGAGGTCGATGGCCTTCACCTGTACTTCCTCTGTTGGCTGAGATTTGTTGGAGGTGTCGGTCTTCTCAGGTATCTCGAGTTCGGTTGGTGCGAGCTTCTTGGATGCAGCGAAGATCTCCATCATTGCATTGGGTACTTGATTGGTTGCTGCGAGTTCCACGGCTTTGGTGTCGCAGTCATAAGAAATCTTCAAGTCCCCTTGCAGCGCGAGTACTCCGGCCGGACTTGGCATTTTGAGTACCAAGTACACGTAGTAAGGAATCACCATGAACTTGGCGAGAGCTGGTCTGCCGAGGATGGCGTGGTAGGAGGTTTTGATGTCCGCAACCTCGAACTTGATGTACTCGGTGCGGTAATTCTCCCTTGTCCTGAAGGTACCACTTGGCAGGACCACGGAGTCCAGTGGTATAGCCGCGTTGCCTGGGACGATGCCGTAGAAGGGCGACGTGCTCTTGGTGAGCATGCCAGTGATGTCGAGCTTCATCTTCTTCAAGGTCTTGGTGAACAGAACGTTGAGTACCTTGTTGAGTCTGGAGCCCGCGACTACTGGTTTCTGGACGAGGGGGAAACATCCCGGTTCAGAGAAGCTTCTCCATTGATCCGCACGGGAGAAGGTAATGGGTACCTCCGACCACCTTAGAGGTGTCGACACCGCTGGCTCAATGTTCAAGACTTCCCGGAGGGTGAGCTTCTGAGATCGCTTGGTGGGTAGTCCGCCGAAGAGGACGTTCACCGTCTTGTCGGGTTCTTGGAAGTCGTCGTTGCCTTCGTCGACTTTTTTCTTGCCCTTCTTATCCTGAGGGTGTCATGGCTCAGGGACGTCTTTGAGTGCCCGCCGAAGCTGGTAGCACTGGTCGGTTGTGTGGTTCCTGTCCAGATGCCACGGACACTTCTCTTTGAGCAAGTCTTTGAAGCCGCCGGAGGTCTTCTTGGAGCTGTCCTTCGCAGGGTGTTGTACAGCCGCGACTGTGTTGTCTGGCTTGCGCTTGTGGTTAGGACCCGAGTAGTTATTATTGTTGTTGTTGTTGCGACCCCCTTGGTCTTTGTTGTTGTTGTTGTTGTTGCCGCCCGTGTTGTTTTTTCTCTTGCCGCGGTTGGAGTCATACTTGGCGTTGGCCTTGTCCTCCTCATCGACCCATGAAGTGATCATGTCCTTGAGCTTGGTGATTGAACTTGGGCGGCGGCGAACGAAGTCTTCGAAGGTGCGACGGTGGTAGAGACCGTCTTGGAAGCAGTCGATGACTTCTTTGTCGGTGACGTCGACTACAGTCGCACGCTTGTCGAAGAAGCGGTGTATGTACTGGCGGAGCGTCTCGCCTTGTTCCTGCTTGACCATCGCCAGGTCCATGCGAGTACCCGAGCATCCCATGGCGCCTGCGAAGTTGCTGGTGAACTGCGCCTTCAGCTGGTCCCACTCGTCGATCGAGTTCTTGTCGAGCGACTCGAGCCAAGTGAGTGGAGCCTGGTCAAGACAGAAGGGGAAGTAGAGACACTTGGTGTCATTGTCGCAACCAGCATTCTCAATGGCCAGGGCATAGCACCTGAGCCACTGAACTAGATCTTGCTTCGCGTCGTACTTGGTGATCCCAAGAGGCTTGAACTTCTAGGGAAGAAGCAGAGCGCGAAGCCGTGAAGAGTAGGCGGGGAAGCCGTCGCTGTCGCTGACGTCGGTAGTCTTCTTGGCGCGGCGTATCTTGTTGATCCTGTGGCGGGCGTCGTAGCCGCCACGCTCGTTGCCGGTGGCGTGGCTGTTCGCGTGGCCTCGGCCTCCGCGGTCACCGCCGCCACCGCCTCTTCTGCCGGCACCATGGGAGGAGCTGCCGCTGCTGCCACTGCCGCCGCTGGCGCCGCCTTGTGAGGGTCCTCCTCCAGAGGCTCTAGAGCGATTGGGGGTCGGCTGGTGTTCACCACGGACGTGGTTAGGTCCAACTTCTGTTGGAGTGCGGCTGCGACTACTGGCTTCGTGATTTCCGGCTCTGGCAACCCTTTTGTTGACTCGCATGAAGTAGGCATCCTCAGCGAGTTTGGCGATGAGTTCGCCTGCCCAGTGCCCCTGAGATGATCGAGCTATCCTGTTGATGGACACGAGGCATTGCTCAGGGGTCGTGTGGACTCGGTTGGCGACTTCGTCCAGAGCCTCGTTGAGGTTCCGGATGGGGAGAGCTTCTCGGATCTGCCGGCGTTGATCTGCTCGCTTTCTGTTGCGGTCGCACCGGGCGTTCTTGGCTTCGGTAGTCTCGTCTGTGGGTGCATTGGCTGATTCCTCGTCTTCTAATATATCGTCGAGGTACCGATCAGGTCGGGCCTCTGAGGTTCCAGCTTCCGCGGTTGCCACGAATACTTCGCGGTCGGGCGTGCAGAGTCCGGAGTCAGTAGTTGCCACCTCGGTTGGCGAGTACTCCTGTGCAGTTGGGGTTAGAGGTGTCCCTTCCTGGAAGAGGAGTGTCTCGAGGTAGGCGACGCAGCGTGTGTTGTCATTGGTCAAGTCTGCGGGCTTGCGGTCCGGCCAGTAGACGAATCTGCCGGCGAGGGTGGACGTGATGACCAAGCCGGCAGCAGGACCTGACAATGGTTCCTCGGTAGAGTTGAGCCCGGACTCGGGCTCGATCGGATCTAATCCGAAGTCGAACTCATAGGAGGAGTTCGAGTTATAGTCGGGGACGGCGCTGGAGTCTGAGGAGTACTCAGAGACGACCTCCTTGCCAGCCCGACGCAAGACGAGCGCATCCTCATAGGCCACTGTAGCATTGCGGAGGCCGTACGGGAAGTGCTCGTGGGGAAGAACCGGTTCGCACGATGGCTCAGCAGCCAGCTCGCGCGGTTCGATCCATGGTGATGTCGAGTTCGAGTTGGAAGTGGATCCAATCTCGAAGTCGGCAACTTGGTTGTAGAGCAAAAATTCGTCAAATTTTTCGACGAGTTGACCCGTGATGGCTTCGGGAAGCGTCACGAGTCCGGTCTCCGGGTCCGGGGTCATGGTGAGGTAGCGCCGGAACGATCCGGCGCCGTCAGCGGTGCAGACCTAGGAGCCGAAGACGAAGGTGTCGCCGCGATTGAAAGTGGCGGTTGGCTTGATGACGATTGAAGCCGTTGAGTTCGCCATGAGATCTTCGGCGAGATCCCCTACCTGGCGCGCCAGTTGTCGGTGTTTTAACCCGGCAACCTACCAAGGGGAGTACCCGAGGTAGACGTTTGTGGCCTCGCCGAGATCGGGAACTCGAAGGAGAGACACATGGCACACAATTTAGGCAGGTTCGGGCCGCGAGGTGCGTAATACCCTACGTCCTGTATGTTGTGTGGCTCTGGATTGATTGGGTGTGTTTACAAGATGATGCGGCTAGAGAGATAGGGGTCCCTGCCTCGCCTTATATAGTCCGGGAGGCAGGGTTACAAGTCGGTTTGAGGGAGAGAGTTCTAGTCGTACACGGCTAGGAGTACTCTTCATGGATCCGGACATGTCTAGCTTCCTAACCGAGTACTATCCCTCTGGATGGCTTGTGCTTCACGCCGTCTTGTGCCGTGCAGCCCAAGTCGAGTAGTCCCAGGGGGCCCAAGCGGTAGTCGGTCCTGGTACCCGCCTGAGTAGTGGTCCCAGGGATGTCCATACGACACAACCGACCAATTTTTTCTCCTTTTTCTTTTTTAGTTGAACTTCTAATGCCTGTAAAGTATACTCAATGAACGAATATTTGAAAAAATTTTACACCATTAGATTCTACACACCTTGAAGTATTTTTGAGAATTTCTTGAGATTTTTTCATTTTTTGAATTCAAATTCAAATTTTGAATTTGGATTGGTTGGGAACTGACCGGAACCGGAACCAGTCCAGACCGGTTCGACCGGTTCTTGCGGTATCCGGCCCGGTTCCGGTCAGGATTTAAAACCCTGGCCGGCGCGCGGGCTCCCCCGCCCGACGAGCTCTCTTGCAGGGAGAGGTGACGATCGAGCCTGCACACCGGATCTGGATGGGGCGCCATGGAAACGGCTCGTTTCTCCCCTAATGTGTTTCCGGCTGTTTCTTCATGCTTTGGGTCACGCGTAGACATCATTTCCTGACCAAGAAATGATTTCTTCCCTCCACCCTCTCTCTCTCTCTTCATTAAATTGGTTGCCACATCAGCAAAAAGTTGAGTTGTCAAGGTAATTAATTGACATAGAAACCATCATAAATGTCCCATTGGGACTGCCCTAATACTGCTATTTTGCTTCAAGAGGCAATAGCCTACTATTATAGTGTTAAAGTGGCCAGTTGGCATGGATCCTATGAGCTGGTACCTAAACACCCTAAGAAACACAACCCATGAACGACATGGCCCGCAAAACTTTCGTGCCGGAGCATGGCACGGTCTGGACTCGTGCTAGTGCCTGGACTGCCATTTCGGCTCGTAGTGCAGGTTCGGACATGACACAGTGGCGACCCATTAAATTATGCTAATATACAATCCTGGTATATAAACAATCCTTACGGTTCCTAATCTCCCATTCTTCTTCTCATTTTCCTGCCCCAGGCACCACAACCGCCTTGGCGACGAAGCGCCAGCTCCCTCCACCTTGGCGCAACCCTGCCTAGGTGACATCGCATCAAGCCCCTCCGCCTAGACGGTGCAGCTCCCATCACCTCGGCGCCACACGCTGGCCACCTTAACCGCTACCATGCCGCGACAACACTGTGCTAAAGCCTCAACGCTAACAAACTAAATCATGCTGGTAGACTACAATATATCAAATCTGTGTTGGCTTCTACTCATGTCTATTATATGTCTACTGTTTTATTCTCCAAAACTTTTGTAGACAAACTCAACAACATTATGCGCAGATTCTGGTGGGCTGGTGTTTAGGAGGATCAAAATACTAATTCCATTGCATACCGCTCCTGGGATGATATTTGCAAACCCCCTGACTAGGGTGGCCTTGGTATTAGAGATATCGAACTTATTAACAAAAGCTTGATTATTCATTATGCTTGGAATGTATCCACTAACAAAAATCCTTTACTTACTGCTACTCTTAAGGCCAAATACTATCCTCAAAATTCTTTCTGGACAGCACTTGCTACTGTTTCTAGATTGGTTTACTAGTCTTCTATCCTGCAGGTCAAGCACCATCTGCACTCAAATGTCACCCTACAGATCCACGACGGTAGCTCCTCCATTTGGTCCTCTCCCTGGAACCATATATGGGCTAACATTCATGATCATCTCTTACTCCCGGTTACTAACTCCCCTCTACCAGCTTCAGTTGCTGATCTTTGGATGCAGGGAACCAAACAGTGGGATCACTAATTGCTTTCTACCACCTTTTCTCCTCAAGTTGTGTAGGAAATAGAAGCTACTCTAGTGGTTCACTCTGATCAGTAGGATATTCTTAGGTGGACGCCCTCCATCAAAGGTGAATGCACCACAAAGACTGTCTATACACACCTGGTAGGGATCTCTTCACATCAACTACCTTTTCAAGGCTCCAGAAGTATCTCTCCACAAGCTCATTCCATCTTACAAAAGGTATGGAAAGGTAAATTAATCCCTCCTTTCCTCAAAACCTTTGCCTAGAGACTTATTAGAAGAGCTCTTGCCACAGCAGAGACAGCAGGCAGGTATTCATCTCATATAGATAGGCAATGCACCTATTGTGGAGCTATAGAAAATGATGTGCATTTGTTCTTCCTTTGTGATTTACCTAGACAAGTCTGGGCAACTTCTAATCCTCCTATTAGCACACACTTACTTAATCCAGTTGAGGATGGTGTCCAACTCTCTCTTCCCGCTCTCATAACCTCTAACCCTACAGAAGCAACTCTTTCAAAAACTTTATTTCTCATGTGGTACATTTGGAAAGCTCGCAATGATAATCAATTCCAGAGGAAGACTTGGACTCCTTTTTAGGTACACAAGGCTGCAACATCTCACCTACAAACTCATTTGTTGGCCTGGGAGGATTACCACACTAATCTTGCCTCCCAATATCCTCAGCAGCCAACCTCCAATACCCAACCACCCAATTCTAACAATTTTCAGCAGATCTCATCCTTCCACCGGTGTTTTATGCTACATAGATGCCTCTACAGCTCCAGATTCACCCTCCCCTCTTCTCAGGAGAGCAGGCATAGGTATAAATTTTGTGAACATGCAGGTCACACTGGCTAGTACAATTTGCATCAGGGCAATTATTAAGGATGTTTCTTCTGTGGTCATGGCGGAGGTAGCAGCACTTGCATTGGCAGCAACCATTGCTTCCAACATGGGTCTTATGCAGGTATCCTTCTTAACTGATTGTAGCCAACTACATTAGTTTTTCTTGGCATTGGATCAAGCCAATCCTCTAGACTGGAGAATGAAGACACACATAGCAATTCAAGAGTTGCGCCACTCACACTCAAGCCTCTTTGTTCAAGATTAGCCGCAATGACAACACAGTGGCCGACTCCTTAGCCAAAGAAGCTTCTTTACATGTTGATTCTGTTCATCAGCCTTGTTTTCTAGATTGCACTTATGGAACTCATTCTCCTCAGTGCCTATTGTTCCAGGCATCTGAAAGTGTTCTAGGCATCTTATAAGGGTCATGCCAGTGCTAATGCATTAGCATGGTGGCACTGTTGACACAACACCTTTAATTGCAGTGCCGATTAATGCGGTGCCTGACCGTGCCTATACCTGTGTCGTGTAGTACGGCCCGTTTGGCCACATATACCCACTAGGCTAAGTACAATATGTGACCTCCCATTTGAAGCACTTTAGGAGTAATATTACCGTGTGTTTGGTTGGAGAGAGAGCGGAGCGGAGCCGACCCTTGTTTTGGGGATGACTCCAACCCCTCCTAAGTTTGGTTCATGTTTTTGGGTTGGGGATGAGTTTGTTCCAACTTTTGTTTGGATGAAGGAAATGAAAATCTGGGATGGAGAACAACCTAGCACCGTTAATGTGGGCCCCATCTATCACCAATGCACCCCACATGTCATACTCTCACTCTTTTTTTTCTAAGCAGAGCAGAAGGCTCCGTCGCCCTCACAGGCTCCGCCGCGCGTGAGATCCGCCGCTGGCGAGCTCCATGAAAGGACCTTGATGTCGCCTAAAGGGGGGTTGTTGACTTGCAAGCGGACAAATCCCCTGTCGTAGTCAAGGGACCCTTCTTCCCTTAAGTGTGAGAACCCAAGGTATCAAATCTATGGAACAATGTGCAACGCAAGGATTCAATCTAGTAAGGCAAGGACATTTGATCTTCAAGAGGTTGCTTTTGCATCTAATCTAAGAGATCATCAAGAAAACGCATCTAATCTAATCTAATCTAATCTACTAAACTCAAGAGGTAGCAAGAGAAAGCAAAGAGATAACCGATCTAGAGAGTCTAGATCATGCATATGTTGTACCTCCAAACAAGATAGATGAAGATAGAAAAGCGAATCTCATAAAAAGCATCTTTAAACCGTGGCCTCTGATCCGATTCCGAAGACGCCCGCCTTTTGGAGCCACCGTCCTGTCACAACGCACTCCTATTCGTGCGGGTTAGCCTAGGGTGAGTTCGAGAAGAACAAGTTGAAAACACTTGGTTGGTCCGGTATGCACCTCTAGCCACCACGGCTACAAGAGCACCCTATGCAATCTATCTTAAGTATAGATTGGGGAAGAAGCAAAACCAAGGGAGAACAAAATCATAGAGAAGGCACTTGATCGCTAGAAATCGGATTCACTAAAATACTTCACCATAAATGATTACATGAACAAGATCACCACAGGGATCCTACCTCAATCTCGATCCTTGCTCTGGAGCTCCAACGTGGTCTTCCATGCAAGGTTCCCACGTCGGCTAGGGAAACCCTAGACAACTAGCATGACCCTCCTCTCCGAGATGGTCTCTCTAGCTTCTCTGCTCCTCAGCGGCGGATGGCGAATGAATTGATGCGTGGCTCTTGGCAGGGGGGCTATAAATAGCTAGAGGATCAGGTAGGTCAAAGGGGGTGCCGAACCGGGCTCCGAATGGGTTGGACCGGCCGGCCAGGGCCGGCCGACCCATTTCGGCCCAGTTCGGTCCTGGCTTCCTCCCGGTCGCTTCTCGTGTCTTCTGGAACTTTCCACCTTCTGCATGTGGGCCCTTGGCGTCAGTTTCTCCGCGGTTTGTATAGGGCTCCTTGACGCGCAAGCTTTCGCATTTTTTGTCTAGGTCCTCGGAGTTTTGTGCCTTCACGGTTCGGTCCTTGGGCCACTTGGATTCATGCTCACTTAATGTCTTGACTTGTGCCGGGCCTCATGATCTTCTCACAAAGTGCTTGATGAACTTTCCCAAGAAGTCTCCCTTTTAGCGTTAAAACCCTGCATAAACAATAAACTTCAAAAACCACATGCGAATGCGAACTTGATATATCATGAGGGTTATGATTGTTAGTTTGGATATCACATCAATGCCAACATCGAAGGTAAACTCATGGCTAGGTTGACGGAAATTCACCGTTAACAGCTCCCCCATGCTTAAACCTTGCTCGTCCTCGAGTAAGCCTTCGATGGATATCAGTGTTGCCTTTCATTATTTAAACCCTGCACTTGATCATACACGAGAAAACATAATGCTCTCAAAAATTTAATTGGTTAAAGTTCCATAGTGTACTAGCCTTCATCCCTACGGAGGGTGGATATCAATTAAGCTCTTCCCACAATTATTAAACATTCTCCCAAAATTCAAATGGATCTCAGAAATTTTGAAATAAAGAACAAGATGAAGAAAAGAGCTAAACCAAGTTCAAAATTTTAAACCACCTTGCATCTTGCTCATGAACTCTCATCTCATCTTGTCTCTCAAGCCTATTTGTTCTACTCCTTTCCCCTCTCAAAAACATATATAAGTGGTAGGCTTTATATGGAGCTTTTGGGAAAAGTTTAGACCTATCAAGATATTATTATTGAGATATTATTAAAACAAGACAAGCTTCTCATGGTCTTACCGAGACTCGTCAAAAAGGTCATTGGAAAAATAATGTTACAAGGAGGGGGGAGAGATGAACACACACTTTTTTAGATAAGTGGACATGTGCAAATGGCAAAGAGTGATCCCGAGGCACAAACAAAGTCCTCGTTAACGGATTGCACATGGTTGGAAAGATGAGTATGGGTCTTGATCTTGAATCCTCTTGAAACTCCTAATGCATCTAGAGAGCCGGGGAGCTTTATTTATTATTTTATTTATTTATTTATTTTCTTTCTCTCTCTTTTTTTTATATTAATACACATTTTTTCTTTCCTTTTTCTTTCTTTCTTCTTTTTCTCTTTTTTTCTTCTTTTTTTATACTCCCCTTGAACTCTAGATTACATTGTACCTACCTCCTTGGCAGCTCCCCCCATGCTTAGACGATTGCACGTCCTCGGGCAAAGAGGTGGAAAAAATTTTGGGCCAAGGTAGGTACTAAAAGTTCTATATTTTCCTGGAGGAAAACACTTGAAATCTTTTAGGGATCCTTCACACAACCATATCGTCTCGGAGGTCTCCCAAAATTATACTTCAATCCTTGGCACCTTCATTCTTGTGATCTTCCTCGAAATATTCATCCATACTCAAATATTGTGTTGTGATCAAGGAGGTAAACACAAAAAGAAATATTGCGTTGTAGGTGGATATCCGGCGAGGTTTGCAAAATTTCCGATGTGGAAACTTACAATGCACGGATAGAAAAAAGGCTAGCATTAAGATAGATACGCAAAAACGGAATAACTAACTTCTTAGTCTCGGGCTAGAGAAATCAACCCCTGAATTAACTCACCCAAAAAATAAATCTTGTATACTAAGTTTTTGCACTCAAATAAATATAAGGCTTTGGATAGGTAGAGCAACATGCAAGAGGTATTAATGACAAGGTTAGCATTACTTTTAAGAACAAAAATAAATCATCTTTAACCCATCCAAAATTGAGAGCATGAAAAGAAAACTATGGATCTTATCTTTATCATAACCTCTGCAAAGGATTAAGCTAGCATTTAAATTAATTTCAGATTTGCATTAAAGAGAGCATTAGCTTAATCATGCATAAAACAAGTACAAAGATATTTATAGGCAACGGTCATCATATATCAACTTGGCACAATTTTCCATTAATTATCATAAAACGATGGTGAAATTATTCATGGTGATGGAAAACAAAAAACTACTACTACCACACACATGCTGAAAATAAATAAAATAGAAAGTGCTCGCACACAAATTTGCACATAACTAAAAAATAATGGGAAGGAGAAGGAAAAATCAAACCGAATTGGAAGCATTATTTCTTCTTCCTACCTTCACTCTTCCTCCAATGGTTGATCCTTCGTCTTTATGATGAAAACAAACTTGGAGTGCCTTAGAGTATATGGTGGCGGAGTGGATGAATGAGTTGAGTGTCGAGGTCGAACATGCGACTCCTCCGTGTGCCCTTGCGGTTTGTCCCACATGGACAAGCTTCGTGTACTCCTCATACCTCCGAGGAGCAGCGTGTCACTCCTCGACGGTGCCACATCCTCCTCCGTGCTTCGCGAGGACTCAGAAATAGAGTGCCTCCGCGAAGAGATAGATGGCGCCTCCGATAATAACGATCGTGTCCTCCTTCCGAGGACGATGTTCATGGCCTTTTTCATCGTGCCTTGCTGCATAAATTCACAAACAACTCTCCCGGGGGTTTCTCACCAGTAGAAAATGCACAAAGAAAGTATATGGAAGGGCAAGAATTGCAACAAAATTTTCAGGGATTTTTAGAGAAGGAAGTGAGGCAAGAATTTTTCTGAGTGGTTCGTGAGGTTTCTGGACTATGAACTTGGGAGCATGAACTTGCAAATGAAGGAGAGGCTTACCTGAGGAAGATGGACGCCGGGGGCCACAAAAAGAGGCCAGGCCAACCGGACCAGGTCAGCCGGCCTGGGGTCCCTGCTGCCCCTATTGCCTCGGCTCTTCTCCCACTTGCTCCTTGCTGCATTATGTCCTTGTGTCTTCATACTCCTTGAGAATCATCATCCAAACACTCTCGTGTGTTTCTAACATGCAAAACAAATCTGAACCTACCATCATGGAGAGAATGGAAGGCTCAAATAGGATCTGAATTTTAGGTTCTAGTTTCTTAAAAAGAGGCAAATAAAACATGGGATGGCTCATGTCATTGGTTTAAGATATAAAAATTCAAATATAATGACCGAGCAAATAAAAGGTTCTCTAAAAATTTGTTCAACCACTTAAGAGTTAATAAAATGTCTTGCGTAGCAAATTCTATGACCAACTTACTTGGAATTCGGAAATTTTCCCGGGTTGCCCTCCCGGTAGCTTTTATTCTTGACGAGTTATCCTCCCGGTAGCTTATTCTTGACTTGTCGAACGGGTTGCCTCCCGCCTAGTGCTTTGCTTATAGTCCATAGCCAGACTTCTTCTCTTCTTCACTTCGGATCAACGCTCTTTGTGGGCGTTGTAATCTTGGGTACCCACTTCCACACCATCTTGAGCGCGGGCTTATTCTTCGACTTAGTCATTTTTTTGGTCTTCACAGGCTGGCTTTGTTCTTTGGTCTTGACGGATGCAGCAACTTCCTTGATCTCTGTTTCCTTCTTCTCCGGCTCTTCCTCCTTCTTTGGCTCTTCCTTGATAAAGCGACGATGTGGTGGAACATATTTAACATTGAACGTGTTGCATACCTCGAAACGTGGTTGAAACTTGAATGCACTTCGCTCGCCGTAGATGTCGAGCTTGATCTCTCCAACTTTTATGGGTGCATCTTCGGTGATTCCCACGGGATAGCGAATAGAGTCGTCTCCCAACTCTAGATACATGGCCATAGGCTTGAGCGGTAGGCGTATCTTCTCAAACACGTCTCTTGGCATGACTCCCATACTTGCTCCAATGTCGTATATTGCCATCTCGTACTTGTTGGTAAGCATGCCTCGGAAGTAGCGCGAAGGCATCTTCATGTATTGGCTCGGCACCTCAAACTCCGGTTCTTCGGTAGTGATCTCTGAAATAGTGGTAACCTTCTCCTTAGTTTGATCCTCCGTATCTCTCGAATGAGTTTGAATAGCCATTGCCGTCTCGGGACCTTGGGGTCGTCCCGGCAATCTTCCTTCGTTACCCATCGGGCGCCCGGCAAGTTGTCCCACTTGCGTCTCTAGCATCTTCATCATGTTGAGCACTTGATGGATAGAGCTTCCGACCTCCGTCACCTCGTCATCTATATTCTCCAATATTTTATCCATAGCCTTGAACTTAGTGACAGTGTCCTTGTTGATCTTAGCTTGCTCGTCCATGAAGTCCTTCAATTGTATACAAAGCGGAACCAAATTTGGAATGGATGAGCTTGCACTAAATTTAGGTTTACCTTGCCCGTAGCAGAAGTTTGGCAACTCTCCTTTCCTCATGTAGTCAAGCACCTTTGCTTCCTCCGAACAATCTTCTTGGACATGGCCGTACTCCCCACACTGCTCGCATGTGGATCTTGCATCGGTGGCCTTTAGGTCTTGAGCCTCTTTCTCTATCACCATCTTCTCCAACCTCCTCATGAGTAAGTCGACCTTCCCTTCAAAGAGTTCGACTCGCATGTATTCATTGAAATGCTCCAAAGCTTCCGCAATCGTCTCCATTGGGAATTGAGCAAATGTATCAATCTTGTTGCGCAAACCCTGAGTCTTGGCCGGCGAATAAAATTCCTTCACAAAGTTTCTCATCAACGCTTCCCAATCTTGTTTCGACTCTGCTGGTAGAGTGTAGAACCAACACAAAGCTTTTCCAAGTAGTGAGAACGGAAAAAGCCTTGCCCTCATTTGATCTTGAGTCACCCCATCCTCATCGAAAGTTTGACATAGTTGAACGGATACTTGGAGGTGAAGGTTCATATTCTCTTTACTGGTGAAAGGCGAGTGTTGCACCATGCGGATAGTTGAGACCTTGATCTTGAACGGCCTTCCGACATCTTGAAAGTTTATGATAGGTAGATCATCGATGTCCAGGGTGCATAGCTCCCCGATCTTGTGCTTCGACTGCGGTTGTTCTCCCATCGGTCGTGGTTGATGTTGATCTTCCTTCGGACTTGGAGGTGGTGATTCCTTTGGAGATTCCGGCGATCCTTCGGCCTCCGCTTTTGGATCTACAATCTCCTTAGCATGTGCTTCACGTCTCCTTTGCCTGTAAAGTTTTCCTGGATCTTCCACAAAAGAAAGTTTGGGTTTCTTGGAGAGGTAGCCGTCCATCTCCGGTTAGGGTTAGCGAAAAACAAAAATCTAAAAAGAAAAATTAGGGTTAGTCAAAAACTAGATTAGATTGATTTTTTTTTCTTTTTGACGATGATCAAACTTAAGAGATGCAAAAGAAAAATCAAAAGAAAAACTGAAAAATAATCACAAGAAAGCGATACTAGATTGGATATTGATTGCTTGTTTCTCGGCAACAGCGTCAGAAAAAGGGGCTTGTTGACGGTTGATTGTCGTATCAATGTTAGTTTGGATTTGCAAGCAGACAAATCCCCCGTCGTAGTCAAGGGACCCTTCTTCCCTTAAGTGTGAGAACCCAAGGTATCGAATTCGTGGAACAATGTGCAACGCAAGGATTCATTCTAGTAAGGCAAGGACATTTGATCTTCAAGAGGTTGCTTTTGCATCTAATCTAAGAGATCATCAAGAAAACACATCTAATCTAATCCAATCTAATCTACTAAACTCAAGAGGTAGCAAGAGAAAGCAAAGAGATAATTGATCTAGAGAGTCTAGATCATGTGTATGTTGTAGCTCCAAACAAGATTGATGAAGATAGAAAAGCGAATCTCATAAAAAGCATCTTTAAACTGTGGCCTCTGATCCGATTCCGAAGACCCTCGCCTTTTGGAGCCACCCTCCTGTCACAACGCACTCCTATTCGTGTGGGTTAGCGTAGGGCGAGTTCGAGAAGAACAAGTTGAAAACACTTGGTCGGTCTAGTATGCACCTCTAGCCACCGCAGCTACAAGAGCACCCTATGCAATCTATCTTAAGTATAGATTGGGGAAGAAGCAAAACCAAGGGAGAACAAAATCATAGAGAAGGCACTTGATTGCTAGAAATCGGATTCACTTAAAGACCTCACCATGAATGATTACATGAACAAGATCACCACCGGGATCCTACCTCGATCTTGATCCTTGCTCCGGAGCTCCAACGTGGTCTTCCATGCAAGGTTCCCACGTCGGCTAGGGAAACCTTAGACAACTAGCACGACCCTCCTCTCCGAGATGGTGTCCCTCTAGCTTCTCTGCTCCTCGACGGCGAATGGCGAATGAATTGATGCGTGGCTCTTGGCAGGGGGGATATAAATAGTCTGAGGATCAGCTAGGTCAAAGGGGGCGCCGAACCGGGCCCAGAATGGGCTGGACCGGCCGGCCTGGGCCGACCGGCCTAGTCCCATTTCGGCCCAGTTCGGTCCCGGCTTTCTCCCGATCGCTTCTCGTGTCTTCTGGAACTTTCCACCTTCTGAATGTGGGCCCTTGGCGTCAGTTTCTCCGCGGTTTGGATAGGGCTCCTTGTCGCGCAAGCTTCAACGTTTTCTGTCCATGTCCTCGGAGTTTTGTGCCTTCACGGTTCGGTCCTTGGGCCACTTGGAGTCATGCTCACTTCATGTCTTGATTTGTGCCGGGCCTCATGATCTTCTCACAAAGTGCTTGATGAACTTTCCCCGGAAGTCTCACTTTTAGCGTTAAAACCCTGCGTAAACAATAAACTCCAAAAACCACATGTGAATGCGATCTTGATATATCATGAGGGTTATGATTGTTAGTTTGGATATCAAATCAATGCCCACATCGAAGGTAAACTCATGGCAAGGTTGACAGAAATTCATCGTCAACAGGGGTGAATAGGTGAGACGACCAACTTTTACTTTTCTTCCCCGAAAACTTGAACTGCCAGGTGTCACTGGTCAGACCGGTGGTGCTGACCGGTCAGACCGGTCGCTGGCTCTGCTTCACATGAGGCATCGGTCAGACCGTTGCCCTGCACCGTTCAGACTGGTGCATCACAAAGAACCTGCAAAAACAGCTTCAAGCTCCTCTTGACTTCTAGCACGAACCAAACTTGGTGAGTGGCCTTGGTAGATGATTACAAGCAAGGTAATGACCCCTGCACACACAAGTAGCACACCCAAGTAGATCAAAGCGGAAGCAAATCAAATATGCTAGAAAACAATTTAGAGAGGCAAACCACAATGAGACGCAAGGATTTGTTTCCCGAAGTTCACCTCCCACTAAGGAAAGGCTACGTCTCCGTTGAGGAGCTTGTAAGGGAAATTCCACAACAAGCCGGGTCTCTTTCAACCACTTTCCTCCTTTCCACTAAGGCGATCTTTTTCACGAAGAGGCAAGATCATAGCCCTCACAAACTTGCCGCTGCTCACCACAACCTTGGGAGCTAGTCGGCGGCGCCTAGCCGTCTAGGAGGCAAACCTCCAAGAGTAACAAATGCTTCAATGCTTGTAGATGCAAAATTGAAGTGTTCAAGCTATGGGAATGCTCTTGTTAGCTCACAAAGGCTCTCTTGAGCTCACTCTCTCAACCCAACACAAAGATATGGCTTGAATCCACAAATCTCACAAAGAGAGGTTGGGGAGAGCCACTAAGGCTTAGGGCTTGCAAAGAATGGCTTAGGAGCTCAGGACAAACACTAGGAATAGCAACCCTCCACTGTAGGAGGCTTAGGGTATTTATACCCCTCAAAGGAGAAAACTAGTTGTTAGCTATCGGGCGGCACCGATCAGACATGGTGTGAGACATGGGTACCCTTGGGTCCCCACCGACCAGGCTCACGGTCGTCCCCGACAAGTGGGTCCGGCCTACCAGAAGATCCGCCGACCTGACAGTGGGACCAACCGACTTGGTTGGTGGCCGACACGACCTCATGAAGACCTTCCAGAAGATTCCCCAGACAACCTTATCCGATCCGGTCGGGTAACTTGGCGTGCAAGACAAGGCAGAAGACGTCGGCTGCGCCTCCAGACAATCCGAAGATCACGGGATTATGTTGTAACTTTCCTTAGATTGGTTTCCCTGTTGTAACCGACTAGGACTCAGGGCCCACCGACCTTGTCCGTTAGCCAATATAAGGCGGACAAGGCCAGACCCCTGAGGCCAAGTCACCCCAAGTCATCCCAAGTTGCAATCCGCCCAAAACAATACAATCAAGAACTGGACGTAGGGTTTTACTCTCCGGAGGCCAGAACCAGTATAAACTCGCCGTGTCCTTTGTGTTCCGTGTGCTTGTGCGCAACCTTCGAGTTCTTAGCCCTAGATTTCACCCTGCCGAACAAATAAACCACCGGGGTTGACACCCATGTGGGCTGTGCAGATCTAAACATCTAACAGTTGGCACGCCAGGTAGGGGAGAATCCAGTGTTCTTCGTGCAACTCGATGGCTTCACCAAGCGGTGTCATCTTCCCTGAGAGCATGGCGGACATCCTCGCTAATCCCGTCGACATCTGCTTTGGCTCTATGCCGGCGGAATCCACCGCTCTAGCCGCCTGCCTCGTCATCGAGAGCACTGCGGTCACCTCCAACCAGCAAGTCGAATCCGATCTGTTGGCGAAAACCCACCCACCCACTCCTCGCGACCTGATCACGGGGCTCGATCGCGTCGAGGACATGCTCTCCGACATGATCAAGGTCTGTGAGCACGTCAAGCGCCCTCACAGGACCACTCCATCTTCACCCTGCATGCCTCTTGGCCTGCGGAGCGCAGCTCATGCAGCGTCTCGCCACATGAAGAAGAAGATCCAGATCGAATCTGGGTCCAACCCGCCATCTCGTTGCAACCGCAGAGGTCATCTCGACGATCCCTGCCCCGTCCACGAGGACTCCAAACAAACGGCTCGCCAGTGCCGTGTGCTAAAGAAGCTTCGCTGACCTCTAGTCGCGACTCATGGTCGCCAGATCAACCATGCATCATCACAAGACTGCGGCATGTTCCAAATCGCCTGTACGACCATCTCTAGCTCCCAACAACCCGGACGACATGTTGGAGATCCCAGATTGAGAGGTCCTCGCGGTCTCCGCCGACGTACCTCCTCAAGCCGGCGAGATAGATGAGTAGCGCCAACAGCGAGAGAATGCTAACGCCGCACGAGCTGTGCGTCATTAGCAAGAAGCAGATGCGGCTACAACAGCTGCCCAGCATCAGGCCCCAAGTCAGGCCGCGGGCAACGTTGTACCTGGTGCTGGTGGCCAGCCCGCAGATAACGTCGTCGACAGAGGACCACATCCTGCGGCTCCAGCCGCCCCTCAGTAGCAACAGAATCAAGACGAGCCCCGTCGACATCGCCTACGTGCCAGAGACCTCCTGAGGGACTTTGAGCAGGATGGTCACGAAGTCTACAACTCGCCTCCTGAAATCTAGGGCAGTGCATATCTAAACATCTGACACATGGACCCAAGATAAGACAGAGAACTATCTCGAAGACATGTTAGCGTTAGTCCTTGGTCCAGAAACGAGAGCCAGACTATGAGGGTCAGTCGGGTTCTCGATCCTTGCTCGCACCCCACGGTCCACCTCGGTCGACTTGAGCTTGGAAAACAGCTTGTCCACCGTGAGGGTCTCATACTTCTCTGACTCCAGAATGGCCTCGACCTTCTAACTCCACACGGTACGATCCAGAGAGTGCAAGAGCTTCACAGCCCTGTCATGATCATCGTACGGGAGCACGGCCATATTAGCCCTCATGTTGTTCACAATCACAGTAAACTGCTAGAACTTGGCATCTATGGACTCACCGGGGAGATGGGCGAAGTTCTCATACTCTCTCCGGTAGGTCGCGAACAACCGAGCCTGAACCTGAGCGTTTCCAGCATGAGCATTCTTCAACTGATCAAAGTTAAATATATTCCGCCTCATCGTCGCGTTAGTAAGGAAGAACCAAGGAAGAAGGAAGAGCCGGAGAAGAAGGAAGCGAAGGAAATCAAAGAGGTTGTTGCATCCGTCAAGATAAAGGAACAAAAGCCGCCTGTGAAGACCAAAAAGATGACTAAGCCGGAGAATAAGCCCGCGCCCAAGATGGTGCGGAAGTGGGTACCTAAGGTTGCAACGCCCGCAAAGAGCGTTGATCCGAAGTAATCAAGTGAAGAAGTCTAGCCATGGACTATAAACGAAGCGCTAGGCGGGAGGCAACCCGTTTCGTCGAGTCAAGAATAAGCTACCGGGAGGACAACCCGATTCAAGATTTTTCGAGTCTTTTCAAGTAAGTTAGTTTTGAAATTTGCTATGCAAGACATTAGACTTAGAGTGGTTGAACAATGTTAGAGACATAATTCTTGGTTGGGTATTTTATTTGGATCATAAACCCTTTACATGAGCCATCCTGTGTGTCATTTGCTTCTTTTCGAGAAATCAAAACCAAAAAAAATTCAGAACCTATCTCAACCTTTCATCCTCTTCATGATGTTATGGTTGACTTGTTTTACATGCTAAAAACACATGAGTAGAGCCACGCCTTGTACCTATATGTTATTTAAATTTCAGTGCATGGTAGGACTCGCGTAAACCTAGACTTTTGGTTGGTAAAAAAATCCATATCCTTGGTTTCTCTAGGATTAGAATTTTTCTAAGCCTTGTTTAATTTTATTTCATTCAAAATCTCTCTCATTTAACCAAAATTAGAACCTAAACCTATGCCCCCATGATCAAGCTGGGAAAAGCTTGCTCTCAACTAATGAAAGCAAACAATACCGGTGAGATCAAAATAAAAGTAGTCGGAAAACATTTTCGACCTACATTTGTTTTTAATGCTTTAAAAACTCCTCTAAATTTATATTTGAACTCATTGCAAGCTCTAAGTTTATTTTTATTTTTCGAAATTAGAGGAGTACTTAGCATTAAGACATGCTTAGAGGGAGGCAACCTAGTTAACTTAACCATGCATGCACCATGATGCATCACGGGATGCCCTTCCAACATCTTTCATCAAAACCACATGCAAAGGACAAGCATGGGGGGCAGCCAAGCTTTGTTTTGCAGGAATATCATGGAGGCATGTGAGGCAAGGGAGCATGGAAGTGACTCAAAGCAAATCAATCAAGTGGAAGGAGCAATAATGCAAGCAAAGGAGTGGACGAGAACATTTGGGCGGTGCAACCCCGTGGAGCACGCGGTCACAAAGCACCAAAGCAAGAATGAGTGCGCTAGAGAAAAACCGAGCCAGGAGGAGCGTGGAGGCCCCCAGGCCGGTCGGCCCAGGCCGGCCGGCCTCCCCCCTATTTAAGCACCCTGGTGCTCCCCTTCGGCAGGTAAGTCTTCCATCCAGTTCCTTGTTCGTGTGCTTGAGCTTGTAGTCCAGAACCACCTTAGACTTAGCTTTCCACTCCGAGTTTGTTTCATCCAACAAAACACATCCTAATTCCACTCAAAGTCCATACTCCAAATAATATTTGTGTGCCTTGTTACCGGTTGAAAACCCCGGATTATATTAGTGAGGAGAGTGCAGCAACCATATGGAAGAAAACTACAAGTCTTTTCACCAAGAAGAAGGGATCATCGTCGTCCAAGCCATCATCGACAACCTCTTCGAGGAGGCACTCGGTTTCCGAGTCTCCTCGGAGTATGGAGGAGGACACGGCACCACCGAGGAGGAACGACACTCTTCTCCTCGGTGGCATGAGGGCCACACGAAGCTCGTCTATGAGGTTCACCGAACCTCAAGGACGTATGGAGGAGCCGCCCGTCCCACCTCGTCGCTTGACACGATCATCCGCTCCACCTCCATACGCTTCGCGTTATTCCGAATATGGGTTTATCATCATGACGGAGGAGGAGGAGAAGAAGCTCGCTCGCCTTGAGAAAAGGCTTGTGGCAAACGTCGACTTCGATGACCAAGCTCTCCATGTGTTGGGATTTCATACAGATATTTACTACATGTTGGGACACCTAGGTTGGGTGCAATTCTCCAACGGAGTGTCGGCAAACACCCACAAGGAATTCGCCTTGGAAATCCTCATGACCATGGTGCCTATCCTTGATGAAGGAGTGCCGAGTCTCTCGTTCCGTTTGGAGGGAGTTGAACAAGCGGTTCCCTATGAATATATTAGAGAGTTACTTGGTTTTCAAAAGGGAGCCCCGGAACAAGTGGATGTGCAAGAAGGCATGTTGGACGGTTTTTGGAGTATGATCGTGGGAGGAGCCCACCAACAAAGAAATAGTATCCGGAATCCCATCATCCAAGTGTTTCACTCATGGATGTGCAAGAGGATTTTGGGGAGAATGAGAGAGACCAAGGTAACCGACACTGAGGTGAATTGGCTTTACTCGGCTTTAATTGCCAGGCAGCCAATCGACCCCACTCACCTTATGATCAACCGGTGGTGTTGTGAAGCAACATCGGGTTCGGGAGATATTGGCTCGGGGTGTTATCTCTCCATGTTGGCTATCTCTTTGAGACCGGGAATTACAAGGAACCCGGAGCATCTCCTACCCGGGACTTCCCTTGGATTTGAGTATATGAAGCAAGGCAAATACATAAGTGGAGATGAGAGAGGAGGCTTCAAAGTGGCCAAAGTGAATTTGCCCCTACCGGATGCAAGATTAAGGCTTTTTCTTCAGGGGAAAGAAGACTGGTTAGAGGAAGGACTTCTTGTGCCGGCGAAGAAAAATAAAAGAGGAAGGATTATAGAAGAAGGTTCTTCCACGACCCAAGAAGGAGGTGCACAACAAAATTATGTGCCACCATTTGGAGGAATTCCGGTGCCGCCGAGTTACTACGGTGGTGTACCAATGCAAGCATGGGGGAGTGGTGCAGCCATGCCCCCACCAAATTTTGCAGTGCCCAACGTAGCCTTTGCGGAGACTTATGCACATCTTCCTCAACCACAACAAAGTGTGGCCATCATTGGAGGATACGCTGCGAGAAACATGCAAAACATCGCAGCCATCCAAACCAATGCAACCCAAATGGGTGAAGGAAATGCAAACATCGCTTATGAGCTTGGACGCCTTCACCTAGCACCACCGGGAGAATTCATAGGAGGAGCAGTACAATCCTATTATGAGCAAGGGTACAACAATCAAGATTATCAATATCAACCACCGGCGGAAGATTAGAGAGGAGGAGTTTTAGTTTGATCTTTCCTTTTCCCTTTTTCTTTAATTTTCAGCTTATATGCACCTATGTATGTGTAGTGTTTTCAGTTTTTATTTAATTTTCAGCATGTGTGTTAGTGTTTATTTTCATCATGAATAAAATCACCACCTTGTTTTTACCTTCGGCAAAGATACAAAGTTTGTGCCATGTTGATATATGATGATAGTTGCCGCTTTGTTTATCTTTGTACTTGTTTTATGCATGATTAAGCTAATGCTCTCTTAAAATACAAATCTGAAATTATCTAAATGCTAGCTTAATCTTTAGCGGAGGTTATGATAAAAATAAAGACCCATAGTGTTTTATGTGCTCTCAAGTTTTAGATGGATTAAAGATGATTTATTTGTGTTCTTAAAAGTAATGCTAACCTTGTCATAAATACCACTTGCATGTTGCTCTACCTATCCAGAGCCATATAATTGAGTGCAAAACCTTAGTACACAAGGTTTATTTTTGGGTGAGTTATTTCAGGCCTTGATTTCTCTGGCCCGAGACTAAGAAGCTGGACATTCCGTTTTTGCGTATCTATCTTATTGCTAGCCTTTTATCCGTGCATTGTGTATCCCCGCATCGGAGATTTCACAAACCTCGCCGGATATCCACCTTTAAAACCAAAAATATCATCTTTTGTGTTTACCTCCTTGACCACAACCTATCATTGAGTATGGATCTTCAATTCAAGGAAGATCGCAAGATGGTGCCAAGATTGAAGATTTCAAGTATCTCTCCAAAGGAAGAATATTTCTAGTACCTACCTTATCTCTATCACCTCTTTGTCCGAGGACGAGCAAACGTCTAAGCATGGGGGAGGAGGTAGGTACAATGCAATTTTAGAGTTCAAGGGGAGCAAAATAAAAAATATATATATAGAAAAAAAGAAAGAAAGGAAAAGAGAAAAAAATGAGTATAAAAGAAAAAAAATATATGTATGAGAAAAAGAAAAAATATCAGTATGTATAAAAATAAAATAAAGTGAACTCCCCGGCTGTCTAAAGTGCATTAGGAATTTCAAAGTTTCAAGATTAAAAGATCCAAACTCATCTTTCCAACCATGTGCAATCTGATAACGAGGACTTCCTTTGTGCCTCGGGATCACTCTTTGCCATTTGCACATGTACACCTATCTCAAAGTGTGTGTATTTTTCTCTCCCCCTCGATATAACATTATTTTCCAATGACCTTTTTGACGAGTCTCGGTAAGACCATGAGAAGCTTGTCTTGTTTTGACAACATCTCATTTATAATATCTTGGTAGGATTAAACTTTCCCAAAGAGCTTCACATAAAGCCTACCACTTACATATATGTTTTGAGAGGGAAAGGAGTAGAAGAAATAGGCTTGAGAGACATGATAAGATGAGAGTTCATGAGCAAGATGCAAGGTGGTTTAAATTTTTGAACTTGGTTTAGCTCTTTTTCATCTCGTTCTTTATTTCAAAATTTCTGAGATCCATTTGAATTTTGGGAGCATGTTAATACTTGTGGGAAGAGCTTAATTGACATCTACCCTCCGTAGGGATGAAGGCTAGTACATTATGGAACTTTAACAAACTAAACTTTTGAGAGCATTATGTTTTCTCGTGTATGATCAAGTGCAGGGTTTAAGCAATGAAGGGCAACGATGATATCCATCGAAGGCTTACTCGAGGACAAGCAAGGTTTAAGCATGGGGGAGATGTTGATGATGAATTTCTGTCAACCTAGCCATGAGTTTACCTTCGGTGTTGGCATGAATTTTATATCTTATCCATTGGTACTAACCCCCTTAGTATAACAAGTTTGTTTGTGCATGTCGGTTTTGGAGTTTAATGTTTATGCAGGAATTTAGCGTTGAAAGCAAGACTTCCGGGTAAAGTTCATCAAGCACCTCATGACAAGATCTTGAAGCCCGGTACAAGTCAAGCAATGAAGTGAACATGACTCCAAGAAGCCCAAGGACCAACCCGTGAAGACGGAAAACTCCGAGGACCTAAACAGAAAATGCTGAATCTTGCGGGACAAGGAGCTTCATCTAAACCGTGGAGAAACTGACGTCAAGGGCCCACATGCAGAAGGGAGAATACTCTAGAAGACTCGGGAAGCATCACCAGCGAAGGAGGCCACGAAGTGGACCAAAATGGGCCCAGGCCGGCCGGCCCAGGCCGGTCGGCCCAGCCCATTTCGGGGCCCATTCGTGCCCCCCTTTGACCTTGCCGCCATTCGGACTATTTATAGCCCCGAGGCCAAGAGCCACACATCAAATCATTTGTCATTCGCCGTCGAGGAGCAGAGAAGAGAGGGACACCATTCCGGAAAGGAGAGGGTCGAGCTAGTTGTCTAGGGTCTCCCTAGCCGACGTGGGAACCTTGCAAGGAAGACCACGTCGGAGTTCCAGGAGCTAGAAGCAAGATCAAGGTAGGATCCCGGTGGTGATCTTGTTTATGTATCATGTACAATGTTGAATTGTCAAGTTGCAATCCGATTTCTAGCGATCGAGTGTTTCTCCTACGATTTTGATCTCAATCGGCTTTTCTTACTTTAAGATCTATTCTCGAGATAGGTCATAGAGGGTGTTCTTGTAGCCGTGGTGGCTAGAGGTGCATGCCTGACCTTCCGGGAGATTTCAACTTGTCCTTTGGACTCGCCCTAGACTAACCCACACGAATAGGAGTGCGTTGTGACAGAACGGTGGCTCCAAAAGGCGGGCGTTTTCGGAGTCGGACGGGAAACCGTGATTTAAAGATGCTTTTTATGAGATTCAACTTGGCTATTTCTTCTTTGCTCGGAACTTCAACAAAAGCTTGATCCAATCTCTCTAGATTGGTTTACCTATCCCTCTCTACCTCTTGCTACCTCCGGCTTTCATAGATTAGATTCGTTTCTTTTGATGTTCTTTAGATTAGATGCATAAGATTCTCCTTTGAAGATCTAAGTGTTCTCGGCTTTAATAGATAGGATTTTGCATCACACATTTGTTCCACGGATTCGATACCTTGGGTTCACACTTGAGGGAAGAAGGGTCCCTTGACTACAACGGAGGACTTGTCCGCTTGCAAGTCCAAACGAAATTGGATACGCATATACACCGTCAACAGATTTCAAGATTTATATGAATTTGCTCTTCACATGGCCAATTGATCAAAAGTGATTTCCATGCCTTCTAGCCATGTGTTCAATGCATCTCTTTCAACCTGCAAGCTCAGCAAACATTTCTTGGTACCCAACACTTGTTGGGTCCTACACGGTTAGCCACAAGGTGCTTAGGAACCCAAATGGCTCTCATGCTGGTTTGAGGTGAACTAATCTCCCTCATAGCACAAGTCCCACTCTTATCGTTCCTAAGCTTACGGAAATCATAATGGACTAGGTTTGGTTTAGGAATGTTACCATTTGGGCAATCTTTGCCCATGTGACCCTTTTGACGGCATTCATAGCAAATGCGGCTTTTGTTCTTGTTGGTCACACCATTCCTTGTAAATTCTTGTCCATGCTTGCTTCTGAGCCTTGTTCTTGGTGAAGGAGTCTTCTTTGCTTTGTTTGCTTGAGGTGGGGCTGCCCTGGCCGGCACCGGTCTGACCGGTGGCATGCACCGGTCAGACCGGTCACGGTCAGTGCCACTGCCCATTGTTGCACTTGGGCAAGCGTCGGCAAAGTGACCCTTCTCTCTGCACTTGTAGCACACTCTCCACTTGTTTGAGCTTCTAAGCTTCTTGGAGAGTGATTCTTGTGCCTTGTGCTCGGTTGGGCAATGTTGTGACTTGTTGTGCCCAACCTTGCTCTTTTCTTGAATCTTGTGCTTGTGGATCTTTGTATGTTGTTGAGGAGTTGAGCTAGCGACGGTTGATCCCTTCTCAAGCTTCTTCACCATGTCTTCACGGTTATCTTGAGAAGGTTGTACTTTGCTCTTCTCCTTCAACACATACAAGTCTCTTTGAAGCTTTTCAACCTCTTGCTTGAGTTCATCATTTTCGTTAACAATGAAGTCATCACAAGATTCTACAAGTACATGCTCAATGATAGATTGGCTTGCTTGAGACAAACAATCATTAGCGCAAGATAAATCAATTTGAACTTGTGAGCATGTGCATGTGTGAGATAAAGGTTGCATAAGTTTTACTGATGAAAGCACAACCTCATGAGCTATCTCTAGTGTTGCATAAGAATCCACAAGCTTCTCATAGGAACATTCAAGTCCCTTGTGATCGGCTTGTAGAGCCATATGCTCACTAGTGAGCTTCCTTAGCTTTTCTTCAAGCCTTTCATTCTCTTGATCCACTGCAGCTACACAAGCAAAGGATTTGATAGCCTTATCATATTTTCTAGCAAGTGAATCATACTTACAAACCAAGGAGGCATTCTCGGATTTGAGAGCCTCAAGTTCCTTGGCCAAGGAGCTTGAAGCTTCATTCTTCTCAATCTTTCCTCCTTTGGTTCTTCTCTTCTTTTCCTTCTTGGCCATCAAGCATGTTGCTGTGCCTCTGCCGGCACCGGTCTGACCGGTGGGTGCCACCGGTCTGACCGGTCCCTGCAGAGGGACAGGGTCTTCGCTTCTTTGGCCTTCTGCTTGCTTGGGAAGTGACATTTGAGGCTCAATGATGTTGAATGAAGACATAGAGCTCTCCTCAAGTATCTTGTCCATGGTTTGCTCTTGATCAATCCATTTGGGCTTTTCATACTCTTCACGAAGGATTTCCCAAATGGCATGTGCATCAATCTCAAGTTTGTCACAGATGAATTCCTGCACATCATTACTCAAAGTACTACAAATATAGTTAAATACTCGCTTGTTGCATTGCCAACATTCTAAGTCCTCTAGGGATGATTTCAACAAGTCAATCTTGATTTCCCTAAGGTGAGGAGGTAGAATGCTAGCAACAACAATCTTCTCGGCAAGTGGACCCATGGTCCTAATGAAATTGAGTACATGAATTGACCAAGATGCATAGTTTGAGCCATCTCGAGCTAGAGGCTCAAACGATACCTCACGAGTTGTCGACATCAAAGAACTCCAAGCGGTTAAGCTCGAATCAGAGCACCAGGCTCTGATACCAATTGAAAGGGCCTTGATGTCGCCTAGAGGGGGGTGAATAGGCGAGACAACCGATTTAAACTTTTCGTCCCCGAAAACATGAACTGTCAGTGTCCACCGGTCAGACCGGTGTTGCACTTCACTTCACAGGATGCACTGGTCAGACCGTTGCCTAGCATCGGTCAGACCGGTGTGGCACAGAGCACCTGCAAAAACAACTTCAAGCTCCTCTTAACTTTTAGCACGAACCAAACTTGGTGAGTGGCCTTTGTAGATGATCACAAGCAGGGTAATGAGCCCTGCACACACAAGTAGCACACCCAAGTAGATCGAAGCAGAAGCAAATCAAATATGCTAGAAAAACAATTTAGAGAGGCAAACCGCACAAAGAAGCAAGGATTTGTTTCCTGAAGTTCACCGCCCACTAAGGAACGGCTACGTCTCCGTTGAGGAGCTTGTAAGGCACAATTCCCACAACAAGCCAGGTCTCTTTCAACCACTTTCCTCCTTTCCACTAAGGCGATCTTTTCCACGAAGAGGCAAGATCACAGCCCTCACAAACTTCCCGCTGCTCACCACAACCTTGGGAGCTAGCCGGCGACGCCTAGCCGTCTAGGAGGCAAACCTCCAAGAGTAACAAATGCTTCAAAGCTTGTAGACGCGAAACCGAAGTGCTCAAGCTATGGAAAAGCTCTTGTTAGCTCACAAAGTCGCTCTTGAGCTCACTCTCTCAACCCAACACAAAGGATGTGGCTTGAATCCAAAAATCTCACAAAGAGATGGTTGGGGAGAGCCACTAAGGCTTAGGGCTTGCAAGAATTGGCTTAGGACCTCAGCAACACCACTAGAAACAACAGCCTTCAACTGAAGAAGGCTTGGGGTATTTATACCCCTCAAAGGAGAAAACTAGCCATTAGTCCTCGGGCGGCACCGGTCGGACCGGTGCCTCACACCGGTCAGACCGGTGTTTGAAAAACTAGCCGTTGGGGCTAGCGGCACCGGTCAGACCGGTACCCCTGACTGGTCAGATCGGTCAGGCCCGAGTCACCCCCAAAACCCTTTCTAGGATACTAACACTTCACCTAAGAGATGAAGTGGCTCAGGTTAGGTTTGGCGGGTTTGTTAGCACACTCTAAGGCTCTCAAGGCTAGATCTCACTTAGGTCAACTAATGAGCACTTTGACTTGGTCAACTCACTAATGTTTCATCCCTCTTGATAGTACAACATACCTGTACTCAAGAATAAATAAAACACCTTGTTGACCTCTTGAGCTTGAATGTCTTCAATCTTGCCATACTTGAGCAATGTCCACTTGAGGGCTTTCAACTTAGCCTTTGAATTGAGCACGTCCATACTTGAGCTAATGACTTAGGATCTTTCCGTCTAGCATAGGAATGCACACTTGGATCCATAAGTCACTCCATATTGCCAATCATAACACGTTGATGACTTGCATTGCTTCCCTCGGTTAAGGTTTGGATATGATACTTGGAGACCCCACGGATGTTAGAACTTCACCTTAGCAAAACACTAATGGCGGCTTAGCTACTGCCCCAAAGATTGCTTAGTCCCTCACACTAAACATCTCGATTGATCTCTTCATCACTTATCCAATCCACTTTTGAGTTACACTTTGCTTCATACATAATTAACCTTCATTTGAAAACCCGCTTCAAATGCTTGATCTTGATTGACAACGTATGTGCAAGCTTCCAAATTAGAACCATAATGTGTACACTCATCCTTGTGTCCACTTTCAATAAACACATGAAGCCTTGCACTTGACTTAGAGAATTACTATCTTTTCTTTTATGATCCTTGTAATTTTAATCAAGCCATGTCTAGTATGGGAGGCAATGAATTGACCTTCTCAAATTGTCCCAATATTTATCTTCCTTTATTGCTTGATATTTGTCACAAGCATTAGGATCATCCATATATTTGTCTTCTCCAAAGTGAGCTATATAATATTCATTCACAAATGAATACTTCAATAATTGCTCATGAATATCTAAATAAACCTGCTCACAATCTTAGACAAATACATTAGTCCTTTAATCGCTTTGTCATTCAATTTATCAAAATCCACTTAGGGGCCTAGATGCACTTTCAGTTGGTCCTGGAGTCCATTCCCGAGGTGGTGGCGGTGCTTCCACAAGGCCTATAAATAGAAGAGGGGGGGACTCATTTCTTACCCAAATCACTTTCCAACTCCTCTCTCAATTTTGGTTTCCAAGTCTAGGAGGTAGGCTAGAGTAGTTCTACTTCAGGTTCTGAGGCTACTTTGGGATACAGGTATGAGTTCTCTTGTATCTTTATTTTATTGTATGACTTTGATCTACTTCAGCTATTCAGCTATTTCATATAAAGTAGTGTTAGCATGCATGAGTGATTTGTTCATGTGTTCTTCATTCGTTCATCATTTAGAGGCTCCTGTTCTTGATGAACAAGGCCTTTCGATTCAGTTGACGAATGATTTACTCATGTTCTCATTGTTTGTTCATAAGTTAGAGGCTCGTGTTCTTCGCGAACACGACCCTTTGATCTTATTGAGTAGATATAGTAGAACATGAATCCGTTTGTATGACTAGCCTAGTTTGATCCAGTTAGATCATGTGTTTGTGTTGTATGAAGTTCGAGTTCAAGCTACGGTACTCGGTGTGAGTGACCAGTTATCTGGTGGCACTGACCTGGGTCACAATAGCCCCGGTCGGTTAGTGCCTAGTTAACAACGCAAGCATGGTGCTTGGGTTGAGTAGCTGCGTTGCATATGAGCGTGCTCCACAGTTTGTCTTGAGGTAGTCCGCGGTAGTGATAGCCGTTAGACCCTTTGTAATCCTCCACATTTGGGTACACTGTAGGAGTCTAAAGTCTAACAACCGACGTCGTGCGGAAGCGATGCGGGTGGTTAGCTCCCCGTTTGGGCTTGGGTGCTGAGCTGATATTCGTACAATACTTATGTGACTGATTGGTATCTACTAACTTTATGTGTATAGTACCATAGTACCATAGAACCTAGAACTAACTCGTATGTTGCCTCCTAAGCCATAGTGTACCGAGGAGAGAATGAGTTCGAGTGTGTTCACACTACCCTATCATTATCATGTCTTACCCCTGTGTTTAGAACCTGACTTACTCTCGTATGTGATTTATACTCATTGCAATTGTGTTGAACTTGTTAATCCGACCATGCCTTCCTTGGATTCGATACCCTTTGGAATACTCGTTTGGGGAAATGCTGCAATGGTATATTCGTGTGCTTGCGGATTCTTTATGAATGTTAGGATTACCATCGTACATTTCTGGCATCGTTGCTTGGAACTCACGAACTTAGCAATGATGTTAAGAAGTGCCAACAAGCATTTTTGGTGCCGTTGCCAGGGATACAAACCTGGTGGCGACGCTAGCAAGTGTCAACAAACATTTCTTGCACCGTTGCCGAGGAAGGCAAAAGGATAACATGACAACACTTTGCATATGTTTATAATCATGACAGTGGAAAACAGTTCTCAATGTAGGCTAACCTTGATTGTCTTCTTTGTCTTTGGATGATGAAGACAGGTAGTGCATGACTGGTTTCGACTTACCGCTGAATTTCATAGAAGATCCTGACTCACTCGTAAGGAGATCTAGAATTCATTTTGGTTCTCCTTAGCATGTACGTTCGGAAGTCAACCTAGCTTCCTTTGTGCTATCCACATCAACTCCTATGGCCAACCCCAATGTCGAGAAGACTCTTCGTGAGTACTCTGCTCCCTCTGCTGATCAGGTGCCGACAGGCCCCGAGATCAACACTGGGAATGGAAACTTTGAGATCAAGACTGGCCTCATTACAATGGTACAGACTAGCCCATTCTGTGGCAAGCCTAATGAAGACGCGTGTGCCCATTTGCAACAACTCCTGGAGCTGTGCAGCACCTTCACCATACGAGGAGTGGAGGAAGATGCTATTCATCTGCGACTGTAACACCCAAGAATTTTTACAAGAGTGGTTAACCGGGCACTTGGAAAAGAGGTCAAAAATTGACTTTTTGAACGATATCTCGGATGGATGATCGGTGACCACCACTGCGTCGAGCTCGTCAAGACAATTCCGTTTTGCTACCCACATGTTTGTTTTGGACGTTACATGAGTAATCTATGAGAGAATGAAGTTTAGTTTAGTAAAAAAAATAGAAAACGTTCCTGACCCTTAATGACAGTGACCCTTAATTGCTTTTAGACTCCGGTTTTCCTTCCCTTTTCCCGTGATCAAGACCCACGGCATCTTTTCCCCCCTGCGACTCCCCATTCTTTTTCCTGAGACCGTGACCTTCCCCTCACCTGCCAGCCCTAGCACACCCCTTCCTTCCCCTTGCCGATCTGCTGCTGCCACCGAGAAAACAAGAGGGAGAGAAGGAGAGAAAGAGGAAGAGAGGAGGACTGCAGAAACCCTGGGATTTCGTGGTGGATCAAGGTGAGATGGTTTTAATCTAATCCCCTATTTTTGTATGAGATTTAGCACCGGTAATTAGTCTCCTTCGATTGGATTATTGGGGGGATTGGAGATGGATCTCGTGGTTAGTCTCTACTGGTTGACAGATTTGGCAGTTTATTTTCCTCCTCGAACACGACAATGATAGATTCCGAATTAATTTTTCCTCCTAAAGAAGTTTTTGTGAATGACTCTAAGATCTTTCCACGAAGTCTTCTATCATAATTTTTGGACCTATGGTTTAAGAGATATTGTAGTTCAAAGTTGGTTGTTTCGTTTTGACGAGTTTCTGAACAGTAAGGGCACTCCCAGTGGTGCATTTAAAGAGGTTTCTATGTGTATTAATTAAGCTATGTCATAAATATTTTGCTGAGGTGGTAGAGCAATTAAAGAAGAAAGAGAGGAGAAAACATGGAAACGATTTCTTCAGGACGGAACCGCATCTTCCCTCGCACCGAGACGCATGGAAACCGCAGGAAACCCATTGGGGAGACTCGACCGGCGTCTCCCCGGATCCACTGTTCCACCGCCGCCTCCGATGCCTCCCGCGCCCATGCCCGCCTCCTCTCCCTCGCCAGCGCCCAAGCGTTCCCGCGCCTGCAGTTTCCCGCATCGGCCTCTCTCCCGCGTTCAGCTCCTCCCTCACGCGCGACCTTGGCTGGCCCCAAATTTGCAGTGCTGTGCCGCCGCCACCAATGGTGTCCGGTCGTCTCCTCTCCCGCGCTCTCGACCTCGCATTTGCGCGCGCCCTCAATTTCCCACGCCAGCCCTCGCACTCCCGCGTGCGCGCTAGGCCGGAGGTCCCGCGCCCAAATAGCCTGAGCTCCCTGGACCCAATTCCAAACCCTAGCATCCTTCTTCCCCTGTTCCAAATCTTGTGGACATGATTCCACTTCGTCCACCTACCTCAAGCTCCAGTCAACGCAGGACAAGGCAAATCAGGGGTGCTCCAGCCACCCTTGCCGGCCGGTCTCCTATGGTCGACGGAGCTCCCGCTGCCCCTGCTGATGGATCCAGTTTGGCCACCAGTAGTCCTGTCGCCCCGGCTACAGCAGTATCTCCAGCACTTCTGAGTCTTCAAGCTGCTGGTTCCCTCAATGGTGGAATAGTTCCTCTCCAATGGGCTCCAGTGAAGGGTATGTTTACTTGTGAAAATAATTTCATCCAGAGTATGCAATTTACAATAATTTCATCCAGAAGATGGTTGGGTTGTTTGTAGACATATTAGAATAGAAAGTACAGTAATATAACACTGCTGGAATAAACTTTTTTATTGCATTTGAATGTGGTGAATTTTGCATACAATCGATCGGATTCTCATGCAAGTGAGAGAATTGATCAGTACACAGCTAGGTAAGTACATTTCTCAAGGTAGTAGTGTTTGCAAAATCTACAGAAAAGAATTTGAACCAACTTTTGCCTGGCACAATTATAATTGGTGCTGCTTCACAGTTGTGGAAGCTTTAGTGCCCAATCCTTCTTGTCAGTTCAGAGCGATTCAGCAAATTAGCATCTTCTTTACAGGGCACTCTAGCCATTTGTACAAGTGCCTCACCACAATTCAGGCAATATGCCATTTCTGAATTCTGATACTAGTCAATTAGACCTGAATCAGTGTTTTTTAGACTACCTGAATCATTTAATTAGAGCACACATTTAGCACTATGCATTTCTTGGCAAACTTCCACAGTAGGAGATCCAGGCATATAAATACATGGACATAAAGAGTCGCTTTGCATCATTCAAGAGGGAAAAGGCTGGCATATTTAATAACTGAATCTTGCAAAATATTTTTCTACAAATGAGGACCTTTTAACTTTCCAGACAAGAGGACCATACATGCCCTAATTTGAGTATCATGCTACCAACAGTAGATTGTTCTAAGGCCACACCTGACCTTAACAAGTTAAAAATATTTTTCCCTTGTGGAGTGGATATCCTAAAGATAACTTCATATCAATGTTTATTGAAATGCAATTATTTCTTAATGTGAATACTTTTTATTTGGATACCAGCACATCAATGCTTGCTTTTTTTTCAGGGTGTATCCACCTGGTGGGTTTACCCATTTTCTCCAGTCAAAGAGTACTTCTGAAAATTCTCATTTAGTTGGCAATACAACAAGAGAGGAGATGGATGCTGCACCTTATTATTTTACTATGCTGCCATTTTAGTTCTTTTGTTATCAACTATATGTGCTACTTATTATCTTGTTTCCTACATGAGACTATGTATCCTGGAAGTTCTTGCTGCATGGGTTGTCTTATTCATGAACTTAATTATTTTGTTGGAACCTGACGATGAACCTCATGAGCTTTACTTATTTTGTTGGCACCTGATGATGCAACCTCATGGAACTTTGGTTGTACGGTTATGGATGATGGATGTTGGATGTTTATTGATGTTGCATGTTGATGTTATCTCGAGTTGTTTTTTTTTTGAGCTGATGGATGCTAAATGCTTCCACTTTTTTATTTTTACTATACTTGTTATGAACTTTTGCTACCTGGGAATATATGCTTCCAATGTCAATTTGCCTCAGCTGATTTTTTTTACGGGCTGACAGTTACTGTTGGGAGATATGGCTGTGTTGTTGGCTGAGAGGTGTGGCTGCGTGTGTTGTGCAGAATAATTTGCCACACCTGATCTCTCTCCTTTGTGCATTGTATTTAAAGTATTTTGTGTATAATGATTACTGTAGAAACTAGTTGTTGGGGAGGATGGTTTCTATTGAAATTAACTCATCTTGGAAACTACTCCAAGAAACTTACCATTGGGACTGCCCTAATAGATCTATTCATTTTTAAGGCATCTTAAACGCCCAATCAATTCTTCAAATGAATACCAAAGTTGTATGGTTTTTACTAAGCTTTCCAGATTGGTAGAGATCATAATTTTTGGTTGGCTAGAACTCCAGATATAAAATTCTAAAGTTGGACAGTCAGTTTTTGTTCTCAGATTCAGAACTCGAAGTTGCTGTGATGATTAGTTGATCTTAATGATTTTTACTGCAAAGTGACATATAACAAAAGTTGTGGACCATATAATCATTCATTCTCTGGTGAAGTTTCATAATTTTTGGATGAGTGGTTTAGGAGATATGAAGGTTTTACCGCAGACTGTTAGAACTCAACACCGATTCCATAGTCTGAATTGAAGTGAAGATTAGGACAGCTGTTGATGTGAATAAAAATGTTTTGACCAATGATAATTGTTCTCCTTTGTCTGAAGTTTCTGAAAATGTATTTATTTATTAGCATTGCTTTTGTGGGTTAAAAGATACAAAAAAAGAAGTGTTGCTACTCTTGTAGGATGATTGCGGTGTTGCTGATTTTTGTCTTATGTCTTGTTTGATGGTTCTGGGCGTAGGAGCGATATGCTTATTGTTTGTATATGTTTGATTGAGTTGTATGTACTGAGTTCATGATGATAAACAGGTGGTTTTGCTCTAGGCCGTGCCTAGTGACCTTTGCTTCATCGCTTTGAGGCAAGTGAACGTAGCGGTGGTTTTGCTGCAACTTTGACATGTTGTTTATTCTACCTACATTCTAATAAATTCAGAAACCTTACTAAAGAAAAATTCAAGTATGTTATTCATCAAATTATTTCTTTATTACTTGTTCCATAATATAATTCTTGCTATTATTTTCCATCTTGAGGTAAAGAGGTATGTTTATGTGGTTGCATGTGGTGCAGGTGGTAACCATACTTGCAGTTGCACCATATCATAGCATCATATTTGCATTGCACATCATTCGTGGATGTCGCCGCTTATTTGCCGCGACCGTACTGGTACAGCATCGTACGTTGCCCGAGGAGGGGTACGATGCAGCTTCATACCTTGTTGGGTATGGAGGCAGTGGACATGGCATTTGCATTGCAGTTGCACTCATTGTGGTTCTTTATATTTCAGATATGCATTGGTATGAATGTGGTTATGAGGACATGATTATCTGAAGTAAATAAGCGGTTGAGGTTTATTCTTTTGTTCATATGGGGATGACTTTCCTTTTATCTTGTATCTATGTTTAAATTGATGTATAATGAACTCGTGGTTTAAATAACTTGTTAAAGCAGTTTGCTTGCTAAGATTTATTCTCACCCCCTTTATCCTTCCAGGTGCTTGAGTTGATGTCTGCTTGAAGGGATGGGAGTAGCTCCACATCTTCACATCATGCCACTTTATTTCTTTAACTTCAATAATGATACCTTGTTTTGTTGTTATGAGCATAGAGTATACCTAGTGGTGACGTTTGTGTTACCTTCTTAATGAATGTGGTTGACTTCTATTTGTGGTTTATTTGTTAAGTTGCTCACTTAATGTTGGTGTGTGGTTTATCTTTATATATCAATTATGTTGTTGCTTCCGCGTTTTTACTCTGTTTTTGGGGTTTTGCTGTCGAGTTGTTATGCTCTGGCACATGGTTTTTTTATGCGACCGAAACCGCAATTTATACCGCGGTAACCATTAATACCGCCGCGGCACGGTAGCGGTTCCTAGCGGTTTTAACCGCTAGGGTTTTCAAATTTTCAAAATTTAAAAAAATTCCCAAAAAATCCTAATAAATCCTTCAAGTTGCAATGATGCTAATGGTGTCAAATTTTTTAAAAAAATTCTTTCATTTAGCATATTTTACGATAATTAGAAGTTAAATCAGAAAAGAAAAAAAAATCGGCCGGCCCATTAAGGCCCACGTCGGCCCAACCGATGTGGGGGTCAAAATATCTCTCTCTGGAGCCACAGGATGCCTCTATTCGCCTCCCTCAGTCCTCCTTTCCCCCGTCCACAGCTCCCCCGCGCCCGTCCGCCGCCGACCGCTCCCCGCCGCCGCCGAACCGCCCCCCGGGAGTGGTTTGCCGAGTGGTTTGGGCGGCTTACCGCGCGCACGGCGGATCTACCGCCCGCGGGCGGTAAGCCGCGCGGTTGCGATGGTAAGCCGCACGGTTTCGGTGGTTAGCCGCCGGCTTGAACCGGTAACCACCCATTGGAAGGTATGCCCTTTTTCATGTCAACGGTTTTAATTCAAACCGCAGTGGTTTTTATTCAAACCGCATCAGTAAAAATAGCAAACCGCGCGGTTAGCCGCTGGAAACCATTTGTATAGGCCATTTTAATTTGAAATTTGAATTCGAGCGGTTTCGAGCGGTAAACCGTTTATACCGCTTGGTAAACCGCTACCGCCGATGGGCGGAAATAAACCAGTTGCATAAAAAAACTCTGCTCTGGCATGAGGGAAGGTTCTTTAGTAACATCTTGGGCCTTTGCGGCGCTTGGGGTGTTACAGCGATTGTTTTCGTTCTCACTTCTGGGAAAGGCGAAGTAATGGTTCTACGCGAACCGTGAGGAGATTAATACTTGGGCAAAATTCTCGGTGACATTCCTCATGAAGTTCTTTCCGTTGGGTAAAACCAATGCCCTGCGGGGAAGAATTTCAAGTTTTCAGCAAGCAGCAAATGAGACTATCCCAGAAGCTTGGGAGAGGCTTCAAGAGTATATTTTGGCCTGTCCTCATCATGGGATGGACAATTGGCTTATTCTTCAGAACTTTTATAATGGGCTGACTCCGACAGCCTGAGGACATGTTGATGCTGCTGCTGGAGGAGCTTTCTTCTCACTCACTATTGCTGATGCAACCAAGCTTATTGAGAAGATGGTCTCCAACCAAGGGTGGAGTGATGATCGACTCCAGCCACGTCAGAGGGGTACACATACTGTCAAGGAAGCAGATATGTTGAACGCCAAGATGGACCTATTAATGAAGCGAGTGGATGATCTGACCAATGAGAAGGCTGCCATGGCCACCACTACTCAAGCTATGGATTCTCACATGACCTGCGAAGTCTGTGGTAACACTGGGAATTCAGGTAATTACTGCCCTGCTACCCAGGAGGATGTGATGTTCATGAACGGTAATAACAACGGTTATCGTCCACAAGGAGGTCAAATGTGGAATCAACGCCCTTATTATCAAGGAGGTAATCAAGGTAATTCTTTCAATTCAAACTAACCTTCCTTGAGAGATCTCATTTTTGGGCAAGCTAAGATTAATGATGGCTTCAACAAGAAAATAGCTACCCATGATAAGGCTTTGGAGATCCTCAACACTATGATTGACAGCCTCTCTTCTGCTCTTAAGAGCCGGTTAAGCTTTAATAAGATAATAGAAACACAATTGGCTCGGTTGGCTGCTATGGTTCCCCCAGTTGAAAATGCAAAAGCTGTAGTCACGAGAGGGGGTAAGACCACTCGCGATCCGCCTTATCCTAACCATGAAGGGACCAGTAAAAAGAGCACGAGAGAAGTTGAGGAATCCAACAAGGGCCCTTCTGATATAAAGGAACACGCACTAGGAAGAAGGAATCCCATAGAAGAAAGGGCACCTGAAGGAGAGGCAGAAAAACCAGAGTTCATCGAGACAAATATACTACCCTTCCCTCAGTGAAATACGAAGATGACGGTGGATGAATAATTCACTCGTTTCGTTGATATGATTCAGAAAGTCTACATCAACGTTCCACTTCTTGAGGCAATGCGGGTACCTACGTACGCACGCTACCTCAAGGACATCCTCGCCAAGAAGCGGGCTCTACCAATGTCGGAGGTGGTAAAGCTCACAGAAGAATGTAGCGCTGCTATACTCAACCGTCTTCCTGAAAAGAAAAAGGATCCAGGGTGCCCTACGATCACCTATACGATCGGGACACAGCGATTCGATCACGCTCTCTGCGACCTTGGGGCAAGCGTCAACGTTATGCCTAAGGTAGTTTTTGATCAATTAAATTATACGGAATTGTCCCCAACCACTTTCCAGCTGCAGCTCGCCGACTCATCAATTCGATACCCAGCGGGGATTCGACTTCGTGGTACTCGATATGAACATTGATAAAGAAACGTCGCTCATACTTGGGCGACTGTTCTTGAGTACTGCTGAAGTACGCATTGATGTTGGAACAGGGTTTAATCATACTCCACATAAATGGCAAGGAGGAAAGGTTTGAATTCCATCCCAGAAAGGAACAAATGCTTAATGATCAAAAGCTTGCAGAAGCCCAAGGATCTTAAGAAGCCCTCCGTCGGGAGAGATCTGGTAAGTCATCTTTCACTCTCCAATGCAATAAATTTCTGACAAAAGAAGAAGCAAGCCATCCTTACCCCCTGCTCTCTGTGCTTCTGCTCAATTTGTTCAAGACAATCTTTGCCAAAAGCATTGTCTTGCACACCTTTGAGCAGGCACAACAGCAGCAGTTGGAGGAGCAGAGGGTTTTCTTTCAGTGGATGGTATATCCCCCTCCACAGTAGTGAGCCTGAAGCTAGCTCGGGGGAGGACCCCCACTCAAAGGTAACTTGTATCTTCAATTGTTTTCAGAACCCCATATGATAAAAACCCATAAAAATCTGTAAAATCAAAAAGATGAAAAATATTTATTTGCTTTCCTAAATTAGTTTGTTTTCATGTGCGCGGTAAGAATGCTTTCATTCCCATGGTTGAAATGATGAATAGTTGCTCTATTTATTCCTCTTATATGCCTTGCTTACAACTTAGTATCTTATTTAAGTTTTGAGTTAGTTGGCTTGCATGATCAAACCTTAGCTTGAAACTTGTGGGTAGCAAAAAGCATGACATTTGCCTAGGTTGTTGTGAGGTATGATATGGTATAATAGAGTTGCTATGAGCTAATGCCAAGTGATGTTTGATTTCCGGAGTTTTCTTTTGAAAATGTCAAAATGATAAGTTTCTTAATGATGAGAAATTCATATCCAAAGCCATATGTAGATCCTAGCAATTGTTAGCCTCCACATATGCTACCTGATTTCTTCATTGAGTCTTGTCGAATTGTTATGACCCTCGGCGAGAAACTTGTCATGCTCCTATGATCAAGATCACGTACACAGCCACCATATGCTAGACTTCCACACTGGAAGTTAGCAACCGTCATTTCATCCATTCCCCCATCCATTCCACAAATAAAGCTCTGTGCATTCTTCATAATTCAACCCTCTCAAAAAATACTCAAGAAAGGCTATGGTCTATGTGAAAAAGAGAAAGAGATAAAGAGACATAGCCCAAGTCTCAAACTTTCAAAAAGGAGAGAGAGGAGAAAATCATGCAAAAGAGGAGTCCATCCTCCATCCACCATATACACACATATGCACATCTTGATCAGGTTGTATGACTTGTTGCTCCCAAGGATCTGGTTTTTGACTCGACAATACATGAGAAATAGGTATGCCACATGTTTTCCCTACCTACAGCTCCACATATAAGTTTATCAGGAGTAGGTTGTGAAAGAAGGCAAATCAATGCCTTGGTGAGGAATCATACATATTGAGCGATCCGAGAGTATCATTTGAGGAACTTTGATTTCTTTTGAAAACCTGCAAAACCTCCAGATTGATAACTGATCAAGGTACAAGCAACTGGCAACTTCTATATAACTATTCTATCTCTCAACCACCTAAGGCAAGGTGAAGCTACATGCCCTATATTGATCAAGCGAAAGGTAAGATTAATGCCAACTCATTCAACTCTTGATAGAATACCTAGTAGTATGCTTGTCATAAATTAGGAATACAACATCGTAGCAACTCCTGATCAACCAACCTAAGTCCTTAGTGTATTGCTCGGGACGAGCAAGAGGCTAGCTTGGGGGGGTTGTTGACGGCTGTTAAGTGCTTACTTTAGCCGTCAATTTACTCATGAATAAAGGAGCAAAAGGCATTTCTTACACGCATTTAGTTAAGAATAATGTAGTTCCATTTGTCCTTGGAGATTATGTGATTGCAGGTAAATAAGCATAAAAGAAGTGACAAACTCACCTTCTATGGTCCATGCCACATCACCTTAGGCAAGGAACGGTTGCCACCTACGATCCTATGCATGCAAGCCATGTCACTGATCCAAGGAAGGCAAATCCCGACAAATCAAAGGGTGACACATGGATGTCACATGGATTGAAGGGCCCACGGGCAAGCAAACCGCCTCAAAACAGCGTGTACACAGGGAACCGACGTGAGGACCCACCCAACAACCACCAGGAGGAAGCACAGGCCGAGTGGGGCCCACAGGGGGTCAGCCGACCCCACAGGTCGGCCGAATCGACCTTGTGGCGCCCAAGGCCCGGCTTCCACGTGGTGTTGCCAGGTTGGTCCTGGAGTCCATTCCCGAGGTGTTGGCGGTGCTTCCACAAGGCCTATAAATAGAAGAGAGGGGACTCATTTCTTACCCAAATCACATTCCAACTCCTCTCTCACTTTTGGTTTCCAAGGCTAGGAGGTAGGCTAGAGTAGTTCTACTTCAGGTTCCAAGTCTACTTTGGGATCTAGGTATGAGTTCTCTTGTATCTTTGTTTTATTGTATGACTTTGATCTACTTCAGTTATTCAGCTATTTCATATAAAGTAGTGATAGCATACATGAGTGATTTGTTCATGTGTTCTTCATTCATTCATCATTTAAAGGCTCTTGTTCTTGATGAACAAGGCCTTTTGATCTAGTTGACAAATGATTTACTCATGTTCTCATTGTTTGTTCATAAGTTAGAGGCTCGTGTTCTTCGCGAACACGACCCTTTGATCTTATTGAGTAGACATAGTAGAACACGAATCCGTTTGTATGACTAGCCTAGTTTGATCTAGTTAGATCACGTGTTTGTGCTATATGAAGTTCGAGTTCAAGCTACGGTACTCAGTGTAAGTGGCCAGTTATTTGGTGGTACTGACCTGGGTCACAATAGCCCAGGCCGGTCAGTATCTAGTTAACAACACAAGCATGGTGCTTGGGTTGAGTAGCTGTGTTGCACATGAGCGTGCTCCACTGTTTGTCTTGAGGTAGGCCGCGGTAGTGACAGCCGTTGGACCCTTTGTAATCCTCCACGTTCAGGGTACACTGTAGGAATCTAAAGTCTAACAACCGACATCATGCGGAAGCGATGCGGGTGGTTAGCTCCCCGTTTGTGCCTGGGTGCTGAGCTGATATTTATACAATGCTTATGTGACTGACTGGTATCTACTAACTTTATGTGTATAGTACCATATAACCTAGAACTAACTTGTATGTTGCCTCCTAAGCCGTAGTGTACCAAAGAGAAAATGAGTTCGAGTGTGTTCACACTACCCTATCATTATCATATCTTACCCCTATGTTTAGAACCTGACTTACTCTCGTCTGTGATTTATACTCATTGCAATAGTGTTGAACTTGTTAATCCGACCATGCCATCCTTGGATTCGATACGCTTTGGAATACTCCTTTGGGGAAATGCTACAATGGTATATCCGTGCACTTGCGGATTCTTTGTGAACGTTAGGATTACCATCAGACATTTTTAGCATTGTTGCTAGGAACTCACGAACTTAGCAATGATGTTAAGAAGTGCCAACAAGCATTTTTGGTGCCGTTGCCAGGGACACAAACCTGGTGGCGACGCTAGCAAGTGTCAACAATCTACTGCTATAAGGTCATGACCTTTGGCCTGAAAAATGTTGGTACCACGTACCAAAAGGCAATTAAAAGTGCTTGGCATCCCAGGTCGGGAAAAACGTAGAAGTCTACATCAACGATGTGGTCGTCAAGACCACCCATGAGGATGAGCTCATAGCTGACCTCGCTGAAACCTTCGCCAACCTACGCACCTACCAATGGAAGCTCAACCCAACCAAGTGCGTCTTCGGGGTCCCTTCCGAATTGCTTCTGGGCTTCATGGTCGGGCACCGAGGCATTCAAGCCAACCCTGTCAAGGTCGATGCGATTCGCAACATGGTAAAGCCATCTTGCAAGAAAGATGTCATGAAGCTCACCGGAATGATGGTGACCCTAGGTCGTTTCATGAGCAAGCTTGGCGAAAAAGGTCTGCCTTTCTTCAAGCTATTGAAGAAAGCAGATAAGTTCATGTGGGATGAAGATGCACAGCAAGCCTTCGACACGCTCAAGGAGTCCTTGACCTCTCCACCAATGATGACGCCTCCAATCCCGAAGGAAACACTCATCCTTTACATCTCGGCAACCACTAATGTGGTCAGTACGGTCCTCGTCACCGAGCGAGAAGAAGAAGGGTAGGTCTACCCTGTCCAACGACCTATGTACTACATAAGCGAGGTCCTGGCCGACGCTAAGACACGATATACACAGCCTCAAAAGCTGCTCTGCGCACTTTTGATCACATCAAGAAAGCTCCGGCACTACTTTCAAGCCCACAATATCAAGGTGCCTTCCTCATGCCCGCTAGGGGAGATCCACTACAACCGCGACGCCAACGGCCACATCGTCAAGTGGTCAGTCAAGCTGGGAATTCGACATTGAGTTCTGCTCTAGGCACGTAGTCAAGTCGCAAATCCTAGCTGACTTCGTGTCAGAATGGACGGAAATCCAGATGTCCCCTCCCACGGAGCAGCATAAACACTGGATCATGTACTTCGACGGTGCTCTCAACCTCGAGGGTGCCGGATTTGGCATGCTGTTCATCTCTCCTCAGGGGGAGCAGCTCAAATATGTCCTTCAGATCCACTACAAGGCCTCCAATAATGGAGTAGAGTATGAAGCTCTGTGTAACCATCTAGGCCCTTTCGCACCTTTGGTAAGGGTGTGTTTCGATGATAAATGACAACCATATGATTGTGACTAACCTTTGTATTGTAGCGGATTATATCTTGGGTTATTGTCATAAGTATTGAATAAAAAGAGACCCTTCAATTTGATTTTATGGACGATCAATGGACAAATACTACAAGGCTAAGGACTTTGTTAGTTCCAAGTGTCACAAGGTGATGAAAGACACTTGGATTGCTAGTTTGTAGTGTTTGACCGTACTATTAAGAGGGGTTCATGCACTAGTAGCTTGACCATGCACCAAAAGCCATGAAAATATGCACACTCAAGTTCCTTGGATGCTAATCAGCTCAAAGTACTCATGGAAACACATTGGAAGCAAAAGAATCGACGGAAAACTCAAAGGCGATTGAATTGGACGAGTTAAACTTCAAAGCATAGCGTCGGATGAACCGACGCCTGCTTTTCTAGTTGCGTCGGATGAGTTCTGCGGCTGGATTTTTCAACAGTGACCGTCAGATGAACCGACGGCCCTAGCATCGGTTCATCCGGTGACTTAGGGTTTGGTAACAGTAAGGTTTCGAGTTCTGTCTCTTCAGCACCGGATGATCTGACGCCTTGACCAGCGGTTCATCTGACGCCCTCATTCAAATCATACAGAGACGCGCCAAGAATTTTGCTTCAGCACCGGATGAACCGACGCTTCATGGACACCTCAGCGGTTCATCCGACGCAGTGTTTAAACCATACAGTACCGCACCGAGTGGGTGCTCTTCAGCACCAGATAGACCGATGGTGCGTTGGTGCATAGCGTCGGTGCATTGACTGGGTCACTTGGTTCAACGGCTATTTCAGCGATTGTGTGTGACCGGATGATCCGACGCCTGCGCAAGGGGGACCATCGGTTCATCAGACGGTACTACTTTGTAGGGAAACTTTTCCAACGGCTAGCCACCGTTGCTAGGCCTATATATATGACCCCCCCTATGTCTCTTGAGCTGCCTTTGCCACTCTGAAGATCTACAGTAGCCAAGGAGAGAAGGAGATTGTGTTCTTGCTCATTTGGGATTCTCTTCCTCTTATTTGAGGAGCTCTTTCTTAGTGATCAAGGGTTTCAAGGTGCATATCATGGCTTAGCTGAGTGCTCAGGTCAAGTGAAGGTGTGTGGGCTTGTTACTCTTGGAGTTTGACGGCTCCTAGATGGTCTTGGTGCTTTGGGGGTTCTTGGTGAGCTCTTGGAGATTGTGGGAGCCTCAAGAAAGCTTGGTGTACACGGTTCAAGACCCACCGTTCCAGAGATGGAGAACGGGTACTCTTAGTGAGCACTTGAGTCTTGGTGACTTGAGGGGGAGCAATACTCTTAGTGAGTGCTCCAACGTGGATTAGGGGGAAGTGTCAACTTCTCGATACCACGGGAAAAAATCCGGTTGTCTCTTGTGCCTCTCTCTACTGACTTGCATTTATTTTCAGCACCTAATTTCCGCACTTAAGTTTCCTTGCTTTAGTTCTCTTTAAGTTGCTTGTTTGCCTCTTATCTTGACTAGGGTGTTTCATATCTCTTAGTGTGATATTTGCTAAGGAAACTCTTGTTAGTGTGCTTAGTAGTAGAGAAAAACCTTTTTAGATGGGCAACACTAGTTGATAGGCTAAGGTTTTCTTCATGCTTTAGAAATTAAAAAGAAGGCCCATATTCAACCCCTCCCTTCTATAGGCCATTGATCCTACAAGTGGTATCGGAGCTAGGCTCTCTATTTGCTTGGCTTAACCGCCTAGAGAGATGGGGAAAGGTAGTGGCAATGGCCCTCCCAAGTTGGCGGGGAAACGGTTCACCTTTTGGGCACATAGAATAGCTAGCTACCTTCAAGCACAACACCACGATGCATGGCTCACTACCATGTATCCTTTGCCACGTGTTCCCACCGAGAGTGAGTCCAAGTGGAACTCTCGCGCTAGAAACCATATCTTTGAGGCACTAGATGAGGAATTGTTTGATCGGGTCTATACTTTGGAGAACGCCCATGAGGTATGGATGGAACTTAAAGACATCCATGTGGGCAACAAGAAGATCCATGAGGAGAAATATGAGTTGCTCAAGGTGGAACTCAATGAGTTCAAAATGCTTGAGGATGAGGGCAAAGAGCAAATGTACTCTAGGATGGGTGTGCTTATTCAAAATATCAATGCTCTCGATGTTGCTAACCTTACCGAGCAGGAAATCATCCAGAAAATCCTCCAAACGCTCCCCAAGCCCAAGTACAACATCATCAAGGCACTTCTCTTTGAGAAGGACTTCTCTACCCTCACCATCACCGAGGTTGTGAACAAGATCCGCTCCCATGAGATGTTCACGATGGAAGAAGTGGAATCGTCTACTTCCAACTCAAGCTCCAAGAAGGATCTTGCACTCAAGGCAAGTGAGAAGGTCAGGCCAAATATGAAGAGCAAAGCAAAGCCTCAATCATCCTCAAGTGAAAGCGAAGACAAGAGTGACTCAAGTGATGTGGAAAGCGTTGATGCAAAGTTTGCTCTTCTCATGAAGAGAACTACCAAGATGCTTTCCAAGATTGGCAAGAAGGGTTACAACTATGATCCCAAGAAGCAAAAGTTTCGGGCATCTAGAAGAAGTGGTGAAGGAAGCAATAGGAAGTGCTACAATTTTGGAAGCTATGATCACCTATCCTATGATTGCCCCAAGCCTGACAAGCGTGTATCAAGCTCAAGCAAGAAGAACGATGAGGATGAGAAAGATGCCAAGTACTACAAGAAGACCTCATCCAAGAAGAAATCATCAAACAAGCCCTACCACAAGAAGAAGGGCGAACATCGTTCTCTCTTGGCCAATGAGTGGATTAATTGGGGTGAGACTTCAAGTGAATCAAGTGAAAGTGAAGAAGAAAAGAACAAGAAGATCGCCAGTATTGCTATCAAGGATGATGAAGAGCCTTCGCTTCCACCTCCACCTATGTGCTTCAGGGCAAAGCATTCTAAGGTGAGTGATAGCGATAGTAGTGACTCTTCTAGTAGTGATGATGATCTCTCACCAAATGCTCTTAAGGGTCTTCATGATGAATACACCTCAATGATTAAGAAACAAAAGAGTAAGCTCAAGACACTTGAAGAGACCCATGAGAAACTTAAGCTATCAAATGATGAGTTACTTGTGAAGCACAATGACCTTAGCAAAGAGCATGATGCTTTGGTAGTGTCTAACAAGTCACTTAGAGATGACCATAACAAGTTGCTTGATAAGCACAATGAGCTAATCGTCAAGCATGACGACATAACCGTGCTTAACAAGTCTCTTGAGTCAAATCATAAGATGCTTAAGAAAGAACATGTGATCTTAGAGATGAAATATCAAGAGCTTGAGCTTGCATATGAGGCCATTGGTTCTAGTGGGCACGAAGATGCTAGAGAAGTCACTAAAACCAATGCTTCTACCTCATGTGATGATCTAGTTGAAGAACTTAAGATCTTGCTTAATGATGAAAATGTTGCACCCTCTTCCAAGACTAACCATGCTAGGGTGAAAGCTCTTGAAGAAGAAGTGAGAAGCCTAAGGTCTTGTATGAAGACTTTAGCCAAGGGTGAGGAGTTACACAAGGAGATCCTCTACTACAATGCAAGAGATTATGGGACAAAGGGACTTGGTTCTTTCCCTAATCCTATCAAGGAAACTCCTAAGTCCAAGGACCTATATGGGTGTTTCAACAGGGAAGTTGGGTCTTATTGTCAACATTGCAAGGTCACCGGCCATCACACAAGGGAGTGCCCAATACCTACTCTCCCTTTGCCCACCTTGCCTAATAATTTCAAGTCTATGTACAATGATAATCATTTCTTGTTGATGAAGCAAAACAATGGCAAGGTTGCGATCAAGTTTATTGGTGCCAAACCCAAAGTCAAGCCACCTAGAAGCTTATGGATTCCGAAAGTTCTTGTCACTCACATCAAGGGGCCCAAACTAGCTTGGGTTCCTAAATCTCAATCCTAATTTCTTATGTGTAGGTGAACTACAAGGTCGGAGGGAGTCATTGGATACTTGATAGTGGTTGCACTCAATACATGACCGGCCAAGTAAAAATGTTCACCTCACTAGTGGATGATGCGGAAGATCATGAACAAGTATCATTTGGTGATAATTCTAAATGAAGGATCTCCGGATTGGGTGAAATCTCTCTAACAAATGATTTGTCCCTTTCCAATGTTCTGTTTGTTGATTCTTGTAGTTACAACTTGCTTTCCATTGCACAATTTTGTGACCTTGGTCTTTCATGCACATTTGATGATGAAAGGGTCACAATCACTAACAAGAAAACTAATGAAGTTGTTTTCAAGGGATTTCGCTATGGCAATCTTTATCTTGTAGACTTTGCATCCCATGAAGCAAACTTGACTACTTGCCTCATCTCCAAGACATCCAAGGGTTGGCTATGGCATCGCCGCATTGCACATATAGGCATGAATCAACTCAAGAAGGCTTTCAAGAAAGGAATAGTTCTTGGTGTGAAGGATGTCACATTTGAGAAGGACAAGTTATGTAGTGCATGTCAAGCCGGCAAGCAAGTTGCAAGTCATCATCCTATGAAGGCTTATGTATCTACCACAAGACCATTGGAGCTCATGCACATGGACCTCTTCGGACCAACTACATACAAGAGTCTTGGTGGTAATCTCTATTGTCTTGTCATTGTTGATGATTACTCACGCTATACTTGGACATTCTTTTTGGAGGACAAGGGCAAGACGTTTGATATCTTCAAGAAATTTGCTACAAGAGCCCAAAATGAATTTGGGTCATCTATGGTGAAGATTAGAAGTGACAATGGGTCGGAATTCCGGAACACAAGAGTGGAAGAGTATTGTGATGGTGAAGGCATAAAGCACGAATTCTCCTCAACCTACACACCGCAACAAAATGGTGTGGTAGAGAGAAAGAACAAGACACTCATCACTCTTGCTAGAGCTATGTTGGATGACTATGGGGTTTCACAAAGGTTTTGGGCGGAAGCTATCAACACGGCGTGTCATGCTTCAAAAAGAGTGTATCTCCATCGGCTATTGATGAAGACACCATATGAGCTTCTTATTGGGAGAAAGCCCAACATCCCCTACTTCCGGGTGTTTGGTTGTAAGTGTTTCATATTCAAGAAGAGGAAGCATCTAGGGAAGTTTGAGAGTAGGGTAGATGAGGGCATGTTTGTTAGTTATGCATCTAACTCCAAGGCATATAGAGTATTCAATAACACTACACGAGTAATTGAAGAAACATGTGACGTGGAGTTCGATGAATCTAATGGCTCCCAAGGGGATGGCTTTTGTTGTGATGATGTAGGAAAGGAACCTCTCCGAGATGCAATGAAGAAGATGGCTATTGCGGACATCAAGCCAAAGGAGGATGATGACTCTCACTCTATTCATGAAGACTCCTCCTCCGATGATGATAACCATGATGATCATCCAAGGCGTGCAACATCATCCCCCACAAGACAAGATAGTCCATCTTCCTCACAAGAACCACCTCCTGCATCACAAGATACTCAAGATCAAGTAGAGGAAGTGGAAGAAGTTCAATCTCAAGATGATCCCACCTCTACAACATTTGGAAGGCGTACAAGGACTTCAACGAACCATCCCATTGATATTGTCTTGGGTGATCCCAAGGGTGGTACAAGGACTCGCCGCAAGCAATATGCCTTATTTTGCAAACATCATGCTTTTGTCTCTTTTGTAGAACCCACAACTATAGATGAAGCACTTGGGGACCTAGATTGGATCTTGGCTATGCAAGATGAGCTCAACAACTTCACAAGAAACCAAGTGTGGGAGTTGGTAGAGCACCCCAAGAACAAGAACGTGATTGTCACTAAGTGGGTCTACCGAAACAAGCAAGATGAACATGGTATTGTGGTGAAGAACAAGGCAAGACTTGTCGCCAAAGGGTACTCTCAAGTTGAAGGCTTGGACTATGGAGAGACCTTCGCTCTGGTGGCACGTCTTGAAGCTATCCGTATCCTCCTTGCATATGCATCTAGTCATAAAATGAAATTATTTCAAATGGATGTTAAAAGTGCTTTCTTGAATGGCTTCATCAATGAAGAAGTCTATGTGGAGCAACCTCCCAGTTTTGAGGATGCTACATATCCTAACCATGTCTATAGGTTGCGCAAGGCTTTGTATGGACTCAAGCAAGCTCCTAGGGCATGGTATGAGAGGCTCCGGGACTTTCTCATTGAAGTGGGATTCAGGATTGGTAGAGTGGACAACACGCTATTCACAAAGATCATCAACAAAGAGCTTTTCATTTGTCAAATTTATGTTGATGATATTATCTTTGGCTCTACTAACCTCAAAGTGTGCAAGGACTTTAGTGATCTCATGACTAGGGAATTCGAGATGTCAATGATCGGAGAGCTCAACTTCTTCCTTGGGTTTCAAATCAAGCAATTGAAGGAAGGGACTTTCATTCATCAAGAGAAGTACACTAATGATAATCTCAAGAAGTTCAAGATGGATGATTATAAGCCGATCAAGACTCCAATGCCTACCAATAGACATCTCGACCTAGATGAGGGAGGTAAACCGGTTGACCAAAAGCTTTACCGTTCCATGATCGGTTCTCTTCTTTATCTTACCGCATCTAGGCCCGATATCATGTTTAGTGTTTGTATGTGTGCTCGGTTTCAAGCCAACCCTAAAGAATCTCACCTAAGTGCTTTAAAAAGGATCCTTAGATACTTAAAATACACACCTAGCATTGGCTTGTGGTACCCCCATGGTGCTTGTTTTGAGCTCTTGGGTTATTCGGATTCGGACTTTGCCGGATGTCGAGTAGACCGTAAGAGCACTTCGGGTGGGTGCCATTTGCTAGGTCGATCTTTGGTTGCTTGGTCCTCTAAGAAGCAAAACTCCGTGGCCTTATCCACCGCGGAGGCAGAATGCATTTCCGCGGAGGCTTGTTGTGCTCAAATCCTCTACATGAAGCAAAGCCTCTTGGATTATGGTGTGATTCTAGATAGGGTTCCCCTCCTTTGTGACAATGAAAGTGCCGTAAAAATTGCTAACAACCCGGTTCAACATTCGCGCACCAAGCACATTGATATCCGTCATCACTTCTTGCGAGACCATGTTGCAAAAGGGGACATTGTCCTTTGTGGTGTTCGCTCCGAGGAGCAATTGGCGGATATATTCACTAAGCCTCTTGATGAAAACACCTTTTGTAGGCTTCGGAGTGAATTAAATGTGCTTGATGCGTCCAACATCATGTAATGCTTGTCATATAGTTTGCATTTGCATATGTACATGATTAGGGGCTTGTCTAACCTTGATGAGATAGTGGTGAGTATAGGTCTTCCTTGAGCCGGTGGTTCTCTTGTTTCGCTCAAGGCATGTTGGAAGGCTCACCATGAATAAGCTTATCAAGGGTTCAAACTTGGCAAGATAGTTTATCTTTCCGCTTTGCATGTATGCTTGTCATGTAGGTTGCACTCATGTTTAATTTCATGCACTTGTTCTTGCATAGCATTGCGTGAGAGAAGTCACAAAGGAAACTCACACTATGAGAAAGTTGCTTAGCGTTCAATGCAAATCAACAACTCCTAAGGTGTGATGAGACAAATGATTGTGCTTAATGCCTATTGAGTTAAGTCCTAACGAGCTTAAGGTGTTTATCTCTAAGTTCAAAGGCAATTAACTCATACATTCCCTTTTTGGAGTTCCCTCCTCTCCTTTGGTTCTTAAATTGCCTATTTTATCTATGGTTTATCCCTTCTTAGGGAGCTAATTGTGTATCTATATGTATTTTACAAAGGAGTGCTTGAGGGGTGAGGTTGTCACTCAGAATTGATCCAAGAATGTGTTTGTGTTGGCTTGTGTGTGACATTTGTTGGATCAAAAATGATAAATAGTTCAGCAAATCGAAATTCTCACCGTTGGATGAACCGCTGCCTAGTAGGTTCCAGTGTCGGTTCATCCGGTGATAGGGTCTGTGCACTCAGTTCGTCTCTGGTAGAAAATTCCTACCGTCGGATGAACCGACGCTGCCTCGTATCAATCCAGCGGTTCATCCGGTGCTAAAGGAATTTCTGCTCCATCACAACCCTACCAGCAACTGCTCCGACGCATCTAGCAGAGACGCCATCGGTTCATCCGGTGCACTGATTCACTGCGGAGCTAAGTTGTTCCGACGGTTCGACCAATGCTCGTCTCTTTCCACCGTCGGTTCATCTGACGCTACTTTGACGCGTGGGTCCCGTCTGTCATAACGGTTGGTGGCATCATCTCCTTCATTCGAACCCTATCTTCTCGCCGCCGCCGTCCGCACATGTGTGTCGCCATTCTCACCGCCGGCGGCCACCCTCTCGCGTGTGTGCCTCCCCTGCCATCGCCGCCAGCCGCCCGCGCCGCTCGTCCGTGCAGATTTCGCGCGCGCGTGCCGAGCCTGACCCGGCTAGGGTTTCTGCCGCCGCCTCAATCCCGTCCCGGCCTCGCCGCCGCAGCTCACCGGCATTCACCAGAGGCTGCGCGGGGCACTTGTCGAGCTCCTATTGCGCTGTGGTGTGTACTTCACCTCGATTCACCCCCTGATGTACTGTTTCAGTAGTTTTTAGGGTGAATTAGTGAAGAAACCTGGTGAATTAAATCTCTGATCTTGAGTTTCTCTTCAATCCATGCACCTGCTTTCTCATGATCAGTGGATTAGGCTCAATTTCTGTAGGTTTTGCTACATATCTCTTGAATTTGAGCCAACTGTTACTATTTAGGTGCATTTACTGTACTTCTTTTTCTCTAAACAGTACTATGTCCTTAGGATCTCACACACTCACATCTCTGTACACCTAAGGACTGCCTAGAATTCATTTCCTTAAACTTGAGTTAGTCTTTCACCTACTAGATTCCATGCTTAGGCTCATATCTATTTCTTTGCTATGCTTAAGGACCCCTTATCCTAGATACATATCTTGTTTATTCTTATCTCGCCATTCTATAATCTTCTATCGTTTCTTTGACAGATGGCAGGCGACAAGAGGAAGGGTAAGGCGGCGGCAGAGCTGAAGAAGAAGAAGACCCGGCAGGAGAAGGAGTGGGAGCATGTGCTCAGTGTGCCAGATCCACATACTCAGCCTCAGAGGGGTATTCAGATTGGTACGAGTGCACAGAGTCAGGGGGAGCAGCAGCAGCAGCCACAGCAGCAGTTACGATGTTCAGGCCGTAGTCAGCAGACAGAGACACCTCCTTCTGCCCCACGTACTGGTCCTCGGACTCGTGGTGGACACACTCAGCCGACACCGAGGCAGAGGAGAGCTGCAGTTGAGGAGATGGTCGAGCTAGAGCAGCAGGCACAGCCAGTCCACAGGCCAGAGCTTCCCAGGGGTCCGCGGGCAGAGGCTTTCAGCGTTTAAATCCGCGATCTGCGGAACTTGCCCGGGCCGAAGATTCGGCGGTTGAGGAGCGTGCCCGAGGATGAGTGGTTCCCTCGTGGGCGAGAGGACTGTGACCCTCGCTTCTAGACGATCCTCCAAGGGAGCTTCTACGCCTCCTACATCCGCAATGGTTCACAGCTGAGTCAGCACAAGATGCTCCAGTTTACAGCAGTCAGAGCAGCAGCAGCTAGGGAGCCGATCCTCCCGTACTTTGACTACCTTCTCGGCTTGGCAGATTTAGTGAGCCTGAGGTCCCGGTACGTCCCCGAGTGGGTTCGGGTGTTCTACGCGACAGTCTACGTTGAGGCTGACTGGCTCTCGATTCACTTCATGTTTATGGGTCAGCAGCAGAGGCTCACTCGAGAGGGGATCACAGAGTTGCTAGGGGTACGGCTCGAGGACGACTCGATCCACTACTTGGCCTACCTTGACGTCGAGGCTCCTCGTCGTGCTCACACACCTGTGCTACCTTCGGACGACGAGATCAGCTTTCTCTTCTTGCAGCCGTTCCTCCCCGGTACTCCCAGGACTCCGGACCGCTTGACTCGTGAGGCATACGTGGTTCACTACGCACTCCGGAGGTTCGTGCTGTACAGGATGGGGAACGCCGAGTCGCTCACCGGCGTGCAGCAGTGGCTCCTCATGTACGTTATAGCGAAGCGCCCATTCGATATTGTTGATATCCTGATCAGCGGGGTCGAGGACGCTATTATTGATGGTATGGGGATGACTCGACAGCAGCGGTTTGCTCACTAGATCAGTTGGATGCTGTCACGTCTCGAGGCCCAGCGCTACGTCAGTACTTTGGAGCAGTCCAAGTACATCTTTCCGACCTACCGGCCTCCGATGCCGGGTGACAGGAGGCGGGGTCCGAGGGGTCTGAGACGGGCCGAGGAGACCCTGCAGGCACGTGCAGCAGCAGAGGCAGTGATGGATGAAGCTGCACGACAGGACGCTACCCTTGCAGCAGCTGAGGCACCTCTGCCACAGTACTTCGTGACAGATGATGAGGACTCCAGTGACGATGACGAGTTTGTGCCCGCCCCTGAGCCCGTGTTTCGAGTTCGCTGCACACACGACGACAAGGCCGGGGGTTCTGCCTTGCTAGGACAGAGAGAGCCTGAGTCACCGATTCCTCCTCAGATTACTACTGCTCAGGTGACTCAACCGGACCAGCTTACCACACTGATTCAGACCCTGGCAGCTCAGACACAGAACACCTTCCAGGTCCAGCAGCAGATGCAGGCACAGTTCCAGCAGCACCAGGAGGCCCAACAGGTTATCCTTGAGGGGATCCGGCAGCAGCAGGAGGCACAGAGGCAGCAGATCCTCCAGCACCAGATGATGACCACACAGATGTTCACGTTTATGTCTGGTTGCCTCGGTCAGCTCTTCCAGCAGTCAGGGTTGCAGCTTCCTCAGCTTCCTACCGTTCAGCAGCTCCAGGCCGACCCGAGTGCTCCTCTACCAGCTGCCGGTGGGTTCGTGAACATTCCCATTGCGTCTTTTCCACAGTCACCACTTCTTCTGACAGGGATGTTCGCGGTACCACAGACGACGACACCTCAGACAGTGGTAGCTACTACCTTTCTTGAGCAGCTCCAGCGAGGTCAGTTCGATCAGATGACTACTCCGACGTTTACTCAGCTGGTCTCTCCGCTCACTACAGGGCCACTACGCTCACCTAGTCCGCGGGCGTCTTCACCTCTTCCGATCTTTACTAATCCGTGGACTGAGGGTTTGGATCAGGGCGATCAGTACCTCCGCACCGTCACCGAGCAGATCTCCACAGCGATCACCACCAATCCAGCAGTTCAGGGTCCCAAGGCCACTCCAGCTCCTACCTCAGGCACCGGGACGGGTCCTTCTCCACCTCCTCCACCTCGGACAGATCCAGCTTCTGCTTCTCCGGATCGGTCCGGGATCGAGTCTGACGAGGACACTTCTGCTTTCATGGTTCAGCCTTTGAAGACCATCTCTACCTCGCCGCCGGACCCCACCCCTCCACCTCAGCAGGATTAGATCTCTTTTTGGTGCTCGTTGCCAAGGGCGGAGATAGATAGGGGGAGTAGAGATAGAGGGAGCTAGGGGAGAGTGCTATGAGTTCGTGTTTTTGTTGCCTCTCTCGCTTTTGTGGAGTTTCATGATGGACATGTATTTGGATCTTGTGTATGATGTTGGTTTACATGCCTAATCATGTTTGTGGTGCTCATTTACCTTAATGCATGTGTGTTGTTGTTTATATCTTGTTTCATGCATTAGTTGTAGAGTTTATATGCTTTAATTTCAAATTCTCGTATATCTCTACTCGTGTTGTCATCTATCACCAAAAACGGGGAGATTGTAATCATCTAGTCCCTTTCGCACCTTTGGTAAGGGTGTGTTTCGGTGATAAATGACAACCATATGCTTGTGACTAACCTTTGTTTTGTAACAGATTATATCTTGGGTTATTGTCATAAGTATTGAATAAAAAGAGACCCCTCAATTTGATTTTATGGACGATCAATGGACAAATACTACAAGGCTAAGGACTTTGTTAGTTCCAAGTGTCACAAGGAGATGAAGGACACTTGAATTGCTAGTTTGTAGTGTTTGACCGTACTATTAAGAGGGGTTCATGCACTAGTAGCTTGACCATGCACCAAAAGCCATGAAAATATGCACACTCAAGTTCCTTGGATGCTAATCAGCTCAAAGTACTCATGGAAACACATTGGAAGCAAAAGAATCGACAAAAAACTCAAAGGCGATTGAATTGGGCGAGTTAAACTTCAAAGCATAGCGTTGGATGAACCGACGCCTGCTTTTCTAGTTGCGTCGGATGAGTTCTGCGGCTGGATTTTTCAAAAGTGACCGTCGGATGAACCGGCGGCCCTAGCATCGGTTCATCCAGTGACTTAGGGTTTGGTAACCGTAAGGTTTCGAGTTCTGTCTCTTCAGCACCGGATGATCCGACGCTTTGACCAGCGGTTCATCCGACGCCCTCATTCAAATCATACAGAGACACGCCAAGAATTTCGCTTCAGCACCGGATGAACCGACGCTTCATGGACACCTCAACGGTTCATCTGACACCAGTGTTTAAACCATACACTACCGCACCGAGTGGGTGCTCTTCAGCATCGGATAGACCGACGGTGCGTCGGTGCATAGCGTCGGTGCATTGACTGGGTCACTTGGTTCAACAGCTATTTCAGCGATTGTGTGTGACCGGATGATCCGACGCCTGCGCAAGGGGGACCATCGGTTTATCCGACGATACTACTTTTCAGGGAAACTTTTCCAACGGCTAGCCACCCTTGCTAGGCCTATATATATGACCCCCCTGCATCTCTTGAGCTGCCTTTGCCACTCTGAAGATCTACAGCAGCCAAGGAGAGAAGGAGATTGTGTTCTTTCTCATTTGGGATTCTCTTCCTCTTGTTTGAGGATCTCTTTCTTAGTGATCAAGGGTTTCAAGGTGCATATCATGGCTTAGCTGAGTGCTCAGGTCAAGTGAAGGTGTGTGGGCTTGTTACTCTTGGAGTTTGACGGCTCCTAGACGGTCTTGGTGCTTTGGGGGTTCTTGGTGAGCTCTTGGAGATTGTGGGAGCCTCAAGAAAGCTTGGTGTACACGGTTCGAGACCCACCGTTCTGGAGATGGAGAACGGGTACTCTTAGTGAGCACTTGAGTCTTGGTGACTTGAGGGGGAGCAATACTCTTAGTGAGTGCTCCAACGTGGATTAGGGGGAAGCGTCAACTTCTCGATACCACGGGAAAAAATCCGGTTGTCTCTTGTGTCTCTCTCTACTTACTTACATTTATTTTCAGCACCTAATTTCCGCACTTAAGTTTCCTTGCTTTAGTTCTCTTTAAGTTGCTTGTTTGTCTCTTATCTTGACTAGGGTGTTTCATATCTCTTAGTGTAATATTTGCTAATGAAACTCTTGTTAGTGTGCTTAGTAGTAGAGAAAAACCTTTTTAGATGGGCAACACTAGTTGATAGGCTAAGGTTTTCTTCATACTTTAGAAATTAAAAGAGGGCCCATATTCAACCCCCCCCCCCCGCTTCTACGGGCCATTGATCCTACACTCTGATCCATGGGCTCCGAATTGCAGTGTCCCTTAGCATCAAGCGACTGCTGGTTTATGGCGACTCCAAGGTCGTCATCGAGTAGGTCAACATGGAATGGGATTGTGTCAAGGACACAATGGACGCTTACTGCGTCGAGATTCGAAAACTAGAAGGCCACTTCGAGGGAATCGAGTTCCAGCACGTTCCTCACAACAACAATGTCGCCGCCGACGTTTTATCCAAGCTAGGCTCCAAGCGAGCACTGGTCCCGACCAGTGTGTTCGTTCAAGACATGGCAGCCTAGCCCAACACCAGCACCTCCCTGTGACGTGTTGATGACAGAAAAAGAAGAAGATTGTCGCGAGCCTTTCGTAGCCTTCCTGGTCCACCTGTTGGTCCCAGAAGACAAAGCAGAAAGAGAAAAGATCACCCAGCGTAGTGCTAACTACGTCATCATTGGCGACGAACTATAAAAAAAAGCATCCTCAGGAGGGGCGTACTAGAGTTGGGGGCGACCTAGGATGGGGCACCCATAACTTGGGCTTAAGGTCTAACAAAACTTTCGACGCAGCACCTTGGCAGATTCTGGACGTCAATTTGTTTTGACGATTCCCGTTGACTCAGAACGAATTTGGAAGTGAGACCAGTACCATTGGAAGCTCTATGAAATTGCGGTTCCAACCACATAAACAGGAGCAGAGCCCAAGGGGGGCGGGCAGGGGCCGGGCCCCCCCTAATGCTCCCGTAAAACAGAGAGACCCTCCTATTATGTTAGTACTAATTACCCTTATTAGCCTATTAAATGGACTCACAAACTCTTGCGCTGTGTGCTAGATTTTGTTTTGCATGGTTAATTAGATTCAACAACCTGTTAGTTGCTCCATTCTTTTTGTTCTCTCTAATTGCATAACATTTTTTTTTCAAATCTTTAAGCTACATATATCTGACTGTTTAGCTAAGATGAAGAGGATAATACTAGTATAGATCCGCTGAAAGTTCTATAACAACAATGATTAATAGGTTATCGAGACGGTTGAAAATGCAAACTCCATAATTAAACTAAATACATGTGCATCATCATAAAACCTAACAAGCTAAAAATACTAGAAAAATTTCGATTTTTCACTTGGAGTGTCTTGGGCCCCCTCATGGTCAAATCTTGGCTACGCCCTGCACATAAAGAACGTCCAAAACCGACTCCGTATGCGACCTGGACGTTATTTTTAGTGCGCGCTGCTCCTGAACTCCGAACTGAGCTCGAACTTGAATTGCTTTGGGCCTCCACCTTGGAGACTCAAACCGGATTAGCCTCGTGCCTCCTTTTCGACTTGGACACCCTTACTGGACTTCTTCTACTCCATTCCATACACCAATCATGGTCGTATGCATGGGTGTCATGTCCTCATCATGTGAATAGGGTGGAAGACTCTTAGAATCGTAATTTGGAGAGTGTTTCTGCCAAAAACGAATTATTTTTCTCACACAACCACACCTTACCCGCCTGTGTACCCACGTCCAAACAAAAATAACCCACGCAGCTGTACCCACGTCCAAACAAAAATAACCCACGCAGCGCTCCCAACAAAAGAAGTCATCAACGTCCACGAAAAGAACAGAAGAACAAAAGAGTGTCTACGGTAAAGAAGACTCCACGTCCAGGATTGACTACCATTATTATTAGGTCATTAATATTCATGTCCGTTACGACTTACAATGATACATGATCTTAAGCCGCAGGGACAAAATTGGTGCACGACCCTGCTTCCATCGCTTGGGACCCCACGACGCAGCAGTTCGTCGTCGCCGGCGGCGGTGATGCCGTCCTCTCGGTCTCTGACGCCGGGGTCACCGAATCGTATCCTGTCACCGCCTCGCTCTCGTTCGCGGCGGGCAGGTCCGCGGCGACATGCATCCACGTCCGGTGCGTTGTGGCATCGTCGCCGGCTCCCATGGCGGCGCTGCTGCCCTCACAGTCTCCGACGCGACGGATCTCGTGGGCAGGGTCCAACGGCGCGCTGTGCGAGTTTGCGGACGTGGAGTGCACATACGACATGTCCCCCGCAGATCTCCTCACCAAGGTGGTACAGTTCAACGCGCTCATCGTGCGCAGTGGGGTGGGGTCGGCTGCAGGTCGTCGACTGCGCGGGCGTCGGGATCGACTACGCCGGCCTCCAGGCGGCCATGGAGGTTGGATGCCTCGTTGTTAACGCACCTAATGCCAACACCGTCGCCGCCGCCGAGCACGGCATCGCGCTGCTCGCCTCCATGGCGCGTAACGTCTCGCAGGCGGACGTCGCGCTCAATGCCGGTGGGTGAACCCGATCGAACCTCTCCTCCTGCCTGCACTCCTCCGTTGGTTCATTGGTTGATTAGCTTGGCTTTCACCTCATTTGTCGTGTGGCGCCTGCTGCGGGTGTGGTTAATCATGTTTAGTCTTGGGTTGACGCGCTATTCAAAGAGAGGCCGAACCAATGCCCTTGGTTTTCTTATTGGCTATGACTATTTGAAAATAAACTGATGAATCAAGCACAATGGCTTCTTTTGCGGATTTGGTAATATTTCTCATACAACTGTTTTTTCTCTTGTGATCTGGTTGCTATAAAACAACTATAGTATACATGACAAATGCTTGTCTGTTTTATCAAACTGTGCTTTACAAGAGGGCATGGAGATAAACATTTTAGCTTTGGTTTTGATTATCACAAGCTATTATGAAGTGGTGCGTGTAGTGTTGATCTACTACGTGTAATGATGTGTAGATACTGATTTTTTTTAAGGAATGAAACCGGAACTCTTTGCATTATCTATAAAAAAAAGCTATTATGGATAAAGTCACTTCAAGTTTATGACTATAAAAATATCCAAATATTCCAAAATATCAATAAGTATATATTGTTGTAAACAGATATATCCATGCTACTCTGTTTTGTCAAAGTAAAATGTAAATTCTGTTTTTATTTTTCTAAACACGTGCGCGTTGCACGTGCATCTATGCTAGTCATGAATAGCTTTTAATTAAGTGATTGAGTTTGGAAATGTGAATACCATATCAGTAGATTTGTCTTGAAAATTATTTTCATAAAAATATACATATATAACTTTCTAATAAATATTTTTATATAAAAGAGAAGTCAAAGTTGTGCTTTGGGACTGTGTCGCTGTCCAAAACGACTTCATTTAGCAAACTGGAAGGAGTACTCCTAAATTGGACGGCAAATCTAAAATTTGCATTGGATGCATGAGTGATGAGTGGGCTATTTTTACACATATTTTCTTGTTGCAAATTTTAAATTTAACGTTACAGGGAACACTCGGCGTGGAAGTGGTTGAAAGACGAGGGGGTTTCTCCTCCGTGTCAGCATACCAAGCGATGTTTCTTGGACGGTCGTGGCTGTTCAGTGCTAAGCAGCTTTGGGAAGTGCAAGCCTCAAAAAAAAAAAATTCGCTTCTTGGGTTGGCTGGTCCCCAATGGATGTTGCTCGACATCCAATCGACTTTGGTGGCATGGTCTAACAGCAAGTATTATGGTGCTGAATCAGCAAGCGAAATAAACATCTACGTCAGAAAAATCCTAAGTGGATGAGAGAGGAACGTAGAGAGAATACCCGGGCGCATCGCGAGTCGCTAGCCCAAAGCAGCAACCCCGAGAACGGCGTTACCTCTGGCCAATAAATGTTCGTGCATGCAAAAAGATAGTAATTAAATATTCAATGAATAGCTAGTTTTAATCGTCAACCCATAATACTAGAAGGTACTACTGCTGGCGATTAATGAGCTGGCCTTTGTGAATCGCCGGCAGGGAGCGATTCCATAAGGGCAGTCCCAATGATAAGTTTCTTGGAGTAGTTTCCAAGATGAGTTAATGTCAATAGAAACCATCCTCCCCAACAACTGGTTTCTACAGTAATCATTATACACAAAATACTTTAAATGCAATGCACAAAGGAGAGAGATCAGGTATGGCAAATTATTCTGCACAACACACGCATCCACACCTCTCAGCCAACAACACAGCCATATCTCCCAACAGTAACTGTCAGCCCCTAAAAAAAATCAGCTGAGGCAAATTGACATTGGAAGCATATATTCCCAGGTAGCAAAAGTTCATAACAAGTATAGTAAAAATAAAAAAGTGGAAGCATTTAGCATCCATCAGCTCAAAAAAAAACAACTCAAGATAACATCAACATGCAAGATCAATAAGCATCCATGATCCATCATCCATAACCGTACAACCAAAGTTCCATGAGGTTGCATCATCAGGTGCCAACAAAATAAGTAAAGCTCATGAGGTTCATCGTCAGGTTCCAACAAAATAACTAAGTTCATGAATAAGACAACCCATGCAGCAAGAACTTCCAGGATACATAGTCTCATGTAGGAAACAAGATAATAAGTAGCACAAGTAGGTTATAACAAAAGAACTAAAATGGCAGCATAGTAAAATAATAAGGTGCAGCATCCATCTCCTCTCTTGTTGTATTGCCAACTAAATGAGAATTTTCAGAAGTGCTCTTTGACTGGAGAAAATTGGTAAACCCACCAGGTGGATACACCCTGGAAAAAAAAGCAAGCATTGATGTGCTGATATCCAAATAAAAAGTATTCACATTAAGAAATAATTGCATTTCAATAAACATTGATATGAAGTCATCTTTAGAATATCCACTCCACAAGGGAAAAATATTTTTAACTTGTTAAGGTCAGGTGTGGCCTTAGAACAATCTACTGTTGGTAGCATGATATGCAAATTAGGGCATATATGGTCCTCTTGTCTGGAAAGTTAAAAGGTCCTCATTTGTAGAAAAATATTTTGCAAGATTCAGTTATGAAATATGCAAGCCTTTTCCCTCTTGAATGATGCAAAGCGACTCTTTATGTCCATGTATTTATATGCCTGGATCTTCTACTGTGGAAGTTTGCCAAGAAATGCAGAGTGCTAAATGTGTGCTCTAATTAAATGATTCAGGTAGTCTAAAAAAAACTGATTCAGGTCTAATTGACCAGTATCAGAATTCAGAAATGGCATATTGCCTGAATTGTGGTGAGGCACTTGTACAAATGGCTAGAGTGCCCTGTAAAGAACATGATAATTTGCTGAATCGCTCTGAACTGACAAGAAGGATTGGGCACTAAAGCTTCCACAACTGTAAAGCAGCACCAATTATCATTGTGCTAGGCAAAAGTTGGTTTGAATTCTTTTCTGTAGATTTTGCAAACACTACTACCTTGAGAAATGTACTTACCTAACTGTGTACTGATCAATTCTCTCACTTGCACCTCGAGAATCCGGAACAGTGAATCCGGGGAGACGCCGGTCGAGTCTCCCCAACGGGTTTCCTGCGGTTTCCATGCGTCTCGGTGCGAGGGAAGACGCGGTTCCGTCCTGAAGAAATCGTTTCCATGTTTTCTCCTCTCTTTCTTCTTTAATTGCTCTGCCACCTCAGCAAAATATTTATGACATAGCTTAATTAATACACATAGAAACCTCTTTAAATGCACCATTGGGAGTGCCCTAAGCCATGCTATAAGAGATATAGGTGACTGCGCCCTTTGTGTGCAAGAGGTGAAAACGCTTGATCGTTGCATTCACATTCGTGAAACGTGGTTCTGCGTCGGCCTTGGAGCTCTCACTCCAGTCGTGGACTCTTTGTGTGGCTGGTTGCTTGGTTGCACTGGAAAAAGAGGAACCATCGGGCGCATGACCCCTCGGTGCTGATGCCACTAGCCCTTGCACCTGCAATCCTCGAGGTAGCTGAGCTTGGGGCACGCGGGGGCTTGGGAGGCTTGCGACACATGTTTAGCCTCAAGTTGCTTTTGGCACCCTCTGTCTTTTTGTGTCTTCTATTTGTTTTTGTTCTTTGCGGTGTGCCACTTCTTTTGGTTGCGCTGGAAAAAGAGGGACCATCGGGCGCATGACCCCTCGGTGCTGATGCCACTAGCCCTTGCACCTGCAATCCTCGAGGTAGCTGAGCTTGGGGCACGCGGGGGCTTGGGAGGCTTGCGGCACATGTTTAGCCTCAAGATGCTTTTGGCACCCTCTGTGTTTTTGTGCCTTCTATTTGTTTTTGTGTCATTTTGTTCTAGGAGCGCGGAAACGGGTCCGAGGCAAGCTCCCACCGTTGTTGTCCTGTGATTCCTGTCCCATTTTCTCTTTTTTTTTCTCAATCTTTTCCTCTAAATTTTGTTTATATATTTTTCTCATAGATATTTTGTGACAAAATTCTCGAGACATGGGGATGCTTGTCTCCTCCGTCAGCTGCGCTAGTATGTGTGTTTTTTAGATTCATTTCTCTGTGCCGGTGATGGCTGCAAGATCGATGAACTCCTTTTTTTTGTTCTTAAGTTTAAGGATGGGTGATTTAGGGATACAGATGATTAGACGCTCTGGCAATGGAAGATGATTGTTGCAGTATGTATCATTGTTCAAATCCATCCACTATGGCACTGACTTGAGTGTGAGATAGCCACCTGTTCTCAAAACCTTTACTCAAAGGCTCAGCAGGTGTTTTAAAAGATCAAATATCACTGTGCTCTTTATAACCAATTTCTGTAGTGCTTTCTAAGTTGTAATATTCCATTCTTGGCTATCCCTAGTCTAAAATCCGAACTCTAATTAAAGTCAAGATGTACTGATGATCACAGGTCTTAATGTGATGGGAAGGAAATTGCATTTTTGTGGTTTACCATAGCACCTATCACACAAGTCTAAACTATCATAGCCCCATTTCTTAAAATTTTATCATCAATTATTTCTATGTTATTTCAACATTTTTATCCTTCATGTCGTGGATCATGTTTTAACAATGCATTAGAGCTATGAAGTTTCCTGTTATCTGCAGGTTTTATTTCAAACCGGAACACCTAAGTTTTTTTCCGCAGAGCATTAATTAGTTAAAATTTCATTAAATATACATAGTGGAGGTCAGTCACATGCAAAGCCCACTACATTTTCATCATGCATCACAGTGCAAGTTTTTTAGAATAATCTGTAACAGACAAAGTTCTTTTATGATGAGCTGACACCTGTAGAAATTCATTATTTTCTGTTATTATGTCCTATTAGTTCGATGTCATGAGGTGCTTTTGCTCTAGCTAAAACTTCAATATCAGGGGGTGTTTATTTTTGTTAAAGAGTCTTTGGATTTTGAACATAGTGAATAATGTGTAGAATTAATTCATAATTGTTTCCATGCTTGAAAACCATAGATCTTTTTTTAGTTAACCAAAATACTGAAAATTGGTGTCTGAAATTCGAATTTTCTAAGGAAAGATATATCAAAATCTGGATGTTCTGAATTCTGTTAGTTTATCCGTAAGTTTCCGTATCACTTTATTTTCCGGATGATTATAGTCATGGTTCCTCATTTAAAAACTCTCAGGTTTATGCCATTGGAGTCTTTTCAAATTTATGGTATTTTTTGAAAAAATTGACTTGATGAATTCCACACCTTACTTTGAAGGATGCAAGAGGAAAATTTTGAGACATAGCAGATACAAGAGGGAAGGTTTTAATTATTGTGAAGGTGTGAATATGGCTTCCTGGCGGTTAGATTTTTATAAGTTCATTCGTTGTTTCGACGAGTTTTCCCTTTCTCTTGTGCGTTTTTCTACCTGACATTACATAAATTAATCTTATTCTGATACAACCTTTTCTTAATACTCACAGGCATATAAATCTTTCAATATATTGTAAATTGCATGTATATCACAGAAATATGTCAAATTTCATATTTTTTATGAATTTGTTTGTTCAATTTTTAATCCTTTCTAGATATTGTTTATTTTTAATTCTCATCTTGTAATCCTTAGAATCTGATCCATAAGAAACTTTGGTTGTGTTTTATATGTTGGTTTGTTGCAGTTTTTTATATTGACTTTTTTACAGGAAATTGTCTTTTGTAATGTAAGTACTAAATGATAAATCTGATGGAGATATTTATTGAAGGCAAAGTCATTGCATCATACTCTCTGATTAAATATTTAGGACATCATTCTTAGAGTGCATCAACCTTCAGGCAAAATCAAATATGTTCTTAAATGAGATAACACACATAGTTTATTCTAGTGTTTCTATTTCAAACTGCAGTCCACAAGGCCATATTTTATACTTCTGCCAAAGGTAGATTTTGCGCATGGTATGTAGTTGCCATATGTATATATCTTCTAATTGTAAAAAATACTAGGAATGATTTTATTAGCTCCTTGCCTATTTTTTTATATATCACCATTAAGTATCACCGAAATCTCTACTTTATCTAGGTATTCTGTGTCAAAAATACAAATGTGGACACTTATTACTATATCTGCTTTGTTATTTCAGAATTTATCCATTGTTTGGCATGACTAGGCACCGCTGCAGGATTTTCCCTATGGTAGACATGTTTTAGTATTTACCTACACACACACACTCTTGGTTCCCAGCATATTTTTCCTTTAAAGTTTGCTCTGAATATATATCTCTGTTCTTTCTTCACAGTTATCCTCAACTTTTTTTTCATTGATCTAGATGACTAGATGGATTTTCAAATGATGAGGATTATTCAAGTTCAGCTGAAGAACCAACATAGTTCTTCTAGCCGTAGATTTTTCATGCTTATGTACACTTGCATTTCTCTGGTTGATTTTTACAATTTCTCATGCTCAATTTTTTTGCTATCCTTTATGACTATTCATTTTTCCGGCACATTGCCATGATAGAATTGCGAAGAGTTGAGAAATAAGAGAGAAACTAGAAAAAATCTGCCAGGATTTGGAAGAAAATAATTTTTTAGGTTTCTCCACGTCATCTTATAGAATCTATCTTTCAAGTTTTTAACTGGTACAAAATACTAGTAATTGAGCCTTAAAAAGATGTTTTAGCCTTTCATAGGCTGAAAAGGAGAAGGAAACTAGATTTGGCACGAGAGCACCCAGCAGCAGCCAAACCAAGTTCAGCACCTCCGAAGAAGGTATTTTCTTTTGAAATCAGATTTTCCCTTTACCATGATGGCTATAGTGTAAACCATCTTTCTTACCATGTTTCTGGTCACTTTGTGCCTTTATCATTCATTTGGTGGCTGAGATGAACTTGTTAAAAATACTAAATATCTTGGGGGAACTTAACTTTGTTTCCATGTTAACTCTACTCAGTGGCACAAATTTAGTGTAATCAGAAGTACTGAATTCGATCTTTCCTTTTATTATGATGGCTATAGTGTAAACAACATTTCTTACCATTTTTAAACTTGATAAATGAATTGAGTATGCAGAGTGCATTGCCTATGAGGGGCATTGCACAAAGATAGAGCTTAGGCAACAGAAACAAGATACAATGTGTAGGCCCTCGTGAGTTCTTTTACACATTTGTCTGTGAAGTTCACTTCGAAAGATAATTGTGTATTCCAATCTATTGCTGTCATTTTTGATTAATTAGTGGACCAGCTTGGTATGTTTATCTGTTCATTAGGTAGGGACAAATATTATGTTAGATGGAAAACAATACATGCTAATTTGGAGTCTAATTGTCATGTCATTCTATTGTGTGGATATTTATCCTATATTATTTTTTTTGAGCAAGCTATCCTATATTATTCCCCTTTCATGTTTTCCATACCCAACCCTAGCAAACTGACATCTTTTCTTCATTTAAGCCTACATTGTTTTATTTGACTACACATCCTCAATTGAGAAATATTTTAGTAGAATTGTACTCTTTGAGCCTTTGTTCGTTTGGTTTATGTTTTTTGTCATACATTTTCTACAGTGGTTTTCTAGTTTGGCTGTGCGATATTCGGTACTGACAATGAACTCAACAAGGTAGAGCAACTAACAATTAGAAATACAGTCTGAGTTTGATGAGCTTTCTTTATTCCTTTCTTTTAGATCTACTGATCCACTTGCTAGCTGAAATGCAGACTTTTGCGACACAATTTGTATTTAGCATGAAAGAGGAGAAAATTATTCATGGCAAGGTGGTCCCATTATAGTACAGCAGGTCTGAAAGCTATTCTCAAAGCTCATTGATTGGCTCTGTTATTTTTCCTCTTTTTTTGAAAGTATATGATTGGTACTTTTCATTAATCTACGCAGCACTCCATTCTTTTCACATCTACAAAGAATCTAACAAAGTTTTAACAATTATCTAAATGTGCTAATGGAAATAGCATGATCTCCATGAATACGAAAATATTTGAATCTGACATTTTCTTCTAATAGGCATTTACCTTCTAGGTACTGCAGTTCATTCTTGTTAGTGCCTTCACTTGTTCAAAGGAAAAATAACCAGATAATAGTATTAATGATGACACTGATATTACAAAAGAACAGTAATGGTTTGTTTAGAAAGTAAAATGTTGGCTTAAGATCTGATTATCATCCATTAGTTACTACATTTAGGGATCTGTTTATCATCTACATCAATGTTTTTTTGTGAATTAAACATTTTTTAATTGGTGCCATTTGATGTCAGCATTATTAAATATCTTTTGTTAGTCTCATTCAATATATTGAGATTGTTAAACCTCCTTTGTTTTTTATAATGTGGGAGGGCATTCTAGAAATGGATGGTGATCATGATAACTTGAATGTTCAACCAGAATGTGGTGTTTTTTTCATTTTTTTGTCAGATGCAAATTTTCCTTTGGCAAGCATAGCGTATTTTCCTCCAGAAAAGCAAATCGATCTACATGACTTTTATTTATTTTTTCCAACAGGAAGATGGAGGCAATGAATCTCACGTGCAGACACGCTCTCTATCTCATTTTTTATGGGAGAAATAGATCTGGGAGAGGATATGTAACTTTTTCCTTTTTTTTGGCGGGTGCAATTTGTTTCATTCCTCAATCAATATGTAAAAAACCGAAGGGCCTCAACTGGGCTGTGTTTTTTAATTGATATAGTAAAGAAACAAAAAAGTCAAAGTGTACTTAATGCTGCTTGGGACCAGCGGCGTCCGGTTGGTTCCACCTCAATCAATCAATATTAAAAACTGAAGGGCATTAATGGGTGCGCGAGCAGGGAGGCAGACCTGAAAAAAAACATCCGCAGCCCACCACAAGCCGTTGGTTTCAAAATCAACAACCAGAGAAAAAGTGATTGAGGGATAATCTAATCTCAAGCGATTGATGTAGAGACATTTCCTAAAAAATATGTGCTATGCTTGTCTTTAAAAAAAACATTGCACAGACACTTCATCTGTTTAGTTCGGTAAATTGCACGTTTGAATAACATTGAAATAGAAAAAAATTACCGCATTGAACCGCGTGCTATGAGAGAATATGTTACTGATTAGATGAATTTGGCCAACTAAACATGAAAGTTTACGTTGCTGGGACGCTCCAAACATGATGATGTATTCCATGGTTGTTGGAGCGTGTGATGGAAAGCGTACGACTTAGACTATCTCCAGCAGCCCCCCGTCACGCATCTGCAAAAGGGGCTAATATGCAGCAGGAGGGAGAAGAACCCCGTGCTGCAAAACAGGAGGGTCTCCTGCAGCGTTCCCCACCCTTCGCGCAACGGACTCAGGCAGTTGGGCTCCCGCGGGGGTTGGGATCGAGCGGGCGGTGGCTGGAGGCGGAGGAGCGAGGCGAAGATGGGCAGGACGCCGCCGGCTTGGAGCGGTCGCCGCACCGGGAGGGCCCGCCGCCGCCGCCGCTCCGCCTGGCACGAATCCGCGGTCAATGAGCCGCTACGTCGCCGTGGAGAAACCGAGATGCGCCTCCTTCTGCACTGCGGCGGAGATCGTGAAGGTCTCGGCGTTGGAGGAGCGGCGTGGTGGAGCTCAGGGGAGAGGCGTGGTGGAGCTCGAGCAGGAGGATGGCTCGGCGGCCTCCTTGTCGTCCTCGCCTGTGCAGCGGGCCTCGATCTGCGGTGGCTGGCTCGAGCAGGAGGATGGCTAGCGGCCTCCTCGTCGTCCCCGCTTGTGCCGCGGGCCTCAAGCACGCGAATCGACGGCGTCGCGGCGTCCCCACCTGCGCCGCGACGTTCTCCTCCACCAAGGCAGGCGGCGGCCGGCGCCCTGGATCTGCGCCGAGGAAGGAGACAGCGGCAGGCGGCCTGGATCTGCGCCGAGGAAGGAGTTGGCAGACGGCGCCATGGATCTGCGCGTCCGGCGGCGCTGGCGGCCAGGGAAGGCGGCGGTGCCCTGGCTCGAGGCGGAGCAGCGAGAGAGGGAGTGGGAGGGCGGAGGACCTGCTCGAGGCGGAGGAGCGGGAGAGGGAGAAGGAGAGGGAGGGCGGAGGTGCTCGAGGTGGAGGAGAGCTGGCGGAGTGGAGGAGGCGTGCCGTCGTGGAGCAGGGAGAGGAGAAGGGGCGGCGGCGGGAGCAGGAGAGAAGGGGCGGCGACGGTTGGGCTGTGCGTGATGAAGAAAGGAGAGAGGAGCCCGATTCCCCGAGAATGAGCGTGGGGAGGAGGTGTACCGCAAAATGCAAATGGTTTTGCAGCAACCGCTACAGGTTGAATAGTGCGGTTGCCTTCTGCATTTTGAAGATGCATACCACTTAAAGAAACCGCTGGAGACAGTCTTATCACGCGTCCAGACGCTGGCACTGGTAGCGCTATTTTTTATATTTATTATTTCGTGGCCCAACCACAAACACTAGAGCAAGTAACTCGTGCTTCAGTTCAAGCTGCTGTGGCCTCGGCCTCGGTAGCCTCGATGTCGTTCCCGTCGCTCTCCTGCAGCTCCATGATGGGTTTCACCTTGCGCTCGGTGATGGCGATGCAGATGTCGTTGGGGAACAGGTTCCGCAGCACGAAGGCGTGCACGACGGTGGTGACGAGCAGCGCCACCACGGTGAGCGTGGCCACCGCGGACAGCGCGACGCAAAGCGCCTTGGTGAAGGCGTTGTCCACCTCCGTGGAGTAGCGGATGGCGGCCGCCGCCGCGCCGGCCATCGGGGACGTGTACGCCCACCACGCCAGCGAGAACCTGAACCCGCGGAAGAAGTTGACGCGCACCCCGAGCGACGCGTACAGGAACATCCCCACGAAGAAGGCCACCTTGGAGACGTAGCCGAACTCCCCCGTGATCTTGGACCACGCCACCGACGACACGCTTGGCGCCGCCACGAAGAGGAAGAACACCGGGTGGAGCTCTTTGGGCAGCGTCTCGTTCGTCGGCAGCCGCTGGTACAGCGTCACGAACAGGACCACATAATGCGCGAGGCCGACGGCGAAGAAGAAGATGGGGCCCTCCTTGAGCCCCATGGTGGCGCCGAGCTGCGCGCCGACGAAGTTGCCCAGCAGGGAGAGGTGGTTGGACGGGTTGGCCACCTTGGACAGCCGCCTCTGGCCGCCAGACATCCACTGGCCATAGATCTTGAGGCCCAGGCAGAGCAGGGGCGCCATGAGCACGTACCAGAGCCAGTGCGGCAGCCTGGCTGCCCACGTCAAGTGGTGCGGCACGCCGATGGCGAGGTAGAGGCAGGCGATCCAGGGCCCGAAGAAGAAGTTAACCCTGATGGGGTGGTAGTACTCACGGCGCACCGCCTCGAAGTAGAGCGCCGCCTTGCAGGCGTAGGTGATCGTGACGGCGAGCATAAGCGCCGCCGAGACGCACCAGAGCACGAGGTTCACCTTGGAGGTCACGTGCAGGAACGTGGTCGGCACTGAGAGAGCGATCACCTTCCACAGGATGGCCTGGCTGCTCACGCCCATGGGGATACCGAACGCCGAGATCGGGAACCGGAGCAGGAACGGCCACGTCGTGTCCGACGGCAGCACGAGGCCCTCCGACGGCTGAACGATTTAATGGAGAGGAGGACACAACGCAAAAAGTTAATTAGAGTGAAAATAGACAAGACATTATTAAGACACAGACACGTATATAAACCTTGAGTTGGTCCAGCTCGGGGCCTTCCAGCGCCGCGTAGAAGCGATCGACCTCGGGGACGGAGGTGGCGCAAGTGCGGTGGCTGCCGCCGATGACATCGCTGGCGTCGTCTTCGCCGCCCTCGTAGTGGAGGTCGTCCGGCCCGCTGGCGAGATGGGTGATCTGGCGCTCGAGCTTGCCGGACCACGTCTTGAACGAATCGTAACGCCTGTCCCAGTTCATTGGCGCGGTCCGGCGGGCGCGGCCGGCCCTGCTGGCGAGCCTCGCCGGTGGAGGGCCGGGGATGGGCTGCGACCGGAACATCATGGCCTCCCTGTCCGGCTGCGTGAAGCGGACGCTGTTGCTCCCCTTGTCCTTCCCGGCCAGGCGGTGCGGCCCGCGCGCGTTGTTCGCCATGGCCTGCCTCCGGAGGTCGCCAGAGTCTGCCGCCGCGGCGGTGGGAGTGGGGACGCCGAAGCTGCCGGGCGACGCCGGCAGGCTGATGGACACGGGCTGCACGGCGCGGAAGCCTGCGGCAGGAGGATGGAGCTGAGTCTCCAGCGGCGGGAGGACCACCTCGATGCGCCGTGGCGGCGGGACCTGCATTGCAAACTCATAGAAAACCATTATGTCCATGTCCACCACCTAGCTCGCGCATCGTCCATGAGCGCAAATGCGTGGAGGAGTTGATTTGACTATATGCTGGGGAGCTCACCGGGGGATGCACTGGCGGTTTGGGGTGGGCGACGGACTCAGCATTCCTCGGCGGCAGGGCGCCGGACTTGCTGCTCTGTGCCTCCATTCCTCGGTTCACCGTTGAGACCTGCCGGAGAAGCAGGCCAGCAGTGAGCAACAGGGCTCAGGGCTCTGTGAGTCTCTCTATTGCCTTCGGCTTTGGTGGCCTCAGCTTTGCGTTTTTTTCTGTTTTCCTGCTTGTCTGATTTATAGACGCCACCGGAGGTGCGGTCCTGGTGGTGCATCATCGTGTATATCACAGGATATCACAATTGTTTTTAAATAAAGGCAAGAACACTATCACATCATCATACAAGAAAAGAAGAAGTAATATTACATAACACGCCGAAGCGAACACCACCAACACACAAACAACACACTCAACAAAACACTGGACCAACACCACAAACTGGGAGATGAAACGAAAGAAACTGTCGTGAACTGCGTCGTCGTTGCCAACACTGCACCACGCCAAAAGCCGCGGCCTGCTGCAAGCAAGAGCAGCACCTCAAACTCCTCCACCATGGGAAATCATCCTCAAGCCACACACACGATCATCGATCCCCCTATAGCAAAGGAGCATCGGCAGAACACTCCCATCGCAGCGCCAAAGAAAAATACTGATCCTAGCCACTTTGCGTGGGGGCCTCGCCTCTCCCACCGCCTTACACTCCTCTACCAAGAACTCATATATATGAACCCGCTAAGAGAGTGATGTCCTCGCCCAGCCGTCACCAGGGTCACCACAACACCATTCGCGTCAGCTCAAGACCTTAAGCACCCACGGGTCCTCTGCACCTTCCTGGCGACACGGACCAAGAGCACCTCCTCCCATACCGTAGCGTACGGGCAACACCACTAACATCCAACCCCCAACACTGCGTGTACAAGGCTGGCCTCATATGCGGCACCTCCATGGAGGGCACGACGCCAATGGCCCTGCCGTCGCACGTTTAGAGATGAACAAGATTCACACCCTCGAGAGCCTCATGCAGTAGGAGACATCACTATAAGGAATGTGCCGACTAGTGACGCAAAAAGAGTGTTTCTCATCATAAACCGCGATTAATGATGCCGGTTGTTACGAAAACCCTCTGTCATTAATCGAGCGTCATAAATCGTGATTAATAACAAGACCTTATTTCGCGGCGTCATGAGTTAAATGACGCGTGCATAATTGTCAATACAAATCGTCATAACTTCGTTCCTGCAACTTTGCCACGCTGGACATAATCTGATGTAGCATTTGATGTGGCCCGTTTGATGTGGACAAACACTATTCCTGTAGGTTTTCATAAAAAGAATTTGGCCCGTTTGTAGCTAGGTTTAGCCCAACACTATTCCTGTAGGCTTTCATATAGCCCAAAAAATATTTTGTTGGACCCATTTGTAGCTTTTTTAGCACAAATTTGATTAGGGTGGGCCCGTTTTTGTTGAGTCGAGTCCAACAGATGTGCACATTGTTTGTGACCTTTAATGTCAGGTTAATTTGAAAAAAATGACTTTTGGCCCAATTAAAAGTGGGCTAAGCCTACTAAAGGCCAACATAAAATTAACTAATCGTGCATCAATATTAATGGATTTCATTTCAATTTTGATCTTTTTTTAGAATAATTCCGATCTGGATGACAAAATTATAATCAGTACATATTTCTTTATACAATAAAGCAAGCTGTTGTTTACTATCAAGCACGACCATATTGTTCATCACGTATCACAAACAATTACAAGATAACATTCTCACAAGAAACATAGATTAACAAAGCTAAATCCAGGTCATAATCACAAGAGACAGTGGTGATTTGATCTAATTATCTTAACCTCTTCATCTTTTACTACTAAGCAGTAGACGAATGAGGTCTTCACTGTCTTCGGTTAGCTTCTGCAACATCTTAATCTCAGCGGACTGCATTTTCAGAGTTGATTCTGATTCTACGGTCTTCTTTTTCAAGCTACATAACGTTTTCTGGTGAGCAACAAACTGTTGTCGAAGTTGTACCCCATCCTGATGGGAGCGTCAACCTGCACTTCATCAACACTACTACATAAAGATTTGGTACCCATTCTTGAGTACTCGGCTGCCTCTGTTTTAATTTGTTCGGGAAGAAACATAATTGACTTGGTAGCTTCCATCTAGCAACAGTGGATCCCAAGTCAGAATAGGACCCTGTAATTGATTTGAACTAAGGAAACAAAGGTGTTAAGTTTGTTACCTTGGAGCAGGTCAGAACAGGAGCGACTTCAGATGTTGACCCTTTGGCCCGCTGAAACAAATATAAGAACAAGAGGTAAGGGTTGAGATCATTCGTAATCGGAAACAAAGAAGGTGTTAAGTTTGTTTCCTTGGAGCTGGTCTGAACAGGAGCGACTACAGATGTTGACCCTTTGGCCCGCTGAAACAAGTACAAGAACAATAGATAAGGGTTGAGATCATTGGCAATCGGAAGCAATTTCATCTATTAAGTTCAATGCGGTACATGAATGATCACACCCAATCCATAATCACCCAAGCATGCAACAAAAATATGGAAAGCCAAAGAGCATGGGTAAGCAATATAATAATTTCATCCTTTAATTTCTGCAAACCTCAAATAAGTTGACTTGGAACAATCTCTTGCAATAGGGAACAGAAGATCCACAATCACCCATGCTATAACAATATTCAAAGGCAAAGAGCATGAGGAAGAAGTCTAATAATTTCATCTACAAATTTTGAAAAACTTCAAATAAAATGACTTCGAACGAACTCTTGCAATAGGCAGTAGATCCACAATCACCCAAACATGAAAGAATATTATAGAAAGCCAAATAGCATGGGGAAGCAATCTAATTGAATCGATCAATACTGGGAGGAGACCGCAGACCTGATGAATAGGAAGGGAAGAAGGTGCCGAATGCCGTCTCAATTTAGCAGCCCGACCATGCACCTTGAACACGATATTCTTCACAACTGTTGCAGATTTGCGGCCGCCAGGGTGAGCCTCGGGGGAGCCGACGGAGCAATGGGTTTGAACCATCTTGCAGCTTCAAGGACGTTGCCGAAGAAGGCCGCCGCTCGTAGCAGAGGAAGGTCGCCGCTCGTAGTAGAGGAAGCCGCGTCGGTAGATAGGTCACGTTGCTGCTTCTGCCGCAGATCTACTAGGTCTCTTCGACGGTAGAAGAGAAGATCCCCTGATTTTGGAAAATTAGCTGGAGGGAATTGGGGGGCTTGGTTTCCCTCTTTGTTTTACATGTAAATGGGGATGACCAGCAGGAGGAGCGGGGAATTCAAAATTTCAAGTCCCGTCCTTTTGCTTCAAAGCGGGAAACGAACGACTTTGGATCATGGACCCAAACGTCAGTGACCCAAATGAAAGACCGCTTGGGTGTCAGACCCAAACGACAGTGACCATACGCAGAGAGGCAAGTTGTTGAATGGGTTGTCTGTGCCACCATGGATCATGGAATTGACAAACACACACAGGACTATACTCTACTTCATATTCACGTTCGACGGATGATCCGATTATTTCATTACAAATGTACTCACTGCAACAAATTAACGCACCGTTTCAACTGTTTATTACATGACTAAAAACACTTGAACAAAACATTAAAACTACAAGGAACCCTGGTACAACCCTTCAGGTTATCTTCTATGGAGATCGTGCATAAATTCGAGATGATCGGTGCATACGACCGCCCAATCATATGTAAGTATACCGTGAGGAAAGATTCACTCTAAGAGAGACATGCACTTGTCCGGCAATAGTGTGCAGTTAGACTGAATTGCCCATCATAGAAATGAAGTTACAATTTCCTCGCTTGCCATGTCCCATATCTTAGATGGACAGTGGAGCTTCAACCTTTCGACTTGGTACATGTCGGCGACCAAGAGTAAATAAGGCCAGGCATTGGCAGGAGTGTCCCATAAATCAGCCTCATCCGGGAGTGATCCTTCCCTAGCATATTTGATCAGGAGCGAGAAGCTATTAGGGTGTGTGTCAATAATTGTAACAGTTTCAGAGCTAGACTCCACTCCTGAGCCGTAGAGCATTGCATCCATCGCACAAGATACTTTCTCCCTCATCGGCACGTATCGCTCATATCTCCTGACATTCTGCACCTACGTGGAAACAACGTCCACAGGGGCTTGGACTGCAACACTTTCACATATGCTTCTTTGTACTGATGGAGGAGGAACTTCAATGCAGTCGTCCTTCAGTACTGTAACAATACACAATATGTGTATGCGATCTTCATTGGATGTCACACGCTCAATGTCATGATGCTCCACCAAACATTCAAAGCCTCTTTCTTGTAGATCCTGATTCATGAAACAAACTTCTTTTGTAGTTTGAACTCGAAACATATCATCTTCACCGGCAAATGGGACAATATCAGAGCCAAAATCTCTGAAAGTTCAGCTTCCATTATTTGTCTCCAGGAAACAAAGAGAGTTTCTTTTGACAATTTCTATATCTCCAGGTTTTGCCCTAGGTCTATTAATAAATTTGCTTCCCCCCCCCTCTGATGGGGCCTCTGGTGGCCTCCTAACTGCCTGGAATAACAATCTTTTTGTTGGAAGTATGGATTCTTATAACTCTTTCTCCATCACGGTTAAGCTCACGTCCACCATCACTGGCAGTTCTTTTCACCTAACAAATATTTATGGACCATCTTCTGCCTATGAGAAAGCTTTCTTTGTGAATTGGATGTACAATCTGGATACTTCTTATATGGAGGATTGGCTAGTGGTGGGTGATTTCAATTTGATTAGAAGTCCTGAAAATAGAAATAAACCTGGAGGTTCTGCAGCAGATATGCTTCTGTTTAATGATCTTTTTCAACATCTGGACTTGATTGATTTTCCATTTGAAGGCAACCATTTTACTTGGAGTAATATGCAGGATGACCCTCTACTTGTAAAGCTAGATTGGGGTTTTCCATCATCTTCTTAGACTTTATCTTTTCCTGCAACTAAGGTTCAGACCTTAGCTCGGCCTATTTCAGATCACTACCCATATGTGGTGCCTATAGGTACTGCAATACCAAAGTCATCTATTTTCAGATTTGAAAATTATTGGACAGAATTCAATGGCTTTCTTGATGTGGTTTCTCTGCATTGGCACAACAATCCTTATTATGCAAACATGGCTAAAACCATTTCTGTCAGGTTCAAACAGCTAAGGAAAGGATTCAAAGCCTGGACCAAGGAGTTGTCTAGGCTTAGTAAATTAATCAATAGCTCAAACTGGGTTCTTTCCATTCTGGATGGACTTGAGGAACAAAGGCCTCTATCTGTTATGGAGAGAAATTTTAGAAAGTTGGTCAAAGAGTATTTGAACAAGCTCTTGGAGGCAAAGAGAACTTATTAGAAACAAAGGTCTTCAATTAGATGGGCCAAGTTTGGAGATGAAAATTCAAAGTTCTTTCAGATGATTGCCACCATTGCTCACAGAAGAAGTTATATTTCTCAGCTGTGTTCTCCTTATGGTTCTCTAGTGACATATCATGATTTAAAGGCTGGCTTGCTGTGGTTGGCTTTTAAAGAGAGACTTGGGGTATCTGAATTTGACACCATCTTATTTGATCTGACCAATCTCATACAACAGGTTGACCTGCCAATTTTGGATAATTATTTTACCAAAGAGGAGATTGATGCTGCTGTTAAAGAATTGCCCTCTGATCATGCTCCAGACCTAGAAGGATTCAATGGTTTCTTCATTAAGAAATGCTGGTCAATCATTGCAGATGATTTCTATAAACTTTGCCAACAGTTTTGTGAAGGAAGAGTTGATCTGGAATGCATTAATAATTCTTTTATTGCTTTGATCCCTAAGAAGGATAATCCATCTTCTGTGAATGATTTCAGACCTATCTCTTCGCTAAATTATTCACTCAAACTCATTACTAAATTGGTGGCAAATAGACTGCAGTCAGTCATTCTCAAGGTTGTTCATGCAAACCAATATGGTTTTATAAAGGGGAGGACTATTTAGGATTGCCTGGCTTGGGCATTTCAATTTCTTCATATTTGTCACCAATCTAAAAAGGAAATCATCCTGTTAAAGTTGGATTTTGAGAAGGCTTTTGATAAAGTTGAACATCATGTCATACTAGAGATGCTTAGGCTCAAAGGTTTTTTTGAGAAATGGATTTCATGGATTAAATCAATTGTCTGCTCTGGTTCATCTGCTGTCCTTTTAAATGGAGTTCCAAGAAGGTCTTTTAAATGCAAAAGGGGTGTAAGACAAGGGGACCCACTGTCACCACTTCTCTTTGTACTGGTTGCTGATCTTCTCCAGTTAGTCATCAACAATGCCTCCTCTAATGGTGATTTGCAACATCCTCTTGGTCCGAACTTTGGAGGTTATTACCCCATAGTGCAATATGCTGATGATACCCTCATTGTTCTCCCAGCATAGGTTGATCAGTTGATCAGGTTGAAGGCTTTGCTAGATACTTTTGCTGTCTCCACAAGTCTGAAAGTGAATTTCAACAAGTCTTGCATGATCCCCATCAATGTCCCCGCAGATAAAGTTCAGTTGCTAGCTTCTTCTATTGCCTGTCAAGTTGGAACAATGCTTTTACTTACCTTGGATTGCCTGTTGGTACTACTAGACCTGTAGTTACTGAATTTGTGCCAATTTGGAATAGAATTGGGAGGCGTCTGATGGGACTCAACTCTTTGATGTCTTATGCTGAGCGCCTTATTCTGACAAATTTAGTATTAAGTGCCTTGCCAACCTTTTATTTTTGCACTTTATAGGTTCCAATTCCAATCTTGTAACAGATAGACAAGTATAGAAAGCATTTTCTCTGGGATAAAGGAGACATAAATAGAAAAGGTGGTTGTTTGGTTGCTTGGAAAAAGACTGGCTTATCAAAAGACCATGGGGGTCTAGGCATAATTGACTTAAGGACTCACAACTCGGCTTTGAATCTGAAGTTTCTCCATAGGTTCTATAATAAGGAAGACTTACCCTGGGTGCATCTCACTTGGCAATGCTACTATAGTAGATCAATAGTTCCTCATATTAGAACCCTTGTTGGCTCCTTTTGGTGTAGTGATGTTCTATCTCTGGCTGATTCGTTCAGACTTTTGGCTACATGTAATGCTCATAAAGATGATACTCTGACTTTTTGGGTTGATAGTTGGGATTTGGGATTGTTATGCCAAACCTTCCCATAGCTTCACTCCTTTGCTAGATCCAAGAATATCTCAGTGGCTAAGTATTTGAGTCAGGATGTCCATCAAAATTTCAACACACCACTTTCACTCATTGCTTTAGACCAGCTTCAAGACTTAAACCAGCTTCTTCAGGGTTTTTCAATAGATCAAGGCAGCCCTGATGAGTGGGTCTACATTTGGAACTCCCCAATGTTTTCAGCTAAGAAGGCCTACATTTTTCTTAAAGGTTCCCTCCCTGTCTCTCCGGTGTTTAAATGGATGTGGAAGTCCTGTGTCCCAGGGAAAATCTCTTTTTTCTTCTGGCTCCTTTTGCTTGATCGGCTAAATACAAGGAACTTGTTAAGGAGAAAGAGAAGGATCCTTAATGATTACTCATATGTTCTTTGCCAAGTTGCCACTTAGGAGACTTTACAACATCTTTTCTTCTTGTGCCCTTTCAGTATGCAATGCTGGAATTTTTTGGAAATTTCGTGGGACAGCTCCCTGAATATTACAGAAATGGTTTTGAGGGCTCGACAACTTTTTGGTTTGACAGTGTTCAGAGAAGTTTCAATGGTTGCAAGCTAGTGTATTTGGCTCCATAGGAATAGCATAATTTTTTATGGTGGCTCCCTCTCCTTTGTGAGATGGAAGCAGTGCTTTAAAGAAGAGTTCTCTGTGGTTCTTCATAGAGCTAAACCTTCTTTAAAGTTGGAGCTAGACTCATGGTTTTGTAATAAGTTCCCATAGCATACTTTCCTTTTTTTCTTTGGGCCTGTGGCCTTGTAAACTCTGTAAATATCTTTTTCTTATATATAAAAAAAGTCAGTAGGGGCCTCCCCTGCTGTTTCCTCAAAAAAAAAATTACACACACACACAAACAAACATATATTGCTTTTCCAATTCCAGCTTATTCTGTTTTGGCCTTGTTGCATCAACAAGTTCATCATGTTTCTCAGTCTCCAAGGCCTGCGGGAATCATCAAGTGCGAATCCAGACCAATCGTAGACCTTTTCAGTCACGACTTACGCAGCATACCTGATCGAGGAGGACTTGTCAAGTCATCCTGCACCCTGTGTGTTGCAATGCAAGGACCATCCGGTCGATCTGATTGCCTTGTGTAGCCTTACAACACCCAATTTGTTTCTCCAAATGCAGTTGACGCCTAAAACTTTTCATACATAAACAGTAGAGAGTTGTCTCGCAGTTGATGTTGCATGAGTTGATGCAGTTGAGACGGCCATTAGATGCAGCTGATGTGGCCTGAGTTGTCCGCAGAACTTTCTTGTGCTCTAGTCCGGAAAGTCCAGAAGTGAACACATACCTAGACACGTCGGGCTCATCCCGTGATACCCATCGTCCACACATGTAATCGATGCACACCACTAAAGATTCTGACCTAGATAGATTCATATCAAGCGTAGGCCTGATTATATTCCAAGCATCTCACTTTTTCCATAGTAACTTTAGCAATGCTACACCGAGCTCATGTGCCCACCGTAGTCCTCGATAAATAGGCGAGTGCGGCACATCGTACTCATCGGTTCCCCATCTTGCATTTCACTACTTCAGTGGGATACAAGGGTGAGATCATTTTCTTGGCTAATCTTGTTTACTTTATATATGCATGGTATTGAGACGGTCACATTGTTAGCTTATGTAGGGTTTGTTTTTCGTTTGTGTATGCAGTATGTGGAGAATGGTCAGGTAAGGAAGGGATAGAGCATGGAACTTGGAGGAGTGGAAGCGGAGCTGTCGAGCGCAATAGCACTTCACCAGCACCCGGAGCAGCCGCTGCCATCAGCACCGCAGCAGCACCTGGCCCTAATGGCACCTCCACTTCCGCTGGTATCGGCACCTCAACAGCACTCCACCCCAATGGCACCTCCACTTCTACTGGCATCGGCACGAAAGCAACACCCGAGGGTGATGCCACCTCCAGTTCAGCCGCTGGCAACGGCAGCTCATGATTAGCTGAACCTCATGGCACCACCTTTTTTTCCCACGGCCCAGGCCGCCATCTCTACTGCTGCGTGTGGAAATTCCACCCCCGCGGCTAGTGCTCATTGAACAAGATGAATCGCATGACCTAAAATGGTCAGTGTTGCTTTGGCTTCAGCAGGCTGGGCCCGCTCTTGTTTTTCACGAAGGTGTGTGGGTGTGCCCTTTTTGCTAGAGGATTCACAGGCAATGGACCATTCATGACATACTGTTACACATGCATAACATCGCCATTTCGCCTGCCTGGCTGTGGGATACAAGGGCGAGGCATCGCGCTTTGGAGGAGTATCTGCTCCAGGATACACGTTTTGCTGCACTCCGCGCAGCGGCGGGATTTCCATGAGCCCGTGATGGTAGTAGTATGAGCCGTGATGGTAGATTGCTAGTAGTGTGTCATTCAGAGTATGCCGCTGTACTTCCACCGATAGTGGATCGATCCATCCTCATGTGTAATCAATGTGTATGCATGCATTTGAATTGTTTGTATTTGGATTGTGTTGTTTCTAGTAAAAATGGTAATGTCTGTGTACTCCCTCGGTACAAATTCTGTGTAAACAGAAAGGCCGTTCCCTTGATTTCTTAAATATCAGATAAACACAAGGCGAAAGTCCGTTTTGTAGTTTTCAGTCGGACCGGATTAAACTGTCACTGCTACATGATGAAAAAAACCAACATCCTTATAAGGAAAAAACAGTAGTAGTAGCATTCAATTAGGCCAGGTGAACAAAATGTGAAAGTTTGTTCTGCTTCTTCTACTCCACCTTTTACTAGTAATAATTACCACTAATCCACTAATCAAGGTGCCGCTTCTCTGTCGATGGTGCACCCGGCACCTTGTTGCAGCTCCTCACGGACGAGGATGTCGCTCTGTTGCCGCCGCCCGTGGAAGATGGTGGCGGACCTCCCTGGGTGCCTCCCGCGGATGAGGTCGTCCCTCCAATGCTGCCGCCAGAGGATGATTACGCCGCTCCATGGTGAACGGTCGAGCGTGGCCTTGGCGCCGCTCCATGGTGGATGATGGCCTCTGCTCGGCGAGGATGGCAGAGATTGACTACCGCTGACCGATGAGGATGAGAGAGGATGACGACACTTGGAGACAACAGTTCCCCGGTGAGTGGTGGTGCTTCCGCACCCCTGACCCCTGGCACCTCTTGCTGACTTGCGAGGGGTGCGATGTTTCAGAGGCAGATGATCTTGGATTTCATTTTGTTCCACAAACTCCGATTCATCAGAGGATGTGTCAACCAGCACCCGAGTGGGCCTCCGCTCTGCCTCCTCTTCATCAGACAACTGGGCTGCCTCCCTTTCATCAGAAGAGAGGAGGATGTGGCTTGCGCTGCACCTCTAGGAGACAATGCCTCCATGGGGAGAGGAAGAGGGCACTGTGGGAGAATGGGGGTTTTTTGTTGTTTGCAAGAGTGGGGAGAGGAAGAGGGCGTTGGGCAAGAAGGGGGATTTTGTTGGTTGCCAGACTGGGATATTTATGGCCAGAGGAACCCATTCAGCCATTATCGAAAAAACTGCTCCCGAAAAGATTAGAGTAGTTTTCTATAATGTGGGATCCATTCTGGTCAAACTAATTCAAATTTGACCAAATTTATAGTAAATTGTGTTAACACTTACATCTTCATATAAACTTATCGGGAAGTGAGAATTGCATTCTTTTGTGGACGGAGGGAGTACGTTCTGAGGAAGGGGGAAAGACCATTCAGCGGAATGGTAACAGACTGGAAGAAATAATAGTAGTACAGAAGGTCCTTTTAGCAATACATCAGTATATCAGACGTTTGTAACCTTTTCCACTCATTTGTCTTTGTTGGAGCTGTAACTCCTCCATTGTTCTCCCACAACCTTGTTCTTTGGCTATCCTGTCAATGATGTCTCGTCCCTGGGCAAATCTTATTCCTGACATTGTTGTGAGCGTCACCAATAAGATCAGTGATGGAAGGGATTTCATCATGTTCAAAGCTGTCTGCAAGGGTTGAAACTACGCTAGTTCAGGTGAGCCACGCCCGTTTGACCCATGGATTCTGAAATCTGAATTTATCAGTGAATCTGGAGTAGTGACATTCGCATCTGTCGCAGATATGCAGCTTTTTGAGGTCTCCTTTCCTCCATTGGCTGGGAAAAGGACTAGATTGATTTGTTGCGGCGGATCTGGAAGCCTAGTTGCCTTAGATTGCAAAGATTGGTGCAACATGCTCATGCTGAATCCTTTGTCTCCTCAGGAGCACATTTGCCTATCTCGACTCCCAAAATGGAGCCAAATGACTACTCTCCAAGCTTGTATCTTGTGCCTTGAAACAGCAGCTGGTGCAGAGTCATTTGTCGTGATTACTTTCTTTTGGCCAGAGAAATCTTTTGCAGCGCTAGGGTCATTGCCCGTTTTCATGTGGCATTTGGGCAGCTAATCCGACTGGACTACACTACCTTCAGAAGATTTCTGATGCAGTTCTTTTGAACACATGCAAATCTACTTGGGGCAAGATCTTCCAGCAACTCCCCGTCTTGTTGGACTTCGGTTGTCATGGGTTATTGGCATAGACAACTCTTCTCTACTCGAAGGTGAAGACCAATTGTTCTTTGTTGTTCTAGGGAGAAAGAAGCTGAGGTGGTGGAATTAACTCTGCATTCATTCATTGGGAACATTTGGCAGCCTATTCCTTGGGAAAGAGCTCCTGAGTTCCGGAATAAGACCATCTTGTTTGGTCCTGGAAGTGCATTGTTACAGAAGACCATGCCATTTCTGGTTTGCCTGACCTTAGGGTAAATCACATTTACTTCCTATGGACTTATCATCATGATGAAAAGAATGAGTACTGGATCTACCAGTAGGGAATAGGTATTGTTCCAAGTGTCAACACTACTCTTGTGATCCGCATTAAGCAGGTTCAAGGGGACTGCATTTGGTCACGAGGAACATGGATGTTGTGTAGCTATCCGTAATGCGGAACTTCGATTGTGTACCACCTGTAACGCAATTTAATCTACAAATATCTATATTATCAACCTTCCTCAATTATTTAGCGCATATGTATGAGTTTCTACCACAATCAATGTACCACAGTCATAATAGGGAATAAGCAATTACGCATTCGATAGTCAAGCAGGTCCATCCAGCAAAACATCAACAGACTGGACAAGTAGCAAACATCATAATATGGCATCTCATAGCTACTCATCACCACAAAATTCACACCACCAACAAGTAGCAAACATCATAAGATGGCCAAGTAGAAAACACTAAAATACAATCATGATTAGCACCTCTAAACCGTCTACCTAGCAATAACACCACGAATCACATTATGCCTCATTGTTGTCGTTGAGTGACCTCTTATATGAGGCCTATCTCATCAATTCCTTCACCTTCTTCACCACAATTGTGGCAGAATCCAGGAGCTGCTTCACTGTCTGCAGCTTAGAGACAGTCTCTTGAATCTCCTTGTTAGCCTTTGCACATTCTTCCTTCCACATCCTTGCCTCACTTTCAGCTTTTAGGTACATATTGGCTTCACCCTTTTTTGTAGGAGACAACAGAGCATCGTTTCTCATTTTCTTTCTCATCTCAAACAGGTTATGGGTTACCTCCCCGTAGTATCGCGTCATTGTCTTTAGCTCAACTGCTTTGACATTAGCCTCCTCCTTAGCAGTATACATGCTTCTTTCCACGACCTTGCTTCCTTTTCTACTTTTCCCTTCATTTCCATCAGTTTCTCTAAAACTTTTAATGTCCTAATATCCCATTCAGGATCTATCCACCTAAATGACACACACTTCATGCCATCAATCTGCAGTCACCGATTTCGTTCATATAATTAGCGATTGACCACACTAACATCAAACGCAGAAGCAACATTTATAAGAAGTGAAACAAGTTATCATTTACCTTGCAGCAGCATACATACTGACTGACGCCCAGGGTTGGCGCCTGTCCAGTCATACCTCAAATGGATAGGCAACCCGTCCTTGCACTTGTTTTCATTAGGATCTAGAATGATAACTTCACGAGGACCAGGCGTCAGCAATCTGGGGCTATCAAAGTCTACTTCAAACACCTTTAAAATACATGAATATAGACTGTTAACCCAGATCCCCAAATCCAGAATTCCCCTTACCTAGTATGACAGATCAAAGTAGTATGGAAAAATAGTGGACTGACCTGACCAGAGCGAGTCTTGCTCCTCCATTCACCACTAGGGCCGCTACGATTCGCCATTCCCGCCTGGGCAAGAGCAGATCTAAGCACCGACACTAGCTCTAGTCTTTGCAACAAGGAACAGGAGCGTGGTGCCAGCGAGTCTCTTGCAGAGTTGCAGTAGTGTACGCTGTGCCGTCGAGAGAAATGAGATATATACAATTGTCTGCGGGAAAACTTTTTTTGTTGTCATGTGGGCTTTTCTCCCGCCAACTTACCAGAACCGCTCTATGCTATTGTTGGGGCTGACGTGTCCAGTTACCGAGCGTGCGGCAACCGGCCACGTGGAATAGGTGGCACTTGGAAATAAGCAGTTAGACAATTGTTACTCAGGAAGGTCCTTCCTGCAAAACATCAAAAGATCTGATCATCCGATTCAAGATCAATCCAAATAAACTACATCTTAGCTTTTCCTCCCTATTTATCACTTGGAAGGTCCTTCTTGCGAAACATCAATAGACCAGACTTTCCTCATTCATAACTTCCCACTTCTCTACCTATTATCATGATACCTCCATTGTTCTCCCTCTACCTTCTTTTTTGCCTCATTTCGTAGTTATGCAATGCGTATGAATTCTGAATGGTGAGTATGCTCGAATCAATTTGGAATAGATTAAACCAAATCAGCATAATAAGATGGCATCTCATAGCAACTCATTACCACAAAGTTCACACCACCAGTCCACCAACAAGTAGCAAACATCTTAACAATCAAAATACAAGCATGATGCAAGTTTCACAACAATCATAACTACCTATTCATAATCATAACGATTGCTGGAACTTCTCCATTTCATGTTTGGCCTCCTGCAGGTGTTCCTTCACCTTCTGCGTATCATGCCGTGAATTTTCAGTCTTCCGGGTCTCTTGCATTTCTTAAAGTTCTTTCAGAAGAGTTGGATGTCTTGTCACAAGAAGAAGGCTCGTGAGGATCTCCAGGGAGGTTGAAAACTTAATATCTCAAGTAGTAATAAAGAGAAACTGCTTCAGTACGCACCTAAGAACAAGAAAACTGAGGGAAGAGCTGATTTTGAACGCAAAAGACATTGGAATAAATACGTTAATGAATGGGTAGGACATTGAGTTTATTTGGTCAGTCTTTTCTTTTAAATGATTCTGGAGTTCGTTGTCAGTTGGACTAAAACGGGTACCAATAGGAAAGGGTACCCATTTCAGTCCAACTAATAACGAACTACTTGAACATTTAAAAGAAAAGACTAGCCAAACAAACTCAATGCTCTACCTGTTGATTGATGCGTTTATTCGAATGTCTTTAGCCTTCAGAGCCAGCTCTGCCCTCAGTTTCCTTGTTGTTAGGTGAGTACTGAGGCTCTTTCTCTTTCATAGCTAACTGAGATACTATGTTTTCAATTTCCTTGGGATCCTAAGGAGTCCTCTCCCGGGACGAGACATCCAGATCTTCTAAAATAACATTAAGATGTTCTTGTACGAATAAACTCATCCTTGGAGAAAACTCATCTTGATCTGAAAAATGAAATCATCTCAGTCTAAAAAAACTTGAATCCCTTGAACCCAATTGTATGAGTACAGTGAAACAACCACCAAATACCACAGAACCTGGTTGTTTGCTACCTACATAAACTCAGCAAGGGCATGGTTGTCCTAACTGAACCTATCGATCCATCAAACGATGCACATTGGAAACTAACTGAATCTAACACCTATGAATTGTGCAAACGCTAACAATCGTGGCAGAATCCAGATGTCCCTTCATAGTCTGTAGCTCTGAAATAGTATCTTCAATCTACCAATCCATAAAACGATGCAAATTGAAATTACAAGGACCTATCAATCCTATAAATTGTGCACCTCGACAAAAATCCATAAAATGAGTGGCTTGAAGCACATCCAGAAGCTACTAAAATACAAAACCTACCATAAGATGATGCAAATTGAAAACTAACTGAATCTAACATGAATGTTCTATAGCCTATCAACTTCTAACACCAATCGAAGTGCAAATCTAAATGTACGATAATGAAATCTAAATCTACCATATATGCTCATCAATCCTCCAAATCCCCAAACCTAGATATCCCCAACCCTAGGAAGATAGGTTAAAATATAGTGGCTCAAACTAGAGGATCGACCTCGTCGTGCTGTCGCATCCTCTTATTGCTGGGAGGTGGTGGCGCAACCATCTTCCCCTCACCGCTAGGATCCACCATTCCTACCACAAGCCATTGCAGATCTGCGTAGCGGAAGTCGAAAGTCTTTGCAAAGTCTGAGTGAAGTGTCTCGCCAGCCATTCAAATTCGATACGTAATTATAGACTCACCTGAAACTTACATGTGGGACCTGGTCACAGTAAATAATTCGCATGAACTATCAGTTGAATTTCCCATAAAACTCACACAACGAAGAAGTGGTGCAGTGGTAAACAACACAGTCTTGTTCCTCCAGGTCTCTGGTTCGAACCCATGCCATGCAAAATTGTTTTTTCAACATTTAGTGACCTGGCCTCCACTGACCTGGCAAAAATGCTTACATGATGTGGGACCCTAGAAACTTGGAACACTGTATTTTCGAAAGACTGCTTACATGTGGGACCATACTGAATTTTATGACGACTTGGAACACTCTATTTTTAAAATAATGCTTACATGTGGGACCAAAGTTGGTTTATGACGCTATTACGGAGCTTATGGCATCACAAAACAAGCATAGAACAGGGAATCCTCGGCTACAGTAGCAACCATTATGACGAAAGTTTTTTTGTCACTAAATTTTCTCGGAAGTGAAATATTATGACGAGATCAGCCAGGAACGTTATAAATCAATGACACAAAATGTGGTTGCGTCACTAGTCAACGATTTTCTTGTAGTGCATGGTGCCTCGCAATGATGCCCCTAGTAGGGATACGACGCCATAAGGGCGTCGCCACCATCGCCACTGATAGAGGTGCCAGTGAAGGCTTACGCCTAACTCAGCGCCATTCCTTCCACATGTTCTTGGCCAAGCCAGCAACCCAGTCCTCCTCGCCTCCGCATCCCCTCCACTGGAAGAAGCCCGTCACAGCCCGAAGCATCACCACGGCACCACTAGCAAGCACCAGCCAAGCCCCCAACCCCACAACCAAGGCTGCGCCAGACCAGTATCACCGTCGAGAAGCCCAACTGCCTCACCTTAGATCCTGTCGCCCGTACTCCGGCGGACACGACCGGCCCCGGCCAGTCGCAACCACACCTCCAGCCCGTACACCGGCGGACACGACCGGCCCCGGCCAGCCGCAACCACACCTCTAGCTCCACCCTTTCCCGACCGTCATGGCCCGGAGAAGGCAGAGCCGAAGGCTCCCAACCATAGCCAGCTAGAGCCACCACCTCTGCACCACCCATGCTGGGCGCCGTTGTCGACCCGCCGACCGCAGCAGCCGCCGTTGTTGTCCGGACCAGCCATAGCCGCCGCCGCACTTCTTTGGCCACCGCCTCCCCCAGGCACCACAGCGCGCCTCCACCACGTCGCCGCCAGATCCGGCCGGGGCGCTGCCAGATATGAAGACAAAAGCCCCGGGCATCGCAAGGGCGGCCTGCGTCGACGAGCTGTCCTCTGGGGGCCTGGGCGGTCACGGTAGCCTAGATCCGCTGGGGAGGAGTAGAGGGGCCATGCCGCCACCATCCCCACGGGCCGCACGGGCTTCCGGCAGCCCACTCAGGAGGCCGAGAGATGTGGGGTGGCGGTGGCTAGGGGTTGGTCGCCCGTCCCCCGCGCGAGAGTGATGAGAGCGATGTGGTCCGCCTTAGCCCCGCGCCTTTCTCCCATAGGGTATCACAGTAGGATTCTGCAAACCAACCAAGGTAGTGTGCAGCACATGGATTGAAACATTATTACAGCACTTTCCTAAAGGTTTTATATAAATTGTTATGGAATTCCTAATTGAGTATTAATGTTAGTTTCCATCTCTATTAAATAGCTTGTCAACTAAGCAAATTATTAATATGGCAGCCTAATTAGTGAGGAAAGAGAGCAAAAATCATAGAAATGGTTTCCTCATGAGGAAACCATGTGTACTCTTCACCCAATGCACCAAGAAATCATCAAATCACCAATGGGGCGAAAGTACTAGTTTCTATGAGACATTGTCACTCTCTCGTTAAAGGAAGAAGATAGAGTTGAGAGAGAAAAAGAGAAAATAATTATTACTCGAAGACATCTCTATTGGTGAAGATAGTTTCTATAGATGATTTCTTATATTATGGAAATTGTGTCGGTTTCTTTCGTCCCTTACCGGGCAACCAACATAGGGTGCCCCAAAAAAAATATAATACTTCCTCTGTTCCATATTAATTTGTTTAACTTTTTCGACCTTATGTTTGACCACTCATTTTATTTATTTCAACTTTACTTATGCCTATGCCACACAGTCTAGTCCCACGTCATGGCTTACTTCGTCACTAAATGACCAGAGATCCAAGTCTAAATTTTTTTAATAAGATGGGCGGTCAAACTTGGGATAATGAAAGTCAGACGAATTATAATTTGTAACGAAGAAAGTACATTTTTACTCCATTTCACAGTATTTCTAAACTTCATAGTTTCATACATGGTTTTTTAACTGTGCATCCACATAAGAATAAGATCTATCACTTGTGAATTCTTAGACTTGATTTGCGGCGTTCAATATTATTCCCAGTGAAACAAATAGTTTGCATCGGTGGAACATTTGAACCACGAATAATCTGTAATTTGTTGAACATAGCAGTGGACTGCAAATTCTAGCCCTATCTTAAGCTTTTAACCACGTCAGTTGAACGTGTACTACCGTAATTTTTAGTGTCACAAAGGGATAGCATCTCCTAAACTTCGGGGAAGATGTCAGAGAAACTTCAAGAGACTAGGTATAATCTTAATTAAATTTAGAGTTTTAAAAGGTTTTCAAAAAATGAAAAGCTTCATAATAAAAGTGTAAACAAACAGTCTGTCCAAAACTCTTGGCTATCTATATTCAAATCACCCATCCACACAAACTGACGCGTGGGACCCACTTGTCATTATCTATCTTCACCTTCTTCTATCCATCTCCCCCACCACTGGCCTCCTCCTCTCAGGCGGCCAGTCCCCCGGCGCCTCCTGTCCTCCATCTTCTCTCCTGGCCACAACAACCCTCCTCCTCCGGTGCGGCTCCCTTCTTCATCCACGACGATGGCCCCTTCCCCCCGGCTTCCCTTTGCGGTGCTGTCTCTGAGGACCGGAGCATCCGAGGACTGGTGGATGGTCGCTCCCTAGTGATGAGTGATTGACAACGTGGTGTGGACTGACTCTTGAACGAGTATTGCAGGTGCAGGTTGCGGCTTGATTTGCGTTGGTGCAGGTGAAGAGCAGGCGTAAAAGGTCTTAGCCTTGCGGGGCCTCCGAGGAGTGGAGAGACAAGTTGGCTTGACTCGATGGACCCGGTGGCCGAACGGGATTAAGTGCGGGCCACATGGTGGCAAGAAAAGCAAGACAAAGTCGTGTACATGAGCCGGTGCAAGGTAGCAGCTCACAATCGGAGTCTGCATAGGGTTTGCGGCGGTTTACCACAAAACCGTTGGGTTACTTGGTTGAGCCACAAAACCAAGACCGGAGGCTCAGTGCGCGGAGACGGGGTCCGAGCGCGTCGAGAAGCTTCGAAGGGGGGACACGCAGCGGGATCGCGGGGCTTGCGTCTGGAGGACGCGGACTGCGGCGAAGGGGTGGCCACCCGATGAGAATATCCAAGTCTTGACCATATTGACCCTAAGGGGTATGTATTTTCATGTAAGTTCTAGGGGTAGCGTGGTCATTTGCCTCCACCGGAGAGACTTCATATATATAGCTCTAGGGTTGGATGACAACACATCCATCCAGACTGCTTCCTAATTCCTTTGCTCTATATGCTAGATTTTTTATGATTTTGTAAAGAATCTGACCTCTGCATGTATGGAAGCATTCATCGTTGTGGTGATTTCCCTCTCTTAGCTCGTGTGATTTTCGTGTCTTTTTCGTGCTATTTTTGGGGATTTCGTGCATCACTTGATTCGTCGATTTGAAGGTGTTTCTGTTCGGATTTCTTTGAGGGGATTATGGGTGGATGCCTTGTGCATCTGTGTGGATGGTCTTGACCCCTCAAACGCCGGATTTGGCCTTCGATTTGCGAGTTTCATTGGAACTCGATTGCTTAAGTTTGGTAGTTTGGTGATTCCCGACATTTTGATGGGTTTGGTGCTCCAAGATTTTAGGCATAGCGTCTCCTAGAGACGCTTCATACTCACCTAAAATTTGGGGTCAATCCGTTCAGCCATTTGGGAGATCGTGCAAGGGAAGGGAGAGTTGACCCTCGTTTTTTGAGCTCGGGCTGTTTCTGTCCGTGAGCGATGGACCGTCCGTCTAGTGCTCACGGACCGTCCGTGGTGGCCCCAGTTCGCCGAGTTCGTCTCGTGATCTTGTTGGTTCGTGGTTTGATCCATTAGGGGTTGAGTTCCTTTTTGTGCTGTGTTTGTCGGATAGTCCGCGCAGGTGTCATGGACAGTCCGTCCTCGTCGGACCGTCCGTGGGGTCGGAACAGACCGTCCGTATTGGTCCCGGAGCTTCTGGAGTTTCTATTACGAAATACAGAATGTCCGTGTTAAAGGGTCTGACCGTCCGCCAACCTTGACGGACCGTCCGTGGCTGCAGATTGGACCGTCCTTCTCCCTCTGGTAAATTTGCCTAAGTTCTTTGCTTCTTGAGTTGTGCTTCCGCTTTGCTTTGAGTTGGGACTTGTTCCTAGGGTTGGTAGGTCTGTTGTGACTACGTGACCTTGGCAAGGTCGTGTGGGAATCCTTCTTTGTGATTTTGGGACTTAGCCGGTTTTCTCTCGGAGAATTTGTTGTCGGCTCTCATTCACTCCTCCCTCTCTTGTCGCCTAATCGGCCCTTAAGTCTCTTCCATCCCGGTGGCGCGAGGAGCCCCGACCCCTCTCTCCCGATCGGCGGTGCAAGCATGGAGCTACTGCCCTCGGCGCAGGGGGGCGCTTCCAGCCAGGGCAAAGCGGTAGCAGCCACGACAAGGACTGTGTTTAGATGAGGGTCAAATAATTTTCAGCCCCCCTTTGACCGCTAATTAGGAGTATTAGTCAGTTTGTAAAATTATCTCCATAACCCTACGTTAATTCGTGAGGTGAATGTAATGAGATCTTTGACCACATGATTAGATGATAGTATTGTAGCATTACTATAGCAAATTATGAATTAATTATGCTCATTAGATTCGTCGTTCGTCGGGCAAAGTTGCACTTACTCTGTGAAAAAGTTTTGAAAATAAACTTTATTTAGTACTCCATACATACATGATTCTTTTCTCAAAAAATTTCGAAGGAGAATCTAAACATTGCCAAGGGCGGCGGGTCGCCTCTCCGTCACTGGAACGCCATCAAGCGCCCCTGTCGGTAGCTTCTTATCCGTCATTGGTTCGGTTCACCATGCGCGTCCATCCCGGAGGAAGCCACACCTCGATGTGTGTCGAAAGACCTCCACACCGCCACACAGAGCTACTGCACAGACCCAGGCTGCCGCCATTGACCTTCCGCCGCCAAGTCGAATCCGGCCGCCTCCATCTCTCCCTGCCGCCGGTGAGCCCTCCTGTAGAATTCCCTTTCCCTGATCTCTCACTTCCCCACCTCGGTCGTGCTCCTCCTCACCTGGGCATGCGGGGTGGAAGGGATGACCAGGGCACTAGGACAGGGGTGTGGAGGAGCAGAGGGCGCGCGGGAGGAGGAAGCACCAGGGAAAAAAGGAGCGCGTGTCGCAAGGTAGATGGTTAGTACGTAGGAGTCGCTAGTCAGCAATGACAGCGGAAGTTACCAGAAAAAAAAAGAGAGGCTGTTGGATTGATTCTTTCAGTGTTGTTCTATTTTTTACAGATTCAAATGAATTTAGCTAACTCATCGAGTTGCTCTAAGGTAGTAAATGGGTTCCGCATTAGGAAATATAGAGAGGTCAGCATCAGGCAGAAAGTGTGTGAACTCCGTTTTTATCCATACTGAGAGCAACTCCAGCAGACCTCCTACTTGAGCCCAATTCAAAAAGTAGAGGCTGAGAGAAAAAAACACACTCCAGCAGACCCCCTACTCAGGCCCCAACTCTAAGGGTAAGGGGGCACCCAAATCCTCCCTTCCGGCCCCTTCTCCCGTGGGTGGAGAGAGGAGCCCCTACTCGGTGGTTGGGTGTTTCCATCTGCGCGCCACCGAGAGGAGCCGCTCCTCCCCGCCTTCCGAAGCTCCATCCGCCGGCCTTCCAGCCCCACCCGCGATGCAGACAACCAAATCGAGCGCCACCATACGGCGACGTCCACATGAGCCACCTCGCGCAATCACGAGCGAGCCCCGCGAACGCCGCCTCGCCGCCCCTCGAGCTCCCCCGTGCCGCCACTCGAGCACCTCCGCGCCACCACTCGAGCCTGTGCTCCGCCGCTGTCATTTCCCCCAGCTCAGGCGAAGAGATGGGTGGGGACTGGGGAGAGAGGCGGGTGTGAGAGAATGAGGACGAGTTGCGCTGACGTGAGAGAAGAAAAAAGAGGAAATAACCAGCTGACAGGTGGACTCCATATGTCAGAACGAAGAAGGGGCTCAGAAGTAAGGACCCTTGCTGGAGTTGGGTGAAAAAATAGAGACCTCAAAAAGCAAGGAGAGCACCTATTCAGCAAGTAAGGGCCTTAGAGTAGGGGCTATTGCTGGAGTTGCTCTGATGAATGCAATGGACGGCCATCTGAGGTCAATTTTAAGTAGGTCGCTAGAAGTGTGTTAGAATATGCCATAATCTTAATTATGTTTTGTTATGTGTTAATGTAGAGATTCAAAAATCATTTTGGGGGGTCAGAAATATTTAATAGATGATCCATGATATAGTGGCGCGGTGTACTCCCTCCTTTCAAAATTATAATTTGTTTGACTTTTTTACTCTAAATTTAACCTCTCATCTTATTAAAAAAATCATGTGAAATATCACCTCTTTTGTTGTGACTTGCTTTATTAAAAAAAGTTCTTCAAAAACAACTTAAATTTAACTATATTTGTATAATGTTTTTGAACAACATGAATGATCAAACTTAGGGTCAAAAAAGTCAAATGGGGAGTGTATAGCAGATGACCCCTTTCCCCTCGTCCGCGGAGTATGCAAGTTAGTATGAAAATTAAATATGACAACAGCTGGTTTCACCATACCAAAGACGTGTTAAGATTAGTTCAAGCTATGGATTGCTGCAACTCTACTGGACAATACTATTTTGGAATTTGGTTAATTGTTTCGTCCACCTTTCTTAGAGTATGGCCTTGTGAAACACTTCTTAGTGCTATTTGGTGACCTAAATTTCCTTTGTGAGCGAAGCAGCACTATGAAATCTGACCATGAAGTCCTCGAAAAAAATAGTTATATTTTAAGCATCGAATGTGTGATTATTTGTTGTGCAAATATAGCCAGGGTCATCAAATTTGTCTGCATGAACTTTAGGAATCAATGGTTGTATATATTGCATTATCATCGTGAACTGTGCGAGTTAAGTAGTTTTAATTGATAAAAGAATAGGATTAAGAGGCAAGTAAGCACAATGATGAAGGCATGGAGAGTACAGCGTTGGTATCCTCCTCCCTTGTTTTAATTTTTATTTTGCTAATCTGTTCCCTCTGCAGCTCTGCTCATCTTCTTGTATTTTTGCTATGCGAGCGCATTCTCACAGAGAGCAGTTGTAGTGCACTGAAACTCCCAATTACTTTGGAACAAGCAGCCATATTACAAAGGTCCATGCAAGGAAACGGAATGGAATAAAGCAAGAAGGAATTGTTTATGTGCGTCCAAAATCCAGTGATTTGTTAACTAAAAGCTGTGAGCTAGACGGCCATATAAAATCAGCAAGTTGGGTCATGCCACTGAAGTGCATATTTAAATTATGTCAATGATAAGCGTGCTTATTGAATAAATAAAACATCCAAGTGTACCCTGGACCTGACATTACATATACTATTACTGGACTTAAACCTTGCTCAGGGATGGCCACAAGAGAGAATAATTTTCAGGTGAAGTGGTCAGCAATATGTATGCTGTAAAGTGTGTGCATGTGAGACGGAGTCAGTGGATTGAGCCAATTCCCCTCGGGACTGACCTCACCAACTTCCTTGTGGACAACTCAGACATATTTAAATGGAAACCATCTGATATGACTTGCATTCCGTGGGAGGTAGCTGAGCACTTCTTGGAATTGAGTAAGACACAAAAGACGATCAAGCAAAACTTACCGTAAGCTCAAGATCGGAACGAGAGCATTAGGGTAGAAATAAATAAGCTCTTAGATGTCGGTTTAATACGTGAATGTAAGCTCCCCGACAAGTTAGAAAAAGAAAATCTTTATAAAAAAGAAAACCAGTGAAACGAGAATGTGCATCGACTACAATTTCAACAAGCACTACCATAAAGATATCTTCCCCCTTCCATATATCAATCAAGTTGTGGACTCCGCGGCTGGTAGCACCAAGTTGTGTTTTCTTATTGCTACTCGGGCTATCACCAGATCGCCGTTAACCTCACCGACCAAGATAGGACAATGTATAATGCCCTACAACATCTAGTGCTACAACTGATAGATTTGCCGGATCGACTAGGAGTAGATCGAGTGGGTAAACACCGTGAATGACATACCTTCGACTCCTGTTCATGTCCCTGGTTCTGTTGGTGAGGATCTGCACTAGGCAGCGACGCGCAGTGCAGTGCAGGGACGGCGGTGATTGATGACCTGTGGTGGCGCAGTGGAGCATCCCGTCGCTTCAGCACCTCCCTCTAGGTCGGTTAGGGTTGGAGTGGGGAGCTACTGTGGCGGCAGCGAACCTCGTGTCATGAGCCCGTAGCCCCCACTCCCTCTTATAGCGCTGCGCGACAGGGGCCCACCAGCCTTCTAACGGGCTGGGCGTCCCCGATCCGGACGCGAGTCAAGGGGGGCCCATTGGTGGAGAGATCAATCTAACATTCTCCCCCTTGATCTCACCATATACTTTTAACTTCTTTTCTCATTCCATTACAGATAAGTGCATAGAGCATGTTTTATCGTCGCGGTCAATCTCGATTCTGTCAATCCCCGATAGATTCAACAGCTACAATACACATCTCTGTACTGAAACAAATTCTTTAGCCTTGGGCCCTTTTATTGTCCGAAATCGTAAACTATGCCATAAACCCATGTCGCATATGTTTTCTCTAAGCGCACTGGGTGATGTACTTTTCGTAAGATGATCCTCAAGCACTTGCTTGTCTCTTATATGCGCAATGTCTTTAGTATGATTCCGGACTTACTCCTTTACAACATATAACTTTGTGTCAATGTGTTTGGCAGCACACTTGATTTGTTGTCATAGAAGTGAACTACTTTAATGGTTATTGCTGTTGACAACCATTATCAACTCCGGGTACAGGTTCCATTAACCATTTTGCCTGTCCCTCAGCCTCGTATCATGCTATACCATATCTTTGCATCACATTGATGACAATTATTTTACACTTTGGAGCTTTTCCACACAAAAACTCCACGTGTGAAAGTTAGCGACAATTGTGGATTTCGCTACACATTTCACAAAATATCTTTGTACTCACAACCTTTTGAGAGCACTTGATCTTTCCAACTTAGCATGAGGCTGATATACTTAACTCCATTCCAGTGATCTATAGCTGGATTGGATATTGCCAAAACAACCCGGATATACGAATTACATCAGGGTAAGTTCTATCTTTTCCATTCATTAAGCTTCCAACAGCTGAAGCATATGGTACCATATTCCTTTGATCAATTTCATATTCACTCTTGGAACATAAAAATTCCCAAAACCATTACCCTTGACGGTGAGGACAGGCGTAGGTTTACTCGCATGCATACTATATTTCCTTATAACTTTTCTAAGTATGCCTCTTGCGATAATCCTAATACCCCTTTTCTTTATCTCGGTGAATCTCGTTCCTTATAATTGAGAGACATTCATCGAGAACTTTGAGGACAAGAACCTCTTCTTCTTTTACAACAGATTGACATCATTGCTACCATGCAAGATGTCAATCACCTATGCACGATTAGGAAATGAATTTCCCATTCTATAACTTTGTATAAATGTTGTCCTCTTATTCTCTTTTAAAACCCAAAAAATAACAACCAAGTCCTTTATCTTTGAATGTTATCATTTGTAAATGATTTCTTTAGGCACAATTCCTTTTCTTCTGACTTACATGACAAAACCCTTAGGTTGTCATTCATTCTGTTTGCACAAAACTTTTGATTTAAGATGCGCTTTGCGTGTTCACATATTCCCTTTGGAGTCACATCACGACTTGTAGATCCATTACAGCCTACTGTTTTGGCTCCATTGAGAATTACTTTTGAGTCCCAAGTTTCCTCGGGATTCAACAGTTCCATTTTCAACGAACAAGCACTTCTTATGGTTTCTACACATGAGATGGAATAAACGTCAATGTGAACATTTCTATATTCAAACTTTGCAATCATTAGACCTCTTTGACTCTTTGAGACCTACTAGAGGCCTCAACCTCTGGCACATTGTGTGCCTCAACTTTTGGTACATCTACCATATGGGGCTGCAGCAGCTCTCCCCATGTACAATAATGAGTTTCAATGGCTCCTGAAGGACAGGTTCCATATCATCTACCATATTGTTGCCACGAGTGTTGAGAGAAATAGCTACCAAATCATCAGAGTGGGCATATATACCCACTTCTCCTCGAAGTCAATTTCTCGAGCCACCATGCTCTCCTTGATTGCTCTCGTATTCCAAGAAGACAATGTGTCTCACTAGAAATAAAAGAACCTTTTCTTTTATCTGAATTGCCAAGAAATTGGCTTCCCAGATTATCCTTTTCTTTCATCCGGATGGCCAACTAAATGGCTCCCCCAGATCTTACCATCTATTATGAAGAATAGAGTATCTTTAAACTTTCTCATTTGGGGTTTGTTCTTTCACCATTTTGGTCACATCGCTATCATCCTATCGGACTTATAAAAGTCCAGGATTTTAGCTATTTATTTTCTTTAGGGGTATCGTTATTATGACTGTTGTACTCCCCCAGACAATCACATTTATCTTCTATAGATCACACTCTAAATGCATAGTATGCATTACATTTCCTGAAGTATGGAGATTTTCACCTTTCTCCCCCTCGAAATGTGGCATGAACTTTCTTGCCACAATTTCGAAAACCATTCAGAACTATTATCAGTGAGGAAACTTTGAGAAAACTTTCATTACTTCCTTTATCTGCATGATTATATCATACAAAACAAGGTTGTTTCTTAACTCATATATGGGAGTACATTTTTCCTCATTTCACTTTTAAGAACTCAATAGAGTCCTTCAATTTTGCATATCATTCTTTATCTTTAGGTTCGCATATTACTTTCTATTATCTTTAAACTCATAGAGTGCTTAATGATTATAACACAATGGAAATGCTCAATCAATACCAAGGTAGTAAAAGAGCAACTCCAAAAAAACTATTTCCCAGTGTGGGATACACAATAAGCACATGAGTCATCATATCTTTCTCCCGCCATGCAGGATGAGTCATTTGACAAAACTTTTCCCACCACATAGGATTGTCTAACATAAGCATTATGCCAACTTTAGCCCATAAAGCGGGTATTTTCTCAGAGCTTTCCCCCGTCATGCGGGTATAATTACAAACTTTTCTCGCCGTACGAGAATATCACAAACTTTCCCCTTCATTCAGGTAATTCTCTGGAAGGGACATGCATGCCAAGATCGGCTTGCATTCAGTCATCAAATTCAGAAATAAATCTGAATAAACTGTAACACACACATGCTTAATCCAACATTGGTCAAATTAAACGTGCATATGAATTATTGCAACTTTTATCATGATGACTGAACTGGAAATAAATTCCTCTTCATAGAGAGTACATGAAAAACATTTCTCAAGACTCTCAATGATCTATCTCTTTTCTAGGATTAATATCCGAGAATCTTTACTTTTGAAGCCATTCTTTAAAGAGAACATAGTCCCTCACATTATAGCATTCTATCTTTGTTATCTCCTGAGTCACAAGTGCTCAGCTCACTTTTCTTAATGCTTTCATGAATAAAAGCAGAAAGATCTTTTCTCTGAGAAAATATTCAATAATAATCCAAACTTTAAGCTTATTAAACTTTTAAAACTTTATGTTCTATTCTATATCACCGTTGGGCAGAAAATAGAATAAAACATCATTCATCTATATTAATTCCAAGTCATCATCGACTGAACTAGAATTAATCCATCATATCATAATATTGCCATCATCAACGTTGGTCAGAAAATGACAACATCATGAAACTTTATATTTAGAATTAAAACTTATCAAAAGTATTTCTAAAATATCCTCTTTATTCATATTTGAGTAGAGATATTAAACTTTGTACGAAATTGGCAACCAAAACCAATGTAACTTTATCTTGAGCTTGATACAGCCGAAGCTGACTTTAACTTTAACGTGGATATAACCCACAGGGAAAACTTTTCAAAAAACTGTTCTTTCAATTAAATCTTCTCGTTTGTTCCAATTTAATTGAAAGATGAGTATCATTATACAACAGAAACAAGAAATAAAAACAACATTTCTTGATCTTTATTCTTTGAGAATTGATCACTTTGATGCAAAATTCATCAGAGACTTTAACTTTAAACATAAGACACATAATTATAATATTGTTATCATCAACGTTGGTCAGAAAATAACAATACCATAATTAACTTTAAATAAATATGTTTCTACTCCACTAATTAAATTTTCCCGTTGGTTCCAATTTAATTAGAGGGTGAAACTTTCACTTTGCAGCGGAAAACCTTTCTTTCTTTTCAGAAGCAATCACACTTCTAAAATATTTCTTTATTAAGTCTCTAAACAATTTATCCTGTTGGTTCAAAATTGAATAGAGATTAAAACCTTGACAAACTTGTCACAACTTTGCCTTGAATTAATATTCCATCAGAATAATCTTTCCTTTTTACATGATTTTTCTCCACTCAACTTTTCCCTTTAATTTAATCTTCAAATTAAAATTAAAAGGAGCAACACTTTAAACTTTTGCAGCGGAAAACATGAATAAAATTCAAGAAAAACATACTATTCAGAAGCATTCTATTACTTTTCTAATCTCTAAGCAAATATCTCGTTGGTTCAATTTGAGTAGAGATTAAAACTATACAAAAAAACATTCAAGTATGCTTCTGAAAAACGTTTAAATAAATAACAAGCATTACTGTTTACTACTGTTTATTTGACCAAAATGAGAAAACCAGCCCGCGGCCTTCTCATGGCGTTCAACTGGGCCCGCGGCCCAGCAACCGACGGCCAGGCCGCCAATGCGGCCCGCACGCCTCGCCCGCATGGGCCAAAACTGGCCTGTTTGGTGCCCTTCCGCGAGAGCCGTCGATCGCCTCTTGATCGGCATCGGACGGTCCACCGTGCTACTCGCGCGGTCAAAACCCTGGCGCCGGCAGCCCTCCCGCAAACCCTAGCCCCCTTTCTTTTCCTCCCCCGCATCTCTCGCACACACAGGTAGCGGTAAGGACCGGCGCCGTGGCCGGCGCGAGGTCGCGTCCTGCTCCTCCCCTCTTTCTCTCTTGCCCCTCTTCTTTACTCACCCACATCGGAGAGACGCGCGGTGGTTACCACCGCGGCGGCAGAGGTAGTAGGTGGAGGAGCACCCGTGGTCGGTGGTCCATCAGCGACGGCAAGGATGAGCGCCGATGGCCCAAGGCCGCGACGGACTCCCTTCTTTCCTTTCTGTTCTTTCCCATACCCCTCTTCTCTAGCACCTCCATGAGTGAGATCCAGAGAGCCCGGCCATGGCGGCCAGTGGAGAGGCGGTGGCGCCGCCGGGAGTCCCCTCACCAGCGAGCGCGTTCCCCACAAGGGAAAGCGCGCCGCTGTCGAGCGGTTTCACCGCGGCGCCCTGAGCCCCTTCCCGAGCGCTTACGAGAACGTCGAGCGGCGACTCCTGTCTGTGACCCGCACGGCGACGGATCCTTTTCCGCACAACGGCGGTGGCGTCAATGGCGAGGTAGCCCCCACAGGTAGGTCTTCCCACCTGTTCGCCCTTTGCTTTTCAGATCTAGGGTTAGGGTTTGATGATTCTGCCTTTGTTGATTCGAGATCGATTTCTTGTTCCTTTTCTTTCCCAAGCAAGATCTACAACCTAGCACGGCTCTGATACCAATGATAGATTTGCCGGATCGACTAGGAGTAGATCGAGTGGGTAAACACTGTGAATGACATACCTTCGACTCCTGTTCATGTCCCTGGTTCTGTTGGTGAGGATCTGCACTAGGCAGCGACGCGCAGTGCAGTGCAGGGACGGCGGTGATCGATGACCTGTGGTGGCGCAGTGGAGCATCCCGTCGCTTTAGCACCTCCCTCTAGGTCGGTTAGGGTTGGAGTGGGGAGCTACAGTGGCGGCAGCGAACCTCGTGTCTTGAGCCTGTGGCCCCCACTCCCTCTTATAGCGCTGCGCGACAGGGGCCCACCAGCCTTCTAACGGGCTGGGCGTCCCCGATCCGGACGCGAGTCAAGGGCCCAATGGGTCATTGGGCCCGTTGGTGGAGAGATCAATCTAACAACAACAACATTGTGGGGGATATACCCCCGAGGTACCGCACGGAAAGGTCCCATGGCGTATCTTCAGGGATGACAAGGGCCCACATGGTGGCACCTGGCACTGGCGTACGGATCAGGAATGAGGCAGCACCCGAGGAGATATGCTACCATAGATGAAGACTAGTTGGTTAGGAAAGATATTACTTATACTATAGGAAAGATCTTGTATAACCAACTAGGATAGATCCCACATGATCTGTAACCCTACCCCCGAGTCTATATAAGGGCGATAGGGACCCCTCCAAAACAAGTCCAATCAGATTCCCAAGCAATACAATCACTAGATGCAGGACGTAGGGTATTACGCATTCTTGCGGCCGAACCTAGATAAACCCTTGTGTCATTCGTCCACCATCTAGCTCCAGTATCGGCAATCCCCTCCACACAATCTACCACCATAGCCTACCCCGTGGTGGACTACCAGCACTATTGTACCGACAGCTGACGCGCCAGGTAGGGGCTTCACCGTGATAATTGGCGAGCTTGATGGCCGCAGTTAAGATCCCAGCTAGCTGCCTTGCCCTCGCTGTGTTGGGAGTGGGAATCCCTTTCGGGACTATCAATCTCGCCCCAACCGTCGATGAGCAGACGACCGGCTATGTGACTCCTCCTCAGGGTCACATCATCATCGGGGAGATCCCATGCATCATCTACGACACCGCGATCACCGCGGAGAAGACCCCCGAAGCGGTACCTGCACGGCCCGTGGGCAACAGATCCGTTCCCATATCCAATTTAGAGAAACCTAAGGCCTGCTAAGTCCTCTTCGGCACGTCACCAGCCCGGTAGCCACGTCTCCCGGCTGGAGATTCTACGACAGAAGGGTCCTCTGATCCTCACGAATGTGATATAGTCCAATCTATGGATTGGGTCATCGGCCAGATGCCCGACACCATTGCGACCTGCGAGGCTGCCTTCGGCACCCCGCGGACCGAGCGCTTTCTCTACGGGTTGAAGAGCGCTGCCGCTTCTGTCACTTCAGAGGCGATGAAGAAAAAGTTAGGCGACGTCTCCTCGCCCCACCCGGTGGAGAACCACTCGGACGAGGACCAATTGCGCTTCATGTCGATGGTATCACTACCCTCGAGGGTGATGATCGCGACGCATCCCTCTTCCCCATCTTGGAGGAAGATGGGCAACTTGGAGACTGGACCACCGAGGAGTCAGGAGACCCGCGCCGGCCTAACTACTCGGCTAGGCGGCCCGGTCCCGGCACCGACTCGGAAGGCTCCTTTACGTCCTTGAAGGCCCCTCTCGGCCTTGAGGATCGCTTCGAGACTCTCGGGTCAACCGATACTACAGAGATCCGATCTACTGACCTCTCGTCCACCGAGTCATCTGACGGCAACCGAGCCCTCGCTTTCATTTACGCGGCAGCAGCAGGCACCAACGCACCTCTGGTAATTTCGGAGGATGACTGTACTCAAGACGGCGAGACGGCCGCTCAGAAGATAGAGCGGCTAAGAAAGAATGCGGACTGAGTGCGATGGCGCTTGGAAGCTAACCGCCTCCGTCAGGGTTGGGACGAAGAAGAGGAGGAACCCAAGGATGACTACTCGGGGTCTAGCCCGCCACGCCGAAGGCGGAGGCGCCACTCTCGACGCTCTTGCAACATGCCCCCATAGGCTGGAAGACGAGTTCACCGTTGACTTCGGTGGACGCAAGGTCTACGCGACCCCAAAGGAGAACCTCATCGTACTGAATGAGGAGCTCGACAAGTTACCACCCAAACACCGGGCCTGAGGCGTTTCCAAGCACTGGTTCAGGCCACCGCGACTCAGGCTAACCGGGTCGATCCTTCCCTACTAGTCGGGCGAGGATGGGCGGCACGCACCGACCACGACGTAAGAGGGCACGCAGGGAGGATGGTGAAGATCTTCGCGACAGGCTTCATACCCACGACGTGTGGCACACCATCAGCCGCTGCACGTAGGAGCGACACCGGCACGAGACATAACGCTGCTGGGACTATGATAGGGAATACGGAACCCAGAACCGTCATGGCAGGCGCGACGCAACTCCACCCTCTAACTCGCGCAGTGGCTATGAAGACAACTCGGACGGTAACAGCGACTCAGGGGAAAGCTATTGCTCCTACGAGAGGCCAGCCCACAGATGTCGTAGAGGTCAAGAGGACGTGCCATCATATGATAGCTTCCTTTCCCTCACGGTGTGGCTCCGCAGGGTGACCTGGCCCAGTGGGTTCAAGCTATCTGACGTAGAAAAATACGATGGGACATCAGATCCTATCTAGTGGCTACAAATTTACTCCACTGCGGTTAAGGCCGTAGTAGGCAATCCGACGTGATGGCAAACTACTTGCCGGTCATGCTCACGAAGGATTGCATAGACTCCTAGGAAGAGCTCTACACCTTCTTCACTAGCTAGTACTCCTGCATGTGGGAGCGGTCGGGAAATAGGAGGGTGTTGGATCAGATCCGGCAGCGCAAGAACGAGTACCTACGCTCGTACATCCATTGTTTCTCCTAGAAAAAGAACTCTCTTCCTTTCGTCGAGGAGCACCATGTTATCAGTGCCTTCCAGGACGGGCTGGCCCATGGCAAGCTGGTGAACATGTTGTTGGTATTTCTTAACATCACCACTACGGCACCGGGATAGCGTGAGCGTAAGAATCACCTGGGTATACCTATGAGTACGAATGAATCCGCAAGCACACGGATATACTGTTGTAGCACTTCACCTACGGAGTATTCCAAAGGGTATCGAATCCAAGGAACAGAAGGGGAGCTCTACGAGTGATTATCCAAGGACACAGGATCCCTACTGAGGTAGATTGGGAGATGAGAAGTCTCCAATGGACATTGATTCTAGATGGGCGCAAGCACATGATAATGACACTCGCTTCAGGCACCGGCTACCTCTTGGCCATAACAGTTGGGTCCGGAAAGAAGCTCTACGTCGTATCCGAACGTGCAGGAGTACAAAGGGTCCAACGGCTAAGGCATACCTCGAGACAAACCGTGGGATATGGGGCAAACGAAGGATAACCCATAGTCTAGACACCACGTCTACACCACCGATCACTACTATAGCACGACTACGTCTGACGCCCCGTAGCAACACTATAGCACTCCGTATAAATACGGAGCGATGAACCCGCAAGTACAGGCTAGGCCTCACTCATCATGGAATCAAATAGGCGACAGGAGATATGAATGATACTTTGATCTAAATGAGAAATGCATGAGCGTCCACTATATTCTAATTGACAAACAATCATACAAACGGATAAACTACTATGTGACTTCTCCACAGGATCGAAAGGGATCGTGCTACTAGAACACAAGCCTAAGATCAAGAACGGACGAAGAACACAAGAACATATCACTTATGCATGAATGCCACTTTAGTCTAACTGGAATATACTAAAATACTCACTTTAGTCTAAATGAAGAATGACATCATCCACGAGGTACAACGAGATGATGAATGATGAACGGATCATCACCATCTCACCTCTACTCATCCACACACTCCCTCTCTACCTAGCACCACCTAGGCTAGATCTTCCACACACACACACACACACTCTTGGTGAGGTGAGGTTTCACCTCCACGAAGAAAGAATGAGAGAGGAGAAGGAGGCAAAGGTCAGAAGTTGCCTTCAAGTGTGTTGTCCTATTCTTGCCCCCATCATCTTCTATTTATAGGCTCAGACACCGGCGTGAGAACACACCGAGCACCCTCGGAACGGGCCTAGGAGCCAATCAGGAAGCTCCACGTGGAAGGCCAGGATGAACCGACGCAAGGTCGGTTCGACTGACCTGTGGGGTCCGTCGACCCTATGGTGGGCCACCTCTCCTTGTGCTTTCTCGTGGTGGCTGTCAGGTGGGTCCTGGCTCATGTCAATGAAAGCAAGCAAGTGTGTGATCTCATGTTGCAAGTATTGATCTGTGTCAAGCTAAATTGAAGATAAATGTTGGCAATATATTTCAAGATTGATTACAAATCTCCAATACATATGATAGCTTGGTTTCAATTGAAAGGGATCATATAAATGGAAAATGGTAATTTTCACTATAGGACTTTGCAAAGCTTCATATGGATATTATAAATGAACATGAAGATATTTCCAAGATGATGGTCCTATAATTGGAAGCTTGCAAGATATGTGTAATCTATGTCAATCAAGAACAAGCATTTGAGTAATGGGCACTATGTGAAAACCTCAAATAGGTCACGCAGCATTTGTAACGGGCCCTTAACACCCGTTACATGCACCCACATCTGTAACGGTTATTGTCTGGCGCCCATTACCCATAAGCGCGGCAGGCCGACCCCGGGGTTGGCCTCCACAATGCCTGTTACCAATGTGGACTTCTGGTAATGGGCTTCTTAAACGCCCGTTACATGAATTCTTTGTAACGGATGTTAAATCGAGTCCGTTACACAAGTTAAACCTATCGGTAACGGGCTCGTAAAGTCCGTTACCGATCAATGCCCTATCGGTAACGGGCTGTTTAAGTCCATTACTGATCACTACCGTATTGGTAACGGGCTATAAAGTCTGTTACCAATGAGCATTTGACGCCCGTTACTAGACTGAGAGCTCAATAATTAAAGTCTAATAGCACTCTTCACTGCCGTGAAGCGGGAGCGCGGCGGCAGTGAACAAATGAGACGGAGGTTTATTAATCTGTGTCTCCTTTGTGAAGAAAGGAGACGGAAAATTGTGAATCCTCATCTTCTTTGAGTCTGTCTTCATTGACAGGTCAGCTCGATCTCTCATTGCTTCCATTTCGACATACAGGCACAATCAACACATATATCTTTTGAGACAAAACAGACATCATAAGAGAGATAACTTGTCCACAAAGATGAAGATAACTTGTCCACAAGAATAAAGATAATTATTACAAAAAGTTAACTTGTCCATCAGGCTAGGACTTAACTTGTCCATCACATTATTTACTATGGCCGTGCTATCTGACCATACACATCAACAAAAGCATGCCCCTTGAACATCCACAAAAGTATGGCAACTGACCCTGCACATCAACAAGCTTGAACTTCCTCATGCCCCATCAAGATTGGCTCTTTTTGTAGCCTCTTCGTAAGCAACCAAGGATTCTTGAAGCCCTTCGAGCACATCTTAAATGGGCTCGAGATTTTGTTCAGTAGTATACTTGTACCTCCTTATGTGCTTAGCCTTTTTGTTGAGGATGTTCACTTCTTTCGTGATTTTTTCAAACTCAGGTTTCACATAATCCTAGACATTAAGGTTTAGAAGTAACTCAAGCACTGCTCGCGACTCATAGAGTTTTGCCAGAAACAAGGTTAAACATGGTATAAGAATAACATAGTTAATTTAGAACTAATTTGCCTCTGAACTTGGAGCAGTATAGGAACAGTAATCATCATAGGAAAATTATATAAGAACTTGAAAATTATCCTAGGCTTCATAGCAGGGTGTGACAAGTAAAAGCAGAACTTAGTTCAGAACTGATTTGCCTCAGAACTTGGTATAAGATCATGACAAGCATGGAAGACATCATCATAGGCACTAACTTTATCAAGCTCAAGCTAGCTCAAGCTCCATCTATAGAACAAGTAAAAGGCAGTGAGATTCAGAGAAACTTGCCTTGCTGTCGTCGTGGTCGTTGCCAGAGTCAGAGATGAGGTCCTCTACACCTTCGCCGCTCCCTCGACCCATCTTCGTCATTGCCAGACACTTGTGCTCGCAAACGTGAGGCAGGCGCCTCGCCCACTTCGCTGCCACCTCGCCGGCACGCTCCTCCTTGCCGCTGCTTGGCCCCTCGTCGGAACCCGAGAGGATCCAATCGAGGACCCTCGTCTCCGGCATTGGGTTCACTCCACCGCCGCTTGGCCCCTCTCCGGCGCTCATCGTCGTCTCCCTCTTCGCCGCCATCTCACCGGCATGCGCACGGATCCAGTTGCGGCACCGCTTCGCGTTCCGGTTCTCCTCGATCCCGGGTGTGCGAGGTCGTCCGCTGCTTGGCCCCTCGCCCTCCTCTGCGCTTTTTTAAGGAAAGTGCTACGCTTATCCATTCGGAAAGAAGGAGGGGAGACAGAAAGGGTCGGGGCGGTTGAATATTCATTTTGCAAAATGGATAGTCACTGCCGACGCAGGTTAGCAAACCCGTGTCGCTTTGTTGGCTGGTGCGCGGGCGGGCAACGGTTACCTTCTTTATACTAGGCTGTGACGTTGACGCGTGGGCCCAACACTTTTTTTTTGAAATGACACTTGCTTCCCTCAAAAATTAGGGCCCATAAAGCAGCACCTAAAAATTAATAAAAATACGAACAATTCATAGTTTTTTTAGAATCGAACAACTCATAGTTGGGCATTTGGTATTTTGAATAAAATATGAACAGTCACATGTCTCCTTGTGACCACATGTGTCTTTTGTGGCCAAGAGCTCTCCTGAGCGTACACGGGTTCCGAGGCGTGTGACCGGCCGCCTGACGGTTCACCATCTTGTCAATATAAATCCCCGGCCGGCCAAGAACTTGGTCAACCGCGGCACCAAGAAAACCCCAGCACCACCGTCTCCGGTCACCAAGAAGTGAATCCAAGAGCTTCTTCTTCCTCAAGCGCGCACATGGCATTGTCAAGTGAGCCATCCAGGAAGTGGGGGAGGGAGGAGGATGATGACGACGAAAGCCGTTGCCGTCGGCTCGTCAAGGAGGGGACGGCGCTGGCGCCTGACGAGCCCGAGGAGGTGCCGCTGCCCCCGCCCAACGAGCTCGAGGAGGTGCCGCCGCCCCCGCCCGAGGAGGCACTGGCACCGCAGCCTGTGGAGGCCGTTTCTGCTCCTGCACTAACTGCTGACAAAGCCACTTGGTCAGTCAACTTGTTCCGCGAAGCTTTCAACAGGCTTCGACAGGTGGCCGTTCATCTCGGGGTCCCAACACCCAATGATCTGCTGTAGAGGACCATGAAGGATTACACCTTCAAGATCCATATCTTGGCTGGGGACCTTGAGAGAGGCATGCTCGCCCCCGTCGACGACGACGGCGGTGACGATGGCAGCCTCGACGGCTCCGGCTCCAGCTCCGACTCCGACTCCGACGGTGGGGCTCCTCTGTTCCTCTTGTGTGTTTGTTCCTCTGTTCATGTGTTCCTCCTGTGTGTTTGTTGAACTAGTAGATCTAAGAGACGCGGGTAGATCAATCCATGTCTCATATAACGCATTGCAATGTCTATGGCAGCAGCTTACAATAAATTGCAATGTGTATGCCAGAAGTTTGTTACTTTGTTTGTGTCTATATATGGTAGCAGTTTACAATGAATTGCAATGTGTATGCCAGAGTTATGCCAGAAGTTTGTTACTATGTTTGTGTTAATCCGCGTCTCCTTTGCCTCGTGCTGCAATGAAATGTCAGCACAGATGAATTGATGAATTTTGTGATGTGTGACACATTAAGATTTGTGACCCAATTGTCATTCCATCCATTCTTCATTCATACATTTAAGTTTGTCATCTGTGACAAATTTTTCATTCTTCATCCACACAGATGAAGCAAAAGCACCACTTTTAACATCAGAATTACTTCTTTGCAGCATACATCCCCAGTAAACATCCAAACACTACACAAACAACAGCCACAATAATCAAGTTCATCTTCCAGATCACATTATCCATCTTCTCCTCCAGTGCTTTCTTCCTCTGCTTGTCCTCCAGTGCTTGCCTCTGCTCGCCGCTCCCAATTTGACATTCCACTGAATCAACTACTTCATCGACCGCGTCTGCCCAGTTCGACGGTCGAAAAACAATGACGCCAGCATCCTTCAGCATCTGGAGATACTCCTTGTGGAAACGATATAATCCACAATTCTTGGTGTATTGCAGAATCAAAAGCACATAAGAACCCTAACTCAGATTTGGGAGACACAGCAGACTACTCACCGAGTTCCTTGCACACTTGAAATAAAGACGACCGTGGTTTTCACCTTTCTTCTGCATCCGCCCCTCCACCACCCGAGCCATACCAGGGCAAGGGACCAGTGGAAGGCCGCTTAGCTCACCGACTGGATCCAAGCCGATGGAGTGATTGCGGCTGCTCCGGCAACCTTGAACCCTGCTCCTCGCACGTGCACCTCCAGACGAATCGGCGTAGTGCAACATGTGCGCGACGGCGGGGAAGGACGGGCAGGCGGCGGCGGTGGAGCTCAGATCGGGGAAGAAGAAGGGGACCGGGGCCGGGGCGTATGGATATTCATTCGACCAGGGGCATTTCGGACAATGGAGCACTTGTTGGCGACGAGGGTTAGTGTACCAGCGTCGCCGGGGCGGATGCATATTCATTCAGCCAGGGGCATTTCGGACAATGGAGCACTTGTTGGCGATGAGGGTTAGTGTACCAGCATCGCCGGGCGGATGCATATTCGTTCGGCCAGGGGCATTTCGGACAATGGAGCACTTGTTGGCGACGAGGGTTAGTCTACCCGCATCGCCTTTGTTGGTAGGGCAGGAAACGGTTATCTTTTTTATATAGGCTTCTGACGCTGACGCGTGGGTCCGACACTATTTTTTCTGAATTGAAACTTGCTTCCCTCAAATATTAGAGCCCATAAACAACATCAAAAAATTCGTAAAAATACGAACAATTCATAGTTCGTAATTTAGTATTTTAATAAAATATCAACAGCCACACTTGTTTAACCAAATTTCTTAAAATTAGATTTTTTTATCTCTTGTTTATGATATAATAATTATAATAACGTCTTAGTCTATTCTAAAAATTCTACAAATTGACTTGGCAACATAATTTAGGTCCAAAAGCTTGTCTACAAAAATTCAAATGGTTTCGAAAACGGAAGATTATACTCGTGTACAAATGTCTACAGCTCTCACATAGTTTCTTAGAATGTTACTTCAACATTGAAGTTTTTCACACTTTAAAACATGTTCGAACTCATATGCATTTGAAATTTTAACATAACCTTATGTTCACCATAAGATTACGAAATGCAAAGTTTCATTAGTAATGGTTGTGTAAAACAAATATTATTTCTATGTTGTACTTATAAGGAACAAGATAAGGCGTATAAACAACATCCAAGAAATGGAATTACATACGAAGAAATGTCATAAATGAATAGATGTTGATTTTAGAAAAATTCAGAAACAAATATCATCAAATTTGGATTACGGATGACGGAGAAATACGTGATACAAAATTTGATTGCAGATTAAAAGGGGAAAAGCAAACTATTCTTCATTCGAATAGACCTGGCCCCGCCCCTTCATTGGCGATAGGTGGTTGTTAATCATCGTATCATTTGCGCATCCGAACCTTTTTAATAAACGCTCTGCCCCGCCTTCCGCCTTCTATCCCCTTCTCCGGCTTCTGCCTTCATCGTCTCCGTCACAGCCTCGTCTCCGTCGCAGGGATGGCCCACGACTCTAGGGGGAGGTTCTGCAAGGAGGAGGCCCCGCGGCCACGTCCCCGTCCATCTTCCTCGGTGCTGTCCGCCACCCCCGGCAAGAGAGTGAGGTTTCGTGGCGATGAAGAGGAGCCGTCCCAGCGCACCGCCCCCGTTTGTCTTTCTCGGCGCTCCATGGAAGAGGACGGTTCTTCGTCGGCTCGGGGGAGGAAGCCGTACACGCGTGCAAGGGCCAAGTTGGCGGACTCGAGCGACGCCCGCCATGGAGAGGCAGGGTTTTTTTGCTCAACACGAAGGAAGAAGCGGTCCACGCGCATTGAGGTGAGCACGGACTCCTCCGGCGACGACCCGGGCAGAAGAGTGGTGGTAGACCTCATCTCCTCCGGCGACGACTCCGGCAACAACTCCGGCGACGACTCTGGCAACGATGCCAGAAATATCCAAATGGTAATCCTAACGATTACAAGGGTCCGCAAGCGCACGGAAGTACCATTGTAGCATTTCCCCAAAGGAGTATACCAAAGGGTATCGAATCCAAGGAAGGCTGGGCGGATTAACAAGTTCAACACTATTGCAAGGAGTATAAATCATAGACGTGAACGAACCAGACACTCAAGCACAGGGGTAAGATATGATAGATATGATAGTAGTGTGAACACACAAACACACTCTCTCTAAAGGTCCTAGGCTTAGGAGGCAACATACAAGTTAGTTCTGGGTTCTAAGGTACTAAACATACAAAGTTAGTTAGACAAGTTAGACACACACTAGCATCGCATGATCGCTGGCTCAAGCACCCAGGTACAAGGGGAGCTAACCTCCCACGTCGCTTACGCACGACTCCGGTTGTTAGACTTTAGACTCCTACAGCGTATCCGAACGTGGGGGATTCCAGAAGGGTCCAACGGCTATCACCACCGCGGCCTACCCCAAGACAAACCGTGGGATACACTCGTAAGCAACGTAGCTACGCAACCTAAGCACCACGCTTACGTTGTTAGCAGGACCCTGACCGGCCCGGGCTATTGTGACCCAGGTCAGAGCCACTAGATAAACCGGCCAATTACACCGAGCACCGTAGCTTGAGCACGAACTTCATACAACACGAACATGGGATCTAACTAGATCAAACTAGGCTAAGCACACAAACGGATTTGTGCTTTCCTATGTCTATTCAACAAGATCAAAGGGTCGTGTTCGTGATGAACACGAGCCTCTAACTTATGAACAAACACTGAAAACATGTATAAGTCACTCATCAACTGGATCGAAAGGCCATGTTCATCAAGAACAGGAGCCTCTAAATGATGAACGAGCGAAGAACACATGAACAAATCACCCATGTATACAAGCACAACTTTATATGAAATAGCTGAATAACTAAAGTAGATCAAAGTCATACAATAAAATAAAGATACAAGAGGACTCATACCTAGATCCCAAAGTAGACTTGGAACCTGAAGTAGAACTACTCTAGCCTACCTCCTAGCCTTAGAAACCAAAAGTGAGAGAGGAGTAAGATGTGTTGGTAAGAAATGAACCCCCTCCCCTTCTATTTATAGGATAGAGCACCGGTGCAAGACGGAGTGAAACACCCCGGGGATGGCCTCTAGGACCAATGGACAAGCGCCACGTGGAAGCCCAGGATCAACCGACCCAAGGTCGGTTCGGCCGATCCTAGGGTCAGCCGATCCCAGGTGGGCCCCACTCGGGGTGTGCTTCCTCGCGGGGTGGCTGTCCTGTGGGCCCTTAAGTCGGTCCCCGGTGTACACGTGTTCTTGAGGCGGTTTAGGCGCTCTAGTTGGCCCATGGATCCATGTGAAGTCCACGTGTCACACTCTGATTCGTCGGGGCTTGCCTCTCTTGGATTGGTGACATGGCGTGCATGCGTGGCACCTGAGGTGGCTTAGCTTGCATGCATGACACCTGAGGTGTCAGCCATTCCTTGAGGTGATGTGGCATGAATCATAGAAGGTGAGTTTGCCACTTCTTTTGTGCTTATTTTCCTGCAATCACGTAATCTCCAAGGACAAGTGGAACTACATTATTCTTAACTAAAATGCGTGTAAGAAATGCCTCTTCCTCCCTTATTCATGAGTAAATTGACGGCTAAAGTAAGCACTTAATAGCCGTCAACATGCATCAATTTCCATTTGTTGTAGGAAGTTGCTGCACATGACATTGACAGGATTTGGACTGAAATAACAAGCTCAAGGAATCAGCTGAAGAGAAGCAGGCAAGTTTTGAAACCAGTTAGAGCTAAACAGCTTTCTTGTAAGTTACAACTGTTATGAAGCTTGCATCAATATAATTTTTTCCTTTGTTTTAGTAACATGCTGTTACTCAGGATGACATTAACTACATCTGGAAAGGAATCGACAAGCAGGATGAGCAGCTTAAAGCCGCACAAAAGAGGCAGGAGATTGAACTTCTAAAGAAGAATGCTGAGCTGGCAGAAAGAGTTGCAAAACTAGAGACAAGGCTAGCTGAACTTGACGCAGCAGCACAAAAGAAGCCATCTAGCTAACTAGTTCCCTTGCAGCTACAATCTAGTTTGGTGATGCGCCCAGCTGATGCAGTCTTATTTTGGTGATGTGCCCTGCTGATGCATGTCAGATGTGAATATGTTTGTTATGAGTTAGTTTGCTTGGTGATGTGAACTTGTGATGCATGTCATATGTGAACATGTGATGCTATATCAACAGTCACACTTGTTTGCTTGGTGATGTGAACTTGTGATGCATATCATATTAGAGCCCATAAACAACACCTAAAAATTCGTAAAAAAATACGAAAAATTCATAGTTGGTAATTTAGTATATGAATAAAATATCAACAGCCACACTTGTTTAACCAAATTTCTTAAAATTAGATTTTTTTTATCTCATGTTTATGATATACTAGTAGCAGAGTAGTACTTGACTACATTACTCGTTTTAAGGCCCACAAGCCCACTCACGCTAGGTTAGCAGGGAAGGACGCCTCCCTCACGTAGTCTCCTCCCACTCTCCCCTCGCGCCGCCGCCGCTGCTTTCTCCCCCTCGCCTTCGTCCCCCTCACCTCCCCCCCCCATACCGCGACACACGCTACACCCCTTCGCTGAGACGCGCGCCACACCACACTCGGCGCGACGCGCGCCACACCTCTGACAGCGAGATCTCTGGAGGAGGAGGGACCCAGCAGTGGCGACGACGACGACGACTAGAGGAGGGATCCAGCGACGACGGTGATGATGACGACTAGGAGGAGGAGGAGGGATCCAGCCACGAGGTCGACGCGAGGATGAGGACGTGGCGGAGAGCAGGCAGCGACGAGGAGTAGAGATCCCTCCGCTCCGACAGTGACAAGGTCAGTGGCGAATCTAGGATTTGAGTTTATGGTATGCCACTCTAAAAATGTCTTATACAATTCGGTAAATCCATTCTACCAACTCGGTAATAATTGTAAAATTAACAACAATTCAGTGGGAATTGCAGGGTATGCCGTGGCTCCTTTGTATAAGTACATGTGGACATACTTAGCATTTCCCTTTAAATTGACTCTTATATTTGGTTTTGCTCTTGTTCCTATGTACATGTGCACATTCTCTCCAAGTTGAATAAGTACCTCATCAGCAACAGAGGCAGCCTGCATCTTCCTTTTTAAAATAGTAAGGTCGCATTGCCTGAAATAATTTTTTGGTTACTGAATTTTGCATTTATGTTAATGGTTTACCATAGAACCAATGATATTATAGTGGGCTAAAGTAGTTACTATAATAGTTTTCTTATGTGTTTTCTCATGCTTAGCTGCTAAGCATGGTTACCTAAAAATGTGCTCTACTTGTCTCCTGTTGTAGCATGTCTCCTGGGAGAGCTAGCAGTATGGTCTGCTTTTTGTGCTATTCTTGGACACTGAGCTGACCTTTCTCAAAATTCCTTGATTATTAATTCACAGGATAAATCTGACGAGGGCTATAGACTTGGGCCACAAGATGAAGAAGAGGGTTATGGCACTGCTAGTGCACAACAAGACTAGGTGGGTGGGGATCAGCGCCGAGGCAGAGCGCCAAAGACAGCCACAAAATGGCCAAGTGACACATGATAGTCACTGAGGTCGACATAGGGGGGATGCCAGTACCATTGACTCAAAAGCGCAGGTTCAGGGCGCTTGCGGGGCTCGTTGCTAGACAAAAGATACCTTTGCACTTGCCAGAATTCAAAAAACTAAGCAATGATGAAAAGTGGGATTTGTTTGATAAGCATGTGCAGAAACACTTGACGTTCCAGGAAGGCGAGAAACCGCAGGCATTCAAGCTTTTCTGGAAGACGGCAGCCAAGGCATGGAGACAATTCAGATTTCAGCTTAGGTGAGATTTTATCAGAAAAGGACTTGAGCCATTTACAAGGCACCCGTTTATCGTCCCGGAACAGTGGAAGGAGTTCATGAAACAGGAGGAAACCGAGCAAGCCTCATCTGCTAGTGTCAAGTTCAAAGAACTTCGAAGCCGGAACACAAGCGAGCACATCATGGGTCTAGCTGGATATACTTTGAAACTAGAACAATGGGAGGAAGAGGACAGACCATTAGCTGCAGCTGGGATCCCCAACCCATATGACGCCTACCCTGACGATCGTTCCAAGAATTGGCTGCGAGCAAGGAGTAAGCTAGTGATTAAAGACTGTGTTGTCGTGATAGTGTTCAACAACAAAGAAACTGAAAAAGTGGCTGCAGACATCAAGGAGAAGAATGCATGTGCATAATCTTCAGGAATGGCAGGGCAGAGGGAGTATGATGTGCTAAGTCAGTGCTTGGGCCGCCCTGAACAACCAAGTCCCATGCGTGGTGTCTCTAGCTACCAGGGCTGGAAGTATGGATGGCCTCAGCACGCTTCCATGTACAGGAAGAGGAAGAGGACGAAGACCGACGCATCAGTTGATACGGAAAAGATAAAGGAACAAATCAAGCAAGAACTGGTGGCTGAGATGCAGATGCAGAACATGCAGATGCAAAACAGTTTACTAAATAGGTTGTGTTGTCACCGGTGGTGTTGTCACCAGTGTCCAATCGCGCAAGCCCTTCACCCGCCACACTAAAGAGCAGTTGTGCGTCCGCAGATAATATAGGTTTGATCGATGGCACTGCAGAGTTGACGATGGAGGTGCGCTATGACGATCGTACACAGCAAGACCTTATAGGCATGTTCATCCAGAGCAGACCACGCTACATACAGTCCCGATTCATGAAGACTGTGTTATGGTTGAAGTGCTCTTTGTATATGATATCTTTGCGGATGAACTGGTGGAATACCCTCCTAATGACGAGGTGATGACACTCCGACAAGCTAAAGGACAGAGGTTATAGTGGAGAAGGTGTCGGATTCACATCAAGGGACCACCAACATATAAATCACCTTCACAGGCTACAGTATAGATTCCTTGTAGTTCACAGAGTACGGGACAGGTTCCTTCCTCACATGGTTCCCCACATCCTCCTCCTCCTCACTCCCCACATCCGCAAGACGTTCCATTCAGACCTCCTCCTTGTCCTGAAAAACTTGCATCCCACCTCCTCCTCGTCATCCTGAAAAAACAGAAAAGCTTGCATCCGCACATCCGCAAGATACACCAAACATTCCATCCCCACCTCCTCCTCCTCCTTCTCCTCCTCATGAAACAACAAAACCTACACCCCCAAACGAAAGTGCTCAAAACAATCATGCCAAAGCAGGAGCCCAGATTGATATGTTGGCTCATGCTGATAAATCTACCGACGACAATTCGAAGAAAGCTGCAGGTACATCTGGGCCCAATACCTCTGTAATAGCTCCTGGTGGGACACCACTAGGCAAGAAAGCCCTTGGTAAATCTGTTGACGACATTTCGAAGAAAGCTGCAGGTACATCTGGGCCCAATACCTCTGTAATAGCTCCTGGTGAGACACCACTAGGCAAGAAAGCCCTTGAAAAATCTGCCGACGACATTTCGAAGAAAGCTGCTGGTACATCTAGGCCCAATACCTCTGTAATAGCTCCTAGTGAGACACCACTAGGCAAGAAAGCCCTTGAGAAACCTTCAGCCATTTCAAAGCAGTAAGGAAAGAAACTTGCCGAAAATAAAATCTCTACAGCACGTACAGTAGGCAAGAAAGCCCTTGAGAAACCTTCAGCCATTTCAAAGCTGCAAGAAAAGAAACTTGCCAAAAATAAAAGCTCTACACCACCTACAGCAGGCAAGCAAGCCCTTAAGAAACCTTCTTCAGCCATCTCAAAGCAGTAGGAAAAGAAAATTGCTGCCTACTAGAAAGCGATCTGAGAGAAACACCGAGAAGCATCCTTGGGCTATGACTAACCCAAAGCGATCTGAGAGAAACACCAAGAAGAATCCTTGGTCTATGACTAACCCAAAGCGATCTGAGAGAAACACCAAGAAGAATCCTTGGTCTATGGTTAACCCAAATTACAAATTCGGAAAGAGCCTTCTCAGTGATGATGATCTCAAAATGGTGGCTGCTCCTTGTACCAGAGATCTCCACACATTCTACATGGAATGTGCTAAGTCAGATGATGAATCTCCGATTATGGTCGCACTTCGGCCCGGGACCAATGCATGGCCTAAGAGAGGAGACGAATCGTTAAACGGACTAGAGCAGATACCTGTGCCACTCAATGATTTGTTCGATCACTTCAACTTGGATGCTTTGGATCTGGTACTTCTCCGCGGCTTCATCCTGTAAGTTGCTTAAAAATTTAATCTGCTTCTCACTAATCATTCTCTATCGAAATGTGCTTTTTGCCTCGCATCAACTTTACCATGTATTTTGCCTCCTTACACTTTGTTTTTTCTTACTAATAGGAATATGGTTGTAGAAGTTGAGAAGACAGGCGTTGCAGTTGGCTTCCTTGATCCTGAATGCCTTTGCTCGACAACGTTGAATAGCAAGGATGACACTCTTGCTTTCTATGTGTCCTATATGCGCCATGCCTTCAAACTATATGCTAAAAAGAAACTCATCCTTACCGCTTATCTCAGTAGGAACCACTGGATTGCAGTGGCGATCGTTCCAAAGCAGCAGAAGGTCTACTATCTTGATTCATTGAAGAGAGTTAAGACTGATACTACCCTTTTCGAACTAATTGTTAATGAGTAAGTTATTTCTTTCTTAACCTGCGGACGTTCCTCAACAAACTGTGTAGAGTATATTAATTAATAGTTCCCTAACCATTGTTGCATATGTTTTGTCGTAGGGGTTGGGAACGTTACTGCTCCGACAAGAAGTTGCCCGGCAGCACCTTGGAACATGTCAAAGATGTTACGGTACATACCACATATTTCCTCCTGTGGAAGCTAGTACTAAAGCTTGAGTTTATTTCCTCTCGATCACCACTATTTTTCTTTGTACATTTATTGCAGTGCCACCAACAACCTGCTGAATCCAAACTCTGCGGCTTCTATTGTGCCTATCACATGCTTAAATTAAAAGATAGAGGCCCAAATATGGAGGTACTTTCTTGGGATCTTCATTTGTAAAACCTGCAACTGAGCATAGTTCTTGCTTATTAGCACTGCACATGTTTGGTAACCACCTATATATGTGTGCTGACTGGTGACATTGTTATATCCAGAGATTAGGGCTAGATGACCATCCTCTCCACCACGACACGCTGGTCTATGTTCGTGATAGAATTGCCACATTCCTCATGGAACAGGTGATCGCAGTCGACGGAAAATTTTATGCTGATGAAACTGTGTGGGCTAATATTGTACATGGTGAATAAGAAATTTTTGCATTCCTCCTTGTCCCATGAATTTTGTGATATTGTTGTCAAGCTAGTTAACTATGGCTGTGATATTGTTGTCAAGCCAGTGATGCTTCTTTACTTGAGATGATGATGCTGAATTTTGTCATATGATGCATGTGAATTATGTGGATTTCTGTGAATTTGGATGCTGGATCTAATTTCTGTGAATTTAGTCATATCCTGGTTGGTTCCAGGATGCAGCCCCTGATGGCTGCCAAATCCTGGCTGGTTCCAGGATGCAGCCGGCAAGCAGGCAGCAGGTTACTGAAGGGGTGGCCTACGTATCTGTAACGGGCGTTAATTAAAGCTCGTTACAAACATTGATCAGTGAGTAACGGGCTTCATTCGGAACTCCCGTTACAAACATGCCAACAATGTAACGGGTAGCATAAAAGCCTGTTACCAATACTGACCAGTGGGCCCCAGCCGCTGGCCCGTTCGTCGAGACAGAGGAGACGTAGGTTCACAGCACACGTCTCCGATATTGAGTTCATAGTAACGGGCTCTGTTTTGGTGCCCGTTACCAAAGTTCCCTGTGGGCCCAGAGAAACAACCATTTCACGTGACCGGTGACTAGTTGTGGTAACGGTTGTTGATTGATGCCTGTTATGAAACCTAGTTGTGCTAAGACGCGCGTGAAATAGACGCGTCTCATTTCGTCTAGATAGAGGAGACGCAGGTACACAGCACGCGTCTCCGATGTTGAGCTACTGTAACGGGCTCTATTTTGGTGCCCATTACCAAAGTTCCCTGTGGGCCCAGAGAAACAGCCATTTCACGTGACTGGTGACTAGTTGTGGTAACGGTCATTGCTTGATGCCCGTTACGAATATTTGTTAAACTTAATGTGGCTCATTTGTAACACTTGATCGGTAACGGGCACTTTGCCCGTTACTGAAGGCAATCTATGCCCGTTACCAAAGTGAGTTTTTCACGTAGTGGGTCAAATGGGCATTCAATGTTGATGAAACAAAGCTAAACTTAATGTGGCTAGGGTGAGTGATGAAGAGACCAACCAAGATGACTAGAGCGAGGTACTAAGCAAGCTTTGGTCTAGTGTGGCTACCATGGGTAATTTGCTAAGGTGAAGTATATGGTATCTGTGGGGTTTTGAAGAATCAAATCCAAGCCTTACCGAGGGAAACAATGCAACACATCAATATGTTGTGATTTATAAAATGGAGTGACATAAGCATTCAAGTTTACATTCATATAGTTGTTGGATGAATCTTAAGTCATTAGCTCAAGTGTAGAAGTGCTTGAGAAAATAGCAATGTTGAAGCCCTCAAGTGGATATTGTTCAAGTATAGTAAGATTAAAGATATACAAGCTCAAGAGGTTGATATGGTATTTACTTTTATTCTTGAGTGTAGAAATGTCGTACTGTTAAGAGGGATGCAACATTAGCTTAAAACAACATCAAAAGTTATATTAGAAAACCTATGTGAGAAATAGCCTTGACACCATTTGCAAATAGCCTCAACTAACCTAACTTGAGCCATTTCATCCATATGGTGGAATGTTGGAGTGATTGCAAGGTTGTGGGGCTAACTCTACCCAGGGGGATCTAACCGGCCTCGGAGCTAACGGCTATTTTTTCAAACAAGCCGGTCTGACCGGCTTGGGTGGGACCAGAGGTCTAACTGGCCTGGCTAATTTTCTAATGGCTAGTTTTCTTAGAGTGGAGTATTTACACTCCACAACCTCTTCAGTGGAGAGGCGTTGTTCCGGTTGATACTACTATGCTTCTAAGCCATCCTTTGACAAGCCAAAGTCTTTGTGGCCCTCCTCGACCTCTCTTTGTAAGATTTATGTGATTCAAGTCATATCCTTGAGTTGGGTTGAGTGAAGTAACTTTGTGTGAGCATTTTGAGCACTTTGATCCATGTCAAGAAAGCAATGGAAGCATTTACTCTTGGAGGTTTGCCTCGTAGATGGCTAGGCATTGCCGACTACCTCCCAAGGTGTGGTGAGCAGCGATAAGTTTGTGAGAGTTGTGATCTTACCTCTTCATGGAAAAGATCGTCTTAGTGGGGCGAGGAAAGCAGTTGAAAGAGACTAGTCTTGTTGACAGGGAGTTGGAAAATACTTGTATCTCAAACAAGCTCCTCAACGGTAGGATTCACACGGTGGTGAATCTGAACTTCGGAGAAACAAACCCTTGTGTCTCATTGTGGTTTGCCTCGCTAATTGCTTTTTAGCATATTTAGTTTACTTCCACTCATGTACTTGGGTGTGCTTATCTTTGTATGCAGAGATCATTACCCTGCTTGTGATCATCTACTGAAGCCCCTCAACAAGTTTGGTTCATGCTAGAAGTCAAGAGGAGCTTGAGCTGGTTTTGAGATGTTCACTACGCAACACGGGTCTAACCGGTGCTGGAGGGCGATCTGACCGACCTCCTCTGTGTAGTGCGATTGGGCCAGTCTGTCCAGCTGGTCTAACTGGTTGTGCTTGGCTGTTCAAGTTTTAGGAGGGAAAGTTTAATTTGGTCTGAGGACCGAAGCGTTCGAGGACCGGTGCATGGTCGCTCCCTAATGTGATGAGTGATTGACAATGTGGTGTGGACTGACTCTTGGCTGAGTATTATAGGTGCGGGTTGCGGCTTGATTTGTGTTGGTGCAGGTGAAGAGAGAGCACGAAAGGTCTTAGCCTTGCTGGGCCTCTAAGGAGTGGAAAGACAAGTAGGCTCAGCTCGATGGACACAGTGGCCGAATGGGATCAAGTGCGGGCCGCATGGTGGCAAGAAAAGCAAGACGAAGTCGTGGACAGGAGCCGGTGTAGGGTAGCGGCTCACGACCAGAGTCTGCATGCAGGGTTTGCAGCGGTTCACCACAAAACCATCGGGTTACTTGGTTGAGCCACAAAACCAAGACCGCAGGCTCAGCGGGCGGAGACGGGATCAGGACGCACCGAGAAGCTTCGATGTCGGGGGACACACGGCGGGATCACGGGGCTTGCGGCGGGAGGACATGGACTGCGGCAAAGGCATGACCGCCCGATGAAGATATCTAAGTCTTGACCATATTGCCCATGAGGGGTGTGTATCTTCCTTTATGTTCTAGGGGTAGCTTGGTCATTTTCCCAACCCGGAGAGACTTCATATATATAGCTCCAGGATTCCAAGGCAACTCATCCATCCGGACTACTTCCTCATTTCCTTGCTCTTTAGGCTAGATTTTCTTCATGATTTTGTAGAGAATCTAACCTCTAGTTGTATGGAAGCATTCATGGTTGTGTCGATTTCGTACTCTTGTCTCGTGTGATTTTTGTGTCTTTTTTGAGTCATTTTGTGGGATTTTCGTGCGCGGCTTCATTCTTTGATTCTGAGGTGTCTGTGTTCGGTTTTGTTTGTGGGGATCATGGATAGATGTCTTGTGCATCTTTGTGCTTGATCTTGACCCCTCAAACGCCGGATTTGGCCTTCGATTAGAGGATTTCGGTTGGAACCCTAGCTTTGTTCTTGAGCTCAGTATAATCACAATTTCTCTCGTCTTAGTGGATTTGAGGCTCCAAATTCGTAGGTATAGCATCTCCTAGAGGCGCTTCATCTTCTCCTTTGATTTGGTAGCAATCCCTTGGTTGATTCGAGAGATCGGGAAAGGGAAGAGAGGTTTGACTTTGGGAAGGTCGGGCTCGAGCAGCTCTATCCGCACCTGGCGGACAGTCCGCCTAGTAGGCACGGACAGTCCGCGTGGCTCGCTGTTCGTCTAGTTCTTCGCTTGTTCGTGCGAGTTCGTGGTTCGATCCGTTGAGTCTTTTGTTTTCGGTTGGAGGGAGATTGGCAGTCAGTCCGTGGGTGTAGTACGGACAGTCCGTGCATTGTGGACGGTCTGCGAGTAGGAGGTCGATGATCCGTTTTTCGCGTTGTGTCACTGGAGGTTAGGGACCCTGTTTCAGACGGTCTGCCCTGTGCTTGCGGACAGTCCGCCTAGGTCCCGCGGACGGTCCACCTGGTCACTGCGGACAGTCCGCCCAGTGCATTGTAGATTGCCTAAATCCTTTTCTTCTTGTGTTGTGCTTCCGCTTTGGGTTGAGTTGGGACTTGTTCCTAGGGTTGGTAGGTCCGTTGTGACCACGTGACCATGACAAGTTCGTGTGGGAATCCTTGGTTGTGACTTTGGGGCATAGTCGAGTTCATCTCTTCGGAGAAGAATTTTGATCGGCTCCCATTCACTCCCCCCCTCTCTTGTCGCCTAATCGGTCCTTCAATTGGTATGAGAGCCGGTTACGGATCTTCGTGATTCTAACCAGTATAAGATCCAAAGATGGCGTACCAAGAACGGGGTTCAGGTCCTCCGCACTTCGATGGTAAGGATTAGCAGATGTGGCAGAGACATATGTCTGTTTTTCTTCGTGGCAATGGACAGATCATTTGGGATGTGACGGAGAACACCTCCTATGTCCACCCCATCAACTTCCTTGCCCCAAGCTCTCGATATATGCATGACACCAACAACAAGGCGGTCGATTATCTCTTCCGTGCCCTTTGCAAACCTGAATTCAATAGGGTTCAAGCAGAGGATTTGGCATGCAAGATTTGGGAGAAGCTCAAGGTAGCTCATGGTGGGAACAATCAGGTGAAGGCTCGCTTGTTCGCGACCTACCGGATGGAGTATGAGAATTTCACTCATCTGTCCGGTGAGTCCATTGACTCCATGTTTCAATGCTTCACCGTGATTGTGAACAATAGGAGAGCCAATTTGACCGTGCTCCCATACGATGACCATGACAGAGCTGTGAAGCTCTTGCATTCTCTGGATCGTACCGTGTGGGGTGCCAAGGTCGAGGCCATTCTAGAGTCAGACCACTATGAGACGCTCACTGTGGATGAGTTGTTCTCCAAGCTGAAGTCCTCTGAGGTTGATCATGGTGTGAGAGGCAAGATCGAGAACCCGACTGACCCTCATAGTCTGGCTCTCATTTCTGGACCGAGAACTAACGCTAACCTGTCCTCTAGGCAGTTCTCTTTGTCTTCTCTTGTTTCTATGACATATGAGGAGTTTGACGTGCTGGGTGAGGATGATCTAGCATTGCTGAGCAGGTGGTTCAAGCGCATGTACACGAACCGGAAGAACACTCGGAGGAACTCGGGCATGTGCTACCGGTGCGGGAAGCACAGGCACTTCATCGCTGAGTGCCCGGAGGCCATGGAGATCAAGGCCGAGCACAAGCACCGTCCGAGGACCGACCACAAGCACCGCTCAAGGAACGACCACAAGGGCAAGAAAAAGTTCGAGCGGAAGCCGAGGAAGATTGGCGGCCACAAGAAGAAGACAGAGTGTGTGATGGTCGCCGGAGCGAGCGACATCGACTCGAGTTCCTGCTTCACTTCGTCGAGCTCAAGCGGTGAAGAAGAAGAGGTGGACCGGCACAAGAGTAAGCGATCAAGCAAGAATGTTGACGGTGAATTTCCGTCAACCTAGCCATGAGTTTACCTTCAGTGTTGGCATTGATTTAATATCCAAACTAACGATCCTAACCCTCATGATATATTAAGTTCGCATTCGTATGTGGTTTTTGGAGTTTATTATTTACGCAGGGTTTTAACGCTAAAAGGGAGACTTCCTGGGAAAGTTCATCAAGCACTTTGTGAGAAGATCATGAAGCCCGACACAAGTCAAGACACGAACTGAACATGACTCCAAGTGGCCCAAGGACCGAACCGTGAAGGCAGAAAACTCCGAGGACCTGGACAGAAAATGCTGAAGCTTGCGCGACAAGGAGCCCTGTCCAAACCGCAGAGAAACTGACGCCAAGGGCCCACATGCAGAACGTGGAAAGTTCCAAAAGACACGAGAAGCGACCGGGAGGAAGCCGGGGCCGAAATGGGCCCGGGCCGGCCGGCCTAGGCCGGTCGGCCCAGCCCATTCCGGGCCCAGTTCGGTGCCCCCTTTGACCTAGACGACCCTCGGGCTATTTATAGTCCCCCTGCCAAGAGCCACACATCAATTCATTCGTCATCCACCGCCGAGGAGCAGAGAAGCTAGAGGGACACCATCTCGGAGAGGAGGGTCGTGCTAGTTGTCTAGGGTTTCCCTAACCGACGTGGGAACCTTGCATGGAAGACCACGTCGGAGCTCCGGAGCAAGGATCAAGATCGAGGTAGGATCCCAGTGGTGATCTTGTTCATGTAATCATTCATGGTGAAGTTTTATAGTGAATCCGATTTCTAGCGATCAAGTGCCTTCTCTATGATTTTGTTCTCCCTTGGTTTTGCTTCTTCCTCAATCTATACTTAAGATAGATTGCATAGGGTGCTCTTGTAGCCGCGGTGGCTAGAGGTGCATACCGAACCGACCAAGTGTTTTCAACTTGTTCTTCTCGAACTCGCCCTAGGCTAACCCGCACGAATAGGAGTGCGTTGTGACAGAACGGTGGCTCCAAAAGGCGGGCGTCTTCGGAATTGGATCGGAGGCCACAGTTTAAAGATGCTCTTTATGAGATTCACTTTTCTATCTTCATCTATCTTGTTTGGAGCTACAACATACGCATGATCTAGACTCTCTAGATCGGTTATCTCTTTGTTTTCTCTTGCTACCTCTTGAGTTTAGTAGATTAGATTAGATGTGTTTTCTTGATGATCTCTTAGATTAGATGCAAAAGGAACCTCTTGAAGATGAAATGTCCTTGCCTTACTAGATTGAATCCTTATGTTGCATATTGTTCCACGGATTCGATACCTTGGGTTCTCACACTTAAGGGAAGAAGGGTCCCTTGACTACGACGGGGGATTTGTCCGCTTGCAAATCTAAGCGAACTTTGATACGACAATCAACCGTCAACAAAGAACATCAACAGCCTGTGCTTCGCCGCCTATGGCTTTTGCGGCATGGCACACAGCTCAGGGAGCAAGAAGAGCCAGAACGATGACTCGGACACCGGCTCCTAGGATGAGGTAAACAATGATCCTGCTTGCACATTATGTTCTAAGGGAATCACCTAGCAAAAATTGCACCAAAAGGATGATAGCAAACTGGTCACACAACTTTAATAGGATGATCAGCACTTGTGTATACCAACAGTCTGATCTTGCCCCTTTCTTTCCAACACTTTTTTTTAACTTTCTGAACACTCCTTTTTTTAAACTTTCTGAACACCTTTTTTTTTACTTTCTTTTTTTTCAACACTAAGAGAAGAACAGATATAACACTTGTACAGTTTAATGACAATAGAACCAAACACAACCAGAAGCGATCTTGATAGGACAAAAAGTTTACGCAAAGGATAGAATGGTTTAATATGTATTTTTTTAGGAATTTTTCAGATACATGAAAAGGCTCAAAAGGACACACAAAGGATAAATTGATCAACAACTAAACAAAGACTCTAATAGATTGAAATTTAACAAACTCACAAGATAAACAGATTATAACAAAAAGGCTATAACAGATTTTTTTTGGCTTTTTGTGGATAGGACAAAGGCAGAAATATATGTAGCTAAGGGTAAAGAATCCTACCGTGGTAACGAAAGCTTTGATACCAGATGATGCGCCAAGGGGGTCCCGATCTTCATGACGTAGGATAATCACCAGATAACTAGCTTCAAAGAAGCCAAGGTAACTTGCTGCAAGCAGCGATAACTAGTGCAACCTGACGAATAAAACTCGAAGCCAACCACCGTCTTTTACCGGCAACCTGAATCGAGGATTCGCCCAACCACACTCTCAAGGAACCAACCAACACAACCTACAATCAATCGAGGAAGCTTTGAAGGGAATAGGAGCACCAATTGGGAGCGGATGAAGCCGCCGCTGTTGTATTCCCGCGAAGGAGATCACAAGAGCAAAGGGGCTAGAGATTTCTCTCAAGGGTTTGCTAGCACACAGCTAAAAAAGGGTTCTGTATTTCAAATATCAAAGTCTTTCATTTGCTATGGAGCAAAGGGGTATTTATACAAGGAGCAGACCTCCTGGATAGGTGAAAACACGAAACAAAAACGAAAAGACAGCCTATGTGAAAAGGCCTCCATGCTCCTGATGAGTTTCCGCTTGACTGTTGGTCTCGCAGTCTTCAGTGTTTTGGCAATAACTCCATCTTGGAAACTCCAAATGACGTGCCATTGCATGCGTTGGAAAGTTGACTTGATGCACTTTCACACTACGTGCAGCATGTACCACGAAATATTGTAGACTAGTACAGTGTTGCACAGGAAGTTGGACGTTAGGCAGATTGTTGACACTCTGACCAGTCTGCACTAAAAGCACTCGGCTGCCTCACTGGAATGTCAAAAGCACTCGGCACCAGTGGCATTAGAAACTAGACTTCAAGAGCTTTCCAACGTGTACTCATGGACCTCCATAGCTTCTGTGAATCAAAAGATATGACTGATTCTTCGTGATGGTTCTGCCAGACCGAACTGATTCGACGTGGTTCTTCTCTCTGGTTCATTCTTGGTGTATCCTTCTCATCCTCCTTGGTGAACCTGAGCAATAGCAACATGAACGACTTAGGCAGATATAATTCTCATTAATGTTAAAATGAATTTCACAAAGTAGCGCGTGCATAGCTCGGCTACATGTAATTGGTCCACCAAAAACAAGAGTTGGTGCAGCTTGACATGAAGGTTGTTCGAACTTGCTTGATGAAATCAGCATGCTTGTCGGTGTGGTCAGCGTAGTCATATCATCCTCCCTCCCTTGAAGAAAAGCCGTCCTCGGCTTTTGTTTACCTGAAACCAAATCATAAAAAGCAGAGGGTATATATATACAACATTTTTCATCACTCCTTATTTTATCTTCCTCATTTCTTTCTTTGTAATCCATATTTTTTTAAGACGTGCATAGCACGTTTTTCATTAAGAAGAAAGAAGTTTGGAACAAGTTACAACAGACGAGTCAGGGCCCAGGGCCCAAGGAAAGACAAAACATCGAAAAAAAACGATAAGCTAAGGTGCCACAATCCAGCGACGAAAGCCCAACAGGGCGGCTATCGATACGAAGCCTGCTCTAGCCCATAGACGTGCGTCCTCCAAGATGGCCCCTGCGAGGGCCACCGGCTGCAAGGCCGCCCGCTCGTGGACGTGGCGGTTCCTCTCTTTCCAAAGCAACCACGCGACCAACCAGACTAGGGTATCGAAACCTTTACGGGAGGGCTTGGCGACTGCCTTCCGCGCCCGCAACCACCAGACTGCGACCGGCTCCTCCCGCGAGGGAGCCAACTCCGCCATGCCGAAGAACCGAAGCATGCGGAACCAAGTTTCTCAACTATGAACACAACCAAGGAGAAGGTGATCCAAAGTCTCGACCTCCTGTGCACAGAGAGCGCAGACGCCTCTGTCACTCAACCCATGATGTCGAAGCCTATCGGACGTCCAACAGCGACCATGCAAGACAAGCCAACCGAAGAAGTGCACCCTGCCAGGCGCCTGAGTCTTCCATAGGTGCGATGCTCCTAGGAGAGGCGACCTACCAAAGAAAAGCGCTCGGTAGGCCAATGCCGAGGAGAATTCACCCGAGGCTGTCCACTTCCAGATGAAGCGATCCGGGGTCTCGGTGAGGGCAATTGTAATCCATATTCGTGTTTATAGAATGATTACATGATCTATATAGGTTATGCACTTTATGAAAAAGAGTTTGAGTCATCAAATTCACTTCCCTAATCTTACCTTGACGATATTCCCTTTGTGTTTTAGATCCTGCGAATAACTCAGTAGATGAAAGAACAACTATTTCTTTTAAGCAACTCAATCGATTCAAAACCTCATATTTCATTGCAACATCAAACATTTCAAAATTTTGAGCATTACTTACATCACAAAAATTCTTGTTGCACAATTTATTCAAAAGATTAGAAATATACCTTCCAAGCTCATTTGTCTCTGATGTGGTCAGAAAAATTTTTGGTCCAAAAATTCCATTACTTTGCATATCGTTCATGTCTTTTGATGAAGAATATGAACAAGGAAACAATATTTATTTCTCAAAACAACAATCATTAAACAATTTATTCACCTCGAGATCAGAAAAATATGGTTCACAATGTTTGGCATTCGACATGTTCATTTTAAATTCAGAAAGCTTGTCACATGTTATGCATATAGAATATGCAAAGAACTTATCAGAAACTTGTTCAACAATCAAATTGAATGTAAACTGGCAGCTATGAACATTATTCAAAGATCTCAAAGATGTTATCATAGAAACATTGTCAAGCATTTGATCAATCTCAACATGCTTATCAAGCATAGTGTAACTCAAACAATTAGCAGGAGATATTCTTTTGAAAAATTCAGCACAAGTAATTAACTGAACTTGGTGAAATTTATTAGTAGATAAGGTATCATAAGGTTCAATCAAAATAGAATAAGAGTTATGCAAAGTAGAACAAAGGTTATCAACTCGCAAAATTTCAGCATTTGAATTGAATTGTGAATGAATAGAATCAGGACAAAGATTAGCAAGCTCAATTGAAATTGCAGCAGATGTTTCATCATGATTACTCAATAATTTACCTCGCAAATTCAGATATGTATTATTTTGATTACCTTTCAATTTTGGTGCTTGCACTTCTGAATTTTTACCTCCTTCACTCTCATGCTTCATGTTTGTAGCAACAACAAATTGGTTTTGCACATTAACAATCTACTCACTTCTCACATCAAGTGGTGTAGTGTGATGAGCAAACATCCTTTGCTCAGTTTCATTGCAAACCTGCATATTTTGGAAGACAGCACTAGAAGTATGGATGAATAGGTTAGATTCATAAACATCCTTACACATCTTCCATTCAGGCTCTTTATTTTTGTGTGATGGATCTCTCTCACTCTCGTTGTGGATGCTCTCACAATTTATGGGGTCACTCAGCTCACTTTTATTTTCATCCAAACTCAATTTGGCGATGTTGCTCTCATTCTCACATGGGTACTGATGAACAATATCTTCAATGTCTTGTGGAGCAACATATGAATATGTGTCACCATTCATGGTCTTTTTCAGTGGTATTGGGACAGCAATAGTGGCAGCCAAACAATCATCTTTAATCTCCTCCAAAGAAATTGAACCGGCATCAATAGAAGCGTAATTATGTACACTAATCTTGCCTTCAATCTGAACATTAAGTGACATGTCGGAGCACCTAATTTTGGTACCGCTGTCCAATGCTATCTCACATAATGAAGTTGATGGTACATCACATCTTGGCATCACATTTGTGTTTGGAAAAAATTCAGTTTCAAACTTCAAATGTGTTGGAGTATGAAGATCTTCACCTTGGACAGATTTCTCACTTTCACTAGATGACACAATAGAAGCATCCCTCTTCTCACATTCAGCTCTCACATTGACACTATGGTCAGCTTTAAAATTCAGATTCGACACACCTTCAAAAGTTGAAGTGTTATCAAGGTGGTCTTGATGGTTTGGTGCTGATTTATCACCATACTGAATTCCAACTTCTTTGCCAACTTTGGGGCAATGATCTTCACCACAAATGGCTCTAGGACAAAGCACAAAACTTATAGGATCTTCAACACTAACAAACTGACCCTGAGACGATGTCTCTCCATATCCCTTTTGAACAAAATGAACACATTCACCTTGAAAATTAGCAACATCAATTTCTTTGTTGCCTTCAATTATTTCTCTTCTCTGCCAATTATCATGGCACTGACAGTTCTCATCTCCTTTCAATTGCTGACTCAAACTATCAACCTCCAATAGAGAAAGATGTTCTCTAATTTCACAACTTGACATAGTTTTTTCTTCTAGATCACCTTGGGTAGCATGTGCTACAGATTTTTCTTCATGATCTTGCTCAAAACTGCAAGAACCAATGATGAGATTGTTTGTAACTTCTTCCTTCACAATTTCAGGTGGTAACTGACACTTTGGGATAGCAACTTTCCCAGATATTGGTGTAACCATATGACTCAATGTAACATCACACAGTTCATCACTTCTCTTATCAACTTGATGCGCATCACTATATTCTTGTTGCATTCAGAGTTTATCTTAGAGTTGAATTGTTGATGTTCACTTCTTTTGGCACTAGAATCAACTAAAGAAAACTTTGGGATAGCATGTCCTCTCTTCTTGCATGGCATCGATGTATGCTTCTGTCCACTAACAGAGGATACAATAGGCTGCAGTTTAGCACATTTGTCTTGGCAAAAATTTTTGCTCCTTGCGATCTTGCCTTGCTGCACCTTCATAATTTTCTTCTCCTCTCTAATTGCACAACTTAGAAGATCTTGCAAACTTCTCAAATGCTTTCCCTCAAGTGCAGCAGCAATGTTATCATTAAGACCTCTCTCAAAGTATTTCATTGCATTCATATCATCAATAACATTTGCTCTATGCAATGAAGAATATAACTTGTAATAATATGCTTGGACAGATCTATTACCTTGCTTCACATTCTCCAAACGACGAAGTAAAATCAGCCCATAATTTTTTGAAACAAATTCTTTTCTCATGGCCTTCTTCAATTCTTTCCAATTCTTAATGAGACGGTTCTGTGGATATTGTTTCCACCAATCAAGAGCATAATCTTCAAATTCAAGTACAGCCCTTGATATTTGCTTAGGTTCTGAAAAATCTTGAACTTCAAGCTCAATCTCAATCTCCATTTGCTCTTGCCAATCAAGAAATTCCTCTGGATTGGTACTTCCATAGAATGGAAATTAAGTGTATCTTCGACCTGTCATGGTTAATGCATATGCAAAACAACAAGCTTATATGTGGTATAGGATAAAATGTGGAACTCTCACAATCTCACCTCTCTTACCAACCAAAGCTCTTTATGAAATCCTTGCGGTTACAACAAAAATAATGTGTGGTGGTAAAAGAGTGATGGTTAAGCGAATACAAGATCAGAGAGTACCGATTACGATGGCTTATATGTGGAGCTTGGTGGGGAAAACACAAGGAATGCAATCTGAAATCTAGTTGTTGTAAAGTTAAATAACAATCCAAACTAGAGATCAAATGCCTAGAGCTGATCACAAGATATGAATGATGTGATGTAGTAACACACGCACAAAAGACAGACAAATTTGATGCAAACAAGGAATATGCTAGGGATAATTGGTGTAAAGGGAATCACCTAGCAAAATTTGCACCAAAAGGATGATAGCAAAATGGTCACACAACTTTAATAGGATGATCAGCACTTGTGCATACCAACAATCTTATCTTGCCCCTTTCTTTCCAACACTTTTTTTTAACTTTCTGAACACTCCATTTTTTTAACTTTCTGAACACCTTTTTTTTACTTTCTTTTTTTTCAACACTAAGAGAAGAACAGATATAACACTTGCACAATTTAATGACAATAGAACCAAACACAACCAAAAGCTATCTTGATAGGATAAAAAGTTTACGCAAAGGATAGAATGGTTTACTATGTATTTTTTGTAGGAATTTTTCAGATATATGAAAAGGCTCAAAAGGACACGCAAAGGATAAATTGATCAGCAACTAAACAAAGACTCTAATGGACTGAAATTTAACCAAACTCACAAGATCAACAGATTGTAACAAAAAGGCTATAACAGATTTTTTTTGGCTTTTTGTGGATAGGACAAAGGCAGAAATATATGTAGCTAAGGGTAAAGAATTCTACCATGGTAACGAAAGCTTTGATACTAGATGATGCGCCAAGGGGGTCCCGATCTTCACGATGTAGGATAATCACTAGATAACTAGCTTCAAAGAAGCCAAGGTAACTTGCTGCAAGTAGCGATAACTAGTGCAACTTGACGAATAAAACTCGAAGCCAACCACCGTCTTTAACCGGCAACCTGAATCGAGGATTCGCCCAACCACACTCTCAAGGAACCAACCAACACAGCCTACAATCAATCGAGGAAGCCTCGAAGGGAGTAGGAGCACCAATTGGGAGCGGATGAAGCCGCCACTGTTGTATTCCCGCGAAGGAGATCACAAGAGCAAAGGGGGTAGAGATTTCTCTCAAGGGTTTGCTAGGACACAGCTAAACAAAGGGTTCTGTATTGCAAATATCAAAGTCTTTCATTTGCTATGGAGCAGAGGGGTATTTATACAAGGAGCAGACCTCCTGGATAGGTGAAAACACGAAACAAAAACGAAAAGACAGCCTATGTGAAAAGGCCTCCACGCTCCTAATGAGTTTCCGCGTGACTGTTGGTCTTCTGCGCAGTCTTCAGTTTTTTGGCAATAACTCCATCTTGGAAACTCCAAATGACGTGCCATTGGATGCGTTGGAAAGTTGACTTGATGCACTTTCACACTACGTGTAGCATGTACCATGAAATATTGTAGAATGGTACAGTTTTGCACATGAAGTTGGACGTTAGGCAGACTGTTGACACTCTGACTAGTCTGCACTAAAAGCACTCGGCTACCTCTTGTTGTAGTTTCATAGCTCGGCTACATGTAATTGGTCCACCAAAAACAAGAATTGGTGCAGCTTGACATGAAGGTTGTTCGAACTTGCTTGATGAAACAGCATGCTTGTCGGTGTGGTCAGCGTAGTCATATTAGACCAGGAGCACAAACTGGGTGCCAATGAAGCGGCGGTGTATACAACCTCACAAAGAAGATGCAACACAAAGGGTAGATGAGGATCCCTCCATAAACTCACACGTTATGGTAGAGAAGAAGATGCCATGTGGCCGTGCTAAAAATTCTCAAATCAATATTATTTCATATGGTGGAGTACATGGGGTATATATACTAGGAACATCCCTCCTAGTTGGGTGTGAAAGGTCATCTCGGTGGAGAATTCCAAAAGTCTTCTGCAGTTTTCTCACAGCAACAAAACAGTATGTGCAACTTCCACTACTTGGGCCATAACTCCTTGCTCGGAAGTCGAAAGACGAACGGTTTCTTGCTTTGGAATCTTGACTTGATGGAGCTTCCAATGATGTACATCATGCACCACTAATCTTAGAAGAATCGTACAGACTTGCACGAGAAGTTGAAACATATGCAGCGTAACTCATGGCCTTGTGTACGTAACCTGTGTTAGCTTGGACAAGAACTGATGGAGTACTTATTTATGCCCATATATCCATATCATCCTCCCTTTTTTAGAAAATGAGTTGTCCTCGACTCATGCCAGACATTGTAGAGGAGGAAAAGATAACAAACTCGACGCAAAAATAAAAATTACAACCACGAGACTAAGATATATAGATAGGTGCAAACTCAACTCAAAAGATCGACAACACTCCAAGCAATGTTAACCCAATCAAACAGCCGATAGCACCTGAAGAGAGGGAACTAAAGTTCAAAACTCTCAGCCAATCCTACCCTCTGACTGCTAAAATCAGATCTCCACTAATCTGAATCGGTCAATCCAAAGAATCAAACTTGCAAAGATACAAATTGGCAACAAACTCTCACCGTGTCAACCTGATAACTGATACCATATGATACGGATCGGTCCCGATCTTCACGACGTGAGAGCAAATCACCAAGATAACTAGCTGAAAACACAGGTGGAAGCTGCTGTTGAGGGGGAGGTCGTCTCCAAGCGAGAGGCACTGAGGCGCGTTCAAGTTGATCATCCTCCCTCAAGAATCATCGGCAACACGGTCAAGGTCTCAAAGAATTTCTCACTTTGCTCGTTCAGCTTTTGTTGCTACTTTCGAGCCCAAATACATTGGACACACACTCTCTGATCCTAATTGGGTGAACGCAATGCATGAGGAGTTAGAGAATTTTGAGAGAAACCAAGTTTGGGAGATGGTAGAACCACCACCACATTGCAAACCTATCGGGACAAAATGGGTGTGGAAGAACAAAGAGGGTGAGAATGGTGAACTGGTGAGAAATAAGTCGAGGTTGGTTGCTCAGGGTTATAGCCAGAAAGAGGGGATAGACTATGAGGAGACATTTGCTCCTGTAGCCCGTTTGGAGACGATCAGGATCCTTCTGACCTTTTCTGTGGCTAAAGGGTTCAAATTGTACCAAATGGATGTGAAGAGTGCCTTCTTGAATTGGTTTTTGGCGGAAGAGGTTTATGTGAAACAACCACTAGGATTTGAGAGTGTTGAGTACCCACACCGAGTGTATAAGCTGAGGAAGGCCTTGTATGGGCTGAAACAAGCTCCCCGGGCATGGTATGGCAGGTTGAGGGGGTTCTTATTCAGCAAGGGGTTTGAGATGGGCAAAGTAGATAAGACTCTATTTCTCCTCAAGCAGGGTGATGATATCCTAATTGTTCAGGTGTATGTGGATGATATTGTCTTTGGCGGCTCGTCTCACTCTTTGGTTGCAAGGTTTGCAGAGGACATGAGCAAAGAATTCGAGATGTCTATGATGGGGGAATTGCAGTTCTTTCTCGGACTTCAGATTAAGCGGGCTAAGGAGGGAACATTTGTACATCAAGCCAAGTACACGAAGGACATCCTCAAGAAGTTCAAGGTGGACGACTCCAAGCTCCTGTCGACACAGATGAGTACGACTACAACGCTGGACGTGGACGAAGATGGAGAGCCAGTGGACCAGAAGGAGTACCGGAGCATGATCGACTCCCTCCTGTATCTGACAGCGACAAGGCCGGACATACAATTCTCTGTGTGTCTGTGCGCTCGTTTTCAGGTGTCGCCGAGGACGTCTCATCGGTAGGCCATCCAGCGGATTTTCAGGTATCTTCAATATACTCATGAGCTTGGGCTTTGGTACTCGGCGTCCTCTTCTCTCTCTCTTCTTGGTTTTTCGGATGCTGACTTTGCGGATTGTCGTGTCGATAGGAAATCGACTTCGGGTACTTTGTCGTGTCAATAGGAAATCGACTTTGGGTACTTGTCAGTTTTTGGGTTCCTCTTTGGTTTCTTGGTCATCTCACAAACAGTCAAGTCTAGCTCATTCTACCACAGAGGCCGAGTATGTAGCTGCTGCTAGTTGTGGTTCCCAGCTGCTTTGGATCACCTATACTTTGAGTGACTTTGGTGAGGAGTGCACCCATGTTCCTCTCATGTGTGATAGCACGAGTGCCATAGTGTTGCCAAAAATTCAGTGCTACACTTTAGAACCAAACATATAGAGGTGAGATACCACTTTTTGAGAGACAATGAGGAGAAGGGAAACGTAGACTTGATTCATGTGCCAACCCAGAAACAGCATGCAGATATCCTGACAAAACCTGTGGACCAAGCTACCTTTTCTCGTTTGCGGGGTGAGCTTGGTGTGGTTTTTCCTTTTTGAGCTTGGGTTGGGGATCTCATGTACATATGCATCTTGCATTTACTTTTTTGTAACATATCATGTCTAGCATCTTTGTATCATAGACTGCATTTGTATCATATTCTTTAGAGGATGTGCTTCTCTCATATACTTTGATCACTGTGATATATTGGATGTGAGCTTATGATCATGCCTGTGAGCTCTTGTGATGTACGGCTATGCTCTTGGTAGCTTTTGGGATGTATATGCATGTGAAATGGCTAGTTTTTGTAAAAAAATGCTTAGTTGTGCCTCTCTTGTGAGTAGAATGCCTTTAATGCTCATTTTGTACTCAAATAGCTATATCTTGCTTAATTGTGCTTGGGAATCATGCTCTTTTCATTTGGGGTCAAAGACCCGTTTGTCATCATGAATGTTTAGCCTGCATGTTACCTTGTGGAGGAGCCTAAGCTTCTTTTTGCCGCAAAGGCACTTCATGTATCATGCTTAATTTTAAATCTTGAAATTGGTATCTTGAAATGTCTATGCATGAAAAATATACTTCCATGTCATATGTACTTTTAAATTCCTTATCTTTGGGTGTTAAAACATTGCATGATGTCTACCATTGAGAAGTCTCATGTTTAGAAGTAGACACATGGCTCGGTGGCTTTGACATGACATGAGATAGCTTATAGGTGTTTATGATGATCTTGTGATGAGAACTTGTGACCTTGCATGAAGTTTGTGAGTTATATGTTGTTTGTGCTCATTTCGACCATGTTGAGGTCTTATGCTCATGAAAGGGACGTTTGTTGGAAAATGCTTCATTTTGATCATGGCTATGTCACATGCTTATATGTTCCTCTCTATCTTGTTGGCGATGCTTGTACTGAATATGTGGCTATCTTGCTTGTTCTATGTCTCATTTCTAGCATGTTGTAGTGCTCTTTGTCTATTTGAGAAGCACATGTTGCATTTGTAGACTTGATTCATGCATTACCAACAAGGGGGAGAAAAATACCCAATTCATCAAGGGGGAGAAAAGGGGGAGAAATGTATGTAGGGGGAGTTTTCCTACATTTTGCACGCATTTGTTCAGGGGGAGCTTGCATTCATGCATGGGGAGCTATTTGTTGCCTAATTTGTACTTTGTGCTTTGCTCTTTTGCCGATGGTGTCGAGCCCTTTTGCCTCTCCTTGACAAGTCTGCATTTTGGAGCTTTTTGTCTCGGTTATGTTGAGCTGTTTCCCTTGCCTTAGGGGACCGAGACTTGTTCTCTCAAGTGATCTTGTTTTGACTTTTGATCACTTTTTTGAAGTTTTTGTTCGTTTTTTTCTTTTTTCTCTGAATTGATTACTATGTATGTTGTCAATGCACTCATCAAGGGGGAGATTGAGGACCAGAGTGTCCGAGGACCGGTGGATGGTCGCTTCCTAGTGTGATGAGTGATTGACAACGTGGTGTGGACTGACTCTTGGCCGAGTATTGCAGGTGCAGGTTGCGGCTTGATTTGTGTTGGTGCAGGTGAAGAGTGGGCGCGAAGGTCTTAGCCTTGCGGGGCCTCCAAGGAGTGGAGAGACAAGTAGGCTCAGCTCGATGGACCTGGTGGCCGAACGGGATCAAGTGCGGGCGGCATGGTGGCAAGAAATGCAAGACGAAGTCATGGACAGGAGCCGGTGCAGGGTAGCGGCTCACGACCAGAGTCTGCACGCGGGGTTTGCGGCGGTTCACCACAAAATCGTCGGGTTACTTGGTTGAGCCACAAACCAAGACCAGAGGCTCGACAGGCAAAGGCGTGACCGCCCGATGAAGACAACCAAGTCTTGACCATATTACCCCTGAGGGGTGTGTATCTTCATTTATGTTCTAGGGGTAGCTTGGTCATTTGCCCAACCCGAAGAGACTTCATATATATAGCTCTAGGGTTCCAAGACAACTCATCCATCCGGACAGCTTCATCATTTCCCTGCTCTTTAGCCTAGATTTTCTTCATGATTTTTTAGAGAATCTGACCTCTGGTTGTATGGAAGCATTCATGGTTGCGTCGATTTCCTTCTCTTGGCTCGAGTGATTTTTGTGTTCGGTTTTGTTTGTGGGGATCATGGATAGATGTCTTGTGCATTTTTGTGCTTGATCTTGACCCCTCAAACGCCAGATTTGGCCTTCGATTAGAGGATTTCGGTTGGAACCCTAACTTTGTTCTTGAGTTCGGTAGAGTCTCGATTTCTCTCGTCTCAGTGAATTTGAGCCTCCAAATTCGTAGGTATAGCATCTCCTAGAGGCGCTTCATCTTCTCCTATGATTTGATAGCAATCCCTTGGTTGATTTGAGAGATCGGGCAAAGGGAAGGGAGGTTTGACTTTGGGAAGGTCGGGCTCGAGCAGCTATGTTCGCACCTAGAGGACAGTCCGCCTGGTAGGCGCGGACAGTCTACGCGGCCCGCTGTTCGTCCAGTTCTTCGCTTGATCGTGCGAGTTCATGGTTCGATCCGTTGAGTCTTTTGTTTTCGGTTGGAGGGAGTTTGGCAGACAGTCCGTGGGTGTAGTACGGACAGTCCGTGCGTTGGCGGCGGACGGTCCGTTTTTGCAGTGTGTCACTAGAGGTTGGGGAGCCTGTTTCGGACGGCCCGCCCTGTGCTTGCGAACAGTCCACCTAGGTCCCGCGGACGGTCCGCCTGGTCACTGCGGATAGTCCGCCTAGTGCACTGCAGATTGCCTAAGTCCTTTGCTTTTTGTGTTGTGCTTCCGCTTTGGGTTGAGTTGGGACTTGTTCCTAAGGTTGGTAGGTCCGTTGTGACCACGTGACCTTGACAAGTTCGTGTGGGAATCCTTGGTTGTGACATTGGCGCATAGTCGAGTTCATCTCTTCGAAGAAGAATTTTTATCAGCTCACATTAACTCTCCCCCTCTCTGGTCGCCTAATCGGTCCTTCATGGTCATCTTGCCTATTCGCCTTCCTCTAGACGACATCGAGATTCTTTCACTGACTACCATGGCTTCAACCTTCGTATAACCCTATGTTATATTGTACGCCACCAAATTGCAATAAATAAAACCATCGAGTTGCAATCGGTCTACTTTTCGAGTTGCAAATATTGTACACCCACATGAGAGGTGGAGGCTCCGACTGGCCGGTGGACATGCATGTAATGCAAAGGGAGCATGGTCCATGGACAAGCGGTCATGGCGGTTGAGATCCTGGCTACAATGGCTTCGACCTTCTAGGACGCCGTTTAGTTGGAAGAAAAAATTAGAAGAAATTTTTGGACACTCTTTTCAAGGCCTATTAGAAGCATTAAATATAGATTAATTACAAAATTAATTACACAACTGGATGAAAAATCTCGAGACAAATCCATTAAGCCTAATTAATTTGTTATTAGAGATTGTTTACTCTAGCACGATGTTGTCTAATCATGATATAATTAAGCTTGTTAGGGCATGTACAACCGGTCTATACGAGGCGTCTGTAAAGTGGTTGTTTTGCGAAAAAACCCCGCCCGCTCCCACCGACGGCCAGAGGCGACGCCTCCGTCCCGTTCCTAGAGGCGGAGCCGACGCGCAAGGACGCGTTGTAGAGCGCGTCGTCTCGCATCGCCGCGGTGCTCCGGATCCCGCGCGGCTCCTCCTTCCCCCGCCAAAAGCTCATCCTCCTGCGCCACCGCCCCCGTACCGTGCTGCAGCCCAGCGCAGGCGAGAGCGGACTCCAGAGAAGAGATAAGGGAGGGGAGCCAGGGGGAGCTCGTCCTCCCTCGCGCCGCCTCTCCACGGAGGGGGAGCTCGCCACCAGCCTGGCGCTGCAGATCCCGTGGGGGAGCTCGCCCACCAGCCTACTGCGCTGCTCCTCAGCGGGGGAGGTCACAGACCCGCATGCCCGGAGCTCGAATCGGTGGCACCGGAGCTCGATTCGTCTGCGGCGAGCCCCAATTCGCGGCAACAAAACTCGATTCGGTGGCGTCGAGGCTCGATTAAGCTACGGCAAGGTCGGATTTAGTGGTGGTGGTTTTGATTTGGGATGCGGACCTCGAATCCGTGCTTGTCTCCCTAGTTTCGTGATTCAGTGGTGATGGTTTTGATTAGTTCCTGTGTTGATTTAGTTTCAGGCTCAGAGCTTTAGTTTGAGACTTCGAGCCATTTGCGTCCTATGCTAATGTGATTGCATACTGTTTAATAGCAGCTCATGTTTTAGCTTTCTTTGAAACTTCTGCTAGGCATGTCATGGTGTTGCATGCATGTCCTGTCAATGGTGAACTACGTGTGTGTAATTGTTGACTGGAGGCACCATTTTAGAAGCTTCAGACCTCTCACTTTTTCTGTCAACCAACTGCAGCAACACTTAGCCCTCTTTGGACTCCAGTTTAAAAAAAGGTTAAACTCCTCTCCCTTAACCAAGAATATGCACCATTTTAGAAGCTTCAGACCTCTCACTTTTTCTGTCAACCAACTGCAGCAACACTTAGCCCTCTTTGGACTCCAATTTAAAAAAAGGTTAAACTCCTCTCCCTTAACCAAGAACATCTGTCACATTTGGTATAGATGGATTACAACCCATTTTATCAATTTGGGGCCATTGGCCACATGAAAATTTCTCCAGAAATCCTTTCTGAAAACAGCTATATGAAACTGTACTTGACACTTTCAGACTTTACCATTTGGAGCTCTTGTTTCAGACTTAACAGCACTGTGGTCTCTTTTTGCTCTAAACTTAAAATATGAAAGCCTCCTCATTTTGAATAAACTATTCCTGTCAAATGCTTTCCGAAGTATGTACATTCATTTCTACCATTAGTTGCCCATGGTTTAGTTGAAAATTGCTCCAGTAAAACATTTCCAAAACTGTTAATCAGTTTCAGACTTGGAAACAATCTGAAAATTCAGATTGTGCACAATAATTTCTAGTCTTCTTCTTTTGATTTTTTATTTGAGATACTTTTAATCCGAGTTTGACTCAATTCTCGTCTGTACAAAGTTTTAAATGCTTTCCCAAGTATGTACAATCAAATAGCCACACAATGGTACACACAAATAGATTTGCAGTTGATCTTAAGCTACATGCAAAGCATTAAACAGTTACAGACGGCCTGCCTGTGGGTTAGTTACAGACGGCCTGTGGGTTAGTTACAAACGGCCTGTGGGTTGTATGTGCCGTCTTTATATTTGTCTAGATGTTAAGTTCGAGGTTCTACAAGCAACCCATGCGTCTATGGGTTGTACATACCCTTAATCTCACGAATTAAGGTGGGGTTATGAAATGAGTTTTGTCATTAACCCACATTTAATACTCATAATTAGTGTCTGAAGATCGATGTGACGGATTAGACCACAAAACCATCGGGTACAACTAGTCAATTGTTCGATTTGCAATCAGTCCTCTCCGAGTTGCAAATATTGTACACCAATATACTTCCCTCCACATACTTCTCTGGTTGTATTAGATTTAAATATTCTTAACTTGAAAAGTAACTAATCAACATTATTTGGAACTCGGAGTGCAGATTTGCAACTCAAATGATCGACCAGTTGCAATAAGGTCGCATTTATTGCACTACTGAGAAATGGGTGCCATACAGCATAAGATGGTAGTTATATGAAAAATGTCCATAAAAGTTGCACGCTTTCGATCTGATGATCTACAATAAAAGTTTTCAAGATTCTACCAAACAGTTTGCACTACATATATTTACCTCCATTGTTCATACTTAAGGGTAGGATGTAATTGGACCGTTCCCAACTACAAAGATTCGCTTACATATGTCCCTCAAAAAAAAGGTTAGCGTACATAGGGAAAACAAACAGTAAGGGCAGTGTTAGTCAAAGTTTAGAATCCCAGAAGAAACCACTACACCACATGCGCACACCCTTAACTGCGCAATAAAATGGCAGCACAGATTGCTTTAAAAAAATGGCAGCACAGCACGGTAAAATCTGCAACATGTAGCTCAATAGCATACGATTTTTTTTAGATAAATGAGATAACTCTGACCTACAATCAACATAACGGAAGCAGGATACCAGCAAAGAACTACTATTATCCATTTTTGTACTGCTGATTTATTAAATTAAATACACCCTACATCATTACTAGTCTAGTAAGAGTTCTTTTTCAATGGATTTTACTGCCTGATTGAGAGCGCTTCAGTTAAAACTAGTTATCCCGACTAGTACAACTTTACTCTAGTATCAACAGGCCTTCGACAAATGGGACAATCTGTAACTTGTGGTCCACATTCCGAACAAGTCTGTGCCAAGGGAAAGGAAAATCCAGTTAAACCATGTAAGAAAATTATGCATGAAGGAGAACACCTGTCCAGTGTGTTGTTGTAGGTTTCACCTGGTGGCCACAACCAAATGCCATATCCCTGGGTCTGGAAAGGCAAACTGGGCACATCTACAGATAGTAAGACCAAGAATTTGTAATCAGATATTAATTAAATCACAGTAAGTCGTACGCACACTATAATTGAAGATGAAAGTTTACATGGTCCCTTATTTATGACTCATTATATTACTATAACATGTGAGCCCTTAAGGAAATGGTTCAATTCTAGTGGCATAGGAGAAATTTATCCAAGAATGAAATGATAGGAAGTACATACGCGACAGAAGAGTTACATGTCCCTTATATTTGTATACAGCAAGTAAAATAATGTACTCCGTATAAAATAAAACCACATATAAATTATAGAGGAATAAAACGTAGCAAATACATAAGTGCAGCAAGAGTTGTGTGTTTCCAAGATTTCTTGTGGAAAGTAAAAGTAAGTGTAAACTACAACCAAGGACCATTAGGAGGATAGCACCTTGTGTAAAGTTGATGTAAGATTGATAGGTTAACATTTCCAAAGGTGAGCAAGCAATCAGAAACATTTTACTTTATCATCAGTGGCTGAACATTAAATTTTACTTCAGTTGAATAAACAACAGTCCCAACTCATAAATACTCATAAATTTAGTCAAAACTATTTGACTCACTAACCGGACAAACATATTGATTTGCACTAAGTTCCTCCTGTTTAGGCTAAACTCCACTGTAACCCTATAGATTCAAATTCTTCATTATTCAACAAAAATCATTCATCAAATTAATTATTCTAGTTTCCATAAAACTAGTTGGAAAATTCAAACACTATGGAAGCACTTTTGTCATGTTTCACTGGTAAGAATGCCATTTTTTTTCCATTTTTATCAATTACCAAAAGTATTCTACAAAGTAGAAGGATAGAAGAAATTGTCATACTTGGGGTTCTGGAACTCTAGTTTCGACAGCTGGTGGGGATGTCACTGATGCTGTGATAGTTGAATCTACAGTTGGCTCCTCTCTAGGACGTGAAGGCACGCTTCGATAGATATTTGCCTGAGATGGAGCTGCTCTTGAAACAGTGCTATAACTTGCAAAGGGTGGAGGAAGTGGAACCCGCTCAGGCGATTTTGCAAGTCGACGTCTGGTTAGAAAAACAAAGATAAAAAAAATGGATTTGGTCAACAAGGACCAAGCAACAAATATGTATAAGTAAATGGTCTTGCTTTCTTTTCTCCATACCCTAAAAGTCCAAGCTCTAATGTTGCCTTGTACTGCAATGGAATTTCCATGAGTGCTGAAAGGGCAAACTCTGTTTCCTTTTTGTTTTGACTTATCTTTTTTGACATGATCGCAGTGAAGTTCACAAACTACGAGAACAAGTGTCAAAATTACTATTAGTTATTTTTCTTAATAAGCCCCCAAAAATGCTCCTGCAGTTCTTGCACATACCTGGAAATTGTCAAAAGACCTAGCCGGTATATTGTCGTCAAATTCCTTCATCATGTCCCATGGACCATCTCCAACTCCAACCAGAATTATAGACAAGGGAAATTTACTATAACAAAAGGAAGAAACAGATATGAGGTGTCGAAGCAATGCTATTTGATGAGTGTTGTGGTATATAAAATACTACTTCCATTCCAAATTGTAGGTTGTTTTCACATTTCAAGGTTCATAATTTTTGTTATGCATCTAGATATATACTTATGTCTTGATATACACTAACAACTATGAATCTAGATTCACCAAAACGACCTACACTTTGGAAAGGAGGGAGTATATATCATAAATTCATCACTTCTTTAATGCATGACATGCAGCTCTTCAGCGCATTCAAGAAATAAATCATAAACAACTATATAATTGGTACCCACTACAAGTCTTACCCCCATTTCTCTTAACATGCAAGCATTCCACATCATAACTCACTATACGCCATGTCATCATCCACTATACGTCATGTCATCATCCACCAAACCATCTATTTATGTCTTTAACCGATTTTCTGTGGCTAATAGCAAATATTTGTGAGTAGCACACCACAAAATTCCTACCGTTGAAATACATGTCGGATCAATCATTTTAGAACGATTCACTCTCAACAAAATAACATGATTTCATATATAATGTTGTTTACAAACGAATGTTGCCATGCAATCACTTTGGTGCTTCTACTTTCACATTTCGGCTTAAAATTTTGTTTAAAAAATTCCGCAGCAACGCGCGGGGTATCACCTAGTATAGTATAAATTTATCATCTTTTTTTGTGTTGTGAGTGCAAAGGAAAGGTCAGCCTTCCATCAAATATCCTAATCTTTATAAACCTCGGAATCTAATATATAAGCGCCTTTCTTGTGGCATTGTGACTACACCAACTTGGTATAATTCTAAAACAACATTGCATTTTGATCAAGCAAGTTGGTGTAGACTAGACATGAAACCCATTAACCTATAGCCAACTTTCATATATTTTTTACATCATATTAGTGACTCCAAGAAATGTTGACTAACACCATTAAAAAGTTTGGTATAGCCCTACAACAACAATGCTTTTTAATCAAGCTGTAGGCTAGAGATGATATCAATTAATCCATAGTCAAATTTCATATATTTTTTACATCCTTTTCACGACTCCAATAAATGTTGACTAACGCCATAAAAAAGCTGATTAAATCCTTAAAGAAAATTTACTGCTGTTTCTTGGAAGTCAAGGGCATTTTAGCATCATAACCTATAGACATCACCAGAGTTAGATGCTCCAGGACTAAGAAATCACAATAATATGTTAATTTAATTATAAACACATCCAAGTAAATATATGTATTCTGTAATCTTCTCATTGACATAACAAATGAAGCATTACCTTATGCATTCCAGTCTTCTGTTCTCAAGCATTACCAAAACATAAAACCCAGGTACATAGCTCAATGACATAGATTATTTCATTACCTGGCTTGTACAATAGCATCAACTGTCATTTGCTCCTGGGTACTTAACTGACCAAATTCGGTATCAACACTTCGTGTGACCTGTACAATTATACCTTCAGACACTGACATAGAAAAAGAAAATTTTGTATCTTTTTTCCTCGTTCACAACAAGGCAAAAATTTGAATATAAATATTAGTGAAAAAGGGGAGTGGACCAGGGCCTACCTGCCCATCAGCTATAATTACTAAAACATGGTATTGGCCACCACTTTGCTCCACAATGGTTGTGGCCATTTCAATTATTGGGGCGAATGATGTAGGACCTTGAAAATGCCAAAAATTGCATGTTGGAGAGTCAGTCCTAATTACAGAAGAGCCCAAATTTGATGTGAGAAGTAATCCAAGTAATATAATAAATAAAGGCTGTGAGGGTCCCAAGGGACTACACACAACTGTTCCCATATTTCAACTTATATCCATGAAATTACCAGTAAAAATTTCCAGATAATAAGAACTAATGTAATTTTTTATACCAGAAAGGCGAAGATGAGGAACAATTTCCCTGTATCGAGCTAAAGCTTCCTGAAAACCATTGCATGGTCTTTCATCAGGATAGAAAGCAAATACATCTTGGTCATGCGTAGATGCTGCATTGTTGAAACCAGAACTATTAGACGTGTATAATTCCGCCGTATCCTAGTAAAAGTAGCAGCACATTACCATCTCCAAAACCATAACATGGAATTAAATTATCCTCGTCAAAAGATGATAAGGTCTGCCCAATGATGGATATTGCATGTTCATAAGGATTTGGGGTTTCACCAATATGATGCAGGCTCATGCCATTGAAGGAATTCTTTCCTGCAAATGAAAATAGTTGATATCAAGATTCAAGAACAAATGTTTTCTTTCTTTGCAGATGAGTTCACACAAACTACCTGTCCATTCATTACTCTTTGTGAAATCAATTCCTATGATTAAATTGGAAGACTCAAGACCAGCTTGTGCTAATGCTTCGATAACCTGCATTTTTAGTACAACATGTTAGCTTGAGCTATAGAGAATTTTTCTCGAATACACAGAACAGCATATCATTGTATTAATAGAAGAAAAGGAGTCATATAGGACTCCACCAGTACACACATGCAACACAAACTCACACACACACGACCCAGATTAAGAAAAGACTAAATCACCGGCTACATCTTAGGATGACCCAAGACCCTAGACCTGAACAACCTAGCCAGCTTCTCTGATAGAGAGAAAAGCGAGACCTTTGGCCCCAGCCAAACTCCACAAATGAGATTCCTCTGTCCCAGGTTCAAAACTGCAGCAGCACTGGGGGAGACCCTATCAAAGACACAACTATTCCGGTGCTTTCAGATACACCTTTACGTTCCTCTCCTCAAACGCTAGCTCCCACGCCCTCCCACCAATCATCGAAGGAAGATTCAGCGGCTGCCGGGGCGAGATGAGAAAGACCCACTTGATTGAAGAGGTAGTACCAGAATTGTCTTGTAACCACTGATACGGCGAGGCCGTCGGAAGACACGCAGAGGAGAGCAGAGGGGCTGAGAAGAGGAACGGAGGCAGTATCTGGGCGGTGGGCTGTTGTCGCCGGCGACCAGAATGCCACCATCGAAGAACAGCTCCACCCAAACAGGGGAGCTTTATTCCTTCGATACCTGGTACAAACTACTAGCCTCTCTTTATAGATTACAGGGCCATCAACTTAGCTAACAACCGACTAACAAATCTTATCTGTGAGATAATTTGCTGAAGCTCCATCTTTTATCCTCTCCCTGTGTAGTAACAAGCAGGGTAGGCAAGGCAGGGCAGCAGAAGGAGCACATCAGGGCCTGCTCTGTTCGGCGCTTGTAGAGAGGGAGGGGGATTTGGGAAAGATTGATCTATTGCTTGATTGAAAGTAGTTACAATGCCTTTATATTTATAGGCCAATCCTTGCCCCCTTTTGCAAGACTCTAAACCGAATCTGACTAATCTCTAAACCAATCTCTAAACCAACTTATCTTATCTCTAACAATCCAACCAATTATAGAATCCTAACTAACCACTATTCCTTAGGCGCTGGCTGGGACTTTGGCTTCCTGCGCCTGGAGAATGTCTTCCCCCACATAATATCACTCCCCCCCTTGAGTAACAGCTCGTCCTCGAGCTGGAATTGAGGGTACCGCTGCTTGAACTGCTCCAAATCCTCCCAAGAAGCCGACAATGGAGGAAGGTTGTCCCACTGAACCAGAGCTTGTCTCACGCCATTGGGGCCGAGCCTGATCCTGAGGACAGTGGTTGGAACAGGAACAATGGCGCCATTGTGAACGGTGGGGAGCTGGGGAGGGGCTGCTGGTGGAGTGCCAATAAACTTCTTCAAGAGCCCAACATGGAACACATCATGTAACCGTGCCCCAGGAGGTAAAGTCAGGCGAAAAGCTACTGAATTGATCTCTTCAACAATCTGGTATGGCCCATAATAGCGCTGGCGCAGCTTCCCGGTAGAAGAAGGTGCTAGAGAGCCGTGAGGATGGTGGTGCAGGCGCAACCAAACCCAGTCGCCTACAGAATAGCTGACGGCACGGTGATGGCGATCAAATTGCTGTTTGGCGACTTGCTGGGCCTGTTCCAACCGGAGGCGGGCATCTTGCAGCAACTCCTCACGCTCAGCCAATGTCTGAGACACAGCAACAACCCGAACTTCGCTGGGATCATAAGAGCGCATGGACGGCGGATCACGGCCATAAACCAGCTTGAAGGGAGTCTCCTTGAGTGCTGTATGGAAGGCAGTATTGCAGATGTATTCAGCCCATGGGAGCCATCGCAGCCACTGACGCGGTCGATCGCCAGTGAGGCACCGCAAATACATGCCAACAGCTTTGTTGACGGCTTCAGTCTGCCCGTCCGTCTGCGGATGGAATGCCGAGCTGAGCAGCAATGTCGACCCGGATGCTTTGGACAGAGAACGCCAAAAGGCTGAGGTGAACACTGGATCACGATCCGAGACGATCGATTCTGGAAGACCATGGAGGCGCACAATTTCCCCAAAGAACGCCCGGGCTACGGACTCAGCTGTGTATGGGTGTCCGAGAGGGATAAAGTGGGCATACTTTGACAACCGATCAACCAGTCAAAATCACTGATTTGCCCGCAACCTTGGGCAGCCCTTCGATGAAATCCATGCTGATGTGCTGCCAAACTGCTGAGGGAACTGGAAGGGGCTGAAGGAGACCTCCAGGCTGCATGAGCTCCGTCTTGTTCTTCTGGCACACCACACAAGCCCGAACATAATCCTGCACAACCTTTCTGGCCATGGGCACATGAAAGTCCCGGTGGAGGCGATGGAGTGTGCGCTGAATGCCTTCATGGTTGTCGTCATGGACAGCTGCTAGGATGGCCGGCAAGAATGGAAAATTGGCTGGTATATAGATGCGATTTTGATACAAGACCAGTCCGTCAACCACTGTCCAGGGATCAGCAAGGGTGCCAGCGACTATCTGATCGTGTAAGCCCAGCAATTCCTCATCAGCCTCAGCCGCTTGCTTGATGTCTTCCAGGAGATCGAACGTAGGGGACGAGATGCCATGCAGGAGTGCCTCTGGTGTGTCGCGGCGAGACAAAGCATCGGCGACCACATTTGTGCGCCCAGGCTTATATTCAATAGTGAAATCATAACCCAAAAGCTTGCTTACCCAATGATGCTGAGGAATTGTCGCCAATCGTTGATCCAAGATGTACTTGAGCGGCTGGTGATCTGTACGGACTATGAAAGCTCGTCCCCACAGATATGGGTGCCAATGCCGAACTGCTTGCGACAGGCCGATCAATTCGCGTTCGTAAGCTGCAAGGCCGCGATGACGAGGTGGGAGTGCGCGGGTGAAGAACGCGACGGCGCCGTCGGCCTGATGTAGAACCGCCCCGATCCCTGAGCCAGACGCGTCGCACTCGACAATGAACGTCTTGGTGAAGTCCGGCAAAGCCAATACCGACGCAGTAGTGAGCGCCTGCTTGAGCGCAAGGAAGGCTGCTTCAGCTTCCGCCGACCACTGGAATGCGTCGCGTTTGAGGAGACTGGTCAGAGGTGCGGCAATCGTCCCGAATTCCTTGATAAAACGCTGATAGTAGCCGACAAGCCCCAAGAATCCCCGCAAGGCACGCACGGATCGTGGGCGCGGCCAGTCAGTCACCGCTTCGACCTTGCTGACATCCATGGCAACACCGTCCCCAGAGACCACATGTCCCAGGTAAGCCACAGAAGGTTCGCCAAAGGAGCACTTGGAGCGCTTCAGGTACAGCTGGTTGGCGCGCATGACGGCGAGGACTTCCCGGAGGTGGTGCAGGTGCTCTGCCCAGGAGGAGCTGAAGACCAGTATATCGTCGAAGAACACCAACACGAACTGGCGGAGGAATGGGCGCAACACATCATTCATCAACGCCTGGAACGTGGCCGGCGCGTTCGTGAGGCCGAACGGCATCACCAAGAACTCGTAGGGGTCATGTGTGCAGAACGCCGTCTTCTCAATGTCAGTCGGATGCATGCGAACTTGATGATACCCAGAGCGCAAATCGAGCTTGGTGAAGAATTTGGCGCCGCGCAACTCATCCAGCAACTCCTCGACGACAGGGATAGGAACCTTGTTCTTCACCGTGCGGTCGTTGAGGGCTCTATAATCCACGCACAGCCGCCAGGTTCCGTCACCCTTCTTCACCAACAGCACTGGCGCAGAGAACGCCGAGGTGCTTCGCCTGATGAGCACTTGCTTCTCTAGCGTGCGGCACTGTTTTTCCAGCTCATCTTTCTGCAACAGGGGATAACGATATGGACGAACAGCCACAGGCGTCGTGTCTGGCAGTAGATGAATGTGATGATCTCGGGCTCGTGGAGGTGGCAGTCTGGATGGCACAGCGAAGATATCCTCGAATTCCGCCAGGAGGATGGGCGGCCTCCATGGAGGAGATGCGGAGCTGTGGCGTTCCTGTCCTGGCCACACCACGCCAGCGCACGCAGTGATTGAGGCGCCAGAAGGACATGATTTGGCGGCCAATATCCCAGATAATCGGCCCCAAAGTGGCCAGCCAGTCCGTTCCGAGCACCATATCGTAGCCCCCGAGTGGAAGGATGAAGAAATCCGCCACGAATGCCTCACCGTCAATGGAGAAGGGGGCGTCGCGGAACACACCCGTCGCCGGGACCTTGTCGCCGTTCGCCACAGTGACACTGATGTTGGTGCGGGGGATGAAGCAGAGGCCGCAGCGCGCCGCCGCCGGAGCGGACACGAAGTTGTGGGTGGAGTCGGAATCCAGGAGGGCGGTCACGGTTGCGGCACCAAAGCGCACCACCACCTGCATGGTGTCACGGGAACGAACGCCGACGATGGCAATCAGGGAGATGTGGGGGTGATCTGTGGGCTCTTCGGTCTCTGGGTCGTCATCTTCGTCATGAATCTCGAGATTGAAGAGCTTGGCGCAGACTCTGTTGTGGCCCCGTACGTATTTCTCATCGCAGTTGAAGCACTGCCCATTGCGGCGGCGCTCGTCCACCTCTGCAGGCTTGAGGCGGCGGACAGTGTGGCCGGCCACCGTGACGGTGCCAGGCGTGGCCGCGGCAGGACGCTGGGAAGCACTAGGCGGTGTTGATGTCGAGCCCGTGCCCGGCGCGGGGAGGACCAGCACTGGGGGAGGCGCCGCTAAGAGTTCGCGGGACGGCCGCAGGCGTCTGGGCCTCGTCTGCTGCGCGACAACCTGCTCGCGGCGCTCATGGGCGCGGGCGAGACTCATCGCAATCTCTAGCGATTGCGGGCCCTGGAGCTGCACGTCGAGGCCGAGGGGATCTTGGAGGCCGGTGATGAACAGCTGGGTCTGCTGCGACTCGGTGAGGGGGCCCGCGCGCGTCAGGAGCGCAAGGAATTTCTCCTGGTACTCCGCCACCGTGCCGGTACGGCAGCAGGATGCGAGCTCGCCCAGGGGGTTGGAACGGAGCGGCGGCCCGAAGCGCATGTCCAGCAATTCGCTGAAGAGGCGCCATCCCGGTGTACCCTCGTCCCGCTCGAGGCGCATGTACCACTGCCGCGCAGGTCCTTGGAGATGCATCACCGCGAGCCAGACCTTCTCCTCCTCCACGATGCGTTGGCCGCGGAAGTAGTGTTCGCACCGGTTGAGGAACGGGAGCGGGTCTCTGCCACCGTCGAATGTTGGGAAATCCAACTTGTGGAAGCGCGTGATGCCCATTGGTCCATCCTTGCGCAGCTGGAGCACCTCTGGTCCGCGGGCGTGGAGGATTTCTTGCTGGCCGGCCTCCAGGTGAGTCAGCCGCTTCTCGACCGCCTCGAGGACTTCCATCTTCTTCAGGAGGGCGACCATCAACTGGCGGTTCTCCTCGTCCGCCGACCCGGAGCTAGACTGCTCATCCTTCTTCTTGTCGTCCACCATGGTGGCCAAGGATCGAGAGGTCTGCTGATACCAATGTAGTAACAAGCAGGGTAGGCAAGGCAGGGCAGCAGAAGGAGCAGATCAGGGCCTGCTCTGTTCGGCGCTTGTAGAGAGGGAGGGGGATTTGGGAAAGATTGATCTATTGCTTGATTGAAAGTAGTTACAATGCCTTTATATTTATAGGCCAATCCTTGCCCCCTTTTGCAAGACTCTAAACCGAATCTGACTAATCTCTAAACCAATCTCTAAACCAACTTATCTCTAACAATCCAACTAATTATAGAATCCTAACTAACCACTATTCCTTAGGCGCCGGCTGGGACTTTGGCTTCCTGCGCCCGGAGAATGTCTTCCCCCACATAACACCCTGCTCTCCCTGATTTCCTGGGCATGCTCAAGTCTTGAGACATGGCTCATGTATGTAGTACTAGGCAAATAATGCCATGTATGGCAGTAGTACTTGTAGTATGCAGGAGCAGTGCCAAGTAGTGGCTGACTACTCCATCTAGCTGTATGAATAGTGGTAGTATTAGTGTACCTTAGGAGTAGGGAGTTGGTAGACAACTTGTGTATATGTATTCCTGCTGGATGCAAAGGAAAGGCAGTTCATTTTGCCCACATATCAGAGTCTGCAGCAGCAAGGAGAGCTGCTGCGCGTGTGTGCTTGTGTGTTCCTCTTCTTCTTCTTCCTTAGCCAAATTCTAGGTGTTGTAGGAGATTACATTGTGATTGCAAGGGTGTATGGTGCCAACAATTGGTATCAAGAGCTGAGTTTAGGGCTTGGGCTTGATGGCGGGGGAGAAGGAGCAGGATCCTGAGGCGGACGCCAGGGCGGCGGCAGCCGAGAAGGAGAGGCTGCTCAAGGAGGCGAGCACTGGCGGCTCCACCACCGTGGTGAGGCAGATCAAGGACGTCGACGCCGCCTAGTTCCCCATGTTGACACGCACCAACTACGTCGAGTGGTCGACAATCATGAAGGTGATGCTCCGCTGCCAAGGGTTGTGGGCGGTGGTCAGCACCGGGCCAGCAGACGAGTAGGAGTACCTCCTGGCGATGGAGGCGATCCTCAAGGCTGTCCCCCTGGAGTTGGTGACGTTGCTGGGCTCAGCGGACGACGCCACGGCCAAGAAGGCGTGGGAGAAGTTGAAGACGATGCGGCACGGCGACGAGCGCATCCGCGAGGCCCGGGCGCAGCAGCTGCGCTGGGACTACAAGGCCATCGCGTTTCGCGACGGCGAGACGGTGGAGGAGTTTGCGCTGCGGCTCCAGGCGATGGTGAGCCAGCTTGCAGTGCTGGGCGACACCATCGAGGAGGAGGTCGTGAAGAAATGCCTGTGCGTCGTACCAAAGAAGTACAAGCAGGTGGCGGTCGCGATTGAGACCATGCTTGACCTCAAGACCATCTCCATCGAGGAGGTGACCGGGCGGCTGACAGCGGTGGAGGATCGCGCCGCCAGGAGAGCCGCGGCCAGGGCCGTGCGCACGACCGCCAGCAGCATTCTGCTCTTCACGCATAAAGAGTGGATCGCGCGCACGAAGCCGCATGACGGGGAGGGATCCTCCACCCAGGGTGGCGGCAGCAGCAGCAAGGGGCGCGGCAAGGCGCTGAAGAAGAAGGGCTCCAAGCCGCCACTGGGCAAAGATCAGTGCCAGTGGTGTGGCAAGACAGGGCACTGGGCAAGGGAATGCCCAGTCCCACGCAAGGCGCCCAAGGCTGAGGCGCATCTGGTGGCTGCGGATGATGGTGAGGCAACGTTGCTGATGGCGACGTTCTACGCGTTGCACGACGTCGAGCCGAAGTAGAAGAGGTGGCGGCCAGAACAGAGGTGCCCGGGCAGAGCATCTTCCTCGACGAGCCGCACGCGTAAGTGCATCTCAGGACAGAGGGAGGCGCGGCAAGTGGTCCCTGGACTCCGGCGCTAGCAACCACATGACCGTCGTTCGGGCGGCGTTCTCTGAGCTCGACACTAGCGTCACGGGCTCGGTGAAGTTCGGCGACGGCTCGCGCATGGAGATCCGCGACAGGGGCACCATTCTCTTAAAGTGCCTGAACGGCAAGCACCGAGCGCTGACGAATGTGTACATCCCGCGGCTGCGCTCCAGCAACATCAGCTTGGGGCAGCTGGACGAGCACGGGTGCAAGATCAGGATCGAGGACAACATCCTCTACATCCGCGACCAAGAGCGCCACTTGCTCGCCAAGGTACGGCACACGCACAACTAGCTGTACTGCTCGACCTGAAGATCCAGCAGTCGGTGTGCCTGGCGGCGCAGCACGCGAAGGAGCCGTGGCTGTGGCACGCCAGGTTTGGCCACCTGGGCTTCAACGCACTGGGTCGGCTGGGGAAGATGGTGCGCAGGCTGCCGCGCATCGATCACACCGGGGAGCTCTGCGATAGCTGCCTGGCAGGGAAGCAGAGGCGGTTGTCGTTCCCTAAGGCGGCGAGGTACAGGGCGGCGGACACCCTTGAGCTCGTCCACGGTGACCTTTGCGGGCCAATCACGCCGACAACGCACGGCGGGCGGCGCTACTTCCTCCTCGTCGACGACAGGAGCCGATACATGTGGCTGCAGCTGATTAGCACCAAGGACGAGGCGGCGGCCATGAGGCAGTTCCATGAGCGCAGGCGACGACGAGTTCACATCAGTGGAATTCGCCACGTACCGCACGGAGAAGGGGGTGGTGCACCATCTCACCACGTCGTACTCGCCGCAGCAGAACGGCGTGGTGGAGCACCGAAACCAGACGATCATCGGCATGGCGAGGAGCATGCTCAAGGGGAAGAGGATGTTGGTGGTGTTCTGGGGCGAGGTGGTGAGCACAGCAGTGTTCATCCTCAACCGTTCGCCGACGAAGGTGTTGAAGGACAAGACGCCGTTCGAGACGTGGCATGGGCAGCAACCGGACGTCTCCTTCCTCCGGACGTTCGACTGCATCGGCCACGTGAAGAACACGAAGCCGTTCATCGGCAAGCTGGAGGATAGGAGCACGCAGATGGTGTTCTTGGGCTACGAGGGAAGCAAGGCATACAAGCTGTTTGATCCTTGTGCAGGAAGGGTGGTGGTGTCGCGCGACGTCGTCTTTGACAGAGATGGCGACCTGGGATTGGGAGGATCCTGGGACAGGGGAAGCTGCAGGAGGCAGCAGCATGCTCACCATCGAGTACATGGTGATCCCCGACGGCGGGAACACCGGTGTTGAGGAATAGGCGGCGCAAGACGTGTCGACGGCGGACACTGAGGCGGCAAGCGAACCGCCAAGTCCTGGAGCCGAGAGCGTGGGCGGGTGGTCTCCAGTGGGGGAGAACACGCCGCCACAAGGCTCGCCGGCACCAGCAGTGCAAGGGGCGCCGGCAGAGACAGAGGTGGAGTTCGCGTCTCCACCGAACAACATCGACACGTACGTGGACGCCTTCCACGACGGCGAGGAGGTGCTAGGGGATTGACTTTGAGAAGGTGTTCGCGTCGTAGCGCACATGGAGTCCGTTCGGCTGCTGCTGGCGCTTGGCGCTTGCAGCGGCGAACGGCTGGGATGTCCACCACCTCGACGTCAAGTCGGCCTTCCTCAACGGCGATCTGGCGGAGACGGTCTTCGTCAAACAGGCTCCGGGCTTCGTCGTTCCCGGAACAGAGCACAAGGTGTTGCGGCTGCGCAAGGCTCCGTATGGGTTGCGACAGGCGCCAAAGAGCATAGAACACCAAGCTCGACGCAACACTTCACGCGCACGAGTTCGTGCACTGCGAACAGAGCATGCAATCTACATAAGGCGGTGGGGGAAGTTCGAGCTCATCGTCGGCGTGTACGTCGACGACCTGGTCGTGATGGGGACACGTGCGGCAGACATCATCAGCTTCAAAAGGGAGATGGCGGATCGATTCTGCATGAGCGACCTGGGTGTACTCTCCTACCACCTCGGCATCGAGGGGACGCAGGGGAGTGCCGAGATGCGGCTGGGCCAGAGGTCCTACGCGAAGAAGCTGGTGGAGCGTGCAGGCATGGCGGGATGCAAGCCGTCTGCTACATCGATGGAGGAGCGACTGAAGCTATCACAGCACAACACGACGGAGAAGGTGGAGGCAACGCTGTATCGGAGCATCGTCGGCGGGCTGCGCTACCTCACCCACACCCGGTCGGACATCGCGTATGCGGTCGGGTACGTCAGCCGCTTCATGGAAGATCCACGGGAGGATCACTGGACGACGGTGAAGAGGCTGTTGCACTACATTAAGGGCATGACAGAGTAGGGAATTGTCTTCCCCAAGTCCGGTGTCAAGGAAGTGCCACGGCCGGTAGTCTACAACAATGCAGATATGGCGGCGGGCATTGATGGGCGGCGGAGCACGTCTGGGGTGCTCGTCTTCCTCGAATCGGCCCCGATTTCGTGGCAATCGCTGAAGCGAAGATCGTGGCGCTCTTGACGTGTGAAGCAGAGTACGTTGCAGCGGCCACGGCCACGTGCCAGGCGGTCTGGCTGCACCGACTGCTAGAGGAGATCACCAGAGAGGAACAAGCTACTCCAGCACTGATGGTAGACAACTAGCCCGCCATCGCGCTTGCAAAGAATCCAGTGCTCCACGACCGAAGCAAGCACATCAATGTAAAGTTCCACTTCCTGCGGACTTGCGTTGATGAAGGCAAGATTGCCATCGAGTTCGTCAAGACAGGGCGGTAGCTCGCCGACATCCTCACCAAGTCCCTCAGGTGACTTCGGTTCACTGAGCTGAGGATGACGATCGGCATGGTGGACATCGGAGCATAGATCAGCAGCAGAATTAGGGGAAGAATTGCGAGATAATTTGCTGCAGCTCCATCTTTTCTCCTCTCCCTGATTTCCTGGGCATGCTCAAGAGACATGGCTCATGTATGTAGTACTGGGCAAATAGTGCCATGTATGGCAGTAATACTTGTAGTATGCAGGAGCAGTGCCAAGTAATGGCTTAAGTACTCCATCTAGGTGTATGAATAGTGGTAGTACTAGTGTACCTTAGGAGTAAGGAGTTGGTAGACAACTTGTTTATATGTATTCCTGCTGGATGCAAAGGAAAGGCATTTCATTTTGCCCACATATCAGAGTCTGCAGCAGCAAGGAGTGCTGTTGTGTGTGTGTGCGTGCGCGCTTGTGTGCTCCTCTTCTTCTTCCTTAGCCAAATTCTAGGTGTTCGAGGAGATCACCTTGTGATTGCAGGGGTGTTTGGTGCCAACATTATCTATCTCAACTAAATATCTCTCCCATGAACTAATCTCTCCCGGCCAAGGATACTTAGCCACTTTTATTAGTTGTGGACTCTATGGGGGTGATTGGCAGCCTGCATAGGCCTGGCCTGGTTAGAAAGGTAGCCTAGGCCAACCCAACCCAGGCTATCTCCACCCATTTGACCCGCATTTGGCAGCCTGCATAGCAACTTTTGGCCCGGTTAATTTGTGATTGGCAGCCTGCGTTATCCAAGTTGCACCTTCAGCAGAATGACCCTCCCGCTGCACTGCACCAACAGCTCCGAGACACCGTCAAAATAACTGATTTACCTCCCACCTTGGGAAATTCCTCCACAAAATCCATGGCAATAACACTCCATACCAAAGAAGGCACTCGCAGAGGCTGCAGCAAGCCCGATGGATGCAGATGCTCAGTCTTATTCCATTGACAGACCGTACGCCCCTTCACAAATTCACGGACGAGGCGGCCCAACCGAGGACTGAAGAAGGACAAACGAAGGCGGTGCATGGTCTTCTGGATACCCTCATGAGCATCAGGTGCCTCAGGAACAAGTGGCCAAAGTGGAGACGCCTCAGGAACATATGCCTTGCCCTGAAAAAGCAATAAGCCAACAAGCTCCTGACAGCCATCAGGTGCAGTACCAGCAGCCAATTGGGCGCGCAACTTCTGCACGCAGGATCAGCACTCAGTTCCCGACGAAGATCATCAAACACATCAAAGCATGCTGTAGACAGAACATGAATGGTGAGCTGCTCTTCATCACGGCGGGACAGCGCGTCAGCCATGACATTCTGCTTGCCAGGATGGTACTCCACAACCAGATCATAGCCAAACAACTTGGTAACCCACTGGTGTTGAGGTATGGTCGTCAAGCGCTAGTCGAGGATGAATTTGAGGCTGCGATGATCAGTACGAACTGTGAAAGGTCTCCCCCACAAATACGGCCGCCAATTGCGTACAGCTTTGACCAACCCAATGAGCTCCCTCTCATATGCAGGCAATTTGGCATGGTGAGCAGCAACAGGACGACTGAAATAAGCCACGGCCCCGTCCCCTTGGTGAAGTACAGCGCCAAAGCCCGTACCGGAAGCATCACAATCAACTATGAAGCGCTTGGAGAAATCCGGAAGACGAAGAAGGGGGGCCGACATCAGTGCTGTCTTGAGGGTTAGAGATGCAGCATCCGCCTGTGGCAACCATGTGAATGAAGAGCCTTTTAGGAGGGCCGTGAGGGGTTTTGCCACCGCGCCATACCCCACAATAAACTTGTGGTAGCACCCAGTAAGACCGAGAAACCGACGCAGCGCACGTGCCGTCCGTGAGCGTGACCATGCTTCCACCGCTGCCACCTTTGCCGGATCCATAGCCAACCCATCCGCGGAAATCACGTGGCCGAGGTAGGCCACCATTTTGACTCGCCAAAGAAGCACTTGGATTTCTTGATGAAGAGCTTGATGTTGCGGAGAAATTGGAGGACAAGTTGAACCTGTTGCACGTGTTCATCCCAAGTGGAGCTATAGATAAGAATATCATAAAAAAATACGACAAACCGGCGCAGAAAGGGATGGAGGCTTGTAGTGAGGGCGGAGAGGCTGACGCCGGAACCGCCAACATTGTGCCAGAGCAGAGCATGCCCTTTGTACCAGAACGCCATGGTGAGCACGTCGAAGTCCCACGTGATGGGCCCCAATGTCTTCAGCCATGCGATGCCCAGGACGACGTCAAACCCTTGCAAGGCCAAGACGTAGCAGTCGATGGCGAACTGCACGCCGTGGATGGAGACTGGTGTGGCAGCGCAAACCCCAGGACTACACAGACACTCGCCGTTGGCAACCGTGACCCTTAGGTCCGGGCGCGGCGTGATTGTTGGGATAAAAATCTTCCCCGAAGAGGGGCCAACAGTCGAAACGAACTAAAGAAAGGAAAACGCACTCGCAACACCAAAGAGTATGAAACTCGAACTCAACTAGGCGTAATGAAACCTAGTCGCCTTCCAATCGCCCCCATTTCATTACCGTCGGGTCCTTTTTATAGGCCCGTAACAATTACGCTTTACAACACTTGCCATCGCTTTTTTACATTGTGCGAAGAATCTCAAGGGTATTTTGGTAACCTCGCAGGGCTCCGTACTCACAAACTTTACAGTCAATCACTTTACACCTTGCCTGTCCACGTGTTTGCTATCGTGGCAAGTTACACTTCGCTTGTCCCCATGCTCTTCGCGGGTTTTTCCCCAAATCTCTTCGCCTCTCTTCGCAAGACTCTTCTCTTCGCTTCTCGAGACTTCACCTTCATCTTCTCCGAAAGTTGTGAGGCTGTTCGGCTGATACGATTAATAGTGTTCGGCTGGTAGATTGAATAGTGTTATGTGAGAGGAGATAAGCCGAAACAAGCCGAGATAAGCCGAGAAACGGCCAGCCGAACAGCCTCTGTGTTCCTCTTCTCTTGACCGCTCCTCTTCGCGCTACTGCCTCGCTCAACCTTAGTTCGATCTTCGCAGTAGTCCTTTCCCCGTGTCTTCACGCTCGGACTTTGCCCTCTCCAAACGAAGATCCCAGCTTTGCTTGGCCTTTTACTTGCCGGACCTTGCCTCCATGAGGCGAAGGTCCCGAGCTTCGCTCGGTCCTTGCGCATCGACCCACGATCGTCCCCTGAAACAGTCAAGGCAAAAACCAAAACGACTCCCGATCTTCTCCGATGAGCCGAAGATACAAGGGGGGGTCAGTTGCGAAATATTTACCCCAACAGTGATGTTAAGGTCGAGGTGGCGCATGACGTCGTCGTGGATGAACGTATGGGTTGAGCTAGAGTCGACCAAAGTGTTGAGCTCAACGCCATTGATCTTAACGTGGAGGCAGATGGTGTCCCTAGGTGCGACACCAGTCAGCGCATGCATCGAGATGCAGAGGTCTTCGTCCGTGATAGAGTCCGCGTCCTCCACAGAGTCGTTGGTCATGATGCAGAACACGCCACCGCGTGCGGTGCACTCGTGGTCACGGGAAAACTTCTCCGAGTAGAGGTAGCATTGGCCATTCGCGCGCTTCTGTGCAATTTCTTCCGGTGTCAGGCGCCGGACGCGGGAACGAGGTTGTTGCTTGTCCGGCTTCGGTGGTGGAGCGGACGAGGCCGGAAGGGCCGCCTGGGAGCGCTGGCGCGGCGCAGGGAACGCCGACGAGGAGTGGATAGCGCGCGCGGCCTCGGCGGAACACCGCTCGTATGCCCGGGCGAGGCTCACGACCGTCTGGAGATTCGCCGGCTTCTGCATCTCGACATTGGAGGCGAGAGGTTGACCCTGCCCGGCAGTGAAGAGACTGATCTGGTGCTGCTGCAATAGGTGATCGCAACGACACACAAGGGCCAGGAACTGGCGCTGGTACTCATCCACCAAGCCCGTGCGCTGCAGCTCATTGATTTCGGCGAGCGTGTTGGATTGGATGGGCGGGCCGAAACGCAGGTTGGCATATTCAGCGTATCACGGCCAGGAAATGATGCCCAAGTCGTGCTCGAGCTGGAAGAACCAATGCATCGCGGCTGTTGATTGGTGATCCAAATTCATTGTACACAAGATAGAGGCCAACTTCTGACGAATCGTAGCGGAGGCCCGCCGGGAGGCTAAGGCTGGAGCGGAGCGGGTCATATAAACCCGTTAGGGTTTTCCATTGGAGATTGATTCATTCTACTTCTTGTAAGCCGCCGCCGTTGGCGTTTGTAACCGGACTCCGATCATAGTGAAGTTGCTTGCTGGCTGGCGCCCGTGGTTTTTCCCTCTTGTGTTGAGAGGGTTTTCCACGTTAAAATCTCGTGTCTCCTGCGGTTTGATCTCTTTACTTCTAGTTCGTTTTGCGCCATCGTTTATAACAGCGGCATCGTCCAAATGCAGAGAGGCCATCCAAACCTGTCTTCCTCCGGCGTACGATAGCCATGGAAGAATTTGTCGCATTTGTTGAGCAAAGGCAGGGGATTGGACTCGCCGTCATAGCAAGGGAAGGTCAACTTGGGTTCGCGTGGCCTGCCGAAGCCGCGGGCGTAGCCGTCGTCACGATCCCCGCCACCAAAACTACCCCCGCCCCCGCCACCGCCTTCGCCATCACCGCCGCGGGGATGCTCTGCATTGGGCGGAATGGTTTCAAGGTCCCCTGGGTCTTTGCCCACATGCAATTTCTCCGTGCGGGCGATGCGTCGATCGTGGGAGTCCAGGAAGGTGTTCATGGTGGCCACCTGCCCCGTGAGGCGATCAACCGCAGACATGAGGTGATCGAGCTTCTGGGAATTCGTCATCGGAGGAGGATCGTCGTTGGGGCCGGCCATGGATGGCGATGCCTCGACGCTGGTCTCTGATACCAAATTTATACGGTGAGGCCGTCAGAAGACACGCAGCAGAGGGCTGAGAAGAGGAACAGAAGCAGTATCTGGGCGGTGGACTATTGTCGCCGGCAGCCAGAATGCCACCATCGAAGAACAGCTCCACCCAAACAGGGGAGCTTTATTCCTTCGATTCCTGGTACAAACTACTAGCCTCTCTTTATAGATTAGAGGGCCATCACTTAGCTAATAACCAACTAACAAATCTTATCTATCTCAACTAAATCTCTGTCCCCTAAACTAATCTCTCCCGGCCAAGGATACTTAGCCACTTTTATTAGTTGTAGACTTTATCTGTTTATTTCTGCGCCTAAATGTGTGCCCATAACAAGAGTCCACAACAACCAAACACCGAATCAGCAGATGCTGGATGTTTTCCTCCTCCTGGTCACACAAAGGGCACTTATCTAGATGCGGGAGACCACATCTTTCCAGCCGATCAGCCGTTCAACATCTATTATGCGCGACTAACCACATAAAGAAGCGGCATTTAGGTGGAGCCCAAGATTTCCAGATCCTTTCAAAAGGCCGAATGTAGACAGCGCCCTGGAATAGGGCGTCATAAGCTGATTTTGCTGTGTACTGTCCAGAATTAGTGAGACGCACGCAAATATGCTTGTCTAGCACCCCCACTTGTAGTTCTACCTCAGAAATCATATCCCAAAGTAACAAATATTCCACCAGAGCTTTCAAAAAAATTGAGCCTCGAATATCTTCAGCCCATTTGTCATTGATAAGCGCTTCCAGGACAGTACACCTCCCAATAGCTCTCTTAGATACCAAGGCATACAGACGTGGTGCAATATCCTGGACGTTCTTCCCAGCCAGCCATCTATCCTTCCGAAAAACGGTATTGGCTCCATCACCAATTTCAGCAATCACTGCCACAGAGATCAGACAATACATTTCCTTGGTAATGTGCAGGGGCAGATTAGCCCAGGGTTTATTTGGTTCAGATTTCCTTAGCCATGGCCATCTTATTCTTAGGGCCAGACCAAGGGATTTTAGGTCTGAAATCCCCAACCCGCCAAGCTCCCGAGACCGGCAAACCTTGGGCCAAGCAGTTAGACAGTGTCCTCTAGTTGCTTCCTTCCTACCTCTCCAAATAAATCCTCTTCAAAAAAACGGTTCGGCCCTCTCGTGTCGTCCCCGCAAGGGCGACCGAAGGGCTCCCAACCCTAGCGCCGCCAGCCTCTCTTATGCCGCCTCCCGCCGCGCCGCCGCCCGAGTAGGCCGCCGGGAGCACGCGCGGCCCGCGAGGAAGGCGGCGGCGGGGCGTTCTTCCCCTTTTTCCGATGGTTGGGGGGGACCCGACCTCCTTGGAGCTCCTTCGCCGGCGACGGGCGTCTGCACGGCGGCGGGAGCCACCAGATCCGGCGGCGTGACAGGGGCGCGTGGTGGTGCGTGGGGGGGGCAGCGGCCGGAGTAGGGCGGAGGCGGCGGCTGTGGCCGGCGCGGGTCGGCGCCGGGTGGTGTGGAAGGCGCAGGGGAGGTGGCCGTGGCTGGTTGTAGCTGGTCGGGGCCAGCTGTGGCCGTGGCTGGCCTGGCTGCTGACGACCGTGGTTGTGGCTGTGGCTGGTGCCGGCGCAAGGCGGCGGGTGCTGTGACAGGCCGATACTCTTCTCCTCCTCGTCGATGACTCCGGTTCGGCGCCGCCGTGGTGGTGGGGTCGAGGGCTGATTGGTACTTGTCGGTGGTGCCGCGGTGGTACCTCGGGCGGTGTCGGGCTTCTTCCGGTGGGGGCGATGCAAATGTGACGGGGACCGGCCTCTGCCTTGGTTGAGAGCGTGCTGCAGGTATGTGTTGAGCCGGGCGAAAGCCTCTTCCGACGCTCTGTCGGTGGCAATGGTGGCGGGCATCGCTTTCCCCGTTGGGGGCACCATTGAGTGCCAGCATACCCTTGTAGTACGGGGCTTTCAAGGTGAAAACCCTGTCCTTTGATGGATGTGCGACGACGACGCCATCGGCGTCGTACCCTTCTTGGAGGCATCACATCTGGAGTCCTGACTTGGCCAGGCAGTGGTGGCGGCCAGTGTTGCTTGTGCGTGGCGGCAGATGAGGTGCGCTTGGTCCGTGTTGGCAGGAAGGTGCAGAGGGCCCATGGGTACTCGAGGACTTGGGTTGTTGCGCATGGTGCAGTGGTCTCCGGCGATGGCAGGGTGGAGGTGTTGCTCCCTTAGCGGCTTCACATACCTGAGTCCTTGGCAGAGGAGTGTGAGGCCCCCTCGCAGAGTGGCCGGGATCAGTGGTTTTCTTCGACGCTACGACGGGAGTTTTATGCTGAAGCTTCACTGGGACAGGGGGTTCACCGATCGTGTGTCTGTGCGGCTCGAGGAGTTCAAGTTGTTGCTCAAGATTGCAGCGGGCCGCGGCTTTCGGCATGGCACAACATTGGTGACGACGGCGTAGTTCACGAGTGGCTTCTTTTGACTCCTCTCCCAGTTTGTGGTGGTGGTGTAGTGTTTTGTTGTGTGCGTAGTTAGCGTGCATTGTTAGCGTGGTGGTGTTCTCTTCAGCTCGTTATGTAAAATTGCTTCTTCTTCTTCTTATATGATATGGCAGTGCTCCTGCCTTTTATTCAAAAAAAAATCCTCTTCTAATCTTGTCGATAGCTTTGATTGCCAGGTTGGTAATTCTGTTGCCATGGCCAGATAGACTAACATTGCTGTTAAGACATGCTTAACCTGAACCACCCTTCCTGCTCGTGTCATCAACTCCGCTTTCCAACCTGTCAGCTGATATGCTATCCTGAAAATAATGGGTTGGAGCTGCTCTTTTGTAAGCTTTCAAATAGAGAGTGGCAGCCCAAGGTATTTGCACGGGAAGTCCAATATCTCACACGGCAGCAGGCTTGAGCTATAGAGAATGAGAGAGCTATGCAAAAGTGAAAGTGTGTTCAAGATGACTCTATGCACAGCTGCACATCACTTATGAATACAGTGTTGTAAATGGATGACATAGTAGAACACATGGGCATGGACTAGGCCAGTTACGTTGCACATACATATGGTCTCCAAAACACATGGACTAGGCCCGTTAGCTTTCTTAGAGGCCTTCCTAATGTTGTTTTTCCTTTTTGGGTGCTATGGTGCCCTTTGGACTCTTGTCCATGTATAGTTCTTTTCCTTTCCTGTTTTAATATAATGTACCACATTGGGGGTCTCCCCTGCTGTACAGTTCAAATAACTCTGACTACAGATTTCTGTTGTGATTATTCTATGAAACATAGCAAAACTATACAACTCCGAAACTACTTTTTCAGACCAATTTACTCATTATTTTCCAGCTATTCAAACTCGACACACGAGAGCAAGTTGCAATGAAGTTTTCAGATTGGGCAGACACAGCCAACCGGATATTGTAATATTAGTGACTAACGGGAGTGTAAATATTCCCCTGTTATTGCCACCCCGTTTCTGCGCTTACCAAAAAACATTGCTACAATGTCATGTTGGCTAATTTTACCACCTTGAATTCAACACCTCTAGTAAAAATGTACCCTTGTGGGCTGGGCTCTTGTACCTACTGTTCTCTTCTCCGCACCCCCCCCCTACCCCTCTCTTGTTGCTGTAGTATAGCATTCAGGGGCTAGAATCTTCTCTCATCTCCAGTGCTGACCGTAACGAAGAAAGTAGCACTACAATCCAATTGCTCAAAAATGGTGCACACCTAATGGAAAATCATAAGTCTTTCACAATGTCGAAGTCAATCATGTCTACGGTTCATAAACCACATGAGATCGTCTTATAAGCTCAATACCTGTGAAAATATCCATTGAAACTTTTGCGTACTGTAGTATGCTCAAATACAAGCACCACCAGAATTTTGAATACAAATACTTTCTCTAAATAGCCATATCCTAATATAGCATTTCCTGCTTCAAATTTCCTCTGAACTTCAACCCATTCCACTCTTTGTGTAATCAGTCAGTGTAAATGCTACAGACGTGGATTGTGTCAACTATCTTATCAAATAAGGTATCACTGAAATAATCAGAATCATCCTCCAGAGTTCACCAAAAAAAGTCTTTATCATCAGTTAAACAGTAAACAGAACACCTATGTCAGATTCTACGACCCACTTCAAAACTGGAGCTTCCTTCCAATACCAATGAATTAAGTTTCAAATCCATGTTCATTTGAAGCATCATATAGTTAGTCAGTTGAAATTAGCCAAACATTCGAATTCTAATCCCTTGTATATAAAACATTTGAGCCATAGGAAACATAGCACATGCATACCTCATCTAAGGAGCGGTACTGGTCAACAATCTTGGAATACTTCCTCTCCAGCCTCGTCCGCTTACCACCAACTGCGGCCACCCTCGCTGGCACCGCCCGCGTCTCCCTCAGCGGAGGGGCTGACACGGAATGCGCATGAGCCGCCCCCAGCGGCGGACGCGAGTAGGCACTCGAGGACACCACTACGTCCTCGGCCGGCAGCGGCGCGCTCGCCCGCCGCCGGAAGCTCGAGGACGAGGAGTACTCATCCGCCACGGGAGCTGAGGGAGGGTACGACGGAGGCAGCGGGTCCCACAGCTGCGGCAGCGGCGCCGAGGCCGGCTCGTAGGTGTCGCGGTGCGGCGAGGCTGGCGGTGACCTGCGCCGCGCTACCGCCGCCGGCGGCGGCTCTTGCTGCGGGTCCTCCTGCTGCTTGGCTGGTCCAGCGAGGAGGCTGCCGACGATCCGGGTGGCCGTCTGCAGGACCAGGAAGAGCACCCACAGCAGGAAGGTGCCGATCTTGCCAACCACCGCCTAGCGATTCTCCGACAGGAAGCAAAACCCACGCGCAATCAGAATCAAATAAAAAAATATTCCGCCCGCAAGAACTGAAAAATCAAAGCTCAGCTCATCGCAGCTCAGCTCCCAAGGGAGTGAGAACCAGTCGGGGCCCAGCTTCCAAGAAAGGAGCCGTGTCTTGGCGCGCCGTGTTGGGGAATGAATAGGGGAGCCAAACGCCTAGCTAATGCTCACCAAGAAGCCGCTCATGCCGAGGAGGAAGAAGAGGAGGGCCGCCGTTAGCTCAGATTGGGGGCGACTGACCGCCGAGTTGGGGGATTTGGGAATGAGGTCCGCGGCGGTGGTGGCGGTGCCGGGCTGGGACGCGTTGTCAGAGCGGTCGACTTATTATTAGGCCTTGTTTATAGTTGGCTAAAATTTCGAATTTTTTTATATTTTTTTTCTTTATTTTCGAAAAATAAATGGACGAACCAAAAATTTTGATAAATATACATCTGCCGCCAAACCCCCGCCGTGTCGCACGGCGGCAGAATCCCTGCCGCCATGCCCCACGGCGTTAAGTCCCTGCCGCCGTGGGGTACGGCGGCATGGCCGAGCGGCACGGCGCCAGGACCCTGCCGCCCAGCGCCACGACGGCAGGCCCCTACCGCCGTGCCACGTGGCGGTAAGGCCATTTTTTTTAATTTTTCATTTTTAAAACACTTTTAACCTTTTTAAAAAACAACAAACTGATAAGTGTAAGCATAATCAACGAGTAGATGCAAATAGTTTATACAAAATCATGGTAAAAGTACTACTACATCTAAATGCGCCGGTGCCTCTTCGGCCTAACAGCTCTAGTGTCAGCCCAGGTGTGGTCCCGGTCGTACGTCCAGGGGTCAGGTGCCCTGACCACCCGCGGTCCGAGCTGGTCAGGAGACGGTGTCGCCATGGCCGCCTGCGACGAGCCTGCAGCATCCGGTGTCGCTCCGCCCGCCGGTGTCGCTCCGCCGGCCGCCGGGGTCACTCCGCTCAGTGGCTGTGTCGGCTGAGTCTCAACCGGTGCCTGTGTCAACTGTGACGGGCCAATCTCCTCGGCCTGTTGCGGGGCATCCAGGGTCGCGAGAATGTCGCCGTACCCCATCTGATCCCAGCCCAGCAGGTCCTCGGTGGTCGCGTCGAAAGCAGGCTGGAACATAGGCGGAGTGGACGACGAAGGAATATCTGCCGCCGCAAATTGAAAGGCCGGCGGTCTGAAACCTCCTAGCGGAAAGATCGGCGCTCTAGGTGCCGTCGTCTCCGGCTGTCGAGGCCCGGCTGTCGGAAAGAGCGGCGGTCGCCCTGTACGATTAGAATATAGTATAACCACAAACACACAATAATTACGTGCATTAGTTGAAAATAAGGTCCACTGAAAGTACCTGTGCCAGGGGGAATAAACGGCCGCTGCACGTAGGTGTGCGGGTCCTGCGCCTGTGGCTGCTGTTGTGCCGTCGGAGCCGAGAAGCCGCCGGCAAGGGTGGAAGGCGTCGGCTGCGAAGCCGCTGTCGAGGCGGAGCTCGAGGACGACGCTGGGTGGCGCGGAAGGAGAGGAATCTCTACGGCTCCGGTGTAGTTCACGACGGCGGAGTACCTCATGGCAGCATCGATGATCCTGTCGTACGTGCTCTGGTGCTGCTGAGGCCCCCAGGTAAAGTACTGCTCCCTCGCGGACGCTGCGAGCCGCACGATCTCAGCAAGCACGTCGTGCTGCTCACAAAATTAGAAACACATGTTATAATGAAAAGTCATATGAATGTAATATGTTTGCAGTATCGTAGCTTACCGCTGTGTCGACGGTCTGGTCTCGGCGCACCGGGTACGTGGTGTCCGGCAAGATCCTGTCGTGGTCCGGGACCGGTGGCGGTGGCGGGGTAGCAGGCACGTACGTCACCCGCGTCCGCGTCCTCCGAAGGTACCACTGAAGGTACGCTACCCAGGCCGCGCCGTCGTGAAGGCGGTGCTTGGTGACGACGTTCTCCTCGTGCGCCGCGGACGCCCACTCGTCCACGTACGGCTGCAGCTTGCCGACGAACGACGTCGCCGCAGCCACGCCCTTACGCGTCCACCTAGCATAGATGAAACATAAAATTATTGGCAACTGACTATTTGTAACAGAAAATAATTATAACTGGCAAATGGTAGCTCACCTGTGCGCTGTAGGCGGCAGACGTGGCGCAGCGGGTACTGGCGCCTCCTGGAAGAGGCCGAACTGCCTCATCACCCGGTGGACGGCGTACTCCTCGACGTAGACGTCGAAGACCAGTCGTCGCCGCGTCATCCAGTACGTCTGGTCTCGGGAGCACAGGGACGAGAGCCCCTGTGATGCGCGGGCAGCGACCATGGCAGGAGCGTACGGTGTCCACCGGACCTGGGCATCGACCATCCGGTCGATCTGACCTACGAAGTCCTTGTACGCCTTCTTCGGCTGCTCCCCAGCCCAAACGTGCTGCAAAGAATATGAAAAGTTAATTGAATCGAACTAAAGAACTCATAACGCGAAGAAAACGATAAGGGAGGTCATTACCTTCCAGAGGCACCACAGAGAACCCATGGTGGGGAGGTCCGCTGGGTCGGTGTCTTCGGGCAGCGTCTGGTACTCCGAGAGGTCGGCCTTGGGCCGACCGATGTCGAACCGCTCATGGATCCACATCTGCAGCAGGAGAGGGCACCTCAGGAGGATCCCCTCCTTACTCGCCGGCCTCGACACTGCCGAACACAGCCCCCTGTAGGTAGCTGCCAGAACAGCGCTGCCCCAGCTGATCTGGGGTATCTGGTCGAGGGGTGCGTCGGCGATCTTCTGAGCCCAGGGGAGCAGGTACCTCGACACCGAGTCTCCCGCTGACTCGCAGAACAACACCCACCCGAACAGCCAGAGCAGGTAGACCTCCAAAAACCTGTCTGACGTCGGGTCGTCGGCCTCGTCCGCCATGTAGTCAGCCTGCACACACACAAAGGTCCATCGTCACATTCGTTTAAAATGCATACAAACGTTGAAAATAAGAGTTAAAATCACGTACGCTGAACTGCTGGATCCAAGTCCAGGTGGGCCCGTGGGTGTCGGCGAAGGGCACGTACGGCGCTGGCGCGCGATCGTTCCGAGGAACGTTCGCGAACCGAGCAAGGAAGTCAGTGTGCCACGTCGTGGGGATGTCGATCGGCCCCATCGTCTCGCCAGCACACGGCAGTCCTCCCAACATCGCGGCGTCCTCCAGACTGAGCGTCATCTCGCCGACGGGGAAGTGGAACGTTTGTGTCTCTGGTCGCCACCGGTCCATGAACGCGGCGATCAGCGGGGGCGTCGTAGCTGAACCGCGTCAACCGTTCCGCCCGGGGAACCTCAGCTCGTAGCCTGTCCCCCTCGACCAACCGCGCAAAAGGGAGAAGTCCTGCAGCGCGTAACCTGAAAAAAAAATAAAATTAATTTACTTAACGCAATTACTATTGTAAATAAATAAAAATAAATAATAAATATGAATTACGTACTTCGGAATCCACCGCTGGTGTATCGGCATCAACGTGCGGGTCGTCCGGCAACGTATGTTGCCAGGCGAACGTCCAAGAACAGCCGACACGTACGAGCGGTGGTGCCGGTCCTCCGCCTCGTCGAACAACTCCGGCCGTACGTACTTCAACGGTGCAGCCATAACTGCAAAAAATAATATAATTTAATCAATTAGTCGAATTATACTAATTAAAACGAATTATGTGAATTTAAATCATTTTCTACGAATTTTATATCAATTTAATCTAATTATGTGAATTATAACCATTTTCTAGGAATTTTAAATGAATTAAAACGAATTATGTGAATTTAAACTATTTTCTACGAATTTTATATCAATTTAATCTAATTATGTGAATTATAACCATTTTCTAGGAATTTTAAATGAATTAAAACGAATTATATGAATTTAAACTATTTTCTACAAATTTTATATCAATTTAATCTAATTATGTGAATTATGACTATTTTCTAGGAATTTTAAATGAATTAAAACGAATTATGTGAATTTAAACTATTTTCTACGAATTTTTTATCAATTTAATCGAATTATGTGAATTATAACCATTTTCTTGGAATTTTAAATGAATTAAAACGAATTATGTGAATTTCAACTATTTTCTACGAATTTTATATCAATTTAATATAATTATGTGAATTATAACCATTTTCTAGAAGTTTAAAACCAATTTAAACGAATTATGTTAATTAAAATAATTTTTTAATACTTTTATATTAATATAATCTAATTATTTGAATTATAACTATTTCTAAAATTTTTGAAATTTCTAAACTAAACTAAACTAAGTTAACTAAACTAACTAAACTAACTAAATACACTAACTAAACTAAATTTAGAAATATACCTCAGTCAAAAGTGCTCCGAAGGGTTGAAAGCCGAAGATTTAGAGGAGAAAGGGAGGGAGGGGTCGGTGGCGGCAGCCGTCGCCCCCTTATATAGGGGTGACGCTGCCGCCGTGGGGCACGGCGCTAGGACCCTGCCGTCGTGGGGCACGACGCTAGGGTTCCTGCCGCCGTGCCCCACGACGGCAGGAATCTGGCCCCACCTGGCAGGTCAGCCGACCGTTGGCGGCACCCCTACCGCCGTGCCCCACGGCGGCAGGAGCCGCCGTGGGGTTTGGCGCCAGATGTATATTTCTCGAAATTTTTTGTTTGTCCATTTATTTTTCGAAAATCAAAGAAAAAAATATATATATAAAAAATTCTAAAATTTCTAACCTTTTCTCCACACTCTCTCCATCACATCACATTAAATACGCCAAAAGACATATGTTCGGAGTATTAAATATAGGTAAAAAATAACTAATGACACAGTTTGGATGTCCTTTGCGACACGAATCTTTTGAGCCTAGTTAGACCATGATAGGATAATATTTACCACAAACAAACGAAACGTGCTACAGTATGCTACAGGAGTTCCAGGAGTTAAAAGGCAAAATTTTCACCTAACTAAACAAGGCCTTAGACGAAGGGGCCGAGGAAGAGGAACGAGACTCAAATTTGTGAGCCGTGAATGAATAGCGAGTGACGGTTGTTGCTTTCAGGTGCAGGGTGCAGCTACTTTTGTCAGGGCACTCCAATGAAGCAAATTCGAAATTCAACCCTGCCATCGCGATTCTCACTTCATTTTACCCTAAGTTCACGAGTCTTTCAAAATTTAACCTTGGACATGCGAAGTTCTTTGATTTGGTTTTTTTTACTCTTTTCCATGATTTCTTTATTGTTTTCTTTTTTCCATCTCAAACCCAAGTGAAGGACGGTTCTACCCCTATCTTATCTCTTTGGCTAGCTGGAGGAACATCACGAGACGCATTCTCCTCTCTCTCCGCTTCTTTCTCTTTTCCCTCGGTGAAGAACAGAGCCACCGCCACAGCTAGGGTTTGAGCCGCCGCCGACTGCTAGAGTCGATTCGGGCGCCCAGAACTGCCTGAACGGACTCCATGATCCCCTTCGATTCCCCTCCCAGGTAAGCTTTCTCATTGGACCTTTGATCCCTCTCGTATTATGTCATAGGTCGATTTGGAGAAGAAGTACGCCTGAATGGAAAGCTCGATGTAGTATGTAGTGGAGTGATGCATATATTTGTTATTTTTGTTGGTACTTGGTAGGGTGGATCCGGATGTTGCATTTAGATTGTGTGTTCAGTTGTCTGTTGACGCGAAAATAGGACGTCACCCCACGCGCGACACATGTGACTCCCCGGTCTGTAGCGAGGCGTGCCAACCAATCTGACATGTTGATTGATAATGGAAAATATTAAGGATTGGCTAGAGAACCGATGGGTCTTCAGTAATACGTGTATCTGCCAATCGGCTGATAAAGAGAAGCGGGATCGACAGGCTCAAAAGCAGCCGAAGTGCGAGTATATGTATAGAGAGATCGGCTGGGTTGGCCGATCGTGATGTCAGCACTCGAACGGATCTAGATCGGCTACGATGTTAGAAGCCGACAGGATCTAGATCGAGCGGGATAAATTGATGATAAAAGCTAAAACTACAAGAGTTGGTATGAAAACTTGCAGATCTAGCTAATATCGATAAGGGGTGAATAAAGAACTAGACGAAACCTCAGCGATGCGCCCAGAGGTTAAAGCCTAGGATTATTCGGTAAAACGGTACTCACAAGCTTGCCGGAGATCGATCGATGCAGCCCGACGAACTTGAAGAACGGCGTTGAAGAAAAAGGAAATAAAAATGGTGAAGTCGCCGAAAAGTAGATGTTGTAAAGTAGATGTTGTAAATTGTAAAGGGTTTGTCTGGAGGCGGTTTGTTTGATATTGGTGTGTACAAATTTTCCGACCACGCAGGGTCGCTATTTATGTCCTGAGGACAACCCGACTCCTAGCCGATCACGGCACTGTTTACTTGCATCTAAAGAAAATGAACACTACTAAAGATAGAAAAAGACTCATACAAGAGTCAAAACATTCCTAAAATTGACTCTGACCCGTCGCCAATCGTAGACTGACCCGCCTCCACCGTGCTCTTGCCCTTGGCGTATTTTCTCAATTACTGCCTTCTTCCTTTCCATCGGCCGATTCCCTGGTTGACCATCGGCCGATCGGTATGACCCGCCAGTCCATCGATAGACAGAGTTGGACTGCCTTGACTATCGGCGGGCTCTGTTGACCTCCTCCTTTACTTCAATCGGCCGATTGTACTGCTCTTCCATTGGCTACTCCTTCTTATCTTCTTTTGACTTGTTTTTCCAAAAAACGGTGTCAACACATGCCCCCTAGTTTCGGAGTAAATATCTTTTTGCTCCGAAATTTATTTGAATCCGGCTCTTTCCTTGATTCGAAGATAGCCAAATCTCTTTAACTCGCTTGGCCAATGCAATCACTCTTCATTACTTTTATTGATAGTCTTTTGTTCCTTCAATGTGAAAGATCGTCTGACGCTTCTCCAGGACTGTTTGTCATGTGATACTCCTTTGTCTTTTCCGTCTTCCTTCCCTATAAAACTCATCCTCTTGTCCAGGGGTTCATTCATGAGTTCTTTAGGTTCTTAGACTTTCCTGATGGATACATCAGCTTCCTTAGCCTTTTAGGGATGAGAAGCACCTTTCTTTAGAAAGTCTTTCAGGAAATGGCAATTGCTACTGGTCGTTGACAAGCTTCTACTTGAAATTGCATTTCTTCCCGACGCTGCCAGTAAACTTGCCATCTCTGTCTGCAACGTTGGGGAGAAGATACCCTTGATTTATGCTCTGCAGTTTGTGGACGTCCTGAAAAGATGCTCCATAGTCTGTAATACATGAGGGTCGGCTCCTTTTTTGGGAAATGTATCCCTGAATCGATTATCCTTCGGAAACCGCACCATTCACGGGTCTTCTGTTTCCCCTTTTTTACCGGATCTGGCATCTTCGGTTTCCATCTTCTCTGACTTCCCCATCCTTATCTCTTCCTGGCGTCTGCACTATAAATAGCTGTCCTCAGCTTCTGTTGAGAACACATCTTGCCTTCGCCCATGGCTCAAAATATAGGTTCAGTAGGCTTTAGGCTTTTACTCTTTGGTTTTCTTCTCTTCTCCGCCTTTTGATGGCTAGAAGAATTCTTGTGATATAGTCTAGGGCATACTTCCCTCTCTAGTCTCCTTTTGTGAAGCCAGGAGGTCCAACAGCTACAAGAACCCTTGTGACGCATCTTGGGTGCATCAGCTGATGGGGGAGAGTGGATGTTGTTCCTGGGCGTTTAGGAAGAAGAACAACCCTATGTCTTGTTCGCCGGGGTTTGATGGAGAAGGTCGTAGAATCTGGCGATTCATCTTCATCAAATTTACGCTTCCTTTTTTGTTTTTCTCTTTCTTCGTTCCCTCATCGATGACGATGATCCAGAATCATTATTCGTTTGGTGATGACGAACATAATCATCTTATCATGAATTTTCCGATTTATCACTTCAATGTAACCTTCAAATCTAAATTGTAATATCGTCCTCTGTAATCAGTGATAAGAAAATTATATATATATATATTCTGAGGGTGATTTGTTCATCGGTTATGATTTGAAACCGAACGTATCAAATCGGCCATTGGCTATTTTATTTTTTGTACTGAAGGCGATTCTTTTAGAATCGGCTATAGCTCGAAATCCCAATCGGTCGTTTAGGCTTCGATATGATGATCGGCTAGGCGTCTACCTATATGCTTGGGTAATATTTGTTCAAATATTTTCCATTTAATGCTCTAGCAAACTTTTCCCCTTCCAAAGTTTCCAAGATATACGCATTCCCTGGCACGCATTGGATGATGCGATACGAACCTTCCCACGTTGGTGACCACTTTCCGTAATTTGGGGGTCTAGAGCCGATTGGTAATATGAGTTTCCAAACCAGATCTCCTTGGGAAAATTCTTTAACTTTGACCTTCTTGTCATACCATCTGGCTATTCTCCTTTTATTTTTCTCGATATTTTCCAAAGCTCTTAGCCGATCACCAGCGAGGTCCTCTAATTCTTCTTTCATCATGGCCGAATAATCATCAGCCGACAGTTGATCTTGCAAAGACGTTCTTCTAGATCCAATCTTTAATTCCCAAGGCAATATTGAATCGTGACCATATACTAGTTGATAAGGCGATACCTTAGTTGCTCTGTGACACGCCATCTGGTTTGCCCACAATGCCTCATTAAGGATCGTGTGCCATCGCCTAGGATTTTCATCAATCTTGCGTTTGATCAATTTGATGATGCCCTTGTTTGCTGCCTCTGTCTGTCCGTTCACTTGAGCATAATAAGGAGATGAATTCAGCAACTTGATCCCCAGAGAGTTTGCGTATTCCTCAAATTCTCCTGAGGTGAATTGACTCCCTTGATTGGTTGTGATAGTCTGGGGTATACCAAATTGATAGACAATGTGCTCTTTGACAAAATCAATCATGATGCTTGACGTCACGTTCTTGATAGGGATAGCTTCAACCCATTTTGTGAAATAATTTGTGGCCACCAGTACAAATTTATGACCTTTACTTGATGGTGGATATATTTGTCCGATCAGATCAATTGCCCAACCTCTGAACGGCCATGGTTTAATTATTGGATTCATGGCCGATGCTGGAACTCTTTGAACGCTTCCAAACTTATGACACTCTTGGCACCCTTTGTAGGATTTGAAGCAATCTTCTAAAATCGTTGGCCAATAATAATTATTGTTTATGATCATCCACATCATCTTAAATGGTGATTGATGGGCTCCACAAACTCCTTCGTGAATTTCTCCCATTAAGGTCTTCGCCTCTTCTTCACCAAGACACTTGAGCAAAACCCCATCGATGGTGCGATAGTACAATTCATCTTCTAATAACACATATTTAATGTCTTTGTACCTTAGTTGTTTGTCCACCTTTTTGGATGGGTCTTTCAAATAATCAATTATTTCTTTTCTCCAATCATCGGCAGGTAACTCTACAGTTAGGATCGGCTGATAACCTGATGCCCCTTGAGCTAGCCGATTGGCTTCACTGCTATGACATTTAGGGATATGCTCGAGTTTTACTATCTTGAATTCTCTGAGCAATTGAAGGCACTCTTCATGATAGACCCTCAATATGTCATCTTTGCATTCATATTCTCCTGCTAACTGATTTATCACGAGTTGAAAATCTCCAAATATTTCAACAGCTTCAGCGTTAATTTCTCGCAATAGCTTTATTCCCTTCAACACTGCCTAGTACTCAGCTTGATTGTTTGTTGAAGTCTTTTCAATTGGGATGGAAAATTCATAATTTGCTCCTTGAGGCGAGATGAGGACAATCCCGATCCCAGCTCCTACTCCACATGATGACCCATCAAAGAACATGGTCCATGGAACGGGTTCGACAATTGTAACCTCGGGTCCACAATGCTGAGTTACCAGATCGTCCATTACTTGTCCTTTGATCGCTTTGGCCGATTGATAAGTTAAATAAAATTCTAACAAAGCCAAGATCCATTTCCCGATTCTGCCCTTCAAGATCGGTAATGACAGCATGTACTTGACTACGTCGTCTTTGCAAACCACAATGCACTTGGCGGTTAACAGATAAGGCCTCAACTTTGTGCACGAGAAATATAGGCATAAGCATAACCTCTCCACCGCCGAATATCTTGTTTCTACATCCAAGAGTCTTCTACTCACAAAGTATATGATTCGCTCTTTTCCTTTAAAATCTTGTACGAGGGCCGATCCAATAGCCTGCTCATTAGCTGATAAATATAATTTGAATGGCTTCATATCTTGAGGGGGCATTAGAACAGGAGGAGACTTTAAATATTGCTTGATGTTGTCTAAAGCCTTCTGTTGCTCTTCTCCCCATACAAATTTCTGATCGGACTTGAGCTTCAATAGAGGTGTGAAAGGTTGAATTCTCTCAGAAAGGTTAGATATAAACCTCCTGATAAAATTAATCTTGCCGATCAATGACTGAAGCTCTTTCTTGTTTGATGGTGCCTCTATTTTGTCAATGGCGCTGATTGATTTATGACCAACCTCAATTCTCCTTTCATGTATCAAGAAACCCAATAATTGACCATCTGAAACACCGAAAGCACACTTGTTGGGATTCATCTTTAAACCATGCTTCCTTGTGCACTCTAGTGTTTTTCGTAAATTGGTCAAATGCTCCTTGTAGCTTTTTGACTTGACAACTACATCATCAATGTAGATTTCCACTATCTTGCCAATGAGTTTGTGGAATATATAGTTCATGACTCTTTGATATGTGGCACCAGCGTTCTTCAATCCAAAGGTCATGACAATCCACTCATATAAGCCGACATGACCAGGGCACCTGAAAGCAGTCTTCGCAATATCTTCTATAGCCATAAATATCTGGTTATATCCAACATTACCGTCCATGAACCTGATGACTTTATGCCCTGCAGCGGTGTTGACCAATGCGTCAGCTACTGGCATCGGGTATCCATCCATTGGTGTTGCCTTGTTTAAGTCCCTGAAATCAATGCAAACGCGCAACTTGCCATTTTTCTTGTAGACAGGGACTATGTTAGAAATCCACTCGGCATATCGACACTGCCGAATAAAACCAGCTTCAAGTAACTTTGTTATCTCGGCTTTTATATCAGGATAAATCTTTGGATTACATTGTCTAGGATGTTGTTGGAAAGGTCGATATCCTGGTTTAATAGGTAACCGATGTTCTACAATGGATCGGTCTAAACCGGGCATCTCATAATATTCCCAGGCAAAACAATCCTTGAATTCCTTCAATAATGCGATAAACTTTGTCCTATATTCTGAATCCAGCTTGGCACTTATATAAGTCGGCCTTGGTTTACTTCCATCTCCGAGATCTATCTTTTCCAATTCATCGGCCGATGTGAACCCATGCCCAAGCTTTCCTTCATCTTCTATGAATTGATCCATTAAATCTTTTCATCAGATCCGACTGCTTGAATCGGCTATAGTCCGAAATCAGACACCTTAAGATACTTGGTATTCCATGCTTTTCCAGATATGCAGCTCACTCGATCATAAGTCCATCCTTGTGCTTCTGTAGCTGCCACTGTCAAGGAGGTTTCTCCTTTGACCACCTCCACTGAATCTCCGATCCATTGGATGATGCATTGGTGCATTGTAGATGGTATGCAGCAATTGGCATGTATCCAATCTCGGCCCAGTAGTAAATTATAAGATCCCCTCCCTTTAATGACAAAGAAGGTGGTTGGAAGGGTCTTACTGCCGATCGTGAGCTCCACGCAGATTGCACCTTGAGCTAGAGAAACATTGCCTTCAAAGTCCACCAGCATCATATCTGTTTGGGTTAAATCTTCATCAGACTTCCCAATCTTGCGCAGCAAGGTGTAAGGCATCAGATTAACTGCTGCTCCTCCATCTACCAGCATCTTGGTGACTGGCTTCCCATTGACAAAACCTTTGAGAAACAATGCCTTCAAGTGTTGTCTTTTCTCATCTTCTGGCTTCTCAAAGATAGCTTGTGTAGGTTCCAATGTCAATTGAGCCATCCCTAACTCTTCATCGGACACATCCGAATCAATTGGAGCCATAAACTCCTTTGGTAGAAGGACCAACATATTTATATCAGCTTTTGGCCCATTGTCCTTCTCGTTATCGGCTTTAGGCTTAGGATGCCATACTTGAGACTGAACTTTCTTCTTGTCCAGCGTATGCCTCTCTGCTTCTTCTTATTGTTCCAGTTGTCGCAAGCGCTGAACTCTTCTTTTCTGAGATTTGGTCAAACCATCTGGACACCATTGTGGATTAGGCTTCTTGTATGATTGGTTTGATCCTTCATCGTCCAATTGCACGGTGCGTCATCGTTCGGAAGCTCGGTGCATGATGTCTTCATCAGGAACCAAGGAATCGGCTAACTCTTCCAGCCGATTGCTTGACTTTTCATTGAATCGGCCACCCAGCCGATTATGAACGTTGGCCTTGCCCCCCAGCCAATCATAGATGTTGGTCTTGCCCCCCAGCCGTTGATGAACTGGGACCCGTTGATTATTGAATTCATGGTGATCCTCAGCCATAGGCCTTCTGTCATTGAAGCAAACCCTCTTGGATGAGCTGCTATTGTTGTATGCTCCATTGCACTCTGGACAATTCTCTACCGTCGGCAGTTTGATTCCTTCCTCCCAATAGTACTTGAAAAATGGACATCTCCAATGTCCTTCATTGTGCTGCGCCCACTCTTCTCTCCCCTTTGCCTTCTCTTGCCACCGCTGAAATTTGTTAATCAGCATCTGGGATGTGACAGGGCGGCGTGGCTTTATGTCTTCTTCTTCAAGCAGCAACCCTTTCCCTTTAACATCTGCAGCGGTTGCTTGTACTTTGGGATCAACAGCTCCTTTATTTTGAGCCGATTCTGATGTCAGCAATTTAACACGTGATGTGTCTTTGCTAGACACTTCAATTGTGTTAGTTGGAAAAGGATGCTGATCAATCTTCATCGGCTTTTCAGCTTTGGTAGGGGTTTCAAATTTAAGCTTCCCTTGCTCAATAGCTGACTGAATTTGCTGTCTGAAGATCTTGCAATCATTTGTGTCATGAGATGTTGCATTATGCCACTTGCAATACTTCATCCTCTTGAGTTCTTCTGCAGAAGGTATGGTGTGGAACTGGGAGAGTTTGATCTGCCCTTGCTAAAGCAATAGATCGAATATCTTATTGGCCTTAGTGATATCAAAGCCGAATCTCTCTAGTTCCTTTTTACCAAAAGGACATGATACTGTCTTCTTGCCTTTAACCCATTCTGCAAGCCCTATCATATTTTCTTCATCTTCTGAGTCAGAGCACTCTACATAAGAAACCTTCTTTTGGAAATTCCTCCTAGGCTCATAGGACTTTGCAGTCTCCTGACTCATCCGACTAACTAATTGGCTGAGGCTCTCGAAGTCATGTGATGCATATTTCTCTCTCAAGGTTGGCAAGAGCCCTTGGAATGCTAACTCAGCCAGTTGTTTATCTCCTAGATTCAGGCTGTAACATTTGTTTCTGACTTCTCTGAACCTCTGAATGAATCCAGTAACAGTTTCATCATTCCTTTGCTTGAGTCTGGTTAAGTCAGTGATCTTCATCTCATGAATACCAGAGAAGAAATAATTGTGGAACTGCAGCTCCAGATCAGACCACTTGATAATGGAGTTGGCCGGAAGTAAAGTGAACCACGAGAATGCTGGCCCTGAGAGAGATGAAGAGAACAATTATATCCTGAGTGCATCAATATTCCCTGCTTCTCCACACTGTATGATGAATCGAGTGATATGCTCCATTGTGGATGTATCGTCTTGCCCAGAGAATTTGGTGAAATCTGGCACCTTGAATCTTGGAGGGAAAGACATCTGATCATAGCCACGCTCTATCCCAAATTGCTTCTGCAGCGTCTCTGATAGATGGTCAATCAACTCTTCCTTTGGATGAGATTTTAGCTCAGCAGATATCTGTTCTATCGGTCGTATGTCAGTCGATGGAGTTTCTGAAGGTTGTTCTTTAAGAATCCTAGACTGTGGATTTGGCACTTCTGCCCATACACTTGCTCCAGAAGAACCTTGCGTATTTGATTGACTAGTTACATGTGGAATCTGTCTGATCGGTTGTCCAGCCGATGGAGTTGGTTGATGCAGGTTCAACTGGCCCGAGCCGGCCAATTGATTCAGAAGCATCTGCATCATCTGTACAGGATCCATCTGTTGTGGCTGTGCTGCTGGTTGCCTTGTCACCCCTTGGTTAATTGGCTGCTGAGGCGATGATCTCACGTGAGTAACCGTATTAGCCGGGGTCATGAAAGGTTGCAACGGTGTTGTTTGCTGTAGTGCAGTGGTTTGTATAGGCATTCCTAAGATCGACCGAGGAGCCGGTCTTTGAGGTGGAACAGAAACTTTTCTTTCCATTGGTATAACCATATGCGCATGAGCAGGACTAATCTTAACTTTTTCAAAAGCCTTACTCCCATGATTAAAGTAGACAAACTCCACTCCTTCCTTAGTTAAACGCACAGTCCCTGGAGTACCTCCAAATATAGCTTCATAGTGATTTGGGTACTTTACTTCTGGAATCTCCTTAGGTAGGGGATCAAATAAATTTGAGATATTTGTCTCAAAGTGATTGTGAGGTAAATCCCATCCTGTAAGTCTTCCACTTTGGTCCCTCATTGCAGGATACTGAGGAGGATTCTGGACCGAGAATGTCTGATCCTGGACGTTGGACTATGCTGAATAGGTTTGAACTATTGGCACTGTAACAACAGGATCTTTAGGTGCATCGCCATTATTCTGATTCTGCGTCAGCTGGGAATCCGATGATGTATCAGGAGTAGTTGCGTTGACTTGTGGAGATGGTGTAATCCTTACTGTTGGATCATTAATCGACTGGGAAGCCGATTGAGCTTTTGGGAACATCAGAGGAGATCGCCCTGGTTGAAAGTATGCAGGTCCCACATATCCGTCTTCTATTCCTTTCTTGAATGTTTCAGTCAGACAATTCTGAATAGTATTGGTGAGGACTGTTAACTGATTGATCATGGTTTGATGCATAGCCTTATTAATCATGTCTTGGAGCCCTTCAGGATCAGCTGAAAAGGTGATATGTTGTGGCCCTAGAAGAGGAGTCTTCTTGATGACCCCACTTTTAGTTTGACCATATGAAGCCAAGCATAATTCTTCATATCGCTTCATGTGTGCTTCGAACTCGGCTTTGTCTGCATCCTTCAGCTGATCTCCAGTGACTGGTTGAATGTTGCTCGGGTCAACTTCAAAATTCTTCGTGTTTTTAGACATTGTTGACTTTTGTTTCGGGTCCCACCAGGCGTGCCAAAAGTGTGTTGACGCGAAAATAGGACGCCACCCCCGCGCGCGACACACGTGACTCCCCGGTCTGTAGCAAGGCGTGCCAGCCAAGCTGACATGTTGATTGACAATGGAAAATATTAAGGATTGGCTAGAGAACTGATGGGTCTTCAGTAATACGTGTACCTGCCAATCGGCCGATACAGAGAAGCGGGATCGACAGGCTCGAAAGCAGCCGAAGTGCGAGTATATGTATAGAGAGATCGGCTGGGTTGGCCGATCGTGACGTCAGCACTCGAACGGATCTAGATCGGCTACGATGTTAGAAGCCGACAGGATCTAGATCGAGCTGGATAAATTGATGATAAAAGCTAAAACTACAAGAGTTGGTATGAAAACTTGCAGATCTAGCTAATATCGATAAGGGGTGAATAAAGAACTAGACAAAACCTCAGCGATGCGCCCAGAGGTTAAACTAGGATTATTCGGTAAAACGGTACTCACAAGCTTGCCAGAGATCGATCGATGCAGCCCGACGAACTTGAAGAACGGCGTTGAAGAAAAAGGAAAAACGCAATGGCGAAGTCGCCGAAAAGTAGATGTTGTAAAGTAGATGCTATAAATTGTAAAGGGTTTGCCCGGAGGCGGTTTGTTTGATATTGGTGTGTACAAATTTTCCGACCACGCAGGGTCGCTATTTATGTCCTGAGGACAACCCGACTCCTAGCCGATCACGGCACTGTTTACTTGCATCTAAAGAAAACGAACACTACTAAAAATAGAAAAAGACTCATACAAGAGTCAAAACTTTCCTAAAACTGACTCTGACCCATCGCCAATCGTAGACTGACCCGCCTCCACTGTGCTCTTGCCCTTGGCGTATTTTCTCAATTATCGCCTTCTTCCTTTCCATCGGTCGATTCCCTGGTTGACCATCAGCCGATCGGTTTGACCCGCCAGTCCATCGATAGATAGAGTTGGACTTGAGGACCGGAGCATCCGAGGACCGGTGGATGGTCGCTCCTTGGTGTGATGAGTGATTGACAACGTGGTGTGGACTGACTCTTGGCCGAGTATTGCAGTTGCAGGTTGCGGCTTGATTTGCGTTGGTGCAGGTGAAGAGCGGGCGCGAAAGGTCTTAGCCTGTGTGGCCTCCGAGGAGAGGAGAGACAAGTAGGCTCGGCTCGATGGACCCGGTGGCCGAACGGGATCAAGTGCGGGCCGTATGGTGGCAAGAAAAGCAAGACGAAGTCGTGTACGGTTTCTTGGTTGAGCCTCAAAACCAAGGTCGAGCCGGGACGACGTGGCGGCCAAGTCATGAGTAGGATTGGCGTGGAGGCTGCACCGAGTCCGCGGGGTTTGCGGCGGTTCACCACAAAGCCGTCGGGGTTACTTGGTTGAGGCACAAAACCAAGACCGGAGGCTCGGTGGGCGGAGACGGGATCCGGGCACACCGAGAAACTTCGAAGCGGGCGATACGCGGCATGATTGAGGTGCTTGCGTTGGGAGGACGCGAAGGCCCGATGGATGCGCGGCCGTCCGATGGAGAACTTCATGTGTTGACCAAAATGCCCCTGTGAGGGCTTGAGTTGTAACTCCTAGTGTAGGGGTACTTCGATGTTTTTCGGAGGGCCTATATATAGGAGGAGGGGGCTGAATTTTCAGCCAACTCTTTGGCTAGTGGTGGGAGTGCTCTTTCATTTTGGGGTGCTCTTTGGGAGAGAGGGAGAGAGGTGTGAGTGGCTCTTTGTTTGAGCTTTTTGCCACCCAAGATTTGTGATTCTTGTGAGTGGCTTGTAACCGGATTTGGCTAAGATATTCCTTGTGAAATCTTCCTTCTCAATCTCGTGCCAAATCTTTTGCTCCCAGCGTTTTTCTTTTTTTGCGATTTTTGGAGGAATTTTCGTTCATCGGATTTGAGTGTGTTTTGGTGGGGATTTCTTTGTGGGGATCACTTATAGGTCTTGTGTGACCATTCTCTTGGTGATCTTTCACCCACAAAGCCCACGAATCGGCTTGGATTTGAAGTTCTTTCCCTCTACCTCTAGTTCTTGGTGTTCATCACGAATTCCTCGATTCCGCGAGATTGAGTGGGTTTGAGGCCTTCTTTCTTTAGGGATAGCTTCTCCTTGAGGCAAATCTACTTCCCCTAAAGTTTGGCTTCAATCCGTTGGGTGAATCGGGAGATCGGTGATTTTGAGGAAAAAGCTCCCTCTCTAGGGTTCATAGCCTAAATCATTTTTCTGGTGGTGATGGCTTGATCTTTTTTGGAAGATCTTTTTGGGAAAAGCTTCCTTGTGTTGTTGAGAAGCTATGGTTTAATTTTCGTGATTTTAGGAAGTCGTTTGATCGAGTTTTGGATATTCCTTCCTTCTCTCGCGAGCTGATTTCTGGAGGCTGCCGGTACTACTGACCCTGTCCAGGTAGTACCGATAACCTGATTTTCAGCTGCCAGAGAGTCTTTATCGGTAGTACCGACCCGGGGTCAGTAGTACCGATAGACGGAAGTACTGACCCTATGCCGGAAGTACCGATAACATGGTTTTTAGGTGCCAGTAAGCCCATATCGGTAGTACCGACCTGGGGCCGGTAGTTTCGACAATTTCTGCTGTAGATTGTCCTGCGCGGGCTTTTTCTCTCGGTTCTTTTTGTGCTTCCTTCCGCTTTGTTCCTAGGCTTGATCTAACTTGTTCCTAGGGTCAGTAGGTCTGTTGTGACTACGTGATCTTGGCAAGTTTGTGCGAGATTCTTCGGAAGTGATTTTGGGGTATAGGCCAAGTTCTTGAGAAGAATTTTTATCGGCTCCCATTCACTCCCCCCTCTCTGGTCGCCAATCCGGTCCTTCAATTGGTATCAGAGCCGGTTGCGGATTCGTGAGACTCTAACAAGTCTAGGATCCATAGGGCGACAGAGAAAAGGGCGCTTTTGCTTGCGGATTTGATTTGCGTGGTTTGAGCTTGTTTTTGGCTAATCCTAACCGGTGCTTTGAGTCATGGCACCAAGCTCTTCTTCTTGTGTGTCTTTGTTCTCAGACTTTGAAGAGATGCTGTGTGCTTCGGGAGATGACCACAAGTGGAGGAGGAAGTGTAAGGAGTTGGAGAAAGACACGGAGGCGATGGTGTTGTTGCGTCTCTTGGTGGCTCAAGATGATGATCTCCAAGACAAGCTCATGAAGAGAAGTAGAGTCAAACTCTCTCAAGGTATCATTGGCTTGTTCACTCGTCTTTGTGCTTATGGCGAGATGATTGTTGAGCTTAAGAACTCCCCTTTGCCATGCAAATCTTGTGATGCTTTGCTTGCTGAAAATAAACTTGTTAGGGGTGAAAATCTTGAGTATGCTAATGATGTTGGTACCTTTCTTAGAGAGAATGAAGATTTAAACTTGTCTCTTGCTAACATGCAATCAGAAATTGACTTGCTGAAATCCAATGCTTCTATGCCTTGCAACTCTTGTGTTGCTTTGAATGATGAACTTGATATGTCTAGGAGTAAGATTGCTTTGCTAGATTCAAGTGCTTCCCTACCATGTGCTTCTTGTGAGTCTTTGCTTGCTGAAATAAATGATCTAAAATTGACTCACACCACATGTGTAGATGAACTTGAGCATGCTAGGGCTGAAATTTGTGATATGAAATCCATGCCTTGTAGCAAGTGCTCTTTGTTGCTTGTTGAGGATGCTTGCCATACTTCTTGTGATGATGATAATGCTTTTCGAGATGTAAATGATGTTGCTTGTTCATGTGACTTCGTTTGCACCTCTTGCATTAATTTGGAAAGTGAAGTTTTGGCTTTGAAAAAGATGCGCGAGGATATGAGCGTCAAGTTGGTTGAGCATGATGAGATGAGTGCCAACATTGAGAAAGAAAATGAACTCTTGCGTACCACATATGCTAAATGCATTGAAGAAGAAATTAATAATTTTAGAAATATGACATGTGGTACTTGTGAGCGCCTCAAGTCTCAAAATGAGGTTTTGCGCACAAGGTGCAAGAGTCTTTGTGCCAAGGGTTTGGATTCTCGCTTCTCTTGTCACTCCGATGTTGATGCTTCTAAATTTGCTTCTTCTAACCCGGAGTCGACTTCTTCTCTTGAGCGTGAGTCTTTGGATGGTGGTAAGTGTGCTAGTGCTTTGGATAGCCCTCCCATAGCTACTCCTAAGCTTGTTGCTTCTTCCGGTGTTGCCCAAGGTGATTTGAATGGAAAGGGTGCTTCTCACTTCTTTGGAACACATACATCCAAACCGAAGTTCCATTGCACCTTTTGCAAGAAAGATGGGCATACCGTGGAGTTTTGCTTTCGCCGTGTCAAGCACGAGCGACGTGTGCGTGCCAAAGCTTTTAAGAAGCCACGTAGCCTTTCTCATGGCACGTGTGATTCTAATGTGGGCACCAAGTCGAGTGTTGGGGTTGATGCTTCTTGCTCTAGGACTTCTCACTTACAAGAGAATGGTGATTCGTCCACTCGGACTGTGCCTCTCGATAGGCCTTTGTACCATTGCTCTCTTTGTGGGAAGGATGGGCATCAAGAGAGCTTTTGCTACCGCCGTGCAAGGAAAATGCGCCGAGCTTGTGCTTCTAGGCCTTTGGTTGTTCATGGCCCTTTTCATAGCTTGAACACTTGTGAGCCTAAGAAGGCACATTTTGTTGACGGGTTTTATGACACTCTTTCTAGTGAGTTAGACCATGCTTGTGGACATGCTTCTAGTGCTTCTTGTGTTGGTCCACGACATATTTCCCGTGGTGTTCGTGTTGGTTCTTCTCCTACGACCTCAAAGGATCTTTGCCTTTTTGCTTATGGTAGCACTCGATTGTCTTCGCGAGTTGTTCCTTCGAGGCATGATTCTGAGAGTGTTAGAAATCCTTTTCACTCGAACCGGCATTTGCATCATGCTAACCCACATGATAAGTTGAGTGCATCGCTTACCCGTGTGACCAAGTATTGGATTCCCAAGTACGTGCTTGCTAACCCCTTGGGATCCAAGGCTCGGTCTTCTTTGTCTCCTTGTGTGTAGGTATGGAGACGCGGTTGGAGAACATGAGCTCGATGGTACTTGATCTTTAGCCCGTGGGGTGATCAAGAAATGATGGTTCTCCACACCGCTTTGAATGGCTCTTGAAAGCCTTTGTACACATGTATAGTGAGTTTCCCTTTTCTCCTTGTACTCACTTGTATACTTGTTGCATGCTTTGCTCTTGTGTCATGCTTGTGTATAAACCATGGTAGGCTAGCCACTTTGTTCATGATAGCTTTGTGATCTTGTATACCTATCTTGCTATCCTTTGTATGATATTGTGGTAGATGATATTTATGAACTTCATGTCATGCTTTATCATTGTTCTTGTGTGGCTATGTCATGTTGTTCATCCATATCATTTTTGTCTAGCTCCATGGTATCCTCTCTTGTTAGCATGTTTTCTTTGTGATATATCTTGGTGGTTGATCTATGTGAACTTGTATCATGCCTTTGTTTAGTTCTTGTATCATGTTTGGCATATTGTTCTTTGGTATTTTTTTGTGCTAGGCTTTTTGTATAGTTATGCACCTTGTTGACATGTTTGCTAGCCCATGCTTATCATATATGTGGAATCATGTTACAATTCTTCATTTATCTTAATTGGTATTTGTCAATGCTTTGTGTAGCATGTTTTGAGCTTCCCTTGTGGCTTTGGGCTTGTCTTGTCTTCGGGTTGTGTTTTGCTTCTTCTTTTCTTTTGGGTGTAGAGAGTTCATTTTGCTCTTTCTTTTCCTAGCTTTTGCTTGCTAGTTGGCTTTGGTTGAGGGGGAGCTTGGCTTATCGATGGGAATCTGGTTTCAAGAGTTTACCTTGGCTTTTGGTAGCCATTTGTGATCTATCAATTGGTATCCTTTCTATGGTACTCAATTGAGAACTTTGGAGCTTTTTATTTGGTTGGTGTGTTAAGTCTGGTGGTGTTGAGTTTGCTGGACGCTCTCCACTTAGTGGTCGATACGAGTATGGGACGGGTCGCAGTTTTGAGTCTCAGAGGGACTACGGACCACGCTTTCCCTTTCGTGGTGCTCGTACTCCTCTAGCGAGACGGGAGTTGTTCCCCCGTGCTGGTCATAGCTTTGGTAGGATGAATTTTGCTAACCCCACTTTTGAGCAGATGGCTCGGCACTGGTTTGACTCTTTTTGTGCTAACCCCAGTGTTGAGTCGAGTGCTCGTTCTCGCTCTTGGTTTTGATTTTGCAGGCGGGAGGCTTGGAGGACTTTTGATGGATCGACTCCGGAGGATGGCGACTGGAGATCGAAGGTGGTCCTCAAGCCTCACCCCGTTGATGTCAAAGGAGAACATCATTTTCGGGGACGATGGACGAGAGCGAGTGATCAAGGTAAGTAAATTCGAGACTTTGAGTTGTGTGGCTTCCGTCAAGCCACTTGGTCTCTTTTGCTCTTCACCTTCTCACATGTGGCTAGAGTGAGCTTTGTATGCTCTTTGGCCCTAGTGCATGTGTTTGGGGGGAGCTTTTGAGTTTTGTGCTCTTTTGAGCTTGGGTTGGGGATCCCATGTACATATGCATTTTGCATCTCGCATTCATGTATCATATCATGTTTTGCATCTTTGTATCATATGCTTTAGAGATGTGCTTCTCCTATATACATTGATCACCATGATATGTTGTATATGAACTTATGATCATGCTTGTGAGCTCTTATGATGTGTAGCTATGCTCTTGACAAGCTTTGGATGTGTATGCATGTGAATGGCTTACTTTTGTGAAAATGCTATATATGATCCTCTCTTGTGAGTTGAATGCCTTTCATGTTCAAATTGTGCTCATATGGCTATATCTTACTTAATTTGTGCTTGGGTATCACACTCTTTTCATTTGGGGTCAAAGACCCATTTGTCATCATGAATGTTTAGCCTACATGCTACCTTGTGGAGAAGCCTAAGCTTCTTTTTGCCGCAAAGGCACTTCATGTACCATGCTTAATTTGTAAATCCTGAAATTGGTATACGAGATGCCTATGCTTGAAAAATTATGCTTCCATGTCATATATGCTTTAAATTCCTTATCTTGGGTGCTAAACCGTTGCGTGATGTTCACCATTGAGAAGTCTCATATCTAGAAGTGGACACATGGCTCGGTGGTTTTGACATGACATGAGATAGCTTGTAGGTGTTTGTGACGATCTTGTGATGAGAACTTGTGACCTTGCATGAAGTTTGTGAGTTATATGTTGTTGTGCTCATTTTGGCCATGTTGAGGTCCTATGCTCATGAGAGGGAATTTTTGTTGAAAAATGCTTCAATTTGTTCCTAGCCATGTCACATGTATATATGTCTTTGCTCTCATGTTGGCGATGCTTGTACGGATGTTTGAGCCTTCTTGTATGCTCAATGTTTCATTTCTAGCATGTTATTGTGCTCATTGTCTATTTGAGAAGCTCATGCTCTTTTTAGCCTTGATTCATGCATTACCAACAAGGGGGAGAAATTGAGTCTCCAATTCATGACGTGGGGAGAAGTGTGCATGTTTGGGAGAGAAATGCACTTTGTGGAGAGTTTTTGCATCAAAGGGGAGAAAAAGAGGGATACTCAGTTCAGGGGGAGAGCTTGAGCTTTGCATGCATTTGTTCAGGGAGAGCTTACATTCATGCTTTAGGAGCTCTTTGTGTCGCCTGAATTTGCTTTGTGCTTTGCTCTTTTGCCGATGGTGTCGAGCCCTTTTGCCTTACCTTGAGGAGTCGGCATTTTGAGCGTTTTGTCTCGGTTGTATTGAGCCGTTGCCCTTGCCTTAGGGGACCGAGACTCTCTCTCAAGTGATCTTGTTTTGGCTTTTGTTCGGCTTTTAATCACTTGTTTGAGTTCTTTGTTCATTTCTTTTCTTTTTCTTTCTTTTATGAATTGGTGACCATGTGTGTTGTCAATGCACTCATCAAGGGGGAGATTGAGGACCGGAGCGTCCGAGGACCGGTGGATGGTCGCTCCTTGGTGTGATGAGTGATTGACAACGTGGTGTGGACTGACTCTTGGCCGAGTATTGCAGGTGCAGGTTGCGGCTTGATTTGCGTTGGTGCAGGTGAAGAGCGGGCGCGAAAGGTCTTAGCCTGTGTGGCCTCCGAGGAGTGGAGAGACAAGTAGGCTCGGCTCGATGGACCCGGTGGCCGAACGGGATCAAGTGCGGGCCGTATGGTGGCAAGAAAAGCAAGACGAAGTTGTGTACGGTTTCTTGGTTGAGCCTCAAAACCAAGGTCGAGCCGGGACGACGTGGCGGCCAAGTCAAGAGTGGGATTGGCGTGGAGGCTGCACCGAGTCCGCGGGGTTTGCGGCGGTTCACCACAAAGCCGTCGGGGTTACTTGGTTGAGGCACAAAACCAAGACCGGAGGCTCGGTGGGCGGAGACGGGATCCGGGCACGCCGAGAAACTTCGAAGCGGGCGACACACGGCATGATTGAGGTGCTTGCGTTGGGAGGACACGAAGGCCCGATGGATGCGCGGCCGTCCGATAGAGGACTTCACGTGTTGACCAAAATGCCCCTGTGAGGGCTTGAGTTGTAACTCCTAGTGTAGGGGTACTTCGGTGTTTTTCGGAGGGCCTATATATAGGAGGAGGGGGCTGAATTTTCAGCCAACTCTTTGGCTAGTGGTGGGAATGCTCTTTCATTTTGGGGTGCTCTTTGGGAGAGAGGGAGAGAGGTGTGAGTGGCTCTTTGTTGGAGCTTTTTGCCACCCAAGATTTGTGATTCTTGTGAGTGGCCTGTAACCGGATTTGGCTAAGATATTTCTACTGAAATCTTCCTTCTCAATCTCATGCCAAATCCTTTGCTCCCGACGTTTTTCTTTTTCTGTGATTTTCGGAGGTATTTTTGGAGGAATTTTCGTTCCTCGAATTTGAGTGTGTTTTGGTGGGGATTTCTTTGTGGGGATCACTTATAGGTCTTGTGTGACCATTCTCCTGGTGATCTTTCACCCACAAACCCCACGAATCGGCTCGGATTTGAAGTTCTTTCCCTCTACCTCTAGTTCTTGGTGTTCATCACGAATTCCTCGATTCCGCGAGATTGAGTGGGTTTGAGGCCTTCTTTCTTTAGGGATAGCTTCTCCTTGAGGCAAATCTACTTCCCCTAAAGTTTGGCTTCAATCCGTTGGGTGAATCGGGAGATCGGTGATTTTGAGGAAAAAGCTCCCTCTCTAGGGTTCATAGCCTAAATCATTTTTCTGGTGGTGATGGCTTGATCTTTTTGGGAAGATCTTTTGGGAAAAGCTTCCTTGTGTTGTTTAGAAGCTATGGTTTAATTTTCGTGATTTTAGGAAGTCGTTTGATCGAGTTTTGGATTTTCCTTCCTTCTCTCGCGGGCTGATTTCTGGAGGCTGCCGGTACTACCGACCCTGTCCAGGTAGTACCGATAACCTGATTTTCAGCTGCCAGAGAGTCTTTATCGGTAGTACCGACCCGGGGTCGGTAGTACCGATAGTCGGAAGTACCGACCCTATGCCGGAAGTACCGATAATCTGGTTTTTAGGTGCCAGTAAGCCCATATCGGTAATACCGACCTGGGGTCGGTAGTTCCGACAATTTCTGCTGTAGATTGTCTTGCGCGGGCTTTTTCTCTCGGTTCTTTTTGTGCTTGCTTCCGCTTTGTTCCTAGGCTTGATCTAACTTGTTCCTAGGGTCAGTAGGTCCGTTGTGACTACATGATCTTGGCAAGTGTGTGCGAGATTCTTCGGAAGTGATTTTGGGGTATAGGCCGAGTTCTTGAGAAGAATTTTTATCGGCTCCCATTCACTCCCCCCCCTCTGGTCGCCAATCCGGTCCTTCAGGACTGCCTTGACTATCGGCGGGCTCTGTTGACCTCCTCCTTTACTTCAATCGACCGATTGTACTGCTCTTCCATCGGCTACTCCTTATTTTATTTTGACTTGTTTTTCCAAAAAACGGTGTCAACAATGTCTCAGTTCGAAGCCATTTTGGATGATGGTAGCTCTGTTGATGTGCCGCGAAAATAGGATGAATGGGTAGTGGATTCTCGGTGCTATTGGGAGACTTAGAAAAGGACATTACAGCTAGGGTGAATTGGGGAAGCAGGCAGAAGCTTGCAATATCTGAATATGACATGGGCAGTGGTGGGGAAAGGAGATTGGTGGATGATGAGGCTTTTTCAGTTTGTTTCTCTGATAGACAGCATGATAAGAAGATGCTTTTGTATGTTGATGTGGAGGAAAAACCTGCAAACTTGCTTATGCAATCAGCTGTTACATAAGTCATGAGCAATAATATGGTCACTGATATTGCTGATGCTAGTGCAACAATAGTATCAACCATTGAACCAACATCGACATATGTTATTGATGAGATTGATTGGGATGTGTTGACACCCAAATTTGGCAGGTCTGGGAGGACCCGGTTAGACCGGCATGACAACCCAGTTAAACCGGCCTGGGCAAGTTGCTCAAAAGGTAATTTGGACACCACCATTGGATAGTTCTCGTCGAGTAGATCAAGATTCATATATAGAACGTCCAATTCGGAGTCCGGATGAGAGAGATATGGCTTCTGGAAGATCTGCACGTCGGACACGTGGTTAAACCGGGTCCAGGGGGCGGTTTGACCGGCCTACCCTGCCAAATCCGAGTTAGGAGTTGTATTTCGACATAGAATTTGTATAGGCTTCGACTCCTACTGGGGCAAGACCTCCCCACCCTATATTTATGAAGGGCCATGGCCGATTGAGGAGAACACAATCGAATCTATCATTACCTTCTACTTTTTATCCTCTCAACACCTTTCCAACCTCCATGCTTCTTGTCTATTGATCTCCACGGTCGTAGATGACGTCCTAAGGCTTGCTGGTCGACCTAGGACACACCGGCAACGTCCACGCCCTGACGGGGTCCCTCCCGGGCGAGAGCTTCGGTGGCCTTTGCTAGTTTGCTCGTAAACTAGTCGTTCTTCGCCACGTAAGTGCGTTGTTTATCTCTTTGCTGGTTTGCTCATAAACCTAGCCGTCTGCCATCATGTAAGCGTGGTATTTACCTTCCCGAACGACCATCCTGAGCCAAAACCCTAGGGGCCGGTCTAACCTCTTTGCCAGGGCGGTCTAACCTCCTTGCCAGGGCGGTCTAACCTCCCTAGGCAGCATCTTTGCCTTTTTGGTTCGTTCGTGATCCGCACGCTCTAGTGCTTTCGTGTGTTGGCCATAAAAAGCGTGAACAGGATGCTATAGAATTAGAAGCAATTCCAGATAACCAGATAGGTGCTGCTATCTCTTTGATGGATGAAGATGCAATGTATGAATTTGTTGGTCTGAGAGAAGAGGATGAAAGAGCAGCAGATGAAGCAAGATTTGCAGCTGAAACTATGAAGGAAGGTAATGTAAACATAGAGGGTGCAGAGTTACCAGTTGATGATTTGATTCTTGGTGAGGAGTCAATTATTTATGATAGAGAAGACCCTCCTATGAAAGCTGGTACCATATATGCTTGTGTGAATGAATTTAGGGCAGCAGTAAGGCAGCATGCTATAAGGAATCAGTTTGAGATAGGAATAGCGAAATCATGTAAGGATTTGTTCAGAGGCTATTGCAAAGCTGAGGGCTGTAAGTGGACTATTGTGGCAAGGTCGATATCAGGAAAGAAGCAAGTCAGGGTATATTTTGTTCTCAAATGGTCTATTGTGATAAATTTAATTTAATTTAATTATTAGTAAACTAACTATTCTAATACTTCATATAGCTAACCTGAGGTTTTTGTTTGACAGATTACTCTAAACAAGGAAGAACATTAATGTGCATCCACGTGGACAGTGAGGACCAAGATGGCAACACATCATTGGGTAGCAGAGAAGGCCATCCCCTTCCTCAAGAAGGATCCAAATATGGGGCTATGAAACTCAAGAAAGAGCTAGAGAAGTATCAAGTGATAATTAGTTATTCAACTGTATGGCTTGGTAGGGAGAAGGCTGCTGAGCACATTTTTGGTACATGGGAAGAAAGTTGTGGCTACTTGTACAATTTCAAGGCAGAAGTTGAACAGAAAATGCCTGGAAGTATTGTAGAGATAGATGTCAAAAAGTAGGATGATGGTGTATATTTCAGTAAGTTATGTTGCTTCAAGCCTAGTATTGATGGCTTCTTAAATGGATGTAGATCCTTTTTGAGTATAGATGCTACAACCCTTAATGGTAGATGGATTGTCCATCTAGCTTTAGCTACTACATTAGGCGGTGTTGACACTTAATATTTGTATCAAAGTTCGTTTGGATTTGCAAGCGTACAAATCCTCCATCGTAGTCAAGGGACCCTTCTTCCCTTAAGTGTCAACCCAAGGTATCGAACCCATGGAACAATGTGCGATGCAAGATTCAATCTAATAAAGCCGAGAACACTTGATCTTCAAAAGGTTGTTTTTGCATCTAATCTAAGAAAACACCAAGAAAACTCATCTAATCTAAGAAACACCGGAGGTAGCAAGAGATAGAGAGGGGGAGGTAAAACCAATCCAGAGAGATTGGATTGAGCTCTTGTTGAAGTTCCAACCAAAGAAGAAGATAGCAAATCGAATCTCATAAAAAGCCTCTTTAGATCATGGCTTCCGTTTCAACTCCGAAGACACCCGCCTTTTGGAATCTTCGTCCTGTCACGATGCGCCCCTATTCGTGTGGGTTAGCCTAGGGCGAGTTCAAGATGAACAAGATGAAAATGCTTGGTAGGTCAGGTATGCACCTCTAGCCACCACGGCTACAAGAACACCCTATGCGATCTATCTCGATAATAGATCGGGGAGAAAGAAAAACCCAAGCGAAGACAAAGTCGTAGAGAAAGCACTTGATCGCTAAGAATCGGATTCCAATTTGTAAATTCAACATAGCAAATGATACATGGACAAAATCACCACCGGGATCCTACCTTGATCTTGATCCTAGCTCCTGGAACTCTAACGTGGTCTTCCTTGCAAGGTTCCTACGCCGGCTAGGGAAACCCTAGTCAACTATCTCGACCCTCTCCTCTCCGGAATGGTGTCCCTCTCTTCTCTGCTCCTCGGCAGCGAATGACGAATGATATGATGCGTTGCTCTTCGCACGAAGACTATAAATAGTCCGAGGGTCGTCTAGGTCAAAGGGGGAGGTGAATGGAGCCCAAAGTGGGCTGGGCCGCCCGGCCTAGGTCGACCGGCCCGGGCCCACCTCGACCCGGTTCGCGGCCTCCTTCGTCGGTGATGCTTCTCGTGTCTTTTAGAACCTTCACCCTTCTACATGTGAGCCCTTGGCGTCAGTTTCTCCGCGGTTTGGATAGGGCTCCTTGTCGTGCAAGCTTCAGCATTTTCTGTCTAGGTCCTCGGAGTTTTCTGCCTTCACGGTTCGGTCCTTGGGCCACTTGGAGTCATGTTCACTTCATATCTTGACCTGTACCGGGCTTCATGATCTTCTCACGAGGTGCTTGATGAACTTTACCCGGAAGTCTTGTATTTAGCACTAAAGTCCTGCATAAACAATAAACTCCAAAAACAACATGTAAGAGCGAACTTGTTATATCAAGGGGGTTAGTACAAAAAAAATGGATAAGATGACAAATTAATGCCAACACTGAAGGTAAACTCATGGCTAGGTTGATGGAAATTCACCGTTAACAGCTCCTCCATGCTTAAACCTTGGTCGTCCTCGAGTAAGCCTTCGATGGATATCAGTGTTGCCTTTCAATGTTCAAACCTTGCACTTGATCATACACGAGAAAACATAATGCTCTCAAAATTTTAATTCGTTAGGGTTCCATAGTGTACTAGCTTTCATCCCTACGAAGGGTGGATATCAATTAAGCTCTTCCCACAAGTAATTAAACATGCTCCCAAAATTTAAATAGATCTTATAAATTTTGAAATAAAGAATGAGAAGAAAAAGAGCTAAACCAAGTTCAAATTTATACCACCTTGCATCTTGCTCATGAACTCTCATCTCATCTTGTCTCTCAAGCCTATTTGTTCTACTTCTTTCCCCTCTCAAAAACATATATAAGTGTTAGGCTTTATATGGAGCTTTTGGGAAAAGTTTAGTCCTACCAAGATATTATTATTGAGATATTATCAAAACAAGGCAAGCTTCTCATGGTCTTACCGAGATTCGTCAAAAAGGTCATTGGAAAAATAATGTTGTTTCAAGGAGGGGAAGGAAAAATACACACACTTTGAGATAGGTGGACATGTGCAAATGGCAAAGAGTGATCTTGAGGCACAAAGGAAGTCCTCGTTATCGGATTGCACATGGTTTGAAAGATGAGTTTGGATCTTGACCTTGAAGCTTTTTGAAATTCCTAATGCATTTAGATAACCGGGGAGTTCACTTTATTTTTTATACATACTCATATTTTTTCTTTCTTTCTCATATATATATATTTTCTTTATCTCTTTATCTCTTTTTCTATATATGTATGCACATTTTTTTATTACTCCCCTTGAACTCTAAATTACGTTGTACCTACCTCCTCCCTATGCTTAGACATTTGCTCGTCCTCGGGCAAAGAGGTGATAGAGATAAGGTAGGTACCGGAAATATATTTTCCTTTGGAGAGATACTTGAAATCTTCAATCTTAGCACCATCTTGCGATCTTCCTTGAGTTGACGATCCATCCTCAAATGATAGGTTGTAGTCAAGGAGGTAAACACAAAGATGATATTTATGGTTTTATGGGTGGATATCCGGCGAGGTTTGTGAAATTTCCGATGTGGAGATTCACAATGCACGGATAGAAAAGGCTAGCAATAAGATAGGTACGCAAAAACGGAATGACCAGTTTCTTAGTCTCAGGCCAGAGAAATCAAACCCTGAATTAATTCACCCAAAAATAAATCTTGTATACTAAGTTTTTGCACTGAAATAAATATAAGGCTCTGGATAGGTAGAGCAACATGCAAGTGGTATTAATGACAAGGTTAGCATTACTTTGAAGAACAAATAAATCATCTTTAACCCATCCAAAAATTGAGAGCATGAGAAAAATTATGGGTCTCATCTTTATCATAACCTCCGCAAAGGATTAAGCTAGCATTTAGATTAATTTCAGATTTGTAATTTAAGAGAGCATTAGCTTAATCATGCATAAAACAAGTACAAAGATGAGCAAAGCAGCAACTATCATCATATATCAACATGGCACAAACTTTCTATCTTTGCCAAAGGTAAAAACATGGTGGTGACTTTATTCATCATAATATAAAACTAACATTAGTAGCACACATGCTGAAAATAAATAAAACAGAAAATACTACGTATACATAAACTCACACAAGCTGAAAAAATACAAAAAAGGAAAAATCAAACCAAAGTAAAAGAAATAAGCTTCTCCTCTCTTTAATCTTCTGCCGACGGTTGGTATTGGTAGTCTTGGCTATTGTATCCTTGCTCATAATAAGTTTGCACCGGTCCTCCTATGAATTGCTTCGGCGGTGCTATGTGAAGGCGACCTATAGCTCAAAGGCAATGTTCGTGGTCCCTTCTCCCATTTGATTTGCATTGGATTGGATGGATGCAATATTTTGCATGTTCCTTGTAGCGTATCCTCCAATGATGGCCACACTTTGTTGTGGTTGAGGAAGGTGCGCATATTGCTCCGTAAAGGCTATGTTGGGTACCATCAATTGAGTTCGTGGGGGTATGGCTGCGCCACTCCCCCATGTTTGCATTGGCACACCGCCGTAGTGTCTTGGCGGCATCGGGATTCCTCCATGCTGTGGCACATTAACTTGGGGTGCACCCTCTTCTTCTTCTTCTTGAGTCACGGCTGACGATCCTTCTTCTATAATTCTTCCTCTCTTGTTCTTCCTTGCCGTCACAAGAACTCCTTCCTCTAACCAATCTTGTTTCCCCTCAATAAATAATTTCAGCCTTGCATCTGGTAGGGTTAAATTAACTTTGACCACTTTATAGCCTCTCCTTTCATCTTCACTTATGTATTTTCCTTGTTTCATATATTCAATGCCCAAGGAAGTCCCGGCGAGGAGAAATTTCGGGTTCCTTGTAATCCCTGGCCTTAATGAGATGGCCAATGTCTCCGGATCCCGAGATTGCTTCGCAACACCACCGGTTGATCATAAGGTATGAGGGGTCAATTGGTTGCCCAACAATTAAGGCCGAGTAAAGACAATTCAACTCCATGTCGGTGATCTTGGTCTCTCTAATTCTCTCCAAAATCCTTTTGCACATCCATGAGTGAAACACTTTGATGATGGGGTTCCGAATACTACTCCTCTGCCGATTATCTTCACCCGCAATCATTCCCCAAAATCCTTCCAACATATTCTCATGCATATTTACCTGCTCCGGGGCTCCCTTTTGAAATCCAAGCAACTCTCTAATGTACTCATATTGTCACACCTGGTTTTAGAAAAACAAACCAAGTGCATACCTATATGCATGCCAGGATCAAGTTTCATGCATATAGTAGACATAAGTGAATAACAACAGCAGTATCACGTATAAAAACATAAACAAACTTACAGATCTATCAGAGTTATACAGCTCAATCCTGGAAACGGAGGCGCCAACTCCACAAGCAATCGACTGGGGGCTGCGTACGCCTAGCATCAACATCGTCTTCAACAGCTTCACACCTTTTTCTTCTGAGCAGCAGTAAGCAAGGATGAGTACACTTATGGTTGGTACTCAGCAAGGCCACAAGAACTAACCAGAAAGCGATTTAAAGTCCATCTTTAAGTTTAATTAATCATGTGAGGGTCCAGGCCGCTCTTGATCGTGAGCACGGCTAATCGATTAGTTTTACACTCTGCAGAGGTTGTACACTTTCACCACAAGTCGCGTAAAAGTCCCGAAGAACTTTGGACCCAACCATGCGATGCGGATCAGGCATCATACCACACTACCTAGGTGTGATTGCATAGGGATGCTATGAGGCCTTTACAAAGATTCCCGAGTGCAGGCTGCTCGCTAGGTTACATGACAGCGCAATGCATAAACCTCTCTCGAGACTGCAAAACTACCATAGAGCAGATCAGTCTAAGGGCCGGGCTATACACCAACTACCGGCACCCCCTAACCCCTTTCAGGTAAAGCATACCAAACACTAAGGTTTCTAATTAATTGGCCAAGACAGAGCCATATGTCTTGTGGTTGCACTGTTTTCCTGGGTGGTCGCTCCATGTTCCAATTAATGCAAAGTATTCTTGTAATAAAGCATAGATAGAAGGATGGTTAGGGACACTTGCCTTTCTCCAACGAAAAGCTACTCTTACTGCTCTCTCTTCATCTCTTGCTTCCTTGGAACTCTTTATCTTCAAAGCAACGAACAACGATCCTTCTTCTACTCGAAGCAAACATCGGGCACAAACATATACATAGGAAACAAACAAGTACAACTAAGAACAATGCACCAATCAAAAGAAAAGCTTTAAAAGAACGCACTAAAGGATAGGCTCGATTCTATGGTTACGCAACGACGAAAGAACGTTGAAAACAAAACTAAGGTCGATGCTATCGAAAGATTATTATCAAACAACAAGAAGAGACTACGTGCTTGACATATTTTAATAAGAAACCATATGGAAAGAATATTTCAGAGAAATACTCTATATCAGAATTAAGCAAAGTTATATTTAATTATAGAAAACACGATACACCTAATCATATTTTATTAGCAGATATTTAAGTACAAGTTATATCAAATTAACAATTAATACTAAAAGACAAAGCATGTGAAAGAATCTAATCGAATAACTTTATATTGCGTGTTCAACTAAACATATTAACATTGAAAAGGCATTTATATTATCATTAAGCAAATTAACTTATTATGAAAACTGATATGTAACACTAGACATCTTTTATTTAGAAAAGCTAGTTATAAATAAGAATTAACCAATTTACATCATGATTAAAGAAAACTGGAATAGAACCTAATCACTTTTATTTTGAAAAGTAATGGAATAAATATTAGTCAAGATTAACATGCAACTTTAGTGTTAAAACAAGTAACAAGTGATACACATGCTAAGGCACAAGTTATGGTGAAACGAACTAGAACGATAGCAACGAACTATCAAGCGCACAAGAAACCTTAAGCAAGGGTTAGGGGAACTAGTCTACAAAGGGAACTAGGCTGAACGACTAACACACCAACCAAAGGTAAACTGAACTGACAGGAGAAGCAGATAACAAGGTAAGCTTTAAAGAAAGGTAGCTAGGAAAGATTAGGCATAAGAACTAATTCATAAAGAGACAACCTAACTGAGATAGGACGGACATGAACTATATACTGGCAAGATATAAAGCTTTAGATAAGACTGGAGTTGAAAAGAGGATGCTGAGCTATAAAGCTAACAAAGAACGACTATCGATCGATTTGCATTTATGAGAGAACAAGATTATGAGCTACGTTCATTTTAATTTAACAAAACAAATGTAAAGGATATTTCAGAAATAAAACACCCTATGTTGACATTAATGCAAATTAAACTTTATTTTAAGAAACCGACGTAAAGAACCTAGTCAAATTTTATTTATAAATGTTCACGTATAAATTACACCAATTAAACATTAGTTTAATAAATAAACTACTAGGTGAAAAGGTCTAAGCGTAGAACTTTATGATTCGTATAGAACTAAGCAATTTATAATTAGAAACACATTTGTGTTGATATTAATCAAGTTAACATTCCCTTATAAAAGCCGGTGTAAAAGTCTTATCAACTTTTATTTGGGAAAGTCAATTAATATTAAACATTAAACAAGATTAACATTTAGTTTAAGAAAACCGGCATGTAGCTCTAATTAGCTTTTATTTACAAAGCATATGAAATAATCATTAATCAAATTAAAATTTGTTGCAAAACGGTATATAACACTATATAGCTTTTAATTAAAGGAAACATGTTTAATAGGCATTAACAAAATTAATAACAAATTAATTTTCAGAAAACATGTATGATGAAAACACACCACTAACGTGCACTTTATTTTATTAAGAACCTAATGCAACTTGAACAGATTAAAACGGAACCAAAACATGGATTCTATGCATAAAACAAGATTGGAGGACCTGGATGTGATTACCAGAAGATTTCAGGGGCTATCAGGTAAGTTTCACAAGACACATCAAATAGTGCTCGCAAAAAGGGTGAAGGATAGGGTTGGATCTATAAAAGGCTCAGGTGGGGTTTATGTGTGAAAGGTGGGATCTTTGTAGGGGGTTTTCTATAGATTGGCCAAGACACAAAAGATAAGCTAAGGATTAAAAGGAACACAGGGGCCTAATCACAAAACAACCCTATCTTCTACCTCCATCCTGGGACGGACAGGAGACGCACGGGAGCTCCTGGCGTTCTGGTCGCCGGCGGTAGGGGCGTCCTAGGGGTCCGAGTGAGGCACAAAACGCAGAGAGGAAATCAAGGGGATGGCAGGGAGGTGCTCACCGGTGGTAGGGACGCGAAGAGGCGGCGGGAATCGGCCGGCGGCGACGGTACTGGCCGGCTCGTCAGTCTCCACGACGCGGCGGTGCTTCAGAGGTCCGGCGGTCAAGGGAGCAGGCGGGCTGCGCTCGGCTTGAGCTCGTGAAGCTCCTGGTAGTTGCAGCCCCGTCCAATCGGCGCCCTGGTGCGGCAAATGGCGACGGCCGGTGGCGGCGCTCGGCTCGGTCCGCACGGCCAGCGGCGCTCCGATGGTCCTCCGGCGGTGGATGGGGTTCCCTGGACGAGGCTCCACGTCGCGCATCTGCTGGCGATGATGGCTTTGCCCGGCGGCTGGAGGTTGCGGTCGGGTGAGAAACTCGTACAGATCGAGTTGGCCATGGTGACTGTAAACAGAACAGAGACAGGAAGAAAGATAGGGATTCGATGGGGACGACCTCCAAACGTGCACGGGAACGGCAAAACGGAACGAGATCGACGAGTCGAACGTGATAGTGTGCTCACCTTTGCCCAGGGAGGAACGATGGCGACGGAAGGGCTCGCCGGAGTTGGAGAGGAGTCGCCGACGTTGGGGAAGAACTCGCCGGAGTTGGGGAAGGTGACGGAGCCGACATCAGAATCGAGCAATCCACCACACCATGGCATTTAGCTCGACGAGATAAACTCTATGGTGGTGTCAGTTTGCACTGGAAGTGCACGGTTTCGCCAGAAAAGCTCGCCGGAAAGTTCGCCGGAATTTTGTAGATGCAAAAGTTCGGCGACAGTTTGTGGGAACTAGGGTTATCGAAACGGGATGAGGTTGGCGGCGTTGGAAAGAGGACGCCAAGGAGATCATCGGGAGCTATTTATTGGCCGAGATAGAGTTCGATTTTATTTTCCCTTTTTTTCTAATTTCGGGAATTAATTTCGGATTAGAAAACAATTTCAGAAAATCCTGAAATCGTAAATAAACCACGAAAAATACTCTGAAAGCTCAGAAAAATTCAGGAAAATTACTAGAGATGATTTGGGATGTGAGGAACCCAAATAAAGTATTTGGAGCCCATGAAAAAGATTTTAGAGCCTTCCAATAAATAGAAACAGCTCGGGAAAAGTGAGAATAAATTCCAGAAAAAGCCAGAAAATTCTCAGAAGATTTTGATCAGCACCTAAACGTATTTCTAAAACCTTTTTACACTCGACAAGCACTAAGATGCATCGGCATGAATGCAACAGTCACATCGGACCAATTTATTTAATTCAGAAAATCAAACAAGGGCGTTTTCTTATACTATATTTCCTGTAAAGTAAATAAACGTTGGAAAATTTTTAAAATTATGAGAAAATCATTGTTTAATTTTCCTTCTTATTCACATCCTGAAATTAGAAATTTTCACGGTGTGACACAAATGAAACCACTTGTTCATCTCCTTCCAAACGGAATGAAAGGCTCAGCACTCCTTCATCAAGTATTGGCGCCAGGGCCAACTCCTTGTGGGTGTTTGCCGAAACTCCGTTGGAAAATTGCACCCATCCTAAGTTTCCCAACAAGTGATAAATATTCGCTTGAAAGCCCAACACTTGGAGAGCTTGGTCATCGAAGTTGACATTTGCCACAAGCCTCTTCTCAAGGCGAGTGAGCTTCTCCTCCTCTTTCTCCATCCTGATAATGGAACCATACTTGGAATATCGCGGGACGTATGGAGGTGGAGCGGATGATCGTGTCGAATGACGAGGTCAGACGGGCGGCTCCTCCGTGCGTCCTTGTGGTTCGGTGAACCGCATAGACGATCTTCGTGTGGCCCTCATGCCATCGAGGAGCAAGGTGTCGTTCCTCGGTGGTGCCGTCTCCTCCTCCATGCTCCGGGGAGACTCAGAGACCGAGTGCCTCCTCGAAGAACTTGTTGATGACACCTTCAATGATGAGGAACCATTCTTCTTGGAGAGGAAGCTAGAGGCTGCCTTCCACATGATTGTTGCACTCACTCTCACAAATATATCTGGGGTTTTTAACTGGTTGCAAAGCACACAAAGAAAGTATATGGAAGGGTGGAATTATAGTGGATTTTCGGTGGTTTTTGGTGGGTGGATGGAAGCTCGAAAAATTTTGCAGAGTTTCTGGATGTTTTGGACTTGGAGCTCAAGAACACGAACTGAGAGTTGGACGAGGGACTTACGTGGGGACTTAAAATAAGGGGAGGTCGTCCGGCCTGGGCCGACCGTCCTAGGGCGCCTGTTGGTCCTCTCGACTCCATCTTTCTCCAGTGCACTCCATGCTCCTTTGTTGCTTTGTGTCCGCGTGCTCCACGGGGTTGCACCGTCCAAGCTCTCTCATCCACTCCTTTGCTTGCATAATTGAGTCTCCAACTTGATTGCTTTTCTTTGTGTCACTTCCATGCCTCCTTGCCTCACATGCCTCCATGGGAATCCTGCAAAACAATGCCTTGGCTGCCCCCCATGCTTGTCTTTTGCATGTGCTATGAGGTTAGATAATGGAGGTGTCTCCCGTGATGCATCATGGTGCTTGTGTAGTTAGGTGAACTCAATTACCTCCCTCTAATCATGTTTTAATGCTAAGTACTCCTCTAATTTTGAAATGTAAAATTTAACTCAGAGCTAGCAATGAGTTCAAATAGATTTAGAGGAGTTTTTAAGCATCAAAAGCAAATGTAAGTCAAAAAAGTTTTCCGACTACTTTTATTTTGGTCATATCGGTATTGATTGCTTCCATTAGTTGAGAGCAAGCTTTTCCCGGCTTGATCGTGGGGGCATAGGTTTAGGTTCTAATTTTGGCTAAATGTGAGAGAAAGATTTTGAATAAAATAAAATTAAATGAGGCTTAGAAAAATTCTAGCTCTAGAGAAACCAAAGGATATGAATTTTAAACAAACCAAAAGTCAAGTTTCTTAGGTTCACGCGAGTCCTACCATGCGTTGAAAATTAAGTACCATCTAGGAACATAGTGTGGCTCTACTCGTGTGTTTTTAACATGTAAAACAAATCAACCTTAACATCATGAAGAGGATGAAAGGTTGAGGTAGGTTCTGAATTTTTTTTTGGTTTTGGTTTCTCAAAAAGAAGCAAATAACACATAGGATGGCTCATGTCATTGGTTCATGATTCAAATATAATAACCAAGCAAAAATTATAACTCTAAACATTGTCCAACCACTTAAGAGTTTATAGAATGTTTTGCGTAGCAAATTCTAAAACCAACTTACTTGAAAGACTCTGAAAAATCTTGATCGGGTTGTCCTCCCGGGAGCTTATTCTTCACTCCAAGGACATGGCCGTAGGCTCTAGCTCCGGTAGGCGTAGCTTCTCGAACACATCTATTGGCATGACACTCACACTTGCTCCAAGGTCACATAATGCCTTCTCAAACTTGAAAGAACCAACAGAACACGGAATCGTTAGGCACCCGGGTCTCCTTGCTTCTCTAGTCCATTTGCAATAGCGGCGCTACATTGCTCGGACATCTTGACGTGATCCACCCCGAATGTTGCTATCTCATACTTGTTTGCAAGTATATCCTTGAAGTAGCGAGAGTACATAGGAACTTGGAGAGCGTCCAATAGAGGCATGTTGATGCTTAACCTACGCACCACTTCGACAAACTTCTCAAAATGATTATCAAGTTTACCTCGGAAGTAGCGTGGCTTGAGTTGTGACATCTTCGTGTCCTCCCTCGGCATCTCAAAATCGGGTTCTTCGGTAACGATCTCAGTCACCTTCTCCTTAGCAAATTCCTCCACCTCGGTAGATGGTTTAAGCTTTCTAGCTCTCGCGGAATGTTCTGGATCTTCGGTCTCCTTCCCCGAACGAGTTTGAATGGCCTTCGCCGTCTCGGGACCTTGAGGTTGTCCCGGTAACTTCCCTTCATTAGCGGATAGGCGCCCAACAAGTTGTCCCACTGGTGTCTCAAGCATCTTCATCTTGTTGAGCACTTAATGGTTGGAGCTTCCGACCTCCGTCACCTTGCCATCGATGTTCTCCAACACTTTGTCTATCGCTTTGAACTTAGTAACAGTGTCCTTGTTGATCTTAGCTTGCTCGTCCATAAAATCCTTCAATTGCATACGAAGAGGAACCGAATTTGGAATGGATGAACTTGCATTAAATTGAGGTCTACCTTGCCCGTAGCGGAAGTTCAGCAAATCTCCCTTCCTCATGTAGTTGAGCATCTTGGCTTCCTCCGGGCAATCCTTTTGGACATGGACATACTCCCCGCACTCTTCACATGTGGATCTTGCTTCAGCAGCCTTTAAGTCTTGAGCTTCTTTCTTTTCTATCTCCATCTTTTCCAACCTCCTCATGAGCGAGTCAATCTTGCCTTCAAGGAGATCCTCCTTCTCCACTTGCAATACTCCTTTGACATTCCCCGTGGGTTGAACCGGAAGTAAGCGTCCGGATGACACCCATGTATCATTATCAGCGACCTTCTTGAATAAAGTGAAAGCTTCGGTTGGTGTAAACTCGATGATGGATCCTCCTGCCGATGCATCAATAATCGTCTTTGACGCCATGGTAAGTCCTTGATAGAACTTTTGAACAAGATCTTCTCAGTGAGTAGTATTCCTTCATGAAAGCTCTCATCAAAGCCTCCAAATTTTGCACCGTCTCTGCTGGTTGAGTGTAGAACCATTGCAAAGCTTTTCCAAGTAGCGAGAACAGGAAAAGCCTTGCCCTCATTTGGTTTTGAGTCACCTCGTCCATGTTGAATGTCTGACATAATTGAATGAACGCTTGGAGGTGAAGGTTGGGATCGTCTTTACCGGTGAAGGGTGAATGTTGCACCATGCGGATTGTTGAGGTCTTGATCTCGAATGGCCTTTCGATCTCTGCGTGGATTAGGATAGGCAGGTCGACGATGTCCGGGGTGCATAGCTCCCCGATCTTGCGCTCCGGCTGTGGTTGTTCTCCCATCGGTTGCGGTTGAAGTTGATTCTCCTTAGGGCTTGGAGGCGGTGATTCCTTTGGAGATTCCGACGATCCTTCGGCCTCCGCTTTTGGATTTGCAAATTCCAGCTTTTTAGCTTGTGCTTCCTGTTTCCTTAGACTGTAAAGTTTTTCTGGGTCATCCACAAAATTTTTGGGTTTGTTGGAAAGGTAGTCGTCCATCTCCTGTTAGGGTTAGCAATAAACAATATATATACAAAAACAAAAATAAAAATAAATCTAAGAAAACTAGGGTTAGTCAAAAACTAGATTAGATTGATTTTTGAGGATGATCAAAATTAGTTGATGCAAAAAGAAAAACAAAAAAAAAACTGAAAATAATCACAAGAAAAAGGCAATACTACATCGGATCTTGATTGCTTGTTCCCCGGCAACGGTGCCAGAAAAAGGGGCTTGTTGACGGTTAATATTTGTATCAAAGTTCGTTTGGATTTGCAAGCGTACAAATCCTCCGTCGTTGTCAAGGGACCCTTCTTCTCTTAAGTGTGAACCCAAGGTATCGAATCCATGGAACAATGTGCGATGCAAGATTCAATCTAATGAAGCCGAGAACACTTGATCTTCAAAAGGTTGTTTTTGCATCTAATCTAAGAAAACATTAAGAAAACTCATCTAATCTAAGAAACACCAGAGGTAGCAAGAGATAGAGAGGGGGAGGTAAAACCAATTTGGAGAGATTGGATCGAGCTCTTGTTGAAGTTCCAACCAAATAAAAAGATAGCAAATCGAATCTCATAAAAAGCCTCTTTAAATCATGGCTTCCGTTGCAACTTCGAAGACACCCACCTTTTGGAACCTTCGTCCTGTCACGACGCGCCCTCTATTCGTGTGGGTTAGCCTAGGGCGTGTTCAAGATGAACAAGATGAAAACGCTTGGTAGGTCAGGTATGCACCTCTATCCAGCACGACTACAAGAACACCCTATGCAATCTATCTCGATAATAGATCGGGGAGAAAGAAAACCCAAGCGAAGACAAAGTCATAGAGAAAGCACTTGATCGCTAAGAATTGGATTCCAATTTGTAAATTTCACATAGCAAATGATACATAGACAAGATCACCACCGGGATCCTACCTTGATCTTGATCCGAGCTCCTGGAACTCTGACGTGGCCTTCCTTGCAAGGTTCCCACGCCGGCTAAGAAAACCCTAGTCAACTATCTCGACCCTCTCCTCTCTGGAATGGTGTCCCTCTCTTCTCTACTCCTCAGCGGCGAATGACGAATGGTATGATGCGTGGCTCTTCGCACGGGGACTATAAATAGTCTGAGGGTCATCTAGGTCAAAGGGGGTGGCGAATGGAGCCCGAAGTGGGCTGGGCCGGCCGGCCTGGGCCGACCGGCCTGGGCCCACCCCGGCCCAGTTTGCGGCCTCCTTCGTCGGTGATGCTTCTCGTGTCTTCTGGAACCTTCACCCTTCTGCATGTGGGCCCTTGGCGTTAGTTTCTCCGTGATTTGGATATGGCTCCTTGTTGCGCAAGCTTCAGCACTTTCTGTCCAGGTCCTCGGAGTTTTCTGCCTTCACGGTTTGGTCCTTGGGCCACTTGGAGTCATGTTCGCTTCATATCTTGACTTGTACCAGGCTTCATGATCTTCTCATGAGGTGCTTGATGAACTTTACCCGGAAGTCTTGTATTTAGCACTAAAGTCCTGCATAAACAATAAACTCCAAAAATGACATGCAAGAGCGAACTTGTTATATCAAGGGGGTTAGTACCAATGGATAAGATAACAAATTAATGCCAACACCGAAGGTAAACTCATGGCTAGGTTGACGGAAATTCACCGTCAACATATGGCCACAACTGGATGTTTCCTGTTTCATTTGGATTTTTAGATAGTGAGACCAATGATAATTGGGAATGGTTCATGAAGCAGCTGCACAAGGCAATTGGAGATCCACCCTACCTAGCCATAAGTTCAGATGCTTCCAAGGCTATAGCTCATGGTGTGAAGGCTGTGTATCCTTGGGTAGAGCATAGACAATATTTTGTCCACTTGATGAAGAATTTTTCCAAAAAGTTCTAGGGTCCTGAATTTGGGAGGATGTATCCTGCAGCTGGGACTTTCCAGCCTGAGTATCACAAATACCAAATGGAGAAGATTTTTGCATTGAGTGATCAGGTGCGACCTTTTTTGGAAGAGCATCACAATAAAAAAATGGACGAGGAGCTCATTTTCAGAAGAAATAAAGTGTGATCATATCACCAAATACCAAATGGAGAAGATTTATGCATTGAGTGATCAGGTGCGACCTTTTTTGGAAGAGCATCACAATAAAAAATGGATGAGGAGCTCATTTTCAGAAGAAATAAAGTGTGATCATATCACCAACAATGTTGCAAAGGTTTGGAACAATTGGGTGAAGGACATTAAAGACTTTCCTATAGCTGATCTTGCAGACACTCTTAGAGGTAAGTTCGTGGAGTTGTATGCCAAAAGAAGGAGAATAGGTGAAAAATTAGAAGGCCATGTGATGTTACCCATTGTAGTTCGCCAATTGTATGCCTTAAGTAGGCAATTGGGTGACTTACACATCAAAGAAGGCGGAAGGGATGAAGTGGAAGTGTCAGAGATGACTCCAAAGCATAAGATAATTAGACATGTGGTAAGTCTGACTAATCAAGTATGCACTTGCAGGGAGTGACAAGTCTCAGGGAAACCATGCCCTCATGCTTTGACACTCATTACCACAATAAGAAATCCCAACATGGTGACTTAATTGCATCCTTACTTCTCAGTACATCATTTTAGGCTTGCATATGTGTTGGGGAATTGGGTTAAAACCTATCACCCTCGGAACTTTGGAGAAAGAAGCATTCTAGAGAAGTCCACGATGTTAGCAGAAAGGGCTAAGCGGTGTGTGTGGTTTTATGATTTCTGAAATGTCTGACTTTACTTTCGTGAACCAAAGTTCACATGAAGCATGAATTAAAAGCTTTCTAACCTATTATTGATCTTCGGAAGAAGTATTCACTGATGTAATGTGAGTTCTTGAGGCTTTGTGCATCGTTTCAGGGGAATGAAAACTTCGGGAGAAGATAGCGGTTCAGGAAACTCGACTTCGGAGCTAAGATTGGACTTCCGAAGCCCGGACCTGAGTTCTCGTCAATTCATGTGAATGGGAGCAGAGTCATGAACAAGCCAAGTCAAAGGCATGACGCCAAAAGTCCGGGTTTGATGTGTGAATACATGGCAAGCTTGTAATATCCGAAGTTAGTCCCGCAAATCACGGGGTGGAAAAAGACATTCATGTACATGTCCCCATTTGGAATATTCCCTAGATTCGAGGGTATTCTTGGAATGTAAAAGTCCCTTCATCTCCCTATAAAAGGGGGCCGGGGGCACGTGTGAAGGGGTTCACATCTTTTGAGGAGAAGTACAAGCTTTCGGAGATTCCTTGTTGACCGCTCATTCGTGAATTCTCTCTCTGTGTTCGGGGGTTCTATCCGATTCTTGAATCCCCAACAATATGTTGGTGTCATAAAACCATTACCTGACAAGTCTCAATGGCCACATGTTGATATTGGGTTCAAGCTGTTGCCACCATTGACTAAGAGATATGTTGGCAGACAAAGGAAGAACAGGATTCCTAGCTGTCTAGAGTTCAAAGGAAACAAGCCTAGAACCAAAAGATTGTATCAGGTGCAGTGTAAAAATTGTTTTGGTTATGGCCACAGGACTACATCACCAAAGTGCCCTCTAAATGTGAAAGGACCTTGATGTTGCCTAGGTGAGACAACCAAATAAAACTTTTCTTCCCTGAAAACTTGAACTGCCAGTGTCCACCGGTCAGACTGGTGGTGCTGACCGGTCAGCCCGGTCACTCTCTCTGCTCCGCAAGAGGCACCGGTCAGACTGTTGCCTAGCATCGGTCAGACCAGTGTAGCACAGAGCACCTGTAAAAATAGCTTCAAGCTCCTCTTAACTTCTAGCATGAACCAAACTTGGTGAGTGGCCTTGGTAGATGATCACAAGCAGGGTAATGATCGCTGCACACACAAATAGCACACCCGAGTAGATCGAAGCGGAAGCAAATCAAATATGCTAGAAAATGACTTAGAGAGGCAAACCACAATGAGACGCAAGGATTTGTTTCCCGAAGTTCACCTCCTACTAAGGAAAGGCTACATCTCTGTTGAAGAGCTTGTAAGGGAACTTTCCCACAACAAGCCGAGTCTCTTTCAATCACTTTCCTTTTTTCCACTAAGGCGATCTTTTCCACGAAGAGGTAAGATCACAGCCCTCACAAACTTCATGTTGCTCACCACAACCTTGATGAAGGACTATAATGGCGAACCAGAGAGGGAGGGGAGTGAATGGGAGCCGATAAAAATTCTTCTCGAAGGAGATACCTTCTCCAACAAGACGAACACGGACAACCCAAAAACTTCTCCGACTCGGAACTACCCAAGTTTGCCAAGATCATGTAGCCACTCGAGTGCTACTGATCCTAGGAACAAACAATGCTACCAATCTACTCAATGACACACAACATGAAGCGGAAAACTGCACGGCTTGTTGCCCGTGCTGCACCGGTGAGACCGATGCTGTGCACCGGTTAGACCGATGATGCCGGTCAGGTCGGTCAGTTGCGCTGGTCAGACCGGTGGCACAGCAACCGCACAGAAAACAATCTAGGCAACATCAAAGACTCCTCTAGGCCCTGGATCAAAAACCTCCTCAGAAAACCAACCCAAGCAAAAACTAGAGCCTCCTCAAACTCAAGCAAACCAACTAGGAACTCAACAAGAACTGACCCAAAGCAACACAAGGCAAAGCTCTACACAACCAAACGATCACCCGAGCCAAAACCCAATAGGGGGTCACACCGGTCAGAATGATGAAGAGCACCGGTCAGACCGGTCAGGACCTGGGCTCTCGGGATGAATAGCGAGCCGCGGGTCAACTCCTCCAAATAACCTTCCTGATCTCTCGATTCGCTCCACGGATTTGCACGAGACTTTGGGGATACTAGGAGTACCTCATGGGCATCCCATAGCTATGATTTGGTCCCCCCGCAAAACTCAACAAATCAAGAGGAATCGAATGATTACCACCAAGAACACCTCTTCCCGAAACCAAAGGAAAAACCCCAAATCGAGCACCTTTTCCCTCGGATTTGAGAGGGGGATCACCAACAAAAGAACCACAAGGGGCTCATGTGTGCATCCCTCACCAAATCCGCAAAGGATAGGCCTTAAATACACCAAATGAAAATCGCCAAGAAACGGCTCCGAAAATCACCAAAAAGGGAAAACGGAAGAGGCACAAAGAACACTTGAGGAATCACGCCGAACCTTCTATACATACCATGAAAGATTCATACAAGGTCTAGCTTGCCTCCTCAACATCCATCCCTCTCTAAAGATCTCATCATGAAGCTCTCAAACTAGTTGTCAGGGGGTGAGACCTGGACAGATCCGCAAGGGGGCTACCCAAGCGGTTGTAGGTTGATTGGAGGGGATCAGGACCTAAGAGCGTAGGTGGTAGTTCGCAGGGAGAACTCAGAATGTGGCGAGAATGGCCAAGAACACGAGGGTTTAGACTGGTTCAGGCCTTCGGAGAGTAAAATCCTACGTCCAGTATGCGGTGGAATTATGCGTGAATGGGGGGTCCCTTCGAATGGAGCTCTAGGCCGCCTTATATGGTCAACGGGCTAGGGCTTCCATTCGAGGTCGGTGGACCCTCATCGGGGTCGGTTACAAGTTAGGAAGGTCATCTTCCATTATTACACGGCGAATCTCGGGATCTGCGGACCTACTGGCGGCGCCGTGCCGCGACCCAGGGGAGAAACTTGCGCCACAAGCCCGGCAGGTCTTCCGGGATCTGGATAAGGTCTTCTGGAGTCTTCCAAGGTCGCCGGGGTTGTGGATAAGGTCTCCGGGCCCACTTGCAGGTTGGTGGGGCTTCTGACAGGTTGGGTCCACATGGCAGGGACCTCTGGGACCCTGGTCGGTGGGGACCCATGGGTACCCATGTCTCTCAAGCCCCCGATCGACGTGTAGGCGTAGCGGCTGAGACGACATCATGGCACCGTCGAGGTCGTGCAGGGTGCACGGGGATCCAAAAAAGAAAATTCTTGTGAGCGCGTACGAAGTCGAACATCAAGCTCCTGGAGCGCAGATCCAGGGGTTTGAAGTGAAGACAAGGCGCTGTAGTTGTTGAAGAACCGCCGACCTGACCGGAATCAGGGAAGATCATCACGCCTTCGGGGAAGGTCCCTATGCTGACCGAAGGGAGGTCGAGCGGAGGGATGGCGGAAGCTTGCTTCTGGTAGGTCGACGTGACGTAGGCAAAGAGGGCGTCACAAGACGCACTCGTGGAGTAGCCCCCGAGCAGTAAGGCGATCTGCAAGGTCGGGTTGGTGCTCGAAGAAGAAACCGAGAACCTACGGCCTTCTGCATGTGCTTTGAGATGCTCTTCCCGTTGAATAAGACAAACCGTCCGGAATCTTTGCAGGGCAACACCAGGCGCCAGGAGTCTTGTCGTGTAGCGACCCATAGGCAGACTATATAAGCACAGGACCTGCCCCAAGCAGAGATGCAGTCACTGCCACTATGTGACAAAAACTGAAAAGTTGTCATCAAGCCCGTGACAGACACGTCAGCGCTTCCGGTAGCAGACAAAGACCTCGCGCTCCACGTAGTAACAGAGTTGCGGATAAGGATGTCGCGTTAGTTGAGGTGTGGGCAGCGACCGAAGCGGAGCTCCACTGCTATAAATAGAAGGCCTCATTGCTTGCTTCTTGAACCAAGTAGGAACATCATGGCAAAGCCGCTTCATAATTATACAATGCCCTGGTCTTGTGTGCGTCCACCCGAGCATAGCGCTAGAGTAGCATCCCTTGGAGCTAGAAGAATGCTTGCGAAGTTAGGAGAACTCCACCAACCTCTGCGCCCGCGCCCAGCGAGGAATCCTGGTGCAGCATGGGGCAGTACATGCCTTGGCGGGCCTTGTGAGGGAAGGCCTAATGTGGTGTTGGAAACCGTCATGCTGCGCCGGGAGGGGCCCGAGGTGAAGCTGGTCCCATTCGGGATCTTGTGAGAGCACCCTAGCAAAAGATGGGACTCCACAGGAAACCTTCTGGGGCTAGAGTAGAGGTGGCTGTGTAGCAGCCGCGACCTCGGCGGTGGTGGAGGTCTCCAAGTAGGTCCTAAAGCTAGAAGGAAGCTTGCGACACGCTTCATCAGTCTAGGTTGCGCCGTAGGCACCATATGAGGTAGAACAGGACCTTTAATATGTTTGTATCTTGTAATTGGCCTTGGGCCAAAGTCTGTTGTAGCTTACGAAGCCCTTATACACATGCTCGCATGGCAACTGATGTGTCTTGACTATTGTGATGAGGCGCCCGAGCAGCAATGGCATGGCCAAGGTCCCGGCGGGGCTATGTTAGCGCGCCGACCTTCAGAAGGCCATAATATTTGACAAGAAGGCCCGTGTCAACCTGGGTCAACACGGTCGCTGCGCAGTGGCGCAACGCAGGGTGTCAATCCCGAACTCTGTAGGTCATGGCCGACCTAAAAGGCAACAAGGCCTCAGCTAAGAGCTGTGAAGAGGACCGAGAGGTTGTCAACGGGCGGTAGAGCCTTTAAGCACGGGGCCGTTGATAGGATGTCGCCGCTGTAGGTCAAGGCGACCTAGAAGGTGTGTAGGCAGCTGGGCCTAGGAGACGTGGTGTGAACCCGCCGTGGAAGGCCGAGGTGACCTAGGAGGCTGCCGGTACCTTGACGACCTTGAATAGGCGATAGGGCTGGCCCATAGGTCGTCCGTGGGTCTTGGCGACCTTGAATGTCACAGTGGAGATATTAATATTTTGGGGGCTTGAATGTGGGGCATAACGAGTCCACGTCGGCCGGGGCACTGATCGAAGGCCGGCGAACGCAGATTCCCGTACGGAACTAGCAGTTACTGCTAGTTTACCGTTAGGCCGAAAGAGCCGTTGAGCGATAGATCCGTTGAAGGCGCTGAGCCGTTGGGTCGCCGTGATTTGCGCCAAAGAGACGTTGGGCGCGGCCACCCGTTGCGCCGCTGGAGCCCGATTATATAAGGCCGATCCATGGCCCAAGGACCTTTACTTGCTTTCATTTCCACTCCGCGCTAGGGTTCCGCCGTCGTTCCATTGCTTAGAGAGAACAGCAGCACCACCGTGCTTAGGTCCGCCACGCACCGCGACCTCGCATGCGAACCAAAACCCTCGTAGTGTTTAGATCCAAATCCATCGGCTTCGAGGAGGAGAAGATGGAGAAAGCACCGATTCCGCCGCCGCACACCGTCTGGGAGCCGTCTGTTGTGACGGAGGAGCAGATCCAAGCCCGGGCGACCCACGGGTTGCTGAGGCCCAAGACGGAGGTCGACTGGAGGCCGGCAGCGGGTGAGGAGTTCCCGACGGAGGGGACCGGTGAGACTGTCGTCTTCCTTGCGCACATCGAGCGCGAATTCAGGGTCCCGGCGGGTGACTTCTTCCGCGGCCTCCTCTTCTTCTACCAGATCGAGCTGGTACACCTTGTTCCGAACTCGATCACCATCATTTCCACCTTCATCCACCTCTATGAGGCCAACCTCGGCATAGCGCCACACTTCCACCTGTGGCGCCACTTCTTCGAGCTCAAGAAGACGGGGAAGTCCGGGGTCGTGGGAAGCGTGGGCTTCATGCAGCGCCGGTACATGAAGTCGGAGTACGTCGACCTCGTGCTCCCTGACAACACCACCGGCTGGAAGCAGGGGTGGTTCTACCTCGACAATCCCGCACCGGCGCTTCCGGGTAGGACGGGGCGAGCTCCCGTCCCATACCCGGAGTGGACCAACCAGCTCACGTTGCGAGAGACGGAAGAGCTGCGCCCTCTGCTGGACGACCTGGAGAAGCTGAAGACAAAGGGGCTGACCGGCGGCGCGGTCACTATAAACTTCAGCCATCGGTTCATTCAGCCCATCCAGGACCGGTTCCTTCTGGCCTTTGAGTACTGGGGTCAGTCCGACCCCACCCGGGTCGTCAAGCGCAAGGTCTCCAAGGGGGAGATGACGGCGCGGGTGAAGAACATCTTCGGCGGGCGCATCCGTAATCGGGAATGCCCCAAGGCGCTCGGGGTGTACCGACCTTCCGACGCGGTGAGTCTTCGACCTTGGTTTTCGTCTAGCTTAGATCTCTAGCTATTGTGATGCACGTCTTTTTATCTGACGTGTCTCTCTTCTTGAATCCAGCATCGTGAAGGCATCTACTGGTGCCCCGCGCCACTGCGCAACGAGGAAGAGCGCAGCTACAAGGTTTGTGCTGCGGCGGACACACAGGCGATTCCGCAGCAGTGCATCGAGGAGTACATCTCCGACTCATCGGTGGAAAGCGATGATGACGCTCCCGCCACAAGGAGGGCACTGCCCAAGGTCGCTGCGTCTGCGCCGCGGCGCACGCGGCAGACGACGGGCAAGATATCCGCCTCCCGGGCTGCGACCACAATCGCCGCCACGCAGACGGCAGAGGCCAAGAAGAAGAAGAGGAAGAGGGTCGGGCCCGCTGTGTCGGCGGACACGGCGACGGTCAGCTCCGGCGTTGAGACCATCGACGTCGAGGATGATGAAGATGATGCCAAGTCACCGAGCGCGACGACAGTCCCATCTGCGGGAACGCCCCGCAGGGCTGCGTCGACGGAGGAGCGGGCGACGGAGATGCCCCGCAGGACGTCGACGACGGAGGAGCGCCCCAGGTCGGGCGCTGATACATTGGGCGACGCCGGGTCGCAGAAGAGGGCAAGGAAGGCCCCCCCGAAGCCCTGCAAGCCCGGGCTAAGGTCGGCGACCAAGTAAGTCACGGGGCTTATACCCATTAGTGCTTTGCATTTTCAAATTCTCTGTGCTTCTAATTGTTTGAGGTCATTGAGTGTACGCAGAGCACCCCCAACCATGTCGGGAAGCGGCAAGAATGCCTCAGGCCAAGAGGCGTTCGGGAGCAAGGGGAAGGAGGCGCCGGTGGAGCAGTCACCGGCGGTCTCGGCGGCTGATGTCACGAGCTCGGCCGCCGGGACTGGGGGAGCAGCGGCGTCTGCGGCGGAGAAGGACGGGGCCAGTGCCGCTCTGCCTGCTGGGGGCGAGCAGGACGACCTTTGCATGGCCGACCCGCAGCCGACGCTGGATCTGCAGGCCGGCGAGGTGGGCGGGGCTAACGTCGGGGGCGACGATCGCCAATGCCTTTACGTCGGAACCCCATGGGAGAACGACGTCATCGCCGACCGCCGTGACGTTGATGAATTTAAGGAGGCGTCGCGCACGATCGGGCGGACACTCGTGGTAATGATTCGTGTTTTGACGCTTCAATCCTTGTCCCTAATCCCGGCCATCTTGTAAGGTCTCAGATCGAATTTTGTTTGCTTCTGTTGTAGTCGCTTGCCAAACGAGCTCAGGCTCGAGCAGGTCTATTGAGGGAGGCGGCCAATGCCCACGCAGAGGTTGCCACGGCCCGCGAGGCTATTTTGCAAGCCCAGGTCGAAGCCGCGTAGGAGATCCAGCGCGTGAAGGAGACCATGGCTCGCCAGGCGGAGAATGAGGTGACCGCCTTGAAGAAGAAGTTGGAGGTCGCCGAGCGGAAGGCGAAGGATGCGGCTGACGACCTCCAAGCCGTGGTTGAGGGTAAGTTGTCAAGGTCGCCAAAGGTTGAATCTGTGTACCCCGTGGGTTTTTTATCTGACTTCTCGACCTTGAATGAATTCAGGCGCCAAGGAGATCGAGGACGCCCTGAAGAAGGAGCTGGTGGAGACCAAGGATCAAGTGAAGATCCTTAAGGAGAGGACCGCAGAGGTCCAGCAAGGTGAGTAGTTCTTTCGCCACAGTTGTGTATTTTGACTTGCCACCATTGCTCCGGCAAAATAATAGGTCTCTCCCAACTGACGACGCAGGTCTGGGGAGGGAGCTCACCGACCTCAAGGAGGCCGCACAGTACGTGATGGACCTCTACGTCCCTCAGGAGGAAAGGGCACCGCCAAAAGGGCTGGTCGACCGGCTGGATGAGGCTGAGAGCCGGATCAAGGACCTACTGCTGGACACCGCCAAGCTTGCGGCGACTGCGGCCTTGTCGACGGTGAAGTACCATGAGCCGTCGTTCGACCTGCAGAAGGTCTCAGAGGACGTCGACCTGTCCGGCTTGGTGAGGCGCGAGGACATCGTGGCGGCTGCAGAAGAGGTCGTCAACAAGTTCGATTTCGGCACTGACTGAGAGGTCGAGCTGTAACATATTACAGGTGTAAGTTAGGCTGAGGCCTAGCAAATGTAAACAAACTTATGTCGTAATAAAGCTTTTGCAAACTATATAAAATGTGCGCATCATTTGATTAGCAAGGACAATCGTTATGTATGCTCGAAAATATCTAGGTTGCGAGGAGCGCCCTCCGCTAACCCAACTCAGTGGAGGAACGGCTTACCGACTGTGCGGCTCAGCGTGGAGGCTTAGGCACAGCCGGCGCGCGGAGGGGGTCATGGACCCTAGGTCTCGCAACCCAGCGACTTAGGAACATTCATAAAGAAAGTAAAAGCCAAACATGTGATGGATATACATAAGCGTAAGGTATGCGAAAACCCCTTCAGGTGGTGAGACCCTTGTGTTGGCAAAGCCAAGCCCCCGAGCGCTTTGGGGCCTAACCTAGACCAAGCCCCCAAGCATTTCGAGGGGGAAGGGTAAAAACAGAAAGTAAAAAGGGAGACCAAGATGCAGGTCGACAGGGGGCTGCCGAAAGGAGTCTCTTTCTTTATTAAATGGAAATTACAAAAGGGGAGAGTACATAGCTTTTATTTTGGTACACATCTTCTAAGGATAGAAGCGACGTAAGTGCTCGATGTTCCAGACGTTCGGAACGCCTTGACCGTCAGCCCACTGGAGGCGATAGGTCACCGGACCGACGACCTCCATTATGATGAAGGGACCTTCCCAGGGCGCGAAGAGCTTGTGCATTCCCCTGGTGTCCTGGATGCGTCGCAGGACAAGGTCGCCCACGTTGAAGGATCATTCACACACGTTGCGGTCGTGGTAACGACGTAGCTGCTGCTCATGGCGAGTGTGCCGCATCAGCATAGCCACACGGTGTTCCTCAATGCTGTCGAGGTTGACCTTGCGCGACTCCTCGGTTGTCCCTTCTTCGTAGTGCTGGATGCGCGGGGCGCCAAAGGCTAGGTCGGTAGGGAGGACAGCCTCCGACCCATACACCAGGAAGAATGGAGAATAGCCCGTGGCTGAACTGACCTAAGTCCGGATACCCCAGATCACGTGTGGGAGCTCAGCTAGCCACCTGGTGGCATACTGGGAGGCGTCGTCGAAGATGCGGTCCTTGATGCCTTGGAGCACCATGCCGTTCACCCGCTCGACCTGGCCGTTGCAGCGTGGGTGCGCCACAGAGGAGTAGTAGACGTTGATGAGGCCGTCTTGACAAAAGTCCCAGAAGTCCGAGCCTGTGAAGGCTGTTCCTAGGTCGGTGACAATCCTGTTGGGTACACCGAAGCGGTGGGTGATGTCTTCCATGAACTTTGCCGCCTCCTTCGATGTGACGGTGGCGACAGCTCGGACTTCGATCCACTTTGTGAATTTGTCCACCACCACCAGTATGAGCCTGTAGCTGCCAAGGGCCATTTTGAAGGGTCCCACTGAGTCTAGGCCCCAGATGGCGAAAGGCCAGGACGGAGGGATTGTCCCCAAAGCTTGTGCCGGCACATGCTGCTGCTTGGCGAAGAACTGGCACCCCTTGCATCGCCGGACCAGGTCTTGAGCATCGGCCAGGGCGGTAGGCCAGTAGAAGCCCGACCTGAAGGCTTTTCCCACCAGGTTGGCGGAGGCTGCATGATTGCCGCACTCTCCACCGTGGATCTCCTGCAGGAGCTGAAGACCTTCAGATCTGAGGATGCATCTCATCAGGACGCCGTTGGAGGCGGACCTCCGATAGAGCTCCGTGCCGATGACAACGTAGTTGGCATTACGCCTGACGATTTTCTCGCGTTCGACCTTGTCTTCGGGGACTCGCTGCTCCACGATATAGGCGATAAAGTCGAGGCGCCAATCATCTTCGGCTTCTGCCATGAGGACGTCGCGGCCGCCCGGAGGGAGCACGTCGCTGGACGACGTATTTGGGTCGCTAAGGAGTCTGATCGATGGTTTGCACAGGTCTTGAACAAATACGCCGGCCGGGACCAGTGTGCGTTTAGACCCCAACTTGGAGAGGACGTCGGCTACCACGTTGTTGTCGCGACAGACGTGGTGGAATTCCAGGGCCTCGAAGTGGGCCTCGAGCTTCCGTACCTCAGCGCAGTAGGCATTCAGCGAGTCCTTGATGTCGTACGCCTTATTAACCTGGTCGATGACGACCTTGGAGTCGCCGTAGGCGATGAGCCGCTTGATTCCCAGGGAAACAACGATACGCAGCCCGTGGACCAAGGCCTCATACTCGGCGCCGTTGTTGGACGCTTTGTAGTGGATCTGCAGGACGTATTTCAGGTGATCGCCCTGCGGGGAGATGAAGAGTACGCCCGCGCCTGCTCCTTCGAGGTTCAGGGAACCATCGAAGTACATCTTCCAGTGCTCTGGCTTCTCCGTCGGTGAAGGTTGCTGGGTCTCCGTCCATTCAGAGACGAAGTCTGCGAGGATCTGGGACTTGATGGCCTGTCGTGGACAGAACTCAAGCTCGAACTCGCCTAGCTCGACCGACCACTTGACAATGCGCCCTGTGGTGTCACGGCTGCGTAGGATTTCTCCCAAGGGGAAGCTGGACACAACCTTGATCTTGTGTGACTGGAAGTAGTGCCGGAGCTTGCGCGAGGTGACGAGGAGAGCGTACATCATCTTCTGAGGTTGCGAGTACCTGATTTTACTGTCAGATAGGACCTCGCTGACGTAGTAGACAGGTCGCTGGACGGGATAAGGTTGACCTTCTTCAGGTCGCTCCGCCACTAGGACTGCGCTGACCACCTGGGTAGACGCAGAGATGTAGAGTAGCAAGGTCTCTTTGGGCGCTGGGGGCACCATGACCGGAGGTGTCGTGAGGAAGGTCTTCAACTCTTCGAGCGCCTGATCTGCCTCGTCTGTCCACTGGAATTTGTCAGACTTTTTCAGCAACTTAAAGAAGGGCAGGCCTTTCTCCCCAAGCTTGCTGATGAAGCGACCTAGAGCAGCCATCATGCCGGTGAGCTTCATCACATCTTTTTTCCCGGTAGGTCTCTTCATCCTGCGGATGGCGTCGACCTTAGTGGGGTTCACCTCGATGCCCCGGTGGCTGACCATGAAGCCTAGGAGCTTGCCAGACAGGACGCCGAAGACGCACTTCTCCGGGTTGAGCTTCCAGCGGTAGCGTCGGAGGTTGGCGAAGGTCTGGGCAAGGTCGGCGATGAGATTGTCCTCCACCGTGGTCTTGACGACCACATCGTCGACGTATTCCTCGACATTGTCACCGATCTGGGACTCCAAGCACTTCTGGATGGCCTTCTGGTAGGTCGCTCCAGTGTTCTTGAGGCTGAACATCATGGATGTGTAGCAGTAGATGCCATGCGGCGTTATGAATGCCGTTTTATCTTGGTCGGAGACCTTCAGGGCTATCTGGTGATAGCCTGAATAGCAGTCGAGGAAGCATAGCAGGACGCTTCCGACTGTGGAGTCGACGACCTGGTCGATGCGCGGAAGAGGGAAGGGGTCTTTAGGGCAGTGCCTATTGAGATCGGTGTAGTCGATACACATTCTCCATTGACCGGTTTTCTTGGGTACAAGCACCGGGTTGGCGAGCCAAACTGGATTTTTACACTCACGGATAAATCCGGCAGCTAGGAGCTTTATTATCTCTACCCTAATGACCTCCTTGCGATCCTTCGCAAAGCAGCATAGCTTCTGCTTGACAGGCTTGGCCGTTTTGCTTACATCCAAGGAGTGCTCAGCCAACTCCCTTGGAACATCCGACATATCCGATGGGGTCCATGCGAATATGTCAGCGTTGTCCCGGAGGAAACTGGTGAGCGCGAGTTCCTATTTCTCCCCGAGGTTGTCGCCGATGACCACCGTCTTCTCTGGGTCGGCAAGGCTGAGACAGACCTTCTTCGTCGCTGGCGTGGCATCCAGGGCGGTATCCGTGCGCTTCTGCTCTGGGACAGTGAGGTCGCTCGGGGCGACCTTCGCTACTTCGGCGATCATGACTGCCGAGACGTCGATGTAGCCGTTCGTCGTGGCGATGTCTAGGGCCTCGTTGTCGCACTTGAACGAGACGATGAGGTCGTCGTAGACAGTGAGGACCCCATTGGGAGCCGGCATCTTCAACACCAAGTAGGTGTAGTGCGGGATGGCCATGAACCTGGCCAGCATGAGGCGACCTAGGATGGCGTGGTATGAGGACTTGAAGTCCACGACCTCGAAGCTGAGATACTCCTTGCGGAAGTTCTCTTCCGTGCCGAACGTCACCGGGAGGGAGACCCGACCCATGGGGTAGGCTGCCTTGCCGGGGACGATGCTAAAGAAGGGCTCGTCACATTCTGTCATCCGCTTGAAGTCGAAGTCCATCTTCTTCAAGGTGTCGACGAAGATAACGTTGAGCCCACTTCCCCCATCGATGAGGGTCTGAGGGAGCAGGGCGCCTTCGACTATGGGCTCGACGACGAGTGGGTAGGACCCGGGATCTGGGATGTGTACCTAGTGATCAGCCCTGGAGAACGTGATCGGCTGCTCTGACCACCGAAGGGGTTGCGACGGCTTGGTGTGGATGAGCTGGATCTCGCGCTTATCTTTGCGATAGCGCCTCCTGCTTGAGCTAGCCTTTTAGGCCACCGACGATCATGTTGATCGACCTCTTGGCCTGCTGAAAGGGGCCATTAGGGTTACCCGCCACTGGCGGAGGGGGCAGGTCGCGCTCGTCACGGCGGTCCTCCGGCTGCTGGTTATCACGTCGTCGGTCGTCACGGCGATCGTTGTCACCTCGGCCACGTCGATCGTCCCGGCGGTTGTTGTTGTAGCGACGTGAAGACGATCGATCACCGTCACCTCTGGATCGCTTCGGGTTGTCGGGCGTACGAAACGCTCTCTTGAACTGCGTGCACTCACGGACGGTGTGAGTAGCCCCCTTGTGGAATGAGCAGGGGCTGTCGAGCACCGCATTGAACTCGTCGACGTTGAACATCGAAGGTCGACGTCCATCCGCCGCGAGCACCTCTGAAGGTCGCTTGCGGAGCTTGGAGCTTGAATCGCCAGCAGTGCCGGAGGCGCCTGCATCGCGTTTGGCGTCAGAGTCAAACTGATTGACCAGCGCCTCGTCGGTGTCGATGACCTTGTTCACGACCTCCATAAGCGACGCGACTGTGGTGGCGCCTGACTCGTGGATCTTCTTGAAGACCTTGCGGTCTCTGACGCCTTTCTTGTAGCTGTCAACGACCTGGTCGTCCCGGACGCCGACACAGGTGTTGCGGTTCTCAAAGAATCGGTTGGTGTAGTCGCGGAGGTGCTCATTGGTCTTCATGTTGACACTCTCGAGGTTGAAGGCGTTTCCAGGATGATTATAGGTCGCCTGAAAATTTGAAGTGAAGGCCTGGGATAGGTCAGCCCACGACTTGATGCTGCCCGCCGGGAGGTTGTTGAGCCAGAGCGACGGCGCATCGCCCATCACTAGTGGGAAATAAGCCGCCACGTGATCGAAGTTGCCGCCGGCCACCTTGACGGTGACGTCGTAGGTCGACAGCTAGATGTTGGGGTCGGAGCAGCCGTCGTACTTCTGGATGTTCGGCTTGAAGTTGTCGGGGTAGGCGACCGATCGGAGACGAGGGGCCAACGCAGGGAAGGCGGTGATGGCCATGTCGTCGCCGTTATCTCCGACCTGGGCGCCGCCTCCGTTCTGTGCTGGGGCCATGACCTGGGATCTGGGCTGGCGATCCTGGTTCGGAACAGGACCCTCAGGGTGGCCGTAGCCCGCCTCGTACTGGGCACGTCACCTGTTCTCGACGTCGTGGCGGTCGTGCTCCTCACGCTCCATGATGCGATGGACGGCGCCCGGGGGTCAGTACTCGCGATCGTAGTCCAGATGATGTTGCAGCTCCCGCTCCTCACGCTCGCGATGGTGCTGATCGATGTAGCCGCGAGCGTCGCGGCCACGCCTGTTCTTGTCGAGGTTGGCGCGTAGGTCGCCGTCTTTCGCGCTGTTCGCCCGAGGCTGGTCGGGGTTGTGCTGGTCGACTTCTTCCTGGATGGTGGGAAGTTTGCTGTGCGCAGGTCGATTAGATCGACTGCGCGAATGCCGGCTTGATGAGGACGCCACGGACTTGGATGCCGCGCTCCTCTCTTCTACTAGGGCTGTAGCAACCCGAAGGTAGGCCATGGCTGCATCAGCCTCGGGTGATGGGTTGGCTTGCTGGAGACGCGCCATAGCCGCGCCCAGGTTGGCCTGAGGGCTATTGAACGTCGGCAGCCCTGCTTCCTCGAACTCGAGACGCAGGTCTCGTGCACACAGAGGTACCGCCTAGCGCTGCTCCTCCACCCGTCGCTGGGCGCGGTTGGCGTTGCCCTGGATCCGACGTGCCTCCTCGGAGTCCGTCGCGCCGACACGTGGTGGTTCGTTTGCCGAAACCACCAGGACCCGCCGCCGGATGGAGCTCTGGTCGTTAGGGGAGACGTGGATCTGGACCTTCTGAAACTCACCTACATCCAGAGACGTGGGAGTTCGCATGCTGCGAGGAGCGGTACGCTCCTGGTCGATCTTCTTCCGCAACCGGCAGCCGCGGAGGGTGTGTCGTGCGCCCTTGTGGTAGGTGCACGATACATCGAGCGGGTCACGGCGAGCGCGGAGCTCGGGCTTGAGGTCGCCAGATGACTTCTGCCGCCCAGATTGGATCTGGGAGGACTTGGCCTCCTGACGGGTGTAGGCGTCACTAGGTGGTCGCAGACCGAATGGGAAGGTCTTGCGACGCGACGCGTCCTGCGTTGAGCGCTGGGCTCTCTCGCAGATCTGGAGGGTCTCCTCCATCATGTCGATGACGCGCTCCATTCCCTGAACAATGTCATAGGGTTTGGGCGGGTGGGTCTTCGACTTCAGATCGGAATTGGGGGCGGCGACGGGTGTCACCGGGATCTTCACTGTGATCGCCGGGGAGGTCGCCGCCGCCGGTGTGGTCGAGGTTGCCGTGAAGGAGCTGAAGCAGATCTCCATAGGGTTGGCGAGGATGTCGGCCATGCTCACCGGGAAAACGACACCAGATCGGGCCACCATGCTGCACAGCGAGTTCCCGATCACCCCTACCTGGCGCGCCAACTGTCAGAGGGTGAGACCTGAACAGATCCGCAAGGGGGCTACCCAAGCGGTTGTAGGTTGATTGGAGGGGATCGGGACCTAAGAGCATAGGTGGTAGTTCGCAAGGAGAACTCAGAATGCGGCGAGAATGGCCAAGAACGCGAGGGTTTAGACTGGTTCAGGCCTCCGGAGAGTAAAACCCTATGTCCAGTATGCGGTGGAATTATGCATGAATGGGGGGTCCCCTCGAATGGAGCTTTAGGCCGCCTTATATGGTCAACGGGCTAGGGCTTCCATTCGAGGTCGGTGGACCCTCATCGGGGTCGGTTACAAGTTAGGAAGGTCATCTTCCGTGATTACAGGGCGAATCCTGTGATCCGCGGACCTACTGGCGGCGCCGTGCCGCGACCCAGGGGAGAAACTTGCACCACAAGCCCGGCAGGTCTTCCGGGATCTGGATAAGGTCTTCTGGAGTCTTCCAAGGTCGCCGGGGTTGTGGATTCGGTCTCCGGGCCCACTTGCAGGTCGGTGGCGCTTCTGACAGGTTGGGTCCACATGGCAGGGACCTCTGGGACCCTGGTCGGTGGGGACCCATGGGTACCCATGTCTCTCACTAGTCCTATGGAAAATCCTAAAAGAAATAGGAAGAAAAACTAGGAAGTAAATGAGCTAGGGTTCCAAGAGATGGCTGCCATCCTCTCTCCACTTGTTTTATGTCAGAGGTTTAGATCTAGACAGCCCACAGGGTGGTTAACCCCAGTGGTTTATTTGTTCGGCGAGGTGGAATCTAGGGCTAAGAACTCGAAGGTTACGCACGAGCACACGGAACAGAGAACACGACGAGTTTATACTGGTTCAGGCCTCCGGAGAGTAAAACCCTACGTCCAGTTGTTGGTGTAGATTGCTTGAGGATTGCACGATTACAAGGGGTCGCCCTGCCCGCCTTATATTGGCTAGCGGACAAGGTCAGTTCCCAGACTCCTGGTCGGTTACGACCAGGAGACCTAAGTCTAGTTGTTTACAATACTTGCCATATACGTCGATCTGCTTGTCAGAATCCACCGCTATCTTGCCTTGCACGCCAAGTCTTGTAATCGTTCCAGATAAGGTCGTCTGGGGAATCTTCTAGAAGGTCTTCAGGAGGTCGTGTGGGCCACCAACCAGGTCGGTTGGACCCACTGTCAGGTCGGCAGGTCTTCTGGTAGGCCAGACCCACTTGTCGGGGACGGCCGAGAGCCTGGTCGGTGGGGACCCAGGGGTACCCATGTCTCACAAGCCCCCGAGCGATGTGTAGGCGCAGCGACCTTAGGAAGGTCATGACAAAGTCGTAGAGCTATCGACAGGTCGAATAGCATGCACGTCAGTCCAAAAAAAAAAGGATCAAATCAGCTTAGTAGCCGACCTGTTTGTAGTCTTGCCGAACGAAGAGAGGTCGAGTGACGACCTATAGGAAGCATGCTTCCAATAGATCGAAACGACGATGAAAAATTTCAGAGGGCATCAAGAATGCACTCATAGAGTAGTATCCGAGCATCGTGGTGGGCAGGATGGCTGGTATGATGATCTAAAAAAGAAAGAGAAGAAAAATTAGGTCGAGTAGCGACCTGAAGAGAAACAGGTTTCCCAACAGGTCGGTACGACGAAGAAAACAAGAGGGCATCGAAGACGCTCTCGTAGAGTAGTCCCCGAGCATTGAAGCAGTCAGCATGGCTGGTTTGATGCTCAAAAAAGAGAAGAAAATTGAGTCATGGTCTGGATCGAACGAAGTGTAGAGGCACCCAGATCTCCAAGCATATCTGCAAGGAGTCTGGCAGGACCGACCTCATGGAGGCCTTATAGGCGTGCCGACCTCAAAGAGGCCTCAAATCAACAATGTCCAGTATCCGAGGATACCCAGCAAAGTCTTTGAACGTCGCATGAAGAGGTCGTCAATGATGTCGTAGCTGAAGTTGTGATGTCCAAAACTGTTGCTGACGAAGCCATGAAAATATGTAGATCTTGAACAAATGGAGTGTAGAGACACCCAGATATTCCGTATAGCTGCAAAGAGTCTAGCAGAGCCACCCGAGGCATGCCGACCTCAAGAAGGTCTCAAATCAAAAGCGCCCAAGCACCCGGAGATACTTGGCAGGGTCATTAGGCGTGCATCCTACAGGGAGGCCTTCATTCTCAACGTAAAATCCTGGGTGTCCAGAGCAGGCTGGCAGAGCTGTAAAAAGCACACCGACCTCAGGAAGGTCACGCATCCAGGGCGCCCAATTAGGTTGGAAGAGCCGTAGACATACCGAGGTATTGCAAGACCTAGGTATTAAGGCACACCGACCTCAGGAAGGTCAGTTTAGTGCCCAGACGACCAGCATAGCTGCTAATCATCCAGCGAAGCCATGGTACAAAGGTATGACGACCTAAGTAGCGGGCACACCGACCACGGGGGCCTGAGGAAATTGTAGACGTGAAGCTTCTAATCTCCAGGCGCCCAGACGGATCTGGCAGAGCAGTGAGGCATGCCTACCCCGGAAGGTCTTCAATCGAACCTACAACCATTTTGCTCAGGGAACAAAAATATAGGCTGATTGGAATAGGTCCATTTACATGCAAAGCCATAGCGGGTGCACCAGGACGCAGAGCCTAGCGGGTGCAATGAAGACACAAAGCCGTAAAGGGTGCTTTTATTCGTCGTTATTATCTTTAGATGCAATGAGGCAGGGCCCTTTGACGCAGAGTCAGGCCTATCTCTTTGTAAACTGCAGGGTCACGGGTCAACAGAAAACGACAAACCGACCACAGATCAAGAGGTGTACTGTAGCCATGTGATGCCGCAGTAGCCTCAGTCATCATTGATGCACTAGCGACAAGGACGTCACGAGGCAGGGAAAAAGACGTCGCTTTTAATTATGCACATGTCTACAGGTCCTCTCGATCACATGGTAACAGTGTCGCCACTATACCAGCCACACAAGGCCTGGTTCCGGCTATAAATAGCACCATGAAGCTGAAGGAGGCAAGCATCGAGCATTGCTAAGCTATGAAGCCACAGGGTAGTATTGAGGCCATGCCATGGGCATGTGTCCGTCCACCAGATTGTAGGATGCAAAGTTTGTAGAAGCTTGGAGCTAGAAGAACTCTTGTGAAATATAGGTAGCACACCCACTCTTTGTACCGTGCCTCAGCGAGGAATCAAGGAGAGTTTGGAGGTGATGCTGTAGAGGCCCGAGGTGACGCTGTAGGTTCTTGGTAAGCATGAGATGCTTGTCGAGGGCTCGCAGGACGCGCCGAAGAGCAAGCTCGTATCTGCATTCCATAGTCAGGCACAAAGTGTGTCTTGCTATGCGCAGCGACGTGTAGATACTCACCGAAGGCCACCATCGAGGACCTGAAGCTAGAAGAATTCTTGCGATGTGCTCTGCTGTGGCAGGGTACACCTCAAGGATTGCTCTATGTAGATCAGGTCTTCAATTATGTTTGTATCTTGTAACAGGTTCTGGATCCAATGAGGTCGTAGGTGACCTGTGTACCTTTGAAGTTCCTGTGTAATGTTCGCTCTCTTCTGTCATGTAATGGTCGATTTGAAGAAATTATTCATCAAAGACCTAAAGTGACGTGATTTGGGGGCTTGTCGACCTCGTGGAGATCGAGTGTGCTATCAAGACGACCTGATAGCATTGTGTTTACGACCTAAACACAGGGTGTAGGTCACCGGCTCGTCCATTGGGCATATAGCCGTTGGCGTGAAATCCGGCGAGATCGTCTCGCGAAATTAGCGGCACATAGCCGTTGCGGCAAGCTTGTTGCGGTGACAGATCCGCAATGGGCATCTGCGGCGGGGCCATATAAATACGGCCGTGGGGACGGGTGTTGACCCTCCCCTGCCTTCTTCTTCTTCCTCCCGCCGCCTCCGCCGAAGTTCATCTTGCCCTAGCCGCTGTGCACCCGCATCCGCCCTCCATCCGCGAATCCCTAGCCTGTCGTCACCGTCTGTAGCAGACTGCGCGCCGGCTCCACCATCCACACGCTGCGCCGCTCCGCATGCGCATAAAGACCCTAGTCAACTTTAGATCCAAATCCACTCGCTTGCAAGAAATGGCGGTCGCGGCTACCAAGATCCCGTCCCCAGAGACGGTTTGGGATTCCTCGACAATGACCGAGGAGAAGATCCAGGTGCTAGTAGATCGCGGGCTTCTGAGGTCCAAGGCGGAAGTGGAGTGGAAGGCGCTGACCGGCCAGGCGTTTCCGACGGAGGACGACAAGGAGCAGGTCGTCTTCGCGTCCTACTTCGAGTGCGGGTTTAACGTGCCCACCGGGGACTTCTTCAGAGGTCTTCTCTTCTACTACAAGCTGGAGCTGGTACACCTCGTTCCCAATTCCATCACTGTAGTTTCGTCGTTCATACATATGTGTGAGGTGTTCCTTGGGATACCGCCGCACTTTGTGTTGTGGCGCTACTTCTTCACCGTGAAGACCACCGGCAGGCGCACCGGTGTGGTAGGGTCAGTGATGTTCTGCCTGAGATCAGGTCTCAAGGTAGAATGGATAGATATGGATCTACCGGACAACACTACTGGGTGGAGGTCGGAGTGGTTCTACATCACCGACCAGAAGCCGGCGCTCCCGAAGCGCACCGGGCACAAGCCCGAGAAGATACCAGAGTGGGACCTAGCGCTCACCTCCCGTGAGCTGGAAGATCTCAAGGACTTGCTCCCCCTCATCGCCGACCTCAAGAAGAAAGGTCTGACGGGAGGCTTCGTAGCAATGTCATTTTGTCGTTGCATGATCCAGCCGATCAAGGACCAGATGCATCCGGCATACGAGTATTGGGGTCAGTCAGACCCCACTCGTGAGGTCAACCGCAAGATCTCCAGGGACGAGATGGCAGCTAGAGTGACACAGATGTACACTGGGCGCATTCAGAACAGGAAGTGCCCGAAGGCGTATTCCCTGTCCCGACCTGCTGATCCTGTAAGTCCTGGGACATCGAGGTCGTTTCGGTGTGTTCCTTTGCTTTGTTTGATTAGAGGAAGACCTCTTATGTCTTGTTGCTTGTTTTTGCAGACTCGGGAGATGCAATTTTGGTGCCCTGCACCCTTGCCGATCGGCGAAGAGCCACGTCGGATTTAAGGTCAGAGGACTACCAGCCTCCAGCAGCTGTGCTCCTAGAAAATTATCAATCAGACTTGTCGGTTGGAGCTGACGAAGATAGCGACACAGAGGTCGGTGACGTCGTGGCGAGCTGCCCTGAGGCGAGCAGTGCCACGAAGCCAGCACGTAAGACAAGGGTGACGACAGCGAAGCAGTCGACCTCGAGAGCTGCCGCCAAGGTCGAGGCAGCAAAGACTACCAAGCTCGAGGCCGACAAGAAGAAGAGAAAGAGGAGGGCGAGCCCTCCCCCGACGATCCCCACCCCGGCGTCCAAAGAGGTCGAGGAGGAGGAAGACGAAGCTACCGATGACCCGCCGGTCATTGATGATCGTGCGGCAAGGAGGTCGCCAAGTCCCGCGACCAAGAGGCAACGGGAGCTAGAGCAGCAAGTGACGGAGGAAGACCTCCACCGTATGAGAAAGGTGCAGATAGCTGCAGCCGGTGCCCAGGCCAAGATGCCTATGAAGATTCTGGCCCGGCCCTTGAGGCCGAGGTTGCGTGCACCAGTGACTACGAGGTAAGACCTCAGTACTTAGACTTGTCCCTTGCTAGTTATTATCTTTTAGCTATGTTGACGACGTTGTTGTAGGTCAGACGCCAGGCCTCAGAGCACCTCGGGTGCTCAAGGTTCTCCCTCACGGACAGCGACGCCTGAGCATGAGGTCGGAACTCAGGGTTCCGTTGGCGACGCCGGGACATCGACTCCACCGCCCGTCATCGAGGTGGACCCCATCAACGCGGTGCCAAGCACATCAGCTCAGGGCCCAGCTGTGGACCAGGCTCAGATTGAGCCACCATAGCGGAACCCAGAAACAACCGGTGTGCAGGCGCCGGGTTCGACGTCGACGGGGCCAAGTTTGATGCGGGAGGACATTGACTGGAGCGGCACTCCCTGGGATGGAGACGTCTTCGATGATCAGGAAGACATGAAGGTGGTTCGTCGGGCCATCTTGACGTTGAACAATGCATTCTCGGTAAGTAGCTGTCTTGGTCTTCATGAAGTATTTTGTTTCTGGTTTTGTCGCCAACGATCTGTCTCTTGTTTTGATGCAGTCGCTAGCCAACCGTGCGCAGAGCAGGGCCGACCAATGCAGGAACGTCACGGCCGCGCAGCTGCGGGTGACGGAGCTCGAAGAAGAGCTCAATTGTGTCCGAGAGGCGGCCGCGGCAGACAAGAAGAAGCTCGAAGACAAGCTAAAAGAGGAGAAGCGGAAAAATCGGGAAGCCGATACATTGTTGACGACTGTGAGGCGCTGTTAAGACCAACTGCTTCACAACTTTGTCCATCCTTGGCTTGTACAACTGAGAGTTGGACCTTACCAGTTCTTTTATATCGTAGATTTTCACAGGCGAGAGGATGACCTCAAGAACGACCTCAAGAATACTAAGGAGAAGGTTCGAAGCTTGGAGGTGAACCTGCAGGAGGCCGAGGCTGGTGCTGAGGAGCTGAAGCAGCTGATGAAAGGCACCATAGACAGTGAGTACGTCGTGTCCCAGAAGCTGGCTTATGAGAAGCAAGCTTGAAAGGACCTTGAGGTCAGTCTCGAGGTAGCTTTGCAGGCATTGCGGAATTACCAGGTGACTATTGCAGGGCTTGAGGTGGAGGTGAAGGATTTGAAGAACGCTGCCGACCATGTGATGGACATGGTGGAGCCGCAGGTCGCTGGGGAGGAGCCAAAGCCAGCCATTGACCGACTTCTGGCTGCGCCTGAGAAGTTGATCGACCTCCTGAGAGCGACGAGCTTGACAGCGGCGATAGAGTCGCTCGTGCGAGTGAAGTCGCATCACCTTGATGTTGACATGGTCAAGGTCGGAGAAGGCCCAGACGCGACGAAGGACCTCAAGGCTGTAGAGGACGAGATACGGGAGGCCGCCGAGAAAATAATTGACGCCATCGATTATGTGGGCGACGATGGTGAAGAGGAGTCGTAGTCATAGAGTTGTACCCCCTCCCTCCTCCAGTCATGTAAATAACAATGATAATCTTCTTTTGGCCTGCACGACGTACTTAGTTTATGTTTGCACGAACTTGGTTGCCCTAAAGCGATGTGTCTTTATCATACCCCGCTGACCACTACTCACAGAGAGGCTGGCTTACCAGTCATCACATCTCAGCAGGGAGACTTACATGCAACCGGCGCGCGGGGAGGAGTCTGGGACTCAGGTTTTGCAACCATATGACCAAGCATGTTCGTAACAACATAAAGTGAGTAGTCGTGAGGGACGACGTCCTCAGGTCGAGCGACCCTTATGTTGGCTTGTGCCAAGCCCCCGAGCATATCGAGGGGGAGGAACAGGAAACTTCACCCTCAGGTCTTTCGACCCCTGTATTGGCTTTTGCCAAGCCCCCGAGCATGTCGAGGGGGAGGGTACATGACGTGGAAGAAAAGAGAGTAGAGCTCGAGACACAGCAGATGACTGCTTTAATTAATATTTATTAAACTAAAAATACAAAGACGAAAAATACATAGCTGTAATAAAAACTATTCTACGGATAGAATCATCGTAGGTGCTCCACGTTCCATGGATTGGGTACTCCTTGCCCGTCGCCCCACTTGAGGCGATATGTAGACGAGCTGATGACTTCTGTAATGATGAAAGATCCTTCCCAGGGAGCAGACAACTTGTGTATGCTGTCGGTTTTCTGTATACACAGTAGAACAAGGTAGCCAACGTTGAAGGAGGTCTCCTTGATGTTGCAATCATGATACCGACGGAGTTGCTGGTCGTGGCGAGCTTGCCTCATAACAGCTGCCACTCTTTGTTCCTCGAGGCTGTCAAGGTCGACACGACGAGTCTGCTCGGCTTCTCCCTCCTCGTAGAACTATATACGTGGAGCTCCGAAGGTGACATCGGTGGGTAGGATGGCTTCTAAGCCATAGACCAGGAAGAAAGGCGAGAAGCCCGTAGCAAAGCTGACTTGGGTCCGTAGACCCCAGATTACGTGTGGTAGCTCAGCTAACCACCGGGTGGCGTAATTTGAAGCATCATCAAAGATACGATCTTTGAGAGCTTGAAGGACCATGCCATTGGCACGCTCGACCTGGCCGTTGCACCGTGGGTGGGCGACCGAGGAGTAGTAAACATCAATCGTATTGTCTTGGCAAAAATCCCAGAAGGTAGACCCCGTGAAGGCCGTCCCGAGGTCGGTGATGATTCTGTTGGGCACACTGAAGCGATGTGTGATCTCCTGGATGAATTTAGCCGCTTCTTCCGACGTGACCTTGGCGACAGGTCGGACTTCAATCCACTTGGTGAATTTATTGACGGCCACAAGGATGTGCTTGTAGCCGCCCAGAGTGGTTCGGAATGGTCCTATGGAGTCGAGGCCCCACATGGCGAAGGGCCAAGATGGGGGAATCGTGCGCAGGACCTGAGCTGGCAGATGCTGCTGTTTGGCAATGAATTGGCATCCTTTGCACTTCTTGACGAGGTCTTTAGTGTCAGACATGGCCGTGGGCCAGTAGAAACCGGATCGATATGCCTTGCCGACCAGGTTGGCGGATGCTGCATGGCAGCCACACTCGCCGCCGTGAATTTCAGCCAGGTGCTGAAGTCCTTCTGATCGCAAGATGCACTTCATCAAGACGCCAGTAGAGGCGGATTTTCTATAGAGGTCATTGCCTATCACGACGTAGTTGGCACTTCGTCGTGTGATGTGCTCGCGTTCAGTTTTGTCTTCTGGGACTCGCTGGTCGAGTAGGAAGGCTAAGAAAGGCTCGCGCCAATCGTCCTCTTTTTCTGTCATCAGCACGCCGCGAGGAGGTGCTGGGGTTAGGTCGGGCTGTGCTTGGTCCGGGTTGTCCGGGTCCAACAGCTTGATCGACGGCCTGCGTAGGTCTTGGACGAACACACCCGCCAGGACTAGAGCTCGCCTGGAGCCTAGTTTAGATAGGATGTCGGCAGCCACCTTGTTGTTGCGTGGCACGTGCTGAAACTCGATCCCGTCGAAGTGGCCTTCGAGCTTACGGACCTCAGCGCAGTAAGCATCCATTGTGTCTTTAACACAATCCCACTCCTTGTTGACTTGCTCGATGACGACCTTAGAATCTCCATATGCCAGTAATCGCTTGATGCCAAGGGATACTGCGATACAGAGCCCATGGATTAGAGCCTCGTATTCGGCTCCATTGTTGGAGGCCTTGTAGTGTATCTGTAAGACATACTTGAGCTGCTCTCCCTGAGGAGAGATGAATAGCACTCCTGCACCTTCGAGTTTAAGCGCACCATCGAAGTACATTATCCAGTGCTCAGGCCTCTCCTTGGGAGGGGGCATCTGGATCTCCGTCCATTCTGACACAAAGTCAGCTAGAATTTGCGACTTGATCGCCTGCCTGGGGCAGAACTCGATGTCGAACTCGCCGAGCTCAACCGACCACTTGACGATGCGTCCGTTAGCGTCGCGGTTGCAGATGATTTCTCCTAGCGGGTAGGACGAGGGCACCTTGATTTTGTGGGCTTGGAAGTAGTGCTGTAGCTTTCTCGACGTGATCAGTAGTGCATAGAGCAACTTCTGAGGCTGAGAATAACGCTCACGTAATACACAAGTCGTTGAATAGGGTAGGCCTACCCTGTTCTTCTCGTTCGGCGACGAGAACTGTGCTGACCACATTAGTGGTGGCGGAGATGTAGAGGAGGAGCGTTTCCTTGGGTATTGGAGGAGTCATGATTGGAGGCGTAGTCAAGGAATCCTTGAGAGCCTCGAAAGCCTTATGTGCTTCTTCGTCCCATACGAACTTATCTGCTTTCTTCAATAGCTTGAAGAAAGGCAGGCCTTTTTCGCTGAGCTTGCTGATGAAACGACCTAGGGCCACCATCATACCCGTGAGCTTCATGATGTCCTTCTTGCAAGATGGTCTGGCCATGTTGCGTATTGCGTCGACCTTGACTAGGTTAGCTTCGATGCCTTGGTGTCCCACCATGAAGCCTAGAAGCAACCCAGAGGGAACACCAAAGATGCACTTGGTCGGGTTGAGCTTCCACTGGTAGGTGCGTAGATTGGAGAAGGTCTCGGCGAGGTCGTTGATGAGCTGATCTTGTTCGGTGGTCTTGACGACCACATCGTCGACGTAAGCTTCCACGTTCTTCCCGATCTGAGAGTGCAGGCACTTCTGTATCGCCTTCTAGTAGGTCGCGCCAGCGTTTTTCAAACCAAAGGTCATGACCTTGTAGAAGTAGATACCATTGGGCATTATGAACGCCATCTTGTCTTGGTCGTCGGGATTCAGGGCTATCTGGTGATATCCTGAGTAGCAATCTAAGAAGCATAGTAGGACGCTACCGGCCGTGGAGTCCACTGAAGGATCGATTAGGCGACCAGAGAGAGGGGGGGGGGTGAATGGGAGCTGGTAAAAATTCTTCCCGGAGGATGAACTCGGCCTATGCCCCAAAATTACCACCGAGGATTCCCACACAAGCTTGCCAAGGTCGCGTAGTCACAACGGACCTACCAACCCTAGGAACAAGTCCAAACAAGTTGCAACACGGAAGCACAACTCAAGAAGCAAAGGACTTAGGCAATCTGGGAAGCACCAGGCGGACTGTCCGCAGTGTCCGGGCGGACTGTCCGCGAGGAGGGCGCGGAATGTCCGCGGTAGGGGGCGGACCTTCCGAAATTGCTACCCAAACCTCCAGTAGCGCACCGAGAAAAACGGACCGTCCGTGATGGACCCGCGGACCGTCCGCCTCGTCACGGACCGTTCGGCACTCTAGTACGGACCGTCCGCAAACTTCATGCACTAAAAACCCACCGACAAAATGGATCGAAAGAAAGGCGCTCAAGAACTCGCACGAACACGAAGAACAGCTGGGCTGTGAGGCACCTCGCGGACGGTCCGCGGCTACCTCGCGGACGGTCCACCAGGTGCTAATCGGCACAGCCGAGAATCCCGAGAAACAACCTCCAACTTGCGATCGATGGATCTCCCAAACCACTTGGAGTCTTGAGACGAAATTTTGGGGAGATGATGAGCACCCTAAATGGAAGATATGCCCCAAAAATTTCGGCCTCTAACTCCCTACAACTCCCGGAATCGCAAATCTCGTGCCTCTACCTCAAGAACACGAAGAACTCGAAAACCACCAAAATCGAAGGCCTTTCTACGGGATTTGAGGGGCAAGATCACCAAGAAAAGAGGCCAAGAAGAAGAAGAGGAAGAGGGTCGGGCCCGCTGTGTCGGCGGACACGGCGACGGTCAGCTCCGGCGTTGAGACCATCGACGTCGAGGATGATGAAGATGATGCCAAGTCACCGAGCGCGACGACAGTCCCATCTGCGGGAACGCCCCGCAGGGCTGCGTCGACGGAGGAGCGGGCGACGGAGATGCCCCGCAGGACGTCGACGACGGAGGAGCGCCCCAGGTCGGGCGCTGATACATTGGGCGACGCCGGGTCGCAGAAGAGGGCAAGGAAGGCCCCCCCGAAGCCCTGCAAGCCCGGGCTAAGGTCGGCGACCAAGTAAGTCACGGGGCTTATACCCATTCGTGCTTTGCATTTTCAAATTCTCTGTGCTTCTAATTGTTTGAGGTCGTTGAGTGTACGCAGAGCACCCCCAACCATGTCGGGAAGCGGCAAGAACACCTCAGGCCAAGAGGCGTTCGGGAGCAAGGGGAAGGAGGCACCGGTGGAGCAGTCGCCGGCGGTCTCGGCGGCTGATGTCACGAGCTCGGCCGCCGGGACTGGGGGAGCGGCGGCGTCTGCGGCGGAGAAGGACGGGGCCAGTGCCGCTCTGCCTGCTGGGGGCGAGCAGGACGACCTTTGTATGGCCGACCCGCAGCCGACGCTGGATCCACAGGCCGGCGAGGTGGGCGGGGCCAACGTCGGGGGCGACGATCGCCAATGCCTTTACGTCGGAACCCCATGGGAGAACGACGTCATCGCCGACCGCCGTGACGTTGATGAATTTAAGGAGGCGTCGCGCACGATCGGGCGGACACTCGTGGTAATGATTCGTGTCTTGACGCTTCAATCCTTGTCCCTGATCCCGGCCATCTTGTAAGGAGGTGTCTTGACTCGAATTTTGTTTGCTTCTGTTGTAGTCGCTTGCCAAACGAGCTCAGGCTCGGGCAGGTCTATTGAGGGAGGCGGCCAATGCCCACGCAGAGGTTGCCACGGCCCGCGAGGCTATTTTGCAAGCCCAGGTCGAAGCCGCGTAGGAGATCCAGCGCGTGAAGGAGACCATGGCTCGCCAGGCGGAGAAGGAGGTTACCGCCTTGAAGAAGAAGTTGGAGGTCGCCGAGCGGAAGGCGAAGGATGCGGCTGACGACCTCCAAGCCGTGGTTGAGGGTAAGTTGTCAAGGTCGCCAAAGGTTGAATCTATGTACCCCGTGGGTTTTTTATCTGACTTCTCGACCTTGAATGAATTCAGGCGCCAAGGAGATCGAGGACGCCCTGAAGAAGGAGCTGGTGGAGACCAAGGATCAAGTGAAGATCCTTAAGGAGAGGACCGCGGAGGTCCAGCAAGGTGAGTAGTTCTTTCGCCACAGTTGTGTATTTTGACTTGCCACCATTGCTCCGGCAAAATAATAGGTCTCTCCCAACTGACGACGCAGGTCTGGGGAGGGAGCTCACCGACCTCAAGGAGGCCGCACAGTACGTGATGGACCTCTACGTCCCTCAGGAGGAAAGGGCACCGCCAAAAGGGCTGGTCGACCGGCTGGATGAGGCTGAGAGCCGGATCAAGGACCTACTGCTGGACACCGCCAAGCTTGCGGCGACTGCGGCCTTGTCGACGGTGAAGTACCATGAGCCGTCGTTCGACCTGCAGAAGGTCTCAGAGGACGTCGACCTGTCCGGCTTGGTGAGGCGCGAGGACATCATGGCGGCCGCAGAAGAGGTCGTCAACAAGTTCGATTTCGGCACTGACTGAGAGGTCAAGCTGTAACATATTGCAGATGTAAGTTAGGCCGAGGCCTAGCAAATGTAAACAAACTTCTGTCGTAATAAAGCTTTTGCAAACTATATAAAATGTGCGCATCATTTGATTAGCAAGGACAATCGTTATGTAAGCTCGAAAATATCTAGGTCGCGAGGAGCGCCCTCCGCTAACCCAACTCAGTGGAGGAACGGCTTACCGACTGTGCGGCTCAGCGTGGAGGCTTAGGCACAGCCGGCGTGCGGAGGGGGTCATGGACCCTAGGTCTCGCAACCCAGTGACTTAGGAACATTCATAAAGAAAGTAAAAGCCAAACATGTGATGGATATACATAAGCGTAAGGTATGCGAAAACCCCTTCAGGTGGTGAGACCCTTGTGTTGGCAAAGCCAAGCCCCCGAGCGCTTTGGGGCCTAACCTAGACCAAGCCCCCAAGCGTTTCGAGGGGGAAGGGTAAAAACAGAAAGTAAAAAGGGAGACCAAGATGCAGGTCGACAGGGGGGCTGCCGAAAGGAGTCTCTTTCTTTATTAAATGGAAATTACAAAAGGGGAGAGTACATAGCTTTTATTTTGGTACACATCTTCTAAGGATAGAAGCGACGTAAGTGCTCGATGTTCCAGACGTTCGGAACGCCTTGACCGTCAGCCCACTGGAGGCGATAGGTCACCGGACCGACGACCTCCATTATGATGAAGGGACCTTCCCAGGGTGCGGAGAGCTTGTGCATTCCCCTGGTGTCCTGGATGCGTCGCAGGACAAGGTCGCCCACGTTGAAGGATCATTCACGCACGTTGCGGTCGTGGTAACGACGTAGCTGCTGCTCATGGCGAGTGTGCCGCATCAGCGCAGCCACACGGTGTTCCTCAATGCTGTCGAGGTTGACCTTGCGCGACTCCTCGGCTGTCCCTTCTTCGTAGTGCTGGATGCGCGGGGCGCCAAAGGCTAGGTCGGTAGGGAGGACAACCTCCGACCCATACACCAGGAAGAATGGTGAATAGCCCGTGGTTGAACTGACCTAAGTCCGGATACCCCAGATCACGTGTGGGAGCTCAGCTAGCCACCTGGTGGCATACTGGGAGGCGTCGTCGAAGATGCGGTCCTTGATGCCTTGGAGCACCATGCCGTTCACCCGCTCGACCTGGCCGTTGCAGCGTTGGTGCGCCACAGAGGAGTAGTAGACGTCGATGAGGCCGTCTTGACAAAAGTCCCAGAAGTCTGAGCCTGTGAAGGCTGTTCCTAGGTCAGTGACAATCCTGTTGGGTACACCGAAGCGGTGGGTGATGTCTTCCATGAACTTTGCCGCCTCCTTCGATGTGACGGTGGCGACAGCTCGGACTTCGATCCACTTTGTGAATTTGTCCACCACCACCAGGATGTGCCTGTAGCCGCCAGGGGCCGTTTTGAAGGGTCCCACTGAGTCTAGGCCCCAGATGGCGAAAGGCTAGGACGGAGGGATTGTCCTCAAAGCTTGTGCCGGCACATGCTGCTGCTTGGTGAAGAACTGGCACCCCTTGCATCGCCGGACCAGGTCTTGAGCGTCGGCCAGGGTGGTAGGCCAGTAGAAGCCCGACCTGAAGGCTTTTCCCACCAGGTTGGCAGAGGCTGCATGATTGCCGCACTCTCCACCGTGGATCTCCTGCAGGAGCTGAAGACCTTCAGATCTGAGGATGCATCTCATCAGGATGCCGTTGGAGGCGGACCTCCGATAGAGCTCCGTGCCGATGACAACGTAGTTGGCACTACGCCTGACGATTTTCTCGCGTTCGACCTTGTCTTCGGGGACTCGCTGCTCCACGATGTAGGCGATGAAGTCGAGGCGCCAATCATCTTCGGCTTCTGCCATGAGGACGTCACGGCCGCCCGGAGGGAGCACGTCGCTGGACGACGTATTGGGGTCGCTAAGGAGTCTGATCGATGGTTTGCGCAGGTCTTGAACAAATACGCCAGCCGAGACCAGCGTGCATTTAGACCCCAACTTGGAGAGGACGTCGGCTACCACGTTGTTGTCGCGACAGACGTGGTGGAATTCGAGGCCCTCGAAGTGGGCCTCGAGCTTCCGTACATCAGCGCAGTAGGCGTTCAACGAGTCCTTCTTGATGTCGCACGCCTTATTAACCTGGTCGATGACGACCTTGGAGTCGCCATAGGCGATGAGCCGCTTGATTCCCAGGGAAACAGCGATGCGCAGCCCGTGGATCAAGGCCTCATACTCGGTGCCGTTGTTGGACGCTTTGTAGTGGATCTGCAGGACGTATTTCAGGTGATCGCCCTACGGGGAGATGAAGAGTACGCCCGCGCCTGCTCCTTCGAGGTTCAGGGAACCATCGAAGTACATCTTCCAGTGCTCTGGCTTCTCCGTCGGTGGAGGTTGCTGGGTCTCCGTCCATTCAGAGATGAAGTCTGCGAGGATCTGGGACTTGATGGCCTGTCATGGACAGAACTCAAGCTCGAACTCGCCTAGCTCGACCGACCACTTGACAATGCGCCCTGTGGTGTCACGGCTGTGTAGGATTTCTCCCAAGGGGAAGCTGGACACGACCTTGATCTTGTGTGACTGGAAGTAGTGCCGGAGCTTGCGCGAGGTGACGAGGAGAGCGTACATCATCTTCTGAGGTTGCGAGTACCTAATTTTACTGTCAGATAGGACCTCGCTGACGTAGTAGACAGGTCGCTGGACGGGATAAGGTTGACCTTCTTCAGGTCGCTCCGCCACTAGGACTGCGCTGACCACCTGGGTAGACGCAGAGATGTAGAGTAGCAAGGTCTCTTTGGGCGCCGGGGGCACCATGACCGGAGGCGTCGTGAGGAAGGTCTTCAACTCTTCGAGCGCCTGATCTGCCTCGTCTGTCCACTGGAATTTGTCGGACTTTTTCAGCAACTTGAAGAAGGGTAGGCCTTTCTCCCCAAGCTTGCTGATGAAGCGACCTAGAGCAGCCATCATGCCGGTGAGCTTCATCACATCTTTTATCCCAGTAGGTCTCTTCATCCTGCGGATGGCGTCGACCTTAGTGGGGTTCGCCTCGATGCCCCGGTGGCTGACCATGAAGCCTAGGAGCTTGCCAGACGGGACGCCGAAGACGCACTTCTCCGGGTTGAGCTTCCAGCGGTAGCGTCAGAGGTTGGCGAAGGTGTGGGCAAGGTCGGCGATGAGATTGTCCTCCACCGTGGTCTTGACGACCACATCGTCGACGTATTCCTCGACATTGTCGCCGATCTGGGACTCCAGGCACTTCTGGATGGCCTTCTGGTAGGTCGCTCCAGCGTTCTTGAGGCTGAACATCATGGCTGTGTAGCAGTAGATGCCGTGCGGCATTATGAACGCCGTTTTATCTTGGTCGGAGACCTTCAGGGCTATCTGGTGATAGCCTGAATAGCAGTCGAGGAAGCATAGCAGGACGCTTCTGGCTGTGGAGTCGACGACCTGGTCGATGCGCGGAAGAGGGAAGGGGTCTTTAGGGCAGTGCCTATTGAGATCGGTGTAGTCGATACACATTCTCCATTGACCGGTTTTCTTGGGTACAAGCACCGGGTTGGCGAGCCAAACTGGATTTTTACACTCACGGATAAATCCGGCAGCTAGGAGCTTTATTATCTCTACCCTAATGACCTCCTTGCGATCCTTCGCAAAGCGGCATAGCTTCTGCTTGACAGGCTTGGCCGTTTTGCTTACATCCAAGGAGTGCTCAGCCAGCTCCCTTGGAACATCCGGCATATCCGATGGGGTCCATGCGAATATGTCAGCGTTGTCCCGGAGGAAACTGGTGAGCACGAGTTCCTATTTCTCCCCGAGGTTGTCGCCGATGACCACCGTCTTCTCTGGGTCGGCAAGGCCGAGACAGACCTTCTTCGTCGCTGGCGTGGCATCTAGGGCGGTATCCGTGCGCTTCTGCTCTGGGACGGTGAGGTCGCTCGGGGCGACCTTCGCTGCTTCGGCGATCATGACTGCCGAGACGTCGATACAGGCGTTCGTCGTGGCGATGTCTAGGGCCTCGTTGTCGCACTTGAACGAGACGATGAGGTCGTCGTAGACAGTGAGGACCCTATTGGGAGCTGGCATCTTCAACACCAAGTAGGTGTAGTGCGGGATGGCCATGAACCTGGCCAGCATGAGGCGACCTAGGATGGCGTGGTATGAGGACTTGAAGTCCGCGACCTCGAAGCTGAGATACTCCTTGCGGAAGTTCTCTTCCGTGCCGAACGTCACCGGGAGGGAGACCCGACCCATGGGGTAGGCTGCCTTGCCGGGGACGATGCTAAAGAAGGGCTCGTCACATTCTGTCATCCGCTTGAAGTCGAAGTCCATCTTCTTCAAGGTGTCGACGAAGATAACGTTGAGCCCACTTCCCCCGTCGATGAGGGTCTGAGGGAGCAGGGCGCCTTCGACTATGGGCTCGACGACGAGTGGGTAGGACCCGGGATCTGGGATGTGTACCCAGTGATCAGCCCTAGAGAATGTGATCGGCTGCTCCGACCACCGAAGGGGTTGCGACGGCTTGGTGTGGATGAGCTGGATCTCGCGCTTATCTTTGCGATAGCGCCTCCTGCTTGAGCTAGCCTTTTAGGCCACCGACGATCATGTTGATCGACCTCTTGGCCTGCTGAAAGGGGCCATTAGGGTTACCCGCCACTGGCGGAGGGGGCAGGTCACGCTCGTCACGGCGGTCCTCCGGCTGCTGGTTATCACGTCGTCAGTCGTCACGGCGATCGTTGTCACCTCGGCCACGTCGATCGTCCCGGCGGTTGTTGTTGTAGCGACGTGAAGACGATCGATCGCCGTCACCTCTGGATCACTTCGGGTCGTCGGGCGTACGGAACGCTCTCTTGAACTGTGTGCACTCACGGACGGTGTGAGTGGCCCCCATGTGGAACGAGCAGGGGCTGTCGAGCACCGCATTGAACTCGTCGACGTTGAACATCGAAGGTCGACGCCCATCCGCCGCTAGCACCTCTGAAGGTCGCTTGCGGAGCTTGGAGCTTGAATTGCCAGCAGTGACAGAGGCACCTGCATCGCGTTAGGCGTCAGAGTCAAACTGATTGACCAGCGCCTCGTCGGTGTCGATGACCTTGTTCACGACCTCCATAAGCGACGCGACTGTGGTGGCGCCTGACTCGTGGATCTTCTCGAAGACCTTGCGGTCTCTGACACCTTTCTTGTAGCTGTCAACGACCTGGTCGTCCCGGACGCCGACACAGGTGTTGCGGTTCTCAAAGAATCGGTTGGTGTTGTCGCGGAGCTGCTCATTGGTCTTCATGTTGACACTCCCGAGGTTGAAGGCGTTTCCAGGACGATTATAGGTCGCCTGAAAATTTGAAGTGAAGGCCTGGGATAGGTAAGCCCACGACTTGATGCTGCCCGCCGGGAGGTTGTTGAGCCAGAGCGACGGCGCATCGCCCATCACTAGTGGGAAATAAGCCGCCACATGATCGAAGATGCCGCCGGCCGCCTTGACGGCGACGTAGTAGGTCGACAGCCAGATGTTGGGGTCAGAGCAGCCGTCGTACTTCTAGATGTTCGGCTTGAAGTTGTCGGGGTAGCGACCGATCGGAGACGAGGGGCCAACACAGGGAAGGCGGTGATGGCCATGTCGTCGCCGTTATCTCCGACCTGGGCGCCGCCTCCGTTCTGTGCAGGGGCCATGACCTGGGATCTGGGCTGGCGATCCTGGTTCGGAACAGGACCCTCAGGGTGGCCGTAGTCCGCCTCGTACTGGGCACGTCGCCTGTTCTCGACGTCGTGGCGGTCGTGCTCCTCATGCTCCATGATGCGATGGACGGCACCCAGGGGTCCGTACTCGCGATCGTAGTCCAGACGATGTTGCAGCTCCCGCTCCTCACGCTCGCGATGGCGCTGATCGATGTAGCCGCGAGCGTTGCGGCCACGCCTATTCTTGTCGAGGTTGGCGCGTAGGTCGCCGTCTTTCGCGCCGTTCGCCCAAGGCTGGTCGGGGTTGTGCTAGTCGACTTCTTCCTGGATGGTGGGAAGTTTGCTGTGCGCAGGTCGATTAGATCGACTGCGCGAATGTCAGCTTGATGAGGACGCCGCGGACTTGGATGCCGCGCTCCTCTCTTCTACCAGGGCTGTAGCAACCCGAAGGTAGGCCATGGCTGCATCAGCCTTGGGTGATGGGTGGCTTGCTGGAGACGCGCCATAGCCGCGCCCAGGTTGGCCTGAGGGCTATTGAACGTCGGCAGCCCTGCTTCCTCGAACTCGAGACGCAGGTCTCGTGCACACAGAGGTACCGCCTAGCGCTGCTCCTCCGCCCGTCGCTGGGCGCAGTTGGTGTTGCCCTGGATCCGACGTGCCTCCTCGGAGTCCGTCGCGCCGACACGTGGTGGTTCGTTTGCCGAAACCACCAGGACCCACCGCCGGATGGAGCTCTGGTCGTTAGGGGAGACGTGGATCTGGACCTTCTGAAACTCACCTACATCCAGAGACGTGGGAGTTCGCATGCTGCGAGGAGCGATACGCTCCTGGTCGATCTTCTTCCGCAACCGGCAGCCGCGGAGGGTGTGTCGTGCGCCCTTGTGGTAGGTGCACGGTACATCGAGCAGGTCAAGGCGAGCGCGGAGCTCGGGCTTGAGGTCGCCAGATGACTTCTGCCGCCCAGATTGGATCTGGAAGGACTTGGCGTCCTGACGGGTGTAGGCATCACTAGGTGGTCGCAGACCGAATGGGAAGGTCTTGCGACGCGACGCGTCCTGCGTTGAGCACTGGGCTCTCTCGCAGATCTGGAGGGTCTCCTCCATCATGTCGATGACGCGCTCCATTCCCTGAACAATGTCATAGGGTTTGGGCGGGTGGGTCTTCGACTTCAGATCGGATTTGGGGGCGGCGACGGGTGTCGCCGGGATCTTCACTGCGATCGCCGGGGAGGTCGCCGCCGCCGGTGTGGTCGAGGTTGCCGTGAAGGAGCCGAAGCAGATCTCCATGGGGTTGGCGAGGATGTCGGCCATGCTCGCCGGGAAAACGACACCAGATCGGGCCACCATGCTGCACAGCGAGTTCCCGATCACCCCTACCTGGCGCGCCAACTGTCAGGGGGTGAGACCTGGACAGATCCACAAGGGGGCTACCCAAGCGGTTGTAGGTTGATTGGAGGGGATCGGGACCTAAGAGCATAGGTGGTAGTTCGCAAGGAGAACTCAGAATGCGGCGAGAATGGCCAAGAACGCGAGGGTTTAGACAGGTTCAGGCCTCTGGAGAGTAAAACCCTACGTCCAGTATGCGGTGGAATTATGCGTGAATGGGGGGGGTCCCCTCGAATGGAGCTCTAGGCCGCCTTATATGGTCAACGGGCTAGGGCTTCCATTCGAGGTCGGTGGACCCTCATCGGGGTCGGTTACAAGTTAGGAAGGTCATCTTCCGTGATTACAGGGCGAATCTCGTGATCCGCGGACCTACTGGCGGCGTCGTGCCGCGACCCAGGGGAGAAACTTGCGCCACAAGCCCGGCAGGTCTTCCGGGATCTGGATAAGGACTTCTGGAGTCTTCCAAGGTCGCCGGGGTTGTGGATAAGGTCTCCGGGCCCACTTGCAGGTCGGTGGCGCTTCAGACAGGTTGGGTCCACATGGCAGGGACCTCTGGGACCCTGGTCGGTGGGGACCCATGGGTACCCATGTCTCTCACTAGTCCTATGGAAAATCCTAAAAGAAATAGGAAGAAAAACTAGGAAGTAAATGAGCTAGGGTTCCAAGAGATGGCTGCCATCCTCTCTCCACTTGGTTTGTGTCAGAGGTTTAGATCTAGACAGCCCACAGGGTGGTTAACCCCAGTGGTTTATTTGTTCGGCGAGGTGGAATCTAGGGCTAAGAACTCGTAGGTTACGCACGAGCACATGGAACAGAGAACACAGCGAGTTTATACTGGTTCAGGCCTCCGGAGAGTAAAACCCTACGTCCAGTTGTTGGTGTAGATTGCTTGAGGATTGCACGATTACAAGGGGTCGCCCTGCCCGCCTTATATTGGCCAGCGGACAAGGTCAGTTCCCAGACTCCTGGTCGGTTACGACCAGGAGACCTAAGTCTAGTTGTTTACAACACTTGCCATATACGTCGATCTGCTTGTCAGAATCCACCGCTATCTTGCCTTGCACGCCAAGTCTTGTAATCGTTCCAGATAAGGTCGTCTGGGGAATCTTCTAGAAGGTCTTCAGGAGGTCGTGTGGGCCACCAACCAGGTCGGTTGGACCCACTGTCAGGTCGGCGGGTCTTCTGGTAGGCCAGACCCACTTGTCGGGGACGGCCGTGAGCCTGGTCAGTGGGGACCCAGGGGTACCCATGTCTCACAAGCCCCCGAGCGATGTGTAGGGCAGCGACCTTAGGAAGGTCATGACAAAGTCGTAGAGCTATCGACAGGTCGAATAGCATGCACGTCAGTCCAAAAAAGAAAAGGATCAAATCAGCTTAGTAGCCGACCTGTTTGTAGTCTTGCCGAACGAAGAGAGGTCGAGTGACGACCTATAGGAAGCATGCTTCCAATAGATCGAAACGACGATGAAAAATTTTAGAGGGCATCAAGAATGCACTCATAGAGTAGTATCCGAGCATCGTGGTGGGCAGGATGACCGGTATGATGATCTAAAAAAGAAAGAGAAGAAAAATTAGGTCGAGTAGCAACCTGAAGAGAAACAGGTTTCCCAACAGGTCGGTACGACGAAGAAAACAAGAGGGCATCGAAGACGCTCTCGTAGAGTAGTCCCCGAGCATTGAAGCAGTCAGCATGGCTGGTTTGATGCTCAAAAAAGAGAAGAAAACTGAGTCATGGTCTGGATCGAACGAAGTGTAGAGGCACCCAGATCTCCAAGCATATCTGCAAGGAGTCTGGCAGGACCGACCTCATGGAGGCCTAGTAGGCGAGCCGACCTCAAAGAGGCCTCAAATCAACAATGTCCAGTATCCGAGGATACCCAGCAAAGTCTTTGAACGTCGCATGAAGAGGTCGTCAATGATGTCGTAGCTGAAGTTGTGATGTCCAAAACTGTTGCTGACGAAGCCATGAAAATATGTAGATCTTGAACAAATGGAGTGTAGAGACACCCAGATATCCCGCATAGCTGCAAAGAGTCTAGCAGAGCCACCCGAGGCATGCCGACCTCAAGAAGGTCTCAAATCAAAAGCGCCCAAGCACCCGGAGATACTTGGCAGGGTCATTAGGCGTGCATCCTACAGGGAGGCCTTCATTCCCAACGTAAAATCCTGGGTGTCCAGAGCAGGCTGGCAGAGCTGTAAAAAGCACACCGACCTCAGGAAGGTCACGCATCCAGGGCGCCCAATTAGGTTGGCAGAGCCGTAGACATACCGAGGTATTGCAAGACCTAGGTATTAAGGCACGCCGACCTCAGGAAGGCCAGTTTAGTGCCCAGACGACCAGCATAGCTGCTAATCATCCAGCGAAGCCATGGTACAAAGGTAATGACGACCTAAGTAGCAGGCACACCGACCACGGGGGCCTGAGGAAATTGTAGACGTGAAGCTTCTAATCTCCAGGCGCCCAGACGGATCTGGCAGAGCAGTGAGGCATGCCTACCCCGGAAGGTCTTCAATCGAACCTACAACCATTTTGCTCAGGGAACAAAAATATAGGCTGATTGGAATAGATCCATTTACATGCAAAGCCATAGCGGGTGCACCAGGACGCAGAGCCTAGCGGGTGCAATGAAGACACAAAGCCGTAAAGGGTGCTTTTATTCGTCGTTATTATCTTTAGATGCAATGAGGCAGGGCCCTTTGATGCAGAGTCAGGCCTATCTCTTTGTAGACTGCAGGGTCACGGGTCAACAGAAAACGACAAACCGACCACAGATCAAGAGGTGTACTGTAGCCATGTGATGCCGCAGTAGCCTCAGTCATCATTGATGCACTAGCGACAAGGACGTCACGAGGCAGGGAAAAAGACGTCGCTTTTAATTATGCACATGTCTACAGGTCCTCTCGATCACATGGTAACAGTGTCGCCACTATACCAGCCACACAAGGCCTGGTTCCGGCTATAAATAGCACCATGAAGCTGAAGGAGGCAAGCACCGAGCATTGCTAAGCTATGAAGCCACAGGGTAGTATTGAGGCCATGCCATGGGCATGTGTCCGTCCACCAGATTGTAGGATGCAAAGTTTGTAGAAGCTTGGAGCTAGAAGAACTCTTGTGAAATATAGGTAGCACACCCACTCTTTGTACCGTGCCTCAGCGAGGAATCAAGGAGAGTTTGGAGGTGATGCTGTAGAGGCCCGAGGTGACGCTGTAGGTTCTTGGTAAGCATGAGATGCTTGTCGAGGGCTCGCAGGACGCGCCGAAGAGCAAGCTCGTATTTGCATTCCATAGTCAGGCACAAAGTGTGTCTTGCTATGCGCAGCGACGTGTAGATACTCACCGAAGGCCACCATCGAGGACCTGAAGCTAGAAGAATTCTTGCGATGTGCTCTGCTGTGGCAGGGTACACCTCAAGGATTGCTCTATGTAGATCAGGTCTTCAATTATGTTTGTATCTTGTAACAGGTTCTGGATCCAATGAGGTCGCAGGTGACCTGTGTACCTTCGAAGTTCCTGTGTAATGTTCGCTCTCTTCTGTCATGTAATGGTTGATTTGAAGAAATTATTCATCAAAGACCTAAAGTGACGTGATTTGGGGGCTTGTCGACCTCGTGGAGATCGAGTGTGCTATCAAGACGACCTGATAGCATTGTGTTTACTACCTAAACACAGGGTGTAGGTCGCCGGCTCGTCCATTGGGCATATAGCCGTTGGCGTGAAATCCGGCGAGATCGTCTCGCGAAATTAGCGGCACATAGCCGTTGCGGCAAGCTTGTTGCGGTGACAGATCCGCAACGGGCATCTGCAGCGGGGCCATATAAATACGGTCGTGGGGACGGGTGTTGACCCTCCCCTGCCTTCTTCTTCTTCCTCCCGCCGCCTCCGCCGAAGTTCATCTTGCCCTAGCCGCTGTGCACCCGCATCCGCCCTCCATCCGCGAATCCCTAGCCTGTCGTCGCCGTCTGTAGCAGACTGCGCGCCGGCTCCGCCATCCACACGCTGCGCCGCTCCGCATGCGCATAAAGACCCTAGTCAACTTTAGATCCAAATCCACTCGCTTGCAAGAAATGGCGGCCGCGGCTACCAAGATCCCGTCCCCAGAGACGGTTTGGGATTCCTCGACAATGACCGAGGAGAAGATCCAGGTGCTAGTAGATCGCGGGCTTCTGAGGTCCAAGGCGGAAGTGGAGTGGAAGGCGCTGACCGGCCAGGCGTTTCCGACGGAGGACGACAAGGAGCAGGTCGTCTTCGCGTCCTACTTCGAGTGCGGGTTTAATGTGCCCACCGGGGAGTTCTTCAGAGGTCTTCTCTTCTACTACAAGCTGGAGCTGGTACACCTCGTTCCCAATTCCATCACTGTAGTTTCGTCGTTCATACATATGTGTGAGGTGTTCCTTGGGATACCGCCGCACTTTGTGTTGTGGCGCTACTTCTTCACCGTGAAGACCACCGGCAGGCGCACCGGTGTGGTAGGGTCAGTGATGTTCTGCCTGAGATCAGGTCTCAAGGTAGAATGGATAGATATGGATCTACCGAACAACACCACTGGGTGGAGGTCGGAGTGGTTCTACATCGCCTACCAGAAGCCGGCGCTCCCGAAGCGCACCGGGCACAAGCCCGAGAAGATACCAGAGTGGGACCTAGCGCTTACCTCCCGTGAGCTGGAAGATCTCAAGGACTTGCTCCCCCTCGTCGCCGACCTCAAGAAGAAAGGTCTGACGGGAGGCTTCGTAGCAATGTCATTTTGTCGTCGCATGATCTAGCCGATCAAGGACCAGGTGCATCCGGCATACGAGTATTGGGGTCAGTCAGACCCCACTCGTGAGGTCAACCGCAAGATCTCCAGGGACGAGATGGCGGCTAGAGTGACACAGATGTACACTGGGCGCATTCGGAACAAGAAGTACCCGAAGGCGTATTCCCTGTCCCAACCTGTTGATCCTGTAAGTCCTGGGACATCGAGGTCGTTTCGGTGTGTTCCTTTGCTTTGTTTGATTAGAGGAAGACCTCTTATGTCTTGTTGCTTGTTTTTGCAGACTCGGGAGATGCAATTTTGGTGCCCTGCACCCTTGCCGACCGGCGAAGAGCCACGTCAGATTTAAGGTCAGAGGACTACCAGCCTCCAGCAGCTGTGCTCCTGGAAAATTATCAATCAGACTTGTCGGTTGGAGCTGACGAAGATAGCGTCACAGAGGTCGGTGACGTCGTGGCGAGCTGCCCTGAGGCGAGTAGTGCCACGAAGCCAGCACGTAAGACAAGGGTGACGACAGCAAAGTAGTCGACCTCGAGAGCTGCCGCCAAGGTCGAGGCAGCAAAGACTACCAAGCTCGAGGCCGACAAGAAGAAGAGAAAGAGGAGGGCGAGCCCTCCCCCGACGATCCCCACCCCGGCGTCCAAAGAGGTCGAGGAGGAGGAAGACGAAGCTACCGATGACCCGCCGGTCATTGATGATCGTGCGGCAAGGAGGTCGCCAAGTCCCGCGACCAAGAGGCAACGGGAGGTAGAGCAGCAAGTGACGGAGGAAGACCTCCGCCGTATGAGAGAGGTGCAGATAGCTGCAGCCGGTGCCTAGGCCAAGATGCCTATGAAGATTCTGGCCCGGCCATTGAGGCCGAGGTTGCGTGCACCAGTGACTACGAGGTAAGACCTCAGTACTTAGACTTGTCCCTTGCTAGTTATTATCTTTTAGCTATGTTGACGACGTTGTTGTAGGTCAGACGCCAGGCCTCAGAGCACCTCGGGTGCTCAAGGTTCTCCCTCACGGACAGCGACGCCTGAGCATGAGGTCGGAACTCAGGGTTCCGTTGGCGACGTCGGGACATCGACTCCACTGCCCGTCATCGAGCTGGACCCCATCAACGCGGTGCCAAGCACATCAGCTCAGGGCCCAGCTGTGGACCAGGCTCAGATTGAGCCACCATAGCGGAACCCAGAAACAACCGGTGTGCAGGCACCGGGTTCGACGTCTACGGGGCCAAGTTTGATGCGGGAGGACATTGACTGGAGCGGCACTCCCTGGGATGGAGACGTCTTCGATGATCAGGAAGACATGAAGGCGGTTCGTCGGGCCATCTTGATGTTGAACGATGCATTCTCGGTAAGTAGCTGTCTTGGTCTTCATGAAGTATTTTGTTTCTGGTCTTGTCGCCAACGATCTGTCTCTTGTTTTGATGCAGTCGCTAGCCAACCGTGCGCAGAGCAGGGCCGACCAATGCAGGAACATCACGGCCGCGCAGCTGCGGGTGACGGAGCTCGAAGAAGAGCTCAATTGTGTCCGGGAGGCGGCCGCGGCGGACAAGAAGAAGCTCGAAGACAAGCTAAAAGAGGAGAAGCGGAAAAATCGGGAAGCCGATACATTGTTGACGACTGTGAGGCGCTGGTAAGACCAACTGCTTCACAACTTTGTCCATTCTTGGCTTGTACAACTGAGAGTTGCACCTTACCAGTTCTTTTATATCGCAGATTTTCACAGGCGAGAGGATGACCTCAAGAACGACCTCAAGAATACTAAGGAGAAGGTTCGAAGCTTGGAGGTGAACCTGCGGGAGGCCGAGGCTGGTGCTGAGGAGCTGAAGCAGCTGATGAAAGGCACCGTAGACAGTGAGTACGTCGTGTCCCAGAAGCTGGCTTATGAGAAGCAAGCTCGAAAGGACCTTGAGGTCAGTCTCGAGGTAGCTTTGCAGGCGTTGCGGAATTACCAGGTGACTATTGCAGGGCTTGAGGTGGAGGTGAAGGATTTGAAGAACGCTGCCGACCATGTGATGGACATGGTGGAGCCGCAGGTCACTGGGGAGGAGCCAAAGCCAGCCATTGACCGACTTCTGGCTGCGCTCGAGAAGTTGATCGACCTCCTGAGAGCGACGAGCTTGACAGCGGCGATAGAGTCGCTCGTGCGAGTGAAGTCGCATCACCTTGATGTTGACATGGTCAAGGTCGGAGATGGCCCAGACGCGACGAAGGACCTCAAGGCTGTAGAGGACGAGATACGGGAGGCCGCCAAGAAAATAATTGACGCCATCGATTATGTGGGCGACGATGGTGAAGAGGAGTCGTAGTCATAGAGCTGTACCCCCTCCCTCCTCCAGTCATGTAAATAACAATGATAATCTTCTTTTGGCCTGCACGACGTACTTAGTTTATGTTTGCACGAACTTGGTTGCCCTAAAGCGATGTGTCTTTATCATACCCCGCTGACCACTACTCACAGAGAGGCTGGCTTACCAGTCATCACAGCTCAGCAGGGAGACTTACGTGCAACTGGCGCGCGGGGAGGAGTCTGGGACTCAGGTTTTGCAACCATACGACCAAGCATGTTCGTAACAACATAAAGTGAGTAGTCGTGAGGGACGACGTCCTCAGGTCGAGCGACCCTTATGTTGGCTTGTGCCAAGCCCCCGAGCATATCGAGGGGGAGGAACAGGAAACTTCACCCTCAGGTCTTTCGACCCCTGTATTGGCTTTTGCCAAGCCCCCGAGCATGTCGAGGGGGAGGGTACATGACGTGGAAGAAAAGAGAGTAGAGCTCGAGACACAGCAGATGACTGCTTTAATTAATATTTATTAAACTAAAAATACAAAGACGAAAAATACATAGCTGTAATAAAAACTATTCTACGGATAGAATCATCGTAGGTGCTCCACGTTCCATGGATTGGGTACTCCTTGCCCGTCGCCCCACTTGAGGCGATATGTAGACGAGCTGATGACTTCTGTAACGATGAAAGATCCTTCCCAGGGAGCAGACAACTTGTGTATGCTGTCGGTTTTCTGTATACACAGTAGAACAAGGTAGCCAACGTTGAAGGAGGTCTCCTTGATGTTGCAATCATGATACCGACGGAGTTACTGGTCGTGGCGAGCTTGCCTCATAACAGCTGCCACTCTTTGTTCCTCGAGGCTGTCAAGGTCGACACGACGAGTCTGCTCGGCTTCTCCCTCCTCGTAGAACTATATACGTGGAGCTCCGAAGGTGACATCGGTGGGTAGGATGGCTTCTAAGCCATAGACCAGGAAGAAAGGCGAGAAGCCCGTAGCAAAGCTGACTTGGGTCTGTAGACCCCAGATTACGTGTGGTAGCTCAGCTAACCACCGGGTGGCGTAATTTGAAGCATCATCAAAGATACGATCTTTGAGAGCTTGAAGGACCATGCCATTGGCACGCTCGACCTGGCCGTTGCACCATGGGTGGGCGACCGAGGAGTAGTAAACATCAATCGTATTGTCTTGGCAAAAATCCCAGAAGGCAGACCCCGTGAAGGCCGTCCCGAGGTCGGTGATGATTCTGTTGGGCACACCGAAGCGATGTGTGATCTCCTGGATGAATTTAGCCGCTTCTTCCGATGTGACCTTGGCGACAGGTCGGACTTCAATCCACTTGGTGAATTTATTGACGGCCACAAGGATGTGCTTGTAGCCGCCCAGAGTGGTTCGGAATGGTCCTATGGAGTCGAGGCCCCACATGGCGAAGGGCCAAGATGGGGGAATCGTGCGCAGGACCTGAGCTGGCAGACGCTGCTGTTTGGCAATGAATTGGCATCCTTTGCACTTCTTGACGAGGTCTTTAGTGTCAGACATGGCTGTGGGCCAGTAGAAACCGGATCGATATGCCTTGCCAACCAGGTTGGCGGATGCTGCATGGCAACCACACTCGCCGCTGTGAATTTCAGCCAGGTGCTGAAGTCCTTCTGATCGCAAGATGCACTTCATCAAGACGCCAGTAGAGGCGGCTTTTCTATAGAGGTCATTGCCTATCACGACGTAGTTGGCACTTCATCGTGTGATGTGCTCGCGTTCAGTTTTGTCTTCTGGGACTCGCTGGTCGAGTAGGAAGGCTAAGAAAGGCTCGCGCCAATCATCCTCTTTTTCTGTCATCAGCACGTCGCGAGGAGGTGCTGGGGTTAGGTCGGGCTGTGCTTGGTCCGGGTTGTCCGGGTCCAACAGCTTGATCGACGGCCTGCGTAGGTCTTGGACGAACACACCCGCCGGGACTAGAGCTCGCCTGGAGCCTAGTTTAGATAGGACGTCGGCAGCCACCTTGTTGTTGCGTGGCACGTGCTGAAACTCGATCCCATCGAAGTGGCCTTCGAGCTTACGGACCTCAGCGCAGTAAGCATCCATTGTGTCTTTAACACAATCCCACTCCTTGTTGACTTGCTCGATGACGACCTTAGAATCGCCATATGCCAGTAATCGCTTGATGCCAAGGGATACTGCGATACAGAGCCCATGGATTAGAGCCTCGTATTCGGCTCCATTGTTGGAGGCCTTGTAGTGTATCTGTAAGACATACTTGAGCTGCTCTCCCTGAGGAGAGATGAATAGCACTCCTGCTCCTGCACCTTCGAGTTTAAGCGCACCATCGAAGTACATTATCCAGTGCTCAGGCCTCTCCTTGGGAGGGGGCATCTGGATCTCCGTCCATTCTGACACAAAGTCAGCTAGAATTTGCGACTTGATCACCTGCCTGGGGCAGAACTCGATGTCGAACTCGCCGAGCTCAACCGACCACTTGACGATGCGTCCGTTAGCGTCGCGGTTGCAGATGATTTCTCCTAGCGGGTAGGACGAGGGCACCTTGATTTTGTGGGCTTGGAAGTAGTGTTGTAGCTTTCTCGACGTGATCAGTAGTGCATAGAGCAACTTCTGAGGCTGAGAATAACGCTCACGTAATACACAAGTCGTTGAATAGGGTAGGCCTGCCCTGTTCTTCTCGTTCGGCGACGAGAACTGTGCTGACCACATTAGTGGTGGCGGAGATGTAGAGGAGGAGCGTTTCCTTGGGTATTGGAGGAGTCATGATTGGAGGCGTAGTCAAGGAATCCTTGAGAGCCTCGACAGCCTTCTGTGCTTCTTCGTCCCATACGAACTTCTCTGCTTTCTTCAATAGCTTGAAGAAAGGCAGACCTTTTTCGCCGAGCTTGCTGATGAAACGACCTAGGGCCGCCATCATACCCGTGAGCTTCATGACGTCCTTCTTGCAAGATGGTCTGGCCATGTTGCGTATTGCGTCGACCTTGACTAGGTTAGCTTCGATGCCTTGGTGTCCCACCATGAAGCCCAGAAGCAACCCAGAGGGAACACCAAAGATGCACTTGGTCGGGTTGAGCTTCCACTGGTAGGTGCGTAGATTGGAGAAGGTCTCGGCGAGGTCGTTGATGAGCTGATCTTGTTCGGTGGTCTTGACGACCACATCGTCGACGTAAGCTTCCACGTTCTTCCCGATCTGAGAGTGCAGGCACTTCTGTATCGCCTTCTGGTACGTCGCGCCAGCGTTTTTCAAACCAAAGGTCATGACCTTGTAGAAGTAGATACCATTGGGCGTTATGAACGCCATCTTGTCTTGGTCGTCGGGATTCAGGGCTATCTGGTGATATCCTGAGTAGCAATCTAAGAAGCATAGTAGGACGCTACCGGCCGTGGAGTGCACTGAAGGATCGATTAGGCGACCAGAGAGGGGGGTGAATGGGAGCTGGTAAAAATTCTTCCCGGAGGATGAACTCGGCCTATGCCCCAAAATCACCACCGAGGATTCCCACACAAGCTTGCCAAGGTCGCGTAGTCACAATGGACCTACCAACCCTAGGAACAAGTCCAAACAAGTTGCAACACGGAAGCACAACTCAAGAAGCAAAGGACTTAGGCAATCTGGGAAGCACCAGGCGGACTGTCCGCAGTGTCCGGGCGGACTGTCCGCGAGGAGGGCGCGGACTGTCCGCGGTAGGGGGCGGACCTTTCAAAATTGCTACCCAAACCTCCAGTAGCGCACCGAGAAAAACGGACCGTCCGTGATGGACCCGCGGATCGTCCGCCTCGTCACGGACCGTTCGGCACTCTAGTACGGACCGTCCGCAAACTTCATGCACTAAAAACCCACTGACAAAATGGATCGAAAGAAAGGCGCTCAAGAACTCGCACGAACACGAAGAACAGCTGGGCTGTGAGGCACCTCGCGGACGGTCCGCGGCTACCTCGCGGACGGTCCACCAGGTGCGAATCGGCACAGCCGAGAATCCCGAGAAACAACCTCCAACTTGCGATCGATGGATCTCCCAAACCACTTGGAGTCTTGAGACGAAACTTTGGGGAGATGATGAGCACCCTAAATGGAAGATATGCCCCAAAAATTTCGGCCTCTAACTCCCTACAACTCCCGGAATCGCAAATCTCATGCCTCTACCTCAAGAACACAAAGAACTCGAAAACCACCAAAATCGAAGGCCTTTCTACGGGATTTGAGGGGCAAGATCACCAAGAAAAGAGGCACACCAACCTCATGTGTGATTCCCAAAACAAATCCCGCAAAGAAACACCTCCAAATCCTTCCCACGAGAATCCCAAGAAAAGGCTCCGAAAATCACTGAAAAAGAGAAACGGGAGGAACAACAAGAACGCTTGAGGAATCACGCCGAACCTTCTATACATACCATGAAAGATTCATACAAGGTCTAGCTTGCCTCCTCAACATCCATCCCTCTCTCAAGATCTCACCATGAAGCTCTCAAGCTAGTCCTATAGAAAATCCTAAGGAAAATAGGAAGGGAAAAATAAGAAAGCAAATGAGCTAGGGTTCCAAGAGATGGCTGCCATCCTCTCTCCTCTAAGTTTATATGGAGGCAACCGAAAGACCAAACTACCCCTATTACATGGAAGTAAGATACACGCCCCCAAAGGGCACTTTGGGAATTCTCGTCGTAGCACCATCGGATGGATGCTCGGCGACCGCACACCACTTAGCCTCGACGCAAGCCTTGCGATCCCGACGCGTGTCCTCCGCTTCAAAGTCTCTCGACGCGCCCGGATCTCGTCTCCGTCCGTCGAGTCTTCGGTCTTGGCTTTGTGGCTCAACCAAGGAACCCGACGGTTTTGTGGTGAACCGCCGCAAACCCCGCGGACTCGGTGCAGCCTCCACGCTAATCCCACTCATGACTTGGCCGCCACGTCGTCCCGGCTCGACCTTGGTTTTGAGGCTCAACCAAGAAACCGTACATGACTTCGTCTTGCTTTTCTTGCCACCATGCGGCCCGCACTTGATCCCGTTCGGCCACCGGGTCCATCGAGCCGAGCCTACTTGTCGCTCCACTCCTCGGAGGCCCCGCAAGGCTAAGACCTTTCGCGCCCGCTCTTCACCTGCACCAACACGAATCAAGCCGCAACCTGCACCTGCAATACTCAGCCAAGAGTCAGTCCACACCACGTTGTCAATCACTCATCACACCAAGGAGCGACCATCCACCGGTCCTCAGACGCTCTGGTCCTCAATCTCCCCCTTGATGAGTGCATTGACAACACACATAGTCACCAATTAATAAAATTAAGAAAAAGAAAAGAAACGAACAAAGAACTCAAACAAGTGATCAAAAGCCAAACAAAAGCCAAAATAAGATCACTTGAGAGAGCAAGTCTCAGTCCCTTAAGGCAAGGGCAACGGCTCAACACAACCGAGACAAAATGCTCCGAAACTGCCGACTCCTCAAGGTGAGGCAAAAGGGCTCGACACCATCGGCAAAAGAGCACAAAGCAAATTCAGGCGACACAAAGAGCTCCCCCTGCACGAGCTTCCCCTGAACAAATGCATACAAACTCAAGTTCTCCCCCTGAACTGAGTATCCCTATTTTTCTCGCTCATGATGCAAAACTCTCCCCCTTGTTGAACAAAGTGCATCTCTCCCCATGTTATGAATTGGAGACACAATTCTCCCCCTTGTTGGTAATGCATGAATCAAGGCTACAAATGCAAGCATGTGCTTCTCAAATAGACAAAGAGCACTACAACATGCTAAAAATGAGACATAGACAAGCAAGATAGCCACAAATTAAGTACAAGCATCGCCAACAAGGTAGATAGGGACATATACGCATGTGACATAGCCATGAAATGAAGCATTTTTCAACACAAATTTCCCTTTCATGAGCATAGGATCTAAACATGGTCAAAATGAGCACAAACAACATATAACTCACAAACTTCATGCAAGGTCACAAATTCTCATCACAAGATCATCACAAACACCTACAAGCTATCTCATGTCATGTCAAAGCCACCGAGCCATGTGTCCACTTCTATATATGAGACTTCTCACTGGTGAACATCATGCAACGGTTTAGCACCCAAGATAAGAAATTTAAAGCACATAAATGACATGGAAGCACACTTTTCAAGCACAAGCATTTCATATACCAATTTTCATGATTTCAAATTAAGCATGGTACATGAAGTGCCTTTGCGGCAAAAAGAAGCTTAGGCTTCTCCACAAGGTAGCATATAGGCTAAACATTCATGATGACAAATGGGTCTTTGACCCCAAATGAAAAGAACATGGTTCCCAAGCACAAATTAAGCAAGATATAGCCATAAGTGCACAATTTGAACATGAGAGGCATTCAACTCACAAGAGAGGATCATATATAGCATTTTCACAAAAGTAAGCCATCCACAAACATATACATCCCAAAGCTACCAAGAGCACAGCTATACGTCACATGAGCATTACTAGCAAGTCATAAGCTCATATCCAGCATATCATGGTGATCAAAGTATATAAGAGAAGCACATCTCTAAAGCATATGATACAAAAATGAAAATGCAACATGCATATGTACATGACATGCCCAACCCAAACTCAAAAAGGCAAAAGAGCACAAAAATCACAAGCTCCCCCTAAACACATGCACTAGGGCCAAAGAGTATACGAAGCTCACCCTAAATACATGATATAGGGCAAAGAGCACAAAGCTTACAAGCTCCCCCTAAATACATGCACTAGGATCAAAAAGCATACAAAGCTCATCCTAAGTGCACGCGATAGGGCAAAGAGCAAAAGAGACCAAGTGGCTTAACAAGAGCCACACAACTCAGAGTCTCCAAACTACTTACCTTGATCACTTGCTCTCGTCCATCGTCCCCGAAAATGATGTTCTCCTTTGACACCACTGGGATGAGGCTTGAGGACCACCGTCGATCTCCGTTCGCCATCCTCGGGAGTCGATCCACCAAAAGTCCTCCAACCCTCTCGCCTGCACAATCAAAACCAAGAGCGAGAACGAGCAACTGGCTCAACACTAGGGTTAGCACAAAAAGAGTCAAACCAGTGCCGAGCCATTTGCTCAAAAGTGGGATTAGCAAAATTCATCCTATCAAAGCTATGACCACCACAGGGAATCACCTCACGTCTCGCTGGAGGAGTACGGGCACCACGAAAGAGAAAACGTGGTCCGTAGCCCCTCTGAGACTCAAAGCTACGACCTCTCCCAAACTCGTATTGATCACGAGGTGGAGAACATCCAGCAAACATAACACCGCCAGACTCAACATACCCATCACCTGCACCACGACCAAAGGAACCAAACCGATCAACACCACGACCCCGAAAGCGAAGACTCTCAGCACCTCGGGTAGGGAAGCCCCGATCCCTCCAAGATGGGACCGTACGCACAACACCCTTACTCCGAGGCACACCACGAGGCTCAGGCACACCACGAGAGGGGCGGTACCTGTCCTTGTTTGCCATCTCCATAGCAGACCTCTGCTCACGCTTCCTCCTGAAGCAAAACTCTCTTTTGTGACCATCCCTCCCACAATGCTCACAATGGAAGCGAACTGGTTTTGCTTTGGGTGTTGGTTGTGGTTTCTTCTCAGCCTTTTTGCTTTGCTCACTCGGCTTCTGCGTCTGGTTTGGCTTGGGGGCAAACTGGTTCTTGGGTTTAGTGTGTGGTGGAACTTGAGTTTTCCCAAATTTCCCTTCTCCCTCACCACTACACTCCCCTACCTTATCCGACCCAAGCACCTGACCATCAAAGCGCTTAAACTCCGCAATCATCATACCAAGTTGAGGCTCTTGACTAGACAACCAACTCAACAAGTTTCGCAAATCATCATTCTCAGTCTGCAAGCGATCAACACATTGCCCAAGTTCCAAATTCTTCACAGCATGCAATTCACAAGTAGAGCAGGAAGTAGGAATAGGAACTTTCAAATCAACCTCAAGCGAAACAATGCGAGAGCGAAACTTAGCAATCTTTTCATGCAAAGCAGGGCAAAAAGTGCATGAACCAAGCAAAGTGGGTCTAGATTGTAGCTCGGCCAATTCAACCCTAAGCACTTCTAGTTCCTCACACTTGGAGGCATGCTTTTCCTTAAGAGCAGTCAAATCAGCTAGGAAGACAGAGCAATCACCACAATCAACCTCATCAGAAACAACAGGATTGGCCTTAAGCGAATCTATCTCAAGCTTGGCCTCAAGGTTTTGGGTTTCTAGCTCCGCTACTCTACTCCTAGCATCTTCAAGCGAAGCCCTAAGCTCTTTCCTAAGCCTCTTCGCCACTCTAAGCATGTGATCGCGGTTATCAAGCAAGACAACCAACTCCTCATTCTCCTTGCGCAAGGAAGAGAGCTCATCACATACCTCATCCTCAGAATCAGAGTCCGAGGTGTCCTTCTGGCTTCTCTTGCTGCTGGAGCTGCGAGCCATGCCGCAGAAATCATCCTTGGGGCTTAGGCCCATCACACAAAGGCCGTTGAGGTACTTACTGAGGTTCTTCTTCTTGTCGCCCTCTTCTTCTTCATCACTCGAGCTTGATGATGTGTCCTCAGAGTCGGATTCGACGTCGCTCGACTTCTTCATCTTCTCTCGAGACCGTGCCTTCCTCCCATGTCCATGATCCTTCTTCTTGGACCTCCTCCTCTTGTCCTTGGACTTGTGCTTGTTGTAGTCGTTCAACTTCGGACACTCGGCGAAAAAGTGTCCGGTCTTGCCGCACTTGAAGCACGTCCTCGAGTTCCTCCTTGAGCTCACTCGGTTCTCGTGCATCCTCTCGAATCTTCTCGACAACAATGCTAGGTCATCCTCGCCCAGCACGTCAAAATCCTCGTCTGGCAAGGACACAAGAGAGGACAAAGAGTACATCCTGGAGGATGGATTAGCGTTAGTCCTAGAACCGGAAACGAGAGCCAGACTATGGGGTCAGTCGGGTTCTCGATCTTGCTCTTCACGCCTCTATCAACCTCAGAGGACTTCAACTTGGAGAACAACTCATCCACGGTGAGTGTCTCATAGTGATCGGACTCAAGAATGGCCTCGACCTTGGCGCCCCACACGGTACGATCCAGAGAATGCAAAAGCTTCACAGCCCTGTCATGGTCATCGTACGGGAGCATGGTCACATTGGCCCTCATGTTGTTCACAATCACCATGAACCGCTGGAACATGGCGTCTATGGACTCACCGGGGAGATGAGTGAAGTTCTCGTACTCTCTCCGGTAGGTCGCAAACATTCGAGCCTGAACTTGAGCGTTTCCAGCGTGAGCATTCTTCAGCTGCTCCCAAATCCTACAAGCCAAGTCCTCTATCTGAACCCGATCAAATTCAGATTGACACAGAGCACGAAACAAGTAGTCGACCGCCTTGTTGTTGGCGTTGAACATATACCTCGATCCTGGAGCCAGGAAGTTCATCGGATGAACATAAGCTGTGTTCACCGTAACATCCCAAAGGATCTGACCCTTGCCGTGGAGGAAAGCAGCCATCCGCCTTTGCCACATCTGGTAGTTCTTACCATCAAAGTGTGGAGGACCCGAACCCCGTTCCTGGTACGCCATCTTTGGATCTTAGACCTGTTAGAATCACGAAGATCCGTAACCAGCTCTGATACCAATTGAAGGACCGATTAGGCGACCAGAGAGGGGGGAGTGAATGGGAGCCGATAAAAATTCTTCTCGAGGGAGATAACTTTTCCAACAAGATGAACTTGGTCGGATACCCAAAATCACACTCTCAGCACGCAACCTTCCGTTTGCCAAAACCACGTAGCCACTGGAGTGCTACTGGTCCTAGGAACAAACACTACCTGCAGCCACAACTCCTACGCACACACGGCAGCGGAAACAACCCGGAAGCTGCCTGCCTGGAGGGGGTGGTTAGACCGGGTATGGGGGGTGGTTAGACAGCCTCCACCTGGTAACCAAGAAATCCTCCGAAACACCTCTTCCGAGCTCCAAAATCCCCACGGTTTCACCAGCAGGATCCTCTGGTCAAGGCCAAGCAAGCTACCAGAAAATCTTGGTGAAAACCGAAACTCCACCCAGGGGCCTAGGGGCGGTTAGACCGGCTACCACGGGCGGTCTAACCTCCTGTACCCAGCAACGAACTCAGGGCAAGAACTCCTAGCAAACAGCGCCGAAACGAACCAAGATTTCACCATAACGCTCCTCTGATCAAGGCGAACGAACTCACATAGGAAAATCCGGCAAAACCAAAACTTGCGCCTGGAAGGTCCAGGGCGGTTAGACCACCCCCCTATGGCGGTTAGACCGCCCCTCCCAGAAAACTTGGCCGCGGGTCAAACCTCAACTTCCCATCGCCCGATCTCCCGATTCACCCCACGGATTGTAGCAAGACTTCGGGAATACCTGGGTTACCTCCTGGGTAACCTCTCCACCAAAGGAATTGAACCGAAACGCTTGCAATCAAAGGGAATCGCGGATCTTGGCCCTCTAGGTCATGAACTCGAGCAACTCGAAAAACCACCAAATCGAGGTCGATTCAAGAGAGTTCTTGGGGCAAAGTCACCAGCCAAAGAGGCACAAGGTCCTCATACGTGACACCCAACAAGAACCCCGCAAGAAATCACCCTCAAAACTCCACCACGAAAATCACAAGAAAGAGCTCCGAAAATCACCAAAAAGGAAAACAGGAGAGGCAACACAAGGCCTTGAGGAACCACGCCGAATCATCTATACATACCATGAAGGTTCATACAAGGTCTAGCTTGCCACCCGATCATCCATCCCTCTCTCTAGATCTCACATGAAGCACTCAAGCTAGTCCCAGGAAAACTAGAGGAAAATACAAACGAAAATGACAAAGAAAAATGAGCTAGGGTTCCAAGAGTTGGCTGCCATCCATCCCCTCAAGTGTTTATATGGGGGCAACCAAAAGACTAAACTACCCTTACTAGATAACTAGGGATACATGCCCCTCAAGGGCGAATTTGGAAGTCTTCAGATTTTCTCCATCGGACGGATGCCCAGCGACCGCAAACTTGCTTAGCCTCGACGCAAGCCTTGCGATCCCGACGCGTGTCCTCCGCTTCGAAGTTTCTCGGTGGCTGCGACCCGGGTGGTCAGACCGCCCCCCCTGGGCGGTTAGACCGGCCCAGGCGGTCTGACCGCCCCTCCTGGGCGGTTGAACCGGCCTGGGTGGTCACACCTCCTCGTCGAGTCTTCGACCTCGGTTTTGTGGCTCAACCGAGTAACCCAGTGGTTTTCTGGTGAACCACTGCAAACCCCGCGAACTCGGTGTAGCCTCCGCCAATAAGCACTCAAGACTTGGCTCCCACGTTGTCTCGGCTCGACCTTGGTTTTGAGGCTCAACCAAGAAACCGTCCATGACTTCGTCTTGCTGTTCTTGCCACCATGCGGCCCGCACTTGACTCCGCTGGCCACTGGGTCCCTCGAACCAAGCCTACTTGTCTTCTCCACACCTGGAGGCCTCACCGGCAACGACCTTTCACGCTTGTTCTTCACCTGCACCAGCACCAGTCAAGCCGCAACCTGCACCTGCAATACTTAGCCAAGAGTCAGTCCACACAACGTTGTCAATCACTCATCACACCAGGAAGCGACCATCCACCGGTCCTCGAACCACACATGGCTCTCAATCTCCCCCTTGATGAGTGCATTGACAACACACATGATTGGTAACCAAAGAGAAAAGGAAAAGAAAAGGAACGACTAAAAGAAACTTCAACCAGCGATCGAAAGCCAAAGGAAAGGCAAAAAGCAAGATCACTTGAAGAAGGAAAGTCTCGGTCCCCTTAGGCAAGGGCAACGGCTCGACACAACCGAGACAAAACAAGCTCACACAAAGAGCAAAGACCACCAAAGGCACACAAGGCCGCAAACCACAAACTCACACAAGAAGCTCCCCCTGCACATATGCAAGCTCCCCCTGAGCCAAAGCACACTCCCCCTGAACCAATGCAGCAATGCAACATGGGAATGCAAACAAGGAGCAAACTCCTGCACCTCTGCCCAGGGCGGTTAGACCGCATGCCCAGGGCGGTTAGACCGCCCCTCTGGGATCTGACCGCCTGGGGGGCGGTTAGACCGCCCCAAGAAACCGGCCCTGCACCAAACTTTTCAAAATCTGCCCGAACCACTTGGAACACCTTCCAAATGCTCCCAGGTGCCCAAAACATGCCCAAACTTCTCCCCCTTGTTGACAATGCATGAATCAAGGCAAAATGCGAAAAGTTTCAACATATAGCTTCTCAAATAGACAAAATTCATCATAGCATGCTACACATATCCAAATGAGCAAGTTAGATACTCTATAGCTTCGTATGGACAAAAACTACAAGATCACCAAGTTTCACAATCATTGGGCAAAGCTAAGATAGAATTGACCATTTTTGCGAAAAATTACCCTCTCATGAGCAAAGTCCTAAACATGAGCAAAACATGTCAAAATGGCAAGGCCACACAAACTTCATGCTAGGACAACCATTCTAAGCATAGGACCATCATAAACACCCACAAGCACCTCATGTCATGTCAAAGCCACCGAGCCATGTGCTTACTTCTAGATATGAGACTTCTCATTAGTAAGCAACATGCAACGGTTTAGCACCCAAAAGCAAGTAAATTAAGCACATATGACATGGGAGCATATTTTCCAAGCAATTTACATTTCATTTTCAGATTTATAATTGGTACATGAAATGTCTTTGCGACAAAAAGGAACTTATGCCCCTCCACAAGATGAAGCATGGGGGCTAAACATTCATGATGGCAAATGAGCCTTTGGCCCCATATGATCAAAATAAGCTATCCAACCACAAATTAAGCATAGCCAAGCCACTAAAACATGTCATGATCATATAAAGGCATTTACTCACAAGAGAGCATACATGTAGGATTTTTCAAAAGACATAGCTAGCAACCATGGATATAAATCAAGATCATCAAGAGCTAAGCCAAACTAACCATAGCTTACCAAACTAGCTCACAAGAACATATATATCATACCATGGTGAACAATGTATATAAGAGAAGCTTTTCCTAAACAATGCATATGATACAAAATGCATGCAACCTATCATACAAAAATGACTATACATCATGTTACACATGCCATGCAAATGCAAGAAAGCATAAAAGGAAAGCTATACATATACTACAAAAAAGCTCCCACACACCCAACTCATGAAATCAAACAAACACCAAGCTCCCCCCGCAAATGAGTGAAAGTTGCTTGATCTAGGGGTTTGGTGAAAAAATCGGCTAGCTGGTCATGTGTGGGTACATGGATCAAAGAGATTTTCCCTTTCTCTACGTTGTCTCTCAGGAAATGATACCTCACTTCTATGTGCTTGGTTTTCGAATGGAGCACTGGGTTCTTTGCAACGCTTATGGCACTTGTGCTATCACATTGAAGTGGGACATGGGTATACTCCTCACCAAAGTCACTCATGGTGTATGTGATCCAAAGGAGCTGAGAGCAACAACTAGCAGCAGCTACATACTCGGCCTCGGTAGTGGACAGTGCAACGCTCGACTATTTGCGGGAAGACCAAGACACCAAAGACGACCCCAAAAACTGACAAGTACCAGAAGTGGACTTCCTATCCAACCGACAACCGGCAAAATCCGCGTCTGAAAATCTATGAAGATCCAAAGAAGAAGACGCGGAGTACCAAAGGCCGAAGTCGGGAGTGTGTCGCAAATACCTGAATATGCGCTTGACTGCTTGCCAATGCGAAGTCCTCGGAGAGGCTTGAAAACGGGCGCACAGACATACCGAGAATTGGATGTCCGGCCTCGTCGCCGTCAAGTAGAGGAGTGACCCGATCATGCTTCGGTACTCCTTCTGGTCCACGTGTTCACCGTCCTCGTCCGCATCAAGAGCTGTAGTCGTACTCATAGGCGTCGCCATAGCCTTGGAGTCCTCCATCTTGAACTTCCTCACAATGTCCTTGGTGTACTTGGCTTGGTGCACGAATGTTCCTTCCTTTGATTGCTTGATCTGGAGGCCGAGGAAGAACTGCAACTCACCCATCATGCTCATCTCAAATTCCCTGCTCATGTCTTCTGCAAACCTTGCAACAAGAGAGTTAGACGAGCCACCAAAGACAATATCATCCACGTATACCTGCACAATCAGGATATCTTTGCCCTGCCTGAGAAGAAACAAGGTCTGATCGACCTTCCCCATCTCAAACCCTCGCTCAAACAGGAACCCCCTCAACCTACCTTACCACGCTCTAGGCGCCTGCTTCAACCCATACAGCGCCTTCCTCAACTTGTACACCCTGTGGGGGTACTTCTCAATCTCAAACCCCGGTGGTTGCCTCACATACACTACTTCTTCCAAAACACCGTTTAGGAAAGCACTCTTGACATCCATCTGGTACAACTTGAATCCTTTAGCCACAGAAAAGGCTAGAAGGATCCTGATCGCCTCCAAACGAGCTACGGGAGCAAAGGTCTCCTCGTAGTCGATCCCCTCTTTCTGTGAGTACCCCTGAGCAACAAGCCTTGACTTGTTTCTCACCACTTCTCCTTTCTCTCCTTTGTTCTTCCACACCCATTTTGTCCCAATCGGCTTACACCCTGGGGGAGGGTCAACCAACTCCCAAACTTGGTTTCTCTCAAAATTCTCCAACTACTCATGCATCGAATTAACCCAATTGTGATCAGATAGCGTGTGTCCAATGTCCTTGGGCTCAAAGGTGGCAACAAAAGCAGCATGAGTGAAATGAGAATTGTTTCGAACCCTCGACCGTGTAGTACGTTCGTTCATGTCGCCGATGATTCTCGAAGCTGGGTGATCCACTTGAACTCGCCAGGGAGGTTCTCGCCTTGATGCTACCTCCCCCTCAACAGCAGCTTCGCCTTGATCTGGGTTTGTCATTGTAGGTGTGGGAGAAGGACCGTTCACCACCGTAGTCGAAGTAGTAGGTACATGCTCAGCCGCGGACACCACACCGCCGTCTTCATCATCTCCATGTTCATGCTCCTCCTCCTAGAAAATCTCCACGCCAAGTTCGTCGTCACCTGCACACTCAAAAACAAGCTGACTACGTGGCTGTGTCTCGTCGAAGGTTACGTCGCAAGTCTCCATGATTTGGTTAGTTTCAAGATTGAGCACTTGAAAGGCTCTAGAATGAGATGTGTAAACAAAGAAAATGCCATCGACAGATCTAGCCTTGAACTTGTCCAACTTCTTACTTTTCTTCAGGATGAAGCATTTGCACCCAAACACATGGAAGTGACTCACCTTGGGTGAGCGCCCGTGCATCAACTCATAGCACGTTTTCTTCTTGTGAACTCTGAGGTAAATCCTGTTCGACACATAGCACGCGGTATTCACCGCCTCAGCCCAGAACCTCCTCAGAGTCCTATGCTCATCGAGCATCGTCCAAGCCATCTCGCACAAGGTTCTGTTTTTCCTTTCCACCACGCTGTTCTAGGGAGGCGTATAAGGACTCGAAAACTGGTGTTCAAGACCCAAGTCATGGCAAAAGGTTTCGAAGCAAGAGTTTTTAAATTCCGAGCCATTGTCACTGCGAATCGCTCGTATGGCATCTCTGTGCCTCTCCTTTCTCAATCTCAAGACAAGATCTCGAACAAAACCAAACGTCTCCCCTTTCTCCTCAAGAAAGAAAACCCACGCATACCGAGAGTAGTCGTCCACCACAACCAGGACGTACCACTTCCCACCAACAGATCGCACACGAGCTGGGCCAACAAGGTCCATATGGAGCAGCTCGCATGGACGCTCCGTCATCACATCGGTGAGGGGTGGATGGGAAGCAGCTACCATCTTAGCATGCTGACACAGCGCACAAACCAACTCTTTTTCAAACCTCAGCCGTGGCAATCCTCGGACCAAATTGAGTTTACTCAAGCGAGACAAAAGGTCAAAGCTTAAGTGACCCAACTTCCTATGCCACTTCCACAACTCACTCGAAGATCCAGCCAAGAAACAACGCTCCACACCAGAAGACTGAGAAAAATCCGCTCGGAACACTTGACCCTCGGGAACGACCATGCAAACTAGGTCCCCTCGAGAATCCAAAATCCGAGAACCACCATGTCGAAACAACACCTCAAAGCCCTCATCCAAAAGCTGGGACACCGAAAGCAAATTGAACCCGAGCGATTGAACAAGAGCAACACGCCTGAGAGTGACCTTGTCCCTTACCTTAATCTCACCTTCTGAAAGCACACGCCCTCGCCCATTGTCCCCAAAGGTGATGTATGTCTTGGACACCACCGGGACGAGACTTGAGAACCACCCCTTGTCTCCGGTCATATGCCTCGAGCAACCGGAGTCAATCAACCAAACGTTCCTCAAGTCTCCCACCTGAAATTCAAAAACGAGAACGTGAGTGAACAAACGACTCTGCACTGGGGTTAGTACCAAAAGAGTAAAACCAGTGCCGAGCCATTTGCTCCAAAGTGGGGTTAGCACAAACCAAATCATCACGCCTATCAAAGCTACCACCATGTGAACTACCACGAGCACCACCACGAGGGAACCACCCCTGTCTCGCTGGAGGAGAACGAAAACTACGAAAGGAAGACCATGGGTCGTTGCTCCTCTCCAACTCAAAGCTACGACCTCTCCCACCATCGTATTGAGCACGAGGCGGAGAACGTCTAGCAAACTGAACACCACTAGACTCACCATGACAACCACTAGAACCACGACCACCAGGACTGAAACCACTCGAATCGCCACCTCAAAAACCAAACCGCCCAAAATTCTGGGGGGGCGGTCTGACCGCCTAGCCAGGCCGGTCTAACCGCCCCCCTCTGGGCAGGGCTGGTCTGACCGCCCCTCCAGGCCGGTCTGACCGCCCTCTCCAGAAAACCACCTCGGCTGCGGGAACTCGCAGCTCCCCATGCCGAAATACTTCTCACCACCGCCTTACCCCTGGACAGTGGCATACGAGGCTTAGGTACACCATGAGAAGGGTGGTACCTGTCCTTGTTAGCCCAGTCCTTAGCCATTCTCTCCTCACACTTCCTCTTGAAGCAAAACTCACCCTTGTGACCATCTCTCCCACAATAGTCACAATGAAACCTTATGAGCTTAGGTTTAGGCTTGGGTTTGGGCTGCTCACTTGGTTTCTCCTCACTCGGCTTCTCACCCTCCTTCTTTCCAACCTCACTCTCCTTGGAGCTCACAAACTTCACTGGTTTTTGGAAATCATTTGTTGGGTGAGGAAATATGGGAGGATCTGGGGTTGTGTCAAGTTTGTTTCCCAGTGGGTTGGGCTTAGGAGCATACGCATTTTTGTGGAAGGTTTTTGGTGGAGCTAGGATATCACCAATTTTCTCTTCTCCCTCACCACTACACTCTCCAACCTTCTCTAAGCCAAGCGCTTGCCCATCATAGCGCTTGTATGCCTCAATCATCATCCTAAGCTGTGGTTCATGACCCGACAGCCAACCCATCATTTTTCTCAACTCATCATTCTCATCCTGCAAGCGATCCACATAATGTGCAAGTTCCAGATTTTTCAAAGCATGCACTTCACAAGTAGAGCAAGAAGTGGAAACAGGTTCTTTCACCTTAGCCTCAAGCGAAACAGTATAAGCATGCATCTCATCAATCTTTCCATGCAAAACAGGGCAAGAAGTGCAAGCACCTAGCAAAGCAGGTCTAGACTTAAGCTCAGCCAATTCAACCCTAAGCACATCTAGTTCATCACAAGTAGAAGCATGCTTATCCTTAAAAGCAGTAAGATCAGCTAGGTACACAAAGCAATCACAACAATCAATCTCATCAGAAATCACAGGTGAAGCCTTAAGCGAATCAATCGCAAGCTTAGCATCTAAGTTCTGGGTTTCTAGCTCAGCCACACGGTTCCTAGCATGTTCTAGTGAGGCCCTAAGCTCTTTCCTCATCTTCTTGGCCTCTCTAAGCATGTCATCACGATTATCAAGCAACTTGCCAAGACGCTCATTCTCCTCACGCAAGAAGGGAAGCTTGTCACGTACCTCGTCCTCGGAGTCGGAGTCCGAGTCACTCTGGTGACTCTTCTTGCTGCCGGAGCTACGAGCCATGCCGCAGAAGCCATCTCTCGCGTAGCAGCTCAGCCCGCTCAAGTTCTTGGATGACTTCTTGTTCTTGCGCCAATCACCTTCGTCTTCACTGCTACTCGAGCTCGAGGAAGAGTAGGCGGAGCTGGAGTCGACGTCGCTCGCTCCGACCATCGCTCGGGCCTTCCTGCCGTGGCCGTCCTTCTTCCTCGACTGTCGCTCGTCCTTGTGCTTATTCTTGTGCTTGTGATCGCGCCTCGATCGGTACTTGGCATCCTTGCTTGACCGGTGCTTGTAGCCGTCCTTGTAGTCGTCCTTATTCTCCGTCTTCTCTGGGCAGTCGGCGACGAAGTGTCCCGGCTTGCCGCACTGAAAGCACGTCCGTGCTGTCCTCCTCGTGTTCACCCGGTTCTCGTGCAGCCTCTCGAACCGCCTGGTCAGCAACGCCAGCTCGTCCTCTCCAAGCACGTCGAACTCCTCGTCTGGCAAAGACATCAAAGAAGACAGAGAGTACATCCTGGAGGATGTGTTAGCGTTAGACTTAGCCACTTTGCCGCCGACGAGAGCAAAACTATGGGAGTCAGTCGGGTTCTCAAGATGGGCTGTCAAACCACGATCAACCTCAGCAGACTTGAGCTTCAAGAACAGCTCGTTCACTGTCAGAGTGGTGTAGTTCTCATACTCAAGAATGTCCTCGACCTTTCCATCCCACACGGTACGATATAGCGCGTGTAAGAGCTTCACAGCCCTATCATGGTCATCGTACGGGAGGACATCGACATTGGCCCTCATGTTGTTCACAACCATCGTGAACCGCTGGAACAAGGCATCAATAGACTCACCGGGGAGATGAGTGAAGTTCTCGTACTCTCTTCGGTAAGTCGCATACAACCGTGCCTGAACCTCAGCATTCCCAGCATGAGCATTCTTCAGCTCCAACCAAATCCTACAAGCTAAGTCCTCTGTCTGAACCCGATCGAATTCGGACTGACACAGAGCACGAAACAAGTAGTCGACTGCCTTATTGTTGGCGTCGAACATGTCTCTCGATCCTGGAGCAAGGAAGTTCATCGGATGAACATAAGCTGTGTTCACCGTGACATCCCAAAGGATCTGACCCTTACCGCGGAGGAACGCCGCCATCCGCCTCTGTCACATCTGGTAGTTTTTGCCATCGAAGTGCGGAGGACCCGAACCCCGTTCCTAGTACGCCATCCTTCGATCTTAGACTGGTTAGAATACGAAGACCCGTAACCAGCTCTGATACCACTTGAAGGACCGGAACTGGCGACCAGAGAGGGGGGGAGTGAATGGGAGCCGATAAAAATTCTTCTCGAGGGAGATAACTTCTCCAACAAGATGAACTCGGTCGGATACCCAAAATCACACTCTCCGCACGCAACCTTCCGTTTGCCAAAACCACGTAGCCACTGGAGTGCTACTGGTCCTAGGAACAAACACTACCTGCAGCCACAACTCCTACGCACACACGGCAGCGGAAACAACCCGGAAGCTGCCTGCCTGGAGGGGGCGGTTAGACTGGGTATGGGGGGCGGTTAGACCGCCTCCACCTGGTAACCAAGAAATCCTCCGAACCACCTCTTTCGAGCTCCAAAACTCCCCACGGTTTCACCAGCAGGATCCTCTGGTCAAGGCCAAGAAAGCTACCAGAAAATCTTGGCGAAAACCGAAACTCCACCCAGGGGCCTAGGGGCGATTAGACCGGCTACCACTGGCGGTCTAACCTCCTGTACCCAGCAACGAACTCAGGGCAAGAACTCCTAGCAAACAGCGCCGAAACGAACCAAGATTTCACCAGAACGCTCCTCTAATCAAGGCGAACGAACTCACAGAGGAAAATCCGGCAAAACCAAAACTTACACCTGGAAGGTACAGGGTGGTTAGACCGCCCCCCTATGGCGGTTAGACCGCCCCTCCCAGAAAACTTGGCCGCCGGTCAAACCTCAACTTCCCATCGCCCGATCTCCCGATTCACCCCACGGATTGCAGCAAGACTTTGGGAATACCTGGGTTACCTCCTGGGCAACCTCTCCACCAAAGGAATTGAACCGAAACGCTTGCAATCAAAGGGAATCGCGGATCTTGGCCCTCTAGGTCATGAACTCGAGCAACTCGAAAAACCACCAAATCGAGGTCGATTCAAGAGAGTTCTTGGGGCAAAGTCACCAGCCAAAGAGGCACAAGGTCCTCATACGTGACACCCAACAAGAACCCCGCAAGAAATCACCCTCAAAACTCTGCCACGAAAATCACAAGAAAGAGCTCCGAAAATCACCAAAAAGGAAAACAGGAGAGGCAACACAAGACCTTGAGGAACCACGGCGAATCATCTATACATACCATGAAGGTTCATACAAGGTCTAGCTTGCCACCCGATCATCCATCCCTCTCTCTAGATCTCACATGAAGCACTCAAGCTAGTCCTAGGAAAACTAGAGGAAAATACAAACAAAAATGATAAAGGGAAATGAGCTAGGGTTCCAAGAGTTGGCTGCCATCCATCCCGTCAAGTGTTTATATGGGGGCAACCAAAAGACTAAACTACCCTTACTAGATAACTAGGGATACATGCCCCTCAAGGGTGAATTTGGAAGTCTTCAGATTTTCTCCATCGGACGGATGCCCAGCGACCGCAAACTTGCTTAGCCTCGGCGCAAGCCTTGCGATCCCGACACGTGTCCTCCGCTTTGAAGTTTCTTGGCGGCTGCGACCCGGGCGGTCAGACCGCCCCTCCTGGGTGGTTGAACCGGCCTGGGTGGTCACACCTCCTTGTCGAGTCTTCGGCCTCGGTTTTGTGGCTCAACCGAGTAACCCAGTGGTTTTCTGGTGAACCACTGCAAACCCCGCGAACTCGGTGTAGCCTCTGCCAATCACCACTCATGACTCGGCTCCCACGTTATCCCGCCTCGACCTTGGTTTTGAGGCTCAACCAAGAAACCGTCCATGACTTTGTCTTGCTGTTCTTGCCACCATGCAGCCCGCACTAGACTCCGTTGGCCACCGGGTCCCTCGAACCAAGCCTACTTGTCTTCTCCACACCTGGAGGTGTCACCGGCAACGACCTTTCGCGCTTGTTCTTCACCTACACCTGCACCAGTCAAGGCACAACCTGCACCTGCAATACTTAGCCAAGAGTCAGTCCACACAACGTTGTCAATCACTCATCATACCAGGAAGCGACCATCCACTGGTCCTCGAACCACACATGGCTCTCAACGGTTGCGGTTGTTGTAGCGGCGGCTGCTGTTCTGGTCGTCGTTGTTGCCACTCTTGGTCTTCTTGGGCTCTGGAGGTACTCTTAGGGCGCGCTTCAGCTGCTCGCACTCCCTCATGGTATGCTTGGCGTCGTGGTGGAACTGGCACTGGTCGTCCATGACCATGTTGAAGTCACCTTCAAGGAAAGTGGAAGGTCTGGGTGGACCAGTCATGTAGACCTCGCCAGATCGCTTGCGTGACCTGCCGCCACCGTCGTCATGATCTTCTCCTTTGAAGTCGTGTACCACCGCATCTTGAGTGTTGACGAGCTTGTCGACGTAGGCCATGAGGTCGGCAATGGTGTTGGCGTCGGCTTCGTGGATCTTCTCGAAGAGCTTGAGGTTGGTTACCCCCTTCTTGTAGTAGGTTATGACGTCTTCATCCTTAACACCCGCAAGATTGTTGCGGTTCTCGAAGTAGCAGTTGGTGTACTCGCGGAGAGTTTCGTCCTTCCTCATCCGTACTCTGGCGAGGTGGTGAGTGTTGCCAGGGCGATTGTAGGTCGCTTGATAGTTGGTCTTGAAGAGCCGTGACAAGGTCGCCCATGAGGTGATGCACTTCGCAGGGAGGTTGTCGAGCCATAGTAATGGTGCTTTGCCCATCACAAGAGGAAAGTATCCTGCCATGTGGTCTTCGTTGCCTCTAGACGCCCGGGCGGCAATGCGTACATCTTTAGCCAAATACTCGGGTCAGAGCGACCGTCGTATTTTTCAATGGCTGGCTTGAAGTCCTTGGGGTATCTGATCGTCCTGAGATGTCGTGAGAACGCTGGGAAGTTGTTGATTGCTCCAGGAGTAGCCGATGGAGCGTAGGCTATCGGGATGACGTAGAGGTCATCGGGAGGGCCGTTATCCTGGTCGTACTGGGCACGACGTAGGAGCTCTTGGTCGTGCATTTGCCGAAGTTCTGTAGCTTGGATGGGGTGATTGGCGTCAAGGGGATCAGGGACCCCGTGGTCGCGGTCGTAGTTAGCACGACGTGCTATCTCCACTTCATCTCGTATGCGCTGACGTTGATTGCTCTGAGCGCGGTTGACTTGTACTGGTGGAGGTTGAGCTCCTGCGTTTTGTCCTACGTTGCCGGTGGTGTTCTGCTGCTGGGCGCCAGCAGCATTGGCGGTGTTGTTTTGGGCATTCCCAGGGGCATTACCAGCGATGTTGGCGGCTGGATTGGCCGCTGCGTTGGCAGCGGGGTTGACCGGCTGCACGACTTCATTCTCGCCTCCTCCCTCCTCGGCCACGGGCTGAAGGGGAGCGTTGTCGTCATGGTGACGACGATGGCGGGGTCGCTCTGACCTACTCCTGGAGTAGAAGCTCGAAGCCGATCTGCTGTACCCTGGTCCTCTTTCTTCAACTTGAGCAGTGGTGATGCAGATGTGAGCTTGTAGACGTTGAATTGCTGGAGTATCCCCAAGTTGTCCCAGCTCAGCAAGGGCTGCGCCTAGGTTAGCTTGAGACGAGTTGTAGACTTCATGGCCATCTTGCTCAAAGTCCCTCTGGCACGTAGACGATGTCGACGAGGCTCGTTGTCCTGTCGCTGAGGGGCGGCTTGGGCCGCGGCGGCGGCTGCACCATCAGGGACGTTGCCTACAGGTTGGCCACCGGCGCCCGGTACGATGTTGCCTACAGGTTGACCTGTGGCTGCTGCAGCTGCATCTATCTCCTCCTGACGACGCACAGCTCATGCGGTGTTAGCGTTCTCTCATTGTATGCACTGCTCGTCCGTCTCACCAGCTTGAGGGGGTACGTCGGTAGAGACCACGAGGACTTCTTGGTCTGGGATCTCAAACACCTCGCCAGGATAGTTGGGGGAGATGGTCGTTCGGGCGATCTGGAACGCGAGGCAGTCCGAGGACGGCTCACGGTTGACCTGTCGGCGATGAGCCACGATGAGAGGTCGACGAAGCATCTTGAGCACACGGCACTGGCGAGCTGTATGTTTCAAATCTTCATGGACGGGGCAGGGGTCGTCGAGATGACCTCTGCGGTTTCCACGATGTGGGGTCTTGGGTCCAGATTCAATATGGATTTTGTTCTTCATGTAGCGAGAAGCTGCATGGGTTGCGTTCCGCAGACCAAAAGGCATGCGGGACGAAGGCGGAGAGGTCCTACGAGGGCGCTTGACGCGCTCACAGACCTTGATCGTGTTGGAGAGCATGTCTTCAACGCGATCGAGCCCCGCGATCAGGTCGCGAGGAGTGGGTGGGTGGGTTTCCTCCAGCAGATCGGATCCGACCTGCTGGTTGGTGGTGACTGTAGCGCTCTCGATGACGAGGCATGCGGCTAGAATGGTGGATTCCGCCGGCATAGAGCCGAAGCAGATGTCGATGGGGTTGGCGAGGATGTCCGCCATGCTCTCCGGGAAGATGACGCCGCTTGACGAAGCCATCGAGTTGCACGAAGAACCCTGGATTCACCCCTACCTGGCGCGCCAACTGTCAGAGGTTTAGATCTAGACAGCCCACAGGGGGGTTAACCCCAGTGGTTTATTTGTTCGGTAAGGTTGAATCTAGGGCTAAGAACTCGAAGGTTATGCACGAGCACACGGAACAGAGAACACGGCGAGTTTATACTGGTTCAGGCCTCCAGAGAGTAAAACCCTACGTTCAGTTGTCGTTGTAGATTGCTTGAGGATTGCACGATTACAAGGGGTCGCCCTGCCCACCTTATATTGGCCAGCGAACAAGGTCGGTTCCCAGACTCCTGGTCGGTTACGACCAGGAGACCTAAGTCTAGTTGTTTACAACACTTACCATATACGTCGATCTGCTTGTCAGAATCCACCGCTATCTTGCCTTGCACGCCAAGTCTTGTAATCGTTCTAGATAAGGTCGTCTGGGGAATCTTCTGGAAGGTCTTCAGGAGGTCGTGTGGGCCACCAACCAGGTCGGTTGGGCCCACTGTCAGGTCGGCGGGTCTTCTGGTAGGTCGGACCCACTTGTCGGGGATGGCCGTGAGCCTGGTCGGTGGGGACCCAGGGGTACCCATGTCTCACAGTTTATATGGAGGCAACTGACGGACGAAACTACCCCTATTACATAATACTAGGATACATGCCCCCGAAGGGCACTTTGGGAAATCTCGTCGTAGCACCATCAGACGGATGCCCGGCGACCGCACCTTGCTTAGCCTCGACGCAAGCCCTGTGATCCTGACGCGTGTCCTCCGCTTTGAAGTCTCTGGAAGCCCGCGGTGCACACCGGTTAGATCGGTGCTCCTCACCGGTCAAACCAGTACCCATCGGTCAGACCGGCCTGGTGCTGCAGCGCTTCGGTCTTCGGCCTTGGCTTTGTGGCTCAGCCAAGTAACCTAGTGGTTTTGTGGTGAACCACTAGAAACCCCGTAAACTTGGTGTGGCCTCCCGCCAATCTCCACTCATGACTTGCCCCCACAGTCGTGCCGGCTCGACCTTGGTTTTGAGGCTCAACCAAGAAACTGTACAAGACTTCGTCTTGCTGTTCTTGCCACCATGTGGCCCGCACTTGATCCCGCTGGCCATCGGGTCCCTCGCACCAAGCCTACTTGTCTGCTCCACACCTGGAGGCCCACTGGCATAGACCTTTTGCGCTTGTTCTTCACCTGCACCAACACCAATCAAGCCGCAATCTGCACCTGCAATACTTACCAAGAGTCAGTCCACACAACGTTGTCAATCACTCATCACATCAGGAAGCGACCATCCACCGGTCCTCGAACCACACAGGCTCTCAATCTCCCCCTTGATGAGTGCATTGACAACACACACATTTAGTAACCATAGGAGAAAAGGAAAAAGAAAAGAAAAGAACAAAAATCTCAAATAAGCGATCGAAAGCCGAGCAAAGGCAAAGAACAAGATCACTTGAAAGAGGAAAGTCTTGGTCCCCTTAGGCAAGGGCAACGACTCGACACAAACGAGACAAAAGCAAGCTCACACGAGGAGCACAAACCACCAAAGCAAAGCTCGAAAACACACTAGAGCTCCCCATGCGCACATGCAAGCTCCCCCCTAAAACCATGCAGCTCCCCCTGGACAATTGCATACCCAACTCACCAAGAAAAATAGCAGATGCACAAGCTCAGCTCTGACCAGTCAGACCGGTCCCCAGCACCGGTCAGACCGGTGCCCAACATATGAACAGGGCACACACCCTGACCAGTCAAACCGGTGACCAACCTGTAACCAACAGAGCCTGGAAATGGCTCGAAACCACCTGAAAACCTTCTAAATGCATCCAGAAGCACTTTTTTTCTTTACAACCATCTCCCCTGTGTTGCCAATGCATGAATCAAGGCAAAATTAGGAAAAATTCAACCTAGAGCTTCTCAAATAGACAAAATTCACCAGAAGATGCTACACAAGACCAAATGAGCAAGTTAGATACTCTATAGCTTCATATGAACATCAGCTACCAGATTACCAAGTTTCACAACCATTGGACAAAGCTAAGATCAAATTGAGCATTTTCTCGAAAAATTTCCTTCTCATGAGGAAAGTTCTAAACATGAGCAAAACATGCCAAAGTGACAATATCACACAAACTTCATGCTAGGACACATATTCTAATCATAAGGTCATCATAAACACCCTCAAGCACCTCATGTCATGTCAAAGACACCGAGCTATGTGCCTACTTCTATATATGAGACTTCTCAATGGTAGGCATCATGCAACAGTTTAGCACCCAAAAGCAATTTAGTTAAGCACAAATGACATGGGGACATATTTTCCAAGCAATACACATTCCATTTTCAGATTTATACTTGGTACATGAAATGCCTTTGCGGCAAAAAGGAACTTATGCCCCTCCACAAGATAAGCAAGCGGGCTAAACATCCATGATGACAAAAGGACCTTTGGCCCCATATGATCAAAATAAGCTATCCAAGCACAAATTACGCATAACAAAGCCACAATAACATGTCATGACCATATAAAGGCATTTACTCACAAGAGGACCTACAACTAGCATTTTTCAAAAGCATAGCTATCTCACATGGATATAAAGCAAGATCAAGAGCTAAGTCAAACTAAACCATATCATACCAAACTACTCCCTCCGTCCCGAAATATAAGGTCTTGGAGAGTTCAAACTCAAGAAACAACAGTGAGAGGAAATGACTTTTATACCCCTCATTTTACACTACCAACCAACTCTCCACCTACTCACCAACCTCATTCAATTTTGTCTAATCCTTCCAGGACCTTATATTTTGGCACAAAATTTGAACCCTCCAGGACCCTATATTTTGGGACGGAGGGAGTAGCTCACAAGGTCATCCATAGCATGTCATGGTGAGCAATGTATACGAGAGAAGCTTTTCCTACCACAATGCATATGATACCGATGCAATGCAAACCTAAGATACAAAGATGCCTATACATCAAGATACATATGCCATGTAAAATGCAAGAATGCACAAATGAAAAGCTATACATATGCTACAAAGGAGCTCCCACCACCAACTCAAGAAACCAAACACACACCAAGTTCTTCCCACAAACGAGTGAAAGTTGCTTGATCAAGGGGCTTGGTGAAAATATCCTCTAGTTGGTTTTGGGTGGGCACATGGATCAAAGCAATTCTCCCTTTCTCCACATTGTCTCTCAGAAAATGATATCTCACTTCTATATGCTTAGTTTTGGAATGGAGCACTGGGTTCTTTGCAACACTTATGGCACTAGTGCTGTCACATAGAAGTGGAACATGGGTATACTCCTCACCAAAGTCACTCATGGTGTATGTGATCCAAAGGAGCTGAGAGCAACAACTAGCAGCAGCTACATACTCGGCCTCGGTAGTGGACTGTGCAACGCTCGACTATTTGCGGGAAGACCAAGACACCAAAGACGACCCCAAAAACTGACAAGTCCCAAAAGTGGACTTCCTATCCAACCGACAACCGGCAAAATCCACGTCTGAAAAGCCATGAAGCACCAAAGAAGAAGACGCGGAGTAAAAAGGCTGAAGTCAGGGGTGTATCGCAAATACCTGAAGATGCGCTTGACTGCTTGCCGATGCGACGTCCTTGGAGACGCTTGAAAACAAGCGCACAGACACACACTGAGCTGTATGTCCGGCCTCGTCACCGTCAGGTACAGGAGGGAGCCGATCATGCTCCGGTACTCCTTCTGGTCCACTACTACAAGAAAATCATTGACTAGTGACACAACCACATTTTAACATCATTAATTTATGACGTTCCTGGCTGATCTCATCACACTACTAGGAATCAGGCCTTGGCCAACGCCTATATATGGTTGCAATATGACTGTTTTTGTTGCATCTGGAATCAGTTGCATCGAAGTCTGGTGGTCGACAGATGGTTGCAATTGGAACGGTGCAATAGCCTGAGGCAACCATAAGATGTTGCGTTGCAACAGATTTTGCTAATGCAATGACCAAAAAACCCTACTGCAACCAATAGTTGGTTGCTAGAAAAAATATTGCAACGCAAAAAAAGCCTAATGCAACCAATACTTGGTTGTAATAACAAATATGGCAATGAAAAAAAGGAAATGCAACCAATTTTTGGTTGCAAGATTAAATATTGCAACGATTACATTGGTTGCCTAAGGTTTTATTGCGACCAAACACTAGGATGCAATATTTCATGATTGCCACGAACAAATGTGTTGCAATAGAAAAGTATTGCCACTCCAAAACTACGTGGGCATATGGTCGTATTACCACGAATTGTGATCCATTGCATTACAATGCTTTTGCAACATATCAGATATGGTGGCAATATATGGTATGGTAATGCAACGAACTAGTCTTTAGGGTAATATACATATGTTGCAACTAATTTGTGTTGGTGGTAATAGAGGTTAGATGCAACAAACAATGGTTGATGGCAATAGATGATATGATAATGCAACAAACTAGTCTTCGAGGTAATATATGGAACTTACAACAAATTTGAGTCGGTGGTAATAGAGGGCACATGCAACAAACAATTCTTGGTGGCAATAGATGACATGATAATGCAACACATAAAATTCGTCGCAATAATGCATATTGCAACCAAAATTAATGGTTGCCTATTATTCTAACGCAACGAGGAAATCAATTGCACAGCATGCACATCACATTTAATAACTGATAGATTCATTATTTAAAATTGTCTCAAACCAAAGTAACAGATAATGACCAGAATTCTTCTTAAAAGAACATGACCACAACTAACAAAATAAAGACACCATATTTAACTAAGTTCACAACATTGTTTAGCATATAATAAATGGATCTAAAAAATGAGTTCGTTGGCGTTGCTCCATCGCCCATCTACTACACCATCATAAATAAGCATCTTTGTAACTTGTCATTCTTGTTGGTGTCGGCCATCAACATTAAGCCATAGAACTTTTCTCTAATTATTTTGGCTGTCTGAGTTTCTCTGTGATTCATGAAAACATATATGATTAAATTCATGGAGTAATTAGCAATCATAGAACAAGAGCAATTGAGATAAAATCATTAAGGAAATGAGTGCTAACTAATTAACTAGCCAAACAATTAAGGAAATGAATGCTAACTAATTAACAAGAGCCTATCCTTCGCTTTTTCTGCATTCGTAACTTCGATGCAAGCTTTTTCCTAGCCAACTGGTGTTAATCTTCTTATAACTAAGGAAATGAATGCTAACTAATTAACTAGCCAAACATGTGGGGAAAAATCCAAGAGCAATACTAATTAACTAGCTAAACATGTGGAAAAATCACGGCCTTCTTTTTTCAGGTTTTCTATTTAATCACTAAAAGGTATGTTGATTCCGCCAAAGGGGAGGTCACCAGATCCATGCAAAAAGAAAGATCCACACAAGAAAAAAGGGGAGGCTTCAAGGTAGGGCTGACAACATGCAATTACCTCGTTGTATGACAAACTAGGCTCCACTTGCGGTTTCAAAAAATTCGGATCCAAGCACATGTCAAGTTCATCAAATTTCAGTGAATGAAATACTCATATGTGCATACAAACTGCATATGCAAAAAGGGCATACAACTACAAACAAAGAAGCTAATTCAATGCAAAACCAAGGCAAACATTCTGATGAGAGCTAAAGCAATAAGAAAGTAACCTGATATTATAGGTAACAGATTTAGACCAATTAAACAACTAGTAGTGACAAGTTTATTTATGCAACTATTTTTGCAACAGATAAAGTCTCAATTTTTTCATGAGAATAAAATCATCACATAGAAAAAATTTGGCTACTCAAAATGTCTATCATTTAAGTGAGGGCTGGAAGGAGATGGGCAGATGGCTGCATCACCTGGACAAATGTGAGATCGACGGTTGAGCTCAAGAAAATATAAGTGAAGACAACACTTCACCTTTCCCACCTTCTGTAAGTAGCACAATTTGCTTCAGATAGTCAGATGATTAATGCTGCCATGTCTTCAGATAGTCAGAGGATTGGAGGGGAGAGGGTGATGCTCACCATTCATGATGCACATACACCATCAGCGCATAGCCACCGCACGGCCACTACATATTTGGAAGCTGTCGTGCTCCCACAACACATCTGGGCAGCCTGGGTTTCTATAAAGATAACCTATAGAAGTAAGATGCAATACTTGTTATAACACTATAAGATGCTTCAGCTACGTACTTGATTGCAAATGCAGTAATTCATTTTTTTATTACACTTACTCATCATATTCTCGGTTGGCAGCAGTGGTGCTCTAACTCCTACAACCACAAGTTGACTTCCATCTTAAGCTAGCTGGCACTAATTTCAACCTTGATGCTATCTACAAATACATACAATTCCCTTTAGCAATTTCTTTGATCGATTTATCCAAAATTGGGCCAAATGTTAGAAGAATGTCTTCAAGAAAATCACATCAGAATGTAAAAAGGGAAGATACAGTGCAAGGTTTGATATGCAGTACCAAACATATGCATCACAATTTAAGATATACTAGAAACTTGCGTGGCTTTGCCATGCCTTCCTATGATGTTGGCCAGTGATTTAATCAGGGAGTGTTACTTTAGCAAAAATTGAAGTAGGCCTTCCCTCATGACTAGTGGCCATCATTATTAATATTTTAAATACATTATCTTTACGGCAAGATGAAATTGAGGATACTTTCATGTATTTAGAAATGCTAACATGGAATCCTTGAGAAAGTATAGCATTAGACAAGCAGAAGGAATGAAATTAACTGCACAACTTCTACTGCAATTTGGCAATTTATTCAGGATGGCATTACTCGACAATAAATCAGGTTAAGTATTGCCCCTCACAAAATAGTGTGACTGCCACTGGATCTCTGACAACAATTTTGAGGGAGCTAATGTGAGCTGGTAATAAAAAAGGCTCATTTGCACAATAAAATTGTTTTTTCCATGACTACATTGATCTGCCAATGGGCAAAATAAATAAAGAGGTTTCTGAGATTACCTGTGGGAATCTGGATAAGTTTAGAAATGATAAGAATACAAGCTACTGCAGTCTATAGCTTCATATGACTACATTGGTGTCTTGTAGAAAGAAATATGATCAAGAATAACACTATTTTCAGGATAATCCCTACAGAGATCCTCTAATAACATTAGATAAGATGACAAAACCTACCTAAAAATCAAGAGACATTCTACCAACAATTGTTGCATATATAATAAAATTGTTGGCAGGATATTGACATAAGACTCAGAAAAGGCCATTGAGCATTCGATGCAAATGATGCAATATATTACAATAGATTGAGCATTTGATGCAAACGTAGTTAAAGATCCATCCCAGCTCGAGACAAAACCAGCAACTATCACATCTATGGATGTAGATTAACCAATTACAGGTGGTTGGCTGGCATAATAATCTTCGTTACTCATACAACATTTCCATCCACGACAAAGTTTACGCCTCTTACAGCAGCAGGAGGATATTTTTAAAGTTTGCCCACCCTTTAACGAAGTCAGCATAAGGTCCAACTTCAAATAGAGGCAGCCACACTAGTAATGTTGGCCATAATGTCAGCTGTCTGTTGAAACTTATTCTGATATCAAAGAATCACTATCTCCCAGTAATGCAAAAAGGGTTATTGCCAAGAATCACTCTCTCTTATTAGTAATGCAAAATAGGTTATTACCCTGTTAGTACAAAACTGACCTGCCACTGTGCCTCCTACGTTGCGCCGCTGCTCGTCAGGCCGCCGCAGCCGCCCGCCAAGGGGCAAGGGCGTTGGCCGACGGGTAGCGTGCAGATGGCCGGCGGCCACCCCGCTCTGCGCTGCCCATCCGGCCGCCCTGCCCTGTGCTTGCTCATCAGGTTCAAGCCACCGCCACCGCCCACCCGCCGGTGCCGCTGTCGCCCACCCTAGGGTTGCCGCCTTGCCGCGACGACAGCGAGTGAGAGTGAGGAAGGGTAGCTCCCGGCTTCGGAGGCCGCCCGTTGCCCGCCCTGCTTCCATGTTGTGCGCAGTTGCGCTGCCGGCCGCCGCCGCCCGCTAGGGTTGCCATCTGGTACCGAACTGCCGACACGAGCGCGAGGGAGATAGGGACTCGCGAGACGGGTCGAGGGACGGAGGGAGGGCGCCGCGCAGTTGGCCTTGGCCTGTTGGCCGGGCTTGGGCGCACCGTATAAAGGAAAGAAGGCCGACGCTGGGGTTTTTACTGGGTCAAGAAGCAACTGGGCCGGCGAAGACCGGGGGCAATAAACAAAATTGTTGTGTGGGCCAAGGAAAATTTTACGAATTTTGAACTAGTTAAATTTTGGATTTTTAAATTTTAACTCCTCCAAACTAGTTTTCGAACCTCTAGATGGTCTCAACTCGAAAAGTCATGAATACCCAAAATTCATAACTCCTCAAGATCTACAAAATTTATTTAGATCATTTTTGCATTTGAGAAAGTGTTAGAAAAGTTTAGTTCAAAATTGACAAGTCTCTCACATAGTTTCATAAACTCTATGTCATATCCATGTTTTCGTGACTAGCGTTTACAAACACTTTCTCAAAAGGAAAAATGACCTATATAAATATTGTAGATCTTGATGAGTTCTAACACCTTTGTATTCAAAAGTTATTCATCCGAGGTCAAAGTTTGATAAGGTTTGACCAAGTCAAACTTTGAAATTTATAACAATGACACCTTCACGCTAGTATTTGGTACTCCAAACCGTTTCAAATGGAAACATCATGAATACCAAGTTTGTTAAACTCATCAAGATCTACATTTGTTATTTGGGTCAAATTTTCATTTGACGAATTTTGGATGAGTCAAATTTTGGATTTTTAAATTTTAAAACCTCCAAACCAGTTTTCGAAGCCCTAGACGGTCTCATCTTGGAAAGTCATGAATACACAAAATTCATAACTAATCAAGATCTACAAACTTTATTTAGTTCATCTTTGCATCTGAGAAAGTTTTAGGAAGGTCTAGTTCTAAATGGACAAGTGTCCCACATAGTTTCATAAACTCTATGTGATATCTCTAATTTTGTGAGTAGTGTTTGCTAACACTTTATCAAATAGAAAAAACGATCTATATAAAGATTGTAGATTTTGATGAGTTCTAACACATTTGTATTCAAAAGTTTGACAAAGTTTGACCAAGTCAAACTTTGAATTTTAAAAGAATGACACCTTCACGCTAGAAATACTAGCGTGAAGGTGTCATTCTTTAAAAATTCAACATTTGACTTGTTTGGAGCCATCAAAATTTCGGGTATTCATAACTTTTTCGTTTGAGACCATTTAGGGCTTCGAAAACTTGTTTGGAACTGTCAAAATTTAAAAATCCAAAATTTGAATCATTCAAAATTTATCAAATGAAAAGTTGTCCCAAATAACAATTGTAGATCTTGATGATTTCTACAATTTTGTTGTTGACTATTTTTTCATTTAAATTCATTTAGTATCCCAAAATTCGATCCTAATGTTATTTAGTATCATAAAAAAAGGAAATGTTCATGTGGGCGTGTGCATCTCCCGCTGCACCGAAAACTTTGGCGGGTGTCATGCTGCTGCAACAAAATTTTAGATGCGAAATGATATTTTTGTCCATACATATTCTAGAACCTCTTCACTTAGGTCAAGGGTACAATGATAATTTGCCACTGCCGAACCTAGTCCAAATTCATTTTCCACCTTCGTGACCCCCACTCCATCCATGGTCGGCTTGGGCACGGCTGGGCAAGCGTGTATTCATGGGTATTTAGTTGAATACCCATGATTTTTGGAAGCATTATATATATAGTGTATCTTAAATATACATGCTAAAAACAAAAAAAATAAGCAAAAATACAGTTCAAACACAGCAAGGCCCCCCCTCCCCCCACACACACCCTACCCGTGCTGGCCGGCCCAATAGCCCAATGGCCCAGTCGGCCAAACTCTCCACCTTCCCTCCTCTCCGAATCATGGTCTCAACACTTACGCACACGCACAACCGCACGCCACTAACCCTAGCGCAAGGCCGGCAGCGACGGTCGACGGGGAAGACGCAAGGCTCCACGGCGAGTGGCGGTGGTCGGCGAAGGAGCAGGCAGAGGCGCGACGCTGCCCTTGGAGCACGGCGGACTGTGCACGCGTACAGCCGCAGCAGCAGGCGGCGGCGACAGTCTAGGCGGCGGCTCGCGGTCGGCGGTCGGCTGGTGCCGGAGCAAGCACGGGAGCAGTTGCCTAGCAAGGACCAGGGAGCACTCCCTGTCCCAGGATTGTAGGTCTGAAACAAGGCATCACACATCTGAGCTGTGAGCATTGTTTGTCTGTAAAATTGGGAATTGGAATTAGATCTGATTAGGATTGCATAGGATGTTGTTAAATTGGTCGATTCGTTACTGCCATTTGTTCATCCTTGTGAATTCATGACAATGCGATACTAATTTGATTTTAATTTTAGGTTTGAAACATGAAGAGGTAGAATAGAGGGCTTTCCGGCGAGTAGGGGTGGCTGGCGTGGGATCTTGGCATCCGCGGCGGCGGCGACCCTCGAGCGCGGGGCCGCAAGTAGCCTGGCCCTGGCACGAGCAAGATCTGGACTGCGGCGGTGGCGGCCCTCGGGCTGGGAAGGGACGAGGTGCGGACCACAACACCCGGCCTTTGCCTTCTGCTCTGGTGTAGGCGCCTCGGAGTGGCGACGGCCATCGCGGCATCCTCGAGCTCCTCACCGGCACGCGCGAGGTCAGGATGCGGCGGCGGCGGCTCTCGGGCGCATGGAGGCGACCGGCAATGGCATGGCCCTGGAGGAGCTGCGGCGTGACCGATTTGGTGGACGGCGCAGCAGCCCTTCCATTCCCCTCCATTGAAGCAGATGCGATGGCGGCGGTCCCATCACCAAACAGCGGCGACCGTGGTCCAGGGCGGCGCGGTTGGCCTCCGCGGCGTAACTCAGCAGATGAGAATTCTTCCACTGTAAATTCAGGTGTTTAGCTCACTGTTTCAGTTGGCTAATTGTTGCCTCCACCAATTGATCACGCTTGCTTGCAGGAGCCAGCGAACCTTCAGGCCAAAGAAGAGCACGACATCCAGGAGCAAGGTTTGTGCACCCCAATCGCGTGCCACACCAAATTACTTCTGAAGTCTACTTATCCTGTATGTCCAGTGAGTTTCTCGCTGTAGAAACGCATATGAGCTGCAAAAATAGTTAGTTTAGATGCGTGTGAAGGGCAGGGTAGCACTAGCAGCATGTGGCTTAGGTTGATCTGAAAACAAGTGATGTTCGTTGTGACATTGTTTCCAGTTTTTCTTAAATTTATACCAAGCTAGGAGGGTTGGAAAATGATATTGTCAAACAGAATAAATTACTTTGGATGTCAGATTTTTTTGTAGTTAGTGTTTGGTGAATTTATATGGGACACAAGTGTGATCTACTTAAGTTATCACTACCATATACATCTGATCTGTTTATGTAATTCTTTCTTAGAATTATGTCACTGTTAAGGGGAACGGAGCTGGGGCACTTCACATGTGTTGCCATCCATCAGCCATCACCACCATGTTACAAAAATGCCTGCAGCACTGCAACTCCTCTTCCTGCTTGTGCATATTAATTTGGTCATCCCATTAAGGGAATTTATTGTTATATTTAAAATATCAGGACCCTTAGCCATTGAGCTATGTATGTTTCTGTTTGCTTTAGGGGCACACTGCCCTTCATTATTGCAATTCAGCCTTTGCTAATTGCATTCAAGCTGCTTCGTAGTGATTGCAATACAGTTATGAGACTATGCAGTGTGGACTGAGAAAGGCACAAACTCTTAGTGATTGAAAAAGCCATTTCCAAAAGTGACGCCAAGATGCTGCAGGCCAAGTCAAGTGAGTTTGCTTTTTTTTAATATCACTCTCTTTTGAGTTTATTAGTTACACTCGCCTCAGAAATATATTAGAGAGTAGGACTGTACTTTGGTTATTCTGTTGGAGTGAGCTTCATTTGATAACTATATATTGTACTTCAACTTTGCATTTGCTATGTGAAATCGGCAAGGGTTCCTTATTTTTTATTATAGAATATAGAGCAAAGTTTGGATATGAGCAAAAATCATTAGTCCTGCTTAGCCGGAGCCATGCTTCCATAGAGCAAAGTTTGGATATGAGCAAAAATCATTAGTCCTGCTTAGCCGGAGCCATGCTTCCCCTGCCTAGCAGGTTTGTTTATTTCCTCGTTATTATTGGAAGCAACATGCTCCGAAGTGTTTATTTAAATGCTAGAATGCTTTCAACTTTCACATATTGCGTATATAATACATTCTTATTGGATTGCTCATTGTAGCCGGATCTGATTCTTGCCTGATTTGGTTTCGGATTTCGTATGTATGGCATGTACAGGTTGCGCTGTGTGTATCTGGTTGCACTTAGCGAGGGCTGCCAGATCCATCTCCCTTTGTTATAGTTAGATAATAACTTTGAGATGCATGGTTAAAACTAGCTTCACAACTACAAGGGCACTCCACACAAACGCGCGGCAATGGCGTACTTTGTTTTCTAATAAGGATAAGGAATACTGGATGAGCGTATTGAATGTTCGGTTAATGAAAAACATTGTTAAGGAAATATTGAATGTTCCATTATCTATTTCAAAGATTCAGTTTTATTTTTTATTTTGGTAGCTATTTCAGTGCTTTAGTTTCAATTTTATTAGGTTCAAAGCTTGAAATGTCTTAGCTTTATTGGTTTTATTTGATAGCAGCTAAGCCTCATTCTCTTCTTGGTTTTAACAGTATCGCTAGTGTCTCTCAACAACAGTATCAGTTAAGTTGTATCATTTGGCTTCGGTGTTTTGCTAGCAGCAAGTGTTCAACGACAAGTGTTGTACTGCAGTAGCTGATGCAATAGTTGAGCAGCTCAGTTGGAGGCCTTATTTGCAAAACTGGTGGAGTGCTTGTCCTACAGCATTAGTTAAACTCTGTTAATTCAGCAGTGTGATTATTGTAAATATATGTAACTGTGTGTTGTGATTCCCATATGTATATGGGCTGTAATTGGAAGAATTCTTGGTTATATGGATGTAATCGATAATCGATATTATTCTGTGTGAGAACATAAGGTCATGCGTTTAATTCTAATGATCCAAGTGGGGCTTAGAAGAATAAAAGGTTCACTTTCACCATTGGGCTGAACGTTTCAGCCAGCCCAGTTCCCTCTACCATGTCTCTTTTCTTCCTTTCGACCCAAGGCCGAACTTGAAGCTCAGCCCAGGCTCAACAGCTAGCTGCCGGTTCAACCACGCAGCTCGCCACCAGCCCAGCGTCCACACATAGTCGACAGCCATGACCATTGCAGCAGCAACATTTGTCGAGGAGAAACCAGAGCACATCCTTCTTTGGCCTGCTCGCGTTCCCTTGACCTAGCAGCCCAGCAGCTTCCCCTTCTGGCTCATTACCGCGTGGCACAACCTGCCCTCAGCTGCCCAGCTTGTCATGTTCGACGCCCGGTGCGCCCCTTTTTATTATTTCTACCAAAAATAATTCTATGGTCGCACTATACCAATAAAAACGAAAGAAACAGTTTACTTCCCTGATGTGTAGTCGTACTCACAATTAAAATAGTAAAAAAATAGTTTAGTTTCCAAAGTATACATAAAAAGAATTCACATAATTCATTGGTGGTAATAGAAGCTAATTGATGCAATGATTTATTTTTGGATGCAACAAACACATAAGCTATCGCAACAAAGGTTAAGTTTTAGACAATGTTATTTCATCGTGGCCACGAGTAGGCATAATCGCAACCAACTAAATATTCGTGGCAACAAACGCGCATCAAACGCAACGAATTGTTTTCTAGATGCAACAGGCACATGAGCTATCGCAACAAAGGTTAAATTTTAGACAACGTTATTTCATCGTGGCTAGAGGCATGCCTATTCGCAACCAACTAAATGTTCGTGGCAACAAATGCACATCAAATGCAACGAACTGTTTGCTGGATGCAGTAGCCACATGAGCTATTACAACAAAGGTTAAATTTTAAACAACATTATTTCATCGTGGCCACAGGCATGCCTATTCGCAACCAACTAAATGTTCGTGGCAACAAACACATATCAAATGCAACGAACTGTTTGCTGGATGCAATAGCCACATGAGCTATTGCGACAAAAGTTATGTTGTAGACAACGTTCTTTCATCGTGGCCACAGGCATGCCTATTCGCAACCAAATAATTATTCATGGCAAGAAACACACATCTATCGCAACACTAAATCGATACTATCGCAATGCACAATTAGTTGTGGCAATAGGTACCCATAAAGGCAACCACCATTTTCACCGTGGCATTAACACCAACCTATTGCAACGACTGTTTCAACAGACGCAACCCACATTTTTTGTTGCCATAACATCCAAATATTGCAACCTATTAATACGTTGGTTGCTATAAAACCAAATATTGCAACCAAATACATGGTGTTGCAAAAAAAATTGGTGCTCTAAGGGTCAATTCCTAGTAGTGTCATAATATTTCACTTCCAAGCAAATTTAGTGACAAAAAAACTTTCATCATAACTTTCATCATATCCGAGCGTTCCCTGTTCCATGCTTGTCTGTGATGCCATAAGCTCTGCAATAGTGTCATAAACCAACTTTGGTCCCACATGTAATAATTATTTTAAAAATATATTGTTCCAAGTCGTCATAAAATTCAGTTAGGTCCCACATGTAAGCTTTTTTTTTTGAAAAAGAGTGTTCCAAGTCATCATAAAATTTTCCTAGGTCCCACATATAAGCATTTTTGCCAGGTCAGAGGAGGCTAGGTCACGAAATGTTGCAAAAATAATTTGCCATGGCATGGGTTAGAACCAGAGACCTGAAGGAACAAGACTGTGCTGTTTACTACTGCACCACTTCTTGGTTGTGCGAGTTTTATGGAAAACTTAGCTAATAGTTCATGCGAATTTTTTACTGTGACCATGTCCCACATGTAAGTTTCAATTGAGTCTATAATTACGTATCGAATGGCTGGCGAGACACTTCACTCAGACTTCGTAAAGACTTTTGACTTCCACTACATAGATCTGCAATGGTTCATGGTAGGAATGGCGGATCCTAGCGGTGAGGGGAGGATGGTTGCGCCGCCACCTCCCAGCAACAAGAAGATGAGACAACACAACGAGGTCAGTCCTCTGGTTTGAGCCGCTATATTTTCCCCTATCTTACTAGGGTTGGGGATATCTAGATTTGGGGATCTGGAGGACTGATGAGCATATATGGTAGATTCAGATTTCATTATCGTACCTTTAGATTTGCACTTCGATTGGTGTTATAAGTTGATAGGCTATAGACAATTCATGTTAGATTCAGTTAGTTTTCAATTTGCATCGTCTTACAGTAGATTTTGTATTTTAGTAGCTTCTGGATGTGCTTCAAACCACTCGCTTCATGGATTTTTGTCGAGGTGCAAAATTGATAGGATTGATAGGTCCTTGTATTTTCAATTTGCATCATTTTATGGATTGGTAGATTGAAGATACTATTTCGGCGCTGCAGACCGTGAAGGGACATCTGGATTCTGAAGGACCGAATTGGCGACCAGAGGGGGGGAGTGAATGGGAGCCGATAAAAATTCTTCTCGAAGGAGATGGCTACTCCAACAAGACGAACACGGCTAGCCAAAACACGTCTCCGGCTCAACTACCCAAGTTGGCCAAGACCACGTAGCCACTGGAGTGCTACTGGTCCTAGGAACCAACAAACACCTAGAGCGACTCGAATAGAACCAGACCAGCACCGGTCAGACCGGTCACCTGCACCGGTCAGACCGGTCCCTGCCGGATCTTCCGGACTGAGCCGCCGGAACACCCGACACCTACCAGAGACGCACCGGGTCACCCTGGACCCTGAGCCGGGTCACCGGAGCCAAACTTGGAGATTTCCACAGAAAGCTCCTGCACCGGTCAGGCCGGTGCAGCTCACCGGTCAGACCGGTCTGAGCCACGAAAACCCCAAATCCTCAAACCTGACCTCCCGAGCTCCAAACTGAACCAAACTCGAAACAGCAGCAACACAAGACAACAGGGAACTCACCAAGACGTTCACCCAAGCAAAACCCAACCAAGGGTCTGCACCGGTCAAACCGGTGAGATGCACCGGTCAGACCGGTCAGGACCTGAGCTCTCGGGATGAACAACACTCGCGGGTCAACTCCTCCAAATCCAACTCCCGATCTCCCGATTCGTTCCACGGATTCACACAAGACTTTGGGGATAGTAGGAACACCTCATGGGCACTCCATAGGCAAGATTTGGTCCACCAAAACTTGCTAAATCAAGAGGAATCGAAGAAATCCCGCCAAGAACGCCTCTAACCCTAGAGCCAAGAAACCCCCAAAATTGAGCCCCTTTACTCACGGATTTGGGAGGGGAATCAAAGGGAAAAGAACCACGAAGGGTTCATGCATACATCCCCCACCAAATCTCAAAGGGAAAGGTCTCAAAACCGCCACAAGAAAATTGCCAAGAAAAGGCTCCGAAAATCACCATAAAGGGAAAACAGCAGAGACACAATCAAGCCCTGAGGAATCACGCCCAATCATCTATAATACCTTGAAGGTTCATACAAGGTCTAGCTTGCCTCCCAATCTTCCATCCCTCTCTCAAGATCTCACCATGAAGCTCTCAAGCTAGTCCTAGAAATTCCAAAGGAAGAGGAAAATAGCAAAACAAAATGAGCTAGGGTTCCAAGAGATGGCTGCCATCCTCTCACCACTTGGGTTATATGGAGGCTAGCCGAAAGATGAAACTACCCCTATTACATTAAACTAAGATACACACCCCCGAAGGGCCTTTTGGGAAACTTCGTCGTAGCACCATCGGACGGATGCCTGGCGACCGCAAACTTGCTTAGCCTCGATGCAAGCCTTGCGATCCCGACACGTGTCCTCCGCTTCGAAGACTCCGGAAGCCGTTGTCGCACATCGGTCAGACCGGTGCTCCTCACCGGTCAGATCGGTACCCACCGGTCAGACCGGTCAGACCCACCGGTCAGACCGGCCTGATGCTGTTGCACCTCCGTCTTCGGTCTTGGCTTTGTGGATCAACCAAGGAACCCAGCGGTTTTCTGGTGAACCACTGGAAACCCCGCGAACTCGGTGTAGCCTCCGCCAATCACCACTCATGACTCGGCTCCCACGTAGTCCCGGCTCGACCTTGGTTTTGAGGCTCAACCAAGAAACCGTCCATGACTTCATCTTGCCGTTCTTGCCACCATGCGGCCCGCACTTGACCCCGCTGGCCACCGGGTCCCTCGAGCCAAGCCTACTTGTCTTCTCCACACCTGGAGGCCTACCCGGCAATGACCTTTCACGCTTGCTCTTCACATGCACCAACACCAGTCAAGCCGCAACCTGCACCTACAATACTTAGCCAAGAATCAGTCCACACCACGTTGTCAATCACTCATCACACCAGGAAGCGACCATCCACCGGTCCTTGAACCACACAGGTCCTCAGATTCTGCCACGATTGTTAGCGTTTGCACAATTCATAGGTGTTAGATTCAGTTAGTTTCCAATTTGCATCGTTTGATGGATCGATAGGTTTAGTTAGGACAACCGTGCCCTTGCTGAGTTTATGTAGGTAGCAAACAACCAGGTTTTGTGGTGTTTGGTGGTTGTTAAACTGTACTCATACATTTGGGTTCAAGGGATTCAGGTTTTCTTATAGACTAAGATGAGTTTATTTTTTCAGATCGAGATGAGTTTTCTCCAAGGATGAGTTTATTTCTACAAGAACATCTTAATGTTATTTCAGAAGATCTGGATGTCTCGTCCCGGGGAGGACTCTGTTAGGATATCCACGGAAATTTAAAACATAATATCTCAATTAGCTATTAAAGAGGCAGAGCTTCAGTACTCACCTAACAACAAGGAAACTAAGTGCAGAGCTGGCTCTAAATACAAAAGACATTGGAATAAACACATCAATGAATGGGTAGAGCATTGAGTTTGTTTGGCTAGTCTTTTCTTCTAAATGTTCAAGAAGTTCGTTTTAAGTTGGACTGAAATGGGTACCCTTGCCTATTAGTACCCATTTCAGTCCAACTGACAACGAACTTCTTGAACATTTAAAAGAAAAGACTGACCAAACAAACTCAATGTCCTACCCATTCATTGACACATTTATTCCAATGTCTTCTGTAAGTAGAATCAGGTCTGCCCTTAGTTTTCTTATTCTTAGGTTCATACTGAACCTCTTTCCCTTTATCAGCTAGTTGTGATATTATGTTTTCAATCTCTTTGGAGATCCTAGAAGAGTCCTCACCCTGTGATGAGACATCCAGATCTTCTGAAAGAACAAGAAATGCAAGAGAGGCCTGCAAGACCAAAAATTCACGGTAGGAGATGTAGAAGGTGAAAGAACAACTGCAGGAGGCCAAACATGAGATGGAGTTATGATTATGAATGAGTAGTCATGATTATTGTGAAACTTGTATCAGGCTTGTATTTTGGTGTTGGCTACCGGATCATCTTATGATGTTTGATAGTTGTTGGTGGACTGGTGGTGTGAATTTTGTGGTGATGAGTTGCTATGAGATGTCATCTTATTATGCTGATTTGGTTTAATCTATTCCAAATTGATTCGAGCATACTCACCATTCGAAATTCATATGCGTTGCAATGGAGGTAGAGGGAGAACAATGGAGGTAAGGTGATAATAGATAGAGAAGGGGGAAGTTATGACTGAGGAAACTCCGGTCTGTTGATGTTTCGTGAGGACCTTCCTAGCGGTAAAAAGGGAGGAAAAGGTAAGATGTTGTTTATTTGGATTGATCCTGAATCGGATGGTCTGTTCTTTTGATGGTTTGCAGGAAGGACCTTCCTGAGTAACAATTGTGTAACTGCTTGTTTCCAAGTGCCGACTATTCCACATGGACGGCTGCTGCGCGCCCGGAAACTAGACACGTCAGTCCCGACAATAGCACAGAGCGGTTCTAGTAAGTTGCCGAGAGAAAAGCTCGCGCGACAACAAAAAAAAAGTTTCTCGCAAACAAGTGTATATATCTCATTTCTCTTGACGACACAGCGTACACTACTGCAACTCTGCAAGAGACTCGCCGGCACCACGCTCCTTTTCAAAGACTAGAGCTAGCGTCGGTGCTTAGATTTGCTCTTGCCCGTGGCGGGAATGGCGAATCGTAGCGGCCATAGCGGCGAACGGAGAAGCAGTGTAACACCCTGTGTTTTCAAATAGTGTCAATGAGTACTAATTATGATCTTAACGAAGTCATTAAGCACTAATAGTCCACCTTGGCTAAAGATCTAGTGAAAACCCTAGTCAACCCCATGACATCCTTGAACCTCTCTAGAACTTTTGCCGCGTTCTCCAAATTTCACCTAAACACTTCAATTTCTCCCAATACAAAAGTTGTGTAGTTTTCATGAGGCACAACTTTCATGTTGAGTGGCATTTCAAATTTGAAGTGGAAAATGGTGAAAAACCTCGGTCAACGCCATCACTTCCTATTCACCGGTGCTGAGAAAAACTCAAACTTGGCGAGCAGTTCATGCAAAATCCATTGAGAAAAACCCCTATGAGCCTTTGTAAAAGTTGTAGAGGGTTCAGAGATATACAAGTTTGGTATAAACTTCTTAGTGCACTTTAGTTCAAAATTTTGGAGAAAACCCTAGTCAAACAGTGCTAAGCTGAAATAAAAAATGCCAGAATGCACCCACGCGCGCGACGTTGCCCGACGCGCCACGCCAGCCCGCCGCCGTACCTCGCCTTACACGCACTTGGAGGCACGTCGGCGACCGTCGGTCCGTGCACCGTGCCTAGGCTCCTGTGCGTGACGCGAGCAAACCCGCTGGCCGGTGCCACGCGGCGCTCTCCCACTCGCCGGACGGCCGCACCGCCGCATGCCATTGGCCGCCGTTCCGCCGCACGTCGCCACGCCTCTCGCCCATGCCTTTCCCATGCCACGACCATGTTGTCGAGGTCACGTGCGTGTAAACCGCCTCCGCGTCTGAGCACCTAGAAAAGGCCTCCTCCCCCTCCTCTCGCATGAGCGCCGCCGCCATTGACGCCGCCTCGGCGAGCTCCCTCTCCCGCTCGCTCCCGACGCCGACCCACACCCCTAGCACCTTCCCTAGGACCCCCTGGAGCTCCCATCGTCGCACATTGCCTAGCTCCACCCCTCACCTTGCCGGAATTCGAGCAGCCGCGGCCGCGCCGCCACGGCCTCGCCGCCGCCACTCACCGGCGACACCTCCGGTCGAGCCAACACCACCAATCGACCCCTGGTGAGCTTAATCGCACTTTTGTGCCATTTGTTGCCCTGCCCCGGTCGTCCCTCACCACCGGCGAGCTCACCTCCGCCGCCGAGGGCATGGCTGTGAAGGCCCAAATTTTGTAGGGACCTATTCGTTAGAAGCGAGGGTATATCTATGAATCGGTAAATCTTTCCGAGGGCCTGGTGTTGACGGCCGTTAAGTCCCTATTTTTGACCATCAACTTCGGATAAAAGTTACTCCATGAAAGTGTGCACCATAGCTAGAGGGTTATAATCTAACAAATTCCACAAGTTTTGGTGAATATTTGGTTGCAGGTGCAAATGAGCAATTATAGAATAAAATATGGTATTGTCACAAACAACATCAAATGCCAATTTGAACTGCACCATTGTGACGGGCTCGTTGAGACGATCGAAATGGATATATTACTTGCCTGCATCGGAGCTCGTATGCGCAAGATATGAAAAAGACAAAACATGACGCAAGCTGACGTCAGCAGGGCCCACAAGTGATTGCAGTCAACGCCGCAGCGCAGGCATGCGCGTCAGCGCGTGGGGACTCCACCGGCGGGCCACGTGGCGCTCGCCCATAGGGCGCAGCGGCACCTTGTGGAATGCCTCAGCGCACGCGTGCGCGGGAGGCAAGGGCCCCGCCCGGCCACGTGCCGCACGCCGGTTGGCCGCGGGACGCCACCGCCGTCGCAGCGCGTGGCGCGCGCGCACGCCCGCGCAAGCCGCGGGTTTGACCCAGCCGGGACAGGTGGCGGCCACTAGGTGGCGCGCCCAGGGTCGGTTCCCTGGTTCCCACGGTTGGCCCCCGGTCCGGCTCGGTTTTTCCTTTTTCTGCAGGGTTTCAGCGCCCAGCCGCACGGTTCAAGCCCGATTCAAGGCCTTAGGATGCGGTTTTCGCCCGGTTCTTTCTTCCATCGCCTCAAGAAACTTGTCCAGTACTGTTCCTACGCAGGAGGCCGCCAGGTGGTGCGTGGGGAAGGCTGGAAAGAGAGGGAGGACCTCCACTCTCCCAAGTTTCCTCCCCCTATAAATAGAAGCCATCCTTCTCACTTCAAAGAGACGACTTCACCCAAGGATGAGTGCTTCCCTTCAAAGGAGAGGCCTCTCCTTGGTGGAATAGAGAAGCAGAGATCAAGCGAAGCTCTACCAAAATTAGTGTTAGAATTAGGTGAGAGTTGAGGTGCGAGTCTGGGAGAAGCCGGAGTTGTCGGCTTCCTCCCTTCCTCTTGTACCTCGGCGGATGCGGCTCCACTTCGAGTAACATCCGGGTAACTCTTAGGCATTCTGGATTTATTTAATTAATTAAGTTCAGCTTTATTATTTTTGCTTGTGGGCTCCTTGCTTTGATTAGTGTTCTAGTAATTGCAAACCTAGAATAGTGGTTACTAGAGTAGACGTGGTGTCTAGTCTTGCGATTACCTCAGAGTACACCTAGTGGCACGGATTGTTGTGGTAGCCCCAAGTGGTGATAGCCCTGACGACCTACGTAGTCCACCACGTGAGATCCACTAGAGCGCAGTAGGACCCCTGCTTGGCATGCCTAGCCCCCTTCTCATCCCTTTCCGGGTTAGGACGGTTGAGCGTCCCGAAGCAAGCATCGTAGCAAACGCTGATCTTATCTTTAGTATCCGGAATCCTTCGAAACCCTCTCTACCTCTCCTACACTATTATCATATCTTCTCTCATCCAAGGCCGACCTTGATTCTTCACTAGTGCACACACGTTCCCTGTGGATTCGATACCCTGGAATACTCCTGGGTGAAAGCTATATCGGTATCCGTACGCTTGCGGACTTTTCTGCGATCGTTATTTATACCACAGGCCTTCTGGCGTCATTGCATATTTAGCAGCGACGCTAGCAAGTGCCAACAAGCTTTCTGGCGCTGTTGCCGAGGATATAAACCTGGTGCGACGCTAGAGAGTGTCAACAAGCTTTATGGCACCGTTGCCGGGGAACGGTTGTTGTACTAGTGTCGAACCGAGACGTCCGTGTATCCCCATCCATACCATCACATATCCCCATATGGATTCCAAACCTATCAATCAGTTTTCGGCTCCAACAGGCGAAGATCTGGAGCCTCCACCTTCATCATTACCCATCCATGCACCTAGCTATGAACTTCGTCCCGCCCTCATAGCTATGGTACGGGAGCAATCTTTTTCTGGAGCAGAAGAGGAAAATCCGTACACCCACCTTCGTGGTTTTGAGGAAGTGTGTTCGTGCCTTGTCATTCATGGCATGTCACACGAAACACTAAAATGGAATCTTTTTCCGTTCTCTTTGATGGGGATTGCCAAGAAATGGTACACTCAAACCGTTAGGGGTGTCAAGGGAGATTGGGAAGTTTTGCGAAATAAATTTTGTCTAGCTTTCTTCCCGGAATCCCGATTGGTCGACCTCCGTATGGAAGTCTTAGGCTTTAGGCAAAAGGGAAAAGAAACCTTAGGAGCAGCCTGGGCGCGATTTTTGGACCTAAACATGTCCGGTCCCAACCTCGAACTCTCCGAACTGATGCTTTTACAGCATTTTCGTCGAGGCCTTAGCAAGGAGTCCGCCCAGTTTCTCGATATTTCTTCGGGAGGTTCTTTCACTCATTTGACACCTAGTGAAGGGAGGAACGTTCTCAATAAAATCCTTGAGAATACCCCCTACACTGGTATTTTTGATGAATTTCCCGAAGAAGAGGTTGATGAAATCCTTGAGCCAGAAAATAAGGTTTTACCTATCCAGCCTACACCCGTGACCGCTCCTCTCTCTGAGCCAATAAAAGTAGAGCCTCCCGTAGAAAACCTTCATAGTCTCGAAGATGAGGAAACTCATCCAATGGACTTTATCAGCGAAATCGAGGATGATCTTTTCTCAGACTTCGGAAATGCCTCGAATTTTCCGATCCAACCAAAACCTTGAGCGTGCAACTCTCCATTTCAACAAAATGCTAGCCAACCCGATAAGCCCATTCTCAAAGAAGACCTTAAATGCGTGTCGGCGGCTATGAGTGTGGAATGGTTGAGAGAAGCCGAGACATCGCCCGAGGTAGTTAGACTAATCATGCCGTCCACTCTTCTTTCCTATCAAATACAAGGCGTCATGATGGATGTCCAGTACAACCCCACTGTTGGGATAAATATCATCTCAAAATCTCTTGCCCAACATCTCTATCCCAACATGACCCTATGTTCGTCCTGAAAGATTTTTCAAGATCCTTATGGGACCATGTTGGAATGTTGCGGTGTTGTCAGAACAGTCCCGGTAGTTGCCAATGAGGCCGAGATCTTTCTGGACTTCCATGTCTATGATAATCCGGACATACCTATTCTTATAGGCCGGCCTACCGAGAGACTTTTCCAAGAAACAGCTAATGGTAGCCTAGCCATGCAAGTAGACGAATCTCCACAAACCGTCTCCTTAGCTCGTGCACAGAATGCAATAGCAAAGTTCCATGACCGTTTCAAGGATGATCCAATGAGAATCCCGAAGACACCTTGAATCCCTTGGATGCCGAACAAGGGAAGGAGCCCTCTTCTGTCCAAATCCAGCCAGCTAGAAAGCTTTTGACAGAATCTTCCTCTAGGCCTACGGTCCCTCCTTTGCCTCTTGATCCTCCAACCGAAACATCGATCATGGATGCCATGGAAAAGAAGTGGTCGACTGGAGTGGAACACTTTTCCGAAGCACTTTGGATTTGTTCACCTTCTACGGTCCTTCCTTGTTCCATAAAAGGGATTACCATAGAAGCCCATCTTAACCCCGTCATGGAGGTTAATATTATGCCATGGCACTTAGCGTACACTTTATTGGGCAACGTGACACTAAGACCATCCGACAAGCTCCTCAAGAGTTGTCTCTCCGGACACATTCTTGAGTGTCGGGGGGTTGCATATGCTGTGCCGCTCCTAGTAGACAAGATCAATCTAGACTTCCACGTCTTTGATGTCCTCGATCTTGATCTCCTCCTAGGCTGCCAGATAGAAAAACTTCTCGATGTATCTCGAGGAAGCCTAGATAAAAAGCTTAGGGAAGCCGTTTCGGCCACCACTCCCTTGTCCTCAGAAAATTCTATGGTGTCGCCGCTTCCCAAGCAAAACCCGTTCGAGGAGATGATGCGTGTATCTCCATTCACGTCGTCCGAGCCCGTTCTCGCTGAGCTTGTAGAATTTTTTACTTCTCAGGAATATGACTTAGAAGTCCCGCTTCACCTTTGTGAAGATGAACGATCATCATCACCTTTGATCGAGTTGGAGCCTCTTCCCACTGGCCCGTATCATGTTGTTTCCGACCGTGGTCGAGAATCAACATTGTTCATACATGATGCATCTCTTGAGATGGAGAATTCATGGGCTATGGAAATCTATAAGGCACCGACTCTGGGGTCTGAAGAAAAGGATCTCATCGACAAGCATGGTAGCTTTACTCTTGATTTACCTCAGGAACCATGCTTGCATCATGTCTCTCCAGAGTCAGCCATGCTCAGTGCACAGAGCACACATCAGGACTACAACCGCCATATGGTTCTCCTTTGAAAAAAGTTTAGAAAGATGGTTGTAGATGCGTATGTCCACCATAAGTATTGCAGATTTCGTGAGTGCATCGTGGCACTAACCTTGCAGCTAAAGCTTCACTAACGCATTAACGATTGGTGGTGAGGCGGGAATTGCATCACCAACGATAGCTGCGAGAAGAAATTCCCATGGTCAAGCTTATGACCATAAACAAAGCACTATCAGGAGATAGCCTGGATTAGCGTAGATTTATTTCTCCTTCCAAATAAAAGCAAGAGCATGTTTCTAGGATAAGAGTGTCCTTCGGGTACTTTTGGTCACTAACCTTTCAGGTGGCGACCAAGAAGAACGATGGATAGATGATGCCTAAGAACATGTGAGCAACATCAACTACAGCACTTTGGTAAGTTTTTGTGAAAGAAAGTTTACAAAAGGAAGCTTGATCTCCACACACTTGAGTTTTGTTGCTTAGCAATGCAAACTTCAAGTGCGGGGGAGGTATGTGAGCATCCCGAGTAAAGTTCCTCTCATACCAAAATCTTATCCTGGTTTGGAGATGATGTTAGCTCATGCATCTTGCCTAGCTAGGTATGTCCTGCTTTTGACTTTAAACAAAGCCCTTCCGGGAGGTTGCCCAATGTTCACCATCGGTCTCATGGTGAATAATAATAATAATAATAATAATAATAAAACTTTGCTTTGATTTGGCTAGTACAATATGTACTAGCCAAATCCATGTATCTCATCTTTGTCTAAAAAGTGTGCAGGAAAAGACGCAGTAAAAGATAGTGTGGGGGAGGTACCGAGAGTCAATTTCCCGACATTCAAAGGAACAACATGGTTTGAACAATCCTGTCCCCCTAATTCCATGATTCATGAGTTATAATTCCTTTCATAAGATAATCATTAAATTAAACTCAATGAATCTTGATGCTCCATTGCTATACATGTTTTCAATTGATTGGCTTGCATGTTCTTTATTCCTAGCACATATATCTGTTGCTTGTGATCAAATATCATTAGGAAACATGTTCATCTAAATGGTTGATTGATGAGATATGGCACGATGCGATGAACCTTACTCTCTCTGACGAAGTGCTTGGGATGTTTTTGAAGGACCGATTAGGCGACCAGAGAGGGGGGGAGTGAATGGGAGACGATAAAAATTCTCTCCTATGAGATGAACTCGGCCTATACCTCGATTGCCACTCGGATCACTCACACACACAAGAGTGGCACTAAACTAGGCACACACAAGCCTACAAGTCCTAGAGACAAGCCATGAATCGGGAAGCGGAAGCACAAGACAAGAGGTAAAGAACTTGGGTGAAGCTGCCTGGCAGAGATGGACTGTCCGCAGGGGTGGGGCGGACTGTCCGCGAGCTAGGCAGACCGTCCGCAAGGACAGGGCAGACCGTCCGAAAAAGCAGACAGAACCTCTAGTAGCGCACCACGAAAAACGGATCGTCCGAAGCCTACTCGCGGACCGTCCGCCACACACGGACCGTCCGTACTCAACCCACGGACCGTCCGCCGAACCTCGTGCACCAAAAATCCACTGACAAAATGGATCGAACGGAAGACACAAAAGAACTCGCGACGAACACAAAGAACAACTTGCTGAAAGCCTCCTCGCGGACCGTCCGCCAGGAGCACGGACAGCAGCCCGAGCTCGACCCTTTGAAGGTCAACCCTTCTTTCCTTTCACCCGATCTCTCGAATCAACCAAGGGAAAGCTACCAAATCATAGGGGAAGGTGAAGCACCTCTAGGAGATGCTATACCTACGAATTTGGAGCCTCAAATCCACTGAGATGAGAGGAATCGAGATTCTACCGAGCTCAACCAAAAAGCTAGGGTTCCAACCGAAATCCACAAATCGGAGGCCAAATCCGGCGTTTGAGGGATCAAGTTCAAGCACAAAGATGCACAAGACATCTATCCATGATTCCCTCAAAGAAAACCGAACACAAACGCCTCAGAATCGATGAATCGAGCCACGCACGAAAATCCTCCGAAAATACCTCCGAAAATCGCATAAAAGAAAAACGCTCGGGATAAAATGATTTGGCACAAGATTAAGAGAAAGATTTCACTAAGAATCACTTTGCCATATCCGGTTACAAGCCACTCACAAGAATCACAAATCTTAGATGGCAAAAGGCTCAAACAAAGAGCCACTCACTCCTCTCTCCCTCTCTCCCAAAGCACTCCACAATGAAAGAGCACACCACCTACTAAGCCAAAGAGTTGGCTGAAAATTCAGCCCCCTCCTCCTATATATAGGCCCTCCGGAAAAGACCGAAGTACCCCTACACTAGGAGTTACAACTCAAGCCCTCACAGGGGCATTTTGGTCAACACATGAAGTTCTCCATCGGACGGCCGCGCATCCATCGGGTTTTCGCGTCCTTCCAACGCAAGCACCTCGATCATGCCGCGTGTCGCCCGCTTCGAAGCTTCTCGGCGCGCCCGGATCCCGTCTCCGCCCGCCGAGCCTTTGGTCTTGGTTTTGTGGCTCAACCAAGTAACCCCGACTGTTTTGTGGTGAACCGCCGCAAACCCCGCAGACTCGGTGCAGCCTCCACGCCAATCCCACTCATGACTTGGCCGCCACGTCGTCCCGGCTCGGTGTTGGTTTTGTGGAGTAAACCAACCAAACCTCGTGTGCAGCCTCTGGTTGTTAGCCGCTACCCTGCACCGTCTCGACCTTGGTTTTGAGGCTCAACCAAGAAACCGTACACGACTTCGTCTTGCTTTTCTTGCCACCATGCGGCCCGCACTTGATCCCGTTCGGCCACCGGATCCATTGAGCTGAGCCTACTTGTCTCTCCACTCCTCGGAGGCCACACAGGCTAAGACCTTTCGCGCCCGCTCTTCACCTACACCAACGCAAATCAAGCCGCAACCTACACCTGCAATACTCGGCCAAGAGTCAGTCCACACCACGTTGTCAATCACTCATCACACCAAGGAGCGACCATCCACCGGTCCTCGGACGCTCCGGTCCTCAATCTCCCCCTTGATGAGTGCATTGACAACACACATAGTCATCAATTCATAAAATAAAGAAAAAGAAAAGAAACAAACAAAGAACTCAAATAAGTGATCAAAAGCCAAACAAAAGCCAAAGTACGATCACTTGAAAGAGCAAATCTCGGTCCCCTAAGGCAAGGGCAACGACTCAACACAACCGAGATAAAACGCTCAAAATGCCGACTCCTCAAGGTGAGGCAAAAGGGCTCGATACCATTGACAAAAGAACAAAGCACAAAGAAATTTTAGGCAACACAAAGAGCTCCCAAAGCATGAATGCAAGCTCCCCCTGAACAAATGCATGCAAACTCAAGTTCTCCCCCTGAACTGAGTATCCATCTTTTTCTCCCCATTTATGCAAAGACTCTCCTTACAAAGTGCATTTCTCCCCAAACATGCACACTTCTCCCCATGTTATGAATTGGACACACAATTCTCCCCCTTGTTGGTAATGCATGAATCAAGGCTAACAATGCAAGCATGTGCTTCTCAAATAAACAAGGAGCACTACAACATGCTAAAAATGAGACATAGACAAGCAAGATAGCCACAAATTTTGTACAAGCATCGCCAACAAGATAGATAGGGACATATAAGCATGTGACATAGCCATAATCAACAAGAAGCATTTTTCACAAAGAAATTCCCTCTCATGAGCATAGGACCTAAACATGGCCAAAAGGAGCACAAACAACATATAGCCCACAAACTTCATGCAAGGTCACAAGTTCTCATCACAAGATCATCACAAACACCTACAAGCTATCTCATGTCATGTCAAAGCCACCGAGCCATGTGTCCACTTCTAGATATGAGACTTCTCATTGGTGAACATCATGCAACGGTTTAGCACCCAAGATAAGGAATTCAAAGCATAGATGACAAGGAAGCATATTTCTCAAGCACGAGCATTTCATATACCAATTTCATGATTTACAAATTAAGCATGGTACATGAAGTGCCTTTGCGGCAAAAAGAAGCTTAGGTTTCTCCATAAGGTAGCATGTAGGCTAAACATTCATGATGACAAATGGGTCTTTGACCCCAAATGACAAGAATATGGTTCCAAGCACAAATTAAGCAAGATATAGCCATAAGCGCACAATTTGAACATGAAAGGCATTCAACTCACAAGAGAGGGTCATGTGTAGCATTTTTACAAAAGTAAGCCATCCACAAGCATATACATCCCAAAGCTACCGAGAGCATAGCTATACATCACATGAGCATCACTAGCAAAGTCATAGGCTCATATCCAGCATATCATGGTGATCAGAGTAGATAAGAGAAGCATATCTCTAAAGCATATGATACAAATGCAGTCTATGATACAAAGATGCAACCATGATATGAAAATGCAACATGCATATGTACATGAGATGCCCAACCCAAACTCAAAAAGGCAAAAGAGCACAAAACTCACAAGCTCCCCCCTAAACACATGCACTAGGGCCAAAGAGCACACAAAGCTCACCCTAAATACATGATATAGGGAAAAGAGCACAAAGCTTACAAGCTCCCCCTAAATACATGCACTAGGATGAAAAGAACATACAAAGCTCAGCCTAAGTACACGCGATAGGGCAAAGAGCAAAAGAGACCAAGTGGCTTAACAAGAGCCACACAACTCAAAGTCTCCAAACTACTTCCTTGATCACTCGCTCTCGTCCATCGTCCTTGAAAATGATGTTCTCCTTTGACACCACCGGGGTGAGGCTTGAGGACCACCTTCGATCTCCGTTCGCCATCCTCGGGAGTCGATCCACCAAAAGTCCTCCAAGCCTCCCGCCTGCAAAATCAAAACCAAGAGCGAGAACGAGCAACCGACTCAACACTGGAGTTAGCACAAAAAGAGTCAAACTAGTGCCGAGCCATTTGCTTAAAAGTGGGGTTAGCAAACCATCCTATCACGCCTAGCAAAGCTGGAACCACCACGGGGAGACCACTCCCATCTCGCTGAAGGAGTACAAGCATCACGAAAGGGAAAGCGTGGTCCGTAGTCCCTCTGAGACTCAAAACTGCGACCCTCCCATACTCGTATCGACCATGAGGTGGAGAGCGTCCAGCAAACTCAACACCACCAGACTTAACACACCAACCAAATAAATGCCCCAAAGACCTCAATTGAGTACCATAGAAAGGATACCAATTGAAAGATCCCAAACGGTTACCAAAAGCCAAGGCCAACTCTTGAAACCAAATTCCCATCGATAAGCCAAGCTCCACCTCAACCAAAGCCAACTAGCAAGCAAAAGTTAGGAAAAGAAAGAGCAAAAGGAAATCTTTAAACCCAAATGAAGAGAAGAAGCAAAACACAACTCGAAGACAAGACAAGCCCAAAGCCACAAGGAAAGCTCAAAACATGCTACACAAAGCATTGACAATACCAATTAAGATAAATAAAGCATTGTAACATGATTCCACATATATGATAAGCATGGGCTAGCAAACATGTCAACAAGATGCATAACTATACAAAAAGCCTAGCACAAAAAAAATACCAATGAACAACATGCCAAACATGATACAAGAACTAAACAAAGGCATGAGACAAGTTCACATGGATCAACCACCAAGATATATCACAAAGCTAGCATGACAAGATATACATGAGGGAGGGGGGCAAACATGCTAACAAGAAAGGATACCAAGGAGCTAGACAAAAATGATATGGATGAACAACATGTCATAACCACAAGAGGGCAACCATAAAGCATGGCATGATGTTCATATACATCATCCACCACAATATCATACAAAAGATAGCAAGATAGGTATACAAGATCACAAAGCTATCATGAACAAGGTGGCTAGCCTACCATGGTTTATACACAAGCATGACACAAGAGCAAAGCATGCAACAAGTATACAAGTGAGTACAAGGAGAAAAGGAAAACTCACTATACATGTGTACAAAGTCTTTCAAGAGCCACTCAAAGCGGTGTTGAGAACCATCATTTCTTGATCACCTCACGGACAAAAGATCAAGTACCATCGAGCTCATGTTCTCCAACTGCGTCTCCATACCTACACAACAAGAGACCAAAAAGACCTAGTCTTGGATCCCAAAGGGTTAGCAAGCACATACTTGGGAATCCAATACTTGGTCACATGGGTATGCGATGCACTCAACTTATCATGTGAGTTAGCATGATGCCAATGCCGGTTAGAATGAAAAGGATTTCGAACACCCTTAGAACCATGCCTCAAAGGAGCAACCCGCGAAGAAAGACGAGTGCTACCGCAAGCAAAAATGCAAAGGTCCCTCGAGGTCGTAGGAGAAGAACCAACACAAGCACCACGGGAAGCATGTCGTGGACCAACACAAGAAACACTAGAAACATGTCCACGAGCATGGCCTAACTCACTAGAAAGAGTGTCATAAAACCCGTCCACAAATTGTGCCTTTTTAGGCTCACAAGTATTCATGCCATGAGAAGGGCTATGAACAACCAAAGGCCTAGAAGCACAAGCTCGCCGCATTTTCCTTGCACGGCGGTAGCAAAAGCTCTCTTGATGCCCATCCTTCCCACAAAGAGAGCAATGGTACAAAGGCCTATCGGGAGGCACGGTCCGAGTGGACGAATCACCATTCTCTTGTAAGTGAGAAGTCCCTTGGGACTTAGAGCATGAAGCATCAACCTCAATACTCGACTTGGTGCCAACATTAGAATCACACGTGCCATGAGAAAGGCTACGTGGCTTCTTAAAAGCTTTAGCACGCACACGTCGCTCGTGCTTAACACGACGAAAGCAAAACTCCATGGTATGCCCATCTTTCTTGCAAAAGGTGCAATGGAACTTCGGTTTGGAAGTATGAGTTCCAAAGAAATGAGAAGCACCCTTGCCATTCAAATCACCTTGGGCAACACTGGAAGAAGCAACAAGCTTAGAAGTAGCTATGGGAGAGCTATCCAAAGCACTAGCACACTTACCACCATCCAAAGACTCACGCTCAAGAGAAGAAGTCGACTCCGGTTTAGAAGAAGCAAATTTAGAAGCATCAGCATCGGAGTGACAAGAGAAGCGAGAATCCAAACCCTTAGCACAAAGACTCTTGCACCTTGTGCGCAAAACCTCATTTTGAGACTTGAGGCGCTCACAAGTACCACATGTCATATTTCTCAAATTATTGATTTCTTCTTCAATGCATTTAGCATATGTGGTACGCAAGAGTTCATTTTCTTTCTCAAGGTTGGCACTCATCTCATCATGCTCAACCAACTTGGCGCTCATATCCTCACGCATCTTTTTCAAAGCCAAAACTTCACTTTCCAAATCAATGCAAGAGGTGCAAACGAAGTCACATGAACAAGCAACATCATTTACATGTCGCAAAGCATTATCATCATCATAAGAAGTATGGCAAACATCCTCAACAAGCAACAAAGAGCACTTGCTACAAGGCATGGATTTCATATCACAAATTTCAGCCCTAGCATGCTCAAGTTCATCTACACATGTGGTGTGAGTCAATTTTAGATCATTTATTTCAGCAAGCAAAGACTCACAAGAAACACATGGCAAGGAAGCACTTGTCTTCAACAAAGCAATCTTACTTCTAGCCACATCAAGATCATTATTCAAAGCAACACAAGAGTTGCAAGGCGTAGAAGCATTAGATTTCAACAAGTCAATTTCAGATTGCAAGTTAGCAAGAGATGATCTCAATTCCTCATTTTCAAAATCAAGATTGTCGCATGCTCTTCTAAGAGCTTCAACATGCTTATTGCGACAACTAGTTTCATGTTTTAGCTTCTCATTTTCAGCACACAAGGCATCACAAGATTTGCAAGGCAAAGGAGAGTTCTTAAGCTCAACAAGCATCTCGCCATAAGCACAAAGGCGAGTGAACAAACCAATGATACCTTGAGAGAGTTTGACTCTACTTCTCTTCATGAGCTTGTCTTGGAGATCATCATCTTGAGCCACCAAGAGACGCAACAACGCCATCGCCTCCGTGTCTTTTTCCAACTCCTTACACTTCCTCCTCCACTTGTGGTCATCTCCCGAAGCACACACCATCTCTTCAAAATCTAAGAACAAAGACACACAAGAAGAAGAGCTTGGTGGCATGACTCAAAGCACCGGTTAGGATTAGTTGAAAGGAGGCTCAAGGAACAAGTGAAGAAGCAAGGAAAGCACCCGGTTTGCCTCTATTCACCAATAGAGACAACCAAAAGGAAAAGCAAGCAACTCTATCTTTTTCTAAGGAATTTACCAATGAACAAGGAGCACAAAAGATAGAGGCACACAAAATTTCAGCTCAAACGGAGGTGCAATGCGGTCTAGAGAAATTCCGGAAGATTCATGAAAAAGCTGAAAAGAGCTTAAATGAATTTTTTAATTATCTTCCCGAATTTTTCTGAATTTTTCGACAACGCCAAACTGACGATGTCCGTTTTATGCCCGTTTTAAGGAAGGTATGAATTTTTCTTAATCACGAAACCGCTGTAAAAATTTGAGCCAAATCAGAGCACCGAGCGGAAAGTTATGCCCGTTTTATGAAAGGTATGTCAAGTTATGGTTTTCCAAAGGCACAACACCAAATCGCCGGGCTCAAAAAGCACAAGCCAACACCACAAGCAAAAGCGCCAATTTCTCTTGTCGCTCTATGGATACTAGACTTGTTAGAGTCACACGAATCTGCAACCGGCTTTGATACCAATTGAAGGAACGATTAGGCGACCAGAGAGGGGGGGGTGAATGGGAGCCGAGAAAAATTCTCTCCTATGAGATGAACTCGGCCTATACCCTGATTGCCACTCGGATCACTCACACACACAAGAGCAACTCTAAACTAGGCACACACAAGCTTGCAAGTCCTAGAGACAAGCCACGAATCGGGAAGCGGAAGCACAAGACAAGAGGTAAAGAACATGGGCGAAGCTGCCTGGCAGAGACGGACTGTCCGCAGGGGTGGGGCGGACTGTCCGCGAGCTAGGCGGACCGTCCACAAGGACAGGGCAGACCGTCCGAAAAAGCAGACAGAACCTCCAGTAGCGCACCACGAAAAACGGACCGTTTGACGCCTACCCGCGGACCGTCCGCCACACACGGACCGTCCGTACTCAACCCACGGACCGTCCGCCAAACCTCGTGCACCAAAAATCCACCGACAAAATGGATCGAACGGAAGACATGAAAGAACTCATGACGAACACGAAGAACAACTTGCTGAAAGCCTCCTCGTGAACCGTCCGCACGGGGCTCGCGGACCGTCCGCCAGGAGCACGGACAGCAGCCCGAGCTCGACCCTTTGAAGGTCAACCCTTCTTTCCTTTCACCCGATCTCTCGAATCAACCAAGGGAAAGCTACCAAATCATAGGGGAAGGTGAAGCACCTCTAGGAGATGCTATACCTACGAATTTGGAGCCTCAAATCCACTGAGATGAGAGGAATCGAGATTCTACCGAGCTCAACCAAAAAGCTAGGGTTCCAACTGAAATCCACGAATCGGAGGCCAAATCCGGCGTTTGAGGGATCAAGTTCAAGCACAAAGATGCACAAGACATCTATCCATGATTCCCTCAAAGAAAACCGAACACAAACGCCTCAGAATCGATGAATCGAGCCACGCACGAAAATCCTCCGAAAATACCTCCGAAAATCGCATAAAAGAAAAACGCTCGGGATAAAATGATTTGGCACAAGATTAAGAGAAAGATTTCACTAAGAATCACTTTGCCATATCTGGTTACAAGCCACTCACAAGAATCACAAATCTTGGATGGCAAAAGGCTCAAACAAAGAGCCACTCACTCCTCTCTCCCTCTCTCCCAAAGCACTCCACAATGAAAGAGCACACCACCTACTAAGCCAAAGAGTTGGCTGAAAATTCAGCCCCCTCCTCCTATATATAGGCCCTCCGGAAAAGACCGAAGTACCCCTACACTAGGAGTTACAACTCAAGCCCTCACAGGGGCATTTTGGTCAACACATGAAGTTCTCCATCGGATGGCAGCACATCCATCGGGCCTTCGCGTCCTCCCAATGCAAGCACCTCGATCATGCCGCGTGTCGCCCGCTTCGAAGCTTCTCGGCGCGCCCGGATCCCGTCTCCGCCCGCCGAGCCTTCGGTCTTGGTTTTGTGGCTCAACCAAGTAACCCCGACGGTTTTGTGGTGAACCGCCGCAAACCCCGCAGACTCGGTGCAGCCTCCACGCCAATCCCACTCATGACTTGGCCGCCACATTGTCCCGGCTCGGTGCTGGTTTTGTGGAGTAAACCAACTAAACCCCGCGTGCAGACTCCGGTTGTTAGCTGCTACCCTGCACCGGCTCGACCTTGGTTTTGAGGCTCAACCAAGAAACCGTACACGACTTCGTCTTGCTTTTCTTGCCACCATGCGACCCGCACTTGATCCCGTTCGGCCACCGGGTCCATCGAGCTGAGCCTACTTGTCTCTCCACTCCTCGGAGGCCACACAGGCTAAGACCTTTCGCGCCCGCTCTTCACCTGCACCAACGCAAATCAAGCCGCAACCTACACCTGCAATACTCGGCCAAGAGTCAGTTCACACCACGTTGTCAATCACTCATCACACCAAGGAGCGACCATCCACCGGTCCTCGGACGCTCCGGTCCTCAGTTTTATTTGAAAAAAAAGCCTTGCAAGCTCCTCAGTGATGATATATTCCTACCAAAGCCATATGTTGTTTACATTAGAAAACCTCATACAAATGCTGCTTGTTATTACATTGAGCTTTGTCAAATTGTTGTGACCCTTGCTAGAAGCTTTTCATGCTTTCATGATCAAGATCACGTACACTCCACCTTCATATGCTAAACTTCTACACTAGAAGTTGGCAACATCCATCCATCCACAAAATAAATACTCCATTCAATTTATGAATCTCTCTCCCTAGATTGTCCTTCAAAAGAGACATGAGCTAAAGAAAAAAAAAGATAAAAACACGTGCTCAAGAGAGACTCTTCTCAAGCATGATGAAAAAAAACAAAAACAAAGAAAAAAAAGAAGAGAAAAAAAATATAGCCATGTTCTCAAAATAAAGTTCAAAGGGAGAGAGATCATACAACAAGGAGTACAAATTTCCATATCATCCACTTTCCACACACTTGCACATCTTGATCAGATTGTATGACTAGTCTTCTTCTTGGATCCGGTTTTTGACTTTGCAATATTATGTGATACAAGTATGCCTTATATGTTCAACCTTACCTTGAGCTCCACATATAGCCATCGTTAGAAGTAGGTTGAAGAAAGGCGAGTTTAATGCCTTGGTGAGGAATCATACACACTGAGCGATCCGAGAGCATCATTTGAGGAGTCAAGTAAGGCTAAGTTTTGAAAAAAAATCATCAAAAACCCAAGCTACTTTACAGAAGGGGTTGAGGTGATTCAAATCCAGCCGTTCCAATCTTCAACCATCCAAGATGACATGGTAGACACCCCAAAGAGTCACAAGTATAGGTATGCCTTGGAATATCTTACATGCTTGCATCATATCATTTTGGATTCATGTTTTCCACCCTAGTCCTTAACCTTTACTCGAGGACGAGCAAAGGGCTAAGTGTGGGGGAGCTTGTTGACGGTCGTTAAGTCCCTATTTTCGACCGTCAACTTCTGATAAAAGTTACTCCATGAAAGTGTGCACCATAGCTAGAGGGTTATAATCTAACAAATTCCACAAGCTTTGTTGAATATTTGGTTGCAGGTGCAAATGAGCAATTATAGAATAAAATATGGCATTATTACAAATAACATCAAATGCCAATTTGAACTGCACCATTGCAACGGGCTCGTTGAGACGATCGAAATGGATATGTTACTTGCCTGCATCGGAGCTCGTATGTGCAAGATATGAAAAAGACAAAACATGACGCAAGCTGACGTCGGCCAGGGTCGGTTCCCTGGTTCCCGCGGTTGGCCCCCGGTCCGGCTCAGTTTTTCCTTTTTCTGCAGCGTTTTAGCGCCCAGCCGCACGGTTCAAGCCCTGTTCAAGGCCTTAGGATGCGGTTTTCGCCCGGTTCTTTCTTCCACCGCCTCAAGAAACTTGTCCAGCACTGTTCCTGCGCAGGAGGCTGCCAGGTGGCGCGTGGGGAAGGCTGGAAAGAGGGGGAGGGCCTCCACTCTCCCAAGTTTCCTCCCCCTATAAATAGAAGCCATCATCCTCACTTCAAAGAGACGACTTCACCCAAGGATGAGTGCTTCGCTTCAAAGGAGAGGCCTCTCCTTAGTGGAACAGAGAAGCAGAGATCAAGCGAAGCTCTACCAAAATTAGTGTTAGAATTAGGTGAGAGTTGAGGTGCGAGTCCGGGAGAAGCCGGAGTTGTCGGCTTCCTCCCTTCCTCTTGTACCTCGGCGGATGCGGCTCCACTTCGCGTAACATCCGGGTAACTCTTAGGCATTCTGGATTTATTTAATTAATTAATTAAGTTCAGCTTTATTATTTTTGCTTGTGGGCTCCTTGCTTTGATTAGTGTTCTAGTAATTGCAAAGCTAGAATAGTGGTCACTAGAGTAGACTTGGTGTCTAGTCTTGCAATTACCTCGGAGTACACCTAGTGGCACGGATTGTTGTGGTAGCCCCAGGTGGTGACAGCCCTGACGGCCTACGTAGTCCACCACGTGAGATCCACTAGAGCGCAGTAGGACCCCTGCTTGGCTTGCCTAGCCCCCTTCTCATCCCTTTCCGGGTTAGGACGGTTGAGCGTCCCGAAGCAAGCATCGTAGTAAATGCTGATCTTATCTTTAGTATCCGGAATCCTTCGAAACCCTCTCTACCTCTCCTACACTATTATCATATCTTCTCTCGTCCAAGGCCGACCTTGATTCTTCACTAATGCACACACGTTCCCTGTGGATTCGATACCCTGGAATACTCCTGGGTGAAAGCTACATCGGTATCCGTACGCTTGCAGACTTTTCTGCGATCGTTATTTATACCACAGGCCTTCTGGCGTCGTTGCATATTTAGTAGCGACACTAGCAAGTGCCAACAAGCTTTCTGGCGCCGTTGCCGGGGATATAAACCTGGTGCGACGCTAGAGAGTGTCAACACCTGGGCATACATAGATTCTTCAACCTTTCACCCTTTTGTCCAGTGCCTTGGAAAATTTGTAGAAAATCACCAAAAAGTCAGAAAAATGCAAAACTAATTTTGTTGGTTTCCTTGTGAGTAGATCTACAACGTTTGCAAAGCATGACTATACTTTTGACTGATAGTTTTTGCATGAAAATTTGAAATCAGTTTAACCTACTTTTGTTGTAGTTCAACATCTAGAGGTGATCTCAAGCTGAATTTTGGATATGTTGTGAGAAATGCCATGTGTAGGATATGCACCAAAAATTGCACAAAGTTACTAAGTAAATCTTTTAATATGATTTATTTTTTATTTATGATGAATCTGCCTAAATGATTTTTATAGCTTAAAATAAATATGTTTGTGTGCCCAACTTCTTAGTATAGTCTTTATATGGCTAGATTCACCTTGGTGAATTTATCATGATTTTATAACTGTTAGAAATATTTATTCCTGAATTATGCTTAGTTTTAAATGTATTTGCATAGTTCAAGATCTAGTGTAGCCCTTGATACTTTTGTTGTGTGCATAGCTTAGTTTTAAGCCAGAGAATAAGTGGGAGAAAGTTTGGATCCAAAAGTGGTTTATTTATTTTTATATGCAATTATCTTGTTTTGGTAAATAAAAGTTGTCATTTTTTGTACAATTAATTTATAGCTAAATTAAGCGTGCACTTGTGTTCAGTAGCTTTGTATAGGGATAAAGAGCTTAAGAAATGTCACCCACTGTATTTTATGAATAAAAACATTGGAAGCCAATGTAAGCTTAATATTAAAGTTACATTGGAAAACCACCACTACCATCTTTAGGAACCCTTTGGATGTGATGTGGAGCATGCTAAGAAACTTAAGACCACTTCCTTTGCTTTTTTGTGAAATTAATTTAATTTATTTATATAAATGTGTACACAGTCACCATCAAAAAGAATAATTAATAAAGCACATACTGTTCCTTTATAGGAAGAGTATGCTGAATATATATTTGTCAAGGTGATTGTGGCCAACCATGCACTCCATGGTTGTCATGTGTTGTTTTGTAATTAATTAAATCAAAACTGTCAATTAAATCTTGCATATGCATCCTCATGTAGATCTTCCCGACGGTAGCTATACACTCGTGCCGGAAGGAGGAGACGAAGGAGCTGACAGGGACGTGCACTACGTCGCTGTAGAGCAAGACCTGGACCAAAGTCCAGAAGGGCCAAAGGCCAACCTTGCCAACGAAGGCAAGCCCTGGTACATCATTAACCCATATTGTTTCTTTAAATATTTGCAACTATCTTTGTTTATGAATGTGCATTTACGTTCAGGAGTTGATATGAAACCCTAGTTGCAGGATCCCTAGGTGCCTAAGTTCTTTTACTAGTATGCTAGGTCATTAGATGCTATGCTCTAAGGACCCGGTACAAGTCGAGTGATGTTCATCACTCACGAGAATAGGTTCTTATGTTGGAATCATAAGATCTTTATAACTGGATTGCTCATGTGGTAAGAGCATGGGATTTGGGCTCCGGTCCAGTGGCTTTCGTGGGCTAAGCTTTTGAATGTACTAAGCACTTGTCAGGAATGAGACCGGTAAGCCTAGTACCTAAGTGAGGCGGCAAGGGATTTTCCATTACTAATCTTGAGCATTCACCTACCCGGATCATAACCGGGAGGGGGTACATGTGTGAGGCTGGATGTACTCGGTGGGACATACCAGATAGCCTTGTACCCAGGACTGTAATATCTATCCCGAACCAAAGATCGACGGGAACCGCCTGGTCGGTGTCAGCTCGGTTGGAGCACCGCTCCGTGTGTTTGGTCTACCTTGCAAGGGTTTTAATCAATCGATTGTCGGCCTCTCACCATTATCTGAGGCTGCTTAATCAATTGGCCATTATATCCCTTACTGATGGAACTATGTGAATATTGCTGTGTGGATTAATTAATTGTATTGCACAATTCTTGATTGCAATAGTTTGCTTATTTCAGTAATGATTAAATCACTAGAATCTGAGCTAATATATTGAAAGTAAGGATTCATGATTTTAGTTGCTTTTTGGCAAAACAAACCCACTAGCCAAAAGCCTTACATGTCTAGAGGTAACTTTTGACGGGTAAGTCTTGCTGAGTATTAGTATACTCAGCCTTGCTATAAATGTTGCTTTCAGGTGAAGTTGTTTGGCCTGGAGAGATTCCACCCGGCTGGGAGCTGGAATGGGTAGATGACGACGAGTGATGGCATCACGGATGGCCTCCTGTGATGTCTATCGTCTCACTAGTTTATTTTTCGTTGTTTTAAAACTCTGAACCTTTACTTATCATGTCATGAACCATGGTTTGTAATAATTAAACCCTAAGGGTAAATTTGGAATTAATTTGTGTATTGGACTCTGGACTCGCCTTCGTGTGAGTTGTAATGCATATGTTCGATCCTTTGTACTATTCAAGTGATTTACCGGGCTTTGACCCGGCAACTTACGATGGGATGGTACTTTATTATCGCTTAAATGGCCAAAGTGGATTGGTTAGGTGATAGTACGGTATTTTCCCGGGCGGGGTTGTCACAGCTGGTATCAAAGCGATTGACATGCACCAGAGCTTAATTAACAACCTTAACCACTGGCTTTTAAATAAAACTTGCCAACATTGCTTGCATTTGCAAAATACGTTGGATCTTAAGGAAGAATGTAGTCCGAGACGCCCTAGAGGAAATTTTGGGTTCTTTAAGGTGGCTTAATAATCTATGGTTTATTTTGCTAACTTCCAGCACTGTACTTTATGTCAGACTTACTTCCTGCACAACCAAACTAGATGAAGCCACGTGTTTTATACGTGTGTTGTGCCGCATCACGAGTATGCGAGGGTTGATGGAGTGATCTATTCGATGGATCCCATCTTCTAGGCTGGATGCCCACGTGTCTTTTATGTGCGCTTTCTGTATGCAAGTCATACGAAGGACGGCATGTTCTATTCAAGATGAACATGTCATGGGTTGTGATGTCGCCACGTTTTGCCATACATGTGCGTTCCGCATTACGAATATGCGAGGCAAGGATACACTCCATTAAAATGGAGGGTGTCCAAGGTTGGACGCTGTCCATGCAGCGGCTTGATGCATGGATATCATTTATATAGTGAACGGTAATGTATGTGGACGCTTCCGTGACATGCTGGCATGGAAGGTTCTTTTCTGCAGGTACACTAACAATGTTTCGTAAGTTGCTAAGTGAGCATCGAATAGTTCTCGACTAGTTATTATAGGGAGAAACGTATATAAGCCTTGCCACCGGCACTAACTTCGAGTTTTGGCTTGATTGCCTTGTGAGGACGCATAGGACGTCTTGCATCATATTAAAAATTGTGGAAACTTAAAACTGAACCCCATTTATGTTTTGTGTGCTCTCTAGGTGAAATCTTGCTAGTTTGTGATTTCTTATATAGCCTCTCACATGTGTAGATGATGTGCTGTCCAAAAATTGATAGGGCTGTTTGATTAAATTTTTACCCCTTGTTCTAAAAATAATTGGACTAGATGATCTATATCAAAGTTGCTCCATATCTAATCTAGTTTTCGCTCGCAAAAATTCATGGTCATAGCTTCCGTAAATCTCAAGTTATGCCCAAAAGAGTGAACCCCTGTCATGCTGTTTTTCCTGAGGACCTACTCTGAACTTTCGATTAAATTGAGCATCTTCCTAATGTTCCTAGATCAACCATTGAATACCAACAAGGTGCCTCATAGCATTGCTGATTCGCTACCAAAAATTTGGAAATTTTTGGGGTCATAGGTTCTGAGTTATGAATTTTTGTTCATGACTTCCGAGCCTTACGCCAATTGGTATGTACGCTCGTTTTGAGTTTGGCATACCGTTGTACCTTGTACAATGGCCACCCCAAATTTTACCCACATGAGGATCAAACTTATTCCTCTATACTCCTTGAGATCTTGTTGAAAGTTTAAAACCTTAGTAATGGTTTTTGTGTATGCGACTCTCTTTTATAGCTATGAGAACCTATCCTTGTGCACGTTCTTGCATCTGGATTATTACATTCGTCACTTTATCCAGATGTCCGACTCCGGATACATGACCGTTGATGCGCAGACGTGGACTCACTTGAACTACCTCGAGGAGGGTGGATTTCTTGCACTTTTGTGGGACACCCTGAAGGACTTTGGGTGCACCGCTTATCTAGAGTACTCGGCACGTGAGATCATGACCTCATGCCAGCTCCTTCGTTGTGAAGTAAAGGTGAAAGTCCCCGTGTGCCCGACAAATCCTGCTTGAAAAGAGTGGGAGAGTAAGGCACAAGGGTTGAACCTGGCTAACACAGTGCAAAAAGCTGCTCTGGAAGCGATCACAACTTTTTGTGGGAAGCACGCTGACTCGGTAGCTGGCACTGCAGCCAAGGTGATTCCTTTACCTGAGCAATATTCCGGACAATGGGTCGAATGCGAAGCTTTTTCTCTCTACCCAGGGCAACACTCATTATAGTCCTGATCTTGTTACCTTAGTCCATTTCTCCAAAGCTATGTATGACACCAATCAACTGATGGTGGGAGAAAGTGTGTTCTATAGACACCAAGTTTTTAGGCAACAAGTTAATGAAGTGGAAGGTACCACCCAAGAGTTGAAGGAAGCCCGAGCACTAATAGCCACTCTCAAGAAGAGAAGACGTAAGGATAAGACAAATATACGAGAATTGAGTCAAGTTATTCATGAACAGAATTTCATGTTGCAACATAATGACCAATATATGCTCGAACTAGAGAATCAACTGGAAGCGATAGCAACTCCACCTCTTGAACCTGTCATTCCTGGACTAGAAGAGGAAGAGAATCCTGAAGACATTCAAGGAGAGTCTGGAGTAGAGTCTGGACCTACTTCACCTTGAGCCTTTCTTCGGCTTGGGAAAGTCAATCCAGTAGGAAGTGAACCTAGGCTAGCTTGTCATCCAGTTGGTGTTTGGTACGCTTATAATAAAGTAAGGAGTTGTACGAGTGTTGTAGTAGGGTGGATAAATTAATGACACTGGTTGTGATCAACCTTGGACCTCATGTTGAATACCAAGTTGTGTGAAGTGTTGTGGAGATCATGCTCACCAAATTTCATCATGTTTGCATAAACTTACCGAGAGTTATGGCAAATTTAGTGCACATCGGCCTCCTGTGAAAACAGCTAGGCAGAACCTCGGTTACGGAATTTTTCGAGCATGATAATGTTGGAAATTGACTCGGAGTTGAACACCAACACTGGAGCTTATGAAATCCTACACCTACTGACCAGAAATGAGAATTTTTCGATATATAAGCAGAGATCTATGAATTTTATGCTTATGACCGCTGTGCTGTCCGGTTTCGAAAAATTTGCCATGAATGAGTTTTCATAGTGCATATTCTACTTGTTAAATTTTTATGAGCAAGCTTATGAATATGTGTTTAATGAAAACTCAATTTTTCATATGGTGGGACCGACACGCAGCTCTCCTAACGGTTTTGGTGCGTCGGGTAGTGGTGACCCACCGCCGCCACCACCCATGACGCTGGTGGAGACATTCATGGCCACCCAAACCAAAGTGTTGCGCCAGATCCTACAGACGCGGTAGCAAATGGCCCAACAGATGCAATAGAGACCTCCAATTGGGGCCAATCATGATGGACCGCATATGGTCACCACCTACACCCAGTTTATTGGGATGAAGCCCCCAACGTTTACTAAGGCAGAAGAACCCCTTGACGCTGATGCGTGGGTCAAGGCCATAGAGGCCAAATTTTCTGCATTTATCCTACCTTGCTCTGAGGAGAGCAAGGGCAACTTTGCGACCTTGCAGCTTCGCGGGAAGCTCTGATGTGGTGGGAGCACTTTAAGTCTACGCAACCTTGTTGATGGTTCAAAACCGTGTTGAAGTTCACCGCAAGCATACGGGTGACTTGGTGCCTTTTTCACCAAGGAGGGTCCCCAAGGTTTGTCAATCCAAGGATCGGAAGCAAACCGCTAAGGTTCTCTATCTAACCTACCGGTCTAACCCTATGTGAAGCGTTGATTGCATAAAGGTTAAACATACAAACATGAAAGGATGTATGGATCACATCCACCTAGCAATAAAGGAAAACATCCAAAGGTAACCCTAGCCTATCGTCTTCTTGTTGCCGCTCCAGCCACAGTGACAAACCAATCTAATCCTACAACAAGAGAATGAGTCATCGACTCAATATTACACATTCACCCGCCGCTTTCTCCTCCCCCGTACTGTCACTACGCGAGGATATTCATCACCGAACGATAAACCTCGGTCCGTGCACTACTACGATGTATCCACAAGAGATAGACTAACCACCATGATTACTCTATTCCTACTAAGGGCATATGCTAGCTACACATATGAATAAACACGCATTGAAGTAACTCAAAGTTAAGAAAAGATATGATTATATCACCATTGAGTGTTGAACGTACAAACACCTTGATGAATTCAAGGCGTGGCTCCAGAACTCCACCATGGCTTCACCACGCAGGGCCAACCATGGCGGCTAGGGCATGGCCTAAGCCATCTCCTAGGCAACTCGAGGACTTGCGGCGGCCGTTGGCTTCCTCCTGTGCTTCTCGTTCGTGTCGGCGGCTCTCTGATGAATGGATCGATGTAGCGGCCGTCGGAGGCAGAGACAATTTATCGAGGAGCACCTAGGTCAAAGGGGAGCGCCAATCGGGCTCAGAACAGGCCAGGCCGCCCGGCCCAGGCCCGTTTCGGCCCAGTTCAGCCCCGTCTCGCTCCCCGACGCTTCTCGGTCAATTGTTGACTTGCCCCCTTCTACATGTGGGCCCTTGACGTCGTCTTCTCCATGGTTTAGATATGAATACTTGTCGTCCAAGCTCCAGCATCTTCTGTTTAGGTCCCTGGAGATTTACATCTTTATGCTTTGGTCCTTGGGTTGCTTGGAGTCTTGTTCGCTTCGTGTCTTGACTTGTCACGGGCTTCATGATCTTCTCATAAAGTGCTTGATGAACTTTACCCGAAAGTACTCCTTTAAGCGCTTAAATCCTGCGTAAACAACATACTCCAAAAACTACATGCGAGTGTGAACTTGTCATATCAAGGGGGTTAGTACCGTTAGTTAGGATATAAAATACGTGCAAATGTTGATGGTGAACTCATAGCTAGGTGTACCAAAATCGACCGTCAACATACCCCCATGCTTAAACCTTGCTCGTCCTCGAGCAAGTCCAAGATCTTTGCTTAACTTGGAAATCAGCGTTGCCCTTTAATGTCTTCCCTGCACTTAGTTATACACAACAAGACATATTTCTCTCTCAAGTATTTAGCATTTAAGGTTCAAGTTTTGCCCGACTAATTCATCATAAAAGATAGACTATCATTAAAGAACATGCCACAATAAAACAAATATAGTGCTCTCAAACTTAAGCAAACTTCAAACCTTTACCTTGTTGCATCGTGAAGAGTTTTCAAAAAGTTGCACAACTAACATAAGTGTGGTTCTCTTGCAAAAGCTCATGGAAACTCTCATCTCGTCAAGTCACTCAAGCCTACACTAGATTATTCTCAACCTATCCTACTCATATATGAAAGTGGAAAGCTTACGTGGAGCTTGGTAGGTAAAAACAATCCTAGCAAAACATTATACTTGAAATATTGTCAAACTAAGAGAGAGATCTATTGGAATTACCAAGACTAGTCAAAAAGGCCATGGAAAATAAATGTTGGAAAGAGAGAGAGATGGAACACACGCATTTAGGAAGGTGGACATGTGCAAGTGTCAAATGGGTGATCCCGAGACACGAATGAAGTTCTCGTTATCGGATTGCACATGGTTGGAAAAGATTGAGTATGGACTTGTCTTCAAAGCTCTCTAAGATTTTAATGAAAGCAAAAAAGAACCGAGGAGCATTTTTATTTTTCTCTTTTTTTGTTTTTTAGTTTTCTTTTTTTCTTTCTTCTCTTTTTTTCATTCATCATTCATTTTTCCTTATTTTTTTTCTTTTTGTCATCATTTTTATGCTCCTCCGAACTTTTAAGCAACATAGTACTTGCAGTCCTCCCCCATGCTTAAATGATTGCTCGTCCTCGAGCATAGAAGTGAGGGGACCTATGGATGCTAGAGAAGTACGAAATCCTTGTATTCCTTTATAAATCTTTTGAAATCTTCAGGGGCATTCTCCATGTCGAAACTCCACATATTGTTGAGTCCCTCCATATGTTATATATCTTGAAATCTTTGCCAGAAAATCTTCAGAAAATTCGTCGAAAGATCATCCATACTCAATTTGGGTTGTGGTCAAGGAGGTAATCACAAAAAGATGTTTTGGGTTTAGGGTGGATGCCCAGCGAAGTTTGTGAAGTTTCTAGTGTAGAAATTCACAATGCATGGACAAAAATGGCTAGCATGAAAAGGATACACAAAGGAATGACCAGCTTCTTAGTCTCGTACCACGGAAATCAATCCTAATCCAACTCATCAAGAGATAAGTTTGCAAACTAAATGTTACATCATGAAAGTAATTGTATGGGTATAGGCTTTGGTAGGTAGAGCCTTGCAAGAGATTCACAAATGTAGATAGCATAGTGATTTTAAATAAAACAAGAGCAAGGCATAGGTCATCGGTAAACTTAAATCAAAGATCAACATAAAGTATGTGGGTCTTAAAAAATTAGTCATTTAACCTCCACTAATGAAAGAGCCGGTATTTAATCAATTTAAGTTCCTTTTAATAGAGAGCAAAGAGTCATGTCATCAGGGATGGATTCGGATGTCTGAAAATCCGAATTATCCGTATTTGTATCCGCTAAAAACCTTAATATGGATATTCGTATTCATATTCGTTTTTAATATGGATGTCAGATGGATGTATTCGAATCCGATTTTCAATATTATCCGTATTCGACATTATCCGAAATATCCGACAAAAATCCGACATATCTGACATTATTCGTATCCGCAAAAAATAAAGTACCCATAAAAACCATCTAAAATTTATTTATATTACTAAATACTAATTACAAATGATGTTAACTTTAATATTGCTAGTAATATATATATTTACACCATTTTAACTATTAAAAATTATATATATGACAACTAACTAATTATGCTAACCTAATATTACTAAATTATATAATGATATTTTTTAATTAATTTTGATGTGTCTAATCATAGTAATTTTAAATACATTATATTATTTAGCAAATGAATAAATTATATTTAAATGTATTTATGTACTTATTTTTACTAATAAAAGATGTTTATATATTTACAAAATTACTTGTTTTATATTTATTGTGATATATTAATTAATTAATTAATATGTTATTGCAATAAGATATCTATTATGTATAATGATCATAATTTACTCTCTACTTGTACCATGATTTGATCAATTATAAAACCATCGACAAATGAAATTGATACTCATTATGACTCTATGCTATAAATCGAGTAAGTACTCGAATGCGAATCCGAATTCGAAATATCTGTTTTGTATTCGTATTCGATAATATTCGTATTCGTATCCGAATTCGAAATAAAATGTGGTAAATGGTGACATCTGAATTCGTATCCGTGCGTATCCGATCCGAATCCATCCCTACATGTCATATAAAACATCATGCAAGTAAAACAAAGCGGCAACTTTCATCACTTTTCCATAAGCAAGACATACAAATGATATCATCGTGGTAAGCTCAAAAGAGATGGTGACTCATTTATTGAAAAGTAAAACTAACAAACCTAGGTTGTCCTCCTAGTAGCCATGTTATTGATCGAGAGATAAATACAAAGGTTGTTTATAGTTGAAAGCATATATGTGCAAGCATTTTAGAAGGTGGTGAACAAAGATAAAGTTAAGGGCGAGTTACCGTCCTCTTCGATGCTCGTAGTGAAGTGCAGCATGGCCTCCCCCATGCTTAAGCATTGTGCTTAGCATGGAAACAGAATGATGAGCATCTTGTGGTGAAGGTGATCCTTGTACTCCACGTGGCCTTTTTCCCTTTTGTCCTTCAAATCCTCCCCCATGCTTAGCATGTTGCTAAGTGTGGAAGAACTTTAATCGCTCGTAATCCCCTATTGCCATGTGTTTGAGAATCATCTTCATGTCCTTTCCTTTGATACCTTAGTTGTTCTTCAACTTCTTATTATCGTCAAGACATGGTTCCAATCCTTCATCATATAGTCATCACCGACTTCCATCCCGTCCTTGTCGCTGCCTCATCTTCCACAGATTTTCTTTTACTTCCAGAATAGAACATATACTTAAACACCCCTCCAAGTTGAAGTTCATGAAATTATCTTTCCAACGAGCCATCATTCGCATGAAACGGTTCCGAACAAGAGAGTACTTGTGCCTTTTTTTTGCTCCGGCGATGCAATCTGTCCAAAGTTGATTTCAGACCGCGCAACGCTCAATGTTTCTGCCATATCTCCTTGTACGGGTCTTCAAAATTGATGATCCTTGATGCGTTGGAAAGAGGGTTTGAAGGAGCTTCTGAAAATTACTTTTCTTCCATTGTACATCTCTGAACACGTGCTCAAACTTAATGGAAAAAGCGACTTCCCTCTCAAACCTTGTAGATGACTAACGATCTTGATTGCAGTTGGTCAAGAACTCATGGGAACACTTCGTCATGCCTGAAAAAAAAATCAAATGCACATTCTACCCCCAGGGTGATGGTCGGGAGTAGAAACAATTGCCAACAAACCAAATACATCCGTAAGATCTTAACTTGTGGCATAGCTTACCTAGTAAAAAGAAAAGAGAACCTAATGAGTGTACGTGCGTGTAGGTGAAAAAAATTGCAAATGAGAGGAAAGCATACAAACAAAGACAAAGTTTACACCTAGTTCTAAACACCATGTTTACAACTAGGTTGCCAAATTCCTCCATTGCCATAAAGGTTTATTTATCCAAGGTTAAAACACCATGTCTATCCCAAGATTAATAATTCTTATAGCATAAGAAAAATAAAGCTCAATGCAAAGTTTATATACCAACCAATGCACTTATGTAAATTAGCAAGGTTTATTGAACTAAATGATGATGGTCTACAAGCAAGTTTAAACACCACATTTACACAAGATTGCTAAGGAAAATGCCCATATGAAGCATTAACATAGAAATAAAGCATTCATCAAAAAGTTTCGCGAAGAAACCAAGCTAACCTATGCATGATAGAACAAAGGGGTTGATGTAAAATGCAAATGCAAAGGGGTTAGTAAAAAGGGTCAGCAATGTTTAAAGAAGGCTTTCGATGTTGTTCCTCAATAATGACAAGCAAGTCACTTTATGAGAGGTAAAGTCTTGTCAACAAAATCTTTTATCAAAAGACCTAAAACATGCTAACAAGGTTTTAAGGTAAGGCTTGTGGGTATCCTATATTTTTGACTTAAGATAAGAATTTTGAAAAGATAAGTCGGGTGAAGAAATTCTATCTAAGGTGGTTTTCGAAGAGAAGAAAAGAAAATAAGGGTTAGATTTTTGGATGCAAAGTAAACCTACAGTTTTAGGATCACTAAAGGTATGAGAGGTTTTCCCTAAGGGTTAAGGACGAGTCTAGTCAAAATGTTAATTAGAGAAAGGGATAGAGATAGACTTTGTCGACTTGACATAAGTTGATCCCCCCTTTGTTGGCTTGGGTTATAGGTGTGGTTTGATAAGAAGGTTTAGGCAAAGATGTTTTTTCTTTTAAGGAGATGGGTTATAAAAGATGAGACGCAACATGCAACACAATGCAAAGGTGGAGAACAAAGTGGAATGAAGTGCAACATGAGATGAATGAACAAAATGACATGACATGATATGGTGGTGATCTAAACCAAAAGCAAAAGTTAGCCTAAGTTAACTAGCCACCAGTTTAGAATCAAAAGGGACCATACTTCATATTTCTCTTTAAAAAGACACAAATAAAAAGACTCTAAACACTAATAAGCACACAAAAATAAGGGGTCTACAAGCTTTCCAAAATCAAGTAGCAAAGTGCTCCCTCAATTTATATATTAAAGCATACAACATGTGGTTGTGACATTTATAAGAGCAATGGTATGATGTTACTTGAAGTTTTCAAATAAAGAGCACAATGTAGACCATCATAGTTTATATAGATATATAAAAAAATTGGGTTGCCTCCCGCAAAGCGCTTTATTTTAAGTCATAGAGCTCAACCTTCTCACATACCTTTCTATTGTCATGAAGCCTTATATATAGATATATAAAAAAATTGGGTTGCCTCCCGCAAAGCGCTTTATTTTAAGTCATAGAGCTCAACCTTCTCACATACCTTTCTATTGTCATGAAGCCATGGTTCTTTGTGCGAGAATCCAAAGTATCCATGCAGCTTGATGTTGCCTTATGAAATCGGTAGCGGTTCGCTTCCAACATCATCATGTGTTGAGTGGTGCCTCTTGTGTCTTCATTCATCCATGCTCCGGAGGGTTTGTTTTAGTCCTTTGCTTCTGTATTTCATCATGTACGTGTTGTGGAACCGTTGCCCCATCTTCTCTTTACTGTCACCGTGTCCATCTCCTCTATCTTGTCGTCATCGCCTTGTTGCCGCCTCTTCTTCGTGGATTTACCCCTGCATCCAGAACAGAACATATACCAAAATATGGTTCTATTGAAAAAATTTATAAAATTACCTTTCCAACAGGTACTTATTCGTCTTAATCGGAGTCCGAATGAGGGAGCTATGGTTGTTTCACTTCAGCATTGCTTGCTGTCCAGAATTTCAGCACGTGCAACTTCGGTGATCCGGCCATATCCGCTTGTAGGAACCTCCGATTACCTTGCCGCTTGATTCATTGGAACGTAGACTTCATGGGGCTTTCGTCACAGAATGTTATCTTTCTATGACGAATTTTGATCTTCGTCATAAGTTACAAGTGACGAAGATTTGGCTCGAACATTAATGACGAAAATGAAAATATCGTCACATAACTGTAAAAGGAGATCGTCATAGATTATGTTTTGGTATGGGGTATGGTAGTGATGAAACATAATCGTCACATATTAGATTTGATATCGTCATTGTTTATTTGAATCGTTTGGCACAACTAATGATGAATTAAATTGGTCAATCACTAGAGCACTTAACGACGTGGGATGTGTCTGCCACACGGCCCATCCTTTTTTTCTGTGGGCCACAATTAACGCTCCATAACGACGTGGGATGTGTCTTCCACACGGCCCATCTTTTTTTTCCTGTGGGCCACAACTAATGCTCCAATAGCTTGGGCCTTACCCAGTCAGCCCAATCTCCACAACAATTTATTTAGTTGACTTTCTCAAAAAATAAAACGCTCCTGCGGAGCATCGAACTAGGGACCTGGTGAAGCATAGGAAGGAGCTCTACCATTGCACAACATTGTCTTTCATGTTATAGGTACACAGGTTTTGCTATTTGTAACTTTAATAATGAATCGTGGGCTGTAATTGCAGGATAAGAAATCAAATGTTATGGGCCGGCCGACCCATGCACGGACGTCGCCGGCACGAGGCGATCTCAATCCTACGATGGTTGGGTCCACCAGGTTCATCGTGGCCAGGTTTTTTTGTCACGGCCAGGGTCACATCGCGGCGCGTGGCGGCCAGGAACCAGCGACGATGTGACGGCCAGAAACCAGCGACATCGACGGTGACGTAGGAGTCACAGCAGCGCCAGGACGTGAGAGGAGGGCAGAGGAGGTGTCATCGTGACGAGAGGAGGCGTCAGAACAACGATCATCGTGGCAAGGTTTGATGAATTTGATGTTTAAATTATTTGTTCAGATATGCATATGAGTTTGAAGGGTTTGTTCATATATGGATCAATGGTTTAAATTTTTTAGAGCCTATTAGCATCTGATTATCAATTAATTGTTCAAATATCCAAATTTTTTTATTGTGTTCAATTTAATATATCTCAGTTTGGGTGTTTTTAAAATATTTGTTGTGTTTGTCAAAACAAATGGATAGAAGCTGGATATTTGGGAAACAATTCACACCTGCCTATTTGAAAGGAGTTGGAGAGTTTATGAAATTTGTTAGAGAAAGATACCCCGAAGACACCGAAATACGTTGTCCTTGCCGCAATTGTTTGAATCAAAGAGTGTGACCCCAGAATGATGTAGAAAACCATATACACATATTTGGAATGTCAGCTACATATACCAGGTGGATTCATTATGGGGAGTCAGCAGATAGTAATGAAGTTGAGAATACAGAGCACCAGGATGTGGAAGGTGATCATGACTATGGGATACATGTGGATGTGGACGATGATGGTGATCTTGATCAGGATCTTGGAGTGCCAGAGATGATTGGAGATCTGTATGCTCAAGCAGAGGCTGATGGAGAACAGCCAAGGTTTGCAAGAGTCCTTGAAGATGCGAAGAAGGCACTTAGTCCGGGATCTAGGCATTCGAAATTCTCTTTTATGGTGAGGATGTTGTATATCAAGTCTCGTTATCGAATCAGCAATGCAGGATTTTCCACGATGATGAACTTGATATCATCAGGATACCCTAAGAGTGAGTTGCCAAATTCTTATGATGAGGCAAAGAAATACCTTCGAGAGTTGGGCCTTGGATATGAAAACATACATGTGTGCAAGAACAATTGTGTGTTGTTTCGGGATTCGAAAACATCCAAGTATGCTAAGTTGAATGTGTGCCTAGTATGCAAGGAGTCTAGATGGAAAGACGAAACTGGGTCCAAGCAAGTTCCACATAAGGTATTGCGGCATTTTCCACTTTTGCCAAGGTTGAAGAGAATATATGCTTCAAAGCGTACTTCTGAGGAAACTAGATGGCACAAGAAAGTGAGGACGCCAGTGGACAATGTAATGAGCCATCCAGCTGATGGGGATGCATGGAAGTACTTTGACAGTAAGGAAAAATCCTTTGCGGATGAACCGAGGAACTTGATGCTTTAGCTACAGATGGGTTCAATCCTTTTGGAAACATGAGTACCCAGTACAGTATGTGGCCAGTGCTTCTGACTCCACTGAATCTCCCACCATGGGAATGTGTGAATCCAGCAAATTGCTTTATGTCTTTACTCATCCCAAGTCCAAAATCTCCAGGAAAGGATTTTGATGTGTTCCTTGAGCCCCTAATTGAAGAACTGCTAGAGCTATGGAAGGGTGTCAGTACCTATGATGCATGTACTGGTAGGAAGTTTGACCTTCGTGCGGCCGTCTTATGGTGTATACATGATTTTCCAGCGTTGAGCACGTTGTCTGGGCGAACAACAAAAGGGTATTATGCATGTATTTACTGCGACAAGGATTCGTTGTCTCGGGCAATAAGGAATAGGATATGTTACATTAGACATCGTCAGTACCTTCCAAAGACACATGCATGGAGGAGAAGCTTGGCTTTCGATGGTAAGCGTGAAAACAAAGATGCACCACAGAGGTTCACTTTGGCTGAGGTGGTAGAGGAGGTAGAGAAGGTGAAAGATGTCAGGCCAGGGAAGCAATTGAAGGAACCTGAAACCAGTGGGAAAAAAAGAAAGCGTAATGTGGGTCCAAAGATTTATAGCCGCAAATCTGCATTGTGGAGATTGCCTTACTAGAAACATTTGAAGCTTCCACATAATCTTGATGTGATGCACATAGAGAAAAACGTATGTGAAAACGTTCTATGCACATTACTCAATGTACCGGGCAAGACCAAGGACACACATAATGCTAGGCTAGATTTGTACGATATGGGCATTAGACATCATTTGCACTTACAGGAGAAAGGGAACAACTCAATCAGTGCTCCACCTGCTCCTTATGTCTTGGGGAAGGATCAAAAAGTCCAGTTTTGCAAGTTTCTGAAAGGTATCAAGTTTCCTGATGGATATGCTGCTAACCTAGCAAGATACATTAGTGAAGATGGATCGAGGGTGGTTGGAAAGCTCAAGACACATTCTTGCCACATTCTCCTTCAAAGAATCATACCTGCTGGACTTAGAGGACTGGTGCCGAAGGATGAGTATGAAGCAATTGCGGAGCTCGAGACCTTTTTTAGGGAGCTATGCAGTAGAAATCTAAGGATTGATGTTGTGAAACGGCTGAAAGAACAGATTCCGTTGATCCTATGCAAGCTTGAGAAAATGTTTCCCCCTGCCTTCTTTGATGTCATGGTGCACTTGTGTGTCAATCTACCTGACGAGGCACTGCTTAGAGGTCCTGTTCAGTATGGATGGATGTACCCAATATAAAGGTGCCTGGGTACTTTGAAGAATTTTGTAAGGAACAGGGCCAAGCCAGAAGGATCAATTGCTGAGGCATATGTGGCAAGTGACACCTTGACATTTTGTTCTAGGTACATGGAGGATATGGACACTAGATTCAACTCGGAGGATGATAGTGGTCGAGAGGTGCCATTACCTGATGACATCTCTGTTTTTCAGCATGGTGTTACTCTTGTTGGAGGCAGTAGGGTCCAGTACATTGATGATAATGTCATGGATAAGTTAGTTTGGTATGTGCTACATAATTGTGAAGAAGCTGATGAATATAAGGAGTAAGTATGAGTTTTATTACTTTCAGATTTATTACTGAAATTACAAAATTTTCAGTTGAATAAACTTGTCCTTGCAGGTTGTACAGAGACGAGCTGTTGCAGCAAGGTGCACAATTAAATAATGTTGATAGAATGGTTGAACAAGGATTTGCCAAGTGGTTTAGGTGCCACATAAGTAACTACACAGATTTAGTAATTAAATGCATATGTAATTGTTCAATTGATTATTTTTGTTGCAACAGATTGAGAACAAACGCAAGGATAATCCAGATTCGGTTAGAGAAGGAATGTTGGCACTGTCATGTGGACCATGCCTACGAGTTAAGTTTTCTGCAGCTTGCAAGATGAATGGTGTTCAATATAGCACAGTCGATCGTGAAAAGTTCCTGCAGACACAAAACAGTGGTGTGATGACTCCACGTGAACATAATGGCAACATCATAGATTTTTATGGAGTCCTTAAAGAGGTAATTGAGTTGCAGTATAACTCCAATCTTCAAGTTTGTCGGACTGTGGTTATATTTTGATGCGATTGGTACAGCTAAGAAGGCAAGAGGAAAGGCCTTCAAGATGACGGACATTTCAAATCCATCAATGTGCAGTCATTATGGTACAAGACCGATCCTTTCATCCTATCATCTCAATCGAAAAAGATATTTTACATTCAAGACATATCTTTAGGTAAAGATTGGCGAGTTGTGCAGAAATTTGAACATAGGAATATCTATGATGTGGCTAAAAAAGATGAGGCCAGTCATGAAGTACATCAGGATGATTACCATTCAGATACTGAGCATGTGGTGCAAGAAGGTGATGATAATGTGCCATTGCATAATATTCAAGGTGGGGAAGCCACTATAATAGAAGGTAATTTACAAGAATTTATTAGAAACAAGAAGCAAGCTGCAATTATTGATGAAGGTAGCGAGGATGAGGGGGAGGATGGACAGTACTATAGTACTGTAGTGATGATGGCAATGTTAATAATGATGATATGTCCCCAGATGACGAAGATGAAGATTTCTAGTATTTGAATAATTGTGTTATTTCCTAGTATGAATAGTTGAGATCATTTATACTATTTGTTTGGAACAAAATAGTTTCTTAGAGTTTTTTAAAATTTCTTATGAATATAAAGTTTGCTTGCCATTACATTATGGTTTTCATATGTATAAATGCTTGTCAGTCCATAATAACAAGTAAAAACAGATTGTTTGCCAGGACAAGTAAAAACAGATTGGTTGCCAGGAAAGGTAATATCATATATTAAAAGACTAGTATGCCACCAGATAGGTTACTTATCTTGTTGCCACATAGGACACTACTAACTATATAGGTTACTTGTCTTGTGGCCACAAAGGACACTACTAACTAGCCACATTGCACTGACCATATATAATTACAAGCAAAAGCAACCATAGAGGTTCATTCTTCACAGGCACTACTTGTTTCCTCCTATGGCCCGTAGAGATTCCACCAACTTTCAAAAGCAGCAACTATCACTCTCAAATGCACTTCGTCTTCTTCTTTGCCTTGTCAGACGCAGCTTTGAGTGCAGCCTGGAGTCTGGTGTGCCTTTTCTTCTCCCTCTTGAGCTCACCCTCCAGCCACATGATGTTCTCCTGTGACGAGGTCACCTCCTTCTGTAACTCCCAGAAGTCCATCTGTTTAGAAAATGAGCACTGATAAGGCATAATATTTAGGTATATAATTCAGGCTGGAGAATGAGCACTGATGAGTCATACAATACATGAATCTGTTACAGATTAAACATCAGCAGCTTTGAGGCCACATAAATGAAGCTATCAAATCAGGACAATGAGACTACCCACAAGAACAACACTTAGGAAATTGTTTTATCACAGATCAACTCAAAACCTGCAACAGCAGTCAACTCACCTTCTTCTCCTTCCCCTTCAGCTGCTTCACTAGCTTCACATTTGATTCCTCGCTAGATTCTTCAGTAGTAGACTCAGCACTGCTAGCACTACTAATTCTTGCGGCGCTCGCTGACTCTCAGAGCGCGCTCGGTGGCGCTGGTGGAGATCCCCCGCGCGCGCTGGCCTGAAATTTCATAAGCAATACCATGAGCATCAACGCATGGCCTGACTCTCTTTTAGAATGAGAATATATTAACAGATGGCACAATTAATTTGTATTGTCATTGGACACATAACTGATGCAGTCTGCAGTCTGCATTAGTATGCATAATGCTCCAGAACAGATTAAGAAATGCACAAGAAGACAGTTCAATTATGCCAGTTAAAATGTAAAGATGAATCTACAAATATACTAGTGATCTATGTGCAAACTTAACTGAATAATGAAGAGGTCAGTTCAGTTATGCCAGTTAATTCAGAGCCTTGTTTTGTCAGTGAGTACTTGAACTAAAAAAAAGTTCAACATCATCAGATTAACTTGTACATCAGATTAACTAAAATAGATTAATGAAAAAAGATGGAATAAAGTTCAAGATTAACTAAAAAAGATGGAATTAACTTGTGCACGATTAACTAAAAAAGTTCATCATCATCAGATTAACTTGTACATCAGATCAACATCATCAGATTAACTAAAAAAGATTGCACATCATCTGAGTAATTTGGTGAGCAGGTGGACTAAAAAATATTGCACATCATCTGATTCAAATGCAAAGAACCATCAAGATGAATAGGGGAAGCCGATACATCGAACCTTAGGTTTTGCAGACGACAATGTCGAGCCGCCGACGCAATTGGGATTGGGGGTGACCCTCTCGAAGCCTAGTGGGACGTCAAGAACGATGCCCCCACGTCGGCGGAGGCGGCGGAGGCCCGGCGCACCACCACGCCGTGGGGAGCCCTGGTGAACCTCCCGGTCGCTGGGTCCCGCTTCTGGTTGCTCGCACGGGCTGACTGCTCCTGGTTCTTCTTCATCCCCTTCGTCATCTTGCCATCACCAGCGACTGCGGTGGCAGAAGCGGAGGCGACGAGGTGGGAAGGGGATGTGACGATTTGGGCGACGAATTGGGTGACGATTTGGGGGAAACCCGCTTTAATAGATCTGGGGTGAAAGGCGGCCCTTGAACGTGTTAAAGAAAATAGATCTGGACATTGAACGAACACCCCTTGCTAGCCCAATGGAAACACGCTCTGAATCTAACGCCACAGCTCCCAGGTTCAAACCCTGTGGGAGCCATATTTTTTTGGTTTTTTCTTTTTTTCCTTCTTTTGATATTTACATTGTATTTCATTTATTTTGAACTTTTTAGTGTGTGACCATGGCAGTATATTATTCTAATGACTTTTTGAAGGTAAACTACACATCCCACTCATTTGACTACATGCCTCACTTGCACACATTGCGTATATGTGACACATGCATGCTTTACTAGCATGTAAAGTACGAGTATTTCCAAATCATGTGAAACTTTACTAGGGTGATCATGGATCCAAACTAAAAGGTTTTGTGCATTTGTGCAATTTTCAGAGCATTTTTTCCTATTTATGTAATTATTTGTTGATTTACTAAAGAATAAATGTTCAAATACCCTAACCTAGCTAGAAAAATCTTAAATCTTGCAAGGTCACACTAATTTGTTGTATAGTCATGACAAAAAAAATTCAAATCATTCTGACAAAGTGGTGGTGCACGTCCTCACAAACACATACATGTCTCACTACGACCTATGTGTCTATGTGAGAGATCTCACCACATGTGAGGTATGTGCATGACAAGTATTTCCAAATCATGTGAAACTTTACTAGGGTGATCATGGATCCAAAATGACATGTTTATGCTACAAAATTGCAAAAAAAGTTACATAAATAACATAGAAACAAACCTTGTTTAAAAAATACAATATGAGATATGTTCAAAAAATTATGGGCCCCTTAGGATTCGAACCCGGGGCTCAGGGCTGCTAGTGAGTTCACCTAACCATTGTGCTATATAAGTATGTTTGTTAGGAATCGAGAGAGGATTTTATTAAACTAGATGTCAGACTAAGAAAAAAAGGGTGCCAAGAATTGCGCCAAAACATTTCGGTGCATTGTACCCCGAAAAAAATTGTGCCAAATCGCACTTTATTTACCTCCCTCCCCTACTTCTTATCAAACTGACCTAGACTTCCTATCTTCTCCCCTCCCCATTCCTCAAACCAGAGAAGCCGCCGCCGCCGCCACAGGACCCCATCGCCGTCGGTGACCTGGTTCCTCGTCCCAGATGAGTTGTTTCCACGCCGCCTCCACCTATCCCTCTCTCTCAAAGCCCCACCTACCTATCTCCCCAACACCCTAACCACAGTCGCCGCCGACGAAACCCTAACCTCAGCCACCGCCGACGAGCAGGTCCGTCGACAACCTTCCTTTCTCTTAGAAGACGATTTGGTTACATGCCGCCCCCTATCCCTCTATCTCACCTACATTTCTCTCCCCATCCACCTTTATTTCTTCCCGAACCTAACCCTAACCACATCTGCAGGTCTCAATTCGCATCTTGGCCACAACATCAATGGTGGCAACAAGGGGTCAACGTAGGAACGCACCTGCAGGTTTGTGGAATATTGCAACTTTCTTTGTTATAGTAGATCTACAATTTCGTTAAAGTACAACTGCAGTTTTGTTGATATTATTATGGAGTTGTCTGTGCAGTACCAGTCTGTTTACGCAATTGTATCTGTGCAACTAATGCTCTATTGTTCCAATTGCTTTTGTCACACAAATTTAATTGTAGCTCAGTTATGAACATTACTTTGACCATGCTTGTGATGCAATTCTATTTTGCATGAATGTTTGTTGATAGGACAATAATAGTTCAATCCCATCTATACTCTGACTTTCTCATAGATTTATAATAAGAGTGTTTGGGTCAGTGAAATACCCTGGGGATTTATTTTCTAGGAGCCCACAAATAGTTGTAGCTCATATCTCACACCCTGGAACTCTAAACTTTTAAGTAGTGTTATTACCTCTTACCTATTAGTTCAAGCCTTTTAACATTTCTAATACACCCAATTTCTTTTCCTTCAAAGAACCTACAATAGCTGAGGATTATGAGAGAATCCGAGATAAACGCATGACGGAGAATCAAAAGATCTTTGAAGAGCTCGGATTGAATACATTTGCTTCTGAATTTAATAACTCTTTGCAACAATCTGCACAAAAGAAGGGGAAAATTCAGCAAACAAGGGAACAGATAATGAAGATTCATCATCATCGAGTATCTCGTTGATGAGGATGATCAAGGAGATAGTACTGATGATGATGACACTAAATCTAATGAGCAGCCACAACCCATGGCAAATGAGGTGCTTCTTCTATCCTCAAAGTAGTGGATGGGCCATACTTTCATTGCAATTAAATGTTTCTAATCTGAAGTATGATGTAGGTTTTAGATGCACATTCTTTGATACATACATCTTCGTATTCCTTATTAATGCACATGACTTACCTGAAATTATTTTTCCCACAGTTTCCCTCACCGCGTAGTCGCAAAGTCCTCTCTTCAAAGATCAAGAAGTCTATTCCTGCAATGGTGCCTGGAGTTAGGAATAGTAAGAGAGTCAGGGTGGCTACTCAATCAGATGTGCTGCCTTCTGAATCAGAAACAGAAAGGTCAAAAAGGCTTCATGTGCAAGATGCTAGAGCCGCCTCTGATGACAATACAGCTGTAGAAGAAGCTAATGGAACAGCCGGTCATGACAACTCAACATCAGAGGAAGGCAATGTAACAGCTAGTCATGACAATGCAGTTGTAGATCAAGACATTGGAGCTGCTACTAATGAGAATACACTTGTTGAAGGCAAGTTTTTTTGGTAAGTTATGACATCTCTTTTGCTGATTTAGCAAAAATAAAATCATTTAATTAAATGATTATTATATTTTGTAGGTCCTGTACGGCAATGTCCTAGGAGGCCTAGACCAGCTACTGTGTGAAAACAACTGGACAGGATGACCAAAGATATGGGAAGGAGATTGCCCATACTTGTTCAGGAAGGGAAAAAAAGACCTCATGAACCTGTTCAAACTGCCAAGTTGGCTTCAGAGGCTAGCGTCGTCGTTCGGGAAAGCATTCCTATCCTTCCACATTGGAAAGATTACAAGAAAGACAACATACACTACAAAACCTTTGAGGGACAGCTAGCTGTAAGTGCATTACTGTAGCCATATGCAAACTATTAGACCTTAAGCTTATTTGACTAACTAAATATCGAACTGTCATATGCCCACACTACTACAGAACATACCTTCGGTAACACCACTATGTGTTACCTTAGATTAGTAAAAGTGTTACTAAGAGGACTAGTAACACAATTGATAAGTGTTCTTATTTTCAATGTTATTATAGCCAGATCTATTGTAACACAATATATGTGTTCTTGTTTGCAAGAAAATGTGTTACAACCAAATTGTAGTAACATATCTTTTGTGTTCTTGTTTGCAAGAAAATGTGTTACAACTAAATTGTATGTGTTACAACCATTCTGTAACACTTGTGAATGTGTTTCTATGTGTGAGAAAATATGTACTTATATACACCATAATAACACTTTTTGGCTGTAGCAACATGGATCCTAGTAACACTTCTTTAACATTACGCTAGCATGGTAATACAATCTTTATCGATACTACGTCCATAGCCTAACAAATTTGATAAATATAATTATTAATGAAATACTTCCTTACATTCCTGTATAAAATCTGAAAAAAACATCCAATGCCTTACAAAATTCAAACAATGAGCAAATAGTTTGGTGATTCCCAACACTCCCCATAAGTTATAATGACTCAACACATATAGAACCACATTTCTTGTACAACAACATGGTTCCATACTACCAAAATCTAAATATATAACTACTACTCTCTATTCCTTGAAATCCTTTGTCATATTGATCTTCGTTTACACTTTACAGCGAGCAACAAAACATAGGTTAACATTGCCATTTTTGCCCCTGCAGGTAAAGTAAGGAAAAAAACATCAGGATCATCCATGAATCATAAAGAAAATAGCTTTTTATACATTGGATTAATAAGTTACAGAAAGTTTCCTAAGTCCTAACAAAGTATATACCTAATAAAGTATAAAAGGTCAATCGGACCATGAAACATCATAATGAATATGTGGGCATCTAAACAACAGTACAACATATACTCACAGATGAAATTCACATTTGATTCTGCTAAAAACATGAAATTCATATTTGACGGGAGATTACTGATTACCTCAGGGAGGGATGTGCTGCTGAACAAATACACTTCAGCTGGGGAGGCTTGTTCGAGCCTTGGCTTTGTGCTCCGTTCTGCCTTGAGGTACTGTGTGTTACAGCCCCGCGTTGATGAAGCTGGATTGTTGGTCGGCGCGCGACTACGTTGATGCAAGACCATGAGTTGGCGCGAGTGGGGCAGTGCAGGCATCAGGTGGCGCTCCCTATTCTGGTCAGAGGGGAATCACGAACCGCTTTCACCAACTCTCGATGACCGCCGTCCTCTTAAAGTCATCAGATCAATATCAAAATATCAGATGCACCAGCCTCTGAAAATAAAAAATTCTAGGAAATCAATATTGAACAACATATGGAGCAATCAGAGATTAATCAAGGAATTAAATGGGGAACGTCGATAAGCATCCTGTAACCACAAGATTGCAACAATCTACGAGCAACAGTGCTTTACTATTTGCAAAAATCATTGGTATACCAATGCAGGAAATCAATCAAAATCAGTAGAAGTCACTACGGGACAAGAATAAAGGGCACCTTGTGATGGGGATTAATCAGATCTCGTTAATCAAAAAAAAAAAAATCCACTGCGTGGCTGCGGGGACCAACAGGCAGCGACGGCGCACGAGTGCATGCACAGCGGGGCATGGCCGCAAGGATCAGCGGTAGCGCGCCAGCCGGCGGCGCGGGGCTACAAGGACCGGCGGCGGCGCACGAGCAGCACGATGAGTTTGCGGTGGGCTTTGGCCTGACGGAACTGCCCGTGAGAAGAGGAGCGGGGGGGGGGGGGGGCATGAGGAGAAGGGGCCCTTGTCCTGTGCTTTGCAGGTTGCCATGCTCCTTGAGTCCCTGACAAGTGGGGATACAGATGTCTTAACCCCACCAGCAGCATACGAAGGTGTGCATGCCAACCGTACATATTGAATCCATTTCGCCTAACTTCCAATAAAAACTTATACGAACTAACGGTTTTAGTAGATTTCACATGGAAGAGGTAAGGAACAACAAAAATATATTTCAATTATTAAAATATACATATTATTGCACAAAATTGTAGTTTAATGCTTTACATGAAAACCATATGAAATCACGCCTCGTTTACTTGTCTTGTAAAACAGGTAACTTAGCTAATGATCACCTAACATCTTTATGATGAGAGAATAAAAGAAGACTAGGAAGATATTCTAAAGCGACGCCAAAATGAAGCATATCAGCATATGATCAAAATTTATTGTTTCCTGGATAAAATGTTTTAGGAACGTCATTATAATGTACTTTGAATTTTAGAATTTTCAAATAAAATTTTGTATTTTTAAAATTATTAAACTATTAAGTAGTTAAGAATACTTGGTTAAGACGAACGCAGCTTGCAGCACAGTGCTGATTGTGCAATGTGACCAATACTGATCAACACTAGGATTTAGTGTTTAGGGTCCGCACATGGCAGCGCCATGGAGCGTATGTGTGCGATTTTATTACTAAGGTCAGTCTTAATGGAGTTTCATGTAATTAAATTCTATGTCATATCATTAATTTTTACTGACGTGGGAATGAGGTAGTTTCATGTGATGCGAGGGGAGTTTCATCCCCATAAAACTCTACTAGCACAGTTACCTAGATTTTGGCTCCATTTTTTATTTGATATCTCAATTTTCATTAAATTTTATTTTTTTAATTTGACAATTGTGAGAACTTACAACATTAGTTATTAAAAGAAATAAAGAATTAGTGATCCTTGGTGTCGCAAATATTTTTTATGGGCTCCCTAGTCCGAACCCAAGTTCACCATGTTATTTTCTTATAAAAATTTTTTGACAAAAAAAGAACCGGCTCAAGAGAACCTAAGTTCAACGTGTTATTATTTAAAAAAAATATTGACAAAAAAAGAAATGGCTCAAGATTCGATCCGTAGTACCCAAGGCACGTGAAGGAAAGTTCAACCACTAAGCAACAACAAACAAAGGACTCCCATTAGCTTAAACACGTTGGTTATAATAAAAATCCTGCAATTCGAAATTGTCAAGCAAAATCTTTTTTTCGTGTCATTGATTCATGTCAGTACACTGTTATTGTGATATCCTCTGATTGCGCCATTCAACACAGCAATATCTTTCATGTTTTTTATATAAATCATCTTCTATTAACTCTGGAATGTCGCAATGATGGAGTTAATTTCATTTGGGAAATTTGCAAGTCGATGTGCAGAAAAGAGCAATGTGTGTGAGCACTCAACTGTAGTACGATCTGTATGTAGCATAGGGTGCACCTTGTAACACTTTAATTGTAACACTAGTAACTTTTTGGATCCAGATAAGTAATAAAAGATTGTAGAACATCTTCAAATAAAACAGTCATCAGAGATCTTACTGGAGAAGTAAGCAGTTTTCTCAAGTAAACAGCACAATCTGAATATGCCCAAAAATATAAACAGCACACTGAATCTGTAACATTACAGACTTTCCATGTGTGACATAATCTTTTTGAAAGCAATTTTTTTTACAACATTCGAAAGCAAAATTTTTCACTCAAGAATAAAACAAATAGGAAGACCATGTATCTCTGGTTAATAATGTCCTTGTCACAGGTCTTGGTCGGTTAGCTCTTCATATTCCCATGCATATCAAAAGATGGCTTTTAATTCATAAACTGCAATTGAAGTACTTAGTTATTTAACTTTAATAAAATATAATTAAAGTATCAACCTATAGATGAATATGTGAACCATATCCATTTACTAAAGCTTTTATTTAGCAGTTATATGCATGTGCGTCAACCTACAGAGTATAGATGAATATGTCAAACAAAGTTTATTCCAGGCTGCTATGTCATGTTTTCAAATCAGAATATTTCTGTTTCCAAAATATTCAGAGGTTCTGGAAATAAGACTGAAGGAAATATTGTTGGTTCTTAAAATGTTTTGTCCAGATATGAAGGAGATACAACAATGAATAGACTTCACAAATGAAATTTAATTATCCAGACCATCTACAGATGCAATCGATTGCAATCTAATACTAAACGTACAAACTAATAGAGGCAGGAGGGATGTGTCTCACCTTCAACAGAAGGCTGGCGTAACTGACCTCTCTCACCGCTGCTACAGGCTACAGCCGCCTACCGCCGTCCATCGCCCCCGCATCCATCATGTCTGCTGGCGTCGAGGCGCGGTGACCGAAGTGGGGAGAAATGGTGGAGCGGCAGCCGGCATGGGGAGAGAGGGAGGCGCCGGCGGCTGACGCCGGGAAGAGAGAGGGAGGGACTTGGGAAGCCGGTGGAGACAGATCGGGCAGCGCGGGGAGGCCGCGGGGACGCGCGGGCCAAGCTCACGTGGTCCAGTGCCATGCCATGGCTAGCGCCATGGCCGTCCGCGGTGTGCGGTCTGAACGGCGGCGGCGGAGAGGCGCGGCTGCCGTAGGGAGGCAGCAGTTCGCCGGGGAGGAGAAGGCTCTAGGCTGTTCGATGTGCGAGGACAGGAGGCGGCGTTTCGTACATGTGGGCGAGCCTTGCCGTTTGATCGAAATCCAACTACTGGCAAGAAACAGGCGACGTGGCCCTATGAAATGCCTGCTTTTGGTTGGGGTTTCATTGTGTAGAGATTATCTTTTATGTGTTACAAAATACTACTATTTTGTAACATTTATCTGTAACATTAATTTTGTGTTACTACGGTCATTGTTTTGTAACACAATTTTACAAAATAAATGCCATGTGTTACCGCGTTCATATGTAACACATACCTTTGTGTTACTATGAAATTCCTTTGTAACACATAGATATATATGTTACAAAAGTGTGTTACAGTATCCTCGTTTTGTAGTAGTGCCAGGGTCGCTTGGCCATTAACGCAAACCATGGCCCAACAAAGGTAGCTATGACTAATTTGATGCGCTCTGCGATAAAAAACCAACGTTATCGGCTCAAGAAGACATACTTCAATGGTGTACCTGCAAATGAGATTAGGACAACTTCTCCTGTTCGCTACATGAGTGATGGAGAATGGAGGGCACTTGTTGCAAAGTGGTCAGATCCAAAGAACATGGTATGGGTATCATGTCATTTATTCTTCATTCACTATCAGTTTGCAAAGTATCTTATTTTGAACCTGTGATATCATCTAACATGTTCAATCTCTTGTAGGAAACATGTGAAAAGAACAAGCACAACCGCAATCAAGTCAAGTATCATTAGGCTACGGGTTCTCGCTGCTATGTGGCACACTTACATGCATATGTAAGTAAAACATTACCTACTTCGGTTACTGAGAGCCTGTGTGGTTCGAGGACCGGTGGTAGGTCGCTTCCTGGTGTGATGAGTGATTGACAATGTGGTGTGGACTAATTCTTGGCTAAGTATTGCAGGTGCAGGTTGCGGCTTGACTAGTGTTGGTGCAGGTGAAGAACAAGCGCGAAAGGTCGTTGCTGGTGAGGCCTCTAGGTGTGGAGAAGACAAGTAGGCTTGGTTCGAGGGACCCGGTGGCCAGCGGAGTCAAGTGCGGGCCGCATGGTGGCAAGAACGGCAAGATAAAGCCGTGGACGGTTTCTTGGTTGAGCCTCAAAACCAAGGTCATGTCGGGACTACGTGGGAGCCGAGTCATGAGTGGCGATTGGCGGAGGCTACACCGAGTTTGTGGGGTTTCCAATAGTTCACCAGAAAACCACTAGGTTCCTTGGTTGATCCACAAAGCCAAGACCGAAGACCGAAGACGGAGGTGCAGCAGCATCGGACCGGTCTGACCGATGAGGAGCACCAGTCTGACCGGTGTGCGACGACACAGTCTGGAGACTTCGAAGCGAAGGACACGCGTCGGGATCGCAAGGCTTGCGTCGAGGCTAAGCAAGTTTGCGGTCGCTGGGCATCCGCCCGATGGTGCGAAGACAAAGATTCCCAAAGTGCCCCTCGGGGGTGTGTATCCTAGTGTTAGGTCTTAGGGGTAATTTAGTCTTTCGGCTTGCCTCCATATAACCCAAGTGGTGAGAGGATGGCAGCCATCTCTTGGAACCCTAGCTCATTTTGTTTTGCTATTTTCCTCTTCCTTTTTCCTTTGGAATTTCTAGGACTAGCTTGAGAGCTTCATGGTGAGATCTTGTGAGAGGGAGGATGATCGGGCAGCAAGCTAGACCTTGTATGAACCTCTTTGGTATGTATAGATGATTCGGCGTGGTTCCTCAAGGCTCGGATGTGTCCTTCCCGTTTCTCCTTTTTGGTAATTTTCGGAGCCCTTTCTTGGCGATTTTCTTGTGGCGGATTCGAGGCCTTTCTCTTTGGGATTTGGTGGGGGGTGTATGCTTGAACCTTCGTGGTTCTTTTCCCTTTGATTCCCCTCCCAAATCCGTGAGCAAAGGGGCTCGATTTTGGGGTTTTCTCCTCTCTAGGGTTAGAGGTGTTCTAGGTGGGATTTCTTCGATTCCTCTCAATTTAGCAAGTTTTGGTGGACCAAATCTTGGCTATGGAGTGCCCATGAGGTGTTCCTTCTATCCCCAAAGTCTTGTGCAAATCCGTGGAGCGATTCGGGAGATCGGAAATTGGATTTGGGGGTGTTGACCCGCGGGCACTGTTCATCCTGAGCTACCCAGCCTGACCGGTCTGACCGGTGCCCTTCACCGGTCTGACCGGTGCAGAAGCTTTGTGGGATTTGCCTCGGGTGAACATCTTGGTGAGTTCCCTACTGTCTCGTGTTGCTACTGATTTGAGTTTCGTCAGTTTTGGAGCTTGGTAGGTCTGTTTGGTGGATTTGGGATTTCCTGGCTTGGACCGGTCTGACCGGCGAGCTACACCGGCCTGACCGGTGTAGGGGCCTTCTGTGGAAGTTCTCAGGTTTCGCCAGGTTGCTCTAGCAGGGACCGGTCTGACCGGTGCTGCCCACCGGTTTGACCGGTGCAGTTCAGTGGTGCTCGAGTTGCTTGTTCCACTGCGTTCTCGAGTAGGTGTAGGTGGTTGTTGGTTCCTAGGACCAGTAGCACTCTAGTGGATGCGTGGTCTTGGCCAACTTGGGTAGTTGAGTTGGAGACGTGCTTTGGAAGCTGTGTTCATCTTGTTGGAGTTTCCATCTCCTTCGAGAAGAATTTTTATCGGCTCCCATTCACTCCCCCCTCTCTGGTCGCCAGTTTCGGTCCTTCAAGTGGTGCCAGAGCCGGTTACGGATCTTCGGATTCTAACCAGTCTAAGATCTAAGGATGGTGTACCAGGAACGGGGTTCGGGTCCTCCGCACTTCGATGGCAAAAACTACCAGATGTGGCAGAGGTGGATGGCGGCTTTCCTCCGCGGTAAGGGTCAGATCCTTTGGGACGTTACGGTGAACACAGCGTATGTTCATCCGATTAACTTCCTTGCTCCAGGATCGAGGGACATGTTCGACACCAACAACAAGGCGGTGGACTACTTGTTTCGTGCTCTGTGTCAGTCCGAATTTGATCGGGTTCAGACAGAGGACTTAGCTTGTAGGATTTGGGAGCAGTTGAAGGATGCTCATGCTGGGAATGCTCAGGTTTAGGCTCGGATGTACGCGACTTACCGGAGAGAGTACGAGAACTTCACTCATCTCCCCGGCGAGTCCGTCGATGCCCTTTTCCAGCGGTTTACGGTTTTGGTGAACAGCATGAGAGCCAATGTGGCCGTGCTCCCATATGATGATCATGATAGAGCCGTGAAGCTCTTGCACTCGTTGGATCGCACCATATGGGACGGAAAGGTCGAGGCTATTCTTGAGTCCGAGAAGTATGATACCCTGACAGTGAATGAGCTATTCTTGAAGCTCAAGTCGGCTGAGTTGGACCGTGGTATGACAGCCAAGATCGAGAACCCGATTGACTCTCATAGTCTTGCTCTCGTCGGTGGCAAAGGAGCTAAGTCTAACGCTAACGCATCCTCCAAGATGTACTCTCTGTCTTCTTTGATGTCTTTGCCAGACTAGGAATTCGACGTGCTTGGAGAGGACGAGCTGGCGTTGCTGACCAGGCGGTTCGAGAGGTTGCACGAGAACGGGTGAACACAAGGAGGAATCCACGAACATGCTTTCAGTGCAGCAAGCCAGGACACTTCGTCGCCGACTGTCCGGAGAAGATGGAGAACAAGGACGGCTACAAGCACCGGTCGAACAAGGACGGCAAGTACCGATCAAGGCGCGATCACAAGCATAAGAACAAGCACAAGGACGAGCGACGGTCGAGGAAGAAGGACGGTCGCGGCAGGAAGGCCCGAGCATGGTCGGAGCGAGCGACGTCGACTCCAGCTCCTCCTACTCTTCCTCGAGCTCGAGCAGCAGTGAAGATGAAGGTGATTGGCGCAAGAACAAGAAGTCATCCAAGAACTTGAGCGGGCTGAGCTATTACGCGAGAGATGGCTTCTGCAGCATGGCTCGTAGCTCCGACAGCAAGAAGAGTCACCAGAGCGACTCGGACTCCGACTATGAGGATGAGGTACATGACGAGCTTCCCTTATTGCGTGAGGAGAACGAGCGTCTTGGCAAGTTGCTTAATAATCGTGATGACATGCTTAGAGAGGCAAAGAAGATGAGGAAAGAGCTTAGGGCCTCACTAGAAGATGCTAGGAACCGAGTAGCTGAGCTAGAATCCCAGAACCTTGATGCTAAACTTGAGATTGATTCGCTTAAGGCTTCACCTGTGGTTTCTGATGAGATTGATTGTTGTGATTGCTCTGTGTACCTAGCTGATCTTACTAGTCTTAAGGATAAGCATGCTTCTACTTGTGATGAACTAGATGTGCTTAGGGTTGAAGTGGCTGAGCTTAAGTCTAGACCTGCTTTGCTAGGTGCTTGCACTTCTTGTCATGTTTTGCATGGAAAGATTGATGAGATGCATGCTTACACCGTTTCTCTTGAGGCTAAGTTGAAAGAACTTGTTCCCACCTCTTGCTCTACTTGTGAAGTGCATGCTTTGAAAAATCTAGAACTTGCACATTATGTGGATCGCTTGCAGGATGAGAATGATGAGTTGAGGAAAATGATGGGTTGGTTGTCAGGTCATGAACCACAGCTTAGGATGATGATAGAGGCATACGAGCGCTATGATGGGCAAGCGCTTGGCTCGGATAAGATTGAAGAGTGTAGTTGTGAGGGAGGAGAGAAAATTGGTGATATCCCAGCTCCACCAAAAACCTTCCACAAAAATACCTATGCTCCTAAGCCCAACCCACTGAGAAACAAACTTGACACAACCCCAGATCCTCCCATATTTCCTCGCCCAACAAATGATTTCCAAAAACCGTTGAAGTTTGTGAGCTCCAAGGAGAGTGAGGTTGGAGAGAAGAAGGGTGAGAAGCCGAGTGAGGAGAAACCAAATGAGCAGCCCCAACCCAAGCCAAAACCTAAGCTCATACGGTTTCATTGTGACTATTGTGGGAGAGATGGTCACAAGGGTGAGTTTTGCTTCAAGAAGAAGCGTGAGGAGAGAATGGCTAAGGAGTGGGCTAACAAGGACAGGTACCGCCCTTCAAATGGTGTACCTGAGCCTCGTATGTAGATGCCCAGGGCCAAGGTGATTGTGAGGACGGTTCCGGCTTGGGGAGATCGAAAGGTGGCAGGCGGTGCTGCTGGTCGAGCACCACCGGTCAGACCGGTGCACTCCACCGGTCCGACCGGTGCTGGTCTAGGCAGACAGCAGTTCGGTTTCCGTGCTCGTGTGGATGCTCGGTTCGGTTCTGGTGGTTGTGGTTCTGGTGGTTGGCATGGAGTGTTTGCAGGTGGTCAGTTTGCTAGACGTTCTCCACCTCATGCTCAATATGAGGGTGGGGGGAGTCGTAGCTTTGAGTTTGAGAGGAGGAACGGTCCACGGTCTTCCTTTCGTGGTTTTCGTTCTCCTCCAGCTAGACAGGTGTGGTTCCCTCGTGGTAGTTCTCGTGGTGGTAGCTTTGATAGGCGTGATGATTTGGTTTGTGCTAACCCCACTTTGGAGCAAATGGCTCGGCACTGGTTTTACTCTTTTGGTACTAACCCCAGTGCAGAGTCGTTTGTTCACTCACATGCTCGCTTTTGAATTTCAGGTGAGAGACTTGAGGAACGTTTGGTTGATTGACTCCGGTTGCTCGAGGCACATGACCGGAGACAAGGGGTGGTTCTCAAGTCTCCTCCCGGTGGTGTCCAAGACATACATCACCTTTGGGGACAATGGGCGAGGGTGTGTGCTTTTAGAAGGTGAGATTAAGGTAAGTGAGAAGGTCACTCTCAGGCGTGTTGCTCTTGTTCAACCGCTCGGGTTCAATTTGCTTTCTGTTCCCCAGCTTTTGGATGAGGGTTTTGAGGTGTTGTTTCGGCCTGATGGTTCTCGGATTTTGGATTCTCGAGGGGACCTAGTTTGCATGGTTGTTCTCGAGGGTCAAGTGTTCTGAGCGGATTTCTCTCAGTCTTCTGGTGTGGAGCGTTGTTTCTTGGCTGGTTCTTCGAGTGAGTTGTGGAAGTGGCATAGGAAGTTGGGTCACTTAAGCTTTGACCTTCTGTCTCGCTTGAGTAAACTCAATTTGGTCCGAGGATTGCCACGACTGAGGTTTGAAAAAGAGTTGGTTTGTGCGCCGTGTCAGCATGCTAAGATGGTAGTTTCTTCCCATCCACCCCTCACCGATGTGATGACGGAGCGTCCATGCGAGCTACTCCATATGGACCTTGTCCCAGCTCGTGTGAGATCTGTGGGTGGGAAGTGGTACGTCCTGGTTGTGGTGGACGACTACTCTCGGTATGCGTGGGTTTTCTTTCTTGAGGAGAAATGGGAGACGTTTGGTTTTGTTCGAGATCTTGTCTTGAGGTTGAGAAACGAGAGGCACGAAGATGCCATACGAGCGATCCGCAGTGACAATGGCTCGGAATTTAAAAACTCTTGCTTCGAAGCCTTTTGCCATGACTTGGGTCTCGAACACCAGTTTTCGAGTCCGTATACACCTCCCCAGAACGGCGTGGTTGAAAGGAAAAACAGAACCTTGTGCGAGATGGCTCGGACGATGCTCGATGAGCATAGGACTCCGAGAAGGTTCTGGGCTGAGGCGGTGAATACCGCGTGCTATGTGTCGAACAGGATTTACCTCAGGGTTCACAAGAAGAAAACATACTATGAGTTGATGCACGGTCGCACACCCAAAGTGAGTCACTTCCATGTGTTTGGGTGCAAATGCTTTATCCTCAATAAAGGTAAGAAGTTGGACAAGTTCGAGGCTAGGTCTATCGATGGCATTTTCTTTGGTTACGCGTCTCATTCTAGAGCCTTTCGAGTGCTCAACCTTGAAACTAAACAAATCGTGCAGACTTGCGAGGTTACCTTCGACGAGACACAGCCACGTAGTCAGCTTGCTTTTGAGTGTGCAGGTGACGAGGAACTTGGCGAGGAGATTTTCCAGGAGAAGGAGCATGAACATAGAGATGATGAAGATGGCGGTGTGGTGCCCGCGGCTGAGCATGTACCTACTACTTCGACTACGGTGGTGGACGGTCCTTCTCCCACACCTACAACGACAAACCCAGATCAAGGTGAAGCTGCTGTTGAGGGGGAGGTAGCATCGAGGCGAGAACCTCCCCGGCGAGTTCAAGTGGATCACCCAGCTTCGAGAATCATCGGTGACATCAATGAATGCACTACACGGTCGAGGGTTCGAAACAATTCTCATTTTGCTCATGCTGCCTTTGTTGCTACTTTTGAGCCCAAAGACATTGGACATGCGCTATCTGATTATAATTGGGTTAATTTGATGCATGAGGAGTTGCAGAGAGAAACCAAGTTTGGGAGTTGGTGGATCCTCCACCGGGGTGTAAGCCGATTGGGACAAAATGGGTGTGGAAAAACAAAGAGGGAGAGAAAGGAGAAGTGGTGAGAAACAAGTCGAGGTTGGTGGCGCAAGGGTATAGTCAGAAAGAGGGGATCGACTACGAGGAGACCTTTGCTCCCGTAGCCCGTTTGGAGGCGATTAGGATCCTTCTAGCCTTTTCAGTGGCTAAAGGTTTCAAATTGTATCAAATGGATGTCAAGAGTGCTAACCTGAACGGTGTTTTGGAGGAAGTAGTGTATGTAAGGCAACCACCGGGGTTTGAGAGTGAGAAGTACCCCCACCGGGTGTACAAGTTGAGGAAGGCGCTGTATGGGCTGAAGCAGGCGCCTAGAGCTTGGTACGGTAGGTTGAGGGGGTTCCTGTTTGAGAGAGGATTTGAGATGGGGAAGGTCGATCAGACCTTGTTTCTCCTCATGCAGGGCAAGGATATCCTGATTGTGCGGGTATACGTGGATGATATTGTCTTTGGTGGCTCGTCTAACTCTTTGGTTGCAAGGTTTGCAGAAGACATGAGCAGGGAATTTGAGATGAATATGATGGGTGAGTTGCAGTTCTTCCTCGGCCTCCAGATCAAGCAGTCGAAGAAAGGAACATTTGTGCACCAAACTAAGTACACCAAGGACATTGTGAGGAAGTTCAAGATGGAGGACTCCAAGGCCATGGCGACGCCTATGAGTATGACTACAGCTCTTGATGCGGACGAGGAAGGTGAACACGTGGACCAGAAGGAGTACCGGAGCATGATCGGGTCACTCCTGTACTTGACGGCAACGAGGCTAGACATCCAATTCTCGGTATGCCTGTGCGCTTGTTTTCAAGCGTCTCCGAGGACTGCGCATCGGCAAGCAGTCAAGCGCATATTCAGGTATTTGCGATATACTCCCGACTTCGGCCTTTGGTACTCCGTGTCTTCTTCTTTGGCTCTTCATGGATTTTCGGACGCGGATTTTGCCGGGTGTCGGTTGGATAGGAAGTCCACTTCTGGGACTTGCCAGTTCTTGGGTTCTTCTTTGGTGTCTTGGTCTTCCAGCAAACAATCGAGTGTTGCTCAATCCACTACCGAGGCAGAGTATGTTGCCACAGCTAGTTGTTGCTCTCGGCTCCTTTGGATCACATACACCATGAGTGACTTTGGTGAGGAGTATACCCATGTCCCACTTCAATGTGACAGCACAAGTGCCATAAGTGTTGCAAAGAACCCAGTGCTCCATTCCAAAACCAAGCACATAGAAGTGAGGTATCATTTCCTGAGAGACAACGTAGAGAAAGGGAAAATCGCTTTGATCCATGTACCCACACATGACCAGCTAGCCGATATTTTCACCAAACCCCTAGATCAAGCAACTTTCACTCGTTTGCGGGGGGAGCTTGGTGTTTGTTTGATTTCTTGAGTTGGGTGTGTGGGAGCTCCTTTGTAGCATATGCATAGCTTTCCATTTATGCTTTCTTGCATTTTGCATTGCATTTGTATCATGATGTATAGTCATCTTTGTATGATAGGTTGCATGCATTTTGTATAATATGCATTTTGTAGGAAAAGCTTCTCCTATATACATTGTTCACCATGGTTTGATATATATGTTCTTGTGAGCTAGTTTGGTAAGCTATGGTTAGTTTGGCTTAACTCTTGATGATCTTGATTTATATCCATGGTTGCTAGCTATGTTTTTTTGAAAAACGTCACATGTATGCTCTTTTGTGAGTAAATGCCTTTATATGATCTAGACATGTTTTTGTGGCTTTGCTATGCTTAATTTGTGGTTGGATAGCTTATTTTGATCATATGGGGCAAAAGGCTCATTTGCCATCATGAATGTTTAGCCCTCATGTTTTATCTTGTGGAGGGGCATAAGTTCCTTTTTGTCGCAAAGACATTTCATGTACCAATTATAAATCTGAAAATGAAATGTAAATTTCTTGGAAAATGTGCTCCCATGTCATATGTGCTTAATTTACTTGCTTTTGGGTGCTAAACCGTTGCATGTTGCTAAAACATGGCTCGGTGGCTTTGACATGACATGAGGTACTTGTGGGTGTTTGTGATGGTCTTATGCTTAGAATGGTTGTCCTAGCATGAAGTTTGTGTGGCTATGCAATTTTGACATGTTTTGCTCATGTTTAGGACTTTGCTCATGAGAGGGTGATTCTTTGCAAAAATAGTCATTTCTATCTTAGCTTCGCCCAATGGTTGTGAAACTTGGTGATCTTGTAGTTTTTGTCCATACGAAGCTATAGAGTATCTAACTTGCTCATTTGGAGGTGTGTAGCATGCTATGTTGAATTTTGTCTATTTGAGAAGCTCTAGGTTGCATTTTTTTGCATTTTTGGCTTGATTCATGCATTGTCAACAAGGGGGAGAAGTTTGAGCATATTTTGGCTTGCTGCATGCATTTAGAAGGTTTCCAAGTGGTTTCGAGCTATTTTTGAGCTCGTGCAGTTCCCAGTTTTTCCCAGGTGGTCATCGGCCTGATCGGTGCTGCTCACCGGTCTGACCAGTGTGAGTATCAGGTGCTGGACGATCTTGTCCACCGGTCTGACCGGTGAGGAGGACCGGTCTAACCAGTCAGAGCAAAGCTGAGACAACTGCTCTGTTTCGTGAAGTGTTTTGCATGCATTCGTCCAGGGGGAGTTGCATTGGTTCAGGGGGAGCTTGCATGTGTGCAGGGGGAGCCCTTTGTGGTTTTCGAGCTTTGGTTTGGTGGTTTGTGCTCTTTGCTTGAGCATGCTTTTGTCTCGGATGTGTTGAGCCGTTGCCCTTGCCTAAGGGGTCCGAGACTTTTCTTTTTCAAGTGATCTTGCTCTTTGCCTTTCCTTTGGCTTTCGATCGCTTGTTGGAGTTTCTTTTAGTCGTTTCTTTTCTTTTTCTTTTCTCTTTGGTTACCAAAACGTGTGTGTTGTCAATGCACTCATCAAGGGGGAGATTGAGAGCCTGTGTGGTTCGAGGATCGGTGGTAGGTCGCTTCCTGGTGTGATGAGTGATTGACAATGTGGTGTGGACTGATTCTTGGCTAAGTATTGCAGGTGCAGGTTGCGGCTTGACTAGTGTTGGTGCAGGTGAAGAACAAGCGCGAAAGATCGTTGCTGGCGAGGCTTCCAGGTGTGGAGAAGACAAGTAGGCTTGGTTTGAGGGACCCGGTGGCCAGCGCAGTCAAGTGCGGGCCGCATGGTGGCAAGAACGGCAAGATGAAGTCGTGGAAGGTTTCTTGGTTGAGCCTCAAAACCAAGGTCGTGCTGGGACTACGTGTGAGCCGAGTCATGAGTGGCGATTGGCGGAGGCTACAACGAGTTCGCGGGGTTTCCAATGGTTCACCAGATAACCACTGGGTTCCTTGGTTGATCCACAAAGCCAAGACCGAAGACCAAAGACGGAGGTGCAGCAGCATCGGACCGGTCTGACCGGTGGGTCTGACCGGTGAGAAGCACCGGTATGGCCGGTGTGCGACGACGCAGTCCGGAGACTTCGAAGCGGAGGACACGCGTCGGGATCGCAAGGCTTGCGTCGAGGCTAAGCAAGTTTGCGGTCGCTGGGCATCCGTCTGATGGTGCGAAGACAAATATTCCCAAAGTGCCCCTCGGGGGTGTGTATCCTAGTATTAGGTCTTAGGAGTAATTTAGTCTTTCGGCTTGCCTCCATATAACCCAAGTGGTGAGAGGATGGCAGCCATCTCTTGGAACCCTAGCTCATTTTGTTTTGCTATTTTCCTCTTCCTTTTTCCTTTGGAATTTCTAGGACTAGCTTGAGAGCTTCATGGTGAGATCTTGGGAGAGGGAAGGATGATCGGGCGGCAAGCTAGACCTTGTATGAACCTCTTTGGTATGTATAGATGATTCGGCGTGGTTCCTCAAGGCTTGGATGAGTCCTTCCCATTTCTCCTTTTTGGTGATTTTCGGAGCCCTTTCTTGGCGATTTTCTTGTGGCGGATTCGAGGCCTTTCTCTTTGGGATTTGGTGGGGGATGTATGCTTGAACCTTCGTGGTTCTTTTCCCTTTGATTCCCCTCCCAAATCCGTGAGCAAAGGGGCTCGATTTTGGGGTTTTCTCCTCTCTAGGGTTAGAGACATTCTTGCTGGGATTTCTTTGATTCCTCTCGATTTAGCAAGTTTTGGTGGACCAAATCTTGGCTATGGAGTGCCCATGAGGTGTTCCTACTATCCTTAAAGTCTTGTGCAAATCCGTGGAGCGATTCGGGAGATCGGGAGTTGGATTTGGGGGTGTTGACCCGCGGATGTTGTTCATCCTGAGCTGCCCAGCCTGACCGGTCTGACCGGTGTCCTTCACTGGTCTGACCGGTGCAGAAGCTTTGTGGGATTTGCCTCGGGTGAACGTCTTGGTGAGTTCCCTGTTGTCTCGTGTTGCTGCTGATTTGAGTTTGGTCAGTTTTGGAGCTTGGTAGGTCTGTTTGGTGGATTTGGGATTTCCTGGCTTGGACCGGTCTGACTGGCGAGCTACACCGGCCTGACCGGTCTAGGGGCCTTTTGTGGAAGTTCTCAGGTTTCGCCAGGTTGCTCCAGTAGGGACCGGTCTGACCGGTGCTGCTCACCGGTCTGACCGGTGCAGTTCAGTGGTGCTCGAGTTGCTTGTTCCACTGCGTTCTCGAGTAGGTGTAGGTGGTTGTTGGTTCCTAGGACCAGTAGCACTCCAGTGGCTGCGTGGTCTTGGCCATCTTGGGTAGTTGAGTTGAGACGTGCTTTGGAAGCCGTGTTCATCTTGTTGGAGTTTCCATCTCCTTCGAGAAGAATTTTTATCGGCTCCCATTCACTCCCCCCTCTCTGGTCGCCAGTTTCGGTCCTTCAGTTACATGCACATTTGCACTGAAGTAATTATTTTCCATTTCATCTGAGACTACTTTGCTATGATTTTTTCCACGATAAAGAAGCAGCAAAGAAACATGATAGAACCCAGCCTAGATCAGACTGAAGAAGTAGACGCGGTGGAGGCCTTCAAGACTTGCCATACCAGCTCCAAACGTGGCCTGAGTGACCCGACAAGAGAGGCACTTGTAAGTCCAAAAACTGTATGCCTACTAGCTAGTTGCTATTTAATTTTAATGGCATTGGATTTCTATTAGTCTTATCTCATATATTCCTGTTAGGATTATATAATCAATGTCAAATATGAATGTATGACATATTGGTTGGATTTGAATGTCAAATATGAATGTATGACATGATCTGGTTCTTTGGGCTTTGTGGAGAGGGATCCATATTTAACTAGTTCTAGCTTTTCCATGTTTATTGTACAACAGCTGGGGCATTCATATGGATCTGGTTGTGAACATGATTTTCAATAATAGGCTGACCTGCAATAATTCAGTGTTTGTTGACTTGTTTATAAATCAAATTGTCTGACATATACTGTTGCATTCCAAAATTGCCAAATATCTTGTGACATATGCCTACCTCTAATTATTGCAATCATTATCAATTCTCATCTTGCTGTTGGTCAAAGGCATTTACATTTAACTATTTTATCTTCATGATATTTCAGTCCGATATGGAAGCTTTGAGGGCTGAACCTGTTCCTGAAAGTGATGAGCCAGCATCCAGTGTGCAGGTCGTGTCCAAGGTGCTCTCCCAGAACAGCTCAAACCAATTCCTGAAGAGCGTTGGCTTCACAACACCAACATCCTCCAAGTCTAGAACATCAAATGAAAGTGAGCTTCGGGAGCAACTTGCAACTGAAGCGGCGGCAGCTGTTCAAGGTGAACTTGATGACCTCAAGAAGAAAATTGAGGATGCTGAGGAAGAGCGGGCAAGGACACAAAAGGAGCTGGAGGAGTACAAGAAGATTACAGAGCGGAACAACAAGGAGATGGCTGAGACCAATTTGCTACTCAAGAAGCTCTTGTCCCTCCATGGAAATGCTTCTTCATCGACATGAACAAAGCTGCTACTCAGCTCAGTTCTGCTTTGAATTGGATGTTCATTTTGGCTACTCAGTACTCAGTGTGTGCTACTTTTTATTATTTTTGTTACTGTTTGCACAAACTCTTTAGTGCAATGCGATGTCTGGTGGTGACACTGTGAACTGAGTTCAGCGTTGTCCACTTAGTTGTATGCACATTTGAATACTCGTTTTAATGTTATGTGAAATTGTGTGCCCATTAGAGTATCATTTGCAAATTGAAATTACATTATTATCTGCAAATCTATGACCAAAGTGATTCTATATGTGTGACGAAATTGATGTAAATTTGTGACCAAAGTAATGGCAAATCTGTGACCATAGTTATGGAAATCGTGACCATTTTATTTCAAAGTGTGACGATGGCATGTAGTTTCCTGTGATGATTTAAACTTGTATTCTATGACGATTCCAAAAAGATGACGTCAGCTGCCACATCATTGATGATGTCACCGCCCCATCAGCTGCCACATCATTGATGATGTCATCGCCACGTCAGCTACCACATCATCGCTGACGTCAACACCACGTCAGATCCCAACGCCGTTAACGGGAGATTATGACCAAAACATAGGAACATCTGTGACCAAATCGGATCATCACACAACACAAACGCCGTTAACAGCGCCGTTAGCACCCATGACAGACGGGAGATTATGACAAAAATGGGGTTCCATCCATGACCAACAACAATCGTCATAGACTGAATTCAATTCCATGATGTCACACAAATCGTCACAGAATGGAGACACATCTGTGACGAAAATTACCATTTCGTCACTGATGACCAAATGTGATGCGACCATAGTGACCAAGTCCAAATCGTCACAAACTCGTCAGAAATGAACATTAGTGACGATACTAGTGTCTTCAGTGACGTTACGTGAACGTCATCGATGCCAACATCCCTACTGGTGATGATTACTCTATTCCTACTAAGGGCATATGCTAGCTACACATATGAATAAACACGCATCGAAGTAACTCAAAGTGAAGACAAGATATGATTATATCACCAACGAGTGTTGAACGTACAAATGCCTTGATGAATTCAAGGCATGGCTCCGGAACTCCACCATGGCTTCACCATGCAGGGCCAATCACGGCAGCTAGGGCATGGCCTAAGCCATCTCCTAGGCAACTCGAGGACTTCCGGCGGCCGTCGGCTTCCTCCGGTGCTTCTCCTTCGTGTCGACGGCTCTCTAATGAATGGATCGATGTGGTGGTCGTCGGAGGTAGAGACAATTTATCGAGGAGCACCTAGGTCAAAGGGTAGCGTGAACCGGGCTCAGAACAGGCCAGGCCAGCCGGCCTAGGGCCGTTTCGGCCCGGTTCGGCCCCGTCTCGATCCCCGATGCTTCTCGATCAATTGTTGACTTGCCCCCTTCTGCATGTGGGCGCTTGACGTCGTCTTGTCCATGGTTTAGATAAGGATACTTGTCGTCCAAGCTCCAACATCTTCTGTTCAGGTCCCTGGAGATTTACATATTTATGCTTTGGTCCTTGGGTTGTTTGGAGTCTTGTTCACTTCTTGTCTTGACTTGTGACGGTCTTCATGATCTTCTCATAAAGTGCTTGATGAACTTTACCCAAAAGTACTCCTTTAAGCACTTAAATCCTGTGTAAACAACATACTCAAAAAACCACATGCGAGTGCGAACTTGACATATCAAGGGGGTTAGTACCGTTTGTTAGGATATAAAATATGTGCAAATGTTGATGGTAAACTCATAGCTAGGTGTACCAAAATTGACCGTCAACAAACCTGCTGGACATGAAGTCACTTGGGCTGAATTCAAGCAAGCTTTTAAGGACCACCACATCCTGAAAGGACTCATGGATAAAAAGATGAAAGAGTTGCTGGCTCTTAAGCAGGGTGCCGACACTATGTATCAATATGCACAAAAGTTTAACAGTCTTTGCCAGTACGGAGGAAACCATGTGGACTCCGATGCTAAAAATGTGGAACGTTTCCGTGAAGGCCTTAATGGTGACTTGTATGAAAGGTTAAATCTACTAGAGCCCAACAACTATCATGAGTTGGTGAACAAAGCTATCTCTCAAGAGGACGCCATGATGAAGGTATAGATGTATAGGAAGAGACAGACCGAATTTGCTTCGGGAGATGGATCGGGCAAGAAATTCCGTTTCGTCAAGAAGAGTACAAATGGTTCTTCCCAATCTTCCGTATCGGGGCACTGGAGAGTGACCCCTTCCCAGCATAATCCTTCTGGAAATTTCCAGTACCGCCAAGCGCAGCCACAAGTTTCCAAGCCTAAGACATTGCCACCCCGCATTTGCTACAATTGTAGACAACCGGGGCATTATGCAAATAAATGCCCGAACCCTAGGCAGAACAAGCCCCAGCAGCAGAATCAAAACCCCAGAGTAGATAAGGGCAATCATGACAAGAAGCCCATGATTCAAGTGAAGCAAGGCCAACTCAACTTCACGGGTAACTTTTCTATCCGGGAACACACCTCCTAACCTTGGTCTTTACTTTTGAATCTCGAGACAAGATTCTTTTTAAGGGGGGTAGGTAGTAACACCCCGTGTTTTCAAATAGTGTCAATGAGTACTAATTATGATCTTAACCAAGTCATTAAGCACTAATGGTCAAACCTTGGTCAAAGATCTAGTCAAAACCCTAGTCAACCCCTTGACATCCTTGAACCTCTCTAGAACTTTTGCCACGTTCTCCAAATTTCACCTAAACACTTCAATTTCTCCCAATACAAAAGTTGTGCAGTTTTTCATGGGACGCAACTTTCATGTTGAGTGGCATTTAAAATTTGAAGTGGAAAATGGTGAAAAGCCTCGGTCAACACCATCAGTTCCTATTCACCAGCGCCGAGAAAAACTCAAACTTGGCGAGTAGTTCATGCAAAATTCGTTGAGAAAAACCCCTATGAGCCTTTGTAAAAGTTGTAGAGGGTTCAGAGATCTACAAGTTTGGTATAAACTTCTTAGTGCACTTTAGTTCAAAATTTTGGAGAAAACCCTCGTCAAACATTGCTAACCTGAAACGAAAAACGCCAAAACGCACCCACACGCGCGACATCGCCCGGCGCGCCACGTCGGCCCACCGCCGTAACCCACCGTACGCGCATGCCGAGGCACGCCAGCGACCGTCGGTCCGTGCACCGCGCCTTGGCTCCTGTGCGTGACACGAGCAAGCCCCCTGGCCGGTGCCACGTGGCGCTCCCCTACTCGCTGGACGGCCACACCGCCGCACGCCATTGGCCGCTGTTCCGCCGCACGTCGCCACACCTCTCGCCCATGCCGTGCCCATGCCACGACCATGTCGTCGAGGTCACATGCACGCGAAACGCCTCCGCATCCGAGCACCTATAAAAGGCCGCCTCCACCTCCTCTCGCGCGAGCATTGCCGCCGCCGCCATTGACGCCACCGCCATTGACGCCGCCTAGGCGAGCTCCCTCTCCCGCTCGCTCCCGGCGCCGACCAACACCCCTAGAACCTTCCCTAGGACCCCCTGGAGCTCCCACCGTCGCACATTGCCTAGCTCCAACCCTCACCTCATCAGAATTCGAGCAGCAGCCGCTGCCGCGCCGCCACGGCCTCCCCGCCGCCGCTCACCGGCGACACCTCCGGCCGAGCCAACACACCCATCGACCCCTGGTGAGCTCAATCGCACGTTTGTGCCATTTGTTGCCCTGCCTCGGCCGTCCCTCACTGCCGGCGAGCTCGCCTCCGCCGCCGAGGGCATGGCTGTGAAGGCCCAAATCTTGTAGGGACCTATTCGTTAGAAGCAAGCGTATATCTATGAACCGGTAGATCTTTCTGAGGGCCTGGGCATAAATAGATTCTTCAGCCTTTCACCCTTTGGTTTAGTGCCTTTGAAAATTCGTAGCAAATCACAGAAAAATTGGAAAAATGCAAAACCAATTTTGTTGGTTTCCTTGTGAGTAGATCTACAACTTTTGAAAAGTATGACCATACTTTTGACTTATAGTTTTTGCATGAAAATTTGAAATCAGTTTAAACTACTTTTGTTGTAGTTCAAAATATAGAGGTGATCTCAAGCTGAATTTTGGATATGTTGTGAGAAATGCCATATGTAGGCTCTGCACCAAACATTGGGCAAAGTTACTGAGTAAATCTTTTAATATGATTTATTTTGTATTTATGATGAATCTGCCTAAATGATCTTTGTAGCTTAAAATAAATATATTTGTGTGCCCAACTTCTGAGTATAGTCTTCATATGCCTAGATTCACTTCTGGTGAATTTATCATGATTTTATAACTGTTATAAATATTTATTCTTGAATTATGCTTAGTTTTAAATGTATTCGCATAGTTCAAGATCTAGTGTAGCCCTTGATACTTTTGTTCTATGCATAGCATAGTTTTAAGCCAGAGAATAAGTGGGAGATAGTTTGGATCCAAAAGTGGTTTATTTATTTTTATATGCAATTATCTTGTTTTGGTAAATAAAAGTTGTCATTTTTGGTACAATTAATTTATAGCTAAATTAAGTGTGCACTTGTGTTCAGTGGCTTTGTATAGGGATAAAGAGCTTCATAAATGTCACCCGCTGTATTTTATGAATTAATTTTATGAATAAAAACATTGGAAGCCAATGTAAGCTTAATATTAAAGTTACATTGGAAAACCACCACTACCATCTTTAGGAACCCTATGGAAGCATGCTAAGAAACTTAAGACCACTTCCTTTGCTATTTTGTGAAATTAAATTAATTTATTTATATAAATGTGTACAAAGTCACCATCAAAAAGAATAATTAATAAAGCACCACATATTGTTCCTTTATAGGAAGAGTATGCTGAATATATGTTTGTCAAGGTGATTGTGGCCAAACATGCACTCCATGGTTGTCATGTGTTGTTTTGTAATTAATTAAATCAAAACCGTCAATTGAATCTTGCATATGCATCCTCGTGTAGATCTTCCCGATGGTAGCTATACACTCGTGCCGGAAGGAGGAGACGAAGGAGCTGACGGGGACGTGCACTACGTCGCTATAGAGCAAGACCTGGACCAAAGTCCAGAAGGGCCAAAGGCCAACCTTGCCAACGAAGGCAAGCCCCAGTTCATCATTAACCCATATTGTTTCTTTAAATATTTGCAACTGTATTTGTTTATGAATGTGCATTTACGTTCAGGAGTTGATATGAAACCCTAGTTGCATGATCCCTAGGTGCCTATGTTCTTTTACTAGTATGCTAGGTCGTTAGATGCTATGCTCTAAGGACCCAGTACAAGTGAGTGATGTTCATCACTCGCGAGAATAGGTTCTTATGTTTGAATCATTAGAGCTTTATAAATGGATTGCTCATGTGGTAAGAGCATGGGATTTGGGCTCCAGTCCAGTGGCTTTTGTGGGCTAAGCTTTTGAACATACTAAGCACTTGTCGGGAATGAGACTGGTAAGCCTAGTACCTAAGTGAGGCGGCAAGGGATTTTCCATTACTAATCTTGAGCATTCACCTGCCCAGATCATAACTGGGAGGGGGGTACATGTGTGAGGCTGGATGTACTCGGTGGGACATACCAGATTGGCTTGTACCCAAGACTGTAACATCTATCCCGATCCAAAGATCTACGGGAACTTCCTGGTCGGTGTCAGCTCGGTTGGCGCACCGCTCCGTGTGTTTAGGTCTACCTTGCAAGGGTTTTAATCAAACGATTGTCGGCCTCTCACCGTTATCTGAGGCTGCTTAATCAACTGGCCATGATTCCCTTAATGATGGCACTATGTGAATATTGCTGCATGGATTAATTGTATTGCACAATTCTTGATTGCAATAGTTTGCTTATTTTAGTAATGATTAAATCACTAGAATTTGAGCTAAAATATTGAAAGTAAGGATTCATGATTCTAGTTGCTTTTTGGCAAAACAAACCCACTAGCCAAAAGCCTTACATGTCTAGAGGTAACTTTTGACGGGCAAGTCTTGCTCAGTATTAATATACTCAGCCTTGCTATAAATGTTGCTTTCAGGTGAAGTTGTTTGGCCTAGAGAGATTCCACCTGGCTGGGAGCTGGAATGGGTGGATGACGACGAGTGATGGCATCACGGATGGCCTCCTGTGATGTCTATCGTCTCTCTAGTTTATTTTCCGCTGTTTTAAACTCTGAACCTTTACTTATCATGTCATGAACCATGGTTTGCAATAATTAAACCCTAAGGGTAAATTTGGAATATGTATGAGTTTGTTATTGGACTCTGGACTCGCCTTCGTGTGAGTTGTAATGCATATGTTCGAACCTTTGTACTATTCAAGTGATTTACCGGGCTTTGACCCGGCAACTTACGATGGGATGGTACTTTATTATCGCTTAAATGGCCAAAGTGGATTGGTTAGGTGATAGTACGGTATTTTCCTGGGATGGTACAAGCAGGTTTCGCTCCGGTCATGTCAGTCCTTTGTTTTGCCATGCTACTTTGATCTGTCATACTAGTTAAGGGGAATTCTAGATTTGGGGATCTGGGTTAACAGACAATATTCATGTATTTTAAAGGTGTTTGTAGTAGACTCTGATACCTCCAGATCGCCGACGCCTGGTCCTTGTGAAGTTATCGTTTTAGATCCTAATGAAAACGAGTGCAAGGACGGGTTGCCTGTCCATCTGATGTATGACAGGCGCCAACCCTGGGCGTTGATATGTATGCTGCTGCGAGGTAAACGATAACTTGTTTCACTTCTAATAAATGTTACTTCTACGTTTGATGTTAGTGTGGTCAATCGCTAATTATATGAACGAAATCGGTGACTGCAGACTGATGGCATGAAGTGCACGTTGTTTAGGTGGATAGATCCTGAATGGGATATTAGGACTCTAAAAGTTCTAGAGAAACTGATGGAAATGAAGGGAAAAGCAGAAGAGGAAGCAAGGTCGTGGAAAGAAGCATGTATAGCTGCTAAGGAGGAGGCCAATGTCAAAGCAGTTGAGCTGAAGACGATGACGCGATACTATAGGGAGGTAACCCATAACCTGTTTGTGACGAGAAATAAAATGAGAAACGATGCTCTGTTGTCTCCTACAGAAAAGGGTGAAGCTAAAAGGTACCTAAAAGCTGAAAGCGAGGCAAGGATGTGGAAGGAAGAATGTGCAAAGGCTAACAGGGAGATTCAAGAGACTGTCTTTGAGCTACAGATGGTCAAGCAGCTCTTGGATTCTGCAACAATTGTGGTGAAGAAGGTGAAGGAATTGCTGAGACAGGCCTCATATAAGAGGTCACTCAAGGACAACAATGAGGCATAATGTGATTCGTGGTGTTATTGCTAGGTAGACGGTTTATAGGTGCTAATCATGCTTGTATTTTGGTATTTTCTACCTGACCATCTTATGATATTTGCTACTTGTTGGTGGTCTGAATTTTGTGGTGATGAGTAGCTATGAGATGCCATCTTATGATGTTTGCTATTTGTTTGGTCTGTAGATGTTTTGCGGGAAGGACCTTCCTGATTATCAAATGCGTAACTGCTTGTTCCCTACAGTGATTATGGTAAATTGATTTAGGTAGAAACTCATACATATGTGCTGAATAATTGACGAAGGCTGATAATAGATATTTGTACATTGAATTGCGTTACAGGTGGTACACAATCGAAGTTCCGCATTACGGATAGCTAGGCAACAACCATGTTCCTCACGACCAAATCCAGTCCACACGAACCAGCTTAATGCGGATCGCATGAGTAGTGTTGACGCCTGGAACAATACCTATTCCCTGCTGGTAGATCCAGTACTCATTCTTTTCAACGTGATGATAAGTTTGTAGGAAGTAAATGAGATTTGCCCTCAGGTCAGGCAAACCAGAAATGGCATGCTCTTCTGTAACAATGCACTTGCCAGGACCAAACTAGATGATCTTATTCCGGAACTCAGGAGCTCTCTCCCAGGGAATAGGCTGCCAAATGTCCCTGACGAATGAATGCAGAGTTAATTCCACCACCTCAGCTTCTTTCTCCTCCAGAACAACAAAGAACAATCAGTCTTCACATTCGAGTAGAGAAGAGTTGCCCATGCCAATAACCCATGACAACAAAATCCAACAGGATGGGGAGGTGCTGGAAGATCGTGCCCCAAGTAGATCCGCATGTGTTCAGAAGAACTGCACCAGAAATCTTTCGAAAGTAGTGTAGTCCAGTCGGATTGGCTACCCAAATGCCACATGAAAACGGGCAATGACCCTAGCGCTGCAAAAGATTTCTCTGGCCAAAAGAAAGTAATCACGACAAATGATTCTGCACCACCTACTGTTTCAAGGCACAAGATACAAGCTTGGAGAGTAGCCATTTGGCTCCATTTTGGAAGTCGAGGAAGGCGAATGTGCTTCCGAGGAGACAAAGGATTCAGCTTGAGCGCGTTGCACCAATCTCTGCAATCTAAGACGTCTAGGCTTCCAGGTCCGCCGCAATCAATCAATCTAGTCCTTTTCCCAGCCAATGCAGGAAAGGAGACCTCAAAAAGCCGCACATCAGCGACGGATGCGAATGTCACTGCTCCAAATTCGCCGATAAATTCAGATTTTAGAATCCAAGGGTCAAACGGGCGTGCCTCACTTGAACGAGCGCAGTTCCAACCCTTGCTGACAGCTTTGAACATGATGAATTCTCTTGCATCACTGATGTTATTGGCGACGCCCACAACAATGTCAGGAATAAGATTTGCCCAAGGATGAGGCATCATTGACAGGATATCCAAATAACAAGGTTGTGGGAGAACAATGGAGGAGTTACAGCTCCAACAAAGACAAATGAGTGGAAAAGGTTACAAAGGTCCGGTATACTGATGTATTGCTAAAAGGACCTTCTGGACTACTATTATTTCTTTCGGTCCGTTAACATTCCGCTGAACGGTCTTTCCACCTTCCTCAGAACGTACTCCCTCCATCCACAAAAGAATGCAATTCTAACTTCCCGATAAGTGACAAATGAGTGGATAAGTGAATGCAATCCTCAGAACGTACTGCCTCCATCCACAAAAGAACGTTCTAGCAATCTACCATCATGGCTCATACTACTGCTGCTGCTGTTTTTTCCTTGTAAGATGTTGGTTTTTTCATTGCTTGGTAGTGACAGTTTAATCCAGTCCAACGAAAAACTACAAACCGGACTTTCGCCTGGTGTTCATCCGGTATTTAAGAAATCAAGGGTATGGACTTTCCTTATACACCGAATTTATACCGAGGGAGTACACACACATTACCATTTTTATTAGAAACAACACAATCCAAATACAAATGACACAAATGCATGCATACGCATTGATTACACATGAGGATGGATCGATCCACTATAGGTGGAAGTACAACGACATACTCTGAACGACACACTACTAGCAATCTACCATCATGGCTCATACTACTACCATCATGACATATTACTACCATCACGGGCTCATGGCAATCTCGCTGCGGCACGGAGTGCAGCAAAACGTGTCTACTGGATCAGATACTCCTCGAAAGCGAGATTCCTCGCCCTTGTATCCCAAAGCCAGGCAAGCGAAATAGCGATGTTATGCGCGTGTAACAGCAGGTCACGAATGGTCCATTGCCTGTGACCCCTCTGGCAAAAAGGGCACACCCACATACCTTCGTGAAAAACACGGGCGGGCCCGCCCTGCTGAAGCCAAAGCAACACAGACCATTTCAGGTCATGGTATTCATCTTGTTCAATGAGAACTGGCCGGGGGGGGTGCCATTTCAATGGGCAACAACAGAGGTGGTGGCCTGGGCCATGCACAAAAAGGTGGTGCCATGAGGTTCAGCTGATCCTGAGCTGTCGTTGCTAGCGGCTGAACTGGAGGTGGCATCACCCCCGGGTGTTGCTGAGGTGCCAATGCCAGCGGAAGTGGAGGTGCCATTGGGGCCGGGTGCTGCTGAGGTGCTAATACCTGCGGAAGTGGAGGTGCCATTGGGGCCGGGTGCTGCTGCGGAGCCTATGGCAGCTGAAGGACCAGAGAGGGGGGAGTGAATGGGAGCCGATAAAAATTTTTCTCCGAAGAGATGAACTCGACTATGCCCCAAAATCACAAGCAAGGGTTCCCACACGAACTTGCCGAGGTCACGTAGTCACAATGGACCTACCAAGCCTAGGAACAAGTCCCAACACAACTCAAAGTGGAAGCACAAATCAAGAGCTAGGGACTTAGGCTGATCTGCAGCGCCTGGGACGAACTGTCCATCAGGCTAGGGCGGACTGTCCGCGGCTACCAGTCGGACCGTCTGTGGGTCAAGGAAGGACCGTCCGTATTTGCCAACAGAACCACCAGAAGGTCTGCACTCCAACCTTCCTCACACAGACTGTCCGTATGAGCACCACAGACTATCCGTTTGCTCCTCATGGACTGTCTAACACTCCAGTTCGGACCGTCCGAAATTCACACCAGAAACCACCAGAAACTCAGCACTCCAACACGACTCGAGCGGACCGCCAGTCACTTCAGTTCAGACTGTCCGACCCGGACGGACTGTCCGACCTTGCCTGGCAGACTGCCCGAAAACTAGCTGCAAACAAAACCACAAGCTCCAACCGATCGAACACGCAAACTCGCAAGAATTGGATGAACACGTGACGACCACACCTCACGGACTGTCCGTGAGGGCCGGACGGACTGTCCATGAGGGCCGGACGGACTGTCCGTCCTACTGGAACAGAAGCAGAAACTGGCAGCTCGCGGATTCAACCTCTCCTATCCATCCATGGATCTCCCAAACGGCTAAATGGATTGAGGCAAGATTTGGGGAAGATGTGAAGCGTCCCTAGGGGATGCTATGCCCAAAGACTTGAGGCCTCAAACACACTAAATCGTCGGGAATCAAATCACAACCGAGCTCAAGAACAAAGTTAGGGTTCCAACCGAAATCCTCGAATCAAGGGTCAAGATCAAGCACAAAGATGCATAAGACATCTATCCATAATCCCCACAAACAAAACCGAACACAAACACCTCAGAATCGATGAATCAATCCACACACGAAAATCCCACAAAATAGCCTGAAAAAGACATGAAAATCACTCGAGCCAAGAGAAGGAAATTGACGCAACCATGAATGCTTCCGTACAACCAGAGGTCAGATTCTCTACAAAATCATGAAGAAAATCTGGCCTAAAGAGCAGGGAAAATGAGAAGCAGCCCGGATGGATGAGTTGCCCTGGAACCCTAGAGCTATATATATGAAGTCTCACTGGGTTGGGCAAATGACCAAGCTACCCCTAGAACATGAAGGAAGATACACACCCCTCAGGGGCAAGGTGGTCAAGTAGCGATCCCTTTCATCGAGCGGCCACGCCTTCGTCGTAGTCCGCGTCCTCCCGACGCAAGCCCCGCGATCCCGCCGCATGTCCCCCGACATCGAAGCTTCTCGGTGCGCCCGGATCCTGTCCCCGCCCGCCGAGCCTCCGGTCTTGGTTTTGTGGCTCAACCAAGTAACCCGACGGTTTTGTGGTGAACCGCCGCAAACCCCGCGTGCAGTCTCCGGTTGTGAGCTGCTACCCTACACCGGCTCCAGTCCACAACTTGGTCTTGCTTTTCTTGTCAAGGACAGATTAGGCGACCAGACAGGGGGGGAGTGAATGGGAGCCGATAAAAATTCTTCCCGAAGGATGAACTCGGCCTATGCCCCAAATCCACAACCAAGGATTCCCACACGAGCTTGCCAAGGTCACGTAGTCACAACGGACCTACCAACCCTAGGAACAAGTCCCAAACCAATCCAACGCGGAAGCACAACTCAAAAAGCAAGGGACTTAGGCAATTTGCAAAGCACCAGGCGGACTATCCGCAGTGTCCGGGCAGACTGTCCGCGAGGAGGGCACGGACTGTCCGCGGGTAGGGGGCGGACCGTCTGAAATTGCTACCCGAACCTCCAGTAGTGCACTGAGAAAAACGGACTGTTCGTGATGGACCCGCGGACCGTCCGCCTCGTCACGAACCGTCCGACACTCTAGTACGGACCGTCCGCAAACTTCATGCACCAAAAATCCACCGACAAAAAGGATCGAAAGGAAGGCGCTCAAGAACTCGCACGAACACGAAGAACAGCCGGGCTGTCAGGCACCTCGCGGACGGTCCGCGGTGACCTCGCGGACGGTCCACCAGGTGCGAATCAGCACAGCCGAGAAACCCGAGAAACAACCTCAAACTTCCGATCGACGGATCTCCCAAACCACATGGAGTCTTGAGACGAAATTTTGGGGAGATGATGAGCACCCTAAAGTGAAGATATGCCCCAAAAATTACGTCCTCTAACTCACTACAACTCCCGGAATCGCAAATCTCGTGCCTCTACCTCAAGAACACGAAGAACTCGAAAACCACCAAAATCGAAGGCCTTCCTACGGGATTTGAGGGGCAAGATTACCAAGAAAAGAGGCACACCAACCTCATGTGTGATTCCCAAAACAAATCCCGCACAAAATAACCTCCAAAAGCATCTCACAAAAATCCCAAGAAAGAGCTCTGAAAATCACCAAAAAGGGAAAACGGGAGAGACAACAAATAGCCTTGAGGAATCACGCCGAATCTTCTATACATGCGAAGAAAGATTCATACAAGGTGTAGCTTGCCTCCCGATCATCCATCCATCTCTAAAGATCTCACCATGAAGCTCTCAAGCTAGTCCTATGGAAAAACCTAAGGAAAATAGGAACGGAAAATGAGAAAGCAAATGAGCTAGGGTTCCAAGTGGTGGCTGCCATCCTCTCTCCTCTAAGTTTATATGGAGGCAACCGAAAGACGAAACTACCCCTATTACATAGTACTAGGATACACACCCCCAAAGGGCACTTTGGGAATTCTCATCGTAGCACCATCGGACGGATTCCCGGCGACCACAGCTCGCTTCACCTCGACGCAAGCCTTGCGATCCCGACGCATGTCCTCCGCTTCGAAGTCTCTCGGCGTGCCCGGATCTCGTCTCCGCCCACCGAGTCTTCGGTCTTGGCTTTGTGGCTCAACCAAGGAACCTCGACGGTTTTGTGGTGAACCGCTGCAAACCCCGCGGACTCGGTGCAGCCTCCACACCAATCCCACTCATGACTTGGCTGCCACGTCATCCCGGCTCGGTGTTGGTTTTGTGGAGTAAACCAACCAAACCCCGCGTGCACACTTCAGTTGTGAGCTGCTACCCTGCACCGGCTCCACCTTGGTTTTGAGGCTCAACCAAGAAACCGTACCCAACTTCGTCTTGCTTTTCTTGCCACCATGCGGCCCGCACTTGATCTCGTTCAGTCACCGGGTCCATCGAGCCGAGCCTACTTGTCTCTCCACTCCTCGGAGGCCACACAAGCTAAGACCTTTCGCGCCCCGCTCTTCACCTGCACCAATGAAAATCAAGCCGCAACCTGCACCTGCAATATTCGGCCAAGAGTCAGTCCACACCACGTTGTCAATCACTCATCACACCAAGGAGCGACCATCCACCGGTCCTCGGACACTCCGGTCCTCAATCTCCCCCTTGATGAGTGCATTGACAACACACATAGTCACCAATTCATAAGAGAAAGAAAAAGAAAAGAAATGAACAAAGATCTCAAACAAGTGATCAAAAGCCAAAACAAGATCACTTGAAAGAGCAAGTCTCGGTCCCCTAAGGCAAGGGCAACGGCTCAACACAACCGAGACAAAATGCTCCAAACTGCCGACTCCTCAAGGTGAGGCAAAAGGGCTCGACACCATCGGCAAAAGAGCAAAGCACAAAGCAAATTCAGGCGACACAAAGAGCTCCCAAAGCATGAATGCAAGCTCCCCCTGAACAAATGCATGCAAACTCAAGTTCTCCCCCTGAACTGAGTATCCCTCTTTTTCTCCCCCTTGATGCAAAGACTCTCCCTTACAAAATGCATCTCTCCCCCTTGTTATGAATTGGATGCAGATTTCTCCCCCTTGTTGGTAATGCATGAATCAAGGCTATAAATGCAAGCATGTGCTTCTCAAATATACAAAGAGCACTACAACATGCTAAAAAGAGACATAGACAAGCAAGATAGACACAAATTTAGTACAAGCATCGCCAACAAGATAGATAGGGACATATACACATGTGACATAGCCAAGATCAAAAGAAGCATTTTTCACAAAGACATCCCTCTCATGAGCATAGGACCTACACATGGTCAAAATGAGCTCAAACAACATATAGCCCACAAACTTCATGCTAGGTCACACATTCTCATCAAAAGATCATCACAAACACCTTCAAGCTATCTCATGTCATGTCAAAGCCACCGAGCCATGTGTCCACTTCTAGATATGAGACTTCTCATTGGTGAACATCATGCAACGGTTTAGCACCCAAGATAAGGAATTTAAAGCAAATTTGACATGGAAGCATATTTACCAAACATAGGCATCTCACATACCAAATTCATGATTTACAAATTAAGCATGGTACATGAAGTGCCTTTGCGGCAAAAAGAAGCTTAGGCTTCTCCACAAGGTAGCATGTAGGCTAAACATTCATGATGATAAATGGATGTTTGACCCCAAATGAAAAGAACATGGTTCCAAGCACAAATTAAGCAAGATATAGCCATAAGCACCTAATTTGAACATGAAAGGCATTCAACTCACAAGAGAGGATCATGTAGCATTTTTACAAAAGAAAGCCATCCACAAGCATATACATCCCAAAGCTACCAAGAGCACAGCTATACATTACATGAGCATCACTAGCAAGTCATAAGCTCATATCCAGCATATCATGGTGATCAAAGTATATAGGAGAAGCACATCTCTAGAGCATATGATACAAATGCAGTCTATGATACAAAGATGCAAACATGATATGAAAATGGAACATGCATATGTACATGAGAAGCCCAACCCAAACTCAAAAAGGCAAAAGAGCACAAAACTCACAAGCTCCCCCTAAACACATGCACTAGGGCCAAAGAGCATACAAAGCTCACCCTAAATACATGATATAGGGCAAAGAGCAAAAGAGACCAAGTGGCTTAACAAGAGCCACACATCTCAAAGTCTCCAAACTACTTACCTAGATCATTCGCTCTCGTCCATCGTCCCCGAAAATGATGTTCTCCTCTGACACCACCGGGATGAGGCTTGAGGACCACCTTCGATCTCCGGTCGCCATCCTCCGGAGTCGATCTGCCAAAAGTCCTCCAAGCCTCCCGCATGCAAAATCAAAACCAAGAGCGAGAGCGAGCAACCGACTCAACACTGGGGTTACCACAAGAGTCAAACCAGTGCCGAGCCATTTGCTCAAAAGTGGGGTTAGCAAAATCCATCCTATCAGAGCTATGACCACCACGGGAAATCACCTCACGTCTCGCTGGAGGAGCACGAGCACCACGAAGGGGAAAACGTGGTCCGCAGCCCCACTGAGACTCAAAGCTGCGACCTCTCCCAAACTCGAATTGATCACGAGGTGGAGAACATCCAGCACACATACCACCACCAGACTCAACATACCCATCACCTGCACCATGACCAAAGGAACCAAACCGATCAACACCACGACCCCGAAAGCGGGAACTCTGAGCACCTCGGGTAGGAAAGCCCCGATCCCTCCAAGATGGGACCGTATGCACAACACCCTCACTCCGAGGCACAACACGAGGCTCAGGCACACCACGAGAAGGGCGGTACCTGTCCTTTGCCATCTCCCTAGCAAGCCTCTCCTCCCTTCTCCTCCTGAAGCAAAACTCTCTCTTATGACCATCCCTCCCACAACGCTCACAATGGAAGCGGACTGGTTTTGCTTTGGGTGTTGGTTGTGGTTTGTTCTCATGCTTGTTGCCTTGCACACTCGGCTTCTCACTTGGTTTTTCTCTCGGTTTATGCGTCTGGTTTGGCTTGGGGGCAAACTGGTTCTTGGGTGTAGTGTGTGGTGGAACTGGAGTTTTCCCAAACTTCCCTTCTCTCTCACCACTGCACTCCCCTACCTTATCCGACCCAAGCGCCTGACCATCAAAGCGCTTAAATGCCGCAATCATCATACCAAGTTGAGGTTCTTGGCTAGACAACCAACTCAACAAGTTTCGCAAATCATCATTCTCAGTTTGCAAGCGATCAACACATTGTCCAAGTTCCAAATTCTTCACAGCATGCAATTCACAAGTGGAGCAGGAAGTAGGAACATGAACTTTCAAATCAGCCTCAAGCGAAACAATGCGAGAGCGAAACTCAGTAATCTTTTCATGCAAAGCAGGGCAAGAAGTGCATGCACCAAGCAAAGTGGGTCTAGATTGCAGCTCAGCCAATTCAACCCTAAGCACATCTATTTCCTCACACTTGGAGGCATGCTTTTCCTTAAGAGCAGTCAAATCAGCTAGGAAGACAGCAATCACCACACTCAACCTCATTGGAAACAACAGGATTGGCCTTAAGCGAATCTATCTCAAGCTTGGCCTCAAGGTTTTGGGTTTCTAGCTCAGCTACTCTATTCCTAGCATCTTCCAGTGAAGCCCTAAGCTCTTTCCTAAGCTTCTTGGCCTCTCTAAGCATGTGATCGCGGTTATCAAGCAAGTCAACCAACTCCTCATTCTCCTTGCACAAGGAAGAGAGCTCATGACATACCTCATCCTCGGAATCTGAGTCCGAGGCGTCCTTCTGACTTCTCTTGCTGCTGGAGCTGCGAGCCATGCTGCAGAAATCGTCCTTGGAGCTTAGGCCCATCACACAAAGGCCGTTGAGGTACTTGCTGAGGTTCTTCTTCTTCTTCTTGTCACCCTCTTCTTCTTCATCACTCGAGCTTGATGACGTGTCCTCGGAGTCGGATTCGACGTCGCTCGACTTCTTCATCTTCTCTCGAGACCGTGTCTTCCTCCCATATCCATGATCCTTCTTCTTGGACTTCCTCCTCTTGTCCTTGGACTTGTGCTTGGCGTTGTCGTTCAACTTCGGACACTCAGCGAAAAAGTGTCCGGTCTTGCCGCACTTGAAGCACGTCCTCGAGTTCCTCCTTGAGCTCATCCGGTTCTCGTACATCCTCTCGAATCTTCTCAACAACACCTCGCCCAACACGTCAAAATCCTCATCTGGCAAGGACACAAGAGAAGACAAGGAGTACATCCTGGAGGATGGGTTAGCATTAGTCCTTAAACCGGAAACGAGAGCCAGACTATGGGGGTCAGTCGGGTTCTTGATCCTCGCTCGCACCCCACGGTCCACCTCGGACGACTTGAGCTTGGAAAATAGCTCGTCCACCATGAGGGTCTCATACTTCTCAGACTCAAGAATGGCCTCGACCTTCTCACTCCACACGGTACGATCCAGAGAATGCAAGAGCTTCACAGCCCTGTCATGATCATCGTACGGGAGCACGGCCACATTAGCCCTCATGTTGTTCACAATCACCGTGAACCGCTGGAACATGCTGTCAATGGACTCACCGGGGAGATGAGTGAAGTTCTCGTACTCTCTCCAGTAGGTCGCAAACAAACGAGCCTGAACCTGAGCATTTCCAGCATGAGCATTCTTCAACTGCTCCCAAATCCTGCACGCCAAGTCCTCTGTCTGAACCCGATCGAATTCGGATTGACACAGAGCACGGTACAGGGAGTCGACCGCCTTGTTGTTGGCGTCGAACATGTCCCTCGATCCAGGAGCAAGGAAGTTCACAGGATGAACATAAGCTGTGTTCACTGTGACATCCCACATGATCTGACCCTTGCCGCGGAGGAAAGCAGCCATCCGCCTTTGCCACATCTGGTAGTTCTTACCATCAAAGTGTGGAGGACCCGAACCCCGTTCCTGGTACGCCATCTTTTGGATCTTAGACTGGTTAGAATCATGAAGATCCGTAACCGGCTCTGATACCAATTCAAGGACCGATTAGGCGACCAGAGAGGGGGGGAGTGAATGGGAGCCGATAAAAATTCTTCCCGAAGGATGAACTCGGCCTATGCCCCAAATCCACAACCAAGGATTCCCACACGAGCTTGCCAAGGTCGCGTAGTCACAACGGACCTACCAACCCTAGGAACAAGTCCCAAACCAATCCAACGCGGAAGCACAACTCAAAAAGCAAGGGACTTAGGCAATCTAGAAAGCACTAGGCGGACTGTCCGCAGTGTCCGGGCGGACTGTGCGCGAGGAGGGCGCTGACTGTCCGCGGGTAGGGGGCGGACCGTCCGAAATTGCTACTCGAACCTCCAGTAGTGCACCGAGAAAAACGGACCATCCGTGATGGACCCGCAGACCGTCCGCCTCGTCACGGACCGTCCGACACTCTAGTACGGACCGTCCGCAAACTTCATGCACCAAAAATCCACTGACAAAAAGGATCGAAAGGAAGGCGCTCAAGAACTCGCACGAACACGAAGAATAGTCGGGCTGTCAGGCACCTTGCGGACGGTCCGCGGTGACCTCGCGGACGGTCCACCAGGTGCGAATCAGCACAGCCGAGAAACCCGAGAAACAACCTCAAACTTCCGATCGATGGATCTCCCAAACCACATGGAGTCTTGAGACGAAATTTTGGGGAGATGATGAGCACCCTAAAGTGAAGATATGCCCCAAAAATTACAGCCTCTAACTCACTACAACTCCCGGAATCGCAAATCTCGTGCCGCTACCTCAAGAACACGAAGAACTCGAAAACCACCAAAATCGAAGGCCTTCCTACGGCATTTGAGCGGCAAGATCACAAAGAAAAGAGGCACACCAACCTCATGTGTGCTTCCCAAAACAAATCCCGCACAAAAACACCTCCAAAAGCTTCTCACGAAAATCCCAAGAAAGAGCTCCGAAAATCACCAAAAAGGGAAACAGGAGAGACAACAAATAGCCTTGAGGAATCACGCCGAATCTTCTATACATGTGAAGAAAGATTCATACAAGGTGTAGCTTGCCTCCCGATCATCCATCCCTCTCTAAAGATCTCACCATGAAGCTCTCAAGCTAGTCCTATGGAAAAACCTAAGGAAAATAGGAACGGAAAATGAGAAAGCAAATGAGCTAGGGTTCCAAGTGGTGGCTGCCATCCTCTCTCCTCTAAGTTTATATGGAGGCAACCAAAAGACGAAACTACCCCTATTACATAGTACTAGGATACACGCCCCCGAAGGGCACTTTGGGAATTCTCATCGTAGCACCATCAGACGAATGCCCGGCGACCGCACCTCGCTTCACCTCGACGCAAGCCTTGCGATCCCGACGCGTGTCCTCCGCTTCGAAGTCTCTCGGCGCGCCCCGATCCCGTCTCCGCCCACCGAGTCTTCGGTCTTGGCTTTGTGGCTCAACCAAGGAACCACGACGGTTTTGTGGTGAACCGCCGCAAACCCCGCGGACTCGGTGCAGCCTCCACGCCAATCCCACTCATGACTTGGCCGCCACGTCGTCCCGGCTCGGTGTTGGTTTTGTGGAGTAAACCAACCAAACCCCGCGTGCACACTTCGGTTGTGAGCCGCTACCCTGCACCGGCTCCACCTTGGTTTTGAGGCTCAACCAAGAAACCGTACCCGACTTCGTCTTGCTTTTCTTGCCACCATGCGGCCCGCACTTGATCTCGTTCGGTCACCGGGTCCATCGAGCCGAGCCTACTTGTCTCTCCACTCCTCGGAGGCCACACAGGCTAAGACCTTTCGCACCCGCTCTTCACCTGCACCAACGCAAATCAAGCCGCAACCTGCACCTGCAATACTCGGCCAAGAGTCAGTCCACACCACGTTGTCAATCACTCATCACACCAAGGAGCGACCATCCACCGGTCCTCAGATGCTCCGGTCCTCATCTTGCCACCATGCGGTCCGCACTTGATCCCATTCGGCCACCGGGTCCATCGAGCCGAGCCTACTTGTCTCTGCACTCCTCGGAGGCCCTGCAAGACTAAGAACTTTCGCGCCCGCTCTTCACCTGCACCAACGCAAATCAAGCGGCAATCTGCACCTGCAATACTCGGCCAAGAGTCAGTCCACACCACGTTGTCAATCACTCATCACCATAGGGAGCGACCATCCACCGGTCCTCGGATGCTCCGGTCCTCAATATCCCCCTTGATGAGTGCATTGACAACACACATAGTAACCAATTCTGAGAAAAGAGAAAAAGAAAAGAAACGAACCAAAAACTCAGACAAGTGACCAAAAGCCAAACAAAAGCCAAAACAAGATCACTTGTGAGAGAAAAATCTCGATCCCCTAAGGCAAGGGCAACGGCTCAACACAACCAAGATAAAATGCTCCAAAATTGCCGACTCCTCAAGGCGAGGTAAAAGGGCTCGACACCATCGGCAAAAGAGCACAAATCAAATTCAGGCGACAAAGAGCTCCCAAAGCATGAATGCATGCTCCCCCTGAACAAATGCATTTGTCCCCATTGTTCTCTCCCTTATGCAAAACTCCCCTTTTCTGAATGAATTGGGTACTCTTGCCCCTCTTGTTGGTAATGCATGAATCAAGTCTACAAATGCAAGCATGTGCTTCTCAAATAGACAAAGAGCACTACAACATGCTAGAAATGAGACATAGATAGGCAATATAGCCACATATTCAGTACAAGCATCGCTAACAATATAGAAAGGAATATATAAGCATGTGACATAACCATAATCAAAATGAAGCATTTTCAACAAAATTTCCCTCTCATGAGCATAGAACCTCAACATGGACAAAATGAGCACAAACAACATGTAACCCACAAACTTCTTGCAAGGTCACACAAGTTCTCATTGCAAGATCATCATAAACACCTACAAGCTATCTCATGTCATGTCAAAGCCACCGAGCCATGTGTCTACTTCTAAACATGAGACTTCTCAATGGCAGACATCATGCAACGGTTTAGCACCCAAGATAAGGAATTTAAAACACATGTGACATGGAAGCATATTTTTCAAGCATAGCCATTTCATATACCAATTTTATGATTTAAAATTAAGCATGGTACATGCAGTGCCTTTGTGGCAAAAAGAAGCTTAGGCTCCTCCACAAGGTAACATGTAGGCTAAACATTCATGATGCCAAATGAGTCTTTGACCCCAAATGAAAAGAGCATGATTCCCAAGCACAAATTAAGCAAGATATAGCCATTTGAGCACAAAATGAGCATGAAAGGCATTCAACTCACAAGAGAGGATCACATTTAGTATTTTCACAAAAATAAGCTATTGCACATGCATATATCTCCAAAGCTACCAAGAGCATAGATATACATCACAAGAGCTCACAAGCAAGATCATAAGCTCACATCCAGCATATCACAGTGATCAATGTATATAGGAGAAGCACATCCTCTAAAGTATATGATACAAATGCAATTTATGATACAAAGATGCTAACCATGATATGATATAAGAATGAAAATGCAAGATCCATATGTACAATTAGACCCCCAACCCAAGCTCAAAAAGGAAAAACCACACAAAGCTCACCCCGCAAACGAGCAAATGTAGCTTCGTCCAAAGGCTTTGTCAGGATATCAGTGAGCTATTTCTGCGTTGGCACATGGATTAAGTCTATGTTTCCGTTCTCCACATTGTCTCTCAAAAAGTGATACCTCACCTCTATATGTTTGGTTCTGGAATGTAGCACAGGATTTTTGGCAACACTAATGGCACTCATGCTATCACACATGAGAGGAACATGGGTACACTCCTCATCAAAGTCACTCAGCATGTAGGAGATCTAAAGCAGCTGGGAGCAACAACTAGTGGCAGCTACATACTCAGCTTCTGTGGCAGACTGAGCTACGCTTTACTATTTGCGAGACGACCAAGAAACCAAAGAGGAACCCAAAAACTGGCACGTCCCCGAAGTTGACTTCCTATCGACTCGACACCCCGCAAAGTCGGCATCCGAAAAACCAAGAAGTGAAAGGGAAGAGGATGCTGAGTACCAAAGACCAAGCTCCGGAGTGTATCGAAGATACCTGAAAATCCGCTTGACGGCCTGCCAATGTGAAGTCCTCGGCGACGCCTGAAAATGAGCGCACAGGCACATAGCGAACTGTTTGTCCAGCCTCGTCACCGTCAAATACAAGAGGGAGTTGATCATGCACCGGTACTCCTTCTGGTCCACGGGCTCTCCGTCCTCGTCCGCATCCAGCGCTGTAGTCGTACTCATAGGTGTCGACAGGGGCTTCGAGTCATCCATCTTGAACTTCTTGAGGATGTCCTTCGTGTACTTGGCTTGATGTACAAATGTTCCCTCCTTGGCCTGCTTGATTTGAAGCCCGAGAAAGATATGCAATTCTCCCATCATAGACATCTCGAATTCTTTGCTCATGTCCTCTACAAACCTTGCAACCAAAGAGTGAGACGAGCCGCCAAAGACAATATCATCCACATACAACAGAACAATTAGGATATCATCGCCCTGCCTGAGGAGAAATAGAGTCTTATCTACTTTGACCATCTCAAACCCCTTGCTGAACAAGAACCCCCTCAACCTATCATACCATGCCCGGGGAGCTTGTTTCAGCCCATACAAAGCCTTCCTCAATCTATATACTCGGTGTGAAAACTCGGCACTCTCAAAGCCCGATGGTTGCTTTATATAAACCTCTTCCTCCAAAAACTCATTGAAGAAGGCACTCTTCACATCCATTTGGTACAATTTGAACCCTTTAGCCATAGAAAAGGCTAGAAGGATCCTAATCGCCTATAAACGAGCTACAGGAGCAAATATCTCCTCATAGTCTATCCCCTCTTTCTGGCTATAACCCTGTGCAACCAACCTCAACTTATTTCTCACCACCTCACCATTCTCACCCTCTTTGTTCTTCCACACCCATTTTGTCCCGATAGGTTCGCAATGTGGTGGTGGCTCTACCAACTCCCAAACTTGATTTCTCTCAAAGTTCTCTAACTCCTCATGCATAGCGTTCACCCAATTAGGATCAGAGAGTGTGTGTCCAATGTCTTTCGGCTCAAAGGTAGCAACAAAAGCTGAATGAGCAAAGTGAGAAACATTTCTGGACCTTGACCGTGTGGTACGTTCATTGATGTCGCCGATGATTCTTGAGGGAGGATGATCAAATTGAATGCGCCTCGGTGCCTCTCGCCTGGAGACGACCTCCCCCTCAACAGCAGCTTCCACTTGATCTTGCTGGATCGTAGTCGGTGTAGGGGATGGGCCATCCTGCACCGTAGTCGTCGTAGTGGAAGTAGAGGGTACATGTGTGGCTGGAGCTTCACCATCATCACCATCATCTTCTCCAGCATCATCCTCCTCATCCTCAAAGATCTTCTTGCCAACTTTGTCGTCACCTACACACTGAGAAACAGACGAATTACATGGCTGTGTCTCGTCGAAGGTGACCTCGCAAGTTTCCATGATTTGGTTAGTATCAAGCTTGAGCACATGATATGCTCGAGAATGATTAGCATAACCCAAAAAGATTCCATCAGAGGACATCAACTCAAACTTATCAAGCCTACCCTTTTTGAGGATAAAACACCGGCAACCAAAAGCCCTGAAATGGCTCACTCTAGGTGCTCGCCCATGCATGAGCTCATAGCACGTCTTATTCAAGAAAGCCCAAAGAAAAATTTGGTTCCCAACATGGCACGCGTTATTCACCGCCTTAGCCCAATATTTTCTCGGAGTCCTATGCTCATCGAGCATCATCCGCGCCATCTCACAAAGGAAACAGTTTTTCCTCTCTACCACACCATTCTGACAAACGACATAGGGAGATGAAAACTGATGTTCGAGACCCAAATCACGACAAAAGGTTTCAAATCGAGAGTTTTTAAATTCAGTGCCATTATCACTACGAATAGCTCGAACAACATCTCCATTCCTCTCATTTTTCAACCTCAACATTATATCCCAGACAAAACTAAATGTCTTCCCCTTGTTAGCCAAAAAGAAGACCCAAGCATAGCGAGAATAGTCATCGACTATCACCAGGATGTACCATTTCCCACCCGCCGAGCACACACGAGCTGGACCAACCAAGTCCATATGGAACAACTCGCATGAGCGCTCTATCATAACAGCTGTCAGAGGTGGATGGGAGGTGGCGACCATCTTGCCATGACTACACGGAGCCCATACCTTGGTATTTTAACCTAGGCAATCATCGGACCAAACCAAGTCCACTCAAGCATGACAACAAGTCAAAACTCAAGTGACCTAGCCTCCTATGTCATTTCCAAAGCTCCGCCAAAACACTCCCAACCAAACAACGAGAAGAGCCGACACACTGAGAAAAATTAGCTCTGAAAATCTGACCTTCGGGGATGATCATGCACAAAAGATCACCTCGAGAATCAAAAATATGAGAAGCGCGCATCTTGAAACGGACCTCAAAACCCTCATCAAGAAGTTGGGAAACCGAAAGAAGATTGAACCCCAAAGACTTTACAAGAGCAACACGCCTAAGAGTCACGCTCTCACTTACCTTCACCGTGCCCACTGAAAGCACTCTACCTTTCCCATTGTCCCCAAAAGTGATGTACTCCTTGGACACCACCGGGGTGAGGCTGGAGAACCACCTTCGATCTCCGGTCATGTGTCGAGAGCAACCGGAGTCGAGCAACCAAAAGCCCTACATGCCTCCCACCTGCAACATCAAAAATGAGAGCGAGAGTTAGCAAACAACTCAGCACTGGGGTTAGTGTAAAAGGAATCAAACTAGTGCCATGCCATTTGCTCAAAAGTGGGGTTAGCAAAATCCATCCTATCACTCCTAGGTGGAACACCCACACGTCTCCTTGGAGGACTGCGAGTACCATGAGGTGGAGACCGTGGCCCATAGCTCCTCTGAGACCTAAAACTACGATTGTTCCCCCATACTTGTATTGGTCACGAGTGAAGGAACGTCCAGCAAACTCACCACGCCCAAACGCAACACGCCTACCACTGTCTCTTTGAGGAGGCACACCCCGTGTAGCAAACTCACGCCTCTCCCGAGTGTAGATGGTTCGCACGATACCCTTACCCCTAGGCACAACACGAGGCTCAGGCACACCACGAGAAGGGCGGTACCTGTCCTTGTTTGCCATATCCCTAGCAAACCTCTCCTCCCGCTTCCTCCTGAAGCAAAACTCAGCAAACTGGCCATCCCTCCCACAATGGTCATAATGGAATGGAATGGGATTGGCTTTGGCTTTGGCTTTGGGTTCTCTCTAGGCTGTGGCTTCTCCTCACTAGGTTTCTCTCCCTTCTTCCCAAAGAACTAATTACTCATGTCACTCTTGAACTTGATGGGTTTCTGGAAATCATTTGTTTGGGGAGGAAACACTAGTGGGTCTGGGGTTGTGTCTAGTCGGTTCCTAAGTGGGTTTGGCTTAGGAGCAAAGGCATTCTTGTGGAAGGTTTTTGGTGGAGCTAGGATATCACCAATCTTGTCCTCCTTCTCGCCACTGCACTCCCCAACCTTATCTGATCCAAGTGCCTGCCCATCATAGTGCTTGTACACCTCAACCATCATCCTGAGTTGAGGCTCATGACCAGACAACCAACCCATCATCTTTCTCAACTCATCATTTTCATCATGCAAGCGATCAACATAATGTGCAAGTTCAATATTTTTCATAGCAGTGACCTCACAACTAGAGCAAGATGTAGCAATGGGAGACTTCAAATCAGCCTCAAGGGATTTCACAAGAGCACGAGATTCATCTAACTTAGCATGCAAAATAGGGCATGAAGTACAAGAACCTAGCAAAGCAGGTCTAGATCTCATCTCATCAAGCTCAACCCTAGCAACATCTAGTTCCTCAACCTTGGAGGCATACTTCTCCCTAAGCACTGTCAGATCACCAAGGAAGACATAGCATTCATTGCATTCAAGTTCATCGGTCACAATAAGAGCAGACTTCAAGGATTCTATTTGAGATCTAGCATCAACAAGCATAGACTCTAGCTTTAACACCTTCTCCTTAGCCTCTCCTAGCAAAGACCTATACTCCTTCTCCTTGTTGGTCTTTCTAAGCACACCATCACGATTGTCGAGCAAGTCATTCAACCTAGCACTCTCCGCTACCAAGAAGGCAAGATCATTGTTTACCTCATCCTCAGAGCCGGAGTCTGAGTCATCTTTCTGGCTCTTCTTGCTCTTGAAGCTGTGTGCCATGCCGCAAAAACCTTTTGCGGCGAAGCACAGGCCGTTGATGTTCTTGCTTGACCGCTTCTCTTATGCCGTTCCACCTCTTCTTCGTCACCACTTGAGCTCGATGAAGTGTAGCAGGAACTCGAGTCGATGTCACTCGCTCCGGCGACCACCGCACGCTCCGTCTTCTTCTTGTGGCCGCCACTCTTCCTCGACGTCCGCTTGGACTTGTTCTTGCCTTTGTAGTTTTTCCTCGAGCGGTGCTTGCGGTCGGTCCTCGAACAGTGCTTGTGCTCTGTCTTGATCTTTTCGCACCGATAGCACATGCCCAAGCTCCTCCGAGCATTCTTCCGGTTCGTGTACAAGTGCTCGAATCGCCTGATTAGCAACACGAGATCATCCTCGCCTAGCACATCGAACTCCTCATCTGGCATGGAAGCAAGACAAGACAAAGAGAACCCGCCTTGAAGACAGGTTAGCGTTAGTTCTCAGTCCAGAAACGAGAGCCAGACTATGAGGGTCAGTCGGGTTCTCAATCTTGCCTCTCACACCATGATCCACCTCAGAGGACTTCAACTTGGAGAACAGCTCATCCACGGTGAGCCTCTCATAGTGGTCAGACTCCAGAATGGCCTCGACCTTGGCACCCCACATGGTACGATCCAGAGAATGCAAGAGCTTCATAACCCTGTCATGGTCATCATACGGGAGCACGGTCACATTGGGCCGCATATTGTTCACAATCACGGTGAAGCGCTGAAACATGAGTCAATGGACTCACCGGACAGATGAGTGAAATTCTCATACTCCATCTAGTAGGTCGCAAACAAGCGATCCTTCACCTGACTGTTCCCACCATGAGCTTGAGGACCATGTGTGGTTCGAGGACCGGTGGATGGTCGCTTCCTGGTGTGATGAGTGATTGACAACGTTGTGTGGACTGATTCTTGGCTAAGTATTGCAGGTGTAGGTTGCGACTTGACTGGTGTTGGTGCAGGTGAAGAACAAGCGTGAAAGGTCGTCGCCGATGAGGCCTCCAAGTGTGGAGAAGACAAGTAGGCTTGGTTCGAGGGACCCGGTGGCCAGCGGGGTCAAGTGCGGGCCGCATGGTGGCAAGAACAGCAAGATGAAGTCGATAGACGGTTTCTTGGTTGAGGCTCAAAACCAAGGTCGAGCCAGGACTTCGTGGGAGCCAAGTCATGAGTGGTGATTGGCGGAGGCTACATCAAGTTCGCGGGGTTTGCGGTGGTTCACCAGAAAACCACCGGGTTACTCGGCTGAGCCACAAAGCTGAGGCCGAGGACCAGGCGTGGCTGTCAGGCCAAAACCGGCCTGACCGGTTTGGGAAACCGGTCTGACCGGTTTGGGGCCGCAGGGCGCCGGAAGCTTCGAAGCGGAGGACACACGTCGGGATCGTAAGGCTTGCGTCGAGGCTAAGCGAAGTGCGGTCGCCGGGCATCCGTCCGATGGTGTTACGAAGACAATTTCCCAAAGTGCCCTTGGTGGGTGTGTATCCTAGTTTAGGTTTTAGGGGTATTTTAGTGTTTCGGCTTGCCTCCATATAACCCAAGTGGTGAGAGGATGGCAGCCATCTCTTGGAACCCTAGCTCATTTTCCCTTTGCTATTTTCCTTCCTATTTTCCTTAGGATTTCTAGGACTAGCTTGAGAGCTTCATGGTGAGATCTTGTGAGAGGGAAGGATGATCGGGCGGAAGCTAGACCTTGTATGAACCTTCATGGTATGTATAGATGATTCGGCGTGGTTCCTCAAGACTTGATTGTGTTCTTCCCGTTTTTCCTTTTTGGTGATTTTCGGAGCCTTTTCTTGGATTTTCCGTGGGGATGTTTTGGGGTCGTTTCTTTGAGGGATTCTTGTTGGATGTCCGTGGTGCCTCTTTGCTTGGTGATCTTGTTCCAACAAACCCTCCGAAAAGGCTTCAATTTGGGGTTTTCGGTGGAGTTCTTGGGAAGGTGTTCTTGAGGGTTGACTTCCGATTCCTCTTGATTGAGTAGGTTTTGGGGACCGAGCTTTTAGCCAAAGGTAGCCCACGAGGTACCCTAGCTATCACCAAAGTCTCACTGGAATCCGTAGAACAAATTGGGAGATCAATCGAGGTGAAGGCTAGGTTTTTCCCGCGGGCTGAGTTCTTCCCGACTGTCCAGGCAAAACCGGCCTGACCGGTTTCCCAAACCGGTCTGACCAGTTTAGCCCCAGTGGGCTGTCGTGAGGATTTTTGAGCAGGAGAGTCTTGTTCTTGCTATGGCTTTTCTTGTTCAAAGGTGGAGAGGTTCTTGAGGTGTTTTGGGGCAGTTTTGGTCTCGAAGGTCTTTTGGGGATTTCCTGGACAAAACCAGCCTGACCGGTTTCTCCTGCCTGTGTGAGGCTAAGTCCCAGAGAATCGGTCTGACCGGTTTCAGAAACCGGCCTGACCGGTTTAGGTTGCCATCAGCAGTATCGTGTTGTTTTCCGCTGCGTGTTTTGTGTTGTTGTTGGTTGGATCTTGCTCCTAGGTTCAGTAGCACTCCAGTGGCTACGTGGACTTGGCAAGAGAAGCTTGCGGAGGTGTCCGAGTGAAATTGGGTTCATAGGCCGAATTCTTGAGTAGAATTTTTATCGGCTCCCATTCATTCCCCCCTCTCTGGTTCGCCGTTCCGGTCCTTCAGAGCTACCTTGAGCTTGTCCCAAATCTTGCACGCCAAGTCCTCTGCTTGAACCCGATTGAATTCAGGTTTGCAAAGGGCACGAAAGAGATAGTTGACCGCCTTGTTGTTGGCGTCAAACATATCTCGAGAACCTGGGGCAAGGAAGTTTATGGGGTGGACATAGAAGGTGTTCTCCGTCACATCCCAAATGATTTGTCCTTTGCCATGAAGAAAAGCAGACACACGCCTCTGCCACATCTGGTAATCCTTACCATCATAGTGTGGAGGACTCGAACCCTGTTCTTGGTACGCCATCTTTGGCTTAGACTGGTTAGAATCACGAAGATCCGTAACCGGCCCTGATACCAATTGAAGGACTGATTAGGCGACCAGAGAGGGGGGAGTGAATGGGAGCCGATAAAATTCTTCTCCGAAGAGATGAACTCGACTATGCCCCAAAATCACAAGCAAGGGTTCCCACACAAACTTGCCAAGGTCACGTAGTCACAACAGACCTACCAACCCTAGGAACAAGCCCCAACACAACTCAAGAGCTAGGGACTTATGCTGATCTGCAACGCCTGGGACGGACTGTCCGCCAGGCTAGGGCGGACTGTCCGCGACTACCAGTCGGACCGTCTGTATTTGCCAACAGAACCACCAGAAGGTCTTGAGAGCCTATGTGGTTCGAGGACCGGTGGATGGTCGCTTCCTAGTGTGATGAGTGATTGACAACGTTGTGTGGACTAACTCTTGGCTAAGTATTGCAGGTGCAGGTTGCGGCTTGACTGGTGTTGGTGCAGGTGAAGAACAAGCGCGAAAGGTCATTGCCAGGTAGGCCTCCAGGTGTGGTGAAGACAAGTAGGCTTGGTTCAAGGGCCCGGTGGCCAGCGGGGTCAAGTGCCGGCCGCATGGTGGCAAGAACAGCAAGACGAAGTCGTGAACGGTTTCTTGGTTGAGCCTCAAAACCAAGGTCGAGCCGGGACATGGTGGGAGCCGAGTCATGAGTGGAGATTGGCGGAGGCTACACCAAGTCTGCGAGGTTTGCAGTGGTTCACCACAAAACCACTGGGTTACTCGGTTGAGCCACAAAACCGAGGCCGAAGACTCGACGGAGGAGTGTGGCCGGCCAGGCCGGTTCAACCGCCCAGGAGGGCCGGTTAAACCGCCTGGGGCCAGTCTAACCGCCCAGGGGGGCAGTCTGACCGCCCGGGTTGCAGCCGCTGAGAAGCTTCGAAGCGGAGGACACGCGTTGGGATCGCAAGGCTTGCGTCGAGGCTAAGTAAGTTGCAGTCGCTAGGCATCCGTCCGATGGTGCTGAACTGAAGACTTCCAAAATTGACCTTGAGGGGCTTGTATCCCTAGTTGCTAGTAAGGGTAGTTTAGTGTCACCCCCTGAAATTTCCAATTTCAGGATGTGAATAGAGAGAATAATTAAATAACGATTTTATCATAATTTTTAAAACTTTTCCAACATTTATTTTCTTCACAGGAAATATAGTATAGGAAAACGCCTTGTTTGATTTTCTGAATTAAATAAATAAGTTGTGTGTGTTGCATTCATGCCGCTGCATCATGGTGCTTCATGAGTGCAAAAGGTTTTAAATTGAGTGTAGGTGTTGACCAAGTCTTTTGAGAGTTCTCCAACTTTTTCTGGAATCAATTCTCATTTTCCTTGGAGCGAAATCTTTTTCTTAGAAGGCTCTATAATCTTTCTCACGGGCTTCAAATATTTTATTTGGACTCATCATCGTGTCTGAAACTATCTTTGAACCGTCGTATACTTCTAGTGCCCCCGAAACTCCTTAGCTTCTACAATTTGGTCGACAACAAATATTCTCAAATAAGACCCACGCCATCCTCAATTTCCTTGCTCTCCCTCCGAACCATTAATTATTCTCTCTTTTTCAAGTGTCGATGATAGCAGCCCAGATAAGTCTAATATGGGTGTTGTGTTGCCGAGCTAGCTCGCTTGCAAAATCAGCTAGCTTGTCTCTTCGCAACTCATCAAGGTCGTCGACTCGGACTCCAAGTCCAACTCAGCCTCACCTTTGAGTTGTGCACTTCCAAACCGGCCCAAAACAGGGCCACGTCGTGCTCTCTTGTCCAGTTTCACACGAGGCAATAACCTACCCTAGCTGCGCAGCGTGCCGCCTACCCGGCATATAAATCCATCACAGCCGTGTCGGCAAGATCTTTATGCCCTAGCAACATTGCAAGCCGCATCTAGGAGACCTCTTTTCTGCATCTAATCGCGGAGCCCGGCCCTGCCCTAGCTCACGTCATGTGCCGCCACGAGCCGTCAAGCTTGCTGGACGAAGCTCTACGCCGCCGTCGACCCCTCCACCGGATTTTTGACGCTGACGATACGAAGGCCGTAGGCAGAGCTGCCATCAATCTATTCCATCCTGATCACTGCTCTGACTCGATCATATTCATCTCGAAGTTCCAGCCTGCAGCTCGCCGTCCACCGTCCTTGTACGCCGGCAACCGGTCGATCGAGGAGGACTACTTCACCATGACGAGCGCTAGCGAGGTGATCCTGAAGCCCCTCCCAGGGTCGTCGTCCCTGCGACCGCGCTGTTGCAAGACGAGCAGAAGCTTGTCCACGACAAGGTCGAACCGTAGATGCCATCTCCAAGTTCAATCTGCTGCAGCCGTTGTCGATTGTCCATGCATGTGAACGATCAACCATGCACATACTGTCCTTTACGAGTTCGATCTCTGCTGTCTTCGTTGTTTCCGTCGTTCGACGTTTACCGTAGGTGAGCATACCAGTATACTCCATCATATATGTTCCTGGCCATCTGTATCATGGTCTCAGCTTTGCCGCTCATCTGTATCCCTCGTCCCTTGCAGCGCATATACATGTGCATCTTCTCTTCTTTCCACATGCATGCTACATGCTTGCTTCTACGTGCATGAGCCTATTGTGCGGTCTGAAGTCCAAACCAAGATGACAGCAACACAGAGCCACGTTTTGGTACAGAAGCAAAGAAGTCATGGTTCGTGTATGTGTTCTCTTGCCGGTGATGACATCATGGTGATGTCATGCCTATGCAGTAAGTAGAAGCTTTTCTTCCAAAGAAAAAAATATTTGGAATGCTTGCTAATAGTATTTCTTTTCTAGTAGTATATTAAAATCTGCTAATCCTTTATCCTTAGCTATCTTTGATCCATATATTAATCCTTTATTTATCTATGAAATCCTTGCTCACGCTCTATCTATCGTTTTAACTCTTTTCTTGATTATTGCTTCCGTTGTCATCATCCATACACCGTCTTCAATGTTCAATAGCTATCTTATTATTCTTTAAACCCATATCTTTTTCAATTCAATTCTGATTTCACTGTTTCTTGAATTCACACATTTCTAGATCGATTCCTATCTTGTAGTGCGCTCTTTTAAAGTTTTCTTTTGATTGGTGCATTGTTCTTAGTTTTGCTTGCTTGTTTGTTTGCATGTTTGTACCCAATGATTGATGCGAGTAGAATAAATGCCGTTTGAGAGCTTTAATGAGCAAGAAGATGAAGAATTCTGAGCAACATTAGTACTCTGGATAAAGGCAAGTGTGTCCTTGTGCTTTTGTCCCAACAACTATATTTAATCACTTTTGCATGTGCTTTGCATTAATATTGATGGGTCCTATTAAGGTTTGCCTAGTCTTTATTATCATTCCTTGTCAACCTGGGTTTATCTTTTTGTTGGGTAGCTATGCTTAGTTGCTATACCTTGGGTTATGGTGGTAATAATGAACATTAATGATGAACATGCTTTATCTTTATGTTATATATCTCTGGTTGCTTAATACAAGATCACAATGCTTAATCGGAACATGGAGCGACCACCCAGGAAAACCGTACAACCACAAGGCATATGGCTCTGCCTTGGCTAATTAATTAGGGACTCTAGTGTTGGGATGACCTTACCTGATAAGGGCAAGGGGGAGTGCCAGTGGGGTATAGACTCACTCTAGTAGGGAGTTGGGCTTTTCTAAGACACGGTACCTACTAGGGGACTTTATACTCTGCAACGACTCGGAACCTTCGCGGGTTGTTTCACATTGGGGAATCTTTGTAAAGGCCTCGTAGCGTCCCTATGCAATCACACCTCGGTAGTGTGGTATGATGCTTGGCCAGCATCGCATGGTTGGGTCCAAAACTCTTCGGAGTTTTTACGCGACTTGTGGTGAAAGTGTACAACCTCTGCAGAGTGTAAAACTAATCGATTAGCCGTGCTCACGGTCAAGAGCGGCCTGAACCCTCACATGATAATTGAACTTGAAGATGGACTTAAATCATGCTCTCTGGTTATGTTAGCCACATTCTTATGGCCTATCTTACCTTTATGCTTAATGTGGGTTGGTATAAACTTATACTTTATTAGTAATCAGGTGCTAATAAAATTTGACCAACTAAAATGCTAAATGCTCAGAGCCCAGTCCACTACAAAGCCTTTGCATTCATACTTTCCCCACACTTGTTGAGTACGACAAGTGCTCACCCTTGCTATAAATAATGTTGCTCAGAAAGAGGAAGCTGCTATAAAGTCGTTGCTGAAGATGTTGCTGGTGCTAGGCGTACGCAACCCCCAGTCGACTACCTATGATGTTTGGTGCCTTCGTTTCCAGGATTAAGCGTAAATCTCTGATAATCTTCCCTTTTCTTACGTGATACTGTTTCTGTATTCACTTATATGTCACTATATGCATGAAACTTGATCCTGGCATGCATATAGGTTTGCACTTGGTTTTCTTTGGAAAAATAGGTGTGACATTTAGTCTTTTGGTTGCCCCCATATAAACACTTGAGTTGTGGGATGGCAGCCAACTCTTGGAACCCTAGCTCATTTCCTTTTGCTATTTCCCCTTACTATTTTCCTTAGGATTTTCTAGGACTAGCTTGAGAGCTTCATGGTGAGATCTTGAGAGAGGGATGGATGACCAGGTGGCAAGCTAGACCTTGCATGAACATTCATGGTATGTATAGATGATTCGGCGTGGTTCCTCAAGGCCTTGTGTTTCCTCTCCCGTTTGTCTTTTTGGTGATTTGCGGAGCTCTTTCTTGTGATTTTCTTGGCGGAGTTTTGAGGGTGATTTCTTGCAGGATTCTTATTGGGTGTCACGTATGAGGACCTTGTGCCTCTTTGGCTGGTGACTTTGCCCCAAGAACTCCCTTGAATCGACCTCGATTTGGTGGTTTTTCGAGTTGCTCGAGTTCATGTCCTAGAGGGCCAAGATCCACGATTCCCTTTGATTGAGAACGTTTCGATTCGATTCCTTTCGAGGAGAGGTTGCCTAGGAGGTAACCCAGGTAGTCCCGAAGTTTCGCTACAATCCGTGGGGTGAATCGGGAGATCGGGCGATGGGAAGTTGAGGATTTACCCGCGACCAGTTTTTCTAGGAGGGGCGGTCTAACCGTCGTTGGGGGGCAGTCTAACCACCTTGGGTCTCCCAGGTCGAAGGTTTGATTTTGCCGGATCTTTCTCTGTGAGTTTGTTCGCCTTGATCAGGGGAGCGTTCTGGTGAAATCTTGGTTCGTTTTGGTGCTGTTTGCTAGGAGTTCTTGGCTTGAGTTCTTTGCTGGGTACAGGAGGTTAGACTGCCCCTGGTAGCCGGTCTAACCACCCCTAGGCCCTTGGGTGAAGTTTTGGTTTAGCCAAGATTCTCTGGTAGCTAGCTTGGCCTTGACCAGAGGATTCAGTGGGTGAAACCGTGAAGAGTTTTGGAGCTTGGAGGAGGTCGTTCGGAGGAATTCTCGGTTACAAGGTGGAGGCGGTCTAACCGGCCCCCATACCCGGTCTAACTACCCCCTGCTGACCAGACAGCTTCCGAGTTGTTTCCGCTGCCGTGTGTGTGTAGAAGCTGTGCCTGCAGGTAGTGTTTGTTCCTAGGACCAGTAGCACTCCAGTGACTATGTGGTTTTGGCAAACGGAAGGTTGTGTGCAGAGCGTGTGATTTTGGGTACCTAACCGAGTTCATCTTGTTGGAGAAGTCATCTCCTTCGAGAAGAATTTTTATCGGCTCCCATTCACTCCCCCCTTCTCTGGTCGCCAATTCGGTCCTTCAAGTGGTATCAGAGCCGGTTACGGGTCTTTCGGGACTCTAACCAGTCTAAGATCCAAAGATGGCGTATCAGGAATGGGGATCGAGTCCTCCGCACTTCGATGGAAGGAACTACCAGATGTGGCAGAGGCGGATGGCTGCGTTCCTCCGCGACAAGGGTCAGATCCTTTGAGACGTTTTGGTGAACACAACTTATGTTCATCCGATTAACTTCCTTGCTCCGGGATCGAGGGATATGCACGACGCCAACAACAAGGCGGTCGACTACTTGTTTCGTGCTCTGTGTCAGTCTGAATTCGATTAGGTTCAGACAGAGGACTTAGCTTGTAGGATTTGGGAAACGTTGAAGAATGCTCACGCTGGAAACAGTCAGGTTCAGGCTCAGTTGTTTGCGACTTACCAGAGAGAGTACGAGAACTTCACTCATCTCCCCGATGAGTCCATCGATACGATGTTCCAGCGGTTCACGGTGATTGTGAACAACATGAGGGCCAATGTGGCCCTGCTCCCGTACGATGATCATGAGAGAGCCATGAAGCACTTGCACTCGTTGGATCGTACGATCTGGGGCGGAAAGGTCGAGGCCATACTTGAGTCAGATAAGTATGAGACTTTGTCGGTGGACGAGCTGTTCTCGAAGCTCAAGTCAGCTGAGGTGGACCGGGGTGTGACAGCCAAGCTTGAGGGCCTGACTGACTCTCATAGTCTCGCCCTCATCGGTGGCTCAGGTGCAAAGTCTAACACTAACCCATCCACCAGGATGTACTCTTTATCCTCTTTGATGTCTTTGCCAGATGAGGAGTTCGACGTGCTTGGAGAGGACGAGCTGACGCTGCTGACCAGGAGGTTCGAGAGAATGCATGAGAACCGGGTGAACACAACGAGGAACACGAGGACGTGCTTTCAGTGCGGCAAGCCAGGACACTTCGTCGCCGACTGCCCTGAGAAGATGGAGAACAAGTACAACTACAAGCACCGGTCGAAGACGGAGAGCAAGTACCAGTCAAGACGCGATCACAAGCACAAGAACAAGCACAAGGACGAGCGACAATCGAGAAAGAAGGACGGTCGAGGCAATAAGGCTCGAGCGATGGTCGGAGTGAGCAACGTTGACTCCAGCTCCGCGTACTCTACCTCGAGCTCGAGTACCAGTGAAGACGAAGGTGATCGGCGCAAGAGCAAGAAGGGATCCAAGAACCTGAGCGGGCTGAGCTGCTTCGCGCGTGATGGGTTCTGCGGCATGGCACACAGCTCCGACAGCAAGAAGAGTCAGAAGGGAGACTGGGACTCTGACTCCGAGGATGAGGTACGTGAAGAGCTTTCCTTCTTGCACCAGGAGAATGAGGAGTTAGAAAAATTGCTTGATAATCGTGATGACATGCTTAGAGAGGCTAAGAAGATGAGAAAGAAGCATAGGGCCTCACTTGAGGATGCTAGGACTAGAGTGGCTGAGCTAGAAACACAAAACTTGGATGCTAAGCTTGAAATTGATTCGCTTAAGGCTTCACCTATTGTTTCTGATGAGGTTGATTGTGCTGATTGCTCTATGTTCCTAGCTGATTTTACTGCTCTTAAGGAAAAGCATGCCTCCAAGTGTGAGGAACCAGATGTGCTTAGGGTTGAAGTGGCTGAGCTTAAGTCTAGACCTGCTTTGCTAGGTGCTTGCACTTCTTGTCCTGTTTTGCATGGAAAGCTTGATGAGTCTCGTGCTTACATTGTTTTGCTTGAAGCTGAATTGAAAGCTCCTATTTCTACTTCCTGCTCTACTTGTGAATTGCAAGTTGTTAAGAACCTAGAACTTGCACATTAAATTGATCGCTTGCAGGATGAAAATGATGAGTTGAGAAAAATGATGGGTTGGTTGTCGGGTCATGAACCACAACTTAGGATGATGATAGAGGCATACAAGCGCTATGATGGGCAAGCGCTTGGGTCGGATAAGATTGGAGAGTGTAGTGGTGAGGGAGGAGAGAAGATTAGTGATATCCAAGCTCCACCAAAAACCTTCCACAAAAATGCCTATGCTCTTAAGCCTAACCCATTGAGAAACAAACTTGACACAACTCCAGATCTACCCATATTCCCTCACCCAACAAATGATTTCCAAAAACCCATCAAATTCAAGAGTGACTTGGGAAATAAGTTCTTTGGGAAAAAGGGTGAGAAGCCTAGTGAGGAGAAACTAAAAGAGAAGCCGAGTGAGGAGAAACTGAGAGCCTGTGTGGTTCGAGGACCGGTGGTAGGTCGCTTCCTGGTGTGATGAGTGATTGACAACGTGGTGTGGACTGATTCTTGTCTAAGTATTGCAGGTGTAGGTTGCTGTTTGACTGGTGTTGGTGCAGGTGAAGAACAAGCGCGAAAGGTCGTTGCTAGTGAGGCCTCCAGGTGTGCAGAAGACAAGTAGGCTTGATTCGAGGGACCTGGTGGCCAGCGGAGTCAAGTGCGGGCCACATGGTGGCAAGAACAGCAAGATGAAGTCATGGACGGTTTCTTGGTTGAGCCTCAAAACCAAGGTCGAGCCGGGACTACGTGGGAGCCGAGTCATGATTGGTGATTGGCGGAGGCTACACCGAGTTCACGGGGTTTCCAGTGGTTCACCAAAAAACCACTGGGTTCCTTGGTTGATCCACAAAGCCAAGTCCGAAGACCGAAGACAGAGGTGCAGCAGCATCAGACCGGTCTGACCGGTGGGTACCGGTCTGACCGATGAGAAGCACCGGTCTGACCGGTGTGCGACGACACAGTCCGGAGACTTCGAAGCGGAGGACACACGTCGGGATCGCAAGGCTTGCGTCGAGGCTAAGCAAGTTTGCGGTCGCTGGGCATCTGTCCGATGGTGCGAAGACAAAGATTCCCAAACTGCCCCTCGGGGGTGTGTATCCTAGTATTAGGCCTTAGGGGTAGTTTCGTCTTTCGGCTAGCCTCCATATAACCCAAGTGGTGAGAGGATGGCAGCCATCTCTTGGAACCCTAGCTCATTTTGTTTTGCTAGTTTCCTCTTCCTTTTTCCTTTGGAATTTCTAGGACTAGCTTGAGAGCTTCATGGTGAGATCTTGTGAGAAGGAAGGATGATCGGGCGGAAGCTAGACCTTGTATGAACCTTCATGGTATGTATAGATGATTCGGCGTGGTTCCTCAAGGCTTGATTGTGTTCTTCCTATTTTCCCTTTTTGGTGATTTTCAGAGCCTTTTCTTGGCGAATTTCTTGTGGCGGTTTTGAGACCTTTCTCTTTGGGATTTGGTGGGGGATGTATGCATGAACCCTTCGTGGTTCTTTTCCCTTTGATTCCCCTCCCAAATCCATGAGTAAAGGGGCTCAATTTTGGGGTTTTCTTGGTTCTAGGGTTAGAGGCGTTCTTGGTGGAAATCCTTCGATTCCTCTCGTTCTAGCAAGTTTTGGTGGACCAAATCTTGGCTATGGAGTGCCCATGAGGTGTTCCTACTATCCCCAAAGTCTTGTGCGAATCCGTGGAGCGAATCGGGAGATCGAGAGTTGGATTTGGGGGAGTTGACCCGCGGGCGCTGTTCATCCCGAGAGCTCAGGTCACAATGGTCTGACCAGTGCCTCTCACCGGTCTGACCGGTGCAGACTCTTTGTTGAGTTTTGCTCGGGTGAACGTCTTGGTGTGTTCCCTGTTGTCTCGTGTTGCTGTTGTTTCGAGTTTGGTCAGTTTTGGAGCTCGGTAGGTCTGTTTGGTGGATTTGGGATTTCCTGGCTTGGACCGGTCTGACCGGCGAGCTACACCAGCCTGACCAGTGTAGGAGCCTTCTGTGGAAGTTCTCAAATTTTGCCAGGTTGCTCCAGCGGGGACCGGTCTGACCAGTGCTGCTCACCGGTCTGACCGGTGCAGTCCAGTGGTGCTCGAGTTGCTTTCTCCGCTGCGTTCTCGAGTAGATCTAGGTGGTTGTTGGTTCCTAGGACCAGTAGCACTCCAGTGGCTGCGTGGTCTTGGCAACTTGGGTAGTTGAGCCGAAGACGTGTTTTGGAAGCTGTGTTCGTCTTGTCGGAGTACCCATCTCCTTCGAGAAGAATTTTTATCTACTCCTATTCACTCCCCCCTCTCTGGTCGCCAGTTTCGGTCCTTCAAGTGGTATCAGAGACGGTTACGGATCTTCGGATTTTAACTAGTCTAAGATCCAAGGATGGCGTACCAGGAACGGGGTTCGGGTCCTCCGCACTTCGATGGCAAAAACTACCAGATGTGGCAGAGGCGGATGGCGGCGTTCCTCCGCGGTAAGGGTCAGATCCTTTGGGACGTTATGGTGAACACAACTTATGTTCATCCGATTAACTTCCTTGCTCCGGGATCGAGGGACATGTTCGACGCCAACAACAAGGCGGTCGACTACTTGTTTCGTGCTCTGTGTCAGTCCGAATTCGATCGGGTTCAGACAGAGGACTTAGCTTGTAGGATTTGGGAGCAGTTGAAGGATGCTCATGCTGGGAATGCTCAGGTTCAGGCTCGGATGTACGCGACTTATCGGAGAGAGTACGAGAACTTCACTCATCTCCCCAGCGAGTCCGTCGATGCCCTTTTCCAGCGGTTCACGGTGATTGTGAACAACATGAGGACCAATGTGGCCGTGCTCCCATACGATGATCATGATAGAGCCGTGAAGCTCTTGCACTTGTTGGATCACACCGTATGGGACGGAAAGGTCGAGGCTATTCTTGAGTCCGAAAAGTATGACACCCTGACCGTGAACGAGCTGTTCTCGAAGCTCAAATCAGCTGAGTTGGACCGTGGTATGACAGCCAAGATCGAGAGCCCGACTGACTCTCATAGTCTTGCTCTCGAATGTGGCAAAGGTGCTAAGTCTAACGCTAACGCATCCTCCAGGATGTAATCTCTGTCTTCTTTGATGTCTTTGCTAGACGAGGAGTTCGACGTGCTTGGAGAGGATGAGCTGGCGTTGCTGACCAGGCAGTTCGAGGGGTTGCACGAGAACCAGGTGAACACAAGGAGCAATCCACGGACATGCTTTCAGTGCGGCAAGCCAGGACACTTCGTCGCCGACTGTTCGGAGAAGATGGAGAACAAGGACGGCTACAAGGATGGCTACAAGAACTGGTCAAAGACGGATGGCAAGTACCGATCGAGGCGCAATCACAAGTCGAAGCACAAGCACAAGCACAAGGACGGCCGAGGCATGGCCCGAGCGATGGTCGGAGCGAGCGACGTCGACTCCAGCTCCGCCTACTCTTTCTCGAGCTCGAGCAGTAGTGAAGATGAAGGTGATCGGCGCAAGAACAAGAAGTCATCCAAGAACTTGGGCGGGCTGAGCTGCTACGCGAGAGATGGCTTCTGCGGCATGGCTCGTAGCTCCGGCAGCAAGAAGAGTCACCAGAGCGACTCGGACTCCGACTCCGAGGATGAGGTACGTGACGAGCTTCCTTTCTTGCGTGAGGAGAACAAGCGTTTTGGCAAGTTGCTTGATAATCGTGATGACATGCTTAGAGAGGCAAAGAAGATGAGGAAAGAGCTTAGGGCATCACTAGAAGATGCTAGGAACCGAGTAGCTGAGCTAGAAACCCAGAACCTTGATGCTAAGCTTGAGATAGATTCGCTTAAGGCCTCACCTGTGGTTTCTGATGAGATTGATTGTTGTGATTGCTCTGTGTACCTAGCTGATCTTACTGCTCTTAAGGATAAGCATGCCTCTACTTGTGATGAACTAGATGTGCTTAGGGTTGAAGTGCTGAGCTTAAGTCTAGACCTGCTTTGCTAGGTGCTTACACTTTTTGCCCTGTTTTGCATGGAAAGATTGATGAGATGCATGCTTACACTGTTTCTCTTGAGGCCATGTTGGAAGAACCTGTTCCCACTTCTTGCTCTACTTGTGAATTGCATGCTTTGAAAAATCTGGAACTTGCACATTATGTGGATCGCTTGCAGGATGAGAATGATGAGTTGAGGAAAATGATGGGTTGGTTGTCGGGTCATGAACCACAACTTAGGATGATGGTAGAGGCATACAAGCGCTATGATGGGCAAGCGCTTGGTTCGGAGAAAGTTCGAGAGTGTAGTGGTGAGGGAGGAGAGAAGATTGGTGATATCCTAGCTCCACCAAAAACCTTCCACAAAAATGCCTATGCTCCTAAGCCCAACCCACTGAGAAACAAACTTGACACAACCCCAGATCCTCCCATATTTTCTCACCCAACAAATGATTTCCAAAAACCGGTGAAGTTTGTGAGTCTTAAGGAGAGTGTGGTTGGAGAGAAGAAGGGTGAGAAGCCGAGTGAGGAGAAACCAAGTGAGCAGCCCCAACCCAAGCCTAATCCTAAGCTCATACGGTTTCATTATGACTATTGTGGGAGAGATCTTCACAAGGTGAGTTTTGATTCAAGAGGAAGCGTGAGGAGAGAATGGCTAAGGAGTGGGCTAACAAGGACAGGTACCGCCCTTCAAATGGTGTACCTGAGCCTCGTATGCAGATGCCCAGGGCCAAGGCGATTGGAGGACAGTTCCGGCTTGGGGAGATCGAAAGGTGGCAGGCGGTGCTGCTGGCCGAGCACCACCAGTCAGACCGGTGCACTCCACCGGTCAGACCGGTGCTGGTCTGGGCAGACATCAGTTCGGTTTCCGTGCTCATACGGATGCTCGGTTCGGTTCTGGTGGTCGTGGTTCTGGTGGTTGGTGTGGAGAGTTTGCATGTGGTCAGTTTGCTAGACGTTCTCCACCTCGTGCTCAATACAAGGGTGGGAGGAGTCGTAGCTTTGAGATGGAGAGGAGGAACGGTCCACGGTCTTCCTTTCATGGTTTTCGTTCTCCTCCAGCTAGACAGGGGTGGTTCCCTCGTGGTGGTTCCCGTGGTGGTTTTCGTGATAGTAGCTTTGATAGGCGTGATGATTTGGTTTATGCTAACCCCACTTTGGAGCAAATGGCTCGACACTGGTTTTACTATTTTGGTACTAACCCCAGTGCAAAGTCGTTTGTTCACTCACGTGCTCGCTTTTGATTTTCAGGTGGGAGACTTGAGGAACGTTTGGTTGATTGACTCCGGTTGCTCGAGGCATATGACCGGAGACAAGGGGTGGTTCTCAAGTCTCGTCCCGGTGGTGTCCAAGACATACATCACCTTTGGGGACAATGGGCAAGGGCGTGTGCTTTCAGAAGGTGAAATTAAGGTAAGTGAGAAGGTCACTCTCAGGCGTGTTGCTCTTGTTCAATCGCTCGGATTCAATTTGCTTTCCGTTTCCCATCTTTTGGATGAGGGTTTTGAGGTGTTGTTTCGGCCTGGTGGTTCTCAGATTTTGGATTCTCGAGGGGACCTAGTTTGCATGGTCGTTCCCGAGGGTCAAGTGTTCCGAGCGGATTTCTCTCAGTCTTCTGGTGTGGCTCGTTGCTTTTTGGCTGGTTCTTCGAGTGAGTTGTGGAAGTGGCATAGGAAGTTGGGTCACTTAAGCTTTGACCTATTGTCTCGCTTGAGTAAACTCAATTTGGTCTGAGGATTGCCACGGCTGAGGTTTGAGAAAGAGTTGGTTTGTGCACCGTGTCGGCATGCTAAGATGGTAGCTGCTTCCCATCCACCCCTCACCGATGTGATGACGGAGCGACCATGCGAGCTGCTCCATATGAACCTTGTTGGCCCAGCTCGTGTGCGATCTGTGGGTGGGAAGTGGTACGTCCTGGTTGTGGTGGACGACTACTCTCGGTATGCGTGGGTTTTCTTTCTCGAGGAGAAAGGGGAGACGTTTGGTTTTGTTCGAGATCTTGTCTTGAGGTTGAGAAACGAGAGGCACGAAGATGCCATACGAGCGATCCACAGTGACAGTGGCTCGGAATTTAAAAACTCTCACTTCGAAACCTTTTGCCATGACTTGGGTCTTGAACACCAGTTTTCGAGTCCGTATATGCCTCCCCAGAACGGCGTGGTGGAAAGGAAAAACAGAACCTTGTGCGAGATGGCTCGGAGGATGCTCGATGAGCATAGGACTCCGAGAAGGTCCTGGGCTGAGGCAGTGAATACCGCGTGCTATGTGTCGAACAGGATTTACCTCAGGGTGCATAAGAAGAAAACTTGCTACGAGTTGATGCACGGTAGAACCCCCAAGGTGAGTCACTTTCACGTGTTTGGGTGCAAATACTTTATCCTGAAGAAAGGTAAGAAGTTGGACAAGTTCGAGGCTAGGTCTGTTGATGGCATTTTCTTTGGTTACGCGTCTCATTCTAGAGCCTTTCGAGTGCTCAATCTTGAAACTAACCAAATCGTGGAGACTTGTGAGGTTACCTTCGACGAGACACAACCACGTAGTCAGCTTGTTTTTGAGTGTGCAGGTAACGATGAACTTGGCGAGGAGATTTTCTAGGAGGAGGAGCATGAACATGGAGATGATGAAGATGGCGGTGTGGTGCCCGCGGCTGAGCATGTACCTACTACTTCGACTACGATGGTGGACGGGCCTTCTCCCACACCTACGACAAACCTAGATCAAGGAGAAGCGGCTGTTGAGGGGGGGTAGCATCAAGGCGAGAACATCCCTAGCGAGTTCAAGTGCATATCCAGCTTCGAGGATCATCGGCGACATCAATGAACGCACTACACGGTCGAGGGTTCGAAACAATTCTCACTTCGCTCATGCTGCTTTTGTTGCTACTTTGAGCCCAAAGACATTGGACACACGCTATCTGATCATAATTGGGTCAATTCGATGCATGAGGAGTTGTAGAATTTTGAGAGAAACCAAGTTTGGGAGTTGGTGGATCCTCCATCGGGGTGTAAGCCGATTGGGACAAAATGGGTGTGGAAAAATAAAGAGGGAGAGAAAGGAGAGGTGGTGAGAAACAAGTCGAGGTTGGTGGCGCAAGGGTATAGTCAGAAAGAGGGGATCGACTACGAGGAGACCTTTGCTCCCGTAGCTCGTTTGGAGGCGATTAGGATCCTTCTAGCCTTTTCCGTGGCTAAAGGGTTCAAATTGTACCAAATGGATGTGAAGAGTGCTTTCCTGAACGGTGTTTTGGAGGAAGAAGTGTACGTGAGGCAGCCACCGGGGTTTGAGAGTGAGAAGTACCCCCACCGGGTGTACAAGTTGAGGAAGACGCTGTATGGGCTGAAGCAGGCGCCTAGAGCTTGGTACGATAGGTTGAGAGGGTTCCTGTTTGATAGAGGTTTTGAGATGGGGAAGGTAGATCAGACCTTGTTCCTCCTCAGGCAGGGCAAAGAGATCCTAATTGTGCAGGTGTACATGGATGATATTGTCTTTGGTGGCTTGTCTAACTCTTTGGTTGCAAGGTTTGCAAAAGACATGAGCAGGGAATTTGAGATGAGCATGATGGGCGAGTTGCAGTTTTTCCTTGGGCTCCAGATCAAGCAATCGAAGGAAGGAACATTTGTGCACCAAGCCAAGTACACCAAGGACATTGTGAGGAAGTTCAAGATGGAGGACTCCAAGTCCATGATGACGCTGATGAGTACAACTACAGCTCTTGATGCGGACGAGGACGGTGAACACGTGGACCAGAAGGAGTACCAGAGTATGATCGGCTCCCTCCTGTACCTAACGGCGACGAGGCCGGACGTCCAATTTTCGGTATGTCTGTGCGCTCGTTTTCAAGCGTCTCCAAGGACTTCGCATCAGCAAGCAGTCAAGCGCATCTTCAGGTATTTGTGATACACTCCCGACTTCGGCCTTTGGTACTCCGCGTCTTCTTCTTTGGAGCTTCACGGTTTTTCGGACGAGGATTTTGCCGGGTGTCGGTTAGATAGGAAGTCCACTTCTGGGACTTGCCAGTTCTTGGGTTCTTCTTTGGTGTCTTGGTCTTCCCGCAAACAATCGAGTGTTGCTCAATCTACAACCGAAGTCGAATACGTTGCCGCATCTAGTTGTGGCTCTCAGCTCCTTTGGATCACATACACCATGAGTGACTTTGGTGAGGAGTATACCCATGTCCCACTTCAATGTGACAGCACTAGTGCTATAAGTGTTGCAACGAACCCAGTTCTTCATTCCAAAACAAAGCATATAGAAGTGAGATACCATTTTCTGAGGGACAATGTTGAGAAAGGGAAAATCACTTTGATCCATGTGCCCACACAAAACCAACTAGCGGATATTTTCACCAAGCCCCTAGATCAAGCAACTTTCACTCGTTTGCGGGGAGATCTTGGTGTGTGTTTGGTCTCTTGAGTTGGTGTGGGAGCTCCTTTGTAGCATATGTATTTTTTCCTTTGTGCATTTCTTGCATTTTGCATTGCATTTGTAACATGATGTATAGGCATCTTTGTATCTTAGGTTGCATGCATTTTGTATCATATGCATTTTGTAGAAAAAGCTTCTCCTATATACATTGTTCACCATGATGTGCTATATATGATCTTGTGAGCTAGTTTGGTATGATATGGCTTAGTGTGGTTTAGCTCTTGATGATCCTGATTTATATCCATGGTTGATAGCTATGTTTTTGAAAAATATCACATGTATGCTCTCTTGTGCGTAAATGCCTTTATATGATCATGACATGTTTTAGTGGCTTTTCTATGCTTAATTTGTGCTTGGATAGCTTATTTTGAGTATATGGGGCCAAAGTCTCATTTGCCATCATGAATGTTTAGCCTCCATGCTTTATCTTGTGGAGGGGCATAAGTTCCTTTTTGTCGCAAAGACATTTCATGTACCAAATATGAATCTGAAATGAAATGTAAATTGCTTGGAAAATGTGCTCTCATGTTATATGTGCTTAATTTACTTGCTTTTGGGTGCTAAATCGTTGCATATTTTTTACCAATGAGAAGTCTCATATCTAGAAGTAAGCACATGGCTCGGTGGATTTGACATGACATGAGGTGCTTGTGGGTGTTTATGATGGTCTTATGCTTAGAATGGTTGTCCTAGCATGAAGTTTGTGTGGCTTTGCCATTTTGACATGTTTTGCTCATGTTTAGGACTTTGCTCATGAGATAGTAAATTTTCGCAAAAATGCTCGATTCTATCTTAGCTTTGCCCAATATTTGTGAAACTTGGTGATCTTGTAGTTTATGTTCATACGAAGCTATAGAGTATCTAACTTGCTCATTTGGATATATGTAGCATGCTATGTTGAATTTTGTCTATTTGAGAAGCTCTAGGTTGAAACTTTTTGCATTTTGCCTTGATTCATGCATTGTCAACAAGGGGGAGAAGTTTGGGCATTTTTTTGGGCACCTGGGAGCATTTGGAAGGTGTTCAAAGTGGTTCGGGCAGGTTTTGAAAAGTTTGGTGCAGGGCCGGTTTCTTGGGGCGGTCTGACCAGATCCCAAACAGGGCGGTCTGACCGGCCTGGGCATGCAGTCTAACCGCCTTGTGCAGTGTGAGCAGTTTTTTGCTCCTTGTTGCATTCCCATGTTGCATTGCTGCATTGGTTCAGAGGGAGTGTGCTTTGGCTTAGGGGGAGCTTGCATATGTGCAGGGGGAGCTCTTGTGTGAGTTTGTGGCTTGTGGCCTTGTGTGCCTTTGGTGGTCTTTGCTCTTTGTGTCAGCTTGTTTTTGTCTCAGTTGTGTCGAGCTGTTGCCCTTGCCTAAGGGGACCGAGACTTTCCTTCTTCAAGTGATCTTGCTCTTTGCCTTTCCTTTGGCTTTCGATCGCTTGTTGAAGTTTCTTTTAGTCGTGTCTTTTCTTTTCCTTTTCTCTTTGGTTACCAAATGTGTGTGTTGTCAATGCACTCATCAAGGGGGAGATGGAGAGCCTGTGTGGTTTGAGCACCAGTGGAGGTCGCTTCCTGGAGTGATGAGTGATTGACAACGTTGTGTGGACTGACTCTTGGCTAAGTATTGCAGGTGCAGGTTGCGGCTTGACTGGTGTTGGTGCAAGTGAAGAACAAGCGCGAAAGGTCATTGCCGGGTAGGCCTCCAGGTGCGGAGAAGACAAGTAGGCTTGGTTCGAGGGACCCGGTGGCCAGCGGGGTCAAGTGCGGGCCGCATGGTGGCAAGAACAGCAAGACGAAGTCGTGAACTGTTTCTTTGTTGAGCCTCAAAATCAAGGTCGAGCCGGGACATGGTGGGAGCCGAGTCATGAGTGGAGATTGGCAGAGGCTACACCAAATCTGTGGGGTTTGCAGTGGTTCACCACAAAACCACTGGGTTACTCTGTTGAGCCACAAACCCGAGGCCGAAGACTCAACGGAGGAGTGTGGCCGGCCAGGCTGGTTCAACCGCCCAGGAGGGGAGGTCAGACCGCCTGCGGCCGGTCTGACCGCCCGGGTCGCAGTCGCCGAGAAGCTTCGAACCGGAGGACACGCGTCGGGATCGCAATGCTTGCGTCGAGGGTAAGCAAGTTGCGGTCGCTGGGCATCCGTCTGATGGTGCTGAACTGAAGACTTCCAAAATTGCCCTTGAGGGGCTTGTATCCCTAGTTGCTAATAAGGGTAGTTTAGTCTTTTGGTTGCCCCCATATAAACACTTGAGTTGTGGGATGGCAGCCAACTCTTGGAACCCTAGTTCATTTCCTTTTGCTATTTTCCCTTCCTATTTTCCTTAGGATTTTCTAGGACTAGCTTGAGAGCTTCATGGTGAGATCTTGAGAGAGGGATGGATGACCAGGTGGCAAGCTAGACCTTGTATGAACCTTCATGGTATGTATAGATGATTCGGCGTGGTTCCTCAAGGCCTTGTGTTTCCTCTCCCGTTTGTCTTTTTGGTGATTTTCGGAGCTCTTTCTTGTGATTTTCTTGGCGGAGTTTTGAGGGTGATTTCTTGTAGGATTCTTGTTGGGTGTCACGTATGAGGACCTTGTGCCTCTTTGGCTAGTAACTTTGCCCCAAGAATACCCTTGTATCGACCTCGATTTGGTGGTTTTCCGAGTTGCTCGAGTTCATGACCTAGAGGGCCAAGATCCGCGATTCCCTTTGATTGAGAGCGTTTCGGTTCGATTCCTTTGGAGGAGAGGTTTCCCAGGAGGTAACCCAGGTATTCCTGAAGTTTCGCTGCAATCCGTGGGGTGAATCGGGAGATCGGGCGATGGGATGTTGAGGGTTGACCCGCAGCCAGTTTATCTGGGAGGGGCGGTCTAACCGTCGTAGGGGGGCGGTCTAACCACCCAGGGTCTCCTAGGTGGAAGGTTTGATTTTGTCGGATCTTTCTCTGTGAGTTTGTTCGCCTTGATCAGAGAAGCATTCTGGTGAAATCTTGGTTCGTTTTGGTGCTGTTTGCTTGGAGTTCTTGGCTTGAGTTCTTCGCTGGGTACAGGAGGTTAGACCGCCCCTGGTTCAACCGCCTAGGAGGGGCGGTCTGACTGCTCGGGTCACAGCCGCCGGGAAGCTTCAACGCGGAGGACACGCGACATGATCACAAGAGATTCGTTGGTGCTACGTAGGCTTGCGGTGGATGTGCATCCATCCGATGGTGCTGAACTGAAGACTTCCAAAATTGCCCTTGAGGGGCTTGTATCCCTAGTTGCTAGTAAGGGTAGTTTAGTCTTTTGGTTGCCCCCATATAAACACTTGAGTTGTGGGATTGCAGCCAACTCTTGGAACCCTAGCTCATTTCCCTTTGTTATTTTCCCTTCTTATTTTCCTTAGGATTTTCTAGGACTAGCTTGAGAGCTTCATTGTGAGACCTTGAGAGAGGGATGGATTATTGGGAGGCAATCTAGACCTTGTATTAACCTTCATGGTATGTATAGATGACTCGGCGTGGTTCCTCAAGGCCTTGTGTTGTCTCTCCCATTTTTCTCTTTGGTGATTTGTGGAGCTCTTTCTTGTGATTTTCGTGGCGGTGTTTTGAGGGCGATTTCTTACGGGATTCTTGTTGAGTGTCACGTATGAGGACCTTGTGCCTCTTTGCTTGGTGACTTTGCCCCAAGAACTCCCTTGAATCGGTCTCGATTTGGTGGTTTTCGGAGTTCCTCGAGTTAATAGCATAGAGGGTCAAGATTCGCGATTCCCTTTGATTGAGAGCGTTTCAGTGGAATTCCTTTGGTGGAGAGGTTGCCCAGGAGGTAACCCAGGTATCCTTGAAGTTTCGCTGCAATCCGTGGGGTGAATCAGGAGATCGGGCGATAGGAAGTTGAGGGTTAACCCGCGGCCAGGTTATCTAGGAGGGGCGGTCTAACCGCCCTGAGTCTCCCAGGTGGAAGGTTTGATTTTGCCGGATCTTTCTCTATGAGTTTGCCCTCCTTGATCAGAGGAGCGTTCTGGGGAAGTCTTGGCTTGTTTTGGTGCTGTCTGCAAGAGCTCTTGGGTTGTGATTCTAGCTGGGTACAGGAGGTTAGACCGCCCCCGTGAGACGGTCTAACCGCCCTAGGTCTTTTGGGTGAAGTTCTTGTTTTTGCCGAGATTCTCTGGTAGCTAGCTTGGACTTGACCAGAGGATCCTGTGGCTGAAACCATGGAGAGTTTTGGAGCTCAAAAGAAGGCTTTCAGAGGATTTCTTGGTTGCCTGGTGCAGGCGGTCTAACCGGCCCCCATACCCGGTTTGACCGCACCCCCCAGGCAGATAGCTTCCGAGTTGTTTCCACTGTCGTGTGTGTGTAGAAGTTGTGCCTGCAGGTAGTGTTTGTTTCTAGAATCAGTAGCACTTCAGTAGCTACGTGGTTTTGGCAAACGGAAGGTTGAGTGCGGAGCGTGTGATTTTGGGTACCCGACTGAGTTCATCTTGTTGGAGAAGTCATCTCCTTCGAGAAGAATTTTTATCGGCTCCCATTCACTCCCCCCCTCTCTGGTCGCCAGTTCGGTCCTTCAAGTGGTATCAGAGCAGGTTACGGGTCTTTCGGGACTCTAATCAGTCTAAGATCCAAAGATGGCGTACCAGGAATGGGGATCGGATCCTCCGCACTTCGATGGAAAGAACTACCAGATGTGGCAGAGGCGGATGGCTGCTTTCCTTCGCGGCAAGGGTCAAATCCTTTGGGATGTTACAGTGAACACAGCTTATGTTCATCCGATTAACTTCCTTGCTCCAGGATCGAGGGATATACACGATGCCAACAACAAGGCGGTCGACTACTTGTTTCGTGCTCTTTGTCAAACCGAATTTGATCGGGTTCAGACAGGGGATTTGGCTTGTAGGATTTGGGAGCAACTCAAGGATGCTCACGCTGGGAACAGTCAGGTTCAGGCTCGGTTGTTTGCGAGTTACCAGAGAGAGTATGAGAACTTCACTCATTTCCTCGGTGAGTCCATATACACGATGTTCCAGCGGTTCACAGCGATTGTGAACAACATGAGGGACAATGTGACCGTGCTCCCGTACGATGATCATAATAGAGCTGTGAAGCTCTTGCACTTGTTGGATCGTACCATTTGGGGCGGAAAGCTCGAGGCCATCCTAGAGTCTGAAAAGTATGAGACTCTGACAGTAGACGAGCTGTTCTCTAAGCTCAAGTCGGCTGAGGTGGACCGTGGTGTGACAGCCAAGATTGAGGGCCCGACTAACTCTCATAGTCTCGCCCTCATCGGTGGCTCAAGTGCAAAGTCTAATGCTAACCCATCCACCAGGATGTACTCTCTGTCTTCCTTGATGTCATTGCCAGATGAGGAGTTCGACGTGCTTGGAGGACGAGCTGGTGCTGCTGACCAGGCGGTTCGAGACGATGCACAAGAACTAGGTGAACACAAGGAGGAACACAAGGACATGCTTTCAGTGCGGCAAGTCAGGACACTTCATCGCCGACTGCCCCGAGAAGATGGAGAACAAGGACAACTACAAGCACCGGTCAAGGACGGAGAACAAGCACCAGTCGAGGTGCGATCACAAGCACAAGAACAAGGACGAGCGGAGATCGAGGAAAAAGGGTGGCCACGGCCAGAAGGCCCGAGCGATGGTTGGAGCGAGCGACGTCGACTCCAGCTCTGCCTACTCTACCTCGAGCTCGAGTAGCAGTGAAGATGAAGGTGATCGGCGCAAGAGCAAGAAGGGGTCGAAGAACCTGAGCGGGTTGAGCTGCTTCACGCGAGACGGGTTCTGCGGCATGGCACATAGCTCCGGCAGCAAGAAGATCCAGAAGGACGACTCGGATTCTGAGGACCGGAGCGTCCGAGGACCGGTGGATGGTCGCTTCCTGGTGTGATGATGGACAGACTCTTGGCCGAGTATTGCAGGTTTAGATTGCGGCTTGATTTGCATTGGTGCAGGTGAAGAGCGGGCGCGAAAGGTCTTAGCCTTGCGGGGCCTCCGAGGAGTGGAGAGACAAGTAGGCTTGGCTCGATGGACCCGGTGGCCGAACGGGATCAAGTGCGGGCCGCACGGTGGCAAGAAAAGCAAGACGAAGTCGTGGACTTGAGCCGGTGCACGCGAGGTTTGCAGCGGTTCACCACAAAACCGTCGGGTTACTTGGTTGAGCCACAAAACCAAGACCGGAGGCTCAGCAGGCGGAGACGGGATCCGGGCGTGTAGAGAAGCTTCGATGCCGGGGGACACGCGGGGGGATCACAGGGCTTGCGTCGGGAGGACGCAGACTGCGGCGAAGGCGTGGCCGCCCGATGAGAAATACCAAGTCTTGACCATATGGCCCTGAGGGTATGTATGTTCCTTTCATGTAATAGGGGTAGTTTCGTCTTTCGGTTGCCTCCATATAAACCAAGAGGAGAGAGGATGACAGCCATCTCTTGAAACCCTAGTTCATTTTGCTTCTCTAGTTTTTGCTATTTTCCCTTTAGGTTTCCATAGGACTAGCTTGAGAGCTTCATGGTGAGATCTTGAGAGAGGTTTGGATGTTGAGGAGGCAAGCTAGACCTTGTATTAATCTTTAATGGTATGTATAGATGGTTCGGCGTGATTCCTCAAGTTTCTTGTTGCTCCTCCCGTTTCTCTTTTTCGGTGATTTTCGGAGCCTTTTCTTGGGATTTTCGTGGGAAGGATTTGGAGGTGTTTCTTTAGGGGATTTGTTTTGGGAATCACACATGAGGTTGGTGTGCCTCTTTTCTTAGTGATCTTGCCCCTCAAATCTTGTAGGAATGCCTTCGATTTTGGTGATTTTCGTGTTCTTCGTGTTCTTGAGGTAGAGGCACAAGATTTGCATTTCCGGGAGTTGTAGGGAGTTAGAGGTCGAAATTTTGAGGGCATATCTTCCCTTTGGGGTGCTCATCATCTCCCCAAAATTTCGTCTCAAGACTCCAAGTGGTTTGGGAGATCCTTCGATCGAAAGTTTGGGGCTGTTTCGCGGGCTGATTTCTGAAGGGTGCCGGTACTACCGACCCTGTGCAGGTAGTACCAATAACCTGATTTTTGGCTGCCAGAGAGCCTTTATCGGTAGTACCGACTAGGGGCCAGTAGTACTGATAATCAGAAGTACTAACCCTGTCCCGGAAGTACCGATAACCTGGTTTTTGGGTGCCAGTGAGCCCGTATCGGTAGTCCCGACCTTGGGTCGGTAGTTCCGACATTTTCTACTGTAGGTTGTCTTGCGCTAGCTCTTTCGCCTGGTTCCTTTAGTGCTTGCTTCCGCTTTGTTCCTATGCTTGTTCTAACTTGTTCCTAGGGTCAGTAGGTCCATTGTGACTACGTGATCTTGTCAAGTGTGTGCGGGATTCTTCGGAAGTGATTTTGGGGTATAGGCCGAGTTCTTGAGAAGAATTTTTATCAACTCCCATTCACTCCCCCCTCTCTGGTCGCCAATCCGATCCTTCAGATTCCGACTCTGAGGATGAGGTACGTGATGAACTCTCCTTCTTGCGCCAGGAGAATGAGGAGCTAGGAAAATTGCTTGATAATCATGATGACATGTTTAGGGAAGCTAAGAAAATGAGGAAAGAGCTTAGGGCCTCGCTTGAAGATGCTAGGAGTAGAGTAGCTGAGCTATAAACATAGAACCTTGATGTTAAGCTTGAGATAGATTTGCTTAAGGCTTCACCTGTTGTTTCTGATGAGGTTGATTGTGGTGATTGCTCTGTTTTCCTAGCTAATCTTACTGCTCTTAAGGAAAAGCATGCCTCCAAGTGTGAGGAACTAGATGTGCTTAGGGTTGAGTTGGCTGAGCTGCAGTCTAGGCCTACTTTGATAGGTGCTTGCACATCTTGTCCTGTGTTGCATGAAAACTTGCTGAGCTTCGTTCTCGTATTGTTTCACTTGAGGCTGATTTGAAAACACCTATTCCTACTTCCTGCTCTACTTGTGAATTGCATGTTGTGAAGAATTTGGAACTTGCACATTATGTTGATCGCTTGCAGGATGAAAATGATGAGTTGAGGAAGTGTCTGAGTTGGTTGTCGGGTCAGGAGCCCCAGCTTGGCATCATGATTGCCGCCTTTAAGGGCTATGATGGGCAAGCACTTGGGGCTGACAAAATTGGAGAGAGCAGTGGTGAGAGAGATGAGAAAATTGGAGAGATCCCAATCCCACCACATACAACACCCAAGAACAAGTTTGAGCCTAAGCCTAACCATCTAAGAAACAAACTTGACACAACCCCAGATCCACCAGTGTTCCCTCCCCAAACAAACAACTTCCAAAAACCGGTGAGATTTGTGAGCCCAAAGGGGGATGTGGTTGGAGAGAAGAAGGGAGAGAAGCCGAGTGTGGAACCACAAGCAAAGCCCAAGCAAAAACCAATCCAGTTCCATTGTGAGTATTGTGGGAGAGATGGTCACAAGGGTGAGTTTTGCTTCAAAAGGAAGCGGGAAGAGAGGATGGCTAAGGAGTGGGCGAACAAGGACAGGGGCCACCCATCTCATGGTGTACCTGAGCCTCGTATGCCACTGCCTAGGGGTAAGGTGATTGTGAGAAGCATTCCGGCATGGGGAGATGCGAGTTCCCGCAGCCGAGGAGTGTTTCTGGAGAGGGCAGTCAGACAGGCCTGACTAGGCGGTCGGAACGGCCCTGCCTAGAGGGAGGCGGTCAGACCGGCCTGCCTAGGCGGTCAGACCGGCCCTCCCCAGAATTCTAGGCGGTTTGGTATTCGAGGTGGCGATGCGAGTGGTTTCAGGTCTGATGGTCGTGGTACTGGTGGTTGGCATGGTAATTTTGGTGGTGTTGAGTGTGTTGGACGTTCTCCTCCTCGTTGTCGATACGAGTTTGGGAGAGGTCGCAGCTTTGAGTTGAAAAGGAGCTACGGTCCACGGTCTTCCTTTCGTGGCTTTCGTGCTCCTCCAGCGAGACGGGAGTGGATTCCTCGGGATGGTTCCAGGTTTGGTGGTGATGGTAGGATGGATTGTGCTGACCGTACTTTGGAGCAGATGGCTCAGCACTGGTTTTACTCTTTTGGTACTAACCCCAGTGTTGAGTCGTTTGCTCATTCACGTGCTCATTTTTGAATTTCAGGTGGGAGGCTTGGGAAATGTTTGGTTGATCTACTCCGGTTGCTCGAGGCACATGACCGGAGATCGGGGGTGTTTCACCAGCCTCACCCCGGTGGTGTCAAAGACATACATCACCTTTGGGGACAATGGGCGAGGGCGTGTACTTTCAGAAGGTGAAGTAAGGGTAAGTGACAAAGTGGTGCTGAAGCGTGTTGCCTTGGTTAAGTCGCTCGGATTTAACTTGCTTTCGGTTTCTCAGCTTCTTGATGAAGGTTTTGAGGTGTTGTTTAAGTCGGGTGGTTCTCAGATACTTGATGCTCGAGGTGACCTTGTCTGTGTGGTCGTTCCTGAGGGTCAGATATTCCGAGCGGATTTTTCTCAGAGTTCGGGTGTTTCTAGGTGTTTCGTGGCTGGTTCTTCGGGTGAGTTGTGGAAGTGGTATAGGAGGTTGGGTTACTTGAGTTTTGACCTTTTGTCATGCTTGAGTGGACTCAACTTGGTCCGAGGATTGCCCCAGTTGAAGTTCGAAAAGGATTTGGTGTGTGTTCCATGCAGGCATGCTAAGATGGTAGCTACTTCCCATCCATCCCTCACCGATGTGATGACCGAGCGTCTATGCGAGCTACTCCATATGGACCTTGTTGGCCCAGCTCATGTGCGATCTGTGGGTGGGAAGTGGTACGTCCTGGTTGTGGTGGATGACTACTCTCGGTATGCTTGGGTTTTCTTTTTGGAGGAAAAGGGGGAGACGTTTGGTTTTGTTTGATATCTTGTCTTGATGTTGAAGAACGAGAGGCACAGAGATGCCATACGAGCGATCCGTAGTGACAATGGCTCGGAATTTAAAAACTCTCGCTTCGAAACCTTTTGCCATGATTTTTGAACACTAGTTTTCGAGTCCATATACGCCTCCCCAGAACGGCGTGGTAGAAAGGAAGAACAGAACCTTGTGTGAGATGGCTCGGACGATGCTTGATGAGCATAGGACTCCGAGAAGGTTCTGGGCTGACACGGTCAATACCACGTGCTATGTGTTGAACAAGATTTTTCTCCGCGTCCATAAGAAGAAAACTTGCTATGAATTGATGCACTGCCGTACCCCCAAGGTGAGTCACTTTCACGTCTTTGGCTGCAAATGCTTCATTCTTAAGAAAGGCAAGAGTTTAGACAAATTCGAGGCTAGGTCTGTCGATGGCATTTTCTTTGGTTACGCGACTCACTCTAGAGCCTTTCGGGTGCTCAATCTTGAAACTAACCTAATTATGGAGACTTGCGAGGTTACCTTCGACGAGACACAGCCACGTAGTTCCCTTGTTTTTGAGTGTGCAGGTGACGAGGAACTTGACGAGGAGATATTCGAGGATGAGGTGCAGCAGCAAGGAGATGAGGAAGATGGTGCTAGAAATATGCTCATCTATGACGATTTTCTCATGACGCGGCTGAATTTTGTCACAGAATACTGTCTAATCTGTGACGAAAATTTAATTTGCGTCATTAGTTAAGACTGACAAAGTTTTGACTCGTAGATCTGTGACGAAAATGGAATGAATGTCATTGAATTTAAAACTCTATCGTCATAGAACTAATGGGGACTTTTAATGATGATATTATTCGTCACATTTTATGAATGATAATGGTCACAGTTGTATGGACAGCTTGCCGCACCTTATTGATGAAACCAGATCGTCACATATTTGTTTTGCCGTTACCAGCCGCAGATTTGGATGTCCGTTTTTTTTGTTAATTTGCCAAAAAAAAGGGTGTTGAACCCACAACCAACAGATTAACAGGTCCGCGCCCTACCACTACACCACGCTTGTGTTTTCATTAGTGTTTGAATGTTTTTTATTAGTATATTTGTCACATATGAAGTGAAAGATGGGTCACTTAATTGAATCGATTAAGGGCCTTGGGCCTTCCATCCGTCATCTCGCCACACAAGAACGCGACGAGGGCAGAAACGCCGGCGACTGGAGGTGATCGTGGCGAGGGCAACAAGCGCCGGCGGCTGGAGGTGATCGTGGCGAGGCCAAGGGTAGGGCGATCAAGTGCCAGGGCATAGGGCGATTGTTGCCAAGGCATAGGGCGATCGTGTGCGATGGTGTGGAGGTGATCGTGGCGGGCATAGGGTGTGGCCGGCGTGGGCAAACAAGAATCAGGGCATGCAGAGGTGTTGAGGACGTGGGCAGCGTCATCGGGGCGGCTGAGGTGTGGCCGATGTGGTGAAAACAGAAACGGCGTCGCAGACTACAAGGTTTGATCTATGTTCGAATTCTTTTACATAATTGCACGTGTTCGTTGTGGTTTTGAACATTGATAGGTTTAATCTCATTTAGGAAATTAATAGGAGGTTTTTTTATTGTCACAACAGATGGATAGAAGTTGGGTTTATTGTAGACCATTCACACCTGCATATTTGAAAGGAGTTGAACATTTCATGAAGCATGTTAGAGAAAGGTACCAAGAAGACACTGAGATACGTTGTCCATGCCGTGAATGTCTTAATCAAAGGATGCAACCTGTCTCTGAAGTAGAGAACCATGTACTCGTTTATGGAATGTCAGTTACATATACAAGGTGGATTTATCATGGGGAGCCTGCTGACATTGATGTAGTTGAGAATTTAGAGCCCGGTTTCGCAAGAGCAGATCATGACTTTGGGATAAATGTGGGTGTGGGCGATGATGTCCATGATGATGATTACGGAGTGCCAGTGATGATAGGAGAGCTATATGCAGCGGCAGAGGCTGATGGAGAACGACCGAAGTTTGCAAGAGTTCTTGAAGATGCTAAGAAGGTGCTTGGTCCTGGTTCTAGCCATTCAAAGTTTTCTTTTTTGGTTAGGATGTTGTATGCCAAGTCTCGTTATCGAATCAGCAATACAGGATTTTCCACAATGTTGGGGCTGATATCAGATGCGTACCCTCATAGTGAATTGCCAAAGTCATATGAAGGTTTCAAGAAATATCTTCGAGAATTGGGACTTGCATATGAAAACATTCATGTGTGCAAGAACAATTGTGTGTTGTTTCGGGACTCAAATACATCCAAGTATGCTAACCTGAATGCGTGCCCAGTTTGCAAGGAGTCTAGATGGCAAGATGAATCTGGGACCAAGCGGGTTCCACATAAGGTTTTGAGACATTTTCCTCTTATACCTAGGTTGAAAAGAATTTTTGCTTCAAAACGAACTTCTGAGCAAACTCAATGGCACAAGAAAGTGAGGAAGGAAGTAGACAATGTGATGAGCCATCCAGCTGATGGGGGGCATGGAAGGATTTTGATGAGAAGTTTCGAGATTTTGCAGCAGATCCAAGGAACCTAAGATTTTCCTTAGCTACTGATGGATTCAATCCTTTTGGCAACATGAGTACCCAATACAGTATGTGGCCAGTGCTTCTGACATCGCTTAATCTCGCACCATGGGAAAGCGTGAATCCATCAAACTGCTTTATGGCTTTACTCATCCCAGGTCCAAGGTGTCCAGGAAAGGATTTTGATTTGTTCCTTGAGCCCCTAATTGATGAACTGGTTGAACTATGGAAAGGTGTCAGCACCTATGATGCTATTACTGGTAAGAAGTTTGACCTTCGTGCTGCTGTTCTGTGGTGTATACATTATTATCCAGCGTTAGCCACGTTATCTGGGCGAACAACAAAAGGGTATTTTGCTTGTATTCATTGCGACAAGGATCCGTTGTCTCGGTCAATAAGGGGCAAGATTTGTTACATTGGACATCGTCGGTACCTGAAAAAGAATCATAAGTGGCGCAAAAGCTTGGCTTTTGATGGTAAAACTGAAAACAGAGGGCCGCCAGGGAAGTTCACTTTGAAGGAGGTCTTAGAGCATCTAGAGAAGGTGAAACATGTTAAGCCAGGGCAGCATCCTGAAATTATTACTAGGGTTAAAAGGAAGCGTACTAAGGGTCCAAAGATTTACAGTCGTAAATCTATTTTGTGGAGATTGCCATATTGGAAAGACTTGAACCTTCCACATAATCTCGATGTGATGCACATAGAAAAAAATGTATGTGAAAACATTCTTTGCACATTACTCAATGTACCGGGCAAGACCAAGGACACGACTAATGCCCGGCTAGATTTGTATGATATGCAGATAAGGCCTGAACTGCACTTACAGCAGAATGGCAACTCGATCAGTGCTCCACCTGCTCCATATGTCTTGGGGAAGGATCAAAAAATCGAGTTTTGCAAGTTCCTTAAAAATGTTAGGTTTCCTGATGGATATGCTGCTAATCTATCAAGGACGAACCTTCTCCCACACCTACGACGACGTGCCGAGATCGAGAGGAAGCTACAGCTGAGGGGCAGGTGGCTTCGAGACGAGAAGCTCCCCAGCGAGTACAAGTGAATCACCCAGCTTCAACGATCATCGGGAACATCAACGAACGAACTACACGGTCGAGGTTTCGAAATGACTCTCATGTTGCCCATGCTGCTTTTGAGCCCAAAGACATTGGACACGTGCTTTCTGATTACAATTAGGTAAATTCTATGCATAAGGAGTTGGAGAACTTTTAGAGAAACCAAGTTTGGGAGTTAGTGGAGCCTCCACCGGGTTGTAAGCCGATTGGGACAAAATGGGTGTGGAAAAATAAAGAGGGAGAGAAAGGTGAAGTAGTGAGAAACAAGTCGAGGTTGGTTGCTCAGGGGTACACACAAAAAGAGGGGATAAACTATGATGTGACATTTGCTCCTGTAGCCCATTTGGAGGCGATTAGGATCCTTCTAGCCTTTTTTGTGGCTAAAGGGTTCAAATTGTACCAAATGGATGTGAAGAGTGCGTTCCTGAATGGTGTGTTGGAGGAAGAAGTGTATGTGAGGCAACCACTGGGGTTTGAGAGTGAGAAGTACCTCCACAGGGTGTACAAGTTGAGGAAGGCGCTGTATGGGTTGAAGCAGGCGCCTAGAGCTTGGTATGGTAGGTTGAGGGGGTTCCTATTTGAGAGAGGCTTTAAGATACGTAAGGTAGTTCAGACCTTGTTTCTTCTCAGGTAGGGCAAGGATATCCTAATTGTTCGGGTGTACGTGGGTGATATTGTCTTTGGTGGCTCGTCTAACTCTTTGGTTGCAAGATTTACAGAAGACATGAGCAGGGAATTCGAGATGAGCATGATGGGTGAGTTGCAGTTCTTCCTCGACCTCCAGATCAAGCAGTCGAAGGATGGAACATTTGTACACCAAGCCAAGTACACCAAGGACATTGTGAGGAAGTTCAAGATGGAGGACTCCAAGGCCATGACGACGCCGATGAATACGACTACAGCCCTGGATGCGGACGAGGAAGGTGAACACATGGACCAGAAGGATTACCGGAGCATGATCGGCTCTCTCCTGTACCTGACGGCGACGAGGCCGGACATCCAATTCTCGGTATGTCTGTGCGCTTGTTTTCAAGCTTCTCCAAGGACTTCGCATCGGCAAGCAGTTAAGCGCATCTTCAAGTATTTGCGATACACTCCCCACTTTGGCCTTTGGTACTCTGCGTCTTCTCCTTTGGAGCTTCACGGTTTTTCAAACGCGGATTTTGCCAGTGTCGGTTGGATAGGAAGTCCACTTCTGGGACTTGTCAGTTCTTAGGTTCTTCTTTGGTGTCTTGGTCATCCCGCAAACAGTCAAGTGTTGCTCAATCTACAACCGAAGCCGAGTACGTTGCTGCAGCTAGTTGTTGCTCTCAGCTCCTTTGGATCACATACACCATGAGTGACTTTGGTGAAGAGTATACCCAGGTTCCACTTCTTTGCGATAGCAAGAGTGCCATTAGTGTTGCGAAGAACCTAGTGCTTCATTCCAAAACCAAGCATATAGAAGTGAGATACCATTTTCTGAGAGACAATGTTGAGAAAGGGAAAATAGCCTGATCCATGTGCCCACACAAAACCAACTAGCGGATATTTCACCAAGCCCCTAGATCAAGCAACTTTCACTCGTTTGCGGGGAGAACTTGGTGTGTGTTTGGTTTCTTGAGCTGGTGGTGGGAGCTCCCTATGTAGCATATGTATAGCTTTCTTTTTGTGCATTCTTGCGTTTTGCATTGCATATGTATCATGATGTATAGGCATCTTTGTATCTTAGATTGCATGCATTTGTATCATATGCATAGTTGTAGGAAAAGCTTCTCTTATATACATTATTCACCATGATGTGCTATAAATGATCTTGTGAGCTAGTTTGGTATGATATGGTTTAGTTTGGCTTAGCTGTTGATGATCTTGAATTATATCCATGGTTGATAGCTATGCTTTTGGAAAATGCTACATGTATGTTCTCTTGTGAGTAAATGCCTTTATATGATCATGACATGTTTTAGTAGCTTTGCTATGCTTAATTTGTGCTTGAATGGCTTATTTTGATCATATGGGGACAAAGGCTCATTTGTCATCATGAATGTTTAGCCCGCTTGCTTTGTCTTGCGGAGGGAAGTTCCTTTTTGTCGCAAAGACATTTCATGTACCAAATACAAATCTAAAAATGGAATGTTTATTGCATGGAAAATATGTTCCGATGTCATATGTGCTTAATTAAGTTGCTTTTGGGTGCTAAACCGTTGCATGTTGCCTACCATTGAGAAGTCTCAGATATAGAAGTAGGCACATGGCTCAGTGGCTTTTACATGACATGAGATGCTTGAGGGTGTTTATGATGATCTTATGCTTAGAATGGTTGTCCAAGCATGAAGTTTGTGTGGCTTTGCCATTTTGACATGTTTTGCTCATGTTTAGGACTTTTCTCATGAGAGGGTATTTTTTCGCAAAAATGCTCAATTCTATCTTAGCTTTGCCCAATGGTTGTGAAACTTGGTGATCTTGTAGCTGATGTTCATACGAAGCTATAGAATATCTAACTTGCTCATTTGGACATGTGTAGCATCTTGTGGTGAATTTTGTCTATTTGAGAAACTCTAGGTTGAATTTTTTCGAATTTTGCCTTGATTCTTGCATTGTCAACAAGGGGGAGAAGTTTGTGCATGATTTGAGCACCTAGGAGCATTTGGAAGGTGTTCAAAGTGGTTCGGGGAGGTTTCGGAAAAGTTTTTCTGGAGGCGGTTTCTTGGGGCGGTTAAACCGCCCCCTGGCGGTCAGATACCAGAGCGGCGGTCTGACCGGCCCAGGCAGGCAGTCTAACCACCCTAGGCAAGTGTGAGCAGTTTTGCTCCTTGTTTGCATTCCCATGTTGCATTGCTGCATTGGTTCAGGGGGAGTGTGCTTTGGCTCAGGGGGAGCTTGCATATGTGCAGGGGGAGCTCTCGTGTGAGTTTGTGGTTTGTGGCCTTGTGTGCCTTTGGTGGTCTTTGCTCTTTGTGTGAGCTTGTTTTTGTCTCGGTTGTGTCGAGTCGTTGCCCTTGCCTAAGGGGACCGAGACTTTCCTTCTTCAAGTGATCTTGCTCTTTGCCTTTCCTTTGGCTTTCGATCGCTTGTTGAAATTCTTTTGGTCGTTTCTTTTCTTTTCCTTTTCTCTTTGGATACCAAATGTGTGTGTTGTCAATGCACTCATCAAGGGGGAGATTGAGAGCCTGTGTGGTTCGAGGACCGGTGGATGGTCGCTTCCTGGTGTGATGAGTGATTGACAACGTTGTGTGGACTGACTCTTGGCTAAGTATTGTAGGTGCGGACTGCGGCTTGATTGGTGCTGGTGCAGGTGAAGAACAAGTGCGAAAGGTCGATGTCGGTGAGGCCTCCAGGTGTGGAGGAGACAAATCGGCTTGATTCGAGGGACCCGGTGGCCAGCGGGATCAAGTGTGAGTCGCATGGTGGCAATAACAGCAAGACGAAGTCATGGATGGTTTCTTTGTTGAGCCTCAAAACCAAGGTCGAGCCCGGACAACGTGGGAGCCGAGTCATGAGTGGAGATTGGCGGGAGGCTACACCGAGTCTGTGGGGTTTGCAGTGGTTCACCACAAAACCACTAGGTTACTCGGTTGAGCCACAAAACCGAGGCCGAAGACTCGACGAGGAGGTGCGACCACCCAAGCCGGTTCAACCGCCCAGGAGGGGCGGCCCGACCGCTTGGGCTGGTCTAACTGCCCAGGGGTGGCGGTCAGACGGCCCGGGTCGCAGCCGCCGAGAAGCTTCGAAGCGGAGGACACGCGACATGATCGCAAGAGATGCATTGGTGCTACGCAAGCTTGTGGTGGATGCGCATCCGTCCGATGGTGCTGAACTGAAGACTTCCAAAATTGCCCTTGAGGGGCTTGTATCCCTAGTTGCTATAAGGGTAGTTTAGTCTTTTGGTTGCCCCCATATAAACACTTGAGTTGTGGGATGGCAGCCAACTCTTGGAACCCTAGCTCATTTCCCTTTGTTATTTTCCTTTCCTATTTTCCTTAGGATTTTCTAGGACTAGCTTGAGAGCTTCATGATGAGATCTTGAGAGAGGGATGGATGATTGGGAGGCTAGCTAGACCTTGTATGAACCATCATGGTATGTATAGAGGATTCGGCGTGGTTCCTCAAGGCCTTGTGTTGTCTATCCCGTTTCTCTTTTTGGTGATTTTCGGATCTCTTTCTTGTGATTTTTGTGGCGGTGTTTTGAGGGTGATTTCTTGCGGAGTTCCTCGATTTGGTGGTTTTCGGAGTTCCTCGAGTTCATGACCTAGAGTCAAGATTCGCGATTCCCTTTGAATGAGAGCGTTTCGGTGGAATTCCTTTGGTGGAGAGGTTGCCCAGGAGGTAACCTAGGTATCCCCGAAGTTCCGCTGCAATGCGTGGGGTGAACCGGGAGATCGGGCGATGGGAAGTTGAGGGCTGACCCGCGGCCAGGTTATCTGGGAGGGGCGGTTTAACCGCCATAGGGGGGCGGTCTAACCGCCTTGGGTCTCCTAGGTGGAAGTTTTGATTTTGCCGGATCTTTCTCTGTGAGTTTGTTCGCCTTGATCACAGGAGCGTTCTGGTGAAGTCTTGGCTCGTTTTGGTGCTGTTTGCAAGGAGTTCTTGGGTTATGATTCTTGCTGGGTACATGAGGTTAGACCGCCCCCGTGAGCCGGTCTAACCGCCCTAGGCCTTTTGGGTGAAGTTCTTGTTTCTACCGAGATTTTTTGGTAGCTAGCTTGGCCTTGACCAGAGGACCCTGTGGCTGAAACCGTGGAGAGCTTTGGAGCTCGGAAGAAGGCTTTCGGAGGATTTTCTTGGTTGCCAGGTGCAGACGGTCTAACCGCCCCCCATACCCAGTTTGACCGTCCCCCAAGCAGATAGCTTCCGAGTTGTTTCCGCTGCCGTGTGTGTGTAGAAGCTGTGCCTGCAGGTAGTGTTTGTTCCTAGAACCAGTAGCACTTCAGTGGCTTCGTGGTTTTGGCAAACGGAAGGTTGCGTGCGGAGCGTGTCATTTTGGGTACCCGGCCGAGTTCATCTTGTTGAAGAAGTCATCTCCTTCGAGAAGAATTTTTATCGGCTCCCATTCACTCCCCCCCTCTGGTCGCCAGTTCGGTCCTTCACCACCGCAAACCCCGCGTGCAGACTCCGGTCTTGAGCCGCTACCCTTCACCGGCTCCTGTCCATGACTTCGTCTTGCTTTTCTTGCCACCATGCGGTCCGTACTTGATCCTGTTCGGCCACCGGGTCCATCGAGCCGATCCTACTTGTATCTCCACTCCTCGGAGGCCCCGCAAGGCTAAGACCTTTCGCGCCCGCTCTTCACCCGCACCAATGCAAATCAAGCCGCAACCTGCACCTACAATACTCGACCAAGAGTCAGTCCACACCATGTTGTCAATCACTCATCACACTAGGGAACAACCATCCACCGGTCCTCGGACGCTCCGGTCCTCAGCAGTGGCTAAACCGAGTGGTGGTGAGGTGTTGTTGCGCCCGACAGCTCCCGCTTCCCCGACTCCTCCAAGTTCCATGCTCCGTCCCTTCCTTGCTTGGCCATTCTCCGCGTACTACATACACAAACGAAGAACAAACCCTACATAAGCTAACAATGTGACTGTCTCAATACCATGCACACATAAAGTAAACAAGATTAGCCAACAAAATGATCTCACCCTTGTGTCCCACTGATGTAGAGAAATGCAAGACGGGGAACCGATGAGTGTTGGCCTTGCCTTTCAAGAATGATGTGCTGCACTCACCTATTTATCGAGGACTACAGTGGGCACGTGAGCTCGGTGTAGCATTACTAAAGTTACTATGGAAAACGTGAGATGCTCGGAATATTGTCAGGCCTATGCGAGTGTTCGCACCCAAAATTGGCACAAAGCCGATCTGGCTGACGCCACCGGTCAGACCGGTGTCCTTGAACGGTCTGACCAGTCGGGCGTCCTGTAGCCGATCTGGAAACGGCCACACCGGTCTGACCGGTGGGCCTAACCGATCTAACCGGTGGACCCCGAGTCTGAGTAGAATTGAGGAATCCTAGCGAATTTCGACTTGTAAAGGGTTTCCTTGCGGGGCAAGACCTCCCCACCCTATAAATTTTAAGGGCCACGGCCGTTTGAGGTGGAATCACCCAATCGATCATTACTTTCTACAACTTTTATCTCTCAAACCCTAGCTTTTCCAACCTCGTGCTTTCCTTGTTTGTCTTGACGACGATCAGGGACGTTCTGAGTGGCCTTGCCGACCTCAGAGCAACCCTAGGCGCGCCACCTCCGACGGGGTCCCTCCCGAGGCGGCGATCTTAGGCTTTCACCGCGCCTCTGCAGCCACCGGTCAGACCGGTGCCCCTGACCAGTCAGACCGGTCCGGGCAGGAGCTCGGCGAGTTCAGCGTTTCGACGTTCTGCGTGATCTAGCGCTCGTGTGTGTTGACCAGAAAAGCGTCAACATACTTTTGGCGACTCTGCTGGGGATGAAAGATCAGGTTGCTAAAACCATTCAATCTAGCCTCAGCCAGATGGGTGCTCGGTGCGAACTCGATATGAACAACATTGTCACCGCATTGCTAGAAGATCTCTCTCCGGTGGAGCAGCGGAAGTTCAAGGCGCTACAAGAGTACATGCAAGTACAATTCCTAGCTGGCGTCAAGAAGGATCGATCCGGCAAGGTAGCAAGATTGAAGGAGTTCGAGCTGCCGGCGATCAGGCTAAACGACAACAACGTTGAGGTAATTCCCACTGTAAGTAAGAAACCCCCGTCTGAAACTTCTCCTATGAAATCTACAGTGGAAAGTGATGAATTGCTTGCTTCGTATATTGCTCGTTTAGAATGCTTAGAGGATCTTGAAAAAAGATAGGAGTCTAGGTTTTAATAATAATGAAACTAATAGTAGTACTCCAAAAGCTAATCCTCAACGGTCCTATCCTAGCTTAGCACCTTTGGCTGTAAATAATGGTAATCATGAATATGGTTTGACTCCAAATCCAGCATCTGGTCAGTACCCTCAGTTTCAACCACACAGGCCAAACATGGCCGCACTGGTCGAACCGATGCAGGGTACCGGTCAGACCGGTGCTATGGATTTGGTGCCCGACCAGCCTTTGCCAATTTCTGTCGTCCCAAATCAGATGGTCCCTACTTTTTCTAATACAATCAGTAATGTTGGACCTCATTATAGTACGACAATGAATACATCGGCCTCCAAAACCATTATTCCGGACGATGTGTTTGAAAGTTACAGACTAGCTCAAGCTAAGATAGCTCCCTATTTAAATAAGATGAATTTGGAGAATCCTCAGCCACAACAGCCAAATAATCCTAATTTGCCGGAATTTAATAAATTGAAGAAAGATTTGGCTAATGTCGTTAAAACTAAACTTGGTGTTGATATTGGTAATACAAATTTGTATCAAAAGCCATATGATCCCGAGTTTGATAGATTTCCTCTCCCACGTGGTTGGCGTATGCCCGATTTAATTAAATTTAGTGGTGATGATGATCGAACCACATGGGAGCATGTTAGTCAATACACTGCACAACTAGGTGAAGCTGGTGTCTATAATGCTTTGAAAGTACGCTTATTTTCTCTATCTTTGACTGGCACCGCTTTTGCTTGGTTTTCTTTGCTTGCTCCCGGTTCTATTATATCTTGGGATATGCTAGAGCGTAAATTTCATGATCACTTTTATAGTGGGAATATGCAATTAAAATTGATAGATTTAACATCGGTTAGGCAAGGAAGGGATGAGACTGTCTCTGCTTACATTAAAAGGTTTAAAGAAACTAAAAACCGGTGCTTTAATTTATCAATCACTGATATGGACCTTGCAGACATTTGTCTGAAAGGTTTAAGGTCATCTATTAGGGATAAGATAGAGGGCTCTGATTTTCTTTCGGTTGCACAAGTTCAAGTAAGAGCTTTAGTTGTTGAAAACCGGATGAATAAAGAGAAGGATAATTTTAAATCACGTCGTTCTAATGTTCATATTATTGATTATGATTCTGATAGTTCGAACGATAGTGATAAAGAAATTGATGCTGCTGAATTTGTTTGGCCCTCTAAAGAAAAAGCTTATTCTTGTTCATCTCTTAAGCCAGCTAGTAAAGGTCGGCAAGAAGAAATTAAATTTACTTTTGATGTTTCCAAATGTGATCGTATATTTGATGAATTGCTTAAATCTGGAAATATCAAGTTAACTCATACTATTCCTCCACTTGAAGAGTTGAAAAGACGTGCATATTGCAAATTTCATAATTCATTTTCTCATGCTATTAATGATTTCAATGTGTTTTGTCGACAGGTTCAATCGGCCATAAACGAAGGTCATTTGACTTTTCATGAGATGCAAGTGGACAAGACTCCTTTTCCAATCAACACCATGGATTTACAGCAGCCTAAGGTACTGGTTTGGCCACATCAAGCTGAAGCAACTAAAGGCAAGAACGTGGTAAGCGGGGAGGCTAAGCCCGATTTGAGAGGAAAGGAGCTGGTTCGTAAAATTGAGTATGAGAAGACTCCTAATGGCAAAGAGACCTTCAAGGTTACAGTGAGTACTTCTGGACATGGGGGGCAAGGGTCGTCCACACCCGCCGATCAGCAACCGTCTGAGCCGTCTCTGGCCAGACCGGTCAGACCGGTGGAGGTGACCGGTCAGACCGGTGCGCCCCCAGGCCGACCGAGGATGATCAAGCCAAGTCGTTCGGAGATTGGAAACTGAAGCTTAATGTAGCAAAGAATCAGGGGAGTGGTCCTAAGCCAAAGGTCACTTTCGACATGCTATTTGACAAGTATTCCAAGCAAAAGGCCGTTACATGTGATCGGCCGTTAAAAAAAGGATGAGGTCACCTACACACCAAGGGGGTTCGTCTTCACCTCCAAGGGCTGCTACAAGACTCAAGGGTGAATCATCGCAGCAAGGACAACGCTTTACTCCACCATGGGCGTCATCAAGTTCACATGCACCACGCCCGATTTATGATGACAATGGAGTGATGTGGATGCCTTATCAACAAGCCTTTCATCCTGGATGGGGAGGATAGGGATCAGCTTTTGACAGAATCTCCAGGCCTATCCAAGACCGATTAGCTCCTCGCCGTTCTGGTCAGGGTTACCAGACCCGACCGGTCAGACCGGTAGCTACCACCGGTCAGACCGGTGCGGCCAGTCAGGCTGCGCCACCTCTAGTAAAGCAAGTCTACAGGTCAAAACAAAAGGAGGAGGTGTAGAAGATGGATATTGATCCAGAGAGGACTACAAATCAAGACATTATTCAGATTGGATCAATGGATGCTCCTATTGGAGAAGATGGCAAAAGACCGATTGTTCCTAACAATAAGGTTGTGACATCAACTCTAGGGGTGTTTGCTGCTGCTAATGACCATGAGGCCAGTGGGAGTGGTTCCAACTCTGAATACTTCTTGCCAAGGTGGTGTCCTCCCGGTTTGACTCGCACACAAAGGAGGAAGCTTCAACGCCTGAGGTTTCAAGAGAAGAGGGAGAAGGAGCTAGAGAAGCAGAGGGACGAAGCTTTCAACCAGTACAGGCCTATGGTACCTCAAGGAAAAGAGTGGAGAGTCAAGACCAGCTCCCAGTCAGCACCGGTCAGACCGGTGGAGGGGTCGGTCAGACCGGTCATAGGCGACGGTCAGACCGATGACCTAGAGACGCCGCCCGGTTTCTTTTCTTCGGCTCCTATGGTTTGTGATGACAAGTTCGCATCGGATCCTACACCAGAAGACGATGAAGAGCTTGCTGATTACAGTTCTTCGCCCGAGCGCATGAGTTTGGACATCAACGTGATCCATATGTCTATGAATGACTATTTGCTCTCGAAGGAGAACGTTGCGCATCTCGACTTTGGGCCAAAGGAAGCTATTTTCCAGAAGCCTAAAGCTGCTAAAAATCATCTGAAGGCTTTATACATGAAGGGACACATCAATGGGAAGCCTATGTCTCGCATGCTGGTGGACGGAGGAGCGATCGTCAACTTGATGCCGTATTCTTTGTTCAAAAAGCTGGGAGGTTCAGATGATGAGCTGATCAAGACCAACATGACCATCAGCGGTGTGGGAGGAGGCGAGCCGATGGGAGCTAAAGGCGTCGTCTCTATGGAGCTCACCGTTGGGAGCAAGACGTTAGCTACGGCATTCTTCGTCGCTGAGACACAAGGTAACTTCAGTCTCATCCTTGGTCATGATTGGATTCATGCAAATCAATGTGTGCCTTCTACTTTGCATCAATTCTTAATCCAATGGGTAGGCGATGAGGTAGAGGTTGTTCATGGTGATACGTCGGCTTGTGTTGCAGTGGCTGATAGCTCTACTATGGATAATCATGAGAATCTTAAGTGCTTAACTGGTTTAGATCTATCTTATTTAAGACTTATTGATTCTACCAAAGATGGCTTTGCTACTGTTGTCATGAAGCCGATCATTGATCAGGCTAAGACCTCTCTTTCGATTTGATGGATGCAAATCTAGAGTGGTTGCAACAAAGGCGAGAGCACTATCGGGCGCATAAGAACGATATGTGTGAGGCCATCGAAGACTTTGATGATTTGAGCAAGTTAGGACAAGGGTTTACGTCGGCTGATCCTTTAGAGGAGGTGGATATTGGTGATGGCACTATACCTAGGCCAACATTTGTAAACAAGAATCTTGAACCTTTGTTTAAATCTGATTTAATAAAGCTATTAAAGGAGTATGTTGATTGTTTTGCATGGAATTACAATGAAATACATGGTTTAAGTCGTGATTTAGTTGAGCATCGTTTACCTATTAAACCTGGTTTTAGGCATTATAAACAACCTCGTAGAAACTTTAATCCTGATATTTATGACCGAGTGAAAGAGGAAGTCAATCGGTTACTTGATGCAAAGTTTATTAGGCCTTGTCGTTATGCTGATTGGATCTCTAATATTGTGCCTGTTGAGAAAAAAGGAACAAAAAAGCTTTGTGTTTGCATTGATTTTAGAGATCTTAATAGAGCTACTCCTAAAGATGAATATCCTATGCCTATAGCCGATTTTCTTGTTAATGCTGCATCCGAACATAGAATTCTTAGCCTTCTTGATGGTAATGCTGGTTACAATCAAATCTTTATGGCCGAAGAGGATATATCCAAAATGGCTTTCATTTGTCCGGGGTTTGTTGGTTTATTTGGGTGGGTTGTTATGACTTTTGGATTGAAAAATGCGGGTGCTACTTATCAAAGGGCTATGAGTTTAATCTTTCATGATTTGCTTGGCATCATAGTAGAGGTTTATATCAATGATATTGTTGTCAAATCGGTTGGAGATGATTCTCATTTAGCTGATTTAAGACTTACGTTTTAAAAAATGTGTCGGTATAAATTAAAGATGAACCCACTCAAATGTGTTTTTGGTGTATCAGCTGGGAAGTTTTTGGGCTTTATTGTGCATGAGAAAGGCATAGAGATAGATCCTAAAAAATTGAGGCAATCCAGAATGTTAAAGCGCCTACTTGTAAAAAGGATTTGCAAAAGTTCTTGGGCAAGGTAAATTATTTGAGGAGATTCATTTGTAACTTGTCCGGAAAGGTGAATGCTTTTACTCCTTTACTTCGGTTGAAAAATGATGTTGACTTCACTTGGGGGGCAAAGCAACAAGAGGCATTTGATGAGATTAAGAGCTATTTGACTTCGCCTCCCGTTCTTCAAGCGCCCAAGAGTGGTATTCCTTTCAAGTTGTATGTAGCGGCTGAGAAGGATGTCATTGGAGGTGTTTTGACTCAAGAGACCGAAGGCAAGGAGTACATTGTTGCATATGAGAGTAGAATATTGCTGAACGTCGAAACAAGGTACACTTTTATTGAAAAGTTGTGTTTATCAATATATCATACTTGTACCAAGTTGAGGCATTATTTATTACCAAGTACTTGCATAGTAGCATGTCAAACCGACATAATCAAATATATGTTGCATAAACCAATTTTAAGTGGTAGAGTCGGCAAATGGGCTTATGCTTTAGTTGAATATGATTTACATTGTGAGCCATTAAGTTCAATGAATGGTCAAATTGTTGCCGACTTTATTGTTGGACATAGAGTAGATAAGCAACTTGATGTGAATGTCGGTTATGTTATTTTTACTCCATGGAAGTTACATTTTGATGGATCAGTTTGCAAAGATGGTTGTGGTGTTGGAATTGTTATTATTTCGCCAGGTGGGGCTGTTTTTTAAGCTCTTAACCGATTGGATCATGATTGTACTAATAACCAAACCGAATATGAGGCTCTTCTATTTGGATTGGAGATTTTGCATGACATGAGAGTAAAACATGTGGAAGCATATGGAGATTCTTTATTAGTGGTGCAGCAAGTCTCCAAGGTATGTCAATATCTAAATAGCTTTTTAAATGCTTACCTTGATAAATGTTTAGACATCATATCTTGTATGGATGAATTTGTTATCTATCATGTGCCACGAGAGGAAAATCCTAGAGCTAACGCTCTGGCTCAGCAAGCATCTGGTCATAATGTTCGAAAAAGAAATTTTCAAGAACACATACCGTTGCTTACAGCCGAGTGTTTTGCTCTGGAGGCACCGGTCAGGCCGACGCAGCCGACCGGTCTAACCGGTGACATCGGTCTGACCGATGTCACCAACCGGTCTGACTGGTCCCCTGGTTCTCGGTCAGTTAATGACACTGGTCTGATCGATGCCCATGACCGGTTTGACCGGTCCCCTGGTAAAAGTTCCTCCTCGGTTTTTAGTGACAAAGATGAGGTGGAGGATTGGAGGAAGCCTCTGGTTGATTATTTGCAAAATCCTAGCAGTTCAGTTGATAGAAAAGTCCGACGATGGGCTCTCAAGTTTGTTGTTGATAATGGTGAATTATATCGTCGGACTGCGGATGATTTGCTTCTTAAATGCTTGGGTCCTGATCAAGCTAGGTTGGCTATGGCAGAGGTTCATGAAGGTATTTGTGGTACTCATCAGTCGGCTCCCAAGGTGAAGTGGCTCCTTAGACGAGCTTGCTTTTATTGGCCTACCATGATAGCCGATTGTTTTAAGTACTACAAAGGTTGCGAAGAGTGTAGAAAACATGGAGATGTTCAGTTGGTGCCTGCTGCATTGATGCATCCGATTATCAAGCCTTGGCCTTTTAGAGGATGGGGATTGGATTTTATTGGCAAGATTCACCCTCCTTCTTCGAAGGGGCCTTGTTTTGTGATTGTGGCTACTGATTACTTTACCAAGTGGACTGAGTCTATTCCTTTGAAGAATATGACACATAGAGAGGTGATTGACTTCATTACTGAGCATATTATACATAGATTTGGCATTCCACAAACTTTGACTACGGATCAAGGGACTTCGTTCATATCCAAAGAGGTGCGTGAGTTTGTTGATTCTTATGGTATTAAATTACTCAATTCATCTCCATATTATGCTCAAGCTAATGGTCAAGCCGAGTCTAGCAACAAGACATTAGTGAAGCTCATAAAGAAGAAGATAGAAGACAATCCTAGAAGATGGCATGAGGTATTATCTGAAGCTTTGTGGGCTCATCGTATTTCTAGACGTGGTGCTACTAAAGTTACTCCTTTTGAGCTTGTGTATGGTCAAGAGGCTGTTTTGCCCGTTGAGGTGAATCTAGGCGCATATAGACTTGCAAAGCAAAATAATCTTGATGTTGAGACATATTATGCTTTGATGATGGATAATATTGACGAGGTGACTGACAAGCGTATGGAGGCTTTGGAAGAAATTGAAAAGGACAAGAGGCGAGTTGCTAGAGCATACAACAAGAAGGTAAAAGCTAAATCTTTTCAGGTAGGTGATTTGGTTTGGAAAACGATTTTACCTATTGGATCTAAGAGTAACAAGTTCGGCAAGTGGTCTCCAAGTTGGGAAGGTCCGTACAAGGTTGTCAAGGTTTGTTCTGGGAATTCTTACATGGTGGAAACTTTGCAAGGACAGCAGCTTCCGAGGGCTCTCAACGGGAGATACTTGAAGAAATTTCATCCAAGTGTTTGGCAAGACGCTTAATAGGATATGGCCGATTTAAAGCAAAAATCGCCCTTAGACCAAAAAATGGCCGGTGAAGTGTCACATCGACCTTAGAATTATTTTCTAGACAGCAAGCTTTACTAAAAAACAAGGGAGTATATGTTCGCACCCAAAATTGGCACAAAGTCGATCAGGTTGACGCCACCGGTCAGACCGGTGTCCTTGAACGGTCTGACCGGTCGGGCATCCTGTAGCCGATCTGGCAACGGCCACACCGGTCTGACCGGTGGACCTGACCGGTCTGACCAGTGGACCCAGAGTCCGAGTAGAATTGAGGAATCCTATCGAATTTCAACTTGTAAAGGGTTTCCTTGTAGGGCAAGACCTCACCACCCTATAAATATAAAGGGCCACGGCCGTTTGAGGTAGAATCACCCAATCGATCATTACTTTCTACAACTTTTATCTCTCAAACCCTAGCTTTTCCAACCTCGTGCTTTCCTTGTTTGTCTCGACGACGATCAGGGACGTTCTGAGTGGCCTTGCCGACCTCAGAGCAACCCTAGCCGCGCCACCTCCGACGGGGTCCCTCCCGAGGCGGCGATCTTAGGCTTTCACCGCGCCTCTGCAGCCACCGGTCAGACCGGTGCCCCTGACAGGTCAGACCGGTCCGGGTAGGAGCTCGGCGAGTTCAGCGTTTCGACGTTCCGCGTGATCTAGCGCTCGTGTGTGTTGACCAGGAAAGCGTCAATAGCGTGATACGAATCTATCTAGGTCAGAATCTTCAGTGGTGTGCATCGATTACATGTGTGGATGATGGGTATCATGGGATGAGCCCCACGTGTCTAGGTATGTGTTCACTTCCGAACTTCCCTCTCTAGAGCACAAGAAAGTCCTGCGGACAAATCACACCGCATCAGCTGCATCTAATGGCCATCTCAACTGCATCAGCTCATGCCGCATCAACTGCGAGACAACTCTCTACCATTTATTTATGTAATGTTTTAGGCGTCAATTGCATTTGGAGAACAAGATTGGGTGTTGTAATCACACTAGTAGAAATGTTAATATCCATGACATTTTTATAGTGACGTTACATTTATTCGTCATGGAAGTGGTCTCTACCGTGATGAATTTTGTAACTTCGTCACAGATAACTAGTGACGGTGCCAGGCCACTAAAAATAATGACGAAACTCAGAGGATCGTCACAGAACAACGAACTTGTTCGTCACAGATGAATCGTTCCAGTTCTGTCCTACAGGAACCAATGACGAACACAACTGGACGTCACAGAACAACAAATGTTATCGTCACAAAACAACTCAAAAAAATAAGACAGATCTGGTCCCACTTGCAACACGTGTAATTGTGGGTTCGACCGTGGGTCCCGCATACGGTCCCACCAGACAGAATCAGTGGCCCCGGTCGTATGGCGACGTTGCAGTACACGTCAGCATGACCCCTCCACTGCGGTCCCACTACCATGTGGCAATGTGGGCCCATGGACTCTTGGTCCTGCTATTCAGAATGGTGGGCCACCAGCCCAGGTGCATTGGGCCGGCCTTCTTCGTTCCAGGGAGGCGGCCTGCAAGGAGCCGGAAGTCGGCAAAAAAAGGTGCTTTCCCCAGGATTCGAACCGGAGACGGGAGGATACCAGAGAGGAAGTCTTACCACTGCACCATTCAACGTATTGCGGTAGAGAAGTACATATTTATTTAGTTAACGTTTAGAACATGAATTCCCATGTTCAATAAACAAACAGACTGAAAGTCTGAAACTCAATCAGACACCGTGAAGACAACCTTGCGGGTGGCTGCTGCGTGGCGGCGTCCCCGGCGGCCGAACGGAGGCTGCTGCATTGCAGCGTCCCCGGCAGGTGGACGGAGGCTGCTGCGTTGCGGCGTCCCCAGTGGGTGGACGGCGGCGTCCCCGGCGCACTTCGGCAGCATCCTCGGCCGGCGGACGGCGGCGTCCCCGGCGCACTGTGGCGGCGTCCCCGCGGCGGCAAGGTGACGGCTCGGTCCCACTTCAACTCTAGATTTCAAATCTAGTTAGTATCCTGTGTACTGGAATGCATTTCTTCTCATGCTTTTGGTCCAAAAGTAATGCTTTTCCTTAGATGTAGCTAGTAGAACTAGTTTGCAGAAGTTTGGAGCTCTGAAATTCGCTATAGTGTCAAATCTAGTTACTATCATGTGTGCTAAACATGGGCTTGCTGGGCGATTTGGGACGGTCTATAGTCTGAACTTTAGCTGTAATGGCAGAAGTTTGGAGCTCTGAAATTCGCTGTAGTGCCTCCAATTGCCTAATTTATATGGAAACCTGTGATTTGGATCTAACTCACTTTGAATATAATTACATAATGGAAGAAATTGATTATGTGCAGATTGTAATTTGTTTTTTGATTCTCATGCAATGCCTTGGACCATAATTTGGCCTGCTGGCTTGAATGTGTTGTGGTCTAGAAAACCATCCTACAATGAAATTTGGCCTGCTATGCTCTCATGTATTGTGCTGGAGCTACCATGTTTAGCACTGATCTTTTAATTTCTGGAGCTACGAACATGTTTAAACTGAAGGCTTGCATTAACATTAAAGGCCGCCAATGGCCATGGCTGAATTCTTTAATATTGAGTCTATGCTGCTGTGTTGTCAAAGTTTACTTTTTGTTGCGTCTGCCTTTTCCTTATATTACTACCTTCCTGAAAGTTTACTTATGTTGCTGTGTTCTGAATTTCCACATTTATGCCAAAACAGATGGATCGATGTTGGGTTCATTTGAAGCCATTCACACCTGCCTACATGGACGGAGTGGAAGAGTTCATGGAATTTGTTAGAGGAAAATACCCTGAAGAAAGCAAGATAAAATGTCCATGCCGCAGATGTCTTAATCAAGTTTTACGGCATCAGCAAGAAGTGAATGACCATATACACATCTTTGGAATGTCGCCTGCTTACACTCGTTGGATTCATCACGGGGAGTCTCCAGGTGCTGAAATTATTGAGTCCAGAGAGGAGGAGGTGCACCATGACAGATATGATTATGATGAAGGGATAAATTTGGGCGAGGATGATGGCCAAGATGATGGGCAAGATGATGATCATGGAGTCACAGAGATGCTGGCAGATTTGTACACATCATTAGAGGTAGATGGAGGGAATCCAAGGTTTACCAAAGTTCTTGCTGATGCCAAGCAGCAACTGTGCCCAGGATCAGAGCATTCCAAATTCTCCTTTCTAGTGAGACTTCTTTATATTAAGTCTCGCTATCGAGTTGGCAGTACAGCATTTAGTGCACTGATGAAGTTATTGTCCCAGGAATTCCCTCAATGTGAATTTCCAAGTTCTTATGATGAGGCGAAGAGGTATCTCGGTGAACTGGGCCTTGCATATGAATCAATCCATGTGTGCAAGAACAACTGTGTGCTGTTTTGAAACTCTAAGTTGTTTGACAAGGATTATTCCAAGCTAGAAGCATGCCCAATTTGTGGTGAATCTAGATGGGAAGATGGTGATGGAAAAAGGCAGGTTCCTCATAAGGTCTTGAGGCACTTTCCACTTATAAAAAGGCTGAAGAGGATGTTTGCAATGAAAGAAACAGCTGAGCAGACCAAATGGCACAAGAAGGGTAGGAGGCCAGTCAAGAATGTAATGAGCCATCCAGCTGATGGGAGGGCTTGGAAGGATTTTGATAAGAAGTATAAAGATTTTGCAGAGGATCCGAGGAACTTGAGGCTTGCCTTAGCTACAGATGGTTTTAACCCATTTGGCCACATGAGCACTCAATATAGTATGTGGCCCGTGCTTTTGACACCTCTGAAAATACCACCATAGGAATGTGTCAATCTAGCAAACTGCTTTATGTCTTTGCTCATCCCTGGTCCATCATGTCCTGGAAAAGATTTTGATTTGTATTTGAAGCCTCCAGTGGAAGAACTGCTTGAACTCTGGACTGGAGTAAGAACTTATGGTGCCGTAAGTGGTAAGAAGTTTGATCTCCATGCTACTGTGATGTGGTGCATACACGATTATCCAGCACTGAGCACCTTGTTGGGGCGAACAACTAAAGGCTATTATGCTTGTATCCATTGTGACAAAAAATCCTCTATCATGTGCCCCTGAGGGGCAAAATTCGGTACATTGGCCATCGCCGTTTTCTTCCAAAGGATCATGCTTGGCGGAGAAGCTTGGCTTTTGATGGCCGCCCTGAAACGAGGGATGCGCCGGGTAAGTTCAGTACAAAAGAGATCCTTGAGCAGCTTGAGAAAGCGAAACATGTGAGGCCAGGAAAGCATCCAGCACCTCCGTCCAGGAAAAGGAAGCGTGGGGAGGATGGCGGGCCTAAAATTTTTAGTCGCAAAGTTTTGTTGTGGATGCTGCCATATTGGAAAGATTTGTTGCTGCCATACAATCTTGATGTTATGCACATAGAAAAGAACATCTGTGAAAACATCCTTGGCACATTACTAGAAATTCTGGACAAGACCAAAGACACCGATAATGCAAGGTTGGATTTGCGCGATATGGGCATTAGACATGATCTGCACTTGCAACAGGATGGCAACTCAGTTGTGAAGCCAGATGCTTTCTATGTATTGAACAAGGAAAATAAAGTTAAAATTTGCAAATGCCTCAAAGGTGTGAAGTTTCCAGATGGGTTTGCAGCCAACCTAGGCAGATTTATAAGTGCAGATGGTGCTAAGTTGCAGGGCCGGCTGAAAACACATTGTTGCCATGTACTACTACAAAGGATCATACCTGCTGCATTAAGAGGATTGGTAAGGAAAGATGTGTATGAAGCAATTTCAGAGCTCGGGAACTTCTTCAGAGTCTTTGTACCTGGTAGATTACCATATTTGTACCTTTTCATTTCCTTCCCTAATGCCATTTGTGGTATGTTATTTACAAGCAATGGTTGTGGATCATCCAACATTTCATTTTTATGTATTGGATTTGAATTGCATACTTTCCCCTTTGTTGAATGGAATGAAGCCTATTGTTGAATGGAATGAAGCCTATTGCCTGGATCCTTGTTTGAAGATTTCCTGTGGAAATCCTGCAAAAATGAACTCGTCAAAATTGTTTGAATTTGTTTGTGTTCTTAAACCTGCAGTCAAAAATGAACTCGTCAAAAAGGTGTATAATGCTACAGGGCTATGCTCATGTGCTGTAGAGTCACTACTGTACTGCCTGCACTGTATCTTTGTGTTCTTAAACCTGCAGGGACTTGCAACATGCAAGCCATTGGTTCAAAGCATTGCACTGTATCTTCTAGTTCTTGCTTCTCTTCTACTCTAGCAAGATTTCTGCACAATATATGATACACTAGGAGCAACCACTCCCAATGCATGGATTTGATGATGCAATAAAACAATTTCACATAGCAGTGACCAATATAGCCTCACCAGCATATATGCCAGACACAAACATCAGTACTGACACAAACACATAGCAACATTCCATTCACCAGAAAATTCAGACACAAACACATAGCAACATTCCACTAAACATCAATACTAGATTCTGAAGATGTAGTTCACATCACTACTGGAATTTCATCTACTGACTCTGAACCATCAACCATCCTTATTTACAGACACAAACAGCAAAGACCTGCATTCATGCGAGCCGATAACAAAATAAGCATCCACACTGATGCTTCAGCTTCTAGCATGATGCTTCAGCTTGCTGCTTCCATTTGCTTCCACCAAAGCACTACTTGTTCTTCTATGCCTTCTCGGATGCAGCTTGGAGTGCATGAAAAAGTCTTTTCTTCCTTGCCTGCTCCCTCTTGAGCTCACCCTCGAGCCACTTGACATTCTCCTGTGACTCTGCCGCCGCCTCGCCCAACTCCTAGAAGGCCATCTGTTGGCATCAGATGATAGCATTAGTTCAATGTCGAGCACAGATGAGACTACAGTACAACATCAGTACAATGTTCAGCACATGACAACATTTGTTCAACTACAGATAGCACATGACAACATTTGTTCAACTACATGATAGCACATGACAGTTTAATCATGACAGCAATGAAAAATAGAAAGAGGGCTCCAATGTTCACCTTCTTCTCCTTCCTCTTCAGCACCATCTCCTGATCATCCAGCACAATCTCTTGATCCTTCAGCACAATCTCCTTCCCTGTCACCAACTCCCCACTGCTTGAGTCCTCACTGCTAGAGGTCATCAACTCAATGGCTGTCTCCTTGCCTGTCCCCATCTCCTTCCTTGTGACCGCCTCCTTCCCTATCACCACCTCCTTCCCCTTCTTCTTGCGCTGCAGGACACCGGAGCGGGAGCGGATCACCCAGCGACGGCGCGCGATAGACTCAGGCGTGCGGTCGGCGGCAGAGCGGATCTCCCGGCGCGTGCTGGCTCTGAGTGCGCGCTCGGTGGCGGAGCGAGCCCGGCGCGCGCTGGCCTCAGCCGTGCGGCTGGCGGTGGCGGGCAACCCCCCGGGAGCGCTAGCCTCAGGTGGGTGGGGCGTGGCGGAGCGGATCTCCCGGCGACAGCTGGCCTCAGGCGCGTGGGGCGTGGCGGAGCGGATCTCTCAGCGATGACTGGCCTCAGGCACGCGGGGTGTGGCGGAGCGGATCTCCCGGCGACGGCTGTCCTCCCGTTCGTGGAGCCCCTGTCGGAGGAGCTGTTCGTCGGTGGAGCTCCTGTCGGTGGAGCTCCCGTCGGTGGACCTCCCGTCGATGGAGGGGGAAGCGAGGCGCGTCTCGCAGAAGCGGCCCAGCTAGTCACGATCTTGGTGACGGGCCGCGGCAGAGCGATTGTAGGGACGCCGCGGCATACTCACCGGAGGAAGGGGGCAGCTGGTGAGGAGGAGACGCCGAGGAAGTGAGACTAGAGACTGGAGGAGACGCCGAGGCGAGGAAATGACGCCACAGCTTTATGTCGATGGCTATGTTCTACTATAACAAAATAATGGGATGCGCTCAATCGACATTACTTGAAGTAGCGCAGTGGTGAGACCGTTGTTTCCGAGGCTGGTGACCAGGTTTCGAATCCTATGTTGGTCACCCCATTTAAAAAAAATAAAAAAAACTTGTCCAAAAATTGGCTGGAGCCGGGACTCGAACCCGAGACCAAATGCTAGATAGTGACAAGTCCCACCACTACGCCAAATGTAAGTTAGCATACAAGTGTTGAAACTAATTTACTTCTACTATAATTATAAGGGCTAACAGGTGGCAGCACCCTATTGGCTCTGCTGTCTTGGAGGTGAAGAACTTATGGATGGTTGGTATTTATTCTTTTAATCCAGAATTAAATTTTGTAATAAGTATTTCTTCGTCATACATAATCCGAATTCGACGTTTTTTCTTCCTAAATTTTTCTAAAATCATGCTCTTTTCTATAATGATGTTATTTTGTACGGATTCTATTTTGCAGATCCTATTTATATCCTTTTATCTAGTTCCTCCTAAATATCGATTTAAAAATCATTTGTTTTGCACAAACATTACTGATGTAACTTCGTATTTTGCAAAAATAAACTAAACACAAGCTTATGGTCAAGTTTGAAGTGCATATGAATTCGAAATTTTCGAAAACTATGATACACTTCAACGTTCAAGTAACATTTCATGAGACTATGTTAGACATGTATCCATTTCTAAACAACGTAGGTTCCGCTGTCATCGAAATCATTTGAATTTTCGATGACAAGTTTATGGACCCAAATTATGTTACCACATCAATTTGTAGAACCATCGGAGCTTTTTACAATATTATTTGAATTATGATAGTGCACATTCGAGATGTAAGTTTGATTTAACCCTAATAAACTGATACTGAAATCATTTTTTTCATTTGCGAAAGTTGTAGATCTTGATTTTAGGAAATTTTAGAAAAAAAATCATCCAATTTGGAGTTAGTATGAGGCACAAAAACTAATTACAAGTTTTAAATAGAGATTAAAAAGAGAAAACACACTTGGTCATCCCAATTCATAGCAAGTGCAATTTCTGTTTTTAATCTTCGGATAAAACTTGTAAACCGTTTTTCTCACTCATACGAACTCCAAATCAGTTGATTCTTTTTCCTAATTTTTTCTAAAATCAATTTCTACAAGTTTCGTTCTAGCGTTTCTCTGTTGGAGTATATTTTAAATTTCGACAAGATTCAAACTCAAAAATCATACTATCCTAATCTCATTTCAAAACTGGGGCCACCTGTCAGTCCATCTTGGCAGCAGGCGCAGCCGCGGGATGCCGAAAAGGTGAAAACGCCCTCACCCCGCCCACCTGTCAGTGACAGCGGGGTCTCGCACTCCATCTGAAATTCCGAAAACACCCCTCGCGGCCTCTCCCACTCAATCTGAAACGACACCCCCCGCGGCCTCTCCCTCTCCTCTCAGTCTCTCCCGCTCCTCTGTCCTCTCGCCCTCTCCCCCTCTCCAAACCCTAGTCGCCGCCGCGGGTGCCTCTTCAATGACGCCCACCGCCCAGCCGATCCGTACATCGACGACGCACGACGCCCCGTCTGGGTTCGCACCTCGACGACGCACGACGCCCTGGCCGGGTCCGCACCTCGACAACGCACGACGCCCCGGTCGGGTCCGCACCTCGACGACGCCCCGGCCGGTTCCACACCTCGAAGACGCACGACGCCCCGGCCAGGTCCGCACCTCGTCGACACACGACGCCGCGGCCAGGTCTGCTTCCTCACCGTTGCCACTGGGACTCAGATCTGCTACCACCGGAGTACTACGCCATCGACGACTCCGACCTGATCCCGCTACCACATCGACGAAGTATGGTAAAGACTCGTCGCAGTGTTCTATCAGGTACGCCAAATCCCTACAACGCCGACGTGTGGATTAGTGGTTGGAGCTCGAGGTGACTACAATTTCTTTGCTCTAGTACATCTGTGATAAAGGATTAGGATTGAGACGCGTGGATTAGGGTTTGGAGCTCAAGGTGGATTAGGGTTTTGAGCTCGAGGTGGATTAGGGTTCGGATTTGAATGTGATTACCGTGTACCACACTCTATTAACCTAGATGGTTTACTTTCTGGGAAATGGAGGATATATAATTAAGTGGAGTATTATGGGTGTGCTCTGACTAAATAAACTAATGGTTTACTTACTGGAAATATCACTGATATTATGGGTGTGCCCTTTGGTTGATTGACTGTTTATCAATGGAGCTGCTTATCTGGTTCTATATCTAGATGCTACTTTACCTTCAAGTTTAGACATTGTGATAATGTGAGAGATTTTGAATAGTGTCTGAAGTACGATTTTATTATTATCTATGTCAAGGAATTGTTATATGCTGTTCTTATTTTGTGCTGAGTGGTATTTCAATTATACCCATTACCTGTTTTATGTGTTTCACCAATGTTAAGCTATCTTCCTTGCTTAAACTTGTGGAATAGATGAATTTGACAACTTGTGGAATGGATGAATTTGACTGTAGACAAGGCATGACTGATCTCTTTTAGGTTGGTTAGTTTTCTGTTGATAGGCTGATCTATCCCACATTTAAGGCTATTGTCGTACTGATGGTGGAAATTTGGATCAATCTTGATGTGGTTATCTTTTTCTGTGAAATCTGTGCTGTTAACTTCTTTGTAACAAAGGCATGTCCATTTTTTATGAATGTGCATGTAGAATATTTTGATGGGTTGTTTCCTTTTCTTAACTTTGCAAAGCATGGTGTCTATTAATTAGAGGTTTTATTAATTAGAATTTCCATCAATGCAACATCCTGACCTGCCCTATGTGATTTCGCGTGTAAGAAACTTCAACATGTGCTTACGAGAGGAAGCGGGACAACAATATAGCAGAGATTAAGAGAAGGTTTGAAGAACTTGGTCTCCCATCAATTGTAAATTCATTTGGAAATGGACCACCCCCTTCAAGGGGAATTAGGAAAGGGGTATGGGGTAGACGTGCTAAAGATACAGATGATTCGAAGTATCTCCCTGAGGACCAGGTTCAGGGGGATACCGATGATGATGCAGAATTAGACGAGGAGCCTGCTCCCCTTATGGTCATTGAGGTACCAAGGGATGGGGGATGCACAATTGCATGTTTTACTACTATACTAGCATTTCCTTATATTTCACATGTTTTTCTCCTATTGCAGGCTCCTCATAGTAGAAGTACAGAAGAAATGCCGCCAGGAGGTGCAAGATCAAGTAAGCAAGTGAGGACTAGTCCTCCAAATGAGAGACTTGCTGAAGATATACCAACTGACGGAGCAACACAAGCTAAGAGAGCCAGGCAACGTACTTCAAATGAGAGACCTCGTGGCGTCAACACAAGGTCCTCCACAAGGCAACAGCCAACTGAAACAGCTGATCAAGGATTCCCTCCTGTAGCCGAAGAAGACAATGGTCTGCACAGTCCAAGAGAGTACGAGCATGACTGGTCCTACGATGGAGATTATGACAATGATGGTCTTGGTGGAGAACATGAGGAGCACCTTGAGGGACAAGAAGATGAGCTCCATGAAGAACAGACGCAAACGGATCATGGAGGTAAATGTCATTTGCATTTAAATTCTGCAATTTAGTTCCACTACCAATATTTGAGGAGTACTAACATTCTGAACTTTTGTTATTTTGTAGATCTTGCCCAAAGAGCTCCAAGAAGGCCTAGGCCACCAACAAGGGGTATCTTACTTGATAGGATGACGAGAGTGATGAAGAAGAAGCTGCCCATATCTGTTGCTGATGGGTCCAAAAGGTTGTGCAAGCTGCGAAATTCGCTTCGAAGGCTGGTGTCATTGTTAGGGATTCCGTTCCTGTCCTAACCCATTGGAAACATTACAAACAAGATAAAAACCTGATCGATGGCTTTGTTGGACGGTTAAGTGTAAGTTCCTCTTATCCTCTATACTATGTACATGTTACATTTAACTGTGAGATTGATCATCTTCTGCAACTAATGAATGATCTTAATCAATAATTTTCAGGGAAGGCTGGCCATTGATATCAATCAACAGCCAACTAAGGATGCTTGCTATAATGTTCTCCAGTCAACTATAAAGCAGAGGCGCTATAATTTGAAGAAAACCTACTTCACCAGCATCCCAATTGACCAGATCAGAACCACTTCTCCTGTACCATACATGACTAATGCACAGTGGAATGAACTGGTTCAGAAGTGGTCAGATCCAAAAAACATGGTATGTCCTATCTTCTGAACTCCACAGCTACCTATTGTTTCCATGTAAATTAAAGTGTGTACATATTACTGCTTCAGAAGTGTCTTTTTGTTTATACAGATGAATGCATGATTTTATTGAAGTAAATGTGTAAGGCTAAGACCTGTGAAAGTTCTCTGATTTATTTGAATTAGTCTATTCTCTTCTGGACTTAATGGTTAGTTGATTGCTTTGATATTTTACCCTGTTCAAATAAAATACATGTTTCTTCTAGCTGTTGTTCAGACATCATTTATCATTCTTGAGCTATTTTTTATTTATCTGGTAGGTGCCACAATTGATGCAACATAAATTTCTCACGCTGCAGCCCAGTAGGTCCAATAATTTTGATTGAATTATAATATGTATCACTTGTTGTTGCAGCGAATAGCTGAAAAGAACAAGGGAAACCGTGCCAAAGTCATGTTTCATCAGGCGACGGGAGCTCGATGCTATGTTGCCCAACTGCACGCATATGTAATAGGGCACTATTTTGTACTGTTACTTTCTTACTCCACTGCTATGTGCCAAAGTCAACTAATTTGGACTATGTGCATGTCATGCCAGAGGCAAAAGAAAATTGTTGTAGCAGGTGCAAACCAAGAAAAATGCTGATGGAGAACAAGAAGTTGATGCTGATGGAGAACAAGAGGCTGCTGCTGATGGACAACAAGAAGCTGCTGCAGATGGAGAGCTGGATGTGGTGGAGATCTTCAAACAGTGTCATACCAGCCGCAAGAAAGGAATGTCTGACATTGCAAAAGAAGCAATTGTAAGTCTAATTTCTGCTAGTACTGTTGTCGGCTTGTCTCTCAGCTCTCTGCTTGAGCTCTCTGAATGATCGAGTGGGGTAACCATGGTATTACCAAAAGCTCTATGAATAATACATAAATATTATTCTTGTTGTTTGCTTATTAGTTCTCGAGCTGTTATGTTATTTTGTGCATAAATTTGCTATCTCTAGATCCTAGTTGTATTGGCGTTACAATTTATCTAGTGCAATAACTGTTTGCTTAAGAGGGAGTGTGATAGGTTACATATGACATGCTCTTTACCAATTTTCAATTTTTTCCCCTTTGGTACTGGGAATCATTTTTTGTGATTTCTAGGAATTGGATTTTAGCTGAGTTGTTGCACGATTCTTTTTGCTAGTCAAGTGAATTAGTTTTTGTGTTCTTTCTGATCTAGAGAACCCTAGTCATGTGACTCTTTTACTTTTTCTGACATGATGAAAGTATTGTGTCTCTACTGCTACATACATTGAAGTAGCCAAATAAGATGAATAAAAACGTCTATTAAGTCACGATTCTGAAATTCAAAGTTTACCTAGGTTCTTGACAACTCTTTGGATTATGGCAGGCTAACATGGAAGCTTTGAAGGATCAGCCTCCTGCTGAAGGCAGTGCACTATCAAGTGCACAGGTTGTATCCAAGGTGCTCCCCAAGAGTAGCAACAACATCTTCTTGAAGAATATTGGTCTGCAGCCGACAAGCCCAACAAAACCACCAACAGTGAAAGAAAAGGCATTGCAGGAACAACTCGCGACTGAAAAACAAGCTTCCGCTGTTCTCCAAGATGAAGTGAATGTGCTGAAGCAGAATGCTCAGACCATAGAGGAAGCCCTTCAGAGGACCTAAATGGAGCTGCAAGAGTGCAAGAAGGCGATGGAGGTGAACAAGAAGGTGGTGGAGGAGAACAATCTGCTGCTTAAGCATCTTCTGCAGTTCAACTGTGGTGGTAATTTACCCGGTCCTTCGTCTTGATCATCTTGAAAGCGTGCTGTGGTGGTAAGTTTCAAAACTGTGGTGGTATCTTTTGCTGGAAGTTAGTCGAGTTGTGGTCTGTGAACTGTTGAGTCTGAACTTGTGTTGTCACTGCTGTGTGATGATGAACAACTTATCAACTTGTGTTGTGTGATGATGAACTCGTGTTATGGGATGATGAACAGCTTATGTGTTGTGTGATGTCCGGAATATAGTGAATTGTAACTGTGATTTGTGTGCAGCCATGCGGTGCACGAGGCACCACCAGATCGCGACACGTGGCCCAACCGAAACGGGACACATGGTGCAATCAGGTCGTGACACGTGGACCAATTAGATCGCGACACGTGGCACAATAACATCGAGACACGTGGACCAACAAAATCACGACACGTGGCCCAATAAAATCCTAACACATGGACCAACCAGATCGAGACATGTGGCCCAATAAGGTCGCGACACGTGGCACAATAATATTGGGACACGTGGACCAACACAATCGCGACACGTGGGCCAATAAGATCCTGACACATGGACCAATCAGATTGTGACACGTGTCCCAATAAGATCCTGACACATGGACCAATAATATCGCGACACGTGGACCAACGAGACCGCGACACATAGACCAACCACATTCTGACATGTGGGCCAATCAGATAGTGACACGTTGACCAATTAGATAGCGACACGTCATTTTCCGTATGCATGTATCCACGTCAGCATCCAGCGTGGAACCGAGCCATGTCAGCAGCCAGCGTGGAATCGAGCCATGTCAGCAGCCAGTGTGGCAACGGACCGCATCAGCAGCCAGCGTGGCATCGAGCCACGTCAGCTGCCAGCATGCACGGCGCCACGTGGTGGACGCTTCCATGACGAAATTAGTGACAATGTTCACTAGTCATAGAAGACGAGCGGTTACATGACGAAAAATGTGTCAGTCACTGAAAAGGAGCAGTTCTGTGACGAAAATGGCTGATTCGTCACGGTGCGACAAATGTGACGCGCTTTCTATGATGATCTCAGAATCGTCATAAATTCGTCACAGAAGGTTTTCAATGACAAATTTAGCTTGTTCCGTGATGAAAGTGTTTTGTCATGGATGTGAACATTTCTACTAGTGTCAGATGGACTGGATGGTCCTTGCGTTGCAACATGCAGGGTGCGGGATGACTTGACAAGTCCTCGATCAGGTACGCTGCATGGGTCTTGACTGAAAAGGTCTACGAATTGTCTGGATTCGCACTTGATGATTCCCACAGGCCTTGAAGACTGAGAAACATGATGAACTTGTTGACGCGACAAGACCAAAATGGAATAAGCTGGAATTGGAAAAGCAATATATGTTTGTGTGTGTGTATGTGTGTGTGTGTAATCATCTGGCATGCTCGACTGGCCGCCATGGAGCGGTGCCATCATCCTCTGGCGGCGGCATTGGAGGGACAGCCTCATCCGCGGGCGGCGCCCTGGGAGGTCCGCCACCATCTTCCATGGGCGACAGCAACAGAGCGACATCCTCGTCCATGAGCAGCTGCCACAAGGCTTCGGGTGCACCATCGACAAAGAAGCTGCGCCTTGATTAGTGGATTAGTGGTAAATGCTACTAATAGAAGTAGGAGTGGAAGAAGCAGAATGAACTTTCACCTTCTGTTCATCTGGTCTGATTGAATACTACTACTACTGTTTTTTCCTTGTAAGATGTTGGTTTTTTCATTGCGTAGCAGTGACAGTTTAATCTGGTCTGACTGAAAACTACAAATCGGACTTTTTCCTTGTGTTCATCCGGTATTTAAAAAAATCAAGGGAACGGACTTTCCATATACACCGAATTTATACCGAGGGAGTACACACACATTATCAATTTTATTAGAAACAACACAATCCAAATACAAACGACACAAATGCATGCATACGCATTGATTACACATGAGGATGGATCGATCCACTATAGGTGGAAGTACAGCGACATACTCTGAATGACACACTACTAGCAATCTACCATCACGGCTCATACTACTACCATCATGGCATACTACTACCATCACAGGCTCATGGCAATCCCGCCGCTACACGTAGTGCAGCAAAATGTGTCTCCTGGATCAGATACTCCTCCAAAGCGCGATGCCTTGCCCTTGTATCCCAAAGCCAGGCAGGCGAAACAGCGATGTTATGCGCGTGTAACAGCAGGTCACGAATGGTCCATTGCTTGTGACCCCTCTGGCAAAAAGGGCACACCCACATACCTTCGTGAAAAAGACGGGCGGGCCCGCCCTGCTGAAGCCAAAGCAACACAAACCATTTTAGGTCATGCGATTCATCTTGTTCAATGAGCACTGGCCGCAGGGGTGGCATTTCAATGGGCAACAACAGATGTGGCGGCCTGGGCCGTGGGTGAAAAGGTGGTGCCATGAGGTTCAGCTGATCCTGAGCTATCGTTGCCAATGGCTGAACTGGAGGTGGCATCACCCCCGGGTGTTGCTGAGATGCCGATGTCAGCGGAAGTGGAGGTGCCATTGGGGTCGGGTGCTGCTGAGGTGCCGATACCAGCGGAAGTGGAGGTGCCATTGGGGTCGGGTGCTGCTGCGGTGCCGATGGCAGCGAATGAACCGGGTGGTGGTGAGGTGCTTTGTGCCCGACAGCTCCCGCTTCCCCGACTCCTCCAAGTTCCATGCTCCGTCCCTTCCTTGCCCGGCCATTCTTCGCGTACTACATACACAAACGAAGAACAAACCCTACATAATCTAACAATGTGACCATCTCAATACCATGCATACATAAAGTAAACAAGATTAGCCAACAAAATGATCTCACCCTTGTATCCCACTGAAGTAGAGAAATGCAAGACAGGAACCGATGAGTGTTGGCCTTGCCTTTCAAGAACATTGTGCTGCACTCGCCTATTTATTGAGGACTACAACAGGCACATGAGCTCGGTGTAGCATTGCTAAAGTTACTATGGAAAATGTGAGATGCTCAGAATATAGTTAGGCCTACGCGTGATACGAATCTATCTAGGTCAGAATCTTCAGTGGCGTGCATCGATTACATGTGTGGATGATGGGTATCACGGGATGAGCCTGACGTGTCTAGGTATGTGTTCACTTCCGGACTTTCCTCTCTAGAGCACAAGAAAGTCCTGCGGACAAATCACGCCGCATCAGTTGCATCTTATGGCCGTCTCAACTGCATCAGCTCATATCGCATCAACTACGAGACAACTCTCTACCGTTTATTTATGTAATGTTTTAGGCGTCAATTTCATCTGGACAACAAGATTGGGTGATGTAATCAGATGGACCGGATGGTCCTTGTGTTGCAACACGCATGGTGCGGGATGACTTTACAAGTCATCCTCGATCAGGTATACTGCGTGAGTCGTGACTGAAAATGTCTACGAATGGTCTGGATTCACGCTTGATGATTCCCACAGGCCTTGGAGACTGAGAAACGTGATGAACTTGTTGACGCGACAAGACCAAAACGGAATAAGCTGGAATTGGAAAAGCAATATATGTTTGCTTGTGTGTGTGTGTAATATTAACATGCATATAAGCACAAAAGGGCATCTCGAATGGGTGTTTGGGAACGACACACTCTCACATGTTGATCCACGTGTCGATCATTGAGAATTGCTGTTAAGGACTGGCACCAGGTGTTAACTGATGAACTTGTGTTCACACCCCCTCTGAACGGACGTGTCGATCATTGTGAATCGCACTTAAGGACTAGAACCGAGAAGTTCATGACTCGAACGTGGCCACACCCGCACTGAAGGGACGCGTCCATTCTGGGTGATAACTGATGTCCACGAACGGACGTTTCAGAACGACACATTCACTCCTACTATAATAAGAGACAGTTTAGGCACGAGACGATCATTGCAGGCCATTTGTGTTCATGGCTTTAGACGCTAAAATGATTCCTTCCATGCAAGTTGACTTCTCAGTCTCAAGCCAGGAAGCAAAAGCAGAAGGAACCGCGGGCTAGTACAAGGAATCCGGTACATTCATGGTGGGAGGCCATCAATGGAGGCTATGTTGCTATCCTACATGTATGAATGATCATTAGTGGATGGATGTTCTAGACGGCATTGTCGTCGTCCTCGTTCCTGTGCACAAATCCCAAATGGTACATGTCTCGTTGCTGCTATGAATACATGCACTCACACATGGCGATACTGTTGCATTATATTATTGTTGTCAAGCCTGTGACTACTTCCTTCCACGTAGGTGCGAGCATTGTTGCCTGTGATGGCTGGAGACCCAAACGATGAAGATGATACATTTCGAGTTCAACCTACAAAAGAAGTTTGTTTCATGAATCGGGATCTACAAGAAAGAGGATTTGAAGGTCTGGTGGAGCATCATGACATTGAGCGCGTGACATCCAATGAAGATCGCATACACATATCGTGTGTTGTTACAGTACTGGAGGACGACTACATTGAAGTTCCTCCTCCATCAGTCTAAAGAAGCATATGCGAAAGTGTTGCAGCCCAAGCCCTGTGGATGTTGTCTTCCACGTAGGTGCAGAATGCCGGGTGATACGAGCGATACGTGCCGATGTGGCGAAAGTATCTTGTGTGATGGAGGCAATGCTCTACGGCCCAGGAGTGGAGTCTAGCTCTGAAACTGTTACAATTATTGACACACACCCTGATGGCTTCTCGGTCCTGATCAAATATGCTAGGGAAGGATCACTCCCGGAGGAGGCTGATTTTATGGGACACTCCTGCCAATGTTTGGCCTTATTTACTTTCGGTCGCTGATATGTACCAAGTCGAAAGGTTGAAGCTGCACTGTGCGTCAAAGATGTGGGACATGGCAAGCGGGGAAACTGTGACTTCATTTCTACGATGGGCAATTCAGGCTAACTGCACACAATTGCAAGACAAGTGCATGTCTCTCTTAGAGCGAATTTTCCTCACGGAATACTCACATATGATTGCGGTCGTATGCACTTATCATCTTGAATTTATGCACAATCTCCATAGAAGATTACCTGAAGGGTTGTACCAGGTCCCCTGTAGTTTTAATGTTTTGTTTAAGTGTTTTTAGTCATGTAATAAACAGTTGAAACGGTATGTTAATTTGTTGTAGTGACTACATTTGTAATGCAATAATCGGATCATCCATCTAACGTGAATATGAACTAGAGTATAGTCCTGTGTGTGTTTGTCCATTCCATGACCCATGGTGGCACAGACAACCCAGTCAACAACTTGCCTCTCTGCATAAGGTCACTGATGTTTGGGTCTAACACCCAAGCAGTCTTTCGTTTGGGTCACTGACGTTTGGGTCCATGATCCAAAGTCTTTCGTTTCCCGCTCTGGAGCAGAAAGGCGGGACTTGAAATTTTGAATTCCTCGCTCCTCCTTCTGGTCCTCCCCGTTCATATATAAAACAAAGAGGGAAACCAGGCCTCCCAATTCCCTCCTGGTAATTTTCCAAAATCAGGGCATCAGCCTCGACCGCCGAGGAGACCTAGTAGATCTGCGGCGGAAGCAACAACGACAACCTAGCTACCGACGATGGCTTCCTCTTCTATGAGCGGCGGCCTTCCTCGGCAACGTCCTTGAAGCTGCAAGACGGTTCAAACTCGTTGCTCCATCGACTCCCCCTAGGCTCACCTTGGCGGCCGCAGATCTGCAACAGTTACGCAGAACATCGTGTTCAAGGTGCAAGGTCGGGCTGCTAAATTGAGACAGCATTCGGCACCTTCTTCCCTTCCTATTTGTCAGGTCTGCGGTCTCCTCCCTGCATTGATTAATTAAATTAGATTGCTTCCCCCATGCTCTTTGGCCTTCTATAATATTCTTTCATGTTTGGGTGATTGTGGATCTACTGTACCCTATTGCAAGAGTTTGTTCAAAGTCATTTTATTTGAGGTTTGTAGAAATTTGTAGATGAAATTATTGGACTGCTTCCGCATGCTCTTTGCCTTTGAATATTGTTGTTGCATGCTTGGGTGATTGTGGATCTTCTGTTCCCTATTGCAAGAGATTGTTCCAAGTCAACTTATTTGAGGTTTATAGAAATTAAAGGATGAAATTATTATATTGCTTACCCATGCTCTTTGGCTTTCCATATTTTTGTTGAATGCTTGGGTGATGATGGATTGGGTGTGATCATTCATGTACCGTATTGAACTTAATAGATGAAATTGCTTCTGATTGCTAATGATCTCAACCCTTATCTCTTGTTCATGTACTTGTTTCAGTAGGCCAAAGGGTTAACATCTGTAGTCGCTCCTGTTCAGACCTGTTCCAAGGTAACAAACTCAACACCTTCTTTGTTTCTGATTGCGAATGATCTCAACCCTTACCTCTTGTTCTTGTACTTGTTTCAGCGGGCCAAAGGGTGAACATCTGAAGTCACTCCTGTTGAGACCTGCTCCAAGGTAACAAACTTAACACCTTCTTTGTTTCCGATTGTGAATGATCTCAACCCTTACCTCTTGTTCTTGTACTTGTTTCAGCAGGCCAAAGGGTCAACATCTGAAGTCACTCCTATTCAGACCTGCTCCAACGTAACAAACTTAACACCTTTGTTTCCTTAGTTCAAATCAATTACAAGGTCCTAATCTGACTTGGGATCCACTTTGCTAGATGGAAGCTACCAAGTCAATGATGCTTCTTCCCGAACAAATTAAAACAGAGGCAGCCGAGTACTCAAGAATGGGTACCAAATCCTTATGTAGTAGTGTTGATGAAGAGCGAGTTGAGACTCCCAATCAGGATGGGGTACAACTTTGACAACAGTTTGTTGCTCACCAGAAAGAGTTATGTAGCTTGAAGAAGAAGACCGAAGAATCAGAATCAACTCTGAAAATGCAGTCGGCTGAGATTAAGAGGTTACAGAAGCTAACCAAAGAAAGTGAGGACCTCCTTCGTCTACTACTTAGCAGTAAAAGATGAAGAGGTTAAGATCATTAGATTAAATCTCCACTTTCTCTTGTGATTATGACTTGTATTTAGCTTTGTGAATCAATGTTCCTTGTGATACTGATATCTTGTAATAGTTTGTGATATATGATGAACAATATGGTCGTGCTTCATAGTAATCAACAGTTTGCTTTATTGTATAAAGAAATATATGATGGTTACTATTTTGCCAACCAGATCAGAATTATTCTAAAAAAAGGATCAGAACTGAAATGAAATCCATTAATACTGATGCATGATTAGTTAATTTTATGTTGCCCTTCAGTGGGCTTAGCCCACTTTCCATTAGGCCAAAAGTCAATTTTTTTTCAAATTAACGTGACACATAAGGCCGCAACAATGTAAGCACCTGTTGGACTCGACCCAACAAAAACGGGCCCACCCTAATCAAATTTCATCTAAAAAGCTACAATTGGGCCCAACAAAATCTTTTTTGGGCTATATGAACAATGCCAGCCTACACGAACAGTTTTGGGCTCAACCCAGCTAAAACGGGCCAAATTCGTTTTATGACGCAAACGGTTTGTCACAATTGGCTTGTCACATCGGATGCCACATCAGATTATGTCCAGTGTGGCAATGCTGCAGGGACAAAGTTATGACGCTTTGTATTGACGATTTTGCACACGTCATTAAACTCATAATGCCGTGAAATAAGGTCTCGTCATTAATCACAGTTTATGACGCTTGATTAATGATGGAAGGTTTTCGTAACAATTGGCGTTATTAATCGTGATTTGTGACGAGAAACGACCTTTTTTGCGTCACTAGTCGGCACATTTCTTGTAGTGAAGCCAAGGAGCGACCATCCACCGGTCCTCGGACACTCCGGTCCTCAGCCCAGGAAAGGCCCTGGGGATAATTGCCCAAACTCAAACGTCCCTGCATAATGCAATATGGGCCAAGTTCGTTAGATGGACTAGGGCCCAAAATAAAACAGCCCAATATAGCGTGCAACAAACATTTAGGGAATGGCCTAAAAAATAACATGAAAACCTAAAACGGGCTAAAATTGGCCAAACAATATTAGGCTCACAAAGGCTCTTACATGGACCAGGACTCAATTTGTGACGAACCGAAATCGTCATAACCCCCTACCATGTCGGAGCCACGATGGATTTCGGTCCGAGGTGGCGCAACCGCCAAAACAGGTTTATGAAGACAAGTGTTACAAATTTATACGCGTCATTAAATTCATGACGCCGCAAAATAAGGTCTCGTCATTAATCACGGTTTGTGATGCTCGATTAATAACAGAGCGTTTTCGTAATAACCGACGTCATTAATCGCGGTTTATGATGAGAAACGGTGGTTTTTTTGCGTCACTAGTCGCCACATTCCTTGTAGTGGTATCATTATATATTCTTCTCTCATTTAAAATTATTTGTTTTATCCTCTCATTTTATTTGTCATATGGTCTGCCATCTGTAGGGAAGTGAGAGCGATAGTGATGACTCATCTAATAACGACGAGCTTTTTTGGAATCTTGTTTCGGGTGCTACAAAGATTGCACAAATATATGTTGACCTATATCTTGCTAAAAGCCCACTAATGACATCTGGTGTTAGTGGTATAGGGTGGCTGTTTGAGACAATGAGAGCTCCTGGAGAATGCCACAGACAACTTCGTATGAGCAATGAAATTTTTTTGGATTTGCATGATGTGTTGGTGCAAATGTATGGGCTGCAACCTTCTATACACATGGACACATATGAGATGCTTGCTTTGTTTCTGTACATGTGGTGGAAATGAGTCTAATAGGAGAGCTCAAAATAGATTCAAGCATTCAGGAGAAACTATTCGTAGGAAATTTGATGATGTTCTCCTTGCTTTGATGGCTATGGCAAAAGACTTCATTAGACCAAAAGCCCCAACTTCCCCACAGTCCATAAAAGGATAAGATCTAATAAACGTGCATATCCACACTTCAAAGAGTGCATTGGCATACTTGATGGCACTCATATCCGTGTTGCGCTCTCAGCTGATGAGCAAGTGAGATATATTGGAAAAACTGGGATACCCACTTAAAATGTTTTAGCAATATGTGACTTTGACATGCGTTTCACTTATGTTTGCACGAGCCAGCCTGGGGCTATGCATAACATAAGTGTTTTGTACACTGCACTCAAAGTGGATGAAGAATTTTTTCCACATCCTCCACAAGGTTTGTGTTTAAGTTTAACGTACGTAGGTGATGAACATGTACCATTAATCCATAACTCATATTATTCTTTTCTAAATCTAGGTAAATACTATGTTGTGGATGCGGGATATCCCAATCGTCCAGGCTACCTCGCTCCTTACAAGGGTTAAATGTATCATATACCGGAATGGCATAGAGGTGAGGAACCTAAGACTCCTATAGAAAGGTTCAATCGGGCTCACTCATATATCCGCAATGTGATTGAGCGATCTTTTCGTTTATTAATGAAGTGGCAAATTATTTGGAAGATGGCACTATATCCCATGTACAAGCAAAAGATGATTGTTGTGGCTACCACGGTTCTTCACAATTTCATTCGTGAACATGGAGGTGAAGATGAAGACTTTGCTCGGTTTGACTGTGATCCTAATTTTATTCCTACAATATCGAAAAGATATAACAAATATGCGGTTCCACCATCGGCATCAATTGTTGAACATTTAAATTTTTTGAACATTGATGGATTGAACATCTCCTTTTAGCTATTTTTTCCGAAATCAACATTCCTTGGGACTGTAGTAGACTGCTGAGAGCCTATGTGGTTCGAGGACCGGTGGATGGTCGCTTCCTGGTGTGATGGGTGATTTGTATGGACTGACTCTTGGCTAAGTATTGCAGGTGTAGGCTACGGCTTGAGTAGTGTTGGTGCAGGTGAAGAACAAGCATGAAACGTCTATGCCAGTGGGCCTCCAGGTGTGGAGCAGACAAGAAGGCTTGGTTCGAGGGACCCGGTGGCCAGCGGGATCAAGTGCGGGCCGCATGGTGGCAAGAACAGCAAGACGAAGTCGTGTATAGTTTCTCGGCTGAGCCTCAACAGAAAGGTTGAGCCGAGATGACCGTGGGGGCCAAGTCATGAGTGGAGATTGGAGGGAGGCCACACCAAGTCTGCGAGGTTTCCAGTGGTTCACCATAAAACCACAGGGTTACTTGACTGAGCCATAAAGCCAAGGACGAAGACCGAAGTGTTCCAGCACCAGGCCGGTCTGACCGGTGCGTCGAACCGGTCTGACTAGTGGGTACCAGTCTGACCGGTGAGGAGCACCGGTCTAACCGATGTGCGCCACGAGCTTCCGGAGACTTCTAAGTGGAGGACATGCGTCGGGATCACAAGGCTTGCGTCGAGGCTAAGCAAGGTGCGTTCGCCGGGCATCCGTCCGATGGTGCTACGATGAAGATTTCCCAAAGTGCCCGTCGAGGGTGTGTATCCTAATATTATGTAATAGGGGTAGTTTTGTCTTTTGGTTGCGTCCATATAACCCAAGTGGTGAGAGGATGGCAGCCATCTCTTGGAACCCTAGCTCATTTGCTTTCTCGTTTTCCCTTCGTATTTTTCTTAGGATTTTCTATAGGACTAGCTTGAGAGCTTCATAGTGAGATCTTTAGAGAGGGATGGATGATCAGCAGGCAAGCTAGACCTTGTATGAGTCTTTCTTGGTATGTATAGAAGGTTCTGCGTGATTCCTCAAGGCCTTTTGTTGTCACTCCCATTTTCCCTTTTTTGGTGATTGTCGGAGCCTTTTCTTGGCTATTTTCATTTGGTGGATTTGAGGCCTTTCCCTTGCAGTTTTGGTTGGGGATGTATACTTGAGCACATCGTGGTTCTTTTCCTTGTAACCCCCCTCTCAAATCCATGGAAAAGGTGCTCGATTTGGGGGTTTTCCATAGGATTCAGGAAGTGGTGTTGTTGGTGGAAATGCTTTAATTCCTCTTGATTTAGCGAGTTTTGGAGGACCAAATCGTAGCTATGGGATGCCCATGAGGTACTCCTAGTAGCGCCAAAGTCTCATACAAATCCGTGGAGCAAATTGGGAGATCGGGAAGGTTGTTTGGAAGGGTTGACCCGCGGCTCGCTGTTCATCCTGAGCACCCAGGTCCTGACCGATATGACCGGTGCTCCTCACCGGTCTGACCGGTGCAACCCCTGTTGGGTTTTGGCTTAGGTGAATGCTCTAGGGTGTTGGTCTGTCTTTAAGCTTGCAGCTGTTTCAAGTTTGGTGCTGTTTGAGGTTTGGAGCGTTGAGTTCTTGGATTTGGGGTTTTCCAGCTTGGACCGATCTGACCGGTGTGCTATACCGGTCTGACCGGTGTGAAGCTTTTTTGTGGAAAGTCTCAAGTTCTACTCGGGTGATCCGGCTGGGGTCTCGGGTGACCTGGTGTGTCTCTAGTGGGTGTTGGGTGATCCGGTTGTGTAGTTCGGGTGACCCGGCCAGGACCGGTCTAACCGGTGGGTGTGACCAGTCTGACTAGTGTGGTCTGTGTGTTGCTCGAGTCTTTGTTCCGCTGCCTTCTCGAGTAGTCTTGGTGGTTTTTTGTTCCTAGGATCAGTAGCACTCCAGTGGCTACGTGGTCTTGGCAAACTTGGGTAGTTTGAGTCCGAGAAGTGTTTGGGCTAGTCGTGTTCATCTTGTTTGAGAAGGCATCTCCCTCGAGAAGAATTTTGTTTGGCTCCCATTCACTCCCTCCCCCATCTCTGGTTCACCATTCCGGTCCTTCAAGTGGTATCAGAGCCGGTTACGGGTCTTTTGGGATTGTAACCAGTCTAAGATCCAAAGATAGCGTACCAGGAAAGGAGTTCGGGTCCTCTGCACTTCGATGGAAAGAACTACCAGATGTGGCAGAGGCAGATGTCCGCTTTCCTTCGCGACAAGGGTCAGATCCTTTGGAACGTTACGGAGAACACAGCTTATGTTCATCCAATTAACTTCCTTGCTCCAGGATCAAGGGATATGCACGACGCCAACAACAAGGCGGTCGACTATATGTTTCGCGCTCTCTGTCAATCCGAATTCGATCGGGTTCAGTTAGAGGATTTGGCTTGCAAGATTTGGGAAAATCTTAAGGTCGCTCACGCTGGAACAGTCAGGTTCAGGCTCGGTTGTTTGCGACTTACCAGAGAGTACGAGAACTTCACTCATCTCCCCGGTGAGTCCATAGACATGATGTTCCAGCGGTTCACGATGATTGTGAACAATATGAGGGCCAATGTGACTGTGCTCCCATACGATGATCATGACAGGGTTGTGAAGCTCTTACACTCACTGGATCGTACTATTTGGGGCGGAAAGGTCGAGGCCATCTTGGAGTTGGGCACATATGAGACCCTGATGGTAGACTTGCTATTCTCGAAGCTCAAGTCGGCTGAGGTGGACCGTGGGGTGATAGCCAACATTGCGGGCCCGACTGACTCACATAGTCTCGCTCTTGTCGGAGGCTCAAGTGCTAGGTCTAATGCTAACCCATCCTCCGGGATGTACTCTCTGTCTTCCTTGATGTCTTTGCCAGATGAGGAGTTCAACGTGCTTGGAGAGAACGAGCTGGCGCTGCTGACCAGGAGGTTCAAGAGGATGCACAAGAACCGAGTGAAGTCAAGGAGGAACTCACGGACATGCTTTCAGTGCGGCAAGCAAGGACACTTCGTCACCGACTGTTCGGAGGAGATGGATGTCAAGGACAACTACAAGCATCATCTGAGGATGGAGAACAAGCACCGCTCGAGGCGTGATCACAAGCACAAGCACAAGAACAAGGACGAGCGTAGATCGACGAGGAAGGATGGCCACAGCAAGAAGGCCCAAGCGACGGTCGGTGTGAGCGACGTCGACTCCAGCTCCGCCTACTCCACCTCGAGCACAGTAGCAGTGAAGATTAAGGTGATCGATGCAAGAACAAGAAGGGATCCAAGAATTTTAGTGGGTTGAGCTGCTTCATGCGAGACGGCTTCTGTGGCATGGCACACAGCTCCGGCAGCAAGAAGAGCCAGAAGGACAACTCGGACTCAGACTCCGGGGATGAGGTACGTGATGAACTCTCCTTCTTGTGCCAGGAAAATGAGGAGTTGGGGAAGTTGCTTGATAACCGTGATGACATGCTTAGAGAGGCTAAGAAAATGAGGAAAGAGCTTAGGGACTCGCTTGATGATGCTAGGAATAGGGTGGCTGAGTTAGAAACACAGAACCTTGATGCTAAGCTTGAGATAGATTCGCTTAAGGCTTCTCCTGTTGTTTCTGATGAGGTTGATTGTGGTGATTACTCTATTTTCCTAGCTGATCTGACTGCTCTTAAGGAAAAGTATGCCTCCAAGTGTGAGGAACTAGATGTGCTTAGGGTTGACTTGGCTGAGCTGCAGTCTAGACCTACTTTGCTAGGTGCTTGCACTTCTTGTCCGATTTTGCATGGAAAGCTTGATGAGTCTCGTTCTCGCATTGTTTCACTTGAGGCTGAATTGAAAGCTCCTATTCCTACTTCATGCTCTACTTGTGAATTATATGTTGTAAAGAATTTGGAGTTTGCACACTATGTTGATCGCTTGCAGGATGAGAATGATGAGTTGAGAAAAATGATGGGTTAGTTGTCGAGTCATGAGCCTCAGCTCAAGATAATGATTGAGGCATACAAGCGCTATGATGGTCAGGCACTTGGGTCTGACAAGGTTGGGGAGTGCAGTGGTGAGAGAGATGAGAAAATTGGGGATATATCTATTCCACCACAAACAACTCCCAAGAACACATTTCTACCCAAGCCTAACCATCTCAGAAACAAACTCGACACAACTCTAGATCCTCCAGTGTTTCCTCCCCAGACATACAATTTCCAAAAACAGGTAAACTTTGTGAGTGCCAAGGGAGATGTGGTTGGAGAGAAGAAGGGAGAGAAACTGAGAGAGAAGCCATGTGAGGAACCACAACCCAAGCCAAGACCAGTCCTCTGCCATTGTGAGTATTGTGGGAGGGATGGTCACAAGGAAGAATTTTTCTTCAAGAGTAAGAGAGAGGAGAGAATGGCTAAGGAGTTGGCAAACAAGGACAGGTACCACCCTTCTCATGGTGTGCCTGAGCCTCGTATGCCACTGCCCAGGGCAAAGGCCATTATGCGTATGGTTCCAGCTTGGGGAGATAGGAAAGCTTCAGGTGGTGTTGATGCTGCTGGTCGAGGACCACCGGTCAGACTGGTCAGGGTGACTGGTCAGATCGGTGCAAGGCAAAGTGCTGGGCGTTTTGATTTTCGTGCCTGTGGTGATGCTCGATTCCGTTCCTTTGGTCGTGATGCAGGTGGTAGACATGTTGAGTCTGGTGGTGTTGAGTTTGCTGGACGTTCTCCTCCTCGTGGTCGATACGAGCTTGGGAGAGGTCGCAACTTTGAGTTCCAGAGGAGCTACGGTCCACGGTCTTCCTTTCGTGGCTTTCGTACTCCTCCAGCAAGATGGGAGTGGTTTCCCCATGGTGGTTCCAATTTTGGTAGAGATAGTAGAATGGATTCGAGGTTTGATGGTCGTGTAGGATGGATTGTGCTAACCCCACTTTGGAGCAGATGGCTCAGCACTGGTTTTACTCTTTTGGTACTAACCCCAGTGTTGAGTCGTTTGCTCATTAATGTGCTCGTTTTTGAATTTCAGGCGGGAGGCTTGGGGAACGTTTGGCTGATTGACTCCGGTTGCTCGAGGCATATGACCGAAGATCGGGGGTGGTTCTCCAGCCTCACCCCGGTGGTGTCAAAGGTGTACATCACGTTCGGGTACAATGGACGAGGGCATATACTTTTGGAAGGTGAAGTGAGGGTAAGTGACAAAGTGGTGCTGAAACGTGTTGCCTTAGTCAAGTCGCTCGGTTTGAATCTGATGTCGGTTTCTCAGCTTCTTGACGAGGGCTTTGAGGTGTTGTTTAAGTCTGGTGCTTCTCGGATACTTGATGCTCGAGGTGACCTTGTGTGTATGGTCGTTCCCGAGGGTCAAATATTACGTGCAGATTTCTCTCTGTGTTCTGGTGTTGCTAGGTGTTTTGTGGCTGGTTCTTCGGGTGAGTTGTGGAAGTGGCATAGGAGGTTGGGTCACTTGAGCTTTGACCTTTTGTCTCGCTTGAGTGGATTTAACTTGGTCCGAGGATTGCCCCGGTTGAGGTTCGAGAAAGATTTGGTGTGTGTCATGCAGGCATGCTAAGATGGTAGCTGTTTCCCATCCACCCCTCACCGATGTGATGATAGAGCGTCCATGCGAGCTGCTCCATATGGACCTTGTTGGCCCAGCTCGTGTGCGCTCGGTGGGTGGGAAGTGGTACATCCTGGTTGTGGTGGACGATTACTCTCGGTATGCCTGTGTTTTCTTTTTGGAGGAAAAGGGGGAAGCATTTGGTTTTGCTCGAGATCTTGTCTTGAGGTTGAAGAATGAGAAGCACGGAGATGCCATATGAGCGATTCACAGTGACAATGGTTCATAATTTAAAAACTCTCGCTTTGAAACCTTTTGCCATTACTTGGGTCTTGAACACCAGTTTTCGAGTCTGTATACGCTTCCCCAGAACGGCGTCGTGGAAAGGAAGAACAGAACCCTGTGTGAGATGGCTCGGACGATGCTCAATGAGCATAGGAATCCGAGGAGGTTATGGGCTGAGGCGGTCAATACCGTGTGCTATGTGTCGAACAGGATTTTTCTCCGAGTCCACAAAAGAAGACTTGCTACGAGGTGATGCATTGTCGTACCCCCAAGGTGAGTCACTTTCACGTTTTTTGGCTGCAATTGCTTCATTCTTAAGAAAGGCAAGAGTTTGGACACGTTTGAGGCTAGGTCTGTCAATGGTATTTTCTTTGGTTACACTACACATTCTAGAGCCTTTCGGGTGCTCAAACTTGAAACTAACCAAATCGTGGAGACTTGGGAGCTGACCTTTGACGAGACACAGCCACGTAGTTTGCTTGTTTTTGAGTGTGCAGGTGTTGAGGAACTTGGCAAGGAGATATTTGAGGATGAAGTACAGCAACCAGGAGATGATGAAGATGGTGGTGTGGGGCCCGCGGCTGAGCATGTACCTACTACTTCGACTGCGATCGAGGACGGACCATCTCCTACACCCACGACAACGTGCCGAGATCGAGAGGAAGTTGTTGCTGAGGGGGAGGTGGCTTCAAGGCGAGAAGCTCCCCGGTGAGTACAAGTGGATCACCCAGCTTCAAGGATCATCGGGGACATTAACGAATGCACTACACGGTCGAGGCTTCGAAATGACTCTTACTTTGCCCATGCTGCTTTTGTAGCTTCTTTTGAGCCCAAAGACATTGGACACACGCTTTCTGATTCCAATTGGGTGAATGCAATGCATGAGGAGTTGAAGAACTTTGAGAGAAACCAAGTTTGGGAGTTAGTGGAGCCTCCACCGGGTTGTAAGCCGATTGGGACAAAATGGGTGTCGAAGAACAAAGAGGGAGAAAATGGTGAGGTAGTGAGAAATAAAGCAAGGTTGGTTGCTCAGGGGTATAGCCAGAAAGAGGGGATAGACTATGAGGAACATTTGCACATGTGGCTTGTTTGGAGGCGATTAGGATCCTTCTAGCCTTTTCAGTACCTAAAGGGTTCAAATTGCACCAAATGGATGTGAAGAGTACATTCCTGAATAGTGTGTTGGAGGAAGAAGTGTATGTGAGGCAATGAAGGACCGATTAGGCGACCAGAGAGGGGGGGAGTGAATGGGAGCCGATAAAAATTCTTCCCAAAGGATGAACTCGGCCTATGTCCCAAATTCACAACCTAGGATTCCCACACGAGTTTGCCTAGGTCACGTAGTCACAACGGACCTACCAACCCTAGGAACAAACCCAAACTCAAAGCAACACGGAAGCGCAACTCAAGAAGCAAAGGACTTAGCAGCTCTGCGAGACACCAGGCGGACTGTCCGCGAGCACCGGGCAGACCGTCCGCGAGGCCTAGGCGGACTGTCCGCGGGTCTGCGGCGGACCGTCCGAAAATAGCCCCCGAACCTCCAGTACTGCACCCTCAATAACGGACCGTCCGCGATGGACCCGCGGACCGTCCGCCCCGACACGAACCGTCCGGCACTCTAGTACGGACCGTCCGCGAACTTCGTGCACCAAAAATCCACCGACAAAATGGATCGAACGAAAGGCACGCAAGAACTCGCGAAGAACACGACGAACACCCGGTCAGTCGGCTCCTCGCGGACCGTCCGCGGGTGCCTGGCGGACTGTCCGCCACACGCGGACAGAGCACCCCGAACTCGAAAACGCAAGCACACAACCACCTATTCGTCCATGGATCTCCCAAACGGCTTGAGCTCTTGAGGCAAGATTTGGGGGAAATGTGAAGCGTCCTTAGGAGATGCTATGCCCCAAAACTTGAGACCTCAAACGAACTAAATCACCGGGAATCGAATCGCAACCGAGCTCTACCAAAAAGCTAGGGTTCCAACCGAAATCCTTCAATCGGAGGCCAAATCCGGAGATTGGGGGGTCAAGATCAAGCACAAAGATGCACAAGACATCTATCCATGATCCCCACCAACAAATCCGAACCCAAACACCTCAGAATCGAAGAAACAAGCCGCGCACGAAAATCCAACAAAAATAGCTCGAAAATGACACGAAAATCACAAGAGCCACAAGAAGGAAATCGACGCAACCATGAATGCTTCCATACACTCGGAGGTCAGATTCTCTACAAAACGGTGAAGAAAATCTACGCCTATGGAGCAAGGAAATGAGAAGCAGTCCGGATGGATAGTTTGCCCAGAAAACCCTAGAGCTATATATATGAGTCCCTCTGGGTTGGGCAAATGACCAAGCTACCCCTAGCACTTAAACTTAAGATACAATGCCCTCAGGGGCATATAGGTCATGTAGCACTCCTCTTCATCGCACGGCCACGCCTTCGACGCAGTCCGCGTCCTCCCGACGCAAGCCCTGCGATCCCACCACGTGTCTGCCAAAATCGAAGCTTCTCGGCGCGCCCGGATCCCGTCTCCGCCCGCCGAGCCTCCGATCTTGGTTTTGTGGCTCAACCAAGTAACCCGACAGTTTTGTGGTGAACCACCGCAAACCCCGCGTGCAGACTCCGGTCGTGAGCCGCTACCCTGCACCGGCTCCGGTCGACGACTTCGTCTTACTTTTTGTGCCACTATGCGGCCCGGACTTGACCCCGCTGGCCACTGGGTCCCTCAAGCCGAGTCTACTTGTCTCTCCATTCCTCGGAGGCCCCGCAAGGCATAGACCTTTCGCGCCCGCTCTTCACCTGCACCAACACGAGTCAAGCCGCAACCTGCACCTGCAATACTCAGCCAAGAGTCAGTCCACACCACGTTGTCAATCACTCATCACACCAGGGAGCGACCATCCACCGGTCCTCGGACGCTCCGGTCCTCAATCTCCCCCTTGATGAGTGCATTGACAACACACACATAGTAACCAATTTTGAGAAAAGAGAAAAAGAAAAGAAACGACTGAAAAACTCAAACAAGTGATCAAAGGCCAAACACAAGCCAAGAAAAGATCACTCGAGAGAGAAGAATCTCGGTCCCCTAAGACAAGGGCAACGGCTCGACACAACCGAGATAAAATGCTCCAAAATTGCCGACTTCTCAAGGTGAGGCAAAAGGGCTCGACACCATCGGCAAAAGAGCACAACTAAAATCAGGCGAAAAAGAGCTCCCAAATGCATATGTATGCAAGCTCCCCCTGAGCAAATGCATTTCTCCCTTTTGATGCAAAACTCCCCCTGGATGCAAGAATTGGGTACTATTCCTCCCCCTTGTTGGTAATGCATGAATCAAGTCTACAAATGCAAGCATGTGCTTCTCAAATAGACATAGAGCACTACAACATGCTAAAAAGAGACATAAACAAGCTAGATTGCCACAAATTGAGCACAAGCATCGCCAACGAGATAGATGGGGACATACAAGCATGTGACATAGCCATGATCAATATAAAGCAAATTTTTCACAAAAACTTCCCTCTCATGAGCATAGGACCTAAACATGATCAAAATGAGCACAAACAACATATAACTCACAAACTTCATGCAAGGTTACAAATTCTCATCACAAGATCATCATAAACACCTACAAGCTATCTCATGTCATGTCAAAGCCACCGAGCCATGTGTCCACTTCTAAATGTGAGACTTCTCAACGGTGAACATCATGCAACGGTTTAGCACCCAAGATAAGGAATTTAAAGCATACATGACATGGAAGCATATTTTTCAAGCACAAGCATTTCATATACCAATTTCAATGTTTACAAATTAAACATGGTACATGAAGTGCCTTTGCGGCAAAAAGAAGCTTAGGCTTCCCCACAAGGTAGCATGTAGGCTAAACATCCATGATGATAGATGGGTCTTTGACCCCATATGAAAAGAACATGGTCCCAAGCACAAGTTAAGCAAGCTATAGCCATAAATGCACAAATTTAGCATGAAAGGCATTCAACTCATAAGAGAGGATCATATATAGCATTTTCACAAAAATGAGCCATCCACAAGCACATACATCCCAAAGCTATCAAGAGCATCGCTATCCATCATATGAGCATCACTAGCAAAGTCATACTCTCATATCTAGCATATCATAGTGATCCAAGTTCCCCTCACAAACGGGCAAATGTAGCTTGGTCCAAAGGTTTGGTTAGGATATCGGCAAGCTGCTTTTCGGTTGGCACATGGATGAGGTCTATGTTTCCCTTCTCAACATTGTCTCTCAGGAAGTGGTACCTCACCTCTATATGTTTGGTTCTGGAGTGGAGCACGGGATTTTTGGCAACACTAATGGCACTCGTGCTATCACACATGAGAGGTACATGGGAACACTCCTCACCAAAGTCACTCAGCGTGTATGTGATCCAAAGCAGCTGTGAGCAACAACTAGCGGCAGCAACGTATTCGGCTTCTGTGGTAGACGGAGCTACACTAGACTATTTGCGAGAAGACTAAGAAACAAGCGAAGATCCCAAGAACTGGCAAGTCCCCGAAGTCGACTTCCTATCGACTCGACACCCCGCAAAGTCCGCATCTGAAAACCCAAGAAGCGAAAGAGAAGAGGACGCCGAGTACCAAAGACCAAGCTCAGGAGTGTATCGAAGATACCTGAAGATCTGCTTGACGGCCTGCCGGTGTGAAGTCCTCGGCGACGCCTGAAAACGAGCGCACAGACACACAGAAAACTGAATGTCCGGCCTCGTCGCCGTCAAGTACAAGAGGGAGCCGATCATGCTCCGGTACTCCTTCTGGTCCACGGGCTCTCCGTCCTCGTCCGCATCCAACGCTGTAGTCGTACTCATCGGTGTCGACAGGGGCTTCGAGTCGTCCATCTTGAACTTCTTGAGGATGTCCTTCGTGTACTTGGCTTGATGCACAAAGGTTCCCTCCTTCGCCTGCTTGATCTGAAGCCCGAGAAAGAACTGCAATTCTCCCATCATAGACATCTCGAATGCTTTGCTCATGTCCTCTGCAAACCTCGCAACCAAAGAGTGAGACGAGCCGCCAAAGACAATATCATCCACGTAAACCTGAACAATTAGGATATCATCGCCCTGCCTGAGGAGAAAAAGAGTCTTATCAACTTTGCCCATCTCAAACCCCTTGCTAAACAAGAACCCCCTCAAACGGCCATACCAAGCACGGGGAGCTTGTTTCAGCCCATACAACGCCTTCCTCAACCTATACACCCGGTGAGGAAACTCAGCACTCTCAAAGCCCGGTGGTTGCTTCACATAAACCTCTTCTTCTAAAAACCCATTCAAGAAGGCACTCTTCACATCCATTTGGTACAACTTGAACCCTTTAGCGACGGAAAAGGCTAGAAGGATCCTAATTACCTCCAAACGGGCTACAGGAGCAAATGTCTCCTCATAGTCTATCCCCTCCTTCTGACTATACCCCTGAGCAACCAACCTCGATTTGTTTCTCACCACCTCACCATTCTCACCCTCTTTGTTCTTCCACACCTATTTTGTCCCTATAGGTTTGCAATGTGGTGGTGGCTCTACCAACTCCCAAACATGGTTTCTCTCAAAATTCTCTAACTCCTCATGCATTGCATTCACCCAATTAGGATCAGAGAGAGCGTGTCCAATGTCTTTCGGCTCAAAGGTAGCACCAAAAGCCGAATGAGCAAAGTGTGAAACATTCCTGGACCTTGACCGTGTCGTACGTTCATTGATGTCGCCGATGATTCTTGAGGGTGGGTGATCAACTTGAACGCGCCTCGGTGCCTCTCGCCTAGAGACAACCTCCCCCTCAGCTGCAGCTTCCACTTGATCTTGCTGGATCGTAGTCGGTGTAGGGGCTGGACCATCCTGCACCGTAGTCGTCGTAGTGGAAGTAGAGGGTACAATCTCGGCTGGAGCTTCGTCATCACCATCATCCTCTCCAGCATCATCCTCCTCGTCCTCAAAGATCTTCTTGCCAATCTCGTCGTCTCCTGCACACTCAAAAACAGACGAACTGCATGGCTGGGTCTCGTCGAAGGTAACCTCGCAAGTTTCCATGACTAGGTTAGTATCAAGATTGAGCACACGGAATGCTCGAGAATGACTAGCGTAACCCAAGAAAATCCCATCGGAAGACCTCGACTCAAATTTATCAAGCCTACCCTTCTTGAGAATAAAGCACCGACAACCAAAAGCCCTGAAATGGCTCACTCTAGGTGCTCGCCCGTGCATGAGCTCATAGCACGTCTTGTTCAAGAAGGCCCTGAGAAAAATCCGGTTCCCAACATGGCAAGCGGTATTCACCGCCTCAGCCCAATATCTCCTCGGAGTCCTATGCTCGTCGAGCATCGTCCGAGCCATCTCACAAAGGGAACGATTTTTCCTCTCAACCACACCATTCTGACAAGCCACATAGGGAGAAGAGAATTGATGTTCGAGACACAAATCACGACAAAAGGTTTCGAAACGAGAGTTTTTAAATTCAGAGCCATTGTCGCTACGGATAGCTCGAATGGCATCTCCATTCCTCTCATTCTTCAACCTCAAGATTAGATCCCTCACAAAACCAAACGTCTCCCCCTTGTCAGCCAAAAAGAAGACCCAAGCATAGCGAGAATAGTCGTCCACTATCACCAGGACATACCATTTCCCACCCGCCGAGCACACACGAGCTGGACCAACCAAGTCCATATGAAACAGCTCGCATGGCCTCTCTGTCATAACGGAAGTTCGAGGCGGGTGAGAGGCGGCGACCATCTTGCCATGCCTACACGGAGCACATACCAAGTCCTTTTGGTATTTCAACTTAGGCAATCCTCGGACTAATCCTAGCCCACTCAAGCGTGACAACAACTCAAAATTCAAGCGACCTAGTCTCCTATGCCATTTCCAAAGCTCCGCCGAAACGCCAGCAACCAAGCAACGAGAAGAGCCAACACACTAAGAAAAATCGGCTCTGAAAATCTGACCCTCGGGGATGATTGTGCACACAAGATCACCTCGAGAATCCAAAACACGCGAAGCACCCATTTTGAAACGGACCTCAAAACCCTCATCAAGAAGCTGGGAAACCGAAAGAAGATTGTACCCCAAAGACTTGACAAGAGAAACACGCCTGAGAGTCACAGAATCGCTCACCTTCACCGTGCCCATTGAAAGCACTCTACCTTTCCCATTGTCCCCAAAAGTGATGTACTCTTTGGTCATCACCGGGGTGAGGCTGGAGAACCACCTTCGATCTCCGGTCATGTGTCGAGAGCAACCGGAGTCGATCAACCAAAAGCCCTCCATGCCTCCCACCTGCAAATCAAAAATGAGAGCGAGAGTGAGCAAACGACTCAGCACTGGGGTTAGTACAAAATGAATCAAACCAGTGCCGTGCCATTTGCTCAAAAGTGGGGTTAGCAAAATCCATCCTATCTCCTCTAGGTGGAACACCCACACGTCCCCTTGGAGGACTACGCGCACCACGAGGTGGAGACCGTGGCCCGTAGCTCCTCTGGAACCTAAAACTGCGATCGTTCCCCCCATACTCGTATTGGCCACGAGCGAAGGAACGTCCAGCAAACTCACCACGCCCAAACCCTACACGCCTACCACCTTCTCTATGTGGTGGCTCACCTCGAGGCACAAACACACGCCTCTCTCGAGGGTAAATGGTACGCACCATACCCTCGCCCCTTGGCACCAACCTAGGCTCAGGCACACCACGAGAAGGGCGGTACCTGTCCTTGTTGGCCATCTCCCTAGCCAACCTCTCCTCACGCTTCCTCCTGAAGCAAAACTCAGCAAGGTGCCCATCCCTCCCACAATGCTCACAATGGAAGGGTTTTGGTTTTGGCTTTGGTTTTGGGCTCTCTTTGGGCTGTGACTTCTCCTCACTCGGTTTCTCTCCCTCCTTCCCAAAGAACTCATTCCCCAAGTCACTCTTGAACTTGATGGGTTTCTGGAAGTTGTCTGTGTGTGGAGGAAACACGGGTGGAGCTGGGGTTGTGTCTAGTCGGTTCCTAAGTGGGTTAGGCTTAGGAGCATAGGCATTTTTGTGGTAGGTTTTTGGTGGTTCTGGGATATCTCCGATCTTCCCCTCATTCTCACCATTTCCCTCACCAACCTTGTCTGCCCCAAGCGCTTGCCCATCATAGCGCTTGTATGCCTCAATCATCATCCGGAGCTGAGGCTCATGACCAGACAACCAACCCATCATCTTTCTCAACTCATCATTCTCATCCTGCAAACGATCAACATAGTGTGCAAGCTCCATATTCTTCACAGCATTTATTTCACAAGTAGAGCATGATGTAGGAATAGGAGCTTTCAACTGAGCCTCTAGTGATCTAGCATAAACAAGCGAAACATCTAGCTTTTCATGCAAAACAGGACAAGAAGTGCAAGCACCAAGCAAGGAGGGCCTAGATTTCATCTCATCTAGCTCTACCCTGAGCACATCTAGTTCCTCAACCTTGGAGGCATACTTCTCCTTAAGCACAGTCAATTCACCAAGAAAAGTGGAACAATCAGTGCATTCAGGTTCATCGGTCACAATAGGAGCAGACTTAAGAGAATCTATTTGAGCCCTAGCATCAACAAGCAAAGACTCTAGCTCAACCACCTTCTCCTTAGCCTCTCCAAGCAAAGACCTATACTCCCTCTTCTCCTTGTTGGTCTTTCTAAGCACATCATCACGGTTGTCAAGCAAGTCATTCAACCTAGCATTCTCTGCTACCAAGAAGGATGGATCATTGTTTACCTCTTCCTCAGAGTCAGAGCCCGAGTCATCCTTGTTGCTCTTCTTGCTTGCGGAGCTATGTGCCATGCCGCAAAAACCTTGGGCGGCGAAGCACAGGCCGTTGATGTTCTTGCTCGACCGCTTGCCCTTGTGCCGGTTCTCATCTTCATCACTTGAGCTTGATGAAGAGTAGCAGGAGCTCGAGTCGATGTCGCTCGCTCCGGCAACCATCGCTCGCTCCTTCTTCTTGTGACCGCCACTCCTCCTCGGCCTCCGCTCGGACTTGTTCTTGCCCTTGTGGTCGTCCCTCGAGCGGTGCTTGTGGTCAGTCCTCGGACGGTGCTTGTGCTCGGCCTTCACCTCCATGGCTTCTGGGCACTCAGCGATAAAGTGCCCGTGCTTCCCACACTAGTAGCACATGCCTGAGGTCCTTTGAGCGTTCTTCCGGTTCGTGTACATGCGCTCGAACCGCCTGCTCAGCAACGCAAGATCCTCCTCGCCTAGCACGTCGAACTCCTCATCTGGCATGGACACAAGACAAGACAAAGAGAACTGTCTCGAAGACATGTTAGCGTTAGTCCTTGAACCAGACACGAGAGCCAGACTATGAGGGTCAGTCGGGTTCTCGATCTTTTCACGCACCCCACGGTCCACCTCGGACGACTTGAGCTTGGAAAACAGCTCGTCCACCGTGAGGGTGTCATACTTCTCCGACTCAAGAATGGCCTCGACCTTCCCACTCCACATGGTACGATCCAGAGAATGCAGGAGCTTCAGAGCCCTGTCATGATCATCGTACGGGAGCACGGCCACATTAGCCCTCATGTTGTTCACAATCACCGTGAACCGCTGGAACATGTTGTCAATGGACTCACCGGGGAGATGAGTGAAGTTCTCGTACTCTCTCCGGTAGGTCGCAAACAAACGAGCCTGAACCTAAGCATTTCTAGCATGAGCATTCTTCAACTGCTCCCAAATCCTGCACGCCAAGTCCTCTGTCTGAACCCGATCGAATTCGGATTGACACAGAGCACGGTACAGGTAGTCGACCGCCTTGTTGTTGGCGTCGAACATGTCCCTCGATCCTGGAGCAAGGAAGTTCACAGGATGAACATAAGCTGTGTTCACCGTGACATCCCACAGGATCTGACCCTTGCCGCGGAGGAAAGCAGCCATCCGCCTTTGCCACATCTGGTAGTTCTTACCATCAAAGTGTGGAGGACCCGAACCCCGTTCCTGGTACGCCATCTTTTGGATCTTAGACTGGTTAGAATCACGAAGATCTGTAACCGGCTCTGATACCAATTGAAGGGCCGATTAGGCGACCAGAGAGGGGGGGAGTGAATGGGAGCAGATAAAAATTCTTCCCAAAGGATGAACTCGGCCTATGTCTCAAATTCACAACCTAGGATTCCCACACGAGTTTGCCAAGGTCACGTAGTCACAACGGACCTACCAACCCTAGGAACAAACCCAAACTAAAAGCAACATGGAAGCGCAACTCAAGAAGCAAAGGACTTAGCAGCTCTGCGAGACACCAGCGGACTGTCCGCGAGCACCGGGCGGACCGTCCGCGAGGCCTAGGCAGACTGTCCGCGGGTCTGCGGCGGACCATCCGAAAATAGCCCCCGAACCTCCAGTACTGCACCCTCAATAACGGACCGTCCGCGATGGACCCGCGGACCATCCGCCCCGACACGGACCGTCCGGCACTCTAGTACGGACCGTCCGCGAACTTCGTGCACCAAAAATCCACCGACAAAATGGATCGAACGAAAGGCACGCAAGAACTCGCGAAGATCACGAAGAATACCCGGTCAGTCGGCTCCTCGCGGACCGTCTGCGGGTGCCTGGCGGACTGTCCGCCACACGCGGACAGAGCACCCCGAACTCGAAAACGCAAGCACACAACCACCTATTCGTCCATGGATCTCCCAAACGGCTTGGGCTCTTGAGGCAAGATTTGGGGGAAATGTGAAGCGTCCTTAGGAGATGCTATGCCCCAAAACTTGATACCTCAAACGAACTAAATCGCCGGGAATCGAATCGCAACCGAGCTCTACCAAAAAGCTAGGGTTCCAACCGAAATCCTTCAATCGGAGGCCAAATCCGGAGATTGGGGGGTCAAGATCAAGCACAAAGATGCACAAGACATCTATCCATGATCCCCACCAACAAATCCGAACCCAAACACCTCAGAATCGAAGGAACAAGCCGCGCACGAAAATCCAACAAAAATAGCTCGAAAATGACACGAAAATCACAAGAGCCACAAGAAGGAAATCGACGCAACCATGAATGCTTCCATACACTCGGAGGTCAGATTCTCTACAAAATGGTGAAGAAAATCTACGCCTATGGAGCAAGGAAATGAGAAGCAGTCCGGATGGATAGTTTGCCCAGAAAACCCTAGAGCTATATATATGAGTCCCTCTGGGTTGGGCAAATGACCAAGCTACCCCTAGCACTTAAACTGAAGATACAATGCCCTCAGGGGCATATAGGTCATGTAGGACTCCTCTTCATCGCACGACCACGCCTTCGCCGCAGTCCGCGTCCTCCCGACGCAAGCCCTGCAATCCCGCCACGTGTCCGCCGGCATCGAAGCTTCTCGGCGTGCCCGGATCCCGTCTCCGCCCGCCGAGCCTCCGGTCTTGGTTTTGTGGCTCAACCAAGTAACCCGACGGTTTTGTGGTGAACCGCCGCAAACCCCGCGTGCAGACTCCGGTCGTGAGCCGCTACCCTGCACCGGCTCCAGTCGATGACTTCGTCTTGCTTTTCGTGCCACCATGCAGCCCGCACTTGACCCCGCTGGCCACCGGGTCCCTCAAGCCGAGCCTACTTGTCTCTCCATTCCTCGGAGGCCCCGCAAGGCATAGACCTTTCGCGCCCGCTCTTCACCTGCACCAACACGATTCAAGCAGCAACCTGCACCTGCAATACTCAGCCAAGAGTCAGTCCACACCACGTTGTCAATCACTCATCACACCAGGGAGCGACCATCCACCGGTCCTCGGACGCTCCGGTCCTCAGGCAACCACTGGGGTCTGAGAGTGAGAAGTACCCCCACCGGGTGTACAAGTTGAGAAAGGCGTTGTATGAGTTGAAGCCGGCGCCTAGATCTTGGTATGGTAGGTTGAAGGGGTTCCTGTTTGAGAGAGGCTTTGATATAGGGAAGGTAGATCAGACCTTATTTCTCCTCAGGAAGGGAAATGACATTCTAATTGTTCAGGTGTACGTGTATGATATTGTCTTTGGTGGCTCGTCTAACTCTTTGGTTGCAAGGTTTATTTGCAGAAGAAATGAGCAGGGAATTCGAGATGAGCATGATGACTGAGTTGCAATCCTTCCTTGGCCTTTAGATCAAGCAATCCGAGGAAGGAACATTTGTGCACCAAGCCAAGTACACCAAGGACATTGTGAGGAAGTTCAAGATGGAGGACTCCAAGGCCATGACGACGCTGATGAGTACGACTACAGCACTAGATGCGAACGAGGAAGGTGAACACGTGGATCAGAAGGAGTACCGGAGCATGATCGGCTCCCTCCTGTACTTGACAGCGACGAGGCCAGACATACAATTCTCTTTGTGTCTATGCGCTCATTTTCAAGCGTCTCCAAGGACTTCGCATTGGCAAGCAGTCAAGCACATCTTCAGGTATTTGTGATACACTCCCGACTTCGCCCTTTGGTACTCCGCGTCTTCTTCTTTGGAACTTCATGGTTTTTTAGACGTGGATTTTGCCAGGTGTCGGTTGGATAGGAAGTCCACTTCTGGGACTTGTCAGTTTTTGGGGTCGTGTTTGGTGTCTCGGTCTTCCGGCAAACAATCGAGTGTTGCTCAGTCTACTACCGAAGTCGAGTATGTAGCTGCTGCTATTTGTTTCTCACAACTCCTTTGGATCACATACACCATAAGTGACTTTGGTGAGGAGTATACCCATGTTCCACTTCTATGTGATAGCACAAGTGCCATTAGTGTTGCAAAGAACCTAGTGCTTCATTCCAAAACCAAGCATATAGAAGTGAGATACCATTTTCTGAGAGATAGTGTTGAGAAAGGGAGAATTGCTTTGATCCATGTGCCCACACAAAACCAACTAGCAGATATTTTCACCAAGCCCTAGATCAAGCAACTTTCACTCATTTGTGGGGAGAACTTGGTGTGTGTTTTGTTTCTTGAGTTGGTGATGGGAGCTCCTTTGTAGCATATGTATAGTTTTTTTGTGCATTTTGCATTGCATATGTATCATGATGTATAGGCATCTTTGTATCTTAGGTTTGCAATGCATTTGTATGATATGCATTGTGGTAGGAAAAGCTTCTCTCATATACATTGTTCACCATGATATGCTATGGATGATCTCGTGAGCTAGTTTGGTATGATATGGTTTAGTTTAGCTTAGCTCTTAATGATCTTGCTTTATATCCATGGTTGATAGCTATGCTTTTGAAAAATGCTAGTTGTATGTCCTCTTGTGAGTAAATGCCTTTATATGATCTTGACATGTTTTAGTGGCTTTGTTATGCTTAATTTGTGCTTGGATAGTTTATTTTGATCATATGGGGCCAAAGGTCCTTTTGTCATCATGGATGTTTAGCCCGCTTGCTTATCCTGTGGAGGGGCATAAGTTCCTTTTTGCTGCAAAGGCATTTCATGTACCAAATATAAATCTGAAAATGGAATGTTATTTGCAAGGAAAATGTGCTCCCATGTTATTTGTGCTTATCTAAATTGCTTTTGGGTGCTAAACCGTTGCATGATGCCTACCATTGAGAAGTCTCATGTATAGAAGTAGGCACATGGCTCGGTAGCTTTGACAAGACATGAGGTGCTTGTGGGTGTTTATGATGATCTTATGATTAGAATACCTGTCCTAGCATGAAGTTTGTGTGATATTGTCACTTTGGCATGTTTTGCTCATGTTTAGGACTTTGCTCATGAGAGGGAATTTTTTCACAAAAATACTCATTTTGATCTTAGCTTTGTCCAATGGTTGTGAAACTTGGTAATCTTGTAGCTGATGTTCATACGAAGCTATAGAATATCTAACTTGCTCATTTGGACATGTGTAGCATCTTGTGGTGAATTTTGTCTATTTGAGAAGCTCTAGGTTGAATTTTCCTAATTTTGTCTTATTCATGCATTGGCAACAAGGGGGAGATGGTTGTAAAGGAAAAGTGCTTTTGAATGCATTTGGAAGGTTTTCAGGTGGTTTCGAGCCATTTTTGGGCTCTGCTGGTTATAGGTGGTCACCGGTCTGACCGGTCAAGGTCACCGGTCTGACCAGTCAGGTAGTTGGCCCTATTCAGTTCTTGGGCATCGGTCTGACCGGTGCTATGGACCGGTCTGACCGGTTAGAGCCGAGCTGGTGCAGCTGCTCTGTTTCATGAAGCAGTTGGCATGCATTTGTCCAGGGGGAGTTGCATTGGTTCAGGGGTGGCATGCATGTGTGCAGGGGGAGTTCTTGTGTGTTTTTGAGATTTGCTTTGGTGGTTTGTGCTCTTGGTTTGAGCTTGCTTTTGTCTCGGTTGTGTCGAGCTGTTGCCCTTGCCTAAGGGGACTGAGACTTTCCTCTTTCAAGTGATCTTGCTCTTTGCCTTTGTTTGGCTTTCGATCGCTTGTTTGAGTTTCTTTGTTCGTTTCTTTTCTTTTTTTCCATTTCTCTTTGGTTACCAAATGTGTGTTTTGTCGATGCACTCATCAAGGGGTGATTGAGAGCCTGTGCGGTTCGAGGACCAATGGATGGTCGCTTCCTGGTGTGATGAGGGATTAACAACGTTGTGTGGACTGACTCTTGGCTAAGTATTGCAGGTGCAGGTTGCAGCTTGATTGGTGTTGGTGCAGGTGAAGAACAAGCACGAAAGGTCTATGCCAGTGGGCCTCCAGGTGTGGAGTAGACAAGTAGGCATGGTTCCAGGGACCCGGTGGCTAGCGGGATCAAGTGCGGGCCGCATGGTGGCAAGAACAGCAAGACGAAGTCATGTATGGTTTCTTGGTTGAGCCTCAAAACCAAGTTCGAGCCGGGACGACCGTGGGGGCCAAGTCATAAGTGGAGATTTGCGGGAGGTCACACCAAGTCCGTGGGGTTTCCAGTGGTTCACCACAAAACCAGTGGGTTACTTGGCTGAGCCACAAAGCCAAGGCCGAAGACCGAAGTGTTGCAGCACCAGGCCGGTCTGACCGGTGGGTACCGGTCTGACCGGTGTGCGCCGCGAGCTTCCAGAGACTTCGAAGTGGAGGACACACGTCGGGATCGCAAGGCTTACGTCGAGGCTAATCAAGGTGCGGTCGCCAGGCATCCGTCCGATGGTGCTATGACGAAGATTTCCCAAAGTGCCCCTCGGGGTGTGTATCCTAGTATTATGTAATAGGGGTAGTTTCGTCTTTCGGTTGCCTCCATATAACCCAAGTGGTGAGAGGATGGCAGCCATCTCTTGGAACCCTAGCTCATTTGCTTTCTCTTTTTCCCTTCCTATTTTCCTTAGGATTTTCTATAGGACTAGCTTGAGAGCTTCATGGTGAGATCTTTAGAGAGGGATGGATGATCGGGAGGCAAGCTAGACCTTGTATGAATCTTTCTTGGTATGTATAGAAGGTTCTACTTGATTCCTCAAGACCTTTTGTTGTCTCTACCGTTTTCTCTTTTTGGTGATTTTCAGAGCCTTTTCTTGGATATTTTCGTTTGGTGGATTTGAGACCTTTCCCTTATGGTTTTGGTTGGGGATGTATACTTGAGCCCTTCGTGGTTCTTTTCCTTGTAATCCCCCTCTCAAATCCGTGGGAAAAGGTGCTCGATTTGGTGTTTTTCCTTAGGTTTCGGGAAGTGGTGTTCTTGGTGGAAATCCTTTGATTCGTATTGATTTAGCGAGTTTTGGAGGACCAAATCGTAGTTATGGGATGCCCATGAGGTACTCCTAGTATCCCCAAAGTCTCGTACAAATCCGTGGAGTGAATCGGGAGATCGGGAAGGTTGTTTGGAAGGGTTGACCCGCGGTTCTCTATTTATCCCGAGCACCTAGGTCTTGACCGGTCTGACCGGTGCGACCCCTGTTAGGTTTTGGCTCGAGTGAACGCTCCAGGGTGTTGGTCTGTCTCTAAGATTGCAGTTGTTTCAAGTTTGTTGTTGTTTGAGGTTTGGAGCATTGAGTTCTTGGATTTGGGGTTTTCCAGCTTGGACCAGTCTGACCGGTGTGCTATACTCTGACCTGTGTGAAGCTTTTCTGTGGAAAGTCTCAAGTTCTGCTCGGGTGATCCGGCTGGGGATCTCGGGTGACCCGGTGTGTCTCTGGTGGGTGTCGGGTGATCCAGTTGTGTAGTTCGGGTGACCCGGCTAGGACCGGTCTGACCGGTGGGTGTGACTAGCCTGACCAGTGTGGTCTGTGTGCTCCTCGAGTCTTTGTTCCGCTGCGTTCTCGAGTAGTCTCGGTGGTTGTTTGTTCCTAGGATCAGTAGCACTCCAATGGCTACGTGGTCTTGGCAAACTTGGGTAGTTTGAGTCGGAGTAGTGTTTGGGCTAGCCATGTTCATCTTGTTGGAGAAGGCATCTCCCTCGAGAAGAATTTTGTTTGGCGCCTATTCACTCCCCCCTCTCTGATTCGCCATTCTGGTCCTTCAACTGCGCGCCTCCTCTATTTTTTCCGTATACAGTACCACATACTGTAGCAGCAGCAAAAAAACATCCTCCCGAAGGCCAGCCATCCAACTATGGGCAAAAGAGTACTTTCCACCCAAATCACAAAGTTTCTGGAGCTGGAGCACCTCAAACATGTACAACGACTCCATATTTCTCTAGAGTTGGTGCGGTGAAGCTGAAAAGGTGTAGAGTTGGTGTAGTGCTTCCGAACACCTCCTTACTTTCCACCTTGACGAGATTTTTAATGTATAAATCATTGCGTCACTTTGTGTGATTTTTCGAGTTTACTTGTTAGCTTGTACTCGTGTAAAAGTTCACAAGTGTGATTAGCTTGATAGATATCCATTTCAAACAGCATCTTTCCTGCCATCAGTAGCTTACATGTGTAAGATGCAGAAATTGAGTTCTAGGAGTGGTTGATTTCTTTTATTCCACTTCGTAGGTTGGTGGTCAGTGTTAAGCAAAGTTGGTAGAACTTTGGGGTAGTGGTTATCTACTTTCTCCAACAAAGATGGGAGTGGTTCGAAACATGGAATCGCAGTATTAAAAAACAATCTCTTCCGTTACACTGCGTTTGAATGTAGATATTCAGCTTCGGAATTGAGAATTGGCATTTGAACCTCTGAATACCCACTGTTTGGATGTTCTTGATTTTGGAATTGGAATTCATCTCCAATACCGATCGGCATTCATCAGCGGCTCACCCTGTTATCGTCAATACCCGTACTGAGTGGAATCACGACACAGCATTGCGCTCACCCGTGACCGCGGCTCTCTCGCTGTTTTGCATCCCTTCGTCGACCTCAGGAAGAGCCACCACTCTACTTCCCTCAGCTGCGTGCTGCGCAGCCCTCCACTGGCAAGCCACCCCCGTCCCTGCATCACTCATCGAAGAGTCGCATCCTCCCCTGCATCCCTCGTCAGGTGGGCCACTGCACTGCCCCTCTGCCTCCCTCGCCAGTAGGCAAGAGGAGGGCACAGGCCCGGGACACATACACGAGGAGAGGACGTCGCAGGGCCGCAAACTTAGATGAGGAAGAGGAGGCCGTCGGAGTCCGCTCCCATGCCCGCCTCCACACCGGTAGAGGTGAGGTCATGAGAAGCTGAACTGTGAAGAGAAGCTTGAGTTAAATGCCAAATTTCAATGTACGTGTATCCAAACACAATTTGGTATTTGGCATCTTGAATTTTATATAGCAATTCATCTACATCCAAACAACTGTATTAGTATTGTGGTATAATTCCAAAGCTAGTTTGATTTGGCATTCAACTCAATTCAATACCAAGCACTCCAACACAACATCCAAACGAAGCGGCTAAAGGCTCCAACTTGACTTGACGATGATGGATCTGGTCATACTTAGTTTGGATTGCGGACAAGCAAATTCTCCCCTTGGAGGTAGCGTAACGCCTGGCGCCTTTTCTATCCTGCGACCACAGCATGGATCCTAGCTGTGGACTTGGGGAGTCTCAAGTTGATTGCATTGCTGAAAGGACGCCCAAGTGTACGATATTTTATGTTAGTATAAACAAAAAGAGACCAACTACAAGGTAATCAGGTAAAAAAAAGTAAAAATTTTAGATAGGACAAACTGGATTCTGCGCAACATAATTAAAGTCGCATACTATAGTAAACAGTTGCTACCTAATAGTCGCATATGAATAGCAAGAGCTCGACCAACTGCGCCTATTCCTTCCAAACGATCAGCATTAGTTCCGGTTACAAGTGTCAACCTGAATAGCAGTACCATAGTACAGATCTTCCTCTACCAAGCTTTTATACATACAAAAGATCAAGCTTCAACCTGATTTTGATCTTTCTCCAAAAGAACGGATCAACCTGCAGTTACATAGGTATGCTTATAAAACTGGGTACCCAGGTATCACTTCCCATACTTTCGGCAGGGTGGCTTACCTCTCTGGTTATTTTTGCCCCTCAACATTGCCATTGTCGGGCCAAGAGCGTTGCTCCTGAGCGCCCTGTAAGACCAAGCAGACGTACTAGCGTTTCGTTTCCAAGTTCCCCATCCATTTTCCTGAACATCAGCCTTGTCCCCGGAGGGCTCAACATTTTCTTCCCAGACTATATTCTCCGTCTTTTCTGCACATGTTTCTGAATTACTGTAATACCAAAATTATCGGCAGGGAAACAAAATACTTAAAATAGAAAGGTCCGTACCTAGTGCGGCTTCTTGATCTTTAGTGTTGTTTGGCACCATGCCTGGTTTCTGGTAGTCAATTTTACTAGCTTCTTGATCTTTAGTGTTGTTTGGCACCATGCCTAATTTCTGGCATTCAATTTTACCTTCACTATTGTCTAAGGCAACTGTCTTTCCAGCCAGTGATCCACCTTTGCATATTTCTGCAGAGGGAGTACTGAAAGCCCCTGGTACCGACTCAATACCCTTCAGTAGCCTTACATCAAGAAGTGAAGAGTACTCAATCTGCAAAAGATATTAAGCATGATGTGTTCAACTAGCTGGCAATAAGCTCATAAAGTGGAGAAATATTGATTACCTCCAAGGAGCCATCTTCCTTGTAAGGTGACAAGTCCATAAACATCTCTGACTCACCCTCAGGCTTGTTTTCCTTGGTAACGATTGGATGCTCAGGAACAGGTAATAGAATGATACGAAGTGATATGGGATCATATATCAGAACTTTTCCGACCTAAAACAGCAGTGTGAAACACGTCTTAGTTTCACAAAAAAACTTAACGCAAAATTAATATCTGCGATGCATTTCTTTTCTTCATGCTTTCCCAAGCCCCCAAGCATTTAAAAGTTGCTCAGTTGGAACTGGATTAATATCCCTTCCATTTTAAACCACCCTGACAAAAAAGAAAGTATAACAACAGTGATACTGGAATTCTGCCATACATGGTAAGAGGACAGCTCTGGACACAATGAGGTAGACAGCTCCACCAATCGATAGGCGACCAGATCACCCTCCTGCAAAGTACAGAAGATTGGTACACTCATGAATGAGAACAAAATCGATAATAAAATAGATAAGATAGCAACTGTTTAAAGCATACAGATACTAGAAAATCTTATATGTATTCATGCCTTTCACAACACAGCATTGTCTTTCCAGGTTTATATATTAATATTATTCATCATATTAATTGCTGAACAGGGGATGCAATCAGCAGCCTCATACCCCAATTCTATCGAAAGAAATACCTTTGGAAGTCGTGTTACGGGGTACAAGCTCTGAAAATCCAAAGGTTCACCATTGAACTTCTCTTTAGCAATAGCGTTCACACTTGGCCTCTTAATATTACTGCTTTCATCATCTTTTTTATTACTGACAGCACAAAAACCATTTTCAGTAATCTTTCTGTCAATGAAATGATGGTTAGTTTCCATGCTGCTTCCAGCACCAATATCAACATATTTCTTGCTCGAGTTATTCATTCCCCACTTCTGGCCCTTCTTTTTGCTCATAGTTCCACTCCACTGGAAAGTTCCCTGGAACCACAAGCAAAAACATCAATAAGGAAAAGTCAAAGCAGCTGCAAAAAAATTCAATGTTGTCATGGAAAAATTTCTATGGTTATTATTCAGAGCCTTATGTAAAATTTCCATTTAATTTCTTTACTTTAGGGATGTGCATTAAGTACTTATTAGTTTTTTTTTTTAAGAATGGGCACAAGACATTGCCTATTTCACTGATAATGAAGGGACAGTTACAGCCAGCCAACCTGTTATGGATTATTCGGTGGAAAAGATTACAATGGCAGATTGATAAACAACCTGCTCGCCCTCCCTGGGAGGCTCTGAACTTAGAGGTTTATCTTCTGCTTAAACCTATCTTGGGCGCAAAGGCCTCTTTAAGTAGCAAATCTCCTAGCAACTATCTCCTGAAAACTAGCTAACAAACTTATCTATTGGCCGGTGGCCAAACTAACTAGAGATTACAGAAATCCAAACCAATCTTAGCCACTAGCCGGCACCTGGTTCTTCCCCCTCGATAATGGTTCCATAACACTTCCACCTGCCTGACTGAAAAGCGCGTCCTCTAGCTTGAAATCTGGATACCTCTCCTTGAAATCCTCCAGTGGCTCCCAGGAAGCATCCAAGTCATCATGGCCTTGCCATTTAACCAGGACCTACCAGGATGTGGCTGTGCGACGGGCCCGTATCACCCTGGCTGGAAGAGGGATCACTCGGCCATGAGTAAGTGGAGGCAGGCTGGGTACTGCAGATGGAAGCGTTCCTTCAAATTTCTTCAAGAAAACCACATGGAACACATCATGGATCCTGAACACTTACGGACCTATGGTATTTGTACTATTAACACTTATGGACCTATGTGGTATTTGTATGGAGTCTATGGACTATTAACACTATGGTATTTGTATGCACCATTAAGACCACATGTGCTTATTACTATTGTATTTGTATGCATAATTATAAATTGTTGCTTTGATGTGGTCTTTTACACTTATATGTGCATAGCTCATGCCAAAATTTTCATTTTTTTTACACAGGGGAACCATTATCAAACCGTTGGTTTTTTCCCCAGAGGCTGGTAACCGGTCAAACCAGTGCGGTTTACCGGTCCAACCGTTCGGTAAACCGCCAGAAACCGGTTGCCCCGGGGGTTTGGTTTGGAAATTTGAATTTGACCGGTTTTTCGGTAACCGCTCAAACCGCTCTGGTAAACCGTTACCGGAGGCCGGCGGTTTCACCCTAACGGTTAGTAAAAAAAAACCCTGGAGCCAGCTACGTGGGCGATCACCGGCAAGGCAGCGCAGGTAGACACCGAGGACCTGATTGGCCACCTCCGATTGGCCGTCGGTCTGCGGCCGGAACGCCGAGCTGAGGCGTAGTTGCACGCCAGAGAGGGCAAAGAGCTCCTTCCAAAGGTTGCTGGTGAAGACAGGATCCCGATCGCTGACAATGGAGCAGGGGAACCCGTGGAGCTTGACGATGCCCTCAAAGAACACCCGAGCAACGGTGAGCGCCGCGTAGGGGTGGCTCAGGGGGGTGAAGTGCGCCATCTTGGAGAAGCGGTCGACGACCGTGAGCACGACAGACTTGCCGCCGACCTTGGGAAATTCTTTAACAAAATCCATGGAGATGTCGCTCCAGACCGACTGCGGCACGTCGTGGGGCTGAAGCAGACCAGCGGGGTGCAGATGCCCGGTCTTATTGCGCTGGCACACCGAGCAGCCGCGGACGTACTTGCGCACCATGCGCGACGCCGCTGGATTGTAGAAGGATGTGCGTAGCTGGACCAGGGTCTTCTGCACACCTTCATGGCCCATCCCGTGTGCCGTGGCGAGCAACTGGGGCCACAAGGAGCACGCCGAGGGCACGAAGATCCGTCTGCGGTGCATGACGAACCCATCGCGAAGGGTCCAGTCCGCACCGGCAGTACCGTCTTCGATCTGGTGCCGCTTGTCAATGATCTCCGGCAAGGAATCCACCTCCTTGAAATCCGGCAGTACCGTCTTTGGTGAATTCGAGCCACGAGTTGGTGTTGACGCGAGCCTGAATCATGTCCTCCTCGCGCCGTGACATTGAGTTTGTCGGGCCAGTACTCCACTGAAAAGCTGTAACCAAAAAGTTTGCTCACCCAAGTCTGTTGTGGTTTGGTGGAGAGGCACTGGTCAAGGAGATGCTTGAGGCTGAAGTGATCCATGCGCATGACGAAGTCCCGTGTCCAAAGGTACGCCCACCAATGACGCACGGCCTTAACGAGGCTGATGAGCTCACGTTCATAGGCCGCCAATTTGGCGTGTTGGGGGGCGACCTGGCGGCTGAAGAAGGCGATTGGGCCGCGGTCTTGGTGAAGCACAGCGCCGAAACCAAAGCCCGACACGTCGCAGTCCACAATGAAGGGCTTGTCGAAGTTGGGGAGCTACATCACTGGCGTCGTGGTGAGCGCCGTCTTGAGAGCCTCAAATGCCTCTGTGGCGGCGGCTGTCCAGTGGAACGCGTCCCTCTTGAGAAGGGCCGTCAATGGCGCGGCGATGAGACCGTAGTTGTGGACGAACTTCCTGTTGTATCCGGTGACCAAGGAAGCCCCGCAGCACCTTGATGTTCTTGGGCAGCGGCCAGGCTTGCACGGCGGAGACCTGTCAGCATCCATGGCAACGCTGTCGTTGGCAATGACGTGCCCCAGGTAGTGGATGCTGAAAGAGCATCTAGGCCCCTAAATGGATTTTGGTGAACTGAATGACAAAACGATTAAAGATCTAACGTGTTTGTCTAAGATTGTGAGCAAGTTTTATTTATATATTCATGAGTTATTGTTGAAATATTTATTGGTAAATGGATATTATACTGCTCACATTGGAGAAGACAAATACATGAGTGATCCTAAGGCATAGTGGAAAATATCAAGCAAAAAGTAAGACAAATATTGGGGATATTTTGAGAAGGTCAATTCATGGTCTCCGGTAAATATGGTGGCTTGATTAAAGTACAAGGATCATAGAAAGAGAAGATGGTAATTCTCTCTAAATTAAATGGAAGGCTTCATGTGGTAATTGAAAGAGGACACAAGGATGAATGTAGTCTTTATGGTCCTTAACTGGAAGCTTGTATATTCATTGTCAATCAAGAACAAGCATTTGAAGCGGATTTTCAAATAGAGATTAATTTTGGATGAAGCAAAGTGGAACTCAATGTGGATTGGGTAAGTGACGAATAGATCAACCGAGATGACTAGGGTGAGGGACTAAGCAATCTTTGGGGCCTTAGCTAAGCCGCCACTAGTATTTTGCTAAGGTGAAGTTCTAATATCCGTGGGGTCTCGAAGTATCATATGCAAGCCTTAACCGAGGGAAGCAATGCGACTCATCTACATATTATGATTGACAATATGGAGCGACTTGTGGATCCAAGTGTGTATTCTTATGCTAGATGGAAAGATCCTAAGTTACTAGCTCAAGTATGGACATGCTCAAGGCATAGGCTAAGTTGAAAGCCCTCAAGTGGAAAATTGTTCAAGTATGGCAAGATTAAAGACATTCAAGCTCAAGAGGTTGTCACGGTGTTTTTATTTAATCTTGAGTATAGTTATGCCGTACTATCAAGAGGGATGCAACATTAGCGAGTTGACCAAAGTCAAAGTGCTCATTAGTTGACCTAAGTGAGAATTAGTCTTGAGAGCCTAAGAGTGTGCTAACAAACCCTCCTAACCTAACCTGAGCCACTTCATCTCTTTGGTGAAGTGTTGGAGTGAAAGAAAGAGTTTTTGGGGTGTCTCGGGCCTGACCAAAGCCCTAAAGAAATTGAGAGATAAAAATCCATATGAGGAGGCAAGAACCGCATCCGATCTTAGGTTTTGGGCAAAATTTCAGCAAGACTACTACACTACCGTAATCATTAAGAAGCCCAAAATCACTCACAAGGCCCAATATGTGGATTGAAACCATATGGCTAGGAAGGATGACCCTATATTCAATGAAGTGATTAGCAATTGTGAAAGGCAAAGGGTTAAGCATCTTATGGGTTTCCGACATGATTGGAACTAGGAGATACTAGCTCAATTCTATGCCACAGTGCACTATGGACATTGGTGGTGAAAGGGCGGCTATGACTTGGATGACCAATGGCCAAAGGTATTCCATCACCTTCCCTAGATTTTTGAGGTGCTTTGGAATCAGGGTGGGAGACAAAGATCTAAGAAAGCTTCATGATGAGGATGAGCTTGACAAGGATGCCTTGCACCTAATGTACCCGAGAGGTGACAATGCATTTTATGGGAAGGTGAAAAATCTCTATACATACTATGCTGTACTGAATAGACTCCTTAGGGTGTCTATCACACCTAGAGATGGGAATCCCTCTGAGATCACCAAATTTCAGAAAAACTTGATGGTTGCATTGAGGCCGGGAGCTCCGGAGTTTAATGTTGAGGATTTCATTTGGCAAGAGATCAAACACCTGTCCGAGGACCCCAAGAATTTGCAACTATAGTCCTTTCATTATGTATATGGTTGAAAAAGTTGCAAAAACGAAGTTTCCAAAAGGTGCGAAGCATAAGCCGTTGAGGCTCAATCCAAACAAGAATCCAAGGCTTCCATCACCTAGAGCAGAAGAAGCAGCTGGCCATGAGGACGAAATATTTGAGGAGGGTGCCACCCAGCAGCCACAGCAGCAGACTAGCCCTCAGGCCGTCACCGGTCTGACCGGTGGGGTGGCTGGGAGCAGAACAGGCCTCGCAGGTCCACATCCCCGTTGAGAAAGTTTCTAAACTTCATTTTTGGGATGTGCAAAAGCTAGCATGACATTCAAGTAGAGCAGCAAAGGTCTAGGAGGGAAAACAAGCAAATGAGAGACACGATGAAACTTTTGCACAATGCTCAAGGATTCCAACCTCCTGACTCTCCTCCCTCTCCGGAACCACCACAGGTTGAGATACCATCATTTGAGGATAGAATGAGAGGATGGGCTAATTCCGGTATGATAAATGAGTATAGGCCCATGTTCTTCGAGTCCGAGCAAAAACAAGGATCTTCTTCATCGACTCCACCACCACCAACAGTAGTACCTTCTCACTTCATGGAACAACCACCTCCACCTCCTCCACCTCCCGAGCAAGATTGGGGAGCTCGCTTCTCCGCGGAGATCTTTGGGTATAACCCATATTACTATGGAGGGGGCTCTCACCCAGGAGACGGCTCTCACCCGGAAGATAGCTCTCAGGGACAGTGATCGACGGCTACGCCTTCTCTCTGGGCCCTTTTTGGATGTTTGATGACAAAAGGGGAGAAGTTGGGATCTAAAGCTTGAGCTTCATCTAGTTGTAGCTTGTCTGTCTATGTTGCACTGGTCTGACCGATGCCTGTTAGCTAATGTCATACGCATCACGGTTTTTTATTTGTCACACACACATGTTGCACTCCACTAATTCTAAGATATAGGGGGAGCTCTCATGCGCACCCTCCTGATCCAGGCGTCTCTGCCTCCGCGCTTCTGGGCTGAATGTCTCAACACTTCCACCTACTTGATTAACCGCCTTCCTTCTACTGCCTCCCCAGCTCCCACCCCTCACCAGGCTCTCTTTGGTACCCCTCCCAGCTACGACCACCTCCGTGTCTTCGGTTGTGCCTGTTACCCTAACATCACCGCCACTGCTCCTCACAAGCTGGCGCCTCGCTCGACACGTTGCGTTTTCCTTGGTTACTCTCCTGACCACAAGGGGTATCGATGCTTCGACCTCACCTCTCGCCGCGTCCTCATCTCCCGACACGTTGTGTTCGACGAGTCGGATTTCCCCTATTCCACCTCTTCCTACACCTTCTCCAGACCCTGAGCTAGCGTCTCTGTTTCCTGACCCGGTGGTTCAGCCACCTCTGTCTGTCTTTCCCTTTCCCGTCGGTTTCCCCGGTGCACCACCGTCTCCGATGCCCTCTGCCGCGCCACACGCGGCCCCAGCACCCTCTGTCGCGCCACGCGCGGCCCCGGCACCCTTTGCTGTGCCACGAGCGAATCCGGTGCCCCCGCCCGCGCCACGCGCGGCCCCGGTGCCCCCTGCACGCTACGCCGAGCCGGTGCAGGTGTACTGGCGTCGTACGATGCCGGCACCGACACAGGCTCCTCCGGCTCCGGCCCCAGAGGTGCCCGCGGACTATGCGCCTCCTCTGCGCTATGTCTATGAGCGCCGCTCGACGGTTCCGCCCCCACCACCACCTGCACCGGAGCCGTCGCCACCCCCTCCACCACCGTCACCGGAGCCGTCTCCGCCTCCTCCACCGGCGCCCACACCGCCTCCGCCGCCACCCCCGCCGCCTCCACCACGCCGCTCTCGGGTGGAGCCGGTTGTGTACCACCCGTCGGTCATCCATCGGGATCCTCGTCACACCCATCCCATGGTGACCCGGCAGGCGGCCGGGGTTCTTCGGCCGCGAGCTCTCTCCGCCACCGAGGGGGAGCCGCGACTCTCTCCGATCCCGACGTCGGTTCGTGAGGCTCTGGCAGATCCGAACTGGCGTCGTGCGATGGAAGAGGAGTATGGAGCTCTTCTTGCCAACCAGACTTGGGACCTTGTGTCGCGTCCGTCTGGTTGCAATGTGGTGACCGGCAAGTGGATTTGGACGATCAAGCGTCGGGCTGATTGTACTTTGGAACGCTATAAGGCGCGTTGGGTTCTTCGGGGCTGCACTCAGCGACCTGGTCTGGATTATGATGAGACTTTCAGTCCAGTGGTGAAGCCTGCTACAGTTCGCACTGTTCTCTCTTTGGCTCTCTCTCGCTCTTGGCCTGTACACCAGCTTGATGTCAAGAATGCATTTCTCCATGGAACTCTGACCGAGACAGTCTACTGCAGCCAGCCAGCATGTTTTGTGGATTCCAGCTGTCCGGATTTGGTCTACCGGCTGAACAAGTCTCTCTATGGTTTGAAGTAGGCTCCTCGAGCATGGTACTCTCGGTTCGCCTCTTTCTTGCTGACACTGGGGTTTGTTGAGGCCAAGTCAGATACTTCACTGTTCATATATCACCATGCTGATGGAGTTGCCTACCTCCTCCTCTACGTTGATGACATTGTTCTGACTGCCTCTAGTCCATAGCTGCTCCAGCGGATTATCTCCTCTCTTCAGCAGGAGTTTGCCATGAAGGATCTGGGCAAGCTTCACCACTTCTTGGGCGTGACAGTTGAGCCCCGTCAGGCTGGTCTTCTTCACCAGCGTCAGTATGCCCTTGATATCCTGGAGCGTGCCGGGATGATTGATTGCAAACCTTGCTCCACTCCTGTTGACACTCAGGCGAAGCTGTCTGCTACTCTGGGTGATCCTGTGGCTGATCCTACTGTCTATCGGAGTCTTGCTGGAGCCTTACAGTACCTCACTTTCACCAGGCCGGACCTCACCCACGCTGTCCAGCAGATCTGTCTCCATATGCATGATCCTCGAGAGTCCCATCTTGCTGCGCTGAAGCGCCTTCTTCGCTACGTCCGAGGCACGATTAACTTCGGCTTGGTCCTCCACCGGTCTCCTTCTGCTGAGCTGGTCGTCTACACTGACGCTGACTGGGCGGGGTGCCCGGACACGCGCCGCTCTACCTCAAGTTATGCCGTCTTCCTCGGCGGCAACCTGATCTCCGAGTCGTCCAAGCGACAGCCGGTTGTCTCCCGCTCGAGTGCTGAGGCGGAGTACCGGGCTGTTGCTAACGGCGTGGCTGAGGCGTCCTGGCTCCGACAGCTCTTGACTGAGCTTCACAGCCCGCTCGCCAAGAGCACGCTCGTCTACTGCGACAACGTCAGCGCCGTGTACCTCTCCACCAACCCGATTCAGCATCAGCGGACGAAGCATGTGGAGATTGACTTGCATTTCGTTCGTGACCGAGTGGCTATCAGCGATGTTCGGGTTCTCCATGTACCGACCACCTCCCAGTTTGCTGACATCTTCACTAAGGGTCTTCCCTCCTCGACCTTCTCGGAGTTTCGGTCCAGCCTCAACGTAGCCAGTGGCTAGTTGTGGCTGCGGGGGGCCTTGTGTGTGAGTTTCTTTCTTTGTTGGCCAGTCTTGTACACCGCTGCGCCGGTAGTCCAGACTGCGGGGGGGTGTTAGTGTATATGTGTGAGTGGCCCATATGGCCTGTGTATAGCCCATATAGAGGCCCATGTATAGCTAACTATATACCCACCCTTCTAGGGTTGGAGGAATACACACAGGAATAATTTCCTTCTACACTATGCACTTAGATATAGTGTATATCTAGGCACATAATAATATCTATGAACAAATAAAAGTCAAAACGACCTACAATTTGGAGCGGAGGGAGTAGATCTCAACCAATTCTTAAAAACTCACCAAGGCTATTGATCCCCTAAATGAACTTCTGAAATAAAATGAGTAACCTAGGGTATCATTGACTCCAATCATATCGTTATAAGCTGGAGGAAATATCAGGTGTACAAGATTATATAAATGAACATATATACAAACTTAATCTTGTACATTGATCTGTAAGATTGTGTATAATAGGTGAAAGCAACCCGACGAGACCAAATCGGACACAAGAGAGATAGATCCTTCCGCTGCTGCTTGACCACGACGACGCGGCAGATCAGAGGGATCCGACGCGCATCTTACGAGGGTGCTGCTCCTGACCGAGATCGATCTTCACGGGGCAATGCGAGGGCAGCAGAAGCCACAGCTTAGGGTTAGAACCTAGACTCGTGATACCAGTAAGATTTTGTATAATGCGTGGGTTGTATTGCTTGAGCCCTATCCTCCTATTTCTTATTATAAACAGGACTTGGAGGGCAAGTAGCCTCTCCTAGAGATAAGAAAGGTTGTACCAGGATTACAATCAATCCTAAACCATATCCGGAGTGGCCTAACATACTCTAACAAAGATCAAACTTGAGAGGCATGAGTGAGATGTCATCCTTCCATCCCTCTTAGACTTGAAAGTTGAAACTAACCGGGCATAAAACCGACTCCAGCGGCTTCTGCAGCCCGTGCTGCAACTTCATTTTGCGCGCGCGGGGCTACTGTGGCTGTTCCAATGGTAGCCACAAAGGCTGCTGCAGAATGCAGCGAGCCCACCCCCCCCCGGCACGCGCAATCTTGGGGAAAATGCTCCCTTCTCTATCCTTCGCTCAAAGCAACGGCCCTCCTCTCCTCCCTCCGTCGCCCTCCGCCCCCGGTCTCCCTCGCCCCCGCGGCCTCCATCGCCCCCGGCCTCCACCACAGCTTAAGCAGCCGCCGCAGATCCGGCGACCCCATCCTCCACCGAGCTCAACCCCTGTGGCCGCCTCCTCCACCCCCGACCTCCACCCCCGTGGCCGCCTCCTTCTCAGGCCGCCTACTCCACCCCCGGGCGTCTCCTTCCTCGACGGAGGACACGGCGACGCAGATCAGGCCGGCCAAGGTGACGTGAACCCGAAGGTCAACGTAGATCCGCCCGACAAGGTGTGGACGGCGGCGGGGCTTGAGGTGGGGACGGCGGCGCCGGCGCGGAGGCGGATTAGGCCGGCGGCCTCCTCGAGTGGCCTCGGGGGCAGATCTCGCCGGGCGCCTTCTCCTTCCCCACCGACTGCTTTCTCCTTCCCCGCGGCTACCTCCAGCTACCTCCTCCGATTCCGGTGAGTGAACGGCGACGATGATGAAGGGCACCGCGATTGGCACCGGCCCCGCTCCCGTGCGGCGGCCCTCCTCGGATCGACGCTTCCCCCGAGGCCACCCCTCTCCCCGCCCCGCGCGTGCCCGTGTCGCCCTCGGGCAGGCGCCGGTGCTGCTGCGGCGGGTGGGTTGGGGTTGGGGACCGTTGGGGCGGGATCTGCGGCGGGTCCCGGATGGGCAGCGCGGGATCTGAGCCGCCATTGATGGAAGAAGCCGTCCTTCTCCCGACCGTCCTCCTCCCCTCCCCTCCCCTGTGCGGCAGGAGCCAACTGCCGCGGTCGATGCGCGAAGGGATGCGCATTGGCCGCTGGAAGCCGCTTTGATTTGCGAGAGAGTTTTTTCTCTCTCCTTTCTTCACTGAGGCGTTTGCAGCATGGATTTGAAGATCATTGCTAGAGACGGTCTAAGTCAGCCAAAAAAAAACCTCAGGTAAGATCCCCTACATGCAGGATTTGTGTTTGTACTCCAAAAAGCATGTCATTCTAGAAATTTTAGGACAGATTATTAAGGAGGTAAAATGACCTTGATTGCCCCTATTTATTTGCCATATTTGGTGCTAGCTGACTGTTGCATGCCCACATGCGCATGCACACATACCAAATTAAGTAAAACGACATGTTTTTTGGGACAAATTTTGAATCCTAAAAGGACATTTTTTGGTACACGAGTATATTCAAAAAGACACTATTGTGCACTTGATATTTCCTCTATAAGCTAGTAATGCAAATTTCAAGAACATAAAAAAAATGTAACAGCAAGTAGGATTTCAACTGCACATAAGTCATCTTACAGAAATGCATATTTTATCAAAATAAATCCAGTTCAAGTGCCAGATAAAAGTGAAGTTTCTGTAATAACATCCAGAGAACTTAAAACTAATACACTCCTGCAAGAAAGCGCAAGAAACTATGATGAAGAATGAAAGAGACGAGAAGCAGTGAGGAACCTGTATCTCCTTTGCTGGTGACTTGTCAAGTTGTCCACCTGAAACCAGAGTATGTCAAGTTGCCATTAACTTGACACATGAATACCAAGTAGCAACTGAAGATTTCACAGTGGAATGTTATAACACAACAGTTCTGTGTTAGCCAGAACCATTTAACAAAGTAAATAGATATGTAAAACATGCAAGTCATGAAGGGAAACTAGAATTGAAGTTCCAATGGTTGTATAAGAGAAAGTTAGCCTACCCCCAACTTGCTTGGGACTGGAAGGCTTGTTGTTGTTGTTGGTTATATAAGAGAATTTATAGCTTCAACGCATACAAAATCAGTTTCTATTGAGTTGGTGTCATCCATCATAACACTAAAACAAACTAGTGAACTATTAGCAGTTTCCCTTCTTTATGTGCATCCATCCAACATAAATCAAGGTAGAAAAGGCAGGAAAAGAAAAACAGGAGATTATGTGTAATCTCAAGTGCATACTAGTATCAACATCTGGTCTTCTATGCCAGCTTTCTATTAATCTAGAAAACAGTTTTGACTGCCAACTCCCATCCAAAAATACTTTAGATCTTCACACAGGGCTCTACCAGAAAATTAATGTATTTTTTTATTAATTTCAGCTGTAACACATGCCTTAAAATGCAGATACAATTATTATGAATGGTAATAGGTCTTAGTGAAAACTTATCAAAGAATCAGTATGGTCAGCTATTGGTAGACTTAGCATCTCAGAACACTAGAGTATTGTTTGCGGTGTGCATTGGAAAACTAGAGGCCTCATGAGTCTCAAGCAAAATTTGCTATAAAACTATGATATTGTATTTTCTGCTGTTAGTGCTGCTGTATTTTCGTTTTGCATACAGAAAGAAAACAACACTGCTTTGTGCTGTTTTTATTGGTCAAACTCATTCAATTCATAAATTTGCCTGTTGCATTCCCTGTATTATGATATTTTTCTGCAGTATGGTAGTGCAGTGTAAGGAACAGACTGAGCATCGGGGTATTTTCCAGTAAAGAATAACAAGCTCAACAGGTTTACGCAGTGCAATAGAGTAGGTCAGCAGTATTGTGTTTTTAGCAACAGACACACAGTCACACAAATAGCATTGTACTGCATTGATATCACAAAGTCACAGTAGCACATAATAAGCATGTGCCCTGCAAACACAGCATACCTATGTGTTAGTGTATATATGTATGAGTGGCCCATATGGCCTGTGTAGCCCATAGAGGCCCATGTATAGCTAACTCTATATACCCACCCTTCTAGGGTTGGAAGAATTAACAAGGAATTATTTCACAAACATGGTATCAGCTAGCCTCTTCTCCTCTCTTCTCCTTCCCTGAGCCGCAGGCCACCCTTCTGCCGCCGCCGGCGTCTCTGTGCCCTGCCGGCGCGGCCATGGCCCACTGGCCGCCGCCCCCTCCTTTCTCCTCCTTCCCCCCACCCTCCTATGCCTCCATCGTCGCCGGCGGACTTGCTCCTGCCGGGGGACACGGGCTTGACGGCGAGCTCAGCGCGTACGGGCTCGTGACCCAGCCGCCCCCTCCCGATTCGGCGGCTCCCGGCCTCACCGTCGCCGACCCCGCCGCCGTTCTCCCTCAGGCGCAGCAGGATGCGGCCGCGGGTGACCTCGCAACCCAGGATGCAGGGGCGGACGGGCCCGGATCGGGGGTTTCCCCACCCGATTCCGCCGCCGCCCATGCCACAGGGCCGCTGGGGGCGCGCGCCGGCGACCTTGCCGCCCAGGCGGCGCTGCTGGGCGCGTGTGCAGGCGACCTGGCCGCCCAGGACGCGGCCCTCGCCAGCCTCAACACCCTGGCCACTGCCCACGGCATCTCCCCTGCCACGGTGGCTGCTGTGGCCGCGGCTGGCCCTGATGCGGTGGCTGCCGCCCTTCGCCTGTTGGGGACGCCTGGGGGCAGGGGGGCCTGGATGCTGCTGCTACTGCCCTGCTCCCCGTCCTCGCCGGCTCCACTGGCCTGAGCACGAGTGCCGGCGGCCCCGAGTCCACTTCGGCCACTACCTCTGTCTCCGCCGGGATTTCTCCGGGCGTGGGAGCTCCTTCAGGCCCCGGTGTCGGTGCAGTGGGCGCGGGCGGTACCTTGCTGCTCGGCGGTCCCGGTGCCACGCTCTTTCCCGGCTACCCCCACGGTTCCCTCTACAGCGTGCCTCCAGCGACCGGCCCCTTCTCCGCCACCGCCTTCCTCCGCGGGCTGTCTCCGCGTCCCTCCACCGTCGCGGCCGTCGACAGCACCCTCGCTGCGGCCCTGGAGAACGCCAAGACCGCGACAGCCGCCGCCGAGGAGCGCGTACGTGTGGCTGCCCTCGCCTGGGAGCACGAGCGCTCTACCGCCGACGCACTTGCTCGCCAGGTCGCCGAGGCAGAGCGCTTCCTCCACGCCTCTACGGGCGAGCGTGTCGCCTCCTCTCAGCAGCCTTCACCTCCTGTTGTGCCCACGTCGAGTGCTGTATCCCCGAGTGGCGCCGTCGACCCCATGGTCGCCTACCTCCACCTTCAGGCCGCCGGGGTCCCGCACATCAAGAACCTGGTCACCATCCTCCTCGACTCCACCTCCACCTCCTACGCTCGTTGGAGGGACCAGGTTCTCCTTGTGCTCCGCCGCTACGCTCTCGACGACCACGTCCTCTCCGACACTCCTGCCCGTGCTCGCGACCCGGCATGGCGACGCCGCGACAGCATCGCCATGTCCTGGATCTCGGGGACCATCTCCCTGGATCTCCAGGACATCGTGCGGACTCCGGATCCCACCGCGCGCGTGATGTGGCTTGCCCTCGAGACTCAGTTTCTCGGGAATGCACAGACACGCGCCCTCCAGCTCGACGCCGAGCTTCGCACGCTCGAGCAGGGTGACCTGTCCGTGGGAGACTACTGCCGGAAGATGAAGAGCACGGCAGATGGGCTTCGCGACCTCGGGTACACGGTCCCGGAGCACGTCTTGGTCCTCAGCGTTCTGCGGGGCCTTCCCGGCAGCTACGAGGCTGTGCGGACGTTGCTCACTCACCAGCAGCCGCCACCCACCTTCCTGCAGGTCCGTGATGCCCTCACCCTGGAGGAGCTCACCCGGGGCCTCCACACACCTACCTCGACTACGTCTTCCTCCACCTCTCGCGCACTCGTCGCTGCCCCACCACCGTCCTCCGCCTCGCCGCCTGCCTCTCTCCTTGGTGCTCCTTCCCCCGGGCCGAGCGGGGGTGGGGGGGCCGTGGGGGCCGCCGCGGCCGCCGAGGGCGTGGTGGTGGGGGTCGTGGGACGCCCACCCAGGCTCCGACCCCCGCTCTCGCTCCTCTTCCCGGAGGTGCGCCCTGGCCGACCTTCTCCAACCCGTGGTCAGGACGTATCTCCATGTGGCCCCACCAGGGTCAGGGAGGGGGGCCTCGTCCCCCGCACTAGCCGGCGGCCATGGTCGCGGGTGCTGCCTCCTACGCGCCGACCTGGACTCCACCTCCTCCGCCGTCTAGCTCGCCGTGGCCGGGGGGGTGGGATCAGGCTGCCTTGGCGCAGTCCTTCAGCACTGTGGGGCTGACCCCGCCCGTTGGCACCGAGTGGATCGCCGACTCGGGTGCCTCTTACCACACTACTCCCGATGCGGGTATCCTTTCTTCTGTCCGACCTCACCCCTCTTGTCCCTCTTCCATCATGGTCGGTGATGGTTCTTGTCTTCCGGTCACTTCTGTGGGTTCTGCTCATGGTCCTTTCCGTCTCTCTGATGTCCTTGTTGCTCCTCAGATGGTTCACAATCTCCTTTCTATTCGTCAATTTACAGCTGACAATTCTTGTTCTGTGGAGTTTGACACTTCTGGTCTTTCTGTGAAGAATTTGGCTACCGGGAGTCCACTCCTCCGCTGTGATAGCACCGGGCCCCTTTACACCCTTCGGCTTCCTACCTCCGCTGCCTCTACTTCACCTTCGTCCTCCTCGTCAGCTGCTCTCGCCGCGACTCCGTCTTCCACCACCTGGCACCGCCGCCTTGGTCATCCCGGCCGTGATGTTTTGGCTCAGATTAGTCGTAGTAGCGATGTCTCTTGTACTAGGACTACTGCTGAGCACCTCTGTCATGCATGCCAACTTGGTCGACATGTCCGGCTTCCTTTTTCTACTTCTTCTTCGCATGCTGCGCATGCTTTTGATCTTATCCACTGTGATTTGTGGACTTCTCCTGTACTCAGCATTTCTGGCTATAAGTATTATCTGGTGATCATTGATGATTTTTCTCACTACTCCTGGACCTTCCCTTTGCGTGCCAAGTCTGACACCTTCCCCACCCTCCTTCACTTCTTTGCCTGGGTGTCCACTCAGTTCGGCCTCACCGTTAAGGCCGTCCAGTGCGACAACGGTCGTGAGTTCGATAACTCCACCTCTCGCTCCTTCTTTCTCTCCCGAGGTGTTCAGTTGCGTATGTCTTGTCCGTATACTTCCCCACAGAACGGCAAGGCAGAGCGCATGATTCGGACCACGAACGATGTCATGCGCACTCTTCTGATCCAGGCCTCCCTGCCCCCGCGCTTCTGGGCAGAGAGCCTTCACACTGCCACCTACCTTATCAACCGTCTTCCTTCCACCGCTTCTCCCGCTCCGACTCCTCACCACGCTCTCTTCGGTACCCCTCCCACCTACGCTCACCTTCGTGTCTTCGGGTGCGCTTGCTACCCGAACCTTGTTGCCACTGCTCCTCACAAGCTCGCACCTCGCTCGACACGTTGTGTGTTCCTTGGTTACTCCCCTGACCATAAGGGGTACCGCTGCTACGATCTCACCTCTCGTCGGGTTCTTATCTCCCGACATGTTGTGTTTGACGAGTCGGACTTCCCCTTTTCCTCCTCCTCCACACCCACTCCTGATCCTGACATTGAGTCCATGTTCTCTGACCCGGTGGTGCAGCCACCTGTTTCTGTTTTTTCTTTTCCAGCAGGTCCTTCTGGTACACCACTGGCTCTGGCTCCTACGGTCGTGCCCCGTGCAGCGCCTGAGCCTCCTCTTGCACCACCCGCGGTTCCGGTGCCATTCGTCGCACCTGACGTGGGCTTGGTGCCTTCGGCCGCGCCACGCGCGGCCCCGGTGCCCCCGGCGCCCCTCGCCGCGCCACACGCGGCTCCGGTGCCTCCTTCCGCGCCACACGCGGCCCCGCCACCACCTGCACGCTACACCGAGCCCGTGCAGGTGTACCAGCGCCGTCCGGTGCCTCCACTGCCTTCTCCGGCTCCTCCACCGGCGGTGCCCGTGGACTATGTGCCCCCCGTGCGCTATGTCTACGGGCGCCGCTCCACGGCCCCGCCTCCTCCACCACCGTCACCGGAGCCGTCTCCGCCTTCTCCACCGGCGCCCACACCATCTCCGCCGCCACCACCGCCGCCTCCACCACGTCGCTCTCGGGTGGAGTCGGCCGTGTACCACCCGCCGGTCATCCATCGGGATCCTCGCCACACCCATCCCATGGTGACCCGGCAGGCGGCCGGGGTTCTTCGGCCGCGGGCTCTCTCCGCCACCAAGGGGCCGCCGCGGCTTTCTCCGATCCCGACGTCGGTTCGTGAGGCTCTGGCAGATCCGAACTGGCGTCGTGCGATGGAAGAGGAGTACGGAGCTCTTCTTGCCAACCAGACTTGGAACCTTGTGCCGCGTCCGTCGGGTTGCAATGTGGTGACCGGCAAGTGGATTTGGACAATCAAGCACCGTGCTGATGGTACTCTGGAGCGCTACAAGGCGCGTTGGGTCCTTCGGGAGTTCACTCAGCGTCCCGGTGTGGACTATGACGAGACTTTCAGTCCAGTGGTGAAGCCTGCTACAGTGCGCACTGTTCTCTCTTTGGCTCTCTCTCGGTCTTGGCCCGTGCACCAGCTCGATGTCAAGAATGCATTTCTTCATAGCACTCTGACCGAGACAGTCTACTGCAGCCAGCCAGCAGGGTTTGTGGACTCCAGTTGTCCGGATTTGGTCTGCCGGGTGAACAAGTCTCTCTATGGTTTGAAGCAGACTCCTCGGGCATGGTACTCTCGGTTTGCCACCTTCTTGCTGACAGTGGGGTTTGTTGAGGCCAAGTCAGATACTTCGTTGTTCATATATCACCATGTTGATGGGGTTGCCTACCTCCTCCTCTACGTTGATGACATTGTTCTGACTGCCTCCAGTCCACAGCTCCTTCAGCGGATTATCACCTCACTTCAGCAGGAGCTTGCCATGAAGGATCTGGGTCATCTTCACCACTTCTTGGGCGTGACAGTTGAGCCCCGTCAGACTGGTCTTCTCCTTCACCAGCGTCAGTATGCCTTGGATATCCTGGAGCGTGCCGGGATGACTGATTGCAAGCCTTGCTCCACTCCTGTTGACACTCAGGCGAAGCTGTCTGCTACTCTGGGTGATCCTGTGGCTGATCCTACTGCTTATCGGAGTCTTGCTACAGTACCTCACTTTCACCCGACCGGATCTCACCTATGCTGTCCAGCAGATCTGCCTCCATATGCATGATCCACGGGAGTCACACCTTGCTGCGCTGAAGCGCCTTCTTCGCTACGTACGAGGCACTGTTGACTACGGCTTGGTCCTCCACCGGTCTCCGTCTGCTGAGCTGGTCGTCTACACTGACACTGACTGGGCGGGGTGCCCGGACACGCGCCGCTCTACCTCAGGTTATGCCGTTTTCCTCGGCGGCAACCTGATCTCCTGGTCGTCCAAGCGACAGCCGGTTGTCTCCCGCTCGAGTGCTGAGGCGGAGTACCGAGCTGTTGCTAACGGCGTGGCTGAGGCGTCCTGGCTCCGACAGCTCTTGGCTGAGCTACACAGCCCGCTCACCAAGAGCACGCTCGTCTACTGCGACAACGTCAGCGCCGTGTACCTCTCCACCAACCCGGTTCAGCATCAGCGGACGAAGCATGTGGAGATTGACTTGCATTTCGTTCGTGACCGGGTGGCCATTGGCGATATTCGGGTTCTCCATGTACCGACCACCTCCCAGTTCGCGGACATCTTCACCAAGGGTCTTCCCTCCTCGACCTTCTCGGAGTACCGGTCCAGCCTCAACGTAGCTAGTGGCTAGTTGTGGCTGCGGGGGGCCTTGTGTGTGAGTTTCTTTCTTTGTTGGCCAGTCTTGTACACCGCTGCGCCGATAGTCCAGACTGCGGGGGGTGTTAGTGTATATATGTATGAGTGGCCCATATGGCCTGTGTAGCCCATAGAGGCCCATGTATAGCTAACTCTATATACCCACCCTTCTAGGGTTGGAAGAATTAACAAGGAATTATTTCCCAAACACTATGTGTACGAAGTTCTATGAAGGTAAATGAAAGAAAATAAGATGTAGCTGAAGGAGTCTAGCTAATTGACACCCCTTCCACATGCGCTTCCTATGTAATTATGTTCATTATGGGCAGAGCCATACCTGCCGGTTCAAAGCGAATGTGACCAGGCCGAACCACGACTGGAACAATCTCATCTGATGTATCAGATTCTTCCTCATCTGCTTTGTGGCTAGAAAAAGGAATATGTGATCCGTTTTGATTGTTTGATGGGTCAGGCAAGCTAGCTTGATTGCTTGGTGATGGACAATCAGCAGCTATTGGTGAATCTTCATGCACATTCTGCAAAGTAAACATTGTGCATTAATATAATGATCAGCAAAACAAAAATATTGCAGCTCAGTCAACACAACATCCGTCATACATTGGAACGCTGTTCCAAAGTGCAAATTTGTGAACCATGAAGGCCTGCATCCAACAACCAGACCACATTACAACTACTGTTCTCATAAACTGCAGTCATTTTCCCTAATAATGCTTTCCCATAACAACTACCGGATTATTAGGGAAAATGACTGCAGTTTATGAGAAAGCATTATTAGAGAAAATGACTGCAGTCTATTAAGAGTATGTGTATGTGAGCATCTACGTCCGTACTCTGTGATACGTAAAAAAAAAGAATCTAACCCTTCTTGTAGATTTTTTTTTACCTTTTTTCCAATTTTATGTACAGTTTTAACCCTATTTAATATATTTACCACAGTGAGGACCTCCCTCACTGTGATTACCTCAAAAGCATAAAGAACCTCAATCCTCACATGTTTAAGTCCTACAACTTCACCACCACTGGCACTAATTGGACACCCCTCCAAAGGGAGTACAATGGGTACATGGACACCAGCGAAGAGGCAGTACAGGAAGATAGAGCAGTGGGTCAACCTTTTGCCAGTGAGAAGTGCTACAGAGGTCAAATCAGGAAAAGGGAGATATGGGGAATCAAAGCTGGTTTTCATGGAAAGATGTGAAAACGAACTTTGAAATAATCATATAGGGTTGCTAGTTCAAGGAACTGGCTTCATCGTAATAGTCACCAATCCAGCAGCACTAACCAGTTGCCAACGTTCAGGAAATTTCAGTAGATAAGATAATAAAAAAAAAGCTAGAAAGTAACATATTTATCAACCAATACCTTTTCTGTTTGCAGTTTTGCTTTCTGCCTCAGTTGCCTTTTGATTTTCTTGCGACGAGCACTTCTACTCTCCGACTGACAAGGCAAACAGAGATACATGTGTTAACTAAATTAAAATATTTAGTCACAAAACTGTTACAGCATCAAAAATACGAAATGGTATTTCTCTATATTTATTAACAAATCAAAATAAAGGAGAAATAGATGAACAGAGTTAAACCCAGTGTCAAATCTTAGTGATGCTGATATGAGCCTCAGCGTGCAGGAATGAACCAAATAGGACTATCGACTATGCCAAAACTTAACCTTACCAATGCAATAAGCAATACTACAAATGGTAACATGAATCACAAATAATCCAATAGCCAAATACAGAGACCATGTGAAAGGGTTTTGGAACATAGAAGCATAGGTTATCCGAAGGCATGGGCTAAGAGCACATTCAAATCTATTGATGGCAATGCGCCAATGCAGGACTACAACTTCGGTTGCACCTGGCACTGCGTCTTATAGTTGCTTCATTAGAATCACATATATGGCACTTTTTCTGGAAATATTGGGCAACTAGCAATAGCAGACAACTTTATAAATATATGCAGAAACTTCCACCACACTTGTTAAAACAAGATAACTTTTTTCTCGAACACGCACTGTGCATTTTGTTAGTGTATATGTGTGTGTGGCCCATATGGCCTGTGTATAGCCCATATAGAGGCCCATGTATAGATGACTATATACCCACCCTTCTAGGGTTGGAGGAATACAGCGGAATCATTTTTCTAACATGGTATCAGACTAGGTTTGGGCCTCTTCCTTCCCTGCCGCCGCCGCCCAGCAGCCATGGCCGGCCACCGGCCGCCGGCGCGGGCGCCGCCGCTCCCTTCCCTCTCCACTTTCCCTCTCCTGCCTTCCTATGCTGCCGTGGTGGGTCTTCCCGCGACAGCCGCGGCCGCCGGCGCAGGAGCCGCGCGCGCGCGTGCCCTAGCCTTCGTGGCCCAGGCGCCGCCGGCCCCTGCTCTGGCCGCCCCTGCTACAGGCGCGGGCGGGGAGGCCGGCCCGCAGCTGGCCGCGGCGGCCTCCGCCCCGGCCGCCCCTCCTCCGGGCGCTACGGCTGCTGCTCTGTTGGCCTTCGTGGCCCAGGCGCCGCCGACCCCTGCTCCGGCCGCCCCTGCTACGGGCGCGGGCGGGGAGACCGGCCCGCAGCTGGCCGCGGCGGCCTCCGCCCCGGCCGCCCCTCCTCCGGGCGCGGGCGCAGGTGCCGCCCCGTACGCCCCTGCTACGGCTGCTGCTCTGTTCGCGCGGCCGCCTCCCTTCTCTGCCGACGATTCTCTGCTCGCGGCCGACCCTCTGCTCCACGCTGTCGCCGCTGATGCATCGAGCTCGGGCGCCAATGGCGAACTTCCGGCCGCCGCCGACGCCACCCGCCTCCTGGCCGCGGGCTCAGGCGCGGAGGATGCGGCCCTCCACGCAGCTGGCGCAGGCGCCCCTCACGCCGCCATTCCTGGCCTCCTTGGCGTAGGTGACTTCCTTGGCGCAGGAGGCGCTGGGGATGCTGCCGCCGCTGCCCTGCTCCAAGCCGCTTTCCACGGCGCCCCTCTTCTCTCCGTGCCTGCTGGGGCTGCGCCACTGCCGCCGCCTGGAGCCGCTTTTCACGGCGCCTCTCTTTTCTCCCTGCCTGGGGCAGCGCCACTGCCGCCGCCTGGAGCCGTTTTCCCTCTTCATCTGGCGCCGCCTCCTCCCTCTTCATCTGGCGCCGCCGCTACAGCCGTGTACGCTGGCCCAGCGCCTCCTTCCTCTCCAGCCGCAGGCGTCTCTGCCCCACCGGGCGGCGCCCCCTCCGCCGCCGCTCGGCACGCATCTCTTGTCGTGGCCCTTGCGGCTGCCAAGACCGAGGCTGCCGCGGCTCATGAGCGGGTACGCGCGGCGGCCCTCGCCTGGGAGCGCGAGCGCACCGTGGCCGCTGATCTCGCTCGACGGGCCGCCACCGCCTCCTCTCCTGGCTCCCATGCTCCTCCACCCGTCGACGCTTTCCACCCTATCATTGAAGGCCACGCGGCTTTCCATGAGGCCGCCGCTTCTTCTACCCTCGCGGCCACCACTCCTTTCCCCGAGCCGAGCGGGGTTGGCGGAGGTCGCGGTGGGCGTCGTCGGAGGAGACGTCGCCAGCGCGCGTCTGCACCTCCTCCTGCTCCTGCCGGTGTGCCCTGGCCACTCTTCTGCGACCCTCAGGCCTACCCGGCGGCCATGCTTACTGGTGCTGCTCCTTTCGCGCCGTTCTGGACTCCACCCACTCAGCCCAGCCAGCCTCCGACCTGGCCTGGGGGGTGGCCTCCAGCCCCTTTGGCGCACGCTTTCAGCACCATGGGGGCGGCACCACCTGTCCGCACTGAGTGGATTGCTGACTCGGGCGCTTCCTTTCACACCACTCCTAATGCGAGCTTCCTGTCCTCGCTTCGCTCCCCTCATCCTTCTCATCCTTCCTCGATCATGGTTGGTGATGGGTCTTGTCTTCCTGTCACCTCTGTCGGTTCTGCTCCTGGTCCTTTCCGTCTTCCTGAGGTTCTCGTTGCTCCTCAGATGATCCATAACCTTCTTTCCATTCGGCAGTTCACAACTGACAACTCTTGTTCTGTCGAGTTCGACCCCTCTGGTCTCACTGTGAAGGATTCTGCTTCTGGGCGTCCGCTCCTCCGCTGTGACAGCTCAGGCCCCCTTTACACCCTTCGCCTTCCTACTTCCGTTCTACCACCTTCGACTTCTTCTCCGTCAGCTGCCCTCGCCACCACTCCCTCTTCCTCTACCTGGCACCGCCGGCTCGGTCACCCTGGTCGAGACACTTTGGCTCAGCTCAGTCGTAGTGCACACCTTCCTTGCACTCGAGCTTCTGATGAGCATCTCTGCCATGCGTGTCAGTTGGGTCGTCACGTTCGCCTTCCCTTTTCTTCTTCTTCTTCGCATGCGACGCATGCTTTTGATCTTATCCATTGTGATCTATGGACATCACCTGTCCCCAGCATTTCTGGATTTAAGTATTATCTCGTGGTGGTTGATGATTTCTCTCACTATAGTTGGACTTTTCCTTTACGTGCCAAGTCTGACACCTTTCCTACCCTTGTTCACTTCTTTGCCTGGGTGTCTACTCAGTTCGGTCTCACCATTAAGGCCGTCCAGTGTGACAACGGTCGTGAGTTCGATAACAACACCTCCCGATCCTTCTTTCTCTCTCGAGGTGTTCAGCTTCGCATGTCTTGTCCGTACACTTCTTCCCAGAACGGCAAGGCTGAGCGCATGATTCGGACCACGAACGATGTCATGCGCACCCTTCTGATCCAGGCCTCCCTGCCCCCGCGTTTCTGGGCAGAGAGCCTTAACACCGCCACCTACCTGCTCAACCGTCTTCCTTCCACAGCTTCTCCTGCTCCGACTCCTCACCATGCTCTCTTCGGCACCCCTCCCTCCTATGATCACCTTCGTGTCTTCGGGTGTGCTTGCTACCCGAATATCACTGCCACTGCTCCTCACAAGCTTGCACCTCGCTCCACACGTTGTGCCTTTCTTGGTTACTCCCCTGACCATAAGGGGTATCGTTGTTACGATCTCGCTTCTCGTCGGGTCATCATCTCCCGACATGTTGTCTTTGATGAGTCGGATTTTCCTTTCTCCACCACCCCTACACCTTCTCATGATCCCGACTTCGCGTCTTTCTACTCTGACCCGGTGGTTCAGCCACCTGTTTCTGTTTTTCCTTTTCCACCAGGTACTCCTGCTACACCACCGGCTCCGGTACCGTCTGCTGCGCCACGCGCGGCATCGGTGCCTCCTGCTGCACCACCCGTGGTTCCGGTGCCCTCTACTGCACCAGCCGCGGGCCTGGTGCCTCCCGCCGCGCCGCACGCGGCCCCGGCGCCCTCTACTGCGCCTCGCGTCGACCCGGTGCCCTCTACCGCGCCACGCGCGGCACCGGCGCCCTCTCCCGCGCCACGCGCGACCCCGACGCCCTCTCCCGCGCCACGCGCGGCCCCGACGCCCACTGCTGCACCACCTGCACGCTACGTCGAGCCGTTGCAGACTCATCTCGCTCCGGCTCCGGCCCCGGCGGCTCCCGCACGCTATGCGGACCCTGTGCGCGTCTTCGTGCGCCGCTCGACGGCTCCGCCTCCACCGCCACCTCCGGAGCCGTCGCCGCCTCCACCGCCAGTCCCGGAGGCTCCCGCCCGCTATGCGGACCCTCCGCACGTCTTCGTGCGCCGCTCGCCGGCTCCGCCACCTCCACCGGAGTCGTCGCCACCACCTCTGCCACCACCACCGCCGCCTCCACCGCGTCACTCTCGGGTCGAGCCGCCGGTGTACCACCCGCCAGTCATCCATCGGGACCCTGCTCATATTCATCCCATGGTGACTCGGCGGATGGCCTCTCAGTCCGCGCTTCTCTCCGCCACCGAGGGAGCTCCGCGGATCTCTCCGATACCCTCATCCGTCCGCGACGCCCTGGCGGATCCTCATTGGCGTCGCGCGATGGAAGAGGAGTACGAGGCTCTTCGTGTCAACCAGACGTGGGACCTCGTGCCGCGTCCGTCTGGTTGCAATGTGGTGACTGGCAAGTGGATCTGGACGCACAAGCGTCGAGCTGATGGTACCCTGGAGCGTTACAAGGCTCGCTGGGTTCTTCGGGGTTTCACCCAGCGGCCTGGAGTGGATTATGACGAGACTTTCAGTCCTGTGGTGAAGCCTGCTACAGTGCGCACGGTTCTCTCGCTTGCTCTCTCTCGGTCGTGGCCTGTGCACCAGCTTGATGTCAAGAATGCTTTTCTCCATGGCACTCTGACAGAGACAGTCTATTGCAGTCAGCCAGCAGGGTTTGTGGATTCCAGTCGTCCGGATCTGGTCTGCCGGCTCAACAAGTCACTCTATGGTTTGAAGCAGGCTCCTCGGGCATGGTACTCTCGGTTTGCCACCTTCTTGCTGACACTGGGGTTTGTTGAGGCCAAGTCCGACACTTCTTTGTTCATATATCACCATGCTGATGGGATTGCCTACCTCCTGCTCTACGTGGATGATATTGTTCTGACTGCCTCTAGTCCACAGTTGCTCCAGCGGATTATCTCCTCTCTGCAGCACGAGTTTGCTATGAAGGATCTGGGCAAGCTTCACCACTTCTTGGGTGTGACAGTTGAGCCATGTCCGGATGGTCTTCTCCTCCACCAGCATCAGTATGCCCTCGATATCCTGGAGCGTGCTGGGATGACTGATTGCAAGCCTTGCTCCACTCCTGTTGACACTCAGGCGAAGCTGTCTGCTGCTGAGGGTGCTCCTGTGGCTGATCCTACGGCCTACCGGAGTCTTGCTGGCGCCTTGCAGTACCTCACCTTCACACGGCCGGACCTCACATATGCCGTTCAGCAGATCTGCCTTCATATGCATGACCCGCGGGAGTCACACCTGGCTGCGCTGAAGCGGCTCCTCCGCTACGTCCGGGGCACGGTTGACCTCGGCCTGGTTCTTCACCGGTCCACTCCAGCTGAGCTCGTTGTCTACACCGACGCTGACTGGGCTGGCTGCCCGGACACTCGCCGCTCCACCTCTGGCTATGCCGTGTTCTTGGGCGGCAACCTCGTCTCCTGGTCGTCCAAGCGGCAGCCGGTTGTCTCCCGCTCCAGTGCTGAGGCGGAGTACCGGGCTGTCGCTAACGGCGTGGCAGAGGCGACCTGGCTTCGACAGCTCTTGGGTGAGCTCCACAGCCCGCTCACCAAGACCACACTCGTCTACTGCGACAACGTCAGCGCCGTGTACCTCTCCACCAACCCGGTTCAGCACCAGCGCACGAAGCATGTGGAGATCGACCTCCATTTTGTTCGTGACCGGGTCGCTATCGGCGATGTTCGGGTTCTCCATGTCCCGACCACCTCCCAGTTTGCTGACATCTTCACCAAGGGTCTCCCCTCCTCGACGTTCTCGGAGTTTCGCTCCAGCCTCAACGTAGCAGGTGGCTAGTTGTGGCTGCGGGGGGGCCTTGTGTGAGTTTCTTTGTTGTCCAGTCTTGTACTCCGCTGCGCCGGTAGTCCAGACTGCGGGGGGGTGTTAGTGTATATGTGTGTGTGGCCCATATGGCCTGTGTATAGCCCATATAGAGGCCCATGTATAGATGACTATATACCCACCCTTCTAGGGTTGGAGGAATACAGGGGAATCATTTTTCTAACACATTTTTATATTAAGAGTAAAAAAGACGGTCCAGTAACTGAATAAGCACCTCGCCTAGGACCAAAGGGAGGGCAGTAACCAAGATAGAAAAAACTTTTACAGAAACAAAATGATCTAGGACCTGACCAACAAAACCCCCCTGATCAACCTAAGGAGGATCCACCATCCTCTGTGGGCCTAAGGTACTAAGACCTTTAGCCCCGGAGAACTGCCACAACAACGAATCATCCTTAAAAGCTTGAATTGTCCACTGCAAATAAGGGGCCACCCTATCAAAGACACATGCATTTCTTTGTTTCCACAACGTCCAGGCTCCAAGGATACATAAAGAATTAAATCCCTTCCTATGTTGTTTCTGCACTCTCTTCCAAGACCTCCACCACTCTGCAAAGGATGTTATGTTGCTGCTTGGTGTCAGATGGGACAAGTTCACAGTTTGTACGATAGAAAACCAAAACTGACGGGCGAAGACACATGTGGTAGTGATGTGTTGAATATTTTCCTCCTCCTGGTCACAAAGCGGGCAACGTTCTGGATGTTGTAGACCTCTTCTTTGCAGCCGATCTGCTATCCAACAGCGGTTCCAAATTGCTAACCACACAAAAGATTTGCATTTACCAGGGGCCCAGGACTTCCAAAGTCACTTCCATGGCTCGGAAGTGATGGAGCCAACAAAGAAATTTCTGTAGGCTGATTTTGTGGAAAACACACCTGAAGCTTCAAACTTCCAAAGATGAACTTGTTCAGTGGTGTTTAGAGTAATGCTAGAGATGGTGTCCCACAACTGTAAATATTCCACAAGTCCATTGAGCCCAAGAGCACTTCTGATATCTCTCACCCATGTATGATCCTGCATAGCCTTGTTAAGGGTATAATAGTCAAGGGTAGTATTTTAATATCCTAGTGTCTAGGGTTTGGGGAGTCACATGTATATATACCCATTTGGATGCATCCTAGTGTCCTATAAGCTGTCATGGATGCATCTACCCTTGATAAATGCACTTTGGTTGGATGCAACCAATCTATCCAGAAAAGGTGCCAAGCGGTTTGCGAATCTTAGTTGCATTTGCAAAACTGTGCACTAAGCTGATAGGACGAAAATCTTTCGCCTCCAACTTCTTGGGAATAAGGGTCATGTAGGCTGAGTTAAGGAGCTCTAATCTCCTCGCATCTCCTTGCTGAAGGCAGATTAGAGCTGCATTGAAATCAGCCTTGATTATTGGCCAACAAGCTTTGTAGAAACATCCAGTATACCCATCAGGGCCTGGAGCTCGATCTGCTGGTAGAGATTGTATGGTTGCCCAGATTTCTTCCTCTGAAAACGGTTCGTCGAGGGGAGATCGATCAATTCCAGCACAGTGAAAGGCAGCCAAACTAAAGGCAACTGTCCTATTGCTTGCCTGCCCCAAAATTCCATCGAAGTGATCAAACAGAACTTGATGTTTATCCTCCTGGGAAATGACAACCCTATCACCTGCACCAATTTATGGATGAAGTTCTTTTTCTTCCGGAAGACAGCTTACCTATGGAAGAAGGAGGTGTTAGCATATCCTTCTTTCAGATAACGCACCCGCGAACGCAGCCTAGCAATTGTTCTTTCCAAGGAGGCGAGGAACAAACAGTGCTGCTTCAGCTTAGATCTTAGCCAATTTTCCTCGAATGACAAATCTCGGTGATCCTGGGCCATTTCAAGACGGTGGAGGATATGCCGGGCTAGTGCAAGATGAGATTTGATGTTTCCAACTTTCTTCTGACTCCAAGATTGGAGAGCCTTGGTGAGACGTTTTAATTTGATCGATATTCTTTCAAGAGGGCAGGTACAATTAATCTGCATATCCCAGGACTGCTGCACGACCTCCTGAAATCCCTCGAGTTTAGGCCAAAAACTCTCAAAGTGAAATCTTTTCTTTCCCACAACACCTTCTCTCAGGCCCAGAATTAATGGGCAATGGTCAGACATTTCTGTGGCTGAAGCACATTTTCAGAATAAATATCCTCCCAATCATTGGTACAAAGCACCCGATCCAGCTTAACAAGATTTGGCGACTCTCGCTCACTGGACCAAGTATATCTTCTCCCTAGCAGCAGTATTTCTTTCAAATCATTATCATTCACGAAACGCCGAAACCTCCCCATCATGGCTCTGTTGATGTTCTCATTATTGTTGTCATCTGAACAGTAGATCATGTTAAAATCTCCGGCTAACATCCAAGGTCCAGGACAATTGGAACGGACCTCCTGGAGTTCCTCCAAGAAGCTTTGCCTATCTGCATCCCGCTGGGGTCCGTAAACCCCAGTAAACCACCAAGGTGGATCTTCATTATTGCTAAACAAAACAGAAACCGAATGGCGGTGGACTCTGTGCTGAGTAACCGTGAAAACTCCTTCTCACCAGGCAATAAGAATACCATCACGAGTCTGCTGTGCTGGCAAAATACAAATTTGGTAAAATCACAGCCAAGGAAGGATAGGACATCACGATCAGAAATATGTGATAATTTAGTATCTTGCAGACAGACTACTGCTGGTCGTGAGTCGTCCACCACCTGCCGAAGATTATCCCTTCTTGTCTTGTCATTTAAACCACGAACATTCCAAATTAGAAAATTAGATTTATCCATTTACATAGTGATCACTGGGCCAGAGCAGAAGAAACAACAAAGCGAAAGGGGGCATGATCAAAGCACTGTAACTGAGCCAGCAGCCACCCTTGCTTCCCCTTCTGCTGGAATCTCCCAACCAAAAAGAGCTGAGAGAGAAGCGACATGATCTCGGCCGAGTAGATGATCATAAAAATTTGCATACCGGTTCAGTGCTTTGTCAGATATCCTGCCATCCTCATCTGCGAGACCGAGTTTCCTGCAGACCGTGGAAGTCGAAGCGAAGTCTGTTTCAGGAGGCAAGTTAGCAATCCGGCGACTACGTCGTGGCATGGACACCTGGCCAGCAGTTCTAGTTCTCTTCGGGATGTTTGGAACAGGCACCATAGCCTCCACCTGCTTTGTGATAGCATTGATGAACTCAGCTGCCGGCGTTGCAGGTTCATCCCTTCTTCTGCTGTAAACGATCAGATTATCTGGCCAAACTCTTGGGGCCAGGTCAGGGGTGTACCAGGAACAGGAACAGGAGCCCCCACAATTTCCAGTGGAGCCACCTTAACAGCCACATCCACATTTGTCGCGGGGGGCGGAGAAGCATCCACATTGGTTGCAGGCGCCGCCACAGACTCCAGAGGAGCACCCTCAACAGCCACATCCACGGGGGCTGGAGATGCTTCAACTCTGGTTGCGGGCGCCATAGATACAGCAATGTTGCCATCATCTCCCAAGGAACCAGCCCTGGACTTGTCCACGACAGTCTCTGGCAAAGAGATCGCAGGGGCCTGGGCAGTATCGGGGCAAAGGGCCACCACTGGATCAGTAACCGGGTCATCCAAGTGGGCCGCCAGCTCGAGTGTCGAGGATTCTTCATGGGCCGGAGATGCCTGTGGAAAGGCCTCCGTGTGCACATCAGACAGTGCAATCTTCGCGATCTCTTCAACCCCCTAATTTAACGCTGCGACGGGATGCTCGATCCACGAGATCTCAGCGGTTTCCGGGGCGTCTGTCGTCCTGGCAGAAATCTTCACGTGGTAGATGAGGGAACGAAGCTCCTGAGCAGCTCCCCCGATCACATCCGACTCCGGTATCTCGAGATCAATCTCTGGTGGAATGGCCCTCGGGTCTGAACACCAAGCACCAAGACGAACACCTTTCGCAGGGAATGCAGCAGTCGGTCAGAAGTTGTGCCGTCGTATCTAAATCCCAGGCATGCGCTGGTATGCCTCTGACCTCGATCTCCATGGCGTTGGGCAGGAGACCGCCAGACGAATTGTGCAGGCGTGACCAATGCTGAACGTCCTGGAGGGATGGAGATTGACCTCCTGAAAATGGAAATTCTCCTTGCAGCAGTCTCATTCAGTGAGATCAAGAGGTACTCGCACGCCCAAGGTGATGGAGGACAGCAAGCCGGCCTCGATCTCGAAGCGATGAGCGATCTCCGGGATGATGGCGTCCTTGAGGTCGTATGGATTCTCAGCGATGACAAAGATGATCAACGCACGCTCAGCTAGGCCCGCTTCTCACCGCTCCATGAGAGCCGAACGGCTGATCACACAGCGCAGCCGCCGCGAGTGGCCGGGCAGGACGCCACCCTTCATCGTCAGGCTCAGAAATCAGAGGCGGAGTGCGTCGAGACTCCGGGTACACCACAATCTTGGTCGCCACAGGATGAGAAGTGTTAGCGGACGCCTCCGCCGGCAGGACCGCAGGCTTGGACGTGGCGATGCCTGCCAGCAGCACCTCCTTGAAGAAAGGGGAGGGGCGGCCACCGGATTTACCCGTAGGCGGGGTATCCCGGCACCATCTCTGGGCCTTGCTGCGCCCAGTTTGCACGCTGATGGCGGACACTGGTGATGAGTCGCGAGAGGAGGAGCAGGTTGGGGTGGCCACCGGGTTCGGAGTGAACAGCGGCGGGCTGGTGGTGGCCGCCGGGCTCGGGGTGGGCGACGGCGGGAGGTTGGTGGAGAGACGAGAGGGTGGGGAAGAGAGAAGGGCCATCTTTTTTTATTTCAATAACTGTATTTCACAAAACTAAAAGGAAAATTATCGAACTACTGACTTTGAGGTTAAAAATAATCCACACATGAAGAGATGTGGCAGACACTTTGTCCCTAAACTTTTACACTGAGGATCAAGTTCGTCCCTCAACTTTCAAATTGGCGAATTTAGTCCCTCAACTTTCATTTGGGGTCAAACTTGTCCTTGTACTAATATAGTGTTGTATGTTAGCATAAGGCTAATGCAAAAAGTCCATTTTACCCTTGGTTCATGTAGGTCAAACATGTATGTGAACTCCCTTAATATATACACACAACAATATATTTTTTAATTAACACAAAATATGGTTTCTAAAAAGTGTATCTACTCGTACTCTTTAAAGTCATTCATGTGCACATATGAATTGGATAGACAAAATGTAGGTAGTCAAAAAAGTATTTACCCATTCCTTTAGTGTATACTCAATGTGTGTGCGCATGCTCTATAATCAACATGTGCTCACATATTCGCGGTACGTTATACATGCTCCATGTAATACTCTCGGCAAACATATATATCCTCGTATATTTTGAATCGTAAGTTATTGTATTTCTGAAGGTGAAAATTGAAGAAAGAGAAGAGCTAAGGGTAAAAAGAACTTTTCTTATTAGTTTCATGTCAATATGAAGCCCCATATCAGCACAAGGATGAGTTTGACAAAAACGAAAGTTGAGAGATTAAATTGGCCAATCTGAAAGTTGAGGGATAAACATGACCCTCAGTGCAAAGTTTAGGGATCAAAACACCTATTTTGCCAAGAGATACCATAAATAGGTAGACATGAAAGATATTTGATATGGTGCATATTTCGCAATGAGGTAAAATAGATTACTTCTCAGCATCACAATGGATTATGTCACAAAGGATGATTAACATCTTTACTAACATCTTTAAGTAGCAAAATTAATGACTAGGTACATAAGACACCAGGAATTTTGATACAAAGAAGCGCACGAGTCAAACGTGTGACATAAAGAGCAACAATATATACCTTTTTAATGTCACTTTGAGCATTACAGTCTGCCGCCTCCGTCTCACATTTCAACTCAGTTTGATTGTTCCTAAAAAAATCATGATATGACTTTTCTGCAGTGATATGATAGAACAAACAACAACTGATACAGTACATAACCCCTTCTAGATCCCTGCTGCTGTCAATATGTCTCCCACATCTCTTTTTTGTTGACTAAACACACCATGCACAAACACTCCCCAACCTCCAAAAATGAAATAAAAATCATGATATGACTTTTCTGCAGTGATATGATAGAACAAATAACTGATACAATACATAACCCCTTCTAGATCCCTGCTTCTGTCAATATGTCTCCCACGTCTCTCTTTTTTTTTTTGATCGCTAAACTGCTCATTCTTTATTCAACCGGAGACACAGTGATCCCACGTCTCTTTTTTGTTTACTGAAACACCATGCACAACCCCCCCCCCCAACCTCCAAAAATGAAAGAAAAACTTCCCGCGTGATTTTATTTGTCACTTCTATCATATTCCCTCACTCTCACATCCTCGTGTGATGTTGAAGACTATCCTGAATGTTTGGTTTTTTTCTATGTTGACGACATGTTTGATTCATGCCTAATCTTACTACAACTAAAGTTAGGGAGTACGGCACACAACCCTTAAGAAAGTCGTGTGGCCACAATTGAGGTGAACTTGGGCAAGAAAATGTCTCTTGTTTTATAGCATGAAAATGAGTCTTTGGTGTGTAGGACATGCCACATATATGACAGTGAACAAAAGTACTGCCTAAGAAAGTGAAATCCGGTTCGAGCTAAAAAAACAAAATCAAATCTTCACTCTCTCATGGTTGGCAAAGTTTGTTACGAACCAAACTAACAAAACAATAAGAAGTAGTGATTTACAAGCAGGGTCCTGAATAGCTCTCTATAGATTTTTACAGAATTTGCTTTGGAGCAACAAAAAACAGCAGGGACCATAAATATCCACAAAAAGCTAGTTATGTTTCACTATATGCTACAGCTGAGCAATAGCTTTTCTGGAACTATGCTGTGAAGCCAAAAGAACCACAAATTTTATACCATTCTTATATACAGAGATTTTACTTATTTTAAGCCAACTGTTTGAACTATATTATGACTAATTGAATTGTTCTCATGTTAATATGGTTGATGCTCACAATAGAATCAAATACAATACAAAATCATGATAACAGTACCGCAGAGATCAATTATGGCACCAACAAGACATGATATATCACTTCCGTGAAGCTTTTCACTAAAAACTTGTTGTTCATATTAAGACTACTACAGTTATTAATATTGTAGATACAAACAAGAAAGTAGATTGCCACATGTCGCCACTGCTAGAAATTTGCTAGTTATGATCAATTTGAAATCTGATATATAACTCTCATCAGTTCAGAAGCAATGAACCAAGAGTCACGGTCACATAACCATGGCTCTGTGGAGAAACACCCAAAGATGGATCACCTCTGCAATGGTGCTGTGCAGTTGGGTTCTCTGTGGAGGAGCTAGACCTGTCGCTTTCCCGTTTAGTTCTGGCCTACGAGCAAGAGATTATACGACCTTTTTTTAACCTAGTGCTATCCATGTATACCAATAAATCTAATTAAATAGTTGGAAATGGTTTTTAAATGGACAAGCAATGTCTGTACAAGAACAAAAGAATTACCAGTTTTACATCAGAATCTGAGTAGCCAAAAGAAGACACCAGAGGAGAGGCATTGGAGAAAAATATATAGCAACAACCACCTAACAAGCTATTAACCTGAACTCTACACTAATGACTATTGGCAAACTCACTAGACAAGATGACATACAACAGAGCAATACAATTTGAACTGGTTGTGGTCAACAAGTTTATTCAAAAAAACATTTTCAAATTAGAATGACAGAAAAACACTATCTGGCATCAGACTTGAGATAATACCTCTCCACTTTTTGTTGTTCCATCGAGGTTGCGGTAGTTTCAGGTTGTGACTTTTCCTTCTGAGTTTCATTATCAATAGCTGACGACATGAAGTTTCTAGATCCACTCTGATCTTGGTATTGCTGAACGTTATCCTCCTTGCTGTCATTTACGTGCTTTCCAGAATTTGCCACCTTCAGCTTCTTTCTCCTGCACCAAAACATCAATGAGATAGAATGGACATATCACTGAACAGAATAGAGATGCTAACATCAATAATAGCTGTAGAAAAAAGTGTATCAGTAATTGATGTATGAAGAAAGTGTATTTTTCTTCCCTCAAGTATTGCAAAAGTGTGGCATTCATTCCTAATGTTCTATTTGGTGCAGATCGACCCCTTAACTAAATAAATCGGTGTATTTATCATCTCGACCTTAGTCTAACAATTTTTATATGTCATATAACATCGGTTTAGGCCATGTGATCATCTTACTGATCACTGGTTAGTCACGTCTATAGTTCGGCTTGAATCGGTTACATTAATTTTTCAGATAAATTTTCATGGGATAGACGATTTAGAGGATTTACTGATTTTTTAGGGGCTTTATATCTTTGACTCAACATATTACATCGTTAGATTAGTCAGATGATTTACCTGGCATAAACCGCCATTAGTTGGTATACTAAACCATTATTACAATAAGATGGGGATGATAAATGCAATGGTTTAGTTAGTTAAGGGGTTGATTTGCACAAAATAAAATATGAGGCATGAATATCACACTTTTGCGGTACTTCAGGGATGGAAAATACACTTTTTCCATTGTTCAAAAATAGATTAGTATACTTTATCTCAGGTATTCCTGCAACACCATCATGACACTTCCTCTTTGAACATGCACCATTATTTTTTATGTTGTGGCTAACGGTTGCATTTTCTTCAGGCTGGCGATCACCATGTTCCTCTTCTTCTTGGAACTTACTGCCATCCTTTTGATACTCAATCGCAAGCATTTCATGATCAACTGGAAGTAGTCTCTTCTCTATATCCTCAGGATCTTGAATACAGTGCCCATCATTGTGGCCTAAAAGCTTCTTGCAGGATTTTTGTTTAACCCTGGCAATACAAAAGAACATTAGCAATTGCTACCATCACTTGTGCTGTGTGCTTAACAGATGCATAATGTAATGCAAGGAAATACTAAATCAAAAACAAGGGAGGCATATCTGGTAGTTAAAAAAACAGAGCCCTTCACTGTAACCTTTTCATAAAACAAGATGGTGTTACTTCTTCAAATACACCATAACTCATTTGATACTCTACCTTTATGTTACTACTAGCCATTATATGGTCTTATTTTTTATACAATGACCAATATTTATCTTCAAGGAAAATAACTACCACAATTGCTTGCCATAAGGATGTCCTGGATTTTCCCAAATAACTATTGTTATAAGACACAAGAGTTGATCAGTGTAAAATGTGCTTCATTGCTACACAGAGGAATGAAGAGACACATGACAATGAAACCTAGATACCAACAGGAAACAGTTACCTAATGATATCCTTGTCCCTGAAGATGCAGGTTGACTCGAATGGTGGAAAGGCAAACCCATCCATCTGCGCACAAGATATCATCAAGCATTAAGTATGGAACTATCAATCTTTGAGAAAACCCGCACGAATCAAGCAGTCAGGTTTGGGGGTTAAAGGAACCCCTGCACGGAGGGGGGAGATGGAAAAGGAAGCGAGGAAAACAAAAGGGGGAAAGATCCCAGCAGGGACGAGAGATGGCCAGACCCCCTACCGAGAGGACGACGCCGCCCGGGCAGGAGCGACGGAGGCGGAAGCGCGTGGCGACGTGCGCGGCGAGGTCGGCGACGGTGGCGATCTCCGGGCGGAGGAGGAGCCAGCAGCGCCGGAGGCCTTCATCCCTCTCCGCACGCCGGAGGAGGCGGCGGTTTTCGAAAACCAGGCGGAGCCTCACCGGCGCGGGCGGCGGCGGCGGCGGCCTCGCCATTGGTGGTGCCGTCCTGCCGTAGTCTGAGGGAGGAAGGACGGATGGAGGGTTTTGGGTTTTCTTCCCCGACCCCTTCCATAAATTTTGAGAAAATTGCAAATTTGGGACTCCAAACGTTACACTTCGCAACTTTGCTATTTCTAACATCGACTTCACATAAATAGGTCTTAAAAAATTGTCCTCTTGCAAACCATGCCATTAGGTGTATTTTCCCTTTTTATAATCAAAATACATGTATTTGCCAGCTGAAAAGACCATTTTGCCCTCTTCTTTTTTCCTCACGCTCGAGACGTAGCTGGCTGCCTGGTTGCCGGCCGTGGCAGGCTGCCGGCCTTGGCTTCGGCGGTCGGCGCGGCGAAGCCTTGGGCGGCAAGTGCGGGCAGGACTTGGGCTGCCTGAGCGGCCAGGGCTTGGCCGGCCGGCGCGGCGACAGCCTGGGCGCCGTGGATGAGCAACGGGGCCGACCGGCGGAGGCGAGCGACGGGGCTTGGCCGCCCGGCGTGGCGACGGCCTGGCCGTCGTGGACGAGCGGTGCTGCATGGCTGGCGAGCGCGTGGACGGCCTGGCCGGCGGGGACGGCTGGCGAGGCTTGGCCGGCGGGGATGGCCGGCGCGGCCTGGCCGGCGGGGACGTCCGACGTGGCCTGTCCTGCGGGGACGGGCGGCGGGGCTTGGTCGGCGGGGATGAGCAGCGTGTCGTCGTCCATTGCGCCGGCCGTCTAGGGTTCGGTCTCGAACGCGAAGTCGTGAACGGATGGAGGAGGCAGCGATGCGAACCGTCCGCGAGCAGGGACGCAACCGTCCACATAGAAAATACTAGGGGCAAGAATGTCCTTTCAGTTTGGAAATACACCCATTTGAATTAGAAAAGAGGGAAAATACGTATGAGGGCATGTTTTGCAAGAGGACAACGTTTCGAGACCTATTTCTGCGAAGTTAATGTTAAGAATGGCAAAGTTGCGAAGCGCAATGTTTAGAATCCCAAATTTGCAATTTTTTCATAAATTTTCACCCGTGATATCGACACTAAACATGAATTAATAATAAAACTTGATACCACCACTTCGGACTCAAATTGCGAGATGAATCTAACGTACCTAGGGACCCGGAGGATTCAAATTTTGTACTACCAACATATAAGGATTTGAAGGGATATGACAAAAATGAGTGAGTAGGTTGGTAAGTTAGTGGCTAGTGTAAAATGAGGGGTATAGAGGTCATTTCCTCTCATTGTTGCGTCTTGAGTTTGAACCGTTTAGGTCCTAATATTGTGGGACAGAGAGAGTATCTAATTACTAGTACAAATTCTTTCCACATGCATCAAATAATTCATATGAAATATATGTACAATTATCAATAAGTATTAATAGATCCATATAATTTTGGCTTAAGTCCATATTACTGCCAACTTTAAACTTTATCTTAGAACTTAGAAAAAAATACTCACCACCAAATACATGATATCCTTAAATAACTCTTATATAGGAGCTCCCCACCAGCTATTCTTAGGGAGTTCTCTGGCCTGTGATTGGTCAAGGTGAATAGTAACTGAAACTTAGGAAGCGCGGCCTAGCAGCGCGTCCTCTTTTCTTTCCTGGCCGCGAAGTTTTCCTCTGCCGTTTCCGACCGTAATGTCAGCATCGTCACCTGCCGCCGCTCCCTCGCCTCCCCCACCGCAGCCGGCTCGCCTCCCCGTTGTCCCCTCGCCTTCACCTCCCCACCGCCGCCATCACGCATGCCCCAATAAGAAGTTTGCACTCGCACTCACATTCAAGTCCAAGACCATCGAGTTCTTCGCCGAGGACGAGAACGCCGCCGACCGAATCACGTCCTCTCCAGCGCCGGGGGCCGATAGGATCCTTGCCGGGCAGCGTGGTGGTCGTGCTCAAGCACGACCCGCTGAACCCCAACCCTAGCGCGCCAGCAGGTGCAGGTACGCCACCTGGAACGACGAGGTCGTGGTGAGCGCCGGCGGCGACGTGGTGTCGCACCTCCGCTGGCTGTCGGAGCTCAAGCGGATCACGAGGGGTGGCCCCCTGCCGCCGGCGGACTTGTCAGGGACAGGACTCGCCGCGCGCCGTGAGCGCACTTCCACTTCCAGTGCCGGTTCCCTCCCGTCCCGTCCGCTTCCCGATCGGCCGTTCCTCCTCCCCGCCTCTGCGCGCGCCCCGGCAATAGGAGGCGGGGTCCTTCGCGCGCGCGATGGTGCCGCACTCGTGCGCCGACCTCACGGTGACCCCCAAGACGGCGGGCAAGGACGAAGCGTCCTCCTCCGTGGTTACGCCGCCCAAGATCACCCACGACGAGGTGCGCGCGATGGCGCGCAAGTTCGCGGGCGCTGCTGCGGTCCTTCGACGCCGAGGTGAACCGGCTGCAGGCGGCCTTCGACGCCAAGGACGCCGCGTCTGCCGCGCTGCGGCTGGACCTGGAGGCGGTCGACGACGCCAACGCGCGGCTCGCTGGCCGCCTCGACCGCACGCTCGCGCCTCTGCCGGGTGGCGACGCCGTCGGCGCGATGATGTCCGCGGGCGACTCTGTCCTCCGCGACGCGCTCGGTTCCGCGGCGCGTTCTGGGGCGCCACAGCCAAGCATGGAAGACGACGGACGGAGACGGAGCAGTGCTCCGAATCCTGCTCACGCCGCCGCAAGCTCAGCTGTCCGACACCACTGCAGTCATTCCGCACCTCCCCAGAGGGGTCAGAGCTCGCGCCGGCCAAGTGATGAGTTCGCGCCGGCCAGGAAAGATGGAGCTCGAGGGCAGGCTCCATGGATGAACTCTGCAGCATTACATCAATCTGGAGGTCCGTGCTGCCACGGAGATGGACTGGGCAAGCATGCTGCCACCATGTAATTAACTTTTGGAGAGAAACCACTCCGTGTAAACATGATATACTTGCATACAAACAAGGATATTTTCACAAGCACATACTGTAATTGGTAGACAGATCAAGCACATTGGAGATTTGTGTGCTCCGCTTCCAAAGCATAAGTCCACAAGATCAAAATCCTTCGAGCACCTGCAGTACTCCTGGAAGGCGTCCCTACGGTCTACGGAGGATGTTGGTCTGCTCGATGTTCGTCTTCCTCGACGTGGCGGCTCTCAGATACACAACAAGGATTTACTTGACCAATGAGTTACTTCTGGATTTGTGTGTTGCGTGCGTGGTTTACTTAGGTTCTAAAATTCCAAACATTTGTGCCCGGTGTATCTTGAGTGTGTCGGTCACTCTAAGTCCTGAAAATGTCTGAAAGGCTTTTGAAAGATCTCAATATTTCTGTCAGCAAACCTGGAGAACGGAAAAGACAATTCTAACATCTTCGCATTCCATATATTTTGTAGTGACTCACAAGCTAAACGAAGGTTGGAATTCAACAAAGAGGCTCCAGCTGATCCTCTAGCAAAACAACAGAAGACCCATTGAGAGGTACTTCATAAAATATTATAATCAATAAAGCTCCAAATATTAATCAAGTATAATATCTAACATCTATAATATACTCACTATTCATACATGTAACCCTTGGAAATTATTCTCAACATAAAATATCTATGCTACCAAGGACTCACTCTAATAAATAATTACATATTCTTTTTTTAAGATACGCCATGCGATCGTTATGAATATTTGTTTATACTCGGATAAGAAACTTCAGTTCAAATAGCTTGCCACTTTGGTTTAAATAAATAGTGATACTCATTACCTGTGTATTTCAACTTTACATAATATGCTCATGTCCTTATCGTCAAGAGATGATATCATGGTAAATTTTCCTTAAAATCATTACATTTTCTTAATTCCCACAGCAAGGGTGAGATTCCCCTAGTATCCTTAAATACTCACCACCAAATATATGATATCCTTGTGGGTTGTTACAAGACCTTAATAATTGAAGGACCGATTAGGCCACCAGAGAGGGAGAGTGAATGGGAGCCGATAAAAATTCTTCTCCGAAGAGATGAACTCGACTATGCCCCAAAATCACCGTCACGGATTCCCACACGAACTTGACAAGGTCACGTAGTCACAACGGACCTACTAACCGTAAGAACAAGTCTCAAACCAATCCCAAGCAGAAGTACAACTCAAGAAGCAAAGAACTTAGGCAAACTGCAAAGCCCTGGGCGGACGGTCCGCGAGGGCCGGGCGGACGGTCCGCAAAAGCTGCCCAAACCACCAGTATGCACCGGCGAAAATCGGCCGGTCCGTCCCGCTCGGACAGTCCGGCAAACACCCCCCAAATAAAAACCCCAAACGAAATGGATCGAACGGAAGGCGCTCAAGAACTCGCGAAGAACTCGACGAACAGCCGGTTGATGAGCTCCACGCGGATGGTCCGCGCCTGCCTGGCGGACTGTCCGCCAGGTGCGGACAGAGCAACTCAAGCTCGAGTTGCTCAAGGTCAATACCACCTTCCCTTTGCCCGATCTCTCGAATCAACCAAGGGAAAGCTACCAAATCATAGGTGAAGATGAAGTGCCTCTAGGAGATGCTATACCTACGAATTTGTAGCCTAAAACCCACTGAATCGAGGGGAATAGAGACTCTACCGAGCTCACACAAAAAGCTAGGGTTCCAATCGAAATCCTTCAATCGGAGGCCAAATCCGGAATTTGAGGGGTAAAGATCAAGCACCAAGATGCACAAGACATCTATCCATGATTCGCACAAAGAAATCCGAACACAAACACCTCAGAATTGAAGGAACAAGCCGCGCATGAAAATCCAATGAAAATAGCCCGAAAAAGACACGAAAATCACTCGAGCCACAAGAAGGAAATCGACGCAACCATGAATGCTTTCATACACTCGGAGGTCAGATTCTCTACAAAATGTTGGAGAAAAATCTAGCCTAAAGAGCAGGGAAATGAGAAGCAATCCGGATGGATGAGTTGCCATGATATCCTAAAACTATATATATATATATATAGGATATTTATATACTATACCTGGGTATGGAATAACTATTCCATACCCGAGCTAGCCACCGGCGCACGACGCGCCACCCGGCCACCCCACCGCACCCGGCCAGTTCCACCAATTTTTTTCCTCGATCCCCCACGTTCTCCTTCTACCGCCGGTAGTTTTCCTTTCCTCCCGGTTGTCTTTCATGCGCCGCTCACACGCAATTCCTCGCCGGCGATTCCAGTCCGCCACCGCCCCGCTCGCCTGTGATCCCCTGCCGCCTCTCCCAGCCGAAGTTGCTACCGACACACTCGCTGTCGTTCCCCTTCTCCCCGCAAGCTCGCGCGCCCAGTTCCTCCCTTGCTCCGGCAGGCCCTTCCGTCGCCGCTGCCCCGTCCTCACGGCCGCCGCTGTGCCCCCCTGCTCAGATCGGGGAACGAATGCGCCGTTCCCCTTCTCCCCGCCAGCTCGCGCCCCAGTTCCTCCCTTGCTCCGGCAGCCCCTTCCGTCGCCGTCGCCCCGTCCTCACGGCCGCCGCTGTGCCCTCCTGCTCGGATCGGGGGATGGATGCGCGGATCCTCGCCACCGGCCTCCGCCTCCTCCAGCTCGGGTCTTTGGAATGCTCATCCCCGTCGGCCCGGGCATCCTCCAGCTGAGGTCGGGCTCCGGCTAATCCATCTCCACCCATCGGCAGCTGCTCACAAGGTTCTCGCCCTCGCAGATTTGGTAAGCAGTGGGTCGACAATTTGCCCGCCGGCACTTGTTGTTTTCTATTTCTTGGGCAACCTATTCGATATTAATTTGTTCTCCTCTTTCCTAACAGCTTTGAGTTGAGAGATGAATGGAGATTAGAGAACCTGAAAGCTTTTGCAAATATTTCATCTGATATTGTTTTTGCGGATTGTGCTATTCCTTCTTATATGCTTCAACCAGAGCAAAGTGAGTTTCCTTCGGACAAGCTCACCCATTTAGTTGTCTGTGCATTGCATATATAAGCCGTGTGAACATACCACCTTTCAGTACATATTGCTTGAATATGTGCACAACATGGTGTTGTTGTGTAAATGCCATGCCCCATGAATCCTTACATGCCAAGGCCCAATCCGGACTCGGGGCAGGCCTATGTGTACTTTCTAGCTCCCTTAGACATTTGTCATGTTTCCATCCAAAAGTGGCTAACCCAGAATTACCAAGTTTGGATCACAGGTGTGTGGTATCACTATCCAGTGTGGGACTAAACTCATAGGTAGCTAGAATAAAGCAATCTCAAAGGCAGTAGTGCAATAACAGAACCTGAGCTACTCGCGCATTGTAATCTATGAATGGAGCTGCAAGACTTATAAATGAGGCTTCACCAACATCAACTAACCTGAGTAACAAAAATTTGGATAATGACCATGCAATTAGAAGATTGGCATTGAATGTTTCTTAAATAGATACTTGAAAGATATGAAAAGGCACTTACATGCGGCATATAGTAATTGACCAGAACTCAAAAGAGACCCCACAAACAGCTGTTGCGTTAGCACACACTAACAAGCCAACACCAATAAGCCTGAAAGGATTATGGCTGCAAGGAAGGGAAAATGGTCACAAATGGCAAATTAATAGCACATCATATCGTGGAACATGAAACATGAATCATAGCATTCACCTCCATCGCAATTCGCAATACATACTTGTTATTATTTGTTAATCTGTAGTATGTATTAGCACATTCTTTTTCTTATTGGTAATCCTTCTTCATTTTCCATAATTAATATAGCTATATCAATAAGTATGAGCTAGAGATCCATTTCATTAAACAGCTACTTTTGAGAACTTGTACAAAAACATCTAAATAGAGCTAAGAATGAAATTGTGCAAAATAACATATTTTTTGTTGCGGCTTGCTTTATTAGTACAAATTTTCTTCAAGAATACTTAAATTTGACTATGTTTGCACAATTCTTTTGAATTTTAGATTAGAAATTGGTGCCCATGAATAGTGTTTTAGCGTTGATGAATAGTGACAATTTGTCAAACTTGGAGTTAAAAAGGTCAAACGACGTATAATTTGGAACATGGAGAGTATTTTTTGATTCCATCCACTCTCCTCCCTTTCAACCATTTGGCCTTCCACAACCCGGGCGTCTGGCAAATAAAAGCCTCAAATTACCTCCAACTATATACCTCCGTTAGAGAAATCGGCACAGACTACACCTACAAAGCTCGATTTGTTCCAATGATGCCAGTTTTTATTTTGGCCTGTGTGCATTGTTTTATTTATAAATTTCTCTCAGGCTAAATTTGTCATACTAAAGTAGCATTCGTGAGGATATTTTTCCTAGGACTGTCACTATCTTCTATGAATGGGAAGAAGCACTTGCTATATGCTGATTATAGATGTTTTCTTAGTAAGTTCAATCCTTTGCTGTCGTATGCTAATTTTCAGCATATAACTGAGCTGCAAATGACTAGTATACTGATATGTTGAGTGCTCTAGATAGGAACCAACATTTCTGTTCAATTAACTATAGCCCATGACTCGATTTTAAAATTATATTCATGATACTTTTTATAGATATGTGCAATATGCTTGTATTGGAATAATAGTGATAATTTACTTCTGTCACTACTAAGATGCACGATTGTTCACAATAGGCTAACCAGCTGAATTTAAATTTGATTCCTCGAGGATATTTTCTGACCAGCGTTTTGTCCTGATCCAAACGATGTCAATCGAAGGAGGAGGCAACCTGACTTCTGTGCTGTTAAGCCATGGAGGAGCAGCGACAAGGGATGGCTGCGCGTGGCTAGCTATCTGTTGAATTGCAGGTATATTAGTACTTGGCTCAGATCGACGAGCATATGTCATCAGCGTTATGCGTTGGTTAGCGGCACGCTGCTGAGACTGCATGATGTCTGCGGCACGCCGCTGAGACTGCATGATGTCTGGAATTCTTCCGATGAAATTGACATTGCCAGTGATTTTATTGCAATTGATCCTATTTCCAATTCTAATTTATGCAGCTCTGTGTAGACATAAGAGGCTAATACCAATGGAGGGAGGAGGGATCTTATTTTCTCCGATAATCCTTCTACATGGTAATTTCTTTTTTGTAACTAAATCTTAAGTGTTAATTAGACTAGATGTGATTTCCATCCCGCAATATTTTGCGACACTATTGTTTTTTTGTAGATTCTTTGCATGCATGCTAATCTCCTTTTCCTTGTGATGCAGTTGTGTTGACAGGTTCAGCAGTTCAGCTTGCAATACAAATTATCCCAGATATATAACATTGAAGAATCGAGGTGCAAGGGGATACGACCCAGCAGGACAGCTAGAATAAAGGTTGTTTTTGACCCTTACCATCTCATATATCCCTCAGTCCCCTTCCCCTGTTTTTTCTCTGTTATATTTCCATCTTTAAATTGGACCGCATACATATGTGTGGTTCAGTGGAAATTCGTTTGGTCAAAACCATATTCTACATTGTCAATTTGTGTTGGTCCCGTGAGAATCTGCACCATTGGTTGGTGACAAAAGTCTTGATTGTGATCTAGAAGACTGGTTTCTTGATTCTATAAGATGAAATGCCAATTGAGCTGATATGAGAATTTATTTTGGAAACTCTACTTTTCTTGGTCTGAATTAATTGTTAAATCTAGATGTTATGTGCTGCTGCAAGTGATACAAAACTAGATGTTTACTTATGTTTTATTGGTCATGTATACATTCTCACAAGTCCAATTGCAATACTCCGATGAAATCTCCCAGTAACGAAGAAATTATATTTCTTCTATATTAGTGTAGCAGAAACAGACATTGATTTGCCTTTTTCAAATCTTACAAATGAAATCAGAGTTCATAGATGCTGATGATCTGGTTAATGATATATTAAATACTCAATCTCATATTCTCCTTTGTATGCCTGCAGATCCAAGCCAGCCAATTCATTGTTTTATTTTTTCTACTATATAATCTGAAAACACTTTGTTTCTGAAGACACCTTGCAGGTGAGATGGCATCTAGAAATCTTTGTCGCTTTGTTTAAATTTAATGTCACTACTGTTAATATTGAGCCCCTATATACAAGTTTGAGCATGATTCGTAGATGGAAAGATTGGCTAAATTGGCTGGGTTTATGAAATATAAGGATACTTGATTAAATGTCTGGAAAAATTAAAGCATAGATGGGTAATATGCTGGATTGGATAAATCACTACAGTTTTGGTGCCTGAACCTGAACCTGTATTAGTATGCTCAAAATGGGCATGTGTGACCATTCGAACAAATTGCTAGCTACTAATTATGTGTTGTTCCTAACTATTCACATCTGCCTGCAGCTCTATGATCACATTAGAGAAGATTGGTCATAGCAAAAAAAAGGTCGACATGTGTTTGTTTTATGAAAGACTTTCCGACAAGTTCAGATGATGGTGAAGGCTGAATATCTCTAGGGAAGTGTAGAGAGTTCATGTTAGCTTGATGATTCATGTCTTTCCTAGATGATGAATATATGTTGAATTGTTAAATCAATAAGTTATCTGGATTAGCAATCCCTGGTTTAGTGATCGTTGAATGCCGAACAACCAATTCAACATTGTTCTTAGGACTGGTACTAGTTCAACATCTAGTTCGTATTGCTAGGTAAATTGCCGATTCACTCTCTTCAATTTGATTGTATCCATGTTTTTGCACCTATATGTCATTATTTACAATTACACATTCTAAAGTTTCTCTATCCAGACGTGACACTATTGCATGCAACCTTTTGATATCGTGTTCTATTGCAGGCTAGGGGTGCTAGTGAGTAGAACAAGGTCACAAGCGAGTGCTTATTAGCATTCTACCAATTAGTAGTTTAGTGCTTTAAAGTTGTACTAGTGATTTGTAGTCTATTTTTGTATGAGTTGGTCCCAAGCAAAATTAAAGTGAATATTCTCGAGACGCATACCTGGTTTATAGATCACGAAGATTCAATTTGAATATTCTTGAGATGCATAGCTGGTTTTCTTCTCGCAGATGACGATTGATGTCCGACAAAAAAAATGATGTTTTAATGAGTGTTAATTGATGTAAAGATTAGCTATTTAATGTAGATGATGATGCCTACACCTAGCGTGAAAGAATAGTTGATTAACATTAGTCCTACATTGTCTATTTGACCGACTCGCGCTCAAAATCTAATGCATGATGTATGTTGACCAATGTTCAAACTACTTCCAATTTTGCTTTTAGCGGCAGCCGGCAGCAAAACAAACAGTTGCTAAAATAAAGGAAAGTACGACTCATCAGATGGAAAAAATCGAGATGCAGTGGACCGCACGGGGGTGGAGAAAAAATCGGGATGCGGTGAACCGCGGGTGGAGAAAAACCGGTGATGCCGTGAACCGCACGGGGGTGGAGAAAAAACCGGAGCCAAAACAGCAGACGCGCGGGGTGGGCCGTGGGCGTCGGAGTCGGACGGGCTGCGGTCGTGCGCGTTGGTGTGTTCCATACCCAGGGTATGGAATAGCACTGGCCTACTTCCAATTTTGCTTTTAGCGGCAGCCGGTAGCAAAACAAACCGTTGCTAAAATAAAGGAAAGTACGACTCATCAGATGGAAAAAATCGAGATGTAGTGGACCGCACGGGGGTGGAGAAAAAATCGGGATGCAGTGAACCGCGGGTGGAGAAAAACCGGTGATGCCGTGAACCGCACGGGGGTGGAGAAAAAACCAGAGCCAAAACAACATACGCGCGGGGTGGGCCGTGGGCGTCAGAGTCGGACGGGCTACGGTCGTGCGCGTTGGTGTGGAATAGCACTGGCCTATATATATATATATATATATAGAGAGAGAGAGAGAGAGAAAGACTAAAGGGAGCCCAGGGCTTCCAATAGCTATTGGAAGCCCCGGCCAACAAGGTACCTGATCCACCTCTCACTTTCGTGCCAACTAGCCACGTGACCCACTTCCCACCTTTTTGTTTCAAAAAAACTTCCCACCTTCCCATCCCTGCCACCTGACGCATGCATGCATGCAAACCCACCATTTTTCATTTTTTCGCGATAATTCTTCACATGAGATTCCAATTCAGAAACTGTTTTCACCATAAGATTCGTGACATTTTTATGCACAATTTGAGATCCATTGTGAATATTTTTTTTAATTTTTTGAATTCAAAATTTTATATGACCATAGATGCCCCGACGGCATGTTTGTATGACCCGGACTACATGTTTGTATTACCCAGCCGACATGTTTGTAAGATCTGGACTATGAGTTGCATGACTCGGACTGCAGGTTTGTATGATCCGCGATGATAGGATTCTATGACCCGGACTACAAGATTCTATGACCTGCGAGGCTGCGACAACAGGTTTCTATGACCTAGATGATAGGTTTCTATGAACAGGACAACATGTTTCCATGACCTGGACGGTAGATTTCTAAGACCCCGACAAAAGATTTTTTGACACGAACAACAAGTTTCCATTAACCGGATGGCAGGTTTCTATGGCTCAGACGAAATGTTTCTATGACCCTACGATAAGTTTCTATGACATGGACCATAGAAACCTATCTCCGGGTCATATAAACAAGTGAAAACCATCATATAAACATGGAATTTACATTCATGCACAAAAGCGAAATTCAAAATTTGAAATTGATCAGAGCTCATCACGTAATATCTAACGCACCACATGACAAGTCATAAAAAACAATATTGGCAGTCATATAAACATGAAATTTTCTTTCATGCACAAAAGTTTAAAGATCTATGAAAAAATAATTCTATCCTAGGCAGCGACACCCGTCAACAAAGCAAAGTTTAAAATTTGAAGTTGATCAGAGTGTATTACATAATGTCTAATGCACCGCACATCAGAAGTCAAAGAAAGCAGTGTCGGCAATCATACAAACCTGCGAAGATCATCATATAAACATAAAATTTACATCCATGCATAAGAGTTTTTTAGCTATGCCAAAAAAGACAATTTATATGCCCAAAGCAGCGTCACATTTAACACAAGCTCTACGCGAAGGTTGGCATACATGGACGACGATGAGCAGCCAAACATCATACAATCTTGTAAAGTAAGTCATACAATCCTGAAAACACAGCTCAAAGGCCGACACACATGGGTGACGAGTAGCATATCTTGAACCTTGTAGTCATTCTTGCCGCGGGCCAAGCAGCACCTCTAACAACTTCAACTATACACTGGCAAGTTTGAGAAGGATCTGTTACACTAGTCAAAAGTCATAGAATCCTATTAGCACAGAGCAATGAGGTTTCTATGTTCAGACAAAGCATATATATGATCAAGTCATAGAATCTTGTTAGCACAGTCATAGAATTATGCAACGAGGATTCTATGCTTAGGCACAAGCATATATATGATCCCCAAAACACAAGTGTAAATGATCGAACCACGCATTACAAACGCAAGATCAGCAAAAAGAAATAATTTGGAATCAACAAATCTTAATGCTTCTATAGAAATTTTACTATAATGGCATAGAAACCTACAGCCACAGTGAATGAATCCAATTTTTCTCACAAAAATTTGGATTACTGAAGCTCATGTAACACGACCACACATGAGCATTGGTGAAAAAATTGAATTTATGCCAAAAGTAACAATGAGGGAAAATCATGTTTCTATATGTTGCATATAACCCTTTCTACAATGGCATATAAACCTAGATTTTGACCACCACTTGAAGCACGATATCTCATGAATTGATGCAAGAAAAAAACACAACAAAACCACCCATAAACCACCGGTTCTACGCAAGGTAGTGAACGGAACCCACAGATCGAGGCGCGTACAACAGAACGGAACCCAAAAATTGGCAGTGACGAGCTCGAGATCCTCGCTCTGGAGGGTGACCCGGGCCACGAGCCTGCCGTTCATTCCGAAACAGAGCCAAATCCACACAAGAAAGCTCACCAAGATCCGTCCAGATTCAACGATGCAGACTGCTCAAAAAAGAATCAACCACGCAGAGAGACCAAATGACACTGGAAGAGGAGTTTCAGTTGTGATTTACTGATGGATTCCACAGCACTGGCAGCCAGCACGCTCACTGCTCGTTGACCTTGCAGGCCGTGGTGTGGATCCGAGCAGTGCCGTGGAACTTCAGGTCACATGCCTGGGGAGAGAGCCGGGGCCCCTGCCACTTCTGTGCGCGGCCATCCCCAGAGAGGAACCCCGACACCTTCGGGGGAGCTCGACTGCAGATCCCGCGCGGGGGAGGTGGCCTCCGAGCTGGCGCTCGCCGGGGAAGACGAATCTGTGCCGCCGCTCGCCTGGGAAACGGCATCCACGACGCCGTTCAAAGGTCTGCGCCTAGCTGGGGCTCCACACTGCCACACGCGGAGGAGGCGGTCGGCCTCGATGGGGGCCACCTCGCCGCGACGCCGGGAGCTGCCACGGCCGTCCGGGGGCACCACGCTACGACCGCTACTCCCGTGGACTACAGGACCTCGCAGGGGGGTGGGGGGCGATTCGAATGGGGCTGGTGCTCGATGGGGATCGAGGGTAGGGGTGGAGATAAGGTGGGGCCCGCAAACGTGGCTGGGTAGGTGGTCCGGTGAGTGCGGTCCGGTGCGAGCTAGCCGGCCGGTTCGGTTGCACCCCGTAACTGGGGCTGGTTGGCTGGCTGGGCTGGTTGGCTCGGGCTTCCAATAATTATTGGAAGCCCTAGGCTCCTAATATATATATATATCCAAGCTACCCCTAGAACATAAATGAACATACACACCCCTCAGGGGCAAGATGGTCAAGTAGCACTCCTCTTCATCGGGCGGCCACGCATTCGCCCCAGTCCGCGTCCTCCCGACGCAAGCCCTGCGATCCCGCCGCGTGTACCCGGCATCGAAGCTTCTCAGCGCGCCCGGATCCAATCTCCGCCCGCCGAGCCTCCAGTCTTGGTTTTGTGACTCAACCAAGTAACCCGACAGTTTTGTGGTGAACCGCCGCAAACCCCGCGTGCAGACTCTGGTCGTGAGTCGCTACCCTGCACCGGCTCCAGCCGACGACTTCGTCTTGCTTTTTTGCCACCATGCGGCCCGCACTTAATCCCGTTCGGCCACCGGGTCCATCGAGCCGAGCCTACTTGTCTCTCCACTCCTCGGAGGCCCCGCAAGGCTAAGACCTTTCGTGACCGCTCTTCACTGTTGGGGTAAATATTTCGCAAGTAACCCCCCTGTCTTCGGCTCTAAGGAGAAGATCGGGAGTCGTTTTTGCTTTTGCACTTGCTGTTTCAGGAAACCAACTGAGAGTCGGCCGGCGAAGGTCGAACACAGCTGGAGATCTTCGCCTTTTGCAGAAGCCAAATTCATCACGAGAAGAGTCAAGCAAAGTTGCGTCTTTGCCCTAAGAGGTCGGGGTCCGCGCGCGAAGAAGCGAAGAGAGAGCTGCCGTGAAGTTAGGCTGAGGTTCGGCGAAGAAAAAGCGCGAACAGGAGCGTCCTGATGTGAAGACGCGGTCTTCAGAGACGTGGTCCACGGGCGATCTTCGAACGATGTTGCTGAAGGTGCGAAGCGATGATCAAAAGAAGACCCGCAGGAGGAGAAAAACTTCGGCAAGAGTCGCGTGAAGCGTGTGCAGGCATGCGAAGATGGAATTCCCACGACAGCAGACACGTGGAGAAGCAAGGTGTAAAGTGATCGTCTGTAAAGTCTGTGAGTACGGAGCCCTGCGAGGTTACCGAAATGCCCTTGTGATTCTTCGCACAAGGTGAAAAAGCAGTGGCAAGTGTTGTAAAGCGTAATTGTTACGGGCCTATAAAAGGGACTCGATGGTAATGAAATGGGGGCGATTGAAAGGTGACTAAATTTTCTTACACTCAGTTATCTTCAGGTTTCTTATTCTTCAGTTTGGTTGCTACGTTCTCCCTCCCTTAGTCCGTTTCGGCTGTTGGCCCCTCTTCGGGGAAGATTTCTATCCCAACATTCACCTGCACCAACGCAAATCAGCTCAAAAAGGAAAAACTACGCCAAGCTACCCCCGCAAACGAGCAAGTGTAGCTTGGTCCAAAGGCTTTGTCAGGATATCAGCGAACTGTTTCTCGGTTGGCACATGGATGAGGTCTATGTTTCCCTTCTCAACATTGTCTCTCAGGAAGTGGTACCTCACCTCTATATGTTTGGTTCTGGAGTGTAGCACTGGATTTTTGGCAACACTAATGGCACTCTATCACACATGAGAGGAACATGGGTACACTCCTCACCAAAGTCGCTCAGCGTGTATGTGATCCAAAGTAGCTGGGAGCAACAACTAGCGGCAGTTACATACCCGGCTTCTGTAGTAGACTGAGTACACTTGACTATTTGCGAGAAGACCAAGAAACAAGCGAGGAACCCAAAAACTGACACGTCCCCCAAGTCGACTTTCTATCGACTCGACACCCCACAAAATCGGCATCCGAAAAACCAAGAAGCGAAAGGGAAGAGGACGCCGAGTACCAAAGACCAAGCTCAGGAGTGTATTGAAGATACCTGAAAATCCGCTTGACGGCCTGCCGATGTGAAGTCCTCGGCGACGCCTGAAAACGAGTGCAAAGACACACAAAAAACTGAATGTCCGGCTTCGTCGCCGTCAAGTACAAGAGGGAGCCGATCATGCTCCGGTACTCCTTCTGATCCACAGGCTCTCTATCCTCGTCTCCGTCCAGTGTTGTAGTCGTACTCATCGGCGTCGACAGGGGCTTCAAGTCGTCCATCTTGAACTTCTTGGGGATGTCCTTCGCGTACTTGGCTTGAAGTACAAAGGTTCTCTCCTTCGCCTGCTTAATCTGAAGCCCGAGAAAGAACTGCAATTCTACCATCATAGACAACTCGAATTCTTTGCTCATGTCCTCTACAAACCTTGCAACCAAAGAGTGAGACGAGCCGCAAAAGACAATATCATCCACATACACCTGAACAATTAGGATATCATCGCCCTACCTGAGGAGAAAAGTGTCTTATCTACTTTGCCCATCTCAAACCCCTTGCTGAACAAGAACCCCCGCAAATGGCCACCCGCAAATGGCCATAACATGCTCGGGGAGCTTGTTTCAGCCCATACAACGCCTTCCTGAGCCTATACACTCGGTGGGGAAACTCAGCCCTCTCAAAGCCCGGTGGTTGCTTCACATAAACCTCTTCCTCTAAAGACCCATTCAAAAAGGCACTCTTCACTTCCATTTGGTACAATTTGAACCCTTTAGCCACAGAAAAGGCTAGAGGGATCCTAATCACCTCCAAACGGGCTACAGGAGCAAATGCCTCCTCCTAGTCTATCCCCTCCTTCTGACTATAGCCATGAGCAACCAACCTTGATTTATTTCTCGCCACCTCACCATTCTCACCCTCTTTGTTCTTCCACACCCATTTTATCCCAATAGGTTTGCAATGTGGTGGTGGCTCTACCAACTCCCAAACTTGGTTTCTCTCAAAGTTCTCTAACTCCTCATGCATTGTGTTCACCCAATTAGGATCAGAGAGTGTGTGTCCAATGTCTTTCGGCTCAAAGGTAGCAACAAAAGTCGAATGAGCAAAGTGAGACACATTCCTGGACCTTGAACTTGTCGTACGTTCGTTGATGTCGCTGATGATTCTTGAGGGATGATGATCAACTTGAATGCACCTTAGTGCCTCTCGCTTGGAGACGACCTCCCCCTCAATAGCAGCTTCCACTTGATCTTGCTGGTTTGTAGTCGGTGTAGGGGATGGGCCATCCTGCACCGTAGTTGTCGTAGTGGAAGAAGAGGGTACACGTGTGGTTGGAGCTTCACCATCATCCTCTCCAACATCATTCTCCTCGTCCTCAAAGATTTTCTTGCCAATTTCGTCGTCACCTGCACACTCAAAAACAGACGAACTGCATGGCTGGGTCTCGTCGAAAGTAACCTCGTAAGTTTCCATGACTAGGTTAGTATCAAGGTTGAGCACACGGAATGCTCGAGAATGACTAGCATAACCCAAAAAGATTCCATCGTTAGATCTCGACTCAAACTTATCAAGCCTACCCTTCTTGAGAATAAAGCACCAACAACCAAAAGCCCTGAAATGGCTCACTCTAGGTGCTCGCCCATGCATGGGCTCATAGCACGTCTTGTTCAACAAAGAACGAAGAAAAATCCGATTCCCAACATGGCACGCGGTATTCACCGCCTCAGCCTAATATCTCCTCGGAGTCCTATGCTTGTCGAGCATCGTCCGTGCCATCTCACAAAGGGAACGGCTTTTCCTCTCTACCACACTGTTGACGGTCCTTACAACAAAAATTTGACCGTCAAAACCTCGGGTTCGAGAGGAGTATATGACAAGTTTCATGCACATTTTTAGTACTAATAAAGTTCCACGAGTTGTGTTGTGAATTTCATAGGCAGGTACACATTTTGGGAGAATTTGGGATCAACAGGCCACATGTGCCAGGCAAGGCCGAACCACCTGGTCCGGCCGAACCTGCAGGTACGGCCGACCCTGCAGGTGCGGCCGGCCCTGCCCGGAGACACGACCCTGGTCCAAAGCACCCCTACTCCCTCGAGCACAACTTGGATGAGAGTGATCCACTGGAGGAATGTCGGTTTGATCAAAGGGTGAATGCTAGGATCACTTGGATCAATGGGTCCACTTATCCGATTGCTCAACCGCCACAACCGTCATCCCAAGGCGATCCTAGGCGTTCCCTAACACGGTAGGTGCATCGCACGGCACGGGGTAGGGCCGGCCGCACCTATCACTTGGCGTGCCGGGCGAAACCGACCCAAGGAGCCGACCTACAACCGCCTCAGGAGCAGTGATCAGGAGCGTCCAAGGCGAGAGGCGGCACATCCTAGGGCCGGCCGTGCCTAGAGAGCCGGCCGCACCTAGGATTTTCCCCCCTGCGCTCCACCGACCTCCCTTGCCTATAAAAGGCACCTCACACTCGCTGGAATGGACACACAACACAGGAGCATCTCCATTTCTCTCTATTGTTCACTTATAGTAGGATTAGTGTAGTTTGGGAGTTAGAGTCGAGTTGAGCTAGTCTCGGGGTTCCGGAGGAGTCTTCTTCAGGGTTCCGGTACTACACTTGTATCCTTTCTTTGTTTAGACTCAAGTACAATTCAAGTTATCTTTCTATCTTACCTTTCGAGTCAATTACATTCAGCTTTTACTTTGCTCTAGAAGCTTTATTCTTGGTTTAGACTAAAGTTAGTTTAATCTTGGTTAGCGTAGCTCTCTTGAACCCTATAGTGTTGTGGTCGTTCTTCGCTTGATCTTCTGCCGAGTACGTTTGTGCTTAGTAGCAGAGAGAGCCCTTCCTTCATGATATCCGGGGAAACGTTCTTTGGTTCGTTGTGAGCGCGGTGCTCAGAGCTTGCCTTAGTCTTAGATTGGTGTCCCGTTCAACTGAATCGTTGTGGTACCCTAGGGAGGTGACAGCTCTGGACGGGCTCAGTAGTCCACCACGTTAGTTCGGGCCGGTAGGATTCAGCGCGTCGTCGTTCTCCCTTCTCATCCCAGTCCGAGAGCGCGGCTTTGCATGCCCCTGCAACACTAGAAGAGCTTGTTGAGTTTAGGTTGCCTTGGTTATCCTTTGCCTTAGTTCTTTACCTGGAGTTGACAAGAATAGATAGATTGTGTTAGGATCCTTTCTCGTCTCGTTGTCCTCCCAGCTCACTAGGTCCTCTCTAACCCTTTATCAAGACCTCCTTGTGTGTGTCAAGTTATCCCCGAATATCTTTATTCGTTACCCCCGCTATTGCTCTTTACCGAGTCTTGTTACTCTCCACCGTTTATCCGATCATCTTTGTCGTAGTGCCTCCCTTGGGAAAATATAAATACGGTAACCCGAATACCACTGGGTGAAGTGCTACAACGGTAATCCGTGCGCTTGCGGACCTTTCTGTGACGTGTGTTTTACCAAAGACGTTCTTAGCTCAATTACTAGGGGTATAAACTCGGTAGCGACGCTAGCGAGTGCCAACAAGCATTCCTGGCGCCGTCGCCGTGAGTGCAAACCTAGTAGTGAGGCTAAGGAACGCCAACAAGCATTTCTGGCGTCGTTGCCGGGGAGGCAATAGGCAAAAGATATTGTTTAAAGTTAGTGGTAGAGTTATCCAGGTTCGGTGAACCGCTATTTAAGCGGGTTTACCCTTGCTCTACTCTCGTGTACGCAGAGTAGTGCATGACCGGTTTTGACCTATCGTCCAACTTTTTTGCCACCATGCGGCCCGCGCTTAATCCCGTTCGGCCACCGGGTCCATCGAGCCGAGCCTACTTGTCTCTCCACTCCTCGGAGGCCCCGCAAGGCTAAGACCTTTCGTGCCCGCTCTTCACTATTGGGGTAAATATTTCGCAACTAACCCCCTTGTGTCTTCGGCTCTAAGGAGAAGATCGGGAGTCGTTTTTGCTTTTGCACTTGCTGTTTCAGGAAACCAACTAAGAGTCGGCCGGCGAAGGTCGAACACAGCTGGAGATCTTCGCCTTTTGCAGAAGCCAAATTCATCACGAGAAGAGTCAAGCGAAGTTGCGTCTTCGCCCTAAGAGGTCGGGGTCCGCGTGCGAAGACGCGAACAGAGGGCTGCCGTGAAGTCAGGCTGAGGTTCGGCGAAGATAAAGCGCGAAGAGGAGCGTCCTGATGTGAAGACGCGGTCTTCAGAGAAGTGGTCCACGGGCGATCTTCGAACGATGATGCTGAAGGTGTGAAGCGATGATCAAAAGAAGATCTGCAGGAGGAGAAAAACTTCGGCAAGAGTCGCGTGAAGCGTGTGCAGGCATGCGAAGATGGAATTGCCACGGCAGCAGACACGTGGAGAAGCAAGGTGTAAAGTGATCGTCTGTAAAGTCTGTGAGTACGGAGCCCTGCGAGGTTACCGAAATGCCCTTGTGATTCTTCGCACAAGGTGAAAAAGTAGTGGCAAGTGTTGTAAAGTGTAATTGTCACGGGCCTATAAAAGGGACTCGATGGTAATGAAATGGGGGCGATTGAAAGGTGACTAAATTTTCTTACACTCAGTTATCTTCAGGTTTCTTATTCTTCGGTTTGGTTGCTACGTTCTCCCTCCCTTAGTCCGTTTCGGTTGTTGGCCCCTCTTCGGGGAAGATTTCTATCCCAACAGTTAAGGCGCCCACCGTGTTTCGTCCTAGCCATGCCACCGAAGAAGCAACCGAAGAACCCACAACCACATCCAAATAGGGCGACCGATGATCCGTCGGAAGTAGAGAGCGAAAACCCCAGAGAGAGACAAGTACCAGATAACACAAACACAACGAGAGACATCGTCCTAAGTCCACGAAACCAAAGAGCAAGAGAAGATCAAGTACAAGAGGCTGAAGATGTTGCAGAAGGACACTTCGAGGTCGGGTTAGCAGACGTGGGAGTCGAAGATGAGGACATTGCCGCGTTAAGAAGAATCGAAGAAAGACTTGTTGCCAAGATGAGAGAAAGACCAATGCCAGCGAACATTCGTACAAGAGCTCAGGCGGAAGCCGCCATACTCAGGGCGAAGGAAATACAGAACGAGGACCCAGAGCAAGAGAGGGCAAGATATAATGAAATGTTGCAGCAAGTTAAGAAGAAGAGAATGCTATTGCAACAACTGCGGCAAGACGAAGAGCAGCAAGAAGTAAGGAACAAAACATTGCATCTGCAAGAACAAATGGCAATCTTACAAGCTCAGTTGAACTCCATCCAACCACAAGAGCAGATCCAACATCCTCGCAAAGCACAGGATCAAAGCAAAAAGCGAAAACCTATAATCATCGATGAAGAAACTTATGAAGAGGAAGAAGAGAACGAGGAAAGCTCCATATATTATGACGCAGAAGAAGAGGCGTATGTGGAACGTAGACCACAAAAAAGATACAGAGATACGTTTTCAAGCAAAACAAAGCCGGCTTCTCCCCTTTCGCTAGAACTTGAGAATGCTGATTGGCCACCGAAATTCAAGTTGCCCGCATCCCTGCCGGAGTTCGATGGGGAGTCAGACCCAAGACAATTTCTTCAGAAGTACACTGTGGCAATATCTTCGGGCGGAGGAGATGAGGTAGCAATGGCAAGAGCTATGACAATGGCCCTCAAGGGCTCCGCACAGCAGTGGTACGCTTCGCTGCCGAAGGGAAGCATCAGGTCATGGGAACAACTTCGTCGAAGAATAGAGAACAACTTCCAAGGGTATCAACCCCAAGATCTCACATCAGGAGATCTTCACCTCATAAAACAAGGAGACAAAGAACCATTGCAAGAATACATCAAGCGATTTGCCAAAGCAAGAGCTAGAGCACCACATGTACAATCCACAACAGTAATTGACGTAGCAATCGATGGCCTCAAGGTAGGACCTTGTGGAGAGTATCTTGACCGAAGAAGACCGAAAACAGAGAAGCAGTTGTTTGACATAATGCAAGAATATTGCAAATCAGACAGAGGAAAACAACGAAGAGTAGATGAATACAACAAGAGAAAAAATCAAGCGAAGTCTCAGCCAGAGTGGGGGAACAGACCTCAGAACAATCAAGGACCTTCGGCAAGGTCCAACTTCTACAACAGAAGCAATGTGAACAATGTTTCTGGAAACAACTCGCAAATGGCATCTTCGGCTGCAACAGGAGGTAGAGGCCAAAATTTAGGCAGAGGACCACCACAATCTGTGTGCTCCTTGCACGGTCTTAACAAAGGGCATTGGTCATACGAATGCAGAACGCTTCTTCGCAGGAAGCAGATCGAAGAAGACAAGAAGAGAACAGCACAGAGCCAGGCGAAAACAGTCAATCACACATCATCAGCAACACCTTCGATGGCTCAAAGCTCAATGCAAAACTAGCAACCTTACATCCCACAATCATGCTTTCAACAACTGCCGTTACCACCTCCGCCGATGTTCAACCCGAACATGATACAACTACAACAACAAAGCACTGCGTCATACCAGCCAAAACCAGAGCCTGCTCATCAGGCACCTTCGCAAGCAAATCAGAACAGAGAAGATGAAGATCGCTACCGAAGAATGAACATAATCAATGCTATCACAGGTGGCTGTAACTCACCTGAACACCTGACGTAGAGGCAGAAGAAAGATCAGCAGAGAGAAGTGAGTCATGTATGTGCTGGGAAAGTTTTCAAAACAGAGTGGTCGCACGTCCCAATAACTTTCACAGAAGCAGATTTAAAGCTGAAGAAGTATCCTCACGAAGACCCTCTGGTCATCAGGGCAGTACTGGGAAAGAACACAAAATACTTGTTGGGCAATGATGTAGGAGGCATCCTAGTAGACAATGGTAGTTCCGCAGACATCATAACTTATGAATTGTTCAAGAGGATGGAGTTCATAGATGATCAACTTCAGAAAACCTCAAAGCCATTGTATGGCTTTGGTAACATGAAGGTGGAGGCTTTGGGAACAATCGAGATGAATGTAAGTCTCAGAACAGGAGCATTGATGAGAACAGAGATGGTGCCCTTTGATGTAGTGGACATCCCATATGCATACAAAGCAATCTTCGGGAGAGGAATCATAAACAAATTCGCAGCAGTGATACACATGCCATTTTTGTGTATGAAGATACCAACTGCTAATGGCATTCTCACAATATACGGAGATCAGGAAGATGCACACGACCGAGAGTACAATGTGGGCAGCAACCAGAAACCAGTCCACATAGTTGAAAACAGCGAAGACACTATACAAAGCGAAGAAGAAGAAGAGCCCGAAGAGCTCGAAATGAAAAATAGACTTTGCCAAGACGAAAAGAAAAGAATGCAACCTCACGAGCACACAAAGAAGGTGCGCCTCCGCGAAGATGTTCATGACAAAACAGTCACTATATCAAGAGGGATGACCGAAGAAGAAGAGAATGCACTCATCACATGCCTTCGCAACAATCAAGATGTATTTGCCTGGAGCAAGAGGGATCTTAAGGGGGTGCCTCGCGAAGTGATAGAGCATGCACTGCGCCTAGATCCAAAGATTCCACCAAAGAGACAAAAACTCAGAGTCATCTCACCTCAGAAAGAATTGGCAGCGCAAAGCGAAGTGGACAAACTGTTAGACGCAGGTGTCATCAGAGAAATACAATTCACAACTTGGCTGTCAAACATAGTGATGGTACCGAAGAAGAATGGAGGACAGAGAGAATGGAGGACAGAGAATGTGCATTGATTTCACACTTTTGAACAAGGCTTGCCCAAAAGATGACTACCCCTTACCAAGAATCAACGTGTTGGTGGATGCAGCAGCAGGGTGTGAGAGAATGTCGTTGCTAGATTGCTTCTCCGGATATCATCAAGTCTGGATGAAGAAAGAAGACGAAGATAAGACAAGCTTCATAACACCCTTCGGAGTATACTGCTTCGTCAGAATGCCAGAGGGTCTACGCAATGCTAGCCCAACCTTCAACAAAATGGTGAAAATTGTACTTGGCCCACAACTAAGAAGAAATGTATCAGCTTACATGGATGATGTGGTCATACACAGCAAAAAGAAAGACCAGCACATCGAAGATCTCAGAGAAACCTTCGCCAACTTGAGAAAGTATGGTCTTATGTTAAATCCAGAGAAATGTATCTTCAGGGTATCCAGGGGAAAGCTCTTAGGTTGCATGGTGTCAAAGTCTGGCATAGAAGCAAATCCAGAGAAGATAGAGGCGATACGAAACATGAGAACACCACAAACAAAAAGAGATATTCAGAAACTTACGGGAAGAATAGCAGCACTAGGTCGCTTCATAGCGCGATCAGCAGAACGAAGCTTACCATTCTTCAAGTTATTGTCTGCGAAGAACAAAATAGCTTGGGGGCCGAAGAGCAGGAAGCATTGAACAGTTTAAATTGTACTTGGAAAATTTGGTAGTGTTAACTAGTCCAGGAGACAAAGCGAAGTTGTTGCTATACATAGCGGCCTCCACAAGTGTAGTAAGCGCAACTCTGGTAGAGGAGAAGTATGACGAGGGGCAACTCAAGCAAGTGCCAGTATACTTCGTCTCTGAGGCTCTATCAGGAGCGAAGAAATTCTACTCTGAGTTGGAAAAGATGACATACGCAGTGGTAATGGCGGCAAGAAAGTTAAAGCATTACTTCCAAAGTTACTCAATCATTGTCCCAACATCATATCCTCTTCGTGAAATACTAGAGACCAAGGAATCTTCGGCACGGATAGGAAAATGGGCAACAGAGCTATCACAGTACGCCATAGAGTTCACGGCCAGAATAGCCATGAAGTCTCAAGTTCTAGCAGACTTCATCGCAGATTGGACACCAAGTCAAGGTGACAAGATGAATGAAGACAGGCCTGAAACACCATGGGTCATAAATTGTGATGGAGCTTACTGTGACGACGGAGCCGCATCTTCAGCAATCTTAATGTCACCATCAAGCATAAAGATGAGATATGCTGTAAGACTCGACTTCGAAGGAAAGACAAACAACGTGGCAGAGTATGAGGGATTGTTGCTGGGACTTCGCAAGGCAAGAGCAATAGGGGCACGAAGAGTAATCATAAACACAGATTCTGAATTGATCACAAGGCAAATTGGCAAGTCATATAAGGCAAAACACGATGAAATGGCAAAATACTTGAGAACGGTTCGAGGCATGGAAAAATTCTTCTTCGGCTTCACGGTCAAGAAAATACCAAGAGATCAGAACAATGAGGCAGACATGTTAGCAAAGGCAGCAGCACAAAAAGAACCATTACCACCAGATGTCTTCTACGAAGTTCTGAAGTGCAAGTCAGTAGACTGTGACGAAGCACCAGTGAGATACATAAATGCTATATCTAGCGAAGATTGGAGATCTTCGATAATGGCATTCCTGAGAGGCCACTACGAACCACAGTCAAAGGAGGAAAACAGGAGAATGTCCTTGAGAGCGAGATCATATGAAATAAGAGGAGACAACTTGTACAAAAGCAGAGTGTGTGCACCTCTGCTCAAGTGCATCTCCACAGAAGAAGGAAAAGACTTGATGCAACAGATCCATTCTGGAATGTGTTCTTCACACATTGGGACACGAAGACTAGTCGCAAAGGCATTCCGTCAGGGGTTCTATTGGCCAACGGCAGTTAGAGATGCCGAAGACATAGTACGAAGATGTGATAACTGTCAAAAGCACTGTAACTACACAAAAACTTCTCCATATGAGATACAACTGCTGCCGCCAGTTTGGCCCTTCGCAAGGTGGGGAATTGACATCGTGGGTTAGTTACCAAAAGCACCAGGCAACTACAAGTATGCAATAGTGGCAGTGGAGTACTTCTCAAAATGGATAGAGGCAAGACTAGTGCAAAGAATAACTTCGCAGGTGATACAAAAATTCTTCTGGCAAAGCATCGTATGCAGATTTGGAGTTCCTTACGAAGTAACAGTAGACAATGGCAAGCAATTTGATAACACAGACTTCAGAAGGTTTTGCTTCAACTTGGGCACCAAACTGTGCTTTGCTTCGGTATATCACCCAGAATCCAACGGAGCAGTAGAAAGGGCAAACGACATCATCTTTACTGTAATCAAAAAGAACTTGACAGGAATGGCCAGGGGGAAATGGGCCGAAGAGCTGCCCAGAGTCGTGTGGTCTCACAACACAACGACATCCAGAGCTACAAACTTCACACCCTTCAGATTGCTGTACAGGGAAGAGGCTGTCATTCCCGAAGAGATAAAGCTAGGGCCATTGAGGGCAGACCAAGAATTAAGAAATGAAGAGGACGCAAATTTGACAATTGACACAAGAGAAGAAGACAGACTTCAAACACTGAGCAACATAGAGAAGTACCAAGATGAAACGAGGAAGTGGAGAAATAAGAGGGTTCGCGAACAAAAAATATCTACTAGAGACATGGTGCTCCGAAGAAAAACAAGAGGAGTGGGAAAATTGGAAGAAAAGTGGGAAGGCCCATTTTTGGTATCAGAAACAAGGCAGGAGGCTTACAGATTGCAAACATTGAGGGAGAAGAGGTACCATACTCATGGAATCAGCATAAGTTGCAGAAGTACTGGCTCTGAGAGTAATTGTATCATATGTTAGATTTTATCATTTTTTAGTTTCTCTTCATTTTTCCGCTTTTGTAATCTTCATTCCAACTTCTTTTCAATTTTCAACTTTTGTAAATATGTAGTGAAGTCCGTACTCTTTTCCTCGCGTGGGAGAGTCTTCGGTGGTCTCACAACGGGATCACCGAAAATGCGAGGTTTTTAACGAGGCGGACTTGTGTAATATCCCCTTGAGAAATATAACAAGGGCTCCCCAAAAAAGACAGCCGTTATCTATCATCAGTCCCGAAGTAACAATCATCCGAAGAGATTGTTGCTTTCGGGAAAACATTGCAGAAGTAAGTGAACACATGCGCCTAGCCTCGCGAAGACAAGTCGCATTTAGTTCACTTAAAGAAAAAAAATTGATTGAGGCGGCGCATGTGGGAACTGTTCTGCAAAAGTCGCGAAGATGTTAAGGAGCATGCTACAATCTGTTCCAAAGAGGAGGGCATGACTCGCTTAAAAGCCTACTTTCCGCGAACAAAAAGTCTTCGACGGTCAATGCGCGAAGCCCCTCAGTAAAATACTGCAGGGATAAGTCGACCCGTTAAGGGGCGTGGTCGCAAAATCATCCGTTTTATCACAAGCGAAGAAGCCTTCAGCGGTTAATGCGCGAAGCAAATTGCGAGGCAGGGCTGACGAGTCACCTCGAGGTCAAACTTTGACGAAGTTGGGCTATCATGCCACTTCGCATCTATGGGCTATCATGCCATCTATGGGCTATCACGCCATCTACATCTTTGGGCTATCACACCGTTTTTGCATATATAGTTATAATGTTGCTCTGCATGAGTGAGAATTTGTATGTAAAATAGACCAAAACATTCTTTATGCAGGACTTATTTCCATGATACAGCACATGTTTGAAAAGAGACGACTCGCGAAGATCAAAACAGGAAACTGGGGGGAGGCGCTTTAACAGCGCAGTTCCCTTGTTTTAATCTTCGGAAAAAGAAATACAAGGAAGATCCAGTAAGCATGCAAAGTAGACAAACTAGATCATCATCTTCGCATAAGAATGATTACAATAGAGTCATGAAATACACATTCATTGAAAAAGTATATTACAGACACGGCAGTTCATCACAGCAGCATAGTACAAACAGTTACAAGAATGGTAGCACAGTCGACGAAGATGAATACAACGCAAACAAATCAATTAGGGCGCTTGTACATATACTCATATTCTGCCTCTTTAGTGAGATCAATAACTTCAACCTTAGGCATAGCAAGGGGGCTTGAGGACGAAGGTGTGTCTTCGCGACCAGGCGCAGCAGAAGTTGGTTCAGATCCTTCAATTCGACGGCGACGAGTATCATCGTGACAAAGACGATTGCGTGCATGTGCGAAGACGTTCTTCGCGTCAAGATTTTTCTTTTTGTATTTCTCTATCTTACGTGACACAAACACATCAAAGGGCACGTCGGGAAACTTAGAATTAAACTTGCGCCAAATAGAACTAGACATGAAATAATCACCGAAGTTAATAGTTACAAGACAAATATCTTCGGCAACCTACGCAGGATACACCTCCGGCACCTGCGCAGAGTTGCAAAATGTTTCAGACACATTGTTCACAAAAGACCCTCAATCACCCAAATCACCAAGGCTACACACTCCCTCACACCTCTGGGGCTCCTGATGTCACGTCGGTGGTTCGAACTTCGTGTGGAGAAGCAGCTTGGATAGACGGCGCAGCTGAAGACACCGCTGCCGAAGATGGACCGCCGCCACCACCAGAAGATGCAGCAGTAGGCGAAGGCGTAGGTGCAGAACCAGGCTGAAACGAATAAGAAAAATAGAAGCATAAGAAAGAAAATCGTATAGAAAAAAAGGGGAAACAGGAAAGATATAGTAACACGAACCTTGCGAAGAACACGCCGACCTTCGGCAACAGTCAACCCAATGCCAAACTTCTTGAAGAAAGTTTGCATAAAGTTCTTAGCAATGTTTTTGGGCAAGACAGGAATCTTCTCCACAGATGTCTCAGTTGGCCAAGAGAAATTGACATTACGAAGTTGACGAAGATCATTCTTCGTAAGACTTGGCTCTCCATCTCCGGAGGATTTAAACAGAGAGTAGACTGTGTGACATAAGCTGCGAGAGGCTACAGCGGCCCCAAGTTCTCTAAAGGAACGCCCAGCAGATGCAAGTGAACCGACCCCGCTAGAAAGCCAGTCAAAAATTTGACCTATAAACATCTCTTTAATATCATAAGGAGCGGGGCTGAGTCCATAGTCAACCAGGAGATCGTGAAGCTTCTTGCAAAGGGGAGAAACATGGCGCTCAATTTTGTCGCAATAGGTCTCGTGCTCCGAAGTTAAGCTATCATGTGCCCGACGAAGATCCGCGAGCTCGGAGACCTTAGCATCATACAACTTCTGCAGGTCTTCAACCTTTTTCTTCTCATCTTCAGCACTAGAGGCCAAGCGACGAAGTTCATTCGGTTGTACTTCCAGTTCAGTGTTTTTCTTAGCCAGGTCGTCCTTCTCCTTAGCAATATCAAGACATTTCTTCTTCTCATCTTCAAGCAAAGAAGAGAGGGAAACCTTTTCAGCCTGAAGGGTCTTTACGACATCGATCTCCTTGTTCAGATCGGTAGCAGAGGTTTTCTCAGACAGTTGATGGGATCGAAGGTCAGCACGGCACCGACGTTGAGCAGCACGACACGCCAAAAAAGATTTCATGCTCAAATCTTGAGCTTGGTACAGAATCTCTTCGGCATTCTCGTTGGCAAGTTCATCTTCCATAATAGGGAAGCCAAAACTGTCACCCGCCTCCTAAAGCAAGGTACGCTCACGATCATCACTGCAAAATTGGAGCACTTTGCGCATAGAGTCGCCGAAGATGCGTGCATTTGGCTTCATGCCAAGACGCCGGGAGACAACGCTGGGTGACTCGCGGCTCACAAAAACACCACCACTTCTAGTGTCACTCTCCGTCTCAGACGAAGAGCCATCTTCTTCCATGCGAGTTAAAGTTCTGTGATGAATAGCAGACACAATCTTGCTTCCGCCAGGGGCTTCAGTAGGAGAAGGAACCACAGCTTCGATAGTTGAAGGAGGAGGGATGGGAGACTTGTCTTTCGAAGATCGAGCGCGGGCGGCGCAATCTTCGTCGCTCTCAGGTTCAGGATCACTATAGTCAATATTCAGAGGATCAGCAAGAGTAGCACCAGCAGTGGAAGCACCAGGAGAAAGAGAAACGATATCCACTATCTCTTCGGTTGGGTCAACTGAAAGAGTTTCAACGTTTGTGCCAGAGCCAGCACCAACTTCACCAGGACGCATTTCATTATCACTTTTTGAATGACCAGACTCCTCGGGGCTGGATGACACAGCCTCGGAAGTAGATACAGGGGCAGTTCTTTGACGCTTAGAAACGCCTCGGCCACCACCGCGTCCGCGACGCTTCTTGATAACCTTCGCGCGTGCAGCAGGGGCTGCGGCCTCAGAACTTCCTTGACCAGCTTTCTTCGAGGCCCGCTTCGCCTGAGCTTCGCGACGAGCAATAGTAATTGACCGATCACTAGCATGAATACCAAAGAAAAAGAAGAGACGATTATCTCGAGTGCCACCAAGGCGTTCTTGAATCTCAGCATCTTCCTTCGAGGAGATAGGCCCAAGAATTTCATTCGCTCGAGCTTCAATCTCAGCAACGTTGATAGCTGTGATAAGAGATGCAAGCAAATATCAGTAAGATAAAAATCTACACAAACAAAAACATCAAACGAAGAGAAGTAAGAAACATCAAAGAAAAAGAAAAGAGGTAAGCACCGTTCTTCGTCAAGCCAAAACTCCTAGCGAACTCGGGAATCTTGATCACCGAAGAGAAGTCGCTCCATGCGACAACAGACCACCCAGCGCGAATAGGAAATATCTTCGAGCCAATGTATTCCTCTACCAAGTCACGGGTAGCGTAAGTCTTCGCTAACTCTTTGAAAGCAGTAAGAAAAAGACGGTCCGCATCTCCGTCTTCATAAGCAGTGCCAACACCTTTGGGCAGGGGCTCAAATTGTGTGCACACAAGAGGGAGCTCTTCGTCGTCAACAGAATAATAAAACCAATAATGGTTCCAGTTTTCATCCCACTTGTTCTTGTAGGCGACGACAGGAACATCAGTGTCACCACGATACTTGAAGTTCAGAGAGGCAAACTGAGCCTCTTCGCGAACAAGTGCACCGTCGACAAGATGCTCTATCTTCAGGGGTTGGTGATGAACGGTATGAACCCTGACAAAATTTGCAGCGGTAGGATTCACAGACATTGTCTTGCTGGCCCACATATAAACATTAAGCCGAAGAATGGCATTAGGGGTGAGGTGATGAAGATACATCCCAAAATTCCGAAGAATGGAGATGACAGCTCCATCGAGAGGAAAACGAAGTCCAGCAGTAAATAGATCCCGAAAAACAACCACCTCTTTGGGACGAGGAGCAGGAGTAGTCTCAGGACCAGGGGCTCGACCTTTTCCTTCCTTAATGAACCTAGAGTTAACGAACTCAGCTATGTGTGCTTCGGAAACCTTACTCCGACCGAAGACAAAGGTGGGGGGCGCTTTATCAGCCTTGGGAGCCATGGAAACGAAGAAGAAGACTACACATGCGTAAAAGCAAATAAACAACTGAACTAGAAAAAGAGACGCAAAAATAGAAAGATTAAAAAGAGAACACAAGACGCTCACGAACAGAAGGAAGCGAAGAAATCCTCAGCTCCCGCGAAGTCAGTCGAAATTCCTTAGCTCTCGCGAAGGCAAGGGTAAATCTGCAAAGAAATTACCACAGTGAAAGCGACTTCATATGAGGACCGGCCATTATATAGGCATCCAGAGACGGGAATCTCGGAGATCTTGTAGCGAAAGACGTGGCGAAAATTTAGGAAACCCGTTGGGACGTGGCGAAAATCACGGAGCTTCACGGATAAACATGCAGAACAGTGAAAAAGAATTTAAAAATAATTAATAATAATAAAAATATGAACATAATAGGAGAGGAGAAGAAGTTTTTTGCAAAGACGAGCCGAAGAGGGGAGGCGCTTGGGAGCGAAATATTTTCACCCATCACAAAGAGGGTTTGCTAGTTCAGCTCGTCTTCGGTGGAAACCCTCACTAGCAAGGGGCTGAATGTTGGGGTAAATATTTCGCAACTAACGCTCCCTGTGTCTTCGGCTCTAAGGAGAAGATCGGGAGTCGTTTTTGCTTTTGCACTTGCTGTTTCAGGAAACCAACTGAGAGTCGGCCGGCGAAGGTCGAACACAGCTGGAGATCTTTGCCTTTTGCAGAAGCCAAATTCATCACGAGAAGAGTCAAGCGAAGTTGCGTCTTTGCCCTAAGAGGTCGGGGTCCGCGTGCGAAGATGCGAAGAGAGAGCTGTCGTGAAGTCAGGCTGAGGTTCGGCGAAGATAAAGCGCGAAGAGGAGCGTCCTGATGCGAAGACGCGGTCTTCAGAGAAGTGGTCCACGGGCGATCTTCGAACGATGATGCTGAAGGTGCGAAGCGATGATCAAAAGAAGACCTGCAGGAGGAGAAAAACTTCGGCAAGAGTCGCGTGAAGCGTGTGCAGGCATGCGAAGATGGAATTGCCACGGCAGCAGACACGTGGAGAAGCAAGGTGTAAAGTGATCGTCTGTAAAGTCTGTGAGTACGGAGCCCTGCGAGGTTACCGAAATGCCCTTGTGATTCTTCGCACAAGGTGAAAAAGCAGTGGCAAGTGTTGTAAAGCGTAATTGTTACGGGCCTATAAAAGGGACTCGATGGTAATGAAATGGGGGCGATTGAAAGGTGAGTAAATTTTCTTACACTCAGTTATCTTCAGGTTTCTTATTCTTCGGTTTGGTTGCTACGTTCTCCCTCCCTTAGTCCGTTTCGGCTGTTGGCCCCTCTTTGGGGAAGATTTCTATCCCAACATTCACCTGCACCAACGCAAATCAAGCCGCAACCTGCACCTACAATACTCGGCCAAGAGTCAATCCACACCACGTTGTCAATCACTCATCACACCAGGGAGCGACCATCCACCGGTCCTCGGACGCTCTGGTCCTCAATCTCACCCTTGAGGAGTGCATTGACAACACACATAGTAACCAATTCAGAGAAAAGAGAAAAAGAAAAGAAATGAACCAAAAACTCAAACAAGTGATCAAAAGCCAAACAAAAGCCAAAACAGGATCACTTGAGAGAGAAAATCTCGGTCCCCTAAGGCAAGGGCAACGGCTCGACACAACCGAGATAAAATGCTCCAAAATTGCCGACTCCTCAAGGTGAGGCAAAAGGGCTCGATACCATCGGTAAAAGAGGACAACTAAAATTCAGGCGACAAAGAGCTCCCAAAGCATGAAAGCAAGCTCCCCCTGAACAAATGCATTTTTCCCAATTTTTCTTCCCTTGATGCAAAACTCCCCTTGGATGAATGAATTGGGTACTTTCCTCCCCTTTGTTGGTAATGCATGAATCAAGACTACAAATGCAAGCATGTGCTTCTCAAATAGACAATGAGCACTACAACATGCTAAAAATAAGACATAGACAAGCAAGATAGCCACATATTCAGTACAAGCATCGCCAACAAGATAGATAGGGACATATAAGCATGTGACATAGCCATAAGCAGAAAGAAGCATTTTTCACCAGATTTCCCTCTCATGAGCATAGGACCTAAGCATGGTCAAAATGAGCACAAACAACATATAACCCACAAACTTCATGCGAGGTCACAAGTTCTCATCACAAGATCATCACAAAGACCTACAAGTTATCTCATGTCATGTCAAAGCCACCGAGCCATGTGTCCACTTCTAAAAATGAGACTTCTCAATGGTGAACATCATGCAACGGTTTAGCACCCAAGATAAGGAATTTAAAGCACATATGACATGGAAGCATATTTTTCAAGCATAAGCATCTCATATACCAAATTCATGATTTACAAATTAAATATGGTACATGAAGTGCCTTTGCGGCAAAAAGAAGCTTAGGCTTCTCCACAAGGTAACATGTAGGCTAAACATTCATGATGACAAATGGGTCTTTGACCCCATATGAAAAGAGAATGATTCCCAAGCACACATTAAACAAGATATAGCCATATGAGCACAATTTGAGCATGAAAGGCATTCAACTCACAAGAGAGGATCATATATAGCATTTTCACAAAGGTATGCCATACACATGCATGTACATTCCAAAGCTACCAAGAGCTTAGCTATACATCACAAGAGCTTCACTAGCAAAGTCATAAGCTCACATCCAGCATATCACCGTGACCAATGTATATAGAAGAAGCACATCTCTAAAGCATATGATACAAATACAGTCTATGATACAAAGATGCAAACATGATATGATACAAGAATGAAAATGCAACATGCATATGTACATCAGACTTCCAACCGAAGCTCAAAAAGGAAAAACTACGCCAAGCTACCCCCGCAAACGAGCAAGTGTAGCTTGGTCCAAAGGCTTTGTCAGGATATCAGTGAGCTGTTTCTCGGTTGGCACATGGATGAGGTCTATGTTTCCCTTCTCAACATTGTCTCTCAGGAAGTGGTACCTCACCTCTATATGTTTGGTTCTGGAGTGTAGCACTGGATTTTTGGCAACACTAATGGCACTCGTGCTATCACACATGAGAGGAACATGGGTACACTCCTCACCAAAGTCGCTCAGCGTGTATGTGATCCAAAGTAGCTGGGAGCAACAACTAGCGGCAGTTACATACCCGACTTCTGTAGTAGACTGAGCTACACTTGACTATTTGCGAGAAGACCAAGAAACAAGCGAGGAACCCAAAAACTGACACGTCCCCGAAGTTGACATTCTATCGACTCGACACCCCGCAAAATCGGCATCCGAAAAAGCAAGAAGCGAAAGGGAAGAGGACGCCGAGTACCAAAGACCAAGCTCAGGAGTGTATCGAAGATACCTGAAAATCCGCTTGACGGCCTGCCAATGTGAAGTCCTCGGCGATGCTTGAAAATGAGTGCACAGACACACAAAAAACTGAATGTCCGGCCTCGTCGCCGTCAAGTACAAGAGGGAGCCGATCATGCTCCGGTACTCCTTCTGATCTACAGGCTCTCTGTCCTCGTCTGCATCCAGCGTTGTAGTCATACTCATCGGCATCGACAGGGGCTTCGAGTCATCCATCTTGAACTTCTTGAGGATGTCCTTCACGTACTTGGCTTGATGCACAAAGGTTCCCTCCTTCGCCTGCTTGATCTGAAGCCCGAGAAAGAACTACAATTCTACCATCATAGACAACTCGAATTCTTTGCTCATGTCCTCTACAAATCTTGCAACCAAAGAGTGAGACGAGCCGCAAAAGACAATATCATCCACATACACCTAAACAATTAGGATATCATCACCCTACCTGAGGAGAAAAGTGTCTTATCTACTTTGCCCATCTCAAACCCCTTGCTGAACAAGAACCCCCGCAAATGGCAACCCACAAATGGCCATAACATGCTCGGGGAGCTTGTTTCAGCCCATACAACGCCTTCCTCAGCCTATACACTCGGTGGGGAAACTCAGCACTCTCAAAGCCCGGTGGTTGCTTCACATAAACCTCTTCCTCCAAAGACCCATTCATAAAGGCACTCTTCACATCCATTTGGTACAATTTGAACCCTTTAGCCACAGAAAAGGCTAGAGGGATCCTAATCGCCTCCAAACGGGCTACAGGAGCAAATGTCTCCTCATAGTCTATCCCCTCCTTCTGACTATAGCCCTGAGCAACCAACCTCGATTTATTTCTCGCCACCTCACCATTCTCACCCTCTTTGTTCTTCCACACCCATTTTATCCCAATAGGTTTGCAATGTGGTGGTAGCTCTACCAACTCCCAAACTTGGTTTCTCTCAAAGTTCTCTAACTCCTCATGCATTGTGTTCACCCAATTAGGATCAGAGAGCGTGTGTCCAATGTCTTTCGGCTCAAAGGTAGCAACAAAAGTCGAATGAGCAAAGTGAGACACATTCCTGGACCTTGAACTTGTCGTACGTTCGTTGATGTCGCTGATGATTCTTGAGGGATGATGATCAACTTGAATGCGCCTCGGTGCCTCTCGCCTGGAGACGACCTCCCCCTCAATAGCAGCTTCCACTTGATCTTGCTGGTTCGTAGTCGGTGTAGGAGATGGGCCATCCTGCACCGTAGTCGTCGTAGTGGAAGTAGAGGGTACACGTGTGGTTGTAGCTTCACCATCATCACCATCATCCTCTCCAGCATCATCCTCCTCGTCCTTAAAGATTTTCTTGCCAATTTCGTCGTCACCTGCACACTAAAAAACAGACGAACTACATGGCTGGGTCTCGTCGAAAGTAACCTCGTAAGTTTCCATGACTAGGTTAGTATCAAGGTTTAGCACACGGAATGCTCGAGAATGACTAGCATAACCCAAAAAGATTCCATCATTGGATCTCGACTCAAACTTATCAAGCCTACCCTTCTTGAGAATAAAGAACCAACAACCAAAAGCCCTGAAATGGCTCACTCTAGGTGCTCGCCCATACATGGGCTCATAGCACATCTTGTTCAAGAAAGAACAAAGAAAAATCCGATTCCCAACATGGCACGCGGTATTCACCGCCTCAGCCTAATATCTCCTTGGAGTCCTATGCTCGTCGAGCATCGTCCGAGCCATCCCACAAAGGGAACAGTTTTTCCTCTCTACCACACTGTTGACGGTCCTTACAACAAAAATTTGACCGTCAAAACCTCGGGTTCGAGAGGAGTATATGACAAGTTTCATGCACATTTTTAGTACTAATAAAGTTCCACGAGTTGTGTTGTGAATTTCATAGGCAGGTACACATTTTGGGAGAATTTGGGATCAACACGCCACATGTGCCAGGCAAGGCCGAACCACCTGGTCCTGCCGAACCTACAGGTGCGGCCGACCCTGCAGGTGCGGCCGGCCCTGCCCGGAGACACGACCCTGGTCCAAAGCACCCCTACTCCCTCGAGCACAACTTGGACGAGAGTGATTCACTGGAGAAATGTCGGTTTGATCAAAGGGTGAATGCTAGGATCACTTGGATCAAGGGGTCCACTTATCCGATTGCTCAACCGCCACAACCGTCATCCCAAGGCGATCCTAGGCATTCCCTAACAAGGTCGGTGCATCACACGGCACGGGGTAGGGCCGGCCGCACCTATCACTTGGTGTGCCGGGCGAAACCGACCCAAGGAGCCGACCTACAACCGCCTCAGGAGCAGTGATCATGAGCGTCCAAGGCGAGAGGCGGCACATCCTAGGGCCGGCCGTGCCTAGAGAGCCGGTCGCACCTAGGATTTTCCCCCCTGCGCTCCACCGACCTCCCTTGCCTATAAAAGGCAGCTCACACTCGCTGGAATGGACACACAACGCAGGAGCATCTCCATTTCTCTTTATTGTTCACTTAGAGTAGGATTAGTGTAGTTTGGGAGTTAGAGTCGAGTCGAGCTAGTCTTGGGGGTCCGGAGGAGTCTTCTTCAGGGTTCCAGTACTACTCTTGTATCCTTTCTTTGTTTAGACTCAAGTACAATTCAAGTTATCTTTCTATCTTACCTTTCGAGTCAATTACATTCAGCTTTTACTTTGCTCTAGAAGCTTTATTCTTGGTTTAGACTAAAGTTAGTTTAATCTTTGTTAGCATAGCTCTCTTGAACCCGATAGTGTTGTGGTCGTTCTTCGCTTGATCTTCTGCCGAGTACGTTTGTGCTTAGTAGCGGAGAGAGCCCTTCCTTCATGATATCCGGGGAAAGGTTCTTTGGTTCGTTGTGAGCGCGGTGCTCAGAGCTTGCCTTAGTCTTAGATTGGTGTCTCGTTCAACAGAATAGTTGTGGTACCCTAAGGAGGTGACAGCTCCGGACGGGCTCAGTAGTCCACCACGTTAGTTCGGGCCGGTAGGATTCAGCGCGTCGTTGTTCTCCCTTCTCATCCCAGTCCGAGAGCGCGGCTTTGCATGCCCCTGCAACACTAGAAGAGCTTGTTGAGTTTAGCTTGCCTTGGTTATCCTTTGCCTTAGTTCTTTAGCTAGAGTTGACAAGAATAGATAGATTATGTTAGGATCCTTTCTCGTCTCGTTGTCCTCCCAGCTCACTAGGTCCTCTCTAACCCTTTATCAAGACCTCCTTGTGTGTGTCAAGTTATCCCCGAATATCTTTATTCGTTACCCCCGCTATAGCTCTTTACCGAGTCTTGTTACTCTCCACCATTTATCCGATCATCTTTGTCGTAGTGCCTCCCTTGGGAAAATATAAATACGATAACCCGAATACCACCGGGTGAAGTGCTACAATGGTAATCCATGCGCTTGCGGACCTTTCTGTGACGTGTGTTTTACCAAAGACGTTCTTAGCTCAATTACTAGGGGTATAAACCCGGTAGCGACGCTAGCGAGTGCCAACAAGCATTCCTGGCGCCGTCGCCGTGAGTGCAAACTTAGTAGTGAGGCTAAGGAACGTCAACAAGCATTTCTGGCGCCGTTGCCGGGGAGGTAATAGGCAAAAGATATCGTTTAAACTTAGTGGTAGAGTTATCCAGGTTCGGTGAGCCACTATTTAAGCGGGTTTACCCTTGCTCTACTCTTGTGTACGCAGAGTAGTGCATGACCGGTTTCGACCTGCCGTCCAACTTTCACGACAATCCGGAGTCACTTGTGAGGAGTGTGCGACCTCGTGTCCTCATTCCTCAGAAGTTTCTCTCAAGTCAAGAGACGAACACCGTCGATCCCGTAGACAGCACCTCGCCAGCACCGATGGCCGAGAGGACGATTCGCGAGTTTTCCGCTCCCTCCGACACCAATGTCCCTACCGGGCCGAACCTGACGGTGGGAGAAGGAAACTTTGAACTCAAGCCGGTGTTGATCAACATGGTGCAAGCAAGTCTCTTCTGCAGCAAGCCTAATGAAGATGCCAATCCACATCTCCAGCATTTCCTTGAGGTGTGTAGGACTTTCACTATCCGTGGAGTAACGGACTATGCAATTCGTCTTCGCCTATTCCTGTTCTCATTGCTCGGGAAGGCGAAGCAATGGTTTTATGCGGAGCGAGATGCCATCAACACATGGGATAAGTGCTCTAAGGCATTTCTTGCGAAGTTCTTCCCGGTGGGCAAAACCAATGCCCTCCGCGCTAGAATTTCGGGCTTCCAGTAGCAGAATGATGAGAGTATCCCGGAAGCATGGGAACGTCTCCAGGAGTACATCACCGCGTGCCCGCACCACGGCATGCAGGGGTGGTTCTTAATTCAAACCTTCTATCACGGGCTCAAGCGTACCGCCCGTGAGCACCTAGACGCAGCTGCTGGAGGAGCCTTCTTCTCGTTACAAGTACCCGCCGCCAAGGAATTGATCGAAAAGATGGTGGCAAATCAAGGTTGGGATGGAGATCGTCTCCAACCCCATAACCGCGGTGTACACCAAGTCGATGGAATCGACATGCTCGCCGCCAAGATGGACCTCCTAATGAAGAAATTGGAGGCACCAAGCAATGTGGAGACCGCCAAGATTATGGACGCTCGCATGACGTGTGAGGTTTGCGGTAATGTGGGTCATTCAGGAAATGATTGTCCCGAGACAAGGGAAGAAGCCAGCTTCATCAACAATGGTAACAACAATGGGTTCCGCAACAACAACTACAACAATCAAGGGTGGAACTCAAGGCCCAACTTCCCGTTCAACAATCAAAATGGAGGTAATTATTCTAACTATTTCAATAATCAGCCCTCCATTAAAGATCTTGTCTTTGGCCAAGCTAGAATTAATGAAAACTTAAACAAGAAGCTAGCCGCCAATGATAAAGTTCTTGAAAATTTGAATTCCACCATAGAATCTGAAGAATCAGCTAAGCTTTAATAAAATGATAAAAACTCAACTTGCTCAGCTTGCTGCTTCTTTACCTTCTTCCGAGTCGGGTGGAATCCCGAGGCAACCCGAGCCTACCCGAGAGAATGTTAGCATTGTATCCACCAGATGGGGTAAGCCATCTAGGAGGGTGTATGCACCTAACCATGTAGGGAAGCTCATACACCAAGTCCAAGACCCATGGGAGGAATCAGTAGTCTTGCACAGGAAAGACAATGGGTATCCGGCTATCACATGCACGATCTACTATCAAAAGATCAAGAATGCTCTTTGTGACCTTGGTGCAAGTGTCAACCTCATGTCCAAAGCCATGTTTGAGGAGTTAGGATATCCTACTCTCTCTCCGACAATGATGACAGTCCAACTTGCCGACTCATCGATTAAATATCCAGAAGGCATAGTGGAAAATCTCTTGGTGAATGTCAAAGGCTCCTATGTCTTTACGGATTTTGTGGTCCTCGACACACAAGATGATGGAGAAATGCCTCTTATTCTCGGGTGACCATTCCTAAGAGATGTCAATGCAAGGATTGATGTAGGAGCCATAAAGATTCAATTCCGCATAGGGCAAAGGAACATGACATTCAAATTTCAAGCAAAAGAAGAGCAATGTTACCTAGTGCAAGATGAGAAATCTAGGGAGTGGAGGAAGCCACGACCCCAATACAAGAAAGAGAAGGTGGCCCTGACCAAGCCCAAGGTGGATAGTCTCATTGCCACAATGAGGAAGCGTTGGGAGCAAGACAAAGCATCAAAAGGGCGCCACCAACCAAAGAAGCCGAAGGCAATCAACAAGGCTAAGGGGGAAAAGAAGACGGAAACCAAAAACACCCCCGCTAAAGCCTCACCGACTTCAGCGCCACCGAAGAAAACAAAGAGGGTGTGGCGTGTGAAGGGAGCATCGTCCGAGTCTTCCACTCCGGGACCGGATGAATCCAAGATCAATTGAGCAAATGGAGGAGTCCCGCTCACGGACTCTAAACCACGAGCCCTCACCGTGAGGTAAACCGGTATTTATCTCATATTTCCCTTCCAACATTTTATTTTATGCATCAAGCATATTTAAATTTCAAATTTGATTTCACCATTGCATTAGTAAGTAAACAAGACATAGAAAAACAGTTTTGGAGATTTTTGGTGATACGGCCAAATCTAGAGGTACGGCCGTACCCCCCTCGACAAAATTTTTGTGTATGATGTTTACAGGAGGGGACACGAGTGCTTGGAGCAATTGGAGTAGGGCCAGCCGAACCTAGTGGTATGGCCGTACCTATGATCTTCCACGAATCCATCAAGCCAACCACTACAAGCTTCCAAGTGCTCAACTCATGACCAAAATGAAGACACGCCAACCAGGTAGCCAAAAATTAGCTTAGGGGAGGCGCCATTTTCAATCAAGGAAGGTACGTCCATCCAAACCAATTTTCAACATCTTGTTTACTACATTTGAATAAAAGAAAAACAACAAAAATATTTGCTTCAACCATGTGCACTTGAAATCTTGCCTATATTCTCACTTTGGAAATGATGAAAAGTTGCTATGTTAAAACTTTGCAAGAAACTAGTGTACAACCTTGTGCTCTATGAGCATTTGAATTTGTTGGTATATTTTGAGACAAGAGCCGGAATTAAAACTTTGTGGGAAGCAAATACTTATGACCAAACCTAGGGTGTTGACTAGTATGATATGGTGAGACAATGTTGATCTTGCTCTATCTCATAGTATGGTGAAAATCTCGGATGATTTCTTTTGAAAATAAAACAAGACAAGTTCCTCAATGGTCATATCACCTACCAAAGCCATATGTCGATATCAATGTACAAACCTTCTACATATGCTTGCTTATGACCCATTGAGTTTTGCCAAATTGTTGTGACCCTTGATAGAATCTTTTCATGCTCCCATGATCGAGATCACGTGCACCCACATATACAAGCTAACTTCCACACCGGGAGTTACGCAAAACATGCCATCCACCCACCAAAAATAAATACTCCAAAGTTCCTAAGAGATTTCTCTTCTTATATTCATGCAGAAGGAGAGAGGGGTCATAAAAAAAAGAGAGTATATGCTCAAGAAGCATAGAAAAAAAGTGCTCTAATCAAAGAGCATAGAAATGATGAAGCGTGACCCCCCTCCAAAATAAAAGCAAGAGGAGAATCTCAAAGCAAGGAGTACTTAGAAAAACAAACAAAAAAATATTCCACACACTTGCACATCTCGATCAAGTTGCATGACTAGTTTCTTCTTGGATCCGGTCTTTAGCTCAACAACATCATGTGGCACAAGTAAGTCTCATGCTTATCCTACCCAAAGCTCCACATACAAGCCATAGAGTAGGAAGTTGAGGCTCGCTCAAAAGCCTTTGGTGAGGTAACAAATACCACTTGAGCGATCGAGGGAACCATCCGAGGAACCTTGTTTTTCTTTGCAAAAATTTCAAAACTCCGAGATAGGATCCCGAAAAAAAGAAGAGCGAGTGATGCAAAGTCAGAACCATTCTACTCTTCAACCTCCGAAGGCAAGGTGGAAAGTTACAAGCCCCACAAGTAAGATAAGGCTAAGTTTCTCTCGTACCAATCTTTTCAAATAGCAAGTAGAGCATGGATTTGTGCATAGGTACTTGCCGAGTGGTAACATCAATGCAACTCCTGATCCACCGAGGCCAAATCTAGACTTTGCTCGAGGATGAGCAAACGTTTAGCTTGGGGGAGTTTGTTGACAGTCCTTACAACAAAAATTTGACCGTCAAAACCTCGGGTTCGAGAGGAGTATATGACAAGTTTCATGCACATTTTTAGTACTAATAAAGTTCCACGAGTTGTGTTGTGAATTTCATAGGCAGGTACACATTTTGGGAGAATTTGGGATCAACACGCCACATGTGCCAGGCACGGCCGAACCACCTGGTCCGGCCGAACCTACAGGTGCGGCCGGCCCTGCCAGGTGCGGCCGGCCCTGCCCGGAGACACGACCCTGGTCCAAAGCTCCCCTAATCCCTCGAGCACAACTTGGACGAGAGTGATTCACTAGAGGAATGTCGGTTTGATCAAAGGGTGAATGCTAGGATCACTTGGATCAAGGGGTCCACTTATCCGATTGCTCAACCGCCACAACCGTCATCCCAAGGCGATCCTAGGCGTTCCCTAACTCGGTCGGTGCATCGCACGGCACGGGGTAGGGCCAGCCGCACCTATCACTTGGCGTGCCGGGCGAAACCGACCCAAGGAGCCGACCTACAACCGCCTCAGGAGCAGTGATCAGGAGCGTCCAAGGCGAGAGGCGGCACATCCTAGGATTTCCCCCCCTGCGCTCCACCGACCTCCCTTGCCTATAAAAGGCACCTCACACTTGCTGGAATGGACACACAACGCAGGAGCATCTCCATTTCTCTCTATTGTTCACTTAGAGTAGGATTAGTGTAGTTTGAGAGTTAGAGTTGAGTCGACCTAGTCTCGAGGTTCCGGAGGAGTCTTGTTTAGGGTTCCGGTACTACTCTTGTATCCTTTCTTTGTTTAGACTCAAGTACAATTCAAGTTATCTTTCTATCTTACCTTTTGAGTCAATTACATTCAGCTTTTACTTTGCTCTAGAAGCTTTATTCTTGGTTTAGACTAAAGTTAGTTTAATCTTGGTTAGCGTAGCTCTCTTGAACCCTATAGTGTTGTGGTCGTTCTTCGCTTGATCTTCTGCCGAGTACGTTTGTGCTTAGTAGCGGAGAGAGACCTTCCTTCATGATATCCGGGGAAAGGTTCTTTGGTTCGTTGTGAGCGCGGTGCTCAGAGCTTGCCTTAGTCTTAGATTGGTGTCCCGTTCAACAGAATAGTTGTGGTACCCTAGGGAGGTGACAGCTCCGGACGGGCTCAGTAGTCCACCACGTTAGTTCGGGCCGGTAGGATTCAACGCGTCATCGTTCTCCCTCCTCATCCCAGTCCAAGAGCGCGGCTTTGCATGCCCCTGCAACACTAGAAGAGCTTGTTGAGTTTAGCTTGCCTTGGTTATCCTTTGCCTTAGTTCTTTACCTAGAGTTGACAAGAATAGATAGATTCTGTTAGGATCCTTTCTCGTCACGTTGTCCTCCCAGCTCACTAGGTCCTCTCTAACCTTTTATCAAGATCTCCTTGTGTGTGTCAAATTATCCCCGAATATCTTTATTCGTTACCCCCGCTATAGCTCTTTACCGAGTCTTGTTACTCTCCACCGTTTATCCGATCATCTTTGCCGTAGTGCCTCCCTTGGGAAAATATAAATACGATAACCCGAATACCACCGGATGAAGTGCTACAACGGTAATCCGTGCGCTTGCGGACCTTTCTGTGATGTGTGTTTTACCAAAGACGTTCCTAGCTCCATTACGAGGGGTATTAACCCGGTAGTGACGCTAGTGAGTGCCAACAAGCATTCCTGGTGCCGTCGCCGTGAGTGCAAACCTAGTAGTGAGGCTAAGGAACGTCAACACACACCATTTTGACGAGCGACATAGGGAGAGGAAAACTGATGTTCGAGACCCAAATCACGACAAAACATTTCGAATCGAGAGTTTTTAAATTTAGTTCCATTGTCACTACGAATAGCTAGAACAACATCTCCATTCCTCTCATTCTTCAACCTCAAGATTAGATCACGGACAAAACCAAACGTCTCCCCCTTGTCAGTCAAAAAGAAGACCCAAGCATAGCGAGAATAGTCATCCACTATCACCAGGACGTACCATTTCCCACCCACTGAGCACACACGAGGTGGACCAATCAAGTCCATATGGAACAGCTCGCATGGCCTCTCTGTCATAACGGATGTCAGAGGCGGGTGAGAGGCGGCGACCATCTTACCGTGCCTGCACGGAGCACATACCAAGTCCTTTTGGTATTTCAACTTAGGCAATCCTCGGACTAAACCAAGCCCACTCAAGTGTGACAAGTCAAAACTCAAGTGACCTTGCCTCCTATGCCATTTACAAAGCTTCGCCGAAACACTAGCAACCAAACAACGAGAAGAGCCGACACACTGAGAAAAATCGGCTCTGAAAATCTGACCCTCGGGGATGATCGTCCACACAAGATCACCTCGAGAATCCAAAACACGAGAAGTGCCCATCTTGAAACGGACCTCAAAACCCTCATCAAGAAGTTGGGACACTGAAAGAAGATTGAACCCCAAAGACTTGACAAGAGCAACACGCCTAAGAGTCACAGACTCACTCACCTTCACCGTGCCCACCGAAAGCACTCTACCTTTCCCATTATCCCCAAAAGTGATGTACTATTTGGTCATCACCGGGGTGAGGCTGGAGAACCACCTTCGATCTCCGGTCATGTGTCGAGAGCAACCAGAGTCAATCAACCAAAAGCCCTCCATGCCTCCCACCTGAAAATCAAAAACGAGAGCGAGAGTGAGCAAACGACTCAGCACTGGGGTTAGTACAAAAAGAATCAAACCAGTACCGTGCCATTTGCTCAAAATTGGGGTTAGCAAAATCCATCATATCACTCCAAGGTGGAACACCCACACGTCTCCTTGGAGGACTACACGTACCACAAGGTGGAGACCGTGGCCCGTAGCTCCTCTGAGACCTAAAGTTGTGATCGTTCCCCCCATACTCGTATTGGCCACTGAAAGTGCATCTTGGCTCTTAATTGTTTTGGTGATAATGACAAACACAATTAGTTGTATTTAATGGTTAATTGAGATGTGTGCAGGATATAATCAAAAGAAAATAAGATCTTAACCAAAGGAAGGCCCCCAACTCCAATTCGGCGTTTCAACTCAAATCAAGGCTTAATTTCATTTTATTTTCGAATTTGAGTATAGGAAACACCGTACTATAAAGGGGGATGCGAATTGACCGCTTTGAGATGCTAAAAGTGCTTAGAGAGATGACCTAAGTGAGTGTGAGGAACACCAAGACAACACGTGCACATATGCTCTCTTTCCTTAAATTTCCAGGTGTTGTCGGTAGTACCGACCAGGGGTCGGTAGTACCAATATGGGTTCACTGGCGAGTTTTTCCCAGACCCTCGGTAGTACCGACCCGGGGTCGGTAGTACTGGTACACCTTCACTGTTTAATTTCTTGGCAACCATCGGTAGTACCGACCCGGGGTCGGTAGTACCGATTAATGCCGTAAGTGCACAGTAACGGCTAGTTTTGGGGCTTTGGTATTTATACCCCCCTTCTCCCTCTTCATTTGCTGCTGACCAACCACGGGACAATGTGATAACCCCACCCGAGAAAATACCGTACTACCGCCTAAACCAATCCACCTTGGCCATTAAGCGATAGTAAAGTACCATCCCGTCGAGTGTTGCCGGGTCAAAGCCCGGTAAATCACTTGAATAGTACAAACGATCGAACATATGCATTAAAACTCACACGAAGGCGAGTCCAGAGTACATTACACAAATTAAATTCAAATTCACCCTTAGGGGTTTAATTTTTTACAAACCATGGTTCATGACATGATAAGTAAAGATTCAGAGTTTTAAAACAGCAGAAATTAAACTACAATACGATAGACATCACAGGAGGCCATCCGTGATGCCATCACTCAGCGTCATCCACCCATTCCAGCTCCCAACCGGGTGGAATCTCTCCAGGCCAAACAACTTCACCTGAAAGCAACAATTATAGCAAGGCTGAGTATACTAATACTCAGCAAGACTTACCCGTCAAAAGTTACCTCTAGACATGTAAGGCTTTTGGCTAGTGGGTTTGTTTTGCCAAAAAGCAACTAAATTCATGAATCCTTACTTTCAATATTTTAGCTCAAATTCTAGTGAGTTAATCATTACTAAAATAAGCAACTAATGCAATCAAGAATTGCACAATACAATTAATTCACGCAGAAGGATTCACATAGTTCCATCATTAAGGGATATCATGGCCAGTTGATTAAGCAGTCTCAGATAATGGTGAGAGGCCGACAATTGATTGATTAAACCCTTGCAAGGTAGACCTAAACACACGGAGTGGTGGCCCAACAGAGCTGAGACCGACCAAATGGTTCCCAAAAATCCTCGGCATGGGATAATAGCTTATAGTCCCGGGTACAAGGCATATCTGGCATGCCCCCACTCGTACATCCAGTCTCACACATGTACCCTCCTCCCGGTTGCGGGCCGGGTAGGAGAATGCTCAAGATTAGTAATAGTAAAATCCCGCACCGTCTCATTAAGGTACTAGGCTTACCGGTCCCATTCCCGACAAGTGCTTAGTACGTTCAAAAGCTTAGCCCATGAAGCCACTGGACCGGAGCCCAAATCCCATGCTCTTACCACATGAGCAATCCATTTATAAAGATCTTATGATTCCAACATAAGAATCTATTCTCGCGAGTGACGAACATCACTCGACTTTTACCGGGTCCTTAGAGCATAGCATCTAACGACCTAGCATACTAGTAAAAGAACATAGGCACCTAGGGATCATGCAACTAGGGTTTCATATCAACTCCTGAACGTAAATGCACATTCATAAACAAAGATAGTTGCAAATATTTAAAGAATCAATACGGGTTAATGATGAACTGGGGCTTGCCTTTGTTGGCAAGGTTGGCCTTTGGCCCTTCTGAACTTTGGTCCAGGTCTTGCTCTACAGCGACGTAGTGCACGTCCCCGTCAGCTCCTTCGTTTCCTCCTTCCGGCACGAGCGTATAGCTACCGTCGGGAAGATCTACACGAGGATGCATATGCAAGATTTAATTAACGGTTTTGATTTAATTAATTACAAAACAACACGTGACAACCATGGGGTGCATGGTTGACCACATTCACCTAGATAGTAATATATTCAACATACTCTTCCAATAAAGGAACAATATGTGTTGCTGTATTAATTATTCTTTTTGATGGTGATTGTGTACACATTTACATAAATTAATTAATTTAATTTCACAAATCAGCAAAGGGAGTGGTCTTAAGTTTCTTAGCATGCTTCACACCACATTCATAGGGTCATTAGGTGTGTAGTTGGTGGTTTTCCCATTTAACTTTATATTAAGCTTAAATTGGCTTCCATTGTTTTTATTCATAAATAAATTCATAAAATTCAGTAGGTGACACTTCTGAAGCTCTTTATCTCTAAACAAAGCCACTGAACACAATAGCACACTATTTTGAGCTATAAATTAATTATACCCAAAATGGCAACTTTGATTTACCAAAACAAGATAAATGCATATAAAAATAAATAAATAAACAACTTTCTCTCACTGATTCTTTGGTCCAAAATTGAGCCATCCAACCAACATATACATCTAGGGCTACTATAGATCTTGAGCTATGCAATTACTTTTAAAACTAAGCATAAAACAAGAATAAATATTTCTGGTAGTTGTAAAAACATGATTAATTTACAAAAGGTGTATTTAGGCATAAAAAGACAATATTCAGAAGTTGGGCTCAAAAATATATTTCTTTTAAGCTATAAAATTCATTTAAGCAGATTCATCATTAATACAAGATAAATCATATTAAAATTTTATTTAGTAACTTTGTGCAATTTATGGTGTAGGGCCTACACATGGCATGTCTCACAACATATCCAAAATTCATCTTGAGATCACTTGTAGATTTTGAACTACCGCAAATCTAGTTCAAATTGATTTCAATTTTTCATGCAAAAACTATCACTCAAAAGTATGGTCATGATTTACAAAAGTTGTTGATTTACTCACATGGAAACCAACAAATTTGGTTTTGCATTTTTCTGATTTTTCTGTGATTTTCTACGGATTTTACAAGATCCGGTCAATTCAAACAAAAAGGGGTAGAATCTTTTTATACTCAGGCCCTCAAACTGTTTGGATCTTTCACAAATATGCCCTTGCTTCTAACATAAATGCCCCCGAGCACAAAAACCTTCACAGGTGTGCCTCGGCAGCGGAGCGAGCTCGCCGCCGGTGATGTGGGGCCGGAGGTGGGCAACAAATGGCACGAATGTTCGATTTAGCTCACCACACGTCGATTGGTAGCGGTGGCTCGGCCGGAGACGTCGCCGGTGAGCGGCGACGGCGAGTCCGTGGTGGAGCGGCCGCAACTACTTGAATTCCGACGAGGCGAGGGGCGGCTCAGGGCAACGAGCGGCTTGGGAGGCTCGGTGGGGTCCTAGGAGAGAGGTTAGGGGGGTCGGTTGTCACCGGGAGCGAGCGGAGGGGGAAGCTCGCCGTGGCGGTGGTGATGGCGGAGTGGCGGTGCTGCGTGCACGCGCGAGAGGAAGGGCAGTGGCCTTTTATAGGCACGAGTGAGCTGGCGAGGCGGCAACGCGAACGTCAAGTCGCTGGGCCCGTCGCGGTGTGGGCACGGCATGGCGCAAGGGCGGTGGCGACGTGCGCGACCTGGGCAGCCAATGGCGCAAGGCGGCGCGGCCGGCCGGCGCATGGGAGCGCAGCGCGTGGCACCGACCAGCGGCCCCGCACGCGTCAGCGCACAGTGACCGAGGCGCCATGCACAGACCGGCGGTCGCAGGCCTGCCTCGGTGTGCGGTACGACGGCGGGCCGACGTGGCGTAAGGCGACGTCGCAGGCGCGCGTTCGCGTTCCAACCCTAGATTCTATTCTGTGTAGCCATGTTTGACCACGATTATCTTCAAAATTTCGAACTAAAGTGCACAATCATGTTTATAGCAACGTTGTAGATCTCACTACCCTCTACAACTTTTACAAAGGCCCTATGGTGTTTTTCTCAACCAAATTTGCATGCACTGCATGCCAAGTTGGAACTTTTCATGGCGTCTGTGAATACTGCCTGCAAGCGTTGACCAAGACTTTTCACCCATTTCCACTTCAAATTTGAAATGCCACTCAACATGAAAGTTGTGTCCCATGAAAAACCGAACAACTTTTATATTGGGAGAATTTGAAGTGTTTAGGTGAAATTTGGAGAACGCGGCAAAAGTCCTAGAGAGGTTCAAGAGCATTAGGGGTTTTGACTAGGGTTTGACTAGATCTTGACCAAGCTTTGACCAAGGGTGTGTGTTGACTTGATTAAGATGATCATTAGTGATTGTTGGCTAGGTTTTCGAGGTGATGACCCAGGTTGACCAAGGTGTGACCAAAGTCAACGTGTTTGACTAGTTCATTAGCGTTAATTAATCCTAATGAAAACCTGGGGTGTCACAGCCTACCCCCCTTAAAAAGAATCTCGCCCCGAGATTCGAAGATAAAAGACCAAGGTTAGGAGGGGTGCTCTCGGATAGAAAAGTTACTCGTGAAGTTAAGCTGACCTTGCTTCACTTGAATCATGGGCTTCTTGTCGCGATTGCCCTTAGCTACTCCTCCGGGGTTCTGATTCTACTGCTGAGGCTTGTTCTGCCAAGGGTTTGGGCATTCATTGGCATAATGCCCCGGTTGTCTACAATTGTAGCAAATGCGGGGTGGAAGTTCCTTCGGCTTAGAGGCTTGTGGCTGGGCTTGGCGGAACTGAAAATTTCCTGAAGGCTTATGCTGGGACGGGGTCACTCTCCAATGGCCCGATGCGAATGATTGGGAAGAACCATGTGCATTCTTCTTGACGAAGTGGAATTTCTTGCCCGATCCATCTCCCGAAGCAAGGTCGGTCTGTCTCTTCTTATCTTTTCATACCTTCATCATGGCATCCTCTTGCGAGATAGCTTTGTTCACCAACTCATGATAATTGTTGGGCTCCAGTAGATTTAGCCTTTCATACAAATCACCATTAAGGCCATCACGGAAACGTTCCATCTTTTTGGCATCGGTGTCCACGTGATGTTCTCCATACTGGCAGAGGTTGTTAAACTTCTGTGCATATTGATACACAGTGTCGTCTCCCTGCTTAAGAGCAAGTAGCTCTTTCATCTTTCTAACCATGAGTCCTTTCGGGATTTGGTGGTCCTTGAAAGCTTTCTTGAATTCAGCCCAAGTGACTTCATGTCCAGCAGGTTGCATGGACTTAAAGTGCTCCCACCACATCAGAGCTTCTCCGCGAAGCTGCAAGGTCGCAAAGTTGGCCTTGAGATCCTCAGAGCAAGGTAGGACAAATGCAGAAAATTTGGCCTCTATGGCCCTGACCCACGCATCAGCGTCAACGGGCTCTTCTACCTTAGTAAACATTGGGGGCTTCATCCCAAGAAACTGGGTGTAGGTGGTGACCATATGTAGTCCATCATGATTAACCCCAAATGGAGGTCTCTGCATCTATTGGGCCATCTACTACTGTGTCTGCAGGATCTGGCGCAACACTTCGGTTTGGGTGGCCATGAATGTCTCCACTGGCATCATGGGCGGTGGCGGTGGTGGGTCACCACTACCCGACGCACCAAAACCGTTAGGAGAGCTGTGTGTCAGTCCCACGGTAATATCCCAGATTTTTCGGAATGTTAATGTTTGCAAAAAAGTGAATTTCAAAATTTTTGGATGAATTTGAGTGCCTGATTAATTTATAAGGTTGTCTTCTTTGATCCTTCCCTAAATTCTTAGATTTATTTTGAGCAAATAATAAAATTTAGGAATTATAAATGCTAGTGTGAGAGCTTTGAAGTTTAATGGGATTTATTTGGATCTTATTTGAGTGTGATTCAAATTTGAATCCTAAATTCAAATTTGAATTGTGAATGCTTAAGGTTAATAGGAAATAGGAAAAATCCCCTTTGTAGTTTGGGCCTCAGCTCACCTCGACAAGTCTACCCACGACTCCTGAACTCATGGCCGAAGTTCACCGGGACACCTCCTGCTTTCACCGCCGTCCTGCAAAACCCGCGGCCCACCTGGGCTTAAAGCCCACGGTAGCCCAGCTCCCGCCTATCCCGCCTGTGCCGCTTACAACTGGGGCCTGCTTGTCATACCTTTCTCCTACTCCTTCCCCCTTTTCATCCGACGTGGATGCCCACGCGAGCGGACAGCGACCCGCGCGGCGCCGCACTGAGGCCGCCCATGGCCGCCGCCTCCTGCAGTGCTTGCACCTGCGGATGCGCGCCACGCCGCTCGAATCGCCGCCCGCCGTCCATCCCGGGCCAAACCCTAGTCGGTCCTCTATAAGAACCCCATCCGCCGCAGCTCCCTGATCCACCGCCATTTTGGGGATTTCCCCCCAAATCCCCCACCGCTGCTACCTAAGGAGAGAAGAAGAAGGGGAGGAGAGAAGAGGGAGGCGCTAGCTAGGAGCAACCGCAGTCGCGATGCCGGAGGCACCGTCACCCCTGCATCCCCTACTCTGCGCATCGTAGCTGCGCCGTGCTGCGCCCAGGAGGTGCTCGCCGCCCTGAAGGCGCCGTACCGCTCCGCACCGGGGGACGCCGTTGTCACCGCGTCCTCGCCCTCACCACCAGGGGCGACGATGCCGCGCTGAAGCTGCTGCCCGGAGCGACGACCTCACCGGGCCGGAGCTGTGACCGTGTACTACGACGTCGTCTCGCCCACCACCTGCTCGATGGAAGGTGTGAGCCATGCCGGTCTGCTGCCTTGATGTCAAATCGGCACCACGTCACCTCATCCCGGTCGCAACCACTTCGTAGCCACGCCTTGCTTCTCTTTGAACCTGTTCGTGAGCTCGACATCCAGCTGTTGTCCTTCATCTTCTACTGCATGGCCGCAACCCACCTTGCTCACAACATGATCGATGTTATGCTTGTACTGCAACGCTGGAGACGCTCTCGCCGCCGACCTGTGCAGCCGAGAGCACCGCGAGAGGAGCCCCGCCGTGGAAGAGTCGGAGCCACCACGACGACAAGGAGCCGGAGCTGCCGATCCCGTGGATGACGTCGTTGTTGCGGTGAACCCGGAGGACCGAGTCGTCCGTGCCATGAACCTCGACACGCTGCGACCTTTGCTTTCTCCACATCCTCTACTCCACGCTACCGGGACCTTCACCGAAGCTGTTGCTTTTCTTCCTTCCTCTGCTACATCTAGGTGAGCCACCCTACCCACCTCGCTCGCCTGAAGATGTGGAGACCGGCCTTCGTGCCGAGTGAGGAGAACCAGGCCAAGCCCGTGAGATCAAACCACCCCTTTGCCAGCTCTGCTCAGCGCCACCGTGCGACCGCCGTCGTCTGCGTGCCGGCCATCGAGTCGAGCCTTACGCTTGCAGGTGCCGCTGTCGACGATCCGCGCGTGCGCCCCGCTTGCCTTTTTCCGTCTGTTTCACATTCGAGCGTGCCGCCCTGCGTGTGTCGCCATTGTGGTCAGACCGTCGGCTGCACTCACGTGCACACTTGCACAGGAAGGCAAAAGGGTTTTTACCATTAGCTCGCCATGCCCGGCCGAACCGCCGGTTGTCCTATGTCGTCCGGCCGTCGTGCGCTCGCCGGGTTGAGACGCCGTCGTGTGCTCCGTGCATGCGTTGTCACCCAGCTCGCCACCGAGGTCAAGCCGCTGGCTTGCGCACGCGCACACACACGGGGGCAGGGTATCACCTTTAGGGGCTCTTAGCCACACCCGTGCACATCCTGGCGCGCTTATGCGCCGGTGCGAGCACGTCGGCAACCTGAACGCAGCACCACCGCTCTGGTGTCTCGCCGTCGTGCGAGCTGGGCCTAGAAATCGACCAAGGCTCCACCTTTAACCATGCCATCCTCTGTCGAGCGCGCGCAAGGTCGAGCTGTCGCCCTTTCCGTCCCGCTTGGAGCTCGCCGCCGAGGGTCTCCTTTGGCATACACGCGCGAGCGCCAGCATGAACCTGTGCACACGTTTATCCGCACGCACGCACACGAGCAAGCACGCCGGCGCTGACACCCCAGCCAGTGACGCCGTCCTGCTTTGCTTCGCCGTCTGGAAACCTGTCGCAGCCGTTGAGTCGGGTTCCGGTCAAAGGCCGAGCCTTTCTGTGCGCTGATCGAGGCCCTAGGTGCATCCCTAAGCCACCTTTAGCTCTTTAACCTCTCCGTCGGCCTTCTAATATTTCTCAGCCCAATCTCTTCAAAAGTGCTCTGGAAGTCCTTAAATGGATTATGGAATTATTTTCCGACTCTTCGAATTGATCCTTTGCAATTGGTTCGATTTCGGGGAATAGACTACAATTCATTTGAATTAAATCTCCAAGAGCTCATTTGAATTACGACAATGTTTTCCGACTTCTCGAATTAATACTTTGCTATTTAATTCATTCCGGAAAATTATTCTAATCCTTTTGTTCTCATCCTATGAAATAAATTGATATCGATTTATTTCATGGGATTAAATTGTTTCGGCCGAAAACCTAAGCCCATCCAAAGCCCACCTAATCTAACCCTAACTACATCCCTTAAATACCCTCCCCTCTCATCACTCCTCTCCATCTCTCTTCCAAGCCGCCACCACTCTCTTCTCCTTTCTCTATTTTTCTCCATCGAAGCAACCAGCATAGCACGCCTCCTGCTATCTTTCCTTTACTCCTTTCTCCAATCGAGGGACGCAAGCAGCAACCTGCTGCAGTACTCCCCAATCCATCTGCAAATCCATCCTTCTCTTCTGAACTCCTCTGATTTCTTTCTCCACCGAGCAAGCATTCACTACCAGCCACCAATCCTTTCTCTCCTAGATCAGCTAGCAGCCACAAGCTCCAAATTCTAAGCCATAGCCCGCAACTCCTTTTCTTCTCCGCTGAACCAGCAAGCAGTCAGCTTGGCTCTCTAATCTCCACCGAGAGGCAGCAAGAGCAAACAATAGAGTAGCACGATCAGAGCACCAGCAATGGCTCTCATCAGTTTATCTTTGCTCCACCAAGCACTCGCTGGAAACGACAGCTCTGGTTTTCCCATGCAAGATCCCGGTGCCGCCGGCCAGCAACAGCGCAGGCGTGGCGAGTGCTCTCGCCCCTGCCCTGCAGAAGCTGGGAGCTGCACCGCGAGGAACATGAGCCGGCGATGGTGAATGTCGGCACCCCTTTCTGCTGCCTGCTGCCACGATCTACACAAAGCTGAAGCCGCCGACAGGGGAGACCACGCCGATCATGCCAGCCGCCACCAACTCGTCGTTGGCCGGCCGATGCCATCACGGAGTGCCTTTGGAGCATTTCATCAAGCACCTGGCACATGCGCCATGGTCATGAACCCAACCTTGACCCGAGCTATCTCGCGCCCTGTATGCGATCGAACTTTTGCCTGAGCCGCTGTGCTGCTCCTCTATGGAGACCTTGCAGCCGCGCTGCCGTTCGGACTTTTCACCAAAACGCCTTGCAAGCAACTTGGGAGCCGCTTTTGCTCAACCCATAGTGCTAGCGAGTGTGCCTGACACAGTCATGCTTAAACCTTGCAAGTTGTAACCATGTAGGCCATGTGTGCTATCTCCACCATGACCAATATCCTGGCTTCCTGAGCCCTCTGCGTGTTTGCATTAGCAAGGGAAGCACAATAAAATGTTGTTGCTAATTCCTTACCCTTGCTCGTGCGCCTCGCCGACCGGGCAATCACTCCGCCCATCGCCTCGCTGTCTTTCTGCCCAACATGTGTGCTCACACCCACCATCCATCGCCGCTTACCATCTACCTTCCAGCGTTAATCGTTCTAAACCATCCACCTTCCAACTTTGATCTAGTATGTGCGTTGCTTTGCTTAACAGCAGCACATATCCTTTTTCCGCCGAGCCTTAGTCTTCGAACCATGTGTCTGCTCTCAATCTTTCAAGTCTCGACCATACCTTTCGATGCGGTCGTGCCACGCCTTCGTCGTGAACGACACGTGTGCTAACTAAACCATCAGCCTTACCCTGGATATATCCATCCTCGCCACATCTTTGTCATGATCCAGCTAGAGTCAAGTTTCTCAACCACACCACATCTCTTCTAGCTGATCAATCCTGCACCATCTCTACGATCTGGCCATAGGAGCATACGGACTTACCGCTTGGTCCCATCTGACCTACGGGATCCACAAGATGACTTGTGGGGTTCGGTTGACCTCTGACCTTCCTTTTTGACTTGGTCAACAAAGATCGTTGACTAGTCAACTTACCATGCAGACCAACCCAAAACTTAGCTTATGGCTCTCTAACTTGCTGACTTATGTTTTGTGTGCTTTATCACAATTAATTAAATTTGTAAAATATTTCTTTATTTGAAAATCCATAATAAATTGTTACTAGCATAGAAAAATATGAAATTAGTTTCTTTATTCTTCTAAAATCATGAAGCACCCGTTAGGCTAGCTTTTGGAGTTATTTGGTTCTTTATTACTTCTCTTTGGAGTTATTTGCATCTAGACACCGTGTTTATTTATCTTTGCGAATCTAGGAATTCCCGGAACCGAGGAGTCAAGCCAGAAGATCAAGTACGACTACGGAAACTACGACTACTACTTGCACACAAGTGTTCACAACCGACTGATTCTGAGTACCCACTAGGCATTGCTATGTAGTATGCTAGCGCTTTACTTTAAATGAATGTTGATGAACCTTGCATAGCCTTATTTATTTATCCTGTCCTTGATTGCCCTACTACTACTATGTTATATATAAGTGTGTATATACGATGAGCTTCGCGATACATGTGCTGGGATGGGTATAGTGGTTCTTGGCGTGTGTGGGGTAAAAACCGGCAGGAGAAGGCGTTTTGGGTACTTTGGCGGGGGTGAGATCGAAACAACCAATCTGGGATCGGGGATGGGGATGCACTCCTCAGTGCATTCCCGCTTTTACGGTTTTTCGAGCACAGGTGTTGGGGTTTTACTTTACGCTTGGAGGACATGAGCTCGCCCCGGTCTGAAACCTAGTGGGCCAACCGTTTCACGGGACTTTTCGTACACACCACCTCGCTGAGAGTGGGGTTAGGGCCGGGTTGAGCTCGGCAAGTGCGGAACCATACCTGCCAGCAAGATAGAGGGTATCAGTGGGGGAGAGGTGGGAGTGAGACCACCTTCTCGCAGTGCGTCTCCCGTGTGGCCACACGGGTGCATTTCACAGTTCCGGTGCAATTCCCTTCGCGGAGGGGATCGCTTTGAGGGCCGGATGCAGGATGGGATCGTAACTACCGAGAGTTCGCACGGTAGGATGGGTTTGGTCGGTTCGCTACCTACTGGGCTTCATCCCGAGTTGGGTACAGGTGTACACGCTCTGCAGAGTTTAGATCTATACGTATAGCTACGTCCTCGGTCATGGACGAGCCCAGTGGATTGTTGGTTCTCATGTTTTGGGATTTCTACCTCCCCTTGTAGTTTGAGAGTGTGGTGAGCTGTGGTTGCAGTCGGGGAGAGGAGAGTTGCTCCCTCTACCTCGCAGATCGGATTGCAATCATTGAGGTGCGAGGAGAGGAAGTTCTCGCATCGACCCTAGATGGAGATAGGTTGTGGAGATGGGTCCCTGGGGTACCAGGTGTTCCCGAGTTGTGATGAGAGTATGGATTGGGACTTATATGGAGATGTTTTCTTTTTATGCTTCGCTGCTGCTGCATAGGAAACTTGAGCTTTTACCTTGCCACTTTGCTTATCCTTTAGAGTTAGGCCACTTAAAGCTGCATACAGTCGGTGATGTGAACCTATCCCATTCCTTGGGGATAGTTTTGTGAGTGTGCAGGATTGGACTTGGAGTGAGAGTCCGAGTTCGAGGAATCCATGAAGGAAGGGTTGCGTTGCTTCGCTCAAGGATGCCTGTGGTGAAGATTGAAGATGAAGACTTGAAGCCCTAGCTACCGCTACGCAGGATTTCTACTTGTCGCTTAGCCCAAGGGGCTTGTACTAAATTCGTATACCGAGTTGTTTCGGATGTAAATATTCTGTTTTGTACTCTGATTTCATTGTATGGAAATGATATTATTCTGTAATGAGTTCTGTATGTGATAGCTACTGATCCAGGGACTATCACAAGGGTACAGGGAGTCGGGTTTTCCTCACCAAAAACCCGGGTTGTTACAGGTGGTATCAGAGCCGTACTTGACCATAGCACGCAACCTTAGTTTGGTCGATAGCTTAGGAACATTCTATACACTCTATTTTATATATACCCCCTTGAATTATTTGAAATATACCTTCCCTACTTTGAGAAACTCTATCTTTCCTTCGTTGATGCAACTTCTTACGTGGACTAGATAGGATGAATCAGAAGATAGCTTCGATGGTATGAGAATACCTTGAACCACTCAGAGTAGAGTCTACCTTGTTTGACTTGCCACGAAGTAATTAGACCGATTAGTGTGCGAGATCTCAACGGTTATGAGTCAGCCTTGAGATAGCACTATCTATAATGTTTTGAATGCCTGAGTGATTGGTTCTTTATGGATCTTATTGGATCTCGTGGTTCTTACTATTGAGTGTAGGATTATATATTAGCGAATATTTTCATGCTTGTACTTGACTCCTAGAATAGGTAACCCGAGTGCTACCCTTCATAGGAAAGACCACCACTTTGCAATGCTTCGGAGGTTGTTGGCCAAAGGAACCTGAAATAACCCAAAAGGAGGACAAGTCATCTATAAGCCAAGTATAAGGAGTATCAGAGTAATGCCTCCTCAACCGAAGACGAAAAGGAAAACAATGCCACATGAGGTCTAGATTTTGGATAAGCCACCTCATGCATTTTGGAATCAAGTTACTAACTTGGATTAGAGAGTACTCGAGTTGGAACCACCCACTACCTCGAAGTCGCTTGAATTTGAGGAAACATACAAGGAGTAAAGAATTCATGATGAGAGACCCTCAAGTATACTCAAGCGGAGACATGAAGAATCACTATGCTATGGATCAAGAGACTGAGATCAAGATCAACCTTACCTCGGAACAATTTCTAATTTCAGAGACTTTTTGTTGTGTGCACACTAATGACCAGAAAGAAACTACCATGAAGCTGAAGATGCTCGAAGCTCACACGTGACTTGAAATTGTTCGGTACCTCCAATGTACCTAGTGAAGTTTCAATCTCGAGGACGAGATTCTTTTGAGGGGGGAGTCTGTAACATCTTGGATTTTTCTAGAATGTTAATGTTTGCAAAAATATGAATTTCAAATTTTTTGGATGAATTTGAGTGCCTGATTAATTTATAAGGTTGTCTTCTTTGATCCTTCCCTAAATTCTTAGATTTATTTTGAGCAAATAATAAAATTTAGGAATTATAAATGCTAGTGTGAGAGCTTTGAAGTTTAATGGGATTTATTTGTATCTTATTTGAGTGTGATTCAAATTTGAATCCTAATTTCAAATTTGAATTGTGAATGCTTATGGTTAATAGGAAATAGGAAAAATCAACTTTGTAGTTTGGGCCTCAGCTCACCTCGACAAGTCTACCCGCGACTCCTGAACTCGTGGCCGAAGTTCACCGGGACACCTCCTGCTCTCACCGCTGGCCTGTGAAACCCGCGGCCTACCTGGCCTTAAAGCCCACGGTAGCCCAGCTCCCGCCTACCCCACCTGTGCTACTAACAACTAGGGCCTGCTTGTCATACCTTTCTCCTACTCCTTTCCCCCTTTTCATTTGACACGGACGCCCACGCGAGCGGATAGCGACCCGCGCGGCGCCGCACTGAGGCCGCCAATGGCCGCCGCCTCTTGCAGTGCTGGCACCTGCAGATGCGCGCCATGCCGCTCGAATCGCCGGCCACCGTCCATCCCGGGCCAAACCCTAGCCGGTCCTCTATAAGAACCCCATCCGCCGCAGCTCCCTGATCCACCGCTACTTTGGGGATTTCCCGCCAAATCCCCCACCGCTACTGCCTAAGGAGAGAAGAAGAAGGGGAGGAGAGAAGAGGGAGGTGCCAGCTAGGAGCAACCGCAGTCGTGATGCTGGAGGCGCCGTCGCCCCTGCATCCCCTACTCTGCGCCCCGTCGCTGCGCCATGCTACGCCCAGGAGGTGCTCGCCGCCCTGGAGTCACCGTACCACGCCGCACCGGTGGGACGCCGTCGTCACCGCGTCCTCACCTTCACCACCAGGGGCGACAATGCCACGCTGAAGCTGCTACCAGGAGCGACGACCCTTCAATCTCCGTGTATTGAGAGTCTTTATCTTGCTTGTAAGACATTTCAAGCGCATATTCTACACCCAAGGTGACGGTTGGGAGTAGATAGAATTGCCAACAATCTAACAATGTTTCCTAGGACTCTTAACTTGTGGCATAATTAGTCTAATGAGAAATAAAAACCTAATGAGTGTACGTGGTGCAAGGTGTGTATGCACATGATAGGAAAGCATATAAACAAAGACAATGTTTTCACCTAGTTCTAAACACCATGTTTACAACTAGGTTGCCGAATTTCTCCACAGCCATAAAGATTTATTTATCTAGGGTTAAAACACCATGTCTATCCCTAAATCAATAACTCTTATAGCACAAGAAAAATTAAGCGCATTGCAAAGCTTATAAACTAACCAATGCAACATGAAAACATATGAAAAGCTAGCAAGGTTTATCGAACATAATGATGATGGTCCGCAATCATGTTTAAACACCACGTTCACACAAGATTGCAAAAGGGAAATACTCATATGTCCTTATGAAGCATTAACATGGAAAATGAATCATACATCATTAAGTATATAAAACAACCAAGCCAACTATATGCAAAACAAGTATATGCAAAGAAACATCACGTTGATAACAAAATGCAATGCATGCAAATAAATAAATAAGAGTATGAACAAGATGGTGGTTCTAAAAAGGAAAATTAAACTTAGATTAATTAGGCACAAGTTGATCATCAAAAGATGGTGCCATTCTTTATTCTCTCTGAGAAAGGAATAAAAACATAAAGAAACGGGTTGCCTCCTGAAAAGCGCTTCATTTAAAGTCATAGAGCTCGACTTTCTCACTACCTCTTTTCGTCGCATAGCCATGGTCCTTCATGCAAGAAGTAACGATATCCATGCAGCTTTAATTCACTTCCCATGTTATAATTGATCATTAATAGAAGACTTGCCCATGATATCCTTTTGCTTCATCGCTATCTCCTTCTTTATCACCCTTCGGTGCAGCCTTCACTCCATGAATTTTTATTTAATGTCCAGAATAAAAGTGTACCCAAGCTCTACTCCATTGCATAGTGCAGAAAATTTCCTTTCCAACAAGTCTTTATTTGCCCAAATCGGACTCTGAACAAGAGAGTTACGTCCGTTTTACTTTGGTGATGAAATCTATCCTGAAATTTCAGAACGCGCAAAGCTCAATGTTTTCTCCATAACTCCTTGCACGGGTCTTCAAATTCATTGGTTCTTGATGCGTTCGAATGGAAACTTGATGGAGCTTCTAAATGTCTCATTTTCTTCATTTGTACACCTCTGAACAAGCTCTCAAAATTATGAAGACAGCAGCATCCATTGCGGGATTTGGGGAGGTTGATGATTTATCTTGCAACACTTTAGGCATGACTTCTCTCTTAATTATTCAATCCTTATTTACATGGTTAGTGAAAATCAGGCCTTCTCCCGACATGTGCTTCTTTAAGGTCATTAGCTTGACCAAGTGCAAAGCATGATCGAGATTTACAAAACTTATTGTAAACATACGCGTCCATAATTACAACCACAAGCAAATTGTAGCAACATATCAAGGTGTAAATAAAGGAAGCATATGTTTCATGCAAAACACTTAGCTCTTGGTTAGGCAAAGGTTCTTTAGGCATAGAGTTAATTTATTCCAACATAAACATTGACTCATTATGATTCTCAAGATAATCTAGCCTATAAACATCATAATTATTGTCACAAGGCATAGAATTTAAAATATCATTTATTCTATTGGTTGAGCATGAGTATTTGAATTTATCATCATCAATTCCAATAATATCTTGAGATTTCAGCGTGTACCTTGGCCTTAGAGCTTTTTCAACAAGAGTGATATTTGGTTCATCTAGCGGTGTTGAAGGCGAACCAATCTTAACGAGTGAAGCTGTCTCTTTGTTACTTTTTGCATCCCTTCCATCTCATCATGTGGAACATGTAATCCATCAACTATGTACGCATTCATCTCTTCTTTGAAGTCTTCATTATCAACCAAATCTTCATCTTGTGTGTTGCTTTCTTTATCTCCCATGTACCACATGTCGTCAAGATCGCTCATCGTTGATTCATTCTTTTCTTCATCATTGAGCACTTCCATGTCTTGATTTGCTAGTGTGAAGGCTTCAATAGCACACAAGCTACAACCTTGTGGAGAGGGGTCATGTAGGTGTGTTTTCCTTGTCCCATCTCCTTCCCACTCATCTTCTAGCTTGAATCCTATCTTCTCACATTTATCCTTTGAGTCACTAGGCTCGTCACGGTTGTACTCTTCTCTTCCTTCATCATAAGTCTTTGAGTTGTCAAATTGGTCGATCCATCCTTCATCTTCTTCTTCTCTTTCTTCTTCAAATATCTTTTGGATCGACTCTCCACTCATCTCTTGATCAAATATGTCTTCAACTCTTTTAGAGACGTGTCGGCGCTCCTCCTTCCTTCGGTAGTTGATTAGGGGGGCAAAATCAACTTGAATCCAACCGGATTGATTGAACTCCGCCAATGGTCTAGCATTCCCCATACTTCGGCCTACATTCATGTTAGTTTCAACATTTTTAATATCCGAAATGACTTCTCTTACCTTGGGAAGTGGATATTCAATTTCTTGTATGGTCAGTTCATGTTCCTTGACCTCCGGTTCATCTTTTTCAGAAAATTTAGCAAGCACCTTGGGCTTGCTTTTGTCATTTTGCTCCTCCCGACAATGTCTTTGCCAATCTCGTTGTGTTCTTTTTCCATTGCTTATCCTTTGTAAGATTTGTGCGGCTTCACTAATCGTTTAATCCATTAAATCACCGCCTGCACACATGCTTACAAAACAAGAAGAGTTAGGGGTTAGTGAAAAGTAAAATGTACGCAACATCAAGTCACCGGAAAATCCCAAGTTCGGGCCTTCCTCAAGTAGTTCATTAAAACGGTCCCAAGCTTCATCAATTTCTTCATCTTCTCCTTGCTTGAAATTAAGCACTTGCCTCCTTAAGTCTTGAACCTTGCTTATGGGAAAGAACTTCAAAAGAAACTTCATTACTAGCTCATCCCAATTTCCTTTTGCTTCAACGGATGCAAGTGTGTACCATCTTCGCGCTTCATCTTCGAGAGAGAACGGAAAAAGATTCCACTTGAACCAAGCGGCCGGAACTCCTTCTTGTTGCACCGTGTTGCATATCATCGTGAATTCCTTAATGTGACTATATGGGTTGTCATCCTCCAATCCTCTAAATGGGTTTGTCGCCACTAACTTGATGATTCTAGGCTTCACTTCGTAGTGGGTCGTAGCAAGCGTCAAATCTGATTTTTGCATCTCAATGTCCTCCATTGATGGCATTGCTAGCTCCCTTAGCGACATATCTTCGTTTTCCAATGGTGAGGTGAACAAATCCATCTAAGCACAAGAAAATAGAAAGAAAAACAAAAAAGAATTTTTCTAGAAAATAAGGGTTAGATGTTAGTAATCAACAAAATTAATACTAGATTAAACGTAGCAAACTGGCTTGCTCCCCGGCAACGGCGCCAGAAAAAGGGGCTTGTTGATGGTTGAAACACGTAACAACCTTCGATCCGCAAGCGTACGGACCTACAGCTTTTTCACCATGGGGTGACCCCCAAGGTTCTTGTCAATCCACAGAGCAAGGGGATTGCTAGCGCTTAACCAAGTACTAATCTAGTTGATTGGAAAACCTTTCAAAAAGTATTAATCTTAAAGGTAAAGACAATCTATCTATGTTAATCTAAGAAATCTAAGGTTAAACTAGATGGTGAGGGTTGGTACAAGAGATAGATTAAAGTAGATAAGTGTTCCCTCCCTAGGGTTTAGGATCTCATGAACTTGCATCTACTACATGAAAAGGGTGTTGCCTTCACTAGCTTCATGGCGGTTATGCAGCCGCTAAGCCTTTTCCCTCCACCGTACTGTCACTACGAAAGGTAATCAAATACTTTCACGTATAACCGCATCTATACCTAAGCATCCATATGGTTAAGCTAATCACCACGATTACCACAAACCCTACTAAGACCACATGTTGCGCAAACATATGTAAACAAAGCATTCGCGAAGACATAGACCATAAAGCAATGATAGGCATAATGATTCATGTATAGATTACATATCATGCATCCATCTAACCCTAGGGACGAACGGAGGCATTACCCCATCATCTTACACGGATTGAAGCACATAGGGGTGATGGAGACTCCGGAGAACGTCGTCGATGAAGATGGCGGTGATGAAGCTTGGGAACACCCCTAGGCCAGCGGCTTGGAGTCCTCCTCTTGCTTCCTTCCCTCCGCCGGCGTTGATCCTTGCGACGAGCTCATCCAACTCTCTCCTTCATCTTGCGGCGGCGGTTTTCTGGTGAATGGCGTCGGTAGAATGATTGGATGCAGCTGCCGTCGGAGGAGGGAGCTATTAATAGACCAAGGAGCGACTAGGTCAAAGGGCGGGCCGAACCGCCACAAAAACGGCCTGGGCCCTTTCTGGGCCGGTTCGGGCCCGTCCTTCTCCCCGCGGCTCATCTTGACATTTTGCACTTGGCCCCCTTCATTTGTGTCATTTTGAGGTCGTCATCCCCGTGATCAAGTTAGGGGGTCTTCTCGCATGAAGTCTGAACTTTACGTCTGAGTCCTCGGGGATGATCTGTCGTAGCACCTTGGTCCTTGCCACCTTTGGAAGTGATTTCGCCTTGCACTCGAACATGAACGGAACTCCTCATTTGCTCCTTTGAACTTGTTGTGACTCTGTCCCTTTTGTCCATGTTTTCCTGCAAAAACACAACACTTCCAAATGCACATACGAAGTTGAACTTGTTATATCATTAGTGTGCCTAGTGGCGGGTTAGTTACATAATCGAGCTCAAACCAAAGTGTAACGAATATGTTTGGAGCACCAAAATTCACCGTCAACATCTCCCCCATGCTTAAACCTTGCTCGTCCTCGAGTAAGTAATCTTTGCTTAAAAGGGAAATCAGCGTTGCCTTCCAATGTTGTCCCTGCACTTAGTCATTCATGACGAGGCAAATTGCTCTCTCTTAAGAATTTATTTTTAAAGTTCAAGTTGTGACTGACTTCTTTTTCTTTATGGAAGATAGACTAACAATAAAGACCAATCCACATTTAATAAACACAATGCTCTCAAACTTAAGTGAACTTCAAACCATTACCTTGTTCCATGGAAGAATTTTCAAAAAGATGCATATCCAACATAAGTGAAAATCTCTTGCAAAAGCTCATGGAAACACTCATCTCATCAAGTCGCTCAAGCCTATACTAGATTATTTTCAACCTATTCTACTCATATGTGATAGTGGAAAGATTATGTGGAGCTTGGTAGGTAAAAACAATCCTAGCAAAACATACATCCGAAATATTGTCAAATTAAGAGAGAGAGAGATCTACTGGAATTACCGAGACTCGTCAAAAAGGCCATGTAAAATAAATGTTGGAAAGAGAGAGGGATTAAACACACACATTTAGATAGGTGGACATGTGCAAGTGGCAAATGGATGATCCCGAGGCACAAGTGAAGTCCTCGTTATCGGATTGCACATGGTTGGAAGATTTGAGTATGGATTTGTCTTCAAGGCACTTGAGAAGTTATGAAGCAAAAAGAACCGAGGAGCAACTTTATTATTTTTTTACTTTTATTTTATTCTCATTTTTTCACTTTCTTTTTTTTCTTCTTCCTTTTTTTCCTTACTTTTCTTTTCTTCTCATCATAATTTTTTTCATTTTTCAATTTTTTTCTTTTGCTCCTCAGAACTTTTGCAGCATAATACTTACATAGCATTTGTCTGAGATGATGTGATGACTCCTCCCCCATGCTTGAACGATGCTCGTCCTCGAGCATAAAAGAGGGGGGAAATGACTGCTAAAGTAAGCATAAATTCCGTAATCTTGCGGAATATTTGAATCTCCATCGAGAATTTTACTCCATACTCAAATTGGGTTGTGGACAAGGAGGTGATCACAAAAAGATGTTTTTGGTTTAGGTTGGATGCCCAGCGAGGTTTGTGAAATTTTCGATGTGAAAACCCACAATGCATGGACAAAAAGGCTAGCATGAAAAAGTTACACAAAGGAATGACCAGCTTCTTAGTCTCGAACCATAGAAATAAATCCTAATCCAACTCATCAAAACATATGTTTGCAATCTACGGGTTTTGTTATCATAGAACATATATGTATATGGCTTTGGTAGGTAGAACTTTGCAAGGGCCTCACAAATATGTAGATAGCATAAAAATTAAGTTTTCATAAAAACAACAAGTTATCCGGCTATCCATAAACTTAAATCAAAGAGCAAAGATATATATGTGGGTCTAGAGTATAGTCATTTCTCCTCCACAAATAAAAGAGCTGGTATTTAAATTAATTTCAGATCACGTTATAGAGAGCAATTAGCCAAGACATGTATAACTTCATGTAGGTAAAACAAAGCGGCAACTTTCATCATTTTTTCGTAAGCATAGGCAATGTAATACATCGAGGTGAACACATGGTCATGCCTATTTATTGAAAATAAAAAAAACCTAGGTTGTCCTCCTAGTAGCCATGTCATTGCAAAAGGGAAAAACAAAAGTTGCACCTAAGGTTGAAGGCATACTTACAAGCATTTATTTTTGGAAAAGAGAAGGTCCATGGAGGTGTTACCATCTTTTGTAGTTTTTCGTTATCTTCTCCCAACATCTCCATGTATCGAATGTGGCTTTGCTTTTGTCTTGATTTTCCAATGCTCCTAAACTTCTGAATTTGATCATGTATGCTTAATGGAGTCATTGGTCGCCCTTCTCTTCAATGTTGTCATCACCATCTCCTCTTTCTTGTTCTCATCATCTTCTTGCTGCCTGTTCTTCATGGATTTCACCCCTGTACAGAATAGAACATATATCAAAATATAGATCTATTGAAAAGTTTATGAAATTAACTTTCCAATGTGTGGTCATTCATCGAAAACGAAGTTCAAACAAGGGAGCTATGTCTGTTTTACTTCAGCGTTGTGTGCTGTCTAAAACTGATTTCAGAACGTGTTGCACTCGGTGATTCGGTCATAACCGCTTGTAGGAACCTCCTATTGTCTTGATTCTTGATTTGTTGGAATCGTAACTTCATGGGGCTTCTAAATATCCAAAAATATTCAGTGCTTTCCCTTCGAGACCGCGCAGAAATTTGATGAGATCAATAGCTTCTTATGCATTGATCCGGAGATGTTAATGATCTTGATCATTCTATCTTCTAGAGCGTCATGTTGCACTTTCGTGTTGAAGATTTAGGGTCTCCCCCATGCTTAGCATTTTGCTAGGCCTGGAAGAAGAAGGCAAAACATTTTTATCTTAGCCACCCTTCAATCTCCTTGTATTGAGAGTCTTTATCTTGCCTGTAAGACATTTTAAGCGCATATTCTACCCCCAAGGTGACAGTTGGGAGTAAATAGAATTGCCAACAATCTAACAATGTTTCCTAGGACTCTTAACTTGTGGCATAATTAGTCTAATGAGAAATAAAAACCTAATGAGTGTACGTGGTGCAAGGTGTGTATGCACATGATAGGAAAGCATATAAACAAAGACAATGTTTTCACCTAGTTCTAAACACCATGTTTACAACAAGGTTGCTGAATTTCTCCATAGCCATAAAGATTTATTTATCTAGGGTTAAAACAACATGTCTATCCCTAAATCAATAACTCTTATAGCACAAGAAAAATTAAGCTCATTGCAAAGCTTACAAACTAACCAATGCAACATGAAAACATATGAAAAGCTAGCAAGGTTTATCGAACATAATGATGATGGTCCGCAATCATGTTTAAACACCACGTTCACACAAGATTGCAAAAGGGAAATACTCATATGGCCTTATGAAGCATTAACATGGAAAATGAATCATACATCATTAAGTATATAAAACAACAAAGCCAACTATATGCAAAACATGTATATGCAAAGAAACATCACGTTGATAACAAAATGCAATACATGCAAATAAATAAATATGAGTATGAACAAGATGGTGGTTCTAAAAAGGAAAATTAAACTTAGATTAATTAGCCACAAGTTGATCATCATAAGATGGTGCCATTCTTTATTCTCTGTAAGAAAGGAATAAAAACATAAAGAAACGGGTTGCCTCCCGAAAAGCGCTTCATTTAAAGTCATAGAGCTCGACTTTCTCACATACCTTTTTTGGTCGCATAGCCATGGTCCTTCATGCAAGAAGTAAAGATATCCATGCAGCTTTAATTCACTTCCCATGTTATAATTGATCATTAATAGAAGACTTGCCCATGATATCCTTTTGCTTCGTCGCTATCTCCTTCTTTATCACCCTTCGGTGCTGCCTTCACTCCATGAATTTTTATTTAATGTCCAGAACAGAAAGTATACCCAAGCTCTACTCCATTGCACAGTGCACAAAATTTCATTTCCAGCAAGTCTTTAATTGCCCAATTCGGACTCCGAACAAGAGAGTTACGTCCGTTTTACTTCGGTGATGAAATCTATCCTAAAATTTCAAAACGCGCAACGCTCAATGTTTTCTCCATAACTCCTTGCACGGGTCTTCAAATTCGTTGGTTCTTGATGCGTTGGAATGGAAACTTGATGGAGCTTCTGAATGTCTCATTTTCTTCATTTGTACACCTCTGAACAAGCTCTCAAAATGATGAAGACAGAAGCATCCATCGCGGGATTTGGGGAGGTTGATGATTTATCTTGCAACTCTTTAGGCATGACTTCTCTCTTCATTATTCAATCCTTATCTAAATGGTTAGTGAAAATTGGGCCTTCTCCCGACATGTGCTTCTTTAAGGTCATTAGCTTGACCAAGCGTAAAGCATGATCGAGATTTACAAAACTTATTGTAAACATACGCATCCATAATTACAACCACAAGCAAATTGTAGCAACATATCAAGGTGTAAATAAAGGAAGCATATGTTTCATGCAAAGCACTTAGCTCTTGGTTAGGCAAAGGTTCTTTAGGCATAGAGCTAATTTGTTCCAACATAAACATTGCCTCATTATGATTCTCAAGATAATCTAGCCTATAAACATCATAATTATTGTCACAAGGCATAGAATTTTAAATATCATTTATTCTATTGGTTGAGCATGAGTATTTGAATTTATCATCATCAATACCAATAATATCTTGAGATTTCAGCGTGTACCTTGGCCTTAGAGCTTTTTCAACAAGAGTGATATTTGGTTCATCTAGCGGTGTTGAAGGCGAACCAATCTTAACGAGTGAAGGTGTCTCTTTGTTACCTTTTTTGCATCCCTTCCATCTCATCATGTGGAACATGTAATCCATCAACTATGTACGCATTCATCTCTTCTTTGAAGTCTTCATTATCAACCAAATCTTCATCTTGTATGTTGCTTAATTTATCTCCCGTGTACCACATGTCGTCAAGATCGCTCATCGTTGATTCATTCTTTTCTTCATCATTGAGCACTTCCATGTCTTGATTTGCTAGTGTGAAGGCTTCAATAGCACACAAGCTACAACCTTGTGGAGAGGGGTCATGTAGGTGTGTTTGCCTTGTGCCATCTCCTTCCCACTCATCTTCTAGCTTGAATCCTATCTTCTCACATTTATCCTTCGAGTCACTAGGCTCGTCACGGTTGTACTCTTCTCTTCCTTCATCATAAGTCTTTGAGTTGTCAAATCGGTCGATCCATCCTTCATCTTCTTCTTCTCTTTCTTCTTCAAATATCTTTTTGGATCGACTCACCACTCATCTCTTGATAAAATATGTCTTCAACTCTTTTAGAGATGTGTCGACGTTCCTCCTTCCTTCGGTAGTTGATTAGGGGGGCAAAATCAACTTGAATCCAACCGGATTGATTAAACTCCGCCAATGGTCTAGCATTCCCCATACTTCAGCCTACATTCATGTTAGTTTCAACATTTTTAATATCTGAAATGACTTCTCTTACCTTGGGAAGTGGATCTTCAATTTCTTGTATGGTCGGTTCATCTTCCTCGACCTCCGGTTCATCTTTTTCAGAAAATTCAGCAAGCACCTTGGGCTTGCTTTTGTCGTTTTGCTCCTCCCGACAACGTCTTTGCCAATCTCGTTGTGTTCTTTTTCCATTGCTTATCCTTTGTAAGATTTGTGCGGCTTCACTAATCATTTTATCCATTAAATCACCACCTGCACACATGCTTACAAAACAAGAAGAGTTAGGGGTTAGTGAAAAGTAAAATGTATGCAACATCAAGTCACCGGAAAATCCCAAGTTCGGGCCTTCCTCAAGTAGTTCATTAAAACGGTCCCATGCTTCATCAATTTCTTCATCTTCTCCTTGCTTGAAATTAAGCACTTGCCTCCTTAAGTCTTGAACCTTATGGGAAAGAACTTCAAAAGAAACTTCTTTACTAGCTCATCCCAATTTTCTTTTGCTTCAACGGATGCAAGTGTGTACCATCTTCGTGCTTCATCTTCGAGAGAGAACAGAAAAAGATTCCACTTGAACCAAGCGGCCGGAACTCCTTCTTGTTGCCCCGTGTTGCATATCATCGTGAATTCCTTAATGTGACTATATGGGTTGTCATCCTCCAATCCCCTAAATGGGTTTGTCGCCACTAACTTGATGATTCTAGGCTTCACTTCGTAGTGGGTCGTAGCAAGCGTCAAATCTGATTTTTGCATCTCAATGTCCTCCATTGATGGCATTGCTAGCTTCCTTAGCGACATCTCTTCGTCTTCCAATGGTGAGGTGAACAAATCCATCTAGGCACAAGAAAATAGAAAGAAAAACAAAAAAGAATTTTTCTAGAAAATAAGGGTTAGATGTTAGTAATCAACAAAATTAATACTAGATTAAACGTAGCAAACTGGCTTGCTCCCCGGCAACGACGCCAGAAAAAGGGGCTTGTTGATGGTTGAAACACGTAACAACCTTCGATCCGCAAGTGTGCGGACCTATACCTTTTTCACCACGGGGTGACCCCCAAGGTTCTTGTCAATCCGCGGAGCAAGGGGATTGCTAGCGCTTAACCAAGTGCTAATCTAGTTGATTGGAAAACCTTTGAAAGTGTATTAATCTTAAAGGTAAAGACAATCTACCTATGTTAATCTAATAAATCTAAGGTTAAACTAGATGGTGAGGGTTGGTACAAGAGAGAGATTAAAGTAGATAAGCGTTCCCTCCCTAGGGTTTAGGATCTCATGAACATGCATCTACTACATGAAAAGGGTGTTGCCTTCACAAGCTTCATGGCGGTTATGCGGCCGCTAAGACTTTTCCCTCCACCGTACTGTCACTACACAAGGTAATCAAACACTTTCACGTATAACCGCATCTATACCTAAGCATCCATAGGGTTAAGCTAATCACCACGATTACCACAAACCCTACTAAGACCACATGTTGCGCAAACATATGTAAACAAAGCATTCGCGAAGACATCGACCATAAAGCAATGATAGGCATAATGATTCATGTATAGATTACATATCATGCATCCATCTAACCCTAGGGATGAACGGAGGCATTACCCCATCATCTTACACGGATTGAAGCACATAGGGGTGATGGAGACTCCAGAGAACGTCGTCGATGAAGATGGCGGTGATGAAGCTTGGGAACACCCCTAGGCCAGCGGCTTGGAGTCCTCCTCTTGCTTCCTTCCCTCCGCCGGCGTTGATCCTTGCGACGAGCTCATCCAACTCTCTCCCTCATCTTGCGGCGGCGGTTTTCTGGTGAATGGCGTCTGTAGAATGATTGGATGCGGCGGCCGTCGGAGGAGGGAGCTATTAATAGACCGAGGAGCAACTTGGACAAAGGGCGGGCCGAACCGCCACAAAAACGGCCTGGGCCGATCCGACCAGGCCGGCTGGCCTGGGCCCTTTCTGGGCCGGTTCGGGCCCGTCCTTCTCCCCGCGGCTCATCTTGACATTTTGCACTTGGCCCCCTTCATTTGTGTCATTTTGAGGTCATCATCCCCGCCATCAAGTTAGGGGGTCTTCTCGCATGAAGTCTGAACTTTACGTCTTAGTCCTCGGGGATGATCCGTCGTAGCACGTTGGTCCTTGCCAGCTTTGGAAGTGATTTTGCCTTGCACTCGAACATGAATGGAACTCCTCATTTGCTCCTTTGAACTTGTTGTGACTCTGTCCCTTTTGTCTATGTTTTCCTACAAAAACACAACACTTCCAAATGCACATACAAAGTTGAACTTGTTATATCATTAGTGAGCCTAGTGGCGGGTTAGTTTCATAATCGAGCTCAAACCAAAGTGTAACGAATATATTTGGGCACCAAAATTCACCGTCAACAGTCATGATCCAGCTAGAGTCAAGTTTCTCAACCACACCACATCTCTTCTAACTGATCAATCTTGCGCCATCTCTACAATCTGGCCATAGGGGCATACGGACTTACCGCTTGGTCCCATCTGACCTACGGGACCCACAAGATGACTTGTGGGGTTCGGTTGACCTCTGACCTTCCTTTTTGACTTGGTCAACAAAGATCGTTGACTAGTCATCTTACCATGCAGACTAACCCAAAACTTAGCTTATGGCTCTCTAACTTGCTGACTTATGTTTTGTGTGCTTTATCACAATTAATTAAATTCGTAAAATATTTCTTTATTTGAAAATCCATAATAAATTGTTACTAGCTTAGAAAAATATGAAATCAGTTTCTTTATTCTTCTAAAATCATGAAGCACCCGTTAGGCTAGCTTTTGGAGTTATTTGGTTCTTTATTGCTTCTCTTTGGAGTTAATTGCATCTAGACATCGTGTTTATTTATGTTTGCGAATCTAGGAATTCCCGGAGCTGAGGAGTTAAGCCAGAAGATCAAGTACGACTACGGAAACTACGACTACTACTTGCACACAGGTGTTCATGCCTGACTGATTCTGAGTACCCATTAGGCATTGCTATGTAGTATGCTAGCGCTTTACTTTAAATGCATGTTGATGAACCTTGCCTAGCCTTATTTATTTATTCTGTCCTTGATTGCCCTACTACTACTATGTTATATATAAGCGTGTATGTAGGCTGAGCTTCGCGATGCATGTGCTGGGATGGGTATAGTGGTTCTTGCCGTGTGTGGGGTAAAAACCAGCAGGAGAAGGCGTTTTGTGTACTTTGGCGGGGGTGAGCTCGAAACAACCGATCTGGGATCGGGGATGGAGGTGCACTCCTTAGTGCATTCCCGCTTTTACGGTTTTTGGAGCACAGGTGTTGGGGTTTTACTTTACGCTTGGAGGACATGAGCTCGCCCCGGTCTAAAACCGAGTGGGCCAACCCTTGTCGGGGTTCTCAACCGCCAGGCAGTAAATTTGTATCGATCGTGTGCCGGACCCGGATGGTTAGCACAAGAGACGCCGGGATTTAGACTGGTTCGGGCCTTCGAGGAGTAATACCCTACGTCCAGTATCGAGCTGCCGTGTTCTCGTGCTAGGGTTGCTTGTAGTAGGGGTTACAAACTTGTCAGGAGAGGGTGTCGAGCCCAAGTCCCTGGGGTGTGAGAGTTCAGTTCGTCAGCCCTTGTGACGGTTGCCCTCCTCTTCCTTTTATATACGCAAGGGAGAGGGGCAAAAAAGGGAAACAAAGTAGAAGCTACAGTGCTAGCTGCTGGGACGTCTTCTCGCACGTCGTTGTCCGTCAGGGTGCATTGAAGGGGGCTGGACTGCGTTGTCGTTGAGACCTTCGCGTGTCTGGGCGGGGCTGCTTACTTTGGGCACCTGGCGCCTCCTCCGAGCTCTTTGGTGCTGACTCATCCTTCCTGAGCACGGGATGAGCTTGCCACGTTAGGGCCTAATCATAGGCCAGCGCTAATCGTAGGGGGCACTCGAGTGCCTCGGTCGGAGTTGGCGTGCTGCAGGGTCGGATGGGACGGCGCGTTGAGGGCTGCGCGACCGAACAGTGCTGCATTAAGGCTCTCGTCAGAGCCAACCGCCCGCGTGTGCCGCCAGCTGGCGTGTTTGCATGTCATGGGGAACTGGCGCCCCACGCGTCGTAGCGGGGGAGTCCGTGTGTCGGGGTGGCGCCACGTTGCGTGGACCGCGTCTTGGTCGGAGACGGAAACTACTCGTGCGAATGAGCAGGTTGTAGGAGGCGAGGTGGAGACTTGTCGTGCGAGGCGGAGACTTGTCGGAGAAGCTTTCTCCTAGTAGGAGACATCTCGAGGAAGCTTCCAACTAGTTGGAAGCAAGACGTCTTGCCAGTGACGGTCTTGACAAGGGTCCTCAGTCCTCCTTATCTTGAATCTTGGCCTTCACATTGTCAATGGTGTCAGAAGACTCCACCTCAAGAGTGATTATCTCGCCGTCAAAGGGGGCCCTAATCCGGGCCCTCGTCAGTAGCCCCCGAGCCTGGGAGGGAGTCAAGGACTCGCCCACAGGCTCAGATGAAAGGCGTCGTGAGAATGTTTTGCTCTTGGTCTTCTCGGTGGGTGCGCGCGAGCGCATCCGCCGGATGTAGCCCCCGAGCCCACGAGTGAGTTGTAGACTCGCTTGTGGGGTTTTGATCTTCAATGGCATTGTCGTGGTTCAAGGATCTTTTACCGAGGTGGTCGTGGCGGTCGTGGGCGTCGTGGGAGTCGTGGAGGTCGTGGCTGACGTGGCGGATGTGACGGTTTGAAGAGACGGAGTGGGGTCTGTTCAGGTTCCCGGGCCCAGTGGGAATCGAGGCGTCGCGCAAGCGGTCGTCAGTTACGCCGGGGCGCGCGCGCGTGGGCAGGCATCTTTTCGGCGTGGCGGGTCCAACATTTAAGGCCGGTGGCCGCGCCCTTTCCTTTTTAACCGTGCGCCGGTTGAGGGTTTGGAACTTTTACCCCCTGCCTTCTCCACTGCCATCGCCATCTGCCTCCTTCGTCCTTCACGCCCACAGCGCCGCCGCCCCTTTCGCCAGAGCCGTAGGCGAGAGCTCGCCGTCGCCATGTCGAATTGGTCGCGCTCCAACGTGTCCCGCTCGATGCTGCACCGTCTGGTCGCCGCCGGGCAGCTCCCTCCGCTTATCGATGCCAAAGAGTGGAAGGTGCCTGCGGATGAGTCCGTGCCGCGCCCACTGAGGGGGTACGTCATTTTGTTTGTGGCGTTCCACGAGCGTGGCTTCTCCATCCCCGCCGAGTGACTCATCCGGGCTGTCCTCTACGAGTACGGGCTCCAGCTTCAGCACCTCAACCCGAACAGCGTCCAACAAATGGCGGCGTTCGAGGCGTTGTGCGAGGGGTACTTGGGGATCAACACCCACTGGCACCTCTTCAAGTACTTCTTCATGTTCGCATGCTTGAAGGACGGCCCCCTTCCGGCGACCATCGGCTGCGCCAACCTCCGGATGAAGCAGGTGAAGGACCGGAACGGCGAACCAGAGAGGGGGGGGGGAGTGAATGGGAGCCGATAAAAATTCTACTCAAGAATTCGGCCTATGAACCCAATTTCACTCGGACACCTCCGCGAGCTTCTCTTGCCAAGTACAGATAGCCACTGGAGTGCTACTGAACCTAGGAGCAAGATCCAACCAACAGCAACACACAACACATAGCGAAAACAACACGGAACTGCTGCTGGCAGCCAAAACCGGTTAGGCCAGTTTCTGAAACCGGTCAGACCGCTTCTCTGGGACTTAGCCTCTCGCAGGCCGGGGAAACCGGTCAGGCCGGTTTGGCAAACCGGTCAGGCCGGTTTTGACCATGAAACCCCCAAAAGACCTTCGAGGCCAAAACCGCCCCAAAACACCTCAAGAACCTCTCCACCTTCGAACAAGAAAAGCCATAGCATGAACAAGACTCTCCTGCTCAAAAAACCTTCACGACAGCCCACTGTGGCTAAACCGGTCAGACCGGTTTGGGAAACCGGTCAGGCCGGTTTTGCCTGGACAGTCGGGAAGAACTCAGCCCGCGGGAAAAACCTAGCCTTCACCTCAATCGATCTCCCGATTCGTTCCACGGATTCAAGTGAGACTTTGGGGATAGCTGGGGTACCTCATGGGCTACCTTTGGCTAGAAGCTCGGTCCCCAAAACCTACTCAATCAAAAGGAATCGAAAGTCAACCCTCAAGAACACCTTCCCATGGAAACCACCGAAAACCACCAAATTGAAGCCGTTTCGGAGGGTTTGTTGGAGCAAGGTCACCAAGCAAAGAGGCACAAGGTCCTCATACGTGACATCCAACAAGAATCCCTCAAAGAAACGCCCCCAAAACTTCCCCACGGAAAATCCAAGAAAAGGCTCCGAAAATCACCAAAAAGGGAAAACGAGAAGAACACAAACAAGCCTTGAGGAACCATGCCGAATCATCTATACATACCATGAAGATTCATACAAGGTCTAGCTTCCGCCCGATCATCCTTCCCTCTAACAAGATCGCACCATGAAGCTCTCAAGCTAGTCCTAGAAATCCTAAGGAAAATAGGAAGGAAAATAGCAAAGGGAAAATGAGCTAGGGTTCCAAGAGATAGCTGCCATCCTCTCACCACTTGGGTTATATGGAGGCCAGCCGAAAGACTAAAATACCCCTAAAGCCTAAACTAGGATACACGCCCACCAAGGGCACTTTGGGAAATTGTCTTCGTAACACCATCGGACGGATGCCCGGCGACCGCACTTCGCTTAGCCTCGACGCAAGCCTTGCGATCCCGACGCGTGTCCTCCGCTTCGAAGCTTCCAGCACCCTGTGACCCCAAACCGGTCAGACCGGTTTCACAAACCGGTCAGGCTGGTTTTGGCCTGACAGCCACGCCCGGTCTTCGGCCTCAGCTTTGTGGCTCAGCCGAGTAACCCGGTGGTTTTCTGGTGAACCACCGCAAACCCTGGGAACTTGATGTAGCCTCCGCCAATCACCACTCATGACTCGGCTCCCACGAAGTCCCGGCTCGACCTTGGTTTTGAAGCTCAACTAAGAAACCGTCCATGACTTCATCTTGCCGTTCTTGCCACCATGCGGCCCGCACTTGACCCCGCTGGCCACCGGGTCCCTCGAACCAAGCCTACTTGTCTTCTCCACACCTGGAGGCCTCACCGGCGACGACCTTTCGCGCTTGTTCTTCACCTGCACCAACACCAGTCAAGCCGCAACCTGCACCTGCAATACTTAGCCAAGAATCAGTCCACACAACGTTGTCAATCACTCATCACACCAGGAAGCGACCATCCACCGGTCCTCGAACCACACATGGTCCTCAATCTCCCCCTTGATGAGTGCATTGACAACACACACATTTGGTAACCAAAGAGAAAAGAAAAAGAAAAGAAACGACTAAAAGAAACTCAAACAAGCGATCGAAAGCCAAACAAAGGCAAAGAGCAAGATCACTTGAAAGAGGAAAGACTCGGTCCCCTTAGGCAAGGGCAAAGGCTCGACACAACCAAGTCAAAAACAAGCTCAAGCAAAGAGCACAAACCACCAAAGCATACAAGAGCTCCCCCTGCACATATGCATACTCCCCCTGGACATGTGCCATCACTGGGCACAAACCGGTCAGGCCGGTTTCCCAAACCGGTCAGGCCGGTTCCCAAAACCGGTCAGGCCGATTTACTCAGCAGAAACACCCCCCAAAAGCCAAAAATGCAAAAGAAATGCACAAGCTCCCCCTTGACTATTGGGATAGGTTCTAGGGATGCAATGCAACTTTTCTCAACCAACATTTCTCCCCCTTGTTGCCAATGCATGAATCAAGGCTCAAATTTGGAAAAGATGCAACTAGAGCTTCTCAAATAGACAAAATTCATCACAAGATGCTACACATGATCAAATGAGCAAGTTAGATACTCTACAGCATCGTATGAACATCAACTACATGATCACCAAGTTTCACAACCATTGGGTAAAGCTAAGATAGAATTGATCATTTTTGCGAAAAATCACCCTCTCATGAGCAAAGTCCTAAACATGAGCAAAACATGTCAAAATAGCAAAGCCACACAAACTTCATGCTAGGACAACCATTCTAAGCATAAGACCAACATAAACACCCACAAGTACCTCATGTCATGTCAAAGCATACCGAGCCATGTGCTTACTTCTAGATATGAGACTTCTCATTGGTAAGCAACATGCAACGGTTTAGCACCCAAAAGCAAGTAAATTAAGCATATATGACATGGGAGCACATTTTCCAAGTAATTTACATTTCATTTTCAGATTTGAATTGGTACATGAAATGTCTTTGCGACAAAAAGGAACTTATGCCCCTCCACAAGATGAAGCATGGGGGCTAAACATTCATGATGGCAAATGAGCCTTTGGCCCCATATGATCAAAATAAGCTATCCAACCACAAATTCAGCATAGCCAAGCCACAAAAACATGTCAAGATCATATAAAGGCATTTACTCACAAGAGAGCATACAAGTGACATTTTTCAAAAACATAGCTATCAACCATGGATATAAATCAAGATCATCAAGAGCTAAGCTTGGGGCATGAGCCTCAGCTCAGGATGATGATTGAGGCATACAAGCGCTATGATGGGCAAGCGCTTGGGGCAGACAAGGTTGGTGAGGGAAGTGGTGAGAATGAGGGGAAGATCGGAGATATCCCAGAGCCACCAAAAACCCACCATAAAAATGCCTATGCTCCTAAGCCAAACCCACTTAGGAACCGACTAGACACAACCCCAGCTCCAGCCATGTTTCCTCCACACACAGACAACTTCTAGAAACCCATCAAGTTCAAGAGTGACTTGGGGAATGAGTTCTTTGGGAAGAAGGGAGAGAAACCGAGTGAGGAAAATCCAAAGCCCAAAGAGAGCCCAAAACCAAAGCCAAAATCAAAACCCTTCCATTGTGAGTATTGTGGGAGGGATGGGCACCTTGCTGAGTTTTGCTTCCGGCGGAAGCGTGAGGAGAGGTTGGCTAGAGAGATGGCCAACAAGGACAGGTACCACCCTCCTCGTGGTGTGCCTGAGCCTAGGTTGGTGGTGAGGGGAGAGGGTGTGGTGCATACCATTTACCCTCTAGAGAGGCGTGTGTTTGTGCCTCGAGGTGAGCCACCATATAGAGAAGGTGGTAGGCGTGTTGGGTTTGGGCGTGGTGAGTTTGCTGGACGGTCCTTCGCTCGTGGCCAATACGAGTATGGGGGGAACGATCGCAGTTTTAGGTCCCAAAGGAGCTACGGGCCACGGTCTCCACCTCGTGGTGCGCGTAGTCCTCCAAGGGGACGTGGGGGTGTTCCACCTAGAGGAGATAGGATGGATTTTGCTAACCCCACTTTTGAGCAAATGGCACGGCACTGGTTTGATTCATTTTGTACTAATCCCAGTGCTGAGTCGTTTGCTCACTCTTGCTCTCGTTTTTGATTTGCAGGTGGGAGGTTTGGAGGGCTTTTGGTTGATCGACTCCGGTTGCTCTCGACACATGACCGGAGATCGAAGGTGGTTCTCCAGCCTCACCCCGGTGATGACCAAAGAGTACATCACTTTTGGGGACAATGGGAAAGGTAGAGTGCTTTCAGTGGGCACGGTGAAGGTGAGCGAGTCTGTGACTCTTAAGCGTGTTTCTCTTGTCAAGTCTTTGGGGTACAATCTTCTTTCGGTTTCCCAGCTTCTTGATGTGGGTTTTGAGGTCCATTTCAAAATGGGTGCTTCGCGTGTTTTGGATTCTCGAGGTGATCTTGTGTGCACGATCATCCCCGAGGGTCAGATTTTCAGAGCCGATTTTTCTCAGTGTGTCGGCTCTTCTCTATGTTTGGTTGCTGGTGTTTCGGCGGAGCTTTGGAAATGGCATAGGAGACTAGGTCACTTGAGTTTTGACTTGTTGTCACACTTGAGTGGGCTAGGTTTGGTCTGAGGATTGCCTAAGTTGAAATACCAAAAGGACTTGGTATGTGCTCCGTGTAGGCATGGTAAGATGGTCGCCGCCTCTCACCCGCCTCTGACATCCGTTATGACAGAGAGGCCATGCGAGCTGTTCCATATGGACTTGGTTGGTCCAGCTCGTGTGTGCTTGGCGGGTGGGAAATGGTATGTCCTGGTGATAGTGGACGACTGTTCTCGCTATGCTTGGGTCTTCTTTTTGGCTGACAAGGGGGAGACGTTTGGTTTTGTGCGGGATCTAATCTTGAGATTGAAGAATGAGAGGAATGGAGATGCCATTCATGCTATCCATAGCGACAATGGCTCTGAATTTAAAAACTCTCATTTCGAAACCTTTTGTCGTGATTTGGGTCTCGAACATCAATTCTCTTCTCCCTATGTGGCTTGTTAGAATGGTGTGGTTGAGAGGAAAAATCGTTCCCTTTGTGAGATGGCTCGGACGATGCTCGATGAGCATAGGACTCCGAGGAGATATTGGGCTGAGGCGGTGAATACCGCGTGCCATGTTGGGAACCGGATTTTTCTTAGGGCCTTCTTGAACAAGACGTGCTATGAGCTCATGCATGGGTGAGCACCTAGAGTGAGCCATTTCAGGGCTTTTGGTTGTCGGTGCTTTATTCTCAAGAAGGGTAGGCTTGATAAGTTTGAGTCGAGGTCTTCTGATGGGATCTTTTTGGGTTATGCTAGTCATTCTCGAGCATTCCGTGTGCTCAACCTTGATACTAACCTAGTCATGGAAACTTGCGAGTTTACCTTCGTTGAGACCCAGCCATGCAGTTCGTCTGTTTTTGAGTGTGCAGGTGACGACGAGATTGGCAAGAAGATCTTTGAGGACGAGGAGGATGATGCTGGAGAGGATGATGGTGATGATGAAGCTCCAGCCGAGCATGTACCCTCTACTTCCACTACGACGACTACGGTGCAGGATGGTCCAGCCCCTACACCGACTACGATCCAGCAAGATCAAGTGGAAGCTGCAGCTGAGGGGGAGGTTGTCTCCAGGCGAGAGGCACCGAGGCGCGTTCAAGTTGATCATCCTCCCTCAAGAATCATCGGCGACATCAATGAACGAACGACACGGTCAAGGTCCAGGAATGTTTCTCACTTTGCTCATTTGGCTTTTGTTGCTACCTTTGAGCCGAAAGACATTGGACACGCCCTCTCTGATCCTAATTGGGTGAACGCAATACATGAGGAGTTAGAGAACTTTGAGAGAAACCAAGTTTGGGAGTTGGTAGAGCCACCACCACAGTGCAAACCTATCGGGACAAAATGGGTGTGGAAGAACAAAGAGGGTGAGAATGGTGAGGTGGTGAGAAACAAATCGAGGTTGGTTGCTCAGGGGTATAGTCAGAAGGAGGGGATAGACTATGAGGAGACATTTGCTCCTGTAGCCCGTTTGGAGGCAATTAGGATCCTTCTAGCCTTTTCCGTGGCTAAAGGGTTCAAATTGTACCAAATGGATGTGAAGAGTGCCTTCTTGAATGGGTTTTTAGAAGAAGAGGTTTATGTGAAGCAACCACCGGTCTTTGAGAGTGCTGAGTTTCCTCACCGGGTGTATAGGCTGAGAAAGGTGTTGTATGGGCTGAAACAAGCTCCCCGTGCTTGGTATGGCCGTTTGAGGGGGTTCTTGTTCAGCAAGGGGTTTGAGATGGGCAAGGTTGATAAGACTCTTTTTCTCCTCAGGCAGGGTGACGATATCCTAATTGTTCAGGTGTACGTGGATGATATTGTCTTTGGCGGCTCGTCTCACTCTTTGGTTGCGAGGTTTGCAGAGGACATGAGCAAAGAATTCGAGATGTCTATGATTGGAGAATTGCAGTTCTTTCTCGGGCTTCAGATCAAGCAGGCGAAAGAGGGAACCTTTGTGCATCAAGCCAAGTACACGAAGGACATCCTCAAGAAGTTCAAGATGGACGACTCGAAGCCCCTATCAACACCGATGAGTACGACTACAGCGTTGGATGCGGACGAGGACGGAGAGCCCGTGGACCAGAAGGAGTACCAGAGCATGATCGGCTCCCTCTTGTACTTGACGGTGACGAGGCCGGACATTCAGTTTTCTATGTGTTTGTGCGCTCGTTTTCAGGCGTCGCTGAGGACTTCACACCAGCAGGTCGTCAAGCGGATCTTCAAGTATCTTCGATACACTCCTGAGCTTGGTCTTTGGTACTCGGCGTCCTCTTCTCTTTCGCTACTTGGGTTTTCGGATGCCGACTTTGCGGGGTGTCGAGTCGATAGGAAGTCGACTTCGGGGACGTGCCAGTTTTTGGGATCTTCGCTTGTTTCTTAGTCTTCTCGCAAACAATTTAGTGTAGCTCAGTCTACCACAGAAGCCGAGTATGTTGCTCACAGCTGCTTTGGATCACATACACGCTGAGTGACTTTGGTGAGGAGTGTTCCCATGTACCTCTCATGTGTGATAGCACGAGTGCCATTAGTGTTGCCAAAAATCCTGTGCTCCACTCCAGAACCAAACATATAGAGGTGAGGTACCACTTCCTGAGAGACAAAGGGAAACATAGACCTCATCCATGTGCCAACCGAAAAGCAGCTTGCTGATATCCTAACCATGCCTTTGGACCAAGCTACATTTGCCCGTTTGCGAGGGGAGCTTGGTGTTGTTTTTCCTTTTTGAGCTTTGGTTGGGGGGTTTGATGTACATACTCATGTTGCAGTCTCATTTATGTATCATATCATGCTTGCATCTTTGTATCATAGACTGCATGTGTATCATATGCTTTAGGCATGTGCTTCTCCTATATACTTGGATCACCATGATATGCTGGATATGAGATTATGATTTTGCTTGTGATGCTCATATGATGAATAGCGATGCTCTTGATAGCTTTGGGATGTATATGCTTGTGAATGGCTTTCTTTTGTAAAAATGCTATATATGATCGTCTCTTATGAGTTGAATGCCTTTCATGTTGATTTTGTGCACTTATGGCTATAGCTTGCTTAAATTGTGCTTGGAACCATGTTCTTTTCATTTGGGGTCAAAGACTCATCTATCATCATGAATGTTTAGCCTACATGCTACCTTGTGGAGAAGCCTAAGCTTCTTTTTGCCGCAAAGGCACTTCATGTACCATGCTTAATTTGTAAATCTTGAAATTGGTATATGAAATGCTTGTGCTTGAAAAATATGCTTCCATGTCATGTATGCTTTAAATTTCTTATCTTGGGTGCTAAACCGTTGCATGATGTTCACCGTTGAGAAGTCTCACATTTAGAAGTGGACACAAGGCTCGGTGGCTTTAACATGACATGAGATAGCTTGTAGGTGTTTGTGATGATCTTGTGATGAGAATTTGTGACCTTGCATGAAGTTTGTGAGTTATATGTTGTTTGTGCTCATTTTGATCGTGTTTAGGTCCTATGCTCATAAGAGGGAAATTTTTTGTGGAAAATGCTTTATTTTGACCATGGCTATGACACATGCTTATATGTCCCTATCTATCTTGTTGGCGATGCTTGTACTAAATTTGTGGCTATCTTGCTTGTCTATGTCTCACTTCTAGCATGTTGTAGTGCTCTTTGTCTATTTGAGAAGCACATGCTTGCATTTGTAGACTTGATTCATGCATTACCAACAAGGGGGAGGAATAGTACCCAATTCTTGCTTTGGGGGAGAAAGTTGCATCCAAGGGGAGTTTTGCATCAAGTGGGAGAAAATTTGGGGAGAAATGCATTTGTTCAGGGGGGGAGCTTGCATTTATGTGCTTTGGAGCTTCTTGCGCCTGATTTTAGTTGTGCTCTTTTGCCGATGGTGTCGAGCCCTTTTGCCTCACCTTGAGGAGTTGGCAATTTTGGAGCATTTTATCTCGGTTGTGTCGAGCCGTTGCCCTTGTCTTAGGGGACCGAGATTTTCCTCTTTCAAGTGATCTCGTTTTGGCCTTTGTTTGGTTTTTGATCACTTGTTTGAGTTTTTCAGTCGTTTCTTTTCTTTTTCTCTTTTCTTTGAATTGGTTACTATGTGTGTGTTGTCAATGCACTCATCAAGGGGGAGATTGAGGACCGGAGCGTCCGAGGACCGGTGGATGGTTGCTCCCTGGTGTGATGAGTGATTGACAACGTGGTGTGGACTGACTCTTGGCTGAGTATTGCAGGTGCAGGTTGCGACTTGACTCGTGTTGGTGCTGGTGAAGAGCGGGCGCGAAAGGTCTTAGCCTTGCGGGGCCTCTGAGGAGTGGAGAGACAAGTAGGCTCGGCTCGATGGACCCAGTGGCCGAACGGTGTCAAGTGCGGGCCGCATGGTAGCAAGAAAACCAAGACGAAGTCGTCGACCGGAGCCGGTGCAGGGTAGCGGCTCATGACCGAAGTCTGCACGCGGGGTTTGCGGCGGTTCACCACAAAACCGTCGGGTTACTTGGTTGAGCCACAAAACCAAGACCGGAGGCTCGGTAGGCGGAGACGGGATCCGGGCGCGCTGAGAAGCTTCGATGCCGGCGGACACATGGCGGGATCGCAGGGCCTGTGTTGGGAGGATGCGGACTGCGGCAAAGGCATGGCCGTGCGATGAAGAGGAGTGCTACATGACCTATTTGCCCCTGAGGGGTTTGTATCTCAACTTAAGTGCTAGGGGTAGCTTGGTCTTTTGCCCAACCCGGAGGGACTCATATATATTAGCTCTAGGGTTTCTGGGCAAACCATCCATCCGGACTGCTTCTCATTTCCTTGCTCCATAGGCGTAGATTTTCTTCACCGTGTTGTAGAGAATCTGTCCTCCAAGTGTATGGAAGCATTCATGGTTGCGTTGATTTCCTTCTGGTAGCTCGTGTGATTTTCGTGTCTTTTTCGAGCTATTTTCGTTGGATTTTCGTGTGCGCCTTGTTCCTTCGATTCTGAGGTGTTTGGGTTTGGATTTGTTGGTGGGGATTATGGATAGATGTCTTGTGCATCTTTGTGCTTGATCTTGACCCCCCAATCTCCGGATTTGGCCTCCGATTGAAGGATTTCAGTTGGAACCCTAGCTTTTTGGTAGAGCTCGGTTGTGATTCGATTCCCGGCGATTTAGTTCATTTGAGGTCTCAAGTTTTGGGGTATAGCATCTCCTAGGGACGCTTCACATCTCCCCCAAATCTTTCCTCAAGAGCTCAAGCCGTTTGGGAGATCCATGGATGGGTAGGAGAGGTTGATTTCGCGGGTTAGAGCTCGGGCTGCTGTCTGCGGACCACACGGACGGTCCGCACGTCCCTGGTGGATGGTCCGCGAGGAGGCTTTCAGCCGGCAGTTCGTTGTGTTTTTCGCGTGTTCTTGCGTGCTCGTGTTTCGATCCGTTTTGTCCGGTGCTTTTCGTTGCTCGGAGTTTGCCGGACGGTCCGCGAGGTGAGTGAGGACGGTCTTCTCCGCGCGGACGGTCCGCGGGTAGGGCACGAACGGTCCGTTATTCGAGGTGCAGTACTGGAAGTTCGGGTGGCATTTTCAGGCCGTCCGCCCTGAGCTTGCGGACGGTCCGCCCAGCCCCCGCGGACAGTCCGCCCCCTCCACGCGGACGGTCCGCCCCAGGCTGTGCAGATTGCCTAAGTCCTTTGCTTCTTGAGTTGCGCTTCCGTGTTGCTTTGAGTTGGGGTTTGTTCCTAGGGTTGGTAGGTCCATTGTGACTACGCGACCTTGGCAAACTCATGTGGGAATCCTCGGTTGTGATTTTGGGGCATAGGCCGAGTTCATCCTTCGGGAAGAATTTTTATCGGCTCCCATTCACTCCCCCCCTCTCTAGTCGCCTAATCGGTCCTTCAACCACCTTCTCACTACAAGAAAAACGCCGACTAGTGACGCAAAAAAAGGCTGTTTCTCGTCATAAACCGCGATTAATGACGCCAGTTGTTACGAAAACGCTCTGTCATTAATCGAGCGTCACAAACCACGATTAATGACGAGACCTTATTTCTCGGCGTCATGAGTTTAATGACGCGTGGAAATTCGTCTATACAATGCGTCATAACTTCGTTCCTGCAGCTTTGCCACGCTGGACAGAATCTAATGTGATATCCGATGTGGTAGGCCAATTGTGACAAATCGTATGCGTCATAAAACGAATTTGGCCCGTTTGTAGCTGGGTTGAGCCCAAAACTGTTCTTGTAGGCTGGCGTTGTTCATAGAGCCCAAAAAAGATTTTGTTGGGCCCAATTGTAGCTTTTTCAGATGAAATTTGATTAGGGTGGGCCCGTTTTGGTTGGGTCGAGTCCAACAAGTGCGCACATTGTTGCGGCCTTATGTGTCATGTTAATTTAAAAAAAAATGACTTTTGGCCCAATTAAAAGTGGGCTAAGCCCACTGAAGGACAATATAAAATTAACTAATCATGCATCAGTATTAATGGATTTAGTTTCAATTCTGATCCTTTTTTGAATAATTCTGATCTGGTTGGCAAAATAGTAATCAGCACATATTTCTTTATACAATAAAGCAATATGTTGTTTATTATCAAGCACGACCATATTGTTCATCACATATCACAAACTATTACAAGATAACAGTATCACAAGGAACATTGATTAACAAAGCTAAATCCAGTTCATAATCACAAGAGAAAGTGGAGATTTGATTTAATGATCTTAACCTCTTCATCTTTTACTGCTAAGCAGTAGACGAAGGAGGTCCTCACTGTCTTCGGTTAGCTTCTGCAACCTCTTAATCTCAGCTGACTGCATATTCAGAGTTGATTCTGATTCTTCGGTCTTTTTCTTCAAGCTACATAACTCTTTCTGGTGAGCAACAAACCGTTGTTGTAGTTGTACCCCATCCTGATTGGGAGCGTCAACTCGCTCTTCATCAACACTACTACATAAGGATTTGGTACCCATTCTTGAGTACTCGGCTGCCTCTGTTTTAATTTGTTCGGGAAGAAGCATCATTGACTTGGTAGCTTCCATCTAGCAACAGTGGATCCCAAGTCAGATTAGGACCTTGTAATTGATTCGAACTAAGCAAACAAAGGTGTTAAGTTTGTTACCTTGGAGCAGATCTGAATAGGAGCGACTTCAGATGTTGACCCTTTGGCCCGCTGAAACAAGAACAAGAACAAGAGGTAAGGGTTGAGATCATTCGCAATCGGAAACAAAGGTGTTAAGTTTGTTACCTTGGAGCAGGTTTGAACAGGAGCGACTTCAGATGTTGACCCTTTTGCCCACTGAAACAAGTACATGAACAAGAGGTAAGGGTTGAGATCATTCACAATCGGAAACAAAGAATGTGTTGAGTTTGTTACCTTGGAGCAGATCTGAACAGGAGCGACTACAAATGTTGACCCTTTGGCCCGCTGAAACAAGTACAAGAACAAGAGATAAGGGTTGAGATCATTAGCAATCAGAAGCAATTTCATCTATTAAGTTCAATGCGGTACATGAACGATCACACCCAATCCATCATCACCCAAGGATGCAACAAAATATGGAAAGCCAAAGAACATGGGTGTTGATGCTCCTTAGCCTCACCACTAAGGTTGCACTACGGTGACAGCGCCAGGAATGCTTGTTGGCACTCGCAAGCGTCGCTACCGGGTTCGCACCTCTAGTAACAGGGCTAGGGAACGTCTGGGTAAAACACACGATCAAAGAAAGGTTCGCAAGCGCACGGATTACCGTTGTAGCACTCCACCCGGTGGTATTCGGGTTATCGTATTTATATTTTCCCAAGGGAGGCACTACGGCAAAGATAATCGAATAAACGGTGGAGAAAGACAAGACTTGGTAAAGAGCTATAGCGGGGTAACGAATAAAGATATTCGGGGATAACTTGACACACACAAGGAGATCTTGATAAAGGACTAGAGAGGATCTAGTGAGCTGGGAGGACAACGAGACGAGAAAGGATCCTAACACAATCTATCTATTCTTGTCAACTCTAGACAAAGAGCTAACGCAAAGGATAACCAAGGCAAGCTAAACTAGTCAAGCTCTTCTAGTGCTGCAGGGGCATGCAAAGCCGTGCCCTCAGACTGGGATGAGAAGGGAGGACGACGATGCGCTGAATCCTACCAGCCCGAACTAACGTGGTGGACTACAAAGCCCGTCCGGAGCTGTCACCTCCTTAGGGTACCACAACTATTCCATTGAGCGGGACACCAATCTAAGACTAAGGTAAGCTCTGAGCACCGCGCTCACAACGAACCAAAGAACCTTTCCCCGGATATCACGAAGGAAGGTCTCTCTCTCCCGTGAAACACCGGAGATCAAGCCAAGAATGACCACAACACTATAGGGTTCAAGAGAGCTATGCAAACCGAGACTAAACTAACTTTAGTCTAAACCAAGAATAAAACTTCTAGAGCAAAGTAAAAGCTGAATGTAATTGACTCGAAAGGTTAGATAGAAAGATAACTTGAATTGTACTTGAGTCTAAACAAAGAAAGGATACAAGAGTAGTACCGGAACTCTGAAGAAGACTCCTCCGGAACCCCGAGACTAGCTCGACTCGACTCTAACTCCCAAGCTACACTAATCCTACTCTAAGTGAACAAAAGAGGGAAATGGCGATGCTCCTGCGTTGTGTGTCCAATCCAGCGAGTGTGAGGTGCCTTTTATAGGCAAGGGAGGTCGGTTGAGCGTGTGGGCCCAAAATCACAGGTGCGGCCGGATCAGGGGGTGCGGCCGGCCCTGTGATCCACCGCCTCTCGCCTTGGACACCCCTGATCACTGCTCCTGAGGCGGTTGATGGTCGGTTCCTTGGGTCGATTTCGGCCGGCACGTCGGTTGGGAGGTGCGGCCGGCCCTCCTCCGTGCCGTGTGATGAACCGCCTTCGCTCAGGGACGCCTAGGATTGCCTTGGAATGACGGTTGTGGCGGTTGATCGGCCGGACAAGTGGACCCATTGATCCAAGTGATCCTAACCTCCTCCATTCGATCAAACTGATGTTTCCTTGGTGGATCTCGTTCATCCAAGTTGTGCTCGCGGGAGAGGAGGTGCATTGGACCAGGCACGAGCCACGGGGCAGGGCCGGCCGCACCTAGCAGGGCCGGTCGCACCTGCAGGGCCGGCCGTGCCTGGTGGTTCGGTCGTGCCTAGCCCGTGTGGCACGTTGGTTCCAATTTCTCCCAAAATGTGTACCTACCCATGAAAATCACAACACAACTCGTGGAACTTTATTAGTACTAAAAATGTGCATGAAACTTGTCATATACTCCTCTCGAACCCGAGGTTTTGACGGTCGAATCCTTGTTGTAAGGACCGTCAACAAACTCCCCCAAGCGAAACGTTTGCTCGTCCTCGAGCAAAGTCTAGACTCGGCCTCGGTGGATCAGTTGTTGCATGATGTTATCGCTCGGCAAGTACCTGTGCACAAACTCCATGCTCTTCTTGCTAATTTGAAAAGGTTGGTACGAGAGAAGCTTAGCCTTACTTTACCTGTGGGGCTTGTAGCTTTCCACCTTTCCTTCGGAGGTTGAAGAGTAGAATGGTTTTTGACTTTGCATCTCTCACTCTTCTTCTTTTCCGGATCGTATCTCGGAGTTTTTGAAAATTTTGCAAGAAAGACAAGGTTCCTCGGATGGTTCCCTCGATCGCTCAAGTGGTATTTGTTACCTCACCAAAGGCTTTAAGCGAGCCTCAACTTCCTACTTCTATGGCTTGTATGTGGAGCTTTAGGTAGGATAAGTGTGAGACTCACTTGTGCCACATGATGTTGTTGAGCCAAAGACCGGATCCAAGAAGAAACTAGTCATGCAACTTGATCGAGATGTGCAAGTGTGTGGAATATTTTTGTTTGTTTTTCTAAGTACTCCTTGCTTTGAGATTCTCTTCTTGCTTTTATTTTGGAGGGGGGTCATGCTTCACTTTTTTTTCTATGCTCTTTGATTGGAGCACACATTTTTTTTCTATGCTTTTTGAGCATATACTTTTTTTTTCAATGACCCCTCTCTCCTTTTGCAAGATTTCAAGAAGAGAAATCTCTTTGGAACTTGGAGTATTTATTTTTGGTGGATGGATGGCATGTTTTGCGTAACTCCCGGTGTAGGAGTTAGCTAGTATATGTGGGTGTACGTGATCTCGATCATGGAAGCATGAAAAGATTCTACCAAGGGTCACAACAATTTGGCAAAACTCAATGGGTCACAAGCAAGCATATGTAGAAGGTTTAAACATTGATATCAACATATGGCTTTGGTAGGTAATATGACCATTGAGGAACTTGCCTTTGTTTTATTTTCAAAAAGAAATCATCTGAGATTTTCACCATACTTTGAGATAGAGCAGATCAACATTGTCTCACCATATCATACTAGTCAACACCCTAGATTTGATCATAAGCATTTGCTTCCCACAAAGTTTTATTTCAGGCTCTTGTCTCAAAACATACCAACAAATTCAAAAAGACATAGAGCACAAGGATATGCACTAAGTTCTTGCAAAGTTTTAACAAAGCAACCATTCATCATTTCCAAAGTGAGGGTATATAAACAAGATTTCAAGCACATGGTTGAAGCAAATCTTTTTGTTGTTTTTTCTTTTATTCAAATGAGATAAACAAGATGTTGAAAATTGGTTTGGATGGACATACCTTCCTTGATTGAAAATGGGGTCTCCCCCAAGCTAACTTTTGGTTACCTGGTTGGCGTGTCTTCATTTTGGTGATGAGTTGAGCACCTGGAAGCTTGTAGTGATTGACTTGATGGATTTGTGGAAAATCATAGGTACGGCCGTATCACTTGGTTCGGCCGGTCCTACTATATTTTCCCCAGGCACTCGTGTCCCCTCCTGTAAACATCCTGCACAAAAATTTTGTCGAGGGGAGGTACGGCCGTACCTCTAGGTTCGGCCGTATCACCAAAAATCTCCAAAACTGCTTTTCTATGTCTTGTTTACTTACTAATGCAATGGTGAAAACAAATTTGAAATCTAAACATGCTTGATGCATGAAATAAAAGGTTGGAAGGGAAATATGAGATAAATACCGGTTTACCTCTCGGTGAGGGCTCGTGGTTTAGAGTCTGTGAGCGGGACTCCTACGTTTGCTCAATTGATCTTTGATTCGTCCGGTCCCGGAGTGGAAGACTCGGACGATACTTTCTTCACACGCCACACCTTCTTTGTTTTCTTCGGTGGCGCTGAAGTTGGTGAGGCTTTAGCAGGGGTGTTCTTGATTTCCGTCTTCTTTTCCTCCTTAGCCTTGTTGATTGCTTTCGCCTTCTTTGGTTGGTGGTGCCCGTTGAATGCTTTCACCTTGGGTTTGGTCGGGGCCACCTCATCTTCCTGCACATGATTAGAAATTTTTCTATCGACCATTCGTACCTGTGAGCATTGTTCCACCTTTAGTCTAAAGGTGAATCGTTCTTCCTCGCCGTTGATGTTGAGGCGGATTTCTCCGGCTCCTACATCGATGTTGGCATTAGCGGTGGTTAAGAAAGGTCTCCCGAGGATTAGAGGCGTCCTTGTATCGACATCCATGTCGAGGACAACGAAATCCACGGGTACGAAGAAATCCCGAACTCTCACCGGAATGTCCTCTGCTATCCCCGCCGGGTAGCGGACCGATTGATCCGCTAGCTGCAAGCACATGGTTGTAGGCGACAAGGAAGTATAATTGAGTTTGTCGAAGACTACCTTAGGCATGACGCTAACGCTGGCTCCAAGGTAGCATAGTGCATTCTCAAAGTGTTCGGACCCGATGGAGCAGCTGATTGTAGGGCACCCGGGGTCTTTCTTTTTTAGAATGGCCGCACTACATTCCTCCGTGAGCTTGACCATATCCGTGGTGGGTAGAGGTCTCATATTGTTGAGGATGTCCTTGAGGTACTTGGCGTAGGTCGGTACCTGCATAGCCTCAAGAAATGGTATGTTGACATTGAGTTTCTTGATTACCTCAACGAACTTCCCGAATTGCTCATCCACAGTAGGTTTCTTGAGTCTTCGAGGAAATGGGAGTAGTGTGGTATCGACGTAATCTTGGGGTGTCGTCTTCCTTAACTTTTCCTCTTCGGGGGCTACCTCCTCGGTGTCTTCTTCTTCTTCCGACTCGGTGATCACTTCCTTTCGTTTCTTCTCTGCGGGGTTAGGATGTGGTGGATCCCGAGTGGTCTTACCACCTCTCGTGGTCACCGACTTTAAATTTTCTCAGGTAGGCTCGGGTTGTCCCGGGATTCCACCCGACTCAGAAGAAGATAAAGAAGCAGCAAACTGAGCAAGTTGAGTTTCTATCATTTTATTAAAGCTTAGCTGATTCTTCATAGCGGTGGTGAAGGATTCTATGGTGGAATTTAAATTTTCGAGAACTTTCTCATTGGAGGCTAGCTTCTTGTTTAGATTTTCATTAATTCTAGCTTGGCCAAAAACAAGATCTTTAATGGAAGGCTGATTATTGAAATTGTTAGAATAGTTACCTCCATTTTGATTGTTGAATGGGAAGTTGGGCCTCGAGTTCCACCCTTGATTGTTGTAGTTGTTGTTGCGGAACCCGTTGTTGTTGCCATTGTTGATGAAGATGGCTTCTTCCCTTGTCTCGAGACAATCATTGCCCGAATGACCCACATTGCCGCAAACTTCGCACGTCATGTGCGCGTCCATGATCTTGGCGGTTTCCATATTGCTTGATGCCTCCAATTCCTTCATGAGGAGGTCCATCTTAGCGACGATCATGTCGATTTCATCGACTTGGTGTACACCGCGGCTACAGGGTTGGAGACGATCTCCATCCCAACCTTGATTTGCCACCATCTTCTCGATCAATTCCTTGGCGGCGGGTACTTGTAGCGGGAAAAAAGCTCCTCCAGCGGCTGCATCTAGGTGCTCATGGGAAGTACGCTTGAGCCCGTGATAGAAGGTTTGAATTAGGAACCACCCGTGCATGCCATGGTGCGGGCACGCGGTGATGTACTCTTGGAAGCGTTCCCATGCTTCCGGGATACTCTCATCATTCTGCTGCTGGAAGCCCGAAATTCTTGCACGGAGGGCATTGGTTTTGCCCACCGGGAAGAACTTTGCGAGAAATGCCTTTGAGCACTTATCCCATGTGTTAATGGCATCTCGCTCCGCAGAAAACCATTGCTTCGCCTTCCCGAGCAATGAGAACGGGAATAGGCGAAGACGGATTGCATCATCCGTCACTCCACGGATAGTGAAAGTCCTACACACCTCCAGAAAGTGCTGGAGATGTGCATTGGCATCTTCATTTGGCTTGCCGGAGAATGGATTTGCTTGCACCATGTTGATCAACGCCGGCTTGAGTTCAAAGTTTCTGTCTCCCACCGCCGTGGTTGGTCCGGTAGGGACATTGGTGTTGGAGGGGGCGGAAAACTCGCGGATCGTCCTCTCGGCCATTGGTGCTGACGAGGTGCTGTCTACGGGATCGACGGTGTTCGTCTCTTGATTCGAGAGAAACTTCTGAGGGATGAGGACACGGGGTCGCACTCTCCTCACAAGTGACTCCAGATTGTCGTTAAAGTAGGACGGTAGGTCGAAACTGGTCATGCACTACTCTGCATACACGAGAGTAGAGCAAGGGTAAACCCGCTTAAATAGCGGTTCACCGAACCTTGATAATTCTACCACAATGCTTAAATGATATCTTATGCCTATTGCCTCCCCGGCAACGGCGCCAGAAATGCTTGTTGATGCTCCTTAGCCACACCACTAAGGTTGCACTACGGTGACGGCGCCAGGAATGCTTGTTGGCACTCGCAAGCGTCGCTACCGGGTTCGCACCTCTAGTAACGGGGCTAGGGAACGTCTGGGTAAAACACACGATCACAGAAAGGTCCGCAAGCGCACGGATTACCGTTGTAGCACTTCACCCGGTGGTATTCGGGTTATCGTATTTATATTTTCCCAAGGGAGGCACTACGGCAAAGATAATCGAATAAACGGTGGAGAAAGACAAGACTTGGTAAAGAGCTATAGCGGGGTAACGAATAAAGATATTCGGGGATAACTTGACACACGCAAGGAGATCTTGATAAAGGACTAGAGAGGATCTAGTGAGCTGGGAGGACAACGAGACGAGAAAGGATCCTAACACAATCTATCTATTCTTGTCAACTCTAGGCAAAGAGCTAAAGCAAAGGATAACCAAGGCAAGCTAAACTAGTCAAGCTCTTCTAGTGCTGCAGGGGCATGCAAAGCCGTGCCCTCAGACTGGGATGAGAAGGGAGGACGACGACGCGCTGAATCCTACCGGCCCGAACTAACGTGGTGGACTACAAAGCCCGTCCGGAGCTGTCACCTCCTTAGGGTACCACAACTATTCCGTTGAACGGGACACCAATCTAAGACTAAGGTAAGCTCTGAGCACCGCGCTCACAACGAACCAAAGAACCTTTCCCCGGATATCATGAAGGAAGGTCTCTCTCTCCCGTGAAACACCGGAGATCAAGCGAAGAACGACCACAACACTATAGGGTTCAAGAGAGCTATGCTAACCGAGACTAAACTAACTTTAGTCTAAACCAAGAATAAAGCTTCTAGAGCAAAGTAAAAGCTGAATGTAATTGACTCGAAAGGTAAGATAGAAAGATAACTTGAATTGTACTTGAGTCTAAACAAAGAAAGGATACAAGAGCAGTACCGGAACTCTGAAGAAGACTCCTCCGGAACCCCGAGACTAGCTCGACTCTACTGTAACTCCCAAGCTACACTAATCCTACTCTAAGTGAACAAAAGAGGGAAATGGTGATGCTCCTGCGTTGTGTGTCCAATCCAGCGAGTGTGAGGTGCCTTTCATAGGCAAGGGAGGTTGGTTGAGCGTGTGGGCCCAAAATCACAGGTGCGGCCGGATCAGGGGGTGCGGCCGGCCCTGTGATCCACCGCCTCTCGCCTTGGACGCCCCTGATCACTGCTCCTGAGGCGGTTGAGGGTCGGTCCCTTGGGTCGGTTTCGGCCGGCATGTCGGTTGGGAGGTGCGGCCGGCCCTCTAGGTGCGGCCGGCCCTCCTCCGTGCCGTGTGATGAACCGCCTTCGCTCAGGGACGCCTAGGATTGCCTTGGAATGACGGTTGTGGCGGTTGATCGGCCGGACAAGTGGACCCATTGATCCAAGTGATCCTAACCTCCTCCATTCGATCAAACCGACGTTTCCTTGGTGGATCTCGTTCATCCAAGTTGTGCTCGCGGGAGAGGAGGTGCATTGGACCAGGCACGAGCCACGGGGCAGGGCCGGCCGCACCTGGCAGGGTCGGCCGCACCTGCAGGGCCGGCCGCACCTGCCAGGCCGGCCGCACCTGCAGGGCCGGCCGTGCCTGGTGGTTCGGCCGTGCCTAGCCCGTGTGGCACGTTGGTTTCAATTTCTCCCAAAATGTGTACCTACCCATGAAAATCACAACACAACTCGTGGAACTTTATTAGTACTAAAAATGTGCATGAAACTTGTCATATACTCCTCTCAAACCCGAGGTTTTGACGGTCGAATCCTTGTTGTAAGGACCGTCAACAATGGGTAAGCAATATTATAATTTCATCCTTTAATTTCTACAAACCTCAAATAAGTTGACTTGGAACAATCTCTTGCAATTGGGAACAGAAGATCCACAATCACCCAAGCATGCAACAACAATATTCAAAGGCAAAGAGCATGGGGAAGCAGTCCAATAATTTCATCTACAAATTTCTACTAACCTCAAATAAAATGACTTCGAACAAATTCTTGCGATAGGGTACAGTAGATACACAATCACCCAAGCATGCAACAAAAAAATTTAAAGGCAAAGAGCGTGGGGAAGCAGTCCAACAATTTCATCTACAAATTTCTACAAACCTCAAATAAAATGACTTCTAACAAACTCTTGCAATAGGGTACATTAGATCCACAATCACCCAAACATGAAAGAATATTATAGAAAGCCAAAGAGCATGGGGAAGCAATCTAATTCAATCGATCTATACAGGGAGGAGACCGCAGACCTGACGAATAGGACGGGAAGAAGGTGTCGAATGCCGTCTCGATTTAGCAGCCTGACCTTGCGCCTTCAGCACAATGTTCTGCGCAACTATTGCAGATCTGCGGCCGCCAGGGTGAGCCTCGGGGGAGCCGACGGAGCAACGAGTTTGAACCATCTTGCAGCTTCAAGGACGTTTCCAAGGAAGGCTGCCATTCGTAGAAGAGGAAGGCCACCGCTCGTAGCAGAGGAAGCTGTCGTCGGTAGCTAGGCCTCTATTGCTGCTTCCGCCGCAGATCTTGGTCTCTTCGGCGGTCGAGGAGAAGATCCCCTGATTTTGGAAAATTACCAGGAGGGAATTGGGAGACCTGGTTTCCCTCTTTGTTATATATATATATATAAACGAGGAGGACCAGAAGGAGGAGCGGGGAATTCAAAATTTCAAGTCCCGCCTTTGTGGTCCAGAGCGGGAAACGAAAGACTTTGCATCATGGACCCAAATGTCAGTGACCCAAACAAAAGACCGCTTGGGTGTCGGACACAGGACTATACTCTACTTCATTTCACGTTAGACGGATGATCCGATTTTCGCATTACAAATGTACTCACTGCAACAAAATAACGTACCATTTCAACTGTTTATTACATGACTACAAACACTTAAATAAAACATTAAAACTATAGGGGACCCTGGTACAACCCTTCAGGCAATCTTCTACGGAGATTGTGCATAAATTCGGGATGATCAGTGCATACAGCCACCCAATCATATGTGAGTATTCTGTGAGGAAACATTCGCTCTAAGAGAGATATGCACTTGTCCTGCAATTGTGTGAAGTTAGCCTGAATTACCCATCATAGAAATGAAGTCACAGTTTCCTCACTTGCCATGTCCCACATCTTTGACGCACAGTGCAACTTCAAGCTTTCGACTTGGTACATGTCGGCGACCGAGAGTAAATAAGGCCAGGCATTGGCAGGAGTGTCCCATAAATCAGCCTCCTCCGGGAGTGATCCTTCACTAGCATATTTGATCAGGACTGAGAAGCCATCAGGGTGTGTGTCAATAATTGTAACAGTTTCAGAGCTAGACTCCACTCCTGGGCCGTAGAGCATTGCCTCCATCACACAAGATACATTCGCCACATCGGCACGTATCGCTCGTATCACCCAGCATTCCGCATCTACGTGCAACACAACTTCCACAGGGGCTTGGGCTGCAATGCTTTGGCATATGCTTCTTTGCACTGATGGAGGAGAAACTTCAATGCAGTCGTCCTCCAGTACTGAAACAACACATGATATGTGTATGCGATCTTCACTGGATGTCACGCGCTCAATGTCATGATGCTCCACCAGACATTCAAATCCTCTTGCTTGTAGATCCCGATTCATGAACCAAACTTCTTTTGTAGCTTAAACTCGAAACGTATCATCTTCATCGTTTGGGTCTCCAGCCATCGCACGCAACAATACTCGCACCTACGTGGAAGCAGTCACAGGTTTGACAAAAAATAACATAATGCGACCGTATCGCCATGTGTGAGTGTGTGTCTTCATAGCAGCAACGAGACACGTACCATTTGGGATTTGTGCAGAGGAAAGAGGACGACGACAATGCCGTCTGGAACATCCATCCACTGATGATCATTCATACCTGTAGGATAGCAACATAGTTTCCATTGACGGCCTCCCACCATGAACGTACCGGATTCCTTGAAGTTGCCCGCGGTTCCTTCGGCTTTCACTTCCTGGCTTGAGACTGAGAAGTCGACTTGCATGGAAGGAATCATTTTAGCATCTAAAGCCATTAACACAAATGACCTGCATTGATCGTCTCATGCCTAAAGTGTCTCTTATTATAGTAGGAGTGAATGTGTTGTTCCGAAACATCCGTTCGTGGACATCAGTTACCACCCGGAATGGACGCGTCCCTTCAGAGCGGGTGTGGCCACTTTCGGGTCATGAACTTCCTGGTTCTAGTCCTTAAGTGCGATGCAGAATGATCGACACGTCCGTTCAGAGGGGGTGTGCTGTGTGTACACACAAGTTCGTCGGTTAACGCCTGGTGCCAGTGCTTAACTGCAATTCTCAATGATCGACACGTGGATCAACTTGTGAGAGCTTGTTGTTCCCAAACGCCCATTCGAGATGCCCTTCTGTGCTTATATGCATGTTAATATTACACACACACACAAAAAAAACATATATTGCTATTCCAATTCCAGCTTATTCTGTTTTGGTCTTGTCGTGTCAACAAGTTCATCACGTTTCTCAGTCTCCAAGGCCAGCGGGAATCATCAAGTGTGAATCCAGACCATTCGTAGATCTTTACAGTCACGACTCACGCAGCGTACCTGATTGAGGAGGACTTGTCAAGTCATCCCGCACCCTGCGTGTTGCAATGAAAGGACCATCCGGTCCATCTGATTACAGCGCCCAATCTGGTTCTCCAGATGCAATTGACACATAAACCATTACATAAATAAACGGTAGAGAGTTGTCTCGTTGTTGATGCGGCATGAGCTGACGCAGTGAGACGGCCATTAGATGCTGCTGATGCGGCGTGATTTGGCCGCAGGACTTTCTTGCGCTCTACAGAGAGGAAAGTCCGGAAGTAAACACATACCTAGACACATCAGGCTCATCCCGTGATACCCATCGTCCACACATGTAATCGATGCATGCCACTGAACATTCTGACCTAGATAGATTCCTATCACGCGTAGGCCTGACTATTATTGACGCGAAAATAGGACGTCACCTCCGCGCGCAGCACACGTGACTCCCCGGTCTGTAGCAAGGCGTGCCAGCCAATCTGACCTGTTGATTGACAACGGAAAATATTAGGGATTGGCTAGAGAACCGTTGGCCTTGTAGCGACACGTGTACCAGCCAATCGGCCGATACGGGTAAAGGCGGGATCGGCCGGCTCGAGAGCGACCAAAGCGCGGGTGCGTAGATAAACAGATCGGCTGGATCGGCCGATCGTGACATCAGCACTCGACTAGGTCGGAATCGGCTGCGGTGTTAGAAGCCGATAGGATCTAGATCGAGTGCCTGATAAAGATAATAGCGAAAACCACAAGAATTGGTACGAAAACTTGCAGATCTAGCTAATATCAGTAAGGGGTGAATAAAGAAGTAGACGAAACCTCAGCAATGTGCCCAGAGGTTAAAGCCTAGGATTATTCGGTAAAACGGTACTCACAAGCTTGCCGGAGATCAGCTGATGCAGCCCGACGAACTCGAAGCACGACGTTGTAGAAAAAGGGAAATCGCAATGGCGAAGTCGCCGAAAAGTAGATGCTGTAAAGGTAGATGCTGTAAAGTAGATGCAGTAAAGTAAAGGGTTTGCCCGGAGGTGGTTTATTTGATATTGGTGTGTACAGATTTTCCGACCACGCAGGGTCGCTATTTATGTCCTGAGGACAACCCCGACTCCTAGCCGATCACGGCAATGTTTACTTGCATCTAAAGACAAAAAACTACTAAAAATAGAAAAGGACTCTCGTAGGAGTCAAAACTTCCTAAAACTGACTTTTTGACCCGTCGCCAATCGTAGACTGACCCGCCTCCACCATGCCTTCCTTTTGGCGTATCTCCTTGATTACCACCTTCTCTCTCTCCATCGGCCAATCTTCTAGTTATTCATCGGCCGATCGTTCTGACTCGCTGGCCCACCGTCAGGGTTGAATTCCTCTGACTATCGGCGGATCTTGTTGACTACCCTTATCTTTCCTCAATCGGCCGATTGCACTCTGTTTTTTCACCGGCTGTTCCTCCTTATCCCTTTTGACTTGTTTTTCCAAAAAACAGTGTCAACACATGCCCCCCAGTTTCGGAGTAAATAAACCTTTTGCTCCGAAATTCGCCTGAAATTGATATCCTTTCTCTTAATTTGAATGATAGTCCAAATCAATCTTCATTGATAGCGCTCTGTCCTTTCACTCTGATATTTTTCAGGGCTGTTCACCATGTGATACTTTGTTTTTTCTACCCCTCTTCCCTATAAGACTCATCCTTTTATCTAGGGGTTCCATGATTTCTTCCAGACTTGGTCCTCTTAGATGTAGCCATTGGTCTTTTAGTTTTAGGCATGAGAGGCATTTCTTCCTGGAAAACTCTTTAAGGAATAATAGTCGTCACTGGTCATTGACAGACTTCAACTTGAAATAGCATTTCTTCTGAGTGCTGCTAGCGAGCTCGCAGCCTCTGTCTGCAATGTTGGGCAGATGATTTCTGTGAACCATGTTCTGCAGTTTGTCGACATGATAGAGAAATTCCCCACCATTTGAGCGTACGTGTGTTATCCTTTATTTGGGGTGATTCCTTTGAATCAGTCATTCTTTGGAAACCATGCCATTCACGGGCTATCTATTTCCTTTTTTGCCGGATCCAGCATCTTCGGTTTCCGTCTTTTCTGGCTCCTTCATCCCTATCTCTTCCGGTGCCTTGGCTATAAATAGCTGTTCTCATACCCTTACGGAGGTCACACCTTTCCCTTCATTCTTGGCTCAAGACATAGGTCCAGGGAGCTTTAGGCTCTTGCTCTTCGGCTCCTCTCTTCTTCTCTGATTTAAGATGGCTAGAAGAATTCTTGTGAAATAGCCTAGAACATACTCCCCTCTCTAGTCTCCTTTTGTGAAGCCAGGAGGTCCAACAGCTAGAAGAATCCTTGTGATGCAACTTAGGTGCACTAGCTGGTGGAGGAGGGTGGAGGTTGTCCCTGGGCGTTGTGGAAAGAAGAACAACCCTATGTCTTCTTTCCCAACAAATTTGATGGGGAGAGTTACCGCATCTGGTGATTCATCTTCGTCAAATCTATGCTTTTTTGTTTTTCTCTTTCTTCGTCCCCATCGCTTGTTCAGTGATGACTAATGTAATCGATCTGTAATGAATCGTTCAAGTTTGTCTTCTCAATGTATTCTTTCAGATCTGCACTGTAATGTCACCATTGTAATTGAAGACGAGAGAATATATATATATATATATAGTTCTAAGGGTGATTTGTACATCGGCCATAACTTTAGACCGAACATGCTTAGATGATTCGGCTTTCCGCTGCTAGAGAAGATCTCATTTTCAATCGGCTGTAATCGGTCTCTTTCAAGCTCTGATTGGACTAAGCGTCTACCCATATACTCGGATAGTATTTCTTCAAATACTTTCCATTCAATGCTCTGGCAAACTTCTCTCCTTCCAATGTCTCTAAAATATATGCATTACCAGGTACGCATTGACTGATACGAAACGATCCTTCCCAAGTTGGTGACCACTTTCCATACTTAGGATCTCTAGAGCCGATTGGTAATATGAGTTTCCAAACTAGATCTCCTTCAGCAAATTCTTTAGTTTTGACTTTCTTATCGTACCACCGGGCTATCCTTCTTTTGTTCTTTTCGATATTCTCCAGAGCTCTCAGCCGATTGCCAGCAAGATCTTCTAATTCCTCTTTCATCATGGCTGAATAATCATCGGCCGATAGCTGATCTTGTAAAGAAGATCTTCTGGATCCGGTCTTTAACTCCCAAGGTAGTACAGCATCATGACCATACACCAATTGATATGGTGAAACTTTGGTTGCCCCATGGCATGCCATCCTGTATGCCCATAGTGCTTCATTAATGATTGTATGCCATCGCTTGGGATTTTCATCGATCTTGCATTTGATCAATTTGATGATGCCCTTGTTCGCCGCTTCTGCCTATCCGTTGGCTTGAGCATAATAGGGAGATGAGTTTAACAGTTTGATTCCCAAAGAATTTGCATATTCTTCAAATTCCCCTGAAGTGAATTGACTCCCTTGATCGGTTGTGATAGTCTGAGGTATACCAAACTGATAGACAATATGTTCCTTAACAAAATCAATCATATTACCTGATGTCACAGTCTTAATTGGGATGGCTTCAACCCACTTTGTGAAATAATCTGTAGCCACTAGCACGAATTTATGACCTTTGCTTGATGGTGGATATATCTGTCCGATCAGATCAATTGCCCAACCCCTGAATGGCCACGGCTTGATTATTGGGTTCATGGCCGATGCTGGAACTCTTTGAATGCTTCCAAACTTCTGACACTCTTGGAATCCTTTGTAATACTTGAAGCAATCTTCTAATGCCCCAGTTTGGTTGGGAAGCGCAAAAAAGTGCGCTCAGGGAATCTTGCGTGCATGGAGAACCTTTTCACGTATGAGCGTAACTTTACGCGACGAATCTAATGAGCATAATTAATCCATGATTTGCTACAGTAATGCTACTTCATCTTCAATGCTGATTGATGAGCTCCACAGACTCCCTCGTGAATTTCCCCCATTAAAGTTTTAGCTTCTTCTTCACCGAGACATTTGAGCAGAACTCCATCGATGGTACGATAATATAATTCGTCTTCTAGCAGAACATATTTAATGGCTCTTTACCTTAATTGTCTATCAACCTTCTTGGATGGATCTTTCAGATAATCTATTATCTCCTTCCTCCAATCTTCAGCTGATAACTCCATAGTCAGAATCGGCCGATACCCTAATGACCCTTGGGCTAGCCGATTAGCCTCACGTTGTGACACTTACGGATATGTTCAAGTCTTACTATTTTGAACTCTCAGAGTAGTTGCAGACATTCTTCGTGATAAACCCTTAATATGTCATCTTTGCATTCATATTCCCCTGCCAATTGATTTATCACAAGTTGAGAATCTCCAAATATCTCAACAACTTCAGCATTGACTTCTCGTAGTAGCTTTATCCCTTTTAGCACTGCCTGGTACTCAGCTTGATTGTTTGTCGAAGTCTTCTCAATTGGGATGGAAAATTCATAATTTGCTCCTTAAGGTGAGATGAGGACGATTCCGATCCCAGCTCCTACTCCACATGATGATCCATCAAAGAATATAGTCCATGGAATAGGTTCAACAACTGCAACTTCAGGCCCACAATGCTGAGTTACCAGATTGGCCATTACTTGCCCTTTGATTGCTTTGGCCGATTGATAGGTCAAATCAAATTCTGACAAAGCTAAGATCCATTTTCCGATCCTGACCTTCAAGATTGGTAATGATAACATATATTTGACCACATCATCTTTGCACACCACGGTGCATTCGGCAGTTAATAGGTAAGGCCTCAACTTTGTGCATGAGAAATATAAGCACAAGCAAAGTCTTTCCACTGCCGAATATCTTGTTTCTGCATCCAAGAGTCTTCTACTCACGAAATATACAACTCGCTCTTTTCCTTCAAACTCTTGCACAAGGGCCGATCCAATAGCCCGCTCATTAGCCGATAAGTATAACTTGAATGGCTTCTTGTCTTGAGAAGGCATTAAGACAGGAGGAGATTTTAAGTACTGCTTGACATTATCTAGAGCTTTCTGCTATTCTTCTCCCCACATGAATTTCTGATCGGCCTTGAGCTTCAGTAAAGGTGTAAATGGCTGAATCCTTTCTGACAGATTAGATATAAATCTTCTAATGAAATTGATCTTGCCAATTAATGACTGGAGCTCTTTCTTGTTTGATGGTGCTTTTATGTTGTCAATTGCGCTGATCGACTTCTGGCCCACTTCAATTCCTCTTTCGTGTATTAAGAAACCCAACAACTGACCAGTTGAAACACCAAAAGCACATTTGTTGGGATTCATCTTCAAGCCGTGCTTTCTAGTGCATTCCAATGTTTTTCGTAGATCAACCAAGTGCTCCTGTAACTCTTTGACTTGACAACTACATCATCAATGTAGATTTCTACTATCTTGCCGATGAGTTCATGAAATATGTAATTCATGGCTCTTTGATACGTGGCACCAGCATTCTTCAACCCAAAGGTCATGACAATCCACTCATACAATCCGACGTGGCCGGGGCACCTGAAAGCAGTTTTTGCAATATCCTCTATGGCCATGAATATTTGACTGCACCCAGCGTTACCGTCCATGAAGCTGATGACTTTGTGCCCTGCAGCAGCATTAACTAATGCATCAGCTACTAGCATCGGATACCCATCCATCGACGTTGCTTTGTTCAAGTCCCTGAAATCAATGCATACACGTAGTTTGCCATTTTTCTTGTAGACAGGGACTATATTAGAAATCCATTCGGCATATCGACATTGCCGAATAAAACCAGCTTTGAGTAACTTCGTTATCTCAGCTTTTATGTCAGGATAAATCTTCAGATTACACTGCCTTGGGTGTTGCTGGAAAGGTCGATACCCTGGTTTAATAGGTAACCGATGTTCAACAATGGACCGGTCTAAACCAGGCATCTCATAATATTCCCAAGCAAAGCAATCCTTGAATTCTTTTAACAATGCGACCAATTATTTCTTGTATTCAGCATCCAGCTTGGCACTAATGTACGTCGGCCTTGGTTTGCTTCCATCTCCAAGGTCTATCTTTTCCAATTCATCAGCCGACGTAAATCCGTGCCCAAGCTTCCCTTCGTCTTCAATGAACTGATCCATTAAGTCTCATCATTAGAGCCGACTACTTGAACCGGCTTTAGTCCAAAATCGGACACTTTGAGATACTTGGTATCCCAGACTTTTCCAGATATGCAGCTCACTTGATCGTAAATCCATCCTTGTGCTTCTGTAGCTGCTACTGTCAAGAAGGTTTCTCCTTGAACCACTTCCACTGAATCTCCGATCCATTGGATGATGGATTGTAGATGGTATGCAATAGTTGGCATGTATCCAATCCCGATCTAGCAGTAGATTATAAGATCCCCTCCCTTTAATGACAAAAAAAGCGGTCGGAAGGGTCTTACTGCCGATAGTGAGCTCCACGCAGATTGCTCCTTGAGCTGGAGAGACATTGCCTTCGAAGTCCACCAACATCATGTCGGTTTGGGTCAAATCTTCATCAGATTTCCCAATCTTGCGCAGCATAGTGTATGGCATCAGGTTGACTGCTGCTCCTCCATCTACTAGCATTCTGGTGACTGGCTTCCCATTGAAAAATCCCTTGAGAAACAAAGCCTTCAAATGTTTTCTCTTCTCATCTTCTGGTTTCTCAAAGATAGCTTGTCTAGGTTCTAGTGTTAGCTGAGCCATGCCAAGTTCTTCATCAGACAGATCCGAATCAATTGGAGCCATGAACTCTTTTGGTAGGAAGACAACCATGTTTATATCAGCGTGTGGTTTGTCATCCTTTGCTTCATCGGCCTTAGGCTTTGGGCGCCAAACCTTGGACCGAACCTTCTTCTTGTCTAGCACATGTCTCTCTGCCTCTTCATGCTGCTCTAGCTGACGTAGGTGCTGGACTCTCCTTTTCTGGGATTTGGTCAAGCCATCTGGACACCATTGTGGATTGGGCTTCTTACGTGTTTGGTTTGACCCTTCATCGTCCAGTTGTAGCGTGCGTCGACGTTCAGGAGCTCGGCACATGATATCTTCATCAGGGACCAGAGAATCGGCCATCTCTTCCAGCCGATTATTTGACTCTTCATTGACTCGGCTACCCAGCCGATCATGAATACTGGCCTTGCCCCCCAGCCGATCGTGGACTGAGATCCGTTGATTGTTGAATTCACGGTGATCTCTGGCTGCAGGTCTTCCGTCATTAAAGCAAACCCTTTTGGATGAGTTGTTGTTATTGTAAGCTCCGTTGCACTCTGGACAGTTTTCTGCCGTTGGTAGCTTGATCCCTTCTTCCCAGCAGTACTTGAAGAACGGAATCTCCAATGTCCTTCATTACGCCGTGCTCACTCTTCTCTTCCCCTTGCTTTCTCTTGTCGACGCTGGAATTTGTTGATCAGCATCTGGGACGTGACAGGTCGGCGTGGCTTTAAATCTCCCTCTTCAAGTAGTAACCCTTTTCCTTTGACATCGGCAGCGGTTACTTGTACTTTGGGATCGACGGCTCCTTTATTTTGAGCCAAATCATATGTCAGCAACTTAACTTGTGACGTGTCTTTGCTAGACACCTCAACTGTGTTAGTTGGGAAGGGGTGCTGATCAATCTTCATCGGCTTTTCAGCTTTGGCAGGAGTTTCAAATTTAAGCCTTCCTTGCTCAATAGCTGATTGGATCTGTTGTCTGAAGATCTTGCAATCATTAGTGTCGTGCGAAGTTGCATTGTGCCACTTGCAATATTTCATCCTCTTCAGCTCCTCTGCAGATGGTATGGTATGGAACTGGGAGAGCTTAATCTGCCATTGCTGAAGCAACAGATCAAATATCTTATCGGCCTTAGTGATATCAAAGCTGAATTTCTCTAGTTCTTTCTTGCTAAAGGGACAGGACACTGTCTTCTTGCCTTTGACCCATTCTGCAAGCCCTATCATATTATCTTCATCTTCTGAATCAGAGTAATCCACATAGGACACCTTCTTCTGAAAGTTTCTTCTAGGTTCATAGGACTTTGCAGTTTCTTGACTCATTCGACTGACCAACTGGCTGAGACTCTCGAAGTCATGTGATGCATATTTCTCTCTCAATGTTGGCAAGAGACCTTGGAAAGCCAACTCGGCCAGTTGTTTATCTCCCAAATTCAAACTATAGCACTTGTTTCTGACCTCTCTGAATCTTTGAACGAATCCAGCAACTGTTTCATCGTTCCTTTGCTTGAGTCTGGTCAGATCAGTAATATTCATCTCATGGATGCCAGAGAAGAAATAATTATGGAACTGTTGTTCCAAATCGGACCACTTGATGATAGAGTTAGCTGGCAGTGATGTGAACCATGAGAATGCTGGCCCTGATAGAGATGAAGAGAACAAACGTATCCTGAGTGCATCAATGTTCCCTGCTTCTCCACATTGGATGATGAATCGAGTGATGTGCTCCATAGTGGATGTTTCATCTTGCCCAAAGAATTTGGTGAAATCTGGCACCTTGAATCTTGGAGGGAACGGTATCTGGTCATAACCAGATGGATACGGTGTCCTGTACATGCAGGACTGCTGTTTGGGTTTCATACCATATTGCTTCTGCAGCACCTCCGAGAAGTGGTCGATCAACTCCTGCTTCATGTGCGACTTCAATTCAGCAGATGCTTGTTCAATTGCTTGTATCTCAGCTGGAGTTTCTGGAGGTCGTTCTTCTAAGATCCTTGGCTGTGGATTTGGTACTGTTGACGCCCCTGTTCCAGAAGAACCTTGCACATTTGAAATAGGTAGAGTCTGCCCGATCGGCTGCCCAGCCGATGGAGTTGGCTGCTGTAAATTCAATTGGCTTGAGATAGCCAATTGATTTAGAAGTGTTTGCAATATTTGTGCAGAATCCACTTGTGGAATTACTGGCTGCCCTGTTACCCCTTGGTTGATCGGCTGCTGAGGCGATGATCTTGTATGAGCCACTGTGTTGGCTGGGGTTAAGACAGGCTGCATTGGTGCTGGCTGTTGTAACGGGGCAGTCTGTACAGGCATCCCCAATGTTGGCTGCTGTAGTGGAGCAGTTGGCACGGGCATCCCAAGTATCGGCTGTTGAGCCGATCTCTGAGGTAGAATAGGAGTTGGTCTCTGAGGTGGAACGGGAGTCCTTTTCTCTGTTGGTATGACCATATGAGCATGAGCTAGACTGATCTTGACTCTTTCGAAAGCTTTATTCCCGTGATTGAAGTAGACGAACTCTACTCCATCCCCATTCATGTGCACAGTCCCTGGAGTACCTCCAAACATGGCTTGATAAGACTGTGGGTACTTCACTTCTGGAATTTCCTCAGGCTGAGGCTCAAGAAAGTTTGAGATGTTAGTCTCAAAATGATCACGAGGTAAGCCCCATCCTGCAAGCCTTCCATCTTGATCTCTCATCGCAGGATATTTTTGATTCTATATTGGAAGCATCTGATCCAGGACGTTAGATTGCACTGACATTGTGACGACTGGGTCTTTAGCTTTACCATCACCACTTTGATTCTGAATCAGCTGGGAGTCCGATGAAGAACCAGGAGCAGCCTGTGGAGACAGTGTAACTTTTACTGTTGAATCATCAATCGGCGGAGTGGCCGATTGGTCTTGTTGGAATATTGGAGGAGTTTGGTTTGGTTGAAAATATGCAGGTCCCAGGTATCCTCCTTCTGCTCCTTTCTTGAGTGCATCAATTATGGCATTCTGAATAGTATTGGCGAAAACCTTAGATTGATCAATCATTGTTTGATGCATCGCCTTGGTCATCATGTCTTGAAGCCCTTCAGGATCGGCTGAGAAGGTGACTTGCTTAGGTGTTGGCAAAGGATTCTTCTTGAAGACTCCACCTTTAGTCTGACCGTATGATGCCAGGCAAAGCTCTTCATAATGCTTCATGTGAGCTTCGAACTCAGGTTTGTCAGTATCTTTCAGCTGATCCTTGGTGATCGTTTGGACGTTTAAAGGATCAACCTCAGAAGGACCAGTCTTCGTAGGCTTCGTCATTGTTGACTTTTTCGAGTCCCACTGGGCGTGCCAAAAGTGTGTTGACGCGAAAATAGGACGTCACCTCCGCGCGTAGCACACGTGACTCCCCGGTCTGTAGCGAGGCGTGCCAGCCAATCTGACCTGTTGATTGACAATGGAAAATATTAGGGATCGGCTAGAGAACCGATGGCCTTGTAGCGACACGTGTACCAGCCAATCGGCTGATACGGGTAAAGGTGGGATCGGCCGGCTCGAGAGCGACCGAAGCGCGGGTGCGTAGATAAACGGATCGGCTGGATCGGCCGATCGTGACATCAGCACTCGAGTAGGTCGGAATCGGCTGCGGTGTTAGAAGCCGATAGGATCTAGATCGAGTGGATGATAAAGATAATAGCTAAAACCACAAGAATTGGTATGAAAACTTGCAGATCTAGCTAATATTGGTAAGGGGTGAATAAAGAACTAGACGAAACCTCAGCGATGCGCCCGAAGGTTAAAGCCTAGGATTATTCGGTAAAACGGTACTCACAAGCTTGCCGGAGATCAGCTGATGGAGCTCGACGAACTCGAAGCACGACATTGTAGAAAAAGGGAAAATCGCAATGGCGAAGTCGCCAAAAAGTAGATGCTGTAAAGGTAGATGCTGTAAAGTAGATGCAGTAAAGTAAAGGGTTTGCCCGGAGGCGGTTTGTTTGATATTGTTGTGTATAGATTTTCCGACCACGCAGGGTCGCTATTTATGTCCTGAGGACAACCCCGACTCCTAGCTGATCGCGGCAATGTTTACTTGCATCTAAAGACAAAGAACTACTAAAAATAGAAAAGGACTCTCGTAGGAGTCAAAACTTCCTAAAACTGACTTTTTGACCCGTCGCCAATCGTAGACTGACCCGCCTCCACCATGCCTTCCTTTTGGCGTATCTCCTTGATTAGCACCTTCTCTCTCTCCATCGGCCAATCTTCTAGTTATTCATCGGCCGATCATTCTGACTCGCTGGCCCACCGTCAGGGTTGAATTCCTCTGACTATCGGCGGATCTTGTTGACTACCCTTCTCTTTCCTCAATCGGCCGATTGCACTCTGTTTTTTCACCGGCTGTTCCTCCTTATCCCTTTTGACCTGTTTTTCCAAAATAATGGTGTCAACACTTATGTAGGGTTTGTTCTTCGTTTGTGTATGCAATACGTGGGGAATGGTCGGGCAAGGAAGGGACGGAGTATGGAACTTGGAGGAGTCGGGGAAGGGGGAGCTGCGGGCACAATAGCACCTCACCACCACCCGGTTCAGCCGCTGCCATCGGCACCGCAGCAGCACCCGACCCTAATGGCACCTCCACTTCTGCTGGTATCGGCACCTCAGCAGCACCTGGCCCCAATGGCACCTCCACTTCTGCTGGCATCGGCACCTCAGCAACACCCGGGGGTGATGCCACCTCCAGTTCAGACGCTGGCAATGGCAGCTCAGGATCAGCTGAACCTCATGGCACCACCTTTTCGCCCACGGCCTAGGCTGCCACGTCTGCTATTGCCCGTTGAAATGCCACCCCCGCGGCCAGTGCTCATTGAACAAGATGAAACGCATGACCTGAAATGGTTTGTGTTGCTTTGGCTTCAGCAGGGCGGGCCCGCCCATGTTTATCACGAAGCAATGTGGGTGTGCCCTTTTTGCCACAAGGGTCACAGGCAATGGACCATTTGTGACCTGCTATTACACGCGCATAACATCGTCGTTTTGCCTGCCTGGGTTTGGGATGCAAGGGCGAGGCATCGCGCTTTGGAGGAGTATCTGATCCAGGAGCCACGTTTTGCTGCACTCCGTGCAGCGGCTGGATTTCCATGAGCCCGTGATGGTAATAGTTTGTGGTGATGGTAGTAGTATGAGCCGTGATGGTAGATGCTAGTAGTATGTGGTGATGGTAGTAGTATGAGCCGTGATGGTAGATGCTAGTAGTATGTCGTTCAAAGTATGTCACTGTAGTTCCAAGTATGGTGGATCGATCCATCCTCATGTGTAATCAATGCGTATGCATGCGTTTGTGTCGTTTGTATTTGGATTGTGTTGTTTCTAATAAAAATGGTAATGTGTGTGTACTCCCTCAGTATAAATTCATTGTATACGGAAAGTCCATTCCATTAATTTCTTAAATACCGGATGAACACATGACGAAAGTCTGGTTTATAGTTTTCAGTCAGACCGGATTAAACTGTCACTGCTACGCAATGAGAAAACCAACATCATACAAGGAAAAAATAGTAGTAGTAGTATTCAATCAGACCAGACTTCTACTTCTACTTCTTCTACTCCTACTTCTACTAGTAGGAGTTACCACTAATCCACTAATCAAGGCGCCGCTTCTTTGTCGATGGTGCACCCGGCGCCTTGTTGCTGCTACTCACGGACGAGGATGTCGCTCTGTTGCCGCCACTGGTGGAAGATGGTGGCAGACCTCCCAGGGCGCCGCCCGCGGATGAGGCCGTCCCTCCAATGCCGCCGCCAGAGGATGATGTCGCCGCTCCATGGCGGCCGGTCGAGCACGGCCTTGACGCCGCTCCATGGCGGATGATGACGGCCGGTCGATGATGGCCTCTGCTCGGTGAGGATGGCAGAGATCAACTGCCGTCGATCGATGAGGATGAGAGAGGATGACGACGCTTGGAGACAACAGTTTCCTGGCGAGTGGCGTTGCTTTCGCGCCCCTGACCCATGGCACCTCTTGCTGACTTGCGAGGGGTGCGATGTTTCAGAGGCACATGATCTTGGATTTCATTTTGTTCCACAAACTCCGAATCATCAGAGGATGTGTCAACCACCACCCGAATGGGCCTCCGCTCTGCCTCCTCTTCATCAGACCACTGGAGATCCTCCCTTTCATCATAAGAGGAGGAGGATGTGGCTTGCGCCGCACCTCTAGGAGACAATGGCTCCATGGGGAGAGGAAGAGAGCACTGTGCGAGGATGGGGTTTTTTGGTTGGTTGCAAGAGTTTGGGAGAGGAAGAGGGCGCTGGGAGGAAGGGGGATATTTATGGCCAGAGGAACCCATTCAGCCATTATTGAAAAAACTGCTCCCAAAAAGATTAGAGTAGTTGCGGGATTCGTTCAGTTCAAACTAATTCAATTTTGACCAAATTGACACTTATATCTTCATATAAACTTATCGGGAAGTGAGAATTGCATTCTTTTGTGGATGGAGGGAGGACGTTCTGAGGAAGGGGGAAAGACCGTTCAGCGGAATGTTAACGGACCGGAAGAAATAATTGTAGTCCAGAAGGTCCTTTTAGCAATACATCAGTATACCGGACCTTCTGGACTACCTTTTCCAGTCATTTGTCTTTGTTGGAGCTGTAACTCCTCCATTGTTCTCCCACAACCTTGTTCTTTGGCTATCCTGTCAATGATGCCTCGTCCCTGGGCAAATCTTATTCCTGACCTTGTTGTGAGTGTCGCCAATAAGATCAGTGATGCAAGAGATTTCATAATGTTCAAAGCTGTCTGCAAGGGTTGGAACTACGCTCGTTCAGGTGAGGCACGCCCGTTTGACCCTTGGATTCTGAAATCTGAATTTATCTTGAGTTCTGGAATAAGATCATCTTGTTTGGTCCTGGCAAGTGCATTGTTACAGAAGAGCATGCCATTTCTGGTTTGGCTGACCTGAGGGCAAATCACATTTACTTCCTACGAACTTATCATCATGATGAAAAGAATGAGTACTGGATCTACCAGCAGGGAATAGGTATTGTTCCAGGCGTCAACACTACTCCGGCGATCCGCATTAAGCAGGTTCGTGGGGACTGGATTTGGTCACGAGGAACATGGCTGTTGCCTAGCTATCCATAATGAGGAACTTCGATTGTGTACCACCTGTAACGCAATTCATACAAATATCTATATTCTCATCCTTCGTCAATTATTCCGCGCATATGTATGAGTTTCTACCACAATCACTGTAGGGAACAAGCAGTTACACATTCGATAATTAGGAAGGTCCTTCCCATAAAGCATCAACAGAGCGGACAAGTATCAAACATCATAAGATGGCATCTCACAGCTACTCATCACCACAAAGTTCACACCACCAACAAGTATCAAATACCAAAATACAAGCATGATTAGCACCTCTAAACCGTCTACCTAGCAATAACACCACGAATCACATTATGCCTCATTGTTGTCCTTGCTGAGTGACCTCTTATATGAGGTCTGTCTCAGCATTTCCCTCACCTTCTTCACCACAAGTGTTGCAGAATCCAGGAGCTGCTTGACCGTCTGCAGCTCAGCGGCAGTCTCTTTAATATCCCTCTTAGCCTTTGCTCATTCTTCCTTCCACATCCTTGCCTCCCTTTCAGCTTTTAGGTACCTGTTAGCTTCACCCTTTTCTGTAGGAGACAATAGAGCATCATTTCTCATTTTCTTTCTCGTCTCAAACAGGTTATGGGTTACCTCCCCGTAGTATCGCGTTATCGTCTGCAGCTCAACTGCTTTGATATTGGCCTCCTCCTTAGCAGCTGTACATGCTTCTTTCCACGACCTTGCTTCCTCTTCTGCTTTTCCCTTCATTTCCATCAGTTTCTCTAGAACTTTTAGAGTCCTAATATTCCATTCAGGATCTATCCACCTAAACGACGCGCACTTCATGCCATCAGTCTGTAGTTACCGATTTCGTTCATATAATTAGCGATTGACCACACAAACATCCAACGCAGAAGCAACATTTATTAGAAGTGTTACATGTTATCGTTTACCTCACAGCAGCATACATATCGACGCCCAGGGTTGGCGCCTGTCCAGTCATACCTCAGATGGACAGGCAACCCGTCCTTGCACTCGTTTTCATTAGGATCTATAACGATAACTTCAAGAGGACCAGGCGTCGGCGATCTGGAGCTTTCGGAGTCTACTCCAAACACCTTTAAAATACATGAATATAGTCTGTTAACCCAGATCCCCAAATCCAGAATTCCCCTTAACTAGTATGACAGATCAAAGTAGCATGGCTAAACAGAGGACTGACCCGTCCGGAGCGAGTCCTGCTTCTCCGTTCGCCGCTAGGGCCGCTACGATTTGCCATTCCCGCCACGGGCAACAACAGATCTAAGCACCGATGCTAGCTCTAGTCTTTGCCACAAGGAAAAGGAGCGTGGTGCCGGCGAGTCTCTTGCAGAGTGGCAGTAGTGTACGCCGCGTCGTCGAGAGAAATGAGATATATACACTTGTCTGCGGGAAAACTTTTTTTTGGCTGTCGCGCGCGCTTTTCTCCCGCCAACTTACCAGAACCGCCCCATGCTATTGTTGGGGCAGACATGTCCAGTTTCCGGGCGCGCGGAGGCCGGACACGTGCAATAGTCGGCACTTGGAAACAAGTAGTTACACAATTGTTTCTCAGGAAGGTCCTTCCTGCCAACCATCAAAAGGACGGACGATCTGATTCTGGATCAATCCAAACAAACAACATCTTAGCTTTTCCTCCCTTTTTACCACTAGGAAGGTCCTCCTTGCGAAACATCAACAGGCCGGGGTTTCCTCAATCAAAACTTTCCCCTTCTCTATCTATTATCACCATACCTCCATTGTTCTTCCTCTACCTCCATTGCAACGCATATGAATTCCGAATGGTGAGTATGCTCGAAACGAATGAGTTTGGATCTTCTACGGAGATTGTGCATAAATTCGGGATGATCAGTGCATACAACCGCCCAATCATATGTGAGTATTCCGTGAGGAAAGATTCGCTCTAAGAGAGACATGCACTTGTCCTGCAATTGTGTGCAGTTAGCCTGAATTGCCCATCGTAGAAATGAAGTCACAGTTTCCTCGCTTGCCATGTCCCACATCTTTGATGCACAGTGCAGCTTCAACCTTTCGACTTGGTACATGTCGGTGACCGAGAGTAAATAAGGTCAGGCATTGCGATTCACAATGATCGACACGTCCGTTCAGATGGGGTGTGCACACAAGTTAGTCGGTTAACGCCCGGTGCCAGTCGTTAACTGCAATTCTCAGTGACCTCCATCGCAATGCGTATGAATTCCGAATGGTGAGTATGCTCGAATCAATTTTGAATAGATTAAACCTAATCGGCATAATAAGATGACATCTCATAGCAACTCATCACCACAAAGTTCACACCACCAGTCCACCAACAAGTAGCAAACATCATACGATGATCCGGTAGCCAACACCAAAACACAATCATGATACAAGTTTCACAATAATCATCACTACTCATTCATAATCATAACTCCATCTCATGTTTGGCCTCCTGCAGCTGTTCCTTCACCTTCTGCACCTCCTACCGCGAATTTTGTGGCCTTGCGGGACTCTCTTGCATTTCTTAAAGTTCTTTCAGAAGATCTACATGTCTTATCTCAGGGCGAGGACTCTATAGGATCTCGGAAGAGATTGAAAACATCATAGAACAATTAGCAGAAAAAGAGAAAGAGCTTTAGTACACACCTAAGGACAAGACAACTGAGGGCGGAGATCATTCTTCTTACCATATACATTGGAATAAAAGTGTCAATGAATGGGTAGGATATTGAGTTTGTTGGGTCAGTCTTTTCTTTTAAATTTTCAAGAAGTTTGTTCTCAGTTGGACTGAAATGGGTACTAATAGGCAAGGGTACCCGTTTCAGTCCAACTGACAACGAACTTCTTGAACATTTAAAAGAAAAGACGGACCAAACAAACTCATTGTCCTACCCATTTATTGACGCTTTTATTCCAATGTCTACGTTAAGAAGAATAATCTCTGCCCTCAGTTTTCTTGTTCTTAGGTGTGTACTAAAGCTGTTTCTCTCTTTCAGCTAGTTGTTCTATCATGTTTTGGATCTCTTTGGAGATCCTAATAGAGTTCTCCCCCGAGACGAGGCATCCAGATCTTCTAAAATAACATTAAGATGTTCTTGTAGAACTAAACTTATCCTTGGAGAAAACTCATCTCGATCTGAAAAATAAACTCATCTCAGTCTATAAAAAAACCTGAATCCCTTGAACCCAATTGTATGAGTACAGTAAAACAACCACCACACGCCACAAAACCTGGTTGTTTGCTACCTACATAAACTCAGCAAGGGCATGGTTGTCCTAAATGAACCTATCGATCCATCGAACGATGCAAATTGGAAACTAACTGAATCTAACACCTGTGAATTGTGCAAATGCTAACAATCATGGCAGAATCCAGATGTCCCTTCAACGGTCTGCAGCTCCGAAATAGTATCTTCAATCTACCAATTCATAAAACGATGGACCTATCAATCCTATCAATTGTGCACCTCCACAAAAATCCATAAAACGAGTGGCTTGAAGCACATCTAGAAGCTACTAAAATACAAAACCTACTGTAAGATGATGCAAATTGAAAACTAACTGAATCTAACATGAATTGTCTATAGCCTATCAACTTCTAACACCTATCGAAGTGCAAATCTAAAGGTACGATAATGAAATCTAAATCTACCAAATATGCTCATCAATCCTCCAAATCCCCAAATCTAGATATCCCCAACCCTAGTAAGATAGGGGAAAATATAGCGGCTCAAACCAGAGGACCAACCTTGTCTTGCTGTCTCATCCTCTTGTTGCTGGGATGTGGCGGCGCAACCATCTTCCCCTCACCGCTAGGATCTGCCATTCCTACCACGAACTATTGCAGATCTGCGAAGCGGAAGTCAAAAGTCTTTGCGAAGTCTGAGTGAAGTGTCTCACTAGCCATTCGATACGTAATTATAGACTCAACTGAAACTTACATGTGGGACCTGGTCACAGTAAAGAATTCGCATGAACTATTAGTAGAGTTTCCCATATACCTATCACAACCAACAAGTGGTGCAGTGGTAAACAGCACACCCTTGTTCCTTCAGGTCTCTGGTTCGAACCCATGCCATGACAAATTATTTTTGCAACATTTCGTGACCTATGCTTACACGTGGGACCCTGTAACTATTTATGATGACTTGGAACACTCTATTTTCGAAAAAATGCTTACATGTGGGACCCAACTGAATTTTATGACAACTTGGAACACTCTATTTTAAAATAATGCTTACATGTGGGACCAAAGTTAGTTTATGACACCGCTGACATGGCTAAAATGCTTACATGTGGGACCCTGGAAAATTTTATGATGACTCGGAACACTCTATTTTCGAAAAAATGCTTACATGTGGGACCCTACTGAATTTTATGATGACTTGGAACACTCTGTTTTTAAAATAATGCTTACATGTGGGACCGATGTTGGTTTATGACGTATTTTCAGAGCTTATGGCGTCACAAAACAGCATGGAACAGAGAACGCCCGGCTACAGTACCAACTGTAATGATGAAAAAATTTTTTGTCATAAATTTGCTCGGAAGTGAAATATTATGACGAGATCAGCCAGGAATGTCATAAATCAATGACACTAATAGTCAATGATTTTCTTGTAGTGTCTCTCAGTGCGTCTCCCGTGTGGCCACACGGGAGCATTTCACAGTTCCGGTGCAATTCCCTTCGCGGAGGGGATCGCTTTGAGGGCCGGATGCAGGATGGGACCTTAACTACTGAGAGTTCGCACGGTAGGATGGGTTTGGTTGGTTCGCTACCGACTGGGCTCCATCCCGAGTTGGGTACAGGTGTACACGCTCTGTAGAGTTTAGATCTATACGTATAGCCGCGTCCTTGGTCATGGACGAGCCCAGTGGATTGTTGGTTCTCATGTTTTGGGATTTCTACCTCCCCCTGTAGTTTGAGAGTGTGGTGAGCCGTGGTTGCAGTCGGGGAGAGGAGAGTTGCTCCCTCTACCTCGCATATCGGATTGCAATCATTGAGGTGCGAGGAGAGGAAGTTCTCGCATCGACCCTAGATGGAGATAGGTTGTGGAGACGGGTCCCTGGGGTATCAGGTGTTCCCGAGTTGTGATGAGAGTATGGATTGGGACTTATATGGAGATGTTTTCTTTTTATGCTTCACTGCTGCTGCATAGGAAACCTGAGATTTTACCTTGCCACTTTGCTTATCCTTTAGAGTTAGGCCACTTAAAGCTGCATATAGTCGGTGCCGTGAACCTATCCCATTCCTTGGGGATAGTTTTGTGAGTGTGCAGGATTGGACTTGCAGTGAGAGTCCGAGTTCAAGGAATCCATGAAGGAAGGGTTGCATTGCTTCGCTCAAGGATGCCTGTGGTGAAGATTGAAGATGAAGACTTGAAGCCCTAGCTACCGCTATGCAAGATTTCTACTTGTCGCTTAGCCCAAGGGGCTTGTACTAAATTCATATACCGAGTTGTTTCGGATGTAAATATTTTGTTTTGTACTCTGATTTCGTTGTATGGAAATGATATTATTCTGTAATGAGTTCTGTACGTGATAGCTACTGATCCAGGGACTATCACAATGGTACAGGGAGTCGGGTTTTCCTCACCGAAAACCCGGGTCGTTACAGGTGGTATCAGAGCCGTACTTGACCGTAGCACGCCACCTTAGTTTGGTTGATAGCTTAGGAACATTCTATATGGTCTATTTTATATATACCCCCTTGAATTATTTGAAATATACCTTCCCTACTTTGAGAAACTCTATCTTTCCTTCGTTGATGCAACTTCTTACGTGGACTAGATAGGATGAGTCAGAAGATAGCTTGGATGGTATGAGAATACCTTGAACTACTCAGAGTAGAGTCTACCTTGTTTGACTTGCCACGAAGTAATTAGATCGATTAGTGTGCGAGATCTCAACGGTTATGAGTTAGCCTTGAGATAGCACTATCTATAATGTTTTGAATGCCTGAGTGATTGGTTATTTATGGATCTTATTGGATCTCGTGGTTCTTACTGTTGAGTGTAGGATTATATATTAGCGAATATTTTCATGCTTGTACTTGCTGCTAGAATAGGTAACCCGAGCCGAGTGCTACCCTTCATAGGAAAGACCACCAATTTGCAATGCTTCGGAGGTTGTTGGCCGAAGGAACCTGAAATAACCCAAAAGGAGGACAAGTCATCTATAAGCCAAGTATAAGGAGTATCAGAGTAATGCCTCCTTAACCGAATACGAAAAGGAAAACAATGCCACATGAGGTCTAGATTTTGGATAAGCCACCTCATGCATTTTGGAATCAAGTTACTAACTTGGATTAGAGAGTACTCGAGTTGGAACCACCCACTACCTCGAAGTCGCTTGAATTTGAGGAAACATACAAGGAGTAAAGAATTCATGATGAGAGACCCTCAAGTATACTCAAGCGGAGACATGAAGAATCACTATGCTATGGATCAAGAGACTGAGATCAAGATCAACCTTACCTCGGAACAATTTCTAATTTCAGAGACGTTTTGTTGTGTGCACACTAATGACCAGAAAGAAATTACCAGGAAGCTGAAGATGCTCGAAGCTCACACACGGCTTGAAATTGTTCGGTACCTCCAATGTACCCAGTGAAGCTTCAATCTCGAGGACGAGATTCTTTTGAGGGTTGAGTCTGTAACATCCCGGATTTTTCCAGAATGTAAATGTTTGCAAAAATGTGAATTTCAAATTTTTTGGATGAATTAGAGTGCCTGATTAATTTATAAGGTTGTCTTCTTTGATCCTTCCCTAAATTCTTAGATTTATTTTTAGCAAATAATAAAATCTAGGAATTATAAATGCTAGTGTGAGAGCTTTGAAGTTTAATGGGATTTATTTTGATCTTATTTGAGTGTGATTCAAATTTGAATCCTAAATTCAAATTTGAATTGTGAATGCTTAAGGTTAATAGGAAATAGGAAAAATCCCCTTTGTAGTTTGGGCCTTAGCTCACCTCGACAAGTCTACCCGCGACTCCTGAACTCGTGGCCGAAGTTCACTGTTGACGGCTGTTAAGTACCACTTTTACACCGTCAACTCCTGCATAAAATAATTGAAAACTGATCATCAACACTAGAATAGGTCTTTATACTGACAAGTTCCACAAGTGTTGGTGTATCTACCTTTTGTTGCAGGACACATCAAAATATGCATGGAATGATATAGTTGAGAGCAAGTAAACCAATGGCATAGATATGGCATCATCACAAACAACCTCAAATGCCAAATTGGTCTGCACCATTGCAACGGGCTCATCGAGACGATCAAAACGGATATATCATTTGCATACATCAGAGCCCGGATGAGAGAGATATGCACTAGACATCATGTGGGTCCGGTGAGACCCACACCAGGCCACGTGGGATCATGTGCACCCACGTGTCCATGACACCTCACTGATCCAAAGAAGCACACTCTCGACCAATCAGGAGCAAGCACGCGGATCCAAGGGCCCACAACCACGAGATAACAGGCTAGAAACACTGCAAACACCCCCATACCCACCTTGGGACGCACCTGGCAGTCACCTGGACGAAAACCGGCGCGATCGGGGCCACCCCGGGATCGGCCGACCCCTAGGTCGGCCGAACCCACTCTGAGGCCTTTCGCGGCGCCCTTCCACGTGTCGTCTTGTCGTGACAAGCCAAAGGCGGTGCCAAGTGCATGCCCAAATATCCGCCCGAAAGCCTGCAACTCCTTCTCATGGAAGATTCACCAACTTGGCCCCCACTCCTCCGCGCCACGTGTCACCACCTTATTGGTGCCTTGGTGGTGCCCAAGGCAGCCTAGGAAGCTCCTCTTGGCCTATAAATATGAGGGGAGGGGGTAAGAAATGGGATTACACCACTTCACCCAAGGATGAGAGCTTCCCTTCAAAGGAGAGGCCTCTCCTTGGTAGATTAGAGAGTAGGAGAGTGAAAGAGAGAGTTGTATTTCTACGGATGCTTGTTCTTCAATTAGAGTAAAGTAAGTATTTCCGCATTTTCTATTTAGACTAAAGTGCAAGTGATATGTTCTTGTGTTCTTCGCCTTTTCATCATTTAGAGGTGCGTGTTCTTCACGAACACGCCTCCTCGATCTAGTTGATTAGGTGCACAAGTTTGTATCCCGTTTGTATGCATGTTCGTCATTTATAATAAAGTGGATATGCTTGCATGCTCTGATTAGAATAAAGTGTGTTCGTGATTCCTTTCTAATAGTTTATGCTAGGTTGCATGAGTAGACCTTTTCCTCTACTAGTGCGTAGATCCTGGGTTTATACGTTCGTCTGCTGAAAGTCATTCGTATATGTTGGAAGCTTAGTACGGGATCGAGTGCTCTCTCGTATGTCTTTAGCATAAGCTAGTAGTACCTATAGTGAGTGAGATAAGTTCTCTTCCGTGGTCGTAGTTCTATCAGTACTGGGTGCCGTAGTCCATTGGCTACGGCAGTAACCACAGCGTGGACGTTGTGACACGCTACCGGTTATCATCCGTTCGGCTTATCCCAAGGTTAGGTACAGGCAGTCCAGGAGGTAGTGACAGCCCTTCTGGCCCTCGTTGATCCTCCGCAGCTGGATATAGTCAGAGTTCCATTCCACATAGATCCGCATACCAGAGTCGCCTGTTAAGTCAAGGCTATCGGTATCCTGAGCCAAGTTCTATCTAGAGATCGACCTTTAATCTCATCTATAGTGCTATCTTTAGGAATCCTCTCTATCCCTACCTCTTGTCTGGGTGTGTCCTTGGACCGACTGTACGAAGTTAGTACACACACATTCCCTTGGATTCGATACCCTTGGAATACTCTGAGGTGAAAGCTACAACGGTATCCGTGCGCTTGCAGATTTATTTCATGTGTCGCTAAAATACCCAACAAGCTTTCTGGCGCCATTGCCAGGGAACGGTTGCTGTATCTATCTTCGTACCCAGTGGTCCTCGTATCTTTTCACTTTCCTTAATTCTACCTTTACCCCCGTTACCCATGGAGAGGCCATCCTTTCATGACCTCTCCACCCCATCCAACGAGTTCACTGATCCATCAACTTCCACACCCATCTATGAACTCAATCGTCCCGACATTATAGCCATGGTTCGGAGTCACACCTTCTCTGGAGCAATTAATGAAGAACCTTACGACCATTTGCAAGAATTCGAGGATATGTGTTCATTCTTGGTTATACCAGGAATGACGCAGGAAACCTTGAGATGGAAGTTGTTTCATTTCTCTCTCATAGGGATAGCGAAACAATGGTACATCCGTTCGGTAGGGAGCATGAGCGGTGATTGGGAGAAACTACGAGTTAACTTTTGTTCCTCGTTTTCCCTCCGGAAACGCATAAATTCTCTACCGATGGACATCCTCAATTTTGAGCAACTAGAGAAGGAATCCCTTGGTGCAGCGTGGGCAAGATTTTTACGACTCCTGGCAATTTACCCACACTTGTCTATACCTGAGGGTGTATCTTTGTACATCTTTCTCTCGTGTCTAGACATGAAGTCTGCCCGGGAGCTTGACATCATCGCCGGGGGCTCGTTTGAAGACAAGACAACAAAGGAAGGAAGGGAAATCCTAGATACTCTCTCAGAAGACCCTTTCTTACCTACCAACCATAACGAACCCCTCCATGATGAGTATGTATCAAGCCATCAGAGTCTCTCAACAGCCGAACCTGAACCTACAGTTTCCACATCTCAATTTTCGACTGTTGAGCCCTCTCCCGAACCAGGAACAATGGAGGAAGAAGAAATTCAACCTCCAAGGTTCCTCTATCAATTCGAGGATGACCCTTTTGAAAATCTCAGAAATACCTCGAATTGCTTAGATGGCCAACTAGGGAAGGAGCCTTCTTCTGTCCATATCCTGCCAGCTAGAGATCCTTTGACAAAATCTTCCCTTAAGCATATGGTACCTCCTTTGCCTCCTAATCCTCCAAATGAAACATCTATCATGGAGGCCATGGAGAAGAAGTGGTTGACTAGAGTTAGAAACGTTTCCGAAGCACTTTGGATTTGTTCACCCTCTACGATCATTTCTTGTTCCATAAAGGGAACTATCGTAGAAGCCCATCTTAACCCCACTATGGAGGTTAATATCATTCCATGGCACCTAGCGTACACTTTGTTGGGCAACGTTACGCTAAGACCATCCGACAAACTTCTCAAGAGTTGTCCCACCGGAAATATTTTTGAGTGTCGAGGGGTTGCATGTGCCGTGCCACTCCTAGTAGACAACATCAAGGTGAATCTAGACTTCCACATCTTTGATGTCCTCGATCTTGATCTCCTCCTAGGCTCCCCAGCAGAAAAACTTCTCGATGCATCCCGAGGGAGCCTGGATGAAAAGCTTAGGGAAGCCTCTTCTACCATCATTCCCTTGTTTTCAGAGAATTCTATGTAGAAGCCTCTTCCCAAGCAAAACCCGCTCGAGAAGATGAGGCATGTATCTCCGTTCGCATCCTCCGAGCCCGTTGTCATTGAGGTTGTAGAATTTTCTACTCCTCAAGAGTACGACTCGGAAGATCCTCTTCACCTTTGTGAAGGCGAACGATCCTCATCACCCTCGATCGAATTTGAGCCTCTTCTCATTGGCCCATATCATGTTGCTCTCGACCTTGATCGAGAATCAACATCGATCTTACTCGATGAATCTCTCGAGATGGAGAATTCATGGGCCATGGAAATCTATGAGGCACCGACTCTGGAGTCCAAAGGAAAGGATTCCATTGATGAGCATGGTAGCTTCATTCTTGATACACCACATGGACCATGCTTGCATCATGCCTCTCCAGAGTTAGCTATGCTCGGTGCACTAGGCACACACAAGGTCTACAATCGCCTTTTGGTTCTCTCTTGTAAAAAGTTTAGAAGGATGGTCGTAGATGCATATGTTTACCATAAGCATTGTAGATTTCACGTATGCTCTGTGGCACTGACCTTGCAGCTAAAACCTCATCAACACATCAACAATTGGTGGTGGGGGGACACATCACCAATGATAGCTGCAAGAGGATGTTCTCATGGTCGAGCTTATGATAGTAAACAAAGCACTACCAGGAGATAGCCTGGATTAGGTTTGTTTTATTTCCCTTTTCAAATAAAAAGCAAGGGCGTGTTTCTGGGATAATGTTGTCCTTCGGATATTTTTGGTCGCTAACCTTTCAGGTGGAGATTGAAAAGAATGATGGACAGGTGATGCCTAAGAACATGCGAGTTATGTCAACTGCAACACTTTGGTAAGTTTTTGGTGAGGGGACGTTTACAAAAGGAAGCTTGATCTCCACACAGTTGAGTTTTGTTGCCTAGCAATACAAACTTCAAGTGTGCGGGAGGTATGTGAGCATCTCGAGTAAAGTTCCTCTCATACCAAATCTTATCTTGGTTTGAAGATGATATTAGATCTTGCCTCTTGCTCAGTTAGGTACGTCATGCTTTTGACTTTAAACAAAGCCCTTCCGGGAGGTTGCCTGATGTTCAGCATCTTTTGCTCATGTTTTATGTCCCTTTGAGTATAGCTTGATCATGCTTTCATGCTTCCTGTATCTATGTTCGTAATGCTATGGTTTGAATGCATGTTTAGCTACGTGCATTCATCAGTTGTTTTAAATTAAGCATGGTGCTTAGGTTAAAAATGTCTTCTTCAATCAAACAAGACATGGTGTCGAGTTTGATTGATGAACCATATAGTTAATGCTTTCATGGATATCGGTTGTATATGCGGACTAACCCTTACAGGAATTCAAATCCGAATGGGGTAAGTCATCGAGCTTGATTCAAAAGAGAAGGTAAGCCAAGGCAGGTTAGCCTTGTTTGAGCTAGGTCTCATGGTGAATTTATATTTGAATTGGAATAAAGGCTCCCTGGTTCTTGAACCAGTAGAGTCCCTCTTTTGTTTTTTCCCTTTTTTGTTTAAAGACAGCACCAGGTACATGAACAAGTGTGGGGGAGATCTCCCAAGCTTATCATTGACATACACACTTGAGATCTCCCACACAGGCGTTGCACAACATCGACTGTGCTTTCATGACAAGGGACAAGGTAAACTAGAGTGAGTCGGTTGTCCCATGGGTCAGCTAAACCACTGCTGGTCTTTCTTGTTTCAAATATTCTTCAAAGCGATGGTATGTGAACCCTTTCTCCCACTCTCTTGGATTCATGAGTTTGAATAAGTTTCAAATCTTATCTGTTAAGCCAAACTCTTCGAATCATGCTCTACATGCTTTACATGTTTCCTATGGTTGGCTTGCATATGTTTTATTCCATGCTTATTATCTTGATGCTTGTGAACAAAAATCTATAGGAAAGCATGCTCATCTAAGTAGTTGGCGTTTGTGATATGGTTTGATGATATGATCTTCTCTCAGAATGTTTCAGTGCTTGGGAATTTTATTTGGAAAATTGAAAACCCTTTGCAAAGCTCCTCTTTGATATGCCAAAGTCCTACCAAAGCCATATGATGTTTTTAGTTGAAAACCTTATACTCATATGATGCTTGTTATTGCATTGAGCTTTGTCAAATTGTTGTGACCCTTGTGAGAATTCTTTTCATGCTTTCATGATCAAAATTCATATGCACTCCATATCCCCTTGCTATGCTTCTACACTAGAAGTTAGCATTGTATCATCTATCCATTCCACAAAATAAAGCTTCATATGTGACCTCTCTCTCCAAAAGTATCCTTGAAGAGGGATATGGGCTATGCAAAAAAAACCATGCTCAAAGGCATAGGTGAAAGAAAAAAAACCATGCTCAAAGCATGAAGAAAAAAAGATAGCCCATGTCCAAAATAAAGAAGGAAAAGGAGAGAGATGTGATCATGCAAAAAGGAGTTCCAATAAATTTGATGGTAATAACTAGTACCCACTCCGAGCCTAGTGTCCACCTTACCATCACCATAACATTCATCATATATATATGGTAGTAGCTAGCACCCATTCCGGGCCTAGTATCCACCTTACCATATCCATCACATATCATACATGTGCACATCTTGATCTGATTGTATGATTTGATTTTCTCCTTGGATCCAGTTTTTGACTTTGCAATAGATGTGATGCAAGTATGCTTTATCTTTTATCCTACCTCGAGCTCCACATATAGCCATCATTAGAAGTAGGATGAAAGAAAGGCAAATCTAATGCCTTGGTGAGGACATATACACATTGAGCGATCTGAGAGAATCAAATGAGGAGCTAAGCAAAGGTTTGTTTTTAAAATTTATTACAAAACCCCAAGTTACTTGACATGATGAGCAGAAGTGATTTGGTTCATGACCGTTCCATTCCTCAACTACCCAAGATGGCATGATAGCTACTCCACATAGTTCACAAGTACAAGGTATGGTTTGGAATATCTCTTATGCTCGCTTCATACCTCTGGATATCATGTCCCACTTGATTTGTTCTCCCTTCACTCGGGACGAGCAAAGGTCAAGTGTGGGGGTGTTGTTGACAGTAGTTAAGTACCACTTTTACACTGTCAACTCCTGCATAAAATAATTGAAAAGTGATCATCAACACTAGAATAGGTCTTTATACTGACAAGTTCCACAAGTGTTGGTGTTTCTATCTTTTGTTGAAGGACACATCAAAATCGCATGGAATGATATAGTTGAGAGCAAGTAAACCAATGGCATAGATATGGCATCATCATAAACAACCTCAAATGCCAAATTGGTCTGCACCATTGCGACGGGCTCGTCGAGACGATCGAAATGGATATATCATTTGCATACATCAGAGCCCGGATGAGAGAGATATGCACTAGACATCATGTGGGCCCGGTGAGACCCACACCAGGCCACGTGGCGACGTGCTACCACACAGGCGCCCACGTGTCCATGACACCTCACCGATCCAAAGAAGCACACTCTCAACCAATCAGGAGTAAGCATGCGGATCCAAGGGCCCACAACCACGAGATAACGGGCTAGAAACACCGCAAACAGCCCTATACCCACCTTGGGACCCACCTGGCAGTCACCTAGACGAAAACCGGCGCGATCGGGGCCACCCCGAGATCAGCAGACCCCGAGGTCAGCCAAACCCACTCTGAGGTCTCTCGCGGCACCCTTCCACATGTCATCTTGTCGTGACGAGCCAAAGGCGGTGACAAGTGCATGCCCGAATATCCGCCCGAAAGCCTGCAGCTCCTTCTCATGGAAGATTCACCGACTTGGCCCCCACTCCTCTGCGCCACGTGTCACCACCTTATTGGTGCCTTGGTGGCGCCCAAGGCAGCCTAGGAAGCTCCTCTTGGCCTATAAATATGAGGGGAGGGGGTAAGAAATGGGAGTACACCACTTCACCCAAGGATGAGAGCTTCCCTTCAAAGGAGAGGCCTCTCCTTGGTAGATTAGAGAGTAGGAGAGTGAGAGAGAGAGTTGTATTTCTATGGATGCTTGTTCTTCAATTAGAGTAAAGTAAGTATTTCCGCATTTTCTATTTAGAATAAAGTGCTAGTGATATGTTCTTGTGTTCTTCGCCTGTTCATCATTTAGAGGCGCGTGTTCTTCACGAACACGCCTCCTCGATCTAGTTGATTAGGTGCACAAGTTTGTATCCCGTTTGTATGCATGTTCGTCGTTTAGAATAAAGTGGATATGCTTGCATGCTCTGATTAGAATAAAGTGTGTTTGTGATTCAATTCTAATAGTTTATGCTAGGTTGCATGAGTAGACCTTTTCCTCTACTAGTGCGTAGATCCTGAGTTTATACGTTCGTCTGTTGCAAGTCGTTCGTATACGTTGGAAGCTTAGTACGGGACCGAGTGCTCTCTCGTATGTCTTTAGCATAAGCTAGTAGTACCTATAGTGAGTGAGATAAGTTTTCTTCCGTGGTCGTAGTTCTATCAGTATAGGGTGCCGTAGTCCATTGGCTATGACAGTAACCACAGCGAGGACGTTGTGACATGCTACCGGTTATCATCCGTTCGGCTTATCCCAAGGTTAGGTAGAGGTAGTCCAGGAGGTGGTGACAGCCCTTCTGGCCCTCGTTGATCCTCCGCAGCTAGATATAGTCAGAGCTCCGTTCCACATAGATCCACATACCGGAGTCGCCTCTTAAGTCAGGGCTATCGGTATCCTGAGCCAAGTTCTACCTAGAGATCGACCTTTAATCTCATCTATAGTGCTATCTTTAGGAATCCTCTCTATCCCTACCTCTTGTCTGGGTGTGTCCTTGGACCGACTGTACGAAGTTAGTACACACATTCCCTTGGATTCGATACCCTTGGAATACTCTGAGGTGAAAGCTACAACGGTATCCGTGCGTTTGCGGATTTATTTCATGTGTCGCTAAAATACCCAACATTCACCGGGACACCTCCTGCTCTCACCGCCGGCCAGCGAAACCCGCGGCCCACCTGGCCTTAAAGCCCACGGTAGCCCAGCTCCCGCCTACCCCGCCTGTGCCACTTACAACTGGGGCCCGCTTGTCATACCTTTCTCCTACTCCTTTCCCCCTTTTCATCCGACGCGGACGCCTACGCGAGCAGACAGCGACCCGCGTGGCGCCGCACCGAGGCCGCCTCCTCCTGCAGTGCTGGCACCCGCGGATGCGCGCCATGCCGCTCGAATCGCCGCCCGCCGTCCATCCCGAGCCAAACCCTAGCCGGTCCTCTATAAGAACCCCATCCGCCGCAGCTCCCTGATCCCCGCCGCTTTGGGGACTTTCTCCCCAAATCCCCCACCGCTGCTGCCTATGGAGAGAAGAAGAAGGGGGAGGAGAGAAGAGGGAGGCACCAGCTAGGAGCAACTGCAATCGCGATGCCGGAGGAGCCGTCACCCCTGCATCCCGTGCTCTGCGCCCCGTCGCTGCGCCGTGTTGCGCCCAGGAGGTAATCGCCGCCCTGGAGCCGCCATACCACGCCACACCGGGGGAGCGCCGTCATCACCGCGTCCTCGCCCTCACCACCAGGGGCGACGATGTCGCGCTGAAGCTGCTACCAGGAGCAACGACCTCACCGGGCCGGAGCTGTGACCGTGTACTACGACGTCGTCTCACCTGCTCGATGGAAGGTGTGAGCCATGCCGGTCTGCTGCCTCGATGTCAAATCGGCACCACGTCACCTCATCCCGGTCGCAACCACTTCGCAGCCTCGCCTTGCTTCTCTTCGAACCTGTTGGTGAGCTCGACATCCAGCTGTTGTCCTTCATCTTCTACTGCATGGCCGCAGCCCACCTTGCTCACAACATGATCGATGTTATGCTTGTACTACGACGCTAGAGACGCCCTCGCCGCCAACCTGTGCAGCCAAGAGCACCACGAGAGGAGCCCCGCCGTGGAAGAGTCAGAGCCACCATGACGACAAGGAGCCGGAGCTACCGATCCCGTGGAGGACATCGTTGTTGTGGTGAACCCGTAGGACCGAGTCGTCCGTGCCATGAACCTCGACACGCTGCGACCTTTGCTTTCTCCACATCCTCTGCTCCACGCCACTGGGACAACCCTTCACCGACGCCGTCGCTTTTCTTCCTTCTTCTGCTACATCTAGGTGAGCCACCCTACCCACCTTGCTCGCCTGAAGATGTGGAGACCGGCCTTCGTGCCAAGTGAGGAGAACCGGGCCAAGCCCGTGAGATCAAACCACCCCTTTGCCTGCTCTACTCAGCGCCACCGCGCGACCGCCATCATCTGTGTGCCGGCCATCGAGCCGAGCCTTATGCTTGCAGGTGCCGCTGCTGACGATCCACTTGCGACCCACTTGCCTTTTTCCATCCGTTTCGACGTCGAGCGTGCCGCCCTGCGTGTGTTGCCGTTGTGGTCAGACCGTCGGCCTGCACTGGCGTGCACACTTGCGTAGGAAGGAAAAAGGGTTTTTACCTTTAGCTCGCCATGCCCGGCCGAACCGCCGCTTGTCCTATGTCGTCCGGCCGTCGTGCAATCGCCGGGTTGAGACGCCGTCGTGTGCTTCGTGCATGCGTCGTCACCCAACTCGCCACCGAGGTCAAGCCACTGGCTTGCACACGCGCACACATACGGGGGCAGGGTATCACCTTTAGGGGCTCTTAGCCACACCCGTGCACATCCTGGTGCGCTTATGCGCCGGTGCGAGCACGCCGGCAACCTGAATGTAGCACCACCGCTCTAGTGTCTCGCCGTCGTGCGAGCTGCGCCCAGAAACCGACCAAGGCTCCACCTTTAACCGTGCTATCCTCTGTCGAGCGCGCACAAGGTCGAGCTGTCGCCCTTTCCGTCCCGCCTGGAGCTCGCCGCCGAGGGTCTCCTTTGGCATACACGCGTGAGCGCCAGCATGAACCTGTGCACACGTTTATCCGCACGCATGCACACGAGCAAGCACGCCGGCGCTGACACCCCAGCCAGCAATGCCGTCCTGCTTTGCTTCGCCGTCTGGAAACCTGTCGCAGCCGTTGAGTCGGGTTCCGGCCAAAGGCCGAGCCTTTCTGTGCGCTGATCGAGGCCCTAGGTGCATCCCAATCTCTTCAAAAGTGCTCTGGAAGTCCTTGAATGGATTATGGAATTATTTTCCGACTCTTCGAATTGATCCTTTGCAATTGGTTCAACTTCGGGGAATAGACTACAATTCATTTGAATTAAATCTCCAAGAGCTCATTTTAATTATAACAATGTTTTCCGGCTTCTCAAATTAATACTTTGCTATTTAATTCATTCCGGAAAATTATTCTAATCCTTTTGTTCTCATCCTACGAAATAAATTGATATCGATTTATTTTGCGGGATTAAATTGTTTCGGCCCAAAACCTAAGCCCATCCAAAGCCCACCTAATCTAACCCTAACTACATCCCTTAAATACCCTCACCTCTCATCACTCCTCTCCATCTCTCTTCCAAGCCGCCACCACTCTCTTCTCCTTTCTCTGTTTTTCTCCATCGAAGCAACCAGCATAGCACACCTCCTGCTATCTTTCCTTTACTCCTTTCTCCAATCGAGGGACGCAAGCAGCAACCTGCTGCAGAACTCCCCAATCCATCTGCAAATCCATCCTTCTCTTCTGAACTCCTCTGATTTCTTTCTCCACCGAGCAAGCATTCACTACCAGCCACCAATCCTTTCTCTCCTAGAACAGCTAGCAGCCACGAGCTCCAAATTCTAAGCCATAGCACGCAACTCCTTTTCTTCTCCGCTGAACCAGCAAGCAGTCAGCTTGGCTCTCTGATCTCCACCGAGAGGCAGCAAGAGCAAACAATAGAGCAGCACGATCAGAGCACCAGCAATGGCTCTCATCAGTTTATCTTTGCTCCACCAAGCACTCGCTGGAAACGACAGCTCTGGTTTTCCCTTCTGCTGCCTGCTGCCATGATCTACACAAAGCTGAAGCCGCCGACAGGGGAGACCATGCCGATCATGCCAGCCGCCACTAACTCGTCGTTGGCCGGCCGATGCCATCACGGAGTGCCTTTGGAGCATTTCATCAAGCACTTGGAACATTCGCCGTGGTCATGAACCCAACCTTGACCCGAGCTATCTCGCGCCCTGTATGCGATCGAACTTTTGCCTGAGCCGCTGTGCTGCTCCTCTATGGAGACCTTGCAGCCGCGCTGCCGTTCGGACTTTTCACCAAAACTCCTTGCAAGCAACTTGGGAGCCGCTTTTGCTCAACCCATAGTGCTAGCGAGTGTGCCTAACACAGCCATGCTTAAACCTTGCAAGTTGTAACCATGTAGGCCATGTGTGCTATCTCCATCATGACCAATATCCTAGCTTCTTGAGCCCTCTGCATGTTTGCATTAGCAAGGGAAGCACAATCAAATGTTGTTGCTAATTCCTTACCCTTGCTCGTGCGCCTCGCCGACCGGGCAATCGCTCCGCCCATCGCCTCGCTGTCTTTCTACCCAACATGTGTGCTCACACCCACCATCCATCGCCGTTTACCATCTACCTTCCAGCGTTAATCGTTCTAAACCATCCACCTTCCAACTTTGATCTAGTATGTGCGTTGCTTTGCTAAACAGCAGCACATATCCTTTTTCCGCCGAGCCTTAGTCTTCGAACCATGTGTCTTCTCTCAATCTTTCAAGTCCCGACCATACCTTTCGCTGCGGTCGTGCCACGCCTTCGTCGTGAACGACACGTGCGCTAACTAAACCATCAGCCTTACCCTGGATATATCCATCCTCGCCACATCTTTGTCATGATCCAGCTAGAGTCAAGTTTCTCAACCACACCACATCTCTTCTAGCTGATCAATCCTGCACCATCTCTACAATCTGGCCATAGGGGCATACGGACTTACCGCTTGGTCCCATCTGACCTACACGACCCACAAGATGACTTGTGGGGTTCGGTTGACCTCTGACCTTCCTTTTTGACTTGGTCAACAAAGATCATTGACTAGTCAACTTACCATGCAGAGCAACCCAAAACTTAGCTTATGGCTCTCTAACTTGCTGACTTATGTTTTGTGTGCTTTATCGCAATTAATTAAATTTGTAAAATATTTCTTTATTTGAAAATCCATAATAAATTGTTACTAGCTTAGAAAAATATGAAATCAGTTTCTTTATTCTTCTAAAATCATGAAGCACCCGTTAGGCTAGCTTTTGGAGTTATTTGGTTCTTTATTGCTTCTCTTTGGAGTTATTTGCATCTAGACACTGTGTTTATTTATCTTTGCGAATCTAGGAATTCCCGGAGCCAAGGAGTCAAGCCAGAAGATCAAGTACGACTACGGAAACTACGACTACTACTTGCACACAGGTGTTCACGCCTGACTGATTCTGAGTACCCATTAGGCATTGCTATGTAGTATGCTAGTGCTTTACTTTAAATGCATGTTGATGAACCTTGCATAGCCTTATTTATTTATCCTGTCCTTGATTGTCCTACTACTACTATGTTATATATAAGCGTGTATATACGCTGAGCTTCGCGATGCATGTGCTGGGATGGGTATAGTGGTTCTTGGAGGGCAATTCCCTTTGTGGAGGGGATCGCTTTGAGGGCCGGATGCAGGATGGGAACGTAACTACCGAGAGTTCGCACGGTAGGATGGGTTTGGTCGGTTCGCTACCGACTGGGCTCCATCCCGAGTTGGGTACAGGTGTACACGCTCTGTAGAGTTTAGATCTATACGTATAGCCGCATCCTCAGTCATGGACGAGCCCAGTGGATTGTTGGTTCTCATGTTTTGGGATTTCTACCTCCCCTTGTAGTTTGAGAGTGTGGTGAGCCGTGGTTGCAGTCGGAGAGAGGAGAGTTGCTCCCTCTACCTCGCAGATCGGATAGCAATCATTGCGGTGCGAGGAGAGGAAGTTCTCGCATCGACCCTAGATGGAGATAGGTTGTGGAGACGGGTCCCTGGGGTACCAGGTGTTCCCGAGTGGTGATGAGAGTATGGATTGGGACTTATATGGAGATGTTTTCTTTTTATGCTTCACTGCTGCATAGGAAACCTGAGCTTTTACCTTGCCACTTTGCTTATCCTTTAGAGTTAGGCCACTTAAAGCTGCATATAGTCGGTGACGTGAATCTATCCCATTCCTCGGGGATAGTTTTGTGAGTGTGCAGGATTGGACTTGGAGTGAGAGTCCGAGTTCGAGGAATCCATGAAGGAAGGGTTGCGTTGCTTCGCTCAAGGATGCTTGTGGTGAAGATTGAAGATGAAGACTTGAAGCCCTAGCTATCGCTACGCAGGATTTCTGCTTGTCGCTTAGCCCAAGGGGCTTGTACTAAATTCGTATACCGAGTTGTTTCAAATGTAAATATTTTGTTTTGTACTCTGATTTCGTTGTATGGAAATGATATTATTCTGTAATGAGTTCTGTACGTGATAGCTACTGATCCAGGGACTATCACAAGGGTACAGGGAGTCGGGTTTTCCTCACCGAAAACCCGGTTCGTTACACCCACCATCTGAAATTTTGATTTTTCATTAAACACATATTCATAAGCTTGCTCACAAAAATTAACAAGTAGAATATGCACGACGAAAACTCATTCATGGCAAATTTTTTGAAACCGAACAGCACAACGGTCATAAGCATAAAATTCATAGATCTCTGCTTATATACCGAAAAATTCTTATTTTGGTCAGTAGGTGTAGGATTTTATAAGCTCCAATGTTGGTATTCAACTCCGTAAAATTCCGTAACCGAGGTTCTTCCTAGCTGTTTTCACAGGAGGCCGAGGTGCACTAAATTTGCCATAACTCTCGGTATGTGTATGCAAACATGATGAATTTTGGTGAGCATGATCTCCACAAAAAATTCACACAACTTCGATATTCAACATAAGGTCCAAAGTTGATCACACCAGCGTCATTAATTTAACCATCCTACTACAACACTCGTACAACTCATTACTTCATTATAAGCTTACTAAACACCAACCGGATGACAAGCTAGCCTAGGTTCACTTCCTAGGGATTTGACTTTCCTAACCGAAGAAAGCTCAAGGCGAAGCAGGTCCAGACTCTACTCTAGATTCTCCTTGAATGTCTTCATGATTCCCTTCCTCTTCTGGTTCAGGAACGACAGGTGCAGGAGGTGGAGCTGCTATCGCTTCCAGTTGATTCTCTAGTTCAAGCATATATTAGTCATTATGTTGTAGCATAAAATTTTGCTCATGAATCACTTCACTCGAGCTTCCTTCAACTCTTGGGTGGTACCTTCTACTTCATTAACTTGTTGCCTATAAACTTGGTGTCTATAGAACATACTTTGTCCCACCATCAGTTGATAGGTGTCATACATAGCTTTGGAGAAACGGACCGAGGTAACAAGATCAGGACTATACTGAGAATTCCCTGAGCGGAGAGAAAAGCTTCGCGTTCGACCCATTGTCCGGAATGCTGCTAAGGTAAAGGAATCACCTTGGCTGCAGTGCTAGCTACCGAGTCAGCGTGCTTCCCACAAAAAGTTGTGAGCACTTCCAAAGCAGCCTTTTGCACCATGTCAGCTAGGTTCAACCCTTATGCTTTACTCTCCCACTCTTCCCAAGCAGGATTTGTTAGGCACACGGGGACTTTCACCTTCACATCACAACGAAGGAGTTGGCCTGAGGTCATGAGCTCACGTGCTGAGTACTCTGGATAAGCGGTGTACCCAAAGTCCTTTAGGGTGTCCCACAAAAGTGCAGGAAATCCACCCTCCTCGAGGCAATTCAAGTGAGTCCATGCCTGCGCATCAACGGTCATGGTTTCGGAGTTTGACATCTGGATAAAGTGGCGAACGTAAGAATCCAGACGCAAGAATGTGCACAAGGATAGATTCTCATAGCTATAAAAAGAAAGTCGCATACAAAACCACTACTAAAGGTTCCAAACTTTCACAAGTTCTTGGGGAGGTACGGAGGAATAAGTTTGATCCTCATTTGGGTAAAATTTGGAGTGGCCATTTGTACAAGGTACAGAGGTATGCCAACTCGAAACGAGCGTACATACAAAATGGCATAAAGTTCGGAAGTCGTGAAAAAAAATTCATAACTCAGAACCTTTGAGGCAATTCATAGCACCTCAACAAGATTATGCGGCACCTTTTTGGTATTCAAATGTTGATCTAGAAAGATTAGGAAGCTGCTCAATTTAATCGAAGTTTAGAGTAAGTCCTTAGGAAAAACAGCATGACAGCAGTTCACTAATTTAGGCATAACTCGAAATCTACAGAAGCTATGACCATGAATTTTTGCGAGCGAAAACTAGATTAGATATGGAGCAACTTTGGTATAGATCATCTAGTCCAATTATTTTTAGAACAGGGGGTAAAAATTCAAGCAATCATCCACAATAGATTTTTGGACAGCAACACATCTATACATGAGAGAGGCTATGCAAGAAAACACACACTAGCAAAATTTCACCTAGAGAGCACACAAAACATGTATAGGGTTCATTTTAAGTTTCCACAATTTTTAACATGATGCAAGACGTCCTATACGTCCTCACAAGGCAATCAAGCCAAACATCGAAGTTAGTGCCGGTGGCAAGGCTTATATACGTTTCTCCTTATAATAAATAGTCGAGAACTACTCGATTCACTTAACGACTTATGAAACGTGGTTAGTGTACCTGCAGAAAAGAACCTTCCATGCCAGCACATCACGGAAGTGTCCATATACATTACCGTTCACTATAGAAACGGTATCCATGCATCAAGCCGCTGCATGGACAGTGTCCAACCTCAGACACCCTCCGTTTGAATGGAGTGTACCCTTGCCTCGCATATTCGTAATGCGGAACGCACACGTATGGCAAAACATGGCGACATCACAACCCATGACATGTTCATCTTGAATAGAACATGTCATCCTTCGTATGACTCGCATACGGAAAGCACACATATAAGACATGTGGGCATCCAACCGAGAATATGGGATCCGTGGAATAGATCACTCCATCAACCCTCGCATACTCATGATGTGGCACAACACACGTATAAGACATGTGGCTTCATCTAGTTTGGTTGTGCAAGAAAGTAAGCCTGACATAAAGTAAAGTGCTGGGAGTTAGCAAAATAAACCATAGATTATTAAGCCACCTGAAAGAACCCAAAATTCCCTCTAGGGCCTCTCAGACTACATTCGCCTTTAACGATCTAACGTATTTTGCAAATGCAAGCAACGTTGGCAAGTTTTATTCAAAAACAAGTGATTAAGGTTGTTAATCAAGCTCTGGTGCATATCGATCGCTCTGATACCAACTGTGACAACCCCGCCCAGGAAAATACCGTACTACCGCCTAAACCAATCCACCTTAGCCATTAAGCGATAGTAAAGTACCATCCCGTCGAGTGTTGCCGGGTCAAAGCCCGGTAAATCACTTGAATAGTACAAGGGATCAAACATATGCATTAAAACTCACACGAAGGCGAGTCCAGAGTACATTACACAAATTAAATTCAAATTCACCCTTAGGGGTTTAATTTATTACAAACCATGGTTCATGACATGATAAGTAAAGATTCAGAGTTTTAAAACAGCGGAAATTAAACTACGATACGATAGACATCACAGGAGGCCATCCGTGATGCCATCACTCGGCGTCATCCACCCATTCCAGCTCCCAACCGGGTGGAATCTCTCCAGGCCAAACAACTTCACCTGAAAGCAACAACTACAGCAAGGCTGAGTATACTAATACTCAGCAAGACTTACCCGTCAAAAGTTACCTCTAGACATGTAAGGCTTTTGGCTAGTGGGTTTGTTTTGCCAAAAAGCAACTAAATTCATGAATCCTTACTTTCAATATTTTAGCTCAAATTCTAGTGAGTTAATCATTACTAAAATAAGCAACTAATGCAATCAAGAATTGCACAATGCAATTAATTCACGCAGAAGGATTCACATAGTTCCATCATTAAGGGATATCATGGCCAGTTGATTAAGCAGTCTCAGATAACGGTGAGAGGCCGACAATCGATTGATTAAACCCTTGCAAGGTAGACCTAAACACACGGAGCGGTGCCCCAACAGAGCTGACACCGACCAAACGGTTCCCAAAAATCCTCGACTTGGGATAATAGCTTACAGTCCCGGGTACAAGGCATATCGGGCATGCCCCCACTTAGTACATCCAGTCTCACACATGTACACTCCTCCCGGTTGTGGGCCGGGCAGAAGAATGCTCAAGATTAGTAATAGTAAAATCCCGCACCGTCTCATTAAGGTACTAGGCTTACCGGTCCCATTCCCGACAAGTGCTTAGTACGTTCAAAAGCTTAGCCCACGAAGCCACTGGACCGGAGCCCAAATCCCATGCTCTTACCACATGAGCAATCCATTTATAAAGATCTTATGATTCCAACATAAGAACCTATTCTCGCGAGTGACGAACATCACTCGACTTTTACCGGGTCCTTAGAGCATAGCATCTAACGACCTAGCATACTAGTAAAAGAACATAGGCACATAGGGATCATGCAACTAGGGTTTCATATCAACTCGTGAACGTAAATGCACGTTCATAAACAAAGATAGTTGCAAATATTTAAAGAATCAATATGGGTTAATGATGAACTGGGGCTTGCCTTCATTGGCAAGGTTGGCCTTTGGCCCTTCTAGACTTTGGTCCAGGTTTTGCTCTACAGTGACGTAGTGCACGTCCCCGTCAGCTCCTTCATTTCCTCCTTCCGGCACGAGCGTATAGCTACCGTTGGGAAGATCTACACGAGGATGCATATGCAAGATTTAATTAACGGTTTTGATTTATTAATTACAAAACAACACGTGACAACCATGGGGTGCATGGTTGACCACATTCACCTAGATAGTAATATATTCAGCATACGCTTCCAATAAAGGAACAATATGTGTTGCTTTATTAATTATTCTTTTTGATGGTGATTGTGTACACATTTACATAAATAAATTAATTTAATTTCACAAATCAGCAAAGGGAGTGGTCTTACGTTTCTTAGCATGCTTTACACCACATTCATAGGGTCATTAGGTGTGTAGTTGGTGGTTTTCCCATTTAACTTTATATAAAGCTTAAATTGGCTTCCATTGTATTTATTCATAAATAAATTCATAAAATTCAGTAGGTGACACTTCTGAAGCTCTTTATCTCTAAACAAAGCCACTAAACACAATAGCACACTATTTTGAGCTATAAATTAATTATACCTAAAATGGCAACTTTGACTTACCAAAACAAGATAAATCCATATAAAAATGAATAAACAACTTTTGGATCCAAACTTTCTCTCACTGATTCTTTGGTCCAAAACTGAGCCATGCAACCAACATATACATCTAGGGCTACTATAGATCTTGAGCTATGCAATTACTTTTAAAACTAAGCATAAAACCAGAATAAATATTTCTGTTAGTTGTAAAAACATGATTAGTTCACAAAAGGTGTATTTAAGCATAAAAAGACAGCATCCAGAAGTTGGGCTCAGAAATATATTTCTTTTAAGCTATAAGATTCATTTAGGCAGATTCATCATTAATACAAGATAAATCATATTAAAAGATTTATTCACTAACTTTGTGCAATTTTTGGTGTAGTGCCTACACATGGCATGTCTCACAACATATCCAAAATTCATCTTGAGATCACTTGTAGATTTTAAACTACAGCAAATCTAGGTCAAATTGATTTCAATTTTTCATGCAAAAACTATCACTCAAAAGTATGGTCATGCTTTACAAAAGTTATTGATTTACTCACAAGGAAACCAACAAAATTGGATTTGCATTTTCCGAATTTTCTGTGATTTTCTACGGATTTTACAAGATCCAGTCAATTCAAACAAAAAGGGGTAGAATCTTTTTATACTCAGGCCCTCAAACTGTTTGGATATTTCACAAATATGCCCTTGCTTCTAACATAAACGCCCCCGAGCACAAAAACTTCACAGGTGTGCTCTCGGCAGCGGAGCGAGCTCGCCGCCGGCGATGTGGGGCCGGAGGTGGGCAACAAATGGCACCAATGTTTGATTTAGCTCACCACACGTCGATTGGTAGCAGTGGCTCGGCCGGAGACGTCGCCGGTGAGCGGCGGCGGCGAGTCTGTGGCGGAGCGGCTGCGGCTACTTGAATTCCGGCGAGGCGAGGGGCGGCTCAGGGCAACGAGCAGCTTGGGAGGCTCGGTGGGGTCCTAGGGGAGAGGTTAGGGGGGTCGGTTGTCACCGGGAGCGAGCGGAGGGGGAAGCTCGCCGTGGTGGCGGTGATGGCGGAGCGGCGGCGCTGCGTGCACGCGGAGAGGAAGGGCAGTGGCCTTTTATAGGCGCGAGCGAGCTGGCGAGGCGGCAACGCGAGCGTCAAGTCATTGGGCCCGTCGCGGCGTGGGCACGACATGGCGCAAGGGCGGTGGCGATGTGTGCGGCGTGGGCAGCCAATGGCACAAGGCGGCGCGGCCGGCCGGCGCATGGACCAGCGGCCCCGCACGTGTCAGCGCACAGTGACCGAGGCACCATGCACAGACCGGCGGTCGCAGGCCTGCCTCGGTGTGCGGTACGGCGACGTACGGCGGCGGGCCGACGTGGCGTCGGGCGACGTCACGGGCGCGCGTTCGCATTCCAACCCTAGATTCTATTCCGTGTAGCGATGTTTGACCACGATTATCTTCAAAATTTCGAACTAAAGTGCACAATCATGTTTATAGCAACGTTGTAGATCTCACTACCCTCTACAACTTTTACAAAGGCTCTATGGTGTTTTTCTCAACCAAATTTGCATGCACTGCGCACCAAGTTGGAACTTTTCATGGCGTCTATGAATAGTACCTGCAAGCGTTGACCAAGACTTTTCACCCATTTCCACTTCAAATTTGAAATGCCACTCAACATGAAAGTTGTGTCCCATGAAAAACTGGACAACTTTTATATTGGGAGAATTTGAAGTGTTTAGGTGAAATTTGGAGAACGCGGCAAAAGTCCTAGAGAGGTTCAAGAGCATTAGGGGTTTTGACTAGGGTTTGACTAGATCTTGACCAAGCTTTGACCAAGGGTGTGTGTTGACTTGATTAAGATGATCATTAGTGATTGTTGGCTAGGTTTTCGAGGTGATGACCCAGGTTGACCAAGGTGTGACCAAAGTCAACGTGTTTGACTAGTTCATTAGCGTTAATTAACCCTAATGAAAACCTGGGGCGTCACAGACAAACACTCACTAGAGCATTCACTCCACTCCTCCTCTCCCTCCTAGAGATAAGACTTGATTCCTTTGAGCTAGGGCTTGAGTGAGGAAGTGATTCAAAGTGTGAGATTGAGTAGCTTTGAGAGCCCCTTCAATTCCCTTCATCTCATGAGCACTTGAAGCATCTCTGGGCATCGATTCGCGTTTGTTACTGTTGAAGCTTGCTTCTAGACGGTTAGGTGTCACCTGTTGAGTGCCCTCTTTGTGTGGAGCACCCGGGATCATTTGTATTTCCCCTATCCTTTGTGGAGAATTCTTAGTGAGCACGAATCTTTCTTTGTGGGAATTGGGTGAGGCAAGAGGCTCTTGGTGATAGCCCTCCCTTGGTGGGATCCTCAACGGAGACGTGGCTTCCTTCGTGGGAGTGAACTTCGGATTAAATCTCTTGCCTCTAGCTTGTTTGAGTTCTTTGCATTTTGCTAACCCTAGAAGCTTGTTTGTGCCCGATCTACTTATTTGTTGCGTCCCTATATATATCTTTGGTTGCAGGAGGTTCGTAGCATCTAAACTCAAATTTTGATTCAAGTAGAATTGCTAGAATCGCTCTCCATTTCAAATTTTATTCTAGTCAACACTGTGTGGTCGGTAGTACCGCCCCTGCGCCGGAAGTACTGAGCCCCTCGATAGTTCCAACACAGTGTCGGTAGTACCGACCAGGTTTTAACCACTGCATTTTGTTTGAGAAATTTGAAGTGATCCTTTTCACCCCCGTCTAGGCATCACAAGGTCCTTTCAATTGGTATCAGAGCCTAATCCCTTGAATTAGGCTTAACCGCTAACGGATCAAGATGTCGGGGAGTGGAGGTAGCCCAACCGCTCAAGAGATCGCCGCCAAGGAAGCTCAAGAAAAGGAGCTTAAGGCTGCTCAAGATCGACTTGCGGCTCAAGGAGTCGATATCACCAGGAAGGCCTCAAGTCGTACACCATCCAACAATGAGAGCTCCGACGATTCTTCCTCCGACTCTGATTCGGACTCCGACTCGAGTGATGAAGACATCAAGGATGGTGATAATGATGCAGCAAGAAAAGCGGTAAAGAAAAGAAGGAAGGTGTTGACGGTGAATTTCCGTCAACCTAGCCATGAGTTTACCTTTAATGTTGGCATTGATTTATTATTCTAACCACTGGAACTAACCCCCCGTATATAACAAGTTCACTCTTGCATGTCGATTTTGGAGTTTATTGTTTACGCAGGAAATCTACGCTAAAGAGGAGACTTTCGGGATAAGTTCATCAAGCACTTTGGAAGAAGATCATGGAGCCCGACAAGAGTCAAGACACGCGATGAACATGACTACAAATGACCCGAGGACCAAATGGCAAGCATTCAAGCCTTAACCGCGAAGGAAACGATGTCAAAGGCCCACATGCAAGTGCACACAAATGGGGAATCGCGCGAGAAGCAACCGGGAGGAAGACGGGGCCGAACGGGTTCGAAATGGGCCCAGGCCGGTCGGCCCAGGCTGGCCGGCCCAACCCATTCCGGGCCCGGTTCGGCGCCCCCTTTGACCTAGCCACCCTTCGGACTATTTATAGCGCCCCTGCCAAGAGCCACGAGGAGATACATTCGTCATCCGCCGCCAAGGAGCAGAGAAGAGAAGGACACCATTCCGGAGAGGAGAGGGTCGAGATGGCTGACTAGGGTTTCCCTAGCCGGCGTGGGAACCTTGCATGGAAGACCACGTCGGAGTTCCAGGAGCTAGGATCAAGATCGAGGTAGGATCCCGGTGGTGATCTTGTCCATGTATTGCTTTTATGTTGAATTAGTAGATTGAATCCGATTCTTAGCATCAAGTGCTTTCGTTGTGATTTTGTCTTCGTTTGGGTGTTTTCCTCCCCGATCTATCCTGCGGGTAGATTGCATAGGATGTTCTTGTAGCCATGGTGGCTAGAGGTGCATACCCGATCTACCAAACGTTTTCAACTTGTTCTTCTTGAACCCGCCGAGTAGTACCAACCCGTAAGATTATCCCCCGTAGTGACAGTACGGTAAAGGAGAAAAACGGGAGTCCTCGGAGTCGGAACGGGAGCCATGCTTTTAATGAGATTCATTTTGCTACATTCTTCTTCGCTTTGGAACTTCAACAAAAGACCCGATCCAATCTCTAGACTGGTTCTCCCTCTCTTTCTCTTGCTACCTCTGGTGTTTAGTAGACTAGATGAGTTTTATGGTTCTTCCATAGATTAGATGCAAAACCCCTTTTCAAGATCAAAGTGTTTTCCGCTTATTAGATTGGATCTTGCGTTACACATTGTTCCACAGATTCGATATCTTGGGTTCACACTTAAGGGAAGAAGGGTCCCTTGGCTACGATGGAGGACTTGACCGCTTGCAAGTCCAAACGAAGTTGGATATGCATATACACCGTCAACAGAAGGCCAAGAAGAAGAAGAAGGCTGAGAAGATGGCCAAGAAGCTCCTCAAGAAGATGATCAAGAAGGAGCAAGCCAAGCATACTCATTCTGGCTACTACGAAGTGCCCCTCAACTACTCGCAATTTCCGGGCAACCATCCTAACGACAAATTCTATTCCGTACATTTGGGAAAGCCTCCCCACTTCGATGGGAAAGACTATCCAAAATGGGCTTATGATATGCAAATGCACCTTTATGGGCTTCACCCTTCTCTTTGGAAAATTGTGTGTCTAGGTGTGACAATTCCTGCCGAAGGAGAAGCCCTAACAATCGAGCATGAGCAAGACCTCCACCGCAACGTGCAAGCAACAGGAGTCATCACGAGATCCTTGTGTGCTTAAGAATTCAACAAGGTTCAGAACATCCAAATTGCCAAGGTGATTTGGGACACACTCAAGGAAGCACATGAGGGGACCGATCATGTGAAGCAAGGCAAGATTGACTTGATCCACGGAGAGCTTGAGCTATTTGTCATGAAGGATGGAGAAACCGTGAGAGAAATGTATGATAGACAAATGCTCCTTGTCTCGGACATTAGAGCACTAGGAAGCAATGATTGGGATGACTCCAAGGTCACAAAGAAGTTGCTAAGAGCTTTCACCCCGAAAAACCCAAACCTAGCAACTATGATAAGAAGGGATCCAAACTACTACAACATGACCCCCAATCAACTTCTTGGTGAAATCTTGCATCAAGAGCTAGTTCATCAAGATGTGGAAACATTACTAAGCTTGAAGGTGAACAAGAGCCTAGCCCTCAATGCTAGCTCTAGTGAAGTGGTGGAAGAAAAGAACAAGACTTCCAAGACCAAGAATGAAGAATCAAGTGAAGAAGGAAGCACCGATGAAGACACCGCCTTTGCCATAAGGGCATCAAGGAAAGGCAGTGATGAAAGGAAGAAGAAGTCTCAACGAAAATGCTATGAGTGTGGAGAGTATGGACACTTCATTGCCGAGTGTCCCAAGAACAAGAACAAGAATGAGGAAGAGAAGACGTACAAGGAGAAGAGCAAAGAGTACAAGAATAAGTACCAAGGGCGTGCTCACGTGGGTAAACAATAGGACTCAAGTGATGAAGATGAAGAGCCAAAGAAGCAAGGCATGGCAACAATTGCCATGGCATAAGGAACATCTTCACCACGCCATTTCAACAACTTCTCCGACGATGAGGACAACTCTCACTTTTGCCTCATGGCAAGTGGGAGCAAGGTACAAGAATCAACCACCTCATCCTCTCTTACCTCCTCTTCATCTACACCTAGTGACATAGATGATCTAGATACAACAACAACAACAACAAAGCCTTTTGTCCCAAGCGAGTTGGGGTAGGCTAGAGATGAAACCCAAAGGAAACCATGAAAGGCGAAACACACACACACACCCACACACACACACGAAGTGTTAAGGGTAAACAAAGGGTGAAACAGAGGTCATGGTTCAGGCACACTGATGGCTAGTCTCCAAGCACTCCTATCCATAGCTAACTCCTTGGGGATGTTCCACTCCTTAAGGTCTCTTTTAACCGCCTCGTCCCAGGTCAGTCTAGGTCGACCTCTACCTCTCTTTACGTTATCGACCCACTCTAGAACCCCACTACGCACCGGCACCTCAGGAGGCCTCCTTTGGACATGACCAAACCATCTCAACCGATGTTGAATCAATTTTTCCTCAATCGGTGCCACTCCAACCCTATCTCGAATATCTTCATTGCGGACTCTATCCCTTCTTGTATGCCCACAGAGCCAACGCAACATACGCATCTCTACTACACTCAGTTGTTGGACATGTCGCCTTTTTGTAGGCCAACATTCGGCACCATACAACATCGTCGGTCGGATCGCCGTCCTGTAGAACTTGCCTTTTAGCTTTTGGGGCACCCTCTTGTCACATAGGACGCCAGAAGCTTGACGCCATTTCAACCAACCGGCTAAGATCCTATGCCTAACGTCTTCATCATTGTCGCCATCCTTCTGTAGCATCGATCCTAGGTACCGAAAAGTATCCTTCTTGGCCACCACTTGCCCATCGAGGCTAACATCTCCAAGCTCATGTCCAGTCACGCTGAAATCGCACCTCATGTACTCAGTCTTGGTCCTACTGAGTCTGAAACCTTTTGACTCTAGCGAGTCTCTCCACAACTCAAGCTTCCGATTAACCCCTGCTCTAGTCTCGTCAACTAACACTACATCATCAGCAAAAGCATACACCACGGGATATCATCTTGTATATCCCTTGTGACCTCATCCATCACCAAAGCAAAAATATAAGGGCTCAATGCTGATCCCTGATGTAGTCCAATTTTAATTGGAAAGTCACTAGTGTCACCATCACATGTTCGGACAACCGTCCTCGCATCATTGTACATATCCTTGATGAGGGTAATGTACTTAGTTGGGACTTTGTGCTTTTCCAAGGCCCACCACATGACATTCCTTGGTACTTTGTCGTACGCCTTCTCAAGGTCAATAAAGACCATATGCAAGTCCTTCTTCTGTTCCCTATATCTCTCCATTAATTGCCGTATTAAGTAAATCGCCTCCATAGTCGACCTCCCAGGCATGAACCCAAACTGGTTTTGGGTCACACTTGTCCCTCTTCTGAGGCGGTGCTCGATAACCCTCTCCCAGAGCTTCATTGTATGGCTCATTAGCTTAATCCCTCGGTAGTTGGTACAACTCTGAACATCTCCCTTGTTCTTGAAGATCGGTACTAATATACTTCTCCTCCATTCATCAGGCATCTTGTTTGACTGAAAAATAAGGTTAAAAAGCTTAGTTAACCAAACTACTGCTCTAGCACCAAGACATCTCCACACCTCAATGGGGATACCATCTGGACCCATCGCTTTACCCCTCTTCATTCTCTTCAAAGCCTCCTCAATCTCTGCCTCCTGAATTCTCCTCACAAAACGTCTGTTGGTATCATCAAATGAGTCGTCCAACTCCACAGTAGGACTCTCATCCTCCCCATTAAACAACTTATCGAAGTACTCTCGCCATCTATCCTTGATCTCTTCATCCTTCACCAGAAGGCGATCTGTCCCATCCTTGATGCACTTGATTTGGTTTATGTCCCTTGTCTTCCTCTCTCGGGTCCTAGCCAACCGATAAATGTCCTTCTCCCCTTCCTTCGTGCCTAGCCGCTGATAAAGGTCCTCATACGCTTGGCCCTTGGCTACACTCACAGCTCGCTTTGCAGCCCTCTTCACTGTTTTATAGCTCTCGATGTTGGCTGCACTCTTGTCAAGGTGGAGGCACTTGAAACACTCCTTCTTCTCCTTAATAGCCCTTTGCACCTCATCATTCCACCACCAGGTGTCTTTCGCTTCTTGTTTGCCTCCCCTACTCACGCCAAGCACTTCTGCAGCCACCTTCCGAACACATGTTGCCATCTTTAGCCACATGTCATCTGCATCTTCTCCTACCTCCCATGGTCCCTCTCCTAGCATCTTGTCCTTAAACATTTGTGCCGCTTCCCCTCTAAGCTTCCACCACTTTGTTCTCGCGACCTTGGCACATTTGTTCCTGTGAACATGTACCTGAAAGCGAAAATCTGCCACCACAAGCTTGTGTTGAGAGACAACACACTCCCCAGGAAACACCTTACAATCTAAGCAAGCACTTCTATCTCTCCTCCTTGCAAGGATAAAGTCGATCTGGCTCGAGTGGTGACCACTCTGAAAGGTCACAAGATGGGATTCCCTCTTTCTAAAGACGGTATTTGCTATCAAGAGGTCGTAGGCCACCGCGAAGTTCAAAACATCCTCTCCCTCTTGATTCCTACTACCATACCCAAACCCCCCATGCACTCGCTCAAACCCTACATTCGTCGCTCCCACATGGCCATTGAGGTCTCCTCCAATGATGAGTTTCTCATTGATTGGCACGGTATTAACCATGCTATCCAAATCTTCCCAAAACTGCATCTTGGTGCTCTCACTAAGACCTACCTGAGGGGCATAGGCACTGATCACATTCAAAGCCAAATCCCCAACTACCAACCGAACAAGGATAATCCGATCGCCTTGCCTCTTAACATCTACGACTCCACCCTTAAGGCTTTTGTCGATCAAGATGCCTACACCATTCTTGCCCGATGTTGCCCCTGTGTACCAAAGCTTGAAGCCAGTATCCTCCACCTCCTTCGCCTTCTGACCCTTCCATTTAGTCTCCTGGACGCATAGAATATTTACACGCCTCCTAATTGCTACATCGACTAGCTCTCGTAGCTTACCCGTTAGGGACCCTACGTTCCAACTACCTACACGAAACCTAGTTGGCTCGACTAGCTTCCTTGCCCTTCGCACCCGCCGAGGGAAGTGCAAAGACCCTTGCTCATTTTTCACTACACCCGGGCGCCGATGTAGCGCACCACTAAGGAAGTGACGACCCGGTCCTTGCTCACTTGACACCGTGCCCAGACCACGACACGACGCGTCACCAAGGGGGAGACGACCCGGCCCTTGCTCATTTAACACCATACCCGGGTTCCGATATGGCGCGTCGCTAGGTGGGTTACGCCCCAATGAATTTCTCATAGGTTTCATCTCCATAGATCGGCTAAGTACGAGGATGGTTCGCCACACCTATCACCCGCCCTCCTCCTTTACCAGGGCTTGGGACCTGCTATGTTGAGACGACTAGGCTGAGATCTAGATAATGAAGAAGAAATTGAAGCCAACATGATAAAACGATTTAGTAAAAAGGGCTATGAAGAAATCAAGAGGCTTTTGGAGAAATTAGAGAAAAAGAAAGTGTCTCTCCATGAGCAAGAGGACTTGCTTATCCTTGAGAAGAAAAGAAACCTCACTCTAGAGAGATGCCTTGCCGAAGAAGCGGCTAAGGTGGAGAAGTTGACCACAGACTTGTCCTTGGCCAATGACAACAACAAGAGGATGTCAAAGGATTGCACTTTGGCGAATGAATCTCTAGCTTCCTTAGAGGCCACTCATAGTGATCTTCAAACAAGCTTCTCACGCTTGACGGATAAACACAAAAATCTTGAAGCAAACTATAGTGTTCTTTGGGAAAGCACCAAAGCCAACCCTAAGGCAAAATTTGACTCTAATGCCTCCACTAGCAAAGGTTATTCTTAATGCTATAATGTTGATACAAATGCTCTTAAGACTAACCTTACAAGGCTAGAAGAGACAATCAAGAGCAAGGACAAGGAAATAGCCTGATTGAACATGTTGATCAATCAAGACAAGGTTGGTGCCAAGTCCATACGTAAGGTAATTGACAAGAAAGGACTTGGGCAATACAAGAACAACAAGGTCAATGGTAGGGTGGAGTCACCACCTCTACCACAACAAAGGACAAGCCAAAGGTTGTGAACACCACAAAAGGAAATGGTGAGGTTAATTCTCCATCAAAGGCATCGACGAATGTGGTGGAACACAAGCCCTCTCCCAACTATACTTGTGACTATGTTGTGACCTTGGACCACAATGGTAAAATGGTGGTCAAGTATGTTGGAGCCTACACCAAGAAGGCTATGAGGAAGAGTGTGTGGGTTCCCAAAGTTTATGCTTCTAACCTCCAAGGACCCAAATCTTTTTGGGTACCTAAACCAAAAGCTTATACTTGTTTTGTAGGCCTACTCCTCTGGTGGAAGCGCTTGGTTAATTGATAGTGGTGCCACTAATCATATGACCGGAGATGAAGGCTTATTTGCATCCCTTAAACATTATGACACCCCGACAGAAACTATCATCTATGGATATAATGGTCAAGTAGATGTTGTCGGTCTAGGTAAAATTGCTATCTCAACAACAAATTCAATTGAAGATGTTTATCATATTCAAGGTTTAGGGTACAATTTGTTGTTGGTTTCACAACTTTATGAGAAAGGCTACAATTGTCTCTTTACCCATGAGGGTGTGACCGTCTCTAGAAGGGAGGATTCCTCTATTGTCTTTGCGGGTCATCTAAGGGGAAAGCATTACTATGTGGATTTCACAAAAGTAAAGGTGGACCCTAAGGATTTCTTAGTGGCAAAATCCGACTTGGGTTGGCTATGGCATCACCGATTAGCCCATGTTGGCACGAGGAACTTGGCCAAACTTGAAAAATATGATCACATCCTTGGACTAACAAATGTTGTTTTTGAAAAAGATAGGTTGTGTAGTGCTTGTCAAGTCGGGAAGCAAGTTGGAGTGCATCATCCCGCCAAGAACATCCTATCCTCATCAAGACTGTTGAAGCTACTACACATGGACTTGTTTGGACCAATCGCCTACATAAGCATCGGTGGTAACAAATATGGTCTAATAATTGTTGATGACTTTTCCCGTTTCACTTGGGTATTCTTTTTGCAAGATAAGAGTGAAGCAAAGGGAGTGGTCAAGAAGTTCATTAGAAGAGTTCAAAATGAGTTCGAGCTCAAGGTCAAGAACATAAGAAGTGACAACGGCTCGGAGTTTAGGAACACTCAAGTTGAAGAGTTCCTCAATGAAGAAGGCATCAAGCATGAACTCTCCGCTCCATACACTCCTCAACAAAATGACATTGTTGAGAGGAAGAACCGTACGTTAATTGAAGCGGCAAGAACAATGCTTGATGAGTACAAGACTCCGGACTCATTTTGGTCGGAAGCCATCAACACCGCATGCCACGCCGCAATCCGCCTCTACCTCCACAAGTACTTGAACAAGACCCCCTACGAGATCATCACCGGTAAGAAACCAAGTATGCACTACTTTAGGGTCTTTGGGTGTAAGTGTTTCATACTTAACAAGAAAGCCTCAAAGTTTGCATCCAAGGTTGATGAAGGTTTTCTCATTGGTTATGGAACTAACGAACATGCCTATCATGTTTTCAACAAAACCATCGGTTGTGTTGAGACCACGGTAGATGTGAAATTTGATGAATCCAACGGCTCTCAAGGAGAGCAAGTTAGTGAAAAGCTTGTAGATGATGAAGAGCCTCCAAGTGTAGAATGGGCACTAGTGAAGTGATGCCTCGTGTGGTTCAAGTTCAAGCTCCGGTTGACACAAGCAATCAAGATCCATCATCTTCAACAAGAGTGGAACCACCTAGTTCTCAAGTTCATCAAGAAGAAAGTCAAGTTCATGGTGACGATCATGGATGGGGCTTTGATCAAGGGGGAGAACAAGGTGGCGAAGCTCAAGTAGAAGCTCCACAAGTTGAAGATGATGATGATGGACCCATTCAATGTCAATCTCCAGCACCACACTGTTGATGGTGAATTTCCGTCAACGTAGCCATGAGTTTACCTTCGGTGTTAGCATGAATTATATATCTTATCCATTGGTACTAACCCCCTTGGTATAACAAGTTCGTTCGTGCATGTCGGTTTTGGAGTTTGATGTTTATGCAGGAATTTAGCGTTGAAAGCAAGACTTCCGGGTAAAGTTCATCAAGCACCTCGTGACAAGACCTTGAAGCCCGACACAAGCCAAGCAATGAAGTGAACATGACTCCAAGAAGCCCAAGGACCAACCCGTGAAGACGGAAAACTCTGAGGACCTGAACAGAAAATGCTGAATTTTGCAGGACAAGGAGCTTCATCTAAACCGCGGAGAAACTGACGTCAAGGGCCCACATGCAGAAGGGAGAATACTCTAGAAGACTCGGGAAGCATCACCAGCAAAGGAGGCCGCGAGATGGGCCGAAATGGGCCCAGGCTGGCCGGCCCAGCCCATTTCGGGCCCCATTCGCTGCCCCCTTTGACCTAGACGCCTCTCGGACTATTTATAGCCCCCTGGTCGAGAGCCACACATCAACTCATTCGTCATTCGCCGCCGAGGAGCAAAGAAGAGAGGGACACCATTCCAGAGAGGAGAGGGTCGAGCTAGTTGTCTAGGGTTTCCCTAGCCGACGTGGGAACCTTGCAAGGAAGACCACGTCGGAGTTCCAGGAGCTAGAAGCAAGATCAAGGTAGGATCCCGGTGGTGATCTTGTTCATGTATCATGTACTATGTTGAATTATCAAGTTGCAATCCGATTTCTAGCGATCGAGTGTTTCTTCTACGACTTTGATTTCAATTGGCTTTTCTTACTTTCAGATCTATTCTCGAGATAGATCATAGAGGGTGTTCTTGTAGCCGTGGTGGCTAGAGGTGCATGCCTGACCTTCCAAGAGATTTCAACTTGTCCATTGGACTCGCCCTAGGCTAACCCGCACGAATAGGAGTGCGTTGTGACAGAACGGTGGCTCCAAAAGGTGGGCGTCTTCGGAGTTGGACAGGAAACCGTGATTTAAAGATGCTTTTCATGAGATTCAACTTGGCTATTTCTTCTTTGCTTGGAACTTCAACAAAAGCTTGATCCAATCTCTCTAGATTGGTTTTACCTATCCCTCTCTATCTCTTGCTACCTCTAGATTTCATAGATTAGATTCGTTTCTTTCGATGTTCTTTAGATTAGATGCAAAAGCATTCCCTTTGAAGATCTAAGTGTTCTCGGCTTTAATAGATAGGTTCTTGCATCACACATTTATTCCACGGATTCGATACTTTGGGTTCATACTTGAGGGAAGAAGGGTCCCTTGGCCACGACAGAGGACTTGTCCGCTTGCAAGTCCAAACGAAATTGGATACGCATATACACCGTCAACAAGCCCCTTTTTCTGCCGCCGTTGCCGGGGAACAAGTGATCAAGATTCGATCTTTTATTACTTTTTGTGAATATTTTCAGATTTCTTTTGGTTTTTCCTTTTGCATCTACTACCTTTTGATCATCCTCAAAATCAATCTAATCTAGTTTGACTAACCCTAGTTTCCTTAGATTTGTTTTTATATTTGTTTGGTATATATTTTGTTTGCTAACCCTAACAGGAGATAGACGGCTACCCCTCCAACAAACCCGAAAATTTTGTGGATGATCCAGAAAAACTTTACAGGCTAAGGAGACATGAAGCACAAGCTAAAAAGCTAGAATTTGCAGATCCAAAAGCGGAGGCCGAAGGATCGTCAGAGTCTCCAAAGGAATCACCACCTCCAAACCCTAGGGAGAATCAACTTCCACCGCTACCGATGGGAGAACAACCGCAGCCGGAGCACAAGATCGAGGAGCTATGCAGCCCGGACATCATCGACCTACCAATCTTGAACCTCACGGAGATCGGAAGGCCGTTCGAGATCAAGACCTCAACAATCTGCATGGTGCAACATTCACCCTTCACCGGTAAAGAGGATCCGAACCTTCACCTCCAAGCGTTCGTTCAACTTTGTCAAACATTCAACATGGACGGGGTGACTCAAGATCAAATGAGGGCAAGGCACTTTCTATTCTCGTTACTCGGGAAGGCTTTGCAATGGTTCTACTCTCAACCGGTGGAGACGGTGCAAAATTGGGACACCTTGATGAGAGCCTTCATGAGGAATACTACTCACTGGGTAAGACTCAAAGCTTGCGCAATAAGATTGCTACCTTTGCTCAGTATCCTACGGAGACTATATCGGAGGCATTCGAGCGCTTCAATGAGTACACTCGGGCAGTTCCACATCACAAGTTCCCAAAGGAGGATCTCATTCAAAAGTTCTATCAAGGACTTACCATGGCGTCAAGGACAATCATCGATGCATCAGTGGGAGGATCCATCATCGAGCTTACATCGACTCAAGCTTTCACTTTATTCAAGAAGGTCGTGGACAATGACACATGGGCGTCATCCGGACGCTTACTTCCGGTTCAACCAACGGGGAACGTCAAAGGAGTCTTGCAAGTGGAAAAGGAAGATTTACTCGAAGGCAAGATCGGTTCGCTTATGCGGAGGTTGGAAAAGATGGAGATAGAGAAGAAAGAAGCTCAAGATCTAAAGGTTGCCGAAGCAAGATCCACATGTGAAGACTGCGGAGAATATGGCCATGTCCAAAAGGATTGCCCGGAGGAAGCCAAGATGCTCGATTACATGAGGAAGGGGGATTTGCCGAACTTCCGCTACGGGCAAGGTAGACCTCAATTGAATGCAAACTCATCCATTCCGAATTCGGTTCCGCTTCATATACAATTGAAGGACTTCATGAACGAGCAAGCTAAGATCAACAAGAACACCATAACTAAGTTCAAGGCAATAGACAAGGTGTTGGAGAACATCGATAGCAAGGTGACGGAGGTCGGAAGCTCCAACCATCAAGTGCTCAACATGATGAAGATGCTCGAGACGCAAGTGGGACAACTTGCCGGGCGCCTATCCGCTAGTGAAGGGAAGCTTCCGAGACAACCTCAAGGTCCCGAGATGGCGAAGGCCATTCAAACTCGTTCGGGGAAGGAGACCGAAGATCCGGAGCATTCCGCGGGGGCAAGAAAGCCTAAACCATCCACCGAGGCGGAGGAATTTGCTAAGGAGGAGGTTACCGAGATCGTCACCGAAGAGCCCGAGTTTGAGATGCCGGGAGAAGACACTAAGATATCGCAACTTAAGCCACGATACTTCCAAGGTAAACTCGATAATCATTTTGAGAAGTTTGTGGAGGTTGTGCGTAGGTTGAGCATCAACATGCCGCTATTGGACGCCCTTCAAGTTCCTACATATTCTCGCTACTTCAAAGATATTCTTGCAAACAAGTATGAGATAGCAACACTCGGGGTAGATCATGTCAAGATGTCCGAGCAATGTAGCGCCGCTATTGCAAACGGACTAGAGAAGCAAGGAGACCCCGGATGCCCGACGATTTCGTGTTCCGTTGGTTCATTCAAATTTGAGAAGGCATTATGCGACCTTGGAGCAAGTGTCACTATACCACAGCCCTAGATCACCAACTACATTGGCATTGGTATAAGTCACTTTTGCAACTTACCGACCGTCGTTATAGACATACAACGACGGACCCTATATGTCGTTATAAGTGGCGTCGGTACAAGTTTATAGCGATGGATAGAAGTTATAAAGATGGATGCTCAGTCACCCCATTTTATCCCGACGCACATTGTTATAACGACGGCATAAGTAGCTATACCAACGGACGGTTCGATGAGATAATTGAAAAATAACAAAAAAAACATATCAACAAAAAAGGTGCATATTGAACCCAAATTCAAATATTCATTCACTAGAAACATCTCAGGACAGCAAGCTACATATAGTTTCTCACACACCCATAGGTGTTTTAAGACCTACACAATCATTTCGAGAAACTCAACAACAAATAGCAAGGTTTGGGTCTGACAGCAGGTTGTATTGTCTGGCACTTGTGTGCTAAATTGCTTCCGGACTGACTCAAAATCCAAAAGGAATTGCACGCATCCGATAGAAGACAGTAGTTTGAGTAGTTAACAGGATCTAACACTTCCTGAAAAATAGAATTACAATTATCAGTAAAGTGCAAACATGGTATGTGATACAGAAAGCATGTTGTGTCAAGTCCATATCCACAAAGATCATACTGATCACCATTGTTAAGTGTTGACGCTTTTTCCGGTCGAACACACTGGTGCGCTAGGTCGCGCGGTCGTCGAAATGCTCCTCGTCGAAACCACCAACAGGGGGCGGTCTAACCGCCTATGGGGGGCGGTCTAACCGCCTCTGTCAGAGGATCGCCGAAAACCTAAATCCGCTGCCCCGGGAGGGACCCCGTCAGGGACAACGAGGCTAGGGTTGCTCTGAGATCGGCAGGCCACTCAGAACGTCCTTGAACGCCGTAGAGACGAGCAAAGAAAGCAAAAGGGTTGGAAAAGCTAGGGTTTGGAGATAAAAGTGTAAAAAGATAATTGATCGATTAGGTGATAGGCCCTCAATCGGCCACGGCCCTTTATAAATAGGGTGGGGAGGTCTTGCCCTGCAAGGAAACCTTTTACAACTCGAAATCTACAAGGATTCCTCAATTTGGTTCGGACTCAGGGGGAGGCGGTCTAACCGCCCCGGCCACGCGGTCTGACCGCCCTGGCCACTTTTGCCGGACCAGCTACAGCGCGACCTGGTCAGACCGCCCTTGGTACCCGGTCTGACCAGCCTGCCTGACCTGAGTCGGCTTTTGCCAATTTTGAGTGTCAACATATGCCCCCCTGTTTTTTAGTAAAGCTTGCATGCTAAAAAATAAATCTAAGGTCGATGTGATATCTTTCATCGGCCATTTTTTATTCTAAGGGCGATTTATCAAATCGGCCATGTCTTCTCAAGCATCTTGCCAAACACTTGGATGGAACTTCTTCAAATATCTCCCATTGATAGCCCTGGGCAGCTGCTGTCCTTGCAAAGTCTCCACCATATAAGAATTTCCAGAGCAAACTCTCACAATCTTGTATGGCCCTTCCCAACTTGGAGACCACTTTCCAAACTTGTTGCTCTTGGATCCTATAGGCAAAATAGTTTTCCAAACCAGATCACCTACCTGAAAAGATTTGGCTTTAACTCTCTTGTTATATGCTCTAGCAACTCGCCTCTTGTCCCTTTCAATTGCCTCCAAGGCCTCCAATCGCTTGTCAGTCACCTCATCAATATTGTCCATCATCAAAGCATAATATGTGTCAAAATCAAGATCACTTTGCTTTGCAAGTCGATATGCGCCTAGATTCACCTCAACGGGCAAAACGGCCTCTTGACCATACACAAGCTCATAAGGAGTAACTTTAGTAGCACCATGTCTAGAAATACGATGAGCCCATAAAGCTTCAGATAATACCTCATGCCATCTTCTAGGATTGTCCTCTATCTTCTTCTTAATGAGCTTAATCAAGATTTTATTGCTAGACTCGGCTTGACCATTAGCTTGAGCATAATATGGAGATGAATTGAGCAACTTAATACCATAGGAATTGACAAAATCACGCACCTCTTTAGATATAAATGAAGTTCCTTGATCTGTAGTCAAAGTTTGTGGAATACCAAACCTATGAATAATATGCTCCGTAATAAACTCAATTACCTCCCGATGAGTCATATTCTTAAGAGGAATTGCTTCAGTCCACTTAGTGAAATAATCAGTCGCCACAATTACAAAGCAATATCCCTTTGATGAAGGAGAATGAATCTTGCCAACAAAGTCCAAACCCCAACCTCTGAAAGGCCACGGCTTGATAATCGGATGCATCAACGCAGCAGGTACCAACTGAATATCCCCATGCTTTTGACAATCTTCACACCCTTTGTAGTACCGAAAACAATCAGCTATCATAGTAGGCCAATAAAAGCAAGCCCTCTTAAGGAGCCACTTCATCTTAGGAGTCGATTGATGAGTACCACAAATCCCTTCATGAACCTCTGCCATAGCCAACCTGGCTTGATCAGGTCCTAAACATTTGAAAAGCAAATCATCCGCAGTCTGACGATACAATTCACCATCTTCCAAAACAAACTTGAGAGCCCATCGTCGGATTTTTCTATCAACTGTGCCTTTAGGATCCTACAAATAGTTAATCAGAGGCTTCCTCCAATCATCCACTTCGTACTCAACAATTTCGGAAGAAATAGTGGCCGAAGCAGAATTTTCACCTGGGACGCGGTTAGACCGCCCAGGAGGGGCGGTTAGACCGCGTGGGGCGGTCTGACCGCCTAGAGGGGGCGGTTGAACCGTCTCCTCCAGAACTTAACCCTCGGCTTCGCGAAACACCATTTTTCGTTCTTGAAAATTTCTTTTCTGAACACCATAACCAGATGCTTGCTGAGCCAGAGCATTAGCCTTCGGATTCTCTTCTCGTGGCACTTGATAAATCACAAACTCATCCAAACAAGATATAATGTCCAAGCATTTATCAAGATAAGCATTTAAATAACCATTTAGACATTGGTATACCTTGGAAACTTGCTGCACCACCAGTAGAGAATCACCATAAGCTTCTACATGTTTTACTTCCATGTCATGCAAAATTTGCAAACCAAACAAGAGAGCCTCATATTCGGTTTGATTATTAGTACAATCACGATCCAATCGGTTAAGAGCTTCAAAAATTGTTCCAGTGGGAGAAATAATAATTACTCCAACACCACAACCACTTTTGCAAACCGATCCATCAAAATGCAACTTCCATGGAGTAAAAGTAGTGTAACCGACATCTAAATCAAGTTGTTTATCAATTCTATGTTCTACAATAAAGTCGGCTACAACTTGTCCTTTCATAGTTTGTAATGGCTCATAACATAAATCATATTCAACAAGTGCATAAGCCCATTTGCCGACTCTACCACTTAGAATAGGTTTTTGCAACATATATTTAATTATGTCGGTTTGACATGCTACCACACAAATACTTGATAACAAATAATGCCTTAACTTGGTACAAGCATGATACAAGGATAAGCATAATTTCTCAATAAAAGTGTACCTTGTCTCGGCGTCCAATAACCTTCTACTCTCATAAGCCACAATATACTCCTTGCCATCGGTTTCTTGAGTCAAAACAGCCCCAATAACACTATCTTCAGCCGCTATATATAACTTGAAAGGAATACCACTCTTGGGAGCTTGAAGAACGGGCGGCGAAGTTAAATAATTTTTAATCTCATCAAATGCCTCTTGCTGTTTTGCCCCCCAAGCAAATTCAGCTCCACTTTTTAACCGAAGTAAAGGAGTAAAAGCATTTACCTTCCCGGACAAGTTACAAATAAATCACCTCAAATAATTTACCTTGCCCAAGAATCTTTGCAAATCTTTCTTGCAAGTAGGAGCTTGTACTTTTCGAATGGACTCAATCTTTTTAGGATCTATCTCAACACCATTCTCATGTACAATAAAGCCCAAGAATTTACCAGCCGATACACCAAAAGCACATTTGAGTGGATTCATTTTCAACCATTCTGATGCATTCTTTCAGAAGCAAGTCTTAAATCAGATAAATAAAGTTTTAAACCAGCTGATTTGACTATAGTATCATCAATATAGACTTCTACTATTATACCAAGCAAGTCATGAAAAATCAAATTCATAGCTCTTTGATAGGTAGCACCAGCATTTTTTAAACCAAAAGTCATGACTACCCACTCAAACAAGCCTACAAATCCCGGACATACAAAGGCCGTTTTAGAAACATCCTCTTCGGCCATAAAGATTTGATTATAACCAGCATTACCATCAAGAAAGCTAAGAATTCTATGTCCGGATGCAGCATTAACAAGAAAATCGGCTATAGGCATAGGATATTCATCTTTAGGAGTAGCTTTGTTAAGATCTCTAAAGTCTATGCAAACACGAAGTTTCTTAGTTCCTTTTTTCTCCACAGGCACAATATTAGAGATCCAATCAGCATATCGACAAGGCCTAAGAAACTCAGCATCAAGTAACCGATTGATTTCTTCTTTCACTCGGTCATAAATATCAGGATTAAAATTCCTACGAGGTTGTTTATAAGGCCTAAAACCAGGTCTAATCGGCAATTTATGTTCAACTAAATCACGACTTAAACCAAGCATCTCATTATAACTCCATGCAAAGCAATTAACATACTCTTTTAATAACTTTATTAATTCGGACTTAAAAACAGGATCAAGATTCTTGTTTACAAATGTCGGCCTGGGTATAGTGCCATCACCAATGTCTACCTCCTCAAGAGGATCGGCCGACGTAAACCCTTGTCTTAGCTTGCCCAAATCATCAAGATCTTCGATAGCTTCACACGTATCGTTCTTTTGCGCCCGATAGTGTTCAAGTCTCCGCTGCAACCACTCTTGATTTGACTCCATCGAATCACATGAAATGGTTTAGCCGATTATTCACCGGCTTTATGACAGCAGGGACAAAGCCATCTTTAGAACAACTAATGAACACATAATTAGATAAATCTAAGCCAGATAGACATTTTACATCATCATGCACTCCTATAGAATTGCTATCAGCTATAGCTACACAAGCAGAATTATCACCATGCACAACTTCTACCTCCTCATCTACCCATTGTATTAAAAACTGATGCAAGGAAGAAGGCACACACTGATTTGCATGAATCCAATCACGACCAAGGATTAAGCTATAGTTACCTTGCGTCTCAGCGACGAAGAAAGCTGTAGCTAACGTCTTGCTCCCAACGGTGAGCTCCATAGAAGCAACACCTTTGGCACTCATCGGCTCGCCTCCTCCCACACCGCTGACGGTCATGTTGGTCTTGATCAACTCCTCATCTGAACCTCCAAGTTTCTTGAATAAGGAGTATGGCATTAAGTTGACGATTGCTCCCCCATCAACAAGCATCCGAATGATCGGCTTCCCATTGATGTGCCCCTTGACGTATAAAGCCTTCAGATGATTTTCAGTCTCTTTTGGCTTCTGGAATATAGCATCTTTCGGCCCCAAATCAAGGTGAGCAATGTCCTCCTCTGAAAGCATAAAACCATCACTAGACATATGTATAACATTAATTTCAAGGTTCATCTGCTCAGGAGAGGAACTGTAGTCAACAAGCTGCTCATCATCCTCTGGCGCAGGCACTGAAGATATCGGAGTCGAAGAATCTGAAACGGGCAAATTTTCTGGACCAGGCGGTCTAACCGCCTCTAGACGCGGTCTGACCGCCCCTGGCGGTTTAACCGCCTCAGCTGGCGTTTTGACCGCCTCTGCCTGAGGTGCTGCCTGTGGTGTTGCCTTGACTCTCCACTCTTTCCCTTGTGGTGCCATTGGTCTGTAGAGGTTGAACATATCATCTCTCTGTTTCTCCAACTCATTTTCCTTCTTCTCTTGAAACCTCAAGCGTTGAAGCTTCCTCCTTTGTGTACGCGTCAAACCGGGAGGACACCACCTTGGTAAGAAGTACTTGGAGTTGGAACCACTCCCACTGGCCTCATGATCATTAGCAGCACATCCTTTCTGAATAGATATCATAACCTGATTGTTTAACACAACCGGTCCGTTGCCACCTTTCTCAATAGGAACATCCATTGTTCCAATCTGTATGATGTCTTGGCCAGTAGTCCTCTCTGGATCAATATCCATCTTCTTAACCTCCTCTTCTCTGATCTTGGGCTTGTACACCTGTCGCGGAGGAGATTGAACATTTTCTCTGGGCAGGGTGGTTTGACCGCGTATAGGGGGCGGTCTGACCGCGTTGGCCCTCAGGGCAGTCTGACCGCATGTAGAAGGCGGTCTGACCGTGTTGGCCGACTGATGCTGTCCTGACCAACGTGGAGCCCAACGATCCTGTGTAGGTCGTGAAATCCGATCCAATGCTGGTCTTCTTGGCCCTCCCCATCCAGGATGGAAGGACTGCTGAAAAGGCACCCACATTACTCCATTGTCATCATAAACTGGACGAGGTTCCCATTGTGGAGTAAAGCGTTGTCCTTGCTGTGATGAATCACCTTTGAATCTTGTAGCTGCTCTTGGAGGCGACGACGGCCTCTCTTGACGTGGAGGTGATCTCATCCTTTTTTTTAATGGCCGATCACTTGTAACGGCCTTTTGTTTAGAGTATTTGTCAAATAGCATATCAAACGTGACCTTTGGTTTTGAAACACTCCCCTGATTCTTTACCATGTTGAGCTTCTAGTTTCCAACTTCCGGCCGCTTCGGAATAAGCATCTTTGGACGGCCATGTACAGGGGCGGTCTGACCGCCTGCCACACCCGATCTAACCGCCCCTACCTGAACAGGTGCAGACGGCTATTGATCAGTAGGTGTTGCAGATGTGGACGACCCTTGCCCCCTATGTCCAGAAGCTTTGACAGTAATTTTAAATGTTTCTCTGCCATCAGGGGTCTTCTCATATGCTACTTCCCTTGTCAACTCTTTTCCTCTCAAATCGGGCTTTGCCTCCCCGACTACCACATTCTTTCCCTTGGTTGAATCGACTTGATGAGGTCGAACCAGTACCTTGGGCTGCTGCAAATCCATGGTATTGACAGGAAAAGGTTGCTTGTCCACTTGCATCTCATGAAACATCAAACGACCATCATTTATGGCCGATTGAACCTGACGACGAAACACATTGCAATCGTTAGTAGCATGAGAATAAGAATTATGATACTTACAATATGCACGTCTTTTTATTTCTTCAAGTGGAGGCAAAGTATGAGTCAATTTAATGTTTCCAGATTTATGTAATTCATCAATGATACGATCACATTTAGAAACATCAAAAGTAAATTTTACTTCTTCTTGCCGACCCTTATGAGCCGGTTTAAGTGATGAACAAGAATAAGCTTTTTCTTTAGAGGGCCAAACAAATTCAGCAGCATATACCTCTTTGTCACTATCGCTCGAACTATCAGAATCATAGTCAATAATATGCATATTAGAACGACGTGACTTAGAGCTATCTTTTTCCTTATTCATTCGGTTTTCAATAATTAAAGCTCTCACTTGAACTTGAGCAACCGAAAGAAAATCAGAACCCTCTATTTTATCTCTAATTGAAGACCTTAAGCCCTTTAAGCAAATATCTGCAAGGTCCATATCAGTAATTAACAAATTAAAGCACCGGTTTTTAGTTTCTTTAAACCTTTTAATGTAAGAAGAGACGGTTTCATCTCTACCTTGCCTAACCGATGTTAGATCTGTCAATTTTAATTGCACACTCCCGCTATAAAAATGATCATGAAATTTACGCTCTAACAAATCCCAAGATATAATAGAACCGGGAGCAAGTGAAGAAAACCACGCAAAAGCGGTGCCAGTCAATGATAAAGAAAATAAACGCACTTTAAGAGCATTATAAGCACCCGCTTCACCAAGTTGAGCCGTATACTGACTAATATGCTCCCATGTGGTTCGGTCATCATCACCACTAAATTTGATCAAATCAGGCATACGCCAACCACGTGGGAGAGGAAACCTATCAAACTCGGGATCGTATGGCTTTTGATATAGATTAGTATTACCAATATTAACACCAAGTTTATTTTTAACCACGCTAGCCAAATCTTCCTTAAATTTATTAAATTCCGCCCAATTAGGATTATTTGGCTGTTGCGGGGCTGCATTCACCAAATTCATCTTATTTAAGTAGGGAGCTATCTTAGCTTGAGCTAGCCTATAACTTTCAAACACATCATCAGGAATTAAATTTGGTTGAGCAGATGTGTTAACTATTGTATTATAATGAGGTCCAGCATTACCAACTGTATTAGAAAAACTAGGAACCACTAAACTCGGCACAACAGAAAGTGGTAAAGGCTGTTCGGGCACCAATTCCATGGTGCTGGTCAGGCCGGTCTGACCGCCTGTCAGGGGCGGTCTAACCGCCCCGGCCGTGTTCGGCCATTGCGGCTGGATCGGCGTTTGTTGACCAACATTGAAGTCAGGTGGCATGCCATACATGTAATTTGCAGTGTTAGTACTAGGCAAAGGTGCTAAGCTAGGATTAACTACCCCACTAGTATTAATTTTAGGAACACTATTACTAGTTTCATTATTATTGTAAAAACCAGCACTCCTATCCTTTTCAAGATCTTCTAATCTTTCTAAACGAGCAATATACGAGGCAATCAACTCATCACTTTCCACAGTTGTTTTTTGAGAAATAGAAAGATTTTGTGGAGATTGACTTATAGCAGTAATAACCTCAACATTATTGTCGTTAAACTTGATCACCGGCAGCTCGAATTCCTTCAATGTTGCTACCTTGCCATGACGATCCTTCTTGACGCCTGCTAGAAATTGTACCTTCATGTACTCTTGCAGCGCTTGGAACTTCTGCTGCTCCTCCAGAGAGAGATCCTCCATCGAAGCCGTGATGATATTCTCCATATCAAGTTCGCACCGAGATCCCATCTTACTAGGGCAAGATTGAACGGTTTTGAAAACCAGATCTTCTTGTTCCCCAGCGGAGTCGCCAAAAGTGTGTTGACGCTTTTTCCGGTCGAACACACTGGTGCGCTAGGTCGCACGGTCGTCGAAACGCTCCTCGTCGAAACCACCAGCAGGGGGCGGTCTAACCGCCTCTGTCAGAGGATCGCCGAAAACCTAAATCCGCTGCCCCGGGAGGGACCCCGTCAGGGACAACGAGCCTAGGGTTGCTCTGAGATCGGCAGGCCACTCAGAACGTCCTTGAACGTCGTAGAGACGAGCAAAGAAAGCAAAAGGGTTGGAAAAGCTAGGGTTTGGAGATAAAAGTGTAAAAAGATAATTGATCGATTGGGTGATAGGCCCTCAATCGGCCACGGCCCTTTATAAATAGGGTGGGGAGGTCTTGCCCTGCAAGGAAACCTTTTACAACTCGAAATCTACAAGGATTCCTCAATTTGGTTCAGACTCAGGGGGAGGCGGTCTAACCGCCCCGGCCACGCGGTCTGACCGCCCTGGCCACTTTTGCCGGACCAGCTACAGCGCGACCCGGTCAGACCGCCCTTGGTACCCGGTCTGACCGGCCTGCCTGACCTGAGTCGGCTTTTGCCAATTTTGAGTGTCAACATTAAGCATCCAAAATGTAGAGTAAGAGGGGACATAATCAGAAACTTAAAAGTTAAAAGTAGGCAACATTGTAGTCAAGAAACAGAAATAAACCATTACACACAAGGTTATTCACTCAATAAGTGTCTTAGCTATAGAGGCCAGATGCTACGAGCACCTTGAGAAAGAAACAGATTAAAAATTTTGGAATTGAGATTTGGAATAGAGTTCTCAGCCAGTTTCACCAGACAAGAAATTTGTACCATCATACTATTTATTGACCTATTTACAGATAAGATTTGTGTTTGGAAACATCGATTAACACACAAGTCACACATGCATCCTGGGGAACCACAATCCTTAAGCAACAGAGTGAATGGCAATTACATAAAGCATCTGCAGAAAATTAATGAGACAGCAAGCAGAGCTAAGGTATACCTGAAATTTCAATAATTACTATGACCAATGCTAGGCCACAGGTTTGGATGTCTTTGTCACTAACCTTTAGCTGCCAGAAGAAGCACCAATTAGAAGCCACTTTTTTTTTGAGAATAATTAGAAGCCACTTTAAATCAGCCTTGAACCCCTTCCATTTTAGGATATTTACTGTTAGGATATTTACATTCTTTATCTAGATACATACATAGTAAAGCAAATCTAGACAATATTTATCTAGACTTGCCCTGTTCAAGTTTAGAATCTGACTCAAATTTCTCAGAAAATAAAATTTAAGTTTGGAATATTTATCACTGGATTGGAAGCAAATCAGATTATTTCAAAATTAACAAACAAAATGCTGCATACTTTGGCAATTCACATGTCAATGTCTACACACACATTAAAGGAGGACATAAATTACCCTTTGAACAGTGAGAGAAGGAGAACATACAAATACAAAAGGCAGGTTGCTACCAATATTCTTCAAATGGCTCCAAGGTGTACACATGAGCTCCATGCAAAGGTACAAGGTCGGATTCCCTAGAAAGTAAGCACATCCATAAATATTGAAAGTTGTTGTTTCCTACTATTATCTCACAATATCATACAGTTCATATATATGCTGCAATTTTTCTAGCCATCAATGAATAATCCATATGGCTCACAGAATAATCCAGTGCTGCAAGTAAGCACATTCCAGATTGCTAGAAAGTTCTAACATTAATTTGGAATCCATTATCAGTTGTCATTGCTACAGAAAAATTCACTAAGCCTCAACATGACTACATAAAAGCAAGATGCAATGCAACAACCAGCATATGTTCGTACCTGGAGCACGGCTTAGGGCATCAGCTCTTCAATGCAACAACCTCCTTCAAGGTCAGCAAGATCTGGTCAGCCTGAGGGGGCCAAACATGGTCACCTTAACCTCGATACCAGCACCTCCACACAAATCCGTGGCTAACTGAACGTGGATGAAATTGGGTGACAAGGGTAACTCACCAGCCGAAGGACGAATCCAAGCCCCATGGAATGGGGCCTGGAGGTCAAATCCATAGTTTAGAGGAAAATCGATTTGATTTGGGAAGGATTGAGGCACCGTGGGAGGATTGCATCTGCACGAGGTCAAAAGCTAGCAGTAGAGGAAGGATTTGAGGCGGAGCAAGGCAGAGGCGCAGAGAACAATGGAAGGTTTTGGGGACGGAGTGGCGCAGGGTTGGGGATAGCATGGGGCTGCGACGTTTTTGGAGGGAGCGGTGCAAGTCTGGGACAGAGAGCAGGCGGCGGCATTCTTGGAGGGACGAGCGCGCGAGCACCGGCGTTTTTGGAGACGGCGAGCGCGGGCGCAGGGGGTGGATTTCGTGCAGAAGCGCGCGGCGGTGGCGTGAATTGGGGGAGCTTGCGAGAGGGAGAGGGGTGGCCAGCAGTTGGAGTATTGGAGAAGGGGAGCTAGGGTTTGCCGTCCAGGGGAATTTGGAGGCTGACTGCTGGGCCGTTGATTGTGCGTGAGAGTTGGGCTGTCCCAGTGCGGGAGAAAAGGAAAATAGGCCTTGTCCATGTGTACTGACAAATCATTCGACTACACAATCTAAATTTCTATGCCGACGGAGCATTATACGCTACAATGCGTAGTACCGACGGACGGTTAGCCGCGTAGCTATACCGACGCACAGTTTGATGGCATATAACTACTTATAACGACGCACATCCGACGCTACTGCGGGGTTGTGGTATAGTGTGTGAGCGTCATGCCAAGAGATGTGTTAGAGAAGCTACGTCTACCGAAGTTAGAGCCTACGGCCATGTGCTTAGAGTTGGGTGACAACTCCATTCGCTACCCTTTGGGCATCGCCGTGGATGTGCCCGTGAAGGTCGGACACCACTTTATCCCCGTCGACTTCGTGGTGCTTGAGATGGGAGAAAGGGAGAAGCCGCCGCTCATCCTTGGGAGGCCTTTCCTCAAGACCGTAGGAGCTACCATCGATGTCGGCAAGGCGGAGATCAAGTTCGACATCAACGGCGAGAGGAGTTCCTTCAAGTTTCGACCACAGTTCGAGGTATGCAATATGATCAAAGTTAAATATATTCCGCCTCATTGTCGCGTAAGTAAGGAAGAGCCAAGGAAGAAGGAAGAGCCGGAGAAGAAGGAAGCGAAGGAGATAAAGGAAGTTGTTGCATCCGTCAAGATAAAGGAATAAAAGCCGCCTGTGAAGACCAAAAAGATGACTAAGCCAGAGAATAAGTCTGCGCCCAAGATGGTGCGGAAGTGGGTACCCAAGATTGCAACGCCCGCAAAGAGTGTTGATCCGAAGTAATCAAGTGAAGAAGTCTAGCCATGGACTAAATGAAGCGCTAGGCGGGAGGCAACCCGTTTCGTCGAGTCAAGAATAAGCTACCGGGAGGACAACCCGATTCAAGATTTTTCGAGTCTTTCAAGTAAGTTAGTTTTGAAATTTGCTACGCAAGACATTAGACTTAAAGTGGTTGAATAATGTTTAGAGATATAAATCTTGGTTGAATATTTTATTTTGATCATAAACCCTTTACATGAGCCATCCTATGAGTTATTTGCTTCTTTTTCGAGAAACCAATACCAAAAAAATTCAGAACCTACCTCAACCTTTCATCCTCTTCATGATGTTATGGTTGACTTGTTTTACATGCTAAAAACACACGAGTAGAGCCACGCCATGTACCTAGATGTTATTTAAATTTCAGCGCATGGTAGAACTCGCGTAAACCTAGAAATTCAACTTTTGGTCGGTTTAAAAAAATTCATATCCTTGGTTTCTCTAGAGTTAGAATTTTTCTAAGCCTCATTTAATTTTATTTCATTCAAAATCTCTCTCATTTAACAAAAATTAGAACCTAAACCTACGCCCCCATGATCAAGCCGGGAAAAGCTTGCTCTCAACTAATGGAAGCAAACGATACCGGTGAGACCAAAATAAAAGTAGTCGGAAAACATTTTTCGACTTACATTTGTTTTTGATGCTTAAAAAAATCCTCTAATTATATTTGAACTCGTTGGAAGCTCTAGGTTTAATTTTATTTTTCGAAATTAGAGGAGTACTTAGCATTAAAACATGCTTAGAGGGAGGCAATTGAGTTAACTTGACCATGCATGCACCATGATGCATCACGGGATGCCCCTCCAACATCTTTCATCAAACCACATGCAAAGGACAAGCATGGGGGGCAGCCAAAGCTTTGTTTTGCAGGAATCTCATGGAGGCATGTGAGGCAAGGGAGCATGGAAGTGACTCAAAGCAAAACAATCAAGTGGAGGGATCAATCATGCAAGCAAAGGAGTGGACGAGAGCATTTGGGCGGTGCAACCCCGTGGAGCACGCAGTCACAAAGCAACAAAGCAAGCATGAGTGCACTGGAGAAAAACCGAGCCAAGTGGAGCAGCGAGGCCCCCAGGCCGGTCGACCCAGGCCGGCCGGCCTCCCCCCTTTTTAAGCCCCCTGGTGCTCTCCTTCGGCAGGTAAGTCATTCATCCAGTTCCTTGTTCGTGTGCTTGAGCTCATAGTCCAGAACCACCTTAGAGTTAGCCTTTCACTCCGAGTTTTGTTTCGTCCAACAAAATCCACCCTAATACCACTCAAAGTCCATACTCCAAATAATATTTGTGTGCCTTGTTACCTGTTGAAAACCCCGGATAAATATTTGTGAGGGAGAGTGCAGCAACCATGTGGAAGAAAACTACAAGTCTTTTCACCAAGAAGAAGGGATCATCGTCGTCCAAGCCATCATCGACAACCTCTTCGAGGAGGCACTCGGTTTCCGAGTCTCCTCGGAGTATGGAGGAGGACACGGCACCGCCGAGGAGGAATGACACTCTTCTCCTCGGTGGCATGAGGGCCACACGAAGCTCGTCTATGAGGTTCACCGAACCTCAAGGACGTACGGAGGAGCCGCCCGTCCGACCTCGTCGCTCGACACGATCATCTGCTCCACCTCCATACACTCCACGGTATTCCAAGTATGGGTTTATTATCAAGACGGAGGAGGAGGAAGAGAAGCTCACTCTCCTTGAGAAGAGGCTTGTGGCAAACGTCGACTTCGATGATCAAGCTCTCCAAGTGTTGGGTTTTCATACGGATATTTACTACATGTTGGGACACCTAGGTTGGGTGCAATTTTCCAATGGAGTGTCGGCAAACACCCACAAGGAATTCGCCTTGGAAATCCTCATGACCCTGGCGCCTATCCTTGATGAAGGAGTGCCGAGTCTCTCATTCTGTTTGGAGGGAGTTGAACAAGTGGTTCCCTATGAGTATATTAGGGAGTTACTTGGTTTTTAAAAGGGAGCCCCGGAGCAAGTAGATGTGCATGGAGGCACATTGGAAGGTTTTTGGAGTATGATCGCGGGAGAAGCTCACCGGCAAAGAAATAGTATCCGGAACCCCATCATCCAAGTGTTTCACTCATGGATGTGCAAGAGAATTTTGGGGAGAATGAGAGAGACCAAGATAACTGACACGGAAGTGAATTGGCTTTACTCGACCTTGATTGCCAGGCAGCCAATCGACCCCACTCACCTTATGATCAACCAGTGGTGTTGTGAAGCAACATCGGGTTCGGGAGATATTGGTTCGGGGTGTTATCTCTCCATGTTGGCTATCTCTTTGAGACCGGGAATTCCAAGAAACCCGGAGCATCTCCTAGTCGGGACTTCCCTAGGATTTGATTATATGAAGCAAGGCAAATACATAAGTGGAGATGAAAGAGGAGGCTTCAAAGTGGCCAAAGTAAATTTGCCCCTACCTGATGCAAGATTAAGGCTTTTTCTTGAGGGGAAAGAAGATTGGTTAGAGAAAGGACTTCTTGTGCCGGCAAAGAAGAACAAGAGAGGAAGGATTATAGAGGAAGGCTCTTCTGCAGCCCAAGAAGGAGGTGCGCAACAAAATTATGTGCCACCATTTGGTGGAATCCCGGCGCCGCCAAGTTACTACGGTGGTATACCAATGCAAGAATGAGGGAGTGGTGCAGCCATGCCCCCACCAAATTTTGCGGTACCCAACGTAGCCTTTGCGGAGCCATATGCACACCTTCCTCAACCACAACAAAGTGTGGCCATCATTAGAGGGTATGCTGCAAGAAACATGCAAAATATCGCAGCCATCCAAACCAATGCAAACCAAATGGGTGAAGGAAATGCAAACATCGCTTATGAGCTTGGACGCCTTCACTTAGCACCGCCGGGACAATTCATAGGAGGGGCGGTGCAATCCTATTATGAGCAAGGGTACAACAATCAAGATTATCAATATCAACCACCGGTGGAAGATTAGAGAGAGGAGGAGGTTTAGTTTAATCTCTCCTTTTCCATTTTCTTTAATTTTCAGCTTGTATGCGCCTATGTATGTGTAGTGTTTTCAGTTTTTATTTAATTTTCAGCATGTGTGTTAGTGTTTATTTTCATCATGAATAAAATCACTACCTTGTTTTTACCTTTGGCAAAGATACAAAGTTTGTGCCATGTTGATATATGATGATAGTTTCCGCTTTGTTTATCTTTGTACTTGTTTTATGCATGATTAAGCTAATGCTCTCTTAAAATACAAATCTGAAATTATCTAAATGCTAGCTTAATCTTTTGCGGAGGTTATGATAAAAATAAAGACCCATAGTGTTTTATGTGCTCCCAAGTTTTAGATGGATTAAGATTTATTTTTTGTTCTTAAAGTAAAGCTAACCTTGTCATAAATACCTCTTGCATGTTGCTCTACCTATCCAGAGTCATATATATATTTGAGTGCAAAAACTTAGTATACAAGGTTTATTTTTGGGTGAGTTATTTCAGGCCTTGTTTTCTCTGGCCCGAGACTAAGAAGCTGGTCATTCCGTTTTTGCGTATCTATCTTATTGCTAGCCCTTTTATCCGTGCATTGTAAATCCCCACATCGGAGATTTCACAAACCTCGCCGGATATCCACCCCTTAAAACCAAAATATCATCTTTTGTGTTTACCTCCTTGACCACAACCTATCATTGAGTATGGATCGTCAATTCAAGGAAGATCAAAAGGTGCCAAGGTTGAAGATTTCAAATATCTCTCCGAAGGAAAAATATTTCTTGTACCTACCTTATCTCTGTCACCTCTTTGCCCGAGGACGAGCAAACGTCTAAGCATGGGGGAGGAGGTAGGTACAATGCAATTTAGAGTTCAAGGGAAGCAAATAAAAGAAAGAAAGAAAGAAAGAAAAAGAAAAAAATGAGTATAAAGAAAAAATATATTTATAAAAAAGAAAAAAATATATATGAGTATGTATGATATAAAAATAAAATAAAGTGAACTCCCCGGTTCTCTAATGTGCATTAGGAATTTCAAAAGTTTCAAGATTTAAGATCCAAAACTCATCTTTCCAACCATGTGCAATCCGATAACGAGGACTTCCTTTGTGCCTCGGGATCACTCTTTGACATTTGCACATGTCCATCTATCTCAAAGTGTGCGTATTTTTCTCTCCCCCTCCTTGATATAACATTATTTTCCAATGACCTTTTTGACGAGTCTCGGTAAGACCATGAGAAGCTTGTTTTGACAACATCTCATTTATAATATCTTGGTAGGACTAAACTTTCCCAAAAAGCTCCATATAAAGCCTACCACATATATGTATGTTATGAGAGGGAAAGGAGTAGAATAAATAGGCTTGAGAGATAAGATGAGATGAGAGTTCATGAGCAAAATGCAAGGTGGTTTAAATTTTTGAACTTGGTTTAGCTCTTTTTCATCTCATTCTTTATTTCAAAATTTCTGAGATCCATTTAAATTTTGGGAGCATGTTTAATACTTGTGGGAAGAGCTTAATTAATATCTACCCTCCGTAGGGATGAAGGTACATTATGGAACTCTAACGAATTAAATTTTTGAGAGCATTATGTTTTCTCGTGTATGATCAAGTGCAGGGTTTGAGCAATGAAGGGCAATGCTGATATCCATCGAAGGCTTACTCGAGGACGAGCAAGGTTTAAGCATGGGGGAGATGTTGATGGTGAATTTCCGTCAACGTAGCCATGAGTTTACCTTCGGTGTTGGCATGAATTTTATATCTTATCCATTGGTACTAACCCCCTTGGTATAACAAGTTCGTTCGTGCATGTCGGTTTTGGAGTTTGATGTTTATGCAGGAATTTATCGTTGAAAGCAAGACTTCCGGGTAAAGTTCATCAAGCACCTCGTGACAAGACCATGAAGCCCGACACAAGCCAAGCAATGAAGTGAACATGACTCCAAGAAGCCCAAGGACCAACCTGTGATGACGGAAAACTCCGAGGACCTGAACAGAAAATGCTGAATCTTGCGGGACAAGGAGCTTCATCTAAACCGCAGAGAAACTGACGTCAAGGGCCCACATGCAGAAGGGATAATACTCTAGAAGACCCGGGAAGCATCACCAGCAAAGGAGGCCGCGAGATGGGCCGAAATGGGCCCAGGCCGGCCAGCCCAGCCCATTTCGGGCCCCATTCGCTACCCCCTTTGACCTAGACGCCTCTCGGACTATTTATAGCCCCCTGGTCGAGAGCCACACATCAACTCATTCGTCATTCGCCGCCGAGGAGCAGAGAAGAGAGGGACACCATTTCGGAGAGGAGAGGAGAGGAGAGGGTCGAGCTAGTTGTCTAGGGTTTCCCTAGCCGACGTGGGAACCTTACAAGGAAGACCACGTCGGAGTTCCAGGAGCTAGAAGCAAGATCAAGGTAGGATCCCGGTGGTGATCTTGTTCATGTATCATGTACTATGTTGAATTATCAAGTTGCAATCTGATTTCTAGCGATCGAGTGTTTCTTCTACGACTTTGATTTCAATTGGCTTTTCTTACTTTAAGATCTATTCTCGAGATAGATCATAGAGGGTGTTCTTGTAGTCGTGGTGGCTAGAGGTGCATGCCTGACCTTCCAAGAGATTTCAACTTGTCCATTGGACTCGCCCTAGGCTAACCCGCACGAATAGGAGTGCGTTGTGACAGAACGGTGGCTCCAAAAGGTGGGCGTCTTCGGAGTTGGACGAGAAACCGTGATTTAATGATGCTTTTCATGAGATTCAACTTGGCTATTTCTTCTTTGCTTGGAACTTCAACAAAAGCTTGATCCAATCTCTCTAGATTGGTTTTACCTATCCCTCTCTATCTCTTGCTACCTCCGGTTTTCATAGATTAGATTCGTTTCTTTCGATGTTCTTTAGATTAGATGCAAAAGCATTCCCTTTGAAGATCTAAGTGTTCTTGGCTTTAATAGATAGGTTCTTGCATCACACATTTGTTCCACAGATTCGATACCTTGGGTTCACACTTGAGGGAAGAAGGGTCCCTTGGCTACGACGGAGGACTTGTCCGCTTGCAAGTCCAAACGAAATTGGATACACATATACACCGTCAACACACACCCAAGAGTACATCAAATGGTTCAACGAGATCATCCCGTTGACAACATTCTTGGGAGCATCCAAACAGGGGTAACAACTCGCTCAAGATTGTCAATTTTTTGTGCATTTTACTCGTTTGTTTCCTCTTTGGAACCTCTTAGTGTGGAATAAGCTCTTGAGGACCCGGATTGGATTATTGCCATGGAGGAAGAGTTGAACAACTTCAAAAGAAATGAAGTTTGGGAGTTGGTGCCAAGACCCAAACAAAATGTAATCGGCACCAAATGGGTTTTTAGGAACAAGCAAGATGAATTTGGTGTCATCATAAAGAACAAGGCAAGACTCATGGGCAAAGGCTATACTCAAGTTGAAGGCTTGGACTTTGGAGAGACTTGTGCTCCGGTAGCAAGGCTTGAGTCAATTCAAATCATTTTGGCCTATGCTACTCATCATGACTTAAAACTTCATCAAATGGATGTCAAGAGTGCCTTCTTAAATGGACCTCTCAAAGAAGAAGTTTATGTTGATCAACCACCGGGCTTTGAAGATCTAAACTTCCCCAACCATGTGTACAAGCTCCATAAGGCGCTCTATGGGCTTGAGCAAGCTCATAGAGCATGGTATGAATGCCTTAAGGATTTTCTTCTCAAGAACGGTTTTGAGATAGGCAAAGCTGATTCTACTCTCTTCATTCAAAGAAATGGAAAAGATATCTTTGTGTGCCAAATTTATGTTGATGACATTATCTTTGGGTCTACTAATGATAAATTTTGTGAAGAGTTTAGTAGGATCATGACCAAGAGGTTCGAGATGTCTATGATGGGTGAATTGAAGTTCTTCCTTGGGTTTCAAATCAAGCAATTGAAGGAAGGGAGTTTCTTGTGTCAAACCAAGTATGTGAAGGATATGCTCAAGAGGTTTGACATGGCCGATTCCAAGCCCATCAAGACCCTTATGGCTTTAAATGGTCATCTTGATCTCAATGAAGAAGGGAAGTCGGTCGACCAAAAGGTATTTCGTTCCATGATTGGCTCCCTCCTTTATCTTTGTGCATCTAGGCCCAATATAATGCTTAGTGTGTGCATAGGTGCAAGATTTCAAGCTAATCCTAAGGAGTGTCATCTAATGGACATTAAGAGAATCTTTAGATATTTGGTACACACTCCTAACCTAGGCTTATGGTATCCCAAGGGCTCCAATTTTGATTTGCTTGGCTATTCCGATTCGGACTATGCCGGTTGCAAAGTAGATCGAAAGAGCACTACTGGGACTTGCCAATTTCTTGGTAGGTCTTTGGTGTCGTGGAGCTCAAAGAAGCAAAATTCGGTTGCTTTATCCACGGCTGAAGCTGAGTATGTGGCGGCTGGTGCATGTTGTGCACAACTCTTGTGGATGAAGCAAACATTGAGTGATTACAGTTGTGAGTTTAGTAAGATTCCACTCTTGTGTGACAATGAGAGTGCCATCAAGCTAGCAAACAATCCAGTGCAATACTCTAGAACAAAGCACATAGATATTCGACATCATTTCTTAAGGGATCATGAGGCTAAGGGAGATATTGCTCTACGTCATGTGAGCACCGAGAGGCAACTTGCCGATATCTTCACTAAGACTCTAGATGAGCAAAGGTTTTGTGCTTTGAGAAGTGAACTAAATATCTTGGATTCTCGTAACTTGGCTTGACTTGTTGCACACAATTGTTTGATGCCTAGATAGAGAGAAAAATGCTTTATTTTCTTGATTTTGTGTGTGTCTTACAAAATTGGTTCTTCCCATGATCTTTGGTGATTATAGCTTTGCTTGATTGAATGTGCCTGATCACCAAATATTATGGTTGTTCTACATGTTCCTAGCACTTTCTCCCTATCTATCTCAGCTCCCATCCTAAATCTATCAAGGAAAATCTGAAGTCCATCGGTAGTACCGGCACAAGGCCGGAACTACCGCCCCAAGTTCACTGTTGGAATTTTGAAAATTACCGGTAGTACCAGACCCCCGTCGGTACTACCGCTAAGCTCTCACTGGCAGAATTATTTTGGACCTCGGTGGTACCGGACCCAGGTCGGTACTACTGATAAGAGCTCACTGAAGGAATTTATCTTGGACCCCGGTAGTACCGACCCAGTACCGGTACTACTGATAAAGTTTGTGTGGGTATAAATACCCCACAGGGTCGCTCGAACCCTAAGGATTCTTTTCTAACTGTGGCGCCCCCCTTTCTTCCTCTCTCTCAAATCCAACAAGAGATCTCAAGTTTGGACCGTGGATTCATGAAGCTCTTCGTTTCTTTGGATTCCCCATCCCTCGGAACATCCAATCCACTCCGGGAGTTCTTCGATTCGCGCGGGAAAAGCTCAAGGTATTTCATTCTAAAATCCTGACGCTTGATCTCAATGCCGTTGTTTTTAGGACCAATGCTTTAGGGAATCATCTTCATTCTTGTCCAAGAACAAATGCCTATGATCTTAGAAACTTTAGTTGGATGAATCGCTCATTCCTTGAATCTTTAGCACTGTTGCGGGCAGTATCGGTACTACCGGCCCCAGGCCGGAAGTACCGACAGCCGCTAGTCACAGTTGCTTTGGCTCAAGAAAGCTTTCAATCCATTTCAAATCCTTTCCAATCATCTTATGCCTCATTTCCATATCTTCTCAGATGGCTCGTGAAGGAAAGCAAGCGGCTCAAGAGGGCTCCCACGATGATGGCCCCATTACCCAAAGGAAGAGGAAGGTGGGCACTAGCGCTCAATGCCCACGTGGTCGTGGCCGCACCGTTCCTCCAGCTATACCTCGTCGATCCACCGAGCAAGGTCACCGTGCCCATTCCAAGCAAGCTCATGCACCCGATGACCATTATGATGACTATGAAGACATCTCTGTGGACACTCTCACTCAGTTTGTGTTGAGGTCATCCATTCCTCCTCGTCCAGCTGTCCATGGTATCCTGAAGATGGTAGACTACAAGAGTGGCACTCACGATTTCTACAAGGAGAGGTACTCTGACCCGGCCTTGTATCAAAAGGAGTTCACCCGGATATCCGCTTTTGGCTTAAGTTCAATGCGGATTGGTACGAGTCCGTCATTTTGACCAAGGGAAACCTCACCATGGAAATGAAGTCCATCCATTGGGAGCATTTGAGGTCACTCAATGTGCCGGCCGTGAATGAGGCCATTGATATTTGTCATGCCAAGGGGATGAATCACATCATGGCTATGAACTATCATTGGAATGAAGAAGTGGTGGCTCAATTCTATGCAAATCTCTATGTCAAGCTTGAGACCAAGACCTTCTATTGGCTCTTACAAGGGAAGCCCCTCTCGGTCACCAATGAGAGGTTTGCCCGAATTCTTGGATTTAGCTTAGAGGATCTTGGTCGTCCAAAGCTCCATGGTGGAGAAATCCCAGTTGACAGTGAGATGGCATTTATGTATGACACCGCTTATGGCAATGTCAAGTTTGGCACTACTCATGGGATGAAGCCCGTCTATAGGATGTTGAACCAACTCTTCTGTTGCACCATGACTCCTAAGATTGGCGACAACTACAACGTCTCCAACATCACCAAAGAGTTGCTTGTGAGGATGGGTCCGAACTAAGAGGCTTTTAGTGTCTTTGACTTCATTTGGGAAGAGATCATTGTGTGCTCTGTGTTCGTGAACAAGAGTTACCAATATGCTCCTTGGATCTTCAAGATGACTTGTGAGGTCACCGGAGTTGATATTTTCATGGACAAGATTCACACCACCTACAAGCCAAACAAGGGCAACATAGAGCGTTTTCTCAAGTTGGGCAAGCATGCCCCTCCTAGGCCCTCATCCTCAGCAGGCCCCTCCTCAGCTGGTCCCTCTACTCATGATGCTCCATCATCCTCTCAGGGACCGTCTCAGTCTAAGGGCAACCTCCCCCCCCCCGACAAGAAGAAGAGTATCATCAACTTTCTATCTCAGGGACTCTTTGCTTGTTTCAATGTGGGAAAGCACAATGCCCAGGAGATCCATGCCCACAGGAAGCACGTAGATGAGCCACTCCTTAGGTTGGAGACTCATCAGAAGGCCTTATCACAACACAACATCAAGCACCCTCCCGTCCGTGAGCCTATGGACTTCCCTCCTCCACTGGTCTTCTACAACCCTTGGGAGGCATATGGTGACACCTCCATGATGTATGGAGTGCCTCCGGCCGACATTGATGATGAGGACTCTGGTGGTGGTGAGACTGACGAGGAAGACTCCCCTCTGGCTGTCCACCCCCACATGGTGATGACGATTGAAGGGCCTCCTCCTTTTTGGCGCTTGATGCCAAAGGAGGAGTGAGCTCACTATTGTCCATGTGGAGATGTGGTGTATCATCTCTTTTATCTATCTATCTTAGGCTTGTGGACATGTATGAACTTATGTGTGTGGTGTGATGGATGGTGAAGTGGTGAACTAGAACTTTTAAATTTGTAAGACTTATGTGTGCTAGTGTGGAACCTATTTATCTATGTGTGATGCTATGTATGTGTGATGGTTGTTATTTCTCACTTTGTTGATTTGAATATCATGTCATATGCATCACGGTTATTAAGTCACACTTATGCACTTGTGTATGCAAAATGAGAGGGACTTTTGCTAAATGTGTGATGAGCATTTGAGGCCTCTATAAAAATGAAGCACACATTCAGGGGGAGCTTTTCTCAAAATTGTTGGATACACACATCTTTATTTGAAAACGAATCGTGTTGTCATCAATCACCAAAAAGGGGGAGATTGAAAGTGCATCTTGGCCCCTAATTGTTTTGGTGATAATGACAAACATAATTAGTTGTATTTAATGGTTAATTGAGATGTGTGCAGGATATAATCAAAAGAAAATAAGATCTTAACCAAAGGAAGGCCCCCAACTCCAATTCGGCGTTTCAACTCAAATCAAGGCTTAATTTCATTTTATTTTCGAATTTGAGTATAGGAAACACCGTACTATAAAGGGGGATGTGAATTGACTGCTTTGAGATGCTAAAAGTGCTTAGAGAGATGACCAAGTGAGTGTGAGGAACACCAAGCCAACACATGCACATATGCTCCCTTTCCTTAAATTTCCAAGTGTTGTCGGTAGTACCGACCAGGGGTCGGTAGTACCGATATGGGACTACCGATATGGGTTCACTGGCGAGTTTTTCCCAGACCCTCGGTAGTACCGACCCGGGGTCGGTAGTACTGATATGCCTTCACTGTTTAATTTCTTGGCAACCATCGGTAGTACCTAACCAGGGTCGGTAGTACCGATAAATGCCATAAGTGCACAGTAACGGCTAGTTTTGGGGCTTTGGTATTTATACCCCCCTTCTCCCTCTTCATTTGCTGCTGACCAACCACAAGACAAACACTCACTAGAGCATTCACTCCACTCCTCCTCTCCCTCCTAGAGCTAAGACTTGATTCCTTTGAGCTAGGGCTTGAGTGAGTAAGTGAATCAAGGTGTGAGATTGAGTAGCTTTGAGAGCCCCTTCAATTCCCTTCATCTCAAGAGCACTTGAACCATCTCTGGGCATCGATTCGCATTTGTTATTGTTGAAGCTTGCTTCTAGATGGTTAGGCGTCGCCCGTTGAGTGCCCTCTTTGTGTGGAGTACCCGGGATCGTTTGTATTTCCCCTCTCCTTCGTGGAGAATTCTTAGTGAGCACCAATCTTCCTTTGTGGGGATTGGGTGAGGCAAGAGGCTCTTGGTGATAGCCCTCCCTTTGTGGGATCCTCAACGGAGACATAGCTTCCTTAGTGGGAGTGAACTTCGGATTAAATCTCTTGTCTATAGCTTGTTTGAGTTTTTTGCATTTTGCTAACCCTAGAAGCTTGTTTGTGCCCAATCTACTTATTTGTTGCGTCCCTATATATATCTTTGGTTGCAGGAGGTTCCTAGCATCTAAACTCAACTTTTGATTCAAGTAGAATTGCTAGAATTTCTCTCCATTTCAAATTTTGTTCTAGTCAACTCTGTGTGGTCGGTAGTACCGCTTCTGTGCCGGAAGTACCGAGCCCCTCGGTAGTTCCGACACAGTGTCGGTAGTACCGACCAGGATTTAACCGCTGCATTTTGTTTCAGAAATTTGAAGTGATCCTATTCACCCCTCCCTCTAGGCATCACAAGGTCCTTTCAACCACAAGTGAAGGAATGTCCAGCAAACTCACCATGCCCAAACCCAGCACGCCTACCTATATCTCTCTGAGGAGGCACACCCCGTGTAGGAAACTCACACCTCTCTCGAGGGTAAATGGTACGCACCACACCCTCATCCCTAGGCACCACACGAGACTCAGGTACACCACGAGAAGGGCGGTACCTGTCCTTGTTTGCCATCTCTCTAGCAAACCTCTCCTCACACTTCCTCCTGAAGCAAAACTCAGCTAGGTGACCATCCCTCCCACAATGATCACAATGGAATGGGATTGGCTTTGGCTTTGGCTAAGGCATTGGGTTCTCTCTTGGTTGAGGCTTCTCCTCACTCGGTTTCTCTCCCTTGTTCCCAAAAAACTCGTTCCCCAAGTCACTCTTGAACTTGTGGAAGTTGTTTGTTTGTGGAGGAAACACGGGAGGATTTGGAGTTGTGTCTAGTCGGTTCCAAAGTGAGTTTGGCTTAGGAGCAAAGGCATTCTTGTGGAAGGTTTTTGGTGGAGCTGGGATATCACCAATCTTCTCCTCACTACTGCACTCCCCAATCTTATCCGACCCAAGCTCTTGCCCATCATAGCGCTTGTATGCCTCAATCATCATCCTAAGCTGAGGCTCATGACCCGACAACCAACCCATCATTTTCCTCAACTCATCATTCTTATCCTGCAAGCGATCAACATAGTGTGCAAGCTCCAAATTCTTCACAACATTTATTTCACAAGTAGAGCATGAAGTAGGAATTGGAGCTTTCATCTTGGCCTCTAGAGATCTAGCATAAGCAAGTGATTCATCTAGCTTCTCATACAAAACAGGACAAGAAGTGCAAGCACCAAGCAACGAGGGCCTAGATTTCATCTCATCTAGCTCAACCCTAAGCACATCTAGTTCCTCAACCTTGGAGGCATACTTTTCCTTAAGCACAGTCAAATCACCAAGGAAAGTAGAATAATCAGTGCATTCAGGTTCATCGGTCACAATAGGAGCAGACTTCAGAGATTCTATTTGAGCCCTAGCATCAACAAGCAAAGACTCTAACTCAACCACCTTTTCCTTAGCCTCTCCAAGCAAAGACCTATACTCCCTCTTCTCCTTGTTGGTCTTTCTAAGCACATCATCACGGTTGTCAAGCAATTCATTCAACCTAGCATTCTCCTCTACCAAGAAGGCAGGATCATTGTTTACCTCATCCTCAGAGTCGGAGTCCGAGTCATCCTTCTTGCTCTTCTTGCTCTCGGAGCTGTGTGCCATGCCGCAAAAGCCTTGGGCGGCAAAGCAAAGGCTATTAATGTTCTTGCTTGACCGCTTGCCCTTGTGCCGGTCCTCTTCTTCATCACTTGAGCTCAATGAAGAGTAGCAGGAACTTGAGTCGATGTCGCTCGCTCCGGCAACCATCGCATGCTCCTTCTTCTTGTGACCGCCACTCTTCCTCGGCCTCCGCTCGGACTTGTTCTTGCCCTTGTGGTCATCCCTCGAACGGTGCTTGTGGTCGGTCCTTGGACGGTGCTTGTGCTCTGGCTTGATCTCCATGGCCTCCGGCCACTCAGCGATAAAGTGCCCATGCTTCCCGCATCGGTAGCACATGCCCGAGCTCCTCCGAGCGTTCTTCCGATTCGTGTACATGTGCTCAAACAGCCTGCTCAGCAACGCGAGATCTTCCTTGCCCAGCACATCAAACTCCTCATCTGGCATGGACACAAGACAAGACAAAGAGAACTGTCTAGAAGACAGGTTAGTGTTAGTCCTTGGTCCAGAAACAAGAGCCAAACTATGAGGATCAGTCGGGTTCTCGATCCTTGCTCGCACCCCACGGTCCACCTCGGACGACTTGAGCTTGGAAAACAACTCGTCCACTGTGAGGGTCTCATAGCGATCCGACTACAGAATAGCCTCGACCTTCTCACTCCACACGGTACGATCTTGAGAGTGCAGGAGCTTCACAGCCCTATCATGATCATCGTACGGGAGCACGGTCACATTGGCTCTCATGTTGTTCACAATCACAGTGAACCGCTGGAACATGGTGTCTATGGACTCACCGGGGAGATGAGTGAAGTTCTCGTACTCTCTCCGGTAGGTCACAAACAAGCGAGCTTGAACTTGAGCGTTCCTAGCGTGAGCATTCTTCACCTGCTCCCAAATCCTACAAGCCAAGTCCTCTGTCTGAACCTGATCGAATTCGGATTGACACAGAGCACAAAACAAGTAGTCGATCGCCTTGTTGTTGGCGTCGTGCATATCCCTCGATCCTGGAGCAAGGAAGTAAATCGGATGAACATAAGTTGTGTTCACTGTAACATCCCAAAGGATCTGACCCCTGCCGTGGAGGAAAGCAGCCATCCGCCTCTGCCACATCTGGTAGTTCTTTCCATCAAAATGTGGAGGACCCAAACCCCGTTCTTGGTATGCCATCTTTGAATCTTAGACTGGTTATAATCACGAAGATCCATAACCAGCTCTGATACCAATTGAAGGATCGATTAGGCGACTAGACAGGGGGGAGTGAATGGGAGTCGATAAAAATTCTTCTCCGAAGAGATGAACTCGACTATGCCCCCAAAATCACCACCACGGATTCCCACACGAACTTGCCAAGGTCACTTAGTCACAACGGACCTACTAACCCTAGGAACAAGTCCCAAACCAATCCCAAGCGGAAGCACAACTCAAGAAGCAAAGAACTTAGGCAAACACGATCCGTGATGACCGGACGGACGGTCCGCGAGGGCCGGGCGGACGGTCTGCACGACCACAGCGGACAGTACGCAAAAGCTGCCCGAACCACCAGTATGCACCGGTGAAAATCGGACGGTCCGTACCCTACCCACGGACGGTTCGTCCCGCGCGGACAGTCCGGCTACTCCGGGCGGACAGTCCGGCAAACACCCCCCAAATAAAAACCCCAAATGAAATGGATCGAACGGAAGGTGCTCAAGAACTCGCGAAGAACTCGTCGAACAGCCGACTGATGAGCTCCACGCAGACGGCCCGCGCCTGCCTGGTGGACTGTCCGCCAGGTGTGGACAGAGCAACTCGAGCTCGAGTTGCTCAAGGTCAACACCACCTTCCCTTTGCCCGATCTCTTGAATCAACCAAGGGAAAGCTACCAAATCATAGGTGAAGATGAAGCGCCTCTAGGAGATTCTATACCTACAAATTTGTATCCTCAAACCCACTAAATCCAGAGGAATCAATATTCTACCGAGCTCACACAAAAATCTAGGGTTCCAACCGAAATCCTTCAATCGGAGGCCAAATCCAGAATTTGAGGGGTCAAGATCAAGCACCAAGATGCACAAGACATCTATCCATGATCCCCACAAAGAAATCCGAACACAAACGCCTCAGAATTGAAGGAACAAGCTGCGCACGAAAATCCAACAAAAATAGCCCGAAAAAGACACGAAAATCACTCAAGCCACAAGAAGGAAATCGACGCAACCATGAATACTTCCATACACTCGGAGGTCAGATTCTCTACAAAATGTTGGAGAAAAATCTAGTCTAAAGAGCAGGGAAATGAGAAGCAGTCCAGATGGATGAGTTGCCCTGAAATCCTAGAGCTATATATATGAAGTCTCTCCGGGTTGGGCAAATGACCAAGCTACCCGTAGAACATAAATGAAGATACACACCCCTCAGGGGCAAGAAGGTCATGTAGCACTCCTCTTCATCAGGCGGCCACGCGTTTGCCACAGTCCACGTCCTCCCGACGCAAGCCCTGCGATCCCACCACGTGTCCCCTGGCATCAAAGCTTCTCGGCGCCCGGATCCAGTCTCCACCCGCTGAGCCTCTGGTCTTGGTTTTGTGGCTCAACCAAGTAACCCGACGGTTTTGTGGTGAACTACCGCAAACCCCGCATGCAGACTCCGGTCGTCAGCCGCTACCCCGCACCGGCTCCAGTCGACGACTTCGTCTTGCTTTTCTTGCCACTATGCGGCCCGCACTTGATCCCGTTCAGCCACCGGGCCCATCAAGCCGAGCCTACTTGTCTCTCCACTCCTCAGAGGCCCCGCAAGGCTAAGACCTTTCGCGCCCGCTCTTCACCTGCACCAACGCAAATCAAGCCGCAACCTGCACCTGCAATACTCGACCAAGAGTCAATCCACACCACGTTGTCAATCACTCATCACACCAGGGAGCGACCATCCACCGGTCCTCGGATGCTCCGGTCCTCAATAATTAAGTACAATTACCATTGTGATAACTCAGCAGCAATTCACAACCATAGTATATTTGCATGTACATTGTTAAAGACCTTAATAATTAAGTCAAACTACATCTATAAGTTTCACTACCGGACAATCATGACTACTAAATACAAATGTCACAAGCCATGAAAAGCAGATTTTCCCTCATGTCACAAGTCATGCACACCCACTAGAGGGAATTGCTCGTCCACGATCTGGACATCCACCTATGTACACATCACACTTGAACTTATCTTCACATCTTGAACACGCCATGATTGTGCAAAGGAGCATTAGAAGAGCTTGGCCATGAACCTGCGGACGAGCAGCACGTGCGCGTCACCGCATACTCACCGACGTGAGGTGCTCATAGCCTCCGGTTTTACCAGATTGGAAAGACCACGAACTTCCAAGTTGTCGCACAAGAAAACCCAAATTAATCAGTTCATAAAAAGCAACATACAATTTCATTCTTCTTTCCTATTTACTTTACTTTAAACCACAAAGGAATTCAATGATGGTTGGGATGACTGCAACATAACATATGAGTAAGCATCAAGCATTTTTCCTATAAAACTCTAGTCACAAAAGTATGGCAACACAATTTACCTTCCACTTTGCTTCTTGTTAGTTGTAATGAGCTGGCTCTTAACATTGTTATATTCTGCTGCTGGATCCTAGAAAATAAAACATTTCAGTCATTGTAAACTCAACTTCGAGTCAACAACATTACAAGGACCATTATTGTGTTATACTACAATGAAATTAAGACAATAAATTTGGGACCAAACCCCATATGGGAATATACTGCAGAAGGAAAAAAACAGTGTATATAAGAGCTTGTAGAAAGAGTTGTGGTGGCATAATCACAGGCAGTTGAAATGGCATGAATGTGGCAGCTTAATGCTAGTAAAAGAAGTAGAGCATTAGTCAAGTAAACAGACATGCATCATGTAGGCACCTATGGGGATCAAGAAACCCATGAAAACCCCAAGAATGTTCACAGCACAGCAAGTTTTGAAGGCAACCCATTGAATGACAAACTGTTGAGTAAAAAAAACATGTATTGAAAAATGACTCATCCCTTCAATACCTGCAAAGTGCTTGATTTATAACTTACATTGCCATCCAAAATAGAAATCACTGACATGTTTCATCCTCCTACAATTCTACAATTATGAAATAGAGAGGTTCAATATAATTGTAGGCATGATAAAACTAGTAAGCAGCACAATACAGAAATAATGCAGGTCTAAGAACTTTCTTGATTGGCAGCTGCTAAAAGTATAGTTCTTCTACTGTAGATAGGCTACAACTGCCCAAAGTGAATACAGCTGAACCACCTGAAACCATGAATAAGTGCACAGATGCACAAGCATAAAAAAGAAAAGCTCCACCAACAAATCAACTATAATAGGAAGTTATTGATGCACATACACATATATAGATCCACAAACATATAAATCTACCAACTGTTGCAGGATGGGGGAGGACATGAGCAGCGCACACAGATTTGGATCAGTGGCATGGCGTGCGTACCTTGCAATCACTACGTGCAGGCTAAACATGTATGTCCAGGAAGGGATAATAGCATGAACCATGAAGAAAGAACCGTATGTGGAAGTGAAGTTGCACTAAGGAAATTTTTGAATGCTCATTCTCAAGGAGATTTCTGAAGTCACCAAAACACTAAAATGAGAAAACAATCCATGTTGCTAATCAAGTTTCCCAAGTGATTACAAATAACGGGCAAAATAAAAACGGGATTATGCTGTCATATAAGATTGAGGAATATAAAAATCATGCTTCGACTTAAAACTTCCAAATTATACAACTCAAACATAAGTGGCTTTTTACATCACCCTCAAATAAAAGAAAAAAATGATTTTAGCATATCACAGCTTGTGTCACTTCATAAATTCAACGAACCAGAAACAAAAGCGTTCAATTCATAAACTCAAACATGCAGTGCACCACTGTGTCACTGTCTAGATGAAGAAAGTAAGCCACTTGATACAATCAAGATTTGTGTAAAGGTTTGGCAAGTTCTACAGCTCTCCTACTGACTAACCGACCTGGACATTCAAAGACTTGAACTACAGGCTTTCAAAAGACCTGATTACTGTTTTAACAGACAAAGTGGTATGAGATGAATTATACTGCCTCCCCTGGAAATCTATAACAGCACAACCAAGATTGCTAAAAAAAGATGACAAAACTCTGTCGAATTTTTATTACAAGAGGAAAAAAATAATACAAACCAAAAATAAGAAACGACTATTACAACTGGCGGTATCATCCAGTTTTGAAGTCAAAGATCAGTCACCCAAAGTTACAGATAAAACCTGATACAAAACATGTAGCTGCGACAGACTACAGATCAATTTTATTGCTTTGTGGTACTATAGTATACCATTCCTTTCTATTTCGAAAATGAATATTTTTTCTGCTGAGTAGAGATATTTACCAAAGGTTGCCCTCCAGCTTGAGAATTTTTGTTGGAGACTGGCACTTTCAGGTTTTGTGTGCCATATTTTCACAACACTGGCAAGCATTTACAAAAGCACAAGATTATTATTTTAGAAACATCAAAGCATTAATTCCCCACAATAAAGATTTTCAAGCAATGGGTATCTGATGATAAATCTCTCAATCATTTTAAAGAAAATGCAATACAAGCCAAACAAAAGCTACAAAGTTGGGTGATCAATTACAAAGCAGAATAAAGATGCAAGAGAGACTTGTCTGCAGCTTCAGAAGTAGCAATAGAGACATCATATTTCTTTCAGATAAAGAACTGATGTGATACTTGTTGAAGCAGCGTAAATGTCATAAATGTCAGCAAACACGCAGAAGAGAATATATAACCATCCAAGCAAAATCCATATTAGTACATTTGCCCGAGACCTTGTTCGACTCCTCTGGACGGAACTGTGGGCTTCTTTGACAATAGCAGAAGACCTAACATGTCGCACATTTTAGTGAATCATGTTAGTTGGTACATCACTATAGAAACATATTAAATCCCACAGAGCAAACGGTTAATCCCTTGAACCAGAAACAATAAGCTCTGCAAAGAAAATAAACTACTTTAGTAGGAGTTTGCAACCTACAGCCTTTGCAAGTAAGAACGAGAAATATGTTCCAAATGACACATGTGATGTGTTCTTCAGTTGACAGAATTGCTAGTTGAATCAATGAACTATGGCTTCACAAGGGCCTGCACAATTCTTACCCGAATTGCTTTCAGATTGATAATAGTGTGTAGTCATCGTGGGAAAATATCAAAATAAGCGGTGACTGTCCTACAACATCTATTAACTTGGTTGAATTCTTACTTTCATTAAGCTCTAAACAACCAGAGAGTAGTATGTATGCCTTTTAGCTTGGTTGGATTGCATTGGACATATTTAAAGAAAATGATATTGGTGAGGTTAAGGCCCTGTCGTGTAAACTCAGGTCCTGGTCAAATAGTGATTCTTAGTTAACTCTTTGAGCTCAAGTTTAAACTAAAAATCTTTAAAACATGTAAAATAGTGGACAAGGTCTGAATTCAATTATCATATTGGTGGCGTGGTCTCTCTGGAATCACAGGAATCGTTGCGTCTTTGATGGGGTGCAACCTAACCTGAATGGTCTCCTCTCTTGCATCAGAGATGAGCAGCACATGTGGGAGATGGCTGGGGCTCGAGGAATTGGTAATCCCCTCGCCCTTCAGTCTAGTCGATAGCCTTGTAGGCGTGTTTTGGTCATGGGTTGTCTCTAGTAAGAATCAGGTGATTTAGGGAGTGTGGAGTGAGGGGTTTTTTTCTGTCCTGGTTTTTTCCCCTTAAAAAAAGAGGGGGCCTATGTACTGTTGTCCGGGTGCTGTACCCTTTTCTTCTTAATATATTGATACGTAGCTCTCCTGTGTGTTCGAGAAAAAAAAAGGCCAGATGTAGAGATTTTTAGCTAATCTAGGCAGACTTATCCTGATTTTGTGTTGCTCTCTCGCTTTTACTTGTTCAGCATATATTGCTATTGTATATGGAATAATGAGATTAAAACACAAAAGCAATCTCTACAACTTTGCAGGTTTTTTATATGCAGAATTGAGTGAGCATCGTTATGCTACGAATGGGAGGATAAGCTATGCTTTGATTAGTGTAACAACAAGTTATAGGAAGAAAACAAAATATTCTATTACCAGTAAGATCATGTTTCACGCTTCGCTGTAGCCTTTATTCAGGCACACCATTAACCATGATCTCTCCATTGCTAAGTGCACGACAAAATCCAATCGGATTCCAAGGCTGCAACCTGCCACAACCTGGGATTTCCAAAGAGATAACATGTTACGCCACATATTGTATATATCTGATATTCTGTTTTATCGGACAATGAGAAGAAAAGAGAATCATTTAAGGTGACCATTTTTATGATTGGAAAGTTTGAAACAGAGCATTTTTGTCATAAACTTGAGAAATCAGTTATCTATATAGATGGACTTTTGAACGTTCATACACATTTTTAAGTGTTCATCGATGGTAGTAGGCTAAGCTGAAACGGCTAGGATAATCGAATTAAAGGTAGTAAAAATGTCTGATAACTATATGATCAGAAATAAGAGCGCTAACTGATAACAAGACAAGGATATGCCAACAAAAATCCTATGGAAGTACGACATTCAAGAAAGAACAATTAAACATTTTGAAAGTACTTCTCATGTTGCAAGTAACATGTATCTAAACTATCAATCTAAATGTGCTTTTATATTGATAGTCAACATTCAAAAAGTTTCACCAGTAGGAATCCTAAAACGACATGTATTTTGAACCACAGGGAGTACTTCACTTGTATAAATAACACCGATGTAAAACACATTATGTGTGCAGCAGCCAAATCGTTTGTATGTGGCATATGTAACAGGTAGAAAGTTCCTAACTCTAAAACAGAAAGCAACTAAAATGGGCATACCAATCTTCCATGTAGCTATCTTGGCACTCAATGCATGAAATTTTCATTGAGTAAAGCAAGATGAGATTTCTATGCCACTTTGCTAGATATGCACTCAGACCTCTTGCAAACAGTGACATAGATGGGAAATGAAATAATAGACATGCAGAAGAGATAGAGTGAACAGGGTGGCGAACCTGAACCTTTGTTGACGACTGTAAAGCACTTCTTTTATGTCGTCAACTCCTGCATAAAATACATGAAATATAATCATCAACACTAGTGATAAGACTTATTACTAACAAATTCCACAAGTGGCGATGTATATTTAAATGTAGGCAATTAGCACAAGAAATAGAGCAAAAACACACCTTATCCATCCACCTCATCAATTCAAGCCTCTCCACCTCATCCAATGAGGGGCTGCCATGCAAAGTGCCACGGATCGGTGATGTCATCAATCCAAGTGAGACAAATCCGACGAATCAGAGCTCGCCACGTGGCTGTCACAAGGATTCAAGGGCCCACTCGGGGAGCAAACCAACATATAATTCAGTGTGCACTCAGGATCATACCCAAGGGCCCACATACCACTCACAGGAAAAACCTGGGTGAGAGCCTGTGTGGTTCGAGGACCGGTGGATGGTCGCTTCTTGGTGTGATGAGTGATTGACAACATTGTGTGGACTGACTCTTGGCCTAGTATTGCAGGTGCAGGTTGCAGCTTGATTGGTGCTGGTGCAGCTGAAGAACAAGCGCGAAAGGTCGATGCCGGTGAGGCCTCCAGGTGTGGAGCAGACAAGTAGGCTTGGTTCGAGGGACCTGGTGGCCAGCGGGGTCAAGTGCGGGCCGCATGGTGGCAAGAACAGCAAGACGAAGTCATGGACGGTTTCTTGGTTGAGCCTCAAAACCAAGGTCAAGCCGAGACTACGTGAAAGCCGAGTCATGAGTGGTGATTGGCGGAGGCTACATCAAGTTTGCGGGGTTTCCAGTGGTTCACCACAAAACCACTGGGTTCCTTGGTTGATCCACAAAGCCAAGACCGAAGACCGAAGAGCAGCAACACTGGACCGGTCTGACCGGTGTGCGACGACGCCTTCCGGAGACTTCGAAGCGGAGGACACACGTCGGGATCGCAAGGCTTGCATCGAGGCTAAGCAAGTTTGGGGTCGCCGGGCATCCGTCCGATGGTGCTACGACGAAGATTCCCAAAGTGCCCTTCGGGGGCGTGTATCTTAGTTTAATGTAATAGGGGTAGTTTCGTCTTTCGGTTGCCTCCATATAACCCAAGTGGTGAGAGGATGGCAGGCATCTCTTAGAACCCTAGCTCATTTACTTTTGCTATTTTCCCTTCCTATTTTCCTTAGGATTTTTAGGGCTAGCTTGAGAGCTTCATGGTGATATCCTTAGAGAGGGATGGATGATAGGGTGGCAAGCTAGACCTTGTATGAACCTTCATGGTATGTATAGATGATTCGGCGTGGTTCCTCAAGGCTTGATTGTGTCTCTCCCGTTTTCCCTTTTTGGTGATTTTCGGAGCCTTTTCTTGGCGATTTTCTTGTGGTGGTTTTGAGACCTTTCTCTTTGGGATTTGTTAGGGGATGTATGCATGAACCCTTCATGGTTCTTTTTCTTGTGATTCACCTTCCAAATCTGTGAGTTAAGGTGCTCGATTTTGGGGTTTTTCTTAGGTTTCGGGAAAGTGGTGTTCTTGGTGGAAATCTTTTGATTCCTCTTGATTCAACGAGTTTTGATGGACCAAATCGTGGCTATGGGATGCACATGAGGTACTCCTAGTATCCCCAAAGTCTTGTGCGAATCTGTGGAGCGAATCGGGAGATCGAGATTTGGTTTTGGAGGAGTTGACCCGCGGGTTGCTCTTCATCCCGAGCGCCCAGGCCCTGACCGGTCTGACCGGTGCCTTCCACCGGTCTGACCGGTGCAGCTCCCTGTTGGGTTTTGGCTCGGGTGAATGTGCTGGTGTGTTCCCTAGTCTCTAGGCTTGCTGCTGTTTCAAGTTTGGTGTTGTTTGGAGCTCAGGAGGCTGGTTTCTTGGATTTGGGGTTTCCTGGCTTGGATTGGTCTGACCGGTGTGCTATACCGGCCTGACCGGTGTCGAAGCCTTTTTGTGGAAATCATCAAGTCTTGCTCGGGTGATCCGGTTCGGGGTCCAGGGTGACCCAGTGTGTCTCTGGAGAGTGTCAGGAGATCCGACGGCTTAGTCCGGGTGATCCGGCAGGGACCGGTCTGACTGGTGCTGCTCACCGGTCTGACCGGTGTGGTCTGAGTGCTGCTCGAGTGTTTGTTCCGCTGCATTCTCGAGTAGGTTTCGGTGGTTGTTGGTTCCTAGGACCAGTAGCACTTCAGTGGCTACGTGGTTGTGAGACATGGGTACCCTTGGGTCCCCACTGAGCAGGCTCATGGTCGTCCCCGACAAGTGGGTCCGGCCTACCAGAAGACCCGCCGACCTGACAGTGGGCCCAACCGACCTGGTTGGTGGCCCACACGACCTCCTGAAGACCTTTCAGAAGATTCCCCAGGTGACCTTATCTGATTCGGTCGGGTAACTTGGCGTGCAAGACAAGGCAGAAGACGTCGGCTGCGCCTCCAGATAGTCCGAAGATCACGGGATTATGTTGTAACTTTCCTTAGATTGGTTTCCCTGTTGCAACCGACCAGGACTCAGGGCCCACCGACCTTGTCCGTCAGCCAATATAAGGCGGGCAAGGTCAGACCGCTGAGGCCAAGTCATCCAAGTCGCAATCCGCCCAAAGCAATACAATTAAGAACTGGACGTAGTGTTTTACACTCCGGAGGCCCGAACCAGTATAAACTCGCTGTGTCCTTTGTGTTCCGTGTGCTCGTGCGCAACCTTCAAGTTCTTAGCCTTAGATTTCACCCTGCCGAACAAATAAACCACCGGGGTTAGTACCCTTGTGGGCTGTGCAGATCTAAACATCTGATAGTTGGCGCGCCAAGTAGGGGGAAATCCAGGGTTCTTTGTGCAACTCGATGGCTTCACCAAGCGGCATCATCTTCCCTAAGAGCATGGCGGACATCCTCGCCAATCCCGTCGACATCTGCTTCGGCTCTATGCCGGTAGAATCCACCGCTGCAGCCGCCTGCCTCGTCATCGAGAGCACTACAGTCACCTCCAACCAGCAAGTCGAATCCGATCTGCTGGCGGAAACCCACCCACCCACTCCTCGCGACCTGATCGCAGGGCTCGATCGCGTTGAAGACATGCTCTCCGACACGATCAAGGTCTGTGAGCGCGTCAAGCGCCCTCGCAGGACCACTCCACCGTCACCCCGCATGCCTCTTGGCCTGTGGAGCGCAGCTCATACGGCGTCTTGCCACATGAAGAAGAAGATCCAGATCGAATCTGGGTCCAACCCGCCATCTCGTGGCAACCGCAGAGGTCATCTCGACGATCCCTGTCCCGTCCACGAGGACTCCAAACACACAGCTCGCCAGTGCCGTGTGCTAAAGAAGCTTCGCCGACCTCTAGTCGCAACTCATGGTCGCCAGACCAACCATGCGTCGTCCCAGGACTGCGGCATGTTCTAGATCGCCCACACGACCATCTCTCTCAACAACCCGGACGACATGTTCGAGATCCCGGATCGAGAGGTCCTCGCGGTCTCCGCCGACGTACCTCCTCAAGCCGGTGAGACAGAAGAGCAGCGTGAACAGCGAGAGAATGCTAACACCGCACGAGCTATGCGCCGTCAGCAAGAAGCAGATGCAGCTGCAGCAGCTGCCCAACATCAGGCCCCGGGTCAGGCCGCGGGCAACATCGTACCTGGTGCTGGTAACGTCGTCGACGGAGGACCACACCCTGCGGCCCCAGCCGCTCCTCAGCAGCAGCAGAATCAAGACGAGCCTCGTCGACACTGCCTACATGCCAGAGACCTCCTGAGGGACTTTGAGCAGGATGGTCACGAAGTCTACAACTCACCTCAAGCCAACATAGGCGCGGCCCTTGCCGAGCTAGGACAACTTGGAGACACTCCTGCGACTCGATGTCTACAAGCTCACATCCGCGTCGCCACCGCCCAGGTCGTGGAAAGAGGTCAAGGGTACAGCAGATCAGCCTCGAGTTCTTACTCCAGAAGCAGGTCGGAACGACCCCGCTGTCGTCACCACAACGGCAACGCTCCTCTTCCGCCCTTGGCTGAAGAGGGAGGTGGTGAGAATGAAGTCGTGCAGCTGGTCAACGCTGCTGCTAACGCAGCAGCCAATCCAGCTGCTAACGCTGCCAACGCCGCCGGTAATGCTGCCGGCAACGCTGCCAATAACACCGCCAATGCTGTTGGCGCCCAGCAGCAGAACGCCGCCGGCAACGCAGGACAAAACACCGGAGCCCAGCCTCCACCAGCACAAGCCACACGCGTCCGGAGCAATCAGCGTCAGCCCATACGAGATGAAGCAGAGATCGAGTGCCGCGCTAACTACGACCGCGACAACGGGGTCCCTGATCCCCTTGACGCCAATAATTCTATCCAAGCAGTAGAGCTCCGTGAGATGCATGATCACGAGCTTCTACGTCGTGCCCAGTACGACCAAGATAACGGTGCTCCCGACGACCTCTACGTCATCCCGTCAACTTACACCCCAGGATCCAGTTCTGGAGCAATCAACAACTTTTCGGCATTCTCACGACGTCTCAGGACGATCAGATACCCGAAAGATTTCAAGCCAGCCATAGAAAAGTACGACAGTCGCTCTGACTCGAGTATTTGGCTCAAGATGTACATCATCACCGCCCGAGCGTCAGGAGGCAACAAGGACCATATGGCAGGATACTTTCCTCTCGTGATGGGTCAAGCACCACTCCTGTGGCTCGACAATCTCCCTGCGGAGTGCATCACTTAGTGGGCAACCCTATCGCGGCTCTTCACGACCAACTATCAAGCGACCTACAACCACCCCGGCAACACTCACCACCTTGCCAAAGTACGGATGAGGAAAGATGAAACTCTCTGAGAGTACACCAACAGCTTCTTCGAGAACCACAACACCCTCGTTGGTGTCAAGGATGAAGACGTCATAGCCTACTACAAGAAGGGGGTAACTAACCTCAAGCTCTTCGAGAAGATCCATGAAGCCGGCGCTGACTCTATTGCCGACCTCATGGCTTACATCGACAAGCTCGTCGACACCCAAGACGCGGTGGTACACGACTTCAAAGGAGACGACCACGCAGACAACGACGGCGGCGGCAGGTCGCGCAAGTGATCTGGAGAGGTCTACGCAACTGATCCACCAAGACCCTCCACCTTTCTTGAAGGTGACTTCAACTGCACACTAGACGACCAGTGCCAGTTCTTTCGCGACGCCAAGCATACTATGAGGGAGTGTGAGCAACTGAAGCGCGCCCTAGGCGTACCCCCAAAGCCAAAGAAGACCAAAAGCAGCAATAACAAAGACCAGAACAACGGCCGCCGCTACGACAACCGCAACCGTCGACCTGATCGACGTGACTACCGTGACCGGTGACCTTACCGTCGCAACGACGACAGGGATCACCGCAACTACCACCGTGATAATAGACATGATGATCGCCGCGATGACTACCGTCGCGACGACCGGCGTCACGATCACCGCGAAGAGCGACCTAACTATCGTCACTACGACGACCACAACAACAACGGCAACCGTCGGAAGGAGCCTAATCCTCCACCCCCGCCTAAAGCAGGCAACCCCAACGGCGTATTCCAAAACGCCAACAGGCAGATCAACTTCATCATTGGTGGCCGCCAAGCAGCCGAGAGCAATAGACAGCAGCAATCGAACGCAAGGGAGATCGGCCAAGTCAACACTGAAACTCCACAACCTCTACGGTGGTCGGAGTTCCCCATCACTTTCTCCAAGAAAGACCACTGGGTGCACATACCCGACCCCGGGACCTACCCACTGGTCGTCAACCCCATCGACGGGGACAACAGCCTAAACATCATCTTCACTGAAACGCTGAAGAAGATGGACTTCGACTTCTCCAAGATGACTGCTTGTGACGAACCCTTCTACGGGGTCGTGTCCGACAAGGCTGCATACCCCATAGGTCGTGTATGCCTCCCGGTCACGTTCGGCAAAGAGGACAACTTCCGCACGGAGTACTTGACGTTCGAGGTCGCGGACTTCCGCTCCTCCTACCACGCCATCCTTGGTCAACCTATGTTGGCCAAGTTTATGGCCATCCCGCACCACACCTACCTCGTCATGAAAATGCCAGTGCCAAAAGGGATTCTTTCCGTCTACGGAGACATCCTCGTCTCCTACAAATGCGAGAGCGATATCGTCGACCTCGCCAAGGTGTCTGCGTGCAAGGCTGCAGCAACGGTCATGGTCACTCAGGCTGCCAAGATCGACCAAACTACTCTGGAGGTGCCAGAATAGAAGTGCACAGCTACTGCCTTGGACGCAAGTCCCGCAGTGAAGAAAGTTTGCCTCGGCCTGCCCGACGCAACCAAGGAAGTCACCATCAGGGCCGATCTCGACCCCAAATAGGAACTCGCGCTCACCAGTTTCCTCCGGGACAACGCCGACATCTTCGCATGGAGCCCATCCGATATGCCCGGTGTCCCCAGAGAGCTGGCTGAGCACATCCTTGAAGTAAGCAAGACAGCAAGACCTATCAAGCAAAAGCTCCGGCGATTTGCGAAAGATAGAAAGCAGGCCATAGAAGTAGAAGTCTGTAAGCTCTTAGCTGCAGGATTCATCCGAGAATCTAAGCACCCGGTTTGGCTCGCAAACCCGGTCCTTATACCCAAGAAAACTGGAGGATTAAAGATGTGTATCGATTACACCGACCTTAACAAGCATTGCCCGAAAGATCCCTTCCCTCTTCCTCGCATCGACCAGGTTGTGGACTCCATGACTGGTAGCATCCTTCTATGCTTCCTCGACTGCTACTCAGGGTATGACTAGATAGCTCTGAATCCGACGATCAAGACAAGACGGCGTTCATAACGCCCAAAGGAATCTACTGCTATAAGGTCATGACCTTTGGCCTGAAAAACGCTAGAGCTACGTACCAAAAGGCGATATAGAACTACCTGAAGTCTCAGATCGGGAAGAACGTGGAAGCCTACGTCGATGATGTGGTCATCAAGACCACCGAAGGAGATTAGCTCATCAACGACCTCGCCGAAACTTTCGCCAATCTATGCACCTATCAGTAGAAGCTCAACCCGACCAAGTGTGTCTTCGGCATCCCCTCTAGGTTGCTCCTGGGCTTCATGGTAGGGCACTGAGGCATCGAAGCAAATCCTACCAAGATCGACGCAATTCGCAACATGGCCAGACCATCTTGCAAGAAAGACGTCATGAAACTAACTGGAATGATGGCGGCTCTAGGTCGTTTCATCAGCAAGCTCAGCGAAAAAGGCCTGCCTTTCTTCAAGCTATTGAAGAAGGTAGATAAGTTCGTGTGGGATGAAGATGCACAGAAGGCTTTTGAGGCTCTCAAGGAGTCCCTGACCACGCCTCCAATCATGACACCCTCGATCCCGAAGGAAACACTCCTCCTATACGTCTCCGCCACCACTAACGTGGTGAGCACAGTCCTCGTTGTCGAACGAGAAGAAGAAGGGTAGGTCTATCCTGTTCAGCGACCTGTGTACTACGTGAGCGAGGTCCTGGCCGATGCTAAAACACGTTATTCACAGCCTCAGAAGTTGCTCTATGCACTCCTGATCACGTCGAGAAAGCTGCGGCACTACTTCCAAGCTCACAAGATCAAGGTGCCCTCATCCTACCCGTTAGGGGAGATCATCTGCAACCGCTGAAGGACTGATTAGGCGACCAGAGAGGGGGGAGTGAATGGGAGCCGATAAAAAAATCTTCCCGAAGGATGAACTCGGCCTATGCCCCAAATCAACAACCAAGGGTTCCCACACGAGCTTGCCAAGGTCGCGTAGTCACAACAGACCTACCAAACCTAGGAACAAGTCCAAACAAGTTGCAACGCGGAAGCACAACTCAAGAAGCAATGGACTTAGGCAATCTGGGAAGCACCAGGCGGACTGTCCGTAGTGTCCGGGCGGACTGTCCATGAGGAGGGCGCGGACTGTCTGCGGGTAGGGGCGGACCGTCCGAAATTGCTACCCGAACCTCCAGTAGTGCAACGAGAAAAACAGACCGTCCGTGATGGACCCGCAGACCGTCCGCCTCGTCACGGACCGTCCGGCACTCTAGTACGGACCGTCCGGCACTCTAGTACGGACCGTCCGCAAACTTCAAGCACCAAAAATCCACAGACAAAAAGGATCGAAAGAAAGGCGCTCAAGAACTCGCACAAACACGAAGAACAGCCGGGCTGTCAAGCACCTCGCGGATGGTCCGCGGTGACCTCGCGGACGGTCCACCAGGTGCGAATCAGCACAGCCGAGAAACCCGAGAAACAAACTCAAACTTCCGATCGACTGATCTCCCAAACCACTTGGAGTCTTGAGACGAAATTTTGGGGAGATGATGAGCACCCTAAAGGGAAGATATGCCCCAAAAATTTCGGCCTATAACTCCCTACAACTCCCGGAATCGCAAATCTCGTGCCTCTACCTCAAGAACACGAAGAACTCGAAAACCACCAAAATCGAAGGCCTTCCTACGGGATTTGAGGGGCAAGATCACCAAGAAAAGAGGCACACCAACCTCATGTGTGATTCCCAAAACAAATCCCGCAAAGAAACACCTCCAAAACCTTCCCACGAGAATCCCAAGAATAGGCTCCGAAAATCACCGAAAAAGAGAAACGGGGGAGACACAATCAAGCCTTGAGGAACAACGCCGAATCATCTATACATACCATGAAGGTTCATACAAGGTCTAGCTTGCCACCCGATCACCCATCCCTCTCTCAAGATCTCACTATGAGGCTCTCAAGCTAGTCTTAGAAATTCCTAAGGAAAAAGGATGAGGAAAATAGCAAAACAAATGAGCTAGGGTTCCAAGAGATGGCTGCCATACTCTCTCCTCTAAGTTTATATGGAGGCAACCGAAAGACGAAACTACCCCTATTACATGAAAGTAAGATACACGCCCCCAAAGGGCACTTTGGGAATTCTCGTCGTAGCACCATAGGACGGATGCCCGGCGACCGCACACCGCTTAGCCTCGACGCAAGCCTTGCGATCCCGACACGTGTCCTCCGCTTCGAAGTCTCTCGGCGCACCTGGATCCCGTCTCCGCCCGCCGAGTCTCCGGTCTTGGCTTTGTGGCTCAACCAAGGAACCCGACGATTTTGTGGTGAACCGTCGCAAATCCCGCGGACTAGGTGCAGCCTCCATGCTAATCGCACTCATGACTTGGCCGCCACGGTCGTCCCGGCTCGGTGTTGCTTTTGTGGAGTAAACCAACCAACACACTAAGACCTTTCGCGCCCGCTCTTCACCTGCACCAACACAAATCAAGCCGCAACCTGCACCTGCAATACTCGGCCAAGAGTCAGTCCACACCACGTTGTCAATCACTCATCACACCAAGGAGCGACCATCCACCGGTCCTCGGACGCCCCGATCCTCAATCTCCCCCTTGATGAGTGCATTGACAATACACATAGTCACCAATTCATAAGAGAAAGAAAAAGAAAAGAAACGAACAAAAATCTCAAACAAGTGATCAAAAGCCAATCAAAAGCCAAAACAAGATCACTTGAGAGAGCAAGTCTTGATCCCCTAAGGCAAGGGCAACGGCTCAACACAACCGAGACAAAATGCTCCAAACTACCGACTCCTCAAGGTGAGGCAAAAGGGCTCGACACCATCGGCAAAAGAGCAAAGCACAAAGCAAATTCAGGCGACACAAAGAGCTCCCAAAGCATGAATGCAAGCTCCCCCTGAACAAATGCATGCAAACTCAAGTTCTCCCCCTGAATCATCAAGTGGTCGGTGGAGTTGGGTGAGTTCGACATCGAATTCTGCCCCAGATAAGTGATCAAGTCGCAAATCCTAGCTGATTTCGTATCAGAGTGGACAGAAATCCAGATGCCCCCTCCCAAGGAGCGGCCTGAACACTGGATCATGTACTTCGACAGTGCCCTTAACCTCTAGGGTGCTTTAGGGTTTAGGGTTTTAAGGGTTTTAGGGTTAGGGTAACAATAACGTGGCTGCCGACATTCTATCTAAACTAGGTTCCAAGAGAGCTCTAGTACCGGCGGGTGTGTTCGTCTAAGACCTACGCAAGCCGTCGATAAAACTGTTGGATCCGGACAACTCGGACCAAAATTAGCCCGACCAAATTCCAGCACCTCCCCGAGATGTGCTGATGACAGAAAAAGAGGACGATTGGCGCGAGCCTTTCCTAGCCTTCCTACTCGACCAACGAGTCCCAAAAGACAAAGCAGAACAGGAACGCATCACGCGGCATAGTGCTAACTACATCGTGATCGACAACGACCTCTATAGAAAAGCTGCCTCTACTAGCGTCTTGATGAAGTGCATCTTGCGATCAGAAGGTCTTCAGCTCTTAGCTGAGATCCATGGCGGTGAGTGTGGCTGCCACGCTGCGTCTGCCAATCTGGTTGGCAAGGCCTATCGATCTGGCTTCAACTAGCCCACGTCCATGACTGATGCCAAAGACCTCGTAAAGAGGTGCAAGGGATGCCAGTTCTTTGCCAAACAGCAGCATCTGTAAGCTCAGATCCTACGCACGATACCCCCATCAGGGCCCTTTGCCATGTGGGGCCTTGACTCCATAGGACCATTCAGAACCGCTCCTGGCGGCTACAAGCACATCCTTGTGGCCGTCGACAAATTCACTAAGTGGATTGAAGTCTGACCTATTCCCAAGGTCACGTCAGAGGAAGTGGCGCAATTCATCCAAGAGATAACACATCGCTTCGGTGTGCCCAACAGAATCATCACCGACCTCGGGTCGGCCTTCACAGGATCTGCCTTCTGGGATTTTTGCCAGGACAACATGATTGATGTTTACTACTCGTCGGTCGCCCACCCTCGGTGCAATGGCCAGGTCGAGCGTGCCAACGGCATGGTTCTTCAAGCTCTCAAAGATTATATCTTTGATGATGCTTCAAACTACGCTTCCCGGTGGCTAGTCGAGCAACCACATGTGATTTGGGGTCTATGGACCCAAGTTAGTTCCGCCACGGGCTTCTCGCCTTTCTTCCTGGTCTATGGCTCAGAGGCCATCCTACCTACTGATGTCACCTTTGGAGCCCCACGTATACAGTTCTATGAGGAGGGAGAAGCCGAGCAAACTCGTCGCATCGACCTGACAGAGATCCAGATGCCCCCTCCCAAGGAGAGGCCTGAACACTGGATAATGTACTTCGACGGTGCCCTCAACCTCGAAGGCGCAGGAGCAGGTGTATTACTCATCTCTCCTCAGGGAGAACAGCTCAAGTACGTCCTACAAATACACTACAAGGCCTCCAACAATGGAGCAGAGTACAAACCTCTAATTCATGGGCTCTGTATAGCAGTGTCCCTTGGCATCAAGCGACTACTGGCTTTTGGTGATTCCAAGGTCGTCATCGAACAAGTCAACAAAGAGTGGGATTGTGTCAAAGACACAATGGACACTTACTGTGCTGAGATCCGCAAGCTCAAAGGCCACTTCGAGGGAATTGAGTTTCAGCACGTACCACGCAACAATAACGTGGCCGCCGACGTACTCTCCAAACTAGGCTCCAAGAGGGCTTTAGTCTCGGCAGGTGTGTTCATCCAAGACCTACGCAAGACGTCAATCAAGCTGTTGGATCCGGACAATCCAGACCAAGTACAGCCCGACCCAACTCCAGCACCTCCCCGCGACGTGCTGATGACAGAAAAAGTGGATGATTGGCGCGAGCCTTTCTTAGCCTTCCTACTCGACCAACGAGTCCCAGAAGACAAGGCTGAACGAGAGCGTATCACACGACGAAGTGCCAACTACGTCGTGATTGGTACCGACCTATACAGAAAAGCCGCCTCTACCGGCGTCTTGATGAAATGCATCTTGCGATCAGAAGGTCTACAGCTCCTAACTGAGATTCATGGCGGTGAGTGTGGCTGCCACGCGGCATCTACCAATCTGGTCGGCAAGGCATACCGATCCGGTTTCTACTGGCCCACGGCCATGTCCGATGCTAAAGACCTCATAAAGAGGTGCAAAGGATGCCAGTTCTTTGCCAAACAGCAGCACCTGCCAGCTTAGGCCCTGCGCACAATTCCCCCATCTTGGCCTTTCGCTATGTGGGGCCTCGACTCTGTGGGTCCCTTCCGAACCGCCCTAGGTGGCTACAGGTATATCCTTGTGGCCGTCGACAAATTCACCAAGTGGATTGAAGTCTGGCCTGTCGCAAAGGTCACGTCGGAAGAAGCGGCCAAATTCATGCAAGACATAACACATTGCTTCGGTGTGCCCAATAGGATCATCACCGACCTAGGGTTAGCCTTCACAGGGTCGGCCTTCTGGGATTTCTTCCAAGACAATACGATCGACGTCTATTACTCCTCGGTCGCCCACCCTAGGTGCAACGGCCAGGTCGAACGTGCCAATGGTATGGTTCTTCAAGCTCTCAAAGATCGTATCTTTGATGACGCTTCAAACTACGCTACCCGTTGGTTAGCCGAGCTACCACATGTAATCTGGGGTCTAAGGACCCAAGTCAGTTCTGCTACGGGCTTCTCGCCCTTCTTCCTGGTCTACGGCTCCGAGGCTATCCTGCCCATCGACGTTACCTTCGGAGCTCCACGCATACAGTTCTACAAGGAGGGAGAAGCCGAACAGACTCGTTGTTGACGGTGTATTTTGGTACACCAAACATGTTCATTACACTTTGGTTTGGATTTGATTATGGAACTAACCCGCCACTAGGTACGCTAATGATATAACAAGTTCATCTTCGTATGTGCATTTGGAAGTGATATGTTTTTGCAGGAAAACATGGACATAAAGGACGGAGTCACAACAAGTACAAAGGAGCAATTGAGGAGTCCCGTTCGTGTTCGAGAGCATGATGAAATCATTCCCAAAGGTGGCAAGGACCGAAGTGTTACAAAGGAACATCCCCGAGGATTGAAGCGTAAAAGACTGAACTTCATGCGAGAAGACCCTCCATCTTGGACGCAAGGATGACATCGTCAAAATGGTGCAAATAGAGGGGGCAAAGTGCATAATGACAAGAGGACCCACGTGTATGAAGGGGCGACCGAACCGGGCCCAGATGGACCTGGGCCGGTCGACCCAGGCCGGCCGGCCTGGCCCACTCCAGGGTCGGTTCGGCCCCCCATTTCTTGAGCGTGAAGATGTTTCAACCCTAAATACGTGGAGGCGCCGCCATTCGCAGAGAGAGAGCCATTCGCCCGAGAGGCCATCCACAAGCTAGAGAGAGAGAAGAGGAGGGAGATCATTCGCGAGGAGGATCGCTCTACTCGAAGGAAGTAACAACAAGTGGAGGAGGACGTCGAGGCCCTGCCAAGACACCCCCGGAGGAGAAGGAAGACACCGTTGGAAGCGTCACCATGATCAACGGTGCTATGCCTAGCACCTTGATGGGGTAATCTTCTCATTTGTCCATGGGTTGTAATCGACCTTGAGATGTAATCGCTACTTTGTATGGTTATCTATCTATCATCTAGTGTTGAAGATGCTTTGTTGTTTAAGGCTAGCTACCATGCCATGTAGGGAGTAAGATCTCAATGCTCCCTTGGAACCATTCAATACGCTGTGTCCATCAAAGGTCTAGTCACGAGTACCTCTGCGTAGTGATAGTACGGGGGGAGGGAAAGGGCAAAACCGTGGTCACAACCCCTGATAGATTAGATTGGTTTTCATATCTTAAGCGGTTGCATGTTCAAGTATCGTAGACCCTTGGGCAAGTGTCTTTTATATATCTTGTTGGTTTAATCATCCTCTCTAGTGTAGCGTAGTTGTTCTCTAGATTAACCGTAGATTAGGGTTTGGTTAAGTTATTGAGTAGTGCTAGATCAAACGCTTGTAATCCCCTTGCTCCGCGGATTGATAAGAACCTAGGGAATCCCCGTGGTGAAAAAGGTGTAGGTCCGTACGCTTGCGGATCGTAGGTGGATACGAGTTTTATCCGTCAATAAGCCCCTTTTTCTGGCGCCGTTGCCGGGGAGCAAGCCAGTTTACATCGTTTGGTTTTGCATCTAATTTTGTTTTAGATTTTGTTTATCATTTATTCGCTAACATTGTTTTGTTTTGTTTTTGTTTTTATCTTGTTGTCTAGATGGCGTTCGTCAACCACCCCGTGGAAGAACCGGAGAAATCGCTAAGGGATTACGCTAGTCCTCGATGTGAAGACATAAAGGTACAAGAATCAGATTCGAAGCTCGAAGCGACCAAGTATGAAATCAAAGCTAAGATCATCGAGATGGCGGCGGCAACCCCATTTGAAGGGATGGACACGGAGAACCCATATAGACACATAAGGTATTTCACGACGCTATGCAACATGGTGCGTCAAGAAGGAGTTCCCGATGAATGGTTCAAGTGGAATCTCTTTCCCTACTCACTTGCCGGTGAAGCAAAGACATGGTACTCGTGTGCATCCTTTGAAGTTGAAGGCAATTGGAATAAGTTGACAAAGAAATTTTGCGATAAGTTTTTTCCAATAAGCAAGGTTCAACATCTAAGGAGGCAAGTGATCACCTTCACGCAAGGAGAAGAGGAAGGGATAGACCAAGCTTGGAATAGATTTAATGAGTTGATTGAACAAGGACCAAGACTCGACTTCTCCAGTGACGTACTCTTGCATACATTTTTCTTTTCCCTTACCCCTAGTTGCATGGAACATGTTCAAATGTGTGCAGGTGGGGATATCATGGACAAAACACTCACGGAAGCCGCTCAACTTTTACAAAAGATTAGCAAAGCGGCGGCCATGCGAAGAGATTGGGAAACAAGACTTTCGGGAGAACCGGAATACAATTCAAAGATGAAGGCGTGTGCTGAAATTTCTAAAGAGGCAACCCCGGAAGACAAGAAAGAGGAGCCAATCCCGAAAAAGCTTGAAGAAGTACACATCAAGACAAGAACTACCCCAAGCGTTGACTTCGCCGAGTCAAATGAAACAAACAAAAGGAGTATGTCAAGCGCGAAGCCATTAAGGGAGTTCGAGCATATGGATTGGGTTCCAATCGATTACGGAGAAGTATTCGACACGAGAAGACCGTTCCCTAACCAAAAGGGGATGGCAAGAGCATTGGAAGCGGATTTCCCACCGAAAAAGCAAGCAGAAAAGGCGTACGATCTTGAAACCACTGGTGAGATTTTTCAAAAGCTCTTTAGTGATGATGAAGTGGATCCGGAACACATAGCCGAGGTGAAAAGAATCATGGGGATCAAGACCGAAGCATCGCCATACGCTCGCCTCGCTGAAGTTTATGCAATAGGATCTGACCAAGAGGAGAAGATGACACCACACTTGAGTTGCGAGATCAACGGAGTTCAATGCAAAGCCTTATGCGACATCGGAGCCCAAGTAAGTGTCCTATCCTCCAAAATTTACGATAAAGTTCAAGACCACAACCTAGACTTAGCTCCAACTTCAACAAAGTTAATTATGGGAGATGGTAGAACTATTAGACCTCTAGGTATTGCTTGCAACATTAATGTAATCATCTCTGAAAAGTGCATACCAACCGATTTCTTTGTTATAGATGCTTACCATAGTAATCATGATCACATAATCCTAGGTAGGCCTTTTCTTAAGTTGATTGATGCCGTGTTGGATGCCGGAGAAGGCAAAGTAACAATAAATCTTAATGGAAAGAAGTACACATATAATTTTCTTCGTGTTTCTAATCACCCTTCACCTTTTCCTCCCGAAGATGAAGAAGTAGAGGAGGTAGGTAGTCTTTGTTTTGTTGAAATCCTTAGAGACCCGCTGCAAAGAGCGATGGAGAATCAATCTAATGATCAACAAGATGAGAAACTAGAGGAAGCAACAAAGGGATTAGAACCACATGATGGAAGCGTGGAGGAAGAAAAATTCGAAGACATAGGAGACATCAAACCCGAAGAGCCACAAGTGCCCGAGGTGGATCTCAAACCTTTGCCCAAAGGATTAAAATATGAATTTTTGGGCCCAGACAAGACTTATCCAGTCATCGTGAGCGACGAATTAAGTCCCGAAGAAAATGAGAAGTTGCTGAATTTATTGAAAAAGCATAGGAAGGTGATTGGATATTCAATCAATGATCTCAAAGGACTTAGCCCAGCCTTTTGCACTCATCGTATACCTATGGAAGACCAATGTAAGCCCATAGTGGACCATCAAAGGAGGCTAACCCATGCCATGCGAGAGGTAGTAAAGAAGGAGGTCATCAAGCTACTTGATGCCGGAATCATCTACCCGGTACCGCATAGCGAGTGGGTGAGCCCGGTGCATTGTGTGCCGAAGAAAGGAGGTTTAACCGTGATGAAGAATGAGAAGAATGAGTTAATACCGCAAAGAACCGTGACCGGATGGCGGATGTGTATCGACTACCGTAAGCTAAACAAAGCGATGAAGAAAGATCACTTCCCCTTACCGTTCATTGACGAGATGCTCGAGAGATTAGCAAACCACGCTTATTTTTGCTTTCTCGATGGGTACTCGGGGTTTATGCAAATTCCCATTCACCCGGATGATCAACACAAGACAACGTTTACGTGCCCTTTTGGAACGTTTGCATATAGAAGGATGCCCTTCGGTCTATGCAACGCTCCGGCCTCTTTTCAACGTTGCATGATGGCAGTGTTCTCGGAATTCATCGAGGAAATTGTCGAGGTGCTCATGGATGATTTTTCCATTTATGGGAAAACATTCGTGGATTGCTTGGCAAACTTAGATAAGGTTCTTACGAGGTGTGCGGAGGTAGACTTGGTGCTAAATTGGGAAAAGTGCCACTTCATGGTAAAGCAAGGCATAGTGCTCGGACATGTTATATCCGAGAGAGGAATTGAAGTGGACAAAGCTAAAGTGGAGGCGGTTGAGCAACTCCCACCTCCAACGGATGTTAAGTCCTTGAGGAGCTTTCTAGGCCATGCCGGATTCTATAGAAGATTTATTAAGGACTTCTCAAAGATCACTAAGCCTTTAACACAACTCCTTCAAAAGGATGTGGCTTTTGACTTTGATGAGAAGTGCTTAGTGGCATTCCGGACCTTGAAAAGTGCTTTGGTGAGTGCTCCCATTATTCAACCTCTGGATTGGAGCCAACCTTTCGAGATCATGTGCGATGCAAGTGACTACGCCGTAGGGGTGGTTTTAGGTCAATGAAAGGAAGGCCGAGTTCATGCCGTATACTACGCTAGTAAAACTCTTAATGAGGAACAATTAAATTATGCCACTACGGAAAAGGAGTTGCTAGCGGTGGTGTTTTCCTTTGAAAAATTCAGATCTTACATCGTGAACTTGAAGGTCATTGTTTACACCGATCACGCGGCCATCAAGTATCTCTTGGCTAAGAAGGATGCTAAACCAAGATTGATTTGTTGGATCCTTCTTCTCCAAGAATTTGATGTTGAAATTCGTGATAAAAAGGGGGTGGAAAATGTGGTGGCTGATCATTTGTCTAGGATGAACCGTGGACAAGGTGATAAAGAGCCCATAGAGGACAAGATGAGAGATGACCACCTCTACCGAATACTCGACAAAGATACTTGGATGATTGACATCATTCGAGCGATTCGGAAGATGCCTCTCGATCACTTAGATAAAAACACTCAAAGGAGGATAGTCTCCGAAAGCTGAAAATATTTTTGGGATTCACCTTATCTCTTCAAGCTTGGGAATGATGGAGTTATGAGAAGATGTATACCAAGAGAAGAAAGGCAAGAAATTTTGAGGAAGTGCCACTCGGCGGAGTACGGTGGACACTATAGCCATTTTCGGACCCAAGCAAAAGTGTGGTCCAGCGGATTCTTTTGGCCGGAGATGCATGAAGATACTAAAAGATATGTTGCATCATGCCCCGAATGCCAAAGAACCGGAAACATTTCTCAAAGGAATGCCATGCCTTTGAAGTATAATCTACAAATCGATTTATTCGATGTTTGGGGAATAGACTTCATGGGGCCCTTCAAAAACTCACACGGATTTGAGCACATCCTAGTCATGGTTGATTATGTGTCCAAGTGGGTAGAGGCCATGCCATGTCGTAAAGCTTCCACGGAGGAATCCATTGCAATGATCAAGAGTGTGATTTTCCCTCGCTTCGGTACTCCGAGAATTTTGATAAGCGATGGAGGAACTCACTTCACCGGGAAGAACTTTAAGAAGTGCTTGTCCAATTTGGGGATTGAACATAGAGTCTCTACGGCTTATCATCCACAAACCAACGGACAAGCGGAAACATCGAATAGGCAATTAAAGAGCATCCTTAACAAAACTATAGAGAAGGGAGTCAAGGATTGGTCCAAGAAGCTAGATGGAGCTTTGTGGGCATATCGAACAGCGTTCAAGACACCGATAGGTATGACCCCTTATCAATTTGTTTATGGCAAAGCTTGTCACCTTCCGGTTGAGTTAGAACATAAAGGCTATTGGGCAATTAAAGAGATGAACCTCGATCTAGACGCCGCGGTGGTAAAACGGAGGATCCAAATAAGCAAGCTAGAGGAGATGAGGTTGAAAGCTTACAAAAACGCGAGCATATACAAAGAGAGAATTAAAAGGTGGTACGATAAAAGATTGAAGAAGAAGGAGTTCAAAGAAGGAGATAAGGTCCTCCTCTATAATTCGAGGTTTAAAACCTTCAGAAAAGGGAAATTGCAAAGCAAGTGGGATGGACCTTACATTGTTCATTAGGTGCTCTCCAATGGAGCGGTAACCATTATGGATATGAAAGGTGATCAATTCATGGTGAATGGTCAACGGCTTAAGGTTTATTACGAACCCGACGTTGTGCCCCTTCACCATATTGATGTCTTCATCATGGAGGATGAGCCCGAATGTCAAGCCTAGGATGTAAAACAAGGTGAGCATTTTTGTAAATAGCTCTTCTTTTATTTTTCTAGAGTTTCTCGCGGAATTTTACCAAGCCATCTTTTTCACATGGGCTAGAAATTCAAAAACAGTGGGGCACGCGAAAAACCGGACCGAACCGGCCCGCAAACCAGGGCAGGCCGGCCGGCCCGGGCCGATCGGCCTAGGGGGCCTGGGTGGCGGTTCGCCCCCGATTTCCTCTGGGATGCGCATCTTCAACTTCCTTGTTCGGTCAGAAAATTTTAGGGAAGTCAAGAAAAGGAAAAGATGGGTTCTAGGGCATTCCTTCCCGGACTATTTAAAGGGACGAGATGGGAGCTCGGGAATCCATCCCAATTCACATCCTTTTGCACCCAAGCAGCAGCCATGACGTCCTCGAGGAGCGTAGAGATTAAGCTAGGCGCCAAGAAGCCATTGAAGCCGGAGGAGGCGAAGCGATGTGAGCTCAAGCCATCATTGTAGATCAAGAGGACTGCCCGCATCTGTTGCAGAGGGCGTGTCCCGACCGGGCAAATCGCATCTCGCCACCACATCAAGGAGGAGAGGGTCTCTACTCCCGTCCGTAGATCAGAGCGCATCCGAGGCATGAAGAGGAAAGACTACAAGGAGGTGTCACTCGAGCCAAAATATTACGGGGGGAGTGACTACTCCGATGACCGCAGCCCGAGCTTGTGGGCGGCCGCCGGAAGGGAGGACAACGACCTCTACTATTGGGAAGAGGTGCCCAAGGAGAAGACTCCCGAAGGTCCTAACGGCGGCGGAGATCCCGATGACGGCGGCGATGGCGATGACGGCGACGACCCTGGCGATGTCGACCCTTTAGGGATGCATCCGCTATGTTGTGCGGCTTGCCGTCACTCCATCTCGGAGCTCTACGCATCGGTTGATGAATGTTTCCAGGCTATGGAGGCGATGAGGCAGCGTATGGAGGACTTGGAATGAGTGGTCGAGGACGACTACAAATTCCTCAATCGGAACGTGCGGAAGTTGTTTGGCATGGTGGGCAACATGAAGAACAAGTGGTGCAAGAGCTGTGGAAAGTTCCACTAGGAAATAGAGTTTCCCCCCTTAGGTTTTTTGTAAGATACGACGAGGACGTCGTATAGTTTTAGCGTGGGCTAGCTAGCTAGATCCTTTTGCTTCAAGTTTAGTTCGGTTTGGTTTAGATTTCGCGAGAGTTTGAGAGTCTTAAAGTTTTAGGTGTGCTTTTTAATTTTTCAAAGTTTAAAAGTGTCTTAAATTTAGTGTACGAGTCAAGAAAATCAAATAAAAAGTGTCATTTAAATTTTTGTCTCTTGCAATGCTTTTCTTCCTTTACTTGTACGTTTGTCTTTAATTTTTGATATATAAGCATAAGTGATTGGTTTGAAACATTTACCGTGGTGCTTAGTGGAGTTTTTACCTTTAAAAGTACCCGCATCACGCTTTGATCTAGAACTTCGTTTTGGTTGTGCTAAGTTTGATGCTAATATTGGAGGAATTTAATTCTGAAAATTATTGAAAAACCCTTGTAATAAAGGTTAGCGAATTCTCTTTTTCCAAGTTGAGAGACTAAGAAAAAATCCTATACAAGGCCAATTTAATATTTGCTCCACCATAAGTACGGTTAGCATAATGAGTTGGGCTAGGATCCTTCTCTCTTGGAAGTTTTAATTTCGAGCAATGATCATGTCCTTGTGTTTATGTTTTATTGCTAGCCTCGTCATGCATTCGGTAACGAGACTCTCACATCGAAAGTCTCGTACATCGCCGAATTCCATACCCAAACCATAATATCTCTTTTGTATATCGTATTCCTTGAACACAACCTATGTTCGAAGTTTCGTCTCGTCTCTAGCATGGGTTTTATTTTAAATTCAGATTGTGTTTATGCAAGAAGAGATGAGTAAAGAGCTTTGAAAGAGAGGTAAAGATGTCAAAAGAGAGAGAGAGAAGTAAAGAAAAATATATGTGTATGGAAAAGAAAAATAAAAAAAAAGAAAATAAAAGAGAAAAGAAAAGAAAAGAGAAGAAAGAAAGAGGAAAGGCAAGAAAGATGTGAAGAGGGATGAATCAAGTGAAGGTTAAATAAAGTGTAAGGAAGGATGTCACGTTGTTGTTGAGAGACGAAACTTCCATTCTTTTTCCAACCATGTGCAATCCGACAACGAGGACGTCATCGGTGCCTTGTAGTCTTATTTTCTTTTGCCCTTGCACATGTCCACCATTCTAAATCTTCTTATCCTTGATATCCCTACATTATGGTTTAATTCTCATGATCATTGGCTTTGAAAGGTAAACAACCACTAGAGGAAGTTCTTAGCTTGACAATACTTGTGTTCATTGCACTAGCCATACCTATCCACTTTACATGATATATGAGAGACTTATGGGAGGTGAGAGTTTATGAATTGTTTAGGATAGCCACTTCATATGAGTAACATGTGAGAACTTGGAGAAAGGTTTTTGTCTAATACTTGTTGCAGGAATTTATCTTTGAAAAATCATGAAAACCCTCCAATAGAAGCAAAGAAGTAAGCATGGCTAGAATTGAGGACCTTGAGTGAAAGGTATGAGTTGTGGGGTAAATCTCGATTTGGTAAAAATTCTAAATGCCCATGTTTATGTATGAAGATCATTGCTTTATGTTTATTATATTAAAGATAAAGGATTGACTAACTTGTGAAGAAAGGATTAGCGGAGCACGATTTCAACACCTTGGACAAAAGTTCTTTTACGAGTACTTGCTCGAGGACGAGCAAGATCTAAGCGTGGGGGAGATGTTGACGGTGTATTTTGGTACACCAAACATGTTCATTACACTTTGGTTTGGATTTGATTATGGAACTAACCCGCCACTAGGCACGCTAATGATATAACAAGTTCATCTTCGTATGTGCATTTGGAAGTGATATGTTTTTGCAGGAAAACATGGACATAAAGGACGGAGTCACAACAAGTTCAAAGGAGCAATTGAGGAGTCCCGTTCGTGTTCGAGAGCATGATGAAATCACTCCCAAAGGTGGCAAGGACCGAAGTGTTACAAAGGAACATCCCCGAGGATTGAAGCGTAAAAGACCGAACTTCATGCGATAAGACCACTCCATCTTGGACGCAAGGATGACATCGTCAAAATGGTGCAAATGGAGGGGGCAAAGTGCATAATGACAAGAGGACCCACGTGTGCGAAGGGGCGACCGAACCGGGGTCGGCCCAGGCCGGTCGGCCTGGCCCACTCCAGGGTCGGTTCGGCCCCCCATTTCTTGAGCGTGAAGATGTTTCAACCCTAAATACGTGGAGGTGCCGCCATTCGCAGAGAGAGAGCCATTCACCCAAGAGGCCGTCCACAAGCTAGAGAGAGAGAAGAGGAGGGAGATCATTCGCGAGGAGGATCGCTCTACTCGAAGGAAGTAAGCACAAGTGGAGGAGGACGTCGAGGCCCTGCCAAGACACCCCCGGAGGAGAAGGAAGACACCATCGGAAGCGTCACCATGATCAATGGTGCTATGCCTAGCACCTTGATGGGGTAATCTTCTCATTTGTCCATGGGTTGTAATCGATCTTGAGATGTAATCGCTACTTTGTATGGTTATCTATCTATCATCTAGTGTTGAAGATGCTTTGTTGTTTAAGGCTAGCTACCATGCCATGTAGGGAGTAAGATCTCAATGCTCCCTTGGAACCATTCAATACGCCGTGTCCATCAAAGGTCTAGTCACGAATACCTCCGTGTAGTGACAGTACAGGGGGAGGGAAAGAGCGAAACCGTGGTCACAACCCCCGATAGATTAGATCGGTTTTCGTATCTTAAGCAGTTGCATGTTCAAGTATCATAGACCCTTGGGCAAGTGTCTTTTATATATCTTGTTGGTTTAATCATCCTCTCTAGTGTAGCATAGTTGTTCTCTAGATTAACCGTAGATTAGGGTTTGGTTAAGTTAGTGAGTAGTGCTACATCAAACGCTTGTAATCCCCTTGCTCCGCGGATTGATAAGAACCCAGGGAATCCCCGTGGTGAAAAAGGTGTAGGTCCGTACGCTTGCGGATCGTAGGTAGATACGAGTTTTATCTGTCAACACTCGTCGTGTCGACCTCGACAGCCTCGAAGAGCAGAGAATGGCAGCCGTTATGAGGCAAGCTCGTCACGACCAACAACTTCGTCGATACCATGATCGCAACGTCAAGGAGACCTCCTTCAACGTTGGCGACCTAGTTCTAAGGCGTATCCAGAAGACTGACGGCATGCACAAGCTTTTTGCCCCTTGGGAAGGACCCTTTATCGTCACCGAAGTCATCAGCCCATCCACATATCGCCTCCAGTGGGGCGACGGGTAAGGCGTACCCAACCCTTGGAACGTGGAGCATCTACGACGATTCTACCCGTAGAATAGTTTTTATTACAGCTATGTATTCCTCGTCCTTGTACTTTTTCAGTTTCAATAAATATTAGTTAAAGCAGTCATCTGCTATGTCTCGAGTCCTACCTTCTCCTCTCTCATGTCATACACCCTCCCCCTCGACATGCTCGGGGGCTTGGCTAAAGCCAATACAAAGGTCGTAAAACTTGGGGGTTAAGATTTCTGTTCCTCCCCCTCGGCATGCTCGGGGGCTTGGCTCATGCCAACCTATGGGTCATTCGACCTGAGGACATCGTCCCTCATGACTACCTACTTTGTGTTATTGCGAGCCTGCTTGGTCGTAAAGGTTGAAAAACCTGAATCCTAGACTCCCTACAGCGCACCGATCACACGTAAGCCTCCCCGCTGAGCCGTGGTGGTCGGTAAGCCAGCCTCTCCGTGAGTAGTGGTTAGCGATGTATGCTACAAGACACGTCACTTCAAGACTACCAAGTTCGCGCAAACACAAATAAAGTACGTCATGCAGGCCATAAAAGAAGGTTTTGAAGTAATATTTTACATGACAGAGAGAAGGAGGGGGTACAGCTCCAAGACTACGACTACTCTTCTCCGTCGTCACCTTCATAATCAAGGGCGTCCATCACCGCCGTAGCGGCGTCACGCACTTCAAGCTCCAAGGCCTGCAGATCCTTCGTCGTGTCTGAGCTCTCCCCGACCTTGACCATGTCAACATCGGGGTAGTGGGACTTCACCCGGACCAATGCCTCTGTGGCTGCCGCCAAGCTCGTCGCCTTCAAAAGGTCGAGCAGCTTCTCAGGTGCGGCTATAAGACTGTCAATAGCAGGCTTGGGAGGCTCCCCCTCGACCTGCGACGCTATTATGTCTATCGCAAAATGGGCAGCATTCTTCAGGTCATTCAGCTCCACCTCTTGCCCTGCAATGATCACTTGGTCATTCTGCAGCGACTCCAAAGCTACCTCAAGACTGACCTCGAGATCCCTCCGAGCCTGTTTCTCATAAGCCAACTTTTGAGATACAGCATACTCACTGTCAATGGTCTCCTTCATCACCCGCTTCAACTCCTAGCCGCCAGCCTCAGCCTCCTGGAGGTTCACCTCCAAGCTTCGAACTCTCTCCCTGGTGTTCATCAGCTCGTTTTTGAGGTCGTCCTCATGCCTGAGAAATTCTGCAACATGCCAACAACGCTCTGAGGTCAGGTCCTCAGTAGTACAAGGCAATGACAAAGAAAAACCTGTAAGAAAATCAATCTTACCAGTGTTTGCGGCATTAAATTGTGTGTTGGCCTCTCGGGTCTTCCGCTTCTCTTCAGCCAGCTCGTCTTCGAGCTTCTTCTTGTCCGCCGCCGCCGCTTCACAGACTTGCTTGAGCTCCTGCTCAAGCTTGACCACCTGCAGCTGCGTGGCCGCAGCATTCTTCAACCGGTCGGCCCTGCCCTTGGCACGGTCAGCTAGCGACTGCTTCACAGAAACAAGAAACCAGGTCGTCAAGACCAGTCTCAAAGCAAATTATCAAAGATAGCATGAGGGAAGGACCTACCGTAAACGCCTGGTTGAGAGTCAAGATCGCGTTGCGGACCACCCTTATGTCCTCGTTGTCATCGAAGATATCCTCCTGCCAAGGAGTACCAGTCCAGTCAATCTCTTCACGCCTCAACGTCGGCCCTATTGACGTCGAACCCGGTACCTGCACATTGGTTGTTTCTGGATTCTCCTGCGGCTGCTCGATCTGAATCGTGTCCACAGTTGGGTCCTGAGCCGATGTGCTGGGCACCGCGTTGATGGGGTCCACGTCGATGATAGGTGGAGAGGTCGAAGCACCGACGTCACCGACGGAACCCCGTGTTCCGGCCTCAATAGCAGGTGGAGGAGTCGCCGTCTCCGCGTCATCGACCAAAGTCTGAGCTCCGGCCTCATGGTCGGACGACCTTGTTCATGAAGGTGACCGTTGAGCACCCACGACGCTCTAGGGCTGCACGACCGGCCTGTAGAAGTTTTCGTCAAAAACAATGCGAAGAGCCAATAACAGCTAGCAAATCACTGAACTTCAGCGCTACGACCATACCTCACAGCAGCCGAGGTGCGTGGCTTCGGCCTAAAAGGCCGCACTTTTATCTTCACAGGCATCTTTGCCTGCGCTCCAGCAGCAGCTCGCTGCGCCTCTCTGATTTGACAGAGGTCGTCCTCCGTCGTCTTCTGCTCTAACTCCCGCTGCCTCTTGGCCGCGGGACTCAACGACCTCCTTGCCGTCCGATCTTCAACAACCGGTGGCTCATCGGTGGCTTCATCTTCTTCATCTTCTACCTCCCTGGCCGAAGGTGTGGGAATTGTCGGTGTCTCGACTGCCGGTGGAGGGCTTGCCCTCCTCTTCCTCTTCTTTTTCTCTGCCTCGAGTTTGGCGGTCTCTGCCGCCTCAACCTGGGCAGCAGCCTTCGTGGTTGACTGCTTTGCCATCGCTGCCCTTGTTTTACGTCTAGGCTTTGTGGCGCTGCTCGCCTCTTGGCGGTTCGCCACATCACCCCCGACCTCCGGGTCAGTATCTTCATCAGCCTCCACCGATGAGTCTGACTCATAATTCTCCAGCAGCCCAGCTGCTGGAGGTTGGTACTTGTCCGACCTCAGTTTCCGACGAGGCTCCTCGCCCTTAGGTAGGGGCGCCGGGCACCAGAACTGCATCTCTCGATCCTGCAACAGATAAGTACAAAAGAGTAAGATCGACATAAACAAAGGAATAGAACAAACGACCTACTAGCCCCAGGACTTATAGGGTCGGCTGGTCGGGTCAAGGAATATGCCTTTGGGCACTTCTTGATTCGTGCACGCCCGGCATAGATTTGTGACACCCTGGCCATCATCTCCTCCTTGGGGACCTTGCGGTTGACCTCGCGAGTGGGGTCTGACTGTCCCCAATATTCATAAGCCGGATGCACCCGATCCTTGATCGGCTGGATCAGGCGACGGCAGAACGACCTCGCCACCGAGCCTCCTATTACGCCCCTCTCCTTGAGGTCGCGCACCAGTTCAAGCACTTCTTTGACATCATCCATCTCGCGTGAGGACAGCTGCATGTCCCACTCCGGTATCTTCACGGGCTTGTGCCCAGTACGCTTCAGGAGCGCAGGCTGTTGATCGGCGATGTAGAACCATTCCGACCTCCACCCAGCGGTGTTGTCCGGCAGGTCCGTGTCAATCCATTCTGTCTTGAGACCCGACCTCAAGCAGAACAAGACAGCCCCCACAACACCGGCACGCTTGCCGGTGGACTTGACGCAGAAGAGATGTCGCCAGAGAAGGTAGTGGGGTGCTATCCCCAGGTACGCCTCACAGAAGTGGATGAACGTCGAAACTACGGTTATGGAGTTGGGGACGAGATGTACCAGCTCCAGCTTGTAGTAGAAGAGGAGACCTCTGAAGAAGTCGCCCGCCGGGATGTTGAACCCACGCTCGAAGAAGGAAACGAAGACGACCTGCTCCTTGTCGTCCTCCGTGGGGAAGGCCTCGCCCGTAGGCGCCTTCCACTCCACCTCCGCCTTGGACCTTAGAAGCCCACGGTCCACCAACGTTTGGATCTTCGCCTCGGTCACCGTCGAGGGTTCCCACACCGTCCGCGGGTCCGGGATTTGACGAGCCGCGGCCGCCATTTCTCGAGCTTGAGTGGATCTGGATCTAAAGTTCACTAGGGTTTTGATTCGCATGCGAAGTGGAGTGGCGCGCAGACGGTAGCGCCGGCGCGCGGTCTGCAACAGACGGCGGCGCACTAAGGATGCTAGGGCGAAGCTCGGCGGTGGAGTGCGCGGCGGCTAAGGCGCGGCGATTTCGGCGGTGATGGCGAAAGGAGGAAGAAGACGAAGGGGGCGGTCAACGCTGGTCCTCCCCGCTCTATTTATAAGGGCCCCACCGGGTCCGCCCGTTGCGGCTCCTTCCACAGTAAGGAGCCCGCCCTAACGGCTCTGTGCCGATAATTGCGCGAGACGATCTCACTGGATTTCGCGTCAACAGATATCTACTCAATGGATAGTCTAGCGACCTACACCCTGAGTTTAGGTCGTGAATACAACAACGCTATCAGGTCATCCTGATAACACATTTCGATCCTCATGAGGTCGATAAGCCCCCAAACTGCGTCATTTTAGGTATTTGATGAATAATTTCGTCAAAACGACCATTACAAGACAGAAGAGAGGGAACATTACACGGGAACTTCGAAGGTACACAAGTCACCTGCGACCTTATTGGATCCAGAACCCGTCACAAAAATACAAATGTACTCGAAGACCTGATCTACCTAGAGCAATCCTTGAGGTGTACTTTGCTATAGCCGAGCACGTCGCAAGAATTCTTCTAGCCCCAGGACCTCGATGGTGGCCTTGCGGTGAACAGCTGGGCGACACCACACGTAGCAGGGCATGCTCTGTGCCGGACTATGGAATGCAGACACGAGCTTGCTCTTCGACGCGGGCCGCAAGCCTCCGACGAGCATCTCATGCTCACCAAGGACTTCCAGCTGCACCTCGAGCCTCTACAGCATCACCTCCAAACTCTCCTTGATTCCTCGCTGAGGCACGGTACAAAGAGTGGGTGTGCTGCTTACATTTCGCAAGAGTTCTTCTAGCTCCAAGCTTCTACAAACACAACATCCTACAATCTGGTGGACGGACACATGCCCATGGCATGGTCTCAAAACTACCCTGCAGCTTCATAGCTCAACAATGCTCGGTGCTTGCCTCCTTCAGCCTCACGGTGCTATTTATAGCCAAAAGCCAGGCCTCGGGCAGCTGGCGAAGTGATGACACTGTCCCCACGTGGTCCAGAGGGCCTGCAGACATGTGCGTGATTAAAGGCGATGACTTTACCCTGTCTCGCGACGTCTTTGTCGCTAGTGCATCAATGATGCCTGAGCCCGCCGCAGAATCACATGGCTATAGTGCACTCCTTGATTCGTGGGCAGTCTGTCGTTTTCTAGGTGGCAAGGGAATCTCCGACCACTGTTGACCCGTGACCCTACAGTCTACGATAAACGACAAGCCTGACTCTGTGTCAGAGGGCCCAGCGCCCCGATACATCTACGGACGACGACGAAGATTACACGCACCCTTTTACAACTTGGCGTCTTTATTGCACCCGCTAGGCTCTGCGTCCTGGTGCACCCGCTATGGCTCTGCACGTAAGCGGACCTATTCCAATCAGCTTATATTTCTGTTTCCTTGGCAGAATGGTCGTAGGTTCGATTGAAGACCTTCCGGGGTAGGCGTGCCTCGCTGCTCTGCCAGATCCGTCTGGGCGCCTGGAGATCAGAATTCATCAAGTCTACGATTACGTCGGGCCCCCGTGGTCGGTGTGCCTATTGCTGAGGTCATCAATACCTTAGTGCCATGGCTTTGCTGGATGGCTGGCAGCTATGTTGGTCGTCTGGGCACCAAAATGGCCTCCATGAGGTCGGTGTGCCTCAATACCTAGGTATAACTACGGCTCAGCCAACCTAGTTGGGCGCCCTGGATGTGTGACCTTCCGAGGTCGGTGTGCTTTTACAGCCCTGCCAGCCTGCTCTGGACACCCAGGATTTTACGTCGGGAATGAAGGCCTCCCTGTGGGGTGCGTGCCTGATGGCCCTGCCAAGTACCTCTGGGTGTTTGGGCGCTTTAGATTTGAGACCTTCCTATGGTCGGCATGCCTCGAGTGGCCCTGCCAGACTCTTTGCAGCTATGCAGGATATCTGGATGTCTCTACACTCCATACGTTCCAGATCTACATATTTTCATGACTTCGTCGGCAACGGCTCCGGACATCACAACTTCAATCTACGACACAATCGACGACCTCTTCTACTGGGTATCCTCGGATACTGGACATTGTTGAATTGAGGCCTCTTTGAGGTCGGCACGCCTACAAGACCTCCTTGAGGTCGGCCCTACCAGACTCCTTGCAGCCATGCTAGGATATCTAGGTGTCTCTACACTTCGTTTGATCAAAACCATGACTCAGTTTTTCTTCTCTTTTTTTTGAGCATCAAACCAGCCATGCTGCCTGCTTCAATGCTCGGAGACTACTCTACGAGTGCGTCTTCGACGTCCTCTTGTTTTCTTCGTCGTATCGACCTGTTGGGAAATTTGTTTCTCATCATGTCGTTACTCGACCTACTTTTTCCTTCTCTTTCTTTTTTGGATCATCATACCGACCATCCTGGCCGCCACGATGGTCGGATACTACTCTATGAGTGCATCCTTGATGCCCTCTGAAATTTTTTCATCATCATTTCGATCTATTGGAAAGCCTGCTTCCTATAGGTCGTCACTCGACCTCTCTTCGTTCGGCAAGACTTCAAACAGGTCGGCTGCTAAGTCGATTTGTTCTTTTCTTTTGGACCGACGTGCATGCTATTCGAACCATCGATAGCTCCACGACTTCGTCAGGACCTTTCTACGGTCGCTGCGCATACACCTTGCTCGGGGGCTTGTGAGACATGGGTACCCCTAGGTCCCCACCGACCAGGCTCATGGCCGTCCTCGACAAGTGGGTCCGGCCTACCAGAAGACCCGCCGACCTGTCAGTGGGCCCAACCGACCTAGTTGGTAGCCCACACGACCTCCTGAAGACCTTCCAGAAGACTCCAGACGACCTTATCCAGAACGACCTCAAGACTTGACGTGCAAGACAAGACATCGGTGGATTCCGACCAAGCAGATCGACGGATATGGCAAGTGTTGTAATCAACTAGACTTAGGTCTCCCGGTCGTAACCGACTAGGAATCTGGGAACCGACCTTGTCCGCTGGCCAATATAAGGCGGGCAGGGCGACCCTTGTACAATCACGCAATCCTCAAGCAATCTACACCAACGACTGGATGTAGGGTTTTATTCTCTGGAGGCCCGAACTAGTATAAACTCGCCGTGTTCTCTGTGTTCCGTGTGCTCGTGCGCAACCTTCAAGTTCTTAGCCTTAGATTCCGCCCCGCCGAACAACTAAACCACCGGGATTAACACCCCTGTGGGCTGTCCAGATCTAAACATCTGACAGTTACCTCTTGGGCAACCTCTCCACCAAAGGAATCGAACCGAAACACTCTCAATCAAAGGGAATCGCAGATCTTGGCCCTCTAGGTCATGAACTCGAGCAACTCGAAAAACCACCAAATCGAGGTCGATTCAAGAGAGTTCTTGGGACAAAGTCACCAGCCAAAGAGGCACAAGGTCCTCATACGTGACACCCAACAAGAATCCCGCAAGAAATCGCCCTCAAAACTCCGCCACAAAAATCACAAGAAAGAGCTCCGAAAATCACCAAAAAGGAAAACGGGAGAGGCAACACAAAGCCTTGAGGAACTACGCCAAATCATCTATACATACCATGAAGGTTCATACAAGGTCTAGCTTGCCACTCGGTCATCCATCTCTCTCTAGATCTCACATGAAGCTCTCAAGCTAGTCCTAGAAAAACTAGAGAAAATAGCATACGAAAATAACAAAGGAAAATGAGCGTTCCAAGAGTTGGCTGCCATCCATCCCTCCAAGTGTTTATATGGGGGCAACCAAAAGACTAAACTACCCTTACTAGATAACTAGGGATACATGCCTCTCAAGGGCGAATTCGGAAGTCTTTAGTTCATCAGCATCGGACGGATGCCCAGTGACCGCAAACTTGCTTAGCCTCGACGCAAGCCTTGCGATCCCGACGCGTGTCCTCCGCTTCGAAGTTTCTCGGCGGCTGCGACCCGGGCGGTTAGAACGCCCCCCTGGGCGGTTAGACCGGCCCAGGCAATCTGACCGCCCCTCCTGGGCGGTTGAACCGGCCTGGGTGGCCACACCTTCTCATCAAATCTTCGGCCTCGATTTTGTGGCTCAACCGAGTAACCCAGTGGTTTACTGGGTTTTCTGGTGAACCACTGCAAACCCCGCGAACTCGGTGTAGCCTCCGCCAATCACCACTCATGACTCGACTCCCACGTTGTCCCGGCTCGACCTTGGTTTTGAGGCTCAACCAAGAAACCGTCCACGACTACGTCTTGCTGTTCATGCCACCGTGAGGCTCGCACTTGACTCCGCTGGCCACCGAGTCCCTAGAACTAAGCCTACTCGTCTCTCCACACCTGGAGGCCTACCCGGCAACGACCTTATGCGCTTGTTCTTCACCTGCACCAACACCAGTCAAGCCGCAACCTGCACCTGCAATACTTAGCCAAGAGTCAGTCCACACAACGTTGTCAATCACTCATCACACCAGGAAGCGACCATCCACCGGTCCTCGAACTACACAGGCTCTCAATGGGGACACATTGCCAAAAAATACAGTCGAAGTAAGCAATCAAGACGAAGGGGCTGACGTGGAGACATTCAGTTCTTTGATGGCTAATGAATCAGAGGTCACAGATTATAAAATGCAAGTCATACCTGATAAGATCAAGGGTGAAGGCAACTACAGAAGAGATCTTAATTCAGAAAAACCTCAAAAGGGAACTCCGGCCAATAAAGGAGAAAAGGACGAAATCAGCTTGCATGAACGGAATAAAAAGTTGACTCCATACATGGATATTGGAGAAGGATCTCATGAGGAAGAAGTCCCGGCCAATTACAAAGCTAGAGAAAAACAAACTGACGAGCTATTAAAGAAAGATGAAATTGGCTATGGATAGATAGCAAAAGGAAGGAAAGAGGCGATCCTTCAGATTATTTATTGCCCACCATTCAGAAATATTGCCTCGGAAGATTGGCTGCTTGGAGTTCAATTTCCATGGGAGCCAGGTGATCAAGAATACAGATATAATATTCAAAGATATTGGTCGCTCGGGGAGTTTTCATGGGGGCTAAGTGCTCAAGAACAAAGAACGATTGCTCTGAAGCACCGGCTATACGGGGATTATTTTCCATGGGATCCAGGTGGACAAGAGTTACGTACGTAATTTTAAAGTTGATGTCTCTAATCGGCTAGATGGCACATGGGACGAGGCACTACAAAAAAAACAACAGAGAGAGACGAGATATATCGGCCGCTTTATTTAAAAATAGCCGATGGAAGCAGAGGTTGGCCGATAAAAGAGCAACAAGGTCAACCAATGGAGCACGACCGCTCTTCATTGACTACGCCGGAGGAGTCGCCATCAATCAACGACTACTTCAAATATGTCGGCCACATCAACTTCGTTAGCGAACGGATCTGCACCGACTCGTCATCAAGCAGGCATGTCTACGACAATGCCTAACGCCCTACGCGGTATGTATCTACTGATAACTGCCCTACGCGGCAAGTGGAGTAGATCAATTGACACCTAAACAAATGTAAGTTCGTGCATCAGAAGAGAAATTTTGGCGGCTTATCCTTCTCCTTCGGATGAAGTTGTTTATTTAGCCGATGAAGGAGACGATTTGTCAGGATGGCCGACAATATGATATTAACCGAATGAGCTTCACCTCGGCTGACACGTCATCGGCAAGGTCATACGCATGCTGCACATACGTGCTGGCACGTACAGAATGCACCGGCTGCTTGATTCAAATGATAGCTGATGAAGTAACATAAGACGGAAAGTGGATTTCTTGATATGCTCAATAGACAAGAGGTTGCACATTTAATTTCTCTGGTTGAGATACGAACAAGAGATGCATGAGATATACAGATTAGTATCATTCCTCATATCTGTAAGAAAGGATTTAATTTTAGCTACCGTCCACTCAGTACTAGATGAGCCGATGAGTCATGGCCAAGTTAACATTGGCAGGGGGGTGATAAGAATCGGCTAGTTCGCTTCACTGCAAGGAGTCGGATAAGGTATATCGGTCGGTGAGATGCTGGACAATTTCTTTTTGCATGCGTCCCTAGCGCTAATCGGCTCCTGGAAAGATGCCCCATACAATTATGAAGCAGGTATTTTGTGGAATTATTTAGCTCGGAGTTCCAATATATACTTGGTAGCTGATGAAAAATAAAGGAAGAATTGAGCTGGTGCTGGTATTAGTATATAGACAGAGTTCAATGATTACATGCATGCTGACACCAGTGCGAGATTTGCTGGTACTGGAACACGCACAACAAGCTGACGTGGTACCTTCATGGGCCAATGTGAGAACTAATTGGTCAATAATTAAGAATCGGCTGAACACCCAGTATTTAGAGAAGCCAGCAGCGTGCATGCAGGATTGTGGGATGAATGGCCAAATGCAATGCAACAAATACCATGGAAATAGTTGACTAACACTACAGTCATCCATTCTCAAGAGTTTCGCCGGCCAAAGTGACAAGACGAAACCACCTTGCAGGATGCAAGAGCACCATTTAGATGATAGAGACACATTGCTGCCGCATGGCTGAACAGAAAGTTCGATCCTCCAGACATTCGAGATAATAATCATGATGAGGCCACAGGCTGCGGCGGCGTCAACTCAGTCAAACTAGAAAAAGAAGACCAAGGTTCAGGCTTTGGTTTGCAAAAACAAAAGAAACCGTCAAACTAGAATAAGAAGACCAAGGTTCAGGCTTTGGTTTGCAAAAACAAAAGAAACCGATTCAAGATATTGGAAATCAGAGTTGAAAGGCTCGAGTCTGATGTCCTACGGGTGGATATCGGAATGGAAGTAAAAGAAAGATTTTCTACCTGAAGATGGCATGATTCGGCTAGAAAAAATATAGCAAGTAAGTCAAGTATCTATGCGTCTGTCATCGGCTGAAAAGCTAAAGCTCGCACTACGATACTTTAGCTGGAGTCGAGCCGATAGATAATACAACAGCAATATCATAGGTTGGTTGGTGGTACATCGTTTAAAGGGCAGGGACAATAAGATAATTAACTGGAACTCGATGATGAAGCTGTTCATGGAAGGATCATGTTTATGTTGAGAGAGCATTGGTTATGTACCCTTAAATTGTGATTATTTGGCTGACTGATACAAATAACAATGACATTCGCCCAGAGGTATTGGTCAATGTATTCACCATATACAATCAGAGGTCCTGCCTGACAAAGCTTACTGAAGCCAAATAGAGAAGAATTGTATGCGTACAACCAAAAAATAAGATACGTAGAAAAAACAAGCTTAGATAACTACGGCTAATAGAGGTATAGCCGAGTTGAAACCAGAAGAAGGGTACAAATAAAGCATCGGCTGATAGTAGTAATAGCCGATAGATTGAGCATGGTCAGAAGGTCATCAATAGTTTCTGGGATATATATATCCGGCTTCTTGTCATATTACTCTAGAAGGAACAATTCTGTACCAATTACCATCGCCGGATGAATATGTACGCTGCTCTCTCCCTTTACCAGGGGAAGCTATGGCAGAAGCATTGGCAGTTATACTTAGAAGAAATCGGCTGGTGAAAGACAAAGCTGATAACTATTCTTGAAGCCGATATGGGCATTGATGTGTGGATGCCTGAAGACCTGAATATAGATAGCCAATGGAAACTGACAGGAGGCTAATCGGCTAACGAATGAGCTGACATACTGTTACGAAATATGCATAGCTCCGCCCATTAACCTCGCCACACTGCCCATTGCGTCGAGAGAGTATTCACCGATGAAGACTAAAGGAGGGCAGAAGATAGAGAAATCATTCGGCTAGCAAACAGCTGAATAGCTGATGCAATTCAACTTGAGCATGGATCATGTGTCTCACCAGACAAGCATCGGCAATGAATGGCTCTTAGTAATTATTGTTCCTAAGGGATGAGTCGTAAAAGTGTTAACGGTGGTGCTTGAAAAAAAATAATCATCAGTACAAGAAAACAAGATCTTACTTGAGGTGATTCTTCTCATACTAAGCCGATGGACATCGACGTCACGAAGCTATTATGACAGAGCAATGATGCTGGCAATCCCGATGCCAACACCACTATTACCAAGCTGCAGGGCAATATATTTCCAAGCCGTGAAGCATTAATTATCAGGGATTGCTAATGAAGGATGGTTGCATCGGCTACTCACTTGAAGAGGCTAAATGAGACGAGCTCTGAAGACCTTTGACCTGCAACCTCGCCGATCACTTCGTCAGAGTCTTACCATGGAGTAATACCACCAGCAGCACACATCATGGTCTGGCCGCCACCGATGAGACTATCGGAGGTACCCCCAAGATGCTGCAAGGCCACCAGAAACAGAGGATGGGCAACATCCAAGATGACGATGGAACTGCTGGAACTGACAGGATGGCACTCATGATGAGGCGGTGCAATATATGTACTCCGACGTCATATTGAAGGCATTTCATAGCACAGCTATAAGATCAGCGTATTCATCGACACATGAGAAGACCGAGCAGCCTGCTTGAGCAACAGCCGACATCCACCATCACCAGAATCATCTTCACTCGTCACGGCTATTGTTGATGACTCACTGCTCATTATTGCTGCCCAACTCCGGCAACCACACTGACAAAGCAAGCAAACGGCAAATGGCTTGCGGAGGAGCCGGATCACGACATCACAAATTGATCAAGCAGTCTGGAGAAGGCACCAAAAAATATCTATGCTACCTGATGGCTACCGGGAATAATATAAAAGATGGATGTCGTGCTGGGCAAGAGGAAATAGCACAGCGCAGTGCAGAGGTGGCAATTCTGCAACAATGGCCAGAAGTACTAAACGCACGAGCGAGGGTAATGTTTTCCAGCATGAAAATCTTGGAAATCTGATAGGATTATGTGCTGAACCAAGGCCTATTGACTGGTTAGTTGCCCGGCCAATTGCTCATGGTACTATATATGAGTGAGTTTGATGGGGAGCACTTAAAGAGGCGTGCGCACACTTAAGTAAACAGAGCTGCACGACCAATCTCGTTCTAGGGCAATATTCAGCTACCCCATGTATTTTGTTCGGCTATAGTAGCCGATAGAAGAAATAAAGAAACAGCTGGTATGAATACTGAAGCGGGAACCGATATCAACTGCTAAGTCTGGCGGCAAGAGCACATCGCGTGCATCGATGGTGTTGAGCCATATGAACATGTCAGCAAAATCATTTCGTCCACTGGCAGCCTCGATAATTGGCAGTAGGTCCATACTAAGCAACAATCCTGAGAGACGATACATGAAGTCTATCAGTTAAGGATCACTCCAATCAAAGTTTGAAAAGGTCTTGCTCTAAGTCACCAAGCTGAAGAACCAGTACTGAGACAATAACAAGATTGCATAGTTAATAAAGCCGGTGAAATCGGCATCAAGACAATATGATCAAGCGACTGGCCAGACGATGCCTACAGCAATAATGAAGACCTACGAGCATGATGCTCGTACCCAGCAGCAGTTCTTCACCAAGTATGATACTTCATCACCAGCAGTCTCACAACCAATTACATGGATATCTTCATTGGCCACAATGCTGTCGGGCAACCGGCCGAGTGACATAGGCAATGACGATGTCATACGACTTTCTGCATACATGGCAGCAAGGCCGTACACGCGTATGCACGGAGATTGTGTTTGTCAAAAGCCACCGTCGAAACTAGACTCAAGGGCAGCAAGACGACATTGTCCACAAGCACAGTGCTACAGAGGCCATCAATGAAGAGACAACCGAATTATTTTTTCGGTTACTAATAAGATGATGACATATCGGCTAAGAAATATTTAGAAGTGCCGAAGTTCAATAGAAGGCCAATTGAGATGTTACAAAAGCTGGGCAACGACATAAACTTCTCAGTTCCTACAAAGTCTAGCGTGTCAGAGACACAAAGGAGGAAGCCAATGAGATTGGTGAGAAATAATCAATCGGTTCAATATTTACTATTGGTGATTTATATAAAAAACAGAGGACATGCTGCAAGAAGATTTATTAGGAGTGCCTTCAAAAGGTCGATGATAAGCCGTCATAATGACGACGAGTTGCTCGTTCAAGATAACTGAGGTTTGGATATTTCGGGCTGAAAGGTTGCCGAGGAGTCACTAGTCCGAGAAAGGTTGCTGAAGAGATCACTCGATTGCAACATATCAAAAGGATTGTCCCTCGACGAGTACATATCAACAGCAATACATCGCAGGTTGTTCAAGTATGGGGCCACTTGGCCAAACTCAAGGAGATTGTGTTTCAGGACATTGGCAATCTGACATAGTTCCAAGACTCGAAGTACAATGATGTGGACACAAAGGGGCTATGATCAGTTTTATGCAGCCGTTGTCCCCTTAACATCGGTTAATTTTGATTAAGTGGTCGATTAATTGAAAAATAAGGGATATATACACAGAGCCAAGATAGAGCTGCCAGAGAAGTGATGAGGGAACTAACATACGAGGACGACTCAACGGCTACCTCAACCTTGACTACCAGTTATTCGGATACCGCCGACCGATCTAGTACTTACCAAGGATGTGGTGCAGAGCAACCGGTGGAGGACGTGGTCTAGAATCATTCTATAATGTTGCTGGCTATTTATCTCTCTGGTCGAAGATGGGCTTTTGAATCAAAGCTTGAACGATGCTTGACGTTTAAAGCAGCTCTTGGGAGAACAATCAGCCAATGGAGTGGTCCCATGTGGCTAGTAACAGACCGGTAAATACAGTTAGAAGAGCATCACCAACAAAATTAAAAATACCTCTTGCCAAACGATTTATGTTACACCTATATGTTTCATACATCAGTTGCATACCCTGTTAGCGGTGCATGCTAATAGTGACGAAACAGAGCTCCGCAAGCATAAGAATTCTGCAAGAAGGCAGTCTGATGGAAGAGTTATAGATAAATAAGTCAAATGGAGGAGGTTGACCAGCGACCAAATTGGCTACTGGAAGAACTACATCGTCGACTCCTCAGGGTTCCCAAGGAGTTTGATGTCCTTTGCACCTTTGGTTTGGCTGAAACATCCTGACCAATTGTTAAAATGGTATTCAAAGTAGAGTAGCCTAATCGCAACTGATGTCAACGAGGATGCCAACAACGAGTTCGGGTGATCATACTATTATTCGGCAGCTCAAATGGCCGATACACATCTACTATTCACTCAGGAGACAATATATGGTACCAAATAAACATCTTGTTGGCCTTGAAGAGTATTGATGGCCACGTCCAGGAGACCAAACTGATCTATGTTAAAGAACAGTTACTATACATGGCATCTACAGAGTATGAGAATATACATTGGCCACTATCCGCTACAGATTTAAATGATGGCATATGGGATTATTTACTTTGGCCAGTGGAATTACCAAAGAAGCATGAATCTTTGCACCAATCTTGGAAATAATCTAGCAGTGGTATTGTCAAGAAGAGTTCAGCACATAATTCAAGGATTATGGTTTTCGAAAGCAAGGAAGTGTATGCAATGCAACCTGACAAGATTTTCAGGATTCGCTTCAGCAAAAGAAATGTTGGAACTCACAAGGATAGTGTTGGCCCTGCGTTTACAGTTGTTTTTTTTAGAGTTTTAGGGCCATAGCCCCTGCCTTAATGAAAAGACCAAGGAAACAGTTTTACAGCCCAGAAAGTCTCAAGCACGCTTAACAGTTTGGGGGGAGCCCCGCACACATCCAAACTACTCCCCTTAGCTCAGAGGGAAAAACGGTGACACAGCACCACACAGCCAAAATTAAAGACGTAAAAACGACACCAGAACCAGAAAACCCCGAAGTGCAGCTTCGTCCATCCCGGCCCTCCAGCAACATAATCAGCCTTCCATCTGAAGGGGATCATCTGACGCCATCAGCTCCTCTGCAGTCACCATCTTCTCTTGATCCAGCAGCATATCCAGTTCATGTAGATGCTTGAGCCACCTATTCATCCGCAGTGGCCCCTCTCTTTTCTTCCTCAGTTCAGGATCGCTTCTGGATTTCTTGCCATCCATTGCAGTTTTGATATTGAATCTTCCAATTCCTGCTTCCTCTCGGCTGGGCATAGAATTGTCCAATTCTGTGCCAGCCCCACCACACGCATAAGAAGCTGCGGCATGCACTTCCACATCCCATTCTGAAAGCATAAGTCATTCTTAGTTTCCATAGCGCCCACATGGTAGCAGAGCTAAGAATATTAGTAACAATAAATCTTTTACAGCTTAGCCAACAAGCACCAATATCCTCAAAAGACTCGCCAATCTGATGGCCTACAATCATCGAAATTATACTCCACATCCTCTTAGCTACAACATATTCAAAGAAAAGGTGCTGACTAGTTTCTAAATCCTTACAAAACAGGCAAGAAGCATCATCTACATGTTGTCTTTTGCCTAAATTGTCTCTAGTAAGCACTTTATTATTGAAAAGCAACCAAAGGAAGAACTGCACCCTAGGCGGGATATGCAAAGACCAAATCCTAGGCACATGGACAGGGATAACCCCTCTAAAATTGATCACTTTATATAAAGATTGAGAGGTATAAATGCCACTGGAGGAAAACTTCCACACTAGCTCATCTTCCTCGTCCCTGAGGACAATTGTTGAAGCTAGCTGGATTATGTCTAGCCACACTCTCCACATCCTACCATCTACTATTCTCCTAAAAGTGCACTTCAAGTCATTACCATCCCAGAGGTCAGCAATAGTCCCACCTTTTTCATTAACAATAACATAGATATCCCAGAACTGCACTGCCAGGCTAGAAGCCCCCAGCCAATTATCCTCCCAGAACTTGATTTTTTTTCCATTCCCAACTCTCCATCTATAGCCTAGTTTAGCAGCTTTTGCTGCCCACATAAAGCTCTTAAAAAACTGAGACCCATTGCTATCATTAGTGTAAAAAATATTTGGATGCATTGTTCTATATTTGATGTCAATCATCTCTTTCCATAGATCCATTTGCCTGGTATCTTTTAACCCAAGATCCCAAGAGACAAATGTTCAAATCCCTAAGGTTTGGGACACCTAGCCCCCCAAAGTCCTTGTGCATACTGACAGTCTCCCAGTTAGCTAGGTGATATCTATGTTTATCCTCGGAATCATTCCAGAGACAGTTTGCTAAATGAGAGTTTAGGAGCTTAATAGCCCATTTTGGAAATTTAATAAAGGACAACAAGTACACAGGGATGCTGGCTAGGCAGGCCTTGACCAAGGTTAGCCTAGCTGCGTGAGACAAAAGCTTCCCCCTCCAACTAGCTATCTTATTCATGATTTTATCTATCAGAGGTTGGAGGTCTTCTCTTTTTAACTTATCAAAATGAAGTGGAATGCCCAAGTATTTAATAGGAAAGTCCCCCACTGGGCATCCAAACATGTGAGCAGCTATATGCATTTGATCCCCACTAAGGTTCAGAGGTACAATCTCACTTTTGTGGTAGTTAATTCTCATCCCAGAGATCAGTTCAAACCAAACTAGGATACTTTTAAGATTTCTCAGATTTTGCTCCGTAGGACCTGAGAAAAGAATGGTATCATCTGCGTACTGCAGAGAGATTACACCTCCTTCTCTAAACTCAGGCATAAGGCCTTTGATTAGACCACCCCTTTCAGCTTTCATGAGCATTTTGGTTAAAACATTCCCAACCAAATTGAAAAGCAGGGGTGAGATGGGGTCACCTTGTCTCAAACCTTTGCCTGGTTTGAAAAAGGGGCTCTCTTCCCCATTCAACACAACCCCAACAGATCCACCTTTAACTAAGCATTTCATCCAATCTACCCATTTTGCACTGAAACCTCTAGTGACCAGAACATCAAAAAGGAAATCCCAGCTGACCCTATCATATGCTTTCTCATAATCTAGCTTCAGGATCACCCCAGGTTCCCCGTTTTTGTGGCCATGGTGAACTAGTTCATGAGCCACAACTACACTTTCTAGAATATACCTACCTTTGATGAAGGCACTTTGATTGGCAGAGACCAATCTCTGTGAAATTCTACCCAGTCTAACAGTTAGGACCTTAGAGAAAATCTTAAAGCTGCAATTAATCAGACTAATAGGCCTAAAATTCTTCATGTCCCTGGCATCCTCAACTTTTGGGATGAGGGTAATCATGGCAAAGTTCAGCCTATACAGATCCAGGTTGCCCTTATGGAACTCCTCAAACAAACTCACTATGTCTTCCTTAAGCACATCCCAAAATTTCTGGTAGAATAAGAAAGGTAGGCCATCAGGCCCAGGAGCACCCTCAGCATAACTACTAAAGATGGCTTCTCTAATCTCCTTTTCAGTGAAGGGAGCATCTAAGCTGTCCCTCTCTTCTTGAGTAACCAAATCCTCTATGTCCCAAAAGTTTGGACCTAGCCTAACCCCTTCATTCCTTTCTTCTGCAAAAAGAGTTTTATAAAAATCTACAGCCACCCTTATCATGCCCTCCTGATCTTCAACAAGACCATTGGGACCCATCAGACTACTAACACTCTTCTTCCTAGCTCTCTGGTTTGCAACAGCTTGGAAATACGTAGTATTTCTGTCACCTTCCAAAATGTTCCTATCCCTAGACCTCTGCCTAATCTTAATTTCTTCTAGGGACCAAATTTTCCCTAATTCATCAGTGATTTCTTTAAGTTTAATGAGCTCCTGGGAAGAGAGCCCATCCTTCTCCGCTTTGTCATCTAACCTATTATACACTTCTGCTAACTCACTCTTCTTTTTGTTTAGTAAAGCCACTTCATTAGAGGCCCACCCTCTTACTAATCTTCTAAAAGTTCTAATCCTAAATTGCCATCTGTCCATTATATTGCCATCTCTACAAGGTTCATTCCAGGCTTTCAGCACTATATCTCTAAAATTTGCTTTTTCTAACCACCATTTTTCAAAACGGAACTTCTTCTTCCCAAAATGGATGTTCTGACCTACATTTATCAGCAGCGGATTATGATCACTAGGAGGTCTTTCCAGCGCTTTTACCCTGGCCAGGGGAAACGCCGCTTCCCAATTAGTAGTGACAAAGACCCTGTCAATTTTAGCCATCACCAGGTTGTTGGTTTGATTGTTTGTCCACGTGTAAGCCTTGTTACTAGCATATAACTCTATTAGCCCCCATCTACTGACCCAGTCATTGAAAGCATCGGCCCACTTATGATTAGTAAGCCCATTACTCTTATCTTTGACAAATCTGACTAAATTAAATCTCCTCCTATCAAAGTGGGCCCCTGCCATCTAGCCATGAGCCCATGGAGCTCATCTAGGAAGGCTTGCTTCCCATCCTCATAGGTGGAGCCATACACCACAATGAGCTGCCAACTAAAACCACTTTTTCTATCAAGCATCATAACACTCACACAGTTGTCTAAAGTCTGCCCCACTGTAACTACAAACATGTCAGAATTAGCTCCTACTAAAATACCTCCAGCTGTCCCTCTAGCAGGTTTATAACACCAAGTAAAAGGGGTATTCCCAGTAAAAGATCTAAGCATGCCAGGGGAGAAATTCTCTTTCTTTGTCTCTAAAACACCCACAAAATCAATGTGGTTTTCTCTTAACCTACTAACTAGAGCAGGGATCCTTCCCATGACGCCCAAACCTCTAATATTCCAAAAAAGACCAATCATTTTCCTATGTTTCTGTTTCTAGTCTGTCTCCTCCCCCTTCTTTCTGTTATATCTACTTCATTTGTCATCCTATTCCCATCCTCCGGGTTGACTCTAGGATACAATCCGAGTGTCAATGCCTTGCCCACTGTCACTAGGATATGGCTCTTTTTTGTCATCCGAGGTTCTACGGCTACAATCTTTACAATTTGCTACAAACATTTCATTCCTCCTTTCTTCTTCTATAGCTAAGCCCCTGGCAGTGCTATCTCTAATAGGATTACCATCCTTCCCAACTAAACCTATAACATCAGCAGAATTTTTCAAAATATCAGAGGTAACATGATTGACTAAGAGGTTAGGTTTACCTTTAAGGCCTTCTTCATTCCATTTCCTTTTCACATCTGGCGCTTTCTCTAGCATGGACCTCACCTCCCCCACATGTCTCTGGCTTCTTCTTTCTACTACAACAGGCCCCCACTTTTGCTTCTTCTTTTTCTGCTTGTTGTTCTCTTCTTCAGCCACTGTACTGACAGTATTTTCATCAACCTTCTCAGATTCCCCATCTTCTGATTCCTTCCTTGATTCCTGACCTTGGCTTGACCCTTCCTGCGAGAACAAGCTGTTTTCAGAGTACACCCACTCCTTTGGCAGCTGCATCATTTCTTTGTCACTATCTTTCCCTCTGATTTCGTTACCCATACCGCCCCTTGTTTGTAACTCCTCTTCTTCATCAGAGTCATTTAGCTCCATAGCTTTTAGCAGGTTAACACAGTAAGGCATCCCCATACCCTCATCCAGCAATCCCTCTTTAGACCTCTCCTCAAACAGCCACCTAGCTCTACTGACTGAAACTGTTTTTTGGTTTTTGTCCAGACCTGTTGTAGGAGTTCTGCTACTTTTAGACCCTTCTCTCTCCTTGTCTTGATCACCTTGTTTTTTCCCAGCTTCCCCCATCTTTCTCTTCTGTTTGTCTTCCTCATGTTCTTCTCCCAGTAAGTCATCTTCTTCATCATCCTCTTTATCACTTTTATCTTCATCACCATCCCCCTCATCTTCATCACCATCACCCTTATCTTCATCTCTATCTTCTTTAGCAGATTCTTTTTCAGCACCTTCCACCTTGAACTGAACCATGAACAATTGATCATCCATTTCCATCACTCTTTTCTCAGGTATCATTGTAGGGTCCTTGCAGTTAATCTTTACTCTGATGATGCTGAAGAAGCTTGAAAACAGTGCCTGCCAATCCACCTCAGCCAGTTTCCCTAAGCTTGAAGCAATCTCTCTTATAGTGACCCAATCACACCACTTGGGTGGCACACCTTTTATCTGAACCCATGTTTCCTGCAACTTCCCTACTGGCTCTATATCTCCATCCCATACTCTCAGAGAAGCCATAACATCATCATTCTTCAAGTAAAAGAAGGTAGCTCTCCCCAGGACTTTGCTCTCCACCTTGATGTGTGGTGGGAATTTGACCAAGTATCTGAATTCTTCTATCTTCATCAGCTTCCAAAGCCAATCCTTATCTATCTGGTCCTTCAAGGTCTGAACTATCTCATCCTCTTCCAGTTCACCCTCTTCCACTGTAAAGACTCCAAAGTTATCAAATCCAGCCCAGTGTTTGAACCTCCCTGCTCTTGGGGCCACATCAATGTGATAGAACCCCAGCCCTTTGTTTGCACTACCATAATATTGGGCAGCTACTTGCTGGTTTCTCCATTCTGGGCACACCTCCACCACATGATCCTTACTGTAGCAGATGAAGCATACCTTTGGTTTGTTGCAGGCACTACTGTAGTGACCAGATTCACCACACTTGAAGCAGATAATCTGAGGAAATTTGTCTTCTCCCCTATGCCCATCTGCTTTTTTCCCTAAGCTCCCTGATTCATCTGTCCTACTCTTGACCTGACCTTCCTCCTTGTTCTGCCCCCTCCTGTCTTGCCCTTCTCCATTGTTGCCTCTATTCTGGAACTGATTCCCCCGTTGATGCTGAAATTGCGGACGACCTCTCCCTCCCTGGAAGTTCCCCCTTGGTCTCATCTGTTGGAAGAAGGGCGGTGGGCGGTGGGGCAGCTGCTGCATCTGTGGTGGGGGATGAGGTGGATCTGGGAAGAATCCATAGGGTTGTGGAGGGTAGAACTGCTGCTGCGGTGGGTATGGATTTGCATATTGATAGTTGTCATTCCATGGTCCCCAATCCCCTTTCGGCCGCAGTCGCTGAGATCTCCCTCCTCTCCCTCGCCCCACCATGAGCGCTTGCTTGAAGCTTTTCTTCTCTCCTTCTCCCCAAATCCTCTCTGCGAAGTTGAGCTTCACTGGATCTCGACTCTACACATCCCTCGAACCAACCGGAAAGCAATCTCCAGCCGAGAAATCTCCCTTGTCCCACTTCCTCTTGTCGATCCAGACCAGCTCCTCTCTCGCCGCCTCTCCCCTCCTAACCCTAGGTTTTGGTGGATGAATCTCGTCGGGGACGAACCAGAGTTGCCCGAAGAATTCCAAAATTGCCTCTCCCTCCTCCGATGGATCCGGGTCTCGGGTATCAGCTCTGTCGTCCTCCACCCGATTCCTCCTCGACTCCTCGGGCGCCACCTGTCTCTCCCTGGAGCTTACTTTTTTGCTTGGAATTCGCCTTTCCCGCACGGCCGCAGCGACGCGAGGCGGTGAGCCTCCCTCCCTCCGGGGACTGGAGCCCCTCCAGATCTCCGCCCAATCCCGGCGGCGATCCCTCTCCGGTGGGGGCCGCGCTGGGTGCGGGATCCATGGCTTCAGCAGTGGAGTCGCCGAGGTGTCTCTCATGTCGCCTCCTCACTGACAAAAAAGGAGGCGTTTACAGTTGTTCCAACACAATTATATGAATTCAGATCACCAGACGATGTTATTGCTGCCGGAGACACCGCTGTTGCTGCTAACATAGCCGAAAGATTGACAGGATAAAGCCAGGCTTACCCAAAATTCACGAGAAAAGATTCGGCATCCACGCTTACAAGTTGGCCGATGGTTTGAGTTTGATGCAAGGATGGATCCAGAGTTAGTGGTTTTGGCTCACAATAGTCCTTTCATCAAGGAAAAGGGGAGTTGCCTCGATTCTTTATATTGGCCAAGATATTTATGTATATCGGCTGTGAAAGGGAACCACCGGAAAGTTTGAAGTATTAAATTCATGGAGTAGTTTTGCATCGGTCAGAAGATAGAGGTTTTGGATTTACAGAATTTTGAAGTGTGAATTCTTCACACTCCGAAACTACGGGGCTTGTGTTGACACCGTTTTTTGGCACGTGTCAAGACTGAAGTCAAAACGAGGCAGAGGGGCCGATGGAAGGCGAAAGCAGTAAAGTTAGTTGAAGGCAGAGGAGGCTCAACTGGTGGTCAGTAAAATCGATGTGATCTGTCGATCGATTAGCTATATATTGGTCTTCATTAGCTAACTTCATCAGCCAGCTGGTCGGATTATTTTATTCTAAAGGAAGAAAGGGGTTGACTAGCTGAAGAATCGGCAAGAGCATGCACGAGGCAATCGGCTGGTTAACAACAAGGGATGATCGGCCACCAGCATGTTGACATGCGTGCATACATTGGAAAGTTATTTTTGTGCAAGATAATCAAAGGGAGCAAGGAGTGGCTGCCTGGCTGGTCACGTACATGCATACAAGGTGTTATGGGGTCAAACCAAGAGGTCGTCATGTGCATGTGATTAGAAAGCAGAGCAATCAGCCAAATCAGAGAAAAGAATCGGCCAGCTGAGAGCAAAGAGCAATCGTCAAGAAACAATCGGCTGCGTACTAGCAAGTACACGCACAGCTTGTATAAGCTGGGAACAATTGGCCGCTGACGTGTCTATAGGCCAAGAAGGAGACGAGCCGATGATTTTGTTTACCTTTCCAAGCATGCAAGTACGTGGTATAATCTTACAAGATGCTATTTAACGCTCGTATGTGGTGTGGGATTCTGGAATACGGATGAACAGGCCAAGCAATGGTAATTAAGAAAGGGTTGCTGCTGCCGAACAACTGATTGAGGAAAGGAGAAGTCCAAGTTAATCACGTGTGCATATCAATTTGCTCGCCGACAGGTCAGAGAAGAAGCTTAATTGAGAAGGATTCTACACAAGGAAAGATAGAGTCTATAAATCTTAGTATTTCCTTTTTATTTATAAAGTAGAGTTGTAATTTAGCTAAGAGTCTGTTGGTCGCTGTGGCACGTTAGGAGTCTTTAATTAGGAAGTTGAGCCCTTCCGGCTGTAGGAGTCTAGAGAAGCCTAGAGTATAAATATAAGCCCGACCATTGTAATAGGATTATCACACGATTAATATAAAAACCGCCTCTGGGCAAATACCTTTACAATTCTGCCATCTACTTTACCGCATCTACTTTACGGTGACTTCGCCTTTGTACCTTTTCTTTTTTCACGAGTTCTCGCAAACTCGTCGGGCTGCATCGCTTCGATCTCCAGCTTGCTGGTGAGTTCCGCTTTACCAAGTAATTTCTAGGCTTTAACCACCGGGCGCATCGCTGTGGTTTCGTCTAGATTTATTCACAATTTATCGATATCAGCTAGATTAGCAAGTTTTATCTTAATCTTATTGTTCTAGCTTTTATCACCAATTATCCAGCTTGAGATTACTTCGTGTCGGCTTTTATCGCATTATTATTACTATTCTTAAATCATTAATTGCCGGCTAGATCTGTTTCAAGTGTTGCTCACGTAGCTCTGTTTAAGTTGCCTCTGGTAGCTTACGCTCTGCCTACGTCATCATATCGGCTGATCTAGCTGATCTGTTCTGACCCGTATCGGCTACCTAGCTGTTACGATTTTATCAAAAGACACATCGGCTCTTTAGCCGATTTTCCATTGTCAATCATCAGGTCAGATTGGCTGGCACGCCTCGCTACAGACCGGGGAGTCACGTGTGTCGTGCGCGGAGGTGACGTCCTATTTTCGCGTCAACAGCCACGGAGCAGAAATTTCTCCCAATGAAGGCTCATGATTGTGATGTCATACTCACAACTATGCTTGCTGTTGGTATACAGAACATATTGCCAGAGAAAGTACGCATGGCTATCATGAGCATGTGCTTCTTCTTCAATGCAACCTCTCAAAAGGTGATTGATGAGACAAAACATGATGTTATGGAAAAAATTGTTCGAGACAATGTGCCTCTTTGAGGCATATTTTCCACCATCATTTTTCGATGTGTCAGTGCATTTGGTTGCTCACCTGATTAAGGAGATCAGGTACCTCGAGCCATTGTTCCTACATCACATGTACCCTTACGAGACATTCATGAGCACCTTAAACAAGTATTCAAAGAGTCACATTCATCCTAAGGGAAGCATAGCTGAGGGGTACTCTTGTGAGGAGGTTGTCGATTGGTGCCTCGACTTCATCGACCCTGAAAATCCAATTGGAGTTGCAAGGTCTCGCCATGACGGAAGGTTAGCAGGGTTAGGGTTTCTTGGAGAGAAAACATTCAACCCTGACGCAAATTCATACCGACAGGCTCATTTCCTTTTGTTGCAACACACATCGAAAGTGTCCCCATACATTGAAGAGCATAAAGAGTACCTGCGCCAAGGTAACCCTGATCGGGGTGAGGATTGGATAGCTAGGGCACATATGAATGGATTCAACGTCTGGTTTAGAAACCGAGTACGATCTTCTGCCAATCTCACAGATTATGATGATATTAGATGTTTGGCCGATGGTCCTCTGTACATAGTTACTACCTATCAAGGGCATGACATAAATGGGTACACATTCTATACGAATGCCCAAGACAAGAAAAGCACATACCAAAATAGTGGTGTTCGGATTATTGCCCTCAACAACAGGGGTGAGGAAGCTGCATACTATGGACAAATAGAGGAAATTTGGGAGCTGAACTATGTCGACTTCCGTGTGCCAATTTTTAAGTGTCTGTGGGTCCAGGACGCAAAGGGTATCGTAAAGGACAAGTATGGATTTACCACGGTTGACCTTGAAAAGATTGGGAACAAGGAAGAGCCATTTGTCTTGGCGGATAAAGTTACACAAGTTTTCTATGTGCCCGACACGAGTAACAAGAAGAGGCATGTGGTTCTACCCGGGAAAAACGTGTTTTTGGAGTTTAAAATATCATGGCGGAACAAGGCTATGACAAATTTGATGAAATCCCTGCTTTCGATACATGCACTCTTCCAAAGATACTTGACAGGGAGACCACTCCCTACCTAAGAAGCGGCCATAAAGATGTCACCCCAGCAAAAGGCGAAAAAGGGAAAAAAGGGAAAAAAAGGAAATAAAGGGAAAAAAGGCAACAAAGGAAATAATGGATGATAATTTATTTATGTTTTTTGTTTTTGAGAAAAATTTGTAATATATCCATGTTGCCAAAGGGGACATTGTCCTTTGTGGTGTTCGCTCCGAGGAGCAATTGGCGGATATATTTACTAAGCCTCTTGATGAAAACACCTTTTGTAGGCTTCAGAGTGAATTAAATGTGCTTGATGCGTCCAACATCATGTAATGCTTGTCATATAGTCCAAAAATGTGTTTAAGGGGTGAGGTTGTCACTCAGAATTGGTCCAAAAATGTGCTTGTGTTGGCTTGTGTGTGACATTTTTTGGATCAAAGATGAGAACTAGATCAGCAAATCAAAAAACCTCACCGTCAGATGAACCGCTGCCAAGTAGGTTCAGGTGTCGGTTCATCCGGTGGCATGGTCTAGGGGCTCTGTTCGTCTCTGTTTGCTATTTTCTTACCGTCGGATGAACTGATGCCGTACCAGCGGTTCATCCGGTGGCATGGTCTGTGGGCTCTGTTCGTCTCTGTTTGCTATTTTCCTACCGTCGGATGAACTGATGCCGTACCAGTGGTTCATCCGGTGCTGAAGGGAAACAACCTCTTCCACAGACCTGCAAGCAACTGCTCCGACGCATCTAGGAAAGCAGCCATCGGTTCATCCGGTGCACTCTTTCACTGCGGTCCATGGACCCTAGCAATCACCTAGCCATAGGCGGCCTCCGGATCCTGGCGACTTCATACTTATAATGGTCCTGGCCATCCAGGTGTACTTTTTCATCAGTAATAAAGTTTGATTCTACTCAACTTATTTATTGTGCCTCCTAACTAGGCAGATTTTACTGAGTACTACTACTCACTGCCTCTTCAATGGCTTGGTACTCCGCAAGCTTCGATGCAAGCTGCGGCAACGAGTACCCATCACAACACAGAAGTGAATCAGCTTCAATCATATTCAAACAAGTTCTTAACTAATTTGTTTGTCTTACATCAACTACCCTATACATGAACTACTTCTACAGGTACATCTACTGAAGGTTCAGCTTATCGACGACTTGTTCCACGATAGGCCCCATCTCCTCCAGCAGAGTCTTGTACTGCTCGTCCGTGCAATTCGCTGCGAGACCTCCAGCTACTACATCCACCGGGGCCTTCGGGAAGTACGACTTCATGAAGGCAAGTACTTGGTTCGGTATCGACTTCGCCAAGTGCTTGACGTACGTCGCCAGGCGCCCGGGGGCTTCTTTCAGTCTATCCACGAGAGGTGCTATCTTGGGACCGCCTGGATGAGGGACCAACAACCTTGCAATGGGAAGTGCGGCCTCCTCAAGTTCCTTCAGTTGCGCCCGCTGCTTCTCGCAATCTTCATTCAGCTTCTACAGAGATTTGTAACAACGTATGAGGTCAATATCAGAGGCCTCACGAAGTTCCATCCATTTGATGCACTCATGGCGCATCTCTGCGTACAGTTACTCGGCTACCTCTCGGCGATCTGTCTCCCGGTACATGATGTTCTTCAAGTCTATCTCGGAAGCCTTCAGCCGGTCGACAGTAGCCTCAAGATCTGCAGACAACTCGTCAACAGTGTCAGACTACACATAAGCACTACAACAAGTACTCAATCATTGTGGCGGAAGACCTACCTTTGTTCTTCTGGCGCAGAGTCTTGTTCTTCTTGATCAAGTCATCCCTCTTCGCCTGCATGTCTTGTACCTCATTGTGGTACTGGGCAAGGCGCTGTCAAGCTTGGATTGGAGCAGCGCAGAGTGCTTCTTTGATTTGTCCAACTCCTTCTCCAGAGCTTCAGCCCGGATGATCGTGTCACCGTACCCCTTCAAGAGCTCGGTCTTCTGACGGGATCTCTCTACCAGGCCTTGCGCAAGATCAAAGCTCCATCAGTGTCCAGTACTCAATATGGCAAGACTACTCCAAGTATCAATAGCATACCTTGACCCACTGCTCCGTACGATGCCATGACTCCATGCTCAGAGACATGACGGCCGGGTCAATCTGATTGTCATCTAGCAACTCGAGGCCTCCACGGCTCGAGGTCCCAGTATCCGGCATAGGCGCCAAGCGGAGCGGCGCTGCGTCCTCCACCATCGCCTCACGGACGACAACTTCGGTCCTCGACTCAGGCTGCGGGTCAACTCGTGCCTCCACCCTCGGCTCGGGGGCTGTAGTCATCGCCTGCTCAACAACTGGCTCAGTAGCCGTTGCTTCGACAGTAGCCGTTTCCATGTCTACTGCCTCGGGGGTCACCTCTCCTTTGGCTTGTGGTCCTGTCAAGATCAATTCAGCAACATATGGCGGCTACGACTACTCTCCATGACAAGAACTCATGATAACAGGATACGTACCTTCTACCAAGGTGGCTTCTTCAAGCCTTGGCTCGGTTGCAGCTTCGGCTTGTGGTGGTGGCGTAGGTTCTCGTGCCTCTGCTGAGCGGTCCTCACCATCGGCAGGTGCGCTAGTCTCCGCCTCGTCCCATGACAAGTCAGTGGATTTCCTGCATCATGAAGTACTGAGTCAGCAACACAAACTTGATGGAAAACGACTACTCGAGGACTCTGTGTACTCACAGCTTTGACCACACTACAGTGACGGTCGGGGCGCCCAGCAGCCTGGAGATATCTACAATGCCAGGTTCGCTGGCGGCTCCTACCTCAACAGGAGGCTCCTGTTCTCTCTCCTCTGGCTGCTCAACGGCCACGGCCGCAACAGGAGGAAGGCCCCGAACTTTTTCCGTCGATGGTTGTGGATGGCTCTCCACCGCCGCGGCTTGTTCCTGTGCTTCCTCGGGCACAACATCTTCAGCAGCTGGAAGCGGGCTGGTACTTCTCCCAGACGTCGCCCCCACTGTATCCCAGACTTCTTCTTCATCCCAGGCAGCGGGATCCAGAGAAGGGATGTCCTGCAACAACGCAAGTCAAGTCGTCAGCAACAAACTACTTGATAAGGTAGTCGACTACTCTAGTCGCGGCACTCACCTCTTGTCTGGTGGCTTCCGACACCTTCAGCTTCTTCACGGCGTGTTTGCGCGCCACGTTGCGAGGCTTCCTCGGCGGGAGCAGCAAGTCCACCTCAAGGCTGGACGACTTTTCGACTACTGGCACATGCGGCATCCCAGCTCGGCTAAATCTGGAGCGGAGCTGGAAGCGCTGCTGCAGTGCCTCTTCGTCTTCATCGTCGGAAGTGTCCTCGATGACGATGGCATAATCATCCTTGCCGACTACTCGGCGCTCTTTCGGCTTCGGCTCTGCCTTCCCCTTCAGTTGCTTCTCAAGCTGCGGGGGGGGGAGGGGGGCGGGTGGCGGGATGGAGATGTACTTCTTCAGGTCATCCTACAAGACCAAGCAAGCATAAGTACGACTACGCATGCAATTAGTACTTGAGGGCTCTAGCCACGACTACTAACCTCATTTGGTGGGCGTGCCGCGGAGTACTCCAGCATGGGGCATGGCGTGAATGCGGGCATGTCTTTGAAGATCTTCCCCAGTCGCTCGATGATCACGTCATCTTCAATCTCCTCACCGGGCATCTGAGAAGAATCTTCATCGCCGGTGTACTCGTAGCTGAGATGATCTCATGCCATCAGCGGCTGCAATCTCCTCTTCATGAAACTGAAGGCCACATGCTCGGCCCTCAGTCCGGCCTTCCTCAAGGCCTTGATCTTCTCCAGTAGCGCAGGTAGCTGGAGGCCTTCCTGCATGGTGGGCTCTGAGTTCCACCACGGTGCATGCTTCGGCTGGTGCCCGCTCAGCTTCGGTAGTTCCGGGTGGTGATTGCTGATGTAGAACCATTTTGATTTCCAATCTTTGTTGGAGTCAATCAGCTTGTACGGCAAGTATTGCCCGGCGGCATCTTCATGCATCTGCACCCCGAAACCTCCAACTACTCAGGGGTCGTCCGTGCTTGGTTGGGGCTTTAGCCAGAAGAACTTCCAGAACAAGATCCAGTGGGGCTTGATCCCCACAAACGCCTCGCAAAAATGAACAAAGATGGAGACGTGGAAGATACCATTGGGGTTGAGGTTGAGGTACTCGATCCCATAGTACCGGAGCATCCCCTTGAAGAAGTCGCTCGCAGGCAGTGCGAGTCCACGCTGTACGAATCGCGCGAACATCGGGATCTCGTCCGGATTCTTCTCCATCGGGTACGGATCTTTAGTGGCGGTGCGCCACAGGTCCATCTCCTTCTCGCGGAGGAAACCGCTGTTGACGAGGGCAATGAGGTCCTCGGTCTTCAACTTCACCTTTTTCCACTCCTTCGATGGATTCGGTGGAGTGGAGGGGGGGCGACGACGATGACTGACTGGCATCGCCGGACTCATCGCGACTCCTCTTCTTCGATGCTCCTGTCTTCGAGCTCTTCGCTGGCGACGCCTTCATCCTACCAGTCACGAGTGTTTTCACTCGCATTCGCTCGGGGGATGCAGGGGAGGGCGGACTAAGGTGGCGGTGCTGAAGTAGATCTAATCTACTTAGTGGTGGCAGTGGTGGCAGCAGTGAATGGGGAGGCTCTTCAAATCTAATTGCAGAGAAATGCAACTGCTACAAGTGAAAAACCCTAAGGGGTTCCCCTGTTATTTATAAGCCACCGGGTGGTTCAGTTCCAAGCGGGCGGCTAAGTTTCAGGTGGCTGACTCAGTGCGGCGGGGTGACTCTTCATCTTCTAGTACTCGAAGCTCTCCATCTCAGGGGCTCGACTTCGATCATTGGAATTTGTGGGTTGAACCAGATCAAGGATTCACTCCGGACACATTCTACAGTCAAGACGACCCTTCAAATTGAGAGAAGTACTCGACTCAAGGCTCGAGGGCTCCGTGCCACGTGTCCTTCGGTTTTTTCTTCGGATTTTTCGAGATAAGATTGGCAGAACTCCAGATTGACCCTCAGCTTGAATCTACAATTCGACCTAAGGCTCGGGGGCTACATTCCATATGTAATGCGATTCTTCGAATCACATTTTCCATATGGTTTTTTATCAATACTCGTGAGTACTATTGAAGACCTTCGAGAGAAGCACTCGGGGACGCTTGGGGACTACTCAAGAAGACTTCAAGACTACTCAAAGATCAGTTGGAGTACCTTCCAGCCTCGGGGTGATTCAAGCATTCTTGAGGACTTTCGGTTTGTAGAACTTGGGGACGCTCAGGGACTACTCGCCAAGGCCGTAAAGACTACTCGAAGACATCTTGCTCGACTACAAAGTACTCGGGGGCTTGTCGTATGGACATCCCAGGGCCCACTACCTAGGCGGGTACCAGGACCGACTACTGCGTGGACCCCCAGGACTACTCGACTTGGGCTACACGGTGCAAGACGGCGTGGAGCGCAAGGCAACCAGAGGGTTAGTACTCGGTTTGGAAACTAGGCATGTCCGGATCCATGTAGAGTACTCCTAGCCATGTACGACTAGTACTCTCCCTCATAAACCGACTTTTAACCCTGCCTCCCGGACTATATAAGGCGAGGCAGGGACCCCTATCTATCGATCTGCATCATCTTGTAAACACACCCAATCAATCCAGAGCTACGTAGCATACATGACGTAGGGTATTATGCACCTCGCGGCCCGAACCTGTCTAAATTGTGTGCCACGTGTCTCTCCTTCAAGTTCCCAATCTCGGCGAGGCCACAAACGTCTACCTCAGGTACTCCCCTTGGTAGGTTGCCGATCTAAAACACCGACAATGATATACCCTGACTTGTCTTTCATAGAAGCCACTGCAACCAATTTTCTCACAAAATGAATCAACCTAGAAGGAAAGAAAGGAGTAGGCACATAGGCATATAGTCCACCGATCTAAATCGGGGAGCCAGCGCAGGGAAGGCGGTGATGGCTATGTCGTCGATGTTGCCTCTGGCTTGAATGGCGCCCCTACTGTGCGCAGGGACAACGACCTGGGAATGTGGTTGGCGATCCTGATTGGCGGGGGCGACCTCCGGGTTGCCGTACTGCTCCTCGTACACCGCACGCCACCGGTTCTCGACTTCATGGCGGCCGCATTGCTCGCGCTCCATGATGCGATGGACGGCACCGGGTGGACCGTACTCACGGTCGTACTCCACGTGATGGTGCAGTTCCCGCTCCTCGCGCTCACGGTGGCATTGGTCGATGTAGCCATGGGTGTCGCGGGCGCACCTGTTGTTGTCGAGGTTGTCGCGGAGGTCACTACCCTTGGCAGCATTAGCCCGACGGTTGGGCTGCTTAGGGTTGTGCTGATCGACCTCCCCCTGGATGGATGGGAGGTTGCTGCACCGAGGTTGATGGGATCGACTATGCGAGTGGTGCGTCGATGAAGATGCGGCAGACTTGGAGGCCGCACTTTTTTCTTCTACCAGGGCCGTGGCGACCCGAAGGTAGGCCATGGCCGCCTCGGCCTCAGGTGTAGGCTGAGCTTGCTAGAGACGTGCCATGGCAGCACCCAGGTTGGCCTGAGGGCTGTTGAATGTCGGGAGCCTTGCCTCCTTGAACTCGAGGCGAAGGTCTCGAGTGCAAGGGGGACTACGCGACACTGCTCTTCTGCACGTCACTGGGTAGACAAGGCGTTTCCTTAGATGCGCGCCGCCTCCTCGGAGTCCGTCACGCCGTGTCGTGGTGGTTCATTCTCTGAGACTACAAGCACCTGGCGGAAGACGGGGTTCGAGTCGTTGGGGGATACATGGGCCCAGACCTTCTGAAACTCAGCACAGTCTGAGGACTGGGGAATTCACGTGGCGCCACGGGGGTGCTCCTGGTCGATCTTCTTCCGCAGGTGACATCCGCGGAGAGTATGCCTCGCACCCCCATGGTAGGTACAAGGTACGTCGAGATGGTTGCGCCGAGCGCGAGGGGCAGGCTTTAGGTCGCCAGAGGGCCGCCGCCCAGATTGGATCTGGGAAACCTTGGACATCAGGCCGGAAAAGGCACCGGCCGAAGGGGAAGGTATCGTGGCGCAGGGCCAGCTGCGTCGAGCGTTGAGCTCGCTCGCAGATCTCGAGGGTTTCCTCCATCATGCTAACGTCGCGCTCCATCCCCTGAACAAGATCATAGGGTTTGGGCGGGTGGGTCTCCGACGCTAGATCGGAAATGGTGGTGGCGACAGGCACCGCTGTGACCCGCTCCGCGGCCGTTGGAGGAGCTGCAGCCGCCGGAACGGGAAAGGTCGTGGTGAAGGAGCCGAAGCAGATCTCCATGGGGTTGGCGAGGATGGCCGCCATGCTCGCCGAGAAGACAACACCAGATCGGGCCACCATGCTGCATAGCAAGCTCCTGATCTCCCCTACCTGGCACGCCAACTGCCAGGGGTTGAGACCTGGACAGATCCGCAAGGGGGCTACCCAAGCGGTTTGCAGGTTAATGGAGGGATCGGGAACTAAGAGTGTAGGTGGTAGTTCACGTGATGAACTTGGAACACGGCAAGCAGGCGAAGAACACGGGAGCACAAGGGTTTAGACTAGTTCAGGCCTCCGGAGAGTAAAACCCTATGTCCAGTTTGGTGGTGGAATTATGCGGGAGAGATGAAGGTCCCCTCGAATGGAGCACTAGGCCGCCTTATATGGGCAACGGGCTAGGGTTTCCATTTGAGGTCGGTGGGCCCGTATCTGGGTCGGTTACAAGATGGAAGGTTATCCTCCCGAATTACAAGGAGTATCCCGAGATACTCGACCTAGTGGCCGCACCCTGCCGCGTCTGGTGTCTTGTCGCATACTCCAAGTACTGCGGATCCTCCGGGATTGGATAAGGTCGTCGGGCCCACTTGCAGGTCGGCGGGGCTTCTCGCAGGTCGGGTCCAATTGGCAGGGACCTCTGGGACTCTGGTCGGTGGGGACCCGTGAGTACCCATGTCTCTCAAAGTCAGTTTGTGTTGAATCTTTGGTTACAGAAAAGCAATGACGCCATGTTAAGCCTCAAGAGAAATGGAAAGCACCACCGTAGGGATGGTTAATGATAAACGTTGATGGTGCTTTTGATGAATGTCAGGGGTTGAGACCTGGACAGATCTGCAAGGGGGCTACCCAAGCAGTTTGCAGGTTAAAGGAGGGATGGAGGAACTAAAAGCGTAGATGGCTATGCATGGGATGCACATGGAAATCTCGACGAGACACGAGGAACACGACAGTTTATACTGGTTCGGGCCTCCGGACAGTAAAACACTACGTTCAGTTTGGTAGTGGAATTATGAGAGAGATATCTCCCCCGAGGAGGGCGGCCCAGGCCGCCTTATATTGGCCAACGACCTTGGGCTACAAGTCGGTTTCCATCTATCCTAGTCGTTTACAACATGGAAGGCTTATCCGAACTGCCTTAAACTGTCTAGAGTGTCTTGACTTGTACTTCAAGCTGTCTTCATGTCCTTGGGCCCACATGTCAAGTCTGGCAGGGCCCACTTACAGGTCGACAGGTCTTCTGGTAGGTCGGGCCCGCCTGTCAGGGACGTCTGAGACCCTGGTCGATGGGGACCCAGGGGTACCCATGTCTCTCAAGCCCCCGATCCACGTGTAGGCGTAACGGCCGAGACGAGGTCATGTCGAAGCGAAGCGAAGGCATGGCACCGCTGAGGTCACGTAGGGTGCACGGGGATCCAAAAAAGAAAAACCCCTCCAATGCGCGCACAAAGTCGAACATCGAGCTACTGGAATATAAGTCCAGAAGGTCGAAGTGAAGGCAAGATGTCGATCTTGAAGAACCGCCGACCTGACATGAAAGTTCATAATGCCAACCGTAGGTAGGTCGAGCAGAGGAGTAGTGGAAGCAGGCTTCCAGTAGGTCGAGGCGACATAGAAGAAGAGGGCGTCGTAAGACGCACTCGTGGAGTAGCCCCCGAGCGGTAAAGCGATCAATATGATCGGTTTGATGCTCGAGAAAATGAAGAAAAAGAGAACCTACGGCCTTCTGCTTCCTTCGTGATGCTCTGGACGATCTGGATGAATACGATAAAACACCTGGAATCTTTGGGGAAAGCGCCAGACACCAAAGACTGCCGTGACCTGAGTCACAAGTACACTGTACGGTCACGGGACTACCCCAAAGCGAGCAGCAGTCGTTGTCTACCCGCAAGAGACAAGGAGCGCCAGGACGTTGTCAGGTAGGGAATAAGCATGCCGATGCTCCCACGGGTGAATAGGGACCTCGTGCTTCACGTGGTAATGGTGACCGGATAGGGACACCACACCAGCTGAGTTGCAGATGGAATCCAAGGCTTAGTGCTGCAGGTATAAATAGGCACCCATACTACCAAGCAAGGCACTTGAGGCCATGGCGAAGCTGCGTAGTAATTTTCTCTCGTTTGGGCTTGTAGTCGTCCACCAGAGCGTTGAGCTAGGCCATTGATAGCTGAAGCTAGAAGAATGCTTGTGTTGACGGTCCCTACAACAAAAATTCGACCGTCAAATCCTTGGGTTCGAGAGGAGTATATGGCAAGTTTCATGCACATTTTTTATTACTAATAAAGTTCCACGAGTTGTGTTGTGAATTTCATTGGCAGGTACACATTTTGGGAGAATTTGGGACCAACGTGCCACATATGCTAGGCACGGCCGAACCGCCTGGTCCGATCGGCTCTGCAGGTGCGGCTAGCCTGGCAGGTGCGGCCGGCCCTACCCCGTGGCACGTCTCCGGTCTAGAGCACCCCCTCTCCTGCGAGCACAACTTGGACGAGCGTGATTCACTGAAGAAACGTCGATTTGATCAAATGGAGGAGGCTAGGGTCACTTGGATCAATGGGTCCACTTATCTGATCGCTCAACCGCCACAACTGTCATCCAGAGACAATCCTAGGCGTCCCTGAGCATGGTCGGTGCATCACACGGTGCGGGTAGGGCCGACTACACCTATAGGGCCGGCCGCACCTATCAACCGTTGCACCGGGCGAAACCGACCCAAGGAGCCGACCTACAACCGCCTCAGGAGCAGGGATCAGGAGCGTCCAAGGGGAGAGGTGACGGATCACAGGGCCGGCCGTGCCTAGAGGTGTGGCCGCACCTGGCATCTTGCCCCCTGCACTCCACCGACCTCCCTTTCCTATAAAAGGGACCTCACACTCGCTGGAATGGACACACAACGCAGGAGCATCTCCATTTCTCTCTTTTGTTCACTTAGAGTAGGATTAGTGTAGCTTGGGAGTTAGAGTCGAGTCAAGCTAGTCTCGAGGTTAAGGAGGAGTCTTGTTCAGGGTTCCGGTACTACTCTTGTATCCTTTCTTTGTTTAGACTCAAGTACAATTCAAGTTATATTTCTATCTTACCTTTCGAGTCAATTACATTCAGCTTTTACTTTGCTCTAGAAGCTTTATTCTTGGTTTAGACTAAAGTTAGTTTAATCTTGGTTAGTGTAGCTCTCTTGAACCCTATAGTGTTGTGGTCGTTCTTCGCTTGATCTTCGGTGTTTCAGCGTAGAGAGAGACCTTCCTTCGTGATATCCGGGGAAAGGTTCTTTAGTTCATTGTGAGCGTGGTGCTCAGAGCTTACCTTAGTCTTAGATTGGTGTCCCATTCAACGGAATAGTTGTGGTACCCTATGGAGGAGACAGCTCCGGAAGGGCTTTGTAGTCCACCACGTTAGTTCGGGCTGGTAGGATTCAGCGCGTCGTCGTTCTCCCTTCTCATCCTAGTCCGAGAGCGCGGCTTTGCATGCCCCTGTAGCTCTAGAAGAGCTTGTCGAGTTTAGTTTGATTTGGTTATCCTTTGCCTTAGTTCTTTACCTAGAGTTGACAGGAATAGATAGATTGTGTTAGGATCCTTTCTCGTCTGGTTGTCCTCCCAGCTCACTAGGTCCTCTCTAACCCTTTATCATGATCTCCTTGTGTGTTCAAGTTATCCCCGAATATCTTTATTCATTGCCCCTGCTTTAGCTCTTTACCGAGTCTTGTTTCTCTCCACCGTTTATTCGATTATCTTTGCCGTAGTGCCTCCCTTGGGAAAATATAAATACGATAACCCGAATACCACCGGGTGAAGTGCTACAACGGTAATCCGTGCGCTTGCGGACCTTTCTGTGACGTGTGTTTTACCAAAGACGTTCCCTAGCCCCATTACTAGGGGTATAAACCCGGTAGCGACGCTTGCGAGTGCCACAAGCATTCCTGGTGCCATCGCCGTGTGTGCAAACCTAGTGGTGAGGCTAAGGAGCGTCAACAGCTTGCGATGTTCGGAGAACTCCATCAGCCGCTTCACCTGGGCCCAGCGAGGAATCAAGGTGCAGCATGGGGCGGTACATGTATCAACAGGCCTTGTGAGCGGAGGCCTGATTCGATGCTGGAGGCCACCAGGCTTCACTAGGAGAGGCCCGAGGTGACGCTGGTTCCATTTGGAATCATGTGAGAGAACCCAGATGTAAGTATGGGTACCACAAGAAACCTTCTGCAGCTCGAGTAGAGGTGGCTGTGTGGCAGCTGTGACAACGGCGGCGGTGGAGACATCCAAGTAGGTCCTGAAGCTAGAAGAAAACTTGCGACACGCCTCATCAGTCTAGGTTGCATCGTTAACACCATGTAAGGTAGTTCAGGACCTTTAATGTGTTTGTATCTTGTAATTGGCCATGGGCCAAAGACCTTATAGCTTATGAAGCTTTATACACAAGTTTGCATGACAAACAGTACATCTCAAGTGTATGTAGAGGCACCCGGGCAGCAATGGTATGGCTACCAAGGTCCCAGCAGGACTGTACTAGTATGCCGACCTTCGGAAGGCCTTAAACATCGACGATTGTCCCGTGCCGACCTCAGTCGACATGGCCGTTGTGCAGTGGCACAACACAGGGCGTCAACCTGAAAGTTGTAGGTCTAGTCGACCTAGAAGGTAGCAGGGCCTCAGCGACCTTGGGGAGGAGCTGTAGTCAAGGCCAAGAGGTCGCCAATGGGTAGTAGAGCCTTTAAGCATGGGGCTGTTGATAGGATCCGCCGTTGTAGGTCGAGGCGACCTAGAAGGCATCGAGGCAGCTGGGCCTAGGAGCCGTGATGTGAACCCGCCGCTTGTAGGCCGAGGCGACGTAGGAAGCTGTCGGGTCCCTGTCGACCTTGTAGAGGCAGTGTAACAGATCCATAGGTCGTCTGTAGATCAGGCGACCTTGATGTGAATATCAGAACTATCAGGGTTGGTGGCTTAGACGTGGGGCATAACGAGTCCACTACTGTTTGGCTATTGAGCAAAAATCAACAGGCGCAGATTATCGTACGGCGCGAGCCGTTACTGCCTGTATCCGTTAGGCCGAAAGAGCCGTTGGAGAGGAGATCCATTGGGCGAGGATTCGTTCGGTCGCTGCGAATTCCGCTGGAGAGATGTAGGGAGCGGTGGCCCATAGCGCCCCTGGAGCCTAGCTATAAAAGGTCGAGCTGCGGGCCGGGACCCCCCACTTGCTTCCATTTCCGCACAAAGCTTAGGGTTCCGCCTGAAGGACCGGAACGGCGAACCAGAGAGGGGGGAGTGAATGGGAGCCGATAAAATTCTACTCAAGAATTCGGCATATGAACCCAAGATCACTTGGATACCTCCGCAAACTTCTCTTGCCAAATCCACGTAGCCACTGGAGTGCTACTGGACCTAGGAGCAAGATCCAACCAACAGCCACTTAAAGCACGCAGCGGAAAACAACTCAAAACAGCTGTTGGAAGCCAAAATCGATCAGGCCAGTTTCTGAAACCGGTCAGACTGATCCTCTAGGACTTAGCCTCTCGCAGGCAGGGGAAACCGGTCAGGCCGGTTTGGCAAACCGGTCAGGCCGGTTTTGTTCAGAAAATCGCCAAAAGACCTTCGAGACCAAACCTAGAAAAACCACCTCAAGAACTCTTCAACCTTTGAACAAGAAAAGCCATAGCATGAAAGAAGCTCTCCTGTCCAAAAACCCCTCACGACAGCCCACTGGGGCTAAACCAGTCGGACCAGTTTGGGAAACTGGTCAGGCCGGTTTTGCCTGGACAGTCGGGAAGAACTCAGCCCGCGGGAAAAACTCAACCTTCACCTCGATCGATCTCCCGATTCGTGCCACGGATTCAAGTGAGACTTTGGGGATAGCTGGGGTACCTCATGGGCTACCTTTGGCTAGAAGCTCGATCCCCAAAACCTACCCAATCAAGAGGAATCGGAAGTCAACCGTCAAGAACACCTTTCCACGAACTCCACCGAAAACCACCAAATCGAAGCCGTTTCGGAGGGTTTGCTGGAGCAAAGTCACCAAGCAAAGAGGCACAAGGTCCTCATATGTGACATCCAACAAGAATCCCTCAATGAAACGCTCCCAAAACCTCACCACGAAAATTCCAAGAAAAGGCTCCGAAAATCACCAAAAAGAGAAAACAGGGGAGACACAATCAAGCCTTGAGGAACCACGCGGAATCATCTATACATACCATGAAGGTTCATACAAGGTCTAGCTTGCCTCCCGATCATCCATCCCTCTCTCAAGATCTCACCATGAAACTCTCAAGCTAGTCCTAGAAATCCTAAGGAAAATAGGAAGGAAAAATAGCCAAGGCAAAATGAGCTAGGGTTCCAAGAGCTGGCTGCCATCCTCTCACCACTTGGGTTATATGGAGGCTAGCCGAAAGACTAAACTACCCCTATTACATAAACTAGGATACAAGCCCACCAAGGGCACTTTGGGAAATTATCTTTGTAACACCATCAGACGGATGCCCGACGACTGCACTTCGCTTAGCCTCGACGCAAGCCTTGCGATCCCGACGCGTGTCCTCCGCTTCGAAGCTTCCTAGCGCCCTGCGACCCCAAACCGGTTAGACCGGTTTCACCAACCGGTCAGACCGGTTTTGGCCTGATAGCCACGCCCAGTCTTCGGCCTCGGCTTTGTGGCTCAGCTGAGTGACCCAGTGGTTTTCTGGTGAACCACTGCAAACCTCGCGAACTTGATGTAGCCTCCGCCAATCACCACTCATGACTCGTCTTCCACGAAGTCCCGGCTCGACCTTGGTTTTGAGGCTCAGCCAAGAAACCGTCCACGACTTCGTCTTGCTGTTCTTGCCACCATGCGGCCCGCACTTGACCCCGCTGGCCACCGGGTCCCTCGAACCAAGTCTACTTGTCTTCTCCACACCTGGAGGCCTCACCGGCAACGACCTTTCGCGCTTGTTCTTCACCTGCACCAACACCAGTCAAGCCGCAACCTGCACCTGCAATACTTAGCCAAGAGTCAGTCCACACAACGTTGTCAATCACTCATCACACCAGGAAGCGACCATCCACCGGTCCTCAAACCACACATGGCTCTCAATCTCCCCCTTGATGAGTGCATTGACAACACACACATTTGGTAACCAGAGAGAAAAGGAAAAGAAAAGAAACGGCTAAAAGAAACTCAAACAAGCGATCGAAAGCCAAACAAAGGCAAAGAGCAAGATCACTTGAAAGAGGAAAGGCTCGGTCCCCTTAGGCAAGGGCAACAGCTCGACACAACCGAGTCAAAAACAAGCTCAAGCAAAGAGCACAAACCACAAAATCATACAAGAGCTCCCCCTGCACATATGCATACTTCCCTCGAACATGTGCCAATACTGGGCACAAACCGGTCAGGCCGGTTCCTCAAACCGGTCAGGCCGGTTCCACCAAACCGGTCAGGCCGGTTCCCAAAACCGGTCAGACCGATTTAACTCGGCAGAAACACCCCCAGAAGCCAAAAAATGCAAAAGAAATGCACAAGCTCCCCCTTGACTATTGGGATATGTTCTAGGGATGCAATGCAACTTTTCTCAACCAACGTTTCTCCCCCTTGTTGCCAATGCATGAATCAAGGCTCAAATTTGGAGAAGATGCAACTAGAGCTTCTCAAATAGACAAAATTCATCACAAGATACTACACATGATCAAATGAGCAAGTTAGATACTCTACAACATCGTATGAACATCAACTACATGATCACCAAGTTTCACAACTATTGAGTAAAGCTAAGATAGAATTGATCATTTTTGCGAAAAATTACCCTCTCATGAGCAAAGTCCTAAACATGAGCAAAACATGTCAAAATGGCAAAGCCACACAAACTTCATGCTAGGACACCCATTATAAGCTTAAGACCATCATAAACACCAACAAGCACCTCATGTCATGTCAAAGCATACCGAGCCATGTGCTTACTTCTATGTATGAGACTTCTCATTGGTAAGCAACATGCAACGGTTTAGCACCCAAAAGCAAGTAAATTAAGCACATATGACATTTTCCAAACAATTTACATTTCATTTGCAGATTTTTAATTGGTACATGAAATGTCTTTGCGACAAAAAGGAACTTATGCCCCTCCACAAGATGAAGCATGGGGCTAAACATTCATGATGGCAAATGAGCCTTTGGCCCCATATGATCAAAATAAGTTATCCAACCACAAATTAAGCATAGCCAAGCCACAAAAACATGTCAAGATCATATAAAGGCATTTACTCACAAGAGAGCATACATGTGACATTTTTTCAAAAACATAGCTATCAACCATGGATATAAATCAAGATCATCAAGAGCTAAGCCACACCAAACCATAGCATACCAAACTAGCTCACAAGATCATATATAGCATATCATGGTGAACAATGTATATAGGAGAAGCTTTTCCTACCAAATGCATATGATACAAAATGCATGCAACCTAAGATACAAAGATGCCTATACATCATGTTACATATGCCATGCCGAATGCAAGAAATGCACAAAGGAAACTATACATATGCTACAAATGAGCTCCCACACAACAACTCAAGAAATCAAACAAACACCAAGCTCCCCTCGCAAACGAGTGAAAGTTGCTTGATCTAGGGGTTTGGTGAAAATATCGGCTAGCTGGTCATGTGTGGGTACATGGATCAAATAGATTTTCCCTTTCTCAACGTTGTCTCTCAGGAAATGATACCTCACTTCTATGTGCTTGGTTTTGGAATGGAGCACTGGGTTCTTTGCAACACTTATGGCACTTGTGCTATCACATTGAAGTGGGACATGGGTATACTCCTCACCAAAGTCACTCATGGTGTATGTGATCCAAAGGAGCTGAGAGCAACAACTAGCTGCGACCACATATTCTGCCTCGGTAGTGGATTGAGCAACACTCGACTGTTTGCGGGAAGACCAAGACACCAAAGAAGAACCCAAGAACTGGCAAGTCCTAGAAGTGGACTTCCTATCCAACCGGCACCCGGCAAAATCCGCGTCCGAAAATCCATGAAGAACCAAAGAAGAAGACGCGGAGTACCAAAGACCGAAGTCGGGAGTATGACGTAAATACCTAAATATGTGCTTGACTGCTTGCCAATGCGAAGTCCTCGGAGATGCTTGAAAACGAGTGCACAGACATACCGAGAATTGGATGTCCAGCCTCATCGCCGTCAAGTAGAGGAGTGACCCGATCATGCTTCGGTACTCCTTCTGGTCCACGTGTTCACCTTCCTCGTCCGCATCAAGAGTTGTAGTCGTACTCATAGGCGTCACCATGGCCTTGGAGTCCTCCATCTTGAACTTCCTCACAATGTCCTTGGTGTACTTAGCTTGGTGCACAAATGTTCCTTCCTTTGATTGCTTGATCTGTAGCTCGAGGAAGAACTGCAACTCACCCATCATGCTCATCTCAAATTCCCTGCTCATGTCTTCTGCAAACCTTGCAACCAAAGAGTTAGATGAGCCACCAAAGACAATGTCATCCACGTATACCTGCACAATCAGGATATCTCTGCCCTGCCTGAGGAGAAACAAGGTCTGATCGACCTTCCCCGTCTCAAACCCTCTCTCAAACAGGAACCCCCTCAACCTACCGTACCAAGCTCTAGGCGCCTGCTTCAGCCCATACAGCGCCTTCCTCAACTTGTACACCCGATGGGGGTACTTCTCACTCTCAAACCCCGGTGGTTGCCTCACATACACTACTTCCTCCAAAACACCGTTTAGGAAAGCACTCTTGACATCCATCTGGTACAACTTGAACCCCTTAGCCACAGAAAAGGCTAGAAGGATCCTGATCGCCTCCAAATGAGCTACAGGAGCAAAGGTCTCCTCGTAGTCGATCCCCTCTGAGGACCGGAGCATCCGAGGACCGGTGGATGGTCGCTCCCTGGTGTGATGAGTGATTGACAACGTGGTGTGGACTGACTCTTGGCTGAGTATTGTAGGTGCAGGTTGCGGCTTGATTTGCGTTGGTGCAGGTGAAGAGCGGGCGCGAAAGGTCTTAGCCTTGCGGGGCCTCCGAGGAGTGGAGAGACAAGTAGGCTCAGCTCGATGGACCCGGTGGCCGAACGGGATCAAGTGCGGGCCGCATGGTGGCAAGAAAAGCAAGATGAAGTTGTGGACAGGAGCCGGTGCAGGGTAGCGGCTCACGACCGGAGTCTGCACGTGGGGTTTGCGGCGGTTCACCACAAAACTGTCGGGTTACTTGGTTGAACCACAAAACCAAGACCGGAGGCTCGGCGGGTGGAGACGGGATCCGGGCGTGCCGAGAGACTTCGAAGCGGAGGACACGCGTCAGGATCGCAAGGCTTGCGTCGAGGCTAAGCGAGGTGCGGTCGCCGGGCATCCGTCCGATGGTGCTACGACGAGAATTCCTAAAGTGCCCTTCGGGGGCGTGTATCCTAGTATTATGTAATAGGGGTAGTTTCGTCTTTCGGTTGCCTCCATATAAACTTAGAGGAGAGGGGATGGCAGCTATCTCTTGCAAACCCTAGCTCATTTGCTTTTGCTATTTTCCCTTCCTATTTTCCTTAGGTTTTCCATAGGACTAGCTTGAGAGCTTCATGGTGAGATCTTGAGAGAGGGATGGATGTTGAGGAGGCAAGCTAGACCTTGTATGAATCTTTCATGGTATGTATAGAAGGTTCGACGTGATTCCTCAAGTGTTCTTGTTGCTCCTCCCGTTTCTCTTTTTCGGTGATTTTCGGAGCCTTTTCTTGGAATTTTCGTTCGTCGCTCGATTCGTCGATTTGAGGGCGTTTCTCTCCAGATTTCTTTGAGGGGATCATGGGTGAGTGCCTTGCGCCTCTTTGTGGATGATCTTGACCCCTCCAACACTGGATTTGGCCTTCGATTCGTTGATTTTCGGACGAACCCTAGTTCATAGTGTTCTTGGCAAGGATTCGCGTTTCCAAGAGTTGTAGGGAGTTAGAGGCCGAAATTTTTGGGGCATAACCTCTCCTTGGGGTGTTCATCATCTCCCCAAAGTTTCGTCTCAAGGCTCCAAGCGGTTTGGGAGATCCATCGATCGAAAGTTTGGAGTTGACCCGCGGGCGTTTTTTCTGCGCTGTCCAGGAAGTTCCGACCCTGAGGCTGTATGATCCGGTAGGGGGCCGGAAGTTCTGACAATATCTTCCGTTGAGTCTCGGGCTTGGTCCGGAAGTTCTGACCTCTTGGTCGTATGTTCCGGTAGGTTGCTGCAGTTCTAGGTTTCCTGAAAGTTCCGACAACATCTTCCGGTGGGGCTCGGGCTTGGTCCGGAAGTTCCGACCTCTTGGTCGTATGTTCCGGTAGGCTGCTGCAGTGCTTGGTGTTGCTCCGTTTTGTTCGCGATTGCTTCCATCTTGCGTCCAAGCTTTTCAATCCTTGTTCTAGGGTCTCTAGAGAGGTGTGTGCTTCCTTCCTCTTGTTTGTGTGTGACTCTTGGAGTTGCGATTGGGACATAGGCCGAGTTCTTTTGAGAAAGAATTTTTATCGGCTCCCATTCACTCCCCCCCTCTCTGGTCGCTAATCCGGTCCTTCAATTGGTATCAGAGCCGGTTACGGATCTTCGTGATTCTAACCAGTCTAAGATCCAAAGATGGCGTACCAGGAACGGGGTTCGGGTCCTCCACACTTTGATGGTAAGAACTACCAGATGTGGCAGAGGCAGATGGTTGCTTTCCTCCGCGGCAAGGGTGTCACGGTGAACACAGCTTATGTTCATCCTGTGAACTTCCTTGCTCCAGGATCGAGGGACATGTTCGACGCTAACAACAAGGCGGTCGACTACCTGTACCGTGCTCTGTGTCAATCCGAATTTGATGGGGTTTAGACAGAGGACTTGGCGTGCAGGATTTGGGAGCAGCTGAAGAATGCTCATGCTGCGAATGCTCCGGTTCAGGCTCGGCTCTTTGCGACCTACCGGAGAGAGTACGAGAACTTCACTCATCTCCCCGGTGAGTCCATAGATGCCATGTTCCAGCGGTTCACGGTGATTGTGAACAACATGAGGGCTAATGTGGCTGTGCTCCCGTACGATGATCATGACAGGGCTATCAAGCTCCTTCACTCTCTGGATCGTACCGTGTGGAGTGAGAAGGTCGAGGCCATTCTTGAGTCGGAGAAGTATGAGACCCTCACGGTGGACGAGTTGTTTTCCAAACTCAAGTCGTCCGAGGTGGACCGTGGGGTTCATGCAAAGATCGAGAACCCGACTGATCCTCATAGTCTGGCTCTCGTGTCTGGATCAAGGACTAATGCTAACATGTCTTCAAGACATTTTTCTTTGTCTTGTCTTGTGTCCATGCCAGATGAGGAGCTTGACATGCTGGGCGAGGAGGATCTCGCGTTGCTAAGCCGGCGATTCGAGCGCATGTACACGAACCGGAAGAACGCTCGGAGGAGCTCGGGCATGTGCTATCGGTGCGGGAAGCACGGGCACTTCATCACCGAGTGCCCGGAGGCCATGGAGGTCAAGCCCGAGCACAAGCACCGCCCGAGGACCGACCACAAGCACCGCTCGAGGGACGACTACAAGGGCAAGAACAAGTCCGAGCGGAGGCCAAGGAAGAGTGGTGGTCACAAGAAGAAGGAGCAAGCGATGGTTGCCGGTGCAAGCGACATCGACTCAAGCTCCTGCTACTCTTCATCGAGCTCGAGTGATGAAGATGAGAACCGGCACAAGGGCAAACGGTCAAGCAAGAACATCAATGACCTGTGCTTCGCCGCCCAAGGCTTTTACGGCATGGCACATAGCTCCGCAAGCAAGAAGAGCAACAAGGATGACTCGGACTCTGACTCCGAGGAAGAGGTAAACAATGATCCATCCTTCTTTATAGCGGAGAATGCTAGGTTGAATGACTTGCTTGACAACCGTGATGATGTGCTTAGAAAGACCAACAAGGAGAAGAGGGAGTATAGGTCTTTGCTTGGAGAGGCTAAGGAGAAGGTGGTTGAGATAGAATCTTTGCTTGTTGATGCTAGGGCTCAAATACATTCTCTTAAGTCTGCTCCTGTTGTGACCAATGAACCTGAATGCACTGATTGTTCTGTTTTCCTTGATGACTTGACTGTGCTTAAGGAAAAGTATGCCTCAAAGGTCGAGGAGCTAGATGTGCTTAGGGTTGAGCTAGATGAGATGAAATCTAGGCCCTCCTTGCTTGGTGCTTGCACTTCTTGTCCTGTTTTGCATGAGAAGCTAGATGTTTCACTTGTTTATGCTAGATCTCTAGAGGCTCAGCTAAAAGCTCCTATTCCTACATCATGCTCTACTTGTGAAGTAAATGCTGTGAAAAATATGGAGCTTGCACACTATGTGGATCGTTTGCAGGATGAGAATGACGAGTTGAGGAAGATGATGGGTTGGTTGTCTGGTCATGGGCCTCAGCTTAGGATGATGATTGAGACATACAAGCGCTATGATGGGGAAGCGCTTGGGGCAGACAAGGTTGGTGAGGGAAGTGGTGAGAATGAGGGGAAGATCGGAGATATCCCAGAGCCACCAAAACCCACCACAAAAATGCCTATGCTCCTAAGCCAAACCCTCTTAGGAACCGACTAGACACAACCCCAGCTCCACCCGTGTTTCCTCCACATACCGATAACTTCCAGAAACCCATCAAGTTCAAGAGTGACTTGGGGAATGAGTTCTTTGGGAAGAAGGGAGAGAAACCGAGTGAGGAAAAGCCAGAGCCCAAAGAGAGCCCAAAACCAAAGTCAAAACCAAAACCCTTCCATTGTGAGCATTGTGGGAGGGATGGGCACCTTGCTGAGTTTTGCTTCAGGAGGAAGCGTGAGGAAAGGTTGGCTAGGGAGATGGCCAACAAGGACAGGTACTGCCCTTCTCGTGGTGTGCCTGAGCCTAGGATGGTGCTGAGGGGAGAGGGTATGGTGCGTACCATTTAACCTCGAGAGAGGCGTGAGTTTGTGCCTCGAGGTGAGCCACCACATAGAGAAGGTGGTAGGCGTGTTGGGTATGGGTGTGGTGAGTTTGCTGGACGTTCCTTCGCTCGTGGCCAATACAAGTATGGGGGGAATGATCGCAACTTTAGGTCCCAGAGGAGCTACGGGCCACGGTCTCCCCTTCGTGGTACACGTAGTCCTCCAAGGGGACATGTGGGTGTTCCACCTAGGAGAGATAGGATGGATTTTGCTAACCCCACGTTTGAGCAAATGGCACAGCACTGGTTTGATTCATTTTGTACTAACCCCAGTGCTGAGTCGTTTGCTCACTCTCGCTCTTGTTTTTGATTTTGCAGGTGGGAGGCATGGAGGGCTTTTGGTTGATCGACTCCGGTTGCCCTCGACACATGACCGGAGATCGATGGTGGTTCTCCAGCCTCACCCCGGTGATGACCAAAGAGTACATCACTTTTGGGGACAATGGGAAAGGTAGAGTACTTTCAGTGGGCACGGTGAAGGTGAGTGAGTCTGTGACTCTTCGGTGTGTTTCTCTTGTCAAGTCTTTGGGTTACAATCTTCTCTCAGTTTCCCAGCTTCTTGATGAGGGTTTTGAAGTCCGTTTCAAAACGGGTTGTTCTCGTGTTTTGGACTCTCGAGGTGATCTTGTGTGCACGATCGTCCCCGAGGGTCAGATTTTCAGAGCCGATTTTTCTCAGTGTGTCGTCTCTTTTTGTTGCTTGGTTGCTGGTATTTCGGCGGAGCTTTGGAAATGGCATAGGAGACTAGGTCACTTGAGTTTTGACTTGCTGTCACGCTTGAGTGGGCTAGGCTTGGTCCGAGGATTGCCAAAGTTGAAATACCAAAAGGATTTGGTATGTGCTCCATGTAGGCATGGTAAGATGGTCGCCGCTTCACACCTGCCTCTGACATCCGTTATGATAGAGAGGCCATGCGAGTTGTTCCATATAGACTTGGTTGGTCCAGCTCGTGTGTGCTCGGCGGGTGGGAAATGGTATGTCCTTGTGATCGTGGACGACTATTCTCGCTATGCTTGGGTCTTCTTTTTGGCTGACAAGGGGGAGACGTTTGGTTTTGTCCGAGATCTAATCTTGAGATTGAAGAATGAGAGGAATGGAGATGTTGTTCGAGCTATTCGTAGCGACAATGGCAGTGAATTTAAAAACTCTCGTTTTGAAACCTTTTGTCATGATTTGGGTCTCGAACATCAGTTCTCTTCTCCCTATGTGGCTTGTCAGAATGGTGTAGTTGAGAGGAAAAATTGTTCCCTTTGTGAGATGGCTCGGACGATGCTCGACGAGCATAGGACTCCGAGGAGATATTGGGCGAAGGCGGTGAATACCGCTTGCCATGTTGGGAACCGGATTTTTCTCAGGGCCTTCTTGAACAAGATGTGCTATGAGCTCATGCACGGGCGAGCACCTAGAGTGAGCCATTTCAGGGCTTTTGGTTGTCGGTGCTTTATTCTCAAGAAGGGTAGGCTTGATAAGTTTGAGTCAAGGTCCTCCGATGGAATTTTCTTGGGTTATGCTAGTCATTCTCGAGCATTTCGTGTGCTCAACCTTGATACTAACCTAGTCATGGAGACTTGCGAGGTAACCTTTGACGAGACCTAGCCATCCAATTCGTCTGTCTTTGAGTGTGCAGGTGATGACAAAGTTGGCAAGAAGATCTTTGAGGACGAGGAAGATGATGCTGGAGAGGATGATGGTGATGATGGTGAAGCTCCAGCCACGCGTGTACCCTCTACTTCCGCTACGACGACTACAGTGCAGGATGGTCCATCCCCTACACCGCCTACGATCCAGCAAGATCAAGGGGAAGCAGCTGCTGAGGGGGAGGTTGTCTCTAGGCGAGAGGCACCGAGGCGCGTTCAAGTTGATCATCCGCCCTCAAGAATCATCGACGATATCAATGAGCGTATGACACGGTCGAGGTCCAGAAATGCTTCTCACTTTGCTCATTCAGCTTTTGTTGCTACCTTTGAGCCGAAAGACATTGGACACATGCTATCTGATCCTAATTGGGTACGGTGAATGCCATGCATGAGGAGTTAGAGAATTTTGAGAGAAACCAGGTGTGGGAGTTAGTGGAGCCACCACCAAACTGCAAACCTATTGGGACAAAATGGGTGTGGAAAAACAGAGGGTGAGAATGGTGAGGTGGTGAGGAACAAGTCGAGGTTGGTTGCTCAGGGTTATAGCCAGAAGGAGGGGATAGACTATGAGGAGACATTTGCTCCTGTAGCCCGTTTGGAGGCAATCAGGATCCTTCTAGCCTTTTCTGTGGCTAAAGGATTCAGGTTGTACCAAATAGATGTGAAGAGTGCCTTCTTGAATGGGTTTTTGGAGGATGAAGTTTATGTGAGGAAACCACCTGGGTTTGAGAGTGTTGAGTTTCCCCGCCGAGTGTACAAGCTGAGGAAGGCCTTGTATGGGGCTGAAACAAGCTCCCAGGGCATGGTATGGCTGGTTGAGGGGGTTCTTGTTCAGCAAGGGGTTTGAGATGGGCAAGGTTGATAAGACTCTTTTTCTCCTCAGGTAGGGTGATGATATCCTAATTGTTCAAGTATACGTGGATGATATTGTCTTTGGCGGCTCGTCTCACTCTTTGGTTGCGAGGTTTGCAGAGGACATGAGCAAAGAATTCGAGATGTCTATGATGGGAGAATTGCAGTTCTTTCTCAGGCTTCAGATCAAGCAGCTTGCCGATATCCTAACCAAGCCCTTGGACCAAGCTACATTTGCTCGTTTGCGGGGAGAGCTTGGAGTCATTTTTACTTTTTGAGCTTTGGTTGGGAGGGTTGATGTACATATGCATTTTTATCATATCATGTTTGCATGTTTGCATCTTTGTCTCATAGACTGCATTTGTATCATATGCCATAGAGATGTGCTTCTCTCATATGCTTTGATCACTATGATATACTAGACATGAGGCTATGACTTTGCTTGTGATGCTCATGAGATGTATAGCTGTGCTCTTGGTAGCTTTGGGATGTATATGCTTGTGGATGGCTTTCTTTTTGAAAAATGCTATATGATCCTCTCTTGTGAGTAGAATGCCTCTCATGCTCAAGTTGGGTGCTTATGGCTATATCTTGCTTAATTTGTGCTTGGAACCATGTTCTTTTCATTTGGGATCAAAGATCCATTTATCATCATGAATGTTTAGCCTACACGCTACCTTGTGGAGAAGCCTAAGCTTCTTTTTGCCGCAAAGGCACTTCATGTACCATGCTTAATTTGTAAATCATGAATTTGGTATGTGAGATGCCTATGCTTGAAAATTTTGTTTCCATGTCAAATTTGCTTTAAATTCCTTATCTTGGGTGCTAAACCGTTGCATGATGTTCACCAATGAGAAGTCTCATATCTAGAAGTGGACACATGGCTCAGTGACTTTGACATGACATGAGATAGCTTTTAGGTGTTTGTGATGATCTTGTGACGAGAATGTGTGACCTTGCATGAAGTTTGTGGGCTATATGTTGTTTGTGCTCATTTTGACCATGTGTAGGTCCTATGCTCATGAGAGGGAATTTTTTGTGAAAATGCTTAATTTTGATCATGGCTATGTCACTTGCTTATATGTCCCTATCTATCTTGTTGGTGATGCTTGTGCTCAAATTGTGGCTATCTTGCTTATCTATGTCTCAATTTTAGCATGTTGTAGTGCTCTTTGTATATTTGAGAAGCACATGCTTGCATTTGTAGACTTGATTCATGCATTATCAACAAGGGGGAGGAAAGTACCCAATTCATGTTTCCAGAGAGAGTTTTGCATCAAGGGAAGAAAAGTTGGGAGAAATGCATTTGTTCAGGGGGAGCTTGCATTCATGCTTTTAGGAGCTCTTTTTCGCCTGAATTTTAGTTGTGCTCTTTTGCCGATGGTGTCGAGCCCTTTTGCCTCACCTTGAGGAGTCAGAAATTTTAGAGCATTTTATCTCGGTTGTGTCGAGCCGTTGCCTTTGCCTTAGGGGACCGAGATTTTTCTCTCACTCAAGTGATCTTGTTTTGGCTTTTGTTTGGCTTTTGATCACTTGTTTGAGTTTTTCAGTCGTGTCTTTTCTTTTTCTCTGAATTGGTTACTATGTGTGTGTTGTCAATGCACTCATCAAGGGGGAGATTGAGGACCGAAGCGTCCGAGGACCGGTGGATGGTCGCTCCCTGGTGTGATGAGTGATTGACAACGTGGTGTGGACTGACTCTTGGCCGAGTATTACAGGTGCAGGTTGCGGCTTGATTTGCGTTGGTGCAGGTGAAGAGTGAGCGCGAAAGGTCTTAGCCTTGCGGGGCCTCCGAGGAGTGGAGAGACAAGTAGGCTCAGCTCGATGGACCCGGTGGCCGAACGGGATCAAGTGCGGGCCGCATGGTGTCAAGAAAAGCAAGGCGAAGTCGTGGACAGGAGCCGGTGCAGGGTAGCAGCTCACGACCGGAGTCTGCATGCGGGGTTTGCGGCGGTTCACCAGAAAACCGTCAGGTTGCTTGGTTGAACCACAAAACCAAGACCGGAGGATCGGCGGGTGGAGACGGGATCCGGGCGCGCCGAGAGACTTTGAAGAGGAGGACACGCGTCGGGATCGCAAGGCTTGCGTCGAGGCTAAGCGAGGTGCGGTAGTCGGGCATCCGTCCGATGGTGCTACGACGAGAATTCCTAAAGTGCCCTTCGGGGGCGTGTATCCTAGTATTCTGTAATAGGGGTAGTTTCGTCTTTCGGTTGCCTCCATATAAACTTAGAGGAGAGAGGATGGCATCCATCTCTTGCAAACCCTAGCTCATTTGCTTTTGCTATTTTCCCTTCCTATTTTCCATAGGTTTTCCATAGGACTAGCTTGAGAGCTTCATGGTGAGATCTTGAGAGAGGGATGGATGTTGAGGAGGCAAGCTAGACCTTGTATGAAAATTTCATGGTATGTATAGAAGGTTCGGCGTGATTCCTCAAGTGTTCTTGTTGCTCCTCCCGTTTCTCTTTTTCGGTGATTTTCGGAGCCTTTTCTTGGAATTTTCGTTCGTCGCTCGATTCGTTGATTTGAGGGCATTTCTCTCCGGATTTCTTTGAGGGGATCATGGATGAGTGCCTTGTGCCTCTTTGTGGATGATCTTGACCCCTCCAACACCGGATTTGGCCTTCGATTCGTTGATTTTCGGACGATCCCTAGTTCATAGTGTTCTTGGCAAGGATTCGCGATTCCAGGAGTTGTAGGGAGTTAGAGGCTGAAATTTTTGGGGCATAACCTCTCCTTGGGGTGTTTATCATCTCCCCAAAGTTTCGTCTCAAGGCTCCAAGCGGTTTGGGAGATCCATCGATCGAAAGTTTGGAGTTGACCCGCGGGCGTTTTTTCTGCGTTGTCCAGGAAGTTCGACCCTGAGGCTGTATGTTCTGGTAGGGGGCCGGAAGTTCTGACAATATCTTCCGTTGAGTCTCAGGCTTGGTCCGGAAGTTCCGACCTCTTGGTCGTATGTTCCGGTAGGTTGTTGCAGTTCTAGGTTTCGCCGAAAGTTCCGACAATATCTTCCGTTGGGGCTCGGGCTTGGTCCGGAAGTTCCGACCTCTTGGTCGTATGTTCCGGTAGGCTGCTGCAGTGCTTGGTGTTGCTCCATTTTGTTCGCGGTTGCTTCCATCTTGCGTCCAAGCTTTTCAATCCTTGTTCTAGGGTCTCTAGAGAGGTGTGTGCTTCCTTCCTCTTGTTTGTGTGTGACTCTTGGAGTTGCGATTGGGACATAGGCCGAGTTCTTTTGAGAAAGAATTTTTATCGGCTCCCATTCACTCCCCCCCTCTCTGGTCGCCAATCTGGTCCTTCACCCTCTTTCTGTGAGTACCCCTGAGCAACAAGCCTTGACTTGTTCCTCACCAATTCTCCTTTCTCTCCCTCTTTGTTTTTCCACACCCATTTTGTCCCAATCGGCTTACACCCTGGGGGGGGGTCAACCAACTCCCAAACTTGGTTTCTCTCAAAATTCTCCAACTCATCATGCATCAAATTAACCCAATTGTGATCAGATAGCGCATGTCCAATGTCCTTGGGCTCAAAAGTAGCAACAAAAGCAGCATGAGCAAAGTGAGAATCGTTTCGAACCCTCGACCGTGTAGTGCGTTCATTGATGTCGCCGATGATTCTCGAAGCTGGGTGATCCACTTGAACTCGCCGGGGAGGTTCTCGCCTTGATGCTACCTCCCCCTCAATAGCAGCTTCGCCTTGATCTGGGTTTGTCGTTGTTGGTGTGGGAGAAGGGCCGTCCACCACCGTAGTCGAAGTAGTAGGTACATGCTCAGCCGTGGGCACCACACCGCCATCTTCATCATCTCCATGTTCATGCTCTTCCTCCTGGAAAATCTCCTCGCCAAGTTCGTCGTCACCTGCACACTCAAAAACAAGCTGACTACGTGGCTGTGTCTCATCGAAGGTTACCTCGCAAGTCTTCATGATTTGGTTAGTTTCAAGGTTGAGCACTCGAAAGGCTCTAGAATGAGATGCGTAACCAAAGAAAATGCCATCGACAGACCTAGCCTCGAACTTGTCCAACTTCTTACCTTTCTTCAGGATGAAGCATTTGCATCCAAACACGTGAAAGTGACTCACCTTCGGTGTGCGCCCGTGCATCAACTCATAGCATGTTTTCTTCTTGTGAACTCTGAGGTAAATCCTGTTCGACACATAGCACGCGGTATTCACCGCCTCAGCCCAGAACATTCTCGGAGTCCTATGCTCATCAAGCATCGTCCGAGCCATCTCGCACAAGGTTCTGTTTTTCCTTTCCACCACGCCGTTCTGGGGAGGCGTATACGGACTCGAAAACTGGTGTTCAAGACCCAAGTCATGGCAAAAGGTTTCGAAGTGAGAGTTTTTAAATTCCGAGCCATTATCACTGCGGATCGCTCGTATGGCATCTCCGTGCCTCTCGTTTCTCAACCTCAAGACAAGATCTTGAACAAAACCAAACGTCTCCCCTTTCTCCTCAAGAAAGAAAACCCACGCATACCGAGAGTAGTCGTCCACCACAACCAGGACGTACCACTTCCCACCCACAGATCGCACACGAGCTGGGCCAACAAGGTCCATATGGAGCAGCTCGCATGGACGCTCTGTCATCACATCGGTGAGGGGTGGATGGGAAGCAGCTACCATCTTAGCATGCCGACACGGCACACAAACCAACTCTTTTTCAAACCTCAGTCGTGGCAATCCTCGGACCAAATTGAGTTTACTCAAGCGAGACAAAAGATCAAAGCTTAAGTGACCCAACTTCCTATGCCACTTCCACAACTCACTCGAAGATCCAGCCAAGAAACAACGCTCCACACCAGAAGACTGAGAAAAATCAGCTCGAAACACTTGACCCTCGGGAACGACCATGCAAACTAGGTCCCCTCGAGAATCCAAAATCCGAGAACCACCAGGTCGAAACAACACCTCAGAGCCCTCATCCAAAAGCTGGGACACCGAAATCAAATTGAACCCGAGCGATTGAACAAGAGCAACACGCCTGAGAGTGACCTTGTCACTTACCTTAATCTCACCTTCTGAAAGCACACGCCCTCGCCCATTATCCCCAAAGGTGATGTATGTCCTGGACACCACGGGGATGAGACTTGAGAACCACCTTGTCTCCGGTCATATGCCTCGAGCAACCAGAGTCAATCAACCAAACGTTCCTCAAGTCTCCCACCTGAAATTCAAAAACGAGCACGTGAGTGAACAAACAACTCTGCACTGGGGTTAGTACCAAAAGAGTAAAACCAGTGCTGAGCCATTTGCTCCAAAGCAGGGATAGCACAAACCAAATCATCATGCCTATCAAAGCTACCACCACTAAAGCCACCACGAGAACCACCACTAGGGAACCACCCCTGTCTCGCTGGAGGAGAACGAAAACCACGAAAGGAAGACCGTGGATTGTTCCTCCTCTCCATCTCAAAGCTACGATTCCTCCTACCATCGTATTGAGCACGAGGTGGAGACCATCTAGCAAACTGACCACCACCAGACTCTCCATGCCAAACATCTGGACCATGACCAAAGGACCTGAACCGAGCCTCATCCCGAGCACGAAAACCAAACTGGTCACCCTGCTGCCTCCAAACCGGTCTGACCGGTTCTGGAACCAGTCTGACCGGTTTCGCTATACAAGCAGCCCAAACCGGTCTAATCGGTTTCCAAACCGGTCTGGCCGATTTAATTTCTCCAGCAAGGTCCCTTCCACCCAAAGCACTCTTTTCTCCCCAAGCCGGAACTGTGCGAACAATAGCCTTACCCCTAGGCAGTGGCATACGAGACTCAGGCACACCATGAGGTGGGTTGTACCTGTCCTTGTTTGCCCACTCCTTAGCCATTCTCTCCTCTCGCTTCCTCTTGAAGCAAAACTCTCCTTTGTGACCATCTCTCCCACAATAGTCACAATGAAACCGAATTGGTTTTGGCTTTGGTTTTGGTTGGGGTTGTTCACTCGGTTTCTCCTCACTTGACTTCTCAGCCTTCTTCTCTCCTACCACCTTCTCATTAGGTCTCACAAACTTCACCGGTTTTTGGAAGTCATTTGTTGGGTGAGGGAATATGGGTGGATCTGGAGTTGTGTCAAGTTTGTTTCTCAGTGGGTTGGGCTTAGGAGCATAGGCATTTTGTGGAAGGTTTTTGGTGGATCTAGGATATCACCAATCTTCTCTCCTCCCTCACCACTACACTCTCCAACCTTCTCCGAACCTAGCGCTTGCCCATCATAGCGCTTGTATGCCTCTATCATCATCCTAAGCTGTGGTTCATGACCTGACAACCAACCCATCATTTTTCTCAACTCATCATTCTCATCCTGCAAGCGATCCACATAATGTGCAAGTTCCAGATTTTTCAAAGCATGCACCTCACAAGTAGAGGAAGAAGTGGGAACAGGTTCTTTCAGCTTAACCTCAAGCGAAACAGTATAAGCATGCATCTCATCAATCTTTCCATGCAAAACAGGGCAAGAAGTGCAACTAGCAAAGCAGGCCTAGACTTAAGCTCAGCCACTTCAACCCTAAGCACATCTAGTTCATCACAAGTAGAAGCATGCTTATCCTTAAGAGAAGTAAGATCGCTAGGTACACAGAGCAATCACAACAATCAATCTCATCAGAAACCACAGGTGAAGCCTTAAGCAAATCAATCTCAAGCTTAGCATCTAGGTTCTGGGTTTCTAGCTCAGACACACGGTTCCTAGCATCTTCTAGTGAGGCCCTAAGCTCTTTCCTCATCTTCTTGGCCTCTCTAAGCATGTCATCACGATTATCAAGCAACTTGCCAAGACGTTCGTTCTCCTCACGCAAGAAGGGAAGCTCGTCACGTTCCTCTGTGATGCCCCAGGTTTTTAAGTAGCATCATTAGTGCTAATGACCGAGTCAAACCTGTTGACTCTAGTCAAACCTTGGTCAACCTGGGTCATCACCTCGAAAACCTGGTCAACAATCGCTAATGACCCTCTTAATCAAGTCCACACACCCTTGTGGTCAAGCCTTGGTCAAACCCTAGTCAAACTTGGTCAAAACCCCTGTTGTCTTTGAGCCCTCCCGGAACTTTTGCCGCGTTCTTCAAATTTCATTTAAACACTACAAATTCTCCCAATATAAAAGTAGTCCAGTTTTTCGAGGGACACAACTTTGCTTTTGGGTGGCATTTCAAATTAGGAGTGGAAAAGGTTGAAAAGCTTGGTCAACGCCTTCAATTACTATTCACCGGCGCCAAGAAAACTGCAAACTTGGCGTGCAGTTTATGCAAAATCCGTTGCTCAAAACCCCTATGAGCCTTTGTAAAAGTTGTAGAGGATTCTTTGATCTAGAACTTTGCTTATTAGCTCTTGGTCCACTTTAGTTCAAGTTTTTAGAGATATCGGCGGTCAAACAGTGGTAAGTGAGCCGGTTTTGGTGATGTCGCGCCGCGACGTCGTGGCCACGCTCCGAGAGCGCGCCCGTGCGCGCTGCCACGCGGCCACCGTCCTCCCTCGGTGTCCGGGTCCCCCGCGACCTCGAGCCCGATGCGACGTGGGTCCCACGCGCCGCGCGCCTTTTCACGCACACGTCCCTCCATGCGCCGGACCCCTCGCCGCTCCCCCTCCACGCGCGCCACGCGCAGCGCGTCGACGCCGGCCCCTACGGCGCGCCCGCCACTACCGCCGACCGCGCCGGGCCTCTTCTCCCTCCTCTTTTACTTCGAGACCAGGTCCCGCGCACCCCCTCGCTCATCTATAAAGCGGCCCGCGCCTCTCCTCGCACGTGCGTGCACGGTCGCCGTCTTCCCGTGCTACGCCGCACGCCATTGGAGCCGCCGCCGCCGAGCTCCGTCCTCTGCTCGCTCCTGGCACTGGCCCACCCCTCCAATGCCACCCCTAGGACACCATCGAGCTGTCACCGCCACGCATTGGCTGGCATTGCCTCGCCCTCACCGGATCTTCCACCTCCAGCAGCCGCAGCCGCCGGGTGCCGCCGTGCTCGCTCGCCGGCGCCGTTTCCGCCCTTCCTCCGGTCCCCAATCGCATCCGTGTGACCACGTGGACCTCCCCCGCCACTTCCCCGGCCAAGACCGGCGGCGAGCTCGCCGGAATTTGGCCGGACCACCGCCGGCCGTCCTCGAGGACCTGATTGCAAGGTCGTTTTTCTTTCCAGGGACTATTCTGTAAACTAAGGGCATATCTGTGAATCCTAGATTCTTTCCAGGGACCTCTTTGTAGTTTGATTCTTAAATAGTGATTGCATTTTGGCTGATTCTTATAAAATGCATAGAAAATTGTATAAAAATTAGAAAAATGCAAACTCAATTTTGTTGGTTTCCATGTGAATAAGCCTACAACTTTTGTAAAGCATGACCATACTTTTGTCTGATAGTTTTTCCATGAAAATTAGAAAACTGTTAAACCTAGATCTGTTGTAGTTCAAAATCGACAAGTGCTCTGTATCTGAATTTTGGATATGTTGTGAGTAGTGTCATTTCTAGGAACCACACCAAAAGTTGTACAAAGTTATTGAGTAAATCGTTTAATATGATTTATTTTGTATTTATGATGAATCTGCCTTAATGCTTTTTGTAGCTAAAAATAAACAGATTTTTGTGCTCAACTTCTGCATGTGATCTTGTTATGCCAAAAGACACTTCTGGTGAAGTAATCACAATTTTATATCTGCCAGAAATATTTATTCTTGAAATATGCTTAATTTTCAATGTAATTGCATAGCTCAAGATCTATAGGAGCCCTAGGTGTATGTGTTGCATCCCTAGCTCAGTTTTGGACCATAGAATCAGTGAGAGAAAGTTGGGATCCAAAAGTGCTTTATTTATTTTTATATGCATTTATCTTGCTTTGGTAGCTAGAATTTGTTATTTTCAGTATAATTAATTCATAGCTCTCCTACATGTGCATGTGTGTGCAGTGGCTTTGTTTAGGCTTGTAGTGCCTCAGAAACACACCCACTGAATTTTATGAATTTATTGTTGTGAATAAAAGCAATGGAAGCCATTTAAAGCTTAATATTAAATTAAATTGGGAAAATCACCAACACACACCTAATGACCCTATGTATGTGAGGTTAATCTTGCTAAGAAGCTAAGTGTCACCACCCTTGCTGTTTGTGAAATTTAAATTAATTTATTTGCATAAATATGTACACAGTCACTATTGAAAGGAATAAATGATAAAACACCATGTGATGTTACTTTAATAGAAAGAATATATCAAATGTATGTTTATCTAGGTAAATGTGGTCAACCATGCACCCCATGGTTGTCATCTGTTGTTTGTAAGTAATTAATTTGAACCGTCAAATTAAATCGTGCATTTACATCCTCGTGTAGATCTTCCCGACGGTAGCTATACGCTCGTGCCGGAAGGAGGAGGCAAAGGAGCTGACGGTGAGCTGCAGTACGTGGACGTAGCTCAGCACCTGGACTAAAGTCCAGAAGGGCCCATGGCCAACCTTGCCAGCGAAGGCAAGCCCCGGATCATTAACCCTTCTTTTAAAAATTATACAATTACCTGGCTATGTTTGTGCATTTACGTTTCAGGAGTTGAATTGAAACCCTAATGCATGATCCTTAGGTACATATGCTCTATCACTAGTATGCTTGGTCGATAGCTACTATGCTATAGGACCGGTACAAGTCGAGTGATGTTCGTCACTCGCGAGAATAGGTTCTTATGTTGGAATCATAAGATCTTTATAAATGGATTGCTCATGTGGTAAGAGCATGGGATTTGGGCTCCGGTCCAGTGGCTTTCGTGGGCTAAGCTTTTGAACGTACTAAGCACTTGTCAGGAATGGGACCGGTAAGCCTAGTACCTTAATGAGATGGTGCGGGAACTTACTATTACTAATCTTGAGTAATCACCTGCCCGGCTCACCACCGGGAGGGGGTTACATGTGTGAGGCTGGATATACTGTGTGGGGCATACCAGATAGCCGTGTACCCGGGACTGTAAGATTCGATCCCAAGCCGAGGACTTTTGGGAACCGCCTGGTGGTTGTCCAATGTGAGGGCACCCTACCGTGTGTTTAGGTTTACCTTGCAAGGTTATAAATCAATCGATTGTCGGCCTCTCACCATTATCGGAGACTGCTTAATCAACTGGCCATGATATCCCTTAATGATGGAATTTGTGAATATTACTGTGTGAATTAATTGTATTGTACAACTTTTGATTGCAATAGATGGCTCACGTAGAATTGATAATTAACTAGAATTTGAGCTAAAATATTGAAAGTAAGGACATACTCTTTGTTGCTTTTCAGCAAAAGAACTCCACTGGCCAAAAAGCCTCTCATGTCTAGAGTTTGGTGATGTAGTTATCACCCGACGGTTAAGTCTTGCTGAGTATTAGTATACTCAGCCTTGCTATATAATTGTTGTTGCAGGTGGTTTGGCCTGGTGAGATTCCACCCGGCTGGGAGCTGGAATGGGTGGATGACGACGAGTGACGGCATGATGGATGGCCTCCTGTGATGTTCATCGTTTCGCTAGTTTATTATTCTGCTGTTTTTGAACTCTGAACCTTTACTTATCATGTCATGAACAATGGTTTGTAATAGTTAACCCTTAGGGGTAATTTGGATTTAATTTGTGTTTGTACTCTGGACTCGCCTTCGTGTGAGTTTTAATGCATATGTTTCCAAGTGATTTACCGGGCGTTAACCCGGCAACTAACGACGGGATGATACTTTACTGTCGCTTAATGGCCAAAGTGGATTGGTTTAGGCGATAGTACGGTATTTTCCTAGGCGGGTTGTCACAGCTGGTATCAGAGCGATTATATACACCAAAGTTTAATTAACAACCTTAATCACTGGTTTTTGAATAAAATTTGCCAAGATTGTTTGGATTTGCAAAATACGTTGGTCCGTTAAGGATGGATATAGACCGAGAGGCCCTAGAGGGAATTTTTGGGTTCTTTTAGGTGGCTTACAAATCTATGGTTTATTTTGCTAACTTCCAGCACATTTTATTCTTGTCAGAACTTACTTTCTGTACAACCATACTAGTTCATCACGTTTTGCCATACGTGGTGGTACCGCATGGAAGTCATGTGAGGGATGGATGGGACCTAATCCAAAGGGAACCCACCGTCGCGTCTGTGTCTCGCCACGTTTTGCCATACGTGGACGTTCCGCATTGTGGATATGCGAGGCAAGGATACACTCCATTCAAACGGACGGTGTCTGAGGTTGGATGCTGTCCATGGAGCGGCTTGATGCATGGATGCCGTTTCTATAGTGAACGGTAATGTATGTGGACGCTTTCGTGAGTGCTGGCACGAAAGGTTCGTTGTGTTCTGTGATCTTCTGCAGGTACGCTAACCCCGTTTCGTAAGTTGCTAAGTGAGCATCGACTAGTTCTCGACTAGTTATTATAGGGAGAACCATGTATGTGCCTTGCCACCGGCGCTAACTTCGATTTTCGGCTTGATTGCCTTGTGAGGACGAATAGGACGTCTTGCATCATGTTAAAAATTGTGGAAACTTAAAACTGAACCCTGTATGTTTTATGTACTCTCTAAGGTGAAATGTTGCTAGTGTGCTTTGTCTTGCATAGCCTCTCGTGCATAGATGTGTTGCTGTCCAAAATTTTGACGTGGCTGTTTGCTTAGATTTTTGCACCCGTTCAAGAATCAATTTGCCTAGGTGATCTCTACCAAAGTTGCTCCATATCTAATCTTTTTTCTGCTCGCAAAAATTTGCGGTCATAGCTTTTGAATATCTCAAGTTATGCTCAGAGTAGTGAACCTCTGTGCTGCTGTTTTCTGGGAACCAAGCTAAAACCTTGATTAGTTGAGCACCTTCCTAACCTTTCTAGATCAATCTTTGTTTACCCAAAACTGTGCCTCATAACCTTGTTGAGTTGCTACAAAAATTTGGGAATTTTTGGGGCTTTGGTTTTTAAGTTATGAATTTTTGTTCACAACTGCCAGAAATTTATGTCATTATGTATGTATACTCGTTTCGAGTTCTGACCTACAATTGTACCTTTGTACACATGACTACCCCAGTTTTGCCCAGCATGAGAAAAGAACTTTTTCTGTTCTACCATGTCAGTTGGGTAATGTCTTGATCTTAGAGTTCAATCTTCAGTTGTAATCTTCTCCTGTCAACATGTTATCTCCATCGACATGTATCCCTTCCAAACCCTCCTTGAGTTTATACATGTTGAAGCACTAAGCTATTTCGTGTATTGGCATCCTTGTCTTGATTACTTCGATCTTTCCATCATGAACTTATTCTTCTTGGTCTTGCTCACAACATTTTGAACAAAAAAAATCACTTTTTGGGTATGGATTGCATAGCACGTGCATTTGGGGACCTTTGGTGAACTAACGTGCATACGCATGGAAGATTTCAATATTCCTCCTCTATCCTTCTTATGATTGGTGATGTTGCGGTCCCATAACTAAAGGTGCCGCGACGGAACCTAGGGCATCATGTGCGCTGCAGCCATATGATTGCCACTAGGAGCGCGCTAGGTATCTTGGTTGTGAGAATGTGACTCGCCACACATATACTCTGTCTCAACTCTATGATTGTCATCTCCATCACTGACTCATTCCCTGGGTAATCGAGTCATGCTAACATGCATCATGAGCACCATACAGCATGAACATGTGCATCATGCCTTCCTAAACATGTGCATCACAACAACTTTTAAAATCATTGCATCGTAATGTAACGAGTCGATACCACCCAAATTCACAAACTAATTAACATGTGAGCAAGATTGTTCTGAAATTCCTATACCAACTCCTCTCTTCATACTTTCCCCGCTTGCATCCGCGAGTAAACTCCCTGCAAAAGCTCTCCATGGCTTGTCACCTTTGACTACTCTTATGGGCTAACCTTGAACCGATGATGGTTATACTCTTGATCTATAATCACATCGCGGTTGCTCTCCAAGGTAATTCAGAAATCTTAGAAAACCATCCTCCCCGACCTTGTCCTTGGATTTTCGAATCTCGAGACGAGATTCTTTTTAAGGGGGGTAGGCTGTGACGCCCCAGGTTTTTAAGTAGCATCATTAATGCAAATGACCGAGTCAAACCTGTTGACTCTAGTCAAACATTGGTCAACCTGGGTCATCACCTCGAAAACCTGGTCAACAATCACTAATGACCCTCTTAATCAAGTCCACACACCCTTGTGGTCAAACCCTAGTCAAACTTCGTCAAAACCCCTGTTGTCTTTGAGCCCTCCCGGAACTTTTGCCGCGTTCTCCAAATTTCATTTAAACACTTCAAATTCTCCCAATATAAAAGTAGTCCAGTTTTTCGAGGGACACAACTTTGCTTTTGGGTGGCATTTCAAATTTGGAGTGGAAAAGGGTGAAAAAGCTTGGTCAACGCCTTCAATTACTATTCACCGGCGCCAAGAAAACTGCAAACTTGGCGTGCAGTTTATGCAAAATCCGTTGCTCCAAACCCCTATGAGCCTTTGTAAAAGTTGTAGAGGATTCTTTGATCTACAACTTTGCTTATTAGCTCTTCGTCCACTTTAGTTCAAGTTTTTGGAGATATCGGCGGTCAAACAGTGGTAAGTGAGCCGGTTTTGGCGACGTTGCGCTGCGACGTCGTGGCCACGCTCCGAGAGCGCGCCCGCGCGCGCTGCCACGCGGCCGCCGCCGTCCCTCGACGTCCGGGTCCCCCGCGACCTCGAGCCCGATGCGGCGTGGGTCCCACGCTCCACGCGCCTTTTCACGCACACGCCCCTCCATGCGCCGGCCCCCTCGCCGCTCCCCCTCCACGCGCGCCACGCACAGCGTGTCGACGCCGGCCCCTACGGCGCGCCCGCCACTACCGCCGACCGCGTCGGGCCTCTTCTCCCTCCTCTTTTACTTCGAGACTAGGTCCCGTGCACCCCCTCGCTCATCTATAAAGCGGCCTGCGCCTCTCCTCGCGCGTGCGTGCACGGTTGCCGTCTCCCCATGCGCCGCCGCACACCATTGGAGCCGCCGCCGCCGAGCTCCATCCTCCGCTCACTCCTGGCACTGGCCCACCCCTCCAGTGCCACCCCTAGGACACCATCGAGCTGTCACCGCCACGCATTGGCTGGCATTGCCTCGCCCTCGCCGGATCTTCCACCTCCAGCGGCCGCAGCCGCCGGGTGCCGCCGTGCTCGCTCGCCGGCGCCGTTTTCGCCCTTCCTCCGGTCCCCAATCGCATCCGTGTGACCACGTGGACCTCACCCGCCACTTCCCCGGCCAAGACCGGCGGCGAGCTCGCCAGAATTTGGCCGGACCACCGCCGGCCGTCCTCGAGGACCTGATTCCAAGGTCGTTTTTCTTTCCAAGGACTATTCTGTAAACTAAGGGCATATCTGTGAATCCTAGATTCTTTCCAGGGACCTCTTTGTAGTTTGATTCTTAAATAGTGATTGCATTTTGGCTGATTCTTGTAAAATGCATAGAAAATTGTAGGAAAATCAGAAAAATGAATTCTCAATTTTGTTGGTTTCCATGTGAATAAACCTACAACTTTTGTAAAGCATGACCATAATTTTGCCTGATAGTGTTTCCATGAAAATTAGAAAACTGTTAAACCTAGATCTGTTGTAGTTCAAAATCCACAAGTGCTCTATATCTGAATTTTGGATATGTTGTGAGCAATTTCATTTCTAGGAACCACACCAAAATTTGCACAATGTTACGAAGTAAATCTTTTAATATGATTTATTTTGTATTTATGATGAATCTGTCTTAATGATTTTTGTAGCTAAAAATAAATATATTTTTGTGCTTAACTTCTGCATGTGATCTTTTTATGCCTAAATATACGTCTGGTGAATTAATCACAATTGTATATCTGCCAGAAATATTTATTCTTGAAATATGCTTAATTTTCAATGTAATTGCATACCTCAAGATCTATAGTAGCCCTAGGTGTATGTGTTTCATGCCTAGCTCAGTTTTGGACCATAGAATCAGTGAGAGAAAGTTGGGATCCAAAAGTGCTTTATTTATTTTTATATGCATTTATCTTGCTTTGGTAGCTAGAATTTGTTATTTTCGGTATAATTAATTCATAGCTCTCCTACGTGTGCATGTGTGTGCAGTGGCTTTGTTTAGGCTTGTAGTGCTTCAGAAACACACCCACTGAATTTTATGAATTTATTTTTGTGAATAAAAGCAATGGAAGCCATTTAAAGCTTAATATTAAATTAAATTAGGAAAATCACCAACACACACCTAATGACCCTATGTATGTGAGGTTAATCTTGCTAAGAAGCTAAGTGTCACCAGCCTTGCTGTTTGTGAAATTTAAATTAATTTATTTGCATAAATATGTACACAGTCACTATTTAAAGGAATAAATGATAAAACACCATGTGATGTTACTTTAATAGAAAGAACATATCAAATGTATGTTTATCTAGGTAAATGTGGTCAACCATGCACCCCATGGTTGTCATCTGTTGTTTGTAAGTAATTAATTTGAACCATCAAATTAAATCGTGCATTTACATCCTCGTGTAGATCTTCCCGACGGTAGCTATACGCTCGTGCCGGAAGGAGGAGGCAAAGGAGCTGACGGTGAGCTGCAGTACGTGGACGTAGCTCAGCACCTGGACCAAAGTCCAGAAGGGCCCATGGCCAACCTTGCCAGCGAAGGCAAGCCCCGGATCATTAACCCTTCTTTTAAAAATTATACAATTACCTGGCTATGTTTGTGCATTTACGTTTCAGGAGTTGAATTGAAACCCTTGATGCATGATCCTTAGGTACATATGCTCTATGACTAGTATGCTAGGTCGATAGCTGCTATGCTATAGGACCGGTACAAGTCGAGTGATGTTCGTCACTCGCGAGAATAGGTTCTTATGTTGGAATCATAAGATCTTTATAAATGGATTGCTCATGTGGTAAGAGCATGGGATTTGGGCTCCGGTCCAGTGGCTTTCGTGGGCTAAGCTTTTGAACGTACTAAGCACTTGTCGGGAATGGGACCGGTAAGCCTAGTACCTTAATGAGATGGTGCGGGAACTTACTATTACTAATCGTGAGTAATCACCTGCCCGGCTCGCCACCGGGAGGGGGTACATGTGTGAGGCTGGATGTACTGTGTGGGGCATACTAGATAGCCGTGTACCCGGGACTGTAAGATTCGATCCCAAGCCGAGGACTTTTGGGAACCGCCTGGTGGTTGTCCAATGTGAGGGCACCCTACCGTGTGTTTAGGTTTACCTTGCAAGGTTATAAATCAATCGATTGTCGGCCTCTCACCGTTATTGGAGACTGTTTAATCAACTGGTCATGATATCCCTTAATGATGGAATTTGTGAATATTACTGCATGAATTAATTGTATTGTACAACTTTTGATTGCAATAGATGGCTCACGTAGAATTGATAATTAACTAGAATTTGCGCTAAAATATTGAAAGTAAGGACATACTCTTTGTTGCTTTTCAGCAAAAGAACTCCACCGGTCAAAAAGCCTCTCATGTCTAGAGTTTGGTGATGTAGTTATCACCCGACGGTTAAGTCTTGCTGAGTATTAGTATACTCAGCCTTGCTATATAATTGTTGTTGCAGGTGGTTTGGCCTGGTGAGATTCCACCCGGCTGGGAGCTGGAATGGGTGGATGATGACAAGTGACGGCATCATGGATGGCCTCCTGTGATGTTCATCGTTTCGCTAGTTTATTATTCCGCTGTTTTCGAACTCTGAACCTTTACTTATCATGTCATGAACAATGGTTTGTAATAGTTAACCCTTAGGGGTAATTTGGATTTAATTTGTGTTTGTACTCTGGACTCGCCTTCGTGTGAGTTTTAATGCATATGTTCGATCCTCTGTGTGATATCCAAGTGATTTACCGGGTGTTAACCCAGCGACTAACGATGGGATGATACTTTACTGTCGCTTAATGGCCAATGTGGATTGGTTTAGGCGATAGTACGGTATTTTCCTGGGCGGGTTGTCACAACCTCATCCTCGGAGTCGGAGTCCGAGTCGCTCTGTTGACTCTTCTTGCTGCCGGAGCTACGAGCCATGCCGCAGAAGCCATCTCTCGCGTAGCAGCTCAGCCTGCTCAAGTTGTTGGATGACTTCTTGTTCTTGCGCCGATCACCTTCGTCTTCACTACTACTCAAGCTCGAGGAGGAGTAGGCGGAGCTAGAGTCGACGTCGCTCGCTCCGACCATCGCTCGGGCCTTCCTGCCGCGGGCGTCCTTTTTCCTCGACCGTCACTCGTCCTTGTTTTTGTTCTTGTGCTTGTGATCGCGCCTCGATCGGTACTTGCCGTCCTTGCTCGACCGGTGCTTGTAGCCATCCTTGTAGCCGTCCTTGTTCTCCATCTTCTTCAAACAGTCGGCGACGAAGTGTCCTGGCTTGCCGCACTGAAAGCAAGTCTGTGCTGTCCTCCTCGTGTTCACCCGGTTCTCGTGCAGCCTCTCGAACCGCCTGGTCAGCAACGCCAGCTCGTCCTCTCTAAGCACGTCGAACTCCTCGTCTGGCAAGGACATCAAAGAAGACAAAGAGTACATCCTGGAGGATGCGTTAGCGTTAGACTTAGCCACTTCGCCACCGACGAGAGCAAGACTATGGGAGTCAGTCGGGCTCTCAAGACGGGCTGTCAAACCACGATCAACCTCAGCAGACTTAAGCTTAGAGAACAACTCGTTCACCGTCAAAGTGGTGTACTTCTCGGACTCAAGTATGGCCTCGACCTTTCCATCCCACACGGTACGATCCAGCGCGTGTAAGAGCTTCACAGCCCTATCATGGTCATCGTACAGGAGGACGTCGACATTGGCCCTCATGTTGTTCACAACCACCGTGAACCGCTGGAACAAGGCATCAATAGACTCACCGGGGAGATGAGTGAAGTTCTCGTACTCTCTCCGGTAAGTCGCATACAACCGTGCCTGAACCTCAGCATTCCCAGCATGAGCATTCTTCAGCTCCAGCCAAATCCTACAAGCTAGGTCCTCTGTCTGAACCCGATCGAATTCGGATTGACACAGAGCACGAAACAAGTAGTCGACCGCCTTGTTGTTGGCGTCGAACATGTCCCTCGATCCCGGAGCAAGGAAGTTCATCGGATGAACATAAGCTGTGTTCACCGTGACATCCCAAAGGATCTGTCCCTTGCCACGAAGGAATGCAGCCATCCGTCTCTGCCACATCTGGTAGTTCTTTCCATCGAAGTGTGGAGGACCCGATCCCCGTTCCTGGTACGCCATCTTTGGATCTTAGACTGGTTAGAGTCAATCAAGACCCGTAACCGGCTCTGATACCACTTGAAGGACCGGGACGGCGAACCAGAGAGGGGGGAGTGAATGGGAGCCGATAAAAATTCTACTCAAGAATTCGGCCTATGAACCCAAAATCACTCGGACACCTCCACAAGCTTCTCTTGCCAAGTCCACGTAGCCACTGGAGTGCTACTGGACCTAGGAGCAAGATCCAACCAACAGCAACACGAAACACGCAACGGAAAACAACTCGAAACTGCTGCTGGCAACCAAAACTGGTCAGGCCGGTTTCTGAAACCGGTCAGACCGACCATTTGGGACTTAGCCTCTCACAGGCAGGGGAAACCGGTCAGGCCGGTTTGGCAAACCGGTCAGGCCGATTTTGTCCAGGAAATCCCCAAAAGACCTTCAAGACCAAACTTGACCCAAAACACCTCAAGAACCTCTCAACCTTTGAACGAGAAAAGCCATAGCTTGAACGAGACTCTCCTGTTCAAAAACCCTCACGACAGCCCACTGGGGCTAAACCGGTCAGACCGGTTTGGGAAATCGGTCAGGCCAATTTTGTCTAGGAAATCCCCAAAAGACCTTCAAGACCAAACTTGACCCAAAACACCTCAAGAACCTCTCAACCTTTGAACGAGAAAAGCCATAGCTCGAACGAGACTCTCCTGTTCAAAAACCCTCATGACAGCCCACTGGGGCTAAACCGGTCAGGCAGGTTTTGCCTGGACAGTCGGGAAGAACTCTGCCCGCGGGAAAAACCTAGCCTTCACCTCAATCGATCTCCCGATTCGTTTCATGGATTCAAGTAAGACTTTGGGGTTAGCTGGGGTACCTCATGGGCTACCTTTTGCTAGAAGCTCGGTCCCCAAAACCTACTCGATCAAGAGGAATCGGAAGTCAACCCTCAAGAACACCTTCCCATGAACTCCATCGAAAACCACCAAATTGAAGCCGTTTCGGAGGGTGTGTTGGAGCAAGATCACCAAGCAAAGAGGCACAAGGTCCTCATATGTGACATCCAACAAGAATCGCTCAAAGAAACGCCCCAAATCTTCCCACCGGAAATTCCAAGAAAAGGCTCCGAAAATCACAAAAAAGGAAAAACGAGAAGAACACAATCAAGCCTTGAGGAACCACGCCGAATCATCTATACATACCATGAAGGTTCATACAAGGTCTAGCTTCCGCCCGATCATCCTTCCCTCTCACAAGATCTCACCATGAAGCTCTCAAGCTAGTCCTAGAAATTCCAAAGGAAAAATGGAAAGGGAAAATAGGAAAACAAAATGAGCTAGGGTTCCAAGAGATGGCTGCCATCCTCTCACCACTTGGGTTATATGGAGGCAAGCCGAAAGACTAAAATACCCCTAAGGCCTAAACTAGGAACACGCCTACCAAGGGCACTTTGGGAAATTATCTTCGTAACACCATCGGACAGATGCCCGGCGACCGCACTTCGCTTAGCCTCGACGCAAGCCTTGCGAACCCGATGCGTGTCCTCCGCTTCGAAGCTTCCGGCACCCTGCGACCCCAAACCGGTCAGGCCGGTTTTGGCCTGACAGCCACGCCCGGTCTTCGGCCTCGGCTTTGTGGCTCAGCCGAGTAACCCAGAGGTTTTCTGGTGAACCACTGCAAACCCCGCGAACTTGATGTAGCCTCCGCCAATCACCACTCATGACTCGGCTCCCACGAAGTCCCGGCTCGACCTTGGTTTTGAGGCTCAACCAAGAAACCGTCCATCGACTTCATCTTGCTATTCTTGCCACCATGCGGCTCGCACCTGACCCCGCTGGCCACCGGGTCCCTCGAACCAAGCCTACTTGTCTTCTCCACACCTGGAGGCCTCACCGGCAACGACCTTTCGCGCTTGTTCTTCACCTGCACCAACACCAGTCAAGCCGCAACCTGCACCTGCAATACTTAGCCAAGAATCAGTCCACACAACGTTGTCAATCACTCATCACACCAGGAAGCGACCATCCAAAGGTCCTCGAACTACACATGGTCCTTAGTGTCTCGTCGAAGGTAACCTCGCAAGTCTCCACGATTTGGTTAGTTTCAACATTGAGCACTCGAAAGGCTCTAGAATGAGACGCGTAACCAAAGAAAATTCCATCGATAGACCTAGCCTCAAACTTGTCCAACTTCTTACCTTTCTTCAGGATAAAGCATTTGCACCCAAACACATGAAAGTGACTCACCTTGGGGGTTCTACCGTGCATCAACTCGTAGCAAGTTTTCTTCTTATGCACCCTAAGGTAAATCCTATTCGACACATAGCACGCGGTATTCACCGCCTCAGCCCAGAACCTTCTCGGAGACCTATGCTCATCGAGCATCGCCCAAGCCATCTCGCATAAGGTTCTGTTTTTCCTTTCAACCACGCTGTTCTGGGGAGGCGTATACGGACTAGAGAACTGGTGTTCAAGACCCAAGTCATGGCAAAAGGTTTCGAAGCCAGAGTTTCTAAATTTTGAGCCATTGTCACTGCGGATCGCTCGCATGGCATCTTCATTCCTCTCGTTTCTCAACCTCAAGACAAGATCTCGAACAAAACCAAATGTCTCCGCTTTCTCCTCCAAAAAGAAAACCCACGCATATCGAGACTAGTCGTCCACCAAAACCAGGACGTACCACTTCCCACCCACGGATCTCACACGAGCTGGGCCAACAAGGTCCATATGGAGCAGCTCGCATGGACGCTCCGTCATCACATCGGTGAGGGGTGGATGGGAAGAAGCTACCATCTTAGCATGCCGACACAGCGCACAAACCAACTCTTTCTCAAACCTCAGCCGTGGCAATCCTCGGACCAAATTGAGTTTACTCAAGCGAGACAAAAGGTCAAAGCTTAAGTGACCCAATTTCCTATGCCACTTCCACAACTCATGCGAAGAACCAGCCAAGAAACAATGAGCCACACCAGAAGACTGAGAGAAATCTGCTCGGGAAACTTGACCCTTGGGAACGACCATGCAAACTAGGTCCCCTCGAGAATCCAAAATCCGAGAACCACCAGGCCGAAACAACTCCTCAAACCCCTCATCCAAAAGCTGGGACACAGAAAGCAAATTGAACCCGAGCGATTGAACAAGTGCAACACGCCTGAGAGTGACCTTCTCACTTACCTTAATCTCACCTTCTGAAAGCACACGCCCTCGCCCATTGTCCCCAAAGGTGATGTATGTCTTGGACACCACCGGGACGAGACTTGAGAACCACCCCTTGTCTCCGGTCATATGCCTCGAGCAACCGGAGTCAATCAACCAAATGTTCCTCAAGTCTCCCACCTGAAATTCAAAAACGAGCACGTGAGTGAACAAACGACTCAGCACTGGGGTTAGTATCAAAAGAGTAAAACCAGTGCCGAGCCATTTGCTCCAAAGTGGGGTTAGTACAAACCATATCATCATGCCTATCAAAGCTACCACCACGAAAGCCACCACGGGAACCACCACTGCGGAAGCACCCCTGTCTCGCTGGAGGAGAACGAAAGCCACGAAAGGAAGACCGTGGACCGTTCCTCCTCTCCATCTCAAAGCTACGACTCCTTCCACCATCGTATTGAGCATGAGGTGGAGAACGTCTAGCAAACTGACCACCACCAGACTCACCATGCCAAACATCTGGACCACGACCAAAGGACCTGAAACGAGCCTCATCACGAGCACGAAAACCAAACTGGTCTCCCTACTGCCTCCAAACCGGTCTGACCAGTTCTGGAACCGGTCGGACCGGTTTCTCTGTACGAGCAGCCCAAACCGGTCTGACCGATTTAACTCATCCAGCAGGGTCCCTTCCACCCAAAGCGCTCTTGTCTCCCCAAGCCAGAACTGTGCGAACAATGGCTTTACCCCTAGGTAGTGGCATACGAGACTCAGGCACACCATGAGATGGGTTGTACCTGTCCTCGTTTGCCCACTCCTTAGCCATTCTCTCCTCTCGCTTCCTCTTGAAGCAAAACTCCCCTTTGTGGCCATCTCTCCCACAGTAGTCACAATGAAATCGGATTGGTTTTGGCTTTGGTTTTGGTTGGGATTGCTCACTCGGTTTCTCCTCACTTGACTTCTCACCCTTCTTCTCTCCAACCACACTCTCCTTAGGGCTCGCAAACTTCACCGGTTTTTGGAAATCATTTGTTGGGTGAGGAAATATGGGTGGATTTGGAGTTGTGTCAAGTTTGTTCCTCAGTGGGTTGGGCTTAGGAGCATAGGCATTTTTGTGGAAGGTTTTTGGTGGAGCTTGGATATCACCAATCTTCTCTCCTCCCTCACCACTACACTCTCCAATCTTATCCGACCCAAGCGCTTGCCCATCATAGCGCTTGTATGCCTCTATCATCATCCTAAGCTGTGGTTCATGACCCGACAACCAACCCATCATTTTCCTCAACTCATCATTCTCATCCTGCAAGCGATCAACATAATGTGCAAGTTCCAGATTCTTCAAAGCATGCTATTCACAAGTAGAGCAAGAAGTGGGAGCAGGTTCTTTCAACTTAGCCTCAAGAGAAACAGTGTAAGCATGCATCTCATCAATCTTTCCATGCAAAACAAGGCAAGAAGTGCAAGCACTAAGCAAAGCAGGTCTAGACTTAAGCTCAGCCACTTCAACCCTAAGCACATCTAGTTCCTCACAAGTAGAGCCATGCTTATCCTTAAGAGTAGTAAGATCAGCTAGGTACACAGAGCAATCACAACAATCAATCTCATCATAAACAACAGGTGAAGCCTTGAGCGAATCTATCTCAAGCTTAGCATCAAGGTTCTGTGTCTCTAACTCAGCTACTCGGTTCCTAACATCTTCTAGTGAGGCCCTAAGCTCCTTCCTCATGTTCTTTGCTTCTCTAAGCATGTCATCGTGGTTATCAAGCAATTTGCCAAGACGCTCATTCTCCTCACGCAAGAAGGGAAGCTCGTCACATACCTCATCCTCGAAGTCAGAGTCCGAGTCGCTCTGGTGACTCTTCTTGCTGCCGGAGCTACGGGCCATGGTACAAAAGCCATCTCCAGCAAAGCAGCTCAGCCCGCTCAAGTTCCTGGATGACTTCTTGTTCTTGCGTCGATCACCTTCATCTTCTGCTGCTACTCGAGCTCGAGGAAGAGTAGGCGGAGCTGGAGTCGACGTTGCTCGCTCCGACCATCGCTCGAGCCTTCCCGCCGCGGCCGTCCTTCTTCCTCGATCGCCTCTCGTCCTTATTCTTGTGCTTGTGCTTGTGATCGCGCCTCGATCTGTTCTTGTTGTCCGTCCTCAACCGATGCTTGTAGCCGTCCTTGTTCTCCATCTTCTCGGGGTAGTCGGCGACGAAGTGTCCTGGCTTGCCGCACTGAAAGCATGCCCTCGTGTTCCTCCTTGTGTTCACTCGGTTCTCGTGCATCCTCTCGAAACGCCTGGTCAGCAGTGCCAGCTCGTCCTCTGCAAGCACGTCGAACTCCTCATTTGGCAAAGTCATCAAGGAGGACAAAGAGTACATCCTAGTGGATGGGTTAGTGTTAGACTTTGCACCTAAGCCACCGATGAGAGCGAGACTATGAGAGTCAGTCGGACTCTCAAGCTTGGCTGGCATACCCCTATCCACCTCATCCGACTTGAGCTTCGAGAATAGCTCATTCACCATCAGAGTGTCATACTTCTCGGACTCAAGAATAGCCTCGACCTTTCCGTCCCATACTGTACGATCCAGCGAGTGTAAGAGTTTCACGGCTCTATCATGATCATCGTATGGGAGCACAGCCACATTGGCTCTCATGTTGTCCACCACAACCATAAATCGCTGGAACAAGGCGTCAATGGACTCACTGGGGAGATGAGTGAAGTTCTCGTACTCTCTCCGATAAGTCGCATACATCCGAGCCTGAACCTAAGCATTCCCAGCGTGAGCATCCTTCAACTGCTCCCAAATCCTACAAGCTAGGTCCTCTGTCTGAACCCGATCGAATTCGGATTGACACAGAGCACGAAACAAGTAGTCGACCGCCTTGTTGTTGGCGTCGAACATGTCCCTCGATCCCGGAGCAAGGAAGTTAATCGGATGAACATAAGCTGTGTTCACCATAACATCCCAAAGGATCTGACCCTTGCCACGGAGGAACGCAGCCATCCGTCTCTGCCACATCTGGTAGTTCTTTCCATCGAAGTGCGGAGGACCCGATCCCCGTTCCTGGTACACCATCTTTGGATCTTAGACTGGTTAGAGTTAATAAATACCCGTAACCGGCTCTGATACCACTTGAAGGACCGGAACGGCGAACCAGAGAGGGGGAAGTGAATGGGAGCCGATAAAAATTCTACTCAAGAATTCAGCATATGAACCCAAGATCACTCGGATACCTCCGCAAACTTCTCTTGCCAAATCCACGTAGCCACTGGAGTGCTACTGGACCTAGGAGCAAGATCCAACCAACAGCCACTCAAAACACGCAGCGGAAAACAACTCAAAACAGCTGCTGGAAACCAAAACCGATCAGGCCAGTTTCTGAAACCGGTCAGACCGATCCACTAGGACTTAGCCTCTTGTAGGCAGGGGAAACCGGTCAGGCCGATTTGGCAAACCAGTCAGGCCGGTTTTGTTCAGGAAATCCCCAAAAGACCTTCGAGACCAAACCTAGCAAAACCACCTCAAGAACCCTTCAACCTTTGAACAAGAAAAGTAATAGCATGAAAGAAGCTCTCCTGTCTAAAAACCCCTCACGACAGCCCACTGGGGCTAAACCGGTCAGACCAGTTTGGGAAACCGGTCAAGCCGGTTTTGCCTGGATAGTCGGGAAGAACTCAGCCCGTGGGAAAAACTCAACCTTCACCTCGATCGATCTCCCGATTCGTTCCACGGATTCAAGTGAGACTTTGGGCATAGCTGGGGTACCTCATGGGCTACCTTTGGCTAGAAGCTCGATCCTCAAAACCTACCCAATCAAGAGGAATCGGAAGTCAACCGTCAAGAACACCTTTCCACGAACTCCACCGAAAACCACCAAATCGAAGCCGTTTCGGAGGGTTTGCTGGAGCAAAGTCACCAAGCAAAGAGGCACAAGGTCCTCATATGTGACATCCAACAAGAATCCCTCAAAGAAACGCTCCCAAAACCTCACCACGAAAATTCCAAGAAAAGGCTCTGAAAATCACCAAAAAGAGAAAACGGGGGAGACACAATCAAGCCTTGAGGAACCACGTCGAATCATCTATACGTACCATGAAGGTTCATACAAGGTCTAGCTTGCCTCCCGATCATCCATCCCTCTCTCAAGATCTCACCATGAAGCTCTCAAGCTAGTCCTAGAAATCCTAAGGAAAATAGGAAGGAAAAATAGCCATGGGAAAATGAGCTAGGGTTCCAAGAGCTGGCTGCCATCCTCTCACCACTTGGGTTATATGGAGGCTAGCTGAAAGACTAAACTACCCCTATTACATAAACTAGGATACACGCCTACCAAGGGCACTTTGGGAAATTGTCTTTGTAACACCATCAGACGGATGCCCGGCGATCGCACTTCGCTTAGCCTCGACGTAAGCCTTGCGATCCCGACGCGTGTCCTCCGCTTCGAAGCTTCCCGGCGCCCTGCGACCCCAAACCGTTCAGACCGGTTTCACCAACCGGTCAGACCGGTTTTGGCCTGACAGCCACGCCCGGTCTTCAGCCTTGGCTTTGTGGCTCAACCAAGTAACCTAGTGGTTTTCTGGTGAACCACTACAAACCCCGCGAACTTGATGTAGCCTCCGCCAATCACCACTCATGACTCAGCTTCCACGAAGTCCTGGCTCGACCTTGGTTTTGAGGCTCAACCAAGAAACCGTCCACGACTTCGTCTTGTTGTTCTTGCCACCATGCGGCCCGCACTTGACCCCACTGGCCACCGGGTCCCTCGAACCAAGCCAACTTGTCTTCTCCACACCTGGAGGCCTCACCGGCAATGACCTTTCGTGCTTGTTCTTCACCTGCACCAACACCAGTCAAGCCGCAACCTGCACCTGCAGTACTTAGCCAAGAGTCAGTCCACACAACGTTGTCAATCACTCATCACACCAGGAAGCGACCATCCACCGGTCCTCGAACCACACATGGCTCTCACCGCCGCCACTCAAGCGCATTAGCAAAGTCAGCAGCGCTGTCGCGCTTAGACCCACCGCACCTGGCGCCCTCGCATGTGCACAAAGTCGCTCATAGTATTTAGAGCTAGATCCACTTGCGTAGAGGAGGAGGAGATGGAGCCCGAGCTTGCGCTGGCGCCGGAGAGCATCTGGGAGCCGTCCACCATGACGGAGGAGCAGATCTGAGCCCGCGGGCTGCTGAAGCCCAAGGCGGAGGTGGGCTAGAGGCCAGTGGCCGGCGAGGCGTTCCCTACCAAGGGGATCGGCGAGACCGTCACCTTCCTTGAGCACATCGAGCGCGGATTCGGGGTCCCCACCGGTGACTTCTTCCCCAGGCTGTTGTACTTCTACCAGATCGACGTAGTACACCTCGTCCCTAATGCCATCACGATTGTTTCATCCTTCATCCACCTCTCACTACAAGAAAAACGTCGACTAGTGACGCAAACAAAAGGTCGTTTCTCGTCATAAACCGCGATTAATGACGTCGGTTGTTACGAAAACGCACCGTCATTAATGGAGCGTCACAAACCGCGATTAATGACGAGACCTTATTTCCCGGCGTCATGAGTTTAATGACGCGTGGAAATTCGTCTATACAATGCGTCATAACTTCGTTCCTACAGCTTTGCCACGCTGGACAGAATCTGATGTGGCATCCGATGTGGTAGGCCAATTGTGACAAATCGTATGCGTCATAAAACGAATTTGGCCCGTTTGTAGTTGGGTTGAGCCCAAAACTGTTCCTGTAGGCTGGCGTTGTTCATATAGCCCAAAAAAGATTTTGTTGGGCCCAATTGTAGCTTTTTCAGATGAAATTTGATTAGGGTGGGCCCATTTTGGTTGGGTCGAGTCCAACAAGTACGCACATTGTTGCGGCCTTCTGTGTCATGTTAATTTGACAAAAAATGACTTTTGGCCCAATTAAAAGTGGGCTAAGCCCACTGAAGGACAATATAAAATTAACTAATCATGCATCATAATTAATGGATTTAATTTCAATTCTGATCCTTTTTTTTTGAATAATTCCAATGTGGTTGGCAAAATAGTAATCAGCACATATTTCTTTATACAATAAAGCAAACTATTGTTTATTATCAAGCACGACCATATTGTTCATCACATATCACAAACTATTACAAGATAACAGTATCAACAGGAACATTGATTAACAAAGCTAAATCCAGTTCATAATCACAAGAGAAAGTGGAGATTTCATCTAATGATCTTAACCTCTTCATCTTTTACTGCTAAGCAGTAGACGAAGGAGGTCCTCACTGTCTTCGGTTAGCTTCTGCAACCTCTTAATCTCAGCAGACTACATTTTCAGAGTTGATTCTAATTCTTCGGTCTTCTTCTTCAAGCAACATAACTCTTTCTGGTGAGCAATAAACCGTTGTCGAAGTTGTACCCCATCCTGATTGGGAGCGTCAACTCGCTCTTCATCAACACTACTACATAAGGATTTGGTACCCATTCTTGAGTACTCGGCTGCCTCTGTTTTAATTTGTTCGGGAAGAAGCATCATTGACTTGGTAGCTTCCATCTAGCAACAGTGGATCCCAAGTCAGATTAGTACCTTGTAATTGATTCGAACTAAGGAAACAAAGGTGTTAAGTTTGCTACCTTGGAGCAGATCTGAACAGGAGCGACTTCAGATGTTTACCCTTTGGCCCGCTGAAACAAGTACAAGAACAAAAGGTAAGGGTTGAGATCATTCGCAATCGGAAACAAAGGTGTTAAGTTTGTTACCTTGGAGCAGGTCTGAACAGGAGCGACTTCAGACGTTGACCCTTTTGCCCGCTGAAACAAGTACATGAACAAGAGGTTAGGGTTGAGATCATTCGCAGTCGGAAACGAAGAAGGTGTTGAGTTTGTTACCTTGGAGCAGGTCCGAACAGGAGCGACTACAGATGTTGACCCTTTGGCCCGCTGAAACAAGTACAAGAACAAGAGATAAGGGTTGAGATCATTAGCAATCAGAAGCAATTTCATTTATTAAGTTCAATGCGGTACATGAACGATCACACCTAATCCATCATCACCCAAGCATGCAACAAAAATATGGAAAGCCAAAGAACATGGGTAAGCAATATAATAATTTCATCTTTTAATTTCTACAAACCTCAAGTAAGTTGACTTGGAACAATCTCTTGCAATAGGGAATAGAAGATCCACAATCACCCAAGCATGCAACAACAATATTCAACGGCAAAGAGCATGGGGAAGCAGTCCAATAATTTCAACTACAAATTTCTACAAACCTCAAATAAAATGACTTCGAACAAATTCTTGCAATAGGGTACAGTAGATACACAATCACCCAAGCATGCAACAACAATATTCAAAGGCAAAGAGCATGGGGAAGCAGTCCAACAATTTCATCTACAAATTTCTACAAACCTCAAATAAAATGACTTCTAACAAACTCTTGTGATAGGGTACAGTAGATCCACAATCACCCAAACATGAAAGAATATTATAGAAAGCCAAAGAGCATGCGGAAGCAGTCCAATAATTTCATCTACAAATTTCTACAAACCTCAAATAAAATGACTTCGAACAAATTCTTGTGATAGGGTACAGTAGATACACAATCACCCAAGCATGCAACAACAATATTCAAAGGCAAACAGCATGGGGAAGCAGTCCAACAATTTCATCTACAAATTTCTACAAACCTCAAATAAAATGACTTCTAACAAACTCTTGCGATAGGGTACAGTAGATCCACAATCACCCAAACATGAAAGAATATTATAGAAAGCCAAAGAGCATGGGGAAGCAATCTAATTCAATCGATCAATACAGGGAGGAGACCACAGACCTGACGAATACGACGGGAAGAAGGTGTCGAATGCCGTCTCGATTTAGTAGCCCGACCTTGCGCCTTCAGCACGATGTTCTGCGCAACTGTTGCAGATTTGTGGCCGCCAGGGTGAGCCTCGGGAGAGCCAACGGAGCAACGAGTTTTAACCATCTTGCAGCTTCAAGGACGTTGCCGAGAAAGGTCGCCACTCGTAGAAGAGGAAGGCTGCCGCTCATAGAAAAGGAAGGCCGCCGCTCGTAGAAGAGGAAGGCCGCCGCTCGTAGCAGAGGAAGCCGTCGTCGGTAGCTAGGCCTCTGTTGCTACTTCCGCCGCAGATCTAGGTCTCTTCGGCGGTCGAGGAGAAGATCCCCTGATCTTGGAAAATTACTAGGAGGGAATTGGGAGATCTGGTTTCCCTCTTTGTTTTATATATAAACGAGGAGGACCAGAAGGAGGAGCGGGGAATTCAAATTTTCAAGTCCCGCCTTTGTGGTCCAGAGCGGGAAACGGAAGACTTTGGATCATGGACCCAAACGTCAATGACCCAAATGAAAGACCGCTTGGGTGTCGGACCCAAACGTCAGTGACCTTACGCTGAGAGGCAAGTTGTTGACTGGGTTGTCCGTGCCACCATGGATCATGGAATGGACAAACACACACAGGACTATACTCTACTTCATATTCACGTAAGACGAATGATCCGATATTCGCATTACAAATGTACTCACTGCAACAAAATAACGTACCGTTTCAACTATTTATTACATGACTACAAACACTTAAATAAAACATTAAAACTATAGGGGACCCTGGTACAACCCTTCAAGTAATCTTCTACGGAGATTGTGCATAAATTTGTGATGATCAGTGCATACAACCGCCCAATCATATGTGAGTATTCCATGAGGAAAGATTCGCTCTAAGAGAGACATGCACTTGTCCTGCAATTGTGTGCAGTTAGCCTGAATTGCCCATCGTAGAAATGAAGTCACAGTTTCCTCGCTTGCCATGTCCCACATCTTTGATGCACAATGCAGCTTCAACCTTTCGACTTGGTACATGTCGGCGACCGAGAGTAAATAAGGCCAGGCATTGGCAGGAGCGTCCCATAAATCAGCCTCCTCCGGGAGTGATCCTTCACTAGCATATTTGATCAGGACCGAGAAGCCATCAGGGTGTGTGTCAATAATTGTAACAGTTTCAGAGCTAGACTCCACTCTCGAGCCGTAGAGCATTGCCTCCATCACACAAGATACTTTCGCCACATCGGCACGTATCGCTCGTATCACCCGGCATTCCGCACCTACGTGGAACACAACTTCCACAGGGGCTTGGGCTGCAACGGTGTGGCATATGCTTCTTTCCACTAATGGAGGAGGAACTTCAATGCAGTCATCCTCCAGTACTGAAACAACACATGATATGTGTATGCGATCTTCACTGGATGTCACGCGCTCAATGTCATGATGCTCCACCAGACATTCAAATCCTCTTGCTTCTAGATCCCGATTCATGAACCAAACTTCTTTTGTAGCTTGAACTCGAAACGTATCATCTTCATTGTTTGGGTCTCCAGCCATCGCACGCAACAATACTCGCACCTACGTGGAAGCAGTCACAGGTTTGACAAACAATAACATAATGCGACCGTATCGCCATGTGTGAGTGTGTGTCTTCATAGCAGCAACGAGACACGTACCATTTGGGATTTGTGCAGAGGAACGAGGACGACAGCAATGCCGTCTGGAACATCCATCCACTAATGATCATTCATACCTGTAGGATAGCAACGTAGTTTCCATTGATGGCCTCCCACCATGAACGTACCGGATTCCTTGAAGTTGCCCGCGGTTCCTTCGGCTTTCGCTTCCTGGCTTGAGACTGAGAAGTCGACTTGCATGGAAGGAATCATTTTAGCGTCTAAAGCCATTAACACAAATGGCCTACATTGATCGTCTCGTGCCTAAAGTGTCTCTTATTATAGTGGGCTGGGAGTGAATGTGTCGTTCCGAAACGTCCGTTCATGGACATCAGTTACCACTCGGAATGGACGCGTCCCTTCAGAGCGGGTGTGGCCATGTTCGGGTCATGAACTTCCGGGTTCTAGTCCTTAAGTGCGATTCACAATGATCGACATGTCCGTTCAGAGGGGGTGTGCTGCGTGTGCACACAAGTTCGTCGGTTAACGCCTGATGTCAGTGCTTTACTGCAATTCTCAATGATCGACACGTGGATCAACTTGTGAAAGCGTGTCGTTCCCGAATGCCCATTCGAGATGCCCTTCTGTGCTTATATGCATGTTAATATTACACACACACACACAAAAAGATATATTGCTATTCCAATTCCAACTTATTCCGTTTTGGTCTTGTCGCGTCAACAAGTTCATCACGTTTCTCAGTCTCCAAGGCCAGCGGGAATCATCAAGTGCGAATCCTGACCATTCGTAGACCTTTACAGTCACGACTCACGCAGCATACATTGCGTGTTGCAACGCAAGGACCATCCAGTCCCTCTGATTACAGCACCCAATCTTGTTCTCCAGATGCAATTGACACCTAAACCATTACATAAATAAACGGTGGAGAGTTGTCTCGTTGTTGATGCGGCATGAGCTGACGCAGTGAGACAACCATTAGATGCAGCTGATGCGGCGTGATTTGTCCGCAGGACTTTCTTGTGCTCTACAGAGAGGAAAGTCTGGAAGTAAACACATACCTAGACATGTCGGGCTCATCCCGTGATACCCATCGTCCACACATGTAATCGATGCACGCCACTGAAGATTCTGACCTAGATAGATTCCTATCACGCATAGGCCTGACTATATTCCGAGCATCTCATGTTTTCCTTAGTAACTTTAGCAATGCTACACCGAGCTCACGTGACCGATGTAGTCCTCGATAAATAGGCGAGTGCAGCAGAGCGTTCTTGAAAGGAAAGGCCAACACTTATCGATTCCCCGTCTTGCATTTCTCTACTTCAGTGGGATACAAGGGTGAGATCATTTTGTTGGCTAATCTTGTTTACTTTATGTATGCATGGTATTGAGACGGTCACATTGTTAGCTTATGTAGGGTTTGTTCTTCGTTTGTGTATGCAGTACATGGGGAATGGCCGGGCAAGGAAGGAACGGAGCATGGAACTTGGAGGAGTCGGGGAAGGGGGAGCTGTCGGGCGCAATAGCACCTCACCGCCACCCGGTCCAGCCACTGCCATCGGCACCGCAGCAGCACCCGGCCCCAATGGCACCTCCACTTCCGTTGGTAACGGCACCTCAGCAGCACCCGGCCCCAATGGCACCTCCACTTCCGCTGGCATCGGCACCTCAGCAACACCCGTGGGTGATGCCACCTCCAGTTCAGCCGCTGGCAACGGCAGCTCAGGATCAACTGAACCTCATGGCACCACCTTTTCACCCACGCCCCAGGCCGACAGCTCTGCTGTTGCCCGTTGAAATGCCACCCCCGCGGCCAGTGCTCATTGAACAAGATGAATCGCATGACCTGAAATGGTTTGTGTTGCTTTGGCTTCAGCAAGGCGGGCTCGCCCGTGTTTATCACAAAGGAATGTGGGTGTGCCCTTTTTGCCACAGGGGTCACAGGCAATGGACCATTCGTGACCTGCTATTACACGCGCATAACATCGCCGTTTCGCCTACCTAGATTTGGGATGCAAGGGCGAGGCATCACGCTTTGGAGGAGTATCTGATCCAGGAGACACATTTTGCTGCACTCCGTGCAGCGGCTGGATTTCCATGAGCCCATGATGGTAGTAGTATGAACCGTGATGGTAGATGCTAGTAGTATGTGGTGATGGTAGTAGTATGAGCAGTGATGGTAGATGCTAGTAGTAAGTGGTGATGGTAGTAGTATATGAGCCGTGATGGCAGATGCTAGTAGTATGTGGTGATGGTAGTAGTATGAGCCATGATGGTAGATGCTAGTAGTATGTCGTTCAGAGTATGTCGCTGTAGTTCGAACTATGGTGGATCCATCCATCCTCATGTGTAATCAATGCGTATGCATGCATTTGTGTCGTTTGTATTTGGATTGTGTTGTTTCTAATAAAAATGGTATTGTGTGTGTACTCCCTCGGTATAAATTCGTTGTATACGGAAACTCCATTCCATTGATTTTTTAAATACCGAAAGAACACAGACCAAAGTCTGGTTTGTAGTTTTCAGTCAGACCGGATGAAACTGTCACTACTACGCAATAAGAAAACCAACATCTTACAAGGAAAAAAACAGTAGTAGTAATATTCAATTAGACCAGATGAACAGAAGGCGAATCTTCGTTCTGCTTCTTCTACTCCTACTTCTGCTAGTAGCAGTTACCACTAATCCACTAATCAAGGCGCCGCTTCTTTGTCGATGGTGCACCCGGTGCCTTGTTGCAGCTACTCACAGACGAGGATGTCGCTCTGTTGCCACTGCCCGTGGAAGATGGTGGCAGACCTCCCAGGGCGCCGCCCGCGGATGAGGCCGTCCCTCCAATGCCGCCGCCAGAGGATGATGTCGCCACTCCATGGCGGCCGGTCTAGCACGGCCTTGGTGCCGCTCCATGGTGGATGATGACGGCCGGTCGATGATGGCCTCTGCTCGGCGAGGATGGCAGAGATCAACTGCCGCCGACCGATGAGGATGAGAGAGGATGACGGCGCTTGGAGACGACAGTTCCCCGGTGAGTGGTGGTGCTTCCGCACCCCTGACCCCTGGCACCTCTTGCTGACTTGCGTGGGGTGCGATGTTTCAGAGGCACATGATCTTGGATTTCATTTTGTTCCACAAACTCCGAATCATCAGAGGATGTGTCAACCACCACCCCAATGGGCCTTCGCTCTGCCTCCTCTTCATCAGACCACTGGAGATCCTCCCTTTCATCAGAAGAGGAGGAGGATGTGGCTTGCGCTGCACCTCTAGGAGACAATGGCTCCATGGGGAGAGGAAGAGAGCGTTGTGTGAGGATGGGGTTTTTTTGTTGGTTGCAAGAGTTGGGAGAGGAAGAGGACGCTGTGCGAGAATGGGGTTTTTTGTCCGCAAGAGTGGGGAGGGGAAGAGGGCGCTGGGAGGAAGGGGGATATTTATGGCCAGAGGAACCCATTCAGCCATTATTGAAAAAACTGCTCCCGAAAAGATTAGAGTAGTTGTGGGATCCGTTCAATTCAAACTAATTCAATTTTGACCAAATTTACACTTATATCTACTTATCGGGAAGTGAGAATTGCATTGTTTTGTGGATGGAGGGAGGGCGTTCTGAGGAAGGGGGAAAGACCGTTCAGCAGAATGTTAATGGACCGGAAGAAATAATTGTAGTCCAGAAGGTCCTTTTAGCAATACATCAGTATACCGGACCTTCTGGACTACCTTTTCCACTCATTTGTCTTTGTTGGAGCTGTAACTCCTCCATTGTTCTCCCACAACCTTGTTCTTTGGCTATCCTGTCAATGATGCCTCGTCCCTGGGCAAATCGTATTCCTGACATTGTTGTGAGCATCGCGAATAAGATCAGTGATGCAAGAGATTTCATCATGTTCAAAGCTGTCTGCAAGGGTTGGAACTGCGCTCGTTCAGGTGAGGCGCGCCCGTTTGACCCTTGGATTCTGAAATCTGAATTTATCAGTGAATCTGGAGCAGTGACATTTGCATTCGTCGCTGATATGCGGCTTTTTGAGGTCTCCTTTCCTGCATTGGCTGGGAAAAGGACTAGATTGATTGGTTGCGGCGGATCTGGAAGCCTAGTCGCCTTAGATTGCAGAGATTGGTGCAACGCGCTCATGCTGAATCCTTTGTCTCCTTGGAAGCACATTCGCCTTCCTCAACTTCCAAAATGGAGCCAAATGGCTACTCTCCAAGCTTGTATCTTGTGCCTTGAAACAACAGCTGGTGTAGAGTCATTTGTCGTGATTACTTTCTTTTGGCCAGAGAAATCTTTTGCAGCGCTTGGGTCATTACCCGTTTCCATTTGGCATTTGGGTAGCCAATCCGACTGGACTACACTACCTTCGGAAGATTTCTGGTGCAGTTCTTCTGAACACATGCGGATCTACTTGGGGCAAGATCTTTCAGCACCTCCCCATCCTGTTGGACTTCGGTTGTCATGGGTCATTAGCATGGGCAACTCTTCTCTACTCGAAGGTGAAGACCGATTGTTCTTTGTTGTTCTGGAGGAGAAAGAAGCTGAGGTGGTAGAATTAACTTTGCATTCATTCGTCAGGGACATTTGGCAGCCTATTCCCTGGGAGAGAGCTCCTGAGTTCCGGAATAAGATTATCTTGTTTGGTCCTGGCAAGTGCATTGTTACAGAAGAGCATGCCATTTCTAGTTTGGCTGACCTGGGGGCAAATCACATGTACTTCCTACGAACTTTTCATCACGATGAAAAGAATGAGTACTGGATCTACCAGCAGGGAGTAGGTATTGATCCAGTCATCAACACTACTCCGGCGATCCGCATTAAGCAGGTTCGTGGGGACTCGATTTGGTTGCGAGGAACATGGCTGTTGCCTAGCTATCCGTAATGAGGAACTTCGATTGTGTACCACCTGTAACGCAATTCAATGTACAAATATCTATATTATCACCCTTCGTCAATTATTCCGCGCATATGTACGAGTTTCTACCACAATCACCGTAGGGAACAAGCAGTTACGCATTCGGTAATCAGGAAGGTCCTTCCCGCAAAACATCAACAGAGCGGACAAGTATCAAACATCATAAGATGGCATCTCACAGCTACTCATCACCACAAAGTTCACACCACCAAGTAGCAACTACCAAAATACAAGCATGATTGGCACCTCTAAACCGTCTACCTAGCAATAACACCACGAATCACATTATTCCTCATTGTTGTCCTTGCTGAGCGACCTCTTATATGAGGTCTGTCTCAGCAATTCCCTCACCTTCTTCACAAGTGTTGCAGAATCCAGGAGCTGCTTGACCGTCTGTAGGTCAGCGGTAGTCTCTTGAATCTCCCTATTAGCCTTTGCACATTCTTCCTTCCATATCCTTGCCTCCCTTTCAGCTTTTAGGTACCTATTGGCTTCACCCTTTTCTGTAGGAGACAACAGAGCATCGTTTCTCATTTTCTTTCTCGTCTCAAACAGGTTATGAGTTACCTCCCCGTAGTATCGCGTTATCGTCTGCAGCTCAGCTGCTCTGACATTGGCCTCCTCCTTAGCAGTTGTACATGCTTCTTTCCACGACCTTGCTTCCTCTTCTGCTTTTCCCTTCATTTCCATCAGTTTCTCTAGAACTTTTAGAGTCCTAATATCCCATTCAGGATCTATCCACCTAAACGACGCGCACTTCATGCCATCAGTCTGCAGTCACCGATTTCGTTCATATAATTAGCGATTGACCACACTAACATCAAACGCAGAAGCAACATTTATTAGAAGTGATAAAGGTTATCGTTTACCTCATAGCAGCATACATATCGACGCCCAGGGTTGGCGCCTGTCCAGTCATACTTCAGATGGACAGGCAACCCGTCCTTGCACTCATTTTCATTAGGATCTGTAACGATGACTTCACGAGGACCAGGCGTCGGCGATCTGGAGCTTTCGGAGTCTACTCCAAACACCTTTAAAATACATGAATATAGTCTGTTAACCCAGATCCCCAAATCCAGAATTCCCCTTAACTAGTATGACAGATCAAAGTAGCATGGCTAAACAGAGGACTGACCTGACCGGAGCGAGTCCTGCTTCTCCGTTCGCCGCTAGGGTCGCTACAATTCGCCATTCCCGCCACGGGCAACAGTAGATCTAAGCACCGACGCTAGCTCTAGTCTTTACCACAAGGAAAAGGAGTGTGGTGCCGGCGAGTCTCTTGTAGAGTTGCAGTAGTGTACGCCGCGTCGTCGAGAGAAATGAGATATATACACTTGTCTGTGGGAAAACTTTTTTTGGCTATCGCACGCACTTTTCTCCCACCAACTTACCAGAACGGCTCCGTGCTATTGTTGGGGCAATTACACAATTTTTTCTCAGGAAGGTCCTTCCTGCAAACCATCAAAAGGACGGACGATCCGATTCTGGATCAATCCAAACAAACAGCATCTTAGCTTTACCTCCCTTTTTACCACTAGGAAGGTCCTCCTTGCGAAACATCAACAGGCCAGAGTTTCCTCAATCAAAACTTCCCCCTTCTCTATCTATTACCACCATACCTCCATTGTTCTTCCTCTACCTCCATTACAACGCGTATGAATTCTGAATGGTGAGTATGCTCGAAACGAATGAGTTTGGATCTTCTACGGACATTGTGCATAAATTCGGGATGATCAGCGCATACAACCGCCCAATCATATGTGAGTATTCCGTGAGGAAAGATTCGCTCTAAGAGAGACATGCACTTGTCCTGCAATTGTGTGCAGTTAGCCTGAATTGCCCATCGTAGAAATGAAATCACAGTTTCCTCGCTTGCCATGTCCCACATCTTTGATGCACAGTGTAGCTTCAACCTTTCGACTTGGTACATGTCGGCGACCGAGAGTACATAAGGCCAGGCATTGCGATTCACAATGACCGACACGTCCGTTCAGAGGGGGTGTGCACACAAGTTCATCGGTTAACGCCCGGTGCCAGTCGTTAACTGCAATTCTCAATTACCTCCATTGCAATGCGTATGAATTCCGAATGGTGAGTATGCTCGAATCAATTTGGAATAGATTAAACCAAATCGACATAATAAGATGACATCTCATAGCAACTCATCACCACAAAGTTCACACCACCAGTCCACCAACAAGTAGCAAACATCATACGATGATCCGGTAGCCAACACCAAAACACAATCATGATACAAGTTTCACAATAATCATCACTACTCATTCAGGTTCATAACTCCATCTCATGTTTGGCTTCCTGCAGCTGTTCCTTCACCTTCTGCACCTCCTACCGTGAATTTTGTGGCCTTGCGGGACTCTCTTGCATTTCTTAATGTTCTATCAGAAGATCTGGATGTCTCATCTCAGGGCGAGGACTCTATAGGATCTCGAAAGAGATCGAAAACATCATAGAACAATTACCAGAAAAAGAGAAAGAGATTCAGTACACACCTAAGGACAAGACAACTGAGGGCGGAGATCATTCTTCTTACCATATACATTGGAATAAAAGCGTCAATGAATGGGTAGGATATTGAGTTTTTTTGGTCAGTCTTTTCTTTTAAATTTTCAAAAAGTTCGTTGTCTGTTGGACTGAAACGGGTACTAATAGGCAAGGGTACCCGTTTCAGTCCAACTGACAACGAACTTCTTGAACATCTAAAAGAAAAGACGGACCAAACAAACTCAATGTCCTACCCATTTATTGACACTTTTATTCCAATGTCTATGGTAAGAAGAATAATCTCCGCCCTCAGTTTTCTTGTTCTTAGGTGTGTACTGAAGCTGTTTCTCTCTTTCAGCTAGTTGTTCTATCATGTTTTGGATCTCTTTGGAGATCCTAATAGAGTTCTCCCCCGAGATGAGGCATCCAGATCTTCTAATATAACATTAAGATGTTCTTGTAGAACTAAACTAATCCTTGGAGAAATCTCATCTCGGTCTGAAAAATAAACTCATCTCAGTCTATAAAAAAACCTGAATCCCTTGAACCCATTTGTATGAGTACAGTAAAACAACCGCCACACGCCACAAAACCTGGTTGTTTGCTACCTACATAAACAGTTGTGCACCTCCACAAAAATCCATAAAACGAGTGGCTTGAAGCACATCTAGAAGCTACTAAAATACAAAACCTATTGTAAGACGATGCAAATTGAAAACTAACTGAATCTAACATGAATTGTCTATAGCCTATCAACTTCTAACACCTATCGAAGTGCAAGTCTAAAGGTACGATAATGCAATCTAAATCTACCAAATATGCTCATCAATCCTCCAGATCCCCAAATCTAGATATCCCCAACCCTAGTAAGATAGGGGAAAATATAGCGGCTCAAACCAGAGGACCAACCTCGTCTTGCTGTCTCATCCTCTTGTTGTTGGGATGTGGCGGCGCAACCATCTTCCCCTCACCGCTAGGATCCGCCATTCCTACCACGAACTATCGCAGATCTGCGTAGCGGAAGTCAAAAGTCTTTGCGAAGTCTGAGTGAAGTGTCTCACCAGCCATTGGATAAGTAATTATAGAATCAACTGTAACTTACATGTGGGACCTGGTCACAGTAAAGAATTCGCATGAACTATTAGTAGAGTTTCCCATGTTCTTATCACAACCAACGACTGGTGCAGTGGTAAACAGCACAACCTTGTTCCTTCAGGTCCCTGGTTTGAACCCATGCCATGGCAAATTATTTTTGCAACATTTCGTGACCTATGCTTACACGTGGGACCCTAGAACTATTTATGACGACTTGGAACACTCTATTTTAAAATAATGCTTACATGTGGGACCAAAGTTGGTTTATGACGCCGCTGACATGGCGAAAATGCTTACATGTGGGACCCTGGAAAATTTTATGACGACTTGGAACACTCTATTTTCGAAAAAATGCTTACATGTGGGACCCTGCTGAATTTTATGACGACTTGGATTAATCTGTTTTTAAAATAATGCTTACATGTGGGACCGATGTTGGTTTATGACGTTTTTTCAGAGCTTATGGCGTCACAAAATAGCATGGAACAGGGAACGCCCTGCTACAGTACCAACTGTAATGACGAAATTTTTTTTGTCACTAAATTTGCTCGGAAGTGAAATATTATGACGAGATCAGCCAGGAACGTCATAAATCAATGACGCTAAAATGTGGTTGCGTCACTAGTCAATGATTTTCTTGTAGTGTCTGCGAGGCATACTTGGGGATACCGCCGCACTTCCACCTGTGGTGGTATTTCTTCGAACTGAAGAAGATGGGGAAGTCCGACGTCGTCGGTAGCGTCGGGTTCATGCTACGCCGGTACATGAAACTGGTGTACATCGGCCTGGTGCTGCCTGACAACACCACGGGCTGGAAGCAGGGCTGGTTCTACCTCGACAACCCGGCGCCAGTGCTTCCGATAAGGTCTGGGTACGCACCTGTACCTAGGTGTGAATGGTCAAACCAGCTGACGTCGCAGGAGACTGACGCCCTCAAACCTCTACTGGAGAACCTGGAGAAGTTGAAGACGGAGGGGCTGACCAGCGGCGCCGTGGCGATCAGCTTCAGTCGGCGGCTACTGCAGCCCATCCAAGATCGGGTGCACCCCGCGTACGAGTACTACTGGGGCCAATCCGATCCCACCCGGGTCGTGCGGCACAAGGTCTCCAAGGAGGAGATGGTGGCGTGGGTGAAAGGCATATTTGCCGGGCGCATCCGCAATCGGACGTGCCCTAAGGCACTTGTCACACCCTGAAATTTCCAAATTTCAGGATGTGAATAGGAAGAAAGATTAAACAACGATTTTCCCTTAATTTTAAAATTTTTCCCAACATTTAATACTTTACAGGGAATATAGTACAGGAAAAAAAACAAAAACAATATTTGTTTTTCTAAATTAAATTAATGGTTTCATGTTTGTTGCAATCATGCTGATGGATTGTTTTTGTTTGTTGAATTCAAATTCATGTTTGAATTCATTTTGAAGCCCTTTTGAAAAAAAATGCAAACCTTTTCCTTTATCTCCCTCTCCCTTTCTTCTCTTCCGGCCCAGTGTCGTTTGAAGCCCAGCGTCAAGGTCTACCGGTGCACCCTGGACTTTTTCCCTCACCGCGCCTCGCGCCGCTCGTCTCGGCCCAGTTCAGTACGCAGCTCAGCAGCCAGAAGTCTGGTTTTACTCCCCGGACTCCTTTGCTTCGCTCGCGTCCACCGCTTCCTGCGGCCCAGCTAGGCCCAGTTGCCCAACTCACCCTCCGCCGCCTGCTCTCGCTGACGGGAGGGACCCGCTGGTCATCCCTCTCCTCCTTCCGTTGCCATGCCGAACTCGGGCTCGAGTCCGAGCCACCGCGTGCCGCCTTGCCCTTGGCCCGCACGCCAAGGTGTCCCTGGCCTCTATATAAGGCGCTGCCGCAGCACCTCGGCCCCAGGAACCCCGAAACCCTGGGCGCCCGAGAAACCCTAGCCACACCGCCACCGCTGATCTCCTCCATCACAGCCACTCCGTCACCGAGGAGACCGTCAGGAGCTTCGCGTGGAGGTGAGGAAGGTGCTGGAGCCGCTTGTTTGCGTCCCCGTGCTTCGCATCACCTAAACATGCTCGCCGAAGTTCTCGTCGCCGCGGCCGTCCGCCCTGTCGTGCTGCGCGCCGTCACCACCGACCGTGCGCCCACCCCGGTGCGCTAGATGTGTTCGCTGAAACCCCCGCTTCACCCTGGACCAAGTCCCGTGCCGAATCGTGGCCCCCAGCTCTAGATCGAGCTAGTCGCCGGAGCACCGCCACAGCGCCGCTGCTCGCCGTCGTGACCCACTGCCGCCAGTGCATAACTTAATCGTTTTAGCTCCGTTTTTAGTGTTTTTGGTGTCCAAGAGATCGTCTCGAAGTGTAGATTAGTTTTTCACCTCTGTTTCGTTCTGTTAGTACTGTTTGATGATTGTTTCGTATTTATTCTTGTTGTATGCTTGTATGTGATTGATGTGGTACGTAGAGAGCGAGGCGTTCGAAGGATTTGAAGATCAAGACGCGCCAGAGTTTGAGCAGCAGCAGAGTCTTGTTGAAGGCAAGTCTCCCTTGATGCATACCCATTTATCCTATATAACATGCACTTAATTCATTGTATTTACTTTTATTGCTTACATTAACTTTGACGGGTACCTATTAAGGATCATGCCTAGTATTTTATGACCTTTGCCTTGTAACCGGGTTACTAAATTAATCTTGATGGTAGCTATTGCTTAGCATGCTTAACTGGGATGGTGTTAATCAACATTGTTAATCTTTTATGTTCTATGTTCTGTTATGTTATTTTAATTGCAAGACCACCTTTGATATGTTAATCAAAACATGGAGAACCACCCAGGAAAATAGTACAACCACAAGAACTAAACGGGCAATGGTATTGGCCAATTAATTAGGAACTTTAGCTTGGGGTGATCTTACCTGATAAGGACATGGGATCGGCGGTACTATGGGGTATGGACCCGCCCTAGCAGGGGATTGGGTCAGTTCTTTTTATGGTGGGGTATTGACCTGCTAGGGGGCTTTATACCTTGCTAACTGATCCGGACCTTGTGGGTCACAACTTGCTGGGGAACCTTTGTAAAGGCCTTGTAGCATCCCTATGCAGCCACACCTTGATAGTGTGGTATGGTGTCTTGCAAGCACCGCATGGTTGGGGTCAAAGTTCTTCAGAGCTTTTACGCTGCTTGTGGTGAAAGTGTACAACCTCTGCAGAGTGTGAAACTAACCGGTTAGCCGTGCTCACGGTCAAGAGTGACCTGGACCCTCACATGACTAAGTTATGGAACATGATATTAAATCGTTGCTTTATCTTTATTTTTGATGTACATGCTCTATATTAAATGTGGGATGGTATAAACTTATACTCTCTAGTAATTATGTTGCTAATAAAACTTGACCAACTAAAATGCTAATCTGCTTGAACCTTAGCCACCCACCATATGGCCGTGCATGTTATATGTTGTTTTCCCCTTGCTGAGTACGGCACGTGCTCATGCTTGTCTATTTCTTGTATCTACAATGCTCGGATTGTTGCTCAGACTGGGAGAGATTTGAAGCCTATCCCGGAGATTTCCAAGAGTTCTAGGTGTACGTGTCTTCCGTCAGCTACCTGTGGAGGCGTCTCTATCCGCTGCGAGAACTCATTATTTATGTTCGTTTAAGACTTTTGGTCATGTAATAACTCCATCTTCATGTGGCACTGATTTTGGTATTCACTGAGTCATTACATGTGTGTAACTTGATCCTGGCGCACATGTAATCAATGCATTCGGTTTTGCCTTTAAAACTGGGTGTGACAAAGTGGTATCAGAGCCGTGTTGACTGTAGGACGTTTGGCTAGATAGAAATGGTCGAATTTAAGGATTATAAAATCTTAGAAGCCATTCTTAGTTCATGCTTTGCTTTATTTCTAATTTAATAATCTCATCCTTGCTTTTACCCCATCCCTGATCTCTACTTGACTCTCTATCTTGACCCTGTTGTCTTTCTCCTTTTAGCACTTTAATCTTGGTACTTATCTCACTCTGCACGTGTTCACTGTACCTCTAGATGGTTCGTCATCTAAAGACTGCTTACAGGAGCTCTGACCCTCATTACAGCCCCCAAGAGGACTATTACTACTACCAGCCACATGCTCCAGCACCACCTGTTCCACAGCCTGAGCGTGCCGAGGATGCATTCTGGACAGTGAGCTCGTATAACCAAGACGGGAGAGGCATTCTCATGGCTGACAATCTAAGGAGGACGGTGTATCGATTGGGATATGGTGTAGACCCAACCTACCACTGTGTGATGTGGACTCATCTTTGGTTTGAGCCTCACTGGAAGGTAACAATGATCATTTATGAGAGGGTTCTACACTACGGACCTAAGGAGATATCCAGGCATAATGATGTTGCTGCTAGAGACACCATGGAAGCTGGGATTGCCAAAGCTACTAGGAGGGCACTCTATGTTCTCTCTCACAGGGAGCATTTTGAGTTGGCACACACTCGCAGTTTGTACACTCCCTACAGAGAAAGTGGGAAAGCCAAGACCTACATCGCATCAGCTTCTGGCCATAGCCCCACCTTGGACAACCTCCGTGAGTTGCTAGCCGCTGTCAAGACCACTTTGGATGACACCAACAACATGCTTGCCAAAGCTCAACTAAAGAACTATACACTAGAAGCACAGAAGCGTCTGTTGGAGGCTACCCTGAACGGGGATGACCCCCTGTGATCCGAGACGGTGTGGTGGAACCTCACCTCTCCCAGCACCAAGGAGAACCTGCTACAACTCCCCCGATGCCTACACTGGAGCTCTTCCTTAGGATCTAGGAGTGTTAAGTTAGCGTCTTTGTAATCGTTAGATGTCGAACGATCGGTTAAAGTGTGCTACGGTCCTTACAACAAAAATTCGACCGTCAAAACCTCAGGTTCGAGAGGAGTATTTGGCGAGTGTCATGCACATTTTTAGTACTAATAAAGTTCCACGAGTTGTGTTGTGATTTTCATAGGCAGGTACACATTTTGGGAGAATTTAGGACCAACACACCACACGTGCTAGGCACGGCCGAACCACCAGGCATGGCCGACCCTGCAGGTGCTACCGGCCTGGCAGGTGCAGCCGGCCCTACCCCGTGGCGTGTCCCTGGTCCTAAGCACCGCCTCTCCTCGAGCACAACTTAGATGAACGAGATTCAATGAGGAAACGTCGGTTTGATCAAATGGTGGAGGCTAGGATCACTTGGATCAATGGGTCCACTTGTCCGGCCGCTCAACACAACCATCATCCAGAGGCAATCCTAGGCGTCCCTGAGCATAGTCGGTGCATCACACGGCACGGGGGTGGGCCGGCTGCACCTAGAGGGCCGGCCGCACCTATCAACTCGCGTGCCGGGCGAAACCGACCCAAGGAGCCGACCTACAACCGCCTCAGGAGCAGTGATCAGGGGCGTCCAAGGCGAGAGGCGGCACATCCCAGGGCCGGCCACACCTTGTGAGCCGGCCGCACCTGGCATGTGGCCCCCCTGCGCTCCACCGACCTTCCTTGCCTATAAAAGCCACCTCCCACTCGCTGGATCAGACACACAATGCAGGAGCATCTCCATTTCTCTCTTTTGTTCACTTAGAGTAGGATTAGTGTAGCTTGGGAGTTAGAGTCAAGTCGAGCTAGTCTCGGGGTTCCGGAGGAGTCTTCTTCAGAGTTCCGGTACTACTCTTGTATCCTTTCTTTGTTTAGACTCAAGTACAATTCAAGTTATCTTTCTATCTTACCTTTCGAGTCAATTACATTCAGCTTTTACTTTGCTCTAGAAGCTTTATTCTTGGTTTAGACTAAAGTTAGTTTAATCTTGGTTAGCATAGCTCTCTTGAACCCTATAGTGTTGTGGTCGTTCTTCGCTTGATCTACGGTGTTTCACGGTAGAGAGAGACCTTCCTTCATGATATCCGGGGAAAGGTTCTTTGGTTCGTTGTGAGCGCGGTGCTCAGAGCTTACCTTAGTCTTAAATTGGTGTCCCGTTCAACGGAATAGTTGTGGTACCCTAAGGAGGTGACAGCTCCGGACGAGCTTTGTAGTCCACCACATTAGTTCGGGCCGGTAGGACTCAGCGCGTCGTCGTTCTCCCTTCTCATCCCAGTCTGAGAGCGCGGTTTTGCATGCCCCTGCAGCACTAGACGAGCTTGTTGAGTTTAGCTCGCCTTGGTTATCCTTTGCCTTAGTTCTTTGCCTAGAGTTGACAAGAATAGATAGATTGTGTTAGGATCCTTTCTCGTCTCGTTGTCCTCCCAGCTCGCTAGGTCCTCTCTAACCCTTTATCAAGATCTCCTTGTGTGTGTCAAGTTATCCCCGAATATCTTTATTCGTTACCCCCGCTATAGCTCTTTAACAAGTCTTGTCTTTCTCCACCGTTTATTCGATCATCTTTGCTGTAGTGCCTCCCTTGGGAAAATATAAATACGATAACCCGAATACCACCGGGTGAAGTGCTACAACGGTAACACGTGCACTTGCGGACCTTTCTGTGATCGTGTGTTTTACCAAAGACGTTCCCAAGCCCCGTTACTAGGGGTGTAAACCCAGTAGCGACGCTTGCGAGTGCTTCAAGCATTCCTGGCGCCGTCACCGTAAGTGCAAACTTAGTAATGAGGCTAAGGAGCGTCAACACTTAGTCTAGTGGTGTGTTTGGTTGTTTGTGCTTGTGATAAATGCTTGATTTGGACTTTTGTTATGAGTGCAATGTGTTGTGCGGTAATGACCACAATAACATTGGTTTAGTAGTAAAAGTGCTTAGTTGGGTTTCCTTCAGTCTCTTTCAACCTTTCTCTGTCATAATCTTTTGTCTCACTCAATCCTACTATTAATGCCAAACCGAAGCTTCAAATCTGTTCGCGCAGCTCTCTGAGTCAGCTGCACTATTTCAAATTGATCTCAAGCTACAGAACTCCTATTGTAGTAAATCCAATTGGAGTAGTTCAGAAATTTCGTGGGTGATTTTATGACCAAAATTCAGAATTTTAGGATACATGGTAAGAGAGATATGCCCGAAGCATTGGAGTCACTCGAATCTGTCAACACTGCTGATATACCTGACTTGTTTATTTTATAACCGGAGTTATAGAGCCCCGATTGAGGTCATTCCAGTTGTAGTAGTTCCATAATTTCATTATATTTTACTGGCTAAAAGCTCATAATTTTTGGTTATCCTCGCTGAGAGTTATACCTGATTATTTGGAGCCAACAGAATCTGTCCAAGGCTGAATGTCTTTGTTATCTTCTCTTTCTGAGTTTAACCCTTGGCACAATTATCCAAAGTAATGTCCCTAACCCTCAGATGGTGAATACCAGGTCAGGATCTGGAGTTGCTCAACCACCAGTGAACCGCCAAGGGAGAAGCAACCGTTCAGGCCCAGCATCTCGGCAAGCACAGATGCATCCAGCCATGCAGCAGTTCATCCAGACTCAGACTCATCTCCTCCAGAACCTGTCCAACATTGTGGTGAATCTACAAGCCCAAGTCAATAATCCACCCCAGCAGCAGCAGGTGCCTCACAACAAGCACCGGGAGTTCATGAGCCATCACCCCCCAGTGTTCACTCATGCGGCTGATCCACTTGAGGCTAAGGATTGGGTGAAGATAGTGTTGAAGATGCTCACTATCACGTAGTGCAATGACAGAGAGAAGGTCTTGTATGCTGCAGGACGACTTCAGGGGTCAGCTTCCGCATGGTGGGATGCGTATGTCGCTGCTCATGCCACCCCACACACTATCACCTGGGACGAGTTCACCACCAACTTCAGGAGCCACCACATACCTTCTGGGGTCATGAAGATCAAGAAGAAGGAGTTCCTTTCTCTCAAGCAGGAGGGAATGTCAGTGGCTGAGTACAGAGACAAGTTCATTGAGTTGTCTCGCTACGCGACTGAGGAAGTTGCTAAAGACAGGAAGAAGCAAGAGCTATTCCTGGATGGATTAGCTGGACCACTACAGTATCAGCTGATGTCTCACTCTTTTCCCACGTTCCAGCACCTGGTAGAAAATGCTATCCGCTTGGAGCACAAGCGCAAGGAGCTAGGAGAGCAGAAGAGGAAGGCCACCAGCTCTGGACAGTCCGGGAGTGTTTCTCGCTCGCGCTTTACCCCACAGTAGAGCACACCATTCCGCTTTGGAGGACCAGGTGGAAACTTTGGGCAGCAGCAGTCCCAGCGTCCCGCTCAGCAGTTCCAGCAGTCTGCTCAGCAGTTTCAGCATCCTGCCCCTCAGACACCACGCCCCACCTTCCAGCAGAGTCAGCAGAGAGCTCCAGTTGGTACACTAGTGAGGTCCGTTGCGCCTCCCAACCCTGCGACTACCACTTGCTTCAAGTACGAAGAGCTTGGTCACTATGCTAATGTGTGTCCCAAGAGGAATCCTCCAAACACCCGAGTGCAGAGTCAGCAGATGAGGAATGGAAACAAGACCCCGTAAAACTCCAAGGGACAGCAGAACTCCGCGTGTGGTAGATTGAACCACATAAATACACAGACCCTATTCAATATGTTCTTTATCACTGCCCCCACATCAGTTCTATCTGACTCTAGTGCCTCACCATTCTCAAAATCTTTCTTTATCCATCCGAATCTCGAGGATGAGATTCCTTTTAAGGGGGGTAGATTTGTCACACCCTGAAATTTCCAAATTTCAGGATGTGAATAGGAAGAAAGATTAAACAACGATTTTCCCTTAATTTTAAATTTTTCCCAATATTTAATACTTTACAGGGAATATAGTACAAGAAAAAACCAAAAACAATGTTTGTTTTTCTAAATTTAATTAATGGTTTCATGTTTGTTGCAATCATGCTGATGCATTGTTTTTGTTTGTTGAATTCAAATTCATGTTTGAATTCCTTTTGAAGCCCTTTTGAAAAAAATGCAAAGCTTTTCCTTTATCTCCCCCTCCCTTTCTTCTCTTCCAGCCTAGTGCCATTTGAAGCCCATCGTCAAGGTCTGCCGGCGCACCCTGGACTTTTTCCCTCATTGCGCCTCGCGCCGCTTGTCTCAGCCCAGTTCAGTCCACAGCCCAGCAGCCAGAAGTCTGGTTTTACTCCTCGGACTCCTTTGCTTCGCCCGTGTCCACCGCTTCTTGTGGCCCAACTAGGCTCAGCTGCCCATCTCACCCTCCGCCGCCCGCTCTCACTGACGGGAGGGACCCGCTGGTCATCCCCCTCCTCCGTCCGTTGCCGTGCCGGACTCGGGCTCGAGTCCGAGCCACCGCGCGCCGCCTTTCCCTCCCTTGGCCCTCACGCCAAGGCGTCCCTGGCCTCTATATAAGGCGCCACCGCCGCCACCTCGGCCCTAGGAGCCCCGAAACTCTAGGCGTTGCAAGCTTCCGCGCTGCCCGAGAAACCCTAGCCGCGCTGCCGCCGCTGATCTCCTCCGTCGCAGCCGCTCCTCGCCGAGGAGACCGTCAGGAGTTTCGCGTGGAGGTGAGGAAGGTGCCGAAGCCGCTTGTTTGCGTCCCTGTGCTTCACATTGCCTAAACGTGCTCGCCGAAGTTCGCGTCGTCGCGGCCGTCTGCCCCGTCGTGCTGCGCGCCGTTGCCGCCGCTCGTGCGCCCGCCCCAGTGCCCTAGACGTGTTCGCCGCAACCCCCGCTTCACCCCGGACCAAGTCCCGTGCCGAATCGTGGCCCCCAACTCTAGATTGAGCTATTCACCGGAGCGCCGCCGCAGCGCCGCCGCTCGCCGTCGTGACCCGCCGCCGCCAGCTGCTGCAGCCATGGCCAGTCGTTAGATCTAGATCCAACGGATCAGATCAAGCCAACCAGAGTCAATACCGGTCAACCCGGTTTGGTCAGCGTCCTTTTGTAGAGAAGCCCTTAAAGTTTTCTAGTTTTACATATATACCCTCCCCCAGTAGCAAGTTTCTTTACAGTTAGGTCCTTTTGTTACGTTTAAGCCCTAAAGCTTTAGTTTTCTTTATAGATAGGTCCTTTTACCTTCGTTAGTGCATAATCGTTTTAGCTCCGATTTTTGTGTTTTTGGTGTCCAAGCGATCATCTTGAAGTGTTGATTAGTTTTTCACCTCTGTTTTGTTCGGTTAGTACTGTTTGATGATTGTTTCTTATTTATTCTTGTTGTATGCTTGTATGTGAATGATGTGGTACATAGAGAGCGAGGCATTCGAAGGATTTGAAGATCGAGACGCGCTAGAGTTTGAGCAGCAGCAGAGTCTTGTTGAAGGCAAGAAGCCCTTGATGCATACCTGTTTATCCTATATAACATGAACTTAATTCATCGTATTTACTTTTATTGCTTGCATTAACTTTGACGGGTACCTATTAAGGATCATGCCTAGTATTTTATGACCTTTGCCTTGTAACCGGGTTACTAAATTAATCTTGATGGTAGCTATTGCTTAGCATGCTTAACTGGGATGGTGTTAATCAACATTGTTTATCTTTTATGCTCTATGTTCCGTTATGTTATTTTAATTGCAAGACCACCATTGATATGTTAATCGGAACATGGAGAACCACCCAGGAAAACAGTACAACCACAAGAACTAAACGGGAAATGGTATTGGCCAATTAATTAGGAACTTTAGCTTGGGGTGATCTTACCTGATAAGGACAAGGGATCGGCGGTACTGTGGGGTATGGACTCGCCCTAGCGGGGGGGTTGGGTGAGTTCTTTTTATGGTGGGGTATTGACCTGCTAGGGGGCTTTATACCTTTCTAACTAATCCGGACCTTGTGGGTCACAACTTGCTGGGGAACCTTTGTAAAGGCCTCGTAGCGTCCCTATGCAGCCACACCTCGGTAGTGTGGTATGGTGTCTTGCAAGCACCGCATGGTTGGGTTCAAAGTTCTTCGGAGCTTTTACGCTGCTTGTGGTGAAAGTGTACAACCTCTGTAGAGTGTAAAACTAACCGGTTAGTCGTGCTCACGGTCAAGAGCAGCCTGGACCCTCACATGACTAAGTTATGGAACATGATGTGAAATCGTTGCTTTATCTTTATTTTTGATGTACATGCTTTATATTAAATGTGGGTTGGTATAAACTTATACTCTCTAGTAATTATGTTGCTAATAAAACTTGACCAACTAAAATGCTAATCTACTTGAACCTTAGCCATCTACCATATGGTCGTGCATGTTATATGTTGTTTTCCCCTTGTTGAGTACGGCACGTGCTCATGCTTGTCTATTTCTTGTATCTACAACGCTCGGATTGCTGCTCAGACTGGGAGAAATTTGAAGACTATCCCGGAGATTTCCAGGAGTTCTAGGTGTACTTGTCTTCAGTCAGCTACCTGTGGAGGCGTCTCTATCCGCTGCGAGAACTCGTTATTTTTGTTCGTTTAAGACTTTTGGTCATGTAATAACTCTATATTCGTGTGGCACTGATTTTGGTATTTTTTTGAGCAAAAACTGTGGGGCAAGCCCCCCAGCAACAACGAATATATTAAAACAAAACAAAGGTTACAAGGTTACAAAGAGAACAGAAAGGAACTTACTGAAAGAAAAGGAACAAGCCAACCAGGGGTTAGGCAAGGGGAGGGGAAAGGGGAGGAAGGAGGAGAGCGAAAAAACAAAAAAGAGCACATCCCACAGCACAAAGCTACAAAGAGTCAAGCCATCTTCGGATGGATTGATGGTAACAGCTCTTGATTCTGACTAGATGATCCAGCACCTGAGTCTTGAAGGAGGCCTTCCAAGAGGCCATTCTTGGGGCTTTACCGTTAAATATGATATCATTCCTCTCATTCCAAAGGCACCATGCAGCAATCATGAATATTTCCATAAAGAAAGGCTGGCTGAACTCTTGCTTGGCTAGGTATAACTTGTGACGCATATTTGAATGCTCATCCCAAGAGATACCCAGGGAGAACCATCGACAGATAGCAGATTGGCAGTCAAAAAATAGGTGCTCCACAGTTTCCTCAACACCATCATGACATAAGTGGCAACTATAACCCTCCTCCAAGACTTTGTTCCTCCTCCTCAGGATGTTTCTGGTGTTTAATCTATCATTCAACAGCAGCCAAGAGAAAATCTTAATCTTGGGGATGCATTTGGATTCCCAGATCCAAGTAATAGATTTCTGAGGATGCAAGTTTCTGAACTGGTATTGATAATAATTACTGGATGAATATTGGCTATGTCCCCAAATAAAGGACCAAGAGTCCTTACTGTCTTGATCAACCTGTGGCATATTCACCAGATCTTGCTGAAGCAGTAGGAGTTCATTGTAGGCATCCATGGTCATAGGGATTCTAAAACAATCAATTTTGGTATTCACTGAGTCATTACATGTGTGTAACTTGATCCTGGCGCACATGTAATCAATGCATTCGGTTTTGCCTTTAAAACTGGGTGTGACAAAGTGGTATCAGAGCCATGTTGACTGTAGGACGTTAGCCTAGATAGAAATGGTCGAGTTTAAGGATTATAAAATCTTAGAAGCCATTCTTAGTTCATGCTTTGCTTTATTTCTAATTTAATAATCTCATCCTTGCTTTTACCCCATCCCTGATCTCTACTTGACTCTCTATCTTGACCCTGTTGTCTTTCTCCTTTTAGCACTTTAATCTTGGTACTTATCTCACTCTGCACGTGTTGAGGACCGAAGCGTCCGAGGACCGGTGGATGGTCGCTCCCTGGTGTTATGAGTGATTGACAACGTGGTGTGGACTGACTCTTGGCCGAGTATTGCAGGTGCAGGTTGTGGCTTGATTTGCATTGGTGCAGGTGAAGAGCGGACTCGAAAGATCTATGCCTTGCAGGGCCTCCGAGGAGTAAAGAGACAAGTAGGCTCGGCTCGAGGGACCCGGTGACCAGCGGGGTCAAGTGCGGGCCGCATGGTGGCAATAAAAGCAAGACGAAGTCATGGACAGGAGCCGGTGCATGGTAGTGGCTCACGACCGGAGTCTGCACGCGGGGTTTGCGGCGGTTCACCACAAAACCGTCGGGTTACTTGGTTGAGCCACAAAACCAAGTCCGGAGGCTCGGCGGGCGGAGACGGGATCCGAGCGCGTCGAGAAGCTTCGATGCCAGCGGACACGTGGCGGGATCGCAGGGCTTGCGTCGGGGGGACATGGATTGCGGCGAAGGCGTGGCCGTGCGATGAAGAGGAGTGCTACATGACCTATTTGCCCCAGAGGGGTTTGTATCTTAAGTTTAAGTGCTAGGGGTAGCTTGGTCATTTGCCCAACCCAGAGGGACTCATATATATAGCTCTAGGGTTCTCTGGGCAAACTATCCATCCGGACTGTTTCTCATTTCCTTGCTCCATAGGCGTAGATTTTCTTCACCGCTTTGTAGAGAATCTGACCTCCGAGTGTATGGAAGCATTCATGGTTGCGTTGATTTCCTTCTTGTAGCTCGTGTGATTTTCGTGTCTTTTTCGAGCTATTTTCATTGGATTTTCGTGCGCGCCTTGTTCCTTCAATTCTAAGGTGTTTGGGTTCAGATTTGTTGGTGGGGATCATGGATAGATGTCTTGTGCATCTTTGTGCTTGATCTTGACCCCCCAATCTCCGGATTTGGCCTCCGATTGAAGGATTTCGGTTGGAACCCTAGCTTTTTGGTAGAGCTCGGTTGCGATTCGATTCTCGGCGATTTAGTTCGTTTGAGGTCTCAAGTTTTGGGGCATAGCATCTCCTAGGGACGCTTCACATCTCCCCCAAATCTTGCCTCAAGAGCTCAAGCCGTTCGGGAGATCCATGGATGGATAGGAGGGGTTGACTTCTCGTTTTCGGGCTCTAGCTGCTCTGTCCGCACCTGGCGGACAGTTCGCCTGGTAGGCGCGGACAGTCCGCGCGGCCCGGTGTTAGTCTAGTTCATCGCTTGTTCTTGCACGTTCGTGGTTCGATCCGTCGGAGAAGTTGAGTTTTGTTGCAAGGTGTTTGCGGACCGTCCGCCCGAGTGTCCCGGACTATCCGCGAGGTACGAGTTACCCACGGACCGTCCGAGAGTAGAGCACGGACCGTCCGAATTTCGAGGGGTGCATACTGGAGGTTCGGCGCTCTTTTGCGGACCGTCCGCCCCTGACCTGCGGACCGTCCGCCAGGCCCACGCGGACCGTCCGCCCGGTCACCTCGGACTGTCCGCCCAGGGCTTCGCAGATTGCCTAAGTCCTTTGCTTCTTGAGTTGCGCTTCCGTGTTGCTTTGAGTCGGGGCTTGTTCCTCGGGTTGGTAGGTCCATTGTGACTACGCGACCTTGGCAAACTCGTGTGGGAATCCTTGGTTGTGAATTTGGGGTATAGGCCGAGTTCATCCTTCGGGAAGAATTTTTATCGGCTCCCATTCACTCCCCCCCTCTCTGGTCGCCTAATCGGTCCTTCACGTGTTCACTGTACCTCTAGATGGTTCGTCATCTGAAGACTGCTTACAGGAGCTCTGACCCTCATTACAGCCCGCAAGAGGACTACTACTACTACCAGCCACATGCTCCAGCACCGCCTGTTCCATAGCCTGAGCGTGCCGAGGATGCAGTCTGGACAGTGAGCTCGTACAAGCAAGACGGGAGAGGCATTCTCATGGCTGACAATCTAAGGAGGACAGTGTATCAATTGGGATATGGTGTAGACCCAACCTACCAGTGTGTGATGTGGACTCATCCTTGGTTTGAGCCTCACTGGAAGGTAACAACGATCATTTATGAGAGGGTTCTACACTACGAACCTAAGGAGATATCCAGGCATAAAGATGTTGCTGCTAGAGACACCATGGAAGCTGGGATTGCCGAAGCTGCTAGGAGGGCACTCTATGTTCTCTCTCACAGGGAGCATTTTGAGTTGGCACACACTCGCAGTTTGTACACTCCCTACAGAGAAAGTGGGAAAGCCAAGACCTACATCACATCAGCTTCTGGCCATAGCCCCACCTTGGACAACCTCCGTGAGTTGCTAGTCTGTCTACACCACTTTGGATGACACTGAAGTACCGATTAGGCGACCAGAGAGGGGGGGGAGTGAATGGGAGCCGATAAAAATTCTTCCTGAAGGATAAACTCAGCCTATGCCCCAAATTCACAACCGAGGATTCCCACACGAGTTTGCCAAGGTCGCGTAGTAACAACTGACCTACCAACCCTAGGAACAAACCCCAACTCAAAGCAACACGGAAGCACAACTCAAGAAGCAAAGGACTTAGGCAATCTGCACAGCCTGGGGCGGACCGTCCGTGTGGAGGCGGCAGACTGTCCGCGGGGGCCAGGCAGACCGTCCGCAAGCACAGGGCGGACCGTCCGAAAATGCCACCCGAACTTCCAGTACTGCACCTCGAAAAACAGACCATCCGTGCCCTACCCGCGGACCGTCCGAGGGCAACTTGTACCGCACAGACTGTCCGCGGCAAGCGGGCGGACTGTCCGCAAACTCCTTGCAAACAAACGCAACTTTCACGACGGATCGAACCACAAACGCGCAAGAACAAGCGACGAACTGGACGAATGCCGGGCCGCACGGACTGTCCGCGCCTACCAGACGGACTGTCCGCCAGATGCGGACAGAGTAGCTCGAGCCCGAAAACGAGAACGCTACTTCACCTATCCGTCCATGGATCTCCCAAACGGCTTGAGCTCTTGAGGCAACATTTGGGGGAGATGTGAAGCGTCCCTAGGAGATGCTACCCCAAAACTTGAGACCTCAAACGAACTAAATCGCCGGGAATCGAATCGCAACCGAACTCTACCAAAAGGCTAGGGTACCAACCGAAATCCTTCAATCGGAGGCCAAATCCGGAGATTGGGGGGTCAAGATCAAGCACAAAGATGCACAAGACATCTATCCATGATCCCCACCAACAAATCTGAACTCAAACACCTCAGAATCGAAGGAACAAGGCACGCACGAAAATCCAACGAAAATTGCCCGAAAAAGACACGAAAATCACACGAGCTACAAGAAGGAGATCGACCCAACCATGAAAGCTTCCATACACTCGGAGGTCAGATTCTCTACAAAGCAGTGAAGAAAATCTACAGCTATGGAGCAAGGAAAATGAGAAGCAGTCCAGATGGATGGTTTGCCCAGAAAACCCTAGAGCTATATATATGAGTCCCTCTGGGTTGGGCAAATGACCCAGCTACCCCTAGCACTTAAACTTAAGATACAAACCCCTCAGGGGCAAATAGGTCATGTAGCACTCCTCTTCATCGCACGGCCACACCTTCGCCGCAGTCCGTGTCCTCCCGACGCAAGCCCTGCGATCACGCCACGTGTCCGCCGGCATCGAAGCTTCTCGGCGTGCCCGGATCCCGTCTCCGCCCACCGAGCCTCCGGTCTTGGTTTTGTGGCTCAACCAAGTAACCTGACGGTTTTGTGGTGAACCGCCGCAAACCCCACGTGCAGACTCCGGTCGTGAGCCGCTACCCTGCACCGGCTCCTGTCCATGACTTCGTCTTGCTTTTCTTGCGACCATGCGGCCCGCACTTGACCCCGCTAGCCACCGGGTCCCTCGAGCCGAGCCTACTTGTCTCTCCACTCCTCGGAGGCACCACAAGGCATAGACCTTTCGCGCCCGCTCTTCACCTGTACCAACGCAAATCAAGCCGCAACCTGCACCTGCAATACTCGGCCAAGAGTCAGTCCACACCACGTTGTCAATCACTCATCACACCAGGGAGCGACCATCCACCGGTCCTCGGACGCTCCGATCCTCAGACACCAACAACATGCTTGCCAAAGCTCAACTAAAGCAATATACACTAGAAGCACAGAAGTGTCTGTTGGAGGCTACCCTGAACGATGATGACCCCCTTGTGATCCGATACGGTGTGGTGGAACCTCACCTCTCCCAAGCACCAAGGTGACCTTGCTACAACTCCCCCGACGCCTACACTGGAGCTCTTCCTTAGGATCTAGGAGTGTTAAGTTAGCGTCTTTGTAATCGTTAGATGTGAGAACCATGTGTGGTTCGAGGACCGGTGGATGGTCGCTTCCTGGTGTGATGAGTGATTGACAACGTTGTGTGGACTAATTCTTGGCTAAGTATTGCAGGTGTAGGTTGCGGCTTGACTGGTGTTGGTGCAGGTGAAGAACAAGCACGAAAGGTCGTCGCCGGTGAGGCCTCCAGGTGTGGAGAAGACAAGTAGGCTTGCTTCGAGGGACCCGGTGGCTAGCGGGGTCAAGTGCGGGCCGCATGGTGGCAAGAACAGCAGGATGAAGTCGGTGGACGGTTTCTTGGTTGAGCCTCAAAACCAAGGTCGAGCCGGGACTTCGTGGGAGCCGAGTCATGAGTGGTGATTGGCGGAGGCTACATCAAGTTCGCGGGGTTTGCGGTGGTTCACCAGAAAACCACCGGGTTACTCGGCTGAGCCACAAAGCCGAGGCCGAAGATCGGGCGTGGCTGTCAGGCCAAAACCGGCCTGACCGGTTTGGGAAACCGGTCTGACCGGTTTGGGGTCGCAGGGCGCCGGAAGCTTCGAAGCGGAGGACACGCGTCGGGATCGCAAGGCTTGCGTCGAGGCTAAGCGAAGTGCGGTCGCCGGGCATCCGTCCGATGGTGCTATGAAGACAATTTCCCAAAGTGCCCTTGGTGGGTGTGTATCTTAGTTTAGGCCTTAGGGGTATTTTATTCTTTCGGCTTGCCTCCATATAACCCAAGTGGTGAGAGGATGGCAGCCATCTCTTGGAACCCTAGCTCATTTTCCCTTTGCTTTTTTCCTTCCTATTTTCCTTAGGATTTCTAGGACTAGCTTGAGAGCTTCATGGTGAGATCTTGTGAGAGGGAAGGATGATCAGGCGGAAGCTAGATCTTGTATGAACCTTCATGGTATGTATAGATGACTCGGCGTGGTTCCTCAAGGCTTATTTGTGCTCTTCCCATTTTTCCTTTTTGGTGATTTTCGGGGCCTCTTCTTGGAATTTCCGTGGGGAAGTTTTGAGGGCGTTTCTTTGAGGGATTCTTGTTGGATGTCACGTATGAGGACCTTGTGCCTCTTTGCTTGGTGATCTTGCTCCAACAAACCCTCCGAAACGGCTTCAATTTGGTGGTTTTCAGTGGATTCCATGGGAAGGTGTTCTTGAGGGTTGACTTCCGATTCCTCTTGATTGAGTAGGTTTTGGGGACCGAGCTTTTAGCCAAAGGTAGCCCACGAGGTACCCCAGCTATCCCCAAAGTCTCACTTTGATCCGTGGAACGAATCAGGAGATCGATTGAGGTGAAGGCTAGGTTTTTCCCGCGGGCTGAGTTCTTCCCGACTGTCCAGGCAAAACCGGCCTGACCGGTTTCCCAAACCGGTCTGACCGGTTTAGCCCCGTGGGCTGTCGTGAAGGGTTTTTGAGTAGGAAAGTCTTGTTCGTGCTATGGCTTTTCTTGTTCAAAGGTGGAGAGGTTCTTGAGGTGTTTTGGGGCAGTTTTGGCCTCGAAGGTCTTTTGGGGATTTCCTGGACAAAACCGGCCTGACCGGTTTCCCTTGCCAGTGAGAGGCTAAGTCCCAGAGAAGCATTCTGACCGGTTTCAGAAACTGGCCTGACCGGTTTTGGTTGCCAGCAGCAATTTCGTGTTGTTTTCCGCTGCGTGTTTTGTGTCGCTGTTGGTTGGATCTTGCTCCTAGGTTCAGTAGCACTCCAGTGGCTACGTGGACTTGGCAAGAGAAGCTTGCGGAGGTGTCTGAGTGAAATTGGGTTCATAGGCTGAATTCTTGAGTAGAATTTTTATCGGCTCCCATTCACTCCCCCCTCTCTGGTTCGCCGTTCCGGTCCTTCAAGTGGTATCAGAGCAGGTTACGGGTCTTGATTGACTCTAACCAGTCTAAGATCCAAAAATGGCGTACCAGGAACATGGATCGGGTCCTCCGCACTTCGATGGAAAGAACTACCAGATGTGGCAGAGACGGATGGCTGCGTTCCTCCGTGGTAAGGGACAGATCCTTTGGGATGTCACGGTGAACACAGCTTATGTTCATCCGACGAACTTCCAAGCTCCTGGATCGAGAGACATGTTCGACGCCAACAACAAGGCGGTCGACTACTTGTTTCATACTCTGTGTCAATCCGAATTCGATCGGGTGCATACAGAGGACCTAGCATGTAGGATTTGGTTGGAGCTGAAGAATGCTCATGCTGGGAATGCTGAGGTTCAAGCACGGTTGTATGCGACTTACCGGAGAGAGTACGAGAACTTCACTCATCTCCCCGGTGAGTCTATTGATGCCTTGTTCCAGCGGTTCACGGTGGTTGTGAACAACATGAGGGCCAATGTCGACGTCCTCCCGTACGATGACCATGATAGGGCTGTGAAGCTCTTACACGCACTGGATCGTACCGTGTGGGATGGAAAGGTCGAGGCCATTCTTGAGTCCGAGAAGTACACCACTCTGACGGTGAATGACCTGTTTTCTAAGCTCAAGTCTGCTGAGGTTGATCGGGGTTTGACAGCCCATCTTGAGAGCCCGACTGATTCCCATAGTCTTGCTCTTGTCGGTGGCAAAGGTGCTAAATCTAACGCCAACACATCTTCCAGGATGTAGTCTTTGTCTTCTTTGATGACTTTGCCAGAGGAGGAGTTCGACGTGCTTGGAGAGGACGAGCTGGCGTTGCTGACCAGGCGGTTCGAGAGGCTGCACGAGAACCGGGTGAACACGAGGAGGATAGCACGGACGTGCTATCAGTGCGACAAGCCGGGACACTTCGTCGCCGACTGTCGGGAGAAGATGGAGAGCAAGGATGGCTACAAGGACGGCTACAAGCACCGGTCGAGCAAGGACGGCAAGTACCGATCGAGGCGCGATCACAAGCACAAGGACGAGCGACGGTCGAGGAAGAAGGACGGCCGCGGCAGGAAGGCCCGAGCGATGGTCGGAGCGAGCGACGTCGACTCCAGCTCCGCCTACTCTTCCTCGAGCTTGAGTAGCAGTGAAGGCGAAGGTGATCAGCGCAAGAACAAGAAGTCATCCAAGAACTTGAGCGGGCTGAGCTGCTTCGCACGAGATGGCTTCTGTGGCATGGCTCGTAGCTCCGGCAGCAAGAAGAGTCACCAGAGCGACTCGGACTCCGACTCCGACGACGAGGTACGTGACGAGCTTTCCTTCTTGCGTGAGGAGAACGAGCGCCTTGGCAAGTTGATTGATAATCGTGATGACATGCTTAGAGAGGCAAAGAAGATGAGGAAAGAGCTTAGGGCCTCACTAGAAGATGCTAGGAACCGTGTGGCTGAGCTAGAAACCCAGAACTTAGATGTTAAGCTTGAGATTGATTCGCTTAAGGCTTCACCTGTGGTTTCTGATGAGGTTGATTGTTGCGATTGCTTTGTGTACCTAGCTGATCTTACTGCTCTTAAGGATAAGCATGCCTCTACTTGTGATGAACTAGATGTGCTTAGTGTTGAAGTGGGTGAGCTTAAGTCTAGACCTGCTTTGCTAGGTGCTTGCACTTCTTGCCCTGTTTTACATGGAAAGATTGATGAGATGCATGCTTATACTGTTTCGCTTGAGGCTAAGTTGAAAGAACCTGTTCCCACTTCTTGCTCTAGTTGTGAAGTGCATGCTTTGAAAAATCTGGAACTTGCACATTATGTGGATCGCTTGCAGGATGAGAATGATGAGTTGAGAAAAATGATGGGTTGGTTGTCGGGTCATGAACCGCAGCTTAGGATGATGATTGAGGCATACAAGCACTATGATGGGCAAGCGCTTGGCTCGGAGAAAGTTGGAGAGTCTAGTGGTGAGGGAGGAGAGAAGATTGGTGATATCCAAGCTCCACCAAAAACCTTCCACAAAAATGCCTATGCTCCTAAGCCCAACCCACTGAGAAACAAACTTGACACAACCCCAGATCCTCCCATATTTCCCCACTCCACAAATGATTTCCAGAAACCCATCAAGTTCAAGAGTAACTTGGGGAATGAGTTCTTTGGGAAAGAGAGTGTGAAGCCTAGTGAGGAGAAGGGTGAGAAACCGAATGAGGAGAAACCGAGTGAGAAATCCCAACCAAAACCAAAGCCAAAACCTATCCGGTTTCATTGTGACTATTGTGGGAGAGATGGTCACAAAGGAGAGTTTTGCTTCAAGAGGAAGCGAGAGGAGAGAATGGCTAAGGAGTGGGCAAACAAGGATAGGTACAACCCATCTCATGGTGTACCTGAGTCTTGTATGCCACTACCTAGGGGTAATGCCATTGTTCACACAGTTCCGGCTTGGGGAGAAAAGAGTGCTTTGGGAGGAAGAGACCTTGCTGGAGGGATTAAATCGGCCAGACCGGTTTGGAAACCGGTCAGACCGGTTTGGGCTGCTCGCACAGTGAAACCGGTCAAACCGGTTCTAGAACCGGTCAGACCAGTTTGGAGACAGCAGGGTGACCAGTTTGGTTTTCGTGCTCGGGGTGAGGCTCGGTTTAGGTCCTTTGATCGTGGTCCAGATGTTTGGCATGGAGAGTCTGGTGGTGGTCAGTTTGCTAGACGTTCTCCACTTCGTGCTCAATACGATGGTGGGAGGACTTTGAGATGGAGAGGAGGAACGGTCCACGGTCTTCCTTTCGTGGTTTTCGTTCTCCTCCAGCAAGACAGGGGTGGTTCCCTAGTGGTGGTTCTCGTGGTGGTTTTCGTTGTGGTAGCTTTGATAGGCGTAATGAATTGGTTTGTGCTAACCCCACTTTGGAGCAAATGGCTCGGCACTGGTTTTACTCTTTTGGTACTAACCCAGTGCAGAGTCATTTGTTCACTCACGTTCTCGTTTTTAAATTTCAGGTGGGAGACTTGAGGAACGTTTGGTTGATTGACTCCGGTTGCTCGAGGCACATGACCGGGGACAAGGGGTGGTTCTCAAGTCTCGTCCCGGTGGTGTCCAAGACATACATCACCTTTGGGGACAATGGGCGAGGGTGTGTGCTTTCAGAAGGTGAGATCAAGGTAAGTGACAAGGTCACTCTCAGGCGTGTTGCTCTTGTTCAATCGCTCGGGTTCAATTTTCTTTCCGTGTCCCAGGTTTTGGATGAGGGCTTTGAGGTGTTGTTTCGGCCTGGTGGTTCTCGGATTTTGGACTCTCGAGGTGACCTTGTGTGCATGGTCGTTCCCGAGGGTCAAGTGTTTCGAGCTGATTTTTCTCAGCCTTCTGGTGTTGAGCGTTGTTTCTTGGCTGGTTCTTCGAGTGAGTTGTGGAAGTGGCATAGGAAGTTGGGTCACTTAAGCTTTGACCTTTTGTCTCGCTTGAGTAAACTCAATTTGGTCAGAGGATTGCCACGGTTGAGGTTTGAGAAAGAGTTGGTTTGTGCGCCGTGTCGGCATGCTAAGATGGTAGCCTCTTCCCATCCACCCCTCACCGATGTGATGACAGAGCGTTCATGCGAGCTGCTCCATATGGACCTTGTTGGCCCAGCTCTTGTGCGATCTGTGGGTGGGAAGTGGTACGTCCTGGTTGTGGTGGACGACTACTCTCGGTATGCGTGGGTTTTCTTTCTTGAGGAGAAAGGGGAGACGTTTGGTTTTGTTCGAGATCTTGTCTTGAGGTTAAGAAACGAGAGGCACGGAGATGCCATACGAGCGATTCGTAGTGACAATGGCTCAGAATTTAAAAACTCTTGCTTCGAAACCTTCTGCCATGACTTGGGTCTTGAACACCAGTTTTCGAGTCCGTATACGCCTCCCCAGAACGGCGTGGTGGAAAGGAAAAACAGAACCTTGTGCGAGATGGCTCGGATGATGCTTGATGAGCATAGGACTCCGAGAAGGTTCTGGGCTGAGGCGGTGAATACCGCATGCTATGTGTCGAACAGGATTTACCTCAGGGTTCACAAGAAGAAAACGTGCTATGAGTTGATGCACGGGCGCACACCTAAGGTGAGTCACTTCCATGTGTTTGGGTGCAAATGCTTCATCCTGAAGAGAGGTAAGAAGTTGGACAAGTTCGAGGCTAGATCTGTCGATGGCATTTTTTTTGGTTATGCATATCATTCTAGAGCCTTTCGAGTGCTCAATCTTGAAACTAACCAAATCGTGGAGACTTGCGAGGTAACCTTCGACGAGACACAGCCACGTAGTCAGCTTGTTTTTGAGTGTGCAGGTGACGACGAACTTGGCGAGGAGATTTTCCAGGAGGAGGAGCATGAACATGGAGATGATGAAGATGGCGGTGTGGTGCCCACGGCTGAGCATGTACCTACTACTTTGACTACGGTGGTGGACGGCCCTTCTCCCACACCTACAATGACAAACCCAGTTCAAGAATAAGCTGCTGTTGAGGGGGAGGTAGCATCAAGACGAGAACCTCCCCGGCGAGTTCAAGTAGATCATCCGGCTTCGAGGATCATCAGCGACATGAATGAATGTACTACACGGTCGAGGGTTCGGAACAATTCTCATTTCGCTCATGCTGCTTTTGTTGCCACCTTTGAGCCCAAAGACATTAGACACGCGCTATCTGATCATAATTGGGTTAATTCGATACATGAGGAATTGGAGAATTTTGAGAGGAACCAAGTTTGGGAATTGGTTGACCCTCCCCCAGGGTGTAAGCCGATTGGGACAAAATGGGTGTGGAAAAACAAAGAGGGAGAGAAAGGAGAAGTGGTGAGGAACACTCCAGTGGCTACGTGGACTTGGCAAGAGAAGCTTGCGGAGGTGTCCGAGTGAAATTGGGTTCATAGGCCGAATTCTTGAGTAGAATTTTTATCGGCTCCCATTCACTCCTCCCTCTCTGGTTTGCCGTTCTGGTCCTTCAAGATGTCGAACGATCGGTTAAAGTGTGCTTAGTCTAGTGGTGTGTTTGGTTGTTTGTGCTTGTGATAAATGCTTGATTTGGACTTTTGTTATGAGTGCAGTGTGTTGTGCGGTAATGACCACAAGAACATTGGTTTAGTAGTAAAAGTGCTTAGTTGGGTTTCCTTCAGTCTCTTTCAACCTTTCTCTGTCATAATCTTTTGTCTCACTCAATCCTACTCTTAATGCCAAACCGAAGCTTCAAATTTGTTCGCGCAGCTCTCTGAGTCAGCTGCACTGTTTTAAATTTATCTCAAGCTACAGAACTCCAATTGTAGTAAATCCAATTGGAGTAGTTCAGAAATTCCGTGGGTGATTTTCTGACCAAAATTCAGAATTTTAGGATACATAGTTAGAGAGATATGCCCGAAGTATTGGAGTCACTCGAATCTGTCAACACTGCTGATATACCTGACTTGTTTATTTAATAACTGGAGTTACAGAGCCCCGATTGAGGTCATTCTAGTTGGAGTAGTTCCATAATTTCATTATCTTTTACTGGTTAAAAGCTCATAATTTTTTGTTATCCTCGCTGAGAGTTATACCTGATTATTTGGAGCCAACAGAATCTGTCCAAATCTGAATGTCTTTGTTATCTTCTCTTTCTGAGTTTAACCCTTGGCACAATTATCTAAAGTAATGTCCCTAACCCCCAGATGGTGTACACCAGGTCAGGATCCAAAGTTGATCAACCACCAGTGAACCGCCAATGGAGAAGCAACCGTTCAGGCCCAGCATCTCGGCAAGCACAGATGGATCCAGCCATGCAGCAGTTCATCCAGACTCAGACTCAGCTCCTCCAGAACCTGTCCAACATTGTGGTGAATCTACAAGCCCAAGTCAATAATCCACCCCAGCAGCAGCAGGTGCCTCACAAGCACCGGGAGTTCATGAGCCATCACCCCAGTGTTCACTCATGCGGCTGATCCACTTGAGGCTGAGGATTGGCTGAAGACAGTGCTGAAGATGCTCACTATCACGTAGTGCAATAACAGAGAGAAGGTCTTGTATGCTACAGGACGACTTCAGGGGTCAGCTTCCGCATGGTGGGATGTGTATGTCGCTGCTCACACCGCCCCACACACTATCACCTAGGACGAGTTCACCACCAACTTCAGGAGCCACCACATACCTTCTGGGGTCATGAAGATCAAGAAGAAGGAGTTCCTTTCTCTCAAGCAGGAGGGAATGTCAGTGGCTAAGTACAGAGACAAGTTCATTGAGTTGTCTCGCTACGCGACTGAGGAAGTTGCTAAAGACAGGAAGAAGCAAGAGCTATTCCTGGATGGATTAGCTGGACCACTACAGTACCAGCTGATGTCTCACTCTTTTCCCACGTTCCAGCACCTGGTAGACAATGCTATCCGCTTGGAACACAAGCGCAGGGAGCTAGGAGAGCAGAAGAGGAAGGCCACCAGCTCTGGACAGTCAGGGAGTGTTTCTCGCTCGCGCTTTACCCCACAGCAGAGCACACCATTCCGCTTTGGAGGACCAGGTGGAAACTTTGGGCAGCAGCAGTCCCAGCGTCCCGCTCAGCAGTTCCAGCAGTCTGCTCAGCAGTTTCAGAGTCCTGCCCCTCAGACACCACGCCCCACCTTCCAGCAGAGTCAGCAGAGAGCTCCAGTTGGTACACCAGTGAGGTCCGTTGCGCCTCCCAACCCTGCGACTACCACTTGCTTCAAGTGCGAAGATCTTGGTCACTATGCTAATGTGTGTCCCAAGAGGAATCCTCCAAACACCCGAGTGCAGAGTCAGCAGATGAGGAATGGAAACAAGACCCCGCAAAACTCCAAGGGACAGCAGAACTCCACGTGTGGTAGATTGAACCACATAAATACACAGACCGTGTTCGGTATGTTCTTTATCACTGCCCCCACATCAGTTCTATCTGACTCTAGTGCCTCGCCATTCTCAAAATCTTTCTTTATCCATCCGAATCTCGATGACGAGATTCCTTTTAAGGTGGGTAGATTTGTCACACCCTGAAATTTCCAAATTTCAGGATGTGAATAGGAAGAAAGATTAAACAACAATTTTCCCTTAATTTTAAATTTTTCCCAATATTTAATACTTTACAGGGAATATAGTACAGAAAAAAAAACAAAAACAATGTTTGTTTTTCTAAATTAAATTAATGGCTTCATGTTTGTGATGCATTGTTTTTGTTTGTTGAATTCAAATTCATGTTTGAATTGCTTTTGAAGCCCTTTTGAAAAAAAATGCAAAGCTTTTCCTTTATCTCCCCCTCCCTTTCTTCTCTTCCGGCCTAGTGCCATTTGAAGCCCAGCGTCAAGGTCTGCCGGCGAACCCTGGACTTTTTCCGTCACCGCGCCTCGCGCCGCTCGTCTCGGCCCAGTTCAGTCCACAGCTCAGCAGCCAGAAGTCTGGTTTTACTCCTTTGACACCTTTGCTTCGCCCACGTCCACCGCTTCCTGCGGCCCAGCTAGGCCCAGCTGCCCATCTCACCCTCCGCCGCCCGCTCTCGCTGACGGGAGGGACCCGCTGGTCATCCACTCCTCCGTCCGTTGCCGTGTCGGACTCGGGCTCGAGTCCGAAATACTGCTTGTCGCCTTTCCTTCCCTTGGCCCGAATGCCAAGGCATCCCTGGCCTCTATATAAGGTGCCACCGCCGCCACCTCGGCCCTAGGAGCCCCGAAACCCTAGGCGCCGCAAGCTTCCGCACCGCTCGAGAAACACTAGTCGCGCCGCCGTCGTTGATCTCCTCTGTTGCAGCCGCTCCGTCGCCGAGGAGACCGTTAGGAGTTTCGCGTGGAGGTGAGGAAGGTGCCAGAGCCGCTTGTTTGCGTCCCCGTGCTTCACATCGCCTAAACGTGCTCACTGAAGTTCGCGTCGCCACGGCCGTCTGCCCCGTCGTGCTGCGCACCGTCGCCGCCGCCCGTGCGCCCGCCCCAGTGCCCTAGAAGTGTTCGCCGCAACCCCCGCTTCACCCTGGACTAAGTCTCGTGCTGAATCGTGGCCCCCATCTCTAGATCGAGCTAGTCGCCGGAGCACCGCCGCTCGCCGTCGTGACCCGCCGCCGCCAGCTGCTGCAGCCATGGCCAGCCGTTGGATCTAGATCCAACGGATCAGATCGAGCCAACCAGAGTCAATACCGGTCAACCCGGTTTGGTCAGCACCCTTTTGCAGAGAAGCCCTTAAAGTTTTCTAGTTTTACATATATACCCTCCTGCAGTAGCAAGTTTCTTTACAGTTACGTCCTTTTGTTACGTTTAAGCCCTAAAGCTTTAGTGTTCTTTACAGATTGGTCCTTTTACCTTCGTTAGTGCATAACTTAATCGTTTAGCTCCGTTTTTAGTGTTTTTGGTGTCCAAGCGATCGTCTTGAAGTGTAGATTAGTTTTTCACCTCTGTTTTGTTCTGTTAGTACTGTTTGATGATTGTTTCTTATTTATTCTTGTTGTATGCTTGTATGTGAATGATGTGATACGTAGAGAGCGAGACGTTCGAAGGATTTGAAGATCGAGACGCGCCAGAGTTTGAGCAGCAGTAGTGTCTTGTTGAAGGCAAGTCTCCCTTGATGCATACCCGTTTATCCTATATAACATGCACTTAATTCATTGTATTTACTTTTATTGCTTGCATTAACTTTGACGGGTACCTATTAAGGATCATGCCTAGTATTTTATGACCTTCGCCTTGTAACCGGGTTACTAAATTAATCTTGATGGTAGCAATTGCTTAGCATGCTTAACTGTGATGGTGTTAATCAACATTGTTAATCTTTTATGCTCTATGTTCTGTTATGTTATTCTAATTGCAAGACCACCTTTGATATGTTAATCGGAACATGGAGAACCACCCAGGAAAACAGTACAACCACAAGAACTAAACAGGCAATGGTATTGGCCAATTAATTAGGAACTTTAGCTTGGGGTGATCTTACCTGATAAGGACAAGGGATCGGCGGTACTGTGGGGTATGGACCCGCCCTAGCGGGGGGGGGTTGGGTGAGTTCTTTTTAGGGTAAGGTATTGACCTGCTAGGGGGCTTTATACCTTGCTAACTGATTCGGACCTTGTGGGTCACAACTTGCTGGGGAACCTTTGTAAAGGCCTTGTAGCGTCCCTATGCAGCAACACCTCGGTAGTGTGGTATGGTGTCTTGCAAGCACCGCATGGTTGGGTTCACAGTTCTTCGGAGCTTTTACGCTGCTTGTGGGGAAAGTGTACAACCTCTGCAGAGTGTAAAACTAACCGGTTAGCCATGCTCACGGTCAAGAGCGGCCTGGACCCTCACATGACTAAGTTATGGAACATGATATTAAATTGTTGCTTTATCTTTATTTTTGATGTACATGCTTTATATTAAATGTGGGTTGGTGTAAACTTATACTCTCTAGTAATTATGTTGCTAATAAAACATGACCAACTAAAATGCTAATCTACTTGAACCTTAGCCATCCACCATATGGCCGTGCATGTTATATGTTGTTTTCCCCTTGCTGAGTACGACACGTGCTCACGCTTGTCTATTTCTTGTATCTACAACTCTCGGATTGCTACTCAGACTGGGAGAGATTTGAAGACTATCCCGGAGATTTCCAGGAGTTCTAGGTGTACGTGTCTTCAGTCAGCTGCCTGTGGAGGCGTCTCTATCCGCTGCAAGAACTAGTTATTTATGTTCGTTTAAGACTTTTGGTCATGTAATAACTCTATATTCGTGTGGCACTGATTTTGGTATTCACTGAGTCATTACATGTCTGTAACTTGATCCTAGTGCACATGTAATCAATGCATTCGGTTTTGCTTTAAAACTGGGTGTGACAGCACTCAACGTGTACCGCCCCAACGACATTGTAAGCGACCTTGCTCCGAATTGACGTATATTGCCTTTGTTTGCCTTTATATCTTTTGGTGATGCTGATGTTGGTCTTCTGACTCAGGGTCGTGAGGGCGTGCATTGGTGTCCCGCTCCACTGCGCGACGAGGAGGAGCGGAGCTTCAAGGTCCGAGCTGCGGGGGACGTCTAGGCGCCTCCGCCGCAGTGCATTGAGGACTACCTCTCCGACTTGTCGGTAGGTAGTGATGATGAAGATCCTGCCACAGGGAAAGCGGCAGCAAAGACCGTCGCACCGCCGCCACGACGTACGCGGCAGACCGCGGGCAAGATGTCCGCGTCCAAGGCCGCGGCAACAATCGCCGCTACCCAAGCGGCGGAGTCGAAGAAGAGGAAGAGGGGAGGCCCCGTTGTATCGACGGATACGGCGATGGCCAGCACCGAGATCGAGACAGTTGTCATTGAAGAGGACGACACAAGGTCGCCCGACACGCCGATCGAGCGGGTGATGCAGACGCCCCGCAAGGTCGAGGAGGGAGAGGAGTGCTCAATGTCGGGCGCGGACGAGCCGGGAGACGCAGGGTCGCAGAAAAAGGCGAGGAAGGCTCCGCCCAGGCCTATAAAGGTCGGGTTGAAGCCTGCCGCAAGTAAGTCAGCAAACTCATGTCTGCTTGTGTTTCGTCTTGTGCGCCTTGCGTTCTTCATTGTTGAGGGTTTTCACATCTGTGTAGGTCGACACCCACTACGTCGGAGAGTACCAAGAATGCCTCGGGCCAGGAGGCGTTTGGGCACAAAGGAGGGAAGGCACCGGTGGAGCAGTCGCCGGCGACGTCGGCGGCGGACGTCTTGAGCTAGGCCCTTGGGGCCGCAGGACGGCGGCGTCAGAGGCGGAGAAGGTCGCCGGCGGCGGCGCCCAGCAGGTCGAAGGCCTCCAAAGCGACCTGCTCATGGCCGGCCCACCACCAACGCAGGAGCCACAAGCTGGAGGGGCGGGCGGACATGGAGGCAGAAACGAGGACGAAAGGTGCCTCTACGTCGGGACCCCGTGGGAGGACGACGTCATCGCTGATTGCCGCGACGTTGATGAGTTCAAGGCGGCGCAGCGGATGGTTGCGCGAACGCTCTCAGTAAGTGTCTGACGTCTACCTTGTTAATTTTTGGCTTCCACTTCGAATGCTCCAAGGTTTTGATGTTGAATGGGTCTTTGTTGTGGTGTAGTCCCTCGCCGAGCGGGCGCAGGCCCGGGCGCACCTGGTGAAGGAGGGTGCCAATGCCCATGTGGAGGTGACCGCCGCCCTGGAGGCTTTGCTGCAAGCCAAGCTCGAAGCCGCGGAGGAGGTCCAGCGCGTGAAGACCACCATGGCCCGGCAGGCGGAGAAGGAGGCAACCACCCTGAACAAGAAGCTGGCGGCTGGCTAGTAGAAGGCGAAGGACGCCGAGGAAGACCTCTGGGTCATCGTTGAGGGTATGTTTGACCGGACCTTGAATCTGACTTCCGATGGTTAGGTTCCTCAGTCTTGACCTTTGATACATCCAGACGCCAAGGAGAAGGAGGAGGCCTTGAAGAAGGAGCTGACAGAGACTAAGGACCAAGTGAGAGTCCTCAAGGAGAGGACCAAGGAGGTCCAGGAAGGTGAGTAAAGGCTCTCCTGAAGAGCTTTGCCAATGTTACGTCGAGAGTGTGACCGACCCTCTTGTGGTGATTGCAGGTCTGGAGAAGCGGCTCACCGACCTCAAGAAGGCTGTCGAGTACTTGATGGATATCTATGCCCCCCAGGAGGAAGGGGCAGAGCCCAAGGAGCTCGTTGCCCGCCTGGACGAGGCCGAAGGTCGGATGAAGGTGCTTCTGCTGGACACCAGTAGGCTCGCTGCGGCCGCGGCCTTGGCGACGGTGAAGTTCCACGAGCCGACATTCGACCTTCAAAAGGTCGCAGAAGACGTCGACCTGGCGCGGAGGAGATCAAAGAAGGTTGACCTCTGAAAATTAAGGTCTAGGATGCATTAGAGCATCAATGTAAATAAGGCCGCATCCCTTTGTATCAATGTAAGGGAACTTTGCATGAATGAAAAAGGTGCCGCTTATCTAAAACACATGATCCTTTGCATAGCAAAAACGCCTGTTATGAAAATTTGAAAGCGGCTAGGTTGCAAAATGTGTTCCCTCCGCTAATCCAACTCAGTGGAGGAACGACTTACTGACTGCATGACTCAGCGTGGAGGCTTAGGTGCAGTTGGCGCGCGGAGGGGGGCCTTGGACCCTAGGTCTCGCAACCACACAACTTAGGAACACACATAAAAAGTGTAAGGGCTATGCTAAGGGGTGACGCCTTAAAGAAAGGAAAACATAAAAACCCCTTCAGGTCGTGAGACCCTTAGGTTAGCAAAGCCAAGCCCCTGAGCGTGTCGGGCCTATCTTAGACCAAGCCCCCGAGCACTTCGGGGGGGGGGGGAAGGTGAACGGAAAGCAAAAAGGGGAGACCCAAGTGTAGGTCGATAGCAGACCTACCAAAGAAAAGAGGGGGATCTTATCTTTGTTAACTATAAATTACAAGAGGGGAGAGTACATAGCTTTTATTTTGGTACAAATCTTCTAAGGGTAGAAGCGACGTAACTGCTCGATGTTCCAGGGGTTCGAGATGCCCTGGCCATCAGCCCACTAGAGGAGATAGGTCGTCGGCCCAATGACCTCCTTGACTATGAAGGGGCCTTCCCAAGGCGCGGAGATCTTGTGCATGTCCTTGGTGTTCTGGATGCGCCGCAAAACCAGGTCGCCGATGTTGAAGGAACATTCCCGCACGTTGCAGTCATGGTAGCGACGTAGCTGCTGCTCGTGGCGGGTGTGGCGCATGAGCGTGGCCACACAATGTTCTTCGAGGCTGTTGAGGTCGACCTTGCACGTTTGTTCCGCCGCACCCTCTTCTTAGTGCTAGATGCGAGGAGCTCCGAAGGCAAGGTCGGTTGGGAGGATGGCCTCTGACCCGTAGACCAGGAAAAATGGAAAGTATCCCGTGGCCGAGCTGACCTGGGTCCGGAGGCCCCAAATCACGTGAGGAAGCTCCGCTAGCCACCTGGTGGCATAGGGAGATACGTCGTCGAAGATGTGGTCTTTGACGGCCTGCAAGACCATGCCATTGGCGTGCTCGACCTGGCTGTTGCAGCGTGGGTGCGCCACTGAGGAGTAGTAGACATCGATGAGGTTGTCCTGGCAGAAGTCCCAAAATTCGGCCCCTGTGAAGGCCGAGCCTAGGTCGATGACGATCCTGTTGGGGACCCCGAAGCGATGAGTGGTCTCTTCGATGAACTTGGCTGCCTCTTTCGACGTGACGCTGGCGACAGCTCGGACCTCGATCCATTTGGTGAACTTGTCCACTGCCACAAGTATGTGCTTATAGCTGCCTAGGGTGGTCCTGAAGGGTCCTACTAAGTCGAGGCCCCATATAGCGAAGGGCCATGATGGGGGAATTGTCCTCAGGGCCTGAGCCGACATGTGTTGTGGCTTGGTGAAGAACTGGCACCCTTTACATCACCGGACAAGGTCCTGTGCATCGTCCATGCCGGTAGGCCAGTAGAAGCCCGGCCTGAGGCTTTCCCCACCAGATTGGCGAAGGCAGCATGGTTGCCGCATTCGCCACCGTGGATCTCTTGTAAGAGCCTGAGGCCCTCAGATCGTAGAATGCACTTCATCAGCACGCCGTTGGAGGTGGACCTCCGGTAAAGCTCCATACCGATGACGACGTAGTTGGCACTACGCCTCATGACCTTCTCGTGTTCTGCCTTCTCCTCGGGGACCCGATGCTCGAGGATGTAGGCAATGATGTCGAGGCGCCAGTCGTCTTCGGCCTCGGCCATGAGGACGTCACGGCTGCCTGGCGGAGGCGCGTCGCCAGCCGGCGGTTCTGAGTCGTTGAGTAGCTTGATGGAGGGCTTGCGTAGGTCTTGGACAAACACACCGGCTGGAACCAGCGCGTGCTTGGAGCCTAGTTTGGAGGGAACATCGGCCACTACATTGTTGTCGCGGCAGACGTGATGGAACTCAATTCCTTCGAAGTGGGCTTCAAGCTTCCGTACCTCGGCTCAATATGCATCCGTCATGTCTTTTTTGATGTCGCAGGCCTTGTTGACTTGGTCGATGATGACCATGGAGTCGCCGTAAGCTATGAGCCGCTTGATCCCTAGGGAGACAGTGATGCGCAGCCCATGGATGAGGGCTTCGTACTCAGCGCCGTTGTTGGACGCCTTGTAGTGGATCTGCAAGACATACTTCAAGTGATCGCCTTGGGGAGAGATGAAGAGCACGCCAGCTCCCGCTCTTTTGAGGTTCAGGGAACCATCGAAGTGCATCTTCCAGTGCTCTGGTTTCTATGGCAGAGGTTGCTGGGTCTCTGTCCACTCAGAGAAGAAGTCAGCGATGACCTGAGACATGATGGCCTGCCTTGGGCAGAACTCAAGGACGAACTCGCCTAGTTCGATGGACCACTTGACGATACGCCCAGTGGTGTTGCGGCTGCGCAGAATTTCTCCTAGAGGGAAGGCCGAGATGACCTTGATCTTGTGCGCCTGGAAGTAGTACCGGAGCTTGCGCGAAGTGACAAGGAGGGCGTAGAGCATCTTCTGTGGTTGCGAGTACCTGATCTTGCTATCTGATAGGACTTCGCTGATGTTGTAGACGGGCCGTTGGACAGGATAAGGTTTGCCTTCCTCAGGCCGCTCTGCCACCAGAACCGAGCTGACCACCTAGGTGGACGTGGAGATATAGAGCAGTAAGGTTTCCTTTGGTGTCGGGGGCACCATCACCGGAGCCGTCGTGAGGAAGGTCTTTAGCTTCTCCAGGGCCTGGTCGGCCTCCTCTGTCCAGACGAACTTATCCGCCTTCTTCAGCAGCTTGAAGAAAGATAGGCCTTTCTCCCCCAAGTTTACTGATGAAGCGACCTAGGGCGGCCATCATGCCGGTTAGCTTCATGACGTCCTTCTTCCCGGTGGGTCGCCTCATTTTGCGGATGGCGTCGACCTAGGTGGGATTCGCCTCGATGCCCCGGTGGCTGACCATGAAGCCTAGGAGCTTACCCGATGGGACACCGAAGATGCACTTCTCTGGATTGAGCTTCCAGCGGTAGCGGCGGAGGTTGGCGAAGGTCTGGGCAAGGTCAGCGATGAGGTTGTCATCACTAGTGGTCTTGACGACCACATCGTCGGCGTAGGCTTCTACGTTGTCACCGATCTGGGACTCCAAGCACTTCCGGATGGCCTTCTGTAGGTCGCTCCAGCGTTCTTGAGACCAAAGGTCATGGTCGTGTAGTAATAGATGCCATGCGGTGATTGTTGACGCTTACTAGCGTCGCCACCAGGTTTATATCCCCGGCAACAGCGCCAGAAAGCTTGTTGGCACTCTCTAGCGTCGCTACTAAATATGCAACGACGCCAGAGGGCCTGTTGGTATAAATAACGATCGTAGAAAAGTCCGCAAGCGTACGGATACCGGTGTAGCTTTCACCCAAGAGTATTCCAGGGTATCGAATCCACAGAGAACGTGTGTGCACTAGTGAAGAATCAAGATCGGCCTTGGACGAGAGAAGATATGGTAATAGTGTAGCAGAGGTAGAGAGGGTTTCGAAGGATTCCGGATACTAAAGATAAGATCAGCATTTACTACGATGCTTGCTTCGGGACGCTCAACCGTCCTAACCCGGAAAGGGATGAGAAGGGGGCTAGGCAAGCCAAGCAGGGGTCCTACTGCGCTCTAGTGGATCTCACGTGGTGGACTACGTAGGCCGTCAGGGCTGTCACCACCTGGGGCTACCACAACAATCCGTGCCACTAGGTGTACTCCGAGGTAATCGCAATACTAGACACCACGTCTACTCTAGTGACTACTATTCTAGCTTTGCAATTACTAGAACACTAATCAAAGCAAGGAGCCCACAAGCAAAAATAATAAAGCTGAACTTAATTAATTAAATAAATCCAGAATGCTTAAGAGTTACCCGGATGTTACTCGAAGTGGAGCCGCATCCGCCGAGGTACAAGAAGAAGGGAGGAAGCCGACAACTCCGGCTTCTCCCGGACTCGCACCTCAACTCTCACCTAATTCTAACACTAATTTGGTAGGGCTTCGCCTTGATCTTTGCTTCTCTTCTTCGTGTCTTGAAGTGGGGAGGATGGCTTCTATTTATAGGGGAGGAAACTTGGAGAAGTGGAGGACCTCCCCCTCTTTCCTGGGGCCCAACCGACCTCCCCAGGGTGGTGGGTGCTCGTGAACAGTGCTCTGTACGGCGCTAGAGGCGGTGGAAGAAAGAACCGGGTGAAAACCGGGCTCTAGGGGCCTGAACCGGAGCTGAAGCGGTCGCTGGGTCGCTGAAACGGTGCAAAAAATAGAAAAACCAGGGCTAACCGGGCGGACCGGCCAACCGACCTGGGGCCAGCCAGCCAGAGCCCGCCACGCGTCCGGCCGGAATGCCGCTCCCGCACGTGCGCGCGCCAGCGCCCCGGGGCGATCCGCGTGAGGCTCTGCGGGCCAACCGGAAGCCGCCAGCTGGCCAGGCAGGGCGGCCCCCGCGCAGCCCCCCCCCCGCGCAGCGCGTTGACCTGCGCGGCCGGTGGTGGCCCGCCACGTCGCCTCCCGCGCGCGGCCAGGCGCGCGCGCGTGCGTCCCTGGCGGCCAACCGCCGCCTGCCACGTGGCGTGCATGTGCACGTCGATCGGTGGTCGTGGGCCCATGCTGATGTCATCACTTGCGAAGTTTTGTCCATTGCATATCTTTTCCATCCGGACTCCGATGCATACAAATAATATATCCATTTTGATCGTCTCGACGAGCCCGTCACAATGGCGTAGTCCAAATTGGTATTTGAGGTTGATAATGCCATATTTTATTCTTTATTTGCTCATTGCACCTGCAACCAAATATACACCAAAGCTTGTGGAATTTGTTAGATTATAACCCTATAGCTATGGTGCACACTTTCATGGAGTGGTTTTTATCCAAAGTTGACGGTCGAAAATATGGACTTAACGACCGTCAACAAGCTCCCCCACACTTAGCCCTTTGCTCGTCCTCGAGTAAAGGTTAAGGACTAGGGTGGAAAAACATGAATCCAAAATGATATGATGCAAGCATGTAAGATATTCTAAGACATACCTGTACTTGTGACTCTTTGGGGTGTCTACCATGTCATCTTGGATGGTTGAAAAATGGAACGGCTGGATTTGAATCACCTCAACTCCTTCTGTAAAGTAGCTTGGGTTTTTGATAAAATATTTTTTTTCAAAACTTAGCCTTACTTGACTCCTCAAATGATGCTCTCAAATCGCTCAGTGTGTATGATTCCTTACCTAGGCATTAAACTCGCCTTTCTTCATCCTACTTCTAATGATGGCTATATGTGGAGCTCAAGGTAGGGTTGCAGATATAAGGCATACTTGTATCACATAATATTGCAAAGTCAAAAACCGGATCCGAGAAGAAAACTAGTCATACATTCTGATCAAGATGTGCAAGTGTGTGGAAAGTGGATGATATGGAAATATGTAACTCCTTCTTGTATGATCTCTCTCCCTTTGAACTTTATTTTGAGAACATGGCTATCTTTTTTTTTCTTCTCTTTTTTTTCTTTGTTTTTTTTTGCATCATGCTTGAGAAGAGTTTCTCTTTAGCATGTGTCTTTATCTCTTTTTTTTCTATATTTTTTTAGCCCATGTCTCTTTTGAAGGAAAATCTAGGGAGAGAGATTCATAAATTGAATGGAGTATTTATTTTGTGGATGGATGAATGTTGCTAACTTCCAGTGTAGAAGTTAGCATATGAAGGTGGAGTGTACGTGATCTTGATCATGAAAGCATGAAAAGCTTCTAGCAAGGGTCACAACAATTCGACAAAGCTCAATGTAATAACAAGCAGCGTATGTATGAGGTTTTCTAATGTAAATAACATATGGCTTTGGTAGGAATATATCATCACTGAGGAGCTTGTAAGGCTATTTTTTTTCAAGTAAAACATCCCAAGCACTTCGTCAGAGAAAGTAAGGTTCATCGCATCGTACCATATCTCATCAATCAACCATTTAGATGAACATGTTTCCTAATGATATTTGATCACAAGCAATAGATATATGCGCTAGGAATAAAGAACACGCAAGCCAATCAATTGAAAACATGTAAGCAATGGAGCATCAAGATTCATTGAGTTTAACTCAATAATGATCTTATGAAAGGAATTATAACTCATGAATCATGGAATTTGGGGAGGATAGAATTTTTCAAACCATGATATCCCTTTGAATGTCGGAAGAAGTTAACTCTCGATACCTCCCCCACACTATCTTTTGTTGCGTCTTTTCCTGCACACTCTTAGACAAAGATGAGATACAAGGATTTGGCTAGTACAGATTGTACTAGCCAAATCAAAGCAAAGTTTTATTTTTTATTTGTTTATTAAAGAAGAAAGAGAAAATTTTATTTTATTCAAGGGTGAGACACTTAATAGCTAATGTTGAGGAATTCGATCACATCGACTTCCTCAATCTTTTCCGGTTCAAAATAAATTTTTAAGCGATGGCCATTTACCTTAAATATATTACCTGAGTCATCTTGAAGAGTAATGGCTCCATGGGATGAGGTGTCGATCACGTTGAATGGTCCTTCCCATTTGCTTTTGAGTTTCCCATGGCCGAACAGCTTCACTCTTGAATTAAAAAGGAGGACCTTGTCTCCGGGTTTGAATTCCTTGTGCTTGAGTCTCTTGTCATGCCATCTTTTTGTTCTTTCCTTGTAAATTCTGGAGTTGTGGTATGCTTTCTCCCTCCATTCTTCAAGCTCAGATATTTGCATCTTTTGATTATTTCCGGCGAGATGGAGATCCATATTCCATTTCTTGATAGCCCAATGAGCATTGAACTCCAACTCAACTGGCAGATGGCATGTTTTCCCGTACACAAGCTGATATGGGGACATACCAATAGGTGTCTTGAATGCTGTGCGGTATGCCCATAATGCTTCTGGGAGTTTGTTCTTCCAATTTCTTCCCATTTCATCGACGGTCTTCTGCAGTATATTCTTGATTTGTTTATTGGAGGTTTCTGCTTGACCGCTGGTCTGTGGTTGATAAGGTGTTGCCACGTTATGGCAGATCCCAAAGTCTGCTAGGTATTTCTTGAAAGTCTTATCTATAAAATGGGATCCTCCATCACTTATCACCATCCGAGGTGTGCCAAAACAAGGGAATATGATCTCATGGAACATCTTCTTGGCATTCTGGGAGTTGGCAGCCCGACACGGTATTGCTTCTACCCATTTAGACACATAGTCCACTGCCACTAAGATGTACTCGCAATCATAGGACTTCGGGAAAGGTCCCATGTAGTCAATACCCACACATCAAAGAGCTCAACTTGGAGGTTGTTTGTCAATGGCATGGCATCTCTTGTATTGATATTGCCTTGGTGCTGACATCTGCTGCACCTCCTGATGTACTCCTTCGTGTCATTGTACATGGTTGGCCAGAAAAATCCACTTTGCCAAATTTTGGCATGAGTTCTGAACACTCCATAGTGTCCTCAGTATGGAGCTGCATGACATCTGTCTATGATCTTGTTGGCCTCGATCCCAGGGACACACTTCCTCAGTAAACCATCGGCACAGACCCGGTATAGATACGGCTCATCCCATAGATGGAAACGACTTTCATAATCCAATTTCTTCATATTTCCACCTGGGGGAACATAGCCTGACACTATATAGTTTACGATATCCGCATACCACGGGTCGGAATCTGTTACCTTGAGGAGTGTATCGTCCCTTAGGTAATCGTTGATGGGTAAGGCAGGTGTTTCCTCAACCTGCAACCTGGATAGATGATCGGCTACCGAGTTTTCTAGTCCCTTTTTATCTCGGATTTCTAGATCAAACTCTTGGAGGAGAAGGATCCATCGGATGAGCCGAGGCTTAGCATCCTTCTTAGTGAGGAGGTATTTGAGCGCAGCATGGTCGGTGTAGATGATGACCTTTTCCCCCACTAGGTAGGATCTAAACTTATCTATCGCAAAAACTACGGCTAGTAACTCTTTCTCGGTGGTAGTGTAGTTCAATTGGGCTCCGGTCAAGGTTTTGCTAGCATAGGAGATGGCATAATGTCTCTTGTCCTTGGTTTGGCCTAGGACAGCCCCTACGGCATAGTCGCTAGCATCGCACATGATATCAAAGGGTAGCGTCCAGTCGGGTGGTTGGATGACTGGGGCCGAGATGAGTGCCTTCTTCAAAATTTGAAAGGCTCGATGGCACTCATCATTGAAGGTGAATTTCGCATCTTTTGCTAGGAGGTTGGTCAAGGGTCGGGCGATATGAGAAAAGTCCTTAATGAAGCGCCGATAAAACTCGGCATGTCCTAAAAAGCTGCGAATTCCCTTCACATTCGTGGGAGGTGGAAGCTTCTCAATTACTTCTATTTTGGCTTTATCCACCTCTATACCACGTTCGGACACCAAGTGTCCTAGCACTATCCCTTCCCGAACCATAAAATGGCATTTCTCCCAGTTCAGGACTAAGTGCTTTTCTTCACATCTTTGCAAAACCTTGTCTAAATTTTCCAAACAACTTGTGAAGGATTTTCCATAGACGGTAAAATCGTCCATGAACACCTCCATGATTTTCTCAATCATGTCGGAAAAGATAGACATCATGCACCGTTGAAATGAGGCAGGTGCATTGCAAAGACCGAAGGACATCCTACGGTATGCATATGTATCATATGGGCATGTGAAAGTGGTCTTACTTTGGTCATCCGGGTGTATGGGGATTTGATGATACCCGGAATATCCATCAAGGAAACAGAAGAAGGAATGGTTAGCAAGCCGTTCCAACATCTCATCGATGAAGGGTAGCTGGAAATGGTCCTTCTTAGTTGCCTTGTTGAGTTTCCGGTAATCGATACACATACGCCACCCGGTGACGGTGCGTTGAGGGATCAACTCATTCTTGTCATTTCTCACCACTGTCATCCCTCCTTTCTTAGGCACGACTTGCACCGGACTCACCCACTCGCTATGAGGCACAGGATAAATGATCCCGGCATGAAGTAGTTTAAGGACCTCTTTCTTAACTACTTCTCGCATCTCATTGTTCAACCTTCTTTGGGGTTCCTGGGAAGGTGTAGCATTGGGTTCGATTGGGATGCGATGAGTGCAAAGAGCGGGACTAATTCCCTTAAGGTCTTGGAGCGAGTACCCTAGGACTGAATGATGTCTTTCAAGGACAGCGACAAGTCTACTGGTTTCTTCTTCGATAAGCTTGTCGCTGATGATAACCGGGGTTTGACGGTTACCATGAAGGAAAACATATTTCAGGCCTGGTGGGAGAGGTTTTAGCTCGATCATGGGTGGTGGTGGTGGTTCCGTTACGTCCAACTTAATTGGCTCGGCAAGGACTTCTTCTTCTTGAGAGAAGTATATTGCATCATCGTCCAAATTTGGTTGTGCCATATCGGACAATGTCACTCCCATAAGGTCTTCAAAAGGATCTGGAACCGGTGATGGCTCTGCTATTGCATTCCGTGCACGAGCTAAAGAGACGGTTTGTGTGAATTTGCCTAGTTGCACGGCTAGGCTACCATTAGCCGTTTCTTGGAAAAGTTTCTCGGTAGGCCGACCTATGAGAATAGGTATGTCCGGATTATCATAGACATGGAAGTCCAGAAAGATCTCGGCCTCATTGGCAACTACCGGGACTGTTCTGACAACACCGCAACATTCCAACATGGTCCCATAAGGATCTTGGAAAGTCTTTCGGGACGAACATAGGGTCATGTTGGGATAGAGCTGTTGGGCAAGAGATTTTGAGATGATATTTATCCCAACAGTGGGGTTGTACTGGACATCCATCATGACGCCTTGTATTTGATAGGAAAGAAGAGTGGACGGCATGATGAGTCTAACTACCTCGGGCGATGTCTTGGCTTCTCTCAACCATTCCACACTCATAGCCGCCGACAAGCATTTAAGGTCTTCTCTGAGAATGGGCTTATCGGGTTGGCTAGCATTTTGTTGAAACGGAGAGTTGCACACTCGAGGTTTTGGTTGGATCAGAAAATTCGAGGTATTTCCAAAGTCTGAGAAAAGATCATCCTCGATTTCGCCAATAAAGTCCATTGGATGAGTTTCCTCATCTTCTAGACTATGGAGGTTTTCTACAGGAGGCTCTACTTTTATTGGCTCAGAGAGAGGAGCGGTCACGGGTGTAGGCTGGATAGGTAAAACCTCATTTTCCGGCTCAAGGATTTCATCAACCTCTTCTTCGGGAAATTCATCAAAAATACCAGTGTAGGGAGTATTCTCAAGGATTTTCTTGAGAACGTTCCTCCCTTCACTAGGTGTCAAATGGGTGAAAGCACCTCCCGATGAAATATCGAGAAATTGGGCGGACTCCTTGCTAAGGCCTCGACGAAAATGCTGTAAAAGCATCGGTTCGGACAGTTCGAGGTTGGGACCGGACATGTTTAGGTCCAAAAATCGTGCCCAGGCTGCTCCTAAGGTTTCTTTTTCCTTTTGCCTAAAGCCTAAGACTTCCATACGGAGGTCGACCAATCGAGATTCCGGGAAGAAAGCTAGACAAAATTTGTTTCGCAAAACTTCCAAATCTCCCTTGACACCCCTAACGGTTTGAGCGTACCATTTCTTAGCAATCCCCGTCAAAGAGAACGGGAAAAGCTTCCATCTTAGTGTTTCGTGTGACATGCCATGAATGACAAGGCACGAACACACTTCCTCAAAACCGCGAAGGTGGGTGTACGGATTTTCCTCTTCTGCTCCTGAAAAAGATTGCTCCCGTACCATAGCTATGAGGGCAGGACGAAGTTCATAGCTAGGTGCATGGATGGGTAATGATGAGGGTGGAGGCTCCAGATCTTCGCCCGTTGGAGCCGGAAACTGATTGATAGGTTTGGAATCCATATGGGTATATGTGATGGTATGGATGGGGATACACGGACGACTCGGTTCGACACTAGTACAGCAACCGTTCCCCGGCAACGGCGCCAGAAAGCTTGTTGATGCTTACTAGTGTCGCCACCAGGTTTATATCCCCGGCAACGGCGCCAGAAAGCTTGTTGGCACTCTCTAGCGTCGCTACAAAATATGCAACAACGCCAGAGGGCCTGTTGGTGTAAATAACGATCGCAGAAAAGTCCGCAAGCGTACGGATACCGGTGTAGCTTTCACCCAAGAGTATTCTAGGGTATCGAATCCACAGGGAACGTGTGTGCACTAGTGAAGAATCAAGATCGGCCTTGGACGAGAGAAGATATGGTAATAGTGTAGCAGAGGTAGAGAGGGTTTCGAAGGATTCCGGATACTAAAGATAAGATCAGCGTTTACTACGATGCTTGCTTCGGGACGCTCAACCGTCCTAACCCGGAAAGGGATGAGAAGGGGGCTAGGCAAGCCAAGCAGGCGTCCTACTGCGCTCTAGTGGATCTCACGTGGTGGACTACGTAGGCCGTCAGGGCTGTCACCACCTGGGGCTACCACAACAATCCGTGCCACTAGGTGTACTCCGAGGTAATCGCAATACTAGACACCACGTCTACTCTAATGACTACTATTCTAGCTTTGCAATTACTAGAACACTAATCAAAGCAAGGAGCCCACAAGCAAAAATAATAAAGCTGAACTTAATTAATTAAATAAATCTAGAATGCCTAAGAGTTACCCGGATGTTACTCGAAGTGGAGCCGCATCCGCCGAGGTACAAGAAGAAGGGAGGAAGCCGACAACTCCGGCTTCTCCCGGACTCGCACCTCAACTCTCACCTAATTCTAACACTAATTTGGTAGGGCTTCGCTTTGATCTTTGCTTCTCTTCTTCGTGTCTTGAAGTAGGGAGGATGGCTTCTATTTATAGGGGAGGAAACTTGGACAAGTGGAGGACCTCCCCCTCTTTCCTGGGGCCAAACCGACCTCCCCATGGCGGTGGGTGCTCGTGAACAGTGCTCTGTACGGCACTGGACGTGGTGGAAGAAAGAACCGGGCGAAAACCGGGCTCTAGGGGCCTGAACCGGAGCTGAACCGGTCGCTGGGTCGCTGAAACGGTGTAGAAAATAGAAAAACCGGCGGCTAACCGGGCGGACCGGCCAACCGACCAGGGGCCAGCCAGCCAGAGCCCGCCACGCGTCCGGCCGGGCAGCCGCTCCCGCGCGTGCGCGCGCCAGCGCCCCAGGGCGATCCGCGTTAGGCTCTGCGGGCCAACCGGAAGCCGCCAGCTGGCCAGGCAGGGTCGGCCCCCGCGCAGCCCCCCCCCACGCAGCGCGTTGACCTGCACGGCCGGTGGTGGCCCGCCACGTCGCCTCCCGCGCGCGGCCAGGCGCGCGCGCGTGCGTCCCTGGCGGCCAACCACCACCTGCCACGTGGCGTGCATGTGCACATCGATCGGTGGTCGTGGGCCCATGCTGATGTCATCACTTGCGAAGTTTTGTCCATTGCATATCTTTTCCATCCGGACTCCGATGCATACAAATAATATATCCATTTTGATCATCTCGACGAGCCCGTCACACTGGCGTAGTCCAAATCGGCATTTGAGGTTGTTTGTGATAATGCCATATTTTATTCTTTATTTGCTCATTGCACCTGCAACCAAATATACACCAAAGCTTGTGGAATTTGTTAGATTATATCCCTATAGCTATGGTGCACACTTTCATGGAGTGATTTTTATCCAAAGTTGACGGTCGAAAATAGGGACTTAACGACCGTCAACAGCGTTATGAATGCCATCTTGTCCTAGTCAGAGACCTTCAGGGCTATCTGGTTATACCCTGAGTAACAGTCAAGGAAGCATAACAGGACGCTTCCGGCCGTGGAGTCCACAACCTGGTCGATACGAGGAAGAGGGAAGGGGTCTTTAGGGCAGTGCCTATTGAGATCGGTGTAGTCGATACACATTCTCCATTGACCAATTTTCTTGGGTACAAGCACCGGGTTGGCGAGCCAAACCGGGTTTTTACACTCACGGATGAATCCGGCAGCTAGGAGCTTTATTATCTCTACCCTAATGACCTCCTTGTGATCCTTTGCAAAGCGGCGCAGCTTCTGCTTGACAGGCTTCACCGTCTTGCTGACATCCAAGGAGTGCTCAGCCAGCTCCCTGGGGACACCCGGCATATCCGATGGACTCCATGCGAATATGTCTGCGTTATCCCGGAGGAAACTGGTGAGCGCGAGTTCCTATTTCTCCCTGAGGTCATCGTCGATGACCACCGTCTTCTCCGGGTCGGGCAGCCCAAGGCGGACTCTCTTTGTTGACGGTGTGGCGTCCAGAGTGGTGTCGGTGTGTTGCTGCTCTGGAACAGTCAGGTCGCTCGGAGCGACCTTCGCGGCCTCGGTGACTAGGACCGCCGAGGTGTCGGTGTAGGCGGTCATTGTGGCGATGTTGTTGACGGTGCAAAACCGTGTTGAAGTTCACCGCAAGCGTATGGGTGACTTGGTGCCTTTTTCACCAAGGAGGGTCCTCCCTAGATTTGTCAATCCAAGGATCGGAAGCAAACTCCCAGGATTCTCCGTCTAACCTATCGATCTAACCCAACACGAGGCATTGATTGCATAAGAAGATAAACCTTAAAGATATATGAGTTATACCATAAGGTTGATCGCATCCATGAACGTCGACAAGGTAAGGAGCAAGCAATGGAAACTAAGGCCTATCGTCTTCTAGTCGTAGTTCTAGCCAAACGAGCAAGCGCGACATGCATCTCATCCAAAGCCATCTTTAAACTACTATCCTCCGGTCCGATTCTGAAGACGCCCGCCTTTTGGATCCACCGTCCTATCACAACGCACTCCTATTCGTACGGGTTAGCCTAGGGTGAGCTCGAGAAGAACAAGTTGAAAACACTTGGTCGATCCGGTATGCACCTCTAGCCACCATGACTACAAGAGCACCCCAAGCAATCTATCTATAGAATAGATTGAAGATGAAGCATAGCCAAGCGAGAGAAAAATCATAAAAGGAGGAATCGAGTCGCTAAAAGATCGGATGACATGAAGTACTTTACTCACATAATAAATGCGTTTAGATCATCTCCACCGAGTACATACCATTGATGACCTCAACTAGCTCCGGAACTCCGCCATGTCTCAACCGTGCAAGGCGGCCATGGCGGCCATGGCGGCTAGGGTAGGCCTAGGCCATCTCCTAGACAACTTCGAGGACTCGTGGCGGCCGTCGTCTACCTTCGTCGCTCTCTCCTAGGTTTCGCCAAGTTCCTGTGGAAGGATGCCGGCGAATTTTTGCACGGAGACTATTAATAACCCGAAGCAACCCTAGTCCAAAGGGGAGCCCAAACCGCCGCAAAAAAGGGCCAGGCCGGTCGGCCTAGGCCGGCCGGCCTAGGGTCTTTTTGGCCCGGTTCGGGCCCATCTTTCGCGGGCGAGCTTCTCTTGCAATTGTGAGTTTTTGCCTTATAGATTGTGTGGCCTTTTGACGTCTTTATCCTCGTGAATAGTTAGGGGGTCTTGTCGTCCAAGCCTCTGTATCTTCCGTCTAAGTCCCCGGAGTTTTGTGCCTTCACGTTGTCGTCCTTGGGTCATTTGGAGTCATGTTCACCTCGAGTGTTGACTTGTGCCGGGCTTCATGATCTTCTCATAAAGTGCTCATTGAACTTCTCCCGGAAGTGCTCATTTTAGTGCATAAACCCTTGTAAACAACATACTCCAAATACCACATTCACAAGTGAACTTGTTACATCATTAGTATGCGTAGTGGCGGGTTAGTTGCAAATCATAATCGAAACCAATGTATAACAAGTACTCTAGGTTGACGGAAATTCACCGTCAACATCTCCCCCATGCTTAAACCTTGCTCGTCCTCGAGTAAGTTTTCAATGGATATCAGCATTGACTTTCATTGTTCATACCCTGCAATTGATCACACATGAGAAAGCATAATGCTCTCCAAGTTTATATTTTTTAAAATTCCATAATGTAACTAGCTTTCATCTCTATGGAGGGTAGATATAATTTAAGCTCTTTCCACAAATAATCAATCATGCTCCACAAAATTCGAATAGGTCTTAGAAACTTTTGAAGTGAAGAACGAGGTGAATAAAAGAGCTAAACCAAGTACAAAAATTTAAACCTTCTTGCATCTTGCTCATGAACTCTCTCATCTCACAACTCTCTCAAGCCTACTTGATCTATATCCTTTCCCTCTCATGTTTGTAGGTGGAAGGGTTTTATTTGGAGCTCATAGGAAAGTTTTTATCCCTACCAAGATGTTAAAGTCGAGACTATTATCAAAACAAGGCAAGCTTCTCATGGACTTATCATGACTCGTCAAAAAGGTCATTGGAAAAATAATGTTCACAAGGAGGGGGGGAGAAAGAACTCACACTTTTAGATAGGTGGACATGTGCAAATGGCAAAGAATGATCCCGAGGCCCCAACGAAGTCCTCATTATCAGATTGCACATGGTTGGAAAAATGAGTATGGGTCTTGATCTTGAAGTCCTTGAAAAATCCTTAAGCAACTAGAGAACCGGGGGAGATTATTATTACTCTCTCTCTCTTTTCTTTTCCTTTTTCTCCCTTCTTTTTTTTCTTTTTCCTCTCTTTTTTTTCTTTGACCAGTGCGAGGTGCAAAACTTCCGATGTGGGAGCTCACAATGCACAAATAGAATAGGCTAGCAAAAGATAAGTTACGCAAAAAATGGAATGACCAGCTTCTTAGTCACGAGCCAGAGAATCAAGTCTTGAATCAATTCACCCAACAATAACTCTTGTAATCTATGGTTGCACTCAATATATAAGGCTTTGGATAGGTAGAGCAAAATGCAAGAGGTATTAATGACAAGGTTAGCATGACTTTTAAAAGCAAAAAGTAATATGTCCTTCGACCCATCCAAAGTTGAGAGCATAAAAGAAACCATGGCTCTTTATTTTTATCATGACCTCCACAAAAGATTAAGCTAGCATTTAATTAATTTCAGATTTGTATTAGAGAGAGCAATAGCTTAATCATGCATAAACAAGCACAAAGTTTAAACAAAGCGGCAACGGTCATCATATATCAACGAGCAAGATCAAGCCAAAATTATTTCATCATGGTGAGCACAAGGTGGTGATAATAAACAAAAACAAAAATTAGGTTGTACTCCTAGAAGCCATGTTATTTAACAAGAGAGACATACAAAAGTTGCATCTAAGGTTGTTGAAGGCATATACATATATACAAGCATTTAGAAAGACAAGGACAAAGAGAGGGTTGAGGAATTGTTACCGTCCTTTGATGCTTGTGATGTAGCGCGCCCTCCCCCATGCTTAAGCATTGTGCCTAGCATGGAAGAAGGAAGATCGGCATCCGCAGCAACCATGATCCTTGAAATCCATGCGGTCTTCTTTCGTCCACCAAGTCTTTCCCCATGCTTAGCATGTTGCTAGGCACGGAAGATGATGAACCATCTTAAAATTCTTGAAGTCCTACCGCCATGTGAGGAGATCATCATCACATTATTACCTTTGTTCATCCTTCAATGTCCGCCCTTTGCCACGAGCCTTGATCCCAATTGTTTCTCACCCCATCTTCTCCTCCTTCCATGTTGTCCCTTATTGCTGGTTCATCTTCCACAAGTTTTTCTTCTACTTCCAGAACTGAGTATGTACTGAATCATCACTTCATTGCAAAGTTCTTGAAATTATCTTTCCAATGAGTGGTCATTCATCCCGATCGGACTCTGAACAAGAGAGTAACGCCCTTTTTACTTTGTTGGTGCAAGCTGTCCCGGGCTGATTTCAGAATGTGTGACGCCCAAAGATTTGGTTGTAACTTCTTGCACGGGTCTCCTAAAATGTTGATTCTTGATGCATTGGAAAGTAGACTTAATGGAGCACTTGAATATCCAATTTTCCCCTTTTGTACATCTCTGAACATGTGCTTAATCTTAATGAAAACAGCAGTGCTCCTTTCGGGATTTTGGAGGTGTTGATGATCTTGATTTCAGCTTTTATTACGAACTCATAGAAGTGATTCGCCATGCCTGCAAAATAACTATAATGCACAAAGTACCTGTTGACACCGTTTTTTTGGAAAAATCAAGTCAAAAAGGATAAGGAAGAGTAGCCGATGAGAACAGAGTGCAATCAGCCGATTAGAGAAAGAAAAAGGGTGGTCAACAGGGTCCGCCGATGGTCAAAAGGAGTTTGACTCTATTAGTGGGCCAGCGGGTCAGAACGATCGGCCGATGAATAACTAGAGGATCGGCCAATGGAGAGAAAGAAGGCGGTAATCAAGGAGATACGCCAGAAGGAAAGCATGGTGGAGGCGGGTCAATCCACGATTGGCGACGGGTCAAAGAGTCGGTTTTAGGAAGTTTCGACTCCTGCGAGAGTCCTTTTCTATTTTTAGTAGTTTTTTGTCTTTAGATGCAAGTAAACAGTGTCGTGATCGGCTAGGAGTCGGGGTTGTCCTCGGGATATAAATAGCGACCCTGCGTGGTCGGAAAATCTGTACGCACCAATATCAAACAAAACCACCTCCGGGCAAACCCTTTACTTTACTACATCTACTTTACAGCATCTACCTTTACAGCATCTACTTTTCGGTGACTTCGCCATTGCGATTTTCTCTTTTTCTACAGCACCGTGCTTCGAGTTTGTCGGGCTGCATCAACTGACCTCCGGCAAGCTTGTGAGTACCGTGTTACCGAATAATCCTAGGCTTTAACCTCCAGGCGCATCGCTGAGGTTTCGTCTAGTTCTTTATTCACCCCTTACCGATATTAGCTAGATCTGCAAGTCTTCGTACCAATTCTTGTGGTTTTTAGCTATTATCTTTATCATCCACTCGATCTAGATCCTATCGGCTTCTAACATCGCAGCCGATTCTGACCTACTCGAGTGCTGACGTTACGATCGGCCGATCCAGCCGATCCATCTACTCACGCACATGCGCTTCGGTCGCTCCCGAGCTGGCCGATCCTGCTTTTACCTGTATCGGCCGATTGGCTGGTACACGTGTCACTACAAGGCCATCGGTTCTCTAGCCGATCCCTAATATTTGCCATTGTCAATCAACAGGTCAGATTGGCTGGCACGCCTCGCTACAGACCGGGGAGTCACGTGTGCTGCGCGCGGAGGTGACATCCTATTTTTGCGTCAACACACTTTTGGCACGCTCGGTGGGACCCGAAAAAGTCAACAATGACAAAGCCTACGAAGACTGGTCCTTCTGAGGTTGATCCAGAAAACGTTCAAGCGATCACCAAGGATCAGCTGAAAGATACAGACAAAGCTGCGTTCGAAGCTCACATGAAGCATTATGAAGAGCTTTGCCTGGCATCATACGGTCAGACTAAAGGTGGAGTCTTCAAGAAGAATCCTTTGCCAACACCTAAGCAAGTCACCTTCTCAGCCGATCCTGAAGGGCTTCAAGACATGATGACCAAGGCGATGCATCAAACAATGATTGATCAATCTAAGGTTTTCGCAAATACTATTCAAAATGCCATAATTGATGCACTCAAGAAGGGAACAGAAGGAGGATATCTGAGACCTGCATATTTTCAACCAAACCGAACTCCTCCAACATTCCAACACGACCAATCGGCCACCCCGCCGATTGATGATCCAACAGTAAGGGTTGCACCATCTCCACATGTTGTTACTGGTTCTTCATCGGACTCTCAGCCGATTCAGAACCAAGGTGTTGGAGAAAAAGCCAAAGATCCTGCTGTTTCCACGCCTGTGATTCAAACACATGAAGTACAGTCCAATGCCCAAGATCAAGCATTTCCAGTGCAAAATCAAAAGTATCCTCCCATGAGGAATCAAGATGGGAAGCTTGCAGGATGGGATTTACCTCGTGATCACTTTGAGACTAACATCTCAAATTTCTTTGAGCCTCAGCCTGAGGAAATTCCAGAAGTGAAGTACCCACAGTCTTATCAAGCCATGTTTGGGGGTACTCCAGGGACTGTGCACATGAATGGGGATGGAGTAGAGTTCATCTACTTCAATCACGGGAGCAAAGCTTTTGAAAGAGTCAAGATCAGTCCAGCTCATGCTCATATGGTCATACCAACAGAGAAAAGAGCTCCCATTCCACCTCAGAAACAAACTCCTGTTCCACCTCAGAGATCGGCTCAACAGCCGATACTTGGGATGCCCGTGCAAACTGCTCCACTACAGCAGCCAACATTGGGGATGCCCGTACAAATTGCCCCATTATGGCAATCAGCACCAATGCATCCTGTCTTAACCCAAGCCAACACAGTGTCTCATACAAGATCATCGCCTCAGCAGCCAATCAACCAAGGGGTAACAGGGCAGCCAGTAGTTCCACAAGTGGATTCTGCACAACTACTGCTAACACTTCTAAATCAATTGGCTATCTCAAGCCAATCGAATTTGCAGCAGCCAACTCCATCGGCTGGTCAGCCGATCGGGCAGACTCCACCTATTACAAATGTGGAAGGATCTTCTGGAGCAGGGACATCAATGGTACCAAATCCACAGCCAAGAATCTTAGAAGAACAACCTCTAGAAACTCCAGCTGAGATACAAGCAATTGAACAAGCATCTGCTGAATTGAAGTCTCACATGAAGCAGGAGTTGATCGACCACTTCTCGGAGATGTTGCAGAAGCAATATGGGATGAAACCCAAACAACAATCCTGCATGTATAGGACACCGTATCCATCTGGCTATGATCAGATACCGTTCCCTCCAAGATTCAAGGTGCCAGACTTCTCCAAGTTCTCTGGGCAAGATGAAACATCCACTATGGAGCACATCACTCGATTCATCATCCAATGTGGAGAAGCAGGGAACATTGATGCACTCAGGATACGTTTGTTCTCTTCCTCTCTATCAGGGCCAGCATTCTCATGGTTCACATCACTGCCAGCCAACTCTATCATCAAGTGGTCCGATTTGGAACAGCAATTCCATAATTACTTCTTCTCTGGCATCCATGAGATGAAGATTACTGATCTGACCAGACTCAAGCAAAGGAACGATGAAACAGTTGCTGGATTCGTTCAGAGATTCAGAGAGGTCAGAAACAAATGCTATAGTTTGAATCTGGGAGACAAACAACTGGCTGAGTTGGCTTTCTGATGCGCCAAGGGGATCCCGATCTTCACGATGTAGGATGATCACCAGATAACTAGCTTCAAAGAAGCCAAGATAACTTGCTGCAAGCAGCGATAACTAGTGCAACCTGGCAAATAAAACTCGAAGCCAACCATCGTCTTTAACCGGCAACCTGAATCGAGGATTCGCCCAACCACACTCTCAAGGAACCAACCAACACAACCTACAATCAATCGAGGAAGCCTCGAAGGGAGTAGGAGCACCAATTGGGAGCGGATGAAGCCGCCGCTATTGTATTCCCGCGAAGGAGATCACAAGAGCAAGGGGGTAGAGATTTCTCTCAAGGGTTTGCTAGCACACAGCTAAACAAAGGGGTTCTGTATTTCAATTATCAAAGTCTTACGTTTGCTATGAAGCAAAGGGGTATTTATACAAGGAGCAGACCTCCTGGATAAGTGAAAACACGAAACAAAAATGAAAAGACAGCCTATGTGAAAAGGCCTCCACGCTCCTGATGAGTTTCCGCGTGACTGTTGGTCTTCTGCGGCGCAGACTTCAGTGTTTTGACAATAACTCCATCTTGGAAACTCCAAATGATGTACCGTTGGATGCGTTGGAAAGTTGACTTGATGCACTTTCACACTAAGTGCAGCATGTACCACGAAATATTGAAGAATGGTACAGTTTTTCACAGGAACTTGGACGTTAGGCAGACTGTTGACACTCTGACCAGTCTGTACTAAAAGCACTCGGCTGCCTCACTGGAATGTCAAAAGCACTCGGCACCAGTGGCATTAGAAACTAGACTTCAAGACCTTTCCAATGTGTACTCATGGACCTTCATAGCTTAAGGGAATCAAAAGATATGACAGATTCTTCACGACGGTTCGACCAGGCTGAACTGACTCGACGTGGTTCTTCGCTCTGGTTCGGTATTGGTGTGTCCTCGCCATCCTCTTCGGTGAACCTGAGTAAAAGGAACATGCACGACTTAGGTAGTATATAATTCTAATTAATAAATGGAATTTCACAAAGTAGCGCGTGCACCTCTTGTTGTATTTTCTTAGCTCGGCTACGTGTAATTGGACCATCAAAAACATGGGTTGGTGCAAGCTTGCTTGACGTTTGTTCCATCTTGCTTGATGTAGTCGGCATACTCGATGGTGTGGTCGGCGTAGTCATATCATCCTCCCCCTCTTCAAAAGGAGTCGTCCTCGACTCTGTACCATCTTCACTTGTGAATGGTGACAGATCAGCCACGTTGAAGGAGTTGCTCACGCCATAACTTGCTGGAAGGTCTATCTTGTATGCATTATCATTGATCTTTGCAAGAACACGAAATGGACCATCCCCTCATGGCATAAGCTTCGATTTTCGCTTATCAGGGAAGCGATCCTTGCGCAAATGAATCCACACCAAATCCCCTGGTTCAAATAACACTTTCTTCCTATGTTTGTTCATGGTTGCAGCCTTGCGCATCGCCTTCAGCTCTATTGCTTCCTTTGTCTTCTCATGTATCTTCTTTACATATGCAGCACGCTTGGTAGCTTCCATGTTGGTTCTCTCCTGTAATGGCAAAGGCAACAAATCTATCAGAGCAACAGGTTTGAACCCATAAACAATTTCAAAAGGACACAAATTAGTGGTAGAGTGTACTGCCCTATTATAAGCAAACTCCACATGAGGCAAACATTTCTCCCAGTCCTTTAAGTTCTTTTTCACCATTGTTCGCAACAGCATTGACAATGTACGATTCACCACTTCAATTTGCCCATCAGTTTGAGGGTGACAAGTAGTCAAGAACAGGAGCTTGGTTCCAAGCTTTGCCCACAATGTTTTCCAGAATTAGCTCACAAACTTGACATCACGATCAGACACAATGGTCCTGGGCACTCCATGTAACCTCACAATTTCCCTGAAAAATAAATTAGTAACATGTGAAGCATCGTCGCTCTTGTTACAAGGAATAAAATGTGCCATCTTTGAAAATCTATCAACCACAACAAAAATAGAATCTTTTCCTCTCTGAGTTCTAGGCAGTCCCAAAACAAAATCCATGCTTATGTCTTCCCAAGGAGTATTAGAAGCAGGTAAAGGAGTGTATAAACCATGAGAGTTCAGTTTGGACTTAGCTTTGTGACATGTAACGCATCGCTCCACAAAACGGATGACATCTCTCATCATCTTGGGCCAATAGAAATGATCTCCTAGTAGTTCATAAGTTTTCTTTTGCTCGAAATGTCCTGTCAATCCTCCTCCATGTGCCTCCTGCAACAAAAGCAATCTAACCGAAGAATTTGGAACACAAAGTTTGTTAGCTCTAAACAAAAATCCATCATGTATATGATATTTGTCCCAACCCTTTCCATCTTTGCAATGATTGTATGGTTCTGAAAATTCAGGATCATTTTTGTACAGGTCTTTCAAAGTTTCAAGACCCAAAACCTTTACCTCGAGTTGGTTCAGCAACACATTCTTTCGAGACAAAGCATCAGCGACCACATTATCCTTTCCTTTCTTATATTTTGCAATGTAGGGAAATGTTTCAATGAACTCAATCCACTTAGCATGGCGTCGGTTCAGCTTTGCTTGTCCTTTCAAATACTTCAAAGCTTCATGATCGGAATGAATAACAAACTCTTTTGGCCATAAATAATGTTGCCATGTTTCAAGCACACGTACCAAAGCATACAATTCTTTGTCATACACAGAATAATTCAATTGAGCACCTCCCAATTTTTCACTAAAATATGCTACTGGTTTTCCTTGCTGCATTAAAACTCCTCCTATACCAATTCCACTAGCATCACATTCTACTTCAAAAGTTTGAGTGAAATCAGGAAGAACAAGTAACGGTGCTTCAGTTAAACGTTTCTTTAATTCTTGAAAAGCATTTTCTTGTGATTGTCCCCATTTAAATTCAACACCTTTTTTGGTCAATTCATTTAAAGGAGCAGCAATGGTACTAAAATCTCTCACAAATCTCCTATAAAAACCAGCAAGGCCATGAAAGCTTCTTACTTGACTTACATTCACCGGAGTTGGCCAATCCTTGATGGCTTTCACCTTGGTTTCGTCCACTTCGATTCCCTTTCCTGAAACAACAAAGCCAAGGAACACAACATGGTCGGTGCAAAAACTGCACTTCTCAAGATTAGCAAATAACTTCTCCTTTCTAAGTTCATCCAAAACTAGTCGAATGTGAATCATATGTTCCTCAAAAGACTTGCTGTAAATCAAAATATCATCGAAGTAAACAACCACAAATTTCCCAATGAAAGCTCTCAGAACATGGTTCATTAGCCTCATAAAGGTACTAGGAGCATTAGTCAAACCAAAAGGCATAACTAACCATTCATATAGTCCAAATTTAGTTTTAAAAGCAGTTTTCCATTCATCTCTAGTTTTCATTCTTATTTGATGGTACCCACTTCTCAAATCAATTTTAGTAAATATTATAGACCCACTCAATTCATCAAGCATGTCATCTAACCGTGGGATAGGATGACGATACCGGATAGTGATATTATTTATAGCTCTACAATCTACACACATTCTCCAAGTTCCATCCTTTTTAGGTACCAAAATCACAGGAACAGCACAAGGACTTAAACTTTCTCGAACAAAACCTTTGTCAAGAAGTTCTTGTACTTGCCTTTGTATCTCCTTTGTCTCCTCTGGATTGGTTCGATATGGAGGACGGTTGGGAAGTGCAGCACCTGGAATGAGATCAATTTGGTGCTCAATCCCACGAAGTGGAGGTAGTCCAGCTGGTGTTTCCTTCGGAAAAATGTCTTCATAGTCCTGCAAAAGATTAGACACAACACTAGGAAGAGAGGTGATATCGTTAGCTGAAATTAAAATGTCTTTGCACATAAGTACAAAGAGCACTTGATCTGGGTTGTTCCTCACATCTCTCATCTCAGATTTTGTGGCAAACATAACCAGATGCTTTCCCTCTCCTTTCTTTTTATCTCTCAAATTTGGCTTGGGGCTCTCACTCACCGAATTGTGGTTGGCACTCATTTTGTTCTGCTCTTCTCCTCCTTTACTTGCTGGACTAATTTCAGTTTTCTTCTGTAGGTGCTCAGCCATAATTTGTTGGGCGTCATAGGCTTGAGTACCAACTTCTTCCCCTTCAAGTCTATTGTGTACTGATTTGTTCTCCCACAATGCTGAGTGTATCGGTCATATTGCCATGGTCTTCCAAGCAGCATGTGACACACAGACATTGGTGCCACATCACACTCCACTGTATCAACATATTCACCAATTTTGAAAGGAACTTTTACCTTATAACCAATCTTGATATCACCCGAATCATTCAACCATTGAACATGATATGGGTGAGGATGTCGCTGCAGCTTTAAACCAAGCTTATCAACCATCTCACGACTTGCCAGATTATGGCAGCTTCCTCCATCAATGATTACCTTCACTACTTTATCTTGCACTTTGGCTCTGGTTTGAAATAAATTATGCCGCTGTCCACTTTCAGCTTCTTTCATCTGAACACTCAATATTTGTGTCACCACAAGAGCAGTACCTTGCTCAAACTCACATCCAGCATGTTCCTCTTCTTCATGGGTTTCATCAGCATTCTCCTCACTACTTCCTCTTCACTAGTTGATTCATACTCTCCACTATCATTCACAATGATCACCCGATTATTTGGACATTCCTTAATAATATGTCCACGGCCTCCACACTTGAAGCACTGAATTTCATGACTCTTAGCAGTAGAACCTACTGAAGTAGAGGTGGATGTTGCAGGTTTGGAATTCATGCTTGGGGCAGCAGTGTTCTTCCCACTAAAAACACCTTGAACATTAGAACGTGAGCCTCCAAATGAGCTTTTTGCAACAAAGGGTGCAGCAGCCAACTTTGAGATTGGTTTGCTTCCTCCAGACGTAGTCCTCATACCAAATGGCAAGGATTTGCCACTCTTACCATCTTGCTGCAGTTGGCGTTCAGCCTTGGTTGCTTGATGTACCAAATCAATAAGATGGCGGTACGGCTGAAACTCAACAATGCGCTGAATGTTGCGATGTAACCCAGCCATGAAACGTGCAATAGTTTGCTCTTCATCTTCATACACGTTGGCTCTAATCATAGCCTTCTCCATCTCTTTATAATATTCTTCAACAGAGAAACTTCCTTGCTTCAAATTCTGCAATTTATCAAAAAGATCACGCCGATAGTGCTTAGGCACAAAACGTCTTCTCATCTCTTGCTTCATCTCTTCCCAAGTGGAAATAGGATCTTCCCCATCCTCGTCACGATCACGGAGAAGTTGTTCCCACCAGATCAGAGCATATCCATCAAACTCAAGAGATGCCATTGCCAATTTCTTCTCTTCTGTATAGTTATGCAAACGAAATATCTTATCCACCTTCAGCTCCCAAGTGAAATAAGCTTCAGGGTCAGATCCACCATCAAATTTTGGCATGGTAAATTTCAGTTTACCAAACCTATCTTCACGGTTGCCTCCTCTAGGACGTCGGCGATCAAAATGAAATTGGGAATGATTTTCTTCATCTTCATCATCAGACCCTTCATTGCCAGCATTTCTTCAATTTCGACCTCTTCCTCTCCCATGTACAGAACCTTCATTCCTCCGGCCTCTTGCTCTTCCATCACCATCTTCTGCATCCTCACCATGGTTGCTTGCACCATCATTAGGTGGAGGACGTCCTCTGAGTTCAGTCAGAAGTGCTTCGAAGTCTCGTGCCAAACGATCTTGCTTCTCTTCCAAACTTTGCTTGAATTCATTAAATTGTACCAGAGTAACACAATCGTCTATATCAGCCATCTCCCTGCAATGTTAGTTCAATACGAGCAGCAATATTTGTGGAATAAAAGAAAATATTGGTAGCTCTCACAACCTCACCTCTCTTACCAACCAAAACTCTTATGAAATCCTTGCGGTTACAACAAGAATAATGTGTGGTGGTCCTTGAAGAGTGAAGGCTAGGCGAAAACAAGACCAGAGAGTACCGATTACGATGGCTTATATGTGGAGCTTGGTGGGGAGTGATACACAAGGAATGCAATCTGAAATCTAGTTGTTGTAAAGTTAAATAACAATCCAAACTAGAGATCAAATGCCTAGTGCTGATCAAAAGGTATGAACGAAGTAACTGTAGCAACACACGCACAAAAGACAGACAGATTTGATGCAAACAAGGAATATGCTAGGGATAATTGGTGTAAAGGGAATCACCTAGCAAAATTGCACCAAAGGATGATAGCAAACTGGTCACACAATTGGATATGAAGGTTCAGTACTTGTGCACATCAAACAAATCTGATCTTGCTCCTTTCTTTCCAACACTTTTCTTTTTAACTTTCTTAACACTCCCTTTTTTTTGCAACTTTCTGAACACTTCTTCCTTTTTTTTGACCCTTTTTTTTACACACCAAGAGAAAAACAGATATAACACTTGCACAATTTAACAATGATAGAACCAAACACGACCGATAGCTATCTTGATAGGACAAAAAGTTTACGCAAAGGATAGAATGGTTTACTGGATATATATTTTTTTTGTAGGAATTTTCAGAGATATGAAAAGGCTCAAAAGGACACGCAAAGGGAAAGATGATCAGCAACTAAACAAAGACTCTAATGGACTCAAATTTAACCAAACTCACAAGATAAACAGATTGTAACAAAAAGGCTATAACAGATTTTTTTTTGTTTTTTGTGGATAGGACAAAGGCACAAATATATGTAGCTAATGGTAAAGAATCCTACCGTGGTAACGAAAGCTCTGATACCAGATGATGCGCCAAGGGGGTCCCGATCTTCACGACGTAGGATGATCACCAGATAACTAGCTTCAAAGAAGCCAAGATAACTTGCTGCAAGCAGCGATAACTAGTGCAACCTGGCAAATAAAACTCGAAGCCAACCACCGTCTTTAACTGGCAACCTGAATCGAGGATTCGCCCAACCACACTCTCAAGGAACCAACCAACACAGCCTACAATCAATCGAGGAAGCCTCGAAGGGAGTAGGAGCACCAATTGGGAGCGGATGAAGCCGCCGCTATTGTATTCCCGCGAAGGAGATCACAAGAGCAAAGGGGGTAGAGATTTCTCTCAAGGGTTTGCTAGCACACAGCTAAACAAAGGGGTTCTGTATTTCAATTATCAAAGTCTTACGTTTGCTATGAAGCAAAGGGGTATTTATACAAGGAGCAGACCTCCTGGATAAGTGAAAACACGAAACAAAAATGAAAAGACAGCCTATGTGAAAAGGCCTCCACGCTCCTGATGAGTTTCCGTGTGACTGTTGGTCTTCTGCGGCGCCGTCTTCAGTGTTTTGACAATAACTCCATCTTGGAAACTCCAAATGACGTACCGTTGGATGCGTTGGAAAGTTGACTTGATGCACTTTCACACTACGTGTAGCATGTACCACGAAATATTGTAGAATGGTACAGTTTTTCACGGGAACTTGGACGTTAGGCAGACTATTGACACTCTGACCAGTCTGTACTAAAAGCACTCGGCTGCCTCACTGGAATGTCAAAAGCACTCGGCACTAGTGGCATTAGAAACTAGACTTCAAGACCTTTCCAACGTGTACTCATGGACCTTCATAGCTTAAGGGAATCAAAAGATATGACAGATTCTTCATGACGGTTCGACCAGGCTGAACTGACTCGACGTGGTTCTTCGCTCTGATTCGGTCTTGGTGTGTCCTTGCCATCCTCCTCGGTGAACCTGAGTAAAAGGAACATGCACGACTTAGGTAGTATATAATTCTCATTAATAAATGGAATTTCACAAAGTAGCGCGTGCACCTCTTGTTGTATTTTCTTAGCTCGGCTACGTGTAATTGGACCATCAAAAACATGGGTTGGTGCAAGCTTGCTTAACGTTTGTTCCATCTTGCTTGATGTAGTCGGCATACTCGATGGTGTGGTCGGCGTAGTCATATCACTTTCCAAGGTCTCTTGCCAACCTTGAGGGAGAAATATGCATCACATGACTTCGAGAGTCTCAGCCAATTAGTCAGTCGAATGAGTCAAGAAACTGCAAAGTCCTACGAGCCTAGAAGAAACTTTCAGAAGAAGGTATCCTATGTGGATTACTCTGATTCAGAAGATGAAGATAATATGATAGGGCTTGCAGAGTGGGTCAAAGGTAAGAAGGCAGTGTACTGCCCCTTTGGTAAGAAAGAACCAGAGAAATTCGGCTTTGATATCACTAAGGCTGATAAGATATTTGATCTGTTGCTTCAGCAAGGGCAGATTAAGCTCTCCCAGTTCCATACCATACCGTCTGCAGAGGAGCTGAAGAGGATGAAGTATTGCAAGTGGCACAATGCGACATCGCACGACACCAATGATTGCAAGATCTTCAGACAACAGATCCAATCAACTATGGAGCAAGGAAGGCTTAAATTTGAAACTCCTGCCAAAGCTGAAAAGCCGATGAAGATTGATCAGCACCCCTTCCCAACTAACACGGTTGAAGTGTCTAGCAAAGACACGTCACGAGTTAAGTTGCTGACATCTAATTTGGCTCAAAATAAAGGAGCTGTTGATCCCAAAGTACAAGTAACCGCTGCCGATGTCAAGGGAAAAGGGTTACTACTTGAAGAGGGAGACTTAAAGCCACGTCGACCTGTCACTTCCCAGATGCTAATCAACAAGTTCCAGCGTCGACAAGAAAAAGCAAAGGGAAGAGAAGAGTGGGCACGACGTAACGAAGGACATTGGAGATGTCCGTTCTTCAAGTACTGCTGGGAAGAAGGGATCAAGCTACCAACGGCAGAAAACTGTCCAGAGTGCGACGGGGCTTACAATAATAGCAACTCATCCAAAAGGGTTTGCTTTAATGACGGAAGACCTGCAGCCAGAGATCACCGTGAATTCAACGATCAACGAGTCTCAGTCCACGATCGGCTGGGGGGCAAAGCTAGCATCCACGATCGGCTGGGGGGCAAGGCCAGTATTCATGATCGGCTGGGAGGCCGAGTCAATGAAGAGTCAAGCAATCGGCTGGAAGAGATGGCCGATTCTCTGGTCCCTGATGAAGATATCACATGCCGAGCTCCTGAACGTCGACGCATGTTGCAACTGAACGATGAAAGGTCAAGCCAAACACGTAAGAAGCCCAATCCGCAGTGGTGTCCAGATGGCTTGACCAAATCCCAGAAGAGGAGAGTCCAACGCTTACGTCAGCTAGAACAGCATGAAGAAGCAGAGAGACATGTGCTGGACAAGAAGAAGGTTCGGTCTAAAGTTTGGCACCCAAAGCCTAAGGCCGATGAAGAAAAGAATGACAGACCACAAGCTGATATAAACATGGTTGTCTTCTTGCCAAAAGAGTTCATGGCTCCAATTGATTCGGATGTGTCCAATGAAGAACTTGGCATGGCTCAGTTGACACTGAAACCTAGACAAGCTATCTTTGAGAAGCCAGAAGACGAGAAAAGACAACATTTGAAGGCTTTGTTTCTCAAAGAATTTGTCAACGGGAAGCCAGTCACCAGGATGCTTGTGGATGGAGGAGCAGCAGTCAACCTGATGCCGTACACCATGCTGCGCAAGATTGGGAAGTCTGATGAGGACTTGACCCAAACCGACATGATGTTGGTAGACTTCGAAGGCAACGTCTCTCCGACTCAAGGAGCAATCTGCGTAGAGCTCACCATCGGCAGTAAGACCCTTCCGACCGCTATCTTTGTCATTAAAGGGAGGGGATCTTATAATCTACTGCTGGGTCGGGATTGGATACATGCCAATTGTTGCATACCATCTACAATGCATCAATGCATCATCCAATGGATCGGAGATTCAGTGGAGGTGGTCCAAGGAGAAACCTCCTTGACAGTAGCAGCTACAGAAGCACAAGGATGGACTTATGATCGGGTGAGCTGCATATCTGGAAAAACATGGGATACCAAGTATCTCAAAGTGTCCGATTTTGGACTAAAGCCGGTTCAAGCAGTCGGCTCTGATGATGAGACTTAATGGATCAGTTCATTGAAGACGAAAAGAAGCTTGGGCTCGAAGTCACAGCAGCCGATGGATTGGTCGCCCAAGTGTATCAACAGTTGTACAAGCCGATTGTCTTGTCGTGCCTATCAGCTGATTGAGTTTTCGAGCTACAGCCGATTGCAAATGTAATCGTTTCTAGTAAGAATAGCCGATATCTGTAAAAAATCGCCTTTAGTGCAAAAAATGTAAAACCGATTAATATATTCGTTTATAGCCGATACATGTATCGCCTTCAGAACAAAATGAATGCAATTTTCATTTCCTTTGTTTCGGGTTGCAGCAATAATATTACAACTCAGATCTACAGATTACATGTATTCTCAAGATGTTACAAGGAGTGCGTTGTCCTAATCTCCAGTATGATGAGGATATTGAATCGATGAGAGAAGGACACAAGCGAAGAGCAAACGGAAGACTAAGATCTTCACCAGATTCTGCAATCTTCCGCCAGAGGGAGCCCGAGTTGATGACCAAGATGGCCGTTCCTTTGGCACGCTCTTCCTCTGATAAATGTGCAGCAAGACACCCTACCTGTCTCTTTCTCCCAAAGCCAGGTCCTCACAAGGATTCTTCTAGCTATAATGCCTCCTGGATTTTCAAAAGGAGGCAAAGAAGAAGAGGGGTCACTACACTGCTTCACAAGAATTCTTCTGGCTATGAAAGAGAAAGAGAAGGAAGGGACAGTCATACAGCAAGAGCCTATACACCATGGCCGATGGGTGTATCTTCTTTGTCGAGCTCCAGACCTATTTATAGCTACAGGATGTGGAAGAGATAACCACAAGAGGAAATTAAAAAAAGGGGAAATGGAGAGCATCCGATGTAGTCAAAACAAAAACAGTTTCCCCGTGAAAGTCTCAGACTGAGCGATTGGCAGGCATCCAGTGATACGTTTCCCGAAATTCAGGGGCTGGGTTTGAAGGAGGATTGAATAATAATGTGTGGCCCCACTCTGTACTCCAGAAGAGGAGACTATCAGGATTCCCCTCTCTCTAAATTTCCAGCAACGATGACAAGCTTTGATGCATCATTAAGATACAAGAAATCTTCAAAGAGAAACTTGTCAAGGAATGGAAATGATTGCATTTTCCTGAAGGCACTCTAAAGGAGGCTTGCCCCTTATTCCTAATGGAAAGCTAGTTTGGTTCATAGTCAGAAAATTATGGTGCTGAGTGGGCTACCATTTTATAGCAGGGAAGTCGAACTAGACCATAAAAGGGCACCTACAAGTATGGATGGGAATTCATCACTAGAAAGTGGTACATTAAATCAAATATCAATCAAGAAGTGGTGATTTTCATTCATAAAAGGCCGATTGCATCGGCTGATAGTACATCAAGATTCAAAGGAGGCTCTTGGCCTTGTCTAGCTCCACCCTAACTTGGGCTATCTCTTCACCTACACGATCCAGTTCCTGTAGGAGAGCTGTCCTCCTGGCTTCAAGGACTTCCAACTTCTCCTCCTTATTTGCAATCACTAGACGAAGACCGCGTTCTTGTCTAGATTGATGGTTTGGACGATTCACACCAAAGGCATTGATGTTCGAGACGATCTTTTCCATAGTGTCACGGTTTGGAGACTAAGAAAAGAAGAAACATCAGGGAAAAGATCGTGAGAATAAAGAAAAAAAGAGAAAAAACCAACCTGATTCACAGAAGAGGAGGAAGAAGAGGAAGCCATTGCAAGAGAAAGATAATAGGTTCAAAGAACTAAAGGGATCTAGACATCTTATAAAGACCGAGTAAAACGTTCGGTCAAAGCAATTAATACGGAGCGTTGGAAGTTGGCCAAGAAAGGGCCAATCACAGTTCAACAAAATTACAAATAAAGTTTAAACTATGCCTAAAAGATGGATGGCATTGATGAGATCCAGGCGCAGCTGGTCAACCGCTTCTATCTCCTGACGATCGGCATCGGCCGAACCAGGAATCGGCTGCTCTTGTTCGCGAAGAGCTTGGGCTTGCTGTGCGATGGAGTCCCTCCGTTCTTGCATATTGGTTATAGTGCCTGGAAGATCTGCAAGCTTCTGCTCTTCAGCGGTTAAGTCTTGATCAATCTGGCTTAGCTCTTTCATCCACTCAGCACGACGCTTCTTCAAACGATCAATGCTACTGACGATATCAGGACGAGAAGAAGTTAGGAATTCAATCCTATTGTCAAGATCGGCCATGCTGTTGTCCAACTTCTCCCTGTCCTGAGTGAGTTGCTCTTGATGCCGCCTTTCCTCCAGCCGATCTTGAGCTTCTTGGACTATGAGCTGCCGATTCTCAATGAAAGCAACCTGGAGCATCTTCGCCTTAAGGTCTCTAGGCAACTGGCCTTGGATTTGCTTGAAGATAACCCTGATCGGCTCAGCATCTTGTACGAGTTGGCCGATATCCCGGTTCAGCAGTGGAAGCACTTCTATCAGCTTGGCTTTCACGTTATCAGGAAGAACGGTTACTAATCCACTCCGAGCAATAAGAGATGAGGTTGTTGGAACCTGCAGAAGAAGTGTAAATAAGCAAAAGAAAGCTAAAGAATAAGTTTAAAGAAACTAGGAGGTTTACCTCTATAGCATAAGACGTTGCTCGAATCTGGGCAGTTGGGTTTTCAACCGATGATAATTCAGAGACTTCAACAATCGGCAACTGTGGTTGGTCACCAGTATCTTGTTGAAGATCACCTAAAGATTTATCATGAACCTCAGCTGATGTTTTGACGATATCCTGGAACAAAGATGGAGAGTTAGAGGATGAGACCAATAAAGTAACAACTAATAAAGATTGTACCTCAGCTGGTTGTTCAGATTAAAGATCGGTTTGTTTGGGAGAATGTCGAAGCTGCTTAACAAGAGCATCTGATACATTGGTCCTCTGGACAATTGATGAAATCAGGGGGTCATCAACTAAGCTCTCCATAGTTTTATCTGGTTCAGTTTGCTCAGACGGTTCAACTAAGATGTCGTCAATTGGAATTTCTTGAATTGGCTCCAGCACTGGACTCTGAGCCGGATCAGCATTACCAGTTTGTGTTGACTGGCTTGAAGACTGGACAAAAAAGGGAAATGATCAATCAGAAAATAAAGAAAGGAAAAAAGGGAAAGGACAGAAGTCGGTACCTTGAAAGCACTTGCTAGTACTCTGGCTATATCAGAAGCATCAACAACCACAGTGTCAACTTTCCTCTTTGTTTTACGGGCAAGAGTTTTGCTAGATCCACCTTTTCTCTTGAGCATCGACAAAGGCAAGTTATCTGGAACAGGATTGATTTTAGGACCCTGCATGACTGAGGAGATCGAAGGAGCTTTATGGCCAATATATGGTGCCCGTCTTGGTGGCCAATATTGAATCGACTTGCCACTTCTGCTGACGGCGGGAGGCTCTGTAGTTTCAGGCTGAAAGAGAAAAGAAGATATAACAAATTTGGGTACAGTCAAGCAAATGCGTAAAGTAACCAGATAAGAGGAGTACCTCGTCAGCCGATGCCACATAATCAGGATCCAATTGCTCACAATAGATTCTTGGGGAAACGCAGAAAAGGTGATCGCACCATTCTGCCCACCAGATGTTAAAAAGGGGGGAAGTAAAGCCAGAAAATCTCCAAGAATCAAGATCAATAGTGGCAGAATCAGGAACTCGTTCCAAAAGGCGCTGATAACAAGTACCACTAGGAATGATCTCCCGTGGCTTAATTAAATCAGAAAAGCATGCTTGAAGGGGATTCGGCCGGTTTCAAAGTTGATCATCTCAATGGGGTCAGTATCACCCATTGGTCCAAGGAAAGTGAGCCCGGGCTTATCATCAACAGGAATGGTGAGATGGGATCTAAGTTCCTGGAGAGATGGATAAATCTAGGCTTCAGGCAAAGCGGAACGGCGGTATTTAGGGAACAAATAAAGCAAAAGATCGAAAGAAAATACCGGGGGAACTGAAGAAAGAGAGGCCTTCGGGAGTGCAGAAGCAGAGCGAGAACCTCCAGCGGAACTTGAGGACGCCATGGATTAGCGGAAGCTTTGGAGCTTAGGGTTCGTCGCTTAAAAGATCGAGTTGTTCAGAGCAACAAGATTTAGGAAGAAAAGAGGAGCCGAGGCAGATGTATTTATGGTCCCTGAAGATTTGTTGAGATTCCACGGCCGACATCGAATCAAAGAAGATAACGGATTCGAGGAAATTTCGGAGCAAAAGGTTATTTACTCCAAAACTGGGGGGCATGTGTTGACACTATTTTTTGGAAAAATCAAGTCAAAAAGGATAAGGAAGAGTAGCCGATGAGAACAGAGTGCAATCAGCCGATTAGAGAAAGAAAAAGGGTGGTCAACAGGGTCCGCTGATGGTCAAAAGGAGTTTGACTCTATTAGTGGGCCAGCGGGTCAGAACGATCGGCTGATGAATAACTAGAGGATCGGCCGATGGAGAGAAAGAAGGCGGTAATCAAGGAGATACGCCAGAAGGAAAGCATGGTGGAGGCGGGTCAATCCACGATTGGCGACGGGTCAAAGAGTCAGTTTTAGGATGTTTCAACTCCTGCGAGAGTCCTTTTCTATTTTTAGTAGTTTTTTGTCTTTAGATGCAAGTAAACAGTGCCGTGATCGGCTAGGAGTCGGGGTTGTCCTCGGGATATAAATAGCGACCCTGCGTGGTCGGAAAATCTGTACACACCAATATCAAACAAAATCACCTCCGGGCAAACCCTTTACTTTACTGCATCTACTTTACAGCATCTACCTTTACAGCATCTACTTTTCGGCGACTTCGCCATTGCGATTTTCTCTTTTCTACAACGCCGTGCTTCGAGTTCGTCGGGCTGCATCAACTGACCTCCGGCAAGCTTGTGAGTACCGTTTTACCGAATAATCCTAGGCTTTAACCTCCGGGCGCATCGCTGAGGTTTCGTCTAGTTCTTTATTCACCCCTTACCGATATTAGCTAGATCTGCAAGTCTTCGTACCAATTTTTGTGGGTTTTAGCTATTATCTTTATCATCCACTCGATCTAGATCCTATCGGCTTCTAACATCGCAGCCGATTCCGACCTACTCGAGTGCTGACGTCACGATCGGTCGATCCAGCCGATCCATCTACTCACGCACCTACGCTTCGGTCGCTCCCGAGCCGGCCGATCCCGCTTTTACCTGTATCGGCCGATTGGTTGGTACACGTGTCGCTACAAGGCCATCGGTTCTCTAGCCGATCCCTAATATTTTCCATTGTCAATCAATAGGTCAGATTGCCTGGCACGCCTCGCTACAGACTAGGGAGTCACGTGTGCTGCGCGCGGAGGTGACGTCCTATTTTCGCGTCAATAGTACCCCCGAGGTGACGGTCGGGAATACTCACCCTATGCCAACAAACCATGACATCCCTAAGATCTTCACTTGTGGCATAGTTAATCTAGCGAAAATCCTAATGGGTGTACGTGAGTGCAAGCGTGCATGCAAATGATAGGATGGTATAAAAACAAAACAATGTTTACACCAAATTCTAAGCTCCATGCTTACAAAGTGGTTGCCGAACTTTCTATTCCCATAGAGATTTATTAACCAAGGTCAAAACACCATGTTCATCCCAAGATCAACAATTCTTTATAGTGCAAGAAAAGTAGGGCGCATTGCTAAGTTTATAAACCAACCAATGCAACATGATAGCTCGTGATATAAGACTAAATGATGGTGGTCTCCAATCATGTCTAAACACCATGTTTACACAAGATTGCAAAAAGTAGTAACGCATGTCGACAAGCATTAACATAGATATGAAAGCATTCATCATAAAGTTTCACAAAAACCTAGCTATCATAAGGTGCATAACGACGATGAGGTGGATGCATCATGCAAAGGAAAGAGTTAGCACAAACAAACGTTAGCAAGGCATCAACCAAACTAACGAGGTTTAAGGGTAGGTTATGGGTATCCTATATTTTTGGCTCAAAAAGGGGTTTTGAAGAGGGGAAGTCAAGCATAGAAATTCTATCTAAGGTGGTGCTAGAGTCTTTCTACAAACCTATGGTTTTAGGATGTCTATAGGTAGGGGAAGTTTTCCTAAGGGTTTCATAGGGAGGCTAGTCAAAGTTTATGACGATGAGTTCTACGGGGCTAGAGCATGATGATTCACCTCGAAAAGTATGATGGCTGGCCATAATCATCAAAGCACCGTCGTCTTTTTAGTTAGATAGGGGTAGACTTGGCCGACCCGGAGGGTGACAGCCCCCGGTCAACTCAAGCAATCCTACCTCTATTGGCTATGGTTTTTGGTGGAGGTTATAGGAAGGCTTAGGTTGGTTGGACAAAAAGTTAGATCAAATTAAACATGCAGTGCGATGCAAGGTGGATGAACAAAATGATATGACATGATATGCGGTGGTCTAAAACAAAAACAAATGTTAGCCTAAATTAACTAGCCACAAGTTTAGAATCAAAGGATGGTGCCAACTTCATATATCTCTCTAAAAAGACACAAAAGAAAAAGACTCTAAACTCTAATAGGCACACAAAAAGGTCTACAAGTTTTCCAAGATCAAATAACAAAGCGCTCCCTCAATAGCAATTAGAACATACAACATGGTGTTGTGGTTTTTATTAGAGCAATGGTACAATGTTACTTGATGGTTCGATTAAAGAGCACAATGTAGACGGTCATGTATATATATAAATAAAAACCGGGTTGCATCCCGCAAAGCGCTTCATTTAAAGTCGTAGAGCTCGACTTTCTCACATACCTTCTTGTTGTTGCGGAGCCATGATCCTTTGTGCAAGATTTGAAGGTGTTCATGCAGCCTTGATCCACTCTCCATGCTTGACACGATCACTTATGCTCGATGAGAGGATTGCCCAATCGTCTCCTTGCATCATCATCATCACCTTCTCCATCGCACTTTATCGCTGCCTCTTCTTTCACAAATTTTCCTCTCTGTCCAGATCAAACCATGTAGAAAACAATAGCTTCCATGCGTGGCGCATGAAATTGTCTTTCCATCAAGTATTTATTCACCCCCAACGGACTCCGATCGAGTGAGTTATGCCCGTTCTACTCCGGCGCTACAATCTGTCCAAAGCTGATTTCAGACTGCACATCGCTAAATGTTTTTGCCATATCTCCTTGTACGGGTCTTCAAATTCATCGATCTTGGATGCGTTGGAACCGGCACTTGATGGAGCTTCTGATTTTTAACTTTTTCTTCCTTGAACATGTCTGACCAGGTTCTCAAAATTGATGAAAACAGCGACGTCCGTTTTTGAGGTTCGGTGAGGGTGATGCACGGGTTTGCAATTCCTTTGGGTATGACTTCTCTCCTCTTAATTTATGTTTAATGCCCTGCATGGTTAGTGAAACTTGGGATTTCTCCCACAATTTGCTCTTTTAAGGTCACTAGCTTGACCGAGCACAAAGCAAGTCCAAGATTTACAAATCATATCGCAAACAAACGCATCCATAACCACAATTTATGACAAAGTAAGTTCAATGCTAAGCTCTCATTAGGCAAAGGTTCGTTAGGCATGTAACAAAGTTTAAGCACAACAAAGCCTCTTATCACTCTCAAGAAATTCTAGCCTATCATGATCATCATAAGAACAAGGCATAGAATTGAATCAACCTCACTATTGGATATGAATCATAGATATATCAAAGGAATATTATCAGCTCCAAAAGTATCTTGAGTGGTTAATTTGTACTTTGGCCTTCGAGCTTTTCATCGTGAGTGGTCTCTCGGAGTTGAAAGCAAACAATCTTCAATGATCGGTGGCTTGCATCGTCTTTTCGCGATTCCTTCGTTCGTGCCACACATCATCAAGGTTGCCTTGTGTGGACTCACTCTTCTTATTCATTTGCGGGACTTCACACATGTCTCAAATATCTTCATGTAACTCCATGATCCTTCGTGTGAGAGCCCAGAGTATCCGCGCCATTGGATGCCATTATTTGTGTGTAATCCATCGTGATTTGCTTCTAACATCTCCTAGCGTCAGATGTTGCCAACTTGTGCCTTCTTTTGCCAATGCTCTTGGGGTCTTTGTTTTGTTCCAAACTTCTGAATTTCATCGCGTGTGGTCTAATGGAAGCATTGCCCAAGCTCCTCTTCGTTGTCGTCGTCCTCATCTCCACTATCTTGTTCTCATCGTGTTGCTGCTGCCTCTTTTTCGTGGATTTTCCCCTGTGTACATAAAAGAACATATACCAAAATATTGTTCCATTGAAAACTTTATAAAATTACCTTTCCAACAGGTACTCATTCATCTTAATCGGAGCCCAAATGAGGGAGCTATGGCCGTTTTGTTTCCGCTCTTGCATGCTGTCCAGAAAATTTCAGAACGCGCAACCTTCGGTAATTCGACCATATCCGCTTGTAGGAACCTCCGATTGACTTGATTCTTGGTTCGTTGGAAGCGTAACTTCATGGGGCTTCTAAATATCCAAATATATCCTGTTGTTCTCCCTTGAGGTTGTGCAGAGATTGATGCGAACATAGACTTCTTGCGAATCGATCCGAAGATGTTGACGACCTTGATCTTGTGGTCTTCGGGGCGTTACGTCGCGTCTCCTTCGGCCTTAAGTCATCGCCATTGCTGGACCAGCGAGTAGCATGATGGCAATGGTGTGTCTTCTTCATGATTTTGCTTTATCCAAAGTGACAGGTACTTCTTTTGCAACGTGATTGCTTCCAACACCTATTGCTTGGACAAACAAACCTCCACGAAACATTAGTCTTAAAACTTTAATTGACACATTGATATACCTTGTTTATCATCGCTCGTGTAGGGTGTGGACTCAATAGCGGATGATGGGCCACTAACAAAAGTTAGCACCTACCACTAAAGAGTGAATCTTGATGTAGTCATCATCTTGTCGGAGTGGATTGTGGACTTCTCGAACGTCTTGTGTCTAGCTTTTCACCTACTTTCAAGGACACAAACAAGAAATCAAGAATATATGCAATAATAGAAATTAGGGTTAGTCAAAGAGATAGATGGATCGCCCTAGGGTTCGAGTTGCCGATCCCCGGCAATGGCGCCAGAAAAACGGCTTGTTGACGGTGCAAAACCGTGTTGAAGTTCACCGCAAGCGTACGGGTGACTTGGTGCCTTTTTCACCAAGGAGGGTCCTCCCTAGATTTGTCAATCCAAGGATCGGAAGCAAACTCCCAGGATTCTCCGTCTAACCTATCGATCTAACCCAACACGAAGCATTGATTGCATAAGAAGATAAACCTTAAAGATATATGAGTTATAGCATAAGGTTGATCGCATCCATGAACGTCGACAAGGTAAGGAGCAAGCAAGGGAAACTAAGGCCTATCGTCTTCTAGTCGTAGTTCTAGCCAAAAGAGCAAGCGCAACATGCATCTCATCCAAAGCCATCTTTAAACTACTATCCTCCGGTCTGATTCCGAAGACGCCCGCCTTTTGGAGCCACCGTCCTGTCACAACGCACTCCTATTCGTGCGGGTTAGCCTAGGGCGAGTTCGAGAAGAACAAGTTGAAAACACTTGGTCGATCCGGTATGCACCTCTAGTCACCATGACTACAAGAGCACCCCAAGCAATCTATCTATAGAATATATTGAAGATGAAGCATAGCCAAGCGAGAGCAAAATCATAAAAGGAGGAATCGAGTCGCTAAAAGATCGGATAACATGAAGTACTTTACTCACATAATAAATGCGTTTAGATCATCTCCACTGAGTACATACCATTGATGACCTCAACTAGCTCCAGAACTCCGCCATGGCTCAACCGTGCAAGGCGGCCATGGCGGCTAGGGTAGGCCTAGGCCATCTCCTAGACAACTTCGAGGACTCGCGGCGGCCGTCGTCTACCTTCGTCACTCTCTCCTAGGTTTCGCCGAGTTCCTGTGGATGGATGTCGGCGAATTTTTGCACGGAGACTATTAATAACCCGAAGGAACCCTAGTCCAAAGGGGAGCCCGAACCGCCGCAAAAAAGGGCCAGGCCGGTCGGCCTAGGCCGACCGGCCTAGGGTCTTTTTGGCCCGGTTCGGGCCCATCTTTCGCGGGCGAGCTTCTCTTGCAATTGTGAGTTTTTGCCTTATAGATTGTGTGGCCTTTTGACATCTTTATCCACGTGAATAGTTAGGGGGTCTTGTCGTCCAAGCCTCTGTATCTTCCGTCTAAGTCCCCGGAGTTTTGTGCCTTCACGTTGTGGTTCTTGGGTCATTTGGAGTCATGTTCACCTCGAGTGTTGACTTGTGCCGGGCTTCATGATCTTCTCATAAAGTGCTCACTGAACTTCTCCCGGAAGTGCTCCTTTTAGTGCCTAAATCCTGCGTAAACAACATACTCCAAATACCACATTCACAAGTGAACTTGTTACATCATTAGTATGCCTAGTGGCGGGTTAGTTGCAAATCATAATCGAAACCAATGTATAACAAGTACACTAGGTTGACGGAAATTCACCGTCAACAGATGTCGAGGGCCTCAGAGTCGCACTTGAAAGGAGACCATGAGGTCGCCATAGACGGAGAGGACCCTGTTTGGAGCGGGCATCTTCAACACCAAGTAGGTGTAGTGCGGGGTGGCCATAAATCTGGCCAGCATCGGGCGACCTAGGATCGCGTGGTTGGAAGACTTGAAGTCGGCGACCTCAAAATTGAGGTACTCCGTGCGGAAGTTATCCTCCATGCCAAAAGTGATAGGGAGGGAGACCCGACCCAGGGGGTAGGCCGCCTTGCCGGGGATGATGCCGTAGAAGGGCTCGTCGCACGCCGTTAACTTCTTAAAGTTGAAACTCATCTTCTTAAGCGTCTCGACGAAGATGATGTTGAGCCCACTCCCCCCATCAATGAGAGTCTGGGGGAGGAGGGCTCCCTCCACCGTAGGCTCGACGACGAGTGGGTAAGACCCGAGATCTGGGATGTGGACCCAGTGATGAGCTCTGGAGAACGTGATCGGCTGCTCGGACCAACGCAGGGGCTACGTTGGCTGGGTGTGGATGAGGTGGACCTCGCGCTTATCCTTGCGGTAGCGCCTTCTGCTCACGTGAGACTTGAGACCTCCGACGATCATGTTGATCGATCGATGGCAGGCTGGAAGGGCCCGTTGGAGTTGCCTGTCTTCGGTGGAGGAGGTAGATCGCGCTCGTCACGGCGAGCCTCGGGTTGCAGGTCATCGCGGCGGTTGTCACGGCGGTCATCGCAGTCGTCGCGGCGGTCACGTCGGTCGTCGCGGCGGCCGTTGTTGTTGTAGTGGCGCAAAGAGGATCGATCACCATCATTCCTTTGCCGCTTAGGGTCTTCAGGGGTGCGGAAGGCCCTCTTGAACTACGAGCACTCATGAACGGTGTGAGTGGCTCCCTCATGGAATCTGCAGGGGTTGTCGAGCGCTCCGTTGAACTCTTCTAGGTTGAACGTCGAGGGTCGACGTCCCTCAGTCGCAAGCACCTCGGAAGGTCGCTTGCGTAGCTTGGAGCTGGAGTCCCCTGCAGTGCCGGATGTGCCCGCGTCACGTCCGACATCGTAGTCGAACTGGTTCACCATCGCCTTGTCGATGCCGATGAGCTTGTTGACGACCTCCATGAGGGCAGCAACAGTGGTGGCACCGGACTCGTGGATCTTCTCAAAGACCTTGCGATCTTTGATGCCTTTCTTGTAGCTTTCGACGACCTGGTTGTCTTTGACGCCAACACAGGTATTGCGGTTCTCGAAGAACCGGTTGGTGTAGTCGCGAAGTCGCTCCTTGGGCTTCATGATGATCCTCCCGAGGTTGAAGGCGTTTCCAGGGCGATTGTAGGTCGCCTGGAAGTTGGAGAAGAAGGCCTAGGACAGGTCGGCCCAGGAGTTGATGCTGCTGGTCAGGAGGTTGTTGATCCAGAGCGAAGGAGCGTCGCCCATCACCAGCGGGAAATATGCCGCCATGTGGTCGAAACCGCTACCAGCCGCCTTGACGGCGACGTAGTAGGTCGACAGCCAGATGTTGGGGTTGGAGCGCCCGTAGTACTTCTGGATGTTCGGCTTGAAGTTGTCAGGGTAGACCACCGACACTACTAGGAATGATGCCTTGGCCAACGCCTATATTTGGTTGCAATATGTCCATTTTGGTTGCAACTGGAATCAATTGCATCTAAGTTTTTTGGTCGACAGATGGTTGCAATTGGAACGGTGTAATAGCCTCAGGCAACTATTTGATGTGGCGTTGCAACAGATTTTTCTATTGCAACGAACAAGAAAACATATTGCCACCAATACATGGTTGCAAGAACAAACATTGCAACGAACAAATTGCCTAATGCAACCAACACTTCGTTGCAAGATCAAATATTGCAACGAACAAAATAGCCTTATGCAACCAATACTTGGTTGCAAGAACAAATATTGTAATGATTAGATTGGTTGCCTTAGGTTCTAATGCGACGAAACACTTGGCTGCAATATTCCATGGTTGCCACCAATGAATGTGTTGCAATAGAAAAGTATTGCCACTCGAAAACTACGTGGTCATATGGTCATATTACCACGAAGTGTGATCCATTGCATTACATTGCTCTTGCAACATATCAGATATGGTGGCAATAGATGATATGTTAATGCAACGAACTAGTCTTCGAGGTAATATACATAAATTGCAACGTATTCGTGTTGGTGGTAACAGAGGTCACACGCAACCAATAATTTTTGGTGGCAATAGTTGATATTATAATGCAACGAACAGTTCTTCGAGGTAATATATAGAAGTTGCAACGAATTTGTGTTGGTGGCAATAGAGGGCACATGCAACAAACAATTGTTGGTAGTAATAGATAATATGATAACGCAACACTTAAAGTTGGTTGCAATAAAGCGAATTGCAACCAAAATCAATGGTCGCGTATTAGTCTATCACAACGAGGTGAAATTGAAAGTAGTTTTTCAATTATTTTCGCTGGTAGAGAATATCACAAATAATAATTGATACATTCATTAATATTAATTTTGTCTCAAACTGAAGTATCACACAACGACCAACATTCTGGTTTAAAGAACATGACCACAACTAACAAAATAAGGACATCATATTTAACTAAGTTCACTGCATTGTTTAGCATACAAAAAATTGATCCAGAAATGGGTTCGTTGGTTGCTCCATCGCCCATCAGCAACTTGTCATTCTTGTTGGTACCGGCCATCAACTTGCAGCCATAGAAGCTTTCTCTAATTGTTTTGGCTCTCCGAGTTTCTCTGTGATTCATGAAAACAAATATGTTTAAAATCATGGAGTAATTAGCAATCATTGGACAAGTGCAATTGAGATCAAACAATTCCAAGCACATTCAGCCATGCTGGGACAAAAAACTGCTAGGAAAAAAAGTTTAACAATTCATTATTTAAATAAATTCTATGAGAATCCAATGGGACACTAGAGTTGTGAAATATAGTTTATTTTTTCCCCCAAACATTAAACATAATCAATAGCAACAGATCAGATCCATATCAAATCATCTTGAATGTAAAGTGCAAATCAACTGTAGGTAGTAAAGAAATTGGAATGGCAGAGTTTATTCAATGTATGGTAAACATCTCTTGTTTCTTTACTAGATGGCAAGTCATATGCAAAAATCTAGCAATGACATGGTGAACATCACGAGCAGATCAAGTTATTAGGATTGAATTCAAAACATTACTCATACCTTCTTTTTCTGATTACAATGTACATATATACAATGAATAGGAGTGTCTTATCTGAACCATGAAACATGGGAACTTAGATAGTTCTTATCTGAACCAAGCTATGTCAGGTTCAACTGTAACAGAGGCATGAACAATTCGCATATATGAAAGAAGCCGAGCTTCTTGCCACAAGCTACTGCTGTCAGGTTCAATTGTACCAGAGGCAAGCAAACAGAGACAAAGCTACTAATATAAGCATCACCTGGATATTGCACACAGGAAAATAAAATAAGTCTCCTAGAGACCTTGACACTATCGCGTCCACAACCTACAATACTATGAAACGAGAGGCAAAATTTGTTTCATGAATCACGAGCACACATTTCAAAAATGTAGGGCACCCAATAATGAAAGTAGTCTCAGGACACCAGGATTCAGAATGCATTCTCAATGACAATAAAAGGAAAAATCAGCAAGCCAACATGTGTCATTCATTTGTGATTCTCAGCAAATAAATTTGGAAATCTAACAACCATATCAATGATCAGAAGATCACCTGAGCATCTCATGGTGTCAAGAATAAAATGAAATTATTCTGGAAGGGCTCCATGGTCTTGTCTACCCACCCCACCTCTTTGGCGTCCCTTGTATTGCTCCATTCAGGCTGATAAACAAAACATTATGGAAAATAATTAGCAAATATGGAAATGGTTACCTGATATATATAAATTCAGAGACGAAAAAATTGATTCAAAACAATACAAATGTAACATAGGAGCTAGATTCATTCGGAAATTGTTTATGTGGCAAATTTATGTGGCAAGATAAAGGTTAATGTTGATATTAGAACAGTTCACCAGACAAAAGAAACTCTGCTAAGTTACTGTATGTACCAATGTACGGAGTAGTTGATATGGACAAATGGGAAAATATAATTACAAACATGATTTCACTGCAGGTAGACCAGGCAACCAACTTTGCTGGCTAAATTGCATAATAGAACAGACGATAGGTGCAATAAAAAATAAACAAAGAATGATCCTGTAGGCTTTGTTATGCCAGCTCTAGTAATAGCAAAAATACATATATTTAGCATCACCCATTCCCTAGTAATTTGAGTTCTGCACACTGACATTACCGTTTTTTCCTTTGGCTTTCTTGCTCGACAACTGATTTCTAAATTGTGTGTCAGGCTGCATCTCCGAGCGAGATCTTTTCTCCAACAATGCTTTCATCCATTATTACCTAGTAAAGGCATCCTTGCTTGCTCCCATTGGCAAAACAGTGTTGGAAGTATGCTCAACTGCAAATCATGTCGCATGACAGAAAGCTTCAACTCAAAATAAGTCCAATTCACAACTAATATCATTTCCTGTCAACCAAACTACCCCTCGATTTTCTAAAGCATTTGAGCTATCTGATACATCAATATAATACACTTACCCCAAAACAAATTGTCAAATGATAGAGGCTGACCAGGAATTCTATAGGACCCATAGAGCTTCTAGAATTGGCCATCCAGCCAGAACACATGTGCATCCCTTCTGATCCTACTTGCGCTGAGATATACAGATTACAAAGAGTCAATTTTTAAAATTCATCATCTTGCAGGCACTAAACTGGAAGGTGTTGATAGGGATGGAACCGGATACCAATTCGGATAGCATTTTTTAGCCGTTCTTTTTTTATTTTAGCTAAATTAGGCATAATATTTTGTATCTAAAAATTTATATTCTTGTTCTTGGCATTGTGCTTGTTAAGATTCATACAAAATAAACCCCAAATGTGTGCTATATTTTGATCAAATGATGAAAAGAAATTCGGATTCGGATTCGGATTCGGATTCGGATGTTTTTTCACCTTTTTCTCTATCGAAAGCAAATAATCCATAAAAAAATTGTAGCTAATTTTTTTTATTTTTTCCAGTAATTAGCTGGTTATAATGCATAAAAAATTAGCACCAAAATTATTTTATTGTGATCTTAAAAAAATCAACCTATTACACAATTCGGATGTTTTGGTTCCATCCCTACGTGTTGAGCTATGCCGATTACAAAAATCAAAGTATATGTAAAACCATATGAGGCATTTCTTTCTTTCTTTTGCGAGGAAAAAGATTGTCCATGAAGCTTAAATTAGGTCAGATTATAATCAGAAAGCACAACATGCTGAGCCATCTCAACAAACACGTCATGTGCAAGTGGAGAATAAGGACCATCTTTCTTCAGAAAACTTACAGGCATGCAGGTTTCGATCAGCACTGCTGGAAGAGAAGGTGGGTGCCCCGCCGGCCCTGCAGTCGTGGCCCCGGCTGCTCGCCCATCCACCGCCCCCGCAGCCTTGGCCCTAACCGGATCCGGAGGGGAGGAGCGCCACGGTGAGGAGCGGCGTCGCCATGAGGGGGGTGGGGAGTGGCGCGCGGCACCACGGCAAGGAGAGCGATGACGCGTGTACTTGCTGCGGTTTGCGGCGTGGAATCAGGTGCTGCAGGTGGAGGAGGCCGACGGGTGAGTCAAGGATGCAGTGGTTCCTGGGCTCCTGGAGGGGGACGCGGACGAAGGTGCCATCAGCGGCGGAGGATAGGTCGAAGAAGCGGGCGCGTGGCCGTCGTCCGTGTGGTGGCCCGAGAACCGACCGAAGCCGTCGAGGAAGAGCATCCACCGGCGCGGGTGAAAGCGCTGCTCCAGCAGGGTGCATTGCGCGGGAGGTGGCGACGACGCGCCTCCTGTCCGGCCACGTCGCGACACGAGGAGGCCGGATCCGTCTTCGCGTGGCCGTGGACTGCGGAGCCAGCGGCAGCGCGGGGGTGAGGACCGAGGAGGCCGTCGCTCCCACTCCCGATCTGAATCCCACTGGAGTGGGCAGGGCAGCGGCGGAGAGCAGCGGTGGGGCGTCGGGGAGGGGCTGCGGAGGCTGGCGGGGAGGGAGAGGAGGGGTGGAGAGGGTGGCGGCGGCGGGTGTAGAGGGGGGGAAGAGGGCGGTGAGGGAGGGGAGTGAGGTTAGGGTTCGAGTCCAGGGGTGGATGCGGATGCGGGTAGGGTTTGGGATGGCGCCGCGAAAGTGATCGGCGGACGGGGTTGGTGCGGCGGTGGGGAGGAAGCGGGGTTGGCATGAGCGGAGGAGGAGCGACGGCGAAGAGCGAGGTTGGGGGTTTGGCGGCAGCGCAAGAGCGAGCCTAGGGTTTGGGTACGCCCTTTTTAACCAAGACGGTGCAATCTGAGCTGCTGGATCGACAATGGACGGTCAACAATTGTTGGGCTATTTGGGCCGAAACAGACCTGGTTCAATTTTTGGTCTATTTAACGTTTTTCTTTTTTTCATTGTATTGCATCATTATAAAGTAACACATGGAAATAATTGGTATATATACACCATTGTATTTTTTATCAAAAGGAGTATATATCAGTTGATTCAGTTCTATTGTACAATTTTTATAAATTTTGGAACTAATTTACTATTTTCTACACATTAAATGAATTTCTACATTATTATTGATATTAAATTCAAATTGAACTATAAGTGCATCTAATAAAATACAACCTTGAAGGAATTTTTTTTATTTTTTTAATCATTTTGCAAAATTATACGACCGTTTGAAATTTTAGCAGATTTGGCAACCAACCGCCGTGCGCCACGGCGGCCGCCGTGCACCACGGCGTTTAAGAACTAACCGCCGTGGCGCACGGCGGTTCGAGGCCGGCCACGGCGGTTGGCGGCGGCCCACGGCGGTTGGGCCTAACCGCCGTGGGCCACGGCGGCTAGCATCAAACGCCGTGGGCCACGGCGGCTACGCCCAAACACCGTGGCCCACGGCGGCTAGGATCATTTAAATTTTTTGATTTTAATAAATCTAGTAGAAAAATAACAAGGGAAATTCAGGACACGATCTCCAACCAAATACCTACCGTACCGCGGTTGTTTTTGTTTTTTAATTTAAGGAAAAAACACTAAGTTGTAATAAAGAAAAGCAAAGTGACATACTAAAAAATAGTCATGATCACATATAACAGTGCTCCTATACAAACAATATGCGACCTAATCTAGCATCGCCTGGCCTTCTTGAGCAGCCTGGCAGCTCGGGCTGCGGCGTGCGTCTGCTCGCGAGGGTACGTCAACGGGTCAGGAGGGTGGATCTGCCGACGCCTAGCATCACCAGTCGGCTGCGGTGTCGCCACCGCCGCCGTCGACCCTGCAACCTCGTGGGACGACCCTGGCTGCCCTCCGCTAGCGCCTGGCAGCTGCGAGCCTCCTGGAGACTGTTGTGCCCCACCGCTCGCGCCGGGCAGCTGCGAGCCTCCTGGAGACGACTGCGGCCCACCGCTCGCGCCTGGCAGCTGCGAGGCTCCAGGCTGTGCCCCACCGGTCGCTCCTGGCAGCTGGGAGCCTCCTGGCTGCGTCCCTGCTCCCTCCTGAATCACGTGGGTGGCGCGCCTCCAAGCTGCGACCCTGCGAGCTCGTCTGGCGACTGCAAACCCTGCAACCAGTCGATGGCCAAGTCGTCGAAGCCGGACCCGGACGCTCCGGCCTGGTCCCCTAGGGTGGAGTCAGGAGTGTCGACCCTTGAGTCGTAAACCGAAAGAAATAGTAATATTAAATCACGTTTCCTAATTAATACAATCTAGTATTGTATATGGTTCGACATAGAGTAGTGGTCAATACCTGACGGAAGAGCAGCGCCAAAGGACGAGGAAGGAACCGGTGCGGCTGCTCGTGCTGCTGCTGTAGTACTGGTTTCTAATCTATAAACTAATTTTCTAATCTATAAACTAATTTTCTAAATTTTCTAATCTATAAACTAATTTTCTAAATCTAAACTAATTAAATTAACTAATTTCTAAATTTTCTAATCTATAAACTAATTTTCTAAATCTAAACTAATTAAATTAACTAAAAAATAAAGGAAAGAAAACATACCTTAGGAGAGTGGAGGGGGGCGGCGGAGAGGGGAGGTGGCGGGCGGCAGGGGTGGGGGGACGGCTGCCGCCCCTTATATAGGCGCGGCTGCCGCCGTCCCCCACGGCGGTAGGTTCGCGGGGCCCGCTCCCAACGGTCGGCCCCCTTACCGCCGTGGGTCACGGCGGTTGGAGTTGCTACCGCCGTGGCCCACGGCGGTCGCTGTGGCGCACGGCGGTTAGTTGCCAAATCTGCTAAAATTTCAAACGGTCGTATAATTTTGCAAAATGATTAAAATATATATATATATATATATATATATATATATAATCCACCTTGAAGCCATTCCTTCATTCCCTAATACCCTGCGCTGGCCCAAAAGCCCATTTGGCCAAGTCGTTCTACACACCTCCTCCTTTCTCTATCAGACTCAGGCAGACATTGGCCAGTAGGCCACAGCCGCACACCACACATCATAGACCTACTAACCCTAATAGCGCAAGGTCGGCAGGCGAGAACGGCGGCCGGCGGGATCGGGGAGGGCGGGAGGCTGGAAGGCGAGCGGTGGCATGGTGTAGCCCTTGATGCAGGGCGCAGGTGCATGGCAAACTGCGCGCGCGTAGCACCACATCAGCCGGCAGCGGCGGCGGTCTAGGCGGCGCCGCGGCCGGCGGGTGGCTGGTGCCAGAGCATGCACGGGAGCAGCCAAGCAAGGACCAGGGAGCACTCTATCTCAGGACCGCAGCTAGGACTAGGTGAGCTGGGAGCGTTGTTGTTTGTCTGTCTGTAAAATTGGGATCAGGTCTGATTGCAATTGCATAGAAATTTGTTAAATTGGTTGATTCGATATTTGCAATTTGCCAATCCTAGAAATTCATGACAGTGTTTGTATATCAGTGTCACAACAGTCAGCAATAGCATTGATACTTGTGTGATTTTAATTTTAGGTCTAAAACATAAAGAGGAATCATTTGAGATTTTTTTTTGGCAAGAGTTGCTGCAAAGAAGAGACATTCCTCAGTCTTGCATTGAAAGTCAGGTGCAGATGGTGGTATTCGAAGGGCACTTCTGTGCTATGAAACCAGAATTTAGGCTGTCATTTTTTTTTGCCATGTGAAATTTTGAATACCCATTGTTCAAATCCTGCGCCCGCCTCTGGACTGTGGCACTAGTGTCGCGAGCCCCGCCACTAAGAGAAGCGGCGCGGGAGCATGGAGCGCCTCGGGCCATTGAGCCCCTCTCTCCCTCTCGCTGGCGACAAGCAATCACGGCCGCAGGGAGCCCCGGCAACGAGGTGCCCCTGCGACGGTGACTGCGCCCTGCCTCGCGCCCCTGCTGAGGTGAGTTGCCAATCCTCTTGTTGTTGCAAAAGAAATTGGAGCCTCCACCCTCACCGGCGATGACCACCCGCGACCGCAGCAGGGTCTGCAGCTTTCAGGTTGCTGTTTTTCTCTAGGATTTTTCAGCATGTGTAGCTTTCTCTATTTTGGTTGATAGCAGTTTCAGACTTTCAGTACAGCAATTCAACTTATTTGTATTTAGTGGCAATGTGTCGCTATTTTTCTCACAATAGTTGACTGTTGTTGCTGTCGGAATAGCTCTTGTATTTCATTCCATCTTTCCCTAAGCAACTCGATGAAATGCTCTGTTCTAACTGCTCGGCAGTGGCAGCAGCACTTGGACCTACTTTATTTTTCCATGGTTCAGTTTTCAAAAGTCCAGAAGCATCTCATCTTGTTTGCATTTTCACTTTTTCAGGTTCCGCACCATTTCGAGTCTAGCAACATGGCTTTCAATAATTTCAGTTTTGAACTTTCGATAATTTCAGTTGTCAATCTTTTACGGCTGCCATTCATTGTGCTACACGTCTAGCTCCGATTGAGTTGCATGTGTGTTGTGTGGCTGGCAGAGGCAGAGGAGGTGAACTATATTGTGATGCTGGTGGATGCCAACATATCGACTCAATCAGGTAGTCCTCTCACCACTTGTCACTGATGCATGCCAGGCGCTTTGGTCGGGATGAAGCTACCCAATGAAAGAATAGTGTAGCTGAGGTTTGTGGTGTAGGTTCAGGTCAGTGAGGTTTGTGGTGTGGGTTTAGATAAATACTCAATTGCCGAGTTACAGTACTCTATGCTTATCAGAACATTTTCAGCTATTCAATGTATGCTCTTGAATGGTGATTATGTATTTCCAGCCAAAACTACTTTATACTTTACTGAGCATGATATCTGAATTGGAAGGGGTGGGTGGGGGGGTTAGGATGACAAGGTACACGACATACTTTACCTGCATCTTCTTAAGCTTTCAACGTTTTCTTCAGTCTCTAGCGGTCTGTAGATTAGGATCACAAGTTACACTGCATGCTCTCATACACTTTGTTGCATTTTCCGGTTAAGCACTAAGCATCAGCCAACATATCACTTACTAGCCAACAGTAAATAATATAATCAGCAGTTTGTGCTTCAGGCCGACATAAATTTACCTGAGAGGGGTCTAGAGGAATTAGGCACTAATGTACTATGTGGTTGTGGTTCAACATAATGTGACAATAATTTAGAGTATATCTTGGTGCGAAAGTCGCAGTCTTTTCCCCATGTTGCTTTGTTGAGCTGCATCATTTTCTATATAGTTTTAGGCTATTTTTTTGGCTTGTCCTATACACGTCTCGATGGACTAACGATTTGTATATGTGCAGATTGCAAGATGCAAGGTCCTACATAGGAGTGCTGTCACAAAATCTGGGTTGTTGATTCAATGGTTAAATTGATGAAGTGGTCCCTCATACTTATTTTCATTATCTGTCTCAAAACATCAACTCACTCCTTATTGGTAACAGTAGGGACTAGACAACTAATCAGAAAACCTGAATCTCTACAATCCTTAAAAGTAGTGGGTTTTTTTAGAAATAAGCACATTATTTTCTTTAATTAAGGTGCAGATCAATTTTGCTGCAACTCAACTTGTCTGGGAGTGAGAAATAGAAGGTTGGGTGCATATGCGAGGGCAAACTGTACCATCTTCTGATGTCACCAACTGAGTAGTTTATGGGTAGTCCTTGAGCTCGAGTATCTTTAAAAAATGATTGAACATATGCATGCACAAAAATGTGCATATACCCGTATCATTAATTTTCCCACTTTATGCTCAGTTTCAACATCCTTGTGTACTTATACCTTAAGTGAGTGATTGAACTTCTAAAATAATTATTTACTACATTTTGAAATTACATCATTGCCATTTGTTAGGTTTTTCCTTTTTTTTCTTTCCCGCTCCACTTATCCTTACGTATCGTGGGGAGCTATGATCTAATACAGATTCTCAACTTGTAGAATGTAATTATCAATATGATCTCAATCCAAATAAACTCCAATAAAAATTAAAATGCATCATTGTTCGATGATGTTACGAATATCTTGTAGTGCCAATAGAAATTATTTGAAAAATATTGGATTCTTTGAAATTAGGAGTTGCTCTAAACAAGGCCTAACTGTGCAGTTTTTGTTGTACTAACAGAAACTATCTTGTGTATATGAGTTGCAGGTCAGCCTAGCAGCAGAAGCAGCAGTGTTCGTCCTACAACATTAGTTAAACTCTATTAATTCAGCAGTGTGATTATTGTAAATATATGTAGCTGTGTGTTGTGATTCCCATATGTATATGGACTGTAATTGGAAGAATTCTTGGTTATATGGATGTAATCGATAATCGATATTATTCTATGTGAGAACTTAAGGTCATGCATTTAATTCTAATGATCCAAGTGGGGTATAGAAGAATAGGAAAAGGTTCACTTTCACCATTGGGTTGAACGTTTCAGCCAACCCAGTTCCCTCTACCATGTCTCTTTTCTTTCTTTCGGTCCAAGGCGGAACTTGAAGCTCATCCCAAGCTCAGCAGCTAGCTGCCAGTTCAACCACGCAGCTCGCCACCAGCCCAGCGTCCACACATAGTTGACGGCCACGCCCATTGCATCACTGACATTTGGCAAGGAGAAACTAGACGCACCCTCCTTCGGCCTGCTCGCGTTCCTTGACCTAGCAGCCCAGCAGCTTCCCCTTCTGGCTCGTTACCACATGTCACAACTTGCCCTCCGCTGCCCAGCTTGTCATGTTCAACACCCGGTGAGCCCCCTTTTATTATTTCTTCCAAAAATAATTCTTTAGTCGCACTATACGAAAAAATAGTTTACTTCCTAATGTGTAGTCATACCAGCAATTAAAATGGTAAAAAAATAGTTTAGTTTCCAAAGTATACAAGAAAATAATTCACATAAATCATTGGTGGCAACAAAACATAATTGATGCAACGATTTGTTTTTTTGATGCAACAGGCACATGAGCTATCGCAACAAAGGTTAAGTTTTAGACAATGTTGATTTCATCGTGGCCACAAGTAGCCAAAATAGCAACCAACTAAATGTTCGTGGCAACAAATGCACATCAAATGCAACGAACTGTTTGCTGGATGCAATAGGCACATGAGCTATTGCAACAAAGGTTAAATTTTAAACAACATTATTTCATCGTGGCCACAGGCATGCCTATTCGCAACCAACTAAATGTTCGTGGCAATAAACACACATCAAATGCAATGAACTGTTTGCTGGATGCAATAGCCACATGAGCTATTGCAACAAAGGTTATGTTGTAGACAACGTTCTTTCATCGTGACCACAAACATGACTATTCGCAACCAAATAATTATTCGTGGCAAGAAACACACATCTATCGCAACACTAAATCGATACTATCGCAATGCACAATTAGTTGTGGCAATAGGTACCCATAAAGGCAACCACCATTTTCACCGTGGCATTAACACCAACCTGTTGCAACGACTGTTTCAACAGACGCAACCCACATTTTTGGTTGCCATAACATCCAGATATCGCAACCCATTAATACGTTGGTTGCTATAAAACCAAATATTGCAACCAAATACGTGGTGTTGCAAAAAAAAATTGGTGCTCTAAGGGTCAATTCCTAGTAGTGCGACCTAAGTCGGGGAGCCAGCGCGGGCAAGGCGGTGATGGCTATGTCGTCAATGCCACCTCCGGCTTGAGCGCCGCCTTTGCTTTGCGTGGGAACGACAACCTAGGATCGTGGCTGGCGATCTGGATTGGGAGCGACGACCTCCGGGTGGCTGTACTCCGCCTCGTAGACCGCACGGTGCCTGTTCTCGACGTCGTGGCGGTCGTGCTCCTCGCGTTCCATGATGCAGTGGACGTCGCCAGGGGGGCTGTACTCGCGGTCGTACTCCGCACGACGACACAACTCCCGCTCCTCGCGCTCGCGGTGACGCTGGTCGATGTAGCCGCGGGCGTCGCGGGCACGCCTGTTGTTGTCGAGGTTGTCGCGGAGGTCGCCATCCTTGGCGTTGTTGGCTCGACCTTTAGGCTGCTCGGGGTTGTGCTGATCGACCTCCTCCATGATGGGTGGGAGGTCGGTGCGCCGGGGTCGATGAGATCGACTACGTGAGTGATGGCACAACGAAAATGCGGTGGACTTGGCAGCCGCGCTCTTCTCCTCTACCAAGGTCGTGGCGACCCGAAGGTAGGCCATGGCCGCTTCGGCTTCGGGCATGAGGTCGGCTTGCTGGAGACGCGCCATGGCAGCACTCAGGTTGTCCTGGGGGCTGTTGAACGTCGGTAGCCCCGCCTCCTCGAACTCAAGGCGGAGGTCTCGAGCGCAAGGAGGGACCGCGCGGCGCTGCTCTTCCGCGCGTCGCTGGGCGCGGTTGGCGTTCCCCTAGATCCGCGCCGCCTCTTCGGAGTTCGTCGCGCCGTGACGCGGTGGTTCATTTTTAGAAACCACCAGCACTAGGCGGAAGATGGAACCTGCCTCGGACCTTTTGGAACTTGCCGTAGTCCGGAGACGGGGGAGTTCGCGTAGTGCGGGGGTGCCACTCTTGGTCAATCTTCTTCCACAGGCGGCACCCACGGAGGGTATGCCTCGCACCCTTGTGGTAGGTGCAAGGTACGTCAAGGGATCGCGGCGGGCGCGAGGTTCGGGCTTGAGGTCGCCAGAGGGCCGCCGCCCAGATTGGATCTGGGAGAGCTTGGCCGTCCGGCGAGCGTAGACGTCGGCGGGAGGTCGCAGACCGAAGGGGAAGGTCTCGTGACGCGGCGCCGTCCGCGTCGAGCGCTGGGCTCGTTCGCAGATCTGGAGGGTGTCCTCCATCATGCTGATGACGCGCTCCATTCCCTGAACGATGCCATAGGGTTTGGGCAGGTGGGTCTCCGTCGCTGGATCAGAAATGGTGGTGGTGACAGGCACCGCAGCGACCTGTTCCGCGGCCGCCGGAGAGGTCGCAGTCGCCGGAACAGGTGAGGTCACCGTGAAGGAGCCGAAGCTAATCTCCACGGGGTTGGCGAGGATAGCCGCCATGCTTGCCGGGAAGACGACACCAGATCGGGCCACCATGCTGCACAGTGAGTCCCCGATCGCCCCTACCTGGCGCGCCAACTGTCAGGTTGAGACCTGGACAGATCTGCAAGGGGGCTACCCAAGCAGTTTGCAGGTTCAAGGAGGGATCGAGGAACTAAGAGCATAGATGGTTATACACGGGATGCACATGGAAATCTCGGTGAGACACGAGGAACCTGACAATTTATACTGGTTCGAGCCTTTGGAGAGTAAACCCTACGTACAGTTTTGGTGGTGGAATTATGCGAGAGAATCCCCCGAGGAGGGCGCCCCAGGCCGCCTTATATTTGCCGACGACCTTGGGCTACAAGTCGGTTTCCATCTATCCTAGTCGATTACAACATGGAAGGCTTATCCGAACAGCCTTAAACTGTCTAGACTGTCTTGACTTGTACTTCAAGCTGTCTTCATGTCCTTGGGCCCACATGTCAGGTCGGGTAGGGCCCACTAACAAGTCGACGGGTCTTCTGGTAGGTCGGGCCCGCCTGTCGGGGACGGCTGAGACCCTGATCGGTGGGGACCCAGGGGTACCTATGTCTCTCAATGAAGGCTCAGGAGAGGGAGGTGCAGGAGTTATCATCACGAACCATTGTGGCAGGGCAATCCTCACTGCATGGAGATTCATTCAGGGAGGGGGAAGTGCTGAAGAGACAGAAGATTTAGCTTGCAGGGATGGCATCCTCCTCGCCGCTGAATGGTGCCCACAAAACACGGTGCTAGTGACAGACTGTAGTTCCGTAGCAGCCATGTCGACGTCGAAGAACGGTAGCAGATCAGCCCTAAAGTTTCTTATTGATGAGATCGTCGAGACGGGACATAGGCTTCCTAGATGGACAGTTGTCCATAAGAGAAGAGAATGTAATAGTGTAGCTCACGAGCTCGCGCAGCTGGCAAGCGTACCGGCTATTCTGCGGTTTGGCAGAACGCTGCTTCGATGTGTGTTGAGTAAATCATTGCTCGGGAATGTAACCTGTTTGTGAGTAATAAAGTTTCGTTTCTTTAAGATAACGTGTAGTTGGCGGAATTTCAGTCCAACTAAACTGGGCCTGGTTCCGGCACCCGCAGGGCAGGCCCACCCACCTCGATCCGCCCACACAAAGCACAAATTTTTTTTTGTATATTTTTTTCTCTATTTTGCAAAAATAAATGGTCCGCCAGAAATTTTGCAAAACTATACATCTGCCGCCATGGCCCACGGCGGCAGGGACATACCGCCGTGCGGCAGGGCGGTAGGGGCCGTGGCCCACGACCAGACGTGGGACCGTAGCGTGCGACGGTCATACCGCCGTAACCCACGGCGGTAGGGACATACCGCCGTGGGCTACGGCGGCAGGTCCTAGCGTCGTGGGCCACGGCGGCAGGAGGCCTGCTGCCGCCGTGCCCCACGGCGCTAGGAACTGCAGCCTATATAACGCCGAAATTCAACCGAAAATGTCATAATAATTCGAAAAAAAAGAAAGAGAGGGGGAAGAGGAGAAGGGAGTGAGGAGGAGGTGGTGAAGGTGCGAAGCTCTGCCGGTTTTTCGTCTCGTTAGAGGTAATACTCTGGTACTTAATAGTTTGAACTGTGATAATAGTAAAAATATAGTTTTAGTGTAGATATGCTTAGTAAAAATATAGTTTTAGTGTAGATCTGCATAGTAAAATTATAGTTTTAGTGTAGATGGATTAGTAAAATTATAGTTTTAGTGTAGCTCTGAGTAGATATATTTTGTAGTTGCAGATCCACTTGTTAATAGCGTTTTTTTTCATGCTGTCAGACATGTCGGATGCAGTCAGTGTCAAGTTGTATTTCGGTAATGGGCAGATTAGATATGGTGAACATGGAGTTGACTTGTCAGAATTTAATTCGGTTGACCAGGTGATTAGAAGAGCAGCCGAAAGAATTTAGGGGTTCATTACCAACTTTTTTTTATAGGGCATTCCATGTAGATGCAGAGCAACATGACTTGTCCATTATGACTCTAATCAACAGGAGTGAGTCAGTATATTGGGAGCTTATGCCACTTCAAGACACTGAACATTGGAGGAGTTATATCAAAACAACATGTGAAATTGGTTTGCCTGTGGTGTTGTTTATCCAAGTTGTTCATAAGGCGACGGGTCGTTCAGCACGTGAGAGGTGGCAAAGGATGGTTGAGGCAGAAAAATAAGAAGAAAAACGTAAGGAGCAGCAGGAGGAAATTCGTATTCGTCGGAGATCAAAGAACGTGAAGCGGCCGCGGCCCGTGAAGCAGATAGAGAGAGGAAGAGGGAGAGAGCTCGCCGGGCTAAGGAAGCTGGGCCGGATGCTATGAGGAAGGGGAAATACCCCCGTTGTACCCAGTAGACGTAGAGTACTAGACGCCGAGTGCTACTGTATCCATAAAAAATTATGATTTCATTTCATCATTCTCTAGAGTCAGGTTGTATCTTTAGGAACTTGATTTCAGATGCATTTCAGATGCAAACAGTAAAACTCGTACTAGGGTGTGTTTTCTGTGAGTCACTGCACCAAACAGTGTACCTAGTACTAGGGTGTGTTTCCTCCGAGTCACTACCCGTTTTTCTTGCCCCGGATCGAATGGCCCACCGTCCAGTCTGCTTTATTGCCTACATATATGTGAGCACTCTTCTCCAGTGTCACTTCACAACACAACAAGCACCAATGAGTTCCTGGACTGGGGATGATGATGACTCCCTCGGTCCAGCACTGTGGAGCCAGCAAGATCCAGAGTTCAACAGCAATTTTCCAGTCTTAGATAAGAGAGATTTCAAATCCATGCGTGATGTTAGAAATTACGCACCAAATCAAGGTGAACTGGCCAAGGTGTGCACACGGTGAGTTCTGTGTGATGCAGGTTTACCAGGGATGAGACAACTCTGGTCGACGCTTCTGGCATTGCTCACGAGCATGGGTAACCAAAACTCCATGACCTCTGTCCTTCATCATTTTATGATTTACTAATGTAATCACGGTTTCTGCAGTACTCCGAACAACCAGATAACTGCGGTTTCGTGCAATGGGTGGATCCCCCAGCTATTGACCTGTATCAAGAGTACATCAACTACCTCGAGGATGTTGTCATCTTCAACCTGAGGCAAGAACTCGCGTCTGCATTGGCTTCTCCAGATCCGACATCTACCAACGACGACGACGGACCGGTGACCGGACCAATGGTGGTGAAGACGAACACCGGGTGTGAGGACGAATTCTGGTGTTGTCCGTGCCACGAGAAGAAGGACAACACTCCACCAGCAACTCCACCCCCGCCACCGTCTGATCCAACTCCACCCCCGTCGGGGTACTACATGCCCTCCCAGCACTCCGGCGGGTCTATGATGTCCGGGTTCTCCGGGTACTATTCGTACTAGACTACAAATGTTGTAATCGTTTATTTAAATTCCCTAAGGCACGTTAGGACTAGCAGCGGCACAAAGTTAGGATACTTGTGTCGTACGTGCCATTGCTTGTTTCTGTAATTCGTCGTTAAGTATTAATAGTTCGTCGTTAAGTATCAATGCTTCAAAAATTGATATTTACAAAAAAAAAACTCCTACCGCCGTAGGGCACGGCAGTAGGTCCATACATACCGCCGTGGCCTACGGCGCTACTTGGAGGTCACGCTGCCGCCTAGCGGTAGGCTTTTACCGCCGTGCCGCACGGCGGTAGGCCCCTAACGCCGTAGCCCACGACAGTATGTGCCCTTGTCAGTGGGCCACGGCCCCTGCCGCACGGCGGTAGGCCACGGTGGCAGATGTATAGTTTTGCAAAATTTCTGACGGACCATTTATTTTTGCAAAATTGAGAAAAAAAATATATAAAAAAAATCCAAAGCACACGCACACCGCCCTCCCCGAATTGATCCCCCGATAAACACGCGCCCATTCCCTCCACGTCTCCCCGGCCGCACGCACCACAAGTCCAAAACCATACCACCGCAAGTACGCCGCCATGGACACAGCCGCCGCCTCCTCCTCTCTCTTCGCCCCCGCCCCTGCCCCCGCCAATCCTCGCCGCGTGCTCCTTCCCCTCCCCCGCGGCATCCCTCCCCGCCCCTATCCCCGCGCCCTCCTTGCCGTCCGATGCGCGCACTCCCGCGCCCCTCCTCCACCCCCGCCCCTCCCGCGCGCCGACGACTCCGAGGGCGCCGCCGCCGGCTTGCACCCGCGGCTCCGCCTGCGCTGCCTCGCCGATGAGTTCCGCGCGCTCCCGTCGGACGCAGACCGCCAGCGCCGGCTCCTCTCCCTCGCGTCCGCGCTCCCGCGGCTCCCTGAGCCCGACCGCGCCCCGGGCAACCGCGTCATGGGTTGCGTCGCGCGCGTGTGGCTCGCCGCCCGCCGCGATGGCGGCGGTCGGTTGCGCTTCGCGGCCGACTCCGACTCGGAGCTCTCGCGCGGGTACTGCGCCTGCCTCGTCGCCGCGCTGAACGGGGCCACGCCCGAGGAGGTGCTCGCCGTCGACCCCGCCGACCCCGGACTGGCGCCGCTCGGGGCCGGGATGACGGTGGCGCGGTCGCGAGCCAGCACGTGGCATAACGTGCTCGTCGCCATGCAGAAGCGGGCGCGGGCGGCCATCGCCGAGCGAGAGGGAAGGCAACACGGGGAGCCGTTCCCGTCGCTTGTCATCGCGTGCAACGGCGGCGTCCGCGCGCAGGGGAGCTACGCCGAGGCGCAGGTGAGCTCCTCTTCCTCTAAAACTCGTTGGCTCATGCTTATTTCTTCGTCCGTTGCTTTGATTGGTTGGTTACTCGGTTATTTCAATGTTCGGGGTACTGTTGATCTGCCTTAAACGACGTGGCTTGCCTCAACAAATGGGGAATTGCTAGTATAACTTGATGTGCTGTCTCTTTTTGAAAATGTCTAAAGAAGGATGCGCTTTTCCTTGTATTGACGTGAAGAATCTGCCAAGGATGGGTCGCATTTCCTTTTTCCACAAAAGTTAGCACCACCGAATAAAGATAGCTTTTTCTATTGATTCTTCCAATTTTTCCCTATTTGATCGATAATGATGAAAGGAGCTGGAAGTCAGCTATGCGTATGGGCAAGAATGAAGACTAGGGAATAGACCGGCTAGTGTCAAAATCACCCCTGACCCCTCCTTTTCCACCTTGTGTGATCATATTGGCATCTTGCTTGCTTGGGAATAATATTTTTGTTTCTTGACAAGAGAATATTATTTATTTAACTGGAATATTGCACTGTGTCCTTTCCACAAGGGAAGGCTTTCCCTTTCTAATGTTTTTTGCCACAGAACTTTAGGAAACTTTTATTGCCACACAAAACACTCCTTCATAAATAGATAAAGTTCTACACACACTAGGGGAAAACAGCTGCAATGCATTTTGGTATTGCCCATTATTGCAGCTGCCTAGTAGGATGAAAATAGGGATGCCCATTAGATAGAATAAGCAGCGTGGATGACAGTTGCTCATCAATGAATCCACACAAGAAGAAGTTGATAGTGTGTTCATGCCAAATTGCCAATGTCTCCTGGAGATTAGTTGCAGCTAGCCTACATGGATCGACTCATATCCCCACATGGCTAAGTAAGGAGGGATGGGGACAGCTGAGCAGCAGAGGGGTTACAATATGTTAAGGCCTCTAGTTGGGCTGGATGGGCCAGCTAGCCAACACATGGAAGCATAAAGTCCATCTTGTCTTTTCTCTATTATTTTCCATGGTCTGGTGTTGTTTTGTGCCAAAAGCTTGAAATTGTCTTTACAAAATTTTTAAAAATAATATGTACTAGATGAATTCCTGAATCCTATTTTCTAGAGCTTACCTAGTCTGATACCCGCACCCTTGTCCAGGTAAATGGAGCTGTAAAGATATTAAATGACTCCCTCTTTTCCAAGATTGTTGATAGTGTGTTCATGCTAGTGAAATTCAGAGATTAGTACCAGCACTGTGTGGTTGTAGTGGTGCTCAGTGGAGTTGCATATGATAAGCGCCGGCCCGATCTTCCGAGAGGTAGGGGGGTAAACTCGATTATGGAGATCTCGACGTTGACGATTCGGCTTCGAATCAATACAATTCAGAGCTTGCAACGGCTACACCATTGCTCCGCTGGCTATCAACCAATCACAACTTGATTGACCTCGCCGATAAGGCTTTACCTGCAAGCAAATCGAGGACACAAGCAAGAGAATGGTAAACACGTAATCGAAAATTGCAAATATAAATGAAGCAAACATCAATAGGGTTCGAGCACTCGATTCGAAAGGATTAGTCGACATAGTTGAGGAGATGCAAGAACAGGGTCCTGGATCACAGTTACAATGAATCAACAAAGTTTCGACTTCGAAAACTTCAACTAAACAAAACCCGGTTGGGGGCGACCAGGGGTGGGGTGCCCACAACTTGGGCTTAAGGTCCGACAAACTGGTGATGAAGCTGCTTGGCGGATTCTGGATGTCAACTTGTTTCGACGATTCCCGTTGACTCCGAACGACTTTGGGCCTGCGATCGGTGCCGTTGGAAGCTCTATGAAATTCATCACCATCCATATAAAAAACGTCCAAAACGGACTCCGTATGCGATCGGGGCATCAATTTTAGTGTGTACTGCTCCTGGACTCTGAACTGGGCTCGAACTTGAGATTCTTTGGGCCTCCACCATGGGGACTCGAACCGAAGTAGCCTTGGACCTCCTCCTTGACTTGCACAACCTTGCTGGACTCTTCCAAGCCAAACAATCATGGGTATATCTATGGTTTTCATGTTCTCATCATCCTCCTCTTTTTGACGAAAAGCTGTCCTCAGCGTCGATTGTGCTCGAAACTGGTCCTGCACAACACAAAGGAGAACGGGGTTGCAAAAATAAAGGGAACCAAAAGAATTCTAAGGAGGAATGTAACCTGATTTCCAATTTTGTCGTGTCAGTTCGCACAAAAATATCAGCAAGCATGTAGGCTCCATGATCGAAATACATACAATTTTTGTCAATATCAGCCTGCAAAAGATTAGCACTAGCAAGAAACATATGCTCCCCTTCTTCAGATTCAATTGTTTTATTCAAAACAAAACTAGAGGAACATGGCATGACAATATTATTGTTATTACAGCCCTCTAATTGATGATAATTTTGTATAACAAAAGGAGAATTCAGATTTGTACAAATGTAAATCCGATGTATCATATATTGTCCTTTGTTGTTATATTTGCCAATAACATGATATGAATGTCTAGAAAACCATGGCAAATTAGGATCTACAAAAAGTTTCTCCCCCAAAATCGCTAAAATTACACAAATCATCAAATTCAATATAACCTACAGTATTTAAAGAAGACAACAATCTCATCATGTGCACTGGCAATAGGAATAACATGTTTATTTTCAGCAGAAGTGTTTGGTTCCAAAACATGTAAAACTGAAGCATTATCAAACAATTAATCTTTATCACACGGAACATCAAGCAAATCATCATGTGACAAAGATAAATCTAGAGAGGGTTCCACTAACAATTGCTCTTTGATAGCATGGTGTCTGGACAAAATCAGCATATTATGACAATTCTCACCTTTCGAGAGTATAGCACCATGGTCATTACATGTGTCCTCAGTAGAAACATCAGGTGCATTGTAAAGTGGTGGTTCTAAATTTTCACATGAGGATGTGAGCTCCTCATTTTCTTCCTTGTCATCCGTGGCATCTTGCTTTTGTTTAGAATTCTGCAAAATGTTAGGTGGAGCAAGAGATACAATAATAGACGGATCCTCTAATTGATGCACCTCATCATATGAATTCAAAGTAGGAAGTGGATTAGTAAAGGTTTCTCTCATAACAATTTTTAGATCATTCCAAGTTTGAGGTTTATCTACAGGACTTAAAACTCCCACCAAGTTAATGCAGAATCTCACAAGACACAAGTTGCATTCTTTACCTTCCTCCTTGGACACATAAAACGAGTAGCAAAAATTTCTTCTATGGCAATTCCCCACTCCATGTATGCATCAACACCCACACCATTGTATGTTAGTGGATATGAAGAACCTGTCATTGTTAGAAGACATCAAAAGACAACACAAAAGTATTATCTCTATCAACTAGCTACTATAGGGTGGTGGTGGAAGTGGAAAGCAATATCTCAAGCGGCTTACCACCATTTTACAAGTGTTCTTACCAAAGCCAAACAGGGTGGCACAATCTGTTGTCGAGCTTGGGTGTAACAGTTGCAAGGTGAACCTGTGCTGACAGAAGTATATATGTGGAGTTTTGGGTAGGCACAATATGGTAGCAAGGAATATTGATAATTCAATTCAGAATTGCAAGACTGAAAAATAGTCTTAAGCTAGTCTATGTCGCCGGCCTAAACTCGTCCTGTACCTAGTTCAAGCAAGCAACAATCCAACTATAACAAAGGAATACAAAGGATGCAAGCACTTTTGATTTTTTCTCTCTTCTCTTTTTTCACTTTTTTTCCTGGTGCGGCTTTTAATTTTTATTTTTTAGCACCTCTTTGCCTTTTACTTTTGATTTCTTTTTCAGTGCGGCTTTTTATTTTGCACTTCTTGCCTTTTGCTTTATTTTTTATCAAAGTGCTGCAGGATGATCACGTCACAAGAATACTTCACTAATGAAAAAAATCAACTAGACAAAGCACTCGGCTTCTCTGTTCAGGCGCCCACAACTTGGGCTTAAGGCCCGACAAACTAATGATGAAGCTGCTTAGTAGATTCTGGCTGTCAACTTGTTTCGATGATTCCCGTTGACTCCGAACGAATTTGGGCCTGAGACCGGTGCCATTGGAAGTTCTATGAAATTCTGGTTCCATCCATATAAAGAACTTCCAAAACGGACTCCGTATGCGACCGGGGCATCAATTTTAGTTTGTGCTACTCCTGGACTCCGAACTGAGCTCGAACTAGAGATTCTTTGGGCCTCCACTAGGGATGAAAACGGATCGGATACGAACGGATACTGCGGATACAGATATAGATAGTTTTTCTTTCTCGGATTAAATTCTCGAATCGGATTCGGATACGAACAATAGATTATGTGTCAAATAGTGATATTCATCATATTTGGATCATAGAAATCCAAATTTGAAAATCCAGATGCTAATATGGTACGGATAATTACGGCTCGGATTCGGATACGGTCTTACCCTTTCGGTCGGACGAACGGACGGATATTATCCGTACCACTTTCATCCCTAGCCTCCACCATGGGGACTCGAACCGAAGTAGCCTTGGACCTCCTCCTTGACTTGCACAACCTTGCTCTCCTCCAAGCCAAACAATCATGGGTATATCTATGGTTTTCATGTTCTCATCACCATCCATATAAAGAACGTCCAAAACGGAATCCGTATGCGACCGGGGCATCAATTTTAGTGTGTGCTGCTCCTGGACTCCGAACTAGGCTTGAAATTGAGATTCTTTGGGCCTCCACCATGGGGACTCAAACCGAAGTAGCCTTCGACCTCCTCCTTGACTTGCACAACCTTGCTGGACTCCTCCAAGCCAAACAATCATTGGTATATCTATGGTTTTCATGTTCCCATCAGCATACCTATGAGATAATTTCTTACGTGCAAACTTCTTTGTGAGCCTTGTCACTCTGTCACCTGCATCCACAAACATGCCAACTTACATATTTGTAGAAAGGTCTATTACTTGTTAATTTTGTTGCGAATCTAACAAAAGATGTACAACTTAAATGGACTTCAATATTGCATCCTTTTCTTTTAAATTTTCATCTTGATATCTTCTTGAAGAAACTGATTACATTTAAATGTTATTGCAGGCGATGTTTTTATCTCCTAATGAATCCAAGATTTCAGAACTTGTGAATATCCTTACAGAGAAAAAAATTGGTGTTGTTGCACACTTTTACATGGATCCTGAGGTACAAGGCTTACTCACTGCTGCAAAGAAACAGTGGCCCCACATCCACATATCAGATTCCTTGGTAATGGCAGATAGCGCTGTTAAAATGGCTGAAGCAGGATGTGACTATATTACAGTGCTGGGTGTTGACTTCATGTCAGAAAATGTTCGGGCAATACTTGATCAAGCAGGATTTAATAAGGTATTTTTTGTCAGACTTATGTTTCGACATGTCCAACTAGTTGTCATCCCCATTTGTCACTAAGAGCATATTGCTAGAGTCAAGCTAGTTTTAGACTTTTAGTAGGTTTATATATGCACTTTATCAGGTTACTCTGTTAGTAATGATAATGCCATCTGAGAATCTTCATATGGATTATTTTTTTCTACTTTAGGCACCGTTTCAACACACTACGCCAGTTTGTTAGTTTGGCTGAATACCAGAACAATCCTAGTCTGATCCCATTCATACTGTTGGGTTGGCATGTCTTTGTGACCTGGTATTCTCTGAAAATTGAGCAAACATTGGATGAGATTATGCAAAATATGGAGAAATTGTAGTGAAAGAATATTATGAACCATGACCTGACTGTCTAAGCAGAACACAATGACCTACTGCCACACTTGCATCCATCTAGGTAATAATATATTTGGTTGTATTCACTATCTATCATAATTTCATAACTCTGACCAAAGTTATAGTCTACATCAGCATATCCAGACTGTCATTCTTCATTGTTTTTACTTATGGGATATCCATCACCAGAACCTGATGGTTTCCCAACCCCACAAACTGTGGGTACTAATTCTTATGGCTATGCAGGTTGGCGTTTACAGAATGTCTAGTGAACAGATTGGCTGTTCGTTAGCTGATGCGGCTTCAAGTTCTCAATATACTCATTTCTTGAGGGAAGCATCAGGAACTTATCCTTCTTTGCATGTTATTTACATCAATACTTCTCTGGAAACAAAAGCTCATGCTCATGAACTTGTTCCTACAATTACCTGTACCTCTTCTAATGTTGTTCCAACTATACTACAGGTATTTGTTTTGCTTCTCGGTATTACTGAGTGGACATTGTTTTGTTCTCTGGAATATATTTCATTTTTTTTTTAATTTTGTTGGTCCTTTATCAAGCCTTTTAATTTTTAACCGTCTGTATTTTAGGCATTTGCCGAAATACCAGACCTTACTGTCTGGTATGGTCCTGATTCATATATGGGTGCAAACATAGCAGATCTGTTTCAGAGAATGGCTACCATGTCAGATGAAGAAATTGCAAAAATACATCGAGATCACAACAGAAAATCTATAAGCTCATTATTACCACGTCTACACTACTACCAGGTTTCTTCATGATTCTTTTTTGTTCATGTGCCTTTGGAAGATTAATCCAGAGTGTTTGTAACGTCTCCTGCTATCTTGTTATGGAACAACTAGAACCGAGGGAGGATGAACTGGATTGTAGGTAGAAACGCCTAGCCGGGCAGGAAACCCGGCCAGATCGCCGAAGAACAGAGCCCTCACGGGTACTTCTATTCTTCTTCGATGACTCTAACACAAGGACCTAGGCCGCCTTTATAGACTAGGCGCCCCTGCAAAACCCTAATTAGCCTTCCTTTTGGGCTGTACTCAGCCCATAATAGGCTCAGCCCACTACCATGACATATCTCAAATTAATTTTTACAAAATTAAACTTTCAATCTCAGTCTTGAGAGTTATTGTAAAGTATATTTTCTTTCCCAATTTATGCTTCCATTTTTGTTCCTATAATTATTCAGGTTATTAAATCATAGAGATACTGGTACCAAACTTGTATTGTTGTTTTATACTAAAAAAGTGCCAGACTTAAATCTTTTAGTATAAAAAAATGTAGACATTAATGGAGCTACATAGTGTATATGCTGAGACTAGATTTTTGGATGATCACACACAGCCCTCTACTAGTTGGTTAGACTTAATTTCTGCCCTTTGTGTTTAGCATTTTGTCCACCGCTTAGACATGGTTTATTCAATAGTAAACCTGTGTCAGTTTAACTATGAACTAGCATGTACAATATTAAGTTTTTTATTTCCTAAAATGTTCAAAAAATAATAAATTGAATTCAGCTCTTGGGGCAATGACAGATTGGCATGGATCGTTAGATTGGTTGTATTGTCCTTTTGAATTGGTTGAGATATGTCTTTGTATCATAAATCTTTTAATAAAATAGTCTTTGTTTCTTAACATGACTTGTCTCATTTGGTCCCTGTTTGGATCCACCATCTAGTTGGCTAAAGTTTAGCACTTTGAATCCAAACATGGTTTCACATCCTCTAGTTTTCCCTTTGTTAAGAACTGTTTGCTGATATGCAGGATGGTAACTGTATGGTTCATGATATGTTTGGCCACGAGGTCGTGGAGAAAATTAAGGAACAATATTGCGACGCATTTCTGACAGCACACTTTGAGGTCCCTGGAGAAATGTTCTCTTTGGCAATGGAAGCAAAACCAAGGGGAATGGGAGTTGTTGGATCCACTCAGAACATCTTGGATTTCATCAAGGATCATCTGAAGGGAGCTCTGGACAGAAATGTAGATGAGCATTTTCAGTTTGTGTTAGGAACAGAATCAGGCATGATCACTTCAATTGTTGCTGCTGTCCGGGAATTATTTGATTTGTATAGTGTTTCTCAGGAGATTGCAAACATTGAAGTTGAGATTGTGTTCCCAGTTTCATCAGATGCAGTTTCTAAGACATCTACCAATGGTTCCCATCATCTTGGTTCTCCAGTAGCTACAGATTTAGACAATCTTACTGTTGTTCCTGGTGTGAGTTCTGGTGAAGGTTGCTCCATTCATGGAGGTTGTGCCTCATGCCCCTACATGAAGGTTGGTGCCACTTTTCTGTTTGCCAATAGTTTATATTTTTTATGCAATATAATGTCATTTCCTTACCTGCAGTCTTTATAACAGAGTTATACCTACCACATTTTATTTCACATGCACTTTTTATTACCAACTTGAGTATTGTTTGTATCATGCATTAGAGTGGAATACTGTTGCATATATATCTGAACACAGAAATAGAACACAACTAGAATCTTTCTGGCACAGAAAGTCAAGCAAAAATGTATATGACTTCAGGAAATTTTTGCCTCAGGAATTAATATTCGCTACTTTTGGGCATATAATGACTAATTTATGTTCGCCTTTTTTTTCTTTTTCCACGATTGGTTGGTTCATGTGGAACCCCTCAGTTATTCATGGCACAAGTGCTGGAACAAAATTCCTTTTACAAAAATCAGTAATTATTGTTATGACCTTAGAATGTTTATTATGTCTAGATTATGCCAAGTAAATTATGATGTGGTTGCTGATAAATCTTACGGAACTGTATGCAGATGAATACACTAGGGTCACTACTTAAGATTTGTCATCAACTTCCTGATAGAGATAACCAATTATCTCTATATGAAGCAAGAAGATTTAATATTAAGACTCCTCTTGGAAAATCGGTTGCTGAGGTTGGGTGTGAGCCTATTTTGCATATGAGGCATTTCCAGGTCTGCCATCCTGTTGCTCTTTATTTTCAGTCCTGATGTCCGATTACCATTATTTCCTTCTAATTTACTTTGTTATACTGCTGCTGGTTTCCATTTGATGAACATTCAACTTACAAGAGTTCCCTTGTCGCGTTATTCTACAAAAATGGTCTAAATAGTTTTTGGTACTTCAAAACTTTTTTTTCATTCTGAAAGTTCAAGGCCTTTTGAACTAGTCACAGGATTCAAACTGCCAGATCCTATCGAGATACGGCACATTTACATGCCACATTTCATATCTCACTGATAAACATTACTCTTTACTAGTAATTTGTTAAACAATCGTAACCATGTTCCAGAGTAATCAATAAAGCACTCTCTTAATCTCTAATAAATGCTTTACCAATTATTTCCCCTTTAGGTGCTTGCTATCTGAAGATCGCAGACTTGTTTCCTTACAACTAAGGAAAACTTGTTTCAGAAAAGCCCATGTTATTTATTTTTTTAGGATTTACTATGCAGCTGTAAGCTACAAATTTGATGAGGCGGCATTAACTCTCACTTTGCTCTCAACTCATTTGTGATAGCAATACTGAAAATAATAGTCTTAACATCTCTTATGTTCTCCTTTCGTGTTCTGTTTATCTGTCAATTCTACCATGGTCTTCTGTTTCCTTCTTTCTGTTGTGACTTTGTGCATATCTTTCAGGCAACAAAGAGGTTATCTGACAAGCTTATTCACCAAGTTGTCCGTGGTAACGGAGAGGAACCTTCATGATAGCCATTCAGCAATACTTTTATCCAGGCGCCTGTGGTTAACGTGTTCAGTTGAGGACCTCAACGGAATGACATGTTTAGCTGGCATAGTCCCAAAGGGTGCACTAACCGATTTTGCAGCATATGCGTTTTTTAGTTTTCCTGTATTTGCCAGTGGAGGAAAAAATGCGCATGAAATGCAAGTTAGATAATTTGAGCTGACCTAGTTCCCAGTCATGTCCTATATATATTCGACATCTGTTGGCCAAATTCATGCAACAAGATTGCAAAACAATTCTATGCGGCGCATGTAATGGATAAGGGAAAAGAAGATCTGTGTTGTTTTAAGCCTATATTATGTTTGGATATTAAGGCTCTGTTTGGGTTGGGATTGCTTGTTTTAGCCAGCCTAAATTAAGTCCTAATAAGTCACTTTGGTGCCAAACATGAGACTAATGAGACTTAAAGTCATTTTAGTCTCCTTCCTCTCTTTTTAGAGTTGCTAAATTTTAGTCAATATCTGTTTGGTTCACAAGACTTAAAGTAGCGTAGGAACTACAACAAATAAGAGAGCATTTACTCATTTCGTCCCAATAAGTAATCCTTTGGTGACTTATTGGCTTATGGATTGAGACTAAATTTGGTTTCGAACAAGTCACCATGTTTGGCACTAAAGTGACTTACTGGGATTTAATTTAGGTTGGTTAAAATAAGCAACTCCAATCCAAACAGAGGTTACCAAAGGGTTGCTTATCTCTATCTCTATATAATGAAACTTGGGTCCAAGCTCGGGTAACCGATAACGCCACGTCGCCTGTTAGCCCAACAACCATTGGATCTGTCGAGGGAGCGCTATCAACCGTTCGATCGGGTTAGGCGGGTCTCTCACCGCCCGTTAGCAAAGCCGAACACTCGCGAACCAGCTCGCTCGCTCCGTTGCGGTGCGTGAGCGTCCCTCCCGCTGCCCTCTGCCATCACCGCACTCCTCCACTCTCCCTACTCCGTCGCTCGCTGCCATTCGCCTACTGCGTCGCCCACAGCTCCCTCCGCGCGCTGCCTCCGGAGCGAAGAGATGGCGGATGCCCTCTTCCTCGTCGCGCCGCCGCTCGACGACGGGATAACGTCACCTTTAGCCTCAACGACTTCGTCACCCGCCACTCCGCCAGCAAGTGCCCGTCCCTTAGCCGATCCCACCCCTCCAGTCCTGTGACTCCTGCCGCGGCGGCCCGACCCGACCCGACTTAAACCAAATTTTGACGAGCTATTCCTGACCCCGACCGTGTGCTGCAGGGAGCAGCGGTGCGGGAGGGCCCGCCGGGTTGATGTGCATCACCTCCGGCGGCACCACGGTGCCACTGGAGCAGCGCTGCGTGTGCTACAATCAACAATTTCGCCTCCGGCCAGTGTGGGGCAGCCACCACAAAGTATGCACGCACGCATACCACACCCTCTTGCTTTTGCTCCGCGCTGCTTGTTGTTCAGAAATGTCCACGGCAAAATGCAGGTATTTTTCTCAAGACTGGTTATGCAGTTATCTTCACAGTCATCTTCATCCATTGACGGTGAGCAGTTCAATTCAATTCGTTGCTATGTTCCCTTGCATTTAGTTTGTGTTTCATAGGCGTATTGTGATGTTCCCTCGTTTTACCACTAGGAAATGGGGGCATCGTGTAGCTAGCTGCAAGCTGTTCTTATCGCAGTTCTGAACGCCAGTATGTCTGGAAGTGTGAGTGATATTGCGCCCGTGTTTGGTTGGAGGAGAAAAAATTTTCTCCTCCCTTTGACCACTAATTAAGGGTATTAAACAAAGTCAGTTTTCAAAACTACCTCCACAGCCCTGTGTAAAATCGCGAGACGAATCTAATAAGGTATTTGACCGCATGATTAGAGTATGGCACTGTAGCATTACTGTATCAAATCATAGATTAATTATGCTCATTAGATTTGTCGCACAAAGTTGCACTCATCTGTGAAAATATTTTGCAAATAGACTTCATTTAGTACTTCATACGTGCAAGATTCCCTAGGAGACACTTTTTTGCCTCCTGTACCAAACACGGGCTGCGTCTCTTTGCAGTGGGAGGAAGCAACCTTACTGTAAATTTCATCCAGAGGATTCGTTTCTCGATCTTTTTGAGCTTCGTGAAAACTCAGAGATCCAAGGTTTCGAAATTGTTTTCCTGAATTATATATGTGATGCTAACTGAACCAAATCTGTATCTGACCAATTTTGCTCCTTTCCTATATGGCTTTATATGCCACTTGCCTAAGTTTATCTCCTTTCCTGCCTCGTCACCTCATTATTTTACGGCAAGTGCTGTTATCATCAATACCTTCTCCGAAACAAATGACTAGCTCTTTTTATACAGGTTCTTCCAAGGATGATGGGCTTCCTTACAAGGCTACAGCTTGGTTTCACAGTGCAGATTTATCAGCCAAAGAACATATTCAAATTTGCCCCGATGTTGCTATGGCGATCTAATATGTTGCCTGAGTTCGCAGTTTTGCACTGATAACTCAATGTATTTCTTCTTAATATAAGTATTGACCAATGAGAAAAAAATAAATCAGGTAGACTCTTGATCAGAGACAAGTGGTTGCAAGAATTGTAGACTAGACTTAATTAATCGATTTGGATGAAAAGGTATATATCTTACTGGCCAGCTCTATGATGAGCGCGGCAAGCCGCGCATGTGTTTCTAGTTGAGACTAAAAGGAGGGCTGCCCTCTCATTTGTTGTGGTCCCTTTGCTATTTAGTCCCATGAACCAAACATGTATGGACTAAATTTAGCAACTCTGAAAAGAGGGGAAGGAGACTTAAATAAGTCACTTATTGAATCCAAACATGGCCTAAGTCATATCTCAAAACTGAATTCCTTCACGTATGTGTTATATTCAAGCCTTATTGAGGAGCCCTGCTAAATTCTGTATATGGATCATGAGAACTCGACATGCATGATTCCAGTTAATGTGGTACTTCCCTCATCGCAAAATGTTTGTATGAGATTGGGCCTACTTGTTACCGAAATTCTGGCATTGTATTTTCCTTATTTCCTTTTAGCTTTTTTATTTTATAAATATTATCTTTTTCGTAAATTGAATGCATGACAGCAACCACGTGCAATTTTGTGAGAATGGATGTCACATGAACATGGTTACATGGGCTTGTTTTTCTGTCAGACTTTTGGGATGATACATTAGGATTTTTTTTATTTTAACCATTTTTAAATTAAAATTTTAAAAATAACTCAATCCAAACTAAATTTCCAATAAACCAAACGATTTGGCGCGACTCCCTACACAGTCGCGCCACATGTTTTGGCGTGATAAAATTGCCACCTTGGACTGGATGCTGACCTGGAGCCGGCCCGGTAGCGCCGCATACGGTGGCGCGACTGAGTGGCTCCACCACGGTAAAGCACTAGCACACTATCAGTAGCAGTAAATGATGGTATTGAGAAAAGGCAGGATACAGTAAATGATCTCCAGTAGAGAGGAGGGATTCGCATAGCAGTAAACGATGGCATAGAGAGGTTGGAGTGACAGATGCTGGCAGACCTTGCTAGGCTTCATACCGCAGCTGATAGTACTGACATGTCTTGACTTCACAGTTCACAAGGAGCCACTCGAGCAAAGCTGCCACAAGTTTTTAGCTGAATTGTCACGCCGAACTGCTTGGCGTGGCTACTGAAAGAGTCACGCCGTACCCACATGCCAATATAGGCCAATTTGTTTCCATTTAGAGCAACTTCAACAGTTTTTTTATTTTTGTTAGCTAAATTTAGAGTTTTAGCCTTTTGTAAAAATAGAAAACTCAATAATTCTATGAGGCAATTCAACAGACTAGCTAAAAAATTGAAGGCCCATAGAGACCGAAGGCCCACGACGGCTTGGCTGCTAAACGCCGCCGCCTGCGACCTCCACTCCTCCCTCGATCGTTTATGTTTTCTTCGAGCAGACGCGATCAAATTAAAATGCTCTGAACACCAATCACAATCCATGCGCCTAAGCATGATGCAGCCGAGCCTGAGGGGGCCATTGCATACCCTCTTGTCCTTGCGGTACTTGCACAAGTCGTTGGCCAACACGAGGCTTTCCATGGTGCTGGTGAGGATGTTCGTCACGATCTTGTACGCAACCAGGAAGCGGTGCAGGACCTGGGCGTGCAGGCTCGGTCTCGACAGGCAGCCGCCGCTCCAGCGGCAACGGCAGGAAGCGTGAGATGTGGGCGATGGCGTTGCACCACTGGCCTTGCTCGATGAAGGCCCTGCAGCTGCTCCGCGAAGAAGAAGGCATCCGTCTAGCTAAGCATCATGCGGTGGATCATCTGGCGGAGCATCCGTGAAAAACACAACATAAGATTTTGAGGGGGAACGAAGGGAATCACATTCATGAGAGCCTATGATGAAGTTTCCTCGAGACAGGCCCGCCGGAGGTAGACGAGGAGGCGCCGGTGCTGGAGGCCCGGAGCCGCCGCACCACGGGGTGCTCCGCCGTGTTGGCGAGCTCGTCATCGCTGCAGACCACGAACATCGGCATCGCGCCACCGGTAGCTGGGACGAGGAGATCGACTCGACTAGGGGGATTTGGGAGTGGGATTTCGTGCTCTGTCGGCTGGGACATCACCCTCCGCCAGCAAGCCGTGGTGGGACGAGGTCACTACGGCCTGTACATAGCGGCGGCAGCGAAGGCGCGTGACGCGGCAGAGACGACAGTGGCGGCGATGCGGCACGACAGAGGCGAGGGCGGAGCTGCGTGGGCGCGAGGTAGGAGGGCAGATGGATTTATTGGTGCGGGAACTCGATTTCGGCGCGACCGCGCGAGGAGAAGGGCGGGAGGTGTCGATGCGCAGGATTCAGGTCACTTTTGCGAGGCAGACGTGCTCCGTGCTCGCCATAGTTCGCGAGTGGAAGTGGGGGATGGCCAGGAAGATTGCGACGCTAGACTTTACTGAGACTGTTGGAACACGTTTTTGACGATTTTCTTTATTTTTTACCGATGGAAAAGATTATAAAGAAGCTGTTAGAGTTGCTCTTAGTGTGAACTATTTCAAGAATATCCAAACGATTACATAGGTGAATTGACAAGTGACAACTAAAAAAAAGGCAAGAGTACAGTTTTGATCGAACCAAAATTTTATAAATTTCTGATGATTCAAACTCTCGCAGAAGTGAGATAGTAAGGGAAAAATCAAGCACACTATAAAGTTTCTCTTTCTCTATGTTACATATGCAATGCCCTTATAAAATTCGATTACAGTCTCACACTGAGAGGGTGTTTGGATCTACTTGACTTGTAGTAGTCAGACTAATTTTAGTCTCTAGAGGGACTAAACTTCCAAACACTAGGGACTAAAACTTGACTAAAACTAGTCTAGTCTCTAATAAGGGGTACCCCAACTTAAGCTGACTAAAATCCCCCCTCTCTCCTCATTAATCGCTTTCTCATTAAACGCAACGGCCCCCGAGAGGCCTCATCCTCTCAGCTCGCGCGGAGCGCCCCGCCCCTTCGCGAGCCTGACGCGCCGCCGCCGCCTCATCCTCCGGCGCGTGCCCTCCGCCGCGCCCTGCTCCTGTCCCCGTCCGCACGCCCTCCGCCGCCTACTCCCACTGCCGCGCTGCTCTCGCCCCCGGCCACACATCATCCGTCGCTTCCGCAGATCCGGCGCTCGCTCCTCGACGGCGCACCCGCAACCATGGACCGTGACGGCGACCTCCCCCACGACTTCTTCTCACATACGGCATCTTCCGGTGCTGCGGTGCACCCCATCGACGGCGACGGATGGGGAATGACGCCCCCTCGTCTCCCCCGGGGATCCGCCAGCCGCGGTTCGGTGGCCGGGGGGCTCGGTGCTCTCCGCATCGGGCTGGAGAACCTGGACCTCAACGCCGACTGCGCCGCCGCCGCCTCCTACCCCAACTTGAACATGTACACACACCTCCTTCATCCGGGGAGCGTGTCCGGCCATGGTATGCCCCCCTAGAGGACCAGGTCTGATGGCGTGCAGCAGCGGGTGGGCCGTCCACCTCGCCAAGGTCTCCCCCAGTGAGGGCCCCAGATCGTCGTGGCAAGGGCGTCGCCACGTCGAGGTGAGGAGCTGCTGGTTCAAGTCGCTCAGGCAGCAGCAGGCAGCGCCGATCATGGTAGACGACATCTGCGAAGAAGATGAAGAAGAGGAAGACGACAACATGCCGAACCAGCATAGCCAGGTACAATATCTAGATCGATTGTGTGGAATGTAGAGTCTCTGGACGTGTGATGATTTGTGTGGTACAACATTTGAAACATATCTAGATCGATTGTGATATGATTTGTTCCCAGAATATATAATGTTTGTTCTCCAATTTATTCCCATCAGTGCAAGTAGTAATTGAAATTGTTGAATATGGAATCTTTGTTCTACAATTTATTCCCAGCACGTTCGATCAGGGAATAACTGGACCATTATATGTACTTAATTAAATAAATACAAACTGTTCATACTTCATATCAATCCCAATTATTGTTGTTGGTATTTTGTTACATGATTCAATATGTGAGGAGTGACAATTTAAACCAAGCAGTGACTGGCCCCTAGCCCTTCACTTTCCAAGCACAATTTAAACCAAGCAGTGACTGGCCCCTAGCACTTCACTTGCTATATTTATTTTCTTGTACATGTTTTTGTTCTAGTTCCTCTAGTTCACACTTTAATTTGTTTACCTTTTTCGCCACTCCTTGTTGGTGATGCATGGATGGTTGATGCGCTTTCCTCCTGATGTTCAGGAGCTACCAGTGCTAGTAGATGTGGTTGTTAACCAAATATGTGGATGGGGACATAAGTCTTTCGTTGTCTCTAGCTTTGCTTTGATTGGCATTTGAAACAGATTGGGCCTGTCTATCCTAAGATGATCCCCCAATTTTATATTTTGTTGAAGTTTTAAATTACTCTATGTATCTTAATGACCTCAAAGCCACCAAAAGAGTTGGATTTGGTGTATACTTTAATCATGAATTTTCTAAGAAGATGAAGCATTTACTATGTTATTTAACAACCCAATACATGTTATTAGAAGATTCTGCATGAAAATGAAAGAGTTGGTGAAAATGACAGAGTTGGTGAGACATTTTATTACTATATGCTGCATTTAGATGGTGTCAATTTGCATTGGCCTGCTAATTGCATTACTGTATCCGCTACTTGCTTAGTAATCCACACTAGTAGGATGCTTTCTGATATTTTTTTTAATAGAGGCCAAAAAGCAAGGCTAATTGGACCGACGAAAATACATTGACTCTGTGTGAAATAGCTTGTGAGGAAATAGATGCTGGCAATTTCGCTAGTAGAGTTTGGAACACTCAAGTATACAAGAATATGAGGGAGAAATATTGGGAAAGGGCAAATATGTGGCATCCTGGCAGGGAATTCAGAAACAAAATGACTAACCTGAAGGGCTTGTACACAGATTGGGTATGGTTGCAAAAGCAAACCTGCTGCAGCCGCGGCGCAGATGGACAAGTGACAGCAACTGCAGATTGGTGGGCAAGGGATATCAAGGTATTTCAAGTTTTTGTTTTTCTTTCTGGTTAATCCTGCAACACATATTTTTTCTTCTTATGATCCTAGAACACAACTACTGTAGTTTTTGTTTTTTTCTGGTTATGATCTTGCAACACATAGATTTTTTTGCTTATGATCCTAGAACACAACAGCTATAGTTTTTGTTTTTTTCTGATTATGATCTTGCAACACATAGATTTTCTGCTTATGATCCTGGAACACAGCCACTGCAGTTTTTGTTTTTTCTACTTTTGATTATTGACAAGTGACAGCAACTGCAAATGCTAATGGTGTACACGTATTGACTAATGATGAGGACAGTATTGATCACGATGATGAGTCTAGTGATGAGGACATTAGTGATAAAGATGATGACTCTAGTGATGAAGAGGAGGAAAATACAATGACCAATAGAGTGCTAGCACTACTTCAATTGAGGTGGTAGAGGCTCAACAAACTAGGTATGGTTGCCCACATGTTTGGTATGTACTACATTGACCGTTTCATGGATAAGGGGGAAAGGAGAATTTTAAAAGCTAAAGAGTCTGGATATGAATGGGTAGTAAGAACTCTTGGACACAGAACAAATTGCTACAAAATGTTTAGGATGTACCCACCAGTGTTTGATAAACTACATAATTTGTAATTGGAGTCTTATGGACTGAAGTCAACCCAGAAAATGTCATCAGTTGAGAGTTTAGCTCTCTTTTTATATATAGTTGGAGCTCCCCAATCTGTTAGACATGCTGACAATAGGTTTGTGAGGTCCTTGTAAATAGTTAGTAGGAAGTTTGACGAAGTATTGGAGTGTATGGTTAAGCTTTCCATTGACACCATTAAGCCACGAGATCCTGAATTTAGAGTTGTCCATGAAAGGTTAAGAGGTGCTCAGTGGTATCCATGGTTCAATGATTGCACTAGAGCAATAGATGGGACTCATGTGCCGGTTGTGGTGCCACCTAACAAGGTTCCCCAGTATTTAAGCAGACATGGTTACTGTAGTTAGAATGTTATGGCTGTATGTGATTTCGACATGAGGTTCACTTTTGTCCTTGCGGGGTGGCCTGGATCGGTTCATGATATGAGGCTGTTCAAGGATGCTCTTAGCCGGTTTGGTCATAAGTTTCCACAACCACATTCAATACCAAACTTGATTCTCAGTCCAATATTGTTATGTCTTACATTGACATTGCCTAAAATACATTGCCATGAACAGGGAAATTTTATCTTGTTGACTCGGGCTACACCAACAAGCCGGGTTACCTTGCACCGTATAGGGGCCAAAGTACAATTTCCAAGAGTTCCATCAAGGCACCATGCCGAGAGGTAAAAAGGAGCACTTCAATTATACTCATTCTAGACTGCGCAATGTCATTGAGCGTTCTTTTGGAGTCTTGAAAAATAAGGGAGGGTCCTTTTTAAAGTACCAAGTTATCCTATACGCAAGCAAGCAAAAATTATGGTGGCATGCATGGCCTCGCACAATTTTATTCGTGAAAGTCATTTGGCGGACAAGGAATTCGATAGGTGTGACAACGACGAGAATTATCAACCTCTCCTTGAGGAGACAAGGAAGAGGCGTCGTAATGCTAGGGGTGAAGAAATTGAGCCAGATTCCGTGGATAGGAATCGAGTGAGAGATAGTATTGCTGATTGTTTGTTCAATAGGCGTTGAGAAATTTGTAATGTTATTTATTTCGTTTCCAACATGTAATATTGTGGGACATTTTTTCCTTGTGTATGGACAATTTTGATTTTTTTGCTTGAACTTTTTCCCTTTTTTTTGAACATCGGACTTTTTCCTTGGACTTTTGCTGCTGCCACATGGTGTGACCGTGTGAGAGGCAGAACGACAGTTGCTGGTGCGCGCCGGATGAGATAAAACAGTTGAACGATAGTTAATGGGAGGAGGGAGAGGAGAGAGAAAAATAGGAGGGAGTTAATGCTAACTACTTTAATATTGACTACTTTTAGTTCCCCTCCAAACACCCTTTAACTAAAAAATTTTAGTCCGACTACTTTTAATCATAGGACCAAAGGGGATCCAAACATACTCTGAGATAGAAGGATTGATGTATTCTTTAAAGGCAGCCTTCTTTAAAGTTAGCTGTTGGCGGCGATCCTCTTCTATTCAACCAAGTGCACACTGAGCTCACAGTCTCACACTGAGGTGACATCATCGCTGCTCACTCAAAAATGGAAAGCGAAGAAGAAAGAAGAAGCATCAGAAAAAACACGAGCCTAACAAATCTGAGGCAACTGTTGGGGTGCCGGTAGCAAAAGAAAAAAAACAAAGCACCACATGACTTGAAAACGAATCTTACGCCGCCTGCAGGACCCATGATCTCAGCTGCCGCCGTACCACTGCTCACAGTTGCGTGAGGCAGCCTCGCCACGCGCTCGCCGTTTCCCATGGCCACCACCGCCAGAGCTCACCGGGGAGCATCCACCACACCTTCGGCGCAGAGCTCGCGCCGCTCGCTGGGCTGCCGCACCCACGAGATGGCCGCCGGGCAGCCGCTCGCTCGGGATATTTAACTTTTTACCATTATAACGGATGTTACCTCTCTGATTGTCACTTTAATGGAGGCAAATATTTATAGGCCAACGATGTTGCGAAAGGGATACATTTTTACCACTTTTGCTGATGTGGCACGACATGTGAGCACGCCATGCTGGATTGAGAGCAACCACACCTGTAAATTGTGCCTCATGCCGTCTTGTCCTCTTCCCTCCTCCCTCTCTACTGTCACTTACATGTGGGACCCATGTGGCAGGTTATTTTCAACCTCCGGTCGTTGCTCCACCTGGTAACTAGCCACAACCAAACACCCCCACGGAGCAGCGAGGCATGCTGTTGCGGCGCCTGCCCCGCGCCCCGCCGGTGGGAATTCGCGTGGCACCTGCCCAGGGCGGCCCACAGGCGGGGACTCGCGCGGCACTTGACCTGGGCGGCCCGCCGGAGGCGCCTGGCCGAAGCTCCCCGCGCGGTCGCCACTCCTCCCTTCGTCTCACCTCCTCAGTCGTCGTCATTGCCTCCCTCAACACCGGAGCTCCGTCGCGAGTCAATCCGCGCCCGGCGGCGAGCGCGAGCGCGAGTGCGCCTAGGGAGCCCGCCGGCGGGGAAGTAGAAGCTCGAGGCTTCAAGGGGCACTGACCTCCTCTTCGTTCTTCTCGAGGTCCCCCCCCGAAGCCGGGCTTCTTGGCCAGGAGCCAGCCGACGCCTCACAGCCACCACTGTCGCAGGGAGCCGCCGCCCGCGGCGAACGCGCCATCGACTTGGAGCGCCGGAACACCCACTCCGCCGACGCGGAGGAGATGGGCTGGATCTTGCCGGAGAAGGAGGACAACTGTTTCACCGCCACCGCCGAGGCCGAAGACGAGGCCACCTCCTCTGCCACCGGGAAAATCACCAAAAAGGGAAAACGGGAGAGACAACAAAAGGCCTTGAGGAATCACGCCAAACCTTCTATACGTACCAAGAAAGATTCATACAAGGTCTAGCTTGCCTCCCGATCATCCATCCCTCTCTAAAGATCTCACCATGAAGCTCTCAAGCAAGTCCTATTGAAAATCCTAAGGAAAATAGGAAGGGAAAATAGAAAAGCAAATGAGCTAGGGTTCCAAGAGATAGCTGCCATCCTCTCACCACTTGGGTTACATGGAGGCAACCGAAAGACAAAACTACCCCTATTACATAATACTAAGATACATGCCCCCGAAGGGCACTTTGGGAAATCTTCGTCGTAGCACCATTGGACGGATGCCCGGCGACCACACCTTCCTTAGCCTCGACGCAAGCCTTGCGATCCCGACGTGTGTCCTCCGCTTTGAAGGCTCCGGAAGCCGTCCACGGAGCACACCGGTCAGACCGGTCCTATGACAAACCGCCCAAAATAATTCCGTATTATCGCCTAAACCCATACATTAGGCCCTTAAGCGATAACACAGAAGTACTTTGTCATTGTTTGCCAGGTCAAGCCCGGTAAATCACTTACTTACAACAGGACCGAAGAGCAGTATACATTAAAACTGACACGAATGCGAGTCCAGAGTCATTAAGCAAATTAATCCAAATCGGGTCCACTTTGGGTCCATTTATTACAAAGCATTTTTCATTGTAGTATGGTAAGGTTCAGAGTTTAAAACAGCAAAAATCTAAATATCGACAAGACATCACGGGAGGCCATTCTTGACATCATCACTCCTCGTCATCACCCTCGATCCACTAGAGCTCACATCCAGGCGGGATCTCTCCAGGCCAAACATCATTCAATGCATCACCTGAAAACAACATAGATAGCAAGGCTGAGTATACTAATACTCAGCAAGACTTACCCGTCGGGTGATAACTACATCACCAACCTCTAGACATGATAGGCTTTTGGCTGGTGGGTTTGTTTTGCCAAAAAGCGACTAAGAGTGGATCCTTAGTTTCAACATTTTAGCTCCAGTTCTAGTTTATTAACCATTCTAGGTAAGCACCTGTGCTAAACAAGCAGTTGTACATGCAATTAAGCAAACATCAGTATTGTCCATCTGTTCCATCATTAAGGGATCATGATAGCCAGTTTGTTAAGCAGTCTCGGGTAACGGTGAGAGGCCGATGATCAATCGATTAATAACCTTACAAGGTGGACCTAAACACACGGGAGGATGCATACCCAAAAAGACAACTACAAAGGGGTGGGGTACACACCAACCCGGCGGTTCCCGTCGATCTTCGGGTCGGGAGCAGGAGTTTACAGTCCTGCGTACAAGGCTCAGTGGACGCCCATGTAACGGCACGCACCACCTCTTGCACATGTACCCCTCCTCCCGATGGCAAGCCGGGCAGGCGATTTCTCAAGAGTAGTAATCAAATCCCTTCCCTTGCCGCTTCAATCAGGTACTAGGCTTACCGGTCCCATTCCCGACATGTGCTTAGTACGTTCAAACGCTTAACGAACGAAAGCCACTAGATGGAGCCCAGTTCCCAAGCTCTTACCACATGAACAACCAGTTTATCCTATCTTTATGATTCCAACATAAAGAACCTATATCTCGCGAGTGACGAACATCACTCGACTTGTACCGGGTCCTTATAGCATTGTAACTATCGACCTAGCATACTAGTATAAGCATAGGTACCTAGGGATCATGCATCTATGGTTTCAAAACAACTCCTGAAACGTAAATGCACAAACATAAACATAGATAGTTGCATAAGTTGGAAAAGTTAGGTTATGCTCTGGGGCTTACCTTCACTAGTAAAGTCAGTCAAGAGATCTTCCGAACTTTGGTTCGGGTCTTGGTGGATTTCCACAGCGTTCACTTCCCTCTCGGACAATCCTTCACCTTGCTCCGGAACGAGCTCGAAGTTGCCATCAACGAGTTCTACACGGAATGCATATGCACCACTTTACTCATTTATTTCAAGCAAGATTATACTTCTGAAATTCAGATATAGAACATGAGGTTTATAGATGGCCACATTCACCTGACAAGATATATTCAACATACTCATCCTATAAAAGAAAAGGGTGTTGTTGTGGCTTCAAAACTCATTTTAAAGGTGATTGTGTACATATCTAAACAAATTAAATTTATTTAACTTGACAACAAGAATAGGTGCTGCACAAAAGTGATTTGGCTAAGCTTAAGCCTAAGGTTAAGGTACAACTTGAATTAAAAAGGATTTTCCTATTGCTGTTTTTATTAAGTTTGATTAAGTTAAAAAATTCATTATGACAAAACTGTACACAAGAAAACAAATAGAAAAATTCACACAAGTACTTGGGGGTGCAACAAAGCTACTGACCAAAAATCACATCAATCGGAGCTACACACCAAGCATGAAAAATCTAACAAGCTCTAGCTGCCATAAATAAGATTAAATCAACCAGGAGAAATTACACATGATCTGATCCTGAAAATTTATGTACATCATCTCTGGAGCAAAACAAATCCACACACAAAAATTCAGATCCATAGGAGCTATATACTAAGCATGAAAAACACGACAAGGTTAAGCAACCAAAATCAAGATAAATTTATTCTGGAGAATCTTCACATGCACTGGTCCAATAAATTGGTACACATGCAGATATGATAAAAACACAACTTCACACCAAATTTTAGCTCCAGAAACTATCTATATTATTTTATACAAAAATAACAAATTTCAGCCTAATTTACCAAACAGAAATTATTCACAGCAAACCATAAGGATTTCAGGGCTAGTTTTTCTAGTACAAGCTAAACATAGCAGGAACAGAGAGCACACCAAAATTCAGGCTCAGATCCTGAACAGAATTTAAACTATGCATTTAACAAGTTAAACATGCATAAATCAAAATAGGTATTAGAACATGCCATAAAATCACATCCTAGTTTTTTGAGATGCATACAAGCATAACTAAGCCACATGCCAAATATGAGCTACAACATCTATATATAAAGGGATATAAAAAGCATCAAGGCAGATTTAACATAAATAGGAAATAAATCATAACTAAAGATCTACACCATACACATGTGCCATTTTCATGCAGAGCCTAGTTATGACATGACAAGCAACATATCCAAAGATCAGAACTAGAGAAGTTGTAGATTTTAAACTACAACAAATCTAGCTCAAACAGAGATTCAAATTTAATTTAAAAACAAAACACAAAAACACTACACATATTTTCTAGAAAAGGTAGTACTCATCACAAGGATTCCAAAACATATTTATTTGAAGTTTTCTGATTTTTCTACGATTTTCTAGACATTTTACAAGTTTCAGCCTGGGGACCCTAGACTTGAAATATTGGTTTTCACAAACAGGTCCTCGGATTTCGCAGATAGGCCCTTGGAAAGAACTCAGGAACTGCAATGTGGTCCTTAGGGGTACCAGCCGGCGGTGAAGTCCAAAATCCGGCGAGCCGACGGCAAGATTTGCCGGGGAAAGGGCGGGGGAGTGATCCTTGCTCACCTAGGGTTTTGAGGCTTGTGTTGACGCTCCTGAGCCTCACTACTAAGTTTGCACTTATGGTGACGGCGCCAGGAATGCTTCAGGCACTCGCAAGCGTCGCTACCGTGTTTACACCCCTAGTAACGGGGCTAGGGAACGTCTTTGGTAAAACACACGATCACAGAAAGGTCCGCAAGCGCACGGATTACCGTTGTAGCACTTCACCCGGTGGTATTCGGGTTATCGTATTTATATTTTCCCAAGGGAGGCACTACGGCAAAGATGATCGAATAAACGGTGGAGAAAGACAAGACTTGGTAAAGAGCTATAGCGAGGGTAACGAATAAAGATATTCGGGGATAACTTGACACACACAAGGAGATCTTGATAAAGGGTTAGAGAGGACCTAGCGAGCTGGGAGGACAACGAGACGAGAAAGGATCCTAACACAATCTATCTATTCTTGTCAACTCTAGGCAAAGAACTAAGGCGAAGGATAACCATGGCGAGCTAAACTCGACAAGCTCTTCTAGTGCTGCAGGGGCATGCAAAGCCGCGCTCTCAGACTGGGATGAGAAGGGAGAACGACGACACGCTGAATCCTACCAGCCCGAACTAACGTGGTGGACTACAAAGCCCGTCCGGAGCTGTCACCTCCTTAGGGTACCACAACTATTCTGTTGAACGGGACACCAATCTAAGACTAAGGTAAGCTCTGAGCACCGCGCTCACAACGAACCAAAGAACCTTTCCCCGGATATCACGAAGGAAGGTCTCTCTCTCCCGTGAAACACCGGAGATCAAGCGAAGAACGACCACAACACTATAGGGTTCAAGAGAGCTATGCTAACCAAGATTAAACTAACTTTAGTCTAAACCAAGAATAAAGCTTCTAGAGCAAAGTAAAAGCTGAATGTAATTGACTCGAAAGGTAAGATAGAAAGATAACTTGAATTGTACTTGAGTCTAAACAAAGAAAGGATACAAGAGTAGTACCGGAACTTTGAAGAAGACTCCTCCAGAACCCCGAAACTAGCTCGACTCGACTCTAACTCCCAAGCTACACTAATCCTACTCTAAGTGAACAAAAGAGAGAAATGGAGATGCTCCTGCGTTGTTTGTGTGATCCAGCGAGTGGGAGGTGGCTTTTATAGGCAAGGAAGGTCGGTGGAGCGCAGGGGGGCCACATGCCAGGTGCGGCCGGCTCAGCAGGTGCGGTCGGCCCTGGGATGTGCCGCCTCTCGCCTTGGACGCCCCTGATCACTGCTCCTGAGGCGGTTGTAGGTTGGCTCCTTGGGTCGGTTTCGCCCGGCACGCGAGTGGATAGGTGCGGCCAGACCTCTAGGTGCGGCCGGCCCACCCCCGTGCCGTGTGATGCACCGACTATGCTCAGGGACGCCTAGGATCGCCTCTGGATGACGGTTGCGGCGGTTGAGTGACCTGATAAGTGGACCCATTGATCCAAGTGATCCTAGCCTCCACCATTTGATCAAACCAACGTTTCCTTAGTGGATCTCGTTCGTCCAAGTTGTGCTCGAGGGAGAGACGGTGCTTAGGACCAGGGACACGCCACGGGGCAGGGCCGGCCGTACCAGGCAGGGTCGGCCACACCTGCATGGCCGACCGTGCCTGGCGGTTCGACCGTGCCTAGCACGTGTGGTGTGTTGGTCCCAAATTCTCCCAAAATGTGTACCTACCTATGAAAATCACAACACAACTCGTGGAACTTTATTAGTACTAAAAATGTGCATGAAACTTGCCATATACTCCTCTCGAACCCGAGGTTTTGACGGACGAATTTTTGTTGTAAGGACCGTCAACAAACTCCTCCAAGCTAAACGTTTGCTCGTCCTCGAGCAAAGCCTAGACTTGGCCTCGGCGGATCAGGAGTTGCTTGATGTTACCACTCGGCGAGTACCTGTGCACAAACTCATGCTCTTCTTGCTATTTGAAATGATTGGTACGAGAGAAACTTAGCCTTATCTTACCTGTGGGGCTTGTAGCTTTCCACTTTGCCTTCGGAGGTTGAAGAGTAGAATGGTTTTTGACTTTGCATTTCTCACTCTTATTCTTTTCTGGATCCTATCTCAGAGTTTTTTTGAAAATTTTTGCAAAGAAAGACAAGGTTCGTCGGATGGTTCCCTCAATCGCTCAAGTGGTATTTGTTACCTCACAAAAGGCTTTTGAACGAGCCTCAACTTCCTACTCTATGGCTTGTATGTGGAGTTTTGGGTAGGATAAGCATGAGACTCACTTGTGCCACATGATGTTGTTGAGCCAAAGACCGGATCCAAGAAGAAACTAGTCATGCAACTTGATCGAGATGTGCAAGTGTGTGGAATATTTTTGTTTGTTTTTCTAAGTACTCCTTGCTTTGAGATTCTCCTCTTGCTTTTATTTTGGAGGGGGATCATGCTTCATTTTTTTTCTATGCTCTTTGATTGGAGCACATATTTTTTTCTATGCTTCTTGAGCATATACTTTTTTTTTCAATGACCCCTCTCTCCTTTTGCAAGAATACAAGAAGAGAAATCTCTTAGGAACTTTGGAGTATTTATTTTTGGTGGATGGATAGCATGTTTTGCGTAACTCCGGGTGTGGAAGTTAGCTTGTATATGTGGGTGTATGTGATCTCGATCATGGAAGCATGAAAAGATTCTACCAAGGGTCACAACAATTTGGCAAAACTCAAAGGGTCACAAGCAAGCATATGTAGAAGGTTTGTACATGGATATCGACATATGGCTTTGGTAGGTGATATGACCATTGAGGAACTTGTCTTGTTTTATTTTCAAAAGAAATCATCCGAGATTTTCACCATACTATGAGATAGAGCAAGATTAACATTGTCGCACCATATCATACTAATCAACACCCTAGATTTGGTCATAAGCATTTGCTTCCCACAAAGTTTTATTTCAGGCTCGTGTCAAAATATACCAACAAATTCAAATGCTCATAGAGCACAAGGTTGTACACTAGGTTCTTGCAAAGTTTTAACATAGCAACTATTCATCATTTCCAAAGTGAGGATATAGACAAGATTTCAAGCACATGGTTGAAGCAAATATTTTTGTTGTTTTCTTTTATTCAAAAGTGATAAACAAGATGTTGAAAATTGGTTTAAATAGACATACCTTCCTTGATTGAAAATGGGGTCTCCCCCAAGCTAATTTTTGGCTACCTGGTTGGCGTGTCTTCATTTTGGTGATGAGTTGAGCACTTGGAAGCTTGTAGTGGTAGACTTGATGGATTTGTGGAAAATCATAGGTACGGTCTTACCACTAGGTTCGGCCGGCCCTACTATATTTGCTCCAAGCACTCGTGTCCCCTTCTGTAAACATCCTGCACAAAAATTTTTCGAGGGGAGGTACGGCCGTACCACTAGGTTCGGCCGTATCACCAAAAATCTCGAAAACTGCTTTTCTAAGTCTTGTTTACTTACTAATGCAATGGCGAAAACAAATTTGAAATTTAAATATGCTTGATGCATGAAATAAAATGTTGGAAGGGAAATATGAGATAAATACCGGTTTACCTCACGGTGAGGGCTCGTGGTTTAGAGTCCGTGAGCGGGACTCCTCCGATTACTCAATTGATCTTGGACTCGTCCGGTCCCGGAGTGGAAGACTCGGACGATGCTCTCTTCACACGCCACACCTTCTTTGTTTTCTTCGGTGGCGCTGAAGTCGGTGAGGCTTTAGCGGGGGTGTTTTTGGTTTCCGTCTTCTTTTCCCCCTTAGTCTTGTTGATTGCCTTCGGCTTCCTTAGTTGGTGGCGCCCCTTGAATGCTTTTACCTTGGGCTTGGTTGGGGCCACCTTCTCTTCCTGCACATAGTTAGAAATTTTCCTATCGACCATTCGTACCTGTGAGCATTGCTCCACCTTTGGTTTAAAGGTGAATCGTTCTTCCTCGCCGTTGATGTTAAGGCGGATTTCTCCGGCTCCTACATCGATGTTAGCATTGGCGGTACTCAAGAAAGGTCTCCCGAGGATTAGAGGCGTCCTTGTATCGACATCCATGTCGAGGACGACGAAATCCACAGGTACGAAGAAATCCCGAACTCTCACCGGAATGTCCTCCGCTATCCCCGCCGGGTAGCGGACCGATTGGTCTGCTAGCTGCAAGCACATAGTTGTAGGCGACAAGGAAGTACAATTAAGTTTGTCGAAGACTACCTTAGGCATGACGCTAACGCTGGCTCCAAGGTCACATAGTGCATTCTCAAAGTGTTCAGACCCGATAGAGCAGCTGATTGTAGGGCACTCGGGGTCTTTCTTCTTTAGAATGGCCGCACTACATTCCTCCGTAAGCTTGACCGTATCCGTGGTAGGTAGAGGTCTCTTATTGTTGAGGATGTCCTTGAGGTACTTGGCGTAGGTTGATACCTGCATAGCCTCAAGAAATGGTATGTTGACATTGAGTTTCTTAATTACCTCAATGAACTTCCCGAATTGCTCATCCACGGTAGGCTTCTTGATTCTTCGGGGAAATGGAAGCAGCGTGGTGTCGACATAATCTTGGGGTGCCGTCTTCCATAACTTTTCCTCATCGGGAGCTACCTCCTCGGTGTCTTCTTCTTCTTCCGACTCGGTGATCACTTCCTTCTGTTTCTTCTCTGCGGGGTTAGGATATGGTGGATCCCGAGTGGTCTTACCACCTCTCATGGTCACCGATTTTAAATTCTCTCGAGTAGGCTCGGGTTGCCCCGGGATTCCACCCGACTCAGAAGAAGGCAAAGAAGCAGCAAGCTGAGCAAGTTGAGTTTCTATCATTTTATTAAAGCTTAGCTGATTCTTCATAGCAGTAGTGAAGGATTCTATGGTGGAATTTAAATTTTCGAGAATTTTATCATTGGCGGCTAGCTTCTTGTTTAAATTTTCATTAATTCTAGCTTGGCCAAAGACAAGATCTTTAATGGAAGGCTGATTATTGAAATTGTTAGAATAGTTACCTCCATTTTGATTGTTGAACGGGAAGTTGGGCCTTGAGTTCCACCCTTGATTGTTGTAGTTGTTGTTGCGGAACCCGTTGTTGTTGCCATTGTTGATGAAGCTGGCTTCTTCCCTTGTCTCGGGACAATCATTTCCCGAATGACCCACATTACCGCAAACCTCGCACGTCATGCGAGCGTCCATGATCTTGACGGTCTCCATATTGCTTGGTGCCTCCAATTTCTTCATTAGGAGGTCCATCTTGGCGGCGAGCATGTCGATTCCATCGACTTGGTGTACACCACGGGTACGGGGTTGGAGATGATCTCCATCCCAACCTTTATTTGCCACCATCTTCTCGATCAATTCCTTAGCGGCGGGTACTTGTAGCGAGAACAAGGCTCCTCCAGCGGCTGCATCTAGGTGCTCACAGGCGGTACGCTTGAGCCCGTGGTAGAAGGTTTGAATTAAGATCCACCCCTACAAGGGAGCAAGCTTCAGGAAATGTCTCAGACCGACGTGGATAGCTTGAGTATAATCACTCTTCTCTTGGGTCACTAAGGAGGATGGAGAAGGAGCTTGCTTGCCGAGAAATACCGCAAGCGGTGAAGATGGACGGCGTGCTTGCTCAAAGAGCAATCAGACGTGAGTGAGAGCGATAGGGATGTCAAGCTCAAGTGGAGGCAAGCTCTGGATGGTGGGAGTCGATGGAAGGTGCTCCTTTTATCGATGACCAGGGCACTGTGGCAGTAGTGGTGCACGTTCCAAGTTGCAGTAGAGCCAGCGAAACAAGGTTAGGAGAGCTGCTCGTGGTGCGGCAGTGGCCGGCATCGGGATGCCTGTGCGACATGACAGCTATGATCAACAACAGTGGGGAAAACAATGGCGGGGAGATGGGGCTAGATAGAGCAGATGGAGCACAAATATGGAGGCAGTCAAACGACCGTCAAGATTTGACCTTGAAGATGGTAAAACAAGGCGGGGTTTTTAAGGCTAGGACAAATATCATGTACTTGTGATAACTAGTGCTCCTTCTGGAACATCTACTAAGGTAGTGAAGTGGAGTTTACCCAGTGTGACTTGTTCAGCCTGCTTCTTTCTCTTCCTTTTCCTATTGGGTCCCTGCCCCTCATTCTGTTGATCCTGTCGCCTAGGATGGGGACATTTGTTGATAAATGCCCAACCCTTCTACAATTGTAGCAACAACGACTCTTGGTAAGATAAGGGGACTGTGATGCATTTGACCTTGGAGCCTGCTGAGTTTTGACGGGGTGGTTAAAACTTTCTAGCATTGCCACTTTGTTTTCCATTGCGAGGATGGAATTCCATGCAGGTAATTTCCCACCCACGTAAATCCACCTTGGGTAAAACTCATTTGTTGCTCCAACTTCTTCCTTCTTCATTCCTAAGGTCCATTGGTAGTTTTGATGGTGGTAGCAGAGAGTCGGAGGTGTTGAATCGATCCTGGTTTATATGACTCACTAAAAGATTGAATAAGCAGGTCCGCTCAACCATAGATTTGGACATTGCTTCAGAGAGACTGTCCACTAGAGTAGTTTGCGATAGACCTCGATAAAGATCATGGGTGATGTTATGTACTATCTGACTTAGCACCGAATTTTGTTCCTCCAACATCTTGATGGTGCCAGCAATGGTATCAAAGTCAGTCTGTGAAGGTACTCGGGGTGAGCTAGACTCATAGGGTCGAGGTTTCTCTGGGTCTTCTCTAGTGGAGTTCATCGTCCTGAAATTAGATGATGGTTGGATCAGCCTCTACACTAGGTCAAAAAATCTAATCATAAGGGGACTAAAAAGATACATAGCAGTAGGTTGGAAGATTGGAAAACCAGATCATCCCTCCACATTTCAATCTGATCCCTTCCCCTAGATGCCTAATAAGAACATCAAATCCTTCCGGTATCTACGGAGAACATCCTTCAGCTTCCAAAGGAATCTTCGGATGAGAAAATAGTGTCTCGAGTTTAACAAACTCGGAAAAGAAAGCGGATGGAGGGTTTTGTCTTTATCTTCTTCATGCCGTACATGGCCTATTTGTTGGGTCAAAAGATGTGACAGTTGTCGTGGATGATCGTTAGTGATATGGTGACAAGGGTGTACGGCCATCGAGATGTCATCGGCGACATGGCAGCAATGCTGCAGTGATGAGTACGCGACGTTCAGCAGCTTTGACAAAAGATGGTAGAGTGTCGATGCTGCGCAATGCCGACATGGCACTAAAAAGGATGAGGTCAAAAGACTTGAGAGGATTGACCGTGACTTGGGAAAAAGAGAAAAGCTTGGGGTATTCGCCATCCTAGATTGAGACTGCGCTGAACAAAATCTCATCAAAGGATTTTGTCAAACCCATTTACTTATATCCTAGTTTCTTTGGGTTGTAAGCAACGGGAAAAGGGTCACGAATTGCTGATCGATAGGAAACTCCTTGTATCATGATCTTTGGAGAACCTTAACTGCTCATGAAACACTCCGCTCACACTCCTTCGAGATTAGCTTGGTCAACTTGATTTGATTTGGTACTTGGAGAACTTCGAGATTGGACGGAAGAAGACCAAGTTGAAAAGTTCCATAGAGATTTCTATGAAGAAAAGGAAGGCTAGTAAACAAACATTTGTTAAGTTTGTTTACTAAGGTTTCTGAATTTATATTAGGAGAGCCACGAGGATTTGATGATAGATCAAAGGGTTCCACCATCATAAGTTCAAGGTTCGTTCATAAGAATAGTAAAGGATGACAAGGTCATAGAGATCGGTTGCAAGGAGTTGCTTATAGATAGCAAGCGGGGAAAGTTTGAAAAGATAGGTTGGTACATGCTTCTCAGAAGATGTTTGCTCACATGTTACTTAATTTGTGAGTTTTGGTGACATAATTTATTACATTAATGCTGCAACAATTTTAAACTTTATTTGTGATGCACCAATGAGATATATGATGCTTATGCAGGTGAACATATGGTGCGCATGTCATGATGCATAGTAAGAGATGCACATGAGATGTGTATGATGAAGTGCATGCATGATGATGCTCATGTTTATGCATGAATGATGTGTATGCTCTCGATGCAATGTTAGCATGACTTGCTTTACCCATGAAGTTAGTCAAGACAGAGAGGGCAAATATAGAGTTGAGAAATAAAATTTGCGGTGAGTCGCATTCTCACAAACCAAGATACCTAGCGCGCCCCTAGTGGTAATCACATGGCTGCAGCACACATGATGCACTAGGTTCCGTCGCGACACCTTTGTTTATGGAACAACAACATCATCAGCCAGAAGGATGATAGAGTAGGAAGGTGGAAACTGTTAGTGCATATGCATGTTAGTTCATCCAAATGCACATGTCATGCAATGCATTTCCATGCTCATGAAATATGTCATTAGGAGTACAAAAACAATGCATGTTATCATGATGCTCATTATGTATACAAGTAAATTCTGCTTGTATTCCTACTTTATTTATTCAAGTTTTTGTGGGCAAGGTCGAGAAGGATAGGTTTCAAGGTTGGAAGATCAATGGTGATCACGACAAGGATGTCAAAATCAAGGAGTAGTTGGGTGCTCCCAAAATGAATAAACACAAGGAGGTGGGAGTGAAACATGTTGATGGAGATAAAATGTTTATATTGCTAGGAGAACATTACAAGATAAGATTGAACTCTGGAGACAAATACATTAACAAAGTGCTGATAAGGTTCATACATAGCATGTGTACATCTCCTTTCTTTAATACAAGCATATCAATCTCCAACTAGATCACAAGCTAGTCCTATGTTCACTTCTTATTTGTTCGACCTCCTCAAGTCGAAAAGGGCTCAAGGTGATGCAGGTCCAGACTCTACTCCAGATTCTTCTTGGGCCTCATCGTGATTCTCTTCACCTACTGGTAGGGGAAGATCAGGTCCCTGAGGTGGAGCTGCTACTGCTTCTAGTTGATTTTCCATGTCTAGCATGTGTAGGTCAGCCTATTGTAGCATATTGTCCTTGTCTTGGATATCATGACTCAGTTCTCGTATTTTTGCTTTATCCTTGCGTCTTCCTTCCTTTCTTAAGAGCTTCTATCTTGGCTCGGGCTTCCTTCAACTCATGTGTGGTACTTTCCATTTCCCTAACTTGGTGTCTATAGATTGCATTTTCTCTGACCATCAGTTTGTATGTATCATACATAGCCTTGGAAAAGCGAACTGAAGTGATAAGATTTGAGCTGCAATTTGAGCTATCCTGAACAGAGAGGAAAGCCTCACGTTCAACCCATTGCTCTTGGTGTTGCTCATGCAGGGGAACCTTGGCTGTAGTGCTAGCTACAGAGGCGGAATGCTTCCCACAAAAAGTTGTGAGCCTTTTGCAAGGTATCGACTAACTCCAGACCTTGTGCCTTAATTTCCCATGCTCCCCAAATTGGAATAGCCGGGCAGGTGGGAATTTTCACTTTCACTTCACAGAGAGGGATTTGTCCTATTGTCATGTACTCACGGGCCAGGTACTGTGGGTGGGTATTATATCCAAATTCCTTCAAGGTGTCCCACAAAAGCTGGGGAAAACCACCCCCTGGAGGCAATCAACGTGAGTCCATTCCTCTACAGCAACGGCCGAAAATTCAGGGTTGGCCATCTGGAGAAAGATAGATGTGAGAACCCAGATAAATTTAGGTATCCACTGACAGATCCCAACAGCGATAGCAAAAGGATCATATAGGAAAAACCATAAAGCTGGAGGTTCCCAACTTTCACCAGATTTTTACTGAGGTTTGTAGGCACAAGTTTGGTATTCAACCCGGAGACAAAGGCTGAGGTTAACATGCCCGAAAAATTCAAGTACCAGAGTTCTGTTCCGGCTGTTTTTCAGCAGGCCGAGAGTCACAAAAAAGCTCATAACTCTCGGTACAGCAATGTTATGGTGCTGAAATTTTACGAGCAGACCGAATATAAAGTTTCAAACAACTTTGGTATTCAAAGGTCGGGCTGAAACTGATGGGAACATGGTTGAAATGATCAAAGTTTGAACTGCTGTACCCCAGAAAAACAGCAGGACAGCACTGCACTAAAACGATCACAACTCCAGATTTACTAACCCTATGGATATGAAACTTTGCGGACAGCATCTAGGCTATACAAGGAACACTTTTGGTACAGATCATCTAAGCAAAACTTTTTAGATCAGCCTAGAAAAACAGGGACAACAAGCAACCTTAAAACTTGAGCAGAAAAGCAACCTTTACGACAAACTAGCATGAATGTCCTTAATAAAGATTACTCAACTAGAGATCACACATGTGGATGCTTGTGGCCAGTTTTAAGTTTTGTTGATTATAGCATGATGCAAAAGCGACCTATTCGTCCTCACAAGGCAATCAAGCCAAAATCGATGTTAGTGCCGGTGGCAGGGCAACAACACGTCTCTCCTTATAATAGCTAGTCGGATACTAAACTTTTCTTGCTTATCGCACTTACGAACGTGGTTAGTGTACCTGCAAGAAAAGAACCTTCCATGCCAGCACATCACAGGAGCGTCCCCAATCATTACCATTCACTATAGAAATAGCACCTATGCATTTAGCACTGCATGGACAACGTCCAACCTGAGACACGCCCCTTTTGAACAGAAGGTGTCCCCCTTCGCATGTTCGTAATGCGGGATCATGCACACATATAGCAAAACGTGGCGACATCACAATCCATGACACATTCATCTTGAATAGAATATGCCATCCTTCGTATGGTGTACATACGGAAAAAGCACGTATAAAACACGTGGCATCCAACTGAGGAGATAGGATCCGTTGAATGGATTGCCCTCTCGACCCTCGCATACTCGTGATGTGGCACAACACACGTATGAAACACATGGCCAAAGAGAAGTGCTGGTAGTTAGCAACAATAAACCATAGTTTACTAGCCACCAAAAAGTACCCAAAAATCCCTCTAGGGCCTCTCGGACTACTTTCATCCTTAATGATCCAACGCTTTTTGCAAATACAAGCAAAGTTGGCCAGTTTTATTCCAAAAACAAGTGATTAGGGTTACTAATTAACTCTGGTGTACACTAACTCGAGCTCTGATGCCAGCTCTGATAAACCGCCCAAAATAATTCTGTATTATCGCCTAAACCCATCCATTAGGCCCTTAAGCGATAACACAGAAGTACTTTGTCGTTGTTTGCCGGGTCAAGCCCGGTAAATCACTTACTTACAATAGGACCGAAGAACAGTATACATCAAAAGTCACATGAAGGTGAGTCCAGAGTCATTAAGAAAATTAATCCAAACCGGGCCCACTTGGTGTCCATTTATTACAAAGCATTTTTCATCATAGTATGGTAAGGTTCAGAGTTTAAAACAGCGGAAATCTAAATATCGACAAGACATCACGGGAGGCCATCCATGACATCATCACTCCTCGTCATCACCCTCGATCCACTAGAGCTCCCATCCAGGCGGGATCTCTCCAGGCCAAACATCATTCAATGCATCACCTGAAAATAACATAGATAGCAAGGCTGAGTATACTAATACTCAACAGGACTTACCCGTCGGGTGATAACTACATCACTAACCTCTAGACATGATAGGCTTTTGGCTGGTGGGTTTGCTTTACCAAAAGTGACTAAGAGTGGATCCTTACTTTCAACATTTTAGCTCCAGTTCTAGTTTATTAACCATTCGAAGTAAGCACCGGTGCTAAATAAGCAGTTATATATGCAATTAAGCAAACATCAGTATTATCCATCTGTTCCATCATTAAGGGATCATGATAGCCAGTATGGTAAGCAGTCTTGGGTAACGGTGAGAGGCCGACAATCGATCGATTAATAACCCTGCAAGGTGGACCTAAACACACGGGAGGATGCATACCCCAAAAAGACAACTACAAAGGGGGTGGGGTACACACCAACCAGGCGGTTCCCGTCGATCTTCCCGGCGGGAGCAGGAGTTTACAGTCCTAGGTACAAGGCTCAGTGGACACCCATGTAACGGCACGCACCACCTCTTGCACATGTACCCCTCCTCCCGGTGGCGAGCCGGGCAGGTGATTTCTCAAGTGTAGTAATTAAATCCATTCCCTTGCCGCTTCAATCAAGTACTAGGCTTATCGGTCCCATTCCGATATGTGCTTAGTACGTTCAAACGCTTAACGAACGAAAGCCACTGGACCGGAGCCCAGATCCCAAGCTCTTACCACGTGAGCAACCAGTTTATCCTATCTTTATGATTCCAACATAAAGAACCTATATCTCGCGAGTGACGAACATCACTCGACTTGTACCGGGTCCTTATAGTATTGCAACTATCGACCAAGCATACTAGTATAAGCATAAGTACCTAGGGATCATGCATCTATGGTTTCAAAACAACTCATGAAATGTAAATGCACAAACATAAACTTAGATAGTTGCATAAGTTGGAAAAGTTAGGTTATGCTCCGGGGCTTGTCTTCACTAGCAAAGTTAGTCAAGAGATCTTCTGAACTTTGGTTCGGGTCTTGGTGGATTTCCACAGCATTCACTTCCCTCTCGGACGATCCTTCACCTTGCTCCGGAACGAGCTCGAAGTTGCCATCAACGAGTTCTACACGGAATGCATATGCACAACTTTACTCATTTGTTTCAAGCAAGATTATACTTCTGAAATTCAGAGATAAAACATGAGGTTTATAGATGGCCACATTCACCTGACAAGATATATTCAGCATACTCTTCCTATAAAAGAAAAGAGTGTGTTGTTGTGGCTTCAAAACTCATTTTAAAGGTGATTGTGTACATATCTAAACAAATTAAATTTATTTAACTTCACAACAAGAACAGGTGCCGCACAAAAGTGATTTGGCGAAGCTTAAGCCTAAGGTTAAGGTACAACTTGAATTAAAAAGGATTTTCCTATTGCTGTTTTTATTAAGTTTGATTAACTTTAAAAATTCATTCTGACAAAACTGTACACAAGAAAATAGATAGAAAAATTCACATAAGTACTTGGGGGTGCAACAAAGCTACTGACCAAAAATCACATCAATCGGAGCTACACACCAAGCATGAAAAATCTAACAAGCTCTAGCTGCCATAAACAAGATTAAATCAACCAGGAGAAATTACAGGTGATCTGATCCTGACAATTTATGTACAACATTTCTGGAGCAAACCAAATCCACACACAAAAATTCAAATCCACAGGAGCTATATACTAAGCATGAAAAATACGACAATATTAAGCAACCAAAATCAAGATAAATTTATTCTGGAGAATCTACACATGCACTGATCCTATAAATTAGTACACATGCAGACATGATAAAAACACAACTTCACACCAAAATTTAGCTCTAGAAGCTATCTAGATTATTTTATACAAAATAACTAATTTTAGCCTAATTTACCAAACAGAAATTATTCACAGCAAATCATAAGGATTTCAGGGCTAGTTTTTCTAGTACAAGCTAAACATAGCAAGAACAGAGAGCACACCAAAATTCAGGCTCAGATCCTAAATAGAATTTAAACTATGCATTTAACAAGTTAAACATGCATAAATCAAAACAGGTAGTAGAACAGGTCATATTTTTTTGAGATGCATACAAGCATAACTAAGCCACATGCCAAAGATAAGCTACAACATCTATATATAAAGGGATATAAAAAGCATCAATACAGATTTATCATAAATAGGAAATAAATCATAACTAAAGATCTACACCATAAACATGTGCCATGTTTCATGCAGAGCCTAGTTACGACATGTCAAGCAACATATCCAAAGATCAGAACTAGAACAGTTGTAGATTTTAAACTACAACAAATCTAGCTCAAATAGAGATTCAAATTTAATTTAAACACTAAACACAAAAACACTATACAGCTTTTCTAGAAAAGGTAGTACTCATCACAAGGATTCCAAAACATATTTATTTGCATTTTTCTTATTTTTCTACGATTTTCTAGACATTTTACAAGTTTCAGCCTGGGGACCCTAGACCTGAAAAACTGGTCCTCGGATTTCGGAGATAGGCCCTTGGATAGAACTCAAGAACTGCAATGTGGTCCTTGGGCGCACCGGCCGGCGGTGAAGTCCAAAATCCGGCGAGCCGGCAGCGAGATTTGCCGGGGAAAGGATGGGGGAGTGATCCTTGCTCGCCTAGGGTTCGGTTTTGTGGCTTGGACAGGTCGGGGATGGTGCCGTTGAGCTCTCACGGCGGAGGGGTGCGGTGGCGGCCGTTGGAGCTCTGTCTCAGGGGAATAGGAGGTCGCGAAAGACACACTGAAGGGCCAGGAAGGTGCGGTGGAGTCTTGGTGCGGCTATGGCTCCTTCCGATGGCCAGGAGGTGGTTCGGAAGGGGGAGCTCGGCGTGGAGCCTGGGCGGACGGCAATGGCGGAGTGACGCCGATCTGTGCGTGCACCCGGGTGTTGGCCGGCAGCACCTTCTATAGGTGGCCAAGACAGGGTGGCAGGCAGACCAGTAGGGGCGAAGCATCCTCTGCCCATTGGCTGCCTCGGGCGGTGCTGGGTGCGACGAGCTGCGGCGTGACGCGTGGCGCTCGCGGACACAGCACGGGCGGCGGCAGCGCTCGATTGGGCGCAGGAGGCAACGCGAGGAGCTGGGGAGTGGCGCGCACGGCAAGGGCAGCGTGGGCCCTCCTCCTCGGCGTCCGGGCCAGGGAAATTGCGCCAAGTGGCGCGCGCGGCCTAGGGCGCTCTCAGCGCGTGCGGTCAACGACGCCGCGCTCTGGAGCGCTGCGTGCGTGCAGTGGTGGCGGTCAATGCGTCTTTGACTGGTGATAGCTCCAAAATTTTGAACTGAAGTCCAAAATCTCCAAAAACAAAAGTTTTAGATTAAAGTATAGGCTACAACTTTTACAAAGGGTGACATGGTGTGTTTGAGCAATGGTTTGGCCGGGAACGCCTGTCGAAGTTGGTAGGTCGCAGAGCCCAACAAAACTGTTCAAAACTGCTTCGACCATGATTTTGAGCATTTTCCACTCACAATTTGAAATGCCACTAATTGGAAGAAATGTGTTCCAGGAGATAACAAACAACTTTTGTATTGGCGGATTTTTGAGTTGCTATACAAAAATTTGAGGTATAGCCATGCCAATGCAAAGATGTTCTAGGCTTTTGGGTTTTGACCACTTAGGAAGGGGTTTGACTAGTCAATCATGCTTAGGCTTTAGTAATAAACATGATTACTGTTCAAAAACATCAGGGATGTTACAGGTCCGACCCACCGGTCAGACCAGCCTAGTGCTGTAGTCGTGCACACTTCGGTCTTCAGCCTTGATTTTGTGGCTCAGCCAAGTAACCCAGTAGTTTTGTGGTGAACCACTGGAAACCCCGCGGACTTGGTGTGGCCTCCCGCCAATCTCCACTCATTACTTGGCCCCCACGTCGTCCCGGCTCGACCTTGGTTTTGAGGCTCAACCAAGAAACCGTCCATGACTTTTTCTTGCTGTTCTTGCCACCATGCGGCCCGCACATGATCTCGCTAGCCACCGGGTCCCTCGAATCAAGCCTACTTGTCTACTCTACACCTGGAGGCCCACCGGCATAGACCTTTCGCGCTTGTTCTTCACCTGCACCAACACCAATCAAGCCGCAGCCAGCACCTGCAATACTTAGCCAAGAGTCAGTCCACACAACGTTGTCAATCACTCATCACACCAGGAAGTGACCATCCACCAGTCCTCGAACCACACATGCTCTCATAGGGCACACCTCCACTGGTTCATCTTGATTATCACTCTCAACTTCATCCCATTTGGTGTTCGCAATCTCAAATAGCACTTCCCAATTGAGATGAGCATCTTGACTAATCTCCTTGCTCTTTAGGATAAGATACCTCAGTTCTCTATACACAGTGCTACACAAAAGGTTCACAATAGTAGCATTGAGTTGCTTATTCTCCAATTCCTTTGGAGAGACATATCTCTCATCTTCTGGAAGGATACTCACAACCATGATGCTCTCCGTGGTGGGACCCAAAACCTTAAGTGAAATGAGAACATTGGAATGCCAAGAAGAGTAGTTTGAGCCATCTAGAGCTAGTGGCTCAACCGGTACCTCACATGTAGTTGACATCACGAAACTCCGAGCGGTTAAGCTTGAAACGGAGCACCAAGCTCTGATACCAATTGAAAGGTCCTTGATGTCGCCTAGGGGGGTGAATAGGCGAGACGACCAACTTGAACTTTTCTTCCTGAAAACTTGAACTGCCAGGGGCCACTGGTCAGACCGGTGGTGCTTACCGGTTAGACCGGTCGCTGGATCTCCTTTCCACTAAGGCGACCTTTTTCGCGAAGAGGCAAGATCACAACCCTCACAAACATCCCGCTGCTCACCATAACCTTGGGAGCTAGACAGCGATGCCTAGCTCTCTGGAAGCAAACCTCCAAGAGTAACAAATGCTTCAAAGCTTGTAGACGCGAAATCGAAGTGCTCAAGCTATGGAAATGCTCTTGTTAGCTCACAAAGGCTCTCTTGAGCTCACTCTCTCAACCCAACTAAAAGATATAGCTTGAATCCACAAATCTCATAAAGAGAGATTGGGGAGAGCCATTAAGGCTTAGGGCTTGCAAAGAATGGCTTAGAAGCTTAGCAATGTCACCAAGAACAGCAGCCCGCCACTGAAGGAGGCTTGGGGTACTTATACCTCTTAAAGGAGAAAACTAGCCGTTAGCTGTCGGGCGGCACTGTTCAGACCGGTGCCCCTGACTGGCTAGACCGATCAGGCCCAAGACACCCCCAAAATCCTTTCTTTCACTCCAACACTTCATCGAATAGATGAAGTGGCTCCGGTTAGGTTAGGAGGGTTTGTTAGAACACTCTAAGGCTCTCAAGGCTATCTCTCACAAGGTTTTCTAAGAGCACTTGACTTGGTCTTTAAGCTAAAGTTGCATCCCTCTTGATAGTACGACATACCTATACTCAAGAATAAATAAGAACACCATGTCAACCTCCTGAGCTTGAATGACTTCAATCTTTCCATACTTGAACAATTTCCACTTGAGGGCTTTCAACTTAGCCAATGTCTTGAGTACGTCCATACTTGAGCTAGTGACTTAGGATTTCTCCATCTAGTACAAGAATGCATACTTGAATCCTTGAATCACTCCATATTGCCAATTATAACATTTGGATGAGTTGCATTGCTTCACTCGGTTAAGGCTTGGATATGGTACTTCGAGACCCCACGGATACTAGATACTTCACCTTAGCAAAACACAAATGGCAGCCTAGCTTGAACCAAAGATTGCTTAGTCCCTCGCTCTAGTTATCTCGGTTGATCTCTTCGTCACTTACCCAATCCCCGTTGAGTTTGGCTTTGCTTCATCCACAATTAATCTTCATTTGAAAGCCCGCTTCAAATTCTTGTTCTTGATTGACAACGAATATGCAAGCTTACAATTAAGGACCATTAAAGCTATACTCATCCTTGTGTCCTCTTTCATTTACCACATGAAGCTTTGCATCTATTTTAGAGCGAATTATCAATTTAGTAGCTTGTCTTCTTCAATGTGATGATCCATATAATATTCATTCTTCAATAAATGTCAACAATAGCTCATGAATATATAAATTAAAACCTGCTCACATTCTTAGACAAACGAGTTAATCCTTTAATTGCTTTGTCATTCAAATCACCAAAATCCACTTAGGGGCCTAGATGCACTTTCAATCTCCACCTTTTGGTGGTTGATGACAACTCGATTAAAGCATACAAATATATCGTTAAAGCACATTTAGATTCTTAGATGTAGCTAGAGCCTCCTAATTTGTGCTTTGAATGGACTTTCAAAAATTTGGCCTCAAATGCCAAAAGCACAAATTTGGGAGAAACGCATGAGAGCTCCCCTTATATCTTAGAATCAGTGGAGTACAACATGTGTGTGTGACAAATAAAAATTTGTGATGTGTATGACAAGTTATGCACAAAGCAAAGAAACAAATGTGCTGACTGGGCGACACCGATCAGACTGGTGCTCCTGACCGCTCAGACCGGTTAGGTCCAGTCAAAACACAAACTAAAAGATGTGCATGCTAACTAGACCATTGTGATCAGATCGGGGTTGCAAGCCGGTTTAGATCACCTTGCCCCATTTAGCCAACACAAACAAGTCATCATACAAAACATGCATCACAATCTAGCATAATGTCACTTAGATTACATAAATAGGTTCAACACACATAAAAGCACTCACACAAAGTTCTCAAGTCCACAAAGGATAAATTCTAGAGATTATTACAGGCTGCTCTGATCAGCCACCAGGCACCAGTCAGACCGATGCAGGTCACCGGTCAGAACGGTGACCACAGACAGGCTACACTAATCACTGAAATTGAAGCTTTAGATCCCAATCTTCTCCTCCTTTGTCATAAAGCATCCAAGAAGGGCCCAGAGAAGGTGTAGCCATTGATCACTGTCCCTGAGAGCCATCTCCTGGGTGAGAGCTCCCTCCTATTTGAGAATATCCAAATAACCGATGCATAGGAGAGTTAGGATAAAAAGACTCAGAGACAGTGATTTCAGGGAATTAAGATAGAGGAGCATCATCCGTACCATAGTAATATGGGTTAAACCGAAAGATCTCGGCAGACATGCGAGCTCCCTAATCTTGCTCGGGAGGAGGAGGAGGTGGTTCCATGAAGTGAGATGAGCCCACAACATCTGGATGAGGTGGTACAAGTGGTGGTGGAGGAGGAGTCGATGGTGAAGAACCTTGTTCTTACTCGGACTCAAAGAACATGCTCCCATACTCGTTTAGCAAATCGGAATTATCCCATCCTCTCACCCTGTCCTAAAATGATGGTATCTCAACCTCAGGTGGTTCTGGAGAGATAGGAGAATGAGGATGTTGAAGATTTTGAGCAGTGTGCAACAACTTCATCGAATCTTGCATTTTCTTGTTTGCCCTCCTAGCCCTCTGCTGCTAGACCTCTATGTCGTGTTGGCTCTTGCACATGCCAAATATGAAGTTTAGAAACTTCGTCAAAGGAGATGAGGACCTGCGGGGTCTGTTCTGGTCCCAGCAACCCCACCGTTCAGACTGGTGCTCGCCACCGGTCAGACTGGTGACGGCCTGAGGGCCAGTCTGCTGCTGATCCTGCTGTGTAGCCCCTTCCTCAAATATTTCTTGCTCATGCCCAGCTGCTGCATCATCTGCTCTAGGTGATGGAAGCCTTGGATTCTTGCTTGGATTGAGCCTTAACGGCTTATGCTTCACACCTTTGGGAAACTCCGTTTTTGCAACTCTTTCAATCATATACATAATGTAAGGACTATAGCTGCAAATCTTCTTAGGGTCCTCAGACAGGTGCTTGATCTCTTGCCAAATGAAGTCCCCAACACTAAACTCAGGATCTCCCGGTCTCAATGCTACCATCAATTTTTTTCTGAAATTTCATGACCTCAGAGGGGTTTCCAACTCTAGGTGTAATCGACACCCTAAGGAGCCTATTAGTGCAGCGTAGTGTGTATAGAGATTTTTCACCTTTCCATTATAAGCATGATCACCTCTAGGGTACATGAAGTGCATGGCATCCTTCTCAATCACATTCTCATCATGAAGCTTCCTAAGATCCTTGTCACCCTCCATGATCTTAAAGCACCTCAAGAATCTAGTGAAGGTGATGGAATACCTCTGTCCATTGGTCATCCAAATCATAGCTCTTTCACCATTGATGTGTCCAAAGTGCATTGTGGCACAAAATTGAGCTATTATCTCTCTGTTCCAATCATATCGGAAGCCCATAAGATATTTGACCCTTTGCCTTTCACAATTGCTAATTATTTCATTTCATATAGGGTCATCCTTCCTAGCCATATGCTCCCAATCCACATGTTGGGCCTTGTGAGTGATTTTGGGCTTCTTGATTATCACCGTGGTTTAATAGTCTTGCTGAAATTTTGCCCAAAACCTAGGATCAGATGCGGTCCTTGCCTCATCATATGGATTTTTATCTCTCAACTTCTTCAGGGCTTTGGTCATGCCCGAGCCATGGTATTTCACTACCCTGTCAGGATAGATGTAGTTAGGTGGCATGATCCTCAACCTACCCTGATCATCATCATTCTCATCCATAGCATCCACATCCTCTTCTTCCTCATCCTCCTCATCCTCAAACCCATCATCATGAGAGCTAGCTTCTCGATGTTTCCTTAGCTCATACTGACCCTGATAAGTCTCATCCTCAACATCGTCATCACTGCTAGTTCCAGTGTCACCTCCAAGATCCTCTTGTGCCGCTGCTCTTCCTTGAGATGAACGAGACCTTGGCCTCTTGCCACTGACACTACCGCTGCCCCCTACCCCAAAGTCACCAGGAGTGGTCCCTCTACGAGAATACACATCTTCTTTCCTTTTCTTAGCGAGCTCATTTTTCCCTAGGCATAGATGCTATCCTGAGTCATAAAAAAGTATGACAAGATTGTATAAGACTCTAGGAACAAGATTATATCGATAAGGGAAATTAATATTGCAATATAGAACAATTGGGTCTGTTCTGAGCCTCACCGATCAGACCGGTTACAGGCACCGGTCAGACTGGTGCCACCCAGAACAGAGCCAATGGCCCTAATCGACAATCTGAGTAGCTATTGGTCTAAGATTTGATCAAGATATCCATGAGACATTCCTAAGTTGATAAGAGTCGAAAACATAGAACGAATCAAAATTTAGGATTGGACAGGCCACACCAGTTAGGGCCGTCTATCCCCAAATCTCGATTCCTCACAATGTGTCCAACCAAATGATTTGAGACTCTAGGCATGTCTTCTAGGGGATGTTAGAAGATGATATACCAAAGGAAATTCAAATCTTTGCAAGGAGTAGGGAGATCGGGCAAAGACAACATTTGAATACCTTTGGAGAGAAGAATGTCGTATGGACATTCCAGGGCCCACTACCTAGGTGGGTATTGGACCGACTACTACATGGGCCCCCGGGACTACTCGATTTGTGCAACACGGTGCAAGGTGGCGTGCAGTACAAGGCAACAAGGGAACTAATACTCGGATAGGAAGGCTAGACATGTTCGAACCCATGTAGAGTACTCCTACCCGGGTACGACTAGTACTTCTCCCTCAAACCGACTTGTAACCCTGCCTCCCGGACTATATAAGGCGAGGCAGGGACCCCTATCTAGACATCCGCATCATCTTGTGAACAACACCCCATCAATCAAGAGCTACGCAACATACAGGACGTAGGGTATTACGCACCACGCGGCCCGAACCTGTCTAAATTGTGTGCCACATGTCTCTCCTTTGAGTTTCCGATCTCGACGAGGCCATAAACATCTACCTCGGGTACTCCCCTTAGTAGGTTGTCGGTCTAAAACACCGAATGCTGGCGCGCCAGGTAGGGGATCTCGCCGAAGATCTCATGCCGAACTCGATGGCTTCCATCATCATCAAGCCAACTGCCGCCTTCAACCGCGGCGACACCTTCGCCTTCGGCTTTGCACCACTGACGGTGCTGGTTCGTTCTAGCGCTACCTCACCATGACTCCGGACCCAAAGACCGGGTTCGTGATGCTTCCTGTAGTCACCATGGACCAACTCGTCGAAAAATTTGACGAAATTTCGCTCTACAACCAAGCTGTCGGTTTCGAGATTGGATCTTCCTCCAACTCGAACTCGACGACTACCTGGGTTGAGCCACGCGAGCTGGCTCCCGAGCCATCGTGCGGATCAGCCCTCCCCCACGAGCAATTCCCGTATGGCCTCCACAGCGTTAGCGCGGCCTATGTGGATGCGCTCATCCCCCGTCGGGCCGGCAAGGAGATCATCTCCGAGTACTCCTCGGACTCCAGTGCTGTCCCCGACTACAACTCGGATTCCTGAAGGACCGGAATGGCAAACCAGAGAGGGAGGGGGGGAGTGAATGGGAGCCAAATAAAATTCTTCTCGAGGGAGATGCCTTCTCTAATAAGATGAACACGGCTAGCCCCAAACAGTTCTCCGACTCAACCTACCCAAGTTTGCCAAGACCACGTAGCGACTGAAGTGCTACTGATCCTAGGAACAAGCAACCACCAAACCTACTCGAGAAAGCAGCGGAACAAAGACTCGAGCAGCACTCAGACCACACCGGTCAGACCGGTCACCACGACCGGTCAGACCAGTCCTGGCCGGATCACCCGGACAGCACAGCTGGATCACCCGACACCCTCCAGAGACACACCGGGTCACCCGAGACCCCCAGCCGGATCACCTGAGCAAGACTTGAGAATTTCCACAGAAAGCCTCACACCGATCAGACCGATACAACACACCGGTCAGACCGGTCCAGACAGGAAAACCTCAAATCCAAGAAAATGAAGCTCCGAGCTCCAAACAACACCAAACTCGAAACAGCAGCAAGCCTAGAGACTAAGCGACATTCTGGGATGTTCACCCAAGCCAAAACCCAACAGGGGTCGCACCGGTCAGACCGGTGTAGGGCACCGGTCAGAGTGGTCAGATCTTGGGCGCTCGGGATGAACAATGAGCCGCAGGTCTGTTGACGCGAAAATAGGACATCACCTCCGCGCGCGACACACGTGACTCCCCGGTCTGTAGCGAGGCGTGCCAGCCAATCTAACCTGTTGATTGACAATGGAAAATATTCGAGATCGGCTAGAGAGCCGATGGGCCTTTTAGCGACACGTGTACCAGCCAAATCAGCCAATACGAAAAGCGGGATCAGCCGGCTCGAGAGCGACCGAGGCGCGAGGGTGTGGATAAGAGATCGGCTGGAATCGGACGATCATGACGTCAGCACTCGACTAGGTCGGAATCGGCTGTAGTGTTAGAAGCCAACGAGATCTAGATCGAGCTGGATAAATTGGTGGTAATAGCTAAAAACCACAAGAATTGGTACAAAAACTTGCAGATCTAGCTAATATCGGTAAGGGGTGAATAAAGAACTAGACGAAACCTCAGCAATGCGCCCGGAGGTTAAAGCCTAGGGTTATTCGGTAAAATGGTACTCACAAGCTTGCCGGAGATCGATCGATGCAGCCCGATGAACTTGAAGGACGGTGTTGTAGAAAAGAGAAAAAATGCAATGGCGAAGTCGCCGAAAAGTAAATGCTGTAAAGTAGATGCTGTAAATTGTAAAGGGTTTGCCCGAAGGCGGTTTGTTTGATATTGGTGCGTACACTTTTCCCTGACCACGCAGGGTCGCTATTTATGTCCTGAGGACAACCCGACTCCTAGCCGATTACGGCACTGTTTACTTGCATCTAAAGAAAACGAACACTACTAAAAATAGAAAAAGACTCACACAGGAGTCAGACTCTCCTAAAACTGACTCTTGACCCATTGTCAATCATAGATTGACCTGCCTCCGCCGTGTTTTCCTTTTGGTGTGTTTTCTTGATTTCCGCCTTCTTCTCTTTCCATCGGCCGATCCTCCAGTTGACCATCGGCCGATCGGTTTGGCCCGCCAGCCCATCGATAGAGTTGGACTCCTTTGACCATCGGCGAGTCCTGTTGACCACCCTTCTCTCTCTTCTAATCGGCCGATTGTACTGCCTTTTCATCAGCTGCTCCTTCTTATCCCTTTTGACTTGTTTTTTCCAAAAAAACGGTGTCAACACATGCCCCCTAGTTTCGGAGTAAATGATCTTTTGCTCTGAAATTTACTCAATTCTGACATCCTTTTCTTAATTTCAACGATAGCCGAATCTCTTCACGTGGCCAATACGATTAGTCTTCATTGTTTTCACTGATAGTGTCTTGGTCTCTCAATGTGACAGATCATCTGACATTTCTCTAGGACTGTTCACCATGTGATACTTTTGGTTCTTTCGTTCTCCTTCCCTATAAGACTCACCCTTTTATCCAGGGGTTCTTCCATGGCTTCTCCAGGCTTTTGGATTTTCCTGATGTAGGCATTGGCTCCTTTAGCTTTTTAGGCATGAGAGGCATCTTTTCCTGGAAAACTCTTTAGGGCTTGACGATTGCCACTGGTCATTGACAAACTCTTGCTTGAAATGGCATTTCTCCTGGGTGTTGTTAGTGAGCTTGTCAACTCTGTCTGCGACGCTGGGCAGAAGATTTCTGTGAACCATGCTCTGTAGTTTTTGGACATGTTAGAGAAATTTTCCCACCGTTCACGATGCACGCGCGTCAACCCTATTTTTGGGAATTATTTCTTTGGACCGGTCATCCTTTGGAAACTGGACAATTCACGGTTCATTTGTTTCCTCTTTTGCCGGATCTAGCATCTTTGGCTTCCACCTTTTCTGGTTCCCTCATCTTTATCTCTTCTTGCGCCTTGGCTATAACTGTCCTCGTCCTCCATGGAGAATAAATCTCTCCTTCGTCCATCGCTCGAGATATAGATCCAGCAAGCTTTAGGCTCTTACTCTTTGGTCTCTTTCTCCTTCTCTGACTTATGATGGCTAGAAGAATTCTTGTGATATAGTCTAGGGCACACTTCCTTCTCTAATCTCCTTTTGTGAAGCCAGGAGGCCCAACAGCTAGAAGAACCCCTGTGATGCGTCTTGGGTGCATCAGCTGATGGAGGAGAGCGGAGGTCGTCCCTTGGCGTTTTGGAAAGAAGAACAACCCTATGTCTTCTTTTCCAACAATCCTGACGGGGAGAGTCACCGAATTTGGTGATTCATCTTCGTCAAATTTACGCTTCCTTTTTTGTTTTTCTCTTTCTTCGTCCCGTCATCTGTCTAGTGATGATGAATGTAATCGACTTGTTGTGATTCATCTCAACTTATCTTCTCAATGTATTCTTCAGATCTATACTATAACATCACCATTGTAATCGAAGATGAGAAATATATATATACACACACACACACACACATATATATATATATATATATATATATATGGTTCTAAGGGTGATTTGTACATCGGCCATGATCTGGAACCGAACATGTTTCGATGATCGGCTGCTTTATATCGAAGACGATTACACTTGCAATCGGTGTAACTTGAGTCTTTAATCGGACGTTTAGGCTTTGATTTGACTAGGCGTCTACCCATATGCTTGGATAGTATTTCTTCAAATATTTTCCATTTAGTGCTCTGGCGAACTTTTCTCCTTCCAATGTTTCTAAGATATACACATTGCCTGGCACACATTGGCTGATACGATACGGTCCTTCCCATGTTGGTGACCACTTCCGTATTTTGGGTCTCTAGAGCCGATTGGTAGTACGATAGTATAATTCATCTTCTAATAGAACGTATTTAATGGTCCTGTACCTCAATTGTTTGTCAACCTTCTTGGATGGATCCTTCAGATAATCTACTATCTCCTTCCTCCAATCCTCGGCTGGTAACTATACAGCCTTGAGCAAGCCGATTAGCTTCACCGTTGTGACACTTAGGGATATGTTCGAGTTTTACTATCTTGAACTCTTTAAGTAGTCGAACACACTCTTCATGATAGACTCTCAATATGTCATCTTTGCACTCATATTCACCTGCCAATTGATTTATCACGAGTTGAGAATCTCCAAAAATCTCGATAGCTTCAGCATTAACTTCTCACAATAGCTTTATCCCCTTTAACACTGCCTGGTATTCAGCCTGATTATTTGTTGAAGTCTTTTCAATTGGGATGGAAAACTCATAATTTGCTTTGAGGTGAAATAAGGACAATTCCAATCCCAGCCCCTACTCCGCAAGACGATCCATCAAAGAATATGGTCCATGGAACAGGTTCTACAACTGTAATCTCGGGTCCACAATGCTGAGTTACCAGATCGGCCATTACTTGTCCTTTGATTGCGTTGGCCGATTGGTAGGTCAAGTCAAATCCTGACAAAGCTAAGATCCACTTCCCGATCCTGCCCTTCAAGATTGGTAATGACATCATATACTTGACCACATCATCTTTGCAGACGATGATGCATTCAGTAGTTAATAAATAAGGCCTCCATTTTGTGCATGAGAAATATAAGCACAAGCACAATCTTTCCACTGCTGAATATCTTGTTTCTGCATCCACGAGCCTTCTGCTTACGAAGTATATGACTCATTCTTTTCCTTCGAACTCTTGTACAAGGGCCGATCCAATAGCCCGCTCATTAGCCGATAAATATAATTTGAACAACTTTTTATCTTGAGGAGGCATTAGGACAGGAGGAGATTTCAAATACTGCTTGATGTTATTTAAAGCCTTCTGTTGTTCTTCTCCCCATACAAATTTCTGATCGGCCTTGAGCTTCAATAGAGGTGTGAATAGCTGAATCCTTTCAGACAGGTTAGATATAAATCTTCTGATAAAATTGATCTTGCCGATCAATGACTGAAGCTCTTTCTTGTTTGATGGTGCCTCTATTTTATCAATTGCGGTGATTGACATTTGACCAACTTCAATTCCTCTTTCATGTATCAAGAAACCTAAGAATTGACCGGCTGAAACACCGAAAGCACATTTGTTGGGATTCATCTTTAAACCATGCTTTCTTGTGCATTCCAATGTTTTTCGTAGGTCGGCCAGATGTTCCTTGTAGCTCTTTGACTTGACAACTACATCATAAATGTAAATCTCCACTATTTTGCCGATGAGCTCGTGGAATATATAATTCATGGCCCTTTGATATGTGGCACCAGCGTTCTTCAAACCAAAGGTCATGACAATCCACTCGTACAATCCAACGTGACCAGGGCATCTGAAAGCAGTTTTTGCAATATCTTCTATAGCCATGAATATTTGGTTGTATCCAGTATTACCATCCATGAAGCTGATGACTTTGTGCCCTGCGGCGGCGTTGACCAATGCGTCAGCTACCGGCATCGAATATCCGTCCATCGGTGTTGCTTTGTTCAAGTCCCTGAAATCAATGCACACATCTCATAATATTCCCATCTCATAATATTCCTAGGCAAAGCAATCCTTGAATTCTTTTAATAATGCAATCAGCTCTTTCTTGTATTCTGCATCTAGCTTGGCACATATCTAAGTTGGCCTTGGTTTGCTTCCATCTCCAAGATCTATCTTCTCTAGCTCGTCGGCCGATGTAAAGCCATGCCCAAGCTTCCCTTCATCTTCTATGAACTGATCCATTAAATCTCGCCATCAGAGCTGACTGCTTGAACTGGCTTTAGTCCGAAATCAGACACCTTGAGATACTTGGTATCCCATGCTTTTCCAGATATGTAGCTCACTCGATCATAGGTCCACCCTTGTGCATCTGTAGCTGCCACCGTCAAAGAGGTTTCTCCCTTGACCATCTCCTCTGAATCTCCGATCCATTGGATGATACATTAGTGCATTGTAGATGGTATACAGCAGTTGGCGTGTATCCAGTCCCGACCCAGTAGTAAATTATAAGATCCCCTCCCTTTAATGACAAAGAAGGCGGTTGGAAGGGTCTTACTGCAGATGGTGAGCTCCACGCAGATTGCACCTTGAGCCGGAGAGACGTTGCCTTCGAAGTCCACCAGCATCATGTCGGTTTGGGTTAAATCTTCATCAGATTTCCCAATCTTGCGCAGCATGGTGTACGGCATTAGATTGACTGCTGCTCCTCCATCTACTAGCATCCGGGAGACTGGTTTACCATTGACAAAACCTTTGAGAAATAATGCCTTCAAGTGTTGTCTTTTGTAACACCCTAAAAAAATCCATCACATTAAAATAATAGAAACATGGTTAGACTTTTATTTTTTTCTAAGGATTAAATAATTGGATCAAATAAAAATTGACTTTTAAATACTAGAACAAAATTTAAATAATTTAGAATTCACCAAGTGTTTAAATGCATACATGCCGTTGCATTTGTTTTGTTTGTTTGTGTGTTGTAGTTTTCAAACAAAAGTTCAAAACTTCCAAAGTCTCAAAACCACCCTCCAACTTCCCTTCTCTACCTATCCCTACCTTCCTCTCTTTCTTTTATCCGGCCCGCCAGCCACTCCTTCTTTCGTTTTCTTTTTAACCCGTATAGCAAAAGCAGGCCGCGGCCCACCTTCTTCCGGCCCAAAAGCCCCTTCCGCGGCCCACCTATCTCTCCCTCCTCCCTCAGCCGCTGACCGACGGGACCCACCCGTCAGGGTCGTCCCTAACCTCCCGCCGGCCGTGCGCCCCCTCTTCTCCTCCCATGGCCACCTGCGCCCACCTCTCCTGGCGCCGTTCCCTCTCCCGCGCCCCTTCCCCTCCCCCACCGAGCCGCAGTGATTGAGCCGGCGCCGCCGACTCGTCCCCTCCCCTCCTGAAACTGCCCCCCACTCGGCTCCACCGCCTCCGGGCACTAATGGCCACCGGCCGAGCTCCACCGCCTTGAGCGCCCCCTCCCCTACCCTCCGGGACCTATAAAAGGCGGACCCCGAGCACTACTTCAACCCGCACCGCTCCACCCAAGCTCCCCATTCTCTCGCGCCGCGCCGTCGCCCAAGGAAGGAGGTCGGAGTCCTGCCGGCGACTCGATCTCCCCAAGTCGCCGAGTTCTTCTTCTTCCCAAGCCCTAGGTGAGTCCCTCTACTTCTCCTCTTCGTTTTAGCCTTGATCTCGTCGAGTTTAGGCGCTCGGTAGCTCGAAATCGAGATTCACCGGCGAGCTCGCCGCCCGCCGCCGCCATGCGCTGCCGCGTCGTCTCTCCGCCGCTCTAGATGCTGTTTTGGTCCCCTTGTTGAGTTCGCGTGATCACCAGCTACTCGTAGAGCCTAGCCGCGATTCAAATCGAGCCCGGGAACTCGATTTCAAGTTCGCCGGCGAGCCTCACCGCCGCGCGCCGCCGTGCGCCGCCGCCGCCCGACCGCTTACCGCCGCTCTCAGCCGATCGATCCCGATCCAAAGGCTCAGATCAATCCCAGCCCCCGGGTCAAACCTCCTTGTAATGGTCAACACAGGCGTCCGCCGGCATATTTGCTAAAGAGACCCTAAGCTTCCCTTAAATCACAAGCCGGTCCTTCCACCTTTGAAAAGTCTCACAGTTAGGCCCTTTTTCTTATGCTTAGACCCTTAACCTTTTTAGTTTTTATGACCCGTAGTCCTTAGTTGGTTTTTAGCTTGTTAGCCCTCCTGTTTTTAAGCATAATTAGGCTTAGGTCCCTGGTTTCTTGCAGATAGGCCCCTGGAAGTTAGTTTTTCTCACAATCTAGCCCCTAGATCTTGTCTAGGCCATATCTTTTCCGTCCTAGCTCCGTTTTAGGCGTTCTTGGTGTCCACGCGATCGTCTTTCCAAGCACGTTAGTTTTAAAAGCTTGTTTTAGTCTTTTAGCAATGTTTGATGTATTGTTTTATTTATTGCATGTTTTCTTGTGTGATCGTAGAGGACGTGTCGTTCGAGGTCGAGCAGGTGCCGTCTTTTGAAGAGGACGAACCACACTTTTTAGACGAAGAAGGCAAGTGGTTTCCCCCCCTGCATATTCTTCTTATCCTAATAACAAGCATGTTATCACACTTTAATTTATTATGTTGTTATGCATAAATTTGATGGGAAATGCCTATTAAGGAAATAACTAGTTTTTATCCTTATACCTTGAACACCTTGATTTAAACCAATGTTTTGGGTAGATAAATGCTTAGTTGCTATACTATGGGGTGATGGAAATGAAACTTTACAAAATGCTGGTTAAGATAAAGTTGGTGCTTTATGGTAATACAAGATCACATGAATTAAATCGGAACATGGAGAACCACCCAGGAAAACAGTGCAACCATAGTCCACATGGCTCTGGCTTAGCCAATTAATTAGGAGTGTGAATTATCTGATGGCCCTATCTGAAAGGAACACAGGGGGCTCCGGGTTGCAGGGGTATAGCCCGGTCCTTTTGGGGTAGTAGCCTTTGCTAAGGTGCTGACCACTAGGGAGGGTTATGGTCCGCCCTGAGCTGTAACTGTCGTGGGTTGTTGGTGCTTTTGCACGCCTTTGTAAAGGCTTCGTAGTGGACCCCTAGCCACTCACCTTGGAAGTGTTTAAGGGCCTTGCAAACCCGGGCAACATGGGGAACACGAACTGTGGGTAAAGTGTACAACCTCTGCAGAGTGAAAACTGATCGATCAGCCGTGCTCACGGTCAAGAGCGGCTTGGACCCTCACATGATAATTGAACTTGAAGATGGAATTTAAATCGTGGTTTATATATGGTTTGAGGGAATGATTTAAATGCTAAGTTTTGGGTTGGTATAAACTTACACTTAGTAAATAGGTGCTTGCTAATAAAATTTGACCAACTTAAAAATGCTTATCGCTGAAAGCCTTAGCCTACTCTTGATAGCCTTGCATATTCCCCCATGGGCTGAGTACCAACCATAAGTGTACTCACCCTTGCCTATATGTGTTCAGAGGAGGATGCTGGAGCAGAGTTCTTCGATGAGTTCGATGGATTCTGAGGCATGCGTTTCCCCCAGTCGGATGCTTGTGGAGATGAAGACGGTGTTTCATCGTCTAGTTACCGATGTTCGTGTAAAGACCTTCGAGTCTAACGATATGAGTGTAATAAGATAATAAACCTCTCTTTGTACATTTTGAGCATTGTACTACGATATTACACTCATTTGTCTATCATATGTGTGAATTTATGATTCTGGCACACGTATGAGATGCATTCGGTTTTCTACGGAAAAACGGGTGTGACATCTTTTCTCATCTTCTGGCTTCTCAAAGATAGCTTGTGTAGGTTCCAGTGTCAATTGAGCCATCCCAAGTTCTTCATCGGATACATCCAAATTGACTGGAGCCATGAATTCTTTTGGCAGAAGGACAACCATGTTTATATTAGCCTTTGGTTTATCATCCTTCCCATCATCGGCCTTGGGCTTAGGGCGCCATACTTTGGACCGAACCTTCTTCTTGTCCAGCACACATCTTTCTTCTTCTTCTTACTGTTTTATCTGTCGTAGACGCTGGACTCTTCTTTTCTGAGACTTGGTCAAGCCATCTGGGCACCACTGTGGATTAGGCATCTTGCATGATTGACTTGACCCTTCATCATCAGTGCGTCGATGTTCAGGAGCTCAGCACATGATATCCTCATCAGGAACCAAGGAATCGCCCATCTTTTCCAGCCATTTGTTTGACTTTTCATTGACTCGGCCTCCCAGCCGATCATGAACGCTAGCCTTGCCCCCCAGCCGATCGTGGACACTGCCCTTGCCCCCCAGCCGTTGATGAACCGGGATCCGTTGATTGCTGAATTCACGGTGATCCCTAGCTGCAGCCCTTCTATCATTGAAGCAAACCCTCTTGGAGGAGTTGCTATTGTTATAAGCCCCGTTGCATTCTGGACAATTTTCTGCCGTCGGCAGCTTGATTCCTCCCTCCCAACAGTACTTGAAGAACGGACCTCTCCAATGTCCATCATTGCGCCGTGCCCACTCCTCTCTTCCTCTTGCTTTCTCTTGCTGACACTGAAACTTGTTGATCAGCATTTGGGATGTGACAGGGCGACGTGGTTTTAGGTCTTCTTCTTCAAGGAGCAACCCTTTTCCTTTAACATTGGCAGCGGTTGCTTGTACTTTGGGATCAACAACTCCTTTATTTTGAGCCGATTCCGACGTCAGCAGCTTATCACGTGACGTGTCTTTACTAGACACCTCAACTGTATTAGTTGGGAAGGGGTGCTGATCAATCTTCATCGGCTTTTCAGCTTTGGTAGGGGTTTTAAACTTGAGTTTCCCTTGCTCAATAGCTGATTGAATCTGTTGTCTGAAGATCTTGCAATCATTGGTGTCGTGAGTCATTGCATTGTGCCACTTGCAATACTTCACCCTTTTGAGCCCCTCTGCAGATGGTAAGGTATGAAACTGGGAGAGTTTGATCTGCCCTTGCTGAAGCAACAGATCAAATATCTTATCGGCCTTAGTGATGTCAAAGCCGAATTTTTCTGGTTCCTTCTTACCAAAGGGGCAGGATACTGTCTTCTTACCTTTGACCCACTCTGCAAGCCCTATCATGATATCTTCATCTTCTGAGTCAGAGTAATCCACATAAGACACCTTCTTTTGGAAGTTTTTCCTAGGCTCATTAGATCTCGCAGTCTCTTGATTCATCCTACTAACCAGCTGGCTGAGACTTCCGAAGTCATGTGATGCATACTTCTCTCTCAAAGTTGGCAAGAGCCCTTGGAATGCTAGTTCAGCCAGTTGCTTATCTTCCAGATTCAGACTATAGCATTTATTTCTGACCTCCCTGAACCTTTGAACGAATCCAGCAATAGTTTGATCATTCCTTTGTTTGAGCCTGGTCAGATCAGTAATCTTCATCTCATGAATGCTAGAGAAGAAATAATTATGGAACTGCTGTTCCAGATTGGACCACTTGATGATAGAGTTGGCCGGTAATGAGGTAAATCATGAAAATGCTGGCCCTGAGAGAGATGAAGAGAACAATCATATCCTGAGTGCATCAACGTTCCCTACTTCTCCACACTGGTGATTCATGAACCGAGTGATGTGCTCCATTGTGGATGTATCATCTTGTCCAGAAAACTTGGTGAAGTTTGGCACCTTGAATCTTGGGGGGAACTGTATCTGATCATAGCCAGATGGATACAGAGTCCTGTACATGTAAGTTTGTTGCTTGGGTTTTATTCCAAATTGCTTCTGCAGCATCTCTGAAAGATGGTCCATCAATTCTTGCTTCATATGAGACTTCAATTCAGCAGATATCTGTTCTATTGCTTGCATCTCAGTTGATGGAGTCTCTGGAGGTTGTTCTTCCGAGGTTCGTGGCTGTGGATTTGGTGCCGCTGATGTCCTTGCTCCAGAAGAACCTTGTGTATTTGATTGACTTGTCACAGGTGGAATCTATCTGATCGGCTGACCAGCTGATGGAACTGGCTGATGCAAGTTCAACTGGCCTGAGATAGCCAATTAATTTAGGAGCATTTGCATCGCTTGCGTAGGATCCACCTGTTGCTGTGGTGCTGTTGGCTGCCTTGTCATCCCCTGGTCGATTGGCTGCTGAGGCGATGATCTTGTATGAGCAACTGTATTAGCCGGGGTTAAGACAGGCTGTGTTGATAGTGACTGTTGCAGTGGAGTAGTTTGTATAGGCATCCCCAAAGTTGGTTGAGGAACCTGTCTCTGAGATGGAACGAGAGCTTTTCTTTCCATTGGTATAACCATATGCGCATGAGCTGGACTGATCTTAACTCTTTCAAAAGCTTTGTTCCCATGATTGAAATAGTCAAACTCCACTCCTTCTTTGGTCATATGCACAGTCCCTGGAGTGCCCCCGAACATAGCTTGATAAGACTCTGGGTACTTCACTTTGAAGGACCGGAACTGGCGACCAGAGAGGGGGGGGGAGTGAATGGGAGCCGATAAAAATTCTTCTCGATGGAGATGGGAACTCCAACAAGATGAACACGACTTCCAAAGCCCGTCTCCGACTCAACTACCCAAGTTGGCCAAGACCACGCAGCCACCGGAGTGCTACTGGTCCTAGGAACCAACAACCACCTAGATCTACTCGAGAACGCAGCGGAACAAGCAACTCGAGCACCACTGGACTGCACCGGTCAGACCGGTGAGCAGCACCGGTCAGACCGGTCCCTGCTTGAGCAACCTGGCAAAATCTGAGAACTCCCATAGAAGGCCTCTACACCGGTCCGGCCGGTGTAGCTCGCCGATCAGACCGGTCCAAGCCAGGAAATCCCAAATCCACCAAACAGACCTACCAAGCTCCAAAACTGACCAAACTCGAAACAGCAGCAACACAAGACAACAGGGAACTCACCAAGATGTTCACCCGAGCAAAACTCAACCAAGAGTCTGCACCGGTCAGACCGGTGAGAGGCACCGGTCAGACCGGTGTGACCTGAGCTCTCGGGATGAACAGCGCCCGCGGGTCAACACCCCCAAATCCAACTCCCGATCTCCCGAATCGCTCCACGGATTTGCACAAGACTTTGGGGATAGTAGGAACACCTCATGGGCACTCCATAGCCAAGATTTGGTCCACCAAAACTTGCTAAATCGAGAGGAATCGAAGAAATCCTACCAAGAACGCCTCTAAACCTAGAGAGGAGAAAACCCCAAAATTGAGCCCCTTTGCTCACGGATTTGGAAGGGGAATCAAAGGGAAAAGAACCACGAAAGGTTCAAGCATACATCCCCCACCAAATCCCAAAGAGAAAGGCCTCGATTCCGTCATAAGAAAATCGCCAAGAAAGGGCTCCGAAAATCACCAAAAAGGAGAAACGGGAAAAACACATCCAAGCCATGAGGAACCACGCCGAATCATCTATACATACCAAAGATGTTCATACAAGGTCTAGCTTGCCGCCCGATCATCCTTCCCTCTCACAAGATCTCACCATGAAGCTCTCAAGCTAGTCCTAGAAATTCCAAAGGAAAAAGGAAGAGGAAAATAGCAAAACAAAATGAGCTAGGGTTCCAAGAGATGGCTGCCATCCTCTCACCACTTGGGTTATATGGAGGCAAGCCCAAAGACTAAATTACCCCTAAGGCCTAATACTAGGATACACACCCCCGAGGGGCACTTTGGGAATCTTTGTCTTCGCACCATCGGACGGATGCCCGGCGACCGCAAACTTGCTCAGCCTCGACGCAAGCCTTGTGATCCCGACGCGTGTCCTCTGCTTCGAAGTCTCCGGACTGCGTCATCGCACACCGGTCAGACCGGTGCTCCTCACCGGCCAGACCGGTACCCACCGGTCAGATCGGTCAGACCCACCGGTCAGACCGGTCCGATGCTGCTGCACATCCGTCTTCGGTCTTCGGTCTTGGCTTTGTGGATCAACCAAGAAACCCAGTGGTTTTCTCGTGAACCACTGGAAACCTAGCGAACTCGGTGTAGCCTCCGCCAATCACCACTCATGACTCGGCTCCCACGTAGTCCCGGCTTGACCTTGGTTTTGAGGCTCAACCAAGAAACCGTCCATGACTTCATCTCGCTGTTCTTGCCACCATGCGGCCCGCACTTGACTCCGCTGGCCACCGGGTCCCTCGAACCAAGCCTACTGGTCTTCTCCACACCAGGAGGCCTCACCAGCAATCACTACAAGAAAATCGTTGACTAGTGACGCAACCACATTTTAGCGTCATTGATTTATGACGTTCCTGGCTGATCTCGTCATAATATTTCACTTCCGAGCAAATTTAGTGACAAAAAAAACTTTCGTCATTACGGTTGGTACTGTAGCCGGGCTTTCACTGTTCCATGCTATTTTGTGACGCCATAAGCTCTGAAAAAATGTCATAAACCAACATCGGTCCCACATGTAAGCATTATTTTAAAAACAGAGTGTTCCAAGTCGTCATAAAATTCAGTAGGGTCCCAGATGCAAGCATTTTTTCGAAAATAGAGTGTTCCAAGTCGTCATAAATTTTTCCAGGGTCCCACATGTAAGCATTTTCGCCATGTCAGCGGCGTCATAAACCAACTATGGTCCCACATGTAAGCATTATTTTAAAAATAGAGCGTTTCAAGTCGTCATAAAATTCAGTTGGGTCTCACATGTAAGCATTTTTTTCGAATCTTTAATATAAATCAGTAATTCACAGGCGAAACGCTTCACTACCTTCGCAAAGACTCTCGACTTTTGCTACGCGCAGATCTGCAACGGCTCATGGTAGGAATGGCGGATTCTGGTGGTGATGAGAGGGTGGTTTATGCGCCACCTCCCGGCTACGAGTTTATGAAACAGAACGACAAGGTCAATCCTCTAGTTTGAGCCACTATATTTTCCCCTATTGACCTAGGGATGGGGATTTGAAGTTTGGGGATCTAGATGATGGATGACCATATACAATGGATTCATATTTCATCATACACTCAGATTTGAATTGCAATTGGTGTTAGAAGTTGATTCAGTTAGTTTTCAGTTTGCATAGTTTGATGGATTGATAGGTTCTTGTATTTTTCTAGCTTCTGGAGGTGCTTGAATCCACTAAAGCTGAGCTGCATAAGGTGAAGAGAGACTTGCAATCGGCTCTAAATTACAAACACCTGTATGAGGAATCGTTACAGCAGCAGAATGAACAACTGAAAGAGATGAATCAATTGCTGCAACAGGAGAAAGACGAGCTGAATCAAATTGCATTGTTACAGCAGGAGAACACTGCCCTGATGGAAGAGCTGACCAAAGAGAGGGGCCATGTTAATCAATTGTTACGGCAACAGTATGACCAGCTGAAAGAGAATCAGCAATTGTTAGCGGAGAATGCCCTGTTGAAAGAAAGAGCAAATATACTCTGACTGAGCTGCAGACAATCGATAAAGCATGTCTAGTGTTACTGCTAGCTAGACGGTTCAGAGGTGGTGTGTACTTTGTGGTGATGAATTTGTTTGTATTTTTATGTTTGCTACTTGCTGGTGGTGTGAACTTTGTGGTGATGAGTGCTATGAGATTCCATCTTATTATGCCGATTTGGTTTAATCTGTTTCAAATTGAGTCAAGCATACTCACCATTCTGAATTAATTTTGCTGATGTTTTGCTGGTCCGTTTTGTTGATGTTTTGCTGGAAGGACCTTCCTGAGTAACGATCGTGAAACTACTTGTTTCCTACTGTTGGTCACGAAATGATGCAAAAACAATTTGCCATATCAAGGGTTTGAACTAGAGACCTATAGGAATGAGACAACACTATCTACCACTGCACCACCTCTTGGTTGTGTCAATTTAATGAGAAACACTTTCCACCCCAACCACAGCACGGAGTGGTTGTTCTGATAAGTTGGCGGGAGAAAAGCCCGCACTGTAGCAAAAAATAGTTTTCCCGCAGCCCGCTGCCCCGAAATGGGAAAACAGAGAACGGAGAGGCGAGTAGGCTACCAAAACAGATCATTCCGGCGGTGATTTGCGACTTCCAACGGCTGCTCACTCCTACGGCCGCAACCTGGGTGATACTTGCTGCAGCGGCGTGTCAATCTGGTAAGTAATTTTGTGTTCAATCCGAAAAATTTCATTTCACAGAATGTTCTCCTTTTCAATTCGTTCTGTGGTCAGTAATTTTGAGTTGGATTCGCCAAAAACTTTCTAGATGGATAGACGCTGGATAACCGGTTGTACTGGTTTTACCACCGATCATGAGAAAGGGGTCCAGGATTTCTTGGCATTTCTTCAGACAAGATACGCTGAGGATGAAGAAATACTATGCCCGTGTCGTCGATGCCTCAATAACTCTTCAGGGACTATAGAGCGAATTGGAGTTCACTTACTTGTGAGTGGGATGGCAACCACTTACACTAGGTGGATCCATCATGGAGAAGCTTTGGAGGATATGGTTGACGATGATGAAATGTACAGGATAACGCAATTCTGCTGGATGCAGAGGGGGATGTGGATAATGTAGCTCCACGGGATGGTGGTGATCAGGAAACGGTCCAGGAAAACCAATACATATCGGGTATGGAGGAGGATGAAGGGCCTGGAGACGATGGGATGTCTGAATTGATTGCTTACTTGGGCAAGGGTCAGGTGCTCGGTGAGAAAATGTATGAATTTGTAAAGGAACATCTGAACCGTAAGGTGTCACCGACATCTTCATATGCACAATTTACATTTGTTGTCAAGTTACTTCATATAAAGTCTTTCAGTCGGATGAGCAACGTCGCATTCAATGCAACGATGAATTTGTTACAAAAAGGATTCCCAGAAGCGTGTCTTCCAGACTCTTTCGATGCGGCAATGAAGTACATACGTTCCATGGGACTCGGCTATGAAAAAAATCCATGTTTGCAAAAATAATTGTATATTGTTTTGCAAGGAGAAGTATGTCAAACTTGATGTGTGCCCAGTATGTTGTGAAGCGGATTCAAGATGGAAGGATGCAGACACCAACAAGCACGTTCCTCAAAAGGTATTGAGGCATTTTCCGCTGATTTCCAGGCTGAAGAGGATGTTTCTTTCATCAAAAACAGCAAAGGATGCACGATGGCACCAGTCGAAGTGAAAACTGGTGAACAATGAGCTTAGCCATCCAGCTGATGGTGAGTCATGGAAAGAATTCAATAAAAGTTGGCCAAAATTTGCAGAAGATGCTAGGAACCATTTGGCAACATGAACAACTCATATAGTATGTGGCCAGTATTTGTTGTGCCGTATAACATGCCACCATGGGTATGCATGGAAGAATCCAACTTCATGATGGCCTTATTGATCCCTGGGCTGAGTTCTCCATCAAAGGATTTTGATATCTTCGTGGAACCTCTCGTCGAAGAGCCGCAGCAACTTTGGAAGGGTGTATGAGCAATCGATGCTGTTGACTGTAAAAGATTTAAACTGTGTGCTGCGGTTCTTTGGTGCATACATGATTATCCAACATTGAGCACGTTGTCTGGGCGAGTCACGAAAGGCTATTTTGCCTGTGTGAGTTGCGACAAGGATCCTTGCTCAAGGAGATTGAAGAACAAGATATGTTACACTGGGCATCATCGTTTCCTTCCAACTGACCATCCATGGAGAAGAAAGAGAGTAGATTTTGATGGTACTGTTGAAAACTGAGAAAAGCCAGAGCAGTTTACCCATGAGGAGCTGAAGTAGCAACTGGAGAAGTTTAAAGATGTTAGACCAGGAAAGCATCCTCTACCTCAAGGAAAGAAAAGGAAGCGGGAATCCGGACAGTGCTGGAGCCGAAGGGTTTGTTTGTGGGACTTGCCGTACTGGTCATCTCTGAAGTTGGCACATAACCTTGATGTGATGCACATTGAGAAAAACATATGCGAAAACCTTATTGGAACATTGCTTAAAATTGTTGGGAAGACAAAGGACACCATCAATGCTAGGGTTGATTTGGAAGAGATGGGCATAAGATCAAATCTACACATGGTGGCAACTGAGGATGGTGAGTCATGCAAAATGCCAGAAGCTCCGTATGTACTTTCAAAAACGAAACAGAAGTTGTTTTGTGATTTTATAAGTTCGGTGAAGTTCCCAGATGGATATGCTTCAAACTTAGCTAGGTGTATTGCTGCAGATGGATGCAAACTACAAAGACTGAAAACTCATGATTGTCATGTCCTACTCCAAAGGGTTTTGCCGGCTTGTCTTCGCGGTTTAGTGGATAAAGAGATATACACAACTATTGCAGAACTAGGAAACTTCTTTCGGCAACTATGTTGCAAAACTCTGAAGTTGGATGTCTTGCAAAAACTGAAAACAGATATCCCAATAATTCTGTGCAAGCTTGAGAAAATTTTCCTTCCTGCCTTCTTTGATGTTATGGTCCACTTGGCTGTCCATTTTCCTGAGGAAGCAATCCTGAGAGGTCCAGTACAATATGGATGGATGTATCCCATCGAAAGAAGGCTATGCACATTGAAGCGTTCAGTGAGAAACCAAGCTAGGCCTGAAGGATCCATTGCAGAAGCATATGTTGCTAATGAGGCCTTGACATTTTGCTCTAGGTACTTCGCGGCTGATGATGTGGCCACACGATTCAATCAGGTTGGAAGGAACAGCGAGAATGCTGATTTGTCTATAGATGGAACATCCTGTTTCGATCACAATGTTCAAGTACTTAGAGCAGGGACCGCTTGTTGGCTTGGGTCAAAGTATGACAAGGTGGTTTGGTATGTGCTAAACAATTGCGAAGAGGTGAAGCCATATATCGAGTAAGTAAATCACCATTGCAATGATAGAACTACAATTATTTCATTCTAACTTTGAGATGGTACTGCTTTGCAGAGTGTTCAAGAATGAATTAAAAGCGAAAGGTGTGTCGGACGAGGATATTGATCGTCGAATTGCTACAGAATTTCGGCACTGGTTTAGATCGCATGTTAGTATTCATTTTTTTGTTTGGTAGCTAGCTTATATTACCTTGTGAGCACCTTTACATAAGACTATATTAAAAAAAACTATGGCTCTTCTGTACAGATTACAAACAATCCAGTGAGCGACGACAACCTATATGCATTATCAGCTGAACCAGACCGGCGAGCAAAAACTTATACAGCATGTATTGTAGGCGGTGTCCGGTACCACACCAAGGCCTGAGAGGCAAATAGGAAGACACAGAACAGTGGAATCATGACTTCAAGATCACATAAAGACATTAAAGAAATTGAGTTTTATGGTTCACTAAGAGACATTATTGAGCTGCGGTACAACTCGGGGCTTGACAATGATTGAATTGTTGTTTTATTCCAGGTTGACTGGTATGATCTGGAAGGGACCAAGAAGGAACCGAAGATTAGAAATGATGGTTACTTCACAAGCGTCAATACTGGAGATTACTGGTACCAAGATGATCCCTACATTCTTGCTGAATAAGCAACGAAGGTCTTTTACTTGCCAGACACCCTACTACAACACCCATGGAGAGTGGTGCAAAAATTTGAGCACAGGCATTTGTGGAGATATAATGAAAATGAGGAGGACATAGCTCCCACTGGCATGGTACTTGCATATCAAGATGATGAAATTGACCAAACCTTGCATGATGTTATACTTGATGAAGGTCTCAGTGATGGTTCGGAGGTTCCGGTGCCTATTACTGGCGAGGAGACTGTGGTTGCAGCCGCTGAAGTTGACGCAATTCGCCAGCAGGAGCTGTCTAATGTGGATGGATTCAATTCTGAAGATGAGGACGGCGACACTCTATGGCAATACGTCGATGAAGATGAAAATGCTGCCGATGAAAGTGACGACGACTAGGATATCAAATCAGTAAATGTTTAAGTAGATCCGAACTGAAATCATGTGGACCTTATGATTTATATGTAATTTATATGTAGTTGAAGTGGACTTTCTTGAATATTAAACCTACCGTAGGTGCCTACTATCCGGTTCACTGTATTATGTAGCATCAGAACTTCCTGTTGCATCTTTACAAAATATACGATCACGCATGGGGATGCCGATTATCCGGTACGTTGTATTCTAAAACAACGGAACGTCCTGTTGGGCTACGTGAATGTGTTGATCTCCAATGCGGGCATGATCGAGGAGTATGCAACGTGACATGCTCATGATCATGTATTACTAGGTGAACGAATCAACGAAGGAAGGGCTGTGTTGATCTCCAATGCGGGCATGATCGAGGAGTATGCAACGTGACGTGCTCATGATCAGGTAGTACTAGGCGAACGAATCGACGAAGGAAGGGATGTGTTGATCTCCAATGCGGGCATGATCGAGGAGTATGCAACGTGACGTGCTCATGATCATGTAGTACTAGGCGAACGAATCGACGAAGGAAGGGATGTGTTGATCTCCACTGTGGGCATGATCGAGGAGTATGCAACATGACGTGCTCATGATCATGTAGTACTAGGCGAATGAATCGACGAAGGAAGGGATGTGTTGATCTCCAATGCGGGCATGATCGAGGAGTATGCAATGTGACATGCTCATGATCATGTAGTACTAGGCGAACGAATCGACGAAGGAAGGGATGTGATGATCTCCAATGTGGGCATGATCGAGGAGTATGCAACGTGACGTGCTCATGATCATGTAGTACTAGGCGAATGAATCGACGAAGGAAGGGATGTGTTGATCTCCAATGCGGGCATGATCGAGGAGTATGCAACGTGACGTGCTCATGATCATGTAGTACTAGGCGAATGAATTGACGAAGGAAGGGATGTGTTGATCTCCAATGTGGGCATGATCAAGGAGTATGCAACGTGACGTGCTCATGATCATGTAGTACTAGGCGAACGCATCGACGAAGGAAGGGATGTGTTGATCTCCAATGTGGGCATGATCGAGGAGTATGCAACGTGACATGCTCATGATCATGTAGTACTAGGCGAACGAATCGACGAAGGAAGGGCTGTGTTGATCTCCAATGTCCGGTTCTTTGTATTATGTACGACAGGACCATCCTGTTATGACTTTCATGCTCATCGACATACATCCGGAGGATTGTCCGGTCTGGTATACATCGGAACAGAGGAACTTCCTTGTAAACTACAGGTACGAAAGGCGCTTCCCATTTCCTGGTCACAGGGTGCCAACAGCGCACTACACACACCTTTACGGCTTTATCCAATGGTGTGTCACTCGTGCTGACCCGCCATCCCCCCATTTACTGTCTCCTCACTTGAGGCGCAACCCCTTGGTACGGTTCCGCCGCTGCCGCCACCGCTTGTAGCAGCCTCCAGTGGATACCTCAATCCGTCGCTGAAATCAGAGGTATGTGACCGCCTCCAGGCTCCAGCGGATACCGCAATCCGCCGCTGAATTCTTGGAATGACACTAATTCGAGAAATTCATTGCAGATGGGACGAGATGGTGGCAAGAGAGATGGAAAGGCGCTTGATCCTCCTCCGGCGAAGTGACAACGAAAGTCACAGCTCACTTCTGAAGGCATGTCTGGTCCTCAGACGAGGCTAAGGTGTAGGCCTGCGGCACGGGATTCTTCCTCTGCCCCTACACGCCACACACAGGGTGCGTCAACCTCGGTGCCTTCCTGCCGCACACGGGGTGGGTCAAGCTCGGCGCCTTCCTGCCGCACACGAGGTGGGTCAACCGCGGCGCCTTCCTGCCGCACACAGGGTGGGTCAACCGCGGGCCGTCGCCCGCCCCGCCCTTCAGAGTTTCCTGCGCCAGATCCCAGGAAGGAGAAACAGGTACAACTTCACCCTCCACCGGAAGAGCCGCTTAAGATGATGGACCTGCGCAACCACACCTACCAAATGATTAAAGGTCTTAGATAGGTGCCTAAGAAGCATTGGTGGGACAAAACCAAGGACAAACGGGTCGAACCAAGATTTAGGAATGTCCTTCAGCAAACTTTCTATTACAACTACAAATACCTGCCCATGAAACTGTACCAGCACAGGGTTATAAATTGGGATCATATGACGTTGGCCGCGGGAGGGGATGTTAAGGCATACTTCGATGATCATCCCGGATTGGCTGATTTGGTCTCAATGCATCATAAGTATGTTGAGGATTGGGTGAGAGTTTTTTATGCTACTGTGTACATTGTCGATACTAGGGCGTACATCATGTTCATGTTTCAGGGACGCCAGTATACTCTTTTCCGACACCATATTGCTGACAAACTTGGATTGACGGATTTTGAAATAGGAAAGTACGACCATAAGACATCCCTACATAATATTGTCTACGGGGATCGTGAACCACCTCGGCGTAGTTTGCTCGGTGGGTCGTTCCCGTCCGACGAGGAGATGGCCGGACTTTTTGTTGAGTCATTCACAGGTAGGCGAGCATATCGCACGCCTGACATGCTTACCCCTGAGGCAAATGTGGTTCACCGGGCACTACGAAAGACATTGTTACCACGGATTGGCAATGCAGAGTCGATCACTAGTCTTCAGCAGTGGCTTCTCCTTCACGTCATGACTGGCCGGCCCTTCGACATCGTGGACTTCATTATAGCCGAGATTGAAGATGTTATCTTTGATGGGTTGACCATGGCCCGAAATATGTCGTATGCTCACTGGATCTCCTTCATGTTGAGTAGTCTTACCAGAGTAGATGAAGATGGGGAAAGGGTGCGAATCGGACCCAAAGATTGGCGTCCCAAGTACATGATGTCCGAGACACATTTCAAGGAATACAGGCCTGCGAGACCAGGAGACAGACGTCGTGGCCTAAGGGCTACAATTGAGCCATCTCCTGATGACATTTGTTCCTCAGACAGTGAAGGCAATGAGGCGTCTCCAGTGAGACATCTCCGAGTACATGATGGTGCATCACTACCCACTGAAAAAACAGAAATAGTTCCAGTCACTCCAGCAACAACTAGTGAGCCAATGGACTCTTCCTTCTTTGTCAAACTGATCCTTGAAAATCAGCGTGACCAGAGAAAGTTCCAGTCAATGATGGAGATGAGGATGGCACAGCAGGAGGAGTTAAACCGCGCACACTCGGAGCAGATAGCACAAATGGTAACACAACACCAGCGCACTATGGAGAATTTTGTGAATGCTTCACTCAGTCACCTTCACCAAATTAACGGCTTGCCGCCACCGCCTGCTCTACTCACACCTATTGGTCAGACTCCCTTGCAACTCATGCCTCCTGCTAACTTGGGTAAATCATCTAAAGTCTATGAGCTGCCTCACAGTTCAGCAATTGGTTCACAATGGATGACAGAAAAGGATTCCAAAGAAGAAAAGGAAGCAGATGCAACAATATTCAAGGTTCTATCTGATATTGCAGCAGAGGAAACGAATAAGGAAGATCCTTTGGCGGCAACAGCAAATGGTCCGGAAGATCCTGCTCCAGCTACCTCGGAAGGCTCTCGTGCAGCTGATCCTACTCCAGCTCCTGCTACGTCGGAAGACTTTCCTGCTCCTGCTCCTGCTCCTGCTACCTCAGAAGGCTCTCCTGCTCCAGCTCCTGCTACCTCAGAAGGCTCTCCTGCTCCAGCTCCTGCTCCTGCTACCGAAGAAGGCTCTCCTGCTCCTTCTCCTGCTACCTCAGAAGGCTCTCCTGCTCCAGCTCCTGCTACCTCAGAAGGCTCTCCTGCTCCAGCTCCTGCTCCTGCTGCCGAAGAAGGCTCTCCTGCTCCTGCTCTTGCTCCAGCTCTGGCTCCTGATGACCCTCTTCACAATCCTGTTACATCGGCTCCTTCGAACACCGACGAAAAAGAGGTAGAATGTTAAACATTCCTTTTATTGTCATTGATTCCATTTGATTGTTGTATTCGAGTTGAACAATACATTTTTCTTCATGTGTGCGAACCAGCCATAAATAATCGTTTTGCCTGGGCTTTGTGCTCAGGTCTTCACAATTGCTGACCAAGATGAAATTGTACAGGAGTCAGAATACTCCCAATACTCTTGTACAGGTACCAGCACTTCGTTTGCAGAATAGAACATCGTACTTGTGTCGTGACGTTGAAGACTGCGACTTCAATACGATTGAATCCTCCGATTGGATTAATGGCTTGGATCCATGCGAGATTCCTACAACCAAAACGGAGAGTTCTACGGCCTCGACATCACGCAATGCATGAGTCGTGCTATGCACAAAACAAACTCAACACTCCCTATGCATGATTTTGTTTGTAATTTTCAATGTAATCCTTGATTCATGTCACAATACCGATGTTTGATGAGAGGAAGGGATGTGTTGATCTCCAATGTGGGCATGATCGAGGAGTTTGCAACGTGACGTGCTCATAATCTTGTAGTACTAGGCGAACGAATCGACGAAGGAAGGGATGTGTTGATCTCCAATGTGGGCATGATCGAGCAGTATGCAACGTGACGTGCTCATGATCATGTAGTACTAGGCGAACGAATTGACGAAGGAAGGGATGTGTTGATCTCCAATGTGGGCATGATCGAGGAGTATGCAACGTGACGTGCTCATGATCATGTAGTACTAGGCGAACGAATCGACGAAGGAAGGGATGTGTTGATCTTCAATGTGGGCATGATCGAGGAGTATGCAACATGACGTGCTCATGATCATGTAGTACTAGGCGAACGAATCGACGAAGGATGGGCTGTGTTGATCTCCAATGCGGGCATGATCGAGGAGTATGCAACGTGACGTGCTCATGATCATGTAGTACTAGGCGAACGAATCGACGAAGGAAGGGATGTGTTGATCTCCAATGTGGGCATGATCGAGGAGTATGCAACATGATGTGCTCATGATCATGTAGTACTAGGTGAACGAATCGACGAAGGAAGGCTGGTGTTGATCTCCAATGTGGGCATGATCGAGGAGTATGCAACGTGACGTGCTCTTGATCATGTAGTACTAGGCGAACGAATCGACGAAGGAAGGGCTGTGTTGATCTCCAATGTGGCCATGATCGAGTAGTATGCAACGTGACGTGCTCATGATCATGTAGTACTAGGCGAACGAATCGACGAAGGAAGGCATGTGTTGATCTCCAATGTGGGCATGATCGAGGAGTATGCAACGTGACGTGCTCATGATCATGTAGTACTAGGCGAACGAATCGACGAAGGAAGGGCTGTGTTGATCTCCAATGTGGCCATGATCGAGTAGTATACAACGTGACGTGCTCATGATCATGTAGTACTAGGCAAACGAATCGACGAAGGAAGGGATGTGTTGATCTCTAACGTGGGCATGATCGAGTAGTATGCAACGTGACGTGCTCATGATCATGTAGTACTAGGCGAATCGAATCGACGAAGGAAGGGATGTGTTGATCAATATAAGGGGAGCAGTACATAAACGAAATGAGTAGTTTCTAGTCAAGGAATATCCTATCTAGTAGTATCTTGATTAGAGGAACATCCTTTGCCTCAGTATATAGCGCTGACCAGCCCTCAGAACAAACCAGCACGCGATTCAAATATTCGGAATTTCGGACGCCCGGGCAAAGCAGATGTTAAATGTCCTGTTTGCTTTCCCCTTCCCAATGCACCCTGTTTCAGTCACTACTATAATGAAAGGGTATATTGGTAATCTGACAAGGCCCTCCACCGAATTTGATAAATTACCCCCGCCCCCTTCCCTCCCCTCCATTCTACTCCTATCCTCGCCATCTCAAATCTTTCCTCCCCCATTTCACCTTCCCTCCTCGCCGGTAGCCCTAATCTTCACCTCCTCTCCTCCATCGTCTCAAATCTACCGCTCATAGCTTCAGCCCCTTTCCCATCTGCCTCTGTAGTAGCAGCGGCGACGACACAATGGCACCAGGAGGGAAGGTCTATGAAGGAAATATCCAGAACAAGGTACAATGTTTTCCTCCTCGGTTCAGCTTCCCCGGTGGCTTCGTACTTGCGTGTTTTCCCATGTGGCAGATCCATGTGTGCACTAGTTTTTTTGATCAGGTAGATCCCATGTCTACACTAGTTCTTTTTAGGATCTTGTTTTGACTAGGAACATCCTTTCAGGATCTTGTTCGGCTAGGAACATCCTACTGGTTCTTATAGAAGTTTTTAGATCTGACAGATCCCATGTCTACACTACTTCTTCTCAGGATCTTGTTTTGACTAGGAACATCTTTTTCAGGATCTTGTTTCAGCTAGGAACATCCTACTGGTTCTTATAGAAGTGTTTAGATCTAGTTTTATTTACAGTGGTAGGCCAACCTTACAGAAGTTTCTCTGCTTTCCTAACAGAAGTAGACGAGCGCGGCGATTACGAGCGGCAGGGGAACATGAATGTTTTGAAGAATCACAATTTCTTCTCTAGTCTTGGCATCATGAAAATGAAAGCACTTTTAGCAGCTGACCGACCAAGCAGAAAGGGTACCAACGATACAACAATACATGATTCGGATCCGGAGTACAACCCTTCTGATGAACATGAATCTGACCCAGAGACATGTCAACAAGAGGTAGTCTTATCATGAACTCATTTCATGTACTAGTTATGCAGGATTGCTTCTGATCTTCTCTTTCTTTGTTGAATTTTGTGTAATCAGGTCACTCATAGCCTACCTGTCAGTGGAGGAAGAGGGACCAAGAGAATTTGGGCACCGGATGACCCTACCAGAATGCCTCCTAGACTGACTAGGACCAAGGCAAGGGAATTGGCTTTAGCTGATGGGAGTGGGACAACTCTTGATACACAAGAATTGCCCATTGAAGGCCAAGCAACAACAACCCACGATGAGAACATCATTGACATGACGACTGCAGAAGGCAAGTCATTTGATCTCATATTCGAATGTCCTAATTACCAACCGAATAATTATTAACTTGTATGGCTGTAACAAACTTGTTAGGTGATGCACGCCCTTCCAGAGCACAACGGGGGCCGCGGGATTCAAGAAGATTGGGCAGAGATCTGGACCAAATTAGCCGAGGCTTAAATGGCAAGATCCCTATACACATTCAAGAAGGGCTCAAACGCCCAGAGGCACCAATGCAAGCTGCAAAGTTTGCATCAAAAGGTGGGATCATAGTGCATGGCCACATACCGATCCTTCCTAGCTGGAAGGACTACAAGACAAAGAAGAACCAGCAAGATGGTGAAAAGACTGAAGACCATCTCAAGAACTACATGGGCAAACTAGCGGTGTGCATATGTCCACTCGTCTACTACCATAGTTCTTTGCATCCATTCTTGTCATCCATTTATCTGAAAATTGTCTTGTGCTAGGGGCAATTCGACATTGACACCACCAGTGAGCCTGTAAGGGTGGCATGCACTGACATGCTAAAGTCGATACAGAGACAGGCGAGGTATCGCCTGAAGCAAAAGTACTTCAATGATGTTCCAGCAAATGCAGTCCCAACTAAATCTCCTATGCCCAATCTGACCGATGCCCAATGGAAGGCACTGGTTAATATGTGGTCTTCCCCTGAGCACAGGGTATGATAGAACTTCAACTTGCCACTACCACATTTTCATGTACTTATATATTGTTCTTAATCTTATTTCTTACACGAGTTCTTATTATTGTAAAGGTGAGGTGTAGTACAAACACCGTTAATCGAGGAAAGATCAAGTACCATCAGCGCATGGGATCTTGAAGCTACATTGTACAAGCTAATCTTGTGGTATGCAGATGATCAAGTCATGTTTTTGCTTTGTAGTTCATTTCATGAACCATTTTACAATGCTAGCACTTTGATAATTATGCCTATTTTCGAAACATATTTAGAGGCAGAAGTATACTGCTGAAGGAGAAGGGCTAAGTCCACTTGATTATTTCAAGTCCTTCCACTGCAGCAAGAATGGCTTCACCGCTCCAGTACAGGCAGCCATTGTAAGTACTTGTCTGCTTTTGCATTTTTCTATGCAACAATACTAGAAACATGTGTGACTACTTTCATTTTATTTCCTTTTTAGGCTCACATAGAACAAATTGTCGCTGAACCTCAAGGCGACCAACCAAGAAAGACTGCTGCTGAAGCTGTGGCGGAAGTTGTCCAATCTAGGACTTTTCGGGAGGTTGCTGGCATTTGCCCGCCCTCCATGAAAAAGACTAGGGCTGGACTTAACAATGAGAAGCACTTCAGGTTCATGAAATACGAGCTGGACTTAACAATGAGAAGCAAGGGGGGGGCACAACTACGGCAAAAGATTGTTGAACAGGAGGCCGAGATGAGCGAATTGAGATTGAAGGCTCAAGAACAGGAGACAACATTGAAGTCTCAAACAGAAGCGCTTGAAGCTTTGAAGAAGAGCACAACTGACATGCATAATCTGATCCAAGGCTTGATAAATTTCAGCCAGGTTTATCCTCCTCTCAACTGAAGTGTGGTCCTGGTGAACTTGTGTTGCTGATGACTTGTTGTATGTGAGAGCCAGGTGTGGTTCGAGGACCGGTGGATGGTCGCTTCCTGGTGTGATGAGTGATTGACAACGTGGTGTGGACTGATTCTTGGCTAAGTATTGCAGGTGCTGGTTGCGGCTTGACTGGTGCAGGTGCAGGTGAAGAACAAGCGCGAAAGGTCGTTGCCGGTGAGGCCTCCAGGTGTGGAGAAGACAAGTAGGCTTGGTTCGAGGGACCCGATGGCCAGCGGGGTCAAGTGCGGGCCGCATGGTGGCAAGAACGGCAAGATGAAGTCATGGACGGTTTCTTCGTTGAGCTTCAAAACCAAGGTCGAGCCGGGACTACGTGGGAGCCGAGTCATGAGTGGTGATTGGCGGAGGCTACACCGAGTTCGCGGGGTTTCCGGTGGTTCACCAGAAAACCACTGGGTTCCTTGGTTGATCCACAAAGCCAAGACCGAAGAACCGAAGACGGAGGTGCAGCAGCTCCAGACCGGTCTGACCTGTGGGTCTGACTGGTCTGACCGGTGGGTACCGGTCTGACCGGTGAGGAGCACCGGTCTGACCGGTGTGCGACGATGCAGTCCGGAATCTTCGAAGCGGAGGACACGCGTCGGGATCGCAAGGCTTGCGTCGAGGCTAAGCAAGTTTGCGGTCGCTGGGCATCCGTCCGATGGTGCGAAGACAAAGACTTCCAAATTCACCCTTGAGGGGCATGTATCCCTAGTTAGCTAGTAAGGGTATTTTCGTCTTTCGGTTGCCTCCATATAACCCAAGTGGTGAGAGGATGGCAGCCATCTCTTGGAACCCTAGCTCATTTGGTTTTCCTATTTTCCTTCCTATTTTCCTTAGGATTTTCTTAGGACTAGCTTGAGACCTTCATGGTGAGATCTTGTGAGAGGGAAGGATGATCGGGCGGCAAGCTAGACCTTGTATGAACCTCTTTGGTATGTATAGATGATTCAGCGTGGTTCCTCAAGGCTTGGATGTGTCTTTCCCGTTTCTCCTTTTTGGTGATTTTCGGAGCCCTTTCTTGGCGATTTTCTTGGAGCGATTTCGAGGCCTTTCTCTTTGGGATTTGGTGGGGGATGTATGCATGAACCCTTCATGGTTCTTTTTCTTTTGATTCCCCTCCCAAATCCGTGAGCAAAGGGGCTCCATTTTAGGGTTTTCGTGGCTCTAAGGTTAGAGGCGTTCTTGGTGGGATTTCTTCGATTCCTCTTGATTTAGCAAGTTTTGGTGGACCAAATCTTGGCTATGGAGTGCCCATGAGGTGTTCCTACTATCCCCAAAGTCTTGCACAAATCCGTGGAGCGATTCGGGAGATCGGGAGTTGGATTTGGGGGAGTTGACCCGCGGGTGCTGTTCATCCCCAAGCGGCCCAGCCTGACCGGTCTGACCGGTGCTGCTCACCGGTCTGACCGGTGCAGAGGCTCTGTGGGTTTTGCCTCGGGTGAACGTCTGGGTAAGTTCGTTGTTGTCCCGTGTTTCTGCTGTTTCGAGTTTGGGTCAGTTTGGAGCTCGGTAGGCCTGTTTGGAGGATTTGGGGTTTCCTGGCTTGAACCGGTCTGACCGGTGAGCTACACCGGCCTGACCGGTGTAGGGGCCTTCTGTGGAAGTTCCCAGGTTTTACCAGCAGGGACCGGTTTGACCGGTGCTGCTCACCGGCCTGACCGGTGTAGGTCAGTGGTGCTCGAGTTGGTGTTCCGCTGCGTTCTCGAGTCCGTGAAGGTGGTTGTTGGTTCCTAGGACCAGTAGCTGTTGGTATTTGTTAAGCCTACAGAAATATTATGATGGATAATCCGCAAGCGCACGGATACCGGTGAGCATTCCACCCGGGAGAGGGTTTTAAATATCGAATCCACAAGGAGAATAGTAAAGAGAGTATCTGAGGTATACAACTAATCACTGAGTAGCTATCAAGGACTTGACAGAAACAGAGATAAGGAAAACTTAAGGATATCTGGTTCTTATTCTCACAAGCTATGTCTATATTGTTCATATGGGGTGATTGTCTGAAGGCACACTTAGGAAAGGGAACCTCCCGAGAATCTATGGGGGGAGTCCTACGGTTTCTATAGACGGGAGGTGGACTGCAAAGGACAGACGGGAACAAGGTCACTTCCCACTTCTACCACACGATCCGGAATATAGAAGGCATTCATAAGCTAGCTAGTCTAAGCACCACGGTTACACTAAACATGCAACTTTAACTCAAGAGCGACAGGAATTAAAGTACTCAAAGAGTTATGAACCGTAAGAACAATAAAAACAATGTTACTCACTTGAATAAGAAGTCGATCTTTCCACAAGGTCTCAGATCAGGCTCCAATGGAGTTGATCCCAGAGGTAGAAGATGAAGAGGAGACACCGACAGGTCCGGGCCTTCCTTCAGCTTCGCCTCTACCGCTCTCTAATCCTCTCGAACAAGATTAGCTAGATCTAAATAGATCATGGCTCTAATCTCTCAACTTGATACTAACTCTCCAACTCTAATTCTAATCTAGAGCTCTAATCTCAGATAGGCATAGAGGATCTGATAGAATGAATTGTTGTTTGCCCTGGGGTCAGGGGGTCTGCTTATATAGCCCAGAGGAGATGACGTGCACCGTACGATCAAACCGACCTAACTTGTGGTTTAGATTGATCCTCATAGGCGGTGGAAGAACATTCTGGAAGCTGGGCCCATTTGGCGCCAGGGGGGCCGACCGGCCCCACCACCAGGCCGATCCGGCTAGGGTGGGCCCCCCTCGGGGTCCACTTCGGCCAGGTGGGTCCTTGATCCTTCTAGATGCTTCTTTCTTAGGTGCTAAGTCACGTTGAGTTCCGGAACCTTCTGGAGTGTTCTAGAGTGGTTTCTTTGCATATTTTCTGAATAGTCCCTGTAAATTCATAGATTCACCAAAACTCGTGGAAATTGTCAATATAAACCCTAATAAGGTGATCTAATTATATTTTAGTCCTTTTTCCAGTAAATGTGAGGGGAAATATTTATAGATAAAATATGCCAACAGTAGCACTCCAGTGGCTGCGTGGTCTTGGCCAACTTGGGTAGTTGAGTCGGAGACGTGATTTGGAAGCCGTGTTCGTCTTGTTGGAGTTCTCATCTCCTTCGAGAAGAATTTTTATCGGCTCCCATTCACTCCCCCCTCTCTGGTTCGCCTAATCGGTCCTTCAATTGGTATCAGAGCCGGTTTGGGTCTTCATTGACTCTTACCAGTCTAAGATCCAAAGATGGCGTACCAGGAATGGGGTTCGGGTCCTCCGCACTTCGATGGGAAGAACTACCAGATGTGGCAGAGGCGGATGGCAGCGTTCCTCCGCGGAAAGGGTCAGATCCTTTGGGACGTCACGGTGAACACAGCTTATGTTCATCCGATGAACTTCCTTGCTCCAGGATCGAGGGATATGTTCGAAGCCAACAACAAGGCTGTCGACTACTTGTTTCGTGCTCTGTGTCAGCCTGAATTCGATCGGGTTCAGACAGAGGACTTAGCTTGTAGGATTTGGGAGCAGTTGAAGGATGCTCATGCTGGGAATGCTCAGGTTCAGGCTCGGATGTACGCAACTTACCGGAGAGAGTACGAGAACTTCACTCATCTCCCCGGCGAGTCCGTCGATGCCCTTTTCCAGCGGCTTACGGTCGTTGTGAACAACATGAGAGCCAACGTGGCCATGCTCCCATACGATGATCATGATAGAGCTATGAAGCTCTGGCACTCGTTGGATCGTACCGTATGGGACGGGAAGTTTGAGGCTATTGTTGAGTCCGAGAAGTATGACATCTTGACGGTGAATGAGCTGTTCTCGAAGCTCAAGTCGGCTGAGTTGGACCGTTGTATGACAGCCAAGATCGAGAGCCTGACTGATTCTCATAGTCTCGCTCTCGTTGGTGGTAAAGGAGCTAAGTCTAACGCTAACGCATCCTCCAGGATGTACTCTCTGTCTTCTTTGATGTCTTTGCCAGACGAGGAGTTCGACGTGCTTGGAGAGGACGAGCTGGCGTTGCTGACCAGGCAGTTCGAGAGGATTCACGAGAACCGAGTGAACTCAAGGAGGAACTCGAGGGCGTGTTTCAAGTGTGGCAAGACCGGACACTTTTTCGCCGAGTATCCGAAGGTGAACAACCACGATAAGCACAAGTCCAAGGACAAAGGAAAAAGATCCAAGAAGAAGGAACATGAACATGGGAGGAAGACACGGACCTGAGAGAAGATCAAGAGATCGAGCGACATCGACTCCGACTCTGAGGACGTGTTATCAAGCTCGAGTGAAGAAGAAGAAGAAGAGGACAGCAAGAGGAAACACAGGAAGAAGAAGAAGGACTTCGGCAAGTACTTGAACGGCCTTTGCTGTACCGCAAGCAAGACTTCGAGAGGCTGCAACAAGAAGGATGGTCTTTGCGGCATGGCACGCAGCTCCGGCAGCAAGAGAAGCCAGAAGAACGCCTCGGATTCAGACTCCGACTCCGAGGATGAGGTATGTGATGAGCTCTCTTCTTTGCGCAAGGAGAATGAGGAGTTGGTTGACTTGCTTGATAATCGCGATCACATGCTTAGAGAGGCTAAGAAGCTTAGGAAGGAGCTTAGGGCTTTGCTTGAAGATGCTAGGAATAGAGTGGCTGAGCTAGAAACACAGAACCTTGATGCCAAGCTTGAGATAGATTCGCTTAAGGCTAGTCCTGTTGTTTCTGATGAAGTTGATTGTGCTGATTGCTCTGTTTTCCTAGCTGATTTGACTGCTCTTAGGGAAAAGCATGCCTCCAAGTGTGAGGAACTAGATGTGCTTAGGGTTGAGTTGGCTGAGCTGCAATCTAGACCCACTTTGCTTAGTGCATGTACTTCTTGCCCTGGTTTGCATGAAAAAATTGCTGAGCTTTGTTCTCGCATTGTTTCGCTTGAGGCTGATTTGAAAGTGCCTATTCCTACTTCTTGCTCTACCTGTGAATTGCATGCTGTGAAGAATTTGGAACTTGCACAATGTGTTGATCATTTGCAGGATGAGAATAGTAAGTTGCGTGAAGTGCTGAGTTGATTGTCTAGTCAGGAACCTCAGCTTGGCATGATGATTGCCGGTTATAAGCGCTTTGATGGTTGGGCTTTGGGATCTGTTAAGTTTGGTGAGAGCAGTGGTGAGAGAGAAGGGAAATTTAGGAATATTCCAGTTCCACCACAACCCACATCCAAAGACAAGTTTGTACCCAAGCCAAACCAGTTGCTTAAACCGAGAGAAAAACCAAGTGAGAAGGCTAGTGAAAAGCCTGAGAAGCCTTGTGAAGAGCCTCACCCCAAGCCTAAGCCAAGACCAATCCGTTTCCATTGTGAGTTTTGTGGAAAGGATGGTCACAAGAGAGAGTTTTGCTATAAGAGAAGAAGAGAGGCGAGAATGGCTAAGGAGTGGGCAAACAAGGACAGGTACCACCCTTCTCATAGTGTGCCTGAGCCACGTATGCCACTGCCTAAGGGAAAGGGTGTTGTGCATACGGTTCCAGCATGGAGAGATAGGAGAGCTTCAGGTGGAGGCAAGTTTGCTGGCCGAGGACCACCGGCCAGACCGGTCAGAGCGACCGGTCAGACCGGTGCTAGGCAGAGTGCTGGACAGTTTGGTTTCTGGGGTCGTGACGCTAGAGAGTTCACCCCTTTTGGTCGTGGAACAGATGGTAGGAGCTTTGAGTCTGGTGGTGTTGAGTTTGCTGGACACTTTCCACCTCGTGATCAATACGAGTTTGGGAGAGGTCGCAGTTTTGAGTCTCAGAGGGGCTACGGACCACGCTTTCCCTTTCGTGGTACTCGTACTCCTCCAGTGAGACGGGAGTGGTTTTCCCATGGTGGTTCCAGGTTTGATAGGTTTGATAGGATGGATCGCAGTTTTGATAGGCGCGGTAGGATGGATGTTACTAACCCTACTTTTGAGGAGATGGCTCGGCACTGGTTTGACACTTTTGGTACTAACCCCAGTGTTGAGTCATTTGCTCGCTCTCGCTCTTGGTTTTGAGTTGCAGGTGGGAGGCCCGGAGAACATTTGGTTGATATCGGGGGTGGTTCTCCGGCTTCATACCCCGGTGGTGACATGGAGGTACATCACTTTCGGGGATGGTGGACAAGGACGGGTGAATTCTGAAGAAATGATAAAGGTAAGTGAATTTGTGACCTTCAAGTGTGTGGCCTTGGTCAAGCCACTTGGTTTGTTTCGCTCCTTGCCCTATCTCATGTGTGTAAGGTGAGCTTTGTATGCTCTTTGACCTTAATGCATGAGTTTAGGGGGAGTCTGTGTGCTTAGTGTGCTCTTTACTCTATCATGTGTACTAAGGGTGAGCTTTGTATGCTCTTTGGCCCTAGTGCATGTGTTTAGGGGGAGCTTGTGAGTTTTGCGCTCCTTTGCTCTTTTGCCGGTGGTGTCGAGCCCTTTTTGCCTCCCCTCGAGGAGCCGGTCGTTTGTGAGCTTTGTGTGTGGGAGCTCCTTTGTAGTATATGTATAGCTTTCCTTTGTGCATTTCTTGCATTTGGCATGGCATATGTAACATGATGTATAGGTATCTTTGTATCTTAGGTTGCATGCATTTTGTATCATATGCATTGTTTAGGAAAGGCTTCTCCTATATACATTGTTCACCATGGAATGATATATATGTCTTTGTGAGCTAGTTTGGTAAGCTATGGTTAGTTTGGCTTAGCTCTTGATGATCTTGATTTATATCCATGGTTGATGGCTATGTTTTTGAAAAATCTCATATGTATGCTCTCTTGTGAGTAAATGCCTTTATATGATCTTGACATGTTTTTGTGGCTTGGCTATGCTTAATTTGTGGTTGGATAGCTTATTTTGATCATATGGGGCCAAAGGCTCATTTGCCATCATGAATGTTTAGCCCCCATGCTTGATCTTGTGGAGGGGCATAAGTTCCTTTTTGTCGCAAAGACATTTCATGTACCAATTTCAAATCTGAAAATGAAATGTAAATTGCTTGGAAAATATGCTCCCATGTCATATGTGCTAATTTTAATTTGCTTTGGGTGCTAAACCGTTGCATGATGCCTACCGATGAGAAGTCTCATATCTAGAAGTAGGCACATGGCTCGGTGGCTTTGACATGACATGAGGTGCTTGTGGGTGTTTATGATGGTCTTATGCTTAGAATGGTTGTCCTAGCATGAAGTTTGTGTGGCTTTGCCATTTTGACATGTTTTGCTCATGTTTAGGACTTTGCTCATGAGAGGGTGTTTTTTTTTGCAAAATTGCTCAATTCTATCTTAGCTTCGCCTAATGGTTGTGAAACTTGGTGATCATGAAGTTGATGTCATTACGAAGCTATAGAGTATCTAACTTGCTCATTTGGACATGTGTAGCATCCTTTGTTGAATTTTGTCTATTTGAGAAGCTCTAGGTTGCATTTTCTGCATTTTTAGCTTGATTCATGCATTGTCAACAAGGGGGAGAAGTTTGAGTATGTTTTGGCTTGCTGCATGCATTTAGAAGGTTTCCAAGTGGTTTCGAGCTAGTTTTGAGCTCGTGCAGTTCCCAGTTTTTCCCAGGTGGTCATCGGCCTGACCGGTGAGGTACACCGGTCTGACCGGTGTGAGGTTCAGGTGCTGGGCGATCTAGCACACCGGTCTGACCGGTGTGGTTGACCGGTCTGACCGGTCAGAGCAAAGCTGAAGCAGCTGCTCTGTTTTGCGAGGAGGTTTGCATGCATTCGTCCAGGGGGAGTTGCATTGGTTCAGGGGGAGCTTGCATGTGTTCAGGGGGAGCATGCATGTGTGCAGGGGGAGTTCTTTGTGGTTTTCGAGCTTTGGATTGTTGGCTTGTGCTCTTTGCTTGAGCATGGTTTTGTCTCGGATGTGTCGAGCCGTTGCCCTTGCCTAAGGGGTCCGAGACTTGTCTTCTTCAAGTGATCTTGGTCTTTGCTTTTTCTTTGGCTTTCGATCATTTGTTGGAGTTTCTTTTAGTCGTTTCTTTTCTTTTCCTTTTCTCTTGGTTACCAAAACGTGTGTGTTGTCAATGCACCCATCAAGGGGGAGATTGAGAGCCAGGTGTGGTTCGAGAACCGGTGGATGGTCGCTTCCTGGTGTGATGAGTGATTGACAACGTGGTGTGGACTGATTCTTAGCTAAGTATTGCAGGTGCAGGTTGCGGCTTGACTGGTGCAGGTGCAGGTGAAGAACAAGCGCGAAAGGTCGTTGCCAGTGAGGCCTCCAGGTGTGGAGAAGACAAGTAGGCTTGGTTCGAGGGACCCGGTGGCCAGCGGGGTCAAGTGCGGGCCGCATGGTGGCAAGAACGGCAAGATGAAGTCATGGACGGTTTCTTCGTTGAGCTTCAAAACCAAGGTCGAGCCGGGACTACGTGGGAGCCGAGTCATGAGTGGTGATTGGCGGAGGCTACACCGAGTTCGCGGGGTTTCCGGTGGTTCACCAGAAAACCACTGGGTTCCTTGGTTGATCCACAAAGCCAAGACCGAAGAACCGAAGACGGAGGTGCAGCAGCTCCAGACCGGTCTGACCGGTGGGTCTGACCGGTGTGCGACGACGCAGTCCGGAATCTTCGAAGCGGAGGACACGCGTCGGGATCGCAAGGCTTGCGTCGAGGCTAAGCAAGTTTGCGGTCGCTGGGCATCCGTCCGATGGTGCGAAGACAAAGACTTCCAAATTCGCCCTTGAGGGGCATGTATCCCTAGTTAGCTAGTAAGGGTATTTTCGTCTTTCGGTTGCCTCCATATAACCCAAGTGGTGAGAGGATGGCAGCCATCTCTTGGAACCCTAGCTCATTTGGTTTTCCTATTTTCCTTCCTATTTTCCTTAGGATTTTCTTAGGACTAGCTTGAGAGCTTCATGGTGAGATCTTGTGAGAGGGAAGGATGATCGGGCGGCAAGCTAGACCTTGTATGAACCTCTTTGGTATGTATAGATGATTCGGCGTGGTTCCTCAAGGCTTGGATGTGTCTTTCCCGTTTCTCCTTTTTGGTGATTTTCGGAGTCCTTTCTTGGCGATTTTCTTGGAGCGATTTCGAGGCCTTTCTCTTTGGGATTTGGTGGGGGATGTATGCATGAACCCTTCGTGGTTCTTTTTCTTTTGATTCCCCTCCCAAATTCGTGAGCAAAGGGGCTCGATTTTGGGGTTTTCGTGGCTCTAGGGTTAGAGGCGTTCTTGGTGGGATTTCTTCGATTCCTCTTGATTTAGCAAGTTTTGGTGGACCAAATCTTGGCTATGCAGTGTCCATGAGGTGTTCCTACTATCTCCAAAGTCTTGCACAAATCCGTGGAGCGATTCGGGAGATCGGGAGTTGGATTTGGGGGAGTTGACCCGCGGGTGCTGTTCATCCCCAAGCGGCCCAGCCTGACCGGTCTGACCGGTGCTGCTCACCGGTCTGACCGGTGCAGAGGCTCTGTGGGTTTTGCCTCAGTGAACGTCTGGGTAAGTTCGTTGTTGTCCCGTGTTTCTGCTGTTTCGAGTTTGGGTCAGTTTGGAGCTCGGTAGGCCTGTTTGGAGGATTTGGGGTTTCCTGGCTTGAACCTGTCTGACCGGTGAGCTACACCGGCCTGACCGGTGTAGGGGCCTTCTGTGGAAGTTCCCAGGTTTTACCAGCAGGGACCGGTTTGACCGGTGCTGCTCACCGGCCTGACCGGTGTAGGTCAGTGGTGCTCGAGTTGGTGTTCCGCTGCGTTCTCGAGTCCGTGAGGTGGTTGTTGGTTCCTAGGACCGTAGGACTCCAGTGGTTGCGTGGTCTTGGCCAACTTTGGTAGTTGAGTCGGAGACGTGATTTGGAAGCCGTGTTCGTCTTGTTGGAGTTCTCATCTCTTTCGAGAAGAATTTTTATCGGCTCCCATTCACTCCCCCCTCTCTGGTTCGCCTAATCGGTCCTTCAGTATGTTCATTCGATTCGATGCTAACTTGATGTATATTGCACAATAGTACTGGTTGAACTATTCCCTGAATGTGGTGTGAATTATATGGAAGTGGGAAATATTTTGTTTTGTTGTCTGATTATGTGCTGGCGATCAGCAGCAGCCAGAACAGTATACAGTGCCCTGCGAAATACAATATGGGCTGATCTAAAAAAAAGCAATATGGGCCGAGGCCCAGGAAAGGCCCTGTGGATAATGCCCAAAATCAAATGTCCAAGCATAATGCAATATGGCCCAAGTTCATTAGATTGCTATGGCCCAATATAAAATAGCCTAATATACTGTGCAACAAACATTTCGGGAATGGCCAAAAAAAATAACACGAAAACCTGAAACAGGCTAAAATTGGCCCAACAATATTAGGCGCACAAAGGCTCTTACATGGACCGGGCCTCAATTTGTGACGAACCGAAATCGTCATAACCCCCTACCACGTCGAAGCCATGATGGATCTCGGTCCGACGTGGCATGTACCTTATGACGCCTTTGTGTTACGAATTTATACGCGTCATTAAACTCATGACGCTGGGAAATAGGGTCTCGTCATTAATCGCGGTTTGTGACGCTCGATTAATGACGACGCGTTTTCGTAACAACCGGCGTCATTAATCGAGGTTTATGACGAGAAATGGCCTTTTTTTTGCGTCACTAGTCGGCGATTTTCTTGTAGTGAATGACGTTTCACGCTTGTTCTTCACCTGCACCAACACCAGTCAAGCCACAACCTGCACCTGCAATACTTAGCCAAGAATCAGTCCACACCACGTTGTCAATCACTCATCACACTAGGAAGCGACCTACCACCGGTCCTCGAACCACACAGGTCCTTAATCTCCCCCTTGATGAGTGCATTGACAACACACACGTTTTGGTAACCAAAGAGAAAAGGAAAAGAAAAGAAACGACTAAAATAAACTCCAACAAGCGATCGAAAGCCAAAGGAAAGGCAAAGAGCAAGATCACTTGAAGAAGACAAGTCTCGGACCCCTTAGGCAAGGGCAACGGCTCAACACATCCGAGACAAAACATGCTCAAGCAAAGAGCACAAACCGCCAATCCAACGCTCAAAAACAACAAAGAGCTCCCCCTGCACACATGCAAGCTCCCCCTGAAGCAATGCAACTCCCCCTGGACGAATGCATGCAAACCACTTCATGAAACAGAGCCACTTCACGAAACAGAGCAGCTGCCTCAGCTCAGCTCTGACCGGTCAGACCGGTCCTCCTCACCGGTCAGACCGGTGGACAAGATCGTCCAGCACCTGACCCTTACACCGGTCAGACCGGTGAGCAGCACCGGTCAGGCCGATGACCACCGGGGAAAAACTGGGAACTGCACGAGCTCAAAACTAGCTCGAAACCACTTGGAAACCTTCTAAATGCATGCAGCAAGCCAAAACATGCTCAAACTTCTCCCCCTTGTTGACAATGCATGAATCAAGCCAAAAATGCAAAAAATGCAACCTAGAGCTTCTCAAATAGACAAAATTCAACATAGCATGCTACACACCTCCAAATGAGCAAGTTAGATATTCTATAGCTTCGTATGGACAAAAACTACAAGATCACCAAGTTTCACAACCATTGGACGAAGCTAAGATGGAAAAGACTATTTTTGCGAAAATTCACCCTCTCATGAGCAAAGTCCTAAACATGATCAAAATATATCAAAATAGCAAAGCTACAAAAACTTCATGCTAGGACAACCATTCTAAGCATAAGACCATTATAAACACCCACAAGCACCTCATGTCATGTCAAAGCTACCGAGCCATGTGCTTACTTCTAGATATGAGACTTCTCATTGGTAAGCAACATGCAACGGTTTAGCACCCAAAAGCAAGTAAATTAAGCATATATGACATGGGAGCACATTTTCCAAGCAATTTACATTTCATTTTCAGATTTATAAATGGTACATGAAATGTCTGCGACAAAAAGGAACTTATGCCCCTCCACAAGATAAAGCATGGGGGCTAAACATTCATGATGGCAAATGAGCCTTTGGCCCCATATGATCAAAATAAGCTATCCAACCACAAATTAAGCATAGCCAAGCCACGAAAACATGTCAAGATCATATAAAGGTATTTACTCACAAGAGAGCATACATATGACATTTTTGAAAAACATAGCCATCAACCATGGATATAAATCAAGATCATCAAGAGCTAAGCCAAACTAACTATAGCTTAGCAAACTAGCTCACAAGGACATATATATCATACCATGGTGAACAATGTATATAGGAGAAGCTTTTTCTACAAAATGCATATTATACAAAATGCATGCAACCTATCATACAAAAATGACTATACATCATGATACAAATGCAATGCAAATGCAAGAATGCATAAAGGAAAGCTATACATATGCTACAAAGGAGCTCCCACACACCCAATTCAAGAAATCAAACAAACACCAAGCTCCCCACGCAAATGAGTGAAAGTTGCTTGATCTAGGGGTTTGGTGAAAATATCGGCTAGCTGGTCATGTGTGGGTACAAGGATCAAAGCGATTTTCCCTTTCTCTACGTTGTCTCTCAGGAAATGATACCTCACTTCTATGTGCTTGGTTTTGGAATGGAGAACTGGATTCTTTGCAACACTTATGACACTTGTGCTATCACATTGAAGTGGGACATGGGTATACTCCTCACCAAAGTCACTCATGGTGTATGTGATCCAAAGGAGCTGAGAGCAACAACTAGCTGCGGCCACATACTCTGCCTCGGTAGTGGATTGAGCGACACTCGATTGTTTGCGAGAAGACCAAGACACCAAAGAAGAACCCAAGAACTGGCAAGTCCCAGAAGTGGACTTGCTATCCAACCGACATCCGGCAAAATCCGCGTCCGAAAATCCATGAAGAGCCAAAGAAGAAGACGCGGAGTACCAAAGGCCGAAGTCGGGAGTATGTCGCAAATACCTGGATATACGCTTGACTGCTTGCCGATGCGAAGTCCTCGGAGACGCTTGAAAACGAGCGCACAGACATACCGAGAATTGGATGTCCGGCCACGTCGCCGTCAAGTAGAGGAGTGACCCGATCATGCTTCGGTACTCCTTCTGGTCTACGTGCTCACCATCCTCGTCCGCATCAAGAGCTGTAGTCGTACTCATAGGCGTCGCCATGGCCTTGGAGTCCTCCATCTTGAACTTCCTCACAATGTCCTTGGTGTACTTGGCTTGGTGCACGAATGTTCCTTCCTTTGATTGCTTGATCTGGAGGCCGAGGAAGAACTGCAACTCACCCATCATGCTCATCTCAAATTCCCTGCTCATGTCTTCTGCAAACCTTGCAACCAAAGAGTTAGACGAGCCACCAAAGACAATATCATCCACGTATACCTGCACAATCAAGATATCTTTGCCCTGCCTGAGGAGAAACAAGGTCTGATCGACCTTCCCCATCTCAAACCCTCTCTCAAACAGGAACCCCCTCAACCTACCGTACCAAGCTCTAGGCGCCTGCTTCAACCCATACAGCGCCTTCCTCAACTTGTACACCCGGTGGGGGTACTTCTCACTCTCAAACCCCGGTGGTTGCCTCACATACACTACTTCCTCCAAAACACCATTCAGGAAAGCACTCTTGACATCCATTTGGTACAACTTGAACCCTTTAGCCACGGAAAAGGCTAGAAGGATCCTAATCGCCTCCAAACAGGCTACGGGAGCAAAGGTCTCCTCGTAGTCGATCCCCTCTTTCTGTGAGTACCCCTGAGCAACAAGCCTTGCCTTGTTTCTCACCACTTCTCCTTTCTCTCCCTCTTTATTTTTCCACACCCATTTTGTCCCAATCGGCTTACACCCCGGTGGAGGATCTACCAACTCCCAAACTTGGTTTCTCTCAAAGTTCTCCAACTCCTCATGCATTGAATTGACCCAATTGTGATCAGATAGCGCGTGTCCAATGTCTTTGGGCTCAAAAGTAGCAACAAAAGCAGCATGAGCGAAATGAGAATTGTTCCGAACCCTCGACCGTGTAGTACGTTTATTGATGTCGCCATTGATCCTCGAAGCTGGGTGATCCACTTGAATTCGCCGGGGAGGTTCTCGCCTTGATGCTACCTCCCCCTCAACAGCAGCTTCGCCTTGATCTGGGTTTGTCGTTGTAGGTGTGGGAGAAGGACCGTCCACCACCGTAGTCGAAGTAGTAGGTACATGCTCAGCCGCGGTGCCACACCACCATCTTCATCATCTCCATGTTCATGCTCCTCCTCCTGGAAAATCTCCTCGCCAAGTTCCTCGTCACCTGCACACTCAAAAACAAGCTGACTACGTGGATGTGTCTCGTCGAAGGTAACCTCGCAAGTCTCCACGATTTGGTTAGTTTCAAAGTTGAGCACTCGAAAGGCTCTAAAATGAGACGCGTAACCAAAGAAAATGCCATCGACAGACCTAGCCTCGAACTTGTCCAACTTCTTACCTTTCTTCAGGATAAAGCATTTGCACCCAAACACGTGAAAGTGACTCACCTTGGAAGTTCTACCATGCATCAACTCGTAGCAAGTTTTCTTCTTATGCACCCTGAGGTAAATCTTGTTCGACACATAGCACGCTTTATTCACCGCCTCAGCCCAGAACCTTCACGGAGTCCTATGCTCATCGAGCATCGTCCGATCCATCTCGCACAAGGTTCTATTTTTCCTTTCAACCACGCCGTTCTGGGGAGGTGTATACGGACTCGAAAACTGGTGTTCAAGACCCAAGTCATGGCAAAAGGTTTCGAAGCGAGAGTTTTTAAATTCGGAGCCATTGTCACTGCGGATCGCTCGTATGGCATCTCCGTGCCTCTCATTTCTCAACCTCAAGACAAGATCTCGAACAAAACCAAACATCTCCCCTTTCTCCTCAAGAAAGAAAACCCACGCATACCGAGAGTAGTCGTCCACCACAACCAGGACGTACCACTTCCCACCCACAGATCGCACGCGAGCTGGGCCAACAAGGTCCATATGGAGCAGCTCGCATGGACGCTCCGTCATCACATCGGTGAGGGGTGGATGGGAAGCAGCTACCATCTTAGCATGCCGACACGGTGCACAAACCAACTCTTTCTCAAACCTCAGCCGTGGCAATCCTCGGACCAAATTGAGCTTACTCAAGCGAGACAAAAGGTCAAAGCTTAAGTGACCCAACTTCCTATGCCACTTCCACAACTCACTCGAAGAACCAGCCAAGAAACAACGCTCCACACCAGAAGACTGAGAGAAATCCGCTCGGAACACTTGACCCTCGGGAACGACCATGCAATCTAGGTCCCCACGAGAATCCAAAATCCGAGAACCACCAGGCCGAAACAACACCTCAAAACCCTCATCCAAAAGCTGGGACACGGAAAGCAAATTGAACCCGAGCGATTGAACAAGAGTAACACGCCTGAGAGTGACCTTCTCACTTACCTTAATCTCACCTTCTGAAAGCACACGCCCTCGCCCATTGTCCCCAAAGGTGATGTATGTCTTGGACACCACCGGGACGAGACTTGAGAACCACCCCTTGTCTCTAGTCATATGCCTCGAGCAACCGGAGTCAATCAACCAAACGTTCCTCAAGTCTCCCACCTGAAATTCAAAAATGAGCACGTGAGTGACCAAATGACTCTGCACTGAGGTTAGTACCGAAAGAGTAAAACCAGTGCCGAGACATTTGCTCCAAAGTGGGGTTAGCACAAACTAAATCATCACGCCTATCAAAGCTACCACCACGAAAACCACCACGGGAACCACCACTAGGGAACCACCCCTGTCTAGCTGGAGGCGAACGAAAACCACGAAAGGAAGACCGTGGACCGTTCCTCCTCTCCATCTCAAAGCTACGACTCCTCCCACCCTCGTATTGAGCACGAGGTGGAGAACGTCCAGCAAACTGACCACTTGCAAACTCACCAAGCCAACCACCAGAACCACGACCACCAGAACCGAACTGAGCATCCGTACGAGCACGGAAACCGAACTGCTGTCTGCCCAGACCAGCACCGGTCTGATCGGTGGTGCTCGGCCAGCAGCACCACCTGCCACCTTTCGATCTCCCCAAGCCGGAACCATCCTCACAATCGCCTTGGCCCTGGGCATTTGCATACGAGTCTCAGGTACACCATCTGAAGGGTGGTACCTGTCCTTGTTAGCCCACTCCTTAGCCATTCTCTCCTCACGCTTCCTCTTGAAGCAAAACTCACCCTTGTGACCATCTCTCCCACAATAGTCACAATGAAAGCGTATGGGCTTAGGCTTGGGATGGGGCTGCTCACTTGGTTTCTCCTCACTCGGCTTCTCACCCTTCTTCTCTCCAACCACACTCTCCTTAGAACTCACAAACTTCACCGGTTTTTGGAAATCATTTGTTGGGAGAGGAAACATGGGAGGATCTGGGGTTGTGTCAAGTTTGTTTCTCAGTAGGTTGGGCTTAGGAGCATAGGCATTTTTGTGGAATGTTTTTGGTGGAGCTGGGATATCACCAATTTTCTCTCCTCCCTCACCACTACACTCTCCAACCTTCTCCGAACCAAGCGCTTGCCCATCATAGCACTTGTATGCCTCTATCATCATCCTAAGCTGTGGTTCATGACCCGACAACCAACCCATTATTTTTCTCAACTCATCATTCTCATCCTGCAAGCGATCCACATAATGTGCAAGTTCCAGATTTTTTAAAGCATGCACTTCACAAGTAGAGAAAGAAGTGGGAACAGGTTCTTTCAACTTAGCCTCAAGCGAAACAGTGTAAGCATACATCTCATCAATCTTTCCATGCAAAACAGGGCAAGAAGTGCAAGCACCTAGCAAAGCAGGTCTAGACTTAAGCTCAGCCACTTCAACCCTAAGCACATCTACTTCATCACAAGTAGAAGCATGCTTATCCTTAAGACTAGTAAGATCAGCTAGGTACACAGAGCAATCACAACAATCAATCTCATCAGAAACCACAGGTGAAGCCTTAAGCGAATCTATCTCAAGCTTAGCATCAAGGTTCTGGGTTTCTAGCTCAGCTACTCGGTTCCTAGCATCTTCTAGTGAGGCCCTAAGCTCTTTCCTCATCTTCTTTGCCTCTCTAAGCATGTCATCACGATTATCAAGCAACTTGCCAAGACGCTCATTCTCCTCAAGCAAGAAGGGAAGCTCGTCACGTACCTCATCCTCGGAATCGGAGTCCGAGTCGCTCTGGTGACTCTTCTTGCTGCCGGAGCTACGAGCCATGCCACAGAAGCCATCTCTCGCGTAGCAGCTCAGCCCGCTCAAGTTCTTGGATGACTTCTTGTTCTTGCGCCGATCACCTTCATCTTCACTGCTGCTCGAGCTCGAGGAAGAGTAGGCGGAGCTGGAGTCGACGACGCTTGCCCCGACCATCGCTCGGGCCTTCCTGCCGCGACCGTCCTTCTTCCTCGATCGTCTCTCATCCTTGTGCTTGTTCTTGTGCTTGTGATCACGCCTTGATCGGTACTTGCCGTCCTTGTTCGACCGGTCCTTGTAGCCGTCCTTGTTCTCCATCTTCTCCGGACAGTCGGCGACGAAGTGTCCTGGCTTGCCGCACTGAAAGCATGTCCGTGGATTCCTCCTTGTGTTCACCCGGTTCTCGTGCAACCTCTCGAACTGCCTGGTCAGCAACGCCAGCTCGTCCTCTCCGAGCACGTCGAACTCCTCGTCTGGCAAAGACATCAAAGAAGACAGAGAGTACATCCTGGAGGATGCGTTAGCGTTAGACTTAGCACCTTTGCCACCAACGAGAGCAAGACTATGAGAGTCAGTCGGGCTCTCGATCTTGGCTGTCATACCACGGTCCAACTCAGCCGACTTGAGCTTCAAGAACAGCTCGTTCACGGTCACAGAGCACAAAACAAGTAGTCGACCGCCTTGTTGTTGGCGTCGAACATGTCCCTCGATCCCGGAGCATGGAAGTTTATCGGATGAACATAAGCTGTGTTCACCGTAACGTCCTAAAGGATCTGACCCTTTCCGCGGAGGAACGCCGACATCCACCTCTACCACATCTGGTAGTTTTTTCCATCGAAGTGCGGAGGACCCGAACCCCGTTCCTGGTACGCCATCCTTGGATCTTAGACTGGTTAGAATCCGAAGATCCGTAACCGGCTCTGATACCACTTGAAGGACCGTAACTGGCGACCAGAGAGGGGGGGAGTGAATGGGAGCCGATAAAAATTCTTCTCGAAGGAGATGGGAACTCCAACAAGATGAACACGGCTTCCAAAGCCCGTCTCCGACTCAACTACCCAAGTTGGCCAAGACCACACAGCCACTGGAGTGCTGCTGGTCCTAGGAACCAACAACCACCTAGATCTACTCGAGAACGCAGCGGAACAAGCAACTCGAGCACCACTGGACTGCACCGGTCAGACCGGTGAGCAGCACCGGTCAGACCGGTCCCTGCTGGAGCAACCTGGCAAAATCTGAGAACTTCCACAGAAGGCCTCTACACCGGTTAGGCCAGTGTCGCTCGCCGGTCAGACCGATCCAAGCCAGGAAATCCCAAATCCACCAAACAGACCTACCAAGCTCCAAAACTGACCAAACTCGAAACAGCAGCAACACGAGACAACAGGGAACTCACCAAGACGTTCACCCGAGCAAAACTCAACCAAGAGTCTGCACCGGTCAGACCGGTGAGAGGCACCGGTCAGACCGGTGTGACCTGAGCTCTCGGGATGAACAGCGCCCGCGGGTCAACACTCCAAATCCAACTCCCGATCTCCCGAATCGCTCCACGGATTTGCACAAGACTTTGGGGATAGTAGGAACACCTCATGGGCACTCCATAGCCAAGATTTGGTCCACCAAAACTTGCTAAATCGAGAGGAATCGAAGAAATCCCACCAAGAATGCCTCTAACCCTAGAGAGGAGAAAACCCCAAAATCGAGCCCCTTTGCTCACGGATTTGGGAGGGGAATCAAAGGAAAAAGAACCACGAAGGGTTCAAGCATACATCCCCCACCAAATTCCAAACAGAAAGGCCTCGAATCCGTCACAAGAAAATCGCCAAGAAAGGGCTCTGAAAATCACCAAAAAGGAGAAACGGGAAAGACACATCCAAGCCTTGAGGAACCACGCTGAATCATCTATACAAACCAAAGAGGTTCATACAAGGTCTAGCTTGCCGCCCGATCATCCTTCCCTCTCACAAGATCTCACCATGAAGCTCTCAAGCTAGTCCTAGAAATTCCAAAGGAAAAAGGAAGAGGAAAATAGCAAAACAAAATGAGCTAGGGTTCCAAGAGATGGCTGCCATCCTCTCACCACTTGGGTTATATGGAGGCAAGCCGAAAGACTAAATTACCCTTAAGGCCTAATACTAGGATACACACCCCCGAGGGGCACTTTGGGGATCTTTGTCTTCGCACCATCGGACGGATGCCCGGCGACCGCAAACTTGCTTAGCCTCGACGCAAGCCTTGTGATCCCGACACGTGTCCTCCGCTTCGAAGTCTCCGTACTGCGTCATCGCACACCGGTCAGACCGGTACCCACCGGTCAGACCGGTCCGATGCTGCTGCACCTCCATCTTCGGTCTTCGGTCTTGGCTTTGTGGATCAACCAAGGAACCCAGTAGTTTTCTGGTGAACCACTGGAAACCTCGCAAACTCGGTGTAGCCTCCGCCAATCAACACTCATGACTCGGCTCCCACGTAGTCCCGGCTCGACCTTGGTTTTGAGGCTCAACCAAGAAACCGTCTATGGCTTCATCTCGCTGTTCTTGCCACCATGCGGCCCGCACTTGACTCCGCTGGCCACCGGGTCCCTCGAACCAAGCCAACTTGTCTTCTCCACACCTGGAGGCCTCACCAGCAACGACCTTTCGCGCTTGTTCTTCACCTGCACCAACACCAGTCAAGCCGCAACCTGCACCTGCAATACTTAGCCAAGAATCAGTCCACACCACGTTGTCAATCACTCATCACACCAGGAAGCGACCTACCACCAGTCCTCGAACCACACAGGTCCTCACACTTCTGGAATTTCTTCAGGGTGAGATTCAAAGAAGCTTGAGATATCAGTCTCGAAGTGATCGTGAGGCAGGCTCCACTCTACAAGTCTTCCATTCTGATCTCTCTTCGCAGGATATTGCTGGTGATGATTCTGCACTGAGAATGTCTGATCCTGGACTTTGGACTGTCCTGAATATGTTTGAACAATTGGCACCATAACAATAGGGCTTTTAGACATATTCCTAATATTCTGATTCTAAATCGGCTGGGCACCCGATGAAGGACCTGGATCGGTTGCATTGATTTGTGGAGATGATGTAACCCCTACTGTTGGATCGTCAATCGGCAGGGAAGCCGATTTGTCTTTTGGGAACACTGGAGGAGTTCGATTTGGTTGGAAGTATGCAGGTCCCACGTATCCCTCTCCTGTTCCTTTCTTGAGCATCTCAGTCAGACAGTTCTGGATGTTATTGGCAAGGACTTTAGATTGATCCATCATCGTCTGATGCACAACCTTGTTCATCATATCTTGAAGTCCTTGAGGATCAGATGAGAAGGTGATCTGCTGGGGCATTGGAAGAGGATTCTTCTTGTAGACCCCACTCTTAGTTTGATCATACGAAGCCAAGCATAGTTCTTCAAACCGCTTCATGTGAGCTTCGAACTCGGCTTTGTCTGCATCCTTCAGCTGATCTTTGGAGACTGTCTGAATGTTGCCCTAGTCAACATCATTATTCTTCAAATTCTTCGACATTGTTGACTTTTTCGGGTCCCACCCGGTGTGCCAAAAGTGTGTTGACGCGAAAATAGGACGTCACCTCCGCGCGTGATACAGGTGACTCCCCGGTCTGTAGCGAGGCGTGCCAGCCAATCTGACCTATTGATTGACGGTGGAAAATATTAGGGATCGGCTAGAGAGCCGATGGGCCTTTTAGTGACACGTGTACCTGCCAAATCGGCTGATACGAAAAGCGGGATCGGCCGGCTCGAGAGCGACCAAGGCGCGAGGGTGTGGATAAGAGATCAGCTGGAATCAGCCAATCGTGACGTCAGCACTCAAGTAGGTCGGAATCGGCTGTAGTGTTAGAAGCCGACGAGATCTAGATCGAGCTGGATAAATTGGTGATAATAGCTAAAAACCACAAGATTGGTATGAAAACTTGCAGATCTAGCTAATATCGGTAAGGGTGAATAAAGAACTAGACGAAACCTCAGCGATGCGCCCGGAGGTTAAAGCCTAGGGTTATTCGGTAAAACGGTACTCACAAGCTTGCTGGAGATCGATCAATTCAACCCGACGAACTTGAAGGACGGCGTTGTAGAAAAGAGAAAAAACGCAATGGCGAAGTCGCCGAAAAGTAGATGCTGTAAATTGTAAAGGGTTTGCCCGAAGGCGGTTTGTTTGATATTGGTGTGTACACTTTTCCCCGACCACGCAGGGTCGCTATTTATGTCCTGAGGACAACCCGACTCCTAGCCGATTACGGCACTGTTTACTTGCATCTAAAGAAAACGAACACTACTAAAAATAGAAAAAGACTCACGCAGGAGTCAAACTCTCCTAAAACTGACTCTTGACCCGTTGTCAATCATAGATTGACCCGCCTCCACCGTGTTTTTCTTTTGGCGTGTTTTCTTGATTTCCGCCTTCTTCTCTTTCCATCGGCCGATCCTCCGGTTGACCATCGGCCGATCGGTTTGACCCGCCAGTCCATCGATAGAGTTGGACTCCTTTGACCATCGGCGAGTCCTGTTGACCACCCTTCTCTCTCTTCTAATCGGCTGATTGTACTGCCTTTTCATCGGTTGCTCCTTCTTATCCCTTTTGACCTGTTTTTTCCAAAAAATGGTGTCAACAGGGTCAACCCCTCCAAACAACCTTCCCGATCTCCCGATTCGCTCCACGGATTCGCACAAGACTTTGGGGATACTAGGAGTACCTCATGGGCATCTCATAGCTACGATTTGGTCCGCCAAGACTTGCTACATCAAGAGTAAACGAAGGATTTCCATTAAGAATACCACTTTCCCGAAACCTAAGAAAAGCCTCAAATCGAGCACCTTTTCCCATGGATTTGAGAGGGGGATTACAAGGAAAAGAACCACGAAGGGTCCGTGCATACATCCCCAACCAAATCCGCAAAGGAGAGGCCTCAAATCCACCACAAGAAAATCGCCAAGAAAAGGCTCCGAAAAACACCGAAAAGGGAAAACGGGAGAGACAACAAAAGGCCTTGAGGAATCACGCCGAATCTTCTATACATACCATGAAAGATTCATACAAGGTCTAGCTTGCCTCCCAATCATCCATCGCTCTCTAAAGATCTCACCATGAAGCTCTCAAAGCTAGTCCTAGAAAATCCTAAAGAAAATAGGAAGGGAAAATAGCAAAAGCAAATGAGCTAGGGTTCCAAGAGATGGCTGCCATCCTCTCACCACTTGGGTTATATGGAGACAACCGAAAGGCGAAACTACCCCTAATACATAAAACTAAGATACACACCCCCGATGGGCACTTTGGGAATCATCGTCATAGCACCACCGGACGGATGCCCGGCGACCGCACCTTGCTTAGCCTCGACGCAAGCCTTGCGATCCCGACGCGTGTCCTCCACTTTGAAGTCTCTGGAAGCCATCGTCGCACACCGGTCAGACCAGTGCTCCTCACCGGTCAGATCGGTACCCACCGGTCAGACCGGTCCGACCCACCGGTCAGACCGACCTAGTGCTGTTGCGCTTCGGTCTTCGGTCTTGGCTTTGTGGATCAACCAAGGAGCCCATTGGTTTTGTGGTGAACCACTGGAAACCCCGCGGACTCGGTGTGGCCTCCCGCCAATCTCCACTCATGACTTGGCCCCCATGTCGTCCCGGCTCGATCTTGGCATTAAGGCTCAACCAAGGAACCGACCACGATTTCGTCTTGCTGTTCTTGCCACCATGCGACCCGCACTGGATCCCACTGGCCACCGGGTCCCTCGAACCAAGCCTACTTGTCTGCTCCACACCTGGAGGCCTTACCGGCATCGACCTTTCGCGCTTGTTCTTCACCTGCACTAGCACCAATCAAGCCGCAGCCTCCACCTGCAATACTTAGTCAAGAGTCAGTCCACACAATGTTGTCAATCACTCATCACACTAGGAAGTGACCATACACCGGTCCTCGAACCACACAGGCTCTCAATCTCCCCCTTGATGAGTGCATTGACAACACCCACATTTGGTGACCAATGAGAAAAGGAAAAAGAAAAGAAAAGACAAAGAAACTGAAACAAGCGATCGAAAGCCTCAGTCCCCTTAGGAAAGGGCAACGGCTCGACACAACCGAGACAAAAACAAGCTCAAGCAAAGAACGCAAACCACCAAAGCAAAGCTCGAAAACACACAAGAGCATCCCCTGCACACATGCAAGCTCCCCCTGAACCAATGCAACTCCCCCTGGACAAATGGATGCCAAACACCTCATGAAACAGAGCAGATGCACTAGCTCGGCTCTCACCGGTCAGATCGGTGCCCAACATCTGAACAGGGCCAGCACCCTGACCGGTTAGACCGGTGACCTCAACCGGTCAGACCGGTGACCAACAGAGCCCAGAAATGGCTCGAAACCACCTGAAAATCCTCTAAATGCATCCAGAAGCACTTTTCCTTTACAATCATCTTCCCCCTTATTGCCAATGCATGAATCAAGGCAAAAATAGGAAAATTTCAACCTAGAGCTTCTCAAATAGACAAAATTCACCACAAGATGCTACACATGTCCAAATGAGCAAGTTAGATACTCTATAGCATCATATGAACATAAGCTACAAGATCACCAAGTTTCACAACCATTGGATAAGGCTAAGATCAAATTGAGAATTTTTTCGAAACATTTCCCTCTTATGAGCAAAGTCCTAAACATGAGCAAAACATGCCAAAGTGACAAGGTCACACAAACTTCATGCTAGAATAACCATTCTAAGCATAAGATCATCATAAACAGCCACAAACACCTCATGTCATGTTAAAGCCACCGAGCCATGTGCCTACTTCTATATATGAGACTTCTCAATGGTAGGCATCATGCAACGGTTTAGCACCCAAAAGCAATTTAAATAAGCACAAATGACATGGGAGCATATTTCCAAGCAATTTACATTTCATTTTCAGATTTATACATGGTACATGAAATGCCTTTGCGGCAAAAAGGAACTTATTCCCCTTCACAAGATAAGTAAGTGGGCTAAACATTCATGATGATAAATGGACCTTTGACCCCATATGATCAAAATAAGCCATCCAAGCACAAATTAAGCATAACTAAGCCACTCAAACATGTCAAGATCATATAAAGGCATTTACTCATAAAGGGACATACCACTAGCATTTTTCAAAAACATAGCCATCAACCATGGATATAAAGCAAGATCATCAAGAGCTAGGCCAAACTAAACCATATCATACCAAACTAGCTCACAAGATCATATATAGCACATCATGGTGAACAATGTATATGACAAAAGCTTTTCCTACAAAATGCATATGATACAAAATGCATACAACCTAAGATACAAAGATGCCTATACATCATGATACATATGCAATGCAAAATTCAAGAATGCACAAAAGGAAAGCTATACATATGCTACACAAGGAGCTCCCACCACCAACTCAAGAAACCAAACACACACCAAGTTCTCCCCGCAAACGAGTGAAAGTTGCTTGATCTAGGGGCTTGGTGAAAATATCCACTAGCTGGTTTTGTGTGGGTACATGGATCAAAGCAATTCTCCCTTTCTCAACATTGTCTCTCAGAAAATGTATCTCACTTCTATATGCTTGGTTTTGGAATGGGGCACTGGGTTCTTTGCAACACTAATGGCACTCGTGCTATCGCATAGAAGTGGAACATGGGTATACTCCTCACCAAAGTCACTCATGGTGTATGTGATTCAAAGGAGCTGAGAGCAACCACTAGCGGCGACAACGTACTCGGCTTCGGTTGTAGATTGAGCAACACTCGATTATTTGCGGGAAGACCAAGACACCAAAGAAGAACCCAAGAACTGGCAAGTGCCAGAAGTGGACTTCCAATCCAACCGACACCGGGCAAAATCCGTGTTTGAAAAACCATGAAGCTCCAAAGAAGAAGACGCGGAGTACCAAAGGCCGAAGTCGAGAGTGTATCGCAAATACCTGAAGATGCGCTTGACTGCTTGCCGATGCGAAGTCCTTAGAGACGCTTGAAAACGAGCGCACGAACATACTGAGAATTGGATGTCCGGCCTCGTCGCCGTCAGGTACAGGAGTGAGCCGATCATGCTTCGGTACTCCTTCTAGTCCACGTGTTCACCTTCCTCGTCCGCATCCAGGGCTGTAGTCGTATTCATCGGCGTCGTCATGGCCTTGGAGTCCTCCATCTTGAACTTCCTCACAATGTCCTTGGTGTACTTGGCTTGGTGTACAAATGTTCCTTCCTTCGACTGCTTGATCTGGAGGCCGAGGAAGAACTGTAACTCACCCATCATGCTCATCTCGAATTCCCTGCTCATGTCTTCTGTAAACCTTGCAACCAAAGAGTTAGACAAGCCACCAAAGACAATATCACCCACGTACACCCGAACAATTAGGATATCCTTGCCCTGCCTGAGTAGAAACAAGGTCTAATCTACCTTCCGTATCTCAAAGCCTCTCTCAAACAGGAACCCCCTCAACCAACCATACCAAGCTCTAGGCGCCTGCTTCAACCCATACAGCGCCTTCCTCAACTTGTACACCCTGTGGGGGTACTTCTCACTCTCAAACCCCGGTGGTTGCCTCACATACACTTCTTCCTCCAACACACCATTCAGGAACGCACTCTTCACATCCATTTGGTAAAATTTGAACCCTTTATCCACAGAGAAGGCTAGAAGGATCCTAATCGCCTCCAAACGGGCTACAGGAGCAAATGTCTCCTCATAGTCTATCCCCTCTTTTTATGTGTACCCCTGAGCAACCAACCTCGATTTGTTTCTCACTACTTCACCTTTTTCTCCCTCTTTATTTTTGCACACCCATTTTGTCTCAATCGGCTTACAACCCGGTGGAGGCTCCACTAACTCCCAAACTTGGTTTCTCTCAAAGTTTTCCAACTCCTCATGCATTGAATTCACCCAATTGAAATCAGAAAGCGCGTGTCCAATGTCTTTGGGCTCGAAAGTAGCAACAAAAGCAGCATGGGCAAAGTGAGAGTTGTTTCGAAACCTCGACCGTGTAGTTCGTTCATTGATGTCCCCGATGATCCTCGAAGCTGGGTGATCCACTTGTACTTGCCGGGGAGCTTCTCGCCTTGAATCCACCTCCCCCTCAGCAACAGCTTCCTCTCGATCTCGGCATGTCGTCGTAGGTGTGGGAGAAGGCCCGTCCTCGATCGTAGTCGAAGTAGTAGGTACATGCTCAGCCGCGGGCGCCACACCACCATCCTCATCATCTCCTTGCTGCTGCACCTCATCCTCAAATATCTCCTCTCCAAGTTCCTTGTCACCTGCACACTCAAAAACAAGCGAACTATGTGGCTGTGTCTCGTCGAAGGTAACCTCGCAAGTCTCCACGATTTGGTCAGTTTCAAGATTGAGCACCCGAAAGGCTCTAGAATGAGTCGCATAACCAAAGAAAATACCATCAACAGACCTAGCCTCAAACTTGTCCAAACTCTTCCCTTTCTTAAGAATGAAGCATTTGCAGCCAAAGACGTGAAAGTGACTCACGTTGGGGGTACGACAGTGCATCAACTCGTAGCAAGTCTTCTTCTTGTGGACTCTTAGAAAAATCCTATTCGACACAGCACGCGGTATTGACCGCCTCAGCCCAGAACTTCCTCAGAGTCCTATGCTCATCGAGCATCGTCCGAGCCATCTCACACACCGTTTTGTTCTTCCTTTCCACCACACCGTTTTGAGGTGGCGTATACGGACTAGAAAACTGGTGTTCAAGACCCAAGTCATGGCAAAAGGTTTTGAAGCGAGAGTTTTTAAATTCCGAGCCATTGTCACTACGGATCGCTCGTATGGCATCTCCGTGCCTCTTGTTCTTCAACCAAAAAACAAGATCCCGAACAAAACCAAACGTCTCCCTCTTTTCCTCCAAAAAGAAAACTCAGGCATACCGAGAGTAGTCGTCCACCACAACCAGGACGTACCACTTCCCACCCACAGATCGCACACGAGCTGGGCCAACAAGGTCCATATGGAGCAGCTTGCATGGACGCTCCATCATCACATCGGTGAGGAGTGGATGGGAAGTAGCTACCATCTTAGCATGCCTGCACGGCGCACACACCAAATCCTTCTCGAACTTCAACCAGGGCAATCCTCGGACCAAGTTAAGTCCACTCAAGCGTGACAAAAGGTCAAAGCTCAAGTGACCCAACCTCCTATGCCACTTCCACAACTCACCCGAAGAACGAGCCATGAAACACCTAGCAACACCCGAACTCTAAGAAAAATCCACTTGGAATATCTGACCCTCGGGAACGACCACACAGACAAGTTCACCTCGAGCATCAAGTACCCGAGAAGCACCAAACTTAAACAACACCTAAAAAACGTCATCAAGAAGCTGAGAAACCAAAAGCAAGTTAAATCCAAGTGACTTGACCAAGGCAACACGCTTTAGCACCACTTTGTCACTTACACTCACTTCACCTTCTGAAAGTACACGCCCTCGCCCATTGTCCCCAAAGGTGATGTATGTCTTTGACACCACCGGGGTGAGGCTGGAGAACCACCCCCGATATCCGGTCATATGCCTCGAGCAACCAGAGTCGATCACCAAACGTTCCCTAAGCCTCCCACCTAAAATTCAAAAATGGGCATGTGAATGAGCAAATGACTCAACACCGGGGTTAGTACCAAAAGAGTAAAACTAGTGCTGAGTCATCTGCTCCAAAGTGGGGTTAGCACGATCCATCCTACCATTCCTATCAAAATGGGAATCCATCCTACCACGAGCATCAAACCTCGGATCCATCTTACCATCTCTACCAAAACTGAAACCACCACGGGGAAACCACTCCTGACTCGCTGGAGGAGCACGAAAGCCACGAAAGGAAGACCGTGGACCATAGCTCCTCTGAGACTCAAAGCTGCGACCTCTCCCAAGATCGTATTAACCACGAGGGTAGAACATCCAACAAACTCAACACCACCAGACTCACCACGCCAACCACCAGTACCACGACCAAAAGAACTGAACCGAGCATCCTCATGAGCAGGAAAACCAAACTGTCCAGCACCCAGACTAGCACCGGTCTGACCGGTCACCCTGACCGGTCTAACCGGTGGTGCTCGACCAGCAACACCACCTGTAGCTTTCCTATCTCCCCAAGCCAGAACTGTACGCACAATGGCCTTTGCCCTGGGCAGTGGCATACGAGGCTTAGGTACACCATGAGATGGGTGGTACCTGTCCTTGTTAGCCCACTCCTTAGCCATTCTCTCCTCTCGCTTCCTCTTGAAGCAAAACTCATCCTTGTGACCATCTCTCCCACAATACTCACAATGGAACCGAATCGGTTTTGGCTTGGGCTTTGGATGTGGTTCCTCACTAGGCTTCTCTCCCTTCTTCTCTCCAGCCACCTCCCTTAGGGCTCACAAATCTCACCGATTTTTGGAAGTTCTTTGTTTGGGGAGGGAACACTGGTGGATCTAGGGTTGTGTCAAGTTTGTTCCTGAGATGGTTAGGCATAGGCTCAAACTTGTTCTTGGGTGTTGTATGTGGTGGGATAGGAATCTCTCCAATTTTCTCATCTCTCACCACTGCTCTCTCCAATTTTGTCAGCCCCAAGTGCTTGACCATCATAGCGCTTAAAGGCGGCAATCATGATGCGAAGCTGAGGCTCCTGACCCGACAACCAACTCAAACACTTCCTCAACTCATCATTTTCATCCTGCAAGTGATCAACATAGTATGCAAGTTCCAAATTCTTCACAGCATGCAATTCACAAGTAGAGCAGGAAGTAGCAACCGGAGATTTTAATTCAGCCTCAAGTGAAACAATGCGAGAACGAGACTCAGCAAGCTTTTCATGCAACACAGGACAAGTTGTGTAAGCACCTAGCAAAGTGGGCATATACTGCAGCTCAGCCAACTCAACCCTAAGCACATCTAGTTCCTCACACTTGGAGGCATGCTTTTCCTTAAGAGTAGTAAGATCAGCTAGGAAAACAGAGTAATCAGCACAATCAACCTCATCAGAAACAACAGGTGAAGCCTTAAGCGAATCTATCTCAAGCTTAGCATCAAGGTTCTGTGTTTCTAGCTCAGCCACTCTATTCCTAGCATCTTCAAATGAGACCCTAAGCTCTTTCCTCATTTTCTTAGCTTCGCTAAGCATGTCATCATGATTATCAAGCAATTTTCCTAGCCCCTCATTCTCCTGTCGCAAGAAGGAGAGTTCATCACGTACCTCATCCTCGGAGTCGGAGTCCGAGTCATCCTTCTGGCTCTTCTTGCTGCCGAAGCTGTGTGCCATGCCGCAGAAGCCGTCTCGCGCGAAGGAGCTTAACCTCTTCAGGTCCTTGGACCTTTTATTGATCTTGCGCCGATCACCTTCATCTTCACTGCTACTCGAGCTCGAGGTAGAGTAGGTGGAGCTGGAGTCAACGTCGCTCACCCCGACCATCACTCGGGCCTTTCTGCCGTGGCCGTCCTTCTTCCTTGATCTCCGCTCGTCCTTCTTCTTGTGCTTGTGCTTGTGATCGCGCCTCGACCGGTGCTTGTTCTTCGTCCTCGGCCGGTGCTTGTAGTTGTCCTTGTTCTCCATCTTCTCCGGACAGTCGGCGATGAAGTGTCCTGGCTTAACGCACTGAAAGCATGTCCGTGAGTTCCTCCTTGTGTTCACCCGGTTCTCGTGCATCCTCTCGAGCCTCCTGGTCAGCTGCGCCAGCTCGTCCTCTCCAAGCACGTCGACTCCTCGTCTAGCAAAGACATCAAGGAAGACAGAGAGTACATCCTGGAGGATGAGTTAGCATTAGATATAGCACCTGAGCCACTAATTAGAGCGAGACTATGCGAGTCAGTAGGGCCCTTAATCTTGGTTGTCACCCCATGGTCCACCTCAGCCGACTTGAGCTTAGAGAACCGCTCGTCTACCATCAGGGTCTCATATTTCTCTAACTCCAAGATGGCCTCGACCTTTTCACCCCAAATGGTACGATCTAGCGAGTGAAAGAGCTTCACAGCTCTGTCATGATCATCGTACGGGAGCACGGTCACATTGGCCCTCATGTTGTTCGCAATCACCGTGAACCGCTAGAACATCGTGTCTATGGACTCACCGGGGAGATGAGTGAAGTTCTCGTACTCTCTCCGGAAAGTCGCAAACAACTGAGACTGAACCTGACTGTTCCCAGCGTGAGCATTCTTGAGTTGCTCCCAAATCCTACAAGCCAAATCCTCTGTCTGAACCCGATCGAATTCAAATTGATAGAGAGCGTGAAACAAGTAGTCGACCGCCTAGTTGTTGGTGTCGTGCATGTCCCTCGATCCTGGAGCAAGGAAGTTAATCAGATGAACAAAAGCTGTGTTCACCGAAACATCCCAAAGGATCTAACCCTTGCCGCAGAGGAAAGTAGCCATCCGCCTCTGCCACATCTGGTAGTTCTTCCCATCGAAGTCCGGAGGACCCGATCCCCGTTCCTGGTACGCCAAGTTTGTCAAGACCACGTAGCCACTGAAGTGCTACTGATCCTAGGAACAGACAACCACCAAACCTACTCGAGAAAGCAGTGGAACAAAGACTTGAGAAGCACTCAGACCACATCGGTCAGACCGGTCACCACCACGGGTCAGACCAGTCCTGGCCGGATCACCCGGATAGCACAGTCGGACACCCAACACCCTCTAGAGACACACCGGGTCACTCGAGCAAGACTTGAGAATTTCCACAGAAAGCCTCACACCGGTCAGATCGGTATAGCACACCGGTCAGACCAGTCCAGACTGGAAAACCCCAAATCCAAGAAATCGAAGCTCCGAGCTCCAAACAGCACCAAACTCGAAACAACCGCAAGCCTAGAGACTAAGCAACACTCTGTGACGTTCACTCGAGCTAAAACCCAACAGGGGTCGCACTGGTCAGACCGGTGTAGGGCACCAGTCAGACCGGTCAGATCCTGGGCGCTCGGGATGAACAACGAGCCGCGGGTCAACCCCTCCAAACAACATTCCCGATCTCCAGTTTTGCTCCACAGATTCGCACAAGACTTTGGGGATACTAGGAGTACCTCATGGGCATCCCTTAAATACGATTAGGTCCCCCAAGACTTGCTAAATCAAGAGTAATCGAAGGATTTCCACCAAGAACACCACTTTCCCAAAACCTAAGAAAAGCCCCAAATCGAGCACCTATTCCCACAGATTTGAGAGGGGGATTACAAGCAAAAGAACCACGAAAGGTTCATGCATACATCCCCAACCAAATCTGCAAAGGAGAGGCCTCAAATCCACCATAAGAAAATCGCCAAGAAAAGGCTCCGAAAAACACCGAAAAGGGAAAACGGGAGAGACAACAAATGGCCTTGAGGAATCATGTCGAATCTTCTATACATACCATGAAAGACTCATACAGGGTCTAGCTTGGCTCCCAATCATCCATCCCTCTCTAAAGATCTCACCAAGAAGCTCTCAAAGCTAGTCCTAGAAAATCCTAAGAAAAATAGGAAGGGGAAATAGCAAAAGCAAATGAGCTAGGGTTCCAAGAGATGGCTGCCATCCTCTCACCACTTGGGTTATATGGAGGCAATTGAAAGACGAAACTACCCCTAATACATAAAACTAAGATACACACCCCCGAGGGGCACTTTGGGAATCTTCATCGTAGCACCATCGGACAGATGCCTGGCGACCGGACCTAGCTTAGCCTCGACCCAAGCCTTGCGATCCCGATGCGTGTCCTCCGCTTCGAAGTCTTCGAAAGCCGTCGTCGCACACCAGTCAGACTGGTGCTTCTCACTGGTCAAACTGGTACCCACCAATCAGACCGGCCTAGTGTTGTTGCGCTTCGGTCTTCAGTCTTGGCTTTGTGGATCAACCAAGGAACCCAGTGGTTTTGTGGTGAACCACTGGAAACCCCGCAGACCCAATGTGGCCTCCCGCCAATCTCCACTCATGATTGGGCCCCCACGTCGTCTCGGCTCGGTCTTGGCTTTGAGGCTCAACCAAGGAACCGACCACGAATTTGTCTTGCTGTTCTTGCCACCATGCGACCCGCACTTGATCCCGCTGGCCACCGGGTCCCTCGAACCAAGCCTATTTGTCTGCTCCACACCTGGAGGCCTCACCGGCATCGACCTTTCGCGCTTGTTCTTCACCTGCACCAGCACCAATCAAGCCGCAGCCTGCACCTGCAATACTTAGCCAAGAGTCAGTCCACATAATGTTGTCAATCACTCATCACACCAGGAAGTGACCATCCACCGGTCCTCGAACCACGCAGGCTCCTAATTCCTCCTACGAGTTCGACTTCGGATTGGATCCGATCGAGATCGAGTCTGACTACAACTACACTGAGAAGCTGCTATCAGGTCCTACTGCTGGCTTGGTCATCAAGTCCACTCCAGCTGGTAGATTCGTCTACTGGCCGACCAGAAGCCCGCTGACCTGACCTTGGACAGCAACTCACGCTGCATCGCCTACCTCGAGCCACTACCCTTCCGGGAGGGAGCTCCACTGACTTCTATCTCAGGGGACTACACACCAATCGATGTGGCGACTACTGACTTCGGCCTCTACTCACCCGATCGTGAGGTATTCGTAGCCGAGGCCGGCACTTCAACCAACAACCGTGAAGATCGGTGCCTCGACGACATCTCTGATGATGAGTTGTTAGCGGACGCACTCGCGGATGAGACTACTGAAGCTAAGAACGCTCGACGCAACCGCAATCAAAAGCGAGAGATCGGCACCGGCGGCTCCAGGAAGCTTTACCAATCCGCAACCTCACTGAGGCTCTGGACGAAGTCGTAGCACGGACTCACGAGACGCCCGAGCAATGCCTTATGTCCATTAACAGGATAGGGCGAGCCGCTCCAGGCAGTCGTGCGTCCGACCTCATAGCCAAGCTCGCGGAGAAGGCCTACTTCATGCACGTTGACGATAGGCTGGGCCCGAGCTCAAGACCAAGAAGCTACCATCCATAGCCACACCCCAGCAGACGATGTGGGGCCCAACTGCCTCCGCACCGAACACCAGCCGACCCCCAATCACTCTAGAGCTACAGGGGGAGGACCCTCACACGGTGGTGCTAGCCGTGGTGGAGGTGGCAGTGGTGGCGGCGGCGATGGCAGTAGCGGCAGCTCTTCCCACGGCGGCGGCGGCGACCCCGGAGGCCGAGGCCATGGGAACAGCCATGCCCACCGGCAATGCACGGGCGGCTACGACGCCTGCCACAGGATCGACGAGATACACCGCGCCAAGAAAACCGCCAACGTTAGTGATAATGATGGCTTCCCCGCATTCATGGCTCGAGTATGTGCTCTACTACTACCCAAGAAGTTCAAGCCTCTCAGGATCTCAAAGTAAGACATGAAGCAAGACACAGTACAGTGGCTACGGTGCTACGCCCTGGCCATCGAGAACGCTGGTGGCAACAACGATGCGAAGTGCCTCTACTTCCCCTTCTGCATGGACCAAGCTCCACTCACATGGCTCGAGTCGCTTGACAAGAACTCCATCGACAAGTGGGACCAGCTGAAGACGCAGTTCACCAACTACTTCGTGGGTGCCATGGGGCGCTCGGGTACTCGCATGGACCTGGCGCAAGTCAAGCAAGAGCAAGGAGAGACGCTCTGTCAGTACATGTGTCGCTTCTTCGACAAGCGCGCAACCGTAGTCGACGTCTCTGACAAAGAAGTCATTGACATCTTCCAAGACGATCTTCTCCACTATCGCACCTTCGAAGACTTCGGTCGCTGCCGCCCAAGTACCATAACCAAGCTCAAGGACATGATCACCTCATGCGCCGATGAGGAAGACAAGGCTAATGCCAAGTACGACTCCAATCGCGGCAAGAGCAAGAACAACACGGGCGGCAACAACAATAACAACAATAAAGATCAGGGCGGTCGCAACAACAACAACTACTCGGGTCTTAACCATAAGTGCAAGCCAGACAACACTGTCGCAGCAGTCCAGCGCCCTACAAAGGACAACAATAAAAAAACCTCAGGTGGCTTCAAGGACTTCCTCAAGGAGAAGTGTCCGTGGCATCCGGAGAACAGTCACACTACCGAACAGTGCTACTAGCTTCGGCGGGCACTCAAGGATACTCCGGAGCCTCGCCACCCTCACAACAAGAAGGGCAAGGGCAAGGTACCCGAAGGCAACGACGACTTCCAAGAACCTGACAATACTGTCAACGTCATCTTTGTCGGTCTACCCACCAAGCAAGCGTAGAAGCTAACTCTGCACGAGATCATGTCCGTCGAACCCGCGACACTAACCCCTCTCAGGTGGTTGGAGGTACCCATCACCTTCTCTCGCGTAGATCAATGGACAAGCTTCTCCGGCCCAGGATGCTTCCCTCTCGTCCTGGACCCGCAGGCTCCAGGCTCACCAAGTACTCATCGACGGTGGCAGCGGCCTCAACATCCTCTTCGCCAAGACCTTGAAAATGATGGGCCTCGACATCACTGACATGCTCACCAAGAGCACGTCACCCCTCTACAGCATCGTCCCAGGCAACGCGGCTATACCACTTGGCTCACTGGTTTTGCCAGTTACTTTTGGGACACGGGAGAACAACCGCACCGAGTACATCAAGTTCGAGGTTGCAGACTTTGAGACTTCCTACCACGCCATCCTCGGCAGACCAGCTCTGGCCAAGTTCATGGCAATCCCACACTACGTGTACCTGGTACTCAAGATGCCAGGCCCTAAGGGAGTACTCGCGCTGCAAGGGGACTTGAAAAGATCCTACGACTGTGACACCGAAGCTGTGGAGTTCGCCGCAAATACTCAAGTACCCAATGCCATGATGGAGATCTTTGCTGCCTCGAAGAAGCTCGCTTCGAGTGAACTCGAGATACCTGAGAAGTCTGACACTACCAACAAGCCTCAACCAACAAAGGAAGTGCAGCTGAAGGCCATTGACCTCGGGACAGGCGACAGCAGTAAGACTACCATGATTGGCGCAGGGCTCGACCCCAAATAGGAAGATGTGCTCATCAGCTTCCTCCGGGCTAACCGAGACAAGCAATTTGGGTCAGCTTGATTTCCATGATTATCCATTGTTCCATGAGGGGAACACCGTAGATGCTGTTCATGACCCTACTGCTAGAGCTTGCATCATACCGGAGTGCCTTCTGGATACTCTGGTGGGTGACATGCCCCTCACCCCGGCTGATAGATATTTATGAAGTCCCAAGTGGAACTACTTTTTCCCCTGTCGAGGGATTGCTAGGGACGTGCCAATCATCATGGACAAGATCGAGGTGCGCTTAGATTTTCATATCTATGACATCATGGATTTCAATCTTCTCCTAGGCTTCCCATTGGATGAACTTCTTGATAAATCTCAAGGGAGCCTAGATGTAAAGCTTAGGGAAGCCGCTTCTACCACATCCATCTCTTGTCATGAACATTCCATGGCAGAGCATCCTCCCAAGCAAAACCCACTCGAGAAAATGATGCATGTATCTCCGTTCGCATCGTCCAAGCCCGTTCTCGTTGAGGTTGTAGAATCTCCTACTCCTCATGAGAATGACTCGAAAGATTCTCTTCACCTCGGTGAAGTCGAACGATCATCATCCCTCTTGACCAAGTTTGAGCCTCTTCCCGCTAGCCCGTATCATGTTGCTTTCGGTCACGATCGAGAGTCGATATCGAGCTTTCATGATAAATCTCTTGAGATAGAGGACTCATGAGCCATGGAAATTTTTGAGACGCCGACTCTGGAGTGCAAAGGAAAGGATTCCATTGACGAGCATGGTAGTTTCATCCTTGATATACCTTATGAACCATGCTCGCATAATCCCTCTCCAGAGTCAGTCATGCTTAGTGCACTGAGCACACATGAGGGCCACAACCACCTTCTGGTCCTCTTTTGCAAAATGTTTAGAAGGTTGATTGTGGATGCATATGTTTACCATAAGCATATCAGATTTCGTGCGTGCACTGTGGCACTAACCTTGCAGCTAAAGCTTCACTGATACATCCAAGATTGGTGGTAAGACGGGAATGACACCACCAATGATAGCTGCAAGATGAAGTTCCCCTGGTTGAGCTTGTGACCAAAAACAAAGCACTGCCAGGAGATAGCCTGGATTAGCATAGGTTTTATTTCCCCTTTCGAGTAAAAGCAAGAACATGTTTTTAAGATAAGTTGTCCTTCGGGTACTTTTGGTCGCTAACCTTTCAGGTGGAGATTGAAAAGAACGGTGGACAGATGATGCCTAAGAACATGTGAGCTTCATCAACTACAATACTGTGGTAAGATTTTGGTGAGGGAACATTTACAAGGGAAGCTTGATCTCCACACACTTGAGTTTTGTTGCTTAGCAATGCAAACTTCATGTGTGGGGGAGGTATGTGAGCATCCCGAGTAAAGTTTCTCGTCATGCCAAATCTTGTCCTGGTTTGGAGGTAATGTTGGCTCTTGCATCTTGCCCAGCTAGCTAGGTATGTCCTGCTTTTGACTTTAAACAAAGTTCTTCCGGGAGGTTGCCCGATGTTCACCATCATATGCTCATGCTTATGCCCCCATTGAAAATTGCTTGATCATGCTTACATGTTTCCTTAATGTATGTTCTTATGACTTGGTTTGAATGTATTCTTGATCGGTGCACATTCACAGGCCTTTTAAATTAAGCATGGTGCTTAGGTTAAAATGCCTTCTTTAACCAAACTAGACATGGTGTCAAGTTTGAGTGATGAACCCTAGAGTTATGCTTTCATAGATTTTGTTTGCATGTATGTGGACTAACCCTTGTAGAAAATCGTCAAATCCAAATGGGTAAGTCATTGAGGACCGGAGCATCCGAGGACCGGTGGATGGTCGCTCCTGGCTGTGATGAGTGATTGACAACGTGGTGTGGACTGACTCTTGGCTGAGTATTGCAGGTGCAGGTTGCGGCTTGATTCGTGTTGGTGCAGGTGAAGAGCGGGCACGAAAGGTCTTAGCCTTGCAGGGCCTCCGAGGAGTGGAGAGACAAGTAGGCTCAGCTCGATGGACCCGGTGGCGGAACGGGATCAAGTGCGGGCCGCATGGTGGCAAGAAAAGCAAGACGAAGTCGTCGACCGGAGCTGATGCAGGGTAGTGGCTCATGACCGGAGTCTGCATGCGGGGTTTGCGGTGGTTCACCATAAAACTGTCGGGTTACTTGGTTGAACCACAAAACCAAGACCGGAGGCTCGGGCGGGCAGAGACGTGATCCGGGCGTGCCGAGAAGCTTCGATGCCGGGGGACACGCGGCGGGATCGCAGGGCTTGCGTCGGGAGGACGCGGACTGCGGTGAAGGCGTGGTCGCCCGATGAAGAGGAGTGCTACTTGACCATATTGCCCCTGAGGGGTTTGTATCTCAGTTTAAGTGCTAGGGGTAGCTTGGTCATTTGCCCAACCCAGATGGACTCATATATATAGCTCTAGGGTTTCTGGGCAAACCATCCTTCCAAACTGCTTCTCATTTCCGTGCTCCATAGGCTTAGATCTTCTTCATCATTTTGTAGAGAATCTGACCTCCGAGTGTATGGAAGCTTTCATGGTTGCGTCGATTTCCTTCTTGTGGCTCGAGTGATTTTCGTGTCTTTTTCGGGCTATTTTCGTTGGATTTTCATGCGGGGCTTGTTCCTTTGATTCCGAGGTGTTTGAGTTCGGATTTTATTGTGGGGATCATGGATAGATGTCTTGTGCATCTTTGTGCTCGATCTTGACCCCTCAAACTTCGGATTTGCCTCCGATTAAAGGATTTCGGTTGGAACCCTAGCTTTTTGTGTGAGCTCGGTAGAACTTCGATTTCTTGCGATTTAGTTGGTTTGAGGTCTCAAGTTTTGGGGCATAGCATCCCCTAGGGATGCGTAACATGTCCCCCAAATTTTGCCTCAAGAGCTCAAGTCGTTTGGGAGATCGGGTGAAAAATTTGGAGGGTTGACTTCGCGGGGTCGGGCTGTTTCTCCTCTGTTCGAGGCCGGCGGACCGTCCGCCTATGGCCTGCGGACAGTCCGCGCGCCCCCTGTTCTTCGGGTGTTCATCGCGTGTTCTTGAGTTTGTGAGCACGAGTCATTTCGATCCGAGAAAGGGCGAGGTTTTTGTTGCGAGTGGTTTGTGGACTGTCCGCCGGAAGGTCTCGGACTGTCCGCCCAGCTCGGACTGTCCGCGGACCCCTCACGGACTGTCCAATTTTCCGAGGTGCGGTACTGGAGGTTTGGCTGCTTATTACGAATTGTCCGCCGTACAGGGTCGGACTGTTCGCCGGGCTCGCGGACTGTCCGCCGGGCACCTGCGGACCGTCCGCCCAGGGGCTGCCAGATTTGGTTAAGTCCTTTGCTTCTTGAGTTGTGCTTCTGCTTTGCAACTTGTTTGGACATGTTCATAGGGTTGGTAGGTCTGTTGTGACTATGCGACCTTGGCAAGCTCATGTGGAATCCTTGGTTGTTGATTTGGGACATAGCCGAGTTCGACTCTTCGGAGAAGAATTTTTATCGGCTCCCATTCACTCCTCCCCCCCCTCTCTGGTCGCCTATTCGGTCCTTCAATTGGTATCAGAGCCGGTTACGGATCTTCATGATTCTAACCAGTCTAAGATCCAAAGATGGCGTACCAGGAACGGGGTTCGGGTCCTCCGCACTTTGATGGTAAGAACTACCAGATGTGGCAGAGGCGGATGGCTGCTTTTCTCCGCGGCAAGGGTCAGATCCTTTGGGATGTTATGGTGAACACAGCTTATGTTCATCTGATTAACTTCCTTGCAACAGGATCAAGGGATATGCACGACGCTAACAACAAGACGGTCGACTACTTGTTTCATGCTCTGTGTCAATCTGAATTCGATCGGGTTCAGACAGAGGACTTGGCTTGTAGGATTTGGGAGCAACTGAAGAATGCTCATGCTGGGAACGCACAGGTTCAGGCTCGGCTGTTCGCGACCTACCGAAGAGAGTATGAGAACTTCACTCATCTCCCCGGTGAGTCCATAGACGCCATGTTCCAGCGGTTCACTGTGATTGTGAACAACATGAGGGCTAATGTGGCTGTGCTCCTGTACGATGATCATGACAGGGCTGTGAATCTTTTGCATGGCCTGGGCCGTACCATGTGGAGTGAGGAGGTCGAGGCCATTCTTGAGTCAGAGAAGTATGAGACCCTCACGGTGGACGAGCTGTTCTCCAAGCTCAAGTCGTCCGAGGTGGACCGTGGGGTGCGAGCAAGGATCGAGAACCCGACTGACCCTCATAGTCTGGCTCTCATTTCTGGACCAAGGACTAACGCTAACATGTCTTCGAGACAGTTTTCTTTGTCTTGTCTTGTGTCCATGCCAGATGAGGAGTTCGACGTGCTGGGCGAGGAGGATCTCGCGTTGCTAAGCAGACGGTTCGAGCGCATGTACACGAACCGAAAGAACGCTCGGAGGAGCTCGGGCATGTGCTACCGATGCGGGAAGCACCAGCACTTTATCGCTGAGTGCCCGGAAGCCATGGAGGTCAAGCCTGAGCACAAGCACCATCCGAGGACCGACCACAAGCACAGCTCAAGGGACGACCACAAGGACAAGAACAAGTCCGAGCAGAGACCGAGGAAGAGTGGTGGTCACAAGAAGAAGGAGCGTGCGATGGTTGCCGGAGCGAGCGACATCGACTCAAGCTCCTGCTACTCTTCATCGAGCTCAAGTGATGAAGAAGAGAACCGGCACAAGGGCAAGTGGTCAAGCAAGAACATCAACGGCTTGTGTTTCGCCGCCCAAGGCTTTTGCGGCATGGCACATAGCTCCGCAAGCAAGAAGAGCAACAAGGATGACTCGAACTCCGACTCTGAGGATGAGGTAAACACTGATCCATCCTTCTTGGTAGCGTAGAATGCTAGGTTGAATGAATTGCTTGACAACCGTGATGATATGCTTAGAAAGACCAACAAGGAGAAGAGGGAGTATAGGTCCTTGCTTGGAGAGGCTAAGGAGAAGGTGGTTGAGCTAGAGTCCTTGCTTGTTGATGCTAGGGCTCAAATAGATTCTCTTAAGTCTGCTCCTATTGTGACCGATGAACCTGAATGCACTGATTGTTCTACTTTCCTTGGTGATTTGACTGTGCTCAAGGAAAAGTATGCCTCCAAGGTTGAGGAACTAGATGTGCTTAGGGTTGAGCTAGATGAGATGAAATCTAGGCCCTCCTTGCTTGGTGCTTGCACTTCTTGTCCTGTTTTGCATGAGAAACTAGATGTGTCGGTTGCTTATGCTAGATCTCTAGAAGCTGCTTTGAAAGCTCCTATTCCTACATCATGCTCTTCTTGTGAAGTAAATGTTGTGAAGAATTTGGACCTAGCACACTATGTTGATCGTTTGCAGGATGAGAATGATGAGTTGAGGAAGATGATGGGTTGGTTGACAGGTCATGAGCCTCAGCTCAGGATGATGATTGCGGCATACAAGCGCTATGATGGGCAAGCGCTTGGGTCAGATAAGGTTGGTGAGGGAAGTGGTGAGAATGAGGGGAAGATCGGTGACATCCCAGAACCACCAAAAACCAACCACAAAAATGCCTATGCTCCTAAGCCAAACCCTCTTAGGAACTGACTAGACACAACCCCAACTCCACCCATGTTTCCTCCACACACCGACAACTTCCAGAAACCCATCAAGTTCAAGAGTGACTTGGGGAATGAGTTCTTTGGGAAGAAGAGAGAGAAACCGAGTGAGGAGAAGCCAGAGCCCAAGGAGAGCCCAAGGAGAGCCCAAAGCCAAAACCAAAACCAAAACCCTTCCATTGTGAGCATTGTGGGAGGGATGGGCACCTAGCGGAGTTTTGGTTCAGGAGGAGGCATGAGGAGAGGTTTGCTAGGGAGATGGCAAACAAGGACAGGTACCGCCCTTCTCATGGTGTGCCTGAGCCTCGTATGGTGCCAAGGGGTGAGGGTGTGGTGCGTACCATTTACCCTCGAGAGAGGCGTGAGTTTGTGCCTCGAGGTGAGCCACTACAAAGAGATGGTGGTAGGTGTATTGGGTTTGGGCATGGTGAGTTTGCTGGACGTTCCTTTGCTCATGGCCAATACGAGTATGGGGGGAACGATCGCAGTTTTAGGTCTCAGAGCAGCTACGGGCCATGGTCTCCACCTCGTGGTACGCGTAGTCCTCCAAGGAGACGTGTGGGTGTTTCACCTAGGAGTGATAGGTGTTGGTATTTTTTAACCTCGATGCTAAGTTATGAGTTCCTAGCAACGATGCCAGAAATGACCAAATGGTAATCCTAACGATTACAAGAGTCCGCAAGCGCACGGAAGTACCATTGAAGCATTTCCCCAAAAGAGTATTCCAAAGGGTATCGAATCCAAGGAAGGCTGGGCGGATTAACAAGTTCAACACTATTGCAATGAGTATAGATCATAGACGGAAACAAACCAGACACTCAAGTACAGGGGTGAGGTATGATAGATAAGTTGGTAGTGTGAACACACAAACACACTCTATCTAAAGGTCCTAGGCTTAGGAGGCAACATACGAGTTAGTTCTAGGTTCTAAGGTACTAAACACACAAAGTTAGTAGGACGAGTTAGATACACACTAGCATTGCATGACTGCTGGCTCAATCATGAAGGTACAAACGGGGAGCTAACCTCCCGCGTCGCTTACGCATGACTCCGGTTGATAGACTTTAGACTCCTACAGCGTATCCGAATGTGGGGGATTCCAGAAGGGTCCAACGGCTTTCACTACTGCGGCCTACCCCAAGACAATCCGTGGGATACACTCATAAGTAACGTAGCTACGCAACCCAAGCACCACGCTTACGTTGTTAGCAGGACCCTGACCGGCCCGGGCTATTGTGACCCAGGTCAGAGCCGCCAGGTAAACCGGCCAATTACACCGAGTACCGTAGCTTGAGCACGAACTTCATACAACACGAACATGGGATCTAACTAGATCAAACTAGGCTAGGTACACAAACGGATTTGTGCTTTCCTATGTCTATTCAACAAGATCAAAGGGTCGTGTTCGTGAAGAACACGAGCCTCTAACTTATGAACAAACACCGAAAACATGAGTAAGTCACTCGTCAATTGGATCAAAAGGCCTTGTTCAAGAAGAACATGAGCCTCTAAATGATGAACAAGCGAAGAACACATGAACAAATCACCCATGTATACAAGCACAACTTTATATGAAATAGCTGAATAACTGAAGTAGATCAAAGTCATACAATAAAATAAAGATACAAGAGAACTCATACCTAGATCCCAAAGTAGACTTGGAACCTGAAGTAGAACTACTCTAGCCTACCTCCTAGCCTTAGAAACCAAAAGTGAGAGAGGAGGAGTAAAGTGTGTTGGTAAGAAATGAACCCCCTCCCCTTCTATTTATAGGCCCGAGCACCGGCGTCAAGTGGAGCGAAACACCCCGGGAATGGCCTCTAGGACCAATGGGCAAGCACCACGTGGAAGCCCACAATCAGCCGACCCAAGGTCAGTTCGACCGATCCTAGGGTCAGCCGACCCCCAGGTGGGGCCCCTCAGGGTGTGCTTCCTCGCGGTGGCTGTCTTGTGGGCCCGTAGGCCGGTCCCCGGTGTACACGTGCTCTTGAGGAGGTTTAGGCGCTCTGGTGGGCCCATGGATCGATGTGAAGTCCACATGTCATGCTCTGATTCGTCGGGGCTTGCCTCCCTTGAATTGGTGATATGACTTGCATGCATGGCACCTGAGGTGGCAGCCACTCCTTGGCTGAGGTGACGTGGCATGAATCATAAAAGGTGAGTTTTCCACTTCTTTATGCTTATTTTCCTGCAATCACATAATCTCCAAGGACAAGTGGAACTACATTATTTTTAACTAAAATGCGTGTAAGAAATGCCTCTTGCTCCTTTATTCATGAGTAAATTGACAGCTAAAGTAAGCACTTAACAGCTGTCAACAACTCCCCCAAGCTAGCCTCTTGCTCGTCCCGAGCAAGACACTGAGGACTTAGGTTGGTTGATCAGGAGTTGCTACGATGTTGTATTCCTAATCTATGACAAGCATACAACTAGGTACTCTATCAAGGATTGAATGAGTTGGCATTAATCTTACCTTATGCTTGATTGATATGGGGCTTGTAGCTTCACCTGCCTTGGGCAGATGAAAGATAGAACGGTTGTATAGAAATTACTAATCACAAGTGCCTTGATGAGTTGTCAATTCGGAGGTTTTGCAAATTTTCACAAAGAAATCAAAGTTCCTCGAATAATACTCTCGGATCGCTCATTGTGTATGATTCCTCACCAAGGCATTAAATTGCCTTCTTTCACCACCTACTCCTAATGAGCTGATATGTGGACCTGTAGGTAGGGAAAATATGTGGCATACCTATTTCTCATGTATTGTCGAGCCGAAAACCGGATCCTTGGGAGCAACAAGTCATACAACCTGATCAAGATGTGCATGTGTGTGTATATGGTGGATGGATGATGAACTCATTTTTGTATATGATTCTCTCTTCTCCTTTTGAGATTTTTGAGACTTGGGCTATGTTTCTTTATTCTTTCTTTTTCTTTCTTTTTCTTTCATGCTCTTGATCATGTGTTTGTTTTTTTTCATAGCCCATAGATCTTGCTGAATATTTTTTTGGAGAGAGAGTAATCATAGAACACTGTGCGGAGCTTTATTTGTGGAATGGATGGGGGATGGATGAAATGAGGGGTGCTAACTTCTAGTGTAGAAGTTTGGCATATAGTGACTGTGTACGTGATCGTGATCATGGGAGCATGACAAGTTTCTCGCCGAGGGTCACAACAATTCGACAAGACTCAATGAAGAAAACAAGTAGCATATGTGGAGGCTAACAAAAACTAGGATCTACATATGGCTTTGGATAGGAATTTCTCATCATTGAGGAACTTGTCATTTTATCATTTTTCAAAAGAAAACTCCGGATATCAAACATCACTTAGCACTAGCTCATAGCAACCCTATTATACCATATCATACCTCACAACAACCTAGGCAAAGGTCATGCTTTTTGCTACCCACAAGTTTCGAGCTAAGGTTTGATCATGCAAGCCAACAAACTCAAAACTTAAATAGGGTACTAAGCTATAGCAAGGCATACAAAAGGAATAAACAGAGCAACTATTCATCATTTCAACCATGGAGAACAAAAGCATTCTTACCGCGCATATGAAAGCGAACTAATTTAGGAAAGCAAATAAATATTTTTGGTCTTTTTAATTTTGCAGATTTTTATGTCTTTTTTGCATATGAGATTCTGAAAATAAAGATACAAGTTACCTCAGAGTGGGGGGTCCTCCCCCAGCTAGCTTCAGGCTCACATCTGCGGCTATTTGTGTATAATGGTTCAAACTCGAAGGGGTTGTCCGGATGGACTCCCTTGAATTTTAAATCCCGACAAGAGCGCGAGCAAGAGTGGAGAAAGAAATAGCTTGTTTCTCTAAAAAGTCAGAATCTTTTATTGAAAGAAATGTCTTACCGAGCTTACCTATCGGTGAAGGGCTCTTTATTCGAAGTCTTCTAGAGCCCCGACTACCTCTCCGTTAATTACCTTGGTCAGTGGTCCGTTTTCGAGGGAGTCAGTTCTCTGCCCACTCTTCTCCACACCTTCTTGATGTTCTGTTGCTTCCTAGGTGTGGGGTACTGCTTCTTGGATGGGGACTTAGACTCCATATGTGTCTTCCGTTCTGCACCCATTTGCTCTGGCTTTTGTCTTCGAGAATTCTCCATGGGAGCAATGAGGCTGTCGCCTTGTGACTGTATAGATTCAACATCTTGGGAAAGGGTGTCCATCCTTGGTATGCCCTCAACCATTGAGCATTGTTCCTTACGTGGACGGAATTCAAATCTTTCCTCCCGGACATTGATGTGGAGTCGGATTACTCCGGCACCAACATCAATTTGTGCATCAGCCGTGCTCAGAAATGGATGTCCCAGGATGAGCGGTACTTCATTACCAATGTCCATGTCGAGTACCACAAAGTCCACTGGAATGAAGCAATATCGCACCTTCACCGGAATGTCATCGGCTATCCCCGCCGGGTACCGTACTAAAGAATCGGCAAGCTATAGCTGCAAGGTGGTTGGGGACAATTCTGTATAATTGAGCCATTCGAAGACTACCTTTGGCATGACGATAACACTAGAGCCAAGATCACAGAGGGCATGGTCGAATCTTTGTGATCCAATCGTGCACGTGATTGTAGGGCACCCTGGATCCTTTTTCTTTTCTGGAAAACGATTTGAGTATAGCTACGCTACACTCCTCTGTAAGCTTTACGACCTCCGAAGTGGGTTGAGCTCGCTTCTTGGTAAGGATATCCTTGAGGTAACGTGCGTATGTGGGCACACGTATGGCCTCAAGGAGGGGAACATTGATGTGGACCTTCTGAATCATATCCACGAAGCGAGTGAATTGCTCGTCCACTATCGTCTTCCTATTTTGCTGAGGGATTGGCAGTATATTTGTGTCAATAAACTCATGTTTGTCTGCCTTCTCTTCTGGTACTCTTGCCTGTGGAGGCTCCCTCATGCTTAACGACTCGTCGTCGTGGTCTTCACCCCCCTTCATGCTTTTCCTGGTTCCTGCATGGTTAGGATAGGGCGGGTCGCGAGTGGTCTTACCCCTCTCGTGACTACCACTTTTGCATTCTCAACTGGAGGAACCAAAGCGACCAACTGAGTCAACTGGGTTTCAATCATTTTATTAAAGCTCACCTGATCCTTAAGAGCAAATGAAAGACTATCAATTTTAACGTTAAGGCTTTCCAAAGCCTTATCATAGGCAGTTGTTTTCTTATTAAAACCATCGTTGATCTTAGCTTGCCCAAAAACCAGATCTCTCAAGGAAGGTTGGTTGGAGTTGAAAGAATTACCTTGATTACCTCCCTGATAATAAGGGCGTGATTGATTCCATGTTTGACCTCCTTGTGGACGATAACCATTGTTGTTGGTGTTCATGTACATCATGTCCTCCTGGGTAGTAGGGTAGTAATCCCCTGAATGCCCAGTGTCACCACAGACTTCGCAAGTCATGTGAGAATCCATAGCTTTAGTAGTGACAGCCATGGCAGCCTTCTCGCTGGTCAGATCATCCATTCTTTTCATGAGCAGGTCCATCTTGGCGTGCAACATATCCGCTTCCTTGATGGTATGTGTACCCCCTCTGATGTGGCTGGAGTCGATCATCACTCCACCCTTGGTTGGAGACCATCTTCTCAATAAGTTTAGTTGCTTCAGCGATAGTGAGAGAGAAGAAAGCCCCTCCAGCAGCAGCATCAATATGACATCGGGCTGTCGGAGTCAGCCCATTATAGAAACTCTGAAGAATAAGCCAGTTGTCCATCCCATGATGGGGACAAGCCAGGATGTACTCCTGAAGCCTCTCCCAAGCTTCTGGAATGGTTCCACTTACTGCTTGCTGGAAGCTTGAAATTCTCCCCCGGAGGGCACTAGTTCTGCCCAACGGAAAGAACTTCGCAAGGAACGCTGCTGAGCACTTTGCCCAGGTGTCAATATCTGCACGGTTTGCATAGAACCACTGCTTCGCCTTCCCCAGGAGTGAGAATGGAAACAGCCATAGACGGATGGCATCTTCCTCCACTCCTCGTATAGTGAAGGTACTGCACAGCTCCAGGAACTATTGCAAGTGGGCGCTCGCATCTTCATTAGGCTTGCCACAAAATAGGCTAGCCTGTACCATCGTAATGAGGCCAGTCTTGATCTCGAAGTTTCCGTTCCCGGTGTTGATCTCAGGGCCGGTGGGCACCTGATCAGCAGAGGGAGCAGAGTACTCGCGAAGAGTCTTCTCTTGGTTGGCCATAGGAGTTGATGTGGATAACACAAAGGAAGTTGGGTCGACTTCCATACGTACACGCTGGGGAGAACCAAAATGAGTTCTAGCTCTCCTCACGAGTGACTCAGGATCGTTAGTGAAATTTGGCGGTAAGTCGAAACCAGTCATACACTACCTGTCTTCATCATCAATAGACAAAGAAGACAATCAAAGTTAGCCTGCATTGAGAACTGTTTCATCCCTATCATCATTATAAACATTTGCAAAGTGTTGACAAGTTATCCTTAGCCTTCCCCGGCAACGGCGCTAGAAATACTTGTTGGTATTTCTTAACCTCGATACTAAGTTATGAGTTCCTAGCAACGATGCCAGAAATGACCAAATGGTAATCCTAACAATTACAAGAGTCCGCAAGCGCATGGAAGTACCATTGAAGCATTTCCCCAAAGGAGTATTCCAAAGGGTATTGAATCCAAGGAAGGCTGGGCGGATTAACAAATTCAACACTATTGCAATGAGTATAGATCATAGACGGAAACAAACCAGACACTCAAGTACAGGGGTGAGGTATGATAGATAAGTTGGTAGTGTGAACACACAAACACACTCTCTCTAAAGGTCCTAGGCTTAGGAGGCAACATACGAGTTAGTTCTAAGTTCTAAGGTACTAAACACACAAAGTTAGTAATATGAGTTAGATACACACTAGCATTGCATGACTGCTGGCTCAAGCACCCAGGTACAAACGGGGAGCCAACCTCCCGCGTCGCTTACGCACGACTCCGGTTGTTAGACTTTAGACTCCTACGGCGTATCCGAACGTGGGGGATTCCAGAAGGGTCCAACGACTGTCACTACTGCGGCCTACCCCAAGACAAACCGTGGGATACACTCATAAGTAACGTAGCTACGCAACCCAAGCACCACGCTTATGTTGTTAGCAGGACCCTGACTGGCCCGGGCTATTGTGACCCAGGTTAGAGCCGCTAGGTAAACCGGCGAATTACACCAAGTATCGTAGCTTGAGCACAAACTTCATACAACATGAACATGGGATCTAACTGGATCAAACTAGGCTAGGTACACAAACGGATTTGTGCTTTCCTATGTCTATTCAACAGGATCAAAGGGTCGTGTTCGTTAAGAACACGAGCCTCTAACTTATGAACAAACACCGAAAACATGAGTAAGTCACTCGTCAACTAGATCGAAAGGCCTTGTTCATCAAGAACATGAGCCTCTAAATGATGAACAAGCGAAGAACACATGAACAAATCACCCATGTATACAAGCACAACTTTATATGAAATAGCCGAATAACTGAAGTAGATCAAAGTCATACAATAAAATAAAGATACAAGAGAACTCATACCTAGATCCCAAAGTAGACTTGGAACCTGAGGTAGAACTACTCTAGCCTACCTCCTAGCCTTAGAAACGAAAAGTGAGAGAGGAGGAGTAAAGTGTATTGGTAAGAAATGAACCCCTCCCCTTCTATTTATATGCCCGAGCACCAGCACCAAGTGGAGCGAAACACCCCGGGAATGGCCTCTAGTACCAATGGGCAAGCACCACGTGGAAGCCCAGGATCAGCCGACCCGAGGTCGTTTCGGCCGATCCTAGGTCGGCCGACCCATAGGTGGGGCCCCTCAGGGTGTGCTTCCTCGGGGTGGCTGTCCTGTGGGCCCTTAGGTCAGTCCCCGGTGTACACGTGCTCTTGAGGCGGTTTAGGCTCTCTGGTGGGCCCATGGATCCATGTGAAGTCCACGTGTCACGCTCTGATTCGTCAGGGCTTGCCTCCCTTGGATTGGTGACATGGCTTGCATGCATAACACCTGAGGTGGCAGCCACTCCTTGGCTGAGGTGACATGGCATGAATCATAGAAGGTGAGTTTGCCACTTCCTTATGCTTATTTTCCTGCAATTACATAATCTCCAAGGACAAGTGGAACTACATTATTCTTAACTAAAATGCGTGTAAGAAATGCCTCTTGCTCCTTTATTCATGAGTAAATTGGCGGCTAAAGTAAGCACTTAACAGCCGTCAACAATAGGATGGATTTTGCTAACCCCACTTTTTAGCAAATGGCACAGCACTGATTTGATTCATTTTATACTAACCCCAGTGCTGAGTTGTTTGCTCACTCTCACTCTCGTTTTTGATTTCCAGGTGGGAGGCTTGGAGGGCTTTTGGTTGATCAACTCCGGTTGCTCTCGACACATGACTGGAGATCGAAGGTGGTTCTCCAGCCTCACCCCAGTGATGACCAAAGAGTACATCACTTTTGGGGACAATGGGAAAGGTAGAGTGCTTTCAGTGGGCACAGTGAAGGTGATCGAGCGAGTCTATGACTCTTAGGCGTGTTGCTCTTGTCAAGTCCTTGGGGTTCAATCTTCTTTCGGTGTCCCAACTTCTTGATGAGGGTTTTGAGGTCCCTTTCAAAACGGGCGCTTCACGTGTTCTGGATTCTCGAGGTGATCTTGTGTGCACGATCATCCCCGAGGGTCAGATTTTTAGAGCCGATTTTTCTCAGTGTGTTGGCTCTTCTCATTGTTTGGTTGCTGGTGTTTCGGTGGAGCTTTGGAAATGGCATAGGAGACTAGGTCACTTGAGTTTTGACTTGTTGTCATGCTTGAGTGGGCTAGGTTTGGTCCGAGGATTGCCTAAGTTGAAATACCAAAAGGACTTGGTATGCGCTCCGTGTAGGCATGGTAAGATGGTCGCCATCTCTCACCCGCCTCTGACATCTGTTATGACAGAGAGGCCATGCGAGCTATTCCATATGGACTTGGTTGGTCCAGCTCGTCTGTGCTCGGCGGGTGGGAAATGGTACGTCCTTGTGATAGTGGACGACTATTCTCGCTATGCTTGGGTTTTCTTTTTGGCTGACAAGGGGAAGACATTTGGTTTTGTCTGGGATCTAATCTTGAGGTTGATGAATGAGAGGAATGGAGATGCTATTCGAGCTATTCGTAGCGACAATGGCACTGAATTTAAAAACTCTCATTTTGAAACCTTTTGTCATTATTTGGGTCTCAAAAATCAATTTTCTTCTCCCTATGTGGCTTGTCAGAATGGTGTGGTTGAGAGGAAAAATCGTTCCCTTTGTGACATGGCTCGGACGATGCTCGATGAGCATAGGACTCCGAGGAGATATTGGGCTGAGGCGGTTAATACCGCGTGCCATGTTGGGAACCGGATTTTTCTTCGGGCCTTCTTGAACAAGACATGCTATGAGCTCCTGCACGGGCGAGCACCTAGAGTGAGCCATTTCAGGGCTTTTGGTTGTCGGTGCTTTATTCTCAAGAAGGGTAGGCTTGATAAGTTTGAGTCGAGGTCTTTCGATGGGATCTTTTTGGGTTATGCGAGTCATTCTCGAGCATTCCGTGTGCTCAATCTTGATACTAACCTAGTCATGGAAACTTGCAAGGTTACCTTCGACGAGACCCAGCCATGCAGTTCGTCTGTTTTTGAGTGTGCAGGTGACGACGAGATTGGCAAGAAGATCTTTGAGGATGAGGAGGATGATGCTGGAGAGGATGATGGTGATGATGGTGAAGCTCCAGCCGAGCATGTTCTCTCTACTTCCACTACGACAACTACGGTGCAGGATGGCCCATCCCCTACACCGACTACAATCCAGCAAAATCAAGTGGAAGCTGCTACTGAGGGGGAGGTTGTCTCCAGGCGAGAGGCACCGAGGCGTGTTCAAGTTGATCATCCTCCCTCAAGAATCATTGGCGACATCAATGAACGTATGACACGGTCAAAGTCCAAGAATGTTTCTCACTTTGCTCATTTGGCTTTTGTTGCTACCTCTGAGGCGAAAGACATTGGACACGCCCTGTCTGATCCTAACTGGGTGAACGCAATGCATGAGGAGTTAGAGAACTTTGAGAGAAACCAAGTCTGGGAGTTGGTAGAGCCACCACCACATTGCAAACATATCAGGACAAAATGGGTGTGGAAGAACAAAGACGGTGAGAATGGTGAGGTGGTAAGAAACAAATTGAGGTTGGTTGCTCAGGGCTATAGTCAGAAGGAGGGGATAGACTATGAGGAGACATTTACTCTTGTAGATCGTTTGGAGGCGATTAGGATTCTTGTAGCCTTTTCTGTGGCTAAAGGGTTCAAATTGTACCAAATGGATGTGAAGAGTGCCTTTCTGAATGGGTTTTTGAAGAAGAGGTTTATGTGAAGTAACCACTGGGCTTTGAGAGTGCAGAGTTCCCCCACCGGGTGTAAAGGCTGAGGAAGCCGTTGTATGGGCTGAAACAAGCTCCATGTGCTTGGTATGGCCGTTTGAGGGGTTTCTTGTTCAGCAAGGGGTTTGAGATGGGCAAATTAGATAAGACTCTTTTTGTCCTCAGGCAGGGCGATGATATCCTAATTGTTCAGGTGTACGTGGATGATATTGTCTTTGGCGGCTCGTCTCACTCTTTGGTTGCAAGGTTTGCAGAGGACATGAGCAAAGAATTCGAGATGTCTATGATGGGAGAATTGCAGTTCTTTCTCGAGCTTCAGATCAAGCAGGCGAAGGAGGGAACCTTTGTGCATCAAGCGAAGTATACGAAGGACATCCTCAAGAAGTTCAAGATGGACGACTCGAAGCCCCTGTCGACACCGATGAGTACGACTACAGTGCTGGATGCGGACGAGGACAGAGAGCCCGTGGACCAGAAGGAGTACCAGAGCATGATCGGCTCCCTCTTGTACTTGACGGCGACGAGGCCGGACATTCAGTTTTCTGTGTGTCTGTGCGCTCGTTTTCAGGCGTCACCGAGGACTTCACATCGGTAGGCCGTCAAGCGGATCTTCAAGTATCTTCAATATACTCCTGAGCTTGGTCTTTGGTACTCGGCGTCCTCTTCTCTTTCGCTTCTTGGGTTTTCGGATGCCGACTTTGCGGGGTGTCGAGTCAATAGGAAGTCGACTTCGGGGATGTGCCAGTTATTAGGTTCCTCGCTTGTTTCTTGGTCTTCTCGCAAACAATCTAGTGTAACTCAGTCTACCACAGAAGCCGAGTATGTCGCTACCGCTAGTTGTTGCTCCCAGCTGCTCTGGATCACATACACGCTGAGTGACTTTGGTGAGGAGTGTACCCATGTTCCTTTCATGTGTGATAGCACAAGTGCCATTAGTGTTGCCAAAAACCCCGTGCTACACTCCAGAACCAAACATATAGAGGTGAGGTACCACTTCCTGAGAGACAATGTTGAGAAGGGAAACATAGACCTCATCCACGTACCAACCGAAAAACAGCTCGCCGATATCCTAACAAAGCCTTTGGGCCAAGCTACATTTTCGCGTTTGCGAGGGGAGCTTGGAGTGGTTTTTCCTTTTTGAGCTTCAATTGGGGGTCTAATGTACATATTCATGTTGCATTTTTCATTCATGTATCATATCATGTTTGCATCTTTGTATCATAGACTGCATTTGTATCATATGTTTTAGATATGTGCTTCTCCTATATACTTAGATCACTATGATATGTTGGATGTGAGCCTATGACTTTGCTAGTGATGCTCATGTGATGTATAGCTATGCTCTTGGTAGCTTTGGGATGTATATGCGGTGGATTGCTTAATTTTGTGAAAATGATATATATGATCCTCTCTTGTGAGTTGAATGCCTCTCATGTTCAAATTGTGCGCATATGGCTTTACCTAGGTTAGTATGACCTGGACAACATGTTTGTAGGACCCAGATGACATGTTTGACCCAGACAACTTTCTATGCCCCGGCATGTTTATATGACCTAAACATGCATGCATCGAAACTCATCATTTTCATTTGGTTTTTTTGATAAATCTTCACACGAGGATCCATTTTCAAAAGGTTTTCACCATAAGATGTGTTACATTCTATGCATTTTTTGAGATCTATTGTGAATATTTTTTTTGAATTGTTTAAATTCACATGAGTACAGATACACGAATGATAGGTTTGTATGACTCAGACGCCAAGTTTGTATGATGTGGATAGTAGATTTGACGCCAGGTTTGTATGATGTGGATAGTAGATTTGTATGACCAAGACAACATATTTGTATGAGCCGGACAACATGTTTGTATGATCCAGATACAAGTTTGTATGACTCAAGCAACATGTTTCTATGATCTAGGCGACATGTTTCTATGATCCAGCGATATGTTTCTATAACCCACACGACATACAAACACGTCCGGATCATTCGAACCTGTCGTCTGGATAGTAGAAACCTATCTCCAAGTCACAGAAATCTTCCGTGCAAGTTATAGAAATATACGCATATAAACATACAGAAACGAGCATATAAACCTATGAGCACAAGCATATAAATGTTGAGCTACTCGTTTTTCCTAGATTTGAAATTTGGATACAAGTAGACAAAAAAAAGACACGTCTCACCTCACACATGTAGCCATATAAACCTGACACATGAAGCCATAGAATTTGAAATTTTAATACAAGTGTCATATAAACAAGTGAAGATCATCATACATACAATGAAAACATCGTACAATCATGTTAATTCAGTCGTATAATCCTAAAAAACAAAACTCGATGGCCGGACATGAAGGTCCTGCAGAAAAACAACGCTCGATGGTCGAACCAGAGACGTTTTGGTTCATCTGGATAGCCTTCACGTCTAGCTCCCGAACAACGACACTGCAGGGTTATAGAATCATGCAAATGAGATTTATATGCTCAAACATCTCAAGGGGGGTGGAGAAGATTTCAACTTGCGAAGCTGGGTGTGATTGAGCATAACATCAAACATTAAACAAGCGTAGAGCATATATATGATCGAAAAAACAAGCGTAAAGAAATGTTGGCAGTCATACGTATATATGATATGAATGTCACATCTCACAAAATGTTGGCAGTCATATAAACCAGCGAGGATGATCATATATACTTGGGAGGAAATCGTGTAACACATCACAATCATAGAATCAGGCAACTAGGGTTTCTATACTTATGGTCACCAGCATAGAAACATATAGCCATAGGCATAGAAATGTTGTGCAGGTTATTTTTCAACATTTGAAATTTGAATCAAGTAGACAAAACTGACACATGCCACCACACATGCATGCATATGACTTCAATCAACAGAGTAAAAAAAAAGCTGGCAGTCATACAAACTAGTGATAATGATCATATATACTTGGAAAAAATCTGGGAACACGTTCATATATCTCAACACAAGACCTGTAAAAAACCATTAAATCCTGCAAATGAGGTTTGTATGCTCAAACACAAACATACATGTTTCATAGAATAAGACAAATGAAGTTTCTATGCTCAAGCGCAATCATATATATGATTGCAAAACACATGCCCAACCAATTGTGCCCAACTGATGTAATCACCCATTACAACACACAAGATCAAGAACCATCAAAAGAAATGCTTTTTTCCCAAGAGTGCAAGAACAAGTAGGTGAGCGTGTTGTTCATAGCATGAATCCTGGTGGAGAGCAGCCATCTAGCAAAAAAAAGGATCATACATACATTCAGAGTAGGAAAAAAGATAGGAGCTGCTGGGCTGCTGGAGGAGCTCCCCATCACGCCTACATCCGATCGGGCTCACCATGTGCCACTGAAGGAGCTCCCCAGACCTTCTCAAATCGAAGCCAGCTGAAACTGAATCAAACAATTAGAGTACTATACTATTAGTCATAGAATCCTGAGCAACACATCCTCAGCTCGTCATAGAATCCTATACTATAGTCATAGAATCCTATACTAACAGTCGAGCATCGCGTCGTCCAGATTAGAAGGAAAAGAAGCACAAACAATCCACTAATATTCATCAGCTTCATTGAGGCATTTATGCAAACACAGAGCGTGCAGCAGTGCTCCCTGCGAAGCACCATTCGAGCTGCACCACGCATTGGACGCGAAGAATGCGCAGGGCAAATCCGCCTATTCCAACTATCACAGACCTATCACAGACCAGCAAGAACGTTGCAAGGAAGGCAAAGGTGGAAGCTTTTGGCATTGGTGGCTCACTGGCGACGTGAAGGAAGTGGAGCTCGCCGTGGAGGGAGAGAGACCGGTGGGGACCTCGTTGGGGCTGACCGCAACCTCCTCCAGGGACGGGAAGCGCGCCGCCGTGCGCCCTCGCCAGGAGCCGGCCGCTACAACCTTCGCCGGGGACGGGCAGCATCTCTGATGCCACCGCTCTCCCAGGTGGCACCTCGCCAGAGAGGTCGTCCGCACCCTGAGCCCGCCGGAGAACACGCGCCGGGGGCCAGGTGACACCACCGGGGAGGGCCCTCCCACCGGCCTGCTGCCGCTCGCTGTGCTTGCACGGAAAGCTGCACTCGCGCGGTGAGGTCACCGCCCATCCGTCGGGAGCTCGTCCAGCATCGGCCGTGCCGCCCGCCCGGAACTCGCTGCCCCTCAGCACCAGTCGTGCCGCCCGCCGGAAGCTCCTGGCCACGGGCCCTGCTGCACTCACGCCGCGCCGAGGCAGGATCCGTGCCGGGAGCTCGCTGGTATCGGCGCCGTCCGCCGGGGATCCCGCCTCGATCTGCGCTACCGACGAGGGAGAAGGGGGTGGAGCTGGTCCGGTGGACGGAGGCTGGCGACAGATCGGAGGAGGGGCGGCGCCGGCGCCGGCACGGTGGGCTGCCGCGGATGCAGCTATGAGGATGGGGTGGGTGGGGGCATTGGGGGATTTTGGAATAAAGGAGGGGGGTTGGCCGGGAGGGGATGAGTGGGAGGGGGTAGAGATAAGGTGGGTCCCGTGCGTGCACGTGGATGGGCAGGACGCTAGCGTGACAGGGGTTGCCGGTTGGGTTGGACCAGGTGGGTGGCTGGTTGGTTGGGGCTTCCAATAATTATTGGAAGCCCTAGGCTATGGGAGACCAGGGCTTCCAGGTCAACCCAGCCAACCAACCAGCCACGTGCCCACCTCCATCTCCCTCACAGCCAACCAACCAGCCATGTGCCCACCTCCCACCTCCATCTCCCTCCCACCTGACGCATGCATGCAGATCCATCTTTTTGCTTTTTAGTTTTTCCGCGATAATTCTTCACACGAGATTCCAATTCAGAAACGGTTTTTACCATAAGATTCGTGACATTTTTATGCACAATTTGAGATCCATTGTGAATATTTTTTTTGAATTCAAAATTTTATATGACCATAGATGCCCGGACGGCAGGTTTGTATGACCCGGACTACATGTTTGTATTACCCAGCCGACATGTTTGTAAGATCTGGACTATGATTTTGCATGACTCGGACTGCAGGTTTGTATGATCCGCGATGATAGGATTCTATGACCCAGACTACAAGATTCTATGACCTACGAGGCTGCGACAACAGGTTTCTATGACCTAGATGATAGGTTTCTATGAACTGGACAACAAGTTTCTATGACCTAGACACTAGATTTCTATGACCAAGACACCGGAATTTGAAATTTGAATACTAGTGTTGAGCCTAGTGAAAGATTTTTTTGACACGGATGACAAGTTTCTATGACCCGGATGACAGGTTTATATGGCTCGGACTACATGTTTCTATGACCCCGCAACGAGAAGTTTCTTTGACACATACAACTGGTTTCTATGACACTGCAGACCATAGAAATCTGTCTCGAGGTCATAGAAACCTACCATACAAATCATAGAAATATATGGATTTGAGAAAAAACATATAAAAACGAGTATATAAACCTACACACATGAGCATATAAATGTCGATCCACTCATTTTTTTTAGATTTCAAGTTTGAATGCAAGTGGACAAAACTGGCACATGCCACCTGATATACCTGCCACCTGACACATGCGGCCATATAAACCTGACACATGCACTCATAGAATTTGAAATTTGAATATATGTGTTGACGGTCATATAAACAAATGAGAATCATCATATAAACATGTTGGACTATAATGTTCCTGGGCAAAGTTTGGTCGTGCATAGAAACCTATGCATGCAAGCATAGAAACCAATTTGGCTATATAAACATACGAACATAAGCTTAAAACACATAGAAATATCTATCTCTGAGTCATAAATCTGTTGTTTGAGTCACAGAAAAAAAATGTTGTCTTAATCATAGGAACCTATTGACTGGGTCATAGAAAACAGTAATAGTCATAGAAAACATGTAGTTGAGGTCATAGAAACAAAAGAACACACATAGAAACATAGGGATTCCTATCTTTGTTGGGTCATAGAAACCTATGGCCCGAGTCATAGAAATCAGCTGTCCGAGTCTACAATTGAAATTTGGATTCAGGGCACCATGCATAGAAATCTATGCACGCAATCATATAAATCTATGCTCGAGCATATAAACTCGGTAACATGACCGTCGAATGTTATGACCGTGAAACACCAATATAACCATGATATAGAAACATACAAAAGATTCAGAATGTTTTGGCAAGTCATGCAAGCATCATAATAGAATCTTGTACTAATAGTCATAGAATCCTACACTACCAGCAGATCTCCATACAGCAAAACTGAAAACCAGCAAAAATTCAAGGCAAAGATCCATCCGGCGTGATCCGATGATCAGCTTGTCATCGAAGTTCTGGTAACCGCCGGCAACATCCCTACAGAAGAACATGGCTCGATGGCCGGACACAGAGGCGTTGTGGTCGATCCGGTGGTGAGGAAGGGGCATGGCGTCGAGGTCCGGCTCCCGAACCACGGCGCTGAAGGCGAAGTCACGAGGTGCTTGGCTGAGGCAATACATCAAACATGTTGCAAGCAGTGGAGGAAAGGGCATGGGGAAGCACCTCGAAGAGATCACCAGGGGCTCCTCACCAGGCCAGCCATCGGGTCCTCACCGGGGAAGCAAAGGAGGCGATCGACCTCGATGGGGCCCGCCTCGCCGCGGTGCCGGGAGGCCGCTCGCCGGGGGATGCCGCTCCATGTCGATGCCATCCGTCGCGGGCTCCCACATGGGAAGCTCGCCAGGTGCGCCGCCGCGTGCACTCGCGCGGAGGTTGCCGGGCACACCACGGCGTGGAGCCTGCCTACGCCGCCGCACCTACCGCTGCCCGTTGCGGGCTCCCGCGCGCCGTCCACCCGCGCCGGTGCCGCCGCCTGACCCGTGAGAGAGAGAGGAGAGAGAGTGTTGGGAGAGAAATGAGTGAGGATAAAGAAGGAAGGGGAGGAGGGATAGAGATAAGGTGGGCCCATGATTGTGGAGAGAAGAGACAAGGGATGAGAGAGAATTCAAAAATTTTTGGAATAAAGAAGAGGGAGAGGAGTGGATGGTGGTGGACCCCACGCGATGGGAGGAAGCCGATTTGGTTGGACCGGTGGCTGGCTGGGGCTTCCAATAGTTATTGGAAGCCCTAGGCTGCCAATATATATACTATATATATATGTTTTGCTATATATATATATGTATATATATACTAAAGGTATATACTACACATGGGTGCATCCTATATAGGAAATGCACCCAACCCTCCCGGCGCGCCCTGGTCCGGCTGACCCAACCAACCGGTGCACCCAACCGACCGAGCCAACCAGGCAACTGCCGCTCCGCGCGCCTCCGGTCTGAGCCAACAAGCAACCGCCCCGCACCGCGCGCCCCCGGTCCGATCCAAGCCCCACCTGGTCCAAAACCGCTCCACTTTTTCTCCCGCACTTCTTCTTCTTCAGTTTCCCCTCCTCGCTCCCTCTGCCATTCCTGTCGCCAGTTCGTAATCCGCTCCTCCGCCACCATTCATTGAGGGAGGCGGGCTGTCGCGATTCTGCCCCGCACCTCGTCGCTCGGTTCGCCCGTGGCTTGAGTATTCCGGCGCGTTCTACATTCCGCCCGCGGCGAGTAGCGCGCATCGGTTCCCTACTTCATCAGTTTCTCGAGGATTCCGCCGTGTTTGACACCTCTCCCCATGTTGTGAGCAGCGCGCTCGGGTTACCTGCTTCCTCGACGGTCAAGATTCAGTTTGCGCAGCGGCACGAAGTGGAGTGGGCGACGCCGTCAGTTCATCGATTTCAGCCGTTGTGAGGTTAATCACCAGCACCCCCACATACCTAGATCTGTGATTCCCCCCATTCAGCCGCAGTAGTGAGACGCCCCGAATCATCCACACACACAACCCCTGCATCGATTCGTGATTTTGATTTTTTTACTCGTGAGATACTAGGGTTTTCGTTTTGATGCGTGATTTTGTTCACAGTTTGATACCTTGCGTGGATCTCCACACCCCATCCCGTAGCTAGTGCCGCCGTGGGAGCGCACAACATAGGATGATAATTAGGCTTTTTATACCAGTTGTAACCGCCTATTACTTTTTGTTGTAATTTGCCCACTGTATTTTTGTCATGTCATATACATGCATATATAACTGCAATTGGATGACAATGATGTTTGTAATTCTACTGTCACAATAGTTGTAACCGCCAAGCACACCATGTTGCAATTTGCCCACTGTATTTTGCCATGCTTTACCCTTTTATCTATAATGTGATGTCCCATTAACTAGTTTTTTGCAATTGGGAGGACACTGATATGTGTAATTGGCTATCGATCTCAATTTTTAAGCAGTGCCAAACTAGGTTTTGTGATTTTTAATTGTTCTACAGGAATTGTTGTAACTGCTGCCCCTCAATTTTTCGTTAGTGTTCTTTATGTTGGGATGTTTTGCTTCGGCACTGGTGGATTCAGATTTAATGGCGGTGTGTGGAATTTTTTAATTGTGAATTTTAAGTAATGATGACACTTGTCGTTTTTTAATTTTTTAGTTATAGTCTGGATGTGCAGTATAGGATGATAACTAGGTTATCATACTTGTTGTAAATGCCCTTCAGTTTTGTTGCAATTTGCCAATGGTAATGTATTGTGAATTTTATTAGTTTATAACTGGAGTTTGCAAATGGAGTATACTGATGTATGTAATTGGCTAGCAGAATGTGTTGTAAACTGGATGATGTGATTTTTTCACTTGCTCTACTATGAAATCAGTGCCACCGGTTGCTTTTTTATTTTTCCGTAGTGATATTTCTGATGCGGAGTGTATGTTCATTCTGTTGTTAGCATTTTTTCTGATGTTTTTTAAATTGCAGCACTTATAATGAGTACGCAAGGTAATCCACCGGGTGATCAGGGCAGTGGTGATCGCCGGAGTTCCCCCCGTATTGCTGCAAAGGATAAGGGGAAGGGATAAGCTAATGTTCCTTGGAAAGAGATGAAGAAGAGGTTAAGGCTACCTACTGATCGGAATCCCGACACTCAAAGTGCAGATGCTGGGAGAGTGGATGATGTCGGAGGGGGCGATGATGTTGATTCAGCTAATGAGGCGAATAGGAAGAAGCGCCGCATCCAACCCCCTGCAATGCGGTGCTCTCCTGCAAAGTGGTTGGACATTGTTAAATCTCTCCCCAAAAGTGTCATAGATGATGTCAAGGCCACGGGTTTTGGTGGTCTGTTGCTGTTCAAACCATCCAGCATGGATAGGAAATTTCTGATGTGGATTATGCAGAAGCTCAACCCAGAGAGCATGACTTTAGAGATTGGTGGTGGAAAATTCATCCCTGTAAATGAGCACAGCATCTGGTGTGCGTTCCAGATCCCCAGACGCGGCTGCGACCCACCCTCCATGACTGATGAAGAAGCTCGAATTAGGCAGAACGAGTTGGGTTAACAAATCTGTCCAACTACTTATGATAAGCATGGCATTAGGATTGCAGACATTGTGGAGGGTTTCAAGAGCGGGAGGCTAGTAGGCGCTTTGGGCCTGAGGGCATTTTTCATGGCTGCATTCCAAACTCTACTGTTCTCCAACACTGACACCCACATCAGGCTGGAGGATGTGATCTACACCGAGGACCTTGACAACATCGGCAATGTGAATTGTTGTAAAGTAGTTGTGGACAACTTGAACAGAGCAGCACGGTTGTTCAAAAAGGATTTTCCGCTCAAGGGCATCAACACATCGATGACTGGCTGCGGCATCTTCTTGATGGTATAGTTTTTTATACTCTCCCTTTTTTTCTTTGCTGTTGTTGTTTGTGCTTTTTTTCACTACTTTGTTGAACAAGTGTTTATTTATTTTTATTTTCAAGCTGTGGCATTAAGTGTTCCAGTAGTAATCTGTCTTGAAGGCATGTTGCAATTGCACTACTGGGCGAGCTGTAATTTGTAGCTCACTATCTGCATGTGTGTTATTTATTTCAGCTGTCACAATGCTGGGTACTATGCATGTTGCAACTGCAGCATGGTGTGTGTTGTAATTAGTTATTGTTATGTTTATTCGCTATTCTTCTACTAACTGTTCTCTTTTTCTTTTTGTTGTTTCTTAACAAAAAAACATGCAGATGTTGTATGCTGATAACTTGCAGCATGGTTTTTTATTGATTCATTCGCGCTACCGCGATGTGCTATATTGGACAGTCCAACAATTGACAAGATATCAGCAGCTGATCGCAGGGGAGACGCTGCAAAAGGTGAATACGGTCACCTCAGGGTAAGATTCTTGATAATCATCTTTTTTCATGTTTTTTTTATTTTCAGTGTCTAAAGTAATCACTATTATTTTTTAACCAGTTTTCATATGTTTTTATTTTATTTTTGCAGCTGAGAAGTATTGCTAGTACATGCTATGCCCCTCCTGTCTGTGTCCCAGTTATTGTCGGCTCAATCCCAACTGTTATAGCTGCTGGCACATCCGCTTCTGCTGGGACATCTGCCGCTGCTGCTACATCTGTGTCAGCTGTTACCTCTGTCGCAGCTGCTACTTCTTCTATCAGCTTTAGTTCTTCTGCTGCTGCTGGTACTTCTTCTGCTGTTGGCATGGCTTTACCATCTCATGACCCTGGGGGGCCAGGGTTCATGTTTCTCCAGCCTCCTGTTGTACCCAGCTACCCCAGCTTCACGGCTGCTTTTGCTCAGAGCATTGCCGATGTTGTTGGACGAAGTAGAAAGTCAGAGGCTATTAGGGTTTTACAGGAGTTCGATATGGCTTCTCAAAATGCCAAGAAGTATATGAACAAGGCTGTGCAGTTTGCCACCATGTCAAATGAGCTTATGGCCAAAGCTCGCCATGAGTGCTACAGCAGTATTCAGAAGCTTGTCGTTGAAGCTCGGGCCGACAGGCAAGCAGCCAACGAGCGGAGGAGGCGGCCAAGGAATATTGAAGGTACCTCAGGAGCAGGTACTTTTGTTTTGTTTCTAATTTATTCAGTTTTCTGCTCAGTTTTTATTTAGTTTTTTAATGTCACATAAACTCTTCTATCTAGGTTTTCCAGGTTTAGAAGAGGACTTAGAAGATGATCAATTTGTTTTAGGACAGTCTAGAGGATGTATTCCATCCCCGCCTACAGCACCACGTAATTACTTGTAACTTGTTATTCTTCCATGTTGTAAACAGTATACAACAGTGTTGCAATTTGTCATGCTCATTACACACCCTTTTTTATTTTGTTTACTTTTTTTAGAGAATGTAACCTAGGTATGTGGTTTTATTGTTTTTGCAGCATCTCCTGCACCATCTGGATTTGAGGAAGAAGATCGTCATGCATCTCCTCTCCCATCCCCTCATGCAACCCCTCGCCCATCTCCTCATCCATCCTCTCAACCATCTCCTCGACCATCCCCTCATCCATCACCTTGACCATCTCCGCGCCCATCGCCGCGTGCATCTCCTCGCCTATCCTCTCGAAAATCAGCATGTACTTTTCTTTGTGGCACTATCTATTTTTTTTCAACTCCAGCATGTTGCAATTAGCAGTGTGGCTATGTTGTAAATAGTGCAAATGTTGTGCTGCAAATGGTATGTTAATTGCACCATCAGGGGGACCTGATTTCGAAGGAGGTGGTGTCCAAGATCAAAGATATGTTCAACAAGATGAAGAACAACCTCGTTCATCACCTCGTGCTTCACCTCACCAATCACCAAGTAATTATTCTATTGCATTTTTCTACTTTTTGCCCTTTTTTCATCATTTTTTCTTGATGCAACTATCAGCGCATTCGTGTTGCAAATCACTGTATATTGTTGTGTTGCAAATCACTGCATATTTGTGTTGCAAATGGTATTTTTCATTACTACAGAATTTTTTTAATTTATCTTCTTTTTTAAATTAGTATCTTTCATTCTGCAGCAGTAGCAGAAGGGACTGGTGTTGGGGGAGGTGGACCAGGAGGTGGCCAAGACCAAAGTTTTTCTCCACCAGAGCAAGAACAGCCTCTCCACGCCCCTCGTCCATCTCCATGTACACATTTTTCTTGTTGCAACCATGTACCCACCATGTTGTAAATAACTGCACACTTGTGTTGCAATTAGCATCTTTTGATTACCAACTTAATTGTGATTTTTTTCTCAATTTTTGTAGCAGCACTAGAAGACACTACTGGAGGACATTCTGTAGGACGGAGTCCACTTGTAGAAGACAATGCACGACAAGGAATGGAAGAAGAAATGGGCAGAGATGTAGATGGCCAGGAAGGTGCTGGAGCAGGGGGTGTTGGAGGTAATTTTGGACTACTGTTTGATATTACCGAATTATTTGTAAATTACACCCCATCTCCAGGTACAATGCTTCAGTTACTTAATGACCATTTTCAGTTTCTTAGTATCTGCAGGTTTAAATTTTCATTTTTTTTATCTTCGACTTTTTTTCTAATGCAGCTGGTTTATCCACACCCCGCGCTCATGAACACCAAGATATGGCTAGAGGGAATCAATCAGACGATGAAATGTCTGATCAACTTGGAACTCAACACCCATCCACCAATGAGCTCCATTGCCCCCTGTTGTCAGTTGTCAAAATATATCTTTTTTGCATTTTTTGTCAATTATTCATGTTGCAAGCACTACTTTACTTGTGTTGCAAATGGTCAGTGCAAAATTACATTTCCTTTTTTTTAAAACTTTTTTCTTACTGTGCGGCACAAGAGGACAATGTCATAGACCGTGAACTAATTGGGACTCAACACCCAATCAACAATGATGAATATCGCAGGAGCCGTTCGCCCACTCCAGATGTCATTGAAGCTGTACCAATTGAAACTCAACTCCCGATCAACACTGATGAATCTCACAGGAGCCGTCCGCCAACTCCAGATCCAATTGAAACTCAACTGCTAAGCGAAATTGTTGAACCTCGGAGGAGCCGTCCACCCACTCCAGATACCACTGCCAATGTTGATGGGCAACAGAAAGGCATGAGAAGTAATTCTTCTCCATATACTAATTCTTCTCCATCTACTACAAACACAACCATTTTTTTGCCCTTTTTGACGACAACTGCTGCATTACTAATTTTACGCACTATTTTCCCTTTTCTGTACATGAACCCCCAGCACCGGAGGCATTGCGTGGCGCTTCGCAGAACGTTGATTCTATTTGCAACCTGCTTCAAACATCTTCCATTGCTGATGAACTCCCCAGACAGGTGCCATGATGTTTTTGCATTTTTTCTGTTAACCCGCAGCATTGTTTTAACTGCTTGTTGTAATTGCTTTATACACCAGCATATAATTTGCTTTAACTGCTTGTTGTAATTGCTTTATACACCAGCATGCAATTTGCTTTAACTGCTTGTTGCAATTTGTATAGGTTGCAAATGAGACTTCTGGCAAAGATTCTGATGCCCCCCTGCTGATGATGTATCCAGGGGCACTAATGCTAATGTCGAGACATCAGCTGTAAGCTTTTTTTATAACACATCCTGTATCCTAATATTTCTTCCATTTTTTCTTGTTTATGTCAGCATATACATTACACAGTTTTTTTGTAAATATGTTCTAACTGACTGTACCCTTTTTTAATTTTATTTTTCATGCAGCAACCAAAACCAGCAGCTCCAAAAACATACAGCAGAAGGCATACACGCAGCACTGCAGCAGCAGATGCAGCTGCAGCAGATGCAGCACAAGAGAAAGTAACCACCAAACCTGTTGGTGGTGGCCATTTGAAAAGGAAAACTACGAAGAAGTTTCCTAAGCATAGGTCTGTGCGTCGTCTCAGCAAAGAGTAGCAAGCAATACGCGCTTCTTACGAAGAATGGTTGCGGCAGAAACAAGCGGCAGAAGAAGAGCTTGCAGTCCTCCAGAGCACTGCCACGAGCGAGGCAGGACCCAGTGGAGATGCATCTCGACCCATTTTCCCCGACGACCCAGTTGAACACATCAATTGCTTAACCCCTCCAATCCGGCTGTCTCCAGAGGAACGTGAGCAAAGCTCTCAAGATTTTAATGGGTTCCAAAAGATCATATTCAGGCACCTTGGACATCGCTTGAGGAAGAGGCCTAGGCAGTTTGTATCTCCGTTTCTAATTGCCAAGAAGCGCGCTGCAGTGCCTCTATCAAAGGCTCTAGCGATGAGAAACAAGATCATATCTGATGAGAAGTTGAGACAGTAAGCACCCACACCTCTATGTTGTAACTGACTCACATCAGAGTGCAATCTGCTTTTTGACTCATGTATCTTTTTCCCATTCCACAGGACGACTTTGATTGACTACAGTGTTTTCTGCTCTTTCGATGGCAATTGTGACGCCCCAGGTTTTTAATTAGCATCATTAGTGCTAATGACCGAATCAACCGAGTCAACACAGTTGACTGCGGTCAAATCATGGTCAACCTAAGCCATCACCTTGAAAACCTCCCTAACACACCCCCTTGAGCACCTTAGGCAAACCAACACAAGTCCCATGGGTCAAAACCCTAGTTAAGGGGGACAAAACCCTTGATGTCTTTATGTCATTCTAGAACTTTGTCCACGTTCTCCAAATTTTGCCTAAACACTCAAAATTCTACCAATAGGAAAGTTGTGCAGAATTGTGAGGGACACATTTCATCTTCAGGATGGCATTTGAAATTCGGAAGAAAAATGGCTCAAAATCTCTAGTCAACGCTGTCGGTCACTGTTCACAAGGGCCGAGTTTTTCCCTAGTTTGGCATCCACTTTTCCCCATCAATTCGAGATCAATTGGAGCTCGGTTAGGGTCTATTGTGTAGAGGGTTGATCACTCTACAATAGTCCTTGTTATAGGTTTTTGAGTGCAGTTCCTTTTTTTAAAGGAATTGAAATTTCAAAACCGGGCAGTTCAAAAGGGGCTTGAGCCCGCGGGCGCCAGAGCGCGCGCGCGCCGGCGCGTCGGCCACGCGGCGCCCGGCGCACCGCCGCCCGTCCTCAACGTCCGGGGCCCCCGGCCGCTCGACCGTGCGCCTGAGGCCAATGATGCGGTCCCCTCACGTCCCCCGAGCAAATCCCCCTCGGGACGCGTCCCTAAACCCGCGCCGCGCTCGCCCGTGCTTCCGGCCGGACCCCCCGCCGCACCTCCCGCCGGCGAGCTCTGTGCGCCTCGGCCATCGCGCGCCGCGCCATGAATTCGCCAGCCCGACCTTCGAGGCACCTCCCTGCTCACCCCCGTGCACGCGCCCGCCTATAAAAAGGCCGCCCGTGCGCATACCGCACCGCCGCCCGCCATTGTCGCCGCCACGGCGAGCACACCCGTCCGCCCGCTCTCACCGCAGGACAAGCTGCTGGGCACCACCCCTAGGACCCAAGGGAGCTTCCACGGCCGCTTGTTCGCCCGCACTTTGCCGCCACTCGCCGGAATCCGAGCCGGGGCGGAAGCGCCGCCACGGCCTCGCCGCCGCCGCTCGCCGGCAGCCTCCCCGACCCAACCACCGCCGCGCATCGACCCCTGGTGAGCCCAATCACACTCCCGTGCCGCTTGTGCACCTCCTCCGGCCGCCGTTCACCGCCGGCGAACTTCCCCCGCCGCCGGAGGGCATATTTGTGAACACCGAGGGTATATCTGTGAAGCCAGGGACTTAGTTGTAATAGTTTGAATCTTAGTCTCCTAGCAGTTCAGTCCAGTGACTTAGGAAAATCCTACAAAATCGTACAAAAATCATAAAAATGCAAAACTAATTTTGGTGGTTTCAGTGAGACTAGACCTACAACTTTTGCAAAGCATGACCATAGTTTTGGCTTAAGGATTTTGAATTAAAATTCAAATTCAGTTTGACCTCTTTTTGTTGTAGTTCAAAATCTAGAAGAGCTATGGAGCTGAACTTTGGATATGTTACTAGTTATATCTTTTGTAGTGTCTGGGTAAAAATTCGCATAAAGTTACTATGTAGATCTTTTTATATAAATTACTTTGTATTTATGCCTTTTCTGTCTTATTAATTTTTGTAGCAAAATGTAAAATGATTTCTGTGCTGCACTTGTGGCTATATTCATGTTATGGCTAGATGCAACTTTCCTGAATTTATAATGAATTTATATCTGTTAGAAATATGTGATCTTGATTTATGCTTAGATTTACATTTAAATTCATATCTCAAATTTCAAATGCTTTTGGGATGAACTTGCTGGTTTCTTGAGCTTAGTTAGGGCCAGAGTAGCTGTGGTAAAAAGTTAGGGTGCAGGAGATCATTATTTATTCAATTATGCTTTTCTCAGAATAGTTATAGCTAGGAAATGCTATTGTTAGATGTGTTTAAATTGTAGCTCTTTTAAACTTGAAGTTGGCTCAGTGGCATGTTTATAGTCTTTAGGGCTAGCTAGAACCTTTGTCCTTGTTTTTATGATTGATTTGTGCAATTAAAAGTCAGGGTGCATATGAGCTCCTTATTAGAATTTAATTAGGAAAAAAATTAATCTTTGAAATCTTGTAATTCCATTAAATGGTTACCTAGCTTAATTTTAGGGTCTATGGTTTCACCCTTGCTGTTTTGTGAATTTAAATGAAATTAATTGCATAGATGTGCACACAATCACTATTAAAGAGATTAAAAGAATAATAAGCTCTCCTATATGTATATAATAACCTTAATGAAAAAGAATTAGTAATGGAATGTTTATCTAGGTGAATATGGCCAACAAGAGTTGGATAAAATGATTCCTCACTCCACCTAAACCCTGCATTGCATTCCGTGTAGAACTCCCTGACGGTAACTACGCTCTCGTGCCGGAAGCCGAGGAAGGAGGAGCGGACGCGGAGCTGCAGTACGTGGAAGTGAGCGAGGACACCGAGGACCCTCAGGCTAACTTTGCTAATGAAGGCAAGCCCCGGTGCATTGTCCCCTGTGTTTTTGAAAAGTTACATAACTATCTATGGATGTTTGTGCATTTACGTTCAGGAGTTGAAATGAAACCCTAGATGCATGATCCCTAGGTACCTATGTCTTTACTAGTATGATAGGTCGATAGCTGCCATGCTATAGGACCGTTACAAGTCGAGTGATGCTTGTCACTCGCGAGAATAGGTTCTTATGTTGGAATCATAAGATCTTTATAAATGGATTGCTCATGTGGTAAGAGCATGGGATGTGGGCTCCGGTCCAATGGCTTCGTGGGTTAAGTGTTTGAACGTACTAAACACTTGTCGGAAATGGGTACGGTAAGCCTAGTACCTTAATGAGGCGGTAAGGGATTTTTCCGTGACTAATCTTGGGATGCGTCCCCCGGCTAGCTACCGGTGGTGCATGTGTGATTCTGGGTGCCTTGCGGGGTATACCAGATAGCCTGTACCGAAGACTGTGGCCTCTTATCCCGAACCGAGGATTTTTGGGAACCGCCTGGTGGTTGTCCTCTCGGGGGCACCCTACCGTGTGTTTAGGTCTACCTTGCAAGGTTTAAATCAATCGATTGTCGGCCTCTCACCGTTATCTGAGACTACTTATCCTGCTGGCCATGAGATCCCTAATGATGGAAGTTGATGAATATTTATGCTTGATTAATTGTATTGCACAACTTATGCTTGCAATAGCTGGCTAATTTAGAAAGGAATAATCAACTAGAACTTGTACTAAAATCTTGAAAGTAAGGACATACTCTTTGTTGCTTTTCAGCAAAAGAAACCCCAGTGGCCAAAAAGCCTTTCATGTCTAGAGTTGGTGATGTAGCTGTCACCGACGGGTAAGTCTTGCTGAGTATTAGTATACTCAGCCTTGCTATAATCTGTTGTTCCAGGTAATGCTTTCAGTGATGTGTGGCCTGGAGAGATCCCGCCTGGCTGGGAGCTAGAGTGGGTTGAAGACGATGATTGAAGGCATCATGGCAGGCCTCCTGTGATGTTCCGCGTGCCGTTTAGTTTAATTCCGCTGTTTTCAAAACTCTGAACTTTGTTTTCATGTCAAAATCTCCGGTTTGTAATAATTAAACCCTTCGGGGTAGATTTGGATGTTAATCATGTGTTGTTCTCTGGACTCGCCTTCGCGTGAGTTTTAATGCATATATGTCGATCCTTGTTGCTACGTAAGTGATTTCACCGGGCGTTAACCCGGCAACTAACGACAGGATGATACTTTATTATTGCTTAATGACCAAAGTGGATTGGTTTAGGCGATAGTACGGTATTTTCCTGGGCGGGTTGTCACAGCTGGCATCAGAGCAATTATATGCACCAGAGAGTAATTAATAATTTTAATCACTGGTTTTCGAATAAAATTGCCAAGATTGTTTGGATTTGCAAAATACGTTGGCCCGTTAAGGATAAACTAGACCGAGAGGCCCTAGAGGGAGTTTTTGGGTTCTTCAGGTGGCTTATTAATCTATGGTTTATTTTGCTAACTCCCAGCACATTTTATTTCTTGTCAGAACTTACTTTCTGTACAACCATACTAGTTCATCACGTTTTGCTATACGTGGTGGTACCGCATGGAAGTCATGTGAGGGATGGATGGGACCTAATCCAAAGGGAACCCACCGTCGCGTCTGTGTCTCGCCACGTTTTGCCATACGTGGACGTTCCGCATTTTGTATATGCGAGGCAAGGGTCCGCTTCATTCCAAAAGGAGCGTATCCGAGGTTGGACGCTGTCCATGCAGCGGCTTGACGCATGGATACCGTTTCTATAAGTGAACGGTACTGTATGTGGACGCTTCCGTGACGTGCTGGCACGGAAGGTTCTTTTCTGCAGGTACATAACAACACTTCGTTAGTCGCTAAGTGAGTACCGAATAGTTCTCGACTAGTTATTATAGGGAGAGACGATTAAAAGCCTTGCCACCGGCACTGACTTCGATTTTTGGCTTAATTGCCATGTGAGGACGAGTAGGACGTCTTGCATCATGTTAAAAATCAAAAACAACTAAAAAATGTACCCAAGATCTGAGTTGTATGCTTTCTAAGGGAATATCTTGCTAGTGTGTGGTTTTTGTGTTCTAGTTTTACCTCTCATGTATAGGTGTTGTGCTGTCCAAATTGTGGTAGGGCTGTTGTTGAATTTTTGCACCTTGTTCTAGGAGTTTTTGGACTAGTTGATCTATACCAAGGTTGCTCCATATCTAATCTAGTTTTTGCTCGCAAAAATTTATGGTCATAGCTTCTGTAAATCTTGAGTTGTAACCTTTTTAGTGAACCTAGGTCCTGCTGTTTTTCAGAGAACAGAGCCTTTGAACTTTGCATCTTTCGACCTTGTTCCTAAATGATCTAGCTCAACCTTTGAATACCAAAAATGTGCCTCATAACCTTTTTGAGTTGCTGGCAAAATTTGAGAATTTTGGGAGCTCTGGTTGTTAAGTTATGAATTTTTGTTCACAACTGCCAGAACTTTATGTCATCATGTATGTATGCTCGCTTCGAGTCCAGCGTACGGTTGTACCTTTGTACACATGACTACCCCAGTTTGCCCAGCATGAGAGAAGAACTTTTTCTATTCTGCCATGGCAATTGGGTGATGTCTTGATCTTAGAGTTCAATCTTCAGTTGTAATCTTCTCCTGTCAAAATGTTATCTCCATCGACATGTATCCTTTCCAAACCCCCTTGAATTTATACATGTTGGAGCACTGAGCTATTCTTGAATTGATATCCTTGTTATGATTACTTCGATCTTTCAATCATGAGCTTATTCCTCATGGTCTTGCTCACAACATTTTGAATAAAAAAAATGTGTCACTTGTTGGGTATGCATTTGCATAGCATGTGCATTTGGGAATCTTGGGTGAACTAACGTGCATACGCCTGGAAGTTTTCAATACTCCTACTCTATCCTTCTTGATTGGTGATGTTGTTGCCCCGTAACCAAAGGTGCCGCGACGGAGCCTAGGGCATCATGTGCGCTGCAGCCACATGATTTCCACTAGGAGCGCGCTAGGTATCTTGGTTGTGAGAACGCGACTCGCCACGCATACACTCCTTTTCAACTCGTTGATTGCCACCTCAATCACTAACTCGTTTTGTGGGTAACCGAGTCGTGCTAACCTACATCATGAGCACCATACCGCATGAGCATGTGCATCGTGTCTTCATAAGCATGTGCATCACACCAACTTTTTAAAATCATTGCACTAAAATGTAACGAGTCAATACCACCCAAATTCACAAGTTAAATAACATGTGAGCAAGATTGTTCTGAAATTCCCATACTAATTTATCTTCCGCACTTTTCCTACCTCTTATTCGTAAGCCATTCCTTGCGAAGGCCTCTACGAATTCACCTTCCTAAACTGTTCTTATGAACCACTCAACCGAGTATGGGGAGCTTTTGACCCATAAATCACATCCGTGTTGCTTCCAAAAGGAATTACGGAAATCTTTTACTAGCCTTCCTTTTCTTCATAGAAATCTGTTTTAGTAATCACTTTTCAACTTGGTCTCCTTCCGTCCACTTTCAATGTTCTCTTAGCCTCAAATCAAATCAACCAGCTAAGTTGAAGAGGTAGAAGTAGAGTTTTCTTGAGCAATCAAGGCTCTCTAAAAGTCAAGGCATGAGAGTCCTCCATCGCTTATCCGTCCATGATCCGTGATCATACCCTCCAAATTCTAGGAGTCGAGAAACAAGCAAACAAAGCATCGGTAAAATCATTTGCTAAATTCTCCTCGTTGCGATCTCGAGCCTAGAGGGCGGATACCCTGAGCTCTTCTCGTTACTCTCACCATCACGGTCGGTTCTTCGGACCGTTGGACCCCATCCTTTTCAGTGCCACGACCGTACGACGCCGTGACGTCGCTCTGCCATCTCTTTTCCGCGGCCACGATCACGTCGCCGAGACCTCACGGGCTGACCATTGTCGAGCCCCGTGTTGCCACCACCGGATTGCTCCACCAGCCCCTACCTCAGGTGGTTTTGGATGACCGTTGCAGCCCCGCTGCGACCATGAAAAGGAAGCCCTCCGTCGATACCGCCAGTACCAAGCCTCGCGTCCTTTCGAGCTCGACATCACCATCGCTCTTGTTCTCCTCCGGTTAGTTTTTGGCCAACCTGCCACTAGCCATCTCGCCCGTCCGCTCCGTTCCCCGCCGAGCAAGTTGTCCCTCCGTCTTCGTTGACGACGTCGAGAAGAAGCTCGGAAGGAGGTCGGAAGAAGAACTCGAGCCACGCTGCCACCCATGACTCAGTTCTTGGAGGTGTTCAAGTCGCTTCGCTGGACACTGGTGGGGATGTATCTCTGCATCGCAGCCGGAATCTGTCTGCTCTTAGTTTTTCATGTACGCATTCATCGCCCGTTTCCTCATGAACGGCGTTGAGGCAGCGAGGGATGCACCATGTATCTTTTGTCCTATTTGAATTCTCGATGTCGAGAAATGTAATCGGATATATCCTTCTCCCTTGTAACCCCTGGTATGTCGGAAGGGATCGCTCTAATCTTGTTGTCGAATCTCGGGACGAGATTCTTTTTAAGGAGGGTAGGCTGTGACGCCCCAGGTTTTTAATTAGCATCATTAGTGCTAATGACCGAATCAACCGAGTCAACACAGTTGACTGCGGTCAAATCATGGTCAACCTGGGCCATCACCTTGAAAACCTCCCTAACACACCCCCTTGAGCACCTTAGGCAAACCAACACAAGTCCCATGGGTCAAAACCATAGTTAAGGGGGACAAAACCCTTGATGTCTTTATGTCATTCTAGAACTTTGTCCACGTTCTCCAAATTTTGCCTAAACACTCAAAATTCTACCAATAGGAAAGTTGTGCAGAATTGTGAGGGACACATTTCATCTTCAGGATGGCATTTGAAATTCGGAAGAAAAATGGCTCAAAATCTCTAGTCAGCGCTGTCGGTCACTGTTCACAAGGGCCGAGTTTTTCCCCAGTTTGGCATCCACTTTTCCCCATCAATTCGAGATTAATTGGAGCTCGGTTAGGGTCTATTGTGTAGAGGGTTGATCACTCTACAATAGTCCTTGTTATAGGTTTTTGAGTGCAGTTCCTTTTTTTAAAGGAATTGAAATTTCAAAACCGGGCAGTTCAAAAGGGGCTTGAGCCCGCGGGCGCCAGAGCGCGCGCGTGCCGGCGCGTCGGCCATGCGGCACCCGGCGCACCGCTGCCCGTCCTCGACATCCGGGGCCCCCGGCCACTCGACCGCGCGCCCGAGGCTAATGATGCGGTCCCCTCGCGTCCCCCGAGCAAATCCCCCTCGGGACGCGTCCCTAAACCCGCGCCGCGCTCGCCCGTGCTTCCGGCCGGACCCCCCGCCGCACCTCCCGCCGGCGAGCTCTGTGCGCCTCGGCCATCGCGCGCCGCGCCATGAACTCGCCAGCCCGACCTTCGAGGCACCTCCCTGCTCAACCCCGTGCACGCGCCCGCCTATAAAAAGGCCGCCCGTGCGCCTCCCCGTGCGCATACCGCACCGCCGCCCGCCATTGTCGCCGCCACGGTGAGCACACCCGTCCGCCCGCTCTCACCGCAGGACAAGCAGCTGGGCACCACCCCTAGGACCCAAGGGAGCTTCCACGGCCGCTTGTTCGCCCGCACTTCGCCGCCACTCGCCGGAATCCGAGCCGGGGCGGAAGCGCCGCCACGGCCTCGCCGCCGCCGCTCGCCGGCAGCCTCCCCGACCCAACCGCCGCCGCGCATCGACCCCTGGTGAGCCCAATCACACTCCCGTGCCGCTTGTGCACCTCCTCCGGCCGCCGTTCACCGCCGGCGAACTTCCCCCGCCGCCGGAGGGCATATTTGTGAACACCGAGGGTATATCTGTGAAGCCAGGGACTTAGTTGTAATAGTTTGAATCTTAGTTTCCTAGCAGTTCAGTCCAGTGACTTAGGAAAATCCTAGAAAATCGTAGAAAAATCAGAAAAATACAAACCTAATTTTGGTGGTTTCAGTGAGACTAGACCTACAACTTTTGCAAAGCATGACCATAGTTTTGGCTTAAGGATTTTGAATTAAAATTCAAATCCAGTTTGACCTCTTTTTGTTGTAGTTCAAAATCTAGAAGAGCTATGGAGCTGAACTTTGGATATGTTACTAGTTATATCTTTTTTAGTGTCTGGGTAAAAATACGCATAAAGTTACTGTGTAGATCTTTTTATATAAATTACTTTGTATTTATGCCTTTTCTGTCTTATTAATTTTTGTAGCAAAATGTAAAATGATTTCTGTGCTGCACTTGTGGCTATATTCATGTTATGGCTAGATGCAACTTTCCTGAATTTATAATGAATTTATCTCTGTTAGAAATATGTGATCTTGATTTATGCTTAGATTTACATTTAAATTCATATCTCAAATTTCAAATGCTTTTGGGATGAACTTGCTAGTTTCTTGAGCTTAGTTAGGGCCAGAGTAGCTGTGGTAAAAAGTTAGGGTGCAGGAGATCGTTATTTATTCAATTATGCTTTTCTCATAATAGTTATAGCTAGGAAATGCTATTGTTAGATGTGTTTAAATTGTAGCTCTTTTAAACTTGAAGTTGGCTCAGTGGCATGTTTATAATCTTTAGGGCCAGCTAGAACCTTTGTCCTTGTTTTTATGATTGATTTGTGCAATTAAAAGTCAGGGTGCATATGAGCTCCTTATTAGAATTTAATTAGGAAAAAAATTAATCTTTGAAATCTTGTAATTCCATTAAATGGTTACCTAGCTTAATTTTAGGGTCTATGGTTTCACCCTTGCTGTTTTGTGAATTTAAATGAAATTAATTGCATAGATGTGCACACAATCACTATTAAAGAGATTAAAAGAATAATAAGCTCTCCTATATGTATATAATAACCTTAATGAAAAAGAATTAGTAATGGAATGTTTATCTAGGTGAATATGGCCAACAAGAGTTGGATAAAATGATTCCTCACTCCACCTGAACCCTGCATTGCATTCCGTGTAGAACTCCCTGACGGTAACTACGCTCTCGTGCCAGAAGCCGAGGAAGGAGGAGCGGACGCGGAGCTGCAGTACGTGGAAGTGAGCGAGGACACCGAGGACCCTCAGGCTAACTTTGCTAACGAAGGCAAGCCCCGGTGCATTGTCCCCTGTGTTTTTGAAAAGTTACATAACTATCTATGGATGTTTGTGCATTTACGTTCAGGAGTTGAAATGAAACCCTAGATGCATGATCCCTAGGTACCTATGTCTTTACTAGTATGATAGGTCGATAGCTGCCATGCTATAGGACCGTTACAAGTCGAGTGATGCTTGTCACTCGCGAGAATAGGTTCTTATGTTGGAATCATAAGATCTTTATAAATGGATTGCTCATGTGGTAAGAGCATGGGATGTGGGCTCCGGTCCAATGGCTTCGTGGGTTAAGTGTTTGAACGTACTAAACACTTGTCGGAAATGGGTATGGTAAGCCTAGTACCTTAATGAGGCGGTAAGGGATTTTTCCGAGACTAATCTTGGGATGCGTCCCCCGGTTAGCTACCGGTGGTGCATGTGCGATTCTGGGTGCCTTGTGGGGTATACCAGATAGCCTGTACCGAAGACTGTGGCCTCTTATCCCGAACCGAGGATTTTTGGGAACCGCCTGGTGGTTGTCCTCTCGGGGGCACCCTACCGTGTGTTTAGGTCTACCTTGCAAGGTTTAAATCAATCGATTGTCGGCCTCTCACCGTTATCTGAGACTACTTATCCTGCTGGCCATGAGATCCCTAATGATGGAAGTTGATGAATATTTATGCTTGATTAATTGTATTGCACAACTTATGCTTGCAATAGCTGGCTAATTTAGAAAGGAATAATCAACTAGAACTTGTGCTAAAATCTTGAAAGTAAGGACATACTCTTTGTTGCTTTTCAGCAAAAGAAACCCCAGTGGCCAAAAAGCCTTTCATGTCTAGAGTTGGTGATGTAGCTGTCACCGACGGGTAAGTCTTGCTGAGTATTAGTATACTCATCCTTGCTATAATCTGTTGTTCCAGGTAATGCTTTCAGTGATGTGTGGCCTGGAGAGATCCCGCCTGGCTGGGAGCTAGAGTGGGTTGAAGACGATGATTGAAGGCATCATGGCAGGCCTCCTGTGATGTTCCGCGCGCCGTTTAGTTTAATTCCGCTGTTTTCAAAACTCTGAACTTTGTTTTCATGTCAAAATCTCCGGTTTGTAATAATTAAACCCTTCGGGGTAGATTTGGATGTTAATCATGTGTTGTTCTCTGGACTCGCCTTCGCGTGAGTTTTAATGCATATATGTCGATCCTTGTTGCTACGTAAGTGATTTCACCGGGCGTTAACCCGGCAACTAAAGACAGGATGATACTTTATTATTGCTTAATGACCAAAGTGGATTAGTTTAGGTGATAGTACGGTATTTTCCTAGGCGGGTTGTCACAGCAATGACCTTGTTTCATCCTTTGGTGACGACAAAGAAGGTGATTCATCAGTGTTAGATTTCACTGTTTTCTGTCTTCAGTATGACGATATTGTCCACAAGGAAAATTCAATTTGATACCGTATTTTTCTCACGCTCGGATTCTATGTGAGTTTCTGTACTGAACCCCTTCACCATCCTTCATACATCTGTTTTTACTTTTTTTTACCTTTTTTCTTGGTAACGGGTGGTCTGATGTAGTCATGTAGTAATTGGCTCTGTATGTTGATTGCAATTTGTGTGTTCCCAGGGTTGTAATTGGTTGCAATTTTGTTTTGCACAGTTTATGGTAAAGGATGTAGTCATGTAGTAATTGGCTCCGTATGTTGGTTGCAATTTGTGTGTTCCCAGGGTTGTAATTGGTTGCAATTTTGTTTTGCACAGTTTATGGTAAAGGATGTAGTCATGTAGTAATTGGCTCCGTATGTTGGTTGCAATTTGTGTGTTCTCAGGGTTGTAATTGGTTGCAATTTTGTTTTGCACAGTTTATGGTAAAGGATGTTGTCAGTGTTTTTGAAGAGGACAACAAAACTGAGACTAGAGAATTCACTCTACTAACTTACCATCTTGAGAGTGAGCTTGAGAATTACCCCGACTTTGACAAAGTTAAGCTGGTTAGTGATTTTTATGACTATCTCATTTGTTTCTGTTTTTTTGTGTATCTGTTATGGAACTGATATCATTTTTTTGCACCAAAATCATTACACAAATGGCAGATATTTATTCCAATTTTTTTGGAGAGGCATTATTTTGTTTACTGCATCAATCATATTCACAACCGTATCGACATTCTGGATTCAATCAATTATAAGTGGATCAACACCAGCCCTGAACCACGTCACGCCCCCATATTTGAGAAGATCCCCATCATTAATGCTGCATTTCAGAAGGTCAGCAAGAAGAAGTTCTCTAATTTTGAGAACTGGAGCAGACCATTCATAGATGTCCCAAAGCAAGCCGGCCCTAGTGATTGCATGTTCTTTGTTTGGAAATACATGGAACATTGGGATGGTGACAAGCTGCACGTTGAGATAAATCATGTGAGCTGCTATTTCCTCTTTTCCTTTCTGCCCCTAACTTTTTTATTTGTTTCATCCTTATGCACATTGTTTTAATGTTGTTGTATATTTTTCAGCATTTTCAAGTTTGATGTTTCTTTTTTTCTGTGGTTATCTACTTTTTCAGTACAAGGGCAATATCTACAGGGTCGAGCTCATGCACTATGCGATTTTCCACCCGTTGAACCAGGCCGACCTACCTGATGAGCTTGATGTTTACCGGATTGGTGGAAGAAAGATAGCGCTGGACAGCTCACAATGATGATGTGGTTTTTAGTCTCACCCTACCGCTGTGTGTGTGTGTTGATGTTTTAACTTAGCCTTCTGAAACTAAGTGCGATTGGTGGAAGAAACATAATGCTTTTCTGTGTTTGGCATATTGAAACTGTGTGTATCACGCTGTGTGATGAAACTATGTTTTTATGGATGTTGTAACTAAGACCTAAATGCTGTCGCAAATGCTGTGTCAAATAATTGTTATCAGATCATGTATGCGTCATTATGTTTATTGTTGCACATAGTTTAATGCCATATCCATTGGCGTACTTCTTGATTTATTTTTATTGTTGCGGATTGCTTCTTTTATATTATACATGTTAGCAACCTGCAGGTGTTGTAACTCGTATATCATCTGGGTTGTAATCCGTGTGCAACCCCCCCCCCCTACTGTACAGACATTTTTTTCACAAACGACCATGCTCTATTTGTTCTTTTTTTGCATTTTTTTAATCCCAAACGACCTGACCCCTTTTTTCAGTTGCACATGCACACCTTTGTTGCAAATTTACAGATACCATGTTGCAATTTGGTGTGCCCCCATGTTGTAAATGGTTCTCTCTACAGAGACATCAATATTAAGTAAAAAAATCATGACCTTTTTTCCTTCACAGAGACATCACCAAAAGGACCTTTTTTGGTTGATGCGTCCAAAGGTTATGATTTCACAAAGACATCAATTTTTAACTGTGGGTCCAAAAGGTCATGAGCATTTCAAGTTAAAAAATCATGAACCCTTTTGTTTTGGTGATGTTGCAAAATGCCCAATTATCCTGTTGCAATTTCCTTGCAGCACATGTTGTAAACGGCCATCTATAGCTCTGCACTTTGTAATCTTTCTTAACAAAGGTATTTGATCGCCGTGTTGCAACCCCCCCTTTTTACCATGTTGCAATTATATTACCCACATGTTGCAAATGGTCATCACTAGATCTGTACTTAGTAATTTTTACACTAGCTTTCACAGTTTTTTTTTATCCAGCATACAACAGTTTTTGTTAAGTAAAAAAAGCAGTTTCTACAAGCAGAAAGTATGTATGTAATGACACTATATTTTAATAGCTTATCATATACTTTATAATTTACACATATTCAACCAGTTCTTTATAGTCTGTAACACTTTTTTTTACAGCAGGCAAAACACAAAGCACTCTGTTTTTTCTTTTGCTTCAGCAACCTTTTTTCTTACTCCTCATAGTTGACACGCGCAGCTCTCCTCGCACTGCTTCTTGTCACTGATCCGCTGCCCCTTGGAACACCCTCTCCCTCACAGCTTGCTTGTGTTTCAGCCATGTCATCACCTTGTGGGTCATTTTCTTCATTCAGATCCTTTCCTTTCTTTGGCCGTCCTCTTTTTTTGGAGCCCCAACATTTTGCTTTTTCGCACTTTTTTTACTCAGACACATTTCGTATGCATTGCTTCGATTTGGGTTCAGCGGACATGTCGTGATGTAGTGCGAACCACGCACATGACACCCGCTGCATTCCCTGTCACCATAGTTTTCCTTGTCATATGTGCTGAATGGGTTAGCTTCATTATCAGCTTCAACATCATTTTTCCTTTTACTCCCAGAGGACCTGCCTTTTGTCTTTGATTTGGGTGGCTCAATCAGCAACACCCCCTCACTAAACACCTCTGATGATGGCTGGGATTCAATGGTTGTTTCATTTTCAGTTATCGACGGGCTCCTCTCAAGATTATCAGTTTGTGTTGCTGATGACATTCTTTCATTTGCTGCCAACCCAGAATCCGTACCTCTTCGGAACATCTCAATTCCTGGAATTATCCTGTCAAGCTGCCTGTTTGTCTCCTCACATGCACGATCTGACCTACTTCCTGCTCTTCCTAGCTTCATCAACTTTGGCAGCAGGCTTGACATCCGGGTCTGTTCACGGCTTGCTGTTGGACCAATTCGCACGCCATCATGTCGATCCCAGGGTACCTCCTGCCTTGCATCACGTGTATATCTTCTCAGTATGTACTTCTCCGGGATTTTCTTGACCTGTAGGTGTGTGAAGGCTCTTATAACATGCGTGCAGAACAACCCTGCATTTTTATCAACAATGAACAGATTCAATAGTCAGCAAGTTGCAAACAACATCTGACACATGTTGTAATTGTGTGACTATCAAAGTTGCAATTTGTAGTTGTTAAGTAAATCCATGTGTTGTTTTTTTGTGTCAGACTAGAGCACCATACCTGTGTGTTCCCACTGCTTGCATTCGCATCTGTATTCACCGTTCTCCTTATCTGTCACGACCTTGAATTCATGTTGTGCCCAGCAAAAGATTCCGCCACCTTGTTCATGCTTGACCAACCACCCATTTCTCATTTGCGGGTTTGGATCTGGGCGAATGACAAACGCGGTGCTGTTATTGTATTCCCTTTTGTACTCTTGGTATACAGCTCTTGTATACACTCTGCACAGCTGCTCATCAAATTTTGCCTTGCAAGCCCTCACCACCTCAGCCTGCATAACCAATACACCTTTTTTAGTATGTTTCTTTTTCCCCTACACGCAATTGATATATTCACAGTGTTGTAATTAGATCAGTGTAACATTGCAAATGCTACATAAACCTTTTTTTTGCACACATTACCTGCGCATAGTGTGTCTCTCTGGCATCAATGTGGTCAGCGTGATGGAGCGAATCTAACATCCTCCTAGCAAACATGTGCAGGCTAGTGCTCTCATTGACATAACCTTCTTTCAGCACCCTGTTTTGACTCTCAGACCGTTTTGTTGACGTCATCCTGCCACAATACATCCCCTTGAAATAAGCTGCTATCCATCTGTCCCTCTTCTGCCACAAAGCTACGATAGCAGTCAGCAATGCCGCACTCATCAACTAGTTTCTTCCACTCAAACTCAAACTGTGTCGGACCTAATGGATAGTTTATTAATGATTCAAGCCTTTCCTTCAATCCCTTATCCTTGTGCTCGATGTATAATTGTTCCAGCTCAAACTCCCAAGTCCGTGTGATGTGCCAACGTCAGTTCCTATGCTGAGACTTGAGGAATATCAACTCAATTGCAATTCTCATTGCAGGATCTTCATCTGAAAAAATGCAGAAAAACATGGAGGGGAATAGCATCAGCAGTTTATACAGAAGCATTTTTGTAGTTATCAAATCTACTACATTTCAGTTCGCAATCAGTTTTTATTTTTCAGAAAAAGCATTTTAAAGGCTAACCTGTCAGCACAACATGAGGCTCCTTCCCACCCATGCAACTTTTGAATGTCTCAAACAACCATTTGAACAACCCTACTAATTCATCACCAATCAGTGCCTGTCCAAAGGTCACATTCTTCAGGTTGTTGTTGGCTCCAACAAACATGGCTAGCAGCATGCGCTTGCTGTTGGTTTTATGTGTGGTATCAAAGGTTATGACATCCCCAAAATCCCTGTACTCAGCTCTTTGGCTTGCATGGCTCTAGAAAATGTTTTTGATCACACCAGTTTTTGGATCTGCATCCACATCCCAATAGAAATACTCGTTGTTCTCCTTGCATTCTCTGAAGAATTGTAGAAGCTTGTTCAAGTCATCTTCTCTTTCCTCCCTTGCTTTGGCTGCTTTCTTGTGACCATTTTCAAAAAAAAAACAACACAGCAGTTTTCAAACACATGTCATAATTCAGATATGTTACATGTTGCAATCAAGGTTATGTTAAAGCTGTAATCTATGGAAAATAAGGAAACCAACACGTATAGATTTTTTATGTCCTTCTCAGTGAGGCCCCACATATGCCGACCATCATACAGATCTGACATCACGTTCAACGCCGCCTGGTGTGGAACCCCGTTCTTTGTCATTATGTTAAATATGTCGCTAATGCCCTCTTCCACGTGCTTCTGGGTGTGCATATACCTTGTCATCCTCGCAGATGGTTCGAGTTTGTGGTTATGAGCTTCCTGTACGTGGTCGTAGTACCAAAAATTCTGTTTCACATCCTTTTTGACCTTCACATAAGCCGGGCAGCCGCATCTTTTCGATCCCTTTTCTGTCTTTGCTAGCTCCTTTTTTATGGGATCATGCCACCCTTCTCTGTTGCAGACCCAATGATTGGTTTCCTTGCTTGTTCTCGCGGTTCGCAGACTGAACCCAGCAAGTTTTGCATAATCTTTGTAAAACAAGTAAGCATCATCCTTTGTGCTGAATTGCTGGCCCACTCTCGGCACAAACACAGCGGCTATTGCAGCATCCTGTCATCAAAAGAGAGAACATATAAAAATATGGCACCACCCTTTGTATTGAATTGCTGCCCCACTCTTTTGGCACAATAAATCACTTTCAAAAAGTTTTCAAACCAACAGTTGTATGCAATCAGTTTAACTGGCTTGTTGCAATTAGGTGTGGTTCACAGTTGCAATTTGTTTTAACAATGAAGGAACTGCTACTTTTTTCTCCAACACATAGGCTGTACCAGAACACTACTAATGATGTTATTTTTTCTCAGTTCCTAGTTGCACATGGTTGTCGGTTGCAACAAATCTCACTACCTAATTGCAACACCTTTCAATATTTACCATCTAATTATATCCCTTTTCAACAAAAAACCAAATGACAACAATCATTTTTAACTGGCTTGTTGCAATTAGGTTTGGTTCACAGTTGCAAATCGTTAGCAGTACTCTAACTCTCCTTTTTTCAGTTCATAGCTGCAACCATAATTTTTACATCCAATCACTGCACAAGCATTCAATAACCTAAATTCGCAACTACAATTTGTTGAACCGGGTAGGTATGTCGAGGTACTCACCAGGTAAAACAACCTTTCTGCATCCGGTGTCACCAGATCCTCCGGAGCCAACGCAGCCCACGGTGTGAGTGTCGACGTATGATGGAGGGGATCAGCAGCAGACCCGGTCGACGTCATCCGCGCAGGAGCTGGACTCGCACCTGTTGAGCTCGGGAGAAGCAGAGGTGTCGACGACGGCGCAGGACCGTCTCCACGGTCTCCGCAACGAGCACTGTCTGGGCCCCCTTGACGATCTCCATCACGTATGCGCTCAGCAATCGCCATCGAACGAATCAGTGCTTCTGTACCCGGAAGGATCATCGGGATGGGTGAACTAGGGCCGTTCTGCGACGGCGGCCCCATCTTCTCCCACTATTTTCGAAGTTGGAGGCGGCGGCGCGGTGGCGGCGGCGGTAGCGAGGCGGCTGCCCCGAGAGATGGGACGAAGCCGATTGGTTTTGTTTTTTTCCCAGGTATTTTTTTGTCCGGAAGCCTTTCCCTCCCTCTCTCCGAAGTCAACTCGTGCACACACACCAGCGTTGCAACCAGGGTATACCCAGTGTTGTAAACGCACGACACGGAACGTTGCAAATTGCGCCAGGTTCAGCCCCGGATGCGCGCGGGGGCCCAATTAATGAGGCCGCGGTCTTTCTTTTCTTTGCTTGCGGGCGAGGCAACCAGGGTATATCTAGTGTTGTAAACGCACAAGACGAAATGTCGCAAATTGAGCCAGGTTCGGCCCCGGATGCGTGCAGGGCCCAATTAATGAGGCCGCGGTCTTTCTTTTTTTGCTTTGCGGGCCGGATGGGGGGACGCGCGCGCCGTCCGTGGTCTTTCTTTTGCTGCGGGCCGGATGGCTGGGGGAGGCAAATAGGGTCTGTGCATTCGCAATAACAATTGCACACATATATATAGGACGAGTTTTTTCTACTCCCGGGAGTAATTACTCCCATATTTGTATCTCACAAATTATAATGTATTTTTGCATACTTGAGGTTTTTAAAATAAGTATGTACACATACATGATTTCTAAAAGTGGTATGTGGACATACCATCTTTTTACATAGGAGCAAACATATAGTTTGTGGACATACTCCTGTTTCTATATAGGAAATAATATATATCACAAGGTGCAAAAAATTACGAGTTCCACTGAAATTTTTTCATGGTTATCACTTTGATAAATCTTATTTTAGGTATGTTTAGATACTCCAATTCATAAATGGGTATGTACACATACGCAAAGTAGTTTTTTGAACATGGGAGTAATTACACCCGGGAGTAGAATGGATTTATCCTATATAGGACGAGTTTTTTCTACTCCCAGGAGTAGTTACTCCCATATTTGTATCTCACAAATTATAATGTATTTTTGCATACTTGAGGTTTTTAAAATAAGTATGTACACATACATGATTTCTAAAAGTGGTATGTGGACATACCATCTTTTTACATAGGAGCAAACATATAGTTTGTGAACATACTTCTGTTTCTATATAGGAAATAATATATATCACAAGGTGCAAAAAATTACGAGTTCTACTGAAATTTTTTCATGGTTATCACTTTGATAAATCTTATTTTAGGTATGTTTAGATACTCCAATTCATAAATGGGTATGTACACATACGCAAAGTAGTTTTTTGAACATGAGAGTAACTACACCCGGAAGTAGAATGGATTTATCCTATATATATAAGTATATATATTGGGAGCCTAGGGCTTCCGATAACCGACCCAAACCATGCCACGTAGCACCCTGCTGGCCTTCCGACGACAAGGCGTGCAGCACCCACCACTTTTGTGTGGGGCCCACTAGAGCCTACCCGCAAAATATCAACCACCCGTGCCCCCTCCCTGCCTAGTCTCTTTCATTTCAAATCCCCCGTTCTCTCTCCTCTTCTCTCTCTCCTGCGGCTGTGGGGCTCTCCGGTGACCGTCTGGGTGTCGGCGAGCGACGGCACCGGTGCGGACAGCGGGCGGCAGAGCGGTCTCCCCCGGCGAGCACGCGATAGCGGCGTGCCCGACAAGCTCCCCTCCGGTGCACACAGCGAGCGGCAGGGCGTCCGACGACCTCCTCACCGGAGCACGCGACGGCGGCGAGCCCGGCGAGATCCCCTCGTTGGAGCACGCGGCAGCGGCGGAGGCCATGTACCCTGCGGTCACCGGCGGGATCCCTCTGGGCGGACCTGCTTCTCCTGCGGCGAGCGCGAGATTCCAGGGCGGGATCTTCGTGATGGTCTCCAGGCGATGCGTCGGCAAGCTGCTAGTTCCTCTACCTCTCTCTCGGTCCTCACTACCTGATGCATGCTCTGTGTTTATTCAAGTGCTCCAGGAAAGCTGCGCAGGTTGTCAGGCATGCAGCGGTGGCGCAAGCGGCGGCCTGGTAGGCAGCACAGGATGTAGATCTTGGCGTTGACCCTAGGCCCCGTGCTCATCCGGTCATGGGAGGTTTGCTTTTTTTAAAAAAAAATCCTCTCTAATTGCATCATGTTGTGGTACGTGTCTTCAAATTGAAAGATTCTGTTAATTTTCTTTTGGAAAGAAGTCTGATTGCTGGTGATATATTCGATTGCTTGGACTCTGCCTGTTGGATCTTTGCAGTGGTTAAAAATAAATCATTTCTGCATATTTTAGCATGCTAAATCGCTGCCTCAAATTGATTTGTTTCTTGCATCTATGCACATATAGTCCTGCAGCCTGCAGCGTCGTTGTTTGGGAGCCAGACGTGGAGGCCCTCGTGCAGTTCCTCTTCCTCACCATCTCTGTGTTGGGCCATCGAGCCGTATTTTTCTGCAGGATTCTATGACTGATCAAATAGGATTGTATGACATTTATCCACTTGTATTCAAATTTCAAATTAGAAAAAATGAATGGCTCAACATTTATATGCTCCATATACTCATTTATGTATGTTTCTATGCTCAAATCCATATATGAATATGATCTGTATGGTTGGTGACCCAGAGACAAGTTTCTATGGTCGGAACTATATTTTTCTATGACCTAGACGGTATGTTTCTATGACTCATATAAACTTGTTCGTGTCAAAGAAATTTGTCATGATGTAAATTCTATGTTTATATGATGATTCTCACTGTGTTTGTACGATGGTTTTCACTTATTTATATGGCTGCCAACACTTGAATTCAAATTTCAAATTTAGTGGCTGCTTGCATCATGTTTATATGACTGCATGTGTCAGGTGGCATGTGTCATTTTCTGTTCACTTGTATTGAAATTTCAAACCATTTATATGCTTGTGCTCATAGGTTTATATATCCGTGTTTCTATGTTTGTATGCTCTAATTCATAAATTTCTATGACTCAGATGGTAGGTTTCTATGACCCGGAGACATGTTTCTATGATCCGGACAACATGTTTTCATGTCGTGCGTGGCATAGAAGCATATCTCCCGGATCATAGAAACGTGTTGTCTACTCCCTCCGTTCTTAAATAAGTGTTGTTTGCACTTCCCAAGATACAACTTTGACTAATTTTATATTAAAAAGTATTAATATCTATGATAATTAGTATCATTGGAAAGACATTTGAATCTAATTTGATAATAAATTTATTTGGAGACACAAATGTTGCATGTATTTTTTATAAATCGAGTCAAACTTGTAGCACGCGTACCAACGACGACACTTATTTAGGGACGGAGGGAGTAGGTCATAGGAACATGTTGTTCGGGTTATACAAACCTGTTGTCTCGCGGTCATACAAACATGTCATCCGAAGTATACAAACCTATAGTCCAGGTCGTACAAGCTTTCTGTCCGAGTCATAAAAACCTGTCGTTGGCCAATACATTGTTTATATCGCCCAGACGATAAGCTTCTGTGACCCGGACGGCATGTTTTTATGATCCAGACAACATATTTTTATGATCCGGTCGACATGTCATAGAAACATGTAGTCCCGGTTATAGAAACCTGTTGTCGTGAGTCAAAAACCTGCGGTCCGGGTCATACAAATTTGCAGCTCAGGTCATACAAACATGCAGTCCGGATCATACAAACCTGTAGTCATACAACTTTGCAGGCTGGGTCATACAAACATGTCGTCAGTGAATCTAAGGTCATGTAAAATTTTGAATTCAAATTCGGGTGTCTTGGTCATAGAAATCTAGTGTCTAGGTCATAGAAACCTGTTGTCCAGTTCATAGAAACATATCATCTAGGTCATAGAAACCTGTTGTCGCAGCCTCGCAGGTCATAGAATCTTGTAGTCCGGGTCATTGAATCCTATCATCGCGGATCATACAAACATGCAGTCCGAGTCATGCAAACTCATAGTCCAGATCTTGCAAACATGTCGGCTGGGTAATACAAACATGTAGTCCGGGTCATACAAACCTGCCGTCCGGGCATCTATGGTCATATAAAATTTTGAATTCAAAAAATTCAAAAAAAATATTCACAATGGATCTCAAATTGTGCATAAAAATGTCACGAATCTTATGGTGAAAACTGTTTCTGAATTGGAATCTCGTGTGAAGAATTATCGCGGAAAAACTAAAAAGCAAAAAGATGGATCTGCATGCATGCATGCGTCAGGTGGGAGGGAGATGGAGGTGGGAGGTGGGCACGTGGCTGGTTGGTTGGCTGTGAGGGAGATGGAGGTGGGCACGTGGCTGGTTAGTTGGCTGGGTTGGGTGGGCTCCCATTAGTCTTACTCTCTCTCTATATATATATATAGTGTTTTGCTATAATGCACCTGGGTGCATTCTGTATAGAGAATGCACCCAATGCACCCATCCTGATTGTATTTGATTTTTGCTCAGTTGCAACTGGACTTACTCTGGTTGCAATTGGTTCGCGTCGGGCTGCAATTGGGTGGTTTAGTTACAATTGGTTCATATCTAGTTGCAACGGACTAGATTTGTTCTAATTAGTTCCGTTGAGTTGCAGTTAGTAACAATTGATCTAGTCTCACTGTTGCAATTGGTTTACACGCAGTAAGCGTCTAGTTGCAACTACTTGGGTCCAATTGCAATTGGTCCGCATCCAATTGCAACTAATCCGTCTAGTTGCAATTAGTGTAGTCACACATTCCTCACCGCACGAGTCTGTACATTTGTTCTGCAAAATGTTTTTTCGTTGAGTTGCAATTGAGATAGTGTTACAGTTGCAATTGCTCTAGTCAATCTGTTGCAATTGGTTGAATCTGCGGGGTCTGTGCATTAGCTGTACAGAGTGCACCTTGTTGCATTTTAACCTCACCATATATATATACCTATGTGCTATACTACACCCCAGGTGTAGAATCCTATTCTACACCCTGGCACCCAAACCAACCAACCAGCCAATGAGCCAACCCACCCACCCACCCATCCCTTGCTTCGCGCCCGTTAACCGCGACGCGCGCCTGACCCACTAACCGCCCCACCCCCACGAAACCGACCCAACCAGGCCCGATTCATTGCCTCCCACTCGGTTCCCCTTTTCCTGAGCCTTCCAGGGCGGCGGCGATTTGGCGGCGGCCGCGGGGAGGGCGGCGCGCGGGTCTCCGACGGCGGTCGCGAGGGAGGGCTCAAGCGGTACGCGTTCTCTGCATCTCCTTTCCTCTGCGAGCCCCTGGAGGCTTCTAACCTCTTCGTTTGTCGGGAGGCAGATCGGAGGTGACGGCGGCGCGCCGCCGGGAAGGGTCTGTTGATGGTGCTCTGCGCGCGCACGCCGGCGAACATCCCCCACTACTGCACTTTTTTTCCTGGTTTTTGGCCCTCCATGGTTGTGCTTGCCTAGGGTTCCACTTTCCCCCTGCATTTTTCTTCAATTAGGGTGATGGTGGCACTCTGATTCATTTTTTGTTTTATGAACGGTAGCAGCAACGTGAAATTTGGGTGATCCCTGTGCGCCATGCACATCCTGCTCTTCCATTATTGTTATATACATGATTGTTTGCTGTGACACACAGTTTATGGATGTGTCGTACTTTATTTCCATGGATATTTCTGGGTAGTTCATGTAGCACTATACATTTTACGAAGAGGTTTAGCTAGAATATATGGTAGGAATGTTTTTGCTTCAGTAATCGACCAGCAGCCATTCTTTTTTTTTTTCTTTTGTTAGATCATTTTTGTGCAACTCCATGAGTTTTAGTAGTGCCAGTAGTAAGGTATTGATCAGTAATTTAAGCGGCAGAAATAATTTGGCCTCATCATTATCCCTTCATTCAGTAATTTCAAGTTAAGGGTTCCATAGTGGCCTGCAGCTTTTTATCTATAGTATGTTTTGCAACTAACACCCCTGTGTCCATGAGCAGTTTAACCATTTTAGTTTAATATTCGTAGTTCAGTAGTTGTGATAGTAGTGATTTGTAGTCAAGTCAATCATCTTATTCTTTCACTAATTTCCTCTGCTTTTGTTCAGTAGTAGTGATAGCAGTTCAGTAGTTCATTAAATTACATCCCCTGTAATCACCTGTTTCTCTTTTCACTTCCGAATGAATGGTTGGTATAACTAAGCAGTATTTTGCAATTTGTTTTGTTTTCTGGTAATTTTAGTAATTAGTAATCAGTTAATGATTTAGTAATTCAGTGATACATTCAGTGTTGACCTTTTGACAGTTTACAGTTCAATAGTTCTTTTTGTCCAGTAATTTGTCATTCACTTTTCTTCAGTAACAGACCAGCAATTGCTTTTGATATGGAAAAGCACAACCAATACATATAAGTCTCAGTGGCAATTTTATTTGCAATTTACTAAAGGCAAGTTAACAGATTTTAACTAGTGAGGTTTTGCCAACATAACACCCAAGCAGGTGCACGCCAAATGAATGCGGATTATTTGTTACGTATGATTCTTTCCTGAGTACTTATTCCCTTCTCACAAGTTGTTTTGCAATTTCCTTCCATGTAGTTGTGAGATAGGTTGTGGTTAAATTAAAAAAGCAAATGTGAACCCCAACAAAATTGGTGACTTTCCGAACACCGCTGCATTTTATCTGATGACTGAGTTCAGTAGTTTGTTTGAACATTTTTAGTTTATGCAATAGGGATAGTTGCGATGCACTGTAAATACTGAGGTTTAGTTGCTGCAAGCATCTATTACTGAATCCCTGGCCAAACTTTCCTTGGGTTCAATTGATAACAGGGTTTTGTAATGTGCTTTTTTTGTCCCAGTAAGTAGTAGCTCAGTAGTAGAAATCTACAATAATATTTTACCTTCAGTTATTGTAATATACATGTGCTGCTCGGGCCCCTAACACGTCTATTTCTTGAATCCCAATACAGGACACAATTTTCTTTATCACAAGCGCACCGGAAAAAGGCCCTTTTCTACTGAGATTGAACTCCAGTCCACACATCTGCAACCCCGTGGACATGGCACTACTTGCTAATTCTTTGCCCCATGTGCATGATGTTGCATGGCTCCAGCAAGTGAATAACAAGGCACAAACAGTGTACAAACCATGCCAGTTTTTTTGTATCATAGGCTTTTTTGTGCCTCCTTTTTTATTGTGCAAGTGAAAAACCATGTGTATACTATATACATGCATTACAGACTTCTTTTTTCCGAATGGATTCAGTAATTCAGTGCTTGGGTTACTTAGTATTTTATTTTGTAGACCCAACATTCCCTGTCTTCAGTATTTTTCTAGTTATACTGAGAATGTACTTTATGATAAGAAAATACCCAATTACTGAACCATATTGAGTAATATACTTGCTTTTTTCTGTATGTCTAGTAACACCAATGCGCTTCGTAATCTGAATGTGTACAGTAATACCCTTTTTTTTATCTTTGTAAAACCACCCTTATGTGTATCTTCAGCAGACTGTCAAGCAACACTTTTATTGAGGACGCCGACAATGTTGTCATACATTTACTGACTAGGCTCATACTCACCGCTAGGCTTAGTAATTTGAAACCAAAGTGAAATGACTTTCATGGTCCAAGTGATTTAGGCTCAGTGTATCCTACATTACAGATTTACAGTAGTGCAAAGGGTGAATATTCGGAATGTAAGTGAGAGAAAACTGCATATCAGTAATTTGGGGTTGTTATTTTTCCATCATTCAGTAATTTTGGGCTCCATATCTTGCATCTGTCAGTAATCCAAAGTTACATGGTTGCATAGTCCAAGTGATTTGGTCTCAGTATATTGACACAACTAGCATGTCAGTAATTTGAAGCTCAGTAATCCATTTGCAAGTGGTTTGACAAACTATCATGCTAGTAATTGGGGTTCAATATGTTTTTCCACCATTCAGTGCATTTGTTCAAGCAATCTGAAGCACTCCAAAGACACAGCAATGGCTGACATTAGAGGTGCAGTCCAGTGTGGAGAAAAACTACACGGCGGCCGTGCATGCATTACTGACTTCTTTTTTCGGAGTCGATTCAATAATTCAGTGCTTGGGTTATTTAGTAATTCAGTAATAAGTGGGGTCAATTACTGACAAGCATTCCTCCTGCTTCAATTAATCATCCATCATTCATTAATCTAAAGTTAAATGATTCCAAAGTGGCTTCAGTAATTTCTAGTGCTTCCTAGTGTTTAACTTTTTCTCAGTTAGAAATCATCGATGATTTTTTTCTCTCTCCTATTTTGCATTGCTCCACTGCACAGTCATGACTGCAGAATATTCATTACTGATGTGTGGATTGTGGTCAGGCGCAGGAGCATAATTTGTGTTTAGCCAAGTGAATATGTACAGTAATCCATTACCAATACATGTTGAGCCTTATGTCCGCCGCATCCCATCCAATCATTTTCAGGCTGCACCATTATACATCATAGAACAACGAAATCCTATGTGGCTATATATGCACTCAATATTACTGAACCTGTGGTAATTTGCAGGATATTAGGATATTTTTCAGTAACCTGTGCATATTTACTGAACATTAGGATAGGTTCAGTAACTGAAATATTACTGACGAGAAAAACAGCGAAATCACATGCACTCAATATTACTGGTAACTGAAATAATTACTGAAACATGTGCACGTTACTGAACATTAATGATATTGCCCATGGTTTACTGAACCTGTGCACATTACGGAACATTAACGACATTTTCAGTAACTGAAATATTACTGAACAGTGAAATTCTAAATATTATTGAACCCCTGGTAATTTGCAGGACAATAGGATATTTTTCAGTACCCATCCTATGTGTGCGTTCAGTAACCAGCAACTATTTCAGCAACCTATATCACTCGTTTTAGTTCAGTAAACTACAGTACATGAATAAGCACACATACGCCACCAGTAATTTGCTAATTCAGTAAGTACACTCACAAGCTATTTCGGTAACCAACAAGATCAAAATCAATTACATGAGCTATTTTCCGTAAATCAGAAGATCAATTACTCGTGGGTGTCAAATTCCACTCAATTTCTTCATACCTCCGCTCGATTTTTTTTAAGGATCTCGTCCACAAATTGACTAGCTGGGGAAGCAGTTCCAAGGGGCAGTGCAGCTCTTTTCTCCATCATGCGAAGCAATCGGGTGTGGCGTTGTGTGATTTGCCGATTTTTCTAGGTTGAGGATCGATATGATGGGAAGTTGGGAACGGATCAGCTTCAGCTCTAATTTTGCTGATGGGATCAGGCAGCATCGGTAGGCCGCCGCTCGTGCCGTCTGCTCGAAACGCGACGCCGCGCTAGCTGCTTGCTGCACACACCGCCGCCGCAGGCTGCACAGGATGGAGCTCCACTCCAGCTCCCCGCTCGTCCCCTCCGGCATGCCGCACACCACGCGGACGCACCAAGATGGGCCCTGGGAGCTCCCACGCGCCTGCTGCTGGCGCCCCGCCACACGCACCACGCGCGCGTCAACCACCAGACGACGGCGCGAGCTTCGGGGTCGCTGAGCTCCGCCCGCCGGCAACTCACCGCCGCGCCGGGAAGCCTCGCGCTCGCCGTTCGCGGCGCTCCACGCGCTCACGGCTCGCGCTCGTAGTGGGGACGGGGGGATCGGGATGGTGGGTTAACAGTATACCTGAGCATTTTTGGTCCGGCCCGCTGGCCCGGCCCGGGCCCGGCCCACGCTAAGCCCGCTCACGGACCTTACTGGACGGGCGTGGGCAGAGATCTTGAAGTCCGTGAAAATTTTTTTTAGCCCGAGCCCGGCCCGAAATGCTGTTTTTAGTTACTTTACACTATAAAATGCGCGGGCGGCCCGCCCAAGCCCGGGCCCGGCCCGAGCCCGGCCCGAAAACTGAGGCCCGACACGTCCCATGGGACGGTCATGGGCAGGATTTTCTCGGCCTGAAAAACCCAGGTTTTTTTTCGGCCCGGCCCGTGGAATGCTCAGGTCTAGTTAACAGGTCGGGGATGGACGAGCGGGGGTGAGGGTGAGATACCGGTCCGGCGTAGCTAGCTGGTTGGGATTGGGGTTGTTGGGTTGGTTGGGTGTAGAATGGCATTCTACACCTGAGGTGTAGAATAGCACTGTCGCGCGTGTGTGTATATTAGACCTGAGCATTTCACGGGCCGGGCCGAAAAAAATCTGGGTTTTTCGGGCCGAGAAAATCCTGCCCATGACCGTCCCATGGGACGTGTCGGGCCTCAGTTTTCAGGCCGTGCTCGGGCCGGGCCCGGGCTTGGGCGGACCGCCCGCGCATTTTATAGTGTAAAGTAACTAAAAACAGTATTTCGGGCCGGGCTCGGGCCAAAAAAAATTTTCGCGGGCTTCAAGATCTCTGCCCACGCCCGTCCAGTAAGGTTCGTGGGCGGGCCTGACGCGGGCCGGGCCAAAAATGCTCAGGTATAGTGTATATATATATATATCGGACGAGTTTTATTTACTCTCGGGTGTAGTTACTCCCATATTTATATCTCACAAATTAGAAAGTATCTTTTCATACTTGATTTTTAAAAGTGGTATGTGGACATACTATTTTTGTATATGTAAGGAAACATAAAGTTAGTGACCATACTCATGTTTCAATATAGGAAATAACATACATCACAAGGTGCAAAAAATTATGAGTTTCACTAAAATTTTTTCATGGTTATCACTTTGATAAATCTTATTTTAGGTATGTTTACATACTCCAATTGATAAATGGGTATGTACACATACGCAAAGTGCTTTTTTTGAACGTGGGAGTAACTACACCCGGGAGTAGAATGGATTTACCATATATATATATATATAGAATAATATTATATGGTACATGGGTACCGAATAAGTTATCAGGTACCCGAGCCAGACGCGCGCGAGGCTAGAACCCTCCCCACCGAAACAATTCCAATTAATTAATTTTTTATTAATTAATAAAAATCAGGCTGAGATCGTGGCTTGAGCGGTTCCAGACATCATAGCTCTTTCCGGTACGCCCCTAACCTCATCCCCATCCCCGCTCCCCCGCCGCCGCCCCGCTGCCCTCCGACGACGCATATCCTCCTCTGCGCTCCCCCGCCGCCGCCCCCAACCGCACAACGATGCTGCCTGTTGCAGAGCCCACCTACAGCGCGCGAGACGGTGGCCGGCTCGTGGAGTGGTTGGTGCTGGTTGTAGGTGCCGCCGCCGGCGTTCCCGCGCGGCTCCAACGACGACCCCACTCCGGCGCCCATTCAAACCACGACATGCCTCCCTAGCTGCGGCTCTCTCTCTCGCATCACCTGTATCTCCTCCGTTGACACCTACAGCGCCATCCCGAGGTGGTTCAGATTCCTCCACCCCGCGAGATCTAGGGATGGAGATGGTACGGCTTCTGATAGGAGTGCACGGGAGGTCTGCCTATTTCGGAGTTGCTCGAGGTAAAATTGAAATTGTATTTAGACAGTAAATTCACCTACTTCATTGATCCAGCATGGGATCAGTTAATGATTGTCAATTCCAATGTTTCTTTCAGATCAGATCCGTATATATCCTGTGGAACACCATTAGGTATGTCGATTGCATTGCTCCAATTTTTTATTCTTTCACCTGCAAGCTTCAGCTATCCTGTCCTGTCTCGTGGATGCAAGAGTGACAAAGGTGATACAGATATTTCTTTTTGCACCCACTTTATCTTTCCTTCTTAGTTACTTTTCTTGTGTTGATTTTTTTCAATCGTGTAATAAGTTTATAGATCGAGAAAGTCTAGTTAAGAGCTTATAATCCTTAATATGGAATTTAAGGACACAGATGATGGCTTATTGTGTTATAGGGCCTTGATTGCAGTACTCAATCTGTTCCTCCCTGTTCATTGGATGTAATTTCAGTGGCATAATGGCATAAAGCTATACCTTCTTATTGAAGTGCGAGTGCTTTCACATATGAAATAAATGTATGCATGCAGTTGAATCATCACATGATACAGTTGATTGTTGAAGGTGACATTGCATTGCACTGCACTCTGTTCTGTCCACAGCGATAGCTCGCTAGCTCTGCTCTTATAGACTTAGAACCTAACTCCACCCTTTAATCTGGTGACCACTCAAGTGCTAATACTTGAACTTGGCTTATATACATTCTGTAAACTCTAAAGTGCATCAAAATTGAAAAGTAACCTCCAGTGGTGCGGCAAAGTGTGCCAAAATACTCTTGGGATTATCTTTCTGGGTAATGCTTGTCTAGGGTATTCACTTTTATCAACATGTTACAGAAAAACTTGACCCTATAAAATATCAGTTATGTAGCACTATGAATATATGTTTAGTGGATGAATATCGTGTAATGCTGACGCACACTTCTTGTTTCTGGTAATGCTCCAATGCTTAATGCAGTAGTGTATGTTCACATTGCAAGAAGAGCCTAATTCCTACACATTTTTTTCTGTATCCAGGCGTGAATGGTTAGCTAAAAGGTTTGGTTGGTGCGGGTGTGTGGATCTTCCCTTTTCCCCCTTCTTATTAATGATACCGCTCTCCTGCATTGTTCAGAAAAAAGAAAACTAGACAAACTATTCTTATAATATTTGCAATGTTCACCAGAATCTGAAGCAGGTTGCCTCCCTCTCCCTTCCGAAAATACCCTCTGACCTGTTGACCTCATTAAGACATTGAGTCTGGTCCTAACTTGGAGCCCAACTTTTGTTCCCATCTCACTGGCAAGTTCCATGTGCTAATGCAATAGTCTTTCGTGGTTATTTGGATGCATCGTATTTTAATGCAATAGTCTCTCATGGTTATTTGTATGCATCGTTTCTTGAATTGGGATTACTTGTTTTATCTGATCTCAGTTTATCTTGCTGCAACACCAGGAGCTCCTGCGCCTGTAAATTTTTTATTGGCAAGATCATTTAGTCATCAATTAAAAAAATCAATCTAGTCATGGTTCCTAATTGTATGTGGGATCCAGAAGAGAGGTGAAAATGATTAGTTCTATAAAGTAGCTAATTATATACAGGATACACAAGCATGACTTTCAATGCCAGTGACAATCTCTGTAAATGATAAATCAGATGTTGCTGCTGCTCCGGAGAAGTCCATGCCAACATCGTGCCTCTCTAACCACTTGCTGACTTTCGGCCATCTAAGCCGCTGCCAGTGAATCATGGAAACTTGATCTGTATTCTGTAAAACAATCTCTCCGGTGCTGCTCTCATTTTGTTTATATATATCAATCTGCTTGTGTCCATTAGAGGAGATGGAAGCCAGTAATGACTATCATTTGTATACAGCTAATTTTTTTCTGATTCCATTGCAGGCTACAAATGTCATTGTGTAAGAGGTCAGAAGCCAGCTGAAAGAACGACTCCAAGGGATGAGATTGTTGATGAAAAATTAGAATAAAGATAGATTTGCTATTCAATTTGTATTCTTTGATTACGTGGACTGGTTGGAAATATTCTAGGGCAACTATACCTTACCTTGGAAATTGCTCTTTTTAGTACTATTTACTAGCCGGGCAACAAAGATGTAAATGAGTATGTATCTAGTATCAACTGATTAATGATCCGACACATTGGTTTCACCACTCCTTTTTTGAAATGTAAATATTCCATTTTGAAGCCTCTGTGCGGTCATTGTCATCAAATGGCAGAATCTAATTATTAGCACCATTCGAGGGATGTGCAATTATTTGGCTACAAAATCTTCGATTAGAAATACTGAATAGCGTTGTGTCATTACTCGCAAAAAAATGTGAGGCTAAAAATACAAAGAAAAAATGTCAAACTAAAAATAAAAAAAACTAGAGACGACAGTTCATGTGTCGTGTCACATAATAAAGGTACGAAAATCATAAAATCCCCAAATCCACCATACATTGCCACGTGAGGATATGTGGCCCTGGACTGCACTACGCAGTTCGGTAGGCCCGCGGGAGGCTGTATATGGGAGCCAGGGCTTCCAATAGCTATTGGAAGTCCCGGCCAGCCAGCACCCACCCGCGCGTCGGGCATGTAGGCGTGGTGTCTGTACCACTAAAAGATGATGGGGTCCGTACGTCATACAAACCGCCCGCCGTGACCGGGCGCAAGTGGGGGTGGTGTGAGTGCAACTAAAATGGAGGCGGTAGTCCGTACGTCATACAAACCGACAAAGTGGCCGTTGTCCCCTTGCCCATGCGTCGTATATACCAACAAATAGAAGCATCCGTACATAAATAGGTATCCGCGCGTCATATAAACCAAAAAAATTGTAACATTCATTAGAAGTGTAGCCTATGTGATCCGTATGTCATATAAACCTTGTCGAGGGGCCGTACAAAGATGATAGTTGCTATCCGTGCGGAATACAAACAACCGTATGTACATGGAGCATCCAGACGTGATACAATCAAAAACAAACTGTCGTATGAGTATTGCAGGCAAAGTTTCAGCAGTGCGTCGTATATATCGACGGCAACTAAACGTGTGTACATTAGCATCATATATACCTCGCCTCAATGTTAAATATGAAAAGGGTGGACGTCATATACGCAAGAGGTAAATGTCATATAAATACACAGTCAACATGAGAATGTTCTAGGGTCAGACGTCCAATCCGACAGTGGAGTGGTGTCCGAACATCCCGACAAAAGATCTTCTTTGGGGCGAGGGCGCTTGGCCGCTTGTCCTACATAATACCGACGTCCAATCCGACCCAGGATCTAGAACGAACCCCACCTACTACCAACCAATCTTGGGGGGCGAGGACAAGCAGTAGCATGGAACCTCCACCAACAGGAGGTGGTCCTCCAAGGACGGCAAGCAGCCCTCAGGTGGCCGATCCGCCGCCAGCTCCACCGCCGTCGAGTTGTCCTCACCCTCCTACATGGCTTCCTCAGCGACAGGAATCGAATCCCTCTCCGACAATGACGTCCATGGCGCCACCAAGAAGAACACCAAGGACGGAAGGCCCAGTGTCAGGAAGCCCTGCGTACCGCGGCGGGGAGTATGTAACCCCTCCGACGGGTACATCATCGGAGCCAGGGAGGACTCCACTTTCAACGCTTCGACCAATGGCCTTCAACTTCTCCAACGCCTCTGATCCTTCTCCAACTCATCACTTCTCGACCCCAGAAGCTGTGCTCCCGGCGCCAGGTCTATCTCAAACTGTTCCACATGTGCTGGAAACAATTGATGGCGATGACATGGATACACCATCGGAAAATACGATCTACACACATGTATGGACTACTCTCAACTTGAAAAAAAAAGATTTTTCTGCATATCTAGTTGATGAGTTGTGTGTATGCTTCTTTCCTGCTATGTGTATTGTCATTTGGACATCAATAAGTAAGTTTGTATGATTCTAGCGTACGGTATGTATGTTTCAGAAGTCGATAGTATGTATGCTTTTTGGCAATTGCGTATTGATAACTACAGTACTCAATTTGTATGGATTTTGCCTTTTTAGCATGCTTGCATATATTCCACAAAAAGTCCGGATTTTTGTGCATGTTTCTATAGTTGATCTTTTAGTATGATAGTTTGTCTGCTTATTATATGATATTTATGGTACCCGCATAGGCTACTAGTCCAATCTGATGGATATGCGGAATAATATGATCTGGAGCATGAAACGTCTGCTCGATGATGCAATGTGCGTAGTGATATACTATTGTGCACGGTTTGTATGACTGTATGTCCGAACTAATACGACATTGTTGTGATGCTGGTTTGTGCACGCTTTGTTTGATCTACATATTGTTTATATGGTTAAAGATTTCGTATTGTATGCCCCAACAAACAGATCTATATGACACCGGTTTATATGAAAAAAATGTTTATATTACTTTTCGGCAACTTGACTTTGTGCAATTTGAAAAATATGCAGAATAATACGAACTGTGTCATAGTATCCAGATGTTTGTATTCATAGTTGATTGTTTATATGCACCAGCAACCTAGTTTATATGCAGGTGTCCAGTATGCGTAGTTGATTGTTTATATGAGTTTTAAGGTACTTGATAATGCAACTTGTGATATTTTATAGATATGGTACTGGACGCAGATTGTATGACACGTTTGTACGATTCAACAAACAAGTTTATATGTCACCTGTTATATGCAAAATTTCAATTTATATGCATCATCATAATAGTTTGTATGACGTATATGTGTTACCTGATGCATGCAGCCTCCAGGCATAGCTCCTAAACTGATACCTACTATTGGAATGAATTTCAAAACACCTCAAGAAGCAAAGAAATTTTTTGCTAAGTATGGTGAAAAAGTAGGGTTTGGTGTCAAGCTTTATAGAGAAAGACCTGATTCTAAATGGGTGAATTGTATAAAAGAAGGTTCATGCAAATTCTACAAACCTGGTGAAGACCGCAAGAGGAAGAAGATGACAAAGAGAAATATGTGCAAAGCTGCAATACGGTTGAAGAAAGTGAGAGATCAAAGTGATTCTATTGTGTCATACACAATTGACTATGTCAATTTGAATCACAACCACAAACTGCTGCCGTCATAGTCAAAGCAATTCCAGTGCAACAAGCAGCTAAATTCTCCAATGGTTGAGTTCATAGGAGCTATGCAAGATAGCAGATGTCCTCACCACTGCATTGTTGACATGGTTTCAAACATGCATGATGGACCGGAATGCATTCCTATGACGCACAAGGACATATCAAATATGTAAGTACATTCTATGATATCTGCATGATGTATATATGATTGAACACTGTGATTTTCGATATAATAACTATTCTGGATTGTCCTACCTGTTAAACGACACTGTATGAACATGTATTGCATGCAAAGTTTCCTTTCCTTTGGCAAGTGCAGCATCTGAATAGCATGATTATGATCTTGCTATCATATTCTTCATGTCATATATGCCATATGTAAATGCCATATATCACTGAACAATGGGTGTTTCAACATTTTTTGTAGAAAAGCAAATAGGATGCGTGAGAGCAGAGCTGATGACATAAGAAAGCTGCTAGAGTTCTTCACTTACTGCAAGCAACAAAATCCACAATTCTTTTGTGACTTCCAGTTAGATGGAGAGGGAAAAATACTAAGCTTATTCTGGTCACATGCAAGCCAGCAAGGTGAATATGCAGACTTTGGGGACGTACTTACATTTGACACAACATACAAGACAAATATGTACAAGAAACCTCTGGGCATATTTGTGGGTGCTAATCATCATATGCAATGCACCATTTTTGTATTTGCCTTGCTTGGTGATGAGACTACGGACACGTTCAAGTGGGTTTTTGATACATTCTTGAAGTGCATGGGTGGTGTTGCTCCAAGATGCATCCTGACAGGTATGTACGCGAAATCCAGTTTGTACTGTACACCGTACTGGTTTGTATGACAATATGTTGGGAATATGTGCTAGTTTGTGTGACTCTACGGTGAGCAGCAATTGTCCTGTAGAACTCCTTTGCATTGTATGATATGTAGGATGTTGTCTCAAGTCTGAAAATTTCATTTTTGGTGTGAAATCTGGAATTAGTTATGAAGTATCAATATGAATGTATGCTACTTGATATTTAATGTAACTGTTGTCACAATAATCTAGCTCGAATGAAATTTATAATACTTTTGTATGATGAACCACACTGGTTTATATGACTGACAATATTGATTTTGATATTAAAATTATAAATTATGGACTCCCTTCGTTACATGACTTACAGCTAAACTTTATATGGTTTAAACACTAATATGATTATGCTAACACATTTGAACTTTACCTTACCCATGATAGATAAAACTAGCATACAAACTTCATTTTCATACTTGCAAAATATTATATCTGCTTGCTAAAAAGAAAGTATTGTTGACAGATCAAGATGCTGCAATGCCAGCAGCCATTAAAGAGGTTTTCCCAGGAACCATTCACAGGTTATGCAAGTGGCATATACTGTCCAAGTTCAGTGCACAACTAAATGAACTATACTCTACATATTCCAAGAGGGACTTCAAAGGGAAATTCTACTCAGTGATAAACCATCTATTGACAGTCCATGAATTTGAAAATGCATGGAAAATGTTAATTGTGGATGAATTCAATCTTGGTGAGAATGCTACACTGAGGACCTTGTATGCCATTCGACAAGAGTGGGTGCCGGCTTTCTTCAAGAAAGATTATTGTGGCACTATGGTTTCTACGCAGCGAGGAGAGAGTGTCAACCATATAGTCAAGAAGTGCCATGTGGATGCAAACACACCGCTACATGAGTTTGCAAAACAAATGATGAAGCTACTGCATAGGAGAAAGATGACCGAGGGTGCTGCAACATATGCTGGAACAGTATACATTTCATCTCAACCCGTCGTACATTTCATACCTTCCTGTAATGCAGTTTGTATGATCATTTTTTGTTTCTTGTGATCCTCGAAATGGACATGATACATAGTTGATTGTAATGCAAATATGTATGATTCATTTGTCATGAATATTTATGATTCATAACTGTCTGTCGTACATTTCATAAAATAGTGTAATACAAGGTCATGGTTTCTTTTGTAACATGGTCTGTATACTGGATTTGCCTGGAATGTATGATAGTTGTGCGAGTGAATTTGATTGAACTGTCAAGTGTTGAATACATTTCATCACCACCAGTCATACAATGTACAAGATTTTTATACAACTGAGATTGTATGCTTCGTAGTAATATATTTATATTATTTGAACAGGCAAGAGTAGAAAGTATGACAAATTGGGAATTCGGGGTAGGTCTGGCTCGTCTATACACAAAAAATGTGTATGCCAGGTGGGAAGAAACATTGGTCAAAGTGAGTGCATACAGAGTAACCAAAGATATTGAGAAAGGTGAAAATTGCTGGCTAGTGCAACACACGAAAAGGTCGGAAAAGATAGTGTGGGGACAGCACCAGTTTGAAGTATATGTTAACAAAGAAACAGGAGAATTTACATGTGAGTGCAAGACATGGGAACACACAGGTAATGACCTTGAAATTTACAAGCAAAATAAAATGTTGAGTACAAATGTTTGTATGCTTATACTCCTGGTATATATGACTTCTGGTGTTACTTTCTAAACAATACCTACTACGTATGATATATACATGAAGTTTATATACCATTGAGCTTGTTCATATGTTTGTATGACCACGAGTGGCTAATGTAGTTTGTATGTAAATGTGGCTGTTCCAGGACTTTTTTGCCCGCACTTGTGCCGTGTTTTCATGCAAGTCGGCCTGGAAAAAATACCAAGCAAATACATCCTAAGGAGATACACAAAAAATGCACGCCAAGAATTGCCATTTGATAGAACTGATAAGAAACTGGTTGGCAAGGATGGTGAAACAAAGGCATATAGAACAAAAATGCTACTGTCAAAGTCAATGGCAGTTGTGAGACATGGAAGTATGTTCAAAGCTGGTTTTGAAAGAGCCATTGAAATACTAACCCAACTAGTGGACCTTCTCTCTACTATCGAACTAGACATTGGTGGGGACGAAAGTTGTGTGACTTCCGACGTGGAGGTAATGGAATATTCTATATATGTTTTGTTACGATAGTTTGTATGATGTCCACTACAACATATGCACATTATTGGTGATTTGCAAACAGGATGATCAAGATGCTGGAGTAGCTGAAGATGAAGATTCAGATCCTAATGTTGATGTTGATGATGATAGGCCAGCTGAATACGACAATGTAGGGCAAATGAGCGATGTGAGTACTATATATGACCTCCCGTCTGATTTTGTATGACTGAAGCTTGCTTACAGTAAACACACTTGCATTGCTGAATGTAATAAAAAAACTTATTTACAGGGAATACAACTTGAGAATAATGCACCTTGTGAGAAAGACCAAGAGGTAACGACTTTGTATGCACAATGAATAATATATATATGACAAAGGTTGTGAGCATTTGTTATGTCTTTATGAAAGTATATTAATATCTTGAAGTAACTAATACACAGGGAAGGAGCAGACAAATAATTGTAGAGGAGAATGGTACAAATGGAGAGACGACAACAAGAAAATCACTACGAGCTGGGACATTGAACAAGGTATGCAGTATATATGATGATATGCGCAATAAGTTATATGGTCAAAAATTCCACATTTCAACGTTAGTCGTACAAATGATATTGGATGATCGCATAAACCTAAGTCAATCATGGTATGCACTATGAATGATAATATGCCAACACACGTACTGCTAAAATTTGGTAATGGCGTGGTCTGATACAAACATTTGATAACAGAGTGCCTTGCTGGTTGGCGAAGGAGTGAGCCTGCAACCTCCTGAAAAAGCAAAAACAAAGGGACGAACAATAAAACCTTCGGAGTAGTGAGTACTAAAGCTTGGGGCCAAAGGACCAAAGAAGAAAAACAGGACGTGCAGCACATGTGGGCTGCAAGCAGGTCATGATAGCCGCACCTGCCTTCTCCTCCCGCACAACAAGGAAAGGTTGGCTCAACTAGGAACAAAAAAGAGAGGACGACCACCGGGAGCAAAGAACAAGGTGAAATCTGATGCAATGGGGAGCATAGCTGGTAGTCAAGAAATAAACAAGAAGGAAATGATGGAACCTAGAAGACGAGGAAGGCCTCCTGGGTCAAAGAACAAGACGCATCCACAAATGATTGCAGCTTCAGGAGAGGAGTGTGAATCACCAGACATGATGGATGCTTAGGGTAGAACTAGATATGTTTGTATGATTGCAAACTTGAAGTTTGGATGATGATGTGGGGTGAACTGCATTCTGCAGTACTCCAAAAACGTGTTTTGATCTAAGCACATGTTTTGATCGACGTTTATATCCTGATAAAATAAATTGAACTATGCAGATGTGTGCCGTACAAAATATCAAAAGAAGGCATATATACCTAATCAAAATGATGCATCATAGAAATGTGGATAATTTATGTGTATGTCATGTGTAGAATTTACATCCAATGCAATAACGTTAGTCATATAAATCATATAGGTCCATCATATAAACATTAAATTTCCATTCTTGCACGATTGTTTGTAGAGACTACCTGTACAGTATCCTTAGCGGCACCACCAGCAACTAAAAGCTAGCCACTCATATGAATTGGTTGGACAATCATACAAATTAGTAATAATGATCTTATAAACATGAAAATTTACATGCTAGACTATTTATATGATCAATCGCATGCGCGTATATGGTATCAAAATACAAGCACCAGTTGTGCGAAGCACAAGACGCAACTAAAGCGGACATATAAACCTACAACACCAAGCATATAAACCAACAAGATGAGGCATACAAACATGCATTTCATACAAGTAAGTGCAGGGAATTGGAAAGGGAACGAATGGAAACATAGATTTCGCATGTGATTAGAAGGTAAAGCCATATAGATCATCAAAAGGTAATAGGGGTCCTATTCACAAACTACATATGTTTATATGACTTCACCAACAGTGGGACATTGCCCAGCAGTGCACAGAATTAGTTGTTCGACACAAAACATTGTTCACCGAGACTATAATATTGTTCAAATACAATAACGACCAAGTTCATCACAAGATCCTACTTTAAACCTAGCATATTGTTCACGAATTCATCACTAAGACTAGCATCCCTACTGACGAAGGGCCTAAATTGCAGGTGGCAGATCATTGACAACGTTGCACTTGTGAAACATCAAGTAACTGAGCGCTTGAGCACGAAGATCTCCCGGAATCTCCTGCACACGATGACGACAAAGTATCATACAACAGTGACAAATACATCATATAAAGCAGATGGTCGTATTAACATAATTTTGAGTCATAGAACATACTTGTTGAATGCTGTCTGCTACACTGAATCCTAGTGGATCATATGACTCGATGTACCTCATCACATAGAACCCACAGTCATTTGAGCCAAGTTCCATTAGTGGTGCAGATTCAACAACATTAAGCTCCCACTTCCCAAATTTTGATATGCCAACCTTTGGCCTAACCTCATGCAAGGCTGTCGACAACCTTTTCATGAGGGTAGGAGCCCACTTTGTGTTACGGCCAGCCATCATCCTCTGCATGGTATGCCTTTCATATGGATCAGTGCCAGATTGTCTGTATGGGTTCGAATCAAAGATGAGGACCTTGTTTAAAAGGTCATCGATCACAAACAGAATCCAGTGTCCACTATCAAGTATAGGCACCATAAGCTGCATACAAAAGTGGTGAGAATTAAATCTATTGGTTATTACAGTTGCATACAAAAGGGACTGTCATATAAACCAATTCTGGAGATCATACATTAGTGCATGAACGTCAAACAGATGTGGACCAAAGGAACTTACTACTTTGCAATCTTTCATGCCATTGTGTTGTGGCAATGTTTCGTGCAATCTGTCAGCTAAGTTCTTTTTGTCAAATTGCCATGGTTCTTTCATACCAGGGACAAATTCACTTTCTGAATTTATGATCATCTGCAAACAACATAAACGTAGAGAGATCAACAAATAACTCGGAGCAATAATCCAGAAAATCATATAAACATGTGCTCCATAACATATGAAATATGTTGAAATGAATGAATCATAGAAATTCGTTGCTTACCCCACAATCCAAATCAAGTATGACAACTTTACCATCTCTCCAATGTTCTACTAATGCATTATCAGAACGGAAGCATTGTAGGAAAAATTCCATGAAATTATACTCCATATAATGCTTGTCTTTGAATGATAGCTGAACATCTTCTCCAGTTGCTATACTGTTCCCGCCATAATGCATCAGTACTTGCCTTCATACAAAAGATGGGAAGATATTACATATATGGCACATTTCATATAAAGTTAAAACAGGATCATATGATGTACAAACATGTACATTTGTGAATTGTTAAATATTCATCAAGGAATGTATAAGTTAACCATGGTAGACAACCATACTATCCAGCCAAAAGCATAATACATACTGGTGTGTCATGAGAAAATATCATAGTTATAACAAAAAAGAAGGATATTACAAAATCACCATAGCAGGTCATATAAACCATTTGGCGTATGGAGAATATAAGCAAGTCATATAAACTATAACAAGAATAATATGAGGCTATTTGAGCAAACAATATATGAAACAATACAAGAATTGTTGATAGTTCAAGAAATAGTTTGAATTAATTAATCTTGGAACACAATCATATATTACTGGCAGAATGGATCATACAACCATAGTTACATCTAGAGCAAATCATACATGGTATGTGTGCAGATCATATAAGTTAAAACCGCTAGATTGAGTGTAAACTGCATTGCACAAATGAATTGAATTATTAAATCATCATAAATTCTTACTTCAAAAATGGTGAGTCAGGTTCCAGATCATCTGCCAAAAATAGCGACCGTAACTACCGTGCTTTGACAATGTCACAATTCATAAAACTTGAATTCACAACAGTTTCAACTGTTGGAGTGCGTTTAGGTTCTTTGTCACATGTGTTGCCTTTGTCTGTATGATCAGCCTGTAAAAAAAAGTAATGCACTAATTCAAATTGCTGCCTAACATATATATATATGACAACAAAGAAATTCAGATTACTGCATCAACTATATATGAGAACAAAGATACTATCTGAAATGGAATGGGAGTACACACCTTTCCTCCTGTTAGCACGTCAAACAAAGATCGTCTTTGGCTATAATCTCTTTGATCAGCAGGGGTTAAGTCAAATTTCAGACCTTGTGTGGCAGACTCTGGTTGAACCTGCCATGAGCAAAATGTACAAAGCTTTGTCATACAACCCATATACAGTTGTGTGAACAATTTATATGCTTCTGCGATGAAAGCATCCATATGTAATAGCAACGTCATATAAAACGTCTATACATAGCAAATCAGAATGTGGCAATGTAAACTATGTAATGGTCTCAAGTTAGGATATTGAAGAAACAAAAAATGGAGCAAAAATAACATGTTGAAAGTTCTTCAAATAGTATATATTAACCATGGTACAGCAAACATGAAAACTTATAAATGATCTACATATTAGAATAGCTACAACAAGCATACATTTCAGGCAAAAGCACCATACATATATGTTAAACATACACAAAACCAGCGTATGGGCAAAAGATTATAGGAACTTACAACTACAGGAGTTGAATTCGTCGGATCCTGCTGGGAGCTGGTATTATCGTCCATTTCATTGACTTCTTCAATTAGAACTTCCTTGTATATATCTTCACATGCCTTGTTCATGATGTCGTTGATAGAACTGTCTCCATCCAATATTCCAGCAGTTTCTGTTTGGGTTTGGGTTTGTTGTGTTTGGGTTTGGTTAAGATTAAGGAACCTGGAAGCTGCATTCGAAGAAATGTGTGACGGTTGTGGAACATGTCATATATACCTAGAACTAGAGGCATAGATTCTTACGTGAGCCTTGAGTGCCAGATGAAAACTCAGGCAGAGGAGATTTGGGCGGCGATACAACATCATGTTGATCTTCATTTAAAGCCTGCTTCTCATTATCTCCTCTAAATGAAAAAGCTTTGTCATATTTATCAAACTGACTCTGGCTCATGCCAGGCTGATTCTGACTCTGCAACTGCGTGGCAGTGCTGCCTTCCAAGTTCTGATGAAATGGTGGGCTGTTGCATTCTGTAATTTAATAGAAGTAAATGATTTTTAAAAATAGAAGCAAAAAGGAAGTGACTTAGACATACAAACATAAAAAGGCCATACCAAGATCTGGTTGCCGGTGATCATTGTTGTTACGACTTTGAGATGCTAGAGAAGACAGCCAGGAGTATTGGCTGTTCTGCCTCTGTTCAGCATCTCAAATAAAAATAGCAAAACACTAAATCATACAAACAAAGAAACAGTTGCTAGCTGCTAAAGTCTATGTGTGATGCAATGTATCAGTACAGGTAATAGAAATAAATCAAAATATATGAAAAGTGATATAAAGTATACCATGAAGTCATATATAGCATTTATGTGGGGATGTTGGCAGGTCATACAAAGTATACCATGAAGTCATATATAAAGTATACCATGAAGTCATATATAGCATTTATGTGTGATGCAATGTCCTTATACTCTTTATGTGGGGATGTTGGCAGGTCATACAAAGTATACCATGAAGTCATATAAAGCATTTTGACACAAGGGTGCTTGCAGGAACCAGGAATAATCATATAAATATGCAGTCTGAGTCGTATGAATTACCTGTACGTTTTTGTTGCTCATCAGCAACACCTCCACTGCGAGCATCTTGTTGTCCAACATTTCCATGGGAAGCACTTGGATCACCATCACCATGCTTTTCAGCCACAATCAACTCATCAATCAGCTTAGCAAAGTTTTCTGCTAACTCGAACTGCTTATGAACAAGCTGAAGACGAGTTTGTTCCAATGAGTCCGCCAGTGAAGACATGTCATGATCATACTCAAAGAAGAAATTTTGCACTCTCCCGGAAAGAGGTTCAGTGCACTAGACGACCTTGTATGCCAATAGTGAACTCAAACGAGGTATATGGATACTTGGACCAATGGCATAACAGGTTTGCGTTGGGCTACGAAACTATAACAAAAAGAAAGAGTTAGATGTTGAAGCATATATGTGTGACAGAAATGAATATCAGATAAAATGTGAGTGCAGATAATATAAATGGTGACGCAACATCATACAGACTCAATTAGCAGGAAATTTATATGCTAAATGTAATTGCATTTCATCTAAGTTTATAAGCTAAGGATACAAACTCCATTTGCGATCTGATCATGTAAATGGACGATCATACAAACTCAGTGTAGCGTGTCATACATGTGCCTATGCCTTGTGACTATACCTTTGGCATGTAAAATATATAAGCAGGTCATATAAACTATTAAGCAAAGCAATATAAGCAAATTTAAGCAAACAATAGTTTATCAGTTAGTGTCAATTAATTAATGTTGGTGCACAATCATACAATTCTGACAAAGGCATCATACATATTGCTATGTCGTTACAAAACCCACAATTATAACAGACAAAATCCAAAGCGCAACTGAAAGATCATACCAACTAAACGTAGCATGTCATATATGTGACTATGCCTCGACACTTTACATTTCGCATTTGGCATAAGAAGTATACAATGAGGTCATAAAAATTAACCATGATGCACTGTAATACATTTTCTGTAAATTCAGTCATACATAATTATGCATCATGTCCAATACCAGGACCTGAGCTGCCATATCATACTAATTAAAGTATGCAACCAGGTCATATAAATTTCCAACGGTAGTCATATGGTGAAATTTCAGAAAAAACTAAATGCATCGAGTTAAAATTGATGGAATTTGAACAAAATAGTATGAATTAATCTTGTCAAAGTGTCATACATTTCTGTCAAGTGGTTCATACATAATGCCATATCATACAATTTAAAGTGGCAGGCCATGTATTTGCCTATACCTAGGAACTATTTGTGAGGCATATAAAGTATGCAACCAGGTCATATAAATTTTCTGTACACTTACATCGCATGAGCCCCAAGTGCCAAGCTTCTGGTCTTCTTTAACCAACCTCTGGATGCGTTCACTTGTATATAACTTCCATCGGGGAGAACCCAAGTGGCCACCAGGTGAAGCATTGTCATATAGATGGTCCAGATAATAGATCTGTGACAGAATGTAAAGACAAAATTGTGAATCATTAGAGGCAATGGAATTCAAAATACTAAAGAATTGCTGACAAACAGCAGCATATAAACCTGTCATAAAAGTAATGCAACCATAAATATAATCCAATGATACAAATGATATAATGCAGTTGAAAAAGGCATATAATCCAGTGATAGATGTGCTTTTGCATATACAAACAACTGCTGGTAATCCTGATGTAACTAGCAAATAGTGCATGATTGGATACATATAATCCAGTGAAAGAAAGCATATAGTGCATGATTGGATATATGGACTTACAAGAATGACAACGGAGCATCCGTACACCGTGGCAGTGACTTGGCTTCTGTCCCGACTGTGCCATTTACGAACAGCATGGCACAAATCATTGTAAATGAGTTGACACCAGTCGAATTCAGCAAAATGCTGGATATCTTTGGTCCACGCTATGTGCTCATTGGTGATCTCGTGGGTTCCTTTGCAAAAGAGCAAACGGTTGAACACAATAAGAAACAGACACCTCATGGTCTGGTCGTCTGCACCACCTTTGCTAACTTCAGCCTTCATCCTATCAACACCAATCACTCCTTTACTCAATTGAAGGTTGTGCCGAAAACTCGCTGCTTCAGCCACTTGAGAAGACCAATCAAACTTCTCAGGAAGACCACCAGAATTGGAAAGACCAGTGATAAAGTGAATGACATCCTTGGTGATCTTCAACTCTTTGCCAGGCCCGCAACGAATAGTCATATCACGTGGGTCAGTCAGATCCAACAACCAATGAAATAACCCCCGAGTCTCTAACCCTTCAAGAGTCATCTCAAAAAGAGAACCAAAGCCCTTAGCAATTACATACTCTTTCTGGCGCTGATTCAACGACTGCAGAATTTCACGTGTCTCTTTGGGAGAACAATGAACATTCAATTTCTGAATCTGAAAATGTAAAAGATTACAAACATCAATAAACAGAAATAAAGTAAACGTCATAGAAACACAGAATCAATGCAATATAGAAAAGTAGTGATAACAAATGCATAAAATCCAATGACAAAAAGCATAAAACACTGCCTCAAATTCAATGATAATAATCATACAATCCAGTGATGTATATCATATAATACACTGACAATTGTGCTTGCATTGACAGCAAACTGCATATAAAGTATATAAGCACGTCATATAAATTAAGAGCCATACTGATGCTATCTTAGCAAACAATAGATGCAGGAAACTCCCACATAGTAATAATCATGGTACACATTAATACAATTATGCCATCATACATAACTCCCACAACACCGACATTTATAACAAAAGAAAAAAAAAGGTCCAGCGGACAACTGGAAGATCATACAAACTCAGTGTAGCATGTCATACATGTGCCTATGCCTTGAGACTATACCTTTGGCATGTCAAATATATAAGCAGGTCATATAAACTATTAGGCAAAGCAATATCAGCCTATTTAAGCAAAAAATAGTTTATATCAGTTAATGTGAATTAATTAATCATGGTACGTAGTCATACAATTCTGACAAGAGCATCATACATATTGCTGTGTCGTTAGAACTCCCATAATTATGACAGAAGAAATCCAAAACACAACTCAAAGATCATACAAACTCAAAGTAACAGGTCATATATGTGCCTATGCCTTAGCACTTTCCATTTTGCATTTGTCATATAAAGTATACAATGATGTCATATAAATTAATGATGATACCAGGGCCTGAGCTGCCGTATCATACTAATTAAAGTGTGCAACCAGATCATATAAATTTTAAAAAAGTAGTCAAATGGTGATATTTCAGCAAAAACTAAAAGCATCAAGTTAAAATTTATGCAAGTTCAACAAAAAAGTATGAATTAATCTTGTTTCACTGTCATACAATTCTGACAAGTGGATCATACATAATGCTGCATCGTGTCCAAACCCAGCATTATAACCTCTACTGCCATGTCATACAAATAAAACTGTCCAGGTCAAATATTTGCCTATCAACAGAGGTTAAAACCTAATCATACAAACTATGAACAGAGGTCATATGACAGTATTTCACATAACAATAAATCATGCCACACAGTCATACATTCCTGCTAAACTGGAACATACATATTGCATAATCAATTCCAACCACATGATTAAATTAATACACTAAAGGCAATCATCTCAGCTTAGAAGATCATACAAACTCGATTAGCATTGCAAGAAGAGAATAAGTCAAATAAACTAACCGATAGCGCGGGAGATGGGCTACGCCTAGATTCTTGTACTTCTGTAGTCCTGACACAGAGATATAAATAACATCAGTCATATAAAATAGCATCTACTCCTACAATCTAGGCAACCGCAAACTATGAAGTTCGAAAGATCTACCTCGAATCTAATTGCACGGGGATTGCTCCTTCCTCCAGCCCTGCCGCGACCTCGGCGTCCACCACCACGTCCAATCCCGGCAGGCTGCTCAAGAGGACGGCTTGCAGAACGGGTGATACGAGGAGACGGTTGGCCTGAAGCGGTTTCTTCTCTACGAATCTTCGACTGGGGCATGAAATCATCTCCACTGTCGTCGGTGGGGGACTCATCTGCATCCGACGGTTGTGGTCCCCGGCAGGCCGCCCTCTTCTGTCCAGGACCTGCACCACCAGTATTGTCGGCGGTGAGAGGTGGGTTCCTCGAAAAAGCTGATTTTTTCGCGGGCATCTTCTTGCGCCGACCGGGCTCGACGCGCGCGGCGTCGTCGGGTCGAGTCTGACCTTCACCTCTAGGGCCGGGGCCGCCGTGCTCTGCAGGTCCGCCACCACCGCCGCGGCCGCCTTCTGGATGTACGGCGCCGCCTCCTTCTCCAGCTACGGGCCCGCCGTGCTTCGGAAGGGCGCCGGAGTCACCTCCTCCACCGCCAGGAACTTCTTCCTCCATGGCCGCAGAACTCAAGGATTCAACAAAATGAGGCAAATCAGAAGAGGGAGAGAAGATCATGGTAAAATACGGCCGGAGAAGGGCCCGGTACCTCAAAGAACCGCCGCCGTCGCCAGGGAAGATGAAGCGGCAACCGCAAGGAAGGGGAAGAGTTGGTGGAGCGAGTGCGGCGAGTGCAGACAAAATGGAGAGAGTGGGGGGTAAATAAATGGGTGGTGTCCTTATCTTTGGACGGCGCGGTTTAAAAAAAAGTAACCGGTGTCTCTCCAGAACCACCGCCTGCTTACGTCACCATGCCACGCGTACAAAGACGAAACCGCCCCTGTGTATAAACCATGTGAACCATCATATAAACCGCGATATGTCATACAAACAGTATATAATTGTCATATAAACTTGAATAACTACAACATGTTGTACCTTTGCACAGACCTTACTGATTAATCGTATATACATGTAAATTAGTGTCATACAAGTTGAACAAGACTCTAAAGACAACTTAAAAAAAGGTAAAATGCGCTGGTTAATATCATACATATTGACAGACATCCGGATAGTTTGAATGGAGCATTTTAATTTACATGGATAACTATAATTGTCATATAAACTATCTATAATTGTCATATAAACTTGGATAACTACCGCATGTTGTACCTTTGTACAGACCTTACTGATTAATCGTATATACATGTAAATTAATGTCATACAAGTTGAACAAGACTCTAAAGACAACTAAAGAAAAGGTAAAATACGCTGGTTAATGTCATACATATTGACAGACATCTGGATAGTTCGAATGAAGCATTTTAATTAACGAGTAAATTTGATGCAACGAATAACGTTGCGGTTTTTGGTGACCACAAAAGAATTGAGCGTTTGTAAGATGATTTTCATATGAACGTACAAGCATAAACTGCCGTACGCAGCGAATCTAACGCCGATGAGTGCGGTTTGCTAATGCCATACACGAATCGTATGTTTGTATGACTAAGTTTGTTAGTACGTATGACAGGAACGGCCGGTACGACTCCAGGGAACCACGTGGTGCGTGGGGGAGAGGGGCCCGCACGGATTCAGGGTGCGCGGCGGGGCGACGGCGGGTGCGCACGTGGGCCAGGCTCGGGTCGGGAGCGCGGCGGGGCGACGACGGTTGCACGTGGGCCCCGCTCGGGTGCGGGTGGCGCGGGTGCTGGCGGGCTGACATAGTTGGCTAGCTGACAGGGCTGGTTGGCTGGGGCTTCCGATAACTATTGGAAGCCCCAGCCAACCCAACCACCTCCCCACCCAGCATGGTGCCCAACCAGCTCGCGTCGACCGGACCGCCCACCGAACCAGCCACAACCAGATCCGGTCACGCCTGCGTGTTGTCGGTCCACGTGCGTGGCCCCCACCTTATCTCCACTCCCTCCCCTCATTCCCCTCCAGCTCCATTCAAATCAATCCACTAGCGAGCTGCGGTCCAGGCCGGCTCATGGGAGCCCCCCCTGGTGCACGGCTGGTCCGGCCAGCTCCCCGCGCAGGAGCCGCCGACTGTAGGTAGCGGCGGTGCGGACGGCTTCCCCGGTGAGCTGGCGCCTGTGGGAGCATTGCCGCGGGCGCGGGATGCAGCCCGATGGATCCGCGTGATGGAGCTCGCGGCAGACAGCGGCGGGTCCGTCGAGCTCCTCGCGGGTCTGGCGAACGGCGCGGTCTGGTGACGAGGCGGGCCCCCAGCGAGCCCTCCCCTGCAAGTGGAGGCACAGAGGCCTGGCGAGCCGCGAACCTGCGTCCGTTTCCCCATCGAGCGGCGGCGCGGTGCGGTCTTCCCCGGTGCGGACGGCGGTGGCGGCCGGCCAGCGACCTCCCCGGGCGAAGCACACGGCGGTGCGCATCCCGGCCTAGCGGCGGGTGGAGGCTCGGCAGGCGCGGCGCCAAGCCCGACCTACGAGGGCCACGGCGTCGCGTGCGGGCGCAGGCGCTCGTCCCTAGCTCCGTGCAGGCAGGCCTGTCCGTGCGCACGGGCACGGGTGCTTGTCCCTGGTTCGCCGGCGCCGTCACGTGCTTGCCCAGGTGAGAATGCACTCCCCTCTACAAGTTACGACAACAGCCAGATCACACGAGATGCATACAAAATGTTTGATTAAATTCCCCTAAAGCTCCCGGATGGTGATGGGTTCGGTGGTGGTGTTGCCTCTGGATGGTGATGTTGGTGGCAGCGGCATGGCCGGGCTATGTGATGGAGCTAACCATGAGCTCACCATTTTGATGCAGGTAACATGCTCGACGAAGTTCCTGTGAGGAGAGACCAACAGTGAAAGCTTTGTATTTTTTCCGTTCCACGCTTCTGATTCTGAAAGCTTCTGTTAATTTTTTGTGTGAACCAAATTTGATTTGCATCTTGCTATGTCCCCTGCTAGCATCCAAGAAGCCCGCCGACGACATGATTTTCAGTCTCGATCCTTGATTACATGCTTTTTGTGCAGATTTGCTGTAAATCTATTGTGGGATCATATATATTCTTGTGTTTGAGAATAGAAACCTCATTTGCATGTTTCTATGACTAACTTAACATGATTGTATAACTAGAATGACATGTTTCCATGACCGACAAGTTCCTATGACCTGAACAGTAGATTCCATCCGTAGGCATGTGCAGTTTTGTCCACTTTGTTCAAATTTGAAATCTAGATCTCAAATTGTCATACAAACAAGCAATCGGGATCATGCAAACATGCAGTCCTGGTCATATAAACTTGCAGTCATACAAACCTGCAATCCGGGTTATATAAACTAGATTTCTATGATCTGGATGTTAGATTTTTTTTACCTAGATGGTAGGTTTCTATGACCCATAGAAACTTGTTCTAGTCAAAGAAATCTGTCTTGAATGTAAATTCTCAAAATTTTGAATTCGATTGAGATACATGTTTACATGACTTCCTCCGATTGTTTCTATGCCATTGATTTTATTTGGAAAAATGTGGAACCTTTCCTACATAGAGAGGTTGTATGGGATCATATATATTCTTTTGTTTGACCATAGAAACCTCAATTGTATGTTTCTATGATTGACTTAACATGTTTCTACTCTTGTGTATGAATTCAAATTGCATATTTATATGATGGTACTCACTGGTATATATGACTATCCATACTGTTTTATTTTCTATGACTTATATGACGGTACTCACTGGTTTATATGACTATCAATACTGTTTACTATGACTTTGTCGTGTGGGCGCTAGACATCATATGTTGAGTTCCGGTGAATTCCAAATTTTGAAATCTCCTTTTGTTGCAGGTGTTGTTTGTTTCAGGTGTTGTTCCGAGTATTGAAATTGTCTTTTTGGAATAGTTCTCGAAACTCTTGTGCATTAATGTAAATTACATGTGTATATGAAGGTCTTCACTTGTTTATATGATTCCCAACATTTGTTTCTATGACCATTGATGTGTGGTACGTTGCACATTATGTGTTGAGCTCTCATCAATTTCGAAATTTAAATTCTATAGAGGAAAAAGAAATCAAACTTTAAACTTTAGAAAAAAGATAGAACTCGAACTCTTTTAATTTATACTTCAAAGGAAATCAAATTTAAACTTAAAAGGAAAAGGAAAAACTTCAACACTTTATGACTCAATTGATTGGTGAAACCACATTTTATATACATGCATTTGTCTGTGCCACCTGTAGTCACTTGGATTCGAATTTCAAATGTTGAAAAAATGACATCAAGTTTGTATGACCCAAACGATAGGTCCATATAACCCCAACGCATTTTCTATGACCTAGACTTCAGATTTATATGACCTGCATCATAGAAACATATCGTCAGAGTCATAGAAACTTGTCGTTCGGTTCATACAAATCCATCGTCCGGGTCAGACAAACCTGCCATTTAACTCCTATAAACTTGTCGTCCGCGTCAAAAAAATCTTTCGTCTAGGTCATAAAAATCTACCACCTAGGTCATAGAAACTTGTTGTCCGTGTTAAAAAAAATTCCTCAAGGTTATAGTTGCCATTTAGGTCATAGAAACTTGTTATCCGGGACACAGAAACATTTAGTCCTGGTCGTAGAAACATGTCGTACGCCGGTCATAGAAACCTGTAGTCCAGGTCATAGAATTCTGCCGTTGTGGGTCATACAAATCTGCAGTCCGGGTTATATGAACCGGCAATCCGGATCATATAAATGTGTCGTTCGGGTATTTACAGTGACTAAAATTTTGAATTCGGAAAAAGAAAAAAAATCCAGGGTGCTGACGCGCGGCGCGTGGGGACCACGGCAGGGGCGTGCCGGTCGCTGGGACGCGCGGGGGCGCGTGGGGCCCGAGGGGCTGGGTGCCGCGATGGGGCACGCCGCGCTGGTGCCGGGGCGCGTGGGGCCCGGGGGCGCTAGGTGCCGCGCGGGGGCCGGGGTGGCGCGGGGTGCCGCGGGTTGGCCGGTGCTTCCAATAGGTATTGGAAGCCCTGGGCTCCCATTATCTTACTCTCTCTCTCTCTCTCTATATATATATATATGAAATAACATACATCACAAGGTGTAAAAAATTATGAGTTTCACTAAATTTTTTTCATGGTTTTCACTTTGATAAATCTTATTTTAGGTATATTTACATACTCCAATTGATAAATGGGTATCTACACATACGCAAAGTGCTTTTTTGAACGTGGGAGTAACTACACCCGGGAGTAGAATATATATATGCACTGGGTGCATTTTGTATAGAGAATGCACCCACCCTGATTTCAATTGATTCTTGCTCAATTGCAACTAGACCAACTCTAGTTGCAAATGGTTCGCGTTGGGTTGCAACTGGGTCTAGTCTACTGGTAATTGGTTCGTATTCAGTTGGAAGTTGCAACGAGTTAGAACTGTTACAATTAGTTCCGTCGAGTTGCAAATAGTACAATATCATAGTTGTAATTTGTCTAGTCTCGCGGTTGCAATTGGTTTACACACAGCTTTAGCACCTAGTTGCAACTAGTTGGTCCGATTGCAATGGTCTGCATCCAATTGCAACTGGTCCGTCTAGTTGCAATCGGTGCAGTCATCCAATTGTATCCATGAGAGTTTGTGCATTTGTTGTACAAAATATTTTTCCGGCTTGCAATTAGTATGGTGAGATAGTTGCAATTGGTCTAGTCCAGCTGTTGCAATTGGTTTCAACTGCGGGGTCTGTGCATTTGTGAAGGACCGAACTGGCGACCACAGAGGGGGGAGTGAATGGGAGCCGATAAAAATTCTTCTCGAGGGAGATGACTTCTCCAACAAGATGAACACGGCCTATCCAACACTTCTCCGACTCAAACTACCCAAGTTTGCCAAAGTCACGTAGCCACTGAAGTTCTATTGACCCTTGGAACAAACCACTCAACCAACCGAAACAAACACTCCCAAACACGCAGCGGAAATCTGCACAGCCTGCTGCCTGTGCCACACCGGTCAGACCGATGGCTTGCGCTGGTCAGACCGGTGACACCGGTCAGACCGGTGGACAGCGCCGATCAGGGCGGTGGCTACAGCAAGTGCACAGAAATGTTCCAAAAGCCTCAGTGACTCCTCTAGGCCTTGGAACAAAAACCACCTTCAAACCACAAACTGAAGGAGAAGAAAAACCCTTCACAAACCTAGCCAACCACCTTGAAACCTGCCAAGAACTGAACAAGAGCAGCACAGCCCAAAGCTACACACGTCCAGCAGTTCACCCGAGCCAAAACCCAACACAGGGTGGCACCGGTCAGACCGGTGGAGTGCACCGGTCAGACCGGTCAAAGCCTGGGCACTCGGGATGAACAGCGAGCCGCGGGTCAACCCCTCCAAATAACCTTCCCGATCTCCCGATTCGCTACACAGATTCGCACAAGACTTCGGGGATACTATGAGTACCTCATGGGCATCCCATAGCTATGATTTGGTCCACCAAAACTTGCTAAATCAAGAGGAATCGAAGGATTTCCACCAAGAACACCACTTTCCAGAAACCTAAGAAAACCCCAAAATCGAGCACCTTTACTCACGGATTTGAGAGGGGAATCACATGGAAAAAAACCACGAAGGGTTCATGCATACATCCCCAAGAGAAAGGCCTCAAATCCACCACAAGAAAATCACTAAGAAAAGGCTCCGAAAATCACAAAAAAGGAAAACGGGAGAAACAACACAAGGCCGTGAGGAACCACGCCGAATCATCTATACATACCATGAAGGTTCATACAAGGTCTAGCTTGCCACCCGATCATCCATCCCTCTCTAAGGATCTCACCATGAAGCTCTCAAGCTAGTCCTAGAAAATCCTAACGAAATTAGGAAGGGAAAATAGCAAAAGCAAATGATCTAGGGTTCCAAGAGATGGCTGCCATCGTCTCACCACTTGGGTTATATGGAGGCAACCGAAAGACGAAACTACCCCTAAGACATAAAACTAAGATACATACCCCCGAGGGGCACTTTGGGAATATTCATCGTAGACACCATCGGACGGATGCCCGGTGACCGCAACCTGCTTAGCCTCGACGCAAGCCTTGCGATCCCGACGCGTGTCCTCCGCTTCGAAGTCTACGGAAGGCGTCGTCGCAAACCGGTCAGACCGGTACTCCCCACCGGTCAGATTGGTCAGACCCACCAGTCAGACCGGCCTGATGCTGCTGCACTTTGGTCTTCGGTCTTGGCTTGTGGATCAACCAAGGAACCCAGTGGTTTTGTGGTGAACCACTGGAAACCCCGCGAACTCAGTGTAGCATCCCGCCAAGCTCCACTCATGACTCGGCTCCCACATCATCCCGGCTCGATCTTGGTTTTGAGGCTCAACCAAGAAACCGTCCATGACTTTGTCTTGCTGTTCTTGCCACCATGCAACTCGCAGTTGACCCCGCTGGCCACCGGGTCCCTCAAACCAAGCCTACTTGTCTGCTCCACACCTGGAGGCCTCACCGGCATCGACCTTTCGCGCTTGTTCTTCACCTGCACCAGCACCAATCAAGCTGCAGCCTACACCTGCAATACTAGGCCCAGAGTCAGTCCACACAACGTTGTCAATCACTCATCACACCAGGAAGCGATCATCCACCGATTCTCGAACCACACAGGCTCTCAATCTCCCCCTTGATGAGTGCATTGACAACACACTTTCGGTAACCAAAGAGAAAAGGAAAAAAGAAAAAAAACGAACAAAGAAACTCAAACAAGCGATCAAAAGCCAACCAAAGGCAAAGAACAAGATCGCTTGAAAGAGGAAAGTCTCGGAAAACCAGCTCAAACAAAGAGCAAAGACTCCCAAAGCAACGCTGGAAAACCACAAAGAGCTCCCCCTGCACACATGCAAGCTCCCCCTGAACCAATGCAACTCCCCTGGACACATGCATACAAACCTCTCCTTGAAACACAGCAGCTGCACCAGCTCAGCTCTGACCGGTCAGACCGGTCCACAACACCGGTTAGACCGGTGCACAACATCTGCACAAGGTCAGCACCCTGACCGGTCAGACCGGTGACCACCTGGGAACCTAGGAACAGCATGAGCCCAAAAATGGCTCGAAACCACTCGGAAACCTTCTAAATGCATTCAGTAGCACTTTTCCTTCACAACCATCTCCCCCTTGTTGCCAATGCATGAATCAAGGCAAAAATAGGAAAATTCCAACCTAGAGCTTCTCAAATAGACAAAATTCAACACAAGATGCTACACATGTCCAAATGAGCAAGTTAGATACTCTATAGCTTCGTATGACCATCAGCTACAAGATCACCAAGTTTCACAATCATTGAGCAAAGCTAAGATAGAATTGAGCATTTTTGCGAAAAATTTCCTCTCATGAGCAAAGTCCCAAACATGAGAAAAACATGTTAAAGTGGCAAAGCCACACAAACTTCATGCTAGGACAACCATTCTAAACATAAGATCATCATAAACACCCACAAGCACCTTATGTCATGTCAAAGCCACCGAGCCATGTGCCTACTTCTATATATGAGACTTCTCATTGGTAAGCAACATGCAACGGTTTAGCACCTAAAAGCAATTTAAATTAGCACATATGACATAGGAGTACATTTTCCAAGCAATTTACAATTCATTTTCAGATTCATATTTGGTACATGAAATGTCTTTGCGACAAAAAGGAACTTATGTCCCTCCACAAGATAAAGCAAGTGGGCTAAACATTCATAATGACAAATGAACCTTTGGCCCCATATGATCAAAATAAGCCATCCAAGCACAAATTAAGCATAGAAAAGCCACTAAAACATGTCATGATCACATAAAGGCATTTACCCACAAGAGGACATACATGTAGCATTTTTCAAAAACATAGCTATCAACCATGGATATAAATCAAGATCATTAAGAGCTAATCCAAACTAAACCATATCATACCAAACTAGCTCACAAGATCATTTATAGCACATAATGGTGAACAATGTATATAGGAGAAGCTTTTCCTACAAAATGCATATGGTATAAAATGCATGCAACCTAAGATACAAATATGCCTATACATCATGTTACATATGCAATGCAAAATGCAAGAATGCACAAAAGGAAACTATACATATGCTACACAAGGAGCTCCCACCACCAACTCAAGAAACCAAACACACACCAAGTTCTCCCCGCAAACGAGTGAAAGTTGATTGATCTAGGGGCTTGGTGAAAATATCAGCTAGTTGGTTTTGAGTGGGCACATGGATCAAAGCGATTTTTCCTTTCTCAACATTGTCTCTCAGAAAATGGTATCTCACTTCTATGTGCTTGGTTTTGGAATGTAGCACTGGGTTCATTGCAACACTAATGGCACTTGTGCTATTGCATAGAAGTGGAAGCTGGGTATACTCCTCACCAAAGTCACTCATGGTGTATGTGATCCAAAGGAGTTGAGAGCAACAACTAGCTGCGGCAACATACTCGGCTTTGGTTGTAGATTAAGCAACACTCGACTGTTTGCGGGAAGACCAAGACACCAAAGAAGAACCCAAGAACTGGCAAGTTCCAGAAGTGGACTTTCTATCCAACCGACACCCGGCAAAATCTGCGTCTGAAAAACCATGAAGCTCCAAAGAAGAAGACGCGGAGTACCAAAGGCCGAAGTTGGGAGTGTATCGCAAATACCTGAAGATGCGCTTGACTGCTTGCCGATGCGAAGTCCTTGGAGACGCTTAAAAACGAGCGCAAAGACATACCGAGAATTGGATGTCCAGCCTCGTCACCGTCAAGTACAGGAGGGAGCCGATCATGCTCCGGTACTCCTTCTGGTCCACATGTTCACCTTCCTCATCCGCATCCAGGGCTGTAGTCATACTCATCGACATCGTCATTGCCTTGGAGTCCTCCATCTTGAACTTCCTCACAATGTCCTTGGTGTACTTGGCTTGGTGCACAAATGTTTCTTCCTTCGTCCGCTTGATCTGGAGGCTGAAGAAGAACTGCAACTCACCCATCATGCTCATCTCGAATTCCCTGCTCATGTTTTCTGCAAACCTTGCAACCAAAGAGTTAGACGAGCCACCAGAAACGAGCCACAGGAGCAAATGTCTCCTCATAGTCTATCCTCTCTTTTTGTGTGTACCCCTGAGCAACCAACTTCGACTTGTTTCTCACTGCTCCACCTTTCTCTCTAAGGATCTCACCATGAAGCTCTCAAGCTAGTCCTAGAAAATCCTAAGGAAAATAGGAAGGGAAAATAGCAAAAGTAAATGATCTAGAGTTCCAAGAGATGGCTGCCATCCTCTCACCACTTGGGTTATATGGAGGCAACCGAAAGACGAAACTACCCCTAAGACATAAAACTAAGATACACACCCCCGAGGGGCACTTTGGGAATCTTCGTCGTAGACACCATCGGACGGATGCCCGGCGACCGCAACCTACTTAGCCTCGACGCAAGCCTTGCGATCCCGACGCGTGTCCTCCGCTTCGAAGTCTCCGAAAGGCGTCGTCGCAAACTGGTCAGACCGGTGCTCCCCACCGGTCAGACTGGTCAGACCCACCAGTCAGACCGGCCAGATGCTGCTGCACTTTGGTCTTCGGTCTTGACTTTGTAGATCAACCAAGGAACCCAGTGGTTTTGTGGTGAACCACTGGAAACCCTGCGGACTCGGTGTAGCCTCCCGCTAATCTCCACTCATGACTCGGCTCCCACATCATCCCGGCTCGATTTTGGTTTTGAGGCTCAACCAAGAAACCGTCCATGACTTTGTCTTGCTGTTCTTGCCACCATGCAACTCGCAGTTGACCCCGCTGGCCACCGGGTCCCTCAAACCAAGCCTACTTGTCTGCTCCACACCTGGAGGCCTCACCGACATCGACATTTCGCGCTTGTTCTTCACCTGCACCAGCACCAATCAAGCTGCAGCCTGCACCTGCAATACTAGGTCAAGAATCAGTCCACACAATGTTGTCAATCACTAATGACACCAGGAAGCGACCATCAACCGGTCCTTGAACCACACAGACTCTCAATTTGCTGTACAGATGAGCCGAGGAGTGGACTCTCGCCCTAGCCTCGCCACGGGCGCATCTGTGAGCATCCTGCAATTGCATAGTTTTCCCCTAGAGATATTCATGGATGCACTAGGGTCTCATTTGTTTCACTATTTTTTCCTTCAATTTTTTTCAAGGGGTAATGGCGGTCGTGAAGTGAGTAGTAAAGGCAAAATCGTGGTGAGCCCTGCACCTACACACCCCCGTGCCCTCCCTCTACCCATCATCCTGTGATGTTGATTAGCAATATGTTTGACGGTATTTCAGTAGTTCAATTGTGGCATGCAGCTCACAATATGTTGAATTAGTAATATGTATGCTAGTAGTTCAGTAGTTCACAGTACCCGTAGTTCAGTAGTTCACAGTAGCCGTATGCAGTTCAGTAGTAAGGTAATATGTAGTGCAATCTGTTTTGTGTTCCTATTTTTACTTCATCAATCTGTTTTTTCTCCATTGTACTTCATTAATCTATTTTTTCCTCATGGGATTCTGTAGGATGTGCTTCACACAGCATGAATCCAAATTCCAATGTCCGGCAACCGCTGAACTCTTGCATTTTTACCGACAAACTTTTGACAGTCTATGTGAGCATTTTTTTAGGTTTCAGTAATATGTTAGGGGAGCAGTACAATACCTTTTTTCAGTAATCATGTTTAAAAATCCATCAGATTTCGATTTATTAGTTGATCCATTGAGTTCAGTAATTAATCTTGTTTATTGATCCATGTTTTGTAATTCTGAACCAATAGCTTTCTACTATTGACCACCGATGCCTTCCACTACTGAACACTGATGCCTTCCGTTGCGGCGACAGAACGCGAGATGGAGCATCAGGGGCTCTCAGTCTACTGCAGACACCCTTTCTCGTGATGTCCCCTGCAGGCTTCGTTGCAGGCTCCCCTGCAGTGGCATTTGATAAGTAAATCGACAAATTATGTTGAGTAGTCAACACATCAGTAGTTCAGTAATAGACCATACCATTAGCTTCAGCTTCAGTACTCGATCAAAGTTTAGTAATGCATCCCAATAGATTCAGTAATCAGTACGTTTTGGATTTAGTAGTGCATCCCATCAGCTTCCGTAATTGATACTTTTGATCTAGTTCTGCATGTCAATAGCTTCAGTAATCAATACTTTTGGATTCAGTGGTGCATCCATCAGCTTCATTATTCAATTATGCCTTTTAGCAATTTTTTCAAGTTTTTCTTGATTCATTAAGTGGGGAACTGTTTGTTTCATTCAGCCATACATAACCAGTAATGCAGCTGTTGTGAACTGTTTCTCAGTAATTATGTCAGTAATCCATCATATTTGATTCAATAGTGGATCTGTTGTGTTCAGCAATTAATCTTGTTTAGTAATCTAGGTCATGTAATTCTGAAATAATTGCTGAACCAATACAATTTAGCTGATCCAAGCAAGTGTAAACATTGCAGTTTAGTAGTTCGAGCTAATTATGTTTCTGGCTTCAGCTCTTCAACTACTGATGTTTCACATTTAATACATGCCTTTCTCAGTAATTATATTTAGTAATCCATCATATTTGATTCAGTAATTGATTCATTTTGTTCAGTAATTAATCTTGTTTAGTAATCCAGGTCATTAATTCTGAAATAATTGCGCTTTCTTCTCAAGTAGTCCAGTGATATAGCTTTGTTCAGTAAAATGTTGTCCTTCCATAATTTTCAGCAGCAATATGCATCGACGTGTATTTAATAATTTGTTCAACAATATAAATTTTTTTAGCAAAGTTTTCCCATTTCATTGTTTGAAGCACATTTATAAGTGTGTTCAATACTGTAGTTTTCAAAACAAGTAGTCCTTCAGTAATTAACTTTATTCAGTCAAATTTGTTCCGTAATCTTTTACCTCCAGTATTTGTAATATACATGTGCTGCTTGGGCCTCTAACACATTTGCATCTTGATTCCCAGTACAGGGCACAGTTTGACAAAAGGCCTTTACTGAGATTGAAGAACCAGCTCCAGTCCACGTAGCTACAGCCCTGTGCACATAGCACCCCTTTCTAATTCTTTGCCTCATGTACATGACAGCTGCAAGTACAGAGCATCATGAGATGGCTCCAACAAGTGAATAACAAGGCACAAACAACGTGTACAAACTATGCCGACTTTTGTGCACCATAGGGTTTTTTGTGCCTTTTTTTTATTGTGTAATTGAAAAAAATATGTATATACTACATGCATTACTGACTTATTTTTCAGAATGGATTCAGTAGACCCAACAATCCCTATCTGTCTTCAGTTTCTTCTAGAGAATGTGCTCTATGATAAGAAAAATTCCAATTACTGAACCATATTGAGTAATGTACTTGCTTTTTTGTGTGTGTATGTCCAGTAACACCAATGAGCTTGGTAATATAAATTTGTTCAGTAATACCCCTTTTTTGTATCCTTTGCAATACTACCCTTATTTGTAGCTTCAGCAATACCAACTTGTCAAGCAACACTTTTTATGTATTTATATTTTCAATTTACTGAAGATTTATCTTTACTGTGGACACCGAGGATGTTGTCAGGCATTTACTGACAAGGCTATACTCACCGCTAGGATCAGTAATTTGAATCTAAAGTTATACGACTTCCATAGTCCAAGTGATTTAGGCTCAGTGTATTCTATCTTACAGTAGTGCAAAGGGTAAATATTCGGAATGTAAGAGAGAGAATTGCATATTAGTAATTCGGGATTCAGAGTAATGGATTCATAGTAATTCGGAATGTTCAATAATCTTTTTTTTCCAATATTCATTTGTTCATTACTCATTTGATGAGGTTCTTCAGAAGTGGATTGACTTCAGTAATGCATCCCAATAGATCAAGTAATCAATGCCTTCCGAATTTAGCAGTGGATCCATGATTCCCATCACTGATCTTATGATTCCCATCCCAATGGACCATCAGCTTCAGTAATCACTACTTTGGATTTAGTAATACATCCCAACAACTTTAAGTAATCGACCCTAGCAGTGCATCCCATCTGACAGATCTTAGTAATCGACCATCAGTAATTGGTCTTCAGGCAGCAGTGGGAATGCCAAATTACTGTCAATTTTGAGCAAACTGCATCGCTCATACTTTTGAGACGTTTCCAAGTATTCATGTAACCATTCTTTAGTTGATTTTCAGTTTTTTTCCGACATGCATGCATGATAGCACAGATCTATATTTTTTGTTATTATCAGCAGGTTTTTATTTTACTAAAATTATGTGACGAATTTCATATGGAGGGTACTGATAGGTTACTGAAAGAGACTGGGAATACTGACAGACTAACTGACAGAAACTGGATTATAGAGGTAACAGATTGAATTACTGACAGATTATTGCAGTGTCTTGGGAGATAACGCAATACTGCAGTAGCGTGCTATAGCCAGTAGTAAGATCATTTTAACAAGGCTGCAGAATCATTGACGAGGAAGAAAATAAACTTTCTTCCTGCAACCTTTTGAGTGGTGGTGGGATTAATAGAGAAGGTGGTGGGATTAATAGAGAAAAGAAAGGAGGAAATCCTGATATGCTTGAATGCATCATAGAGGGATTTGCCGAATGACAGGATTTTGACGCGAGGCAGCGGGATTCTGCAATTGGCGCCGCCGCTCCGCTCCCACACCTGCGCGCTCGCCGTTGGGGGCAGCCGCGCCCGTGCTTGTGCCCGCTGCTGGCTCCCGCGCGCAGTGCCCCCGCGCTTACCCTGGATGCGCGCTGCTGCTTGCTCGAATTGGTCCACAGCATGGGATCGAAGGAGGTGAGCTCAATCCAGTGCCGCCGTGCTCACCACGCATCGCCGTCTGGCTCCTGCTACTGCACGCCGCCGCGTCCGAACTCGTCGAAGTGGCCACGACGCGCCGCCGGCTGGGTCCTGCTGCCGTGGGCCAGCGCTCATGATCTGCTCGCCGTCACCCAACTGGGGCCCCTCACGCGCCGCAAAACCTCTCGCGCACGCGACTCTGCGCCGACACGGCTCGCACTCGCCGCGCTACGCGCGTCTCTCGGCTCGCGCTCGCGACGGGGGAAGAAGCCTTCCTGTTCGGGATGACGACTCGTTATTGGATCGGGTCAGCCCGGTTGGATCGGGTGCCAGCTAGGTTGGGTGTAGAATAAGATTCTACACCCCAGGTGTAGAATAGCACTGCTGTGTGTGTATATATATAAGATAGAAAGAAAAAAAATAATAAATAAAGCTCTCCGGCTCTCTAGATGCATTAGGAATTTCAAGAGGATTCAAGATCAAGACCCATACTCATCTTTCCAATCATGTGCAATCTAATAACGAGAACTTTGTTTGTGCCTCGGGATCACTCTTTGCCATTTGCACATGTCTACTTATCTCAAAAAGTGTGTTCATCTCTCCCCCCTCCTTGTAGCATTATTTTTCCAATGACATTTTTGACGAGTCTCGGTAAGTCCATGAGAATCTTGTCTTGTTTTGATAATATCTCGATTATAATATCTTGGTAGGACTAAACTTTTCCCAAAGCTCCACTTAAAGCCTTCCACTTATATATCTATATATTGAGAGGGGAAAGGAGTAGAACAAATAGGCTTGAGAGACAAGACGAGATGAGAGTTCATGAGCAAGATGCAAGGAGGTTTAAATTTTTGAACTTGGTTTAGCTATTTTTATTCATCTTGCTCTACACTTCAAAATTTTTGAGATTCATTTGAAATTTGGGAGCATGACTAATTACTTGTGGGAAGAGCTTAATTGATATCCACCCTCCGTAGGGATGAATGTTGGCTTCATTATGGAACTTTAACAAATATAATTTTAGAGAGCATTATATTTTCTTGTGTATGATCAAGTGCAGGGTTTGAACAATGAAGGGCAACATTGATATTCATCGAAGGCTTACTCGAGGACGAGCAAGGTTTAAGCATGGGGGAGCTGTTGACGGTGAATTTCCGTCAACCTAGTAATGAGTTTACCTTCGGTGTTGGCATTGATTTGATATCCAAACTAATGATCCTAACCCTCATGATTTATCAAGTTCGCATTCGCATGTGTTTTTTGGAGTTTATTGTTTACGCAGGAATCAAACACCTAAATGAGGACTTCCGGGTAAAGTTCATCGACCACTTTACAAGAAGATCATGAAGCCCGGTACAAGTCAAGATATGAAGTGAACATAACTTCAAGTGACTAAAGGACCGAACCGTGAAGGCAGAAAACTCCGAGGACTTGGCAGAAAATGCTGAAGCTTGCGAGACAAGGAGCTCTATCCAAACCGCGGAGAAAATGATGCCAAGAGCCCACATGCAGAAGGGTGAAGGTTCTAGAAGACACAAAAAGCATCACCGACAAAGGAGGCCGCGAACCGAGATGGGGTGAGTGTTGACGGTGTATTTTGGTACACCAAACATGTTCATTACACTTTGGTTTGGACTTGATTATGAAACTAACCCGCCAATAGGCACACTAATGATATAACAAGTTCATCTTTGTATGTGCATTTGGAAGTGTTATGTTTTTGCAGGAAAACATGGACATAAAGGACGGAGTCACAACAAGTTCAAAGGAGCAATTAAGGAGTCCCGTTCGTGTTTGAGAGCATGATGAAATCACTCCCAAAGGTGGCAAGGACCGAAGTGTTACAAAGGAACATCCCCGAAGATTCAAGCGTAAAAGACCGAACTTCATGCGAGAAGACCCTCCATCTTGGACGCGAGGATGACATAGTCAAATGGTGCAATTGGAGGGGGCAAAGTGCAAAATGTTAAGAGGACCCACGTGTGCGAAGGGGCGACCGAACCGGGCCGAAATGGGCCTGGGCCGGTCGGCCTAGGCCGGCCGGCCTGGCCCATTCCGACGTCGGTTCGGCCCCCCATTTCTTGAGCGTGAAGATGATTCAACCCTAAATACGTGGAGGCGCCGCCATTCGCAGAGAGAGAGAGAGCCATTCGCCCGAGAGGCCGTCCACAAGCTAGAGAGAGAGGAGGAGAGAGATCATTCGCGAGAAGGATCGCTCTACTCGAAGGAAGCAACCACAAGTGGTGGAGGACGTCGAGGCCCTGCCAAGACACCCCCGAAGGAGAAGGAAGACACCGTCGGAAGCGTCACCATGATCAACGGTGCTATGCCTAGCACCTTGATGGGGTAATCTTCTCATTTGTCCATGGGTTGTAAACGATCTTGAGATGTAATCGCTACTTTGTTTGGTTTTCAATCTATCATCTAGTGTTGAAGATGCTTTCTTGTTTAAGGTTAGCTACCATGCCATGTTGGGAGTATAGATCTCACTTCTCCCTTAGAACCCTTTAATACGCCATGTCCATCATAGGTCTAGTCACGAATACCTTCGCGTAGTGACAGTACGGGGGGAGGGAAAGGGCGAAACCGTGGTCACAACCCCCGGTAGATTAGATCGGTTTTCATATCTTAAGCGGTTGCATGTTCAAGTATCGTAGACCCTTGGGCAAGTGTCTTTTACATATCTTGTGAGTTTAATCATTCTCTCTAGTGTAGCGTAGTAGTTCTCTAGATTAACTGTAGATTAGGGTTTGGTTAAGTTAGTTAGTAGTGCTAGATCAAACGCTTGTAATCCCCTTGCTCCGCGGATTGATAAGAACCTAGGGAATCCCCATGGTGAAAAAGGAGTAGGTCCGTACGCATGCAGATCGTAGGTGGATACGAGTTTTATCCATCAACAAGCCCCTTTTTTGGCGTCGTTGCCGGGGAGCAAGCCAGTTTACATCATTTGGTTTTGCATTTAATTTTGTTTTAGTTTGTCGTTTATCGCTAACATCTAACCCCTATTACCTAGAAAACCACTTTGTTTTGTTTTTGTTCTTATCTTCTTGTCTAGATGGCGTTTGTCAACCACCCTGTGGAAGAATCGGAGAAATCACTAAGGGATTACGCTAGTCCTCGATGTGAAGACATAAAGGTACAAGAGTCGGATTCGAAGCTCGAAGCGACCAAGTATGAAATCAAAGCTAGGATCATCGAGATGGCGGCGGCAACCCCATTTGAAGGGATGGAGACGGAGAACCCATATAGACACATAAGGCATTTCACGACGCTATGCAACACGGTGCGTCAAGAAGGAGTTCCCGACGAATGGTTCAAGTGGAACCTCTTTCCCTACTCACTTGCCGGTGAAGCAAAGACGTGGTACTCGTTTGCGTCCTTTGAAGTTGAAGGTAATTGGAACAAGTTGACGAAGAAATTTTGCGAGAAGTTTTTTCCAATAAGCAAGGTTCAACATCTAAGGAGGCAAGTGATCACCTTCACGCAAGGAGAAGAGGAAGGGATAGACCAAGCTTGGAATAGATTTAATGAGTTGATTGAACAAGGACCAAGACTCGGCTTCTCCGGTGACGTACTCTTGCATACATTTTTCTTTTCCCTAACCTCTTGTTGCATGGAACATGTTCAAATGTGTGCAGGTGGGGATCTCATGGAGAAAACACTCACGGAAGCCGCTCAACTTTTACAAAAGATTAGCAAAGTGGCGACCATGCGAAGAGATTGGGAAACTAGACTTTCGGGAGAGCCGGAACACGATTCAAGGATGAAGACATGTGCTGAAATTTCCAAAAAGGCAACCCCGGAAAACAAGAAAGAGGAACCAATCCCGGAAAAGTTTGAAGAAGTACACACCAAGACAAGAACTACCCCAAGCGTTGACTTCGCCAAGTCAAATGAAACAAACAAGAGGAGTATGTCAAGCGCGAAGCCACTAAGGGAGTTCGAGCAAATGGATTGGATTCCAATTGATTATGGAGAAGTATTCGACAAGAGAAGATCATTCCCTAACCAAAAGGGGATGGCAAGAGCATTAGAAGCGGACTTCCCACCGGAAAAGCGAGCAGAGAATTCGTACGATCTTGAAACCACCGGTGAGATCTTTCGAAAGCTCTTTAGTGATGATGAAGTGGATCTGGATCACATAGCCGAGGTGAAAAGAATCATGGGGATCAAGTCTGAAGCATCGCCATATGCTCGCCTCGCCGAAGTTTATGCAATAGGATCCGACCAAGAGGAGAAGATAACACCACTCTTGAGTTGCGAGATCAACGGAGTTCAATGCGAAGCTTTATGCGACATCGAAGCCCAAGTAAGTGTCCCATCCTCCAAAATTTACGATAAAGTTCAAGACCCCAACCTAGACTTAGCTCCAACTTCAACAAAGTTAATTATGGGAGATGGTAAAACTATTAGACCTCTAGGTATTGCTTGCAACATTAATGTAATCATCTCTGGAAATTTCATACCAACTGATTTCTTTGTTATAATCATGATCACATAATCCTAGGTAGGCCTTTTCTTAAGTTAGTTGATGCCGGAGAAGGCAAAGTAACAATAAATCTTAATGGAGATAAGTACACATATAATTTTCTTCGCGTTTCTAGTCACCCTTCACCTTTTCCTCCCGAAGATGAAGAAGTAGAGGAGGTAGGTAGTCTTTGTTTTGTTGAAACCCTTAGAGACCCGCTGCAAAAAGCGATGGAGAATCAATCCAATGATCAACAATACGAGGAACTAGAGGAAGCAACGAAGGGATTAGAACCACAAGATGGAAGCGTGGAGGAAGAAAAATTCGAAGACATAGGAGACACTAAACCCGAAGAGCCACAAGTGCCCGAGGTGGATCTCAAACCTTTGCCCAAAGGATTAAAGTATGAATTTTTGGGCCCAGACAAGACTTATCCAGTCATCGTGAGCGACGAGCTGAGTCACAAAGAAAATGAGAAGTTGCTGAATTTATTGAAAAAGCATAAGAAGGTGATTGGATATTCAATCAATGATCTCAAAGGACTTAGCCCAGCCTTTTGCACTCATCGTATACCTATGAAAGACCAATGCAAGCCCGTAGTAGACCATCAAAGGAGGCTAACCCATGCCATGCGGGAGGTAGTAAAGAAGGAGGTCATCAAGCTACTTGATGCAGGAATCATCTACCCGGTGCCGCATAGCGAATGGGTGAGCCCGGTACATTGTGTGCCGAAGAAAGGAGGTTTAACCGTGGTGAAGAATGAGAAGAATGAGTTAATACCGCAAAGAACCGTGACCGGATGGCGGATGTGTATCGATTATCGTAAGCTAAACAAAGCAACGAAAAAAGATCACTTCCCCCTACCGTTCATCGACGAGATGCTCGAGAGATTAGCAAACCACGCTTATTTTTGCTTTCTCGACGGGTACTCGGGGTTTATACAAATTCCCATTCACCCGGATGATCAACACAAGACAACGTTTACTTGCCCTTATGGAACGTTTGCATATAGAAGGATGCCCTTCGGTTTATGCAACGCTCCGGCCTCTTTTCAACGTTGCATGATGGCAGTATTCTCGGAATTCATCGAGGAAATTGTCGAGGTGTTCATGGATGATTTTTCCGTTTATGGGAAAACATTCGTGGATTGCTTGGCAAACTTAGACAAAGTTCTCACGAGGTGTGCGGAGGTAGATCTAGTGCTAAATTGGTAAAAGTGCCACTTCATGGTAAAGCAAGGCATAGTGCTCGGACATGTTATATCCGAGAGAGGAATTGAAGTGGACAAAGCTAAAGTGGAGACGGTTGAGCAACTCTCACTTCCAACGGATGTTAAATCCTTGAGGAGCTTCCTAGGACATGCCGGATTCTATAGAAGATTTATTAAGGACTTCTCGAAGATCACTAAGCCTTTAACACAACTTCTTCAAAAAGATGTGGCTTTTGACTTTGATGAAAACTGCTTAGCGGCATTCCGGACCTTGAAAAATGCTTTGGTGAGTGCTCCTATCATTCAACCTCCGGATTGGAGCCAACCTTTCGAGATCATGTGCGATGCAAGTGACTACGCCGTAGGAGCGGTTTTAGGTAAAAGAAAGGAAGGCCGAGTTCACACCGTATACTACGCTAGTAAAACTCTTAGTGAGGCACAATTAAATTATGCCACTACGGAAAAGGAGTTGCTAGCGGTGGTGTTCGCCTTTGAAAAATTCAGATCTTACATCGTGAACTCGAAGGTCATTATTTACACCGATCACGCGGCCATCAAGTATCTTTTGGCTAAGAAGGACGCTAAACCAAGATTGATTCGTTGGATCCTTCTTCTCCAAGAGTTTGCTGTTGAAATTCGTGACAAAAAGGGGTGGAAAATGTTGTGGCCGATCATTTGTCTAGGATGAACCGTGGACAAGATGATAAAGAGCCCATAGAAGATAAGATGAGAGATGACCACCTCTACCGAATACTCGACAAGGATACTTGGATGATCGATATCATTCAAGCAATTCGGAGAATGCCTCTTGATCACTTAGATAAAAACACTCAAAGGAGGATAATCTCTGAAAGCCGGAAATATTTTGGGATCACCTTATCTCTTCAAACTTGGGAATGATGGAGTTATGAGAAGATGTGTACCAAGAGAAGAGAGGCAAGAAATTTTGAGAAAGTGTCACTCGGTGGAGTACGGTGGACACTATAGTCATTTTCGGACCCAAGCAAAAGTGTGGTCCAGCGGATTCTTTTGGCCGGAGATGCATGAAGATACTAAAAGATATGTTGCGTCATGCCCCGAATGCCAAAGAACCGGAAACATTTCTCAAAGGAATGTCATGCCCTTGAAATACAATCTACAAATCGATCTATTCGATGTTTGGGGAATTGACTTCATGGGGCCCTTCAAAAACTCACTTGGATTTGAGCACATCCTAGTCATGGTTGATTATGTGTCCAAGTGGGTAGAGGCCATGCCATGTCGTAAAGCTTTCACGGAAGAATCCATTGCAATGATCAAGAGTGTGATTTTCCCTCGCTTCGGTACTCCGAGAATCTTGATAAGCGATGGAGGAACTCACTTCACCGGGAAGAACTTTAAGAAGTGCTTGTCCAAGTTAGGGATTGAACATAGAGTCTCTACGGCTTATCACCCACAAACCAACGGACAAGCGGAAACATCGAATTGGTAACTAAAGAGCATCCTTAATAAGACTATAGAGAAGGGAGGCAAGGATTGGTCAAAGAAGTTGGATGGAGCTTTGTGGGCATATCAAACGGCGTTGAAGACACCGATAGGTATGACCCCTTATCAATTAGTTTATGGCAAAGCTTGTCACCTTCCGGTTGAGCTAGAACACAAGGCCTATTGGGCTATAAAAGAGATGAACCTCGATCTAGATGCCGCGGTGGTAAAACAGAGAATCCAAATAAGCGAGCTAGAGGAGATGAGGTTGAAAGCTTATGAAAATGCAAGCATATACAAAGAGAGAATCAAAAGGTGGTATGACAAAAGACTAAAGAAGAAAGAGTTTAAAGAAGGAGATAAGGTCCTCCTCTATAATTCGAGATTCAAAACTTTCGGAAAAGGGAAATTGCAAAGCAAGTGGGATGGACCTTACATTGTTCATTCGGTGCTCTCCAATGGAGCGGTTACCATCATGGATATGAAAGGTGATCAATTCATGGTGAATGGTCAACGGCTTAAGGTTTATTACGAACCCGACGTTGTGCCCCTTCACCATATTGATGTTTTCATCATGGAGGATGAGCCCGAACGTCAAGCCTAGGACGTAAAACAAGGTGAGCATTTTGTAAATAGCTCTTCTTTTATTTTTCTAGAGTTTCTTGTGAAGTTTTACCAGGCCAACTTTTTCACATGGGCTAGCAATTGAAAAATAGTGGGGCACGCGAAAAACTGTACCAAACCGACCCGCGAAACCGGGCAGGCCGGCCGGCTCGGTCCGATCGGCCCAGGGGGCCTGGGTGGCGGTTCGCCCCCGGTTTTCTCTGGGATGCGCGTCTTTGACTTCCTTGTTTGGTCAGAGAATTTTAGGGAAGTCAAGAAAAGGAAAAGATGGGTTCTAGGGCATTCCTTCCCAGACTATTTAAAGGGACGAGGTTGGAGCTCGGGAATCCATCCCAATTCACATCCTCTTGCGCCCAAGCAGCAGCCATGATGTCCCCAAGGAGCGTGGAGATAAAGCTAGACGCCGAGAAGCCTTTGAAGCCGGAGGAGGCGAAGCGATGCGAGCTCAAGCCATCAATGGAGATCAAGAGGACCGCCCGCATCCGTTGCGGAGGGCGTGTCCTGACCGGGCCGATCGCACCTCGCCACCACGTCAAGGAGGAGAGGGTCTCTACTCCCGTCTGTGGATCGGAGCGAATCCGAGGCATGAAGAGGAAAGACTACAAGGAGGTGTCGCCCGAGCCGAAAGATTATGGGGGGAGTGATTACTCCGACGACTGCAGCTCGAGCTCGTGGGCAGCCGCCGGAAGGGACGGCAACGACCTCTTCTATTGGGAAGAGGTGCCTAAAGAGAAGACTCCTAAAGGTCCTAACGGTGGCGGAGATCCCGATGATGGCGGCGACAGCGACAACGGCGATGACCCCGGCGACGAAGACCCTTTCGGGATGCATCCGTTATGTTGTGCGGCTTGCCGTCACTCCATCTCGGATCTCTACGCATCGGTCGAGGAGTGATTTCAGGCGGAGGCGAGGAGGCAACGTATGGAGGACTTGGAACGAGTGGTTGAGGATGACTACAAGTTCCTTAATCGGAACGTGAGTAAATTGTTTGGGATGGTAGGCAACATGAAGAACAAGTGGTGAAAGAGCTGTGGAAAGTTCCACTAGGAAGTAGGGTTCTTCCCCCCCCTTAGGATTTTTGTAAGATACGACGAGGACGTCGTATGGTTTTAGCATGGGGCAGAGCTAGCTAGCTAGATCCTTTTGCTTTAGTAAGTTTAGTTCGATTTGGTTTAGATTTTGCGAGAGTTTGAGAGTCTTAAGTTTTTAGGTGTGCTTTTTAATTTTTCAAAGTTTTAAGTGTCTTAAATTTAGTGTTCGAGTCAAGAAAATCAAATAAAAAGTCTCTTTTAAATTTTTGTCTCTTGCAATGCTTTTCTTTCTTTACTTGTATGTTTGTCTTTAATTTTTGATATATAAGCATGAGCGATTGGTTTGAAACGTTTACCGTGGTGCTTAGTGGAGTTTTTACCTTTAAAAGTACCCGCATCATGCTTTGATCTAGAACCTCGTTTCGGTTGTGCTAAGTTTGATGCTAATGTTGGAGGAATTTAAATTCTGAAAATTATATGAAAAACCATTGTAATAAAGGTTAGCAAATTCTCTTTTTCCAAGTTGAGAGACTAAGAAAAATCCTATACAAAGCCAATTTAATATTCGCTCCACCATAAGTGTGGTTAGCATAATGAGTTGGGCTAGGATCCTTCTCTCTTGGAAGTTTTAATTTCGAGCAATGATCATGTCCTTGTGTTTATCTTTTATTGCTAGCCTCGTCATGCATTCGGTAACGAGACTCTCACATCGAAAGTCCCGTACATCGCCGAATTCCATACCCAAAACATAATATCTCTTTTGTACATCGTATTCCTTGAACACAACCTTTGTTCGAAGTTTCGTCTCGTCTCTAGCATGGTTTTTATTTTAAATTCAGATTGTGTTTATGCAAGAAGGGATGAGCAAAGAGCTTTGAAAGAGAGGTAAAGATGTCAAAAGAGAGAGAGAAGTAAAGAAAAAAAATATATGTGTATGGAAAAGAAAAAAACAGAGAAAGAAAAGAAAAGAAAAGAAAAAAGGGAAGAGAAAAAGAAAGAAAGAGGAAAGGCAAGAAAAATATGAAGAGGGATGAATCGAGTGAAGGTTAAATAAAGTGTAAGGAAGGATGCCACATTGTTGTTGAGAGACGAAACTTCCATTCTTTTTCCAACCATGTGCAATCCGACAACGAGGACGTCATCGGTGCCTCGTAGTCTTATTTTCTTTTGCCCTTGCACATGTCCACCATTCTATATCTTCTTATCCTTGACATCCCCACATTATGGTTTAATTCTCATGATCATTGGCTTTGAAAGGTAAACAACCACTAGAGGAAGTTCTTAGCTTGACAATACTCGTGTCAATTGCACTAGCCATACCTATAGCTCCACTTACATGATATATGAGAGACTTATGGGAGGTGAGAGTTTATGAATTGTTTAGGATAGCCACTTCATATGAGCGACATGTGAGAACTTGGAGAAAGGATTTTGTCTAATACTTGTTGCAGGAATTTTATTTTTGAAAAAAAATCTTGAAAACCCTCCAATGGAAGCAAAGAAGTAAGCATGGCTGGAATTGAGGATCTCGAGTGAAAGGTATGAGTTGTGGGGTAAATCTCGATTTGGTAAAAATTCTAAACGCCCATGTTTATGTATGATGATCATTGCTTTATGTTTATTATATTAAAGATAAAGGATTGACTAACTTGTGAGGAAAGAATTAGCGGAGCACGTTTTCAACACCTTGGAAAAAGTTCTTTTACGAGTACTTGCTCGAGGACGAGCAAGATCTAAGCGTGGGGGAGATGTTGACGGTGTATTTTGGTACACCAAACATGTTCATTACACTTTGGTTTGGACTTGATTATGAAACTAACCCACCACTAGGCACACTAATGATATAACAAGTTCATCTTTGTATGTGCATTTGGAAGTATTTTGTTTTTGCAGGAAAACATGGACATAAAGGACGGAGTCACAACAAGTTCAAAGAAGCAATTAAGGAGTCCCATTCGTGTTTGAGAGCATGATGAAATCACTCCCAAAGGTGGCAAGGACCGAAGTGTTACAAAGGAACATCCCCGAAGATTGAAGCGTAAAAGACCGAACTTCATGCGAGAAGACCCTCCATCTTGGACGCGAGGATGACATAATCAAAATGGTGCAATTGGAGGGGGCAAAGTGCAAAATGTCAAGAGGACCCACGTGTGTGAAGGGGCGACCAAACCGGGCCGAAATGGGCCTGGGCCGGTCGGCCCAGGCCGGCCGGCCTGGCCCATTCCGACGTCGGTTCGGCCCCCCATTTCTTGAGCGTGAAGATGATTCAACCCTAAATACGTGGAGGCACCGCCATTCGCAGAGAGAGAGCCATTCGCCCGAGAGGCCGTCCACAAGCTAGAGAGAGAGGAGAGAGATCATTCACGAGAATGATCGCTCTACTCGAAGGAAGCAACCAAAAGTGGTGGAGGACGTCGAGGCCCTGCCAAGACACCCCTGGAGGAGAAGGAAGACACCGTCGGAAGCGTCACCATGATCAACGGTGCTATGCCTAGCACCTTGATGGGGTAATCTTCTCATTTGTCCATGGGTTGTAAACGATCTTGAGATGTAATCGCTACTTTGTTTGGTTTTCAATCTATCATCTAGTGTTGAAGATGCTTTCTTGTTTAAGGTTAGCTACCATGCCATGTTGGGAGTATAGATCTCACTTCTCCCTTAGAACCCTTTAATACGTTGTGTCCATCATAGGTCTAGTCACGAATACCTCCGCGTAGTGACAGTACGGGGGGAGGGAAAGGGCGAAACCGTGGTCGCAACCCCCGGTAGATTAGATCGGTTTTCATATCTTAAGCGGTTGCATGTTCAAGTATCGTAGACCCTTGGGCAAGTGTCTTTTACATATCTTGTGAGTTTAATCATTCTCTCTAGTGTAGCGTAGTAGTTCTCTAGATTAACCGTAGATTAGGGTTTGGATAAGTTAGTTAGTAGTGCTAGATCAAACGCTTGTAATCCCCTTGCTCCGCGGATTGATAAGAACCTAGGGAATCCCCGTGGTGAAAAAGGTGTAGGTCCGTACGCTTGCGGATCGTAGGTGGATACGAGTTTTATCCGTCAATAGTGGGCCCAGGCCGGTCGGCCCAGGCCAGCCGGCCCAACCCACTTCAGGGTCCATTCGCCGCCCCCTTTGACCTAGATGATCCTCGGACTATTTATAGTCCCCGTGCCAAGAGCCACGCATAAATTCATTCGTCATCCACCGCCGAAGAGCAGAGAAGCTAGAGGGACACCATCTCGGAGAGGAGGGTCGTGCTAGTCATCTATGGTTTCCCTAGCTGACGTGGGAACCTTACATGGAAGACCATGTCAGAGCCCTGGAGCAAGGATCATGATCAATGTAGGATCTCGGTGGTGATCTTGTTCATGTAATCATTCATGGTGAAGTTCTTTATGTGAATCCAATTTCTAGCGATCAAGTGCCTTCTCTATGATTTTGTTCTCTCTTGGTTTTGCTTCTTCCTCAATCTATACTTAAGATAGATTGCTAAGGGTGATCTTGTAGCCGCGGTGGCTAGAGGTGCAAACCGGATCGACCAAGTGTTTTCAACTTGTTCTTCTTGAACTCGGCCTAGGCTAACCCGCACGAATAGGGGCGTGTCGTGACAGGACGAAGGTTCCAAATGGCGGGCGTCTTCGGAATCAGAACGGAGGCCACAGTTTAAAGATGCTTTTTATGAGATTCGCTTTGCTATCTTCATCTATCTTGTTCAAAGCTACAACATAAGCATAATCTAGGCTCTCTAGATCGGTTATCTCTATGCTTTCTCTTGCTACCTCTTGTGTTTAGTAGATTATATTAGATTAGATGCAACTTGGTTCTTCAAAGGAAAGTGTTTCTTTGCCTTACTAGATTGAATGCTCGCGTTGCACATTGTTCCACAGAGTCGATACCTTGGGTTCACACTTAAGGGAAGAAGGGTCCCTTGACTACGATGGGGATTTGTCCGCTTGCAAATCCAAATGAACTTTGATACAATTATTAACCGTCAACACTGCCGTGGGCGAGGCAGCAGACGGTCTCATTTCCGCCGCGAGCGGGCGGATCTCGGCCGGCGGCATAGCTGCACCCTGCCCCTGGTCCTCGGCGTCATTGTTGTTGGCGGGTGGAGCTTGGCCGCGCCACTGGGTGAGGTAGCAGGTGGCCTCGTCACCTCCATGGGCGGTCGGATCTCAGCCGGTGATGTGCAGGCGAGAGTGCAGCTGCACCCTACCCCTAGGTCCTCAAGCGGGGTAAGAGCATATTTCGGTGGCACGCATCGCCTAGAGTGGGAGGTGGTTGGCGGCCGGTGCTTGGAGAAAAACGCAATACGACGCTGATCCCACCTCCACTGCGGCCACGTGAAGGACCGATTAGACGACCAGAGAGGGGGGAGTGAATGGGAGCCGATAAAAATTCTTCTCCGAAGAGTCGAACTCGACTATGCCTCAAATTCACAACCAAGGATTCCCACACGAGCTTGCCAAGGTCACGTAGTCACAACGGACCTACCAACCCTAGGAACAAGTCCCAAACCAATCCCAAGCTGAAGCACAATTCAAGAAACAAAAGACTTAGCTAAACTGCGGAGCTCCTGGCGGACTGTCCGCAAGGTCTGGGCGGACAGTCTGCAAGTGCTCGGCGGACAGTCCGAAGGGTGGGCACGGATGGTCCGTATTAATGGACAGAACCTCCTCGGGAAATACGGACTATCTGAGCTGGGTCCGCGGACGGTCCGAGCTGGGCGGATGGTCCGTGACTAGAACGCGGACGGTCCGCAAACAACACGCAACAAAACCCTCGACTATCCGCGGATCAAAACATCTCGTGCTCACGAACTCAAGAACACGCGACGAACCCTAGGTCCCGCGGACTGTCCGCACGACACCCGCGGACGGTCCGCCGCCTTCGCAGACAGCTAATAGAGTAGGAAATGCGAAGTCAACCCTCCCTATCCTTCCATGGATCTCCCAAATGGCTGCATGGATCGAGACAAGATTTGGGGGAGGTGTGAAGCGTCCCTAGGGGATGCTATGCCCAAAACTTGAGGCCTCAAACCAACTAAATCGTCGGGAATCAATCACGAACCGAGCTCAAGAACAAAGCTAGGGAACCACTCGAAATCCTTGAATCGAAGGCCAAATCCGGAGTTTGAGGGGTCAAGATCAAGCACAAAGATGCACAAGACATCTATCCATGATCCCCACAAGAAATCCGAACACAAACGCCTCAGAATCGAAGGAACAAGCCGCGCACGAAAATCCAACGGAAATAGCCTGAAAAAGACACGAAAATCACTCGAGCTACAAGAAGGAAATCGACGCAATCATGAAAGCTTTCATACACTCGGAGGTTAGGTTCTCTACAAAACGGTGAAGAAAATCTAGCGCTAAAGAGCAGGGAAATGAGAAGCAGTCCAGATGGATGAGTTGCCCTGAAACCATAGAGCTATATATATGAAGTCCCTCTGGGTTGGGCAAATGACCAAGCTACCCCTAGAACTTAAAATGAGATACACACCCCTCAGGGGCAATATGGTCAAGTAGCACTCCTCTTCATCGGGAGGCCACGCCTTCGCCGCAGTCCGCGTCCTCCCGATGCAAGCCCTGCGATCCCGTCACGTGTCCCCCGGCATCGAAGCTTCTCGGCGCGTCCGGATCCCATCTCCGCCCGCCGAGTCTCCGGTCTTGGTTTTGTGGCTCAACCAAGTAACCCGATGGTTTTGTGGTGAACCACTGCAAACCCCACGTGCAGACTCCGGTCGTGAGCTGCTACCCCGCACCGGATCTAGTCGACGACTTCATCTTGCTTTTCTTGCCACCATGCGGCCCACACTTGATCCCGTTCAGCCATCGGGTCCATCGAGCCGAGACTACTTATCTCTCCACTCCTCAGAGGCCCTGTAAGGCTAAGACCTTTCGCGCCCGCTCTTCACCTGCACCAATGCAAATCAAGCTGCAACCTGTACCAGCAATACTCGGCCAAGAGTCAGTCCACACCACAGATTCGCACAAGACTTTGGGGATACTATGAGTACCTCATGGGCATCCCATAGCTATGATTTGGTCCACCAAAACTTGCTAAATCAAGAGGAATCGAAGGATTTCCACCAAGAACACCACTTTCCAGAAACCTAAGAAAACCCCAAAATCGAGCACCTTTACTCACGGATTTGAGAGGGGAATCACATGGAAAAAACCCACGAAGGGTTCATGCATACATCCCCAACCAAATCCCCAAGAGAAAGGCCTCAAATCCGCCACAAGAAAATCGCCAAGAAAAGGCTCCGAAAATCACCAAAAAGGAAAACGGGAGAAACAACACAAGGCCGTGAGGAACCACGCCGAATCATCTATACATACCATGAAGGTTCATACAAGGTCTAGCTTGCCACCCGATCATCCATCCCTCTCTAAGGATCTCACCATGAAGCTCTCAAGCTAGTCCTAGAAAATCTTAAGGAAAATAGGAAGGGAAAATAGCAAAAGCAAATGATCTAGGGTTCCAAGAGATGGCTGCCATCCTCTCACCACTTGGGTTATATGGAGGCAACCGAAAGATGAAACTACCCCTAAGACATAAAACTAAGATACACACCCCCGAGGGGCACCTTGGGAATCTTCGTCGTAGACACCATCGGACGGATGCCTGGCGACCGCAACCTGCTTAGCCTCGACGCAAGCCTTACGATCTCGACGCGTGTTCTCCGCTTCGAAGTCTCCGGAAGGCGTCGTCGCACACCGGTCAGACCGGTGCTCCCCACGGTCAGACCGGTACCCACCGGTCAGACCGGCCTGATGCTGCTGCACTTCGGTCTTTGGTCTTGGCTTTGTGGATCAACCAAGGAACTCAGTGGTTTTGTGATGAACCACTGGAAACCACGCGGACTCAGTGTATCCTCCCGCCAATCTCCACTCATGACTCGGCTCCCACATCGTCCCAGCTTGATCTTCGTTTTGAGGCTCAACTAAGAAATCGTGCATGACTTCGTCTTGCTGTTCTTGCCACCATGCGGCTCGCACTTGACCCCGCTGGCCACCGAGTCCCTCAAACCAAGCCTACTTGTCTGCTCCACAGCTGGAGGCCTCACCGGCATCGACCTTTCGTGCTTGTTCTTCACCTGCACTAGCACCAATCAAGCTGCAGCCTGCACCTGCAATACTAGGCCCAGAGTCAGTCCACACAACATTGTCAATCACTCATCACACCAGGAAGCGACCATCCACTGGTCCTCGAACCACACAGGCTCTCAGTCTCCCCCTTGATGAGTGCATTGACAACACACACATTTGGTAACCAAAGAGAAAAGGAAAAAAAGAAAAAAATGAACAAAGAAACTCAAACAAGCGATCAAAAGCCAACCAAAGGCAAAGAACAAGATCGCTTGAAAGAGTAAAGTCTCGGAAAACCAGCTCAAACAAAGAGCAAAGACTCCCAAAGCAACACTGGAAAACAACAAAGAGCTCCCCCTGCACACATGCAAGCTCCCCCTGAACCAATGCAACTCCCCCTGGACACATGCATACAAACCTCTCCATGAAACACAGCAGTTGCACCAGCTCAGCTCTGACCGGTAAGACCGGTCCACAACACCGGTTAGACCGGTGCACAACATCTGCACAAGGTCAGCACCCTGACCGGTCAGACCGGTGACCACCTGGGAACCTAGGAACAACATGAGCCCAAAAATGGCTCGAAACCACTCGGAAACCTTCTAAATGCATTCAGTAGCACTTTTCCTTCACAACCATCTCCCCCTTGTTGCCAATGCATGAATCAAGGCAAAAATAGGAAAATTCCAACCTAGAGCTTCTCAAATAGACAAAATTCAACACAAGATGCTACACATGTCCAAATGAGCAAGTTAGATACTCTATAGCTTCGTATGACCATCAGCTACAAGATCACCAAGTTTCACAACCATTGAGCAAAGCTAAGATAGAATTGAGCATTTTTGCGAAAAATTTCCTCTCATGAGCAAAGTCCTAAACATGAGAAAAACATGTTAAAGTGGCAAAGCCACACAAACTTCATGCTAGGACAACCATTCTAAACATAAGATCATCATAAACACCCACAAGCACCTCATGTCATGTCAAAGCCACCGAGCCATGTGCCTACTTCTATATATGAGACTTCTCATTGGTAAGCAACATGCAACGGTTTAGCACCTAAAAGTAATTTAAATTAGCACATATGACATGGGAGTACATTTTCCAAGCAATTTACAACTCATCTTCAGATTCTTATTTGGTACATGAAATGTCTTTGCGACAAAAAGGAACTTATGTCCCTCCACAAGATAAAGCAAGTGGGCTAAACATTCATAATGACAAATGAGCCTTTGGCCCCATATGATCAAAATAAGCCATCCAAGCACAAATTAAGCATAGAAAAGCCACTAAAACATGTCATGATCAAATAAAGGCATTTACCCACAAGAGGACATACATATAGCATTTTTCAAAAACATAGCTATCAACCATGGATATAAATCAAGATCATCAAGAGCTAATCCAAACTAAACCATATCATACCAAACTAGCTCACAAGATCATTTATAGCACATAATGGTGAACAATGTATATAGGAGAAGCTTTTCCTACAAAATGCATATGGTACAAAATGCATGCAACCTAAGATACAAAGATGCCTATACATCATGTTACATATGCAATGCAAAATGCAAGAATGCACAAAAGGAAACTATACATATGCTACACAAGGAGCTCCCACCACCAACTCAAGAAACCAAACACACACCAAGTTCTCCCCGCAAACGAGTGAAAGTTGCTTGATCTTGGGGCTTGGTGAAAATATCAGCTAGTTGGTTTTGAGTGGGCACATGGATCAAAGCGATTTTTCCTTCCTCAACATTGTCTCTCAGAAAATGGTATCTCACTTCTATGTGCTTGATTTTGGAATGTAGCACTGGGTTCTTTGCAACACTAATGGCACTTGTGCTATTGCATAGAAGTGGAAGCTGGGTATACTCCTCACCAAAGTCACTCATGGTGTATGTGATCCAAAGGAGTTGAGAGCAACAACTAGCTGCGGCAACGTACTCGGCTTTGGTTGTAGATTAAGCAACACTCGACTGTTTGCGGGAAGACCAAGACACCAAAGAAGAACCCAAGAACTGGCAAATTCCAGAAGTGGACTTTCTATCCAACCGATACCCGGCAAAATCCGTGTCTGAAAAACCTTGAAGCTCCAAAGAAGAAGACGCAGAGTACCAAAGGCCGAAGTCAGGAGTGTATCGCAAATACCTGAAGATGCGCTTGACTGCTTGCCGATGCGTAGTCCTTGGAGACACTTGAAAATGAGCGCAAAGACATACCGAGAATTGGATGTTCGGCCTCGTCGCCGTTAAGTACAGGAGGGAGCCGATCATGCTCCGGTACTCATTCTGGTCCACGTGTTCACCTTCCTCATCTACATCCAGGGCTGTAGTCGTACTCATCGACGTCGTCATGGCCTTGGAGCCCTCCATCTTGAACTTCCTCACAACGTCCTTGGTGTACTTGGCTTGGTGCACAAATGTTCCTTCCTTCGTCTGCTTGATCTGGAGGCTGAGGAAGAACTGCAACTCACCCATCATGCTCATCTCGAATTCCCTGCTCATGTCTTCTGCAAACCTTGCAACCAAAGAGTTAGACGAGCCACCAAAAACAATATCATCCACGTACACCTGAACAATTAGGATCTCCTTGCCCTGCCTGAGGAGAAACAAGGTCTGATCTACCTTCCCCATCTCAAAGCCTCTCTCAAACAGGAACCCCCTCAACCTACCATACCAAGCTCTAGGCGCCTACTTCAACCCATACAGCACCTTCCTCAACTTGTACACTCTATGGGGGTACTTTCCACTCTCAAACCCCGGTGGTTGCCTTACAAACACTTCTTCCTCCGACACACCATTCAGAAACGCACTCTTCACATCCATTTGGTACAATTTGAACCCTTTAACCACAGAGAAGGCTAGAAGGATCCTAATCGCCTCCAAACGAGCCACAGGAGCAAATGTCTCCTCATAGTCTATCCCCTCTTTTTGTGTGTACCCCTGAGCAACCAACCTCGACTTGTTTCTCACTGCTTCACCTTTCTCTCTAAGGATCTCACCATGAAGCTCTCAAGCTAGTCCTAGAAAATCCTAAGGAAAATAGGAAGGGAAAATAGCAAAAGCAAATGATCTAGAGTTCCAAGAGATGGCTGCCATCCTCTCACCACTTGGGTTATATGGAGGCAACCGAAAGATGAAACTACCCCTAAGACATAAAACTAAGATACACACCCCCGAGGGGCACTTTGGGAATCTTCGTCGTAGACACCATCGGACGGATGCCCGGCGACCGCAACCTGCTTAGCCTCGACGCAAGCCTTGCGATCCCGACGCATGTCCTCCGCTTCGAAGTCTCCGGAAGGCGTCGTCGCAAACCGGTCAGACCGGTGCTCCCCACCGGTCAGACTGGTCAGACCCACCAGTCAGACCGGCCAGATGCTGCTGCAGTTTGGTCTTCGGTCTTGGCTTTGTAGATCAACCAAGGAACCCAGTGGTTTTGTGGTGAACCACTGGAAACCCCGCGGACTCGGTGTAGCCTCCCGCTAATCTCCACTCATGACTCGGCTCCCACATCATCCCGGCTCGATCTTGGTTTTGAGGCTCAACCAAGAAACCGTCCATGACTTTGTCTTACTGTTCTTGCCACCATGCAACTCGTAGTTGACCTCGCTGGCCACCAGGTCCCTCAAACCAAGCCTACTTGTCTGCTCCACACCTGGAGGCCTCACCGGCATCGACCTTTCGCGCTTGTTCTTCACCTGCACCAGCACGAATCAAGCTGCAGCCTACACCTGCAATACTAGGCCAAGAATCAGTCCACACAATGTTGTCAATCACTCATCACACCAGGAAGCGACCATCAACCGGTCCTTGAACCACACAGGCTCTCAATTTGCTGTACAGATGAGCCGAGGAGTGGACTCTTGCCCTTGCCTCGCCACGGGCGCATCTGTGAGCATCCTGCAATTGCACAGTTTTCCCCTAGAGATATTCATGGATGCACTAGGGTCTCATTTGTTTCACTATTTTTTCCTTCAATTTTTTCAAGGGGTAATGGCGGTCGTGAAGTGAGTAGTAAAGGCAAAATCGTGGTGAGCCCTGCACCTACACACCCCCGCGCCCTCCCTCTACCCATCATCCTGTGATGTTGATTAGCAATATGTTTGACGGTATTTCAGTAGTTCAATTGTGGCATGCAGCTCACAATATGTTGAATTAGCAATATGTATGCTTGTAGTTCAGTAGTTCATAGTACCCGTAGTTCAGTAGTTCACAGTAGCCGTATGCAGTTCAGTAGTAAGGTAATATGTAGTGCAATCTGTTTTGTGTTCCTATTTTTACTTCATCAATCTGTTTTTTCTCCATTGTACTTCATTAATGTGTTTTTTCCTCATGGGATTCTGTAGGATGTGCTTCACACAGCATGAATCCAAATTCCAATGTCCGGCAACTGCTGAACTCTTGCATTTTTACCGACAAAATTTTGACAGTCTATGTGAGCATTTTTTTAGGTTTCAGTAATATGTTAGGGGAGCAGTACAATACCTTTTTTTAGTAATCATGTTTAAAAATCCATCAGATTTCGATTTATTAGTTGATCCATTGAGTTCAGTAATTAATCTTGTTTATTGATCCATGTTTTGTAATTCCGAACCAATAGCTGTTGACACTCAAAATTGGCAAAAGCCGACTCAGGTCAGGCAGGCCGGTCAGACCGGGTACCAAGGGCGGTATGACCGGGTCGCACTGTAGCTGGCCCGGCAAAAGTGGCCAGGGCGGTCAGACCGCGTGGCCGGGGCGGTTAGACCGCCTCCCCCTGAGTCCGAACCAAATTGAGGAATCCTTGTAGATTTCGAGTTGTAAAAGGTTTCCTTGCGGGGCAAGACCTCCCCACCCTATTTATAAAGGGCCGTGGCCGATTGAGGGCCTATCACCCAATCGATCAATTATCTTTTTACACTTTTATTTCCAAACCCTAGCTTTTCCAATCCCTTTGCTTTCTTTGCTCGTCTCTACGGCGTTCAAGGACGTTCTGAGTGGCCTGCCGATCTCAGAGCAACCCTAGGCTCGTTGTCCCTGACGGGGTCCCTCCCGGGGCAGCGGATTTAGGTTTTCGGCGATCCTCTGACAGAGGCGGTTAGACCGCCCCCCATAGGCGGTTAGACCGCCCCCTGCTGGTGGTTTCGACGAGGAGCATTTCGACGACCGCGCGACCTAGCGCACCTGTGTGTTCGACCGGAAAAAGCGTCAACACACTTTTGGCGACTCTGCTGGGGTACAAGAAGATCTGGTTTTGAAAACCGTTCAATCTTGCCCTAGTAATATGGGATCTCGGTGCGAACTTGATATGGAGAATGTCATCACGGCTTCGATGGAGGATCTCTCTCTGGAGGAGCAGCAGAAGTTCCAGGCGCTACAAGAGTACATGAAGGTACAATTTCTAGCAGGCGTCGAGAAGGATCGTCATGGCAAGGTAGCAAGATTAAAGGAATTCGAGCTGTCGGCGATCAAGTTAAACGACAATAATGTTGAGGTAATTACCGCTGTAAGTCAATCTCCACAAAATCCTTCTATTTCTCAAAAAACAACTGTGGAAAGTGATGAGTTGATTGCCTCGTATATTGCTCGTTTAGAAAGATTAGAAGATCTTGAAAAGGATAGGAGTGCTGGTTTTTACAATAATAATGAAACTAGTAATAGTGTTCCTAAAATTAATACTAGTGGGGTAGTTAATCCTAGCTTAGCGCCTTTGCCTAGTGCTAACACTGCAAATTACATGTATGGCATGCCACCTAACTTCAACGTTGGTCAATAAACGCCGACCCAGCCGCAATGGCTGAGCACGGCCGGGGCGGTTAGACCGCCCCTGATAGGTGGTCAGACCGGCCTGACCAGCGCCATAGAATTGGTGCCCGAACAGCCTTTACCACTTTCTGTCGTGCTGAGTTCAGTGGTTCCTAATTTTTCTAATACAATTGGTAATGCTGGACCTCATAATAGTACGATAGTTAACACATCTGCTCAACCGAATGTAATTCCTGATGATGTGTTTGAAAGTTATAGGCTAGCTCAAGCTAAGATAGCTCCCTACTTAAATAAGATGAATTTGGTGAATGCAGCCCCACAGCAGCCAAATAATCCTAATTGGGTGGAATTTAATAAATTTAAGAAAGATTTGGCTAGTGTGGTTAAAAATAAACTTGGTGTTGATATTGGTAGCACAAATTTGTATCAAAAACCATACGATCCCGAGTTTGATAATTTTCCTCTCCCACGTGGTTGGCGTATGCCTGATTTGATTAAATTTAGTGGTGATGATGACCGAACCACATGGGAGCACATTAGTCAATATACGGCTCAACTTGGTGAAGCGGGTGCTTATAATGCTCTTAAAGTACGTTTATTCTCTTTATCGTTGACTGGCACCGCTTTTGCTTGGTTTTCTTCACTTGCTCCCGGTTCTATTATATCTTGGGATATGTTAGAGCGTAAATTTCATGATCACTTTTATAGTGGGAGTGTGCAATTAAAATTAACAGATTTAACATCGGTTAGGCAAGGTAGAGATGAAAACGTCTCTTCTTACATTAAAAGGTTTAAAGAAACTAAAAACCGGTGCTTTAATTTGTCAATTACTGATATGGACCTTGCTGATATTTGCTTAAAGGGCATAAGGTCTTCAATTAGAGATAAAATAGAGGGTTCTGATTTTCTTTCGGTTGCTCAAGTTCAAGTGAGAGCTTTAATTATTGAAAACCGAATGAATAAGGAAAAAGATAGCTCTAAGTCACGTCGTTCTAATATGCATATTATTGACTATGATTCCGATAGTTCGAGCGATAGTGGCAAAGAGGTATATGCTGCTGAATTTGTTTGACCCTCTAAAGAAAAAGCTTATTCTTGTTCATCACTTAAACCGGCTCATAAGGGTCGGCAAGAAGAAGTAAAATTTACTTTTGATGTTTCTAAATGTGATCGTATCTTTGATGAATTACATAAATCTGGAAACATTAAATTGACTCATACTTTGCCTCCACTTGAAGAAATAAAAAGACATGCATATTGTAAGTATCATAATTCTTATTCTCATGCTACTAACGATTGCAATGTGTTTCGTCGTCAGGTTCAATCGGCCATAAACGAAGGTCGTTTGATGTTTCATGAGATGCAAGTGGACAAGCAACCTTTTCCTGTCAATACCATGGATTTGCAGCAGCCCAAGGTACTGGTTCGGCCTCATCAAGTCGATTCAACCAAGGGAAAGAATGTGGTAGTCGGGGAGGCAAAGCCCGATTTGAGAGGAAAAGAGTTGACAAGGGAAGTAGCATATGAGAAGACCCCTGATGGCAGAGAAACGTTTAAAATTACTGTCAAAGCTTCTGGACATGGGGGGCAAGGGTCGTCCACATCTGCAACACCTACTGATCAACAGCCGTCTGCACCTGTTCAGGTAGGGGCGGTTAGACCGGGTGTGGCAGGCGGTCAGACCGCCCCTGTACATGGCCGTCCAAAGATGCTTATTCCGAAGCGGCCGGAAGTTGGAAACTGGAAGCTCAACATGGCAAAGAATCAGGGGAGTGTTTCAAAACCAAAGGTCACGTTTGATATGCTATTTGACAAATACTCTAAACAAAAGGCCGTTACAAGTGATCGGCCATTAAAAAAAAGGATGAGATCACCTCCACGTCAAGAGAGGCTGTCGTCGCCTCCAAGAGCAGCTACAAGATTCAAAGGTGATTCATCACAGCAAGGACAACGCTTTACTCCACAATGGGAACCTCGTCCGGTTTATGATGACAATGGAGTAATGTGGGTGCCTTTTCAGCAGTCCTTCCATCCTGGATGGGGAGGGCCAAGAAGACCAGCATTGGATCGGATTTCACGACCTGCACAGGATTGTTGGGCTCCACGTTGGTCAGGGCAGCATCAGTTGGCCAACGCGGTCAGACCGCCTTGTACACGCCGTCAGACCGCCCTGAGGGCCAACGCGGTCAGACCGCCCCATATACGCGGTCAAACCGCCCAGAGAAAATGTTTAATCTCCTCCGCGACAGGTGTACAAGCCCAAGATCAGAGAAGAGGAGGTTAAGAAGATGGATATTGATCCAGAGAGAACTACTGGCCAAGACATCATACAGATTGGAACAATGAATGTTCCTATTGAGAAAGGTGGCAAAGGACCGGTTGTGTTAAACAATCAGGTTGTGACACCTGTTCAGAAAGGATGTGCTGCTAATGATCATGAGGCCAGTGGGAGTGGTTCCAACTCCAAGTACTTCTTACCAAGGTGGTGTCCTCCCGGTTTGACGCGTACACAAAGGAGGAAGCTTCAACGCTTGAGGTTTCGAGAGAAGAAGGAAAATGAGTTGGAGAAACAGAGAGATGATATGTTCAACCTCTACAGACCAATGGCACCACAAGGGAAAGAGTGGAGAGTCAAGGCGACACTACAGGCAGCACCTCAGGCAGAGGCGGTCAAAACGCCAGCTGAGGCGGTTAAACCGCCAAGGGCGGTCAGACCGCGTCTAGAGGCGGTTAGACCGCCTGGTCCAGAAAATTTGCCCGTTTCAGATTCTTCGACTCCGATATCTTCAGTGCCTGCGCCAGAGGATGATGAGCAGCTTGTTGACTACAGTTCCTCTCCTGAGCAGATGAACCTTGAAATTAATGTTATACATATGTCTAGTGATGGTTTTATGCTTTCAGAGGAGGACATTGCTCACCTTGATTTGGGGCCGAAAGATGCTGTATTCCAGAAGCCAAAAGAGACTGAAAATCATCTGAAGGCTTTATACGTCAAGGGGCACATCAATGGGAAGCCGGTCACTCGGATGCTTGTTGATGGGGGAGCGATCGTCAACTTAATGCCATACTCCTTATTCAAGAAACTTGGAGGTTCAGATGAGGAGTTGATCAAGACCAACATGACCGTCAGCGGTGTGGGAGGAGGCGAGCCGATGAGTGCCAAAGGCGTTGCTTCTATGGAGCTCACCGTTGGGAGCAAGACGTTAGCTATAACTTTCTTCGTCGCTGAGACGCAAGGTAACTATAGCTTAATTCTTGGTCGTGATTGGATTCATGCAAATCAGTGTGTGCCTTCTTCCTTGCATCAGTTTTTAATACAATGGGTAGATGATGAGGTAGAAGTTGTGCATGGTGATAATTCTGCTTGTGTAGCTATAGCTGATAGCAATTCTATAGGAGTGCATGATGATGTAAAATGTCTATCTGGCTTAGATTTATCTAATTATGAGTTCATTAGTTGTTCTAAAGATGGCTTTGTCCCTGCTGTCATAAAGCCGGTGAATAATCGGCTAAACCATTTCATGTGATTCGATGGAGTCAAATCAAGAGTGGTTGCAGCGGAGACTTGAACACTATCGGGCGCAAAAGAACGATACGTGTGAAGCTATCGAAGATCTTGATGATTTGGGCAAGCTAGGACAAGGGTTTACGTCGGCCGATCCTCTTGAGGAGGTAGACATTGGTGACGGCACTATACCCAGGCCGACATTTGTAAACAAGAATCTTGATCCTGTTTTTAAGTCTGAATTAATAAAGTTATTAAAGGAGTATGTTGATTGCTTTGCATGGAGTTATAATGAGATGCCTGGTTTAAGTCGTGATTTAGTTGAACATAAATTGCCAATTAAACCTGGTTTTAGACCTTATAAACAACCTCGTAGGAATTTTAATCCTGATATTTATGACCGAGTGAAAGAAGAAATCAATCGGTTGCTTGATGCTAAGTTTATTAGGCCTTGTCGATATGCTGATTGGATTTCTAATATTGTGCTTGTGGAGAAAAAAAGGAACTAAGAAACTTCGTGTTTGCATAGACTTTAGAGATCTTAACAAAGCTACTCCTAAAGATGAATATCCGGACATAGAATTCTTAGCTTTCTTGATGGTAATGCTGGTTATAATCAAATCTTTATGGCCGAAGAGGATGTTTCTAAAATGGCCTTTATATGTCCGGGATTTGTAGGCTTGTTTGAGTGGGTAGTCATGACTTTTGGTTTAAAAAATGCTGGTGCTACTTATCAAAGAGCTATGAATTTGATTTTTCATGACTTGCTTGGTATAATAGTAGAAGTTTATATCGATGATATTGTAGTCAAATCGGCTGGTTTAAATTCTCATTTAGCTGATTTAAGGCTTGCATTTGAAAAAATGCGCCGGTATAATTTAAAAATGAATCTACTCAAATGTGTTTTTGGTGTATCGGCTGGTAAGTTCTTGGGCTTTATTGTACATGAGAATGGTGTTGAGATAGATCCTAAAAAGATTGAGTCCATTCGAAAAGTACAAGCTCCTATTTGCAAGAAAGATTTGCAAAGATTCTTGGGCAAGGTAAATTATTTGAGGCGATTTATTTGTAACTTGTCCGGGAAGGTAAATGCTTTTACTCCTTTACTTCGGTTAAAAAGTGGAACTGAATTTACTTGGGGGGCAAAACAGCAAGAGGCATTTGATGAGATTAAAAATTATTTAACTTCGCCGCCCGTTCTTCAAGCTCCCAAGAGTGGTATTCCTTTCAAGTTATATATAGCGGCTGAAGATAGTGTTATTGGGGTTGTTTTGACTCAAGAGACCAATGGCAAGGAGTATATTGTGGCTTATGAGAGTAGAAGGTTATTGGACGCCGAGACAAGGTACACTTTTATTGAGAAATTATGCTTATCCTTATATCATGCTTGTACCAAGTTAAGGCATTATTTGTTATCAAGTATTTGTGTGGTAGCATGTCAAACCGACATAATTAAATATATGTTGCAAAAACCTATTCTAAGTGGTAGAGTCGGCAAATGGGCTTATGCACTTGTTGAATATGATTTATGTTATGAGCCATTACAAACTATGAAAGGACAAATTGTAGCCGACTTTATTGTAGAACATAGAATTGATAAACAACTTGATTTAGATGTCGGTTACATTACTTTTACTCCATGGAAATTGCATTTTGATGGATTGGTTTGCAAAAGTGGTCGTGGTGTTGGAGTAATTATTATTTCCCCCACTGGAACGATTTTTGAAGCTCTTAACCGATTGGATCATGATTGTACTAATAATCAAACCGAATATGAGGCTCTCTTGTTTGGTTTGCAAATCTTGCATGACATGGGAGTAAAACATGTAGAAGCTTATGGTGATTCTCTACTGGTGGTGCAGCAAGTTTCCAAGGTATGCCAGTGTCTAAATGGTTATTTAAATGCTTATCTTGATAAATGCTTGGACATTATATCTTGTATGGATGAGTTTGTGATTTATCATGTGCCACGAGAAGAGAATCCAAGGGCAAATGCTCTGGCTCAGCAAGCATCTGGTTATGATGTTCAGAAAAGAAATTTTCATGAACGAAAACCGATGTTTAGCAAAGCCGAGGGTTATGACCTGGAGGAGGCGGTCAGACCGCGTACTCCACCCGGTCAGACCGCCCCACCCGGTCTGACCGCCCTGCCAGGCCGGTCTGACCGCCCTGCAGAGGAAGGAGTCGCTTCGGCCATTGTTTCTTCCAAAACTGATATGGACGAAGTTGACGATTGGAGGAAGCCTCTGATTAACTATTTGCAGGATCCTAAAGGTACAGTTGACAGAAAAATCCGACGATGGGCTCTCAAGTTTGTTTTGGAAGATGGTGAATTGTATCGTCGGACTGCAGATGATTTGCTTTTCAAATGTTTAGGACCTGATCAAGCAAGGTTAGCTATGGCAGAGGTTCATGAAGGAATTTGTGGTACTCATCAATCGGCTCCTAAGATGAAGTGGCTCCTTAAGAGAGCTTGCTTTTATTGGCCTACTATGATAACTGATTGTTTTCGGTACTACAAAGGGTGTGAAGATTGTCAAAAGCATGGGGATATTCAGTTGGTACCTGCTGCGTTGATGCATCCGATTATCAAGCCATTGCCTTTCAGAGGTTGGGGTTTGGACTTTGTTGGCAAAATTCATCCTCCTTCATCGAAGGGACATTGCTTTGTGATTGTGGCAACTGACTATTTTACTAAGTGGACTGAAGCAATTCCTCTTAAGAATATGACTCATCGGGAGGTAATTGAGTTTATTACGGAGCATATTATTCATAGGTTTGGCATTCCACAAACTTTGACTACAGATCAAGTAACTTCATTTGTATCTAAAGAGGTGCGTGATTTTGTCAATTCCTATGGTATTAAGTTGCTCAATTCATCTCCATATTATGCTCAAGCTAATGGTCAAGCCGAGTCTAGCAATAAAACCTTGATTAAGCTCATTAAGAAGAAGATAGAGGATAATCCTAGAAGATGGCATGAGGTATTATCTGAAGCTTTATGGGCTCATCGTATTTCTAGACATGGTGCTACTAAAGTTACTCCTTATGAGCTTGTGTATGGTCAAGAGGCCGTTTTGCCCGTTGAGGTGAATCTAGGCGCATATAGACTTGCAAAGCAAAATGATCTTGATTTTGACACATATTATGCTTTGATGATGGACAATATTGATGAGGTGACCGACAAGCGATTGGAGGCCTTGGAGGCAATTGAAAGGGACAAGAGGCGAGTTGCTAGAGCATATAACAAGAGAGTTAAAGCCAAATCTTTTCAGGTAGGTGATCTGATTTGGAAAACTATTTTGCCTATAGGATCTAAGAGTAACAAGTTCGGTAAGTGGTCTCCAAGTTGGGAGGGGTCATACAAGATTGTGAGAGTTTGCTCTGGAAATTCTTATATGGTGGAGACTTTGCAAGGACAGCAGCTGCCCAGGGCTATCAATGGGAGATATTTGAAGAAGTTCCATCCAAGTGTTTGGCAAGATGCTCGAGAAGACATGGCCGATTTGATAAATCGCCCTTAGAATAAAAAATGGCCGATGAAAGATATCACATCGACCTTAGATTTATTTTTTAGCACGTAAGTTTTACTAAAAAACAGGGGGCATATGTTGACACTCAAAATTGGCAAAAGCCGACTCAGGTCAGGCAGGCCGGTCAGACCGGGTACCAAGGGCGGTCTGACCGGGTCGCACTGTAGCTGGCCCGGCAAAAGTGGCCAGGGCGGTCAGACCGCGTGGCCGGGGCGGTTAGACCGCCTCCCCCTGAGTCCGAACCAAATTGAGGAATCCTTATAGATTTCGAGTTGTAAAAAGTTTCCTTGCGAGGCAAGACCTCCCCACCCTATTTATAAAGGGCCGTGGCCGATTGAGGGCCTATCACCCAATCGATCAATTATCTTTTTACACTTTTATTTCCAAACCTTAGCTTTTCCAATCCCTTTGCTTTCTTTGCTCGTCTCTACGGCGTTCAAGGACGTTCTGAGTGGCCTGCCGATCTCAGAGCAACCCTAGGCTCGTTGTCCCTGACGGGGTCCCTCCCGGGGCAGCGGATTTAGGTTTTCGGCGATCCTTTGACAGAGGTGGTTAGACCGCCCCCCATAGGCGGTTAGACCGCCCCCTGCTGGTGGTTTCGACGAGGAGCGTTTTGACGACCGCACGACCTAGCGCACCAGTGTGTTCGACCGGAAAAAACGTCAACAATAGCTTTCTACTATTGACCACCGATGCCTTCCACTACTGAACACTGATGCCTTCCGTTGCGGCGACAGAACGCGAGATGGAGCATCAGGGGCTCTCAGTCTACTGCAGACACCCTTTCTCGTGATGTCCCCTGCAGGCTTCGTTGCAGGCTCCCCTGCAGTGGCATTTGATAAGTAAATCGACCCATTATTGAGTAGTCAACACATCAGTAGTTCAGTAATAGACCATACCATTAGCTTCAGCTTCAGTACTCGATCAAAGTTTAGTAATGCATCCCAATAGATTCAGTAATCAGTACGTTTTGGATTTAGTAGTGCATCCCATCAGCTTCCGTAATTGATACTTTTGATCTAGTTCTGCATGTCAATAGCTTCAGTAATCAATACTTTTGGATTCAGTGGTGCATCCATCAGCTTCATTATTCAATTATGCCTTTTAGCAATTTTTTCAAGTTTTTCTTGATTCATTAAGTGGGGAACTGTTTGTTTCACTCAGCCATACATAACCAGTAATGCAGCTGTTGTGAACTGTTTCTCAGTAATTATGTCAGTAATCCATCATATTTGATTCAGTAGTGGATCTGTTGTGTTCAGCAATTAATCTTGTTTAGTAATCTAGGTCATGTAATTCTGAAATAATTGCTGAACCAATACAATTTAGCTGATCCAAGCAAGTGTAAACATTGCAGTTTAGTAGTTCGAGCTAATTATGTTTCTGGCTTCAGCTCTTCAACTACTGATGTTTCACATTTAATACATGCCTTTCTCAGTAACTATATTTAGTAATCCATCATATTTGATTCAGTAATTGATTCATTTTGTTCAGTAATTAATCTTGCTTAGTAATCCAGGTCATTAATTCTGAAATAATTGCGCTTTCTTCTCAAGTAGTCCAGTGATATAGCTTTGTTCAGTAAAATGTTGTCCTTCCATAATTTTCAGCAGCAATATGCATCGACGTGTATTTAATAATTTGTTCACAATATAAATTTTTTTAGCAAAGTTTTTCCCATTTCATTGTTTGAAGCACATTTATAAGTGTGTTCAATACTGTAGTTTTCAAAACAAGTAGTCCTTCAGTAATTAACTTTATTCAGTCAAATTTGTTCCGTAATCTTTTACCTCCAGTATTTGTAATATACATGTGCTGCTTGGGCCTCTAACACATTTGCATCTTGATTCCCAGTACAGGGCACAGTTTGACAAAAGGCCTTTACTGAGATTGAAGAACCAGCTCCAGTCCACGTAGCTACAGCCCTGTGGACATAGCACCCCTTTCTAATTCTTTGCCTCATGTACATGACAGCTGCAAGTACAGAGCATCATGAGATGGCTCCAACAAGTGAATAACAAGGCACAAACAACGTGTACAAACTATGCCGACTTTTGTGCACCATAGGGTTTTTTGTGCCTCTTTTTTTTATTGTGTAATTGAAAAAAATATGTATATACCACATGCATTACTGACTTATTTTTCAGAATGGATTCAGTAGACCCAACAATCCCTATCTGTCTTCAGTTTCTTCTAGAGAATGTGCTCTATGATAAGAAAAATTCCAATTACTGAACCATATTGAGTAATGTACTTGCTTTTTTGTGTGTGTATGTCCAGTAACACCAATGAGCTTGGTAATATAAATTTGTTCAGTAATACCCCTTTTTTGTATCCTTTGCAATACCACCCTTATTTGTAGCTTCAGCAATACCAACTTGTCAAGCAACACTTTTTATGTATTTATATTTTCAATTTACTGAAGATTTATCTTTACTGTGGACACCGAGGATGTTGTCAGGCATTTACTGACAAGGCTATACTCACCGCTAGGATCAGTAATTTGAATCTAAAGTTATACGACTTCCATAGTCCAAGTGATCTAGGCTCAGTGTATTCTATCTTACAGTAGTGCAAAGGGTAAATATTCGGAATGTAAGAGAGAGAATTGCATATTAGTAATTCGGGATTCAGAGTAATGGATTCATAGTAATTCGGAATGTTCAATAATCTTTTTTTTCAATAATCATTTGTTCATTACTCATTTGATGAGGTTCTTCAGAAGTGGATTGACTTCAGTAATGCATCCCAATAGATCAAGTAATCAATGCCTTCCGAATTTAGCAGTGGATCCATGATTCACATCACTGATCTTATGATTCCCATCAGCTTCAGTCAGTGGCGGATCCAGCAGTGGGGCGGCCGGGGCTAAAGCCCCCCCTACTGCTGGAATCCCCATTAAGCCCCACTAGAGCCCCTCCATTTTTGAGGAGAAAAGAAGGAAGAAGAAGAGGAGAAAGAGGGGGAAGAAGAAGAGGAGGTAGATAAAGAGCCCCCCCTAGGTCTTGGGGCTAGCTTCGCCACTGGCTTCAGTAATCACTACTTTGGATTTAGTAATACATCCGAACAACTTTAAGTAATCGACCCTAGCAGTGCATCCCATCTGACAGATCTTAGTAATCGACCATCAGTAATTGGTCTTCAGGCAGCAGTGGGAATGCCAAATTACTGTCAATTTTGAGCAAACTGCATCGCTCATACTTTTGAGACGTTTCCAAGTATTCATGTAACCATTCTTTAGTTGATTTTCAGTTTTTTTTCCGACATGCATGCATGATAATGCAGATCTATATTTTTTGTTATTATCAGCAGGTTTTTATTTTACTAAAATTATGTGACCAGTTTCATATGGAGGGTACTGATAGGTTACTGAAAGAGACTGGGAATACTGACAGACTAACTGACAGAAACTGGATTATAGAGGTAACAGATTGAATTACTAACAGATTATTGCAGTGTCTTGGGAGATAACGCAATACTGCAGTAGCGTGCTATAGCCAGTAGTAAGATCATTTTAACAAAGCTGCAGAATCATTGACGAGGAAGAAAATAAACTTTCTTCCTGCAACCTTTTGAGTGGTGGTGGGATTAATAGAGAAGGTGGTGGGATTAATAGAGAAAAGAAAGGAGGAAATCCTGATATGCTTGAATGCATCATAGAGGGATTTGCCGAATGACAGGATTTTGAGGCGAGGCAGCGGGATTCTGCAATTGGCGCCGCCGCTCCGCTCCCACACCTGCGCGCTCGCCGTTGGGGGCAGCCGCGCCCGTGCTTGTGCCCGCTGCTGCCTCCCGCGCGCAGTGCCCCCGCGCTTACCCTGGATGTGCGCTGCTGCTTGCTCGAATTGGTCCACAGCATGGGATCGGAGGAGGTGAGCTCAATCCAGTGCCGCCGTGCTCACCACGCATCACCGTCTGGCTCCTGCTACTGCGCGCCGCCGCATCCGAACTCGTCGAAGTGGCCACGACGCGCCGTCGGCTGGGTCCTGCTCGCCGTCACCCAACTGGGGCCCCTCGCGCGCCGCAAATCCTCTCGTGCGCGCGACTCTGCGCCGACACGGCTCGCGCTCGCCGCGCTACGCGCGTCTCCCGGCTCGCGCTCGCGACGGGGGAAGAAGCCTTCCTGTTCGGGATGACGACTCGTTATTGGATCGGGTCGGTTCGGTTGGATCGGGTGCCAGCTAGGTTGGGTGTAGAATCTTATTCTACACCTGGGGTGTAGAATAGCACTGTCGTGTGTGTCTATATATATATATATATAAGATAGAAAGAAAAAATAATAAATAAAGCTCTTCGGCTCTCTAGATGCATTAGGAATTTCAAGTGGATTCAAGATCAAGACACATACTCATCTTTCCAACCATGTGCAATCTGATAACGAGGACTTTGTTTGTGCCTCGGGATCACTCTTTGCCATTTGCACATGTCCACTTATCTCAAAAAGTGTGTTCATCTCTCCCCTCTCATTGTAACATTATTTTTCTAATGACCTTTTTGCGAGTTTCGGTAAGTCCATGAGAAACTTGTCTTGTTTTCATAATATCTCGATTATAATATCTTGGTAGGACTAAACTTTTCCCAAAGCTCCACTTAAAGCCTTCCACTTATATATCTATATATTGAGAGGGGAAAGGAGTAGAACAAGTAGGCTTAAGAGACAAGACCAGATGAGAGTTCATGAGCAAGATGCAAGGATGTTTAAATTTTTGAACTTGGTTTAGCTCTTTTTATTCATCTTGCTCTACACTTCAAAATTTCTGAGATTCATTTGAAATTTGGAAGCATGACTAATTACTTGTGAGAAGAGCTTAGTTGATATCCACCCTCCGTAGGGATGAAGGCTGGCTTCATTATGGAACTTTAACAAATATAATTTTAGAGAGCATTATATTTTCTCGTGTATCATCAGGTGCAGGGTTTGAACAATGAAGGGCAACATTGATATTCATCGAAGGCTTACTCGAGGATGAGCAAGGTTTAAGCATGGGGGAGCTGTTGACGGTGAATTTCCATCAACCTAGCCATGAGTTTACCTTCGGTGTTGGCATTGATTTGATATCCAAACTAATGATCCTAACCCTCATGATATATCAAGTTCGCATTCGCATGTGTTTTTTAGAGTTTATTGTTTACGCAGGAATCAAGCACCTAAATGAGGACTTCCGGGTAAAGTTCATCGACCACTTTACAAGAAGATCATGAAGCCCGGTACAAGTCAAGCTATGAAGTGAACATGACTTCAAGTGACCAAAGGACCGAACAGTGAAGGCAGAAAACTCCGAGGACTTGGCAGAAAATGCTGAAGCTTGCGAGACAAGGAGCCCTATCCAAACCGCGGAGAAAATGATGTCAAGGGTCCACATGCAGAAGGGTGAAGGTTCCAGAAGACACAAAAAGCATCACCGACGAAGGAGGCCGCGAACCGGGCTGGGGTGGGCCCAGGCCGGTCGGCCCAGGCCGGCCGGCCCAACCCACTTCGGGGTCCATTGGCCGCCCCCTTTGACCTAGATGATCCTCGGACTATTTATAGTCCCCGTGCCAAGAGCCACGCATAAATTCATTCGTCATCCACCGCCGAAGAGCAGAGAAGCTAGAGGGACACCATCTCGGAGAGGAGGGTCGTGCTAGTCATCTAGGGTTTCCCTAGCCGACGTGGGAACCTTACATGGAAGACCACGTCAGAGCCCTGGAGCAAGGATCAAGATCAATGTAGGATCTCGGTGGTGATCTTGTTCATGTAATCATTCATGGTGAAGTTCTTTAAGTGAATCCAATTTCTAGCGATCAAGTGCCTTCTCTATGATTTTGTTCTCTCTTGGTTTTGCTTCTTCCTCAATCTATACTTAAGATAGATTGCTAAGGGTGATCTTGTAGCCGCGGTGGCTAGAGGTGCAAACCGGATCGACCGAGTGTTTTCAACTTGTTCTTCTTGAACTCGTCCTAGGCTAACCCGCACGAATAGGCGCGTGTCGTGACAGGACGAAGGTTCCAAATGGCGGGCGTCTTCGGAATCGGAACGGAGGCCACAATTTAAAGATGCTTTTTATGAGATTCGCTTTGCTATCTTCATCTATCTTGTTCAAAGCTACAACATAAGCATAATCTAGGCTCTCTAGATCGGTTATCTCTATGCTTTCTCTTGCTACCTCTTGTGTTTAGTAGATTATATTAGATTAGATGCAACTTGGTTCTTCGAAGGAAAGTGTTTCTTTGCCTTACTAGATTGAATCCTCGCGTTGCACATTGTTCCACAGAGTCGATACCTTGGGTTCACACTTAAGGGAAGAAGGGTCCCTTGACTACGATGGGGATTTGTCCGCTTGCAAATCCAAATGAACTTTGATACAATTATTAACCGTCAACACTGCCGTGGGCGAGGCAGCAGACGGTCTCATTTCCGCCGCGAGCGGGCGGATCTCGGCCGGCGGCATAGCTGCACCCTGCCCCTGGTCCTCGGCGTCATTGTTGTTGGCGGGTGGAGCTTGGCCGCGCCACTGGGTGAGGTAGCAGGTGGCCTCATCACCTCCATGGGCGGTCGGATCTCAGCCGGTGATGTGCAGGCGAGAGTGCAGCTGCACCCTGCCCCTAGGTCCTCAAGCGGGGTAAGAGCAGATTTCGGTGGCATGCATCGCCTAGAGTGGGAGGTGGTTGGCGGGCGGTGCGTGGAGAAGAACGCAATACGACGCTAATCCCACCTCCACTGCGGCCATGTGAAGGACCGATTAGGCGACCAGAGAGGGGGGGAGTGAATGGGAGCCGATAAAAATTCTTCTCCGAAGAGTCGAACTCGACTATGCCCCAAATTCACAACCAAGGATTCCCACACGAGCTTGCCAAGGTCGCGTAGTCACAACGGACCTACCAACCCTAGGAACAAGTCCCAAACCAATCCCAAGCTGAAGCACAACTCATGAAACAAAAGACTTAGCTAAACTGCGGAGCTCCTGGCGGACAGTCCGCAAGGTCTGGGCGGATAGTCTGCAAGTGCTCGGCGGACAGTCTGAAGGGTGGGCGCGGATGGTCCGTATTAATGGACAGAACCTCCAGTACCTCCCTGGGAAATACGGACTGTCTGAGCTAGGTCCGCGGACGGTCCGAGCTGGGCGGATGGTCCGTGACTAGCACGCGGACGGTCCGCAAACAACACGCAACAAAACCCTCGACTATCCGCGGATCAAAACGTCTCGTGCTCATGAACTCAAGAACACGCGACGAACCCTAGGTGCCGCGGACTGTCCGCACGACACCCGCGGACGGTCCGCCGCCTTCGCAGATAGTGAATAGAAGCAGGAAATGCGAAGTCAACCCTCCTTCCATGGATCTCCCAAATGGCTGCATGGATCGAGACAAGATTTGGGGGAGGTGTGAAGCGTCCCTAGGGGATGCTATGCCCAAAACTTGAGGCCTCAAACCAACTAAATCGCCGGGAATCGATCCCGAACCGAGCTCAAGAACAAAGCTAGGGAACCACTCGAAATCCTTGAATCGAAGGCCAAACCCGAAGTTTGAGGGGTCAAGATCAAGCACAAAGATGCACAAGATATCTATCCATGATCCCCACAAAGAAATCCGAACACAAACACCTCAGAATCGAAGGAACAAGCCGCGCACGAAAATCCAACGAAAATAGCCCGAAAAAGAAACGAAAATCACTCGAGCTGCAAGAAGGAAATCGACGCAACCATGAAAGCTTTCATACACTCGGAGGTTAGGTTCTCTACAAAACGGTGAAGAAAATCTAGCCCTAAAGAGCAGGGAAATGAGAAGTAGTCCAGATGGATGAGTTGCCCTGAAACCATAGAGCTATATATATGAAGTCTCTCTGGGTTGGGCAAATGACCAAGCTACCCCTAGAACTTAAAATGAGATACACACCCCTCAGGGGCAATATGGTCAAGTAGCACTCTTCTTCATCGGGCGGCCACGCCTTCGCCGCAGTCCGCGTCCTCCCGACACAAACCCTGCGATCCCGCCACGTGTCCCCCGGCATCGAAGCTTCTCGGCGCGTCCGGATCCCGTCTCCGCCCGCCGAGTCCCCGGTGGTGAACAGCCGCAAACCCCGCGTGCAGACTCCGGTCATGAGCCGCTACCCCGCACCGGCTCCAGTTGACGACTTCGTCTTGCTTTTCTTGCCACCATGCGGCCCGCACTTGATCCCGTTCGACCACCGGGTCCATCGAGCTGAGACTACTTTTCTCTCCACTCCTCAGAAGCTCTGCAAGGCTAAGACCTTTCGCGCCCACTCTTTACCTGCACCAACGCAAATCAAGCCGCAACCTGTACCAGCAATACTCAGCCAAGAGTCAGTCCACACCATGTTGTCAATCACTCATCACAACAAGGAGCGACCATCCACCGGTCCTTGGACGCTCCGGTCCTCACCACGCCAGCCGCCAAACCCTAGCTTGGCCTACGCCATAGCTCGAGCGGGCCGAGCACCATCGTCCTTCACCAAGCGCCAAAGCATGCCGACCGCCGCTACCCACATGTGGCCCGCGCTGGGCTGCCGCCGCCCTCCGCCACCGATCGGTTAACGCGCCATCTCCTACCTCACCCACGCATTGCGCTGTCGCCGACGACCTCGGTGCCCACACCACGCAGCTTCTTTAGTCACCCTTTTTCCCATCGCCGTCCCCGGCCAAGCAGTGGCGGAGAATGCCGAATGTGGTGGAGGTAGGAGGAGGAGGAAAGAGAGGGGGCGGGAGGCGGAGCGGGCTGCTGGTGCTGGCGGAGGTAGCCGCAGTGAGGCAGGCGGGGTGTGACGCTGGCGTTGTCGTGGGAGGGAGAGGGGGCGGGAGATGGAGCGACCTGCCGTCGCAAGAGGGAGGTGCGACAGAGAGAGGAATGAGAAGAGGAGGAAAGGAGGGAGAAGGGTGGTGGGCCCACAGGGGTAAATCGTCTTTTCTCGTGGCTTTTAACGGTTTACAGACGGAAATACAAACAGAGTGTCAAATAAGGAACAAAACTTGAAGTGAAGGCTATAATAGACCGAGTTTTAGAAAGGTGTGAATTTTCGGATTTTTTTAAAATTATTGTTAATGTGTGCCACCAAAATTTAAACCCAATTGCTAGCCCCTCTCCTAAATGCTCCACAAATAAAACCAAATATAAAAATTATATTTAAAATTATGGTAAAATACTTGAGTTGGATCTTTTTGGATTTTATTTGGAGTTAAATGTGTGTGGTTTGAATTTGAAAGTAATTCAAATTCAACAAATAGTTCAAACTATTTTCAAAACTAATTTCAAAACCTAACATCTAGTATGGGCCTGCTGACCATAGTCTAAGTCCGCTGGACGTCCCTTAACTTCTTAGCATTGGTCACCAAACCACCACAAGCTTCCTGTCGGCCCACCTAACATAGCCAAACCGGAGCAACACTGCAGCCCGCTAACCACCACTGCATATCCCCCTTTCTTTTTCTCTCGCTAACCGGTGGGACCCCCATGTCATCCCCACCTTTTCCCTTCCCCTTCACCTTTTTCCCCTGCCGCGCTGACGCACCGCGCGTGCCCGCGCTGAGCAATGTGACGGGCTCGCCGCTCCTACCCCGTTGGCACGGACGCCGAGCCGGTGCGCACCTGGGTGCCCTTCCGGAAGAATCCACGGGGCGAAATCCCCTTTCTACCCTCGCCTGGTGATGCTAAAGGGGCTATGGCAGCCACTGGTGGCCGGCCACGTCACTGCCCCGGGCATCTCTGCCAATCGGGAGCCGCGGTCGCCAAATTTCCCTTGCGCCGCCTTGACCAAGCCCCTATAGGAGGCCCCGAAACCCTAGCCGCCTCTCCACCAACCCAGCTGGGGTTTTTCCCCATCCTCTGCTCCGTTGCCGCCGAGAGAAGTGAGGACAAGAAGGAGGGGAAGTGGAGGAAGAGAGGAGGAGGGAGAAGGAGGAGCCACACACCGCGTCGCCACTGATGTGCCGAAGCCAGAGCCGCCAAGAATAGGAGCACCAGAGGCCGTTCGAGGGAGCCATGCCGGGACACTGTCACGGGGAAGAAGAAGCAGAACAAGGACACACCGCTGTGAACATCTGCATCGCGCCGCCCTTCTTCACCGAGCTGGCGACGACTACACCTTCGCCCCAACGTGAGCTCTGCCGCCCCCTTTCTCTTTCGCGTTTCCCTAGATCCTCTTGCCTAAGTGCGTGCCTTCGTGCCGCCGAGCAGAGCTCACCGCCGTTTCCCCATGTCCAGCCTTCGAGCTGTGAACCTGTGTAGGAGCCTCATCAGCATGACTGTCCCACGCTACCGAGCCAAGCGCCTTCGCGCTGAAATGCTAAAGCCTTGACCTTTTGCCGACCTTCCACGCCTGCCGTTGGCACCTCGTCGCCGCCGTGCCGTGAACCCGACCGTAGAGGCCAAGATCATGCCTTGGTTGGGCAAAATCACTCAAGGCATTGCCAGGGAGCCACCCAACCTAGTCGCCTACTCATGGTAGTGCTTCGCCGCCCTTTCTGCTGTTTTGTAGCCGCACCGCTGTGTCCCAGCGTGAGGACCTGTGTGGTTTGAGGACCGGTGGATGGTTGCTTCCTAGTGCGGTGAGTGATTGACAATGTTGTGTGGACTGACTCTTGGCTAAGTATTGCAGGTGCAGGTTGCTGCTTGATTGGTGTTGGTGCAGGTGAAGAACAAGCACAAAAGGTCTATGCTGTGGGCCTCCAGGTGTGGAGCAGACAAGTAGGCTTGGTTCGAGGGACCCGATGGCCAGCGGGATCATGTGCAGGGCGCATGGTGGCAAGAACAGCAAGACGAAGTCTTGGACGGTTTTTTGGTTGAGCCTCAAAACCAAGGTCGAGTCGGGACAACATGGGGGCCAAGTCATGAGTGGAGATTGGCAGGAGGCCACACCAAGTCCGCGGGGTTTCCAATTGTTCACCAGAAAACCACTGGGTTACTTGGCTGAGCCACAAAGCCAAGACCGAAGACTCAGCGTGGCTGAGAGGCCAAAACCAGTCTGACCGGTTGGTGAAACCGGTCTGACCGGGTTGGGGTTTCAAGGCGTCGGGAAGCTTTGAATCGGAGGACACGAGGCATGATCGCAAGAGTTGCGTTGGTGCTACGCAAGCTTGCGGTGGATGCGCATCTGTCCGATGGTGCTACGACGACATATTCCCAAAGTGCCCTTGGTGGGCATGTATCCTAGTTTATGTAATAGGGGTAGTTTCATCTTTTGGTTACCTCCATATAAACTTAGAGGAGAGAGGATGGCAGCCATCTCTTGGAACCCTAGCTCATTTGCTTCCTAGTCTTTTTCCTATTTTCCTTAGGTTTTTCTATAGGACTAGCTTGAGCGCTTCATGGTGAGATCTTTAGACAGGGATGGATGTTGAGGAGGCAAGCTAGACCTTGTATGAATCTTTATTGGTATGTATAGAAGGTTCGATGTGATCCCTCAAGTGTTCTTTGTGCCTCTCCCGTTTTTCCTTTTGGCTATTTTCGGAGCCTTTTCTTGTGATTTTCGTGGGAAGGTTTCTAAGGAGTTTCTTTGCGGGTTTTGATGTGGAAATCATACATGAGGACGTGGTGCCTCTTTTCTTGGTGATCTTGCCCCTCCAAAACCGTGGAAACGCTTTCGATTTGGTGGTTTTCGGTGGAGTTCTAGGAGAGGTGGATTTAGAGGTTGACTTTCGATTCCTCTTGATTTGGTAAGTTTTGGGACTTGAGCTTTTGGCCGAAGGTAGCCCATGAGGCACCCCTGCTATCCCCAAAGTCTCACTTGAATCCGTGGAGCGAATCGGGAGATCAATTGAGGAGAAGGTCGAGTTTTTCCCACGGTTGGAGGTCTTCCCGACTGCCCAGGCAAAACCAGCCTGACCGGTTTCAGAAACTGGTCTGACCAGTTTGGTCACCAGTGGGTTTTCGAGAAGACTTTTGGGCAAGCAAGTCTTTTTGTGGTAGTGGCTTCACTTGTCCAAGTTTCGTTGTGTTTGGAGTTTGTTTGCTCAGGCTTGGTCTAGCTGGGCGTTTGGAGCTTTTTGAGACAAAACCGGCCTGACTAGTTTGCCAAACCGGTCTGATCGGCTTCCTCTGGTGTGTGAGAGGCTAAGTCCTAGAGATCCGGTCTGACCGGTTTGTGAAACCGGCCTGACCGGTTTTATTCTGGCAGCAGGTGCTCGAGTTGTTTTCCACTGTGTGTTTTCGAGTGGAGTTGCTGGAATCTTGTTCCTAGGTCCAGTAGCACTTCAGTGGCTATGTGGATTTGGCAAGAGAAGTGGGCGGAGGTATCCGAGTGATCTTCGGTTCATAGGCTAAATCCTTGAGTAGAATTTTTATCGGCTCCCATTCACTCCCCCTCTCTGGTTTGCCTTTCCGGTCCTTCAAGTAGTATCAGAGCCGGTTATGGGTCTTTGTTGACTCTAACCAGTCTTAGATCCAAAGATGACATACCAGGAAAGGGGATCAGGTCCTCCGCACTTCGATGGAAAGAATTACCAGATTTGGCAGAGGTGGATGTCCGCTTTCCTTCGCGGCAAGGGTCGCATCCTTTGGGATGTCACGGAGAACACAACTTATGTTCATCCTGTGAACTTCCTTGCTCCAGGATTGAGGGATATGCATGATGGCAACAACAAGGCAGTTGATTACCAGTTTCATGCTCTTTGCCAATCCGAATTCGATCGGGTTTGTGCAGATGACTTGTCTTGCAGGATATGGGATAAGTTGAAAGTGGATCATGCTGGAAATCATTAGGTTCAGGCTAGGCTATTTGCCACTTACCGGAGAGAGTACAAGAACTTCACTCATCTCCTCGGTGAGTACATAGATACGATGTTCCAGCGGTTCACGATGATTGTGAACAATATGAGGGCCAATGTGACCGTGCTCTCGTACGATGATCATGACAGAGTTGTGAAGCTCTTGCACTCGCTGGATCATACTATGTGGAGCACAAAGGTCGAGGCCATCTTGGAGTCGGGCACGTTGAGACCTTTATGGTGGATGAGCTGTTCTCTAAGCTCAAGTCGGCTGAGGTAGACCGTGGGGTGACGGCTAAGATTGAGAGCCCGACTGACTCGTATAGTCTCGCTCTGGTCTCCGGTTTGGGTGCTAGGACTAACGCTAACCCATCCTCTAGGATGTACTCTTTGTCCTCTTTGATGTCTTTGCCAGATGAGGAGTTTGATGTACTTGGAGAGGACGAGCTGGCACTGTTGACACAGAGATTCGATAGGATGCACGAGAACCGGATAAACTCAAGGAGGAACTCGAGGGCATGCTTCAAGTGCGGTAAAATCGAACACTTTTTCACCGAGTGTCCAAAGATGAACAACAACGACAAGCACAAGTCCAAGGACAAGGGAAGAAGGTCCAAGAAGAAGGATCATGGACATGAGAGGAAGGCACTAACCCGAGAGAAGATAAAAAAGTCAAGAGACATCGATTTTGACTCTGAGGACACGTCATCAAGCTCGAGCGAAGAGGAAGAAGAGGGCGGCAAGAGAAAGGAGAAGAAGAAGAAGACCTTTGGCAAGTACTTCAACGGTCTTTGCTGTGTTGCAAGCAAGTCTTCGAGAAGCTGTAGCAGAGAGGACGGATTTTGTGGCATGGCGCACAACTCCAGCAGCAAGAGAAGCCAGAAGGACGCCTCAGACTCAGATGCGGAGGATGAGGTATGTGATGAGCTCTCTTCCTTGCGCAAGGAGAATGAGGAGTTGGTTGACTTGCTTGATAACCGTGATCACATGCTTAGAGAGGCCAAGAAGCTTAGGAAAGAGCTTAGGGCTTTGCTAGAGGAAGCTAGGGAGAAGGTAGCTGATCTAGAGTTGAAGAACCTAGATGCTAAGCTAGAGATAGAAGCTCTTAAGGTTGCTCCTGTTGTGTCGGATGAGGTTGATTGTGGTGATTGCAATGTCTTCTTAGCTGACTTGACTTCTCTTAAGGAGAAGCATGCCTCAAAGTATGAGGAACTAGATGTGCTTAGGGTTGAGTTTGGCGAGTTGAAGTCTAGACCTGCTTTGCTAGGAGCCTGCACTTCTTGTCCTATGTTGCATGCTGTGCAAAATCTAGAATTTGTGCAATGTGTTGATCGGTTGCAGAATGAGAATGATGAGTTGCGTAAGCTGTTGAGTTGGATGTCCAATCAGGAACCTCAGCTTGGTATGATGATTGCTGTGTTTAAGCGATTTGATGGTCAGACTTTGGAGTCTGGTAAGTCTGGTGAGAGAGAAAAGAAAATTGGGGATATTCCAGTTCCACCACAAACTACACCCAAGAACCAGTTTGCACCCAAGCCAAACCAGCTGCTTAAACCAAGAGAGAAACCAAGTGAGAAACATAGTGAGAAGCCATGTGAGGAGCCTCATCCCAAGACTAAGCCAAAACCAGTCTGCTTCCATTGTGAGTATTGTGGAAAGGATGGTCATAAGGAGTTTTGCTACAAGAGAAAGAGAGAGGCGAGAATGGCTAAGGAGTGGGCGAATAAGGACAGGTACCACCCTTCTCATGGTGTGCCTGAGTCTCGCATGCCACTACCTAAGGGAAAGACTATTGTGCGTACGGTTCTAGCTTGGGGAGATAGGAGTGCTTTGGGTGGAAGAAGCTTTGCTGGCTGGGGAAAATCGGTCATACCGATTGCCAAACCGGTCAGACCAGTTTCAAGGCAGCGAACTAAGCAGTTTTCTTTTCGTGCCCGTAAGGATGGTCAATTCAGTTCCTTTGGTCGTGGTGCAGGTGGTAGGCATGTTGAGTCTGGTGGTGGTATGTTTGCTGGACGTTCTCCACCTCATGATCAATACGAGTTTGGGAGAGGTCGCAGCTTTGAGTCTCCGAGGGGCTATGGACCATGCTTTCCCTTTCGTGGTGCTCGTACTCCTTCGGCAAGACGTGAGATGATTTCCCGTGGTGGTCGTAGTTTTGATAGGCGTGATAGGTTTGATTTTGCTAACCCCACCCTTGGGGAGATGGCTAGGCACTGGTTTGACTCTTTTGGTACTAACCCCAGTGTTGAGTCATTTGCTCGCTCTCTTTCTTGGCTTTGAGTTGCAGGCGGGAGGCTCGGAGAACATTTGGTTGAAGATTGGGGGGTGGTTCTCTAGCCTCAACCCGGTGGTGTCAAAGGAGTACATCACTTTTTGGGATGATGGAGAAGGACGAGTGATTTCCGAAGGAGTGGTCAAGGTAAGTAATTTTGTGACCTTGAAGTGTGTGGCTCTGGTCAAGCCACTTGGTTTCTTTTGCTCTTTGCCCTATCTCATGCGTGTAGGGTGATCTTTGTATGCTCTTTGGTCCTAACGCATGAGTTTAGGGGGGAGCCTGTGTGCTTAGTGTGCTCTTTGCTCTATCACGTGTGTTTAGGGTGAGCTTTGATGCTCTTTGGCCCTAGTGCATATGCTTAGGGGGAGCTTGTGAGCTTGGTGTGCTCTTTGCTCTATCACATGTGGTTAGGGTGAGCTTTGTATGCTCTTTGGCCCTAGTGCATGTGTTTAGGGAGAGCTTGTGAGTTTTGTGCTCTTTTGCTCTTTTTGCCGGTCGTTTGTGAGCTTTGTGTGTGGTTGTTTTTCTGAGTTGGTTGTGGGAGCTCCTTTGTAGCAAATGTATAGCTTTCCGGTTGTGCATGTTTTGCATTGCATGTGTATAATGATGTATAGGCATCTTTGTATCTATGACTTGCATTGCATTTGTATCATATGCATTTTGTAGGGAAAACTTCTCTCATATACATGGTTCACTATGACATGCTACGGATGAATTTGTGAGCTAGTTTGGTATGATATAGTTAAGTTTGGCTAAGCTCTTGATTGTCTTGATTTATATCCATATGAGAATGCTATGAGTTTTGAAAATGCTAGTGATAGGCTCTCTTGTGAGTAAATACCTTTATATGCTCATGACTTGTTGTAGTGACTTCTATCATGCTTAATTCATGGTTGGATGGCTTATTTTGATCATTTGGGGTCAAAGATCTTGTTGCCATCATGGATGTTTAGCCCTCTTGTGTATCTTGTGGAGGAGCATAAGTTCCTTTTTGCCGCAAAGGCATTTCATGTACCATGTTTAAATCTGAAATTGAAATGTCTTATGCTTGAAAAATGTGCTCCCATGTCATTTTGTGCTTGATTTACCTTATCTTGAGTGCTAAACCGCTGCATGATATCTACCAATGAGAAGTCTCATATGTAGAAGTAGACACATGGCTTGGTGGCTTTGACATGACATGAGGTGCTTGTGGGTGTCTATGATGGTCATTTGATTAAAATACCTGTCCTAGCATGAAGTTTGTGTGATATTGTCATTTTGGAATGTTTTGATCATGTTTAGGACTTTGCTCATGAGAGAGATATTTTTCGCAAAAAATGCTTGATTTGATCTTAGCTTTGTCGGATGGCTAGGAAACTTGGTGGTCATGATGCTTATGTTATTACGAAGCTATCGAGTATCTAACTTGCTCTTTTGGTCATGTGTAGCATCTTGTGGTGGATTTTATCTATTTGAGAAGCTCTAGATTGTATTTTTTTTCCATATTGAGCCTTGATTCATGCATTGAAAACAAGGGGGGAAAGAAAGGTAGAGAAAAGTTGCATTGCAACGCTAGAACCTGTTCCAGTTGTCAAGGGGGAGTTTACGCATTTCCTTTGCATTTTTGGTTCTTGGGGGGTGAGTTCTGTCGAGTTAAACCAACCTGACTGGTTTTGGATCTGGCCTGACTGGTTTTGTGAATCCGGTCTGACCGAATGTGGAAACCGGCCTGACTGGTTTGTGTGCAGTGCAGGCACAAGTTCAGGGAGAGTGTGCATATGTGCATGGGAGCTCTTGTGTGAGTTTTGCCTTGGTTGCTTTGGTGGTTTGCTCCTTTGTGGTGAGCTTGTTTTGTCTCGGTTGTTTCGAGCCGTTGCCCTTGCCTAAGGTGACCGAGACTTTCCTCCTTCAAGTGATCTTGCTCCATGCCTTTGTTTCGTCTTTCGATTGCTTGTTTGAGTTCTTTTGTTCGTTTCTTTTATTTTCCCTATTCTCTTATGGTTACCAAAGTGTGTGTTGTCAATGCACTCATCAAGGGGGAGATTGGGACCTGTGTGGTTTGAGGACCAGTGGATGGTCGCTTCCTAGTGTGATGAGTGATTGACAACATTCTGTGGACTGACTCTTGGCTAAGTATTGCAGGTGCAGGTTGCGACTTGATTGGTGTTGGTGCAGGTGAAGAACAAGCGCGAAAGGTCTATGCCAGTGGGCCTCTAGGTGTGAGCAGACAAGCATGCTTGGTTTGAGGGACCCGGTGGCCAGCGGGATCAAGTGCGGGCCGCATGGTGGCAAGAACAACAAGACGAAGTCGTGGACGGTTTCTTGGTTGAGCCTCAAAACCAAGGTCGAGCCGGGAAAACGTGGGGGCCAAGTTATGAGTGGAGATTGGTGAGAGGCCACACCAAGTCTGCGGGATTTCCAATGGTTCACCAGAAAACCACTGGGTTACTTGGCTGAGCCACAAAGCCAAGATCGAAGACTCAGCGTGGCTGACAGGCCAAAACCAGATTGACCGGTTGGTAAAACCAGATTGACCGGTTGGAGAAACCGGTCTGACCGGCTTGGGGTCGCAGGGCATCGGGAAGCTTCGAAGCGGAGGACACGCGGCATGATCGCAAGAGTTGCATTGGTGCTACGCAGGCTTGAGGTGGATGCGCATTCGTCCGATGGTGCTATGACGACATATTCCCAAAGTGCCCTTGGTCGGCATGTATCCTAGTTTATGTAACAGGGGTAGTTTCGTCTTTCAGTTGCCTCCATATAAACTTAGAGGAGAAAGGATGGCAACCATCTCTTGGAACCCTAGCTCATTTGTTTCCTAGTCTTTTTCCTATTTTCCTTAGGTTTTTCTATAGGACTAGCTTGAGAGCTTCATGGTGAGATCTTTAAAGAGGGATGGATGTTGAGGAGGCATGCCAGACCTTGCATGAATCTTTCTTGGTATGTATAGAAGGTTCCTCAAGTGTTCTTTGTGACTCTACCGTTTTTCCTTTTTGGCTATTTTCGAAGCCTTTTCATGTGATTTTCGTGGGAAGGTTTCGAAGGAGTTTCTTTGTGGGTTTTGATGTGGAAATCACACATGAGGACGTGGTGCCTCTTTTCATAGTGATCTTGCCCCTTCAAATCCATGGAAACGCTTTCCATTTGGTGGTTTTCAGTGGAGTTCTAGGAGAGGTGGTTTTGGAGGTTGACTTTCGATTCCTCTTGATTTGGTAAGTTTTGGGGCTTGAGCTTTTGGCCAAAGGCAGCCCATGAGGTACCCCTGCTATCCCCCATGTCTCACTTGAATCCGTGGAGCAAATCGGGAGATCGATTGAGGAGAAGGTCGAGTTTTTCCCGCTGGTGGAGTTCTTCCCTGGCAAAACTGGCGTGATCCATTTTAGAAACCGGTCTAATCGGTTTAGTCACCAGTGGGTTTTCGAGAAGACTTTTAGGCAAGCAAGTCTTTCTGTGGTAGTGGCTTCACTTGTCCAAGTTTCATTGTGTTTGGAGTTTGTTTGCTCAGGATTGGTCTAGCGGGGCGTTTGGAGGTTTTCTAGGAAAAACCGCGTGACCAGTTTGCCAAACCGGTCTGACCGGTTTCCTCTGGTGTGTGAGAGGCTAAGTCCTATAGATCCGGTCTGACCGGTTTGTGAAACTGGCCTGACCAGTTTTATTCTGGCAGCAGGTGCTCGAGTTGTTTTCCGCAGTGTGTTTTCGAGTGGAGTTGCTGGAATCTTGTTCTTAGGTCCAGTAGCACTTTAGTGGCTGCGTGGATTTGGCAAGAAAAGTGCGCGGAGGTATCCGAGTGATCTTGGGTTCATAGGCCGAATTCTTGAGTAGAATTTTTATCGGCTCCCATTCACTCCCCCCTCTCTGGTTCGCCTTCCCGGTCCTTCACAACACCGGGCGCCGCTCGCCGCATTCCATGTTTCTGTGAGCCGACCTTCGAACCGTGTTGCTCCTTTTGCAGGTGTCCACGCACGTGTGAGCTAGGCTGAGTGCACCCCAGCGCAGAGGCCAAGGCATGGCCTTTGGCCGCCCTGCACTGCGCACGCCTACGCCGTGCCAAGCTGCGCCGCACCCCGCGGTCGCGCCACAACGCTCCGCCGCCGCACCTGGGTGCCTCTGTGTACCCGCACGCGTGTCTTGGATCTTCCCCAGTAGCTAGCTGCCGTCCAGATCCATCCCTAGGCCAAGAACCACCTCGCCGTCGCCGCCGGAAGTGCGCCGATGCGGTCAGGCACCGCGCTCAAGAGCGCCGCGCGACAGCGTGCGCACCAGCGAACCCCAGCTGAGTTCGGGGAGCACTAGCGAACTCTATATTAGTTCAGGAACCGGATCTAGACTTCGGTGTCGGAAACACCTAGATGGGCTCCGGTCTGGGCTTTGCCCATCACAGTCTGTCTAAGCCCGTCTAACCCATCAGATCTTTAGGGTGGAGTTCAGGGGTGTTTTGTGGACTTTGTCCACTGGGCCAGTTGGGCCAGGTCTATAAGGGCCCACTAACTCGCTGACCGCTGACATAAAGGAAGCATGAAAGCATAATCAAGCTATTTTTCAAAGGGACATAAAAACGAGCATAAGATGGTGAACATCGGGCAACCTCCCGGAAGGGCTTTGTTTAAAATTAAAAGCAGGACGTACCTAACTGGGCAAGAGGCAAGAGCTAACATCATCTTCAATACCAAGATAAGATTTGGATGAGAGGAACTTTACTCAGGATGCTCACATACCTCCCCCACACTTGAAGTTTGCACTACTAGGCAACAAAACTCAAGTGTGTGAAGATCAAGCTCCCTTTTGTAAACACTACAAGAAAATCGTTGACTAGTGACGCAACCACATTTTAGCGTCATTGATTTATGACGTTCCTGGCTGATCTCGTCATAATATTTCACTTCCGAGCAAATTTAGTGACAAAATTTTTTTTCGTCATTACAGTTGGTACTGTAGCTGGGCTTTCCCTGTTCCATGCTGTTTTGTGACGCCATAAGCTCTGAAAAAAGTCATAAACCAACATCGGTCCCACATATAAGCATTATTTTAAAAACAGAGTGTTCCAAGTCGTCATAAAATTCAGTAGGGTCCCACATGTAAGCATTTTTTCGAAAATAGAGTGTTCCAAGTCGTCATAAAATTCAGTTGGGTCCCACATGTAAGCATTTTTTCGAAAATAGAGTGTTCCAAGTCGTCATAAATAGTTCTAGGGTCCCACATGTAAGCATAGGTCACGAAATGTTGCAAAAATAATTTGCCGTGGCATGGGTTCGAACCAGGGACCTGAAGGAACAAGGTTGTGATGTTTACCACTGCACCACTTGTTGGTTGTGATAGGTATATGGGAAACTCTACTAATAGTTCATGCGAATTCTTTACTGTGACCAGGTCCCACATGTAAATTTCAGTTGAGTCTATAACTATGCATCGAATGGCTGGCGAGACACTTCACTCAGACTTCGCAAAGACTTTTGACTTCCGCTACGCAGATCTGCAATAGTTCGTGGTAGGAATGGCGGATCCTAGCGGTGAGGGGAAGATGGTTGCGCCGCCACATCCCAGCAACAAGAGGATGGACAGCAAGAAGAGGTTGGCCCTCTGGTTGGAGCCGCTATATTTTTCCCTATCTTACTAGGGTTGGGGATATCTAGATTTCGGGATCTGGAGGATTGATGAGCATATTTGGTAGCATTATCGTACCTTTAGATTTGCACTTCGATAGGTGTTAGAAGTTGATAGGCCATAGACAATTCATGTTAGATTCAGTTAGTTTTAAATTTGCATCATCTTACAGGAGGTTTTGTATTTTAGTAGCTTCTAAATGTGCTTCAAGCCACTCATTTTATGGATTTTTGTGGAGGTGCACAATTGATAGGATTGATAGGTCCATCATTTTATGAATTGGTAGATTGAAGATACTATTTTGGAGTTGCAGACCGTTGAAGGGACATCTGGATTCTGCCATGATTGTTAGTGTTTGCACAATTCACAGGTGTTAGATTTAGTTAGTTTCCGATTTGCATCGTTCGATGGATCGATAGGTTCATTTAGAACAACCATGCCCTTGCTGAGTTTATGTAGGTAGCAAACAACCAGGTTTTGTGGCGTGTGGTGGTTGTTTTACTGTACTCATACAATTGGGTTCAAGGGATTCAGGTTTTTTATAGACTGAGATGAGTTTATTTTTCAGATCGAGATGAGTTTTCTCCAAGGATGAGTTTAGTTCTACAAGAACATCTTAATGTTATTTTAGAAGATCTGGATGCCTCGTCTCGGGGGATAACTCTATTAGGATCTCCAAAGATATCCAAAACATGATAGAACAACTAGCTGAAAGAGAGAAACAACTTCAGTACATACCTAAGAACAAGAAAACTGAGGGCAGAGATTATTCTTCTTACCATAGACATTGGAATAAAAACGTCAATAAATGGGTAGGACATTGAGTTTGTTTGGTCCGTCTTTTCTTTTAAATGTTCAAGAAGTTCATTGTCAGTTGGACTGAAACGTGTACCCTTGCCTATTAGTACCCGTTTCAGTCAAAGTGACAACGAACTTCTTGAAAATTTAAAAGAAAAGACTGACCAAACAAACTCAATATCCTACCCATTCATTGACGCATTTATTCCAATGTATATGGTAAGAAGAATGATCTCCGCCCTCAGTTGTCTTGTCCTTAGGTGTGTACTGAAGCTCTTTCTCTTTTTCTGCTAATTGTTCTATGATGTTTTCAATCTCTTTCGAGATCCTATAGAGTCCTCGCCCTGAGATGAGACATCCAGATCTTCTGAAAGAACTTTAAGAAATGCAAGAGAGTCCTGCAAGACCAAAAATTCACGGTAGGAGGTGCAGAAGGTGAAGGAACAGCTGCAGGAGGCCAAACATGAGATGGAGTTATGATTATGAATGAGTAGTGATGATTATTGTGAAACTTGTATCATGATTGTGTTTTGGTGTTGGCTACCGGATCATCATATGATGTTTGCTACTTGTTGGTGGACTGGTGGTGTGAACTTTGTGGTGATGAGTTGCTATGAGATGTCATCTTATTATGCCGATTTGGTTTAATCTATTCCAAATTGATTCGAGCATACTCACCATTCGGAATTCATACGCATTGCAATGGAGGTCATGGAGAATTGCAGTTAAGGACTGGCACCGGGCGTTAACCGACGAACTTGTGTGCACACCCCCTCTGAACGGACGTGTCGATCATTGTGAATCGCAATGCCTAGCCTTATTTACTCTTGGTCGCTGACATGTACCAAGTCGAAAGGTTGAAGCTGCACTGTGTGTCAAAGATGTGGGACATGGCAAGCGAGGAAACTGTGACTTCATTTCTACGATGGGCAATTCAGGCTAACTGCACACAATTGCAGGACAAGTGCATGTCTCTCTTAGAGCGAATCTTTCCTCACGGAATACTCACATATGATTGGGTGGTTGTATGCACTGATCATCCCGAATTTATGCACAATCTCTGTAGAAGATCCAAACTCATTCGTTTCGAGCATACTCACCATTCGGAATTCATACGCGTTGCAATGGAGGTAGAGGAAGAACAATGGAGGTATGGTGATAATAGATAGAGAAGGGGGAAGTTTTGATTGAGGAAACTCCGGCCTGTTGATGTTTCGCAAGGAGGACCTTCCTAGTGGTAAAAAGGGAGGAAAAGCTAAGATGCTGTTTGTTTGGATTGATCCAGAATCGGATCGTCCGTCCTTTTGATGGTTTGCAGGAAGGACCTTCCTGAGAAACAATTGTGTAACTGCTTGTTTCCAAGTGCTGACTATTCCACGTGTCCGGCCGCCGCGCGCCCGGAAACTGGTCATGTCTGCGCCAACAATAGCACGGAGCGGTTCTGGTAAGTTGGCGGGACAAAAGCACGCGCGACAGCCAAAAAAAAAGTTTTCCCGCAGACAAGTGTATATATCTCATTTCTCTCGACGACGTGGCGTACACTACTGCAACTCTGCAAGAGACTCACCGGCACCACGCTCCTTTTCCTTGTGGCAAAGACTAGAGCATAATTGTTGAGACATGCCTCATATAAGAGGTCATTCAGCAAGGATAACAATGAGGCATAATGTGATTCGTGGTGTTATTTCTAGGTAGACGGTTTAGAGGTGCTAATCATGCTTGTATTTTGGTATTTGCTACTTGTTGGTGGTGTGAACTTTGTGGTGATGAGTAGCTGTGAGATGCCATCTTATGATGTTTGATACTTGTCCTCTCTGTTGATTCTTTGCGGGAAGGACCTTTCTGATTATCGAATGTGTAACTGCTTGTTCCCTACAGTGATTATGGTAGAAACTCATACATATGCGCAGAATAATTGACGAAGGATGATAATATAGATATTTGTACATTGAATTGCGTTACAGGTGGTACACAATCGAAGTTCCTCATTACGGATAGCTAGGCAACAACCATGTTGCTCGTGACCAAATCCAGTCCCCACAAACCTGCTTAATGCGGATCGGCGGAGTAGTGTTGACACCTGGAACAATACCTATTCCCTGCTAGTAGATCCAATACTCATTATTTTCATCGTGATGATAAGTTCGTAGGAAGTAAATGTGATTTGCCCTCAGGTCAGCCAAACCAGAACTGGCATGCTCTTCTGTAACAATGCGCTTGCCAGGACCAAACAAGATGATCTTATTCCGGAACTCAGGAGCTCTCTCCCAGGGAATAGGCTGCCAAATGTCCCCCACGAATGAATGCAAAGTTAATTCTACCACCTCAGCTTCTTTCTCCTCCAGAACAACAAAGAACAATCGGTCTTCACCTTCGAGTAGGGAAGAGTTGCCCATGCCAATAACCCATGACAACCGAAGTCCAACAGGATGGGGAGGTGCTGGAAGATCTTGCCGCAAGTAGATCCGTGTTGACGGTGTATATGCGCATCCAATTTTGTTTGGACTTGCAAGCGGACAAGTCCTCCGTCGTAGTCAAGGGACCCTTCTTCCCTTAAGTATGAGAACCCAAGGTATCGAATCTATGGAACAATGTGCAACGCAAGGATTCAATCTAGTAAGGCAAAGAAACTCCTTTTGAAGAATCAAGTTGCATCTAATCTAAGAGATCATCAAGAGAACACATCTAATCTAATCTACTAAACTCAAGAGGTAGCAATAGAAAGCAAAGAGATAACCGATCTAGAGAGTCTAGATCATGCTTATGTTGTAGCTCCAAACAAGATAGATGAAGATAGAAAAGCGAATCTCATAAAAAGCATCTTTAAACCGTGGCCTCCGATCCGATTCCGAAGACGCCCGCCTTTTGGAGCCACCGTCCTGTCACAACGCACTCCTATTCGTGCGAGTTAGCCTAGGGCGAGTTCGAGAAGAACAAGTTGAAAACACTTGGTCGGTCCGGTATGCACCTCTAGCCACCGCGGCTACAAGAGCACCCTATTCTATCTATCTCAAGTATAGATTGAGGAAGAAGCAAAACCAAGGGAGAACAAAATCATAGAGAAGGCACTTGATCGCTAGAAATTGGATTCACTATAAAAACTTCACCATTAATGATTACATGAACAAGATCACCACCGGGATCCTACCTCGATCTTGATCCTTGCTCCGGAGCTCCGACGTGGTCTTCCATGCAAGGTTCCCACGTCGGCTAGGGAAACCCTAGACAACTAGCACGACCCTCCTCTCCGAGGTGGTGTCCCTCTAGCTTCTCTGCTCCTCGGCGGTGAATGACGAATGAATTGATGCGTGGCTCTTGGCAGGGGGACTATAAATAGTCCGAGGGGCGTCTAGGTCAAAGGGGGCACCGAACCGTGCCCGGAATGGGCTGGGCCGGCCGGCCTAGGCCGACCGGCCTGGGCCCATTTCGGCCCAGTTCGGCCCCGGCTTCCTCTCGGTTGCTTCTCGTTTCTTCTAGGACTTTCCACTTCCTACATGTCGGCCCTTGGCGTCAGTTTCTCCGCGGTTTGGATAGGGCTCCTTGTCGCGCAAGCTTCAGCATTTTCTGTCCAGGTCCTCGGAGTTTCACGGCTTCACGCTTCGGTCCTTGGGCCACTTGGAGTCATGTTCACTTCGTGTCTTGACTTGTGCCGGGCTTCATGATCTTCTCACAAAGTGCTTGATGAACTTTCCCGGGAAGTCTCCCTTTTAGCGTTAAAACCCTGCGTAAACAATAAACTCCAAAAACCACATGCGAGTGCGAACTTGACATATCATGAGGGTTAGGATCATTAGTTTGGATATTAAATCAATGCCAACACCGAAGGTAAACTCATGGCTAGGTTGACGGAAATTCACCGTCAACATCTCCCCCATGCTTAAACCTTGCTCGTCCTTGAGTAAGCCATCGATGGATATCAGTGTTGCCTTACATTATTTAAACTCTGCACTTGATCATCACGAGAAAACATAATGCTCTCAAAAATTTAATTTGTTAAAGTTTCATAATGTACTAGCCTTCATCCCTACGGAGGGTGGATATCAATTAAGCTCTTCCCACAAGTAATTAATCATGCTCCCAAATTTCAAATGAATCTCAGAAATTTTGAAGTGTAGATCAAGATGAATAAAAAGAGCTAAACCAAGTTCAAAAATTTAAACCACCTTGCATCTTGCTCATGTACTCTCATCTCATCTTGTCTCTCAAAGCCTATTTATCATACTCCTTTCCCCTCTCAATATATATATAAGTGGAAGGCTTTATATGGAGCTTTTGGGAAAAGTTTAGTCCTACCAAGATATTATAATTGGGATATTATCAAAACAAGACAAGCTTCTCATGGTCTTACCGAGACTCGTCAAAAAGGTCATTGGAAAAATAATGTTACAAGGAGGGGGAGAGAGATGAACACACACTTTTTGAGATAAGTGGACATGTGCAAATGGCAAAGAGTGATCCCGAGGCACAAACAAAGTCCTCGTTATCGGATTGCACATGGTTGGAAAGATGAGTATGGGTCTTGATCTTGAATCCTCTTCAAACTCCTAATGCATCTAGAGAGCCGGGGAGCTTTTATTTATTTATTTATTTATTTTCTTTTTCTCTCTCTTAATATACACATTTTTTTTTGCTTCTCTCCTTTTTCTTTCTTTCTTTATTTTTTTCTTTCATACTTTTTTTTTCTTCTTTTTTTATACTCCCCTTGAACTCTAGATTACATTGTACCTACCTCCTTGGCAGCTCCCCCTCATGCTTAGACGATTGCACGTCCTCGGGCAAAGAGGTGGTAAAAATTTTGTGTGCCAAGGTAGGTACTAAAAGTACTATGTTTTCCTGGAAAGAAACACTTGAAATCTTCTAGGGATCCTTCACGCAACCTTTATGTCGTCTTGGAGGTCTCCCAAAATTATACTTCATTCCTTAGCACCTTCATTCTTGTGATCTTCCTCGAAATATTCATCCATACTCAAATGATAGGTTGTGGTCAAGGAGGTAAACACAAAGATGATATTTTTGGTTTTAAGGGTGGATATCCGGCGAGGTTTGTGAAATTTCCGATGTGGAGATACACAATGCACGGATAGAAAGGCTAGCAATAAGATAGGTACGCAAAAACGGAATGACCAGCTTCTTAGTCTCGGGCCAGAGAAATCAAGCCCTGAATTAACTCACCCAAAGATAAATCTTGTATACTAAGTTTTTGCACTCAAATATATATATGGCTTTGGATAGGTAGAGCAATATGCAAGAGGTATTAATGACAAGGTTAGCATTAATTTTAAAAATAAATCATCTTTAACCCATCCAAAATTGAGAACATGAGAAAAACTATGGGTCTTTTCTTTATCATAACCTCCGCAAAGGATTAAGCTAGCATTTAATTTAATTTCAGATTTGCATTAAAGAGAGCATTAGCTTAATCATGCATAAAACAAGTACAAAGATAAGCATATAGGCAACGGTCATCATTTATCAACTTGGCATAATTTTCCATCCATATTAATTACATAAAACGATGGTGAAATTTATTCATGGTGATGGAAAACAAAAACTACTACTACCACACACATGCTGAAAATAAATAAAATAGAAAATGTTCGCACACACAAATTTGCACATAACTGAAAAATAAAGAAAGGGAGAAGGAAAAATCAAACCGAATTGGAAGCATTATTTCTTCTTCCTTCCTTCACTCTTCCTTCAATGGTTGATCCTTCGTCTTTATGATGAAAACAAACTTGGAGTGCCTCGGAGTATATGGTGGCGGAGCGGATGAACGAGTTGAGCGTCGAGGTCGAACATGTGGCTCCTGCGTGTGCCCTTGGGGTTTGCCCCACATGGACAAGGTTTGTGTACTCCTCATGCCTCCAAGGTGCAGCGTGTCGTTCCTCGACGGTGCCACGTCCTCCTCCAAGCTTTGCGGGGACTCGGAAATAGAGTGCCTTCATGAAGAGCTAGATGGCACCTCTGACGATGATGATATCCTTCTTCCGGGGACGATGTTCTTGGCCTTTTTCATCGTGCCTTGCTGCACAAATTCACAAACAACTCTCCCGGGGGTTTCTTGCCGGTAGAAAAACGCACAAAAAAGGTATATGGAAAGACAAGAATTGTAACAAATTTTCGGGGATTTTTAGAGAAGGAAGTGAGGCATGAATTTTTCTGAGTGGTTCGTGAGGTTTCTGGATTATGAACTTGTGAGCATGAACTTGCAATTGAGTTAGAGGCTTACCGGAGGAAGATGAACGCCGGCAGCTGAATAAAAAGGGCAGGCAGACCAGACCAGGCCGGCCGGCCTGGGGTCTCTGCTGCCCTAATTGAGTCGGCTCTTCTCCCACTTGCTCCTCGCTGCATTATGTCCTTGTGTCCTCATGCTCCACAAGAATCCATCGGCCAAATGCTCTCGGCCACTCCTTTGTTTTGAATGATGAGATTAATGCCTCCCTCCTTAACTTCATGTCACTTCTTGTCTTCCATGGTTCATGTGTTTTTACTTATTTCCTGCAAAACAAAGTCATGTTGCCCTCCCTCATGCTTGTCCTTTACATGTGCCCAAGATGTTTTCATGATAAAGCCTTCCCATGATGCATCATCGAGCACAAGGTGTTAAATAAACCTCAACTCCTTCCCTTGATCATGTTTAGATGCTAATTACTCCTCTAATTTCGAAAATTCAAAATTAACTCAGAGCTAGCAATGAGTCCAAATATATTATTAGAGGAGTTTTTAAACATCAAAAACAATTTGTAAGTCGAAAACTTTCTGACTACCTTTATTTTTGTTGCACCGGGATTGTTTGCTTTCATTAATTGATAGCAAGCTCCTCCGGCTTGACCGCGGGGTTATAGGTTTAGGTTCTAAATTTGGCCAAACATGAGAGAGAGATTTTGAATAAATAAAAACAAAAGGGGTTTGGAAAAACTCTAGCTCTAGAGAAACCGGTAGATGTTAAATGAGATCAAACCAAAAATTGAATTCCCTAGGTTCACGTGACTCCTAGCATGCGTAAAAATATTTAAAAACATTAATGTACATAGCAAGGCTCTACTCGTGTGTTGTTAACATGCGAAACAAATCTGAACCTACCATCATGGAGAGGATGGAAGGCTCAAATAGGATCTGAATTTTTGGTTCCAGTTTCTCGAAAAGAGGCAAATAAAACATGGGATGGCTCATGTCATCGGTTTAAGATAGAAAAATTCAAATATAATGACCGAGCAAATAAAAGGTTCTCTAAAAACTTGTTCAACCACTTAAGAGTTAATAAAATGTCTTGCGTAGCAAATTCTATGACCAACTTACTTGGAATTCGGAAATCTTCCGGGTTGTCCTCCCGGTAGCTTATTCTTGACTCGACGAACGGGTTGCCTCCCGCCAAGCGCTTCGTTTATAGTCCATAGCTAGACTTCTTCTCTTCTTCACTTCGGATCAACGCTCTTTGTGGGCGTTGCAATCTTGGGTACCCACTTCCGCACCATCTTGGGCGCGGGCTTATTCTTCGGCTTAGTCATTGTTTTTGGTCTTCACAAGCTGGCTTTGTTCTTTGGTCTTGACGGATGCAACAACTTCCTTGATCTTTGTTTCCTTCTTCTCCGACTCTACCTCCTTCTTTGGCGCTTCCTTGATAAAGCGACGATGAGGTGGAACATATTTAACATTGAACGTGTTGCATACCTCGAGACGTGGTTGAAACTTGAATGCACTTCCCTCGCCATAGATGTCGAACTTGGGTGCATCTTCGGTGATTCCCACGGGATAGCGAATAGAGTTGTCTCCCAACTCTACACACATGGCCATAGGCTTGAGTTCCGGTAGGCATAGCTTCTTGAACACGTCTCTTGGCATGACTCCCACACTTTCTCCAATGCCGCATAATGTCATCCCGTGCTTGTTGGTAAGCATGTCTCGGAAGTAGTGTGGTGGCATCTTCATGTCTTGGCTTGGCATCTCAAACTCCGGTCCTTCGGTTGTGATCTCCGTGGTCTTCTTAGTGCGATCCTCCGTCTCTCCCGAATGAGTTTGAATAGCCATCGCCGTCTCGGGACCTTGGGATCGTCCCGGCAATCTTTCTTCGTTACCCATCGGGCGCCCAGCAAGTTGTTCCACTTGCGTCTCTAGCATCTGCATCATGATGAACACTTCACGGATAGAGCTTCCGACCTCTGTCACCTTACCATCTAAATTCTCCAATATTTTCTCCATAGCCTCGAACTTAGTGACGGCATCCTTGTTGATCTTAGCTTGCTCGTCCATGAAGTCCTTCAATTGTGTACAAAGAGGAACCAAATCTTGAATGGATGAACTCATTAAATCGGGGTTTACCTTGGACATGGCCGTACTCCTCACACTCCTCGCATGTGGATCTTGCCTCGGCAGCCTTTAGGTCTTGAGCCTCTTTCTCCATCTCCATCTTCTCCATCCTCCTCATAAGTAAACCGATATGCCACTCAAGGAATTCGGCTCGCATGTATTCATTGAAACGCTCCAAAGCTTCTTCGATCGTCTCCGTGGGAAATTGAACAAACGTATCAATCTTGTTGCGCAAACTCTGAGTCTTGGCCAGTGAATAATATTCCTTCATGAAGTTCCTCATCAACACTTCCCAATCTTGCTTCGACTCCGCCGGTAGAGTGTGGAACCAACGCAAAGCTTTTCCAAGTAGCGAGAATGGAAAAAGCCTTGCCCTCATTTGATCTTGAGTCACCCATCCTCATCGAAAGTTTGACATAGTTGAACAAATGCTTGGAGGTGAAGGTTTGGATCCTCTTTACCGGTGAAAGGCGAGCGTTGCACCATGCGGATAGTTGAGACCTTGATCTTGAACGGCCTTCCGGCGTCTTGAAGGTTTGTGATAGGTAGATCAACGATGTCCGGGGTGCATAGCTCGATCTTGCGCTCTGGTTGCGATTGCTCTCCCATCGGTGGTGGTTGATGTTGATCTCTCTTCGAACTTGGAGGTGGAGTTTCCTTTGGAGATTCCGACGATCCTTCGGCCTCGGCTTTTGGATCTAGGGTTTCCAATCCTTTAGCTTGTGTTGCACGTCTCCTTTGCCTGTAAAATTTTCCTGGATCATCCACAAAAGAAAGTTTGGGTTTCTTGGAGAGGAAGCCATCCATCTCCGGTTAGGGTTAGCGAAAAAACAAAAACCTAAAAAGAAAAATTAGGGTTAGTCAAAAACTAGATTAGATTGATTTTTTTCCTTTTGAGGATGATCAAAGCTAAGAGATGCAAAAGAAAAATCAAAAGAAAAACTGAAAAAAATATTCAAAAAAAAGGCGATACTAGATCGGATCTTGATTGCTTGTTCCCCGGCAACGGTGCCAGAAAAAGGGGCTTGTTGACGGTGTATATGCGTATCCAATTTCATTTGGACTTGCAAGCAGACAAGTCCTCCGTCGTAGTCAAGGGACCCTTCTTCCCTTAAGTGTGAGAACCCAAGGTATCGAATCCGTGGAACAATGTGCAACTCAAGGATTCAATCTAGTAAGGCAAAGAAACTCCTTTTGAAGAATCAAGTTGCATCTAATCTAAGAGATCATCAAGAGAACACGTCTAATCTAATCTAATCTAATCTAATCTAATCTAATCTACTAAACTCAAGAGGTAGCAATAGAAAGCAAAGAGATAACCGATCTAGAGAGTCTAGATCATGCTTATGTTGTAGCTCCAAACAAGATAGATGAAGATAGAAAAGCGAATCTCATAAAAAGCATCTTTAAACCGTGGCCTCCGATCCGATTCTGAAGACGCCCGCCTTTTGGAGCCACCGTCCTGTCACAACGCACTCCTATTCGTGCGGGTTAGCCTAGGGCGAGTTCGAGAAGAACAAGTTGAAAACACTTGGTCGGTCCGGTATGCACCTCTAGCCACCGCGGCTACAAGAGCACCCTATGCAATCTATCTTAAGTATAGATTGAGGAAGTAGCAAATCCAAGGGAGAACAAAATCATAGAGAAGGCACTTGATCGCTAGAAATCGGATTCACTATGAAAACTTCACCATGAATGATTACATGAACAAGATCACCACCGGGATCCTACCTCGATCTTGATCCTTGCTCTGGAGCTCCGACGTGGTCTTCCATGCAAGGTTCCCACGTCGGCTAGGGAAACCATAGACAACTAGCACGACCCTCCTCTCCGAGATGGTGTCCCTCTAGCTTCTCTGCTCCTCAGCGGTGAATGACGAATGAATTGATGCGTGGCTCTTGACAAGGGGACTATAAATAGTCCGAAGGGGCGTTTAGGTCAAAGGGGGCACCGAACCGGGCCCGGAATGGGCTGGGTCGGCCGGCCTGGGCCCATTTCGGCCCCGGCTTCCTCCCGGTTGCTTCTCGTGTCTTCTGGAACTTTCCACTTCCTGCATGTCGGCCCTTGGCGTCAGTTTCTCCGCGGTTTGGATAGGGCTCCTTGTCGCGCAAGCTTCAGCATTTTCTGTCCAGGTCCTCGGAGTTTCACGGCTTCACGCTTTGGTCCTTGGGCCACTTGGAGTCATGTTCACTTCGTGTCTTGACTTGTGCCGGGCTTCATGATCTTCTCACAAAGTGCTTGATGAACTATCCCGGGAAGTCTCCCTTTTAGCGTTAAAACCCTGCGTAAACAATAAACTCCAAAAACCACATGCGAGTGCGAACTTGACATATCATGAGGGTTAGGATCATTAGTTTGGATATTAAATCAATGCCAACACCGAAGGTAAACTCATGGCTAGGTTGACGGAAATTCACCGTCAACAATCCGCATGTGTTCAGAAGAACTGCACCAGAAATCTTCCGAAGGAAGTGTAGTCCAGTCGGATTGGCTACCCAAATGCCACATGGAAACGGGCAATGACCCAAGCGCTGCAAAAGATTTCTCTGGCCAAAAGAAAGTAATCACGACAAATGACTCTGCACCAGTTGCTGTTTCAAGGCACAAGATACAAGATTGGAGAGTAGCCATTTGGCTCCATTTCGGAAGTCGAGGAAGGCGAATGTGCTTTCGAGGAGACAAAGGATTCAGCATGAGTGCGTTGCACCAATCTCTGCAATCTAAGGCGACTAGGCTTCCAGATCCGCCGCAACCAATCAATCTAGTCCTTGTCCCAGCCAATGCAGGAAAGGAGACCTCAAAAAGCCGCATATCAGCGATGGATGCGAATGTCACTGCTCTAGATTCACTGATAAATTCAGATTTCAGAATCCAAGGGTCAAACGGGTGTGCCTCACCTGAACGAGCGCAGTTCCAACCCTTGCAGACAGCTTTGAACATGATGAAATATCTTGCATCACTGATCTTATTGGCGACGCTCACAACAATGTCAGGAATAAGATTTGCCCAGGGACGAGGCATCATTGACAGGATAGCCAAAGAACAAGGTTGTGGGAGAACAATGGAGGAGTTACAGCTCCAACAAAGACAAATGAGTGGAAAAGGTAGTCCAGAAAAGGTCCGGTATACTGATGTATTGCTAAAAGGACCTTCTGGACTACAATTATTTCTTCCGATCCGTTAACATTCCGCTGAACGGTCTTTCCCCCTTCCTCAGAACGTCCTCCCTCCATCCACAAAAGAATGCAATTCTCACTTCCCAATAAGTTTATATGAAGATATAAGTGTAAACTTGGTCAAAATTGAATTAGTTTGAACTGAACGGATCCCACAACTACTCTAATCTTTTCAGGAGCAGTTTTTTCAATAATGGCTGAATGGGTTCCTCTGGCCATAAATATCCCCCTTCCTCCCAGCGCCCTCTTCCTCTCCCCACTCTTGCAACCAACAAAAAACCTCATTCTCGCACAGCGCCCTCTTCCTCTCCCAACTCTTGCAACCAACAAAAAAACGCCATCCTCACACAACGCTCTCTTCCTCTCCCCATGGAGCCATTGTCTCCTAGAGGTGCGGCGCAAGCCACATCCTCCTCCTCTTCTGATGAAAGGGTGGATCTCCAGTGGTCTGATGAAGAGGAGGCAGAGCGGAGGCCCATTCGGGTGGTGGTTGACACATCCTCTGATGATTCGGAGTTTGTGGAACAAAATGAAATCCAAGATCATGTGCCTCTGAAACATCGCACCCCTCGCAAGTAAGCAAGAGGTGCCAGGGGTCAAGGGCGCGGAAGCACTGCCACTCGATGGGAAACTGTCATCTCCAAGTGCCATCATCCTCTCTCATCCTCATCGGTCGGTGGCAGTCGATCTCTGCCATCCTCGCCGAGCAGAGGCCATCATCGACCGGCTGTCATCATCCGCCATGGAGCGGTGCCAAGGCCGTGCTCGACCGGCCGCCATGGAGCGGCGACATCATCCTCTGGCAGCGGCATTGGAGGGACGGCCTCATCCGCGGGCGGCACCCTGGGAGGTCCACCACCATCTTCCACGGGCGGCGGCAACAGAGCGACATCCTCGTCCGTGAGCAGCAGCAACAAGGCGCCGGGTGCACCATCGACAAAGAAGCGGCGCCTTGATTAGTGGATTAGTGGTAACTCCTACTAGTAGAAGTAGGAGTAGAAGAAGTAGAAGTAGAAGTCTGGTCTGATTGCATACTACTACTACTGTTTTTTCCTTGTAAGATGTTGGTTTTCTCATTGCGTAGCAGCGACAGTTTAATCCGGTCCGACTGAAAACTACAAACTGGACTTTCGTCCTGTGTTCATCCGGTATTTAAGAAATTAATGGAATGGACTTTCTGTATACAACGAATTTGTACCGAGGGAGTACACACACATTACCATTTTTATTAGAAACAACACAATCCAAATACAAACGACACAAATGCATGCATACGCATTGATTACACATGAGGATGGATCGATCCACCATAGTTGGAACTACAACGACATACTCTGAACGACATACTACTAGCATCTACCATCACGGCTCATACTACTACCATCACCACATACTACTAGCATCTACCATCATAGCTCATACTACTACCATCACCACATACTACTACCATCACGGGCTCATGGAAATCCAGCCGCTGCACGGAGTGCAACAAAACGTGGCTCCTAGATCAGATACTCCTCCAAAGCGCGATGCCTGGCCCTTGTATCCCAAACCCAGGTAGGCGAAATGCCAATGTTATGCGCGTGTAACAGCAGGTCACGAATGGTCTATTGACTGTGAGCCCTGTGGCAAAAAGGGCACACCCACATTGCTTCGTGATAAACACCGGCGGGCCCACCCTACTGAAGCCAAAGCAACACAGACCATTTTAGGTCATGCGTTTCATCTTGTTCAATGAGCACTGGCCGCGGGGGTGGCATTTCAACGGGCAACAGTAGACGTGGCGGCCTAGGCTGTGGGAGAAAAGGTGGTGCCATGAGGTTCAGCTGATCCTGAGCTGCCGTTGCCAGCGGCTGAACTGGAGGTGGCATCACCCTCGGGTGTTGCTGAGGTGCCAATGCCAGCAGAAGTGGAGGTGCCATTGGGGCCGGGTGCTGCTGAGGTGCCGATACCAGCGGAAGTGGAGGTGCCATTGGGGTCGGGTGCTGCTGCGGTGCCGATGGCAGCAGCTGAACCAGGTGGTGGTGAGGTGCTATTGCGCCCGACAGCTCCCCCTTCCCTGACTCCTCCAAGTTCCATGCTTCGTCCCTTCCTTGCCTGGCCATTCCCCACGTACTGCATACACAAACGAAGAACAAACCCTACATAAGCTAACAATGTGACCGTCTCGATACCATGCATACATAAAGTAAAGAAGATTAGCCAACAAAATGATCTCACCCTTGTATCCCACTGAAGTAGAGAAATGCAAGACGGGGAACCGATGAGTGTTGGCCTTGCCTTTCAAGAACGCTGTGCTGCACTCGCCTATTTATCGAGGACTACAGCGGTCACGTGAGCTTGGTGTAGCATTGCTAAAGTTACTAAGGAAAACGTGAGATGCTCGGAATATAGTCAGGCCTACGCGTGATAGGAATCTATCTAGGTCAGAATCTTCAGTGGCGTGCGTCGATTACATGTGTGGACGATGGGTATCACGGGATGAGCCGGACGTGTCTAGGTATGTGTTTACTTCCGGACTTTCCTCTCTGCAGAGCACAAGAAAGTCCTGCGGACAAATCACGCCGCATCAGCTGCATCTAATGGCTGTCTCACTGCGTCAGCTCATGCCGCATCAACAACGAGACAACTCTCTAACGTTTATTTATGTAATGGTTTAGGTGTCAATTGCATCTGGAGAACAAGATTGGGCGCTGTAATCAGATGGACCGGATGGTCCTTGCATTGCAACACGCAGGGTGCGGGATGACTTGACAAGTCCTCCTCGATCAGGTACGCTGCGTGAGTCGTGACTGTAAAGGTCTACGAATGGTCTGGATTCGCACTTGATGATTCCCGCAGGCCTTGGAGACTGAGAAACGTGATGAACTTGTTGACGCGACAAGACCAAAACGGAATAAGCTGGAATTGGAATAGCAATATATGTTTTTCTGTGTGTGTGTAATATTAACATGCATATAAGCACAGAAGGGCATCTTGAATGGGCGTTTGGGAACGACACGCTCTCACAATTTGATCCACGTGTCGATCATGGAGAATTGCAGTTAAGCACTGGCACCGGGCGTTAACCGACGAACTTGTGTGCACACACAGCACACCCCCTTTGAATGGACGTGTCAATCATTGTGAATCGCACTTAAGGACTAGAACCAGGAAGTTCATAACCCGAACGTGGCCACACCCGCTCTGAAGGGACGCGTCCATTTCGGGTGGTAACTGATGTCCACGAATGGACGTTTCGGAACGACACATTCACTCCCACTATAATAAGAGACACTTTAGGCATGAGACGATCAATGCAGGCCATTTGTGTTAATGGCTTTAGACGCTAAAATGATTCCTTCCATGCAAGTCGACTTCTCAGTCTCAAGCCAGGTGGTTTTATGCGGAGCGAGATGCCATCAACACATGGGATAAGTGCTCTAAGGCATTTCTCACAAAGTTCTTCCCGGTGGGCAAAACCAATGCCCTCCACGCTAGAATTTCGGGCTTCCAGCAGCAGAATGATGAGAGTATCCCGGAAGCATGGGAACGTCTCCAGGAGTACATCACCGCGTGCCCACACCATGGCATGCAGGGGTGGTTCTTAATTCAAACCTTCTACCACGGGCTCAAGCGTACCACCCGTGAGCACCTAGATGCAGCCGCTGGAGGAGCCTTCTTCTCGCTACAAGTACCCGCCGCCAAGGAATTGATCAAAAAGATGGTGGCAAACCAAGGTTGGGATGGAGATCGTCTCCAACCCTGTAACCGTGATGTACACCAAGTTGATGGAATCAACATGCTCGCCGCCAAGATGGACCTCCTAATGAAGAAATTGGAGGCACCGAGCAATATGGAGACCGCTAAGATTATGGACGCTCGCATGACGTGCGAGGTGTGCGGTAATGTGGGTCATTCTGGAAATGATTGTCCCGAGACAAGGGAAGAAGCCAGCTTCATCAACAATGGCAACAACAACGGGTTCCGCAACAACAACTACAACAATCAAGGGTGGAACTCGAGGCCCAACTTCCCGTTCAACAATCAAAATGGAGGTAATTATTCTAACAATTTCAATAATCAGCCCTCCATTAGAGATCTTGTCTTTGGCCAAGCTAGAATTAATGAAAACTTAAACAAGAAGCTAGCCACCAATGATAAAGTTCTCGAAAATTTAAATTCCACCATAGAATCCTTCACTATTGCTATGAAGAATCAGCTAAGCTTTAATGAAATGATAGAAACTCAACTTGCTCAGCTTGCTGCTTCTTTACCTTCTTTCGAGTCGGGTGGAATCCCGGGGCAACCCGAGCCTACCCGAGAGAATGTTAGCATTATATCCACCAGATGGGGTAAGCCATCTAGGAGGGTGTATGCACCTAACCATGTAGGGAAGCTTATACATCAAATCCAAGACCCATGGGAGGAATCAGTAGTCTTGCACAAGAAAGATAATGGATATCCGGCTATCACATGCACGATCTATTATCAAAAGATCAAGAATGCTCTTTGTGACCTTAGTGCGAGTGTCAACCTCATGTCCAAAGCCATGTTTGAGGAGTTAGGATATCCTGCTCTCTCTCTGACAATTATGACAGTCCAACTTGCCGACTCATCGATTAAATACCCAGAGGGCATAGTGGAAAATCTCTTGGTGAATGTCAAAGGCTCCTATGTCTTTGCGGATTTCGTGGTCCTCGACACACAAGATGATGGAGAAATGCCGCTTATTCTTGGGCGACCATTCCTAAGAGATGTCAATGCAAGGATTGATGTCGGAGCCGGAAGGATTCAATTCCGCATAGGGCGAAGAAACATGACATTCAAATTTCAAGCAAAAGAAGAGCAATGTTACCTAGTGCAAGATGAGGAATCTCGAGAGTGGAGGAAGCCACGGCCCCAATACAAGAAAGAGAAGGTAGCCCCGACCAAGCCCAAGGTGGATAGCCTCATTACAATGATGAGGAAGCATTGGGAGCAAGACAAAGCATTCAAAGGGCGCCACCAACCAAAGAAGCCGAAGGCAATCAACAAGGCTAAGGGGGAAAAGAAGACGGAAACCTAAAACACCCCCGTTAAAGCCTCACCGACCTCAGCGCCACTGAAGAAAACAAAGAGGGTGTGGCGTGTGAAGGGAGCATCGTCTGAGTCTTCCACTCTGGGACCGGACGAATCCAAGATCAATTGAGCAAACGGAGGATTCCCGCTCACGGACTCTAAACTACGAGCCCTCACCGTGAGGTAAACCGGTATCTATCTCATATTTCCCTTCCAACATTTTATTTCATGCATCAAGCATATTTAAATTTCAAATTTGATTTCACCATTGCATTAGTAAGTAAACAAGACATAGAAAAATAGTTTGGAGATTTTTGGTGATACGGCCGAATCTGGAGGTACGGCCGTACCCCCCCCCCCTCGACAAAATTTTTGTGTAGGATGTTTACAGGAGGGGACACGAGTGCTTGGAGCAAATGGAGTAGGGCCGGCCGAACCTAGTGGTACGGCCGTACCTATGATCTTCCACGAATCCATCAAGCCAACCACTACAAGCTTCCAAGTGCTCAACTCATTACCAAAATGAAGACACGCCAACTAGGTAGCCAAAATTTAGCTTGGGGGAGACCCCATTTTCAATCAAGGAAGGTATGTCCATCCAAACCAATTTTCAACATCTTGTTTATCACATTTGAATAAAAGAAAACAACAAAAATATTTGCTTCAACCATGTGCACTTGAAATCTTGTCTATATACCCTCACGTTGGAAATGATGAATAGTTGTTATGTTAAACTTTGCAAGAACCTAGTGTACAACCTTGTGATCTATGAGCATTTGAATTTGTTGGTATATTTTGAGACAAGAGCCTGAAATAAAACTTTGTGGGAAGAAAATGCTTATGACCAAACCTAGGGTGTTGACTAGTATGATATGGTGAGACAATGTTGATCTTGCTCTATCTCATAGTATGGTGAAAATCTCGGATGATTTCTTTTGAGAAAATAAAACAAGACAAGTTCTTCAATGGTCATATCACCTACCAAAGCCATATGTCGATATCAATGTATAAACCTTCTACATATGCTTGCTTGTGACCCATTGAGTTTTGCCAAATTGTTGTGACCCTTGGTAGAATCTTTTCATGCTCCCATGATCGAGATCATGTACACCCACATATACAAGCTAACTTCCACACCGGGAGTTACGCAAAACATGCCATCCACCCACCAAAAATAAATACTCCAAAGTTCCTAAGAGATTTCTCTTCTTGTATTCTTGCAAAAGGAGAGAGGGGTCATCAAAAGAAAAAAAGAGTATATCCTCAAGAAGCATAGAAAAAAAAGATGTGCTCCAATCAAAGAGCATAGAAATGATGAAGCATGACCCCCTCCAAAATAAAAGCAAGAGGAGAATCTCAAAGCAAGGAGTACTTAGAAAAACAAACAAAAATATTCCACACACTTGCACATCTCGATCAAGTTGCATGACTAGTTTCTTCTTGGATCCGGTCTTTGGCTCAACAACATCATGTGGCACAAGTGAGTCTCATGCTTATCCTACCCAAAGCGCCACATACAAGCCATAGAGTAGGAAGTTGAGGCTCGCTCAAAAGCCTTTGGTGAGGTAACATATACCACTTGAGCGATCGAGGGAACCATCCGAGGAACCTTGTCTTTCTTTGCAAAAATTTCAAAACTCCGAGATAGGATCCAGAAAAGAAGAGCGAGTGATGCAAAGTTAGAACCATTCTACTCTTCAACCTCCGAAGGCAAGGTGGAAAGTTACAAGCCCCACAGGTAAGATAGGGCTAAGTTTCTCTCATACCAATCTTTTCAAATAGCAAGTAGAGCATGGATTTGTGCATAGGTACTTGCCGAGTGGTAACATCATGCAACTCCTGATCCACCGAGGCCAAGTCTAGGCTTTGCTCGAGGACGAGCAAACGTTTAGCTTGGGGGAGTTTGTTGACGGTCCTTACAACAAAAATTTGACCGTCAAAACCTCGGGTTCGAGAGGAGTATGTGACAAGTTTCATGCACATTTTTAGTAGTAATAAAGTTCCACGAGTTGTGTTGTGAATTTCGTAGGCAGGTACACATTTTGGGAGAATTTGGGACCAACATGCCACATATGCCAGGCACGGCCGAACCACCTGGTCCGGCCGAACCTGCAGGTGCGGCCGGCCTTGCAGGTGCGGCCGGCCCTGCCCGGTGGCACGACCCTGGTCCAGAGCACCCCTACTCACTTGAGCACAACTTGGACGAGTGTGATTCACTAGAGGAATGTTGGTTTGATCAAAGGGTGAATGCTAGGATCACATGGATAAATGGGTCCACTTATCTGATTGCTGAACCGCCACAACCGCCATCCAAAGGCGATCCTAGGTGTTCCCTGACACAGTCGGTGCATCACACGGCATGGGGTAGGGCCGGCCGCACCTATAGGGCCGGCCGCATCTGTCACTTAGCGTGCCGGGCGATACTGACCCAAGGAACCGACCTACAACCGCCTCAGGAGCAGTGATCAGGAGCATCCAAGGCAAGAGGCGGCACATCCTAGGGCCGGCCGTGCCTAGAGAGCCGGCCGCACCTAGGGTTTTCTTTCCCTGCGCTCCACCGACCTCCCTTGCCTATAAAAGGCACCTCCCACTCGCTGGAATGGACACACAACACAGGAGCATCTCCATTTCTCTCTATTGTTCACTTAGAGTAGGATTAGTGTAGTTTGGGAGTTAGAGTCGAGTCGAGCTAGTCTCGGGGTTCCGGAGGAGTCTTCTTCAGGGTTCCGGTACTACTCTTGTATCCTTTCTTTGTTTAGACTCAAGTGGAATTCAAGTTATCTTTCCTTTCGAGTCAATTACATTCAGCTTTTACTTTGCTCTAGAAGCTTTATTCTTGGTTTGGACTAAAGTTGGTTTAATATTGGTTAGCGTAGCTCTCTTGAACCCTATAGTGTTGTGGTCGTTCTTCGCTTGATCTTCTGCCGAGTACGTTTGTGCTTAGTAGAGGAGAGAGACCTTCCTTCGTGATATCCGGGGAAAGGTTCTTTGGTTCGTTGTGAGCGCGGTGCTCAGAGCTTGCCTTAGTCTTAGATTGGTGTCCCGTTCAATGGAATAGTTGTGGTACCCTAGGGAGGTGACAGCTCCGGACGGGCTCAGTAGTCCACCACGTTAGTTCAGGCCGGTAGGATTCTGCGCGTCGTCGTTCTCCCTTCTCACCCCAGTCCGAGAGCGCGGCTTTGCATGCCCCTGCAGCACTAGAAGAGCTTGTCGAGTTTAGCTTGCCTTGGTTATCCTTTGCCTTAGTTCTTTACCTAGAGTTGACAAGAATAGATAGATTGTGTTAGGATCCTTTCTCGTCTCATTGTTCTCCTAGCTCACTAGGTCCTCTCTAACCCTTTATCAAGATCTCCTTGTGTGTGTCAAGTTATTCCCCGATTATCTTTATTCGTTACCCTCGCTATAGCTGTTTACCGAGTGTTGTTACTCTCCACCGTTTATCTGATCATCTTTGCCGTAGTGCTTCCCTTGGGAAAATATAAATACGATAACCCGAATACCACCGGGTGAAGTGCTACAATGGTAATCCGTGCGCTTGCGGACCTTTCTGTGACGTGTGTTTTACCAAAGATGTTCCTAGCTCCATTACTAGGGGAATAAACCCGGTAGCGATGTTAGCGAGTGCCAACAAGCATTTTTGGCGCTGTCGCCGTGAGTGCAAACCTAGTAGTGAGGCTAAGGAACGTCTACAGCTGTCGTCCTTGTTCCTCTGCAGAAATCCCAAATGGTATGTGTCTCGTTGCTGCTATGAAGACACACACTCACACATGGCGATACGGTCGCATTATGTTATTGTTTGTCAAACCTGTGACTGCTTCCACGTAGGTGCGAGTATTGTTGCGTGCGATGGCTGGAGACCCAAACGATGAAGATGATACGTTTCGAGTTCAAGCTACAAAAGAAGTTTGGTTCATGAATCGGGATCTACAAGAAGAGGATTTGAATGTCTGGTAGAGCATCATGACATTGAGCGCGTGACATCCAGTGAAGATCGCATAGACATATCATGTGTTGTTTCAGTACTGGAGGACGACTGCATTGAAGTTCCTCCTCCATCAGTGCAAAGAAGCATATGCCAATGCGTTGCAGCCCAAGCCCCTGTGGAAGTTGTGTTCCACATAGGTGCGGAATGCCGGGTGATACAAGCGATACGTGCCGATGTGGCGAAAGTATCTTGTGTGATGGAGGCAATGCTCTACGGCCCAGGAGTGGAGTCTAGCTCTGAAACTGTTACAATTATTGACACACACCCTGATGGCTTCTCGGTCCTGATCAAATATGCTAGTGAAGGATCACTCCTGGAGGAGGCTGATTTATGGGACACTCCTACCAATGCCTGGCCTTATTTACTCTCGGTCGCCGACGTGTACCAAGTCGAAAGGTTGAAGCTGCACTGTGCGTCAAAGGTGTGGGACATGGCAAGCGAGGAAACTGTGACTTCATTTCTATGATGGGCAATTCAGGCTAACTGCACACAATTGCAGGACAAGTGCATGTCTCTCTTAGACCGAATCTTTCCTCACGGAATACTCACATATGATTGGGCGGTTGTATGCACTGATCATCCCGAATTTATGCACAATCTCCGTAGAAGATTACCTGAAGGGTTGTACCAGGGTCCCCTGTAGTTTTAATGTTTTATTTAAGTGTTTGTAGTCATGTAATAAACAATTGAAATGGTACGTTATTTTGTTGCAGTGAGTACATTTGTAATGCGAAAATCGGATCATCCGTCTAACGTAAATATGAAGTATAGTCCTGTTTGTGTTTGTCCATTCCATGATCCATGGTAGCACGGACAACCCAGTCAACAACTTGCCTCTCTGCGTAAGGTCACTGACGTTTGGGTCTGACACCCAAGCGATCTTTCCTTTGGGTCACTGACGTTTGGGTCCATGATCCAAAGTATTTCGTTTCCCGCTCTGGACCACAAAGGCGGGACTTGAAATTTTGAATTCCCCGCTCCTCCTTCTGGTCCTCCTCGTTTATATATAAAACAAAGAGGGAAACCAGGTCTCCCAATTCCCTCCTGGTAATTTTCCAAAATCAGGGGATCTTCTCCTCGACCGCCGAAGAGACCTAGATCTGCGGCGGAAGCAGCAACGGAGGCCTAGCTACCGACGAAGGCTTCCTCTGCTATGAGCGGCGGCCTTCCTCTTCTACGAGCGGCGGCCTTCCTTGGCAACGTCCTTGAAGCTGCAAGATGGTTCAAACTCGTTGCTCCGTCGACTCCCCCGAGGCTCACCCTGGCGGCCGCAGATCTGCAACAGTTGCGCAGAAAATCGTGCTGAAAGTGCAAGGTCGGGCTGCTAAATCGAGATGACATTCAGCACCTTCTTCCCGTCCTATTCGTCAGGTCTGCAGTCTCCTCCCTGTATTGATCGATTGAATTAGATTGCTTCCCCATGCTCTTTGGCTTTCTATAATATTCTATCATGTTTGGGTGATTGTGGATCTACTGTACCCTATTGCAAGAGTTTGTTAGAAGTCATTTTATTTGAGGTTTGTAGAAATTTGTAGATAAAATTGTTGGACTGCTTCCCCATGCTCTTTGCCTTTGAATATTGTTGTTGCATGCTTGGGTGATTGTGGATCTACTGTACCCTATCGTAAGAAGTTGTTCGAAGTCATTTTATTTGAGGTTTGTAGAAATTTGTAGATGAAATTATTGGACTGCTTCCCCATGCTCTTTGCCTTTGAATATTGTTGTTGCATGCTTGGGTGATTGTGGATCTTCTGTTCCCTATTGCAAGAGATTGTTCCAAGTCAACTTATTTGAGGTTTGTAGAAATTAAAGGATGAAATTATTATATTGCTTACCCATGTTCTTTGGCTTTCCATATTTTTGTTGCATGCTTGGGTGATGATGGATTGGGTGTGATCGTTCATGTACCGCATTGAACTTAATAGATGAAATTGCTTCTGATTGCTAATGATCTCAACCCTTATCTCTTGTTCTTGTACTTGTTTCAGCGGGCCAAAGGGTCAACATCTGTAGTCGCTCCTGTTCAGACCTGCTCCAAGGTAACAAACTCAACACCTTCTTTGTTTCCGATTGCGAATGATCTCAACCCTTACCTCTTGTTCATGTACTTATTTCAGTGGGCAAAAGGGTCAACGTCTGAAGTCGCTCCTGTTCAGACCTGCTCCAAGGTAACAAACTTAACACCTTTGTTTCCTTAGTTTGAATCAATTACAAGGTCCTAATCTGACTTGGGATCCACTGTTGCTAGATGGAAGCTACCAAGTCAATGATGCTTCTTCCCGAACAAATTAAAACAGAGGCAGCCGAGTACTCAAGAATGGGTACCAAATCCTTATGTAGTAGTGTTGATGAAGAGCGAGTTGACGCTCCCAATCAGGATGGGGTACAACTACGACAACGGTTTCTTGCTCACCAGAAAGAGTTATGTAGCTTGAAGAAGAAGACCGAAGAATCAGAATCAACCCTGAAAATGCAGTTGGCTGAGATTAAGAGGTTGCAGAAGCTAACCGAAGACAGTGAGGACCTCCTTCGTCTACTGCTTAGCAGTAAAAGATGAAGAGGTTAAGATCATTAGATCAAATCTCCACTTTCTCTTGTGATTATGAACTGGATTTAGCTTTGTTAATCAATGTTCCTTGTGATACTGTTATCTTGTAATAGTTTGTGATATGTGATGAACAATATGGTCGTGCTTGATAATAAACAATAGTTTGCTTTATTGTATAAAGAAATATGTGCTGAATACTATTTTGCCAACCAGATCGGAATTATTCAAAAAAGGATCAGAATTGAAATGAAATCCATTAATACTGAAACATGATTAGTTAATTTTATATTGTCCTTCAGTGGGCTTAGCCCACTTTTAATTGGGCCAAAAGTCAATTTTTTTTCAAATTAACGTGACATAGAAGGCCGCAACAATGTGCGCACTTGTTGGACTCGACCCAACCAAAACGGGCCCACCCTAATCAAATTTCATCTGAAAAAGCTACAATTGGGCCCAACAAAATCTTTTTTGGGCTATATGAACAACGCCAGCCTACAGGAACAGTTTTGGGCTCAATCCAGCTACAATCGGGCCAAATTCGTTTTATGATGCATACGATTTGTCACAATTGGCATGCCACATCGGATGCCACATCAGATTCTGTCCAGCGTGGCAAAGCTGTAGGAACGAAGTTATGACACATTGTATAGACGAATTTCCACGCGTCATTAAACTCATGACGCCAAGAAATAAGGTCTCGTCATTAATCACGGTTTGTGACGCTCGATTAATGACGGAGCATTTTCGTAACAACCGGCGTCATTAATCATGGTTTATGATGAGAAACGACCTTTTTTGTGTCACTAGTCGGCGTTTTTCTTGTAGTGAAATGTTCTCTAAACAAAAACTTATAAAGGTGTTGTAGTGAGGTAGCTCGCATGTTCTTAGGAATCACCTGTCCACCGTTCTTTTCAATCTCCACCTGAAAGGTTAGCAACCAAAAATACCCGAAGGACAAACTTATCATAAAAACATGCTCTTGCTTTTTATTTGAGAAGGGAAATAAAATCTAACCTAATCCAAGCTATCTCCTGGTAGTGCTTTGTTTACGGTCATAAGCTCGACCCTGGGAACTTCCTTCCTGCAGCTGTCATTGGTGATGTCATTCCCGTCTCACCACCAATTGTTGGTGTATCAGTGAAGCTTTAGCTGCAGGGTTAGTGCCACAGTGCATACACGAAATCTGCAATGCTTATGGTAAACATATGCATCTACAACCAACCTTCTAAACGTTGAGCAAAAGAGGACCAAAAGGCGGTTGTAGTCCTCGTGTGTGCCTAGTGCACCAAGCATAGCTGACTTTGGAGAAGCATGATGCAAGCATGGTTTAGGTGGTATATCAAGAGTGAAGCTATCATGCCCGTCCGTGGAATCCTTCCTTTTGGACTCCAGAGTCGGCGCCTCATAGATTTCCATGGCCCATGAACTCTCCATCTCGAGAGATTCATCAAGTAAGATCGATGTTGATTCTCGATCAAGGTCGAGAGCAACATGATATGGGCCAGCGGAAAGAGGCTCAAACTCGACTGAGGATGATGATGATCGTTCGCCTAAGGGGTACTCCTGAGGGGTAGAAAATTCTACCACCTCAATGAGAACGGGCTCAGATGATGCGAGCAGAGATACATGCATCATCTCCTCGAGCGGGTTTTGCTTGGGAAGAGGCTTCGCCATAGAACTTTCTGAGAACAAGGGAGCGGTGGCAGAAGCGGCTTCCCTAAGCTTTTCATCTAGGCTCCCTCGAGATGCATCGAGAAGTTTTTCTGCTGGGGAGCCTAGGAGGAGATCAAGATCGAGGACATCAAAGATGTGGAAGTCTAGATTAACCTTGATCTTGTCTACTAGGAGCGGCACAGCACATGCAACCCCCCGACACTCAAGAATATGTCCGGAGGGACAACTCTTGAGGAGTTTGTCAGATGGTCTTAACGTAACGTTGCCCAACAAAGTGTACGCTAGGTGCCATGGCATGACATTAACCTCCATAGTGAGGTTAAGATGGGCTTCTACAATAATTCCCTTTATGGAACAAGAAATGATCGTAGAGGGTGAACAATTCCAAAGTGCTTCAGAAAAGTTTCCCACTCTAGTCAACCACTTCTTCTCCATGGCCTCGATGATAGATGTTTCGTTTGGAGGATCGGGAGGCAGAGGAGGTACCGTAGGCCTCGGGGAAGGTTCTGTCAAAGGATCTATAGCTGGCTGGATTTGGACAGAAGAGGGCTCCTTCCCTAGTTGGACATCTAAGCAATTCAAGGTGTTTCTTAGATTTTCAAGAGGGTCATCCTTGAATCGATATAGGGACTCTGGAGGTTGAATTTCTTCTACCTCCATTGTTCCTGGTTCGGTAGAGGGCTCAACAGACGATTCTTGGGATGTGGAAGTCGAAGGCTCGGATTCAGATGTTGAGAGACTCTCATGGATCGAATGTGATTCTTGGTGGGGTTCGTTATGGTCGGTAGGGAAGAAAGAGTTTTCTAAGAGGTTGTCTAGGATTGCTCTTCCTTCCACTAGAGTTTTGTGTGCAAACGAACCTCCAGGAGCGATGTCAAGATCTTGGGCAGCGTCCATGTCTAAACCCATGCAAAATGCGTAAAGCAAGACATCATCGGGTCGAAATGAGCCGGGTCCATATGCACAAAGGTGTATGAACCTAGCCCACGCTTCTCCTATAGACTCCTCCTCTAATTGTTCAAACTCGAGAATATCCCCTGGGAGAGAGGCCATATGAGTATACCATTGGACCGTCCTCTCCACGAGAGAATGAGTTGCAAAAGTTATCTCGAAGTTTGCCCCAATCACCATTTACACTTTTTACAGTGTCAGTGTACCATTGCTCCACCCTTTCTGACAGAGACAGGGGGAACAACATCCACCTTATGGATTCCTGTGTCATGCCTGGGAGAACCAGACGCGAACACATTTCCTCGAATTCTTCCAAATGAAAGTAGGGGTCTTCATTGATCGCTCCAAAGAAGGGTCAATCCTGAACCATGCCCATAATGTGGAAATGAAGTTCATGGTTGGATGAAGACATTGATGGATCATTGAACTCGTAAGTTGAGGTGGAGAGGTCGTGAAAGGATGGCCTCTCCATGGGTAACGGGGGTAAAGGTAGAATAAAGAAAAATGAAAAGATATGAGGACCACTTGGTACGAAGATAGATACAGCAACCGTTCCCCAGCAACGGCGCCAGAAAGCTTGTTGGGTATTTTAGCGACACACGAAATAAATCCGCAAGCGCACGGATACCGTTGTAGCTTTCACCTCAGAGTATTCCAAGGGTATCGAATCCAAGGGAACGTGTGTGTACTAACTTCGTATAGTCGGTCCAAGGACACACCCAGATAAGAGGCAAGGATAGGGAGGATTCCTAAAGATAGCACTATAGATGAGATTAAAGGTCGATCTCTAGATAGAACTTGGCTCAGGATACCGATAGCCCTGACTTAACAGGCGACTCCAGTATGCGGATCTATGTGGAACGGAGGTCAGACTATATCCAGCTGCGGAGGATCAACCAGGGCCAGAAGGGCTGTCACCACCTCCTGGACTGCCTCTACCTAACCTTGGGATAAACCGAACGGATGATAACCGGTAGCGTGTCACAACGTCTATGTTGTGGTTACTGCCGTAGCCAACGGACTACGGCACCCTGTACTGATAGAACTACGACCACGGAAGAGAACTGATCTCACACACTATAGGTACTACTAGCTTATGCTAAAGGCATACGAGAGAGCACTCGGTCCCGTACTATGCTTCCAACGTATACGAACGACTTGCAGCAGACGAACGCATAAACCCAGGATCTACGCACTAGTAGAGGAAAAAGGCTACTCATGCAACCTAGCATGGACTATTTGAAAGGAATCACGAACACACTTTATTCTAATTAGAGCATGCAAGTATATCCACTTTATTCTAAATGACGAACATGCATACAAACGGATAAGAGCACTTATGAACCTATGCTACAAGATCGAAAGGTAGTGCTCGAAGACCACAAGCCTCTAAATCAAGAACAAACGAAGAACACAAGAACATATCACCTACGCATGAATGCTACTTTAGTCTAAATAGGAAATGCGGAAATACTTACTTTACTCTAATTGAAGAACAAGCATCCACAAAAATACATACTCTCTCTCTCACTCCCTACTCTCTAATCTACCAAGGAGAGGCCTCTCCTTTGAAGGGAAGCTCTCATCCATGGCTGAAGTGGTGTGTGTCCTATTCTCTACCCCCTCCCCTCATATTTATAGGCCAAGAGGAGCTCCCTAGGCTGCCTTGGGCGCCACCAAAGAACCAATGAGGTGGTGACACGTGCCGCAGAGGAGTGGGGGCCAAGTTGGTGAATCTTCCATGAGAAGGAGTTGTAGGCTTCCGGGCGGATATTCGGGCATGCACCTGGCACCGCCTTTGGCTCGTCACGACAAGACGACACGTGGAAGGGCGGCGCGAGAGGCCTCAGAGTGGGTTCGACCGAACTGGGGATCGGCCAATCCCGGGGTGGCCCCGATCGTGCTGGTATTCGTCCAGGTGACTACTAGGTGGGTCCCAAGGTGGGTATGGGGGTGTTTGTGGTGTTTCTAGTCCGTTATCTCGTGGTTGTGGGCCCTTGGATCCGCGCGCTTGCTCCTGATTGGTTGAGAGTGTGCTTCTTTGGATTGGTGAGGTGTCATGGCCACGTGGGCGCCTGTGTGGCAACACATCGCCACGTGGCCTGGTGTGGGTCCCACCGGGTCCACATGATGTCTTGTGCATATCTCTCTCATCCGGGCTCTGATGTATGCAAATGATATATCCATTTCGATCGTCTCGACGAGCCCGTTGCAATGGTGCAGACCAATTTGGCAATTGAGGTTGTTTTTTATGATGCCATATCTATGCCATTGGCTTACTTGCTCTCAGTTGTTTCATTCCATGTGCATTTACATGTGTCCTGCAACAAAACATAGAAACACCAACACTTGTGGAACTTGTCAGTATAAAGACCTATTCTAGTGTTGATGACCACTTTCCATTCATTTTATGCAGGAGTTGACGGTGTAAAAGTGGTACTTAACAGCCGTCAACAGTGCCTCCTCTTCGACTTGGACACCCTTGTTGGACTTCTTCTACTCCATTCCATGCACCAATCATGGTCGTATGCATGGGTGTCATGTCCTCATCAGAGGGGCTTACAAGTAGAGCAGTGGCAATCAGCTCCAGCCATCAACTCATTCAACCGATCAAGGATCGGGTCCACCCGGCTTACGAGTATTGGGGGCAGTCGGACCCCACTCGTGAGGTGAATTGCATGGTCTCCAAGGAGGATATGGTGGCAAAGGTGGTCCAGCTCTGTATTGGTAGGATCCACAACAGGACTTGCCTAAAGGCACACTCGCTGGTCCGACCAGCGGACGTGGTAAGTTCTGAAACTTAACTCTTTTGATATCTTTTCCTTTATGTCATCGAGGAAGACCTCTTAGACTTGTGTGTTTGTTTTGCAGGAACGTGAGATGCAGTACTAGAGTCCTGCACCGCTACCCAAGGGTGAGGAGCCGCGTCGAAAGCTGAGGTCGGAGGATTACCAACCTCCTGCCGCCGACCTCTTGGAAAACTACCTGTCAGACTCATCTGTTGAGGCTGACGGGGACGACAACCAAGAGGTCGGGGCAGGTGGCACAAGCAAGCCGGCTGCAGCAACTTGTTGACGGTGAATTTCCGTTAACATAGCCATGAGTTTACCTTCGGTGTTGGCATTAATTTGATATCTTATCCATTGGTACTAACCCCCTTGATATAACAAGTTCGCTCTTGCATGTCATTTTTGGATTTTATTATTTATGCAAGACTTTAGCGCTAAATGCAAGACTTCTGGGTAAAGTTCATCAAGCACCTCGTGAGAAGATCATGAAGCCCGGTACAAGTCCAGATATGAAGTGAACACGATTCCAAGTGGCCCAAGGACCGAACCGTGAAGGCAGAAAACTCCAAGGACCTAGACAGAAAATGTTGAAGCTTGCGCGACAAGGAGCCCTATCCAAACCGCAGAGAAAATGACGCAAAGGGCCCACATGCAGAAGGGTGAAGGTTCCAGAAGACACGAGAAGCATCACCGACAAACGAGGCCGCGAACCGGGTCGGTGAGGGCCCGGGCCGATCGACCTAGGCTGGCCAGCCCAGCCCACTTCAGGCTCCATTCGCCACCCCCTTTGACCTAGACAACCCTTGGACTATTTATAGCCCCGTGCGAAGAGCCACAGATCATACCATTCGTCATTCTCCGCCGAGGAGCAGAGAAGAGAGGGACACCATTCCAGAGAAGAGAGGGTCAAGATAGTTGACTGGGGTTACCCTAGCTGGTGTGGGAACCTTGCAAGGAAGATCACGTCGGAGTTCCAGGAGCTAGGATCAAGATCAAGGTAGGATCCCGGTGGTGATCTTGTCCATGTATCATATACTATGTTGAATTTGCAAGTTGGAATCCGATTCTTAGCGATCAAGTGCTTTTACTACGACTTTGTCTTCGTTTGGGTTTTCTTTCTCCCCGATGTCAGGGGTCGAGACCTGGACGGATCCGCAAGGGGGCTACCCAAGCGGTTTGCAAGTTAATGGAGTGATCAGGAACTAAGAGCGTAGGTGGTAGTTCACGTGATGAACTCGAAACACGGCAAGCAGACGAAGAACACGAGAGCACAAGGGTTTAGACTGGTTCAAGCCTCTAGAGAGTAAAACCCTACGCCCAGTTTGGTGGTGGAATTATGCGGGAGAGATGAAGGTCACCTCGAATGGAGCCCTAGGCCGCCTTATATGGGTAACGGGCTAGGGTTTCCATTTGAGGTCGGTGGGCCCGTATTTGGGCCGGTTACAAGATGGAAGGTTATCCTCCCGGATTACAAGGAGTATCCCAAGATACTCGACCTACTGGCGGCACCCAGCCGCGTCTGGTGTCTTGTCGCATACTCCAAGTACTGCGGATCCTCCGGGATTGGATAAGGTCGTCGGGTCCACTTGCAGGTCGGCGGGGCTTCTGGCAGGTCGGGTCCACTTGGCAGGGACCTCTGGGACTCTGGTCGGTGGGGACCCGTGGGTACCCATGTCTCTCAAGCCCCCGATCGATGTGTAGACGTAGCGGCCGAGACGAGGTCATGCCGAAGATTAGCGAAGACATGGCACCGTCAAGGTCGTGTAGGGTGCACGGGGATCCAAAAAGAAAACCCCTCCAAAGCGTGCACGAAGTCGAACGTCGAGCTCCTGGAATAGAAGTCTCGATGGTCGAAGTGAAGGCAAGATGTTGATCTTGAAGAACCACCAACCAGATCTGGATCATATAACACGAAGTAGCTTCCGCAACCTTCAGAAAGATCGCAATGCCAACCATAGGTAGGTCGAGCAGAGGAGTAATGGAAGCAGGCTTCCAATAGGTCGATGCGACATAGAAGAAGAGGGCGTCGCAAGACGCACTCGTGTAGTAGCCCCTGAGCAGTAAAGTGACCAGAATGGCCGGTTTGATGCTCCAGAAGAGAGGAAAAAGAGAACCTACTGTCTTCTGTTGCCATCATGATGCTCTACCAACTGAGCTAATAGGCCAAAAAGCACGGAATCTTGAGGAAGACGCTAAACGCTGAAAGCTACAATGACCTGAGTCACAGGCACACTGTACGGTCACAGGCCTTCTCCCACGTAAGGCATAGGCCGCTGTCCACTCGCAAGGGACAAAAAGCACCAGGATGTAGTCAGGTAGGGGAAAAGTGCACCAACGCCCTCCTAAAGGACCGAAACTGCGAACCAGAGAGGGGGGAGTGAATGGGAGCCGATAAAAATTCTTCTCGAAGGAGATTGAGACTCCAACAAGACGAACACGACAACCAAGCACGTCTCCGACTCAACTACCCAAGTTGGTCAAGACCACGTAGCCACTGGAGCGCTACTGGTCCTAGGAACCAACACACGACCTTCCGAACCAAAACACACCAACACGCACAGCGGAAACTTGCACGGCTTGCTGCCTGTGCTACACCGGTCAGACCGATGGCCTACGCTGGTCAGACCGGTGACGCCGGTCAGACCGGTGGACAGCGCCGGTCAGGCCGGTGGCTACAGCAACCGCGCAACAAACGTTCCAAAAAGCCTCAGTGACACCTCTAGGCCCTGGAACAAAAACCACCTCCAGAACACAACCTGCACGGAAGAAGAACTCTTCACAAAGCCTAGCAAAACAACTCCAAACAGGCCAAGAACTGACTAGCAGGACCACGGGACAAAAACACACGAACACAGCAGTTCCCCGAGACAAAACCCACCAGGGGCTTGCACCGGTCAGACTTGTCAAGAGCACTGGTCAGACCGGTCACGGCTGGGCAGCTCGGGATGAACAGCGCCCGCGGGTCAACTCCCCCAAATCCAACTCCCGATCTCCCGATCTCCCGATTCGCTCCACGGATTCGCACAAGACTTTGGGGATAGTAGGAACACCTCATGGGCACTCCATAGCCAAGTTATGGTCCACCAAAACTCGTTGAATCAAGAGGAATCGAAGGATTTCCGCCAAGAACACCACTAACCCTAGGACAACGAAAACCCCAAAATTGAGCCCCTTTACTCACGGATTTGGGAGGGGAATCAACGGGAAAAGAACCACGAGGGGTTCATGCATACATCCCCCACCAAATCCCAAAGAGAAAGGTCTCAAAACCGCCACAAGAAATTTGCCAAGAAAAGCCTCCGAAAATCACCAAAAAGGAGAAATGGGAAAGACACATCCAAGCCTTGAGGAACCACGCCGAAACATCTATACATACCAAAGAGGTTCATACAAGGTCTAGCTTGCCGCCCTATCATCCTTCCCTCTCACAAAATCTCACCATGAAGCTCTCAAGCTAGTCCTAGAAATTCCCAAGGAATAATGGAAGGGGAAAATAGGAAAACAGAATGAGCTAGGGTTCCAAGAGATGGCTGCCATCCTCTCACCACTTGGGTTATATGGAGGCAAGACGAAAGAGTAAAATACCCTTACTAGCTATCTAGGGATACATGCCCCTCGAGGGCGAATTCGGAAGTCTTTGTCATCGCTCCATCGGACGGATGTCCAGCGACCGCAAACTTGCTTAGCCTCGACGCAAGCCTTGCGATCCCGACGCGTGTCCTCCGCTTCGAAGATTCCGGACTGCGTCGTCGCACACCGGTTAGACCGGTGCTCCTCACCGGTCAGACCGGTACCCATCGGTCAGACCGGTCAGACGCACCGGTCAAACCGGTCTGATGCTGCTGCACCTCCGTCTTCGGTCTTCGGTCTTGGCTTGTGGATCAACCAAGGAACCCAGTGGTTTTCTGGTGAACCACCGGAAACCCCGCGAACTCGGTGTAGCCTCCGCCAATCACCACTCATGACTCGGCTCCCACGTAGTCCCGGCTCGACCTTGGTTTTGAGGCTCAACCACGAAACCGTCCACGACTTCATCTTGCCGTTCTTGCCACCATGCGGCCCGTACTTGACTCCGCTGGCCACCGGGTCCCTCGAACCAAGCCTACTTGTCTTCTCCACACCTGGAGGCCTCACCAGCAACGACCTTTCGCGCTTGTTCTTCACCTGCACCAACACCAGTCAAGCTGCAACCTGCACATGCAATACTTAGCCAAGAATCAGTCCACACCACGTTGTCAATCACTCATCACACCAGGAAGCGACCATCCACCGGTCCTCGAACCACACAGGTTCTCAATCTCCCCCTTGATGAGTGCATTGACAACACACACATTTTGGTAACCAAAGAGAAAAGGAAAAGAAAAGAAACGACTAAAAGAAACTCCAACAAGCGATCGAAAGCCGAAGGAAAGGCAAAGAGCAAGATCACTTGAAGAAGACAAGTCTCGGACCCCTTAGGCAAGGGCAACGGCTCGACACATCCGAGACAAAACATGCTCCAGCAAAGAGCACAAACCACCAATCCAAAGCTCGAAAACCACAAAGAGCTCCCCTGCACACATGCAAGCTCCCCTGAACCAATGCAACTCCCCCTGGACAAATGCATTCAAACCACTTGACGAAACAGAGACGCTGCATCAGCTCAGCTCTGACCTGTAAGACCGGCCAACTCCACCGGTCAGACCGGTGCCCAACATATGAACAGGGCCAGCACTCTGACCGGTCAGACCGGTGCACAACAGAGCCCAGAAAAGGCTCGAAACCACCTGAAAACCTTCTAGATGCATTCAGTAGGCCAAAACATGCTCAAACTTCTCCCCCTTGTTGACAATGAATGAATCAAGCCAAAATTAGGAAAATTTCAACCTAGAGCTTCTCAAATAGACAAAATTCAACATAGGATGCTACACATGTCCAAATGAGCAAGTTAGATACTCGATAGCTTCATATGGACAAAAACTACAAGATCACCAAGTTTCACTACCATTGGACGAAGCTACGATAGAATTGAGCATTTTTATGAAAAAATTCCCTCTCATGAGCAAAGTCCTAAACATGAGCAAAACATGTCAAAATGGCTTATGCCCCTCCACAAGATGAAGCATGGGGGCTAAACATTCATGATGGAAAATGAGCCTTTGGCCCCATATGATCAAAATAAGCTATCCAACCACAAATTAAGCATAGCATAGCCACTAAAACATGTCAAGATCATATAAAGGCATTTACTCACAAGAGAGCATACATATAAGATTTTTGAAAAACATAGCCAACAACCATGGACATAAACCAAGATCATCAAGAGCCAAGCCACACTAAACCATATCATACCAAACTAGCTCACATGATCATATATAGCATACCATGGTGAACAATGCATATAAGAGAAGCTTTTCCTACACAATGCATATGATACAAAATGCATGCAAGCTATCATACAAAGATGACTATACATCATGATACAAATGCAATGCAAATGCAAGAAATGCACAAAGAAAAGCTATACATATGCTACAAAGGAGCTCCCACACACCCAACTCAAGAAATCAAACAAACACCAAGCTCCCCCCGCAAATGAGTGAAAGTTGCTTGATCTAGGGGTTTGGTGAAAATATCGGCTAGCTGGTCATGTGTGGGTACATGGATCAAAGAGATTTTTCCTTTCTCTACGTTGTCTCTTAGGAAATGATACCTCACTTCTATGTGCTTGGTTTTGGAGTAGAGCACTGGGTTCTTTGCAACGCTTATGGCACTTGTGCTATCACATTGAAGTGGGACATGGGTATACTCCTCACCAAAGTCACTCATGGTGTATGTGATCCAAAGGAGCTGAGAGCAACAACTAGCTGCGGCCACATACTCTGCCTCGGTAGTGGATTGAGCAACACTAGACTGTTTGCGGGAAGACCAAGACACCAAAGAGGAACCCAAGAACTGGCAAGTCCCAGAAGTGGACTTCCTATCCAACCGACACCCGGCAAAATCCGCATCCGAAAATCCATGAAGAGCCAAAGAAGAAGACGCGGAGTACCAAAGGTCGAAGTCGGGAGTGTGTTGCAAATACCTGAATATGCGCTTGACTGCTTGCCGATGCGAAGTCCTCGGAGACGCTTGAAAACGAGCGCACAGACATACCGAGAATTGGATGTCCGGCCTCGTCGCCGTCAAGTAGAGGAGTGACTAGATCATGCTTCGGTACTCCTTCTGGTCCACGTGTTCACCTTCCTCGTCCGCATCAAGAGCTGTAGTCGTACTCATAGGCGTCGCCATGGCCTTGGAGTCCTCCATCTTGAACTTCCTCACAATGTCCTTGGTGTACTTAGCTTGGTGCACGAATGTTCCTTCCTTTGATTGCTTGATTTGTAGCCCGAGGAAGAACTGCAACTCACCCATCAAGCTCATCTCAAATTCCCTGCTGATGTCTTCTGCAAACCTTGCAACAAGAGAGTTAGACGAGCCACCAAAGACAATATCATCCACGTATATCTGCACAATCAGGATATCTCTGCCCTGCCTGAGGAGAAATAAGGTCTGATTGACCTTCCCCATCTCAAATCCTCTCTCAAACAGGAACCCCCTCAACCTACCGTACCAAGCTCTAGGCCCATACAGCGCCTTCCTCAACTTGTACACCCGGTGGGGGTACTTCTCACTCTCAAACCCCGGTGGTTGCCTCACATACACTACTTCCTCCAGAACACCATTTAGGAAGGCACTCTTGACATCCATCTGGTACAACTTGAACTCTTTAGCCACGGAAAAGGCTAGAAGGATCCTGATCGCCTCCAAACAAGCTACGGGAGCAAAGGTCTCCTCGTAGTCGATCCCCTCTTTCTGTGAGTACCCCTGAGCAACAAGCCTTGGCTTGTTCCTCACCACTTCTCCTTTCTCTCCCTCTTTGTTTTTCCACACCCATTTTGTCCCAATCGGCTTACACCCTGGGGGAGGGTCAACCAATTCCCAAACTTGGTTCCTCTCAAAATTCTCCAACTCCTCATGCATCGAATTAACCCAATTATGATCAGATAGCGCGTGTCCAATGTCTTTGGGCTCAAAGGTGGAAACAAAAGCAGCATGAGCAAAATGAGAATTGTTCCGAACCCTCGACCGTGTAGTACATTCATTCATGTCGCCGATGATCCTCGAAGCTGGGTGATCCACTTGCACTCGCCGGGGAGGTTCTCGCCTTGAAGCTACCTCCCCCTCAACAGCAGCTTCGCCTTGATCTGGGTTTGTCGTTGTAGGTGTGGGAGAGGGGCCGTCCACCACCGTAGTTGAAGTAGTAGGTACATGCTCAGCCGCGGGCACCACACCGCCGTCTTCATCATCTCCATGTTCATGCTCCTCCTCCTGGAAAATCTCCTCGCCAAGTTCATCGTCACCTGCACACTCAAAAACAAGCTGACTACATGGCTGTGTCTCGTCGAAGGTTACCTCGCAAGTCTCCACGATTTGGTTAGTTTCAAGATTGAGCACTCGAAAGGCTCTAGAGTGAGACGCGTAACCAAAGAAAATGCCATCGACAGATCTAGCCTCGAACTTGTCCAACTTCTTACCTTTCTTCAAGATGAAGCATTTGCACCCAAACACATGGAAGTGACTCACCATGGGTGTGCGCCCGTGCATCAACTCATAGCACGTTTTCTTCTTGTGCACCCTGAGGTAAATCCTGTTCGACACATAGCACGCGGTATTCACCGCCTCAGCCCAGAACCTCCTCAGAGTCCTATGCTCATCGAGCATCGTCCGAGCCATCTCGCACAAGATTCTGTTTTTCCTTTCCACCACATCGTTCTGGGGAGGCGTATACGGACTCGAAAACTGGTGTTCAAGACCCAAGTCATGGCAAAAGGTTTCGAAGCGAGAGTTTTTAAATTTCGAGCCATTGTCACTGCGAATCGCTCGTATGGCATCTCCGTGCCTCTCGTTTCGTAACCTCAAGACAAGATCTCGAACAAAACCAAACGTTTCCCTTTTCTCCTCAAGAAAGAAAACCCACGCATACCAAGAGTGGTCGTCCACCACAACCAGGATGTACCACTTCCCACCCACAGATCACACACGAGCTAGGCCAACAAGGTCCACATGGAGCAGCTCGCTTGGACGCTCCGTCATCACATCAGTGAGGGGTGGATGGGAAGAAGCTACCATCTTAGCATGCCGACACGGCGCACAAACCAACTCTTTTTGAAACCTCAGTCGTGGCAATACTCGGACCAAATTGAGTTTACTCAAGCAAGACAAAAGGTCAAAGCTTAAGTGACCCAACTTCCAATGCCACTTCCACAACTCACTCGAAGATCCAGCCAAGAAACAACGCTCAACACCAAAAGACTGAGAAAAATCCGCTCGGAACACTTGACCCTCGGGAACGACCATGCAAACTATGTCCCCTCGAGAATCCAAAATCCGAGAACCACCAGACCGAAACAACACCTCAAAGCCCTCATCCAAAAATTGGGACACGGAAAGCAAATTGAACCCGAGCGATTGAACAAGAGCGACACGCCTGAGAGTGACCTTGTCACTTACCTTGATCTCACCTTCTGAAAGCACACGCCCTCGCCCATTGTCCCCAAAGGTGATGTATGTCTTGGACACCACCGGGACGAGACTTGAGAACCACCCCTTGTCTCCGGTCATATGCCTCGAGCAACCGGAGTCAATCAACCAAATGTTCCTCAAGTCTCCCACCTGAAATTCAAAAACGAGCACGTGAGTGAACAAACGACTCAGCACTAGGGTTAGTACCAAAAGAGTAAAACCAGTGCCGAGCCATATGCTCCAAAGTGGGGTTAGCACCAACCAAAGCATCTTTCCTACCAAAGCTACCACCACGAAAACCACCACGAGAACCACCACTAGGAAACCATCCCTGTCTCGCTAGAGGGGAACGAAAGCCATGAAAGGAAGACCGTGAACCGTTCCTCCTCTCCATCTCAAAGCTACGACTCCTCCCACCCTCGTATTGAGCACGAGGTGGAGAACGTCTAGCAAACTGACCACTTGCTAACTCTCCAGACCAACCACCAGAACCACGACCACCAGAACCGAACCGAGCATCCGCAAGAGCACGGAAACCAGACCCCTGTCTGCCCAGACCTGCACCGGTCTGACCGGTGTAGCCCGGCCAGCAGCACCACCTGCTACCTTCCGATCTCCCCAAGCCGGAACCGTCCTCACAATCGCCTTGGCCCTGGGCATCTGCATACGAGGCTCAAGTACACCATTGGAAGGGTGGTACTTGTCCTTGTTAGCCCACTCCTTCGGCATTCTCTTCTCACGCTTCCTCTTGAAGCAAAACTCGCCCTTGTGACCATCTCTCCCACAATAGTCACAATGAAACCTTATGGGCTTAGGCTTAGGCTTGGGATGGGGTTGCTCACTCGGTTTCTCTCCACTCGGCTTCTCAACCGATTTCTCCTCACTAGGCTTCACACTCTCTTTCCCAAAGAACTCATTCCCCAAGTTACTCTTGAACTTGATAGGTTTTTGGAAATCATTTGTGGAGTGGGGAAATATGGGAGGATCTGGGGTTGTGTCGAGTTTGTTTCTCAGTGTGTTGGGCTTAGGAGCATAGGCATTTTTGTGGAAGGTTTTTGGTGGAGCTTGGATATCACCAATCTTCTCTCCTCCCTCACCACTAGACTCTCCAACTTTCTCCGAGCCAAGCGCTTGCCCATCATAGCGCTTGTATGCCTCAATCATCATCCTAAGCTACGGTTCATGACCCGACAGTCAACCCATCATCTTTCTCAACTCATCATTCTCATCCTGCAAGCGATCCACATAATGTGCAAGTTCCAGATTTTTCAAAGCATACACTTCACAAGTAGAGCAAGAAGTGGGAACAGGTTCTTTCAGCTTAGCCTCAAGCGAAACAGTATAAGCATGCATCTCATCAATCTTTCCATGCAAAACAGGGCAAGAAGTGCAAGCACCTAGCAAAGCAGGTCTAGACTTAAGCTCAGCCACTTCAACCCTAAGCACATCTAGTTTATCACAAGTAGAAGCATGCTTATCCTTAAGAGCAGTAAGATCAGCTTGGTACACAGAGCAATCACAGCAATCAATCTCATCAGAAACCACAGGAGAAACCTTAAGCGAATCAATTTCAAGCTTAGCATCTTGGTTCTGGGTTTCTAGCTCAGCCACACGGTTCCTAGCATCTTCTAGTGAGGCCCTAAGCTCTTTCCTCATCTTCTTGGCCTCTCTAAGCATGTCATCACGATTATCAAGCAACTTGCTAAGACGCTCGTTCTCCTCACGCAAGAAGGGAAGCTCGCCACGTACCTCATCCTCGGAGTCAGAGTCTGAGTCACTCTGGTGACTCTTCTTGCTGCCGGAGCTACGAGCCATGCCGTAGAAGCCATCTCTCGCGTAGCAGCTCAGCCCGCTCAAGTTCTTGGATGACTTCTTGTTCTTGCGCCGATCACCTTCGTCTTCACTGCTACTCGAGCTCGAGGAAGAGTAGGCGGAGCTGGAGTTGACGTCGCTCGCTCCGACCATCGCTCGGGCCTTCCTGCCGCGGCCATCCTTCTTCCTCGACCGTCGCTCGTCCTTGTGCTTGTTCTTGTGCTTGTGATCGCGCCTCGATCGGTACTTGGCATCCTTGCTCGACCGGTGCTTGTAGCCATCCTTGTAGCCATCCTTGTTCTCCGTCTTCTCCGGGCAGTCGGTGACGAAGTGTCCCGGCTTGCCGCACTGAAAGCACGTCCGTGCTGTCCTCCTCGTGTTCACCCGGTTCTCGTGCAGCCTCTCGAACTGCCTGGTCAGCAACGCCAGCTTGTCCTCTCCAAGCACGTCGAACTCCTCGTATGGCAAAGACATCAAAGAAGACAGAGAGTACATCCTGGAGGATGTGTTAGTGTTAGACTTAGCCACTTTGCCACCGACGAGAGCAAGACTATGGGAGTCAGTCGGGCAATCAAGATGGGCTGTCAAACCACGATCAACCTCAGCAGACTTGAGCTTCGAGAACAGCTCGTTCACTGTCAGAGTGGTGTACTTCTCAGACTCAAGAATGGCCTCGACCTTTCCATCCCACACGGTACGATCCAGTGCGTGTAAGAGCTTCACAGCCCTATCATGGTCATCGTACGGGAGGACGTCAACATTGGCCCTCATGTTGTTCACAACCACTGTGAACCGCTGGAACAAGGAATCAATAGACTCACCGGGGAGATGAGTGAAGTTCTCGTACTCTCTCCGGTAAGTTGCATACACCCGTGCCTGAACCTCAGCATTCCCAGCATGAGCGTTCTTCAGCTCCAACCAAATTCTACAAGCTAAGTCCTCTGTCTGAACCCGATCGAACTCGGACTGACACAGAGCACGAAACAAGTAGTCGACCGCCTTATTGTTGGCGTCGAACATGTCTCTCGATCCCGGAGCAAGGAAGTTCATCGGATGAACATAAGCTGTGTTCACCGTGACATCCCAAAGGATCTAACCCTTACCGCGGAGGAACGCCGCCATCCACCTCTGCCACATCTGGTAGTTTTTGCCATCGAAGTGCGGAGGACCTGAACCCCGTTCCTGGTACGCCATCCTTGGATCTTAGACTAGTTAGAATCCGAAGATCCGTAACCGGCTCCGATACCACTTGAAGGACCGAAACTACGAAACAGAGAGGGGGGAGTGAATGGGAGCCGATAAAAATTCTTCTCGAAGGAGATTGAGACTCCAACAAGACGAACAAGGCAACCAAGCACGTCTCCGACTCAACTACCCAAGTTGGTCAAGACCACGTAGCCACTGGAGCGCTACTGGTCCTAGGAACCAACACACAACCTTCCAAACAAAAACACACCAACACGCACAGCGGAAACTTGCACGGCTTGCTGCCTGTGCTACACCGGTCAGACCGATGGCCTGCGCCGGTCAGACCGGTGACGTCGGTCAGACCGGTGGACAGTGTCGGTCAGGCCGGTGGCTACAGCAACCGCGCAACAAACGTTCCAGGAAGCCTCAGTGACACCTCTAGGCCCTGGAACAAAAACCACCTCCAAAACACAACCTGCACGGAAGAAGAACTCTTCACAAAGCCTAGCAAAACAACTCCAAACAGGCCAAGAACTGACTAGCAGGACCACGGGACAAAAACACACGAACACAGCAGTTCCCCGAGACAAAACCCACCAGGGGCTTGCACTGGTCAGACCAGTCAAGAGCACCGGTCAGACCGGTCACGCCTGGGCAGCTCGGGATGAACAGCGCCCGCGGGTCAACTCCCCCAAATCCAACTCCCGATCTCCCGATTCGCTCCACGGAATCGCACAAGACTCTGGGGATAGTAGGAACACCTCATGGGCACTCCATAGCCAAGTTATGGTCCACCAAAACTCGTTAAATCAAGAGGAATCGAAGGATTTCCGCCAAGAACACCACTAACCCTAGGACAACGAAAACCACAAAATTGAGCCCCTTTACTCACGGATTTGGGAGGGTAATCAAAGGGAAAAGAACCACGAGGGGTTCATGCATACATCCCCCACCAAATCCCAAAGAGAAAGGTCTCAAAACCGCCACAAGAAATTCGCCAAGAAAAGCCTCCGAAAATCACCAAAAATGAGAAACGGGAAAGACACATCCAAGCCTTGAGGAACCACGTCGAATCATCTATACATACCAAAGAGGTTCATACAAGGTCTAGCTTGCCGCCCTATCATCCTTCCCTCTCACAAGATCTCACCATGAAGCTCTCAAGCTAATCCTAGAAATTCCCAAGGAAAAATGGAAGGGGAAAATAGGAAAACAAAATGAGCTAGGGTTCCAAGAGATGGCTACCATCCTCTCACCACTTGGGTTATATGGAGGCAAGCCGAAAGACTAAAATACCCTTACTAGCTATCTAGGGATACATGCCCCTCGAGGGCGAATTCGAAAGTCTTTATCATCACTCCATCGGACGAATGCCTAGCGACCGCAAACTTGCTTAGCCTCGACGCAGGCCTTGCGATCCCGACACGTGTCCTCCGCTTCGAAGATTCTGGACTACGTCCTCGCACACCGGTCAGACCGGTGCTCCTCACCGGTCAGACCGGTACCCATCGGTTAGACCGGTCAGACCCACCAGTCAGACCGGTCTGATGCTGCTGCACCTCCGTCCTCGGTCTTCGGTCTTGGCTTTGTGGATCAACCAAGGTACCCAGTGATTTTCTGGTAAACCATCAGAAACCCCGCGAACTCGGTGTAGCCTCTGCCAATCACCACTCATGACTCGGCTCCCACATAGTCCCGGCTCGACCTTGGTTTTGAGGCTCAACCAAGAAACCGTCCATGACTTCATCTTGCCGTTCTTGCCACCATGCGGCCCGCACTTGACCCCGCTGGCCACCGGGTCCCTCGAACCAAGACTACTTGTCTTCTCCACACCTGGAGGCCTCACCGGCAATGACCTTTCGCGCTTGTTCTTCACCTGCACCAATTCCAGTCAAGCCGCAACCTGCACCTGCAATACTTAGCCAAGAATCAGTCCACACCACGTTGTCAATCACTCATCACACCAGGAAGCGACCATCCACCGGTCCTCGAACCACACAGGCTCTCACCTCCACAGGCGAACAGTGACCTTGTGCTTCACGCGGGAATAGTGACCTTGTGGATAAGGACGCCACGCAGGCTGAGCTGTGGATAAGACTGAAGGTCGAGTGCTACGGGTATAAATAAATGCCCACACCATTGAGCAAAGTACCCAAGCTGCTCGCGAAAGCCATGGCGATGCTGTGTAGTAATTTTTCCATGCCGTGGTCTTGCATCCGTCCACCAGAGCATAAAGCTAGTGTCGTCCATGCCTGAAGCTAGAAGAATGCTTGCGAAGCTTGAAGAACACCATCAGCCGCTTCACCGAAGGTCGAGGTGATGCTGGTCCCATTTGGAATCTTGTGAGAGAGCTCGGGCGTAATGCTGGGCACCACAGGAAACCTGCTGGGACTCGAGTAGAGGGGGCTGTGTGGCAGCTGCTGCTATGGCGGTGGTGAAGGTCTTCGACCAGGTCCTGAAGCTAGAAGAAAACTTGCGACACGCCCTATTACTGTAGACTGCGTCGCAAACACTATGTGGGGTAGATCAGAACCATTAATGTCTTTGTATCTTGTAATTAGCCAAGTGCCAAAGTCCTTGTAGCTTATGAAGCTGTAGTATGCATTTGTATGACAAATGGTATGTCCCAAGTAGATGTAGAAGCGCCCGGGTGGCAATGGTATGGCTACCAAGGTCCCAGTGGGGCTATACTAGCACGCCGACCTTCGGGAGGCCTCAAGGAGTGACAAATAACCCGCGTCGACCTAAATCGACACGGCCATTGTGCAGTAACACAGCACAGGGCGTCAACCTGAGAATTGTAGGTCTAGGCGACCTAGAAGGCAGCGGGACCTTAGCAACCTCAAGAAGGAGCCTTAGTTATGACCAGGAGGTCGCCAACGGGCAGTGGAGCCTTTAAGCTAGGAGTCGTTGGTGTAAACCCGCCTTTGTAGGCTGAGGCGTCCTAGTAGGCAGCAGGGCCTAGGAGCCGTGGTGTGAACCCGCCGTTTGTAGGCCGAGGCGACCTAGTAGGCAGCGGGGCCTCATCGACCTTACAAAGGCGATGTGATAGACCCAAAGGTCGTCCATCAGTCAAGGGACCATGAAGCAGATATCAATTGTAGTAGAGTTGGGGGCTTGATGTAGGGCATAATGAGTCCATGAACGCTGGGCCATTGACCACGAAGCCAACAACCTTAGATTCCCGCACGACGTGAACCGTTACTTCCTGTGTCTGTTAGGCCGAAAGATCCATTGAACAAAAGATTTGTTGGGTCGCCGAGGATTCCACCGAACCAAAGAGACGTTGGGCGCGGCGGCACACAGCACCGTTGGGGCCCATCTATAAAAGGCCGAGTGATGGGCCGGGGACCCCACTCACTTCCATTTCCACACAGACTTAGAGTTTCACTACCACCGCAAGAGCATTTCGTGCAAATTTGCCGGCGCCACCGTACTTAGATCTGCCTCGCCACGCGCCATCACATGTGCATGAAATCCCTCATAGTTTTTAGAGCTAGATCCACCAGCTTCCAAGAAGAAGAGATGGCTCCCGATCTTGCACCGCAGCCGGAGAGCATCTGGGAGCCCTCGTCCGTGACGGAGGAGCAGCTCTAGAGCCTGGTGACACGCGGGCTGCTGACGCCCAAGGAGGAGGTAGGCTGGAGGCCGGCGGCCGGCGAGACCTTCCCCACTGAGGGGACCAGTGAGACCGTCCCTTCCTCATGCACATCGAGCGTGCTGCAGCCGGAGAGCATCTGGGAGCCCTTGTTCGTGACGGAGGAGCAGCTCCAGAGCCTAGCGATGTGCAGGCTGCTGAAGCCCAAGGAGGAGGTGGGCTGGAGGCCGGCGAGGCCTTCCCCACCGAGGGAACCGGCGAGACCGTCGCCTTCCTCACGCACATCGAGCGTGGATTCGGAGTCCCCACGGGCGACTTCTTCTGCGGGCTCCTCCACTACTATCGGATAGACTTGGTACACCTCGTCCCCAACGCCATCATCACTATCTCGTCCTTCATCCACCTCTGAGGCGTATTTGTGGATATCACCACATTTCCACATGTGGCAGTACTTCTTCGAGCTGAAGAAGACGGGGAAGTCCGAGGTCGTGGGGAGCGTGGGCTTCATGCTTCACCAGTGCATGAAGCCAGTGGACATCGACATGGTGCTATCGGACAACACCACGGGCTGGAAATAGGGTTGGTTCTACATCGACAACCCAAAGCCGGCGCTACCAACAAGGTCGGGGTATGCGCCGGTTCCGGTGCCGGAGTTGGCCAACTACCTGACGTCGTGGGAGAACGACGCCATCAAGCCGTTGCTGGGAGACCTGGAGAGGCTGGAGACGGAAGGGCTGACGGGCAGCGCTGTGGCAATCAGCTTCAGCCGGCGGCTCCTGCAGCCGATCCAATATCGGGTGCAACCAGCCTATGAGTATTGGGGCCAGGCCGATCCCACCTGGGTGGCGAGGTGTAAGGTCTCCAAGGAGGAGATGGTGAACCGGGTGAAGGACCTTTTTGCCAGGCGGATCCGCAACCGGACATGGCCCAAGGCGCACAGCTTGACGCATCCCACCAAAGCCGTAAGTCACCTTTTACTAAGCCGACCTTGATTGTTTTCCGTGCCCTTGAATATTCAATGATTGTGACGAAGGTCGTCTGACACAGGGTCGTGAAGGCGTGTACTGGTGCCCAGCTCTGTTGCCTGATGAGGGCGAGTGGAGCTTCAAGGTCAGGGCTACAGAGGACATCGAGGCGCCTCCTCAGCAGTACATCGATGACTACCTCTCCGACTCGACAGTGGAGGGTAGTGACGACGAAGATCCCACCGCGGGGAAGGCGGCGGTGAAAACTGTCGCACCATCGACACGACGCAAGCAGCATGCTACTGGCAAGATGCTAGCATCCAAGGCCACCGCGACGATCTCCGCTACCCAGGTGGCGGGGACGAAGAAGAGGAAGAGGAAGGGCACCGCCGCGTCGACGGATACGATGACGGCCAGCACCGAGACGGAGACGGCTGCTGGTGATGATGACGACGCAAGGTCGCCCGACACGCCGGTCGAGCGGGTGAAGGAGACACGGTCCAAGGCCGTGGAGGAGGGACGCCCGAAGCCGGACGCCGATGAGCCGAGCGACGCAGGGTCGCAAAAGAAGGCAAAGAAAGCTCCGCCCATACCCATAAAGGTCGGGTTGAAGCTTGGTAACAAGTAGCTCGACACACTTTACTCTCTCGTTGTTGACTTGCATGTATGGACATTGATAGGTTTTGCTTTTCGGCAGGTCGACCCCTGCTACCTCGGAGGGCGACAAGAATGCCTCAGGCCAGGAGGCCTTTGGACACAAGGGAGGGAAGGCGCCAGTGGAGCAGTCACCGGCAACATCAGCGGGGGACGTCTCGAGCCAGGCTGCTAGGGCTGCAGGGACAATGATGCCGACGGCTACGAAGGTCGTGTCCGGCAGTGCACGGTAGGTCGAAGGGCTTCAGAAAGATCTGCTCGTGACTGACCCGCCACCAACACGGGAGACGCAGGCTGGAGGCGGGGATGAGGATGACATGTGCCTCTACGCTGGGACCCCGTGGGAGGACGACGTCGTCGCTGACCACCGCGACCTGGATGAGTTCAAGGCGGCGCAGCGAACGATTGCGCAGACACTCTCGGTAAGGTCTTTTTCTTCTTTTATGTTCAAAGGAAGCCGTAGCTTCGATTGTTCTGGCGTCAAGTGATCTGACATTTTGTGGTGCAGTCTCTCGCTGAGTGAGCGCAGGCCCAAGCACACCTGGAGAAAGAGGGTGCTAAGGCCCACATGGAGGCCACCGCAGCTCGGGAGGCCGTGCTGCAGGCCAAGGTCGAAGCCGCGGTGGAGATCCAGCGCGTCAAGAACGCCATGGCCAAGCATGCGGAGATGGCTGCCCTGAAGAAGGAGCTGGCAACCACCCAGGAGAAGGTGAAGGACGCCGAGGAAGACCTTAGGGTCATTGTGGATGGTATGCCTGAACAACCGCCCGACCTTGATTTCTCGAGGTTGTAGCATTTCCTGACCTTGATTTGATCGTTTCCAGATGCCAAAAAGAAGGAGGACGCCTTGGCGAAGGAACTCAAGGAGTCCAAGGCCTAGGTGAAGATCCTCAAGGAGAAGACCAAGGAGGTCCAGGACGGTGAGTATTACTATTCCCAAAAAGCTTTATATGATCATGGGTTACGTCGAGGCTTGGGGATCGACCTCTCCCAGGCCATGCGGAGTATCATTGACCAACAAGCGGTGATTGCAGGTCTTGAGAAGCAGCTGACTGACCTCAAGGAGGCCGCTGAGTACCTGATGGACATTTATGTCCCTCAAAAGGACGGGGCAGAGCCCAAGGAGCTCGTTGCCCATCTAGACGAGGCGGAAGGTCGGATGAAGATGCTGTTGCTGGACACCAGCAAGCTCGACATGGCCGCAGCCTTGGCCACAATGAAGTTCCACGAGCCGGCATTCGACCTACAGAAGGTCGCAAAGGATGTCGACCTGGTGGAGCTGGTGAACTTTGAAGACGTCCAGGCTGCCGCGGAGGAGATCATCAAGAAGGTCGACCTCTGAAAATGCAGTCTAGAATGTATCAGATTGTTGATGTAAGCGAGGGCGTGGACCCTCTTTCGACAATGTACATAAACTTGCATGAATGAAAAGGTTCTTTTTTAATTAAAGAGCATACCCCCTTATTTGGCACGAACACTCGTTCTGAAAGCTCAAAACCAAGGAAGTTGCAAAATGTGTCCCCTCCGCTAACCCAACTCAGTGGAGGAACGACTTACCGACTGCACGGCTCAGCGTGGAGGCTTAAGTGCAGTTGGAGCGTGGAGGGGGGCCTTAGCCCAAGGTCTCGCAACCACACGACTTAAGAATACGCATAAGAAGCATAAGAGCTATGGTAAGGGAAAACACTTTAAGATAGAAAAGGTAAAAAACCCCTCAGGTCGTTGGACCCTTAGATTGGCAAAGCCAAGCCCTCAATCGCGTCTGGCCTAGCTTTAGACCAAGCCCCCGAGCGCGTCGAGGGGGAGAGATGAACAGAGACCCAGATGCAGGTCGACAAGAAACCTTCTAAGGGGAATCTTATCTTTATTATTTATAAATTACAAGAGGGTAGAGTACATAGCTTTTGTTTCGGTACAAGCCTTCTAAGGATAGAAGCAACGTAAGTGCTCAATGTTCCAAGGGTTCGGGACGCCCTAGCCATCAACCCGTTGAAGGCGATAGGTCGCCGGTCCGATAACCTCCTTGACTATGAAGGGGCCTTCCCAAGGCGCCGAGAGTTTGTGCATGTCCTTGGTGTTCTGGATCCGCCGTAAGACTAGGTCGCCGACGTTGAAGGAACATCCCCGCACGTTGTGGTCCTGGTAGCGACGTAGCTGCTGCTCGTGGTGGGTGTGGCGCATGAGTACAGCCACACGATGTTCTGCAAGGCTGTCAAGGTTGACCCTGCATGTTTGCTCCGCTTCACCCTCGTCGAAATGCTGGATGCGAGAAGCCCCGAAGGCAACGTCGGTGGGGAGGATGGCCTCTGACCCATAGACCAGGAAGAATGGAGAGTATCCTGTGGCCGAGCTGACCTGGGTCCGGAGGCCCTAGATGACATGAGGGAGCTCTGCTAGCGACCTAGTGGCATAGGGCGATGCATCGTCGAAGATGCGGTCTTTGATGGCTTGCAGTACCATGCCGTTGGCGTGCTCGACCTGACCGTTGCATCGCGGGTGCGCCACCGAAGAGTGGTAGATGTCGATGAGGCTATCTTGGCAAACGTCCCAGAAGTCAGCTCTGTGAAGGCTGGGCCAAGGTCGGTAACGATCCTGTTGGGGACCTTGAAACGATGGGTGATCTCTTCAATGAACTTGGCCGCCTCCTTCGACGTAACACTGGATACAGGCCTCACCTCGATCCATTTGGTGAACTTGTCCACCGCCACGATTATGTGCTTGTAGCCATCGGGAGCAGTCCTAAAGGGTCCCACCAAGTCGAGGCCCCACACTGCGAAGGGCCACGATGGAGGGATGGTCCGCAAGGCCTGAGCCGGCATGTGCTGCTGTTTGGCGAAAAACTGACACCCCTTGCATCACCGGACAAGGTCCTGAGTGTCGGCCAAAGCGGTAGGCCAGTAGAATCCCGACCTGAAGGCTTTCCCCACTAGGTTGGCGGAAGCGGCATGGTTGTCGCACTCGCCGTCGTGGATTTTCGCTAAGAGCCTGAGGCCCTCAGATCATTGAATGCACTTCATTAGCACACCAGTGGAGGTGGACCTCCAGTAGAGTTCTGTGCCAATGACAACGTAGTTGGCACTACGCCTCATGACCTTCTCGCGTTCTGCCTTCTCCTCTGGAACCCGATGCTCGAGGATGTAGGCGATGATGTCATGGCGCCAATCGTCTTCAGCCTCAACCATGAGGACGTCGCGGCTGTCTGGCGGGGGCGCGTCAGCAGCTGGTGAGTCTAGGTCACTGAGTAGTTTGATGGAAGGCTTGTGTAGGTCTTGGACAGGCACGCCGCCCGAAACCGGCATGCGCTTGGAGGCCAGCTTGGAGAGAACGTCAACAGCTACGTTGTTGTCGTGACAGACGTCATGGAACTCGATCCCTTCGAAGTGACCTTCGATCTTGCACATCTCGACGCAGTAGGCGTCCATCGTGTCCTTCTTGATGTCACAAGCCTTGTTGACTTGGTCGATGACGACCTTGGAGTCTCCGTATGCTATGAGGCGCTTGATCCCCAAGGAGACAACAATGCGTAGCCCGTGGATGAGGGCTTCGTATTCGGCGCAGTTGTTAGACGCTTTGTAGTGAATCTGCAGGACGTACTTCAAGTGATCGCCTTGGGGGGAGATGAAGAGCACACCTGCTCCCGCTCCTTCGAGGTTCAGGGAACCATCGAAGTACATCTTCTAGTGTTTTGGCTTCTCTAAAGGTGGAGGTTGCTGGATCTCTGTCCACTCAGAGACGAAGTCAGCGATGACCTGGGACTTGATGGCCTGTCTTGGGCAGAACTCGAGGTTGAACTCGCCTAGCTCGATAGACCACTTGACGATGCATCCAGTAGTGTTGCGGCTACGCAGGATCTCACCGAGAGGCAAGGCCGAGACGACCTTGATCTTGTGCGCCTAGAAGTAATGCCGGAGCTTACGTGAGGTAACGAGTAGGGCATAGAGCATCTTCTGTGGCTGTGAGTATCTAGTCTTGCTATCCGCCAAGACCTCACTGACGTAGTAGATGAGTCGCTGGACCGGGTAAGGTTGTCCTTCTTCAGGTCGCTCTGCCACCAGAACCGAGCTGACCACCAGAGTGGTCGCGGACATATAGAGCAGTAGTGTTTCCTTTGGTGCCGGGAGAACCATCACCGAGGGTGACGTAAGGAAGGTCTTGAGCTTCTCCACGGCCTGGTCGGCCTCTTCTGTCCAGACGAACTTATCTGCCTTCTTCAGCAGCTTGAAGAATGGCAGGCCTTTCTCTCCAAGTTTGCTGATGAACCAACCTAGGGCCGCCATCATGCCAGTGAGCTTCATGACGTGTTTCTTCCTAGTAGGTCGCTTCATCCTGCAGATGGCATCCACCTTGGTGGGATTCACCTCGATGGCCCCATGACTGACCATGAAGCCTAGGAGCTTGCCGGACGGGACACCGAAGACGCACTTCTCTGGATTGAGCTTCCAGCGATAGTGGCGGAGGTTGGCGAAGGTCTGGGCGAGGTCAGCTATGAGGTTGTCCTCCACGGTGGTCTTGATGACCACGTCGTTGACGTAGGCTTCTACGTTGTCACCAATCTGGGACTCCAGACACTTCTGGATGGCCTTCTGGTAGGTCACGCCGGTGTTTTTGAGACCGAAGGTCATGGTCGTGTAGCAGTAGATGCCATGCGGCGTTATGAACATCATCTTGTCTTGGTCAAAGACCTTCAGGGCTATCTAGTGATACCCTGAGTAGCAGTCGAGGAAGCATAACAGGACGCTTCCGGCTGTGGAGTCCACAACTTGGTCGATGCGAGGAAGAGGGAAGGGGTCTTTAGGGCAGTGCCTGTTGAGATCGGTGTAGTCGATACACATTCTCCATTGACTAGTTTTCGTGGGTACAAGCACCGGGTTGGCGAGCCAAACCGGGTTTTTACATTCACGGATGAATCCAACAGCTAGGAGCTTTATTATCTCTACCCTAATGACCTCCTTGTGATCTTTCGCAAAGCCGCGCAACTTTTGCTTGATAGGCTTAGCCGTCTTGCTTACATCCAAGGAGTGCTCAGCCAGCTCCCTAGGGACACCCGGCATATCCGATGGACTCCATGTGAATATATCTGCGTTATCCCAGAGGAAATTGGTGAGCGCAAGTTCCTATTTCTCCCTGAGGTCGTCGCCGATGACCATCGTCTTCTCCGTGTTGGGCAGGCCGAGGCGGAGTCTCTTCGTCGATGGCGTGGCGTCCAAGGCGGTGTCGGTGCGCTGCTACTCCGGGATGGTCAGGTCGCTCGAAGCGACCTTCTCGGCCTCAGCGACCAAGACTGTAAATGCGTCGACACAGGCAGATGTCACGGCGATGTCGAGGGCCTCGGAGTCACACTTGAAGGAGACCAAGAGGTCGCCGTAGACGGGAGGACCCCGTTTGGTGCGGTCATCTTCAACACCAAGTAGGTGTAGTGCGGGATGACCATGAATTTGGCCAGCATTGGGCGACCTAGGATCGCGTCGTAGGAGGACTTAAAGTCAGTGACCTCAAAGTTTAGGTATTCCATTGTTGGTATTTCTTAACATCACCACTAGTGGTGTGTCTAGCGTGAGCATGTAAGGAACACCCGGGTGCACTGACGGTCGAACAAATTCACAAGCGCACGGATACTCCGTTGTAGCACTTCTCCCAAGGAGTATTCCAAAGGGTATCGAATCCAAGGAACGATGCGTACTACCTTCTATCCTAGCAGAATGATCCAAGGACACCAAGCCCCTGCTAAGGTTGAGAGGTGATGGGGTGCTTCCTATGACTATTGATTCTAAAGGAGGAGCAGCAGGCAATTATACTCGCTTCGGGCACCAGTTCCCTCCTGGATGTAACAAGTCAGTTCTGGCCGAAAGCTCTACGCCGTATCCGAACGTGGGGGAGTACAAAGGGTCCAATGGCTGTCACTACCGCGGCCTACCCCTAACAGTCCGTGGGATACGGGGCAAACGAAGGATAACCCGCAGTCCAGGCACCACGCCTACACCACCGATCACTACTATAGCACGGTTATGTCCGCCAGCCCGTAACAACACTATAGCACTCCGTACAAGTACGAAGCGATGAACCCGCGAGCTCGAGCTACTCTCACTTATCACTGAATCGCATAGATGATCGGAAGAATGACTTGCCACTGATTAATGTATTCCAACAAGATCTAACGAGATAATTCACACACATGGAATGTAGAATTATTCACCTAGTCAACAAGATCAAAGGGTCGTGTCACGAAGAACACGAGCCTCTAAATGATGAACAGATGAAGAACTCAAGAACATGTCACTCATGCATGAATACCACTTTAGTCTAAATAGGAAATACAGAAATACTCACTTTGCTCTAAATGAAGAACAAGCGGGGCTTCTCACCTACATCACCCTCTACCTAGCACCTACTCACACCTACACATGGAGAGGAGAGACTCCTCTCCATGAGAGAAAATGAGAGAGGGAGGAGGAATGGGATGTGTCCTTATTCTTACCCCCTCACATCTATTTATAGGGGCTGGACAACTTCGTGAGAACACCCCAAGCCCCCCGGTAATGCCCTTAGGATCCACTGAGGAGACGCCACGTGGAATATGGAGGCGAACCGCCTTAAGGTGGGGTTGGCCGACCTGTGGGGTCGGCCGATCCCGGGTCGGTGCCATTTGCACCGCCTTTCGTCTGGGTGACTGCCAGGTAGGTCCCAAGGTGGGTATGGGTGTGTTTGCGGTGTTTCTAGCCCGTTTCCATGGGGAATTGGGCCCTTGGATCCGTGTACTGGCTCCTGATTGGTCAAAGGTGTGTTTCCTTGGATCGATGAGGTGTCATGGACACATGGACTCCTGCGTGGTAGCACATCGCCACGTAGCCTGGTGTGGGTCCCACGGGGCCCACATGATGTCTTGTGCATGTCTCTCTCATCCGGGCTCCGATGTATGCAAATGATATATCCATTTCGATCGTCTCGATGAGCCCGTTGCAATGGTGCAGACCAATTTAGCATTTGAGGTTGTTTATGATGATGCTATATCTATGCCATTGGTTTACTTGCTCTCAATTGTATCATTCCATATGCATTTCGATGTGTCCTGCAAAGAAAGATAGAAACACCAACACTTGTGGAAATTGTCAGTATAAACCCCTATTCTAGTGTTGATGATCACTTTCCATTTATTTTATGTAGGAATTCGTGGCATAAAAATGGTACTTAAAATCCGTCAACAACTCCCCCACAGTTGACCTTTGCTCGTCCCGAGTAAAGGGAGAATAAATCAAGTGGGTCATGGTATCCAAAAGTATGAAGCGAGCATAAGAGATGTTCCAACCCATACCTTGCACTTGTGAACTATGTGGAGTGTCTATCATGCCATCTTGGGTAGTTGAGGAATGGAACGGTCATGAATCAAATCACTTCTGCTCATCATGTCAAGTTACTTGGGGTTTTGCAATAAGTTTTAAAAACAAACCTTGCTCAGCTTCCTCATTTGATTCTCTCAGATCACTCAATGTTTATAGGCTGTATGTGGAGCTTAGGGTAGGATAAAAGATAAAGCATACTTGTTTCACATATATTGCTGAGTCAAGGACCGGATCCAAGAAGAAAATCAAATCATACAATCAGATCAAGATGTGCATGTGTATGGGTATGATGGGTATGGTAAGGTGGATACTAGGCCCAGAATGGGTTCTAGATATTATCATACATGATGAAATGCTATGGTTATGGTAAGGTGGACACTAGCCCCGGAGTAGGTACTAGTTATTACCATCTAAATTATGAAACTCCATTTTGCATGATTTTCTCCGCTCTCTCTTTTTGAAATATTTGAGACATAGGCTATCTCTTTACCTCTTTTTTTTTATTTTTTTTGAAACATGCCTTTTGAGCATGTCTTCCCCTTTTTTTTCTTTTTTTTATATATAGCCCAGTCTATTTTGGAGATATTTGGAGAGGGGTAAATCATGAAACAATGCATGGAGCTTTATTTGGTGGAATAGATGGATGATACAATGCTAACTTCCAGAGTAGAAGCATAGCAAGGGGGAAATGGTGGTGTGCACATAAATCTTGATCATGAAAGCATGAAAAGAATTCTCACAAGGGTCTCAACAATTTGACAAAGCTCAATGCAATAACAAGCAACATATGAGTATAAGGTTTTCAACTAGAACATAATATGGCTTTGGTAGGACTATGGCATATCAAAGAGGATCTTTGCAAAGGGGTTTTTCAGATTTTTCAAATAAAATTCCGATGCACTCAAGCAATTAGAGAGAAAATCATATCATCAAACCATATCACAAACACCAACTACTTAGATGAGCATGAGTTCCCTAACGATATTTATTCACAAGCATCAAGATAATGAGTAAGGAATAAAACATATGCAGGCCAACCACAGGAATCATGTAGAGCAAGCAGAGCACCATTATTTGAGTTTGATTCACTGGATAAGAATTGAAGATCATTCAAACTCATAGGTAGAGAGGGTGAGATGAAGGGTGCACATACCATCGCTCCTGAAGGGTTTGGAGAACAAGGAAGACTAGTGGTGATTTGGCTAACCCGTGGGGTAGCCAGCTCACTCTAGTTTACCTTGTCTTGTCATGAAGTTGTAGGCGATGTTGTGCAGTCCTTGTGTGGGAGTTCTCGAGTGGATATGTCGATGACGAGATCGAGAGGACTCCCCCACACTTGTTCTTGTACCTAGTGTTGTTCTTCAAGCAAAAGTGGGAACAAAAGATGGACTCTACTGGTTCGAGAACCATAGAGCCTTTATTTGAAAACAAATATTTTTTTATTGTCACCATGTTATTTACTCAAGCAGGGTTAGACCAAAATTGCGCTCCATAATCAAAGGGGAATATACTTACCTTGGACCTTTGAGAGGTCACATGTTCCTCCTCTGTATGTTACGCGACATGAGTCTAACACCTTAACTTACCTTCCCATATGAATCTAGCTCAATGACTTACCCATAAGGATTTGATTTCCTGCAGGGGTTAGTCCGTATACATGCAACCAAGATCAATGAAGATATAACTCTAAGGTTCATCAATCAAAACTCGACACCATGTCTTGTTTTGATTGAAGAAGATAGTTTTAACCTAAGCACCATGCTTAATTTAAAACAGTCTATGAATGTGTGTCGCTAAACATACAATCAAACCAAAGCATATGAACATAAATGAAGGAAGGATGCACGCATGATGAAGCCATTTTCAAGGGGGAGCATAAGCATGAGCGCATAACGGTGAACCTCGGGCAACATCCCGAAAGGGCTTTGTTTAAAGTCAAAAGTTGGACTTACCTAGCTAATCAGGCAAGATGAAAGAGCTAATATCATTTACAAACCAGGATAAGATTTGGCATGAGAGGAACTTTTCTTAGGATGCTCACATACCTCCCCCACACTTGGAGTTTGCATTGCTGAGTAGCGAAACTCAAGTGTGTGGAGATCAAACTTCCTTTGTAAATGTTCCCTCGCCAAAATCTTACCGGAGTGTTGTAGTTGATGTAGCTCACATGTTCTTAGGCATCACCTGTCCACCGTTCTTTTCAATCTTCACCTGAAAGGTTAGCGACCAAAAATACCCGAAGGACAACTTTATCTTAAAAACATGTTCTTTCTTTAATTCGAAAGGGAAATAAAACCTATGCTAATCCAGGCTACCTCCTGGTAGTGCTTTGTTTATTATGGTCATAAACTCGACCATGGGAACTTCATCTTGAAGCTATCATTGGTGGTGTCATTCCCATCTCACCACCAATCTTGGATGTTCAGTGAAGCTTTAGCTGCAAGGTTAGTGCCACAGTGCACACATGAAATCTGATATGCTTATGGTAAATATATGCATCCACAATCAACCTTCTAAACATTTTGCAATAGAGGATCAGAAGGTGGTTGTAGCCCTCATACGTGCTCAGCGCACTAGGCATGGCTGACTCTGGAGAGGGATTATGCGAGCATGGTTCATAAGGTATATCAAGGATGTAGCTACCATGCTCGTCAATGGCATCCTCTCCTATGCACTCCAGAGTCGGTGCCCCAAAAATTTACATGGCCCATGAGTTCTCTATCTCAAGAGATTTATCATGAAATCTTGATATCGACTCTCGATCATGATCGAAAGCAACAAGATATGAGCCAGCGGGAAGAGGCTTAGACTCGGTCGAGAGGGATGATGATCGTTCGCCTTCACAGAAGTGAAGAGAATCTTCCAAGTCATTCTCATGAGGAGTAGGAAAGTCTACAACCTCAATGAGAATGGGCTTGGATGATGCGAATGGAGATACATGCATCATCTTCTCGAGCGGGACTTGCTTGGGAAGAGGCTTTGCTAGTGGAGGTCCTGGACCTGTGATAGAAGTGGCGAAATTGGATTCCCTAAGCCTATGATCTAGGCTCCCTTGAGATTTATCAAGAAGTTCATCCAATGGGAAGCCCAGGAGAAGATCGAAATCCATGATGTCATAGATATGAAAAATCTAAGCACACCTCGATCTCGTCTATGATGATCAGCACGTCCCTAGTAATCCCCCAACATGGGAAAAAGTAGTTCCACTTGGGACTTCGGAAATATCTATCAGTCGGGGTGAGGGGCATGTCACCCACCAGAGTGTCCGGAAGGCACTCCGGTATGATGCAAGCTCCAACAGTAGGGTCATGAACAACATTTATTGTGTTTTCCCTCATGGAATAGTGGATGGTTGTGGAAATCGAGCTAACCCAAATTGCTTCGGAAGTAGGTTTTGATTTCTGAGGCGACCAATACACTATGGTCCCATGATTCCAAACTTCATCGAGGATCTCATAAGGGTGTATCGATGTCGTAGGATTGTCGTGCCTATAGTGATTCGAGGTATTTATAATGTCTCTAGAAGAATCATTGTCGAGTACGTGAGCTTCCTTTGGTGTTCGCGGTTTGGGAGGAGGCTCTCTAGATGAATCATAGGATGTGCAGGGTCGAAGCTCAAATTCATCTATTAAGAGACTCTCGTGGATCGACCTTGAGTTCTCATGGCCAAAGAAGCCAACCTTGAGTTCTCTTTTGATCAATCCCATTCTCCGACTAAGATGGAAATCCCAATCGTAAATGGAAATCTTAAACCAAGGTTCTTCTCCAATGGAAGTATTTCTCCAAAATTCCTTTCCATCGCCCAGAAAAACCCTTTTTCAGGATTCGAAGGAGAAAATCCATACAATCACTTCAGGAATTTTGAGAAATTATGCTCTACTCATTCATGCTCCAATCTTTCTCCCGACGGATTCAGAGTTAGACTTTTTCCATTCTCACTAGCGGGAAAAGCAAAGGCTTGGTACTTCCGGCAAGAGAAGGAAGTCACCATGGATTGGAGAAATTTGCACGACAAGTTCTGCATTAAATACTTCCCCTTATCTTGCCTCATGAACCTTCGAAAGCAAATCATCAATTTCCGACAGACGAAGACCGAATCCTTTAGTCAAGCATGGACTAGATTCCATGATCTCATACACATTTGTCCCGATCATGGCCTGCCAGATATAGTGTTGATTCAGCATTTTCAGCACGGCCTATCTCGAGACAACGTTCTCCGCTTGCTTGCACTCACAAAGGGATCGCTTTTCCATGAAAATCCAACTGAGGGGCTAGAAATTTTAGAGAGGATCTTAGCTATGCCCGTCAGAAGAGAATTCCAGAGCGAAGAAATCAAGGACCATTCCCAATCTTGGATATATCGGATTATCGCCTATCCATCATTTTTCTTCCAAACTCTAGTGAATTACCTCTCTAATCAAGAGAGTCACTCCAAGAAGAAATGATCATCAACAAGTCCAGCTCGAGGACTATAAATTCGATGCTCTCGTCGTGAGATAAACCGGCATTCGTCCCTTCCTAAGTTCATGCATCAGGCATGTTTAATTTTCGAAATCCTTTTAGCCACTGCATGACTTAGAGTTTAGAAGGTTTAAGGAGCATTTTTGGGCATTTTGCCCGGTGCAGCAGGCCCACTTGGCACGGGCGCACCACCCCCTTTGCCTAGGTGAATGCATGGAGCAGCCACTAGCTGCGTGGTGGTGCTTTACTTTGTGAGAAAGTAAGTCCAATCTGCAGTAATTCCTTCCCCACCACCAATAGCTTTGCTAGCAACCTTTGGACAGCTGAGTGCACAAATTCTCGAGGGTCTTAAGTGCTAGATAGTGCAGCAGCTACCTACCAGCATTTTCGGTGGAAACACTAGGGCCGGCCGGCCCTATTGGTGCGCCCGCACCTATGGAATCCACCATGCTGTCATTTCCAAGTTCTTGCATGCTGCTCCTAGCCTCCTAATCACGCACTGAGGTCGTCTCTCAATTTTTGTTGGCACGGCCGGATGGACAGGTGTGGCCGCACCTGCCTCCCTCCACCTGCCTATAAATAGAGGCCTCCCGTGCACTCTCCCAGAAGACCACAGCCAAATTCCGAAGTTTGCAACCTTTGCTCCCTTATTAAGTCCGTTCATTTTTAGTGGAAAGGAGTGCTGAGAGTGTGTCCCTCGTAGTGCAAGCCACTCAAGTTTTGTGGAGGTCTCATCACCCCGCAAGGACCACTAACTCCTGGACCGCTAATCCTCGCATGACTAACCTTTCATAATCATCATCCTTCGGGTATCCGTTGCATTAACCTTTTGCAGGATGTCGTGGTTCCGTAAGGCCGCAAAGGCGGTGAAGGGAAAGCACATCAGGTTCCACGACTCGGACTCGAGCCGCAGTGGCCATTCCCATTCTTCAGATTGGCAAGATCACTTGGCACCCTCGGGTTTTGAGCCTCAGGACAATGTGTCCATGGGTTCTGCCCGGGACATGTCCACAAGCTCGGTGCATTATGATGGGTCAGGTTCAGAGGAAAGGACTCGTTTCCTTACCTCCGAAGCTCAAATCATCCTGCGAACCGACCAAGAACGGAGGTTATTCCAGCAGCTAAAAGACCGGGAATTCACGCATACGAAGGTATACGACAACACCCTTCTTAATGACACTGGTATGATAGGAGAGTTTGGGGCAGCTTTCGATGCCATAGGCTGGGGTATTTCTGGCATGCTTGGGAAGAGGGTTCGAAATTTCTCACCTTAGAGTTGCTTTCGACTTTGAGTGCCGATAGCAATGGTGTTAAGTTTCGGCTCTTCAATGAAGAGTACGACTTAACTTGGGACCAGTTGAGTGTGGCTCTAGGCTTCGACTCAAACTGTCTAATAGAGTGGTCTAAGCACAAGGGTATGAAAGCCTTTTCGAGGGAGTCATTCTGGAAAAAGATTTCGGGGAGAGGGTTGAACCCCGCTCCCCGAATCAACTTGATCCACAACCCCACTCTTCGATTCCTCCACCGGCTCATTTCGGGAATGATTGCCCCGAGAGTCGAGTTTAGAACGGTCAGGGTGGACGAGTTGCAATGCCTGTTTGCCATCATCCATAAGATCAAGCTTGCTCCTGTCGTGTCAATGGTCGAGCACTGGTGCACCATGGCCACAAGGACTGGCAAGATTGAGATCACCTCTTTGGTGACTCGGATTGCCACGTACATCAGAGCTCTAGAGGGAGCCCAGGTCACGTACTTGGAGACGCCCCGCAAGACTTTCGATGAGGACCATTTGGTGCAAGCCCACTTGCTGAAGCGTGTTGAGGGAGAGCTGGTTATGCTTTACCCCCATTCCTCCACAACCATCGTCCTCCCGTGCCCAGAGCTTGGTCTTTACCAAGTTAAAAAGTACACCCTGAACCTGACACCCGAGGATGATGAGGAGACGGTAAGGCCTTCACGGCATAGCATTTCGGGACCCGGACCAGCAACCCGATCACGCACCCGCAGGAGTGACAGGAACCTCATCCCAGAAAGCACCACGCAGCAGGCCCCAGCATCCGGCAGAGCAGGACCCTCCAGTAGCCGCCAGCAGCAGCAGCAGCAGTCTAGCGGAAGCCAGCCCCCCAGTGCCTCCATTTGTTCCAGCTCGTCACACTCTCAGTCAGCACGTTTTGGAGGCCACCCGACCTACGGTGGAAACTATCCTCAGAGCTACCCGTACAGGTACCATGAGGAGCAGTACAGTATCATTGACCAAGGCCTTTTCAACATCGACAACCGCCTCCGCAGTATCGATGCACGCACCGAGAGAATCGAGCAAGGCCTCCAGGACACCGCCAGGCGGCAACAGGAGACAGATGGCCAGCTGTACACCCTAACCGCGACCACACAGGAAGGCTTCCAAGCAGTGAACAACTTCTTCGGGTCATGGAACCCGTATCAACAACCACCCGATTATTAGTCCCGTTTTTCGACTCAGCTTGGGGGAGAGAGGCCCCCGTCCAGGTAAGAACCAACCAGTGTTTTCTTTTGCATGCCTTTGTTTTAGTTGTTTTTCTTTCCCTTTGTTTTATTTTTCTTCCTATAAAAAATATATAATGATAAAAATAGAAAGAGAGAGCAAGGAGTTTCAAGGAGTAGTCTTTCGAAGGTAATAGTCTACAGGAGTCTAGTGAAAAATTTCATCAGTTATGTTGGAAAATTTTCCGTGGTACAGCCAAACCAATGAGGTACGACCGTACCTTCCCTCGACGAAATTCTTGTGCAGAACAATTGCAGGAGGGAAAGTGAGCACTTGGAGAGAAAGTAGTAGGACCGGCCGAACCAACTGGTACGGCCGTACCAATGAAAGTACACAAGATTGTCCAGCAACCGTAGCATCGAGTCCCCAAGTGTTTCACTCAGCATCACGAGGTAAGACGAATCATCCAGGAGATCAAAGTCAGCTTGGGGGAGAGCCCTGGTTCCATCAAACAAGGTACGCCCGTCCAGTCCAATCCCAACTTCGTTCAGAATAAATAAATAAAAAAAACATTTTCTTTCATCATGAGCTTGAGAACTTGTCTATACACCCTCTTTTGGAATAATGAATAGTTGCCATGTTAAAACCTTGCAAGAACCTAGTGTACAGCTATGTACTCTACGGGTTTTTGAATTTGTTGGTATATTTTGAGACAAGAGCCTGAAATAAAACTTTGTGGGAAGCAAATGCTTATGACCAAACCTTGGGTGTTGATTAGTACGATATGGTGAGACAATGTTAATCTTGCTCTATCTCATAGTATGGTGAAATCTCGGATGAATTTCTTTTGAAAATAAAACAAGACAAGTTCCTCAATGGTCATATCACCTACCAAAGCCATATGTCGATATCAATGTTCAAACCTTCTACATATGCTTGCTTGTGACCCATTGAGTTTTGCCAAATTGTTGTGACACTTGGTAGAATCTTTTCATGCTTCCATGATCGAGATCACGTACACCCACATATACTAGCTAACTCCTACACCGGGAGTTATGCAAAACATGCCATCCATCCACCAAAAACAAATACTCCAAAGTCCAAAGAGATTTCTCTTCTTGTAATCTTGCAAAAGGAGAGAGGGGCCATTGAAAAAAAAGAGTATATGCTCAAGAAGCATAGAAAAAATATATGTGCTCCAATCAAAGAGCATAGAAAAAATAATGAAGCATGACCCCCCTCCAAAATGAAAGCAAGAAGAGAATCTCCAAGCAAGGAGTACTTAGAAAAAAACAAACAAAAAAATATTCCACTTCTTGATCAAGTTGCATGACTAGTTTCTTCTTGGATCCGGTCTTTGGCTCAACAACATTATGTGGCACAAGTGAGTCTCATACTTATCCTACCCAAAGCTCCACATACAAGCCATAGAGTAGGAAGTTGAGGCTCATTCAAAAGCCTTTGGTGAGGGAACCATCCGAGGAACTTTGTCTCTTTGTGCGAAAATTTCAAAACTCCGAGATAGGATCCAGAAAAGAGAAGAGTGAGTGATGCAATGTCAAAACCGTTCTACTCTTCAACGTTCAGAGGCAAGGTGGAAAGTTACAAGCCCCGCAGGTAAAACATGGCTATGTCTCTCTCGTACCAACCTTTTCAACAGCAAGTAGAGTACGGAATTGTACATAGGAACTTGCAGAGTAGTAACATCAGTGCAACTCCTGATCGTCCAAGACCAAGTCTAGACTTTGCTCGAGGACGAGCAAACGTTTAGCTTGGGGGAGTTTGTTGACGGTCCTTACTACAAGTTTCCGACCATCAAAATCCCGGAAATGAGGAGGGTATACGACAAGTTCCATGCATATTTTTAGTACTAATAAAGTTTCACGAGTTGTGTTGTAAATTTTATATGCAGGTACACATTTGGGATAAATAGGGAGTCACCGGGCCACACCAACCAGGCGCGGCCGAACCAGCAGGTGCGGCCAGCCCTGCTGGTGCAGCCGGCCTTGCACCCCACCACGACTCGAGTCTAGGCGATCATCATTTCCATGAACACGCTTTGGATGGATAGGATATGCCGTGGTTATGTCGGTTTGATCCAAAGGATGTGAAAAGAAGCACTTGGATCCATGGGCCCACTTCTGCATGCAACCAACCGCCACTCCGATGCAATCCTGAGCATCCCCTATCAGTGGCGGTGCATCACACGGCTTGGAGTAGATACGGCCGGATCAAGAGATACGGCCGCACCTACGAAGCGTCGAATCTGGCAGAACCGACCCAGGATACCGACTCACAACCGACCAAGGAGCGAGCATCAGGACCGTCCACGACGAAAGGCGGCAAATCATAGGTGCGGCCGCACCTAGAGGTGCGGCCGTGCCTGGCTCCTGCCGCCCCAGCGCTCCACCGACCTCCCACTGCTATAAAAAGGACCCTCCACTCGCTGGAACAGAAGACAACACCGTAGGAGCTTCACTTTTGTCCACTTTTGTATCTTAGAGTAGGAAGTAGTGTAGTTGGGAGTTAGAGTCGAGTCAAGCTAGTCTCGGGGTTCAGGAGAAGTCTTCTTCAGAGTTCGGGTACTGCTCTTGTATCTTTCCTTTATAAGACTTAAGTGCATTTCAAGTTATCTTTCTATTTTACATTTCGAGTCAATTACATTCAGCTTTTACTTAGCTACTAAAAGCTTTATTCTAGGTTTAGACTAAAGTGAGTTTTGCCTTGGTTAGCTTAGTTCTCTTGAACCCTATAGTGTTGTGGTCATTCTTCGCTTGATCTCCGGTGTTTCACGGGAGAGAGAGACCTTTCTCTAAAGGCCTTAGGGAAGGTTCTTTGGTTCATTGTGAGCGCGGTGCTCAGAACTTGCCTTAGTCTTAGATTGGTGTCCCGTTCAACAGAATAGTTGTGGTACCCTAAGGAGGTGACAGCTCCGAACGGGCTCTGTAGTCCACCACGTTAGTTCGGGCCGGTAGGATTCAGTGCGTCGTCGTTCTCCCTTCTCATCCCAGTCTGAGAGCGCGGCTTTGCATGCCCCTGTAGCACTAGAAGAGCTTGTTGATCCTATCTTACCTCGGCTCTGCTTTACCTTAGTTCTTTTCCCGGAGTTGACAAGATTAGATAGATTGCCTTAGGATCCTTTCTCGTCTCGTTGTCCTCCCAACTCACTAGGACCTCTCTAGTTCTTTTATCAAGATCTCCTCGCGTGTCCAATTTACCCCGCATATCTTTATCATCACCCCAGCTATAAGACTCCTTCACCGAGCCTCGATCCTCTCTACCGTTCGTTTGATTATCTGTGCCATAGTGCTTCCCATGGGAAAATATAAATACGATAACCCGAATACCACAAGGTGAAGTGCTACAACGGTAATCCGTGTGCTTGCGGACCTTTCTGTGACGTGTGTTTTACCAAAGACGTTCCTAGCTCCATTACTAGGTGTATAAACTTAGTGGTGAGGCTAAGAAACGTCAACATAGACAACTTTGTGCAAACATCCCAAGCCCCCCGGCAATGCCCCTAGGATCCACTAAGGAGACGCCAAGTGGAAGATGGAGGCGAACCACCTTAAGGTGGGGTCGGCCGATCCCGGGTCGGCGCCGTTTGCACCGCCTTTCGTCTGGGTGACTGCCATGTGGGTCCCAAGGTGGGTATGGGGGTATTTGTGGTATTTCTAGCCCGTTTCCGTGGGGAAGTGGGCCCTTGGATCCGTGTACTGGCTCCTGATTGGTCGAAGGTGTGTTTCCTTGGATCGATGAGGTGTCATGGACACGTGGACTCCTGCGTGGTAGCACGTCGCCATGTAGCCTGGTGTGGGTCCCACCGGACCCACATGATGTATTGTGCATATCTTTCTCATCCGGGCTCCGATGTATGCAAATGATATATCCATTTCGATCGTCTCGACAAGCCCGTTGCAAGGGTGCAGACCAATTTGGCATTTGAGGTTTTTTATGATGATGCCATATCTATGCCATTGGTTTACTTGCTCTCAATTGTACATTCCATATGCATTTTGATGTGTCCTGCAAAGAAAGATAGAAACACCAACACTTGTGGAAATTGTCAATATAAACCCCTTTTATAGTGTTGATGATCACTTTCCCTTTATTTTATGCAGGAATTGACAGCATAAAAGTGGTACTTAACAGCTGTCAACATCTGCGCGGAAGTTGTCCTCTGTGCCGAAGGTGATGGGGAGGGAGACCCGACCCAAGAGGGTAGGCTGAAGGACCGATTAGGCGAACCAGAGAGGGGGGGAGTGAATGGGAGCCGATAAAAATTCTTCTCGAAGGAGATGAGAACTCCAACAAGACGAACACGGCTTCCAACTCACGTTTCCGACCCAACTACCCAAGTTGGTCAAGACCACGCAGCCACTGGAGTGCTACTGGTCCTAGGAACCAACACTCAACCTTCCTAGCCAAAACTCACCAAAACACACAGCGGAAACTTGCACGGCTTGCTGCCTGTGCTATACCGGTCAGACCGATGGCCTGCGCCGGTCAGACCGGTGACACCGGTCAGACCGGTGGACAGAGCCGGTCAGGCCGGTGGCTACAGCAGCCGCACAACAAACGTTCCAGGAGGCCTCAGTGACTCCTCTAGGCCCTGGAACAAAAACCACCACGAAACACAACCTGTGAGGAAGAAGAACCCCTCACAAAACCTAGCAAACCAACTCCAAACACGCCAAGAACTGATCAGCAGGACCACGGGACAAAACCACACGGACAAGGCTGTTCCCCGAGACAAAAACCCACCAAGGGCTAGCACCGGTCAGACCGGTCAAGAGCACCGGTCAGACCGGTCGTGCCTGGGCAGCTCGGGATGAACAGCGCCCGCGAGTCAACTCCTCCAAATCCAACTCCCGATCTCTCGATCCGCTCCACGGTTTTGCACAAGACTTTGGGGATAGTAGGAACACCTCATGGGTACTCCATAGCCAAGATTTGGTCCACCAAAACTTGTCAAATCAAGAGGAATCGAAGAAATCCCACCAAGAACACCTCTAACCCTAGAGCCACGAAAACCCCAAAATCGAGCCCCTTTGCTCACGGATTTGGAAGGGGAATCAAAGGGTAAAGAACCACGAAGGGTTCATGCATACATCCCCCACCAAATCCCAAAGAGAAAGGCCTCGAAATCGCTCCAAGAAAATCGCCAAGAAAGGGCTCCGAAAATCACCAAAAAGGAGAAACGGGAAAGACACATCCAAGCCTTGAGGAACCACGCCGAATCATCTATACATACCAAAGAGGTTCATACATGGTCTAGCTTGCCGCCCGATCATCCTTCCCTCTCACAAGATCTCACCATGAAGCTCTCAAGCTAGTCCTACGAAAATCCTAAGAAAATAGGAAGGAAAATAGGAAAACCAAATGAGCTAGGGTTCCAAGAGATGGCTGCCATCCTCTCACCACTTGGGTTATATGGAGGCAGCCGAAAGACTAAAATACCCTTACTAGCTAACTAGGGATACATGCCCCTCGAGGGCGAAATTGGAAGTCTTTGTCTTCGCACCATCGGACGGATGCCCAGCAACCGCAAACTTGCTTAGCCTCGACGCAAGCCTTGCGATCCCGACACGTGTCCTCCGCTTCGAAGATTCCGGACTGCGTCGTCGCACACCGGTCAGACCGGTGCTCCTCACCGGTCAGACCGGTACCCACCGGTCTGGAGCTGCTGCACTTCCGTCTTCGGTTCTTCGGTCTTGGCTTTGTGGATCAACCAAGGAACCCAGTGGTTTTCTGGTGAACCACCGGAAACCCCGCGAACTCGGTGTAGCCTCCGCCAATCACCACTCATGACTCGGCTCCCACGTAGTCCCGGCTCGACCTTGGTTTTGAGGCTCAACCAAGAAACCGTCCATGACTTCATCTTGCCGTTCTTGCCACCATGCGGCCCGCACTTGACCCCGCTGGCCACCGGGTCCCTCGAACCAAGCCTACTTGTCTTCTCCACACCTGGAGGCCTCACCGGCAATGACCTTTCACGCTTGTTCTTCACCTGCACCTGCACCAGTCAAGCCGCAACCTGCACCTGCAATACTTAGCCAAGAATCAGTCCACACCACGTTGTCAATCACTCATCACACCAGGAAGCGACCATCCACCGGTCCTCGAACCACACCTGGCTCTCAATCTCCCCCTTGATGAGTGCATTGACAACACACACGTTTTGGTAACCAAGAGAAAAGGAAAAGAAAAGAAACGACTAAAAGAAACTCCAGCAAGCGATCGAAAGCCAAAGAAAAGGCAAAGAGCAAGATCACTTGAAGAAGACAAGTCTCGGACCCCTTAGGCAAGGGCAACGGCTCGACACATCCGAGACAAAACATGCTCAAGCAAAGAGCACAAACCATCAAACCAAAGCTCGAAAACCACAAAGAGCTCCCCCTGCACACATGCAAGCTCCCCCTGAACCGATGCAACTCCCCCTGGACAAATGCATGCGAACCACTTCACAAAATAGAGCAGCTGCAACAGCTCAGCTCTGACCGGTCAGACCGGTCGACACCACCGGTCAGACCGGTGGGCAACATGTGAACAGGACCAACACTCTGACCGGTCAGACCGGTGACCTCAACCGGTCAGACCGGTGCACAACAGAGCCCAAAAATAGCTCGAAACCACCTGAAAACCTTCCAAATGCATTCAGTAGGCCAAAACATGCTCAAACTTCTCCCCCTTGTTGACAATGCATGAATCAAGCCAAAAATGCAAAAAATGCAACCTAGAGCTTCTCAAATAGACAAAATTCAACATAGAATGCTACACATGTCCAAACGAGCAAGTTAGATACTCTATAGCTTCGTAAAGACATAAACTTCATGATCACCAAGTTTCACAACCATTGGGCGAAGCTAAGATAGAATTTAGCAATTTTGCGAAAAATTACCCTCTCATGAGCAAAGTCCTAAACATGAGCAAAACATGTCAAAATGGCAAAGCCACACAAACTTCATGCTAGGACAACCATTCTAAGCATAAGACCATCATAAACACCCACAAGCACCTCATGTCATGTCAAAGCCACCGAGCCATGTGCCTACTTCTATATATGAGACTTCTCATTGGTAGGCATCATGCAACGATTTAGCACCCAAAGCAAATTAAAATTAGCACATATGACATGGGAGCACATTTTTCAAGCAATTTACATTTCATTTTCAGATTTATAATTGGTACATGAAATGTCTTTGCGACAAAAAGGAACTTATGCCCCTCCACAAGATGAAGCATGGGGGCTAAACATTCATGATGGCAAATGAGCCTTTGGCCCCATATGATGAAAATAAGCTATCCATCCACAAATTAAGCATAGCCAAGCCACTAAAACATGTCAAGATCATGTAAAGGCACTTACTCACAAGAGAGCATATATATGAAATTTTTTCAAAAACATAGCCATCAACCATGGATACAAACCAAGATTGTCAAGAGCTAAGCCAAACTAACCATAGCTTACCAAATTAGCTCACAAAGACATATATGTCATTCCATGGTGAACAATGTGTATAGGAGAAGCCTTTCCTAAACAATGCATATGATACAAAATGCATGCAACCTAAGATACAAAGATGCCTATACATCATGCTACATATGCCATGCCAAATGCAAGAAATGCACAAAGGAAAGCTATACATATGCTACAAAAGAGCTCCCACACGCCAACTCAAGAAATCAAACAAACACCAAGCTCCCCCCGCAAACGAGTGAAAGTTGCTTGATCTAGGGGTTTGGTGAAAATATCGGCTAGTTGTTCATGTGTGGGTACATGGATCAAAGCTATCTTCCCTTTCTCTACGTTGTCTCTCAGAAAATGATACCTCACTTCTATGTGCTTGGTTTTGGAATGGAGCACTGGGTTCTTTGCAACGCTTATGGCACTAGTGCTATCACATTGAAGTGGGACATGGGTATACTCCTCACCAAAGTCACTCATGGTGTATGTGATCCAAAGGAGCTGAGAGCAACAGCTAGCTGCGGCCACATACTCTGCCTCGGTAGTGGATTGAGCAACACTCGACTGTTTGCGGGAAGACCAAGATACCAAAGAAGAACCCAAGAACTAGCAAGTCCCAGAAGTGGACTTCCTATCCAACCGACACCCGGCAAAATCCGCGTCTGAAAATCCATGAAGCGCCAAAGAAGAAGACGCAGAGTACCAAAGACCGAAGTCGGGAGTGTGTCGCAAATACCTGAAAATGCGCTTGACTGCTTGCCGATGCGAAGTCCTCGGAGAAGCTTGAAAACGAGCGCACAGACACACCGAGAATTGAATGTCCGGCCTCGTCGCCGTCAAGTAGAGGAGTGACCCGATCATGCTCCGGTACTCCTTCTGGTCCACGTGTTCACCTTCCTCGTCCGCATCAAGAACTGTAGTCGTACTCATAGGCGTCGCCATGGCCTTGGAGTCCTCCATCTTGAACTTCCTCACAATGTCCTTGGTGTACTTAGCTTGGTGCACAAATGTTCCTTCCTTTGATTGCTTGATTTGTAGCCCGAGGAAGAACTGCAACTCGCCCATCATGCTCATCTCAAATTCCCTGCTCATGTCTTCTGCAAACCTTGCAACAAGAGAGTTAGACGAGCCACCAAAGACAATATCATCCACGTATACCTGCACAATCAGGATATCTCTGTCCTGCCTGAGGAGAAATAAGGTCTGGTCGACCTTCCCCATCTCAAACCCTCTCTCAAACAGGAACCCTCTCAACCTACCATACCAAGCTCTAGGCGCCTGCTTCAACCCATACAGCGCCTTCCTCAACTTGTATACCCGGTGAGGGTACTTCTCACTCTCAAATCCTGGTGGTTGCCTCACAAACACCTCTTCCTCCAACACACCGTTCAGGAAAGCACTCTTCACATCCATCTGGTACAACTTGAACCCTTTAGCCACGGAAAAAGCTAGAAGGATCCTGATCGCCTCCAAACGAGCTACAGGAGCGAAAGTCTCCTCGTAGTCGATCCCCTCTTTCTGACTGTACCCCTGAGCAACAAGTCTCGACTTGTTCCTCACCACTTCTCCTTTCTCTCCCTCTTTATTTTTCCACACCCATTTTGTCCCAATCGGCTTACACCCTGGGGGAGGGTCAACCAACACCCAAACTTGGTTCCTCTCAAAATTCTCCAACTCCTCATGCATCGAGTTAACCCAATTATGATCAGATAACGCATGTCCAATGTCTTTGGGCTCAAAAGTGGCAACAAAAGCAGCATGAGCGAAATGAGAATTGTTCCGAACCCTCGACCGTGTAGTACGTTCATTCATGTCGCCGATGATTCTCGAAGCTGGGTGATCCACTTGCACTCGTCGGGGAGGTTCTCGCCTTGATGCTACCTCCCCCTCAACAGCAGCTTCGCCTTGATCTGGGTTTGTCGTTGTAGGTGTGGGAGAGAGTCCATTCTCGATCGTCGTCGAAGTAGTAGGTACATGTTCAGCCGCGGGCATCACACCGCCATCTTCATCATCTCCATGTTCATGCTCCTCCTCCTGAAAGATCTCCTCGCCAAGTTCGTCGTCACCTGCACACTCAAAAACAAGCTGACTACGTGGCTGTGTCTCGTCGAAGGTTACCTCGCAAGTCTCCACGATTTGGTTAGTTTCAAGATTGAGCACACGAAATGCTCTAGAATGAGATGCATAACCAAAGAAAATACCATCGACAGACCTAGCCTCGAACTTGTCCAACTTCTTCCCTTTCTTCAGAATGAAGCATTTACAACCAAAGACATGGAAGTGACTCACCTTGGGTGTGCGACCGTGCATCAACTCGTAACAGGTTTTCTTCTTGTGAACCCTGAGGTAGATCCTGTTCGACACATGGCACGCGGTATTGACCGCCTCAGCCCAGAACCTTCTCGGAGTCCTATGCTCGTCGAGCATCGTCCGCGCCATCTCGCACAAGGTCCTGTTTTTCCTTTCCACCACTCCATTCTGGGGAGGCGTATACGGACTCGAAAACTGATGTTCAAGACCCAAGTCATGGCAAAAGGTTTCGAAGCGAGAGTTTTTGAATTCCGAGCCATTGTCACTACGGATCGCTCGTATGGCATCTCCGTGCCTCTCGTTTCTTAACCTCAAGACAAGATCTCGAACAAAACCAAACGTCTCCCCCTTCTCCTCAAGAAAGAACACCCACGCATACCGAGAGTAGTCGTCCACCACAACAAGGACATACCACTTCCCACCCGCAGATCGCACACGAGCTGGGCCAACAAGGTCCATATGGAGCAGCTCGCATGGACGCTCAGTCATCACATCGGTGAGAGGTGGGTGAGAAGAGGCTACCATCTTGGCATGCCTACACGGCGCACAAACCAACTCTTTCTCAAACCTCAATCGTGGCAATCCTCGGACCAAATTGAGTTTACTCAAGCGAGACAAAAGGTCAAAGCTCAAGTGACCCAACTCCTATGCCACTTCCACAACTCACTCGAAGAACCAGCCAAGAAGCAACGCTCCACACCAGAAGACTGAGAAAAATCAGCTCGGAACACCTGACCCTCGGGAACGACCATGCAAACAAGATCCCCCCGAGAATCTAAAATCCGAGAACCACCAGGCCGAAACAACACCTCAAAACCCTCATCCAACAACTGGGACACAGAAAGCAAATTGTATCCAAGCGATTGAACAAGAGCAACACGCCTGAGAGTGATCTTGTCACTTACCTTAATCTCACCTTCTGACAGCACACGCCCTCGCCCATTGTCCCCAAAGGTGATGTACTTCTTTGTCACCACCGGGACGAGACTTGAGAACCACCCCTTGTCTCCGGTCATATGCCTCGAGCAACCGGAGTCAATCAACCAAATGTTCTTCAAGTCTCCCACCTGAAATTCAAAAGCGAGCACGTGAGTGAACAAACGACTCAGCACTGGGGTTAGTACCAAAAGAGTAAAACCAGTGCCGAGCCATTTGCTCCAAAGTGGGGTTAGCACAAAGCAAATCATCACGCCTATCAAAGCTACCACCACGGTAACCACCACGAGGGAACCAACCCTCTCTAGCTGGAGGAGGACGAAAACCACGAAAGGGAAACCATGGATCGTACCTCCGCTCCATCTCAAAGCTACGACTCTTCTCACCCTCGTATTGAGCACGAGGTGAAGAACGCCTAGCAAACTGACCACCTGCAAACTTTCCAGACCAACCACCAGAACCACGACCTCCAGAACCAAACCGAGCATCCTCACGAGCACGAAACCCGACTCGCTGTCTGCCCAGACCTGCACCGGTCTGACCGGTGTAGTACACCGGTCTGACCGGTGTGGCTCGGCCAGCAGCAACACTTGCAGCCTTCCGGTCTCCCCAAGCCGGAACCGTCCTCACAATCGCCTTGGCCCTGGGCATCTGCATACGAGGCTCAGGTACACCATTAGAGGGGTGGTACCTGTCCCTGTTAGCCCACTCTCTAGCCATTCTCTCCTCACGCTTCCTCTTGAAGCAAAACTCATCCTTGTGACCATCTCTCCCACAATACCCACAATGGAACTTTATGGGCTGTGGCTTAGGCTTAGGCTTGGGTTGGGGCTGCCCACTCGGCTTCTCACCCTTCTTCTCTCCTTCCTCACCTCCCTTTGGGCTCACAAACTTCACCGGTTTCTGAAAATCATTTGTTGGGTGAGGGAATATGGGTGGATCTGGAGTAGTGTCAAGTTTGTTTCTGAGATGGTTGGGCTTGGGCTCAAACTTGTTCTTGTGTCTGTTTGGTGGTGGGATAGGAATCTCTCCAACTCTCTCAACTCCCTCACCACAGTTCTCTCCAAGCTTGTCAGCCCCAAGTGCCTGACCATCATAGCGTTTGAAAGCCGCTATCATGATACCGAGCTGAGGCTCCTGACCCGACAACCAGCTCATACATTTTCTCAGCTCATCATTTTCATCCTGCAGGCGATCAACATAATGTGCAAGCTCCAAATTCTTAACCGCATGCAATTCACAAGTAGAGCAAGAAGTGGGAATATGCTCTTTCAACTTAGCCTCAAGCGAAACAGTGTAAGCATGCATCTCATCAATCTTTCCATGCAAAACAGGGCAAGAAGTGCAAGCACCTAGCAAAGCAGGTCTAGACTTAAGCTCAGCCACTTCAACCCTAAGCATATCTAGTTCATCACAAGTAGAAGCATGCTTATCCTTAAGAGCAGTAAGATCAGCTAGGTACACAGAGCAATCACAGCAATCAATCTCATCAGAAACCACAGGAGAAGCCTTAAGCGAATCAATCTCAAGCTTAGCATCTAGGTTCTGGGTTTCTAGCTCAGCCACACGGTTCCTAGCATCTTCTAGTGAGGCCCTAAGCTCTTTCCTCATCTTCTTGGCCTCTCTAAGCATGTGATCGCGGTTATCAAGCAAGTCAACCAACTCATCATTCTCCTTGCGCAAAGAAGAGAGCTCATCACATACCTCATCCTCGGAGTCAGAGTCCGAGTCACTCTGGTGGCACTTCTTGCTGCCGGAGCTACGGGCCATGCCGCAGAAGCCATCTCTCGCGAAGCAGCTCAACCCGCTCAAGTTCCTGGATGACTTCTTGTTCTTGCGCCGATCACCTTCATCTTCACTGCTACTCGAGCTTGAGGAAGAGTAGGCGGAGCTGGAGTCGACGTCGCTCGCTCCGACCATTGCTCGGGCCTTCCTGCCGCGGCCATCCTTCTTCCTCGACCGTCGCTCGTCCTTGTGCTTGTTCTTGTGCTTGTGATCGCGCCTCGATCGGTACTTGCCATCCTTGCTCGATCGGTGCCTGTAGCCGTCCTTGTAGCCGTCCTTGTTCTCCGTCTTCTCCGGGCAGTCGGCAACGAAGTGTCCTGGCTTGCCGCACTGAAAGCACGTCCGTGCTGTCCTCCTCGTGTTCACCCGGTTCTCGTGCAGCCTCTCGAACCGCTTGGTCAGCAACGCCAGCTCGTCCTCTCCAAGCACGTCGAACTCCTCATCTGGCAAAGACATCAAAGAAGACAGAGAGTACATCCTGGAGGATGCGTTAGCGTTAGACTTAGCTCCTTTGCCACTAACGAGAGCGAGACTATGAGAATCAGTCGGGCTCTCGATCTTGGCTGTCATACCACGGTCCAACTCAGCCGACTTGAGCTTCGAGAACAGCTCGTTCACCGTCAAGGTGTCATACTTCTCGGACTCAACAATAGCCTCAAACTTCCCGTCCCATACGGTACGATCCAACGAGTGCAAGAGCTTCACGGCTCTATCATGATCATTGTATGGAAGGACGTCCACATTGGCTCTCATGTTGTTCACAACGACCGTAAATCGCTGGAAAAGGGCATCGACGGACTCGCCGGGGAGATGAGTGAAGTTCTCGTACTCTCTCCGGTAAGTCGCGTACATCCGAGCCTGAACCTGAGCATTCCCAGCATGAGCATCCTTCAACTGCTCCCAAATCCTACAAGCTAAGTCCTCTGTCTGAACCCGATCGAATTCAGGCTGACACAGAGCACGAAACAAGTAGTCGACAGCCTTGTTGTTGGCTTCGAACATATCCCTCGATCCTGGAGCAAGGAAGTTCATCGGATGAACATAAGCTGTGTTCACCGTGACATCCCAAAGGATCTTACCCTTTCCGCGGAGGAACGCCGCCATCCGCCTTTGCCACATTTGGTAGTTCTTCCCATCGAAGTGCGGAGGACCCGAACCCCGTTCCTGGTACGCCATCTTTGGATCTTAGACTGGTAAGAGTCAAGAAAGACCCGAACCGGCTCTGATACCAATTGAAGGACCGATTAGGCGAACCAGAGAGGGGGGGGAGTGAATGGGAGCCGATAAAAATTCTTCTCGAAGGAGATGAGAACTCCAACAAGACGAACACGGCTTCCAACTCACGTCTCCGACCCAACTACCCAAGTTGGTCAAGACCACGCAGCCACTGGAGTGCTACTGGTCCTAGGAACCAACACTCAACCTTCCTAGCCAAAACTCACCAAAACACACAGCGGAAACTTGCACGGCTTGCTGCCTGTGCTATACCGGTCAGACCGATGGCCTGCGCCGGTCAGACCGGTGACACCGGTCAGACCGGTGGACAGAGCCGGTCAGGCCGGTGGCTACAGCAGCCGCACAGCAAACGTTCCAGGAGGCCTCAGTGACTCCTCTAGGCCCTGGAACAAAAACCACCACGAAACACAACCTGTGAGGAAGAAGAACCCCTCACAAAACCTAGCAAACCAACTCCAAACACGCCAAGAACTGATCAGCAGGACCACGGGACAAAACCACACGGACAAGGCTGTTCCCCGAGACAAAAACCCACCAAGGGCTAGCACCGGTCAGACCGGTCAAGAGCACCGGTCAGACCGGTCGTGCCTGGGCAGCTCGGGATGAACAGCGCCCGCGAGTCAACTCCTCCAAATCCAACTCCTGATCTCCCGATCCGCTCCACGGTTTTGCACAAGACTTTGGGGATAGTAGGAACACCTCATGGGTACTCCATAGCCAAGATTTGGTCCACCAAAACTTGTCAAATCAAGAGGAATCGAAGAAATCCCACCAAGAACACCTCTAACCCTAGAGCCACGAAAACCCCAAAATCGAGCCCCTTTGCTCACGGATTTGGAAGGGGAATCAAAGGGTAAAGAACCACGAAGGGTTCATGCATACATCCCCCACCAAATCCCAAAGAGAAAGGCCTCGAAATCGCTCCAAGAAAATCGCCAAGAAAGGGCTCCGAAAATCACCAAAAAGGAGAAACGGGAAAGACACATCCAAGCCTTGAGGAACCACGCCGAATCATCTATACATACCAAAGAGGTTCATACAAGGTCTAGCTTGCCGCCCGATCATCCTTCCCTCTCACAAGATCTCACCATGAAGCTCTCAAGCTAGTCCTACGAAAATCCTAAGAAAATAGGAAGGAAAATAGGAAAACCAAATGAGCTAGGGTTCCAAGAGATGGCTGCCATCCTCTCACCACTTGGGTTATATGGAGGCAGCCGAAAGACTAAAATACCCTTACTAGCTAACTAGGGATACATGCCCCTCGAGGGCGAAATTGGAAGTCTTTGTCTTCGCACCATCGGACGGATGCCCAGCAACCGCAAACTTGCTTAGCCTCGACGCAAGCCTTGCGATCCCGACGCGTGTCCTCCGCTTCGAAGATTCCGGACTGCGTCGTCGCACACCGGTCAGACCGGTGCTCCTCACCGGTCAGACCGGTACCCACCGGTCAGACCGGTCAGACCCACCGGTCAGACCGGTCTGGAGCTGCTGCACTTCCGTCTTCGGTTCTTCGGTCTTGGCTTTGTGGATCAACCAAGGAACCCAGTGGTTTTCTGGTGAACCACCAGAAACCCCGCGAACTCGGTGTAGCCTCCGCCAATCACCACTCATGACTCGGCTCCCACGTAGTCCCGGCTCGACCTTGGTTTTGAGGCTCAACCAAGAAACCGTCCATGACTTCATCTTGCCGTTCTTGCCACCATGCGGCCCGCACTTGACCCCGCTGGCCACCGGATCCGTCGAACCAAGCCTACTTGTCTTCTCCACACCTGGAGGCCTCACCGGCAACGACCTTTCACGCTTGTTCTTCACCTGCACCTGCACCAGTCAAGCCGCAACCTGCACCTGCAATACTTAGCCAAGAATCAGTCCACACCACGTTGTCAATCACTCATCACACCAGGAAGCGACCATCCACCGGTCCTCGAACCACACCTGGCTCTCAATCTCCCCCTTGATGAGTGCATTGACAACACACACGTTTTGGTAACCAAGAGAAAAGGAAAAGAAAAGAAACGACTAAAAGAAACTCCAGCAAGCGATCGAAAGCCAAAGAAAAGGCAAAGAGCAAGATCACTTGAAGAAGACAAGTCTCGGACCCCTTAGGCAAGGGCAACGGCTCGACACATCCGAGACAAAACATGCTCAAGCAAAGAGCACAAACCATCAAACCAAAGCTCGAAAACCACAAAGAGCTCCCCCTGCACACATGCAAGCTCCCCCTGAACCGATGCAACTCCCCCTGGACAAATGCATGCGAACCACTTCACAAAATAGAGCAGCTGCAACAGCTCAGCTCTGACCGGTCAGACCGGTCGACACCACCGGTCAGACCGGTGGGCAACATGTGAACAGGACCAGCACTCTGACCGGTCAGACCGGTGACCTCAACCGGTCAGACCGGTGCACAACAGAGCCCAAAAATAGCTCGAAACCACCTGAAAACCTTCCAAATGCATTCAGTAGGCCAAAACATGCTCAAACTTCTCCCCCTTGTTGATCGTTCGGATAGGTGGCTGGAAGGGCCCATTGGGGTTGCCTGTCAAAGTGGAGGCAGAAGGTCGCGCTCATCACGGCGGTCATCGCGGTGGTCGTCGCGGCGATCTCGGTCGTCACGATCGTCGCGGCGGTCCCGCCGGTCGTCGCAGCGGTAGTTGTTGTTGTAGCGGCACGAAGAGGATCGGTTGCCATCTTTCTTTAGTCACTTGGGGTCCTCAGGGGTGTTGAAGGCCTTCTTGAACTATGAGCACTCACGAAGGGCATGAGTGGCCCCCTCGTGGAAACCGCTGTGGCTATCGAGTGCTGCGTTGAACTCTTCCTGGTTGAACGTCGAAGGTCGACGCCCCTCAGGCGTGAGCACCTCGGAAGGTTGCTTGCGCAACTTGGAAACAGAGTCCCCTGCAGTGCCGGATGTGCCAGCATTGCGCCCAACATCGCCGTCGAACTGGTTCACCATTGCCTCGTCGGTGTTGACGAGCTTGTTAACGGCCTCCATGAGGGCAGCGATGGTGGTGGCGCCAGACTCGTGGATCTTCTCAAAGATCTTCCAATCCTTGATGACTTTCTTGTAACTGTCGATGACCTGGTCATCTCTGACGCCAACATGAGTGTTGCAGTTCTCGAAGAACCGGTTGGTGTAGTCACGAAGCTGCTCCTTAGACTTCATGATGATCCTCTCAAGGTTGAAGGTGTTTCCAGGGCGATTGTAGGTCACCTGGAAGTTGGAGGTGAAGGCCTGGGATAGGTCAGCCCAGGAGTTGATGCTACCAGCCAGGAGGTTGTTGAGCCAAAGCGATGGAGCTTCGCCCGTCACCAGCGGGAAGTAGGCCGCCATGTGGTCAAAGCTGCCGCCAGCCACCTTGACGGCGACGTAGTAGGTCGACAACCAGATGTTGGGGTCGGAGCACCCGTCGTACTTCTGGATGTTTGGCTTGAAGTTGTCAGGGTAGTCCACCGATCTAAGTCAGGTAGCTAGTGCGAGGAATGTCGGGCAAGTACTCATGCAAGGAAGGATGAAGACAGACTCCTACTAGAATTCCCCTGTAATCCTACTAGGACTCGTTCCGTGTAATCCTAATAGGACTCCTACATTGTAACCGACTACGCCCCCTAGACTATATAAAGGAGGGTCGGGTACCTAGGAGGACATCTAAACCAACCCAACACCAAGCGCAGGGCGCCATCTTGATACCCCAAACAGGACATAGGGTTCGCCACCTCGGCGGCCCGAACCTGTATAAATCTCGTGTCTCGTGTCCTTGCGCATACCTTCGAGTTCCAGGCCTCCCGATCACGATCCTCACCGCGTAATCAACCACCTCGAGTACCCCCTTGGTGGATTTGCTAGTCTAAAACACCGACAACTGGCACGCCAGGTAGGGGTGACACCACGTGAAAACCTCAAATAGGTCACGCAGCATTTGTAACGGGCCCTTAACGCCCGTTACATGCACCCACATCTGTAAGGGTTGTTGTTTGGCGCCCGTTACCCATAAGCGCGGTAGGCCGACCCTGGGGTTGGCCTCCACTACGCCCGTTACCAATGTGGACTTCTGGTAACGGGCTTCTTAAACGCCTGTTACAAAAATTCGTTGTAACGGGCGTTAAATCGAGTCCGTTACAAAAGTTAAACCTATCGGTAACAGGCTCATAAAGTCTGTTACCGATCAATGCCCTATTGGTAACGGGCTGTTTAAGTCCATTACTGATCACTACCGTATTGGTAACAGGCTATAAAGTCCGTTACAGATAACTTTCGTACTGGAGACGCATGTTTGTTAGGATGTGTCTCCTTTGCTGGCGACCCAATTGGATACGCTCGTTTCTTAGGACTCGTCTCCTTTGATTGCCACCCAGGGTCGCCTTTTTTCTCACATCGGAGATGCATGTTGTTATTGCTCGTCTCTGTCTTCTCCTTCCGACAGCACTTGCTCTCTCTCCTCAGAAGGCCACTCCCGTTCCGACAACAACACTCGCTCTCTCTCCTCAGAAGGTCACTCGCTCGATCTCTCTGCTCAGATGTCCCCGTCGACCTGCCCCGTTCGCCGCCGCCAGCTGCGCGCGCTCTGAGGATCTCGCTTTCAATGCAATAGAACAGAAGGTGATTGTCGTATGGACATCCCTAGGACCACTACTCAGGCGGGTACCAGGATCGACTACTACATGGGCCCCTGGGACTACTCGACTTGGGCTGCACGGCACAAGACAGTGTGAAGCACAAGGCATCTAGAGGGCTAGTACTCGGTTAGGAAGCTAGACATGTCCGGATCCACGTAGAGTACTCCTAGCCGTGTACGACTAGAACTCTCCCTCCAAAACCGACTTGTAACCCTGCCTCCCAGACTATATAGGGCGAGGCAGGGACCCCTATCTCTCTATCCGCATCATCTTGTAAACACACCCAATCAATCAGAGCTACGCAGCATATTAGACGTAGGGTATTACGCACCTCGCGGCCCGAACCTGCCTAAATTGTGTGCCACATGTCTCTCCTTCGAGTTCCCGATCTCGGCGAGGCCACAAACGTCTACCTCGGGTACTCCCATAGGTAGGTTGCCGGGTTAAAACACCGACAGCTAGCGCACCAGGTAGGGGATCTCGCTGAAGATCTCATGGCGAACTCGACGGCTTCAATCGTCATCAAGCCAACCGCCGCCTTCAATCGCGGTGACACTTTCGTCTTCGGCTCCTGGGTCTGCAATGCCGACGGCGCTAGATCATTCTAGTGCTACCTCACCATGACCCCGAACCTGGAGACTGGACTCGTGACACTTCTCGAAGCCATCATGGGTCAACTCGTCAAAAAATTCGACGAATTTTTGCTCTACAACCAAGTCGCCAACTTCGAGATTGGATCCACTTCCAACTCGAACTCAATGTCACCCTGGATCGAACCGCACGAGCTGGCTCCTGAGCCATCGTGCGGAACGGTTCTTCCCCACGAGCACTTCCCGTACGGCCCCCACAACGCTACTGCGGCCTACGAGGATGCGCTTGTCCCGCGTCGGGTCGGCAAGGAGGTCGTCTCCGAGTACTCCTCGGACTCCATCGCCGTCCCCGACTATAACTCGGACTCCTCCTATGAGTTCGACTTCGGATTGGATCCGATCGAGCCCGAGTCCGAGCTCAACTCTACCGAGGAGCCGTTGTCAGGTCCTGCTGCTGGCTTGGTCATCACGTCCACCCCCGCCGGCAGATTCGTCTACTGGCCGGACTGCAAGCCCGCAGACCTGACCGACGACAACACACGCTGCGTCACCTACCTCGAGACACTCCCCTTCCAGGAAGGAACACCTCTATCCCCAACTGCAGAGGAGTACTCGCCAACCGAGGTGGCAACTACCGACTCCGGACTCTACAACGCCCAACCGCGAAGTATTCGTGGCAACTACGGAAGCTGGAACCTCAGAGGCCCGACCTGATCGGTACCTCGACGATATCTCAGAGGACGAGGAATCAGCCAATGCACCCGCAGACGAGACTACCGAAGCCAAGAACGCCCGGCGCGACTGCAACAGAAAGCGAGCAGATCGACACCGGCGGCTCCGACAAGCTCTCCCCATCCGGAACCTCAACGAGGCTCTGAACGAAGTCGCCAACCGAGTCCACACGAGCCCTGAGCAATGCCTCATGTCCATCAACAGGATAGCTCGATCATCTCAGGGGCACCAGGCAGGCGAACTCATCGCCAAACTCACTGAGGATGCCTACTTCATGCGGGTCAACAAAAGGGTTGCCGCAGCCGGAAATCACGAAGCCACTAGTCGCAGCCGCACTCCAGCAGAAGCTGGACCTGACCACGTCCGTGGTGAACACCAGCCGACACCCAATCATTTTAGAGCCTCTGGAGGAGGACCCTCACAAGGCGGCGCCAGTGGCGGCGGCGGCAGCAGCGGCAGCTCCTCCCATGGCGCCGGCAGAAGAGGCGGTGGCGGCAGCGACCGCGGAGGCCGAGGCCACGCGAACAGCCACGCCACCGGCAATGAACGTGGCAGCTACGACGCCCGCCACAGGATCGACGAGATACGCCGCGCCAAGAAGACTACCGACGTCAGCGACAGCGACGGCTTCCCTGCCTACTCTTCACGGCTTCGCGCTCTGCTTCTTCCCCAGAAGTTCAAGCCTCTTGGGATCACCAAGTACGACTCGAAGCAAGATCCAGTTCAGTGGCTCAGGTGCTATGCCTTGGCCATTGAGAATGCTGGTGGTGACAATGACACCAGGTGTCTCTACTTCCCCTTCTGTCTGGACCAGGCTCCACTCACTTGGGTCGAGTAGCTCGACAAGAACTCGATCGACGAGTGGGACCAGCTGAAGGCGCAGTTCACCAGCAACTTCGTAGGCACCATGGGACGCTCGGGTACTCGCATGGACCTGGTGATGGTCAAACAGGAACAAGGCGAGACGCTCTGCCAGTACATGCTTCACTTCTTCGACAAGCGTGCGAACGTAGTCGACGTCACTGACAAAGAAGTCATCAACTGCTTCCAAGACGGTCTCTACCACCGCCGCACCTTCGAAGACTTCGGTCGCCGCCGACCAAGTTCCATCACCAAGCTCAAGGACATGATCACTTCGTGGGTCGATGAGGAGGACAAGGCCAACACCAAGTACGACTCCAACCGCGGCAAGAGCAAGAACAACACGGGCGGCAACAACAACAACAACAACAACAAGGACCAAGGGGGTCGCAACAACAACAACAATAACAACTACTCGGGTCCTAACCGCAAGCGCAAGCTAGACAACACAGTCGCGGCTGTACAGCGCCCTGCGAAGGACAGCTCCAAGAAGACCACCAGCGGCTTCAAAGACTTGCTCAAAGAGAAGTGTCTGTGGCATCTGGACGGGAACCACACAACCAACCAGTGCTATCAGCTTCGGCGGGCACTCAAAGACGTCCCTGAGCCACGACACCCTCACGACAAGAAGGGCAAGAAAAAAGTTGACGAAGGCAATGGCAACTTCCAAGAACCCGACAAGACGGTGAATGTCCTCTTCGGCGGACTACCCACCAAGCGTTCGCAGAAGCTCTCCCTCCAGGAAGCTTTGAACATTGAGCCAGCAGTGCCGACACCTCTAAGGTGGTCGGAGGTGCCCATTACCTTCTCCCGCGCGGATCAATGGACAAGCTTCTCTGAACCGGGATGTTTCCCACTCGTCCTGAAACCAGTAGTCGCGGGCTCCAGACTCAACAAGGTACTCATCGATGGTGGAAGCGGACTCTACGTTCTGATCACCAAAACCTTGAAGAAGATGAAGCTCGACATCACCGGCATGCTCACCAAGAGCACGTCGCCCTTCTATGGCATCATTCCAGGCAACATGGCTATACCACTTGGCTCAGTGGTTCTGCCAGTTACCTTCGGGACAAGGGAGAATTACCGCACCGAGTACATCAAGTTCGAGGTTGCGGACTTCGAAACCTCCTACCACGCCATCCTCGGCAGACCAGCTCTTGCCAAGTTCATGGCGATTCCTCACTACGTGTACTTGGTACTCAAAATGCCTAGTCCAGTCGGAGTACTCACGATGCAAGGGGATATGAAGATTTCTTATGACTGCGACACCGAAGTCGTGGAACTCGCAGCAACCAATCAAGTACCCAATGCAATGATGGAGATCTTCGCTGCATCCAAGAAGCTCGCACCAACCGAACTCGAGATACCTGAGAAGACCGACACCTCCAACAAACCTCAGCCAACAGAGGAAGTACAGGTGAAGGCCATCAACCTCGGGAATGGCGACAGCAGCAAGACTACCATGATTGTTGCGGGGCTCGACCCTAAATAGGAAGACGCGCTTGTCAGCTTCCTTCGGGCCAACCGAGACATCTTCGCGTGGAAGCCAGCGGACATGCCAGGTGTGCCCAGGAGGCTGACCGAGCACTCACTCAACGTCGATCCTAAAGCTACCCCCAAGCAACAACATCTCTGCCGCTTTGCTGACGACCGACGGGACGCCATCAAGAAGGAACTCGCCAAACTACTCGCGGTCGGCTTTATTCATGAAGTCTTCCATGCTGAGTGGCTCGCTAACCCCATCCTCGTCCGCAAGAAGAACACCAACGAGTGGAGGATGTGCGTCGACTACACTGACCTCAGCAAGCACTGCCCCAAGGACCCCTTCGGGTTGCCGCGGATTGATCAAGTCATCGACTCTACGGCAGGCTGCGACTTACTTTGCTTCCTCGACTGCTATTCCGGCTACCACCAGATTGCAATCAAGGAAGAAGACCAGGAGAAGACCGCGTTCATCATCCCATTCGGCGCCTACTGCTACACGATGATGTCATTCAGGTTGAAGAACACCGGTGCTACCTACCAACGAGCTATCCAGGCCTGCTTAAAGGAGCAGCTGAACAAGAATGTCGAAGCCTATGTGGATGACGTGGTCGTCAAGACCAGAAACTCCGACACGCTCATCGCCGATCTTGAAGAGACTTTCTTGTCTCTGCGAGAGTACCAGGGGAAGCTCAACCCCAACAAGTGCGTCTTCGGCGTACCCTCAGGGAAACTACCCGACTTCATCATCAGCCACCGCGGCATTGAAGCCAACCCCGGGAAGATCTCCGTCATCACCAACAAGAAAGCTCCAACCTGCATCAAAGATGTCCAGAAGCTGACAGGGTGTATGGCAGCCCTCAACAGATTCATCTCGAAGCTCCGAGAGCGGGGACTACCCTTCTTCAAGCTACTCAAGCACCAAGAGAAGTTCGCATGGACCGCGGAGGCTGACCAAGCTCTGATGCAGCTTAAGGACTTCTTGTCCAAGCCACCAGTCCTCACGGCTCCTCGCAAACAGGAGCAGCTACTGCTCTACCTCGCTGCGACTACTCATGTGGTCAGTACTGCCATCATCGTCGAGCGGCAAGAAGAAGGCCACACCTACCCAGTCCAGCAACCAGTCTACTTCGTTAGCGAGGTCCTGTCCGAGAACAAGGCACAGTATCAACCAGTCCAGAAGCTACTCTACGCAGTACTCATCACCTCGCGGAAGCTATGACACTACTTCCAGGAGTATGTCGTACGGACATCCTTGGGCCCACTACTCAGGAGGGTACCAGGACCGACTACTGCGTGGGCCCCTGGGACTACTCGACTTGGGCTGCACGGCACCAGATGGCGTGAAGCATAAGGCATACGGAGGACTAGTACTCGGTTAGGAAGCTAGACATGTCCAGATCCATGTAGAGTACTCCTAGCCGTGTACAACTAGTACTCTCCCTACCAAACCGACTTGTAACCCTGCCTCCCGGACAATATAAGGCAAGGCAGGGACCCCTATCTCTTCATCCGCATCATCTTGTAAACACACCCAATCAATCCAGAGCTACACAGCATACAGGACGTACGGTATTACGCACCTCGCGGCCCGAACCTGTCTAAATTGTGTGCCACATGTCTCTCCTTCGAGTTCCCGATCTCGGCGAGGCCACAAACGTCTACCTCGGGTACTCCCCTTGGTAGGTTGCCGGGTTAAAACACCGACAGCTGGCGCGCCAGGTAGGGGATCTCACCGAAGATCTCATGGTGAACTCGACGGCTTCAATCGTCATCAAGCCAACCGCCGCCTTCAATCGCGGCGACACCTTCGTCTTTGGCTCCTGGGTCTGCACCGCTGATGGCACCGGATCGTTCCAGCGCTACCTTACCATGACCCCGAACCCGGAGACTGGACTCGTGACGCTTCCCGAAGCCATCACGGGTCAACTCGTCAGAAAATTCGACGAATTTTCGCTCTGCAACCAAGTCACTGACTTCGAGACTGGATCCACTTCCAACTCGAACTCGACATCACCCTGGATCGAACCGCGTGAGCTAGCTCCTGAGCCATTGTGCGGACCGGTCCTCCCCCACGAGCACTTCCTGTACGGCCTCTGCAACTCTAGCAAAGCCTACGCGGAAGCACTCACCTCACGTCGGGCTGGCAAGGAGATCGCTTCCGAGTACTCCTCGGACTCCAACACTGTCCCCGACTACAACTCGGACTCCTCTTACGAGTTTGACTTCGATCTCGATCTGATCGAGTCTGAGTCCGAGCTCAACACCATCGAGGAGCCGCTATCAGGTCCTGCTACTGGCTTGGTCATCACGTCTACTCCCGCTGGTAGATTCGTCTACTGGCCCGACCGCAATCCCGTAGACCTGACCGATGGCAACTCACGCTGCGTCACCTACCTCGAGGCACTCCCCTTCTAGGAAGGAACACCGCTGACTCCAAATGCGGAAGAGCACACGCCAACCGAGGTGGTGACTATCGACTCCGGCCTCTGTACGCCCGACTGTTAAGTATTCATGGCAACCGGGGAAGTTGGAACCTCAGAAAACCGATTTGACCGATACCTCGACGACATCTCAGAGGATGAGGAATCAGCCAATGCACCCGCAGATGAGACTACCGATGCCAAGAACGCCCAGCGCGAACGCAACAGAAAACGAGCAGATCGACGCAAGCGGCTTCGAGAAGCTCTTCCTATCTGGAACCTCAATGAAGCTCTAGACCAAGTCGCCAGCCGGGTCCACACAACCCCTGAGCAATGCCTCATGTCCATCACTACGATAGCTCGAACAGCTCAGGGGCACCGCGCAGGCGAACTCATCGCCAAACTTGCTGAGGACGCCTACTTCATGCGGGTCAACAACAGGGTCGCCAGAGCCGGAAATCACGAAGCCACTAGTCGCAGCCGCACCCCAGCAGAAATCGGACGCAACCGCGTCCGCGGTGAACACCAGCCAACCCCCAACCGCTCTAGGGCAAGCGGGGGAGGACCCTCACATGGCGGTGCTAGCGGCGGCGACGGGGGCGGTGGTGGCAGCAGCGGTAGCTCCTCCCATGGCGCTGGCAGAAGAGCTGGTGGCGGTGGCGACCGCGGAGGCCGAGGCCACGTGAACAGCCACGCCACCGGCAGCGCACGTGGCGGCTACGATGTCCCACCACAGAATCGACGAGATATGCCGTGCCAAGAAGACTACCGACGTCAGCGACAGCGACGGCTTCCCCGCCTACTCTTCACGACTTCATGTGTTGCTTCTCCCCTAGATGTTCAAGCCCTTCGGGATCACCAAGTACGACGCAAAGCAAGATCCAGTTCAGTGGCTCAGGTGCTACGCCTTGGCCATTGAGAACGCTGGTGGCGACAATGACGCGAATTGCCTCTTCTTCTCCTTCTGTCTAGACCAGGCTCCACTTACATGGCTCGAGTCGCTTGACAAGAACTCGATCGAGAAGTGGGACCAGCTGAAGGCCCAGTTCACCAGCAACTTCGTAGGCGCCATGGGACGCTCAGGTACTCGCATGGATCTGGCGATGGTCAAGCAGGAGCAAGGCGAGATGCTCCGCCAGTGCATGCGTCGCTTTTTCGACAAGCGTGCGACCGTAGTAGACGTCACCGACAAAGAAGTCATCAACCACTTCCAAGACGGTCTTTACCACCGTCTCACCTTCGAAGACTTCTGTGGCCATCACCCAAGCTCCATCACCAAGCTCAAAGACATGATAACCTCATCGGCCGACGAAGACGACAAGGTGAACGCCAAGTACGACTCCATTCGCGCAAGAGCAAAAAAACACGGGCGGCAACAACAATAACAAGGATCAAGGGAGCCGCAACAACAATAACAACTACTCGGGTCCTAACCCCAAGCGCAAGCCAGACAACACAGTCGCGGCTATACAGCACCCTGCGAAGGACAGCTCCAAAAAGACCTCCGGCGGCTTCAGAGATTTGCTCAAAGAGAAGTGTCCGCGGCATCTGGACGGCAATCACACAACCGATCAGTGCTACCAACTCCGGCGAGCACTCAAGGATGTTCCTGAGCCACGGCCCCCTCACGACAAGAAGGGCAAGAAGAAAGTCGACGAAGGCAATGGCGACTTCCAAGAACCTGACAAGACGGTGAATGTCCTCTTCGGCGGACTACCCACCAGGCGATCGAGAAGCTCACCCTACAGGAAGTCTTGAACATTGAGCCAGCAGTGCCGACACCTTTAAGGTGGTCGGAGGTACCCATCACCTTCTCTCGCATGGATCAATGGAGCAGCTTCTCTGAACCAGGACGTTTCCCACTCGTCTCGAAACCAGTAGTCACGGGCTCCAGACTCAACAAGGTACTCATCGACGGCGGGAGCGGACTTAATGTCCTCTTCACCAAGACCTTGAAGAAGTTGAAGCTCGACATCACCGAGATGCTCACCAAGAGCATGTCACCTTTCTATGGCATCGTCCCAGGCAACGCGGCTATACCACTTGGCTAAGTGGTTCTGCCAGTTACCTTCGGGACGACAAGGGAGAATTACCGCACCGAGTACATCAAGTTCGAGGTGGCAGATTTCGAAACCTCGTACCATGCCATTCTCGGCAGACTAGCCATCTCCAAGTTCATGGTGATCCCCCACTACACCTACTTGGTACTCAAAATGCCAAGTCCTGCTGGAGTACTCACATTGCAAGGAGACTTGAAGATTTCTTACGACTGCGACACCGAAGCAGTGGAACTCGCAGCAACCAATCAAGTACCCAACGCAATGATGGAGATCTTCGCTGCATCCAAGAAGCTTGCGCCAGCTGAACTCGAGATACCTGAGAAGACCGACACCTCCAACAAACCTCACCCAACAGAGGAAGTACAGGTGAAGGCCATCGATCTCGGGACCGACGACAGCAGCAAGACCACCATGATCGACGCAGGGCTCGACCCTAAATAGGAAGACGTGCTCGTCAGCTTCCTTTGGGCTAACCGAGACATCTTCGCGTGGAAGCCAGCGGACATGCCAGGTGTGCCCAGGAGGCTGATCGAGCATTCACTCAACGTCGACCCTAAAGCTATCCCCAAGCGACAACACCTCCGCCGTTTTGCCGACGACCGACGGGATGCCATCAAGATGGAACTCGCCAAACTACTCGCGACCAGCTTCATCTGAGAAGTTTTCCATCCTGAGTGGCTCGCCAACCCCGTCCTCGTCTGCAAGAAGAACACGAACGAGTGGAGGATGTGCGTCGACTACACCGACCTCAACAAGAATTGCCCCAAGGACCCCTTCGGGTTGCCGCGGATAGATCAAGTCATCGACTCCACGGCGGGCTGCGACCTGCTCTGCTTCCTCGACTTCTACTCCGGGTACAACCAGATCGCTATCAAGGAAGAAGACCAGGAGAAGACCACGTTCATCACCCCGTTCGGCGCCTACTACTACACAATGATGTCGTACGGGTTGAAGAACGTCAGCGCTACCTACCAACAAGCTATCCAGGCCTGCTTCAAGAAGCAGCTCAACAAGAACGTCGAAGCCTATGTGGATGACGTGGTTGTCAAGACTAGAAACTCCGACATGGTCATCGCCAATCTTAAAGAGACCTTCGCATCTCTGCGAGAGTACCAGTGGAAGCTCAACCCCAACAAGTGCGTCTTCGGCGTACCCTCGGGGAAACTACTCGACTTCATCATCAGCCATCGCGGCATCAAAGCCAATCTCGAGAAGATCTCCGCCATCACCAATATGAAAGCTCCAACCTGCATCAAGGATGTCCAGAAGCTGACCGGGTGTATGGCGGCCCTGAACAGATTTATCTCGAAGCTCGTAGAACGGGGACTACCCTTCTTCAAGCTACTCAAGCACCAAGAGAAGTTCGTATGGACCGCAGAGGCTGATCAAGCTCTGACACAGCTTAAGGATTTTCTGTCCAAGCCACCGGTTCTCACGGCTCCCTGCAAACAGGAGCAGCTACTGCTCTACCTCGCTGCGACTACTCACGTGGTTAGTACTGCCATCGTTGTCGAGCGGCGAGAAGAAGGCCACGCCTACCCAGTCCAGCGACCAGTCTACTTCGTCAGCGAGGCCCTGTCTGAGTCAAAGGCTCGGTATCAACCGGTCTAGAAGCTACTCTACGCAATACTCGATCATCGTTATCACTGACAACCCGCTTGGTGACATACTCCATAACCAAGATGCTACTGGAAGAATATCCAAGTGGGCGGTCGAGCTTGGCGCCCTCAACATTGACTTCAAGCCACGCACCGCGATGAAGTCTCAAGCACTAGTCGACTTCATGGCGGAGTGGCGGGAGAATCAGCTACCTACTCCAACAGAGCGACCAGAGCATTGGGTGATATACTTCGACGGCTCACTCAAGCTCGAGGGTGCGGGTGCAGGGGTACTCCTGATTTCTCCAAAGGGCAAACAACTCAAGTACGTTCTGCAGATCTTATGGAAGGTCTCAAACAATGAAGTCGAGTACGAAGCCCTGCTGCATGGGCTCCGCCTCGCAATTTCACTGGGCATCAAGCGACTACTAGTCTACAGCGACTCCGCAGTGGTCATCAACCAAGTCAACAAATCTTGGGACCGCAATAAGGAGAACATGGACGCCTACTGTTTGGAAGTCTGCAAGCTCGAGAACAAATTCTACGGTCTTGAGTTCCACCACGTCGTCCGTGACAACAACGTTGCAGCGGACGTCCTGTCGAAGCTTGGTTCTACTCGCGCTCAAGTACCTGTCGGAGTCTTCATCCACGAGCTTCACACGCCATCCATCCCCGAGCCGGTGCCAATGACCACTGACTCTGGGCCAGCATAGCCCAGTCAGGAGGTCATGATGATCGATGTGGACTGGAGACAACCCTTCATCGACTACATCCGCGAGCAGAAGGTTCCTTCTGACAAAAATGAGGCTGAACAACACGTCCACCGAGCCAAGACCTACGTTCTAGTTGGAGACAAGCTCTACAGGCGGGGTGCCACTTCTGGAGTACTCATGAAGTGCATACCCCGGGAAGAAGGCAAGGACATCTTGGAGGAGATCCACAAAGGTGTCTGCGGCAACCACGTGTCTTCTCGCACGCTGGTGAGCAAAGCCTTCCGATGAGCCTTATACTAGCCCACAGCTCTGGCCGATGCCAAAGAACTCATCAGAAGGTGCCAAGGGTGCCAATTCTTTGCCAAGCAGCAACACGTCCCAGCCTACTAGCTAGTCACTATACCACCGACCTGGCCCTTTGCCTGCTGGGGGCTCGACATGATTGAGCCTCTGCCAACTACGCCAGGTGGATTCAACAGAGTCTTGGTGGCCATTGACAAGTTCACCAAGTGGATCGAAGTCAAGCCAGTTACCTGCCCAAAGGTCGACAGAGTACTCGACTTCTTGGATGAACTCGTGCATCGCTATGGGCTACCCCATCGCATCATCACAGATTTGGGTTCCAACTTCAACAACCACCAGTTCTGGGAGTACTGCGAGAACAGCGGGATCGACGTCTGATATGTCTCAGTCGCCCACCGCGTGCTAACAGCCAGGCGGAGCGCGCCAACGGGATGGTACTCGACGCCCTCAAGAAGCGATTGCACGATGTAGCTAACACTAAAGGAGGCAAGTGGATCAAGGAACTACCCAATGCACTCTGGGGCTTCGTACTCAACCTACCAAGCCAACAGGGCAGTCGCCCTACTTCCTGGTCTACGGCTCCGAAGCTATTCTACCCGCCGACGTGATGTGGGAATCCCCGGCAGTAGAACAATACGACGAAGGCATCTCAGAGGACAGTAAACGGGTTGATATCGACAGCCTCAAAGAAGCCTGCTGTGCTGCCCTCGTCTAATCAGCAAGGTACCTAGAGGGTATCCGACGCTACCATGATCGCAACGTCAAGGAACGATCCTTCAACGTCGGCGATCTAGTCCTTCGTCGCATCTAGAACACTGACAGACTACACAAGCTCAGCTGGCCATGGGAAGGTCCTTTCTCAGTCTCTAAGGTGACCGGACCAGGCTCATATTGCCTCCAAACACTTGAAGGCGATGACATCAGCAACTCGTGGAACGTCGACCAGCTGTGTCGCTTCTAGGGGTAGTCGCTCGACCACTCATCTACGAGTCCTGCCTATACGGCTACTCACAGACTCTTTGCTGTAAGCGGCCTCTCGGTCCTAGCACTAGTCTACGGACTACTTCTATCCAGGATCCAGCGTTAACGGCTACTAACGGATCCTGGGCCGCACATAGCATAAGGGTTTTAGCGGCGGTCTACGGACCATGTACTCTTTAGATCCAGCCTATACGGCTACTAACGGATCTCCAGCTGTAAGCGGTCCAAGGGCCCTAGCAATCACTTAGCCATAGGTGGCCTACAGGTCCTGGCGACTTCTTATTTGTAACGGCTCTGGCCATCTAGGTGTACTTATTCATCAGTAATAAAGCTTGATTCTACTCAACTTGTTTACTGTGCCTTCCAACTAGGTAGATCCTACTGAGTACCACTACTCATCACCTCTCCCACGGCTTGGTACTCCACTCACTTCGATGCAAGTGGCGGCAATGAGTACTCATTACAACATAAGAAGTGGACAAACTTCATTGATATTTCAAACAAGTTTCTAACTAATTTGTTTGTCTTACAATAACTACTCTATACATAAGCTACCTCTACAGGTACATCTACTGGAGGTTCAGCTTATCCGTGACTTGCTCCACGATAGGCGCCATCTCCTCCAGAAGAGTCTTGTACTGCTCATTTGTGCAGTTTGCCGCAAGACCTCCGGCTACCACGTCCACTGGTGCCTTCGGGAAGTACGACTTCATGAAGGCGAGCACCTGGTTCGGTATCGACTTCGCCAAATGCTTGACGTACGTCGCCAGGCACCCAGGGGCTTCTTTCATCCTGTCTACCAGAGGCGCTATCTTGGGCCCACCCGGATGTGGGACCAGTAGCCTTGCAATGGGCAGCGCGGCTTCTTCCAGCTCTTTCAGTTGCGCCCGCGACTTCTCGCAGTCTTCATTGAGCTTCTACAGAGATTTATAACAACGTACAAGGTCAAGGTCTGAGGCTTCACAGAGCTCCATGTGCTTGATGCACTCATGGCGCAACTGTGCGTAGTCCCACTCGAGTACCTCTCGACGGTCGGTCTCCCGGTACACGATATTCCTGAGGTCCGTCTCGTAAGCCTTCAGTTGATCAACCCTCGCCTCAAGATTTGCAGACAACTCGTCACAACGTCAGATCACTCACAAGCTTTGCAATGAGTACTCAGCGATCATGATGGAGGGCATACCTTTGTTCTTCTGGCGCAGAGTCTTGTTCTTCTTGATCAACTCGTCCCTCTTCGCCTGCATCTCTTGTACCTCATTGTGGTACTGGGCAAAGGCGTCGTCAAGCTTGGACTGGAGCAGCGCTGAGTGTTTCTTCGACTTGTCCAGCTCTTTCTCCAAAGCCTCGGCGCGGAGGACTGTGTCACCATACCCCTTCAGAAGGTCGGTCTTCTGGCGGGATCTCTCCACCAGGCCCTGCACAAGACCCAATGATTAATCAGTACTCAATATTCAATAAAGCAAGACAACCCAGGGTACTCGCAACGTACCTTAATCCAGTTCTCCGTACGGCACCATGACTCTATGCTCAGAGACACGAAGGCCGGGTCAATCAGATCATCATCCAGCAACTCGAGACCTCCGCGGCTCGAGGTCCCGGTCTTTGGCTTGGGCGCCGAGCGGAGCGGCGCTGTGTCTTCTATCATCGCCTCATGGACGACGACCTTAGTCCCTGCTTCAGGTTGCGGGTCAACCCGTGCTTCCACGCTTGGCTCGGGGGCTGTCGAAGTTGCCGGCCCGGAGGCTGTCGCTGTCGCCGGCTCGGCAACTGGCTCTGTAGCCGTCGCCTCAACAGTAGACGTCTCCATGGCTACTGCCATAGGGATCGCTGCTCCGTCAGCTTGTGTCCCTGTCAAGATTAGCTCAATCATCAGTGGCGGCTACGACTACTCTCTTCAATAAGTACTCATGGTGACAGGATGCGTACCTTCCACCAAGGTAGTTTCTTCAAGCCTCGACCCTGCCGTGGCATCGGCTTGTGGTGGCAGCATGGGTTCTCGTGCCTCCGCCGAGCGGTCTTCACCATCAGCAGGAGTACTAGTCTCCCCCCCCCATCCCACGACAAGTCCGTGGATTTCCTACATCATAGAGTTTTCAATCAACAACAGGAGCTTGACGGCTACATGACTACTCAAGAGTTCCGGAAACTTACAGAGTTGACCGCACTACAGTGACGGTCGGGGCGCCCAGTAGCCTAGCAATATCTATAATGCCAGACTCGCTGGTGGCTCCTGCCTTGACAGGAGGCTCCTCTACTCTCTCCTCTAGCAGCCCAATGGCCACGGCTGCAACCGGAGGAGGGCCCTGTACTTTTTCTACCGACGGCTGTGGCTCCACAACGCTGGTTTGCTCCTGTGCCCCTTCTGGCACAATGTCTTCAGTAGCCGGAGGCGGGCTAGTGCTTCTCTCAGCCGTCGCCCCACAGTCTCCCAGACACCCCCCTTGTCCTGGTCAGCAGGGTCCGAGGAGGGGATGTCCTGCAACAATACAAAGTCATGCAATCAGCAACAGACTACTCATCTCAGTACTCGACTATTCTAGTCGCGGTACTCACCTCTTGTCTGGTGGCCTCTGACAACTTCAATTTCTTCACGGCACGTTTGCGCGCCATGTTGCGGGACTTCCTGGGCGGCACCGGCAAGTCGCCTCCAGGCTGGACGACTTCTCAATCACTGGAATATGTGGCATTCCAGCTCGGCTGAACCTCGAGCGGAGCTGGAACCGCTGCTGCAGCGTCTCCTCATCCTCGTCGTCGGAGGTGTCTTTAATGACGACAGCATCGTCGCCTTCGCCAACTTCGTGGCGCTCCTTCGCCTTGGGTTCCGCCTTCCCCCGTGTTTGTTCCTCAAGCCGTGGGGGGAGATCGGGACGGAGATGTACTTCTTCACATCGTCCTACAAAACCAAGCAAGCATAAGCATGACTACGCAAGCAAATCAGTACTCGGGGGCTCTGGCCACGACTACTAACCTGATTTGGCGGCCGTACCGCAGAGTACTCCGGCACGGGGCACGGCGTGTACGGTGGCATGTCTTTGAAGGTTTTGCCCAGCCTCTCGATGATGACATCATCCTCAATTTCTTCACCGGGCATCCTGGAAGTTTCTTCATTGCCAGTGTACTGGTAGCCGAGAGTATCTCGTGCCATCAGCGGCTGCACCCTTCTCTTCATGAAGCTGAAGGCCACATGCTCAGCCCTCAGTCCGGCCTCCCTCAAGGCCTTAATCTTCTTCAGCAGTGGAGGTAGCTGAAGACCTTCTTGCATGGTGGGCTCCGTGTTCCACCATGGTGCATGCTACAGTTGTCGACCGCTGGGCTTCGGCAGCTCGGGGTGGTGGTTGCTGATATAGAACCACTTCGCCTTGCAATCCTGGTTGGAGTTGATCAGCTTGTACGGCAAGTACTGCCCAGTGGTGTCTTCACGCATCTGTATCCCAAAGCCTACAACTACTCGTGGGTCGTCCGTACTCGGCTGCGGCTTCACCCGGGAGAACTTCCGGAATAAGATCCAGTGGGGCTCGATCCCCACAAATGCCTCGCAGAAGTGTACGAAGATGGAGACATGGAAAATACCATTGGGGTTGAGGTTGAGGTACTCGATGCTGTAGTACCGAAGCATCCCCTTGAAGAAGTCGCTCACCGGCAGCGCGAGTCCGCGCTCCATGAACCGCGCGAACATCGGAATCTCATCCGGGTTCTTCTCCATCGGGTACGGATCTCCAGTAGCGGTGCGCCACAGATCCATTTCCTTCTTGCGGAGGAATCCGCTGTTGACCAGGGCGAGGAGGTCCTCCGTCTTCAGCTTCGCCTTATTCCACTCCTTCGCCGGATTGGGACGAGGGGATGGGTGCGGCGACAATGACGATTGGCCGGCATCACCGGCCTCATCACGGCTCCTTTTCTTCGACGCGCCGATCTTGGTGCTCTTCGCTGGAGACCCCTTCATCCTTCGAGTCACGAGCGTCTTCACTCACATTCGCTCGGGGGCTGCGGAGGAGGGCGGACTACGGCGGCGGAGCGACTGTAGATCTAATCTACTTTGCGGCGGTGGTGGCAGCAGAGGCGCAGGAGGGCAGTGACTTAGATCTAACTTCAGAGGAATGCAACCGCTGGGAGTGAAAAAACCCTAAGGGGTTCACCGGCTATTTATAAGCCACCAAGCGGCCAAGTTCCGAACGGGCGGATAAGTCCAAGGCGGCTGACTCTGCGGTGCCAGACTGACTCTTCGTATTCTAGTACTCGGCGCTCTCAGTCTCGGGGGCTACACCAGATCAAGATCCCACTCAGGATATATTCTACAGTCAAGATGACCCTTCAATTCAAGAGAAAGTACTCAACTCAAGGCTCGGGGGCTCCGTGCCACGTGTCCTTCGATTTTTTCTCTGGATTTTTCGGGATAAGATTTGCAGAACTTCAGATTGACCCTCAGCTTGAATCTACGATTCGACCTAAGGCTCGGGGGCTACATTCCATATGGAATGCGATTGTTCGAATCGCATTTTCCATATGGTTTTTTATCTTGACAACACGAGTACTATTGAAGATCTTCGTGAGAAGCACTCGGGGACGCTTGGGGACTACTCGAGAAGACTTCAAGACTACTCAAAGATCAGCTGGAGTACCTTCCAGCCTCGGGATGATTCAAGCATTCTTGAGGACTTTCGGCTTGTGGAACTCGGGAACGCTCAAGGACTACTCGCCAAGGCCATCAAGACTACTCGAAGACGTCCTGCTCGACTACAAAGTACTCGGGGGCTTGTCGTATGGACATCCCTGGGCCCACTACTCAGGAGGGTACCAGGACCGACTACTGCGTGGGCCCCTGGGACTACACGACTTGGGCTACACGGCACCAGATGGCATGAAGCACAAGGCATACGGAAGACTAGTACTCGGTTAGGAAGCTAGACATGTCCGGATCCATGTAGAGTACTCCTAGCCGTGTACAACTAGTACTCTCCCTGCCAAATCGACTTGTAACCCTGCCTCCCGGACTATATAAGGCGAGGCAGGGACCCCTATCTCTTCATCCGCATCATCTTGTAAACACACCCAATCAATCCAGAGCTACGCAGCATACAGGACGTAGGGTATTACGCACCTCACGACCCGAACTTGTCTAAATTGTGTGCCACGTGTCTCTCCTTCGAGTTCCCGATCTCGGCGAGGCCACAAACGTCTACCTCGGGTACTCCCCTTGGTAGGTTGCCGGGTTAAAACACCGACAGAGTACTCGATCACCGTCATCACTGACTACCCGCTCGGTGATATACTCCGCAACCAAGATGCAACTGGGAGAATCTCCAAGTGGGCGGTAGAGCTTGGCGCCGTCAACATCGACTTCAAGCCACGCACCTCCATCAAGTCTCAAGCACTAGTCGACTTCATGGAAGAATGGCGGGAGAATCAACTACCCACTCCAACAGAGCGACCAGAGCATTGGGTGATGTACTTCGACAGCTCACTCAAGCTCGAGGGCGTGGGCGTAGGGGTACTCCTGATTTATCCAAAGGGCGAACAACTCAAGTACGTCCTGCAGATCTTCTGGAAGGTCTCAAACAACGAAGCTGAGTACGAAGCTCTGCTACATGGGCTCCGACTCGCAATCTCACTAGGCATCAATCGGCTACTAGTCTACGACGACTCCGCTGTGGTTATCAACCAAGTCAACGACTCCTGGGACCGCAACAAGGAGAACATGGATGCCTACTGCCTAGAAGTCCACAAGCGCGAGAACAAGTTCTATGGTCTCGAGTTCCACCACGTTGTCTGTGACAACAATGTTGCAGCGGACGTCCTGTCGAAGCTTGGTTCTACTCGCGCTCAAGTACCCACTGGAGTCTTCGTCCACGAACTTCACACGCCATCCATCCCGGAGCCGGCGCTAACGACCACTGACCCTAGGCCATCACAGCCCAGTCAGGGGGTCATGATGATCGACGTGGACTGGAGGCAACCCTTCATCGACTACATCCGCGACCAGAAGGTCCCTTCCGACAAGAACGAAGCAGAACAACTCGTCCATTGACCCAAGACCTACATACTAGTAGGGGACAAGCTCTACAGGCGGGGTGCGACTTCTGGAGTACTCATGAAGTGCATACCCCGGGAAGAAGGCAAGGACATCTTGGATGAAATCCGCAGGGGTGTCTGTGGCAACCATGCGTCCTCCCGCACGCTAGTGTTCAAAGCTTTTCGACAAGCTTTCTACTAGCCCACTGCTCTAGGCGACGCTGAAGAACTCGTCAGGAAGTGCCAAGGATGCCAATTCTTCGCCAAGCAGCAACACGTCCCGGCCTACAAACTAGTCACCATACCGCCAACCTGGCCCTTTGCCTACTGGGGGCTCGACATGATTGGTCCTCTACCAACTGTGCCAGGAGGATTCAATAGGGTTCTGGTGGCCATCGACAACTTCACCAAGTGGATCGAAGTCAAGCCAGTCACCTGCCCCAAGGCTGATAGAGTACTCGACTTCTTGAATGAACTCGTGCATCGCTACGGGCTTCCCAATCGCATCATCACAGACCTGGGTTCCAATTTCAACAACCATCAGTTCTGGGAGTACTGTGAGAACAGCGGGATCAACATCTAATATGTCTCAGTCGCCCACCCGCGGGCTAACGGCCAGGTGGAGCGCGCCAACGGGATGGTACTCGACCCCCTCAAGAAGCGGTTGCACGACGCAGCTAACACCAAAGGAGGCAAGTGGATCAAGGAACTACCCAACGCACTCTGGGGGCTTCGTACTCAACCTACCAAGCTAACGGGGCAGTCGCCCTACTTCTTGGTCTACGGCTCCGAAGCTATTCTACCCGCCGATGTGATATGGGAATCCCCGGCAGTAGAACAATACGATGAAGGCATCTCAGAAGGCAGACGACGGGTTGACATCGACAGCCTCGAAGAAGCCTGCTGCGCTGCCCTCGTCCAGTCAGCAAGGTACCTAGAGGGTATCCGATGCAACCATGATCGCAACGTCAAGGAACATTCCTTCAACGTCGGCGATCTAGTCCTTCGTCGCATCCAGAACACGGTCAGACTACACAAGCTCAGCTCGCCCTGGGAAGGTCCCTTCTCAGTCTCCAAGGTGACCGGACCGGGCTCCTACCATCTCCAGACACTTGAAGGCGACGACATCAGCAACTCGTGGAACATTGACCAGCTGTGTCGCTACTACGCGTAGTCACTTGACTACTTGTCCTCGGGTCCAGCCTACACGGCTACTAACGGACTCCTCGCTGTAAGCGGCCTCTTGGTCCTAGCACTAGTCTACAGACTACTTCTATCCAGGATCCAGCGTTAACGGCTACTAACGGATCCTGGGCTACACATAGCCTAAGGGCTTTGGCGGTGATCTACGGACCATGCACTCTTTCGATCCAGCTACAACGACTACTAATGGGTCTCTAGCTATAAGCGGTCCAAGGACCCTAGCAACCACCTAGCCGTAGGCGGCCTGTGGGTCCTGGCGATTTCATACTTGTAACGGCCCTGGCCATCCAGGTGTACTTTTTTCTCAGTAATAAAGTTTGATTCTACTCAACTTGTTTACTGTACCTTCTAAACTAGGCGGATTCTACTGAGTACTACTACTCACTATCCCTTCAACGGCTTGGTACTCCGCAAGCTTCGATGCAAGCTGCGGCAACGAGTACTCATCATAGCATAGAAGTGGATCAACTTCAATCATACTCAAACAAGTTCTTAACTAATTTGTTTGTCTTACATCACCTACCCTGTACATGACCTACTTCTACAAGTACATGTACTGGAGGTTCAGCTTATCAGCGACTTGCTCCGCGATAGGCGCCATCTCCTCTAGCAGGGTCTTGTACTGCTCGTCCGTACAGTTCGCTGCAAGACCCCTAGCTACTACATCCACCGGCGCCTTTGGTAAGTACGACTTCATGAAGGCGAGTACCTGGTTCAGTATTGACTTCGCCAAGTGCTTGACGTACGTCGCCAGACGCCCGGGAGCTTCCTTCAGTCTATCCACAAGAGGTGTTATCTTGGGGCCGCCTGGATGAGGGACCAATAACCTTGCAATGGGAAGTGCATCTTCTTCAAGCTCCTTCAGTTGCGCCCACAGCTTCTCGCAATCTTCATTGAGCTTCTGCAGAGATTTGTAACAACACACAAGGTCAAGATCGGAGGCTTCACGGAGCTCCATCCACATGATGCACTCATGGCGCATCTGTGCGTACTAGTACTCGGCTACCTCTCGACGGTCGGTCTCCCGGTACACGATGTTCTTGAGATCCGTCTCGGAAGCTTTCAGCTGGTCGACAGTGGCTTCAAGATCTGCAGACAACTCGTCAATAGTGTCAGACTACACATAGGCACTACAACAAGTACTCAACGATCGCAGCGGAAGGCATACCTTTGTTTTTCTGGTGCACAGTCTTGTTCTTCTTGATCAAGTCATCCCTCTTCGCCTGCATCTCTTGTACCTCGTTATAGTACTGGGCGAAGGCACTGTCAATGCAAGTTTGGATTGGAACAGCGCAGAGTGCTTCTTGGATTTGTCCAACTCCTTATCCAGAGCTTCAGCCCGGATGACCGTGTCACCATACCCCTTCAAGAGCTCGATCTTCTGGCGCGACCTCTCCACCAGGCCCTGCGCAAGATCACAAGCTCAATCAGTACTCAGTACTCAATGATGCAAGACTACTCAGGGTACTCGCAACGTACCTTGATCCACTGCTCCGTGCGACGCCATGACTCCATGCTCAGAGACACGAAGGCCGGGTCGATCAGATCATCGTCCAGCAACTCGAGACCTCCACGGCTCGAGATCCCAGTCTCTGGCATCCGCGCCGAGCGAAGCAGCACCGCGTCCTCCACAATCGCCTCGCGCATGATGACTTCAGTCCCTGATTCGGGCTGTGGGTCAACCCGTGCCTCCACCCTTGGCTCGAGGGCTATCGAAGTCGCCGGCCCGGTGGCTGTCGAAGTCGCCGGCTCGGCAACTGGCTCCGTAGCCGTCGCTTCAATAGTAGCCGTTTCCATGGCTACTACCTTAGGGATCACCATTCCCTCGGCTTGTGGCCCTGTCAAGAGGAACTCAACAATCATGTGGCGATTACGACTACTCCCCATGAAGAGAACCCGCGGCAACAGGATGCGTACCTTCCACCAGGGTGGCTTCTTCAAGCCTCGGCTCTGTCGCGACTTCGACCTGTGGAGGTGGCGTGGGCTCTCGTGCCTCCGCCGAGCGGTTCTCACCATCGGCAGGTGTGCTAGTCTCCGCCTCATCCCATGACAAGTCGGTGGATTTCCTGCATCATGGATTATCCAATCAACAACACGATCTTGACGGAAAATGACTACTCAAGGGTACCATATACTTACAGTGTTGACCGCACCACAGTGACGGTCGGGGCGCCTAGTATCCTGGCGATTTCTACAATGCCAGGCTCGCTGGCGGCTCTTGCCTCGACAAGAGGCTCCTCTACTCTCTCCTCTGGCTGCCCAATGGCCACGGCCGCAGCAGGAGGAGGACCCTGTACTTCTTCGATTGATGGCTGTGGCTGGCTCTCCACAGTGGCGGCTTGTTCCTGTGCCTCTTCCAGCACAACATCTTCAGTAGCCGGAGGCAGGCTGGTATTTCCCCCAGCCATCGCCCCCAAAGTCTCCCAGACTTCTTCCTCATCCTGGGCAGCAGGGTCCGAGGAAGGGATGTCCTGCAACAATAGAAGTCAAGTAGTCAGCAACAGACTACTCATCGTTAGTACTCGACTACTCTAGTCACGGTACTCACCTCTTGTCTGGTGGCTTCCGACACCTTCAGTTTCTTCACGGCGCACTTGCGCGCCACGTTGCGGGGCTTCCTTGGCGGAGCTGGCAAGCTCGCCTCAAGGCTGGATGGCTTCTCGACTACTGGTATATCAGGCATCCCATCTCGGCTAAATCTAGAGCGGAGCTAGAAACGTTGCTGCAACGTCTCTTCGTCTACGTTGTCGGAGGTGTCCTCGATGACGACGCCATCATCACCCTTGCCAACCTCTCGACGCTCCTTCGCCTTGGGCTCTGCCCTCCCCTGTGTTTGTTTCTCAAGCCGTGGGGGGAGGGTGGGATGGAGATGTACTTCTTCAGATCGTCCTACAAGATCAAGCAAGCATAAGTATGACTACACATGCAATTAGTACTCGGGGGCTCTGGCCACGACTACTAACCTCATTCCGCGGCTGTGCCGCGGAGTACTCTGGCACGGGGCATGGCATGAACACAGGCTTGTCTTTGAAAATCTTCCCTAGCCATTCGATGATCACATCATCTTCAATTTCTTCACTGGGCATCCGGGAAGAGTCTTCGTCGCCGGTGTACTCGTAGCCGAGACGGTCCCACGCCATCAGCGGCTGCACTCTCCTCTTCATGAAACTGAAGGCCACATGTTCAGCCCTCAGTCCGGCCTCCCTTAGGGCCTTGATCTTCTCCAGCAACGCAGGCAGCTGGAGGCCCTCTTGCATGGTGGGCTCCGAGTTCCACCACGGTGCATGCTTCGGTTGACGACCACTCGGCTTCAGCAGCTCTGAGTGGTGGTTGCTGATGTAGAACCACTTTGACTTCCAATCTTGGTTGGAGTCAATCAGCTTGTAGGGCAAATACTGCCCGGCGGCGTCTTCGCGCATCTGCACCCCGGTACCCCCTACTACTCGGGGGTCGTCCGTGCTCGGTTGGGGCTTCAGCCAGAAGAACTTCCGGAACAAGATCCAGTGGGGCTTGATACCCACAAATGCTTCGCTAAAGTGGACAAAGCTGGAGATGTGGAAGATACCGTTGGGGTTGAAGTTGAGGTACTCAATCCCATAGTACCGAAGCATCCCCTTGAAGAAGTCGCTCGCAGGCAGTGCGAGTCCGCGCTCCACGAACCGCGTGAACATCAGGATCTCATCCGGGTTCTTCTCCATTGGGTACGAATCTCCAGTGGCGACGCGCCACAGATCCATCTCCTTCTTGCGGAGGAAACCACTGTTGACCAGGGCAAGGAGGTCCTCAGTCTTCAGTTTCACCTTCTTCCACTCCTTCGCCGGATTCGGCGGAGTGGAGGGGGGCGGCGGCGACGACGACTAGCCGGCATCGCCGACCTCATCGCGGCTCCTCTTCTTCGACGCGCTGGTCTTGGTGCTCTTCGACGGAGGCGCCTTCATCCTTCCGGTCATGGGTGTTTTCACTCGCATTCGCTCGGGGGCTGCGGAGGAGGGCGGACTATGGCGGCGGTGCGGAAGTGGATCTAATCTACTTAGTAGTGGTGGCGGTAGCAGCAGTGAAGGGGGGCGGCTCTTTTGATCTAATTGCAAAGAAATGCAACTGCTGGAAGTGAGAAACCCTAAGGGGTTGCTTTGTTATTTATAAGCCACCGGGTGGCCCAGTTTCGAGCGGGTGACTAACTCTCAGGCGGTTGACTCAGCGTGATAGGCTGACTTTTCACCTTCCAGTACTGGAAGCTCTCAATCTCGGTGGCTCGACTTCGATCAACGGATTCAGTGGTCAACACCAGTTCAAGTTCCAACTCAGGACACATTCTACAGTCAAGATGACCCTTCAATTCGAGAGAAAGTACTCGACTCAAGACTCGGGGGCTCCGTGCCACGTGTCCTTTGGTTTTTTCTCCGGATTTTTCGGGATAAGATTGGCAGAACTTCAGATTGACCCTCAGCTTGAATCTACAATTCGACCTAAGGCTCGGGGGCTACATTCCATATGGAATGCGATTCTCCAAGTCGCATTTTCCATATGGTTTTTCATCAAGGTATCACAAGTACTATTGAAGACCTTTGAGAGAAGCACTTGGGGACACTTGGGGACTACTCGAGAAGACTTCAAGACTACTCAAAGATCAGCTGGAGTACCTTCCAGCCTCGGGATGATTCAAGTATTCTTGAGGACTTTCGGCTTGTGGAACTCGGGGACGCTCCAGGACTACTCGCCAAGGCCATCAAGACTACTCGAAAACATCCTGCTCGACTACAAAGTACTCGAGGGCTTGTCGTATGGACATCCCTAGGCCCGCTACTCAGGCAGGTACCAGGACCGACTACTACATGGGCCCCTGGGACTACTCGACTTGGGCTACACGACACAAGACGGCGTGAAGCACAAGGCATCCAGAGGGCTAATACTCGGTTAGGAAGCTAGACATGTCCGGATCCATGTAGAGTACTCCTAGCCGTGTACGACTAGTACTCTCTCTCCAAAACCGACTTGTAACCCTGCCTCCCAGACTATATAAGGCGAGGTAGGGACCCCTATCTCTCTATCCGCACCATCTTGTAAACACACCCAATCAATCCAGAGCTACGCAGCATACAGGATGTAGGGTATTACTCACCTCGCGGCCCGAACCTGTCTAAATTGTGTGCCATGTGTATCTCCTTCGAGTTCCCGATCTTGGCGAGGCCACAAACATCTACCTCGGGTACTCCCCTTGGTAAGTTGCTAGGTTAAAACATAGACAGTGATTGATGAGGAAAAACTATTGGACTTGGAGAGGAGGCATTTCGAGACCCTATGCTTGCTTGAAGCTACCTTCCCACCATCATTCTTTGATCTCATGCTGCATCTAACAGCACACCTCGCGAGGGAGATCTGGTTCCTTGGCCCGTCTTACCTTCATCAGATGTTTCTATATGAGAGGTTCTATGGAATCCTGAAATCATTGGTACATAACCGGTTATTTCCGGAGGGAGCCATTGTTCGTGGCTACGAGACCATCAAAGCAGTGGAGCGGGCCATGGATTATATGGACCCCCAAACCCCCATTGGTGTGCCTTGCTCACGGCATGAAGGTAGGCTTTCAAGTGTTGGGACCCTGGGGAAAAAGTCAGTCACTCCGGAACCAGATGCCTTCCAAAAGGCTCATTTCACCGTGATACAACTACGTGATTACACCGTTTGCCAATGAGAACAAGCGACAACTATGTGAAGACAACGCTGACCGTGGTAGGGCTTGGCTTGCAAAGATGCACATGCAAGGTTTCAGCAGGTGGCTCCGAGATTATGTCGAGACATGTAGCAATGCTGTAATAACCGATGAGATAAGGAATCTAGCAGCGGGGCCATTGTTCACTATTACAAAATACCAAGCAATGGATATCAATGGATACACGTTCTACACCATGGCCCAGGATTAAAAGAGCATCTATCAAAATAGTGGTGTGCGTGTACGGGCCGTCGTCGACGACAGTCATGATGATGATGACATGGAGACAGACACATATTATGGTCAAATAGAGGAGATATGGGAGCTTGATTATGTAGGATTGAAGGTAGCCTTGTTTCGGTGTAGATGGGTCACCAATGGGAAGAGAGCTGTGAGCAAGGACAAATATGATTATGTTAGTGTTGATCTCTAGGTCTTTGGTTACAAAAACGAACCGTTTGTCTTCGCCAACGATGTTGAGCAAGTGTTCTATGTACCTGACCTTGCAAAGAAGAACTGGTCTGTGGTTATGCCTGACAAAAAAAAGGATTGTTGGGGTTGAAAATGTTGTTGAGGAGGAGGAATACAACCAGTTTGATGAAATTCCATCCTTTGACACTTCATACATGCCGCGACTCTTGGGAACTAACAAAACACTGTACTTGCGAAGTGACCATAGTAAAAAAAATCCATATACAGAAATCAAGGAAGAAAAAGCAAGCCTGATTTCTACTGAATCCTTTTTGTAATGCAGGATGTGTCTATTGGTGGAAATGGAATCTGTTTTGTAATATAAAGGATGTGATGTATTGGTGGAATTTGAATCCTTTTTGTAATATATAAGATGTGGTGGAATTTGAATCCTTTTTGTAATATATTCTGCCTAAGATACTATATATATTCTGTTTATATTCTGCTTCAATTTAGTAAGTATGTTGCAGGCTGCTTCAGTTCAGTAACGGGCGTTAATATAAAAGAGACGAGGATTAACCAACCCGCATCGCCTTTGTTATGGGCAAGAGATGCGAAATCACACACACAGATTACATCAAAAGAGACGCGGATTAGCCAGCCCCCGTCGGCTTGTTCTTCTTCATGCTTGCAAGTTAGTAGGTAAATCATACAAAAAATTGGACTGCACACAGATAATCACACAAGCATGTCTCTTGAGATGCAAAATCACACACAGATTACAGTCATCATTGATACATCAGAAGGTTACAAAGCGGCCATCTATGTTCATCATCACTAGGCACTACCAGGATGAGGAACATAGATCTAAACTAAGCAAAAGAGATATACTTCTGTCGGCTTGTTCTTCTTCATGCTTGCAAGTGAGTAGGTAAATCATACAAAAAATTGGACTGCACACAGATAATCACACAAGCATGTCTCTTGAGGTGCAAAATCACACACATAGATTACAGTCATCATTGATACATCAGAAGGTTACAAAGCGGTCATCTATGTTCATCATCACTAAGCACTACCAGGATGAGGAACATATATAGATCTAAACTAAGCAAAAGAGATGCTCCCGACGGCTTGTTCTTCTTCATGCTTACAAGTGAGGAAAATACAGCAGAAGGGGAGAACATATCCCTTCAAAGGAAACGTAAGTTTGACGAGATATGCTCTAGATTCTGCGACCTTCCCGTCCGCTTGCTCTTCTTCATGCTTACAAGTGAGCACAAGAGAAAGATAGCAGCCAGATCCGGTCAATGGGGAAACAGTTGCCCAGTCAATGGCTGAGAGCGGAGGCAGTGATTCCAATGTAGAATTAAAGGATACGCGGATTAACCAAACGTCGTCTCCAATGTAGAATTAAAGGATACGCGGATTAGCCAAACGTCGTCTCCATTGCATACTTGAACCATGTTTGGAAACAAATCTCCTATATCTTCTCCTTCCAAAATAATTTAGATCCCCTGCTCTTCATCTACCCGCGAAAAAGCAGCAACTGCGTACTCCTCATCGTCACCGTTCCCGACCGGAGATGAATAGCATGCCGGGAAGAAGCAGCCGGCACCAGCCATCGTCGCTGCTGGACCTCCCTCAAGACCTCTGCATTGAGATTGTGGTGCGTGTCGGTGCGACCTCGGAGCGGCCCTTGGCTGACCTCCGCATCCTACATGGTACTTGCTCGACCATGCGCCGCGTGTGCGGCCACGGCGACGTCGGTCGGCGTTTGTCGATAGAGGGGATAAGAGATGAGATTTCTTGGGTGTGGGTCCCCACCGCCTACAAAGTCTTCCTTGCTATGCTGACCGATCTCGGGAATCCGGAGGCTTACTTCTTCTCCGGGATCAAAGCCGTGTTCATGGAAAATAGGGAAACCAATAATCTCCGCCGCGTCGCCGAGGGTGGGCACGATGCGGCGTCCTATCTATACGCCATCTTGCTCTACAGGGACAATGGCGGTGCCGCCGCCGACGACACCGCGAAGCGGTACATGAGGCGGGCCGTGGGCAGCGGCAATGCGACGTCGAGATGGCTGAGCAATGAGGGGTGTCTGCCTTTACGCGAGAAGGCCGCACGTGCGATCCACTCCTTGACTTAGCGTATTTTGGGTGAACCGCTGCCGCCTCCGGCACAGGTTGGCGGCGATCAGCTGTGCGCAGGCAACGGCGGCGGCTGCGGCGTGGATAAAGGATGGCTTAGAATTTCTCTGTTTTGCAGCGAAGACTGTAGGCTCCGCCGCGAAATGGTGAAGTTCAAACGGAGTATTGGAATATGAAATCAGTAGTGGATTAGCTTTTGTATGTTGCTCGTATTATCTGTGTAAATTTTTGGAAGAGTAGCAAAGCCGACGCGGGTTATCAGTCCCGTGTTGCTACTGACTGTGGGGCCCAGTTCTATTCGAATGAAGAACAGTTCGCATTTCTCCTTTTAATCTGCAATCAAATGTTGTAACATGTATTTCTTAGTCGTAATTAGTCCAAATTTGATATTTTCTTCTAAATTTTTCTAAAATCACCATATTTTCATTAATTTTATTGTTTAGTGTATATTCCTTTTCTTGAATAATGTTTATATGCCTTATTTTGTTCTTTGTAAGTACAACAACATATAAATAATATTTGTTTTACACAACCATTAGTGATGAAACTTTGCATTTCGTAAGCTTAAGGTGAACAAAGGTTTTGTTAAGTTTTCAAATGCATATGAGTTGCAAAGTGTGGAAAACTTCAATGTTCAAGCAACATTCTAGGAAACTATGTGAGAGATGTAGACATTTGTACACAAGTATATTATTCCTTCATCGAGACCATTTGAAATTTTGAAGACAAGTTTAGGTACCCAAATTATGTTCCCAAGTCAATTTGTAGATTTTTTGGAGCACATTTGATGTTATTAGAATTATTATATCATTACCATGGGGTGTAAAAACGAATTATAAGAATTTTGGGCACACAAGTGTGACTATTGATATTTTATTCAAATACTAAATGTCCAAATATGAATTGTTCGTATTTTTATGATTTTTAGGTGCTGTTTTATGGGCTCTAATATTTTAGGGAAGCAAGTTTCATTCCAAAAAAAATAGTGACGGTCCCACGCGTCAGCGTCAGCAGCCAATATAAAAAAGATAACCGTTGCCTACCCGCCCGGACCCAACTGCCAACAAAGGCGATGTAGGTTCGCTAACCCGCGTCGGCAATGACTATCCATTGTCTCTAAGATCTAATTCATCACAACAGATCTCTAGTTCATCACAACAGAACACATATTATAGGAGATGTGGATGGATCTACTCGCGTCTATTAGATCGAGTTGATGACATACAAAATCCAACAACCAAACTAATTAACTAAGCAGTTCATGATCGACAAACAAACTAAGCAGATCATGTCCAACAACTTAACGAAGACACAAACACACACACATTATTACTATACATGGTAGAGGAGTCTATCATTTAATCGGTCGTCGCCGTCAGAGTCCTGCCGTCATCACCGCTGTGGCTGCCGTCAAAGCCGCCGTCGTCGAAGACGAAGTGGCGGCAGCCTGCTTGACCACGGGGAGGTTCTCGAGCTTCTCAGCCAACCCGTGGATCCTGAAGGCGAGACCCTTCATGCTCGGGTCCTTGTCCACTTCATGAGGCACCTTGATGTCGAAGGCCTCGCCAACATCTTGAAGCTTTCTGAAGACGCTCCTGAGTAGGCCGACGGCGAACTTAGTGTCGTCGAAGAATGGTTCCTCGTCGGCGTCCTTTGTCGCTAGCTCCTTCCCCTTCTCCAACTTCCTCCGACGACGGCTTTCGTCGTCGTCGTCCTCCCTTCGTCCCCGCTTCGCCGGCGGCGGGCTCCTCGACGCCATCTCCTCCTTCGTGATCTCTCGGTGACCGAAGATTTGTAGTGGTGGATCGCGAGGAGGAAGAAGAAGCCAAAGAGATAATAAGCTTATGGAAGAAGCAGGGGAAAGCAGGGGAAGGCAGGGGAGTTATATTGACAAGACGCAGAACCGTCAGGCACCTCTGCCCCCACCCACTACTCCACTGCTGCCACTCAATTGCGCATCGGTCTCCGTTTCAGGTGCAAAACCAAAACCACGCGTCGCCTTTCAATTACGCGGGAAGGTGAAGGGGCAGGGGCAATGATGTCGGGCCCACTCATCAGCAGCAGCAGCCAAACTACGGCACCTTTTCAATCTCCATTTATTGTTTTAGATGGCTAAGTCGCCTTCTTCTATTTCCAAACCCTGTCACCTTCAACTTCAACCCTCGTCGCCTTTCAATTTCCAAACCCCGTCGCTTTTCTATTTCCTCCCCTTCTCCTTGATGGCTGCGGTGTGCTTGATGCAGCTGCTGCCAGATGATCTTGTCACCCAGATCATCATCCACTCCATCAAGGATGAGCCCATCATCCATTTTCTGAACCTTCGTAATAAAATCTGTGGTACCTTCCGGCGCATCTGCGACTCCGATGAGGTACTACTACACGTGTTGCTGCGTGATCTTTGTCAGTTGTGCAAGAATTGCTACGTCAGGTCATGCTTTGAGCGGCGCTTTCGCGAGGCCAATCATCCAGAGGCATTATGCTTCGAGGGGATGGAGAGGTTGATGAGGCGGTGGAATCCTAATAAGGGTCTGAAGCTCATCGGAGATGCCGCTGCTGAAGACTCCAGTGCCAAGTACTTCTTAGCGATGCTAAAGTACCGTTGCAACCCTGCGGATCCCGAAGCCATGGCACTGCTCCAGGAAATCAGCGGCGGCCCGTCGCCACCTGACGGGCGGTGGAAGAACCACAACCTGCGACGGCTGCGCTACCTCATCAAACGGGATCTCGAGAACATTGCATGGTGGTACTGGCTTAGTGATGGCAACGACGACATTCCGTTGCTGCCCGTCCAGAATCCCCATGTCTGCATTTGGGCAGCGGGATGTAGGCGCTACGGGACGAAGACCTGAGAGATCATCCACTACTGCAGCGCCGAGTGTCGCATCCATCATGAGTTTGACCTCTGGACGCGTAACTTTAGCACCACCGTGGAGTACGCCGTCAGCAGGATGAACATCAGGATGAAGGCGCAAGCATCAATGAACATTATCTATCTTGAATGTAAATTATTAGATATTACTAAACGCGGATTTGATTTTATCAGGATGTCGGTTTTCAATCGGTTTTTGATAGACAAGATTTGATTTGTCACGATTGTGAGTCAAATCGAAGGTTGCGGTGGTCTCATTTGCTGCCGACGAGGCCTAGGATGCCCACTTGGGTGTCAAAACCACCGAAGCGGGCACGACGGGGGCGGTGGCGGGCGGCGGTGCCCTCTGCTTCCTCCTTTGTTCTATTGGAGAATGAAGAACAGTTTATCCGTCCCGCGTCGCCGACGACATTTCTTATTTTAATCTGCAATCAAATTTTGTAACATGTATTTCTCCGTCGTAATTAGTCCAAATTTGATTATTTTTTTCTACAATTTTCTAAAATCACCGTGTTTTCATTAATTTCATTGTTTAGTGTATATTCCGTTTCTTGAACAATGTTTATATGCCTTATCTTGTTCTATGTAAGTACAACATATAAATAATATTTGTTTTCCACACCTCCTGTAATGAAAGTTTGCATTTTCGTAATATTAAGGTGAACACAAGGTTTTGTTAAGTTTTCAAATGCATATGAGTTCAAACATGTTGCAAAGTGTGGAAAACTTCAATGTTCAAGGAACATTCTAGGAAACTATGTGAGAGATGTAGATATTTGTACGCAAGTATATTATTCCTTCATCGAAACCATTTGAAATTTTGAAGACAAGTCTAGGTACCCAAATTATGTTGCCAAGTCAATCTGTAGTTTTTTTAGAGCACACTAAATGTTATTAGAATTATTACATCATTAACATGGGATGTAAAAATGAATTCTAAGAATCTTGGGCACACAAGTGTGACTGTTGATATTTTATTCAAATACTAAATGTCCAAATACGAATTGTTCATATTTTTATGATTTTTTAGGTGCTGTTTTATGGGCTCTAATATTTTAGGGAAGCACGTTTCATTTGAAAAAAAATAGTGGCTGGCCCACACGTCAGCGTCAGCAGCCAAAATAAAAAGATAACCGCTGCCCGCCCGCCGGACCCAACTGCCAACAAAGGCGATGCGGGTTCACTAACCATCGTCGCCAATGACACTGGCCCACGCGTCAGCGTCAGCAGGCAAACCGTGCGCGGGCTGCTCAAAATTTCCCACCTATATTGACTATAATGCCCATGGAATTCCAATTCCAACAGAGAGCCGTTCAAGGGCACGCCAATAATTTCCTTAAACACAGTTACGCGCGCAGTTCCTCAGGGGACATATTCAGCTCCTGCTAGACATATCCACAACGCCCGCACTCTCCCCACCGCTGCCACCACTCTCCCCGCTCGCCTTCGCCGCTCTCTCCCCGCCGCAGCCCTGCTCTTCTCGAGCCCCACCTCTCCCTGCGTGACGACAGTGACGAGGACGTGGTTACTGGTGTGCGGATGGCTTCCCGGCCAACCTAAAGACGGTTGATGCAGATCCCTCATACCCGGCCACGACTACGAGCCGGCCACCTCAGGCCATGAGCCGCCGTGGATCCGGCCCCTTCGACCATCACGAGAACAACTACTTCATTCGTGATAGCGGTTAGTCCTGTTTGAACCCCCAACGCCCTCTCTCTGCTCGGCCACCAAATCTGCTATATATTCATGTCAATGTGGATTAGGGAGACATGCCTTGATAGTTCATTTTTAATTGATTGACTGTGGATTTGATGGATGGATTTTGTTGCTCCAAGTCTGTTTGAATAAATTGTTGCTAACAGATGAAGTTATATGAACTGTTGAAATTCATTTTCATGTTCCTGGTGCTACAATTTTTGCACTGTAAATTCATGAAAAGCATTGAGGATTAATGCATACTTTAATTCTGCTAGGCTTTGAATGTACCAAATCGACAGTTACGCTTTGGACCTGTTAGCATACTTTAATTCTGCTATGCTTTGAATGTACCAGATCAACAGTTATGCTTTGGACCTGTTAGCATACTTTAATTCTGAGGGCCACATAATGTTAGTGGGACTTGCATCGCAGTGGTTTATAATGTAGTCCACCCAATCTGCTATATATTAATGTCAAGGTGGATAAAGGAGACATGCCTTAATAGTTCACTTTTAATTGATTGGCTGTGGATTTGATGGATGGACTTTGTTGCTCCAAGTCTGTTTGAATAAATTGTTGCAAACAGATGAAGTTATATGAACTGTTGAAATTCATTTTCATGTTCCTGGTGCTACAATTTTTGCACTGTAAATTCATGAAAAGCATTAAGGATGTTAACATACTTTAATTCTGTTATGCTTTGAATGTACCAGATCGATAGTTATGCTTTGGACCTGTTAGCATACTTTAATTCTGATGGCCACATAATGTCAGTGGGAATTGCATCGAGTGGTTTATAATGTAGTGATAACTAGACTGTCCTATGCTTTGTTATGAGTGTTAATTGCTTCACTACTGTCATATATATTGTTATTGTTGGTGTCATGATGTGTTGTGAGTGTTGTTTCACTACTGTCATATATAATGTCATGATTGCTTTATCCTCTTGTTGCACGTACACATGGAACACATAATCCATCGCTGCTGAAGTTGGACAAGGAAGCAGTTGAAGGAATTTATTCTCTGCTTTGATATATAAGCATATTGTTGTGTCCCTGTCAAAATGGTTAGCACCTATCCCTATATGCTAATTAAGTAAAATATGAACTATGTATGTCTATGCTGATTTTATTTACAACTTGTAATGATTTCTAGTCTTATTGACGCGAAAATAGGACGTCACCTCCGTGTGCAGCACACGTGACTCCCCGGTCTGTAGCGAGGCGTGCCAGCCAATCTGACCTGTTGATTGACAATGGAAACAATATTAGGGATCGGATAGAGAACCAATGGCCTTGTAGCGACACGTGTACCAGCCAATCGGCCGATACGAGTAAAGCAGGATGGCTGGCTCGAGGGCGACCGAAGCGCGGGTGCGTAAGTAGATAGATCGGCTGGGATCGGCCGATCGTGACGTCAGCACTCGAGTAGGTCGGAATCGGCTGCGGTGTTAGAAGCCGATAGGATCTAGATCGAGTGGGATAATTGCGATAATAGCTAAAACCACAAGAATTGGTACGAAAACTTGTAGATCTAGCTAATACTGGTAAAGGGGTGAATAAAGAACTAGACGAAACCTCAGCGATGCGCCTGGAGGTTAAAGCCTAGGATTATTCAGTAAAACGGTACTTACAAGCTTGCCGCAGATCGATCGATGCAGCCCGACGAACTTGAAGGACGGTGTTGTAGAAAAGAAGAAAAACGCAATGGTGAAGTCGCCGAAAAGTAGATGCTGTAAAAGTAGATGTTGTAAAGTAGATGCTGTAAAGTAAAGGGTTTGCCCAGAGGCGGTTTGTTTGATATTGGTGTGTACACTTTTTTCCGACCACGCAGGGTCACTATTTGTCCTGAGGACAACCCGACTCCTAGCCGATCACGGCATTGTTTACTTGTATCTAAAGAAAGATGAAAACTTCTAAAAATAGAAAAGGACTCTCACAGGAGTCAAAAACCTTCTAAAAACTGACTCTTGACCCGTTGCCAATCGTGGATTGACCCGCCTCCACCAAGCTTTCCTTCTGGCGTACCTTCTCGATTACCACCTTCTCCTTTCCATCGGCCGATCCTCCTATTTGACCATTGGCCGATCGGTTTGACTCGCTGGTCCACTGACAGATTTGAGCTTCCTTGACCATCGGCGAATCCTGTTGATCACCTTCCTCTTTCCTCAATCTTTCGATCGCACTTCGTTCTTCATCAGCTTTCTTTTCTTTACCCCTTTTGACCTATTTTTCCAAAAAACGGTGTCAACACATGCCCCCCAGTTTCGGAGTAAATAATCTTTTGCTCCGAAATTTTCTCGAATCCGTTATCTCCCTTGATTCGAAGTTGGCCGAAGAATCCCAACAAATCTTTAGGGGCCATAAATACAACTGCCTCGACTCTTCTTTTCTCCACGAATCTCGTTGTTTCAACAGCTCAAGCTCTCAGGTGACGAACCCTAAGCTACAAAGCTCTTGCTAATTCATGGTGTCTTCAAGCCCCGCTGGAGGTTCCTGCTCTGCTTCCGCGCCTCTGAAGGCGTCTCTTTCTTCAGTTCCCCTGGTATTTCTTTCGATCTTTTGCTTTTATTTGTCCCTAAATACCGCTGTTCCGCTTTACCTGAAGCCTAGATTTATTCATCTCTTTAGGAACTTAGATCCAATCTCACCATTCCTGTTGATGACAAGCCCGGGCTTACTTTTCTTGGACCAATGGGTGATGTTGACCTGACTGAGATGATTAACTTTGAAACCGGCCGAATTCCTTTCAAGCATGCTTCTCTAAATTTGGCCGATTGGGATGGTTGCTTTAGGTCTTGGACGGGGTATGCCAAAGGGTGGAGAAATTGGTATCATAGGGTATCTGCCAAAAATAGAGGTTTCTAGGAGGAGTATAAAATCAACCAATGCATTACCCTGTCCTTGTCTGATATGTCCCGGAATGAGTCTCTCCTAATAGCCGCCTCTTATTTTTGGTCTGACGCTCTTAATGCCTTCTTATTTGGTCATGGGCCGATGAATCCAACTTTGGCTGATGTCCTTCTGCTAACTGGTTTGGACATTTCTTCCTCGGATGCCCTCTTCAGTTGTCGTGACCTCAAATTTTCCCACCGTTTGAAAAATAAGAACGTGGGTGGCTGGTCAGGATATATCTCTGAGCATATGAAAGAAGGCACCGAAACTGATAGAGAACATGTGGCTTTTCTGAACATGTGGCTTGAAAATTTTGTTTTCTATGGTAAATCCTTTGGCCCCAACTCCAATTACTAGATCGTAGCCGAACGGTTAGCTATTGGCTCCTCCATTCCTCTTGGCAAATATCTTTTGGGGGCAGTGTACAATCTTCTTCATCAAGTGGCAGTTAGCCAGTCAACCAATTCCCCAATAGGCACTCCGGGAGGTCCTTGGTGGTTTATCAATATGTGGTTAAATCTTCATCTCCGAGATAGATTGGAACAGAATATTTTTAATATGCATTTTCCGAGAGACCAGCCAGATGGTGTTCTGATCATTAAGCGTTGATGCATAAACTTTGGAGAAGCAGTCTCTGTGTTTCCAGGACATAAAAAGACCCCATCCCGTATAGCAGAGCATTTCAGGAGTTTCTATCTTGGCTTTTCTCCAGAATCCATCATCTGGTTTGCATATAGGGATGATAATACCAATTTTGGGACCATTTTCGTGGAGATGATCAAGCCGGGACTTCTTCCATCTTGTGTTTTTGGGAAAGATTCATCAGCCACTTATGAATTTTACAATCCTTTAGTGAGTGCTCGTCAGCTGGGGTTTGGTCAACTGCCGATTGGTCTTTACTTCTCTAATCTGATCAAACCACGGGAGGTTATCCCTAGTGGTACCCACTATCGGCGTTTGCTGGACTTAGTCCCCGATTCTTCCACTATTGACCTTGATACTTGGAAATTTTCCAGTTTTACCTCTCCTATTTTCAATATCTGGTGGGAAGAATGGTGCGACCATCTTTTCTGTGTGTCCCCCAAAATTTACTGTGAAAAGCTGGATCCTGATTATGTGGCATCGGCTGATGAGGTACTTTTTCATTTGACTGCCTTGTGTATCTTAAACATGTTCTGACTGCTTGTACTTTTAATATGTGCTGATTGCTTCCCCTTCTCTTCAGCCTGATACTTCTGAGCCACCTGTTAAAAGCAAAAGTGGCAAGCTAATCGGTTATTGGCCACCCAGGTCATTACCATATATCGGCTACAATGCTCCCGCAATTTCTTCAGTCATGCAGGGTCCCAGAACAAATCCTACTCCAGATAATCTACCCCTGTCGACCCTCAAAAGGAAAGACATGCTTCGCAAAGTTCTCGCCTGCAGAACGAAGAAGAAGATTGATACTGTAGTCATTAGCATTCCTGACATGGCTGGGCAGTTGGCAGGTGCTTTTGAGGTACTGGCTTTCTTCAGCATTTCTTTCTCCTCTTCGTATCTTTCACTGATTATCCTTTTGCGTAGTCTTCGGGATTGATCGGCCAGTCAAAACAAACCACCACTATTGATCTAGGTCAGGACAAGACCCTAGAATCGATACAAGAGAGTCCGGTTGATGATGTCTTGATTTCATCGACCGAGCAGCCTGAAATTTATCAAAGGGCTGATGTCTTAGATGTCTCTGGTGGTCATCTCCAGCCTTCTCCTGAACGGGTCGATCAGGCTGAACAATCAATTGAGGTAGAATCCCTTTTGATGTTTTTTCTCATTCCTCCTATATTTTAATCCCTCGTCTTTGCTCAGGACGTTGTTGAGATGCTAATTGAGATTGGAGACAAGCCCTCATATGATCTTCAGCAGAACACCGGTGATCAACCACAATCGCCAACTACTGAGGTTGCTGAACTATCGTCGGCTGAAAATCCAATTATTGGGGTGCAGACAATTCCTGCTGCAGAGGTAAATTTCTTAATCTTTCTCAAATTTTTCTCTGATTCTTTTTACTCATCTTTACTTCCTTTGCAGATCCCACCAACCTCGTCTCTTGTTGTTCAAGGTGCATTAGCAGCTTCTCTCTCTGATGATGTGAAGGCCAAACTGACTGAGGTTTCCACTACTGAACCAAGACGTCAGCCAACTTCTGCAAGATGCTGAGCCGATCAGGATTATTTTCAAACAGATTCAAAGCCAGTTGCCTAAAGACCTCAAGGCGAAGACGCTCCAGGTTGCTTTCATCGAGAATCGGCAGCTCATAGTCCAGAAAGCCCAAGATCGGCTGGATGAAAGGAAGCGTCAAGAGCAACTTACCCAGGATAGGGAGAATCTGGACAGCAATATGGCTGATCTTGATAACAAGATTGAATTTCTGACTTCTTCTCGCTCTGATATTGTCAACAGTATTGACTGTTTGAAAAGGTGTCGTGCTGAATTGATGAAAGAACTAGGTCAAATCGATCAGGACTTAACCGCTGAAGAGCAGAAGCTTGCAAATCTCCCAGGTACTATTGCTGTCATGTGAGAACAGAGGGATTCTGCTGCACGCCAAGCCCAAGTTCTTCGTGAACAAGAACAGCTGATTCCTGGTTCGGCCGATGCCGATCGTCAGGAGATAGAGGCGGTCGATCAGCTGCGTCTGGACCTCATCAATGCCATTCATCTTTTAGGCGTAGTTTAAACTTTATTTGTAACTTTTCCTAAATTGTGATTGGCCTTCACAGGCCAATTTCCAATGCTCTGTATTAACTGCTTTGACCGAACGTTCCACTCGGCTTTTATAAGATGCCCAGATCTCTTTAGACCTTTGAACTGTTATCTTCCCTTCGCGATGGCTTCCTCTTCTTCTTCCTCCTCTGTGAATCAGGTTGTTTTTCTTTTATTTTTCTTCATTCTCATGATCTTTTCTCTGACATTTTCTTCTTTTCTCAGTCTCCAAACCGTGATACTGTGGAAAGGATCGTGTCGAATATCAATGCCTTTGGTGCGAATCGGCCAAACCACCCATCTAGACAAGAACGCGGTCTCCGTCTGGTGATTGCGAACAACGAGAAGAAGCTGGAGGTTCTTGAAGCCAGGCGGACAGCTCTTCTTCAGGAACTGGATCGTGTGGTTGAAGAGATAGCCCAAGTTAGAATAGAACTAGACAAGGCCAAGAGCCTCCTTTGATCTCTGTTGTACCATCAGCCGATGCAATCGGCTTTTTATGAATAAAATCACCACCTCTTGATTGGCATTCGATGGATTTAATGCACCATTTTCTGGTGATGAATTTCCACCCATATTTGTAGGTGCTCTTTTATGATCTGGTTCGATTTCCCTGCTATAAAATGTAACTCACCTCTCAGGTGTTACCATATTCTTCTGAGTAGGCATCAAATTAGCTTCCATTAGGAATAAGAGGCAAGCCTCTTCTAGAGCGTTTCCAGGAAAATATAACCATTCTCACTTCTCGACAAGTTTCTCCTTGAAGAGTTCTCGTATCCTAATGATGCATCAAAGCTTGTCGTTGTTGCTGGAAATGTTGAGAGAGGGGAATCCTGATAGTCTCCTCTTCTGAAGTACAAAGTAGGGCCACATATTATTATTCAATCCTCCTTCAAAGCTAACCCCTAATTTTTGGGAAACGTATCACTGCACGCCTGCCCATTGCCCAGTCTGAGACTTTCACGGGGAAACTGTTCTAGCTTTGACTGCATCGGATGCTCTTCATTTCCCCTTTTTCAATTCCCTCTTGTAGTTATCCCTTCTGCCATTTGGGGCTATAAATAGGCCTAAAGCTCAATAGAGAAAACTCATTCTCATCGGCCATGTCTCAACCAACTCAGATAGATCATAGGCTCTTGTTGTACGACTGTTTTCTCTTCTCCTCTCCCTTTTATGGCTAGAAGAATTCTTGTGAAGTAGTGTAGCGGCCCCTCTTCTTCTTCGTCTCCTTTTAAAAAGCCAGGAGGCACCATAGCTAGAAGAATCCTTGTGAGGATCTAGCTTTAGGGGAAGGAGCAAGGTAGGGTGTATTGCTACATATTTACCAGCGGAAGAGAGTGCCAAAGGAACGACCATCTTGGTCATCAACTCGGGCTCCTTCTGGCGGAAGATTGTAGAATCTGGCAAAGATCTTAGTCTTCTGTTTCCTTTTCGCTTGTGTTCTCTTCTCATTCATCGATTCAATATCCTCATCATACTGGAGATTAGGACAGCGCACTCCTTGTAACATCTTGAGAACACATGTAATCTGTAGATCTGAGTTGTAATATCATTGTTGTAAAACAAAGGAAATGAAAACTACATTCATTTTGTTCTAAAGGCGAATCATGTATCGGCTATAACCGAATATATTAATCTTACACATCGGTTTTGCATTTTTTGCACTAAAGGCGATTCTTTACAGATATCGGCTATTCTACTAGAAACGATTACATTTGCAATCGGCTATAGCTCGAAAACTCAATCGGCCGATAGGCACGATATGACAATCGGCTTACATAACTGTTTATATACTTGGGCGACCAATCCATCGGTTGTTGTGATTCCGAGCCCAAGCTTCCCTTCGTCTTCAACGAACTGATCCATTAAATCTTGTCATCAGAGCCGACTGCTTGAACTGGCTTTAGTCCGAAATCAGACACTTTGAGATATTTGGTATCCCAGGCTCTTCTAGATATGCAGCTTACTCGATCATAAGTCCACCCTTGTGCTTCTATAGCTGCTACTGTCAAAGAGGTTTCTCCTTGGACCACTTCCACTGAATCTCCGATCCATTGGATGATGCATTGATGCATTGTAGATGGTATGCAACAATTGGCATGTATCCAATCCCGACCCAGCAATAGATTATAAGATCCCCTCTCTATAATGACAAAGAAAGCGGTCGGAAGGGTCTTACTGCCGATGGTGAGCTCCATGCAGATTGCTCCTTGAGCCGGGGAGACGTTGCCTTCGAAGTCCACCAACATCATGTCGGTTTGGGTTAAGTCTTCATCAGACTTCCCAATCTTGCGCAGCATGGTGTATGGCATCAGATTGACTGCTGCTCCTCCATCCACTAGCATCCTGGTAACTGGCTTGCCATTGACAAATCCTTTGAGAAACAGAGCCTTCAAATGTTGTCTCTTTTCATCTTCTGGCTTCTCAAAGATGGCTTGTGTGGGTTCCAGTGTTAACTGAGCCATGCCACGTTCTTCATCGGACAGATCCGAATCAACAGGAGCTATGAACTCTTTTGGTAAGAAGACAACCATATTTATATCAGCCAGTGGTTTGTCATCTTTTCCATCATCGGCCTTAGGCTTTGGGCGCCAAACTTTAGACCGAACCTTCTTCTTGTCCAGCACGTGTTTCTCTGCTTTGTCTTGCTGTTCTAGCTGACGTAGGTGCTGGACTCTCCTTTTCTGGGACTTGGTCAAGCCATCTGGACACCACTATGGATTGATCTTCTTACGTGTCTGGCTTGACCCTTCATCATCCAATTGCAGCGTGTGTCGACGTTCAGGGGCTCGGCACATGATATCTTCATCAGGGACCAGAGAATCGGCTATCTCTTCCAGTCGATTGTTTGACTTTTCATTGACTCAGCCTCCCAGCTGATCATGAACATTAGCCTTGCCCCCCAGTAGATCGTGGACGCTGGCCTTGCCCCCCCAGCCGATCATGGACTGAGACCCGTTGATTGCTGAACTCACGGTGATTTCCAGCTTCAAGCCTTCTGTCGTCGAAGCAAACTCTTTTAGATGAGCCGCTGTTGTTGTAAGCCCCATTGCAATCTGGACAATTCTCTGCTGTTGGAAGCTTGATCCCTTCTTCCCAGCAATACTTGAAGAACGGACATCTCCAATGTCCTTCATTGCGACGTGCCCACTCCTCTCTCCCTCTGGCTTTCTCTTGTCGACGCTGAAACTTATTGATCAGCATCTGGGATGTGACAGGTCGGTGTGGCTTCAAGTCTCCTTCTTCAAGCAGCAACCCTTTTCCCTTGACATCGGCAGCGGTTGCTTGCACCTTGGGATCGATAGCTCCATTATTTTGAGCCGAATCAGACGTCAGCAGCTTAACACGTGATGTATCTTTGCAAGACACTTCAACTGTGTTAGTTGGAAGGGATGCTGATCAATCTTCATCAGCTTTTCAGCTTTGGTAGGGATTTCAAACTTGAGCCTCCCTTTCTCAATAGCTGATTGGATATGTTGTCTGAAGATCTTGCAATCATTGGTGTCATGTGACGTTGCATTGTGCCACTTGCAATACTTCATCCTCTTCAGCTCCTCTGCAGATGGTATGGTATGGAATTGGGAAAGCTTAATCTGCCCATGCTGAAGTAACAGATCAAATATCTTATCGGCCTTAGTGATATCAAAGCCGAATTTCTATGGTTCTTTCTTGCCAAAAGGACAGGACACAGTCTTATTGCCTTTGACCCACTCTGCAAGTCCTATCACATTGTCTTCATCTTCTGAATCAGAGTAATCCACATAAGACACCTTCTTCTGAAAGTTCCTTCTAGGTTCATAGGACTTTCCAGTTTCCTGACTCATTCGACTGACCAGCTGGCTGAGACTCTCGAAGTCATGTGATGCATATTTCTCCCTCAAAGTTGGCAAGAGACCTTGGAACGCCAATTCAGCCAGTTGTTTGTCCCCCAGGTTCAGACTATAACATTTGTTTCTGACTTCTCTGAACCTTTGAACGAATCCAGCAACTGTTTCATCGTTCCTCTGCTTGAGTCTAGTCAAATCAGTAATCTTCATCTCATGGATGCCAGAGAAGAAATAGTTGTGGAATTGCTGCTCCAAATCAGACCATTTGATAATGGAGTTAGCTGGCAACGAGGTAAACCATGAGAATGCCGGTCCAGATAGAGATGAAGAGAACAACCGTATCCTGAGTGCATCAACGTTCCCTGCTTCTCCACATTGGATGATGAATCGAGTGATATGCTCCATTGTGGATGTCTCATCTTGCCCAGAGAGCTTGGTGAAATCTGGCACCTTGTATCTTGGAGGGAACGGTATCTAATTGTAACTAGATGGATACGGTGTCCTGTACATGCAGGACTGCTGCTTGGGTTTTATCCCATACTGTTTCAGCAGCATCTCTGAGAAGTGGTCGATTAACTCCTGTTTCATGTGAGACTTCAATTCAGCAGATACTTGTTCAATTGCTTGCATCTCAGCTGATGGAGTCTCTGGAGGCTGTTCTTCTAAGGTTCTTGGATGTGGATTTGGTACCATTGATGCTCCTGCTCCAGAAGAACCCTGCCCATTTGCAACAGGTGGAGTTTGTCCGATTGGCTGACTAGCCGATGGGGCTAGTTGATGCAAGTTCAACTGGCTTGAGATAGCCAATTGATTTAGAAGTGTTTGTAGCACTTGTGTAGGATCCACCTGTGGAATTACTGGCTGTCCTGTCACCCCTTGATTGATCGGCTGCTAAGGAAATGATCTTGTATGAGCTACTGTGTTAGCCGGGGTCAAGACAGGCTGCACTGGCGTTGACTGCTGTAACGGGGCAGTCTGCACGGTGAGGACCATGTGTGGTTCGAGGACCGGTGGATGGTCGCTTCCTGGTGTGATGAGTGATTGACAACGTTGTGTGGACTGATTCTTGGCTAAGTATTGCAGGTGCAGGTTGCGGCTTGACTGGTGTTGGTGCAGGTGAAGAACAAGCACTAAAGGTTGTCGCCGATGAGGCCACCAGGTGTGGAGAAGACAAGTAGGCTTGGTTTGAGGGACCCGGTGGCCAGCGGGGTCAAGTGTGGGCCGCATGGTAGCAAGAACAGCAAGATGAAGTCAGTGGACGGTTTCTTGGTTGAGCCTCAAAACCAAGGTCGAGCCGGGACTTCGTGGGAGCCGAGTCATGAGTGTTGATTGGCGGAGGCTACATCAAGTTCGCGGGGTTTGCGGTGGTTCACCAGAAAACCACCGGGTTACTCGGCTGAGCCAAAAAGTCGAGGCCGAAGACCGGGCGTGGCTATCAGTCCAAAACCGGCCTGACCGGTTTGGGGAACCGGTCTGACCGGTTTGGGGTCACAGGGTGCCGGAAGCTCCGAAGCGGAGGACACACGTCGGGATCGCAAGGCTTGCGTCGAGGCTAAGCGAAGTGCGGTCGCCGGGCATCTGTCTGATGGTGCTGCGAAGACGATTTCCCAAAGTGCCCTTGGTGGGCGTGTATCCTAGTTTAGCCTTTAGGGGTATTTTAGTCTTTCGGCTTGCCTCCATATAACCCAAGTGGTGAGAGGATGGCAGCCATCTCTTGGAACCCTAGCTCATTTTCCCTTTGCTATTTTCCTTCCTATTTTCCTTAGGATTTCTAGGACTAGCTTGAGAGCTTCATGGTGAGATCTCGTGAGAGGGAAGGATGATCGGGTGGAAGCTAGACCTTGTATGAACCTTCATGGTATGTATAGATGATTCGGCGTGGTTCCTCAAGGCTTGATTGTGTTCTTCCCGTTTTCCTTTTTTTTGGTGATTTTCGGAGCTTTTTCTTGGAATTTCCGTGGGGAAGTTTTGGGGGCGTTTCTTTGAGGGATTCTTGTTGGATGTCACGTATGAGGACCTTGTGCCTCTTTGCTTGGTGATCTTGCTCCAACAAACCCTCCGAAACGGCTTCAATTTGGGGGATTTCGGTGGATTCCATGGGAAGGTGTTCTTGAGGGTTGACTTCCGATTCCTCTTGATTGAGTAGGTTTTGGGGACCGAGCTTCTAGCCAAAGGTAGCCCACGAGGTACCCCAGCTATCCCCAAAGTCTCACTTTGATCCGTGGAAGGAATCGGGAGATCGATTGGTTGGAAGGTTGAGTTTTTCCCGCGGGCTGAGTTCTTCCCGACTGTCCAGGCAAAACCGGCCTGACCGGTTTCCCAAACCGGTCTGATCGGTTTAGCCCCAGTGGGCTGTCGTGAAGATTTTTGAGCAGGAGAGTCTTGTTCGTGCTATGGCTTTTCTTGTTCAAAGGTGGAGAGGTTCTTGAGGTGTTTTGGGGCAGTTTTAGTCTCGAAGGTCTTTTGGGGTTTTCCTAGACAAAACCGGCCTGACCGGTTTGCCAAACCGGCCTAACCAGTTTCCCCTGCCTGCGAGAGGCTAAGTCCCAGAGAAGCGGTCTGACCGGTTTCAGAAACCGGCCTGACCGGTTTTGGTTGCCAGCAGTAGTTTCGTGTTGTTTTCCGCTGTGTGTTGTGTGTTGCTGTTGGTTGAATCTTGCTCCTAGGTTCAGTAGCACTCCAGTGGCTACGTGGACTTGGCAAGAGAAGCTTGCGGAGGTGTCTGAGTGAAATTGGGTTCATAGGCCGAATTCTTGGGTAGAATTTTTATCGGCTCCCATTCACTCCCCCCTCTCTGGTTCGCCGTTCCGGTCCTTCAAGTGGTATCAGAGCCAGTTACGGGTCTTGATTGACTCTAACCAGTCTAAGATCCAAAGATGGCGTAGGAACGGGGATCGGGTCCGCCGCACTTCGATGGAAAGAACTACCAGATGTGGCAGAGACGGATGGCTGCGTTCCTCCGTGGTAAGGGACAGATCCTTTGGGATGTCACGATGAACACAGCTTATGTTCATCCGATGAACTTCCTAGCTCCTGGATCGAGAGACATGTTCGACGCCAACAACAAGGTGGTCGACTACTTGTTTCGTGCTCTGTGTCAATCCGAATTCGATCGGGTGCATACAGAGGACCTAGCATGTAGGATTTGGTTGGGGCTGAAGAATGCTAATGCTGGGAATGCTGAGGTTCAGGCACGGTTGTATGCGACTTACCGGAGAGAGTATGAGAACTTCACTCATCTCCCCGGTGAGTCTATTGATGCCTTGTTCCAGCGGTTCACGGTGGTTGTGAACAACATGAGGGCCAATGTCGACGTCCTCCCATACGATGATCATGATAGGGCTGTGAAGCTCTTACATGTGCTGGATCATACTGTGTGGGATGGAAAGGTCGAGGCCATTCTTGAGTCCGAGAAGTACACCACTCTGACGGTGAACGACCTGTTTTCCAAGCTGAAGTCTGCTGAGGTTGATCGGGGTTTGACAGCCTGTCTCGAGAGCCCGACTGATTCCCATAGTCTTGCTCTCGTCGGTGGCAAAGGTGCTAAGTCTAACGCTAACACATCTTCCAGGATGTACTCTTTGTCTTCTTTGATGACTTTGCCAGACGAGGAGTTCGACGTGCTTGGAGAGGACGAGCTGGCGTTGCTGACCAGGCGGTTCGAGAGGCTGCACGAGAATCGGGTGAACACGAGGAGGATAGCACGGACATGCTTAAAGTGCGGCAAGCCGGGACACTTCGTCGCCGACTGTCCGGAGAAGATGGAGAGCAAGGACGGCTACAAGGACGGCTACAAGCACCGGTCGAGCAAGGATGGCAAGTACCAATCGAGGTGCGATCACAAGCACAAGAACAAGCACAAGGACGAGTGACGGTCGAGGAAGAAGGACGGCCGCGGCAGGAAGGCCCGAGCGATGGTCGGAGCGAGCGACGTCGACTCCAGCTCCGCCTACTCTTCCTCGAGCTCGAGTAGCAGTGAAGACTAAGGTGATCGGCGCAAGAACAAGAAGTCATCCAAGAACTTGAGCGGGCTGAGCTGCTTCGCACGAGATGGCTTCTGCGGCATGGCTCGTAGCTCCGGCAGCAAGAAGAGTCACCAGAGCGACTCGGACTCCGACTCCGACGATGAGGTACGTGACAAGCTTCCCTTCTTGCGTGAGGAGAACGAGCGTCTTGGCAAGTTGCTTGATAATTGTGATGACATGCTTAAGAGAGGCAAAGAAGATGAGGAAAGAGCTTAGGGCCTCACTAGAAGATGCTAGGAACCGTGTGGCTGAGCTAGAAACCCAGAACCTAGATGCTAAGCTTGAGATTGATTCGCTTAAGGCTTCACCTGTGGTTTCTGATGAGATTGATTGTTGTGATTGCTTTGTGTACCTAGCCGATCTTACTGCTTTGAAGGATAAGCATGCTTCTACTTGTGATGAACTAGATGTGCTTAGGGTTGAAGTGGCTGAGCTTAAGTCTAGACCTGCTTTGCTAGGTGCTTGCACTTCTTGCCCTGTTTTGCTTGGAAAGATTGACGAGATGCATGCTTATACTGTTTCTCTTGAGGCTAAGTTGAAATAACCTATTCCCACTTCTTGCTCTACCTGTGAAGTGCATGCTTTGAAAAATCTAGAACTTGCACATTATGTGGATCGCTTGCAGGATGAGAATGATGAGTTGAGAAAAATGATGGGTTGGTTGTCGGGTCATGAACCGCAGCTTAGGATGATGATTGAGGCATACAAGCGCTATGATGGGCAAGCGCTTGGCTCGGAGAAAGTTGGAGAGTGTAGTGGTGAGGGAGGAGAGAAGATTGGTGATATCCAAGCTCCACCAAAAACCTTCCACAAAAATGCCTATGCTCCTAAGCCTAACCCACTGAGAAACAAACTTGACACAACCCCAGATCCTCCCATATTCCCTCACTCCACAAATGATTTCCAGAAACCTATCAAGTTCAAGAGTAACTTGGGGAATGAGTTCTTTGGGAAAGAGAGTGTGAAGTCTAGTGAGGAGAAGGTTGAGAAGCCGAGTGGAGAGAAACCAAGTGAGCAACCTCAACCAAAACCAAGGCCAAAACCTATCTGGTTTCATTGTGACTATTGTGGGAGAGATGGTCACAAAGGAGAGTTTTGCTTCAAGAGGAAGCGAGAGGAGAGAATGGCTAAGGAGTAGGCAAACAAGGACAGGTACAACCCACCTCATGGTGTGCCTGAGTCTCGTATGCCACTGCCTAGGGGTAAGGCCATTGTTCGCACAGTTCCGGCTTGGGGAGAAAAGAGTGCTTTAGGTGGAAGGAACCTTGCTGGAGGGATGAAATCGGCCAGACCAGTTTGGAAACCGGTCAGACCAGTTTGGGCTACTCGCACAGTGAAACCGGTCAGACCAGTTCCAGAACTGGTCAGACCGGTTTGGAGACAGCAGGGTGACCAGTTTGGTTTTCGTGCTCGGGATGAGGCTCGGTTCAGGTGCTTTGATCGTGGTCCAGATGTTTGGGATGGAGAGTCTGGTGGTGGTCAGTTTGCTAGACGTTCTCCACCTCGTGCTCAATACGATGGTGGGAGGAGTCGTAGCTTTGAGTTGGAGAGGAGAAACGGTCCACGGTCTCCCTTTCGTTGTTTTCGTTCTCCTCCAGCAAGACAGGGCTGGTTCCCTAGTGGTGGTTCTCGTGGTGGCTTTCGTGGTGGTAGTTTTGATAGGCGTGATGATTTGGTTTGTGCTAACCCCACTTTGGAGCAAATGGCTTGGCACTGGTTTTACTCTTTTGGTACTAACCCCAGTGCAGAGTCGTTTGTTCACTCACGTTCTCGTTTTTGAATTTCAGGTGGGAGACTTGAGGAATGTTTGGTTGATTGACTCCGGTTGCTCGAGGCATATGACCGGAGACAAGGGGTGGTTCTCAAGTCTCGTCCCGGTGGTGTCCAAGACATACATCACCTTTGGGGACAATGGGCGAGGCCGTGTGTTGTCAGAAGGTGAGATTAAGGTAAGTGACAAGGTCACTCTCAGGCGTGTCGCTCTTGTTCAATCGCTCGGGTTCAATTTGCTTTCCGTGTCCCAGCTTTTGGATGAGGGGTTTGAGGTGTTGTTTCGGCCTGGTGGTTCTCGGATTTTGGATTCTCGAGATGACCTTGAGTGCATGGTCGTTCCCGAGGGTCAAGTGTTTCGAGCTGATTTTTCTCAGTCTTCTGGTGTGGAGCGTTGTTTCTTGGCTGGTTCTTCGAGTGAGTTGTGGAAGTGGCATAGGAAGTTGGGTCACTTAAGCTTTGACCTTTTGTCTCGCTTGAGTAAACTCAATTTGGTCCGAGGATTGCCACGGCTGAGGTTTGAGAAAGAGTTGGTTTGTGCGCCATGTCGGCATGCTAAGATGGTAGCTTCTTCCCATCCACCCCTCACCGATGTGATGACAGAGCGTCCATGCGAGCTGCTCCATATGGACCTTGTTGGCCCAGCTCGTGTGCGATCTGTGGGTGGGAAGTGGTACGTCCTGGTTGTGGTGGACGACTACTCCCGGTATGCGTGGGTTTTCTTTCTTGAGGAGAAAGGGGAGACATTTGGTTTTGTTCGAGATCTTGTCTTGAGGTTAAGAAACGAGAGGCACGGAGATGCCATACGAGCGATTCGCAGTGACAATGGCTCGGAATTTAAAAACTCTCGCTTCGAAACCTTTTGCCATGACTTGCGTCTTGAACACCAGTTTTCGAGTCCGTATACGCCTCCCCAGAACGGCGTGGTGGAAAGGAAAAACAGAACCTTGTGCGAGATGGCTCGGACGATGCTTGATGAGCATAGGACTCCGAGAAGGTTCTGGGCTGAGGCGGTGAATACCGCGTGCTATGTGTCGAACAGGGTTTACCTCAGGGTTCACAAGAAGAAAACGTGCTATGAGTTGATGCACGGGCGCACACCCAAGGTGAGTCACTTCCATGTGTTTGGGTGCAAATGCTTCATCCTGAAGAAAGGTAAGAAGTTGGACAAGTTCGAGGCTAGATCTGTCAATGGTATTTTCTTTGGTTACGCATCTCATTCTAGAGCCTTTCGAGTGCTCAATCATGAAACTAACCAAATCGTGGAGACTTGCGAGGTAACATTCGATGAGACACAGCCACGTAGTCAGCTTGTTTTTGAGTATGCAGGTGACGACGAACTTGGCGAGGAGATTTTCCAGGAGGAGGAGCATGAACATGGAGATGATGAAGATGGCGGTGTGGAGCCCGCAGCTGAGCATGTACCTACTACTTCGACTACGGTGGTAGATGGCCCTTCTCCCACACCTACAATGACAAACCTAGTTCAAGAAGAAGCTGCTGTTGAGGGGGAGGTAGCATCAAGGCGAGAACCTCCCCGACGAGTTCAAGTGGATCATCCAGCTTCAAGGATCATCAGCGACATGAATGAACATACTACACGGTCGAGGGTTCGGAACAATTCTCATTTCGCTCATGCTGCTTTTGTTGCCACCTTTGAGCCCAAAGACATTGGACACGCGCTATCTGATCATAATTGGGTTAATTCGATGCATGAGGAGTTGGAGAATTTTGAGAGGAACCAAGTTTGGGAATTGGTTGACCCTCCCCCAAGGTGTAAGCCGATTGGGACAAAATGGGTGTGGAAGAACAAAGAGGGAGAGAAAGGAGAAGTGGTGAGGAACAAGTCTAGGCTTGTTGCTCAGGGGTACTCACAGAAGGAGGGGATCGACTACGAGGAAACCTTTGCTCCCGTAGCTCGTTTGGAGGCGATTAGGATCCTTCTAGCCTTTTCCGTGGCTAAAGGGTTCAAGTTGTACCAGATGGATGTCAAGAGTGCTTTCCTAAATGGTGTATTGGAGGAAGTAGTGTATGTGAGGCAATCACTGGGGTTTGAGAGTGAGAAGTACCCCCACCGGGTGTACAAGTTGAGGAAGGCGTTGTATGGGTTGAAGCAGGCGCCTAGAGCTTGGTACGGTAGGTTGAGGGGGTTCCTGTTTGAGAGAGGGTTTGAGATGGGGAAGGTCGATCAGACCTTGTTTCTCCTCAGGCAAGGCAGAGATATCCTGATTGTGCAGGTATACGTGGATGATATTGTCTTTGGTGGCTCGTCTAACTCTCTTGTTGCAAGGTTTGCAGAGGACATGAGCAGGGAATTTGAGATGAGCATGATGGGTGAGTTGCAGTTCTTCCTCGGGCTACAGATCAAGCAATCAAAGGAAGGAACATTTGTGCACCAAGCTAAGTACACCAAGGACATTATGAGGAAGTTCAAGATGGAGGATTCCAAGGCCATGGCGACGCCTATGAGTACGACTACAGCTCTTGATGCGGACGAGGAAGGTGAACACGTGGACCAAAATGAGTACCGAAGCATGATCGGGTCACTCCTCTACTTGACGGCGACGAGGCCAGACATCCAATTCTCGGTATGTCTGTGCACTCGTTTTCAAGTGTCTCCGAGGACTTCGCATCGGCAAGCAGTCAAGCGCATATTCAGGTATTTGCGACACACTCCCGACTTCGGCCTTTGGTACTCCGCGTCTTCTTCTTTGGCTCTTCATAGATTTTCGGATGCGGATTTTGCCGGGTGTCAGTTGGATAGGAAGTCCACTTCTGGGACTTGCCAGTTTTTGGGTTCCTCTTTGGTGTCTTGGTCTTCCCGCAAACAGTCGAGTGTTGCTCAATCCACTACCGAGGCAGAGTATGTGGCCGCAGCTAGTTGTTGCTCTCAGCTCCTTTGGATCACATACACCATGAGCGACTTTGGTGAGGAGTATACCCATGTCCCACTTCAATGTGATAGCACAAGTGTCATAAGCGTTGCAAAGAACCCAGTGCTCCATTCCAAAACCAAGCACATAGAAGTGAGGTATCATTTCCTGAGAGACAATGTTGAGAAAGGGAAAATCGCTTTGATCCATGTACCCACACATGACCAGCTAGCTGATATTTTCACCAAACCCCTAGATCAGGCAACTTTCACTCGTTTGCGGGGGGAGCTTGGTGTTTGCTTGATTTCTTGAGTTGGTGTGTGGGAGCTCCTTTGTAGCATATGCATAGTTTCCTTTGTGCATTTCTTGCATTTGGCATGGCATATGTAACATGATGTATAGGCATCTTTGTATCTTAGGTTGCATGCATTTTGTATCATATGCATTGTGTAGGAAAAGCTTCTCCTATATACATTGTTCACCATGATATGCTATATATGATCTTGTGAGCTAGTTTGGTATGATATGGCTTAGTGTGGCTTAGCTCTTGATGATCTTGATTTATATCCATGGTTGATAGCTTTTTTTTTTGAAAAATGTCACATGTATGCTCTCTTGTGAGTAAATGCCTTTATATGATCTTGACATGTTTTTGTGGCTTGGCTATGCTTAATTTGTGGTTGGATAGCTTATTTTGATCATATGGGGCCGAAGGCTCATTTGCCATCATGAATATTTAGCCCCCATGCTTCATCTTGTGGAGGGGCATAAGTTCCTTTTTGTCACAAAGACATTTCATATACCAATTATAAATCTGAAAATGAAATGTAAATTACTTGGAAAATGTGCTCCCATGTCATATGTGCTTAATTTACTTGCTTTTGGGTGCTAAACCGTTACATGTTGCTTACCAATGAGAAGTCTCATACATAGAAGTAAGCACATGGCTCGGTATGTTTTGACATGACATGAGGTGCTTGTGGGTGTTTATGATGGTCATAAGCTTAGAATGGTTGTCCTAGCATGAAGTTTGTGTGGCTTTGTCATTTTGACATGTTTTGCTCATGTTTAGGACTTTGCTCATGAAAGGGTGATTTTTCGCAAAAATACTCAATTCTCTTTTAACTTTACCCAATGGTTGTGAAACTTGGTGATCATGTAGTTGATGTTCATACGATGCTGTAGAGTATCTAACTTGCTCATTTGATCATGTGTAGCATCTTGTGATGAATTTTGTCTATTTGAGAAACTCTAGTTGCATCTTTTCCAAATTTGAGCCTTGATTCATGCATTGGCAACAAGGGGGAGAAATGTTGGTTGAGAAAAGTTGCATTGCATCCCTAGAACCTATTCCAACAGTCAAGGGGGAGCTTGTGCATTTCTTTTGCATTTTTGGCTTTTGGGGGGTGTTTCTGCTGTGTAAATCGGCCTGACCAGTTTTGGAAACCGGCCTGACCGATTTGGTGGAACAGGTCTGAACGGTTTGGGGAACCGGCCTGACCGGTTTGTGCCCAGGGTTGGCACATGTCCAGGGGGAGTATGCATATGTGCAGGGGGAGCTCTTGTATGCTTTGGTGGGTTGTGCTCTTTGCTTGAGCTTGTTTTTGACTCGATTGTGTCGAGCCGTTGCCCTTGCCTAAGGGGACCGAGTCTTTCCTCATTCAAGTGATCTTGCTCTTTACCTTTGTTTGGTTTTCGATCGCTTGTTTGAGTTTTTCTTTTAGTAGTTTCTTTTCTTTTTCCTTTTCTCTTTGGTTACCAAATGTGTGTGTTGTCAATGCACTCATCAAGTGGGAGATTGAGGACCATGTGTGGTTCGAGGACCGGTGGATGGTCGCTTCCTGGTGTGATGAGTGATTGACAATGTTGTGTGAACTGATTCTTGGCTAAGTATTGCTGGTGCAGGTTGCGGCTTGGCTGGTGTTGGTGCAGGTGAAGAACAAGCGCGAAAGGTCGTCGCCGGTGAGGCCTCCAGGTGTAGAGAAGACAAGTAGGCTTGGTTCAAGGGACCCGGTGGCCAGCGGGGTCAAGTGCGGGCCGCATGGTAGCAAGAACAGCAAGATGAAGTCGGTGGACGGTTTCTTGGTTGAGCCTCAAAACCAAGGTCGAGCCGGGACTTCGTGGGAGCCGAGTCATGAGTGGTGATTGGCGGAGGCTACATCAAGTTCGCGGGGTTTGCGGTGGTTCACCAGAAAACCACCGGGTTACTCGGCTGAGCCACAAAGTCGAGGCCGAAGACCGGGCGTGGCTGTCAGGCCAAAACCGGCCTGACCGGTTTGGGGAACCGGTCTGACCGGTTTGGGGTCGCAGGGCGCCGGAAGCTTCGAAGCGGAGGACACGCATCGGGATCGCAAGGCTTGCGTCGAGGCTAAGCGAAGTGCGGTCGCCGGGCATCCGTCCGATGGTGCTGCGAAGACAATTTCCCAAAGTGCCCTTGGTGGGCGTGTATCCTAGTTTAGACTTTAGGGGTATTTTAGTCTTTCGGCTTGCCTCCATATAACCCAAGTGGTGAGAGGATGGCAGCCATCTCTTGGAACCCTAGCTCATTTTCCCTTTGCTATTTTCCTTCCTATTTTCCTTAGGATTTCTAGGACTAGCTTGAGAGCTTCATGGTGAGATCTTGTGAGAGGGAAGGATGATCGGGCGGAAGCTAGACCTTGTATGAACCTTCATGGTATGTATAGATGATTCAGCGTGGTTCCTCAAGGCTTGATTGTGTTCTTCCCGTTTTCCTTTTTTTGGTGATTTTCGGAGCCTTTTCTTGGAATTTCCGTGGGGAAGTTTTGGGGGCGTTTCTTTAAGGGATTCTTGTTGGATGTCATGTATGAGGACCTTGTGCCTCTTTGCTTGGTGATCTTGCTCCAACAAACCCTCCGAAACGGCTTCAATTTGGGGGATTTCGGTGGATTCCATGGGAAGGTGTTCTTGAGGGTTGACTTCCGATTCCTCTTGATTGAGTAGGTTTTGGGGACCGAGCTTCTAGCCAAAGGTAGCCCACGAGGTACCCCAGCTATCCCCAAAGTCTCACTTTGATCCGTGGAAGGAATCAGGAGATCGATTGGTTGGAAGGTTGAGTTTTTCCCGCGGGCTGAGTTCTTCCCGACTGTCCAGGCAAAACCGGCCTGACCGGTTTCCCAAACCGGTCTGACCGGTTTAGCCCCAGTGGGCTGTCGTGAAGGTTTTTGAGCAGGAGAGTCTTGTTTGTGCTATGGCAAAGGTGGAGAGGTTCTTGAGGTGTTTTGGGGCAGTTTTGGTCTCGAAGGTCTTTTGGGGTTTTCCTGGACAAAACCGGCCTGACCGGTTTGCCAAACCGGCCTAACCAGTTTCCCCTGCCTGCGAGAGGCTAAGTCCCAGAGAAGCGGTCTGACCGGTTTCAGAAACCGGCCTGACCGGTTTTGGTTGCCAGCAGCAGTTTCGTGTTGTTTTCCGCTGCGTGTTGTGTGTTGCTGTTGGTTGAATCTTGCTCCTAGGTTCAGTAGCACTCCAGTGGCTACGTGGACTTGGCAAGAGAAGCTTGCGGAGGTGTCCGAGTGAAATTGGGTTCATAGGCCGAATTCTTGGGTAGAATTTTTATCGGCTCCCATTCACTCCCCCCTCTCTGGTTCGCCGTTCCGGTCCTTCACACGGGCATCCCTAGCGTCGGCTGCTATAGTGGAACAGTCCGCACGGGCATCCCTAGTGTGGGCTGTTGAGCCGATTTCTGATTTTGAACAGGAGCTTTTCTTTCTATTGGTATAACCATATGAGCGTGAGCTGGATTGATCTTGACTCTTTCAAAAGTCTTGCTCCCGTGATTGAAGTAGACAAATTCTACTCCCTCCTTATTCATGTGTACAGTCCCTGGAGTGCCTCCAAACATGGCTTGATAAGATTGCGGGTACTTCACTTCTAGAACTTCTTCAGGTTGGGGTTCGAAGAAATTTGAGATGTCAGTCTCAAAATGATCACGAGGCAAATCCCATCCTGCAAGCTTTCCATCCTGATTTCTCATGGCAGGATACTTTTGATTCTGCGCTGAGAAAGTATGATCTTGGGCATTGGACTGTACTGCATGTGTTTGGATCACAGACATAGCAACAGCAGGATCTTTGGCCTTATCTCCAATACTTTGATTCTGAATCGGCTGGGAGTCCGATGAAGAACCAGGAGCAATCTGTGGAGACGGTACAACCCTTACTGTTGGATCATCAATCGGCGGAGAGGCCGATTGGTCATGTTAGAACACTGGAGGAGTTCGGTTTGGTTGAAAATATGCAGGCCCCAGGTATCCTCCTTCTGCTCCTTTCTTGAGTGCTTCAATCAGACTATTTTGCACAGTATTGGCAAAAACCTTAGCTTGATCAATCATCGTTTGATGCATCGCCTTAGTCATCACATCCTGAAGTGATTCAGGATCGGCTGAGAAAGTGACTTGCTTAGGCGTGGGCAACGGACTCTTCTTGAAGACTCCATTTTTAGTCTGACCGTATGATGCCAGGCAAAGCTCTTCATAATGCTTCATATGAGCTTCGAACTCAGCTTTGTCTGTATCTTTCAGCTGATCCCTGGTGATTGCTTGGATGTTTTCTGGATCAACCTCGGTACTACCACTCTTTGTGTTTTTTGTCATTGTTGATCTTATCGTGTCCCACCGGGCATGCCAAAAGTGTGTTGACGCGAAAATAGGACGTCACCTCCGCGCGCAGCACACGTGACTCCCCGGTCTGTAGCGAGGCGTTCCAGCCAATCTGACCTGTTGATTGACAATGGAAACAATATTAGGGATCGTCTAGAGAACCGATGGCCTTGTAGCGACACGTGTACCCGCCAATCGGCCGATACGAGTAAAGCAGGATCGGCTGGCTCAAGGGCGACCGAAGCGCGGGTGCGTAAGTAGATAGATCGGCTGGGATCGGCCGATCGTGACGTCAGCACTCGAGTAGGTCGGAATCGGCTGCGGTGTTAGAAGCCGATAGGATCTAGATCGAGTGGGATAATTGCGATAATAGCTAAAACCACAAGAATTGGTACGAAAACTTGTAGATCTAGCTAATACCGGTAAAGGGGTGAATAAAGAACTAGACGAAACCTCAGTGATGCGCCCGGAGGTTAAAGCCTAGGATTATTCGGTAAAACGGTACTTACAAGCTTGCCGGAGATCGATCGATGCAGCCCGACGAACTTGAAGGACGGCATTGTAGAAAAGAAGAAAAACGCAATGGCGAAGTCGCCGAAAAGTAGATGATGTAAAAGTAGATGCTGTAAAGTAGATACTGTAAAGTAAAGGGTTTGCCCGGAGGCGGTTTGTCTGATATTGGTGTGTACACTTTTTTCTGACCACGCAGGGTCGCTATTTATATCCTGAGGACAACCCGACTCCTAGCCGATCACGGCATTGTTTACTTGTATCTAAAGAAAGACGAAAACTTCTAAAAATAGAAAAGGACTCTCGTAGGAGTCAAAAACCTTCTAAAAACTGACTCTTGACCCGTTGCCAATCGTGGATTGACCCGCCTCCACCAAGCTTTCCTTCTGGCGTACCTTCTCGATTACCACCTTCTCCTTTCCATCGGCCGATCCTCCTATTTGACCATCGGCTGATCGGTTTGACTCGCTGGTCCACTGACAGATTTGAGCTTCCTTGACCATCGGCGAATCCTGTTGATCTCCTTCCTCTTTCCTCAATCGGCCGATCGCACTTCGTTCTTCATCGGCTTGCTTTTCTTTACCCCTTTTGACCTTTTTTTCCAAAAAATGGTGTCAACAAGTCTAATATCAGCTATTTTGCCTGTCAGTGAAAATGAATTTATCTAATAAGAATTTTGTTTAGATTTTCAGTCTTGCTTATGTTGCTCTACTGACAACCTGACATATCATCTATGCAGTCTCCCACAACAACAAACTCCTCTACCTCCAGTGCACCATCACAGCCCATCGGCGGTGAACCTTCTTCACGGGGTCACTCAGCAAAGACTGCTGCGAGTAGTACTCGATCCCGCGGGTCAAGGACACAAACCAAATGGTCAGAAGACAAGTTGACTGCAACTGGACTTGATGCCAATTTTTGGCCTACCCCAGATGCTGCGAGGGATAGATTTGTATTGGTTTGTGGACTCGTTGCTCGGGAGAGGGTGTCAATCAACAAGGCGGTTGATGATCTCTCACCAATTGAGAAGGAACATATGTTCACAGTTTTAGAGGAAAAGCTAGATTACCCAGCCAATTTGGAAGAATTTGTGCGCAAGAAGGCGGTTAAGGCAGCTATATCAGAGATTGGAACCTTGCAACGGCGGTTCAAGGCCCAATTAAGAAAAAAATATGTGAGCGAAGAGGAGACTCCCTTTGTGAAGCATGCCTTTTGCAGCAACGAGACTGGGACATGTTTGTGCAGGAAACCAATTCTCCTTCATTTCAGCAATTGAGCTAGGAGATGAAACAAAAGAGAGCATTGCATAATAAGCCACACAAGACGGGCAGAAAAGGTTATCGTCGTAAAAGGAAAGAGTGGGAGGAGGAGGATGCAAAGCTAGCTGTAGAAGGAAAACAGAACCCTTGGGACCAAGTTCCTGGATGTTCGAGACCTTATCTGTGGGCAAGGGTAGGGAAGAAGAGGAAGAATACTAGTGAAGGAAGCGGGGGCATAACATTCAGTAACCCTGCGGTGGTGGGGGTAGCAGATAGGGTGAAAACACTTGCAGCTCAGGGTAGCGATGGTTCTTTCTCTAGGGTTAGGGAGGATGATATCCTCACCGCAGCACTTGAGACTCCAGAGCATCGAGGTCGGGTCTGAGGCGTGTCTAGTTCACTTGGCTGGGGTAAAGGGTTTGGTGAAGAGTTTGCTGAATGTATAGGAAGAAGGGGAGGAACAAGAGGTCTGATGATATGATGGACATAACATTTAAAATAGTTGTCCATTGTCTAAGACTATCAGGCATCGAAATACCAAAAAATGTACTTCTTCCTTCCCAATTACCAGTGCCTGTCAGTAGCAGCAAGGAAGAAGACGCGCATGGCAGTGAGGAAGAAGATGCGCATGACCGCGAGGAAGAACATGCGCATGACAGCGAGGAAGATGCGTGTGGCAGAGAGCAAGACCATTGGAATGCCAACGAGGACGAAGCGAATCAAGTGCACAGTGATAGTCGATCACCTATGCTGGACACAATAGATAAGCTGACAGAGCCAACCGCGTGCAGCCTTTTGGATGGCACCGGGATTAATGTGGAGGTCACACTAGCGAAAGTCTTTCCATTTCAAAAGGCTTGCCATGCAGTACCGATGCAGGATGGGTATGTTGTGGTGCCACCTACTTATGTGTGGGCCAATGCAGGTCACTACCCTCTACCTGTACCAAATGATGGGGGTGACATAGCAATCCTAGCTGAGGCTCTCACTCAAAGGATCCAATGGCCAAAGGACAGAATCCTTATACCACCCATGACGAGACATCCCAACCCTGAAGCCGCAACAGGTAGCAGGGGTACAGCATCAGATGGAGGTACTGTAGCTCAGTGTCAGCAAGAGAAGGCTCAACAGTAGCAACAGCAGATCAACAAAACTATGCAGCAGGAGCGTCGACAACAGCCGGAGGAGCCCAAGCAAACTCCGCCTAAGCAGCAGCTGCAACATGAGGATAAGCAACAGATGAAACAGCAGCCTCTCCAGCAGCAGGAGGAGGAGCGCAGGCAATCTCCCCCTAAGCAGCAGATGCAACATGTACAGCAGCCACTGCAACAGGAGGAGGAGCCAAGGCAATCTCCACTACAGAAGGGGAACCAGGCCAGGAAACCTCTGTCTAAAGATGAGATTCTTAACTGTATTATTGGGACAGAACAGGAACGACCAAAATACAAGTTTGGTGCACCTATGTTGTTAGAAGCAAACTTAGAGGCTGCTGGACCAAATTGTGCTAGGTTGCATGCTTACGTCATGGAACACAGTAAGGATAAACTTGCCTTTCCAGCAAAGGTGGATCAACACTACTTTAAAGTTGGTGCTTTAATGTTAAACATTGCATTCAGTAGCGTGTATAACCTTATAGCCCTGGCATCTCTGGATGTTACCTTCTTGAGGTTGTGGACATTGTAAGTCCCTTAAAACCTAAAAAGACATTTCTTTAATTTTGACCACAAAGTTCATGCATGCTAACAATTTGATTTTTTGTAGGAAAATGATGGACAAGGCAGCGGAGATGCAGATCAATGTTGGGTTTTTCGATCCATATTTTATTACTTTCACAAATATTTCTCAGCATTCTGGCCTTGTTACCAAAGCAATCGCAAATGCAACAAACAACGACTACGTGGTGGGTGCCTACTACACTGGCCACTGGGTAACACTGATCATCTGTATGAAGTTCAAAGAGGTTTGATATCTAGATTCTTCTAAACCACATCCCGTGCTAAAGTTCGCAGACCTCAAAGTTGTTGTGGACTAGTCAGTATCTTGTAGGTTTTGTTCACAAAAATTCAATCTCTTAGTTTTTCTAATCGGTATTGTTGATCATGCAGGGCCTTTGGTACAGTATCTGGTAGGTTTTGTTCACAAAAATTCAATCTCTTAGTGTTTCTAATCGGTATTGCTGATCATGCAAGGCCTTTGCTGATCATGCACAGGACGGAGTGACGAAAGGAAAGCAAAAAAAGTCAAAAGCCACAACACTTAAGCACAAACCAAATCTCGATGTAAAACTGATGTTTTTTTATGGTCCCTTCTTACCTATTTGGTACTGCATTAACTTGTCATTTTGGTACCTCGATGCACTATGCTCAGCAGCCATGGCGGTCCTCTTTGTGTGGAGTCCATGTGGCATTCCATATGTTAAGACTACTCGATGACATACCTGACATCAAGAAGGCTGTTGTAAGTAGATAATAATGCTCAACCTTGTCTCTGCTCATATTCTCCATCTGATTTTAGAAACTGATTTCTACTTGTATTCTCATAAATGATTGTATTTTGCAGGATTTCAAAATTGTCGTAGATGTTTCCACAGAAGATCTAAAGCGGGTCCGGGAGATGCTGTGTGAGTACATTCTTAAGGAGGCCATCGACCGAAAGGGCAACTTCTATAATGGTGCACCGTGAGTTCATTGTAGCCAGAAACTTGAAATTACTTGCGGCATTCAGTCTTCTTTAGTCAGGTGTTCTTGCCTGAGAAACCAGCTTGGCTTGCTTGGTTGGGGTCAGATGTTTCTCATGACTCCATCCAAACAAGCCCTGTTGAGTAACTTGAAACTTGATGTGATCTTGCTTGTCTATAAATGTGATCTTGCTTTTGTGTTTGTGATGTCTCCTTGCCGTGGTGGATGCCATATCCTGGATGGTTCCAGGATGGCAGGATGCAGCCCCTGATGGCTGCCAAATCCTGACTGGTTCCAGGATGCAGCCGCAAGCAGGCAGGTTACTGTAGGGGTGGCCTACGTATCTGTAACAGGCATTAATTAAAACATGTTACAAACACTGATCAGTGAGTAACGGGCTTCATTCGGAACGCCCGTTACAAACATGCCAACAATGTAACGGGCAGCGTAAAAGCCTGTTACCAGTACTGACCGGTGGGCCCAGAACCTGGCCCGTTCATAGAGATAGAGGAGACGCGGGTTGACAGCACGCGTCTCCTTTAGTCGAGAGACAGCAGACGCACGTGAAAACAGAAGCGTCTCATTTCGTCGAGACAGAGGAGACGCATGTTCACAAAACGCGTCTCCGATGTTGAGTTCACAGTAACGGGCTCTGTTTTCGTGCCCGTTACCAAAGTTCCCTGTGGGCGCAGAGAAACAACCATTTCACGTGACCGGTGACTAGTTGTGGTAACGGTTGTTGTTTTATGCCCGTTACTAATCCTAGCTATGCTGAGACGTACGTGAAATGGACGCGTCTCATTTGGTCAAGACAGAGGAGACGCATGTTTACAGCACGGCTCTCCGATGTTGACTTGATGTAACGGGTTTTGTTTTGGTGCCCGTTACTAAAGTTCCCTGTGGGCCCAGAGAAACAGCCATTTCACGTGACCGGTAGCTAGTTGTGGTAACGGTCGTTGTTTGATGCCTGTTACGAATATGTGTTATCAGTACCCATTACCTTTGTTGGCTCATTTGTAACACTTGATCGGTAACGGGCACTTTGCCCGTTACTAAAGGCAATCTATACCCGTTACAAAGTGAGTTTTTCACGTAGTGTGATCATCAACACCGGGTGAATTCGAAGGACCTCATCAGCAAAATCAATCTACTCGGTGACTCGTCGAGTACCAATTTTGCAACTCCCTGTGCGCCAAAATCAATTTTTTTGCTCCTGTCTACGCGCCAGAAGAACTCGTCAAGTTCAAAGTATCAAGTTGCACACGGAGTTCCCAACGGAATTTTCTTCCAAACCGACAGCATACGCAAGCTGGAATCCGTATCCAAGATTAATCTACTTCACAGATCACCGAAGCAACTCACCGGGTCGAAATTCGGAGTAGTTGAGTCACACACTGAGGCAAGGTTGATTCGCTGCATCGAAGACGTAGTCCGAATCAAGGCTCTGCGTTGCGTTCCAGTCGAATTTGATTTCGATTCACAACAGGACATTACCGATAATGATAAGTCGTGCGAGTTTGCGTCCTCCAGCTTTCTCAGGATCGAGGCTTCCGCAGTCCGCTACCTACACGACTACTCTATCATGCACCAAGTCAATGTCCAAACAAATTGATACCAACAAGTGCCCCAGTGGATTCAATACTTTCCGTCAAAATAAGTGCTCCGGCTAAGTGCACACGGAGGCTACCACAAGACTACTCAGGATCATCGCTTGGTGCACACGCAAGAATGTACACGAGTACAGCTACCTCGATTGCACGAGTATGCACGTCCGCACCAGCTCTACTTCGACTACGCTATGCGCCGCGACTACCGTCTCCCGGCCGCATCGGCTCTACGTCAACCACGCCGTGCGCCGCGACTACTCGTCTCCGGGCGCATCGGCTCTACGTCAACCACGCCGTGCGTTGTGACTACTCGTTGCCCTGTTGTACTGGCTCTACTTCGTCTATGCCATGCATCCGGATGCGCCGTCTCGCCGCTCGACTACTCATCATTCGGTCGCACGGTTACACCGCTTGACTCATCGCCCGGTCGTGCACGCCGCTGCGACATTCTCTTGCGGCTGTAACGGCTCTACTTCGACTAGGTCGTGCATCGCCGCGACATCGTCCTGCGGCTGCACCGGCTCTACTTCATCTACTCGTCTCGGCAAGTTTCGCCGTCGCGGCTCCATCGTCGACCACCACGGCTTCATCTACAAGTCTGCTCAGGCAGCAAAAGCTAAGTCATTTATTTAAATGATTATTTTTTCCTTGGCTTGGTTTCCTCATCATGCAAGACAACATGCCGATTACTGCTGTGTACGTCTCTCAACGGCTACTTGCCAGCAGAGCTGCACTTCGCCAATTATTCCTTGGGCGTGATGACCGACTTCCGCAGGCTTTGGATCACCAAATTAGGTGGTTGTTGCCTCGACATTTTGTGTACCAAGTACTAGAGGCGCATATCAGCTTCACTCTAAGGAGGCACCACGCATGTCATGTGCTATCTTCTTTCTGCTACGCGGAACAGTCTCAACGACTACTCATCTGTGTATGCTTCTCGGTGGTTTTTCACGAGAGCTACACCCTGCCGACTACTCTTGGGATATATCGACCAAACCGCCACGAGCTTACTACACTGAATCTCGAGGGCTCTGGCCATGAGTTTGGTACACTAAGTTTCGGAGGCTCCACCACGAGTTCGGTACATTACATCACAGGGGCTTTGCCCACGGCTTTGGGTGTACCGAGTTTCGGAGGTCACAATGGCTTTATACCAAGAATGCAATCTCAAGCCCGCTCTAGCGGCAACCGTACTATGGGTCCAAGTACCCTAAGTACTCGCGCACCGTACCATGTGTTTCATACCCTAAGTACTCACGCTATGTACCATGGGTCTCGTACCCTAAGTACTCACGCTCCATACCATGGGTCTCGTACCCTAAGTACTCACGCTCCGTACCATGGGTCTCGTACCCTAAGTACTCGCGCTCTGTACCATGGGTCCAAGTTCCCTAAGTACTCATGCTCAGTACCATGGGTCCTAGTACCCTAAGTACTCAAGTCGACTTCACTTGTCGCACCCAAGTCCACTCAGGTGGCACAAGTCGACGCTAACGGTCGCACCCAAGTCCACTCTGGTGGCACAAGTCGACGCTAACGGTCGCAACCTCAAGTCCACTCTGGTGGCAAATGTCGACGCTAACGGTCGCAACCTCAAGTACACTCTGGTGGCACAAGTCGACGCTAACGGTCGCAACCTCAAGTCCACTCTGGTGGCAAAAGTTGATGCTAACGGTCGCAACCTCAAGTCCACTCTAGTGGCAAAAGTCGATGCTAACGGTCACAACCTCAAGTCCACTCCGGTGGCAACAGTCGACTTCTACAGGCGCAATCTCAAGTCGACTTCAGTGGTCGCAATCTTAAGCCCGCTCCGGTGGCAAAACTACTTGTTTTCTCTGTTTTTTTCTTTCATTCGATTTTGCCTTCCGGAAGTGCTTTTCGTTTTTCGCATTCTAAAGTCCTCCCCACGTGGCACAAAGTCGACTATTGTAGTCGCATCTAAAGTCCGCTCCGTGCGGCAACTAAAGTCGACTTCAGTTTTCAAGTTGCATCTCAAAGTCCGCTCCGTGCGGCAACTAAAGTCGACTTCGGTTTTTAAGTCGCATCTCAAAGTTTGCTCCGCGTGACATAAAGTCGACTTCGGTTTTCGGTCGCATCTAAAGTCTGCTCTACCAGCATCTAAAGTCGACTTCGGTCGCATCTAAAGTCCGCTCTGATGGCACAACTACTTCTCCAACTCCACGGCTCGATGCCAAATTACTACTCGGAAACTCTCCAGCTCGGGGGCTGCACTCAAATTACTACTCGAGGATAATTCCAGCAGACTTCGCTCGCTCTCAAGCTCGGGGGCTCCATACTAACAACTACTCGACATGGCTCATAAGGCTCTCTTATCTCGAGGGCTACACGGTGCAAGAGTACTCGGATGATGGCTTTCGCGAACACTGAAGACCCTTGGATTGATTACCTAATCATTTTGAGGCTCGGGGGCTGCTATACTACACCCATCATTTAATTTTTCAAGGACAGAAGATCAAGAACCAAGATTGACCCTCAGCTAGAGTCTACGACTCAACCCAAGGCTCGGGGGCTACTCCATATGGAGTGCGATTTTGCAATTGCACTTCCATATAAATCTCGACTTCAAGACTGATGAGCTGGACCACCTTCGAGCCTCGCGGCAGTTCAAGTACTATTGAAGACTTCTCCAAGCAGTACTCGAGGACGCTCAAGAACTACTCGAAGAGGCTTCAAGACTACTCGAACTACTACTCTCGACTACAACGTGCTTGGGGGCTTGTCGGGCATACACCCCGGGTACTCATGCAAGGAAGGATGAAGACGGACTCCTACTAGAATTCCCCTGTAATCCTACTAGGACTCGTTCTGTGTAATCCTACTAGGACTCCTACCTTGTAACCGACTAGGCACCTGCCCCCTGGACTATATAAAGGAGGGTCGGGTACCTAGGAGGACATCTGAACCAACCCAACACCAAGCGCAGGGCGCCATACTTGATACCCCAAACAGGACGTAGGGTTCGCCACCTCGGTGGCCCGAACCTGTATAAATCTTGTGTCTCGTGTCCTTGCGCATACCTTCGAGTTCTAGGTCTCCCGATCATGATCCTCACCGCACAATCAACCACCTCGAGTACCCCCTTGGTGGATTTGCCGGTCTAAAACACCGACAGGGAAGGCGGTGATGGCTATGTCGTCGATGTTGCCTCTGGCTTGAACGACACCCCTGCTGTGCGTAGGGATAATGACCTGGGAACGTGGTTGGCGATACTGATTGGCGGAGACGACCTCCGTGTTGCCGTACTGCTCCTCGTACACCGCACACCGCCGGTTCTGGACGTCATGGCGGTCATGTTGTTCGCGCTCCATGATGCGATGGACGGTGCCGGGGGGACCGTACTCACGGTCGTACTCCGTGCGATGGCGCAGTTCCCACTCCTCGCGCTCGCGGTGGCGTTGATCGATGTAGCCGCGGGCGTGCCTGTTGCTGTCGAGGTTGTCGCGGAGGTCGCCACCGTTGGCAGCATTAGCCCGGCGGTTGGCGTTGACACATTTTATCTATAAATATTTCCCCTCATATTTACTGGAAAAAGGGCTAAAATATAATTAGATCACCTTATTAGGGTTTGCACTAACAATTTCCACGAGTTTTGGTGAATTCATAAAATTACAGGGACTATTCAGAAATACAAGAAAAGAAACAAGTCTAGAAGGTTCCAGAACACTCCCGAACTCAACGTGACTTGGCTAGCAAGAAAGAAGCATCTGGAAGGGGCAAGGACCTTCCTGGCCAAGGCAGACCCCGAGGGGGCCCACCACAGGCCGACCGGTCCCATGGTGGGGCCGACCGAACCCCCCCCCTGGCGCCAACTCAGCCCTACTTCTGGAATGTTCTTCCACCGCCTATGAGAAGCAATCTAAACCGTATATTAGGCCGGTTTGATCCTACGGCGGCGAGGCACCTCTTCAGGACTATATAAACAGGCCCCCTGATCCCAGGGTAGGGGAACAACTCATTCTAGATCATCAATGCCTACCTGAGATAGAAGCTCTAGACTAGAATCAGAGATGGAGAGTTAGTATCATGTTGAGAGATTAGATCCACGATCTATTCAGATCTAGCTAATCTTGTTCGAGAGAATTAGAGAGCGGTAGAGGCGGAATTGAAGGAAGGCCCGGACCTGTCGGTGCCTCCTCTTCATCTTCTTCCTCTGGGATCAACTCCATTGGAGCCTGATCTTGAGACCTTGTGGAAAGATCAACTTCTTATTCAAGTGAGTAACATTGTTATTATTGTTCTTACGGTTCATAACTCTTTTATGAGTACTTTAATTCCTGTCGCTCTTGAGTTAAAGTTGCATGTTTAGTGTAAGCGTGGTGCTTAGACTAGGTAGCTTGTGAATGTCTTCTATATTCCGGATCGTGTGGTAGAAGCGGGAAGTGACCTCGTTCCCATCTATCCTTTGCAGTCCACCTCCCGTCTATAGAAATCGTAGGACTCCCCCCATAGATTGTCGGAAGTTTCCCTTTCCTAAGTGTGCCTTCAGACAATCACCCCATAAGAACAAAAATAGCATAGCTTGTGCGAGTAAGAACTAGACATCCTAAAGTTTTCCTTATCTCTCTTTCTATCAAGTCCTTGATAACTACTCAGGGATTAGTTATACATCTCGGATCACTCTACCCTTCTCCCTGTGGATTCGATATTTAATACCCTCTTCCCGGGTGAAGTGCTCACCGGTATCTGTGCGCTTGCGGATTATCCGTCATAATATTTCTGTAGGCTTAACAAATACCAACAAGCATTTCTGGCGCCGTTGCCGGGGAGAACGGTTAAGAGAGAACTCGTAAGTATAACTATATCTTGTACGTATACTTTTATCTTTTCTTTTTTTTGTTTTAGATTTTTTTTCTTTTCTACTATCCTTATGGATACTACCCTCATTAAAGACTTTTCGGCACCCTCAGAGCTCAGCCTTAGGCCCATACCTTCATCAAAGCCAATCTTATCTGATGCCTATGAGCTGCGCCCACAGTTAATAGAGATGGTCCAAACCAACACTTTCTCAGGAATAGAAGACGAAGACCCTTATCATCATCTCCAACAGTTCGAACAAACCTATGACTGCCTTCATATAGAGGGTATGTCTGATGAGACCATCCGTTGGAAGCTTTTTCCATTCACATTGAAAGGAAAAGCTCGCCAGTGGTATGACAGAACCAAAGGGAAGAAGAAAGGCGATTGGGGAATTCTCCGTGCGGATTTCTGCATGGATTTCTACCTTTTATCCAGAGTAGTCAACCTCAGAACCAAGATCATATCCTTCAAACAGGGGGATAGTGAGTCTATGAGTTCATCCTAGGAACGTTTTGAACTCCTTTACTAATCCGGACCAGATCTAGGCCTTCAAGACCATATTCTCCTTCAACATTTCTATATTGGTCTTAATAGGGAATCTAGAGCCTATTTAAATACCTCCTCACATGGATCATTCATACAACTTACATCCAGTGAAGCTAGAACCATCCTAGATAATATTCTAGTCAGCACCAATGATGATCCATTAGAAGAGAAAACTTTAAAAGAAGATATTCCAGAGATAGCTACACCAGAGCCTATGCCAGAACCATCTCAGCCTATAGCTATCCCTCTACCTGATTTTATAAATGATATCGAGGATGATTTATTTTTCGATTATGGAAACACCTCTAATTATCATAAAGAGAAGAGGCCTCAAAAGTACACATCATCTTCGCATGACAAAATAGACCCTTTTGAGCAGACCTTCTCAAGAGAACACACTGTGGAGCTTGCATCCATCATGAGTGGGGAATGGTTAGAAGAATCAGAGCTTTCCTCTGACGTGGTCTGTTTAGATTCACCTTCTACACCAATTCAATGTACAATCTATGGAACCCCCTTTGATGCCCTTTATAATCCAGTTGTGGGAATCAATATAATGGTCTTATCCTTTTTCTATCAGTTTATTAAAAACACGCTATTATCCCCCACAATGAAATTATTAAAGTGCTCCTCAGGACAAATTATTCAAAGTTTAGGAATTCTTTATGTCCTACCCGTTTCGGTAAATGACATGCCAATTCACCTGAGCTTTCACATTTGTGATATTAAGGAGTTTGACCTTTTAATAGGCCATCCTTTGGAAAGACTCCTTAAGGAAGGACACACAGGGAAACTTGACATTTGCCTAGGCAGAACCATTAGAGTTCCCTTACACTTCGCACATTCGATCCATACTAAGACCGAACCCAGTCCAGAACCAGACCCAATGGAAGAGGTGAATGAAGCGTCTCTAGAACATTTTGTAGAATCCAATCAAGAAGATGTCACTGAATTCTTCATCGAGGAAGAAGAAGAAAATCCTACAGAATCTGAACTCCTCGATGAACTCGAGGAACCCTCGAGACCTCCCATTGAACTCAAACCATTACCACTTGGTCTTAGATATGCCTTTTTGCACAATGATCCTGAGTCTCCTGTGATCATTAATGACAAGCTCACTCAGGAAGAGACTCATAGGCTGATAACTATCTTAGAACAACATCGCTCAGCCTTTGGCTGCTCACTCCACGACCTTAAGGGCATCAATCCTGCCCTTTGCACACATCACATGCCTACAGACCCTGATGTTCTACCATCTAGAGAGCCTCAACGAAGACTCAATAATGCGATGAGAGAGGTAGTGAAGAAAGAAGTTCTGAAACTTTATCCTATGCCACATAGTGAGTGGGTGAGCCCTGTGCAAGTCGTGCCTAAAAAGGGAGGCATGACAGTTGTGAAAAATGAGAGGAATGAATTGATTCCTCAAAGAACTGTCACTGGTTGGCGTATGTGCATAGATTATAGGAAACTCAATAAAGCCACAAGGAAATATCACTTTCCACTGCCCTTCATTGATGAAATGTTAGAGCGGTTGGCAAATCACTCTTTCTTTTGCTTTCTTGATGGATATTCTGGGTATCACCAAATCCCAATCCATCCCAGTGACCGGAGCAAAACCACTTTTACATGTCCTTATGGAACTTATGCTTATCGTAGAATGCCTTTTGGTCTATGTAATGCCCCAGCTTCTTTTCAAAGATGCATGATGTCTATATTCTCTGATATGATTGAAGAGATCATGGAAGTTTTCATGGATGACTTTTCTGTATATGGAAAAACTTTTGATGACTGTCTAGAAAACTTAGATAAGGTTTTGCAAAGATGTGAAGCAAAGCACTTAGTCCTTAACTGGGAAAAATGTCATTTCATGGTTAGAGAAGGAATAGTGCTAGGCCATCTAGTTTCTGAAAGAGGAATTGAGGTAGATAGAGCTAACATAGAAGTAATTGAACAACTACCTCCACCTATTAATGTCAAAGGAATCAGAAGTTTTCTTGGCCATGCTGGTTTCTATAGAAGGTTTATAAAGAATTTTTCTCATATTGCTAGACCCCTTACAAACCTACTTGCCAAAGATGTTCCCTTTGACTTTGATGATGCTTGTCTTAAATCTTTTGAAATTCTGAAAAATGCTCTTATTTCTGCACCCATTATTCAACCACCTGATTGGTCTTTACCTTTTGAAATTATGTGTGATGCAAGTGATTATGCTGTGGGGGCTGTTTTGGGGCAAACAAAAGACAAGAAACATCATGCCACAACTGAAAAAGAGCTGCTAGCTGTTGTTTATGCCATTGACAAGTTTAGATCTTACTTAGTAGGAGCAAACGTTATTGTTTACACTGATCATGCTGCTTTAAAATATTTGCTTACTAAGAAAGATGCTAAACCTAGATTAATAAGATGGATCTTGCTGCTCTAAGAGTTTGACTTAGAAATAAAGGATAAGAAGGGAGTAGAAAATTCTGTTGCCGATCATTTGTTTAGAATGTATTTTGAGAAACCGCAGGAACTACCCATCAGTGACGCAATGAGGGATGACATGCTCTATTGGATCGCCCGATCCGACCCCTGGTATGTAGATATTGTTAATTTTATGGTTGCATGATATGTACGACCAGGGACCGACAAGAAAAAGCTCATTTACGAGAGTCGCCATCACCTGTGGGATGAACCATACCTCTTTCGAGTATGCTCTGACGGGTTACTCAGGAGGTGTGTACCGGCAAGAGAAGGAACGAAGATCATTGAGAAGTGCCACTCATCACCATATGGAGGTCACTATGGAGCTTTCCGCACACATGCAAAGATCTGGCAAAGCGGATTTTTCTGGCCAACCATGTATCAAGACACAAAAGATTTCGTACGAAGGTGCAACTCTTGTCAGAGGCACGAAAACATCAATTCTAGAAATGCCATGCCACTGACGACCAACCTTCAGGTCGAGCTCTTTGATGTCTGGGGAATTGACTACATGGGACCATTCCCATAGTCCGGAAAATTCGAATACATCTTGGTGGCAGTTAACTATGTCTCTAAATGGGTTGAAGCCCTGCCATGCAGATCTGCTGACCACAAGAGCTCAATAAGAATGTTTGAAGAGACAATATTTCCAAGGCTCGGTACACCAAGGCTAGTCATAAGTGATGGAGGATCCCATTTCATCGATAAGCGCTTCGAGAAATACCTAACGGACCATGGGATCCAACACAATGTCGCTACTCCTTATCACCCGCAAACAAGTGGTCAAGCAGAGACGTCAAATAAGCAGATCAAGAACATTCTACAGAAAACGGTGGACCAAATGCGAATAAAATGGAAGGACAAGCTACCCGAAGCGCTCTGGGCTTATCGGACGGCTTATAAGACTCGCATTGGAATGTCTCCCTACCAAATGGTTTACGGGAAGACATGTCACTTGCCGGTTGAACTAGAATTCAGGGCTCATTGGGCAATCAAGAGATGGAACATGGACTTTGAAGCATCTAGAACAAAATGGAAAATGCAACTGTCCGAGTTAGAAGAATGGAGAGAGAAAGCATACCACAATGCCAAGATCTACAGGGAAAGAACCAAAAGATGGCACGACAAAAGAATCACGAAGAAGGAATTCAACCCAGGCGATCAGGTACTACTTTTTAATTCTAGGGTACGACTCTTTGGGCACGGGATGCTACGAAGTAAGTGGGACGGACCATACAAGGTGGTGAGTTCATCGTCACACGGGGCCGTCACTCTTCAAGACAACGAAGGTACGTTATTCAAGGTAAATGGTCAACGCCTTAAAATATTTTTAGAGCCCAACAAAGAGTCTGAGGATTTAGATGTGATAGAATTCTTTTATTTACCTAAGAATATTAATTTTAGGCTCTAATGGGCCAACTTAGGGTTTTTAGGGATCAGCACACGGTTAGAGCACCCCGCGTCGAAGTACGTCGCGAGGCGACGCGCTGGAGGACCGATCGACCCCCCTCTGGACCGGTTGGCCCCTGCCCGCCTCCTCTCGCCGCCAGCTTTCGCCCACGCTATCTCTTAGGTGTTTAGATTTGGAAAAAACCACCTTCGGGGATCATTCTCGAGCTATCCCGCAGCCTTTCCAATCTAGGTCAATCCCTTGTGCAAGATTCCACCGATATATAACCAAGGGCAGACCTCCCCCTTTTTCTCATCTAAACCTCCCAAGCAGCAGCCATGGCCGACAAACAGCTTGTTCCCTTCAATAATGAAGCCAAGGCAATCATCCCCTTCGTGAAGGAAGCAAAGCCACTTGCCATCATACCACCTGATCACAGCCCTCTCTCACCTGCTCCACCGAGTCGTCCACGTTCGCCGCCACCACCTGAAGGACGCAAGCAGGTGATGTACGCTCAGCCGTACGATCGCCACCGCGAAGCAGTCCTGAAGAAACCGATCCATGTTCCTAGCTACATGGACCTGAAGGAGCCCAGGGATGGCGAGCGACTCACCGAGGTGCGCATGGACATGCACGGCAACACGAGAGTGCACAAGTACACTACTTCTCCAGGCCGTGTTGTCATTGACGGAATCCACGCTAAGGAATCACAGATTAAAAGAATTCCTGTCATTGAGGTCGGCCAGCGAATGCCACAGAAGCAGAAGACCAGAAAGACCGTAGCCGAGCTCGCGCAGGAAGTAGCAAGCCTTGCGGAAACTTGCAAGGAGATCCATCGCGTGAATAGCTCCCTCACCAAAACCGTCCTCCATCTGCTAAAAACAAAGAAACGTAGGGACGAAGAGGGAGACGCTAGCCGTGACCCAAAGAAGGGCAAGCACCCTTTGTAAGCACCTTAGTTAGAGAGCACATTAGTCTTAGTTAGTTCAATTTAGTTAGTTTGCTTTAATAGTAGGAGTCGTGTAATAAAGTGCTCTCTCTCTTATCAATGCAGTGATCCACAAGTTGAGTTATATTTTCTATCTATATTTTCTGGATATATTTTTGTCTCCACCATACTGTGTATGCAAGATAACAGAAAACAAGTGTGGGGGAGAAAAAATCGACGACCAAATGGCATCTTCCACGACCAAAATCAAGAAAAAATGGAAAAAGAACGGAACAATCGACTCGCACGACGAAATGCACCCTGAACCACAGCCGGGGGAGACCGATCGGTCCCCTCCCTTGGCTGGCCGGCCTACTACAGGGCCCACTTCGGCCAAGTTTCGTCCACCACTCGGTTTACTTTCTAAACTTTTTAAATTTTTGCAAATTACTTTCCGTTTCGAATTAAAACAAAGATGCCTTGTTAAGATGTCCTGTAACCCAAAGGATAAAGTTTTGCATAATTATTCTCCTAGAAATATTTGTTGCTTTTGGGATGCTTTAGAATAATGAGAACCATCTTTCTTTTATCTTGTCTCTGGAGAGTTCTTTATTTCAAAAAGATTAAAATCGTTAGCTATGCTTCTCCTTTGTGATCAATAAGAGCTTTAGCAATCATTGAAAATAAATTTAATTTATTTGCTGCTTACTTGTATTAAGCTTTGTTAAATCTACGACCCATGTTGAAGTTTTGTCTAAGTCTAAGATCAAGATCACGTACACTGCTTTCACTAAAGTATCTATGCTCTAAATTTTTTATCTCTATCTCCCATATCGTGAAAAAGGTACAGCTATAAAAAAAAGAGAGAAAAAGCCAAAGACCGAAAAAAAAATTTCAGAGTGGAGAGAAAAGTGAGCGAGAGGAGAAAATGGACAAGTGTTCTACGGGTCAGAAGAAGCCCCCTCTCTGAAAAAGAAAAAGGCATAAAAAAGAGAAGAAAAATGGACGTGTGTCTGAGGGTGAGTAGGGCCCACTTCTCTAATAAAAGTGAGAGAGTAATAATGGACGCGTGTCCGAGGGTGAGTAGAACCCAACTCTCCACAAAATAGCTGAATACCTTGTTCTAAAAAACATAAATATATATGGGAAAAAGATAGAAGATTCTAAAAAGTCAGAGCAGTGGTTTTAAAGTTGACACACGCACATATCTTGATATATGACTCATGACACACCTCTCCATGGATCCGGTTTTGACTCGGCAATATATGCAAGGTAAGTTTGCTACATCTTTACATTCTAAAAACTCCACTTATACTTCGAAATAAATGCTCGAGTAAGGATATGATATATTTTGAAAGTATCACAAAGGAGTAAGTAAGGCTATATTTTTCTTTTCAAAACATATTCAAAAGCTCTCCATTGGCTTGATTTGAGAAATAAAGGTAATCTATTCCTAACTGTTTCATGCTCAGATATCCCATAAGTGCATATATGACTAAGGAGTATGATTATGTTGATTCTTTGTCTCTACGGTTGTTAGACCATCCTTTTATTGAGGACGAGTAAAAGCCTAAGTGTGGGGGAGTTTGTTGACACATTTTATCTATAAATATTTCCCCTCATATTTACTGGAAAAAGGGCTAAAATTTAATTAGATCACCATATTAGGGTTTGCACTAACAATTTCCATGAGTTTTGGTGAATTCATAAAATTACAGGGACTATTCAGAAATACAAGAAAAGAAACAAGTCTAGAAGGTTCCAGAACACTCCCGAACTCAACGTGACTTGGCTTGCAAGAAAGAAGGATCTGGAAGGGGCAAGGACCTTCCTGGCCAAGGCAGACCCCGAGGGGGGCCCACCACAGGCCGACCGGTCCCATGGTGGGGCCGACCGGACCCCCCCCTCGCCAACTCAGCCCTACTTCTGGAATGTTCTTCCACCGCCTATGAGAAGCAATCTAAACCGTATATTAGGTCGGTTTGATCCTACGGCGGCAAGGCACCTCCTCAGGACTATATAAACAGGCCCCCTGACCCCAGGGTAGGGGAACAACTCATTCTAGATCATCAATGCCTACCTGAGATAGAAGCTCTAGACTAGAATTAGAGTTGGAGAGTTAGTATCAAGTTGAGAGATTAGAGCCACGATCTATTCAGATCTAGCTAATCTTGTTCGAGAGAATTAGAGAGTGGTAGAGGCGGAATTGAAGGAAGGCCCGGACCTGTCGGTGCCTCCTCTTCATCTTCTTCCTCTGGGATCAACTCCATTGGAGCCTGATCTTGAGACCTTGTGGAAAGATCAACTTCTTATTCAAGTGAGTAACATTGTTATTATTGTTCTTACGGTTCATAACTCTTTTATGAGTACTTTAATTTTTGTCGCTCTTGAGTTAAAGTTGCATGTTTAGTATAAGCGTGGTGCTTAGACTAGCTAGCTTGTGAATGCCTTCTATATTCCGGATCGTGTGGTAGAAGCGGGAAGTGACCTCGTTCCCGTCTATCCTTTGGAGTCCACCTCCCGTCTATAGAAATCGTAGGACTCCCCCCATAGATTGTCGGAAGTTTCCCTTTCCTAAGTGTGCCTTCAGACAATCACCCCATAAGAACAATAATAGCATAGCTTGTGCGAGTAAGAACTAGACATCCTAAAGTTTTCCTTATCTCTCTTTCTATCAAGTCCTTGATAACTACTCAGGGATTAGTTATACATCTCGGATTACTCTACCCTTCTCCCTGTGGATTCGATATTTAAAACCCTCTTCCCGGGTGAAGTGCTCACTGGTATCCGTGCGCTTGCGGATTATCCATCATAATATTTTTGTAGGCTTAACAAATACCAACAGTTGGGCTGCTTAGGGTTGTGCTAATCGACCTCCTCCTGGATGGGTGGGAGGTTGCTGCGCCGAGGTTGATGGGATCGACTGTGCGAGTGGCGTGTCGACAAAGATGTGGCAGACTTGGAGGCCGCACTTTTTTCTTCTACCAGGGCCGTGGCGACCCGAAGGTAGGCTGAGCTTGCTGGAGATGTGCCATGGTAGCACCCAGGTTGGCCTGAGGGCTGTTGAATGTCGGGAGCCCTACCTCCTCGAACTCGAGGCGAAGGCCTTGAGTGCAAGGAGGGACTGCGTGACGCTGCTCTTCTGCATGTCGCTGGGCACACAAGGCGTTTCCTTGGATGCGCACCGCCTCCTCAGAGTCCTTCATGACGTGTCGTGGTGGTTCATTTTCTGAGACTACGAGCACCTGGCGGAAGAAGAGGTTCGAGTCGTTGGGGTAGACATGGGCCTGGACCTTCTGAAACTCACCACAGTCCGGGGACTGGGGAATTCGCGTGGCACCGCGGGGGTGCTCCTAGTCGATCTTCTTCCACAGGCGACATCCGCGGAGAGTATGCCTCGCACCCTTATGGTAGGTGCAAGGTACATCGAGAGGGTCACGCCGAGCGAGAGGGGCAGGCTTTAGGTCGCCAGAGGGCCGCCGCCTAGATTGGATCTAGGAAAGCTTGGACATCTGGCCCGAATAGGCACCGGCCGAAGGTCGCAGGCCGAAGGGGAAGGTATCATGGCGTAGGGCCAGCTGCATCGAGTGTTGAGCTCGCTCGCAGATCTCGAGGGTTTCCTCCATCATGCTGACGATGCGCTCCATCCCCTGAACAAGATCATAGGGTTTAGGCGGGTGGGTCTCCAACGCTAGATCCGAAACGCGGGTGGCGACAGGCGCCGCTGCGACCCGCTCCGCGGCCACTGGTGGAGCTGCAGCCGCCGGAATGGGACAGGTCGTCGTGAAGGAGTCGAAGCAGGTCTCCACGAAGTTGGCGAGGATGGCCGCCATGCTCGCTGGGAAGACAACACCAGATCAGGTGTGACAACCCGCCCAGGAAAATACCGTACTATCGCCTAAACCAATCCACTTTGGTCGTTAAGCAATAATAAAGTATCATCCCGTCGTTGGTTGCCGGGTTAACGCCTGGTAAATCACTTGGAATTCACACAGAGGATCGAACATATGCATTAAAACTCATATGAAGGCGAGTCCAGAGTACAAACCACAAATTAAATCCAAATTGTACCCCTAAGGGTTCATTATTACAAACCATTGTTCATTATTAAACTAACGATACGGTAGACATCACAGGAGGCCGTCCGTGATGCCATCACTTATCAGCATCCACCCATTCCAGCTCCCAGCCGGGTGGAATCTCACCAAGCCAAACAACACCTGCAACAACATTTTTAAAGCAAGGCTGAGTATACTAATACTCAGCAAGACTTAACCGTCGGTGATAACTACATCACCACACTCTAGACATGAGAGGCTTTTTGGCCGGTGGAGTTCGTTTGCTGAAAAGCAACAAAGAGTATGTCCTTACTTTCAATATTTTAGCACAAATTCTAGTTGATTACCATTTCTAAGTGTGCCAACTAATTCAATCGAGATTTGTACAATACAATTAATTCAAGCAATAATCTTCACAAAGTTCCATCAATAAGGGATACCATGGCCACTTGATTAAGCAGTCTCAGATAACGGTGAGAGGATGACAATCGATTGATTTATAACCTTGCAAGGTAAACCTAAACACACGGTAGGGTGCACTCACCAAGAGCCCACCAACCAGGTGGTTCCCAAAAGTCCTCGGCTTAGGATCGAATCTTACTGTCCCGGGTACAAGGCTATCTGGCATACCCCGCAAGGCACCCAGCTTCACACATGTACCCACCTCCCGGTGGCGAACGGGGCAGGTGATTACTCAAGATTAGTAATAGTAAGTTCCCGCACCGTCTCATTAAGGTACTAGGCTTACCGGTCCCATTCCTGACAAGTGCTTAGTACGTTCAAATGCTTAGCCCATGAAAGCCACTGGACCGGAGCCCAAATCCCATGCTCTTACCACATGAGCAATCCATTTATAAAGATCTTATGATTCCAACATAAGAACCTATTCTCGCGAGTGACGAACATCACTCGACTTGTACCGGTCCTATAGCATAGCAGCTATCGACCTATCATTCTAGTAAAAGAGCATAGGTACCTAGGGATCATGCATCTAGGGTTTCAATTCAGCTCCAGAAACGTAAATGCACAATCAAAGCAAAGGTAATTGCATAATTTTAAAAGACAGGGTTAATGATCCGGGGCTTGCCTTCACTGGCAAGGTTGGCCTTGGGCCCTTCTGGACTTTGGTCCAGGTCCTGAGCTACGTCCACGTACTGCAGCTCTCCGTCAGCACCTTCGTCTCTTCCTTCCGGCACGAGCGTATAGCTACCGTCTGGAAGATCTACACGAGGATGCAAATGCATGATTTAATTGACGGTTTTGATTTAATTAATTACAAACAACACATGACAACCACGGGGTGCATGGTTGACCACATTCACCTAGATAAACATACATTCAGCATACTCTTCCAATAAAGGAACAATATGCGGTTCTTTATTAATTAATCTTTTTAATAGCGACTGTGTACATATTTAGGTAAATAAATTAATTTAAATTTCACCAAACAGCAAGGGTGTGTCACTTAGCTTCTTAGCATGATTTACATCACACACACAAGGTCATTAAGTGAGGATGGGGTGATTTTCCAATTCAATTTAATATTAAGCTTTAAAAGGCTTCCATAGCTTTTATTCACAAATAAATTCATAAAAATTCAGTGGGGTGTTTTATGAAGCACTACAAGCCTAAACAAAGCCACTGCATACACATACACACTTAAAAGAGCTATGAAATTAAATATACCGAAAATAACAAAAGCTAGCTACCAAAACATGATAAATGCATATAAAAATAATTAAGCATCAAAAGGATCCCAACTTTCTCACACATGGCCTCTTGTCCAAAACTAAGCTAGGCATGCAACATATACACCTAGAGCTACTATAGATCTTGAGCTATGCATTTACAAAGAAAATTAGGCATAAAACAAGATTAAATATTTCTGACAGATATAAAATTGCGATTAATTCACCAAAGGTGCATTTATGCATAAAAAGATCACATGCAGAAGTTGAGCACAAAAATCTAATTATATTTGGCTACAAAAATCATTTGGACAGATTCAGCATAAATACATAAAAATTCATAATAAAAGATGTACAGCATAACTTTGTGCAATGTTTGGTACAGAAGCTAGGCAAGACATAACACACAACATATCCAAAATTCAGCTACATAGCACTTGTAGATTTTGAACTACAACAGATCTAGGTTTAACAGTTTTGTATTTTTCATGCAAAAACTATCACTCAAAAGTAGGGTCATGCTTTACAAAAGTTGTAGGTTTATTCACAAGGAATCCAACAAAATTTAGTTTACATTTTTCTGATTGTTCTACGATTTTCTACGGATTTTACAAGAATCAGCCAAGAGCAAACACTATTGAAGATTCTAATTTGCGAGCAGGTCCCTGGATACTTTTGACCCTTCACAGATATGCCCTCGGCATTTACCAACCGGCCCCTGCAAAATCGCAATCAAGGCACAGGGGTCCCCGGCGGCGCAGGGAGCTCGCCGCCGGCGAGGAGGCAGCCGGACTTGGCCAACAAGCGAGCCAGAGCGGCGTGCGAGCTCACCTAGAGGCGATTAGAGGTGGCGGTGGGGTCGGGGATGTCGCCGGCGAGCGGCGGCGGCGAAGCCGTGGCGGCGCGGCCGCTGCAGGTTGAATCCCGACGAGGTGAGGAGGGATGTGAGGTGAGGAGGGATGTGGGGCGATTGAGGGCGGTGAAGACTGCAAGGGGTCCTAGAGGATGCGTTTGAGGCGTTAGGCGGCTCAGGGAGCAAGCGCAGGGGCGAGCTCCGCACGGCGGTGGCAATTGGCGAGCGGCGGGTTCTGGTGCTCACATGCGCGAGGGGAGCAGCAGTGCCTTTTATAGACGGGCGAGGGTGTGCGGCTCCAAGCCTTCGCCGCGAAGGATACCCCGACGTTAATGCCGCAACAGGGGGACACGGACGGTCCGGTGGGGGAACGGCGGTACGGCCGGCCAGCGAGTGAGGGCGCGGCGCGTGGCAGGGGCCTGGGGTACACCTACGTCATGCGAAGCACGGCGCACGGACCGGCGGTCGCGGGCTCGCCTCGGCGTGCGCGTACGACGACGGAGCCGACGTGGCGCGCCAGGGGCGACGTCGCGCGCGTGGGCGCGTTCCGGCATGACAACGTTTCGGTGCAGCCTCGTTTGACCATGTTTTTCTCGAAATTTTGCAACTAAAGTGCATCAAGGTGTTTATACCAAAGTTGTAGATCTCACTACCCTCTACAACTTTTACAAAGGCTCATAGGTGTTTTGATCAACGGATTTTTCATAAACTGCACGCCAACTTGGAGATTTTCTTGGCGTCTGTAAACAGTAACTGGAGGCGTTGACCGAGCTTTTTCACCAATTTCCACTTCAAATTGCAAATGCCACCAAACAGGAAAGTTGTGTCCCTCGGAAAACTGGACAACTTTTATATTGGGAGAATTTGAAGTGTTTAGGTGAAATTTGGAGAACACGGCAAAAGTTCCAGAGGAGGTTCAAAGACATTTGGGGTTTGACTAGGGTTTGACCACATCTTTGACCAAGGTTTGACCACCAATGTGTGTTGACTTGGTTAAGACGGTCATTAGTGATTGTTAACTAGGTTTTCGGGGTGATGACCCAGGTTGGCCAAGGTTTGACTAGAGTCAATCGTGTTTGACTCGGTCATTAGAACTAACGATGCTAATTAAAAACCTGGGGCATCACATCGGGCCACCATGCTGCACAGCGAGCTCCCGATCTCCCCTACCTGGCGCGCCAACTGTCAGGGGTTGAGACCTGGACAGATCCGCAAGGGCGCTACCCAAGCGGTTTGTAGGTTAATGGAGGGGTCGGGAACTAAGAGCGTAGGTGGTAGTTCACGTGATGAACTCGGAACACGGCAAGCAGGCGAAGAACACGGGAGCACAAGGGTTTAGACTGGTTCAGGCCTCCGGAGAGTAAAACCCTACGTCCAGTTTGGTGGTGGAATTATGCGGGAGAGATGAAGGTCACCTCGAACGGAGCCCTAGGCCGCCTTATATGGGCAATGGGCTAGGGTTTCCATTTGAGGTCGGTGGGCCCGTATCTGGGTTGGTTACAAGATGGAAGGTTATCCTCCCGGATTACAAGGAGTATCCTGAGATACTCGACCTTCTGGCGGCGCCCAACCGCGTCTGGTGTCTTGTCGCATACTCCAAGTACTACGGATCCTCCGAGGTTGGATAAGGTCGTCGGGCCCACTTGCAGGTTGGCGGGGCTTCTGGCAGGTCGGGTCCACTTAGCTGGGGCCTCTGGAACTCTAGTCGGTGGGGACCCGTGGGTACCCATGTCTCTCACCCGATCTATTATTGAGATAGATCGCATATGATGTTTTTGTAGCCATGGTGGCTAGAGGTGCATACCTGACCTACCGAGCATTTTCATCTTGTTCTTTTGGACTCGCTCTAGGCTAACCCTTGCGAATAGGGGCGCGTCGTGACAGGATGAAGGTTCCAAAAGGCGGGCATCTTCGGAGTTGGAACAGAAGCCATGATTTAAAGAGGCTTTTTACGACATTCGATTTGCTATCTTCTTCTTTGGTTGGAACTTCAACAACAACTCGATCCAATCTCTCTAGATTGGTTTTACCTCCCCCTCTCTATCTTTGGCTACCTCAGGTGTTTCTTAGATTAGATGCGTTTTCTTGATGTTTTCTTAGATTAGATGCAAAAGTAACCTTTTGAAGATCAAATGTTCTCGGCTTTATTAGATTGAATCTTGCATCGCACATTGTTCCACGGATTCGATACCTTGGGTTCACACTTAAGAGAAGAAGGGTCCCTTGACTACGATGGAGGATTTGTACGCTCGCAAATCCAAACGAACTTTGATACAAATAGTAACCGTCAACATAACTGCTGGTAAGCCGACACGTCGAACAAGGACAATCGTCGCGAAGATCGCGCAGTCGAAGGCGGATGCGATGAAGACCGCAAAGCTGGAGGCTAAGAAGAAGAACAGGAAGAGGGGGGAAGGTCCTACCCTAGCAGCAGAGGATGTCGAGGAGAAAGACGAAGTCGTCGACTTGATGGCATCAGAAGAGGGTGATCGTGTGGCGCCAAGCTCTCCCAGTCCCGCCACGAAGCGGCAGCGAGTGGAGCAGATGAAGACGATGGAGGAAGATCTCCGCCGCATAAAAGAGGTATAAGCTGCCATGGCCGGGGTCCAGGCCAAGGTGACAAAGAAGATACCAGATCGGGCTTTGAAGCCCAAAGTACGTGGGAAGATAGCAGCAAAGTAAGACTTCTGTGCCTAGTCACCACATTGTAGCTTTTTGTTAGGTCATTGTGTACCGACAGAACGATTCATGCTGGTCGGATGTTGTCTCACTGAACACCTCGGGTGCCCAGGCTTCCCCAGCTAAGACATCAACGTTTGAGCTAGAGGTCGGAGCACAGAGCTCTACCGGCAATTTGGCTCCGGTGACCTCCCCGCCAGTCGAGGACCCCAAGCCAATCAATGTGGTGCCTACCTCGACGGTTCAGGATCCAGCAGCGGACCAAGTTCAAATTGAGTTGCCGTTACCAGACCCAGAAACAACCGTCGAGGCAAGACCGGGTTCGACGTCGACTGCTAGGGCATGCAAGAATGCAAGAATCGATTGGTCTAGCACAGATCGGGAGATCGACTGGTCTGGCACTCCATGGGAGGCAGACATATTTGATGACAACGAAGACTTCAGGGCATGCAAGAATGCCATGACTCTCAGCATCTCGTTTAAGGTAAAGTACTGCTCTTGGAGTTGTTTTCGATATATCAACCAATTTTAGTTAGTGGCCTAACTTTGTTTCATTGCAGTCTTTGGCGGACTGTGCTAAGGGCAGGACCGACCAATGCAGGAACACCACATCAGTGCACCTGAGGGCACAACAGCTCGAGCAAGAGCTCTAGCGTGTAAAGGATGAGGTTGCTGCTGAGAAGAAGAGGCTCGAAGAAGAGATGGTGGCAGAATGGCTGAAGGTCCGGGATGCAGACACTTTGCTGACGTTCGTAAGCGCCTGTAAGACCAGGGGCTCATGATCATTTTACTTTGTTGTTTGATTGAACCAGAATTACTTACTATGCTTGTTTCGCTGCAGAGTTCCATGGGGAAATGGACAAGCTGAAGAGCGACCTCAAGGGGGCCGAAGAGAAGGTCAGGGACCTCAAAAGGACCCACAAGGAGGCTGACGACGGTGCTGAAATTCTCAAAAGAGAGACCAAGGCCGCCATCGAGAGTGAGTACACCATGGGTCAAAAGTTGGCTTACGAAAAGCAAGCTCGAAAAGACCTTGAGGTCAGTCTCATGGTAGCCTTGCAATCATTACATAATGACCAAGTAGCCATTGCAGGACTCAAGGTGGAGATAAATGACCTGAAGAACGACGCCGACCATGTCATGGACATGGTGCTTCCTCAGGTGGTTGGAAAAGAGCCAAAGTCTGTGATAGATCGGCTGATAATCGCTCCAGAGAAGCTTACTAAGCTCCTAAGAGCCACAAGTCTGATGCCAGCCGTGGAGGCTTTAGTAAGGGTGAAGTCCCACTTTCCAGAGGTTGACATGGCGAAGGTCGGGGATGGGCCCAATCAAGAGAAAGACCTCAAGGCCGTAGAGGCGGAGGTGTAGCCAGCGGCGAAGAAGGTCATGGACGTCATAGACTATGAGGACGACGATGACGAGTAGATGTAGTGTTAAAGATGTACCTCCTTGTTGGCCAGAGCGCAACGTTCCCATGCCATGTAAAAAGTATTGTAGTCTTGTTTTGCTTTTAGTCATGGAATACTTATGCTTATAAGAGCTTGGTAGCCCTGAGGCATTGTATTATCTTGTGCCCCACTAACCACTACTCACAGAGAGGACGTCTTACCGACCACACGGCTCACCATGTAGGCTTACGTGTAGCTGACGCGCGGGGCGAGTCTAGGACTTAGATTTTGCAACCACACGACCAAGCAAGCTCACGGCAGCATGAAGTAGGCAATCATATGAGCTAATGTCCTCAGGTCGAGCGACCCTTAGGTTGGCATAGCCAAGCCCCCGATCATGTTGAGGGGGAGGAACGAAACATCACCATCAGGTCTTACGACCCTTGTATTGGCTTTGCCAAGCCCCCGAGCATGTCGAGGGGGAGGGAACATGACACAGGAAAAAAAGAGAGTAGAACTCAAAACACAGCAGAGGACTGCTTGAAACTAATATTTATTTAACTTAAAGTACAAGGACGTGGAATACATAGCTCGTATGAAACTATTCTACAGGTAGAATCACGCGCAGATGCTCCACGTTCCAAGGGTTAGGAACTCCTTGGTCTTCGCCCCACTGGAGGCGATATGTAGATGGACTGACGACTTTTGTGATGATGAAAGGTCCTTCCCAAGGGACAGACAACTTGTGCATGCCGTCGGTCTTCTGAATGCGTCATAGGACAAGGTCACCAATGTTGAAGGAGCACTCCTTGACGTTGCAATCATGATAGCGACGAAGTTGCTGGTCGTGGCGAGCTTTCCGCATGACAGTTGCCACCCTTTGTTCCTCGAGGCTGTTGAGGTCAACACGACGAGTCTTCTCGGCTTTACCTTCATCGTAGAACTGTATGTCAGGTGCTCCAAAGGTGACGTCAGTGGGGAGGATGGCCTCCGAACCGTAGACCAAAAAGAAGGGCGAGAAGCCCGTAGCTGAGCTGACCTGGGTCCGGAGACCCCAGATCACGTGGGGTAGCTCGGCGAGCCAACGAGAGGTGTAATTAGATGCATCATCGAAGATACGATCCTTTAGAGCTTGTAGTACCATGCCATTGGCACGCTAGACCTGGTCGTTGCACCGAGGGTGGGCGACCGATGAGTAGTAGACATCAATCATGGTGTCCTGGCAAAAGTCCCAGAAAGTTGATCCTGTGAAGGCTGAGCCGAGGTCGGTGATGATTCTGTTAGGCACACCGAAGTGATGTGTTATCTCTTTGATGAATTTAGCCACTTCATCTGACGTGACCTTGGCGACAAGTTGGACTTCAATCCCCTTGGTGAATTTGTCTACGGAGATGAGGATGTGTTCATAGCCGCCAAGGGCGGTTTTAAACGGTCCTATTGAGTCGAGACCCCACATGGCGAAGGGCCAGGATGGTGGAATTGTGCGCAGGACCTAGGAAGGCAGGTGCTGCTGTTTGGCAAAGAATTGGCGTCCTTTGCACCTCTTAACAAGGTCTTTGGCATCACTCATGGCCGTGGGCCAGCAGAAACCAGATTGATAAGCCTTGCCAACCAGATTGGCGGATGCAGCCACACTCGCCACCGTGGATCTCAGCCAGGAGCTGAAGACCTTCTGATCGCAAGATGTAATTCATCAGCACGCCAGTAGAGGCTGCTTTTCTGTATAGTTCGTCGCCAATGACGACGTAGTTAGCACTACACTGGGTGATCTTTTCTCGATCTGTTTTGTCTTCTGGAACCAACTAGTGGACCAGGAAAGCTAGGAAAGGCTTGCGCCAATCTTCTTCTTTTTCTATCATCAGCACATCATGGGGAGGTGTTGGTGTTGGATCAGGCTGACCTTGGTCCGGGTTGTCCAGATCCAGTATCTTGATGGACGGCTTGCGCGGGTCTTGGACGAACACACCAGTCGGGACCAGTGCTCACTTGGATCCAAGCTTAGATAGAACGTCGGCGGCAACATTGTTATTGCACGAAACATGCTGGAACTCGATTCCCTCGAAGTGGCCTTCGAGTTTTCGAATCTCGGCACAGTAAGCATCCATTGTGACCTTGACACAATCCCACTCCTTGTTGACCTGCTCTATGACGACCTTGGAGTCGCCATAAGCCAGCAGTCGCTTGATGCCAAGGGACACTGTAATTCAGAGCCTGTGGATCAGCACTTCGTACTCCGCTCCATTGTTGGAGGCCTTGTAGTGGATCTGAAGGACATAGTTGAGTTTCTCCCCCTGGGGAGATATGAATAGCACACCTTCTCTGGCACTCTCGAGGTTGAGAGCACTATCGAAGTACATGATCCAGTGTTCAGGCCGCTCCTTGGGAGGGGGCATTTGGATTTCCGTTCACTCTGACATGAAGTCAGCTAGGATTTGTGACTTGATTGCCTGCTTGGAGCAGAACTCAGTGTCGAACTCTCCTAGCTCGATCGCTGACGAGGGCCCGGATTAGGGCCCCCTTTGACGGCAAGATAATCACTCTTGAGGTGGAGTCTTCTGACACCATTGACAATGTGAAGGCCAAGATTCAGTACAAGGAGGACTGAGGATCCCTGTCAAGACCATCACTGGCAAGACGTCTTGTTTCCGACCATTTGGGAGCTTCCTCGACAAGTCTCCTACTGGGAGAAAGCTTCTCTGACAAGTCTTCGCCTCGCACGACAAGTCTCCGCCTCGCCTCTGACACCCTGCTTGTTCGCACGAGTAGTTTCCGTCTCCGACCAAGGCACGGACAACGCAACGTGGTGCCACCCTGATGCACGGACTTCCCCGCTACGACGCGTGGGGCGCCAATTCCCCATGCCTTGCAAATACGCCAGCTGGCAGCACGCGCGGATGGTCGGCTCTGACGAGAGCCTTAATGCGGCACTGTTCGGCCGCGCAGCCCTCAATGCGCCGTCCCATCAGCCCCTGCAGCACGCCAACTCCGACCGAGGCACTTGAGTGCCACCTATGATTAGCGTTGGCCTACGATTAGGCCCTAATGTGGTGAGCTCATCCCGTGCTCAGGCGGGATGAGTCAGCACCAAAGAGCTCGGAGGAAGCGCCAGGTGACCAAAGTAAGCAGCCCCGCCTGGCCACGTGGCGGCCTCAACGACAATGCAGTTCAGCCCCCCTTCAATGCACCCTGACGGACAGCGACGTGCGAGAAGATGTCCCAACAGCTAGCACTGTAGCTTTTACTTGATTTCCCTTTTTTGCCCCTCTCCCTTCCGTCTATAAAAGGGAGAGGAGGGCGACCGTCACAAGGGCTGATGAACTGAACTCTCACACCCCAGGGACTTGGGCCCGACACCCTCTCTCGACAAGTTTGTAACCCCTACTACAAACATCCCTAGCAAGAGAACATGACAGCTCGATACTGGACGTAGGGTATTACTCCTCGGAGGCCCGAACCAATCTAAATCTCGGCGTCTCTTGTGCTAACCATCCGGGTCCGACACACGATCGATACAAATTTACTGCTCAGCGGTTGAGAACCCCGACAGTTGGCGCGCCAGGTAGGGGCACTTCGTGTGTCTCGCCAAACACCACCACGATCCGGATGGAGGGCCGCGGAGTTTCGCTAACTCCCGGGGCCGCCATGCGTTTCTGCTCCCTCGGCTTCGTCTACACCGGACCGGCGGAGTCCGTCATCGGGCGTACCTTCACTCGACCAGCTCACCCCAACGCCCTGACGGGGGCAGCGGGGCGCGCGGTGTTCGTCCGAGGCTTCTCGGGCGAAACGATCATGGCCATGTTGGGGCCAAACCCAACGCAGGAGCATTTTAGGCTCGCCGCCTACTACCTCACCGACCTCGCCTTCCAGGCCGGCGGAGCCAAGCCGCTCGCCTCGGGGGAATTCATGGAGCGGTACACCGCCATGTACCCCCGTGGACAGCAAGGCCTCCCGGACGACCCGGTGATGGCCTACATGGACGAGCTGCGAGCGTCCTACACCGCCCCGGGCTCCGCGACAGCCCGAAGGACATCTCAAGCACTCCCGAGCGACCCCACGCGCGAGTGTTTCGTCTGCGTGGCGCCGAGCTCCAGCAGCTCCACTGAAGCGGAACCCGCGCCACGCCACCGCTCCACGGACACCCAACGCTGGGCGTGCCTCGATGAGCTCGCCAAGGCCAGACGCCAACTCGACGAGGAGTTGGCCAACCTCCACCGGGAGCTTGGAGAAGACCGCGGGCCCCGTAACCCGCAGCCGACCCCGCAGCCTGTCCTGGTGTGGGAACAACGCCATGAAGGAGACAGCGAGCGGCAGGAGCGTCGCCCTGCCGCCGAGCAGTCCAGAGCCCGCGCTCCGACACCACCGGCTTGAGGGCGTGCACACGACAACAACCAACGCGCCAATGAGGGCGCGAACGTCGACGACAACGCCAACGCCGACGGTGACGCCCCGCCACTCTTCAGGCAGGCGTCGCAGAACTTGGCCGCTGCGGCCATGCTGCTGCGTGGCTGCCCGGAGGCGGCTACCTCTGAGGAGAGACGAGTGCGACAACAGCTCAAGGCCCTCCTCGAGGCGGCGGCAGCACAGCAGGCGGAGAGTTCCGCCTCGCGCCAGCGGTCGGCGTGTGACCGGGGGCGGCACCCTCCGCGCATCGCCAAAACCCGTCCCCCTCGCGGCATCAGGGCCGCGGGGATGGAGCCGGAGCGTCGGCCGTCAAGCAACGTCTCGGGCCCAACCGCGACGCCCGGGACACCATCGAAGCTCGCCGCCGGGCCGCCAGCGTCGACAACTACGGTAGTGGTGACAACCGCAACCACTGCGACGAGAATCGCTCACGCCGACACGACGACCGGGGACGCGGACGACGCTACGATAGCGACGACGACTGCGATCGCAGCTAGTCGCCGAATCAGAGGGGTCCGCAGGCCTTTGGACAGGGCGTGCGGGACGCGAAGTTCCCCTCACGTTTCCAAGCTCCGACCAACATCCCCAGATACGACAGGGACACTAACCCCAGCGTGTGGCTGGAGGACTACCGGCTTGCGTGCCACGCGGGCGGAGCGACAGATGAGCTCTTCATCATCAAGAATCTGCCGCTCTACCTCGGTGACTCCGCGCGGACATGGCTCGAGCACCTGCCCTGCGGAAAGATCAACGACTGGACGGAGCTGCGCCGCGTCTTCGTCGGCAACTTCCAGGGCACGTACGCCCGCCCCGGCAAGCAATGGGAGCTGCGCAACTGCAAGCAGCAGCCGGGGGAAAGCCTGCGTGACTACATCCGGCGCTTCTCCAAGCGTTGCACCGAGCTCCCCGGCGCGACGGACAATGACGCCATCTCAGCGTTCCAGAACGGCACGACCTGCACCTCCCTCATCCACCGACTAAGGCACCGCACGCCTCGTACCACTCGGGAACTTCTCGACATCGCGAGCAACCACGCGGACGGCAAGGAGGCGGTCGCGGCGACACTCAACACCTCTCAGGGCAAGGGGAAACAGGTCGTGGACCATGGCGAGGGGCCGTCCTCGCACCAGAAAAAGAAGAAGAAAAACGACAAGCGTCGCCGTGACGACAACCTAGTCGCGGCGGTCAAGCACAAGGCCTCGCGCCCCAAGAGCAACCCGACCAAGGCCGGTCCCCCGAAGGGCCACTTCGAGAGGCTCTTGGAGGCGCCGTGCACCCACCACAAGGTCCCCGTCAAGCATGCGCTCAAGGACTGCCGCTTGATGAAGAACTACGTCAACGGCACGCTCAAATCCAAGATGGCAGATCCGCATAAGAAGGCAGCACCTCTCCCCGACAACGACGATGATGACGTGGGGGCCTAGTACCCGGGCGAGGATGGGGCAGTCCACATGATGTTCGGCGGGTCCCCGGCACGACCCTCAAGGCGCTAAGAGAAGCTAATCCGGTGTGGGGTCTACAACGTCGAGTCCGCAACGCCGTCGTACCTCAAGTGGTCGGAGGTTCCGATAACCTTCGACCGCAAGGACCATCCCGACCGTGTGCCGCAGCTGGGAGCCTACCCACTAGTGGTAGCTCCTCTGTTCAGGTCCAAACAGATCCACAAGGTCCTGATGGACGGAGGGAGCGGCATCAACGTGCTCTACGCATCGACGCTCGATGACATGGGCATTCCGCGGTCCAAGCTACGGCCATCGACTATGCCATTCCATGGGGTCGTCCCTGGGATGGAGGCACTCCCAATCGGGCAGATCGATCTGCCCGTCACGTTTGGGACGCTGCAGAACTTTTGAACAGAAACCCTCACCTTCGAAGTGGTGGGGTTCTCGGGGACGTACCACGCCATCCTCGGGAGGCTGGCATACACGAAGTTTATGGTCGTGCCCAACTATACATACCTCAAGTTCAAGATTCCCGGTCCGAGGGGGATCATCACGGTGGGGACTACGTTCCAGCGCGCATTCGAGTGCAACGCTGAGTGCTTCCAATTTGCGGAGGCACTGATCCGGTCCGAGAGGCTCCACGCCGAACCTCCCTCTGAGGACCAAGACATCCCCGAGCAGCCTGCTCTTTCGAGCCCGCCAAGGACGTCAAGGATGCGGCCATCTCCGATGATGGCCGCACGCTCCGTATCAGGACGGCGCTCGATCCTAAATAGGAAAGCGCGCTCGTCGACTTCCTCAAAGCGAACCTCGATGTCTTCACATGGAAACCCTCCGACATGAAGGGAATCCAGAGGGAGGTTGCCGAGCACAAACTAAACATCAAGCCGGGATCGAAACCGGTGAAGCAACGCCTCCGCCGCTTCAACGACGAGAAGTGCAAGGCGATCGGTGAGGAGATCAAGAATCTTCTTAGTTCAGGGTTCATCCGAGAAGTATTCCACCCCGAGTGGCTTGCTAACCCTGTACTTGTAAAGAAGAAGAATAAGAAATGGAGGATGTGTGTTGACTACACGGGCCTTAACAAGGCATGTCCCAAGGATCCGTTTCCTTTGCCTCGCATAGATCAGGTAGTCGATTCGACAGCTGGGTGCGAAACCCTCTGTTTTCTTGATGCGTACTCCGGGTACCACCAGATAGCGATGTGCATAGCGGACCAACTCGCGACTTCGTTCATCACTCCGTTCGGCGTCTACTGTTACAAAACAATGCCCTTCGGGCTCAAAAACGCGGGCGCCACGTTCCAAAGATGTATGCGACGCGTCTTTGGAGACCTTATAGGATGAATCATCGAGGCGTACGTCGATGACATCGTAGTCAAGTCGAAAAAGACCGGCAATCTAGTCCCAGACCTCACAGAGGTGTTCGCAAAGCTAAGAGAGCACGGGGTAAAGCTTAACCCCAAGAAGTGCGTTTTCGGGGTCCCGAGGGGCATGCTCCTCGGCTTTGTCATGTTGGAACGCGGCATTGAAGCTAACCCCGAGAAGATCTCGGCCATCACGAACATGGGGCCGATCCAAAACCTAAAGGGCGTACAGCGCGTCACAGGCTGCCTCGCGGCTCTCAGCCACTTCATAGCACGACTCGGGGAGTGTAGCCTGCCGCTCTATCGACTGATGAAGAAGTCTGACCACTTCGCGTGGACGCTCAAAGCTCAGGAAGCTCTCGATTCCCTCAAGAACGTCCTGAAGAGCCCGCCGATCCTCACGGCTCCGGCGCCAGAAGAGCCGATGCTCCTGTACATCGCTGCGACGACCCATGTGGTTAGCGCTGCGTTGGTGGTCGAACAAGAAGAACCCGGGAGGTCACTCAAGGTGCAGCGCCCAGTCTATTTTGTGAGCGAGGTACTCTCCGGCTCGAAGACTCGTTACTCACAAATGCAGAAGCTCGTATACGCTGTCTTGATCACCAAGCGCAAGCTCCGCCACTACTTCGACGCGCACCCCATCACGGTGGTGTCCAAGTACCCACTCGGAGAGGTGATCCAGAACCCCGAGGCCGAAGGGAGGATAGCCAAATGGGTGCTCGAACTGATGGGGCAGAACATCTCGTATGCGCCCCACAGTGCCATCAAGTCACAAGTACTGGTGGACTTTGTTGCTGAGTGGACGGAGATCCAAACTCCGCCAGCACCCATCGAGCACGAGACGTGGATGATGTACTTCGACAGCTCGGTCATGAAGGAAGGATCGGGAGTAGGCCTTGTCTTCATCTCGCCTCTGGGTGTGCGCATGGAGTACATGGTTCGACTTCACTTCTCCGCCTCCAACAACGTTGCCGAGTACGAGGCGCTCATCAATGGCCTTCGTATTGCGGTCGAGCTCGGGATCCACCGCCTCGAGATCAAAGGAGACTCAAAGCTTGTCGTGGATCAAGTCATGAAAGAGAAAAATTGTGTTGATCCGAGGATGGCGGCGTACTGCCAGGCCATGCGCGAGTTGGAAGGCAAGTTCCACGGGCTCAAACTTCATCACGTACTGCGCGACTACAACAAGGCTGCAGACATCCTTGCCAAAACTGCATCACGCAAGCCTGTACTACACGAAGTGTTCGCGAGCGACTAGCACACACCATCCGTACGCGTCGAGGGGGAAAAGCCGCAAGAACCTGAAGGGCCGGAAGTCATGGAGATCGACCAGTTGCCCGAGCTGAACCTCGAGGACCCTGATTGGTGCTTTCCCATCCTCGAGTGGCTTGTCGAGAGGAAGCTGCCCTCTAACCAGACAGAGGCACGCCGCATCGCGTGACGGGCTAAAGCATTCGTCCTCATCGTGGGCGAGCTTTACAAGCGGGGCGCGGCGGGCATCCTCATGCGATGCATCTTAGGAGATCAGGGCAAAGAGCTACTTCGTGAGATCCATGCTGGCACATGCGAACATCACGCCGGTCCGAGAACTCTTGTTGGGAAGGCTTTCCTACAAGGGTTTTACTGGCCCACGCGGTGGCGGACTCCAAGGACATTGTACGACGCTACGAAGGGTGCCAGTTCTACGCTCGACAAACGCACCTCCCGGCGTAAGCGCTTCAGACCATCCCCATCACATGGCCTTTCGCCGTGTGGCACCTCGACATGGTGGGGCCGCTCCGACAAGCGCCCGGGGGCTTCACGCATCTCCTCGTGGCGGTCGACAAGTTCTCCAAGTGGATTGAGGCTCGACCCATCGTGAACGTCCGCTCCGAGGAGGCCGTAGCATTCTTCACCGACATCATCTATCGCTTCGGCATACCCAACACGATCATCACCGACAACGGCACCTAGTTCACAGGGAAGAAATTCCTCAACTTTTGCGACGACAACAACATTCGCGTGGACTGGTCCGCCGTGGCGCACCCAAAGACGAACGGGCAAGTCGAAAGGGCGAATGGCATGCTACTACAAGGGTTGAAGCCTCACATCTTCAAACGTCTCGAGAAGTTCCGAGTGAGATGGGTAGCCGAGCTGCCATCCGTTCTCTGGAGCCTGCGCACCACGCCTTGTCGGGCAATCGGCTTCACGCCGTTCTTCATGGTGCACGGGTCGGAAGTAGTCCTCCCCACAGACATCGACTACGGCAGTCCCAGAGTGCGGGCTTATACCGAGGAAGGCAATCATGTCGCGCTCGAGGACACGATCGACCAGCTCGACGAGGCGCATGACGTGGCACTTCTACACTCGGCTAAATACCAACAAGCCTTGCGACGCTACCACGAGCGCAACGTGCGTGCCCGCGAGTTCCAGGTTGGGGACCTGGTCCTCCGACGAGTTCAAGACAACAAGGATTGACACAAACTCTCGCCCCCGTGGGTGGGACCGTTCATCGTCGATCAAGTACTCCGACCCAGAACGTTCAAGATCCGATACGAGGACGGTCGAGTCGTCTCCAACGCTTTGAACAACGAACATCTGTGGCCATTTTACCCTTGAGTAAATGTTCATATCTTATAAATTAGTGAATAAAAGCCGCATGCTTTGTTCATATGTCTATGAATTCGTAAACTTCTCGGTTGCCATATTTCTATATGTTGCAACTTCTCTAAAGGCTGAGCGGCGAGCGTCTCTGCACCTGTGCAGAAACGCTCTCCGCTCGGGGGCAACCAAGGCACGATGCCTTCCTTTTGTTTTCTACGTTTTTTCAAAACAAAAATTGACAGCTATGTCGTGACCGATCGCACGTGCGAGAGGTTTTTTGGCGAAAGGATGGCGGCCCACGCGGGGCTTGGTACTGCTGCTCGTTCAACGCTCCTAGCACCTACGCCTCCGTGGCTACGGTGCGAAGGCTTGCGAGCACAGTCTGAGTCCACGGGTTTTCATCTGACCCTTTTCAAAAGCGCTTGGGTGATCGCCCAGACTCCGGTCTAAAATGATTTTGACGACAAATACGTGAGTTACTTTTCGAATTTTCCCGAGTACTCGGGGGCTGCGAACGCATGGCACCTCTTAGCGACTCGGGATGGCTAGGCTCTTCGACTCCTACACCCCCGCGGCTCCAGAGTAAAGCTTGGTTATCCCAAGGTCCTAAGTTCTGCTAGTCGTTGCTGTAGTCGTCCCTTGGTGCTCGAGAACGTTCAAGCTGTAACATTTTCGAACAAGTCTTCAACGGCATAAAACTGTTCATGGCATTACACATATGAATTGTTCTTAACTGCCTACATCTAAATATGATACATCTAAAGTGAAGGCCTGGAGCTCTCTTGGTCTTCTGGTATGTCTCTTGGTATCAGGTCTAGGTCCTTCATGGCGGCATCGGCCATGTCGCGGGCAAAGGAGGCGCAATCTTCCTCGAGCTGGTCGCAGTGCTCGTCGGAGCTGCCAGGGGCCCAGCCACCACTCAGTGCCATGCGGTCCAGCCCTTGATAGTGCAAGTCGAACATGGCGAGCACCCGGGGCACCACCCTCCGAGCAGTCGATAGCTCCCGCTCCTTGACTACTTCCGGGAGGCACCCGACCTCTTTTACAAGCGTGTCGGGGAGCATCGGCCGGACAGAAACACCAAGCCTCGTCAGGACCTGGCCGAGAAGCTTCCCGAGCTTGGCGTGTTCCATGATGCTCGCTCGTCGGGACGTCTCTGACTCGCGCTGGGTGTTCTTCACCTCCTCGAGCTCCATCCTGACCTGCTCCTGGGTCCTCTGGGACTGCTCAAGCTCGGCCCTGGTCTCTGAAAAGGGTCGACGAATCGCAATGAACAGACATGGCGCGGCCAAGTCCAGGGAAGAGCGAGATAGGATCGAAAGGACTTACTCTCGAGCAGCTACGACAGCCGCTTGATCGAGCCGTCCTTCTCGATGATCTTGAGCTCGGCAGCATTCACTTTCTGCGACTTTTCTGTGAGCTTCACGGTCATCGCGGCGTGATGCGCGTGCAGCCCTGCGTCCGCGAGAAGACGAATCAACACCAACAAGAATCAACGGAAAGAAAGGAATCCACGGCAGCATTCGAAGCCCACTTACCGTCGATATCCTGCGCCAACTGGGCATTGGCGTTCCGAAGCCGGGTCACCTCGTCGGTGGTGTCCTGGAGCTTGTTGGCCACCTTCGAGAACTGCTTGTTGGCTGTCCAGAGGTCCGCGCCGGTGGTGGCCAAGTCTTGCTCAAGCGCCGTCTTCTTCTGGGCTGCGGCTTCTTCTGGGCTGCGGCTTGGGTAGCGGCCTAGGCGGCGGTCTCAGCGGCGGCGGCAGCGACCGTGGCTTTCTCAGCGGTCTCGTTGGTGGACGCCACTGCGGCTCGCAGCTCTTCAGCCGTCGCCACCACCTGGGCCAACTTCACCTCAAGGGATTCCCGCTCCGTCGCGGCATTGGTGGCAGCGGCCTGTGCGGCTGTGGCATGGTCTTCCGCGGCCTTCACAGTGGCTTCGAGCATCGCCTTTGAAGAGGCCTCATTCGCCACCGCTCCGGCGGTGGCCAACCAAGCAACCACCAGCTGCATCTCCAGCTGGGACCGCTGCACCGGAGCTCCCTGATGGTGTGCGCCTTCCGTGCGCCGCACTCCGAGAGCGTCTGTCCTGGGCAGGAAATAGTCAATTACAAGACATACAAGAATGGGAAAGACAAGATTAAACCCTCGGTTCGAGGGGACTCACCGTCGTCACGGGTAGGATGAGCTCGTCGAACGCACGACGCGCCCACCCAAGACCTCGCTCTAGGCGACGGCAGGCCGCGGCCTCCTCATCCTCGTCATCGAGCGCGTCCACCTCGTAAGCCGCCGCCCACGTGGAGCGCACAAGGTCGGTGATCCGCGCATCGTTCTTCTCCGGCACTGACAGTAGCCCTGCACCTGAGCCCTCCTCGACCTCCTGGATCTCCGGGGAGGAGCTTCCCATGGCACCGCTGAGGACATCGTGCTCCTGCGGGACCGGGCGGGTCGGGCTGGTGCTGGGTGTTGCTTCAATGACGGGGGCAGCGAGCCGGGGCGACAATTGCTCCGACGCGTTCACGGTGGGCGCTCCCGCGACTTCTGCGGGGGATGAGGATGCGGCGGCGGCCAGCGCAGCATCAGCCGCGGACTCTACGAGGATTTCCTCGGCCACCTCGACTGAGACTGGGGCTTCAGGAGCCCCGGCAGCTCCGACCAGGCCCGACTCTGCCTGCCCCGCCTCGGTCGCTTCAAGCGCGGCATCCTTGCCGCCGTGCTCCGCCGCTCCGGCTATGGTCGCAGCCTCGGGCACGGCCGACTCGGAAGCCTCAACCCTTGATTCCTTTGGGTCCGCCAGCAACCGCTCTAGCACGACCTCGAAGATGGTTGAGTCGTCGCCCGGCAAGTTGGGCCCGTCGAGGTCGATGATCTCCCGGGGGCGGGCAGCTGCGTCGTCAGCTGTCGGCGCCTCCACCGCAACCCCGCCCGCCTGCGACACCTCCGGCGCTGAAGTTTCAACCACCGCTGGCATCTTGGTGTCATGTCTGCCAACCGATGGCGGCGGAGGCACGACCTTCTCGGGGGACACCGCCAGGGCATCGCCACCTCCAACGGTGGCCTCGACCGGCGGGTCGATTGCCGCCTGGATATCCTGCGCCTCGGGGGCCGCCCGCCCCTCGGCCGAGTTGCTGACGTCCGACGCCGGCAGAGCCGTCGCCGACTCAACGGCCTCTGTCGCTGCAGTGGGCCCGCTCCCGGCCTGCCCCGCCGACGGTTTAGCAGGACACGGCATCGGGCGGGGGTCGGGCTGAGGGTTGCGCGCGCCCAGCGCCGCACGCTTCTGTGGAGCAAGGCTGAGCACGCCGGTGTCGGCGCGGCTGAGGCAAGAGCGAGTTAAAGATGAGAAGCAAGCGAAGACGAGGAACAGTGAAACAACGAGAGATGACGGGCAAGAGCTTACATGGTGGAGCGGACGTGGACCCGTTTGACCGGCCTATCCGATGGGCCCAGCTCGGGGGCTGGCCTTTTGGCCCCCGCCAGCTCGAAAGTTGATTGCCGAAGCTCTGCCAGCGCGGGAACTGGTCTGTCGCCCCCCGACGACTTGGGGGCGGTGCTCCGATCCCCCGAAGGCTTAGGGGCAGCACTTCGATCCCTCGGCGGCTCGGGGGCTCCCCTCCCGACCTCCGCCGCACCGGAGGCCGGCCCCTGACTCCCACCAGTGGAGAGGGGAACTTGCACGGCCGGGCCGCCGCCGCCGCGGATGACTAGAGATTGGAGGCGCCGCTGGGGAATGCTCGTGTCCCCTCCCTGCGCCACGCTCGGTGCAGACGCCGGCAGGGTCGACCTCGCCTTGGACGACGAACGCCTCCTCAAAGAGTCCGAGTCCGGTCGCTCGGCGCCATCGAAGGAGTGGCGGGAGGAAGAATCCCGGTCCGCCGACCGCTTGGGCGGATCGTCTTGACGCGGAGGATCCCTCCGCCCCTTGGAGGTGCGTGAACCACCGGGGCCGGCCTGGGAGCGGGTCACCCTTTGATCCTCTCAGGTGGCGCGGGCTCCCGGCTGCGAGCTGGAACCCGCGCCCCTCTCGCGAGCGACCGGTTCCGATCACCACGACGAGCTCACCTCCGCCGCCCGGCGCGGCGAAGGAATGGGTGACCCGGATATGCCGCTCCAGTCGACATCTGCGCTCGGCTCGTCCCCACTCCACGGTAGTGACGGCGACGGATCCTCATTGGAGACATTGCGCTCCCCCGCCTTGCGGCGCTTGATGCGGTTGTCGTTCCAATCGCGCTTTGCGATCTCCTTCTCCTTGTGCCGCTCCTTGCGCTCAGCCCTCCGCCTATCCGCGGCCGCCTAGTTGCGGTTGACGATCGCCTCCTGCGGAAGAGGGGCCTTCGCGGGACGATATGGGAGCTCTTCAGCTGAAAGATAAAGGAAGCACGGGAGGTCAGCGGCCGTCAAGAGTTTCTGAGAAGATCCAAATCGGATGAAGACACCGAACTAGTTGGAGAACTTATCAGAGGAAGAAATCACTTACGAGCTTTTCGGTCCCCTCGTTGGGGAGCATCGGCAGGAGGTGTGACGGCGGCCACGAGTAGGACACCTTCCCAATGGCCACCGACACGCGGCGCTGGACCTCGTCCAGTGAAGGTGGCTCGGGCGCGGTCACGGTCCCTGTCCAAGGGGCCCTCTTGGCCGTCATCTCACAGAGACGAAGAGGCCGCCTCCGGAGCGGGACGACCCCCCGAGTGTGGTACTAGCCGATGACAGCCGCCAGGTCGACTCCGGCCTTGCGAAGGCAGGCTAGCGCCGCCCAGTGCTCTCTGAGCAGCTTCTCCTGCTCTGCCTTTGGAGGCCTGTCGCTCCAGCTTCTCGGCGCCTGGGTAATGGAGACTCCGGTGAACTCCGGCAGCGCGTTCTCGGGGTCGTTCTTGAGATAGAACCAACCCTTGTGCCAGCCGATGTCGGAGCTAGTCAGCGAGAAGGGAATGTACTTGTTGCCCCTGCCCTGCTTCATCCGAAGGTTGGCGCAGTCGATGGTCGCCGGGAGAGGGCCGTCCTTCAAGCATGCGAACATGAAGAAGTACTTGAAGAGGTGCTAGTGGGCGCCGATCCCCAAGTACCCCTCGCACAGCACCTCGAACACCGCCATTTGTTGGACGTTGTTTGGGTTGAGGTGCTGAAGCTGGAGCCCGTACTCGAAGAGTACAGCCCGGATGAATCGCATGGCGGGGATGGAGAAGCCACGCTCGTGGAACTCCACGAACGAGACAACGTACCCCCTCGGCGGGTGCGGCACGGACTCATCTCGGGCACCCTCCACTCTTCGGGGTCGGTGAGCAGAGGGAGCTGCCCGGCGGCGACCAGACGGTGCAGCATCGAGCGGGACACGTTGGAGCGCGACCAGTTCGACATGGAGACGGCGGGCTCTCGCGTACGATTCCGGCGAAAGGGGCGGTGGTGCTGCGGGCATGAAGGGCGAAGGAAGCAGACGGCGATGGCAGTGGGGAAGGCAGAAGAGTGAAAGTTTAGGATCCTCAGCCGACGCACGGTTAAAAAGGAAGGGGCGTGGCCACCGGGGTAAAAGTTTAGAATCCTTCAAATGCTGGGCCCGCCACGCCGAAAAGACGCATGCACAAGCGCGCGTGCCCTGGGGTAACTGACGCCCGCCTGCGTGACGCCTCAATACCTGTTGGGCCCGGGAATCTTAACCGACCCCGCTCCATCTTTTCAAGCCGTCACATCCGCCACGTCGGCCACGACCTCCACGACTCCCACGACACCCACAACCGCCACGACCACCTCGGCAAAAGGTCCCAGAACCACGACAATGCCACTGAAGATCAAAACCCCACAAGCGAGTCTACAACTCACTTGTGGGCTCGGGGGCTACATCCGGCAGATGCGCTCGCGCACACCCACCGAGAAGACGAAGAGCAAAACATCCTCACGACGCCTTTCATTTGAGCCTGTGGGCGAGTCCTTGACTCCCTCCCAGGCTCGGGGGCTACTGACGAGGGCCCGGATTAGGGCCCCCTTTGACGGCGAGATAATCACTCTTGAGGTGGAGTCTTCTGACACCATTGACAATGTGAAGACCAAGATTCAGTACAAGGAGGACTGAGGATCCCTGTCAAGACCATCACTGGCAAGACGTTTTGTTTCCGACCAGTTGGGAGCTTCCTCGACAAATCTCTTACTGGGAGAAAGCTTCTCTGACAAGTCTTGGCCTCGCACGACAAGTCTCCGCCTCGCACGAGGAGTCTCCGCCTCACCTCCGACAACCTGCTCGTTCGCACGAGCAGTTTCCATCTCCGACCAAGGCACGGACCACGCAACATGGCGCCACCCCGACGCACGGACTTCCCCGCTACGACACGTGGGGCGCCAGTTCCCATGCCATGCAAATACGCCAGCTGGCGGCACACGCGGACGGTCGGCTCTGACGAGAGCCTTAATGCGGCACTGTTCGGCCGCGCAGCCCTCAACACGCCGTCCCATGCGCCCCTGCAGCACGCCAACTCCGACCAAGGCACTTGAGTGCCCCCTACGATTAGCACTGGCCTACGATTAGGCCCTAACGTGGCGAGCTCATCCCGTGCTCAGGCGGGATGAGTCAGCACCAAAGAGCTCGGAGGAAGCGCCAGGTGCCCAAAGTAAGCAGCCCCGCCCGGCCACACGGCGGCCTCAACGACAATGCAGTTCAGCCCCCTTCAATGCACCCTGATGGACAACAACGTGCGAGAAGACATCCCAGCGGCTGGCACTGTAGCTTTTACTTGATTTCCCTTTTTTGCCCCTCTCCCTTGCGTCTATAAAAGGGAGAGGAGGGCAACCGTCACAAGGGCTGACGAACTGAATTCTCACACCCCAGGGACTTGGGCCCGACACCCTCTCCAGACAAGTTTGTTACCCCTACTACAAATAACCCTAGCACGAGAACACGGCATCTCGATACTGGACGTAGGGTATTACTCCTCGGAGGCTCGAACCAGTCTAAATCTCGGGGTCTCTTGTGCTAACCATCCGGGTCTGACATACGATCGATACAAATTTACTGCTCGGCGGTTGAGAACCCCGACAATCGCCCACTTGACGATGCGGCCGTTGGCATCGCGGTTGCAGAAATTCTCCCCTAGCGGGAAGGAGGAAGGCACCTTGATCTTGTGAGCTTGAAAGTAGTGTTGGAGCTTCCTTGATGTGATCAGGAGTGCGTAGAGCAGCTTCTGAGGTTGTGTATAACATGTTTTAGCGTCGGCTAGGACCTCGGTGACGTAGTACACAGGTCGTTGGATAGGATAGACCTACCCTTCTTATTCTCGCTCGGTGACGAGGACCGTACTGACCACATTAGTGGTTGCCGATATGTAGAGGAGTGTTTCCTTCGGGATTGGAGGCGTCATGATTGGTGGTGAGGTCAGTGACTCCTTGAGAGCTTCAAAAGCTTGTTGTGCCTCTTCATCCCACACGAACATATCTGCCTTCTTCAATAGCTTGAAGAAGGGCAGACCTTTTTCACCAAGCTTGCTGATAAAACGACCTAGGGCCACCATCATGCCGGTGAGCTTCATGATGTCTTTCTTGCAAGATGGCTTGACCATGTTGCGAATCATGTCGACCTTGACAGGGTTGGCTTGGATGCCTCGGTGCCCAACCATGAAGCCTAGGAGCAACCCGGAGGGGACACCTAAAACGCACTTGGTTGGATTGAGCTTCCATTGGTAGGTGCGAAGATTGGCGAAAGTTTCGGCAAGGTCAGCTATGAGTTGGTCCTCATGGGTGGTCTTGATGATCACATCGTCGACGTAGGCTTCAACGTTCTTTCCGATCTAGGACGCCAGGCACTTTTGAATTGCCTTCTGGTACGTGGCACCAGCATTTTTCAAGCCAAAGGTCATGACCTTATAGTAGTAGATGCCATTGGGTGTTATGAATGTTGTCTTGTCCTGGTCGTCAGGATTCAGGGCTATCTGATGATACCATGAATAACACACAAGGAAGCATAGCAGGATGCTACCAGCCGTGGAGTCCACGACCTGATCGATGCGAGGAAGAGGGAAGGGATCTTTTGGGTAGTGCTTGTTGAGGTCGGTGTAATCGATACACATCCTTAATCCTCTAGTCTTTTTAGGTACAAGGATCGGGTTTGCAAGCCAAACCGAGTGTTTACATTCAGAGATGAATCCTGCAGCTAAGAGCTTACAGACTTCTACTTCTATGACCTCCTTTCTATTTTTTGCAAAGCGATGGAGCTTTTGCTTGATAGGTCTTGCTAACTTCAAGGGCGTGCTCAGCCAGATTCCTGGGGACACCGGGCATGTCAGAAGGACTCCATTCGAATATGTCGGCGTTGTCCTGGGGGAAACTGGTGAGTGCGAGTTCCTATTTGGGGTCCAGGTTGGCCCCAATGGTGACTTCCTTGGTTGTGTGGGGCAGGCCGAGACAGACCTTCTTTAGTGTAGGACAGGCATTCAAAGTGTTGACATTCGCTTCTGCTTAGGTACTTCCAATGAAGTAGGGTTGGTCTTGGCAGCCTGAGAAACCATGATCGTGGCTGCAGCTATGTATGCAGAAGTTGCGATGAGGTTGACAATTTCGTCCGCGCATTTGAAGGATATCAGGAGGTCGTCGTAGACGGAAAGGATCCCGTTGGGCGCTGGCATCTTCATGATGAGGTAGGTGTGGTGCGAGATGGCCATAGAACTAGCCAACATAGGTTGGCCTAGGATGGTGTGGTAGGATGAGCGGAAATCCGCTACCTCGAACGTCAGGTACTCCGTGCTATAGTTGTCTTCTTTGTCGAAGGTAACGGGCAGGCATACACGACCTATGGGGTATGCTGCCTTGCCGGGTGCAACCCCATAGGAGGGTTTGTTGCACGCTGTCATCTTGGAGAAGTCGAACTGCATCTTCTTCAGCGTCTCGGTGAATATGATGTTGAGGTTGTTGCCCCATCGATGACGGTCTTAGGCAGTAGGGCTCCGTCCACTTTGGGGCTGACGACCAGCGGGTAGGTCCCGGGGTCTGGTATGTGCACACAGTGGTCTTCCCTGGAGAAGGTGATAGGGAACTCCGACCACCACAGAGGTTGTGGAGTTTCCGTGTTGACGAGACCGATCTCCCTTGAGTTGGAACGCTGTTGTCTATTGCTTTTGACGGCATGGCGGCCACCGACGATGAAGTTGATTTCCATATTGGCGGTTTGGAATGCACCATTGGGATTGCCACCCTTAGGTGGTGGAGGAGGGGTGCGCTCCTTGCGGTGCTCACCATCGTCGCGCCTGTCATCCCAACGATCGTCTCGGCGGTCATCACGGTGATCATCGTGACGATCTCTGTCGTCATCGCGACAGTAAGGTCAGTGGTCACGGAAGTCACGTCGATCAGGTCGATGGTAGTGGTTGCCGTAACGTTGGTAGTTGTACTGTTCGTCACTACTGTCGCTTTTGGTCTTCTTGGCTCCTGGAGGGACGCCTAGGGCGTGCTTCAGTTGTTCGCACTCACGCATGGTGTGCTTGGCGTCATGGTGGAACTGACATTGGTCATCCAGCATGCAGTTGAAGTCACCTTCGAGGAAGGTATACCGCCTTGGAGGATCGATCGCGTAGACCTTGCCAGATCATTTGCGCGACCTGACGGCAGCGTCGGACGCCAGAGCTGTTGAAGCGTCATCCACCTTCTCGCCTTTGAAGTCGTGGACGACTGCATCCTGGGTATCGACAAGTTTGTCGACATAGGTCATGAGGTCAGCGATGGTGTTGGCATCGGCTTCATGGATGTTCTCAAAGAGCTTGAGGTTTGTGACACCTTTCTTGTAGTAAGCGATGACGTCTTCATCTTTGACCCCGACAAGCGTGTTGCAGTTTTCAAAGAAGCGGTTGGTGTACTCTTGAAGAGTTTCATCATTCTTCATCCGCACTCTAGCGAGGTGATGTGTGTTGCCGAGGCGGTTGTAGGTCGCCTGGTAGTTCCTAGTGAACAACTGTGACGCTTCCCCACGAAGTGATGCACTCCGCAGGGAGGTTGTTGAGCCATAGGAGCAATGCTTGGCCTATTACGAGGGGGAAGTACCCCCACCATGTGGTCTTCGTTGCCACCTGCAGTCTGAGCGGCGATGGTGTACATCTTCAGCCAAATACTTGGGTCGAAGCGACCATCGTATGGCTTGCTTGAAGTCTTTCGGGTATCTCATCATCCTGAGACGTCGTGAGAAGGCTGAAAAGTTGTTGATGGTTCCTACGCTGGCGTCTTGAGCCATCAGGATGATGTAGAGGTCGTCGGGGGCGTCATTGTCTTGGTCGTACTGGGCACGACGTTGGAGTTCTCGATCGTGCATCGCTCGGAGCTCTGCTTCTTGAATGGTGTTGTTGGCGTCGAGAGGGTCTGGGGGACCATTTACGCGGTCGTAGTTGGCACGATGTTGGATTTCCTATTCATCCTGAGTAGGTCAGTTTTTGGTTTTGACTGTCCTGGAGGACACGCGTGGCTCTCACGGATGGAGGTCGGGCTCCAGCATTGGGTCTTGGGTTGCCAGTGGCATTAGCTGCAGTGTTGGCGGCAGCATTAGCAACAGCATTGGGCTGTTGCACGACTTCGTTCTCACCACCTCCCTCCTCAGTTATGGGCTGATGGGAAGTGTTGGCATTGTTGTTGTTGTTGTTGTTGTGTGGTCGTGCCGACCTACTCCGGGAGTGCTGGCTTGAGGCTGACCTGCTATGGCCCTGGCTTCATTCTTCGACCTGAGCGGTGGCGACGCAAATGTGGGCCATGAGCCGACGTACCGCCGGTGTGTCATCCAGCTGACCTATTTCGGCAAGAGCCGCCCCTAGGTTAGCTTGGGGGGAATTGTAGACCTCGTGACCAGCTGTTGACCGCTGTTAAGTGCTTACTTTAGTCGTCAATTTACTCATGAATAAAGGAGCAAGAGGCATTTCTTACACGCATTTTAGTTAAGAATAATGTAGTTCCACTTGTCCTTGGAGTGGCAAACTCACCTTCTATGATTCATGCCACGTCACCTCAGCCAAGGAGTGGTTGCCACCTCAGGTGCCATGCATGCAAGCCATGTCACCAATTAAAGGGAGGCAAGCCCCGATGAATCAGAGCGTGACACATGGACTTCACATGGATCCATGGGCCCACCAGAGCGCCTAAACCGCCTCAAGAGCATGTGTCCACCGGGACCGACCTAAGGGCCCACAGGACAGCCACCCCCGAGGAAGCACACCCTGAGGGGCCCCACCCGGGGGTCGGTCGACCCTAGGATCGACCGAACCGACCTTGGGTCGGCTGATCCTGGGCTTCCACATGGAGCTTGCCTATTGGTCCTAGAGGCCATCCCCGGGGTGTTTCGCTCCACTTGATGCTGGTGCTCGGGCATATAAATAGAAGGGGAGGGGGTTCATTTCTAACCAACACACTTTACTCCTCCTCTCTCACTTTTGGTTTCTAAGGCTAGGAGGTAGGCTAGAGTAGTTCTACTTCAGGTTCCAAGTATACTTTGGGATCTAGGTATGAGTTCTCTTGTATCTTTATTTTATTGTATGACTTTGATCTACTTCATTTATTCAGCTATTTCATATAAAGTTGTGCTTGTATACATGGGTGATTTGTTCATGTGTTCTTCGCTTGTTCATCATTTAGAGGCTCATGTTCTTGATGAACAAGGCCTTTCGATCCAGTTGACGAGTGACTTACTCATGTTTTCAGTGTTTGTTCATAAGTTAGAGGCTCGTGTTCTTCACGAACACGACCCTTTGATCTTGTTGAATAGACATAGGAAAGCACAAATCCGTTTGTGTTCCTAGCCTAGTTTGATCCAGTTAGATCCCATGTTCGTGTTGTCTGAAGTTCGTGCTCAAGCTACGGTACTTGGCGTAATTGGCCGGTTTACCTAGTGGCTCTGACCTGGGTCACAATAGCCCGAGCCGGTCAGGGTCTTGCTAACAACGTAAGCGTGGTGCTTGGGTTGCGTAGCTATGTTACTTATGAGTGTATCCCACGGTTTGTCTTGGGGTAGGCCGCGGTAGTGACAGCCGTTGGACCCTTCTGGAATCCCCCACGTTCAGATACGATGTAGGAGTCTAAAGTCTAACAACCGGAGTCGTGCGTAAGCGACGCGGGAGGTTAGCTCCCCCTTTGTACCTGGGTGCTTGAGCCAGCAGTCATGCAATGCTAGTGTGTATCTAACTCGTCTTAATAACTTTGTGTGTTTAGTACCTTAGAACCTAGAACTAACTCGTATGTTACCTCCTAAGCCTAGGACCTTTAGAGAGAGTGTGTTTGTGTGTTCACACTACCAACTTATCTATCATATCTCACCCCTGTACTTGAGTGTCTGGTTTGTTTCCATCTATGATTTATACTCATTGCAATAGTGTTGAACTTGTTAATCCGCCTAGCCTTCCTTGGATTCGATACATTTTGGAATACTCCTTTGGGGAAATACTACAATGGTACTTCTGTGCGCTTGCGGACTCTTGTAATCATTAGGATTACCATTTGGTCATTTCTGGCATCATTGCTAGGAACTCAAAACTTAGCATCAACGTTAAAAAATACCAACAAGCATTTCTGGCGCCGTTGCCGAGGAAGGCTAAGGATAACATGTCAACACTTTGCAAATGTTTATAATCATGACAGGGATGAAACAGTTCTCAATGCAGGCTAACTTCGATTGTCTTCTTTGTATATTGATGATGAAGACAGGTAGTGTATGATTGGTTTCGACTTACCACCGAATTTCACTGAAGATCCTGAGTCACTCGTGAGGAGAGCTATGTTGACGGTCCTTACAACAAAAATTCGACCGTCAAAACCTCGGGTTCGAGAGGAGTATATGACAAATTTCATGCACATTTTTAGTACTAATAAAGTTCCATGAGTTGTGTTGTGATTTTCATAGGCAGGTACACATTTTTGGAGAAATTGGGACCAACACACCACACGTGCTAGGCACGGCTGAACCACCAGGCACAGTCGGCCCTGCAGGTGCGGCCGGCACTGCCCCGTGGAGTGTCCCAGGTCCTAAGCACCACCTCTCCCTCGAGCACAACTTGGACGAACGAGATTCACTAAGGAAACGTCGGTTTGATCAAATGGTGGAGGCTAGGATCACTTGGATCAATGGGTCCACTTGTCCGGTCGCTCAACCACCACAACCGTCATCTAGAGGCAATGCTAGGCGTCCCCGAGCATGGTCGGTGCATCACACGGCACGGGGGTGGGACGGCCGCACCTAGAGGACCGGCCGCACCTATCAACTCGCGTGCCAGGCGAAACCGACCCAAGGAGCCGACCTACAACCGCCTCAGGAGCAGTGATCAGGGGCGTCCAAGGCGAGAGGCGGCACATCCCAGGGCCGACCGCACCTGGTGAGCCGGCCGCACCTGGCATGTGGCCCCCCTGCACTCCACCGACCTTCCTTGCCTATAAAAGCCACCTCCCACTCGCTGGATCACACACACAACGCAGGAGCATCTCCATTTCTCTCTTTTGTTCACTTAGAGTAGGATTAGTGTAGCTTGGGAGTTAGAGTCGAGTCGAGCTAGTCTCGGGGTTCCGGAGGAGTCTTCTTCAGAGTTCCAGTACTACTCTTGTATCCTTTCTTTGTTTAGACTCAAGTACAATTCAAGTTATCTTTCTATCTTACCTTTCGAGTCAATTACATTCAGCTTTTACTTTGCTCTAGAAGCTTTATTCTTGGTTTAGACTAAAGTTAGTTTAATCTTGGTTAGCATAGCTCTCTTGAACCCTATAGTGTTGTGGTCTTTCTTCGCTTGATCTCCGGTGTTTCATCGGAGAGAGAGACCTTCCTTCGTGATATCCGGGGAAAGGTTCTTTGGTTCGTTGTGAGCGCGGTGCTCAGAGCTTACCTTAGTCTTAGATTGGTGTCCCGTTCATCGGAATAGTTGTGGTACCCTAAGGAGGTGACAGCTCCGGACGGGCTTTGTAGTCCACCACGTTAGTTCGGGCCGGTTGGATTCAGCGCGTCGTCGTTCTCCCTTCTCATCCCAGTCCGAGAGCGCGGCCTTGCATGCCCCTGCAGCACTAGAAGAGCTTGTCGAGTTTAGCTTGCCTTGGTTATCCTTTGCCTTAGCTCTTTACCTAGAGTTGACAAGAATAGATAGATTGCGTTAGGATCCTTTCTCGTCTCGTTGTCCTCCCAGCTCGCTAGGTCCTCTCTAACCCTTTATCAAGATCTCCTTGTGTGTGTCAAGTTATCCTCGAATATCTTTATTCGTTACCCCCGCTATAGCTCTTTACCAAGTCTTGTCTTTCTCCACCATTTATTCGATCATCTTTGCCGTAGTGCCTCCCTTGGGAAAATATAAATACGATAACCCGAATACCACCGGGTGAAGTGCTACAACGGTAATCCGTGCGCTTGCGGACCTTTCTGTGATCATGTGTTTTACCAAAGACGTTCCCTAGCCCCGTTACTATGGGTGCAAACCCGGTAGCGACGCTTGCGAGTGCCTCAAGCATTCCTGGCGCCGTCACCGTAAGTGCAAACTTAGTAGTGCGGCTAAGGAGCGTCAACAAGCATTTCTGGCGCCGTTGTTGGGGAGGCAATAGGCATAAGATATCATTTAAACTTAGTGGTAGAATTATCGAGGTTCGGTGAGCCTCTATTTAAGCAGGTTTACCCTTGCTCTACTCTCGTGTATGCAGAGTAGTGCATGACCGGTTTCGACCTACCGTCCAACTTTAACGATAATCCGGAGTCGCTTGTGAGGAGAGTGCACCCTCGCGTCCTCATTCCTCAGAAGTTTCTCTCGAGTGAAGAGACGAACACCGTCTATCCCGTAGACAGCACCTCGTCAGCACCGATGGCCGAGAGGACGATCCGCGAGTTTTCGCCCCCTCCAACACCAATGTCCCTACCGGACCAAACACGATGGTGGGAGACGGAAACTTTGAACTCAAGCCGGCGTTGATAAACATGGTGCAAGCAAATCCGTTCTCCGGCAAGCCTAATGAAGATGCCAATGCACATCTCTAGCATTTTCTGGAGGTGTGCAGGACTTTCACTATCCGTGGAGTGACAGATGATGCAATCCGTCTTCGCCTATTCCCATTCTCATTGCTCAGGAAGGCGAAGCAATGGTTTTATGTGGAGCGAGATGCCATCAACACATGGGATAAGTGCTCAAAGGCATTTCTCGGAAAGTTCTTCCCGGTGGGCAAAACCAATGCCCTCCGCGCAAGAATTTCGGGTTTCCAGCAGCAGAATGATGAGAGTATCCCGGAAGCATGGGAACGTCTCCAGGAGTACATCACCGCGTGCCCGCATCATGGCATGCAGGGGTGGTTCTTGATTCAAACCTTCTACCATGGGCTCAAGCGTACCGCCCGTGAGCACCTAGATGCAGCCGCTGGAGGAGCCTTCTTCTCGCTACAAGTACCCGCCGCCAAGGAATTGATCGAGAAGATGGTGGCAAATCAAGGTTGGGATGGAGATCATCTCCAACCCCATACCCGCGGTGTACACCAAGGCGATGGAATCGACATGCTCATCGCCAAGATGGACCTCCTAATGAAGAAATTGGAGGCACCAAGCAATATGGAGACCGCCAAGATCATGGACGCTCGCATGACGTGCGAGGTTTGCGGTAATGTGGGTCATTCGGGAAATGATTGTCCCGAGACAAGGGAAGAAGCTAGCTTCATCAACAATGGCAACAACAACGGGTTCCGCAACAACAACTACAACAATCAAGGGTGGAACTCAAGGCCCAACTTCCCGTTCAACAATCAAAATGGAGGTAACTATTCTAACAATTTCAATAATCATCCTTCCATTAAAGATCTTGTCTTTGGCCAAGCTAGAATTAATAAAAATTTAAACAAGAAGCTAGCCACCAATGATAAAGTTCTCGAAAATTTAAATTCCACCATAGAATCCTTCACTACTGCTATGAAGAATCAGCTAAGCTTTAATAAAATGATAGAAACTCAACTTGCTCAGCTTGCTGCTCCTTTACCTTCTTCTGAATCGGGTGGAATCCCGGGGCAACCCGAGCCTACCCAAGAGAACGTTAGCGTTATATCCACCAGATGGGGTAAGCCATCTAGGAGGATGTATGCACCTAACCATGTAGGGAAGCTTATACATCAAATCCAAGACCCATGGGAGGAATCACCAGTCTTGCACAAGAAAGATAACGGATATCCGGCTATCACATGCATGATCTACTATCGAAAGATCAAGAATGCTCTTTGCGACCTTGGTGCAAGTGTCAGCCTCATGTCCAAGGCCATGTTTGAGGAGTTAGGATATCCTGCTCTTTCTCCGACAACGATTGCAGTCCAACTTGCCGACTCATCGATCAAATATCCAGAGGGCATAGTGGAAAATCTCTTGGTGAATGTCAAAGGCTCATATGTCTTTGCGGATTTCGTGGTCCTCGACACACAAGAAGAAATGCCACTTATTCTTGGGCGACCATTCCTAAGAGATGTCAATGCAAGGATTGATGTCGGAGCCGGAAGGATTCAGTTCCGCATAGGGCGAAGAAACATGACATTCCCATTCCAAGCAAAGGAAGAGCAATGTTACCTAGTGCAAGACGAGGAAGCTAGGGGGTGGAGGAAGCCATGGCCCCAAGAGAAGGTGGCCCCGACCAAGCCCAAGGTGAAAGCATTCAAGGGGCGCCACCAAACAAGGAAGCCGAAGGCAATCAACAAGGCTAAGGGGGAAAAGAAGACGGAAACCAAAAACACCCCCGCTAAAGCCTCACCGACTTCAGCGCCACCGAAGAAAACAAAGATGGTGTGGCGTGTGAATAGAGCATCGTCCGAGTCTTCCACTCCGGGACCAGACGAGTCCAAGATCAATTGAGTAATCGGAGGAGTCCCTCTCATGGACTCTAAACCACGAGCCCTCACCGTGAGGTAAACCGGTATTTATCTCATATTTCCCTTCCAACATTTTATTTCATGCATCAAGCATATTTAAATTTCAAATTTGATTTCACCATTGCATTAGTAAGTAAACAAGACATAGAAAAACAGTTTTGGAGATTTTTGGTGATACGGCCGAACCTAGAGGTACGGCCGTACTTCCCCTCGACAAAATTTTTGTGCAGGATGTTTACAGAAGGGGACACGAGTGCTTGGGACAAACATAGTAGGGCCGGCCGAACCTAGTGGTACGGCCGTACCTACGATTTTCCACAAATACATCAAGTCAACCACTACAAGCTTCCAGGTGCTCAACTCATCACCAAAATGAAGACACGCCAACCAGGTAGCAAAAAATTAGCTTGGGGGAGACCCCATTTTCAATAAAGGAAGGTATGTCCATCCAAACCAATTTTCAACATCTTGTTTACCACTTTTGAATAAAAGAAAAACAACAAAGATATTTGCTTCAACCATGTGCGCTTGAAATCTTGTCTATATCCTCACTTTGGAAGTGATGAATAGTTGCTATGTTAAAACTTTGCAAGAACCTAGTGTACAACCTTGTGCTCTATGAGCATTTGAATTTGTTGGTATATTTTGAGACAAGAGCCTGAAATAAAACTTTGTGGGAAGCAAATGCTTATGACCAAACCTAGGGTGTTGACTAGTATGATATGGTGAGACAATGTTGATCTTACTCTATCTCATAGTATGGTGAAAATCCCAGATGATTTCTTTTGAAAATAAAACAAGACAAGTTCCTCAATGTTCATATCACCTACCAAAGCCATATGTCGACATCCATGTATAAACCTTCTACATATGCTTGCTTGTGACCCATTGAGTTGTGCCAAATTGTTGTGACCCTTGGTAGAATCTTTTCATGCTTCCATGATCGAGATCACGTACACCCACATATACATGCTAATTCCTACACCGGGAGTTACGCAAAACATGCCATCCATCCACCAAAAATAAATACTCCAAAGTTCCAAAGAGATTTCTCTTCTTGTATTCTTGCAAAAAGAGAGAGGGGTCATTGATCCGAGGAACCTTGTCTTTCTTTGCAATAATTTTCAAAAAACTCCGAGATAGGATCCAGAAAAGAAGAAGAGTGAGAGATGCAAAGTCAAAAACCATTCTACTCTTCAACCTCCAAAGGCAAGGTGGAAAGCTACAAGCCCCACAGGTAAGATAAGGCTAAGTTTCTCTCGTACCAATCTTTTCAAATAGCAAGAAGAGCATGGGTTTGTGCATAGGTACTTGCCGAGTAGTAACATCATGCAACTATTGATCTGTCGAGGCCAAGTCTAGGCTTTGCTCGAGGACGAGCAAACGTTTAGCTTGGGGGAGTTTGTTGACGGTCCTTACAACAAAAATTCGACTGTCAAAACCTCGGGTTCGAGAGGAGTATATGACAAATTTCATGCACATTTTTAGTACTGATAAAGTTCCACGAGTTGTGTAGTGATTTTCATAGGTAGGTACACATTTTTGGAGAAATTGGGACCAACACACCACACGTGCTAGGCACGGCCGAACCACCAGGCACGGCCGGCCCTGCAGGTGCGGCCGGCCTGGCAGGTGTGGCCGGCCCTGCCTGGTGCGGCCAGCCCTGCCCCGTGGCGTGTCCCTGGTCCTAAGCACTGCCTCTCCCTCGAGCACAACTTGGACGAATGAGATTCACTAAGGAAACATCGGTTTGATCAAATGGTGGAGGCTAGGATCACTTGGATCAATGGGTCCACTTGTCCGGTCGCTCAACCGCCACAACTGTCATCCAGAGGCAATCCTAGGCGTCCCCGAGCATGGTCGGTGCATCATATGTGTCAGGGACAGCCACAGGGGTCCCCTAACTACGGGGGAAATCACCCTTTCCAAAAATAATGATAAGAATCATCTTCCCAAATCAACCCCAGCCAAGGCACGGACGAAACCCACGGCCTGCTGCGGCCCAACGGCCTTCACGGCCCACCACGTGAGCGCTCTAGCCGCCCTCGAGCGAACCTCCGCTTCGCTCGAGGGTCAGACATCACTCGAGCGAGCCCCCGCCTCACTCGAGGGTTAGACACCCCTTGAGCAGATCTCCGCCTCGCTCGAGGACTAGCATCCCTCGAGCAGATCTCCGCCTCGCTCGAGGCTCCCACTCCACAGCTCAAGGCATTTCAAACCGTTTCTCTCGACCAAGACATTAAATGCCCCGTCCCATCAAGGGCGCCGCAGTCAAAGACCGAATCCCCACCACGCCGACTCACTGACACCGCTCGGGAATCCGCCCCCGGCACTGTGCGGCCATGCCGCCCTTGTGCCACCTTCCCGGGCACTATACGGGAACTATGCGGGCACTGTTTGCTCGCTGTGCGGAGAGGCCGGGGTCATTCCCAAGGTACTATGCCGCCTGCTCCCGTCCTTCCCCCATGCTGCGCCCCTCGAAAAGGCATGGGGATACCCTCGAGAGGTGTACGAACGATGACCAAGCACACGACCAGGGCGGCGCGGTGAAGCGGGATGAGCGGAGCACGTCTTTTCCGTCACCTCCTTCCCGTGGCAGCCATCCCCGGCACTGTAGAGCCACGCCCGGCGGTGTGGAGCCCAGTTCTGACGGGACGCCGCCACGCCAGCCCCTGTACAGCCCAAGCGCTCTCGTCAGCAAGACCCTCGAATCAACATATGGACAACAACCAGGCGCAAGTGCCGGCCAGATCACCCTCGAAACTGCCCTCAAGCAAGTACGGAAGCCACCACGACGCCCACAGGGGTCGGGATACGCCATGACGGCCTTCAAATCGCAGACACTATACACCAGTACCATGACACTGCTCAAAAACCCACGCGGTGCACCTGTAGGATGCCTCCCCTTGGTCTATAAAAGGAGGAGGTAGTCGCCCAGCCGCGGGGGGTCGGAGAACAACACGTTCACCCGCACTCACGCCCATGTTCCCACCGATATTGGCACTTCGCCTCAATCATCTAGCAGGGACTTGGAGGACTCTCCTCCTCTCCCACCTGGCTTGTAACCCCCCCTCTACAGGCACCCTCGTTGCATCGCAATTGTTGGGGAATTAGGTAAAAACCTTTCACCCTCGAAACGTCAAAACTGCCGAATTCGTGAATATGTCACAAGGTCTTTCGTGGCAAGAAAGCATTCTTGAAGGTGTTTCGTTATTTTTTATATACTTCACTGATCCACTGACGATGTGCCAAATAAATTGCCGAATTGGCATCAGAATCGCAGGTCTATTTCTTATTTCAGGAGATCAGGAATCCGGTGAATTCGGGAAACCATGAAGTCGGGAATCTCGGAGGTTCAGAGGGATTTCTCTTCGGCCGCAGATTCTGGAGCTCAGTTCGAGGACCGTGATGGTTAGCGATCTTCGCGAATGAAGATTCGGGGGTTAAAGAAGGATCAGGTCAAAGATGTGCCTCAAAACTCCGGGTTCGAAGTGTGAACTAATGGCAGGCTTGTAAATGTATGAAATTAGCCCCGCAAATCACGGGATGTGAAAGACATTCATGTACATGTTCACACTAGGAATATTCTCTAGATTCGAGGGTAATCTCGGAATGTAAAAGTCCCTTCGTCTCACTATAAAAGGGGGCTCGAGGGCACATGTAAAGGGATTCAGAACTTTTGAGGCGAGCACAGACTTTCAGGGATTCCTTGTCCCCTCTTTCGTTCTAACTTTCGTGTGTTCAGTCCGGAGTCTTGTGTTCGGGGATCCCATCCGATTTTCGGACCCCCCCAACATTGGCGCCCACCGTTGTTTCAGCCGAAGAACAACTCACGATGCCTCCACAGAAAAGGTCCAAGAAGAACACTACCGCTGAAGCTGACCAAGAAGATCACTACGCTGAAGAAGACAATGGAATCTCTCTTACTACGGAACCTTCACAAATCACAGATCAAGAAAGGAGGGCAAACCTTGAGGCTCTTCAGAAGGCAAGAGCTGAGAAAATAGCGCATACTCTAGAACCATTCACTGAAGGAGAAGCTAATGAGGATGATGATCAAGCTGTTGACAGAGAACTAGAAAGGGTGAACCAAAAAGTGTTGCAGCTTCAGAAAGAGAAGGAGAGATTCACGAACCAGCTGGAAGCAAAAAGAAGAGCTTCGGAGAAGCTGGAGAAACTTAACCAGGCCAAAGAGCAAATAGAAAGGATGCAAAGAGAGATCGATGAAATGAAAGAACAGGAAACCAGTTCACTGTGGCGTGATTCACCACATCAGAACTCTGGCCAGAACAGAAGAGCTTCAAGAGAAAACTTCTTTGTGGGTAACGGAATCTCGCAGTTCGCGAATCCAGATTCACCACTCTCACTCGGGTTGCAAACGGCACCATGGCCGCCAAAGTTCAAACCAGTCTCTCTCCCGAAGTATAATGGATATGGAAACTCTAGACAATTCCTCATGCGATATGAATCAGCCGTGAATTCAGCAGGAGGAGATGATGTCGCACTGGCCAAATCCTTCATCATTTCTTGTGAAGGCCCAGTCCTCAACTGGTACTCTCTACTACCACCATACTCAATCTGCAGCTGGATTGACCTCAAGACAAAGTTCATCCAAGCTTTCCAGATATTCCATGAAACCGCGGCAAAGTCATCAGATCTGTACAATTGCAAGCAAAAAGATAGAGAGCCATTGCAGAGCTTCGTAAGAAGATTCATGCAACAAAGATCTCAGATCCCAGAAGCGGACGACAAGACAACAATATCAGCGCTCATCAAAGGTCTAACTCTAGGACCAACAGCCTCACACCTGACCCGAAGAGAGCCAAAGACCATTGATGAACTCTTTCATGAACTAGAAGAATACATCAAGTCTGACGAAGATCATAGAAGAAGAGTGGCCGAGCGAAATCAAGAAAGGCAGGGTAATAGAGGAACAGCATCGAGACCTCATTACCAAAACCCACGAAACATCAACAATGTGGAAAATCCAGAGTTCAACCAGCACAGCAAACCAAGTACAAGAGGAGGTTTTGCGTCTAGAGGAAGAGGAAGGGGAAGAGCAATATAGCACACGTGCGCGATCTGCTGGACGTACGGCCCCGTGGCCGGAACCAGGATAAACTCGTGTCCTTACATTGCTTAGCACCGACCATCGAGAGACTGATCACAGCGTATTTCATTAGTTAGTGTCAGGGCTAATCTCAACACCGACAGTTGGCGCGCTAGGTAGGGGGTCTGCGCTGTGATCGTCTCCTTACCAGCAGTCTCGATGGTGATTCGCACCGAGATGACGTCCCGGAGGTACGCCATGGGCAGCTCCGACCCCTTCCCAGCCGGATTCAAAATCCGGTTCGGGAGCCCGAACTTTCAGGCTACGGGGAACGGCTACCTCATGCGCCTCACCAACTGCGAAGAGCTCCACCCTTGGCGGTCGACCGGGCCAGGCCCGATACCCGCCACGCCCGCGCCAGACGCCCCGACACCAGCACTGGCGGCAGCAGCGGCCGCCTCGACGTCCCGACACCACAAGCGCTCAGGTCAGCGCTCGCGCCAGGCGCACACGGAGTGGCGTCGGGTAGCACGCGCTGCAGCACGGAGGGACGCACCCCCGCCGACGGACACGACGGCGCCCCCCGCGGGGGAACACGCGGCCGCAAGGCCATAGTTCCCCCATGGGATGCGCAACTCCGCCACAGCGTACGCCTCATCCGTCAGCACCGACGTGGCCGCGTATGAAGACCTCCCGGGGCACCACCTGCTGACGATCCGGAACCTCATCACCACCACCAACGACGAGTTGTACCACGGCTCGGCCAGCGAGCTGCCACCCGCAACCTCGCACGGATACGCGGAGTGGGACTTCTCCAGCGTACCAGACCCTATAATGTTCCGACGGTTCCTCGACGCCGCGGACTACTGGTTCGGCTGCTCTGACGACTCCAGCGAAGGGAGCTACGATCCCACACGTGAGTGCTTCGTAGTCGCCATCAACGAACACGCCGACAGAGCGGACGGAGCAAGCGACGGAGATGCACCCCAAGACCCCGAGCTGAACCCGTCGCCAGCCCCACCGGCGGGCAACGCGGACGTCACTGCGCAGCTAGCTCAGGCACGCGAGCTTGAGGCAAAGCTCGCAGAAGAATACCGGCAGGTGCGGCTCTTACACGCCACCATCGCGGGGGAAGCCTCGGCGCGTGGCGAACGCGCCCGAGAAGCGGGGAGGCAAGCCCGCGAGCGCATCAACACCGACTTCAACGTCGACGACCCGCACACGCCACCCCGAGCCAGCCAAAAGCTCATCGCGACGGTGACATTGCTCCGAGCCATGCCTGAGCCTTCGATGCCACAGGCACGCAACCTGTGCCGCGAGGCGCAGGCTCTCATCGAGCAGGCTGTCGTGCAACAAGCTGAGAGCTCCGCGTCCCCCATGCGCAACCAGTCCAACGCGCGGGGCGGTGATGACGCACCGGACCAGGAGGCATCAGTCCACACCCCAGGGGGCGCGGCGAGACAGCCGGCGAACTAGGGCAGGACGCCTGTTAGGGAGCGAATCCTCGACACGCGCGGCCAAACCTAGGACGGGGACGATAGCAACGTCCTGAACGCCAAAAGGAGGGGCGACGCGGAGGCACGAACGGCAGCAGGCTACCACCCTCGACGTGGTGGTCGCTACGACAGCCGGGAAGATCGCTCTCCGACATCGGAACCCCCGGGAACCCGCGTGTTCAGCCGGGAGATCCGCACGGCGAACATCCCCCAGCGCTTCCGCCAACCCACGACCATCACCAAGTACACGGGGGAGACGGACCCTCGAGTATGGCTGAATGATTACCGCCTGGCTTGCCAGCTGGGCGGTGCCACCAATGATGCCGTGATTATCCATAACCTACCGCTACACCTTGCGGACTCAGCCTGGACATGGCTCGAGCATCTGCCGGCCAGTCAGATTCACGGCTTGGATGACCTGGTCTGCATGTTCGTGGGAAACTTCCAGGGCACGTACGTGCGCCCCGTGAATTCCTGGGACCTGCGAGGATGCACCTAGAAACCTGGTGAGTCCCTCCGAGACTTCATACGATGCTTCTCCAAGCGCTGCACCGAGCTTCCGAGTGTCGCCCAGTCCGAGATCGTGCACGCCTTCCTCGAGGGCACGACCTGCTGGGACCTTGTGCGCGAGCTTGGAAGGAGCCTGTCGGTCGACTCCAATGAGCTATTCGACATCACCACCAGCTTCACCTCTGGGGAAGAGGCAGTGGGGGTAATCTTCGACGGCAAGAAAGGTAAACACGTGGACGACGTGCCTGCGGAGGGCAGCAAGTCCAAGGAGCCCGCGAAGAAGCAAAAGCGGGGTAAGAAGGGCAAGAGAAGACCCAACGTGACGCACACGCACAGGGATGCGGTGAGGAAGACGACGAGGCCCTCGCGATCGACCTTGCACGCAAGGGCCCTCGAGGCCCCCCTCGAGGCCCCGGCGTATTCGACGACATGTTGAAGAAGCCCTGCCCATACCACAAGACCCCAGTCAACCACACCCTCGAGAAGTGCGACATGCTTAAGAAATACTACAGCCGTGTCGCCACGAAGGAGGACGAGGCCAAGAAGGATGGGGGTGACGGGGGCGCTGATGGTTTCCCCACCGTGGAGAATGTCTTTCTCATCTTCAGGGGACCGATGGTGGACATGTCCACCAGCCAGCGCAAGCACGAGCGGCATGAAGTCCTTCCTTCCTCGACTGGTCGGAGGAGGCTATCACCTTCAGCCGCAAAGATCACCCAAACCGCATCCCCAATCCGGGCCAATACCTGTTGGTTGTCGATCCCGTCATCGGCAACTCGCGTTTCTCCAAGGTGCTGATGGACGGCGGCAGCAGCCTCAACATCTTGTACGCCCACACTCTGCGACTGATGGGGATTGGCCTGGATCAGCTGCGGCCCAGCACGACGCCGTTCCATGGTGTCGCGCCGGGCAAGCGCGTCCAGCCCCTCGGGCAGATCAACCTACCAGTCTGGTTCGGCACGCCGGACAACTTCCGTAAGGAGACCCTCACCTTCGAGGTGGTGGGGTTTCGGGGCGCGTACCACGCCATTCTCGGGCGTCCGTGCTACGCCAAGTTCATGGCGGTCCCAAATTACACCTACCTCAAGATGAAGATGCCAGGGCCAAAAGGCGTCATCACGGTGGGCTCGTCAATCGAGCATGCATTCGACTGCGATGTTGAGTGCGTCGAGCACGCTGAGGCGCTCGCGCTGGACGAGTCGCTCATTGCGGATATGGAGAAACTGGCCAACGAGGGCCTCGACTCCCCCACCAAGCACGCAGGCAGTTTCGAGGCTGCCGAGCAGACCAAGGAGGTGCCCCTCGACGCTGCTGCCCCCAAGGGCAAGGCGTTGAGGGTCAGTTCTACCCTCGACCCGAAATAGGAAGTGGTGCTCGTCGACTTTCTCCGCGCCAACGTAGATATCTTCGCGTGGAGCCCCTCGGACATGCCGGGCATTCCGAAGGAGGTCGCCGAGCACTCCCTTGACATCCTACCTCACTCCAAAGCTGTGCAACAGCGCCTGCGACGCTTTCACGAAGAGAGGCGCCGGGCGATTGGAGTAGAGCTGCGGAGGCTCTTGGAGGCCGGATTCATCAAGGAGGTGTTCCATCCCACGTGGCTAGCTAATCCCGTACTAGTTAAGAAAAAGAATGGGAAGTGGCGGATGTGTGTAGATTACACCGGCTTAAATAAAGCATGTCCTAAGGTTCCCTTTCCTTTGCCACGGATTGATCAAATTGTAGATTCTACCGCGGGGTGCGAGCTCCTATGTTTCCTTGATGCCTATTCGGGTTACCACCAAATAAAGATGAAAGTGTCCGACCAGCTCGCGACTTCTTTCATCACACCGTTCGGCATGTTTTGCTACGTAACAATGCCATTTGGTCTTCGGAACGCCAGGGCCACATACCAGTGATGTATGCAACACGTTTTCGGGGATCACATCAGGCGGACCATGGAGGCATACGTAGATGACATTGTCGTCAAGACCAGGAAGGCGGACGACCTGGTTAACGATTTGCGCGTAACATTCGACTGCCTACGGGTGAACGGGGTCAAGTTGAACCCCGAAAAGTGCGTCTTTGGGGTGCCGCGCGGCATGCTGCTGGGTTTCATTATCTCCCAGCGAGGCATCGAGCCCAACCCCGAGAAGGTTTCGGCCCTTGATCGGATGGGGCCAATACGGGACTTGAAAGGGGTGCAGAAGGTTTTGGGTTGCCTGGCAGCTCTGAGCCGCTTCATCTCGCGCCTCGGCGAGAAGGGCTTGCCCCTCTACCAACTCCTGAAGAAGCACGAACGCTTTTCCTGGACCATCGAGGCCCAGGAAGCCCTCGACAAGCTGAAAGCAACGCTTGCGCACGCGTCGATCCTCACGCCGCCTCGAGACGGCGAACCTCTGTATCTCTACATCGCGGCAACCACCCAGGTGGTTAGTGCGGTCATCGCGGTGGAGAGAACAGAGGAAGGCCATGCCCTACCAGTCCAGAGACCGGTATACTACATCAGCGAGGTATTGTCCGAAACCAAAACGCGGTATCCACACATCCAGAAGCTGCTCTATACGGTGGTGCTCGCACGGCGCAAGCTGCGGCATTACTTCGAGGCCCATCCGGTCACTGTGGTCTCGTCATTCCCATTGGGAGAGATAGTCCGCAACCTGGACGCCTCGGGTAGAATCGCGAAGTGGTCCGTGGAGCTCATGGGCAAAACCCTCACTTACGCGCCACGCAAGGCAATCAAGTCTCAGATCTTAGCGGACTTCGTCGCTGAATGGACCGACACTCAGCTGCCCCCATTACAGATCCAGGCTGAGTGTTGGACCCTCTACTTCGACGGGTCGGTGATGAAGACCGGTGCAGGCGCGGGCCTGCACTTTGTTTCGCCGCTCGGAGAACACATGAGGTACGTGGTATGCCTGCATTTCCCCACGTCAAATAACATGGCAGAGTACGAGGCCCTCCTCTGCGGCCTCCGAATCGCCATCGAAACCGGCGTCAAGTGCCTCGACGTCAGGGGGGATTCCCAGCTGGTCATCGATCAAGTCATGCAGAACGCAAACTGCCACGACGAGAAGATGGAGGCGTACAGCAATGCCGTGCGCGCACTCGAAGATAAATTCTATGGCATCGAGCTCAACCACATCCCGCACAAGTACAACGAGGAGGCAGACGAGCTGGCGAAGATCGCGTCGGGGCGAATCACTGTCCCCCCAAACATCTTTGACCGCGACCTCACCAAGCCTTCCGTCGACCTTAGCAAAGCTTTCCCGAATCCAGAAGAGCCCTCGGGGGCTCCCTCGAGGCCTGCGGGTGCGGAACCCATGGACGAGGACCCCTCGAACGAGGAATTTGTACTTTCCCTGCTTGAGGGGTACGGGGTTAACGAAGCCGAGGCTATGGAAATCGACAAGGCCCTTCACGCGGAGGACTGGCGGAGCAAGTACCTCGCCTGGATCGATCGAGGGGAGCTACCCTCGGACCGAACCGAAGCAAGGCGCATCGCCAGGAAGGCCAAGTCGTTCACCGAGACTAGCGGCGAACTGTACAAGTGCGGCGCATCAGGAATTCTACAACGGTGCATCCCCATCCCCGAATGCCGTGAGTTGATCCGGGACATCCACGCGGGCGTATGCGGCCATCACGCAGCGCCGCGTACCCTCGTGGGCAACGCGTTCCGCCAAGGCTTCTACTGGCCCACTGCAGTGGCCGACGCCAACGAGGTCGTGCGCACCTGCGAGGGGTGTCAGTTCTACGCCCGCAAGACGCACCTCCCGGCTCACGCCCTCCAGACCATACCCATTACATGGCCATTCCCTGTGTGGGGATTAGACATCGTCGGGCCCCTGCAGAAGGCGCACGGGGGCTACACACATTTGCTGGTCGCAATCGACAAGTTTTCAAAGTGGATCGAGGCACGCCCTATCACCAACCTCAGGTCCGAGCAAGCGGAATCATTCTTCACCGACATTGTCCACAGGTTCGGAGTTCCAAACTCCATCATCACTGACAACGGTACCCAGTTTACCGGCAAGAAGTTCCTGGAGTTCTGCGACGACCACCACATCCGCGTGGATTGGGCAGCCGTCGTGCACCCTCAGACCAACGGTCAGGTGGAGCGTGCCAACGGCATGATTCTACAAGGCCTCAAGCCCAGGACCTTCGACAAACTGAATAAGTTCGGCCGGAAATGGATTCAGGAGTTACCGTCGGTCATTTGGAGCCTTAGAGCCACCCCGAGCAGAGCTACGGGGTTCACTCCGTTCTTCCTCGTCTATGGTGCAGAGGCCGTCCTCCCCACAGATTTGGAATATGGATCCCCTAGGCTTAGGGCCTGTCAGGAAAGCTTGAACCAGCGGGCTCGCGAAGACTCGCTAGACCAAGTGGACGAGGCCCGCGACGTGGCAATAATGCACTCGGCGAGGTACCAGCAATCACACCGGCGATACCAAGCCCAAAAGATTCGACGACGGAACTTTAGCGAGGGCGACCTAGTCCTAAGGCTACGACAAGACAACCGGGGCCGACACAAGCTATCACCACCATGGGAAGAGCCTTACGTCGTCGTCGAAGTGCTCAAGCCCGGCACGTACAAGCTGGCAAATGAAAAGGGCGAAGTCCTCACCAACGCTTGGAACATACAACAGCTACGTCGCTTCTACCCTTAAGATTTCCAAGCTTCTTTTGTATATCTCGCATTCGTAAATAAAAAAAGAAGGGTGACTCGGTTTTACCCTCAACCAGGGCCTCGACACAAACCAAGTCCCCCTCGGGGGCTACGATGGGGGGTTCCCCCGGAGTGTCCCGATTCTTTTTCGCAAATGTTAAAATGTTACACCTCGAGCACTTGCGGGAACAGAGGCCGAGCGCGAGCTAACCAAGCCCAGGGACAGCCGGGCCGCAGGACCGCTGATGCCTCCGAGAGGATAAGCATCCCCCTCGCTACCCCACGGCTAAGTTGGCTCGCGAGCGTTAACTTCTTAGCCGAAACTTCCCCGAAAGGCCCGAGGAAAACATGATAACATAACAAGATAAAACTCACAAATAAACTCATGCACAGCACAAAGCATTGTTTATACAAACAACCGACACTTATTCAAATCTCTAACAAAATACTGATGGGCCTCGAGACCCGAGTCCTCAGGGAGCACGGGGGCTGGGAGCGGCAGCGGCTTCACCCTCAGTGGCGTCGGGGAACAGGTCCACCTCGAACATGTCAGCAAGGGCTGCGGCGGGCTCCGCCATGGACGCATCAACCGCCCTCACTGCTTCAAGCTCGGCATCCTCACCCACGACGTCGTCAGGGAGGACGTAGCCGTCCCGCAGTAGACTGAAGTCGAGGACGTAGTGGGTCGAGGTCAGCCCCAAGGTCTTCTGGACACCAAGTCGAAGAGCACCGCGCAGGCGCTCAGTGACCCGGCTGCCCAGGGACCGCAGGCGGCTTGCTATCGAGCTACCCGAGGATTGACCCTCGGTCCCCTCGAGCTCACGACACACCTCGAGGGCAGCAGTCTCCAGGTCCTTCAGCTCGCCCTGAGCCTCGTTGTAGGCAACCTGGAGAGATTGCATCTCCCCTGAAGGGTCCGCCGCGCTCTACTGCAGCTCTGCGACACCAAAGCGAACATCACACCTCGAAAGAGCGCAACAAAGAACCAAGACGGTTAAAGGACGAGACTTACCCTCGGCTCGCTTCTTCTCGGTCTCAAGCGCGGCCCGCGCAGCGTTGACGTCCCGCTGGGGCTGAGAGATTGAGGCGTCGCGCTGCTGAAGCATGTCCCTCACTCCCCCGAGCTCCTCGCGCGCGAGCTGGAGCTGGGACTGGGCCTCTTGGAGAGCGACGCCCATCTGCTCAATCTCTCGGGCTTTTTCTGCAGCCTGAGAGAGCTGGGCCCGCACCTCCTCGAGTGCCTTGCATTCCCGCTCAAGCTGCGCCTGAGCCTCGGTGAGGGTTGTGTCCTTCAGTGTGAGTTGAGACTGCGCCCCCTCGCGGGCACTACACTCCTCCGCAAGCCGGCCCTCCACAGCCGTCAGCGCATCACCCTTCTCCTTCAGGGCTGCGGCGAGCCCCTCAGCTTTTTGGGCTTTCTGCTCCGCCTGAGCGAGGCACGCCTGCACATCCTCCAGCAACATGCGATCGCGCTCGGCGTGGGCCTGCGCTTCGACAAGGGTAGCGTCCTTCAGCGCGAGCAGGGACTGCGCCTCGCTCAGCGCCGTGCGCCCCTGCTGGAGTTCCCCCTCCTTGCTCTGCAGTGCGGCGCCGAGCTGTTCGGCCTCCTTGGCCTTCTGTTCTGCCTCGGTGCGGTGGGCGTCGCGTTCCTCCACCGCGCGGCGCAGCTCGCCTTTCTTCAACTCGAGGCTCGCCTTCGTCTCGAACATCTCGTCGCGGAGGCACTCCATCGCCAGGCCCAGATGCTCGTTCTCCTGGCACGCCGTCTCGTGGAGGGTGTGGAGCCTGGCGAGGAAGGAAATTTTGTCCCCCGCGTCGCCCCACAACCGCTGCCAAAAAAACAAACAAAACAGAGAAAGACTCAGACAAGACATAGCCAAGAAAGGGAAAAAGGAGAACAAAGGGGGGAGCGGGGCCACGGGATTAGTGCACGAACCCAGAACAGTGGCGCCGCCACTTCTTTGTGAAGCCTCGTGGCCTCGCTAAGCAGGTCCTACACCTGAGATCCCGACTCGAGGAATTCCCTCCAGTTGAGAAACTCCGCGTGCGAGTGCTCCACTGTATCCCATGGGACATAGGGGTGACCAAGCCCGATGCACCAGTCACTGGGGAATTCATCGTAGTCGCGCGCACGCGACGACGACGCGCCGGCCCCCTGCGGCGGCGCTCCCGACACGTGCTCGAGCGAGGTGTCCCCCCGCACCCCGTCATCTTCCACCAAGGTCCCAACCCGCGGGACGGTCACATCCGCCGCGGGCGGAACCTCTCCCGCACCACTCATTCGCGGGGTTCCGCCCCTCGAACCACCTCCTGCCCTCGACACGGCCGCACGGGCCTGCTCCTCCCCTCGCGGGGCGTCTCGTGATGCCACCAACTGAGAGGGCGCCGCCGCCACCACCGCCGGCCGCGATGTCCTCGCCGAATGAGGACGCGTCGTGCGGACCGTGTCGCGCGCCTCCAACCTCAGCGCCTTGGTCCGCGCTAGCTCCGATGCGATGAGGCCGCCAGTGCGGCTAGGAGAAAGGAAAGGGGGAAATCAGGGTCTCAACCGAATAAAATTAGACAAGATAAACACGATACGACACTTACCACCGGGATGACACCTGACGCTTAAGCTTCCTCGAGGCCTGCGTGGGTGGCGAGCCCCCCGCGCCGGGCGCGCCCCCCATCGTGGCGCCCTCACCAGCCGATGCCGTGCCCGCCTCTGAGGTCGGCGCAGCGCGGGCCCGCGCCAGTGATGGCGCGGGCTGAACAGTCGCTTCCTTGCCCTTGGCCCCCGAGGCCAAGGGCACTTCCTCCTCTTCATCCTCCTCCAACTCGGCCCTGGCGACGCTGCCGTCGCTGCCGCTGCTTGTATCCTCTGGGGTCGGCGGGGGGGAGAGACCTTCTTTCTCCCGCTGCACCCACTCCATGTTGTGCGCCTAGCGACGCTCCCCGCGCCTCTTCATCTTCGCCTTGTCGGTGTCCGCCCTCGCCTTCACCTCCCGCTGTTTCTCATGGTTGGCGGCGTGTGAGTTGGGCGTGGGGGGATCCGTGCCATAGGCGCTTCTCCCCATCTCCGGCTGCCACCACTGCAAACGCCAAAAATTAGCCGTCGAAGTCAAAATCGATCTTGAAGTTAGTAAAATTGACGAAAATTTCTTACCAAATCAACGGCCCCGTCGTCGGGCCGCATCCGGGGCGACCACAGCACCTCGTCAGGGTCGCACACCATCTTCCTGGTGTCCACCATGCGCCTCACCCTCTGGGCCGCGTATACCAGGGCAAGGGGCTCGGCCAGCAGCCGCGACCGCGCCAGCGCGTCGGGGTCCGCGCCCTCCGCCATCTAGTAAATGGGAAGCGCCCTCTCCATGAGGGGCACCACCCGCCGCTGGTGGCACTGCGCGAGGACGGCCGCCGCGGTCAGCCCCGCGTCGGTCAAGGTCTTCAGCGCCTTCAGGTAGGGCGCCAGCTTCGCCCTCCGCGCGGGGTCCGACACCCCCGGTCCCCAGTGGAACGGGCGGTGGTCCAGAACCTTCTCGGTGTAGGGCGGGAGGCTGTTGCCGTCGTTGCGAAGATAAAACCAACCCCTGTCCCACTTCGCATTGTTGCTCATCATGGTGTTGGGCGGGTATACACCGACCCCCTTTCCCCGCAGCGTGAACGTGAGCCCGCCGGCGCGAACGGGTCGGCGCCTACCCTTGCCGCCGACCGCCAACGTGAAGAGCTCTCCTCGGAAGAGGTGGAGCCACAGGTCCCACGAGACGGGGACGCCTAGGAAGCCCTCGCAGACGCCCACAAAGGTTGCCGCCTGCGAGATGGCGTTGGGGGAGAAGTTGTGCAGCTCCACGCCGTAGTGGTAGCACAGCCCCCGCATGAACCGGCCGGTGGGAGCATTGAATCCCCGCTCATGTAAACGGATGAGGCTCACCACGTACCCCTCCGGGGGCTGCGGCTCTTGGTTCCGCGCCGGCGGAACGATCCACGCCGGCCTGCTTGGGTCGGTGTTGGCCGCCAGCTGCCCGCCGGCGACGAGTCCTTCAAGGAGGTGCGCATCCACATTGGAAGGACCCCACGGCTCGACCTCCAGATACTCAACCATGGCGAACGTGGGGTGGAAGAAGAACGCGGAGGCGAAGGCTGCGAGAAAGCGCGTGCTCAGGAGGCGAGAGGAAGGAGAAGGCGAGTGCGAAGCGAGCGAAATGGCTAAGGTAAAACTCCCCCTCTTCACCCGTTGTTTTTTATAATGAAAGGGGGCGGGGGAATCGAACGGATGGGGGCCAGGACGCGCGGCCGCAGTTAATGCGATGGACGTCACCCAGGCCCCACTATCCCGAAACCACCACGCGCACGCGCGGGCGCCATCATTACGGCGCGGTGAAAACGCGAACCGCCGCGCAGTTCCTCCACGTCGCCTAAAAAGGCGTGCGCAATACTCTCCCAAAACGCCACATCAGCCACGGCCCCACATGCGTGGCTGACCCGAGTCCACAACCGAAAACAAAGAAAGGGGAGACTCCGTCCAAGAGAAGGAGCCCCCGTGGGTCCCAATGAACAGGGGATAGAGGCCTGACCCCTCGACAAGCCCCTAACGGACGGCTCGAGGGGTCAGGGGCAGCTTCGATCGTGCTTGCTCGGGGGCTACTGTCAGGGACAGCCACAGGGGTCCCCTAACTACGGGGGAAATCACCCTTTCCAAAAATAATGATAAGAATCATCTTCCCAAATCAACCCCAGCCAAGGCACGGACGAAACCCACAGCCTGCTGCGGCCCAACGGCCCTCACAGCCCACCACGCGAGCGCTCCAGCCGCTCTCGAGCGAACCTCCGCTTCGCTCGAGGGTCAGACATCACTCGAGCGAGCCCCCGCCTCACTCGAGGGTCGGACACCCCTTGAGCAGATCTCCACCTCGCTTGAGGACCAGCATCCCTCGAGCAAATCTCCGCCTCGCTCAAGGCTCCCACTCCACGGCTCAAGGCATTTCAAACCGTTTCTCCCGACCAAGACATTAAATGCCCCGTCCCGTCAAGGGCGACGCAGTCAAAGACCGAATCCCTGCCACGCAGACTCTCTGACACCGCCCGGGAATCCGCCCCCGGCACTGTGCGGCCATGCCGCCCCTGTGCCACCTTCCCGGGCACTGTACGGGAACTATGCGGGCACTGTTTGCTCACTGTGCAGAGAGGCCGGGGTCATTCCCAAGGTACTGTGCCGCCTGCTCCCGTCCTTCCCCCACGCTGCGCCCCTCGAAAGGCATGGGGATACCCTCGAGAGGCGTACGAACAACGACCAAGCGCACGACCAGGGCGGCGTGGTGACGCGGGATGAGCGGAGCACGTCTTTTCCGTCACCTCCTTCGCGTGGCAGCCATCCCCGGCATTGTGGAGCCACACCCGGCGGTGTGGAGCCCTGTTCTGACGGGACGCCGCCACGCCAGCCCCTGTACAGCCCAAGCGCTCTCGTCAGCAAGACCCTCGAATCAACATACGGACAACAACCAGGCGTGAGTGCCGGCCAGATCACCCTCGAAACTGCCCTCAAGCAAGTACGGAAGCCACCACGACGCCCACAGGGGTCGGGATACACCAGGACGGCCTTCAAATCGCAGACACTATACGTCAGTACCATGACACTGCTCAAAAACCCACGCGACGCACCTGTAGGCTGCCTCCCCTTGGTCCATAAAAGGAGGAGGTAGCCGCCCAGCCGCGGGGGGTCGGAGAACAACACGTTCACCCGCACTCACGCCCATGGTCCCACCGATATTGGCATTTCGCCTCAATCATCTAGCAGGGACTTGGAGGACTCTCCTCCTCTCCCGCCTTGCTTGTAGCCCCCCTCTACAGGCACCCCCGGTGCATTGCAATATAGCGCACGTGCGTGATCTGCTGGACGTACGGCCCCGTGGCCGGAACCAGGATAAACTCGTGTCCTTACATTGCTTAGCACCGACCATCGAGAGACTGATCACAGCGTATTTCATTAGTTACTGTCGGGGCTAATCTCAACACCGACAATACAGCACGGGGGTGGGCCGGCCACACCTAGAGGACCGGCCGCACCTATCAACCCGCGTGCCGGGCGAAACCGACCTAAGGAGCCGACCTACAACCGCCTCAGGAGCAGTGATCAGGGGCGTCCAAGGTGAGAGGAGGCACATCCCAGGACCGGCCGTACCTGGTGAGCCGGCCGCACCAGGCATGTGGCCCCCCTGCGCTCCACCGACCTTCCTTGCCTATAAAAGCCACCTCCCACTCGCTGGATCACACACACAACGCAGGAGCTTCTCCATTTCTCTCTTTTGTTCACTTAGAGTAGGATTAGTGTAGCTTGGGAGTTAGAGTCGAGTCGAGCTAGTCTCGGGGTTCCGGAGGAGTCTTCTTCAAAGTTCCGGTACTACTCTTGTATCCTTTCTTTGTTTAGACTCAAGTACAATTCAAGTTATCTTTCTATCTTACCTTTCGAGTCAATTACATTCAGCTTTTACTTTGCTCTAGAAGCTTTATTCTTGGTTTAGACTAAAGTTAGTTTAATCTTGGTTAGCATAGCTCTCTTGAACCCTATAGTGTTGTGGTCGTTCTTCGCTTGATCTCCGGTGTTTCATCGGAGAGAGAGACCTTCCTTCGTGATATCCGGGGAAAGGTTCTTTGGTTCGTTGTGAGCGCGGTGCTCAGAGCTTACCTTAGTCTTAGATTGGTGTCCCGTTCAACGGAATAGTTGTGGTACCCTAAGGAGGTGACAGCTCCGGATGGGCTTTGTAGTCCACCACGTTAGTTCGGGCCGGTAGGATTCAGCGCGTCGTCATTCTCCCTTCTCATCCCAGTCCGAGAGTGCAGCTTTGCATGCCCCTGCAACACTAGAAGAGCTTGTCGAGTTTAGCTTGCCTTGGTTATCCTTTGCCTTAGCTCTTTACCTAGAGTTGACAAGAATAGATAGATTGCGTTAGGATCCTTTCTTGTCTCGTTGTCCTCCTAGCTCGCTAGGTCCTCTCTAACCCTTTATCAAGATCTCCTTGTGTGTGTCAAGTTATCCCCGAATATCTTTATTTGTTACCCCCGCTATAGCTCTTTACCAAGTCTTGTCTTTCTCCACCGTTTATTCGATCATCTTTGCCGTAGTGCCTCCCTTGGGAAAATATAAATACGATAACCCGAATACCACCGGGTGAAGTGCTACAATGGTAATCCGTGCGCTTGCGGACCTTTCTGTGATCGTGTGTTTTCCCAAAGACATTCCCTAGCCCTGTTACTAGGGGTGCAAACCCGGTAGCGACGCTTGCGAGTGCCTCAAGCATTCCTGGCGCCGTCACCGTATGTGCAAACTTAGTAGTGAGGCTAAGGAGCGTCAACAAGCTAGAACTCATTTTGGTTCTCCCCAGCGTGTACGTATGGAAGTCGACCCAGTTTCCTTTGTGCCATCTACATCAACTCCTACGGCCAACCAAGAGAAGACTCTTCGCAAGTACTCTGCTCCATCTACTGATCAGGTGCCCACCGGCCCCGAGATCAACACCGGGAACGGAAACTTCGAGATCAAGACTGGCCTCATTACGATGGTACAGGCTAGCCCACTCTGTGGCAAGCATAATGAAGATGCGAGCGCCCACTTGCAATAGTTCCTAGAGCTGTGCAGTACCTTCACTATACGAGGGGTGGAGGAAGATGCCATCCGTCTGCGGCTGTTTCCATTCTCACTTCTGGGAAAGGCGAAGTAGTGGTTCTATGCGAACCGTGCAGATATTGACACCTGGGCAAAGTGCTCAGCAGTGTTCCTCGCGAAGTTCTTTTCGTTGGGCAGAACCAATGCCCTCCGGGGGAGAATTTCAAGCTTCTAGCAAGCAGCAAGTGAAACCATTCCAGAAGCTTGGGAGAGGCTCCAGGAGTACATCCTGGCTTGTCCCCATCATGGGATGGACAACTGGCTTATTCTTCAGAGTTTCTATAATGGGCTGACTCCGACAGCCCGAGGCCATATTGATGCTGCTGCGGGAGGGGCTTTCTTCTCTCTTACTATTGCTGAAGCAACTAAACTTATTGAGAAGATGGTCTCCAACCAAGGGTGGAGTGATGATCGACTCCAGCCACGTCATAGGGGTACACATACCGTCAAGGAAGGGGATATGTTGCACGCCAAGATGGACCTACTTATGAAAAGAATGGATGATCTGACCAGCGAGAAGGCTGCCATGGCCGTCACTACTCAAGCTATGGATTCTCGCATGACTTGCGAAGTCTGTGGTGACACTGGGCACTCAGGGAACTACTGCCCTACTACCCAGGAGGACGTGATGTACATGAACGGCAACAACAATGGTTATTGTCCACAAGGAGGTCAAACGTGGAATCAATCACGCCCTTATTATCAGGGAGGTAATCAAGGTAATTCTTTCAACTCAAACCAACCTTCCCTGAGAGATCTGGTTTTTGGGCAAGCTAAGATCAATGATGATTTTAATAAGAAAACAACTACCTATGATAAGGCTTTGGAAAGCCTTAACGTGTTAAAATTGATAGTCTTTCTTCTGCTCTTAAGGATCAGGTGAGCTTTAAAAAAATGATAGAAACCCAGTTGGCTCAGTTGGTCACTTTGGTTCCTCCAATTGAGAATGCAAAAGCGGTAGTCACGAGAGGGGGTAAGACCATTCGCGACCAGCCCTATCCTAACCATGCAGGAACCAGGAAAAGCACGAAGGGGGGCGAAGATCACGACGACGAGTCGTTAAGCATGAGGGAGCCTTCACAGGCAAGAGTACCAGAAGAGAAAGCAGACAAACCTGAGTTTATTGACACAAATATACTGCCATTCCCTCAGCGAAATAGGAAGACGACAGTGGATGAGCAATTCACTCACTTCGTGGATATGATTCAGAAGGTCCGCATCAATGTTCCCCTCCTTGAGGCCATACGTGTGCCCACATACACACATTACCTCAAGGATATCCTTACCAAGAAGCAAGCTCTACCCACTTCGGAGGTGGTAAAGCTTACAGAGGAGTGTAGCGCAGCTATACTCAATCGTTTTCCAGAAAAGAAAAAGGATCCAGGGTGCCCTACAATCACGTGCACGATTGGATCACAAAGATTTGACCATGCCCTCTGTGATCTTGGCGCCAGTGTTAGCGTCATGCCAAAGGCAGTCTTCGACCAGCTCAATTATACGGAATTGCCCCCAACCACCTTGCAGCTGCAGCTTGCCGATTCTTCAGTACGATACCCGGCGGGGATAGCCGAGGACACCCCGGTGAAGGTGCGAGATTGCTTCATTCTAGTGGACTTTGTGGTACTCGACATGGACATTGGTAATGAAGTTCCGCTCATCCTGGGACGTCCATTTCTGAGCACGGCTGATGCACAAATTGATGTTGGTGCCGGAGTAATCCGACTCCACATAAATGGCCGGGAGGAAAGATTTGAATTCCGTCCGCATAAGGAACAATGCTCAATGGTTGAGGGCATACCAAGGATGGACACCCTTGCCCGAGATGTTGAATCTATACAGTCACAAGGGGACAGCCTCATTGCTCCCATGGAGAATTCTCGAAGACAAAAGCCAGAGCAAATGGGTGCAGAACGGAAGACACATATGGAGTCTAAGTCCCCATCCAAGAAGCAGTACCCCACACCTAGGAAGCAACAGAACATCAAGAAGGTGTGGAGAAGAGTGGGCAGAGAACTGACTCCCTCGAAAACGGACCAATCACCAAGGTAAGTAACGGAGAGGTAGTCGGGGCTCTAGAAGACTTCGAATAAAGAGCCCTTCACCGACAGGTAAGCTCGGTAAGACATTTCTTTCAATAAAAGATTCTGACTTTTTAGAGAAACAAGCTATTTCTTGCTCCACTCTTGCTCGTGCTCTTGTCGGGATTTAAAATTCAAGGGAGTCCATCCGGACAACCCCTTCAAGTTTGAACCATTGTACACAAATAGCCGCAGCTGTGAGCCTGAAGCTAGCTTGGGGGAGGACCCCCACTCTGAGGTAACTTGTATCTTTATTTTCAGAATCTCATATGCTAAAAACACATAAAAATCTGCAAAATTATAAAGACCAAAAATATTTATTTGCTTTCCTAAATTAGTTTGCTTTTCATATGCGCTATGCGCGGTAAGACTGCTTTTGTTCTCCATGGTTGAAATGATGAATAGTTGCTCTATTTATTCCTTTTGTATGCCTTGCTACAGCTTAGTACCCTATTTTAATTTTGAGTTTGTTGGCTTGCATGATCAAACCTTAGCTTGAAACTTTTGGGTAGCAAAAAGCATGACCATTGCCTAGGTTGTTGTGAGGTATGATATGGTATAATAGGGTTGCTATGAGCTAGTGCTAAGTGATGTTTGATATCCGAAGTTTTCTTTTGAAAAAATGATAAAATGATAAGTTCCTCAATGATGAGAAATTTCTATCCAAAGCCATATGTAGATCCTAGCTTTTGTTAGCCTCCACATATGCTACTTGTTTTCTTCATTGAGTCTTGTCGAATTGTTGTGACCCTCAGCGAGAAACTTGTCATGCTCCCATGATCAAGATCACGTACACAGCCACTATATGCTAAACTTCTACACCAGAAGTTAGCACTCATCATTTCATCCATCCCCCATCTATTCCACAAATAAAGCTCCGCGCAGTGTTCTATGATTACTCTCTCTCCAAAAAAAATATTCAGCAAGGACTATGGGCTATGAAAAAAACAAACACATGCTCAAGAGCATGAAAGAAAAAGAAAGAATAAAGAAACATAGCCCAAGTCTCAAAAATCTCAAAAGGAGAAGAGAGAATCATATGCAAAAAGGAGTTCATCATCCATCCACCATATACACACACATGCACATCTTGATCAGGTTGTATGACTTGTTGCTCCGAAGGATCCAGTTTTCGGCTCGACAATACATGAGAAACAGGCATGCCACATGTTCTCCCTACCTACAGCTCCACATATCAGCTCATTAGGAGTAGGTGGTGAAAGAAGGCGATTTAATGCCTTGGTGAGGAATCATACACAATGAGCGATCCGAGAGTATCACTCGAGGAACTTTGATTTCTTTGTGAAAATTTGCAAAACCTCCGGATTGACAACTGATCAAGGCACTTGTGATTAGTAATTTCTATACAATCGTTCTATCTTTCAACCGCCCAAGGCAGGTGAAGCTATAAGCCCCATATCAATCAAGCATAAGGTAAGATTAATGCCAACTCATTCAATCCTTGATAGAGTACGTAGTTGTATGCTTGTCATAAATTAGGAATACAACATCGTAGCAACTCCTGATCAACCAACCTAAGTCCTAAGTGTCTTGCTCGGGATGAGCAAGAGGCTAGCTTGGGGGAGTTGTTGACGGCTGTTAAGTGCTTACTTTAGCCATCAATTTACTTATGAATAAAGGAGCAAGAGCCATTTCTTACATGCATTTTAGTTAAGAATAATGTAGTTCCACTTGTCAACAAGATCTTCATGGAAGAGCTGGATAAGTTCGTGGTGGTTGTCAGGGGGTGATACCTGGATAGATCTGCTAGGGGGCTACCCAAGCAGTTTGTAGGTGGATGGAAGGATCGGGAACTAAGATCGTAGGTGGTAGTTCACGTGTGAAACTCGGAACACAGCAAGAATGGCGATGAACACAGGGGTTTAGACTAGTTCGGGCCTCCGGAGAGTGAAACCCTACGTCCAGTATGGGATGGAATTATGCGTGGAAGGGAAGTCCTCCGGAATGGAGCTCTAGGCCGCCTTATATGATCAGCGGGCTAGGGCTTCCATTCGAGGTCGGTGGACCCTCATCGGGGTCGGTTACAAAATGGGAAGGATATTTGCCTTGATTACAGGGAGTATCCCGCGATCTGCGGACCTACTGGCGGGGCTGGACCGAAGTCTGGTAGCTCGCCTTGCACTCCAAGTCCTGCGGATCCTCCGGGATCTGGATAAGGTCTTCTGGAGTCTTCCAAGGTCACCGGGGGTGTGGATAAGGTCTTCGGGCCCACTTTCAGGTCGGCGGGGCTTCTGACAGGTCGGGTCCACTTGACAGGGACCTCTGGGACCCTAGTCGGTGGGGACCCATGGGTACCCATGTCTCTCAAGCCCCTGATCCATGTGTAGGCGTAGCGGCCGAGGTGAAGTCATGTTGAGGCTTGGCGAAGTCATGGCGTCACCAAGGTCGTGTAGGGTGCACGGGGATCTAACGAAAAAGAACCCCTCCAACACGCACAAAGTCAAACATCAAGCTTCTAGAACATAGGTACAGAAGGTCGAAGTGAAGACGAGGTGTCGATCTTGAAGAACCACCGACCATACCTGGGTTAGGTAGCGCAGAGGAGCTCCTGTGACCTTCAGGAAGGTCGCGCTGCCAACCGTAAGTAGGTCGAGCAGAGAAGTAGTGGAAGTAAGCTTCCGATAGGTCGATGCGACACAGAACAAAAGAGGACGTCGTAAGACGCACTCGTAGAGTAGCCCTCGAGCAGTAAAGCGACCAAAATGGTCGGTTTGATGCTCCAAAAATGAAGAGAAAAACAGAACCTACGGCCTTCTGCTCCCATCTAATGCTCTGTCGATTGGTTGGAATACGACAAAACACATGGAATCTCGGCAAACACCAAGGGTTGTCGCATCCTGAGTCATGAGCGCACTGTACGGTCACGGGGCCTGCCTCCGAGTGAAACTGTAGTCGCTGTCCGCCCGCAAAAGACAAGAATCGCCAGGATGTCGACAGGCAGGGGATAGGCACGCTGACACTTTTGCAAGTGAACAGAGACCTTGCATTTCACGTGGCGACAGTCACCGGATAAGGACGCCACGCCAGCTGAGTCATAGGTAGGATTCGAGGCCCTATGGTGCGGCTATAAATAGGTGCCCGCACCACGAAGCTCATCGCTTGAGTCAGCCGAGTGAGCCATGCCGAAGCTGTGTAGTAATTTTTCCGTGCCTTGGGCTTGGACCCGTCCACCAGAGCATAGAGCTAGGCCATCAATACCTGGAGCTAGAAGAATGCTTGCGAAGTTGGGAGAACTCCATCAGCCGCTTCACCCGTGCCCAACAAGGAATCCAGGTGCAACATGGGGCAGTACATGGCTTGACGGACCTTGTGAGCGGAGGCCCGGGGTGATGCTGGGGATCACCGTGCTGTACCGGGGAAGGCCCGAGGTGATGCTGGTTCCATTTGGAATCTTGTGGGAGAGCCCAGACGTAAGTGTGGGTAACACAGGAAACCTTCTGGAGCTCGAGTAGAGGTGGTTGTGTGGCAGTTGCGACAACAGCGGCGGTGGAGGTCTCCAAGTAGGTCTTGAAGCTAAAAGAAAGCTTGCGACACGTTTCATCAGTCTAGGTTGCGTTGCATACACTATGTAAGGTAGATCAGGACCTTTAATATGTTTGTATCTTGTAATTGGTCATGGGCCAAAGTGCTTTGCAGCTTACGAAGCTTTTACACACATGTTTTCATGACAAACAGTGCGTCTTAAGTGTGTGTAGAGGCGCCCGGGCGGCAATGGCATGGCCAAGGTCCCGGCAGGGCTGTAACAGCTCACCGACCTTCAGGAGGCCTTGTATATCGATGAAGGTCCCGTGTCGACCGGAGCCAACACGGCCGCTGTGCAGTGGCACAGCGCAGGGCGTCAACCTGAGAACTGTAGGTCCAGTCGACCTAGAAGGCGGCAGGGCCTCAGCAAGGAGTTGTAGTCAAGACCAGGAGGTCGCCAACGGGCAGTAGAGCCTTTAAACACGGGGCAGTTGGTAGTTTCCGCCGCTGTAGGTCGAGGCGACCTAGAAGGCATGAAGGCAGCTGGGCCTAGGAGACGTGGTGTGAACCCGCCATTTGTAGGCCGAGGCGACCTAGGAAGCTGCCAGGTCCTTATCGACCTTGTAGGGGCAGTGTGGTAGGTCCATAGGTCGTCTGTGGGTCGTGACGACCTTGAAGTGAGTATCGGAAGCACCGGGGTTGGGGGCTTAGACGTGGGGCATAACGAGTCCACGCCCGGCTGGATGTGTTGACCAAAAACCGACGGACGCAGATTCCCGTACGGAACTAGTCGTTACTGCTTGTTATCCGTTTAGGCCGAAAGAGCCGTTGGGGAGTAGACCCGTTGGGCGGGTATCCGTTGGGTCTCCGCGAAGTCCGCTGGAGAGACGTTGGGAGCGGCAGCCCACAGCGCCGCTGGGGCCCAGCTATATAAGGTCGAGCCGTGGGCTGGGACCTCCACTTGCTCCCATTTCCGCGCAACACCTAGGGTTCCGCCGCCGCTTGATTGCTCCAGCGAAATCAGTAGTGCCTCCGTGCTTAGATCCACTGCGCCGTGCACCCTCGCATGCGCACGAAGTCACTCGTGGTGTTCAGAGCGAGATCCACCAGAGTAGAGGAGGAGGAGATGGAGCCCGCACTTGTGCTGGTGCCGGAGACCATCTGGGAGCCGTCCGAGGTGACAGAGGAGTAGATCCAGGCCCTGGTGACCCGAGGGCTGTTGAAGCCCAAGGAGGACGTGGCCTGGAGGCCGGTGGCCGGCGAGGCGTTCCTCACGCACGTCGAGCACGGATTCGGGGTCCCGACCGGTGACTTCTTCCGCGGGCTCCTATACTTCTATAGGATCGACCTGGTACACCCCGTCCCCAACGCCATTACGATTGTCACTTCCTTCATCCACTTGTGCGAGGCCTACTTGGGGATACCGCCGCACTTCCACCTGTGGCGGCACTTCTTCGAGCTGAAGAAGACGGGGAAGTCTGACATCGTTGGCAGCGTCGGGTTCATGTTGTGCCGGTATATGAAGTCGGTGTACATCGACTTGGTGCTACCCGACAACACCACAGGCTGGAAGCAGGGGTGGTTCTACCTCGACAACCCAACGCCAGCACTCCCCACCAGGTCTGGGTACGCGCCCGTGGCCAGGCCTGAGTGATCCAACCAACTCACATCGCAGGAGACCGACGACCTGCAGCCGCTGCTGGACGACCTTGAGAGGTTGAAGACAGATGGGCTGACAGGCAGCGCCGTGGCGATCAGCTTCAGCTAGCGGTTGCTGCAGCCCATCCAGGACAGGGTACACCCGGCCTACGAGTACTAGGGTCAGACTGACCCCACTCGGGTTGTGAGGCGCAAGGTCTCCAAGAGGAGATGGTGGCGCGAGTGAAGAGCATATTCCCCGGGTTCATCTGCAACCGGACGTGCACCAAGGCGCTCTGCGTGTACCGGCCCACCGAAGCCGCAAGTCTTCAAGCTCTGAATTGACCTTGATTTTTTGTCTGAGTTTGCGAATGGTTTTGACATTGGTCTTCTGCTTTCAGGGTCGTGAGGGCATGTACTGGCGCCCGGCTTCGCTGCGCAATGAAAAGGACCGGAGCTTCAAGGTCCGGGCTGCGGGGGATGCTCAGGCCCCTCCACAGCAGTGCATCGAGGACTACCTCTCCGACTCATCGGTGGATAGCAACGATGCAGAACCAGCCGCGAGGGGAGCACCGGCAAAGGTCGCCGCACCACTGCCGCGACGCACGCGGCAGACTGCAGGCAAGATACCCGCATCCAGGGCCGCAGCAATGATCGCCTCTACCCAGGCGGCAGAGTCGAAGAAGAAGAGGAAGAGGGCAGGACCCGCTGTGTCAGCTGATACAGCGACGGCCAGCTCCGACATCGAGACGATCAACGCCGAAGAGGAGGACGACGCAAAGTCGCCCGACGCGTCGGCTGAGCAGGCGGCGCAGACACCCCGCAAGGTCACAGGGGGAGGGGAGCACCCATGGTCGGGCGCAGAGGTTCCGGGTGACGTGGGGTCGCAGAAGAGGGCCAAGAAGGCTCTGCCCAAGCCCATCAAGCTTGGGTTGAGGTCCGCCGGCAAGTAAGTCACCGGGTCCATGCCTGCTTCGCTTTCGGTGTTGAGGGTCTATTTTTCCTTGTTGTTGAGGGTCGTCGCATGTGTGCAGGTCGACACCGGAGACGTCGGAGAGTGCCAAGAATGCCTCAGGCCAGGAGGCATTCGGGCACAAAGGAGGGAGGGTGCCGGTGAAGCAGTCGGCGGCGGCCTCCGCCGTGGACATTTCGAGCCAGGCCCTTGGGGCCGGAGGGGCAACGGCGTCGTAGGCGGAGAAGGTCGTCACTGGCGGCGCTCAACAGGCTAAAGGTCTCCAGAGTGACCAATCTATGTTTGCCCTGCTACCAACGCAGGACCAACAAGCTGTGTGTTGACACTCTCTAGCGTCGCACCAGGTTTATATCCCCGGCAACGGCGCCAGAAAGCTTGTTGACACTCTTACTAGCGTCGCACTAGGTTTATATCCCCGACAACAACACTAGAAAGTTTGTTGGTATAAATAACGATCGCAGAAAAGTCCGCAAGTGTACGGATACCAATGTAGCTTTCACCCAGGAGTATTCCAGGGTACCGAATCCACAGGGAACGTGTGTGCACTAGTGAAGAATCAAGGTCGGCCTTGGACGAGAGAAGATATGATAATAGTGTATGTGAGGTAGAGAGGGTTTCAAAGGATTCCGGATACTAAAGATAAGATCAGCGTTTACTACGATGCTTGCTTCGGGAAAGGGGTGAGAAGGGGGCTAGGCAAGCCAAGCAGGGGTCCTATTGCGCTCTAGTGGATCTCACGTGGTGGACTACATAGGCCGTCAGGGCTGTCACCACCTGGGGCTACCACAACAATCCGTGCCACTAGGTGTACTCCGAGGTAGTCGCAAGACTAGACACCACGTCTACTCTAGTGACTACTATTCTAGCTTTGCAATTACTAGAACACTAATCAAAGCAAGGAGCCCACAAGCATAAATAATAAAGTTGAACTTAATTAATTAAATAAATCCAGAATGCCTAAGAGTTACCCGGATGTTACTCGAAGTGGAGCCGCATCCGCCGAGGTACAAGAGGAAGGGAGGAAGCCGACAACTCCGGCTTTTCCCGGACTCGTACCTCAACTCTCACCTAATTCTAACACTAATTTTGGTAGAGCTTCGCCTTGATCTTCGCTTCTCTGTTCGTGTGTTGAAGTGAGGAGGATGGCTTCTATTTATAGGGGAGGAAACTTGGAGAAGTGGAGGACCTCCACCTCTTTCCTGGGGCCAAACCGACCTCCCCAGCGCGGTGGGCGCATGTGAACAGTGCTCTGTACGGCACTGAAGGCGGTGGAAGAAAGAACCAGGCGAAAACCGGTCTTTAGGGGGTCGAACCGGCCTTGAACCGTTGTCTGGGAGCAAAATCAGTAGGAAAAACAGGCCTGGACCGCGGCCTGGGCGCGAACCAGTGGGAACGGAGGAACCAACCCTGGCCCAGCCACCCGTAGCGTGCCACGTGCCCGGCTGGCTCGGTCCGCTCCCGCCTGCGCCCGCGCGGGACGCATCTGCGGCTGCGGCCAACCGCGCGGTGCCGCGTGGCCCGGCGGGGTGCTGCGCGCGCGCCCGCGCGTCGCCGCGGCACGGCGCCTCGGCCAGTGGCGGGCTGCCACGCGGCCGGCCTGTGCTGCCGCCGTACGGTGATCAGGGGGTGCTGACGTCATGCTAACGTCAGCATCCCCTATTATTTTGTATATTCAATATATTTTTCATCTGATCACCAAAGTAGGCAAATAATATATCCATTTCGATCATCTTGACGAGCCCGTCGCAATGGTGTAGTCCAAATTGACATTTGAGGTTGTTTGTGATGATGCCATATTTTATATTATAATTGCTCATTTTCACCTGCAACCAAATATACACCAAAGCTTGTGGAATTTGTTAGATTATAACCCTATAGCTATGGTGCACACTTTCATGGAGTAACTTTTATCCGAAGTTGACGGTCGAAAATAGGGACTTAACGACCGTCAACAAGCTCCCCCACACTTAGCCCTTTGCTCGTCCTTGAGTAAAGGTTAAGGACTAGGGTGGAAAACATGAATCCAAAATGATATGATGCAAACATGTATGATATTCTGAGACATACCTGTACTTGTGACTCTTTGGGGTGTCTACCATGTCATCTTGGATGGTTGAAGAATGGAACGGCTGGATTTGAATCACCTCAACTCCTTCTGTAAAGTAGCTTGAGTTTTTGATAATTTTTTTTTTCAAAACTTAGCCTTACTTGACTCCTCAAATGATGCTCTCAGATCGCTCAGTGTGTATGATTCCTCACCAAGGCATTAAACTTGCCTTTCTTCATCCTACTTCTAATGATGGCTATATGTGGAGCTCAAGGTAGGGTTGAAGATATAAGGCATACTTGTATCACACAATATTGCAAAGTCAAAAATCGGATCCAAGAAGAAAACTAGTCATACAATCTGATCAAGATGTGCAAGTGTGTGGAAAGGGGGTGATATGGTAATATGTAACTCCTTCTTGTATGATCTCTCTCCCTTTGAACTTTATTTTGAGAACATGGCTATTTTTTTCTTCTCCTTTTTTTTCATCATGCTTGAGAAGAGTTTCTCTTTAGCATGTGTCTTTATCTCTTTTTTTTCTATTCTTTTTAGCCCATGTCTCTTTTGAAGGAAAATCTAGGGAGAGAGATTCATAAATTGAATGGAGTATTTATTTTTGTGGATGAATGGATGTTGCTAACTTCCAGTGTAGAAGTTTAGCATATGAAGGTAGAGTGTACGTGATCTTGATCATGAAAGCATGAAAAGCTTCTAGCAAGGGTCACAACAATTTGACAAATCTCAATGTAATAACAAGCAGCATATGTGTGAGGTTTTCTAATGTAAACAACATATGGCTTTGGTAGGAATATATCATCACTGAGGAGCTTGTAAGGCTATGTTTTTTTTCAAAAAAAACATCCCAAGCACTTTGTTAGAGAAAGTAAGGTTCATCGCATCGTACCATATCTCATTAATCAACCATTTAGATGAACATGTTTTCCTAATAATATTTGATCACAAGCAACAGATATATGTGCTAGGAATAAAGAACATGCAAGCCAATCAATTGAAAACATGTATAGCAATAGAGCATCAAGATTCATTGAGTTTAACTTAATGATTATCTCACAAAAGGAATTATAACTCATGAATCATGGAATTAGGGGGGATAGAATTGTTCAAACCATGATGTCCTTTTGAATGTCGGGAGGAGTTAACTCTCGGTACCTCCCCCACACTATCTTTTGCTGCGTCTTCTCCTGCACACTCTTAGACAAAGATGAGATACACGGATTTGGCTAGTACAAATTGTACTAGCCAAATCAAAGTGAAGTTTTATTTTTTTATTTGTTTATTAAAGAAGAAAGAGAAAATTTTATTTTATTCAAGGGTGAGACATTTAATCGCTAATGTTGAGGAATTCGATCACATCGACTTCCTTAATCTTTTCCGGTTCAAAATAAATTTTTAAGCGATGGCCATTTACCTTAAATATATATTACCTGAGTCATCTTGAAGAGTAATGGCTCCATGGGATGAAGTGTCGATCACGTTGAACGGTCCTTCCCATTTGCTTTTGAGTTTCCCATGGCCGAAAAGCTTCACTCTTGAATTGAAAAGGAGGACCTTGTCTCTGGGTTTGAATTCCTTGTGTTTGAGTCTCTTGTCATGCCATCTTTTTGTTCTTTCCTTGTAAATTCTAGAGTTGTGGTATGCTTTCTCCCTCCATTCTTCAAGCTCAGGTATTTGCATCTTTCGATTATTTCCGGTGAGATGGAGATCCATATTCCATTTCTTGATAGCCCAATGAGCTTTGAACTCCAACTCAACTGGTAGATGGCATGTTTTCCCATATACAAGCTGGTATGGGGACATACCAATAGGTGTCTTGAATGCGGTGCGGTATGCCCATAACGCTTCTGGGAGTTTGTTCTTCCAATTTCTTCCCATTTCATCGACGGTCTTCTGCAGAATATTCTTGATTTGTTTATTGGAGGTTTCTGCTTGACCGCTTGTCTGTGGGTGATAAGGTGTTGCCACGTTATGGCGAATCCCAAAGTCTGCTAGGTATTTCTTGAAAGTCTTGTCTATAAAATGGGATCCTCCATCACTTATCACCATACGGGGTGTGCCAAAACGAGGGAATATGATCTCATGGAACATCTTCTTGGCATTCTGGGAGTTGGCAGACACATAGTCCACTGCCACTAAGATGTACTCACAATCATAGGACTTCGGGAAAGGTCCCATGTAGTCAATACCCCACACATCAAAGAGCTCAACTTGGAGGTTGTTTGTCAATGGCATGGCATCTCTTGTATTGATATTGCCTTGGTGCTGATATCTGCTGCACCTCCTGAAGTACTCCTTCGTGTCATTGTACATGGTTGGCCAGAAGAATCCACTTTGCCAAATTTTGGCATGAGTTCTGAACACTCCATAATGTCCTCCGTATGGAGCTGCATGACATCTGTCTATGATCTTGTTGGCCTCGATCTCAGGGACACACTTCCTCAGTAAACCATCAGCACAGACCCGGTATAGATACGGCTCATCCCATAGATGGAAAAGACTTTCATATTCCAATTTCTTCTTATTTCCACCTGGGGGAACATAGCCTGACACTATATAGTTTACGATATCTGCATACCACAGGTCGGAATCTGTTACCTTGAGGAGTGAATCGTCCCTTACGTAATCGTTGATGCGTAAAGCATGTGTTTCCTCAACCTGCAACCTGGATAGATGACCGGCTACCGAGTTTTCTAGTCCCTTTTTATCTCGGATTTCTAGATCAAACTCTTGGAGGAGAAGGATCCATCGGATGAGCCTAGGCTTAGAATCCTTCTTAGTGAGGAGGTATTTGAGTGCGGCATGGTCGGTGTAGACGATGACCTTTGCCCCCACTAAGTAGGATCTAAACTTATCTATCGCAAAAACTACGGCTAGCAACTCTTTCTCAGTGGTAGTGTAGTTCAATTGGGCTCCGGTCAAGGTTTTGCTAGCATAGGAGATGGCATAATGTCTCTTATCCTTGGTTTGGCCTAGGATAGCTCCTACGGCATAGTCGCTAGCATCGCACATGATCTCAAAGGGTAGCGTCCAGTCAGGTGGTTGGATGACTGGGGCCGAGATGAGTGCCTTCTTTAGAATCTGAAAGGCTCGATGGCACTCATCATTGAAGGTGAATTTCACATCTTTTGCTAGGAGGTTGGTCAAGGGTCGGGTGATATGAGAAAAGTCCTTAATGAAGCGCCGATAAAACTCGGCATGTCCTAAAAAGCTGTGAATTCCCTTCACATTCGTGGGAGGTGGAAGCTTCTCAATTACTTCTATTTTTCCTTTATCCACCTCTATACCACGTTCGGACACCAAGTGTCCCAGCACTATCCCTTCCCGAACCATAAAATGACATTTCTCCCAGTTCAGGACTAAGTGCTTTTCTTCACATCTTTGCAAAACCTTGTCTAAATTTTCCAAACAACTTGTGAAGGATTTTCCATAGACGGTAAAATCGTCCATGAACACCTCCATGATTTTCTCAATCATGTCGGAAAAGATAGACACCATGCACCATTGAAATGAGGCAGGTGCATTGCAAAGACCGAAGGACATCCTACGGTATGCATATGTACCATATGGGCATGTGAAAGTGGTCTTACTTTAGTCATCCGGGTGTATGGGGATTTGATGATACCCAGAATATCCATCAAGGAAACATAAGAAGGAATGGTTTGCAAGCCGTTCCAACATCTCATCGATGAAGGGTAGCGGGAAATGGTCCTTCTTAGTGGCCTTGTTGAGTTTCCGGTAATCGATACACATAAGCCACCCGGTGATGGTGCGTTGAGGGATCAACTCATTCTTGTCATTTCTCACCACTGTCATCCCTCCTTTCTTAGGCACGACTTGCACCGAACTCACCCACTCGCTATGAGGCACATGATAAATGATCCCGGCATGAAGTAGTTTAAGGACCTCTTTCTTAACTACTTCTCGCATCTCATTGTTCAACCTTCTTTGGGGTTCCTGGGAAGGTGTAGCATTGGGTTCGATTGGGATGCGATGAGTTCAAAGAGCGGGACTAATCCCATTAAGGTCTTGGAGCGAGTACCCTAGGACTGAATGATGTCTTTCAAGGACAGCGACAAGTCTACTTGTTTATTCTTCGGTAAGCTTGTAGCTGATGATAACCGGGGTTTGACGGTTACCATGGAGGAAAACATATTTCGGGCCTGGTGGGAGAGGTTTTAGCTCGATCGTGGCTGGTGGTGGTAGTTCCGTTACGTCCAACTTAATTGGCTCGGCAAGGACTTCTTCTTCTTGAGAGAAGTATATTGCGTCATCGTCCAAATTTGGTTGTGCCATATCGGACAATGTCACTCCCATAAGGTCTTCAAAAGGATCTGGAACCGGTGATGGCTCTACTATTGCATTCCGTGCACGAGATAAAGAGACGGTTTGTGTGGATTTGCCTAGTTGCACGGCTAGGCTACCATAAGCCGTTTCTTGGAAAAGTCCCTTGGTAGGCCGACCTATAAGAATAGGTATGTCCGGATTATCATAGACATGGAAGTCTAGAAAGATCTCGACCTCATTGGCAACTACCGGGACTGTTCTGACAACACCGCAACATTCCAACATGGTCCCATAAGGATCTTGAAAAATCTTTCGGGACGAACATAGGGTCATGTTGGGATAGAGCTGTTGGGCAAGAGATTTTGAGATGATATTTATCCCAACAGTGGGGTTGTACTAGACATCCATCATGATGCCTTGTATTTGATAGGAAAGAAGTGTGGACGGCATGATGAGTCTAACTACCTCGGGTGATGTCTCGGCTTCTCTCAACCATTCCACACTCATAGCCGCCGACAAGCATTTAAGGTCTTCTTTGAGAATGGGCTTATCGGGTTGGCTAGCATTTTGTTGAAATGGAGAGTTGCACGCTCGAGGTTTTGATTGGATCGGAAAATTCGAGGCATTTCCAAAGTCTGAGAAAAGATCATCCTCGATTTCGCCGATAAAGTCCATTGTATGAGTTTCCTCATCTTCTAGACTATGGAGGTTTTCTACGGGAGGCTCTACTTTTATTGGCTCAGAGAGAGGAGTGGTCACGGGTGTAGGCTGGATAGGTAAAACCTCATTTCCTGACTCAAGGATTTCATCAACCTCTTCTTCGGGAAATTCATCAAAAATACCAGTGTAGGGGGTATTCTCAAGGATTTTGTTGAGAACGTTCCTCCCTTCACTAGGTGTCAAATGAGTGAAAGAACCTCCCGAAGAAATATCGAGAAACTGGGCAGACTCCTTGCTAAGGCCTCGACGAAAATGCTGTAAAAGCATCGGTTCGGAGAGTTCGAGGTTGGGACCGGACATGTTTAGGTCCAAAAATCGTGCCCAGGCTGCTCCTAAGGTTTCTTTTTCCTTTTGCCTAAAGCCTAAGACTTCCATACGGAGGTCGACCAATCGGGATTCCGGGAAGAAAGCTAGACAAAATTTGTTTCGCAAAACTTCCCAATCTCCCTTGACACCCTAACGGTTTGAGTGTACCATTTTTTGGCAATCCCCGTCAAAGAGAACAGGAAAAGCTTCCATTTTAGTGTTTCGTGTGACATGCCACGAATGACAAGGCACGAACACACTTCCTCAAAACCGCGAAGGTGGGTGTACGGATTTTCCTCTTCTACTCTAGAAAAAGATTGCTCACGTACCATAGCTATGAGGGCGGGACGAAGTTCATAGCTAGGTGCATGGATGGGTAATGATGAGGGTGGAGGCTCCAGATCTTCGCCCGTTGGAGTCGAAAACTGATTGATAGGTTTGGAATCCATATGGGGATATGTGATGGTATGGATGGGGATACACGGATGACTCGGTTCGACACTAGTACAGCAACCGTTCCCCAGCAACGGTGCCAGAAAGCTTGTTGACACTCTCTAGCGTCGCACCAGGTTTATATCCCTGGCAACGGCGCCAGAAAGCTTGTTGACACTCTTACTAGTGTCGCACCAGGTTTATATCCCCGACAACGGCGCCAGAAAGCTTGTTGGTATAAATAACGATCGCAAAAAAGTCCGCAAGCGTACGGATACCGATGTAGCTTTCACCCAGGAGTATTCCAGGGTATCGAATCCACAGGGAACGTGTGTGCACTAGTGAAGAATCAAGGTCGGCCTTGGACAAGAGAAGATATGATAATAGTGTAGGAGAGGTAGAGAGAGTTTCGAAGGATTCCGAATACTAAAGATAAGATCAGCGTTTACTACGATGCTTGCTTCGGGACGCTCAACCGTCCTAACCCGGAAAGGGATGAGAAGGGGGCTAGGCAAGCCAAGCAGGGGTCCTATTGCGCTCTAGTGGATCTCACGTGGTGGACTATGTAGGCCGTCAGGGCTGTCACCACCTGGGGCTACCACAACAATCTGTGCCACTAGGTGTACTCCGAGGTAGTCGCAAGACTAGACACCACGTCTACTCTAGTGACTACTATTCTAGCTTTGCAATTACTAGAACACTAATCAAAGCAAGGAGCCCACAAGCATAAATAATAAAGCTGAACTTAATTAATTAAATAAATCCAGAATGCCTAAGAGTTACCCGAATGTTACTCGAAGTGGAGCCGCATCCGCCGAGGTACAAGAGGAAGGGAGGAAGCCGACAACTCCGGCTTCTCCCGGACTCGCACCTCAACTCTCACCTAATTCTAACACTAATTTTGGTAGAGCTTCGCCTTGATCTTCGCTTCTCTGTTCATGTGTTGAAGTGAGGAGGATGGCTTCTATTTATAGGGGAGGAAACTTGGAGAAGTGGAGGACCTCGCCCTCTTTCCTGGGGCCAAACCGACCTCCCCGGGGTGGTGGGCGCACGTGAACAGTGCTCTGTACGGCACTGAAGACGGTGGAAGAAAGAACCGGGCGAAAACCGGTCTTTAGGGGGTCGAACCGGCCTTGAACCGTTGTCTGGGAGCAAAACCGGTAGGAAAAACAGGCCTGGACCGCGGCCTGGGCACGAACCAGTGGGAACCGGGGAACCGACCCTGGCCCAGCCACCCACAGCGCGCCACGTGCCCGGCCGGCTCGGTCCGCTCCCGCCCGCGCTCACGCGGGACGCGTCTGCGGCCGTGGCCAACCGTGCGGTGCCGCGTGGCCCAACGGGGCGCTGCGCGCACGCGCCTGCGTGTCGCCGCGGCACGGCACCTCGGCCAGTGGCGGGCTGCCACGCGGCCGGCCTGTGCTGTCGCCGTACGGTGATCAGGGGGTGCTGACTTTCATCCGATCACCAAAGTGGGCAAACAATATATCCATTTCGATCATCTCGACGAGCCCGTCTCAATGGTGTAGTCCAAATTAGCATTTGAGGTTGTTTGTGATAATGCCATATTTTATTCTATAATTACTCATTTTCACCTGCAACTAAATATACACCAAAGCTTGTGGAATTTGTTAGATTATAACCCTATAGCTATGGTACACACTTTCATGGAGTAACTTTTATCCGAAGTTGACAGTCGAAAATAGGGACTTAATGACTGTCAACACTGTGGAGGCGGGCGGACCTGGGAACGAAGAGGAGGACGATAGGTGCCTGTACGTCGGGACTCCGTGGGAGGATGACATCATCGCTGACCGCCGCGACGTTGATGATTTCAAGGCGGCGCAGTGGAGGTGGTCCAAGGAGAAACCTCCTTGACAGTGGCAGCCACAGAAGCACAGGGATGGACCTATGATCAAGTGAGCTGCATATCTGGAAAAGCATGGGATACCAAGTATCTCAAAGTGTCCGATTTTGGACTAAAGTCGGTTCAAGCAGTCGGCTCTGATGACAAGATTTAATGGATCAGTTCATTGAAGATGAAGGGAAGCTTGGGCACGGGTTTACATCGGCCGACGAATTGGAGAAGATAGATCTTGGAGATGGAAGCAAACCAAGGCCGACATACATAAGTGCCAAGCTAGATGCAGAATACAAGAAAGAACTGATCGCACTGTTAAAGGAATTCAAGGATTGTTTTGCCTGGGAATATTATGAGATGCCTGGCTTAGACCGATCTATTGTCAAGTATCGGTTACATATTAAACCAGGGTATCGCTCGTTCCAGCAACACCCAAGGCAGTGTAATCCAAAGATTTATCCTGATATAAAAGCCGAGATAACAAAGTTACTCGAAGCTGGTTTTATTCGGCAATGTCGGTACGCCGAATGGATTTCTAACATAGTCCCTATTTACAAGAAAAACAGCAAACTACGTGTGTGCATTGATTTCAGGGACTTGAACAAAGCAACGCCGATGGATGGGTATCTGATGCCAGTAGCCGATGCATTGGTCAACACTGCTGCAGGGCACAAAGTCATCAGCTTTATGGACGGTAACGCTGGGTACAATCAAATATTCAAGGCCATAGAGGATATTGCAAAAACTGCTTTCAGGTGCCCTGGCCATGTTGGATTATATGAGTGGATTGTCATGACCTTTGGGTTGAACACTGGTGCCACATATCAAAGAGCCATGAATTACATATTCCATGAACTCATCGGCAAGATAGTAGAGATCTACATTGATGATGTAGTTGTCAAGTCAAAGAGCTACAAGGAGCACCTGGCTGATCTACGAAAAACATTGGAATGCACTAGAAAGCATGGTTTAAAGATGAATCCCAACAAATGTGCTTTCGGTGTTTCAGCTGGTCAGTTCCTGGGTTTCTTGATACACGAAAGAGGAATCGAAGTGGGTCAGAAGTCGATCAGTGCGATGGACAAAATAGAGGCACCATCGAACAAGAAGGAGCTTTAGTCATTGATTGGCAAGATCAATTTCATCAGAAGATTTATATCTAATCTGTTGGAAAGGATTCAGCCGTTTACACCTCTACTGAAGCTCAAGGCCGATCAGAAATTCGTATGGGGAGAAGAAAAGCAGAAGGCTTTAGATAACATCAAGTAGTACCTAAAGTCTCCTCCTATCTTGATGCCCCCTCAGGACAAGAAGCCGTTCAAATTATATTTATCGGCTAATGAGCAGGCTATTGGATCGGCCCTTGTACAAGAGTTTGAAGGAAAAGAGCGAGTTGTATATTTCGTGAGTAGAAGGCTCTTGGATGCAGAAACGAGATATTTGGCGGTGGAAAGATTATGCTTGTGCTTATATTTCTCATGCACAAAGTTGAGGCCTTACCTATTAACTGCCGAATGCACCATGGTGTGCAAAAATTATGTGGTCAAGTATATGCTGTCATTACCAATTTTGAAGGGCAAGATCGAAAAGTGGATCTTAGCTTTATCAGAGTTTGACTTGACCTATCAATCGGCCAAAGCAATTAAAGGGCAAGTAATGGCCGATCTGGTAACTCAGCATTGTGGACCTGATGTTGCAGTTGTAGAACCTATTCCGTGGACTATGTTCTTTGATGGATCATCATGTGGAGTAGGAGCTGGAATTGGGATCGTCCTCATCTCACCTCAAGGAGCAAATTATGAGTTTTCCATCCCAATTGAGAAAACTTCAACAAACAATCAAGCTGAGTACCAGGCAGTGTTGAAGGGGATAAAGCTACTGCGAGAAGTTAATGCTGAAGTGATTGAGATATTTGGAGATTCTCAGCTCGTGATAAATCAATTGGCAGTGGAATATGAATGCAAGGATGACATATTAAGGATTTATCATGAAGAATGTCTTCAGCTACTTCGAGAGTTCAAGATAGTAAAACTTGAACATATCCCTAAGTGTCACAACAGTGAAGCTAATCGGCTGGCTCAAGGAGCGTCAGGTTATCGGCCGATTCTAACTGTGGAGTTACCAGCCGAAGATTGGAGGAAGGAGATAGTGGATTATCTAAAAGATCCATCCAAGAAGGTTGATAAACAATTAAGGTACAAGGCCATTAAATACGTTCTATTAGAAGATGAGTTGTACTATCGTACCATCGATGGGGTTCTGCTCAAATGTCTTGGTGAAGAAGAGGCTAAAAACTTAATGGGGCAAATTCATGAGGGAGTCTGTGGAGCCCATCAATCGGCATTCAAGATGAAGTGGATGATCAGAAATAATAATTATTATTGGCCGACGATATTGGAAGATTGCTTCAAATACTACAAAGGATGCCAAGAGTGTTAGAAGTTTGGAAGCATTCAAAGAGTTCCAGCATCAGCAATGAACCCAATAATCAAGCCATGGCCGTTCAGAGGTTGGGCGATTGATCTGATTGGACAGATATACCCACCATCGAGCAAAGGTCATAAATTCGTACTGGTGGCTACAGATTATTTCACAAAGTGGGTTGAGTCCATCCCAATCAAGACCGTGACGTCAGGCAATATGATTGATTTTGTTAAAGAACATATTGTCTATCGGTTTGGTATACCTCAGACCATCACAACCGATCAAGGGAGTCAATTCACTTCAGAGGAATTTGAGGAATACGTAAATTCTTTAGGGATCAAGCTACTGACCTCATCTCCCTACTATGCTCAAGCAAACGGACAGGCAGAGGCAGCGAACAAGGGCATCATCAAGTTAATCAAGCGCAAGATCGATGAAAATCCGAAGCGATGGCATACAATCCTTAATGAAGCACTGTGGGCGTACAGGATGGCATGCCATGGGGCAACCAAAGTATCACTGTATCAACTGGTGTATGGTCATGATGTTGTATTGCCTTGGGAGTTAAAAACCGGATCCAGAAGGACTTCTCTACAAGATCAGCTATCAGCCGATGATTATTCAGCCACGATGAAAGAAGAACTAGAGGACCTTGCTGGTAATCGGCTGAGAGCCTTGGAGAATATCGAAAAGAATAAAAGAAGGATAGCCAGGTGGTATGATAATAAGGTCAAAGTTAAGGAGTTTGCCGAAAGAGATCTGGTTTGGTAACTCATATTACCAATCGGCTCTAGAGATCCTAAGTACGGGAAGTGGTCACCAACTTGGGAAGGACCATATTGTATCAGCCAATGTGTGCCAGGCAATGCATATATCTTAGAAATGTTGGAGGCGAGGAGTTTGCCAGAGCGCTAAATGGGAAGTATTTGAAGAAATACTATCCAAGCATATGGGTAGACTCTTAGTCAAATCAGAGCCTGAAACGACCGATTAAAGACTCAAGTTACATCCGATTGCAAGTATAATCATCTTCAGCGTGGGATAGCCGATCATCAAAACATGTTCAGTTTCAGGTTATGTGTTGACGGTGCAAAACCGTGCTCAAGTTCACCGCAAGCCTACGGGTGACTTGGTGCCTTTTTCACCAAGGAGGGTCCTCCCTAGATTTGTCAATCCAAGGATCGGAAGCAAACCACTAAGGTTCTCTATCTAACCTACCGGTCCAACCCTATGTGAAGTGTAGATTACATAAAGGTTAATCATACATGAAAGGATGTATGGATCACATCCACCTAGCCATAAAGGTAAGCAAACCAAAGGTAACCCTAGCCTATCGTCTTCTTGTTGCCGTTCCGGCCAAGGTGACAAACCAATCTAAAACCTATACTATGATAAGGAGTACACTCGATATGGAGTATGGAGTGGTCTGATACACGTTCATTCGCCGCTTTCTCCTCCACCGTACTGTCACTACGCAAGGATAATCATCACCGAACGACAACCTCCGTCCGTGCACTACAACGATGTATCCGCAAGAGATAGACTAACCACCACGATTAGATCTATTCCTACTAAAAGCATATGCTAGATACACATATGGATAAAACACTCATTGATGTAGATCAAAGTAAAGAAAAGACATGATTTATATCACCATCAAATGTAGAATGTACAAATGACATGACGAATTCAAGTCGCGGCTCCGGAACTCCACCATGGCTTCACCATGCAGGGCCAACCATGGCGGCTAGGGCATGGCCTAGGCCATCTCCTAGGCAACTCGAGGACTTGCGGCGGCCGTCGGCTTCCTCCCGGTGCTTCTCCTTCATGTCGGCGGCTCTCTGATGAATGGATGGATGTGGTGGCCAGCGGAGGCAGAGGCAATATATAGAGGAGCATGTAGGTCAAAGGGGGCCGCGAACCGCCACAGAAATGGGCTGGGCCGACCGGCCTGGGCCGACCGGCCTGGGCCGACCGGCCTGGGCCCGTTTCGGCCCGGTTCGGCCCCGGTTCGCTCCCCGACGCTTCTCGGTCAATTGTTGACTTGCTCCCTTATGCATGTGGGCCCTTGACATCGTCTTCTCCACGGTTTAGATAGAGCTCCTTGTCGCGCAAGCTTCAGCATCTTCAGTTCAGGTCCCTGGAGTTTTACGGCTTCATGCTTTGGTCCCTGGGCCATTTGGAGTCATGTTCATCATGTGTCTTGACTTGTGCCGGGCTTTATGATCTTCTCTTGAAGTGCTTGATGAACTTATCCCGAAAGTCTCCTCTTTAACGTTATTTTCCTGCGTAAACAATAAACTCCAAAATCGACATGCAAGAGTGAACTTGATACCTCTGGGGGGTTAGTACCATTAGTTAGAATATCAAATACGTGCAAATGTTGACAGTAAACTCATAGCTAGGTGTACCAAAATCGACCGTCAACATACCCCCATGCTTAAACCTTGCTCGTCCTCGAGTAAGCTTTTAATGGACATCAGTATTGCCTTTCAATGTTCATACCTTACACTTGATCATACATGAGAAAACATAATGCTCTCCAAGTTTATATTTGTTAAAGTTCCATAATGTAGCTAACTTTCATCTCTATGGAGGGTAGATATCATTTAAGCTCCTTCCACAAGTAATTAAACTTGCTCTCAAATTTTAAACAAATCTCAGAAATTTTGAAAATAAAGAGCGGGATGAAGAAAAATTGCTTTACCAAGATCAATAATAAACCTCCTTGCATCTTGCTCATGAACTCTCATCTCATCTTGTCTCTCAAGCCTACTTGTTCTACTCCTTTCCTCTCTCAAATATTTGGTGGAAGGCTTTATATGGAGCTATGGGAAAGTTTAGTCCTACCAAGATATTATAGTTGAGATATTATCAAAACAAGACAAGCTTCTCATGGTCTTACCAAGACTTGTCAAAAAGGTCATTGGAAAATAATGTTCCGCAGAGGGGGGAGAGAAAAACACATACTTTTAAGATAGGTGGACATGTGCAAATGGCAAAGAGTGATCCTGAGGCACAAACGAAGTCCTCGTTATCGGATTGCACATGGTTGGAAATATGAGTATGGGTCTTGATCTTGAAATCCTTTTGAAATTTCCAAATGTAGCTAGAGAACCGGGGAGCTTTATTATATTTTTTTTCTTTACTCTTTTTTTTTCTTTTCTTCCTTTTCTCATCATACTTTCTTCTTTATATATATTTTTTTCTTTCATCACTTTTTCTCTTTTTTTCCTTCTCTTTTTTTTACTCCCCTTGAACTCTAGACTACACTAGTACTTCCTTGGCAACCCCCCCCATGCTTAGACATTGCTCGTCCCGAAGCAAAGAGGTGATGATGTGCCAAGGTAAGTGCTGAAATTCTTATATTTTCATGAAGAGAGATACTTGAAACCTTCTAGGGATCCTTTTATGGAGGTCTCCCAAAATCTTACTCCACTTGACGGCACCTTCCTTATAATCTTCTTCGAAATATTCATCCATACTCAAAGTTTTGGGTTGTGGTCAAGGAGGTATACACAAAAAGATATTTTGGGTTTGTGGGTGGATATCCGGCGAGGTTTGCGAAATTCCCGATGTGGAAACTCACAATGCACGGATAGAAAGGCTAGCATAAAGATAGATACGCAAAAACGGAATGACCAGCTTCTTAGTCTTGAGCCAGAGAAATCAAGCCTTGAATTAATGCACCCAAAAATACATCTTGTATACTAAGGTTTTTGCACTCAATGAATATAAGGCTTTGGATAGGTTGAGCAAAAAGCAAGTGGTATCAAAGACAAGGTTAGCATATCTTTTAAGAACAAAAATAAATGATCTTTGATTCATTCAAAAGTGAGAGCAATGAAAAATACTGTGGGTCTCAAGTTATCATAACCTCCACAAAAGATTAGGCTAGCATTAATTAAATTTTCAGATCATATTTAAAGAGAGCACTAGCTTAATCATATACAGACCAAGCACAATAATGAGTAAGATGGCAACGATCATCATATATCCATAAGAGCATACGAGATATCATCATGGTGAGCTCAAGGTAACGGTGATTATTATTAAAAATAAAAACAAACCTAGGTTGTACTCCTAGTAGCCATGTTATTCTAAAGAGAGATATACAAAGGTTGTATCTAAGGTTGTGGAAAGCAAATACATAAATGCAGACATATAGAAAAGACAAGAACAAAGGAGAGTTGAAGAATTGTTACCGTCCTTTGATGCTTGAAGTGTAGTGTGGACTCCCCCATGCTTAAGCATTGTGCTTAATATGGAAGAAGAAAATTAGCATCCCGTGGCAATCGTGATCTATGTTCTCCATGCGGTCTTCTTACGTCCACCAAGTCCTCCCCCATGCTTAGCATGTTGCTAGGCATGGAAGATGATGAATCCTCATGTATTTATTGAAGTCCTACCGCCATATGTGGAGATCATCATCGTCCTCTTCACTTTTGTTGTCTTGATCGTCCTTCAACGTCCACCCTTTGTCACAAGCCTTAGTCCCAATCGTCTCTCAACTCGTCTTCACCTCCTTCTATGTTGTCCTTTATCGCTGCTTCAACTTCCACGAATTTTTCTTCAACTTCCAGAATAGAACATGTACTGCACCATTGCTCCATTGTAAAGTTCTTGAAATTATCTTTCCAACGAGTGGTCATTCACCCCAATCGGACTCCGAACAAGAGAGTTACACCCTTTTTACTCCATTAATGCAAACTGTCCCGGCTGATTTCAGAACGTGTGACGCCTAATGATTTGGTTGTAACTCCTTGCACGGGTCTCCTAAAATGTTGAATCTTGATGCGTTGGAAAGAAGACTTAGTGGAGCTCCTGAATATCCAAATTTTCCTATTTTGTACATCTCTTAACATACGCCTAATCTTGATGAAGGCAGCGGTGTTTCTTCTGGGATTTTGGAGGTGTTGATGATCTTATTTTCATCTTTCATTGCTAACTCATGGGAGCGATTCGTCATGCCTACAAAACAACTCTAAAGCACAAAGTACCCCCGAGGTGACGGTCGGGAATACTCACTCTATGCTAACAAACCAAAGATATCCCTTAAGATCTTAACTCGTGGCATAGTTAAGCTAGTGAAAGAAAAATTAAAACCTAATGGGTGTACGTGTGTGCAAGTGTGTATGCAAATGAGAGGATGGTATAAAAACAAAACAATGTTTACACCAAATTCTAAGCTCCATTCTTACAAAGTGGTTGCCAAACTTCTCCATTGCCAAAAAGATTTATTAACCAAGGTCAAAACACCATGCTTATCCCAAGATTAACAATTCTTTATAGTGTAAGATAAGTAGGGCGCATTGCTATGTTTATAAACCAACCAATGCAACATGATAGCAAGGTATATAAAATTGAATGATGGAGGTCTCCAATCATGTCTAAACACCACGTTTACACAAGATCGCAAGGGAAAATGCCGTACCAAGCATTTAACATAAACAAGATAGCATTCATCATAAAGTTTCACGAAGACCAAGCTAACATTAAGAGGAAGATAACAAAGAGGTGGATGCATAATGCAAATGCAAAGAGTTAGTACAAACAAATGTTAGCAAGGTTTGACAACCAAACTAACAAGGTTTAAGGGTAGGTTATGGGTATCCTATATTTTTGGCTCAAACAAGGATTTTGAAGAGAGGAAGTCAAGTATAGAAATTCTAACTAAGGTGGTGCTACGAGTCTTTTAATGAAAAACAAACCTATGGTTTTAGGATGGCTAAAGGTGTGAAAGGTTTTCCTAAGGATTTTATGGGGAGGCTAGTCAAAGTTTTTAGTTAGAAGAGAGGAAAGAGATAGACTTGTTCAATCCGGATGGTGACGGCAAACGGTCAACAATCAATCCTACCTCTATTGGCTATGGTTTTTGGTGGGGGCTATGGGAAGGCCTAGGTTGGTTGGCAAAGAGTTAGATCAACACAACATGCAATGCAATATAACATGGATGAACAAAACAACATGATATGGTGGTTGTCTAAAACAAAAATAAAAGTTAGCCTAAATTAACTAGCCACAAGGTTTGGAATTAAAGGATGGTGCCAACTTCATATTTCTCTCTAAAAAAAGACACAAAAGAAAAACAACTCTAAACACTAATAGGCACAAAAAAGGGTCTACAAGCTTTCCATGATCAAATAACAAAGTGCTCCCTCAATAGCAATTAAATTAAACAACATGGTGTTGTGGTATTTATTAGAGCAATGGTACAATGTTACTTGATATTTTTTTTTCTTGAGATCACAATGTAGACGGTCATAATATATATAAACATAAATAAAAGAAAACGGGTTGCCTCCCGCAAAGTGCTTCATTTAAAGTCATAGAGCTCGACTTTCTTACGTACCTCCTCGTGGTCGTGAAGCCATGGTCCTTCATGTAAGATTTGAAGATGTCCATGCAGCTTTGATACACTCTCCATGCTTGACATGATCATTTTGCTTGATGAGAGGCTTGCCCGATCGTCTCTTGCATCATCATCCCCTCCTTCTCCTTTGCTCTTCGTCGCTGCCTCTCTTTTCATGAATTTTACTCTCTGTCTAGATCAGATCATGTAGCAAACAATAACTTCCACGCGTGGCGCATGAAATTATCTTTCCATCAAGTCTTTGTTGACCCCCAACGGACTCCGAACGAGTGAGTTACGCCCGTTTTACTCCAACGCTGCAATCTGTCCAAAGATTTCAGACTGCGTAGCGCCTAATGATTTCGCCATATCTCCTTGTACGGGTCTTCAAATTTGTCGATCTAGGAGGCGTTGGAATCGGCACTTGATGGAGCTTCTGATTTTAAACTTTATCCTTCTTCTACATATCTGATCAGGTGCTCAAAACTGATGAAAACAGCAGCGTTGTCTTCGAGGTTCGGTGATGGCTATGCACGAGCTTGCAATTCCTTTGGGGCATGGCTTCTCCCCTCTTTATTATGGTTTAATGACCTGTATGGTTAGTGAAACTCGGGTTTTCTCCCGACACATGCTCTTTTAAGGTCACGAGCTTGACCAAGCACAAGGCAAGTCTAGGATTTGCAAAACATAATATAGACATATGCAATTGTAACCACAATTTAAAAGTTAGATGAACAAAATGTGATTAAAGGTTGCATAAGTTTCTTGCTCAGCGCCAAGGCTGTCATTAGGCATGGGTTCATTAGGCATGCAAATTAACAAAGTTAAAGCACAACATAGCCTCTTTATCATTCTCAAGAAATTCTAGCCTATCATGATCAAAAGTGCAAGGCATAGAATCAAACATACTATTGGTCATGAACATGAATATTTCAAAAGAAAGATATCATATCCAAAAGTACCTTGAGAGCTTAATGCGTACCTTATCCTTCGAGCTTTTCATTGTGAGTGGTCCTTCGGAGTTGAAAACGAACGATCCTTGATGATCGGAGGTGGCTCGCGTAGACTTCTTCAATCTCTCCCTTCGTGCCACATGTCGTCAAGGTCACTTTATGTAGGATCACTCCTCTTCATTTGTGGGCTCACACAACTCTTAAGTGTCTTCATGTAACTCCATGAGCCTTCGTGTGAGAGCCCAAAGTGTCTACGCCATTGGATGTTGTCCTTTGTGTGTAATCCTTCGTGGTTTGCTCCAAACATCTCCTTACGTCGGACGTCGCCAACATGTGTCTTCATTTGCCAATGCTCCAGGGGTCTTTGTTTTGTTTCAAGCCTCTGAATTTCTTCATGTGTGGTCTAGTGGAAGCATTGCCCAAACTTATCTTCGTTGTTGTCGTCCTCATCTCCACTCTCTTGTTCTCATCGCGATGTTGCTGCCTCTTCCTCGTGGATTCCCCCTGTATACATAACAGAACATATACGAAAATATAATTTTATTGAAAAGTTTATAAAATTACCTTTCCAACGGGTACTCATCCATCTTAATCGGAGTCCATACGAGGGAGTTATGGCTGTTTCACTTCAGCTTTGCTTGCTGTCCAGAAATTTCAGGACGTGCAACCATCGGTGATTCGGCCATATCCGCTTGTAGGAACCTCCGATTGACTTGATTCTTGACTCGTTGGAAGCGTAACTTCGTAGGGCTTCTAAATATCTAAGTATATTCTGTTGTTCTTCCCACGAGGCTGTGCAAAACTTGATGCGAACAGAAGCTTCGGAGATGTTGACGGGCTTGATCTCGTGATCTTGGGGGCACCGTGATTGCTTCCAATGCCTATTGCTCGAACAAACAATTCTCCACAAAACATTAGTCTTAAAATTTTAATAGACACGTTGACTTACCTTGTTTATCATCTCTCGTGTAGGGTGTGGACTCGATAGCGGATGATGGGCCACTAACAAAAGTTAGCACCTACCACTAAAGAGCGAATCTTGATGTTGCGATCATCTTGTTGGGGTGCGGATGTTGAGAACTTCTCGAATGTATTGTGTCTAGCTTTTCACCTGCTTAAAAGGACACAAACAAGAAAACAAGCATATATGCCAATACTAAGAAATAGGGTTAGTTAAAAGAAAGATAGATCTCCCTAGGGTTCAAGTTGCCGATCCCCGGCAACGGCGCCAGAAAAAGGGGCTTGTTGACAGTGCAAAACCGTGCTCAAGTTCACCGCAAGCCTACGGGTGACTTGGTGCCTTTTTCACCAAGGAGGGTCCTCCCTAGATTTGTCAATCCAAGGATCGGAAGCAAACTACTAAGGTTCTCTATCTAACCTACCGGTCTAACCCTATGTGAAGTGTTGATTGCATAAAGGTTAATCATACATGAAAGGATGTATGGATCACATCCACCTAGCCATAAAGGTAAGCAAACCAAAGGTAACCCTAGCCTATCGTCTTCTTGTTGCTGTTCCGGCCAAGGTGACAAACCAATCTAAAACCTATACTATGATAAGGAGTACACTCGATATGGAGTATGGAGTGGTCCGATACACGTTCATTCGCCGCTTTCTCCTCCACCGTACGTCACTACGCAAGGATAATCATCACCGAACGACAACCTTGGTCCGTGCACTACAACGATGTATCCGCAAGAGATAGACTAACCACCACGATTAGATCTATTCCTACTAAAAGCATATGCTAGCTACACATATGGATAAAACACTCATCGATGTAGATCAAAGTAAAGAAAAGACATGATTTATATCACCATCGAATGTAGAATGTACAAACGACTTGACGAATTCAAGTCGCGGCTCCGGAACTCCAGCATGGCTTCACCATGCAGGGTCAACCATGGCGGCTAGGGCACGGCCTAGGCCATCTCCTAGGCAACTCGAGGACTTGCGGCGGCCGTCGGCTTCCTCCCGATGCTTCTCCTTCGTGTCGGCGGCTCTCTGATGAATGGATGGATGTGGCGGCCGGCGGAGGCAGAGGCAATATATAGAGCAGCATGTAGGTCAAAGGGGGGCGCGAACCGCCACAAAAACGGGCTGGGCCGACCGGCCTAGGCCCGTTTCGGCCCGGTTCGGCCTCGGTTCGCTCCCCGACGCCTCTCGGTCAATGGTTGACTTACTCCCTTATGCATGTGGGCCCTTGACGTCGTCTTCTCCACGGTTTAGATAGAGCTCCTTGTCGCGCAAGCTTCAGCATCTTCAGTTCAGGTCCCTGGAGTGTTATGGCTTCATGCTTTGGTCCCTGGGCCATTTGGAGTCATGTTCATCATGTGTCTTGACTTGTGCCGGGCTTTATGATCTTCTCTTGAAGTGCTTGATGAACTTATCACGAAAGTCTCCTCTTTAACGTTATTTTCCTACATAAACAATAAACTCCAAAATCGACATGCAAGAGTGAACTTGATACCTCCGAGGGGTTAGTACCATTAGTTAGAATATCAAATACGTGCAAATGTTGACGATAAACTCATAGCTAGGTGTACCAAAATCGACCGTCAACATTATGGCCGATGAACAAATCACCCTTAGAACAAATATATATATATATATATATATATATAATTTCTCTCATCTTCGATTACAAAGGTGGCATTACAGTATAGATCTGAAGAATACATTGAGAAGTCAAATTTGGATGATTCATCACGGATCGGTTACATTCATCATCACTGGACAGGTGATGGGGACGAAGAAAGATAAAAACAAAAAGAAAGCGTAAATTTGACGAAGATGAATCACCAGATTCGGTAACACTCCCCATCAAGATTGCTGGGAAAGAAGACAAAGGGTTGTTCTTCTTTCCGCAACACCCAGGGACGACCTCCACCCTCCTCCACCAGCTGATGCACCTAAGATGCATCACAAGGGTTCTTCTAGCTGTTGGACCTCCTGGCTTCACAAAAGGAGATTAGAGAGGGAAGTATACCCTAGACCATTTCACAAGAATTCTTCTAGCCATCATGAGTTAGAGAAGAAGAGAGAAACCGAAGAGTAGGAGCCTAAAGCTCACTGGATCTATATCTCGAGCCATGGATGAAGGGCAAGTGCGTTCTCCATAGGGGCATGAGGGCGGTTATTTATAGCCAAGGCATCGAAAGATATAAAGATGAAGGAGCCAGAAAAGACGGAAGCCGAAGATGCTGGATCCGGTAAAAAAGGAAGCAAATTACCCGTGAATGGTTCGGTTTCCAAAGAATGATCGATCCAGAGGAATCACCCCCAAATAAAGGATGACACGCATACACACAAAACGGTGGGAAATTTCTCTAGCACATCCACAAAGTGCAGAGCATGGTTCACAGAAATCGTCTGCCCAATATGGCAGACACAGTCTACAAGCTCGCTAGCAGCACCCAGAAGAAATGCTATTTCAAGTTGGAGTCCGTCAATGACCAGCGACAACCATTATCCCCTAAGGAGTTTTCCAGGAAGAAATGCCTCTCATGCCTAAAAACTAAAGTGGCCAATGGCTACATCCGGAAGAACCAAGTATGGAGAAGTCATGGAACCCCTGGATAAGAGGGTGAGTCTTATGGGGAAGGGGAGCGAAAGAGCCAAAGTGTCACATGGTGAACAGCCCTGGAAAATGTCAGATTGAGAGGACAGGACACTATCAATGGAGATTGATCGCATCAATCACGTGAAGAGATTTGGCTATCATTCGAATTAAGAGAAAGATGTCAATTTCGAGCGAATTTCGGAGCAAAAGATCATTTACTCCGAAACTGGAGGGCATGTGTTGACACCGTTTTTTGGAAAAACAGGTCAAAAAGGATAAGGAGAAGCAGCCGATGAAAACAGAGTGCAATCGGCCGATGGAAGAGAGAGAAGGATGGTTAACAGGATTCGCCGATAGTCAAGGGAGCTCAAATCTGTGGATGGACCAGCGGGTCAAACTGATCGGCCGATGGTCAAACGGAGGATCGGCCGATGGAAAGAAGAAGGCGGTAATCAAGGAGATACGCCAGGAGGAAAGCACGGTGGAGGCGGGTCAATCTACGATTGGCAAAGGGTCAAAGAGTCAATTTTAGGGAGTTTTGGCTCTTGCGAGAGTCCTTTTCTATTTAGTAGTATTTGTTTTCTTTAGATGCAAGTAAACAGTGTCGTAATCGGCTAGGAGTCACGTTGTCCTCAGGACATAAATAGTGACCCTGCGTGGTCGGAAAAAAGTGTACACACCAATATCAAACAAACCGCCTCTGGGCAAACCCTTTACTTTATAGCATCTACTTTTCAGCGACTTCGCCATTGCGTTTTTCCTCTTTTCTACAACGTCGTCCTTCAAGTTCGTCGGGCTGCATCGATCGATCTCCGGCAAGCTTGTGAGTACCGTTTTACCGAATAACCCTAGGCTTTAACATCCGGGCGCATCGCTGAGGTTTCGTCTAGTTCTTTATTCACCCCTTACCGATATTAGCTAGATCTGCAAGTTTTTGTACCAATTCTTGTGGTTTTAGCTTTTATCACCAATTTATCCCACTCGGTCTAGATCCTATCGGCTTCTAACACCACAGCCGATTCCGACCTGTTCGAGTGCTGACGTCACGATCGGCCGATCCAGCCGATCTGTCTGTCTACCTATCAGTGCCTCGGTCGCTCTCGAGCCGGTCGATCCCGCTTGCTCATATCGGACGATTGGCTGATACACGTGTCGCTAAAAGGCCATCGGTTCTCTAGCCGATCCCTAATATTTTTCCATTGTCAATCAACAGGTTAGATTGGCTGGCACGCCTCGCTACAGACCGGGGAGTCATGTGTGTTGCGCGCGGAGGTGACGTCCTATTTTCGCGTCAATAGACGTATTTGCTACTCGTGGCAGGTGTGCCGCATGAGTGTGGCCACACGGTGCTCTTCGAGACTGTCGAGGTCGACCTTGCACGTCTCTTCTGCCACGCCCTCTTCGTAGTGCTGGATGCAAGGGGCGCCGAAGGCAAGGTCGGTCGAGAGGATGGCCTCCGACCCGTAGACTAGGAAGAACGATGAATACCCCATGGCTGAGCTGACCTGGGTCCCGGGACCCCAGATCACGTGCGGGAGTTCCGCCAACCATCTGGTGGCGTAGGGGGATGCGTCGTCGAAGATGCGATCTTTGACAGCTTGGAGGACCATGTTGTTGGCGCGCTCGACCTGGCCATTGCAGCGCGGGTGCGCCACCGAGGAGTAGTAGACGTCGATGAGGTTTACCTGGTAGAAGTCCCAAAAGTCGGCCCTTGTGAATACTGAGCCTAGGTCAGTAATGATCCTGTTGGGGACCCCAAAGCGATGGGTGATCTCCTCAATGAACTTGGCCGCTTCCTTTGACGTGATGCTGGCTACGACTCGAACCTCAATCAATTTGGTGAACTTGTCCACCGCCACTAGGATGTGCTTGTAGCCGCTAGGGGCGGTTCTGAAGGGTCCTACTGAGTTGAGGCCCCATATGGCGAAGGGCCATGATGGGGGAATTGTCCTCAGGCCTGTGCCAGCACGTGCTGTTGCTTGGCGAAGAACTGGCATCCTTTACATCGTCGGACTAGGTCCTGCGCATCAGCCATGGTGGTAGGCCAATAGAAGCCCGACCTGAAAACTTTTCCCACCAAATTGGTGGAGGCGGCATGGTTGCCACACTCGCCACCATGGATCTCTTGCAAGAGCCTGAGGTCCTCGGATCGGAGAATGCACTTCATCATCACACCGCTGGAGGCGGACCTCCGGTAGAGCTCTGTGCCAATGATGACGTAGTTGGCGCTACGCCTCGTGACCTTCTCGCGTTCTGCCTTCTCCTCAGGGACCTGATGCTCGAGGATGTATGTAATGATGTCGAGGCGCTAGTCGTCTTCGACCTCGGTCATGAGGACGTCGTAGCTACCTTGCAGTGGTGCATCGCCGGTTGGCGGCTCTGGGTCGTTGAGGAGCTTGATGGATGGTTTGCGCACGTCATGGACAAATACACTGGCTGGGACCAGCGCGCGCTTGGAGCCCAGCTTGGAGAGGATGTCTGCCGCCACGTTGTTATCACGGCAGACATGGTGGAACTCCAGACCTTCGAAGTGGGCTTCAAGCTTCCGTACCTCGGCGCAGTATGCGTCCATCGTGTCTTTCTTCATGTCACACGCCTTATTGACTTGGTCGATGACGACCTTGGAGTCACCGTAGGCTATGAGCCGCTTGATCCCCAAAGAGACGGCGATGCGCAGCCCGTGAATGAGGGCTTCATACTCGGCGCCGTTGTTGGACGCCTTGTAGTGGATCTGCAGGACGTACTTCAGGTGATCGCCTTGAGGGGAGATGAAGAGTACGCCTGCTCCCGCTCCTTCGGGGTTCAAGAAACCGTCAAAGTACATCTTCCAATGCTCGGGTTGTTCCGTCGGCGGGGGTTGCTGGGTCTCTGTCCACTCAAAGACGAAGTCAGTGATGACCTGAGACTTGATGGCCTACCGTGGGCAGAACTCAAGGTTGAACTCGCCTAGTTCGATGGACCACTTGACGATACGCCCGGTGGTGTCGCGGCTACGCAGGATTTCTCCTAGAGGGAAGGCCGAGACGACCTTGATCTTGTGCGCCTGGAAGTAGTGCCAGAGCTTGCGCGAAGTGACGAGAAGGGCATACAACATCTTCTGTGGCTGCGAGTACCTAATCTTGCTATCAGATAGGACTTCGCTGACGTAGTAGACGGGTCGCTGGACGCGATAGGGTTGGCCTTCCTCAGGTCGCTCTGCCACCAGAACCGTGCTGACGACCTGGGTGGACGCGGAGATGTAGAGCATCAAGGCCTCTTTTGGAGTCGGGGGCACCATCATAGGGGCCGTCGTGAGGAAAGTCTTCAACCCCTCCAGGGCCTGGTCGGCCTCCTCCGTCTAGACGAACTTGTCCGGCTTTTTTAGCAGCTTGAAGAAGGGCAGGCCTTTCTCTCCCAGCTTGCTGATGTAGCGACCTAGGGCGGCCATCATGCCTGTGAGCTTCATGACGTCCTTCTTTCCGGTGGGTCTTTTCATCTTGCGAATAGCGTCGACCTTGGTAGGATTCGCCTCGATACCCCAGTGGCTGACCAAGAAGCCTAGGAGCTTGCCAGATGGCACACCGAAGACGCACTTCTCCGGGTTGAGCTTCCATCGGTAGCGGCGGAGGTTCGCGAAGGTCTGGGCAAGGTCGGCGATGAGGTTGTCCTCCACCATGGTCTTGACGACCACATCGTCGACGTAAGCTTCCACGTTGTCGCCGATCTGGGATTCCAAGCACTTCTGGATGGCCTTCTGGTATGCCGCTCCAGCGTTCTTGAGACCAAAAGTCATGGTCGTGTAGCAGTAGATGCCATGCGGCGTTATGAACGTCGTCTTATCCTGGTCAGAGACCTTCAGGGCTATCTGGTGATACCCTGAGTAACAGTCGAGGAAGCATAGCAGGACGCTTCCGGCCATGGAGTCCACGAATTGGTCGATGCGAGGGAGAGGGAAGGGGTCCTTAGGGCAGTGCCTGTTGAGATCGGTGTAGTCGATACACATTCTCCATTGACTAGTTTTCTTGGGTACAAGCACCGGGTTGGCGAGCCAAACCGGGTTTTTACACTCGCGGATGAATCCGGTAGCTAGGAGCTTTACTATCTCTACCCTAATGACCTCCTTGCGATCCTTCGCAAAGCGGTGCAGCTTCTGCTTGACAGGCTTGGCCGTCTTGCTTACATCCAAGGAGTGCTCAGCCAGCTCCTTGGGAACACCCGGCATATCTGATGGGGTCCATGCGAATATGTTCGCGTTATCCCGGAGGAAACTGGTGAGCGCGAGTTCCTATTTCTCCCCAAGGTTGTCGCTGATGACCACCGTCTTCTCCGGCTCGGGTAGGCCGAGACGGACTCTCTTCGTCGACGGCGTGGCGTCTAGGGCGGTGTCAGTGCGCTGCTGCTCTGGGACGGTTAGGTCACTCGGAGAGACTTTCGCGGCCTCTGCGACCAAGACTGCCGAGGCGTCGACGCAGGCATTCATCGTGGCGATGTCGTGGGCCTCGGAGTCGCACCTGAAGGAGACCATGAGGTCACCGTAGACGGAGAGAAGTCCATTCGGAGCTGGCATCTTCAACACCAAGTAGGTGTAGTGCGGGATGGCCATGAACCTAGCCAACATCGGGTGACCTAGGATCGCATGGTAGGAAGACTCTAAGTCGGCGACCTCGAAGTTGAGGTACTCCGTGCGGAAGTTATCCTCCATGCCAAAGGTGATAGGGAGGGAGACCCGACCCAGGGGGTAGGCCGCCTTGCCGGGGACGATGCCGTAGAAGGGCTCGTCGCACGACGTCAGCTTCTTGAAGTCGAAGTCCATCTTCTTTAGTGTCTCGACGAAGATGATGTTGAGCCCTCTCCCCCCATCGATGAGGGTCTGGGGAAGCAGGGCTCCCTCCACCGTAGGTTCGATGACGAGTGGGTAGGACCCAAGATCTGGGATGTGGACCCAGTGATCAGCTCTGGAGAACGTGATCGGTTGCTCGACCAACGCAGAGGCTGCGTCGGCTGGGTGTGGATGAGGTGGACATCGCGCTTGTCCTAGCGGTAACGCCTCCTGCTCACATGAGACTTGAGACCTCCGACGATCATGTTGATCGATCGGTTGGCCGGCTAGAAGGGCCCGTTGGGGTTGCCTATTTCGGTGGTGGAGGTAGGTCACGCTCGTCGCGACGAGCCTCCGGCTGCAGGTCGTCACGGTGGTTGTCGCGGCGGTCGTCGCGATCGTCGCGGCGGTCACGTCAGTCGTCGCGGTGGTCGTTGTCGTTGTAGCGGCGCGACGAGCATCGGTCTCCATCGCTCCTTGGCCGCTTGGGGTCGTCTGGATTGCGGAACACCCTCTTGAACTGTGATCATTCACGAACGGTGTGGGTGGCTCCCTCATGGAACCCGTAGGGGCTGTCGAGCGCCACATTGAACTCGTCCACATTGAACGTCGAAGGTCGACGTCCCTCGGTCGTGAGCACCTCAGAAGGTCGCTTGCGTAGCTTGGAGCTCGAATCTCCGGCGGTGCCGGACGTGCCCGCGTCGCGCTTGGCGTCGTAGTCGAACTGGTTGACCATCGCCTCGTCGGTGTCGATAAGCTTGTTGACGACCTCCATGAGGGCCGCGATGGTGGTGGCTCCGGACTCGTGGATCTTCTTAAAGATCTTGCGATCTTTGACACCTTTCTTGTAGCTCTCGAGACCTGGTCGTCTCTGACGCCGACGCAGGTGTTGCGATCTCGAAGAACCAGTTGGTGTAGTCGTGGAGCCGCTCATTGGGCTTCATGATGATCCTCCCAAGGTTGAAGGCGTTTCTAGGGCGATTGTAGGTCACTTGAAAGTTGGACGTGAAGGCTTGGGACAGGTCGGCCCAGGAGTTGATGCTGCCAGCTGGGAGGTTGTTGAGCCAGAGTGACGGGGCGTCGCCCATCACCAGTGGGAAGTATGCCGCCATGTGGTCGAAGTTGCCACCGGCCGCTTTGACGGCGATGTAGTAGGTCGACAACCAGATGTTGGCGTCGGAGCGCCCATCGTACTTCTGGATGTTGGGCTTGAAGTTGTCGGGGTAGACCACCGACCTGAGGCGAGGCACCAACGCGGGGAAAGTGGTCATGGATATGTCATCAGTGCCACCTCCGGCTTGAGCGCCGCCTCTGCTTTGCACAGGGACGACGACCTGGGATTGGGGCTGGCGATCTGGAGTGGGGGCGCGACCTCCGGATGGCCATAGTCCGCCTCGTACTCAGCATGATGCCTGTTCTCGACGTCGTGGCGGATGCGCTCCTCACGCTCCATGATGCGGTGGACGGCACCAGGGGGCCGTACTCGCGGTCGTACTCCGCACGACGTCACAACTCCCATTCCTCACGCTCAGGGTGACGCTGGTCCATGTAGCTGTGGGCGTCGCGAGCAGACCTGTTGTTGTCGAGGTTGTCGCGGAGGTCGCCATCCTTGGCGCCGTTAGCCCGACCTTGGGGTTGATCGGGGTTGTGTTGGTCGACCACCTCCTGGATGGTCGGGAGGTTGCTGCGCTTAGATCGATTAGATCGACTACACGAGTGATGGCTTGACGAAGATGCAGCGGACTTGGCAGCTGCACTTTTCTCCTCCACCAGGGCCGTGGCGACCCGAAGGTAGGCCATGGCTGCTTTGGCTTCAGGTGGAAGGTCGGCTTGCTGAAGGCGCGCCATGGCAGCACCCAGGTTGGCCTGGGGGCTGTTGAGCGTCAGTAGCCCCGCTTCCTCGAACTCGAGACAAATGTCTCGAGCGCAGGGAGGGACCGCGCGACACTGCTCTTCCGCACGTCGCTGGGCACGGTTGGCGTTCCCCTGGATCTGTGCTGCTTCCTCGGAGTCCGTCGCACTGTGGCGCGGTGGTTCGTTCTCAGAAACCACGAGCACCCTACGGAAGATGGAGCCCGAGTCGTTGGGAGAGACATGGACTCGGACCTTCTGGAACTCACCGCCGTCCGGAGACGCAGGAGTTCGCGTGGTGTGGGGGAGCCGCTCTTGGTCGATCTTCTTCCGCAGGCAGCAGGCACGGAGGGTACGCCTTGCGCCCTTGTGGTAGGTGCAAGGTACGTCAAGCGGATCGCGGCGGGCGCGAGGCTCGGGCTTTAGGTCACCGACGGGCCACCGCCCAGATTGGATCTGGGAGGGTTTGGTCGTCTGGCGAGCGTAGACGTCGGCGGGAGGTCGTAGACCGAAGGGAAAGGCCCCATGGCGTGGCGCCGTCTGCACCGAGCGTTGAGCTCGTTCGCAAATCTGGAGGGTGTCCTCCATCATCCTTATGACACGCACCATTCCCTGGACAATGTCATAGGATTTGGGCGGGTGGGTCTCCGTCGCTAGATCGGAAACGGAGGCGACGACAGGCGCCGTCACGATCTGTTCCGCGGCCACCGGAGAGGTCGTGGTCATCGGAACAGATGAGGTCGCCGTGAAGGAGCTGAAACAGATCTCCACAGGGTTGGCGAGGATGGCCGCCATGCTTGCCGGGAAAACGACAACAGATCGGGCCACCATGCTGCACAACGAGTTCCCGATCACCCCTACCTGTCGCGCTAACAGTCAGGGGGTGAGACCAGGACATATCTGCTATGGGGCTACCCAAGCAGTTTGTAGGTGGATGGGAGGATCGGGAACTAAGAGCGTAGGTGGTAGTTCGCGTGTGAAACTCGGAACACGGCAAGAATGGCGATGAACACGGGGGTTTAGACTGGTTCGGGCCTCCGGAGAGTGAAACCCTACGTCCAGTATGGGATGGAATTATGCGTGGAAGGGAAGTCCCCTCGAACGGAGCTCTAGACCGCCTTATATGGTCAGCGGGCTAGGGCTTCCATTCGAGGTCGGTGGACTCTCATCGGGGTCGATTACAAAATGGGATGGCTATCTGCCTTGATTACAGGGAGTATCCCGTGATCTGTGGACCTACTGGCGGCACTGGGCCGAAGTCTGGTAGCTCGCCTTGCGCTCCAAGTCCTGCGGATCCTCCGGAATCTGGATAAGGTCTTCTGGAGTCTTCCAATGTCGCCGGTGGTGCGGATAAGGTTTTCGGTCCCACTTGCAGGTCGGCGGGGCTTCTGACAGGTCGGGTCCACTTGACAGGGACCTCTGGGACCCTGGTCTGTGGGGACCCATGGGTACCCATGTCTCTCAGTGGTGTTCATCGACGATATTCTGATCTTCTCAGAGTCAACGGAAGAACACGAGGAGCACCTGAGGATTGTGCTAGAGAGGCTGAGACAACACAAGCTTTACACCAAGTTCAACACGTGTGAGTTTTGGATGGAAGAGGTTGCGTTCTTGGGCCACGTGTTGTCAGCAGAAGGAATTGTCTTGGACCCATCCAAGGTTGAGTCAGTGACCAAGTGGGGGCAACCACTAAACGTGACAGACATTAAAAGTTTTCTCACAATGGTAGGGTACTATAGAAGGTTTATCGAGAACTTCTCCAAGATTGCCAAGCCGATGACAGAGCTGCTAAAGAACAACAAGAAGTTCGAGTGGACAAAAGCTTGTGAGAAGAGCTTTCAAGAGCTGAAAAGGAGACTCACCACAGCCCCAATGCTTACTTTGCCGGATATCAAGAAAGACTTTGTCGTGTACTGTGACACCTCTAAGCAAGGACTCGGATGTGTCCTGATGCAAGAGGGAAAAGTTGTGGCATATGCTTCGAGGCAATTGAAGAAGCACGAGGAAAACTACCTGACTCATGACTTGGAGTTGGCAGCCGTCGTGCACATGCTCAAGATTTGGAGGAACTGATTCTGAAGGAAGCCCACGACTCGAGGTATTCTATCCATCCTGGAAGCACAAAGATGTACCAAGACTTGAGGATGAGGTTTTGGTAGAAAGACATGAGGAAAGACATAGCTCACTACGTGGCTTGTTGTGACACTTGCAGCAGAGTGAAGATCGAGCACCAGAAGCCCGCAGGATTGTTTAAGCCTTTGGATGTTCCTGTTTGGAAGTAGGAGGACATCTCCATGGACTTCATTGTGGGACTACCCCGAACACCCAAAGGAAATGACTCGATCTGGGTCATAGTGGACCGGTTAACCAGGGTGGCACACTTCTTGCTGGTGAAGACCAGGTATGCAACAGAGATATTGGATGAACTGTATGTGGAGCACATACTCAGGTTACACGAAGCACCCCAAGAGCATTGTGTTTGACCGAGGGCCTTAGTTCCTGGCCAAGTTTTGGAGGAGTTTTCACAAGCTGATGGGCACCACACTCAACTATAGTACAACTTTTCACCCACAAATGGATGGACAAACTGAGAGAGAGAACCAAACCATGGAGGATATGCTGAGAGCGTGTGCCCTCACCTAAGGCACCGATTGGGAGAGCAGTTTGCCATATGCAGAGTTCTCATACAACAACAACTATCAAGCTAGTCTTCAAATGTCCCCCTTTGAAGCCCACTACGGAAGGAAGTGCAGAACACCACTGGCGTGGTCAGAAGTTGGGGAAGGACACTCTTTGGACCAGATATCATAAAAGAGGCCGAAGAAAAAGTGGAGAAAGCTCGGGAGAATTTGAAAATTGCTCAAAGCCACCAGAAGAGCTATGTTAACAAAGGAAGAAGAGACTTGTCATTTGAAGTGGGAGACCGTGTGTACCTGAGAGTCTCACCACTTCGAGGAACCAAGAGATTTCTAGTGAAAGGAAAGCATACCCCAAGGTATGTTGGTCCATACCAGATAACCAAGAGGATCCAAAAACTCGCTTACCAGCTCGCTTTGCCGAGGTCAATGGCTAGAGTACACCCCGTGTTTCATGTATCTCAGCTACGGAAGTGTGAGAAAGAGGTGGAAACGAAGAAGGTTCCCACAAAGGTGCTTGACTTGCAAGACACACTTGAGTATGCAGAGTATCCGGAGAGGATTCTGGACCGAGCGGTCAAAGAAACCAGAAGGACCACCATTCCTTATTGCAAGGTGCTATGGAGTAACCATACCGAGCGAGAAGCCACCTGGGAGAAGGAAGCTGACCTTCGGGAGGAGTTCCATCACTTGTTCGAGGAGGAAGTTGAAGCCTAAATCTCGAGGACAAGATTCTCAGTGGTGGGGGAGAATGTAACAGACCGGGTTTTAGAAAGGTGTGAATTTTCAAAAAAAATAAAACTTTTTGATTGTTAATGTGTGCCACCAAAATTTAAACCCAATTGCTTGCCTCTCTCCTAAATTCTCCACAAATGAAACCAAATATAAAAATTATATTTAAAATTATGGTAAAATACTTGAGTTGGATCTTTTTGGATTTTATTTGGAGTTAAATGTGTGGTTTGAATTTGAAAGTAATTCAAATTCAAACAATAGTTCAAACTATTTTCAAAACTAATTTCAAAACCTAACATCTAGCTTGGGCCTGCTGACCATAGTCTAGTCTGCTGGATGTCCCTTAACTTCTTAGCGCGGGTCACCAAACCACCCCAAGTTTCCTGTCGGCCCACCTAACATAGCCAAACCAGCCCAACACCGCAGCCCGCTAACCACCGCCGCATCCCCCTTTCTTTTTCTCTCACTGACCGGTGGGACCCCCATGTCATCCCCACCTTTTCCCCTTCACCTTTTCCCCCTACTGTGCCGATGCACCGCGCGCACCCGCGCCAAACGATGGGACGGGCTCGCCGATCCTACCCCGCTGGCACGGGCGCCGAGCCGGTGCGCACTTGGGTGGCCTTCCGGAAGGACCTGCGGGGCGAAATCGCCTTTCTACCCTTGCCTGGTGACACCAAAGGGGCTATGGCCGGCCACGTTGCTGCCCCAGGCATCTCCGCCAATCGGGAGTCGCGGCCGCCAAATTGCCCTTGCGCTGCCTTGACCAAGCCCCTATAGGAGGCACCGAAACCCTAACCGCCTCTCCACCAACCCAGTTGGGGTTTTTCCCCATCCTATGTTCCGCCGCCGCTGAGAGAAGTGAGGAGAAGAAGGAGGGGAAGTGGAGGAAGAGCGGAGGAGCGAGAAGGAGGAGCCCCGCACCGCGTCGCCGCCGATGCGCCGAAGCCGGAGCCGCCAAGAACCGGAGCACCAGAGGACGTTCGAGGGAGCTGTGCCTAGACGCCATTACGGGGAAGAAGAAGCAGAGCAGGGACACGCCACCGTGAACACCTGCGTCACGTCACCCTCTTTCACCAAGCCGGTGACGACTACACCTTTGCCCCAATGTGAGCGCTGCTGCCCCCTTTCTCTTTCGCGTTTCCCTGGATCCTCTTGCCTGAGAGCGTGCCTTCGTGTCACCGAGCAGAGCTCGCCGTCGTTTCCCCCATGTCTGGCCTTCGAGCCGTGAACCTCTACAGGAGCCTCATCACCAGGACCGTCCCATGCTGCCGAGCCGAGCGCCTACATGCGCAGAAGCCAAAGCCTTGACCTTTAGTAGGCCTTCCGCACCCGCTGTTGGCACCTCATCACCGCCGCGTCGTGAACCCGACCGTAGAGGCCAGCCAAGATCGTGCCTTGGTCGGGCAAAATCACACAAGGTGTCACCAGGGCACCGCCCAACCTAGCCGTCTGCTCGCCCTAGTGCTTTGCCGCCCTTTCTGCCATTTTGCAGCCGCGCCGCCATGTCCCAGCGCCGGGCACCGCTCCCCGCGTTCCATATTTCTGTGAGCCGGCCTTCGAGCCGTGCTGTTCCTTTTGCAGGTGTTCGCGCACGCGTGAGCTAGGCCAAGCACAGCCCAACATAGAGGCCAAGACATGGCCTTTGGCCGCACCTGCACCGAGCACGCCGATGTCGTGCCGAGCTACGCCGCGCCTGTGGTCGCGCCACAGCGCTCTACCGCCGTGCCTGGGTGCCTCCGTGTGCCCGCGCGTGTGTCGTGGATCTTCCCTAGTATCTAGTCGCCATCCAGAGCTATCCCTAGGCTAAGAACCACCTCGCCGTTGCCGCCGGACGCGTGGCGACGCGGTCAGGGGCTGCGCTCCAGAGCGCCGCGTGACGACGTGCACACCTGCGAACCCCAGCTGAGTTCGGGGAGCACCAACGAACTCCAACTTAGTTCAGGGACCAGATCTGGACTTCAGTGTGGGAAACACCTAGATGGGCTCTAGTTTGGGCTTTGGCCCATCACAGTCATCTGAGCCCGTCTAACCCATCAGATCTTTAGGGTGGAGTTCAGGGGTGTTTTGTGGACTTTGTCTAGTGGGCCAGTTGGGCCAGGTCCATTAGGCCACTTTTGGCCCACTAGCACTTTCGACCCAATAAGGGCCCACTAACTCGCTGACCGCTGACGTCATGCTGACGTCAGCATGTTTTTAATAAAAATCCCTTTCTATTTTAATAAATGTTTTATAAATGCTTTACCTTTGAAAAATCATAACTAATTATTGGAAGCTCAAAAAAATATAAAACCAATTTCAGTAATTTCGTATTTTCAAAACAGTGCTGATTGTAGCTAGATCGAGTTTATTTGGATTTTCTAAAAAAGGTTCTCATTGGAGTTATTGCTTAGTTGCGTATCGAATCTCGTGCATCCAGGCCTGAGCTTCGACCCGGAGGATCCCGAGGACCCTGTCTACACCATCAAGGACTACGTGAATGACGACCGCTACGCAGGTGTCATGTCACTCCCAACCATGTAGATCACATGTATGCTATTAGATGCTAGTTCTTTAAATTCATATATGCATTGCTTTGTTGAATTGCATAGCCAATTTGATTAGTCGTACCTTGATGTTTGATTTATCCTGATTCCTTGCTTTACCCACCTCGGGACTAGCTACAGACCCCTAGCTAGTCCCATATACTAACAATCCATAAATTTATACCTTTGTGAATATTGATGGATTTCTGGTATGGATTGAGATTAGGATATCTCGATGCACTCTAGCGTGTGTTTTGGGTGAGTGTGTACTCCTTGACATGTTTTGGCAGGAGCGAGCCTTATGGTTACTTGTGAACACCTAACTAGGGGAGATGCGACCTGGCCTCTCACCGCTAGCGTCGTGTCCGATGGGTAGAATTGTTGAGGTGCTCGCTCCCTGCCCTTAAGGACCGATTGTCAGTTGACCTTGCTTCTTTGGACTACTTTCGTACATACTGTTCGCCTTGTTATGGGCGGGGGTGCGTGGTGAGACTAGGAGTGGACATCATTCAGCCTGTAGGAGGATCGGTGTGATCGTGCGAGGAGGTGATGTGTGCCCCCCGAGAAGACGCCGCTTCGGGGATGGCCCGGGGATGCTTCCACAGTTTTGAGGACCAAGGTTGGCTGATGTGTTCCCCAGTTGCGGACGAGTCAGGCTCGAAGAAACAGGAGAGCGCTATCCACTTACTAGGACCCAATCCGTAAAGTAGGGTTTGGGACGGTTGATCCTCGTTTTGGCTCTATTCGAGTGGGTACAGATGTACAACCTCTGCAGAGTGTTTAAACCTATAGCTATAGTCTGTGTCCACTAGTTTATGGACAGTCCATTGTTCTCTCACCTGACTAGTATCTTTTCTTGTGCTTCTTCTCTCTCCCCCGAGTGAGTGAGCCCGGCCTTCGGCCGTTGAGATGTGGGGATAGGAGCAAGTGGGCCCCACATCGCAGATGACTGTTGGGAGTTGGATCATGGGTTTGATTCAGTGCTTTGGTGTTGGATTCCTTGTTGAGGGGTGTTGACCCCGGAGGCATTGGCCTCGGAGATGTGGACCTCGGAGGTGTGAACCTTCCTGAGGTGTTAACCTCGCTGCTTATTCTGCTTACCTTTGACTGTTTCTTTTGCATTGCTGCTTTGCTTAAGCTTTCTACAGCCCATAATATGTTATTTCCATGCATAGTAGTTTCAACCACTGCTTTTGCCCTTTGTTGGGAAGCTGACATGACCTACCTACTTATCGGGTAGATCCTGACGTTTCTGATGCAGATCCGGACTACGACTTCGAGAACTATGGATGGGAGGACTAGGGCTAGTTCTTCGCTCGAGCTGCCTGAGGAGATGGCCTTCGCTTCATATGCATCGCTGCGTAGGACTTTTCCTTATTTCATTCAGTCCTGATGGACTTGTACCCGGCATGCGTTGATGAGATGTACTCTAATTATTGTAATAAAAATGTTGTTACTATATTCCATCTCTTGTGTTGTATGGTGTTGGATCCGCTGAGATAGGGATTTGCACGTGGTAGCTTTCCTGGGACTACCACGGAGGTGCAGAGGGTTGGGTTTCGGTCCACGGAAATCTGGTCCGTTTCAGTTGGTACCAGAGCCATGCTTAACCGTAGGACGAGCCCTACAAATGGCCATTAGTATAGGGAAACCTTTGATCCTTGTACTTTATAAAAATCCTTGAAATTCTATATATACACCTTGATTGACTTAATAACTTCTTACTAATTACCTTAACAACGATAAGTTCTAGACCTAACTAACAGAACTCGCTCAGCTTGGGAGCTTTCGTATCGGAGGAGAGTAATGGAACTTGAGGAGGTCTCATTACTCGAATCCAGAGTCACCATACCCAGCTATGACCTCGGAGTACTCTCCCGAGATACCACCTGCTTTGGACATAGTTTTAGAGGCCACCCCATGATGAATCACGCTTTAGCTTGATGTGTTGCTGTGAGACATGGGTACCCCTGGGTCCCCACCGACCAGGCTCATGGCCGTCCCCGACAAGTGGGTCCGGCCCACCAGAAGACCCGCCAACCTGTCAGTAGGCCTGTCCGACCTGACATGTGGGCCCGAAGATGAGAAGACAGCTTGGCGTGCAAGCCAAGGCAGTCCAGACGGATTAAGGCAACTCGGATAAGCCTTCCATATTGTAACTGACTAGAGATAGGCTTCCCTGTTGTAACCAACTTGGACTCCGGTCCACCGACCTTGTCCATTGCCCAATATAAGGCGGGCAAGGGCGTCTCCCCAGGGACATCGAAGTCACAGGTCACCATGTAATCTCGCCACGCCAGCAATACAAATCGAAGAACTGGACGTAGGGTTTTACTCTCCGGAGGCCCAAACCAGTATAAAATCGCCTTGTCCCTTGTGTCTCTCCGTGATTTCTGTGTGCTACGTTAGCATAACCATCGCGTTCTTAGATCTCGATCTCCCCGCCGAACAAATAAACCACTGGGGTTAATCCCCCTGTGGACTGTTCAGAACTAAACCTCTGACAGTTGGCGCGCCAGGTAGGGGCAGATTGGGAGCTCTTCGTGTAGCGCGATGGCAGTTCGCTCCAGCGATCATCTTCGGCAACGACACAAAGGATACCTTCGCAGCGACCTGCTCGCCGCCACTCTCCGATCTAATTGTGAGATGACGCGCTGGTACCCGCCCACCCACCCGACGTCGCGTGCTCGTCATCGGTGACGACCACCAAGCGTAGGGCACCGAGCCTCCGTCTTGCGCCGGCTCCACGAGCACATGCGACCATGCAGTCAGATTCCGCGTCTTCCTGGCGTGAACTCCATGGTTCTATGCGTACACCGTGCGACAAAAAAAATCCATCTACTACAGTATGAAGACGGCGCAGACTCCATGTCTGTTCCGTGCGGCCAGCAAATTCATCAATGTGAATGGGAAGTCATCATTGCTTTTTATTCTCTTTGACTCATTTTATTCCGTTCTGATTGGTACACACCCTTAATCTCGTGGGTTGCTGGAGTAGACCCCGGGATACACACCCTTTGTGTGGTGACATTGCTTGAGTGCTATGGATTTCATGGTGTTTCATGGAGTTCATGCTTCTTATTGTTTGTGTGAAATTGTTTGAGTGTTAGTTAGATACTCATCTTTTGGGTATATCATATCCTTTTACCTGCTACCCGCCAGCGCCAGCCCTATGTTTTTGAGTACCCCGCGGCGAACTCATCGCAAAGGCCCCTCTAGACACTATTTTATAATGTATAACTTACAATATATTTTAATATTACAAGTCTGATAATTATCGAGAAACAAAATAGAAAAAAGCAATATATTTGTACTTCTAGAACTAATATGATTACCTTAAAGAATAATATATCCTCTGCTTGTTATGAAAAAATTTGTCGTCGGGCATTTTTTCTTCCATTAGATCATCATCTTCATTAACATGAACTTCTGCATTTAAATTTTGATTATGTTCCTGCTGGCCATGATCAGATTCATGCTGACTATGATCATATTCATGCTGACCATGATCAGATTCATAACCTTCAATTGTTTCTTGGGGGCCATCTACGATCTGAGACCTAATCAAATTACAACTAAATAAATTACAAGTATTACATAAATTAATTTAAAGAAGAATAACATCTGGCAGCCGTACAGGATGATCAGCTGGATTGGATAAATGGTTGTTGATTGATCGCCGTCGCGACGCCTGCCGCCGGCTGTCGTGCTCACGAGAGTCTTACGATGGCAGCGGGGAAGTGGCTGATGGCGATCACGATCAGGCGAGGTGTAGCCGATGGCGATCAGATCAACCGATCGGGTGGCGTGGAGCCGTGGAGGCGATCTGCGTGTGCGTGGGAGTTAGCTGAAATGACGTACTGAACCTCACCATCGAACATTAGCGCCGGCAGCAGTAGAACGTAACATGAGTCAGTTACGAAAGGATAGTGTGTACTCTATTGTAATCTCCGGTTGTGCCCCCTTTTTCTTAGGCCCCCGGCCGTCACCTCCGCTGCATGGCCTTAGGGCCGGCACTGCTACCCGCATCTCCTAATCTCAAATCTTGCAATAGATGTCAAGACTAAGGAGGTCTGTACGACTCCTGCACCGTTTTAAGGAGGCAGTCAGAGAGGACGTTGGGGAGGATGCCCCCAACCCGGTCGGAGTTGGAGCATGTGGCCATCGTAGAGGCCGTGCCCCACGAGGAGGACTCTGCGGAGGATGCCGCGGTGGTCGAGGAGGTTGAGGTCGCCAAGGAGGGTGTGGACCTGTGGACAACACTCAGAAGAACCCAGAGGAGGAAGGGGCTAAGTCAGAGCCCGAGGAAGAGGCTGAATCAGAACCAAACCAGGAAGTGCCACCACCGCCACCGCAACCTAACTTAGCAGACATGATGGTCGTACAGACTCAACTGATGCAGACTATCACCAACATGTTGGTTCAGAACAACAACAAAGTGCCGAACAAAAACCACCCAGAGGCTTTCAAAAGAAGGTGGAAAACTTCAACAAGATGCGCCCGCCAACCTTCGACAACTCAGCTGATCCTAAGGACGCAGACAACTGGTTGAGAGAGACTGAGAAGAAGCTCGAACTGACAGAGCTCATGGAGTAAGAGTGTGTGGCAGTCGCAGCACACCAGCTGATTGGTACCGCAGGTGCTTGGTGGGACAGTTACTGTGACTCACACCCACACCCGATTCACATCAGGTGGAATGAGTTTGTGGAGGCTTTCAGAGACTACCATATCCCAGAGGCAGTGATGGACAGAAAAGCAGACGAGTTTCGCCACTTGAAGATGGGGAGTATGACTGTGCAAGAGTACACGAACCGCTTCCAAGAACTGATGAGGTATGCACCAGATGATACTGACACAGAGAAGAAGAAAGTCTACTGGTTTCGGAAGGGACTTCACTGTGGGATGGCACACCACCTGGCTGCTCACGACTGTCTGACACTTCGCTCACTGATTAACAAGGTACTGATAGTCTAGAGGTCCAGACTTGAGTACGTGGAGGTCCGTGGAGGCAAGAAGAAGCGCACCGACCAGGCAGGGCGCTCAGGACCCCTTAGAGGCAGAGGACTGGTTCTCTATAGTTTCAGCAGTCATAGCCCCGTGACTACTTTTCTCAGCCTCAGTAGTACAGAAATAGCCCAGGACAAAGTGGAGGTTTAGGCACGTGGAAACCCAGACAACAGCAGCCAGCTGCAACAACAGAACCGAGATTGGTGTTCTACGCTTGTTGACAGCCAGGGCACAAGGCGAACGAGTGTCCCAGAGCACTCAGGAAGGAAGTCAGAGCCGTTCTGCTCAGTACCAGACCCCAGTTAAGATAGCAACACTAGGAGTCATGCCGCAATGGAGCCAGTCGAGGACCGTGCAGATGTCAGCTACTCGTGGACACCTGAACCACCTGACCGCCGAGGAGGCCGCAGCAACACCAAACGATGCTCTCGGTGAGTTTCTTGTTGACTCAGTTATGGCAACCGTTTTGTTCGATACCGGAGCTCAGTTTTCGTATATCTCTACCAAGTTTGTAAAAGAAAGGGACAATTGCAAAACTGCCCTCATTTTGATCTCTAACTGCACGTTTACCCTCATTTTTGTAACTTTGCATGTTTGCCCCTATTTTCTGAAGTCAGGTTGTCCGTCTGCCCTCGTTTCTCAACACCATGAGCTGAAAAGAGATAGGAAAAAGAAAAAACGAATGGAAAAAAGAAAATGATGGGCAATTACATTTTTACCCTTGCCTAATGCCTAACACCTTATCCAGAACATCTCTCTCATCTCTCATCCCGTGAGGCCGTGGACCCATCACGCACGGGTGGCGGCAGTGACGCCGGACAGCGGTGGGAGCGTGAGCAGCAAGGACGGCGAGCGGCGCTGGGGCAGCAGCTAGCACGGGGCCGCAGCTTCCGGCGTGGGCGGCGCGTAGCCCCAAGCGCCGATGCAGGCCCTGGTCGTCGGGGTTGGTAAATAGCTGTGGGATTTCGCGCAGACATTTTCCTTTGTCTCTGCCATTGACGTGCCACCGGCGTCCTCTCCCGTCGCGCCCAAAATTTCATGTGCAGCTCTGACGTGCCGACGCTCGGCGCCGATGAGCTGCTCCGCCTGGGGCAGATTTAATTTGTCCACCCCGTGGGGATGCTCGGCCACCCACTCTTGAGTGGCGGAAGGCGAGTAGCTCCGGTGGCCGTGGCTCACATGTATGTTTTGGGTGAGTGTGTACTCCTTGACGTGTTTTGGCAGGAGCGAGACTTATAGTTAATTGTGAACGCCTAACTAGGGGAGATGCAACCTGGCCTCTCACCGCTAGCGGTGTGTCGGATGGGTGGAGTTGTTGAGGTTGAAGGACCGGATTGGCGACCAGAGAGGGGGGAGTGAATGGGAGCTGATAAAAATTTTTTCTCAAAAGAACTCAGCTTATGTCCTAATCGCTACTGCGAGAGTCACACACGATCAAGCTGGAGCACACACAAACCTCTCTCGAGACCTTAGGAACAAAGCTTGAAGAGCTAAGAAGCAATGCAGAAGCAAACACGAAAGAACTCGAGCAACAACAGAGGAAGGCTAAGACCTACCGGGTCACCCGGCCTCAAAGTCCGGGTCACCCTAAGACAATCAGAGCCCCACCGGGTCACCCGACCACAAGTGTCCGGATCAACCAACCCCTTCGGGTCAACCGGCCCATTGACGGGATCACCCGGGACAGCCTAGAAAACCGCCCGCGAATCCGCCCCAAAGTTTCGATCGATGGATCTCTGAAACCACTAGGAGTCTTGAGACGAAACTTTGGGGAGATGATGAACACCCCAAGGGGAAGATATGCCCCAAAATTTCGGCCTCCAACTCCCTACAACTCTCAGAGTCGCAAATCTCGTGTCTCTACCTCAAGAACACGATGAACTCGAAAACCACCAAAATCGAAGCCCTTCCCACGGGATTTGAGGGGCAAGATCACCAAGAAAAGAGGCACACCAACCTAATGTGTGATTCCCAACTCAAATCCCACAAAGAAACCCCTCTAAAACCTTCCCACGAAATTCCACCAAAAAGGCTCCGAGAATCACCGAAAAAGAAAAACGGGAGGAGCAACAAGAACACTTGAGGAATCACGTCAAACCTTCTATACATACAATGAAAGATTCATACAAGGTCTAGCTTGCCTCCTCACCATCATCCCTCTTAAGATCTCACCATGAAGCTCTCAAGCTAGTCCTATAGAAAACCCTAAGGGACATAGTTTTGTGGTGAACCACAAGAAACCCCGCGGACTTGGTGTGGCCTCCCGCCAATCTCCACTCATGACTTGGCCCCCACAGTCGTCCTGGCTCGACCTTGGTTTTGAGGCTCAACTAAGAAACCGTCCACGACTTCGTCTTGCTGTTCTTGTCACCATGCAGCCTGCACTTGATCCCACTGGCCATCGGGTCCTCGAACCAAGCCTACTTGTCTGCTCCACACCGGGAGGCCCACTAGCATAGACCTTTCGCGCTTGTTCTTCACCTGCATCAACACCAATCAAGTCGCAAACTGCACCTGCAATACTTAGCCAAGAGTCAGTCCACACAATGTTGTCATTCACTCATCACACCAGGAAGCGACCATCCACCGGTCCTCGAACCACACAGGCTCTCAGAGGTGCTCGCTCCTTGCCCTTAAGGACTGATCGATAGTTAACCTTGCTTCTTTGGACTACTTTCGTACATACCGTTCACCTTGTTATGGGCGGGGGTGCGGGACGAGACTAGTAGTGGACATCATTAAGCCTGTAGGAGGATCATTGTGATCGTGCGAGGAGGTGATGTGTTCCCCCCGAGAAGATGTCGCCCCGGATGGCCCGGGGATGGTTCCACAACTTCAAGGACCAAGGCTGGGTGATGTGTTCCCCAGTTGCGGACGAGTCAGGATCGAAGAAACAGGAGAGCGCTATCCACTTACTAGGACTTAATCCGTATGGTAGGGTTTGGGACGGTTGATCCCCGTTTTGGCTCTATTTGAGCGGGTACAGATGTACAACCTCTGCAGAGTGTTTAAACCTATAGCTATAGTCTGTGTCCACTAGTTATGGATAGTCCACTGATCTCTCACCTGACTAGTACCTTTTTTTGTGCTTCTTCTCTCTCACCTGGATTGTGGGTTTGATTCAGTGCTTTGGTGTTGGATTCCTTGTCGAGGGGTGTTGACCCCGGAGGCGTTGGCCTCGGAGGTGTGGACCTCGGTGGTGTGAACCTGCCAGAGGTGTTGACCTCACTGCTTGTTCTGCTTACCTTTGACTGTTGCTTCCGCGCTGCTGCTTTGCTTAAGCTTTCTACAATCCATAGTAGGTTATTTCCATGCATAGTAGTTTCAACCACCGCTTTTGCTTTTTGTTGCGAAGCTGACATGACCTACCCGCTTATCGGGTAGATCCTGACGTTTCTGACGCAGAGCCGGACTACGACTTCAAGAACTATGGATGGGAGGACTAGGGCTGGTTCTTCGCTTGAGCTGCCTAAGGAGATGGCGTCGACTTCGCTTCATATGTATCGTTGCGTAGGACTTTACCTTGTTTGATTCAATCCTGATGGACTTGTACTTGACATGCGCTGATGAGATGTACTCTGATTATTGTAATAAAAATGTTGTTACTATATTTCTTCTCTTGTGTTGTAGTGTGTTGGATCCGCTGAGACAGGGATTTGCATGTAGTAGCCTTCTTAGGACTACCACAGAGATGCAGAGGGTTGGGTTTCCGCCCGCGAAAATCTGGTCCGTTTCAAAGGCCAAGAAGAGAAGGAGCCAATTTTCAAAGAGATTATTCCTTATTTGGCCCTAAAAAACTTCTACATGTCTTTCTTGGCCCTGAAAAACTTTTTCTTTCTTATTTGGCCCTGAACTCAACTTTTCGTTCCTCACTTGGTATTCTGTCACAATTTCCATCCAAAGTCAGTTAAGTGCCTTGTGAAATGACATTTTTGCCCCTATGGGCCCCACCATCCTCCTCTCCTCCTCCCCTTTCTCCCTGTCGGCGCGAGGGGTAGCAGCGGCGGAGGCCTTCAGCGGCGGCGGCAGTGCAGTAGCGAGGAGGTGGAGGCTGTGGTGGAGCCCTCCTCCCTTCTCACCTCTGAATCGAGTGGAGCTCCAGCTTCCCGCCCTGAACCGAGTGGAATCGAGCGAAGCGGCGAGGGCTGACCGAAGCGGCGGAGCACGGCGTGCACCTCGATGGTAGCAGAGGAGCGGCGTGCTTGCTTGAGCCGGCGCATAGGAGGAGGGCGGGGCATGGCGGTCGCTAGAGAAGGCTCGGCGCGCGGGCGGCAGTCGAGGCATGGCCGGCGGGCGCAGACCCCGGCTCTTCCTCCACCGGCACCTTCCCGCCGGAGCAGGTGCTCCTTCGTCAACGGCGGCGTGGCGACCCTACTCCTCTTCCTCACCGCTGGCAGTGTGCGGCGACCCTCCTCTGCTTCGCCCTTGGCGGCGCGACAGAGCAGGCAAGCCCGGTGCTTTTCGACTCTGCCCGCCCAGCCGCTGCTCACCTCATCGCCGCCTGGCACGGGCGCCCCAATCACCGGTCTCTATGCTTGTCAGGTGTTGACGCTGGCTGCGAACGTTCTTTGCGCGGTGGGTGTGCGTACGAGCACTCAATTTTCCCAGAACCGAAAGGGTGGGGCAGGAACAGGAAGGATTGCAACGCGAAAGCTGACGCGATGGGACCATGCGCTCCCGCTCATCCGCCGCATCGGCAGGTCGCCGTGTCCGGTGCCTCCTCTTCTTCCTCGAGGCCACGGTCCGCCAACGAGCGAGCGACGCTGCCCCTCCCCTATCTCCTCCTCCGGCGAGCCGTGCGTGGTGGCCGGTGGACTGGGCGTCTATGGCGCACGGAGTAGGAGGAGCCGGTGGATGGTCACGGGCTCACGGCTGCCGGCGGTCAGGGATGGAGCCAGAAAAAATTTTAGGAGGGGCTGAACTATAAAGCCATATCGACATAATACCACCATGACCTCTCAAAATAGACAAATATAACAGTTTAAAAATAGTCTTATATAGTTATATATATTGAAACATCGATGAACGATGAAAATCATAAAATACATCATGAGTAAAATATAACCGTTTAAAATAGTCTTATATAGTTATGCACTTATGCTCGTGGGCTCGTGGCCGCCTGACGCCGTGCTGCTCGGCGCTCGCGGCTCGCCCCCGAGTGTTGCAGTGCCGCGGCCTGCGGCGTGCGGGCTTCATGCCGGCCGGTACCCGCCCCGCCGCCCACCGGCGCCCGTAGGGAGTTGCGCCTGGGAGATCGGAGGGCGGGACCAGCCGACCAGAAAGACAGAGACGGCAGGAGACCGTGAGAGTCGAAGAGAGGATTGGGGTAAGAGAGGATTGGGGTTGGGAAATTGGGGCGACGGAGAGAGGATTGGGGACTTTGGGTTGGGGCGACGGGAGATGGCGCGAGGAGGCAGAGACGTGGAGGTGACGGGAGACGAAAGGACCAGAATTGTTGGCCGGATAGGGTTTTTCCTTTGTTGCGCTTTGAAGTTTGGGCTTAGGCGAAATTGTTGACCCAATATACCAAAATACGTCTTGTGTATTTTTTCAATCCCTCTACTTGTATACATATACATGAGTAAAAATTGAAAAGGGCACCAGGGGGGCTCTACGTGCCGGCGAGCCGTAGGGGGGGCTCGAGCCCCCCTTGCCCCCCGTTGCCTCCGTCGCTGCCGGCGGTGATGGGAGGAGCAGCAGAGGAGAGTCAATGTGCGGTGTTGGGAGAAAGAAGATAAGGATGGTGGGTCCACAGGGCAAAAAGGTCATTTTACAAGCCACTTAACGTCTCCTGGACGGGAAACCGAACCGAAAGTCAGATAGGGAACGAAAAGTTGAGTTCAGAGCCAAATAGGGAATAAAAAAATTTTCAAGACCAAGAAAGGCATGAAGAAGTTTTTGAGGGCCAAACAAGGAATAATCTCATTTTCAAAATCAAGAAAGCAAGTAGTCATTTTTTGTCAAAATAAGGAATTCTCTATAGATAAATAAGGAGAGACTTGCGGATGTTACTATTTTCATCGTGGAAATCGGGGAGAGGGACAGGCAGGCGGGCAGCGAGCTACAGCATCCATTTTCGGTCCGGTCCCGGTTTTCAAATCAAACGAGAACGCCGGCTCGGCAAACGAATAAAAAGGTGGTCCCCTCCTGCCCCCGTCTCCGCCGCCCATTTCAAACGAAACTGAGTACTCCTTCCCCTTCGCCTCCGCAATGGCGTCGGGCTCCTCTCGCCCCCAAATCGACCAGGTAAAACCCTAACCCTACCTCCTGGCCGCATTTCCCTCCCTGCCTCCGTGCTCTAACTTCTCCCCGCGATCTGCCTCCTCCGCAGTTCTTCCCGGCCAAGAAGCGGAGGCCCTCTTCTCGCAAGGACGACCCGCCGCGACTCGGGTCGCAGCATGGGAGCCCCAGTGGCGCCAAAGGTTCCCTGGAGGGGTACCTCGTCCGGTCGCCTTCCACCCGCGCCACGGTGGCGGCCTCGGCAGCCCCCGCGGCCTCGCCGAGGGGCGGGGACGCGAGCGCCAGGCGGAGCCTCTCGGCTGCGATGGACGTTGATGTCGCATCCTCCGCTCCGGCGGCGGGTGATGGGGCCGATTTGGAGCTCAGGAGATTCACGACGGACTTCCTGTCCCATTGCTGCAGGTGAGCCATTCGTGTGCGAAACGGGAGGGGGAAATCTTGTGTTGGTGCCAACTACCAAGAACTGTTCTTTTGCAAATTACGGATGTAATCTTGTTGTTGCAGTGCTATCCCCCCTCTGAGGGATGACTCTGGGTACGGCGAGCAGTTAGAGAAGAAGCAGAAGCGGAGTGCGAACCAATCTTTCTTGGTTCCTTGTGACAATGCCTCTGCCAAGAAGCAGTGCATTGTTCATTGCAGTGGCTTGGAAGCTCTAAAGGTTCGGCCAAAATACATGATTCCTCCAATCCGGGCAGCATTGTATGAAACGTGATTCATGAACTTCAACTCATAGTTTTGTTCTTTGCAGGAATCTGATGATAATGTGGCCTTAAAGAAGCAATGCATCAATCACCATGTTGGCTCGGAGGCTGTGGAGGTTTGTTTATACCAGAACAAGTCAAATCTGCAAATTGGAAACTTGTCATCTGCTTTTTTCCCCCTTAGAATTTTATTGTGCCCTTTTATCTCAGGGATCAGTTGAGGGGGTAAAGGTGAGTTGTATGGGGTTTTCAGCATTGCAAAGATGTAGCTTCACCCCAAATACCACACAGAAAAAAGTTGGTTTTTCTTTAGCCCCTGGGGAAACCCCAAAATCTGCATCAAGGAATTCCCTTACTTCACCTGGGGAGGAATTCTGGAACGCAGCAATTGAGTTAGTCGACGGGATATCTGCCCGGGCTGACAAGGTCCGTGGCAGGCCTGAGTTTGATGCAGTGGAGGATAAGTCATCTTGCGCAGTAGCAGTATCCTCTAAGACTCTTCCTAGATCAGGAAAGAATGAGCTTGCCTGTCAAACTACAGTAGGCAGCAGTGATACACATCAAATGGAGAAATTGTCAAACAAAGTTGACTTACTGGTAGCAAACAGTCAGCATATAGACAGCTCTCCTTTGCCAGTGAAGCATCTGGACTTCTTTCATGAGGATGACATCCAAGTTTCAGGTTCGAAATGTAGCAATGAAGCTGGTAATGCACAAACAAACCATGTTCAATTGAAAGATAGTGGCCTTCAGATAAAAGAAAATCTGATAGATCCTGGAAATGAGATGAAGACAGGTGTTCTTGATTTGCAGACGGATTTTGATTCTGCAGCCATGATCCGATGTCAGGGTGTATTCATGTCGACAACTGAAGGGAAGCTTCATTCAATCCGAGAGGGTGACAAAGATTGTCATACAAATAAATCACTTGCTGCATATTCAAATGGTTGCAAGCCTAAGAAAGATTCCAAGAGTAAATTTGTTTCTCAAGAAGTGGAAGCTAGCACACCTACTAACTCTGTTCCTCTGAAGGACCACTCAAAGCTATCAAGTTGGCTCCCTCCAGAGCTTTGTGCTGTATACATGAAAAAAGGCATTTCAGAGCTGTATCCTTGGCAGGTTAGGTTTCTTTTCCCTAATTATCTTTTTGATCCCTGGGTTTTCCTGACCATTTTTCTCCCATGTAAGTTGTGTAATCTTAGAAAAAAGGCTCATGAAACTTCTGCCATCTCTACTAGTAGGCTCATTTTTCTCCCATCCAAGTTTCCAGTTATGAAACAAACCACTGCTGCCCTCTCTACTAGTACGCTCGCCAATTGTTTTTGCTCCTAAACATCTTTAGGACTTGTATCATACATACATCACGTCCAAACTCCCACTAAGATAGTGTTTGGCTCAGCCATCTGTAACATAGCCCTGATTACAGCTTTAATTGATTCATTTAAATCTTGTTTCATTCACTTGCTGACTATAAATGAGACAACAAGTCCCATGTAATATGATACCGGCCAGTAGAAACCCGATACCCGTTCCAGTCCACTGCGATGTGATACAATTCATGTTATTCATCATATTCCCTCAAGGACTTGTCTCTGCTGATATGTTATTATGGATTTGCTTTGCTTCCTACCAAAGATTCTGTTTTTTTGGGGAGTCTGTAGGATGTATTCCAAGATGGACTAAACACTACTCTGGTAATCAATATCTTTACACCTTGTGCAACCAAAGCAGGGAATCAGTGATCCCACTGCCAACACCCCTTAAATGCACCTTGCCATTTACATTGCTAGTAGAGGTGGGAATGGATGGAAGTCTTAATCCGATTTAAAACAAAACCGAAGTCCATGTCCAGCCAATCATATTTAGATAGCTGAAAATCCAAATCCAATAGTAAAAAGTCCAAAGTTCGTCCAAATATCCAATCTCTTTTATTTTGCTCTGGTCTCAATTTCTCATCATCCTCTGGTCTATTAGATGGGCATGATGCTACTGCCCACTAGGGGCCAGGGAAGAGAAGGGAGGGTTGGGGCCTTCATCATCTTCTGCTCTTTTTGATGGACATGAAGCTGCCTAGTGCCTACTATGGGCCAGGAAAGAGAAGGGATGGATGGGGGATCCTGTGCAACCACGCAAGAAAATGTGGAGAGGCGGAACGGTGAGCTCAGCCTCACTGGTGGCCGCATAATCAGTTCCTGAATGACAACAACCATGCTGCCCTAAAGAGCATGAAGGCCGCTTCCCCTGTAGTGAACTAGCAATTGATGCCCAGTGCAGCTGATGTAGAGCTTGACGCAACCCAGTGCTGCTGCTGTAAAGCTCAATGAAGCCTAGCGCCACTGCCGCCACCATAGACCTCAACCCTGCAGCTGAAACCATGGGCTGCCTATGACTCTTTAAGGAGCGTCATGTGCTTGGATTGCTACATCGACCTTTGCGCCACATATTGCTTACTAGTGCTGTGATGCTTAGGCTGGATTGGGCTGCATCGTGAGGATTGATGATGCGTATCAGGCATGGTCAAATCCAGATTGCTTACTTGTGTAAGCATTCCTTATTTGTGGACAAAGCGGATTGTGAAAGCATTGTTTGGATTAAAACTACTAGGACATAGACCCTGAAAGTCCAATGGACATTCAAACATGCCTTTTTTGTTTTGGTACTTGAGGTATATGATATGGTTTGACTGCTTTGATTGAACCAAAAGAATGTGTTGGTAGGCTGGTACCTAAATTCTGTGAACCCAACTGAAATATTTATTCTAAATTTGTTTACTATAGCCCCCCATCTTTTTTCATTATCAGGTAAATAAATAAGTAATCAAGCATGCTATGTTGAAAGACAATATTATTCTTTAATTATAATCCTTGTTTGTGAATCTTTGATTGTATTTGGACTATGTTGTATGTTTCCATGTCAATTGCAGATTGAGTGTTTACTTGTGGAAGGTGTCTTGGAGAAAAGGAATCTTGTTTATTGTGCATCCACGAGGTACTTGCAGATCTTGCATGCCTTTTCATACCTGAGCATGCCTGGGCGCTTCACTATCTCAGTTGTGCACTAGTTTCTCTCATATTTCTATCCTAACATGGAAACAAAACTTGGTTTAGTCTCATGTATATCTTTTTTGTTCTGATATTGCAGCGCTGGTAAAAGTTTTGTCGCTGAAGTTCTGATGTTGAGGCGGATACTGTCAAGTGGGAATATGGCAATTCTTGTCCTTCCATATGTGTCGATATGTGCTGAAAAGGTTTTCAGATTATTTACAGCTCTCTGATGTTTTGAAACTTACTTGTGCTTGACTATTTATTTACTTTTACAGGCTGGACATCTTGAACAACTTCTTGAACCACTGGGTAGGCATGTCCGTAGCTTCTACGGAAACCAGGGGGGAGGATCACTTCCTAAGGATACTGCAGTTGCTGTATGTACCATAGAGAAGGCAAACTCTTTGGTAAACAAGTTGTTGGAGGATGGCCGCCTCTCTGAACTTGGTGTAATTGTAATAGATGAACTTCATATGGTAAGCTTATTTAAAGCCAAAGTGCCTCTCAGAAAATACTCTCTTTACTTTCCCACTTTTTATTACTTCCATGGTTATTCATATTTAATCTGTTTTGCATTGTAAGCCCATTGTCTTGGGAACTACCATCTTGCAGTACAAGTTTGTGGCAGCACTGAAAAAACTTACACAACTATTGTAATTTTTTTATTGTTCCCCTTCCTTTAATACTGTACATGACGTTATTGCCATTTAATTAGTGTATTTATTGGCCCAATTTTATTAACTTTAGTTCCTTTGTCGGTATGCATTGTGGATTTGTATTTGAATTGTTAAACAGATGGAGCACTGCAAAAGTCTGTATAGGTGTTTCTGGGATCTCTGTGCAATTGAACTAATGTACATCTTTATATGTACAATTTGTAACATACTAGCAGTCAAGCTCTACAAATAAAAGAGGTTTTATTATAGATAACTAATTAAAAAGTGAGATAAGTGTTTGAGAAAAAAAAGTGAGATAAGAAGTTATAGATCATGCTTCCAATTAATTGCCCAAAGTTATGTACTTTTACACTAGTGCGTTGTTGTTTACATTTTTGGGTAACTTTTTTGTTTAAGGCTTGGAGTCCTTGGCGCTAACCATATAATATATAATCTTTTGGGTTACTTTACCTGTTAGCTGAGTTTTCATATTGACATATTGTTAGATCAAAATAATTAAGAGCAATTTGTAAATAAGAAAGGTTGGTTGTCCTTGGCAATAGCCATTAAAAAAGAAAGAATAAAGAAAAGAACCATTTATCTTGGCTCTGGATGAATTAATGGTGGCATGCTTAAGTCTAACACATGCAAGTCAAACAGGAAGCATATCTAGGGCCCAGGAGCTACAGCCTCCCAGCTGTCCCTTCGAGGCTAAAGCTGTATGACAGTATGACAATCCCTGGCCCTCCAGCCCTTACATAAGGAGCACATAATGTGCATCTTTACCTGTTTTTGTTTACCTTACCCAAATGTCCCTGGGTTGGTTCTTTTTTCCTTTGTACTTTGACTTCCTCTGTTGAACAGTATGTAATAATTTATACTTGATAAGGTGTTTTCTATAATGTAATTGCATTATAGGTTGGTGACCAACACAGAGGGTACCTTTTAGAGTTGATGCTAACAAAGCTTCGATATGCTGCTGGTGAAGGGAACTCAGAGTCATCTAGTGGAGAAACCTCAGGCTCTAGCAGTGGGAAGATGTCAACTCATGGATTGCAGATAATTGGTATGAGTGCTACTATGCCCAACGTTGCTGCTGTGGCTGATTGGCTTCAAGTAAGATATTCATTGTCTTTGTTATGTTCTTAATTTTGTTTATAATTATTTATGTGATCCTGTAATATGTGGTAGAAAGAACATTACTGTTGGAGTATGTGTGTGTATGGCCCATATAGAGGCCCATGTATCACTGTCTATATACCCACCCATCTAGGGTTGGAAGAATACTAGAGAACAATATTCTCCTACATGGTATCCGTTAGGTTTTCCCCTTCCTCCACCCTTCCCTGACCTCCTGCCGCCGCCGCCGCCATGGCCGGCCGGCAGCCTCCTCCCCTCTCCTCCTTCCCTCCCCTCTCGTATGCAGGCGCGGTGGCCGCTGGATCCGCCGCCGGGGCGGCCGCGCATGGGTACATGACCCAGGCGCCGCCACAGGACCCGCCGCCGGCGATTCTCCCCTCCTCCTCTGCTCTGGACGCCGGCACGACCCCTCCCGTCGACTCCACTGCTGCCGCGACGGCCCCCGCGGGCCCCGACGTCTGTGCGGAGCTCGTGCCTCCCGCCTCTGCCCCTGCTGCCGCAACCGCTGCCCTCCGCGCGGCCCTGCAGAGCGCAGGGGCACTCGTGCGCGAGCCGGCGGGCTTCAATCCCGCCCGCGCCGGAGCAGAGGAGGCCCCCGCGAGCGAGCAGGTCGCGCTCGCGGCCCTCAGCGCCGTTCCCGGCCTCTCTCCAGCGACCGCGGCCGCCATCGTCGGCGCCGGACCGGCCGCGGTGACCGCTGCCCTCCGTGTCCTCGCGTCCTGCGCGGGTCACACCCTCCCTGAGGCGGCCGCCACCATGGCCCCTGACCGCGCCGGCCATTCTGGCTCGGCTGCCGGCATGGGTGGCCTGGCCGCCGGCCATTCTGGCCCGGTTGCAGGCATGGGCGGCCTGGCAGCCGGCTCGGAGGGTCTGGCCTGCTGTCCACCGGCGGGGCCTCTCCTGGTCCTGGTGGCGCTCTTCTCTTCAGCAGCACGGGCGTCCCCCTCTTCCCCGGCTACCCCTACGGCGGCGTGACTTCTCCTCTCTGCGGCTTCGGGATGCCCCCTGTCGATGCGCCCTTCTCCGCCACCGCCTTCCTCCGGGGGCACTCTCCGCGCCCTACCTCCGTCGCCGGCGCTGACCGTGCCCTTGCTGCGGCCTTGGAGAGCGCCAAGACCAAGGCCGCCGCTGCTCAGGACCGTGTCCGCGCCGCCGCTCTCGCCTGGGAGCATGAGCGCTCCGAGGCTGACGCTCTTGCTCGCCAGGTCGCTTAGGCGGAGCGCTTCCTCCACGCCTCCGAGGGGGACCACGTCGCTTTCTCCTCCCAGCTGACGCCACCCTATGCTCCTGTCGTGCCGAGTGCTGGACCCCCAGGTGGCACGGTCAACCCCATGACCGCCTACCTCCACCTTCAGGCCGCCGGGGTCCCGCACATCAAGAACCTGGTCACCGTCCTCCTCGACTCCACCTCCACCTCTTATGCTCGTTGGAGGGATCAGATTCTTCTCGCACTCCGCCGCTACGCCCTCGACGACCACGTCCTCTCCGACACACCAGTCTCGGCTCGTGACCTGGGGTGGCTTCGCCTCGATAGCATCGCGACGTCCTGGATCTTTGGGACCATCTCCCATGATCTGCAGGACATCGTGAGGACTCCGCGCGGCACCGCACGCATGGCCTGGTTGGCTCTCGAGACCCAGTTTCTCGGGAACGCCCAGACACGCGCCCTCCAGCTCGACACTGAGCTTCGCACCCTCGAGCTGGGTGACATGTCCGTGGGCGACTTCTGCAGGCGGATGAAGAGCACGGCCGATGGGCTTCAGGACCTTGGGTACCCAGTCCCGGAGCACGTGCTGGTGCTCAACGTCGTGCGGGGCCTTCCCGCCAGCTACGAGGCCCTGCGGACGATGTTCACTCACCAGAAGCCGACTCCCACCTTCCTCCAGCTTCGTGATGCTCTCACCCTGGAGGAGCTCACCCGGAGTCTTCACACGCCTGCCTCGACCACGTCGTCGTCTTCCACCACCTCCCGTGCTCTTGTCGCTGCCCCGCCACCGTCCTCCGCCTCGCCGCCCGCCTCTCTCCTTGGTGCTCCTCCCCCCGGGCCGAGCGGGGGTGGAGGGGGGCCGTGGGGACCGCTGAGGTCGCCGAGGACGCGGTGGTGGGGGTCGTGGGACGCCCACCCAGGCTCCGACCCCCGCTCTCGCTCCTCCTCCCGGGGGTGCGCTCTGGCCGACCTTCGCCAACCCATGGTCCGGGCGCATCTCCATGTGGCCCTTCCAGGGTCAGGGCGGGGGGGGGACCTCGTCCCCCGCACCAGCCGGCTGCCATGGTCACGGGTGCTGCCTCCTACGCGCCGTCCTGGACTCCACCTCCTCAGCCTCGTTCGGTGTGGCTGGGGGGGGTGGGATCAGGCTGCTCTGGCGCAGTCCTTCAGCACCGTGGGCCTGACACCGCCTGTCGGCACGGAGTGGATCGCCGACTCGGGTGCCTCCTACCACACCACCCCTGACGCGGGTATCCTTTCTTCTGTCCACCCTCCTCACCCCTCTTGTCCTTCTTCCATCATGGTCGGTGATGGCTCTTGTCTCCCTGTCACCTCTGTGGGTTCTGCTCCCGGTCCTTTTCGTCTCCCTGATGTTCTTGTGGCTCCTCAGATGGTCCACAACCTCATTTCCATTCGTCAATTTACTTCTGATAATTCTTGTTCAGTTGAGTTTGACACTTCTGGTCTTTCTGTGAAGGATTTGGCTACCGGGCGTCCACTCCTTCGATGTGATAGCTCCGGGCCCCTTTACACCCTCGGCCTTCCGGCCTCCGCTGCTTCACCTTCGATCACTTCGTCTTCCTCCGCTGCACTTGCTACGACGCCGTCTTCCACCACCTGGCACCGCCGTCTTGGTCATCCTGGCCGAGATGTTTTGGCTCAGATCAGTCGTAGTGCAGATGTCTCTTGTACTAGGACTAGTGCTGAGCACCTCTGTCATGCGTGCCAGCTTGGTCACCATGTTCGGCTTCCTTTTTCTTCTTCTTCGCATGCTTTGCATGCTTTCGATCTTATTCACTGCGATTTGTGGACCTCTCCTGTACTCAGCATGTCTGGTTATAAGTACTATCTTGTGATCGTGGATGACTTTTCTCACTACTCCTGGACTTTTCCTTTGCGTGCCAAGTCCGACACCTTCCCCACCCTCCTTCACTTCTTTACCTGGGTGTCCACTCAGTTCGGCCTCACCGTGAAGGCCGTCCAGTGTGACAACGGTCGTGAGTTCGATAACAACACCTCTCGCTCCTTCTTTCTCTCTCGAGGTGTTCAGCTATGTATGTCTTGTCCGTACACTTCTCCCCAGAACGGCAAGGCTGAGCGCATGATTCGGACCACGAACGATGTCATGCGCACCCTTCTCCTCCAGGCCTCCCTGCCCCCGCACTTCTGGGCAGAGAGCCTTCACACCGCCACCTACCTTCTCAACCGTCTTCCTTCCACAGCTTCACCTGCTACGACTCCTCACCACGCTCTCTTCGGTACCCCGCCCACCTACGCTCACATCCGTGTCTTCGGGTGCGCTTGCTACCCGAACCTTGCTGCCACTGCTCCTCACAAGCTCGCGCCTCGCTCGACACGTTGTGTGTTTCTTGGTTACTCCCCTGACCATAAGGGGTACCGTTGCTTTGACCTCACTTCTCGTCGGGTTCTTATTTCCCGACATGTTGTGTTTGACGAGTCGGACTTCCCCTACTCTTCTACCTCCACACCTTCTGCTGACCCTGACATTGAGTCTATGTTTTCTGACCTGGTGGTTTAGCCACCTGTTTCTGTTTTTCCTTTTCCAGCAGGTACTTCTGACCCACCACAGGCTCCGGCACCTTTAGCTGCGCCACGCGCAGCGCCGGAGCCTCTTCTTGCACCACCCGTTGTTCCGGTGCCCTTTGTTGCACCTGACGCGGGCTTGGTGCCCTTGGCCGCGCCACGCGCGGCCCCGGCACCCTCGGAGCCTCCCGCCGCGCCCTGCGCGGCATCGGCACCTTTTGCGCCCTTGGAGCCTCCCGCCGCGCCACGCGCGGCCCTAGCGCCTTCTGCTGCGCCCAGCACCGTCCCGGTGCCTCCTCCCGCGCCACGCGCGGCCTCGACGACACCTGCACGCTACGCCGAGCCGGTGCAGGTGTACCGACGTCGTCCACAGCTGCCTGTTCCTCTGCCTCCGGTTCCCGTGGTGCCCGTGGACTATGCGCCCCCTGTGCGCTATGTCTACGAGCGCCGCTCGACGGCTCCGCCTCCTCCACCACCGTCTCCGCCTCCACCGCCGCCTCCACCACGCCGTTCTCGGGTGGAGCCGGCCGTGTACCACCCGCCGGTCATCCATCGGGATCCTCGACACACCCATCCCATGGTGACTCGGTAGGCGGCCGAGGTTCTTCGGCCCGCGGCTCTCTCTGCCACAGAGGGAGAGTCGCGGCTCTCTCCGATCCCGACGTCGGTTCGTGAGGCTCTGGCAGATCCGAACTGGCGTCGTGCGATGGAAGAGGAGTATGGAGCTCTTCTTGCCAACCAGACTTGGGATCTTGTGCCGCGTCCGTCTGGTTGCAATGTGGTGACCGGCAAGTGGATTTGGACTATCAAGCGTCGGGCAGATGGTACTCTGGAGCGCTATAAGGCGCGTTGGGTTCTTCGGGGGTTCACTCAGCGCCCCGGTGTGGATTATGATGAGACCTTCAGTCCAGTGGTGAAGCCCGCTACAGTGCGTACTGTCCTCTCTCTGGCTCTCTCTCGCTCTTGGCCGGTGCACCAGTTCGATGTCAAGGATGCTTTTCTCCATGGGACTCTGACAGAGACAGTCTACGGCAGTCAGCCAGCAGGTTTTGTGGACTCCAGTCGTTCGGATTTGGTCTACCGGCTGAACAAGTCCCTCTATGGTCTGAAGCAGGCTCCTCGGGCATGGTACTCTCGGTTTGCTGCTTTCTTGGTGACCCTGGGTTTTGTTGAGGCCAAGTCAGACACTTCACTGTTCATATATCACCATGCTGATGGCATTGCCTACCTCCTTCTCTACGTTGATGATATTGTACTGACTGCCTCCAGCCCACAGTTGCTCCAGCGGATTATCTCCTCTCTTCAGCAGGAGTTTGCTATGAAGGATCTGGGCAAGCTTCACCACTTCTTGGGCGTGACAGTTGAGCCCCGTCCGGATGGTCTTCTCCTTCACCAGCGTCAGTATGCTATTGATATCCTGGAGCGAGCTGGGATGACTGATTGCAAGCCTTGCTCCACTCCTGTTGATACTCAGGCGAAGCTGTCTGCTACTCTGGGTGATCCGGTTGCTGATCCGACTGCCTATCGGAGTCTTGCTGGAGCCTTACAGTACCTCACTTTCACCAGGCCGGACCTCACCTATGCTGTCCAGCAGATCTGCCTCCATATGCATGATCCTCGGGAGTCCCATCTTGCTGCCCTGAAGCGTCTTCTTCGCTACCTCCGAGGCACGATTGGCTTCGGCTTGGTCCTCCACCGGTCTTCTCCTGCCGAGCTTGTTGTCTACACTGATGCTGACTGGGCGGGTTGTCCGGACACCCGACGTTCTACCTCAGGCTACGCTGTCTTCCTCGGCGGCAACCTGATCTCCTGGTCGTCGAAGCGACAGCCGGTTGTCTCCCGCTCGAGTGCTGAGGTGGAGTACCGGGCTGTTGCTAACGGAGTGGCTGAGGCGTCCTGGCTCCGGCAGCTCTTGGCTGAGCTTCACAGTCCGCTCGCCAAGAGCACGCTCGTCTACTGCGACAACGTCAGCGCCGTGTACCTCTCCACCAACCCGGTTCGGCACCAGCGGACGAAGCATGTGGAGATTGACTTGCACTTCGTTCGTGACCGGGTGGCTATCGGCGATGTCCGTGTTCTCCACGTACCGACCACCTCCCAGTTTGCTGACATCTTCACCAAGGGTCTTCCCTCCTCGACCTTCTCGGAGTTTCGGTCCAGCCTCAACATAGTCAGTGGCTAGTTGTGGCTGTGGGGGGCCTTGTGTGTGCGAGTTTCTTTCTTTATTGGCCAGTCTCGTACACCGCTGCGCCGGTAGTCCAGACTGCGGGGGGGTGTTGGAGTATGTGTGTGTATGGCCCATATAGAGGCCCATGTATCACTGTCTATATACCCACCCATCTAGGGTTGGAAGAATACTAGAGAACAATATTCTCCTACAATTACTAACCCACAGAGGTTCAACTTAAGCCCCCTTTGGGATTCAGGATTGAAAAATTGTAGGAATAGGATAGGAATGCATATGAAAAATAGAGGATTGCAAAATGTAGGAAAAGTGCATAGGCAACCCTTTGGATTAGTTGTAGGAATGGCATAGAAAATTCATGAGGGTTGATTACATTAGCTTTAATTACCTTGAATTACTCTTGGATGGTGAGGTAGCAATGGCAAAGGAAACAATTGATAAAGTGCTTTACCTCGATCCTATGCATGGGAATAAGAAAAAAGAGGTGTGAGTGGATGTTAATATTGAGTTGCATGCACCAACCAGTTCAACCCAAAAGCTTAAGCTGATGAGGAAAGGTGGGCAATTCACTTATACTCCAACACTCCCCCTCACGTGCAGGCTCCCCCAGGCCGCATACGTGGAAATTGGAGTGGGGCTGTAATTATTTTAATTAACGCGCCCGCCAGGATTCGAACTCCCAAATATAGCTATGTGTTGACTCCCAACAGCTGAGATAATAGGTAAACAGTTCAAAATACCCTCAGCATGGTCGTATGCACCCTTTCCATTTTTTTTTTTGTAAATGTGGAAACAGCGAAAGTCTATGTATGGCAACAACCAAATATTGGTGCATGCACATGGCAAGCAAGATCTGTGTATGGAAAGCAATTATTAGCAGACAATCAACGGGGACACATTTTATGAAGGGCATGCTTGACTTTTTACTATTCTTCTTAATCTGTCTTAAAAAGGCTAACTGTAGCTATATTCTGGGATGGAGGGAGTACCATTTTGAAGAAAAAGTAAAGTTTCCTGTATTATTTAGCTAAGATCTGATGAGCGATGACAAAATAATTAGTATAGGGGCGAATGTGCTTATTCTCATATATGTGAGCAATCAAACTTCTAATTTCCAAGTGTAAATTCTGTCATCATTTTTTAAGGCATTATAATGCCACCATCTTTTTTCATTTCTGTAGCCTAACATGAATATCTTGCTATCATGTGACAGTGCATAATTGTTGTGTGCTGGTCAAATGGCAAAAGATTTGAATCATGCTGCATCATTTTATTGGTCTTTGATCCGGAAATGAATCAATCTGACTCCAAGTTTCTGTACAACTTAAAATAGCTCAGTTACCTAGATGAGGAAATGCTACCTATTGCAGATTATGGTCAATAAACCAGAGTTATCACTGAAGAAAACCTATATCCTCAATAGCTATTGCTGAAGAAAACCTATATCCTCAATAGCTATCTTGGTAGAGCCTCCAGTTCAGAGGCTGCCTGCCTAAAGCTGGAACTTGGGTGCTCACAAGTTGTGTGAGTACTACCTCAAAGGGTTCGCTATTCACCTCTCGTAAAGCCATGGCAATGTCTTCTTTCTGTCATCTTCTTTTCCACAACTTGTTTTTTTTTCGATTTCCAATCATACGCGACCTAATCTCTCAGGATTTAGATTTTTTTCATTATTAGTGTATTTATTTGTGTAATTACTTTGTTATATTATGCTGCTTTGTGATGGTGCTGACTTTTAATTTGTTTGTGTGTGTGGTATGCGTTGTATGGCTATTTGAGCCTTTTTTCTCCTATCTTAATGCAATGATACACAACTCTCTTGCTTATTCCAGAAAAAAACTTTTGATCTGTTTGGTTAAAAAAACTTTTGATTTTTCATAATAAAATGTTAGTATACCTCATCATAAACTCAAGCTTTTGTAATTGATGTTTATCTTGTGCTGCTTTCTAGGCTGCTCTTTACCAAACTGACTTTCGACCAGTTCCACTGGAAGAATTTATCAAAGTTGGTAATCAAATATTTGATAAAGACATGAACGTTGTTCGTGTCCTTCCAAAAGTAGCTGACCTTGGTGGCAAGGATCCAGATCATATTGTTGAAATGTGCAACGAGGTAAATTTGATATGTACTCTGCAGGTCTCAGTTTTTCTACTTCCCACCACACTTTGCAAGTTGATTATGGGAATAAAATGCTCCACTTGCTTTTTTTCAAGGTTGTTCTTCAGGGTCATTCTGTGCTCTTGTTTTGCTCCAGCCGCAAAGGCTGCGAGTCAACTGCAAGACATGTTGCCAAGTTCTTGAAAATGACCTCTGTTGGACCAAATGATGTTAGTTCAGAATTTTCAGATGCTGCATCAGCTATTGATGCCTTGAGGAGGTGCCCTTCTGGATTGGATCCTGTATTGGAAGAAACCCTTCCTTTTGGTGTTGCATACCATCATGCTGGTCTTACGGTATGAAAGTTACCATTTCTATCTTCGTACAATAAAAATACACAAAATATCAACAATGTTCTTTTCTTCGCGGAGTGTATAGTACTAACTGTGAAAGTGATTCTGTTTTTAACCTAACCACAACTGGGTGAGGCTGTCTGGAGGAACTATCAACCACTCCCCACTCACCATACACACACACACACAACAATGTTAGGCTTTGAAGTTCACATAATCATCAATGGTTCAAGATTTTTTAGTGCTATTTCAGGGCTACTTTGTCTACTTAATAATACTGGTCAGATCATTGAGTTCATCATCTGTGACCCTGTTGTGTTTGATTCAATGAGTTTTATAGCCTATTATGCTGACAGGTTGAGGAAAGGGAGATTGTGGAATCATGCTACCGTAAAGGCCTCGTTCGTGTGCTGACTGCCACTTCAACTTTAGCTGCTGGTGTTAACTTGCCTGCTAGACGGGTTATATTTAGGCAACCTAAGATAGGTCGCGATTTTATTGATGGGACTCGCTACAGACAGATGTCTGGTCGTGCTGGTCGAACTGGAATAGACACAAAAGGAGAAAGTGTAAGCTACAATATCTTTGTTGCATTTTATTGTAGTTAGAGAATGGTTCTCATAGTTCACTAGTTTTGTTTTCATTTTTTTTTCAAAATATTCCGTCTTTTGTCTAATATTTGAGAAATCCATGCAGATACTTGTATGCAGGCCTGAAGAGGTCAAGAGGATTACAGGTATTATTAGAAGCAATTGCCCTCCCTTGGAGTCCTGTCTCTCTGAAGATAAAAACGGAATGACTCATGCAATTATGGAGGTCGTCGCTGGTGGAATTGTGCAAACTGCAAATAATATTCATCGATATGTGCGGTGTACGCTGCTTAACTCCACCAAACCTTTCGACGATGTTGTGAAGTCAGCTCAAGACTCCCTTCGTTGGTTATGCCATAAAAGGTTTCTTGAGTGGAACAATGAGACAAAAATATACTCCTCTACACCCCTTGGTAGAGCAGCTTTCGGAAGTTCACTCAATCCTGAGGAATCACTGGTAGCTTACTTAATCTTTCATATTTTATTTATTTATTGCATTTTCATAATCTTGCATGTTGCTGCTTTTACTGGTAGGTTGTGCTTGATGATCTTTCAAGGGCAAGAGAAGGCTTTGTTCTGGCATCTGATTTGCATTTAGTTTACTTGGTCACACCCACAAATGTAGATCTTGAACCTGATTGGGAATTATATTATGAGAGATTCATGCAACTTTCTTCTCTTGAGCAGGTATGCTAGTCTTTTGTTCTGTAGCACTTTAAAATTTATTATGGAACTCTAAGTCAGACTAGGAAAGTGCATGTGTGTTGCTACGGGCAATACAATCTTAGTGTACTACAAGCATAAATGTTTTGATGATGTGATATATTTACTTGAACAAAGTAAAATTAAGTAAACACAATCTTGGAATGAGTGACAACATGACCAAGATTTTGTAAAACAAATGACGTTGCAATTAGTTTTATAATAATAATAACATAAGCACGATCTTTGATGTTCTTTTTATCAACCAACTTGCAAAAGCATAACGACATGACTAATTCCCAAACAATATTTGACATTCACCACCACTACGGATGAGCAATCCAACACTGAACTCAGCTCATCTAAAGGCCACCCCCATCTATCCTATTGTTCTTCCTAACCAAATATTTGCAAGGAGATATGCAAGTTGTTCAATCTCCAATATAGACACTCCACAAGACAATATGAGGAAACAAATATGGGAATATGGTGAGGGTGACTGAATCAAAGGCATCCATCAACATCAATTGCAGTGTAGGAGTGAATGATTCAGTGTATTCTTCCAACCCTAGAAGGGTGGGCAATATGGTAGCTGTACATGGGCCTAGATGGGCCTAATCTACACAGGCCATATGGGCTATACACTAACCCCCCCTCCCGGCAGTTTGAACTACCGTCGCAGTGGAGTTCAAGACTGGACAACAAAGAAAGTACATCACAAGGGTAACACCCCCCGTAGCCACAACTAGCCACCTGCTACGTTGAGGCTGGAGCGAAACTCCGAGAAAGTCGAGGAGGGCAGACCCTTAGTGAAGATATTGGCGAGATGGGAGGTGGTCGGGACATGGAGGATCCGGACGTCACCGATAGCAACCCGGTCACGAACGAAGTGCAATTCGATCTCCACATGTTTCGTCCGCTGATGCTGAAATGGGTTGGTGGAGAGGTACACAACGCTGATGTTGTCGCAGTAGACAAGTGTGGTCTTGGTGAGTGGGCTGTGGAGCTCAGCCAAGAGCTGTCGAAGCCAAGACGCCTCGGCGACGTCGTTAGCAACAGCACGGTACTCCGCCTCGGCACGGGAGACGACTGGCTGCCGTTTGGACGACTTGGAGACGAGGTTGCCGCCTAGGAAGACGGCATAGCCTGAGGTGGAGTGACGAGTGTCTGAACAGCTAGCCCAGTCGGCGTCAGTGTAGACAACCAGCTCAGCAGAGGAGGAGCGGTGAAGAACCAGGTCGAAGTTAACCGTGCCACGGACGTAGCGGAGAAGGCGCTTCAGCGCAACAAGATGTGACTCCCGTGGGTCATGCATATGAAGGCAGATCTGCTGGACGACATATGTGAGGTCCGGCCGAGTGAAGGTGAGGTACTGCAAGGCCCCAGCAAGACTCCGGTAGGCAGTAGGATTTGCCACGGGATCACCCTGAGCAGCAAACATCTTCTCTTGAGTGTCGACAGGAGTAGAGCAAGGATTGCCATCTGTCATCCCAGCCCGCTCCAGGATATCAAGGGCATATTATCGCTGGTGAAGCAGACTGGTGAGGCTCACAGTAATACCCAAGAAGTGGTGAAGCTTGCCAAGATCCTTCATAGCGAACTCCTTCTGCAGAGAGGAGATAATCCGCTGAAGCAACTGAGGACTGGAGGCTGTGAGAACAATATCATCAACATAGAGCAGCAGATATGCAGTCCCGTCCATGTGATGGTAGATGAACAAGGAGGTGTCAGACTTGGCCTCTATGAATCCCAATGACAGCAAGAACGTGGCAAATCGAGAGTACCAAGCCCGAGGAGCTTGCTTCAGACCGTAGAGAGACTTGTTGAGCCGACAGACCAGATCGGGGCGACTGGAGTCCACAAATCCCGCTGGCTGGCTCCAGTAGACAATCTCTGTCAGGGTGCCATGGAGAAAGGCATTCTTGACATCCAGTTGGTGCACATGCTACGAACGAGAGAGAGAGAGCAAGCGAGAGAACCGTGCACACTGTAGCAGGCTTCACCACTGTAGCAGGCTTCACCACTAGACTGAATGTCTCATCATAATCAATGCCAGGGCGCTGGGTGAAACCCCGGAGAACCTAGCGAGCCTTATACCTCTCCAGAATACCATCAGCTCGACGCTTGTGTGTCCAGATCCACTTGCCAGTCACCACATTGCGACCAGACGGACGCGACACAAGGAGCGGCACTGCGGTGGGCGAGGTTCCCGTGGCCGAAGGGCGATCGAGGTTCCACGGCAGGTATGTAGGAGACGACGGCACCGACAGTGTTGGGGTAGAGGCGCGAGTTTCCAGGTACGGTGGCAGCCGGCCATAGTAGATGAGACGACCACGGCGGGTTAGGAGCCTGTGGTGGCGACGCGTTGTAGGAGGTGGCGGTGAGCGGTAGGGATGGCAGAGGAGGTACGACACGTAGGCGGTGCAGCAGACGTCCTGGGTCGACACCTCACCCTGGATCGACGCGCGCCTTGCAACGACGTCGATGGCGGCAGTGGCGGCGTACGTTAGGGAAGGAGGGATCGCGATGGGCGGTCCAGCGGAGGACGAAGGGACGTTTTCACGAGAAGATCCGACAGAGGGAGTTCTAATCCTAAAATCACGCACGGAGGGGGGGGGGGCTGACCCGCGGAGTGGAAGAAAGTTTGACGACGTTTTAGTCTTGTTTCTAAACTTTTTAGGAGTAGAGAAAGCACATAAAATTGAACGTCTGTCTGTTTTGATTAGAAAATTGTGAAAAGAATCCTTATGTTGAACTAAACGTGAGCAAAAATGAATTAAGAAAATTATCAGTCAAAATCAGAAAGTGCGAAATCTTTTTTGGTATTGTCATGTAACTATGAATCTGACTAAAATGTTAATTGGACTTCTTTGCATTATACCGGGTTGCAGTTTACTACTTCATTTGGAAATTGATCTGATCATAAGATTCCTTTAGGACTTAACCGTTTTTCTTAGTTTTTAGAATCTCAATGTGTTCTTTGGCCCAACAAAAAAAAGGAACGGCTGACATGATACCAATTACCAAGTTGTTTGGAGAGAACAATTGCAAACAATGAACTTTTGTCGATGGTGTTGCCATTGCTGTGTCATAAAATGAAAAATGTGTATAACTGTTTTTGTTGTTTGTACATCTGAATGCAGTCAGTGGGCAATCGAGTTGGAGTAATCGAACCCTTCTTGATGCACATGGCTCATGGGGCGGCAATGCCTGTTCGTGGAAGGCCTCAGAGAAACACCGGTTTACGCGACAAGACTCCAGCACAAGCTGGTGGAAATTCTCTTATTAATGAGCAGACACTCAGAGTTTCTAAACGCTTTTATGTGGCTTTGATGTTATCAAGGCTTGCTCAGGTATCTTCTAATAATTACTTGTCAGCTTTATCTCCTTGTTTGCAATTACTCAAATTTTACATTTTGTGTTAGTCAATGCATAGTGCTTAAGGTAGGTAGAAAGCCTAATTTGCAAATTGAAAAAACTATTTTGTGGAGAAAACAAAAGTTGAATGTTGTCGAATCATATAGATGGCAACTTGAAGCATTAGGTCATGTTTTATAGACATTGGGAAACCCACTGGCAATTCTACGTTGTAAAGTAACCCAATTTCACAAGTTTTAGAATTCTAATATCTGTGACAGCTAACATGCTTTCATTTGTCTTCTGCATCTCTCCACAATTATTTTACTCATCGTTTTCTCATCCACCCACCTTGAAATGCTGAGAGAGGATGGTGGTTGGGATGCATAGAGAACGAATGCCAATGGGACGATGGTTTCCATCACCATAACTGTTACGAACCTTGATCTGGGTGGCCCTTTTTTTTTGGAATTTGATCTGGGTGGCCGTGAACCCAAGCAATCACCGGAGGTGACAGCCTCACCACAATGTCTTGGATAGAGGGAGATAAGAACTATTGATATATTTTTTGCCTGCTAATTCCTATCACAATTGGTTGCCTCTATAGATCATGTACCATCTACTAAATAAGTCCTCGAAGTGGCCTCCTTTTTTTAGAAAGCGCAGGAGAGCTGCGCTTTGCATTAGAGAGAGAAAAAGGTCCCCATACAACTTCTCTCATGCGGGGACCAAATATGAGAGATGGTTCGATCAAACAAACTCTAGCTAAGAAAAAAAAACGAAACATAACCAAAACTTGACATAGCTGTCTATATTACACCAGATAAGCCTAGACCCTGCAGCTTCTTAGCGCCGGCCATACATCATAGGTTGTGTTCATCTTTAAGCTCTCTCATCTTTACTCGTCCGTGGGAGCCATCCCCTCCAACACACAGGCGTTCCTATTCTTCCATATCATTCAAGCCCCCAAAATAATTAGAGAATTTAGCCCTTTGTATTCCATTTTCACTTTCTTCAAAGCCTTGCGCCACCACTCAGCGAAGCTTCGCTCCCGTTGTCTTGGGATGCAATCACCCAGGTTTAGAGGTGTGAAAAGTTTGAACCAAACCTGTCTTGCCACCACACAGGATACTAACAAGTGTTGCACTGTCTCCTCGTGGTCACATAGGGGGCATTGTTCGAAGTGGTCTCCTAACAAACTAATCTAATATAACCTCTAAGAGCAGCTCCAGTGTGCATGGAATTCAAGTTTCCATGGGAGGAGAGAGATCAAGTTTGGTTCGATTTATACACTGCAGCGATCGAACTCAGGTAAAAGATTTCTTGCGTCGAACATAATGGAACCGAGGGAATAAAGTAATAGAAAGAAGCAGGCTGATTCAGCAGCAGTTGCCGTTCAAGGCTGCAACTTGCGGCGGAGGAGGAAGAATTGTGTATTATATGGGATTATGGGTCCTGCACATGTTGCAGCAGTTCTGTTTGACTCAGTTGAAATCAAACTAATCCTCCGTAACAGTACTTTTTTGGTTGTGTTTGATTTGGACGCTGGAGATGCCCAAAGTATGGATCGAGACCAACAAACTAAACTAGTCTAATCTAACTAACTTTGCTATCCATGAAGGGTAACGCTAGCTCACAGCTCATGCCCTTGGGACCTGCACGTGAAAAATATGATTTTTTTATGTCTCGAAACCCGTACATATCATTTATATTAAGGAGATTAAAGGCAGAAACCCGTACAATACTGTTAGTGTATATGTGTGTGGCCCATATGGTCTGTGTATAGCCCATATAGAGGCCCATGTACAGCTAACTGTATACGCACCCTTCTAGGGTTGGAGGAATACACAACAATTATTCCCCAATTACATGGTATCAGAAAGGTTTTCCCTCCTCTAGCCCTCCAGCCGCCGCCCCTGCCATGGCCGGCGACCAGCCGTCGGTGGGCGTGCCGCCTCCCCTCTCCTCCGGCACGCCGCCCATCCTCTCCTCCTTCCTTCCCCTCAGCACGCCGCCGCGCATGCCGCTGTGCATCCAGGCGTAGCAGCAGCTACCGCCCGGCGCGACGCCTCTCGGCGCGAGCGTGGGCGCGCGCCCCCTCCTAGGCCGACGGCACCTCCTCCTGGCGTCGGCGGGCCGCCCCCTGCCCAGCCGCCGCCCCCTTCCCCGATTCAGGCCGCGGGCCCACCCCCTCTGCTCTCGGCCGCTCAGGCGCCGCCTCCTCTGCTCCCAGTCGTCCAGGCCGTGGGCGGGGGGCCACCACCTCCTTTGATCCCGGCCGTCCAGGCCGCAGGCGGGGGGCCGCAGCCCCCTCTGCTCCAGGCCACGGGCGGGCTTCCCCCCCACGGTCCTCTGCTCCAGGCCGTGGGCGGGCCTCCTCCCCACGACGCTCCTTCCCTCCCTCGTGCGCCTCTGCCAGGAGGTCTTGCAGGGGGTCTCAGTCCCCTAGGAATGGGCGGCCTTGACGCCACTGCTACTGCTCTTCGTGCCTTGGGTGGAGGCGTGCGTGGTCCTTTGGGCGTCTCTCCTTTCCACGGGCTGGGCATGCCCCCCGTGGATGCGCCGTTCTCCGCCGCCGCCTTCCTCAGCGCCCAGTCGCCGGTTCTCAACACCGTTGCTGCTGCCGACGGGGCCCTCCCTACGGCCCTTGCGACTGCCAAGTCTGAAGCCGCCGCCGCTCACGAGCGAGTTCGCGTGGCGGCCCTCGCCTGGGAGCGCGAGCGCACCGCGGCCGATGCCCTTACTCGTCGGGTCGCCGAGGCGGAGCACTTCCTTCGTTTGCCGACATCCGCGCCCCCTTCTACCCCCTTTTGGCCTCGTCGCTGCCTCGTCCAGCAAGCCGCCGGCCGCCTTGTCGGTTCCTGCTTCCCCGCGCCCTCCACCGGGCAAAGGGGGGGAGGTGTCTTCTGGCAGCAGCCGTGGCCGGCGTCGCCGGTACGCACGAACGCCTAGCGGCCAGCAGTGGCCCTCCCTCCTCAACCCATAGACTATGCTTCCCCGATACTTCAAGGAGGGTGCCGTATCTGTATCGGATATGTATCCGATACCGATACATCACGGATACACCACGGATACATTGAACTACTCTTACCTTTTGCTTTGGCAGATCAGTGGCTTCTACCTTTTCTTTTCTCACCTCTTGTAGCCTCTTGACTCAATATTGTGCTCTAATAGGGTTGCATACTTAAACTTAGTACAAAAGGATAGAATCACAACCTTATTATTTCTACCATTATAAGCACTATATTAATTATTTTAAAAAACGTATCCACGTATCGGTTGCCGAGCACCGCTGCTACCCCTTGCCGGATTGCTGCAGCTCCACCGGGCTTGTGCTCAGTTGTCTCCGACTCGTTGGATTCGCTAGATTCCACGTCCAGGAGTGGTTGACCGTCGCCGCGCGCCCACGCTGCTGTGGAAGCGACATGCGACCGCGCCGCCGCCGCCGGTGTCACCGAGTCTGAGCGCGGGATAAGGCAACGAGAGAATGGGGGATGCTCATCTATGGGCCAGAGAGTTGTTGGCTTGTTGCTGACCTGCTGTTAGACAGACTGCTGGCATGTTCTCACGTTGGGCAATGGCCTTATGGCCTGGGTGTGTAATGGGCTGAAGTCTTCAGGTGGGCCTAATGGATGGGAGGAGAGCAGTTAACACGAATGTTCTGTTTTTTCAGTGTATCGATTCGGTGTACCAAAAAACTGACAATTCGCTTCGGTTTCGGTAAAAAAATGCCCAGGGGAGCTGCGTTTCATTGCATTAGAGAGAATCTTCTTTTTTTTTTATTATAACAAACAATAAGACCAGTATTTTATCCTACTTTCTTGAACATTAATTTCTGCATATGCCATCCATATCAATGTAATTGATTGGTGGATCATTTTACTTTGTAATGTAACAGTTGAGATATAATCCCTCTGTCCCAAATTGTAGGTCATTTTGACTTCTCTTGGTGCATATTTTGGCTATGCACTTAGATGTAGTGTATGTCTAGATGCATAATTATATCTACAGATTTAGAAAAGCCAAAGCGACCTATAATTTGAAACGGATGGAGTACCTGATTTCGTTTCTTTTGTGTTCTGCACAAGCAGAAAGATTAGTCTTGTACTCCTATGTTATAATAGATATGCATTCGTTAATATAGCCTTTAGGTCTTGTCTTTCTTATCATTTCTATATTATCAGTGTTCTATGCGTTCCCATCTTTTCTCCTTAAAAAATTAACTGTTCTCATTTAATTTTCTTTTAGGAGGTTCCTGTTGCTGATGTTTGTGAGGCATTTAAGGTTGCCAGAGGTATGATTCAGGCGCTACAGGAAAATGCTGGAAGGTTTGCTTCAATGGTTTCTGCATTTTGTCAGAGACTTGGTTGGAGTGATTTGGAAGGTCTTGTTGCGAAGTTCCAAAATCGTGTCTCTTTTGGAGTTAGGGCAGAGATTGCCGAACTTACATCAATTCCATTTGTCAAGGTGTGGTTCCATTATCATGTATATATGAGCTGTCCAAGTGTTGCCACATCTTATTTTCTTGCTTATGTTTATGTAAAAAAAATGAAATAGGGCTCACGTGCAAGGGCTTTATATAAGTCGGGTCTGCGTACCCCTGTTGCCATTGCTGAAGCATCTATTCCTGAAATTGCAAAAGCACTGTTTGAATCTTCTAATTGGTCTGGGCAAGGTACACTCCCTATTTATGCTTTCCTTGTCACACTTTTTGACGTACTTATATTTACTTTGGATTTAATTCATTTGCTTCTGGATGTGTTCAGTAAGACTTTTTTTGTTATACAGTTACTTAGCCTGTTTCTCGTTTGTTTTTAAGCTTGCTCTAATGGAAATCTGTTCGATTGACTAGATTCTGGTTTACGACGAATGCAATTTGGTATAGCCAAGAAGATAAAAAATGGAGCTCGCAAGATTGTCCTTGAGGAGGCAGAAGCTGCTAGAGTAGCAGCATTCGCAGCTTTCAAGTCACTCGGTGTAGAAGTTCCTCAATTCACTGCACCTTCACTACCAGCTATTGAGGACTCCCCAATTCGAGATACAATGGTTTCTCCTTGTGGAGTTGAAGCTAGGAGCAATAAGGTAGCTTTAGGAATCAATGCTGGAGATGATAAAAATAAAAATAACTCTGATTATGCTGCTCTAAGGATTTCTACATACAGTCTAAGAGAGGAACACCCTGGTTCTTCCATTCAAATGAAAGAGAACCTAGCTAACAATGCAAAAATTACTACACAGGAAGCAGCATCACCTTTGTCAACAGAATTTATTGCTGGATCGAGTAGTTCAAAATTGGCTGACAAAGGTCCTGTAAATGCGTATAACTTCCCAGGGGGATTTGACTGTTTTCTTGATCAGTGGTCTGCTGTTCGTGAATTTTTCTTCGATGTCCATTTTATCAAGAAAGCAATGAAACCATCTTCTAACCTTTTTGAAGTTTTTGGGTTGGCTGTCTGTTGGGAAAATTCTCCCATATATTACTCCAATTTCCCAAAAGATTTAGTGACTACCGGTGCCAAAGATTCGAGTGAGATGTGGGCTAATTTTCAGAGAAGATGGAAAAAAATAGCTCACATTATGCAACAGAAGAGTGTCAAGAAAATGACATGGAACTTGAAGATCCAGATTCAGGCACTTAAATCAGCTTATATCTCTTGCCAACGGCTTGCAAGGTTTCATCTTGACCATAAAGTGTTGGAAAATATTGAAGTACTTGACAACTCGTATGTGCTGCTATCACCAATCTCTGTTTACAGTGGATTAGACATATGCCTCGTGGCATGGGTTCTTTGGCCCGATGAAGAAAGCAGAACAGTGCCAAATCTTGAGAAGGTACATCATAAGTTGTGCTCTGCAGTACCTTTAGCTTTTCATTGCTGATGCATTCTCTTCAAATTTAATACTTTTAGGCTGATTTCTGTTGGAAATAATCCTGTGCGTGCTGTTCCTGTCCAGGTGGAGAGTCTTTTAGTTAGCAAATTTTCAGCTAGCAGTGAAGGAGAATAATAGACAATTAGGGGGTTTGTGCCAAATCAAGCAATTTCTGACAATGTAGTACTTACATATTTTCACCCTTTTGTGATAAACAGTTAGTCAAGAGACGACTTCATAGTGAAGGTGCTTCTGCTGCAAATCGGGATGGAAGATGGAGAAATCAGATGCACAAAGCAGCACACAATGGCTGCTGTAGACGTGCTTCACAGACTCGGGCTTTGTGTACTGTTCTGAATAAATTGCTTGTTTCTCAAAATCTCTATGACTTGGTTGACACAATTGAGGGTCCATTGGTATAACTCTTACCCTTATCTAATACTTCCAGTCAGACAGTGCCATTTTGGGTTGTGCTCATTCAAACTTTGACCGGCAAATGTACTTTTGAATACTTTGATTGAACATTTGAAAATGCTGTAGATATATTATTTTTGAAAGATAGTTTCAAAACATTGTTACCTTGCTATATTTTGCATATGCTTATACTAGAAATTAACAGTCAAACTAGCACATTAACATTCGTGTTGATATCCAAAATGACACCCTTTTGTGACTGGAATACAAGATTGTTGCTCATATTATGCTTTAATTTCTTTTATGCATTCATTTTGATAGGTAAACGTTCTTGCTGATATGGAACTTTGGGGAATTGGCGCTGACATGGATGCTTGTCTACGTGCGAGGCATATTATAATAAAAAAGCTGAAGGAACTAGAGAAGGAAGCTTACAGATTAGCTGGCAAGAGTTTCTCTCTAAATGCAACTGCTGATATTGCAGACATTCTATACAAACACTTAAAGTTGCCAGTTCCAAAAGGTTGTGAGAAAGGGAAGCTGCATCCTAGCACTGACAAGCAGTCTCTAGACCATTTAAGGTATTCTCATTCTTTCCAGTTGGTAGTTCTGGTGTCAGATGTCCTTTCTGGTTCTTTTGGAGCTACTTGCGTATTATTTTACAGCACAACATTATTTGCCGCAAGAATTTTATACTATTTTGCCATATATTTTTCTACTATAAAGTGTATTTGCCGGTATGTCCTGTGTCTGTGTGTGAATGTGTCTATAGTTATTGATGGTCGTGAGAGTTCGAGGAATCTCCCATCTCCTCGCCATAGTGCCACCCACCCATTGAGTTTTGGTAGTGGTCAAGGTCCTATTTTTAATAAGGCGAGAGATTGATCTTTGTATGATTGAAGGGTGTGTGTGTGGACGTGTGGTGTTGTATGGGGTTCAAAATTCCTCCCTTTTCTTCTTTTTTTCTCGAATACGCAGGAGAACTGCGTATCATTGTATTAATAGAAGGAAAAATGGAGCCGTACAGAAGAACTCCACAAGGGAACACACTAGTCCCAACTCACACACACACCCCAGAATAAGAGAAGGCTAAATCACCAGTTACAAATTAGGACGACCCAAGACCATAGACCTGAACCACCTAACCAGCCTCTCTGATGGAGAGAAAGGCAAGACCTTTGGCCCCAGCTAAACTCCACAGATAAGCTTCATCTCTGGCCAGGTTCAAAAAAGCAGCAGCGCTAGGGGAAATACCATCGAAAACACACCTATTGCGGTGCTTCCAGAAGCACCAAGCTTCTAGAATGATTAGGGAGTTAATTCCTTTGCGCTCATCCCCCGAAACTCTAGCTTCCACACTCCCACCAATCATCAAAAGAAAGTTCAGCAGCTGCCGGGGCGAGTCGAGAGAATCCCACTTGATAAAAGAGCGAGTACCAGAACTGTCTAGCCACCACACATCCAACCAACAGATGTTGAATGGTTTCTTCCTCTTGGTCACACAAGGGGCACTTATCTGGATGCGGGAGGCCACGTCTTTCCAGCCGATGAGCCGTCCAACATCTGTTATGCACAACTAACCACATAGAGAAGTAACATTTAGGTGGAGCCCAAGATTTCCAAATTCTCTCAAAAGGTCTAAAGTAGACAGGCCCCTAAAATAAAGCGTCATAAGATGATTTTGCAGTATACTGTCCAGACTTAGATAGGCGCCAAATATGTTTGTCTTGGACCCCCACTTGCAATTCTACCTCAAAGATCATGTCCCATAATGTCAAATATTCCAACAGAGCTTCCAAGGAAACTGAGCTCCCTTTTCTTCTAAATACAATGATATGCAGCCCCCCTTCATGCTCGAGAAAAAAAGTGATGGTCCAGTGGAAAAAAAAAGCTGCTTGTCATTTCATTAAGAGAATAGAAAGTTCAAAGAGAAGGGGAGAACCCCCAATCTGAGTACAGAACACACCCCAAAACACACAACCCACCAAAAGACTACAACGAGGGGGTGATTGGATCCCCTAGCTCAGAAGAACCAATCACGCCTCAAATATGCCGAAAAAACACAGCGACCCTAAACATCAAGCCTATGCGGCTGGTGCAAGTAACCGATCGATGTGGTATTTCTAAAAAATACAGGAGAACTGTGTTTGTCTCGTTAAGAAGATAGAAAAATAAATAAAAGAAGGGGTCCCAAGTAACCCACCCACCCCCCCTACTCACAGGAAGCAGTTACCACAGGCAGCATCTAAACAGACTAAGAGTTGAGATATGTTATTATGTTGGCTTAATGAAAGCTAGGAAAGTGCTTGTGGGCAGTGATATTTGTATTTTTTTTCTCGAACACGCAGGAGAATTGCGTATCATTATATTAATAGAAGTTTGGAGTCTAAGAGAAAGACTCCTACAACGGCCACACACCCCTCACTCACTAGAACAGTGATGTTTGTATGAAATGATAGAAGGAATATTCTCTTTGTATTCCTCCAACCCTAGAAGGGTGGGTATATAGTTAGCTATACATGGGCCTCTATGGGCTGTACAGAGGCCATATGGGCCACTCACACTTATATACACTAACACCCCCCTCCCCCCCCCGCAGTCTGGACTACCGGCACAGCGGTGTACAAGACTGGCCAACAAAGAAAGAAACTCACACACAAGGCCCCCTGCAGCCACTAGCTACATTGAGGCTGGACCTAAACTCCGAGAAGGTCGAGGAGGGAAGACCCTTGGTGAAGATGTCAGCAAACTGGGAGGTGGTCGGTACATGAAGAACCCGAACATTGCCAATAGCCACCTGGTCACGAACGAAATGCAAGTCAATCTCCACATGCTTCGTCCGCTGATGCTGAACCGGGTTGGTGGAGAGGTACACGGCGCTGACATTGTCGTAGTAGACGAGCGTGCTCTTGGCGAGCGGGCTGTGAAGCTCAGCCAAGAGCTGTCGGAGCCAGGACGCCTCAGCCACGCCGTTAGCAACAGCCCGGTACTCCGCCTCAGCACTTGAGCGGGAGACAACCGGCTGTCGCTTGGACGACCAGGAGATCAGGTTGCCGCCGAGGAAGACGGCATAACCTGAGGTAGAGCGGCGCGTGTCCGGGCACCCCGCCCAGCTCAGCAGACGGAGACTGGTGAAGGACCAAGCCGAAGTCAACTGTGCCTCGGACGTAGCGAAGAAGGTGCTTCAGCGCAGCAAGATGTGACTCCCGAGGATCATGCATATGGAGGCAAATCTGCTGGACAACGTAGGTGAGGTCTGGCCGGGTGAAAGTGAGGTACTGTAAGGCTCCGGCAAGACTCCTATAAGCAGTAGGATCAGCCACAGGATCACCCAGAGTAGCAGACATCTTCGCCTGAGTGTCAACAGGAGTGGAGCAAGGCTTGCAATCAAATCAGTCATCCCAGCACGCTCCAGGATATCCAGGGCATACTGACGCTGGTGAAGGAGAAGACCAGCCTGACGGGGCTCAACTGTCACGCCCAAGAAGTGGTGAAGCTTGCCCAGATCCTTCATGGCAAACTCCTGCTGAAGGGAGGAGATAATCCGCTGAAGCAGCTGTGGACTAGAGGCAATCAGAACAATGTCATCAACGTAGAGGAGGTAGGCAACCATGGTGATATATGAACAGTGGGCATGGCGGCCAACTGGAATTGGGAAGCGGTGCCAACAAACACGCTGGGCCTGAGGGCGAGGATCGCCCCCTGGGGCCTGAGACGGCCACATCGGGATGCGCCCTGACCATGGGTCGGCGAAGGACGGGCAGAGCACACCGGCAGGAGCAGGAGGTGCAGACGCGGTCTGACAACGCCCCGCTGAAACAGGGGGCGTTTATGCTTTCTCCCTATTTATGCTTTCCTTGTCACACTTTTTGACGTACTTATATTTACTTTGGATTTAATTCATTTGCTTCTGGATGTGTTCAGTAAGACTTTTTTTGTTATACAGTTACTTAGCCTGTTTCTCGTTTGTTTTTAAGCTTGCTCTAATGGAAATCTGTTCGATTGACTAGATTCTGGTTTACGACGAATGCAATTTGGTATAGCCAAGAAGATAAAAAATGGAGCTCGCAAGATTGTCCTTGAGGAGGCAGAAGCTGCTAGAGTAGCAGCATTCGCAGCTTTCAAGTCACTCGGTGTAGAAGTTCCTCAATTCACTGCACCTTCACTACCAGCTATTGAGGACTCCCCAATTCGAGATACAATGGTTTCTCCTTGTGGAGTTGAAGCTAGGAGCAATAAGGTAGCTTTAGGAATCAATGCTGGAGATGATAAAAATAAAAATAACTCTGATTATGCTGCTCTAAGGATTTCTACATACAGTCTAAGAGAGGAACACCCTGGTTCTTCCATTCAAATGAAAGAGAACCTAGCTAACAATGCAAAAATTACTCCGCTGAAGCAGCTGTGGACTAGAGGCAGTCAGAACAATGTCATCAACGTAGAGGAGGTAGGCAACCATGGTGATATATGAACAGTGGGCATGGCGGCCAACTGGAATTGGGAAGCGGTGCCAACAAACACGCTGGGCCTGAGGGCGAGGATCACCCCCTGGGGCCTGAGACGGCCACATCGGGATGCGCCCTGACCATGGGTCGGCGAAGGACGGGCAGAGCACACCGGCAGGAGCAGGAGGTGCAGACGCGGTCTTCTGCGGGCTTGGCATGCCCCCCGAGGATGCACCGCTCGCAGTTGCCGCCTTCCTCCGGGGCACGACACCCGTCGATGATGCTTGTTCCGGAACCCCTGTTCTCTACGGCGCCGCTGCCACGACTCCTTCCCCCGGGCCGAGCGGGGGTGGCGGAGGTCGTGGTGGGCGTCATCGGCAGGAGCAGGAGGTGCAGGAGGTGCCGAATCGGGCCTGGAGCCGCACCCGCGCCATGGGAAGGAGGGGTGCAGACAGCAAGGGAGGAGGCAGGCACCGGCACAGCTGCGGAGGAGGGATGGGGGGCCGCATCCACGCTGTGGGAGGCGCCATCCGCGTCCGCACCCGTGCCCGCGCCCAGGAGGAGGATGGCGTCGGCGGCGGGGGGAAACGCGCCATTGGCCCCCGCGGCGGGCAGGACAGGGGCAGTGGCGACGGGATCGACCCCGTGCTCCTGCTCGGGGAGTGCAGCAAGCATGGCCATGGCGGGATCCGCGAGGGGGCGGCGGGCCACGACAGCAGGGGAGGGCGCGCTTGCGCCCACGGCTCCGGGCTAGGCGACGGCCGAGCAGAGGTCGCTCGCGCGCCCTGCGGCTGCAGCAGCGGCGGCCTGCGCGGTCGTGGGATCCAGGGAGGTCCAGGCGGCGGCCGTGCCGGAAGCAGGGGAAGTAGAGTAGGTGCGGCGGCCAGCCTGGGGGAGAGAGAAGGCGGCGGCTGCTAGGAGAGTAGGAGAAACCTGTCTGATACCATGATAGAAGGAATATTCTCTGTTTATTCCTCCAACCCTAGAAGGGTGGGTATATAGTTAGCTATACATGGGCCTCTATATGGGCCATATGGGCCACTCACATATATACACTAACATGAAACATAAGTTTGTCCCTTAATGTTGTCTTCTGGACATGCTTTATGACAATTACTGTGCAAATAGTCACACTTTTCTATGTATTTGGATTCACATTAAGTGAGTTTGTGCAATAATTTTAATACAGATTCACATAAGATTTTTTTATTTGGAAAAGCACTGTGCTATATATAAGTTAACTGAAGCTACTGTATCAAAGGAAGGGGAAGTTCTACCTTACCTTCCTACTCTACCCTTCCCTCTGGCCTTGTATTCTATGGATATGGCTATGCTGCAAATGAACTTCACTTAGAAAGTGTTTGCCAGTTTTGTTACCTATTGCTTATATGGTTCACTTCATTTTGGTACATGTAGGACTAATAGGGGATGAAAAAGATTATGTAAATTGCATAAAATACAGGAAGATGTACCACTTTTACTCCTTTGTTTACCTAATATGTACGCTCTGAATATTTGTAGGAAGACAACACTACAGGGAGGCTTTACATCTATTTTGAAATATCTTTCACTCTCTTAATTTCACTTGGCCCTTGATTTTCCTTGATTTATTTAGAATTGCGTTGGCTTTGTTGTTTATTTAAAAGTTAAAAGAATCGTTATCAATCTGGACAGCATGCTCTCTTAAGCTTCTATCATGTAACACAGTTAATTAGGAGCAGTTTAATTTGTTCATTATTAATAAAAACTTTCAATTATTCTTTTTGCTCAGGGACCAACACCCAATTATCCCAATAATTAAGGAACACAGAACATTGGCAAAATTATTGAATGGCACTTTGGGGTCCATTTATTCACGGGCTCAGTTGTGCACTCAATCACAAAGGTACATCATCCATGGAAATTGGCTTCAGACATCAACTGCAACTGGCCGTTTATCCATGGAGGAGCCAAATCTCCAGGTTATTTAATTTTAGTAGATGCCTCGTGTGTTATGTTTTGGATGTCACTATGAGAAATTACTGACTGACTCACCCTGTTATTTTCTAGTGTGTTGAGCACGTGGTGGAATTCAACACAGGGAAAACTGATAAAGGTCACTCAAGTGTGTCAGAGGTTGATCATCATCAAATTAATGCCCGTGATTTTTTCATTCCCACTCAGGTTTTGTTCCTTTGGCTTTTATATACTTATTGAATATGTTTTCTCTGTAATTAGGATAGTTGAATATGTTTTCTTATGACACTCCTTTAGATAATGTCATGATCTACTTTCATTTTGTAGGAAAACTGGTTGTTGGTAACTGCTGATTACTCACAGATTGAGCTGCGTTTAATGGCTCACTTTTCTAAAGATCCTACGTTGATTGAACTTCTAAGTAAACCTGATGCTGATGTTTTTACTATGATCGCTTCAAGGTGGGTTGGCAAAGAAGAGGCCTTGGTCTCTTCTAAAGAGAGAGAGAACACTAAAAGATTCATATATGGCATCCTTTATGGAATGGGTGCAAACTCCCTTGCAGAACAGCTTGAGTGTAGCACAGAGGAAGCTGCACAGAAAATTCAAAGCTTTAAGAGATATTTTCCTGGTGTTTCCTCATGGCTACATGAAGCTGTGGTATCTTGTCGCCAAAAAGGGTTAGTCAACCTGGTAGCAATTTCTGTTCGTAGTCATTTTATATATAGTAGCATCCCTTTGATGCTAGTGTAGAATTAGGTCTACAAAAAAATGTTGCTCCAGATATTACTTTTAGACAGGTGAACATGTATTATCTAATAAAATAATATGTGAGCTGCTTCTTACTTATAAATTATATTGAACATGGATAAATACATGATAAGTTTGTAGTTTGAAACTTTAAATATTAATTTTACAGAAGAAATCTCTAAAACTACTGTCCTTTTTCTCTGCTATATCACTATATGACAACTATGTAAGATCACAGTTCCATTATAACTTGGACATTTTGACAGTAGGCACACACAGACATGTGCACACCCTCACTGCTCGAGAGCTACTAGCAATTACATGATTTTGTGCACTATTCTTTCCTTATGCCGTACACGTATATGACACATCTTTCAGTTCCATCTAAATTGTCATCTTCTGGATTATGTCCATGATCTGGTTATTCTAAACTATGGAATTAATAGTTTTGCACTACAATGTTTCCAATGGTCATCTTGATCATCTATGTACTTGTTGTATGTCGAGCTGATTTCAACATGTACATAAGCAACAGAAGAATGGGTCCCTACTCCCTACTGGTTTTATCAGGAAAGCCTTTTATTCCTGCTGGACAAGTTGGGCAGGCTAGTTATGAAACCCAACAAGGGACATCAATATAGATGATCCAACTAGGCATGCATCAAAGTAATTTCTATTTATTATCACTTTTCAGATATACTAGGCATGCATCAAAGTAATTTCCTATATATTATCACTTTTCAGATATACTAGCCATACAGCAAAGTAATTTCCTATCTATTATCACTTTTCAGATATGTGGAGACCTTGATGGGCCGGCGACGTTTTCTTACAAAAATAATGGTTGGCAATGGCAAAGAGAAAGCTAAAGCACAGAGACAAGCAGTAAATTCTATTTGCCAGGTAATGAGAGCATTCTATCACATATTTTAGATGTTTCGTCTTTCTGAATATATGATTAATATGCATTTGTTTCCAGGGTTCTGCTGCTGATATTATCAAGGTGGCTATGATTAGAGTTCATTCGTTAATTACCAACAACAGAACGAGGGAAGGTGATTTGACAGATGTTACGAGGAACTTTTCAGGAATCCGTGGGAAGTGTCACCTAATATTGCAGGTATTTTATGACACTGACATGATACTGATTTTCCTTGATTTTTTTGCCTGTTTGGCTTTTAAATTTGCATATTAAGTACCTTTTTTCTTTGTAGGTGCATGATGAATTGGTATTGGAAGTTGATCCATGTATGGTAGCACAGGCTGGAAGGCTCTTACAGATATGTATGGAGGAAGCAGCTTCACTCTTGGGTATCACTTTTAAATCACTTTTAATTTGAACTTGGTTGGGTTTTGTTTCAGTTCTTCAAAACCAAGCTAAAACGGAATTGCTGCTTGCTTTTGTTTCAGTACCTTTGCATGCAAAAATTAAGGTTGGGAAAACTTGGGGTTCTCTAGAACCTTTCTATCCTGAGTCTCGTTGATGCAATGTTGACTACCACTTGGACTAAGCTCCATGGAAGCAGACTTTTCATGACATGTAAGGGCCAAGGTGCTGTTTCTGTAAGCAGGCTGAGCAAGTTCCGACATGCATTGCTGAGGCCATGGTTTTAACTCCTCTGTCTACAGAATTTCAGTTTGTTTCTAAAATTACCTGCTCTAATCTCCAACTTACTATATTGGTTCCAGAAAATTCACCTCTTGCACTACCAAATATCATGGAGCCTTCCGGTTCACACTGGCATCTTATTCTGCATTATCTGTGCATTCAGCTTTGAATTTGCTGTTGCATGGTTTGTTTACCACTTCACTGAACTGTACAACGGTGCGTGCTGTTTGCTAGGTTTGTTTTTGGAAATTAGTTTAGTTTATTGTTAGGATCTTTTGGATATTTCAACTGATCAGGTGATCCTTTCTGGCGCTGCAAGTTGCAACAGTCGAGTTGAGCCACTTCCATTGCTATGGTTGCAATGTCTTCTGTCATCACTAGCTCCATTATCGAGGAAAAGGCATGAAAGACCGGTGGTATGATTGATACAATGACACGCACGGGCCTGAGGACCTCAAGGTCGGCAAGTGGCTCAACCTCGCCGGTAGGGGGAGGAACCGGTACAACCTCAAGCCGAGGATGTACGACCACAACCGGGAGATCGACAACTTCTGGCCAGACACCGTCGCTATGCACATGCTCAAGGACAACCGCCGGTGGGGGGCGGCGTTCAGGTACTTCAACGTCACCGTCGGGATCAAGCCCTCCGGACCTGTACAAGTTAATTAGCACGAATTGCCGTAAGAAGCAGTTGGAAGATCAAGTTAGGTGTCAGCACTTAATTAGCACAGCAATGCACGGAGCTCTGATTGCCGTATGCAAACCGCATCATCTGTCTACAGTCTGTTTAACATGAGATGAATGTTCTCTCGATCCATCGTCTATTGTATGAACATACTTTGTTTCTCTACAAGACTGAATCTATGCATGCATTTGGATCCAATATTATTATTAATTATTTATCTCGAGTATGAAAAAAGATTATTCTATTATATCGTATTTTAAATATTATCGTATAAATATATAGCACGCGGGTGTCGCACGCGTGTCGCGCGGGCATGGTTGCTAGTTAAGAAGAAGAGAGAGTTTTGGTACAAACTTAACGAAACAAGAACAACAACAAACAGGGCCAAAGCCTGATAAGAATGAAGAGTTACAACCTAAGACTAAGACGACCAAGAGAGGCAATGCCAGCGAGTTCGGCCCTAATCCATGTCCGAGCTTCCTCCAAGATCAGCGTAGCCAACGCCATTGGTTTAAGTGCGGCTCTGTCATGAACGCATTGATTTTTTTCCTTCCACAATAACCAAACGACCAGGAGGGCCAAAGAATGAAACCCTTTGCGTTGTAGATTGTGAACCTGTTATCGGATAGCCAGCCACCACTCGAAGAATGGCAACTCCTCCTGTGGTGTCAGATGCTGCAAACCGTAGAACCGCAGAATCCTAATACAAGTTTCACGACTATGTACACATCCGAGAAGCATGTGATCTAAAGTTTCGACCTTTTGTGCACAAAGTGCACAACCATCCGAGTCCTGAAGCCCATGACGACGCAATCGACGCAATTGGTTCGAGGTCCAGCAACGACCATGCAACACAAGCCACCCAAAGAAGCGGCACCGGCCAGGTACCTGAACCTTCCATATGCGATCAGCGCCGGAGATAGGAGTTCTCCCCACAAACAGTGCACGGTATGCTGAACTCGAAGAGAACTCTCCCGAAGATGACCACTTCCAGATCTGAACTCGAAGAGAACTCTCCCGAAGATGACCACTTCCAGATGAACCTGTCTGGTTGGTCGGACAGATGGCATTCCCTTAGTGTGTCCCAGAGATGTAGATACTGGACGACCACGTGCACATTGTGGGCAAAAGCGATATCCCTTACCCAACGGTTACCCAGGAGCGCATCCCGGACCGTGCGGGACTTCCTGGTTCTAGGAGCAACAACATTCCAAAGATCAGGGGCCAACTGGCGAATGGAACATCCATGTAGCCAGCGATCCATCCAGAACAAAGCTCGGGAACTGTCCCCCACTTGTATGGTTACCGAAGCATCGAAGAACTCTTGTGACGACATATCAGCCCGGAAACTATACCCCGACCATGTCTTGTCGGAGTCTACCCGAGCTAACCAAAGCCAACGAAGACGTAAGGCAAAGCCCATAAGCTGAAGATTGGGGATGCCAAGGCCACCATATTGCCTTGGGCAAGCCGCATTGACCCAAGCAACTGCACATTCTCCCCCCACAGCTACCTAAGAGCCACACAACAAGAAACCACGAATGAGCTTCTCAATGGCCTAAATAGCCCAGGGTGCGATCCTCGTGGCCATGGAAATGTGCACCGGGATAGCACAAAGTGTGTACCGGGATAGGATGAGATGACCACTTTGGTTAAGCATCCTACCCTTCCAAGGAGGTAACCGTCTAGCGACCTTATCAGCGACCAGCTGCATAGCAGATTTGAGCAAATGCTAAGGGGTGAGCGGCACCCCTAGATAAGTACATGGGAACTCAGCGCACTGACAACCCAAAGTACACGTGATTAAGCCCAGCTGATCCTCCGCACAACGGATCGGGAAAGCCTTACTCCTGTTAAAATTGGTAGCAAGACCTGTTGCCTGACGGAAGAGCTCCAAGATCTCTCTGATCATACACTACTAGAAAAACGCCCATTTATACTGGGTGGGAACTCCCATTTGTACCGGTTATCCAACCAGTACAAACCATCCGGTACAAATGTGGGATCACATTTGTACCGGATGGTATTAAGCCCCGGTACAAATGTGCTCCGCCCGCCGCTGTCAACCCGTCCATTTGCAATCACACAGATCCACAATCATCCATTCACTCACAATCATACATCCACATCAAGATTTACATGAACACATCAATAATCACAACAATACATATAGAATACAAGAATATATCAAGAATCACAAAAATACACATCAAGAACGTCAAGAATCGATGAAGAGAAGTGAGAAAAGAACAAGAACACATGAATCACATCCGCACGCCGCCCACTTGGCCCCCTCGCCGTGTCATCCCCCCTAGCCGTGCCTAGGCCGCCGGCTGGCCGCCGCCCGCCACGCCGCCCCGACCGCGCCGCCCAGATGGCCGCCAACCTCTGCCTTTTGCGTGGGAGAAGAAGCAAAGTCAGAGAAGAGAGAAGAGGATATGGAAGAAAGGAAGAGAAGAAAAATGAGAAAGTGATAAGGATGAGAGAAAGAGTCATGGGTGGTGGGGAGAATTAAGGGAGGGCGACCCGGATGGAGTTGGTGGCGTGGAGGGATGCAAAAAAATTTCTAAGTGTTCCGCCGGATCCATATGTCTTTTTTTTACCCGGTACAAATGTGCTCACATTTATACCAGGTGGTGGCTCCGCCCGATATAAATGTGAGGCCAACACATTTGTACCGGGCGGAGCCACCACCTGGTACAAATGTGAGGCATTTGTGCCGAGTGGGGAGGAGGAGGCCCCGACGCGCCCCTATAAGGGGACATTTGTACCGGGCGGTGGCTTTAACCGATAGAAATACCCTTATTTGTACCGGGGGTAAAAATACCCGTTACAAATGAAAATCAGGCCAGGGACAAATGCCCGATTCTCTAGTAGTGATAACAAGATCTAGCACGACCGGGGAAAGGAAGACGACCACATCATCCGCATATAGCGAAACCCTCTGCTTACTAGAGCGCGGCCGCAAGGGGGTAAGGAGACCCCTGGAGTCATCTTTCTTAACATCGAACATTGGAATGTCGGAAGCTTTGTTTGAGAACTCCAAAACTGTTGGAAGGCACAAATAAGCCGACTGGTTGCCTTCTCCTTGCGTTGACATGGACTCGTGTACTAAATGTTCTCTTTGCGTCGACGCAGAGGTTTTGTTGCCATTTGTATTGTACTGTACTTGTACTGTACCTGGCTGGGAGTGGTCTGCAGAGACTTTTTTGCCATTTGTATTGTACTGGACCTGGCCGGGAGTGGTCTGGTTCGTATGAGGTTGGCAAATTATCTCTCGCCTGTGGACCACCATCTCCCCTCCTCTCATTAATTGATTGGCGCTTGCATCTTGTGTGCAGCAAAGGTGGATCAGACGACGACAGAGCAGCTGACGTCGCATGAGCTAGCCACAAATGTTTGGACTGTCCAACAGCAGCCACTCCTGCCATATCCCGCGCGCGTCCTCCCGAGCGCACGTGCGCGACCAGCGTGGGCGTGGGCGGCAGCACCGTACAGGAATGAGCAAGGTGGGCGTACATCATATAAACTTTAACAAACGAAAGTATATAACTCAAGCGTGAAATATACTATAGCTGAAGAGCATATATACATGACTGGAACCAGTACATCTCGATTCCATGAGTTATAAGCGTCTGTATATACTACTAGTGAAGGTCATATATACTTTTCAAACAAAAGTGCATTCCAATGTAAACCGTACATCATATACACATCGTCTACCGGTTGTATGTAAACATTCGCTTGGAAATAAAAAACAATGTCCAATATGACTTTGGAGGTAGGGTACGTGCGGGCTGACAAAAGATCTTCTGGGGGCGAGCGCTGGTCCTAGAAAACAACCACGTCCAATCCAAATCAAAATCCACAACAAAACCCTACCTACTACCATCCGACTCAGAATCCATGTTTGGGTAGAGAGAGCGACAAGCCATGGATCCTCCACTGCCCCATGAAGATCCGCCGACGGCCAGCGTCCCTCCTCCGCGTCATCCGCCGCGTCCACCGCATCATGCTCCGGCCGCATCGAGGGAACGTCATCGACAGGAATCGAGTGGATCTCCTACAACGGCATCCATGCGCCCCAGTTACAAGTACTACGTTTGGAGAACCAGCGGCGGGAAGCCCTTCGTATTACGCCGGTACAGCATCAGAGGTAGGGAGGACACCTCCTTCCACGCTGCGCCCAATGGCTTTCGACTTCAGCAACAATGGTCAATCCGCCTCTGGACCTTCTCCAACGCATAACTACTCTAACCTAGAAGCTGTCTTGCCGGCGCCAGGTCTATTTTACTCTGTTCCACATGCGCTCGAAACAATTGATGGCGATGTTGTGGATACACCATTGGAAAATATGATCTACACACATGTATGATTGCTCTCAACAGCTAAATTAAGTTTTTTATACAGATGTGGAATTATTATATATGATCCAGATTTGCAAAATTGAGTGTATGATTCTTGCCCGTTGTTTCTATGGTCATTTATACATCAATAGTCTATTCGTATGCTTCTTGCCTATTGTGTGTATGTTCCAGAAGTTGATGAATTGTGTGTATGATTGTTGGCTATTGTGTGTACACTCATGTAGACATCATTTATCTAATTGTAGGCTAGCTGTGCAATACAAAAGTTTATATGCAGTTTGGGTGGATTACAATGTGGAAAGAATGCTAGTTGTGCAAAGAATACACAGTTTGTATGGTACTTGATAAAATATATGATCTTGTACACAGTTTGTATGAATGTAGGTGCGTAAACAAATAGGAACTATGTAACTGTATACTCCCTATATTATGAATGTTGGTGTGACCAAAAGTGTAAATTGTATACTCCTTAAATGTAGTTTATTTGCTGCATGGTACAATGTTTGTATGCTTTAACACGAAGTTTATATGATGCACTTGTTCCATGATGCATGCAGCCTCCAGACATAAATCCTGATTTGATACCCAAGATTGGAATGAATTTCAAAACACCTACAGAAGCAAAACAATTTTTTTGCTCGGTATGGTGAAAAAGTAGGGTTTGGTGTGAAGCTTTACAGATCAAGATCAGAGTCATAATGGCTGAATTGTATACGAGAAGGTGCAAGCAAATTTTACAAGCCTGGTGAAGACCGCAAAAGAAAGAAGATGTCCAAGCGAATGATGTGCAAAGCTGCAATAAGGTTGAAGAAAGTGAGAGATGAAAGTGGGTCTGTTGTGTCATATACAATTGACTACGTCAATTTAAATCACTACCACACCCTGCTGCCATCACAATCAAAGCAATTCCAGTGCAACAAGCAGCGCAATTCACCTATGGTGGAATTCATAGGAGCTATGCAAGACAGCAGATGTCCTCACCATTGTATTGTTGACATGGTTTCCAACATGCATGACAGACCAGAATGCATTCCTATGACGCACAAGGACATTGAAAATATGTAAGTAAATTCTATGCCAAATGCATCATATTTATATGATTCAGCACAATGTAATTGATTGATCATATGTAAAGAAATTATACAAAAAATGCATCATATTTATATGATTGAGCACAATGCAATTGACTGATCATATGTAAGTAACATCTATGAAAAATGCATCATATTTATATGATTCAGCACAATGCAATTGATTGATCATATGTAAGTAAAATATATGACAAATGCATCATATTTATATGATTCAGCAAAATGCAATTGATTAAAAATATGTAAGTAATATCTACGGCAAATGCATAATATTTATATGATTCAGCACAATTCTAATGATTGATATATAATAGAGTTTGTACTACTTTCTGTACAACGCTGTATGCACCTAACTATGCATGTTTCAACATTTCTGTAGAAAGGCAAGTAGGATGCGTGAGAGCAGAGCTAATGACATAAGAAAACTGCTACAATTCTTCACTTACTGCAAGCAGCAAAATCCACAATTCTTTTGTGACTTCCAACAAGGTGAAGATGACAAAATATTGAGCTTATTCTGGTCCCATGCAAGCCAGCAAGGTGAATATGCAGACTTTGGGGACGCTCTTACATTTGACACCACATACAAAACAAACTTGTACAAGAAACCTTTGGGCTTGTTTGTGGGGGCTAATCATCATATGCAATGCACCATCTTTGGATTTGCTTTGCTTGGTGATGAGAGTACAGAGACATTCAAGTGGGTTTTTGATACATTCTTGAAGTGCATGGGTGGTGTAGCTCCAAGGTGCATACTAACAGGTATGTGCACTAATGGAATTACAAAATTGGATTGCATGGTTTGATTATTTCAAATGTATGTTCTGCACAATTATGATGTTTGTACGTTACATTAACATTGTTTATATGACTGTATGATTAGCAGTAAAAGGCTTGTATGATCTCATAGTTGTTCTCTTCAAATTTTCATTATTGTGTATGTTCTGCAATTGATTATGATAAAGCAATATGTACGATGGATTTGGCCGAAATGTATGATCATTTAGACCAATTGATCATGTCCTGGTTTATATGATTCAATGTAGACACTGACTAGAAGTTTATATACTTCCTATTTAATTACTGCATTTAGTATTGGCAATCTTCCTTGGAACCTATTTCTATGCCTGTGTAGTAAATAGTAATTGTACCTCCTTGCACAATTAACTGTACACGTAGATGTGTTCTGCAAGAGTCATACGAACCTAAAATACACATTGCAAAGTACCTCATGACATAGAACCCACAATCATTTGAACCACTAACCACATATGGCATATCCTCAACAACCTTAAGTTCCCACTTGCCAAATTTTGATAACCAAATTCTTGGCCTAACCTCATGCAGAACAGTGGACAGCGTACCCATGAGGGTAGGAGCCCACTTTGTGTTCCTTCCACCCATCATCCTTTGCCTTTCACATGCAATAGTGCCCAATTCATGGTATGGGTTAGAATCGAAAATTTGGATGTGAGATAAAAGGTCATTAATGACAAAGAGGATCCAGAGTTGAGAGACATGGGTACCCACGGGTCCCTACCGACCAGAGTCCCAGAGGTCCCTGCCAAGTGGACCCGACCTGCCAGAAGCCCCGCCGACCTGCAAGTGGGCCCGATGACCTTATCCAATCCCGGAGGATCCTCGGTACTTGGTGTATGCAACAAGACACCAAATGCGGCTGGGCGCCGCCAGTAGGTCGAGTATCTCGGGATACTCCTTGTAATCCGGGAGGATAACCTTCCATCTTGTTACCGACCTAGATACGGGCCCGCCGACCTCAAATGGAAACCCTAGCCCGTTGCCCATATAAGGCGGCCTAGGGCTCCATTCGAGGGGACCTTCATCTCTCCCGCATAATTCCACCACCAAACTGGATGTTGGAGAATGATCGCAGGAGAAGCTAACCGGCAAAGGAGTAGTATTCAGAACCCCATAATCAAGGTGTTTCACTCATGGATGGGCAATAGGATTTTGGGGAGAATTAAAGAGACCAAGATAACCGACATGGAGTTGAATTGGCTTTACTCGGCTTTGATTGTTGGGCAGCCAATCGACCCCTCGCACCTTATGATCAACCGGTGGTGTTGCGAAGCAACATCGGGATCCAGAGATATTGGTTCGGGGGTGTTACCTCTCCATGTTGGCCATCACATTAAGGTCGGGAATTACAAGAAACCCAGAGCATCTCCTAGTCGGGACTTCTTTAGGAATTGATTATTTGAAGCAAGGTAAATATATAAGTGGAGATGAGAGAGGAGGCTTCAAATTGGCCAAAGTAAATTTACCCCTACCGCAGGCCAAGAAGAAGAAGGTGCTCCCCAAAATTATGTGCCACCATATGGAGGAATTCCGGTGCCGCCAAGATACTACGGAGGTGTACCAATGCAAGCATAGGGCAGTGGTGCAGCCATGCCCCCACCAAATATTGCGGTACCCAACGTAGCCTTTGCGGAGCAATATGCACACCTCCCTCAATCAAAACAAAGTGTGGCCATCATTGGAGGATATGCTGTAAGGAATATGCAAAATATCGTAGCCATTCAATCCAATGCAAACCAAATGGGTGAAGGAAATGCAAACATCGCTTTTGAGCTAGGCTGCCTTCACCTAGCACCGCCGGAACAATTCATAGGAGGAGCGGTGCAATCTTATTATGAGCAAGGGTACAATAATGAAGATTACCAATATCAACCATCAGCGGAAGATTAGAGAGAGGAGAAGCTTGTTTTACTTGTTTAATCTTTCCTTTTCCCTTTTCTTTAATTTTCAGCTTGTATGCGCCTATGAATGCGTAGTATTTTCAGTTTTTATTTATTTTCAGCATGCGTGTTAGTTTTTATTTTCATCATGAATAAAATCACCACCTTGTTTGTACCTTTGGCAAAGATAGAAAGTTTGTGCCATGTTGATATATGATGATAGTTGCCGTTTTGTTTGTCTTTGTACTTGTTTTATGCATGATTAAGCTAATGCTCTCTTAAAATACAAATCTGAAATTAATCTAAATGCTAGCTTAATCCTTCGCGGAGGTTACGATAAAAATATAGACCCATAGTTTTTCATATGCTCTCAAATTTTGGATGGGTTAAAGATGATTTATTTTTGTCCTTAAAAGTAATGCTAACCTTGTCATTAATACCATTTGCATGTTGCTCTACCTATCCAGAGCCATATATATATTTGAGTGCAAAAACTTAGTATACAAGGTTTATTTTTGGGTGAGTTCATTCAGGGCTTGACTTCTCTGGCCCGAGACTAAGAAGCTGGTCATTCCGTTTTTGCGTATCTATCTTTTTGCTATCCTTTCTATCCGTGCATTGTGTATCCTCACATCAGAGATTTCACAAACCTCTGAGAGCCTGTGTGGTTCAAGGACCGGTGGATGGTCGCTTCCTGGTGTGATGAGTGATTGACAACATTGTGTGGACTAACTCTTGGCTAAGTATTGCAGGTGCAGGTTGCGGCTTGACTGGTGTTGGTGCAGGTGAAGAACAAGCGCAAAAGGTTGTTGCCGGTGAGGCCTCCAGGTGTGGAGAAGACAAATAGGCTTGGTTTGAGGGACCTGGTGGCCAGCGGGGTCAAGTGCGGGCCGCGTGGTGGCAAGAACAGCAAGATAAAGTCGTGGACGGTTTCTTGGTTGAGCCTCAAAACCAAGGTCGAGCCGGGACTTCGTGTGAGCCGAGTCATGAGTGGTGATTGGCAGAGGCTACACCAAGTTCGCGGGGTTTCCAGTGGTTCATCAGAACACCACTGGGTTCCTTGGTTGATCCACAAAGCCAAGACCGAAGACGGAGGTGTAGCAGTATCAGGCCGGTCTGACCGGTGTGCGACGACGGCTTCCGGAGTCTTCGAAGCGGAGGATACGCGTCGGGATCGTGAGGCTTGCATCGAGGCTAAGCAAGTTTGCGGTCGCTGGGCATCCGTCCGATGGTGCTATGATGAAGTTTCCCAAAAGGCCCTTCGGGGGTGTGTATCTTAGTTTAATGTAATAGGGGTAGTTTCAACTTTCGACTTGCCTCCCTATAACCCAAGTGGTGAGAGGATGGCAGCCGTCTCTAGGAACCCTAGCTCATTTGCTTTTGCTATTTTCCCTTCCTATTTTCCTTAGGATTTTAGGACTAGCTTGAGAGCTTCATGGTGAGATCCTTAGAGAGGGATGGATGATCGGGTGGCAAGCTAGACCTTGTATGAATCCTCATGGTATGTATAGATGATTCGGCGTGGTTCCTCAAGGTTTGATTGTGTCCTTCCTGTTTTCCCTTTTTGGTGATTTTCGGAGCCTTTTCTTGGCGTTTTTCTTGTGGCGGTTTCGGGGCCTTTCTCTTCGGGATTTGGAAGGGGATGTATGCATGAGCCCTTCGTGGTTCTTTTCCTTGTGATTCCCCTCCCAAATCCGTGAGTAAAGGTGCTCGATTTTGGGGTTTTCTTAGGTTTCGGGAAAGTGGTGTTCTTGGTGGAAATCCTTCGATTCCTCTTGATTCAACGAGTTTTGGTGGACCAAATCGTAGCTATGGGATGCCCATGAGGTACTCCTACTATACCCAAAGTCTTGTGCGAATCCGTGGAGCGAATCGGGAGATCGGGATTTGGATTTGGAGGAGTTGACCCGCGGGTTGCTGTTCATCCCGAGCGCCCAGGCCCTGACCGGTCTGACCGGTGCCCTTCACCGGTCTGACCGGTGCAGACCACAGTTGGGTTTTTGCTCGGGTGAACGTGCTGGTGAGTTCCCTAGTTCCCAAGGTTGCTGTTGTTTCCTGTTTGCTGCTGTTTGGAGCTCCAAAGGTTGGTTTCTTGGATTTGGGGTTTCCTGCCTTGGACCGGCCTGACCGGTGTGTTGTACCGGCCTGACCGGTGTAGTGGCCTTCCTGTGGAAATCGTCAAGTCCTGCCTGTGAGTTCTAGCCGAGACCGGTCTGACCGGTGGGTGTGACCGGTCTGACCGGTGCTGGTCTAGTGCTGCTCGAGTGTTTGTTCCGCTGCATTCTCGAGTAGGTTTCGGTGGTTGTTGGTTCCTAGAACCAGTAGCACTCCAGTGGCTACGTGGTCTTCACCAACTTGGGTAGTTGAGTCGGAGAAGTGTTTTGGTCAAGCCGTGTTCGTCTTGTTGGAGAAGACATCTCCTTCGAGAAGAATTTTTATCGGCTCCCATTCACTCCCCACTCTCTGGTCACCAGTTCGGTCCTTCAACCTTGCCGGATATCCACCCATAAAACCAAAAATATCATCTTTTGTGTTTACCTCCTTGACCAAAACCTATCATGTGAGTATGGATCGTCAATTCGAGAAAAATTGCAAGATGGAGCCAAGATTGAAGATTTCAAGTATCTCTCTAAAGTAAAAATATTTCTAGTACCTACCTTATCTTTATCACCTCTTTGCCCGAGGACGAGCAAACGTCTAAGCATGGGGGAGGAGGTAGGTACAATGGAATTTAGAGTTCAAGGTGAGTAATAAAAAAAGGAAAGAGAAAAAAGAGATAAAGAAAAAATAATATATATATATATGTATAAAAATATATATGAGAAAGAAAGAAAAAAATATACGTGTATGTATAAATAAAGTGAACTCCCCGGTTCTCTAAATGCATTAGGAATTTCAAAAGTTTCAAGATTAAGATCCAAACTCATCTTTCCAACCATGTGCAATCCGATAACGAGGACTTTTCTGGTGCCTCGGGATCACTCTTTGCCATTTGCACATGTCCACCTATCTCAAAGTGTGTGTATTTTTCTCTCCCCCTCCTTGATATAACATTATTTTCCAATGACCTTTTTGACGAGTCTCGGTAAGACCATGAGACGCTTGTCTTGTTTTGTCAATATCTCATTTATAATATCTCAGTAGGACTAAACTTCCCCAAAAAGCTCCACATAAAGCCTACCATATATATATATATGTATATATATATGTATATATATATGTATATATATATATATATATGTATACGACGGTACTAAAATGCACCTATAACAAATGCACCGAGCCTGGATGAAGCAACGTCCATCATCCCGATCCCAGCCCGCACGCCTCCACCTTTCGGGAAAAAAAGCTCGCGCGCCTCCCACACACTGGGCCGTGTGCGTCCGCCTGGGGCCTGCGTGCCTCTTCCGTCCGCATCGAGCGCCAGAGCTCGAAAGCTGCGCCGGCTGTCGTGCACCCCGGGAGGCCACGCGCCGCCGCGGGTGGCCGGATCCCGCGCCGCCAAGGGAGCCTGTGTAGGTGGCGGAGACCGACGGGGTCCGGGAGCGGCCGACACGACGGAGTCCGGGAGCGGCCGGCATGACGGAGTCCGAGAGCGGCCTTCGGCGCGGCAAATGCGGAGCGCGTGCCCCCGCGCTCGAGCGTTGATGCCGGCAGCAGAGTTCGGGCGCAGCTGCTGCTCGGCCAACACCGCGGGAGGCCAGGCCTCGTCGGCCGCCCCGTCCGCGAGAGGCAGGCCCCTCCGGCAGCGATGCCCAGCGGGACGCCGTGCGGACGCCGCGCCCAGGAACTGCCGTTGTGACCGAGCTTGACTACGAGCCGCTCGTTGGCCGGAGACTCGTTCCCTCCACAAAAACAAAATAACTGTCACCCAGGCGGCCGGCAGCGAGCGCGCGGGGCGCGGAGAGCGGCCGACAGCGAGCGCGGGCGGAGCCTGGCTATCGTGGGACCGTGGGATTCCGGCCATTGGTGGCTGGCTCCAAGCTGGGCGACGCGTTGGGCACTATCTATATTGATGCTAATTGCCACTTGGAGCACTCGAGAGACACTACCCCTCGCTGGAACTCCGCCGCCGGTGAGCTACAGTTGGTCAAATCCGTCCGGTCGTGCGCGCAGAGTTGAGCAGAAGAAAGAAAGGGGAGCCGCCTGGGTGATGGCCTGCTAGCTGGGCCGTGTGTAACTCAGGCCACTAGCAGTTTGGGCCACTCAAAGTACTAAACAAAGAAGTAATTTCTATTTTTTTCATTTTCAATTTAAGTAAATTCATAGCATTGGGTAGTACATGCTGTACATTTAAAATGCATGCAGATTCGTAGAAAACTGATAAAAACATGTCACTTATTTTGTTAGGCTTATTATTGTATGTTTTACACAGGAGAATACTAGATCAGGTGGATTGACCAATTTGTTAACGGTTTTATCTAGTTATCAGTAGAATAATTGCAAGTAGTCTGAACATTCAATTGCAAACTTGAAAAATACCATATTTGCAACTAACCAAACTATATACACACTAGTAATGAATGAACAACTGGTGCAATACTCTAGTTTCAACCGGAACAATTCCAAGTACTAGTAAGGTCCTCTAATTACAATAGGTCAGGTCCTCTAATTGCAACAAGGACATGAAGAGAAGAAAAAAGGCTTACAACAAAAATCCATTGTAAGTCTTCACTAATTGCAAGTCGAGAAGCACTTCAATTGCAAGTCCAGAAGCACTTCGGTTGCATCTTCGGAAACGCTTCAGTTACAACCACATAAAAGCTTCGGTTGTAACTAATTGCAACTCGAGAAGCACTTCAGTGGCAAGTCCACAAACACTTTAGTTGCAACTCCGCAACCACTCCCTATGTGAAATCTTGAAAACTCAGTATTTACAACTCGGAGTGTACATAGGTTGCAACTCGAACCACTGTCCGGTTGCAACTGAAGAGGTAGTACAATATCAGGCGTAAGCACTCATTATTTGCAACTCGGAGTGTACATCGATTGCAATTCGAACCACTGTCCGGTTGCGAGTTTGCAACTGGATGGGTGGTATAGTATCAGGCGGAAGCACTTAGTATTTACAACTAAGTGCAACTCGACAACGCTCCAGTTGCATCTCTAAATACCGGTTGCAACTACAAATATACACTGGTTGCAACTCGTCAAAATCAGAGATCCAATGGAGATCTTCACGGTGTCGAGGTAGTGGAAGAGGCCCATGGCCTCGAACTCATGCACCCACACGTCGTAGTTATTGCGCCACACGAGTGCCGGGGACGGGGGTCGATGGCACACACGGAGAGTCCGGCCTCCGCCACGCGCTGCGCCATGACAAGTTCCGCGGGCCCGCCACCCACCATGACGAGGTCGACGGGGCGGGCGTGCGACAGGTCGTAGTGGGGCAGGTCGAGGGACAGCAGCTCCGCCCACATGGGCGGGGCAAAGGACCGCAGTGCCGCGGCCGACGCCGGCCACGCCGATGTCCCCCGCCCCGCGCACAAGCTGCTTGGCCATGGCTTGACAAAAGATGTGACTAGGGTGTTGATCTAGTAACACTTGAACTGATTGCAACCGCTCATATCCTCCAATTGCAACTAGGATAATTACTGAATTGCAACTATAGGAATTGCAACTCAAAAAGCACTCCAGTTGCAACATGGCAATCACTTCAATTGCAACTCGTCAAGCACTTCAGTTGCAACTCTGGACATGTAAATTTTATAATATTTTTATAATTTTTATCAGTCGAATTGTAACTCAACAAACACCTCAGTTGCAACTCGTCAATTACCTCAATTGCAACTCTTCAAAAGCACTTCAATTGCAACTCAACAAGCACTCCAGTTGCAACACGGCAACTCCTCAAGCACTTCGGTTGCAACTCTGGACATGTAATTTTCTGAATTTTTGTCAGACGAATTGCAACTCGCAAGCATTCCAATTGCAACACGGCGAGCACTTCAATTGCAATTACTCAAGCACTTTAGTTGCAATTGTGCAAACGCTCAGATTTTCCATGTAAAAGAAAAAAATAGAGTACACTCAGTCCCAATTGTTAGTGGTTCCATCCTCCTATTGCAACTAGGATAACAACCTACTTGCAACTGGACAATAAAAATAGGTAAAAAAATCATGCACACTCAGTCGCAATTGCAATTAACTGGTACCTCCAATTGCAACAAGGACAACAACCGAATTGCAACTGGTAGGGTCAAGTGCGGCTCGAGGTCAAAGAAGGCGTCGAAGAAGTGGCGCGTCCCCTCGAGGTCGAGCTTGAGCAGGATGTCCATGCCGAAGTAGAAGAACTCCTTCTGCTACCGTCAGTCGATTGGCCACAACTGCTTCCATACCTCTGTGGAGAGCGCATCCATGTCGTCCTCCTCGATGCTCCGGACGCGTATCCCTAGTTGCTTGAGCCGCGCCGCCATGCACTCTTGGATGTCGTTGAGCGACTTGGGGCGGGCGCCGTCGCCGATGAAGACGGACACCAACGGCCACACGGTGTCGAGGCAGTGGAAGAGGCCCATGGCCTCGAACTCATCCACCCACACGCCGTAGTTATTAGGCCACACGAGCACCGGGACGAGGGTCGATGGTGCACACGGAGAGTCCGGCCTCCACCACGCGCTGCGCCACGATGATGCTCGCGGGCCCGCCACCCACCACGACAAGGTCGACGGGCGGGCGCGCGACGGGTCATAGCGGGGCAGGTCGAGGGACAGCAGCTCCGACCGCATGGGCGGGGCAAGGGACTAGGTTGTTAATTTAGTAAGACTTGAACCGATTGCAACTGCTCATATCCTCCAATTGCAACTAGGATAATAACCGAATTGCAACTATACTAGGAAGGCATGCTTACAACACGTCAACACGTCCAAAAAATCAGTTAAGCAAAAAATGCAAAACAAAATTGATTGCGACTGAGAAAATTCTGTTAAATAAATATGATTGCAACTGCTGGTATGGTGTGCTTACAACTGCTGGTCTGTTATGATTGCAAGTACTATATAACTCTGGAAATCCTGTTACACAGAAATGATTGCAACTACTGCTATGGTGTGATTGCAACCCCACGTTAGTTGTGATTACAACTTCTATAAAACTCTGTCCAGAGATCTGTTAAACAACAATGATTGCAACTGCTGCTATGTCGTGATTGCAACATCGCATTAGGTGTGATTGCAAAACTTCTATAACTGTCCAAAAAATCAGTTAAGCAAAAAATGCAAAACAAAAATGATTACGACTGCTGGTTTGGTGTGATTGCAACTGTTGGTCTGGTGTGATAGCAAGTACTGGATACCTCTGAGAAAATTCTGTTAAATAAATATATTTGCAACTGCTGGTATGGTGTGCTTACAACTGTTGTTCTGATTGCAAGTACTATGGGAAATCATGTTACACAAAAATGATTGCGACTACTGCTACGGTGTGATTGCAACTTCTATAAACTGATGCTTGGGGATCAGAACTCGGATGTTGCTGGTGTCGGTGTTAAGAGCGGAGAAAAATAGGCATAGAAGGAAAGAAAAATCAGTCGGCACCGAGGTGATAATGTTGCCTAATTGCAATATTAAATATAAACCAATTACAACTTAGGTAGTAAGCTAGTTACTATGTCGTCAAAAAGCAAAAATATATAGTGCAAACCACTCACTAAGTCGAGATCTTGATTGGGAGATTGGGAGAGAAGAAAAGAAAAAGGAATGAATAGGAAGGTTTGGGGCGGCTGCGGGTTCGGTTGGGTGCGGTCCCGCTAGCTGCCGATCGGGTCTGGCTCGCTGGTTGGCCTGGGTGTATTTTGTATACGAAATGCACCCAGGTGCATAATATATATACAGTATACGTATATATATATATGTATACATACATACATACATACATACATACATACATACATATATATATATAGTAAGACTAATGGGAGCCCAGGGCTTCCAATAGCTATTGGAAGCCCCAGCCAGCCAGCCCCACGCCCCAACCAGCCAACTAGCCACCTCTCTCACTTTCCTGCCTACTAGCCATGTGACCCACTTCCCACCTTTTTGTTTTTTTTAAAAAAGCTTCCCAGCTTCCCATCCCTGCCACCTGATGCATGCATGCATGCAAACCCACCATTTTTCATTTTTTGCGATAATTCTTCACACGAGATTCCAATTCAGAAACGGTTTTCACCATAAGATTCGTGACATTTTTATGCACAATTTGAGATTCATTGTGAATATTTTTTTTTGAATTTTTTGAATTCAAAATTTTATATGACCATAGATGCCCGAACGGCAGGTTTGTATGACCCGGACTATAGGTTCGTATGACCCAGCCGACATGTTTGTAAGATCTAGACTATGAGTTTGCATGACTCGGAATGCATGTTTGTATGATCCGCGATGATAGGATTCTATGACCCGGACTACAAGGTTCTATGACCTGCGAGGCTGCGACAATAGGTTTGTATGACCTAGATGATAGGTTTCTATGAACTGGACAACATGTTTCTATGACCTAGACACTAGATTTTTATGACCAAGACACCGAAATTTGAAATTTGAATACAAGTGTTGAGCCTAGTGAAAGATTTTTTTGACACGGATGACAAGTTTCTATGACCCGGATGACAGGTTTATATGGCTCGGACTACATGTTTCTATGACCCCGCAACGAGAAGTTTCTTTGACACATACAACGAGACGGTAGGTCTATATGAACCGGACAACATGTTTCTATAATCTGGACAATAGGTTTCTATGACACCAATCGAAGATTTTTTTATTTTGACACGAATGACAAGTTTCTATGACCCTGCAACAAAAAGTTTATTTGACACGAACAACAGGTTTCTATGGCACTACATACCAAAGAAACCTGTCTCCGAGTCATAGAAACCTGTCATACAAATCATAGAAATATATGGATTCGAACATAGAAACATATAGAAACGAGCATATAAACCTACAATAGGAGCATATAAATGTTGAGCTACTTGTTTTTCTAGATTTAAAATTTGAATACAAGTGGACAGAACCGACACATGGCACCTAATGCACCTGCAACCTGACACTTGCAGTCGTATAATAAACGTGACGCATGCAATTACATAATTTGAAATTTGAAAACATGTGTTGGCAATCATATAAAAAAGTGAGAACCATCATATAAACATGAAATTTGCATTCATGCACAAAAGTAAAATTCAAAATTTGAAATTCATCAGAACTCATCACGTAATGTCTAACGCACGACACAGCAAAAGTCATAGAAAAGAATATTGATGGTAATATAAACCAATGAAGGTCATCCTACAAGCATCGAAATGTGCAAACATGTGCTCAGATCTTTTAAGTATACTTTCACATGGCGTACAAACCAACCAATGGAATCATAGAAACTAATATCCATATAGAATTTGAACAAAATACACGTCAGGACCACATTTGGCAGTCATATAAACCAGTGAGGCCCACCATATAAATGTGAAATTTGCATTCATACACAATTATTTTGAAATATATGACAAAGTGTACTAGCAGATTGCAAACAACAAAAATGAAAACCAGCAAAAATTCAAGACAAACATCCCTCCGGCGTGCTCCGGCGATCAGCTCGAGGTTTTGGCAACTGCCGGCAACATCCCTGTAGAAAAACACGGCTCGATGGCCGGACACAAAGACTTTGAGGTTGATCTGGCTCAAAATACAAGTTTCTATGATCCGGAAGGTAGATTTCTATGACAGAAACGACAAGTTTCTATGATCCGGATGGTAGGTTTCCGATGTCATAGAAATCTGTCATATGAGTCATAGAAACTTGTCGTCGAGTCATATAAACTTGATGTCCGAGTCATAGAATCCTACAGAAAAACATGGCTCGATGGCCGAACAGAATGATCCTGCAGAAAAACATGGCTCGATGGCCTTACACAGTGGCATTTTGGTTCATCCGGTGGTGAGAAAGAGGAACTGCAGGATTTCCTCCACGTCCGGCTCCCAAAAAATGACGCTGCAAGGCTGCATCTCCCCTACAATGATGAAGAGCACCGGCACAAAGGCTGAACATGAGCACAAATGTCATAGAATCCTTTTTACCACAATCATAGAATCATTCAAAGTGAGATTTTTATACTGCCAGCGATACCAAACAGAGCCTAGGAACGAATCTAAAATCAGAAGCAAGGATGAGCATGAAGAACAGAGAAAAAAACAAAGCTTTTACTCCTCCTATCTTCTCACAGGCATTTCGTCGAACACGTTACCTGCAGGAACATGGTGAGCTCCAGGGCTCCATCGAGCGGGATCAGGTGGCACCAGCTCGGATCCAGCCATGTCGTCCCCCGATGCGCAGGTCCCGGCCGCGCCCTCGCGCGGATAGGGGCGGCCCCGTTGGAGGCTCTTGGCCGCGAGCCCCAAGGCAGCCGGCAGCTCGCTGGGCTGTCCCACCATCGTCTGCAGGGGGCTCCCGCACGGGAGGTCGCTAGGCGCGCCGCCGTGTGCTTCGCCCGGGGAGGTCGCTGGCCGGCTGCCACCGCCGTCCGTGCCAGGAGAGACCGCACCGCGCTACCACTCGATGGGGAAACGGCCACAGGTCCGCGGCTCGCCAGGCCACCGGGGGAGGTCGCGTGCTTGCCGGGAGAGGTCGCTGGCCCGGCGTCTCCTGCCTGCGTCCACGCCGAGAGCTGACCAGGTCCTCACCGGGGTCTCGCAGAAGCCCGCCGGGAAGGCCTCTGCATCGACGCCCCGCCGCTGCCTGCGGTTTTTTTTGTGAACGCCGCTGCCTGCAGTTGCTTCTCGATAGGGTGGGTGGGTGGGTGATTTGAATGGCACTGGTGGGGGATGGGGGGATCGGATGAGGGTGAAGATAAGGTGGGGCCCGCGCATGTGGAAGGGTAGCACGTGGGTGACTGGCTGGGCTGGTTGGTGGGCTGGCTGGCCGGGGCTTCCAATAATTATTGGAAGCCCTAGGCTCCCAATATATATATATGTTTTGAGACGGAAAGGAGTAGAATAAATAGTCTTGAGAGATAAGATGAGATGAGAGTTCATGAGCAAGAGGCAAGGTAGTTTAAATTTTTGAACTTGGTTTAGCTCTTTTTCATCTTGTTCTTTATTTCAAAATTTCTGAGATCCATTTGAATTTTGGGAGCATGTTTAATACTTGTGGGAAGAGCTTAATTATTATCCACCCTCTGTAAGGATGAAGGCTAGTACACTATGGAACTCTAACGAATTAAATTTTGAGAGCATTATGTTTTCTCGTGTATGATCAAGTGCAGGGTTTGAGCAATGATGGGCAACACTGATATCCATCGAAGGCTTACTCGAGGACGAGCAAGGTTTAAGCATGGGGGAGATGTTGACGGTGAATTTCCGTGAACCTAGCCATGAGTTTACCTTCGATGTTGGCATCAATTTTATATCTTATCCATTGGTACTAACCCCCTTGATATAACAAGTTTGTTCGTGCATGTAGATTTTGGAGTTTAATGTTTGTGCAGGAATTTAGCGTTAAAAGCAAGACTTCCGGGTAAAGTTCATCAAGCACCTCGTGAGAAGACCATGAAGCCCAGCACAAGTCTAGCAATGAAGTGAACATGACTCCAAGAAGCCCAATGACCAACCCGTGAAGGCAGAAAACTCCGAGGACCTGAACAGAAAATGCTGAAGCTTGCGCGACAAGGAGCTCTATCCAAACCACGGAGAAATTGACGTCAAGGGCCCACATGCAGATGAGGGAAACTTCCAGAAGACACGAGAAGCATCACCGACGAAGGAGGCCACGAGATGGACCAGAATGGGCCCAGGCCGGTCGGCCCAGCCCATTTCTGGGCCCATTCATCCAGGCCGGTCGGCCCAGCCCATTTCTAGGCCCATTCGTCCCCTCCTTTGACCTAGACGACCCCCGGGCTATTTATAGTCCCCCTGCTAAGAGACACACATCAATTCATTCGCCATTCGCCGCCGAGGAGCAGAGAAGAGAGGGACACCATTCCGGAGAGGAGAGGGTCGAGCTAGTTGTCTAGGGTTTCCCTAGCCGACGTGGGAACCTTGCAAGGAAGACCACGTCAGAGTTCCAGGAGCTAGGAGCAAGATCAAGGTAGGATCTCGGTGGTGATCTTGTCCATGTATCGTTTATAATGTTGAATTATCAAATTGCAATCCGATTTTTAGCGATCAAGTGCTTTTTCTACGACTTTGACTTTGATTGGTTTTTCTCACTTTAAGATCTATTATCGAGATAGATCACATAGGGTGTTCTTGTAGCCGTGGTGGCTAGAGGTGCACGCCTGACCTACCAAGAGATTTCATCTTGTCCTTTGGACTCGCCCCAGGCTAACCCGCACGAATAGGAGTGTGTTATGATAGAACGGTGGCTCCAAAAGGCGGCCGTCTTCGGAGTTGGAACGGAAGCCGCGATTTAAAGAAGCTTTTTATGAGATTCGATTTGGTTTGTTCATCTTTGCTTGGAACTTCAACAGGAGCTTGATCCAATCTCTCTAAATTGGTTTTACTTATCCCTCTCTATCTCTTGCTACCTCCGGTTTTCATTAGATTAGATTCGTTGTCTTGGTGTTCTTTAGATTAGATGCAAAAGCACTCCCTTTGAAGATCTAAGTGTTCTCGGCTTTAATAGATTGGTTCTTGCATCACACATTTGTTCCACGGATTCGATACCTTGGGTTCACACTTGCGGGAAGAAGGGTCCCTTGACTATGATGGAGGATTTGTCCGCTTGCAATCCAAATGAAGTTTGATACGCATATATACCATCAACAATGGTCAGTCACTAGGGCATCAAGGCGAATCCCACCAAGGTGGATGCCATTCGTAGGATGAAGCGACCTACTAGGAAGAAAGACCTCATGAAGCTCACCAGGATGATGGTGGCCCTAGGTCGGTTCATCAGCAAACTTGGAGAGAAAGGCCTGCCCTTCTTCAAGCTGCTGAAGAAGGTGGATAAGTTCGTCTGGACAGAAGAGGCCAACCAGGCCCTGGAGAAGCTCAAGACCTTCCTTACATCGCCCCCGGTGATGGTGCCCCCGGCACCAAAGGAAACGCTACTGCTCTGTATCTCCGCGAGTCTGGTGGTCAGCTCGGTTCTGGTGGTAGAGCGACCTGAAGAAGGCCAACCATACCCAGTCCAGCGACCCATCTACTACGTCAGTGAGGTCTTGGCAGATAGCAAGACTAGATGCTCACAGCCGCAGAAGATGCTCTACACCCTACTCGTCACCTCGCGTAAGCTCCGGCATTACTTCCAGGTGCACAAGATGAAGGTCGTCTCGGCCTTCCCTCTCGGTGAGATCCTACGTAGCCGCGACACCACTGGACACATCGTCAAGTGGTCTATCGAGCTAGGCGAGTTCGACCTCGAGTTCTGCCCAAGACAGGCCATCAAGTCCCAGGTCATCGCCGACTTCATCTCTAAGTGGACAGAGATCCAGCAACCTCCACCTTTGGAGAAGCCAGAACACTGAAAGATGTACTTTGATGGTTCCCTGAACCTCGAAGGAGCGGGAGTAGGCCTGCTCTTTATCTCCCCCGGGGTGATCACTTGAAGTATGTCCTGCAGATCAACTACAAAGCGTCTAACAACGGCGCCGAATACGAAGTCCTCATCCACGGGCTACGCATCGCTGTCTCCTTGGGGATCAAGCGCCTCATAGCATACGGAGACTCCAAGGTCGTCATCGACCAAGTCAACAAGGCCTACGACATAAAGAAGGACATGATGGACGCCTACCACACCGAGGTGCGCAAGCTCGAAGGTCAATTCGAAGGGATCGAGTTCCATCATGTTTGTCGCGACAACAACGTAGCGGCTGACGTTCTCTCCAAGTTGGGCTCCAAGCGCGTGCTGGTTCTGACCAGCGTGTTTGTCCAGGACCTACGCAAGCCTTCCATCAAACTACTCAGTGACATAGAATCACCAGCTGGTGGCGCGCCCCCTCCAGGCAACCACGACGTCCTCATGGCTGAGGCCGAAGACGATTGGCACCTTGACATCATCACCTACATCCTCACGCATCGGGTTCCTAAGGAGAAGGCAGAATGCGAGAAGGTCACGAGGTGCAGCGCCAACTACGTCGTCATTGGCATAGAACTCTACCGGAGGTCCGCCTCCAATGGTGTGCTAATGAAGTGCATTCTACGATCTAAGGGCCTCAGGCTTTTAGCGGAAATCCACAGCAGTGAGTGCGGCAACCATGCAGCTTCTGCCAACCTGGTGGGGAAAGCCTTCAGGTCGGGCTTCTACTGGCCTACCACTTTGGCCGACACTCAGGTCCTTGTCCGGCGATGCAAGGGGTGTCAGTTTTTCGCCAAACAGCAGCACATGCCGGCTCAGGCCTTGTGGACCATCCCTGCATCGTGGCCCTTCGCAGTGTGGGGCCTCGACTCGGTGGGACCCTTCAGGACTGCTCCCAGTGGCTACAAGCACATAATCGTGGTGGTTGACAAGTTCACCAAATGGATTGAGGTCAGGCCTGTATCCAGTGTTACGTCGAAGGAGGCAGCCAAGTTCATCGAAGAGATCACTCATCGTTTCGGGGTCCCCAACAAGATCGTTACCGACCTTGGCCCAGCCTTCACAGTAGCTGACTTCTGGGACTTTTGACAAGATAGCCTCATCGACGTCTACTACTCTTCGGTGGCGCACCCGCGATGCAACGGTTAGGTCGTGTGCGCCAACGGCATGGTACTACAAGCCATCAAAGACCGCATCTTCGACGATGCGTCGCCCTATGCCACCAGGTGGCTAGCAGAGCTCCCTCATGTCATCTGGGGCCTCTGGACCCCGGTCAGCTTGGCCACAGGATACTCTCCATTCTTCCTGGTCTATGGGTCAGAGGCCATCCTCCCCACCGACGTTGCCTTCGGGGCTTCTCGCATCCAGCATTTCGACGAGGGCAAAGCGGAGCAAACGCGCAAGGTTGACCTTGACAGCCTTGAAGAACATCATGTGGCCACACTCATGCACCACACCCGCCACGAGCAGCAGCTACGTCGCTACCACGACCGCAACGTGCGGGAACGTTCCTTCAACGTCGGGGATCTAGTCTTACGGCGGATCCAGAACACCAAGGACATGCACAAACTCTCAGCACCTTGGGAAAGCCCCTTCATAGTCAAGGAGGTTATCAGACCGGCGACCTATCGCCTCCAATGGGCTAATGGCCAGGGCGCCCCGAACCCTTGGAACATTGAGCACTTACGTTGCTTCTATCCTTAGAAGGCTTGTACCAAAACAAAAGCTATGTACTCTACCATCTTGTAATTTTTAATTAATAAAGATAAGATTCCCCTTGGAAGGTTTCCTGTCGACCTGCATCTGGGTCTCTGTTCATCCCTCCCCCTCGACACGCTCGGGGGCTTGGTCTAAAGCTGGGCCAGACGCGCTCGTGGGCTTGGCTTTGCCAATCTAAGGGTCTAACAACCTGAGGGGTTTTTTTACCTTTTCTTTCTTAAAGCGTTTTCCCTTACCATAGCTCTTACGCTTCTTATGCGTATTCTTAAGTCGTGTGGTTGCGAGACCTTGGGTCCAAGGCCCCCCTCCGCGCGCCGGCTACACTTAAGCCTCCACTCTGAGCCGTGCAGTCGGTAAGCCGTTCCTCCACTGAGTTGGGTTAGTAGAGGGGTCACATTTTGCAACTTCATTACTTTTGAGTTTTCATAATGAGTGTTCGTGCCAAATAAGGGGTTATGCTCTTTAATTAAAAAAGAACCTTTTCATTCATGCAAGTTTATGTATATCGTCAAAAGGGGGTTCACGCCCTCGCTTACATCAACAATCTGATACATTCTAGACTGCATTTTCAGAGGTCGACCTTCTTGATGATCTCCTCCGCGGCGGCCTGCACGTCTTCAGAGTTCACCAGCTCCGCTAGGTCGACATCCTCTGCGACCTTCTGTAGGTCGAATGCCGGCTCGTGGAACTTCACCGTGGCCAAGGCTGCGGCCACGGTGAGCTTGCTGGTGTCCAACAACAGCGTCTTCATTCGACCCTCCGCCTCGTCCAGATGGGCAACGAGCTCCTTGGGCTCTGCCCCCTCCTCCTGAGGGACATAAATGTCCATCAGGTACTCAGCGGCCTCCTTGAGGTCAGTCAGCTGCTTCTCAAGACCTGCAATCACCGCTTGTTGGTCAATGATACTCCTCATGGCCTGGGAGAGGTCGATCCCCAAGCCTTGACGTAACCCATGATCATATAAAGCTTTTCGGGAAAAGTAATACTCACCGTCCTGGACCTCCTTGGTCTTCTCCTTGAGGATCTTCACCTGGGCCTTGGACTCCTTGAGTTCCTTCTCCAAGGTGTCCTCCTTCTTTTTAGCATCTGGAAACGTTCAAATCAAGGTCAGGAAATGCTACAACCTCGAGAAATCAAGGTCGGGCGGATGTTCAGGCATACTGTCCACAATGACCCTAAGGTCTTCCTCGGCGTCCTTCACCTTCTCCTGGGCGGCTGCCAGCTCCTTCTTCAGGGCGGCCATCTCCTTCTCCGCCTACTTGGCCTTGGCGTTCTTGACGCGCTGGATCTCCGCCGCGGCTTCGACCTTGGCATGCAACACGGCCTCCCGAGCTGCGGTGGCCTCCATGTGGGCCTTAGCACCCTCTTTCACCAGGTGTGCCCGGGCCTGCGCTCGCTCAGCGAGAGACTGCACCACAAAAAGTCAGATCACTTGACGCCAGAACAATCGAAGCTACGGCTTCCTTTGAACAAAAAAGAAGAAAAAAGACCTTACCGAGAGTGTCCGCGTAATCGTTCGCTACGCCGCCTTGAACTCATCCAGGTCGTGGCGGTCAGCGATGATGTCGTCCTCCCACAGGGTCCCGGCGTAGAGGCACCTGTCGTCCTCATCCCGCCTCCAGTCTGCGTCTCCCGCGTTGGTGGCGGGTCCGTCACGAGCAGATCTTTCTGAAGCCCTTCGACCTGCCGTGCGCTGCTGGACACGACCTTCGTAGCCGCTGGCGTCGTTGTCCCTGCAGCCCCAGCAGCCTGGCTCGAGACGTCGCCCGCTGACGTTGCCGGTGACTGCTCCACCGGTGCCTTCCCTCCCTTGTGTCAAAAGGCCTCCTGGCCTGAGGCATTCTTACTGCCCTTCGAGGTAGCAGGGGTCGACCTGCCGAAAAGCAAAACCTATCAACGTCCATACATGCAAGACATGCAAAGTCAACAACGAGAGAGTAAAGTGTGTCAACCTACTTGTTACCAAGCTTCAACCCGACCTTTATGGGTCTGGGCGGAGCTTTCTTCGCCTTCTTTTGCGACCCTACGTCGCTCGGCTCGTCGGAGTCCGGCTTCAGGCGTCCCTCCTCCACGGCCTTAGAGCGTGTCTCCTTCACCCGCTCGGCCGGCATGTCGGGCGACCTTGTGTCGTCATCATCACCATCAGCCGTCTTCGTCTCGGTGCTGGCCGTCGTCGTATCCGTCGACATGGTGGTGCCCTTCCTCTTCCTCTTCTTCGTCCCCGTCGCCGGGGTGGCGGAGGTCCACTTAGACACGGTGAAAGCCATGGCATACTCTTCGTGTAGTGCGATGGCATACTCTCTGTAGCAGGGAGCTCTCTAGCATCAGAGACCCACCTGCCCAAACCCTATGATCTTGTTCAGGGGATGGAGCTCCACTTAGATTATGTGCTTGTAGCCGCCGGGAGCGGTCCTAAAGGGTCCCACTGAGTCGAGGCCCCACACTGCGAAGGGCCACGATGGAGGGATGGTCCACAAGGCCTGAGCCGGCATGTGCTGCTGTTTGGTGAAAAACTGATAGTGTGCAAAAGCTGCATACAAAGCCATGAGAAATAAATCAATTGGACATTGCAATATCATACAACACAAGTGTGCAAATAATATAAAGCAAATTTGTCGGCAAAAAAAATTAAGTTTGCAGATCATATAATGTATAAACAAAATATTGTTGATTGTATATACTTGAACTTGCAGTCATATAATTTGTGAACAATGGGCAGTGGACATCAATAAAAAAAGTCATACATATATAAGAAAGTTGTATGAACAAGAGAAGACGCATGGATTTGTAACAGGTGTGGACCAGTGCACTTACGATTTGGCACTCTTTCATGCCATTTTTGGTGGGCAATGTTTTGTCTAATATGTCAACAAGTTCTTTTTTTATCGAATATTGTGGGTTCATGTTGACCAGTGCCTACTTCACTTTTTGCATTGAGGATCCTCTGCAATCAATAGAAAGGTTGGAGATCAACAAAAGAGCAAAAACAGTGGTCACGAAAGTAACACTGTTGTAGTAAATTAACCATATAAATAAGTGGCTTACCCCGCAATCAACATCAAGTATAACAATTTTACCATCCTGCCATTGTTCTACAGAGCTTCTATCAGAGCGCAAGCACTGAATAAAAAAATTCCATGAAAGTATACTCCATGCAACACTTGTCTTTGAATGACTCGCAAACATCTTCTCCATTGGCGGAACTGTTTCCAAATTGAATCACAGTTTGCCTTCAGGCACACCATGACAAAAAAATAGTTAAAATATCATACAGAACATCATCATGCATCATATATAGCATCTGTACATCATGCATCATATGTATCTTTAGGAACATTACAAACTATGAATGATTTTTAAATCATATATACTATGAAACAACATCAAATCTTTTGACATGGGTGAGCAGTTGATAAAAATTTGTGAACAAGGTTATATAAGTGGCTGTACCAAAACTGCCTTTCATATGCATATGAACTGTATAATGAAACCATGTAATCTATACAAATGAGTCATATAAGCTATACAAGGGATTCATATAAATTATATAAGGCAAAAACACAAAATGATTTAATATACAAGCAACTACATATGAACCAATGGTAAATAGGATAAATTAGTGTCGAACAAAAAATGTGTGGTCAGGCGAGGACCGGAGCGTCTGAGGACTGGTGGATGGTCGCTCCCTGGTGTGATGAGTGATTGACAATATGGTGTGGAATGACTCTTTGTCGAGTATTGCAGGTGCAGGTTGCGGCTTGATTTGCGTTGGTGCAGGTGAAGAGTGGGCGCGAAAGGTCTTAGCCTTGCGGGGCCTCCGAGGAGTGGAGAGACAAGTAGGCTCAGCTCGATGGACCCGGTGGCCGAACGGGATCAAGTGCGAGCCGCATGGTGGCAAGAAAAGCAAGACGTAGTCGTCGACTGGAGCCGGTGTAGGGTAGCGGCTCACGACCGGAGTCTGCACGCGGGGTTTGCGGTGGTTCACCACAAAACCGTCGAGTTACTTGGTTGAGCCACAAAACCAAGACCGAACGCTCGGCGGGCGGAGATGGGATCCGGGCGTGCAGAGAAGCTTCGATGCCGAGGGACACGCGGCGGGATCGCAGGGCTTGCGTCGGGAGGACGCAGACTGCGGCGAAGGTGTGGCCGCCCGATGAAGAGGAGTGCTACTTGACCATATTGCCCCTGAGGGCTGTGTATCTCATTTTAAGTTCTAGGGGTAGTTTGGTCATTTGCCCAACCCGGAGAGACTTCATATATATAGCTCTAGGGTTTCAGGGCAACTCATTCGGACTGCTTCTCATTTCCCTGCTCTTTAGGCTTAGATTTTCTTCACCGTTTTGTAGAGAATCTGACCTCCGAGTGTATGAAGCATTCATGGTTGCGTCGATTTCTTCTTGTGGCTCGAGTGATTTTCGTGTCTTTTTCTAGCTATTTTCGTTGGATTTTCGTGTGCGGCTTGTTCCTTCAATTCTGAGGTGTTTGGGTTCGGATTTCTTTGTGGGGATCATAGATAGATGTCTTGTGCATCTTTGTGCTTGATCTTGACCCCTCAAACTCCGGATTTGACCTCCGATTGATGGATTTCGGTTGGAACCCTAGCTTTTTGTGTGAGCTCAGTTGCGATTCGATTCCCGGTGTTTTAGTGGGTTTGAGGCTCCAAGTTTTTGGGCATAGCATCCCCTAGGGACGCTTCACATCTCCCCAACATCTTGCTTCAATCCATGCAGCTGTTTGGGAGATCTATGGATGGATAGATAGGGTTGACTCGCACTTTTCGGGCTTGAGCAGCTCTGTCCGTGCCTGGCGGATAGTCCGACAGTCCGCCTGGTAGGCGCGGACGGTCCGCGTGACCTTGAGTTCGTCTAGTTCATTGCTTGTCCGTGCGCGTTCTTGGTTCAATCCGTCGAGTCGGTTGGTTTCGGTTGCAAGGAGTTTGGCGGACGGTCCGTGAGGAGAGCGCGGATAGTCCCCCATCGCGGACGGTCCGTGGGTGGGGTACGGACGGTCTGTTTTTCGGGGTGTGCTATTGGTGATTCGGGGGCTATTTTCAGACCGTCCGCCGCAGTCCCGCGGACAGTCCGCCTAGGCCCCGCGGACGGTCCGTCCAGTCCATGCGGACGATCCGCCCCAGGCACTGCAGATTACCAAGTCCTTTCCTTCTTGAGTTGCGTTTTCGCTTGTGATTGGTTTGAGTCTTGTTCATAGGGTTGGTAGGCCCGTTGTGACTACGTGACCTTGGCAAGCTCATGTGGGAATCCTTGGTTGTGAATTTGGGACATAGTCGAGTTCGACTCTTCGGAGAAGAATTTTTATCGGCTCCCATTCACTCCCCCCCCTCTCTGGTCGCCTAATCGGTCCTTCAATTGGTATTAGAGTCGATTACGGATCTTCGTGATTCTAACCAGTCTAAGATCCAAAGATGGCGTACCAAGAACGGGGTTCGGGTCCTCCACACTTTGATGGTAAGAACTACCAGATGTGGCAGAGGCGGATGGCTGCTTTCCTCCGCGACAAGGGTCAGATCCTTTGGGATGGTACGGTGAACACAACTTATGTTCATCCGATTAACTTCCTAGCTCCAGGATCGAGGGACATGCATGACGCCAATAACAAGGCGATCGACTACTTGTTTCGTGCTCTGTGTCAATCCGAATTCGATCGGGTTCGAACAGAGGACTTGATTTGTAGGATTTGCGAGCAGTTGAAGAATGCTCATGTTGGGAACGCTCAGGTTTAGGTTCGCTTGTTTGCGACCTACCGGAGAGAGTATGAGAACTTCACTCATCTCCCCGGTGAGTCCATAGACACCATGTTCCAGAGGTTCACTGTGATTGTGAACAACATGAGAGCTAATGTGGCTGTGCTCCCGTACGATGATCATGACAGGGCTATGAAGCTCCTGCACTCGCTGGATCGTACCGTGTGGAGTGAGAAGGTCGAGGCTATTCTGGAGTCAGAGAAGTATGAGACCCTCATGGTGGACGAGCTGTTTTCCATGCTCAAGTCGACCAAGGTGGACCGTGGCGTGCGAGCAAGGATCGAGAACTCGACTGACCCTCATAGTCTGGCTCTCGTTTCTGGACCAAGGACTAACACTAACCTGTCTTCGAGACAGTTCTCTTTGTCTTGTCTTGTGTCCATGACAGATGAGGAGTTCGATGTGCTGGGCGCGGAAGATCTCGCGTTGCTGAGCATGCGGTTCGAGCGCATGTACTCGAACCGGAAGTACGCTCGGAGGAGCTCGAGCATGTGCTATCGGTGCGGGAAGCACGAGGACTTTATCGCTGAGTGCCCAGAGGCCACGGAGATCAAGCCCGAGCACAAGCACCGTCCGAGGACCGGCCACAAGCACCGCTCGAGGGATGACCACAAGGGCAAGAACAAGTCCGAGCGGAGGCCGAGGAAGAGTGACGGTGACAAGAAGAAGGAGCGTGCGATGGTTGCCGGAGCGAGCGACATCGACTCAAGCTCCTGCTACTCTTCATCAAGCCCAAGTGATGAAGAAGAGGATCGACACAAGGGCAAGCGGTCGAGCAAGAACATCAACGGCCTGTGCTTCGCCGCCCAAGGCTTTTGCGGTATGGCACACAGCTCCGGGAGCAATGAAGGACTGGATTGGCGACTAGAGAGGGGGAAGTGAATGGGAGCCGATAAAAATTCTTCACTTGAGAGAACTCGGCCTATATCCCGATTGCCACCCCAAAACGCATCTCGCGTCTAATTGCCAAGATGACACGAGTCAACTAGTGACATGCTCACCCTTGGAACAACTTGACACGCTAAAAGTGTAGCGGAAACAAACACAAAGCGAGGCACGAAAAACTTGCACGGGAGAAAAGAACAACTACTATTGAGAGCTCGCAAACTAAGTATGCAAAGATAAATTAATTAAATAGGAACCAAGCATGATTAGCAAGTGACCAACTACGAATGAGCTAAAGAGCAAGTGCAGCTACATCTACTGCCCATCAGACTAAACATGCACACAAGAGCTTAAAAGAATTAACTTGAATTAATTCCTAGCAACATGCTAACATGAACCACCAAAGATGCTAAAAGGCACAAGGTCAAGCTAGCAATGATTAACCAATGATTAGCTGAAATAGTTGAAGAAGAAATTCATTCGCACCTACACTTACCAATCACAAGTAGTTGCTGTTGCCTCGTGTGCTTGTGTAGCGTGCTCTGGCTGGGCAGCTGTGCCGATTGCCTGCCTGAGCTGCTGCCGTGAACTGCTGGATCGTGACCTGCGTGCTGCTGAACTGCTCCCTGCCATGGCGTGCACGGGCAGCTTGCTGCAGCTGGTCCGTCGCTCAACTGTCTGCGCACCACGGCTTGCTGGGCTGCAGCGCGTTGACCTGGTGCGCCTGTCGATGCGCTTCCTGACGTGCCCTGCGAAGAACACAGGAAGGAAAACAAGAACAGGCTCCAAATGCGATTCAGGCCTGGGCGCTGGTCTAGGCCGCTGCGCACGCGTCGAACAAGCGAGCGAGCGCTCCACTGCCCCTGACACCTGAGCGAAACTGCAGGTCAGCCTACGCGCACGAACAGAAACGAAAAACAGGGCACACGCAAGAAAAACTCCCCATCTTCGATTTGAAATTCCTCCCACAATACTCCATGAAACTAGACGAAATTTGAGCCGCAGACACACTGAGAGGCTGTTCGGCTGGTAAGTGAACGGTGCTCGGCTGACTTGTCTTGACTTATTTCTTCTCACATAATACTATTCATTCTACCAGCTGAGTACTATTCATTCTACCAGCCGAACAACCTCTGAGACGTGGTGACCCACCAGCTAGGAGATCTACCGAAGTGGCTCACGATTTGCCCATCAGTTTCACGAAGAACTGAAGAACCCTAGAAAAGGAGGAAACTTTGGGGAATCAACAAATCCGTGATGCTCGGTGAGAGATTTGCTAGGGGATCACCTTAAGATTACTCACACATGTCCTAGCATCGATTTGCCCCAAGAAACCAGCCCCAAATCAAAGCCAAAAGCGACGAACGAAAATTCACAAGAAAAAGGACCCGAAAAAGAAGAAAAAAAAGAGCTCGGGAGAGGAGAAGAAGTTACTGTGCGCACGGGATTAAAACTTCTGTTGCTCCACCGATACAATTACAAGCCACTCCAAGCCTACTCAAAGCATTGGATGATAAAAAGCTCAAACAAAGAGTCAATTCTCTCCTCTCACCCTCTCTCCCCAAGTGCACTCCAAAATGAAAGAGCACTCCCACCACTAGTCAAAGAGTTGGCTGAAATTCAGCCACTCCTCCTATATATAGGTCCTCTGGAAAATGACCGAAGTACCCCTACATTAGGAGTTACAACACAAGCCCTCACAGGGGCATTTTGGTCAACACATGAAGTTCTACATCGGACAGCTGCGCATCCATCGGGCCTTCGCGTCCTCCCAACGCAAGCACCTCGATCATGCCGTGTGTCGCTCGCTTCGAAGCTTCTCGATGTGCCTGGATCCCGTCTCCGCTCGCCGAGACTTTGGATTTATGGAGCAACCAAGGAACCCGACGATTTTGTGGTGAACCGCCGCAAACCCCGCAGACTTGGTGTAGCCTCCACGCCAAGCTCCTCTGGACTCGGCAGCCACGCGTCCCGGCTCGGTGTTGGTTTTCTGGCCAAACCAACAAACCGTCGTGCTCGGCTTTGTGGAGCAACCGAGGTACCCGACAGTTTTCTGGTGAACCGCCGAAAACCCCGCATGCAAGGCACAGCCTCACCTCGCCAAGCATCGGGCCCACCAAGCCATTCACCTCCGGCTCCCGGACGGTCTACTCAGTCTTGCCCTGTTCAATGACTTGGCCGCTACCTTGCACCGGCTTCGTGTTCACGACTTCGTCTTACTTTTCTTGCCACCGTGCGGCCCGCACTTGATCCCGTCGGCCACCGGGTCCCTCGAACCAAGCGTACTTGTCTCTCCACTCCTCGAAGGCCACACAGGCATAGACCTTTCGCGCTTGTTCTTCACCTGCACCACGCAAATCAAACCGCAACCTACACCTGCAATACTCGGCTAAGAGTGAGTCTACACAACATTGTCAACCACTCAACACGAGTGCATTGACAACACACCACTAAAGAAACATGGTAAACACACACAACATAATGCACACACGACACAACACACACAACACAACACTACACACAACGCATCAAATCATCCGGTCAATCGCTCATCATATATAAACCAAGGCACATCTCAACTTGGTTTCTCAAGCAAGAAGAGCAACAAGGATGACTTGGACTCCGACTCCGAGGATGAGATAAACAATGATCCTGCCTTTTTAGTAGAGGAGAATGCTAGGTTGAATGAATTGCTTGACAACCGTGATGATGTACTTAGAAAGACAAACAAGAAGAAGAGGGAGTATAGGTCTTTGCTTGGAGAGGCTAAGGAGAAGGTGGTTAAGTTAGAGTCTTTGCTTGTTGATGCTAGGGCTCAAATAGATTCTCTAAAGTCTGCTCTTATTGTGACCGATGAATCTGAATGCACTGATTGTTCCACTTTTCTTGGTGATTTGACTATGGTTAAGGAAAAGTATGCCTCCAAGGTTGAGGAACTAGATGTGCTTATGGTTGAGCTAGATGAGATGAAATCTAGGCCCTGCTTGCTTGGTGCTTGCACTTCTTGTCCTGTTTTGCATGAGAAGCTAGATGTATCGCTTGCTTATGCTAGATCACTAGAGGCTAAGTTGAAAGCTCCTATTCCTACTTCATGCTCTACTTGTGAAATAACTGCTGTGAAGAATTTGGAGCTTGCACACCATGTTGATCGCTTGCAGGATGAGAATGATGAGTTGAGGAAGATGATGGGTTGGTTGTCGGGTCATGAGCCTCAGCTCAGGATGATGATTGAGGGATATAAGCGCTATGATGGGCAAGCGCTTGGGTCGGATAAGATTGGGGAGTGCAGTGGTGAGGAGGAGAAGATTGGTGATATCCCAGCTCGACAAAAAACCTTCCACAAGAATGCATATGCTCCTAAGCCAAACACACTTAGGAACTGACTAGACACAACCCCAGATCTTCCCGTGTTTCCCCCACAAACAAACAACTTCCAGAAACCCATCAAGTTCAAGAGTGACTTGGGGAACAAGTTCTTTGTGAAGAAGGGAGAGAAACCGAGTGAGGAGAAGCCACAACCCAAAGAGAGCCCAAAGCCAAAGCCAAAACCAATTCCTTTCCATTGTGAGCATTGTGGGAGGGATGGGCATCTTGCTGAGTTTTGCTTTAGGAGGAAGCGTGAGGAGAGGTTTGCTAGGGAGATGGCAAACAAGGACCGGTACCACTTTTCTCGTGGTGTGCCTGAGCCTCATATGGTTCCTAGGGGTGAGGGTGTGGTGCGTACCATTTACCCTCGAGAGAGGTGTGAGTTTGTGCCTCGAGGTGTGCCACCACAGAGAGATGGTGGTCGGCGTGTTGGGTTCGGGCGTGGTGAGTTTGTTGGATGCTCCTTCACTCGTGGCCAATACGAGTATGAGGGGAACGATCGCAGTTTTAGGTCTCAGAGGAGCTACAGGCCACGGTCTCCACCTCGTGGTACGCGTAGTCTTCCAAGGAGACGTGTGGGTGTTCCACCTAGGACTGATAGGATGGATTTTGCTAACCCCACTTTTGAGCAAATGGCACGGGACTGGTTTGATTCATTTTGTACTAACCCCAGTGCTGAGTCGTTTGCTCACTCTCGCTCTCGTTTTTGATTTTTAGGTGGGAGGCATGGAGGGCGTTTGGTTGATCGACTCCGGTTGCTCTCGACACATGACTGGAGATCGAAGGTGGTTCTCTAGCCTCACCCCGGTGATGACCAAAGAGTACATCACTTTTGGGGACAATGGGAAAGGTAGAGTGCTTTCAGTGGGCACGGTGAAGGTGAGCGAGTCTGTGACTCTTAGGCGAGTTGCTCTTGTCAAGTCTTTGGGGTTCAATCTTCTTTCGGTGTCCCAACTTCTTGATGAGGGTTTTGAGGTCCATTTCAAAACGGGCGTTTCTCGTGTTTTGGATTCTCGAGGTGATCTTGTGTGCACGATCATCCCCGAGGGTCAGATTTTTAGAGCCAATTTTTCTCTGTGTGTCGGCTCTTCTCGTTGTTTGGTTGCTGGTGTTTCGGTGGAGCTTTGGAAATGGCATAGGAGACTAGGTCACTTGAGGTTTGACTTGTTGTCACGCTTGATTGGGCTAGGTTTGGTCCGAGGATTGCCTAAGTTGAAGTACCAAAAGGACTTGGTATGTGCTCCGTGTAGGCATGGTAAGATGGTCGCCTCCTCTCACCCACCTCTGACATCCGTCATGACAGAGAGGCCATGCGAGCTGTTCCATATGGACTTGGTTGGTCCAGCTCATGTGTGCTCGGCGGGTGGGAAAAGGTACGTCCTTGTGATAGTGGACGACTACTCTCGCTATGCTTGGGTCTTCTTTTTGGCTAACAAGGGGGAGACATTTGATTTTTGTCCAGGATCTAATCTTAAGGTTGAAGAATGAGAGAAATGGAGATGTTGTTCGAGCTATTCGTAGCGACAATGGCACTGAATTTAAAAACTCTCGATTCGAAACCTTTTGTCGTGATTTGGGTCTCGAACATCATTTTTCCTCTCCCTATGTCGCTTGTCAGAATGGTGTGGTAGAGAGGAAAAACCGTTCCCTTTGTGAGATGGCTCAGACGATGTTCGACGGGCATAGGACTCCGAGGAGATATTGGGCTGAGGCGGTGAATACCACGTGCCATGTTGGGAACCGGATTTTTCTTCGGGCTTTCTTGAACAAGACGTGCTATGAGCTCATGCATGGGCGAGCACCTAGAGTGAGCCATTTCAGGGTTTTTGGTTGTCAGTGCTTTATTCTCAAGAAGGGTAGGCTTGATAAGTTTGAGTCGAGGTCCTCCGATGGCATCTTTTTTGGTTATGCTAGTCAGTCTCGAGCATTTCGGGTGCTCAACCTTGATACTAACCTAGTCATGGAAACTTGCGAGGTTACCTTCGACGAGACCCAGCCATGCAGTTCGTCTGTTTTTGAGTGTGCAGGTGACGACGAAATTGGCAAGAAGATCTTTAAGGACGAGGAGGATGATGTTGGAGAGGATGAAGGACCGAACTGGCGACCAGAGAAGGGGGAAGTGAATGGGAGTCGATAAAAATTCTTCTCGAAGGAGATGTCTTCTCCAACAAGACGAACACGGCTTGGCCAAAACACTTCTCCGACTCAACTACCCAAGTTGGCCAAGACCACGTAGCCACTGGAGTGCTACTGGTTCTAGGAACCAACAACCACCGAAACCTACTCGAGAATGCAGCAGAACAAACACTCGAGCAGCACCAGATCAGGATCGGTCAGACCGGTCACACCCACCGGTCAGACCGGTCTCGGCTGGAACTCACAGGCAGGACTTGACGATTTCCACAGGAAGGCCACTACACCAGTCAGGCCGGTACAGCACATCGGTCAGGCCGGTACAACACATCGGTCAGGCCGGTCCAAGCCAGGAAACCCAAATCCAAGAAACTAACCTTTGGAGCTCCAAACAGCACCAAACACGAAACAGCATCAACCTTGGGAACTAGGGAACTCACCAGCATGTTCACCCGAGCAAAAACCCAACTGTGGTCTGCACCGGTCAGACCGGTCAGGTCCTGGGCGCTCGGGATGAACAGCAACCCGCGGGTCAACTCCTCCAAATCCAAATCCCGATCTCCCGATTCACTCCACGGATTCGCACAAGACTTTGGGGATAGTAGGAGTACCTCGTGGGCATCCCATAGCAACGATTTGGTCCACTAAAACTCGTTGAATCAAGAGGAATCGAAGGATTTCCAATAAGAACACCACTTTCCCGAAACCTAAGAAAACCCCAAAATCGAGCACCTTTACTCACGGATTTGGGAGGGGAATCACATGGAAAAGAACCACGAAGGGCTCATGCATACATCCCCTTCCAAATCCCAAAGAGAAATGCCCCGAAACCGCCACAAGAAAATCGCCAAGAAAAGACTCCGAAAATCACCAAAAAGGGAAAACGGGAATGACACAATCAAGCCTTGAGGAACCACACCGAATCATCTATACATACCATGAAGGTTCATACAAGGTCTAGCTTGCCACCCGATCATTCATCCCTCTCTAAGGATCTCACCATGAAGCTCTCAAGCTAATCCTAAAATCCTAAGGAAAATAGGAAGGAAAAATAGCAAAAGCAAATGAGCTAGGGTTCCAAGAGAAACTACCCCTATTACATTAAACTAAGATACACACCCCCGAAGGGCCTTTTGGGAAACTTCGTCGTAGCACCATCGGACGGATGCCCAGCGATCGCAAACTTGCTTAGCCTCGACGCAGGCCTCGCGATCTCGACGCGAGTCCTCCGCTTCGTAGACTCCGGAAGCCGTCGTCACACACCGGTCAGACCGGTGTACCCCACCGGTCAGACCGGTACCCACCGGTCAGACCGGCCTGATACTGCTGCACCTCCGTCTTCGGTCTTGGCTTTGTGGATCAACCAGGGAACCTAGTGGTTTTTTGGTGAACCACTGGAAACCCCGCGAACTCGGTGTAGCCTCCGCCAATCACCACTCATGACTCGGCTCCCACGAAGTCCCGGCTCGACCTTGGTTTTGAGGCTCAACCAAGAAACCGTCCACGACTTCATCTTGCTGTTTTTGCCACCATGCAGCCCGCACTAGACCCCGCTGGCTACCGGGTCCCTCAAACCAAGCCTACTTGTCTTCTCCACACCTAGAGGCCTCACAGGCAATGACCTTTTGCGCTTGTTTTCACCTGCACCAACACCAGTCAAGCCGCAACCTGCACCTGCAATACTTAGCCAAGAGTCAGTACACACAACGTTGTCAATCACTCATCACACCAGGAAGCGACCATCCACCGGTCCTCGAACCACACAAGCTCTCAATCTCCCCCTTGACGAGTGCATTGACAACACACACATTTGGTAACCAAAGAGAAAAGGAAAAGAAAAGCCAACCAAAGGCAAAGAGCAAGATCACTTGAATGAGGAAAGTCTCGGTCCCCTTAGGCAAGGGCAACGGCTCGACACAACCGAGACAAAAACAAGCTCAAGCATGGAGCACAACCCACCAAAGCAAAGCTCGAAAACCACAAAGAGCTCTCCCTGCACACATGCAAGCTCCCCCCTGAACTAATGCAACTCCCCCTGGACGAATGCATGCAAACCTCTTCACAAGATGGAGCAGCTGCCTTAGCTCAGCTCCGACCAGTCAGACCGGTCCACCTCACCGGTCAGACCGGTGCACCAGATCTGCCCAGATCCTGACACTCACACCGGTCAGACCGGTGAGCACCACCGGTTAGGCTGATGACCACCTGGGAAACCTGGGAACTGCAAGAGCCCAAAAACGGCTCGAAACCACACAGAAACCTTCTAAATGCATTAAGTAGGTCAAAACATGCACAAACTTCTCTCCCTTGTTGACAATGCATGAATCAAGTCAAAATTAGGAAAAATTTCAACCTAGAGCTTCTCAAATAGACAAAATTCAACATAGGATGCTACACATATCCAAATGAGCAAGTTAGATACTCGATAGCTTCGTATGGACATAAACTACAAGATCACCAAGTTTCACAACCATTGGGCAAAGCTAAGATAGAATTGAGCATTTTTGCGAAAAAATTCCCTCTCATGAACAAAGTCCTAAACATGAGCAAAACATGTCAAAATGGCAAAACCACACAAACTTCATACTAGGACAACCATTCTATGCATAAGATCATCATAAACACCCACAAGCACCTCATGTCATGTCAAAGCCACCGAGCCATGTGCTTACTTCTATATATGAGACTTATCATTGGTAAGCAACTTGCAACGGTTTATCACCCAAAGCAAATTTAATTAAGCACATATGACAAGGGAGCACATTTTCCAAGCAATTTACATTTCATTTTCAGATTCATTTTTGGTACATGAAATGTCTTTGCGACAAAAGGAACTTATGCCCCTCCACAAGATAAAGCATGGGGGCTAAACATTCATGATGACAAATGAGCCTTTGGCCCCATATGCTCAAAATAAATTATCCAAGCACAAATTAAGAATAGAAAAGCCTCTAAAACATGTCACGATCATATAAAGGCATTTACTCACAAGAGAGCATACATGTGACATTTTTCAAAAGCATAGCTATCAGTAATGGATATAAATCAATATCATCAAGAGCTACGCCACACTAAGCCATATCATACCAAACTAGCTCACAAGATCATATATAGCACATTATGGTGAACAATGTATATAGGAGAAGCTTTCCCTACAAAATGCATATGGTACAAAATGCATGCAACCTAAGATACAAAGATGCCTATACATCATGTTACATATGCAATGCAAAATGAAACTATACATATGCTACACAAGGAGCTCCCACACCAACTCAAGAAACCAAACACACACCAAGTTCTCCCCGCAAACGAGTGAAAGTTGCTTGATCTAGGGGCTTGGTGAAAATATCCGCTAGTTGGTTTTGTGTGGGCACATGGATCAAAGCGATTTTCCCTTTCTCAACATTGTCCCTCAAAAAATGGTATCTCACTTCTATATGCTTGGTTTTGGAATGAAGTACTGGGTTCTTAGCAACACTTATCGCACTCGTGCTGTCACAAAGAAGTGGAACCTGGGTATACTCCTCACCAAAGTCACTCATGGTGTATGTGATCCAAAGGAGCTGAGAGCAACAACTAGCTGCGACAACATATTCGGCTTCGGTTGTAGATTGAGCAACACTCGATTGTTTGCGGGAATACCAAGACACCAAAGACGAACCCAAGAACTGGCAAGTCCCAGAAGTGGACTTCCTATCCAACCGACACCCGGCAAAATCCGTGTCTGAAAAACCATGAAGCTCCAAAGAAGAAGACGCAGAGTACCAAAAGCCGAAGTCGGGAGTGTACCGCAAATACCTGAAGATGCGCTTGACTGCTTGCTGATGCGAAGTCCTTGGAGACGCTTGAAAATGAGCGCACAGACATACCGAGAATTAGATGTCCGGCCTCGTCGCCGTCAGGTACAGGAGGGAGCCGATCATGCTCCGGTACTCCTTCTGGTCCACGGGTTCACCTTCCTCGTCCGCATCCAGGGCTGTAGTCGTATTCATCAGCGTCGTCATGGCCTTGGAGTCCTCCATCTTGAACTTCCTCACAATGTCCTTGGTGTACTTGGCTTGGTGTATAAATGTTCCTTCCTTCGATTGCTTGTTCTGTAGCCCGAGGAAGAACTGCAACTCGCCCATCATGCTCATCTTGAATTCCCTGCTCATGTCTTTTGCAAACCTTGCAACCAAAGAGTTAGACGAGCTACCAAAGACAATATCATCCATGTACACCTGCACAATTAGGATCTCTTTGCCCTGCATGAGGAGAAACAAGGTCTAATCTACCTTCCCCATCTCAAAGCTTCTCTCAAACAGGAACCCTCTCAACCTACCATACCAAGCTCTAGGCGCCTTCTTCAACCCATACAGCGCCTTCCTCAACTTGTACACCCTGTGGGGGTACTTCTCACTCTCAAACCCCGGTGGTTGCCTCACGAACACTTCTTCCTCCAAAACACCGTTCAGGAAAGCACTCTTCACGTCCATTTGGTACAATTTGAACCCTTTAGCCACGGAAAAGGCTAGAAGGATCCTAATCGCCTCCAAACGGGCTACGGGAGCAAAGGTCTCCTCGTAGTCGATCCCCTTTTTTTGTGTATACCCCTGAGCAACAAGCCTTGACTTGTTTCTCACTACTTCACCTTTCTCTCTCTCTTTACTTTTCCACACCCATTTCGTCCCAATCGGCTTACACCCTGGTGGAGGCTCCACTAACTCCCAAACTTGGTTCCTCTCAAAATTCTCTAACTCCTCATGAATAGAATTAACCCAATTGTGATCAGATAGCGCATGTCCAATGTCTTTAGGCTCAAAAGTAGCAACAAAAGCAGCATGGGCAAAGTGAGAATCATTTCGAAACCTCGACCGTGTAGTGCGTTCGTTGATGTACCCGATGATCATTGAAGCTGCATGATCCACTTGTACTCACCGGGGAGCTTCTCGCCTCGAAGCCACCTCCCCCTCAGCTGCAGCTTCCTCTCGATCTCGGCATGTCGTCATAGGTGTAGTAGAAGGTCCGTCCTCGATCGTAGTCGAAGTAGTATGTACATGCTCAGCCGCGGGCACCAAACCACCATCTTCCTCATCTCCTTGCTGCTCCACCTCATCCTCGAAAATCTCCTCACCAAATTCCTCGTCACCTGCACACTCAAAAACAAGCGAACCACGTGGTTGTGTCTTGTCGAAGGTAACCTCGCAAGTCTCCACGATTTGGTTAGTTTCAAGATTGAGCACTCGAAAGGATCTAGAATGAGATGCGTAACCAAAGAAAATGCCATCGACAGACCTAGCGTCGAACTTGTCCAACTTCTTCCCTTTCTTAAGAATGAAGCATTTGCAGCCAAAGACGTGAGAGTGACTTACCTTGGGGGTTCTACCGTGCATCAACTCGTAGCAAGTTCTCTTCTTATGGACTCTGAGGTAAATCCGGTTCGACACATAGCACACGGTATTGACCGCCTCAGCCCAAAACCTTCTCGGAGTCCTATGCTCATCGAGCATCGTCCGAGCCATCTCACACAGGGTTCTGTTTTTCCTTTCCACCACGCCGTTCTGGGGAGGCGTATACGGACTAGAGAACTGGTGTTCAAGACCCAAGTCATGGCAAAAGGTTTCAAAACAAGAGTTTTTAAATTCCGAGCCATTGTCACTGCGGATCGCTTTTATGGCATCTCCGTGCCTCTCATTCTTCAACCTCAAGACAAGATGTCGAACAAAACAAAACGTCTCCCCTTTCTCCTCCAAAAAGAAAAGCCATGCATACCGAGAGTAGTCGTCCACCACAACCAGGACATACCACTTCCCACCCACAGATTGCACACGAGTTGGGCCAACAAGGTCCATATGGAGCAGCTCGCAAGGACGCTCTGTCATCACATTGGTGAGGGGTGGATGGGAAACAGCTACCATCTTAGCATGCCTGCACGACGCACACACCAAATCCTTTTCAAACCTCAAGCGGGGCAATCCTCGGACCAAGTTGAGTCCACTCAAGCGTGACAACAAGTCAAAACTCAAGTGACCCAACCTCCTATGCCACTTCCACAACTCACCCAAAGAACCAGCCACAAAACACCTCGAAACACCCGAACTCTGAGAGAAATCCGCTCGAAATATTTGACCCTCGGGGACGACCACACAAACAAGGTCACCTCGAGCATCAAGTATCGGAGAACCACCAGACTTAAACAACACCTCAAAACCTCCCTCAAGAAGCTGGGAAACAGAAAGTAAATTAAACCCCAAAGACTTGACCAAGGCAACTCGCTTCAACACCACTTTGTCACTTACCCTCACTTCACCTTCTGCAAGTACACGCCCTTGCCCATTGTCCCCTAAGGTGATGTATGTCCTGGACACCACCTGGATGAGGCTGGAGAACCACCCCCGATCTCCGGTCATGTGCCTCGAGCAACCGGAGTCGATCAACCAAACGTTCCCCAAGCCTCCCACCTGAAATTCAAAAACGAGCACGTATTGAGAAAACGACTCAACACTTGGGTTAGTACCGAAAGAGTAAAACCAGTGCTGGGCCATCTGCTCCAAAGTGGGGTTACAATGATCCATCCTAGCATTCCTACCAAAGTGTGCATCAAACCTACCACGAGTACCAAACCTCGGACCCATCCTACCATCTCCACCTAAACTGAAACCACCACGGGGAAACCACTCCCGTCTCACAGGAGGAGCACGAAAGCCACGAAAGGAAGACCGTGGACTGTAGCTCCTCTCCAACTCAAAGCTACGACTTCTCCCACCCTCATATTGAGCACGAGGTGGAGAACGTCTAACAAACTCAACACCACCAGACACACCATGCCTACCACCTGTACCACGACCAAAGGAACTGAACCGAGCATCGCCACGACCACGAAAGCCAAACTGGTCAGTGCCCAGACCTGCACCGGTCTGATCGGTCCCCTGACCGGTCTGACCAGTGGTGCACTGCCAGCAGCACCACCTGCCATTCTCCGATCACCCCAAGCCAGAACTATCCTCACACTAGCCTTAGCCCTGGGCATTTGCATATGAGGCTCAGGTACACCATTAGAAGGGTGGTACCTGTCCTTGTTATCCCACTCCTTAGCCATTCTCTCCTCACACTTCCTCTTGAAGCAAAACTCACCCTTGTGACCATCTCTCCCACAATAGTCACAATGAAACCGTATGGGCTCAGGTTTAGGCTTGGGTTGTGGTTGCTCACTTGGTTTCTCGTTTGGTTTCTCCTCATTCGGCTTTTCTTTTGGTTTCTCCTCACTAGGCTTCTCTCTCTTTTTCCCAAAGAACTCGTTCACTAAGTCACTCTCACTACAAGAAAATTGTTGACTAGTGACGCAACCACATTTTAGCGTTATTACTTTATGATGTTCCTGGCTGATCTCATCATAATATTTCACTTCCGAGCAAATTTAGTGACAAAAAAACTTTGTCATTACGGTTGGTACTGTAGCTGGGCTTTCACTGTTCCATGCTGTTTTGTGACGCCATAAGCTCTGAAAAAACGTCATAAACTAACATTGGTCCCACATGTAAGCATTATTTTAAAACAGAGTGTTACAAGTCGTCATAAAATTTAGTAGGGTCCCACATGTAAGCATTTTTTCGAAAATAGAGTGTTCCAAGTCGTCATAAATTTTTCCAGGGTCCCACATGTATGCATTTTCGCCATGTCAGCGGCATCATAAACCAACTGTGGTCCCACATGTAAGCATTATTTTAAAAATAGAGTGTTCCAAGTCGTCATCAAATTCAGTTGGGTCCCACATGTAAGCATTTTTTCGAATCTTTAATATAAATCAGTAATTCGCAGGCGAAACGCTTCACTGCCTTCGCAAAGACTCTCGACTTTTGCTACGCGCAGATCTGCAACGGCTCGTGGTAGGAATGGCGGATTCTGGCGGTGATGAGAGGGTGCTTTATGCGCCACCTCCCGGCTACGAGTTCATGAAACAGGACGACAAGGTCAGTCCTCTAGTTTGAGCCACTATATTTTCCCCTATCGACCTAGGGATGGGGATTTCTAGTTTGGGGATCTAGAGGATGGATGACCATATACAATAGATTCATATTTCATCGTACACTCAGATTTGAATTGCAGTTGGTGTTAGAAGTTGATTCAGTTAGTTTTTAGTTTGCATCGTTTGATGGATTGATAGGTTCTTGTATTTTTCTAGCTTTTGGAGGTGCTTGAATCCACTGAATAGCTGAGCTGATTTCATCGTACACTCAGATTTGAATTGCAATTGGTGTTAGAAGTTGATTCAGTTAGTTTTCAGTTTGCATAGTTTGATGGATTGATAGGTTCTTGTATTTTTCTAGCTTCTGGAGGTGCTTGAATCCACTAAAGCTGAGCTGCAGAAGGTGAAGAGAGACCTGCAAGAGGCTCTAAATTACAAGCACCTGTATGAGCAATCGTTGCAGCAGCAGAATAAACAATTGAAAGGGATGAATCAATTGCTGCAACAGGAGAAAGACCAGCTGAATCAAATGGCATTGTTACAGCAGGAGAACATTGCCCTGATGGAAGAGCTGACCAAAGAGGGGGCATGTTAATCAATTGTTACGGCAGCAAAATGACCAGCTGAAATAGAATCAGCAATTGTTAGCGGAGAATGCCCTGTTGAAAGAAAGAGCAAATATACTCTGATTGAGCTGCAGACAATCGATAAAACATGTTTGGTGTTACTGCTAGCTCGACAGTTCATAGGTGGTGTGTACTTTGTGGTGATGAATTTGTTTGTATTTTTGTGGTTGCTACTTACTGGTGGTGTGAACTTTGTGGTGATGAGTGCTATGAGATTCCATCTTATTATGCCGATTTGGGTTAATCTGTTTCAAATTGAGTCGATCATACTCACCATTCTGAATTAATTTTGCTGATGTTTTGCTGGTCCGTTCTGTTAATGTTTTGCTGCAAGGACCTTCCTGAGTAACGATCGTGAAACTGCTTGTTTCCTACTGTTGGTCATGAAAGGTTGCAAAAACAATTTACCATAGCAAGGGTTCGAACTAGAGACCTATAGGAACGAGACAACACTATCTACCACTGCACCACCTCTTGGTTGTGTCAATTTAATGAGAAACACTTTCAACCCCAACCACAGCACGGAGCGGTTGGCGGGAGAAAAGCCCGCGCTATAGCAAAAAATAGTTTTCCCGCACCCCGCTGCCCCGAAACGGGAAAACGAAGAACGGAGAGGAGAGTAGGCTACCAAAACGGATCATTCCGGCGGTGATTTGCGACTTCCAACGACTGCTCACTCCTACGGGCACAACCTGGGTGATACTTGCTGCAGCGACGTGTCAATCTGGTAAGTAATTTTGTGTTCAATCCGGAAAATTTCATTTCGCAGAATGTTCTCCTTTTCGATTTGTTCTGTGGTTAGTAATTTTGAGTTGGATTCGCCAAAAACTTTCCCGATGGATAGACGCTGGATAACCTGTTGTACTGGTTTTACCACCGATCATGAGAAAGGGGTCCAGGATTTCTTGGCATTTCTTCAGACAAGATACGCTGAGGACGAAGAAATACTATGCCCGTGTCGTCGATGCCTCAATAACTCTACATGGACTATAGAGTGAATTGGAGTTCACTTACTTGTGAGTGGGATGGCAACCACTTACTCTAGGTGGATCCATCATGGAGAAGCTTTGGAGGATATGGTTGACAATGATGAAAATGTACAGGATAACGCAATTTTGTCGGATGCAGAGGGGGATGTGGATAATGCAGCTCCACGGGATGGTGGGATCAGGAAACGGTCCAGGAAAACCAATACATATCGGGTATGGAGGAGGATGAAGGCCCTGGAGACGATGAGATGTCTAAATTGATTGGTGACTTGGGCAAGGGTCAGGTGCTTGGTGAGAAAATGTATGAATTTGTAAAGGAACATCTGAACCGTAAGGTGTCACCGACATCTTCATATGCACAATTTATATTTGTTGTCAAGTTACTTCATATAAAGTCTTTCAGTCGGATGAGCAACGTCGCATTCAATGCAACGATGAATTTGTTACAAAAAGGATTCCCAGAAGCGTGTCTTCCAGACTCTTTCGATGCGGTAATGAAGTACATATGTTCCATGGGACTCGGCTATGAAAAAATCCATGTTTGCAAAAATAATTGTATATTGTTTCGCAAGGAGAAGTATGTCAAACTTGATGTGTGCCCAGTATGTTGTGAAGCGGATTCAAGATGGAAGGATGCAGACACCAACAAGCGTGTTCCTCAAAAGGTATTGAGGCATTTTCCGCTGATTGCCAGGCTGAAGAGGATGTTTCTTTCATCAAAAACAGCAAAGGATGCACGATGGCATCAGTCGAAGCGAAAACCAGTGAACAATGAGCTTAGCCATCCAGCTGATGGTGAGGCATGGAAAGAATTCAATAAAAGATGGAAAAAACTTGCAAAAGATGCTAGGAACCTTAAACTTGGTCTTGCAACAGATGGTTTCAATCCATTTGGCAACATGAACAACTCATATAGTATGTGGCCAGTATTTGTTGTGCCGTATAACATGCCACCATGGGTATGCATGGAAGAATCAAACTTCATGATGGCCTTATTGATCCCTGGGCCGAGTTCTCCATCAAAGGATTTTGATATCTTCATGGAACCTCTCGTCGAAGAGCTGCAGCAACTTTGGAAGGGTGTATGGGCAATCAATGCTGTTGAGGGTAAAGGATTTAAACTGTGTGCTGCGGTTCTTTGGTGCATCATGATTATCCAGCATTGAGCACGTTGTCTGGGTGAGTCACAAAAGGCTATTTTGCCTGTGTGCGTTGCGACAAGGATCCTTGCTCAAGGAGATTCAAGAACAAGATATGTTACATTGGGCATCGTTGTTTCCTTCCAACTGACCATCCATGGAGAAGAAAGAGAGCAGATTTTGATGGTACTGTTGAAAACCGAGAAAAGCCAGAGCAGTTTACCCATGAGGAGCTGAAGCAGCAACTGGAGAAGGTTAAAGACGTTAGACTAGGAAAGCATCCTCTACCTCAAGGAAAGAAAAGGAAGCGGGAATCCGGACAGTGCTAGAGCCGAAGGGTTTGTTTGTGGGACTTGCCATACTGGTCATCTCTGAAGTTGGCACATAACCTTGATGTGATGCACATTGAGAAAAACATATGCGAAAACCATATTGGAACGTTGCTTAAAATTGCTGGGAAGACAAAGGACACCATCAATGCTAGGGTTGATTTGGAAGAGATGGGCGTAAGATCAAATCTACACATGGTGGCAACTGAGGAGGGTGAGTCATGCAAAATGCCAGAAGCTCCGTATGTACTTTCAAAAACGAAACAGAAGCTGTTTTGTGATTTTATAAGATTGGTGAAGTTCCCAGATGGATATGCTTCAAACTTAGCTAGGTGTATTACTGCAGATGGATGCAAACTACAAAGACTGAACACTCATGATTGTCATATCCTACTCCAAAGGGTTTTGCCGGCTTGTCTTCGCGGTTTAGTGGACAAAGAGATATACACAGCTATTGCAGAACTAGGAAACTTCTTTCGGCAACTATGTTGCAAAACTTTGAAGTTGGATGTCTTGCAAAAACTGAAAACAGATATCCCAATAATTCTGTGCAAGCTTGAGAAAATTTTCCCTCCTGCCTTCTTTGATGTTATGGTCCACTTGGCTGTCCATTTGCCTGAGGAAGCAATCCTGAGAGGTCCAGTACAATATGGATGGATGTATCCCGTCGAAAGAAGGCTATGAACATTGAAGCGTTCAGTGAGAAACCGAGCTAGGCCTGAAGGATCCATTGCAGAAGCATATGTTGCTAATGAGGCCTTGACATTTTGCTCTAGGTACTTCGCGGCTGATGATGTGGCCACACGATTCAATCAGGTTGGAAGGAACAGAGAGAATGCTAATTTGTCTGTAGATGGAACATCCTGTTTCGATCACAATGTTCAAGTACTTGGAGCAGGGACCACTTGTTGGCTTGGGTCAAAGTATGACAAGGTGGTTTGGTATGTGCTAAACAATTGCGAAGAGGTGAAGCCATATATTGAGTAAGTAAACCACCATTGCAATGATAGAACTACAATTATTTCATTCTAACTTTGGGATGATACTGCTTTGCAGAGTGTTCAAGAATGAATTAAAAGCGAAAGGTGTGTCGGATGAGGATATTGATCGTCGAATTGCTACAGAATTTCAGCACTGGTTTAGATCGCATGTTAGTATTCATTTTTTTGTTTGGTAGCTAGCTTATATTACCTTGTGAGGACCTTTACATAAGACTATATTAAAAAAACTATGGCTCTTTTGTACAGATTACAAACAATCCAGTGAGCGACGACAACCTATATGCATTATCAGCTGAACCAGACCGGCGAGCAAAAACTTATACAACATGTATTGTAGGCGGTGTCCAGTACCACACCAAGGTCCGAGAGGCAAATAGGAAGACACAGAATAGTGGAATCATGACTACAGGATCACATAAAGACATTAAAGAAATTGAGTTTTATGGTTCACTAAGAGAAATTATTGAGCTGCGGTACAACTCGGGGCTTGACAGAGATCGAACTGTTGTTTTATTCTAGGTTGACTGGTATGATCTGGAAGGGACCAAGAAGGAACCGAAGATTAGAAATGATGGTTACTTCACAAGCGTCAATACTGGAGATTACTAGTACCAAGATAATCCCTACATTCTTGCTGAACAAGCAACAAAGGTCTTTTACTTGCTAGACACCCTACTACAACACCCATGGAGAGTGGTGCAAAAATTTGAGCACAGGCATTTGTGGAGCTATAATGAAAATCTTGCATATCAAGATGATGAAATTGACCAAACCTTGCATGATGTTATACTTGATGATGGTCTCGGTGATGGTTCGGAGGTTCCGTGCCTATTACAGGCGAGGAGACTGTGGTTGCAGCCGCTGAAGTTGACGTAATTCGCCAGCAGGAGCTGTCTGATGTGGATGGATTAAATTCTGAAGATGAGGACGACGACACTCTATGGCAATACATCGATGAAGATGAAAATGCTGCCGATGAAAGTGACAACGACTAGGATATCAAATCAGTAAATGTTTAAGTCGATTAGAACTGAAATCATGTGGACCTTATGATTTGTATGTAATTTATATGTAGGTGAAGTGCACTTTCCTGAATATCAAACCTGCCGTAGGTGCCTACTATCCGGTTCACTGTATTATGTAGCATCGGAACTTCCTGTTGCGTCTTTACAAAATATACGATCGCGCATGGGGATGCCGATTATCCGGTATGTTGTATTATAAAATAACGGAACGTCCTGTTGGGCTACGTGAATGTGTTAATCTCCAATGTGGGCATGATCGAGGAGTATGCAACGTGACGTGCTCATGATCATGTAGTACTAGGCGAACGAATCAACGAAGGAAGGGATGTGTTGATCTCCAATGTGGGCATGATCGAGGAGTATGCAACGTGACGTGCTCATGATCATGTAATACTAGGCGAACGAATCGACGAAGGAAGGGATGTGTTGATCTCCAATGTGGGCATGATCGAGGAGTATGCAACGTGACGTGCTCATGATCATGTAGTACTAGGCGAACAAATCGACGAAGGAAGGGATGTAATGATCTCCAATGTGGGCATGATCGAGGAGTATGCAACGTGACGTGCTCATGATCATGTAGTACTAGGCAAACGAATAGACGAAGGAAGGGATGTGTTGATCTCCAATGTGGGCATGATCGAGGAGTATGCAACGTGATGTGCTCATGATCATGTAGTACTAGGTGAACGAATCGACGAACGAAGGGCTGTGTTGATCTCCAATGTGGGCATGATCGAGTAGTATGCAACGTGACGTGCTCATGATCATGTAATACTAGGCGAACGAATCGACGAAGGAAGGGATGTGTTGATCTCCAATGTGGGCATGATCGAGGAGTATGCAATGTGACGTGCTCATGATCATGTAGTACTAGGTGAACGAATCGACGAAGGAAGGGATGTGTTGATCTCCAATGTGGGCATGATCGAGGAGTATGCAACGTGACGTGCTCATGATCATGTAGTACTAGGCGAATGAATCGACGAAGGAAGGGATGTGTTGATCTCCAATGTGGGCATGATCGAGGAGTATGCAATGTGACGTGCTCATGATCATGTAGTACTAGGCGAACGAATCGACGAAGGAAGGGATGTGTTGATCTCCAATGTGGGCAAGATCGAGGAGTATGCAATGTGACGTGCTCATGATCATGTAGTACTAGGCGAACGAATCGACGAAGGAAGGGATGTGTTGATCTCCAATGTGGGCATGATCGAGGAGTATGCAACGTGACGTGCTCATGATCATGTAGTACTAGGTGAACGAATCGACGAACGAAGGGCTGTGTTGATCTCCAATGTGGGCATGATCGAGTAGTATGCAACGTGACGTGCTCATGATCATGTAGTACTAGGCGAATCGAATCGACGAAGGAAGGGATGTGTTGATCTCCAATGTGGCCATGATCGAGTAGTATGCAACGTGACGTGCTCATGATCATGTAGTACTAGGCGAATCGAATCGATGAAAGAAGAGATGTGTTGATCTCCAATGTGGGCATGATCGACTAAGTATGTGAATGGATTGTTCGGTTCTTTGTATTATGTACGACAGGACCATCCTGTTATGACTTTCATACTCATCGACATACGTCCAGAGGATGGTCCGGTCTGGTATAAATCGGAATAGAGGAACTTCCTTGTAAACTACAGGTACGAAAGGCGCTTCCCATTTCCTGGTCACAGGGTGCCAATAGCGCACTACACACACCTTTATGGCTTTATCCAACGGCGTGTCACTCATGGTGACCTGCCATCCCCCCATTTACTATCTCCTCACTTGAGGTGCAACCCCTTGGTAGGGTTCCGCCACTGCCGCCACCGCCGCTGCCTGCAGCAGCATCCAGTGGATACCTCAATCCGTCGCCGAAATCAGAGGTATGCGTCCGCCTCCAGGCTCCAGCGGATACCGCAATCCGCCGCCGAATTCTTGGAATGGCACTAATTCGAGAAATTCATTGCAGATGGTACGAGATGGTGGCAAGAGAGATGGAAATGTGCTTGATCCTCCTCCGGCGAAGTGACAACGAAAGTCACAGCTGACTTCTGAAGGCACGTCTGGTCCTCAGACGAGGCTAAGGTGCAGGCCTGCGGCACGGGATTCTTCCTCTGCCCCTACACGCCGCACACGGGGTGGGTCAACCTCAGTGCCTTCCTGCCGCACACGAGGTGGGTCAAGCTCGGCGCCTTCCTGCTGCACACGGGGTGGGTCAACCGCGGCGCCTTCCTGCCACACACAGGGTGGGTCAACCGCGGGCCGTCGCCCACCCCGCCCTTCAGAGTTTCCTGTGCCATATCCCAGGAAGGAGAAATAGGTACAACTTCACCCTCCACCGAAAGAGCCGCTTAAGATGATGGACCTGCGCAACCACACCTACCAAATGATTAAAGGTCTTAGATGGGTGCCTGAGAAGCATTGGTGGGACAAAACCAAGGACAAACGGGTCAAACCAAGATTTAGGAATGTCCTTCAGCAAACTTTCTATTACAACTACAAATACCTGCCCATGAAACTGTACCAGCACAGGGTTATAAATTGGGATCATATGACGTTGGCCGCGGGAGGGGATGTTAAGGCATACTTCGATGATCATCTCGGATTGGCTGATTTGGTCTCAATGCATCATAAGTATGTTGAGGATTGTGTGAGAGTTTTTTATGAACGCCAGAAAGTTGTTGACTGCACCAGGACTAGCTGATGGGGCGTAGGCCGTCGAGATAATGTAGAGGTCATCTGGAGGACCATTATCTTGGTCATACTGGGCACGTCGTAGGAGCTCTTGGTCGTGCATCTGCCGAAGTTCTGTTGCTTGAATAGGGTTATTGGCGTTAAGGGGATCAGGGACCCCGTTGTCGTGGTCATAGTTAGCACGACGTGCTATCTCCACTTCGTCTCGTATACGTCGACATTGACTGCACTCAGCGTGGTTGGCTTGTACTGGTGGAGGTTGAGCTCCAGCGTTCTGCCTTGCGTTGGTGGCAACATTCTGTTCTTGGGCGCCAGCCGCATTGGCGGCGTTGTTTTGGGCATTGCCGGGAGCATTGCCCGCAGCGTTGGCAAATGGGTTGGCTGCTTGATTGGCAACGACGTTGGCAGCAGGATTGACCGGCTGTGCTACTTCATTTTCACCTCCTCCTTCTTCGGCTACGGGCTCAAGGGGAGCGTTGCTGCGACGTCGCTGGCGAGGTTGCTGTGACCTACTCTTGGAGTAGGAGCTTGAAGCTGATCTGCTGTATCCAGGGCCTCTTTCTTCGACCTGAGCGGTAGCGACGTGGATGTGAGCTTGTAGGCGCGGTATTGCAGGAGTGTCTTCAAGCTGACCCAGTGCGGCAAGAGCTGCGCCCAAGTTGGCTTGAGGAGAGTTGTAGACTTCATGGCCGTCTTGCTCAAAGTCCCTCAGGAGGTCTCTGGCGCGTAGGCGGTTTCGACGAGGCTCATTGCGATTCTATTGCTGCTGAGGGGTGGCTTGAGGTGCAGGGGCTTGTGCCCCGATGACGACGTTGCCTGCGGGTTGGTTACCGGCACCTTGCCCGACGTTGCCCGCATGCTGACTTGCACCTGGGGCAGCTGCAGCTAACTCCTGCTGACGGCGTATGGCCCGCGCGGTGTTGGCATTTTCACGCTCTATGCGCTGCTCGTCTGTCTCTCCATCTTGAGGAGGCACATCTGCAGAGACCACGAGGACCTCTCGGTCTGAGATCTCAAACGCTTCTCCCGGATAGTTCGGGGAGATGGTCGTACGAGCAATCTGAAATGCGAGGTGGTCCAGAGACGGCTCACGGTTGAGCTAGCGGCGATGAGCCGCGGTGAGAGGTCGGCGAAGCTTCTTGAGCACACGGCACTGGCGAGCCATGTGTTTGGAGTTTTCGTGGGCGGGGCAAGGGTCGTCGAGGTGACCCCTGCGGTTCCCACGATCTGGAGTCTTGGGTCTAGATTCGATCTGGATCTTGCGCTTCATGTAGCGAGACGCTACGTGAGCTGCGTTCCGCAGACCAAGAGGCATGCTGGATGAGGATGGAGGGGTCCTGCGAGGGTGTTTGACACGCTCACAGACCTTGATCGTGTCAGAGAGCATGTCTTCGACACGATCAAGTCCCACGTTCAGATCGCGAGGAGTGGGTGGGTGGGTTTCCGCCTGTAGATCTGTCCCGACTTGCTGGTTGGAGGTGACCGCGTTGCTCTTGATGACGAGGCAAGCGGCTGGAGCAGTGGATTCCGCCAGCATGGAGCCAAAGCAGATGTCAACGGGGTTGGCGAGGATGTCCGCCATGCTCTTCGGGAAGATGACGCCGTTGGTCGAAGCCATAGAGTTGCACGAAGAACCCTGGTGCGCCAACTGTCAGATGTTTAGATCTAGACAGCCCATAGGGGGGTTAACCCCGGTGGTTTAGTTGTTCAGCGAGGGGGAATCTAAGGCTAAGAACTCGAAGGTTGCGCACGAGCACACGGAACACAGAGAACACAGAGGCCATGAGGCCGGACCCACTTGTCGGGGACGGCTGTGATCCTGATCGGTGGGGACCCAGGGGTACCCATGTCTCACATGTCCTGAGGACAACCCGACTCCTAGCCGATTACGGCACTGTTTACTTGCTTCTAAAGAAAACGAATACTACTAAAAATAGAAAAAGACCCACTGAGTCAAAAACTCCCCTAAAACTGACTCTTGAGCCGTTGTCAATTGTAGATTGACCCGCCTCCGCCGTGCTTTCCTTTAGGCGTGTTTTCTTGATTTCCGCCTTCTTCTCTTTCCATCGGCCGATCTTCCAGTTGACCATCGGCCGATCGGTTTGACCCGCCAGCCTATCGATCGAGTTGGACTTCTTTGACCATCGGTGAGTCCTGTTGACCACCCTTCTCTCTCTCTAATCGGCCGATTGCCTTGCTTTCTTATCGGGTGCTCCTTCTTAACTTTTTGACTTGTTTTTCCAAAAAACGGTGTCAACACATGCCCCTAGTTTCGAAGTAAATAATCTTTTGCTCCGAAATTTACTCGAATCTGACATCCTTTAGTCAAATCTCTTCATGTGGCCGATGCGATCAGTCGTCATTGATTTCATCGATAGCGTCCTGTCCTCCCAATGTGACAGATCATCTGACACTTCTCCAGGACTGTTCATCATGTGACATTTTTTGGCTCTTTCGTTCCCCTTCTCTATAAGACTCACCCTTTTATCCCGGAGTCTTTCCACGGCTTCTCTAGGTTCTTTGATCTTCCTTATGTAGATATTGGCTCTTTTAGTTTTTAGGCATGAGAGACATTTTTTCCTGAAAAATTCCTTAGGGGATAATGACTGCCGCTGGTCAATGACAAACTCTCACTTGAAATGGCATTTCTCCTAGGTGCTGTTAGTGAGCTTGTTATCTCTGTTTGCAACGCTGGGCAAAAGATTTCTGTGAACCATGCTCTGTAGTTTGTGGACGTGTTAGAGAAATTTCCTCACCGTTCACGATGTACGCGTGTTAACCTTATTTTTGGGAGTTATTCCTCTGAATCGGCCATCCTTTGGAAACTGAACCATTCACGGGTCATTTGTTTCCTTTTTTGCCGGATCTAGCATCTTTGGCTTCCGTCTTTTCTGGTCCCCTTATTTTTATCTCTTCTGGCACCTTGGCTATAAATAACTGCCCTTGTACTCTTACGGAGAACGCACCTCTCCTTCGTCTATGGCTCAAGATATAGATTCATCGAGCTTTAGGCTCTTACTCTTCGGTTTCTTCCTTCCTCTCTGACTTATGGTGGCTAGAAGAATTCTTGTGATATAGTCTAGGGCATACTTCCCTCTCTAGTCTCCTTTTGTGAAGCCAGGAGGCCCAACAGCTAGAAGAACCCTTGTGATGCATCTTGGGTGCATCAACTGATGGAGGAGGGAGGAGGTCGTCCCTGGGCGTTTTGGAAAGAAGAACAACCCTATGTCTTCTTTTCCATCAATCCTGACGGGGAGAGTCACCGAATCTGGTGATTCATCTTCGTCAAATTTATGCTTCCTTTTTTGTTTTTCTCTTTCTTCGCTCCGTCACCCGTCTAGTGATGATGAATGTAATCGACCTGTTGTGATTCATCTCAACTTGTCTTCTCAATGTATTCTTCAGATCTACACTGTAACATCACCAATATATATATTTTGTTCTAAGGGTGATTTGTACATCGGCCATGATCTGGAACCGAACATGTTTTGATGATCGGCTACTTTATACTGAAGACGATTACACTTGCAATCGGCTGTAACTTGAGTCTTTAATCGGCCATTTAGGCTCTAATTTGACTAAGCGTCTACCCATATGCTTGGATAGTATTTCTTCAAATATTTTCCATTTAGTGCTCTGGCAAACTTTTCTCCTTCCAATGTTTCTAAGATATATGCATTGCCTGGCACACATTGGATGATACGATATGGTCCTTCCCAAGTCGGTGACCACTTCCCGAACTTTGGGTCTCTAGAGCCGATTGGCAACACAAGTTTCCAAACCAGATCTCCCTCGGCAAACTCTTTAACTTTGACTTTCTTATCATACCATTTGGCTATTCTCCTTTTATTCTTTTCAATATTCTCCAAAGCTCTCAGCCGATTTCCAGCAAGGTCTTCCAGTTCTTCTTTCATCATGGCTGAATAATCATCGGCTGATAACTGATCTTGTAAAGAAGTCCTTCTGGATCCGGTCTTCAATTCCCATAGTAATACGGCATCGTGACCATACACTAATTGATATGGTGACACTTTGGTTGCCCCATGGCATGCCATCCTGTATGCCCATAGTGCCTCATTAAGGATTGTATGCCACCGTCTGGGATTTTCATCGATCTTACGCTTGATCAACTTGATGATGCCTTTGTTTGCCGCTTCTGCCTGTCCGTTTGCTTGAGCATAGTAAGGAGACGAGTTCAACAGCTTGATCCCAGAGAGTTTGCGTATTCCTCGAATTCCCCTGAAGTGAATTGACTCCCTTGATCGGTCGTGATGGTCTGAGGTATACCAAATCGATAGACAATATGTTCTTTAACAAAATCAATCATATTGCCTGATGTCACAGTCTTGATTGGGATGGCCTCAACCCACTTTGTGAAGTAATCTGTAGCCACTAGTACGAATTTATGACCTTTGCTTGATGGTGGATATACTTGTCCGATCAGATCAATTGCCCAACCCCTGAACGGCCACAGCTTGATTATTGGGTTCATTGCCGATGCTGGAACTCTTTGAATGCTTCCAAACTTCTAACACTCCTGGCACCCTTTGTAGTATTTGAAGCAATCTTCCAGTATCGTTGGCCAATAATAGTTGTTATTTCTGATCATCCACTTCATCTTGAATGCCGATTGATGGGCTCCACAGACTCCCTCATGAATTTCTCCCATCAAGGTTTTAGCCTCCTCTTCACCAAGACATTTGAGCAGAACCCCGTCGATGGTACATTAATATAATTCATCTTCTAATAAAATTTATTTAATGGCCCTGTACCTTAATTGTTTGTTAACCTTCTTGGATGGATCTTTCAAATAATCCACTATCTCTTTCCTCCAATCCTCGGTTGGTAACTCCACAGCTAGAATCGGCCGATATCCTGACGTCCCTTGAGCCAGCCGATTAGCTTCGCTATTGTGACACTTAGGGATATGTTCGAGTTTTACTATCTTGAACTCTTTGAGTAGCTGAAGACATTCCTCATGATAGATCCTTAATATGTCATCTTTACATTCATATTCCCCTGCCAATTGATTTATCACGAGTTGAGAATCTCCAAATATCTCAACAACTTCAGCATTAACTTCTCGCAATAGCTTTATCCCTTTTAATACTGCCTGGTACTCAGCCTGATTGTTTGTTGAAGTCTTCTCAATTGGGATGGAAAACTCGTAATTTTCTCCTTGGGGTGAGATGAGAACAATTCCAATCCCAGCTCCTACTCCACAGGATGATCCATCAAAGAACATGGTCCACGGAATGGGTTCTACAACTGCAACCTCAGGCCCACAATGCTGAGTTACCAGATCGGCCATCACTTGCCCTTTGATTACTTTGGCCGATTGATAAGTCAAGTCGAATTCTGACAAAGCTAAGATCCACTTCCCGATCCTACCCTTCAAGATTGGTAATGACAGCATATACTTGACCACATCATCTTTGTAAACCACAATGCAATCAGCAGTTAATAAATAAGGTCTCAATTTTGTGCATGAGAAATATAGGCACAAGCACAATCTTTCCACCGCTGAATATCTTGTTTCTGCATCCAAAAGCCTTCTGCTTACGAAGTATATGACTCCCTCTTTTCCTTCGAACTCTTGTACAAGGGCCGATCCAATAGCCCGCTCATTAGCCGATGAATATAATTTGACCGTGTTTTTATCTTGAGGGGGCATTAGGACAGGAGGAGATTTCAAGTACTGCTTGATGTTATCTAAAGCCTTTTGTTGTTCTTTTCCCCACACAAATTTCTGATCGGCCTTGAGCTTTAGCAGAGGTGTGAACGGCTGAATCCTTTCAGACAAGTTGGATATAAATCTTCTGATAAAATTGATCTTGCCGATTAAAGAGTGAAGCTCTTTCTTGTTTGACGGTGCCTCTATTTTGTCAATTGCGCAAATTGATTGCTGTCCAACTTCAATTCCTCTTTCATGTATTAAGAAACCCAAGAATTGACTAGCTGAAACACCAAAAGCACATTTGTTGGGATTCATCTTTAAACCATGCTTTCTTGTGCACTCCAATGTTTTCCGTAGATCAGCCAGATGCTCCTTGTAGCTTTTTGATTTAATAACTACATCATCAATGTATATCTCTACTATCTTGCCGATGAGTTAGTGGAATATGTAATTCATGGCTCTTTGATACGTGGCACCAGCGTTCTTCAATCCAAAGGTCATGACAATCCACTCATATAATCCGACGTGACCAGGGCACCTGAAAGCAGTTTTTGCAATATCTTCTATGGCCATGAATATTTGGTTGTATCCAGCATTACCGTCCATGAAGCTGATGACTTTGTGCCCTGCGACAGCATTGACCAATGTGTCGGCTATCGGCATTGGATATCCATCCATTGGCGTTGCTTTGTTCAAGTCCTTGATATCAATGCACACACATAGTTTGCCATTCTTCTTGTAGACAGGGACTATATTAGAAAACATTCGGCATACCGACATTGCCGAATAAAACCAGCTTTGAGTAACTTTGTTATCTCGGCCTTTATATTAGGGTAAATCTTAGGGTTGCATTGCCTAGGATGTTGTTGGAAAGGTTGATATCCTGGCTTAATGGGTAATCGATGTTCAACGATGGATCGGTCTAAACCGGGCATTTCATAATATTCCCAGGCACAGCAATCTTTGAATTCTTTTAATAATGCGATCAGCTCCTTCTTGTATTCTGCATCTAGCTTGGCACTTATGTAAGTCGGCCTTGGTTTGCTTCCATCTCCAAGATCTATTTTCTCCAATTCGTCGACCGATGTAAACCCGTGCCCAAGCTTCCCTTCATCTTCAATGAACTGATCCATTAAATCTTGTCATCAGAGCCGACTGCTTGAACTGGCTTTAGTCCGAAATCGGACACCTTGAGATACTTAGTATCCCATGCTTTTCCTGATATGCAGCTCACTCGATCATAGGTCCATCCTTGTGCTTCTGTAGCTGCTACCTTCAAGGAGGTTTCTCCCTTGACCATCTCCACTGAATCTCCGATCCATTGGATGATGCATTGATGCATTGTAGATGGTATGCAACAATTGGCATGTATCCAATCCTGACCCAGCAGTAAATTATAAGATCCCCTCCCTTTAATGACAAAGAAAGCGGTTGGAAGTGTCTTACTGCCGATGGTGAGCTCTACGCAGATTGCTCCTTGAGCCGAAGGGACGTTGCCTTCGAAGTCCACCAGCATCATGTCGGTTTGGGTTAAATCCTCATCAGATTTCCCAATCTTGCGCAGCATAGTGTATGGCATCAGATTGACTGCTGCTCCTCCATCTACTAGCATTCTGGTAACTGGTTTCCCATTGACAAAGCCTTTCAGAAACAATGCCTTCAAGTGTTGTCTTTTCTCATCTTCTGGTTTCTCAAAGATAGCTTGTGTAGGTTCCAGTGTTAACTAAGCCATGCTAAGTTCTTCATCGGAAACATCTGATTCAACTGGAGCCATGAACTCTTTTGGCAGAAGGACAACCATGTTTATATCAGCTTGTGGTTTATCATCCTTCCCGTCATCAGCCTTAGGCTTTGGACGCCAAACTTCAGACCGAACCTTCTTCTTGTCCAGCACGTGTCTTTCTACTTCTTCTTGCTGTTCTAGCTAACGTAGGCGCTAAACTCTCCTTTTCTGAGATTTAGTCAAGCCATCTGGACACCATTGTGGATTAGGCTTGTTGTATGATCGAATTGACTCTTCATCGTCTAGTTGCAGAGTGTGTCGACGATCAGGAGCTCGACACATGATATCTTCATCAGGGACCAGAGAATCAGCCATCTCTTCCAGCCGATCGTTTGACTTCTTCATTGACTCGGCCTCTCAACCGATCATGAACACTGGTCTTGCCCCCCAGCCGATCATGGACGCTGGCTTTGCCCACCAGCCGTTGATGAACTGGGATCTGTTGATTGTTGAATTCACGGTGATCCCCAGCTGCAAGCCTTCTGTTGTCAAAGCAAATCCTCTTAGATGAGCTGCTATTGTTGTAACCCCCGTTGCATTCTGGACAATTTTCCGCCGTGGGTAGTTTGATTCCTTCTTCCCAACAGTACTTGAAGAACGGACATCTCCAATGTCCTTCGTTGCATCGTGCCCACTCCTCTCTTCCTCTTGCTTTACCTTGCCGTCACTGAAACTTGTTGATCAGCATTTGGGACGTGATAGGCCGACGTGGCTTTACGTCTCCTTCTTCAAGCAGCAACCATTTTCCTTTAACATCGGCAGCGGTTGCTTGTACCTTGGGATCGATAGCTCCCTTATTTTGAGCCGATTCTGACGTCAGCAGCTTAACACGTGATGTGTCTTTGCTAGACACTTCAATTGTATTAGTTGGGAAGGGGTGCTGATCAATCTTCATCGGCTTTTCAGCTTTGGTAGGGGTTTCAAACTTGAGTTTCCCTTGCTCAATATCTGATTGAATCTGTTGTCTGAAGATCTTGCAATCATTGGTGTCATGTGACGTTGCATTGTACCACTTGCAATACTTCATCCTTTTGAGCTCTTCTGCAGATGGTATGGTATGGAATTGAGAGAGTTTGATTTGCCCTTGTTGAAGCAACAGATCAAATATCTTATCGGCCTTAGTGATGTCAAAGCCGAATTTTTCTGGTTCCTTCTTACCAAAGGGGCAGGATACCGTCTTGCCTTTGACCCACTCTGCAACCCCTATCATGTTATCTTCTGAGTCAGCATAATCCACGTAAGACACCTTCTTTTGGAAGTTCTTTCTAGGCTCGTAGGATTTTGCAGTTTCCTGACTCATTCGACTGACCAACTGGCTGAGACTCTCGAAGTCATGTGATGTATATTTCTCCCTCAAGGTTGGCAAAAGTCCTTGGAATGCCAATTCAGCCAGTTGCTTATCTCCCAGATTCAGATTATAGCATTTATTTCTGACCTCCCTGAACCTCTGAATGAATCCAGCAACAGTTTCATCATTCCTTTGTTTGAGTCTGGTCAGGTCAGTAATCTTCATCTCATGAATACCAGTGAAGAAATAATTGTGGAACTGTTGCTCCAGATCAGACCACTTGATAATGGAGTTGGCTGGAAGCGAAGTGAACCACGAAAAGGCTGGCCCTGAGAGAGATGAAGAGAACAACTGTATTCTGAGTGCATCAACATTCCCTGCTTCTCCACATTGTATGATGAATTGAGTAATATGCTCCATTGTGGATGTATCATCTTGTCCAGAGAACTTGGTGAAGTCTGGCACTTTGAATCTTGGAGGGAAAGGTATCTGATCGTAGCCAGATTGATACGGTGTTCTGTACATGCAGGATTGCTGCTTAGGTTTCATCCCATATTGTTTTTGCAGCATCTCTGAAAAATGGTCAATCAATTCCTGCTTCATATGAGACTTCACTTTAGCAGATATCTGTTCTATTACTTGCATCTGAGCTGATGGAGTCTCTGGAGGTTGATCTTCCGAGGTTCTTGGCTGTGGATTTGGTGCCGCTGATGTCCCCACTCCAGAAGAACCTTGTGTATTTAATTGACTTGTCATAGGTGGAATCTATCTGATCGGCTGGCCAGCCGATGGAACTGGCCGATGCAAGTTCAACTGGCCTGAGATAGCCAATTGATTTAGGAGCATTTGCATCTCTTGCGTAGGATCCACCTGTTGCTGTGGTGCCGTTGGCTACCTTGTCATCCCCTGGTCGATCGGCTGCTGAGGCGACGATCTCGTATGGGCAACTGTATTGGCTGGGGTTAAGACAGGCTGCGTTGATAGTGACTGTTGCAGTTGAGTAGTTTGTATAGGCATCCCCAAAGTTAGTTGAGGAACCGGTCTCTGAGGTGGAACATGAGCTTTTCTTTCCATGGTATAACCATATGAGCATGAGCTAGACTAATTTTAACTCTTTCAAAAGCTTTGTTCCCATGATTGAAGTAGACAAACTCCACTCCTTCTTTAGTCATATGCACAGTCCCTGGAGTACCCCTGAACATAGCTTGATAAGACTCTGGGTACTTCACTTCTGGAATTTCTTCAGGATGAGATTCGAAGAAACTTGAGATATCAGTTTCAAAGTGATCATGAGGGAGGCTCCACTCTATAAGTCTTCCATTCTGATCTCTCTTCGCAGGATACTGCTGGTGTTGATTGGTCTGTGCTGAGTATGTTGGAACAATTGGCACCGTAACAGCATGACTTTTAGACATATTCCCAATATTCTGACTCTGAATCGGCTGGGCAGCCGATGAAGAACCAAGATCGGTTGCATTAATCTGTGGAGATGATGTAACCCCTACTGTTGAATCATCAATCGGCAGGGAAGCCGATTGGTCTTTTGGGAACACTGGAGGAGTTCGATTTGGTTGGAAGTATGCAGGTCCCACATATCCCCCTTCTACTCCCTTCTTGAGCGTCTCACTCAGACAGTTCTGAATAGTATTGGCAAGGACTTTCGATTGATCGATCATCATCTGATGCATAGCCTTGTTCATCATATCTTGAAGCCCTTGAAGATCAGATGAGAAGGTGATCAACTGGGGCATTGGAAGAGGATTCTTCTTGTAGACCCCGCTTTTAATCTGACCATACGAAGCCAAGCATAGTTCTTCAAATCGCTTCATGTGAGCTTCGAACTCGGCTTTGTCAGCATCCTTCAACTGATCTTTGGAGACTATCTGAATGTTGCCCTGGTCAACTTCATTATTATTCTTCAAATTCTTCGACATTGTTGACTTTTTTGGGTCCCACCGGGCATGCCAAAAGTGTGTTGATGCGAAAATAGGACGTCACCTCCGCGCATGACACACGTGACTCCCTGGTCTGTAGCGAGGCGTGCCAGCCAATCTGACCTGTTGATTGACAATGGAAAAAATTATGGATCAGCTAGAGAACCGATGGCCTTTTAGCGACACATGTACCAGCCAATCGCCGATACGAATAAAGCGGGAGCGGCCGGCTCGAGAGTAACCGAAGAGCGAGGGTAGGGATAAGAGATCGGCTGGAATCGGCCGATCGTGACGTCAGCACTCGAGTAGGTCGGAATCGGCTGTAGTGTTAGAAGCCGACGTGATCTAGATCGATGCTGGATAAATTGGTGATAATAGCTAAAAACCACAAGAATTGGTATGTAAACTTGCAGATCTAGCTAATATCGGTAAGGGGTGAATAAAGAACTGGACGAAACCTCAGCGATGCGCCCGGAGGTTAAAGCCTAGGATTATTCGGTAAAATGGTACTCACAAGCTTGCCGGAGATTGATCGATGTAGCCCGACAAACTTGAAGAACGGCGTTGTATAAAAGAGAAAAAACGCAATGGCGAAGTCGCCGAAATGTAGATGCTGTAAAGTAGATGTTGTAAATTGTAAAGGGTTTGCCCGGAGGCGGTTTGTTTGATATTGGTGTGTACACTTTTTCCCGACCACGTAGGGTCGCTATTTATGTCCTGAGGACAACCCGACTCCTAGCCGATTACAGCACTGTTTACTTGCTTCTAAAGAAAATGAATACTACAAAAAATAGAACAAGACTCACGGAGTCAAAATCTCCCCTAAAACTGACTCTTGACCCGTTGTCAATCGTAGATTGACCCGCCTCCGCCGTGCTTTCCTTTAGACGTGTTTTCTTGATTTCCGCCTTCTTCTCTTTCCATCAGCCGATCTTCCAGTTGACCATCGGCCGATCGGTTTGGCCCACCAGCCTATCGATCGAGTTGGACTTCTTTAACCATCGGTGAGTCCTGTTGACCACCCTTCTCTCTCTCTAATCGGCTGATTGCCTTGCTTTCTTATCGGCTGCTCCTTCTTATCTTTTTGACTTGTTTTTCCAAAAAACGGTGTCAACAACTTCAGCCTTCATCCTATCAACACCAATTACTCCTTTGCTCAATTGAAGATTCTGTCGAAATTTGGCTGCTTCAGCCACTTGAGAAGACCAATCAAACTTCTTAGGAAGACCACCAGTATTGGAAAGACCAGTGATAAAGTGAATTACATCCTTGGTGATCTTCAACTCCTTGCCAGGCCTGCAACGGATAGTCATATCGACTGGGTCAGTGTGCTCCAACAACCAATGAAATAATCCCTGAGTCTCTAACCCTTCAAGAGTCATCTCAAAAAGAGAACCAAAGCCCTTACCAATTACATACTCTTTTTGGCGCTGATTCAATGACTAAAGAATTTCACGTGTCTCTTTGGGAGAACAACGAACATTCAATTTCTGAGTCTGAAATTGTAAAAGATGAAAAACATCAATACACGGAAATAAAGTAAAGTCATAGAAACACTGAATCAATGCGAAAAAACTAGTGATAACAAATGCATATAATCCAATGACAAATAGCATAAAACACTGTATATAATCTAGTGATAACAATCATATAATCCAGTGATATATATCATATAATACACTGATAAATGTGCTTTGCATGGACAGGCAACTACATATAAAGTATATAAGCATGTCATATAAACTGTCAAAAAAGAGCCATACTGATGCTATCTGAGCAAACAATAGATGCACCAAAATAAGAGTTGTTGAAAGTTCATCAAATAGTAATAATCATGGTACACATTAATACAATTCTGCCAAAAAATGCATCATACATAACGCTGTTACATGGCAAAACCGACATTTATAACAAAAAAATAGGCCCAGCCAACAACTGGAAGATCATACAAACTCAGTGTAGCAGGTCATATATGTGCCTATGCCTTGTGACTATACATTTGACATGTAAAATATATAAGCAGGTCATATAAACTATTAGGCAAAGCAATATCAGCCTATTTGAGCAAACAATAGTTTATCAGTTAATGTGAATTAATTAATCATGGTACACAGTCATACAATTCTGACAAAGGAATCATACATATTGCTGTGTCATTACAACTCCCACAATTATAACAGAAAAAATTCAAAACACAACTGAAAGATCATACAAACTCAAGGTAGCAGGTCATATATATGCCTATGCCATAACACTTTGCATTTCGCATTTGGCATATGAAGTATACACTGATGTCATATAAACTATGAAGGCACACATACATATTTGTGAGGCGTATAAGGTATAAAACTGGGTCATATATAGTTTCAAAGTTAGTCATATGGTGATACTTCAACATAAATTAAATGTAGCAAATTATAAATTGAAGCAAGTTCATCAAAAAATAGTATAAATTAATCATGGTACACTGTAATACATTTTCTGTAAATTGAGTCATACATAATAATGCATAATGTCCAATCCCAGGACCTGAACTGCCATATCATACAAATTAAAGTATGCAACCAGGTCATATAAATTTTCAAAGGTAGTCATATGGTGATATTTCAGCAAACACTAAATGCAGCAAATTAAAATTGATGCAATTTCAACAAAATAGTATTAATTAATCTTGTTACACTGTCATACAATTCTGTCAAGTGGATCATACATAATGCCATATCATACAAATTAAAGTGACAGGTCATGTATTTGCCTATACCTAGTGACGAGGGCCCAGATTAGGGCCCCCTTTGACGGAGGGATAATCACTCTTGAGGTAGAGTCTTCTGACACCATTGACAATGTAAAGGCTAAGATTGACAATGTGAAGGCCAAGATTCAAGACAAGGAGGACTAAGGACCCCCGTCAAGACCATCACTAGCAAGACGTCTTGTTCCCGACTAGATGGGAGCTTCTCCGACAAGTTCTCTACTAGAGGAACCCTCGCACGACAAGTCTCCGCCTCGCACGACAAGTCTCCGCCTCGCACGACAAGCTGCTCGTTCGCACGAGCACTCTCCGCCTCCGACCAGGATGCAAACTGTACCACGTGGCGCAACCTCGGCACGTGAACTCCTCCGCTACGACGCGTGGGACGCCGGTTCCCTATGCCATGCAAACGCACCAGCTGGCAGCCCGCGCGGGTAGTTGGCCCTGACAGAAGCCTTAATGCGGCTCTGCTCAGTCGCGCCGCCATCAAATCACCGTCACGTCCGGCCCTGCAGCACGCAAACTCCACCCGAGGCACTCGAGTGCCCCCTACGACGAGCGCAGGACTACAATTAGGCCTTAGCGTGGTGGACTCATCCAGTGCTTAGACGCGTTGAGTCACCACCGAACTACTCGGAGGAAGTGCCAGGCGTCCCAAAGTGAACAGCTCCACCCGGCCACGCGGCGACCTCTACGACAACGTAGTGCGGCTCCTCTTCAATGCGCCCTGACGGACAGCGACGCACGAGGGGACATCCCAGCGGCCAAGCACTATAACTTTTCTCTTATTTCCCTTGTTGCCCTTCCCCCTTGCTTCTATAAAAGGGAGAGGAGGGCAACCGTCACAAGGACTGACGAAACCGAACACCCATACTCAGGGACTTGGGCTCGACACCCTCGCCCGACCAGTTTGTGACCCCCACTACAAACAACCCTAGCACGGGAACATGGCAGCTCGACACTGGACGTAGGGTATTACTCCTTGGAGGCCCGAACCAGTATAAATCCCGTTGTCTCCCGCGCTAACCATCCGAGCCCGGCACACGATCGATACAAATTTACTGTCCGGCGGTAGAGAACCCCGACAGTTGGCGCGCCAGGTAGGGGCACATCATGTGTCTCGACGAACTCCACTAGCGACTCGAATGGAGGGTAGCAGGGTTTCGCTAACCCCTGGGGCCACAATCCGCTTCGGCTCCCTCGGCTTTGTCTACACCGGGCCGGCGGGGCCCGTCGCCGGGTGCACCTTCGCCCGGCCGGCCCGGCCCAACATCCTGACGATGGCAGCGGGACGCGCGGTGTTCGTCCGGGGCTTCTCGGACGAGACGATCATGGCCATGTTGGGGCCAAACCCAACGCAAGAGCGTTTTAGGCTCGCCGCCTACTACCTCACTGACCTCACCTTCCAGGCCAGCGGAGCCGAACCGCTCGCCTGGGGGGAGTTCATGGAGCGGTATACCACCATGTACCCCCATGGACAGCCAGGCCTCCCGGACAACTCGGTGACAGCCTACGTGAACGACCTACTAGCGACCCGCGCCACCTCCGGCACCGCGATGGCCCGGAGGGCACCTTGAGCGCCCGCGCGCGACTCCACGCGCGAGTGCTTCGTCAGCGTGGCGTCGGCTTCAAGCAGCTCCACTGACCCGGAGCCAGCACCACGCCACCGCGCCACCGACGCCCAACGCGGGGCGCACCTCGACGAGCTCGCCGAGGCTAGGCGCCAGCTCGACGAGGAGCTGGCCAACCTCCACCGGGAGCTTGGGGAGGACCACGAGCCCCGCAACTGGCAGCCCGCTCCGTTGCCGGCCCCGCAGTTGGTCCCGGTGCAGGAGCAATGTTGTGAGGGAAACGGCGAGCGGCAGGAGCGCCATCCTGCTGCCGAACAACCTCGAGCCCGCGCCCTGACGCCACCGGCTCGAGGACGCACACGCGACAACGACCGACGCGCCAACAAAGGCGCAAACGTCGATGCCAACGCCGACGGTGACGCCCCGCCGCTCTTTAGGCGGGCGTCGCAAAACCTAGCCGTTGCAGCCATGCTGCTGCGCGGCTGCCCAGAGGCAGCAACCTCCGAGGAAAGACGAGTGCGCCAACAGCTCAAGGCGCTACTCGAAGCGGCGGCGGCACAGCAGGTGGAGAGCTCCACCTCACGCCAGCGGTCGGAACGTGACCGAGGGGCAGCGCCTTCCGCACATCACCCGAACCTGCCCCCCTCCCGGAATCAGGATCGCGGAGGTGGGGCCGGGGCCGCAGCATCGGCGGTCAAGAGCCGCATTGGGCCCAACCGCGACGCCCGGGACACCATCGAGGCTCGCCGACGGGCTGCGAGCATCGACAACCACCATGACGGCGACAACCGCGATCGCCGTGATGAGCACCGCTCGCGCCACCACGACGACCGAGGACGCGGACGACGTTACGACAGCAACGACGACCGTGACCGCAGCTGGTCGCCGAACCAGAGAGGCCCGCGAGCTTTCGGCCAGGGCGTATGGGATGCGAGGTTCCCCTCGCATTTCCGGGCTCCGACCAATGTTCCCAGGTACGATGGGGACACCAACCCCAGCGTATGGCTGGAGGACTACCGGCTCGCATGCCACGCGGGAGGAGCGACAGACGACCTCTTCATCATCAAGAACCTACCGCTCTACCTCGGGGATTCCACGCGGATGTGGCTCGAGCATCTGCCCCGCGACAAGATCAACGACTAGACCGACCTACGTCGGGTCTTCGTCGGCAACTTCCAAGGCACATACACTCGCCCCGGCAAGCAGTGGGAGCTGCGCAACTGCAGGCAGAAGCCGGGGGAGAGCCTGCGCGAGTACATCCGACGCTTCTCCAAGCGCTGCACCGAGCTTCCCGATGCGACGGACAACGACGCCATCTCGGCATTCCAGAATGGCACGACCTGCACCTCCCTAATCCATCGACTCGGGCGCCGCATGCCCCGGTCCACGCGGGAGCTCCTCGACATCGCGAGCAACCATGCGGATGGTGAGGAGGCGGTGGCGGCTACCCTCAACACTCCCCAGGGAAAGGGGAAGCAAGTCGTGGACCATGGCGAGGGGACGTCTTCGCGTTTCAAGAAGAAGATGAAGAATGACAAGCGCCGTCGCGATGAAAACTTGGTCGCGGCGGTCGAGCGCAAGGCGCCGCGCCCAATGGGCAACCCAGCCAAGGCTGGCCTTCCAAAGGACCACTTCGAGAAGCTCCTGGACGCGCCGTGCCCACACCATGAGGTGCCGGTGAAGCACGCACTCAAGGACTGCCGTTTGATCAACAACTACATCAACGGCACCCTCAAGCCAAGGGCGGCAGACCCACCGAAGAAGGCCGCGCCACCTCCCGACAACGACGACGACGACGCGGGGCCTCAGTACCCGGGCGAGGATGGCGCAGTCCACATGATCTTCGGTGGGTCCCCAGCGCGACCCTCAAGGCAGCGAAAGAAGCTGATCCGGCGCGAAGTCTACAACGCCGAGTCCCCGACACCATCCTACCTAAAGTGGTCGGAGGTTCCGATAACCTTCGACCGCAAGGATCACCCCGACCGCGTACCACAGCCGGGACCTTACCCACTAGTGGTAGCTCCCCTGTTCAGGTCCAAGCGAGTCCACAAGGTCCTTATGGACGGAGGGAGCGGGATCAACGTGCTCTACGCGTCAACGCTTGACGACATGGACATCCCGCGATCTAAGCTGCGGCCGTCGACCGCACCGTTCAACGGGGTCGTCCCTGGGATGGAGGCTCTCCCGATTGGGTAGATCGATCTGCCCATCACATTCGGGGACCTGCAAAACTTTCGCACAGAAATCCTCACCTTCAAAGTGGTGGGGTTCTCGGGGACGTACCACGCGATCCTTGGGAGGCCAGCGTACGCAAAGTTCATGGCCGTGCCCAACTATACGTACCTGAAGCTGAAGATTACCGGCCCGAAGGGGATCATCACAGTAGGGACCACGTATCAGCACGCATTCGAGTGCGACGCTGAGTGTTTCCAGTTTGCAGAGGCACTGATCCGGTCCGAGAGGCTCCGCGCCGAGCCTCCATCCGAGGACCAGGATATCCCCGAGTCGTCCAAGTGAGTGGCCTGCTCTTTCGAGCCCGCCAAGGATGTCAAGGATGCGGCCGTCTCCGACGATGGCCATACGCTTCGTATCGGGATGGCGCTCGATCCTAAATAGGAAAGCGCGCTCGTCGACTTCCTCAAAGCGAACCTCGATGTGTTTGCATGGAAACCCGCTGACATGAAGGGATCCCGAGAGAGGTTGCCGAGCACAAGTTGAACATCAAGCCGGGATCGAAACCGGTAAAGCAACTCCTTCGCCGCTTCAATGACGAGAAGTGCAAGGCGATCGGCGAGGAGATCAAGAAGCTCCTTAGTTCAGGGTTCATCTGAGAAGTATTCCACCCCGAGTGGCTTGCTAACCCTGTACTTGTAAAGAAGAAGAATAAGAAATGGAGGATGTGTGTTGACTACACGGGCCTTAACAAGGCATGTCCCAAGGATCCGTTTCCTTTGCCTCACATAGATCAGGTAGTCGATTCGACAGCTGGGTGCGAAACCCTCTGTTTTCTCGATGCGTACTCCGGGTACCACCAGATAGTGATGTGCATAGCGGACCAACTCGCAACCTCGGTCATCACTTCGTTCGGCGCTTACTGCTACAAGACGATGCCTTTCGGGCTTAAAAATGCGGGCGCTACGTTCCAGAGATGCATGCGATGCGTCTTCAGGGAACTTATAGGGCGTATCATCAAGGCGTACGTCGACGATATAGTGGTCAAGTCGAAAAAGACCGGCGATCTAGTCCTGGACCTCACGGAGGTCTTCGCGAAGCTGAGATAGCATGGGGTAAAGCTGAACCCCGAGAAGTACGTTTTCGGGGTTCCGAGGGGCATGCTCCTCGGCTTTGTCGTGTCGGAACGCGGCATTGAAGCAAACCCCGAGAAGATCTCAGCCATCACGGACATGGGGCCGATCCAGAATTTGAAGGGCGTACAGCGAGTCACGGGCTGCATCGCAGCTCTGAGCCGTTTCATAGCACGACTCGGATAGCGCAGTCTGCCGTTGTACCACTTGATGAAGAACTCCGACCACTTCGCGTGGACTCCCAAGGCTCAGGAAGTGCTTGACTCCCTCAAGAACATGCTGAAGAGTCTGCCGATCCTCACGGCTCCGACACCCGAGGAATCGATGCTCCTGTACATCACCGTGACGACTCAGGTGGTCAGTGCTGCACTGGTGGTCGAGCGAGAAGAGCCCGGAAGGTCACTTAAGGTGCAGCGCCCTGTGTACTTCATGAGCGAGGTACTTTCCGACTCGAAGACCGGCTACTCACAAATGCAAAAACTCGTGTACGCTGTCTTGATGACCAAGCGCAAGCTCTGCCATTACTTCGATGCACACCCCATCACTGTGGTGTCCAAGTACCCGCTCGGAGAAGTTATCCAAAACCCCGAGGCCGAAGGGAGGATAGCCAAGTGGGCACTCAAGCTGATGGGGCAGAACATCTCGTACGCACCCCGCAGTGCCATCAAGTCCCAAGTGCTGGCAGACTTAGTTGCTGAGTGGACGGAGATCCAAACTCCGCCGGCACCCATCGAGCACGAGACGTGGACTATGTACTTCGACGGCTCGGTCATGAACGAAGGAGCGGGTGTAGGCCTTGTCTTCATCTCGCCTCTGGGCATGCGCATGGAGTACATGGTCCGACTACATTTCCTAGCCTCCAACAACGTCGTTGAGTATGAAGCGCTCATCAACGGCCTCCGAATAGCGGTTGAGCTCGGGATCCGTCGTCTCGAGATCAGAGGAGATTCAGAGCTCGTCGTGGATCAAGTCATGAAGGAGAAAAATTGCGTTGACCCGAAGATGGCGGCTTACTGCCAGGCTGTTCGTGAGCTCGAAGGCAAGTTCCATGGGCTTGAGCTTCATCACGTGCTGTGCGACTACAACAAAGCCACTGACGTCCTCGCCAAGACTGCATCAAGCCGCAAGCCGGTACCCCACGGGGTCTTCGCGAACGACCAACATGCGCCCTCTGTACGAGCTGAAGGGCCAGAAGTCATGGAGATCGACCAGCCGCCCGAGCCGAACCTCGAGGATCCGGATTGGCACTTTCCTATCCTTGAGTGGCTTGTCGAGGGGAAGCTGCCCTCCGACCCAACGGAGGCACGCCGCATTGCACGACGAGCTAAGGCATTCGTCCTCATCAAGGGCGAACTCTACAAACGGGGCGCAGCAGGCATACTCATGCGCTGCATCCTAGGAGATCAAGGCAGGGAGTTACTTCGCGAGATCCACGCCGGCACGTGCGGCCATCACGCCGGTCCGAGGACTCTTGTCGGGAAAGCTTTCCGACAAGGGTTCTACTGGCCTACAGCGGTGGCGGATTCCAAGGACATCGTGCGCCGTTGCGAAGGGTGCCAGTTCTACGCTCGACAAACTCACCTCCCGGCGCAAGCGCTTCAAACCATCCCCATCACATGGCCTTTCGCTGTGTGGCACCTCGACATGGTGGGGCCACTCCGACAAGCGCCCGGGGGCTTCACGCACCTCCTCGTGGCGGTCGACAAGTTCTCCAAGTGGATTGAAGCTCGGCCCATTGCGAACGTCCGCTCCGAGGAAGCCGTCGCATTCTTCACCGACATCATCTACCACTTCGGTATACCCAACACGATCATCACCGACAACGGCACCCAGTTCACGGGAAAGAAATTCCTCAACTTCTGCGACGACAACAACATTCGCGTGGACTGGTCAGCCGTGGCGCACCCAAAGACGAACGGGCAAGTCGAGAGAGCGAATAGCATGATCCTGCAAGGGTTAAAACCTCGCATCTTCAAGCGCCTCGAGAAGTTCCGAGCAAGATGGGTAGCCGAGCTGCCGTCCGTGCTATGGAGCCTGCGCACCACGCCGTGTCGGGCGCTGGCTTCACGCCTTTCTTCATGGTGCATGGGTCGGAAGCAGTCCTACCCACGGACATCGACTACGGCAGTCCACGAGTACGAGCTTATACCAAGGAAGTCAACCAGGTCATGCTTGAGGACGCGATCGACCAGCTCGATGAGGCGCGAGACGTGGCACTCCTACGCTGCGCCAAGTACCAACAAGCTCTATGACGCTATCACGAGCGCAATGTGCGCCCTCACGATTTCCAAGTCGGAGACCTGGTCCTCCGACGAGTTCAAGGCAGCAAGGACCGACACAAGCTCTCGCCCCCTTGGGAGGGGCCGTTCATCGTCCACCAGGTGCTCCGACCCAGAACATACAAGATCCAATACGAGGATGGACGGGTCGTCTCCAACGCATGGAACATCAAACATCTGCGGCCATTTTACCCTTGAGTAACTGTTTAAATCTTATACATCAATGAATAAATGCCGCATGCTTTGTTCATATGTCTATAAGTTCTTAAAACTCCTCGGTTGCCATGTTTCTGTATGCTGCAACTTTCCCGAAGGCTGAGCGGCAAGTGTCCCTGCACCTGTGCCGGAACGCTCCCCGCTCGAGGGCTACCCAGGGCACGATGCCCTCCTTCTGTTTTTCACGATTTTTTAAAAACATGTCGACATCTGTGTCGTAACCGATCGCACCAGCGAAAGGTTTTTTGGCGGAAGGCTCAACCTGATGAGAAGTAAAGATGATGGCCTGCGTGGGGTGCGACGTTGCTGCTCGTTTAAAGTTCCTAGCGCCTACGCCTCCGTGGCTACGGTGCGAAGACTTGCGAGCATAGCTCAAGTCCTCAGGCCTTCATCCGACCTCTTTTCAAAAGCGTCCGAGCAGCTGCCCAGACTCCGGTCTAAAACGATTTTCACGACAAACCTCGCAAGTTACTTCTCGAACTCCCCCGAGTACTCGGGGGCTGCGAACGCGTGGCACTCCTTAGCGGTTCGAGAGGGCCGAGCTTCTTGACTCCTACGCCCCCGCGGCTCCAGAGTAGAGCTTGGTTCTCTCGAGTTCCTAAGGCGTACTACACGTTATTGCGGTCGACCCTAGGCGCTTGGGAGCATTCGAGCTGTAACATTTTTTGAACGAGTTCTCGTTAACTCAATGCTTTTTCATGGTGTTGCACGTATGAACTGTTCTTAAAATTACATGCACATAAGGATGATACATCTAAGATGAAGGCCTGGAGCTTTCTGGGTCTTCTGGTGCGTCTTCTGGCAGCAGGTCCAGGTCCTTCAAGGCGGCGTCGGCCATGTCGCGGGCGAAGCCGGCGCAGTCTTCCTCGAGCTCGTCGCACTGGGCGTCGGAGATGCCAGGGGCCCAGCCGCCGCTCAGCGCCATGCGGTCCAACCCCTGGTAGTGCAACTCGAACATGGAGAGCACCCGGTGCACCGCCCTCCGAGCCGTTGACAACTCCCGCTCCTTCATCATCTCCGGGAGACGGCCGACCTCTTCCAGAAGCCTCTCGGCGAGCGTCGGCCCGCCGGGAGTACCGAACTCCGACAAGACCACACCAATGGCCCTCCCGAGCTTGGCGTGCTCCAAGATGCTCGCTCTGCGGGACTCCTCCGTCTCGCGCTGCGCGGTCTTGGCCTGCTCCAACTCAACCATGGTCTGTTCCCGAGCCATCTGAGACTGCTCGAGCTCAGCTGGGGTTTCTGAGAAGGTCAACAAATCAAAGTCAACAACCGTGTTGCAGCTGGTACAAAGGAAAGGCGAGGCCAGAATCTTGGTGAAGAGATTACTCTCAAGCTGCTCCGACAGCCGCTTGATCGAGCTGTCCTTCTCGAGGTTTCGGAGCACAGCGGCGTTTAGCTCCTGTGTTTTCTCCGCGAGCTTTGCGGTCATCCCGGCGCAGTATACGCGTAGCCCTGACACCCCGAGAAGATGGGTCAATACCGGCCAAAAGTGAACAAGAGGAGAAGAGTTCCTAGCTGGAGGCATCGAGCCTTACCGTTCACGTCCTGCGACAACTTGGAGTTGTCCTCCCGAAGCCGAGACGCCTCGTCCGTGACCTCCTGGAGCTTGTTGGTCACCTCGGTGAACTGCCGGTTGACCGTTTTAAGGTCCGCACCGGCGGTAACCAGCTCCTGCTCCAGCTCCGCCACCTTCGCCTCGAGCGTTGTCTTCTCCTGAGCGGCGGTCTGGGCGGCGTCCCGGGTAGCAACCTCGGCAGTGGCGGCGGTGGTGGTGGCCTTCTCGGCAGCATCGTTGGCGGTCGCCACGGCGGCCCGCAACTCTTCGACCTCCGCCTCCGCCTGAGCCAACCTCGCCGCGAGAGAGTCCCGCTCCGTCGTGGCGGTAGCAGCAGCAGCTTGCGCGGCCGTGGCGCGGTCTTCCGCGGACTGCTTCGCGGTCTCGAGTGCGGTCCTTGTTGACGCCTCGCTTGCTACCGCCGCGGCGGCGGCCACGCGGGCGACTACTAGCTGCATCTCCAGCTGGGCCCTCTCTGCTCTGAGCTCATCGACGGCACGTGCCCTCCTCCTGCCGGACGCCGCGAGCGTCTGTTCCGGACGAGGAGTACATCAACTATAAATTTTGGAAGAACAGAAAAAGACAAGAATGGACTACCGCATCAAGAGGACTTACCTTTGTCGCAGGAAGAATGAGTTCGTCGAACGCGCGGTGCGCCCACAACAGCCCGCGCTCGAGGCTGTGACAAGCCGCGGACTCCTCATCCTCGTCAACATCCGCGTCCGCCTCAAAGGCAGCCGCCCACGAGAAGCGGACAAGGTCGGAAATCCGCGCGTCGCCTTCCTCAAGCTCCGGCGGCTGGGCCGCGCCAGAGCCCTTCCCGGTCTCTTGGATCTCCGGGGAGGTCACCCCCGCCATGCTCCCGAGAGCATCGTGCTCTTGCGGAGCCAGGGGGGATGGGCTCACCGCGGGCGCCGTCTCATCGGCAGGGGCGGCGGGCCGGAGAGACAACGACTCCGGAGCCTCAGCTACGACCGAGTCCATCCCCACGGTTGGAGGCGAGGGCGCGACCAAGGTCAACTCTGCGCCGGTCGCGGGATCCCCGAGGACCTCCTCTGCTGCCTCCGACGCGGCCGAGGGCTCGGGACCTCCGACACCTCCAACCTGACCCGGCGTCAGCTCCCCCGTCGCGGTGGCGCCCGACATGGGCTCTCCGTTGGCGGGCTCCGCCGCTTCAGCCGAAGCCGCGGCCGCGGGTGCAGCAGACCCAGAGGCCTCGACCCCCGACTCCACCAATTGGCCAGCATGCGCTCCAGCACGGCCTCGTAAACGTCCAGATCATTGCTCGGCAGGTCGGGAGCATCAAGATCAATGATCTCGAGGATGCTGGCGGACATGGCGTCGGTCGTCGACACCTCCGCCACGTCCCCACCCGCCTGCGCCGCCGCGGACACTGGAGTTTCCGCCGCCGCCGACGCCTCGATTCCATGTCCCCCGGGTGGCGGTGGCGGGGGCGCGGTCTACTCGGTGGACGCAGCCGCGGCGTCGCCACTCCCCAAGGAGGCTTCGACCAGTGGCTTCGTCGCCGCTTGGGCAGCGGCCGCCTCTGAAGCTGCTTGCCCCCCGCTCAAGTTGCCGGCGCCCGATGAAGGCGACGGCGCCACCGGCTCAACCACCTCGGTGGCCGCGACCAACCCACTCTGGGCCTGCTCCACCAACGGCTCGGCTTGGGGGGCAGTGAGCGGGGCTCAGACTGTGGACCGCACGCGCCCAGCGCTGCGTGTTTCAGGGGCGCAAGGCTGAGCACACCAGTGTCGGCGCGGCTGAGGCAAGCACGAACCAAGATCGAGAAATAAACAAAATGAAGAATTCAAGAATGACGAAGGATAGCGAGCAGGAGCTTACATGTTGGAGCGGACACGGGCCCGTTTCACTGGCCTGTCCGACGAGCCCTACTCGGGGGCTGATCGCTTGGCCCCGGCCGGCTCGGAAGCCGACTCCCGGCGCTCCGTGGGCACGGGGTTGGCCCGCCTCTCCCCACCGACTCGAGCGCGGCGCTCCGCTCCCTTGCCGGCTCGGGGGCTGTCCTCTCGACCTCCGCCACACCGGAGGCTGGCCCCTGAGTCCCACAGGAAGAGAGGGGAATTTGCACGTCCGGGGCCCCGCCGCTCTGGATGATTAAAGACTGGAGGCGCCGTGGAGGGACGCTCGTGTCTGCTCCCTGTGGCGCGCTCGGTGCGGACGCCGGCGGGGTCGACCTCGCCTTCGACGAACGCCTTTTCAGGGAGTCCGCGTCCGGGTGGTCGGAGCTGTCGTAGAGGTGGCGGGGGGAAGGCTCGTGCTCCGCCGGCCGTTTGGGCGGATCATCCCGGCGTGGGGGATCCCTCCGCCCCTCAAAGGCACGCGGGCTGCCAGGCGCTGCCTGAGAGCGGGTCACTCTCTGGTCTCCTCGGGCGGGGCGGGCCCCTGACTGCGAGCTCGAGCCCGCACCCTTCCCGCGAGCGGCCAGCTCTGGTCGCCGCGATGAGCTCACCTCCGCTGCCCGGTGCGACGAAGGCGAGGGCGACATGGACATGTCGCTCCAATCGACCGCCACGCTTGGCTCGTCTCCACTCCACAGCGGCGACGGCGACGGATCTTTGTCAGAGGAAACATTGCGCTCCCCCGTCTTGCGGCGCTTGATGCGATTGTCGTTCCGATCGCGCTTGGCGATCTCTTTCTCCTTGTGCTGCTCCTTGCACGCGGCCCGCCGCCTTTCCGCGGCCGCTTGGTTGCGCTTGAAGATCGCCTCCTCTGGGAGAGGCGCCTTCGCAGGCACAAGGTGGGAGCACTTCAGCTGGAAAAGCAAGGGGCAAAAGAGTCAATGGCCGTCAAGAATCTCCGAGAAGATCAACATCAATTCAAGACACCAAGCTTGTCGAGAAGTTTGTCGGAAGAAGAAATCACTTACAAGTTTTTCAGTCCCCTCGTTGCGGAGCACTGGAAGAAGCTGCGGTGGCGGCCACACGAAGGTGGACTTCCCGATGGCCAGCGACACGCGGCGCTAGATCTCGTTCAGCGACGGGAGCTTGGGTGCAGTCACGGTCCCTTCCCAAGGGGCCCTGTCGGCAGTCATCTCGCAGAGGCGCAGCGGCCGCCTCCGGAGCGGGACGACTCCCCGGGCGTGAAACTGGACGATGACGGTCGCCAGGCCGACCCCGGCGTTGCGGAGGCGGGCCAGCACCGCCCAGTGGTCCCTGAACATCCTCTCCTACTCCGCCTTTGGAGGACCATCAGTCCAGCTCCTCAGCGGGTTCCCAATGGAGTTCCCGGTGAACGCCGGCAGCGCGAACTCGGGGTCGTTCCTGAGATAGAACCACCCCTTGTGCCAGCCGCTGTTCGAGCTGGTCAACGAGGAAGGGATGTACTTGTCACCCCGGCCTTGCTTCATCCGAAGGTTGGCGCAGCCGATCGTCGCCGCCTTGGAGCCGTCCTTCAAGCACGCGAACATGAAGCACGTCCAGTTCGACATGGCGACGACGAGCTTTCATGCGCGACTCCGGCGAAAGCGGTGGCGGCGCTACGGGCGCGAGGAGCAGAAGAGGCGGGCGGCAAAGGCAGTGGGAAAAGGCAAGGGAGTAAAAGTCCCAAACCTTTGGCCGACACGCGGTTAAAAAGGAGGGGCCGCGGCCACCAGCCCTAAATGACGGGCCCACCACATCGAAGAAACGCTCGCCCGCGTGCGCGTGCCCCGGCGTGACAGGCGCTCGCCCGCGCGACACCTTGATTCTCGCTGGACCCAGGGGCCTAAACTGTCCCGCCCTGTCCTTTCAAATCATCCCATCCGCCACATTGGCCGTGATGCCCACGCCGTCCGCATCGTCCACGTCGCCCACGTCGCCCACGACTGCCACGACTGGCTCAACAGAACAATCTAAGGCCACAACAACACCACAGAAGCTTAAAACCCCACGAGCGAGTCTACAACTCACTCATGGGCTCGGGGGCTACATCCGGCGGATGCGCTCGCGCGCACTCACCGGGAAGATCAAGAACAAAGACCGACGCAAAGCCTTTCCGACTGAGCCTGCGTGCGAGTCCTTGACTCCCTCTCAGGCTCGGGGGCTACTGACGAGGGCCCAGATTAGGGCCCCCTTTGATGGCGAGATAATCACTCTTGAGGTAGAGTCTTCTGACACCATTGACAATGTGAAGGCTAAGATTGACAACGTGAAGGCCAAGATTCAATACGAGGAGGACTAAGGACCCCCGTCAGGACCATCACTGGCAAGACGTCTTGTTCCCGACTAGATGGGAGCTTCTCCGACAAGTTCTCTACTAGAGGAACCCTCGCACGACAAGTCTCTGCCTCGCATGACAAGTCTCCGCCTCGCACGACAAGTCTCCGCCTCGCACGACAAGCTGCTCGTTTGCACGAGCACTCTCCGCCACCGACCAGGATGCAAACCGTACCACGTGGCGCAACCCCGGCATGTGAACTCCTCCGCTACGACGCGTGGGACGCCGGTTCCCCATGCCATGCAAACGCACGAGCTGGCAGCCCGCGCGGGCAGCTGGCCCCGACAGAAGCCTTAATGCGGCTCTACTCAGCCGCGCTGCCATCAAATCACCGTCACGTCCGGCCCTGTAGCACGCAAACTCCACCCGAGGCACTCGAGTGCCCCCTATGACGAGCGCAGGCCTACAATTAGGCCTTAGCGTGGCGGACTCATCTAGTGCTCAGACGCGTTGAGTCGCCACCGAACTACTCGGAGGAAGCGCCAGGCGTCCCAAAGTGAACAGCTCCACCCGGCCACGCGGCGACCTCTACGACAACGTAGTGCGGCTCCTCTTCAATGCACCCTGACGGACAGCGATGCACGAGAGGACATCCCAGCGGCCAAGCACTGTAACTTTTCTCTTATTTCTCTTGTTGCCCTTCCCCTTGCGTCTATAAAAGGGAGAGGAGGGCAACCGTCACAAGGACTGACGAAACCGAACACCCATACTCAGGGACTTGGGCTCGACACCCTCTCCCGACCAGTTTGTAACCCCTACTATAAACAACCCTAGCACGGGAACACGGCAGCTCCACACTGGACGTAGGGTATTATTCCTCGGAGGCCCGAACCAGTATAAATCCCGTTGTCTCCCACGCTAACCATCTGAGCCCAGCACACGATCGATACAAATTTACTGTCCAGCGGTAGAGAACCCCGACACCTAGGAACTATTTGTGAGGCATATAAAGTATGCAACCAGGTCATATAAATTTTCAAAGGTAGTCATATGGTGATATTTCATCAAACAGTAGATGCAGCAAATTAAAATTGATGCAAGTTCAACAAAAAAGTATGAAATAATCTTGTTACACTGTCATACATTTCTGTCAAGTGGATCATACATAATGCTGCATCATGTCCAAACCCATCATTATATCAAAAAACAATAGATACATGTACCTCAACTGCCATGTCATACAAATTAAAGTGTCCAGGTCAAATATTTGCCTATCAACAGAGGTCATAACCAGGTCATACAAACTATCAACAGAGGTCATATGAGGGTATTTCAGTAGACAATAAATGCAGCAAATATCTCATGGCACACAGTCGTACATTCCTGTCAAATTGGATCATACATATTGCATAATCAATTCCAATCAGATGATTATAGTAATACACGAAATGCAATCATCTCAGCATAGAAGATCATACAAACTCGATTAGCATTGCAAGAAGAGAATGAGTCAAATAAACTAACCGATTGCATGGGGGATGGGCTACGCCTAGATTTTGGAACTTCTGTAGGGACATTCTCCTGACATAGAGATATAAATAACATCAAGTCATATAAAATAGCATCTACTCCTACAATCTAGGCAACCGCAAACTATAAAGTTCCAAAGATCTACCTCGAATCTAACTGAACGGGGATTGCTCCTCCTTCCCACCCTGCCGCGACCTTGGCGTCCACCACCACGTCCAATCCCGGCAGGCTGCTCAACAGAATGGCTTGCAGCACGGGTGATGCGAGGAGACAGACGGCTGGAAGCGGTTTCTTCTTTATGGATCTTCTTCTGTGGCATGAAATCATCTCCACTGTCGTCGGTGGGTGACTCATCTCCATCCGACGGTCGTGGTCCTCGGCACGCCACCCTCTTCTGTCCAGGGCCCGCAGCACCAGTATTGTCGACGGCGCGAGCTGGGTTCCTCAAAAAAGCTGATTTTTTCGCGGGCATCTTCTTGCGCCGACCGGGCTTGACGCGCGCGGCGTCGTCAGGTCGAGGCTGACCTTTGCCTCTAGGGTCGGGGCCGCCTTGCTCTCCAGGTCCGCCACTGCCGCCGCCTTCTCCAGGTCCGCCACCGCCGCCGCCTTCTCCAGGTCCGGCACCGCCTCCTTCTCCAGGTACGCGCTGGCCGTGCTTCGGAAGGGCGCCGGAGTCACCTCCTCCACCGCCAGGAACTTCTTGCTCCATCACCGCAGTACTCAACGATGCAACAAAATGAGGTAAATCAGTAGCAAGAGAGAAGATCGTGGTAAAATACGGCCGGAGAAGGGCCCGGTACCTCAAATAACCGCTGCCGTCGCCGGGGAAGATGAAGCGGCAACCGCAAGGAAGGGGAAGAGGGGGTGGAGTGAGTGCGGCGAGTGCGAACAAAATGGAGAGAGTGGGGGTAAATAAATGGAGTGTGTCCTTATCCTTTTGTACGGTGCAGTTTAAAAAAAGTAACCGGCGTCTCTCCGGAACCACCGCCTGCTTACGTCACCATGCCACGCGTACAAAGACGATACCACCCCTGTGTATAAACCATATCAAACATCATATAAACCATGCTATGTCATACAAATTGTCTATAATGGTCATATATACTTGGATAACAACCCCATGTTATACCTTTGTACAGACCTTACTGATTAATCATATATACATGTAAATTAGTGTCATACAAGTTGAACAAGACTCTAAAGACAACTTAAAAAAAAGGTAAAATGCATTGGTTAATGTCATACATATTGACAGACATCCGGATAGTTCGAATGAAGCATTTAATTAACGAGTAAATTTGATGCAACGAATAACGTTGCGGTTTTTGGTGACCACAATAGAATTGGGCGTTTGTAAGATGATTTTTATATGAACATACAATCATAATATGTCGTACGAAGCGAATCTGACGCCGAGGAGTGCATTTTTCGGATGCCATAAAGGAATCGGAGGTTTGTATGACTGTGTTTATCAAAATGTATGGTTGGACTCCGGGGGTGCACGTGGTGCGTGGGGGAGAGGGGCCCGCACGGAGTCAGGGTGTGCGGCGGGGCGAGGGTGGGTGAGCATGTGGGCCAGGCTCAGGTGCGGGGGCGATGACGGTTGCACACGTGGGCCAGGGTCGGGTGCGGGGGCGCGCGTGCTGGCTGGCTGGGTGGGCTGGTTGGCTGGGGCTTCCAATAATTATTGGAAGCCCTAGGCTTCCAAAATATATATACGGCTGTGTCCTGCTTTATTACGGCTATTAAATGGGAATCAGGCAAGGCCTGCCACTGGTTAGTTGGGTGGATTGACCTGGCCACAAAACAAATTATTCTATGGCCAGCCATAGAGTACATGTTCTATATATATATATATACAGAGAGAGAGAGAGAGAGAGAGAGAGAGAGAACTCCCAATATTTATAGACCCTTGAGGTGACCCTAAAGACATAGTCTAAAAATAATTTGATCAAAGATCAATATGTCATATATATTATCCTTAAAAGCCCCTGTAGGGAAAAATAGACAATATGACAACCTCTCACAAAAACCATTTAGGAAAATGTGAGGAAATTCTTTGGAAAAACCTGATGGGAAAAATCCAACGTAGTACCGGTATATCAGGTAAAACTCCTTAAAACCCAAGGGGAAAACAAGGAGAAACGCCATGATATACAACATGAATGTTGTTAGACCCTTTGAGATAAGCTCAAAGTGTTAGTCTAAAACACCTTTACCATATGGTCAATATGCCTGAATATCATCTTCTAAAAAGCCCGGCGGGGAAAACTTAATGATAGTGCATATACCTTTGCTGACATTGTCTCATCTAAAACTTTTTATGAGAAACCTTGAAAGGAAAAACTCAAATAAAGAAAGGAGTACAATGTATCATATGTCCCAATATCATCCATCGAAAACCCTTATGGGAAAAACGGATGATATGACATAATCTTGTGTCGATATTGCCTCATTAAAAACTTTATATGAGAAACCCTAAGGGGAAAACTCGTACAAAGAAAAGAGTGCAATATGATGTTTTCAACAAGTTACTAATTGGAGAGATGAGAGACTCTCCCCCCGAAACTTGCAAACCTTTCATACCAATGTACTCAACACATAAGAGATGTGGAGTATGGTAGACTTTGTATAATACAATCAGAATGATTAATGGAGCTGACCATTAAATATCTACTTAAAGACTATTACAAATTGGTCTTTCCAGATTTATGTAAAGCTCAATTTCAATAATCTGGAATTTGGGGATCTTATAGATAACCTGAATCATAATATCCATATAGTTGGATCATGGATTATACCAAGATCACATGTGCTATTTTGATATATCAAAGATGTTCTTAACTTTAATCTACCAACATTTGGTAGAGTAGCGCTGCTACTAGATAGCAAATTATTGCAATGACAATATCTAGCTAGGAACTTTGCAATATATATACTAGCACATAAATAGTACAGAGATAACAGACCACATGTCCCAATATCTCATTCCAATCGCTATGGTATAAAAATAATCTTCCCCTATCTTGAGGTAGAACAACCATATGACTCTTTTTCATATTGAGCCATTCAATATGATGTGGATACAGATAGCTTTAGTACAAAACCTTGGGAAAAATACTTGGATCCTAAGCTCAAAATGAAATTTTGGTTTGGACCGTATCTCCCATCTTTAAACTCCGTCTTTAGATTACAACATGCTATTGACAAGTGTTCATTACCAATGATTTCAATGATTGTTGACAATCATATAATACTAGGAAATCCAATCAAGGACTCCAAAATGAACCCACGTGTAACCAATCTTGTATCCTTTCAATTTAAGGAATACACACAAAGTCGATTGTACCAAATTTGACTTAACTGCTTTAAGCCATATTGACTTAAGCAATACACAATATGTGTTGCGCTTTTATGTATGGGTGTTTGGTATGTGAACTCCTTCCTGGAAGCTTCACAAATATACCAAATCAAGTGATTATTTGCAATCAATACGTCTATCAACTGCAAAGGTAGATGCTTTTGTACTGCCAATCAAAGCTAGTATCGGAAATATATAACTTACTATGGAGAATGACTGCATTGAAAAACAATGCTATGGGCTTTGCGTAAACCCCTTATGCTACTAGTCTTGCTTATCTCACCACCATGTTGTTCTCAATCCATCATAGGATGAAAACACTTTGTACTCACAATAAAGGTACAAGAGGTGTTAGCTTTACAGCTCCTAACTCCTCTTTTCTTGTGAGCAAGACTATCTCTGTATGTATAACTCAACAAGTTCCAGTAAGAGTGACAAAGCACTATGCCTAGGTCTTATTAACCGGATAACTTGGAATATTGTATACAATTTATTCAGAGAAGTATGTGTCGTGACATGTAGCCTTTATATGATATAATCCTCCAGTTATATAAATTCAATATACCCTGAATGACTTATCGTGATTTCCCAAAGCGAGAGTCAGGGTTTTCTGATATCCCAGCATCAATATTTTGGTGCACCTCTGAGTTGGGTTTGTGGATGACATTTATCCACTGGGTAATAATCAATATTTACCGTCAATGTGTTGCCAACCATAGGTTGACCTGCATTTACTATCTTAGAAGGAAAATCTTCTATTGCTAGCATGAGTAATCCTGCTTTATGACCCTCTTATTTGCAATTTTGGAGTTGAGTGGTTTTACTCAGTACCACTACTCTTTCTGGCTCATACATGTAGCAGATTAACAATCAGTAAATGCATTTGGCACTTTGTTTGCAATATTATGCAAGCCATTGATTCATTTTATTTAGTACGTGATCCTGAGCTTGAAATGCTTTGTGCATTCCAAATATTTTCCGGCTAGTATATATGGTACTACTAATCTCCCCCTAATTCCTGAAAAAACCCGTTTATACCGAAAACCAGCATACGTGTTGAAAATAGATTCCTCTAAGAGATCTAGATACTAAACAATCGACGGGGATTTGAAATCTCAGATTGATCCCCAGTTTCCTGTGTTAACCCATCAATGTATGCTACGGTGGTGAGATTGGTACGTATTCTGCGTAACCTAATCTTACGCAAATAGAAAATCTTCATTGATTCCCACGTACTAAATGCATAGGGGGGTATGTAGTTAATCATAAGTCAGGAGTGTGTAATTCTACCTGACTCCAACACGAATTTGGCAAATAGCAATTTACAAACAATGGTCCTGCTATGACATCAACGTCATACTTATAGATTTCAAATTATCCTTTTGGATGTGTAACTAAACTCCAGTTATACCAAGCAATCGTCATTGAAGGTACAAAAGTTTAGTAGTGTTCAGGATAATGCTCATAACAAGAGTTATTACCTTCCAAATACAAGGCTAAGTGTGGTGACTTCCACACTTTAGATTATCTCATAGACATATCAATACAACCATGAAATGCCAACACTATCCAGACGATAGTTGTGTCGGACTCAAAATATTCTTTCGAATATGATCTAGGAATCTAAGTCAATATGATTTTAAGACAAGAGGGTCTTAAAAAATTTTTTCCTATGGTACTTACTGTATACATACTTTGGGGAAATCTGGACCAAAAGAATTGCTATTAATTTTTCACGCATCTCTTTGGATGGCTAAATTTAGCATTCCAAATCTTAAATGGATCAACAGTGTGAAAAATTCTTATGCGCAACATGCTGTACGGGGATAATTGTATGCATAATACAACCAAAATGAGACTTATCTCATTACTTATCTGCCATATCTAATGTCGTTCGTTTATGTTTCGCTATGAAAACATAAATGTCCATTAGGCACATATCAATCCCTATTGGGATGATTCCCGTACAATTTTTATATGTCAAGAATTTGATACAATTTTTTGTCAAATATATAAAAATCCATAAATATTGTCGAGTATCAAATTTATCAAAATGATACTCACGATAGTTATGACAATAAGTATTACAACATATTTTGATGGACATTAGAAACTTCCTTGGGTGTTTTAAGTTTAAGATTGTAAAACCCTTCAAATCTTAAGTCTTAGCTCATGTTTTATCCCTTATTGGCTTTGATATAGATCAATTTCAAATTTAAGAGCGTGATATGGTCACGACTTAGTTGCATATTAGGCCTATTGTTTCCTATATTAGAAATAAATTGTATGAACAATATGATCGTAGTCTTAAAGAAACAATCAACTTTCATTGTTCATAATACTCAAGAAGAGTATGCCATAAAATATGTGCATTTCCTTCCATAAGATATTCTTATCAATAATCTTTATGGATGTAGTACCTTGATAATAGCAAGGTACAATTTCTTTGATCTATAACAAATAACCCCTAAGTGAGGGTCATTAAACTCTTCTATTAGTTTATGGGATAAACCAATAATGATGTCCAGTGTCCATGTTGGATATTGATGTCGTCAAGAACGAGTTCAACAGACTCCTCTGAAGTCAATATCCAGAGTGAGTTCAATAGACTCCTCTGAAGTCAATATCCAGAACATGTGACAAACTATTGATTTAATGAAATTACAATTATGGAAAACTCAAAAATCAATATTATGTTGTAATATGAAATGCAATATTTTATAAGTGTTTATCTTATCATAGTTTTGGATTATTGTAGGTAGTCACAGAAATGTGTAGACCATACAATTAAATCATCATAAATTTGGGCATACACAAGACAAGATAATCTCGATGTCTAGGACAACGAGTAGATCTTTATAGTAGGCAGATATATTGCTGCCTAAGCACGGTCTCAGGGCGGAATAATTCAGAAGGAATTAGACGTAGCAGTGCATTCAGGACTCTACTATCTTGTGTAATAACAAAATAATATGATGATGAAGATCAATCCAAAATCTTTATTTTGATTAAAAACATGTTGTAGGTAATCATCAAGTTCCAGAGAAACAAGATGTAGACCTCTCAGTAATAGGTGATTAAATCACTGCTATGGCATGGTCTCAGGGCAAAATAGTTCACAAGGAACTAAACGCAGCCAATGCCATAGACTATACTACCTTGTGTTAATTAACCAAAATAACCAAGATATTTATATTGCAATTTTAATCCTATAATCATATAATGATTAAAATTTGATTATTCTATGAGAAACTTAGTTAAATTACCACTAACTTAAACTAGCAAATTTAACCTGTATGTGGTGCAAGATTGTGGTTTGAGTGCACCAACATACTCAAATCTATTATGTAACTACAAGTGTGACCTATATGTTGCTGCAAAGTAGGGGGTTTGGAGGTACCAACATATACCAAACAATAATCAAAGTCACAAATGTAATATGTATGTGGTGCAAAGGGGAATTTAGTCCACCACATACTCCAAAAATACATAATAGAATTACCAATGCCTTTGTAATATAAAATAATCAAACCACAAAAATATATTACAGCGACAATATTCAGCAGGTATAAAGCAACAACAATTATGAAAATAACTGATGTTCTTGCATAAAATAAATTAGTCAATTCATATGCTAATTAATTTATATAAAACTGCTGAAAAGAAGAGGAAAAAGGAAAAAATAATAAAACGGCCAAAGACAGAACTTAGCACGCGGTCCAGCCGTCCTGGCAGTGTACGGCCCAGCCGGCCCGACATCCAGGCGCACGGCCTAGCCGGCCCGGCCACAAGACTCGCGGCCCATGCTGGCCCAGCCAAGGTCCGCTGGCGGCCTATATAGGGGCAGCGGTTAGGGTTGCCCCCCAGAACCTACCGCCGCCGCCGCAGTTAGTCACCGCCGTCGGCCGCTTTCGTCGGCCTCCACCGTCAAGCCACCACCGCCGCTTGCGCAACCCTACTGCAACCACCACCTCGGGACCCTTCTTTTTCTTCGCATGGCGTACCCGATCCCAGGCCGACTGGCAGGAAACCCACCCATCTCCGGTGAGCTTCGGTCTTGGAGATCGGCACTGCGAGCCAAAAGCGGAGTGGATCCGTTCCCCGCCGGCCTGTTGGAGCGCCGCTCAGGGGCGAGCGGACACCTCCCCCGGAGTCGAGGAAGAGATGAAACCCGCGCCGAGCGCGTCCATGGGTGGAAGCTCATTCCTGCATGGGCGATTTGCCGTCACGGCGGTGTACGAAGGGCGTCCCTACGGTGCACGGGGTGGTGGGAAGACGACGTCGAAGTCGTAGGCAAAGCCATGTGGCTACAGCTCCATCCTGGTGTTGCGTGTCGGGGTTGAAAAGGTGTCGCGGCGCGTGGCCAGGGAACCTCCATCCCCGTCTCGGTGCAGCACCGGCGGCTTGGCCACGGTGAATGGCGAACTCGACCATGGCGTTCATGGAAGGGGTGTTGGGAGTTGCATGCTCACTTTGCAGGAACTTCGGCGGGGACCATAAGAATTCTGGTGAGTCCCCTCTCCCTTTCTTGATATCTCTGCCTAGCGTTAGTGGTGCAGAGTAGCATGTCTAATAACGTGTTAAGAGAATTTTGGGAATGGACGAGAATGAATCGACTGATAGATCTATTGTACAGTGCTTTACATATATACAAGGCCAAGGGGTGCCAACGGTTGGGAAAGGGTGTTTGGGGTGAAAAGGTGTCTTTACAATGAACTGTCTATCGTATGGACATCCCAGGGCCCACTACCCAGGCGGGTGCTAGAACCGACTACTGCGTGGGCCCCCGGGACTACTCGACTTGGGCTACGCGGTGCAAGACGGCGTGGAGCACAAGGCAACCAGAGGTCTAGTACTCGGTTAGGAAGCTAGACATGTCCGGATCCATGTATAGTACTCCTAGCTGTGTACGACTTGTACTCTCCTCCCTAAACCGACTTGTAACCCTACCTCCCGGACTATATAAGGCGAGGCAGGGACCCCTATCTATCTATCTGCATCATCTTGTAACAACACCCAATCAATCCAGAGCTACGCAGTATACAAGACGTAGGGTATTACGCACCTCGCGGCCCGAACCTGTCTAAATTGTGTGCCACATGTCTCTCCTTCCAGTTCCCGATCTCGGCGAGGTCACAAACATCTACCTCGGGTACTCCCCTTGGTAGGTTGCCGGTCTAAAACACCGACAGCTGGCGCGCCAGGTAGGGGATCTCGCCGAAGCTCTCATGGCGATCCCACACTACGTGTACTTAGTACTCAAGATGCCAAGTCCTGCCGGAGTACTCACGCTACAAGGGGACTAGAAGATTTCCTACGACTGTGACACTGAAGCTGTGGAGCTCACAGCAGCTAATCAAGTACCCAACGTGATGATGGAGATCTTCGCTGCATCAAAGAAGCTCACTCCGACCGAACTCGAGATACCTGAGAAGACCGACACCTCCAACAAACCTCAGCCAACAGAGGAAGTATAGGTGAAGGCCATCGACCATGGGACCGGCGACAGCAGCAAGACTACCATGATCGGCGCGGGGCTCGACCCCAAATAGGAAGACGCGCTCGTCAGTTTCCATCAGGCTAACCGAGACATCTTCGCGTGGAAGCCAGTGGACATGCCAAGTGTGCCCAGGAGGCTGATCGAGCACTCACTAAACGTCGATCCTAAAGCTACACCCAAGCAACAACACCTCTGTCGTTTCGCTGATGACCGACGGGACGCCATGAAGAAGGAACTCGCCAAACTACTCGCGATCGGCTTCATCAGAGAAGTCTTCCATCCTGAGTGGCTCGCCAACCCCATCCTCGTCTGCAAGAAGAACACCAACGAGTGGAGGATGTGCGTCGACTACACCGACCTAAACAAGCACTACCCCAAGGACCCCTTCGGGTTGCCGCATATTGATCAAGTCATCAAATCCACAGCCGGCTGCGATGTGCTCTGCTTCCTCGACTGCTACTCGGGGTACCACCAGATTGCAATCAAGGAAGAAGACCAGGAGAAGAACGCGTTCATCACCCCATTCGGCGGCTACTGCTACACGACAATGTCGTTCGGGTTGAAGAACACCAGCGCTACCTATCAACGAGCTATCCAGGCCTGCTTCAAGGAGCAGCTCAACAAGAACATCGAAGCCTATGTGGATGACGTGGTCGCCAAGACCAGGAACTCAGACACGCTCATCACTGATCTTGAAGAGACTTTCACTAAAAATAGTTTTAGGTCCAAGAAAACGAAAAATTTAGGTACCACAAAGTTGCTCTCTCCAACAGTGTTGCTAAACTGGGTACCTACATTCCACTCAAGGACTAATATGTGAGGAATCATTTTTTCAGGGTCCAATGTGCAAAATGCACACAGCCTTATCCTCTCCCCTCCTCTTCTTCCTCCTCACGCCGACCACATTGGGAGCTCGATCCGGTCTGCTCGAGGAAGGTCGTCGTGCCCAAGAGGTCACCCCCGCGGCCTGCTTCGGCGCCGGTCGTCGCCACTGACCGTCACTGCGCCTTGGCCTCGGATGTCGCGCGCCCGCACCATGGGAGTGCGCGCCCTTCGGCCTCCGGGCCTTGCCGCGCCGCCCGACGCAGTATTGCCTCCCGGCGGCCACTCCTCCAACTGCGCCCTGCTCCGGCCGCCACCTCCGCCCCACTGCTCATCTCCTGAGCTCGCGCAAGGTGTGGCGGCGAGACGACGGCGGAACAGCGGGCCTCGCTCCTCCCGCAGCGGCGGCGGACGGAGCCCCCGAGGCGAGGCATGGTGGCGGATAGTCCGCAGGTTCATCTCCTTTTCCCTGCAGATCCGCCCTTGGCCCTCTTCCCGGCAGCGCCGTTCGAGCGGGCGGCAGAGCTCGTTGCTGGCATCTCCCCTCCCCGGCACCACCTCCACCTGCTTCTTCGCCCTCCCCACCACCTCTAGCGCCTTTCTTCTCCTCTCTTCCGGGGGTAGCAGGGCGCGGCCTCGCCCGGCCTTTGGCGGCAGTGCAGCGGTTGCTGCCTCGTACAACCTCCAATGCCGTCGTGACGGCGTGGTGGCGGCTGCAAGAATCGCGATGGAGGGAGAGCGTGGCGGCGGGACGGGCACGGAAACATCCGTGCCTGGGCAGTTGGCCTCTCTCGCATGGAGAGGAGAAGATAGCAACCCGGTGTGTGAGTTGGTATATTTTGGTCCTGGGGAGGGAGTTTTAGGTCCGGACCTAAAATAGCAACTCATATAGGTCCTCGGAGCATATTTTTTGGCTGTTTTTAGGTCTCGAAGCAATTTAGGTATAGAAACTCACTTTAGGTCCTCTGCTGGGTTGCTCTAATGTAATCACAATTATATAATACAATATTTTCATATTTGTCAAACTTATTTTCGGTCAAAGCTTGAGAAGTTTAAATGTGAATGTCTTGTATTTTAGGACGAAGGGAGTCTACAGTTTCAAAAAAAACATACTTATTATTATTATATTTTGAAAGGAACAACATTGAAGTAATGATGATTCAGATTTTTCTGATTATGCTTACTGGATACATGGATTTTGATTCTTTCAATCTTGATCTTTCTTCAGGTTTGGCATCGGTAATTAGTTTTTCGGCACACACATCTTAGAACCACGCACATGGACCCTTTCATAACCATAAGATTGATCGGTGGCTCAATCTTACTATTATTACCGGTCACATCTGCAAACTGAGATTGATCAGGGCACCATAGACATCTTACTATTACTGGACACGTCATTTAGCATTAAAAGAAATAACCACATTAGTGAGATACAATAAGTTACAATATTATGATAGTACATCTTTTATCACCCAGGTCGGTTGGGGCCAAGCCTACGAGAGCTATGTATGGCTGGCTCGGTGGCCCCGGCACTTTAACCAATCACCCATTCCAAACAACCAAAAAAATAGAAATAGAAAAAAATACTGGTGGCTCAGGACCAACACACAGGCACATCTCCACAATCATGGGGAGGGGGGGGTGCGTCCATGCGTGGGAGAGCTGTGCAAGAAGCCAAGAAAGAAACAGTCTCTTGTTCAAAGTTCAAACTCAGTGCCGCCATTTCAGCTCTGCTGTTGCATGCGCGGCTGCCGGATCGCGTCCTCCGCTCCCCGGTCTCCATATATAGCCGACGCAGATCAGACTCCCTACGCCACCTCCAAGTCCCTGATCCCTCCGACATGGCGACACCTGCGCCATTGCTCCTCCTGCTCTCCCATGGGCTCCTCGCCCTCTCCCTAGCGCCCGGCGCGCACGGTAAGCCCGGTGACCACGGCAACCTCACCTGGTAGGCCTTCCCGCCCGGCTTCGTCTTCGGGACGGCGTCGTCAGCGTACCAGGTGGAGGGGAACACGCTCAAGTACGGCAGGGCCCCTGCATCTGGGACACATTTCTCAAGTATCCAGGTGATCGAGATCGAGGAAACAATTGAGGAGATTGTGTTCTTCCATTTGACGATGCAATGTCGCGTCCCTTAATCCGATGTTTCTAGCTACGTTCTTGGACAGGTACTACTCCTGATAACTCCATAGCGAATGTGACAGTCAACGAGTACAATCGCTACATGGTTTGTCCAATGTCTGTTCTTGGTCGGTTTCTGAACGACCTGTCTATTTTTTATCCATTTGAGTTCTTTATTTTTCTCTGTCGGTGGCCTCTTAATTGCAGGACGACGTGGACAATATGGTGTGGGTTGGCTTCGACGCATACCGCTTCTCGATCTCCTGGTCGCGCATCTTCCCCAGTATGTGCTGAAACATACTCACAATCAGTGGTGATTCGTAGTGTTTTCACTACAGTGATGTGTCTTTTTTTTTAAAAATGCAGGTGGAATTGGGAGGATCAACAAGGATGGTGTGGATTATTACCACAGGCTCATCGACTACTTGATCGGGAACCGTAAACACAATAATCTTGGCCTTTCCTTGTGTTCTTGCCATGGAGATTTCTTTCTTGCGAATTGATATTTGGAGGCATGTGTAAAGAGTTGTCTTTTTTTGTGCACCAGATATTATTCCTTATGTGGTGCTGTACCACTACGACCTTCCTCAGGTGCTGCAAGACCAGTACAACGGCTGGCTAAGCCCCAAAGTTGTGTAAGTGTTCACGATCAACACCACCATCTTTCTTGCCGCAAATCTACAAGAAAATCATACTTCTGTTTCAGAAAAGGTGTAACACAACCTGGTTTGTGATCACGCGGTGCCTACCATTTTGCAGGGAAGATTTCACCAATTTTGCAGATTTTTGCTTCAAGACGTACGGTGACCGTGTGAAGAACTGGTTCACCATCAACGAGCCCAGGATGATGGCCGCCCACGGCTACGGAGACGGCTTCTTCCCCCCTGCCAGATGCACCGGCTGCTGCTTCGGTGGGAACTCCGCCACCGAGCCGTACATCGCCGCCCATCACCTTCTCCTGGCCCATGCTTCTGCTGTCAAGTTGTACCGCGAGAAGTACCAGGCTAGTGACTACCACGTTCCCTCACTCTAACATTGACAATCTCTCCTTGCAATCCCTCGCAGAGGTCGGAGATAATTCCATTTTTCTAAAAAAAATGTTTGCACACCACGCTCATCATGCCGGAAAGCACATTTCAGGCTCGTCAGATTGGGAAGATCGGCATCCTGCTCGACTTCGTGTGGTACGAGCCACTCACACCCTCCATGGACGACGAGTTTGCGGCGCACCGGGTGAGGATGTTCACACTTGGCTGGTGATAAACCTTATTACCCATCAGCATATCTAATGGTAGTACCACGGCGTAGTAGTGGCTGGACTGATCGATGAACTGAACACACATCCGATCTCTATTCAATTTTGTTTCAGGTTCCTGCACCCGATCACCTTCGGCCATTACCTAGAGACGATGTAGAAGATTGTGATGGGAAGGCTGCCCAACTTCACCTTCGAGCAGTCTGCAATGGTGAAAGGCTCGGCAGATTACGTCGCCATCAACCACTACACCACATATTATGCCAACAACTTCGTCAACCAGACGCACACGAGCTATGTGAACGACTGGCATGTCAAGATTTCATGTACAATTATTCAACATGCACAAATATCTTACAAAAAAAGCCATCTTTTCATTTGATGAATCTTTACCCCCCATAGCTACTAACACCTAGCTTGGACCATCTATTCAGATGAGTGAAACGGCGTGCCAATTGAGAAAAAGGTACAATATTTTCGTTACCTCGCCGCATTTGAGTCAGAAAATGAACAAGATTACAACTTAAGATTTTTTTCATCTCCAAACACGTATTCAGGGATACTCAGACTGGCTTTACGTTGTACCATGGGAGCTCTACAAAGCTCTCCTTTGTACTAAGGAGAAGTTCAACAACCCTGTGATGCTCATCGGCGAAAACGGTAAATCACACAGCAGTCCTTCAGTTGTTATCAAAAGCTGAACAGTACAGTAGCATTGTGACACAATCTTAAAGGCGCGTGCGTGCGCACGCACACACATATATATATTTTCAATGATGATATATATCTCCAGGAATCGATCAATCCGGAAACGATTCTTTGCCCGCTGCATTGTACGACAAGTTCAGGATAGACTACTTCGAGAAGTACCTTCTCGAGCTCCAATCTGCGATACGCGACGGCGCGAAAGTCATCGGGTACTTTGCTTGGTCACTGCTGGACAACTTCGAGTGGCGGCTAGGGTTCACCTCCAAGTTTGGGATCGTGTACGTGGACCGAACCACGTTCATGAGGTACTCTAAGGACTCTGCACGCTGGTTCCGGAAGATCATAAAAGTCGAGTGAAGGAAACTGTGTATGACAGATAGAATGTAGTTCTTTTGGTGGGACACCAGTTTTTGTTCTTAGGAATAAAGTTCTGGACTTGAAAATAAGGATAGTAATCCTTTTCTTTTCGATTTAGAGTCTTGTGTTTTGAGGATGTGGTTACTTACTACTTTACTGAGCTGTGAGCCTGTGACACGTTCATACATCTAGAGATAAAATCATGACATAGAGGAGGATTTCACTATTTTAACTTTCTTTTCTGTTAGACTTCTTTCATTGTCCCGTTTTTATTTTTTATTAACAATTTTACAAATATAACTTGGATGGAGAAAAGAATGCCATATATCAGACTATGACAAAACTGGTGTAAAAACACAATGACATGAAATTGGAATGTTCATTTGCAGATCCACCTGTGGGCTTTGGCCTTTGCAAAGATCAGTTGCATAGGAATATAGGATAGAAAAGTCTACATTTCTGGCCTTGTACCCCACTTGTCAGCCTAATCATAGAATAATATTTTTCTCTTTTTTGATGGATCAGTTAATATTTTCCGATCGTACATCTTTTCCACACTAGTCAGCTAGGGGACTGCTAATTTGCGGGCGCCCGCACTAGAGCTAGCTAGCAGTCGATTTCCGACCGCGGCACCCACCCACTCCTATGTGCATGTGCAGGCGTACACGTGGAACGCCCATTGTCACAGTAAAAGGGTCGGAGGAGTCCTCCTACCCCATGGGCCACGATCCCTCACATGAGGACCTCATCACTTCCGCATTTGGAGTACTGTCAGATGTTTAGATCTGGACAGCCCACAGGGGGTTAACCCCGGTGGTTTAGTTGTTCGGCGCGGGTTCAGCATGCCCGCCGGTGACTTCTTCCGGGGTCTTCTGCACTACTACAAGCTGGAGTTGGTACACCTCGTCCCCAATTCTATTTCTGTGGTTTCGTCGTTCATTCACATGTGCGAGGCGTTCCTCGGGATCCTGGCACACTTTGTGTTGTGGTGATATTTCTTCAACGTCAAGTTCACCGGCAAGCGTACCGGTGTGGTAGGAGCAGTGATGTTCTGTCTGAGATCAGGTCTCAAGGCAGCATGGTTGGATATGGATCTGCCGGACAATACCGCAGGGTGGAGGTCGGAGTGGTTCTATATCGCCGACCAGAAGCCGGCGCTCCCGAAGCGCACCGGGCACAAGCCCGTGAAGATAAACGAGTGGGACCTGCAGCTCACCTCCCGTGAGATGGATGACATCAAGGAGCTGCTGACCTTGGTGGGCGATCTCAAGAAGAAAGGCTTCACAGGAGGCGCCGTAGCGATGTCTTTTTGTCGTCGTATGATTCAGCCGATCAAGGATCGGGTTCATCCTGTGTATGAGTATTAGGGTCAGACGGACCTACTCGTGAAGTTAACCGCAAGGTCTCCCAAGGGGAGATGACAGCCAGGGTGACATAGATGTACTCCGGGCGTATCCAGAACAAGAAGTGCCCGAAGGCTTATTCTCTCTCCCGACCTGCTGATCCTGTAAGTTCTGGGACAACGGGGTCGTAGCGACCTATTTCTTTGTTTCGTGTAACTTAGAGGAAGACCTCTTATATCCTGTTGCTTGTGTTTGCAGGCTCGGGAGATGCGATTTTGGTGCCCTGCACCTTTGCCAGCCGGCGAAGAGCCGCACCAGAAGTTAAGGTTGGAGGACTACCAGCCTCCGGCAGCTGCACTGTTGGAGAATTATCAATCAGACTCGTCGGTTGAGGCTGATGAAGATAGTGACGACGAGGGTGGTGACGACGTGGCAAACCGCCCAGAGGTAAGCAGTGCCACAAAGCCCAGGCGCAAGACAAGGACAGCAACGGCAAAGCAGCCGACCTCGAGGGCTACTGCCATGGCCGAGACGGCGAAGACCGCCAAGCTCGAGGCTGACAAGAAGAAGAGGAAGAGGAAGGCGAGCCCTCCTCCGGCGATCCAGACACCGATAATTCCTACACCTTTGACCAAGGAGGTCGAAGATGATGAGGATGAAGCTACCGATGATCCGCCGGTTGTTGAAGATCGGACGGCGAGGAGGTCGTTGAGTCCCGCGGCCAAGAGACAGTGGGAGTTAGAGTAGAAGATGACCGAGGACGACCTCCGTCAGATGAGGGAGGCACAGCGGGCTGCCGCTGGTGCACAGGCAAGGATGCATGTGAAGATACGGGTACGGCCCTTTAGGCCGAAGTTGCGTGCCCCGACCACTGTGAGGTGAGATCGTGGCACTGAGGTTGATTCATTTGTGAACTTTTTATTGGTTCTCGTATTCTGTTGACGAGGATTCCTGTAGGTCAGACGTCCGACCCCAGAGCGCCTTGGGTGCTCAAGATTCACCTTCACGGACAAGGTCGTCCGACCATGAGGCCGGGACTCAGGCTTCGGTCGACGACGCGGGGACGACGGCTCCTCCGCCTGTCACTGAGGTCGGAACACAAGGTTCTGTGGGTGACGTCGGGGCTTCGTCTTCTCCGCCTATTATCGACGTGGACCCCATCAACTCGGTGCCCAGCACATCGGCTCAGGGCCCAACTGCGGACCTGACGCAGCTTGAGCCGCCGCAGGGGAACCCAAAAACAACCGGCATGCAGGCACTGGGTTCGACGTCGACGGGGCCGAATTTGCAGCGTGAAGACATTGACTGGACTGGCACTCCTTGGCAGGAGGATATCTTTGACGACGACGAGGATATGAGGGCGGTCCATAGCGCGATCTTGACTCTCAACCAATCCCTCACGGTGAGTTGATGTAGTTGAGTTGGATAAATGACTTATTTTCTGGATATAGCTGACGACCTGCGTTACTTTTGCAACGCAGTCACTGGCTGACCGTGCCAAGGGCAGGGCCGGCAAGCTTAGGGGTGCTGCAGCTGTACAGCTGCGGGTGGTCGAGCTTGAGCAGGAGCTCAAGCAGGTCCGTGAGACGGCGGTGGCGGACAAGAAGAAGCTCGAGGACGAGCTAGCCGAGGAAAAGCGGAGGACCCAAGAGGCCAACGCGCAGTTTAACGCCGCAAACATTGGTAAGATCGACTTTCTTTCAACATTTTCCATCGTTGCCTTGTACTGCTGAGGGCTATACCTCAGAATTTTTGTATATTGCAGATTTTCACAGGCGAGAGGATAACCTCAAAAACGAGCTAAAGAACACAAAGGAGAAAGTTCAAAGCTTGGAGGTCAACCTCCGGGAGGCCGAAGCTGGTGCTGAAGAGCAGAAGCGGACGATGAAGGAGACCATAGACAGTGAGTACGCTGTATCTCAAAAGCTGGCTTATGAGAAATGGGCTCGAAGGGACCTTGAGGTCAGTCTTGAAGTAGCTTTGAAGGTGTTGCAGAATGACAAGGTGATCATTGCAGGGCAAGAGGTGGAGCTTAACGACCTGAAGAATGCTACCAACTTTGCGATGGACATATTGGCATCACAGGTCGAGGGGGAAGAACCCAAGCCTGCTATCGATCGTCTTCTGGCTGCGCCCGAGAAACTGCTCGACCTCTTGAAGGCAACGAGCTTGGCGGCGGCTACAGAGGCATTGGTCTAGGTGAAGTCTCACTATCCCGACGTTGACATGGTCAAGGTCGGAGAAGGCCCAGACGCGACGAAAGATCCCAAGGTTGTCGAGCTTGAAGTTCGTGAAGCCGCTATGGCGGTGATGGACGCCATAGATTATGAGGGCGACGACGGGGAAGAGTAGTCATAGTCTTAGAGCTGTACCCCCTCCCTCCTCCAGTCATGTAAAACATTGCTTCATAACCTTCTTTTGGCCTGCATGACGTACTTGTTTTGTGTTTGCGCGAACTTGGTAGCCTTGAAGCGATGTGTCTTTATCATACTCCGCTAACCACTATTCACGGAGAGGCTGGCTTACCGACCACCACAGCTCAACGGTGAGGCTTACGTGTGATCGGCGCGCGGGAGGGAGTCTAGGACTCAGGTTTTGCAACCTTTACGACCAAGCAGGCTCGCAACAACACAAAGTAGGTAGTCATGAAGGACGACATCCTCAGGTCGAACGACCCTTATGTTGGCTTGAGCCAAGCCCCCGAGCATGTCGAGGGGGAGGAGCAGAAAACTTAACCCCCAGGTCTTTCGACCTTTGTATTGGCTTTAGCCAAGCCCCCGAGCATGTCGAGGGGGGTTTATGACATGAAGGAGGAGAAGGTAGGGCTCGAGACACAGCAGATGACTGCTTGAACTAATATTTATTAAACTAAAAAAAGTCCAAGGACGAGGAATACATAGCTGTAATAGAAACTATTCTAAGAGCTTGCAGACTTCTACTTCTATAGCTTGCTTTCTATCTTTCGCAAATCGCCGGAGCTTTTGCTTGATAGGTCGAGCGGTCTTGCTTACTTCAAGGGCCTACTCAGCCAGCTCCGTAGGGACACCGGGCATGTCGGATGGACTCCATGCGAAGATGTCGGTGTTGTCCCTAAGGAAACTGGTGAGCGCGAGTTCCTATTTGGGATCGAGGTTGGCCCTGATGGTGACTTCCTTGGTCGCGTCGGGCAGGCCGAGGCAAACTTTCTTCACAGCAGGACTTGGATATAAGGCTGTGGCTGTACGCTTCTGCTCTGGCACCTCAAGAGTTGTTTGGTCGATCTTGGCAGCTTGAGCGACCATGACCGTAGCTGCAGCTTTGCAGGCAAAATCCTTGGTGAGTTCGACGGTGGTGCTCTCACAGTTGTAGGAGACCATGATGTCGCCGAGGACGGAAAGGATCCCGTTTGGTGCTGGCATCTTCATGATGAGGTAGGTGTGATGGGGTATGGCCATGAACTTGGCCAACATAGGTCGACCAAGGATGGCATGGTAGGAGGAGCGGAAGTCTGCGACCTCGAACGTCAGGTACTCTGTGCGGAAGTTTTCCTTTATGCCGAAGGTGACCGGCAAGCATACACGACCTATGGGGTACGCAGCCTTGCCGGGCACAACCCCGTAGAAGGGTTCATCGCAGGCGGTCATCTTGTTGAAGTCGAAGTCCATCTTTCTTAGCGTCTCTGTGAAAATGATGTTCAGGCTACTACCCCCGTCGACGAGGGTCTTAGGTAGGAACGCGTCGTCCACTATGGGGTTAACGACCAGCGGGTAGGTCCCGGGGTCAGGTATGTGGACCCAATGGTCTTTCCTTGAGAAAGTGATGGGGTACTCCGACCAACGCAGAGGTTGTGGAGTTTCTGTGTTGACTTGGCCAATCTCCCTTGCGTTTGACCGTATTTGTCTATTGCTCTTGGCTGCCTGGCGACCACCAACGATGAAGTTGATCTCCCGGTTGGCGGTCTGAAACGCACCGTTGGGGTTGCCCCTTTTGGCGGTGGTGGTGGAGAAGGCTCCTTGCAGTGGTTGTCGTTGCGGTTGTGGTCGTCTTGTCGACGACGATCATCACGCCGGTCGTCGCGGTGTTCGTCACGCCGGTCGTTACGGTTGTCTTCGCGGCGATCGTCGCGGCGGTAGTCATCACGTCGGTCATCACGGTGGTCATCACGGCGATCATCGCAGCGATAGTCACGGCGGTAATCATGGCGGTCCCTGTCGTCGTTGCGACGGTAGGGTCGGCGGTCACGGTAATCACGTCGATCAGGTCATCGGTTACGGTTGTCATAGTGGCGGCTGCTGTTCTGGTCGTTGTTGCTGCCGCTCTTGGTCTTCTTGGGCTCCGGAGGTACCCCTAGGGCACGCTTTAGCTGTTCACACTCCCTCAAGGTGTGCTTGGCGTCACGGTGGAACTGGCATTGGTCGTCCATGACCATGTTGAAGTCACCTTCAAGGAAGGTGGAAGGTCTGGGTGGATCGGTCGCATAGACCTCGCCAGATCGCTTGCGCGACCTGCTGCCACCGTCGTCGTGGTCTTCTCCCTTGAAGTCGTGCATCACCGCATCTTGAGTGTCGACAAGCTTGTCGACGTAGGCCATGAGGTCGGCTATGGTGTGGGCGTCTGCTTCATGGATTTTCTCGAAGAGCTTGATGTTGGTTACCCCCTTCTTGTAGTAGGCTATGACGTCTTCATCCTTGACACCTGCGAGAGTGTTGCGATTCTCAAAGTAGCAGTTGGTGTACTCTCGGAGAGTTTCGTCACGCCTCATCCGCACTCTAGCGAGGTAATGTGTGTTGCCGGGACGATTGTAGGTCGCTTGATAGTTGGTCGTGAAGAGCCGTGACAAGGTCGCCCACAAGGTGATGCACTCCGCAGGGAGATTGTCGAGCCACAGGAGTGGTGCTTTGCCCATCACGAGGGGAAAGTATCCCGCCATGTGATCCTCATTGCCTCCAGAGGCGCGTGCCGCGATGCTGTACATCTTGAGCCAAATACTTGGGTCGGAGCGACCGTCGTATTTCTCAATGGCTGGCTTGAAGTCTTTGGGGTATCTGATCGTCCTAAGACGACGTGAGAACGCCGGGAAGTTGTTGACCGCACCAGGACTGGCTGATGGGGCGTAGGCCGTCGAGATAATGTAGAGGTCATCTGGAGGACCGTTATCTTGGTCGTACTGGGCACGTCGTAGGAGCTCTTGGTCGTGCATCTGCCGAAGTTCCGTTGCTTGAATAGGATTATTAGCGTTAAGGGGATCAGGGACCCCATTGTCGCGGTCGTAGTTAGCACAATGTGCTATCTCCACTTCGTCTCGTATACACCGACGTTGACTGCTCTCGGCGTGGTTGGCTTGTACTGGTGGAGGTTGAGCTGCAGCGTTCTGCCTTGCGTTGGCGGCAGCATTCTGCTGTTGGGCGCCAGCCGCATTGGCGGTGTTGTTTTAGGCATTGCCAGGAGCATTGCCCGTAGCGTTGGCAGCTGGGTTGGCTGCTTGATTGGCAGTGACGTTGGCAGCGGGATTGACCGGCTGTGCTACTTCATTTTCGCCTCCTCCCTCTTCAGCTACGGGCTCAAGGGGAGCATTGCTGCGACGTCGCTGGCGAGGTTGCTCCGACCTACTTCTGGAGTAGGAGCTTGCGGCTGATCTGCTGTACCCTGGACCCCTTTCTTCGACCTGGGCGGTAGTGACGCGGATGTGAGCTTGTAGGCGCCGTATCGTAGGAGTATCCTCAAGTTGACCCAGTGCGGCAAGAGCTGCGCCTAAGTTTGCTTGAGGAGAGTTGTAGACTTCGTGGCCATATTGCTCAAAGTCCCTTAGGAGGTCTCTGGCACGTAGGCGGTTTCGACGAGGCTCGTTGCGATTCTGTTGCTGCTGGGGAGCGGCTTGAGCTGGGGGGCTTGCGCCCCGACGTTGCCTGCTGGTTGGTTGCCAGCACCTTGCCCGACGTTGGCCGCGGGTTGACCTGCACCAGGGGCAGCTGCAGCTAACTCTTGCTGATGACGTATAGCTCGGGCAGCGTTGGCATTCTCACGCTCTATGCGCTGCTCGTCTGTCTCCCCGTCTTGAGGAGGTACGTCTGCAGAGACCACGAGGACCTCTCGGTCTGATATCTCAAACACTTCTCCCGGATAGTTCGGGGAGATGGTCGTTCGAGCGATCTGAAACACGAGGCGGTCCGGAGACGGTTCGCGGTTAAGCTGGCGGCGGTGAGCCGCGGTGAGAGGTCGGCGAAGCTTATTGAGCACACGGCACTGGCGAGCCGTGTGTTTGGAGTTTTCATGGACGGGGCAAGGGTCGTCGAGGTGACCCCTGCGGTTCCCACGATCTGGAGTCTTGGGTCCAGATTCGATCTGGATCTTGCGCTTCATGTAGCGAGACGCTACGTGAGCTGCGTTCCGCAGACCAAGAGGCATGCTGGATGAAGATGGAGGGGTCCTGCGAGGGCGTTTGACGCGCTCACAGACCTTGATCGTGTCAGAGAGCATGTCTTCGACACGATCCAGCCCCGCGATCAGGTCGCGAGGTGTGGTGGGTGGGTTTTCTCCAGCAGATCGGATTCGACCTGCTGGTTGGAGGTGACCGCGTTGCTCTCGATGACGAGGCAAGCGGCTGGAGCGGTGGATTCCGCTGGCATGGAGCCAAAGCAGATGTCGATGGGGTTGGCGAGTATGTCTGCCATGCTCTCCGGGAAGATGACGTCGTTGGTCGAAGCCATCGAGTTGCACAAAGAACCCTGGATTCCGCCCCTACCTAGCGCGGCAACTGTCAGATGTTTAGATCTGGACAGCCCACAGGGGGGTTAACCCCGGTAGTTTAGTTGTTCGGCGAGGGGGAATCTAAGGCTAAGAACTCGAAGGTTGCGCACGAGCACACGGAACACAGAGAATACGGCGAGTTTATACTGGTTCGAGCCTCCGAAGAGTAAAACCCTACGTCCAATTGTTGGTGTAGATTGATTGAGTATTGCGTAATTGTACAAGGGTCGCCCTGCCCGCCTTATATTGGCCAGCGGACAAGGTCGGTTCCCAGACTCCTGGTCGGTTACGACAAGGAGACCTAAGTCTAGTTGATTACAACACTTGCCATATCCGTCGATCTGCTTGGTCGGAATCCACCGATGTCTTGTCTTGCACGCCAAGTCTTGAAGTCGTTCTGGATAAGGTCGTCTGAGGAATCTTCTAGAAGGTCTTCAGGAGGTCGTGTGGGCCGCCAACTAGGTCGGTTGGGCCCACTGACAGGTCGGCGGGTCTTCTGATAGGCCGGACCCACTTGTCGGGGACGACCGTGAGCCTGGTCGGTGGGGACCCAGGGGTACCCATGTCTCACAAGTACCCGGCCCAAAAAAATTGTAAAAAAACGAATTAAAATTTTTTGAGAATATTTGGTGCACAAAAGTTTCCAGAAAAAATAGGTAAAAAGATTTAACAAAAAATTTACTCATTAATCTTTGAAGCGAAAATATGAACATATTGTTTTTATAAATATTCTACAAAAATTGGAAACCGAAAAGTTTTGAGTAATCTAAAAAGTTTCTACAAAACCTTTTGCATGAACGTTTGGTAAAAAGATTTAACAAAAAAATTTCTCACAAATCTTTGAAGCGAAAATATATGAACAAACTTTTAAAAAATATTCTGGACGAAAAATTTGAAACCAAAAAGTTTTGAATAATCTAAAAAGTTTTCTACAAAACTTTTTGCATAAAAACAAAGAGAGAGAAAAAAGGCAAAAAAAAACTCGGCAACCCGTCCGGTGGCCGCCGCCAGCAGAGCACGACTCCACGCCGCAGTCCCGACTCCCTGCGGGCGGAACCTCGCCGGGGGACCTCGCGTCCGCGCAACCGCTCCCCGCGGGGGGAGGTCATTGAGAGAGCCCGCGTCCCGCCGCCGCTCGGCGGAAGCTCAGCGGGGAAGCAGCCCCTGCGTCCGCGCCACTGCGCGTGCGGAAGCTCGCCGGGGGAGCGCCCGCCGTGTCCGCGCTGCGCTGGGCTGGTGGGAGAACGAGGAGGAAAGAGAGTACCAGCGGATAGAGAAGACTGGGTGGGGCAGCGCACATGGGGTGTCAGATCGATCGAGGACCCGAGGGTCCGGTCACGTGCAAACTCAACATCCTGTCAGCCAGCCTACCATCAGAAATATAGCATTTTCCAATAATATAACTTTTTACGGCACTTTTCGAAATGATTTCCCCTTTAATAACATTATTTTTTTAACTACTAGGGAATGATAGCAATTGCTCAATAGCAAAATGAGCTACAATATATGTTTAAATAAACAACCGATTGGACACACACATTTTGTCCTTCACCCATAGTTGTTTGTCATAGAACAAAGGCGTCGCTACCAGTATCAGGCTATCAGCCGATCAGCGAGCTGCCAACAAGTGGACAGATGAAAGAACGGGAGGAGATGATCCAACCAAGGATAGGGCTGGCTCCCCCCCTCCACACACGCCAAAACCGTTCACCTCTATTTCTCAACTCTCTTTCGATGTTCCATTAGCACAAAGACCGGACCTCAAGATCCAGACAATTGATACACATCCATACATCCTTCTCTCTCTCGTCTTGTTCCACGTTTTATAGTAGAGCAGGGGAAGAGCGACATGACGGCGGCCACGGTGTTCTTGAAGAGCAGCCTCCTCCCCCCGTCTCCCATCTCCGACTTCAGCAGCGTGGCAGTCTCCGTCTCGACGCAAGTGACATAAAATTGGCAGAGCAGGAATGCTTTTGTTGATCAGCGAGCCGTGAGCGTGACGGATTTGTTCCGGCATGCTTGCCAGTGAACCTTTGTTTGGCAGAGGAGGAGCAGGTCATGGCAGCCGAGGGGGGCGAGGGTTCAGGTCTTGTCGGCTGCGGTCATGGGGGAACCAGGTTCAACGGTGTCCTCCTGCCCAGGCTCCTTGTCAAGGAGGGCCATCAGGTCACTAGTAGTGCCTTTGCTCAGCCACGATCATCAGGCCAAGCGATAGTAGTCTTTTTTTTTTTTGAAAAACATGTTGAAGTTCTGTTTGGTCAGGTTACATTGTTCACTAGAGGAAAAACACCCATCACCCAGCAGCTGCCAGGAGAGTCCGATGCAGAGTACGCAGAGTTCTCCTCAATTTGCCATGTTTCCTCCTCTGTTATTCATATGCACACTGTGTCAGTGTCCAGTAGGATTATTCAGATGTGATGTGTGTGTAAGAATGTAGGGATACTACTAAAGGTAGAAAGGATATTTTATTGTTTAGGACAGTATAAAAGTGTTACCGAAATCACTCTATCAGGACCTGTTCGTTTGGGTGGTAGTTGGTTGCTAGTGTTGTTCTGAGATAAAAGTATTGGCTGGTGGTTGGTGGCTGGTTTGTTATGAGAGAAAAGTACTGTTGGCTGTTGGTTGATAAGTCAGACGAACACAACGTTATATGAGTTGGTGCTGGGTTTGGGATGGTTTGCATCTGTACAGATTCAGCACTTGAAAGTTGACAGGATGGACTTCGAATTCGTCAAGACAAGCCTTGCTGCAAACAACATCAACGGTAATACTATTCAAATCTTGGAAAACTAGCTACAATTGAAAAGTCCATAACTCTACAAACTGTAGAGAACCTGCTCCTCATAATTGTATCATTGTAGTTGCAAACCATCCAGGATGTGAGGATGATAATTTTGTGATCGCCATCTGTATTCTGTTTCGGGAAACATTTTAGTAAAACATTAGCATTGCTCAGCACCGCGTCGTCAATCGTATTTCGCCAAAGCATTAGCATTGTGTAGCAATAGCATCATGTTGTTGATGCATTTTAGGGCGAGAGGCCCATTATCGACGCCTTGCCCAACCTGGAACAGTAAGCTATAAGCCTATAAGAGCAAGGGCAGCGTATAGTATGTTGCCTGGGAGCAAAGGAAGCCACGTCACATTCAGCAAGTCCGGTAAAAAACAGTCCAGCGTTTTAGCTTCTTCCATGTGCTAACAGCGGGTCTCACATTGAATTAAAGAATAACTATTAAACAACCATTCACCAATCAAAACGCACTCCCTTCCTGCTCCCTTGACACAGCTGCTGTCCTTTTTTCCTTGCGCCGAGCGCTCAACTGGGCAACAAGCGCTACCGGAGCACCCACAAAAAATTTCGCTCTAGCGTATGATCTTTCTTCCATGCCTTTATGCTCCTAGCACTACCTAAAATCGCACCCTGCAGCTGCTCTAACCACCTCTTCATCTGACACTTCACAAGCTAACATATTACATACAGTACCCCCCAATGCATCTCTCATGGTCCTCAATTTTGAAAACCAACATTTAGATTCATCTACTGCTCATCGGCTGGAGTGTACCTGAAATCTGACCTTCTTCCACAATGTGAGGTATGTCGAAAAGGCGTGGGGGGGGGGGCACTCACAGGGCTGACCAGGTGGTGGTAAGGTATTTTTGCAATTTTAAAATACATTTAGCAATCTCGGGTTGAGAAAAAATTTCATTTATGCCACCAAGAAAAATTTGAAATTTGAAATGAACATTTCCTATTTTAAAATTTTAAAAAAAAGGTCATACCATCAGAGGGAAATGAAAAAATTTTCGTATTTGAAATTTGAATTGAAAATTTTGTTTTCCAATTTTGAAAAAAAAATTGACCATACCACAAGAGGGAAATGAAAAAAATTGAAATATTCGTTTATGCCACTAAGAAAAATTTGAAATTAAAAATTAAAAAAATCATTTTTTAATTTGAAATGCAATTTTTGTTTTTTAAATTTGAAAAAAAATTGACCATACCACAAGAGGGAAATGAAAAAAATTGAAATGAAGAAATCATATATTTCATTTATGCCACCGAGAAAAAACTTTCAATAATACCCCTATACACCTATGTATACCGATGTATACCACAGGTGCAAGTTGTGGTGGTACACAATTAATCTCAACTATCATATCTTTTCATATTAGTCCTTCTGAAACTGTATGGTTTTAGGGTGGTATGGTCCATCGTAAAAGAGCCAGCATTCACCATGGCTCGTGGTCGGCGCGCTACAGGTCGACGCGGTGGACCAAAAAGAGTCGGCACAAGGGGAAGTTGGACACAGAGAGACTGCTGACCTCCCGTGGCGTGAAGTGGACGTCGATCCGGCCCGTGTACATCTATGCCCGCTCAACTACAACCCCGTGGAGGAGTGGTTCTTCCTCGACGTAGGCAACTAGATCACTCAGCTCGGCCACGTCAAGGACCTTGCCACGGCGTTCAACTTGGTGCTCGGCAACCCCAAGGTTCAACATCTTCGGGGCAAGTATGTCACCTTCGACGACGAGACGTGCATGTGTCAGGTTCATGAGATGGGCCTGCCTTTTTTATTTCCTTGACCCGAAATTGCATGAACATTGGGTTTGGGAGGGAGCTGAGCCGAGGCAAGACTGTTTGTGTAGACGTGACAGGAGCCCGGGAGCTCGTGAGACTTGGGAAGGTCGTGTCGGATGGAATCAGATTCCACGCATCACACAACGGTGTCGGGTATGCACCGGATGCGTTTTGCATGCCGGATGCACCCAAAATTTTCCGTATTTTCGCCCTACCAGCTGCACGGCTGCACCTGGCCTCAGCTGTGTCACGTGTTACATACAGCCATCGATCCCAAAGATCACGAAAAGCTCAGACGGTGGCAAGCTTCTTTCCAAGGATCATGCCATCTGTGGCGAAGTCGGCGGCCTTCCGGAACGTGCCGCGGCCGAAGTCGAGGTTGTACGAGTCGGTGAGCCTCTCGACGAGGTCAAACTCCAGCGTCCACCTGAGCTCCCTGGTCGCCTTCTCGATCGACGCGAAGAACTGCTGCAGAATCAGCTAGCGTCGGGAAACACAAAGCCAATTCATCTGTTAGTATATATGTACTAGTCCCTGAAGGGAAGGATCGCTGTACCTGGTCCCTGAAGGGGAAGGCCTTCTTCTTCCCAAAGTCGAAGTCCTTGGGGTTGTAGTGGACGAGCTCCGGCTCAGGGAACCCTCAAGCCTGCACATCAAACACCCATATTGTCGGGGACAGCCATAAGAGATCCCCTAACTAAGGGGAAAACCGCCCCCTTAAAACGAAAACCATGAACACCTCACAATTTAACCATCACTCAAAAAACGCGCAAGGCCCACGGCCTGCCACAGTCCAGCGGCCCCAAAGGCCCCTTTGACCTGGACCCTGGTCGCCCTCAAGTCAATTTCCGCTTCGCTCGAGAGTCGGGCGCGCCATGAATCAATCTCTGCCTCACTCGAGGGTCTGACACCCCTCGAGCAGATTTCCGCCTCGCTCGAGGGCCCGGTGCCCCTCGAGCGAACCTCCGCCTCGCTCGAGGCTCCCCCTCGACCCGCAGCGCCTCGCCTATTTCTCCCGACATGAGCATTAAATGCCCTGATACGCAGCGGGCGCCATAGTCAAAAGGCGAATCCTCGCCACATCGCTCCCCTGACGCCGCCCGGGAATCTGGGCCCGGCACTGTGCAGTCAGTCCGCCACTGTGCAGCCATCCACGGTGTTGTGTGGGCGTTGCACACACACTATGCGGAGAGACGGTGTCATTCCAAAACACTGTGCCGCCTGCTCCCGTCCTTCCCCCACGCTGAGCCCCTCGAAAAGGCATGGGGGCACCCTCGAAGGCCGTACGACCAGCGACCAGGCGCATGACCGGGGCGGCACCATGACGCAGGATGAGCGGAGCGCGTCCTTTCCATCATCTCCGGCCCTGTGCGGACATCCCCGATGCTGTGCAGCCATCCCCGGTGTTGTGGAGCCATTCCCGGTGCTGTGAAGCCCTGTGCTGACGGGACGTCACCGCGCCGCCCCTGTGCAACCAAAGTTCTCCCATTAGTATGACCCTCGAACCGGTGTACGGATGACGACCAAACGCGGACGCTGGCAAGACCACCCTCGAAACTGCCCCCAGGCGAGCACAGGAGCCGCCACGACGCCCGCGGGAGCCGGGGTTCGCCAGGACAACCGTCATGCCGCGAGCACTGCACGCCGGTACAACAATACTGTGCAAAATACCATGCAGCACGTCTGTAAGCTGCCCCCCTTGGCCTACAAAAGGAGGAGGCAGCCGCCCGGCTACGGGCATCGGGTTCACACCCGCAATCACACGCTCCCACCCGCATTCACACATCACCTGATATTGGCACTTTGCCTCAATCATCTAGCAGGGACTTGGAGGCTTCTCCTCCTCTCCCACCTTGCTTGTAGCCCCCCTCTACAGGCACCACCGATGCAAGACAATACAGCGCGCACGCGCAATCTGCTGGACGTACGGCCCCACGGCCGGAACCAGGATAAACCCGTGTCCTTGTGTTACCATTTGCGCCGACCATCGAGAGGCTGATCACAGCGTATCTCACTAGTTAGTGTCGGGACTAATCCTAACACCGACACATATCCATTACTACATTCAGAGGAATTTCTTATCTCCTAAGCCAAATTTTGTTACCTTTGCACAGGCCCGTGACTCGAGATCTTCTTTTGCCGTCTACCGGTGCGCACCATTGCGGCGGCGCCTCCATGAAAGTCACGCACAGCATGGTCTAAAATCCAAGTAACAACCACACCTTGTGCTTCCTTATGCTTGATGTCTGCAGCTTCTCATCAGCAACAGGTTCGTCAGCAAGTGTGTCGTATATCTCCTTGATGCTGAAAGGCATCCCGTTGAACTTGTCTTTGCATTCAATCAAGGTAGTTGAGCTCACAGAGAAGATGATGTCAGGGTCATCCCTGCACCCCCAGACGGCAGCTGCGGCGGCCACCGTGGCAGCCGTGTGCTACCACGCTCCTCCCGGCCACGCGTCTACCATGTCTCGCCGCATCACCAACTAGACCAGAAGCTGCGTGGTTTGAAGCCACATCGTCCACACATTCTGCACGGCGGTGATGGCCTCCGCGAGCACCACGAGCAGCAGCAACAACAGCGAGTGTGTATGCGTGCCCGTGCTGGCGGCAGGTGTCTTGGTGACCACGGGAGGACGGCAGTGTTTTGGAATCTGGAAAGCGGCGAGCGGACGATGCCAGGAAAAAATGGAGTGAGCTGAGGTTGCCTGTGCGTTGGCGCTGGGAGGGAGCCAAGCCGAGGCGACCTGCATATTTGGTTGGGACCCTCAACTAGGCAGCTGCTCCCAGACAGCGATCACAGCCCCAGGCTGATGAAATCGACGGCTTGAGGATGCTTCCTGGCCCAGGCAGTGAACTACAGGCAGGATCCAAACATAGCCGGGAGCTCGTGAGTCACGGGATCCGTCGGATGGAGTTTGAGATCCACATGTCGTGAGACCGCATAGGTATGCACCGGATGCGTTTTGCATCCCGGATGCACCTAATTTTCTTCCAAAAATACGGTTGATGTGGGCTGATACATGTGAAAAATTATATCAACCAGTCCATCAACTCGTGCATCTACATGAGCTAGTACTTTTAGATGACATATGATAAATATTATAAATTATTATTTAGATTAGGGAGAACAAATAATAATAATTTTTATGATTTGGTAATGAGACTAATACATTAATGAGCATTGGATCCTTTTATGATTTGAATATTGATGATTAAGGGTAAGAGATTAATTACGTCACACATGACTGGTAGGGCAGGATAGTTAGATGATTTTTCATTTTTATTTGAAACAAAGATATTTATTATGTATGATGTGACTGCTACATCGTTTAGATTTAATTTTTTATAGTGGATATGCGGGTAATTTAGACATAATATAGGGGGTATTTTTAATTATGAGTAAAATGCACTGGAGGTCTATCAACTTGTAAGAAGGTGTCACTTAGGTCCATCAACTTTGAAAATGCATTTTTAGGTCCATAAACTTGTTGAGTCATTCACCGCAGGTCCATAACTGTCCACATATGCTTCTGCTGGTGACATGACATGATAACTTGGTTAGAAGAAGCATATCCTAATTGAGGCATTTCATCCAGTGGCTTATGAGTGACACATGCTTGATATTTCCGGAGCTAAACGACAGCTGCCTACTCCTGTCATACACGTGAGGAGGCTACCGTTATTCAACCCAAGGAATGTCTAAGTATATGTGTCACCCATTTGTAACCTACTCATCGAAATGCCTTAGCTAGAAGATGCTTCTTGAGGCAAGTCATGTCACCAGTACAAGCATATCTGGACAGTTATGGACCTGCGGTGAATGACTCAACAAGTTCATGGACCCAGAAATGCATTTTGAGAGTTGATGGATCTAAGTGACACCTCCTTACAAGTTGATGGACCTCCAGTGTATTTTACTCTTTAATTATTCATAATGGTATAGGTGGATAATTTCAGAAACAAAGTTGATTTTAGAATTTCTAAGATTTATCTCATTTTAGAGTGTCTACTTAAGATTCCTAGGTGGCTTCATGCGGAAGCTTTCATGAGTTTTCTCTCTTTTTAGAGTGTCTACCTAGGATTCCTAGATGGCTTCATATAGAAGCTTCAAAAGAATCTCCAATCAGTAATAGTAAGATTTTGGTTTAGGTTGCGGAGGATATCTATGCATTGATACACTCATAGAGAACTTATCCCAGTGCATTAGAATCTGCAAAACTAAGAGCAGCTCAAAGTAATCACAAGTAGGTATGGAGGCAGGAATAAAGGTCAGGGGGGGCTTTGTTCCTTTTCTTCTTCCTCCAGCCCCCTTCTTCTCCATCCCTCTCTTTTTTTCCTCTTCTTCTCCCTCCTTCTCCCCTCTTCTTTCAATGGAGTTTCTGGCGGTAGGAGAGGCTTGAGCCCCACCTGGCCCATCCCCAGATCCGTCCCTGATCATAGGTGAGTTGTATAATTGTCGGGGTTTGATACCGCTGGCAAGTAAATTTTGGTATGTTCGTGCGTCTGATCCGGATGGTTGGGCTTAGAGACACAGGGGTTATACTGGGTGCAGGCACCGCGGGGGGGGTGTGGTGGGGTGTGGGGGAGGGGCTACGTCCAGTTCAGGGAAGTGTTCTATATGCCCAGGCAGCTTGTAGTAGGAGGTACAAGCTTGGGTCGAGAGAGGGAGCAGGTCCCAGGTCTCTGAGTGTGGTGGAGAGCTCGTAATGATCTTGAGTGGGTGTATGTTTCTATCGATCTCGTTGTGTTTTTGTCTGATGTCGTTTGATCCGATCTCCCCCTCTCCCTCCATTCGGTACCTGCTTCCCCTTTTATAGTTCAAGGGGAGCTGGTGTACAAGGGATAAGTTGGTAAAATCGTGTTCTGCTACAGTGCTGTAACAGTGCTGGAACAGTCGTTGGGATGGCGCCACAGTGCGAGTCTTGATCTTCTATTGGCGTCGTACACCTGGCTAGAAGTGGTAGTCCTCGTAGGGTGGTGTAGGCAGCAGCCCCTGCCCCAAGGCAGTGGCTCCTCGACTTACTGTCTCACATGGTCGGTAGGTCGGTGACTTCTGGTGCAAACCTCGACCTTACCCCGGGCGGTCACTCGGCCGGAACGCGCCGCCCGATGACTTATACGCGAAGGATTCGCCCCGTCCTTTGCCACTGTGCTTCATTTAGGTGATGGGACGTCCTCGCAGAGATCTTCCCACACCAGGGAAAAATCTCATCATGGCCTGACAGCATGGATCCTCCCGCTCTGCACCCCAACATGCTCTTGGGCGGCGCGGAGCCGCTCCCGCCATGTTGCGGTTGCCGTCAAGGGGGGCCCTGGTACTTGGTTTCGGGGGGCAGAGCCTTAGGTCGTGCGAGCCGAAGTCTCCCCTCGAGTTAGCCATCAGGCCCGAGCTCCTCCTTAGGTCGCGCGGGGCGGATACTTAGGTCGGAGTCAGGCCTTTGGGAAGCTTTGAGCCCGGTGCTTGCTGGAGATGATGGGCATGTATCGTTGGAGTTGATGTTGGGCCGTCGTGGTCGTGGGCCGTCTTAGTCTTGTAGATTAGGGGATTAGGGGCTAGGTTGATTACCCCCGGTTTATCCCCTCTTCACGACTTGTCCTATATTCAATTTCAAAATAGAAAAGGAATTAAACTTCATCTTTGAGGCCCGTATGGATCGTAGGAATTCCAAAGGAAATTTGGAGGAATCCATTCCTCTTGAAAGTTTGCCTAAGGCAGCGTCTGGATCGGAGGAACCGAGGTATCTCATTCCTCCGGAATACTGTATCTATCATGGGATTTCACACGAATGAAAAACTCCACTCCCACCTCTTGTTTTCTCTTCCTTCCAGTGAAGCCTCCATTAGCACTTGATGAGGGACGAATAGTACACGCGTTAGCTACCTGGAGATGTTCCTCGGTGCTGGCGCAGAGCTCAGGCCACTGGCCGAGAAGTCTGGAGCGATGCGCACGGGAAGGTGCCAGTGGGACGGCCTCGTTGGAGCTCGGAGCCCACAGTGCAGAGCACCCATCCGCAGGACACGACCTCGATGCCGACCGCGTATCCTGTGCTGCCTCTGTCATGCTCCTCGGTGATGACAATGGCCACGCAGGCAGCGAGGGGACCGCAGCGGTCCAGCGAACTGATGGCTGCGAGGGCAGGAGGAGGCCGCGCTTGGAGTCATGGGCTGGGACCGGCGGCGCGGGGAGATGATCCTGGGCGGCTGGGTTGCGGGTGGAGTGCAACAACAAGCAAGAACTAGTCCAGATAGATGAGAGAGAAGATGAGAGCACCGGTGGACGGAAGAGGCGACTGTTGGTATTTGTTAAGCCCACAAAAATATTATGAAGAATAATCCGCAAGCGCACGGATACCGGTGAGCTCTTCACCCGGGAAGAGGGTTTTAAAAATCGTATCCACAGGGAGAAAGGTGAGAGAGTATGTTGAGGTGTATAGCTAATCCAACTGAGTGAGTATCTAAGGACTTCAGAAGATAAGAGTTAAGGGAGGCGCTACGGCTGTCTAATTCTTACTCTTGCAAGCTATGCTCTTACCACCTTAAGGGGACCTTGCCAAGGAGAAACACTTAGGAAAGGGAATCTCCCAGCAACAAGGGGGAGGCCTACGATCCCTACAAACGGGAGGTGGACTGCAAAGGACTCAATGGTGTTGTCACCACCACGATCTACCACACGATCCGGAATGTCAGGGGGTATCCACAGATAATCTCGATCTAAGCACCACGCTTACACCTAGACTATCCCTCTACTCCATAGATTCATATAAAGTAAAGTACTCAAAATAGAGTTGCAGACCATAAGAATAATAAGAACAATGTGCTTACTCAAATAAGAGGTTGATCTTGCCGTATAATCTCAGAAGCAAGCTCCAGGAGGAACTTGATCCCGTAGGTACAAACCGAAGAGGAGACACCGACAGGTCCGGTGCTTCCTCCAACTCTTCCCCATCACCGCACTCCAATCTCTCGAACAAGACTAGCTAGATCTCTAGGATCGTGGATCTAGTCTCTCAACTTGACGCTCTACTCTCATATTGATGAGAGGTCATCCTTTCATGGGACAACTCTCAAGTCTCTATGGTACCTCAACCAGGGGGTCCAGGGTCTGCTTATATAGTCCTGAGGAGGTGCCACGCGTCGTACGATCAAATCAACCTAATACACGGTTTAGATTGCTCCTAATAGGTGGTGGAAGAATGTTCCAGAAGCTGGACCGGGAGGGCCCCGTGGCAGGCCGAACAGCCTCATTATGGGGCCGGTCGGCCTCTGGTGGTGAGGTTGCAGGTCCAACTTTGACGGGTGCGTGCGTGTCGTCGTGCCGTTTCCGAAAAGTTATAATACGCGTCAAACGGAGTCCGGATGAAGAAGTTATGTCTGTTTTACCGAACCCCGCTCTGCGACTGATATCTTCTGATTCTGGACTCCGAATATGGCAAATGATATATCCATTTCGATCATCTTGACGAGCTCTTCGCAATGTTGCACTTTAATTCTTCATTTAAGATACTTCTAGGTTGCTCTTTTGTAGGAGTTGGATCGGAGTACGATTGGGACACGTCTTGGAGTCGTATGACTCGATAACTCTCGCTGTTTTCCTGTTTAGTCCCTGCAAATCATAACTTCACCAAAACTCATGGAATTCATTAGTAGTAAATCCCTAAGTCTATATTGATATTCATTTTATGCCCTTTTCTATATTTAGTTGACAAGTAAAAGTATATGTTAAGCAGTGGAGTCACACGTGGTAAGATGTGTATGATGGGATGATAGTGGTAAATGGATGAGGGTGAAAGGTGGTAAGCTTTAGCCTTTTGTCTAATATCTTTTCTTTTTCTCAAACTCTTGGACTACATCTCTCTTTCTAAGACTTTAAGGTCTGGGCTTTACATTCTTGGAGAGGTGGGCTCTACTCGCCCCGAACTTTTGTCCATTTTTCTCTCTCCTTAGAGATGTGGGCTCTTCTCACCCTCGGACACGCGTCCATTAGTCATCTCTAAATTTATTATTCAGGGAGGTAGGCCCTCCTCGCCTAGTATGACACTTGTCCGTTTCTCTCCCTCTCTCGCCTCACTTTTTCTTCTCTCTCTCTCTCTCTTATATATATATATACACACACATATATATATATATTCGAATGTTGCTCCAGAATCTTTTTGACACACTAAGAGAGATATATCCAAGAATTGCATGAGCTATTTTGTAACATGGCTTGTAGCTTGAATGAGTATGGGGGATGCGTACTTCCGGGTTAGAAGCAGCGTTTGGTGGAGTGGGATGATCTTGATGTGTATGACAAGCTCTCGAGGGTCATAAATACAGGAACTCATCATGCAAACTCTTTATGATTTTTCAAAAGGTAAAAGCCAGGAATCAAGTATCTCTAGGAAAATGATAAACAGCAGCTCAACTTTTCATGAATCTTTATCCTTCAACGCCTAGACTTAGATCAAGCATGTGCTTCCCACAGGTTTTGGGTTTTTAGAGCAATTTAAGCATTTAAAGCTTTAGGAGAATCTAAGTCTGAAAACTGAGTACTTAAGAGGAATTATGGCGGAGCAACTATTCATCATTTCCAAGCATGAGGACTAACTTTAGAGATCATGTAGCAGAAATTGACTTCTAAGACACTTCTTATTTATTTAGACTCTAACTAAGACTCATTAACTCTAATCAAAGCAAACATATATAAAAACTAGCTAATATTTAAAAGATAGTAATACTTATCGTGATAACTAGGTGTGCTCTCCCCCAAGCTGGATCTTGAAGTAGTCCTTCGATTCGTCCTTGGAACTTGTCCGTCTTCGGGTCCTCCTTAAATGTTCTCCCTGCTAATATTAATTCCGCATATACCCGAAGGAGCAAATTCTATGAACATGTTGTGAGCCTTCATGTGCTCACATATTTTTGGATTTTTCTGTAAAAGCGTGGACCCTCATGTGCCCACATATTTTTGTGTTTTTATGCAAAAAGGATGATAAAGCAAAAAACATATGGATGCAATAATTTTTATACTTTTTTTATACCACCACCGTTAGGAGTGTTTACATAGGGCTTTAAGAAACTGATGCAAATGCAGCAAACATATATATTTTTTCTTTTCTAATGCAGGTGTAGGGAAGTAAATATGTTAAAGGAAATATGAAATATGTAGAAAGTAAATATGTAGATAAATACTGAGTTACCTCTCGGCGAGCATTTAGGTACTTACTCCCATGGCGTGCGTTATCAATGACACCTCGTCAGAATGTTGTGCCTAGTATGGTGCCTTCAATGATCTCGACGAGTGGCGTAGATGAGGTAGTCGATGGAGATGGCATTTGTTCAGTTGGTGATGCAGGTAGCAGTAGGTCTTCCGAAGGTGTACTTTGATGTCCTCTTCAGTAGGTGATGCTTTTTTTTCTTCATGCTCGCTTCTTCGGAGGAGACCTTTCTGGAGTGACAGGTACTGAGTGTTCGGTTGGTCAGGGTTGAGCGGACTTCTCTTCAATCTTCTTAATTTCTTCCTTGTTCGTCAACTCCATTCCAACTGGGCTTGTGAATTCTGGAAGCATCTCCGCGTCTAGTTCTTCTTGGGTCTTGTGGTGTTCAAGAACAGTCTTGAATCTTGATGGGGACGTCTTGCACAACAATATCCTGGAGTTAGTGGGCTTGGTCCGCCATATTTAACATTGAGTTAATGCATGTTCCCGTGTTGCGGACAACTTCTCTGGAAACTTCTTTGGTTGATGGAGCGGTGTATAGTCGGCATTCCAAGGTCGTCCATCTTAGGCAGTAGTGGTGAAGGGAGTAGGTGCTCTAGTCTGATTTGATCGGGTTGATCATCCAGACTCCCTCCATGTGTCACTGTTCTTCTTGTTTTGTCAGCTTGGTCATCCTTGAGTACATCATCTGATCTTGATAGCCACTTGGTGATGGCGTCACCCATGTCCTTTGCTGATTCAGCTGCTTGAAGGGGGCTTGGATAGTGGCAGCTGGCAGCATCTTGTTTAGTGTGCATGTTTGTAGGTCGGGGACTTGTAGGATTTGGGGAAGTAAGACTTCTCCTCTTTTACGTAAAGTGAGTCCTGCTTGCAAAGACAAGGTAAAGATCAAGTGCATGGGTTCTGTTGGTGGAAAAACACCAACAGAACCAACATTTCATTCATTCTACTCTAACCTTGGGCACAAAATAACGATAAAGATAATGTATAAATTTATTTTATGACAAGGGTAGTAAGATCACAAGATGAATCTAGCACGTAAAATTTTTTTTAGCAAAATAAAGAGAGATCAAGAAAGTGGTGCTAGAAAAAAAAATAAAAAGCTAACATGTTGAGCTAACAAGATTGGATCATGTGAAACTGTAACTCTAGCATGTTTGAATTTTCATTTATGAGGATGCCAGAGTAAAGGGAAATGATAATTTACCTCAAGGTGTTACCTTTATTATGGAAGTATGTTACCTTTATTATGGAAGTATGATGGCGCTATGACACCTTGTGGTGGTCTCTCACTTCAGTGTATACAGGTTGAGGAGGCATGGCTTGATCATCTTCAATGGAATTGGCCTCCTTCCTTTATTCATCCATCATCCAGGAATTCCTCCTTGAGTGAGTGCTTCTGATTGTGGATCTTGTCTGCGTCATTCTTCTTCTTCTTGGTTCATAGGGAATTCTTCTCTCTCTCTCTCTCTCTCTCTCTCTCTCTCTCTCTCTCTTTTTGAAACACGTGTCTTGCTCCATCTCTAGTGAGTTCATCTCGACCTCCCCCAAGCTTGTCTGAGAGTTTATTCTTTTCTGCAGGGGTTAGTCCAGAAAATATACCATTGTTTACACAAGCAATTCTAGTTCAATAACCAAACCAGACTCCATGCCTAATCAGATTAAGGAAGGCTATTTACCTAAGCACCATGCTTAATTTAAAAGCTAATGGAAGTATGTACGTACTTCCAAACCAAAGCTTACTATGGTAGACAAAAGGTGATATGAAAGCATACAGAGATTTACTCAAACAGAGACGGTAGAGCATGATTAGCATTTAACCGAGTGAGCAAGGAATAAAGGTAGAGATAACCAAGCTAGTGTAGCAACATGACAAGAGATGTTTCTATGCATGTGATTCAATGTTGTGTAAAGACTGGTTGGACATACCTTGTATTGTCATCCTTCATTCTCTTTGCTCCAGACCTGGAATGGTTAGTGACAAGAATACCCGAAGGAATATTTTTATAATTATACCTCTATGCTCACTACGCAGGGGTATATGTAAGTCTTATAGTATTTCCCCCTAGCGTGCTTGTTTTTGGACAAAAAGCTCGTCCTTGGGAAACCTTCAAATTATGGTTCAAGATGGTGAAGTGGTTTCCCTTATATTACTAATCTCAAGATTTCAAGCCATTGGGATATTCATCGACAACCACCCTTTCTAAATTTTTAAGAAAAGAAGCATAAGGGGGTTGGAGATCTCTTGTGGCAAGATTAGAGATGGCAATTCAATTCAAGAGTTTTCTCAAATGAGCATGGACTAGGTGAAAAAGTTCCATTTGTGATGTAGCTTTCATGCTCATTGATGTTCTCCAAGTAATGTGCTCCTTTTGGTCTTCCTTAGATCCTTTAGGGTCGTGAGGAGATGCAAGAAAAAGGGCCCAAGAGGATTCATTGGGCTCAAGGATGAGGTTAAAGATGGGTTTGAAAAGTTATCTAATCTGAACATAGAAAGAGAGAGACAGAAATGGCTTCTTGATAGCTTTGCTCTCTTCCTAAGGCATGATTAGATATGCCATCCTTGAGGTTTCCCCAATGTCCTTGTGTAGCAATAAGGATGCTTTCTAAGAGACTATCTCCTTAAGGGATTTGTATGCTCAGAAGTCTCTTGTGAAGCTAGAAGTTTTTGATAGCTAAGTCATTGGGATTGGAGTGATGGTGATATAGCTATCGAACTCCCCCCCCTTTTTGGCTAGAGGATGATTTCTTTTCTTCCTTTGGGTGGTCATAAAGAGTGCTAGTGTAAGGGTTCCACCCGCTGGTTTGTCAGAGACAAACCTTGCCTTAGAGAAGGAGAGAAAAGTTCCTCTAGATACTGCATGATGGTCATGCGTACAACATTCTTAGGATGGGGCCAAAGATTCACTACCCTTAGAGGATATTGATACAAAGATTCCTTACCCTATTAAGGATATGATCCGGCTCCTACGACGAACTATGGGGTAAAAGTCTAGAACTTATGGTTTCCCAGGCTCTTTCTTGCTTCATCTCTTCAGGTCCGGACCATCCAAGATGAAGACTAGAGTTTTCGTATGTCGCTCCTAAGAAAGATTGTTTCATGATCATTTTGATCAACCGTAGACGTAGCTCATGGCCAGATGTAAGGATGGGATCTAAGGATTCTAGTGGCCAGAGCTTCCGCTTTATGGTGCAGCATAAGATAGATAAATATGGAATCAAATGATCCCACAAAGATAGCAATATGTGAGAAGATAGGATAAAAGATAAAAAGGTAAAAGTATGGTACAAGATCTAGCTATGGTTTTCAACATTCTCTCAGCAACCATTCTCCCCGGCAACGACGCCAGAAATGCTTGTTGGTATTTGTTAAGCCCACAGAAATATTATGAAGAATAATCCGCAAGCGCACGGATACCGGTGAGCACTTCACCCGGGAAGAGGGTTTTAAAAATCGTATCCACAGGGAGAAAGGTGAGAGAGTATGTTGAGGTGTATAGCTAATCCAACTGAGTGAGTATCTAAGGACTTGAGAAGATAAGAGTTAAGGGAGGCACTACGGCTGTCTAATTCTTACTCTTGCAAGCTATGCTCTTACCACCTTAAGGGGACATTGCCAAGGAGAAACACTTAGGAAAGGGAATCTCCCAGCAACAAGGGGGGAGGCCTACGATCCCTACAAACGGGAGGTGGACTGCAAAGGACTCTGGTGTTGTCACCACCACAATCTACCACACGATCCGGAATGTCAGGGGGTATCCACAGATAATCTCGATCTAAGCACCACGCTTACACCTAAACTATCCCTCTACTCCATAGATTCATATAAAGTAAAGTACTCAAAATAGAGTTGCAGACCATAAGAATAATAAGAACAATGTGCTTACTCAAATAAGAGGTTGATCTTGCCGTAGAATCTCAGAAGCAAGCTCCAGGAGGAACTTGATCCCGTAGGTACAAGCCGAAGAGGAGACACCGACAGGTCCGGCGCTTCCTCCAACTCTTCCCCATGACCGCACTCAAATCTCTCGAACAAGACTAGCTAGATCTCTAGGATCGTGGATCTAGTCTCTCAACTTGACGCTCTACTCTCATATTGACGAGAGGTTATCCTTTCATGGGACAACTCTCAAGTCTCTATGGTACCTCAACCAGGGGGTCTAGGGTCTGCTTATATAGTCCTGAAGAGGTGCCGTGAGCCGTACGATCAAACCGACCTAATACACGGTTTAGATTGCTCCTAATAGGTGGTGGAAGAATGTTCCAGAAGCTGGACCGGAACGGGCCCCGTGGCAGGCCGATCGGCCTCATTATGGGGCCGGTCGGCCTTTGCTGGTGAGGTTGCAGGTCCAACTTTGACGGGTGCGTGTGTGTCATCGTGCTGTTTTCGAAAAGTTATAATACGCGTCAAACGGAGTCTGGATGAGGAAGTTATGCCCGTTTTACCGAACCCTGCTCTGTGATTGATATCTTCTGATTCTGGACTCCGAATATGGCAAATGGTATATCCGTTTCGATCATATCGACGAGCTCTTAGCAATGTTGCACTTTAATTCTTCATTTAAGATACTTCTAGTTTGCTCTTTTGTAGGAGTTGGATCGGAGTACGATTGGGACACGTCTTGGAGTTGTATGACTCGATAACTCTCGTTGTTTTCCTGTATAGTCCCTGCAAATCATAACTTCACCAAAACTCGTGGAATTCATTAGTGCAAATTCCTAAGTCTATATTGATATTCATTTTATGCCCTTTTTATATTTAGTTGACAGGTAAAAGTATACGTTAATATGTGTCAACAGCGACAGGATCACATAAGAAAGAATAAATAATGGAAAGCTTTAGCATCTTGTAATTGTAATTGAGGAAATTAAGGACCCATTACTTTGATTTTCATCTTTCCATAATATGATTCTTTCATTTTAAATCTTGCGTTCCAAACAACCATCTTCATCATATTCTTTTGTTTTCCATTCCTCTGTTTCGCTACAAACGCTACAGGCTAATCTTGTGTTTCCTGTCCAATAGGAAGCCTTTTCTTTTAAATGAGGGGTTTAGGGTCTCATTTTTCTCTTTTGCACCAATGGCAGAATAGTAACCTGTTGTATACACTTAAAAGCTCATTAATTTTTTAATTGTGTGATCAACATCATCAAAACCCACTTAGAGCTTGATTGCACTTACAGATATACAATGCACACTCAGAAAGTTATATGTAGCAATGGCTATGCTGAACCAAAGTTCAAGTATGATGGCACTCTCACACAGAAGAGCGATGTGTATAGCTTTGGAGTTCTAGTAGTAGAACTCATCACTGGGAGGAAGACATGTGATGAATTTGGTAAGAACGAACTTGCACCGTACTTCCGTTCTTGCTTCGCTAAAGGGAAACAAATTGTAAATGATATGGTTGATGAGGAGATTGCAAAAAAGGAAGAGAAGGTTGTTATTGAAGAGATCTTCAAGCTTGTATTTAAATGTTTGAGCATTGAAATCAAACATGTCCAAATATGAAGAAAGTAGCACAACAATTATCGTTGATAATTGAACAACGAAAACATGGTGGACACAGTCACAAATGGAAGCCCTTGCATATATTCACTTCCATGTTTACCAAAATTACATAATTTATGTTACCTTTGTCACCTAAATGGATTACATATCATCCTCAATTGTAACATTACTTATTCATCAAACTCTTATTTATTCATGATCTTGCTTTAGGTTATTTCTAGTCTTATAATTGTTGCATGAGACACTTCAAATTTATTGATAATATCATGTATTGATTGAGAATTTTTTTTACCTAAAAAAGAAAATCTATAATTTTTCTCTGAAAGTCCTCAAAAAACATGTAATTTTTGGGTGTGCTAGCATCAAACAAATACTAAACAAAAATACTCCCTCCGTCCCGCAATATAAGGACATTAAGGATTCAAACTCAAGAAACATCATTAGGAGAAAATGACTTCTATACCTCTCATTTTACACTACCCACCAACTCACCAACCCACGCACCAACCCATTTAGTTTTGTCATATCCCTCAAGATCCTTATATTTTGGTACAAAATTTGAACCCTCTGGGTCCTTATATATCGTTATAGAAGGAGTAGTATATTTGTTCTTTTCTGTTGGACAAAAGCAAATAAGTAAAGTTTATGTGGCGCACTAGCACCAAACTTAGGAAGCATCCAAGAACATTCGATACTATCTTTTCGTTTGAAAATTGGCTCGCAGCCATGCATAATGCACCCACCATTTATTCTCCATCTCGCTCAAAAACCAACAATAAACATGCCAACCTAAATACCTAATAGCACATGCACCTTCAATTAAACTTTTTAGGTTAAAATTATCTATACTATAAGGAGCAAAGACAATTGAAAACTTTTCTCACCCAAATCGGACCCGGCTTACCCTCACGCCGGACCCACCCGTCATATGTTTTTGGAAGTGGATAGGGTGGATGGACTATGAAGTACCAAAAAATCGCAATTTGGAGAGCGTTTCTGCCACAACGAAATTTTTTTCTCACCCCACCCACGCATCCCGCCCACCTGTACCCGTTTTGGGCCCACCACCCGCACTGCCGTCCCGGGTACATTATGCTGGAATTCCTTGGTCTGCCCCCAGTTCGAAACCCATCTAGAATCCCAAATTCCTTCGCGCCGTAAGCCTGCCCGCCGCTCCTCTCCCGATTTCCTTCGCATCCCTCTGCGCCGCAGGGGAACTCTACCGCCGGCTGCCTCCGTCGGGATCCCTGGGCTGTCAGGCGCCACATCCTCCGCACCCACATCGGGCCCACACCTGAGTACCCTGCGTTGCGCTCCCCCACGTGCCGCCGCCGACGGTTTGCGCCGGATTCTACCTCCGCGGCCGGCCGCCTCCGCCCGCTCGCTGCGCTCGATGCCACCTCCTCCCCAGTGCTCAAGGGCAGGAACCGCAACCTCAAGACCCTGCTCTCCGTCTGCAGCACCACTGCGGTGGCGGGGTCACGGATGGTTCCCAGAACCGACCTGGCGTTCGCCGCCGTGGCCGCCGACCCGGCGTCCCGCGCGGCGCTCCGCGCCGCGGCGGTCGCGCTCACCCACGACAGCGGCTTCGACGGGCCTCACATGGCGGTTCCCGGTGTCGGCGGTTGAGATGGCCGACCTCGGCTTCCTCATCTCCGAGTGGCGCACCACCGCGCCCCCCGGTTCCTCCTCACCGCCACGACCTACTTCTCCAGCGACGTCTTCGCCACGCCGTACCTCGACGTGGACTACCCATCCGAGGACCTGGCGCGGTGCCTCGACTGGGTCAACGTCGCCGCCTTCGTGCTCCGATTGCCGGCGCCGGAGCCAACGCCATGACAGACTTCAACGCGCCGCTCTACGACCAGGCGTCCCACTTCTCCGTGAGCTACGGCGTCGTGTCGCCGCGGGCCCAAGCAGCGCGGGAGCAACACCACCGGCGTCATGTGCTACGACGCTAAGGTCCAAAGGATCACCGCTGGTGGCAGCGGCAGGCGCGCGGCCACCACGGTGTACGACAATGCGTTCGTGGGGTCGTACCTATCCTTGGGTGACGTCTGGGTCGCCTTTGACGGTGCGCTCATCATGGCCGAGAAGCTCGCCTTCGCCGTGCGTCGAGGGCTCCTCGGCTACTTTCTCTGGCCGGTGAACTACGTGTTGGGGGAATGGCCCAGCCCATGTAGGAGTTAATGGGCCTTTGTGTGAGCTCGAGGGGCTTCTTGTGAATATCGTGTCCACCAGGGGCTCGGAAGAAAATAACCACCAGGGGCTTGGGGGAAAATTGCCAACTACCCCCATCCCTATATATAGGAGGGTCATTGTGATTGATGGGACAAGCATTGAATGGGGAGAGAATTCCAAGGTACTGTTTCGTTCTCTATTTTCTGCATAGTAGCAATAGAAGTAGAAGTAGAAGAGATAGTTGTAGTAGTAGTAGAGGTAGCAGTAGTGAAGGAAGGAGTAGTCCTCCGAAGGCGCCCTTCGGTTCTTTGCCCCTTCGGAGGAGAAGAGTAATGTGGTGTTGGTGCCCCTTCGGTCCCAATTTACACCAACAGTTTGGCGCCCACCTCGTGGAAAGATTCACAGCCGCATGGTGAGGAAGAACAAAGAAGAGAAAGAAGAGAGGGCACGAGGGATACCAAGGGCCAAGGGAAAGGATTCCGAAGGACCCTTCGGAGTGAAGCAATTTTTGAAGGGAGTTTTTTTCTCTCTTTTTGTGTATTCCTCCGCAAGAAGCTAAGTGCCTCTACTTTACTTCATTTATTTTGCAAAATATTGGTCCGAAGTAAGCTGGAAGTTGAAATTTTTATTTTGTACCCTTCCTCCACTAACACATAAATACATACATTTTTGCTATCACAATATGTTGGCGCATTTGCTTTGTATCTCTTACCAGGATTAGGTCAGCTCAAACTTAAATAAGAATGTCCGGTCATCCATACGAAGCTGCCAGGCTAAAACGAAGCACACTCATTTAACCAACAATGAATGGTCGATGGGCCCCAGCCAACACCATCGGATCGCTAGGTTATATATATATATATATATATGGGAACATATCAGGTGGAAACCAACCCCTCCGTGCAAACTATGGAAACTTCAATGTGAGCCACACGATGTTGATCCAAGGGAAGACTTATGGAAGGTGGGAGGGGTGATGTGCAAAACTCATGAGAGGTGGGAGGGATGATTTGCAAATGCACTTTTGCAAATCACCCCTCCCACCTCCCATGAGCCCTCCTTTGGATCAACATCGTGTGACTCAGATTGAAGTTTCCATAGTTTGCACGGAGGGGTTGGTTTCCACTTGATACGTTCCCTATATATATATATATATCATTTTGCAAAATTATACGACCATTTCAAAATTTATCAGTTTTGACAACCATTCGCCGTGGGCCACGGCGGTTGGGCAAACGCCATGGCCCACGGCGGTTGCAGGAACCCCACGGCGGCAGGCAGCCGCCTTGCAACCGCCGTGCTCCATGGCGGTTGCATGTGGCCAACCGCCGTGGGCTATGGCGGTTGGTTTTTTTTAAAAAAAATTAGCAGAGAAAACACACACATTTGCAATGGCATGTACGGTGCTAGTACTACCCTAACGAAGCGCCTTACATACTGATAACATGCCTTAGGGAATTTAGAAATTTCATTACAACATTCCTAATGAATCTAGTTGTACGAGAACTGCCCGGAGAGTATAGAGCCGCCGGAGTGTTGCGACGGCATGTAGTACCCATGTGGGGGTGGAGGTGGTGAAGGTAGAGGGGACCAATCTTTCTTGTGGCATTCACAAGTGCAGGTCGAACATTTGCAGCACCGGTCTTCTCCTGCGCTAGACGATGGATCTGGAGAAGCCAATGCCTCCGACAGCTCCCGCTTCAGGTTGTAGATGACGACGTCCTCGAGGTAGTCGATGTACTGTTGATAGGGATCAATAGCTGGTGGATCCACCCATTGCGAGAAACCGCAGTTCTCTGCTTGGGTGGAGTACTGCAAAAGGCAAGAAAACGTTACCAAACCAAAGAAAGATGATGAACAAATATATGGACATTGCTTACCCATGCATGTGGGTAGTGCCAGAAGCGACGACCAAAGTTGTTCCATCCCTGGTACACTTGCATCACGCAGAACTCACCGTGTGAACACCTAGACCACAACACCGTTTGCTTCGGTGCGTAGCTTCTAACATCACGCATCGATCTGAAGTCACTCTTGCCTTTCAGTGGGAAATTGGCTTCAAAATCTTCTGATTGCTGATGCCACAACTCAGGACCGAAACCGTGTTCATCCCCACTCCACGAAGCCATTGCCTAATGCTGTGAGAAGAAGGCAATGGAGTGAATGGTGCTACATATAGGCAGAAGAAGGAGGGTGGCTGGGTGGTGGGCCCTTCGATCCGTGGGAAGGGAAACGAAGCAGCGACTCGGAGAAAACACACCCTAGTACTAGGGCACTATCGCTTTGTGGGCCAGTCGATCCGTGGGAGGGGAACGTGTCAGTGACTCGGAGGAAACACAACGACTCTGCATATTACAGTCACTGTAACGAAACACACGTAACGGGTAAAACACACTCTAATGCAGTTCGATTAAAGTTCTTAAGGATACAAACCGAGGACCCTAGTTGACGATGTCATGAAATCCGACATTATTTGATACAGCCCGGCTAATACTCTAGGTCTACTGAGTACAACGGGGATATTTCCCCCTTCCTGATGGCATCCGGCCCAGCTGCCTTGGCCCGGCGAGCCCTCTCCCTCTTCCTCTCTCTATCGGCTTCATGGGTCTGGGCCGCTTCATGTTCTCTCATCTCCTGACGATGGCGCATTTCCTTCTGCTCCTCCTTCTTTTTCTCCTCTCTTTTCCCACTCAACCATGCGGAACCACCTCTCCCTTGCATCACGGGCTTCTCCCTCGACGTAGCTCTTGTCGAAGTCGGATTGCTCGGTATCTAGCCACTGCATGAAATCACAAAGAGGAGGTGGAGTCTTTTTCCAAAGACATGTCAGCAAATATTAAATCACAAATGACAAATGAATAATTGAGAAATGTAGTAAGTCTTTACTTTGGCTCTAAGGTTGCGGTCGAATGGCTGGATCGGGTCGTGCACATAGTTAGCGCACATGAAGAACCTCATCCCGTAGGTGTACCCCAGAACCTTGCACCTAACAAGCTTGCAGTTGTCACCGCAGAAGCACATAGGAGTGTCGATCCCCTGTGGCACCTCGACATTGTCCTTCCTCTTCGTGAGGAACTCCAAGTCCAACTCAGGACCTGAGGAGGCCATTGCAAACCTGCAAAACAAGATTAGAACAATCAGAGGCAAAAAATAATACAACTAAATTGGCATAAATTATTAAAAAAAGAATAGAACAATCACCAGCAAAATAATACAAATAGAAGTTCAATTATTACAATACAGTACCATGCATAAGTTCATACAAGAAATATAGTTCAAATATTACAAATTCCGAAATTAAATGCCCTAACATTACAAGCAACTATGATCATCTGAATCCTGCGTTGGTCCTACGCCCACGTCCACGTCCGCGTCCACATCCGGATGGGGGTTGGGATGGTCCTGAAGTTGCTAATGAGCCCACACTGGCCGTAGGTGGTGCGTTGTAAGCATAACTTGTGGCTGTGCACCTCTTGTACGTGTGACCCGTGTTGTGGCACTTGTAGCACATCACTACCGGAGGTCCAGCTTCTGCTTCGTCCATGTTGTTCCTAATCCTCTTCTTCTTCCGTCTACCAACACCTTGGCACAACTGAGGATCTGGATTTGGTATGTGCACAACATTTTCTTTTGGGTTCTCAGTAAAAGTACCCTGCACGAGGTAGCCTTGAATTGTTCGGTTCCAAATGTTCCGAACAGTTTCCTTGGCGTAGTACCATGGCACGTACCTATGGTAGCTGAATTGTTGCAGTTCATAGCATACAGCGATCACATGTGAGCAGGGGATGTGTAGTAGCTGCGGCTTCCGACATGTACATCTGCATATTTGGTTGCCAAGTTTAGCAACTTGATGCGTCTTTTCACGGGAAGGGCCTAGGCGCATTTTCCCTTCGCACTCAACCTCATAGCTCCACATAATTTCATTGTCATCAGACTGGTGCCAAGGTTGCGCTGTGACCTTGTGCTTAAGTGCTTTATCCTGAGCCTTGGTCAGATACTCAGTCATTCTTGTGCAGTATCTCATTTGAGTGTTCCTCAGAACCTCATACGCTATCTTGCTCCTTGTGTGAAAATACAACATTGTACGATACATAAAGAACTCAATGATGCCAACTAAAGGAAGAGGTCTTGCACCGCGGAGCACACAGTTGTATACCTCAGCGAAATTAGTGGTCTTTATCCCATGTCTTGCTCCGCCCTCGTCAAACATGAGACACCACTTTTCCTTAGGCTCATTCTGAATCCACTGGCTGAAGGTCTTCACAGCACGCCCTCTTCTGCGCCTGACTTGAGGGCCATCTAATCCCACATCCTCAAGAGAAATTGGCTCCTCTCCATGTTCAGGATTCACTGGCCTCTTTGCTATCTCCTCTGATGCCTTCTTTGTCAGATCATCTAATTTCTTCCAGATGGCATCAAACTTCTTCTGCTGAGTCTGCCCACACAACCGCTCAAACAATTTAGACAGGATCTTATTCTTGAACTGGCTGTGGAAGTTTGCTTTCATGTGCCTAACGCACCACCTGCTCTTAACATCTGGCCACAATGGAGCTCTGTATCGCTCTGTGTTGCCCTCTTTCATGTCATTGATTGCTTGCAAAATACCTTTGTGCCTATCGTGTATCACACACACATCCTGGACCACCATGTTCTTCAACCTCTCAAGGAACCAGTACCAACTGTCACCGTTCTCCCCCTCCGCAAATGCAATGGCCAAAGGAAGCAACTGATTGTTACTATCAGCTGCCACAGCTGTCAGGATTGTTCTTTTGTATTTGCCTGTGAGAAAAGTACCATCTATGCAAATGACCGGTCAACACACTTTGAAAGCCTCAATGCAGGCACCCAATGCCAAGAATGACCGCTGAAGCACAAACTTGTTTGGTTTCTCCACACAAGGATAGTCCTTGATATCATAGTAGCTGCCAAGATTCATCTGAACTATTGTGTGTAGCAAGCTAGGCAAATTGTGGTAGGAAGCTTCATAAGTACCCCACCTATGCTCCAACACCTTCTTCTTTGCTTGGTATGCCTTGCCGTAACCGATGGTGTACCCAAATTTTTCCTCAATTGCACCGATAATTGCCTTCGGCTCATAATCAAGGCATTTGACTATGTGAGGGTACATGTGGCTTGCAACAAAATCATCTGAAATGTTTCGGTGCCTTGCATCAATACGATCAAGGGTACAAGTGTGACCCTTCACTTCTTTCACCTGTAAGTAATTATCCCACTTCCCTATATATGCATACACTCGAAAAGAACAATCATCCTTCTTGCAACACACGTCATATATCCTCGGAGAGCTCTTGACTACCCTGAACTCCCTGTGTAAAGTCAAGGTGGACCACTGCTTCACTGCATCCTTCAGATGTGCAGTACTGGGGTACATAGCGCCTTCACAAACCTCATTCTCCGTGTACTCCCATGGCACATTCTCACCACTATTAACAGTACACTGGGAGAAATCGTAGTTCTGCCAATGCAAGGGCACATGATCCTCAGACTCATCATCATCATCATCATCATCATCATCATCATAATCATCATCTGAAGAGTCCTCTTCCAATGCACGTTCATCAGCTTCCAACTCTCTCTGATATTGTCTCATCACCTCTGGGTTTACTTCTCCCTCATCAATAACACCAGTGACAACATAACCTCTAGATGGCTGCTCAACCTCAGAATCCCCTTCTTCCTCCTCTTGTTGTTCACCTTCTTCAGCACCTTCCCCTTCTTCACCACCTCCCCCCTCGTCCACATCCTCAGCTTCCTCATGCACTTGACTGCTAGACCCACCCTTCTAGTAAACTTGGACAAACAAAATCACAGGCAAACCAACTCGGCATGCATTTCGGATAAAACTCCTCCATCGTGGAGTCCCTTCAAGTGGCACGAGCTCCCAATACACTTGTGCACTTCTGTTGATTAGTGCCACCACCGATAGGCATTGGTGCTCTAAATCTACTAAAAATGCCTTAACCAGCCAGTTGGTTATAGCCTCCCAAGTTCTTTCTCCTGCTCTTTTAATATTTTTCTCAATTGAACTATAATTTGACAAGTCAACTCCTTGTGGACCATATATAATTTCTCCAATTCCAAAATATAATTTGATTGTGACGGTCTCCGACATGTCTGATTCATAATAAAAAGCAATAACTGCTATCAAGTACTACATCCAGGGACTAAGAAACAAATAGACCTATATCTAAACTAAATTAACAAACTAATCAGCCGCAATCTACACACTTAACAGTTAATATGTTACGTAATATAAACTACAACTACAGATCTATACTCCAGAAATCTATACCATACATAAATCTACATAAATCTACAGTACACCGAAATAGTAATTAGTGAAATTAGTGAAATCAGTGAAATACCTGCAATGAAGCGAAGAAACAGCAGAGCTTCACTGCTCCGCACCCTCCACCTCCCCGCTTCTCCTTCTCAACCCTAACACTACAAACAGGACTTTTTTAATACTACAGATCTAAATAAACGCATTGAATCACTAATTACGCTTTCTAAGTATAGGTGCTAAAAGAGTTGAAATCGACGAAATACTTACCAATGAAGCGAAGAACCGGCAGAGCTTCGCTGCTCCGCCCCCTCACTCTCTTCTCCTTCCCAACCCTCTCTTTCTTTTTTCCGAATTTTTATGACATTTCTGGGCTAATTTTCGGCTTTTATAGAGGTCAGGAGACCTGCCGCTGTAAGCCACGGCGGCTGTGCGGCCCCTACCGCCGTGGGCTACGGCGGTTGGTCATGCCGCCGTAGCGCAAGGCGAATAGGCCTCAACCGCCGTGGGCCACGACGGCTGACCTTCACACCCGTGGGGGCCCGCAGCTGTTGGCCCAACCGCCGTGGCCCACTGCCACGGCGGTTGGACCTCAAACCGCCATGGGCCACGGCGGCCGCCGTGGGCCACGGCGATTGGTTGTCAAAACTGATAAATTTTGAAACGGTCGTATAATTTTGCAAAATGATTAAAAAATATAAAAAAAATTCACTCCTTTGTGACCATCGGTCGTGCAAATTCAAGAGTTCTTTTTGAGCCACGTACGCTATTCTCTGGCCCGAGACGAAGCTCAGGCTGCATTTTCTCCGTCGAGCTGAAAAACTTTTTGGAGAGCTCACCCAGATGAAACCTCGTCATGGTGGCCAGCACATGGGCCCCTTCATGAACCTGTCGGAGCACATTAGGCCGACTGCCCCCCTTCGGGGCCGAAGGCACCTTCGGAGGCAACGAAGCCCATTTCAGGGCTAAATCCATTCGGCCAATTTTCAAGGCACTTGAAATTTTCAAGGCACTTGAAAAGACGAAGCCCAATTCAAGGCATCAATACTTTTAAAGCCCAAGCTTGTGACATAAGGCCCAGGGACGAGGATGATTGGACATCCAATTACACCAGCCACTTCACTTCGCGGACGAAGCACAACCAACCAAAATCAGAATTGTTAAGGTGACGAGGCCCATGCTGTCAGGAGCTAATGGCATTTCGTCCTACGAAGCCTATTGTGGGTAGCATTGTGCCGTGCTTCGGCCCGGGGACTAGCTGTTGTTTTTGGCACAAGACGAAGCCCAACTTACAGTTTGTTTAACCTTCGGTGACGAAGCCTAATTTACAACAGCTTTTGACCTTCGGTCGTGCAAATACAAGAGTTCTTTAGGGCCACATATGCTATTCTGGCAGCAAGCATAGACCGCCGCGCGGATTATTACGTCCATACAGTTTTTTTAACCTTCGGTGACGAAACCTACCTCTACAAAGCTCATCCTCGCAGCAACGAAACCAAATTTGTTTCCTCATTGGGGCTGATGGCCACTTTAGATGTACATGGGCCTCCGCTACATGTATGGATGGGGGCAGGCGGCTGGTCGAGCGCACAATATGACCGAAGCCCCCTTTGGAGGATATACGTTTCTTTCGTACTCTGGAACCATTTCAAGGAATTTTTCATCATAACGGAATTTCACGAGATGGAATTTTCGTACTTCGGAAGACTATCAGTTAATTTTTTCACCTTCGGCATTATCTCGGTGGGATTTCACGAGATTGATGTTTCACCTTCGGAATTAACTCACTTTCACGAGATTGATGTTTCACCTTCGGAATTAACTCAGTAAATTTTTGTACTCAGACCAATCTCGGTGGGATTTCACGAGATCAATTTTTTCACTTTCGGAATCATCTCAGTGCAATTTTTATTACCCTTCGGAATCATCTTTGGCCGAGCTGCTCAGTGCCTCGTCCCAGCTCGGTCGCATAAGAAATCCAGTTATATCCAAGCAACAGCTGCTTCGGTCTTTCGCGGTGGTATTCTTCGGTAGAGTATTGTCTGGCCAATAGTTAGCTCTCCGCAGTGACTGCAGCTACGAAGTCCAATCAACACACAATATTCAAGCAAGGTATGATTCATGTAAGTTCCGAAGTTGAAAATTAAACTGCCACGTACGGAAGTAGGCCTTGTCCATGCATTTTTCTAGTGTACTGTAGCTTAATAAGCAGCCCAGGCCTCATAGTATTTTGAGCCCTTCGGGATGTGCTCTGAGCCGATTTTTTTTAGACAACCCAAGTACGATGATGCATTTTAGTCCACTACTCCCTCCGTCCCACAAAGACGGTTCGTTTAGAAAATTTAGGACATACTAGTAGTTGTGACAAATGACCTTGTTGTCCCTAATTAATATGCATTGAAACTTGAAAAGAGGCATCAAATAAGCATTTCATTGGCTCTATGTGTTTCTCAATGCAATATTTCCTTGGTACTTGGTGTTAGTTTAATGAGAAGAGCATTTACTACAAGCTAAAAAAACACTCTTTGTGGGACAAATTTTGAAAGCTATATGAACAGTCTTTGCGGGACGGAGGGAGTATTTTTTATTGGCAACAGCTGAACGGCCTAGAGAGATCTTACTGGTTTCCATATGATCGACACTACTAAGAGCTACCTTCGGAACCGAAGGGTCACAGTTCTTTAGTTTTTTATTATGGCTTTGCACCTGAGTATTCTAATATCTTCACCAAAGCACCATTCGTCTTATGTGACAACTTTGACCTTGTTAATTAGAGCTTCGGTGTGCTGTTATTATCTCCAGTATGCTATTGTTAGTTTAAGGCATCAGTTCATTATTATGCCTTTATCTGTGTAAAGTTAGCTTCGATCGATTTATGCCAAACTGCCTTCGGTCTGAAGGGCCTGCATCTACCCTGTTTCTTAGATTGCGAATAAGCTTCCTTTGATAACTGAGCCAGTTAGTATGTTCTTCCTGCTTTAGAGTAAGGTTTTTTATTTTTGTTAATCATTTGTTTAAGCATGGTATGTTATATAGCATCCGAAGGGGTGTGGTTAACCCTCTAAGGGCACCCTTCGGTAATATATATAGGAGTATTTTATTTTCTAGCATGTCAAGCAGAAATCGCAGCAAAGCATTTTCCCTATGGTATCTTTTATTTACTGGTATTGTCTACGGTTTACTTGCTCACCTTTCATCTAGAAACCGAAGGGGTTTTTATGCTGATATTTTATTATACAGCTCTATTACTGTCATGAAGTAGTGCTTGGTGTGGTCCGCGTTTTGTTTTTGGCTATTAATAAACCTTTTTTGGTGTAGTGGCGAAGTACCCTTCGTCTCTGGTTTTAACAGACCAATCCTTGGCTTTAAAGCAGCGAGTACTTGGCCTTAGTCAAATCTTGATGCTCTTCGCAAGGATTTTTTTTCCCGAAAGTTTCGTGTATTTATTCGTTCGCACGTTTCCGAAGCAACAACCCCCCCCCCATGGTGCGGGCAGCGTAGTCTTCGGTCTTTAACTTCGTTGGGTACGTAACGGTGGCCCCCGAAGGCCTGAGGGGGCATTCAGGAGCCACCTGTCACCTAACATTTGTCATGGCGTCGATCTCGTTATGGCAGACGTATGCCTTCTACACGAAGTCTTTTCACTTTGCGACAATGTTTCATCAGGGTGTGCTGAGTACAAGCACTTGATCGTAGTGTGTTTGTCAGATGTTTAGATCTAGACAGCCCACAGGGGGGTTAACCCTGGTGGTTTAGTTGTTCGGTGAGGGGGAATCTAAGGCTAAGAACTCGAAGGTTGCGCACAAGCACACGGAACACAGAGAACACGACGAGTTTATACTGGTTCGGGCCTCCGGAGAGTAAAACCCTACGTCCAGTTGTTGGTGTTGATTGCTTGGGGATTACGTAATTGTACAAGGGGTCGCCCTGCCCGCCTTATATTGGCCAGCGGACAAGGTCGGTTCCCAGATTCCTGGTCGGTTACGACTAGGAGACCTAAGTCTAGTAGATTACAACACTTGCCATATCCGTCGATCTGCTTGGTCGAGATCCACCGATGTCTTGTCTTGTACGCCAAGTCTTGAGGTCGTTCTGGATAAGGTCGTCTGGAGAATCTTCTGGAAGGTCTTCAAGAGGTCGTGTGGGCCGCCAACTAGGTCGGTTGGGCCCACTATCAGGTCGGCGGGTCTTCTGGTAGGCCGGACCCACTTGTCGGGGACGGCCGTGAGCCTGGTCGGTGGGGACCCAAGGGTACCCATGTCTCACAAGCCCCCGAGCGAGGTGTAGGCGCAGCGACCTTAGAAAGGTCATGACGAAGTCGTAGAGCTATCGACAGGTCGAATAGCATGCACGTCGGTCCAAAAGAAAAGAACAAATCGACTTAGCAGCCGACCTGTTTGAAGTCTTGCCGAACGAAGAGATGTCGAGTGACGACCTATAGGAAACAAACTTCCAATAGATCGAAACGATGATGCAAAAAAAATTTTAGAGGGCATCAAGGATGCACTCATAGAGTAGTATCCGAGCATCGTGGCGGGCAGGATGGCCGGTATGATGATCCAAAAAAGAAAGAGAAGAAAAAAGTAGGTCGAGTAACGACGTAATGAGAAACAGGTTTCCCAATAGGTCGATACGACGAACAAAACAAGAGGGCGTCGAAGACGCTCTCGTAGAGTAGTCCCCGAGCATTGAAGCAGGCAGCATGGCTGGTTTGATGCTCAAAAAGGAGAAGAAAACTGAGTCATGGTCTTGATCGAACGAAGTGTAGAGACACCCAGATCTCCCAGCATGGCTGCAAGAAGTCTGGCAGGGCCGACCTCAAGGAGGCCTTGTAGGCGTGCCGACCTCAAAGAGGCCTCAAATCAACAATGTCCAGTATCCGATGATACCTGGTAAGATCTTGAAAGTCGCATGAAGAGGTCGTCGATGATGTCGTAGCTTGAAGTCGTGATTTCCGGAACCGTTGCTAATGAAAATATGTAGATCTTGAGCGAATGGAGTGTAGAGACACCCAGATATATTGCATAGCTGCAAAGAGTCTGGCAGAGCCACTCAAGGCATGCCGACCTTAAGAAGGTCTCAAGTCAAAAGCACCCAAGCATCCAGAGATACTTTGCAGGACCAGTAGGTGCGCACCCCACAGGGAGGCTTTCATTCCCGACGTCAAATCCTGGGTGTCCAAAGCGGGCTGGCAGAGCTATAAGAGCACACCGACCTCGGAAGGTCACGCATCCAAGGCGCCCAACTAGGTTGGCAGAGTCGTAGACATACCGAGGTATTGCAAGACCTAGGTATTAAGGCACGCCGACCTCAGGAAGGTCGTGTTGGTGTCCAGACGACCAACATGGCTGCTGATCATCTGGTGGAGCCAAGACGCTGAGGTATTGACGATCTCAGCAATAGGCACACCGACCACGGGGGCCTGACGAAATCGTAATCGTGAAGCTTCTGATCTCCAGGCGCCCAGACGGATCTGGCGGGGCAGCGAGGCACGCCTACCCCGGAACGTCTTCAATCGAACCTACGACCATTCTGCTCAGGAAACAGAAATATAGGCTGATTGGAATAGGTCCGTTTACATGCAGAGCCATAGCGGGTGCACCAGGACGCAGAGCCTAGCAGGTGCAATGAAGACGCAGAGCCGTAAAGGTTGTGTGTAATCGTCGTCGTCGTCCGTAGTTGTAGCAATGAGGCGCAGGGCCCTCTGACACAAGGTCAGGCTTGTTTACTTCTGTAGACTGCTGGGTCATGGGTCAACAGTGGTTGGAGATTCTCTTACCACCCAGAAAACGACAAACTGCCAACGAATCAAGGGGCAGGCTCAGGCATTGTTGATGTACTAGCGACAAAGGTGTCGCGAGGCAGGGAAAAGACGTCGCCTTTAATCATGCACATGTCTACAGGCCCTCTGGACCACGTGGCGACAGTGTCATCACTTCGCCGGCTGTTCGAGGCCCGGCTCTGGCTATAAATAGCACCATAAGGCTGAAGAAGGCAAGCACCGAGCATTGTTGAGCTATGAAGCCGCAGGGTAGTATTGAGGTCATGCCATGGGCATGTGTCCGTCCACTAGATTGTAGGATGCTGTGTTTGTAGAGGCTTGGAGCTAGAAGAACTCTTGCGAAATGTAGGCAGCACACCTACTCTTTGTACCGTGCCTCAGCGAGGAATCAAGGAGAGTTTGGAGGTGATGCTGTAGAGGCCCGAGGTGAAGCTATAAGTCTTTGGGGAGCATGTGATGCTCGTCGAAGGCTTGCGGTCTGCGCCGAAGAGCATGTCTGCATTCCATAGTCCGGCACAGAGTGTGCCCCGCTATGTGCAGTTTCGTGTAGTTGTTCACCGCAAGGCCGCCATCGAGGTCCTGAGGCTAGAAGAATTCTTGCGACGTGCTCGGCTATAGCAGAGTACACCTCAAGGATTGCTCTAGGTAGATCAGGTCTTCGAGTACGTTTGTATTTTTGTGACAGATTCTGGATCCAATAAGGTCGCAGGCGACTTGTGTACCTTCGAAGTTCTCGTGTAATGTTCGCTCTCTTCTGTCATGTAATGGTCGTTTTGAAGAAATTATTCATCAATGACCTATAGTGATGAATTTGGGGGCTTATCGACCTTGTGGAGATCGAATGTTTCATCAGGACGACCTGACATTTTACTTGTACTCACGACCAAAACTTAGGGCATAGGTCGCCAGACTATCCGTTAGCGTGAAATCCGGCGAGATCGTCTCGCGAAATTAGCGGCACATAGCCGTTAGGGCGAGCTCCTTGCAGCGGAAGGATCTGCAACGGGCACCAGTGGTGGGGCCCTTATAAATAGAGCGGCGGGGACCGGCGTTGACCGTCCCTTTCCATCGTCTTCCTCCTCCCGCCGCCTCCATCGCCATCTTCGCGCCCTAGCCGCCGCGCGCTCCGCATCCAAGCTCCGCCCAGAAATCCTCAACCCGCCGCCGTCTGTAGCAGATCGCGTGCTCGCTTTGCCATCCACGCGGCATGCAGATCCGCATGCGCGTCAAAACCCTAGTGAACTTTAGATCCAAATCCACCCGAGCTCAAGAAATGCCGGCTGCGGCTCCCACGATCCCGTCCCCGGAGACGGTGTGGGATTCTTCGACAATGACCGAGGAAAAGATTCAGGATCTGGTAGAGCGCGGGCTCCTGAGGCCCAAGGCGGAGTTGGAGTGGAAGGCGCCCACCGGCCAGAGGTTCCCGACGGAGGACGATAAGGAGCAGGTCGTCTTCGCTTCCTTCTTCGAGCGCGGGTTCAGCGTGCCCGCCGGCGACTTCTTCCGGGGTCTTCTGTACTACTACAAGCTGGAGTTGGTACACCTCGTCCCCAACTCCATTACTGTGGTTTCGTCGTTCATTCATATGTGCGAGGTGTTCCTTGGGATCCCACCACACTTTGTGTTGTGGCGATATTTCTTCAACGTGAAGACCACCGGCAAGAACACTGGTGTGGTAGGAGCAGTGATGTTCTATCTGAGATCAGGTCTCAAGGTAGAATGGTTAGATATGGATCTGCCGGACAACACCGCAGGGTGGAGGTCGGAATGGTTCTATATCGCTGACCAGAAACCGGCGCTCCCGAAGCGCACAGGGCACAAGCCCGTGAAGATAACGGAATGGGACCTGCAACTCACCTCCCATGAGATGGATGACATCAAGGAGCTGCTGACCTTGGTGGGCGGCCTCAAGAAGAAAGGCCTGACAGGAGGCGCCGTAGCGATGTCTTTTTGTCGTCGTATGATTCAGCCGATCAAGGATCGGGTTCATCCGGCGTATGAGTATTGGGGTCAGACAGACCCTACTCGTGAAGTTAACCGCAAGGTCTCCCAAGAGGAGATGGCGGCCAGGGTGACACAAATGTATTCCGAGCGTATCCGGAACAAGAAGTGCCCAAAGGCTTGTTCTCTCTCCCGACCTACTGATCCTGTAAGTCCTGGGACTACTAGGTCGTTTGTCATGTTTGTTTGCTTACGTTGATCTTACTCTTTGGTGCTTGTCTGTTGCAGGTTCGGGAGATGCACTTTTGGTCTCCTGCACCCTTACCACAGGGTGAGGAACCACGTCGGTAGTTGAGGTCGGTGGACAACCAGCCTCCAGCAGCTGTGCTGCTGGAAAATTATCAGTCAGACTCGTCGGTTGGGGCTGACGAAGATACCGACCTAGAGGTCGGTGACGATGTGGCGAACCGACCTGCAGCAAGCGGCGCCACAAAGCCCGGACGCAAGACAAGGGCGACAACATCAAAGCAGTCAGACACAAGGGCTGCTGCCAAGGTCGAGGCAGCCAAGACTGCCAAGCTTGAGGGTGACAAGAAGAAGAGGAAGAGGAAGGCGAGCCCTCCTCCAGCGATCCGTACGCCGGTGATCCCTACTCCAGCGACCAAGGAGGTCGACGACGATGAGGATGAAGCTACCGATGATCCGCCGATCGTTGAAGATCGTACGGCGAGGAGGTCGCTCAGTCCCGTGGCCAAGAGGCAGCGGGAATTAGAGCAGAAGACAAACGAGGACGACCTCCGTCAGATGAGGGAGGCACAGCGGGCTGCCACTGGTGCGCAGGTGAGGATGCCTGTGAAGATATGGGTAAGGCCCTTTAGGCTGAAGTTGCGTACCCCGGCTACCATAAGGTAAGATCGTGGCACTGAAGTTGATTCATTTGCTAACTTTTTACCAGCTCTTGTATTGTGTTGACAAGGATTTCTGTAGGTCGGACGTCCAACCTCAAAGCGCCTTGGGTGCTCAAGGTTCACCTTCACAGACAAGGTCGTCCGACCATGAGGTCGGGACTCGGGCTTCGGTCGGTGACGCGGGGGCGTCAGCTCCTCCGCCTGTCACTGAAGCCGGGACACAGGATTCTGTTGGCGACGTTGGGGCAGCGTCTTCTCCGCCTATTGTCAATGTAGACCCCATCAACTCGGTGCCCAGCACGTCGGCTCAGGACCCAACTGCAGACCCGATACAGATCGAGCCGCCACAGGAGAACCCAGAAACAACCGGCGTGCAGGCACCGGGTTCGACGTCGACGGGGCCAAATTTGCAGCGTGAAGATATTGACTGGACTGGCACTCCCTGGGAGGCGGATATCTTCGAGGATGACGAGGATATGAGGTCGGTCCGTAGTGCGATCTTGACTCTCAACCAATCTCTCACGGTAAGCAGCTGCCTTTGAATTGGGTACATGACTTGTTTTCTGGATGTAGCTAACGACCTGCTTTGTTTTTGCAAAACAGTCGCTAGCTGACCGTGCCAAGGGCAGGACCGACCAGCTTAGGGGCGCTGCAGCTCTACAGCTACGGGTGGTCGAGCTTGAGCAGGAGCTCAAGCAAGCCCGTGAAACGGCGGCGGCGGACAAGAAGAAGTTCGAGGATGAGCTAGCCGAGGAGAAGCGTAAGACCCGAGAGGCCAACTCACAGTTCAACGCCACAAACATTGGTAAGATCGACTTACTTACGGTTTTTCCCACTATTGCCTTGTGCTGCTGAGGGCTGGACCTCAGGGTTATTTGTATATTGCAGATTTCCACAAGCGGGAGGATGACCTCAAAAATGAGCTGAAGAATACTAAGGAGAAGGTTCGAAGCTTGGAGGTGAACCTCCGGGAGGCCGAAGCTGGTGCCGAGGAGCTGAAGCGAGTGATGAAGGAGACCATAGATAGTGAGTATGCTGTATCTCAAAAGCTGGCTTATGAGAAACAGGCTCGACAGGATCTTGAGGTCAGTCTTGAGGTAGCTTTGAAGGCGCTGTAGAATGACCAAGCGATCATTGCAGGGCAAGAGGTGGAGCTTAACGACCTGAAGAATGCTGCCAACTTTGCGATAGACATATTGGCGTCACAGGTTGAGGGGGAGGAGCCCAAGCCTGCTATCGACCGTCTTCTGGCTACGCCCGAGAAGCTGCTCGGCCTCTTGAAGGCAACGAGTTTGGCGGCGGATACGGAGGTGTTGGTCCAGGTGAAGTCTCACTACCCCGACGTTGACATGGTCAAGGTCGGAGAAGGCCCAGACGCGACGAAGGATCCCAAGGTCGTGGAGCTTGAAGTGTGTGAAGCTGCTATGGCGATAATGGACGCCATTGATTATGAGGGTGACGACGGGGAAGAGTAGTTGTAGTCTTAGAGCTGTACCCCCTCCCTCCTCCAGTCATGTAAATATTACTTGATAACTTTCTTTGTGGCCTACATGACATACTTGCTTTGTGTTTGCGCGAACTTGGTAGCCTTGAAACGGCGTGTCTTGTATCATACTCCGCTAACCACTACTCACGGAGAGGCTGGCTTACCGACCATCACAGCTCAGCAGGGAGACTTACGTGTGATCGGTGCACGGGAGGGAGTCTAGGACTCAGGTTTTGCAACCTTTACGACCAAGCAGGCTTGCAACAACACAAAGTAGGTAGTCATGAGGGACGACATCCTAAGGTCGAACGACCCTTATGTTGGCTTGAGCCAAGCCCCCGAGCATGTTGAGGGGGAGGAGCAGGAAATTTAACCCCCAGGTCTTTCGACCTTTGTATTGGCTTTGGCCAAGCCCCTGAGCATGTCGAGGTGGAGGGTTCATGACATGAAGGATGAGAAGGTAGGGCTTCGAGACACAGCAGATGACTGCTCGAATTAATATTTATTAAACTGAAAAAGTACAAAGACGAGGAATACATAACTGTAATAAAAACTATTCTACGGGTAGAATCGTCGTCGATGCTCCAAGTTCCAAGGGTTGGGTACGCCTTGCCCGTCGCCCCACTGGAGGCGATATGTAGATGGGCTGATGACTTCGGTGACAATGAAGGGTCCTTCCCAAGGGGCAGATAGCTTGTGCATGCTGTCGGTTTTCTGGATACACCTTAGAACTAGGTCGCCAACATTGAAGGAGGTCTCCTTGACGTTGCGATCATGGTACCGACAGAGTTGCTGGTCGTGATGAGCTTGCCTCATAACAGCAGCCATTCTCTACTCCTCGAGGCTGTCGAGGTCGACACGACGAGTCTGCTCGGCTTCTCCCTCCTCGTAGAACTGTATGCGTGGAGCTCCGAAGGTGACGTCAGTGGGTAGGATGGCCTCTGAGCCGTAGACCAGGAAGAAAGGCGAGAAGCCTGTGGCGGAACTCACTTGGGTCCTTAGACCCCAGATTACGTGTGGTAGCTCGGCTAACCACCGGGTAGCATAATTGGAAGCGTCATCAAAGATACGATCTTTGAGAGCTTGAAGAACCATGCCGTTGGCACGTTCGACCTGGCTGTTGCACCTGGGGTGGGCGACTGAGGAGTAGTAGACGTCCATTGTGTTGTCTTGGCAAAAATCCCAAAAGGTAGACCCTGTGAAGGCCGTCCCTAGGTCGGTGATGATCCTGTTGGGCACACCGAAGCGATGTGTTACGTCTTGCATGAATTTAGCTGCTTCCTCCGACGTGACTTTTGCGACAGGTCGGACTTCAATCCACTTGGTGAATTTGTCGACGGCCACAAGGATATACCTGTAGGCGCCTGGAGCGGTTCGGAACGGACCCACAGAGTCGAGGCCCCACATGGCGAAGGGCCAAGATGGGGGAATTGTGCGCAGGGCCTGAGCTGGCAGGTGCTGCTGTTTGGCAAAGAATTGGCATCCTTTGCACCTCTTGACGAGGTCTTTAGCATCAGACATAGCCGTGGGCCAGTAGAAGTCGGAGCGGTACGCCTTGCCGACCAGATTGGCAGATGCCGTGTGGCAGCCACACTCGCCGCCATGAATTTCGGCCAGGAGCTGGAGACCTTCTGATCGCAAGATGCACTTCATCAAGACACCAGTAGAGGCGGCTTTCCTGTATATGTCGTTACCAATCATGATGTAGTTGGCACTTCGTCGTGTGATACGTTCTCGTTCAGCCTTGTCTTCTGGGACTCATTGGTCGAGTAGGAAGGTTAGGAAAGGCTCGCGCCAATCGTCCTCTTTATCAGTCATCAGCACGTCTCGGGGAGGTGCTGGAGTTGGGTCGGGCTGTACTTGGTCTAGATTGTCCGGGTCCAACAGCTTGATTGATGGCTTGCGTAGGTCTTGGACGAACACACCAGCAGGAACTAGAGCTCGCCGGGAGCCTAGTTTGGATAGTACGTCGGCGGCCACATTTGTTGTTGCGTGGCACGTGCTGAAACTCGATTCCCACGAAGTGGCCTTCGAGCTTGCGGATCTCAGCATAGTAAGCATCCATTGTGTCTTTGACACAATCCCACTCCTTGTTGACTTGCTCAATGACGACCTTGGAGTCGTCGTACGCTAGTAGTCGCTTGATGCCAAGGGACACTGCTATACGGAGCCCATGAATTAAAGCTTCATATTCTGCTCCATTGTTGGAGGCCTTGTAGTGTATTTGCAGGACGTACTCGAGCTGCTCTTCCTGAGGAGAGATGAACAGCACTCCTGCTCCTGCACCTTCGAGGTTAAGGGCACTGTTGAAGTACATTATCCAGTGTTCAGGCCGCTCCTTGGGAGGGGGCATCTGGATCTCTGTCCATTCTGATACAAAATCAGCCAGGATCTAGGACTTGATTGCCTGCCTAGGGCAGAACTCGATGTTGAACTCTCCAAGCTCTACCGACCACTTGACGATGCGGCCGTTAGCGTCGCGGTTGCAGATGATCTCCCCCAGCGGAAACGATGAAGGCACCGTAATCTTGTGAGCTTGGAAGTAGTGGTGCAACTTTCTCAACGTGATCAGGAGTGCGTAGAGCAACTTCTGAGGCTGTGAATAACGTGTCTTAGCGTCGGCGAGCACCTCGCTTACGTAATACACAGGTCGTTGAACTGGGTAGGCCTGCCCTTCTTCTTCTCGTTCTGCAACAAGGACTGTGCTGACCACATGAGTGGTGGCAAAGATGTAGAGTAGGAGGGTTTCCCCTGGTATAGGTGGCGTCATGACTGGAGGCGTGGTCAAGGAATCTTTGAGAGCCTCGAAAGCCTTCTGTGCTTCTTCATCCCATACAAATTTATCTGCCTTCTTCAATAGCTTGAAGAAAGGTAGACCTTTTTCGCCGAGCTTACTGATGAAACGACCTAGAGCCACCATCATGCCTGTGAGCTTCATAACGTCTTTCTTGCAAGATGGCTTGGCCATGTTGCGTATTGCGTCGACCTTCACGGGATTTGCTTCGATGCCCCGGTGTCCGACCATGAAGCCCAGGAGCAATCCGGAGGGGACACCAAAGACGCACTTGGTCGGGTTGAGCTTCCACTCGTACTCGCGTAGGTTGGAGAAGGTCTTCGCGAGGTCGGTGATGAGCTGATCTTCCTCGGTGGTCTTGACGACCACATCGTCGACGTTAGCTTCTACGTTTTTCCCGATCTGCGACTTCAGGTATGTTGCTCCAGCATTTTTGAGGCCAAAGGTCATGACCTTGTAGCAATAGATGCCATTAGGCGTTATGAACACCGTTTTGTCTTCATCGTCAGGATTCAAGGCTATCTGGTGATAACCTGATTAGCAGTCGAGAAAGCACAATAGAACGCTACCAGCCGTGGAGTCCACGACCTGGTCGATGCGAGGAAGAGGGAAGGGATCTTTCGGGCGGTGCTTGTTGAGGTCGGTGTAGTCGATACACATCCTTAATCCTCCAGTCTTCTTGGGTACAAGGACCAGGTTTGCGAGCCAAACCGGGTGTTTACATTCACGAATAAATCCTGCAGCTAAGAGCTTGCAGACTTCTACTTCTATAGCTTGCTTTCTATCTTTTGCAAATCGCCGGAGCTTTTGCTTGATAGGTCGAGCGGTCTTGCTTACTTCAAGGGCGTGCTCAGCCAGCCTCCTAGGGACACCGGGCATGTCGGACGGACTCCATGCGAAGATGTCGGCATTGTCCCTGAGGAAACTGGTGAGCGCGAGTTCCTATTTAGGATCGAGGTTAGCCCCGATGGTGACTTCCTTGGACGCGTCGGGCAGGCCGAGGCAAACTTTCTTCACAGCAGGACTGGGGTCCAAGGCAGTGGTCGTGCGCTTCTGTTCTGACACCTCCAGAGTGGTTTGGTCAATCTTGGCTGCCTGAGCGACCATGACCGTAGCAGCAGCTTTACACGCAGAGACCTTGGAGAGGTCGATAGTGTCGCTCCCGCAGTTGTAGGAGACCATGATGTCACCGAGGACGGAAAGGATCTCGTTTGGTGCTGGCATCTTCATGATGAGGTAGGTGTGGTGTGGTATGGCCATGAACTTGGCCAACATGGGTCGACCAAGGATGGCATGGTAGGAGGAGCGGAAGTCCGCGACCTCGAACGTCAGGTACTCTGTGCGGAAGTTTTCCTGTTTGCCAAAGGTGACCGGTAGGCATACACGACCTATGGGGTATGCAACCTTGCCGGGCACGACCCCGTAGAAGGGTTCATCGCAAGCGGTCATCTTGGAGAAGTCGTAGTCCATCTTTCTCAGTGTTTCTGCGAAGATGATGTTCAAGCTGCTGCCCCCATCGATAAGGGTCTTAGGCAGGAACGCACCATCCACTATGGGGTTGACGACCAGCGGGTAGGTCCCGGGGTCAGGTATGTGGACCCAATGGTCTTTCCTTGAGAAAGTGATGGGGTACTCCGACCAACGCAGAGGTTGTGGAGTTTCTGTGTTGACTTGGCCGATCTCCCTTGCGTTTGATCGTATCTGTCTATTGCTCTTGGCTGCCTAATGACCACCAACGATGAAGTTGATCTCCCGGTTGGCGGTCTGAAACGTACCATTGGGGTTGCCCCCTTTTGGCGGCGGTGGTGGAGAAGGCTCCTTGCGGTGGTTGTCGTTGCGGTTGTGGTCGTCTTGTCAACGACGATCGTCACGCCGGTCGTCGCGGCGCTCATCACGCCGGTCGTTACGGTTGTCTTCGCGGCGATCGTCGCGGCGGTAGTCGTCACGTTGGTCATCACGATGGTCATCGCGGCGATCATCGCGGCGATCATCGCGGCGATAGTCGCGGCGGTAATCACGGCGGTCCCTGTCGTCGTTGCGACGGTAGGGTCGGCGGTCACGGTAATCACGTCGATCAGGTCGACGGTTACGATTGTCGTAGCGACGACTGCTGTTCTGGTCGTCGTTGTTGCCGCTCTTGGTCTTCTTGGGCTCCGGAGGTACCCCTAGGGCACGCTTTAGCTGTTCACACTCCCTCATGGTGTGCTTGGCGTCGCGGTGGAACTAGCATTGGTCGTCCATGACCATGTTGAAGTCACCTTCAAGGAAGGTGGAAGGTCTGGGTGGGTCAGTCGTATAGACTTCGCCGGATCGCTTGCGCGACCTGCTGTCACTGTCGTCGTGGTCTTCTCCTTTGAAGTCGTGCGTCACCGCATCTTGAGTGTCGACGAGCTTGTCGACGTAGGCCATGAGGTCGGTGATGGTGTGGGCGTCAGCTTCGTGGATCTTCTCAAAGAGCTTGATGTTGGTAACCCCCTTCTTGTAGTAGGCTATGACGTCTTCGTCTTTGACACCTGCAAGGGTGTTGCGGTTCTCAAAGTAGCGGTTAGTGTACTCTCAGAGAGTTTCGTCATGCCTCATTCGCACTCTAGCGAGGTGATGTGTGTTGCCTGGACGGTTGTAGGTCGCTTGATAGTTGGTCGTGAAGAGCCGTGACAAGGTCGCCCACGAGGTGATGCACTCCGCAGGAAGATTGTCGAGCCACAGGAGTGGTGGTTTGCCCATCACGAGGGGAAAATATCCCGCCATGTGATCCTCATTGCCTCCAGAGGTGCGTGCCGCGATGTTGTACATCTTGAGCCAAATACTTGGGTCGGAGCGACCGCCGTATTTCTCAATGGCTGGCTTGAAGTCCTTGGGATACCTGATTGTCCTGAGACGACGTGAAAACGTCGGGAAGTTGGTGACTGCTCCAGGATTGGCTGATGGGGCATAGGCCGTCGGGATGATGTAGAGGTCATCTGGAGGACCATTATCTTGGTCGTACTGGGCACATCGTAGGAGCTCTTGGTCATGCATCTGCCGAAGTTCCGTTGCTTGAATAGGATTATTGGCGTTAAGGGGATCAGGGACCCTGTTGTCGCGGTCGTAGTTAGCACGGCGTGCTATTTCCACTTCGTCTCGTATATGTCGACATTGACTGCTCTGGGCGTGGTTGTCTTGTACTGGTGGAGGTTGAGCTCCAGCATTCTGCCTTGCGTTGGCGGCAGCATTCTACTGTTGGGCGCCAGCCGCATTGGCGGCATTGTTTTGGGCATTGCCAGGAGCGTTACCAGCTGGATTGGCTGCTAGATTGGCAGTGACATTGGCAGCGGGATTGACCGGTGGTGCTACTTCGTTTTCGCCTCCTCCCTCTTCAGCTACGGGCTCAAGGGGAGCGTTGTTGTGTCGTTGGTGACGAGGTCGATCCGACCTACTCCTGGAGTAGGAGCTTGAAGCTGATCTGCTGTATCCTGGACCCCTTTCTTCAACCTGGGCGGTAGCGACGCAGATGTGAGCTTGTAGGCGCCGTATTGTAGGAGTATCCTCAAGTTGACCCAGTGCGGCAAGAGCTGCGCCTAAGTTTGCTTGAGGAGAATTGTAGACTTTATGGCCGTCTTGCTCAAAGTCCCTTAGGAGGTCTCTGGCACGTAGGCGGTTTCGACGAGGCTCGTTGCGATTCTGTTGCTGTTGAGGAGCTGCTTGAGCTGCGGGGGCTTGCGCCCCGACGTTGCCTACTGGTTGGTCGCCGGCACCTTGCCCGACGTTGACCGCGGGCTGACCTGCGCCTGCGGCGGCTGCGTCTAACTCCTGCTGACGGCGTGTAGCTCTTGCGGCGTTGGCGTTTTCACGCTCTATGCGCTACTCATCTGTCTCTCCGGGTTGAGGAGGTACGTCTGCAGAGACCACGAGGACCTCTCGGTCTGAGATCTCAAACGCTTCTCCCGGATAGTTCGGGGAGATGGTCGTACGAGTGATCTGAAACGCGAGGCGGTCCGGAGACGGCTCGCGGTTAAGCTGGCGGCGATGAGCCGTAGTGAGAGGTCGGCGAAGCTTCTTGAGTACACGGCACTGGCGAGCCGTGTGTTTGGAGTCTTCATGGACGGGGCAAGGGTCGTCGAGGTGATCCCTGCGGTTCCCGCGATCTGGAGTCTTGGGTTCAGATTGGATCTGAAGCTTGTTCTTCATGTAGCGAGATGCTGCATGAGTTGCGTTCCGCAGGCCAAGAGGCATGCGGGATGAAGATGGAGGGGTCCTGCGAGGGCGTTTGACGCAATCACAGACCTTGATCATGTCAGAGAGCATGTCTTCGACACGATCGAGCCCCGCGATCAGGTCGCTAGGTGTGGGTGGGTGGGTTTTCTCCAGCAGATCGGATCCGACCTGCTGGTTGGAGGTGACCGCAGCACTCTCGATGACGGGGCATGCGGCTGGAACAGTGGATCCCGCCGGCATAGAGCCGAAGCAGATGTCGATGGGGTTGGCGAGGATGTCCGCCATGCTCTCCGGGAAGATGACGCCGTTGGTCGAAGCCATCGAGTTGCACGAAGAACCCTGGATTCCGCCCCTACCTGGCGCGTCAACTGTCAGATGTTTAGATCTGGACAGCCCACAGGGGGATTAACCCCGGTGGTTTAGTTGTTCGGTGAGGGGGAATCTAAGGCTAAGAACTCGAAGGTTGCGCACGAGCACATGGAACACAGAGAACACGATGAGTTTATACTGGTTCGGGCCTCCGGAGAGTAAAACCCTACATCCAGTTGTTGGTGTAGATTGCTTGGGGATTACGTAATTGTACAAGGGGTCGCCCTGCCCGCCTTATATTGGCCAGCGGACAAGGTCGGTTCCCAGATTCCTGGTCGTAAGTCTAGTAGATTACAACACTTGCCATATCCGTCGATCTGCTTGGTTGGGATCCACCGATGTCTTGTCTTGTACGCCAAGTCTTGAGGTCGTTCTGGATAAGGTCATCTGGAGAATCTTCTGGAAGGTCTTTAAGAGGTCGTGTGGGCCGCCAACTAGGTCGGTTGGGCCCACTGTCAGGTCGGCGGGTCTTCTGGTAGGCTGGACCCACTTGTCGGGGACGGCCGTGAGCCTGGTCGGTGGGGACCCAGGGGTACCCATGTCTCACAGTGTTATACTTCCTCTTCGCTGGTGAGCGAGGGGCTGTTATTCATGTTTCTTCCGGATTCGTTTTTGCCACTAACATGCAGGTGTCGTCAATCAATTTAAGTACCTCGTCGCCTCCATGAACTAACTCTATATATGAAGTATTTATATCTCTTGAATGCAGGGCCAACTACCATATGTAAGTATCTTACCATCATCTCAGTCTTATTTTTGCATAATTGCTCCTTCTTTTGTACCCCCGTTCCATTTTTAGCGTGTACTCTAACCCTTCGTATTTCATATGCTCTCGCACCTTCATCTCAAATGTTCTAAGGGCCTTTTATTAATTAGTTATACTTCGTACCCTGTTCACAATGATTTGTTGTATAGAGATATTATGTTTTGTGTGTGCACTTCGTCAGGACTATTGCAGGTTATAGCCTTTGAGTTATCGGTTTTCACCCCGAAGATAGTGACTCTATTATTGACTTGGGAATGGCTATGCCATATCAATTGGTTTCAATGTCTATTGAACTTCATCGAGTGATTGCTGGGATTTCCATATGGACTTCGGTATCATTGGATTTTTAGTCATCTCGTGGTTTCACCACACAAGTTGAGAATCTAATCAATGGATGTCTTTTGCATTATTTTACCTAACCTTTTCATCCTAGCCTTCATCCAAGAGCATACTTTCGTACACACTTTTATACATATATACATGCATAGCACCGAAGCGTGGAGCCGAGAGTGCTCACGTCGAAGGACCGAGTGGGGTCAAAGGCTCCGTTTGCATGAGGCAAACGACCGGTCCCGTGATGACCGGAGTTGAACTTGCAAAGGCAAGTAGCTGGCTCCGTTATAGCCGAAGTATCGTTTGCATGAGGCAAATGACCGGTCCCGTGATGACTGGAGTTGAACTTGCAAAGGCAAGTAGCTAGCTCCGTTATAGCCGAAGTTTCGTTTGCAGGAAGCAAACGACCGTTCCCCGTAATGACCGAAGTTGAACTTGCAAAGGCAAGTAGCCGGCTCCGTTATAGCCGAAGTTTCGTTTGCAGGAGGCAAACGACCGGTCCCGTAATGACCGAAGTTGAACTTGCAAAGGCAAGTATCTGGCTCCGTTATAGCTGAGGTTCCGTTTGTAGAAGCAAACGACTGGTCATGTCATGACCGGAGTTGAGCTGAGACACACCGAAGGCCCGAGAGTGGCTTCGGATTTGTTTGTGCAATGCAAATTGAGATAGATTGTTTCTTGTCTAACAAGTTTTTGAGTTTCTTGAATAAAAATGATTCGCCTCGAATGGAGTGTTGAACAGAAAAGTATGGACTTCGTCTATATTGTCTACTTCGTCACCGACAGGTTTAGCTTGACGAATATCTAGCACGAGGGGCTTCATCGAGTACTTCATCAACGTTATTCAACTACCTCACCAACTTCCACCACTTCGTCATCGACATGGTTCGGCACGAGGGGGCTTCCCCAACTACCTCTTCATCGACATGTGTTCGGCTCGAGGGGCTTCGTCTACTTTGTCGACGTCGTCTTTCAGCTTCGTCTTCGGCGTCTACCTCACCGACGACGACAGGACTCCGGCTCGAGGGGCTTCGTTGTCTACCTCGTCGGCATCGACTTTCGACTTCGTCTTCATCGTCTACTTCACCGACATCGACTCCGGCTTCACTTTATCAACCGTACTTCGTCGCACGCAGTGTACGGCGCCAGGGCCTTCATCACAATCATTGGACAAGAGGGGCTATGGTGGCATCGGGATGAGTGACGTCACCCCGAAGTATGAAGTCTTGCCCGGTGATTGTGACCGAAGGCAAGACCGAAGCAGATGAAGGAGAAGCATCGAGGATAAAGGCCATCTTAGTAACAACGACGAAGCCGACGTCATCACCGAAGGCACCCTTCAGCGTCGAAATAAGACCGAAGACGAACATTAGTCAGGCTGGCTGATAACTTCGCGTGCATGTAAATCCGCAGGGCGTACGTGCTCTTTCTCCACTCCGGTTTTTCCCACTGGGTTTTTCGGAATGGAGTTTTTAGTGAGGCGTACGGGCGGGGGCCTTGAGGGTGTTCATCGAGGCTGAAGGTGCATGGAGGTCTGGGCCAGTCCATATGTATTCAACTACTCCGCTTTGTTGTGCCAGCCAAACTGAAGTAGCTGAGGGGCTACTGTTGGGGGAATGGCCCAGCCCATGTAGGAGTTAATGGGCATTTGTGTAAGCTCGAGGGGCTTCTTGTGAATATCGTGTCCACCAGGGGCTCGGAAGAAAATAACCACCAGGGGCATGGGGGAAAATTGCCAACTACCCCATCCCTATATATAGGAGGGTCATGCATCAGAGTGGTGTAAATCGGTGTAATTTACCGAATAATGGATGTGTTTTACACTTTACTGACTAGCCATCCATGATTTACTCCAATACATTTCCACTGGAAAAAAGTGAACTTGCTAAGGTAATGTTCTTAATTCTTTTATGCATTCGCCCTTGCATGAAACGAATTGCTCATCAATGCACTTGTCAAACAATGTCCACTGCACTTCTGAATTCTGAGTATTTTGCAAAAGAGAAAAGGCTACCACAAAGAGTAAATATATTTCTCGACTGAAGAAAACAAAATTAATGTTCTAAATCGGAAATGAATTTGAAATATATACCATCTCATTATATTTGGGAACTGCTATGCTCCTCAATCCAGAGAATCATGCTCGTGGATTGAAAAGAAGAAATCATTCTTTCAGGAAAAAAAAAGGGAAAAGCTAAAGGACACTCAAAGTGACAAATAAATAGTCAAAAAAAAACGGATAAGCTACATCAAGGATAACCACCAAATATTGGGTTGGGCTTCTAACCCAAACCAACACTTGCACGATGCTTTTTCGGGATTGTGTTAGGTCGACATGGCCCACGAGTAGGTAGCAAGACATGCAGAATTTTTTTTATTTTAACCCTTTTATTTTTTTAAAAAATCCATACCAAACTAATTTAGCTTTTTTAATTATGTCAAAGCCGTGAGGCAAGTTTGTTGATTGTTGTGCGTCTATATATGGTTCGTTATCAATGCTCAAGCTAATTAAAAATGCATGGCTGAACTCAAAAGATTAGACTTACTTTTTGGCTCATTTGATCTACTAACAATGATGCACGTGCGGCGCGCACGTGTTTGCTAATTGCTACTCGGTGACAGTAGCTGAAGCCGCTCGATAAGCAACGCCGCTAATCAAGAGCAATAGCACATGATGCAAACCCTGTAGCAACTCCAAATATTGATTGCACGCCGTTGCAACCTAACCCATTGAGCCAACAAAGCAAAAAATGGGACACAATTCAGAGAACAACCCCCGCTCCGGACAGTCAAAGACTAACCGTTAGGATATATGCCCATGCGTTACACGAGAGAAACTATTTCATATTATAGATTTTTTCAAGGCTCCGTGATAAAAATTGCCACCTTTATTTATTCCGAGTAGTATATATCTCTTTTTAATAGTCAAATAAAAGGATTCTCATAATATAAATATATCATTAATATTTATGCTCGTTCGCCTAGCTTATCAACCATTAGCCAACAATACTTTTCTCTCAAAAAAACCACGCACCAACCATCAGTCAACAGTACTTTTCTCTCAGAACAAATGATCATCAGCAACCAACCACCACAGCCAAACGAACAGAGCCTTGGTAGATGAGACCTATCCTTTATACAATATGCGCCGATTACCAATAAATATTAGAAAGTACAGTAGCAACCATTACTGATAATCAAAAAATATTTTGTGAAAGCGTACATACATCATGCATCATCCACGTATTTGCTTTGATCTAGGAGGCACAACAAATCTTTTTATTTGATAGATATATTGTCTATCTTCACCAGTAGATCAGATTCCAATGCAGAGATGTTTCCTTTGCTATTCAAACACAAAAATCCAGGCCACTCATTGTACATCTGCCAAAAGTCAAGTAATTTGAACAATCATAACTGAGGGAACTAATATTGTATAATGAAAAAATAACAAATACCTTTTGGGAGATAATCATATGCTTCGTTAATCTTAGTTTTGCTATGGTCTTCTGATTGCTTAATTACTTGGTTCCAAAGTGTCACAACAATCAATCTGATTATCTGATTCAGGAACAATCCTGATTCAGAAACAATCGATTCAGAATACTTTGATTTTTTAAAATGGTCTATCATCAAGATCCACACCACTTGGTAATTCAAACGTTCGAATCCATTATGAGAAAAATAAGGCATGAATCCTAACAAAGGCAATGGGTAGATTTTGTCAGTTTGTGTAACAACAGGAATAAGCAGACTTTGATGAGATTACGAGCGAGCAAACTTACTTGTAGTTGTTATCCGGCGAGAGCGATCCTCTCGGTGAGATGACGAGCACCCCAATCAGAATTGGTACCCGATGAGTTTAGGAACGCCCAATATTCCTTCTTTGTTGTTTATATTAGATCGAAAAAATAGCAAACCAAAACAGTTCTAGTTGGGTACGACAGATAATACGAATCCAAATACTCTCCCGGCTCAGAGTCGATCTCCCATGGAAGCACGCACCACACGTGCAGAGGTGGTTGGCGGCCGAAACCATGCATCGAGGGGGCCGTCAGCGTCCTCCCTTCTCCTCCACACGCAACCTCCAGTGGCAGCACACTCAGCATCCGTGCGTATCGGCTGGCGAGAGGGCCGCCGGCGTCCTCTCTTCTCCCCACACGCAACCTCCCGTGGCAGCACGCACCATGCATGCGTGGAGGTGGTGGCCGGTGGATGGCCAGGGGGCCAGTGGCGACGGACGGCGAGCGGGTGAGGTCAACAGGTGACACGTCACAGTGTTGGAGATGGTGATGAATGAGGGGTACGGGTCGGTGGCGGGCGTTTTTTTGCCAATGCGAACTTGGGTGGGCCCAGTGGGTACGCGCGAGCGGGTACGTAGGGGTGTAGGTGACAAAATAATTATGTTTTTCGCATAAGCGCTCTCCAAATTGCGATTCTATGGGTGTTTCACTTCCACCCTATCCGATCCTTCGATTAGATGACGGGTGGGTCCGACATGAGAGGTAAGGTGGACCCGAGTTGGGTGAGTGTGAGACATGGGTACCCCTGGGTCCCCACCGACCAGGCTCACGGCCGTCCCCGACAAGTGGGTCCGGCCTACCAGAAGACCCGCCGACCTGTCAGTGGGCCCAACCGACCTAGTTGGCGGCCCACACGACCTCCTGAAGACCTTCCAGAAGATTCCCCAGACGACTTTATCCCGAACGACCTCAAGACTTGGCGTACAAGACAAGACATTGGTGGATTTCGACCAAAGCAGATCGACGGATATGGCAAGTGTCATAGTCAGCTAGATTTAGGTCTCCTGGTCGTGTCCGACCTGGAATCTGGGAACCGACCTTGTCCGCTGGCCAATATAAGGCGGGCAGGGCGACCCCTTGTATCAATACGCAATCCTCAAGCAATCTACACCAACAACTGGACGTAGGGTTTTACTCTCCGGAGGCCCGAACCAGTATAAACTCGCCGTGTTCTCTGTGTTCCGTGTGCTCGAGCACAACCATCGAGTTCTTAGCCTTAGATTCCACCCCGCCGAACAACTAAACCACAGGGATTAACACCCCCATGAGCTGTCCAGATCTCACCATCTGACAGTTGGCGCGCCAGGTAGGGGGAAATCCAAGGTTCTTCGTGCAACTCGATGGCTCCAACCAACGGTGTCATCTTCCCAGAGAGCATGGCGGACATCCTCGCCAATCCCGTCGACATCTGCTTCGGTTCTATGCCGGCGAAATCCACCATTCCAGCCGCCTGCCTCGTCATCGAGAACAATGCGGTCACTTCCGACCAGCAGGTCGGTACAGATCTGCTGGCGGAAACCCACCCACCCACTCCTAGCGACCTGATCGCGGGACTCAATCGTGTCGAAGGTATGCTTTCCGACACGATCAAGGTCTGCAAACACGTCAAACGCCCTCGCAGGACCCCTCCGTCTTCACCTAGCATGCCTCTTGGCCTGTGGAATGCAATTCACGTAGCGTCTCGCTACATGAAGCGCAAGATCCAGATCGAATCTGGATCCAAGATACCAGATCGTGGAAACTACAGGAGTCACCTCGACGACCCTTGCCCCATCCATGAGAGTCCCAAACACACGGCTCGCCAGTGCCGTGTGCTCAAGAAGCTTCGACGACCTCTCACTGCGGCTCATCACCGCCAGATCAACCGAGAGCCGCCCTGCTGTGTCTCGAGTCCCACCTCCTCTCCTTCCATGTCATAAACCCTCCCCCTCGACATGCTCGGGGGCTTGGCTAAAGCCAATACAAGGGTCGTAAGACCTGGGGGTTAAATTCTTCTGTTCCTCCCCCTCGACATGCTCGGGGGCTTGGCTCAAAGCCAACCTAAGGGTCAAATCGACCTGAGGACGCCGTCTCTCATGACTACCTATTTTGTATATTGCGAGCCTGCTTGGTCGTAAAGGTTGTAAAACCTGAGTCCCTGACTCCTTCCCGCGCGCCGATCACATGTAAGCCTCCCCGCTGAGCTATGTTGGTCGGTAAGCCAGCCTCTCCGTGAGAAGTGGTTAGCGGTCTACAATACAAAGAAAGATACTACAAGGCTACCAAGTTCGCGTAAACACAAAATAAGTACGTCGTGCAGGCCATAAAGCAAGTTATTAAGCAATGTTTACATGACCGAAGGAAAAGGGGGTACAACTCGGAGACAACGACTACTCTTCGCCATCGTCGCCTTCATAGTCAAGAGCATCCATCACTGCTGTAGCAGCATCGTGCACTTCGAGCTCTAAGGCCTTGAGGTCTTTCGTCGTATCAGAACTCTCCCCGACCTTGACCATATCAACCTCGGGGTAGTGCGACTTCACCCGCACTAACGCCTCCGTGGCTGCCGCCAAGCTTGTCGCCCTCAGCAGATCGAGAAGCCTCTCGGGTATGTCTATAAGACGATCAAGAGCAGACTTCGGCTCCTCCCCCTCGACCTGCGACGCTATCATGTCCATAGCATAATGGGCAGCATTCTTCAGGTCATTCAGCTCCACCTCTTGCCTTGCAATGATTACTTGGTCATTCTGCAATGACTTCAAAGCTACCTCGAGGCTGACCTCGAGATCTTGCCGAGCCTGTTTCTCATAAGTCAGCTTTTGAGTCACGACCAACTCACTATCTATTTTCTCCTTCATCACCCGCTTGAGCTCGTTGGCGCCAGCCTCGGCCTCTCGCAGGTTCACCTCCAAGTTTCGAACCCTTTCCTTGGTGTTCTTCAGGTCGTTTTTGAGGTCATCCTCACACCTGTGAAAGTCTACAACATACGGGCAAACACTATAAGGTCAAAACCCTCAGCAGCACAAGACAACAATGGCGAAAAACATGTAAGCAAATAAAACTTACCAATGTTTGCGGCGTTAAATTGCGCATTGGCCTCCTTGGTCTTGCGCTTCTCTTCGGCCAGCTCGTCCTCGAGCCTCCTCTTATCTGCCGCCGCCGCTTCACGGACCTGCTTAAGCTCTTGCTCAAGCTCGACCACCCGCAGCTGTGTGGCTGCGGCATTCTTCAGCAGGTCGGACCTGCCCTTCGCACGATCAGCCAGCGACTGCTCCAAGGAATCAGGTCATCAGTTACAAGTTTGCAACTACGTCTTCACAAACAGCACAGGAGAAAGGCTTACTGTCAACGCTTCGTTAAGCGTCAAGATCGCGTTCCGGGCCGCCCGCATATCCTCATTATCGTCGAAGATATCCTCCTGCCAAGGAGTACCATTCCAGTCAATCTCTCTACGTCTCAACGTTGGCCCTGTTGATGGCGAACTCGGTACCTGCGCGCCGGATGTTTCTGGATTCTTCGGCGGCTGCTCGAGTTGAATCGGGTCCCCAGTAAAGTCCTGATCCGACGTGCTGGGTACCGCATTGATAGGGTCCACGTCGGTGACGGGGAGAGAGGTCGACGCTCCGACATCGTCAGTAGAGCCCTGTGCTCCGACATTAGCAGCAGGTGGAGGAGTTGCCGTCCTCGCATCATCAACCAGCGTCTACGCCCCGACCTCATGGTCGGGCGACCTCGTTCGTGAAGGCGATACCTGGGCACTCAGGTCGCGCTGGGGACGTGCACCCGACCTGCAGAGACCATCATCAAGATCCAGCAACAACATTAAATGAAAGACCTTCAGAAAAACGACCCTACCTCACAATAGCTGGGGGCGCGTAACTTAGGCCTAAAAGGCTGTACTTTCACCAGCACAGGCATCCTCGCCTGCGCTCCTACAGCAGCACGCTGCGCCTCCATCCTTTGACGGAGGTCGTCCTCCGTCGTCTTCTGCGTCAACTCCCGCTGCCTCTTGGCCGCGGGACTCAACGACCTCCTCACCATTCGATCTTCAACAACCGGCGGCTCATCGGTGGCCTCATCTTCATCTTCCTCATCAGACTCGACCTCCCTAGACGGAGGTGTAGGAATCACCGGCGTCTCAACCGCCGGTGGAGGACTCGCCTTCCTCTTCCTCTTCTTCTTCTTCTCTGCCTCCAGTTTGGCGGTTTTAGTCGCCTCGGCCTGTGCAGTAGCCTTCAAGACCGGCTGCTTGGCCGTCGCTGCCCTCATTCTACGCTTGGGCTTGGCAGCACTGCTCGCCTCTGAGCAGCTTCCCACGTCGTCACCGACCTCTTGGTTAGTGTCTTCATCAGCTTCCACTGATGAGTCTGACTCATAATTCTCTAGCAGCCTAGCTGCTGGAGGTTGGTATTTGTCCGACCTTAGCTTCCGACGAGGTTCTTCGCCTTCCGGAAGAGGTGCCGGACACCAGAACTGCCTCTCCCGTTCCTGCGATGGATGAAGAGCAAAGAAGTAAGAACGACGTAAGAGCAAAAGAATATAGCAAACGACCTAGTAGTTCCAGGAATTACTGGGTCAGCCGGACGGCTCAACGAGTACGCCTTTGGGCACTTCTTGATCCGTGCCTTTCCGGCATAGATCTGTGACACCCTAGCCGCCATCTCCTCCTTGGGGACCTTGCGGTTCACCTCGCGAGTGGGGTCCGATTGTCCCCAGTACTCGTACGCTGGGTGCACCCGATCCTTGATCGGTTGGATCAGGCGTCGGCAGAACGACCTAGCAACCGAACCCCCCGTCACACCCCTCTTCTTGAGGTCGGTGACCAGTGCAAGCACTTCCTTGACATCGTCCATCTCGCGCGACGTCAACGGCAGATCCCACTCTGGTATCTTCACGGGCTTGTGCCCAGTCCGCTTCGGGAGCGCCGGCTTTTGATCGGCGATGTAGAACCAATCCGACCTCCACCCAGTGTTGTCATCCGGCAGATCCGAATCAATCCACTCTGACTTGAGGCCCGACCTTAAGCAGAACATCACAGCACCAACAACACCAGCACGTTTGCCGGTGGTCTTCACGCAGAAGAGATGTCGCCAGAGAAGGAAGTGGGGCGATATCCCCAGATACGCCTCACAGAAATGTATAAACGTCAACACTACAGTGATGGAGTTGGGGACGAGGTGTACCAGCTCCAACTTGTAGTAGAAGAGAAGCCCTCGGAAGAAATCCCCGACGGGGATGTTGAACCCGCGTTCGAAGAAAGAACCAAAGACGACCTGCTCCCTGACGTCTTCCATCGGGAAAGCCTCGCCCGTCGGCGCCTTCCACTCCACTTCCGCCTTAGGCCTCAACAGCCCGCAGTCCACCAGGGCTTGAATCTTTGCCTCCGTCATCGTTGAAGACTCCCACACCGTCTGCGGGTCGGGAATCGCACGGGTCGGCGCCGCCATTTCTCGAGCTTTAATGGATCTGGATCTAAAGGACACTAGGGTTTTGACGCGCATGCGCGGTGGCGCAGGGCGCGGATGGCGGAGCTGATGCGCTGCCGGTTAGAGATGGTGGCGGATTGGAGAAGTTAGGGCGGAGGTTGGAGACGGAACCGTGGCGGCTATGGCGTGGTAGCTCTGGCGGTGACGGCGACGGGAGGAAGAAGATGAAGGGACCGGTCAACGATGGCCCTCACCGCTCTATTTATACGAGCCCCACTGGGTCTGCCTGTTGCGGCTCCTTCCACTGTACGGAGATCACCGCAACGGCTCCGTGCCGATAATTTTGCGCGTTGATCACGCCGGATTTTGCGCCAATGGATATCTACTTAACAGACGAAGACCTACACTCTGAGTTTAGGTCGTAAACATCACAAAAGCATCAGGTCGTCCTGATTCCACAATTCGATCCACACAAGGTCGACAAGCCCCCAAAATAATGACATTTAGGTCTTTGACGAATCAATTCGTCAAACCGACCAGTACATGACAGAAGAGAGCGAACATTACACGGGTCCTCCGAAGGTACACAGGTCGCCTGTGACCTCATTGGATCTAGAACCCGGCACAAAAATATAAACGTACTCGAAGACCTGATTGACCTAGAGCAATCCTTGAGGCGTACTCCGATACAGTAGAGCACGTCGCAAGAATTCTTCTAGCCTCAGGACCTCGATGGTGGCCTTGCGGTGAACAACTGCACGACGCTGCATGTAGTTGGGCACACTTTGTGCCTGACTATGGAATGCAGATACGAGCTTGCTCTTCGGCGCGGACTGCAGGACCTCAACGAGCACCACACAGTCGTCGAGGTTCTACAGCTTCACCTCGGGCCTCTACAGCATCACCTCCAAACTCTACCTGGTACCACGCAGAGGCACTGTACAAAGAGTGGGGGTGCTGCCTACATTTCGCAAGAATTCTTCTAGCTCCAAGCCTCTACAGACACAACATCCTACAATCTGGTGGACGGACACATGCCCATGGCATAGCCTCTAAACTCCTCTGCGGCTTCATAGCTTAGCAATGCTCGGTGCTTGCTCCCCTCAAGCTTCATGGTGCTATTTATAGCCAAAAGCCAGGCCTCGGGCAGCTGGCGAAGTGATGACACTGAAACCACATGGGTCCAGTAGGCTTGCAGACATGTGAGTAATTAAAGGCGACGACTTTATACCTGATTCGCGACGTCTTTGTCGCTAGCGCATCAATGATGCCTGAGCCCATCGCAGAATCACATGGCTACAGTGCGCTCCTTGATTCATGGGCAGTTTGTCGTTTTCTGGGTGGCAAGATTATCTCCGACCACTGTTGACCCGTGACCCTGCGGTCTACGGAACAAGACAAAGCCTGACTCTGCGTCAGAGGGCCCGGCGCCTTACTACATCTACGGGCGACGTTGACAATTATACGCACCCTTTACGGCTCTGCGTCTTCATTGCACCCGCTAGACTCTGCATCCTGGTGCACCCGCTATGGCTCTGCATGTAAACGGACCTATTCCAGTCAGCCTATTTTTTGTTCCCTGAGCAAAATGGTCGTAGGTTCGATTGAAGACCTTCCGGGGTAGGCGTGCCTTGCTGCTCTGCCAGATCCGTCTAGGCGCCTGGAGATCAGGAGCTTCACATCTACGATTTTCGTCGGGCCCCCGCGGCCGGTGTGCCTATTACTGAGGTCGTCAATACCTTAGTGCCATGGCTCCGCTGGATGGTCAGCAGCTATGTTGGTCGTCTGGGCACCAAAATGACCTCCCTGAGGTCGGCGTGCCTTAATACCTAGGTCTTGCAATACCTCGGTACCTCTACGGCTCTGCCAACCTAGTTGGGCACCCTGGATGCGTGACCTTCCTGAGGTCGGTGTGCTCTTGTAGCCCTGTCAGCCCGCTCTGGACACCCATTATTTTACGTCAGGAATGAAGGCCTCCCTGTGGGGTGCGCGCCTAATGGCCCTGCCAAGTATCTCCGGGTGCTTGGACGCTTTTTGATTTGAGACCTTCTTGAGGTCGGCATGCCTCGAGTGGCTCTGCTAGACACTTTACAGCAATGCAAGATATCTGGGTGTCTCTACACTCCATACGTTCAAGATCTACATATTTTCACAGTTTCGTCAGCAACAGTTCCGGACATCACAGCTTCAAGATACGACGTAACCAACGACCTCTTCATGCGACGCGCGCTCCAAGACCTTGCTGGGTATCCTCGGATACTGGGCATTGTTGATTTGAGGCATCCCTGAGGTCGGCTCCGCCAGACTCCTTGCAGTCATGCCGGGAGATCTGGGTGTCTCTACACTTCGTTCGATCAAGACCATGACTCAGTTTTCTTCTCTTCCTTGAGCATCAAACCAGACATGCTGTCTGCTTCAATGCTCGGGGACTACTCTACGAGTGCGTCTTCGACGCCCTCTTAGTTTCCCTCATCGTACCGACCTGTTGGGAAACCTGTTTTTCATCACGTCGTTACTCAACCTACCTTCTTTCTCTTCTATTTCTTTTTGGATCATCATACCGGCCATTCTGGCCGCCATGATGCTCGGATACTACTCTATGAGTGCGTCTTTGACGCCCTCTGAATTTTTTTTCATCATCGTTTCGATCTATCGGAAGCCCGCTTCCTATAGGTCGTCACTCGACCTCTCTTCATTCGGCAAGACTATAACAGGTCGGCTGCTACGCTGATTTGTTCTTTTTTGACCGACGTGCATGCTATTCGACCTGTCGATAGCCCCACGACTCCGTCATGACCTTTCTAAGATCGCTGCGCATACACCTCGCTCGGGGCTTGTGAGACATGGGTACCCCTGGGTCCCCACCGACCAGGCTCACGGCCGTCCCCGACAAGTGGGTCCGGCCTACCAGAAGACTCGCCGACCTGTCAGTGGGCCCAACCGACCTAGTTGGCGGCCCACACGACCTCCTGAAGACCTTCCAGAAGATTCCCCAGACGACCTTATCCCGAACGACCTCAAGACTTGGCGTACAAGACAAGACATCGGTGGATTTCGACCAAAGCAGATCGACGGATATGGCAAGTGTCATAGTCAGCTAGATTTAGGTCTCCTGGTCGTGTCCGACCTGGAATCTGGGAACCGACCTTGTCCGCTGGCCAATATAAGGCGGGCAGGGCGACCCCTTGTATCAATACGCAATCCTCAAGCAATCTACACCAACAACTGGACGTAGGGTTTTACTCTCCGGAGGCCCGAACCAGTATAAACTCGGCGTGTTCTTTGTGTTCCGTGTGCTCGAGCACAACCATCGAGTTCTTAGCCTTAGATTCCACCCCGCTGAACAACTAAACCACAGGGATTAACACCCCCGTGGGCTGTCCAGATCTCACCATCTGACAGTGAGAAACGTTTTCCAAATTATTTGATCTTTATAGTATAGATAATGTATCAGTAAGTCGTAATCATTGACTATTTATTAAAGCTATACAGTAAGTGGATATAAAAATGAGACATGGCTACCTTGTTTAAAATTGTTTTTTATTTATAGTTTTACGTTCATCTTTGCTATAAATTAAAACACACATTTTTCATAAATTTTTAAAGCATGTAAATTTATTTTTTATTTTTAGAAAACACACATTTTACTAGTTACAGTAAGATTAACAAACTTTAGTTTCGTTGATTGCCTTGGCTCACGAAAGACAACAACCGGACCCAAAACCACGAGGCCGCCAGCGAGCCCCCACTGGATCCTGGAAACCGGAAACCACCGTCCCCCTACCTCCCCCCGTCCCCAACCCGCACCGTGTCGGGGGCTCCGAGCCTTCCTCAGTTCCTCCTTCCCGCGTCCCACTTGACCCGGCCACCCGTACAAGAAGGGCCCCGTGCCGTGCGGCCGCGCGCCCCACCCCACCCATTCCATTCCCCCGTGCCGTCGCGTGGCCCTTCCCAGTTCCCACCCCCGCCCGTCCGTCCCCACGGCGACCGAGCCGACCGTTGCGACCCGTCGTCCCTAACCAACCTCGCGGAGACCGACACACAGCCCTAGCAGCCCCGCCCTTCGCGCCCTCCCCCGCCGTGCGATCTCCGGCGCCGCCGCCGAACCCGCCCTCGGACCCGCGGGCCGGGGCCGGTCCCAGGAGGAGGCAGGCATGATCCTGGAGCAGGTCGACGATGAGGGGGCGGCGGCGGGAACCGGGAAGGGGACGGGGACGGGGACAGGGGCGGGGCTGGTGTCGCCGCCGGCCAACTTCGGGATGGTGGACACGGGGGTCTACCGCTCGGGCTTCCCCGACGCCGCCAGCTTCGGCTTCCTCCGGGGGCTCGGCCTCCGATCCGTCGTGTGAGCCGCCGAAAATCCCAACCTCCGTGGAATTATTAGATTGGATTGGAATTATTGGATCGGATGCGATCGGTTCGTCTGGTTTCCTCCTGTGGTGTGTTTTGTGGCGATATGGGCCGTTGTGTCTCCGTGGCTGACGCGGCGGCGGTCCTGCCTTGCCTGCAGGTACCTGTGCCCGGAGCCGTACCCGGAGCCCAACGCCGCGTTCCTCGAGGCCGAGGGGATCCGCCTCTTCCAGTTCGGGATTGAAGGCACCAAGGTGGGTCTGAGTTCCTATCTTCTTCCCTTGCATATTATAATATGTCTCTTTCCCCCCTTGTAAGATTGCGTGTTTATTTAAGATGTTCATGGAGTAGTACTTAATTCATTGATGCTACCTCGATTGCTCTCTGGCAGTAGTAGAAATCAAGGTGCCGGACAGCCTTTGTTTTGTTTTGGGGGAAACTCAGCACAGCTATATGTTTTTCTATTGTTTTTTTTTGCTTTGGTAAATCTGATGGGATTAGGGCACGTACAACGCCTGTCTGCAAGCCGTCTGCGAGCCGTCATTTTTACAGAAAACCCCCCGCCTCGGGCCAGCGACGACCGCGTCGTCGTCTCGCGAAAGGACGACGGGGCTCGTGCTCCCAGGTCTTATCGACGAGCCTGGCACCGTTGCACGCCCAGTCGACGGCGAAAGACGATCCCGTGCAGCGTCTGCGCGGGAATATGGCGCCAAGAATTGATCCAAGCGAGAGAGCAGCGGTGAGACCTCCATGGCGCGACGGATCCCCAAACTCGGGCCGCTGCCGCCGGATCTGAGCCGGCGCGCGACAAGTGAGAAGGCCACCTGTAGAGGGAGTAGCAGAGCGGAGACAACACCTGCAGCTTCGAAGAGGGAGGCTCTGGGTCGCTTGCCGGCGGAGGAGCAGCAGAGGAGGGGTTGCGTGCCACCGTAGCTCACCGGCGGAGGAGGAGCTTGCCGGATGGCCAGGCGGTGGCGAAACGTGCTCCCGTGCGCGCGCTTGTCTTGGATGTGTTGGCCGGAGTGGAGGGAAGATAGGCGCTGGCTGACTGAGGCAGTGAGTAGCGTCGGGAGAGAGACAGATAGATCGAGAAAAACCAGGGGCGATCGAGATGAAAGAGAAGCTGAAGTTGAGCGCACGGTACGGAAGAGATAGATATTTCTCATTGCATTTTACATTTCAACTCATTCTAGATATGCTTTTCACGTTTTAGTCCTTTAGATAGGCAGATTGGACATGAAATAGGACCTTTAGATAGATAAATTTCACATATAGGTCCTTGATCGTAGTAGATACATATATGCATTAAAATAGTGACAGTAGTAAAAAGGAGCTAGGAAGGATATGCAGTGTACATTGTTACAATTTCAATTGAGCATCAAAATGACTACAAATGTGCACATGATCACTATAATTTATGTGTCAAGGAATGGATTAAATGATTTGCAGACAACCAAATAGACAACTCACTGTACAATCTATCTATTTAGTTGTCTGTATGTGCCAAATAGACAACAGCCGTCTACACTGTTGTACATGCCCTTATGTGAACCTTTGGTATTCACGCTCCTCGAGTCATAGGATAGTTTTTAGATGGATTGTCCAATTAGAGCAGAAACTCGGTGGTAATGAACTAATGATAATGGGAACATATTAGGTGCGAACCAGACACCAACTTGGAAATTTTCAATCTAAGACCACAAGATGCTCATCCAAGGGGGAGGGGGTTATCGCAAAATTTCAATGGAGATGCTGGTGGCGGGCGGTTATGTGCAAAATAACCATCACCCCCCCCCCCTGTATGAGCATCTTGTTGCCTTGATTGAAATTTTCCAATTTTGCACAAGATGCCTAGTTTGCACCTGATATGTTCCCATGATAATTAGTGCTTATACTTTGCATTTCAACAATTGCAAAAGGTATGTGATCTTGAGGTTGTATACATTGGTACACTTATATGCTTCTTAAGATTGATCTAGGGATCCAAATGTGTACTCCTTTAGAATATTGAATGGTGGTTATAATTAGCTTTTCTTTACTGTGTAAAAGGAATCCATGTAAATTCTGGAAATATGTACCATGCTCTTTTATAAAAGTACCTCCGAAAGGGTATTTATTGTTGTCAGTTGAGCAGGCATCAGATGCCTCTATTATTTTTAATGCTTTGCCTAGACCATTGGGCGTTCTTTATATCAATCATTGAAGATGCAATGTTGTGGATACTCAACCGATAATTTTTCTGATACATTGAATGTTAATTTTATTGTTTGAATGCTGCTGCCGTGCTGGTTTTTGAGGTGCTCATTAATCTGGTATTTGGAATCAAATTATTATGGCATCCAAGTGCAGGACTACTAAAAAAACTTTCTCCATTTATCCACAGTTATGAACAAGTTGTTGCAGGTACATATGGATATAGTTTCCTTGTCAAGAATCTGTTTGTTTGCTCCAGTATGGTACACTACAGAATACAGAAACTGCATTACTGGAAACAGACATGCAAATTCTTGTGCTTATACAGTGTCTCCCTTTTTTTTTTATTCACCTTGTTGTGGATTAAGAATCTGTGATTTGGGACCTCTGTATTGTTAATTCCTGTTAATTTTGTTTGAAGCAACTATTGTTGTCTGCTGATATTTTCAAATTCCTATACCAGCAAGTTCAGCACATTTTAAATGTTTGCATCTGCAGGAACCATATGTGTCCATACCTGTGGATGCCATCGTGGGGGCTCTTAGGGTCTTGCTTGGTACTGAATTAGGCTCCATCTTTCCAATTTGTCATTGCTGTCGACTAATACTGTTAAATGATCGTATGGAACTATTTTGACCCATTAGTAACTCGTTTCCTCTTTTATGGTTCTCAGATGTTAGGAACCATCCAGTTTTGATCCACTGCAAAAGAGGAAAGGTACCAATAAATACATTTCTTTATTCTAAATTGACGGTTCTTTTATTTTCCCTTCTCATGCCTCAAATCTTGATTTCTCGGTCCTGACATTGAATTTGATTTCTCTATCCTGACTCCAGCACCGCACTGGATGTCTGGTTGGCTGCTTCAGGAAGCTGCAGAATTGGTGCCTATCATCTATCTTTGAAGAGTACCATCGCTATGCTGCTGGCAAATCCCGCTTGTCAGACCTGAGGTTCATTGAAACCTTCGATGTCACCTGCATGAGGGATTGCATGCTGAGACTCATCTACCGCTACCATGACTGTCTTCAGAAAAGCAAGCGCCTACAGTACGATGTCAGATAGCATCTGGGGGACTGGGAATGACCTCCCAGGCCGTCGTGTTTTGCTGGAGTATGAATTGCTGAACAGCTGTAAACACATGCACCGGGCATTTGATTCTTTTATGTCTTGATGCCTTGATGTGAGTGATTCTTTTGTAAGGGGAAATTTATTGAACACTGGTCTGAGACCATCTCCAGCAATGATGCGGTTCTGCATCTGCATATCACCCATCTGCAGCAGGGAGAGAGGAGGAATCCGACGCGCAAACAAGAGCCACTTCCAGCAGTCAATGTGCATCCTTCGCGCATCCGCCGCGGCAGTTGGTTCCCGCCGCCGAGCGGAGGGGAGGAGCGAGGCGGAGCAGGGAGCAGAGGCGAGGAGAAGAAGCCAGGGGAGGAGCGAGGCGGAGCAGAGGCGAGGAGAAGAAGCCGCCGCGGGAGAAGGAGACGCCGCGGGAGGGAGAGAGAGGGGGCCGACCGGGAGAGAGGGAGAAGGACGAGGAGGAGGAGGAGGCATCAATGGTGGCTCAGATCCCGCGACGCCCGACCAGAACCTGCCGCAGATTCCGCCGCCACGGTCCCCAACCCCATCCCACCCGCCCGCCGCAGCACCGACGCCCGCCCGAGGGCGACACGGGCACGCGCAGGGGCGGGGAGGGGGGTGGCCCCGGGAGAGGTGTCGATCCGAGGAGGGCCGCCGCTCAGGAGCGGGGCGGGCGCCAACCGCGGCGCCCTTCATCATCGCCGCCGGATCTGCGTCGCCGTGTGCCCGTGTTCTCCGCCGAGCTCGAGCTGCGGAGGAGGAGGCCGGGGGTGGAGGAGGCGACCGGGGAAGGAGACGATGCGCGGGGGTGCAGGAGATGGAGCAGGAGGGGCCGCGCGCCGTCGCCCCCGGAAGTCAACGCGTCGAACTCGCCGGATCCGGGCCAGCGGAGGGAAGAGGGAGGTCGCCGCCGGCAGGATCTGCGTCTCCGTGGTGACCGCCGCCAGGCCGGAGGACCACCGTCGCCATCACCGCCGAGCCGCTGCTCCACCTCGCACCGGGAGGGAGAGGGTAGAGGAAGGAGGCCGGCGGGAGTGAAGAAGTGGCGGCCTCATCGGCCAGCGCCGGATCCGGCGACCGCGCGCCCTGCCTAGCTTCTCCAGGTCGCCGCAGGGGAGATGGGGCGGGCGGGCGGCCGGAGCCGGAACCAGCAGAGGAGGGCGGAGTCCAGCAAAGGAGGGCGAAGTCCATCGCCGTCGCGCACGGGTAGCAGGGCCAGGTGGGCGGCCGGAGGCGGGGCTGGCGAGGCCGGACCGCCGGAGGCGGGGCTGGCGCGGGTGGGAGGAGGCGGGGGTGGGACCGTGGGAGGCGACGGTTGGTGGCAGACGCGTGCGTGAGGATGCAGCAAGGAGAGAGAACCGCTGGATATGGGGCAAAGACCGTCGGCAACTGCAAAAAGCAGATGCGGTTGCAGCATCTGCTGCAGCTGCTACAGTCTCGTTTGCATCTGCATTTCGGGGATGCAGATGCTGATCCGGCAGCTGCTGGAGATGGTCTGAGCCATTACTTCATTGCATAGTTCATTTCATCTGAAGCAGTTTGTTACCGCAGGCATGTGGAATGACAGTCTGGTGGAAGAGTTTCCTTCTATTTCTATATGATTTTTGTTTGTGCAGTACTATGCTCACCAGAGGTCGAATTTGACAAAGTCCTGACAAATTTTTGTTTATTGTACAGGAAGGATCCTTGTTATTGAGAGCGCTTGTATTGTTGTTGATGCAAATCCCAGGGGTGTAGTTTAGTACTTCCCTAGTTCAAAGTCACCTGAAAATGGAAGTGGAATACCAAAACGCATGCATCTCTGCTTTGTGCGGCTATAAATATTGCTTCAGTATGGATGTCAAACAAGTCCCACAAGCACAGCAGATTCTGTTTCCACGTGGCTGCATGCGGGCGGTGCCAGCTAGGCGTCCTGTGGAGGGAGGAGATCTCCACGCATTCGGATAAGGGATAGGGTTGCTCACTCGTTTCACCCAACGAGCGCCACACAGCTCTGAGCCATATCTCAGCTGCAGGGCCCCATCCATCCAAACACGCCATCTTCTCACACACTCCCCCTGCAGGATCTAAAGATCACAAACATTAATTGGTCCGGCACAAGCAGACCTCTTCAACCATTTTGCAGGAAGGGAGATCACCTCTGTGCGTGTGAGAGACAGGAGAGGTTGAGATGGCTACCGCGTACGCTCCCATGGCGAGCCAGGTGATGAAGAGCGGCTTGATGCAGTCTAGGCCCAGGGGCCTTACAGGCGCTGCGCTGACCAGGCGGCCCCGCTTCACCGTGAAGGCCATCCAACCTGAGAAGGTCAGTGTGGATCAACTCAGCAATGAAACAGTGATGCATCCTTTGTATAGTTTTGATCCATTTGGCTCTTGGCTAGGCAACACGAATTGTCCATTTCAAAATGCTTCCAAATCAGTTCTTTGCATGTGTGATTCATTTTGATCGATCTCACAGGACTGGAAATTGGATGCAATTTGTTGTGTTCTGAACATTATTAGCAATTCAATTATACTTTTTTGTACAATCAAACAAAATTATTTGCCTCTGATACATACTGTTTGCATGTGTTGTTCTTTGCGCAGCCAACGTACCAGGTGGTGCAGCCCATCAACGGCGACCCCTTCATCGGCAGCCTCGAGACGCCCATCACCTCCAGCCCGCTCATCGCCTGGTACCTCTCCAACCTCCCGGCCTACCGCACCGCCGTGAGCCCGCTGCTCCGCGGCATCGAGGTCGGGCTCGCGCACGGCTACCTCCTCGTGGGCCCCTTCGCCCTCACCGGCCCGCTCCGCAACACGCCCGTGCACGGCCAGGCCGGAGCCCTGGGCGCCGCTGGGCTCGTCACCATCCTCAGCGTCTGCCTCACCATGTACGGCGTCGCCTCCTTCAACGAGAGCGACCCGTCCACAGCGCCCACGCTCACGCTCACCGGCCGCAAGAAGGAGGCCGACAAGCTGCAGACCGCCGACGGCTGGGCCAAGTTCACCGGAGGCTTCTTCTTCGGCGGCATCTCCGGCGTGGTCTGGGCCTACTTCCTCCTCTACGTGCTCGATCTCCCATACTACTTCAAGTAGACGTCCTCTCTAGCTACATGCGTGTGAGCGCATAGGCGATGAGGTCGTTGATTGAGCAGTGAGCACGTGTATAAATGTACTTTCGTTGCACATGGATGGATATGGGGTTGTAACTTGGACCTTGGAACTGTTAATTCCTTACTCGGATGGAGTTAATTTATTTGGGGATAAAATGACTAGGTGTTGTATTTGTGCAATTTTCATTCTTGCGAAGTTTTCTTATGCTCGATATGGGGACTTAGCTGAGCCGTGCCGGTTTGACTTGACCCTCCGGTGCGGTCGTGCCTCGTGTTGCATCGTACTTGGACTTCTAGGCACATTAGACACATCACGCCGGCATGGCACGCTAAGTTTAATTACTAGGTCAAAGCATGGCTCTTGGCACGTCAGCACGATTTCGTGCTATGTCAGCCCAAGCACGACTCTAGTAGTAGACGTGCTTGTGTTTTATTGATGCTCATTTTGACTACACACTTTTTGTCTCATATGTAGCAAAGAAAATTCTAAACTTAACAGAGGAAGGAAACATTATTATGTAGAAATTGTACAATGAATGTTATGAGTGCCCATACGAGAATATGACATTGTAATGTTATGAATAATTGTTATTACGATTCCATGCTTGTAAGATTTTGTGGTTTTCTTCATGTTAGTAGCTATGTTAGGCTATATGATATATGGTACCAATGATATTAGGACGATATAGTCTACAATTGTGCTAATGGGCTATTTCTGTATCTGCCAATGTAAGCACGACCTAAAATACATACCCATCGTGCAGAGATCCTAAGCACGAGACGACCCTCGCATTCATACCATGCTCTACTTTATTTGGCCCATGTCAAAACGGCGTGGGCAGCTCACAAATAGCACGCCCCAAATCCATTATGTTTTCAGCATATTTGCCTTTGTCAGAAATTAGCAAGACTTTGCTCCTAGGCCTTCCTCCCGAGGAGAGGATAGATAACTTTTTTATGACTATTCAGTCAAGTCATTAACCACAGATTACATTGTAGATGTGCATCCATGCATGAGACCTTTTTTTTTTGAACGAACGGGCACAAGACAGTGCCTATTTCATTGATATAGAGGAGAAAAAAAAGTTGTACAAGCCGGTTAGCCGGCCAGGAAACAGGAGACTACTCTCGCACAAAAAGGGTCGCCAAGCATTTGGCGCCCGTGGCTATCCAAAGCGAGGCCTCGGCCTTGATCCTATTTACAATAGAAGGCACGAAAGACTCTCTACGGTAAAAAATGCGATTGTTTTTTTCCTTCGAAATCTCCCAGCAGACCAGGAGAGTTATCGAGCGCGATCCTTTGCGAGGGGTGCCTAGTATCGAAGTGACGACTACCCACCATTCACTTGTTGATGTTCTGGGTGTCCACTGAGTGGGAAGTCATGTAGACCTAACAACGTAGCCACCTAGCATGAGACCTTGACGCTCGTGCTAGGAGATAGAAGTGTTAAGGTACCGTTTGAACACGTAGGTGCTGACACCATTTATTGACACATGTCTGGCCAATGTCGTGCTAAGAGCGAGAAGCCGATGGGAAGACAAGATTAGGAGTAGCTGATAAGACATCACCGCTGATGGAGCAGGATTTGGAAGCTCGCAACGCAAGTTAGCCAGAGAGTTCACTGAGTCCGACTCTGTTTGGAGTAATTAGTTTCCTTTATGTCGAGGCAATATTATTGTGTTCGACTAGGGAGTTTGTAATTTAAGCTATAAATATCGCCGACGGGTTTGTAAGAATTAGGACAAGTCAATCAAACAAAATCTTTACTTTCTCAAGTACCTTTACATTACACGTGTACTTTTCCGCATCCCGTGACTCCAAAAAGTTCACAAGTACTTTTCCGTATCTACTTTTCCTCAAGTGCCTTATACTTTTCTCAAGTAATTCAGATTGCAATAGATTTTTAAATCTTGTTTGTTCACCAATTTATCGAATTTATCCCATGTAGGCTTCTCCGATTTGTTTCTAGTTAGTTCCCAAGTTATCGATATTAGTTGTGTCTTGCGAGTTTACTCTTGTAACCCTATTAGTTTTTTCTTTTACCACGACTAGTAAAGTATTGAATATGCATTTATACTTGAAGAAATGCATCTACAAAAAGTAACTCTTGAAATTCGCTGTCATGGATGTCAGAAGCACAACCTTTCACCTGTTACAACAAACTCTCTTACAAACTTATTAACAAATGAAGTGTTATTATACACTTCTAATTGTTCATTTTAGATGAACTGTATTTTCCTGCTAAAGAAATGTGTCTACAAAAAGAAATTTGTTGTTATGGATATCAGAAACACAACCTTTCACCAGTTACAACAAACTCTCTTACGAGTTTCTGTCAAAAAATAGGAACAAATATACATAGCTACAGAAATCCGACACGTTGCTGATTTTAAGTACTCTGCCACCAACATCTGAAAGAATCAGCAGTACTCTGACAACATTCAAAAGAATTTGTAATAACTACACACAGATCAGACAACATGCACTATCTGCAACTGATCATCTGGTTGATTGAGGTGTACGATCCGACGCAAATGCAAACGACCCCAATCATTTTGATGATTATGCACAGGATGATCTGAAGAGGAAGGAGAAGCTAGGTCGTTAGGATACAGTGTGTCTGTAGTTCGTGATAGTTACCTCCCACAAAGGTACTGCACCCTTCTTGATGGAGAGAAAGCACGCACAGGGGAGTATAACATGTACGTCATCAATCATATTTGAAATTACTTTAGAATTTTATTTAGTTAGCCAAAAAAAGAACCCTTGCACAAGTTTAGGTAAATTTAAAAGTTCAAAACTCACCACAAGCATTGGGAAGACAGATCCAAGCAATGCCATCACCAGAGCTGCAAAACCAAATGGTATAGGAAGAGCATTAGCAGGCATGATGTTGTGGGGTAAATTTCACTAATTAGGATTTAGTAAAGGAAAACTGATATTTAGTAACTGAAAAGATCACTTACCGAAATATGGAAAAAGCAGAGGCACCGCAACATTTGAGAGGACAAGACATGTCCGAACATACATTCCAACCAGGTAACTCTGTATCTTTTGAGGCAGCGCCTCCTCAATCGACAAGGTGACTGACGTCATTGTCAAGGCATACTTTGTATATGGATTCACAATCTAAAACCAAGAAAATAAAAATCTAAGTGTAGCAATTAGCATCTCTTCTTGGTTCTAATGCAATGGGAGAATGATCATGGAGTTTTCCCTCATACCGTCATCCAAATGGCAATTTTCGAGGGAATGTACTGTCGTGGTAAGTTCAGTGTGAATTGTGACATAGTGGACTCGCCAAACACCAGAAACCCTGAGACAGCAACTCGAGCATACACAAGTGTGACCACTCTGAAGCCGAAACAGTGGAGAAAAAGTATAATGTAAGTAGGCAATATTTTTTTACAATAAACAACAAAATTATGGCATGGTTTGTCTGAATAAAGGAGATAGCAGTACCGTAGCATTCCATTTGTCAGGTTCAGAATTCAGATGCTACTCAATAGTACTGATATTTGAGGTACTTTTCTGAACATAAGCACAAATGGAAACTGCGAGCGGTCCTTCATTGACGAATATATGTTTGGAAAAATGGAGTGTCCTGAGTAGCAGTATCCATACAGGCCAAGTGCCACTGGAAGGTGAGTTACATTCACTGTAACACCAGAAGGGTGGAATCCAATTCCATCTCCAATGCCAACCCAAAATAGGCAGACCGTAACTGTTATTGTTGCGATCACACCTCTAGCTGCGATAATTCAGTGAAAAGACAGTCAAGAATAATTTTGTTATTCGAGAACTAACTGAAAGAGTCAATTCTAGTACTGTCATTCTTTATAAAAAGAGAAGAAACAGTCCTACATTGGCTTGAAAGATAAGAGGTAATGCTGTATAGATTCTACATTGCCCCATGCATGGCCGAGCGTCAATTTTTAACCACTCCAACATATTAGCACTATTAAGACAGAGAAAATAAAAAGCTATTGTTTTCACTACCTCATCATCCCCCACAAGCACAGAAACCAAATCCATCACCCACTCACGACGGCTCCATCACCCAATTCTAGCACAAAACATTGCATCAGGACTCAGGAGTACAAGATGCATTCATCAGATGAGTTCAAAACCACATGTTGAGAGCCTGTGTGGTTCGAGGACCGGTGGATGGTCGCTTCCTGGTGTGATGAGTGATTGACAACGTTGTGTGGACTGACTCTTGGCTAAGTATTGCAGGTGCAGGTTGCGGCTTGACTGGTGTTGGTGCAGGTGAAGAACAAGCGCGAAAGGTCATTGCCGGTGAGGCCTCCAGATGTGGAGAAGACAAGTAGGCTTGGTTCGAGGGACCCGGTAGCCAGCGGGGTCAAGTGCGGGCCGCATGGTGGCAAGAACAGCAAGACGAAGTCGTGGACCGTTTCTTGGTTGAGCCTCAAAACCAAGGTGGAGCAGGGACGACGTGGGGGCCAAGTCATGAGTGGAGATTGGCAGAGGCCACACCAAGTCCGCGGGGTTTCCAGTGGTTCACCACAAAACCACTGGGTTACTTAGCTGAGCCAGAAAGCCAAGGCCGAAGACTCCGTGTGGCTGACAGACCAAAGCCGGTCTGACCGGTTGGTGAAACCGGTCTGACCGGTTTGGGGTCGCAGGGCACCGAGATGCTTCGAAGCGGAGGACACGCGGCATGATCACAAGAGTTGCGTCGGTGGTACGCGGGCTTGCGGTGGATGCGCATCCGTCCGATGATGCTAATCATGTGTTGACCAAAACACCCTTGCATGGGCTTGTGTTGTAACTCCTAGTGTAGGGGCACTTCGGTCTTTTGTCTGGAGGACTCTATATGTAGGAGTGGCTGGTTGGGCAGCCATCTCTTTTGGCTAGGTTAGGTGGGTGTGCTCCTTCTTCTTGGAGTGCTCTTGGTGAGAGGAAGAGAGGAGAGAGTGGCTCTTTGTTTGAGCTTTTTGCCATCCAAGATTTGTGATTCTTGTGAGTGGCTTGTAACCGGATATGGCTACATGATTCATAGTGATTTCTCCATCTTCATCTTGTGCCATAAATTTTATTCCCTGCGTTTTTCTTTTTCGGAGCCTTTTTGAAAGGATTTTTGTGGGGAGGTTTTGGAGGAGTTTCTTTGCGGGATTTGTAGTGGGAATCACACATGAGGACGTGGTGCCTCTTTTCTTGGTGATCTTGCCCCTCCGAACCCGTTGAAAGACCTTCGATTTGGTGGTTTTCGGTGGAGCCCGAGGAGAGGTGTTCTTGGTGGTTGGTTAGCGATTCCCCATGATTGGGAGCGTTTCGTTGGAATTCCTTTGAGGGAGAGGTCGTCCATGTGGTGACCTAGACATCCCCAAAGTTTTGCTGCAATCCGTTGGGTGTATTGGGAGATCGATTGGTTGGAAGTTTGAGTTTGTCCCGCGGTTTGAGTTCTTCCCATGCTGTCCTGGAAAAACCGGTCTGACCGGTTTGGTGACCGGTTTGGTCAACGTCTTGGCCAAGGTGTGTTTTTGGGGAGATCTTCTGGGAACAAGTTTCCTTTTGGTAGAAGAAGCTCTGGTCCAAGTTTCGTCAAGTTTCGAGTTCGTTTGCTCTAGTTTTGGGTCTTTGAGTTGGAGCTCCCTGGGCGAAACAGGTCTGACCGGTTTGGGAAAGAGGTCTGACCGGTTTTAGTGTGTTGGATTTTGGCTAAGTCTGGCAAAAATGGTCTGACCGGTTTGGGAAAGAGGTCTGACCGGTTTCGGGTGACTTAGTCGTTTTCCCCCCTTGCAAAACCGGTCTGACCGGTTTGAGAAACTAGCCTGACCAGTTTTACTCTAGCAGCAGGTGCTCGAGTTGTTTTTCACTGCTTGTTTTCGAGTGTTGCTTGGTGGAGTCTTGTTCCTAGGTCCAGTAGCACTTCAGTGGCTACGTGGATTTGGCAAGAGAAGTGAGCGGAGGTCTCCGAGTGTTCTTGGGTTCATAGGCCGAATTCTTGTGTAGAATTTTTATCGGCTCCCATTCACTCCCCCCTCTCTGGTTCGCCTTTCCGGTCCTTCAAGTGGTATCAGAGCCGGTTGTGGGTCTTTGTAACTCTAACCAGTCTAAGATCCATAGGGCGACGAAAGAGAAGGGGTGCTTTGATTTGCGGTGTTGGTTTGCTTGCTTTGAGCTTGGGTTTGCTTGCGGTCTTGGTTTGCGAGATTTGAGCTTGTTTTCGGCTAATCCTAACTGGTGCTTTGAGTATGGCACCAAGCTCTTCTCCTTGTGGTTCTTTGAGCAGGAGGAGTATGGAGGTTCAGGCGGAAGCCGGAGTGGAGGAGATGATGTCCCTCATCGAGGACTATCAAGATGGTGATCTCAAGAAGGGCGAGCTCTACCGCAAACTAAGAGACATGAACCAAGGTACGCTTTCTAAAGGCATCTTGATCCTATGCGATAGGTTGAATGATTGTGAATGTTATTGTGAGGATTTGCATAGGAGAAACATAGATTTATGTGATGCCTTGCGTAGGAAGAATGAAAAGATGAAATGTTCCCTTGCTTGGTTGAAATGCGGTATGGCTCATTGGAAATCATATGCTTTGAATTCTTGCACTTCTTGTAAAATCATGCATGCTAAGAATGATGATTTGAACTCTTCTCTTGCTAGCTTGAAATCTGAAATTAAGTTGTTGAGATTCAATGCTTCTTTGCCATGCAAATCTTGTGATGCTTTGCTTGTTCAAATTGAGGTGCTAGAAGGAGATATGTTCGAGTTTGCTAGTGAATGTGGTAACTTGAATGATGATCTTGCTAAGGCTAGAAATGAGATTGCTTCGTTGAAGTTGGATGCCTCTATGCCATGTGCTTCTTGTGAGTCTTTGCTTGCTGATTTTAATCAATTAAATTTGACTCACACCACATGTGTAGATGAACTTGAGCATGCTAAGGCTGAAATTTGTGAGTTGAAGTCTATGCCTTGTAGCAAGTGCTCTTTGCAAGTTGTTAATGATGCTTGCCATACTTCTTGTGATGATGATAATGCTTTGAGAGATGTAAATGATGTTGCTTGTTCATGTGATTTCTTTTGCACCTCTTGCATTGATTTGGAAAGTGAAGTTTTGGCTTTGAAGAAAATGCGTGATGATATGAGCGCCAAGTTGGTTGAGCATAATGAGATGAGTGCCAACCTTTTGGAAGAGAATGAACTCTTGCGTACCACATATGCTAAGTGCATTGAAAAAGAAATTGATAATTTGAGAAATATGACATGTGGTACTTGTGAGCACCTCAAATTTGAAAATGAGGTTTTGCGCACAAGATGCAAGAGTCTTTGTGCCAAGGGTTTGGATTCTCGCTTTTCTTGTCACTCCGATGTTGATACTTCCAAAATAGCTTCTTCTCAACCAGAGTCGACTTCCTCTCTTGAGCGTGAGTCTTTGGATGGTAGCAAGTGTGCTAGTGCTTCGGATAGCTCTCCCATAGCTACTCCTAAGCTTGTTGCTTCTTCCGGTGTTGCCCAAGGTGATTCAAATGGCAAAGGTGCTTCTCATATTTTTGGAACTCATGTTCCTAAACCGAAGTTCCAATGCACCTTTTGCAAGAAGGATGGGCATACTGTTGAGTTTTGCTTTCGCCGTGTCAAGCACGAGCGACGTGTGCGTGCCAAAACTTTTAAGAAGCCACGTAGCCTTTCTCATGGCATGTGTGATTCTAATGTTGGCATCAAGTTGAGTGTTGAGGTTGATTCTTCTTGCTCTAAGTCCCAAGGGACTTCTCACTTACAAGAGAATGGTGATTCGTCCACTCGGACCGTGCCTCCCAATAGGCCTTTGTATCATTGCTCTCATTGTGGGAAGGATGGGCATCAAGAGAGCTTTTGCTACCGTCGGGCAAAGAGAATGCGGCGAGCCGGTGCTTCTAGGCCTTTGTTTGTTCATAGCCCTTCTCATGGTGTGAACACTTGTGCGCCTAAGAAGGCACAATTTGTGGACGGGTTTTATGACACTCTTTCTAGTGAGTTAGGCCATGCTCGTGGACATGCTTCTAGTGCTTCTTGTGTTGGTCCGCGACATGTTTCCCGTGGTGCTTGTGTTGGTTCTTCTCATACGACCTCAAGGGACTTTTGCCTTTTTGCTTGTGGTAGCACTCGTTTTTCTTCACGGGTTGCTCCTTTGAGGCATGGTTCTAAGAGTGTTCGAAAACCTTTTCTTTCGAACCGACATTTGCATCATGCTAACCCACATAATAAGTTGAGTGCATCGCTCACCCGTGTGACCAAGTATTGGATTCCCAAATATGTGCTTGCTAACCCTTTGGGATCCAAGACTCGGTCTTTTTCGTCTCCTTGTGTGTAGGTATGGAGACGCGATTGGAGAACATGGATTGGATGGTGCTTGATCATTGCACATGGGGTGATCAACACATGATGGTTCTCCACACCGCTTTGGATGGCTCTTGAAAGCCTTTGTACACATGTATAGTGAGTTTTCCTTTTCTCTTTGTACTCACTTGTATACTTGTTGCATGCTTTGTTCTTGTGTCATGCTTGTGTATAAACCATGGTAGGTTAGCCACCTTGTTCATGATAGCTTTGTGATCTTGTATACATATCTTGCTATCTTTTGTATGATATTGTGGTGGATGATATATATGAACATCATGTCATGCTTTATGGTTGCCCTCTTGTGGTTATGACATGTTGTTCATCCATATCATTTTCAGCTAGCTCTTTGTTACTCTCTCTTGTTAGCATGTTTATCTCCCATGTATACCTTGTCATGCTAGTTTTGTATTATATCTTGGTGGTTGATTCAAATGATCTTGTATCATGCCTTTGTTTAGTTCTTTTATTGTGATTGGCATGTTATTCATTGGTATCATTTCGGTTAAGCTAGTTGTATAGGTTTGCACCTTGATGACATACTTGTTAGCCCATGCTTGTATTCATATATGTGAAATCATGTTACAATGCTTTATTTATCTTGTTTCGTATTGTAAATGCATTGTGTAGCATGTTTTGGGAGTTCTTTGGGTTTTGGGTTTGCTTTGTCTTCGGGTTGTGCTTTGTTCCTCTTTTGGTTTTCTCCCTTTTCGGTTGGGTTTAAAGCTTTTCGTTTGCTCTTTCTTTTCCTAGCTCTTGCTTTGCTAGTTGTCTTTGGTTGAGGGGGAGCTTGGCTTCACTCGTTAGGGGATTTGATTTTGAGGGTGTGGCTTTTGGTAGCCATTTGTGATTTTCAATTGGTACCTTGTCTATGGTACTCAATTGGGATCTTTGGAGGTTCTTCTCTCACTCGGAGCGTTTCTTCGTTTGTGTTGCCCCGTGTGAGGTTGTTTGTGTGTGCGCTCTGGCTTGGGGAGTTAGGAGTGCTTCAGGTGGAAGAGACCCTACTGGTCGGGATAAACCGGTCGGACCGGTTTTGAACCCGGTCAGACCGATTTGGGTTGCCTGTACAGGCAAACCGGTCAGATCGGTTCCAGAATCAGTCAGACCGGTTTGGAGGCAGCACGGTGAGCAGTTTGCGTTTCGTGCTCATGGAGCTAGTCGGTTCAGTTCTTTTGGTTGAGGTGCAGGTGGTAGGGATGTTGAGTCTGGTGGTGTTGAGTTTGCTGGACGCTCTCCACCTCGTGGTCGATACGAGTTTGGGAGGGGTCGCAGCTTTGAGTCTCAGAGGGGCTACAGACCACGCTTTCCCTTTCGTGGTGCTCGTACTCCTCCAGCGAGACGGGAGTGGTTTCCCCGTGGTGGTTCCAGCTTTGATAGTCGTGATAGGATGGTTTTGCTAACCCCACTTTTGAGGAGATGGCTCGACACTGGTTTGACTCTTTTGGTACTAACCCCAGTGTTGAGTCGTTTGCTCGCTCTCATTCTTGGTTTTGAGTTGCAGGCGGGAGGCTCGGAGAACATTTGGTTGAGATCAGGGGTGGTTCTTCGGCCTCATCTGGTGGTGTTAAGGAAGCACATCACCTTCGGGGAGGATGGACAAGGACGTGGGATTTCTGAATGAGTGGTTAAGGTAAGTAGATTTGTGACCTTGAAGTGTGTAGCTCTGGTCAAGCTACTCGGTGCTTTTGCTCCTTACCCTTACTCATGTGCTTAGGTTGAGCTTTGTATGCTCTTTAGCTCTAATGCATATGCTTAGGGGGAGCTTGTGAGCTTGGTGTGCTCTTTGCTCTATCACGTGTGCTTAGGGTGAGCTTTGTATGCTCTTTGGCCCTAGTGCATGTGTTTAGGGGGAGCTTGTGAGTTTTGTGCTCCTTTGCTCTTTTGCCAGTGGTGTCGAGCCCCTTTTGCCTCCCCTCGAGGAGCCGGCCGGTTGTGAGCTTTGTGTGTGGTTGATTTCCTGAGTTGGTGGTGAAGCTCCTTTGTAGCATATGTATATCTCTCCTTTAATTTTGTGCATTCTTGCATTTTGCATTGCATATGTATCATGATGTATAGCCATCTTTGTATCTTAGGTTGTGCATTGCATTTGTATCATATGCATTTTGGTAAGAAAGCTTCTCTCATATACATTGTTCACTATGACATGCTATGGATGACCTTTTGAGCTAGCTTGGTATGATATGGTTAAGTTTGGCTAAGCTCTTGATTGTCTCGATTTATATCCATATGAGAATGCTATGAGTTTTGAAAATGCTCATTGTAGGCTCTCTTGTGAGTAAATGCCTTTATATGCTCATGACATGTCTTGGTGGCTTTGTTACGCTTAATTCATGGTTGGATGGTTTATTTTGATCATTTGGGGTCAAAGATCCTTTTGCCATTATGAATGTTTAGCCCACTAGCTTATCTTGTGGAGGAGCATAAGTTCCTTTTTGCCGCAAAGGCACTTCATGTACCATGTATAAATCTGAAATTGAAGTGCTTTATGCTTGAAAAATATGCTCTCATGTCTTTTGTGCTTAATTTATGCTTTTTGTGGGTGCTAAACCGTTGCATGATGTCTACCAATGAGAAGTCTCATATCTAGAAGTAGACACATGGCTCGGTGGCTTTGACATGACATGAGGTGCTTGTGGGTGTTTATGATGGTCTCTTGATTAGAATACCTGTCCTAGCATGAAGTTTGTGTGATATTGTCACTTTGGCATGTTTTGATCATGTTTAGGACTTTGCTCATGAGAGAAATGTTTTTCGCAAAATTGCTCATTGTGGTCTTAGCTTTGTCGGATGGCTATGAAACTTGGTAGTCATAATGCTTATGTTCTTATGAAGCTATTGAGTATCTAGCTTGCTCACTTGGTCATGTGTAACATCTTGTGGTGAATTTTGTCTATTTGACAAGCTCTAGGTTGCATTTTTTTCCATAATGAACCTTGATTCATGCATTGGCAACAAGGGGGAGAAAGAAAGGTGGAGAAAAGTTGAATTGCATCCCTAGAACCTATCCCAGCTGTCAAGGGGGAGTTTGTGCATTTCCTTTGCATTTTTGGTCTTTGGAGTGAGCTGCTGAAGAAAACCGGTTGGACCGATTTTGGAAACCGGTGTGACCGGTTTTGGAGTGAGCTGCTGAAGAAAACCGGTTGGACCGGTTTTGGAAATCGGTGTGACCGGTTTTGGTTGCTGAGCATGCACAAGTCCAGGGGGAGTGTGCTTTGGCTCAGGGGGAGTTGCATATGTGCAGGGGGAGCTCTTGTGTGAGTTTTTGCCTTGGTTGCTTTGGTGGTTTGCTCCTTTGTGGTGAGCTTGTTTTTGTCTCGGTTGTGTCAAGCCGTTGCCCTTGCATAAGGGGACCGAGACTTTCCTCTTTCAAGTGATCTTGCTCTTTGCCTTTGTTTGGCTTTCGATCGCTTGTTTGAGTTTCTTTGTTCGTTTCTTTTCTTTTTCCTTTTCTCATTGGTTACCAAATGTGTGTGTTGTCAATGCACTCATCAAGGGGGAGATTGAGAGCCTGTGTGGCTCGAGGACCGGTGGATGGTCGCTTCCTGGTGTGATGAGTGATTGACAACGTTGTGTGGACTAACTCTTGGCTAAGTATTGCAGGTGCAGGTTGCGGTTTGACTGGTGTTGGTGCAGGTGAAGAACAAGCGCGAAAGGTCGTTGTCGGTGAGGCCTCCAGGTGTGGAGAAGACAAGTAGGCTTGGTTCGAGGGACCCGGTGGCTAGCGGGGTGAAGTGCGGGCCGCATGGTGGCAAGAACAGCAAGACGAAGTCGTGGACGGTATCTTGGTTGAGCCTCAAAACCAAGGTGGAGCCGTGACGACGTGGGGGGCAAGTCATGAGTGGAGATTGGCGGAGGTCACACCAAGTCCACGGGGTTTCCAGTGGTTCACCACAAAAACACTAGGTTACTTGGCTGAGCCAGAAAGCCAAGGCCGAAGACTCCGTGTGGCTGACAGACCAAAACCGGTCTGACCGGTTGGTGAAACCGGTCTGACCGATTTGGGGTCGCAGGGCACCGAGATGCTTCGAAGCGGAGGACACGCGGCATGATCGCAAGAGTTGCGTTGGTGGTACGCAGGCTTGCGGTGGATGCGCAACCGTCCGATGATGCTAATCATGTGTTGACCAAAACGCCCTTGCATGGGCTTGTGTTGTAACTCCTAGTGTAGGGGCACTTCGGTCTTTTGTCCGGAGGGCTCTATATGTAGGAGTGGCTGGTTGGGCAGCCATGTCTTTTGGCTAGGTTAGGTGGGTGTGCTCCTTCTTCTTGGAGTGCTCTTGGTGAAAGGAAAAGAGGAGAGAGTGGCTCTTTGTTTGAGCTTTTTGCCATCCAAGATTTGTGATTCATGGGAGTGGCTTGTAACCGGATATGGCTACATGATTCATAGTGATTTCTCCATCTTCATCTTGTGCCATATCTTTTATTCCTTGCGTTTTTCTTTTTCATAGCTTTTTTGAAAGGATTTTCGTGGGGAGGTTTTGGAGGAGTTTCTTTGCGGGATTTGTAGTGGGAATCACACATGAGGACGTGGTGCCTCTTTTCTTGGTGATCTTGCCCCTCCAAACCCGTTGAAAGGCCTTCGATTTGGTGGTTTTCGGTGGAGCCCGAGGAGAGGTGTTCTTGGTGGTTGGTTTGCGATTCCCCATGATTGAGAGCGTTTCGTTGGAATTCCTTTGAGGGAGAGGTCGTCCATGAGGTGACATAGGCATCCCCAAAGTTTCGCTGTAATCCGTTGGGTGTATTGGGAGATCGATTGGTTGGAAGTTTGAGTTTGTCCCGCGGTTTGAGTTCTTCCCGTGCTGTCCTAGAAAAACCGGTCTGACCGGTTTGGTGACCGGTTTGGTCAACGTCTTGGCCAAGGTGTGTTTTTGGGGAGATCTTCTGGGAACAAGTTTCCTTTTGGTAGAAGAAGCTCTGGTCCAAGTTTCGTCAAGTTTCGAGTTCGTTTGCTCTAGTTTTGGGTCTTTGAGTTGGAGCTCCCTGGGCGAAACAGGTCTGACCGGTTTGGGAAAGAGGTCTGACCGGTTTTGGTGTGTTAGATTTTGGCTAAGTCTGACAAAACTGGTATGCCCGGTTTGGCAAAGAGGTCTAACCGATTTCGGGTGACTTAGTCTTTTTCCCCCTTGCAAAACCGGTCTGATCGGTTTGAGAAACCAGCCTGACCGGTTTTACTCTGGCAGGAGGTGCTCGAGTTGTTTTCCGCTGCTTGTTTTCGAGTGTTGCTTGGTGGAGTCTTATTCTTAGGTCCAGTAGCACTTCAGTGGCTACGTGGATTTGGCAAGAGAAGTGAGCGGAGGTCTCCGATTGTTCCTGGGTTCAGAGGCCGAATTCTTGTGTAGAATTTTTATCGGCTCCCATTCACCCTCCCTCTCTGGTTCGCCTTTCCGGTCCTTCACATGTCCACATCAAACAAAATCCCAAATTTGAATGAATTAGAGAATACGCAGGAGGATGGGTTTACGAACCACAGCGCCACCGGGTCCTCCTCAACAGAACAGGAGCTCCAGCACCTTGGCGAAAATGTGCTGCAGGCGGCGCAACTTCTTCCAGCCCAGCGCACCCCTCGCGGCCGTGCGCAGCGTTGCATGATGATGGCGCGCTTCCGAGAAACGTTGCACGACGGAGGAAGGGGTTGTCACTTATGGAAGCATAGACGATCTAGACATATATCTAGACGTTAAATGTTGGAAATATGTGTTTAATTCTACCGGATTTAAACATAAGGCAAAATATATAACTCAATGCTAATGCTATATATGTAACCAAATTCTAGATGTGAAGGAACAGGAGTAACCCGCAACACACATATGGTATCGATGGTTAAAAACAGCGTAAGCAAAGCAAATAGAATCGAGACATCTAAACATGTAACCTTCCTGCACATGGTGTAATCCAAACTGTAATAGATCCCAATCTATGGACTTATAGATTTGTCGGGGTTCTCTACCGCTGGTAGTAAATTTGTATCGGATCGTGTGTCGGACCCGGATGGTTAGCACGAGAGACACGAGGGTTTATACTGGTTCGGGCCTCCGAGGAGTAATACCCTACGTCCAGTCTCGAGTGATCGTGTTCTTGCGCTAGGAAGTCTGTAGTAGGGGTTACAAACAGGTCAGGAGAGGGTGTCGAGCCCAAGTCCCTGTGAGTGTTGAATGATCGATTCGTCAGCCCCTATGACGGTTGCCCTCCTCCCCCTTTTATAGATGCAAGGGTGAGGGGTAAAAAGGGGATACAAATATGCGCTACAGTGCTATGGAGTTGGGAGGTCTTTTCCCATGTCGATGTCCGTCAGGAAGCATTGAAGGGCGCTGAGCTGTTGTGGAGCTTGCGGCCGCCGCGTGTGCGGGAGGCACTGTTTATTCCAAATACTTGGCGCCTCCTCCGAGCTCTTTCGTGGGTGACTCAACTCCCTTGAGTGTGCTTTAGGCCTGCCATGTTACGACCTAAATGTAGGTAGGCGCCGCCCGTAGAGGGTCATTGAGTGCCTGTTCTGACGAGGGTGGCGTGCCGCAGAGGTTGGACGGGACAGCACGTTGGAGGCCGCGCGGGCGAACAGTGCATTGTTACAGCTCCTGTCAGAGCTGGCCGCCCGCATGTCCCGCCAGCTATAGTGTTTGCATGGCGTGGAGAACTGGAGCCTTGCGTGTCGTGGCGAGGGAGCTCGAGCGTCGGGGCAGCACCACATTCGTGTGGGGCCCTAGATCCCACGCTCCGACCTCCACGTGTGTGCCCCGCCTTAGTCGGAGACGGAAACTACTTGTTCGAACGAGTAGTCAGAGGCGGAGACTTCTCGTGCGAGCAAGTTGTCGGAGGTGAGGCGGACACTCCTCGTGCGAAGCGGAGACTCCTCGTGCGTGAAAGGACTTTGATGTCGCCTAGAGGAGGGGGGGGGGTGAATAGGCGTGACGACCGACTTTAACTTTTCGTCCCAGAAAACTTGAACTGTCAGTGTCCACCGGTCAGACCGGTGGGCCTCACCGGTCAGACCAGTGTTGCACTTCACTTCACAAGATGCACCGGTCAGACTGTTGCCTAGCACCGGTCAGACCGGTGTAGCGCAGAGCACCTACAAAAACAACTTCAAGCTCCTCTTGACTTCTAGCACGAACCAAACTTGGTGAGTGGCCTTTGTAGATGATCTCAATCAGGGTAATGAGCCCTGCACACACAAGTAGCACACCCAAGTAGATCAAAGCGGAAGCAAATCAAATATGCTAGAAAAACAACTTAGAGAGGCAAACCACACAAAGAAGCAAGGATTTGTTTCCCGAAGTTCACCGCCCACTAAGGAACGGCTATGTCTCCGTTGAGGAGCTTGTAAGGGACAATTCCCACAACAAGCCGGGTCTCTTTCAACCACTTTCCTCCTTTCCACTAAGGCGATCTTTTCCACGAAGAGGCAAGATCACAGCCCTCACAAACTTCCCGCTGCTCACCACAACCTTGGGAGCTAGCCGGCGACGCCTAGCCGTCTAGGAGGCAAACCTCCAAGAGTAACAAATGCTTCAAAGCTTGTAGACGCGAAACCGAAGTGCTCAAGCTATGGAAATGCTCTTGTTAGCTCACAAAGTCGCTCTTGAGCTCACTCTCTCAACCCAACACAAAGAATATGGCTTGAATCCACAAATCTCACAAAGAGAGGGTTGGGGAGAGCCACTAAGGCTTAGGGCTTGCTAGAAATGGCTTAGGACCTCAGCAACACCACTAGAAACAGCAGCCTTCAACTGAAGAAGGCTTGGGGTATTTATACCCCTCAAAGGAGGAAACTAGCCGTTAGTCCTCGGGCGGCACCGGTCAGACCGGTGCCTCACACCGGTCAGACCGGTGTTTGAAAAACTAGCCGTTGGGGCTTGCGGCTTCGGTCAGACCGGTGCCCTGACCGGTCAGACCGGTCAGGCCCGAGGCACCCCCAAAACCCTTTCTAGTAAACTAACACTTCACCAAAGAGATGAAGTGGCTCAGGTTAGGTTAGGAGGGTTTGTTAGCACACTCTAAGGCTCCCAAGGCTAGATCCCACTTAGGTCAACTAATGAGCACTTTGACTTGGTCAACTCGCTAGTGTTGTATCCCTCTTGATAGTACAGCATACCTATACTCAAGAATAAATAAAAACACTTTGTAAACCTCTTGAGCTTGAATGTCTTCAATCTTGCCATACTTGAGCAATGTCCACTTGAGGGCTTTGAACTTAGACTTTGACTTGAGCACGTCCATACTTGACTTAGGATCTTTCCATATAGCATAGAAATGCAAGCTTGGATCCATAAGTCACTCCATATTGCCAATCATACCATGTTGATGAGTTGCATTGCTTCCCTCGATTAAGGTTTGGATATGATACTTGGAGACCGCACGGATGCTAGAACTTCACCTTAGCAAAACACTAATGGCGGCTTAGCTACGGCCCCAAAGATTGCCTAGTCCCTCGCCCTAAACATCTCGGTTGATCTCTTCATCACTTACCCAATCCACTTTGAGTTCCACTTTGCTTCATCCATATTAAACTTCATTTGAAATCCCGCTTCAAATGCTTGATCTTGATTGACAACGAATAGGCAAGCTTCCAATTAAGGACCACTACGTGAACACTCATTCTTGTGTCCTTTTTCAATCAACATATGAAGGCTTGCCCTTTACATAGAGTATTACCATCTTCTCTTTTGTGATCCTTGTAATTTTAATCAAGCTATGTCTAGTTATGGGAGACCATGAATTGACCTTCTCAAAATGTCCCAATATTTATTTTCCTTTATTGCTTGATATTTGTCACATATGCATTAGGATCATCCATATATTTGTCTTTTCTGATGTGAGCCATATAATATCCATCCATAAATAAATACTTCAATAATTGCTCATGAATATCTAAATAAACCTGCTCACAATCTTCGACAAATACATTAGTCCTTTAATCGCTTTGTCATTCAATTCACCAAAATCCACTTAGGGGCCTAGATGCACTTTCAATCTCCCCTTTTTGGTCATTGATGACAACTCGATTAAAGCTTACAAATAAAACGTTAAAGCGCAATTGGATTCTTAGATATAGCTAGAGCTCCCCCTCAATTTGTGCTTTGAGTTGAATTTCAAAAATTTGGCCTCAAAAGCCAATTGAACAAATTTGGGAGAAAGCGCGTGAGAGATCCCCCTATATCTAAGAATCAGTGGAGTGCAACATGTGTGAGCGACAAAATAAAAATCTGTGATGCGTATGATAAGTTATGCACAAAGCAAAGAACAAGTGTACTGACTAGGCAGCACCGGTCAGACCGGTGACCCTGACCGGTCTGACCGGTCAGGCCCAGCCAGCACACCCAACTATGCGGCACCGGTCAGACCGGTGCCCCTGACCGGTCAGACCGGTCAGGTCCAGCCAGGGCACAAAGCAAAAAGGTGTGCGTGCTATTTGGTCCAGAGTGATCAGTCCGGGGTTGCAAACCGGCTTAGATCACTTTGCTCCATTTAGCCAACACAAACAATACATCATACAACACATGCATCACAATCTAGCAATAAAGTCACTTAATTATTACAATAAAGGTTCAACACACAGTAGCACTCATACAAATGTTCTCAAGTCCACAAAGATGAAGTTCTAGCTTTATTACAGGCTGCTCTCATCAACCAACAGGCACCGGTCAGACCGGTGCAACACAGACAGACAGGGCTGAACAAGATGTAGAAGCTTTAATCCTCTCTTCTCCCCCTTTGTCATCAAGCAGCAATAAAGGCCTGGAGAGAAGATGTTGTTGCCGATCACTGGCCCTGCCACGAGTCCCACCCCGGACCACCGCCAGGGTGCGTGCTCCCTCCCTGATATGGAGGAGGATAACCCGACCAACCGAAGATCTCTGTAGAAAAGCGACCCGCCCAATCCGGAGGAGCCTCTGACCCCTCTGCATCATCCGGAGGTGGAGGTGGGGCAACTGGGGTGCCGAAAGGTGGAGGGTACACTGCTGGTCCCTGTGGAGCACCGAAAGGCTGAGGGACCTCCTCTGAACCAGGTGGAGGAGGAGGTCCAGCTGAGGAGGAGCTACCCTCGTCGGACTCAAAGAACATAGTGCCATACTCATTGATCATGTTTGAGTTTTTCATGGTCCTCACCCTCTGATCAAACAACGGGATCTCAACCTCGGGAGGAGTGGGAGAGATGGGTGAACGGGGCGGCTGAAATCCAAAGTGATTATGGAGCTGCTTCATGGTGTCCCGTTCCTTCTTCTTTTCTATCCTCGTCCGCTGCTGCTCCACCTCTATATCATACTGGCTCTTACACATGCCAAAGACCAAATTCAGAAATCGGCGGAGCGCAGAGGTGGACTTTTTCTGTCGACCATACTGTCCAGACCCCCACCGGTCAGACCGGTGAGAGGCACCGGTCAGACCGCTGTCGGCCTGGGCAGCAGGCTGCTGCTGGTACTGCTGCCAATCGAGTCCCGCTTCTTCTCCTTCTTCAACTCTAATTTCCGGCTCACGCTCAGGAGACGGAACACTGGGATTTTTCACTAGATTGGGCCTCAGAGGCTTGTGAGTGACGTCCTTTAGAAATTCCACTCTAGTCACCTTCTTGATCATAAACATCATGTACGGGCTGTAGCTGCAGATCTTCTTAGGATCCTCTGATAAGTACTTGATCTCCTGCCAAATGTAATCCCCCACACTAAATGGAGGTGCCCCCGGTCTCAAAGAAATCATCAGGTTCTTCATGAACCTAGAAATATGAGAGGGATTTCCATCTCTAGGAGCAATGGACACCCGAAGCAGCCTGTTGAGCACTGAGTAGTAAGTGTAGAGCCCCTTCACGTGTCTAACATTAGCCCTCTGATCACTAGGATACATGAAATACAATGCCCTGGCTCAAGTAGACCACCATCATGCAACTTAGGATAAGTCTTATACTCCTGCCCTAATCCAAAGAGAGAGAAAAACCGGGAAAAGCGAATAGCATACTTGTTCCCATTAGTCATCCACTGCATAGCTCTCTCTTCCCCCACGTAGCCAAAGTGAACCGTGGCGTAGAACTGAGCAATAATTTCCCTGTTCCAATCCTGCCTAAAGCCCATGAGCTCCTTCACCCGCTGGTGTCCACACACAGTGCTGAGCTCAGTAAAGATAGGGTCATTCTTGCTCTCCATGTAGGTCCAATCCATGTACTGTGCCAGGTGGGTGATCTTGGGCTTCTTTATGATCACGGTGGCATAGTAGTCCTGCTGGAATGTAGCCCAAAACCTCCTGTCTGTGGCTGTCCTCTCACTGGCATAGGGATTTTTCTCCCTCAACTTCTGCAGCTTCTTTGTCATCCCTGTGCCATGATAGTTCACTGCCTTGTGTGGAAACATGTAAATAGGTTTAACAACTTTCAGCCTGTATGCACCATCATCCTCATCCTCATCCATAGGATCTTCATCCTCATCTCCTTCCTGACCACCTAGGTCCTCTTCCTCATCCTCATCATCATCCTCTTCTGTGGCTGGCCCCTTCCCATGAGGCCTCACATGAAAAGCACCAGGATCAACATAATTCTCATCTTCCACATCATCATCACTACTTGTCCCAGTGTCACCACCCAAGTCTTCTTCTTGTTCCTCATTTCTCCTCTTAGGTGCACGCTCTCTCAGGTTCCTACCACCTGCACTGCCACTGCCACCTGCCTCATGATCATGCGGGAGCTCTCTAGGAGTTAATCTTGTTTTCTTGCTCCCGGACTGTTTCATCCGTGGCATGGCCACTGTCCTGAGTCACAAATGATGTAACAAGATTGTGTAAGACACCAGGAATGAGATTTGAATTGAATAGAAATTGAAATTCACAATTTGGGACAATTGGGTCGGTTCTGTGCGTCACCGGTTAGACCGGTGAGGGGCACCGGTCAGACCGGTGCCATCCAGAACCGAGCCAATGGCCTCAAATGCAGCAGCTGGAACGACTAGATGTGAATATTGATGATCTAGAAGCATTCCTACACAGCTAAGTGTTGAAAACACGAAGAAAACATGACTTAGGGTTGGACAGCCTCCACCGGTCAGACCGGTGGGGAGCACCGGTCAGACCGGTGCAAGCCGTCCACCCCCAAATCTTTAGTTCTCACAATGTGTCCAACGAAAAGCTATGGATCTATAGGTATGTCTTCTAGGGGTTCTCAAGTGATATTCTACCAAAAGGAATTCAAATCTTTGCACCAAGTAAAGAGATCGGGCAAAACGAAGATTTGAATACCTTTTGAGAGAGGAACTTGAAGAGAAACCGAAGAACTCAATGGGGAATCAGTAGAGGGTCCTTGGGAGAGTGTTTTCCATTTAATCTTGATGCCTTTCCTTGGTTGAATCCTTAGGTCTCCATGGAGAGAGAGGGAGGTGGAAGGAGGATAGGAGGAGAGTCTCCGTGGGTTCAAGGTGGAAGAAGGCAGGTGAAATGATAGAGGAGAGAGAAAGGAGGGGGGGGTAAGAAGATAGATTCTTTTACTGTGGCCCCACGGGTTGCTCCCGGGCGACACCGGTCTGACCGGTGAGGGGCACCGGTCAGACCGGTGACCCCCCAGGTCCAGCCAGTGTAGATTTCCGGCCTGGGATCGGTAAAACCGAAGATTTTGATAATTCCAACAGAGAATCCATATCGGTAGAACCGACCTAGCCTCGGAAGTTCTGATCCTTCTCTTCCATTTTTGAGATTTTGCTCCTTAAATCTTCACCAGATATTTTATAAAGAAATTTCCTTCCACTTAGCCCTCAGGAAAAAGAAAATGTGACTTAGGGTTGCCACCGGTCAGACCGGTGCGCCCCTGAGACACACTTTGAACAGATTTTGCTCCTTAATCCTTCTCAAAGATTGGATAAAAGATGTAGAGGTGATATTGATCCATATTTTGCCATATCTTGAAAGAATTGAGGATATTCCAATTTAAATGATAATTCTTGATTCTTCCAAGAGAGAGAGAGAGAGAGAGATAAAGATAGATTTTATGGACTTGAGAAAATCTTCTTAATTGTGACTAGCCAACAATCAAACAACGGTAACTATAGTCACAACTAAGTTGATTGGGTCACAAAGACCAAGAATCAAATATTTTTCAAAGAGAGCACACTTCCTACACATGCTAGTTAATTTTTCGAAAAGTCTATCCTATGTCACAAAGTGCATGCATCCACTTCAAATGAATAGTTTTTCAAGTATATTTGGCTCATACCCTCAACCACGAGACACAAAGTCAAGTGAACACAAAGGTATCAACCAAATATCTAGAGAGGCACGCAAAAATTTACTTGAAGCAATTACATGCTAAGGATGGCACACTAGCATGATATAATGGCCTAGATGCATTACGGTATTCAATGAGGTTCATGAAAACATACTTTTGCCTTAAGACCATTTCATTTGTGCATATATTAAATTTTGAAAAGTGCTAGCTCTTACTTGTTCTTTGATAATGCTACTTATTCAGAGCTTGCTTAGTGGTGCACAAATGAATGAGACTACAAGATCACTAGAAGAAATTGTTAGTCCCACAAGTGACACAAGTGTTGCAATGAGCCCCCCTTAAGTAGTGCTAGAGATATTTGAATTTATCGAACAAAGCACTTTATTCAATTAAGAATATGGTGAGGCTCATTCCAAACTTGGTCAAGACACATAAATGGTTTGTCAATTGAAATGTGTCAGGTAACTCATTACCTCCAATGTCTAATCACCATTTTTCATGTAGAGTGGTTCACTCCCGGGTCACCTGGCCATAGGAGTCGGGTCACCCGACAGTAGACAGAGGCGTACCGGGTCACCCGGGCATAGGGGCCGGGTCACCCACCCATCTGACTCACTGGTCCGGCACCGGTCATACCGGTGCTTGTCACCGGTCAGACCGGTGACCCCAGTTGGTCAATCCTTTGGTGATTTTGCCCTTCTTGTCCCTTGTTGTGTGAACACATCACTAATTTGAGGTCTGCTACAGAGACAAGGCAATGCTCTACTAGAGATCCATTAAAAGCATCGAGTGGCATGAGAGAGTAAATTTTCATATGAATGTCAAAGTCACTACCTCATGTTTCACTAGTACGAGATAAGTGTCACATGAGTGTTCACTAAGAACCAAGAGTGACTAAGACTCAACAAAGAGCACTAGTTACCGAGATGTCATTGAATTCGAGATTTATATAGATTTGCCCTTTACATGGCTAATTGATCAAAAGTGATTTCCAATTCTTCTAGCCATGTGTTCAATGCATCTCTTTCAACCTGCAAGCTCAGCAAGCATTTCTTGGTACCCAACACTTGTTGGGTCCTACAAGGTTAGCCACAAGGTGCTTAGGAACCCAAATGGCTCTCATGCTAGTTTGAGGTGAACTAATCTCCCTCATAGCACAAGTCCCACTCTTATCGTTCCTAAGCTTACGGAAATCATAATGGACTAGGTTTGATTTAGGAATGTTACCATTTGGGCAATCTTTGCCCATGTGACCCTTTTGACGGCATTCATAGCAAATGCGGCTTTTGTTCTTGTTGGTCACACCATCCCATATAAATTCTTGTCCATGCTTGCTTCTGAGCTTTGTTCTTAGTGAAGGGGTCTTCTTTGCCTTGTTTGCTTGAGGTGGGGTTGCCCTGGCCGGCACCGGTCTGACCGGTGACACGCACCGGTCTGACCGGTCACGGTCAGTGCCACCGCCCATCGTCGCATTTGGGCAAGCGTCGGCAAAGTGACCCTTCTCTCTGCACTTGTAGCACACTCTCCACTTGTTTGAGCTTCTAGGCTTCTTGGAGAGTGATACTTGTGCCTTGTGCTCGGCTGGGCGATGTTGTGACTTGTTGTGCCCAACCTTGCTCTTTTCTTGAATCTTGTTCTTGTGGATCTTTGTATGTTGCTGAGAAGTTGAGCTAGCGATGGTTGATCCCTTCTCAAGCTTCTTCACCATGTCTTCATGGTTATCTTGAGAAGGTTGTACTTTGCTCTTCTCCTTCAATACATACAAGTCTTTTTGAAGCTTTTCAACCTCTTGGTTGAGTTCATCATTTTCTTTAGCAATGAGGTCATCACAAGATTCTACAAGTACATGCTCAATGCTAGATTGGCTTACTTGAGACAAACAATCAATAGCGCAAGATAAATCAATTTGAACTTGTGAGCATGTGCATGTGTGAGATAGAGGTTGCATAAATTTTCCGATGAAAGCACAACCTCATGGGCTATCTCTAGTGTTACATAAGAATCAACAAGCTTCTCATAGGAACACTCAAGTCCCTTGTGATCGGCTTGTAGAGCCATATGCTCACTAGTGAGCTTCTAACACATCATTGGCTTCTTCTTCTATCTTAGCTCTATATGAAAAGGATTTGATATCATGATCATATTTGTTAGCCAATGATTCATACTTACAAACCAAGGATGTGAGCTCGGATTTGAGAAGTTCAAGTTCTCTTGTCGGAGAGCTTGAGGCTTCAATCTTCTGGCTCTTCGCTCCCTTGGCCTGCCTCTTCTTCTTGCTCTTCTTTTCCTTCTTGGCCATCAAGCAAGTTGTGGTGCCTCTGCCGGCACCGGTTGGACCGGTGGGTGCCACCGGTCTGACCGGTCCCTGTAGAGGGACAACATCTTCGCTTCTTTGGCCTTCTCCTTGCTTGAGAGTTGATGCTTGATGATCAGTGGATGTTGTAGAGGTTGTGAGGCACATCTCCACTGGTTCATCTTCTTCATCACTCTCAACTTCATCCCATTTGGTGTGAACTATATCAAATAGCAATTCCCGAATGAGATGAGCATCTTCACTAATTTTCCTTGCTCTTTAGGATGGGATGCTTTAGTTCTCTACATACACATCTACACAAAAGGTTAGTAATAACGACATTGAGTTGCTTATTCTCCAATTCCTTTGGAGAGACACATGTCTCATCCTCCGGAAGGATACTCGCAACCATAATGCTCTCAGCGGTGGGACCCAAAACCATAAGTGCAATGAGAACATTGGAACGCCAAGAAGAGTAGTTTGAGCCATCTAGAGCTAGAGGCTCAAACGGTACCTCACGAGTTGTCGACATCGAAGAACTCCAAGCGGTTAAGCTCGAATCGGAGCACCAGGCTCTGATACCAATTGAAAGGACCTTGATGTCGCCTAGAGGGGGGGTGAATAGGCGTGACGACCGACTTTAACTTTTCGTCCCCGAAAACTTGAACTGTCAGTGTCCACCGGTCAGACCGGTGGGCCTCACCGATCAGACCGGTGTTGCACTTCACTTCACAGGATGCACCAGTCAAACAGTTGCCTAGCACCGGTCAGACCGGTGTAGCGCAGAGCACCTGCAAAGACAACTTCAAGCTCCTCTTGACTTCTAGCACGGACCAAATTTGGTGAGTGGCCTTTGTAGATGATTACAAGCAGGGTAATGAGCCCTGCACACACAAGTAGCACACCCAAGTAGATCGAAGCGGAAGCAAATCAAATATGCTAGAAAAACAACTTAGAGAGGCAAACCACACAAAGAAGCAACGATTTGTTTCCCGAAGTTCACCACCCACTAAGGAACGGCTACGTCTCCGTTGAGGAGCTTGTAAGGGACAATTCCTGCAACAAGCCAGGTCTCTTTCAACCACTTTCCTCCTTTCCACTAAGGCGATCTTTTCCACGAAGAGGCAAGATCACAGCCCTCACAAACTTCCCGCTACTCTCCACAACCTTGGGAGCTAGCTGGTGACACCTAGCCGTCTAGGAGGCAAACCTCCAAGAGTAACAAATGCTTCAAAGCTTGTAGACGTGAAACCGAAGTGCTCAAGCTATGGAAATGCTCTTGTTAGCTCACAAAGTCGCTCTTGAGCTCACTCTCTCAACCCAACACAAAGAATATGGCTTGAATCCACAAATCTCACAAAGAGAGGGTTGGGGAGAGCCACTAAGGCTTAGGGCTTGCTAGAAATGGCTTAGGACCTCAGCAACACCATTAGAAACAACATCCTTCAACTGAAGAAGGCTTGGGGTATTTATACCCCTCAGAGGAGGAAAACTAGCCGTTAGTCCTCGGGCGGCACCGGTCAGACCGGTGCCTCACACCGGTCAGACCGGTGTTTGAGAAACTAGCCGTTGGGGCTAGCGGCTCTGGTCAGACCGGTGCCCCTGACCGGACCGGTCAGGCCCGAGGCACCCCCAAAACCCTTTCTAGTAAACTAACACTTCACCAAAGAGATGAAGTGGCTCAGGTTAGGTTAGGAGGGTTTGTTAGCACACTCTAAGGCTCCCATGGCTAGATCTCACTTAGGTCAACTCACTAGTGTTGCATCCCTCTTGATAGTACGGCATACCTATACTCAAGAATAAATAAAAACACTTTGTAAACCTCTTGAGTTTGAATGTCTTCAATCTTGCCATACTTGAGCAATGCCCACTTGAGGGCTTTGAACTTAGCCTTTGACTTGAGCACGTCCATATTTGAGCTAGTGACTTAGGATCTTTCCATATAGCATAGAAATGCACGCTTGGATCCATAAGTCACTCCATATTGCCAATCATACCATGTTGATGAGTTGCATTGCTTCCCTCGATTAAGGTTTGGATATGATACTTGGAGACCCCACGGATGCTAGAACTTCACCTTAGCAAAACACTAATGGCAGCTTAGCTACGGCCCCAAAGATTGCTTTGTCCCTCGCCCTAAATATCTTGGTTGATCTCTTCATCACTTACCCAATCCACTTTGAGTTCCACTTTGCTTCATCCATATTAAACTTCATTTGAAATCCCGCTTCAAATGCTTGATCTTGATTGACAACGAATAGGCAAGCTTCCAATTAAGGACCACTACGTGTACACTCATCCTTGTGTCCTTTTTCAATCAACACATGAAGCCTTGCACTTGACTTAGAGAATTACCATCTTCTCTTTTGTGATCCTTGTAATTTTAATCAAGCTATGTCTAGTTATGGGAGACCATGAATTGACCTTCTCAAAATGTCCCAATATTTATCTTCCTTTATTGCTTGATATTTGTCACATATGCATTAGGATCATCCATATATTTGTCTTTTCCGATGTGAGCCATATAATATCCATCCATAAATAAATACTTCAATAATTGCTCATGAATATCTAAATAAACCTGCTCACAATCTTAGACAAATACATTAGTCCTTTAATCGCTTTGTCATTCAATTCACCAAAATCCACTTAGGGGCCTAGATGCACTTTCAGTGCGAGGCGGAGACTTGTCATGGAAGCCACCTACTAGTTGGAGGTGAGGTGTCTTGCCAGTGAAGGTCTTGACAAAGATCTGCATCCTTCCCTATCCTGGATCTTAGCCTTGATGCTGTCAATGGTGTCAGAAGACTCCACCTCGAGGGTGATTATCTTGCCGCTTAAGGGGCCCTAATCCAAGCCCTCGTCAGTAGCCCCCGAACCTGGGGTGGGAGTCGAAGACTCGCTCACAGGTTCAGAGGAGAAGTGTCATGGTGATTTTCCTTTGATTTCCCCGGTGGATGCGCGCGAGCGCATCCGCCGGATGTAGCCCCCAAACCCACTAGGGAGTTGTAGACTTGCTTGTGGGGTTTTAATCTTGAAAATGTTGTTGCCACTTCGAAATCGTGGCAATCGTGGGAGACGTGTCCGTTGTGGAAGTCGTGGCAGACGTGGCGGATATGACGGGTTGAGGGGACGGCGCACAGTTGGTTCAGATTCGCGGGCCCACCGGGCGTCGAAACATCGCACAGAGCTGCGCCAGTTGCCCCGGGGCACACGCACGTGCTGAGTGGGCGGCTTTTCGGCGTGGTGGGGCCAACATTTAAGGCCGGCGCCCACGCCTCCCCTTATTATCCGTGTGCCAGTTGGATTTCGAATCAATTGCTTCCCAATCTCCGCCATTGCCAGCACTGCCTGCTCCTCTGCTTTTCACGTCCACAGTGCCGCCGCTGCTTCTTCCACCCGCGCCGCGTTCAGGAGCTCGACGACGCCATGTCGAACTGGTCCCGCTCGAACGTCTCCCGCTCGACCCTTCATCGCCTCGTTGCTGTCGGGCAGCTGCCCGCGCTCACCGGCGCTGAGGAATGGAAGGTGCCCAAGGATGAGTCCGTTCTGTGCCCCCGCGTTGGGAGCCGGACTCCCCAAGGAGGCGGTCGACGCCGCCGACGTCTACGCTAGGTGTGCCGTAGGGGGGAAGTACGAGCACTCCCTCGTGACGCCTCCAATCTTTGGTCATCCGGGGCGGTAGGGCCCTGACCGTGCAGGCCCCCCTCACCCCGGGTGGTGGTCGAAAGCCATCCTCCGACAGGGTGGAGGGCAAGAAGGTAGCCCCCGAGTCGTTAGGGAGTCAGAAACCAGCCCCCGAGTCGTCGGGGGGAGAGAAGTTAGCCCCCAAGGCGGCAGGGGGCAAACAACGAGCCCCCGAGCCGGTGGGGGCCAAGAGGCCAGCCCCTGAGTCGGGCGTAACTGACAGGCCCATCAAGCGGGCCCACATCAGATCCTCCATGTAAGCATCGACTTGCTGTATCTTGTTGTTTCTTTGACCTTTGTCTTTGCTCGCTTATCACCCGTTTTCTCGTGTCAGACGCACCGACACCGGCGTGCTCAGCATCACGCTGCAGAAACGCGCGGTGTTGGAGGCACGCGAGCCTCCGTCCGGGCCCTGCCCGGCAAGTTCTCCGCCCGCGTCATTAGTGGCGCAGGCCGGGAGTGGGACCGCTGAGGTGGTCGAGGCTGTTGAGACGACGACTCCTCCACCGGTGCTGGAGGCCGGTGGTGTGGTCGGGGGGCAAGCAGCCCCCGAGGTGATCGAGCCTCCAGTGGCGTCCTCCGTCGACCGCGGTGATGGCCCGTTGGCGGCTCCCGAGGTGGACGTGCCCCCCAGCGCTGCAGACTGGTGGGAACGAGACCGAGGTGCCAGCGGCGCTTGAGGTGACTGTGCCTGCGGTGCTGCAAGCTGGCGGAGATGGGGTGGAGGCGTCCGCAGCTCCCGAGGCATCCGCCCAGCCCCAGGAAGCCGTCGACCCTGAGGGACCCAACCTCTCGGGCGGCTACATGGCCGCCTTCGAGGCCGAGCTGGAGCGGTGCCTATCGGGGCCAGAGGAGCCAGCGGCCGAGGCGTTCGGGATGTCTGCCCTCGAGACCATAGCCGCGGTCGAAGCGGTTAGGGTTAATCTCGAGGAGCCCGTGACCGGAGCGGCCGGGACGGAGTTGGCCGCCGCTGCTTCCCCAACACCCACCGTGATAGTGGAGGTGCCCGCCGCGAGCGCGTCGGTGGAGGGATCGCCCCATCACGCCGCCCCTGGCGCCGACCGCGAATCCGCTCCGTCCAGACCCGCAGGAGCACGTCGCTCCCGTAGACGCGGCGGGCAGCGCCCCCTCGGAGATCCAAGAGGTCGGGGAGGGCTCGGGTGGCCGCCCCTTCTCGAGCGCGGGGCTGCTGACGAAGCCGCTGGAGGGAGGAGCGCGGATCCTCGACCTTGTGCGCTCCTCGTGGACCGGGGCCCACGAGGCGGAACTGCACGACGACGAGGACGAGGAGGCCGCGACCCGTCACCGTCTTGAGCAAGGCCTTGGGTGGGCGCAGCGAGCATTTGACGAGCTCATCCTCCCTGCCACGACGGTGAGTTCCGCCGAGCCTAATTTTGGTCTTGTTTTCTTTGTCTTCGCAAACGTTTGCCATAGATGACATTCCACTCGGAACAGACGCTCATGGACTGCGGCGCAAAGAAAGCGCGCGTAATCGAGGAGCTCCGGGCAGAGCGGTTCTAGCTAGAGATGCAGCTGGCGGTCGCCCGCCTGGCCGCCGCTGGGGTGGTGGCGAGTGAGGTGTCGTTGAGGACCATGCTCGAGGCTGTGGTGAAGTACGCAGAGGACTGCGCCATGGCTGCGTAGTCAGCCGCGGCCGCCGCCACAGTGGAGCGGGAGGCCCTTGAGGCGAAGCTATCCCAAGTGGAGGCGACGGCCGCGGAGCTACGTACTGCTGCCGTGACCGCTACCGAGGCCGCTCAAACGGCCACGACCGCCGCCCAGGTCACCACCCAGGAGAAGGCGGCGCTCGAATCGAGGGTGGCAAAACTGGAGCAGGACCTGGCCCACGCCGGAGTGGACCTTAAGAAGGCCAACAAGCAGGTGGCCAACCTGGCCTCCAAGCTCCAGGACGCCACTGACGAGGGGACCCAGCTTTGAGATGCCCACGCCAAGCTGGAGTAGGACGTCGATGGTGAGCGACGGAACACTTCCAGCTTCCGCAGTGCTTCTTTCTTTTCGTTGGGTCTTGGTGATGTTGACTTGTCTCCTCGTGGGGACAGGACTGCGCATGGCTCGCGCCGCGATGGCCGTGCGGCTCACGGAGGAGGTGGAGAAGGTCACCAACGCCGAGCTCAAGATCCTCGAGATGGACGGGGCGGCCAAGAGGTTGTCGGAGCAGTTCAAGAGTACAATCCCTTGGCTTTATCTTTGTTTTTCTTCTCGCTTGCTTGCGCTGTAACTACTTTTACGACTCCTTAACCTTTTTCAGAGGTCAAGGCCGAGCTCGAGGAGTCCCGCAGAGCTCAGCAAGAGGTCAAGACCGAGCTCGAGGAGTCCAGGAGAGCTCAGCGTGAGGCGGAGGCGTCACGCCAAAAGGACCTCCAGGATCGCATCAAGTTCGGGCGGCTTGTCGATCAGATCTTGTCGGAGCTTGGCGTTCCCCTTATCCAGCCGCTTCCCGGGGCGCTCGGGGATCAAATAGGGCTTTTCTCGGGTGTGGTCAAGGATCGAGAACTGTCGACTGCTCGGGAGGTGGTGCACCAGGTGCTTGCTATGTTTGACTCGCACTACCAGGGGTTGGACCGCACAACACTGAGCGGCGGCTGGGCTCCCAGCTACTCCGACGACTATTGCGACAAGCTCGAGGAGGACTGCGCCGCCTTCGCCCGCACCAATGTAGCAATGAAGGACCTGGACCTGATCCCAAAAGATATACCAGAAGTTGAAGACAACTCCAGGCCTTCTAGTTAGATACTTAGATGTATCATTTTATATCGTAGGCAGTTAGGACAAGCTCGCATGTACATTGCCTCAAACAGTTTTATTTTGTTTAAAACTTGTCTAAACACATCACTGCCCAAACATTCCCAAGCGCTTGGGGACGACTGTGGAACGAAGTAGCGAAACTTAGAGACTTAGGCTGATCGAACTTCACTCTGGAGCCGCGCGGGCGTAGGAGTCGGAAAGCCTGGCCAACTTAAGCCACTAAGCGACGCCACATGTTCGCAGCCCCCGAGTACTCGAGGGGGGGGGTTCGAAGAGTGACTTGCGCATTTTTCGTCAAAATTGTTTTATGCCGGAGCCCGAGCGGTTACCCGAACACTTTTGAAAGAGGCCGGACGGAGACCTGCGGACCTAGACCGCGCTCGCAAGTCGGCGTTGGTGCTAGGAGCTTTGAACGAGCGGCAGCTCCGAGCCACGCGTAGATCAACATCTTTTCCTTTCGTAAGCATGAGCGTTCCGCCAAAAAACCTCTTGCACGTGCGATTGGTTACGACATGTTTGTCGAGGAATTTTGTTTTAAAAAGGGGAAAACGAAAGGAGGGCATCGTGCCCTGGGTAGCCCCCGAGCGGTGAGTGTTTCTGCACAGGTGCAGGGACGCTCGCCGCTCAGCCTTTGGAAATGTTGAAGCACATAAAGAAGATGCCAACGCGAAACTTTACGAACTTATGGATGTATGAACAAAAGCATGCGACATTTATTCATTGATCGTATGACATAACGAGGAACATTACTCAAGGGTAAAAATGGCGTAGGTGTTCAATGTTCCAAGTGTTGGAGACGACTCTGCCGTCCTCGTATCGGAGCTTGAATGTTCCTGGTCGGAGGACTTGGTCGATGATGAACGGCCCTTCCCACGGGGGCGCGAGCTTGTGCCTGTCCTTGTTGCCTTGGACTCGTCGGAGCACCAGATCCCCGACCTGGAACTCGCGGCTACGCACGTTATGCTCGTGGTAGCGTCATAGAGTTTGCTGGTACCGAGCCAAATGTAGGAGCGCCACGTCGCGTGCTTCATCGAGCTAGTCGATAGCATCTTCAAGGGTGACTTGGTTTCCTTCCTCGGTGTACGCCCAGAACCTCGGGCTGCCGTAGTCAATGTCCATCGGGAGGACAGGTTCCGACCCGTGCACCATGAAGACGGCGTGAAGCCGGTGGCTCGACTAGGCGTGGTGCGCAGGCTCCAGAGGACAGATGGTAGTTCAGCCACCCATCTTGCCCGAAACTTCTCGAGTCGCTTGAAGATCCGGGGCTTCAATCCTTGTAGGACCATGCAATTGGCCCTCTCGACTTGTCCGTTCGTCCTCGGGTGTGCGAGAGCAGCCCAATCCACACGGATGTTGTTGTCGTCGCAGAATCTGAGAAACTTCTTTCCCATGAACTGCGTGTCGTTGTCAGTGATGATGGAATTGGGAATGCCGAAGTGATAAATGATGTCGGTGAAGAATGCCCCGGCCTCCTCGGAGCGGACCTTTACTATGGGTCGAGCCTCGATCCACTTGGAGAACTTGTCGACGACCACGAGTAGGTGTGTGAAGCCCCCGGGCGCTTGTCGGAGCGGCCCCACCATGTCCAGGCCCCACACAGCGAAAGGCCACATGATGGGGATGGTCTGGAGCGCCTGCGCAGGGAGGTGGGTTTGTCGAGCGTAGAACTGGCACCCCTCGCAGCGTTGCATGATGTCCTTGGAGTCTGCTACTGTTGTTGGCTAGTAAAACCCTTGTCAGAAAGCTTTCCCGACAAGAGTTCTCAGACCGGCGTGATGTCCGCATGTCCTGGCATGGATTTCATGAAGCAGCTCCTTGCCTTGATCTCTCAAGACGTAGCGCATGAGTATGCCTGCCGCGCTTCGCTTGTAGAGCTCGCCATCAATGAGGACGAACGCCTTGGCTCGCCGTGAGATGCGGCGCGCCTCCGTCTGGTCGGTAGGCAGCTTCCCTTCGACTAGCCATTCGAGGATCGGAAACGCCAGTCTGGATCTTCGAGGTTCGGCTCTGGCTGTTGGTCGATCTCCATGACTTCCGGCACCTCGGGCTCTTGTGGCTGCTCTCTCTCGACCCGGACAGACGGTGCGTGCTGGTTGCTGACGAACACATCATGTGGTACTGGCTTGCGGCTAGATGCTGCCTTGGCAAGGACGTCAGCGGCTTTATTGTAGTCACACAGCACATGATGGAGCTCGAGCCCATGGAACTTGTCCTCCAACTCGTGCACGGCCCGACAATACGCTGCCATCTTCGGATCAACACAATTTTTCTCTATCATGACATGATCCACGACAAGCTCTGAGTCCCCACTGATCTCGAGACGACGGATTCCGAGCTCGATTGCGATTCGAAGGCCGTTGACGAGCGCTTCATACTCGGCGACATTGTTGGAGGCGGAGAAATGCAGTCGCACCATGTACTCCATGCGCACGCCCAGGGGCGAGATGAAGACAAGGCCTGCTCCCACTCCTTCCTTCATGACGGAGCCGTCGAAGTACATTATCCACGTCTCGTGCTCGATAGGTGCCGGTGGAGTTTGAATCTCCGTCCACTCAGCGACAACATCCGCCAACACCTGCGACTTGATGGCACTGCGTGGCGCATAGGTTATGTTTTGTCCCATCAGCTCGAGGGCCTACTTGGCTATCCTCCCCTCGGTCTCGGAGTTCTGGATCACTTCCCCGAGGGGATACTTGGACACCACCGTGATGGGGTGCGCGTCGAAGTAGTGGCGAAGCTTGCTCTTGGTGATCAAGACAACATACACCAGTTTTTGAATTTGCGAGTAGCGGGTTTTCGAGTCAGAGAGTACCTCGCTCACGAAATAGACCGGCCGCTGCACCTTGAGCTAGCTCCCAGGTTCTTCTCACTCGACCACCAACGCAGCGCTCACCACCTGGGTTGTCGCGGTGATGTACAGAAGCATCGGTTCTTCCGGCGCCGGAGCCGCAAGAACTGGTAGGCTCTTTTCAGGAGGTTTTTGAGTGAGTCGAGCGCTTCCTGGGCTTCGGGCGTCCATGTGAAGTGGTCGAATTTCTTCATGAGGTGGTATAGTGGCAAAGCTGCGCTCTCCGAGTCGGGCGATGAAACGACCGAGAGCTGTGAGATAGCCCGTGACGCGCTGCACACCCTTTAGATTCTGGATCGGTCCCACGTTAGTGATAGCCGAGATCTTCTCGGGATTGGCTTCAATGCCGCGTTCCGACACGACAAAGCCGAGGAGCATGCCCCTCGGAACCCCGAAAACACACTTCTCAGGGTTAAGCTTCACCCCGTGCTCTCTCAGCTTCGCAAACACTTCTGTGAGGTCGGGGACCAGATCACCTGTCTTCTTTGACTTGACCACGATGTCATCGACGTACGCCTCGATTATTCGTCCTATAAGATCTCCAAAGGCGCGTCGCATGCATCTTTGGAACGTAGCGCCCGCATTCTTGAGCCCGAAAGGCATCATCTTGTAGCAATAGGCACCGAACGGAGTGATGAACGAGGTCGCGAGTTCATCCGCTATACACATCGTAATCTGGTGGTACCCGGAGTAAGCATCGAGAAAACAGAGGGTTTCACACCCCGCCGTTGAATCGACTACCTGATCTATGCGAGGCAAAGGGAACAGGTCCTTGTGACATGCCTTGTTAAGGCCTGTATAGTCAACACACATCCTCCATTTCTTATTCTTGTTCTTTACAAGTACAGGGTTAGCAAGCCACTCGGGGTGGAATACTTCTCGGATGAACCCTGAACTAAGAAGCTTCTTGATCTTTTCGCCGATCACCTTGCACTTGTCGTCGTTGAAGCGGCGGAGGTGTTGCTTCACCGGTTTCGATCCCGGCTTGATGTTCAGTTTGTGCTCGGCAACCTCTCTCGAGATTCCCTTCATGTCGGAGGGTTTCCACGCGAACATGTCGTGGTTCGCTTTGAGGAAGTCGACGAGCGCACTTTCCTATTTAGGATCGAGCGCCGTCCCGATACGGAGCGTGCAGCCATCATCGGAGACAGCCGCATCCTTGACGTCCTTGGCGGGCTCAAAAGAGCAGGCCGCACGCTTGGACGACTCGGGGATCTCTTGGTCCTCGGAGGGAGGCTCGGCGTGGAGCCTTTCGGACCGAATGAGCGCTTCAGCAAACTAAAAGCACTCCGTATCACATTCGAATGCATGCTGGAATGTAGTCCCCACCATGATGACCCCCTTCGGACCGGGGATCTTCAGTTTGAGGTATGTATAGTTGGGCACGACCATAAACTTCGCGTAGGCCGGCCTCCCGAGGATGGCGTGGTACGTCCCCGAGAACCGCACCACTTCGAAGGTGAGGGTTTCCATGCGGAAGTTCCGCAAAGTCCCAAACGTGACGGGTAGATCGATCTGCCCGATTGGGAGTGCCTCCATTTCAGGGACGACCCCATGGAATGGTGTAGGCGATGGGCGCAGCTGGGACCGCGGGATGCCCATGCTGTCGAGTGTCGACACGTAGAGGACATTGATGCCGCTTCCTCTGTCCATCAGCACCTTGTGGACCCGCTTGGTCTTGAACAATGGTGCCACCACGAGGGGGTAGCATCCTGGCTGCGGCACGTGGTTGGGGTGGTCCGTACGGTCGAAGGTGATCGTAGTCTCCGACCACTTGAGGTACGACGGCGTCGCGGACTCGGTGTTGTAGACCCCGCGCCTGATCAGCTTCTCCTGGCGCCTCGAGGGTCGTGCCGGGGTCCCGCCAAAGATCATGTGGACCGCGCCGTCCTCGCCGGGGTACCCTGCCCCCGCATCGTCGTCGTTGTTGTCGGGGAGAGGCGCAACCTTCTTCGGTGGGTCCACTGCCTTGGGCTTGAGCGTGCCGTTGACGTAGTTCTTCATCAAGCAGCAGTCCCTGAGCACGTGCTTGACGGGCACCTCATGGCGGGTACATGGCGCCTCCAAGAGACTCTTGAAGTGGTCCTTCGGGGTACCATTCTTGGGCGGATTGTTCTTGGGGCGCGTGGCCTTGCGCTCAACTGCTGCGACGAGGTTGTCATCACAACGACGCTTGTCGCCCTTCTTCTTCTTCTTGAACCGTGAGGAGGGCCCCACGCCGTCATCCATGACCTGCTTCCCCTTGCCCTGCGGGGTGTTAAGGGTCACCGCGACCGCTTCCTCGCCGTCTGCGTGGTTGGTCACGATGTCGAGGAGTTCCCCAGTAGTTCAGGGAGTCCTGTGCCCTAGACGGTGGATGAGGGTGGTGCAGGTAGTGCCGTTTGGAAATGCCGAGATGGCGTCGTTGTCGGTCGCACCGGGGAGCTCGATGCAGCGCTTGGAGAAGCGCCGGATGTAGTCACGCAGGCTTTCACCCGGCTTCTGCTTGCAGTTGCGCAACTCCCACTGCTTGCCGGGCGGGCGTACGTTCCCTGAAAGTTGCCGACTAAAGTTCTGTGCAGCTCTGCTCAGTCGTTGATCCTGTCGCGGGGTAGGTGCTCGAGCAATGTCCTCGCAGAGTCGGTGAGGTAGGGCGGTAAGTTCTTGATGATGAAGAGATCATCCGTCGCTCCTCCCGCGTGGCACGCGAGCCTGTAGTCCTCCAACCACACGCTAGGGTTGGTCTCCCCGTCGTACTTGGGGACGATTGTCGGAGCCCGGAACCGCGGGGGGAACTGCGCGTCACGCACCTTCTGACCGAAAGCGCGTGGCCCCCTTTGATCTGGCGACCAGCTGCGAGCACAGTCCTCATCGCTGTCGTAGCAACCGCCGCGCCTTTGGCTGTACCACCGTTGCGAGTGGTACTCGTCGTTGTGGTCGCGGTCATTGTCGTGGTTGCTGCCATAGCCGTAGTCGTCGGCAGCTCGACGACGAGCTTGGAGCGTGTCGCGGGCGTCACGGTTGGGCCCGAGACGCTGCTTGACCGTAGTGCCACCGGCCGCCCTGCCACGGCTCCGATGATAGGAGGGAGGCGGGTCCTGGCGGTGTACGAACTGCGCCGCCCGCACCTCGCGTGCCAACCGCTGGCGCGATGTGGAGCTTTCGGCTTGCTATGTAGCTGCCGTCTCGAGAAGGGTCTTGAGCTACTGTCGCACCCTCTTCTCCTCGGGGGTGGCCGGCTCCGGACAGGCGCGCAGAAGCATGGCTGTAGCCGCCAAGTTCTGCGACGCGCGCTTGAATAGCGGCGGTTCGCTACCGTCGATGGCGGCATCCTCGTTGATGCGTCGGTTCACGTCGCGCGCACGTGTGTGAGCTAGCAGTGTCGGGGCGCGGGCCCTAGACCGCTCGGGGTCCTGGCGGCGCTCCCACTGCTCACTGTCTCCTTCGCGGCATTCTTCACGCTGCGGGTCTTGCTGCGGGTCACGTGGCCCCTCCTCCTTGCGCCGCGGGGCGCGCTGAGGGTCACGCGACCCCTGTTCCTTCCCGAGTGCTCGGTGGAGGTTTGCCAGCTCCTCGTTGAGCTGGCGCCTAGCCTCGGCGATCTCGTCGAGGCGCGCCCGGCGCTGGGCGTCTGTGGCGCGGTGGAGCGGTGCCTCCTCCGCATCCGTGGAGCTGCTGGCGCTCCGTACTTCGCAGACGAAGCACTCGCACGTGATGTCCGGCAAGGGTACCGGTGGTACCTGTCGGGCCGCCGCGGAGCCCGGGGTGGTGTAGGACACTCGTAGCGCGTCCACGTAAGCCGTCACCGGGTCGTCTGGGAGGCCTTGTTGTCCGTGGGGGTACATGGTGCTATACCGCTCCATGAACTCGCCCTAGGCCAGCGGCTTGGACCCGCTGGCCTGGAAGGCGAGGTCGGTGAGGTAGTAGGCGGCAAGCCTAAAACGCTCCTGTGTTGGGTTTGGCCCCAACATGGCCATGGTCGTTTCGCCCGTGAAGCCACAGATGAAGGCAGCACGCCCCGCCGCCGTCGTCAAGGCGGTGGGGTGAGCAGGTCGGGAGAAGGTGTTCCCGACGACGGACTCCGCCGGCCCGGTGTAGACGAAGCTGAGGGAGCCGAAAAGCATGGTGGCCCTGGGAGACAGTGAAACCCCATGTCCCTCCATCCGGATCGCTGGTGAAGTTCGGCGAGACACACGATGTGCCCCTACCTGGCACGCCAATTGTCAAGGTTCTCTACCGCCGGCAGTAAATTTGTATAGGATCGTGTGTCGAACCCGGATGGTTAGCGCAAGAGACACAAGGGTTTATACTGGTTCGGGCCTCCGAGGAGTAATACGCTACGTCCAGTCTCGAGTGATCATGTTCTTGTGCTAGGAAGTCTATAGTAGGGGTTACAAACTGGTCGGGAGAGGGTGTCGAGCCTAAGTCCCTGTGGGTGTTGAGTGATCGATTCGTCAGCCCCTATGACGGTTGCCCTCCTCCCCCTTTTATAGATGCAAGGGTGAGGGGTAAAAAGGGGATACAAATATGCGCTATAGTGCTATGAAGTTGGGAGGTCTTTTCCCATGTTGATGTCCGCCAGGAAGCATTGAAGGGCGCTGAGCTGTTGTGGAGCTTGCGGTCGCTACGTGTCCGGGAGGCACAGTTTATTCCAAATACTTGGCGCCTCCTTCGACCTCTTTCGTGGGTGACTCAACCCCCTTGAGTGTGCATTAGGCCCGCCACGTTACGGCCTAAATGTAGATAGGTGCCGCCCATAGAGGGTCATCGAGTGCCTATTTTGACAGGGGTGGCGTGCCGCAGAGGTTGGATGGGACGGCACGTTGGAGGCCGCACGGGCGAATAGTGCGTTGTTACGGCTCCTGTCAGAACCGGCCGCCCGCATGTCCCGCTAGCTAGAGTGTTTGCATGGCGTGGAGAACTGAAGCCTTACTTGTCGTGACGGGGGAGCTCGAGCGTCGGGGCAGTGATGATGTTTCTTGAACACATGGCAATAGGGGGTTACGAGTGATTCAAGTTCTTCCACACTTTGCAACATGCTAAGCATGGGGGAGGATTTGAAGGACGAAAGGGAAAAAGGAAACGTGGAGTACAAGGATCACCTTCACCACAATATGCTCATCATTCTTTTTTCCATGCTAAGCACAATGCTTAAGCATGGGGGAGGCTACACTGCACTTCATTACGAGCATCGAAAAGGACGGTAACTCGCCCTTAACTTTATCTTTGTTTATCTCCTTCTAAATGCTTGCACATATATGCTTTCAACCACAAACAACCTTTGTATTTATCTCTCGATCAATAACATGGCTACTTGGAGGACAACCTAGGTTTGTTAATTTTATTTTTCAATAAATGAATCACCATCTCTTTTGGGCTTACCACGATGATATCATTTGTATGCCTTGCTTATGGAAAAATGATGAAAGTTGCCTCTTTGTTTTACTTGCATGATGTTTTATATAACATGACTATTTGCTCTCTATTAAAAGGAACTTAAATTGATTAAATACCGGCTCTTTCATTTGTGGAGGTTAAATGACTAATTTTTAAGACCCACATACTCTATGTTGCTCTTTGATTTAAGTTTACCGATGATCTATGCCTTGTACTTGTTTTATTTAAAATTATTATGCTATCTACATTTGTGAATCTCTTGCAAGGCTCTACCTACCAAAGCCTATACACATACAAGTTCTTTCATGATGTAACCTTTAGTTTGCAAACTTATATCTTGATGAGTTGGATTCGGATTGATTTCTCTGGTACGAGACTAAGAAGCTGGTCATTCCTTTGCGTATCTTTTTCATGCTAGCCATTCTTGTCCATGCATTGTGAGTTTCTACATTGGAGATTTCGCAAACTTCGCTGGGCATCCACCCTAAACCCAAAACATCTTTTTGTGATCACCTCCTTGACCACAACCCAAATTGAGTATGGATGATCTTTCGACGAATTTTCTGAAGATTTTCTGGCAAGATTTCAAGACATATAACATATGGAGGGACTCATCAATGCGCCCAAGACCATGCAGAGTTTCGACATGGAGGATGCCCCTGAAGATTTCAAAGGATTTATAAAGAAATACAAGGATTTTGTACTTCTTTAGCAGCCATAGGTCCCCTCACTTCTATGCTCGAGGACGAGCAATCATTTAAGCATGGGGGAGGAGTGCTATAGCAAGTACTATGTTGCTTAAAAGTTCGGAGGAGCATAAAAAAATGATGAATAAAAAATGAAAAAAAAGAGAGAAGAAAAAAATGAAAGAAAAAAAAAGAAGAAGAAGAAGAAAGAAAAAAATAAGAAAAGAAAAAAACAAAAAAGGAGAAAAATAAAAATGCTCCTCGGTTCTTTTTCGCTTTCATTAAAATCTTAGAGAGCTTTGAAGACAAGTCCATACTCAATCTTTTCCAACCATGTGCAATCCGATAACGAGAACTTCATTCGTGTCTCGGGATCACCCATTTGCCACTTGCTCATGTCCACCTTTCTAAATGCGTGTGTTCCATCTCTCTCTTTCCAATATTTATTTTCCATGACCTTTTTGACTAGTCCCAGTAATTGTTGACGGTCCTTACAGCAAAGATTCGACTGTCAAAACCTCAGGTTTGAGAGGAGTATACGGCAAGTTTCATGCACATTTTTAGTACTAATAAAGTTCCACGAGTTGTGTTGTGATTTTCATGGGCAGGTACACATTTTGGGAGAAATTGGAACCAACGTGCCACACGGGCTAGGCACGGCCGAACCACCAGGCATGGCCGGCCCTGCATGTGCGGCCGGCCTGGCAGGTGCGGCCGGCCCTGCAGGTGCGGCCGGCCCTGCCCCGTGGCACATCTCTGGTCCAGGGCATCCCCTCTCCCGCGAGCACAACTTGGATGAACGAGATCTCCAAGGAAACGTCAGTTTGATCCAAAGGTGGAGGCTAGGATCAATGGGTCCACTTGTCCGGCCGCTCAACTGCCACAACCGTCATTCCAAGGCGATCCTAGGCGTCCCTGAGCGAAGGCGGTGCATCAGACGGCACGGAGGTGGGCCGGCCGCACCTAGAGGGCCGGCCGCACCTCCCAACTGACGTGCCGGGCGAAACCGACCCAAGGAACCGACCCTCAACCGCCTCAGGAGCAGTGATCAGGGGCGTCCAAGGCGAGAGGCGGTGGATCACAGGGCCGGCCGCACCTCCTGATCCGGCCGCACCTGTGATCTTGGGCCCACGCGCTCAACCGACCTCCCTTGCCTATAAAAGGCACCTCACACTCGCTGGATTGGACACACGACTCAGGAGCATCTCCATTTCCCTCTTTTGTTCACTTAGAGTAGGATTAGTGTAGCTTGGGAGTTAGAGTCAAGTCGAGCTAGTCTCGGGGTTCCGGAGGAGTCTTCTTCAGAGTTCCGGTACTACTCTTGTATCCTTTCTTTGTTTAGACTCAAGTACAATTCAAGTTATCTTTCTATCTTACCTTTTGAGTCAATTACATTCAGCTTTTACTTTGCTCTAGAAGCTTTATTCTTGGTTTAGACTAAAGTTAGTTTAGTCTTGGTTAGCATAGCTCTCTTGAACCCTATAGTGTTGTGGTCGTTCTTCGCTTGATCTCCGGTGGTTCACGGGAGAGAGAGACCTTCCTTCGTGATATCCGGGGAAAGGTTCTTTGGTTCGTTGTGAGCATGGTGCTCAGAGCTTACCTTAGTCTTAGATTGGTGTCCCGTTCAACGGAATAGTTGTGGTACCCTAAGGAGGTGACAGCTCCGGACGGGCTCTGTAGTCCACCACGTTAGTTCGGGCCGGTAGGATTCAGCGCGTCGTCGTTCTCCCTTCTCATCCCAGTCTGAGAGCGCGGCTTTGCATGCCCCTACAGCACTAGAAGAGCTTGTCGAGTTTAGCTTGCCTTGGTTATCCTTTGCCTTAGTTCTTTGCCTAGAGTTGACAAGAATAGATAGATTGTGTTAGGATCCTTTCTCGTCTTGTTGTCCTCCCAGCTCGCTAGATCCTCTCTAGTCCTTTATCAAGATCTCCTTGCATGTGTCAAGTTATCCCCGAATATCTTTATTCGTTACCCCCGCTATAGCTCTTTACCAAGTCTTGTTTATTCTCCACCGTTTATTCGATCATCTTTGCCGTAGTGCCTCCCTTGGGAAAATATAAATACGATAACCCGAATACCACCGGGTGAAGTTCTACAACGGTAATCCGTGCACTTGCGGACCTTTCTGTGATCGTGTGTTTTACCCAGATGTTCCCTAGCCCCGTTACTAGAGGTGCGAACCCGGTAGCGACGCTTGCGAGTGCCAACAAGCATTCCTGGCGCCGTCACCATAGTGCAACCTTAGTGGTGAGGCTAAGGAGCGTCAACAGTAATTCCAATAGATCTCTCTCTTAGTCTGACAATATTTCAAGTATAATGTTTTTGCTAGGATTGTTTTTACCTACCAAGCTCCACATAAGCTTTCCACTTTCATATATGAGTAGAATAGGTTGAGAATAATCTAGTGTAGGCTTGAGGGACTTGACGAGATGAGTGTTGCCATGAGCTTTTGCAAGAGAACCTCACTTATGTTAGATGTGCAACTTTTTGAAAACTCTTCACGATGCAACAAGGTAAGGGTTTGAAGTTTGCTTAAGTTTGAGAGCACTATATTTGTTTTTATTGTGGCATGTTCTTTAATGATAGTCTATCTTCCATGATGAATTAGCCGGTCAAAACTTGAACCTTAAATGCTAAATACTTGAGAGAGAAATGTCTTGTTGTGTATAACTAAGTGCGGGGAAGACATTGAAAGGCAACGCTGATTTCCAAGTTAAGCAAAGATCTTGGACTTGCTCGAGGACGAGCAAGGTTTAAGCATAGGGGTATGTTGACGGTCGATTTTGGTACACCTAGCTATGAGTTTACCGTCAACATTTGCACATATTTGATATTCTAACTAATGGTACTAACCCCCCGGAGGGATCAAGTTCACTCTTGCATGTCGATTTTGGAGTTTATTGTTTATGTAGGAAACTAACGTTAAAGAGGAGACTTTCGGGATAAGTTCATCAAGCACTTCAAGAGAAGATCATGAAGCCCGACACAAGTCAAGACACAAGATGAACATGACTCCAAATGGCCCAGGGACCGAAGCATGAAGTCGTAAAACTCCAGGGACCTGAACAGAAGATGCTGAAGCTTGCGCGACAAGGAGCTCTATCTAAGCCGTGGAGAAGACGACGTCAAGGGCCCACATGCAGAAGGGGGCAAGTCAACAATTGACCGAGAAGCGTCGGGGAGCGAACCGGGGCCAAACCGGGCCCAGGCTGGTCGGCTCAGGCCGGCCGGCCCAGCCCTTTTTTGTGCCGGTTCGCGACGCCCTTTGACCTAGATGCTCTTCAATAAATTGCCTCTGCCTCCGTCGGCCGCCACATCCATCCATTCATCAGAGAGCCGCCAACACGAAGGAGAAGCATCGGGAGGAAGCCGACGGCCGCCGCAAGTCCATGAGTTGCCTAGGAGATGGCCTAGGCCATGCCCTAGCCGCCATGGTTGGCCCTGTGTGGTGAAGCCATGGTGGAGTTCCGGAGCCCATGCCTTGATTCCATCAAGGCAATTGTACACTCTACGTTCGATGGTGATATATATCATGTCTTTTCCTTACTTTGAGTTACTTCAATGCGTGTTTATTCATATGTGTAGCTACCATATGCCCTTAGTAGGAATAGAGTAATCATGGTGGTTAGTCTATCTCTTGCGGATACATAGTAGTAATGCACGGACCGAGGTTTATTGTTCGGTGATGAATATCCTTGCGTAGTGATAGTATGGTGGAGGAGAAAGCGGCGAGCGAACGTGTAATGTTGAGTCGATGACTCATTCTCATGTTGTAGGATTAGATTGGTTTGTCACCTTGGTCGGAACGGCAATAAGAAGACGATAGCCTAGGGTTACCTTTTGATGTTTACCTTTATGGCTAGGTGGATGTGATCCATACATCCTTTCATGTATGTTTAACCTTTATGCAATCAACACTTCACATAGGGTTAGACCGGTAGGTTAGATAGAGAACCTTAGCGGTTTGCTTCCGATCCTTGGATTGACAAACCTTGGGGACCCTCCTTGGTGAAAAAGGCACCAAGTCACCCGTACGCTTGCGGTGAACTTCAACACGGTTTTGAACCGTCAACAGGGCCCTAGACCGCTCGGGGTCCTGGCGGCGCTCCCGCTGCTCGCCGTCTCCTTCGCGGCATTGTTCACGCTGTAGGTCTTGCTGCGGGTCACGTGGCCTCTCCTCCTCGCGCCGCGGGGCGCGCTGAGGGTTACGCGGCCCCTGTTCCTCCCCGAGTGCTCGGTGGAGGTTCGCCAGCTCCTCGTCGAGGCGCGCTCGGCGTTGGGCGTTCGTGGCGCGGTGGAGCGGTGCCTCCTCCGCATCTGTGGAGCTGCTGGCGCTCCGTACTTCGCAGACAAAGCACTCGCGCGTGAAGTCCGGCAAGGGCGCCGGTGGTACCTGTCGGGCTGCCGTGGAGCCCGGGGTGGTGTAGGACGCTCGTAGCGCGTCCACTTAAGCCGTCACCGGGTCGTCCGGGAGGCCTTGTTGTCCGTGGGGGTACATGGCGCTGTACCGCTCCATGAACTCGCCCCAGGCCAGCGGCTCGGACCCACTGGCCTGGAAGGCGAGGTCGGTGAAGTAGTAGGCAGTGAGCCTAAAACGCTCCTGTGTTGGGTTTGGCCCCAACATGGCCATGATTGTTTCGCCCGTGAAGCCACGGACAAAGGCAGCGCGCCCCGCCGCTGTCATCAAGGCGGTGGGGTGAGCAGGTCGGGAGAAGGTGTTCCCGACGACGGACTCCGCCGGCCCGGTGTAGACGAAGCCGAGGGAGCCGAAAAGCATGGTGGCCCCGGGAGTCAGCTAAACCCCGCAGCCCTCCATCCGGATCACTGGTGAAGTTCGGCGAGACACATGATGTGCCCCTACCTGGCGCGCCAACTGTTGGGGTTCTCTACCGCCGGCAGTAAATTTGTATCGGATCGTGTGTCGGAATCGGATGGTTAGCACGAGAGACATGAGGGTTTATACTGGTTCGGGCCTCCAAGGAGTAATGCCCTACGTCCAGTCTCGAGTGATCGTGTTCTTGTGCTAGGAAGTCTGTAGTAGGGGTTACAAACTGGTCGGGAGAGGGTGTCGAGTCCAAGTCCCTGTGGGTGTTGAATGATCGATTTGTCAGCCCCTATGACCGTTTCCCTCCTCCCCCTTTTATAGATGCAAGGGTGAGGGGTAAAAAGGGGATACAAATATGCGCTACAGTGCTATGGAGTTGGGAGGTCTTTTCCCATGTCGATGTCCGTCAGGAAGCATTGAAGGGCGTTGAGCTGTTGTGGAGCTTGCGGTTGCCACGTGTCCGGGAGGCACTATTTATTCCAAATACTTGGCGCCTCCTCCGAGTCTTTCGTGGGTGACTAAACCCCCTTGAGTGTGCATTAGGCCCGCCACGTTACGGCCTAAATGTAGATAGGTGCCACCCGTAGAGTGTCATCGAGTGCCTATTCTGACGGGGGTGGCGTGCCGTAGAGGTTGGACGGGACGACACATTGGAGGCCGCGCGGGTGAACAATGTGTTGTTACGGCTCCTGTCAGAGCCGGCCGCCTGCATGTCCCGCCAGCTGGAGTGTTTGCATGGCGTGCAGAACTGGAGCCTTGCGTGTCGCAGCGGGGGAGCTCGAGCGTCGGCGCAGTGCCACGTTCATGTGGGGCCCCAGATCCCGCGCTCCGAACTCCACGTGTGGGCCCCACCTTAGTCGGAGACGGAAACTACTCATGCGAATGAGTAGTCGGAGGCGGAGACTTCTCATGCGAGCAAGTTGTCAGAGGCGAGGAGGAAACTCCTCATGCGAAGCGGAGACTCCTCGTGCGAGGCGGAGACTTGTCGTGCGAGGCGGAGACTCCTCGTGCGAGGCGGAGACTTGTCGTGGAAGCCACCTACTAGTCGGAGGTGGGTGTCTTGCCAGTGAAGGTCTTGACGAAGATCTGCATCCTTCCCTGTCCTGGATCTTAGCCTTGACGCTGTCAATGGTGTCAGAAGACTCCACCTCGAGGGTGATTATCATGCCGCTTAAGGGGCCCCAATTCAGGCCCTCGTCAAGATTAGCGCTCCGTCCTCGTGTAGACTCGCAGCCGGGTTACTCGGTGCAATGCAGATCATCGATGTGGCAACACAAAATGTAGTCGATATTCGAGCGGTCACTCAGTTGAGCTGCCCAGAAATCTTATTGTCGCCCCTCGTGCAGGCTTCACGATGGCCATCGTTCGGAGATACCACTCACCCTCCTCTTTGTGCACACCAAGCAGAAGAGCCGGCGAAGTTTAGCAGCTCGGTACCACAACACAATTCACCATATGAAAAAAGGAGAAGGGAAAGAGTTCTTGGGTTTTGAAGAGTATCTTGGTCCCCTAAGTGGGTTTTGGTGAATTAATGACACACTTACATGTCTAACTGTGTTTCAAGCTTTGAGAGCATCTATCTAAAAATTTATGAAGCATGCATGGAAGTATCCAAAATGATGAACGCTTAAGGAGTGGCTTTACTCAAGTTTCACTTTATTTTCTATTTTGAAATTGAGTATAGGTATGCTGCACTATTAAGAGGGATACAAATTCCATGGTCTATTCAGGGAACAAGGTGCTTTAGACATTCTAACAAAACCATGAGAGACACCTCATAACTTGCAATTCACTCGGGATTAACTTTTTGAGTGTTGACCCGAGAGCTCCAAAAGTTTCTGGAGATTTCTCTGGAATATTCCGTAAGCTACGGAGTTTCCGAACTTGTCTGGATTATTCCGGAACTTGCCATCCCAACGGCTAGTTTCGGGGTGAAGGGGTATAAATACCCCCTCATCCTCTTCCACACTCCAACTCTTGCCCTAACTTCATTCTGACATGCTGTTGAGCTTTGACTCCACTCTTTTTCTCTCCCCTTGCATTTTTGGTGAGATTTAGTGGGATTGAAGGGAGGATTCAAGGCTAGAGCAAGAGAGGAGACCTTTGAGCTGATTTCCCATCTCTTGAGCACCTTCGTTCTTCGTCAAGCTGGGACTTCGTGTTTGTTACTCTTGGAGCCTTGAGCTCCTAGCCGGCTAGACGTCGCCCAAGGAGCATCCAAGCTTGTGGCTGCCCTTGGGAAGTTTGTATTACCCCTACAATTGAGTAAGTAACCCTAGCTTGATCTTTGTGGTCGCTAGGGGGAGGAAAGTGATCTAGGTGCAAAGGTCCACCCTTTGTGAGTTCCTCAACGGAGACGTAGGCTTTAAGATGTGAAGCTGAACTCCGGAAAACAAATCCTTGTGTCTCTTGTGCTCGTTGTTGTTCATATTCATGCATAGAGTTCATAACTAGGGTTTGCTCCCGGTCTCCTTTTCTAGAAAGTTTGTTTGTGTTCTATCTGTTGCAGGTGGAGTCTAGAGAGCTTGTGACTAGCCTATTTTCAGCGATTTGATTTCTAACAAGTTCTCTATAGGGGTGTAGTTTCGAATCACTCTATCTCCGGAGATTCCGTAGATTTCTTCGGAATTTCAGGAACCTCGGAAAATTCCGTAAAAATCTCCGGAAACTCCGGCCCTGGTACTGATCAACTTGTTTTTAGTGAAAAATTTCAGGTTCAACTATTCACCCCCCTCTAGTTGACATCTCAGATCCTTTCATGTGTCTCGCTCGTCTGATCCTGGATAGAGAAGACGAAGATTAATCACAGACTACAAAAGGTTACACCAAACTTGCCTTGGATGCCTTTGTGTCAAAAGTCACAAGTCAACCAGTTGGTTACGCGAAAAGAGTGCGGATATGCACACGTGTGTGTGCGTTGTGTAACCATAGCCCATTCTCTCCTTTAATTACATATTCAAAGAAGTGAGAGTGCTCTTTTAATTAAGTTGGCTTCCACCAACTCGAACTAGCGGTATGAGATATTTGAATGCCAGTGCAGTCTTGGTTTGGGATCTATAACAACTATATAAGTGAGACCCACTACACATCATGGATAGACTTCTCTCAACATGCAAGAGGTCCACGTCACCATCCACTAGATCTCTCTCAACATGCAAGCTGTCCACATCACCATCCACTAGAATCATGAATTTATGTCTTCTACCGATTTTCTGCGGCTAATAGTAATCATACATCCATTGTGTTAGTCTTTGCGAGTACCATGGTACAAATTTCTAAGTAGTTCTTTCTCAATAAAATGAATGTGTTTTCATCTACATTGTTGTTTGCAAAAAAATGTTGTGATGAAATCATTTTAGTATTCCTACTTTCAAATTGCATCTTCAAATTTTATAGAAATTCTCGCAGCAACGCGCGGGATATCACCTAGTTTATTAAATGAGTCTCTCCATAGGTCATTTCTCAACAATAAACCCCCGGTAATGCTAGGATGAGGGCATTTGACACCTGGGATTAAATCAGATGTGGGTCCCACCACCAATGGACATTAACTTCCACCGCACCCACCCATTCATTCCAGCCACGACCTTATCCACGCACACACTCGTGCATTACCTTGCTGCTACCTGCGCCGCTCCGTAGCGGTATCATCGAACGCGCCGCCAGCCCGACCGCCCGCGGGATCCTGTGACAGAACCGGTTCCTCTGCCCTCCCACGACGTGGATCTGGCGGCGGAGTGCACGAATCAGGCGTGACAAATGAGGATCGAGTCGGTGGTGTTGGTCAACGCCGGGGCACAAACCACCGGAAGAGCTCCTCCGCGAGCGTTTGGGCAGTGGGTCGCCACTCCCCCTGCGGCTGAAGGGCGGTCGAGCCACTAGGCGGGCGCGCGCTGCTCCTTCGTGGCCGAGGGCAGGCTCTCCTGCGGGCGGAGCTCGTCGGCGTGCCGCCACTCTGGACGCCCCCGGGCGGAGCTCGTCGGCGGGTGGTCGGCCACAGGCTGCCGCTCCTCGCGCTGGCCGCCAGAGGAGCTCAGGGTTTTAGTGTATGTTGCAAGCGTGTGTTTCACATGTTTCAGATGTTTCAGAAGGATGTTGTAAGTGTTTCATGTGGATATTGCAAAAGTAGATCTAGATGTTTCAATGTTGAGGATGTTGATTCTCTCCACTGCAACATTTGATTCTTGATGTTGCAAATGTTGATTTTGTATGTTGCAGATGTTGTTATCGAATGTTGCGGATGTTGTTTTTGAATGTTGTGGAATTCTTCTTCATGTTGCACGCAACATGACTTGATGTTGCGGTGGGATTTTTTTGCTACAGTACTTTTCGAGTGCTATAGTGCTTCGATCTGACAGCTACAATATTTTATCTAATGGCTACAGTGCGTCCGGAGGCGCGCGTCCCTCCGGACGTTCGGGCGCTAGCAAACCTGATAAACCCCGCATCAGCTAACCCAGCCGATCGCTCCTACTGCCATATTCACAACTGACGGATCGTTAGACTACTAGACTCTTAGCCGATACAAAGAAGAAAGAACATTTCATCAAGTATCCATTTTTAAATAATTTAACACCATTAGGTTTCCTAGAATGAAATCTACAAAGCAATATCAAGTTTTGATATGTTTTGAAGTTGTTTGATGGGTCAGTCAAGTTATTCTTTTTGTATGTGGCAACTTATTGCTATGTAACAACTTTTTTTAGATTAGGGATTAAAATCCAGCCTCTATATCCACAAGTTATATAAGGTTGCACAGAAGCAGAGTTCGTAGACTCCAAACCTCGCACCGAGGGAAACAGAGAAACAAGAAAAAGAACTCTAAGATACATGAAAAAGAAGACTAAGCTTCAATCCTCTTCTCCATCTATGCTATGTAACGACTTATGATTGAAATTTATATATAAAATAATAATTGTAGGGGAAGCCACCAATCCCAGCTAATGCGTTCGTGCTCTTGTTTTTAAGTGAAATTATGACTTTACAATAGGCATTTTCATTCCCCAACTTTGCTTCGAGGGTCAAGTTCGTACCTCAACTTTTAAATTGATCAATCTGGTCCTTCAACTTCCATTTCTAGATCAAACTCATCCCCATAATGATATGACACCATATTTAGAAAAAAACCTAATGCAGATAGTCCTTTTTGCCCTTATCTCTTTCCCCTTCTCAATTTCTGCCGTCGCCATTTGCACTATACAAGACCGTGATGCCACAATTTAATCGAGCAAACCTGGGTAGCTGTCCTGGCTCTCATCTCCTTTATCTGCTTCTAGCACCACCGAACAAGAAAGGTACAAGTGCAGCAACTGCCATCTCATTTCTCTTTGATCTGAGCTTGACATCAACCAACTCCGTTTACTCCTCCATAAAAGCAAACAATAAACAAATACAAAGCACGAGCACGTTTCTAATCGGCAAACAAAGCAGTAGCTGCCGCTGTCCAAATTCTCTCCTCAAGCAAGCCACCAGTGGCAACATGTCCTTTGAAAAGATCCAGACAAACGAGCAGTTTACTAACCATGCTCGCAGTCAATTTGCCACACCAATTTCTCTCTACCTCCATCGATTATGGTGAGCTTCACATTACCGCAAGACTGCTCACTGTCCATCATAGTGCCTAACATAAATTGAGGAGGAGGAAGGAGCCAAGGGCAAAAAAGGCTTTTTAGATTAATTAGTCTCTTTCCACTTTAGAGCACCACAAAAACTTTTGGACTAGTTTGATCCAAAAGGCAATGTTGAGGGACTAAACTTATGTTCGTTTCTCTTTAATGAATTTTTTTATAATGTAGGGATCTCCCCTGGCCCACAGTCGCCCTTTCAAAAAAAATGGCCGATCTGATAGTTGAAGGACCAACTTGACCCTCAAACCAAAGTTAGAGGACGAAATCGCCTACTTTGCCTTTTTTTTACTTTGTGATTTTGCCCTTCCTCTTCCAAAATGAAGAGAGAGTTTGCCCCTATTCCGTGAGTACCACTTAACGGTATCAAATTGGTACGAAAAGACAAATTTGTCCATGTGGATTTGCCTCTACTTTTCTAAATTCTTTTCTCATTTTATCCTTATTCAAAAAATAGATATTACTTTGATAAGTTAAAAATCGACTTTTGTTACAATTGAACTTTGCTAAGGCCTTTTGGACTTTGCTAAGGCCTTTGACACTATTGAACATGGAGCTATCCTTGAGATCATGAAAGCCATGGGTTTTCCAGATAAATGGTTGCATTGGATCAACATGATCTTTAACTCAGGCTTTTCTTCTACTTTGCTTAATGGAGTACCTGGAAAGCATTTCAAATGCAAAAGGGGTGTGAGACAAGGTGATCCCTTGTCCCCTCTACTCTTTGTTCTAGCAGCTGAACTCTTGCAATATGTGATCAATGACGCCCTTCACTCTGGACACCTGCAAATGCCCATTACACACTCAACAAATGACTTTCCAGTGGTGCAATATGCTGATGATACAATTTTAATCATGCAAGCTGATTTAGCACAAGTGATGCACCTGAAAGCTTTCCTCGATGATTTTGCTACCTCTACAGGCCTTAAAGTGAATTTGAACAAATCCTCTATGGTACCCATAAATGTTACTGATGCCAAGATTAATGATCTGGCTGCTGCTTTTGGCTGCACTATAGCCTCCATGCCTTTCACTTATTTGGGGCTACCAATGGGAACTACAAAGCCAAGGATGGCTGATCTAACTCCCCTAATGGATAGAGTGGAAAGAAGATTGACTGCATGCTCCTCGCTTCTCTCCTACTCTGGCAAGTTGGAGATGATCAACTCGGTGCTAACACCAACTGTCACATATGCAATGTGCTCCATTAAGCTTCCTATTGGTGTCATAGAAAATATTGATAGAATTCGGTGCCTCTGGCGTGGAAATGATGCTACCAAGAAAGGAGGGAACCTTGCTACATGGACAATGGTTCAAAAGCCTAAACATAAAGGCGGTTTAGGGGTTCTAAACCTTAGGTTTCAGAATGATGCTTTGTTACTCAAGCAGCTGCATAAATTTTACAATAGTAAGGATGTACCTTGGGTTTAGCTTATCTGGCATAAATATTACAACAACAAAGTTGCACATGCCTTCAGTGAGGTGGGTTCCTTCTGTTGGAAGGATTTGTCGAGGCTGCATTTGCTTTACAGAGGGATTGCTAGGTGCTCAGTTGAGGATGGTTCTTCAGTTTTGGGAGGATCTCTAGACAATAGAGATTTTAGCAACAAAATTTCCTCGGCTCTTCTCTTTTTCCTCTGATGCTACACTTCCGGTCAAGCAGGTTACTCAGGCTGACAACATTGACTTCATCTTCCAACTGCCGCTGTCAATGCAAGCCTATGATGAGCTGCTGGAGTTGGAGGATTTTATTGAATACGCGCCTTTTGATCTAAAAGAAAAGGATGCCTGGACCTTTATTTGGGGGAATGGATTATACTCTTCTAGCAAGTACTATCAAATGGTTTTTAATAACCTCGATGCACCTTTGTTCTTTAGGAAGATGTGGTCCTCTAAGTGCACTCCTCGAATTAAGTTCTTTGCCTGGCTGATGTTGGTGGATCGGTTGAACACGAGAAGCATGCTTCTGAGACGACACTACAATGTTCAACCAAATGCTTTTTATGTCCTTTGTGACAGGGATATCGAGGAGGACACCCTTCATCTATTTTTTGATTGTGAGTTTGCTACCGCTTGTTGGCAAAAGCTTGGTGTTTGCTGGACTTCAGAATCTGATATATGCATCAAAGTGCTACATTCCATCAGAAGATCGTCTCTGCAGTTCTTCATGGAAATTTTTCTTATTGCCACATGGGAAATCTGGAATCTTCGGAACTCAAAAATATTTGATAATGGTGTCCCCTCCATCAGTTTGTGGGTTAGGAATTTTAAGAGTCAGGGTTACCTCCAACTCGTGAGAGTTAAGAAGGATCAACAATCTTTATTTTCAGCTTTTTTTAGAGACAGTCTCATAATGTTTTTTGAGTTGTACATTCTAACCCCCTCTTCTTTGTAAGTATTTCCCTCTCTTATAAATGAAAAAGAGTTTTAGCTATGGGGAACTCCCCCACGGTTGTTTGCTCAAAAAAATCGACTTTTGTCAACCAACTCACCCACCAAAATTTCATTCTTTTCAAAGATGAACAAAAATTGATAAAGTTTGTAAAAAAGTTGACAGCATCATGTATGATACATCAAACAACTTGTAGATCGCACAAGTACTGGGCCTTGATGTTTTTTTTTGACAACTAGCAACTTTATATATTAAGCAGCCATAAGGTTGTATTACATCTTGGCCCACCGACCGGAATAAAACAGAGAGAGCGGCAGCGACGGAGATGAACTCGCTGGCGGCATGATGTTAAGCCAGATGCAAGGATAGCCGGATGGGAGGACCGCGCCGAGCATCGGTTAAAGTAGGGTCGACGGAGCTGTCGATGGAACCACACCGTGCGACCGAAGAATATGTAGAAATGTCGTCGCCGGCGGTACAAGAAGAGCCTCAGTGTCGAAACCCAGGTGGAGGCGAGTTCATCAGACCAGCACCAGGTGATGTTGCGTTGTGGTGAACTTGATCTGTTTGCTTGTAGGCTACTCGAAGACGGTGGAGGCGGGGGCAGTCGGTGAAGGCGGGGACGCCGTCAAACACAATCGGGGAGGGGATGCAACCTAGGACCATCTCTGGAACCAGATTCGTCCAAGGCCTCGTTTGGCACATGGGGGCACATGGGGGTAACAACCCACAGTAGTCAGGTTACACAGGTGGATTAGGTGATCCCCTTTCCACCACCCAATACACGTGTGGATTAAAATCAAAATGATGGGCTAAACCACATCTCATTTGGCTTCCCGTGGGTTGGCCACAAATACATACATTTCCATCCACAATTCATTAATTGGCTATGAAACAGTGCTAATTTAAATATTCATCATTTTAAGTAGCTAAAGAGTGAGCTCGTATGGTTTTAAATCTGGTAAGAAGAGGTTCCAAAAATACAAAAAAACATGATACATATAATTGCATACTAATTCTCTCATTATATAATAAGATTAACCTTGCTTAATTGCTATTGGAATCCACACTCCTCTTGACTAGCAGAACCATCTTCTATGACTTCCAAAAATTTGTGCTCGAAGCCTTAGACATAATCTTGAATTCTTGATAATCCAAACATTGCCAGATACATAGGCACTTATGCATACAAGAACTTGTACAAATCTTCAAAGTTATGATCCAACATAAATAAATATGGAAAAGAGTCTAAAACATGATGCTCTGCCTCTTAAGAAACACCATTCGATCACTATTTTTCAGAACTTTTTATAATAGATACTATGATAATTAGTGCTAACTTTTCTAGCTTCTCCAGTTGGGTAAGATCACATAATCTCCATGAGCAGCAATTGCACTGAGACTAGAGACAAATGTCAAACAACTTGACTAGTTGTCTTCCTCTGCAAAGTCCAAAATAACAAGTGATTAAAGGAAATGCAATGCGGTGATAATTAATGCATGACAATTCTGAACAGCCCATTTCTGATCATCAATTAATCTAAATTGTACATTTGTGAACTATCTCGACAATATTTGTGAACTAACAACATTTCCAAGATAACTAGTTGATGAAAACATGAAGGCAAAAAACTACAGTACCACAAGTTGACTTTTCAAGATGCATACAAACTATTTCTGGACAGAATTAATTAGCACTAAACAAACTATATTTGGCCAAATTGTATCTCGAGAACAAGCATGAAAATAGACTGTATATGTACATAACCATGAAAATAGACTGTTTATTATGAAGCACTGCAACAGTTTAAACTTAGATTGATGAACTAGGCTACCTTTGAAGTGAGCAAGGTCACTGTCCAGGTCAGCCTTGAGGTGGGTATCTTTGCCTATACATGTTGCCAAAAATTAACATAGGAGCAGTCAGAGGAATGAGAGAAAAAACAAAAGAAATCAGATAAGCATGCAAAGTACGTCCATGCAACTAAAGAATTCATCGAATATAAGGACATAAAGAAAGATCAAAGATGACTGATAGCAGATAAACAATAGCATTGATACATAGCTATATTCAGAAGCTATACAAAAAAGCAACTGATACATGTAAATAATAGCTATATATTGTCCACTGCCATATGATCAAAACAATTGATCGGCCGGTTACAGTATCCAGCCTACTGACGTCTAATAGAAAATTAGAACCAGGAAGTAAGAACGGATGGCTTGCGTTCTCCCACCTCCCGCGACCTCTCCTCTCCCCGGCGTACCACCCACCACCAGCCACACGCCGACGACCACTCCGGGCCCGGCGGCCACCACCCCGTCCACGGCGGCGCTCCGCCTGGATTCCTCCCCTCCCACAGCGCCGGGGCCCATCTCCTCCTCCTCCTTTGCGAGGTCATCTCCATCCTCAACTTTCGTGGGGCGCTGCAAAGCGCAGAGATGGCGTGACGTCTCACCTTCTCCAGCTGCCTCCGGGATTTTCCCTGCGCGTTCGTTCAAGGAGGTTCTCCTAGCTGAGCCTCCACTCCACAAGCCTCTTTTAGGATCCCATCCACCACCTCTACGGGCAGTACCTGAACCTGTGAAAGGACCTTGATGTCGCCTAGAGGGGGGGTGAATAGGCAAGACGACCGATTTAAACTTTTCTTCCCAGAATGCTTGAGCTGACAGTGCCCACCGGTCAGAGTGGTGGTGGTGACCGGTCAGACCGGTCGTGCACTGGACTTCACAGGAGGCACCGGTCAGACCGGTGCGTCTCACCGGTCAGACCGGTGTAGCACAGAGCACCTGCAAAAATAACTTCAAGCACCTCTTGACTTCTAGCACGAACCAAACTTGGTGAGTGGCCTTTGTAGATGATCACAAGCAAGGTCATGAGCCCTGCACACACAAGTAGCACACCCCAAGTAGATTGAAGTGGAAGCAATTCAAATATGCTAGAAAACAACTTAGAGAGGCAAACCACACGAAGAAGCAAGGATTTGTTTCCCGAAGTTCACCGCCCACTAAGGAACGGCTACGTCTCCGTTGAGGAGCTTGTAAGGGACAATTCCCACAACAAGCCGAGTATCTTTCAACCACTTTCCTCCTTTCCACTAAGGGGATCTTTTCCACAAAGGGGCAAGATCGCAGCCCTTACAAACTTCCCGCTGCTCACCACAACCTTGGGAGCTAGCCGGCGACGCCTAGCCGTCTAGGAGGCAAACCTCCAAGAGTAACAAACGCTTCAAAGCTTGTAGACGCGAAACCAAAGTGCTCAAGCTATGGAAATGCTCTTGTTAGCTCACAAAGACGCTCTTGAGCTCACTCTCTCAACCCAACACAAAGGATGTGGCTTGAATCCACAAATCTCACAAAGAGATGGTTGGGGAGAGCCACTAAGGCTTAGGGCTTGCAAGAAATGGCTTAGGACCTCAGCACAAGCACTAGAAACAGCAACCTTCAACTGAAGAAGGCTTGGGGTATTTATACCCCTCAAAGGAGAAAACTAGCCGTTAGTCCTCGGGCGGCACCGGTCAGACCGGTGTTTGAAAAACTAGCCGTTGGCTAGCGGCACCGGTCAGACCGGTGCCCCTGACCGGTCAGACCGGTCAGGCCCGTGGCATCCCCAAAACCCTTTCTATGAAACTAACACTTCATCACCGAGATGAAATGGCTCAGGTTAGGTTAGGAGGGTTTGTTAGCACACTCTAAGGCTCTCAAGGCTAGATCTCACTTAGGTCAACTAATGAGCACTTTGACTTGGTCAACTCGCTAATGTTGCATCCCTCTTGATAGTACGGCATACCTATACTCAAGAATAAATAAAAACACTTTGTTGATCTCTTGAGCTTGAATGTCTTCAATCTTGCCAAACTTGATCAATATCCACTTGAGGGCTTTCAACATAGCCTTTGACTTGAGCACGTCCATACTTGAGCTAGTGACTTAGGATCTTTCCATTTAGCATAGGAATGCACACTTGGATCCATAAGTCACTCCATATTGCCAATCATAACATGTTGATGACTTGCATTGCTTCCCTCGGTTAAGGTTTGGATATGATACTTGGAGACCCCACGGATGCTAGAACTTCACCTTAGCAAAACACTAATGGCGGCTTAGCTACGGCCCCAAAGATTGCTTAGTCCCTCACCCTAAACATCTCGGTTGATCTCTTCATCACTTATCCAATCCACTTTTGAGTTCCACTTTGCTTCATACACAATTAATCTTCATTTGAAAAACCCGCTTCAAATGCTTGATCATGATTGACAATGAATGTGCAAGCTTCCAAATTAGAACCATAACGAGTACACTCATCCTTGTGTTCTCTTTCAATAAGCACATGAAGCCTTGCACTTGACCTAGAGAGTTACCACCTTCTCTTTTATGATCCTTGTAATTTTAATCAAGCTAAGTCTTCGTATGGGAGACCATGAATTGACCTTATCAAATTATCCCAATATTTATCTTCATTTATTGCTTGATATTTGTCACATATGCATTAGGATCATCCATATATTTGTCTTCTTCAATGTGAGCCATATAATATTCAACCATAAATAAATTCTCCAATAATTACTCATGAATATATAAATAAAACCTGCTCACAATCTTAGACAAATACATTAGTCCTTTAATCACTTTGTCATTCAATTCACCAAAATCCACTTAGGGGCCTAGATGCACTTTCAATCTCCCCCTTTTTGGTGATTGATGACAACTCGATTAAAGCTTACAAATAAAACGTTAAAGCGCATTTAGATTCTTAGATATAGCTAGAGCTCCCCCTTAATTTGTGCTTTGAGTTGAATTTCAAAAATTTGGCCTCAAATGCCAATAGCACAAATTTGAGAGAAAGCGCGTGTGAGCTCCCCCTATATCTTAGAATCAGTGGAGTGCAACATGTGAGAGCGACAAATAAAAATCCGTGATGCGTATGACAAGTTATGCACAAAGCAAAGAACACGTGTACTGACTAGGCAGCACCGGTCAGACCGGTGCCCCCGACCGGTCAGACCAGTCAGGTCCAACCAGCACACCTGACTGGGCGGCATCGGTCAGACCGGTGCCCCTGACCGGTCAGACCGGTCAGGTCCAGCCAGAGCACAAAGCAAAAGGTGTGCGTGCTATTTGGTCCACAGTGATCAGGTCGGGGTTGCAAGCCGGCTTAGATCACTTTGCTCCATTTAGCCAACACAAACAACACATCATTCAACACATGCATCACAATCTAGCAATAAAGTCGCTTAATTATTACAATAAAGGTTCAAACACATAGTAGCACTCACACAAATGTTCTCAAGTCCACTAAGATAGAGTTCTAGCTTATTACAAGGCTGCTCTCATCAGGCAACAGGCACCGGTCAGACCGGTGCAACACAGACAGACAGAGTTAACAGGATGTAGAAGCTTTAATCCTTTCTTCCCCCCCTTTGTCATCAAGCATCAAAGAAGGCCTGGAGAGAAGATGTCGATGCCTGTCACTGGCCCTGCCACGAGTCCCATCCCGAACCACCGCTAGGGTGCGAGCTCCCTCCTATGCAAGAATAAGGAAATGAGACAAAGTATAGGAGAGATACGCTAGATATGGTGAAAAGAGAGATAAGAACATGAAGATCATCATCCATACCACTATATGGAGGAGGATATCCGGACCAACCGAAGATCTCCGTAGAGAAGCGCCCTGCCCAGTCCGGAGGAGCCTCTGACTCCTTTGCAGCATCTGGAGATGGAGGTGGGGCAACCGGGGCACCGAAAGGAGGAGGGTACACTGCTGGTCCCTGAGGCATACCGTAGGGCTGAGGGACCTCCTCTGAACCAGGTGGTGGAGGAGGTGCAGCTGAGGAGGAGCTACCCTCGCCGGACTCGAAGAACATGGTGCCATACTCGTTGATCATGTTGGAGTTAATCATCGTCCTCACCCTCTGATCAAACGACGGGATCTCAACCTTAGGAGGAGTGGGAGAGATAGGTGAACGGGGCGGCTGGAATCCAAAGTGAGCGTGAAGCTGCTTCATCGTGTCCCGTTCTTTCTTCCTTTCTATCCTCGTCCGCTGCTGCTCCACCTTAATGTCATACTGGCTCTTGCACATGCCAAAGATCAAATTCAGAAAACGGCGGAGCAGAGAAGTGGATTTCTTCGGTCGGCCATACTGTCCAGGCCCCCACCGGTCAGACCGGTGAGTGGCACCGGTCAGACCGGTGTCGGCCTGGGCAGTAGGCTGCTGCTGGTACTGCTGCCAATCAACTCCGGCCTCTGCACCTTCTTCCGCTGTGATTTTAGGCTCTTGCTCAGGAGAAGGAACAATGAGGTTCTTCACTGGATTGGGCCTCAGTGGCTTGTGAGTGACGTCCTTTGGAAACTCCACTCTAGTCACCTTCTCGATCATATACATGATGTACGGGCTATAGCTGCAGATCTTCTTAGGATCCTCTGATAAGTACTTGATCTCCTGCCAAATGTAGTCCCCCACACTAAATGGACCAGCCCCCGGTCTCAAAGCTATCATTAGGTTCTTCATAAACCTAGAAATATCAGAGGGATTTCCATCCCTAGGAGCAATGGACACCCGAAGCAACCGGTTGAGTACCGAGTAGTAAGTGTAGAGCCCCTTCACGTGTCCAACATTTGCCCTCTGATCACTAGGATACATGAAATACAAAGCCTCGGGCTCAAGTAGACCACCATCATGCAACTTAGGATAATCCTTATCATCCGCCCCTAAACCAAAGAGAGCGAAAAACCGGGAAAAGCGAATAGCATGCTTGTTCCCATTAGTCATCCAAGTCATAGCTCTCTCTCCATCCACGTAGCCAAAGTGAACTGTGGCATAGAACTGAGCAATAATCTCCCTGTTCCAATCCTGCCTAAAACCCATGAGCTCCTTCACCCTCTGGTGGCCACACACAGTGCTGAGCTCAGTGAAAATAGGGTCATTCTTGCTCTCCATGTAGGTCCAATCCACGTACTGTGCCCGGTGAGTGATCTTGGGCTTCTTTATGATTACGGTGGCGTAGTAGTCCTGCTGGAATGTAGCCCAAAACCTCCTGTCTGTGGCTGTCCTCTCACTGGCATAGGGATTTATATCCCTCAACTTCTGCAGCTTCTTAGTCATCCCTGTGCCATGATACTTTACTGGCTTGTGGGGAAACATGTAGATGGGTTTGACAACCTTCAGCCTGCATGCACCATCATCCTCATCCTCATCCATAGGATCTTCATCCTCATCCCCTTCCTGACCACCTAGGTCCTCTTCCTCATCCTCATCATCCTCATCCTCATCCTGATCAGTGGCTGGCCCCTTTCCATGATGCCTCACAACAAAAGCACGGGGATCAACATAATTCTCATCTTCAACATCATCATCACTGCTCGTCCCCGTGTCACCACCCAAATCATCCTGTTCCTTATTTCTCCTCTTAGGTGCACGCTCTCTCAGGTTCCTACCACCTGCACTGCCACTGCCACCTGCCTCATGATCATGTGGGAGCTCTCTAGGAGTTAGCCTTGTTTTCTTGCTCCCGGACTGCTTCATCCTTGGCATAGCTGCTGTCCTGAGTCACAAATGATGTAACAAGATTTTATAAGACACCAGGATTGAGATTTGAATTGAAAAGAAATTAAAATCCACAAGTTGGGGCAATTGGGTCGGTTCTGTGCGTCACCAGTCAGACCGGTGAGGGGCACCGGTCAGACCGGTGCCGTCCAAAACCGAGCCGATGGCCTCAACTGCCAATCTCAGTAGCTGGAGTGACAAGATATGAATATTGATGATCTAGAAGCATTCCTACACAGATATGTGTTGAAAACACGAAGAAAACAGGACTTAGGGTTGGACAGCCTCCACTGGTCAGACCGGTCGGTGGGGAGCACCGGTCAGACTGGTGCAAGCCGTCCGCCCCCAAATCTTGAGTTCTCACAATGTGTCCAACAAAAAGCTATGGATCTATAGGTATGTCTTCTAGGGGTTCTCAGGTGATGTTCTACCAAGGGAAATTCAAATCTTTGCACGGAGTAAAGAGATCGGGCAAAACGAAGATTTGAATACCTTTTGGGAGAGAAACTTGAAGAGGAACCGAAGAACTCGAAGGGGAATCAGTGGAGGGTCCTTGGGAGAGTGTTTTCCATCCAAACTTGATGCCTTTCCTTGGTCGAATCCTTAGGAATCCATGGGGGGAAAGAGAGGTGAAAGGAGGATAGAGGGGAGGTCTCCACGGGTTGAGGAGGAAGAAGAGCTGGGTGAAATGATAGAGGAGAGAGAAAGGAGGGGTAAAAGGATAGATTCCATTTACTGTGACCCCACGGGTTGCTCCCGGGCGACACCGGTCAGACCGGTGACCCCCCCAGGTCCAGCCAGTGAAGCCTTATCGGTAGTTCCGGCGTGGGATCGGTAGAACCGAGAATTTTGAAAATTCCAACAGAGAAACCATATCGGTAGAACTGACCTAGCCTCGGAAGTTCCGAACCTTTTCTTCCACTTTTGAGATTTTGCTCCTTAAATCTTCACCAGATATTTTATAAAGCATTTTCCTTCCACTTAGACCTCAGAGGAATGAAAGTGTGACTTAGGGTTGCCACCGGTCAGACCGGTGAGCCACACCGGTCAGACCGGTGCGCCCCTGAGACACACTTTGAACAAGTTTTGCTCCTTACTCCTTTTCAAAGAATGGATAAAAGATGTAGAAGTGATATTGATCCATATTTTGTCATATCTTGAAAGAAAGGAGGATAATCCAATTTAAACGATAATTCTTGATTCTTCCAAGAGAGAGAGATAAAGAAAGATTTTATGGACTTGAGAAAATCTTCTTAATTGTGACTAGCCATCAATCAAACAAAGGGAACTATAGCCACAACTAAGTTGATTGGGTCACAAAGATCAAGAATCAAATATTTTTCAAAATGAGCACACTTCCTACACATGCTAGTTGATTTTTTTTCGAAAAGTCTATCCTGTGTCACAAAGTGCATGCATCCATTTCAAATGAATAACTTTTCAAGTATATTTGGCTCATACCATCAACCACGAGACACAAGGTCGAGTGAACGCAAAGGTGTCAACCAAATATCTAGAGAGCCACACAAAAATTCACTTGAAGCAATTACATGCTAAGGATGGCACACTAGCATGGTGTTATGGCCTAGATGCATTACGGTATTCAATGAGGTTCATGGGAACGTACCTTTGCCTTAAGACCATTTCATTTGTGCACATATTAATTTTTGAAAATTGCTAGCTCTTACTTAGTCTTTTGAGAGTTATACTCATCTAGAGCTTGCTTAGGGATGCACAAAAGAATGAGAATACAAGATCACTAGAAGAAATTGTTAGTCCCACAAGTGACTCAAGTGTTGTAATGAGCTCCCCCTTAAGTAGTGCTAGAGATATTTTGAATTTCTCGAACAAAGCACTTTATTCAATCAAGAACTTGGTGAGGCTCATTCCAAACTTGGTCACGACACATAAATGATTTGTTAATTGAAATGTGTCGAGTCTCTCATTACCTTTGACACCAAATCACCCTTTTTTCATGAAAACAGTTCACTCCCGGGTCACCCGGCCATAGGGGTCGGGTCACCCTGCAGCATACAGAGGCGTACCGGGTCACCCGGGCACAGGAGCCGGGTCACCCGCCCATCTGCCTCACTAGGCCGGCACCGGTCAGACCGGTGCCTGTCACCGGTCAGACCGGTGACCGCCAGTGCACACTTCTTTGGTGATTTTCCTTTTCTTGTCCCTTGATTGTGTGAACATATCACTAATTTAAGTTCTGCAACAGAGACAAGGTAATGCTCTACAAGAGAGCCATCAAACGCATTGAATGGCATGAGAGACTAAATTTTCAAAAGAGTCGAAGTCACTACCTCATGTTTCCCTCGTACGTGACAAGTGACACATGAGTGTTCATGAACAACTAAAAGTGACTTGGACTCAATCAATGAGCACTAGTTACTGAGATGTCATTGATTTCAAGATTTATATAAATTTACCCTTCACATGGCCAATTGATCAAACGTGATTTCCATCCTTTCTAACCATGTGGTCAATGCATCTCTTTCAACCTGCAAGCTCAGTATGCATTTCTTGGTACCCAACACTTGTTGGGTCCTATGGGGTTAGCCACAAGGTGCTTAGGAACCCAAATGGCTCTCATGCTAGTTTGAGGTGAACTAATCTCCCTCATAGCACAAGTCCCATTCTTATCGTTCCTAAGCTTACGAAAATCATAATGGACAAGGTTCGATTTAGGAGCGTTACCATTTGGACAATCTTTGCCCATGTGACCCTTTTGACGGCATTCATAGCAAATGCGGCTCTTGTTCTTGTTGGTCACATCATTCCTTGTAATTTCTTGTCCATGCTTGCTTCTGAGCCTTGTTCTTGAAGAAGAAGTCTTCCTCGCCTTGTTTGCTTGAGGTGAGGCTGCCCTGGCCGGCACCGGTCTGACCGGTGGCTTGCACCGGTGTGATCGGTCACGGTCAGTACCACTACCCATCTTCGCACTTGGGCAAGAGTTGGCAAAGTGACCCTTCTCTCTGCACTTGTAGCACACTCTCCACTTGTTTGAGCTTCGAGGCTTCTTAGAGAGCGATTCTTGTGCCTTGTGCTTGGTTGAACGATGTTGGGAATTGACTTGCGCAACCTTTCTCTTTTCTTGAATCTTGTGCTTGTGGGTCCTTGTATGTTGTTGAGGGGTTGAGCTAGCGACGGTTGATCCCTTCTCAAGCTTCTTCACCATGTCTTCACGGTTATCTTGAGAAGGTTGCACTTTGCTCTTCTCCTTCAACACATACAAGTCTTTTTGAAGCTTTTCAACCTCTTGCTTGAGTTCATCATTGTCTTTAGCAATGAGGTCATCACAAGATTCTACAAGTACATGCTCAATGCTAGATTGGCTTGCTTGAGACAAACAATCATTAGTGCAAGATAAATCAATTTGAACTTGTGAGTATGTGCATGTGTGAGATATAGGTTTCATGGATTTTACCGATGAAAGCACAACCTCATGGGCTATCTCTAGTGTTGCATAAGAATCGACAAGCTTCTCATAGGAACACTCAAGTCCCTTGTGATCGACTTGTAGAGCCATATGCTCACTAGTGAGCTTCGCTAGTTGAGCTTCTAACACATCATTGGCTTCTTCTTCTACCTTAGCTCTATATGAAAAAGATTTGATATCATGATCATATTTGTTAGCCAATGATTCATACTTACAAATCAAGGATGCGAGCTCGGATTTGAGAAGTTCAAGTTCTCTTGTCGGAGAGCTTGAGGCTTCAATCTTCTGGCTCTTCGCTCCCTTGGCCTGCCTCTTCTTCTTGCTCTTCTTTTCCTTCTTGGCCATCAAGCAAGTTGTGGTGCCTCTGCCGGCACCGGTCTGACCGGTGTGTGTCACCGGTCTGACCGGTCCCTGCAGAGGGACAGCGTCTTCGCTTCTTTGATCTTCTCCTTGCTTTAGAGTTGATGCTTGATGATCAGTGGATGTTGTAGAGGTTGTGAAACATGTCTCCACTGGTTCATCTTCCTCATCACTCTCAACTTCATCCCATTTGGTGTGAACTATCTCAAATAGCAATTCCCAAATGAGATGAGCATCTTCACTAATTTCTTTGCTCGTTAGGATGAGATGCTTAAGTTCTCTACATACACAACTACACAAAAGGTTAGTAATAACGGCATTGAGTCGCTTATTCTCCAATTCCTTTGGGGAGACACAAGTCTCATCCTCCGGAAGGATACTCACAACCATAATGCCCTAAGCGGTGGGACCTAAAACCTTAAGTGCAATGAGAACATTGGAGCGCTAAGAAGAGTAGTCTGAGCCATCTAGAGCTAGAGGCTCAAACGGTACCTCACAAGTTGTCGACATCGAAGAACTCCAAGCGGTTAAGCTCGAATCGGAGCACCAAGCTTTGATACCAATTGAAAGGACCTTGATGTCGCCTAGAGGGGGGGTGAATAGGAGAGACGACCGATTTAAACTTTTCTTCCCCGAATGCTTGAGCTGACAGTGCCCACCGGTCAGACCGGTGGTGGTGACCGGTCAGACCGGTCGTGCACTGGACTTCACAGGAGGCACCGGTCAGACCGGTGCGTCTCACCGGTCAGATCGGTGTAGCTCAGAGCACCTGCAAAAACAACTTCAAGCACCTCTTGACTTCTAGCACGAACCAAACTTGGTGAGTGGCCTTTGTAGATGATCACAAGCAAGGTAATGAGCCCTGCACACACAAGTAGCACACCCAAGTAGATCGAAGCGAAAGCAATTCAAATATGCTAGAAAACAACTCAGAGAGGCAAACCACACGAAGAAGCAAGGATTTGTTTCCCGAAGTTCACCGCCCACTAAGGAACGGCTACGTCTCCGTTGAGGAGCTTGTAAGGGACAATTCCCACAACAAGCCGGGTCTCTTTGAACCACTTTCCTCCTTTCCACTAAGGGGATCTTTTCCACGAAGAGGCAAGATCACAGCCCTTACAAACTTCCCGCTGCTCACCACAACCTTGGGAGCTAGCCGGCGACGCCTAGTTGTCTAGGAGGCAAACCTCCAAGAGTAACGAACGCTTCAAAGCTTGTAGACGCAAAACCAAAGTGCTCAAGCTATGGAAATGCTCTTGTTAGCTCACAAAGACGCTCTTGAGCTCACTCTCTCAACCCAACACAAAGAATGTGGCTTGAATCCACAAATCTCACAAAGAGATGGTTGGGGAGAGCCACTAAGGCTTAGGGCTTGCAAGAATTGGCTTAGGACCTCAGCACAAGCACTAGAAACAACAACCTTCAACTGAAGAAGGCTTGGGGTATTTATACCCCTCAAAGGAGAAAACTAGCCGTTAGTCCTCGGGCGGCACCGGTCAGACCGGTGTTTGAAAAACTAGCCGTTGGCTAGCGGCACCGGTCAGACCGGTGCCCCTGACCGGTCAGACCGGTCAAGCCCGAGGCATCCCCAAAACCCTTTCTATGAAACTAACACTTCATCACCGAGATGAAATGGCTCAGGTTAGGTTAGGAGGGTTTGTTAGCACACTCTAAGGCTCTCAAGGCTAGATCTCACTTAGGTCAACTAATGAGCACTTTGACTTGGTCAACTCGCTAATGTTGCATCCCTCTTGATAGTACGGCATACCTATACTCAAGAATAAATTAAAACACTTTGTTGATCTCTTGAGCTTGAATGTCTTCAATCTTGCCATACTTGATCAATATCCACTTGAGGGCTTTCAACATAGCCTTTGACTTGAGCACGTCCATACTTGAGCTAGTGACTTAGGATCTTTCCATTTAGCATAGGAATGCACACTTGGATCCATAAGTCACTCCATATTGCCAATCATAACATGTTGATGACTTGCATTGCTTCCCTCGGTTAAGGTTTGGATATGATACTTGGAGACCCCACGGATGCTAGAACTTCACCTTAGCAAAACACTAATGGCGGCTTAACTACGGCCCCAAAGATTGCTTAGTCCCTCACCCTAAACATCTCGGTTGATATCTTCATCACTTATCCAATCCACTTTTGAGTTCCACTTTGCTTCATACACAATTAATCTTCATTTGAAAAACCCGCTTCAAATGCTTGATCTTGATTGACAATGAATGTGCAAGCTTCCAAATTAGAACCATAACGAGTATACTCATCCTTGTGTTCTCTTTCAATAAGCACATGAAGCCTTGTACTTGACCTAGAGAGTTACCACCTTCTCTTTTATGATCCTTATAATTTTAATCAAGCTAAGTCTTCATATGGGAGACCATGAATTGACCTTCTCAAATTATCCTAATATTTATCTTCATTTATTGCTTGATATTTGTCTTCTTCAATGTGAGCCATATAATATTCAACCATAAATAAATTCTCCAATAATTACTCATGAATATATAAATAAAACCTGCTCACAATCTTAGACAAATACATTAGTCCTTTAATCGCTTTGTCATTCAATTCACCAAAATCCACTTTGGGGCCTAGATGCACTTTCAACCTGCGGCTCCCAGAATCGTCCTCCACCCTGCGGGCCGTAGCAGGGCTGCCGCGCTTGATGGAGGCTCCGACGCGGATGGTTGGAGGACGGCAGAGAGTCGACGGCGGAAGCGCGCTCACCCGTGAGGCACGGTAGGCGCGGAAGCCGCGACCAGTGCCGGCAGACCTGATTGGAAAGTGCTTCAACTGCTTCTCCCGGCGACATCGCGTGGTGGCCTGCCGTTCTGCTCCGTGTTGCTTCCTCTGCCTGGGCACTGGGCATCTGGCCTACGTCTGCCCCGCTCGCCAGGGCGCCCCACCGGCGGCTCCGTCCCCTCGTCCACACCGGGTCTGGCGGCCTGTCGCCAAATCGCTGCCGCTTGAGCGCGCCACTCCGTCTCGGGTTCGAGCTCCCACCCCTCCACTGGTTGCAAGCATGCAGCCCAGTGTTGGGGCCGATGGCCCGAGGCGTAGAAGGAGGCATAGAGCTCGCGGGAGGCGTGCGCACGGCGGCGGCCAGGGGATCCCTTCCATGCCACCGGCTCAAGGTAAGGACAGAGGCCCTTCTGAGCCTACCCTGTTATCCTCAAGCAGTGATGCATCCATGGAGGCCGCTCCAGCTAGGCCCCGATGCATCATTGACCGGTCGCCCACCATTATCCAGAGAGAAGATGCCCTCCGACGTGCCTTTGTCCTCAACGTTGTTGGCAACTGCCATGAAGATGCGCAAGCCTCCATCCATGATCTGATCGCCAGTAGGTTCGAGGTCGCGGCAGAGGCACTCACCATTCTTCATTCTGGGCCAAACAGCTTCATCCTGGGCTTGCCAGACGACACTACGGCAACAAGAGTCTACAATAGCGGTCGACCCATCATTGGTCAATCCTTGCGGCTTCAAGTCCTGCGTTGGTCGCGCTTCTACCTGTCTTCGGCGTCCAGTTTGTCTACCGCAGTCGACATTGAGTTGCATGGGATACCTGCTCATGCCTGGGAGCTGGCCACGGCAGAGCAACTACTCTGTGATTACTATTGGATTGGAGGGATTCATCCTGATAATCCAGACCAGCGTGATGTCTTCCGGATAGTGGCTTGTTGCTCCAATCCTTCGTCAATGCCTTCGATGATGGATCTTGATATTGTGGAGCCTCCTGTGGCGCTCGACGGTTCCAAGCCGAAGAAGTAGTTGCTGCGGTATCCTATTCGTATCTCGGTGGCTCCCTTCGACCAGCCGTCGACGGCGGGGGATTCCCCTTCTCTGCCTCCGGCCGACGAGGGTCAACACCGCCGAAGAAGACAGCGGCGACGGCGTTCTTCTCCGGCGCCGGCAGGACCGTCGAATGCTGCCGGTCATGGCAGTGCTACGTCTACGTCTCACCGTGTTCCGATGCGTACAAGGCTGGGCTCACAACCAATGGACAGGTGCCTGTCCCTAGACGACGCCTCGGCTCCGGCTGCTTGCATTGAACTCCCAACGGCAACGTTGGTTCCCTACGTGGTTTCCCCGACATGCATGCGCCCGGGATCCGCGGGCATCAATTGCACCGTGGCGGCGGCGGAGGATTCCAATCTTCCGGTCTTCCAGTCTGCCGCTTTCGGTGACACTTTTGGGCTGTTGGCTACCATTGAGCCCACCACCCCCCACCCTTGTTGTGGGTCGAGTTCAACTGGGCCCAACCATTCTCTTGGGCTGAACGAGCCTGCCTTGGAATCTCTTCTAGAGGGTGGTGGCATCACCGAATCGTTGACAACTCCTGCTACGCAGCCGCTCCCTTCATCAACCATCTTGGCCGCTGCCGCTCCGTGCTCTGCTCCGCCCGTCGAGACCCTGCCCAGCAAAGGTGCGAACTTGGTGGTTCCCCCTCCCAACCCTGCAGCTGATGCGGCTGTGGGTATTGAGGTGCCCGCCCCTCCGGAATCTGTTGACGCCTCGCCGTCGGCCCTCCCCGCCGACGGAGATTCGCCGGTCGAGCAGCTGTCGACGACGGCGCCCTCCCCTGCGGTATTGCTGGCCGACCCAATAACGCCCGGGAAGGCCTGTCTTCAGCCACAAGATGAGGCTGGCACCCTTCGGGTGTACTCCCGGCAGCGGTGCCGCGACAGGACGCAGCCGGCTGCTGCGGATTGCTCTCTGTCTGCTCCAAGGGTGGATTCTCCCCTCCAAAAGCTTGACAAGGTCCACAAGCCGGTTGATGCGCTGCTACCTCTGCCTGTGATCCAGAAACGCCGGAAGAAGGCCCCGCCGCCTGGGTCGCTACCTCGCCGGAGCCGACGGGTTGCTGGTGCTGATCCTTGTTCTCCAGGACCGGCGGTCACAGCAGCTCAAAAGAGGGTGATGAGACAGCTTGGTTACGAAGAAAGAGAGACAATCGACCCAGGTGCCCAGGACAGGTACTGTAAGATTTTCAGTCCTCTGGTGTCTGACTCCCATATGCAAGCTATGGCTGCCATTTTTGGCTGGGAAGTTGGTGAAGGGGAGCAGGTCTGCACTATGGACGGCCTTGCAATCTAGTAAAATTGTTTGCTCCTGTTCTGGGTCGGTCTCACTCTTGTCAAAATGAATCCCTCTACAATTTTAATCTGGAATGCTCGAGGCTTAAACCAGACAGTTCGACAGAATGCTGTTAGAGATGTCATCTTATCAAGCAATGCTGACATCGTATGTTTACAAGAAACTAAGGTTGCAAATATATCTCAGCACTTGTTCCTCTCGGTGTTTGGCTCTACTTATGAAAAATTTGTTGCACTCCCAGCCAATGGTACTAGAGGTGGAGTTCTGATCGCTTGGAAAGGCAATTCCTGTCATGCAATTGCTTCAAGAGTGGATACCTTTTCTGTGTCAGTTTTGTTTTCTGAGCCAGAGGGAAGGAATTGGTGGTTTACTGGAGTTTATGGGCCGCAAGGGGACGATGAAAAGATATCTTTCTTACAGGAATTAAGGGACATCCGAGCTCTGTGTAATGGGCCATGGCTTGTGGCGGGAGATTTTAATTTGATCTACTAGGCTGCTGATAAGAACAATGCCAATTTGGACAGGGCAATGATGGGTAGATTCAGGCGGTTCCTAGATGATAATGATCTTAAGGAGATACCACTTTTAGGTCATAAGTACACTTGGTCCAATGAAAGGAGGTCTCCTAATCTTGTTCGTTTGGACTGTGCCTTTTGCTGTGGTGATTGGGATGGCCTCTTTCCTGATGCTGTACTGCAGAGTACGACAGCGGGCATCTCTGACCATTGCCCTCTGGTCCTTGGTCTGGCCATAAGCACCAAGGGCAAACGCCGGTTTCACTTTGAAAGTTTTTGGACAATGATCCCTGGGTTCTTAGATGCAGTTAAACAAAATTGGGAAGCTCTTGTTCAATCAAATTGTGCGGTTGAGCGCCTCTTTTTGAAACTGCAGCGCCTCAGTAAAGGGTTGCAAAAATGGGGTCAACGAAAGGTGGGCAATATTAAGTCTCAGCTTGAAATGGCGAAGGAGATTCTCCATCGGCTTGAGATCGAAAGAGATCGCAGGGCACTTTCGGATAACGACGACTGGCTGCGCAAAAAGCTTAAGCTTCACTGCCTTGGGCTGGCCTCTCTTCATCGAACAATTGCCCGCCTGCGCTCAAGAATTTTATATCTTCAAGAAGGGGATGCTAACACTGCATTCTTCCATCAGCAAGCTCGGTACAGGAAGAAGAAGAACTTCATCCCCAAACTGCAAGTTGGGGATCAGGTGGCCATCACACAAGAAGAAAAACATGCAGCAGTGTTTGATTTTTATGAAAATCTTCTTGGCAAAGCTGAAGTGAGGGATTTTACTTTTGATCTAGAAGAGCTAGGGATTCAACAACATGATTTATCCTCCTTGGATGGCCCTTTCTCTGAAGATGAAGTATGGGTGACTATTAAAGACCTACATCTAGATAAGGCCCCAGGGCCAGACGGTTTTACTGGGAGGTTCTACAAGACATGCTGGAGTATAATTAAAGGTGACATTATGATGGCCCTGGATGCTATCCAGCGAGGGTACGTTTTCAAGTTTCATCTCCTCAATTCGGCTTACATTACCTTGCTGCCAAAAAAGATGGATGTTGTGGAAGTGAAAGATTTCCGGCCAATAAGCCTAATTCATAGCTTCGCTAAACTGGTGACCAAAATCTTGGCTAATCGGCTAGCCCCCTTGCTTCCTTCCTTAATCTCCACAAATCAAAGCCCCTTTGTTAGAGGAAGGAGCATTCATGACAATTTTATTTTGGTTCAACAGTTAGTGAAATCTCTGCATAAAAAGAAGAAGGCACATATTCTTCTTAAACTAGACATTTCTAAGGCATTTGATTCAGTCTCATGGTCATTTCTCTTGGAAATTATGAAGAAGGTTGGTTTTGGGCAGCGGTGGCTAGACCTCATTTGCTTGATACTAGCCACCTCTACAACACAAGTCCTGGTTAATGGTGAGCTTGGAAATACTATTTTTCATCATCGGGGCCTTAGACAAGGAGATCCTCTTTCTCCCATGCTGTTTATATTAGTTATGGACATTCTGAACTCTTTGATACAATATGCCACCACAAAAGGGCTGTTACAGCCGCTTGCCATTCAGCATGCCCGACATCGGGTCTCCTTCTATGCGGATGATGCAGTCATATTCTTGAGGCCTTGTCACTTGGATTTATCTGTCATCAAACATCTGTTGGATATGTTCGGTCATGTCTCTGGCCTTCATACCAATCTGTCCAAAAGTTCGGTATCTCTGATCCACTGTTCTGAGGAGGATCTGACTACCACTGCCAATGTTCTCCCATGCACGATTAAGGCCTTCCCATGTACCTATCTTGGCCTCCCGCTCACCATTGGTAAGCCGACTAAGGAGGTGTTGTTGCCTCTACTTGATATAGTTGCATATTATCTCCCTGGGTGGAAGGCAGTTTTAATGAACAGGGCAGGGCGTCTGGTCATGATTAAATTTGTGCTGACTGCTGCCCCAATTTACCATCTTATAGCCTTGGATTTACAAAAATGGTTTTTCAGTGCTATTGACAAGAGAAGACGTGGATTCTTGTGGAAGGGTCATGATCAGGCCAATGTGGCAATTGTCTGGTGGCATGGGAGAAAGTGCAAAGACCAATTGAGTATGGAGGTTTGGGGATTCATAATATGGAACTTCTTGGCTCAGCGTTGCGGATACGTTGGTTATGGGCACAAAAGACCAATCCTGATAGACCATGGGCTGGTCTCCCTGTCGCTGTCCCTCCTAAAGCCAGGGACCTCTTTGATGTTGCTGTGGATGCTATTGTTGGAAATGGGGAGGAAATTTTGTTTTGGAAGGACAGATGGCTGAATGGGCATACATTGGCTGAAACTGCTCCTAACCTGCTTAAAGATGTCCCCAGGTGTACTGTCCAGAGGAGGACTGTGGCCCAGGCCCTTCAAAATAGAAGTTGGGTACATGACATCAGGGGAGCTCTTACTGTTGCCATACTGCATGAATACCTACTCATTTGGGACATGATGGATGGTATCACTTTATGCCAAGACGTTCCAGATCGTTACAATTGGAAGCTCACTCAGCATGGAGTTTATAGTAGCAAATCTGCTTATGAGGCTTTCTTTGTGGGATCTATCAAGTTTGGTCCATGGAAAAAAATTTGGATAACCTGGGCACCTCCTCGATGTAAGTTCTTTATATGGTTGGTGTTTCATAACCGTGTTTGGATGGCTGATCGGCTTGCTAGGAGAAGCCTACCCCACCCGGAAGCCTGCCCTTTTTGTGATCATGAGGAGGAAACGATAAATCATCTACTGACAGGATGTGTTTTTGCTCGAGAAGTGTGGACCATAACGCTGCAGCAATTGGGCTTGCTGCAATTGGCACCACAACCTACAGATTTTCGTTTTGCTGGTTGGTGGAGGAGGGCAATTGCTGCAGCCTCTAAGGAAGTGCGCAAAGGCCTCAACTCCTTAATAGTCTTGGTGGCATGGGAGGTTTGGAAGCATCGTAATGCATGTGTTTTTGAAAAGAGGAGGCCATGTGTCCAGGAAGTCCTTAGAGCTGTTAGATTGGAGGGAGGCCTTTGGTGTTCTGCAGGGGCCTCCAAACTCCGAGAGTTGGCAGCCAGGTCGCCCACCTTCTTGGCATAAAGCCAGGGGCCGGGTTGGTCGTCTGTGTATTTCCCCGTGGTGCGATTGGAAGTGTGTGTGAGTGGCGCCTCTTTTGGTGCCTGCTTTGGTCTCTCTAGATCCTTGTAACTCTTCTACCTTAATGAAATGACGTGCAGTTCTCCTGCGTTGTTCGAGAAAAAAAAACTGATCGGCCGGTTGCTGCTAAGTGCTAAATGCTCCAGAAGCTTTATTTTGGGTTTAAAGTCTTTACAACAAAAGCGTCATCATAGCTATATGCCTATATTTGAGATAATAAATTAAATAATATGATGAGGACATAAAGACATAACTTAAATAATATGATGAGGACATAAAGACAGACATAAATTAAATAATATGATGAGGACATAAATTTGTGACATAATAAGGGATCTTATACTAAGATGATCTGTATCGAAAATCCGATCACCTGGTCCACAAACACAGGTGTATTATAAGAAAACCCACTGATCCTAGCCTATTATTTGCATATCTCATCCCTGTAATTACCAATGAATTCTACTGCTAACTTGATGGCAACTGTATAAAAAGTTTTAATTCCATAAATATTGTAACATTGTCAATACTAACAGCTACAGCGGAGATGAATATTTTCAGAACTAGCTGGGCGTACTAGTGGGCCTAAATGTTTCTTGTGAAAATGCACTCTCTCGGTATGATGCAACAGCTCACAACACCATCCTCAGGAATGCAAGGCCGGAAGGCATGAATAAGAATGGCCCTCCTGAGCACAAGCTGTATGGGTTCACCTACCTCCGAGTATCACATGAGCTGCTGCAGGAACAAAACTACGCCACTTTCAAACCTTTTGTCAGGAGAATGCATGCTAACCTTGGTGAGTAACACCCTTGAAAATCGAGACATCCATAATTGGACACATATCTTTGCAGCTACAGACTGACAAGTATACAAAAATGGTTTCAGGATTATAACGCACAGGTTGATCCAGTTGCACCTTTGTAAAGATCAAAACCAGAGATACCAATTGAAGAAATCCTAGCAGTAGGGCAGCCAAGATTGGAGCCATTTCCCTTCGAAAAGAACACAGACCTACCCGTTTAAACATCCAGTGGTACAATATACAGGGTAGGGCTGTCCATAATTATCAATTTAGCCACGCATATACGCTCGATTGAACATGAGCATGTATTTAACCTACCAAGAAGAGGAGCAGAAGGAGGAGAGTGGACAAGATGAGGGGGATATGCACCTAGAGGATCCGAATCGAGGCGGAGTGGGAGTAGCAATCAACGTCGCCATCGTCGTCGCCGCCGCCGCCGACACTGCCGAACCCTAGCAAGAAAAAACAGAGACGGAGAGGATGAGTTGCTGGAGGACATGGAGAAAGAGTAGGAGGAGGCGGAGACACACGTGCCAGCTATCTTCAGGCTCACCGACGGCGCCACGACGGAGCGCAAGTCAGCGCTGGTGGCGGCGCCGTGAGGGAAGCGCGAGAAGAGATGAGCGGACGCGTTTTCTTCTCCCAGCCTGCGATGGAGTTGCTGGAGACACGCGTGGGTCGGTAGGTATTGGGCCGGTTTCCATCCAATCCCTGTTTTACCAAATACACATCTGGGCCAGGCAGGGGAGGTCACCCCGTCATGGGCTCGTCCCCCCCCCTCCCCTCCCGACGCGGGGTTTGGGCCGCGATACCAGTCGATACCTGCATTGCCAAACGAGGCCCAAAGTGGAACTGGATCCAGGCGAGACGGGCCAGGAGCAGCCACAAATCCAACCAGATCTGAGGCGACGGTGGAGAGGCACCAGTAACAGGGAACAGAAGGGGATGGAGGGAGAGCTGCTGGAGGAAGCGGAGGAAGGGAGTTTATTTTATTACTACCTACCTGGGGAGGACCGACAGCGGCGACGAGGTCGCTGGAGAGAGAGCTCCGGCTGCAACGATGACGAGAGAAAGAGCCATGCGGCGACTACTACTGGGTGCAAGCTACTAGAAACTAGTACTAAACGAGGTCAAGGGCAGACCCGACCCTAGGGGCGTCGAGCGGTGCGGCCGAACCGGGCCTCAAAAATGGAGGGGCACATACCTAGGTATGTTGGCATGTTGCGGGCCTGCATACAGGAGCCAGGATAAACACGAGCAGTAGAATCCTGAACGGGATGGATGACTATCGCATATGCCTGCCTACTGTTCCGCGAAACGCCGACGGCAGGCCGATGGCCAACTTGCCGACTCCTCATTTTCCGTCTGCTCGACTTCTCAACTCAGCCGCTTTATGCCTATACCTGATCCAATCTCCAGGCTCTAGACACCGACGAAGTGATGCCGACGAACATTGCCAGACTGCCACCACGCCGAGACGCCCAAGCCAGACTGCCAGAGGTGCAATTGTGAAATGGGTAATGTTGATGCTTTTTCTGGTCGAACACACGTGTGCGCTAGATCGCGCGGTCGTCGAAAATCACCTCGGCAAAACTTCCAGCACGGGCTGGTCTAACAGCCTGGGGGGGCGGTCTAACCACCCTGGACAGGAGGAACGCCGAAAGCCTAGATTCGCTGCTCCGGGAGGGACCCCGTCGGGAACAGTGCGCCTAGGGTTGTCCTGAGATCAGCAGGCCACTTAGAACTTCCTCAACCGCCGTGGAGACGAAGGAGGAGAGCAAAGGAGGTTGAAAAAGTTAGGGTTTAAGAGAAAATAAGGTAAAATTGATGATCACGATTGGATGATACCTCTTAATCGGCCACGACCCTTTATATTTATAGGGTGGGAGGACTTGCCCTGCAAACAAGGCTTTACAACTCAGAATCATGCCAAACTCCTAATTCTACTCAAACTCGGGGTCACCTGGTTAGATTGCCCCCAGGGGGCGGTTAGACCGCCTGGCGGCTTCGTGCCGGACCGGCTACAACGCACCACGGTCTAACCGCCTGGGGGACCCGGTTTAACCGGCCTGCGATGCCTGATTCGGCTCTTTGCCAAATTTGAGTGTCAACACATGCCCCCCTATTTTTTAGTAAAGCTTGCGTGCTAAAAAATAATTCTAAGGACGACACAACTATTGTTGGCCATTTTTTATGCTAAGGGCAATTTTCATAGAAATTGGCCATATACCTTCAAGCATCTTGCCAAACACTCGGGTAGAACTTCTTCAAGTATCTTCCATTAAGCGCCCTGGGCAGCTGCTGCCCTTGCAATGATTCCACCATATAAGAGTTTCCGGAGCAAACTCTGACAATCTTGTATGGACTTTCCCAACTTGGAGACCATTTACCAAACTTGTTGCTCTTGGATCCTATAGGCAAGATAGTCTTCCAAACCAAATCTCCTACTTGAAAAGACTTAGCTTTTACTTTTTTGTTATACGCTCTAGCAACTCGCCTTTTGTCCTTCTCAATTGCTTCCAAAGCCTCCAATCGCTTGTCGGTCACTTCATCAATGTTATCCATCATCAAAGCATAATATGTATCAACATCAAGATCATTTTTCTTTGCAAGTCTATATGCGCCTAGATTCACCTCAACGGGCAAAATGACCTCTTGACCATACACAAGCTCAAAAGGAGTAACTTTGGTAGCACCATGTCTAGAAATACGAAGCGCCCACAAAGCTTCAGATAATACCTCATGCCATCTTTTAGGATTGTCTTCTATCTTCTTCTTGATGAGCTTGACTAAAGTTTTATTACTAGACTCGGCTTGACCATTAGCTTGAGCATAATATGGAGATGAATTGAGCAACTTAATACCATAGGAATTAACAAAATCACACACCTCTTTACCCACGAATGAGTACCTTGATCCATAGTTAAAGTCTGCGGAATACCAAACCTATGTATGATATGCTCCGTAATAAACCCAATTACCTCCTTGTGTGTCATGCTCTTGAGATGGATTGCTTTAGTTCACTTGGTAAAATAATCAGTAGCCACAATCACAAAGTAATGCCCTTTAGTCGACGGAGGATGTATCTTGCCAATGAAATCCAATCCCCAACCTCTGAAAGGCCAAGGCTTGATAATCAGATGCATCAACGCAGTAGGCACTAGCTGAACATCTCCGTGCTTTTGACACTCTTCACATCCTTTGTAGTACCTAAAACAATCGGCAATCATAGTAGGCCAATAGAAGCAAGCTCTCCTAAGGAGCCACTTCATCTTGGGAGCCGATTGATGAGTACCACAAACTCCTTCATGAACCTCTGCCATAGCTAATCTTGCTTGATCAGGACCTAAGCACTTTAGAAGCAAATCATCTGCTGTCCGACGATATAGCTCATCATTATCCAAAATAAACTTAAGCGCCCACCGTCGGACTTTTCTATCACTTATACCCTTAGGATCCTGCAAATACTTAATCAGAGGCGTTCTCCAGTCCTCCACTTCGTCCTCAACAGTTTTGGAAGAAATGGTGACCGAAGTGGAGTTGCCCCCCGAGGGGCGGTCTAACCGGCCCGAGGGGGCGGTCTGACCGGGGGTCCCGATTTGACCAGCCAGAGGGGGCGGTTGAACCGGCTCCTCCAGAACGTAACCCTCGGCACTATAACCAGATGCTTGCTGAGCCAGAGTGTTAGCCTTCGGATTCTCCTCTCGTGGCACATGATAAATCACAAATTCATCCATACAAGATATGATGTCTAAACATTTATCAAGATAAGCATTTAAAGAACCATTTAAACATTGACATACCTTGGATACTTGCTGTACCACCAGCAAAGAATCACCATAAGCTTCTACATGCTTCACTCCCATGTCATGTAAAATTTGTAAACCAAACAAGAGAGCTTCATACTCAATTTGATTATTAGTACACTTATGATCCAACCGGCTAAGGGCTTCAAAAATAGCTCCATTAGGTGAAATAATGATGATCCCAACACCACAACCACTTCTACAAGCCGATCCATCAAAATGCAATTTCCATGGGGTAAAAGTTACATAACCGACATCTAAATCAAGTTGCTTATCAATTCTATGTTCAACAATAAAGTCGGCTACAATTTGACCTCTCATTGATTTTATTGGTTCCCAATGCAAATCATATTCAACAAGAGCATAAGCCCATTTGCCAACTCTACCACTTAGAATAGGTTTTTGCAACATGTATTTAATTATGTCGGTTTGGCATGCAACATAACAAGTACTAGACAATAAATAATGCCTTAACTTGGTACAAGCATAATATAAAGATAAGCATAACCTTTCAATGAAAGTGTAGGAATGAAGATAGGGCCAAGGGGCTCACCCATCGCCTGGGCATGCGCATGGTCCGCGGCGTCCTGCGCCGCCTTGAGCTCCCGCTCGGCCCCCTCGAAGGCGGCCCTGAAGGCGGTGGCCGCCTGCTGCGCGAGCTCCAACTCGCTTTCCAGCAACCCGATGCGTTGCTGCCCACCGTTCGGCTGGGCCTGGAGCTCAGCGGCAGGGTCGGCCCCGGCAGGGGCCCCGCCCTCGGCGGCCACCGGAGGAACGGCCGGCACGGACGGGCCCGCACCGACGTCCAGAGTCGTGAACATCCCAACGCCGGCCATGCCGAGGGACCTAATCCAGCACCCCACCGGCACGCCATCGCCCGCGGCCTCCTGCTGCGCCGCTCGACGGAGCGCGAGCCCTCAGCCGAGCGCTTCTCACCGGCCATAGGAGCGTCGAGGAACTCTTGGGATGACGAAGCTTCCGGTTGGAGTGAGGGGTGAGGAGGCAAGGAGGCAGTGCGAGCGGGAGGAAGAAGGAAGACAAGAGGTGCGTTCGCTCCGAGCCTTGCCCTGGTTTTATAGCCGTGCGGCGCCCCGTGCGCAGCGGTTACCCGGAGGCGAGGAGGCGCTCTCTCTTGCTCTTCGCCTTCTCTCTCTCTCCCTCTCTCTGCTCTTCAACTCCCCATCACTCCGCCGGCCTCGGGCCACGATGCCCACCAACCTTGAGAAACCCCAAGGGTTTTTCCCCGACCTAACGGACGAAGATGAATCGCTTGGCGGTATTCGAAACGAGCGTCAAATACACAGAGCGGGCGTCAACAAAAAGAGGACAAGGGGACAACTGCATTTATGTGAAGCCCTGAGTTCTAAGGTATAAGAAGGCAGCTAGGAGGGTCGTGAACAAGTATCGTAACATAAAACACCGCCAGCATGGCGGTGTTGCGTTCCCCGGTAGGTCAGAGTTGGAGGAGCACCTCGCTGAGCTCCCACAAACATCTGACGCGGCTGGAGACTCCCTGTGGGGACCAGGGAGATGGCCGGTGCCTCCACCGCGACTACCAAGACCCAGGAAGAAGACCAAGTTCCTGGGGCCACACTCGGACAAGCTGCCGACGAAGCATCGCTCCTACCAAAGCAGCCTCATCAGAGAAGCTTGTTCAGGGCTAACTTGGTGGCCTGCTGCTCCGACAGCACTCAGGGAAGCGACCCCAAGAGCGCCATAGCAGGCGGCAGGATGCGGCGGTGGTGACACAGGCTCGGAGTGGCGGCTCGCCTCGGTGCCCCCTCCCCCAGCACTCGACCCCCATGTCGCCGCGGGGGCTCGAGACGCAGGGTAGGACAGGGGTGCCAAGAGCATGCCTCCCCGTTCGCTGAACTCCTACCAACATCAGGAGGCTTGAAGGACGACACTACACTCAAGGGGACGAAACCCCCACGACCGGAGAAGTAGCTGTTGTCTTTCCCTCTCCATATGGCAACCATGGAGTCTCATCGGGGCGAAGTCGAGCTCCTTTTATAGGGCAGCAACAGCCCAACCACATGAGGGGCATGGTGGACGCGGCTAAGCTTACAAAACAAGCTAAAATGGCCACCCACCCCGCCAGGCGGTGCATTAAAGCCTCACAGAGCCTCGCCGTCACATCAGCAGAGGTCAGCCACAGTACCCTGTGAGGATGGGTCAAATCCACCGTCCGGCCACGTCAACCTCAAAAGGCGAGCCGGTATTCGCGATGGCTAAAAAATCACCCCGTGGCAACGTCCTCAACTCTACCACGGGCTCGGGGGCTACACTCGGCGAGTGCACTCGCGCGCCCTCACTGGACTGAGGAAGAAAAACAAAAACTCAACCTCTCTGATCCTAAGGGAGAAATCCGTTTTCCCTCCTTAGGCTCGGGGGCTACTGAAGAGGGGCTGAACCGGGGGTAATCATCTTAACCCCTAAACCCCAAATCAGGAAGACTAATGGTGGGCCGCATCAGCAGAGGCCCAACACCGACGGCTAGCAAGGCCAGGCCCAGCTCTTTTCCTTTAAAGAATAGTAGCTTGACCCCCATCACAGGGCTGCCTCCGAATCAAGCAACCAACCCGGTTGCCTCGGCGGGAGGCTCCGCCTCGGACGACCTAAGGCTCCTTCCGCCGTAATCCGACGCTCGGGCCCCCCCGGGGCGGACGCAACGTGGCGGAAGCTGCCCCGCGCTGCACGGGACGTGTAGCTGCAGCAGAGCACGCGGATCTGCTCTGTCAGAGGCTCAGGTAATGATGAGATTTTCCCCGGCGTGGCAGGCGGACTGCCCCGGTGTCCCATCACCTGATACTGAACAGTGGCCAAGGATACGCGAATCCTTCACCTGCAAGACATCGAACAACGTGACCCGACCCATCAAGCATCAGAGGGAAGGTCGAGGCTTGCACGAGAAGCCCCGTCCTAGCAAGACCAGCAAGCCCCTGGGTCGGAAGGAAGCCGCCTCGGGACGGAGGCTGAAGCTACGCCGCCATATGAAGGCTACCAATGATGGGGCAGTGTACGGCGCGAACGGGAGACGAAGGCCCACGGTGTTGCACTGTTCCGGCACTGTTGCAGCACTGTAGCAGAACGGGTTTTTACCATCTTAACCTTTGTACACTGGCCCTCCTTGAACTATAAAAGGGGAGGTTGGCATCACGAATAGAGAGGCCGAATCCACATGCGAGCACAGACATATGAACTCGGCAAGACAAAAAGCAACACTCCACACTCACCGAGCACCAGCTGCTCTCACCCACATACAGAGACTTGGGACTTCTTCCCTCTCTCGACCTAAGCTTGTATCCCCTACTACAAGCCCCCATGTGGGCATATAGAACACTTTCCCGAACTGGACGTAGGGCATCCCCTCGGTGCCTGAACCAGTATAACCCCGGTGTCTCTAAGACCAACCATCCGGATCAGACGCACGATTCTAACCAAAAATTACTTGCCGGTGGTATCAAACCCTGACACGTGGAGACCCCCTTCCTTGGTGGAGAAGCTCCTTACTGGAGGTAGCATCAAGGTGACCAAGAGAGCTTGGCGAGTGCCTAAGTGGTGAGCCTTTGTGGAGAGTCAAGTGGTGCTCTTGGGAGAGACTTGATGACCGGGAAGTGTTGGCGGTCAATTTCCGTCAACCTAGAACACTTGTTATGTTATGGTTTTTACTTCATTTTGGAACTAACCCGCCACTAGGCATACTAATGATATAACAAGTTCACCGTTGGATGTGCATTTTGGAGTATAGTGTTTTTGCAGGAATTTACGTATTAGATGAGGGAAGATGCAACTAGTTCGGAGAACGTTTTGCAAGTCAATCAAGGAGCTCCGACCATGTGCAAACTTGCCTCCAAAGGTGGCAAGGACTAATATGCTTGAATGGAGAACTCCCAAGGACCGAGATGAAAAGACCGGAAGTTCATGCATAAAGATCCCTCAACTTGGTTGCGGAGATAACAACGTCCAAAGTCCACAATTGAAGGGGCCAATGATCCAAAATGCAAGAGATGGAGCGTGGAGCAAACTGGGCCGAAACCGAGCCCAGAAAGGCCCAGGCAGGCCGGCCCATGCCGACCGGCCCAGCCCGTTCTGGTGTCGGTTCGCGCCCCCCTTTCTTCAGTGTTAAGTAGATGAAACCCTAAGCGCGTGGGCAAGCCGCAATTCGCCAGAGATGCCATCTAGTTCCTCAGAGCCGCCATGGAAGAGAAGATCGACTACGAGAGAGACTCTTAGGGGAGGACACTCGAGATAGATCATCACCAAGCCCAAGGGAGGTCGCCACGAGGAAGGAGGACGCCGAGAGCTTGCCACGGTGCCGCCGGAGTTGAAGGACAACGAAGATCCATCTTCATCGGAGGTATCCACCATCTCAACGGTGCCATGCCTAGCGCCATGATGGGGTAAAGTCTTTTGTTTGTCCATGGAGTTGTAACGGAACTTGAAGTGTAGTCACCTATATATCTTGTTTGGATCATATGTCTATCATACCTCTTGTTGATGATGCTTAATGTTTAAGGCTAGCTACCGTGCTTTCGGGGTTGCTCCCGTAGATCGCGTCAACATACCGTGTTCATTAGGGTTAGTACCGATTACCTTCGCGTAGTGACATGTACGAGGGATGGGAAAAGTCTAATCCTTGATCACACACCTAGATAGATTGGATCGGGGGTTTATAATGTTTTGGGTGATTGCATCTTCAAGTGCCTAGACTCCATGGGAATACGTTCTTCATACTAGTGCACCTTTAATCTCTCTTTAACGTAATCTAGGGTTAGTTTGTCTTTACTTTACAGATTAACCTTTCTATCATAAGTCTTCAATCAACTAGATTAGTGTTAGGTTAAACGCTAGTAATTCCCTTGCTCCTTGGGTTGACAAGAACCTTGGGATCCCCGTAGGTGAAGAAGGGCATAGGAGATCCGTACGCTTGCGGATCGAAACTTCACACGAGTTTCACCTATCAACAAGCCCCTTTTTCTGGCACCGTTGCCCGGGAGCAAGCTAGTTTACTTCGTTTAATCTTTCATTGATTTTGTCGATTACTAACATTTAACCCTTGTGTTCTAGAAAAACACCCTTTTTGTTTTTGTTTTCTTTTGATTGTCTAGATGGCGTTCATTCAAAATCCCTTGGAGGAGCCAGAAAAATCACTAAGAGACTATGCTAGCCCTCGATGTGAGGACTTCAAGGTACAAGAATAAGACTTGGTTCTCCAAGCGACAAGGTACGAAATCAAGCCTCAAATCATTGATATGGCAGCAACTAATCCGTTCCGAGGGGTGGAGACGGACAACCCATATAGACATATCCAGCGCTTCACGACACTATGCAATACGGTACGACAAGAGGGAGTCCCCGATGATTGGTTTAAATGGAATCTTTTCCCCTACTCACTTGCCGTTGAAGCAATGAAGTGGTATTCATTCGCGTCCTTCGAAGTCGAGGGAAATTGGAATCAATTGATAAAGAAATTTTGTGCCAAGTTTTTCCCTATAAGCAAGATTCAACATATAAGGATGCAAGTGATTAACTTTAAGCAAGGAGAAGAAGAGGGGATTGATCAAGCGTGGAATAGATTCAACGAGCTAGTTGAACAAGGACCAAGACTCGGATTTCCCGGTGATGTACTTTTGCATACATTTTTCTTTTCCCTAACCCCTAGTTGCATGGAATACGTTCAAATGTGTGCAGGAGGGGATCTCATGGAGAAAACACTCACGGAAGCTGCCCAACTTCTACAAAAAAAATAAGCAAAGCGGCGGCCTGCGAAGAGATTGGGAAACACGACTTTCGGGGAAGCCGGAATGTGATGCAAGTGTGAGACCACTTGCTGGAATTTTCAGAAATACGGCCCCGGAAGAGAAGAAAGAGGAGCCAATCCCGAAAAAGGTTGAAGAAATTAAGCATGCGGAAGCTAGGACTATCCCGGAGAGTGATCACGCCGAGACAAGCAAAGCAAGTGAAAGGACTATGTCAAGCGCGAAGCCACTAAGGGAGTTCGAGTAAATGGATTGGGAAATCTTTGACAAGAGAAGACCGTTCCCTAATCAAAAGGGGATGGCGAAAGCCGTGGAGATGGACTTTCCGCCGTAGAAACATGTGGAACAACCATTCAACCTAGAGACAACCGGGGAGGTCCTTCAAAAACTCATTAGCGAAGAAGAAGTGGATCCGGACCATGTGGCCGAAGCAAAAAGGATTATGGGAATCAAGCCCGAGGCATCACCATTCGCTCGCCTCGCTGAAATTTATGCCATAGGATCCGATGAAGAAGAGAATACATCACCGCGTACAGATTGCAATGTGAACAACATTGATTGCAAGGCGTTATGCGACATTGGAGCACAAGTAAGTGTCTTGTCTTCTAAAATTTTCGATGAAATTCATGATCATACCATTGACCTAGTTCCAACCACTACTAAGTTAATCGTGGGAGATGGTAGAATTGTTAAACCTATTGGAATTGCCCGAAATATAGAAGTTTTAATTTTCGGAAAATACATACCAACTGATTTCTTTATTGTTGATGTCTACTATGATAAAAATGATCATGTACTTCTTGGTAGACCTTTTCTCAAGTTGGTTAATGCCGTTTTAGATGCCAGAAAAGGAAAAGTAACTATTAATCTTGATGGGGATAACCACATATATAATTTTCTTCCCGCTTCTAGAATTGCCTCACCCCTACCTCTTGATGACGAAGAGGTAGAGAGCCTTCGTTTTGTTGAAACCCTTGGGGATCCATTGCAAAGAGCAATGGAAAATGAATCTAATAATGAGCTAGATGGAGAATTAGCGGAAGCAACTAAAGGACTAGAACCACAAGACGGAAGCTTAGAGGAAGATAAATTTGAAGACATTGGGGAAATTAAACATGAAGAACCACAAGTACCGGAGGTGGATCTTAAGCATTGCCCAAAGGATTAAAATATGAATTTTTGGGGCCAGACAAGACTTATCCCGTGATCGTGAGCGACGAGTTGAGTCCCGACGAGAATGACATGTTGCTGAATTTATTGAAAAAGCACAAGAAAGTGATCGGATATTCGATAAATGACCTTAAAGGACTTAGCCTAGCGTTTTGCACTCACCGCATACCTATGGAGGATCAATGCAAGCCCGTTGTGGACCATCAAAGGAGGTTAACCCATGCCATGCGAGAGGTGGTGAAGAAGGAGGTCATCAAGTTGTTAGACGCCAGAATCATCTACCCGGTGCCGCATAGCAAATGGGTGAGCCCCGTACATTGTGTGCCGAAGAAAGGAGGTTTGACCATGGTGAAGAATGAGAAGAATGAACTAATACCGCAAAGAACCATGACCGGATGGAGGATGTGTATTGATTATCGTAAGTTGAACAAAGCAACAAAGAAGGATCACTTCCTCCTACCGTTCATCGACGAGATGCTTGAGAGGTTAGCAAACCATGCATATTTTTGCTTTCTTGATGGCTACTCGGGGTTCATGCAAATTCCCATTCACCCGGATGATCAACACAAGACAACATTCACTTGCCCTTCTGGAACATTTGCATATAGAAGGATGCCCTTTGGTTTATGTAATACTCCAGCCTCTTTTCAACGATGCATGACAACGGTATTTTCGGAGTTCATCGAGGAAATTGTCGAAGTATTTATGGATGACTTCTCCGTTTATGGTAAAACTTTTGTGGATTGTTTGGCAAATTTGGATAAGGTTCTTACAAGGTGCGGGGAGGTTGACTTGGTGCTAAATTGGGAGAAATGTCAATTCATGGTGAAACAAGGAATAGTGTTGGGACACATGATATCTGAGAGGGGGATCGAGGTGGACAAGGCTAAGGTTGAAGCGGTTGAGAAGCTTCCACCACCGACGGATATCAAATCTTTGAGGAGTTTCTTGGGCCACGCGGGATTCTATAGGAGGTTCATCAAGGATTTCTCAAAGATTACAAAGCCGTTGACTAATCTTCTCCAAAAAGATGTGTCATTCGATTTTAATGAGAAGTGCTTGGCAGCGTTCCGGACACTAAAGAGAGCTCTCATAACCGCACCTATCATTCAACCACCTGATTGGAGTCAACCATTTGAGATCATGTGCGACGCTAGCGACTATGCTGTTGGAGCCGTGTTGGGACAACGAAAAGAAGGCAAGGTACATGCTATATATTATGCTAGCAAAACCCTTAATGGAGCTCAATTGAATTATGCAACAATGAAAAATTCAGATCATATATTATGAATTCTAATGTAATCGTCTACACCGATAATGCGGCAATCAAGTATCTCTTGTGTAAAAAGGATGCCAAGCCAAGGTTGATTAGGTGGACATTCGGGATAAAAAGGGGTCAGAAAATGTTGTGGCCGACCATCTATCAAGAATGAATCGTGAGGATGATAAAGAGCCCATCGAAGACAAGTTGAGAGATGATCATCTATATCGCATCCTTGACAAAGACACATGGATGATCAACATTATTCGAGACATACGAAAGATACCACTTGATCACTTAAATAAGAATGCTCAAAGAAGGGTGATGGCTGAGAGCCGAAAATATTATTGGGATGCACCTTACCTCTTTAGGCTTGGAGCGGATGGAGTCTTGAGAAGGTGCGTACCAAGGGAAGAAAGAGTCGAAATATTAAGGAAGTGTCACTCGGGCGAGTATGGAGGACACTAGGACATTTTAGGACTCAAGCAAAGGTATGGGCTAGTGGGTTCTATTGGCCGGAGATGCATCAAGATTCGAAAAGGTACGTTGCTTCTTGTCCGGAATGTCAAAGAACGGGGAATATATCTCAAAGGAATGCTATGTCTTCAAATTATAACTTGCAAATTGATCTATTCGACGTATGGGGAATTGACTTCATGGGCCTTTTCACTAATTCAAATGGATATGAGCATATATTAGTAATGTTTGATTATGTATCCAAGTGGGTAGAGGCCATCCCTTGTCGAAGAGCTTCAACGGAGGAATCTATATCAATGATCAAGAATGTTATATTCCCACGCTATGGAGTCCCGCGAGTTTTGATAAGTGATGGAGGAATACACTTCACGGGAAATAGTTTCAGAAAGTGCTTGTCCAAGTTGGGGATCGAGCATAGAGTGGCCACGGCTTACCACCCACAAAGCAATGGTCAAGCGGAAACTTCAAATAGGAAACTCAAGACTATTCTTAACAAGACCGTTGAGAAGGGAGGTAAAGATTGGTCGAAAAAGTTGGACGGAGCATTATGGGCATATCGGACGGCACATAAGACACCAATAGGTATGACACCATATCAATTTGTTTATGGTAAATCTTGTCATTTGCCTTTGGAACTAGAGCACAAAGCATATTGGGCGATCAAGGAGATGAATCTTGATGTGGATGCTGCGAGAATCAAACGGAGAATTCAAATAAGTTAATTAGAAGATATGAGGCTTAAAGCTTATGAGAGTGCAACCATCTACAAGGAAAGAATGAAGTGATGGTATGATAAAAGACTCCAAGCAAAGGAATTCAAAGAAGGCGACAAGGTCCGCCTCTACAACTCAAAGTTCAAGATTTTCGGGAAAGGCAAATTGAAAAGCAAATGGGATGGACCGTATGTCGTCCACTCGGTCTCGCCAAGCGGAGCGGTAACGATTATGGATAGAAAAGGAGATTAATATGTGGTTAATGGACAACGATTGAAGGTTTTTCTTGAGTCCGATGTCGTGCCCATCGACTACATTGACATGTACACCATGGAGGACGGGCCCGAGCATCAAGCCTAAGATGTAAAATAAGGTAACTTTTCTGTAAATAAATTTTCATTTTCTTTTCTTATTTTTATAGAGTCCTTTTTGCGGTCTTTAGCCGGACCTTTTCACCACATAGGCTAGTGTGCACGAAACACAAAGGCCCGCAGAAGATGGGCCACGGGGGCCCAAACCAGGGGGGTAGGCCGGCCGGCCCGTGCCGACCGGCCCTGCATCCCCCTGCATCGGTTCATGCCTGTTTTTCTCTGGGACATGGCTCGGTTTATTTCCTATCTTTGCCGACCTTTTTAGCAACTTCAAAAATAGGGAGGATAGGGTTTAGGCCGAGTTTTCCCGAAGAAGGAGTGGTGCTCTTCTTGTGGGAAGTTTCATTAGGTGTAGTAGCTAGCATCCCTCTTGTACCTCTTGAAAAATTACGACGAGGACGTCGTAAGATCTAAGCGTGGGGGGGACCTAGCTCTTTTAAATTTTTGCTCAATTGGTGAAAGGTCGAGTCTTAAAGTCGAGTCAAGTTTGAGTCTTGTTTTTAAATTTTTAGCTCGTGATGTGTCTTAAATTAGCGTTGACTCAAGAAAAAGATATAAAAAGAGTCCTATACATTTTATGTCGTGCTAGTATTTTGTTTCTTTTACTTGTTATGTCTTTTTTTTATCCTTATTATTTGAGCATGAGCATTGTGAATAATTGTTTACCGTGGTGCTTAGTGGAAGTTTACCTTTGAAAGTATCCATGCTCAATTTTGATCTAGGACCTTACTTTGGCTATGCGTTGAGTAATACTAATATTGGAGGTGTTTATTTCTGAAAATTATGAAAAACCCCTTGCAATGAAGATTAGCGATTTCTTTCTCCAAGTTGAGAGGCAAGTCTAGCCTATACAAGGCCTAAACTATATATATATATACTCCACCATAAGTGTTGTTTAGCATGATGAATTGGGTTAGGACTTTACTCTCTTGGGAGATCTAATTTCAAGCAATGATCATGTCCTTGATGTTATATCTTTTATTGCTAGCCTCGTCATATATTCGGTAATGGGAACTTCACATTGAATGCCCCATACATCGCCGGATTCCATACCCGAAACCATAATCATCTTTTTATCATCTTATTCCTTGAACACAACCCATGTCCGAAGATTCGTTCAGTTTTTAGGTAAGGTTTTATTTAAAATTCAGATTAGTATTCATGTCAAAAAGATGGGCGAAAGGCTTTGGAAAAGAAGATAAAGATGTGGAGGAAAGAAAAAAATATATATGTATATGTGTTGTGCACACACAAGAAAAAGAGAGAGAGAGAGAGAGAGAGAGAAGAAAAAAAGAAGAAGAAAAGAAAGAAAGGAAAAGAGAGAAAAATCCAAGGCAAAGCAAGAAGGATATAATGAGGGATGATAAGTCAAGTCAAGATCAAGAGAAGTGCAAGGAAGGATGCGATGATGTTGAGAACGAATCTTCGATATTCCATAGCATGTGCAATCCGACATCGAGGACATCACTAGTGCCTTGAGGTCATTATTCTTTTTCCCTTTGCACATGTCCACTATTCTAAATCTTCTCATCCTTGATACCCTTACATTATGGTTTAACTCTCATGATCATTAGCTTGGAAGGTGAACAACCACTAGAGGATTTTCTTAGCTTGATAATACTTGTGCTAACTTCACTAGCCATACCTATAGCTCCACCTTACATTATAAATAAGATACTTATGGGAGGTGAGAGTTTATGAAATTATCTAGGATAGCCATTTTAAATGAGTGACATGTGAGAACTTGGAGGAGGACTTTGTCTAATACTTTATGCAGGAATTTTATTTCTAAAATTTTGTGAAAACCCTCCGATGGAAGTAAGAAAGTAAGTATGGTTGGAGATGAGGATCTTTAGTGAAAGGTACGAGTTGTGGGGTAAGTCTTGAGTTGGTAAATATCTAAACGCCCATGTTTACATTATGATCTTTGTTTCATGTCTCTTATATTAAAGATGAATGATTGACTAACTTGTAAGGAAGGATTTGACGAAGCATGTTTCAACTCCTTGGATGAACAACTTGTGAGCAACTTGCTCGAGGACGAGCAAGATCTAAGTGTGGGGGGATGTTGGCGGTCGATTTCCGTCAACCTAGAACACTTGTTATGTTATGGTTTGAACTTCATTTTGGAACTAACCCGCCACTAGGCATACTAATGATATAACAAGTTCACCGTTGGATGTGCATTTTGGAGTATAGTGCTTTTGCAGGAATTCACGTATTAGATGAGGGAAGATGCAACTAGTTCGAAGAACGTTTTGCAAGTCAATCAAGGAGCTCCGACCATGTGCGAACTTGCCTCCAAAGGTGGTAAGGACCAATATGCTTGAATGGAGAACTCCCGAGGACCGAGATGAAAAGACCGGAAGTTCATGCATAAAGATCCCTCAACATGGTCACGGAGATTACGACGTCCAAAGTCCACAATTGAAGGGGCCAATGATCCAAAGTGCAAGAGATGGAGTGTGGAGCAAACTGGGTCGCAACCGAGCCCAGAAAGGCCTAGGCCGGCCGGCCCATGCCGACCGGCCCAGCCCGTTCTGGTGTTGGTTCGCGCCCCCCTTTCTTCGGTGTTAAGTAGATGAAACCCTAAGTGCGTGGGCAAGCCGCCATTCGCCAGAGACGCCATCTAGTTCCTCTGAGCCGCCCAGGAAGAGAAGATCGACTACGAGAGAGACTCTTAGGGGAGGACACTCGAGATAGATCATCGCCAAGCCCAAGGGAGGTTGCCACGAGGAAGGAGGACGCCGAGAGCTTTCTACGGCGCCGCCGGAGTAGAAGGACAACGAAGATCCATCTTCATCGGAGGTATCCACCATCTCAACGGTGCCATGCCTAGCGCCATGATGGGGTAAAGTCTTTCGTTTGTCCATGGAGTTGTAACGGAACTTGAAGTGTAGTCACCTATATATCTTCTTTGGATCATATGTCTATCATACCTCTTGTTGATGATGCTTAATGTTTAAGGCTAGCTACCGTGCTTTCAGGGTTGCTCCCATAGATCGTGTCAATATACCGTGTTCATTAGGGTTAGTACCGATTACCTTCGCGTAGTGACATGTACGAGGGAAGGGAAAAGTCTAATCCTTGATCACACACCTAGATAGATTGGATCGGGGGTTTATAATATTTTGGGTGATTGCATCTTCAAGTGCCTAGACTCCATGGGCATACGTTCTTCATACTTGTGCACCTTTAATCTCTCTTTAATGTAATCTAGGGTTAGTTTGTCTTTACTTTATAGATTAACCTTTCTATCATAAGTCTTCAATCAACTAGATTAGTGTTAGGTTAAACGCTAGTAATCCCCTTGCTCCTTGGGTTGACAAGAACCTTGGGATCTCCCGTAGGTGAAGAAGGGCATAGGAGATCCGTACGCTTGCGGATCGAAACTTAACACGAGTTTCACCTATCAACAGGAAGCAATACTCTTGTGTGAGTGCTTCAACAACGTGGACTAGGGGTGGCTTAGTGCCTACCGATACCACGGGATAAATCGCGTGTCAAGAGTTTGCTTCCTCTGATCCCTCTTTACGTTTCCGCATTACTCTCTTGCAATCCTTGCTTGCCTTCTTTCCTAGAGTAGTATCATGCTAGGATTGGCTATAGGTTGCAAAACTTGTTTTGGGATGAGGGTTTCACACTAGATCAACCTTAGATTGCACATCTAGTTAGACTTGATCTAGTTTACTTTGTGTAAAAGTAGTGAAGCCATTGGTTAAGGTTTTTAGTTGCTTAATTCACCCCTCCCCCTCTTAGGCTACGGGCATCCGATTCCTTACAAGTGGTATCAGAGCCGGAACTCACTTCCTTCACAAGGAAACGCCAATTCAATTGGCAAATTATGAAAACCGGCTCCTTGGAACGGTTAGGCTTCACCGCCTAGTGAGTTGCTCTATAGAGGTATGAAAGGGGTGGATACCTTAGGTTTGGCTCTACATTTCGATGGCACGGGCTATCCTCGGTGGAAGGTCCTCATGGAGGCCTATCTCCAAGCAAAGGACCTTGATGTTTCGAGAGTCACTTATGAGGGCATGAAAAATGGTACTAAGAAGGAAAAGCAATTTGATGTGATTGCTAAGAGTATCATTTTGTCCTCACTAGATGTAGGTGTTTTCAATAGAGTTTTTACTTGTGATAATGCTTATAAGCTATGGAAAACCATCAAGGAGCAAAAATGAGGGTTCAAAACAAGTAGCTAATGAACGCTACTGTTGCCTCCTTGAGGAATTCAATAACTTTAAGCAACTTGAAAATGAAAATGCCGAATCTATGTACTCATGCCTAAATATGCTTGTCAATGAGATCAATGCTTTAGGTGTGAAGAACATCACAGACTTGAACATCAACCGCAAGATCCTACAAAGTCTCCGGAAGCCCAATTATTACTTGGTGAAAGCTATCATTTATGAGAAGAAGCTCGAAGAATTGAAGCCATCTCATATCTTGAGCAAGATCATGGCACATGAGCTTCAAATCATGCCCAAATCCAAGAAGGTGCCCCAAGAAAAGCCCCAAGAACCATCTTCTCCAACCACAAGCCATGCCCTCTCAAGCCAACAAGAGAAGGTGATGAGTAGGATGGCTACTCATGGAAGATCAAGCGAAGATGATGGTGATGATAGTGACAATGAAGACTCCTCAAGTGATGAAGTGACTGAGTCCATGGTGGCCATGTACGTGAAGAAGATCTTCAAGTATGTGAAGAAAATCAACATGTACGGCTACAACATCCACTTGAGAGAAGGGCGTCATCATCAACACATCAAGTTTACCAAGATCAAGCACAAGCCCAAGAAGAAGGTGGTCAAGGAGAGGAGGCCAAAGCAAGAAGCAATTGTTGCCGTCTGTGAGTGGACAAGTGGTGGAGAATAAAGTTCTTGTAGCTCAAGTGATGAATCAAGAAAGAACTTCACCACCCGCTGCATGCAAGGTCCTTCATCATCACCACACATGTGCCTTATGGCCCAAGGTATGGAGAGCAATGTAAGTGATGATGAATCTGATACCACCTCTCTCGATGATCTTATTGAGCTAGTCCATGAGCAAAAAGGAATGCTTAAGAAACAAGCTAATGAAATTAAAGAACTCAATGCTCTCAATGATCTTAATGCAACTCTTGCTACAAAATATGAACATTTGTTGTGCAAATTTGAATTGCTTAGCAAGGAGTGTGATGAGCTAAAATCTATGCTTGAGAGTAATGAGACTAAAACAAGTGATTCCTTTGAGCTTGATGAATCATCTATCCCTTGTGCAATTCGTATCTCCAAGGTAGATGCTTCAACTTCTTGCATTGATTTAATTAATGAATCTTGCTCACCATCTTGCAATGAGAATGTTGTTGTAGAAACATGTGATTGTCTTATAGGTAAGAAGAATGATGAGCTCAAGCAAGAAGTGAAATGGCTCTGAGAGAAGTTGGTTAGCTTGATGGGCAAGGGCAAGAATAATGAGGAACAAGTGGACATCTCTCAAGACATGAAGAACAAAGTCCAACCTTTTCAAGATAACCATGATCCCATGGTAAAGAAGCTTGAGAAGGGTGCAACCATGACTTGCTACAAGTGTCATGGAGAAGGGCACAAGTTCTACAAATGCCCTCAATTTGTCAAGAAGATGGACAAGGGCGAGAAGAAGAAGATGAACCCCACCATCAAGAGCTCCCTCATCTACACCAAGCCCAACCGCAAGAACAAGACCAAGAGCAACACCTATGTCATCAAGAAGAAGACTAATGGCAAGGTGGTTGCACACAAGGTTGGGAAGATGAAGACGGAGCGGGGTTGGAACCAACCTATTTGGGTGCCCAAGGAAGTCATCACCAACATGAAGGGGCCTCAAATGGTTTGGGTTCCAAAGGTCACTTGAAGGCCATGGCGGTCGGGGACTTGGGAGGCTTGGCACAAAGAAGATGAGAAGATTCAAGCCTAGAAGCCAAGCTTGCTAGTTGGACAAGTGTTGCCCAAGTTCCTCGGTTGAGGTAATGGAAACTAGAACCCATCTCATGTATCGTTGTAGCTCCATTGCCTTGTCTAGGTTTGCATTTGTTGCTATGCCTAGTTGTGTACATATGGTAGGTTGCTTGTGTCATGTGCTAACCCATGAGCAACCTACATGGTTTGATAAGTGTGTAGGAAAGCTACACTTGTTCTTTCTTGATGCATGTTTTCATATATATATCTCTTTGCATCATGAGCAAGCTATAGGGTTAGCTTCCCTTTTGTTGTCATAAATAATGTGCATACATTTGGTTGGTGATTCAAAAACTACATGCACACATTTAGGGGGAGCCCATCCTATAGTTTGATTATGGGACTAACATTGTTTCAAGCTTATTTTGTGTAGTCCCTTGGTGACGCATTCCGGTGCGGTACTTCATTCTAAGAGAATGCTATTTCACTCTCAATGTGATATAACATCTCTAAAAGAGTGAACATAGCAATGTGAGCTTCATGCTATTGAGTCATGTCCGTGCGAGCTTATGTCTATATATATAAGTTCAAAGGTAATGTACTCATACATTCCTAATCCTTGTGGTACCCCAAGTGTCTTCTTTGCAAGCTTCTTTCAAGTGGTGTCACCTCCTAGTGATATCATTTCCAAGTGGCTCATCTCATTGTGGTGCCAACAAGGTAGAGAGGAACAAATTCCCTAGAGGTATGCATTGATCAAAAGAATACAAGTGATAACTACAAGTGGTAATGTTGCGAACCCATTTGTTTTATCTCTTGTCCTTTAAGCTACCTCCTTGCATGATATGCTCTAAGCTTCCTTGCCCTACAAGTGGTTGTAGTTGTGCACTTGATTTTCACACTATCATATTGTGCACAGACTTAGGGGGAGCTTAGTTTGTATCATGCTAATCTCATGAGCTTGTGATCCACCTTAGTTATTCACACATGTGGTATCTTCATTGATATCATACTTATGGATCATGGTTCATGCGGCTTTCTCCCTTGTGGCTAACATTTCTCCTTGAGCTATGTTTGCTAGGATTTGCTAATTTCGTTGCAGACCTTTTGTTTTGGACCTTTTTGGAGATTTTATTCCAAAGGGGGAGAATGTGGGACCAAAGCAAGCTAGTGTTTCCAAAGTGGGAAGAGGCAAGCTATGTGTGAACATAGGAAGAGAAGATCAAAAAAGGGGGAAGTTTGATCTAGGGGGAGTTTGGATGATGGTAAGCATCCAAGCAAGTGTAAGTGGTTCTAATTTTGTCAATTTCTACAAATTTATGCTTGCTTTGCTTGTGTTGTCATAAATCACCAAAAAAGGGGAGATTGTAGCGAACATGGCCCCTTTTGCCATTTGTTCGAATTGATTTTGGTGATTCATGCTAACACAAGTAATGGGACTAACCATATTGTCTAGCATGTCCTTGTAGACACATCTAGGTCCCATGGAAGAAATCACAATCAAACAAGCAAAGAAACAAGTCAAAGACGCAAGAAAACAAGGAAATGGCACCGTCGGATGAACCAACGGTACCCTAGAGGTGAGCGTCGGTGTACTTGGTACACTGCGCAGAAGGCCAACTGAATTGGCACCGTCGGATGAACCGACGGTCCATATTCTAGTTGCGTCCGACAATTGATACGAGCAGTGCTGCAGAGGACAGTAGCACCGGATGATCCGACGGTCTAAGTGGGGACACCGTCGGTCTATCCGACGCTCAGTTTGAATCAAGACAGAGACGCGCCAAGACTGGAGCTTCAGCACCGGATGAACCGACGGTGGAGCAGCGGTTCATCTGACGGTCTCAAAGATGCGAACAGTAAGGTTTTGGTCAGAAGTCCTTCAGCACCGGATGATCCGACACACCGTCGGTGTATAGCGTCGGAGCAGTTGTGTCAGCAAAGTTGCAACGACTAAGTGACGTGGAGGGCACTGGATGAACCGACGCCTCGGAAAAGGATAGCATCGGTTCATCTGACGCTACCTTTTTCAGTGGCCGTTAGCCAACGGCTCCTTGGGTACCTTGGGCTATTTATACCCCCTCCAGTCACCCATTTGAGGTTGCTAGATTGTGTGGAAGTGCAGAGGAGTGCAAGACACCTAGAAGATCATACCCAATCCATCCAAGTGCTAAATTACTCATCCATAGACTTGTACACACTTTGTGTGTGTGCTTAGTGCTAGGCTTAGCTTAGAGCTGAGTGAGTGCAAGGTTGTGCCAACCTTGTGAGGTGATTCTAGAGTGCATCAAGTTGTACAAGGTGCGCCAGAAGCCTTGGGGCCTAAGTGGCTCACCGGCAATCGTTTTCAACCCTCCGGCTTGGTGTGGAGCGGCGGGGACACTTTGTGCGGGGGACGTGGAGACCCCCTTCCTTGGTGGAGAAGCTCCTTAGTGGAGGCGGCATCAAGGTGACCAAGAGAGCTTGGCGAGTGCCTAAGTGGTGAGCCTTTGTGGCAAGTCAAGTGGTGCTCTTGGGAGAGACTTCGTGACCGGGAAGCAATACTCTTGTGTGAGTGCTTCAACAACGTGGACTAGGGGTGGCTTAGTGCCTACCGATACCACGAGATAAATCACGTGTCAAGAGTTTGCTTTCTCTCATCTCTCTTTACGTTTCCGCATTACTCTCTTGCAATCCTTGCTTGACTTCTTTTCTAGAGTAGTATCATGCTAGGATTGGCTATAGGTTGCAAAACTTATTTTGGGATGAGGGTTTCACACTAGATCAAACTTAGATTGCGCATCTAGTTAGACTTGATCTAGTTTACTTTGTGTAAAAGTAGTGAAGCCATAGGTTAAGGTTTTTAGTTGCCTAATTCACCCCCTCCCCCTCTTAGGCTACGGGCATCCGATTCCTTACACACCCCTATCCTCATGGACGGTGGCGTAACCAGAGTCCCCAACGAGGTTCTCCCCACGTACTTTGAACATCGTCACCACGCCTCCCGTCGCAGCAGCCACCGATGCCGCCCCAGCTCTTCCCAGCAGAACCGAACCTTGACGCCGCCAAATCGGACCTTGCCGCCGTCGAATTCGAGCTTGCCGCCGCTGAATCGCAGATCCCTCTTCTCCGCTGGGCCCAGCTCCCTCTTCTCCGTGCGTGCTACGAACTCCGCCACGGTCGCAACCCCCATCGACGTCGCCGCACCTGACGCTTGGCGCACGGTGAGCTCGAGGCAGAGTAGAGGAAGTCGGCGGCCTCCTCCGCGGGGCCAAGGGCGGGCGCCCGGTGGCCCTCCTCGACGGAGGTGGGCTTGAATCCTCCTCCACCACCCCGACGGCGGCCTCCCCGAGCTCGCTGCCCGCCACCCCAGTCTCCTCGACGCCTCCCTCTTATCCGCTAGGGCAGCAGTGGGCCGCCTCCTCCGCCCGATGCCACCGCTGTCGCTGGACCCCGCGGAAGACTCCATCCCCGCTACATCTGAGGCGGTGGCCTCCGCGCCCGCCCCTCTCTCGCCGGCGTAGTCGAGCTCGATGAAGGAGCGGCGGTGGATGGGGAGGTCGCTGTCGCTGCGTATGGCCGGCCATGGGCGCGACGTCGCCGCTGTGGCCTCGTTTGACTGCGGGTTTTTTGCGGGGCTGCTCCTGCGGCATGGGCGTGCGGCTGGGGTAGAGAACACGATGGGGATTTTTTGATGTGGGACTCTAGTGTGGGGCCCACAAGACACTCAGGTCCTTATATTGTGGGAAAATTTTCAAATGCCCCAGGTCCTAATATTATGGGACAGAGGGAGTATTTATTTTGTCAAAATTGTAGCTACAACTTCGTGATGTTTTTCCTTTTTTCTTGATTTAATTTCACTATTTTTCTCATACATTACTTTATTTTTTTCCTATTTCTCTAATACATGAAGTTTTTTAATTTACTGATCGTGATAATCTCTATTTCTTTTCACACATTACATGAAAGTTTTTATTAATTTATTGACCATGACGACATGCTGAAACGCATTGTGGGTTTGATTATGACTCAATTGGTACAACTTGATAGTGTTTAGGCTTCATATCGGGCTTCATATCCAATATTGCGAGTCTGTGACGAAAACTGACTGTTTGTCATAGATGTAGTGTAATTTGTGATAAAATCTGAAAACATCATGAGAATTTCGTCATGGATCACATGATTTTTTGTACTGAACACCATAGATGAAAATATGTTGCTTTGTGCGAGACTGCAAAGCCATAGTGTAGGTGATATGTTAGAAGGAGAAAAAATGAAGTATAATGACGATAAAATCATCGTGAATGAGGGTCAGGCGGCCACCATAACCATTGGGACGTGTGAGGAAAATTCTTGAGATAAATCTGATCAGCTTCACTTAGTGGTTGCACGATGATGAGGCCACTGTACTAGCCTAATATCACCTCCGGTTTTACATCCCGTTGATTTTGCATCGATGGTGAAGCTTATTATAAAAATAAAAAACCATTACCAGAGCCTTGCCATGCTACCAGAGTCTGTCACCCTCCGCAATAGCTTGGATGTGAGAGAGAGAGAGAGTATGACATGGGTACACAAAGTCCACACATCGCCACTGCATTCCGAATCTACGCCCACGCCAGCCATCAGTGGCGGAGCCAGCTTTTGGCCACGACTAGGGTCAAAATTCAGCACTAGTGAAGGATCGTAATGCTAATTGGCAAATTACCACATCCACTGAACAATAGCAAAGTTTCATTTAGGCAATACCACAAACACCTTGTTCCCATGATAGCTGGAGGGTACTTTTTGCAAGTCATGCAGCAAATTCCTAGGACTGAAATGCAAGGAGATTAGGAAAAATATCAGTATAAACACCTGAGAACGTGAGACGCTCGATTGGCTTTCTTCTTCTGTCCTTCCCAGGACTACTCCGGCCATCTCGTCGCCTTCCGACGGTGGGTGTGCCCTGCGGCCGCGCGCAAGAGCAGCAGGAGGAGGAGCACCAGGCGGTGGCAAGAGGCCTTCCTGCTAGGCTGGTGGCACATCAGGCGGCGGCGACGGGCGGGTGCAAGCACCGAGCGGCGGCGGCGGCGGGATCCCCTCGCGGCGGGACGGGAGGAGCACTGCGTGAAACGAACGAGACGGAGCTCCTTGCCTCCTCGTGTGGGCCTGCATGTTGCTTGCTAGTTGCTCTAGTGATGGGCTTCGAAAGCTTGATTCTGGGCCAAACATCAAGGAGATTAGTGGATCTCGCTGGGCCACGACTAGGGCCGCGGCCGGGGTGGCCCTAGTCGCAGCTCCGCCCCTGCCAGCCATCATGGTTTGTGCCCCGCACCTGCAGTCTGCACATGCCCACACGTCCTTCACCACTCTTCTACGTTGGCTCTACTCCTCACTACCATCGGGGGTGAGCGAAGGGAGAAGGGGCAGCAAATGGAGCGGAGGGGGAGAAGGGAGGAGTTCCCGAAATCACATCGTAGTTGGTAGCACCTTTTAGCAATGGTCGATGGACAACATGAAGTCGCCTTGGGCTGTCATGCCACCCGCACGAAAAGACCAGTAAAACGATCCTCTTAAACAATCGCACCCCAAGATCCTCTCACTCTACGGATAAATCGTACCTCGTCACAACACACAACACACTGGTCACATTTATTCCACTACAATTAAGCTGTAATTTTATTTCACTATCAGCTGAAACTTTTATCTTAAACATGCATTGTCGATGCAAACAGCTAGCTGATCTATAGTATGGCCCACCTTCCAGGAAATTAGAATCCGGCGTGTGAACCCCATACGTACGCATCAGGACGCCGTAACTTATCGAGGCGGCCAAACCACACGCGATCGATCGAAGCCACTCTCGAACCGAACGCCGATTGGTTCGCGCCCATCCTCGCAATCATCGGCACGCCTTGACGACGTCTCTCCCGGTCTCCCCTGCAGTTCGAAACAGACCAAACATTATACTTTCTCCATTTAAAACTATATATATACAATGTACAGTTTGAAGCTGAGAGAATAGATGGTTTGCAGTAACAATTCAAATTAGTTCACACTGCACTTGTATACCCTCTGATAATTAACTAGTAGTATTTGCGGCCATCAACATGGAAGGAACTACACGCACGTCCGCCCTGACGCCTTTAACAATCCGAGGCGAGAAAATGACACGATCCGATAAAGCCAACAGTCGAAGCAGTATAAAACTCGAGCACAGACGATGGAGAATTTTCCATCCATTATCCTTTGCAAGAACCCAAGAAATTAAAAACAGTCACACGCGTGTGGATCCATCAGCAAGCTTGGACAGGGCAACAATGGCAGGAAGGAGGAGCAACAGCTGCAGCGCTGTGGCGAGCCTTACGATTCTGCTCTACATGGGAGCGGCAACCGTCCTTGTGGCAGCACGGCCGGCTCCCGAGGTGCCACATGAGGCGGCGGACAACGGCACGTGCCAGTCTAGGGTGGAGCCGTTCGGGTACAAGTGCGAGGAACACACTGTAAGTAGGGGTGGTAATGGGTCATAACCCTCAATTATTCTTCACAATCCAATACAATCCTAATTATTTTTAACTCAAAATTATATAGTATTATGAACTAGATCTTTATATTTATTATTAGGTTAAATTGGAGAACCGTTTACCACCCCTGACACTGACAGTAATAGAACTTCGTGAGAGCATTGTGTCCACCACTATACAAATATGTTCTTTTACGAGTCTTATAATTGTTTTCACAGGATTAAGTGTTTCCCAAAGGGCAGGAATTACCAGTGTGTCCAGTAGTATGTCGAGCCACAATAACGGTTGATAAACACGCGCAGGTGACCACCGCGGACGGGTACATCCTGAGCTTGCAGCGGATCCCGGGCGGTCGCGGCGACTCCGGACAATTGCCGGCCAGCAAGATCCCGGTGTTGCTGCAGCACGGGCTCCTCATGGTAAAACTCCATCTAATAATTTGGTGGTGGTAACTTTTGGGTAAAAACGTTTCGGTGAAAGAGCAAAATGTTGGTACAAAATTGGATTGCAATTTGCTTTCTTTTTTTTTAAAAAAAAGAAGAGAGATTTGAATCATGGCGCGCAGGACGGCGTGACGTGGCTGTTGAACTCCCCCAACGAGTCCTTGGGCTACATCCTGGCGGACGGCGGCTACGACGTGTGGATCGCCAACAGCCGAGGCACCGTCTACAGCCGCGGCCACACCACGCTATCCTCCACCGACCCGGTGCGTGCGTCGTCATCACTGGTCATCCATCTATTGCACAAAATGCCGCGCGTGTGGTGATCTGCTTGCCTCGGAGAGCCTGCAGGCGTACTGGGACTGGTCGTGGGACGAGCTCGCCGGCGACGACCTACCGGCGGTGGTGCAGTACGTGTACGCGCAGTCCGGCCAGCAGAGGATGCACTACGTCGGCCACTCGCTGGGGACCCTCATCGCGTTCGCGGCGCTCAGCGAGCGGCAGCAGCTGGGGATGCTGCGGTCGGCGGGCCTGCTCAGCCCCATCGCCTATCTCGACAAGGTCTCCTCGCTGCTCGCGCGGGCGGCCGCCGACGTCTTCCTCGGCGAGGTACGTAAGCTTAAGGTGCAATGGCCGGCTTGGACAGATCAAGCCAACTGACTACTGATGCATTCTTTCTTGTGTGTGTTATTTTCTTGTCGCCGGCCGGCTGCAGGCTCTGTATTGGTTGGGGCTTACTGAGTTCGACCCGACAGGGTAATGATCGTTAATTTTCCGCTGCTAATAACTTCACATGGTTGATTGCTCAGATGGACAGAAATTTCCTTCCGACTGTTAATTAGAGCCATTTTCTGTCAAATGCACAAGAGTACTCACCACAACAATTTTTTGCTTTCATCAGGGAAACTGTTCACAAACTAGTGACTGACATATGCTCCCAACCAGGGATCAATTGCTACAATCTGATGTCCGTGTTCACAGGTAAACGGTGATAGGCGAGCCCTCCGATTATTTGGCCATCCGATTGACCATATCACCATACAAACTCACACACTTCACTTTTCTTTTTTTAAAAAAACAATACATTATTGGGGCAGGTGACAATTGCTGCCTCGACAACTCCTCTGTCAAGGTGTTCCTTGCCCATGAGCCACAAGCTTCGGCAACCAAGAACATGGTCCATCTGGCTCAAAGTGAGTGCTAATAATTTAACTCAAGTCTGGCAACTACGGCACCCGTTGAATTTACTCACCAAGTGCAACTCTACAACCAAACAGTGATCCGCCAGGGGACAATCGCCAAGTACGACTATGGCAACGCAGGGGACAACACGAAGCACTACGGGCAGGAAACGCCGCCGCCCTACGATGTGTCGGCGATCCCTGACGACTTCCCGCTCTTCCTCAGCTACGGCGGCAGGGACAGCCTCTCGGACGTGCAGGACGTCGGCCACCTGATCCATCAGGCGCTCAAGTCGCACGACAGCGATAAGCTCACGGTCCAGTACCTGGACGACTATGCGCACGCCGATTTTGTCATGGCCAGCAACGCGAGGGAGAGGGTGTACGCGCCTCTCATAGCCTTCTTCAAGCTGCAGGAGAAGTGACGGTGCGCGTGATTGTCACTACGGTAGCACGGTAGCACTGTAAATGATATGATCGGGAATGTGGAGAACTGAACCATGGAGTGTAAGGTGTTTGAATGTACATATGGTTGAACGCCATGTAATTTCGTCACTAGGAAAATTCAAACTGTTACCACCAAGTTGTGCTTAGGATCCGTTTGTCTGAGCTACAACTTTTGAGCGCTTTTCTAGGAAGCTTTGTTCCTGGCTTTTAGTTTTTTAAAAAACTTAAAATTAATTTTTAGAATATATGTTTAGCCTTTTGAGCTCAAAAAGATATGAAAAGTTAATAAAACTGAGTTTTTCTGTTTTCTATATAAAATTAACTTTTGTGAACTTGCACCTTTCCAGAAGCATGCCCCACCCCTCCCTCCCTTTGCCTCCCCGCCGCTAGAGAACCCAGTTAGAACTCCACGCGAGAGTTCAAGAAGGCAGCAGCCGGACATTTCCCTCCGTTCTTCCACTTCCCACCCTTGCTGTCCTGCTCTTGCGCCATGGAGGTTTTCAACCATGCAGGCCCATACCTGAGATTTAGAGGCCCTGGTGCGAAATGTAAAATGTGACTCTATATTTTAACAAATATAGGTAACCAAAATGTATGTTAATTTTATTATAATATAATACATCATGCTTGAGTGACTTGTATCGTGATCAGCGGAAAAAATAACAAACAAGAGTGCATAGATGAAAATTGATAAGTTGCAGCATAGTTGCACGCACATGACACCTGATGTCATGATCGAGTAATATATTTAGCTGAATTTTGAGTTTAGTTAATTTGACTTTGCAGTTGAAAACTAGCTAAATCAAAGTGATTATGTTAGAAAATAGTAGCAGATTCCGTATGCATGAAAGAAAAAGGTGAGGAGAGAAAAGCAAGCAAGCATTGGTGGGAAGGAGAATCAAGATTGGACTGAGCTAAGCTGCATGCATGCATGCACTGAGTTAAACTAACTTTGCATGGGCGGCCTCCTAATTTGGGCGGCCCTGTGGTCGCTCCACTTGCGCCGCCCAATATACGGCCCTGCAACCATGAAAGTCGTTGCCTATAGCTAGATCCACTACCTCCTTCTGAGGCAGCCACTGTTATAAACGATGGCGCAAAACGAACTGAAGTAAATAGATCAAACCGCAGGAGACACGAGATTTTAACGTGGAAAATCCTCCCAACACGAGAGGGAAAAACCACGGGCGCCAGCCAGCAAGTAACTTCACTATGATCGGAGTCCGGTTACAAACGCCAACGGCGGCGGCTTACAAGAAGTAGAATGAATCAATCTCCAATGGAAAAACCCTAACGGGTTTATATGACCCGTACCGTACCACTCCGCTCCGGCCTTAGCCTCCCGGCGGGCCTCCGCTACGCTTCGTCAGAAGTTGGCCTCTATCTTGTGTACAATGAATTTGGATCACCAATCAACAAACTTCACCTTGAGACAAATTCCTTCTTGTAGCATCAACAAAGAACCTTCATCCTGAACACATCAAAAGAAACAAAACACTTCTGGCGCCAAACAACCCCTTGGGCTAATTAATTATACCAACTAAGCTTGAGCAAAGCTCAAACTTAGCAACAGGAACTGACTTTGTTAACATGTCAGCTGGATTATTATGAGTGCTTATCTTGCATACCTTTAGCTTACCCTTTTCGATCTCATCTCGAACATAATGGTACTTGATCTCAATGTGCTTTGTCCTAGCATGGAACATCTGATCTTTAGTGAGATAAATTGCACTTTGACTATCAGAAAACAGGTTAATGCAAGAATCAACTCCACAAAGCTCAGCATACAATCCCTTTAGCCAAATCAACTCTTTGCATGCTTCAGCAATAGCCATATACTCTGCCTCAGTAGTGGATAATGCAACAACAGGCTGCAAAACAGCCTTCCAATTCACAGCACAACTGTCAACAGTAAACACGTAACCTGTGAGTGATCTTCGCCTGTCCAAATCACCAACATAATCTGAATCAACATATCTAATAAGTCCCTTAGCTGTCCTGCCAAACTGCAAACAATGATCTGCCATCCCTCTGAGAAACCTGAAAATCCACTGAACTGCCCTCCAGTGTTCTTTACCAGGATTAGACATATATCTGGTAACAATACTCATAGCATAAGATAAATCTGGATGAGAGCAAACCATAGCATACATCAAAGAACCAACAGCACTGCAATACAGAACTTTTGACATGTATTCAATATCCTCATCTGAACTAGCACACTGCTCAGCAGACAATTTAAAATGCTTTGCAATAGGAGTACTAACAGACTGTGCATCATGCATGTTAAAACGCTGAAGGACCTTCTCAATATAAGCATGTTGACTAAGAAACAATAAACCAGCTTTTCTGTCTCTAGTAATTTCCATACCTAGAATCTTCTTAGCCGCACCAAGGTCCTTCATCTCGAACTCACTACTCAATAATTTCTTCAATGTAGTGATCTCTCTCCTGCTCTTGGCAGCAATCAACATATCATCAACATATAACAGCAAGTATATAGGTGATCCATTAACATGCTTGATGTAAACACAGCTATCATATTTAGATCTCTTAAAGCCATGTGACAACATAAATGAATCAAACCTCTTATACCACTGACGGGGAGACTGTTTCAAACCATACGAGGATCTCTTCAACTTACAGACATAATTCTCCTTGCCAGGCACTATGAACCCCTCAGGCTGGTCCATGTAAATCTCCTCCTCAAGCTCTCCATGTAAAAATGCAGTCTTCACATCTAACTGCTCAAGCTCAAGATCATGTGCAGCAACAATACTAAAGAAAGTGCGAATCGAACTGTGCTTAACAACTGGAGAGAACACATCATTATAATCAACACCAGGAATCGACTGAAGCCTTTAGCAACTAACCTTCCCTTATACTTTGGAGGCTCGCTAGGAGATAAACCCTCCTTTCTCTTGTAGATCCACTTGCAGCAAACAGGCTTCTTACCCTTAGGCAAAGGGACAACATCCCACGTGCAGTTCTTCTCCAAAGACTGCATCTCATCCTGCATAGCTGCAATCCACTTCTCACGGTCACTGCAAGCAATGGCTTCAGAATATGTGGCTGGCTCATAACTGCTGTCAACCTGTTCAGCACAACTCAAAGCATAATAAATCATGTTACACTCCTCAATAAGACGACATGGTCGTCCACAACCCCTCTTAGACTTGCGAGTAGCAATGGGTAAATCCTCATCTAACTGCAAAACAGAGGGTAAGTGTTGAACATCATCATGAGCCTCATTATCAACAGCTTCATTTTCCTGGTCATCCACAGGCGGCTCCACCTGCACACCTGTATCATCATGCACATGTTGCTGCACCTGCACACCTTCCTCATCATCCACATGCTCGACCTGCACACTGATATGCTGCAGCTCTTTATCAAAATTATCTGGAACATGATCTGAGGTCAAACTGTCATAAAACATCACAGATTCATTGAAAACAACACTCCTACTCATGAAAGTCTTTCTTGTTTCGGGATTCCACAGCTTATATCCTTTAACTCCCGAACCATAACCAAGAAAAAAATATTTAATAGCTCTAGGCTCTAATTTTCCATTATCAACATGAGCATAAGCAGTGCAGCCAAAAACTTTCAACTGTGAATAATCAGCAGGTGTGCCAGACCATACCTCAATAGGTGTTTTCTTATTAAGTGGGATAGAAGGCGACCTGTTTATCAAGTAGCACACAGTGTTAGCAGCTTCAGCCCAGAAACGCTTGTTCATCTTAGCGTTGGATAGCATGCAACGAGCCTTGGAGATGATGGTCTGTTCATGCGCTCAGTCACACCGTTTTGCTGAGGAGTATACGGTATGGTGTGGTGCCTGACAATGGCTTCCTACCTGCAATAATCATCAAAAGCAGCAGAACAAAATTCTCCACCATTATCAGTACGAAGCACCTTCACCTTTCTATCAGTTTGCCTTTCTATCATCACTTTCCAATCTATAAATGCAGCAAAGGTATCATCTTTATTTTTCAGAAAGTAAGGCCATACTTTTCTAGAGTAGTCATCAATAATAGTAAGCATGTAACGAGCACCACCATAAGAAGGCTTACGAGAAGGACCCCATAAGTCAGCATGTACATAATCAAGAGTACCTTTGGTGGTATGAACAACGGTATTGAACTTTACCCTTTTATGCTTCCGAAAATATAGTGCTCACAGAACTTCTTGCCACTCAGCGTACAGCCCTTCAGTAGGTTTCCTTCATCAATTCTGCCATACCAAGTTCACTCATATGTCCAAGATGCATATGCCAAAGGTTAGTATCACAAGGTTTATCATCAGTAACAGCAGCAACAGCGGAAACAAAACCATGTAAAGTACTACCTCGAAGGACATATAACTTAGCAGAATTCATATCACCGACCAAACAAACAAGGGAACCTTTTGATACCTTCAAAACTCCGCCTGAACCAGAGTATTTAAATCCTTCTGCATCAAGTGTGCTGAGAGAAATCAGATTTCTGGTCATCCCTGGTATGTATCTCACATTCTGCAGCGTGCGTGTCATGCCATCATGAGCCTTGATCTGAACTGAGCCAACACCCACAATGTCACACGAGTTGTCGTCTCCCATACGCACAACATCTCCTTTCTGCACAGGCTTAAATGAACTAAACCAATCTCTGTTAGTGCAGATATGAAACGAACATGCAGAATCAAGAATCCACTCTTCATTAACAGAAACACAACCAGCAAGGACTGCTAAACAATCTCCAGAATCTGTACCAGCACCGGTGACAACAGATGCCTTACCATCAGAATTATTCTTCATGTTCTCCTTGTTCTTCAGTTTCCAACACTCATCAATAAAATGTGTTTTCTTTTTGCAGTACTTACAGAACTTCTTGGGCGGTCTGGACTTTGAACGTCCTCTACTTTCTTGGCTCTTGTAGCGATCATTGCCATCATTGGAGAATCTCTGCTCGGGCCTGCCTCTTACTTGCAAAGCATCGCCCTTGGAGGACGACCCATCAGAGTGCACCATGCCTTTCATCTTCTCCCTAGATTGGAGTGCCTCATAAACATCCGAGATGGTTAGTTCATCACGGCTCAAAAGTATGGTGTCACAAAAAGATGCAAACGAACTGGGCAGAGAGCATAACAGTAAGAGTCCTAAATCTTCATCCTCATACTTAACCTCCATCGACACTAGGTCAGCAACAATCTCCTTGAAAATAGATATGTGGCTTAACACCGAACCACCCTCCTTCATCTTAAGCGTGAACAGCTTCATCTTCATATGCATCTTACTGGTTAGATCCTTTGACATACATATCGATTCCAGTTTCAACCAGAGTGTTGCAGCAGTTTCTTCCTGCAGACATTCTTGCAGTATATCATTAGATAGATGAAGCTGAATTGAAGACAGAGCCTTACGATCCTTGCGCTTCTCCTCATCGTTCCAATCTTTGGACGACTTGCCACCGAACTTTTCTAGCGCCTCATCAAGATCCTGAGTTTGCGCCAAAATAGCCCGCATCTTCACTTGCCACAGCGAGAACCCTAGTCTGGAACAGGCTCTGGTACCACTTGTTATAAACGATGGCGCAAAATGAACTGAAGTAAAGAGATCAAACCGCAGGAGACACGAGATTTTAACGTGGAAAACCCTCCCAACACGAGAGGGAAAAACCACAGGCGCCAGCCAGCAAGCAACTTCACTATGATCGGAGTTCGGTTACAAACGCCAACGGCGGCGGCTTACAAGAAGTAGAATGAATCAATCTCCAATGGAAAAACCCTAACGGGTTTATATGACCCGTACCGTATCGCTCCGCTCCGGCCTTAGCCTCCCGGCGGGCCTCCGCTACGCTTCGTCAGAAGTTGGCCTCTATCTTGTGTACAATGAATTTGGATCACCAATCAACAGCCACGACCATCTAGTTAGCAGGCGATTTGCGCCTGGTATGTCTGACTGTATCTTGTCCTCGTGGCCGGATCTACCTCGTGGCGCGGTCGTGAGCGGTGGTGATTGTTCGCACCCAAAATTGTCAGGTCCCGTCCGACCGGTCAGACCTGTGGGTCCCACCGGTCAGACCGGTGTGATCAATGTTCACAAAATCCAATTTGGACTTCACCATTGGATAGGTCTTGTCGAGTAGATCAGATTCATATGTGGAACGTCCAAATCGGAGTCCGGATGAGAGAGATATGACTTATACAAGATCTGCATGTCGAGTGCACCGGTCAGACCGGTGCCCCTGACTGGTATGACCGGTGCCCCCTGATTCCGAGTCAGATCAAGGAGTCCTGATAGATTAGGCTTGTAAAAGGATTTCCTTGCGGGGCAAGACCTCCCCACCCTATAAATATAAAGGGCCATGGCCGATTGATGTTCATCATCCAATCGATCAAATATATTTTTTTATTGTCTCGTATTTACTTTTACCTCTTCCCAACTTTTCCAATCTACTACTTGCTTTTCTTCCTTCGTCTTCGCGACGTCTGAAGGCGTTCTAGGTGGCCTTACCGACCCTAGAGCAACCCTACGTGCGTCTCCCCGACGGGATCCTGCCCGGGCGACGTTCAGAGGTTTTTCGCCGGTTTACCCCGGCAAAGGTCTGACCGGTGACCCACACCGGTCTGACCGGCACTGAGTATTGTTGGCCGCAAACCTGCGCCAACAAATTGGTGACTCTGCTAGGGAAGAAGATCTGGCTATTTTAACCGATTTATCCAACTCTGGCGACATGTCTCAGTGTGAGATAAACAAGGGAAACATCATCGACTTCACGGATGAAGAGCTCTCACCTGAAGATCGTCAAGCTATGGAGGACTTCATGAAGCAAAAGGCCGAACGAGATCGCCAAGAATTAGAAGAGTGCATGAAGAAGAAGGCTGAAGAGGATCGACTTCACTACTTGTCACAGTTCTAGAAGAATCGCGAAGGCAAGGTGAAGAAGATCAAGGACATCACCTTCGACACTCCACCACCTGAGGTACCACCCAATGTGAGCACATCGTTATCTCCATCCTCTTTTGTTACCATCAATGATCTTACTACTGTGATGGATAGCTTTCGTTCATCTATGATTCAAAACATGGTAGATAAGAGTCTAGGTAAACGGGTAGAGGGTGATGATAATGTTGCATCTGGTTCTAAGACTGTGGCACCTTAGACCCCATCTATTAATTCATCGGCTGCACAAATGATTAATCCTCAGTATGGCATGCCGTTGAATTATTTTGCGGGACAATCACCACCGCCGCCGTTTGGTCAGAACAGACCGGTCAGACCGGTGGGTCCGACCGGTCAGACCGGTGCTGGCGCTATGGTGCCTTTTCCCTCGTCTCCGGAACCTATAGTTACTATTCCTCCCGTTCAGGCCGCTTCTGGCCGATCCGGTGGGAATACTTCAGTAGCTCAAGGTATTCCAATTATGGTTCTGTTTGAAACAGGCATTGGGTATGGTTACGCACCTAATCCCCAAGTTAATAGCCGTTTGCAACACAACACTTCTAGCTCATACACGTAGCCGAATGTGGTGCAATCGAATGCTTCTACTACGCCAATGCCAACCACCATTCAGGAAGTCATCGATAGGTTTAATGCTAATCTTGCTAAACAAATGAAAGATGACTATGGGATAGAAGTGAAAAATAAAAATCTTTCATATAAAAAAACCGTATCCTTCTAGTTTTGATTCGGTTCCCTATCCTATTGGTTGGTGTTGTCCTGAATTTGTGAAGTTTAACGGGGATGATAGCAAAACTACGTGGGAGCATGTTAGTCAATATCTTGCTCAATTAGGAGAAGCTAGTGCCATAGAGGAAATAAGAGTGCGTTTATTTTCTTTATCTTTAACTGGCAATGCTTTTTCATGGTTTGCTTCATTACCTGTTAATCTCTATTCGTACTTGGGAACAACTAGAACAAAAATTTCATGACCACTTTTATAGCGGAGATAATGAGTTATGGTTGAGTCATTTGACATCGGTTAAGCAAAAGCATGATGAACCTATTACTAGTTACATTAGAAGGTTTAGAGAAACCAAAAACTGTTGTTATAATCTTGTTATCTCTGAAAGGGATCTTGTTGAATTAGCTTTTAATGGTTTGCGATCCCATATTAAAGAAAAATTAGAGGGTCATGAATTTATTGATGTTGCCCAAGTCTTAGTAAGAGCTTTAGCTCATGAAAGCCGAAGCAAAGATACTCGGCTCAAATCTGATCGTCCTAACATGCATATGCTAGATTATGAATCATCGGACGATGAGAATAAAGAAGTGTATGCTGCTGAGTTTACTTGGTTACCTAATGACAAAGCAAACACTTGTGCTTCTCTTAAGCCGGCTCATAAGAGTCGGGATGAGATGAAATTTACTTTTGATGTGGCTAAGTGTGATAAAATATTTGATGAATTATTTAAGTCAGGTAAAATTAAAATTTCTCACACTATACCACCTCTTGATCAATTAAAAAGATGTGCATATTGTAAATTCCATAATTCTTTTTCTCATGCTACCGATGATTGCAATATTTTCGTCGGCAAATACAATCGGCCATTAATGAAGGTCGTTTGAAATTCCATGAGATGCAAGTTGACGAAAATCCTTTCCCTAATAGTGCCTTTGTTAATACTCTTGAGTTGTCAAATCCTAAGGTGCTTATTCGGCCGGATCAAGCCGAAAAAGCTAAAGGGAAGAATGTGATCATTGGAGAGCGAAGACACGACGAGAGGCAGCCTCTGGAGGTGATCCCCAAGGTTTCAGCGACTTCAACGCTTGGGGGGCAAGACAAGATCAAGACGGCCGGCACTGCGTTGACCGGTCTGACCGGTGCCCAGACCGGTCTGACCGGTGCCTCAAGCCGGTCTGACCGGTGCCTCCAGAAAGGTTCAAGATGCTTCAAGCCCAAGAAAAAAGAAGGCCGAGTTTTAATGAGGTCTTGGCCAAATATAAGAGGGAAGGAGCTACTAAGGATCGAAGTAATCAGCCAAACAGTGCTAAGGGCGTAAAAGCACCATCAAGACATAAAGGTATTCATCACCAACGAGGTAACTTTTCACAATATCCTTTTGTTGGATATGTTATGCCATCATCTTGGTATTATCCTTGTTATTATTCACCTACTGATTATAGTAGTATGTACATGAATTCATATATGATTCAATATCCTATTGCATATTCAAATTATAATACATTACAAAGGCTGATTGTTTGCAATAGCAATCTGGTCAAAAATAATGTGTGTACTACTATTAAGCAAGGTGAGAATAGCAATAAGCAAAATGCTAAGGAGATGTAGCCGAGGTGGTGTCCCTCAGGCTTATCCCACACTCAAAAAAGGAGGTTGCAAAGGCTACGCAAGCGAGGAGCAATGGAGCAGCAGATCAAAGAGAAGCCAGCCAAGTCAACACGGACCCAGAAGGAGTGGAGACTGAAGCAGGCGTCATCCTCGACTGGAGTAAAATATGTGTAACGACCGTTGTTTTCTTAAACATCATCCTAAGTGTTTTTTATTTTAGAAAGGTATTTTTTGGCACGTATCCTTTGCCAAAAAACAGGGGGGCATATGTTCGCACCCAAAATTGGCAGGTCCCGTCCGACCGGTCAGACCTGTGGGTCCCACCGGTCAGACCGGTGTGATCAATTTCCACAAAATCCAATTTGGACTTCACCATTGGATAGGTCTCGTCGAGTAGATCGAGATTCATATGTGGAACGTCCAAATCGGAGTCCGGATGAGGGAGATATGACTTATACAAGATCTGCACGCCGAATGCACCGGTCTGACTGGTGCCCCTGACCGGTTTGACCGGTGCCCCCCGATTCCGAGTCAGATCAAGGAGTCCTGATAGATTAGGCTTGTAAAAGGATTTCCTTGTGGGGCAAGACCTCCCCACCCTATAAATATAAAGGGCCACGGCCGATTGAGGTTCATCATCCAATTGATCAAATATATTTATCTTTTATTGTCTCGTATTTACTTTTACCTATTCCCAACTTTTCCAATCTACTACTTGCTGTTCTTCCTTCGTCTCCGCAACGTCTGAAGGCGTTCTAGGTTGCCTTGCTGACCCTAGAGCAACCCTACGTGCGTCTCCCCGACGGGATCCTGCCCGGGTGATGTTCGGAGGTTTTTCGCCAGTTTACCCCGGCAAAGGTCTGACCGGTGACCCTCACCGGTCTGACCGGTGCCCAAAGGTCTAACTGGTGACCCACACTGGTATGACCGGTGCTGCGTATTGTTGGCTGCAAACCTGCGCCAACAGTGACCATGCGGCGACTATTCGCGGTCGGGGCCACGAGGGGGCTCGGTGCGAATGGCGGCGCTCCGGTGGCCAACACCTTGGTGGCGCCCTACTGGCGTCGGCAGACCCATCGTCATTCCCTGGTTTGGATCCACGTGGTTGTCTTCCCATCGTTGGTGGTAGCCATGTGGAAGAGTATTGACGCTCGTTAGCAACACCCATAGAGCAACCTTTTTATGGAGGTTTCAGCAATAACATGGAACTAACCCACCACTAGGCACTTGATCTAACACTATGTTCATATTTACATGTGCTTTTGAAAGTATATTGTTTATGCAGAAAATCATGCGCTACGTGACTAAATTTGTACCAAGTTCGGAGAATGCTATATATGCGAGGGAATCAAGGAACTTCGTTCATGTGCAAACACAAGGCAAACATGCTTCCAAAGGTGTAAAGGACCAAGATGCAATGTCAAAATATTCTTGAGGACCAAGATGAAAGACCGAAGTTGGTGCAACTAGGCCCCTTCTCTTGATTGCGGGGATAACGATGTCTAAAGCCCACATGCAGACGAATTGAAGGAAGGTTCCAGAAGACATGAGGAGTCACGAGGATAAAGACGGAGCTGGCCGGGCCAAAGTGGGCCTTGGCCGGTTGGCCCCACCTGTTCCCAAGGCGGTTCGATCTCCCATTTCTTCAGCACCAAGAATATCAAACCCTAAGCGCGTACTCGTACAGCCATTCACCAGAGACACCAATAAATTAATGCATCCACGGTCGACCACATCGAGAGAGAGATTTTCTGAAGTCCAGAGAATGCACACAAAACTGTCATCGAAGATCACCAAAAGAGGAGGAGGACATCGAGGCCCTGCCGCGACGCCATCAAAGTTGGAGGACAATAAGGATCGACCTTCATCAGAGATGTTTACCATGTTAAACGGTGCCATGCTTAGCGTCTTGATGGGTAAAGTCATCATTTGTCCATGGAGTTGTAACAGATCTTGATTTGTAATCCTCGACTCTTTGTTTGGATCTTATACTATCATTTCATGTTGATGATGCTTTATCACTTAAGGTTAGCTACCATGATTTTGGGTTGCATCGGTCGATTTTGCTCCTGTAGATCGCATCAACATCTAGTGATGTTCATTCAGTTTGGTGATGATTACTTTATCATAGTGGAAAAAAACGAAGGAGGGAAAGGGCCAAACCATGATCACATGTTTCAATAGATTAGATTAGTTTTGTTATGATCAACGTCTGCACCTCTATGGGAAAATGTTCTCCATATCTTTTGCCTCTCGCATCTCTCGTTGACTTAGATTAGGTTGATTTTAATCTTTATTAGTTTTACAATTCACTATTTATTCAAAGGCTTTCCATCAACTAGATTAGTACTCGATGAAACGTTAGCAATCCCCTTGCTCCTTGGATTGAAAAACCTTGGAGGAATACTCTAATTGAAAGCGCTACACGATCTGTGCACTTGCAATGAAACTTGGCGCGTTATTGTACCGTCAACAAGCTTTTTTCTAGCGCCATTGCTGGAGAGCAAGCAAGTTTGATATGTTTAATCTTGCATTAATTTTGTTGATTACTATTGGTATTTCTTAACGTCGACACTAATGGCACAAGTTAGCGTGAGCGTCAAGGCAACCTGGTATACCTATGAGTACGAACGAATCCGCAAGCGCACGAATATACCACTGTAGCACATCACCTAAGGAGTATTCCAAAGGGTATCAAATCCAAGGAACGGGTGTGTACTATCTTCTGCTCTAGTCTAATAGTCTAAGGACACCAAACCACTGCTAAGGCAAGGAGATAATAAGGAGCTTCATAAGGGTATGCATTCTAAAGGAAGGATCTGTCGCATGGTATGGAACTTGCTTCGGGCACCGGCTCACCCCTAGCTACAACATCCGGCTCCCCTTCTATTTATAGGCTGGAGTTTGGCACGGAGCACCACGACTTCATCTGGGTGACTACCAAGTGGACCCCATGGTGTGTATGAGTGTGTGTGCAGTGTTTTTAGCCCATTTGCGTGGGGATGTGGGCCCTTGAATCTGTGTACTGGATCCTAATTGGTCGAAGCTGTATTTCCTTGCTTGATGGGTCCATGGATCCATGTGATGCTTACATAGCGGCCTCTCATTGGCTATGGCTGGATGGCTTGGATCCATAGGTGTGTTTTCTCTCTAATTATGAACTAAAACACTTGCAAACGAACAATCATCGACACTTGTGGAACTTGTCAGTATTAGCTCCTATCCTAGTGTGTGTTGACATTTTTTAATGTCGTTGCTAGTTTTTGTGTTCCTAGCAACGACGCCATAAATGACCAGCGGTAATCCTAGTGATCACAAACAAATCCGTAAGCGCATAGATATACCATTGTAGCATTTCCCCAAGGAAGAGAGTATTCCAAGGGTATTGAATCCGTGGAAGGCAATGGCAGATAATAAGACTTATGTTGTTGCATTGAATATAAAACAAGAGATAGAGGAAGAGACAACAATCTCGAATACAGGGGTAAGATAAATTATTGGATAAGGGTAGTGTGACACATGCACTGATTCGTCTCTAAGAAACACTACGGCATAGGGAGGACTGTACAGAGTTAGCTCTAGGTTCTAAGGTACTATACATACAAAGTCAGATAATACAAGAAAGATACACAAAGCATTGCACGATCGTTGGTCCAACACCCAGGTATAAACGGGGAGATAGCCCCGCGATGCTCTGCATACAAGCGAAGTCGACATTTACAAACTCTTACAGGAATACCCTGGTGTGGAGGAGTACAAAGGGTCCAACAGCTGTCACTACCGCGGCCTACCTGTATCTATTCGGGGGTCAAGCTCATAACTAACGTAGCTACGCAACCCAAGCACCATGCTTGCATTGTTGCTAGACTCCGACCGACCCGCGCTGTTGTTACCCAGGTCGAAGCCACCAGATAACTGGCCACTTAGACCGAGTACCGTAGCATGAACACAAACCTCATCCAACACAAACATGTACACTAACTAGATCAAACTGGCTATGCACACAAACAAATATGACCTTTCCTACGTGTGTTCAACTAGATCAATGGGTCGAGTACGCGAATAACTCGAGCCTCTAAATGACGAATAAACACGAAGGACATGTTCAAACCACCTATCAACTAGATCGAAAGGTCATGTTTCATCAAGAACACGAACCTCTAAATGATGAACAAGTGAAGAACACAAGAACATATCACCTATGCATATAAGCACTACTTTATATGAAATAGCTGAATAACTGAAGTAGATCAAAGTCATGCAATGAAATAAAGATACAAGAGAATCATACCTAGATCGCAAGTAGACTTGGAACCTGAATAAGAGATACTCCCTAGCCTTGGAAACTAGAACTGAGAGAGGAGAATGAAGTGTGTGGTGTGTAGAAATGAGCCCCCTCCCCTTCTATTTATAGGCCAATGACATCCTGTTCTCAGGGCTCAATGTGCCCCAAGACATGCCGAGTTGCGATTAGGGACCAATGAGGGAGTGACACATGGAAGGCCAGGATGATCCGACCAAAGGTCGGTTCGGCCGATCCTAGGATCAGCTCATCCCTAGGGTCCACGTTCACGTTGTGTTTTTTCCTAGTGACTGGTATGTGGGTCCCAAGGTCGGTTCCAGGTGTATGGCAAGTTTGGAGTCAGTTTGGGTCCCTTGTGGGCCCTTGGATCCATGTGAAGTCCACGTGTCGCTCTCTGATTCAACACTTGCCTCCCTTGGATTGGTGACGTGGTTGCCACCTAAGATCCTATGTGGTAGCCATCTCCTTAGCTGAGGTGGCATGGCTCACTCCATAGAAAGTGGGTTTTCACTTCTTATTCTACCCACAATCAAATAATCTCCAAGGATAAGTTGAACTACATTATTCTTAATAAACGCGTGCAAGAAATGCAATTGCCTTCATTTATGTGAGAATATTGACGACTAAAAGTGGTACTTAATAGTCGTCAACAAACTCCCCAAAACTAACCTCTTGCTTGTCTCGAAGTAAGACATTAGAGAGTTAGGTTGGTTGATCAGGAGTTGCTACAGTGTTGTATTCTTAACTTATGGCAAGCATAGACCAAAGTACTCTACCAAGAGTTGAATAAGTTGGCAATGATCTTACCAGTTGCCTGATCGATATGGGGCATGTAGGATCACCTTCTTTGGGCAGCTGAGAGACAGAACGATTATATAAAGGATAATAATCACTCATACCTTGATCAGCTATCAGTCTGGAGGTTTTGCAAGTTTTCAAAAAGAGAATCAGAGTTCCTCAAATGATACTCTCGGATCGCTCAATGTGTATGGTTCCTCACCAACGCACTAAATTGCCTTTCTTCACAACCTACTCCTAATAGGCTTATATGTGAAGTGGTAGGTAGGGAAGAGATGTGGCATACTTGTCTCTCCTATGTTGCTAAGTCAAAGACCGGATCCTTGGAAGAAACAAGTCATACAACCAGATCAAGTTGTGCATGCGTGTGTATGATGATGCTGAGTATGGCAAGGTGTATACTAGGCCCGGAATAGATACTATATATTACCATACTTGGTGTGAACATGGGGTGACCATAAGGTGGACACTAGCCCCAGAATAGGTACTAGTTATTACCATCTATATGGTGGAACTCCTTTTTCATAATTCAATCCCCTTCTTCTTTTGAGATTTTCGAGACTTCGGCTAGCTCTTTTTTTTCATGATGCGTGTGAGCATGCCTTTCTCTCTTTTTTTTAGCATAGCCCTTGTCTCTTTGGGGATATTTGGAGAGGGATGAATCAACACAATGCGCGGAGCTTTATTTTGTGAAAAATGCAAGGATGGATGGAATGATGAATGCTAACTTCTAGTGTAGAAGTTTAGCATGATCGTGTACATGATCTTGATCACAAGAGCATGACGAGTTTCTAACTAAGGGTCACAACAATTTGTCAAAGCTCAATGAGAGATTAAATAGCATACGTGGAGGCTAACAAGTGCTAGAATCTACATATGGCCTTGGATAGGAAATGATCATCATTGGGGAACTCATCATTTATAATTTTTTCAAAAAGAAAACTCTGGGAATCAAGCATCACTTGGCACAAGAGCAAAACAACTCTATTCTACCATATCATATCTCACAATAACCTAGGTATGGATCATGCTTTTGCTACACACAAGTTTCAAGCTAAGGTTTGATAATGCAAGCCAACAAACTCAAAACTTAAGTAGGATACTAAGTTGTAAGCAAGACATATGAGAAGAATAAACAAAGCAACTATTCATCATTTCAACCCTGAAGACAAAGTATTCTTACCGTGCATATGAAAGCAAAGCAAAGAAAACTTAAGCAAACAAATATTTTTGGTCTTTTTAATTTTTGCAGATTTTTATGGGCTTTCATCATAAGGGATTCTGAAAATCATGAAATATACTAGTTACCTCAAGATGGGGTGTTGATGGTTGTTAAGTACCACTTTTATGTCGTCAACTCCTACATTAAATAAATGAAAAGTGATCATCAACACTAGAATAGGGTTTTATACTAACTAGTTCCACAAGTGTTGGTGTTTCTAACTTTTGTTGCAGGACACACCAAAATGCGTGTGAAATGGCATAGTTGAGAGCAAGTGATCTGGTAGAAACTCATACATATATGCTGAATAATTGACGAAGGATGATAATATAAATATTTGTACATTGAATTGCGTTACACGTGGTACACAATCGATGTTCCACATTACGGATAGCTAGGCAAGAGCCATGTTCCTCGCGACCAAATCCAGTCCCCACGAACCTGCTTAATGCGGATTGTAGGAGTAGTGTTGACGCCTGGAACAATACCTATTCCGTGCTGGTAGGTCCAGTACCCATTCTTTTCATCGTGATGATAAGTTCATAGGAAGTAAATGTGATTTTCCCTCAGGTCAGGCAAACCATAAATGGCATGCTCTTATGTAACAATGCACTTGCTAGGACCAAACAAGATGATCTTATTCCGGAACTTAGGAGCTCTCTCCCAGGGAATATGCTGCCAAATGTCCCCGACAAATGAATGCAAAGTTAATTCTACCATCTCAGCTTCTTTCTCCTCCAGAACAAGAAAGAACAATCGGTCTTCACATTCGAGTAGAGAAGAGTTGCCCATGCCAAAAACTCATGACAACCGAAGTCCAACTGGATGGGGAGGTGCTGGAAGATCTTGCCCCAAGTAGATCCACATGTGTTCAGAAGAACTGCACCAGAAATCTTCCGAAGGTAGTGTAGTTTAGTCGGATTGGCTACTCAAATGCCACATGAAAACGAGCAATGACCCTAGCGCTGCAAAAGATTTCTCTGGCCAAAAGAAAGTAATCACGACAAATGACTCTGCACCAGCTGCTGTTTCAAGGCACAAGATACAAGCTTGGAGAGTAGCCATTTGGCTCCATTTTGGAAGTCGAGGAAGGCGACTGTGCTTCCAAGGAGATAAAGGATTCAACATGAGTGCATTGCACCAATCTCTGCAATCTAAGGCGACTAGGCTTCCAGATCTGCCGCAACCAATCAATCTAGTCCTTTTCCTAGCTAATATAGGAAATGAGACCTCAAAAAGCCACATATCAGTGACGGATGCGAATGTCACTGCTCCAGATTCACCGAAAAATTCAGATTTCAGAATCCAAGGGTCAAACGGGTGTGCCTCACCTGAACGAGCGCAGTTCCAACCCTTGCAGACAGCTTTGAACATGATGAAATCTCTTGCATCACTGATCTTATTGGTGACGCTCACAACAATGTCAGGAATAAGATTTGCCCAGGGACGAGGCATCATTGACAGGATAGCTAAAGAACAAGGTTGTGGGAGAACAATGGAGGAGTTACAGCTCCAACAAAGACAAATGAGTGGAAAAGGTAGTCCAGAAGGTCTGGTATACTGATGTATTGCTAAAAGGACCTTCTGGACTACTATTATTTCTCTCGGTCCATTAACATTCTGCTGAACGGTCTTTCCCCCTTCCTCAGAACGTACTCCCTCCGTCCACAAAAGAATGCAATTCTCACTTTTGGATAAGTTTATATGAATATAAAAGTGTTAACACAATTTACTATAAATTTGGTCAAAATTGAATTAATTTGACCAGAACGAATCCCACATTATCTTTTCGGGAGCAGTTTTTTCAATAATTGCTGAATGGGTTCCTCTGGCCATAAATATCCCAGTCTGGCAACCAACAAAAGCCCCCTTCTCGCCCAGTGCCCTCTTCCTCTCCCCACTCTTGCAACCAACAAAAAACCCCATTCTCGCACAACGCCCTCTTCTTCTCCCCATTCTTGCAACCAACAAAAACCCTATTCTCGCACAACGCTCTCTTTCTCTCCCCATGGAGCCATTGTCTCCTAGAGGTGCGGTGCAAGCCACATCCTCCTCTTTTGATGAAAGGGAGGATCCCCAGTTGTCTGGTGAAGAGAAGGCAGAGCGGAGGCCCATTCGGGTGGTGGTTGACACATTCTCTGATGATTCGGAGTTTGTGGAACAAAATGAAATCCAAGATCATGTGCCTCTAAAACATCGCACCCCTTGCAAGTCAGCAAGAGGTGCCAGGGGTTAGGGCGCGGAAGCACCACCACTCGCCAGGGAACTGTCGTGTCCAAGCGCCGTCATCCTCTCTCATCCTCATCGGTCGGCGGCAGTCGATATCTGCCATCCTCGCTGAGCAGAGGCCATCATCGACTGACCGTCATCATCCGCCACGGAGTGGTGCCATCATCCTCTAGCGGTGGCATTGGAGGGATGGCCTCATCCGCGAGTGGTGCCCTGGGAGGTCCGCCACCATCTTCCACGGGTGGCGGCAACAGAGCGACATCCTCGTCTGTGAGCAGCTGCAACAAGGCGCCTTGTGCACCATCGACAAAGAAGCGACACCTTGATTGGTGGATTAGTGGTAACTGCTACTAGTAGAATTAGGAGTAGAAGAAGCAGAACGAACATTCGCCTTCTGTTCTGATTGAATACTACTACTACTGTTTTTTCCTTGTAAGATGTTGGTTTTTTTATTGCGTAGCAGTGACAGTTTAATCCGGTCCGACTGAAAACTACAAACCGGACTTTCGCCTTGTGTTCATCCGGTATTTAAGAAATCAAGGGCTTTCCGTATACACGGATTTATACCGAGGGTCGGGAGCACACACACAATACCATTTTTATTAGAAACAACACAATCCAAATACAAACGACACAAATGCATGCATACGCATTGATTACACATGAGGATGGATCGATCCACCATAGGTGGAAGTACAGTGACATGTTCTGAACGACATACTACTAGCAATCTACCATTACAGCTCATACTACTACCATCACGTGCTCATGGCAATCCCGCAGTTGCACGGAGGACAGCAAAATACGTCTCCTTGATCAGATACTCCTCCAAAGCGTGATGCCTCGCCATTGTATCCCAAAGCTAGGAAAGCGAAACGGCAATGTTATGCGCGTGTAACAGCAGGTCACGAATGGTCCATTACCTGTGACCCCTGTGGCAAAAAGGGCACACCCACATACCTTCGTGATAAACACGGGCGGGCCCACCCTGCTGAAGCCAAAGCAACACAGACCATTTCAGGTCATGCAATTCATCTTGTTCAATGAGCACTGGCCACGGGGGTGGCATTTCAATGGGCAACAGTAGAGGTGACGGTCTGGGCCGTGGGCGAAAAGGTGGTGCCATGAGGTTCAGCTGATCCTGAGCTGCCGTTGCCAGCGGCTGAACTGGAGATGGCAACACCCCCGGGTGTTGCTGAGGTGCCGATGCCAGCGGAAGTGGAGGTGCCATTAGGGCCGGGTGCTGCTGAGGTGCTGATACCAGCAGAAGTGGAGGTGCCATTAGGGCTGGGTGCTACTGCGGTGCCGATGGCAGTGGCTGAACCATGTGGTGGTGAGGTGCTATTACGCCCGACAGCTCCCGCTTCCCCGACTCCTCCAAGTCCATGCTCCGTCCCTTCCTTACCCGGCCATTCTTCACGTACCGCATACACAAACGAAGAACAAACCCTACATAAGCTAACAATGTGACCGTCTCAATACCATGCATACATAAAGTAAACAAGATTAGCCAACAAACTGATCTCACCCTTGTATCCCACTGAAGTAGAGAAATGCAAGACGGGGAAGCGATGAGTGTTGGCCTTGCCTTTCAAGAACGCTGTGCTGCACTCGCCTATTTATCGAGGACTACAATGGTCACGTGAGCTCGGTGTAGCATTTCTAAAGTTACTATGGGAAACGTGAGATGCTCGGAATATAGTCAGGCCTACGCGTGATAGGAATCTATCTAGGTCAGAATCTTCAGTGGTGTGCATTGATTACACGTGTGGACGATGGGTATCAAGGGATGAGCCCGACGTGTCTAGGTATGTGTTTACTTCTGGACTTTCCTCTTTAGAGCACAAGAAAGTCCTATGGACAACTCATGCCGCATCAGGTACATCTAATGGCCGCCTCAACTGCATCAACTCATGCCGCATCAACTGCGAGACAACTCTCTACCGTTTATTTATGTAATGTTTTAGGCGTAAATTGCATCTGGAGAATAAGATTGGGTGCTGTAATCAGATGGACCGGATGGTCCTTGCGTTGCAACATGCCAGGTGCGGGATGACTTGACAAGTTCTCCTCGATCAGGTACGCTGCATGAGTCGTGACTGAAAAAGGTCTATGAATGGTCTGGATTCGCACTTGATGATTCTCGCAGGCCTTGGAGACTGAGAAACGTGATGAACTTGTTGACGCGACAAGATCAAAATGGAATAAGCTGGAATTGGAAAAGCAATATATGTTTGTGTGTGTGCATGTGTGTGTAATATTAACATGCATATAAGCACAGACGGGCATCTCGAATGGGCGTTTGGGAATGACACGCTCTCACAAGTTGATCCACGTGTTGATCATTGAGAATTGCAGTTAAGGACTGGCACCGGGCGTTACCCGACGAACTTGTGTGCACACCTGCTATGAACAGACGTGTCGATCATTGTGAATCACACTTAAGGACTAGAACGGGGAAGTTCATGACCCGAATGTGGCCACACCCGCACTGAAGGGACGCGTCCATTCTGGGTGGTAACTGATGTCCACGAATAGACGTTTTGGAACGACACATTCACTCCCACTATAATAAGAGATAGTTTAGGCATGAGATGATCATTGCAGGCCATTTGTGTTCGTGGCTTTAGACGCTAAAATGATTCCTTCCATGCAAGTCGACTTCTCAGTCTCAAGCCAGGAAGAGAAAGCAGAAGGAACCGCAGGCCAGTACAAGGAATCTGGTAAGTTCATGGTGGGAGGCCGTCAATGGAAGCTACGTTGCTATCCTACAGGTATGAATGATCATCAGTGGATGGATGTACCAGACAGCATTGCCGTCATCCTCGTTCCTCTGCACAAATCCCAAATTGTACGTGTCTCATTGCTGCTATGAATACACACACTCACACATGGGGATACAGTCACATTATATTATTGTTGTCAAGCCTATGACTGCTTTCTTCCACGTAAGTCCGAGTACTGTCACGTGCGATGGCCGGAGACTCGGATGATGAAAATGATACGTTTCGAGAGTTCAATCTACAAAAGAAGTTTGTTTCATGAATCGGGATCTACAAGAAAGAGAATTTGAATGTCTGGTGGAGCATCATGACATTGAGCACGTGACATCCAATGAAGATCGCATACACATATCGTGTGTTGTTATAGTACTGGAGGAAGACTGCATTGAAGTTCCTCCTCCATCAGTACAAAGAAGAATATGTGAAAGCGTTGCAGCCAATCCCCTGTGGACGTTGTCTTCCACATAGGTGCAGCATGCCGAATGATACGAGCAATACGTGCCAATGTGGCGAAAGTATCTTGTGTGGTGGAGGCAATGCTCTACGGCCTAGGAGTGGAGTCTAGCTCTAAAACTATTACAATTATTGACACACACCCTGATGGCTTCTCGGTCCTGATCAAATATGCTAGCGAAGGATCACTCCCGGAGGAGGCTGATTTATGGGACACTCCTGCCAATGCCTGACCTTATTTACTCTCGGTCGCGGACATATACCATGTCGAAAGGTTGTAGCTGCACTATGCGTCAAAGATGTGGGACATGGCAAGCGAGGAAACTGTGACTTCATTTCTACGATGGGCAATTCAGGCTAACTGCACACAATTGCAGGACATGTGCATGTCTTACCTAGAGCGAATCTTTCCTCACGGAATACTCACATATGATTGGGCGGTCGTATGCACCGATCATCCTGAATTTATGCACAATCTCTGTAGAAGATTACCTGAAGAGTTGTACCAGGGTCCCCTGTCGTTTTAATGTTTTGTGTAAGTGTTTTTAGTCATGTAATAAATAGTTGAAACAGTACATTAATTTGTTGCAGTGAGTACATTTGTAATGCAATAATCAGATCATCCGTCTAACGTGAATTTGAAGTAGAGTAAAGTCCTGTGTGTGTTTGTCCATTCCATGATCCATGGTGGCACGGGCAACCCAATCAACAACTTGCCTCTCTGCGTAAGGTCACTGACGTTTGGGTCTGACACCCAAGCGGCCTTTCGTTAGGGTCACTGACGTTTGGGTCTATGATCCAAAGTCTTTCGTTTCCCGCTCTAGACCACAAATGCGGGACATGAAATTTTGAATTCCCCGCTTCTCCTTGTGTTCCTCCTCGTTTATATATAAAACAAAGAGGGAAACCATGCCTCCCAATTCCCTCCTGGTAATTGATGAGGACATCACCGGCTCGGATACGACCACAATAGCATGTTTTTATTCCAAGGTGAACCGATTCTTTATCATCGTTGTATTCAATACATTTGCTGAACTGTTGCTGCACTATGATGTTTGTTGGTTGTCATATTCAGAAACACTTACGTGGATCAAAAAAGGTGCTCAACACACATGGAAGGCTTGGAGAACCAAAGAAGTTGATTGGGGGCCAAGTCCAAGTAATCTCCACGTCCTCCACCAGGCCACCACGTCACTTTTGGGCCAAACATGGAAAGAGATCAAGTCCAACACGTTTTGGGCGCTGGATTCGGACTGCATAACTAGGCCAACTTATGACGAACGCCACGGGCACATACGGAGTCGGATTGGGACGTTCAAGTACTTTCTGAAACCGGGTTGAAGTTAACTTTCATATGGATCCGGACTCATGCCCATATCTATCCTGAGATGTCCGCAATCTACGAATCTTTGACCGAAGGTCTTTCTGTCCAGGGTGCTGCGCCACCGTATTTTGGCCCATTGGCCCGTGTATCATGTCGGAGCCCATAGGGGCGCGTCCTAGGGTTGGAGCACGACCCCCACCAGGTCCTGGTCATGCCCCTACCCTCTCATATACCCCCATAGCCATCACAAACAGATTGGGTTTTGTTTCGTTGTAAGTTTAGCCATTGCTACTTCCTTGTAGACGCGTGTGTCGGCTAGACCACCCGTTCTACCTGATTCAGAACCCCAACTTGGTGATATCAGATTGGTTTTCATCTCCACATTTGCAATTGAGTTGCTTGTTATACTTGTTCTTGCTTGTTCTTCGATTGCTTGCAGGAACAGGTGCCCTAGTGGCGGTTGACGCGCTCCACAAGATCGCTGCAGCCATAGGAGGTGGTGTATCGGTTGCTAAGGCGCATCCTTGGAAAGGTTGTAGTCGGGCCGTGAACGTTGTCTCCTCCAATCGAGTTATCCCCCACGCCTCTCATCGAAAGATCGGCCACAAACCCTAGCGGGTTCACATCAATTGGCACCGGCTCTGATACCAATTGATGTGAACCCGCTAGGGTTTGTGGCCGATCTTTCGATGAGAGGCGTGGGGGATAACTCGATTGGAGGAGACAACGTTCACGGCCCGACTACAACCTTTCCAAGGATGCGCCTTAGCAACCGATACACCACCTCCTATGGCTGCAGCGATCTTGTGGAGCGCGTCAACCGCCACTAGGGCACCTGTTCCTGCTGTAATTTTACAAAATCAGGGGATCTTCTCCTCGACCGCCGAAGAGACCTAGTAGATCTGCGGCGGAAGTAGCAACGACGACCTAGCTACCGACGACGGCTTCTGTCGGGCATACACCCCGAGTACTCATACAAGGAAGGATGAAGACGGATTCCTACTAGAATTCCCCTGTAATCCTACTAGGACTCGTTCCGTGTAATCCTACTAGGACTCCTACCTTGTAACTGACAAGGAACCCATCCCCTGGACTATATAAAGAAGGGCTGGGTACCTAGGAGGACAACTCAACTCATCTGAACAACCCAACACCCAAGCGCAGGGCGCCATACTTGATACCCCAAACAGGACGTAGGGTTCGCCACCTTGGCGGCCCGAACCTGTTTAAATCTTGTGTCCCGTGTCCCTGCCTGCACCTTCGAGTTCCAGGTCTCACGATCACGATCCCACACCGCACAATCTACTACCTTGGGTACCCCTTTGTAGGTTTGCCGGTCTAAAACGCCGACAGCTAGCGCGCCAGGTAGGAGTGATCATCAACACCAGGCGAATTCGAAGGACCAATTATCAAGATCAATCTACTCGGCGTGGTGCACTGGCTTTCTGTTCAAGATTAATCAACAGGATCAGCGCGCACCTACATCGAGTTCAAGTACGCACTCTGGCAATTGAATACGTCTCAATGCAACACGTCGACTCAGCAGGAGTTGAGCTGGAGTTTTTTTTCGGCGGCTTGTGCGTTGAATCCGAACCAAGCCAGGAATTAATTTTTCTAATCAAGTCCGACGCGCGGGTTGCAGACTGCTGAGTCCGAAGCAAATTTGATCCGCAACTCGCCGGATCAGCAACTCATCAGACTACACAACTCGCCGGATAAGCAACTCGTCGGACTACACAATTCGTTGAATCTCTGCATCTGCGCCTCAAACCAAGCTGCTATCCCGGTCGGTTCCGTCCAGGATCTCTCTCCGAGTCCAACTCGAGTTTTCATCTCCGTTCTTGGTGCAGTAAAAAAATCATCAATCTGGTAAGCCTGCTGCACGCACGAAGTAGCAGAGGCATTGCCTATTTCGGTGGTTGGAAATTTGATTTTGTACAAGTTCTGCTACCCGCATACCAAAAGCTACCAGAAGGCTCTCCAAGATTTGTGCTACACGCACACACAATAAGCACCAGGAAATTTCAACTACTCGAGTACAACGGCATCAATGCTCGGCAATGCCAAACCCGGTCGCACCGGCTCTACATCAACCTCGCCATGCACCGCGACTACTCCGTGAGCCGCCGCTCGACTTGTTGTCCGGTCACGCTGGCTCTACTCCAGCTACGCCGTGCGTCGTGACTACGCGTCGCTCGGTCGCTCCAGCTCTACATCAACTATGCCGTGTGCCGCGACTACTCATCACCCAGCCGCACGGGCTCTACCTCGACCTTGTCGTGTGCCGCGACTACTAGTCGCCCGGTTGCACCGGCTCTACTGCGCCTATGCCATGCATCCGGACGTGCCGTCTCGCCGCTCGACTTCTCGTTGGTCGGTCGCACTGGCTCTCGCCGTGCGCCTGGTCACTCCGTCTCGCGGCTCGACTACTCATCACCCAGTTGCACCGGCTCTACTGCGCTTATGTCGTGCATCCGGACGCGCCGCCTTCGCCTCTCGACTTTTTGTCGGTCGGTCGCACTGGCTCTCACCGTGCGCCCGGTCACTGCGTCTCGCGGCTCGACTACTTGTCGTCTGGTTGCGTCGGCTCTACTGCGCCTATGCTGTGCATCCAGACGTGTTGTCTCGCTGCTCGACAACTCGACTCCGGTCGCATCAACAGTCTGCCCAGGCAGCAAAAGCTAAGTCATTTATTTAAATGATTATTTCTTTTTCCTTGGATTGTTTTCCTCATCATGAAGGACAACATGCCGACTACTCATTCGTGTACGCTCCTCGGCGGGTTTTCACAAGAGCTACACTCTGCCGACTACTCTTGGGGTATATCAATCAAGTCACCACGAGCCTACTTCGTCAACTCGGGGGCTATCCTAAGGAGGCAGCTTCCAAAGTTCGCTTTGCGCGGCAATCTAAAGTCGACATCTAAAGTCGCACTCTAAAGTTCGCTCCGCGTGGCAACTAAAGTCGACTTCGGTTTTCAAGTCGCATCTCAAAGTTCGCTTCGCACGGCAAAACTAAAGTCGACTTGGGTTTTCAAGTCGCATCTCAAAGTCCGCTCTGTGTGGCAACTAAAGTCGACTTCGGTTTTCAAGTCGCATTCTAAAGTCCGCTCTACCGGCATCTAAAGTCGACTTCAGTCGCATCTAAAGTCCGCTCTGACGGCACAACTACTTCTCGAGCTCCACGGCTCAATGTCAAATTACTACTCGGAATCTCTCCGGCTCGGGGGCTGCACTCAAATTACTACTCGAGGATAACTCCAGCAAACTTCGCTTACTCTCAAGCTCGGGGGCTCCGCACCAACAACTACTCGACGTGGTTCATACAGCTCACTTGGCACACAATCTCGGGGGCTGGACACTGCAAGAGTACTCGGATGATGGCTTTCGCGAACACTGAAGACCCTTGGATTAATTACTTAATCATTTCAAGGCTCGGGGGCTGCTATGCTACACCTATCATTCAATTTTTTCAAGATAGAAGATGCAGAATCAAGATTGACCCTCAGCTAGAGTCTGTGACTCATCCTAAGGCTCGAGGGCTACTCCCTCCATATGGAGTGCGATTTTGCAACCGCACTTCCATATAATCTCAACTTCAAGACTGATGAGCTGGACCACCTTCCAGCCTCGTGGCAGTTCAAGTACTATTGAATACTTCTCCAAGCAGTACTCGAGGATGCTCAATAACTACTCGAAGAGGCTTCAAGACTACTCGAACTACTACTCTTGACTACAACGTGCTCAGGGGCTTGTTGGGCATACACCCCGGGTACTCACACAAGGAAGGATGAAGACGGATTCCTACTAGAATTACCCCTGTAATCCTACTAGGACTCATTTCGTGTAATCCTACTAGGACTCCTACCTTGTACCGACTAGGAACCCACCCCCTGGACTATATAAAGGAGGGTCGGGTACCTAGGAGGACAACTCAACTCATCTGAACAACCCAACACCCAAGCGCAGGGCACCATACTTGATACCCCAAACAGGATGTAGGGTTCGCCACCTTGGCGGCCCGAACTTGTATAAATCTTGTGTCCCGTGTTCCTGCCTTCACCTTCGAGTTCCAGGTCTCACGATCACGATCCCACACCGCACAATCTACTACCTCGGGTACCCCCTTGGTAGGTTTGTCGGTCTAAAACACCGACAGCTTCCTCTACTACGAGCGGTGGCCTTCCTCTTCTACGAGCGGCGAGCTTCCTCGACAACGTCCTTGAAGCTGCAAGATGGTTCAAACTCGTTGCTCCATCGGCTCCTCCGAGGCTCACCCTGGCGGCCACAGATCTGCAACTGTTGCGTAGAACATCGTGCTCAAGGTGCAAGGTCGGGCTGCTAAATCGAGATGGCATTCGGCACCTTCTTCCCTTCCTATTCGTCTGGTCTGCGGTCTCCTCCCTGCATTGATCGATTCAATTAGATTGCTTCCCCATACTCTTTGGCTTTCTGTAATATTCTTTCATGTTTGGGTGATTGTGGATCTACTATGAGAGCCTGTGTGGTTCGAGGTGGATGGTCACTTCCTGGTGTGATGAGTGATTGACAACATTGTGTGGACTGACTCTTGGCTAAGTATTGCAGGTGTAGGTTGCGGCTTGATTGGTGTCGGTGCATGTGAAGAACAAGCATGAAAGGTCTATGCCGGTGGGCCTCCAGGTGTGGAGCAGACAAGTAGGCTTGGTTCGAGGGACCCAGTGACCGACGGGGTCAAGTGCGGACCGCATGGTGGCAAGAACAGCAAGTTGAAGTCGTGGATGGTTTCTTGGTTGAGCCTCAAAACCAAGGTCGATTCGGGATGACGTGGGAGCCAAGTCATGAGTGGAGATTGGCGGGAGGCTACACTAAGTCCGCGGGGTTTCTGGTGGTTCACCACAAAACCACTGGGTTATTTGGTTGAGTCACAAGACCGAGGCCGAAGACTCGACGAGGAGGGGCGTCCACCCAGGCCAGTCTAACCACCCAGGACGGGCAGTCTGATCGCCTGGGCCGGTTTGACCGCCCGGGTCGTAGCGCCGAGAAACTTCGAAGCTGAGGACACGCGGCATGATTGCAAGAGTTGCGTTGGTGCTATGCAGGCTTGCGGTGGATGCGCATCCGTCCGATGGTGTTGAACTGAAGACTTCCAAAATTTCCCTTGAGGGGTGTGTATATCTATTATGCTAGCAGGTGTAGTTTAGTCTTTTGGTTGCCCCCATATATACTCTTGAGTTGTGGGATGGCAGCCAACTCTTGGAACCCTAGCTCATTTGCCTTTGTTATTTTCCCTTCCTATTTTCCTTAGGATTTCCATATGACTATCTTGAGAGCTTCATAGTGTGATCTTTAGAGAGGATGGATGATCGGGAGGCAAGCTAGACCTTGTATGAATCTTTCATGGTATGTATAGAAGATTCGACATGATTACTCAACGCCTTTTGTTGTCTCTCCCGTTTTCCGTTTTTGGTGATTTTCGGAGCTTTTTCTTGTGATTTTCGTGGCGGAGTTTTAAGGGCATTTTCTTGCAAGATTCTTGTTGGGTGTCATGTATGAGGACCTTGTGCCTCTTTGCTTGGTGACCTTGCCCCAGCACCCCCCTTGAATCGGTCTCGATTTGGTGGTTTTCGGAGTTCCTCGAGTTCATGACCTAGAGAGCCAAGATCCGCGATTCCCTTTGATGGAGAGCATTTCGGTGGATATCCTTTGGTGGAGAGGTTCCCCAGGAGGTAACCCAGCTATCCCCGAAGTTTCGCTGTAATCCGTGGGGTGAATCAGGAGATCAGGCGATGGGAAGTTGAGAGTTGACCTGCGGCCAGGTTTTCTGGGTGGGGCGGTCTAACCGCCATTGGGGGGCAGTCTAACTGCCCTGGGTCATCCAGGTCAAGGTTTTGGTTTTGCCGGATTATCCTCTATGAGTTTGTTCCCATGATCAGAGGAGCGTTCTGGTGAAATCTTGGCTCATTTTGGAGTTGTTTGCAGGGATTTCCTTGGAGGTGTTTCTTGCTGGGTACAGGTGGTTAGACCGCCCCTGGTAGCTGGTCTAACTGCCCTAGGCCCTTTGGGTGAAGTTCTTGTTTTCACCAAGATTTTCTGGTAGCTAGCTTGGCCTTGACCAGAGGATCTTGTGGCTGAAACCGTGGAGAGTTTTAGAGCTCGGAAGAGTGCTTTCGGTGGTTTTCTTGGTTACCAGGAGCAGGCGGTCTAACCGCCCCCGAGATGCGGTCTGACCGCCCCTCCTAGGTAGACAGCTTTCGAGTTGTTTCCGCTGCCGTGTGTGTGTAGAAGCTGTGCCTGCAGGTAGTGTTTATTCCTAGGACCAGTAGCACTTCTGTGGCTACGTGGTTTTGGCAAACGGAAGGAAGTGTGGAGCGGTGATTTTGGGAGCCCAACCGAGTTCATCTTGTTGGAGAAGTCATCTCCTTCGAGAAGAATTTTTATCAGCTCCCATTCACTCCCCCCTCTCTGGTCACCAGTTCGGTCCTTCAAGTGGTATCAGAGCCGGTTACGGGTCTTTCGGGACTCTAACCAGTCTCAGATCCAAAGATGGCGTACCAAGAATGGGGATCGGGTCCTCTGCACTTTGATGGAAAGAACTACCAGATGTGGCAGAGATGAATGGCTGCTTTCCTCCGCGGCAAGGGTCAGATCCTTTGGGATGTTACGGTGAACACAACTTATGTTCATTTGGGGCGGAAAGGTCAAGGCCATCTTGGAGTCGGAAAAATATGGGACTCTGACGGTAGACGAGTTGTTCTCTAAGCTCAAGTCGGCTGAGGTGGACCGTGGGGTGACAGCCAAGATTGAGGGCCCGACTGACTCGCATAGTCTCGCTCTCGTCGGTGGCTCAAGTGCTAGGTCTAACGCTAACCCATCCACCAGGATGTACTCTTTGTCTTCCTTGATAACTTTGCCAGATGAGGAGTTCGACGTGCTTGGAGAGGACGAGCTGGCGCTACTGACTAGGAGGTTCGAGAGGATGCACAAGAATCGGGTGAACAGAAGGAGGAACTCACGGACATGCTTCCAGTGCGGCAAGCCAGGACAATTCATCGCCAACTGTCCAGAGAAGATGAAGAACAAGGACAACTACAAGCATCAGCCGAGGACAGGGAACAAGCACTGGTCGAGGTGCGATCACAAGCACAAGCACAAGAACAAGGACGAGCGGAGATCGAGGAAGAAGGACGGCCACGGCAAGAAGGATCGAGCGATGGTCGGGGCGAGCGACGTCGACTCCAGCTCCGCCTACTCTACCTCGAGCTCGAGTAGTAGTGAAGATGAAGGTGATCGGCGCAAGAGCAAGAAGGGGTCCAAGAACCTGAGCGGGTTGAGCTGCTTCGCGCGAGACGGCTTCTGCGGCATGGCACACAGCTCCGGTAGCAAGAAGAGCCAGAAGGAAGACTCGGACTCCGACTCCGAGGATGACGTACGTGATGAACTCTGCTTCTTGCGCCAAGAGACTGAGGAGCTTGGAAAATTGCTTGATAATCGTGATGTCATGCTTTGGGAAGCTAAGAAAATGAGGAAAGATCTTAGGCCCTCACTTGAAGATGCTAGGAATAGAGTGGTTGAGCTAGAAACACAGAACCTTGATGCTAACCTTGAGATAGATTCGCTTAAGGCTTCACCTGTTGCTTCTGATGAGGTTGATTGTGGAGATTGCTTTGTTTTCCTAGCTGATCTTACTACCCTTAAGGAAAAGCATGCCTCCAACTGTGAGGAACTAGATGTGCTTAGGGTTGAGCTGGCTGAGCTGCAGTCTAGGCCTACTTTGCTAGATCCTTGCACATCTTGTCCTGTGTTGCATGAAAGGCTTGCTGAGTCTCGTTCTCACATTGTTTCACTTGAGGCTGATTTGAAATCTCCTATTGCTACTTCCTACTCTACTTATGAATTGCATGCTATGAAGAATTTGGAACTTGCACATTATGTTGATCGCTTGCAGGATGAAAATGATGAGTTGAGGAAGTGTTTGAGTTGGTTGTCGGGTCAGGAGCCTCAGCTTGGCATCATGATTGCCGCCTTTAAGTGCTATGATGGTCAAGCACTTGGGGCTGACAAAATTGGAGAGAGCAGTGGTGAGAGAGATGAGAAAATTGGAGAGATTCCTATCCCACCAAATACAACACCCAAGAACAAGTTTGAGCCTAAGCCTAATCATCTCAGAAACAAACTTCACACAACCCCAGATCCACCAGTGTTTCCTCCCCAAACAAACAACTTCCAAAAACCGGTGAGATTTGTGAGTCCTAAGGGAGACGTGGTTGGAGAGAAGAAGGGAGAGAAGCCTAGTGAGGAACCACAACCAAAGCCCAAGCCAAAACCAATCCGGTTCCATTGTGAGTATTGTGGGAGAGATGGTCACAAGGGTGAGTTTTGCTTCAAAAGGAAGCGTGAGGAGAGAATGGTGTTGATGGCTGTTAAGTATTGCTTTTACACCGTCAACTCCTGCTATAAATAATTAAAAAGTGATCATCAATGCTAGAATAGGGGTTTATACTGACAATCTCCACAAGTGTTGGTGTTTCTAGCTTTTGTTGCAGGATGTACCAAATCGCGTGTTAAACGATGTATTCACAGAGCAAGGGAACCAAAGACTTATATAGGGTGCCATTGGAAATAGTGTCAAATGCCAAATTGGACTCCACCATTGCGACGAGCTCGTCGAGACGATCGAAACAATTATATTATTCACCTACATCAGAGTTTGTATGCACAAGATATGAAAAAGACAAAATAGCACACGTCAGCAGGTCCCACACCCTACCCGCCGTACCTCCTACGCACGCAGAGTAGCGCGAGACCGCCACGTGGTGGCACCTGACCGGCCGCCAGGCCGCGGTGCGGCGCGCCGCATGCGCGCTAGGGCGCGGGATGGCCCCGCTCAGACACGCGACAGGCCGTGAGCGGCCGACTCCCTTCGACGCGGGAGCACGCACGCGGGCCACGGGGCCACGTGCCGACCACCGGTTGGCCCCACCCCCATGGCGCAGGCGCGCGCAATTCGCCCCCGGCCGGGACGCGTGGCGGGCCGTGGTTGGCCGGCCGTAGGTCGGTTGCATGGGCCGCTGCAGTCCGGCCGATTCTCCCCTCTTTTGTGCCATTTCAGCGACCCAATCACCGGTTCAGCTCTGCATCGGGCAACTAGGGTCCGGTTCTTGATGTTTTGTCTCATGTTTGTCCATCAATCGGATTTGATTTTATTTTAGAGTCGAGGGCAAAAAAGCCCCAGCCTTAATTACAAGACATGAAGGTTTATCAATTTACAACGCTGAAACCGAAGCACTAGTGTCTCGCAGGACACTCACTCACTCCAAAGGAACAGAAAATTTAGAAGATTACTCAATGCTATTTGGGTTTCTAACACACACACCACTCGCCTGAACAGACACGTACAACTCATTCTCTTCAGGTCAAACGCAAAGGCAACATATTGCTGGTGGTCGTCTTCACTGGCGCCACCTCTTGCTTTTTTGTTCCTAGCAGATCAGCATGTGTCTCATCAGAAGCTCCTCCATGCATTGTCAAGCTTTGTTCTGAAAGCACGGTTCATTCCTTAGCTTCCAAATAGCCCACAAGCCAGCAGAAGCAATGGCATTTAGTTGCTAGAAAGTTTTTATTGGTCAACCAACACACACAAGGAAGGGAGAAATAGGGTCTCCCTGCCTTGGACCTTTACCAGGATTAAAGTAGGAACTCTCCTCCCCATTCAGATTGACCCCTGCATAGACACCTTTTACTAAGCTTTGTATCTGGATCATGTCCATCTCTGACTAAAACCCCTAGATGAAAGGATCTCAAATAGAAACTCCCAATTAACTCTATCATATGCTGTCTCGTAATCGAACTTCAATCTCAGACCTGGCTCCTTACTTTTGTTGAAAATATGAACTAACTCATGAGCCACCACAACACTTTCTAGAATGTACCTCCCTTTGATGACAACACAATCTCATTTGATTTATCCATTAAAATTTACATTCCTATGAGGATACATGTGCGCATCATTTTATTTCTTTATTTTCAACATCCTTCTATTGTTTCGTCTTTTCCTTAATCAGAAATACGTGTTCATAGTTATGTGCTCATGCAGGTCTATCTCTATCTAAAAATTTGTAACAGAAACTAATTGTTCTTGTGAAACTCGCTGAGCTGAATAGGCATTGTGCTATTTGACCACTACATATTTGTTTTCCACATACTTCCTACTAGTATATATATACATATATGCATACACCATTATTAGTACTACATCTGAATTTGTCCATGCTACCATATTAATATTTATGTGTGTGTGTAGAGACTCCAATTTGACAGGTGATGTGTAGACTGTACTAGTCGAAATCCATGGGAAAATCTATGATACTTCTCTACTACATTGGACAAGGGTATTATAGGCTTTAGTGCCCTGATAGATATTGAAGAAATGTTTGGATTTGAGCAGCGGGACTACATGTACTACATGAAGAGAAATGAAGGTTATACCTGTACAGCAAGTCCTATTGAAATTAAATCTAAGAAAGATATACTGCAAATGGTTCAGTATGTGGAGTCAAGCAATGAGAGGAAATTAAGGTTGGTACTGTCAAAAACTGTTGTTGATGCAGGGGTAGTTAGTGTTACACCCCTGAAACTTCAGAGGCAGCAGCGTAATCGTGATGCTGACCCTGATTCTGATGATGAAGACTACTATGGTGTTGATGAATAAAAAATTTGGCTTGAAGAACAAGACGAGGACTGTGGTACATATGTTGCTTGTTCTACACTAGCCACATGTAGCCTTGACTGCACATTATACTCATACCAGTGTTTCTAATTAATTTGCAGACCTTCACGATGACTTCAGGGAAGATACAGTTAAAGCGTACACTAAATGGTTAACTAGTGTCAGATCTATCAAAGAAATTAGTAAATCCTTTTTCCTTGTCGACTGTAGCTTATTTGTGATAAAAAATGTGAACCTTCTAAGTGCATGTGTTTTCCATTTTTTCAGAGGCATATGATAAAGTTCAAGCTAAACCTATAGAAGTAGTCGTACTCCAACAAGATGAGAGCAATGACAGCAGCCCGACGCCGCCACCAGAAACGATGCCGCCACCACAACTTCCATCGCATGCTAGGAAACCAAGGAAGACAAAAGGTTATAAAAGCTCTACACCTCGAGAAACTTCACTCTTTATTTTTCATTGGATTCTGCAACTGTTATTGTTCAGTAGTGAATGTTATTTTCTCTGGTGTGAATGCAAGTAGGTGGAAAGAATGTTGGTCGTGGAACCCTGAAAGGGTTATCTACAGTTGCCAAGAGATCAAGATCTGGCTATGAAAAGTTGAAAATCCAATTTTCATCAAAATTGGGTGGTCCCTGTGGAGAAAATAGATGTACCTTTGTTGATGAGATTGTTGTACATACTAGGCAGAGGGCTCCACTAATTGGAGTCCGATATTGGAGTGAAGTGCTTCCAGTAGTCAAGAAAGATATCATAAAAGCTGTCATGGTAAGTCACTGTCCACCGCATGCACCTTGTTAGTTTAATATAGATGACGTGTTCCCTTTATTTTGTTCATATCCAGTGTTATGATTGAATCATGCATGAATAACAAGTTTCCTTCCCACCAGGAAGGATGGGTTTTTGAGGGCATTCAAAATCCAGAGGAAAAGATATTGAAGATTGCCCACGAACGCTACAAAGGTTGGCAAGGTGACTTGAGTGCTACATACAAGGCATATAATAGTTATCCGGATAGAATGAGGCACAAGCCTACTGACCTAAACATTATGGAGTGGCACTGTTTGTGCCACTACTTTGCAACAAAAACATTCAAGGTACAATTTTTTCTACTAAATTAAAGAACAACATTGTGAGTTATATAGAAGATGAGTTCAACCTTTCATCGCTTAACAGCACTGGTTCACTCCTTGTAGGAGCACAACACCCAGAACTCTGATAATCGCAGACATCTGGTTAGCAACCATTCGGCTGGTTCGAAACCTTACTCTCAGTGGAGTTGGGAAAAGGTAAAGATTGGTTACAATATTCTCATCTTTCCCTATCTACATAAGAAAATCATATATTGATGTCGTGTAATGATGCAATCGTAGCGAGATCCCGAAACTGGTGTTGAGCCACGCCAGTTGGAACTTTGGAAGGTTACTCACTCTATGGATGGAAAATGGAGAAATGAGGTGGCTGAGACTATTTATGTGAGTGAAAATTTGATTGTAACCTTGCGTGCACATAACACTTGTTTAATTTTGAATCAAACCATGGGCATGGTTTTCTATCTTACAATTTTTTCTTGGCCACAACATTGTACAGTCAGGAAATTAGCTCTACTAGCAAATCTAGATGAGGGGGGTGAAGACACAAGTTCCACTCCTCGAGATGAAGACAAAGAGAAATTTTTCCAGAAAACATACAGGGAAAGAACACATGTCAAATCCTCTGTGTCATGTGGCCATGGTCACATGTCCACTCCAAGAAGCAACAATGTGTATCAAGAGAGGTTGTTACATGAGAAGCTCGATAAGGTCGAAGCACGAGAACGTCAACTGGAAGAAATACTCAAGATGCATGAAGCTGACAAGGAACGCGAGAAAGAAGAATTTAAGAAAATGATGGAAAAGCATGATCGAGCCTATCAAACACTTGCTGCCATGTTCAGAGGTAACCAGATGATTGTACCTGTTGTGTTGATAACTTGGCCAATGCAGCTAATATCTTACCATCCATCGTTTCAAATAAGCAGAATACACCTCAACCCAACAATAGTACAGGTCAAGATGACCCTAGGTTCGATGAGGATGGCGTTGCTGCAAGAATATTAGTGCAGAGTCAAGAAACAACGAACGTGGTAACGACTATACTTGGTTGTGATTGAGAAAATACATATTTATGCCACTTATCTCTCGCCTGCCCTCTTTCACAATGTGCAGACTCACTCTGAAACCATCAACAATAGTTCTAATGAAGCTGTACATACGAGGCCGGAGGAAAACATTCCTACAACACCAGTAGTGCAGGATCATGTAACAACAACCCAGGTAACGACATCGAACAAGCTTTCCAATCATGATGCATGGTGTCGTGCTTTTAATCACAACTCATATAGTTTCGATATAAAACTATACATTACAGATGCATCCATCAAGCACCATGACAAATGACACAGAAAATGTGCCACCTAACATTAGTCATACAAGTGCCAACATTACCAAGACACTGTTCATCGAGAAACATGATAATCATGCTCCACCTTCTGCACCTACAAGATATATCGCTACAAACACGCTGGTGAATTAGTCTAAGACGCAATCAGGAAAGAACAGAGCACAAGAGGTACTAACTGAACTGTTCTTTCTTAATGCCATTTATATTTTCTACTTCCAATCCATATGATGCTGCATATTCTCATTTCAAGACAAATTGGGTTCATATGATGTAATTCTCTAATTTCTTTACATTCAGAATGGCATGGAAAGAGAAGCTCTGGAGCCGAGAAAAGATTCAAGATCGACCAACAAAATCCCTTCGGAATCAAACAAGAAGCTCAAGCCTCCAAGCAAACCTCAGCTCCAGAAATGATGAAGATCTTCAACAATACTGGGTGGGAGTGATACCCAGACTGTTGTGATGCTAGGCTCTTTACAAACTTTGTTACTATTAATGTGCGTGATGGACAAGATTGCAAAATTTCATGTGGTGAATTTTATTCTGTTATATGAAGAATTGTGCTCTTGAATGATATGAATGTACATTGGTTGCATCAATCTATGTTTCGAATATTTTTGTTGCATTAAAGAATCCGAAATTGGGGACGGTAGGCATCCAACGTGTATCCTATGGCGACCAATATTTTGTTGCGCTTTCCTCTATGCCAATAGCGGCGAACCATAGTTCGTAGTGATATAGTACATGCATATGGCGGCCAAAATTCTTCTGATGCGTTATCACTAGAGCATACAATGTCGACACATGCTTCGTTGCGATACCCCTACTCATATAGCGACGGTACTAAGCGTTGCGATTTGGTTAAAGAACATGGCGACGACCAATCTTTGCTTGCTGTTGACGGTCTATATGTGTATCAAACTTCGTTTGGACTTGCAAGCGGACAAGTCCTCCGTCGTAGTCAAGAGACCCTTCTTCCCTTATGTGTGAACCGCGAAAAACACTTTGATGTTGAAAAGGGGTTTTGCATCTAATCTATGGAAGAACCATAAAACACATCTAATCTACTAAACATCGGAGGTAGCAAGAGAAAGAGAGGGAGAACCAACCTAGAGATTGAATCGGGTCTTTTGTTGAAGTTCCAAAACCGAGAAGAATAAGACAAATGAATCTCATTAAAAGCTTATTTGAATCGTGGCTTCTGTTCCAACTCCGAAGACGCCCGCCTTTTGGAGCCACCGTCCTGTCACAACGCACTCCTATTCGTGCGGGTTAGCCTAGGGCGAGTTCAACAAGAACAAGTTGCAAACGCTCGGTAGGTCAGGTATGCACCTCTAGCCACCATGGCTACAAGAACATCCTATGCAATTTATCCGCGGAATAGATTGGAGAATAAGAAAACCCAAGCGAAGACAAAGTCGTAGTGAAAGCACTTGATCGCTAGAAATCGGATTTAATCTTGCAAATTCAACATCACGAATGTATAATACATGGACAAGATCACCACCAGGATCCTACCTTGATCTTGATCCTAGCTCCGGGAACTCCGACGTGGTCTTCCATGCAAGGTTCCCACGCCGGCTAGGGAAACCCTAATCAACCTGATGAGGGCATCACCGTCTCGGGTATGACCACAATAGCATGTTTTTATTCCAAGGTGAACCGATTCTTTATCATCATTGTATTCAATACATTTGATGAATTGTTGCTACACTATGATGTTTGTTGGTTGTCATATTCAGAAATACTTACGCGGATCAAAAAGGGTGCTCAACACATATGGAAGCCATGGAGGACCAAAGAAGTTGATTGGGGACCAAATCCAAGTAATCCCCACGCCCTCCACCAAGCCACCACGTCACTTTTGGCCCAAAGATGGAAAGAGATCAAGGCCAACACGTTTTGGGCGCTGGATTCGGACTGCATGACTGGGCCAAATTACAACGGACGCCACGACCTCATACGGACTCCGTTTGTGACGTTCTTTATAAGGTTGGAAAGATAATTTGATGGAGCTTCCAATGGCACCAGTCGCATGTCGAAATAATATCTGAGTCGACGGGAATCGTCGAAACAAGTGGATGTCAAAAATCTGTAAAGGTGCTGCGTCACCCGGTTTTGGCCCGTTGGCCCGTGTATCATGTCGGAGCCCATAGGGGCGCGTCCTAGGGTTGGAGCACGACCCCCACCAGGTCCTGGTCGTGCCCCTACCCTCTCATATACCCCCATAGCCCCCACAAACAGATCGGGTTTTGTTTTGATGTATGTTTAGCCATTGCTAGTTCCTTGTAGACGCGTGTGTCGGCGAGACCACCCGTTCTACCCGATTCAAAACCCCAACTTGATTATTTCAGATTGGTTGTCATCTCAATATTTGCAATTCAGTTGCTTGTTCGGCTTGTTCTTGTTTGTTCTTCGATTGCTCGCTGGAACGGGTGCCCTAGTGGCGGTTGACGCGCTCCACAAGATTGCGGCAGCCATAGGAGGTGGTGTATCGGTTGCTAAGGCACATTCTTTGAAAGGATGTAGTCGGGCCGTGAACGTCATCTCCTCCAATCGAGTTACCCGCACACCTCTCATCGAAAGATCGTCCACAAACCCTACCGAGGTTCTCATCAGTTGGTATCAGAGCGAGGTTTATCGGTGAGAGACTATCAATCCATTGCTGTTTTTATTTTTCCTATAGTCCAGAAAAGCCAAAAAAATAGTAGATCAGTTTACTTGCAATCCTATAAATTTTTTGAGCCTTTACTAGTACTACTTAGTTAGGGCTTGTTGAGTTTTTGGTTGCATCGGTTTGTGTCGAGTTGCTGGTCTTAGTGTCTAATCCTTTAGAGTTTTGAGTTCTATCACGTTTGGCCACCACGAGATCCGTTACCATCATATACATCGCTGCGGTGTTTTTGCCACCACGAATACATCTTAAGTCCGATTCAAGTGTTTAAATACAATCTGAAGAGCTTATCTTTATCTCTTTCTAACGGATCTAGCCTTGTTGCAAAATTGGTTTTGAGCATTCCGCATTTGTCCTAGAGATTGGCGATCTGTAATCTGTGTTGCAAATCTTTTTGTGCTAGTTTTTGTCAGTAAAGGAGTAAAAACGTGAAAGAAAGAAATAGAAAAAAAAGAAGAAAACAGGAGAGAAAAGAGTTTGATCTTGCTGTAGCATTTGTGTGAAAAGAAAGAAGAAAGAAAAAGAGAGGAAAAAAAGACAAGAGGGAAGAAAAAAAATTGGGGCTGAATCCTTTGTGTTCTTTGTGTTGTACTGGTTGCTCTTTGTTGGTGCCTACCTTTGTGCCTAGGCTCACGTCTCTAGCATGGTTTAGCCTAGGACCAGCACAGTACCGCCGTTGAACGATTATTCATCTTGCTTTTATAACTAACGTGGTGCTAGTCCATTCCTTGTTTCAGCCCACCTATAGCTCCACATATTCGACTACAGCTTGACAGATTTTGTTGCTGCGGCACCGATACACTTCATTCTAGGCTTGCAAACTTGTTGGTCAGTGTCCCCTCCTATTGAGCAAGGTAAGAACTTGTAAGAGTTTGTTTGAACAAGTTCAGTTTGAGAGAATTACACCCAGCCCATCCTAGTAGTTGACAGGAGAAAACATATTATTCTTGTGTTTCTTGTTTTCTACTAACCATGGCAGGTGATACAAAGATTTTTGAGCAGTGGAAGCAAGACCCTCACATTCAAGATATCATTCAACACTTACCATTATATGCTGGTATGTTTGATCGTCATGCTTACATTGATTGGGAGCTTAAGGTAGATGCAGAATTTGATAATCATGACTTGACTGAACATCAAATGATTTTTGCTGCTTCTAGTGCTTTAACGAAATATACTTTGACTACATGGAAGCATATTTGTAGGCACAACAACATTCCGCAAACTTGGAAAGATTTTAAAATGCTTTTTCGAGATGAATGTCCCCGAGTATTATGCTGATTGTGTACTTGCAAAATTAGACAACTTGAAGCAAGGTAGTAGGACTGTCAAGCAATACTATCATACCTTCAAGATTTGTGTCATGTTTAGTGGATTAGATGAATGCATGAAGAATGTTATGAGTAGGTTTAAGAAAGGGATCAATTCTGAAATTCAAACCATGTTAGTTGGCAAATCATACGATAATATTGTTTTATTATTTTGGCTTGCTGTGAGTGCTGAAAAGGAAATTTTATTGTCTGTGAATACCTGCAAGAATGATGAGGCCCATAATGTTGAAAATTTGACCGCTATAAATGCTATACAAGAGCAAGAAATTGTAGAACTTATTGCTGATTTCAGTTTGCCACAAGATGAATTGCTTGTTGTTCCTTGTGATAAAGAGAACTTGTGAGTTGATGCTTCATTTACTTCTATGCCACAAGTAGTGAATAAGAGTGATACTTTTTGTTTGGAACCATCCACATGTGCTGAAGCAAAGCTTTTTCATCCTATTACTAGGCGCTGGATTCGGACTGCATGACTAGGCCAACTTGCAACGGACGCCACGGTCTCATACGGACTCTTTTTGGGGCGTTCTTTATACGGTTGGAAAGATAATTTGATGGAGCTTCCAATGGCACCCGTCGCATGTCAAAATAATATCTGAGTCGATGGGAATCGTCGAAACAATTGGACATCAAAAATCTGTAAAGGTGCTACGTCACCCGGTTTTGGCCCGTTGGCCTGTGTATCATGTCGGAGCCCATAGGGGTGTGTCCTAGGGTTGGAGCACGACCCCCACCAGGTCTTGGTCGTGCGCCTACCCTCTCATATACCCCCATAGCCACCACAAATAGATCGGGTTTTGTTTTGATGTAAGTTTAGCCATTGCTACTTCCTTGTAGACGCGTGTGTCGGCGAGACCACCCATTCTACCCGATTTGGAACCCCAACTTGATTACTTCAGATTGGTTGTCATCTCAATATTTGCAATTTAGTTGCTTGTTCGACTTGTTCTTGCTTGTTCTTCGATTGCTCGCAGGAACGGGTGCCCTAGTGGCGGTTGACGCGCTCCACAAGATTGCGACAGCCATAGGAGGTGGTGTATTGGCTGGTAAGGTGCATCCTTGGATAGGCTTGATGGGAACTGGGTGGCCTGATCTTCCATCAGGTAAGGATAACTTTCGATTTGGTCGGAGAGCGACACACCGATCCGGCTTCAGATCCAAAGACCCGAACCTTGCAACCTTAGCCCCACGTCTCCTCTGGTTATCAACCGTGTCACAAGCCGGTTGACCTCGCCAAGAAGGCTAATCCCTGCTGCAAATCGAAGAACACAAGCAAGAACAAGGTAAAATGCAACTCAATTGAAGTGGCAATTGCAGATGTATGATTAAGATCTCAACGTGGGGTTTCACAAGCCGATAACGGCGACTGTTCAAAGACAGATAACTCTAAAGAAAAACCCCCAAACCCTAACGAGGGTGTGGCAGCTGCTAATAAAGTCCCTAAGGTTGTGCAAGACCCCCTGGACGCGCCCCTATTGGGCTCCAACATGATACAAGGCCCAAAGACCAAAAAACAGCATCGCAGCGCCGGGACAGATTCTGAACGTCAACTTGTTCGGACCATACCCGTCGACTCCGAATGAATTTGGGCCTGAGACTGGTGCCATTGGAAGTGTAATGAAATTATATTTCCAACCATATAAAGAACACTGAAAACCGAGCCCATATGCAACTTGGGCGTCCGTTTTAGTGAACGCTACTCCTGGACTTCGAGATGGACTCGAAAACGACTTGATTGGGCCTCCAACTTAGTTTGGACGCCCTTGCTGTCCTCCTAAGGTGGTGGCCAAGGTGGAGGACGTCTTGCACCATTCTTAAAGTGTTCTTCACATTCTTGAAGCATGCTCCTACTTGGACCGGGGTCCCAAGGGTGAATATCATGCTCATGATGACGACGTCGCTTCCGAATGTTGGACTTTGATGAGCTAGCACTTTGAAACACACCTTCAATCAAATAAAGACATGTACATGTGGAACCAAGTGAGTTGTACCAAGAGTTACTACGCAAATATCGAAATGAGCTCACCATATAATCAATGGTCGTATCCGAAGATGTCATGTCCTCATCATCCTCCCCTTCTTGACAACAAACCGTCCTCGGTTTGAGTTTAGTTGGAGGACAAGTTGTAGGTAGTAGCCAACATTGCCCCCCTTCTTGAAATTTAACCTGCTTCTTTATAACAAAACTTGGGGATCTTGACAAGACATGGTTATAGCTAATGTAGCTCTCTACTTGATCACAGTGTTGCACAACAAAAGGAAGTTTCAGATTTAAATGAATGTGGACACGATGCACCCTATACTCTCCTTTACAATTATATTTGCCAATAAAGTGATATGTACAAGTAGACAACCATGACAACTCAGCACTTCTAAATTTTGTTTCCAAACTACTAAGAGCACATAGATTATCAAACTCAATACAACCCAAAGTATTTAGTGAAGACAATAATTTTTGTTCATCGAGTGCACTAGGAATTGGAATGAATACTTTATTTTCAGCACTAGTGTATGGCTCCAAAGCATGTGTATTATTAACATGGACTAGTTGTGACATAGGACTAAATGAATCAATTTCACACAGCTCTTCTTTGTCACAAGGAACAACAAGAAAATCATCTCGTGACAAAGGCAAAAAATTGAAAGATTCCACTACAAGTTGCTCTACATTAGCATGATCAGTGAAAAAATTTGGCTCATCAAAAGAATTCTCACCTTGTCCAAGGGTAACACCTTTTTCATTACCTTTGATCTCATTTTCAGAAATTGTAGGTGCACTTCTAGTTGCTGGTTCTGAAATCTCACATGAGGAAGGATCCTCCTCATTCTCTAGCACATAGTCCACGTCGTTGTCGTCAAATGGATCACCAATGACAACAATCTCGTCCATGTCCTCAACATCCGAAGCACTAGTGTACCCACTGTCATCTTGAAGAATGTATGCTCGTTGACTAGTACAAACATCCTGCACGTGTCCAAATCCATGGCAACGACAACATTGAGCTCTAAAAGTCTGTACCGTGGCTGTGGAAGAAGCACACTTGATAGGTCTCTGCAAAATGTTAGGAACAAGAAAAGAGGTGGTGTCCTCTTCCAAAGACTGTATCTCATTTTGGCAAATAGGTGCATGTAATTTTGACACATTATCATCACCTAAAAGAAGTTGTTTTTCAACCATGCAAGCAAGTTCAAATAATTGTGAAAGAGAGCAATAAGAGTGATCAACAAGAATATTTTGAATTTCAGGTCGAAGACCATGCAAAAATCTATTCTCAGTTGCTTCTACACATTCATTTATTTCACAACATATGCTACACTTTTGAAACTCTTTATAATATTCCTGAACAAACATATTTCCCTGCAATAAGCGCTGCATTTTCCTAAGCAACTCACGTTTATAAGAAAGAGGAATAAAACTATCACGCATTGCTTCTTTAAGTTGTTCCCATGTATCAGGTAAAGTATTTGTTGCAGTTAGCCCACACCACCAAATAGAGGCAAAATCCTTAAACTCACTTGTAGCTTGTTGAACTCTGTGTATCTCAGGAACTAGGTGGGAATTAAACACTTGTTCTACAGCTAGCTCCCAATCAATATATTTTTCACCATCATAAGATCCAGAGTACGATGGTATGGTAAAATTCCCTCTCATACCTTGATGATTGCCGTCTACCTGTAGTTGTTGTTTGTTCTTCTTTTGGTTCATCCTTCCAAACATCTGATCCATGATTTACTGCAATTCACACTTTGAACAGAAACTCATTGTTTGACTTTGTTAGTAATCAAAATAAATTCCTAGCAACTAATATATGTGTGTCGGTGGGAACAAGCTCTCACATGCCTTACCAAATTCTTACAAGTGTTCTTACCAAAGCAAGACAGTGGATGGTACAACTGGTGGCTAGTTTGGGAAACCTGTGAGAGCGTAGCACCAAGATTGCAAGGATCTTTTTCTGTACCGATCTGAAGTATATATTTGGAGCTGTGGGAGGCTTAATATATGGTAGCAAGGAAAAACAATAATTCAATTCAGAAATTGCAAATCTGAAAATTAAAAAAATTGTGAGTCACAAAAGGGCTATAGGACAGCGGAACCACGATGATCAAATATTTTTTAGGGCAATTTTCTGGAGTTTTAGGACGATGGCACAAACTAAACTAGGGTAAGCCTGATGGTAGTACCAACTGATGAGAACCCGCTAGGGTTTGTGGCTGATCTTTCGATGAGGGGCGTGGAAGATATTTCGATTGGAGGAAACGACGTTCACGGCCTGTCTACAACCTTTCCAAGAATGCGCCTTAGCAATCGATACACCACCTCCTATGGCTGCCGCAATCTTGTGGAGCGCGTCAACCGCCACTAGGGCACCCGTTCCTGCGAGCAATCGAAGAACAAGCAAGAACAAGTCGAACAAGCAACTGAATTGCAAATATTGAGATGACAACCAATCTGAAGTAATCAAGTTGGGGTTCCGAATCGGGTAGAACGGGTGGTCTCGCCGACACACGCGTCTACAAGGAAGTAGCAATGGCTAAACTTACATCAAAACAAAACCCGATCTGTTTGTGGGGGCTATGGAGGTATATGAGAGGGTAGGGGCACGACCAGGACCTGGTGGGGGTCGTGCTCCAACCCTAGGACGCGCCCCTATGGGCTCCGACATGATACACGGGCCAACGGGTCAAAACCGGGTGACGCAGCACCTTTACAGATTTTTGACATCCAATTGTTTTGACGATTACCATCGACTCAGATATTATTTTGACATGCGACTGGTGCCATTGGAAGCTCCATCAAATTATCTTTCCAACCATATAAAGAACGTCACAAACGGAGTCCGTATGAGGTCGTGGCGTCCGTTGTAAGTTGGCCCAGTCATGCAGTCCGAATCCAGCGCCCAAAACGTGTTGGCCTTGATCTCTTTCCATCTTTGGGCCAAAAGTGACGTGGTGGCTTGGTGGAGGGCGTGGGGATTACTTGGATTTGGTCCCCAATCAACTTCTTTGGTCCTCCATGGCTTCCATATGTGTTGAGCACCCTTTTTGATCCACGTAAGTATTTCTGAATATGACAACCAACAAACATCATAGTGTAGCAACAATTCATCAAATGTATTGAATACAATGATGATAAAGAATCGGTTCACCTTGGAATAAAAACATGCTATTGTGGTCATATCCGAGACAGTTATGCCCTCATCACAACCATCTCGACCCTCTCCTCTCCGGAATGGTGTCCCTCTCTTCTCTGCTCCTCGGCGGCGGATGACGAATGAATTGATGCGTGGCTCTTGGCAGGGGGACTATAAATAGCCTGAGGGTCATCTAGGTCAAAGGGGGCACCGAACCCATGCCAGAATGGGCTAGGCCGGCCGGCCTGGGCCCATTCTGGCCCGGTTCGGCCCCTGTTTTCTTCCCGTCGCTTCTCGTGTCTTCTAGAACTTTCTCCCAACTTCATGTGGGTCCTTGACGTCAGTTTCTCCGCGATTTGGATAGGGCTCCTTGTCGTGCAAGCTTCAGCATTTTCTGTCCAGGTCCTCAGAGTTTTTTGCTTTCACGGATTGGTCCTTGGGCCTCTTGGAGTCATGTTTACCTCGTGTCTTGACTTGTACCGGGCTTCATGACCTTCTCGCAAAGTGCTCGATGAACTCTACCCGGAAGTCCTCATTTAGGTGCTTAATCCCTGTGTAAACAATAAACTCCAAATACCACATGCGAGTGCGAACTTGATATATGATCAGGGTTAGGATCGTTAGTTTGGATATTAAATCAATACCAACATTGATGGTAAACTCATGGCTAGGTTGACGGAAATTCACCGTCAACATCTCCCCCATGCTTAAACCTTGCTCGTCCTCGAGTAAGCCTTCAATGGATATCAGCATTGCCTTTCATTGTTCATACCTGCACTTGATCATACACGAGAAAACATAATGCTCTCTAAATTTATATTTGTTAAAGTTCCATAGTGTACTAGCCTTCATCCCTACGGAGGGTGGATATCAATTAAGCTCTTCCCACAAGTAATTAGTCATGCTCCCAAATGTCAAATGAATCTCAGAAATTTTGAAGCATAGAGTAAGATGAATAAAAAGAGCTAAACCAAGTTCAAAAATTAAACCTTCTTGCATCTTGCTCATGAACTCTCATCTCATCTTGTATCTCAAGCCTATTTGTTCTACTCCTTTCCCTCTCAATATATATATATATATATAAGTGGTAGGCTTTTTATGGAGCTTTTGGGAAAAGTTTTGTCCTACCAAGATATTATTGTTGAGATATTATCAAAACAAGACAAGCTTCTCATGGTCTTACCGAGACTCGTCAAAAAGATCATTGGAAAATAATGTTGTTTCAAGGAGGGGGAGAGAGAAAAAATACACACTTGAGATAGGTGGACATATGCAAATGGCAAAGAGTGATCCCGAGGCACAAACAAAGTCCTCGTTATCGGATTGTACATGGTTGGAAAGATGAGTATGGGTCTTGATCTTGAATCCTCTTGAAACTCCTAATGCATCTAGAGAGCCGGGGAGCTTTATTTATATATATATTTATATTTTTTCTCTCATATTTTTTTCTTCTCTCCTTCTTCTTCCTCTCTTTTCCTTTCTTTTTTTTCATACTTTTCTTTCTCTCTTTTTTTCTTTTTTTTCTTTTTCTTTCTTAATATACTCCCCTTGAACTCTAGATTACATTGTACCTACCTCCTTGGCAGCTCCCCCATGCTTAGACGATTACACGTCCTCGGGCAAAGAGGTGGAAAATTTTTTTGTGCCAAGGTAGGTACTAAAAGTTCTATGTTTTCCTGGAGAGAAACACTTGAAATCTTCTAGGGATCCTTCACGCAACCTTCATGTCTTGGAGGTCTCCCAAAATTATACTTCAATCCTTGGCACCTTCATTCTTGTGATCTTCCTCGAAATATTCATCCATACTCAAATGATAGGTTGTGGTCAAGGAGGTAAACACAAAAAGATATATTGGGTTTTATGGGTGGATATCCGGCGAGGTTTGTGAAATTTCCGATGTGGAGATTCACAATGCACGGATAGAAAAGGCTAGCAATAAGATAGATACGCAAAAACGGAATGACCAGCTTCTTAGTCTCGGGCCAGAGAAATCAAGCCCTGAATTAATTCACCCAAAAATAAATTCTTGTATACTAAGTTTTTGCACTCAAATAAATATAAGGCTTTGGATAGGTAGAGCAACATGCAAGAGGTATTTTTTTGACGGGAATCAGCAGGGGAGGCCAACATGCAAGAGGTATTAATGACAAGGTTAGCATAATTTTTAAGAACAAAAAAAGATCATCTTTAACCCATCCAAAATTGAGAGCACGAAAAGAAAACTATGGGTCTTATCTTTATCATAACCTCCGCAAGGGATTAAGCTAGCATTTAGATTAATTTCAGATTTGTATTTTAAGAGAGCACTAGCTTAATCATGCATAAAACAAGTACAAAGATGAGCAAAGCGGCAACTTTCATCATATATCAACATGGCATTAACTTATTATCTTCACTAAAGGTGATAATCATGGTGGCAACTTTATTCATGTTGATTTAAAGCAAACACTACTACTTACACACATGCTGAAAATAAATAAAAACTGAAAATGCTACGCACACAAAATTTGCATAAAAGCTGAAAATAAAGAAAAGAGGAAAAGAGGAAATCGAACCGAAATTGAAGGCATCATTATTAATTTTCTTCTTCCTCTTTCTCCATTCTTCCTCTTCCGGTGGTTGATATTGATGGTCTTGCGCGGTGTATCCTTGCTTGTAGTGTGATTGCGTCGGTCCCTTCTTTTAATTGACTTGGTTTGGATGAGGTGCCATGAATGCTTCGTTGGGCACCATGTATGGCTGCCCCACTCCCCCATGCTTGCATCGGCACACTTCATAATATGGTGGAGGCATTGGTATTCCTCCATAAGGTGGTGGCATCGGGATCCCTCCATGTGGTTGTTTATTAGCTTGATGTGCAGCCCTTCCTTCATCTTGGGTTGCAGAGGATGATCCTTCTTCCACAATGCTTCCTCTTTTATTCTTCTTTGTCGGCACAAGAAGTTCTTCCTCTAACCAATTTTTGTCTCCCTTCAACAAATAATTTCAGCCCCATGTTGGAAAGAGGAACATCAACTTGCACCCTCTCCTCTCATATCCACTAATATATTTTCCTTGCTTCATGTACTCGACCCCAAAGAAATCCCAACGAGGAGAAATTTTGGGTTCCTTGTAGTCTTCTCCCGAGATCATTCCCCAAAAATCCTTCTAACATATTTTCTTGGACTTAAACTTGCTCCGGGGCTTCCTTCTTGGGACCGAGCAGCTCTCTAATATATCCATAAGGAACTAGTTACTCTTCATCTTCAAGGCGAAATGAGAGGTACGACACTCCTTCATCAATGACCGGTGCTAATGTATAAGAATTTCCAAGGCAGGCTCCTTGTGAGTGCCTTCACCAACTCCACTAAAGAATTTCACCCATCCAAGGTTGCTCAAGAGTAGAATCCCAACACTTGGAGGGCATTGTCATCGAAGTCAACACTTGGCACAAGCCTCTTCTCAAGACAAATAAGCCTCTCCTCCTCCTCCTCTATCTTCATAATGAATCCATTGAAACACCTCAGAGTGTATGGTGGTGGAGCGGATGAACGAGTTGAGCGTCATGGTGGAACGGGTGGCTCTTCCGTGTGTCCTCGCGGTTCGGTGTATCGCATGGACAAACTTCGTGTACTCCTCATGCCACCAAGGGGCAGCGTGTTGCTCCTCGGTGGTGCCACGTCTTCCCCCATGCTTCGGGGAGACTCAGAAATCGAGTGCCTCCTCGAAGAGCTTGATAATGGCACCTTTGATGACGATGAACGTGTCTTCTTGGTGAAGACATTGGTGGCTATCTTCCATATTGTTGCTGCACTAACTCACAACGAGTACACCGGGGGTTGCTTGCTGGTGGGAGAAACACACAAGGGAAGTATATGGAGGGTGGAGTTTATTATTATTATTATTATTATTATTATTATTATTATTATTATTATGATTATGATTATTATTATGATTATTATTATTTTTTAGAGGGTGGAGCGTGAGGTGCACAAGACATAAAGGATATATGCCCATAGGGTTTGTGGATACTTGAACATGCAACCGCCTATCATGGTGAAGCTAAACTAATTTATTAAGGTGTGAACATGAGGCCACTTTAGCTAAACCTACAAAAGATATGTTGATGGGATCTACAGGAGTAGTGAGATCTATACTCCCGAAAAGCATGGTTGCTAGCCTTAGGCATCAAAGCATTATCAACATAAACAAAAGATTGAAACAAAAGAATCGGTGATAACATGATAAGATCCTCCTCCCCATGGAACCCAAATATATCTAGGTTGTTTCTGGAACTTATGGGCTATGAACTCAAGAACACGAATTAACAAGTGCATAAAATACTTACCAGGCGAAAGGGGAGCACCGGGGGACATAAGTGGAGTCTAGGACGGCCGGCCTAGGCTGATCGGCCTAGGGGCCCTCCTACTCCATTTTCTTTGATCCTTCTCCGAGATACTTCTTGCTCCCTTCTTGCCTTGTGTCCGCGTGATCCACGAGATTCCTCCACCAAATGTTCACAACCACTCCTTTGCTTGCACGATTAAGGGTTCCACCTCCATTGTTTTACTTCATGTCACATCTTGTTCCCTTGCCTCTTGTGCTTCCACCAATTTCCTATAAAACAAAGGCCTTGCTTCCCCCCATGCTTGTTGTTTGCATGTGCCCAAGATGCCAAATGATGGACACGTGATGCATCGTGGGGCACTATATGTTAATCAAGCTCAAGAACCTCCCTTAATCATGTTTAGATGCTAATCACTTCTATAATTATGAAACCTTAAGAATTAACTCAGCGCTAGCGATGAGTCCAAATATATCATTAGAAGAGGAGCTTTTAGGCATCCAAAACAATTATAAAATTCATTTTGGTTGCACCGGGATCGATTGCTTTCATTAATTGATAGCAAGTTACTCCGGCTTGACTGTGGGGGTATAGATTTAGGTTCTAATTTTGGCCAAACATGAGAGAGATATTTTGAATAAAAATAAAGTCAATGGGGCTTAGAAAAATTCTAAATCTAGAGAAACCGATGGATGTCGAGTTGAATGAAACCAAAAATCAAGTTTCCTAGGTTCACACAAGTCCAACCATGCGTCAAAGATTAAAAATATTAAGAAACATAGCGAGGCTCTACTCATGTGTTTTTATCATGTAAAACAAGCCAACCTTAACACCATGGAGAGGATGAAAGGTTGGGGTAGGTTCTGAATTTTTGGTACTAGTTTCTCAAATATAAGCAAACAAAACTTGAGATGGCTCAAGTCATCGGTTTATGATGAATATAAAATTCAAATAAAACGACCGAGCAATTATAATGTCTCCAAAAATTATTCAACCACATAGGAATTTATAATATGTAATGCGTAGCAAATTATAAGACAAACTTACTTGAAAAACCTGAAAAATTCTTCGGGTTGCCCTCCCTGTAGCTTGACTCTTCAACAGGTCGTCCTCTCGGTAGCTTATTCATAACTCGACGATCGGGTTGCCTCCCGCAAGTGCTTCGTTTATAGTCTATAGCTAGACTTCTTCTCTTCTTCACTTTGGATCAACGCTCTTTGCGGGCGTTGCAATCTTTGAGACCCCACTTCTACACCATCCTTGGCTTCGGTGTAGGTTTATTCTTCGGCTTAGTCATCTTTTTGGTCTTCACAGGCGTACGTTGATTCTTGGTCTTGACGGATGCAACAACTTTTGCGTCTTTTTCACTTCATTCTCCCTTGACTCCTCCCTTCCAATTCGACGACGAGGTAGAATGTATTTAATATTGACCACTTTACATACCTCGAATCATGGTTGACTTGAATGCACTCCTCACGCCATCGATGTCGAACTTGATCTCCCACTTGCTGACGTCGATTGCTCTGACGGTCTCGAGGAACGATCTCCCTAGGATGAGTGGCGGATGAGGTTGATCTTCTTTCGATCTTGGAGGTGGAGTTTCTCTTGGTGATTCCGACGATCCTCGGCCTCCGCTTTTAGATCTTGTGTCGCACGTCACCTTTGCCTGCAATGTTTTTTCTAGACCATCCACAAAATATATGTTTTTTTGTTGGAGATGTAGCCGTCCATCTCCGGTTAGGGTTAGCAAATATAAACAAAATAAAGAAAACTAAAAGAAAACTAGGGTTTAGCAAAACCCTAGATTAGATTGATTTTTTTTTCGAGGATGGTCGAAATCAAGAGATGCAAGAGAAAGAAAAATCAAGAGAAAAACTGAAAATATTTACAAACGCAAAACTAGATTGAATCTTGATTACTTGTTCCCCGGCAACGGCGCCAGAAAAAGGGGCTTGTTGACGGTCTATATGTGTATCAAACTTCGTTTGGACTTGCAAGCGGACAAGTCCTCCGTCGTAGTCAAGGGACCCTTCTTCCCTTAAGTGTGAACCCAAGGTATCGAATTCGTGGAACAATGTGTAACGCAATTTCCAATCTAATAAGCGAAAAACACTTTGATCTTGAAAAGGGGTTTTGCATCTAATCTATGGGAGAACCATAAAACACATCTAATCTACTAAACACCGGAGGTAGCAAGAGAAAGAGAGGGGAGAACCAATCTAGAGATTGGATCGGGTCTTTTGTTGAAGTTCCAAACTGAGAAGAATAAGGCAAATGAATCTCATTAAAAGCTTCTTTGAATCGTGGCTTCCGTTCCAACTCCGAAGACACCCGCCTTTTGGAGCCACCGTCCTGTCACAACGCACTCCTATTCGTGCGGGTTAGCCTAGGGCGAGTTCAAGAAGAACAAGTTGCAAATGCTCGGTAGGTCAGGTATGCACCTCTAGCCACCATGGCTACAAGAACATCCTGTGCAATGTTGGTATTGATTTAATATCCAAACTAACGATCCTAACCCTCATCATATATCAAGTTCACACTCGCATGTGGTATTTGGAGTTTATTATTTACGCAGGGATTAAGCACCTAAATGAGGACTTCCGGGTAGAGTTCATCGAGCACTTTGCGAGAAGGTCATGAAGCCTGGTACAAGTCAAGACACGAGGTGAACATGACTCCAAGAGGCCTAAGGACCAATCCGTGAAAGCAGAAAACTCCGAGGACCTGGATAGAAAATGCTGAAGCTTGCATGACAAGGAGCCCTATCCAAACCGCGTAGAAACTGACGTCAAGGACCCACATGCAGTTGGGAGAAAATTCTAGAAGACACGAGAAGCGGCGGGAAGAAACCGAGGCCGAACGGGGCCAAAATGGGCCGAGGCCGGTCGGCCTAGGACGGCCGGCCCAGCCCATTCTGGCGTCGGTTCGGCACCCCCTTTGACCTAGATGACCCTCGGGCTATTTATAGTCCCCCTGCAAAGAGCCACGCATCAATTCATTCGTCATCCGCTGCCGAGGAGCAGAGAAGAGAGGGACACCATTCCGGATCAAGATCAAGGTAGGATCCGGTGGTGATCTTGTCCATGTATTATACATTCGTGATGTTGAATTTGCAAGATTGAATCCGATTTCTAGCGATCAAGTTCTTTCACTACGACTTTGTCTTCGCTTGGGTTTTCTTATTCTCCAATCAATTCCACGGATAGATTGATCCCTTTTTTGCTTGGCTGACCTAAAGAAAACATAAGCACCGACAAGTTTCATAACACTACGTATTATGATCAGGAGGAACAACCCGTAATTAAACATCAACAAGGAACAAGTTTCATAATAATCAAGTACTACCTATTTTTATCTTTCTCGCGCAGTATCCGTTGCTTCTCCTTCTCCATCTGGATAACACTCTGTTGTATCGATTGCTTCTCCTTCTCGATCTCGATAACTAGCTGCTAAACCGATTGCTTATACACTTCCATCGCATCGATGGCATGTTTCAGCTTTCCCTTCATGTTTTCCAGCTCAGTGGTAGTTGCTTTAAGGTTGATGTTAGCCTTTACGCATTCTTCCTTCCATGACCTTGCCTCCTCTTCAAGTTTTGCCTTCCAGTCCAGTACCAGGTCTTTCGACTCTTGGTCAAGAATCTCACCTATTTCTTTCAACAAGGCATTGTCCTGGTGTAACATATGGGCACACATCTCCTTGTACTTGTTGGTCTATTGCAATTGTTCATGTAACAATTAGTTAGCCATCTCCTTGAATTTCCTCATCTCTCGCATAGTTGTATTTAAAATTTCCTGACACAGCTCCTTGTATTTTACAGCCTCTTGTTGCGCCATGAGTTCTCTGCCTTGTTTTTCTTGCATGTCTCTCTTCACCTCCTACCTTGTTGTAATAGCGACAACAAGTGGCGTTGCAACACAGGTTATTGCAACGAAAGGCGTCGTTGTGATAGAGGTTTTTGCGACCACTTTGCTCGGTTGCAAACAAGTGCTATTACAATCAAAGAATCGTGTCGCAATGTGATACGTGCCATTGCAATTTTTATGTAGGCTATCACAACGAAGTCAGAATCTGTCGCCTTATGCTTGAACCAAAATGCAACTAATTACCGTCGCTATACAGCATGAGGTTCACGCAACCAACTATGGGTCGTCGCATTATGCTTGAAGTAAATCACGACGCTAATTGTCGTTGCCATACACAGAGGGTCACGCAACAAATATGGTTCGTCGCCATATGTCCAACGAAATTGCAACACTAAGTGTCGTCGCCATACACGAAGGGATTCACGCAACCAACTATGCGTCGTCGCCATAAGATTGAAATAATTCACAATGATAATTACTGTTGTTATACACATAGATGGTTATGCAACCAACTATTGGTCGTCGTCATATGCTTGAACAAAATAGCAACATGTACACAACATTATAGTCTGTGGCTTTGTAAACATCCTGGCGCGGTGCGTCTCGTTGTCGTGCGTCTTCCTCAACCGCACGCGCGTCTGTCCCTTGCTGCGTGACCCCACCGCGACATTCACTTTCATTCTTGCACCTACATCTGCCGAACCATTCCTCTGCGCCTCCCCATCCGCACTCCGCTTTTGCCTTCCCTCCGCTACCGCCTCCTCCCGCGCCATCCTCTCCAACCCGCCCGTCGCCTCTGCTTTTCCATCCACGCCCGCGCCATCCACCGGAACCTCACCCGCGCCATCAAGATCCGCCACCGTGCATCGCCCACACCCGCGCTGTCTGCCGGAGCTACACCCGCGCCGTCAAGATCTGTCGTGCGTCGCGAAGGCTCACGTCATCCGCCGGAGCCGCACCCACCATCGGAATTTGGGGAAACCCTAACCGCATCCGGTGCCTATCGAGCAAGACCCCCTCCATTGCCGTCGTCACCTCGGCCAAGGTGCCTCCTATCCTTCAACCTCGGGCGCCGTCGGAACCCTCCCAATCATGGGCAATCGGCTCTTCTCCCCTCTTCTCCCTCCGCTCCATCCCATCTGCGCGTATACTGGGGTGGGGCACCGCCTCTCCCCATCAGGCGGCAGGTGCTGTTCACGGAGCGGGACGCCGTTGACTTCGTTCTTGGTGCAGCCTCTCTCCCTCCCATGCGCCCACAACTCCATCAGGACCCTTGCGTGCTGCCCTTGTGGAGATGTGTCATGCTGAGCCCGAAGGCACGTCTGTCCGGAGAGTTCGTTGACACCACCGGGATAGCCTTCAGGAATCAGGTTCAGCAGGCCCTTCACATCTCTAGCAACATATCAGCAAAAGGTGTCGCATTCATCTACATCTCTGCTCCCAGGCCCACTGCCATTCGCTCCCAACGATCAGCTTCTCTGTAGGTACCATTGGGCATTTCAGACTATATCTGTCCCTATTGCATTTGTGGATTAGTCTTGTACTCCTACTGCAATCCTTAATTGGGATGACAAAAATGTCCTGCTGACCATGTGCAGGTACGCATTGGTTGTCCGCTCGCTCTTCAAAATCTTGGCACAGAGCTCCATGGCTCAGGGATTCATCCTTAGGCAGTAATATTTCCTAAAGTAGGTAGTAACCGTTGCAAATGGTTCATCATTGCATCAGCGGAAAACATTGCTTGACTATGGTCATATGTGAGATACTACTGGTATTACAATTTATGATTGTTTACTTTGAGTACACAACTTTACAATCAAGAACTATAATTAGGACTCAAACATGTTCTACCATTTAGTCTCTGAACATCCTTTATGAATGCACCATTATCTGTAATTAATCAGAATCATTGAATCAAAATATAAAGGTTTCTTTGAAACTAGCTGATACAAAATTGACCCTTCCAAGTTAGACAAGTGCTACGATGTATGCTTTGAGATGCCTTTTGTTTGTTCCATGGGAATTATTCTGTAGCATCCTGCATAGTTTCCACAGTTTACCCATGGCACAACATCTTGTTGAGTTTCTGCAGCAGTAAATAATGCATGCCATTGTCGTAATACAACACTTAATTCTCATACTTCTCCTTATCTCATCTTGACTCATTTTTCCAAAAAACGGTGTCAACACATGCACCCCCCCATTTCGGAGTAAATATCTTCTGCTCTGAAATTTACTTGATTCTGGTATCCTTCTCGTTTCGAAGACGGCCAGAAAATCCAAACAAATATTTCCAAAAGGATCAATAAATACAACTGCCTCAGCTCTCCTTTTCCCCTGAACTTCGTTGCTGTTGACGGTTGATTGTCGTATCAAAGTTCGATTGGATTTGCAAGCGGACAAATTCCCCGTCGTAGTCAAGGGACCCTTCTTCCCCTAAGTGTGAGAACCCAAGGTATCGAATCCGTGGAACAATGTGCAATGCAAGGATTCAATCTAGTAAGGCAAAGAAACTCCTTTTGAAGAACCAAGTTGCGTCTAATATAAGAGATCATCAAGAAAACACATCTAATCTAATCTACTAATAGGTAGCAAGAGAAAGCATAGAGGTAATCGATCTAGAGAGTCTAGATCATGCTTATGTTGTAGCTCCAAACAAGATAGATGAAGATAGAAAAGCGAATCTCATTAAAAGCATCTTTAAACCGTGGCCTCCGATCCGATTCCGAAGACGCCCGCCTTTTGGAGCCACCTTCCTGTCACAACGCACTCCTATTCGTGCGGGTTAGCCTAGGGTGAGTTCGAGAAAAATAAGTTGAAAACACTTGGTCGGTCCGGTATGCACCTCTAGCCACCGCGGCTACAAGAGCGCCCTATACAATCTATCTTAAGTATAGATTGAGGAAGAAGCAAAACCAAGGGAGAACAAAATCATCGAGAAGGCACTTGATCGCTAGAAATCAGATTCACTTAAAGACTTCACCATGAATGATTACATGAACAAGATCACCACCGGGATCCTACCTCGATCTTGATCCTTGCTCCGGAGCTCCGACGTGGTCTTCCATGCAAGGTTCCCACGTCGGCTAGGAAGACCCTAGACAACTAGCACGACCCTCCTCTCCGAGATGGTGTCCCTCTAGCTTCTCTGCTCCTCGGCGGCGGATGACGAATGAATTGATGCGTGGCTCTTGGCGAGGGGGCTATAAATAGTCCGAATGGCGTCTAGGTCAAAGGGGGCGCCGAACCGGGCCCGGAATGGTCTCGGCCGGCCGGCCTGGGCCGACCGGCCTGGGCCCGTTTCAGCCCAGTTCGGCCCCGGTTCCCTCCCGGTTGCTTCTCGTGTCTTCTGGAATTGTCCACTTCCTGCATGTGGGCCCTTGGCGATAGTTTCTCCGCGGTTTGGATAGGGCTCCTTGTCGCGCAAGCTTCAGCCTTTTCCGTCCAGGTCCTCGGAGTTTCACGGCTTCAAGCTTCGGTCCTTGGGCCACTTGGAGTCATGTTTACTTCGTGTCTTGACTTGTGCCGGGCTTCATGATCTTCTCACAAAGTGCTTGATGAACTTTCCCGCGAAGTCTCCCTTTTAGCGCTAAAACCCTGCATAAACAATAAACTCCAAATACCACATGCGAGTGCGAACTTGACATATGATGAGGGTTAGGATCGTTAGTTTGGATATTGAATCAATGCCAACACCGAAGGTAAACTCATGGCTAGGTTGACGGAAATTCACCGTCAACATCTCCCCTATGCTTAAACCTTGCTCGTCCTCGAGTAAGCCTTCGATGGATATCAGTGTTGCCTTTCGTTATTTAAACCCTGCACTTGATCATACACGAGAAAACATAATGCTCTCAAAAATTTAATTTGTTAAAGTTCCATAATGTACTAGCCTTCATCCCTACGGAGGGTGGATATCAATTAAGCTCTTTCCACAAGTAATTAATCATGCTCCCAAATTTTAAATGAATTTCAGAAATTTTGAAGTGTAGAACGAGATGAAGAAAAGAGCTAAACCAAGTTCAAAAATTTAAACCACCTTGCATCTTGCTCATGTACTCTCATCTCATCTTGTCTCTCAAAGCCTATTTATCCTACTCCTTTCCCCTCTCAAAAACATATATAAGTGGAAGGCTTTACTGGATCTTAAGGGAAAAGTTTAGTCCTACCAAGATATTATAATTGAGATATTATCAAAACAAGACAAGCTTCTCATAGACTTATCGAGACTCGTCGAAAAGGTCATTGGAAAAATAATGTTACAAGGAGGGGAGAGAGATGAACACACCCTTTTTTAAGATAAGTGGACATGTGCAAATGGCAAAGAGTGATCCCGAGGCACAAGCAAAGTCCTCGTTATCGGATTGCACATGGTTGGAAAGATGAGTATGGGTCTTGATCTTGAATCCTCTTGAAACTCCTAATGCATCTAGAGAGCCGGGGAGCTTTATTCATTATTACTTTTTTTCTTTCTCTCTCTTTTTATACACATTTTTTTTCTTCTCTCTTAATTCTTTCTTTCTTCTTCTCTTGTTTTCCTTTTTTTATTTATTCCCCTTCAACTCTAGATTACATTGTACCTACCTCTTGGCAACTCCCCCCATGCTTAGACGATTGCACGTCCCCGGGCAAAGAGGTGAATTTTTTTTTGTGCCAAGGTAGGTACTAAAAGTTCTATATTTTCCTGGAGAACAACACTTGAAATCTTCTAGGGGTCCTTCCTGCAACCATGTCGTCTTGGAGGTCTCCCAAAATTATACTTCAATCCTTGGCACCATCATTCTTGTGATCTTCCTCGAATTATTCATCCATACTCAAATGATAGGTTGTGGTCAAGGAGGTAAACACAAAAAGATATATTGGGTTTTAAGGGTGGATATCCGGCGAGGTTTGCAAAATTTCCGATGTGGAAACTTACAATGCACAGATAGAAAAGGCTAGCATTAAGATAGATACGCAAAAACGGAATGACCAACTTCTTAGTCTCGGGCCAGAGAAATCAAGCCCTGAATTAATTCACCCAAAAATAAATCTTGTATACTATGTTTTTGCACTCAAATATATATGGCTTTAGATAGGTAGAGCAACATGTAAGAGGTATTAATGACAAGGTTAGCATTACTTTTAAGAACAAAAATACATCATCTTTAACCCATCCAAAATTGAGAGCATGAGAAAAACTATGGGTCTCATCTTTATCATAACCTCCGCAAAGGATTAAGCTAGCATTTAATTTAATTTCAGATTTGCATTAAAGAGAGCATTAGCTTAATCGTGCATAAAACAAGTACAAAGATGAGCATATAGGCAACGGTCATCATATATCAACTTGGCACAATTTTCCATCCATATTAATTATCATAAAACGATGGTGAAATTTATTCATGGTGATGGAAAACAAAAACTACTACTACCACATACATGCTGAAAATTTAAAAAAATAGAAAATGCTCGCACACACAAATTTGCACATAACTGAAAAATAAAGAAAAGGGGAAGGAAAAATCAAACCGAATTTGAAGCATTACTTCTTCTTCCTTCAATGGTCGATCCTTCTTCTTTATGATTAAAACTTGCTTGAAGTGCCTCGAAGTATATGGTGGCAGAGCGGATGAACGAGTTCGGGTGGCTCCTCCGTGTGCCCTTGCGGTTTGTCCCACATGGACAAGCTTCGTGTACTCCTCATGCCTCCAAGGTGCAGCGTGTCGCTCCTTGACGGTGCCACGTCCTCCTCCATGCTTCGCAGAAACTCGGAAATAGAGTGCCTCCATGAAGAGCTAGATGGCACCTCCGACGATGATGATATCCTTCTTCCGGGGATGATGTTCATGGCCTTTTTCATCGTGCCTTGCTGCACAAATTCACAAACAACTCTCCCGGGGGTTTCTTGCCGGAAGAAAAATGCACAAAGAAAGTATATGGAAGGACAAGAATTGTAACGAAATTTCAGGGATTTTTAGAGAAGGAAGTGAGGTGTGAATTTTTTTTTTGAGTGGTTCGTAAGGTTTCTGGACTATGAACTTGGGAGCATGAACTTGAAAATGAGTTAGAGGCTTATCGGAGGAAGATGGACACCGGGGGCCACAAAAAGAGGCCAGGCCGACCGGACCAGGCCGGCCGGCCTGGGGTCCCTGCTGCCCCAATTGCCTCGGCTCTTCTCCCACTTGCTCCTTGCTGCATTATGTCCTTGTGTCCTCATGCTCCACAAGAATCCATCGGCCAAACTCCCTCGGCCACTCCTTTGTTTTGAATAATGAGATCAATGCCTCCCTCCTTTACTTTGTGTTACTTCTTGTCTTCCATGGTTCATGTGCTTTCACTTATTTCCTGCAAAACAAACTCATATCCCTCCCCCATGCTTGTCCTTTACATGTGCCCAAGATGTTTTGAAGATAAAGCCTTCCCATGATGCATCATCGAGCACGAGGTGTTAAATAAACCTCAAATCCTTCTCTTGATCATGCTTAGATGCTTATTACTCCTCTAAATTTCATAAATTAAAGATCTAGCAATGAGTTTAAATATATTATTAGAGGAGTTTTTAAACATCAAAAACAATTTGTAAGTCGAAAACTTTCTGACTACCTTTATTTTGGTTGCACCGGGATTGTTTGCTTTCATTAATTGATAGCAAGCTCCTCCGGCTTGACCGTGGGGTTATGGGTTTAGGTTCTAAATTTGGCCAAACATGAGAGAGAGAGAGAGATTTTGAATAAATAAAAACAATGGGCCTTGGAAAAACTCTAGCTCTAGAGAAACCGGTATATGTTAAGTGAAATCAAACCAAAAATCGAATTCCCTAGGTTCACGCGAGTCTCAATACTAGCTCTAGTGAAGTGGTGGAAGTAAAGCCCAAGACTTCCAAGACTAAGAATGAAGATTCAAGTGAAGAAGGAAGTACGGATGAAGAAACCGCCTTTGCCATAAGGAAATACAAGAAGTTCTTGAAGTTCAAGGCATCAAGGAAAGGCGGTGATGATAGAAAGAAGAAGTCGCAAAGAAAGTGCTATGCGTCAAAAGATTTAAAAACATTAAGGAACATTGCGAGGCTCTACTCGTGTGTTTTTAATATGCAAAACAAATCTGAACTACCATCATGGAGAGGATGGAAGGCTCAAATAGGATCTGAATTTTAGGTTCTAGTTTCTTGATAAGAGGCAAATAAAACATGGGATGGCTCATGTCATCGGTTTTAAGATTGAAAAATTCAAACATAATGATCGAGCAAATAAAAGGTTCTCTAAAAAATTGTTCAACCACTTAAGAGTTAATAAAATGTCTTGCGTAGCAAATTCTATGACCAACTTACTTGGAATTTGGAAATTTTTCGGGTTGCCCTCCCGGTAGCTTTTATTCTTGATCGGGTTGTCCTCCCGGTACCTTATTCTTGACTCGACGAACGGGTTGCCTCTCGCCTAGCGCTTCGAATATAGTCCATAGCTAGACTTCTTCTCTTTTTCACTTCCGATCAACGCTCTTTTGTGGGCGTTGCAATCTTGGGTACCCACTTCCACACCATCTTGGGCGCGGGCTTATTCTTCGGCTTAGTCATTTTTTTGGTCTTCACAAGCTGGCTTTGTTCTTCGGTCTTGACGGATGCAACAACTTCCTTGATCTTCTTTTCCTTCCTCTCCGGCTCTTCCTTCTTCTTAGGCTCTTCCTTGATAAAGCGACGATGAGGTGGAACATATTTAACATTGAACGTGTTGCATACCTCGAGACGTGGTTGAAACTTGAATGCACTTCTATCGCCATAGATGTCGAACTCGATCTCTCCAACTTTTGAGGGTGCATCTTCGTCGATTCCCACGGATAGCGAATAGAGTTGTCTCCCAACTCTAGACACATGGCCATAGGCTTGAGTGATAGGCGTAGCTTCTCGGACACGTCTCTTGGCATGACTTCCATACTTGCTCCAAGGTCGCATAATGTCATCTCGTGCTTGTTGGCAAGCATGTCTCGGAAGTAGCGTGGAGGCATCTTCATGTATTGGCTCGGCATCTCAAACTCCGGTCCCTCGGTTGTGATCTTCGTGGTCTTCTTAGTGTGATCCTCGGTCTCTCCCAAATTAGTTTGAATAGCCTTCGCCATCTCGGGACCTTGGGGTTGTCCCGACAATCTTCCTTTGTTACCCATTGGGCGCCCGGCAAGTTGTCCCACTTGCGTCTCTAGCATCTTCATCATAATGAACACTCCACGGATAGAGCTTCCGACCTCCGTCACCTTACCATCTAAATCCTCCAATATTTTCTCCATAGCCTCGAACTTAGTGACGGCGTCCTTGTTGATCTTAGCTTACTCGTCCATGAAGTCCTTCAATTGTGTACAAAGAGGAACCAAATCTTGAATGGATGAACTTGCATTAAATCGGGGTTTACCTCGGACATGGCCGTACCCCTCACACTTCTCGCATGTGGATCTTGCCTCGGCAGCCTTTAGGTCTTGAGCTTCTCTCTCCATCTCCATCTTCTCCATCCTCCTCATAAGTAAACCGATATGCCACTCAAGGAATTCGGCTCGCATGTATTCATTGAAACGCTCCGAAGCTTCCGCAATCGTCTCTGTTGGGAATTGAGCAAATGTATCAATCTTGTTGCGCAAACTTGGAGTCTTGGTCGGTGAATAAAATTCCTTCATAAAGTTCCTCATCAACGCTTCCCAATCTTGCATCGACTCTGCCGGTAGAGCGTGGAACCAATGCAAAGCTTTTCCAAGTAGTGAGAATGGAAAAAGCCTTGCCCTCATTTGATCTTGAGTCACCCCATCCTCATCGAAAGTATGACATAATTGAACAAATGCTTGGAGGTGAAGGTCCGGATCCTCTTTACCGGTGAAAGGCGAGTGTTGTACCATGCGAATAGTTGAGACCTTGATCTTGAACGGCCTTCCGGCGTCTTGAAGGTTTATGATAGGTAGATCAACGATGTCCGAGGTGCATAGCTCGATCTTGTGCTCCGGCCGTGGTTGTTCTCCCATGGGTGGCGGTTGAGGTTGATCTTCCTCCGGACTTGGAGGTGGTGATTCCTTTGGAGATCCTGGCGATCCTTCGGCCTCGGCTTTTGGATCTAGGGTTTCCAATCCTTTAGCTTGTGTTGCATGTCTCCTTTGCCTGTAAAATTTTCCTGGATCATCCACAAAAGAAAGTTTGGGTTTCTTGGAGAGGTAGCCAACCATCTCCGGGTAGGGTTAGCAATAAACAAAAATCTAAAAAGAAAAATTAGGGTTAATCAAAAACTAGATTAGATTGATTTTTTTTTCTATTTGAGGATGATCAAAGTTAAGGGATGCAAAAGAAAAATCAAAAGAAAAACTGAAAATATTCACAAAAAAAGCGATACTAGATTGGATCTTGATATCAAAGTTCGATTGGATTTGCAAGCGGACAAATCCCCCGTCGTAGTCAAGGGACCCTTCTTCCCTTAAGTGTGAGAACCCAAGGTATCAAATCCGTGGAACAATGTGCAACGCAAGGATTCAATCTAGTAAGGCAAAGAAACTCCTTTTGAAGAACCAAGTTGCATCTAATCTAAGAGATCATCAAGAAAACACATCTAATCTAATCTACTAAGAGGTAGCAAGAGAAAGCATAGAGGTAATCGATCTAGAGAGTCTAGATCATGCTTATGTTGTAGCTCCAAACAAGATAGATGAAGATAGAAAAGCGAATCTCATTAAAAGCATCTTTAAACCATGGCCTCCGATCCGATTCCGAAGATGCCCGCCTTTTGGAGCCACCGTCCTGTCACAACGCACTCCTATTCGTGCGGGTTAGCCTAGGGCGAGTTCGAGAAGAACAAGTTGAAAACACTTGGTCGGTCCGGTATGCACCTCTAGCCACCGCGGCTACAAGAGCACCCTATGCAATCTATCTTAAGTATAGATTGAGGAAGAAGCAAAACCAAGGGAGAACAAAATCATCGAGAAGGCACTTGATCGCTAGAAATCAGATTCACTTAAAGACTTCACCATGAATGATTACATGAACAAGATCACCACCGGGATCCTACCTCGATCTTGATCCTTGCTCCGGAGCTCCGACGTGGTCTTCCATGCAAGGTTCCCACGTCGGCTAGGAAGACCCTAGACAACTAGCACGACCCTCCTCTCCGAGATGGTGTCCCTCTAGCTTCTCTGCTCCTCGGCGGCGGATGACGAATGAATTGATGCGTGGCTCTTGGCGAGGGGGCTATAAATAGTCCGAATGGCGTCTAGGTCAAAGGGGGCACCGAACCGGGCCTGGAATGGTCTGGTCCGGCCAGCCTGGGCCGACCGGCCTGGGCCTGTTTCGGCCCAGTTCGGCCCCGGTTTCCTCCCGGTTGCTTCTTGTGTCTTCTGGAATTTTCCACTTCCTACATGTGGGCCCTTGGCGTCAGTTTCTCCGCGGTTTGGATAGGGCTCCTTGTCGCGCAAGCTTCAGCCTTTTACGTCCAGGTCCTCGGAGTTTCACGGCTTCACGCTTCGGTCCTTGGGGCACTTGGAGTCATGTTCACTTCGTGTCTTGACTTGTGCCGGGCTTCATGATCTTCTCACAAAGTGCTTGATGAACTTTCCCGCGAAGTCTCCCTTTTAGCGTTAAAATCCTGCGTAAACAATAAACTCCAAATACCACATGCGAGTGCGAACTTGACATATGATGAGGGTTAGGATCGTTAGTTTGGATATTAAATCAATGCCAACACCAAAGGTAAACTCATGGCTAGGTTGACGGAAATTCACCGTCAACAGTTGCTTTCAAAAGCCCAAGCTTTCCGGTGACGAACCCTAAATCTGAGTTCTTGCTGATTCAATGGCTTCTTCAAGCTCTGCTGGCGGTTCTCACCCTCCTCTTGTACCTCTGAAGGCGACCCTTTCCTCAGTTCCTCAGTTATTTCCTCATCCCTCCGCTTCCGCTTGGCCCCAATGTTGTGATCTGTTTTTTTGTCTGAATTTTAGATTTCTTTTATTTTCTTCAGGCACTTAGATCCAACCTCACTATCCCCATAGATGACAAACGTGGGCTTGTCTTTCTTGGTCCAATGGGTGACACTGACCCCACTGAAATGATTAATTTCAAAACTGGCAGAATCCTTTTCAAGCATGCTTCCTTAGATTTAGCTGACTAGTGTTGACGGCTGTTAAGTACCTATTTTAAAGCCGTCAATTCCTGCATGTTGCCACAAGAACTATGCATCCACAGTAGAATAGGAGCTTATACTGATAAATTCCACTAGTGGCAATGCAAAGATGAATGCAGGTATTTGGCACAAGAAAAGAGAAGAAAGCACACCTCCATGATTCAAGTAATTCAGGCTCAGCCAATAAGAGGCTACCATGTAGGCGTCTACTGGATCCATGACGTCATCAATCCATGGGAGGGAAACCCAATGAATCAGAAGCCGCCACATAAGCGTCACATGGATCCAATGGCCCACCTACGCATCCAAACCGCCTCTAATGCATGTAGGAACCTGGAACCGCCTTGAGGACCCACCTGACAGCCGCCTGGAGAAAACACACCGCCACTGGAGCCCACAGGGGGTCGGCCGACCCTACAGGTCGATCGAACCAACCTTGTGGCCGCCAGTGAGTGGCCGCCACGTGGTGCTCCCTGGTTGTCTCCTGGTCCATTCCTGCGGTGCTCACGTCAATCTCCCGAAGTTGTCCCAACACTATAAATAGGAGGGAGTGGGGGTAAGAATAGGACAACACACTTGAAGGCAACTTCTCACCTTTGTCTCCTTCTCCCCTCTCCTCCTCTATTGGTTGAGGTGAAACCTCACCACACCATGGGTGTGTGTGTGTGGAGGATCTAGCCTAGGTGGTGCTAGGTAGAGAGGGAGTATGTGTGAGTGAGTAGAGGTGAGATGGTGATGATCCGTTCATCAGCCATCATCCCCTTGTACCTCGTGGATGATGCCGTTCTTCATTTAGACTAAAGTGAGTATTTCAGTATATTCCAATTAGACTAAAGTAGCATTCATGCATAGGTGATATTTTCTTATGTTCTTCATCCATTCTTGATCTTAGGCTTGTGTTCTAGTTGAACCACTCCTTTCGATCCTACGAGAAATTACATAAGTTGTTTATCCGTTTGTATGACTACTCGTCAATTAGAATATAGTGGATGCTCATGCATATCTGATCTAGATCAAAGTATCATTCATATCTTTTGTCACCTATTTGGTTCCGTGATGATCGTGGCCTAGTTCTACTCACGGGTTCATCGCTCCATATTTATACGGAGTGCTATAGTGTTGTTACGGGACGTCAGACGTAGCCGTGCTATAGTAGTAATCGGCGGTGCAGGCGTGGTGCCAGAACTACAGGTTATCCTTCGTTTGCCCCATATCCCATGGTTAGTTAAGGGTAGGCCATGGTAGTGACAGCCGTTGGACCCTTTGGACTCCCCCACGTTCGGATACGGTGTAGAGTTTTCGGACAGAACCGACCTGTTATATCCAGGAGGGAACTGGTGCCCGAAGCGAGTATTCCCATCCCGAGCTTGTGCCCTTCTAGAATCAATACCCATAGGAGACTCCTCACCTTCCAATCAACCTCAGTAGGGATCCTGTGTCCTTGGATAGTCACTCGTAGAGCTCCCCTTCTGTTCCTAGGATTTGATACCTTTTGGAATACTCCTTAGGTGAAGTGATACAACGGTATATCCGTGCGCTTGCGGATTCGTTCGTACCCATAGGTATACCCAGGTGATTCTTACGCTCATGCTATCCCGGTGTCGTAGTGGTGACGTTAAGAAATACTAACAACTGGGACAACTGTTTTAGGTCTTGGATAGGATATACCAAAGGATGTAGAAATTGGTATCGCAAGATGTCTCAGAAGAATAGAGTTTTCTGGGACGAACATAAAATCGGCCAATGCATTACCCCTGTCTTTGTCTGATATGCCTCAGAATGAATCTCTCTTGATAGCTCCTTCTTATTTCTGGTCCAATGCTCTTAATGCCTTTTTATTTGGTCATGGGCCGATGACTCCAACCTTGGTCGATGTCCTTTTGCTGACCGGCTTAGATATTTCTTTTTCAGACACTCTTTTTACTCACCGGGATGACAAACTTTCTCATCATTTGAAGACCAAAAATGTTGGGGGCTGGTCTGGGTATATCGTCGAGCATATGAAGGCAGGCACTGTAAATACCAGAGAACATGTTGCTTTTCTGAACATGTGGCTTGAGAAATTCGTCTTTTGTGGCAAATCCTTTGGCCTCACATCTAATTATCAGATCGTAGCGGAACGATTAGCTACCGGATCTTGCATTCCACTTGGCAAATATCTCTTGGGTGCGGTTTACAATCTCCTTCATCAAGTGGCAGTCAGTTTGTTGACTAATTCCCCTATAGGCACTCCTGGAGGTCCTTGCTGGTTCATCAACATGTGGTTGAACCTTCACCTTCAAGAAAAATTAGAGCAGAATATCTTCAATATGTCCTTTCCAGGAGATCAGCAAGATGGTGCCCCAATTGAAAAACGCTGATGCACTTCTTTTGGGGAAGCAGTCTCTGTTTTCCAAGGACATAAGAGGACCCCATCTCGTATAGCAGAGCATTTCAGGAGTTTTTATCTTGGCTTTAAACCAGAATCTATAATCTGGTTTGCATATGAAGACCGTGACTCTCATTTGGAGATTGTGTTTAGCTTTGATGATATCACCAATGATGATGAGAACAAAATTGTCTTTGTGGAGATGATCAAACCAAGACTTCTTCCATCTTGTGTTTTTGGAAAAGATTAATCGGCTACATACGAATTTTATAATCCTTCAGTGAGCGCTCGTCAGCTGGGATTTGGTCAATTGCCGATTCGTCTTTATTTTCCAATCTGATCAAGCCATGGGAGATCCTCCCAAATGGTCTTCATTATCGACAGCTCCTGGATTTGATTCCTGACTCTTCTACCATTGATCTTGACTCCTGGAAACTTGCTAGTTTCACCTCTACTCTTTTCAACATCTGGTGGGTAGAATGTTGTGATCATCACTTCTGCGTGTCTCCCAAGCTTTATTGTGAGCAGCTAGATCCTGCGTATAATGCACCGGCCGACAAGGTATTTTCTTACTTGACTACTTTGTATATCCATTTTCTTTTAAGATAGTCTGACTTTGATATATTCTTCCTCCAGCCTGATACTTCTGAACCTCCTGCATGAAGCAAAATTGGCAATCCGATCACAATTTTTCCACCAAGGCATCTACCATACATCGGCTACAAAGCTCCTCCAATTTCTTCGGTTATGCAGGGTCCAAAGATAGTTCCTACTCCAAACAATCCACTCTTGTCGACCCTCAAGAGGAAAGTTGTGACTAGCAAAGTTCAAAAACCACCTGGTCGCAGAACTAAAAGGAAGATCGACACTGTGGTTGTTGACATCCAGGGCATGGCTGGAACGTTGGCTGGTGCTTTTGAGGTATTAATCATTCTTAACCCCCTTTTTTCTTTTCCAAACTTTAACTGATTAAGTTGTTCTCTGTGTAGTCTTCGGGCTTGTTGGAACAGCCAACAAAAGCCAATACTCTGATTGTTGATCATGGTCCTGAGCCGATTCAAGGAGGTTCGGCTGATGAAACTCTGGCTGCACCAACTGAGGAACCTAAACCAGATCACAGTGCAGACGCCCTAGACACTTCAGGGGACCAGATCCAGGATCCTTTTGAACCAATCAATCCTCAGATTGAAAAACTTCCAATTGAGGTAAAGAAAAATCCTTTACTTGTTACTGGTCCACTTTGCCCATCTTTAATTTCTTATTTTTGTTCAGGATGCTAATGAGACATTGATCGAGACCCAACTTGATGGATCTCTGGGTGATCTTCAACAAGTAACTGGTGACCTGCCACAATCGCCAATTGTCAATTTTTCAGAACTAAAATCGGCTGAAGAGCCGATCATTCAAGTGCAACCAATTTCTTCTGCTGCAGAGGTATTCTTTGAATTGTCATGTCTTTTGTGCAAACTATTATGCTGATTTCATTCCCTTTTTTGCAGGCTTCAACTCCTCTATCTCTCATTGTCTAGAATACATCAGCTGACCTTCAAACTGATGATGTGAAAGCCAAGCTTCTTGAGATGCTCCCTTTGCTTAACCAAGATATTAGCCAACTTGTACAAGATGCTGAACCGATCAGGAGTATCTTGAAGCAGATTCAGAGCCAGTTACCCAGATATCTTAAGGCAAAGGTGCTTCAAGTAGCTTACATCGAGAATCGACAGCTTCGAGTTCAAGAAGCTCAAGATCGACTGGATGAAAGGAAATCCCAGGAGCAACTTACTCAGGATAGGGAGAATCTGGACAGTCGTATGGCTGACCTGAACAGTAGGATTGAACTGCTAGCCTCTTCCTGTTCTGACATTGTTAACAGCATTGATCGCCTGAAACGGTGTCGTGCTGAATTGATGAAGGAGCTTGGTCAGATTGATCAAGACTTGGCAGTTGAAGAGAAAAAGCTCATGGATCTTCCGGGCACCATCGCCACTATGCAAGAACAGAAGGACTCCATTGCACAGCAAGCTCAAACTCTTCGTGAACAAGAACAGCCGATTCCTGGTTCGGCCGATGCCGATCGTCAAGAAATCGAGGAGGCCGATCAACTGTGCCTAGACCTCATCAATGTTATCCACCTTTTAGGCCTAGTTTAATCCTCTTGAGTACTATTGGAACTCCTAGATTGTATCTAGCCTTTATTTGGCCAACTTCCAACGCTTTGTATTTGTTGTTTTGACCGAACATTTTAATCGGTCTTTATAAGATGCGAGATCTTTTTGTCTTTCATTTTGCTTCTTTCGTGATGGCTTCTTCTTCTTCTTCTTCCTCTGTGAATCAGGTCGGTTTTTTATACTCCCTCTACTTTTCTGATCCCCTTTTGATGTTTCTCCATATCTTCCCCAGTCTCCCAATCGCGCAGCCGTGGAAAGAATCTTGACGAACATCAACGCCTTTGGTGCAAATCGGCCAACACAGCCGTCTAGGCAAGAACGGGGTCTTTGTCTTGTGACTGTTAATGACGAGAAGAAGTTGGATGCTCTTGAAGCCAGGAGAACTGCTCTTCTTCAGGAATTAGACCATGTATGTGAAGAAATAGCTCGAGTTAGAGTGGAACTAGATAAGGCAAAGAGTCTCCTCGAGCCTTGATGTAATGTACTGTCAGCCGATGTAATCGGCTATCTTCTTATGAATGAAATCACTCCCCTCACTTTTATTGGCATTGATGAATTCTGAATGCGTTATCTCTGGTAATGATTATCCTGATATGCTCGCAGACACTCCTCCACGACTCGATCTGCTTCTTTGCTTGCTATAAAATACAACCCGTTGCTCATGTGAGACTAAAACTTTTCTGCCTATGAACAAATCGGTCTCTGTTAAGAATAGGAGGCATGCTCCTCTAAGAGCGTTTTCAGGAAGGTGCATCATCCCCATTCCTTGACAAATTTCTTCTTGAAGTGTTCTTGCATCCAGATGATGCATTGAAGCTTGTCGTTGTTGCTAGCAATGTTGAGAGACAAAAGAATCCCGAAAACTTCCTCTTCTGGGGTACAGAGTGGGGTCGTTCGTCTTTATTCAATTCATCTTCAAAGCCCACTCCTGATTTTTGGGAAACACTTCACTGCATGACTGCCAATCATTCAGTCTGAAGCTTTCATAGGGAGACTGTTTCTCTTTTGACCAAAAAAGGCGCATTTCATTTTGCCTTTTTCAATTCCCTCTTGTAGATATCCCTTCCTGTTGCTTGGGCTATAAATAGTCTTGAAGCTCGATGGAGGAAACCACACCTCTCAGTCATGGCGCACAAATCAGATCTGATAAGTTGTAGGCTTTTGCTGTATGACTGTCTCTTCTACCCCTTTTCCTTTCCATAGCTAGAAGTATTCTTGTGAAGTAGTGCAGTAATACCTCTTCCTCTTCATCCCCTTTTGATAAGCCAGAAGGCACATTAGCTAGAAGAATCCTTGTGAAAAAAACTTGGATTTACCGGTTCTAGGGGAAGGAATGAGGTAGAACGTCTTGCTGCACATTATCAGAGGAAGAGCATGCAAAGGGGACGACCATCTTGGTCATCAACTCGGACACCTTTCGGCAGAAGATTATAGAATCCGGTGAAGATCTTAGTCTTCCATTTCCTCTTCGTGGTGTCCTTTTCTCATTCATCGATTCAATATCCTCATCATATGAGAGATAGAATAGTGCTTTCCTTGTAATCTTTTGAGATGAATGTAATCTTCAGATCTGAATTGTAATATTATCATTGTAATCCAAGATAGAAGAATAAAGTATATTTATTTTTTTATTCTAAGGGTGATATGTATATCGGCCATGGTCTGAATGAACCGAATACATTGATTGCAAATCGGTATTTTACATTTTTTGTACTAAAGGCGATTCTTTACAAACATCGGCTATTTTACTAGAGGCGATTACATTTATATTAGGTTACAACTCGAAATCTCAATCGGCTGATAGGTTCGATATAACGATCGGCTTACATAATTGCTTACACACTTGAGCAACTAATCCATCGGCCGTCGCGAACCCATGCTCAAGCTTTTCTTTGCCTTCTAGGAATCGATCCATTAAGACTTTTCATCAGAGCCGACTGCTTGAACCGGCTGTAGTCCGAAATCGGACACCTTGAGATACTTGGTATCCCATGCTTTTCCAGATATGCAGCTTACTCGATCATAAGTCCACCATTGTGCTCTGTAGCTGCCATTGTCAAGGAGGTTTCTCCTTTGACCATCTCCACTGAATCTCCAATCCATTGGATGATACATTGATGCATTGTAGACGGTATGCAGCAATTGGCATGTATCCAATCCTGGCCCAGCAGTAAATTATAAGACCCCCTCCCTTTAATGACAAAGAAAGCGGTTGGAAGGGTCTTACTGTTGATGGTGAGTTCCACGCAGATTGCACCTTGGGCTGGAGAAACATTGTCTTCAAAGTCCACCAGCATCATATCTGTTTGGGTTAAATCTTCATCAGATTTCCCAATCTTGCGCAGCAAGGTGTATGGCATCAGATTGATTGTTGCTCCTCCATTTACTAGCATCCTAGTGACTGGCTTCCCATTGACAAAACCCCTGAGAAACAACACCTTCAAGTGTTGTCTTTTCTCATCCTCTGGCTTCTCAAAGATAGCTTGTGTAGGTTGTAATGTCAGTTGAGCCATCCCTAATTCTTCATCGGATGCGTCCGAATCAATTGGAGCCATAAACTTCTTCGGCAGAAAGACAACCATGTTTATATTAGCTTTTGGCCCATTGTCCTTCTCATTATCGGCTCTAGGCTTAGGATGCCATAATTGAGAATGAACTTTCTTCTTGTCCAGCACACACTTCTCTACTTCTTCTTGTGGTTCCAATTGTTGCAAGCGCTGAACTCTCCTTTTCTGAGATTTGGTCAAACCATCTGGACACCATTGTGGATTAGGCTTCTTGTATGATCGGTTTGACCCTTCATCTTACAGTTGTACAATGCGTCGTCATTCGGGGGCTCGGCACATGATGTCTTCATCAGGAACCAAGGAATCGACTAACTCTTCCAGTCGATCACTTGACTTTTCATTGACCCGGCCACCCAGTCGATCATAAACGTTGGCCTTGCCCCCCAGCCGATCGTAGATGTTGGCCTTGCCCCCAGCCGTTGATGAACTGGGACCCGTTGATTATTGAATTCACGGTGATCCTCAGTCATAGGCCTTCTATCATTGAAGCAAACCCTCTTGGATGAGTTGTTATTGTTGTATGCTCCATTGCATTCTGGACAATTCTCTGTCGTCGGCAGTTTGATTCCTTCTTCCTAACAGTACTTGAAGAATGGACATCTCCAATGTCCTTCATTGCGCCGCCCCCACTCTTCTCTCCCCTTTGCCTTCTCTTGTCGCTGTTGAAACTTATTGATCAGCATCTAAGACGTGACAGGCCGGTGTGGCTTTATGTCTTCTTCTTCTTCAAGTAGCAACCCTTTTCCTTTAACATCTGCAGCGGTTGCTTGTACCTAGGGATCAACAGCTCCTTTATTTTGAGCCGATTCTGACGTCAGCAATTTAACACATGATGTGTCTTTGCTAGACACTTCAACTGTGTTAGTTGGGAAAGGATGCTGATCAATCTTCAACGGCTTTTCAGCTTTGGTAGGGGTTTCAAATTTAAGCTTCCCCTGCTCAATAGCTAACTGAATTTCTTGGCTGAAGATCTTGCAATCATTTGTGTCGTGAGACATTGCATTATGCCACTTGCAATACTTCATCCTTTTGATTTCTTCTGCAGATGGTATGGTATGGAACTGGGAGAGTTTGATCTGCCCTTGCTGAAGCAACAGATCAAATATCTTATCGGCCTTAGTGATATCAAAATCGAATCTCTCTGGTTCTTTTTTACCAAAAGGACAAGATACTGTCTTCTTGCCTTTAACCCATTCTGCAAGTCCTATCATATTTTCTTCATCTTTTGAGTCAGAGCAATCTACGTAGGAGACCTTCTTTTGGAAATTCCTCCTAGGATCATAGGACTTTGCAGTCTCCTGACTCATCCGACTGACTAACTGGCTAAGACTCTCGAAGTCATGTGATGCATATTTCTCCCTCAAGATTGACAAGAGCCCTTGGAATGCTAACGCAGCTAGCGGTTTATCTCCTAGATTCAGGCTGTAACATTTGTTTCTGACTTCTCTGAACCTCTGAACGAATCTAGTAACAGTTTCATCATTCCTTTGCTTGAGTCTCATTAAGTCAGTGATCTTCATCTCATGAATACCAGAGAAGACATAATTGTGGAACTGTTGCTCCAAATCAGACTACTTGATGAAGGAGTTGGCCAGAAGTGAAGTAAACCACGAAAATGCTGGCCCTGAGAGAGATGAAGAGAACAATTGTATCCTGAGTGCATCAATATTCCCTACTTCCCCACACTGTATGATGAATTGAGTGATATGCTCTATTGTGGATGTATCATCTTGCCCAGAGAATTTGGTGAAATCAGGCACCTTGAATCTTGGAGGGAAAGGTATCTGATCATAGCCAGAGGGATACGGTGTTTTGTACATGTAGATTTGCTGCTTAGGCTTTATCCCAAATTGCTTCTGCTGCATCTCTGAAAGATGATCAATCAACTCTTCCTTCAGATGAGATTTTAGCTCAACATATATCTGTACTATTGGCAGTACGTTAGCCGATGGAATTTCTGAAGGTTGTTCTTCAAGAGGCCTTGACTGTGGATTTGGCACTTCTGCCGATACTCTTGTTCCAGAAGAACCTTGCGTATTTGATTGACTTGTTACATGTGGAATCTGTCTGATCGGTTGTCCAGCCGATGGAGTTGGTTGATGCATGTTCAACTGGCCCGAGCCGCCCAATTGATTTAGAAGCATCTGAATCGTCTGTACAGGATCCATCTGTTGTGGCTGTGTTACTGGTTGCCTTGTCACCCCCTGATTGATTGGCTGCAGAGGCGATGACCTCGTATGAGTAACCGTATTAGCTGGGGTCATGACAGGTTGCAACGGTGTTGTTTGCTGTAGTGGAGTGGTTTGTATAGGCATCCCTAAGATCGGCTGAGGAGCCGGTCTTTGAGGTGGAATGGGAGCTTTTCTTTCCATTGGTATGACCATATGCGCATGGGCAGGACTAATCTTAACTCTTTCAAAAGCCTTGCTACCATGATTAAAGTAGACAAACTCCACTCCTTCCATGGTTAAATGCACAGTCCCTGGAGTACCTCCAAACATAGCTTGATAGTGATTTGGGTACTTTACTTCTGGATTCTCCTCAAGTAGGGGATCAAAGAAATTTGAGATATCTATCTCAAAGTGATTGTGAGGTAAATCCCATCCTGTAAGTCTTCCACTTTGGTCCCTCATTGCAGGATACTGAGGAGGATTCTGGACAGAGAACGTCTGATCCTGAACGTTGGACTATGTTGAATAGGTTTGAACTATTGGCATTGTAACAGCATGATCTTTAGGTGCATCTCCAATATTCTGATTCTGAATCGGCTGGGAATCCGATGATGTATCAGGAGCAGTTGCATTGACTTGTGGAGAGGGTGTAGTCCATACTGTTGAATCATTAATCGGCTGGGAAGCCGATTGAGCTTTTGGGAACATCAGAGGAGATCGCCCTGGTTGAAAGTATGCAGGTCCCGCATATCCGTCTTCTGTTCCTTTCTTGAATGTTTCAATCAGACAATTCTGAATAGTATTGGTGAGGACTGTTGACTGATTGATCATAGTTTGATGCATAGCTTTATTCATCATGTCTTGAAGTCCTTCAGGATCAGCTGAAAAGGTGATATGTTGAGGCCTTGGAAGAGGATTCTTCCTGATGATTCCACTCTTGGTCTGACCATATGAAGCCAAGCATAACTCTTCATATCGCTTCATGTGTGCTTCAAACTCGGCTTTATGTGCATCCTTCAGCTGATCTTTGGTGATTGGTTGAATGTTACTCGGGTCAACTTCGAAATTCTTTGTGTTTTTAGACATTGTTGACTTTTTCGGGTCTCACCGGGCGTGCCAAAAGTGTGTTGACGCGAAAATAGGACGTCACCTCCGCGCGCAGCACACGTGACTCCCCGGTCTGTAGTGAGGTGTGCTAGCCAATCTGACCTATTGATTGACAATGGAAAATATTAAGGATCAGCTAGATAACCGATGGGTCTTCAGTAATACATGTACATACCAATCGGCCGATACAAGGAAACGGGATCGGCAGGCTCGAAAGCAACCGAAAGCGTAAATAGATATCGAAGAATCAGCTGGGTCAGCCGATTGTGACGTCAGCACTCAAATGGATCTAGATCGACTATGATGTTAGAAGCCGACGGGATCTAGATCGAGTTGGATAAATTGATGATAAAAGCTAAAACTACAATAGTTGGTACGAAAACTTGCAGATCTAGCTAATATCGATAAGGGGTGAATAAAGAACTAGATGAAACCTCAGTGATGCGCTCAGAGGTTAAAGCCTAGGATTATTCGGTAAAACGGTACTCACAAGCTTGCCGGAGATCGATCGATGCAGCCCGACGAACTTGAAGGACGATGTTGAAGAAAAGGGAAAAACGCAGTGGCGAAGTTGCCGAAAAGTAGATGATGTAAATTGTAAAGGGTTTGCCCAGAGGCGGTTTGTTTGATATTGGTGTGTACAAATTTTCCGACCACGCAGGGTCGCTATTTATGTCCTGAGGACAACCCGACTCCTAGCCGATCACGACACTGTTTACTTGCATCTAAAGAAAATGAACACTACTAAAAATAGAAAAAGACTCATACAAGAGTTGAAACTTTCCTAAAACTGACTCTAACCCATTGTCAATCGTAGATTGACCCGCCTCTGCCGTGCCTTGCCTTTGGCGTATCTCCTTAATTACCACCTTCTTCCTCTCCATCGGCCGATTCCCTGGTTGGCCATCGGCCAATCGGTTTGACCCGTCAGTCCATTGATAGATAGGGTTAGACCCCCTTGACCATCAGCGGGTTCTGTTGACTTCAATCAACCGATTGTGTTACTCTCTTATCAGCTACTTCTCCTTATCTCTTCTTGACTCGTTTTCCCAAAAAACGGTGTCAACAAAAATAAATTCACAAAATACAGTGGGTGACACTTATGAAGCTCTTTAGCTCTAATCAAAGCCACTGAACACAAGTGCACACTTATTTAAGAAATAAATTAATTATACCACAAATGACAACTTTTATTTACCAAAACAAGATAAAAGCATATAAAAATAATTGAACAACATATGGATCCCAACTTTCTCCCACTTGTTCTCTGACTCAAAACAAGGCTATGCACACAACAAAAAGGTCAAGGGCCTTTCTAGATCTTGAACTATGCAATTTCATTTAAAACTATGCATAAATCAGGAATAAACATTTTTGGTAGCTATAAAATCATGATTAATTCACCAAATGTGTGTTTAGGCATATTAAGACTATAATCAGAAGTTGGGCACAAAAATAAATTTATTTTAAGCTATTAAATTCATTAAGGTAGATTCATCATAAATACAAAATAAATCATATTAAAAGATTTTCTCCGTAGCTTTGTGCAAGTTTTGGTGCAAAGCCTATTCAAGACAAACAACAACATATCCAAAATTCAGCTTGAGATCACTTATGGATTTTGAAATACAGCAAATCTAGGTCAAACTGATTTCAATTTTTCATACAAAGTTTATGAGTCAAAAGCATAGCCATGCTTTGCAAAAGTTTCAGATCTACTCTTAAGGAAACCAACAAAATTGGTTTTGCATTTTTCTGATTTTCCTGTGATTTTCTACGGATTTTACAAGATCTGGTCAAAGTCAAACAAAAGGGTAGAATCTATTTTCACGAAGGTCTCTAGAAAGATTCTGAGATTCACACAAATGCCCTCGTTTTTCACAAACATGCCCTCGAGCACAAGGACTCTCACAACCGTGCCCTTCCGGCGGTGGTGAACTCGCCGGCGGCGAATGACGGCCGGAGCAGGACAACATATGGCAGGGATGCATGATTAAGCTCACCTTGGCTAGATTGGAGGGGGTGGACGGAATGAAGGCGGCTCCGACGAGCTCCGTGAAGGACCGAAACAGGTGACCAGAGAGCGGGGGGAGTGAATGGGAGCCGATAAAAATTCTTCTCGAAGGAGATGGGAAATCCAACAAGACGAACACGGCTTCCAAAACACGTCTCCGACTCAATTACCCAAGTTGGTCAAGACCACACAGCCACTGGAGTGCTACTGGTCCTAGGAACCAACAACCACCTAGAACTACTCGAGAACGCAGCGGAGAAAGCAACTCGAGCACCACTGGACTGCACCGGTCAGACCGGTGAGCAGCACCGGTCAGACCGGTCCCTGCTGGAGCAACCTAGCAAAATCTGAGAACTTCCACAGAAGGCTCCTACACCGGTCAGGCTGGTGTAGCTCGCCGGTCAGACCGGTCCAAGCCAGAAAATCCCAAATCCACCAAACAGACCTACTGAGCTCCAAAACTGACCAAACTCGAAACAACAGCAACACAAGACAACAGGGAACACACCAAGACGTTCACCCGAGCAAAACTCAACAAAGATTCTACACCGGTCAGACCGGTGAGAGGCGCCGGTCAGACCGGTGTGACCTGAGCTCTCGGGATGAACAGCGCCCGCGGGTCAACTCCCCCAAATCCAACTCCCGATCTCCCGATTCGCTCCACGGATTCGCACAAGACTTTGGGGATAGTAGGAACACCTCATGGTCACTCCATAGCCAAGATTTGGTCCACCAAACCTTGCTAGAACGAGAGGAATCAAAGGATTTCCACCAAGAACACCTCTAACCCTAGAGCCAAGAAAACCCCAAAATTGAGACCCTTTACTCACGGATTTGGGAGGGAATCAAAGGGAAAAGAACCACGAAGGGTTCATGCATACATCCCCCACCAAATCCCAAAGAGATAGGTCTCAAAACCACCACAAGAAATTCGCCAAGAAAAGGCTCCGAAAATCACCAAAAAGGGAAAATGGGAAAAACACAATCAAGCCTTGAGGAACCACACCGAATCATCTATACATACCATGAAGGTTCATACAATGTCTAGCTTCCGCCCGATCATCCTTCCCTCTCACAAGATCTCACCATGAAGCTCTCAAGCTAGTCCTAGAAATTCCAAAGGAAAAAGGAAGAGGAAAATAGCAAAACAAAATGAGCTAGGGTTCCAAGAGATGGCTGCCATCCTCTCACCACTTGGGTTATATGGAGGCTAGCCGAAAGACTAAATTACCCCTAAGGCCTAATACTAGGATACACACCCCCGAGGGGCACTTTGGCAATCTTTGTCTTCACACCAATGGACGGATGCCCGGCGACCGCAAACTTGCTTAGCCTCGACGCAAGCCTTGCGATCCCGACGCGTGTCCTCCGCTTCGAAGTCTCCGGACTGCGTCGTCGCACACCGGTCAGACTGGTGCTCCTCACCGGTCAGACCGGTCTGATGCTACTGCACCTCCGTCTTCAGTCTTCGGTCTTGGCTTTGTGGATCAACCAAGGAACCCATTGGTTTTCTGGTGAACCACTGGAAACCCCGCGAACTCGGTGTAGCCTCACCAATCACCACTCATGACTCGGCTCCCACGTAGTCCAGGCTCGACCTTGGTTTTGAAGCTCAACCAAGAAATCGTCCATGACTTCATCTTGCCGTTCTTGCCACCATGCGGCCCGCACTCGACTCCGCTGGCCACCGGGTCCCTCGAACCAAGCCTACTTGTCTTCTCCACACCTGGAGGCCTCACCGGCAATGACCTTTCGCGCTTATTCTTCACCTGCACCAACACCAGTCATGCCGCAACCTGCACCTGCAATACTTAGCTAAGAATCAGTCCACACCACATTGTCAATCACTCATCACACCAGGAAGCGACCATCCACCGGTCCTCGAACCACACATGGCTCTCACTCCGGTGGCGAGGCAGTGGCGGTGCGGCCCCCGCGACCCGGATTCCGGCGAAGACATGGGTGGAGCTAGGCAACACGCAGGTGCTAGAGCTCGAGGAGGTCCTAGGTGGGGCTCTGGAAGTGTGGGTCGGTGCTGGGAGCGAGCGGCAGAGGGAGCTCGACGGCGGCGGCAATGGCAGAGGCAGCGGCACTGCGTGCACGCGCGAGGAGGAAGGGCGGTGGCCTTTTAAAGGCGCGGCTCGGGTGGTGAGGCGGTTCGAGCACCAGTCAAGTTGTCGAACACGTCACGGCATGGCGCAGGGCAGAGGCGACGTGAGCGGGGCGGCGGCCCAATGGCGTGCGGCGGTGCGTCCTTCTAGCAGGTGGGGAAATGCCGCGTGGCGCCGAACACGGGCCCTACTCACATCACGCACAGGAGAACCAAGGCGCGATGCATGGACCGATGGTCCCCGGCCTGTCTCGCGTGCGTGTACAGCGAGGCACGACGGTAGGCCGACGTGGCGCGCCGGCAACGTCGCGCACGTGTGCTCGCGGTCCGGTGCAGGAACAATTCGGATTAGCCTAGTTTGACCGAAGATTTCTCCAAAAAATTGAACTGAAGTGCCCCAAGTGACCTATACCAAAGTTGAAGAACATTTGATGCTCTACAACTTTTACAAAGGCTCTAGGGGGTTTATCTCAACCGATTTTGCATGAACTGCACGCCAAGATGCAGATTTTCTCAGCGCCCATGAATAGTGTTGACTGGCGTTGACCAAGCTTTTACACCATTTACCACTTCAAATTTGAAATGCCACTCAACATGAAAGTTGTGTCCCATGAAAAACTGCACAACTTTTGTATTGGGAGAATTTGAAGTGTTTAGGTGAAATTTGGAGAACACGGCAAAAGTTCTAGCAAGGGTCAAGGACACTAGGGGTTTTGACTAGGGTTTGACTAGAGCTTTGACCAAAGGTTGACCATTAGTGATTGTTGGCTAGGTTTTCGAGGTGATGACCTAGGTTGACCAAGATTTGACCAAAGTCAACGTGTTTGACTTGGTTGACTAGGTCATTAGCGTTAATTAACCCTAAATGAAAACCTACGGCGTCACAGTCCCTGCCTTTACCTTCGAGTTCCAGGTCTCATGATCACGATCCCCCACCGCACAATCTACTACCTTGGTACCCCCTTGGTAGGTTTGCCACGTTAAAACACCGACAGATATGGAGTTGGAGGAGCAAAAGATCGAGGAGGAGATGGACGAGGAAGAAGAAAATGAAGTAAGGGATTTCACAATTTCCTGTTGCCCAGTACTGCACAAGGGTCTTTGGTACTGCCTGGGAAGAGGAGGAAGCTTAGGAGTTTATTGTCCTGAGAGACCGGGTAGTTGGGGTGTTCTTCAAAAACCCAACAACTTTGGTTCTGAGTTCCCACACAAGAATAACTACCTGATTGAGTCCAGTCAGGAGCTGCTTGCGGTCTTGACCGAGAGGGATGGCACACCCATCCATGTGCTGAAGCTTAAAGAGCAAGAGATGATGTGGGAAAAGATAGACTCACTGGGTAGTAGAGCAATCTTAACGGGGACAGCTGCATCACTATCAATGGCTAAGCCTCCAAAAGCCATGGCAAACAAGGTCTACCTTCCCAAGTTCTATGGGCACCCTCAGATAATTGCAGCAAAGCTCACCAGCTCAAGGGGTCGCCTCTTTTTCGTGCCCGAGCAAAAGGAGATGCAACAGCCCAGCTCCAACAAGTCATTTAATACCTTCATGGGGAAGCATGGTACCTGTGGAGATAAGGATGGCGCCTGGTGCTACGACCTGGAGTTGGACTCCGGGGTTGACAAGGAAATACGTGGCTGCAAGAATATGCTGCAGTACATCTGGGTTCATCTTGTTAGATAATATGTGATTAAACACCATATTTTATTTCCATAATTAAATAGATATTTCAACAAAAGAATTATCGTGAGTGCGACATAACATGTGCAAGTGTTCATGTTTAAACAACTATTAAATATAAACATGTTCATGTTTAAACAACTATTAAACATAAACATAAACAAAAGAGGGAATTCAAAATGTACCCAAAGGCGGGGCGGGTGACAGAGTCACCCGATGCGCCGTTGTTCTCTGGGTTAACCCTTTGGCTAACCGTGGGAGAACCTCAGTCAGTGTAGTCATACGAATTCGGTGTAGGAAGATGTACGCAGTGCAGATCTCAGACGACCTTCAGGAAGTAGTCATAGTAGTAGCACAGGAAGCGAGCAGTCGCGTCAAACGCTCCACGAAAACCTTATCGCCCGCCTATCCCGAGCAGGATCTTCAGCAGGGGTCGAGGTTCCGAAGGCCTACTCTCGCTAGTGCCGTGCGCACACTGCAAGCGACGGGAATGCAGAACGCAGCAAAACAGAGAGGGAGAAGGGGCATGCGGTGCAAGCGATGGGAAGGCGGAACGCAGCAAAACAGAGAGGGAGAAGCGAGAGATCTCCTGCATAGGAGTATCTATTTGTGAATGGGATAAATGGAGAGGAGGAAGGGGTGCCCTTATATAGGCCGCAGAGGGCCTGCGGGGAGGCGCCTAGATCTAGATCTGGGACACGGACGGGACACGGTTCATCGAACCTGGACGCCTGCGGGTAAGGAAAGCATATCAACATTGAGAATATTCTGAGGATTATTCCTCCAATGGTAAAAGGTGCTTCCGCCGCGCAACACATCACGTCCGTCCGTTCCGTTCCGCTTCGCTCTGACGCCCACGGCCTCGGCTCGGCCCGACCCGGCTCGGCGAGGCGAGCGAGCGCGCGCGTGTGTGTGGCTTGCCAGTCTCCTTTTTCAACTTCACAAGTGGTGTAAGTTTTGTATACCTCTTAAGTCGAATGAAAGTCTCCTCAAATACCCTTACAGTATTATTCACTTTTATTCTCTCTAGCATTAAAAGTTTAAAACAATTGGCTTTAATTCTTTATTATTAAAATAAATGGTTTAGGGCACATTTATTTCAACAATACCAACCAACAATTATAAGCTTCATTGGAAATGCTCTGAGTATCCATTTCTGCCTTTGATATACCAGCACAACGGTGGAGACTGTTAAGATGAACATCCACCAGGAACTAAGGTACGCTTGTTCACGACTAAACAATAGACTATGCCTTGAATTGTCAGTCTTGTGTAAACAAGTTTGGCCAAAAGTCCATTACTGATACTTGGCTGTGAAGCACCCCCGCGGGTTGGAGCTTATAAGTGACACTCCGTGCTTCTTCATGAGTTTTCTAGATATCACCCAAATCTCATAGACTATGACTAGTAGTTAGACTCATATAGGTGTGCTCCTTAAAGACATACTGTAGGACTATGTTTTTGCTTCAGAGATAAAACTTCTCTTGTTTCTAAGAAGCCACTTGGAGCACATTAAGGTATGCACCACCCTGCCATACAGATTTGAAGAGAAATGCATCTTCCCACGGAATGAGCCTATTAAAGGTTCTCTTCTCTCAGTTTAGCCATAGCTTATTTCGCCATCCTAATTCACAGGATCTCCGATCACATAGGACAGGTTACCACTGTGGAAAAACTCATGTGGGTCTCAAGCCCAGTTCCATAGATGCATTGTCTATCACATTTCGTGAAAGACCCTTTGTAAATTGATCTGCCAAATTATTAGTTGTATTGATATAGTCCAAAGCTATAACACCGGTGTTTTTCAACTTCCTGACATATTTTAACCGCCTTTTGACATGTCTGGATGACTTCATGTTGCCCTCTGAACTTTTCACCTTGATAATCACAGTTTTATTATCACAGTTCATTAGAATTGCTGGTATCGGTTTCTCAACTAACGGCAAGTCCATTAGGAGTTCACGAAGCCACTCGGCCTCGACAGTGGCAGTGTCTAATGCTGCGAGTTATGCGCCCATTGTAGACCTTGTTAGTCTGGTCTGCTTGCAAAACTTCCAGGAAACAGCACCACCTCCAAGTGTGAACACATATCCACTTGTGGCTTTTAACTCATCAGCGTCAGAAATCCAATTTGCATCACTATATCCCTCTAAGACCTTGGGGTCACCGGAATAGTGGATTCCATAGCTCATTGTTCCTACTAGATAGCGCATTACCCTTTCAAGAGCATGCCAGTGTTCACTTCCCGGGTTTGCAACAAATCGACTCAGTTTACTAACTGCATTTGCAATGTCGGGTCTAGTGGTGCTGGCTAGATACATTAATGAGCCAATGATCAGAGAGTATCTCAAATGATCTACCATTATCCTTAGATTCTTTTTTCAGAACCAAATTGGCGTCATAAGGAGTTGGGGGTGGCTTTTGTGATCGCTATAGCCAAATCTGCTTAGGATCTTATCAACATAGTGAGTCTAAGGTAGAGTCACCCCACCATTTTCTCCCTTTATCAGCTTTATGTTAAGTATAACATCATCTTCTCCCAAATCTTTCATCTCAAAGTTCTGAGACAGAAAGGCTTTGACCTCCTTGATCACATCAAGGTTCGTGCCAAAGATGAGTATGTCATCTACATACAGATAGAGGAATACTCCTTCACCCCCACCAAAGCGATAGTATGCACATTTGTCAGCTTCGTTCGCAACAAAACTGACGAACGTCAAAGTTCTGTCAAACTTACCGTGCCACTTCTTAGGAGCTTGTTTGAGGCTGTAGAGAGACTTTACCAACCTACACACCATTCCTTCTTGACCATTTGCTATAAATCCATCTGACTGATCCATGTAGATCTCCTCTTCCAACTCTCCATTCAGTAAAGCTATCTTAACGTCCATCTGATGGACGAGAAGACCATGGTAGGTTGCTAGAGAGAGCCGCAATCGTATAGTGGTCAATCGAGCAACTAGTGAGCAGGTGTCAAAGAAGTCTCCCCCTTCCTCCTGGGTATAGCCCTTGGCCACAAGCCTAGCCTTGTACTTATCAATAGTACCATCAGGCTTAAGCTTCTTTTCGAACACCCATTTGCACCCACGGGTTTGCACCCATAGGGGCGTTCAACGACCTCCCAAGTACCATTCGTCATGATAGAGTCCAACTCACTCCTAATAGCTTCCTTCATGTAGTCAGCATCAGGAGATGAATAGGCCTCTTCAATAGTCTTAGGAGTGCCATCCACGAGGTATACGATGAAATCATCACCAAAGGACTTTTCAGTCCTCTGTCTCTTGCTCCTCCTAGGAGTCTCATCGTTATCCTCCTCCAGATGTTCAATATGTGTGGTTACGTCATGTACTATCAACTCGGGAGGGTTATCCTTCTCGATAGACTCTTGCCTAGATGAACTCGTTTTATCTCTCATTGGAAATATGTCCTCAAAGAATGTAGCATCTCTGGACTCCATAATTGAACTGACGAGAATGTCAGTTACTCCAGATCTTACTACCAAGAATCTATATCCAACGCTGTGAAAAGCATAACCTAGAAAGACACAATCCACAATATTTGGTCGAAGCTTACGTCTCTTGTTGATTGGCACATTCACTTTGGCCAAGCAACCCCAGGTACACAACTATGAAAGAGTTAGCCTTTTCTTCTTCCATTCCCCGAATGGTGTTACTTCCTTATTCTTTAAAGGTACACGGTTAAGGACATGACATGCTGTCATTATCGCCTCAGCCCACCATGCCTCCCCGTGGTTTCTAACATGGCATTCACCAAGTCAGTCAGCGTGTGGTTCTTTCTTTCGGCAATCCCATTGATTGAGGTGAATATGGCGGTGTCCTCTCATTAACAATGTCGTGTTCTTCACAGAGCGAATCGAAAGCATTTGAGAAATATTCACCACCTCGATCAGACCTAAGATGTTTAATCTTTCTCTCAAGTTGGTTTTCTACTTCAGCTTTATAGATTTTAAAGTAATGTAGAGCTTCATCCTTTGATTTCAACAAATAGATGTAACAAAATCTAGTGCAATCGTCTATTAGAATCATGAAATACCTTTTACCTCCCTTTGTCAACACACATTCATTTTGCTCAAATCGGAATGAATTAACTCTAGAGGTGCCAATTTCCTCGCCTCAGCGGCTTTGTGTGGCTTGCGAGTTTGTTTTGATTCAACACATACATGGCACTTAGAATTTTTGACATGGGTAAACTTTGGAATCAACTCAAACTATCTAAGCACATCATACAACCAAAATTAGCGTGACAAAGCCTCGAATGCCATACATTTGATTCATCATCATTAACCACATGGTTCACTACGCTATTACAATTATCATCTGATAAAGAAAAGCAGAACAAGCCTCCGCTATCATAGCCTTTCCCAACAAAGGTACCAAATTTAGAGATGATACATTTATTCGACTCAAAGACTAATTTAAACCCATCTCTACATAGTAGAGACCCGCTGACTTGGTTCTTCTTGATGGTAGGGACATGCTGCACGTTCTTCAGCTGCACTGTCTTTCCCGAAGTAAACTTCAGAATGACCATATCAACACCAAGAACACGCGCATGGGCACCATTCCCCCATCAGCAAGGAGCTAGTCCCCCCAACCTAGTAAACAGAAAACATAGAAATGTCAGCACATACATGAATACACTACTACATTTTCTCCCTAATGCAACACACGAAATGTGTTGCAATATGCCATATTTGGTTGCAATAGCCGCAATTGCAACCAATTTTTTTCGTCGACCATGTGATGCGAAAGGCCGCGCTGCATTAGCCTGTAGCAACCGTGGTCTTTTTGTGGTTGCAAAAGTTTTTCTATTGCAACGCAATGCGGCGTTGCAACTAGCATTTTATACCGCGCTCGTGTTGGTTGCAAATTATTCTATTGCGACGCATCTGGTGTTGCCATAGGTGCAATTGCATCATACACACGGCGTTGCAATTTTTAAAATATTTCGTTGCAAAGTATTATATTGCTACGTCCTTATTGTGGGTGCAATATGGGAAGCACCTCTATTGCCTCCAACTTGTTTTGGGTGCTATATGTGGTTCCATCTATTACCACGAAGTTGATTTGGGTGCTATAGTCGGTGACCTCTAATGCCACGTAGCAGAGATGGTTGTTATAGGTGCAACATTCTATTACAACCAAAATATATAGGTTTGAGGCAATAGGTGGGGCACTCTAATGCCACCTTTTTGCTTTCTACTGCCACGATACGTATTTGGGTGCTATATGTGTTTCCTTTTATTACAACGAAGTGGAATACAGTGCTATAGGCAGTGTTCTATATTGCCACGACTCAGGGATGGTTGTTATAGGCGCAACTTTCTAATACCACCAAGATAAATATGTTCGAGGCAATAGGTGGGGCACTCTGATGCCACCTAGTTTACTTGGTTGTAATATGTTTGCTCTTCTGTTGCTTCGAAAATGATTCAGTTGCCAAAAGTACATGCCTCTATTACCACCATAATACAAGGTTGCTACATCTGGAACCTACTATTGCCACAAGCCTTTGTGACACTGAAAAATATTGGTTGCGATAGGGTGATTTCTCTTTTGCAACAAAAGGAGTTGATGCCATAGTTTTGTAGGTCACCATATGTTTATTCTGCCACGCTCATTTATTTGTAGCAGCAATAATTTAAAACATTAAAATACAGGATCTTCAATAATAATTATTATGCATTTATAATTCATGGCGCAATAAGTACTGAAATACTAATTAGCAACCACACTGATAAATGAAACCATCCACTGGGAACATTCAACCATCCACACTGATAATTAAGTTTAATGACACACGAAGTACTGAAATACTACTAAGTTTTGAAGAGGACATTGTTTCAACACAGATGATGTTGACTAGAAGACGATCACATCAGTTGATCAGCCAAGGATTGTTTCAAGAAAGAGTTGGGTGGCTTGAAGGAGATCCCATCACTTGATCAACAAAGTGTGATTTCAAAAAGGTCCCATCACCTATTTGCTCCATTCGAAACGGCTTAGCTTTCTGAAATGAATGAATAACATTTGTAAGCATCAAGTAAACTGTAATATTGGAAACGGTGCAACAACAGCATGTACCAAACCAAAGTTTTATTTTCATTCATAAAATTATCAAAATGATATCAAATAATCAACACATCTATAAACACTTTGACAGCTGAAACATGAACATTCACAGCAGGCAGAGGAGTTACTAAAATTTCACCTCCTATTTTTTTTGGCTTGTTGTCGTCTCCTACTTGCTGCTTGTTCCTGTAGCTGTTGAGATGAAATTTTTGCATGGGGCTGGACGGAAGGTGCTTCAGGATTGGTACCAGATTTATTACTTCTTGTATTGCGAATGGTAGCCGCCCTTTGTTTAGCACTGACTTCAGGTTGCTTCTCCTGAGAACAAAAAATATATGGGAGGGAAAAATTAGGCGCCATTTTGATCAGTATCTGATGATAGAAGTAAAAAGTTGTCAATCCACAAAAGAACCTGACTAGAAGAGAGCACATTCGTTGGGTCTGTCTGCACATCTTCAGTTCTCGTGACTGATGCTGCCACCGCCGCAATGTCTGCAGATGCAGTGACATTGTTGTTTGGCTGAACAGATGTTGGCAGGACAATCTATGAAAGGATACAGACATTTAGATATAGAACCTAAGGATAGAAAGTCATTCATGCAACTAGCTTGATCAGTACCTGTGGAATTTGTGCCTGTCCATTTGCTGCTTGCAGCATTGATAGGAACTCTTGCCTAAGCTGTTGCAGATCAGCCTCCCTTTTCTTGTTACTTTCTTCAAGTTGTCGTGCATGTTCTCTCCTTTCTGCTTCCCTTTCATCTTCCCATGTTGACATTTTTTCTTGTAGCAGCCCAAATGCGTCCATGAGCTCGACGTGTTCCTGATGCTGTAGCTCTTCCCTACGAATTTGTTCCTGGCGCTCCGCATTGAGCAGCTGCCTTCTAGTTGGGGTTTTTGCCAGGTACCCATTACCATGCAACTCGGTTGATTTGCACTTTGTGACTTCCTTGTATGCCTTCTGGAACATCTCGTTTTTTTTCCTTTTGGGAAACGAAGTTGTTTTCTGCATTTGATTCCGCCTCAGCAATAACGCTGCTTACTTTGTCCTAACATTTACAAGGCACAGATGGAGGAGTTAGTTGAACAAGAAATTGCTTGCATTCTATAATTGCATGGACTATGTATAGAAATGTATGTACACATTCATTGAGAACTCACATAGACATTTTTCGATTGTTCGTCTGTCCATTCCCCATGCTTAGTGTGAGTTAACCACCAAAGTTCCATATCATCAGGCTCGTCACCAGTTTCTGGGTCTCTCTGTTAAGCCAAGAACATAACAAATTAGTTATTCATCCTGCAAGACAGATTAGAGATGTGCTTCTCCAGTTATTACCTTCTCATAGCTGCGCTGAGAAAAAGGCTTACAGCCTGACAAATGTCTTGTCCTTTGTTGGCCTCGAATCGTAGAATTTTGTGCGCTCCTTTCCTATATAGAATGTCAAGATTTGAACAATAATCTTAAAGACTCAAACATTGCTATTTGTATGAAAAATGTATTGCTCAGTAATAGTAACAATGTGGAACAAACCTTGAATTTAGCAGTACTGAAATACTTCAGCAGATAGTGCCATTCAACAATATCTAATTCTTTAGGCTTATGTAACATTCTCTGGTGGTAGCTGTCGTATGTCCTGGCCATAGCACTGAAAGTTGAACGCCATCCTTTGTAACGCTCCGCAGCAATGTTCCATATCTTTTCCCTTGAATCAGCATTATCCTCCATGTCCCACTTTTCCTGTTATATAATCACAATAACATGCAAATACTATGTGAGTTGTTACGTTAGTTTATAATTGAATTGTATTCAAAAGCAAAGTTTATGATTATATACCAATACATCAGTTGCTATTGCGCCTTTGACTTCTTTCTTGACATGTTTCCACGATTTCACTCCAATGACTGGCGTCCTTTTCCTTGTATACATGACTACTTCATCAACGAATGAGCGGTAGTTACTACCTACCGGTCCTCCATGTTTTGAGAATTGAATGTCTAACTGCTATTTGCCCGCCTTGATTCTCTTGGCGATTACCTTCAAGGCTCTTACGGGACCGCGTCCTCTTTTCTTCACATTTTGTGAGCCTATTCCATGGGAACAAAATGTAATAATACCCACAAAAAAACATACTATGCATAGACAGGTAATTTCTAATAAACACAAGTTACCATCTCCTTGCTCCTGCTGTTTCCAACGCCGAGCATGAGATGGAGGCTGCACTGGAGGTGTTGGGTTCATGTCATGCCTGTGTTGCAAAATAAAGGTGAGGTCCACATACCGTTCTGCAGACAATTTTGTGGCATGATGAGCTAGCATAATTTGTAGTCTAACAAAGAATGGTAATTTGCTTGCCAATTAGGAGAGGGATATTACCGATGTCATCAAGTAGTCCTGCAACATTCAGGTATTCTTGGTATGTGTCGATGGTGTCCTCCCTAAATATGTCTTTTAATTCTGAAAAAGGATCCATAATTAATTTCAATCATGTGAGTTAACTGGACAATCATGAGTATATATATACAAATATTGGGCTGTACCATATCTTACCTAAGGCTTTCTTCTCTTTATGCAGTGCAGCTAGCCAAACTTTGTATTCATCTAATTCAGATTCTTCGACTTCTTCATCATCATCATCATCATGTGTGGAAACACTTTTGGATTTCAATGGTGTTATGGGCATGGTATGGTTTTTAGGTATTGGCTCTCTGGATACAACTAAGCTGATCACCATCTCCTCCTCGTGAATCTTTTTCATTTTTGCTACATCGACCTCGTAGTCGATCTCAGTGCGTGTTGCTTCCGCAGGAGATTCAGGAATTCTAGTCTTGTAGTAAACCAAGTCCCTGTTCCGTTACCCCAATTTTGCTTTTAACTTGTTTATGGTTTCTAGGGTGATTTGTTTCCCAAGAGGTTTACATGTATGTTTTCATCTCCCTCCCCATCTCTACCCTTTTCAATCATATACATGGTCCAAATCTGCTCATCTTTTGATCTGCGCATTCATCGATGGCATTTCAATAATTTGAAGAAATTTGGTGTGCAAATCGCGTGAATAAATGCATGAAATCTAGGGTACCAGTGCGTGCACAAATGCATGAAATATAGGTGGCAGTACGAGGGGAAAGATCGAACGCGGAAACAGCGTACCTGGCCTCGGTCGTCTCGTCCTGAGACGAAGGTACCACATCTTGGTCTACATCTAGGCCGTCGACGATCGCTTCTGTGTCGCCCGAACCTTGTGATGCTATTTGGGATGAAGGTGATGACCCAAAGAGCGCAGTCGTCGCCCTAGCCCTAGTGGACATGCTGAGGGGAGGTTCAGCAGTCGCCATACCAGAGGTTGGTGTGAACATTGGAGGTAGCATCACCGACGAAGGTGTGCGCAGTGCTTCAGACGACGAAGGGGTCATCCTTGTCGCCTCGCTGGACGTCGGCATCCTCGTGTAAGGCGAGATGCAGCTTGGCAGCGGCGCTAGTCGTCGTCGACTACCCGGCCCTAACTGACCGAGACGTAGATTGGTTTTGCGAGGGGATTAGGGAGGGAAACTAAAGACGCACGACTTATTACTACTCTAAAAACCTAGTGTTTCGCAACAACGTGGTGGCCCCAGTCATGGTAGCACGGTAGTTTGGGCCTTTGTTAATTATTTCGGAAGGAAAAACTGGCGCCACATTCCAAATCGTTGGCTACCAAATTTTCTGAACGCTTGCCGTATTTTAGGGGTGCTTTTTCGTGTGTCCCGTTGACGAGTTGGTCCCACTCAGTTTCATATATATTTGTTAAGACGATGCGTTGAACATAATCAAGTTTTATAAATATAATTTTATATAAGTTATCTTAGTTTACTTCTTGTTTACTATGTAACTGCACAAGATGACACATGTTATTGTATATTGCTTATAGAAAAGTTTTTGTGGTCAAAGTAAATTTTGAATATCATCTTTCCACCTACTTTAGCAGAATAACATTCCTCACATCAATTTCGTACCACAGTAACATGCATCACACAAATTAAGTAACCAACATTAAGATCGGCAGCCTGTGCGTACGATATATGAGGACTGAGTTTACACATAGGCTTCCCGAGGCACGATGACACCACAACAACTAAGGATCATAAAAAACATGCTCCACATCGACACAAGTAGAGAGACACATCGACCAAAGACACAACTTCAGAGACATGCTTCGAGTTTACTTGCTGGATTTCTTCAAAGTACGGCCTAAAATGACGCCAAAGGCTCTCCCCAAGGTCCCTCCTTAGTGCCAGATAAATTTCCTGAAAAAAAGAAAGCATTCACCGAACTGTCAGAATAATTGAATTCCTGATAACTGAAATCCTGTGAATTTAAAGAATTTTTAGCAGTCAGCTGAAGTTTCAGAACATAAGAATTCCAGATGTAAAGTGAATTCCTGATGAGTAGCAGACAAGAAATAAAGCAAACATGTGAAGTGAAATCCTGAATGTCTTTTATGGTGCATCATGTTTGGAACAAATTAATCAAAACGTATTAGCAATCACAAACTTTTTACCTTGTATCAGATCACATTAAACGCTTCCTTGATTGTGAAGAAGAACCAATCACACTCGTTCCGGATCCTACACTCCTCACTGCAGAACCTACGCCACGAGTAGGAAGCATGCCATCCTGCGTGGTTGCCACACCCGCGACCTGCACACTAAAAATCGTCCTGGCGAGGTACGGGCGCCAGCACCGGCGGCACGGCAACCGCCGCCCACGGCCGTAAGTGCCATGTCGCCGAAATGATCCTGGTGCAGCGTTTCATACAAGTCAAGTTTTTCCAAGGAAGCGCCGTCGCCCCCTCGTCGGGTCCCTCGACCAAGCGCAGGAGCCGCCGGGCCTCGTCGTCGTCGGCATCGCCGCTGTTGGGCCTGTAGAGGAAGAGGACGAGGGCGTACATCGATACCTTGTGGCCCGCCTCCGCAGCACGCCTTAGCTGGTCGAGGCATGGCATGATTACGCCGCGCTTGTTCCCCAATATTGCGAGGCACAACCCGCTGCGGAACAAGGCCTCCGGGTTGCCGACGGTGGCCAGTGTGGTGATGAGCGCCGCGCGAAAATCCGGGCCGAGGTTGAATCGACGCCGCAGGACACGTTTCAGGGCTAGTCGTCGTCTGACTGTGGCGGCGCTGCACACCACGCACATTGCCTTGCATGTTGCGCGCAGGTTCCGGAGATCCTGCATGGCGTCCTCTAACTGAGCAGCGACTCGGGAGACAATGTCAATCGTCAGCTCCTTCGGCAGTTCCACCAGCCTCGACGCCTCGTAGCGTGCCGCGGTGACCTTTTCCATGGAGTGATTGTAGTTCGTCACGCGCGGGGGCTGATTGGGTGTGCGAGGCTGTACTCCCCAGCGAGGATGAGGTAGAAGATGAAGGCGAGATGTCAGGAGAGATGGAGAAGAACCGCCGCCACCAGATCAGGTTGAATTAGGGGGGTCCCAGGGTATATTGGGTTTAAGAAAATTGTGCTTTCTTAGGGAGGACATGTAAACACAGAGTTGTGGGTCCCACCTGTCGGCGCCAAGATTGTGATGTGTTATTGAGTTTTTCATGGACCTAATTAACTTGATTCTTTGATTCATATAATCATAGCTACAAACTTGTTTGGATTTCACAAATAACGTCCAAATCAGGAAATTTTTTTCCTACATTCTTATGAAAGAATAATCTAGCTCATGGTGTTCACTGCATCTCATGTTAGTATGTTTCAACAATCATAATTAAGAAATAGAACAATTCAAAACTAGAATCAAGATTTTCAAATAGTAGATGATGTCAAATGGAAAAGTGATGAATACCAAAGTTTCATTGCTGATCGAGATGAACAATCTTTATTTTGGTCGGATTTTCATTTGACGAAGTGGTACTACACATTGTTCATTAATCCTAGGTTCACTTAGAAAGTTTAAGAAACTTGCTTGGAGACATGTAAATTTTGTACTACATGATAGTACCAATTCGTCAAATGCAAGACCGACCAAAATAAAGATTGTTCATCTCGATGAGCAATGAAACTTTGGTATTCATCACTTTTCGATTTGACATCATCTACTTTTTCAAAATCTTGATTCTAGTTTTGAATTGTACTATTTCTTAATTATGATTGTTGAAATATACTAACATGAGATGCAGTGGACACCATGAGCTAGATTATTGTTTTATAAGAGTGTAGGAAAAAAATTTCCTGATTTGGACGTCATTTGTGAAATCTATACAAGTTTGTAGCTATGATTATATGAATCAAAGAATCAAGTTAATTAGGTCCATGAAAAACTCAAGAACACATCACAATCTGGGCGCCGACAGGTGGGACCCACAACCCTGGCCCCCGTACCCCCGAGCCCGCACGCCGAGGCGCCGAAAAACCCACCGCCTTAGGACCATGCCGCGACCCCTATAGACGACGAAGGCGGGCGAAACCGCCTCTCCATGCCGCTCTGCCGTCGTCCGTCATTAGCACCGCCGCCGGTGAACCTTCCCTCCGCTCATGTCCGTGACCAACCCGTGCCTCAGAGCTCGTGCCTAGGACACAATCGCACCTCCCCGTCGCTTGTTTGCCTGCTCCGGTCCTACCTCGCCAGCGGCGAGCTCGCCCCTGCCGCCGAGGGCAGAGTTGTGAAGGTCACAGATTTGTAGGGACCCCTGGAGAAATGTCGAGGGCATATCTGTGAAAAGTTTAATCTTTGTAAGGGCTGGGTTGCAAGTAGATTCTTAACCTTTTCACCCATAGATCTAGATCCTGGAAAATTCATATAAAATCACAGAAAAATCAGAAAAATGTAAAACCAATTTTGTTGGTTTCGCCATGAGCATACCTACATCTTTTGCAAAGCATGACCCTACTTTTGACTAATAGTTTATGCACGAAAAATTGAAATCAGTTTGGCCTACTTTTGCTGTATTTCAAAATCTTCTTGTGATCTCAAGCTGAACTTTGGATATGTTGTTGTATATTCCATGTGTAGGCTCTGCACCAAAATTTGCACCAAGTTACTGAGTAAATCTTTGGATATGATTTATCTTGTATTTATGCTATTTTCTGACTTAGTGATTTTTGTAGCAAAAATTAAATAGATTTTTGAGCTCCACTTCTGAGTATAGTCTTGAAATGCCTAGATGCACCTTTACTGATGCGATCATGATTTTAGGACTGATAGAAATATTTGTTCCTGATTTATGCTTGGTTTTAATCATAAATGCCTAGTTCAAGATCTAAAATGGCTGTTGGTGTATTTGTTGGTTTCGTAGCCTTGTTTAAGGTCAGAGGTGATGTTGGAGAAAAATTGGATAACACATCTGCAATCACAAGGATGATGAAGGGTAATAATAATACTAGCATTCACTAGCTACCAAATATTTCCGGTAAAGTAATGCCATTATACAAGGTCATTACATATAAGCCTCATTCATCAAATCTAGATGTTAATGAGGGAGTAGTTCACTACACAAAAGCTATCTATCATTGCTTGCAGCTGTGCCTACGGGATTGCCCAGCGCTTCAGCGCCTTCAGGACGTCCTCCACCTTAGCCTCAATCTGAAATGGTTTTACAATGCATTATCAGTGTGATAAGTACATCAAAATTTGAATGAAACTGAACATAGTCAACATAGGGAATGAAGGTAATACCTCGGCATCAGTAGGTTTTTTTCGGTAGGGGCCCGGGAGGCAGAGCTCATCGTCGCTGTCGTCATGGCATTTGACGAATAGCCTAACTCGTGGGAAGGTGAACTCATAAGTCACCTTCGGCCCAAGATCCTGAATTAAGAAATCAAGACATAAACAACAATATTCCACTTGTGAACTTAAGATTAATCATGTTTCAATCAGAGGTGATCAAATATTTGTTTCAAACTGTCCAAGATAAAATTCACATAAACACTTGTGTACCAAGAATTCTACTACAAAAAATTTTGAGATGGATTTGCTCAATGATTCTTAACTGGATGATTTCTACCAAAAATTTCCATATGTACCCTAGTCAAGAAATCCTAAATTGCAAGTCCCAGAATTGATTATGACTCATAAACAATTTCACAATCACACAAAAATAATCACTTCAGTGAACTTAGCAACCAGAGGAATTAAACACTGAGTTCTCGAATAATAAAGGGGGAACTTCAATTTGGTACAAGTAAGAAAAATTACCGGACGCTCCCATCCGAAGTCCTGCCATTTGGGGGGAACAACTCGCTGGACGACTCCGCCGGCTTCGACTTCTTAGCGGTGGGGTTCTGAAAACCCTCATCGTCCGCCTTCCGCTTCCGAGGCATCCTGGCGGATTCAGCGTCCGCTTCCTCGGATGCCCCGCGAACATCGGGGCAAGGAAACCACCCCAGCATCGCCTCCTCCGCCGCCGGTCCCTTCGACTTCGAGGACCCCGTCTTCCGGCTCGGCGAGGAGGATGCCGGCAATGCGGCGTTCGGCGAGGCACTGCGAGGAGAAACCCTCGACGCCGCGGGCGAGTCCGGCTCCATCTTGGTGTGCGGTGGGGAGGTTTGGAAACTAATCGGAGTTGGGCGATGACAGCGATGGTGGGGAGTTTTGCAAAGTAATCGGAGTTGTGCGGCGGTTGGGTGGTTTCTACTGTAGCGAGGCGCTTGGGAAGGAGCGAGACAAGAAGCGAAGCGTCGGGGAAGGCGGGGGCGTCTAGGCAGGCACACACAGGGTGCGGTTGACACCAACTGTTTTCCACCCTAAGCGGCTGACAAATGGAGCCCACCACAAAGGGCCCACACAGAAACCCCACACCAAAGGGATGCGACCCACGAGTACCTCGCGTGTGCTTTTTCATCCTTGCGTTTGACTTGCGGGTCCCACCTGTCGGCAAGTGATGAACTTATTTTTGTATTTGCATTCATAATCAAAACTTAAAACATGTTTATATTACACGTGCGATGCCCAACTTAGGTGGTTTTTTCCCCAACATTCTTACAAAACAAGAACCTATCTCATGAGTCCAATGCAATTCGAAATTACAAAGTTTGAACCATCAAATTTTCGAAATTCAAAGATTGATATCTAGAATTGATTTTTTCAAACACTAGATGATGTCAAATGGAAAAGTGATGAACACCAAAGTTTCATAGCTCATCGAGATGAACAATGTTTATTTTGGGCAGTTTTTCATTTGACGAATTGGTACTATCATGTAGTACAAAATGGACATGTCCCCAACCAAGTTTCTTAAACTATGTGAGTGAACCTAGGTTAATGAACAATGTGTAGTACCACTTTGTCAAATGAAAATCCGACCTAAATAAAGTTCATAGATCTTGTTCAGATATGAAACTCTGGTATTCACCACTTTTCCATTTGACATCATCTGGTGTTTAAAAATATCGATTGTAGATATCATTTTTCGAATTTCGAAATTTGTCATATTCAAACTCTGTCAAATGGATTAATGACTTAAATAAAGATTGTAGGCCTTGATGAGTTGCACAGGTTTGGTATTCAAGAAATTTTCATTTGACAACGTGACAACCATATTCAAACTCTGTCAATTTTTGAAGTTTTTTGATAACAGAAGCAATCTGCGTCATCTTCCCCACGTGTGGGACCAGGTAGCTGCACGACTGCACGAGCGCTCGTGGTGTTGACGAAGCTGTGTCCCCACTTCCTTTTAGCTTATAGACGAAGCTGAACAGACAGCAGAGAATATTGCTTCATCCCTGTTCCCCCAATCCGTCACATCAAAACTTGGGGTTTTCTTGCCTTCCACCATCGCCGGCGACCGCCAAGCTTCCAATCTCGGACGCCATTGCCACGCCACCTAGCTCTGAAGCAAGATTGGCACCCGCGATGACCCGATGCGAGGAAGCGAAAGGCAGTGCCGCCCCTGAAAGGAAGGGGGATGCGGTGGGGGCAACCGCCACCGCCGGCCCCCACACCAACAAAGGTGCTGCAGGCGGAGCAAGCGCCACCGCGTCAGCAGAGCGCGTCAATTTCCAGGTCATCCCTTCGCGACCAGCATGTACATTGTGTATGTAGTCGTGGATTTGTAGCGAGATTGAACTGTTTGATTAAGATTCAGAAATCTGTTTTCTTGGATTGGTACTGTAGGGTCGCAAGCGTACTCGCGCCGTGGATGTGTGGGACGCCGCTGCCGATGCTGTCGACATTCGAGTAGGTAGTGGCTGGGATGAATGGCGCCCCGCCGTCGTCCGTCCACAGCGATCGCCGATTCTGGGACCGCCCCCAACTTCGGTCTGCGAGGTCAAATTCTTCAAGGAGTGGTACCCGATCATCAAGACCACAATCACTTGCGACGCGGAAGTAGTGGTGGAGTACATCAAAGAAATCAAAGGTAACCCTCCTCCAGATCGTTTGCTCGTCGGATTGGACACCGAGTTCATTGAGCTTCGCAGTGGCGAGCACAAGGTCGCATTGTTGCAATTGTGCGTCGGGCTGCGTTGCCTTATTTACCAGGTGCTTCATGCCGGCTACATGCTACCTGATGTCCTGAGCAAGTTTCTCAGTGAGGAAGGCCACATCTTTGTCGGAGCGCATATCTCGATTGATGTTGAACGCCTAGAGCAGGACTGCGGCATCACGATTTCTAATTGGAGAGACCTTCAACTGATTGTTTCTGAGGTTGATGACAAGTACAGCAATCTGTACCAAAATGGTTACAGGTCATCACTAGAGAAGATTGGAAATGTGGTACTAGACCTACCTCTGTTCAAGAACAGAAGAGTGAACCACAAGCTGTGGGGTTCGAGGTGTTTGGCAGACTGGCAGGTGCAATACGCCACCAAGGATGCATTTCTGTCGTTTGAGATTGCAAATCAGCTTGAGATCAAGCATGGTTACCGATTTGTGCCAGATGATATATAGTTAGAATTAGTAATGTAATATAATCCATAGTAACAAGTAGCATTTCTGGGTTTTGAGAACAAGTATCTATGTATGTACATCTAGTAATGCAGTGATCTAGTCAATGCTAGTACATTGCTACTACTTTGATATATATGTGCAAGTCTTTTTAATGATGTCAAATGGAAACTTTGGTATCATATGTTGCCACCACACCACATGAAATGACACCCAGCCACGCCTGGCCGCGCCCAGCCACGTTCCCCAGTCGCAGCCGGCCAAACCCGAGCCACGGCCGGCCACAGCCCCGCAGCGGCTGCGCCCAGCCACGAAGCGACCGGCCACGCCACAACACGCCCTTTCAAACCCACACCACGACACGCCAGTTCTGATGTTCAGTTGTTAATTTCTTTAGAAAAAACTGGAGAGGCCAGGGCCGATTATTGGAATCTCGAAAGACGCCGTCGGTTCTTGGAAAGTCCTCTCCGCCCGCATCTCATGCTCCCCCGCCGCGCCCTCTTCGCCCACACATCTCACGCTCCGCCACCGCGCCCTCTCCGCCCACATCTCACGCTCCGCGCTGCACGACTTCCCTTCCATGGCATCGAGGGAACACCCCCGGTCGCTCGCGGAACTCCCGATTGAGTTGCGGGCAATCATCGCTGGCCGAGTCGGTGCAACATTGAAGCAGTCAATGGAGACCTCCGGAGCCTACGTGCCACCTGCAAGAGCATGCTCAGCCCCTGCCGCGACAGAGACGTCGGTAGGCACCTGGCACTAGGTCGGGTTCCAATTGAGCAGTTGCAGAACGTCGACCCCGACGGCTACAACGTCTTCGTTCTTAGCCTGGCTGCAGCCGGCAACCCAGTGGCCGGCTTCCTCGCCGGGATGGACGACATCTTCAGCAGGAACCGTGGATGGCGTCCTCCCCTAGACGAGCTACACCGCGCTGCCCACGCCGGGAACAGAGGGGCAGCTTATGTGGCGGCCGTCCTTCTCTACAGGTTCTACAGCGGGGCCAACGCCGATGCCACTGCATTTGCGTACATGAGACAGGTTGAGGGCGAGGCTCAAGGTCCGCGGATGATCATCAACTTGCAGTCTGAATATTTTCGGACTCGTGCAGTTAATCTTGCAAAGCAAATGAGGAGTATCACCCTCCGCCAGGGCCGCCGCCGGCCGACGCTGCCACCGGCGGTGGCGCGAGGCAACATTCAACACTGCGTTGGCCGAACCTTCTGCGGTAGGGAGCCGAGCCGGAGGGGGTTTGCCTTTTATTTCTGTAGTGATGAATGTAGGCTTCGTTTCGAATGTGATGCCTTCTTCTTTAGTGTTAATCATGTTTACAGAGGCTAAAATGGTGTAAAGTGTATCATCTGCTAGAACTTCCTATTAAGCTTCATGCTGATGATGTGTCCCAAGCAGAATAATGAAAATTTTACAGTACTTATTATTCAAATGTAGTGAGAATGTAACAGATTGGGAATAGTGCCACAAATACAGCTCATGCTTTAGTTTTGTGGCACGACATAATAATGAAAAAAATGTTGAAAACAAATGTCATGGAAAGATTAAATTGGCTCTTAACACGCCAAACAAAATCGACTAAATATCAATCAAAAAATTCATCATCTTGGGCATCTTGAACAATTGGTGCAACAACTCCATCATCAATGTACGTGTCATCTGCATCATGTTCATCATCATCATCAAATACATCATCGTCTGGTTCATCAACTGCCTCGGCCCGCACCAGATTAATAACTGAGACATCCCCGGTTGTGCCTTCCTTGTCCGATCTTGACCAATTTGTCAAATCCTGGTGTTCACCAAGCAAATTAATACCTTCGATACCCACATCAATTGAGTCCTTAAGATCTAATTCAGGCATGGCAAACAAGTTCCTTGGTTTCAATGAAATAACACTGCTCCAACCAGGTTTGTTCACCAGATTCACATAAAACACCAGTTCTGCCTATGTTGCCAGAATATAGGGTTCATTCTTATACCTGTGTCGAGTAGTATCGATGTCAATCACCCCAAATTTATCTTTACTGTATCCTTTGCCTCTGTTGGTACTTGTGGCAGCAGGCACATCAAACCAGTCACACTGGAACAGAATAACTTCTTTTTGTCCAGGAAATTCCAGTGAGATCATTCTTTTAATCACCCCATACCAGTTCGTGCCTCCTTTCTCACCCTTGACAAGCACACCACTGTTTGTGTCACGAGGGTTTTCTCAATGTTAACGGTTCGAAACAGCCAATTATTGATATGACATCTATTCATTGTACGAGGTCGGGGATCCGGTCCTTGAGCAAGTGCAAACAACTCTGAACTTACTTCCCCTCTCGCATGTAGACCTCTGATCTTGCCTTCCAACCATCTTACGAGTTGATCCTCATGTCGCTTATCAAGATTTCTGGTTCCATATTCCTTTAGTTCTTCCAAATGCGCACTACATAAAAAAAGAATATTACCGTTAGTTTGAAATTCAAAATTACAAGCAATAAATGATGTTGAGCAGTGTATCTTACTCGACATATGGTCTAGCTTCATCACAATTGCAAATTATATAGTGCCTCATCTTCCGAAACTCATTTGGTGGAATTTCGTCGACCGTCTGTCCTCTCCTCCTGTAATCCATTTCAGAAAAAATGCTCAAACTAGATGGTGGCTCATTCACAGTAACTGTTTCATGTCGATCAACACGATTCTCTTTGGTGTCCACGTCCAAGAATCTTGAGCAGAATGTAAGGCACTCCTCGAGTATGTATCCCTCAGCAATTGAACCTTCAGGGTGAGCCTTGTTCCTCACATATCCTTTCACAGTGCATAGGTACTGCTCCACTAGGTACATCCATCTGTAACACACTGGCCCCCAATTTTAGCTTCCTCAGCTAGATGAACAGGCAAATGGATCATGATATCAAAAAATGCAGGTGGGAATATCATCTCAAGTCGACAAATAGCCTCCCTAATTGAACAGCTTAGCCTGTCCAATTCTGCTTCCACCAGCTCCTTTGAACATAGTGCATTGAAGAAATTACTAAGCTGAATCAATCCGATGACAACAGGTTCTGGCAAAATCCTATGCACCACTAAGGGTAAAAGTTTCTATAGAATTAGATGGTAATCATGAGTTTTCAAGCCAGACACCTTACGTGACTTTACGTCAACACATCTTCTTATATTTGAGGAAACCCCATCAGGCATCTTCACTCCATATAGAAATTCACACAAACTTTCCCTGACTTCCTTATCTAACTCGTACAAGGCTGATGGTAAGGTATACTTATCATCTTTAATCACAGGGTGTTGATCTGGTCGTATCCGTAGATGCTCCATGTCAAGCCTGGCATTCTCCCCGTCCTTACATTTGTCGTCCAATTTAAGCAGAGTGCCTAGTATGCTCTCGCATATATTTTTCTCAATGTGCATGACGTCCAAATTATGCCTGATGAGCAAAGAAGACCAGTAAGGGAGCTCAAAAAAAATACTCTTCTTCCTCTAGTTGTGCCATCTGTTGTCCGTCACGCTTCCTTTTTTTGGATAGCAAGGTCTTTCCAAATTCTACTTGTTCAAAGGTATCATACTGCTCAAGTACCTGTGCACCAGATAGTGGTTCTGGTGCCTCCCTGGTTTCGACCTTGTTGTTGAAGCTGACCGCGTTGTTGCGCCATGGATGGTCGGGGGGCAAGAAACGTCGATGTGCCATGTAGCAGTGCTTCTTCCCATGTTTCAACCACAAATAGTCAGTATGTTTGTGGCAGTATGGACATGCAAACTTTCCTTTAGTGCTCCAACCAGACAGCATAGCATAAGCTGGGAAGTCATTAATTGTCCAAAGAAGGATTGCGCGCAATGTAAAATTATTCTTAGTCCCTGCATCTCTTGTTTTAACACCATTATTCCAAAGCTCCTTGAGCTCCAGTATAAGGGGCCTCAAATATACATCAATATCCATTCCAGGAGATTTTGGACCAGGTATCAACATTGACAAGATCTAGTTAGATTGTTTCTGACACAACCATGGAGGCAAATTGTATGGTATCAGGATGACAGGCCATATGGAGTATGTAAGACTTTGCATGCCAAAGGGATTGAACCCATCAGAAGCAAGACCCAGCCTAACATTATGACCTCCTTTTTCTGAAAACCATTTAAACTCTGAATCCACGTGCTTCCATGCCTTTGAGTCAGCAGGGTGACGCATTTTCCCATCGTTCACCAATTCTTTCTTGTGCCACTGCATATCCTCTGACATTTGCTTTGACATATACATTCTTTGCAGCCGAGGAATAAGAGGAAAGTAGCGCAGGATCTTAACTGGTAACCGCTTCTTAACAGTAGTAGCACCAACTGCACTGTCATTATTACCACAGGTTTTTTCTACAACTTTCCACCTTGACTACTTACAAACGGGACATGTCTCCAGATTTGCGTATTGCTCAAAAAATAACACACAATCATTTTCACATGCGTGTATCTTGACATAGTCCAAGCCCAGGTCTCGAACCACCCTTTGCACTTTATCTAAGGAGTCAGGAATACAATGCCCTTCAGGTAGAACCTTTCCGAAGAGCTTAAGTATGGCCTCCAACGCCGCGTTACTTAAGCCATATATGCACTTTATCTGAAAAAGCTCCATGATAAAAGAGACCTTAGTTGCATTTTTGCATCCTGGATACAATTCCTTCTTTGCCTGGTCTAATAGTTTCAAAAAAATCTCTGCCTGCTTATCTGCCTCGTCATCTTTGGTTTGTCCATGAAGTATAGTGCCACTGATAATGTTTCTAATCAGAGTATTAGTGGTAGCAGGGTTATCATCACAACCGTCTTCTTCATCGTCTTCTCCGAAATAAGGTGTTGTATCATCAGCTGTAGGTTGTGCATCATGATTGTTGAGATCAGGAGTGACATCATGATTCACACGACCATCAGCTGATGAAGTATCAGTTTGGCCTTGAATGATACCATCATCGATGAAACAATCAGCAAACCCTCTAGTCGCTAAATGAATTTGAATGGGAAACAAGGTGTCATGTTTGATCATGCATTGACCTACAGTACATGGGCACGCAATAGATCGACCTTGCACTGATGCGGCGGTAAAGGTTTGAAAAAAAGATCGGAAATTGTTCTGCCAATCCGCCGAGTGTCGAGGCAAGCGCATCCAACTCCGATCTTCGTGTGATGCCATTAATCTGCATTCATGTTTCAAACGACCTAGATCATGATATAGCAATATGCATATATATGCAGGGAACGAAGATATATACGAGATGAAGACAACAGTACCGGTCGTGGCACCGCACAGATGTTGATTGATCGCCGTGGAGATCTATACGTACGTTGTGGAGATCAATCTAGATGGAGACCTATAGGCTGTCGTGGAGATCTTGATGGTGACCGAATGGAAATTCATCGAAGACTTGGAATTTTGGAACGGTCCCGATGAGTCCCTATCTAATCGTCGTTTTGATCTCCTACATAAGCGTCGCGATAGACAAATTACAGTGCAACCAAGGAATACCTCATTGCAATATTTTTGAGGCTGTACGTATTATGACCTTTCACAGGGTCCACATTATGTGCCTCGGGTTTTCAACAGATGCGTAATTCATGATTTTTCTTTTCCGATCGGCTACTATAGAGGCTAACAATAATACACAAAATTCAGGAGTTCTAGTGAAGAGTCTCCAGATTGTTGATCACAAAGATTTGTGAATATACACTAGTCTAGCAAAAACAATAGCATGTCGCAATTCTGAAAATAGACAAATGGTGACTCCAAATATGCATGACAGGACCAAGCAGATTTCAGTTTGTGTCACTCATAAGTTAAAATATTTTGCAAGGGCTCATCCAGATCCAAACACATATAGACATACGAACAGGCATATATACAAGTTTTAGCACACAACCATACTTAGACGAAGTACTACAATTACAATATAGAGGTTCGAAGTTATTACTTAGATGTTGGCATACTTAGATGTTGCCACATACACAACCATTCTTAGACCATTCACCAGCATCTGCATAACATTCACCTAGGACCTGGTTATGTTACGTACTAAGCTAGATTACTACTACTTGCGATTGACTTTATCCTGAAGCTTGCGGATCTTCTTCTCCATCCCTTCTAACTTGTCAGCAACGGTCTCGGTGAATTCCTTCAGGGTCATCTCCATGTCTTCCTGCGTTCCAGCAATGTCCACGCTTAGGTTCTCAATCTGCTCCCGCAAATCATCATAGCGCTCCTTCAGCTGCTAAACCATTTGGCGCAAGGGCATTTCCTACGGCAGGCAACAAACACAAGTTACTAACATGAAATGTGTTACAACAGCAGTGGCCAATGCAGCCAAATAATCAAAAAAATGCACCTTTCTTTTCGATGATCCCGAAGCTTTCGATGGCGACGGTTTCTTGCTGTTGTCCTGCTCATCATCCGAGTCCGGAATGATGATCCTCACCTGATTAGAAGTGTTCACTAGCCTGACCAAACAAAACAATTTGCTGTTTTTCAGATTTGTTTAAAATAGCCTATTCAATCTCTTGACTCATATTGTATACCAATTTACCCGTGATCCCCCTACTAGCTACCAGAAAAGGCCTAACCTACTAAATGGGATAGCCTGCGCAAACTAACTTCATTTGGCTGGCTTTGTTTTCAGTAATGTGATCAAATGTACACAGGTCAGATTCACAGCAAAAGATGGCAAGAAATCAAGCCAATTATCATTATCATTATCTAGTATGAGGTGAGATGGATCCACACAAAAACCCAATTACCATTATCTAGAATGAAAATTTGATTACTATGAACCACTAACGTTTTTCTAATTGCAAAAGGAGTCACCCGATTCCTGGAAAGTCAAAGAGGGCAGGGCAATGTACCTCACTTCACTTCTGGACCGCTTGCATCCGACTAGGGCCTGCTTACCCTCAACGGATGGATCGACATGGCGATGCGGGCCGTCAGACGACGAGGAGGAGGTGGCGGCGCCGTCCGTACCGGAGGACGACGTGATTGGGGTGCCGCCGACCGTACCGGAGGACGACGAGGTCGGCGGTGTGGTAGACTTGAACCGCCCGCGTGCATCGCGCTTCTGTGTGGCAGCGTTGTGGCCCCTCCGTATGCCGCCGCCGCTCGCCTGCAAACCCTCGGTGCAGCCCCGACGTCCGCCGCCGCCGCTCGCCTGTGTTGCGACACTACGGCCCCTCCGTCCGCGCCCGCCGCTGGCCTGGGATGGCTCAATGCGGCCACTCCGGCCGTTGTCGCCGCTCGCCGCAGGGGAAACCTCGATGCGGGGCATCTCGATGTGGAGGCGTCGGTCGGAGCCGATGAGGGGGATGGTCGGGAGCTGAAGTGTATTGGGGGTGGGGGAGCTGAAGGTTATAGACGATTTGGGCCGGCCCATCCTTGTTTTTATTACTCTCACCGGCCCATTTGGCTTCTTTGCAGTGGCGTCGCACTCCAAGACCTTTAGTGCCACCCCGGAAACTGAGAAGGGGGTATCCCAGCTTAAAAGGGGAGGCGTGCCTGCGCTCTCGAACTCCGAATTACCGTCATCCACTACTGCTTGCTACTTGTGCTATGGGGCTTAATGGGCTAGCCGGCCCACTCGGGCTCCCGCTCGCTGGGCTTTACGCTCGCCGGTTGAGACTGTTGTGGCCTGGCTTAGCCCACATCCCCATAGCACACCATTTTTTTCATCTAAACAAATCCTCTCTTTTTTTCATGGTACATATAGTCTATACCATATTGTTAAAATTCATATTTTTTCATAATAACATTTACCTATTAAATCGCATTTTAAATTTCGCTACAGCCCCATAGCACAATTTTTTTTCATCAAAACAAATTTCGTGGCAATACGTACACGATATTCCTCCTTGAGGCTAGAAACGAAGCAATAGCCCTCCATGTATTGCAATAACGCAAAGATATATTTGCAACCCAAATAAGACATTGCGATATAGCCGTTCAAACGCAACCAACCCTAGTATGGTGGCCATAGCAACTTTCTATTGCAACACACGAATTGCTAGTGCAACGCAGAAATGGGGTAGCAGTATTTCCTACCAAATGCAACACAATTCCTCATAATGGGTGCATTAGCGCCAACCTGTTGCAACATCGTAAAGATATATTTGCAACCCAAATAAGACGTTGCGATATAGCTGTTCAAACGCAACCAAGCCTAGTACGGTGGCCATAGCAACTTTCTATTGCAACTCATGACATGCTAATGCAACGCAGAAATGGGGTAGCAGTATTTCCAACCAAATGCAACACAAATCCTCATAATGGGTGCATTAGCGTCAACCTGTTGCAACACAAAAAATAAATACTGCAACTCAAATTTTGTGAAGCAATAGACACGCATATTACAACCAAATCACTATTTTGGTGCCATAGTACCCCCTAATGCAACCAAATTTGTGGTGTTGCCTAAGAGTTGTGTTGCAATAGGGGGAAAACCTTGTAGTGATATTAGCTCCTGTATCAATCCACCATTCTGGGGAGAGACAAACTGAAAGAACTGTAGGTAAAGAAGTACCGTACCCCGATGTTCCTCCACCCTCACTAACAACCATGTTTGCCGACTTGGGCATCTTACGGTCCTGATACTTCCCATCAAAGTGATACGGACTCCCGCACACAAAGCAAGTCTTGTTGTGCCCCGTCCCTGGCGCTTTCTTCTTCTTCTTTGCAGCCTCGTCGGCTTGATTGGCCTTGGGTAGGTTCTGTGGAGGCTTCTTCCTATTGTTTTGCGGTTTGTGATTGCCCCTCTGCACAAAGTTTGCGCTCGAGAGACCGACCACTGCCTTTCCACGTATGTCTTTTGCTCTCGCCTTCTCCTTAACATCAAGAGTCGCGACAAGGTCATCATAGTTGAACACCTGTCTCCTGTGTTTTAAGGTTGTAGCAAAGTCCCTCCAAGAGTGTGGTAACTTGGAGATAATAGCTCCAGCCTCAAACTTTTTGGGCAACTAACATGGATTTTCTTTGTTGTAGTCTTTGAGTTCTTTTGCTAGTCCCTTTATTTCATGGGTATGTTCCACTATCGGACGGTCTTCGACCATCTTGTAGTCTAGGAATTGTTCCATCATGTACAGCTCACTGCCAGCGTCAGAAACTCCAAACTGAGCCTCAAGAGCATCATAGACCTCCTTCCCTATCTTGTAACGGAGGTAGGTATCAATCAGGTTGTCAGCCAGAATGCTGATGACAGCGCACCGGAACAAGCTATCAGCAGCTTGAAAAGCCTCAGCCGAGACACCATCAAGAGCTGTTCCGGAGGCAATGTACATCACATTCATAGTTGTCAACCAAAGGGTGACCAGATCTTGCCACCTCTTAAAGTTGGAACCATCAAATGACTTTGGCTTAATGGAGTTTGCAAAGCTAGCTACCGGAATCATCCTATCATCAATATAAGATTTTTGGATTGTTAGATAATAGGTGATTAAACTGCATATTTTAATTCCATAATTAAATAGATATTTCAACAAAATAATTATCGTGAGTGCGACATACACTACAAGAAAAACGCCGACTAATGACGCAAAAAGGCCGTTTCTCGTCATAAACCGTGATTAATGACGCCGATTGTTACGAAAACACTTCGTCATTAATCGAGTGTCACAAATTGTGATTAATGACGAGACCTTATTTCGTGGCATCATGAGTTTAATGATGTGTATAAATTCATAACACTAAGGCGTCATAAGCTACATGCCACGTCGGACCGAGATCCATCGTGGCTCCGACGTGGCAGGGGGTTATGACGATTTCGGTTCGTCACAAATTGAGACCTGGTCCATGTAAGAGTCTTTGTGCGCCTAATATTGTTGGGCCAATTTTAGCCCGTTTCAGGTTTTCGTGTTATTTTTTTTGGCCATTCCCGAAATGTTTATTGCACAGTATATTGGGCTATTTTATTTTGGGCCCTAGCAATCTAACGAACTTGGCCCATATTGCATTATGCTTGGACATTTGATTTCGGGCATTATTCACAGGGCCTTTCCTAGGCCTCGGCGCATATTGCTTTTTTTTAGATGAGCCCATATTGCATTTCGCAGGGCACTCTGCAAAGCAGTACCATCTCAAAGTTAGTATGAAATAATTATAGTTCTATCGTTGCAATGGTGATTTACTTACTCGATATATGGCTTCACCTCTTCGCAATTGTTTAGCACATACCAAACCACCTTGTTGTACTTTGACCCAAGCCAACAAGTGGTCCCTGCTCCAAGCACTTGAACATTGTGATCGAAACAGGATGTTCCATCTACAGACAAATCAGCATTCTCTCTGTTCCTTCCAACCTGAGTGAATCGTGTGGCCACATCATCAGCCGTGAAGTACCTAGAGCAAAATGTCAAGGCCTCATTAGCAACATATGCTTCTGCAATGGATCCTTAGCCTTCTTTCGACGGGATACATCCATCCATATTGTACTGGACCTCTCAGGATTGCTTCCTCAGGCAAATGGACAGCCAAGTGGACCATAACATCAAAGAAGGAAGGAAGGAAAATTTTCTCAAGCTTGCACAGAATTATTGGGATATCTGTTTTCAGTTTTTGCAAGACATCCAACTTCAAAGTTTTGCAACATAGTTATCGAAAGAAGTTTCCTAATTCCGCAATAGCTGTGTATATCTCTTTGTCCACTAAACCGCGAAGACAAGCTGACAAAACCCTTTGGAGTAGGATATGACAATCATGAGTTTTCAGTCTTTGTAGTTGGCATCCATCTGCAGCAATACACCTAGCTAAGTTTGAAGCATATCCATCTGGGAACTTCACCGAACTTATAAAATCATAAAACAGCTTCTGTTTCTTTTTTGGAAGTACATACGGACCTTCTGGCATTTTGCATGACTCACCATCCTCAGTTGCCACCATCTGTAGATTTGATCTTACGCCCATCTCTTCCAAATCAACCCTAGCATTAATGGTGTCCTTTGTCTTCCCAGCAATTTGAAGCAATGTTCCAATAAGGTTTTCACATATGTTTTTCTCAATGTGCATCACATCAAGATTATGTGCCAACTTCAGAGATGACCTGTACAGCAAGTCCCACAAACCAACCCTTCGGCTCCAGCACTGTCCAGATTCCCGCTTCCTTTTCTTTCCTTGAGGTAGAGGATGCTTTCCTGGTCTAATGTCGTTAGCCTTCTCCAGTTGCTGCTTCAGCTCCGCATGGGTAAACTGCCCTGGCTTTTCTCGGTTTTCAACAGTACCATCAAAATATGCTCTCTTTCTTCTCCATGGATGGTCAGTTGGAAGAAAACGACAATGCCCAATGTAACATATCTTGTTCTTCAATCTCCTTGCGCAAAGATCCTTGTCGCAACGCACACAGGCAAAATAGTCTTTCGTGACTCGCCCAGACAATGTGCTCAATGCTAGATAATCATGTATGAACCAAAGAACCACAACATGCAGTTTAAATTCTTTACCCTCAACTGCATCGATTGCCCAGACACCCTTCCAAAGTTGCTGCAGCTCTTCGACGAGAGGTTCCATTGAGACATCAAAATCCTTTGATGGAGAACTCGACCGAAGGATCAATAAGGCCATCATGAAGTTTGATTCTTCCATGCATACCCATGGTGGCATGTTATATGGCACAACAAATACTGTTCACATACTATATGAGTTGTTCATATTGCCAAATAGATTGAAACCATCGGTTGCAAGACCAAGTCTAAGGTTCCTAGCATCTTCTGCAAATTCTTTCCAACTTTTATTGAATTGTTTCCATGCCTCACCATCAGCTGGATGGCTAAGCTCATTCTTCAGTTCGCTTCGACTCGTGCCATCATGCATCCTTTGCTGTTTTTGATGAAAGAAACATCCTCTTCAGCCTGGAAATCAGCGGAAAATGCCTCAATACCTTTTGAGGAACGCGCTTGTTGGTGTCTGCATCCTTTCATCTTGAATCCGCTTCACAACATACTGGGCAAACATCAAGTTTGACATACTTCTTCTTGCGAAACATTATACAAATATTTTTGCAAACATGGGTTTTTTTCATAGCTGAGTCCCATGGAACGTATGTACTTCATTGCCGCATCGAAAGAGTCTGGAAGACACGCTTCTGGGAATCCTTTTTGTAACAACATCATCGTTGCACTAAATGCGACGTTGATCATCCGACTGAAAGACTTTATATGAAGTAACTTCACAACAAATGTACATTGTGCATATGAAGATGTCGGTGACACCTTATGGTTCAGATGTTCCTTTACAAATTCATACATTTTCTCACCGAGCACCTGACCCTTGCCCAAGTCAGCAATCAATTCAGACATCCCATCATCTCCAGGGCCTTCATCCTCCTCCATACCCGATATGTATTGGTTTTCCTGGACCGTTTCCTGATCACCACCATCCCATGGAGCTGCATTATCCACATCCCCCTCTGCATCCGGCAGAATTGTGTTATCCTGAACATTTGCATCATCGTTAACCATATCTTCCAAAGCTTCTTCATGATGGATCCACCTAGTGTAAGTGGTTGCCATCTCACTCACAAGTAAGTGAACTCCAATTCGCTCTATAGTCCCAGTAGAGTTATTGAGGCATCGACGACACGGGCATAGTATTTCTTCATCCTCAGCATATCTTGTCCGAAGAAATGCCAAGAAATCCTAGACCTCTTTCTCATGATCGGTGGTAAAACCAGTACAACCAGTTATCCAGCATCTATCCATCTGGAAAGTTTTGGCGAATCCAACTCAAAATTACTGACCACAGAACGAATTGAAAAGGAGAACATTCAGCGAAATGAAAATTTTCGGATTCAACACAAAATTACTTACCAGATTGACACGCCACTGTAGCAAGTATCACCCAGGTTGCACCCGTAGGAGTGAGCAGCCGTTGGAAGTCGCAAATCACCGCCGGAATGATCCGTTTTGGTAGCCTACTTGCCTCTTCGTTCTTCGTTTTCCCATTTCGGGGCAGCGGGCTGCGGGAAAACTATTTTTGGCTACAGCGTGGGCTTTTCTCCCGCCAACTTATCAGAACCGCTCCGTGCTTGGTTGGGGTGGAAAGTGTTTCCCATTAAATTGACACAACCAAGAGGTGGTGCAGTGGTAGATAGTGTTGTCTTGTTCCTATAGGTCTCTAGTTTGAACCCTTGCTATGGCAAATTGTTTTTGCAACATTTCGTGACCGAAGTAGGAAACAAGCAGTTTCGCGATTGTTACTCAAGAAGGTCCTTCCAGCAAAATATCAACAGAACGGACCAGCAAAACATTAGCAAAATTAATTCGGAATGATGAGTATGCTCGACTCAATTTGAAATAGATTAAACCAAATTAACATAATAATATGGAATCTCATAGCACTCATCACCACAAAGTTCACACCACCAGCAAGTAGCAAACACAAAAATACAAACAACTCATCACCACAAAGTACACACCACCTATGAACCGTTTAGCTAGCAGTAACACCAGACATGTTTTATCAATTGTCTGCAGCTCAGTCAGAGTTTGATTGCTCTTTCTTTCAACAGGTCATTCTCCGCTAACAATTGCTGAATCTCTTTCAGTTGGTCATTCTCCTGCCGTAACAATTGATAAAGAGGGTCCCTGCACTTGGTCAGCTCTTCCATCAGGGCAATGTTCTCCTGCCGTAACAATGCTACTTCATTCAACCGGGCATGCTCCTATTGCAGCAATTGATAACACTCTTCCATGCATTTCTTCATCTCTTTCAGCTGGTCATTCTGCTGCTGTAACGATTGCTCATACAGGTGCTTGTAATTTAGAGTTACTTGAGCTCGCTGACTTGTTGTTCTTGCAGGTCTCTCTTCACCTTCTACAGCTCAGCTTTAGTGGATTCAAGCACCTCCAGAAGCTAGAAAAATACAAGAACCTATCAATCCATCAAACTATACAAACTGAAAACTAACTGAATCAACTTCTAACACCAATTGCAATTCAAATCTGAGTGTACGATAAAATCAGCTCAGCTTCAGTGGATTCAAGCACCTCCAGAAGCTAGAAAAATACAAGAACCTATCAATCCATCAAATGAAGCAAACTGAAAACTAACTGAATCAACTTCTAACACCAATTGAAATTCAAATCTTGTACGATGAAATCTGAATCTATTGTATATGGTCATCCATCCTCTAGATCCCCAAATCTAGAAATCTCTATCCCTAGGTCGATAGGGGAAAATATAGTGGCTCAAACCAGAGGACTGACCTTGTCGTCCTATTTCATTAACTCGTAGCCGGGAGGTGGCGCATAAACCACCCTCTCATCGCCGCCAGAATCCGCCATTCCTACCACGAGCCATTGCAGATCTGCGCGTAGCAGAAGTCTAGAGTCTTTGCGAAGGTAGTGAAGCATTTCGCCTGTGAATTACTGATTCATAATAAAGATTCGAAAAAATGCTTAGATGTGGGACCCAATTGAATTTTATGATGACTTGGAACACTCTATTCTTAAAATAATGCTTACATGTGGGACCAAGGTTGGTTTATGACGCTGCTGACCTGGCGAAAATGCTTACATGTGGGACCCTGCAAATTTTATGACGACTTAGAACACTCTATTTTCGAAAGAATTCTTACATGTGGGACCCTTCCGAATTTTATGACGACTTGGAACACTCTATTTTAAAATAATGCTTACATGTGGGACCAAAGTTGGTTTATGACGCTGTTGTGGAGCTTATGGCGTCACAAAACTAGCTTGGAACAGGGAATGCTCGGCTACAGTACCAACCGTTATGATGAAAGTTTTTTTTGTCACTAAATTTGCTCGGAAGTGAAATATTATGACGAGATCAGCCAGGAACGTCATAAATCAATGACGCTAAAATGTGGTTGCGTCACTAGTCAACGATTTTCTTGAAGTGATAGCATGTGCGAGTGTTCATGTTTAAACAACTATAAAACATAAACATGTTCAAGATTAAATAACAATTAAACATGAACAAGAGAGAATTCAGAATGTACCCAAAGGCGGGGCGGGTGGCGCAGTCACCCGATGCGCTGTTGTTCTCTGTGTTAACCATTTGGCTAACCGTGGGAGAACCTCAGTCGGTGTAATCATATGAATTCGGTGCAGGAAGATGTACGCAGTGCAGATCTCGGACGGCCTTCAGGAAGTAGTCATACAGGGAGCGAGCAGTCATGTCAAACGCTCCCCAAAAACCTTATTGCCTGCCTATCCCGAGCAGGATCTTTAGCAGCGGTCGAGGTTCGGAGGCCTGCCCTCGCCAGTACCATGCGCGCGGTGCAAGTGATGGGAATGCGGAACGTAGCAAAACACCGTCCGTCCGTCCGTCTGTCCCGCACCGCTCGTCTCGTCTCGTCTCGACTCGTCTCGACACGCCCTCAGCCCGGCTCGGCGAGGCAAGCAAGCGCGCACGCGCGTGTGACTCGCCAGTCTCCTTTCTCAACTTCACAAGTGGTGTATGTTTTGTATACCTCTTAAGTAGCATGAAAGCCTCCTCAAATACTTTTATTCTCCCTAACATTAAAATAATGGGCTTTAATTCTTTATTATTAAAATAAATGGTTTAGGGCCCATTTATTTCAACACATCTTGGCCACGCTTCACCATAGAAAAGATATTTACACTACAAGAAACTATTTAATCCGTGACGAACTTTCTGCGACGTTCTCAGAGAACATCACGAAGAGCAATGCGTCTACGACGTATTCCCATTTTTCGTCATGGATATGCAATGATGGATATTGAAGCCCATGACACTGTGACGATTTGTTAAATTCATCGCGATTCTACAACGTATTCCTATTTTTCGTCACGGATGTGTATTGATGGATATTGAAGCCCAAAATATTGCGACAATTTGTTAAATTCATCGCATTCCGGCCCACAACACTGTGACGTTTGAGTGGTTTCGTCGCGATGAGCAAATAAAAAATAGTCATGTTATGGATGAGAAAATTTATAAATGGAAAAAATCTAACAAAAAAGAAATAAAGTGGAGAATAAAGAATCGAATCTGGGACCTCACAAAAAACCTTTTTTGAACAAACCATTGAGCTACAAATTTGATGGTCTATCTTTGTGGTGTTCAAATTATTTAAAAGTGATGAGCCCACTGCATACTTTCACCCCCAGAGAGGACTTCGTCAAGGATGTCCTCTCTCCCCTTACTTATTTGTCTTAGCTATTAATGAATTATCTTTGAGACTACATGAAGCTCTTCAGACTAACAATCTCACAGGAATTTCTCTAGGACCTGGTGCACCTCCTATTCACTCTCTTTTGTTTGCAGATGATTTAATTCTATGTGGAAAAGCAACTTTGGAGGAGGCTAATAAAATTAAAGATAAACTTTACACTTTTTGCGACAATTCAGGTCAGACCCCTAACCTCCAAAAGTCTGCCATCCTTTTCAGTAGGAATGTTCCCAATTCCATTAGAAATCAGATTCATGGTATCTTTCCTGTTCCCCCTCTGCAACCTAATACTATGCACTTAGGCCATCCTCTTGTTTTCTCTCACAAAGACAAAAATAAAGCTTATAATTTCATTCACAACAAATTCATTACTAAATTCAGCACTCTTAAAGCTAATAGCCTTAATCATGCAGGTAGGCTCCGGTACATCAAATCTATTCTTTCATCCATCCCTATTTACTACATGTCTACTATTCTTTTTTCAAACAACTTCATTGCCAAGATTAATGCTATTATTCGAAAGTTTTGGTGGGCAGGTATACAAGAGGAAAATAACACCAGCCCCATCCATTTTAGACATGGGAGGACATCTGCAAGCCATATGATCAGGGAGGACTCGGTATTAGAGATATGGGTCTCATTAATCAAAGCCTAATCATTCATTCTGCTTGGAACTTAGCTACTAACAAAAACCCTTTTCTGTCTGCTATTATCAAAGCTAAATATTATCCAAACCACACCTTTCGGACGGCGCCTAATCCAACTTTCAAATCTGTTTACTTGTCTTCTATTATGCAGGTTCAACATCACCTTTATTCTAATTGCAGGTTGCAACTTAACAATGGTCTCTCCAACATTTGGGCCTCCCCTTAGACTGATAATTGGCAACATATTCATAACAATCTTATTCTGCCGGTTGCTAACCCTCCCCAATTGGTCAGCCATCTCGTTGAATTTCCTCATCTCTTGCATAGTTGTATTTAGAATTTCCTCACACAGCTCCTTGTATTTTACAGCCTCTTGCTGCGCCATGAGTTCTCTGCCTTCTTGTTCTTGCAGGTCTCTCTTCACCTCCTGCAGCCCAGCTTTAGTGGCTTCAAGCACCTCTACAAGCTAGTAAAATACAATAACCTATCAATCCATCAAACGATGCAAACTGAAAACTAACTGAATCTAACACCTATGAATTGTCTATAGTCTATCAACTTGTAACACCAAATGAAGTACAAATATGAGGGTACGATGAAATCTGATTCTAGTGTATATGCTCATCAATCCGTTTGATCCCCAAATCTAGAAATCCCTAGGACGATAGGGGAAAATATAGTGGCTCAAACTAGAGAACTGACCTTGTCGAGCCGTTTCAGCATCTTGTAGCTGGAAGGTGCGACGGAACCATCTTCCCGTCGCATCTAGGATCCACCATTCCAGCCACGAGCCGTTGCAGATCTGCACGTAGCAAAAGTCGAGAGTCTTTGCGAAGGCAGTGAAACCTTTCGCTTGCGAATTACTGATTTATATTAAAGATTCACCTTACACAACCATAAGGAAAGTGTTTCCTATTAAAATGACAGAACCAAGAAGTGGTGCAGTGGTAAGCAATGCAGTCTTGTTCCTATAGGTCTTTAGTTCGAACCCTTGCAATGGTAAGTTTTTTTTGCAACATTTCCTGACCTAGCGAAAATGCTTACATGTGGGACCTCCATTTTATGATGACTTGGAATGACAGTAGGAAATAAGCAGTTTTGCGATCGTTACTCAGGAAGGACCTTCCAACAAAACATCAACAGACCAGACCAGCAAAACATCAATAAAAGTAGCTCAAAATGGTGAGAGTGCTCAAAGAAAATCAGCATAATAAGATGGCATCTCAAAGCAACTCATCACCACAAAGTTTACACCACCAAGTAGCAAACATCATAACATGATGAGGTAGAAACATGTTTCTTAAGACATCAGTAGATCGACAATTCTCCCCGCATATAGATTCAAGGTAATATTATGTCTGGCTTCCTACAGCTGTCCATTCACCTTCTGTAGCTCAGCTTCAAGCATCACTTAAATCGATAAATTCTGAGGGTCGTTCACGTGATATGAAGAAAACATCAGCAACAACTTTCATAAGATGGCATGTCATGGTTATTCATCATTAAAAATTGTTCCAATAATCGTAACTACCTATTGTTCGATTCCATTTCCATGAACACTTGGACAAGTTCTGTCTGTGTTGGCTTACCCTTCTTCCTCTTCTGAAGCTCAGTGGTAGTATCTTCAATCATCAATTTTTCAGTATCTCCAAGCTTCATGTTAGCCTTTCTTCATTCTTCTTTCCATGACCTTGCTTCCTCTTCAGCTTTTGCTATCCTGCGTGTTAGCTTATTCAGAATAGCTTTAGTCCTACCATCCCATTCAGGATCAATCCAAACAAACGTCTGACATTTTTTTCCTTGAGGCTGCAGACACCAAATACATATATGTTCATAAAATTATCCATTTTCAACACTAATATCAAGAGTACAAGTACTATAAGTCTATTGAAATTTAAACAAGTTATTGTTTACCTGACCACAGGTTCCATATCGGCGCCCAAGGGCGGTGAAGCTTTCCCTGACAAGGAGAGCATACCCATGCTGGCACTTGTTATAAGGAACCACAACGATAAGATCAGCATCAGGAGGCGCCGATGTAACGAAATCAGTGGACCGAGCCACCACCAGATGCTAGTAAAATACAAGAACCTATCAATTCATAAAATGATGCAAATCGAAAACTAATTGAATCTAACACCGATTATCTATAGCCGATCAACTTCTAACACCAATTGCAATGCAAATCTGAGTGTATGATAAATTCTGAATCTATTGTATATGGTCATTAATCCTCTAGATCCCCAAATCTAGAAATCCCCATCCCTAGGTCGATAGGGGAAAATATAGTAGCTCAAACCAGAGGACTGACCTTGTCGTCCTGTTTCATGAACTCGTAGCCGAGAGGTGGCGCATAAACCGCCCTCTCATCGCCGCTAGAATCCGCCATTCGTACCACGAGCCGTTGCAGATCTGCGCATAGCAAAAGTTGAGAGTCTTTGCGAAGGCAGTGAAGTGTTTCGCCTGCGAATTACTGATTTATATTAAAGATTCACCTGAGACAACCATAAGGAAAGTGTTTCTTGTTCGCATAACACTACCAAGAAGTAGTGCAGTGGTAAGCAGCACAGCCTTGTTTCTTCAGGTCCCTGGTTCGAAACCATGCCATGGCAAATTATTTTTGCAACATTTCGTGACCTAGCCTCTAGTCTGGCGAAAATGCTTACACGTGGGACCCTGGAACTATTTATGACGACTTGGAACACTTTGTTTTCGAAAAAAATGCTTACATGTGGGACCCAACTGAATTTTATGATGACTTGGAACACTCTATTTCAAAATAATGCTTACATGTGGGACCAAAGTTGGTTTATGACGCCGCTGACATGGCGAAAATGCTTACATGTGGGACCCTGGAAAAATTTATGACGACTTGGAACACTCTATTTTCGAAAAAAATGCTTACATGTGGGACCCAACTAAAATTTATGACAGCTTGGAACACTCTATTTTTAAAATAATGCTTACATGTGGGACCGATGTTGGTTTATGACGTTTTTGCAGAGCTTATGGCGTCACAAAATAGCATGGAATAGTGAATACCCGCCTACAGTACCAACCGTAATGACGAAAGTTTTTTTTGTCACTAAATTTGCTCGGAAGTGAAATACTATGATGAGATCAGCCAGGAACGTCATAAATCAATGACGCTAAAATGTGGTTGCGTCACTAGTCAACGATTTTCTTGTAGTGAACCAAATATTATGTCATTGACATATATTTGGCACACAAAAATATGACCATCAACTTTTCTAGTGAAGAGAGTAGCATCGGTGAAAGTGCATCTAGGCCCCTAAGTGGATTTTAGTGAATTGAATGACAAAGCGATTAAAGGTCTAATATATTTGTCTAAGATTGTGAGCAGGTTTTATTTATATATTCATGAGTTATTATTGGAATGTTGATTGGTGAATGGATATTATATGGCTCGCATTAGAGAAGACAAATATATGGATGATCCTAATGCATAATGGCAAATATCAAGAAATAAAGGAAGATAAATAGTGGGGATATTTTGAGAAGGTCAATTCATGGTCTCTGGTACAAGACGCAGCTTGATTAAATTATAAGGATCATTAAAAAGAGAAGATGGTAATTCTCTAGACCAAGTGCAAGTCTTCATGTGGTAATTGAGTGAGGACACAAGGATGGATGTAAACCTTATGGTTCTTAATTGGAAGCTTGCATATTCGTTGTCAATCAAGAATTAGCATTTGAAGCGGGATTTCAAATGGAAACTAATTATGGATGAAGCAAAGTGGAACTCAATGTGGATTGGATAAGTGATGAAGAGATCAACCGAGATGACTAGGGTGAGGGACTAAGCAATCTTTGGGGCTGTAGCTAAGCCGCCATTAGTGTTTTGCTAAGGTGAAGTTCTAGTATCCGCGGGGTCTCAAAGTATCATATCCAAGCCTTAACCAAGGGAAGCAATGCAACTCATCTACATGTTATGATTGGCGATATGGAGTGACTTGTGGATCCAAGTGTGCATTCTTATACTAGATGGAAAGATCCTAAGTCACTAGCTCAAGTATGGACGTGCTCAAGACATAGGCTAAGTTGAAAGCCCTCAAGTGGATATTGTTCAAGTACGGCAAGATTGAAGACATTCAAACTCAAGAAGTTGTCACAGTGTTTTTTTATTTAACCTTGAGTATAGGTATGCCGTACTATCAAGAGGGATGCAACATTAGCGAGTTGACCAAAGTCAAAGTGCTCATTAGATGACCTAAGTGAGATCTAGCCTTGAGAGCCTTAGAGTGTTCTAACAAACCCTCCTAACCTAACCCGAGCCATTTCATCTATTTGGTGAAGTGTTAGAGTCATAGAGAGGGTTTTGGGGGTGCCTCGGGCCTGACCGGTCTGACCGCTCTGGGGCACCGGTCTAACCGGTGCCGCTAGCCCCAACGGCTAGTTTTTCAAACACCGGTCTGACCGGTGTGCCCGACTGCTAACGGCTAGTTTTCTCCTTTGAGGGGTATAAATACCCCAAGCCTCCTATAGTGGAGGGTTACTATTTCTAGTGGTTGTGCTGAGCTCCTAAGCCATTTCTTGCAAGCCCTAAGCCTTAGTGGCTCTCCCCAACCTCTCTTTGTGAGATTTGTGGATTCAAGCCATATCCTTTGTGTTGAGTTGAGAGAGTGAGCTCAAGAGCGTCTTTGTGAGCTAACAAGAGCATTTCAATAGCTTGAGCACTTAGGTTTCGCGTCTACAAGCTTTGAAGCATTTGTTACTCTTGGAGGTTTGCCTCCTAGACGGCTAGGTGTCGTCGGCTAGCTCCCAAGGTTGTGGTGAGCAGCGGGAAGTTTGTGAGGACTGTGATCTTGCCTCTTCGTGAAAAAGATCGCCTTAGTGGAAAGGAGGAAAGTGGTTGAAAGAGACCCGGCTTGTTGTGGGAATTCTCCCTTACAAGCTCCTCAATGGAGACGTAGCCGTTCCTTAGTGGGCGGTGAACTTCAGGAAACAAATCCTTGCATCTCTTTGTGGTTGCCTTTCTAAGTTGTTTTTCTAGCATATTTGATTTGCTTCCGCTTCGATCTACTTGGGTGTGCTACTTGTGTGTGCAGGGCTCATTACCTTGCTTGTGATCATCTACCAAAGCCACTAACCAAGTTTGGTTCGTGCTAGAAGTCAAGAGGAGCTTGAAGTTTTTTCTTGCAGGTGCTCTGTGCTACAGCGGTAAAACCGGTGTTAGGCAATGGTCTGACCGGTACCTCCTGTGAAGCGCAGTCACCACCGGTCTAACCGGTGGACACTGGCAGTTCAAGTTTTCGGGGAAGAAAAGTTAAAGTTGGTCATCACGCCTATTCACCCCCCTCTAGGCGACATCAAGGTCCTTTCAATTGGTATCAGAGCTTGGTGCTCCGATTCGAGCTTAACCGCTTGGAGTTCTTTGATGTGAACAACTTGTGAGGTACCGTTTGAGCCTCTAGCTCTAGATGGCTCAAACTATGCTTCTTGGTCAATTCATGTACTCAATTGCATTAGTACCATGGGTCCACTTGCCGAGAAGATTGTTGTTGCTAACATTCTACCTCCTCACCTTAGGGAAAACAAAATTAACTTGTCAAAATCATCCCTAGAGGACTTAGAGTGTTGGCAATGCAACTCTCGAGTATTTAACTATGTTTGTAGTACTTTGAGTGATGATGTGCAGGACTTCATCTATGAAAAACTTGAGATTGATGCACGCACCATTTGGGAAATACTTAAAGAAGAATATGAGAATCCCAAATGGATTGATCAAGACCAAACCATGGAGAAGGCACTTGAGGAGAGCTCAGAGTCTTCATTCAACAACATTGAGCCTCAAGTGTCACTTCCCAAGCAAGGAGAAAGCCAAAGAAGTGAAGAACCTGTCCCTCTGTAGGGACCGGTCAGACTGATGTGTGTCACCGGTCAGACCGGTGCCGGCAGAGGCACCCAAATTTGCTTGATGGCCAAGAAGGAAAAGAAGAAGAGGACCAAGGGAGGAAAGATTGAGAAGAATGAAGCTTCAAGCTCCTTGGACAAGGAACTTAAGGCTCTCAAATCCGAGAATGCCCCCTTGGTTTGTAAGTATGATTCACTCGCTAGGCAATATGATAAGGTTATCAAATACTTTGCTTGTGTAGCTATAGTGATCAAGAAAATGAAATGCTAGAAGAAAAGCTAGGGAAGCTAACTAGTGAGCATATGGCTCTACAAGCAAAATACAAGGAACTTGAGGGTTCTCATGATGAGCTTGTAGATTCTTATGCATCACTAGAGATAGCTCATGAGGTTGTGATTTCATCGGTAAAATTTATGCAACCTCTACCTCACACATGCACATGCTCACAAGTTTAATTTGATTTGTCTTGCACTAATGATTGTTTCTCTCAAGCAAGCCAATCTAGCATTGAGCATGTACTTGTAGAATCTTGTGATGACCTAATTGCTAAAGAAAATGATAAACTCAAGCAAAAGGTTGAAAAGCTTCAAAGAGACTTGTATGTGTTGAAGGAGAAGAGCAAAGTGCAACCTTCTCAAGATAACCATGAAAACATGGTGAAGAAGCTTGAGAAGGGATCAACCGTCGCTAGCTCAACCCCTCAACAACATACAAAGACCCACAAGAATAAGATTCAAGAAAAGAGCAAGGTTGGGCATATCAAGTATCTCCATTGCCTAACCAAGCAGAAGACACAAGAACCACTCTCCAAGAATCCAAGAAGCTCAAACAAGTGGAGGGCGTGCTACAAGTGCAGAGAGAAGGGTCACTTTGCTGACGCTTGTCCAAGTACCGTAGCAAGCAGTGGCTCTGACCATGACCAGTTAGACCGGTGCATGCCACCGGTCAGACCGGTGCCAGCCAGGTCAGCCACACCTCAAGGAAACAAGGCAAAGAAGACCTCCTCTCCAAGAACAAGGCTCAGAAGCAAACATGGACAAGAATTTACAAGGAATGGTGTGATCAACAAGAACAAAAGCCCCATATGCTATGCATGCAGCCAAAAGGGTCACATGGGCAAAGATTGCCCAAATGGTAACATTTCTAAATCGAACCTTGTCCATTATGATTTCAATAGGCTTAGGAACGATAAAAATGGGACTTGTGCTATGAGGGAGATCAGTTCACCTCAAACTAGCATGAGAGCCATTTGGGTTCCTAAGCACCTTGTGGCTAACCTAGTAGGACCCAACAAGTGTTGGGTACCAAGAAATGCTTGCTGAGCTTGTAGGTTGAAAGACATGCATTGAACACATCGCTAGAAGAGATGGAAATCACCCTTGACCTTGTGGACATGTGAAGGGAAAATTCAGATAAATCATGAAATCAATGACATCTCGGTAACTAGTGCTCCTTGTTGAGTCTAAGTCACTATTGGTTCTTAGTGAACACTCATGTGACACATGTCTTGTGCAAGTGAAACATGAGGTAGTGACTTTGATATTTGTATGAAAATTTATCCTCTCATACCGATGCTTTTAATAGCTCTCTAGTAGAGCATTGCCTTGTCTTTGTTGCAGACCTCAAATTAGTGATGTATTCAAACAATCAAGGGACAAGAAGGGCAAAATCACCAAAAGTTGGGCATCGGGGATCACCGGTCTGACCGGTGCCGGCCCTTTGTGCTAGGGGCGGGTGACCCGACCCCTATGCCCGGGTGACCCAGTGCATCTCTGCTCATTGACGGGTGACCCGGCCCCTATGGCCGGATGACCCGGGAATGAACTATTTTTCATGAAAAATGGTGATTTGGCATTGAAGGTAATGAGATACTCGACACATTTCAATTGACAATCTATTTATGTGTCATGACCAAGTTTAGAATGAGCTTCACCATATTCTTAATCGAATAAAGTGCTTTGTCCGAGAAATTAAAATATCTCTAGCACTATTTAAGGGGGATCTCATCACAACACTTGTGTCATTTGTTGGACTAACAATTTCTTCTAGTGGTCTTGTAGTCTTGTTTATTTGTGCACCTTATGCAAGCTCTAAATAAGTAGTACTCTTAAAAGAACAAGTAAGAGCTAGCACTTTTCAAAAATTTAATATATGCACAGATGAAATGGTCTTAAGGCAAAGGTATGTCTTCGTGACACTCTTTAAATACCGTAATGCATCTAGGCCATTATTCCACGCTAGTGTGCCATCCTTAGCATGTAATTGCTTCAAGTGAATTTTTGTGTGCTTCTCTAGATATTTGGTTGATACCATTGCATTCACTCGACTTTGTGTCTCGTGGTTGAGGGTATGAGCTAAGTATACTAGAATGGCTCTTTGTTTGAAGTGGATGCATACACTTTGTGACATAGGATAGATCCTTCGAAAAATCCACTAGCATGTATAGGAAGTGTGCTTATTTGAAAATATTTGGCTCTTGGTCTTTGTGACCCTATTGATCCACTTGTGACTATAGTTCCCCTTGATTGTTTGATGGCTAGTCACAGGTAGGTGATATTTTTCTCAAGTCCATAAAATCTATCTTTATCTCTCTCTTGGAAGAATCAAGAATTATCAATTAAATTGGATTATCCTCCATTCTTTCAAGATTTGATGAAATATGGATCAATATCAACTCTATATCTTTTATCCAAACCTTGTGAACGAGTAACGATCAAAATCTCACAAATTCAGATCAAAGTGTGTCTCAGGGGAGCACCGGTCTGACCGGTGCTGGCCACCGGTCTGACCGGTGGTACCCCAAAGCCACATCTTCTCTCTTCTGAGGCATAAGTGGAAGGAAAATGATTTATAAAATATCAGAAGAAGTTTCTAAAAGAAAAATCTCAAAAATGGAAAAGAAGGATCGAAACTTCCGAAGCTAGGTCGGTTTTACCGATATGGACTCTCTATTGGAATTATCAAAATCCTCGGTACTACCGAGCCTTGGCCGGAACTACCACTAAGGCTTCACTAGTTGGACCTGGGGGGGTCACCGGTCTGACCGGTGCCTCTCACCGGTCTGGACGGTGTCACCTAGGAGCAACCCGTGGGTGCACAATAAAAGGACTTATCTTTTTACCCCCTCCTTTCTCTCTACTCTATCATTCCACCTGGTTTCACCCTCCTGACATAGACCATCTTAAGACCTTTGCTCTACGCGTCTTCCAACGCACTACCAACACCTACGGGTGCCCTGCCTGCCCCAACCGTATGCACCGGTGGAAGAACCTGAATGAGATCAAGGACCACGTCCTTGGGATGGCCAGGTCTGAGGCCCTGAGGGAGGACAACATGAAGAAGTGGAGCCGCCACCGCGTCCTGGCCAGAAACGAGGGATGGATGTAGATGGAGTGAGCGAGCCGCGCCAGTGGAAGACCACTGCCGATATGTTATCTGTGATGTTAATTAGTATCTTTAGATTTCGTGGGAACATTGTCTTATGTATGTGAACATCATGATGTTAATTAGTAACTTTACATTTCAATGAAACATGGTCTCATGTGTTGTCCGGCCTGTTCGTGTTTCGTAGACAAGAACATCCGCTCTTATTGTACTTATACATGATCGTGTTTCCTAGCTTGACACATGATCTGGAGAGGTTGAAGATCAATATTTGACGATTAATAAGAAATAACAATGTGATCGTTGCTCACCTTGACCAAATTCAAAACAAGCATCCGGTTATTGCCAAACATCCAAAATGCTAATGCATCTCAAACCCAAACCATGTTTGTGAATTTGGTTATCGTTTGTTTGTTGATCAATCCCATTGTTTGAAGTTGTTTATGCTTTGTTTCCCTGACCATCTCTGTTCCTTGTCAACCGATAAATGTTATCCTATTTTATCACTCTCATAAACTATGAAATCATAGATCACCTTTGCCCAAAATCAAAACAAGTATCTTTTACAGGTCCGAAAATATTTGTCCTTTCTGAATAATTTTCTAGACCGAAACATCCGGTCTGTTAATGCATCCCATACCCGAACATCCGGTTTAATGGCAGTAAACAGTTCATCTCTGCATGTTGAAGTGCTTGTAAATATAGTTTGCTCCAAATTCACTAAGATTACAAATTTACATAGTTCTTTTCTTTGCAAAAGACCGTTACATTATTAGAGATCGAGGCGCCTCCTTGCATTAGCGTGATACAACTCCCGAAGAGACACCCCGACTTTCCCTGAAACTGGGATCTATTAATATATCGGACTCTCCCAACTCCCTCCATTGCCTTGTCTCAGACTCTCTTCCTCCAGAAAACCACAACCACCATGCCTTCTTCTCCGATTCGACTTCCCGCCTCCCTGTTCCCTTCCAACCCCACCTCCATCGGGACACCACCTGACTCCCCCAATCCAAGCACATGCGAGCCATCCGAGCCCTCCTTGAGTGAATCTGATGTAGAAGCATGGAAAGGCAGGAGAGCGAGGACAACGAGGATGAGTACGACTACGTGGAAGAAGAGGAAGAGGAAGAGGATGAGGAAGAGACATGGGCGGCCATTGAGAAGAAGGGATTGGTGGCCAAGAAGAGGAAGCGGGTGGAGGCCAACAAGAGGAAGCAACAGACGGAGGCGTTTGTGAGGCAGCTTTTGAAGGATGACAAGGCCGGTAAGCTTGATTCGTTCAAGGACATTCCGTCAGCGAAGAAGAAGAAGGGTGCGGAGGAGGAGGAGGAGGTGGACTCAAAGAGGACCAAGAAGAAGATGGACCTCAACCCCGGTCCTTCAAATGCCGGCCCTGCCAATGCCGGTCCCGTGGCTCCCCAGCTCCCTCGACGCCAGAGTCATCGAGGAACTCCTCAGAGGGGTCGTCTTAGATTACTCGGATTTGGGTTTTCTTTTTCACTTTCAAATAGGTGGTCTTGTGGATGGAAAGATCAATGGCATGTTTTCTTTTGGATGGAAAAGATCGATCCCCTATTTTCCTGCTCTGTGAATCTTGTAGTGGTAGGAAAATCCCCTGTATCCCCTGTTATCCATGAAGAACATGGGTGTTCTACTTTTCCATGATCGCCTTGCTTGCTTCAGTGGATTTCCCTGGTCAAGATGCGTTGCCATAGTCTGAGATGTAATGTCTTGTCATGTGATATTTTATTCTTATCCCACCGCACCACATTGCAGATGCACACGTAAATGATGACCGATTTTACAAATTTACCGTTTGACTAAATTCACCGTTTTGCCAAGAATATACAGAACGTAAATGATGGTCACCTTGCCCAAATTATTCAACTTAAATGTGCACATACATGGTACATCCCCATAGACCTACACCCGTACAGTGGCACTGGCACAGGCGCGCACAAACACACACCCAGCAACGAAATCTTCGAACTTGGCAATGAGGAAGACAACAGACACGGTCATGGAAATGGATACGGCACACGCCTATCCTGCCATACCTAATGCACGACAGAATGTAGCATAACGAGGATCCGTGCAATGATATTCCTCCAATGCACGGTGCCTACCCCTCGACTTCATGGTACATCCCGAGCGACCAATGCCAGAAGCATGTTGTAGGATATCACAAAAACCCCACTGCCGGTGAGCAAGATTGTAGTAAGGGCACACACAGCAACCATGGCGAAGCACACGAGTGTAACCCTGCTCCTGCAGCCAAGCCAAAGCATCTTTCTTCATCTCCTCCGTTTCTTCCTTGTCCGCTTCGTCCATGTCGTACAGATCATATGGATCCATGTATCCTGGCCGTTGCGGAGGTGGCACAGCATGGAAGTTGGTGGTTCCTCCGTTAGCATCAGAAGCCATCCTCCTACACACTCTCCAACAATGTAAACATGATAAGCACTGACCAGAAACAATGTTTGTAACCTGTAAAAACACGACGCGGAAGCTAAGCGCTCACCTCTTTTCACAGCGCGCAGAACCAAATAGAGAGGTCTGCTAGCACAATGCGTGGAGGATGAAGAGGCGATGAGCAAAGGCCTTGGGGGCATGCCTATTTATCGAACCATGACCGATAATTAGGCAGCGTGCACCTCGTGGTAGAGCATGCCTCACGGGATTATAGTAGCCATGAAAATATGTGGGATGCTCAGAATACGAAGGCCTACACTGCCGAGGAATCCTGTCACAAGTATAGGGCGGATGTGCAGGCTTTTTCCCTGGTAGGCATGCGAAATATTTGGTGTGTACACGAGTGTGCTTTGGTCCAGATAAGAACACAGAAGGAAGATCCTTATATCCGTATGACTTAAAAATAAATAGACGTGTAGGCATTGTAGTGGGAGAAGCAGCTGTTAGGCTTCGTGATCTTCGACTAGAAACGCACCCAGCTTCACTGAAGCGTGGGCCTCTTCCAGATATCCGTCTCCCACCTATATTGTACGCCACCGGAATCCCACCCAAACTCGCTGACAATATGGGGCCGCGATTGCACAGCCTCACTTGTTAGTGGCCCCGAAGCAAGTGCAGCTTACCAAATTTTCATTTCGCGGTCAGGAAGTTGAAAGCGGGATTTTCAAATTCTGTATTCCCTCTCCGCCCCGAAATAATAAATACTCTACTCCATTGCTACCGCGTTGCGCCACTAAACTCCCGCCTTCCATTTCCAAAAAGCATCACTCTGCTCAGCTAGATCTGCGGTGGCGGTCCGACCTCGCCGTCACCGGTGGACGGGGAGGGGTATCTCAGCAGATGGTGGGCGGTAGATATTGGTGTTCTGCTTGCGTCTGCTGTGCTGGCCAAGCTGAGGAGTTGAGCGAGGATACGGCGCAAGACTGGCTCCCGATGCCCCCTCAATCCATGGGCCCTAAATCTTGGAGATTCACAAGTGAGAATCTCATTTCCTTTTCTTTCTAGTCCCCTAGTAGTATTTTCGTTGGCTTAGAAAGTAAATTGCTTCGTGTATTGTGTTAGTTCTGATATTCTTCTCTTAACTTTGCCGTTCTAGATCCAGTCACTGATTTGGAACACAAGTTAATCAATGAGCCATGCGTTGAAAGTAAATTGCTTTGTGTATTCTGTTAGATTGGAGATTCTTCTCTTACCTTGGCCGCTCTAGATGCAGTTACTGATTTGTAACACAACTTAATAGATGAGCCATGATTAGAAAGTAATTTACTTTGTTTATTGTCTTAGATTTCAGATCCTTCTCTTACCTTGACCGCTCTAGATCTAGTTCTTGATTTGTAACTTTTTGTGCAGGGTCTAGCATCCCACTCCTGCATTGCTGAGATTCAATCACATGTCGTGGTATGTAACAGAATGCATGATTATCCTGCTACTTTATTCTTAGGATTATTCTTAAGTTTCTTTGCTTGCTTCGTTTAAGGTTCAAGTTTGACTTCTACTTTCATTTTTAGGCTCAAATGTTGAGGACAATCCTTGCGGTTCAAATATCAAATTCCTGTCCCTCCAATGTGAAGTCAAAGCCATTCATTGATTACATGCCTCGAGATTATCCAGCTTTCGCTACATACTCAAGACCTGAAGTTTCGTTGGGAGGGCTAGATGCAGCTGCTGACCTTGGTGAAATCTTTGTTGAACGGGACCAAGTTTTGACAGACTTGAAGATCAAGGCAGAAGCATCAGATGTAGCAATGAAAGTGCAGACTGATGAGATTGAGAGGTTGAAGAAACAAGTAGAAACTACTGAGACCCTCCTTTGTCAACTGATAAGCTCGCGCCTTGGGTAAGGCCACTGTGTTTCTTAGTCTTCTGCTTGTGTCCTCCTAGCTAGTTGTGCTGGTTTGTGAGTACAGAGCTTTGTTATCTTAGTGGGTTCTATTTCAAGACCAGCTTTATTTTTGAGAATGGAGATATCATGTGTATTGGTTTGTGAGCTCCTACTTACAGTCTGCTTGTGGTTGTTCTGTGTTCATTGATAATAATGTGTCATGTGTGATCTAAAACATTTATTTGTATCAGTGGTATGGAAATATTATCTGTGATGTCAATTACTTAATTGATTAGCATGTAATATGAGATTGAATTATATTTAATTAAGCGCTACCTGGAGTGCAGCCCAAAATAACAGGGAAAAAATATGTGGGCTTGCCCCCTCGGCCCATTATTTTTTTACGAATTCAAAAATGATTTATTAATAAAATGGGTCGTATCAAAAATGACGACAGCAAATGGTGGGCTGGGTCCAATATCAGTTGGGCCTTAATCATTTTACGACGTCATCAAATATTGAATTCGATCCAACCAGTACTGGACCCAAACAAATTAATGACGAATGCCATTATTGGGCTCGGTCATACTAAAACCGGGCCTAAAACATTCTATGACGACCTCGATTATTGGGTCGGTCCAACAAGAATTAGGCCTAAAAGTATCTATGACGACAACAATTATTGGGCTCCATCCAACCATAAATAGGCCTTAAACAATCTATGACGCAAACAATATTGGGCTCCATCGAACCTTGATAAGGCCTAGAACCAATTTATGACGAAAGAAACATTGGGCTCAACTTAACATTAAGTGGGTCAAATTCAATCTATGACGACAAGGAATTTGGACCTTGGCCCAACAAAATATGGGCTGAATTCACTTAATGACGAAACGGTTTGTCACAAAACGCCGTGCCACATCAGATTTTGGTCCGACATGGCATGTACCTTATGACGCCTTTGTGTTACGAATTTATACGCGTCATTAAGCTCATGACGCCGCGAAATAAGGTCTCGTCATAAATCGTGGTTTGTGATGCTTGATTAATGACAGAGCGTTTCCATAACAACCAGCGTCATTAATCGTGGTTTATGACGAGAAACGACCCTTTTTTTTGCATCACTAGTCGGCGTTTTTCTTGTAGTGTTTGGCTTTGGGCTCTCTTTGGGTTGTGGCTTCTCCTCACTCGGTTTCAGTCCCTTCTTACCAAAGAACTCGTTCCCCAAGTCACTCTTGAACTTGATGGGTTTCTGGAAGTGGTTGGTTTGTGGAGAAAACACGGGAGGATCTGGGGTTGTGTCTAGTCAATTCCTAAGTGGGTCTGGCTTAGGAGCATAGTCAGTTTTGTGGAAGGTTTTTGGTGGAGCTGTGAAATCACCAATCTTCTCCTCCTTCTCACCACTGCACTCCCCAACTTTATCCGACCCAAGCGCTTGCCCATCATTGCACTTGTACACCTCAATCATCATCCTGAGCTAAGGCTCATGACCCAACAACCAACTCATCATCTTCCTCAACTCATCATTCCCATCCTGCAAGTGATCAACAAAGTGTGCAAGCTCCAAATACTTCACAACATTTATTTCACAAGTAGAGAATGATGTAGGAATAGGAGCTTTCAGCTTAGCCTCTAGTGATCTAGCATAAGCAAGCGATACATCTAGCTTCTCATGCAAAACAGGACAAGAAGTACAAGCACCAAGCAAGGAGGGCCTAGATTTCATCTCATCTAGCTCAACCCTAAGCACATCTAGTTCCTCAACCTTGGAGGCATACTTTTCCTTAAGCACAGTCAAATCACTAAGGAAAGTAGAACAATCAGTGCATTCAGGTTCGTCAGTCACAATAGGAGCAGACTTCAGAGAATCTATTTGAACCCTAGCATCAACAAGCAAAGACTCTAGCTCAACCACCTTCTCCTTAGCATCTCCAAGCAAAGACCTATACCCCCTCTTCTCCTTGTTGGTCTTTCTAAGCACATCATCACGGTTGTCAAGCAATTCATTCAACCTAGCATTCTCCACTACCAAGAAGGCAGGATCATTGTTTACCTCATCCTCAGAGTCAATGTCTGAGTCATCCTTGTTGCTCTTCTTGCTCCCAAAGCTGTGTGCCATGACGAAAAAGCCTTGAGCGGCGAAGCACAGGCCGTTGATGTTCTTGCTTGACAGCTGGCCCTTGTGTCGGTTCTCTTCTTCATCACTTGAGCTCAATGAAGAGTAGCAGGAGCTCGAGTCAATGTCGCTCGCTCCGGCAATCATCACACGCTACTTCTTCTTGTGACCGGCACTCTTCCTCAGCCTCCGCTCGGACTTGTTCTTGCCCTTGTAGTAGTCCCTTGAGCGATGCTTGTGGCCGGTCCTTGGACGGTGCTTGTGCTCGGGCTTGATCTCAACAGCCTCCGGGCACTCAGCGATAAAGTGCCCGTGCTTCTCGCACCTGTAGCACATGCCGGAGCTCTTCCGAGCGTTCTTCCGGTTCGTGTACATGTGCTCGAACCGCCTGCTCAGCAATGCGAGATCTTCCTCGACTAGCACATCAAACTCCTCATCTGTCATCGACACACGACAAGACAAAGAGAACTGCCTCGAAGACAGGTTAGTGTTAGTCCTTGGTCCAGAAATGAGAGCCAAACTATGAGGGTTAGTCAGGTTCTCGATCCTTGGTCGCATCCCACGGTCCACCTCGGACGACTTGAGCTTGGAAAATAGCTCGTCCACCGTGAGGGTCTCATACTTCTCCGACTCCAGAATAGCATCGACCTTCTCACTCCACACGGTACGATCCAGAGAGTGCAGGAGCTTCACAGCTCTGTCATGATCATCGTATGGGAGCACGGCCACATTAGCTCTCATGTTCTTCACGATCACAGTGAACCGCTGGAACATGGCGTCTATGGACTCACCTGGGAGATGAGTGAAATTCTCATACTCTCTCCGGTAGGTCGCAAACAACCGAGCCTGAACCTGAGCGTTCCCAGCGTGAGCATTTTTCAGCTACTCCCAAATCCTACAAGCCAAGTCCTCTGTCTGAACCTGATCGAATTCAGATTGACACAGAGCATGAAACAAGTAGTCGACCGCCTTGTTGTTGGCGTCGTGCATGTCCCTCAAACTCGGAGCCAAGAAGTTACGGATGAACATAAGCTGTGTTCACCGTAACGTCCCAAAGCAACTGACCATTGCCACAAAGGAAAGCAGCTATTCACCTCTGCCACATCTGGTAGTTCTTACCATCAAAGTGCGGATGGCCCGAACCCTGTTCTTGGTACACCATCTTTGGATCTTAGATTAGTTAGAATCACGAAGATCCATAACTGGCTCTGATACCAATTGAAGGACCGGTTATGCGACTAGAGAGGGGGGAGTGAATGGGAGTCGATAAAAATTCTTCTCCGAAGAGACGAACTCGACTATGTCCCGGAATCACAAGCAAGGGTTCCCACACGAACTTGCCAAGGACACGTAGTCACAACGGACCTACCAACCCTATAAACAAGTCCTAACACACCTCAAAGCGGAAGCACAACTCAAGGTGCAAAGAACTTAGCCAACTATGTGTGCCTATGGTGGACTGTTCGACCTGGACAAGCGGACGGTCCATTGGGACATGGCGGACAGTCCGACCTTGTACGCCGAACGGTTCGTAAAATTGGACAGAACCTCCAGTAGCACACCCGACCAATACGGACAGCCCAACATGGCACCACGGACGGTCTGATAGTTGTGGACGGTCTGTGACCATTGCGCGGACAGTCCGTCCCCCTCGCGGATGGTCCATTACCCACGGACGGACAGTCTGTCAAACACAATCCGAAAAAGGAACTCGACCCCAACGGATCAAACCACCGACCAGCATGAACATGCGACGAACTGGACGAACACGAGACACCACTGACGGTCCGTGGCCACCTCGCAGATGGTCCGCCGGCCTCAAACAGAACTAGGTGAACTCGAAAACCGCAAGTCAACTCCACCTATCCATCCATGGATCTCCCAAATGGCTGAATGGATTGAGACAAGATTTGGGGAGGATGTGAAGCGTCCCTAGGAGATGCTATGCCCAAAACCTTAAGGTCTCAAACCAACTAAAACACTGGAAATCGATCACGAACCGAGCTCTACCAAAGAGCTAGGGTTCCACCCGAAATCCTCAAATCTAAGGCCAAATCCGGAGTTTGAGGGGTCAAGATCAAGCACAAAGATGCACAAGGCATCTATCCATGATCCCCACAAAGAAATCCAAACCCAAACACCTCAGAATCAGAGGAACAAGCCACGCACGAAAATCCAACGAAAATAGCCCGAAAAAGACACGAAAATCACTCGAGCCACAAGAAGGAAGTCGACGCAACCATGAAAGCTTCCGTACACTCAGAGGTCAGATTCTCTACAAAACGGTGAATAAAATCTAAGCCTAAAGAGTAGGGAAATGAGAAGCAGTCCAGATGGATGAGTTGCCCTGAAACCCTAGAGCTATATATATGAAGTCCCTCTGGGTTGGGCAAATGACCAAGCTACCCCTAGAACTTAAATGAGATACACACCCCTCAGGGGCGATATGGTCAAGTAGCACTCCTCTTCATTGGGCGGCCACGCCTTTGCCGCAGTCCGCGTCCTCCCGATGCAAGCCCTGCGATCCTGCCGCGTGTCCCCCGTCATCGAAGGTTCTCGGTGCGCCCGGATCCCGTCTCCGCCCGCCGAGCCTCTGGTCTTGGTTTTGTGGCTCAACCAAGTAACCCGATGGTTTTGTGGTGAACGGCCATAAACCCCGTGTGCAGACTCCGGTTGTGAGCCGCTACCCTGCACCGGCTCCAATCGATGACTTCGTCTTGCTTTTCTTGCCACCATGTGACCCGCACTTGATCTCGTTCGGCCACCGGGTCCATCGAGCCGAGCCTACTTGTCTCTCCACTCCTCGGAGGCCCCACAAGGCTAAGACCTTTCGTGCCCGCTCTTCACCTGCACCAACGCAATTCAAGCCACAACCTGCACTTGCAATACTCAGCCAAGAGTCAGTCCACACCATGTTGTCAATCACTAATCACAGCAAGTAGCGACCATCCACCGGTCCTCGGATGCTCCGGTCCTCACGCCGGCAGCTCAAGAGCTCGTCGGCATCTGGGGCGGCAGCCCGATCTCCTTCCATTCCTCCTCTCCCTTCTCTCCTCCTCCTTTTCTCTGGTAGAGGACAGGGGAAAACCCCAAGAGCGGCGGTGGATCTTGAGGAGAGGCCAAGAGGATGGGGTTTTATAGGGCGGCCGGCTAGTGTTGTGGGCGCCTAGAGGGAACAACAGGGATCCTCGGCGTCTGCGCCACGACCACGCAGCGCGCATCCGGCGGTGCAGGGCGAGCACGGTGCTTCGCCGCGCCTGTCCCCATCGCGGGTGCGGGCGTCAGCTGGAAGGGGAAAGCGAAACAGTGGAGGGTGGTGGCTGACATGCGGGACCCACATGGCAGTGTAAGCAGTGGTGTGGTTGGTGGGAGGCAGGACGGCTAGGCTGAAAGGCCAGGTGGGCTGGCGGGTTTCGCAGGCCGGCGGTGAAACATGGAGGTGCATTGGTGAACTTCACCGACGAGATCAAGGGCCTCCGGCGGACTTTCACTGGTGTGATTAAGGCCCAGTAGAGCTTAGGGTGTTTTTCCTATTTCCTATACACCTTATACATGATTCAAATTTTAATTTAGAATTCAAATTTGAACCCCACTCAAATAAGATCCAAATAAAATCCACTAAACTCCAAAGTTGCCACACTAACATTTTATACTTCCTAAATTTTATTATTTTGCTCAAAATAAATCTAAGAATTTAGGGAAGGATCAAAGAAGACATCCTTATAAATTAATTAAGCACTCAAATTCATCCAAAAATTTTAAAATTCACATTTTTGCATAAACTAACATTCCGGACAAATTCCGGGATGTTACAGTATGTGTTGGTATCTCTCTCCAAGTTGTTACCAGAGCGACATGGCTATATAATTAAAAAAAGAAAAAAAAACATACATATATTATATATAGCCATGTCCTCAAAGGAATTTATGAGAGAGAGGATCACACAAAAAGGAGTTGTCATTCTATCCACCATCACCACAACATTCATCATGTATGGTAATATCTAGCACCCATTCCGGGCCTAGTATCCACCTTACCATACTCACCATATATATACGTGCACGTCTTGATCTGATGATATGACTTCATTTTCTCGTTGGATCCGGTTTTTGACTTTGCAATATATGTGATGCAAGTATGCCTCATCATTCATTCCTTACCTTGAGCTCCACATAGGCCACTATTAGAAGTAGGATGAATATAAGGTAGATTAATGCCTTGGTGAGGACGTATACACATTGAGCGATTCGAGAGAATCAAAGAAGAAAGCAGAGCAGAGTTTCTCTTTAAAGGATAATAAAAAACCCCAAGTTCTTACCATCAGGTGCTGAAGTGACTTGATTCATGGTTTGATTCATGGTCGTTCTTCTTGTCAACTACCCAATATGACATGATAGACACTCCACAGAGTTCACAAGAGCAAGGTATGACCCGGAATACACTACAAGAAAATCGTTGACTAGTGACGCAACCACATTTTAGCGTCATTGATTTATGACGTTCCTGGCTGATCTCGTCATAATATTTCACTTCCGAGCAAATTTAGTGACAAAAAAACGGTTGGTACTGTAGCCGAGCATTCCCTGATCCAAGCCAGTTTTGTGACGCCATAAGCTCCGCAACAGTGTCATAAACCAACTTTTGTCCCACATGTAAGCATTATTTTAAAAATAGAGTGTTCCAAGTCGAAATAAAATTCGGAATGGTCCCACATGTAAGTATTCTTTCGAAAATAGAGAGTTCCAACTCGTCATAAAATTTTACAGGGTCCCACATGTAAGCATTTTCGCCAGGTCAACGGTATCATAAACCAACTGTGGGCCCACATGTAAGCAGTTTTTCGAACCTTTAATATAAATCAGTAATTCGCAGGTGAAACGCTTCACTGCCTTCGCAAAGACTCTCGACTTTTGCTACATGCAGATCTGCAATGGCTCGTGGTAGGAATGGTGGATTCTGGCGGTGATGAGAGGGTGGTTTATGCGCCACCTCCCGGCTCCGAGTTCATGAAACAGGACGACAAGGTCAGTCCTCTGGTTTGAGCCACTATATTTCTCCCTATCGACCTAAGGATGGGGATTTCTAGATTTGGGGATCTAGAGGATGGATGCCATATACAATAGATTCATATTTCATCATACACTCAGATTTGAATTGCAATTGGTGTTAGAAGTTGATTCAGTTAGTTTCAGTTTGCATCGTTTGATGGATTGATAGGTTCTTGTATTTTTCTAGCTTCTAGAGGTGCTTGAATCCATTAAAGCTGAGCTGATTTCATCATACACTCAGATTTGAATTGCAATTGGTGTTAGAATTTGATTCAGTTAGTTTTCAGTTTGCATAGTTTGATGGATTGATAGGTTCTTGTATTTTTCTAGCTTCTGGAGGTGCTTGAATCCACTAAAGCTGAGCTGCAGAAGGTGAAGAGAGACCTGGAAGAACAACAAGTCAGCGAGCTCAAGTCACTGCAAAAGGCTCTAAATTACAAGCACCTGTATGAGCAATCGTTACAGCAGTAGAATGAACAACTGAAATAGATGAAGAAATGCATGAAAGAGTCTTATCAATTGCTGCAACAGGAGTATGCCTGGTTGAATGAAATGGCATTGTTACAGCAGGAGAATATTGCCCTGATGGAAGAGCTGACCAAAGAGAGGTGCCATGTTAATCAATTGTTACGGCAGGAGAATGACCAGCTGAAAGAGATTCAGCAATTGTTAGCGGAGAATGCCCTATTGAAAGAAAGAGCAATCAAACTCTGACTGAGCTGCAGACAATCAATAAAACATGTCTGGTGTTACTGCTAGCTAGACGGTTCATAGGTGGTGTGTACTTTGTGGTGATGAATTTGTTTGTATTTTTGTGTTTACTACTTGCTGGTGGTGTGAACTTTGTGGTGATGAGTGCTATGAGATTCTATCTTATTATGCCGATTTGGTTTAATCTATTTCAAATTGAGTTGAGCATACTCACCATTCTGAATTAATTTTGCTGATGTTTTGTTGGTCCGTTCTGTTGATGTTTTGCTGGAAGGACCTTCCTGAGTAATGATCGCGAAACTACTTATTTCCTACTGTCTATCACGAAATGTTGCAAAAACAATTTGCCATAGCAAGGGTTCGAACTAGAGACCTATAGGAATGAGACAGCACTATCTACCACTGCACCACCTCTTGGTTGTGTCAATTTAATGATTTAATGAGAAACACTTTCCACCCCAACCACAGCACGGAGCGGTTGTTCTGATAAGTTGGCGGGAGAAAAGCCCGCGCAGTAGCAAAAAATAGTTTTCCCACAGCCCGCTGCCCCGAAATGGGAAAACGAAGAATGGAGAGGCGAGTAGGGTACCAAAACGGATCATTCCAGCGGTGATTTGCGACTTCCAACGGTTGCTCACTCCTACGGGCACAACCTGGATGATACTTGCTGCAGCGGCGTGTCAATCTGGTAAGTAAATTTGTGTTCAATCCGAAAAATTTCATTTCGCAGAATGTTCTCCTTTTCGATTCGTTCTGTGGTCAGTAATTTTGAGTTGGATTCGCCAAAAACTTTCCAGATGGATAGATGTTGGATAACCGGTTGTATTGGTTTTACCACCGATCATGAGAAAGGGGTCCATGATTTCTTGGCATTTCTTCGGACAAGATACGCTAAGTCGTCGATACCTCAATAACTCTACAGGGACTATAGAGCGAATTGGAGTTCACTTACTTGTGAGTGGGATGGCAACCACTTACACTAGGTGGATCCATCATGGAGAAGTTTTGGAGGATATGGTTGACGATGATGCAAATGTACAGGATAACGCAATTCTGCCGGATGCAGAGGGGGATGTGGATAATGCAGCTCCACGGGATGGTGGTGATCAGGAAACGGTCTAGGAAAACCAATACATATCGGGTATGGAGGAGGATGAAGGCCCTGGAGATGATGGGATGTCTGAATTGATTGCTGACTTGGGCAAGGGTCAGGTGCTCCGTGAGAAAATGTATGAATTTGTAAAGGAACATCTGAACCGTAAGGTGTCACCGACATCGTCATATGCACAATTTACATTTGTTGTGAAGTTACTTCATATAAAGTCTTTCAGTCGGATGAGCAACATCGCATTTAATGCAACGATGAATTTGTTACAAAAAGGATTCCCAGAAGTGTGTCTTCCAGACTCTTTCGATGCGGCAATGAAGTACATACGTTCCATGGGACTCAGCTATGAAAAAATCCATGTTTGCAAAAATAATTGTATATTGTTTCGCAAGGAGAAGTATGTCAAACATGATGTGTGCCTAGTATGTTGTGAAGCGGATTCAAGATGGAAGGATGCAGACACCAACAAGCGCGTTCCTCAAAAGGTATTGAGGCATTTTCCGCTGATTTCCAGGCTGAAGAGGATGTTTCTTTCATCAAAAACAGCAAAGGATGCACGATGGCACGAGTCGAGCGAAAACCGGTGAAGAATGAGCTTAGCCATCCAGCTGATGGTGAGGCATGGAAAGAATTCAATAAAAGTTGGAAAAACTTTGCAAAAGATGCTAGGAACCTTAGACTTGGTCTTGCAACCGATGGTTTCAATCCATTTGGCAACATGAACAACTCATATAGTATGTGGCCAGTATTTGTTGTGCCGTAAAACATGCCACCATGGGTATGCATGGAGGAATCAAACTTCATGATGGCCTTATTGATCCCTGGGCCGAGTTCTCCATCAAAGGATTTTGATATCTTCACGGAACCTCTCGTCGAAGAGCTGCAGCAACTTTGGAAGGGTGTCTGGGCAATCGATGCTGTTGAGGGTAAAGGATTTAAACTGTGTGCTGCAGTTCTTTGGTGCATACATCATTATCCAGCATTGAGCACGTTGTCTAGGCGAGTCACAAAAGACTATTTTGCCTATGTGTGTTGCGACAAAGATCCTTGCCCAGAGAGATTGAAGAACAAGATATGTTACATTAGGCATTGTCATTTCCTTCCAACTGACCATCCATGGAGAAGAAAGATAGCAGATTTTGATGGTATTGTTGAAAACCGAGAAAAGCTAGAGCAGTTTACCCATGAGGAGCTGAAGCAGCAACTGGAAAAGGTTAAAGACGTTAGACCAGGAAAGCATCCTCTACCTCAAGGAAAGAAAAGGAAGCGGGAATCCGAATAATGCTGGAGCCGAAGGGTTTGTTTGTGGGACTTGTCGTACTGGTCATCTCTAAAGTTGGCACATAACCTTGATGTGATGCACATTGAGAAAAACATATGCGAAACCTTATTGGACCGTTGCTTAAAATTACTGGGAAGACAAAGGACACCATCAATGCTAGGGTTGATTTGGAAGAGATGGGCGTAAGATCAAATCTACACATGGTGGCAACTGAGGATGGTGAGTCATGCAAAATGCCCGAAGCTCCAACTGTACTTTCAAAACCGAAACAGAAGTTGTTTTGTGATTTTATAAGTTCGGTGAAGTTCCCAGATGGATATGCTTCAAACTTAGCTAGGTGTATTGCTGCAGATGGATGCAAACTACAAAGACTGAAAACTCGTGATTGTCATATCCTACTCCAAAGGGTTTTGCCGGCTTGTCTTCGTGGTTTAGTGGACAAAGAGATATACACAGCTATTGCAGAATTAGGAAACTTCTTTCGGCAACTATGTTGCGAAACTCTGAAGTTGGATGTCTTACAAAAACTGAAAACAGATATCCCAATAATTCTGTGCAAGGTTGAGAAAATTTTCCCTCCTGCCTTCTTTGATGTTATGGTCCACTTGGCTATCTATTTGCCTGAGGAAGCAATCCTGAGAGTTCTAGTACAATATAGATGGATGTATCCCGTCGAAAGAAGGCTATGCACATTGAAGCATTCAGTGAGAAACCAAGCTAGGCCTGAAGGATCCATTGTAGAAGAATATGTTGCTAATGAGGCATTGACATTTTGCTCTAGGTACTTCGCGGCTGATGATGTGGCCACACGATTCAATGTGGTTGGAAGGAACAGAGAGAATGCTGATTTGTCTGTAGATGGAACATCCTATTTCGATCACAATGTTCAAGTACTTGGAGCAGGGACCACTTGTTGGCTTGGGTCAAAGTACGACAAGGTGGTTTGGTATGTGCTAAACAATTGCGAAGAGGTGAAGCCATATATCGAGTAAGTAAATCACCATTGCAATGATAGAACTATAATTATTTCGTTCTAACTTTGAGATGGTACTGCTTTGCAGAGTGTTCAAGAATGAATTAATAGCATAAGGTGTGTCGGACGAGGATATTGATCATCGAATTGTTACAGAATTTCGGCACTGGTTTAGATCGCATGTTAGTATTCATTTTCTTTTGTTTGGTAGCTAGCTTATATTACCTTGTGAGGACCTTTACATAAGACTATATTAGAAAAACTATGGCTCTTCTGTGCATATTACAAACAATCCAGTGAGCGATGACAACCTATATGCATTATCAGCTGAACCAGATTGGCGAGCAAAAACTTATATAGCATGTATTGTAGGCGGTGTCCGGTACCACACCAAGGCCCGAGAGGCAAATAGGAAGACAAAGAACAGTGGAATCATGACTACAGGATCACATAAAGACATTGCAGAAATTGAGTTTTATGGTTCACTAAGAGACATTATTGAGCTGCTGTACAACTCGGGGCTTGACAGAGATCGAACTGTTGTTTTATTCCAGGTTGACTTGTATGATCTGGAAGGGACCAAGACGGAACCGAAGATTAGAAATGATGGTAACTTCACAAGCATCAATACTAGAGATTACTGGTACCAAGATGATCTCTACATTCTTGTTGAACAAGCAACAAAGGTCTTTTACTTGCCAGACACCCTACTACAACACCCATGGAGAGTGGTGAAAAATTTGAGCACAGTCATTTGTGGAGCTATAATGAAAATGAGGAGGACATAGCTCCTACTGGTATAGTACTTGCATATCAAGATGATGAAATTGACCAAACCTTGCATGATATTATACTTGATGATGGTCTTGGTGATGGTTCGGAGGTTTCGATGCCTATTACTGGCGAGGAGACTGTGGTCGCAGCCGCTGAAGTTGACGCAATTCGCCAGCAGGAGCTGTCTGATGTGGATGGATTCAATTCTGAAGATGCGGACGATGATACTCTATGGCAATACGTCGATGAAGATGAAAATGCTGCCGATGAAAGTGACTACGACTAGGATATCAAATCAATAAATGTTTAAGTTGATCCGAACTCAAATCATGTGGACCTTATGATTTATATGTAATTTATATGTAGTTGAAGTGCACTTTCCTGAATATTAAACCTGTCGTAGGTGCCTACTGTCCGGTTCACTGTATTATGTAGCATCGGAACTTCCTGTTGCGACTTTACAAAATATACGATCGCGCATGGGGATGACCGATTATCCGGTACGTTGTATTATAAAGCAACAGAATGTCCTGTTGGGCTACGTGAATGGTAGGTTAGAAAATATCCATTTCTTATCCTCTCCAATGTGGGCATGATCGAGTAGTATGCAACGTGACGTGCTCATGATCATGTAGTACTAGGCGAATCGAATCGATGATGGAAGGGATGTGTTGATCTCCAATGTGGGCATGATCGAGTAGTATGCAACGTGATGTGCTCATGATGATGTAGTACTAGGAGAATCGAATCGACGAAGGAAATGATGTGTTGATCTCCAATGTGGGCATGATCGAGGAGTATGCAACATGACGTGCTCATGATCATGTAGTACTAGGCGAACGAATCGACGAAGGAAGGGATGTATTGATCTCCAATGTGGGTATGATCGAGTAGTACGCAACGTGACGTGCTCATGATCATGTAGTACTAGGCGAATCGAATCGACGAAGGAAGGGATGTGTTGATCTCCAATGTGGGCATGATCGAGGAGTATCCAACGTGACGTGCTCATGATCATGTAGTACTAGGTGAACGAATCGACAAAGGATGGGATGTGTTGATCTCCAATGTGGCCATGATCGAGTAGCATGCAACGTGACGTGCTCATGATCATGTAGTACTAGGCGAACGAATCGATGAAGGATGGATGTGTTGATCTCCAATGTGGCCATGATCGAGTAGTATGCAACGTGACGTGCTCGTGATCATGTAGTACTAGGCGAATCGAATCGACAAAGGAAGGGATGTGTTGATCTCCAATGTGGGCATGATCGAGTAGTATGCAACGTGACATGCTCATGATCATGTAGTACTAGGCGAATCGAATCGACGAAGGAAGGGATGTGTTGATCTCCAATGTGGGCATCATCGACTAAGTATGCGAATGGATTGTTCGGTTCTTTGTATTATGTACGACAGGACCATCCTATTATGACTTTCATACTCATCGACATACGTCCGGAGGATGGTCCGGTCTAGTATACATCGGAACAAAGGACTTCCTTGTAAACTACAGGTACAAAAGGAGCTTCTCATTTCCTGGTCACAGAGTGCCAACAGCGCACTACACACACCATTATGGCTTTATCCAACGGTGTGTCACTCGTGTTGACCTGCCATCCCCCCATTTACTGCCTCCTCACTTGCGGCGCAACCCCTTGGTAGGGTTCTGCTGCTGCCGCCGCCGCCGCCTGCAGCAGCCTCCAGCAGATACCTCAATCCGTCACCAAATATTAAACCATGTGGACCTTATGATTTATATGTAGTTAAAGTGCACTTTCCTGAATATTAAACCTGCCGTAGGTGCCTACTATCCGGTTCACTGTATTATGTAGCATCAGAACTTCCTGTTGTGACTTTACAAAATATACGATCACGCATGGGGATGACCGATTATCCAGTATGTTGTATTATAAAACAACAGAATGTCCTGTTGGGCTACGTGAATGGTAGGTTAGAAAATATCCATTTCGTATCCTCTCCAATGTGGGCATGATCGAGTAGTATGCAACGTGACGTGCTCATGATCATGTAGTATTAGGCGAATCGAATCGATGAAGGAAGGGATGTGCTGATCTCCAATGTGGGCATGATCGAGTAGTATGCAACGTGACGTGCTCATGATCATGTAGTACTAGGCGAATCGAATTGACGAAGGAAGGGATGTGTTGATCTCCAATGTGGGTGTGATCGAGTGGTTTGCAACGTGACGTACTCATGATCATGTAGTACTAGGCGAATCGAATCGACGAAGGAAGGGATGTGTTGATCTCCAATGTGGGCATGATTGAGTAGTATGCAACGTGATGTGCTCATGATCATGTAGTACTAGGAGAGTTGAATCGACGAAGGAAGGGATGTGTTGATCTCCAATGTGGGCATGATCGAGGAGTATTCAACGTGATGTGCTCATGATCATGTAGTACTAGGCGAACGAATCGACGAAGGAAGGGATGTGTTGATCTCCAATGTGGCCATGATTGAGTACTATGAAACCTGACATGCTCATGATCATGTAGTACTAGGCGAACGAATCGACAAAGGAAGGGATGTGTTGATCTCCAATGTGGGCATGATCGAGTAGTATGCAACGTGACGTGCTCATGATCATGTAGTACTAGGCGAATCGAATTGACAAAGGAAGGGATGTGTTGATCTCCAATGTGGGCATGATTGAGGAGTATGCAACGTGACGTGCTCATGATCATGTAGATGGAGTCTCTAGAAAAGAATGGTACTTGGGATTTAGTGCAATTGACCAAGGGTAAAAAGACCGTTCGTTGCAAATGGATTTTCAAGAGAAAGGAAGAAAGGTATAAAGCAAGGTTGGTTGCTAAAGGCCATAGCCAGATTCTAGGTATTGACTTTAATGATGTTTTTCGCCAGTTGTGAAGCATAGTTCCATTCGTACTTTGTTGAGTATTGTTGCTATGCATGATTATGAGTTGGAGCAGTTAGATGTCGAAACTGCTTTTCGACCGAGTTCATCTCCCTAGAGAAGTCATCTCTTTAGAGAAGAATTTTTATCAGCTCCCATTCACTCCCTCCATCTCTGGTCGCCCAATCCGGTCCTTCAAGTGGTATCAAAGCCAGTTACGGGACTTTGTGACTCTTACCAGTCTAAGATCCAAAGATGGCGTACCAGGATAGGGGATCGGGTCTACTGCACTTCGATGAGAAGAACTACCAGATGTGGCAGACCCAGATGGCTGTGTTTCTTTGCGGCAAAGGACAGTTGCTTTGGGACGTGACAATTGATACCTCCTATGTCTGCCCCTACACTTTCCGTGCCCTAGGTTCGAGGGATATGTTCGACGCCAACAACAAGGCGGTTGACTACTTGTTTCGTGCTCTCTGTGCATCTGAATTCGATCGGGTGTTTGGAGAGGATTTGGCTTGTAAGTTTTGGGAAGAGCTGAAAATTGCTCATGCTAGGAACAGTAAGGTGCAGACTCGCTTGTTTGTGACTTACCGGAGAGAGTACGAGAACTTCACTCATTTCCCTGGTGAGTCTATTGACATGATGTTCCAACGATTCACCGTGATTGTGAACAACATGAAGGCCAATTTGACCGTGCTCCCATACGATGATGATGATAGGGTTGTGAAGCTCTTACACTCACTAGATCTTACCATGTGGGGCGCCAAGGTCAAGGCTATTATGGACTCTGGTGGATACGAGACTTTAAATGTAGATGAGCTGTTTTCTAAGCTCAAGTCATCTGAGGTTGATCGTGGCTTGAGAGCCAAGGCTGAGAGCCCAACTGATTCGCATAGTCTCGCTCTAGTCTCCGGTTTTGGTTCAAGGACTAACGCTAACCCATAGTCCAAGATGTATCTTCTGTCCCCTTTGATGTCTTTGTCAAATGAGGAGTTTGATGTGCTAGGTGAGGACGAGTTGGCGCTGTTGACAAGAAGGTTCGAGAAGATACATGAGAACTGGGTGAACTCGTGGAGAAACTCGAGGACATGTTACCGGTGAGGCAAGCGGACACTTCATTGCGAATTGTCCGGAGGAGATCGAGCCTAGGAACAACTACAAGCACTACCTCAAGATCGAGAACAAGCACCGCTCATGGCACGAGCACAAGTGCCGATGGTGAATTTTTGTTAACCTAGCCATGAGCTTACTATCGGTGTTGGCATTAATTTGATATCTTACATGTCGTTTTTAGAGTTTATTGTTTACACATGATTTTAACGCTAAAAGCGAGACTTCCAGGTAAAGTTCATCGAGCACCTTGCGAGAAGATCATGAAGATCAATACGAGTCAAGACACGAAGTGAACATGACTCCATGTGGCCCAAGGACCGAAGCATGAACACAGAAAACTCGGAGGACCTGAACAGAAAATGCTGAAGCTTGCGTGACAAGTACCCCTATCCAAACCGCAGAGAAAATGACGCCAAGGGCCCACATGCAGAAGGGTGAAAGTTCTAGAAGACACGAGAAGCATCGTGTAGGAAGGAGGGGACGAACTGGGCCGGGATGGGCCCAGGCCGGCCGACGCAGCCCATTCTGGGCCTCATTCGTCGCTCCCTTTGACCTAGCCGACCCTCAGACTATATAGTCCTCGTGCAACGAGCCACGCATCATACCATTCGTCATTCCCCACCCAGGAGAAGAGAAGAGAGGGACACCATTCCGGAGAGGAGATGGTCGAGATAGTTGACTAGGGTTTCCCTAGCCGGCGTGGAAACCTTGCAATGAAGACCACGTCGGTGTTCCAGGAGCTAGGATCAAGGTCAAGGTAGGATCCCGGTGGTGATCTTGTCCAGGTATATTTATCTATGTTGAATTTGCAAGATTGAATCTGAATTCTAGCGAACAAGTGCTTTCACTATGATTTTGTCTTTGCTTGGGTTTTCTTACCCCCCGATCTATTATCGAGATAGATCGCATAGGATGTTCTTGTAGCCATGATGGCTAGAGGTGCATACCTAACCTATCGAGCGTTTTCAACTTGTTCTTCTTGAACTCACTCTAGGCTAACTCGCACAAATAAGGGCCTGCCGTGACAGGGTGGTGGCATCTGAAAGGCGGGCGTCTTCGGAATTGGAACGGAAGCCACGATTTAAAGAGGCTTTTTATGAGATTTGTTTTGCTATCTTCATCTTTGGTTGGAACTTCAACAAGAGCTCGATCCAATCTCTCTAGATTGGTTTTACCCCCCCCCTCTCTCTTGCTACCTCTGGTGCTTTATAGATTAAATGATGTTTTCTTGGATTAGATGCAAAAACAACCTCTTGAGATCAATGTTCTCGGATTTATTAGATTGAATCTTGCGTTGCACATTGTTCCACGGATTCGATAACCTTGGGTATTACTCAAGGGAAAAAGGACTACGAGGGGGATCTGTACGCTTGCGGATTCAAATGAACTTTGATACAATAATTAACTGTCAACAAGCCCCTTTTTCTGGCACCGTTGCTGGGGAATGAGTAATCAAGATCCGATCTAGTATCCCTTTCTTATGAATATTTTCAGTTTTTCTTTTTGCATCTATAAACTTTGATCATCTTCAAAAACCAATCTAATCTAGTTTTTGACTAACCCTAGTTTTCTTAGATTTATCTTTATTTTTTGTTTTTGTATATGTATTGTTTATTGCTAACGTCCAAAGGAATCACCACCTCCAAGCCCTAAGGAAGATCAACTTCAACCGCCACTGATGGGAGAACAACCACAGCCGGAGCGCAATATTGGGGAGCTATGCACTCCAGACATCGTCGATCTACCTATCCTAAACCTTGCTGAGATCAGGAGGCCGTTCGAGTTCAAGACCTCAACAATCTGCATGGTGCAACATTCACCCTTCACAGGTAAAGAGGAGCCCAACCTTCACCTCCAAGCGTTCATTCAACTATGTCAGACTTTCAACATGGACGGGGTGACTCAAAATCAAATGAGGGCAAGGCTTTTTCCGTTCTCATTACTTGGAAAAGATTTGCAATGGTTCTACACTCAACTGGCAGAGACGGTGCAAAATTGGGAGGCTTTGATGAGAGCTTTCATGAAGGAATACTACTCACCGGGTAAGACTCAAAGCTTGCGTAATAAGATTGCTACTTCTACTAAATATCCTACGGAGACTATTTCAGAAGCTTTTGAGCGTTTCAATGAGTACACTCAGGCCGTGCCACATCATAAGTTCCCAAAGTAAGATCTTGTTCAAAAGTTCTATCATGGACATACCATGGTGTCAAGGACAATTATTGATGCATCAGCGGGAGGACTATCATCGAGCTCACACCAACCGAAGCGTTCACTTTATTCAAGAAGGTTGCGGATAATGATACATGGGCGTCGTCCAGATGCTTACTTCCGGTTCAACCCATGGGGAATATAAAAGGAGTATTGCAAGTGGAAAAGGAGGATCTTCTTGAAGGTAAGATCGACTCGCTCATGAGGAGATTGGAGAAGATGGAGATAGAAAAGAAAGAAGCCCAAGGCCTAAAGGTTGTCGAAGCAAGATCTACATGCGAGGAGTGGGGGGACTACGGCCACGTCCAAAAAGATTGTCCGGAGGAAGCCAAGATGCTCGACTATATGAGGAAGGGAGATTTGTCGAACTTCCGCTATGCGCAAGGTAGACCCCAATTTAATGCAAGCTCATTCATGCCAATTTCGGTTCCTCTCCGTATTCAACTCAAGGACTTCATGGACGAGCAAGCTAAAATCAACAAGGACACCATCACCAAGTTCAAGGCCATGGATAAGGTGTTGGAGAACATAGACGGCAAAATGACAGAGGTCGGAAGCTCAAACCATCAAGTGCTCAACATGATGAAGATGCTCGAGACGCAAGTGGGTCAACTTGAGGGGCGCCTAACTGTTAGTGAAGATTGCCAGACAACCTCAAGATCTTGAGATGGCAAAGGAAATTCAAACTCGTTCGGGGAAGGAGACCGAGGATCCAGAACATTCCGCGGGAGCTAGAAAGCCTAAACCATCTACCGAAGCGGAAGTTGCTAAGGGGATGGTTACCGAGATTGTCACCGAAGAGCTGGAATTTGAGATGCCGGGAGAAGATACAAAGATGCCACCGCTTAAGCCACGCTACTTTCGAGGTAAAACTGATGGGCATTTTGAGAAATTTGTGGAAGTGGTGCGTAGGTTGAGTATCAATATGCCACTATTAGATGCTCTCCAAGTTCCTACCTACTCTCGCTACTTCAAATATACTCTTGCAAATAAATATGAGATGGCAACACTAGGGATAGATCATGTTAAGATGTCCGAGCAATGTTGCGCCACTATTGCTAACGGACTTGAGAAGCAAGGAGATCCCTGATGCCCAACCATACCATGCTCGGTTGGTTCATTCAAGTTTGAGAAGGCCTTGTGCGACCTTGAAGCAAGTGTAAGCATCATGCCGAGAGATGTGTACGAGAAGCTACGCCTACCAAAGCTAGAGCCTACGGCAATGTGTTTGGAGTTGGGAGACAACTCCATCCGCTATCCTTTGGGTATCACCGAATATGTGCCCCTGAGAGTTGAACATCACTTTATCCCCGTTGACTTCGTGGTGCTTGAGATGGGAGAAAGGGTGAAGCCGCCACTCATCCTTGGGAAGTCTTTCCTCAAGAGCGTTGGAGCTACTATCGATGTTGGCAAGGGGGAGATCAAGTTCGACATCAACGGCGAAAGGAGCGCATTCAAGTTTCGCCCACGCTTCGAGGTATGCAACATGATTAATGATAAATATGTTCCACCTCATCATCGCTCTATCAAGGAGGAGCTAAAGAAGATGGAAGAACCGAAGAAGAAGGAAGCGAAGATCACCGAGGTAGTTGCATCCGCCGAGATCAAGGAACAAAAGCCGCCTGTAAAGACTAAAAAGATGACTAAGCCGAGGAATAAGCCTGCGCCCAAGCCAAAGATAGTGCAGAAGTGGGTACCCAAGATTGCAACGCCCACAAAGAGCGTTGATCAATCCGAAGTGAACAAGTGAAGAAGTCTAGCCATGGACTATAAACGAAGCGCTAGGCGAGAGGCAACCCGTTCGTCGAGTCAAGAATAAGCTACCGGCAGGACAACCCGATCAAGATTTTTCCGAGTCTTTCAAGTAAGTTGGTTTAGATTTTTGCTATGCAAGACATTCTATAAACTCTTAAGTGGTTGGATAATGTTTGGAGTTATGATATTTGCTCAATTATTTTATGTGAATCATAAACCAATGACATGAGCCATCCTATGTGTTATTTGCTTCTTTTTGAGAAACCAAAACCAAAAATTTAGAACCTACCCCAACCTTTCATCCTCTTCATGATGTTACGGTTGACTTGTTTTACATATTAAAAAATACGCGAGTAGAGCCACGCTATGTTTCTAGATGATTTTTAATTTTTAATGCATGGTAGGACTCGTGTGAACCTAGGAACTTGAAATTTTTGTTTGATTAAAATTCACATCCTTTGGTTTCTCTAGAGCTAGAATTTTTCTAAGCCTCACTTGATTTTATTTTATTCAAAATCTTTCTCTCACGGTCGAGTCGGGAAAATCTTACTCTCAACTAATGGAAGCAATCAATACCGGTGTGACCAAAATAAAAGTAGTCGGAAAAATATTTCGACTTACATTTGTTTTTGATGCTTAAAAACTCCTCTAAATATATTTGAACTCATTGCTAGCTCTGAGTTAAATTTTATTTTTCGAAATTAGAGGAGTACTTAGCATTAAAACATGATTAGACAGAGGTAATTGAGTTCACCTAACTACACAAGCATCATGATGCATCACGGGAGGCCCCTCCATCATTTAACATCATAGCACATGCAAAAGACAAGCATGGGGGGCAGCAAAGGCATTGTTTTGCAGGATTCCCATGGAGACATGTGAGGCAAGGAGGCACGGAAGTGACAAAAATCAAAGTGATCAAAGTGGAGGACATAAATTATGCAAGCAAAGGAGTGGACGAGAGAGTTTGGGCAGTGCAACCTCCTGGAGCACGCGGGCACAAGCAACAAAGAGGCATGGAGTACGCTGAAGAAAGATGGAGGCAAGAGGATGAGAGCTTGTGTGGTTCGAGGACCGGTGGATGGTCGCTTCCTGGTGTGATGAGTGATTGACAACATTGTGTGGACTGACTCTTGGCCTAGTATTGCAGGTGCAGGCTGTGGCTTGATTGGTGCTGGTGCAGGTGAAGAACAAGTGTGAAAGGTCGATGCCGGTGAGGCCTCCAGGTGTGGAGCAGACAAGTAGGCTTGGTTCGAGGGACCCGGTGGCCAGCGGGATCAAGTGCGGGTTGCATGGTGGCAAGAACAACAAGATGATATCATGGACGGTTTCTTGGTTGAGCCTCAAAACCAAGGTCGAGTTGGGACGACATGGGAGCCAAGTCATGAGTGGAGATTGGCGGGAGGCTACACCAAGTCCGCGGGGTTTCCAGTGGTTCACCACAAAACTAATGGGTTCCTTGGTTGATCCACAAAGCCAAGACCGAAGACCGAACCACAGCAGCACTAAGCCGGTCTAACCGGTGGGGTGCAGTGGTCTGACCGGTGTGTGACGATGGCTTCCGGAGACTTCGAAGCGGAGGACACGCGTCGGGATCGCAAGGCTTGCGTCAAGGCTAAGCAGGTTGCGGTCGCCAGGCATCCGTCCGATGGTTCTACGACGAAGATTCCCAAAGTGCCCCTCGGGGGTGTGTATCTTAGTTTTATGTCTTAGGGGTAGTTTTGTCTTTCGATTGCCTCCATATAACCCAAGTTTTGAGAGGATGGCAGCCATCTCTTCGAACCCGAGCTCATTTGCTTTTGCTATTTCCCTTCCTATTTTCCTTAGGATTTTCTATGACTAGCTTGAGAGCTTCATGGTGAGATCTTGAGAGAGGGATGGATGATTGGGAGGCAAGCTAGACCTTGTATGAACATTCATGGTACGTATAGATAATTCGGCGTGGTTCCTCAAGGCCTTGTGTTGTCTCTCCCGTTTCTTCTTTTTGGTGATTTTCGGAGCCTTTTCTTGGCGATTTTCTTGTGGAGGATTTGAGGCCTTTCTCTTGGGGATTTGGTTGGGGATGTATGCATGAACCCTTCGTGGTTCTTTTCCTTGTGATCCCCCTCACAAATCCGTGGGAAAAGGTGCTTGATTTTGGGGTTTTTCTTAGGTTTCGGGAAAGTGGTGTTCTTGGTGGAAATCCTTCGATTCCTCTTGATTTAGCAAGTTTTGGTGGACCAAATCGTAGCTATGGGATGCCCATGAGATACTCCTAGTATCCCCAAAGTCTTGTGCAAATCCGTGGAGCGAATCAGGAGATCGGGAAAGGAGTTTGGAGGAGTTGACCCGCGGCTCGCTATTCATCCCAAGCGCCCAGGCCTTAACCGGTCTGACCGGGTGCTGCCTTGTGTTGGGTTTTGGCTCGGGTGAACGTGCCAGGGTGCTTGTTTGTCTCTAGGCTTGCAATTGTTCGAGTTTGGTGCTGTTTGGAGTCCAGAGAGTTAATTTCTTGGATTTGGGGTTTCCAGGATCCGACCGGTCTGACCGGTGTGCTGTACTGGCCTGACCGATGTAGGAGTTTTTATGTGGAAATCGTCAAGTCCTGCTCGGGTGTTCCGGTTGGGGGTCTCGGGTGACCCGGTGTGTCTCTAGTGAGTGTCGGGTGACTCGGCGGTCTAGATCGGTGATCCGGCTAGGACCGGTCTGATCGGTGGTGGTGATCAGTCTGACCGGTGTGGTCTGAGTGCTGCTCGAGTTATTTGTTCCACTGCTTTCTCGAGTAGGTTTCGTGGTTGTTTGCTCCTATGATCAGTAGCACTTCAGTGGCTACGTGGTCTTGGCAAACTTGTGTAGTTCGAGTTGGAGAAGTGTTTTGGTTAGCCGTGTTCATCTTGTTGGAGAAGTCATCTCCCTCGAGAAGAATTTTTATCGGCTCCCATTCACTCCCCCCTCTCTGGTCGCCAGTTCGGTCCTTCAAGTGGTATCATAGCCCGTTACAGGTCTTTCAAGGCTCTAACCAGTCTAAGATCCAAAGATAGCGTACCAGGAAAGGGGATCGGGTCCTTCGCACTTTGATAGAATGAACTACACGATGTGGCAGAGGCGGATGGCTGCTTTCCTCCGCGGCAAGGGTTAGATCCTTTGGGATGTTACAGTGAACACATCTTATGTTCATCTGATTAACTTCCTTACTTCAGGATCGAGGGATATGCACGATGCCAACAACAAAGCGGTTGACTACTTGTTTCGCGCTCTCTCTCAATCTGAATTTGATGGGGTTCAGACAGATGATTTGGGAGCAACTCAAGAATGCTCACGTTGGGAATAGTAAGGTTCAATCTCGGTTGTTTGCGACTTACCAGAGAGAGTACGAGAACTTCACTCATCTCCCCGGTGAGTCCATAGACACGATGTTCCAGCGGTTCACGGTGATTGTGAACAATATGAGGGCCAATGTGACCGTGCTCCCACACGATGATCATGATAGAGCTGTGAAGCTCTTGCACTCACTGTATCGTACCATTTGGGGCGGAAAGGTCGAGGCCATCTTGGAGTCTGAGATGTATGAGACTCTGATGGTAGATGAGCTATTCTCTAAGCTCATGTCGGCTGAGGTGGACCGTGGTGTGACAGCCAAGATTGAGGGCCCGACTGATTCGCATAGTCTCGCTCTCATCAGTGGCTCAGGTGCTTAAGTCTAACACTAACCCATTCAACATGATGTACTCTCTGTCTTCCTTGATGTCTTTGCCAGATGAGGAGTTCGACGTGCTTGGAGAGGACGAGTTGGCACTGCTAACTAGGAGGTTCGAGAGGATGCATGAGAACCGGGTGAACACAAGGAGGAACTCACGGGCATGCTTTCAGTGCGGCAAGCCAGGACACTTCGTCGCCAACTATCCAGAGAAGATGGAGAACAAGGACAACTACAAGCACCGATCAAGGACGGAGAGCAAGTACCGGTCGAGGCGCGATCACAAGCACAAGCACAAGCACAAGAACAAGGACGAGCAAAGATCGAGGAAGAAGGACGGCCACGGCAAGAAGGCCCGAGCGATGGTTGGGCGAGCGACATCGACTCTAGCTCCGCTTGCTCTACCTCGAGCTCGAGTAGCAATGAAGATGAAGGTGATCGGTGCAAGAGCAAGAAGGGGTCCAAGAACCAGAGCGGGTTGAGCTGCTTCGCGTGAGACAGCTTCTGCGGCATGGCACACAGCTCCGGCAGCAAGAAGAGCCAGAAGGACGACTCGGACTCTGACTCCGAGGATGAGGTACGTGATGAACTTTCCTTCTTGAGCCCGGAGAATGAGGAGCTAGGAAAATTGCTTGATAATTGTGATGACATGCTCAGAGAGGCTAAGAAAATGATGAAAGAGCTTAGAGCCTCGCTTGAAGATGCTAGGAATCGAGTGGCTGAGCTAGAAACACAGAACCTTGATGCTAATCTTGAGATAGATTCGCTTAAGGCTTCATCTGTTGTTTCTGATGAGGTTGATTGTGTTGATTGCTCTGTTTTCCTAGCTGATCTTACTGCTCTTAAGGAAAAGCATGCCTCGAAGTTTGAGGAACTAGATGTGCATAGGGTTGAGTTGGCTGAGCTGCAGTCTATGCCCTCTTTGCTAGGTGCTTGCACATCTTGTCCTGTTTTGCATGGAAAACTTGCTGAGCTTCGCTCTCGCATTGTTTCGCTTGAGGCTGATTTGAAAGTTCCTATTCCTACTTCCTGCTCTACTTGTGAATTGCATGCTGTGAAGAATTTGGAACTTGCACATTATGTTGATCGTTTGCAGGATGACAATGATGAGTTGAGGAAGTGTTAGAGTTGGTTGTCGGGTCAAGACCCTCATCTTGGCATCATGATTGCCGCCTTTAAGTGCTATGATGGGCAAGCACTTGGGGCTGATAAAATTGGAGAGAGCAGTGGTGAGAGAGATGAGAAAATTGGAGAGATTCCTATCCCACCACATACAACACCCAAGAACAAGTTTGAGCCTAAGCCTAACCATCTCAGAAACAAACTTGACACAACTCCAGATCCACTTGTGTTCCCTCCCCAAACAAATAACTTCCAAAAACCGATGAGATTTGCGAGTCCTAAGGGAGATGTGGTTGGAGAGAAAAAGGGAGAGAAGCCTAGTGTGGAACCACAACCAAAGCCCAAGACAAAACCATTCTGGTTCCATTGTGAGTATTGTGGGAAAGTTGGTCACAAGGATGAGTTTTGCTTCAAGAGGAAGTGTGAGGAGAGAATGGCTAAGGAGTGGGCAAACAAGGATAGGTACCACCCTTCTCATAGTGTACCTGACCCTCGTATGCCACTACCCAGGGCAAAAGCCATTGTGCATATGCTTCTGGCTTAGGGAGATAGACAGGCTGCTGGTGGTGTTGCTGGCCGAGGACCACCGGTCAGACCGGTCAGGGTGACTGATCAGACCGATGCTAGTCTGGGTGTTGGCCAGTTTGGTTTTCGTGCTCATGATGATGCTCGGTTCAGTTCCTTTGGTCGTGGTACTGGTGGTTGGCGTGGTGAGTCTGGTGGTGTTAAGTTTGTTGGACGTTTTCCTCCTCGTGATCGATACGAGCTTGGGAGAAGTCGCAGCTTTAAGTCTTAGAGGAGCTACGGACCACGATCCCCCTTTCGTGGCTTTCGTGTTCCTCCAGTGAGATGGGAGTGGTTTCCCTATGGTGGTTTCAGTTTTGGTAGAGATGGTAGGATAGGTCCGAGGTTTGATGCTCATGGTAGGATGGATCGTGCTAACCCCACTTTGGTGCAGATGGGTCGGCACTGGTTTTAGTCTTTTGGTACTAACCCCAATATTGAGTCGTTTGCTCATTTACGTGCTCATTTTTGAATTTCAGTTTGGAGGCTTGGGGAACGTTTAGTTGATCGACTCCGGTTTCTCAAGGCACATGACTGGAGATCGGGGGTGGTTCTCCAGCCTCACCCCGGTGGTGTCAAAGACATACATCACCTTTGGCGACAATGGGCGAGGGCGTGTACTTTCAGAAGGTGAAGTGAGGGTAAGTGACAAAGTGGTGCTGAAGTGTGTGGCCTTGGTCAAGTCGCTCAGATTTAACTGGCTTTCGGTTTCCCAGCTTCTTGATGAATGTTTTGAGGTGTTGTTTAAGTCGGGTGGTTCTCGGATACTTAATGCCCGAGGTGACCTTGTCTGTGTGGTTGTTCCCGAGGGTCAAATATTCCAAGCGGATTTTTCTCAGAGTTCGGGTGTTGCTAGGTGTTTCGTGGCTGGTTCTTCGAGTGAGTTGTGGAAGTGGCATAGGAGGTTGGGTCACTTGAGTTTTGACCTTTTGTCACGCTTGAGCGGACTCAACTTGGTCTGAGGATTGCCCCGGTTGAAGTTCGAAAAGGATTAGATTGCTTTTCTGGATATCACCAAATCTGGATGAAGAAGGAAGACGAAGACAAAACAAGTTTCATAACACCCTTCGGAGTCTATTGCTTCGTGAGAATGCCCGAAGGCCTGCGCAACGCCGGCCCAACATTTAACAGAATGGTGAAGATTGTACTTGGTCCACAATTGAGGAGAAACGTATCAGCCTATGTAGACGATGTTGTCATACATAGCAAAAAGAAAGAACAGCATCGAAGATCTCAGAGAAACCTTCGCGAACCTAAGGAAATACGGCCTCATGCTAAACCCAGAAAAATGTATCTTCGGGGTATCCAGAGGAAAATTGTTGGGTTGAATGTGTTGACGCGAAAATAGGACGTCACCTTCGCGCGCAGCACACGTGACTCCCCGCTCTGTAGCGAGGCGTGCCAGCCAATCTGACTTGTTGATTAACAATGGAAAATCGGCTAGAGAGCCGATGTGTCTTTTGATAAAATCGTAACAGCTAGGTAGCCGATACGGGGCAGAACAGATCGGCTAGATAAGCCGATATGATGACGTAGGCAAAGCGTAAGCTACCAGAGGCAACTTAAGCAGAGCTACGTGAGCAACACTTGAAACAGATCTAACTGGGTATTAATGATTAAAAAATAGTAATGATAATGAAGCCGACAGGACGCAGTCTCAAGCTGGATAAATTGTGATAAAAGCTAGAACAACAAGAATTAAGATAAAACTTGCTAATCTAGCTGATATCGATAAATTGTGAATAAATCTAGACGAAACCACAGCGATGCGCCCGGTGGTTAAAGCCTAGAAATTACTCGGTAAAGCGGAACTCACCAGCAAGCCGGAGATCGAAGCGATGCAGCCCGACGAGTTTGCGAGAACTCGTGAAAGAGAAAAGGGTACGAAGGCGAAGTCGCCGAAAAAGTAGATGCGATAAAGTAGATGCAGTAAAGTAGATGCAGTAATTGGTAAAGGGTGCCCGGAGGCGGTTTTGATATTGATCGTGTGATAAACCTTACAAAAGCCAGGGGGTGTATATTTATACCCTGGACAACCTAGCCAGTCACGGCACACCAAAGCTTGCTAGAAAAGAAATATCTAAACTTCCCTAATTATTAAGATACACGGACTCTATTTTCCCTTTTATAGAATCCATCTAGATCTAAGCTTATTCTTCGACCTGCTGGTGAACAAATTGATCTGTGTATGTAATTAACTTGAGCTATGCGGCAACCAGCTTTTATTTATTCTCAATAGACTTCTTTTCCACGTGCAGACTCTTCCCTCCAATCTTTTCTTCTTTCTGAATATGCATGAGCCGGATTGTCACAATTGGTCCTTTCTTTATTCCACCAGCTGTCTTCTTCATTGATTACCTTGTGTCTATATATGTGTCTTTTTTTCTCTTCCTTTGTCCAGCCGATTGGCCTGGTAAAGGTCCCTGCCGATTCTCCTGGCCGATCACCCTGGTGAATGTCCTGGCCGATTACCCTGTTTTGCCTTTAACAAGTACGTACTAGTCACACTATAATTTGGCTTTCCTTATTTAATCTCCTTCTCATGTACGCACCACTAGTTCCCATTTGATTAATCAATTCGGCCACAATTCTTTCTTTAATCATCTTGCATGCTAATAACCCTCCAAAGTATGCATGCATGCGGGATCTACATGCTTGCAACATCATGTATCCCCTTGCCGATCACGTCACTCCTGTAGACACATGCTAGTGGCCGATTATTTTCTTGCCAATTATGTGGCTCCTCTGCTCGTGTCACCGGGCTTACCATGCATGCCGCTTTCTAGCTCCTCTAGCTGACCTTGCGATTACTGTCAATCTCGCTATTCAACGTAACATGGGATTTTGCTAAAATCTGGTGTCAACACAAGCCCCCCAGTTTCGGAGTATAAAGGTTTTATGCTTCGAAATTCTGAAAATCAGAAACCTCCATTTTTTGACCGATGCAAGTTGTTCCATGTTATGCAATTCTGAAAATCAGAATGCCTTAATTTCTCAGCAGAATCTTTCATATGAAGAATCAAGGCAAGTCTACCCTTCCTGCATAGTTCTGACCAATGGGCTGACACCATATTAGCGTAGATGTTGAAACTTCCTCCTCTCAATCCTGGTTAATCTCTGCATTGTTCTTTCATCGACAGCATCGGCATGAGTAGCAGAGATGTTGGTACGTAGTAGTAGCTCCACCGTGCTATCACTGGTCTTCGTTGATCAATAATAATCACCAGTTATTTGTACACGTCATGTGTGCATGTGCCTTCAAGTGGCCCCCGTTGATCCTGATCTCCAACAGTATAATAGCTGATTGGCCAGGCAATGGGCCCTGATTCAGCATATAATCCCATTATACCCCCTGGGCTGTGGCCGAGGATATTAATGAGCCATAAGCGTCGTGCTTGTCTGGTGAGTGTATGTATGCGTACCAACACACAGTAAATAGCACTACGTAGCCCTCTCGCTTTGGTTCTGTAGTTGTGCTGATGAATACCTTTGGCAGTCAGTATAATCAGGACGTGCATTATTGCAGCATCTCACTGTCAATCATAGTAATTTTTCCCCTTACGTGGCTGCCGGTAGGTTTAATCATTTCAGAAACTGATCCGATGTTCCATGCATTATGTCGGTCATTTGTTTCTGTACTATATCTTCGGCCGACATACGACTTGATCGGCCATAATAAGCTCGATGGCTTTCAAGCCTATCAGCTATCTTTATCAAGTTCCGTGGTGCCATGGGCAACAACACTGCCTTGTTGTATCAACGTAATCCGAAAGTCTTACAGCAGCGTTATCTTCTTCATCTTCATCATCGACCTACAGATGAATGTATGGCCAGAGTTCTGAATACGCAGCCACACTGCTCAACAACGTAGCCCATATCAATGATTCCATCAGGTTCGCCATCCACATCATCGTCCATCATCTCGTCACTATCTCTGGTAGCGACCTTCGACCACACAGCCTAGTTGTTATTCTAACATCATCCTTGCTTGTGACATCTTGCGGCAACTAGTTGATGGGCGTGGTGTTGTGCTTCCATGGTTGGTGCAAGAATTCACGTTTCTTTGCAGCTGATTTGATTGCTGGCCCACTTCTCTATTTGGTTGTTTTTCCATCAGCCGAAAAACGAATCCATCAGCCATCTAGAAGCAAGACTACAGCTCTATCTGAGCTTTGTGTCCATATTCTCTCCTCTTTAATCGGCCACTTGATTATGATCAACTGATGTTAAGATGACAATAGTTGTATAGGACTTATTTTCACTATTTGTACCGTCATCATCCCATTGGCAACACCATCTTGATATCTTGTGGTTGTTCGTCGCCGATCCTCTGTTTCCAGTGGTTTCGCAACATCTTGGGATCACCCCCAGTATTAGTAGCAATGTTGCTAATATCTGGCACCTCAGGTAACTGCCTTGATAGTGACCAGACCATAATGGGCTGTTGGTGAGCATTACTCTATAGCCAATGTGGTTATGATGGCTAAAACGTTCGAGCAACAGGTTTGGATCAGCATGTACTCCAATAATTCGTCGGCTCTTAGCATGAATATTATACTATGATCTTGTCACCCAAAGATGATGAAATGACAAGATTGGCTTCCTTATCATCTCCTAATCATTGGACTCATCACTTGGAGTTTTGGTTTTAATTGTCATTGAATTTGCGATCAGGATCCGCAGTAGAGCCGAGGGACACATATATATGTATCGGCTATCTTTCACAGAACCCATGAACGTTTCTGTTTTAGCCATCTTCGGTAGTATCAGCAAATATAATATCATTGTCTTGTCGTATACTTGTGGATGCCGAACTTCCATCATAATTGCTGCACCCTGAGATAGATCTATGACAGTGTCTAGTGAGGCATTGATCAAATTTTGTCTCTTCATCGGCTTCCAGGTGAGTACCCTGGTTGTAGTTATATTCTTAGACCCATCGACTTGATAAGAAACAGATTGGCTTTCTTAGCTGCCGATGGAGTATTATATGCCTCTAGCTTATTTTGTCAACGCTTCTTCACCTTGGTCAAGATAATGGCCTATTATCTGAAATATTATTCTGTCTCGGGAGCTGCATGAAAGATCTAGGACTCTAACATTCCTACCACTCCTTCGGTCTCGCTGGCATCTGATTAAGGCAGCAGTGATATCGTTGATCCCGATGATCTAATAACTCGTATTTTTCTGGCCATCACGTGTCACTAATGTGATTTTGTCATCTCGGAGCTCTTTTTGTTATTCCAACAATCCTTACAGCTTTGCAGTATCATTGGCAATATTAGTGTGGTCTTGTGGTCTTGCCCCATGCAACTAATAGCAGCAAGTATTTTCGCTGATCTGATCAATAGTAGCCAATTCAAGAATTTTTCTATCGGCTGTTATCAATTCCTCTGGGTATTTATATGTCGTGACTGGCGACCCATCGAGCGATTGTGAAGGCATGCGAACAACTTCCCAAGTCAACCATGTGAATGTGTGTATATGTCATAGTAGTATTGTTTATCAACCGATTTGGTTGTCCATCGGCTCATATTAGCTTTCATCAGCTATGAGCGATCGATATTTCCTTTAGGTTTGGATACATGCACATGTGGACTGTGCATGTGTGTGACATATAGCCGATTAAAGAATTTTAATAGATGCTGATTTCCGACAATCTATCGGCCATCACTACCATCAAACGACACTTCACTTGTACCCTTCTCGTGGTTCAACTAGGCCATACACCTCCATCGACCGTAGTTATTCAATCGTATTAGCTCGAGCTCTTGGTATCAACCGCATGCCTTTGTACGTGTCGTAATTTTGGATGTGTGCATACGAATTCTCTATTTGGCTCCTGTAAGCTTTGCCAGGTGGCACCTCTGATCATATATAGTGAACACATCAGCCAATACCTCTGGGCGGACGGCATTGTTATCTGTATCAACCAGCCAAATGATCACAATTGAAGGGTACATAACCAATGCTTGCTCAAGATAAACATGATCCTTCCCGGAGTAGCTTCATCATCGTACTTTGGGTAATCTAATCATGACGAACCATTCCGATGTGAAGCATGCAGAATGTAATTGCTTTCTGAAGAGACTCCAGTAAATATCCTGCTGTTTGGCACTTGCTTAGCTTCTACTTTCTCTGGGTTATTTTGGCCATAAAAGTTCATGCAGCTGATGCAGATGTTTTCCTGTAGATCCTTGTTGAAAATTCGGATTGGCTTCAGATTTCTACGTCTTCTATTGGCTGCCCTTCTCCTATCAGCTTCTGGGTTTGCACAAGAAGTTAATGGCTCACACAGCATAACCCCTTGGCTTTCGACTCCTCAAGCAAGTATTAAAATAATAACTCAAAAGCTGGTGCCTCATCCAGGCATAGTATATTTACTGCAAGTATATCAGCTGCTTTTCTCCTTCGGGTGACTTCTGAATGTAGGTAGCCAATTTGATTACTGGTCAAACTCTTCCATTGACTACCTTGTTGTAGAACTCCATAATTAAAGTGAAGGTAAACCGATGAGCTCCATCGGCCAATTGATTTGTTGATGTGTCACACTTCTTTACCAACCCATGTACTTGCTTATTTATATAACTGTCCCAAGAAACCAGCTCTCGTCCAGCAATTTTCATTGATTCTTGCCGATGTTATCCTGATCATGCTTGTGATCATAATTGTATCGGCTTGTACCTCTGTTTCATGAGGGAATTGTATGTGACTCATAGGCATAGCATAAATCTTTTAGCAATATGTATTTTTTAATTCCCTGATAATGATCTTTATCTGTATTTAGCCGATTTTTCATTAGCCACACAAGACTACTCCATCGGCTGTATATTTCCAATCAGTTGAGGCATCCACGATACTTGGCTAACATGTTTTATTTTAGCCGACAAACTGATTGTCTTCCCAGAAGCTGCTTTAATCTGCAAGCATTGTTTCATCTTCAACCAGAGAGATGAACAACCAGCGATGTTACAGAATGAACCCAAATTACATCCACCATCAGCTGCTCCGCACTACATATTCTGTAGCAGCAAAGGACTTTGATCGGCTACTTTGAAGAAATAGCCATGGGCTTTATAAATCTGATTGACTCTATTTCCTGTTATGGTTGTCAATATCCCAATAACTGGTTTTAAGTGCCTCCTGCTACGAGAGAGCCAATCGAATTGGGAAAAACTGACAGCTTCAGGTTATCCTTGGTATTGTGGCCTTGTCATTGCCATGCATTCCATGTGGTTAATAATGCTTCTGCCATGGGCCGATGTCTGCCTCTCTGTGTTATCAACTTTCTTTATTGTCTTCATCGGCTCCCTATGTATTTATGAAGAAAAGAACACAGCCGATCCCAGTTTGTTCCTTCTAGCCTCTTTGAACTAGCGATCTGATCGAAAACCTTGGCTAGCCATGCACTGGAGGTTGCAGACTTCATCAGCCAACGGTTCAAGCAATCGATCCTAATTGACTTCTCTTCATCAGCAAAAGAGAAACAACTGATCGGCTGGCATCTCTGCATCGGCAAGCTTCTTTTGTCCTCATGGGCTAATACCTGGATGTGGGCCTCTTTTTATTTTTCGCAATCTTGCTTCAGTAATAGCAATGACAATATTAGCATTGGCAGCGGAGTAGCATTATCTTGTGTCAATCTATTTGACCACTTAAAATATTCTGCAGCCCAATCTATAAGCTTCCAAAGCGATAATCAATCAGCAGCAACATCGGCTGAGTGCAAGCTTCATATACTCTGTTTCCTTTTTGCTACGGCTACGAATACCAAGCTGATAAACACTTCTAACAAGATGGCTCTCCTTCAGCCGACTCCTAGTAGCCGATTTGTCCATAGATTGCTTGCAAATTTCATCACGTACATGAGTGAATAAATAAATTTGCATGGTACGAATATCCATATTGCCGATTATACTGACAAATCTTCTCTTTTATTGGCGAAATAAACTTCATCCGAAGAAGAAGGCTAAGCCAACAACAATTCTCCATCTGGCACATGTACTTACATTTGTTTTGGTGCCAATTGATCTACTCCACTTGCCGCGTAGGGCAGTTATTAGTAGATACATACCGCGTAGGGCGTTAGGCATTGTTGTAGACATGCCTGCTTGATGACGAGTCGGTGCAGATCTGTCCACTAACACGTTGTTGTAGTCGTTGTTGTCGAAGTTGTCGGCAAGATGGCGACTCCTTTGGCGAGGTCAACGAAGGGCGGTCGTGCTCCATTGGCTGACTCTGTTGCTCTTTTATCATCCAATCTTTGCCTCAATCGGCTATATTTTAAATAAAGTAGCCGATATATCTCATCTCCTTTTCTTTTAGTGCCTTGTCTCATGTGCCTGCATGTGTGCGGCATGCATGTAGCAAATATATTTGTACGTAATGAATCGGCCTTCATCCTAGTTATCCTAATCACCAAGCCCATTATCTAGCCGATCAGCTTCTATATTACGTACGTAACTCTTGCCCGCCTGGATCCCACGGAAAATAATCTCCAGACAACTGATACTCCAGGACAATAATCTTCTGTCCTTGGTCACCTGGCTCCCATGGAAAATACGCTCCAAGCGGCCGATATTCTTGAGTGATACTCTCGAGCGGTGAGAAATAAATAATTTGAGAAGCCGCCTCTTGCTCATCTTCTGTTATCTTTCCATCGGCCACTTCATCTTTCTTTAATGGCTCACCAGCTTGTTTTCTCTATCCTTGTAGTTGACTGGGATTTCTTCTTTGTGAGTTTCTTAAGAACTGTACTTTCCTCCATATTGATCTCCATCCTGAAACTCACCAACTGAGTCCTGTGCTTCATGACCATTAATTTTTTCTATCTGGATATGCTCTTCAAATCCAACCTCTACTTGCTCAGTAACCAATTGGACAGGCAGGTCCGTCACCAGTTGTGATGGCACCCCAACGCACTGACAAGCCAGCGACTGTGATTCCTGAGGAGCAATCTGTGACTGAATTTTCTCATCTTCTAGTTGACAGCTCCCTTGGTCTTTGTGAATTTTTACCGGCTGCACAAGCTCCTTTTGAACTGGCTGACTCTTTTCTAGCTGCAGTTTTATTGACATAGGGGACATTTGATAAGCAATCGGCTGTGGACTCAATTTCTCTTGCTGTAAAGCCGATTCTTGTGACCGATAATCTTTTGTACTTCGTGACTGAGCTGATATATGGGAATATTGCAGCCCCCCAGACAAAGATTGTTGAGCTATCAATTGTGACTGCTGAACCATCAACTGTTCACCCATGGCTGGTGACTGATAAATTTCTGGCTCATGCGGCTGATAAGTCATTGGTAGATAGATCGATGTCCGTGGCTGATCCACCATCGGCCGTAGAGCCGATACTTGTGGCCGATAGCTTTGCAATTGCTAACTTTGATTTGATGGTTGAGCGTATGAAGCTATCTGTCGCGTATCATGGGGAACAGATTGTAGTTCTTGGGCAACACCTTGAACGCATGTTGGTTCTTGAATCTGAGTAGTATCCGCAGGCGTATATCCAAGGGTGTTGAACAAATCCTCCTGTGCCAGCGGCTGTGGCGTGTATCCAAGAGCACGGAACAAATCACCTTGTGTCAGTGGTTGTGGCGTGTATCCCAGAGCACTGAACAAATTCCCCTATGCCGGCGGTAAGGATGGAGAGAGAACCGGTACAGTCTGAGGAATCTCCATCGGCTGATAAGATTTGTGTTGATGCAAGAATGAGGGCATTAAACAATCATCATAAGCCGATCCAGGGACTGTACCTGTGCTTGCTGTTGTAGTTCTTGACGACCCAGGATATATATATGACGGTCTTTCATAACCTTGCTGCTGAATTGGACCGTAAGAAAAAGCAGTATTAGCCGATGTCATCGGCTGTTGATAATATGTCCTCTTATACCTTTGTTGTTGGGCAAACTCAGAGAACGCACTCTTTATGGCATTCCTTATAATATCCGCTAATATTCCAGATTGACTGTCCATGGTGATGTACTCCTCAAGCCACTCTAGATTTGTTGTGGATATTGTCTTCAGGTCTCACCAGACGATATAATAGGGATTAATATTCGTGTCCGACTAGGCGTGCCAAAAGTGTGTTGACGCGAAAATAGGACGTCACCTTCGCGCGCAGCACACGTGACTCCCCGGTCTGTAGCGAGGCGTGCCAGCCAATCTGACCTATTGATTGACAATGGAAAATCGGCTAGAGAGTCGATGTGTCTTTTGATAAAATCGTAACAGCTAGGTAGCCGATACGGGGTAGAACAGATCGGCTAGATAAGCCAATATGATGACGTAGGCAAAGCGTAAGCTACCAGAGGCAACTTAAGCAGAGCTACGTGAGCAACACTTGAAACAGATCTAACCAGCTATTAATGATTAAAAAATAGTAATGATAATGAAGCCGACAGGACGCAGTCTCAAGCTGGATAAATTTTGATAAAAGCTAGAACAACAAGAATTAAGATAAAACTTGCTAATCTAGCTGATATCGATAAATTGTGAATACATCTAGACGAAACCACAGCGATGCGCCCGGTGGTTAAAGCCTAGAAATTACTCGGTAAAGCAAAACTCACCAGCAAGCCGGAGATCGAAATGATGCAGCCCGGCGAGTTTGCGAGAACTCGTGAAAGAGAAAAGGGTACGAAGGCGAAGTCGCCGAAAAAGTAGATGCGATAAAGTAGATGCGATAAAGTAGATGCAGTAAAGTAGATGCAGTAATTGGTAAAGGGTGCCCGGAGGCGGTTTTGATATTGATCATGTGATAAACCTTACAATAGCCAGGGGGTGTATATTTATACCCTAGACAACCTAGCCGGTCATGGCACACCAAAGCTTGCTAGAAAAGAAATATCTAAACTTGCCTAATTATTAAGATACACGGACTCTATTTTCCCTTTTATAGAATCCATCTAGATCTAAGCTTATTCTTCGACCTGCTGGTGAACAAATTGATCTGCGTATGTAATTAACTTGAGCTATGCGGCAACCTGCTTTTATTTATTCTCAATAGACTTCTTTTCCACGTGCAGACTCTTCCCTCCAATCTTTTCTTCTTTCTTAATATGCATGAGCCGGATTGTCACAATTGGTCCTTTCTTTATTCCACCAGCTGTCTTCTTCATTGATTACCTTGTGTCTATATATGTGTCTTTTTTTCTCTTCCTTTGTCCAGCCGATTGGCCTGGTAAAGGTCCCTGCCGATTCTCCTGGCCGATCACCCTGGTGAATGTCCTGGCCGATTACCCTGTTTTGCCTTTAACAAGTACGTACTAGTCACACTATAATTTGGCTTTCCTTATTTAATCTCCTTCTCATGTACGCACCACTAGTTCCCATTTGATTAATCAATTCGGCCACAATTCTTTCTTTAATCATCTTGCATGCTACTAACCCTCCAAAGTATGCACGCATGCAGGATCTACATGCTTGCAACATCATGTATCCCCTTGCCGATCACGTCACTCCTGTAGACACATTCTAGTGGCTAATTATTTTCTTGCCAATTATGTGGCTCCTCTGCTCGTGTCACCGGGCTTACCATGTATGCCGCTTTCTAGCTCCTCTGGCTGACCTTGCGATTACTGTCAATCTCGCTATTCAATGTAACATGGGATTTTGATAAAATCTGGTGTCAACAGTATGGTATCAAAGTCTGGCATACAAGTGAACCCGGAAAAGATAGAGGCCATAAGAAACATGAGAACACCACAGACAAAAAGAGATATCCAGAAGCTCACTGGAAGAATAGCAGCATTGGGTCGCTTCATAGCGCGATCAGCAGAGCGAAGTCTACCATTCTTCAAGCTATTAGCTGCGAAGAACAAGATCAACTGGGGTCCCGAAGAGCAGGAGGCATTCGAACAGTTTAAATCTTACTTGGAAAATTTGGCAGTACTAACAAGTCTAGGAGACAAAGCAAAGCTGTTGTTGTACATTGCAGCTTCAGCCAGTGCAGTAAGTGCAGCTCTAGTGGAAGAAAAACATGAAGATGGACATCTCAAACAAGTACCAGTATACTACGTTTCTGAGGCCTTATCAGGAGCGAAAAAATTCTATTCTGAACTCGAGAAGATGACATACGCAGTGGTAATGGCGGCAAGAAAGCTAAAGCATTATTTCCAAAGCTACTCAATCACAGTCCCCACATCGTACCCTCTTCGCGAAATACTAGAGAACAATGAATCTTTGGTGAGGATAGGAACATGGGCTACAGAGCTATCCTAATATGCCATAGAATTCACGACAAGAACAGCCATCCAGTCACAAGTCCTAGCAGACTTCATCACAGATTGGACTCTGTTGACGGATAAAACTCATATCCACCTACGATCTGCAAGCGTACGGACCTACACCTTTTTCACCACGGGGATTCCCTAGGTTCTTGTCAATCCGCGGAGCAAGGGGATTACAAGCATTTGATCTAGCACTACCTAGTTAACTAACCAAACCCTAACTAAAGACTAATCTAAGGACTACTATGCTACACTAGAGAGGGCTATGAGACTCACAAGATATAAAAGACACTTGCCCATAGGGTCTACGATACTTGAACGAGCAACCGCTAGAGATACAAAACCGATCTAATCTACCGGGGGTTGTGACCACGGTTTCGCCCTTTCCCTCCCCCCGTCCTGTCACTACGCAAAGGTATTCGTGACTAGACCTATGATGATCACGGCATATTGAAGGGTTCTAAGGGAGAAGTGAGATCTATACTCCCGAAAAGCATGGTAGCTAACCTTAAACATGAAAAGTACTTCAACACTAGATGATAGATTGAAAACATAAAAGTAGCGATTACATCTCAAGATCGTTTACAACCCATGGACAAATGAGAAGATTACCCCATCAAGGCGCTAAGCATGGCGCCGTTGATCATGGTGATGCTTCCGATGGTGTCTTCCTTCTCCTCCGGGGGTGTCGTGGCAGGGCCTCGACGTCCTCCTTCACTCGTGGTTGCCTCCTTGGACTCGAGCGATCCTTCTCGCGAATGATCTCTCTCCTCTCCTTCCTCTCTAGCTTGTGGACGGCCTCTCGGGTGAATGGCTCTCCCTCTGTGAATGGCGGTGCGCCCACGTACTTAGGGTTGCATCATCTTCATGCTCAAGAAAGGGGGGGTGCGAACCGCCACGGGAATGGGCCAGGCCGGCCGGCCTGGGCCGACCGGCCTAGGTCCATCCTAGCCCGGTTCGGTCGCCCTTCGCTCCCGTGGGTCCTATTGCCATTTTGCACTTTGCCCCCTTCAATTATGTCATTTTGACAACGTCATCCTCGCGTCCAAGATAGAGGGTCTTCTCGGATGAATTTCGGTCTTTTACGCTTCAATCCTCGGGGATGTTCCTTTGTAACACTTCGGTCCTTGCCACCTTTGGGAGTAATTTCATCATGCTCTCGAACACGAACGAGACACCTCATTTGCTCCTTTGAACTTGTTGTAACTCCGTCCTTTTAGTCCATGTTTTCCTGCAAAAACACAACACTTCCAAATGCACATACGAAGATGAACTTGTTATATCATTAGTGTGCCTAGTGGCGGGTTAGTTCCATAATAATCAAGCTCAAACCAAAGTGTAATGAACATGTTTGGTGCACCAAAATACCCCGTCAACATCTCCCCCACACTTAGATCTTGCTCGTCCTCGAGCAAGTTCCTTGCAAAAGAACTTTTGTCCGTGGTGTTTAAAACATGCCCGCTAATTCTTCCTTCACAAGTTAGTCAATCCTTTATCTTTAATATAATAAACATGAAGCAATGATAATGATAGATAAACATAGGCGTTTAGAATTTTTACCAAATCGAGATTTACCCCACAACTCATACCTTTCACTCGAGGTCCTCAATTCCAGCCATGCTTAGTTCTTTGCTTCCATCAGAGGGTTTTCATAATTTTTTTCAAAAATAAAATTCCTGCAACAAGTATTAGATAAAAACCTTTCTCCAAGTTCTCACATGTCACTCATTTGAAGTGGCTATCCTAAACAATTCATAAACTCTTACCTCCCACAAGTCTCTCATATTATCATGTAAGGTGGAGCTATGGGTATGGCTAGTGAGATCAACATAAATATTATCAAGCTAAGAAATTCCTCTAATGGTTGTTTACCTTTCAAGCTAATGATCATGAGAATTAAACCGTAATGTGAGGATATCAAGGTTAAGAAGATATAGAATGGTGGACATGTGCAAGGGCAAAAGAAAATAAGACTCCGAGGCACCGATGATGTCCTCATTGTCGGATTGCACATGGCTGGAAAAATAGATGATTCGTCTCTTAACAATGTGGCATCCTTCCTTACACTTCATTTAATCTTCACTTGATTCATCCCTCTTCATACCTTTCTTGCTTTTCCTCTTTCTCTTTTCCTTCTTTTTTTCTTTTCTTTTCTTTTTCTCTTTCTTCTCCCTTTTTTTCTTTTCTTTTCCATACACATATTCTTTTCTTTACTTTTCTCCCTTTGTTTGACATCCTTACTCTTTTCCAAAGCAATTTGCTCATCTCTTCTCGCATAAATACAATCTGAATTTTAAATAAAAACCATGCTAGGAACGAGATGAAACTTCGAACATAGGTTGTGTTCAAGGAATACGATGTACCAAAGAGATATTATGGGTTGGGTATGGAATTCGGCGATGTACAAGACTTTCGATGTGAGAGTCTCGTTACCGAATACATGACGAGGCTAGCAATAAAAGATATATAAGACAAGGACATGATCATTGCTCGAAATTAAAACTTCCAAGAGAGAAGGATCCTAGCCCAACTCATCATACTAACCGCACATATGGTGGAGCGGATATTGAGTTGGCCTTGTATAGGATTTTTCTTTGTCTCTCAACATGGAAAATAAGATTTTGCTAACCTTTATTACAAGGGTTTTCATATAATTTTCAGAATTAAACTCCTCCAACATTAGCATCAAACTTAGCATAACTGAAACAAGGTTCTAGATCGAAGTATAGTGCGGGCACTTTTAGAGGTGAAAACTCCACTAAGCACCACGGTAAACTTTTCAAACCAATTGCTCATGCTCACATATCGAAGATTAAAGAAAAACATACGAGTAAAGAAAGAAAAAGCATCACATGAGACAAAAATTAAAGACACTTTTTATTAGGTTTTTTTTTTGACTCAAACACTAAATTAACACACTTCAAGCTAAAAATTAAAAAAACACACCTAAAAAGTTTAACTCGCAAACTCTAAGCCAAACCGAACTAAACTACTAAGGCAAAAATTTTAAATCTAGCTAGCTAGCCCTCCCCCACACTAAAATCATACGATGTCCTCATCGTATTTTACAAAAATCCTAAGGGAGAAAACCCTAACTATCTAGTGGAACTTTCCACAATCCTTGCACCACTTTTTCTTCATGTTGCCGACCATCCCGAAGAGCTTCCTAACGTTCCGATTAAGGAACTTATAGTCATCGTTGACTACACGCTCCAAATCCTCCATTCTCTACCTCATTGCCTCCATAGCTTGGAAACACTCCTCGACTGACACGTAGAGGTCCGATATGGTGTGACGGCAAGCCGCACAACATATTGGATGCATTCCAAACGAGTCGTCACCGGGATTGCCGCCGTTGTCGCCACCGCCGCCATCATCGGGATCACCATCGCCATTCTGACCTTCAGTTGTTGGCTCCTTAGGCACCTCCTCCCAATAAAAGAGGTCATTGTCGTCCCTACTGGCGGCTGCCCACGAGCTCGGGCTGCGGTCGTCGGAGTAGTCACTCCCCCCGTAGTCCTTCGGCTCAGGCGTATCCTCCTTGTAGTCTTTCCTCTTCATCCCCCGAAGACGCTCCGATCTTCTGATAGGAGTTGAGACCTTCTCCACCTTCACATGGTGACGGGATGTGATTGTCCCGGTCGGGACACGCCCTCCGCAACGGATGCATGCGGTCCTCTTGATCTCCATTGTAGGCTTGAGCTCACATCGCTTCACCTCCTCCGGCTTCAAAGGCTTCTCGGCGCCAAGCTTGACCTCCTCGCTCCTTGGGGACGTCATGGCTGCTGCTCTTGCTAATGCGTGGGCAAAAGAATGCGAATTGGGATGGATTCCCGAGCTCCAATCTCGTTCTTTAAATAGTCTAAGAAAGAATGCCCTAGAACCCATCCTTTCTTTTTCTTGACTTCCCTAAAATTTTCTGACCAAACATGGAAATCAAAAATGTGCGTCCCAGAGAAAAATGGGGGCAAGCCACCGCCCAGGGCCCCTGGGCCGATCGAACTAGGCCGGCCGGCCTGCCCTGGTCCAGTTTTTTGCGTGCTCCACTATGTTTTGATTGTTAGCCCGTGTAGAGAAATTGTCCTGGTAAAAACTTGCGAAAAACTTCAGAAAAATAAAAGAGAGCTATTTACAAATCGCTCACCTTGTTTTACGTCCTAAGCTTGATGTTCGGGCTCATCCTCCATGATGAAAATATCAATAAGGTGAAGGGGCACGACGTCGGCTTCGAAATACACCTTGAGTCGTTGACCATTCACCATGAATTGATCTCCACTACGTGAAAAACTCACTTTGGTAATGGGCATAGATTGCCTTTAGTAACGGGCAAAGCGCCCGTTACCTATTAAGTGTTACAAATGAGCCAAGAAAGGTAACAGGAAGATGCCCGTTACTGATAACACATATTCGTAACGGGCATCAAACAACGACCGTTACCACAACTAGCCACCGGTCATGTGAAATGGCTGTTTCTCTGGGCCCACAGGGAACTTTGGTAACGGGCACCAAAACAGAGCCCGATATAGTAACTAAACATCGGAGACACGTGTTGTGTACGTGCGTCTCTTCTATCTCGACGAAACGAGACGCGTCTATTTCACGCGCGTCTCAACACAACTAGGATTCGTAACGGGCATCAAACAACAACTGTTACCACAACTAGTCACCGGTCACGTGAAATGACTCTTTCTCTGGGCCCACAGGGAACTTTGGTAACGGGCTCCAAAACAGAGCCTGTTACAGCAATTCAATATCGGAGACGTGTGCTGTGAAACTACGTCTCCTCTGTCTTGACGAACAGGCCAAGTTCTGGGGCCCACCAGTCAGTATTGGTAACGGGCTTTAACGCTACCCGTTACATTGTTGGCATGTTTGTAACGGGCGTTCCGAATGAAGCCCGTTACTCACTTATCAGTGTTTGTAACCAGCTTTAATTAACGCCCGTTACAGATACGTAGGCCACCCCTACAGTGACCTGTTGCCTGCTTGCTGGCTGCATCCTCGAACCAGCCTGGATTTGGCAGCCATCAGGGCTAGATCCTGGAACCAGCCAGGATATGACTAAATTCACAAAAATAAGATCCAGCATCAAAATTCACAGAAATCTACATAATTCACATGCATCATATGACAAATTCAGCATCATCATCTCACAAGTAAAGAAGCATCACTGCCTTGACAACAATATCACATCCATAGTTAACTAGCTTGACAACAATATCACAAAATTCATGGGACAAGGAGGAATGCAAAAATTTCCTAAGAACCATATATAATATTAGCTCACACAGTTTCATCAGCATAAAATTTTCCTCCGACTGCGATCACCTGTTCCAGGAGGAATGTGGCAATTCTATCATGAACATAGACCAGTGTGTTGTGGTGGAGAGGATGCTCATCTAGCCCTAATCTCTGGATATAACAATGTCACTAGTCAGCACACATATATAGGTGGTTACCAAACATGCAAGTGCTAATAAGAAAGAACTGTGCTCAGTTGCAGGTTTTACAAATGAAGATCCCAAGAAAGTACCTCCATATCTAGGCCTCTATCTTTTAATTAAGCATGTGATAGGCACAATAGAAGCCACAGAGTTTGGATTCAGCAGGTTGTTGGTGGCACTGCAATAAATGTACAAAGAAAAATAGTGGTGATCGAGAAGAAATAAACTCAAGCTTTAGTACTAGCTTCCACAGGAAGGAAATAAGTGGTATGTACCTCAACATCTTTGACATGTTCTAAGGTGCTGCGGGGCAACTTCTTGTCGGCGCAGTAACGTTCCCTACCCCTACAACGAAACATGCAACAATGGTTAGGGTACTACTAATTAATATACTCTGCACAGTTTGTTGAGGAACGTCCGCAGGTTAAGAAAGAAATAACTTACTCATTAATGATTAGTTTGAAAAGGGTAGTATCAGTGTTAATGCTCTTGAATGAATCAAGATATTAGACCTTCTGCTGCTTCGGAACGATCGCCACTGCAATCCAGTGGTTCCTACTGAGATAAGCGGTAAGGTTGAGTTTCTGTTTAGCATATAGTTTGAAGGCACGGTGCATATAGGACACAGAGAAATCAAGAGTGTCAGCCGTGCTGGTCAACGTTGTCAAGCTAAAGCATTCATGATCAAGGAAGCCAACTGCTGCGCCCGTCTTCTCAACTTCTACAGCCATATTCCTATTAGTAAGAAGAAACAAAGTGTAAGGAGGCAAAATACAAGGTAAAGATGATGTGAGGCAAAAAGCACATTTCGATAGAGAATGATTAGTGAGAAGCAGATTAAATTTTCAAGCAACTTACAGGATGAAGCAGCGGAGAAGTGTCAGATCCAAAGCATCCAAGTTGAAGAGATCGTACAAACCACTGAGTTGCACAGGTATTTGCTCGAGTCCGTTTGACGATTTGTCTCATCTCTTAGGCCATGCATTGGTCCCGGGCCGAAGTGTGATCGTAATTGGAGAATCATCATCTGACTTAGCATGTTGCATGTAGAATGTATGGAGATCTCTGGTACAACGAGTAGCCATTTTGAGATCATCACCACTGAGAAGGCTCTTTCCGAATTTGTAATTTGGGTTAACCATAGCCCAAGGATTCTTCTTGGTGTTTCTCTCAGATCGCTTTGGGTTAGTCATAGCCCAAGGATTCTTCTTGGTGTTTCTCTCAGATCGCTTTCTAGTAGGCATCTTAGAGGTTTTATTTACAACAATTTTTTTTCCTGCTACTTTGAGATGGCTGAAGAAGGTTTCTTAAAGGCTTGCTTGCCTGCTGTAGGTGGTGTAGAGCTTTTATTTTTGGCAAGTTTCTTTTCTTGCAGTTTTGAAATGGCTGAAGGTTTCTCAAGGGCTTTCTTGCCTGCTGTACGTGGTGTAGAGATTTTATTTTCGGCAAGTTTCTTTCCTTGCTTCTTTGAAATGGCTGAAGGTTTCTCAAGGGCTTTCTTGCCTAGTGGTGTCTCACCAGGAGCTATTACAGAGGTATTGGGCCCAGATGTACCTACAACTTTCTTCGAAATGTCGTCTGCAGATTTATCAGCATCAGCCAACATATCAATTTGGGCTCCTGCTTTGGCATGATTGTTTTGAGCACTTTCGTTTGGGGGTGTAGGTTTTGTTGTTTCATGAGGAGAAGGAGGAGGAGGAGGTGGTGGGGATGGAATATTTGGTGTCTCTTGCGGATGTGGGGATGCAAGTTTTTCTATTTTTTCAGGACGAGTAGTAGTAGGTGGGGATGGAATATTTGGTGTATCTTGCGGATGTGAGGATGCAAGTTTTTCTGTGTTTTCAGGATGACGAGGAGGTGGGGATGCAAGTTTTTCAGGACGAGGAGGAGGAGGTTCGAATGGAACGTCTTGCGGATGTGGGGATTGAGGAGGAGGAGGAGGAGGATGTGGGGAACCATGTGAGGAAGGAACCTGTCCCTTACTCTGCGAACTACAAGGAATCTGTACTGTAGCCTGTGAACGAGGTTTATATGTTGGTGCTCCCTTGATGTGAATCTGACACCTTCTCCACTGTAACCTCTGTCCTTCGGCTTGTCCAAGTTTCATCACCTCATCATTAGGAGGGTATTCCACCAGTTCATTCGCAAAGATATTATATACAAAGAGCACTTCAACCACAACACAGTCTTCATGAATCAGGACTGTTTGTAGCGTAGTCTGCTCTAGATGAACAAGGTCAATTGCAGCCTCACATTCAAGACCCCTCCACGTGATCCATAGGCCACAGTGTGTGGGTTCGGTCAACATGCCTATAAGGTCTTCCTGTGTACGATCGTCACAGCGCACCTCCGTCGCCAACTCTGCAGTGCCATCGGTCAAACCTATATTATCTACAAACGCACAGCTGCTCTTCGGTGTGGCGGGTGAAGGGCTTACACGATTGGACACTGGTGACAACACCACCTCTTTAGTAAACTGTTCTGCATCTGCATCTCAGCCACTAGTTTTTGCTTGATTTGTTCCTTTATCTTTTCCGTGTCAACTGATGTGTCGGTCTTCGTCCTCTTCCTCTTCCTGTACATGGAAGCGTGCTGAGGCCATGCATACTTCCAGCCCTGGTAGCTAGAGACACCACGCACGCGACCTGGTTGTTCAGGGCGGCCCAAGCACTGACTTAGCACATCATACTTCCTCTGCCCTGCCATTCCTGAAGATTTTGCACATGCATTCTTCTCCTTGATGTCTGCAGCCAATTTTTCTGCCTCTTTGTTGTTGAACACTATCACGGCAACACAGTCTTTAATCACTAACTTACTCCTTGCTTGCAGCCAATTCTTGGAATGATCGTCAGGGTAGGCGTCATATGGGTTGGGGATACCAGCTGCAGCTAATTGTCTGTCCTCTTCCTCCCATTGTTCTAGTTTCACAGTATAACCAGCTGGACCCATGCTATGCTCGCTTGTGTTCTGGCTTCGGAGTTCTTTGAACTTGACACTAACAGATGAGGCTTTGGTTTCCTCCTGTTTCATGAACTCCTTCCACTGTTCCAGGACGATAAACGAGTGCGTTGTAAATGGCTCAACTCCTTTTCTGATAAAATCCCACCTAAGCTGAAATCTAAATTGTCTCCATGCCTTGGCTGCCGTCTTCCAGAAAAGCTTGAATGCCTGCGGTTTCTCGCCTTCCTGGAACTTCAAGTGTTTCTGCACATGCTTATCAAACAAGTCCCACTTTTTATCATTGCTTACTTCTTTGAATTCTGGCAAGTGCAAAGGTATCTTTTGTCTAGCAATGAGCCCCGCAAGTGCCCTGAACCTGCGCTTTTGAGTCAATGGTACTGGCTTTCCCCCTATGTCGACCTCAGTGACTATCATTGTGTCACTTTGCCACTTTGTGGATGTCCTTGGCGCTCTGCCTCGGCGCTGAGCCCCACCCACCTGGTCTTGTTGTGCACTAGCAGTGCCATAACCCTCTTCTTCATCTTGTGGCCCAGGTCTATAGTCCTCGTCAGATTTATCCTGTGAATTAATAGTCAAGGGATTTTGTGAAAGGTCAGCTCAGTGTCCAAGAATAGCACAAAAAGCAGACCATACTGCTAGCTCTCCCAGGAGACATTCTACAACAGGAGACAGGTAGAGCACATTTTTAGTTAACCATGCTTAGCAGCTAAGCATGAGGGAACACATGAGATAAAAGAATCTAATTTTAAGAAATTTGGTTAAACAAGTGTGACTGTTGATATTTTATTCATATGCTAAATTACCAACTATGATTTTTTCGTATTTTTTACGAATTTTTAGATGCTGTTTATGGGCTCTAATATGACATGCATCACAAGTTCACATCACCAAGCAAACAAGTGTGACTGTTGATATAGCATCACATCACATGTTCACATATGACATGCATCACAAGTTCACATCACCAAGCAAACTAACTCATAACAAACATATTCACATCTGACATGCATCAGCAGGGCACATCACCAAAATAAGACTGCATCAACTGGGCGCATCACAAAACTAGATTGTAGCTGCAAGGGAACTAGTTAGCTAGATGGCTTCTTTTGTGCTGCTGCCTCAAGTTTAGCTATCCTTGTCTCCAGTTTTGCAACTCTTTCTGCCAGCTCAGCATTCTTCTTTAGAAGTTCAATCTCCTGCCTCTTTTGTGCGGCTTTAAGCTACAAATCCTGCTTGTCGATTCCTTTCCAGATGTAGTCAATGTCATCCCGAGTAACAGCACATTCCTAAAACAAAGGAAATTTATATTGATGCAAGCTTCATAACAGTTGTAACTTCTTACAAGAAAGTTGTTTAGCTCTAACTGGTTTCAAAACTTGCCTGCTTCTCTTCAGCCGATTCCTTGAGCTTGTTGATTTTAGTCCAAATCCTATCAATGTCATGTGTAGCAACTTCCTACAACAAATGGAATTGATGCATTAGAACAATTGATCAGTGAAGATGTGAAGGTACAAGGACAAATCGTGCATGATGGTTTCAGAACTTGCCTCATGGTCTTCAGAATTGTCGCCGGAGTTGTTGCCGGAGTCGTCGCCGGAGTTGTTGCCGGAGTCGTCACCGGAGGAGATGAGGTCTACCACCACTCTTCTGCCCGGGTCGTCACTAGAGGAGTCCGCGCTCACCTCAATGCGTGTGGACCGCTTCTTCCTTCGCGTCGAGGAAAAAAACCCTACCTCTCCATGGCGGGCGTCACTGGAGTCCGCCCACTTGGCCCTTGCGCGCGTGTACAGCTTCCTCCACCGGGCCGATGAAGAACCGGCCTCTTCCATGGAGCGCTGAGGAAGACACACGGGGGCGGCGCGCTGGGACGGCTCCTCTTTGTCGCCGCGGAACCTCACTCTCTTGGCGGGGGTGGCGGACAGCACCGATGAAGATGGACGGGGATGTGGCCGCGGGGCCTCCTCCTTGCAGAACCTCCCCCTAGAGTCGCGGGCCATCCCTGCGACGGAGACGAGGCTGCGACGGAGACGAGGAAGGCGGAAGCTGGATAAGGGGATAGAAGGCGGAAGGTGGAAGGCGGGGCGGAGCATTTATTAAAAAGGTTCGGATGCACAAATGATACGCTGATTAACAACCACCTGTCGCCAATGAAGGGGCGGGGCCAGGTCTATTCGAATGAAGAACAATTTACTTTTCCCCTTTTAATCTGCAATCAAATTTTGTATCACGTATTTCTCCGTCATCCGTAATCCAAATTTGATGATATTTGTTTCTGAATTTTTCTAAAATCAACATCTATTCATTTATGACATTTTTTCGTATGTAATTCCATTTCTTGGATGTTGTTTATACACCTTATCTTGTTCCTTATAAGTACAACATAGAAATAATATTTGTTTTACACAACCATTACTAATGAAACTTTGCATTTTGTGATCTTATGGTGAACACAAGGTTATGTTAAAATTTCAAATGCCTATGAGTTCGAACATGTTTTAAAGTGTGGAAAACTTCAATGTTGAAGTAACATTCTAAGAAACTATGTGAGAGATGTAGACATTTGTACACAAGTATAATCTTCCATTTTCGAAACCATTTGAATTTTTGTAGAAAAGCTTAGGGACCAAAATTATGTTGCCAAGTCAATTTGTAGAATTTTTAGAACACACTAAGACGTTATTATAATTATTATATCGTAAACAAGAGATAAAAAATCTAATTTTAAGAAATTTGGTTAAACAAGAGTGGGTGTTGATATTTTATTCAAATACTAAATTACCAACTATGAATTGTTCGTATTTTTATGAATTTTTGGTACTGTTTATGGGCTCTAATATTTGAGGTAAGCAAGTTTCAATTCAGAAAAAAATAGTGTCAGGCCCACACGTCAGCGTTAGAAGCCTATATAAAAAAAGATAACTGTTGCCTGCCCGACCGACAAAGGCGATGCGGGTAGACTAACCCGCGTCGCCAACAAGTGCTCCATTGTCCGAAATGCCCCTGGCCGAATGAATATGCATCCGCCCCGGCGACGCTGGTACACTAACCCCCGTCGCCAACAAGTGCTCCATTGTCCGAAATGCCCCTGGCTGAATGAATATGCATCCGCCCCAGTGACGCTGGTACACTAACCCTCGTCGCCAACTAGTGCTCCATTGTCCGAAATGCCCCTGGCTGAATGAATATCCATACGCCCCGGCCCCCTTCTTCTTCCCCGATCTGAGCTCCACCGCCGCCGCCCGCCCGTCCTTCCCCGCCGTCGCGCACATGTCGCACTACGCCGATTCGTCTGGAGATGCACGTGAGAGGAGCAGGGTTCAAGGTTGCCGGAGTAGTCGCAATCACTCCATCAGCTTGGATCCAGTCGGTGAGCTAAGCGGCTTTCCACTGGTCCCGTGCCCGGACTGTGGTATGGCTCGGGTGGTCGAGGGGCGGATGCAGAAGGAAGGTGAAAACCACGGTCATCTTTATTTCAAGTGTGCAAGGAACTCGGTGAGTAGTCTGCTGTGTTTCCCAAATTTGAGTTAGGGTTCTTATGTGCTTTTGATTTGCAGTACACCAAGAATTGTGGATTTTATCGTTTCCACAAGGAGTATCTCCAGATGCTGAAGGATGCTGGCGTCATTGTTTTTCGACCGTCGAACTGGGCAGACGCGGTCGATGAAGTAGTTGATTCAGTGGAATGTCAAATTGGGAGCGCTGAGCAGAGGAAAGCACTGGAGGACAAGCAGAGGAAGAAAGCACTGGAGGAGAAGATGGACAATGTGATCTGAAAGATGAACTTGATTATTGTGGCTGTTGTTTGTGTAGTATTTGGATGTTTACTGGGGATGTATGCTGCAAAGAAGTAATTCTGATGTCAAAAGTGGTGCTTTTGCTTCATCTGTGTGGATGAAGAATGAAAAATTTGTCACAGATGACAAACTTAAATGTATGAATGAAGAATGGATGGAATGACAATTGGGTCACAAATCTTAATGTGTCACATATCACAAAATTCATCAATTCATCTATGCTGACATTTCATTGCAGCACGAGGCAAAGGAGACGTGGATTAACACAAACAGATTAACAAACTTCTGGCATAACTCTGGCATACACATTGCAATTCATTAAAAACTACTGCCATATAATGACACAAACAGAGTAACAAACTTCTGGCATACACATTGCAATTCATTGTAAGCTGCTGCCATAGACATTGCAATGCGTTATAGGAGACATGGATTGATCTACCCGCGTCTCTTAGATCTACTAGTTCATCACGAGTTCAACAAACACACAGGAGGAACACATTAACAGAGGAACAAATTAATTAAGCAGAGGTAGTCGCTGCCGGAGGAGCCCCACCATCGGAGTCGGAGCCGGAGCCGTCGAGGCCGCCATCGTCGCCGCCGTCGTCGTCGACGGGGTCAAGCATGCCTCTCTCAATGTCCCTAGCCAAGATATGGATCTTGAAGGCGTAGTCCTTCACGGTCCTCTGCAGCGGATCACTGGGTCCTGGGACCCCGAGATGAACGGCCACCCGTCGAAGCCTGTTGAAAGCTTCACGGAACAAGTTGACTGACCAACTGGCTTCGTCAGCAGTTAGTGCAGGAGCAAAAACGGCCTCCACAGGCTGCAGCGTTGGCGCCTCCTCGGGCGGGGGTGGCGGCACCTCCTCGGGCTCGTCAGGCGGGGGCGGCGGCACCTCCTCGGGCTCCTCGGGCACCAGCGCCGTCCCCTCCTTAATGAGCCGACGGCGGCTTTCGTCGTCATCATCCTCCTCCCTCCCCCACTTCCTGGACGGCTCGCTTGACGATGCCATGCACACGCTTGAGGAAGAAGAAGCTCTTGGATTCACTTCTTGGTGACCGGAGACGGTGGTGCTGAGGTTTTCTTGGTGCCGCGGTTGACGAAGTTCTTGGCCAGCCGGGGATTTATATTGACAAGACGGGGAACCGTCAGGCGGCCGGTCAGGCGCCTCGGACCCCGTGTACGCTCAGGAGAGCTCTTGGCCACAAAAGAGACATGTGGTCACAAGGAGACGTGTGACTGTTCATATTTTATTCATATACCAAATGCCCAACTATGAGTTGTTCGATTCTCAAAAAAACTATGAATTGTTCGTATTTTTATTAATTTTTAGGTGCTGTTTTGTGGGCCCTAATTTTTGAGGGAAGCAAGTGTCATTTCAAAAAAAAAGTGTCGGGCCCACGCGTCAGCGTCAGCAGCCTAGTATAAAGAAGGTAACCGTTGCCCGCCCGCGCACAAGCCAACAAACCGACGCGGGTTTGCTAACCCGCGTCGGCAGTGACTATCCATTTTGCAAAACGAATATTCAACCGCCCCGGCCCATTCTGTCTCCCCTTCTTCTTTCCGAATGGATAAGCGTAGCACTTTCCTTAAAAAAAGCGCAACACACGACGCTTTCCTCATTTCTCACTAGGGTGAAAGGAGGTGTGGAGACAGAGACGACGATGAGCGCCGGCGAGGGGCCAAGCAGCGGACGACCCCGTGCACCCAGGATCGAGGAGAACCGAAACACGAAGCGGTGCCGCAACTGGATCCGCGTGCGTGCCGGCGAGATGGCAGCGAAGAGGGAGACGACAATGAGCGTCGGAGAGGGGCCAAGCGGCGGTGGAGTGAACCCAATGCCGGAGACGAGGGTCCTCGACTGGATCCTCTCGGGTTCCGACGAGGGGCCAAGCAGCGGCAAGGAGGAGCGTGCCGGCGAGGGGGCAGCGAAGTGGGCGAGGCGCCTGGCTCACGTCTACGAGCACAAGTGTCTGGCAACGACGAAGAGGGGTTGAGGGAGCGGCGAAGGTGTAGATGACCTCATCTCTGACTCTGGCAACGACCACGACGACGGCGAGGCAAGTTTCTCTGAATCTCACTGCCTTTTTACTTGTTCTATAGATGGAGCTTGAGCTTGATAAAGTTAGTGCCTATGATGATGTCATCCATGCTTGTCATGATCTTATACCAAGTTCTGAGGCAAATCAGTTCTGAACTAAGTTCTGCTTTTACTTGTCACCGTACTAAGCCTAGGATAATTTTCAATTTCTTATATAATTTTCCTATGATGATTACTGTTCCTATACTGCTCCAAGTTCTGAGGCAAATTAATTCTGAATTAACTATGTTATTCTTATACCATGTTTAACCCTGTTTCAGGCAAAACTTTATGAGTCACGAGCGGAACTTGAGTTACTTCTAAACCTTAATGTTTGGGATTATGTGAAACCTGAGTTTGAAAAAATCATGAAAGAAGTGAACATCCTCATCAAAAAGGCTAAGCACATAAGGAGGTACAAATATACTACTGAACAGAATCTCGAGCCCATTGAAGATGCGCTCGAAGGGCTTCAAGAATCCTTGGTTGCTTACGAAGAGGCTGCAAAAAGAGCCAATCTTGATGGGGCATGAGGAAGTTCAAGATTGTTGATGTGTAGGGTCAGATAGCCATACTTTATCTCTCTTATGATGTCTATTTTGTCTCAAAACATATATGTGTTGATTGTGCCTGTATGTCGAAATGGAAGCAATGAGAGATCGAGTTGACCTGTCAATGAAGACAGACTCAAAGGAGACGCTGATTCACAAACCTCCATCTCCTTTCTTCACAAAGGAGACACGGATTAACAAACCTCCGTCTCCTTTGTTCATTGTCGCCGCGCTCCCGCTTCACGGCAGTGAAGAGTGCTATTAGACTTTAATTATTGAGCTCTCAGTCTAGTAACGGGCGTCAAATGGTCATCGGTAACGGACACTAAAGCCGGTTACCGATACGGCAGCGATCAGTAACGGACTTAAAGGGCCTGTTACCGATAGGTTTAACTTTTGTAACGGGCTCGCTTTAAGATCCGTTACAAAGAATTAATGTAACGGGCGTTTAAGAAGCCCGTTACCAGAAGTCCACATTGGAAACGGGCATTGTGGAGGCCAACCCCAGGGTCGGCCTGCCCGCGCTTATGGGCAACGGGCGCCAAACAACAACCGTTACATATGTGGGTGCATGTAACGGGTGTTAAGGGCCCGTTACAAATGCTGCGTGACCTATTTGAGGTTTTCACGTAGTGCTCCTTTCATATCCATGATGGTAACCGCTCCATTGGAGAGCACCAAATGAACAACATAAGGTCCATCCCACTTGCTTTGCAACTTCCCCTTTCTGAAAGTTTTGAATCTTGAATTGTAGAGGAGGACCTTATCTCCTTCTTAAACTCCTTCTTCTTAAGTCTTTTGTCATACCATCTTTTGATTCTCTCTTTGTAGATGCTTGCATTTTTATAAGCTTTCAACCTCATCTCCTCTACCTCACTAATTTGGATCCTCCGTTTTATTCCCGTGGCGTCTAGATCGAGGTTCATCCCCTTTATTGCCCAATATGCCTTGTGTTCTAGCTCAACCGGAAGATGACAAGCTTTGCCATAAACAAATTGGTATGGAGTCATACCTATCGGTGTCTTGAATGTCGTTCGATATGCCCGCAATGCTCCATCCAATTTCTTTGACCAATCTTTGCTTCCTTTCTCTATAGTCTTGTTTAGGATGCTCTTTAGCTGCCGATTCGATGTTTCCACTTGTCCATTGGTTTGTGGGTGATAAGCCGTAGCCACTCTATGTTCAATCCCTAATTTGGACAAGCACTTCTTAAAGTTCTTCCCGGTGAAGTGCATTCCTCCATCACTTATCAAGATTCTCAGGGTACCGAAGCGAGGGAAAATCACACTCTTAATCATCGTGATGGATTCTTCTGTGGAAGCTTTACGACATGGGATGGCCTCTACCCACTTGGATACATAATCAATCATAACTAGGATGTGCTCAAATCCATGTGAGTTTTTGAAAGGCCCCATGAAGTCAATTCCCCAAACATCGAATAAATCGATTTGTAGATTGTAATTCAAGGGCATAGCATTCATTTGAGATATATTTCCGGTCATTTGGCATTCAGGGCATGATGCAACATATCTTTTATTATCTTCATGCATCTTCGGCCAAAAGAATCTGCTGGACCATACTTTCGCTTGTGTTCGAAAATGACTATAGTGTCCACCGTACTCCGATGAATGACACTTCCTCTAAATCTCTTGCCTCTCTTCTCTTGGTACACATCTTCTCATTACTCCATCGTTCCCAAGTTTAAAGAGGTAAGGTGAATCCCAAAAATATTTTCGAATTCGGATACTATCCTCCTTTCAGTGTTTTTATCAAGGTGATCAAGAGGCATTCTCCGAATTTCCCGAATGATATCGATCATCCAAGTATCCTTGCCGATTATTCGGAAGAGATGGTCATCTCTCATCTTATCCTCTGTGGGCTCTTTGTCATCTTGTCCGCGTTTCATCCTAGACAAATGATCGGCCACAACATTTTCCACCCCCTTTTTATCACGAATTTCAACATCGAACTCTTGGAGAAGAAGGATCCAACCAATCAGTCTTGGTTTAGCATCCTTCTTAGCCAAAAGATACTCGATTGCCACGTGATCGGTGTAGACAATGACTTTCGAGTTCACGATGTAAGATCTGAAATTTTCGAAAGCAAACACCACCGCTAATAACTCTTTTTTCTGTTGTGGCATAATTTCATTGTGCCTCATTGAGAGTTTTACTAGCGTAGTATAAAGTGTGAACTCGGCCTTCCTTTCTTTGACCTAAAACTGCTCATACGGCATAGTCACTTGCATCGCACATGATCTCGAAGGGTTGACTCCAACCCAGAGATTGAATGATAGGGGCACTCATTAAAGCGTTCTTCAAGGTCCGGAATGCCGCTAAACGCTTCTCATCAAAGTCAAAAGCCACATCTTTTTGAAGAAGTTGAGTTAAAGGCTTAGTGATCTTTGAGAAGTCCTTAATAAATCTTCTATAGAATCCGGCATGGCCTAGAAAGCTTCTCAAAGACTTTACATCCATTGGAGGTGGGAGTTGCTCAACCGTCTCCACTTTAGCTTTGTCCACTTCAATTCCTCTCTCGGATATAACGTGTCCGAGCACTATTCCTTGCTTTACCATGAAGTAGCACTTTTCCCAATTTAGCACTAAATCGACCTCCGCACACCTCGTGAGAACCATGTCCAACTTTGCCAAGCAATCCACAAATGTTTTCCCATAAACGGAAAAATCATCCATGAACACCTCGACAATTTCCTCGATAAATTCCGAGAACACCGCCATCATGCAACGTTGAAAAGAGGCTGGAGTGTTGCATAAACCAAAGGGCATCCTTCTATATGCAAACGTTCCATAAGGGCAAGTAAAAGTTGTCTTGTGTTGATCATCCGGGTGAATAGGAATTTGCATGAACCCCGAGTATCCATCGAGAAAGCAAAAATATGTGTGGTTTGCTAACCTCTCGAGCATCTCGTCAATGAACGGTAGGGGGAAGTGATCTTTCTTCGTTGCTTTGTTCAACTTTCGATAATCGATACACATCCGCCATCCCGTCACGGTTCTTTGCGGTATTAATTCATCCTTCTCATTCTTCACCACGGTCAAACCTCCTTTCTTCGGCACACAATGTACGGGGCTCACCCACTCGCTATGTGGCACCGGGTAGATGATTCCGGCATCAAGTAGCTTGATAACCTCCTTCTTCACTACCTCTCGCATGGCACGGGTTAGCCTCCTTTAATGGATCACTACGGGCTTGCATTGGTCTTCCATTGGTATAAGATGAGTGCAAAAGGCTGGGCTAAGCCCTTTAAGATCGTTTATTGAATATCCGATCACCTTCTTGTGTTTTTTCAATAAATTCAGCAACTTTTCATTTTCTTCGGGACTCAACTCGTCGCTCACGATGACTGTATAAGTCTTGTCTAGGCCCAAAAATTCATACTTCAATCCCTTGGGCAAGGGTTTGAGATCCACCTCGAGCACTTGTGGTTCTTCGAGTTTAGTGTCTCCTATGTCTTCGAATTTTTCTTCCTCCACGCTTCCATCTTGTGGTTCTAATCCTTTCGTTGCTTCCTCTAGTTCCTCGTATTGTTGATCATTGGATTGGTTCTCCATCGCTCTTTGCAGCGGGTCTCTAATGGTTTCAACAAAACAAAGACTACCTACCTCCTCTTCTTCTTCATCCTCGGGAAGAAAAGGTGAAGCATGACTAGAAGCGCGAAGAAAATTATATGTGTACTTATCTCCATTAAGGTTTATTGTTACTTTGCCTTCTCTGGCATCCAACATGGCATCAACCAACATAAGGAAAGGCCTACCTAAGATTATGTGATCATGTTTATCATAATAGGCATCTATAACAAAGAAGTCGGTTGGTATGCTCTTTCCAGAGATGATTACATTAATGTTGCAAGCAATACCTAGAGGTTTAATAGTTCTACCATCTCCCATAATTAATTTTGTTGAAGTTGGAGCTAAGTCTAGGTTATGGTCTTGAACTTTATCATAAATTTTGGAGGATAGGACACTTACTTGAGCTCCGATGTCGCATAAAGCCTTGCATTGAATTCCATTGATCTCGCAACTCAAGTGTGGTGTTGTCTTTTCCTCTTGACCGGATCCTATTGCATAAACTTCAGCGAGGCGAGCGTATAGCGATGCTTCGGGCTTGATCCCCATGATTCTTTTCACCTCGGCTATGTGATCCGGATCCACTTCATCATCACTAAAGAGCTTTCAGAAGATCTCACCAGTGGTTTCAAGATCATATAGATTTTCCGCTTGCTTTTCCGGTGGGAAGTCCACATCCAATGCTCTTGCCATCCCCTTTTGGTTAGGGAATGGTCTTATCTTGTCGAATACTTCTCCATAATCAATTGTAACCCAATCCATTTACTCGAACTCCCTTAATGGCTTCGCGCTTGACATACTCCTTTTATTTGTTTCATTTGACTTAGCGAAGTCAACGCTTGGGGTAGTTCTTGTCTTGGTGTGTACTTCTTCAAGCTTTTCCGGGATTGGCTCCTCCTTCTTGTCTTCTGGGGCTGCCTTCTTGGAAATTTCAGCATGCGTCTTCATGTTTGAATCATGTTCCGGCCCTCCTGAAAGTCGTGTTTCCCAATCTCTTCGCATGGCCACCGCTTTGCTAATCTTTTGTAAAAGTTGAGCAGCTTTCGTGAGTGTTTTCTCCATGAGATCCCCACCTGCACACATTTGAACATGTTCCATGCAACTAGGGGTTAGGGAAAAGAAAAATGTATGCAAAAGTACATCACCGGAGAAGCTGAGTCTTGGTCCTTGTTCAATCAACTCATTAAATCTATTCCAAGCTTGGTCTATCCCTTCCTCTTCTCCTTGCGTGAAGGTGATCACTTGCCTCCTTAGATGTTGAACCTTGCTTATTGGAAAAAACTTCTCGCAAAATTTCTTCGTCACTTGTTCCAATTTCCTTCAACTTCAAAGGACGCAAATGAGTACCATGTCTTTGCTTCGCCAGCAAGTGAGTAGGGAAAGAGACTCCACTTGAACCATTCGTCGGGAACTCCTTCTTGACGCACCGTGTTGCATAGAGTCACGAAATGCTTTATGTGTCTATATGGGTTCTCCGTCTCCATCCCACTAAATGGGGTCGCCGCCGCCATCTCGATGATCCTAGCTTTGATTTCATACTTGGTCGCTTCGAGCTTTGAATCCAAGTCTTGTACCTTGATATCTTCACATCGAGGGCTAGCGTAATCCCGTAGTGATTTCTCAAGTTCTTCCATAGGGTGGTTGGCGAACGCCATCTAGACAATGAAATAGAAAAAACAAAAACAAAACAAAGTGGTTTTCTAGGTAATAGGGGTTAGATGTTAGCAATGAACAAAAATAAATGCAAAACCAAACGATGTAAACTGGCTTGCTCCCCGGTAACAGCGCCAGAAAAAGGGGCTTGTTGACGGATAAAACTCGTATCCACCTACGATCCGCAAGCGTACGGACCTACACCTTTTTCACCACGGGGATTCCCTAGGTTCTTGTCAATCCACGGAGCAAGGGGATTACAAGCGTTTGATCTAGCACTACCTAGTTAACTAACCAAACCCTAACTAAAGACTAATCTAAGGACTACTACACTACACTAGAGAGGGCTATGAGGCTCACAAGATATAAAAGACACTTGCCCATAGGGTCTACGATACTTGAACATGCAACTACTAAGAGATACAAAACCGATCTAATCTACTAGGGGTTGTGATCACGGTTTCGCCCTTTCCCTCCCCCCGTACTGTCACTACGCGGAGGTATTCATGACTAGACCTATGATGATCACAGCGTATTGAAGGGTTCTAAGGGAGAAGTGAGATCTATACTCCCGAAAAGCATGGTAGCTAACCTTAAACATGAAAAGTACTTCAGCACTAGATGATAGATTGAAACCATAAAAGTAGCGATTACATCTCAAGATCATTTACAACCCATGGACAAATGAGAATATTACCCCATCAAGGCGCTAAGCATGGCACCGTTGATCATGGTGACGCTTCCGACGGTGTCTTCCTTCTCCTCCGGGGGTGTCGTGGCAGGGCCTCGACGTCCTCCTCCACTCGTGGTTGCCTCCTTGGACTCGAGTGATCCTTCTCGCGAATGATCTCTCTCCTCTCCTTCCTCTCTAGCTTGTGGACGGCCTCTCGGGCGAATGGCTCTCCCTCTGTGAATGGCGGTGACCCCAGGTACTTAGGGTTGCATCATCTTCACGCTCAAGAAAGGGGGGCCGAACCGCCACGGGAATGGGCCAGGCCGGCCAGCCCAGGTCCATCCTAGCCCGGTTCGGTCACCCCTTCACTCCCGTGGGTCCTCTTGCCATTTTGCACTTTGCCCCCTTCAATTACGTCATTTTGATGACGTCATCCTCCCATCCAAGATAGAGGGTCTACTCGCATGAAGTCCGGTCTTTTACGCTTCAATTCTCAGGGATGTTCCTTTGTAACACTTCGGTCCTTGCCACCTTTGGGAGTGATTTCATCATGCTCTCGAACACGAACGAGACACCTCATTTGCTCCTTTGAACTTGTTGTAACTCCGTCCTTTTAGTCCATGTTTTCCTGAAAAACACAACACTTCCAAATGCACATACGAAGATGAACTTGTTATATCATTAGTGTTCCTGGTGGCGGGTTAGTTCCATAATCAAGCTCAAACAAAAGTGTAATGAACATGTTTGGTGCACCAAAATACACCATCAACAGACTCCAAGTCAGGGCGAAGAAATGAAAGAAGAAAAGCCAGAAACACCATGGGTGATGTATTGTGATGGAGCTTATTGAGATGATGGAGCCGCATCTCAGCAGTCCTAATGTCACCATCAGGCATAAGGATGAGATATGCTGTGGGACTGGACTTCGAAGGCAAAACAAACAATGTGGCAGAATATGAAGGATTGTTATTGGGGCTTCGCAAAGCAAGAGCAATAGGGGCACGAAGAGTGGTCATAAACACAGATTCAGAACTCATCACAAGGAAGATTGTCAAGACATATAAAGCAAAACATGATGAAATGGCAAAATACTTGAAAACTGTACGAGGCATGGAAAAATTCTTCTTTGGCTTCACCGTCAAGAAAATACCAAGAGATCAGAACAATGAAGCAGATATGCTAGCAAAGGTAGTAGCACAGAAAGAGCCACTACCGCCAGATGTCTTCTATGAAGTCCTGAAATGCAAATCAGTCGATTGCGATGAAGCACCAGTGAGATACATAAATGCAATATCCAGCGAAGACTGGAGATCTTCGATCATGGCATTTCTGAGACGACATTACGAACCACAGTCAAGGGAGGAGAGCAAAAGAATGGCCTTGAGAGCAAGGTCATATGAAATAAGAGGAGACAACTTATACAAAAGCGGAGTGTGTGCACCATTACTAAAATGCATCTCCACAGAACAAGGACGAGATCTGTTGCAGTAGATTCATTCAAAAATGTGTTCATCTCACATTGGAAGAAGAAGACTAGTAGCGAAGGCATTCCGCTAAGGGTTTTCTTGGCCAACGGCAGTCCGTGATGCCGAAGATATAGTGCGAAGATGTGACAATTGTCAAAAGCATTGCAACTACACAAAAACCTCTCTCCATGAGATATAGTTGCTACTACCAGTTTAGCCCTTCGCAAAATGGGGGATAGACATAGTGCGACAGCTGCCAACAGCACCAGGCAACTACAAGTATGCAATATAGTGGCAGTGGAGTATTTCTCAAAGTGGATAGAGGCAAAGGCAGTGCAAAGAATCACTTCACAAGTAATACAAAAGTTTTTCTGGCAAAGTGTCATGTGCAGGTTTGGAGTGCCATACTAAGTAACAGTGGACAATGGCAAACAGTTTGACAACACAGATTTCAGGAGGTTTTGCTTCAACCTGGGTACTAAGTTATGCTTCGCTTCAGTGTACCACCCAGAATCCAACGGAGCAGTAGAAAGAGCCAACGGCATTATCTTCATAGGAATCAAAAAGAACCTGACAGGAATGGCTAGGGGGAAATGGGCCGAAGAGCTGCCTAGAGTTGTATGGTCTCACAACACAACTACTTCTAGAGCTACAAACTTCACACCCTTCAGATTGATGTACGGAGAAGAAGCGGTCATACCCAAAGAGGTCAAATTGGGGTCATTGAGAACAGACCAAGAGCCACAAAATGAAGAAGACACAAGTTTGGTGATGTGGACATCCCACGAGTTACACAAGACCAAGCATCAGATACACAAGCTCCTGCACTTCAAGAACCTATTACACGTAGCCATGCTAAGGAACTCCAACAGAAGGTGAATTCTTTCCTTGCTAAAATTAATTCCAAAATATATGAGAATGTTATACTACCTAAAAGTTGTACTTTGGTTGTCCTTAGGAATATGCATGAAGAGGACGGTACAACTAAACATGGAGAAGAAGTAAACAACAGGAAACAGTCGGACCAAGAATCACCAACTCAAACCAAGGATCCAGGACAATTCCGTTCGGACGACTGTTCGGACAAGCCTGGAAACCAAGAATCATCTGTTCGGAACGAGGATCCAGGAGGATTCCGTTCGGACGATTGTTTGGACAAGCTTGGAAACCAATAATCACCCGTTCGGAATAAGGATCTAGGAAGTTCGCTTCAGATCTCCACTTCAGGCCAGTTTGGACATGCATAATGAATCGACCATAACTCTTTGGTCGTGACGTCTCTGGAGCCCCATGAGTACTTGATGGAACGTGGTTGAAGTCAACTTTCCAATGCAAGAAACCGCATGTCCATTGGACTTCCCAATAAAGAGTTATGACAGATTTAGTGGAGGCTGTACAGAAGGTCAACAGTCACGCGAGTCTACCTCGGGAGATGATTTCTGAGGAGCCTTTTCACATACTTAGCCTCTTCATTTCCATATCGAATTCACACCCATCTAGGAGGGTTGTTCCTAGTATAAATACCCCCTATGTACTACTGAAAACGAAGTTTTGATAATCATGAATTGATAGCCTCATATGGTTTGTCGCAGCCGAGCTGCTGAGTGTCTTGCACACCCTTGTTCTTCCTTGTTCTTCGAGGACTTGTGAAGAGATCTCTCTGAGGTCCCCTACTTCGTGCTCTACGATTTCCGTTCGGCTGCGCCGTATTGTGTGGATTAGTCCCGGTTTGTGGTTCTGCGGTCGTTCGGAGATCGAGTCGAAGTCCTTCGCGGTTTCGGTGCCTCTCTCCCCGTCGCTTGGTCATAACCAACCTTGGTCAGGTATAAAGCCTTTACCCGCTGCTTGCAGCAATTTTATCCTTATTCTTGAACCTACTGTCGTGAAGATCGGGCCATTCCTGTGCTGATCCAAGTCGGCACCTATCAAGTAGTAATCAGAGCTATCGTTGTCACGGTAGGTTTTGTTTTTACCCACCTTCCCACCCTTTACAATTTGTTACTAGTTTCATCCATCATATACATTTTTGTTCATGTCCTACAGTCCACTAAAAATCCATACAAAAAATCCTATAGCCATTTTGTTGGTACTATTACTTTGTGTTCATTTCGTTCATCATGTTGCTAGTCACCGCCTTTGTTCTTTCGCCGTACTCTTGTTTAATTTTTTTATCCGCACCCCTCTTAGATTGTTTTGTGTTTGCTGTTAGTACAAAATCAGAAAAAAATAGTGTGAAAGAAAGAGCAAAAAAAAGAAGAGAAAAAAGAAAGAAAAGAGAATTGAAAGGTTGCAAGGGGTTGTGTTGCGGATCTGTTATCAAAAGTTTCATGTTCACATATTAAGTTGGTGTTGTTTCTGGACAGCAACATTTACAGCTTGTTTGGACGGTTTGTTGCACTTTGTTTCAGTACCATAGCCTCCCTTGATCAGCCACCTATAGCTCCACAAAAATCTGAAACCAGACCTCTCATCTTGTATCCTTTCAACCGCTTAATCACAGGTTTGGTTACGCCACACTAGCACACTCACGGTCCTTGAGAACGGGTAAGAACTTGGGTAAGCAAGAGGTGAGGTTGTGAGATTCCACATAATTTTTCCTATTCCACTTTCTTTTGCAATATCCTAACATGGCAGGATCCAATCCAAGTTTTTGTGGTGGTAGACATAGAGGAAAAGAGCCACCAATCTCTCGAGCTGAGTTACATCACTTTGAAAACTCACTTGTGGCAGCCATGGAGAGGATGTTAGATGAACGTCTTCCAATCTCAAATAGTGGGGTACGACATCAACGTGTCAAAAACCTTCATGATGGTCATTTTGACCATAGAGGACAGCATGGGAAAGGTGCTCGAGGGCATAGTTCTCGCCCTCATGTGCTTATTGGTGCTGAAGATTATTATGTGTCCACAAAAAGAAAAATTCAGCAAGAGACACCAAGAAGTTCCTATGATCAGCAACACCCATGTGAGAAGGAGTGCCACCAGCCAAATTTGAGTGTGAGAGTTCAAAATGATAAGAAGACAGACTCCACCATATGTGAGAAAGAGTTCCACCAGCAAAAATTGAGTGTGAGAGCTAAAAAGAAAAAGTTGAGAGATGCCACCATACGTGAGGAGAGCCACGAAATTCTGTGTGAAGAAGATACACAAAAATTGAGTGAAGTAGAAGATAGGCCATGTGAGGAAACATCTCTTTCTAACATGACAATTTCTTCTAGTTTCTCTTTTGATGTGATGCAGGTTCATAAAGAAAATGATGTGGTAAATTATGATCAGCCCCCAATTTTCGATGAAGAAGATCAGGTAATGCCAATGAACAAAGATGATGAAATTTCATTGTATTTGCAACATAAGGATCAGATTGAAGGCAGCAATAATGCAAATGCTTCTCATTCAACTGATGCAAGTTCAGTAGCATTCGAGGAAGATTTAATTCTTGGTTCTTTTGCAACAACTGCTGCTCCATTGCCTTTACAGAACTTGGTGAAGTATGATACATATGCATATGTTGCTTCACATGATGTTGAATTGATTGTGCATCAAGACCTATGTGAGAATGAGAGCAACATAGCCAAATTGAGAGAGAGTGAAACCAAAAGTGAGTTGTGTGACTCCACCCACTATGACCTTGAGAGTACAAATAATGAAAATGTGAGGGATACACCACAGAGCAACAGAGAGTTTGAATGCCAATCATGTGAGGATATTTTTTAGACTAACCCTCTCATCCCTACCGCTAGTGTTTTCTTTTCAAGTGTGTAGGTTTGCAAAAAAAATGAGGAAGACATGGCTGTTGATGATGTCATCATACTTGTTGAGAGAGATGAGAAGGTAGCCAATCAATCGAACTAATTGTATGCAGTCCAAAACATTAAACTTGATGAGGCAATTGGTAAGATTTCAAAAACATCATCCATGATACTAGCACAACCACAAATTATACATGGTATTGAAAATGATTCAGATTTGCTTATGATAAATATTGTGGTGAGTGATTGTGATAAAGCACATGTTTCAAATAAAATTGACCGTAATATTTGTGTTGATTTGGTAGTGTCACATGATCATACCTTTGCTGAAAGTTTGCAAGTTGCTAACCATTGTTCAATCATATATGATCTTTTCTATGCTTTGATATGGTTGATTTACATGATACTTTGCACTCATATATTTAGTACTATGCATGTAAATAAATTTTGTAACATAGAAATGAATACTCATGATATTACTGTTTCAGCAATAAGACATAATCAAAACCTTAGTGCAGATTTGATTGAACCACATGTTCATACAAGTGCTCCATATGATCTTGGTGATAACATCTGTACTTTGATTGATCCATGTGATGTTCTACAATCTAAAAAACTTCACCCTATTTATTTGACTACTACTGCTGAATTCTTTAAAAAAAGATCTCCTACCAACTGCTTGTTTTATACTAAGCTTGCTATGCCTACTGATGTCAACCATATGCTTAAAAATATTTCTGAGATAACATCTTCAAGATCCTTGAATAATGTTCATAGCTGCAAGTTTACATTTATTTTAATTGGAGAACATGTTGTAAATACATTTTATGTTCATGCCATTTGTATAATGAGTGACAAGCTTGCTTTGAAGTCAAACATGTTTTGTGTTGATTCTTGTGATCTATATTTTCCTAATGAGATGACTCAATTGTTTAGTGCTTGTAATTCAGAACCTTCAATGTCTTTCCCTTGTTCATCTAATCCACCAAAAGAAAACACTCATGGGCAAAGAAGTGCAATCTGTGGACATGTTGAACATTTGTTCTCATCCATTGGCATTGACTTTAAAAGGCATACAACTAAATCTGTCCACAAATAGTGCAACAAAAATTTTGGGATTGTTATGAATGATTCATCACAATGTTTTGAATAATTCGATCTTGGAGTGACAAAATTGGAGCTGTTAAATCAGTTGTGTTGTTTGCATGAAATTTTCGTTCTCCCATCCTATCAATTATTTGCTGGTACACAAAATTCAATCATGATTTTTCATCGTGGTAAGATGAAAGTTGGTACTACAATGTTTCAAGCTAACAATCATTTGTGGTATAACCAAAAGTCGAGGTCGACTTTTTTCCAAGGGAGGGAGAATAATGATGTGAACATCATGATAATTGTGACATATGGACCAACTCTATGTAGTTTTTCCTTTCTTAAGAATGGTGTTTTGCGCAACAAAGACAATGACAAAACTAATGACATATTCATATACCATGCATATACTTTTTCCCTTTTGTGCAATCATTTTTCAGGTTATGAAAAGCTTGGAGTAGCTTCTCCTCAAGAGGGGGAGAAAGATCAGCATTACATATGTACATTGGAAGCCATCATTGTCAACCGACAATCCAAGGTGAAAGCTAAATTAAAATTCCATCCTTCTTATTTTCCTATGGCAATGCTACTATTTGGATTGTATGATAACAGATCGAAACACCTTGGAATATTGGAGGAAATAAATGCCACTACAACAACAAATCTTCATTTGAATCTTTTCAACCATGAAGGGATTGTTGAGTGTCCTAGAAAGAAAAAGAAGATTCATATGCAAAGGAAGTACAATGCAGCAACACTCCTCGATGTTGGCGACCTAGCTCCATTCATTGGATCAATAAAGTCGAAGACGACTCCTTTTCAAGAGGAGGAGGATGATGTGCACATGCCAAGCCTCACTTACACAATAGAGTCGAGGACGACACCTTTTCAAGAGGAGGAGGATGATGTGCACATGCTAAGCCACACTTACATAATAGAGTCGAGGACGACTCCTTTTCAAGAGGGGGATGACGATGTGGACATCCCACGAGTTACACAAGACCAAGCATCAGATACACAAGCTCCTGCACTTCAAGGACCTATTACACGTAGCCATGCTAAGGAACTCCAACAAAAGGTGAATTCTTTCCTTGCTAAAATTAATTCCAAAATATATGAGAATGTTATACTACCTAAAAGTTGTACTTTGGTTGTCCTTAGGAATATGCATGAAGAGGACGGTACAACTAAACATGGAGAAGAAGTAAACAACAGGAAACAGTCGGACCAAGAATCACCAACTCAAACCAAGGATCCAGGACAATTCCGTTCGGACGACTGTTCGGACAAGCCTGGAAACCAAGAATCATCCGTTCGGAACGAGGATCCAGGAGGATTCCGTTCGGACGATTGTTCGGACAAGCTTGGAAACCAAGAATCACCCGTTCGGAATAAGGATCCAGGAAGTTCGCTTCAGATCTCCACTTCAGGCCAGTTCAGACCTGCATAATGAATCGACCATAACTCTTTGGTCGTGACGTCTTTGGAGCCCCATGAGTACTTGATGGAACGTGTTTGAAGTCAACTTTCCAATGCAAGAAACCGAATGTCCATTGGACTTCCCAATAAAGAGTTATGACAGATTTAGTGGAGGCTGTTAAGAAGGTCAACAGTCACGCGAGTCCACCTCGGGAGATGATTTCTGAGGAGCCTTTTCACATACTTAGCCTCTTCATTTCCATCTCAAATTCACACCCATCTAGGAGGGTTGTTCCTAGTATAAATACCCCCCTATGTACTACTGAAAACGAAGTTTTGATAATCATGAATTGATAGCCTCATATGGTTTGTCGCAGCCGAGCTGCTGAGTGTCTTGCACACCCTTGTTCTTCCTTGTTCTTTGAGGACTTGTGAAGAGATCTCTCTGAGGTCCCCTACTTCGTGCTCTACGGTTTCCGTTCGGCTGCGCCGTATTGTGTGGATTAGTCCTGGTTTGTGGTTCTGCGGTCGTTCGGAAATCGAGTCGAAGTCCTTCGCGGTTTCGGTGCCTCTCTCCCTGTCGCTTGGTCATAACCAACCTTGGTCAGGTATAAAGCCTTTACCCGCTGCTTGCAGCAATTTTATCCTTATTCTTGAACCTACTGTCGTGAAGATCGGGCCATCCTTGTGCTGATCCAAGTCGGCACCTATCATTTGGCAATTGATACAAGAGAAGAAGACATGCTTCAAGCGCTGAGTAACATAGAAAAATAGCAAGATGAAACGAGAAAGTGGAGAAATAAGAAGGTCCGTGAGCAAAAGATATCCATAGGGGACATGGTTCTCCGAAGAAAAACAAGAGGCATAGGAAAACTGGAAGAGAAGTGGGAGGGTCCATTCTTAGTATCAGAAACAGGGCAAGGGGCTTGCAGATTGCAAACCCTAGAAGGAGAAGAGGTTCCTTACTCATGGAATCAACACAAGTTGCAGAAGTACTGGCTCTAAGAATAAGTGTATCATTTACTAGTTTTCGTCATTTTTTAGTTTCTCTTCATTTTCAACTTTTGTAATCTTCGTTTCAACTTCTTTTGCACTTTCAACTTTTGTAAATACGTAGTGGAGTCCTTACTCTTTTCCTCGCGGGGAGAATCTTCGGTGATCTCACAACAGGAGCACCGAAGATGCGAGGTTTTTAACGAGGCGGACTTGTGTAATATCCCCTTGAGAAATATAACAAGGGATCCCCAAAAAAGTCCATCTTTATCTATCATCGGTAATGAAGTAACAATCACCCAAAGAAGATTGTTACTTTTGGGAAAACATTGTAGAAATAAGTGAACACATGCGCCTTGCTCAGTGAAGACAAGTCGCATTTAGTTCACTTAAGGAAAATATATACAAAAAGAGATGGCACATGTGAACACTATTCTGCAAAGGTCATGAAGATGTTAAGGAACATGCAACAATCTGTCCCAAAGAGGAGTGCATGATTCGCTTAAAGGCCCACTTTTCCGCGAACAAAAAATCTTCGGTGGTCAATGCGTGAAGCCCCTCAGTAAAATGTTGTAGGGATAAGTCGAGTCATTAAACGGTGCAGTCGCAAAATCATACGCTTTATCACAAGCGAAGAAGCCTTCGCGCGGTGAATGCGCGAAGCAAAAGGCAAGGGACTGGCTGACGAGCCGCCTTGAGGGTACAATATATCCTGAAGATTGAAACAGGAAACTGGGGGAAGGCGCTTCCAAGCGCAATTCCCATGTCTCAATCTTCGGAAACAGGAAAAACCAAAGATCAAAAAAGTACATACAAAAGCGCATAGACATACAAGAATGCATCATTGAACGGTATAAATAACATCTTCGCATATACGAGAATCTAATAAAATCATAACACATACAGATCTTCATCATGAAAGTTCATTACAAACACAGGGTATCTTTTACAACAATGTAACTTCAGGAATTACAGGCATCACAAAGTACATTTCAAAGGGAGAAACATCACAACAGAGTTCAACGAGGACGTTTGTACATGTACTCGTACTCAGCATCTTCGGTAAGATCAACAACTTCAACTTCAACTTTGGGAACGACAAGGGGGCTCGAGGACGAAGAAACATCTTCGCGGGCAGGCATAGTAGAAGAAGATTCGGATCCACGGATTCTTTTACGATGAGTACCGTCATGAGAAAGACGGTTACGAGTAAATTGCTCGAAAACATTTTTCGCTTCAAGGTTCTTCTTCTCGTATTTTTCTATCTTGCAGGACATGAAAACGTCGAGGAGAACATCGGGAAACTTAGCACTAAATTTACGCCATATAGAACCAGACATAAAATAATCACCAAATTTAATAGTTACAGGACAAACATCTTCGGCAACTTGCGCAGGATACACCTCCGGCACCTGCGCAGAGTTGCAAATGTCTTAGATCACTTGTTCACAAAAAACCCCAAGTGCCCACTTCACTAGAACTACACACTCCCTCACACCTCAGGGGCTCCCGAAGTAATGTCGGTCGCACGGCCTTCGTGTGGAGAGGCAGCTTGCATAGAAGGCGCAGCCGAAGACACAGCAGCCGAAGAAGGATCAGCCCCGCCTCCAGAAGATGCAGCAGCAGGAAGGTGCGGCCACAGAACCAGATGTTGCTTGAGAACCCTGAATCAAAGAAGAAAAAAGTTAAACATAGGGAGATAGAAAAGCACAAACTCAGAAGAGACGAAAAGGAGAAGAAGTATTATGAACCTTGCGAAGCACACGTCGACAATCAACGACAGTTAACCCATAGCCAAACTTCTTAAAAAATGTTTGCATAAAATTCTTCGCTATGTTCTTGGGTAAGACGGGGATCTTCTCAACAGATGTCTCGGTTGGCCAGGCAAAATCCACGTCACGAAGCTGCCGAAGATCAGTCTCAGTCATGCTAGGCTCACCATCTCCAGAAGATTTGACCAAGGAGCATATTGCGTGAGCAAGGCTTCGCGCAGCAACAGCAGCTCCAAGCTCTCCAAGAGAACGCCCAGCAGATGCAAGAGAACTAACACCATTAGAAAGTCATTCAAACACTTGGCCTATGTACATCTCTTTAACATCATAGGGAGCTGGGGTGAGCCCATAGTCCACAAGAAGATCATGAACTTTTTTACAGACAGGCTCCACATGACGCTCAATTTCATCGCAGTAGGTCTCATGCTCCGAAGTGAGGGTGGCATGCGTCTGTTGAAGCTCAGAAAGCTCAGCAACCTTAGCATCATACAACCTTTGCAGACCTTCGGCCTTTCTTTTCTCATCCTCAACAATAGAAGCCAAATGACGAAGTTCAGTCAGTTGAAGTTCCAGTTCAGCGTTCTTCTTCACTAGTTCATCCTTCTCCTTAACAACTTCAAGGCACTTCTTCTTCTCTGACTCCAGTGAAGAAGAGAGAGAAGTCTTTTCAGCTTGAAGAGATTTCACAATGTCAATTTCCTTGGTAAGTGCAATGGCAGAGGTCTTCTCAGAAAGTTGACAGGACCGAAGATCAGCACGGCATCGGCGTTGAGCAGCACGGCAAGCCAAGAACGATTTCATACTCAGAACTTGTGCTTGATACAAAATTTTTTTGGCATTTTCCTTGCTGAGCTCGCCCTCCATAATGGGAAAGCCGAAGCTATCACCAGCCTCTTGAAGCAAGGTGCGCTCATGATCATCACTACAGAACTGGAGCACGTTGCGCATAGAATCACCGAAGATGCGAGCGTTAGGTTTCATGCCGAGGCGCCGGGCAACAACACTGGGTGACTCATTACTAACAAATACACCACCGGGTGTCACTCTCAGTTTCTGACGAAGAGCCATCGCTTTGTTCTGTTCGAGCCAAAGTTTTTTGATGAACAGCAGAAATAATCTTGCTGCTACCGGGAAGATCAGTAGCACAAGGGACCTCAGCTTCAGCAACAGAAGGTTGTCCATTGCGGGTTTGGCTCGAGGAGCACAATCTTCATTGCTTTCAGGTTCAGGCTTGCTGTAGCTGATGTCAAGGGGATCAGCAAGTGTAGCACCAGCAGCAGTGCCAGGGGAAAGAGAGGTAACATCTATTATCTCTTCGGGACGATCAACCGAAGGAGCTTCAATGTTCGTACAAGAGCCGACAGCAACCTCGGGGGGATTTGTCTCTGCATCACTCTTAGAGTGGTCAGACTCTTCGGGACTTGAAGACACAACTTCGGAGGTCACCGCACGAGAAGTTTTCTGACACTTTGAAACATTACGACCGGTACCATAGCTGCGACGCTTCTTAATTGTCCTCAGGCGCGCCGAAGGGACTGCAGCTTCAGAGCTCCCTTGACCACCCTTCTTCGCCGCATGCTTTGCTTGCGCTGCGTGGCGGCCAATGGTGACAACACGATCACCTGCATGAATACTGAAGAAAAAGAAGAGACGATTGTCTCGAGTACCACCAAGACGCTCTTGAATCTCAGCATCTTCTCTAGCGGAGATGGGCCCAAGAATTTCATTGGCCCTCGCCACAATCTCAGCAACGTTGATATCTACACAATAGAATAAAAGCAAAGAATCAATAAAAACTATAAATTGAAAGAAGATAGAAACATAAAAGAAATAACAGGTGGGTACCGTTCTTCTCCAAGCGGAAGCTTCGGGTGAAGTCTGGGATCCTGATAGGAGAAGCGAAGTCGTTCCAGGCGACAATGGACCACCCGGCACAAACAGGGAACACCTTCGAACCAATATATTCCTCAACCAGATCATGAGTTGGATAGGTCTTCACTAGCTCTTGGAAAGCAGTGAGGAAAAGGCGATCCGCATCACCATCCTCGTAGGCAGTGCCAACGCCCTTAGGCAGATTCTCAAATTGAGTGCAGACAAGGGGAAGCTCTTCATCTTCAACGATGTGGTAAAACCAGTAATGATTCCAATTTTCATCCCACTTGTTCTTATAGCAGACAACTGGAACTTTGGTATCACTGCGATATTTGAACTTCAGAGAAGCAAATTGCGCTTCTTCGCGAACTAGAGCACCATCAACGAGTCACTCTATCTTTAAAGGCTGATGATGAACTGTATGAGCTCTAACAAAGTTGGAAGCAGTGGGAGCCACACCCATTGTCTTGTAGGACCACATGTACACACTGAGCCGAAGAATGGCATTAGGAGTGGGATGATGAAGATACATCCCAAAGTTGTGAAGAATGGAGACAATAGCACCATCAAGAGGGAAGCGAAGTCCAGCAGTGAATAGATCGCGGAAAACTACCACTTCGTTAGGACGAGGTGTTGGAACAGTTTCAGAGCCAGGGGCTCTACCCTTCCCTTCTTTGATATAGTCGGAGGTCACGTACTCAGCTAACAGACCTTCAGAAACTTTGCTCTGACCGAAGACAAAAGTAGTCGGAGGCCTATCGACTTTGGGAGCCATCACCTCAAAGAAGTAGAGAAGACAAGGAAGGAAACTACACGAGTACAAAAGAACAGTAAGAAACTAAAGCGAAGAAAGGAATACAAAAAGATAAGGAGGAGAAGATACCAAGGAAGCGAAGGCAACGAAGGCAGAGCAGCAAGCTGTAGCACCCGCGAAGGCAAAGGTCAAGCAGCAAAGATTTTACCACGGTGAAAACAACCTCGGGCGGGGTCGAACCTTATATAGGCTGCTAAAGGAGGAAATCTCGCAGATCGTGTAGCGTGTAACGTGGCGAAAATCCAGGACCATCCGCATGAGGTGGCGAAAATCACGGAGCTTCGCGGATAAACATGCAAAACAGTAAAAACAACAACAACAACAACAACAACAACAACAATAATAATAATAATAATAATAATAATAATGGTAAATTCTGGAGATGAGCTGAAGAGGGGAGGCACTTTGGAGCGAAACATTTTCACCCATCACAAAGAGGTTTTGCTAGTTCGGCTCGTCCTTGGATAAAACCCTCACTTGCAAGGGGCTGAATGTTGGGGTAAATATTTCGCAACTAACCCCTCCCCTGTATCTTCGGCTCTTCAGGGAAGAACGGGCGTCGGTTCTGTGCGTGCTTTGGCTGTTTCATGGCGAAATCGAAGATTGATGAGCGAGGACCCGGCGAAGCTCGGGATCTTCGTTTGAGAAAATGAAGTTACCTCGCGAAGAGAAGGAGAAACGGCCACTGCGAAGACGCGTCGCTCTCGTGCGAAGATGTCCCGTGAAGAAACCCAACCGAGAGAAGATGTGCGCGGCTTTCGTGGGAAGAACGGCCAGCGAGAAGCCCGAAGAGGTGCGTTTGGGGCAAAGTCCAGGACAAGGGCGTAACAAGGTGAAGTGTCAAAGTGCGCTCGGAGACAGGCGAAGATAAGGGTCCGAAGAGGGGGCAGAAGAAGCTCAGGTCGAGAGATAAGACAGGCGAAGATCGGGCTGCCATGGGAGCAAACACGTAGATCGACAGAGTGTAAAGTAAACATCTGTAAAGTGTGTGAGTACGGGCCTTGCCAGGTTACCGAAATACCCCTGAGATGCTTCGCACAATGTGAAAAAGCGATGGCAAGTGTTGTAAAGCGTAATTGTTACGGGCCTATAAAAGGGACCCGACGGTAATAGAATGAGGGCGATTGGAAGGCGGCTGAGTTTCATTACGCTCAGTCGAGTTCGAGTTTTTGTTCTTCAGTATCTTTAACGTTTTTCCTTTGCTTAGTTCATTTCGGCTGTTGGCCCCTCTTCAGGGAAGATTTTTCTCCCAACAAGATCATCAGTGTTTGTGTGCACCAGAGGGTAAAGGATCTCATGGGATTTAGGTATGATTGGAACAGAGAGATAATTGCTCAATTCTATGCCACAGTGCATCTTGGTCACACAGATGACGAGAGAGCTATGCTTTGGATGACTAATGGAACTAAGCATGGTATTCGCTTTTCTCGATTTTTGGCTCTCTTTAACTTAGGACAAGAGGATAAGGATTATCCTAAGCTACATGATGGTGGTCTTCTTGAGCCGGAGGCATTATACTTTATGTACCCTAGAGATCAGAGGGCAAATGTGGGACATGTGAAGGGGCTTTACACATATTATTCAGTCTGAACAGGCTTCTTCGGGTGTCCGTTGCACCTAGGGATGGAAACCCCTTTGACATCTCTAGATTCATGAAGAACTTGATGATTGCACTGAGACCAGGGGCACCTCCATTTAGTGTGGGGGACTTTATTTGACAGGAGATCAAGTATCTATCAAAGGATCCCAAAAAGATCTGCAATTATAGCCCCTACATCATGTACATAGTTGAGAAGGTGGCTAGGATGGACAGTCAGCCAGACCGAAGAAGTCCACCTCTCCCCTCCAAAAATTCCTGAACCTCATCTTTGGGATGTGTAAGAGTCAGTATGATATAGAGGTCGAGCAACAAAGAGTAAGGAGGGATAGGAAGAAGGAAAGGAACACGATGAAACTGCTCCATAATCATTTTGGTTTTCAGCCACCGTGTTCACCCGTCTCACCTACACCTCCTGAGGTCGAGATACCTACGTTTAATCAGAGGGTGAGAGGCATGGTGAATTCAGGTATGATTAATGAGTATGGCAGCATGTTTTTCGAGTCAGGTGTTGACGGCTATTAAGTACCACTTTTAGGCCGTCAATACCTGCATAGAATAAATGGAAAGTGATCATCAACACTAGAATAGGGGTTTATACTGACAATTTCCACAAGTGTTGGTGTTTCTATCTTTTGTTGCAGGACACATGGAAATGCACATGGAATGATGCAATTGAGAGCAAGTAAATTAATGGCATGAATATGGCATCATCATAAACAACCTCAAATGCCAAATTGGTCTGCACCATTGCGACGGGCTCGTCGAGACGATTGAAACGGATATATCATTCGCATACATCGGAGCCCGGATGAGAGAGATATGCACAAGACATCATGTGGGCCCGGTGGGACCCACACCAGACCACGTGGCGACGTGCTGGTACACAGGATGCCATGTGTCCATGACACCTCATCAATCCAAGAGAAGCACTTCCCGATGAATCTGACGCCGCCACGTGTTCAGCACAAGGATTCAAGGGCCCACAACCCGAGCAAACCGCCTCCAACCGACCCATACATCAGGAACCGCCTTGAGGACCCACCTAGCAGTCACCCAGACGAAAGGCGGCGCGATGGAAGCCGATTCGGGATCGGCCGACCCCACAGGTCGACCGACCCCACCTTAAGGCGGTTCGCCTCCATCTTCCACGTGTCGTCTCCCCATTGGATCCTAAGGGCATTCCCGTGGTGCTTGGGGTGTTCTCGCACAGTGACCCGGGCCTATAAATATAAGGGGAGGGGGTAAGAATGGAGACACATCCCAAGTTCTCCCCTCTCATTTCCTCACTTGGAGAGGTGAATGTGTAGTTGGGTGTAGGTGCTATGTAGATGGTGGTGTGGGTGAGACTCCCATTTGTTCTTCATTTAGCAAAGTGAGTATTTCTGTATTTCCCTTTTAGACTAAAGTGATATTCATGCATTGGTGATATGTTCTTGAGTTCTTCGTCTGTTCATCATTTAGAGGCTCGTGTTCTTCGTGACACGACCCTTTCATCTTGTTAATTAGATGAATAATTCTGCATTCCGTTTGTGTGAGTTATCTCATTAGATCTTATTGGAATACATTAATTGGTGCTTAGTCGTTCAACCTCGCGCCACCTCGGTTCAATGATGGGCCAGGTCTGGCTGTACTCACGGGTTCGTCGCTCCGTATTTATATGGAGTGCTATAGTATGCTACAGGAGTGCCTAGACGTAGTCGTATTATAGTAGTAATCAGTGGTGTAGACGTGGTGTCTAGACTACGGGTTATCCTTCGATTGCCCTGTATCCCACGGTTTGTCTTGGTGTAGGCCGCGGTAGTGACAGCCGTTGGACCCTTATGGAATCCCCCACGTTCGGATACAGGTGTAGGCAACCCTTTCTCGTGAACTAAGTGTTATAGCTAGGAGGGTTCGATGTCCGAAGCGAGATCCTTTGTAGCTTGTACCCCCCTAGAACCGAGCATCCCATCATCTCTCTACCCAAGCAGGGGTTTGGTGTCCTTGGACCGACTGTACGAAGGTAGTACACACACGTTCCCTTGGATTTGATACCCTTGGAATACTCTGAGGTGAAAGCTACAACGGTATCCGTGCGCTTGCGGATTTATTTCGTGTGTCGCTAAAATACCCAACAAGCTTTCTGGCGCCGTTGCCGGGGAACGGTTGCTGTATCTATCTTCGAACCTAGTGGTCCTTGTATGTATCTTTTTCATTTTCTTCTACCTCTACCCCCATTACCCTTTGAGATATCCTTTTCTGTTTTCTTTACTTCTACCTTTACCCCCACTACCCTTGGAAGGTTATCCTTGTAAACACCTTCCACCTTCGAGGAGTGAACCCTCAGAGCCACCCTTGTCAGAACTCATTCCTTTATCTGGCTGTCGGAATCACCCCTCTCTCATGAAGCTAATTCAGGATCTTTCCTTCTCAGGGTCAATTCATGAGAACCCCCTCGATCATGTGAGAGACTATGAGTGTTCGATTGAAACTCCGAGTGAAATCGAAGAATCATTGGATGCTCGAAAAAGGGAATTTGTCCCGCTATCCCTCTCTGGGAAAGCACGGGGTTGGCACCGTTGTTTCGGTAGAGACTACCACACTTGGGAAAATTCGAGAGGAGCTTACTACTCCCGCTTCTTCCTGATACGACGTGTCATCTCGTTGAGGATAAGGATTCTCAGTCTCAAGCAAGGTGAGGAGGAATCGCTAGGAATGGTATGGGATCACTTCGCCTTTTTGGCGGAAGATTGCCCAGTCCTCCACGTTCCCGATTGGATGTTGCTTTAGCACTTCTGGTACGGGTTACGGAAGGACAATACCATGCGGCTTAATGCTCTCTCCGGAGGCCCTTTTGTGCACTTGGACATTGCTGAGGGAAAAGAGATCATGGAAAACCTCTGGGATTTCAACTCCCTTTGCATCCAGGTCGATGAGGTGCCCCTAAGAGGAAATGTTGAGCCCCCTAAATACATCATCAGCTGAGCTGAGGCTTTAAGCTCTGGCTGAAGGTACCATTCCTGATTAGCAGGAATCTAAGGGAAAGACTGCTTAGCGTAGAGTCTACCCTTGGGTTCCCCTCTCGTACCTCTTCTTAGACCTTCTCCCGAGACCTTGTCTTGTGGGAGGATGGAGAGAGTAATTAGGAAAGGATGAATCATTCTCGGCCGGGATGACTTGTCTGGTCCTAGTTATGATCTCCTAAGGAGAGTACGATTGGCCTATCATGTTCCTACGTTGAGGTTTGAGCTGAAGTGCCTTGCACTGAGGTTTCGTATAAACCAAGACATCGGTCTCCGCTTTATAATCTAGTGGATTCATTTATCAGACCGAAGGAGCACGATCATTTACCGATCGAATGGAGTACATTCACTTAATATCTTAAGCCCATCGATCAATGCCGATCAGTCAGGAGAAGCTTAAACTTCATACTTTATGCTTGACTTGATCGATGCCCAATGGGAGTTGCACTTTCCAGCTTATCCATAACCTCCTATTAGAAGCTTAGGCTAGACCCGGGATGGCTCATCGTTTTGATGAGAACATCGGTCCACCTACCTAAGGAAGGATGAGCTTAACCTCACCCTTCACCCGAACTCTAGCTCCTGAACGTACGCTGGCCGTTCGAGTTTCTACTCTATCCTCTTTTGGAGGCTGAGTATTTTCCTGAGCTGAGTTCAGTCGGAGATCAGTTGCGAGAGCGCTAGCCTCAGTGCTCAACCTTCTGTCTCCGAGGTTCACCTTGGTGCTATAGCTTCTCAAGTCCCGTGATCACCCCAGGAGCTGTCATAGCCCCCTGGAATGATCATGTCTGCTTTTAGCTTTACTATCTTTTGGACTCGTGTTCGTATATGGCACTGACCTTGCAGCTGAAGCTTCACTGATTCATCGATGATTAGCGGTGAGATGGGAAGGACACCACCAATGTGGCTGCAAGAGAAATCTCCCATGGTCGAGCTTATGACCTTGAATAAACAAAGCAGTACCAGGAGATAGCCTAGATTAGCATAGGTTTTATTTCCCTCCTTTTGAATAAAAGCAAGAACATGTTTTTGGCATAAGTTGTCATTTGGGTATTTTTGGTCGCTAACCTTTCAGGTGAAGATTAAAAAGAGCGGTGGTCGGTGACACCTAAGAACATGTGAGCTACATTAACTACAACACTGTGGTAAGATTTTGGTAAGGGAACATTTACAAGGGAAGCTTGATCTCCACGCACTTGAGTTTCGTTGCTTAGCAATGCAAACTCCAAGTGTGGAGGAGGTATGTGAGCACCCCAAGTAAAGTTCCTCTTATGCCAAACCTTATCCTGGTTTGGAAATGGTGTAAGCTCTTTCATCTTGCCCGATTAGCTAAGTAAGTCCTGCTTTTGACTTTAAACAAAGCCCTTCCAGAGGTTGCCCGAGGTTCACCGTTATGCGCTTATGCTTATGTTCCCTCTGAAAATAGCTTAATTATGCCTGCATGCTTCATTTATCTTTGTTTGTATGCTCTGGTTTGAATGTACACGATATATCACACATTCATAGATTGTTTTAAATTAAGCGTGGTGCTTAGGTTAAATTTGTCTTCTTCAGTCAAAACAAGACATGGTGTCGAGTTTTGATTGATGAACCTTAGAGTTATGTTTTCATAAGATCTTGGTTGCATGTATGTGGACTAAACCCTGCAGATAATCGTCAAATTCAAATGGGTAAGTCATCAAGTTAGATTCAAATGGGAAGGTAAGTAAAGGTTTGGATTCATGTTGCACGACATACAAATGAGGTGCATATGACCTCTCGAAGGTCCAAGGTAAGTATATCCTCCCTTGTTTATGGAGTGCAATATTGATCTAACCTTGCTTGAGTAAATGACATGGTGACAAAAAAATATATATTTGCTTTCAAATAATGGCTCTATGGTTCTCAAACCAGTAGAGTCCACCTTTTGTTCCTACTTTTGCTCGAAGAACACACCAGTACAAGCACCAGTGTGGGGGAGTTCTTTCAAGCTCATCATCAATATATTCACTTGAGATCTCCCACACAAGGGCTGCACGACATCGACTACGTCTTCATGACAAGGACAAGGTAAACTAGAGTGAGCTGGCTACCCCATGGGTCAGCCAAATCACCACTAGTCTTCCTTGATTCCTATATCCTTTAGGAGCAATGGTATGTGCACCCTTATCTCACTCTCCCTCTACCCATGAGTTTGAATGATGTTCAATTCTTATCCAATAAATCTAACTCAAATAATGGTGCTCAGCTTGCTCTACATGATTCCTGTGGTTGGCTTGCATATGTTTTATTCCTTACTCATTGTCTTGATGCTTGTGAACAAATATCATTTGGGAACTCATGCTCATCTAAGTAGTTGATGTTTGTGATATGGTATGATGATATGATCTTCGCTCTAAATGTTTATTAAGATCTTGGGAATTTATTTACAAACATGAAAACTCTTTGCAAAGCTCCTCTTTGATATGTCACAGTCCTACCAAAGCCATATGATGTTCCAGTTGAAAACCTTATACTCATATGTTGCTTGTTGTTGCATTGAGCTTTGTCAAATTCTGCGACCCTTATGAGAATTCTTTTCGTGCTTTCACGATCAAGATGTATGTGCACACCACCATTTCCCCCTTGCTATGCTTCTACTCTGGAAGTTAGCGTTGTATCATTCATCTATTCACCTACATAAATGCTCCATCATATGTATTGATTTCTCTCTCCTCAAGTATTTTGTAAAGAGGCATGGCTATTTAAAAAAAAGAAAAAAGAGGGGGACACATGAAGGTCCCTCAGTTATGAAAAAAAGAAGAAAAAAATGTGGGCACATGAAGGTCCATAAAAAAAGAGAAGAGGATAGCCATGTTCTCATAAGACTCTTTCATATATATGAGAGAGAAAATCATGCAATGGAGTCATTCAGCTCATTCATCATATGATGGTAATAACTAGTACCTACTCCGGGGCTAGTGTCCACCTTACCATCACCATAACATTTCATCATGCATGGTAATATCTAGAACCCATTCCGGGCCTAGTATACACCTTGTCATACCTATCATATCCATACACGTGCACATCTTGATCTGATTGTATGAAATGCTTTTCTCCTGGATCCGGTCTTTGACTTTGCAACATATGTGATTGTAGCGAACATGGCCTCATATGCCATTAGTTCGAGTATGATTTTGGTGATTCATGACAACATGATCAATGGGACTAACCATATTGTTTAGCATGTCTTTGTAGACATTTCTAGGTCCCAAGGATGCAAAAATACCACATGCCAAATTGAGAAGATAGTCTATTTTTCTAGGGTCAAAACCGAGCAAAGAAAGGAAGAGAAAACACACCGTCGGATGAACCGACGGTACCATCGGTGCATAGCGTTGGAGTACTTGGTACACTGCGCAGCAGGCAAAATGAAGATGACACCGTCGGATGATCCGACGGTCCAGTTTCTAGATGCGCTGGATGAATTGCAGAGGAGGAGCAGCGAAGACAGTAGCACCGGATGATCCGACAGTCTGAGAGAGGACACCGTCGGTCTATCCGACGCTCAGTTTGAATCAAGATAGAGACGCGCCAAGACGAAGCCTTCAGCACCGGATGAACCGACGCCTTGGTCAAGTGGAAGCATCGGTCTATCCGACGGTCACGAAGCAGCATACAGAGACGTTTTGGCCGCGAGGTCTTCAGCACCGGATGAACCGACGCACCGTCGGTGTATAGCGTCGGAACAGTTGTGTCAGTAGAGCTGCAATGACTAAGTGACGTGGAGGGCACTGGATGAACCGACGCCCTGGAAAAGCATAGCATCGATTCATCCGACGCTACCTTTTTCAGTGGCCGTTAGCCAACGGCTAGATGAGTGCCTTGGGCTATTTATACCCCCTCCACTCACCCATTTGAGGTTGCTGGATTGTGAGGAAGTGCAGAGGAGTGCAAGACACCTAGAAGATCATATCCAATCCATCCAAGTGCTTAATTGCTCATCCATAGACTTGCATATGCTTAGTGTATGTGCTTAGTGCTAGGCTTAGCTTAGAGCTGAGTGAGTGCAAGGTTGTGCCAACCTTGTGAGGTGATTCTTGAGTGAATCAAGGTGTACAAGGTTCGCCGGAAGCCTTCGGGCCTAAGTGGCTCACCGGCAATCTTCATCGACCCTCCGGCTTGGTGTGGAGCGGCGAGGACACTTTGTACGGGGGACGTGGAGACCCCTTCCTTGGTGGAGAAGCTCCTTAGTGGAGGCGGCATCAAGGTGACCAAGGGAGCTTGGCAAGTGCCTAAGTGGCTAGCCTTTGTGGCGAGTCAAGTGGTGCTCTTGGGAGAGACTTGGTGACTAGGAAGCAATACTCTTGTGTGAGTGCTTCAACAACGTGGACTAGGGGTGGCTTAGTGCCTACCTATACCACGGGATAAATCGCGTGTCAAGAGTTTGCTTCCTCTCATCCCCTTTACGTTTCCGCATTTACTCTATTGCAATCTTTGCTTGCCTTTACTTTCCTAGAGTAGTATCATGCTAGGATTGGCTATAGGTTGCAAACCTTGTTTTGGGATGGGAGTTTCACACTAGAACAACCCTAGTTGCACATCTAGATAGTATGTTCTAGTTTATCTTTGTGTAAAAGTAGTGAAGCCATAGGTTAAGTTTTTAAGATTGCCTAATTCACCCCCTCCCCCTCTTAGGCTACGAGCATCCAATTCCTTACAAGTGGTATCAGAGCCGGGACTCACTTCCTTCACAAGGAAACGCCAATTCGATTGGTAAATTGTGAAAACCGGCTCATTGGAACGGTTAGGCTTCACCGCCTAGTGAGTTGCTCTATAGAGGTATGAAAGTGGTGGATACCATAGGTTTGGCTCCACATTTCGATGGCACGGGCTATCCTCGGTGGAAGGTTCTCATGGAGGCCTATCTTCAAGCAAAGGACCTTGATGTTTGGAGAGTCACCGATGAGGGCATGAAAAATGGTACTAAGAAGGAAAAGCAATTTGATGTGATTGCTAAGAGTATCATTTTGTCCTCACTAGATGTAGGCGTTTTCAATAGAGTTTTTACTTGTGAAAATGCTCATGAGCTATGGAAAACCATCAAGGAGCAAAATGAGGGTTCAAAAGAAGTTGCTAATGAACGCTACGGTTGTCTCCTTGAGGAATTCAATAGCTTTAAGTAACTTGCAAATGAAAATGCCGAATCTATGTACTCACGCCTAAATGTGCTTGTCAATGAGATCAATGCTTTAGGTGTGAAGAACATCACGGACTTGAACATCAACCGCAAGATCCTTCAAAGTCTCCGGAAGCCCGACTATGACTTGGTGAAGGCTATCATCTATGAGAGAAAGCTCAAAGAATTGAAGCCATCGCAAATCTTGAGCAAGATCATGGCACATGAGCTTCAAATCATGCCCAAGTCCAAGAAGGCACCCCAAGAAAAGCCCCAAAAACCATCTTCTCCAACCACGAGCCATGCCCTCTCAAGCCAACAAGAGAAGGTGATGAGGAGGATGGCTACTCATGGAAGCTCAAGCGAAGATGATGGTGATGATGGTGACGATGGAGATTCCTCAAGTGATGAAGAGGTTGAATCCATGGTGGCCGAGTACGTGAAGAAGATCTTCAAGTATGTGAAGAAAGTCAACATGTACGGCTACAACGTCCACTTGAGAGAAGGGCGTCATCATCAACACATCAAGTTCACCAAGATCGAGCACAAGCCCAAGAAGAAGGTGGTCAAGGAGAGGAGACCAAAGCAAGAAGCAAATGTCGTTGTCCGTGAGTGGACAAGTGGTGGAGAATCAAGTTCCTCTAGCTCAAGTGATGAATCAAGAAAGAACTTCACCACCCGCTTCATGCAATGTCCTTCATCATCACCACACATGTGCCTTATGGCCCGAGGTATGGAGAGCAATGTAAGTGATGATGAATCCGACACCACCTCTCTCGATGATCTTGTTGAGCTAGTCCATGAGCTTTACGTTTCTGCATTTACTCTATTGCAATCTTTGCTTGCCTTTACTTTCCTAGAGTAGTATCATGCTAGGATTGGCTATAGGTTGCAAACCTTGTTTTGGGATGGGAGTTTCACACTAGAACAACCCTAGTTGCACATCTAGATAGTATGTTCTAGTTTATCTTTGTGTAAAAGTAGTGAAGCCATAGGTTAAGTTTTTAAGATTGCCTAATTCACCCCCTCCCCCTCTTAGGCTACGAGCATCCGATTCCTTACAGTGATGCAAGTATGCTTTATCTTTATCCTACCCTGAGCTCCACATATAGCCATCTTTAGAAGTAGGATGAAAGAAAGGCAAATCAAATGCCTTGGTGAGGACATATACACTTTGAGCGATCTGAGAGAATCAAATGAGGAGCTAAGCAAGGTTTGTTTTGAAAATTATTGCAAAAAACCCCAAGTTACTTGACATGATGAGTAGGAGTGACTTGATTCATGACTGTTCCATTCTTCAACTACCCAAGATGGCATGATAGACACTCCACATAGTTCACAAGTGTAAGGTATGGTTTGGAATATCTCTTATGCTAGCTTCATACCTTTGGATATCATGTACCACCTTGATCTGACTCCCTTTACTCGAGACGAGCAAAGGTCAAGTGTGAGGGAGTTGTTGACGGCTGTTAAGTACCACTTTTAGCCCATCAATACATTCATAGAATAAATGGAAAGTGATCATCAACAATAGAATAGGGGTTTATACTGACAATTTCCACAAGTGTTAGTGTTTCTATCTTTTGTTGCAGGACACATGGAAATGCACATGGAATGATGCAATTGAGAGCATGTAAATTAATGGCATGAATATGGCATCATCATAAACAACCTCAAATGCCAAATTGGTCTGCACCATTGCGATGGGCTCGTCGAGACAATCAAAACGGATATATCATTTGCATACATCGGAGCCCGGATGAGAGACATATGCACAGGACATCATGTGGGCTCGGTGGGACCCACACCAGACCACGTGGCGACGTGCTGGCACACAGGATGCCATGTGTCCATGACACCTCATCTGTCCATGAGAAGCACTTCCCAACGAATCAGACGCCACCACGTGTTCAGCAGAAGGATTCAAGGGCCCACAACCTGAGCAAACCGCCTCCAACCGACCCATACATCGGGAACCACCTTGAGGACCCACCTAGCAGTCACCCAGATGAAAGGCAGCACGATCGGAGCCGATCTGGGATCGGCCGACCCCACAGGTCGGCCGACCCCACCTTAAGGCAGTTCGCCTCCATCTTCCACGTGTTGTCTCCCCATTGGATCCTAAGGGCATTCCCGTGGTGCTTGGGGTGTTCTCGCGCAGTGACCTGGGCCTATAAATAGAAGGGGAGGGGATAAGAATGGAGACACATCCCAAGTTCTCCCCTCTCTCATTTCCTCACTTGGCCTCTCCATGTGTAGTTGGGTGTAGGTGCTATGTAGATGGTGGTGTGGGTGAGACTCCCATTTGTTATTCATTTAGAGCAAAGTGAGTATTTCTGTATTTCCCTTTTAGACTAAAGTGATATTCATGCATGGGTGATATGTTCTTGAGTTCTTCGTCTGTTCATCATTTAGAGGCTCGTGTTCTTCGTGACACAACCCTTTCATCTTGTTGATTAGATGAATAATTCTGCATTCCGTTTGTGTGAGTTATTTCATTAGATCTTATTGGAATACATTAATTGGTGCTTAGTCGTTCGACCTCGCGCCACCTCGTTTCAATGATGGGCCAGGTCTGGCTGTACTCGTGGGTTCGTCGCTCCGTATTTATACGGAGTGCTATAGTATGCTACGGGAGTGCCTAGACGTAGTCGTATTATAGTAGTAATCAGTGGTGTAGATGTGGTGTCTAGACTACGGGTTATCCTTCGATTGCCCTGTATCCCACGGTTTGTCTCGGGGTAGGCCGCAGTAGTGTGAGCCGTTGGACCCTTATGGAATCCCCCACGTTCGGATACAGGTGTAGGCAACACTTTGTCGTGAACCGACTGTTATAGCCAGGAGGGTCCGGTGTCCGAAGCGAGATCCTTTGCAGCTTGTACCCCCCATAGAACCGAGCACCCCATCATCTCTCTACCCAAGCAGGGGCTTGGTGTCCTTGGACTGACTGTACGAAGGTAGTACACACACGTTCTCTTGGATTCCATACCCTTAGAATACTCTGAGGTGAAAGCTACAACGGTATCCGTGCGCTTGCGGATTTATTTCGTGTGTCGCTAAAATACCCAACATCAGGCGAGGCTAGCTCCTCCCCAGCTGCACCTCCTCCTCCACCCGGTACAGAGGAGGTCCCTCAGCCCTTCGGTGCTCCAGTGGGACCAGCAGAGTTTCCTCCACCTTTCGGCGCCCCGGTTGCCCCAGCTCCAGCTCCAGATGCTGCACAGGAGTCAGAGGCTCCTCCAGATTGTGCGGGTCGCTTCTCCACTGAGATTTTCGGGTGGTCGTCCTATCCTCCTCCATATGATGGTATGGATGATGATCTTCATGTTCTATTCTCTAAAATCACCATATCTGAGTTTTTCTATCTTTTCTCTCCTATGCATTGTCTTATTTCTCTATTCTCACATAGGAGGGAGCTCACACCCTGGTAGTGGTCCGGGGTGGGATTCGTGGCAGGGACAGTGATCGGCGGCTACATCTTCTCTCCAGGCCATTCTTGTTGTTTGATGACAAAGGGGGAGAAGTGGGATTAAAGCTTCATCTTCATCTTGTAGTAGCCTGCCTGTCTGTGGGTCACCGATCTGACCGGTGCCTGTTGGCTGATGAGAGCAGCCATGTAATAATGCTAGAACTTTATCTTTGTGGACTTGAGAACATTTGTATGAGTGCTACTATGTGTGTTGAACCATTAATGTAATATTAAGTGACTTATTGTTAGATTGTGATGCATATCTGTTGTTGACACTTGCTAGCTTCGCCACCAGGTTTATATCCTCGGCAACGGCACCAGAAAGCTTGTTGGTATACTATATGATCACAGATAAATCCGCAAGCGCACGGATACCGCTGTAGCTTTCACCCGAGAGTATTCCAAGGTATCGATTTCCACGGGGAACGAGAAGTGTAGTGAACCTGAACTAATTCGTCCGGGGGATATGACGACGAAGGATAGGAAAGCAAGGGTAGATTTTGGGTAGAGAGGGGATAAGCTAATGAAGCTGAGGACTTGTGAGAGTCACGGATAGAATCAAGACAAAACTTGTCGCTCGTCGGGGCCAGAGGGAAAAGAGCCACGGAAAGGGATGAGAAGGGGGCTCTGATGTTGTAACTCCTACCTGCCTGAACTAATGTGGTGGACTATAAAGCTCATCCGGAGCTGTCACCTCCCTAGGGTACCATAACTATTATGTTGAACATGGAAGCATTCCAAGGTACTGGAGAGTCTAGACACCGCGTCTACACTAACCAAGCACTACTTTAATCCGCGCTAGAGAAAAGCAATCACGATGAGTAGAAACTACTAAACCGCAATCGAAGAACCTAAGAGCGAACAATGAAATGACTTGAGACTTAGTTACTCACGAATCCGAACTTACAAAGTATCCCGGGTGTGGACGACCGAAGTTGTACCGCACCCGCCGAGGTACGAGAAGAAGACCGACACTCCGGCTTCTACTCCAACACTCAACTCTCTCTCCCTACTCTCTGAATACTAACTTGTGTAGGGCTCCGCCACTTGCTTCCAATCACTTGTGTGTTCTTCAATGAAATGTTGGGGTGTATTTATAGCCCTAATGGGTCGGTGGCTGCAGGAGGGGGTACTTGTAGGCGATAGGGAGCCGCAGTGACGAGCAAGGAGGTGCGGCCGTATCTCCAGGTGCGGCTGGCCCTATGATTTGCCGCCTTTGATCGTGCACGGCCCTGATCAATGCTTCTCGGTCGGTTGCTGAGTCGGTGGAGCAAAATCCTTGGAGTGGATAGGTGCGGCCATGCCTAGAGGTGCGGCCGGTCCTACTCAATCGGCGTGTGATGCACCGACGTGGCTGGGGAACGTCCAAGATCACTCCTTGATGGCGGTTGTGGTGGTTAAGTGTGGGTCCATTGATCCAAGTGCTTCCAACCATAGGCTTTTGATCAACCGACCATTCACCGGTGTATCTCATCCATCCAAGGTGTGTTTGTGGGATTGTTGGTGCCGTGGACCTGAGAGCGGGATTTTGGGTGGTGTGGCCGGACCTAGTAGGTGCGGCCGACTTAGGAGGTTCGGCCGGCTCAGGAGGTTCGGCCGGCCCTGGAGGTTCGGCCGGCCCTAGTGGTTCAGCCGGCCCTGCCTCTTGGCCCCGGTGCAACTCCCCTACGGTGTGCTTGGTTGATCCAATATGATCGTGACGATCTTGGTCTTTTGGGAGCTGGTTTATGGGACTACACTTGGTGTGAACCTGAATAGTGGTGCAAGGCAGGGCCGGGCGCACTACTAGGTGCGGCTGTGCCTACCTTATGTGGCTTAGTGCTCCGGAATTGTTCCCTAATCTTGAACCTGCAGATAAAATCTCAAGACAACTCGTGGAACCTCGTTAGCACCTAAAACATGCATAAAATTCGTTATAAAGTGCAGCCGTAGCCGAGATGTTGGCGGTCAAATTTTTGTTGTAAGGACCGTCAACAAACTCCCCCACACTTGGCCCTTTGCTCGTCCTCAAGTAAAGGTTAAGGACCAAGGTGAAAACAAAAATTCCAATGGTATGAAGTGAGCATAAGAGATATTCCGAACCATACCTTGCACTTGTGAAATTTGAAGTGTCTATCATGCCATCTTGGGTAGTTGAGGAATGGAACGATCTTGAATCAAATCACTTCTACTCCTCATGTGAAGTAGCTTGGGATTTTTCAATAAGTTTTCAAAAAAAAACTTTGCTTGGCTCCTCATTTGATTCTCTCAAATCCCTCAATGTGTATAGTCCTCACCAAGGCATTAGACTTGCCTGTCCTTATCCTACTTCTAATGATGGCTATATATGGAGCTTAGGGTAGGGTATAAAGATGAGGCATACTTGCATCACATGTATTGCAAAGTCAAAAACCGGATCCAAGGAGAAAATCAAATCATACAATCAGATCAAGATGTGCACGTGTAGGGATATGATGGATATGGTAAGGTGGATACTAGGCCCATAATGGGTGCTAGATATTACCATATATATATATATATACATATATATATATACATATATATATATATATATATGATTATGAATGTTGTGATGATGGTAAGGTGTACACTAGGCCCGAAATGGGTGCTAGTTATTACCATATGATTTGTTGTACTCCTTTTTGTATGATCCTCTCTCTCTATCTTAAACTCTTTTGTGGACATGGCTATATTTCTTTTTCTTTTCTTAGACCTTCATGTGTCCAATTTTTTTTCTTGTTTTTTATCACTTGGACCTTCGTGTGTCCATATTTTTTTTCTATAGCCATGTATCTTTTGTAATATTAACTTGGAGAGAGAGAGGGTGAGATCACACATAGTGTGGAGTTTTATTTTTGTGGAATGGATAGATGTTACAATGCTAGCTCTCAACTGAGCATAGCAAGGAGCATATTGGTGTGTACTTGTATCTTGACCATGAAAGCATGAAAAGAATTCTCACAGGGTGACAACAATTTGACAAAGCTCAATGCAACGATAAGTAGCATATGTGTATGAGGTTTTCAAGATGTCATCATATGGCTTTGGTAGGACTTGGTATATCAAAGAGGAGCTTTGCAAAGGGTTTTCAAAATTTTTGAATAAATTTCCCAAGCACTCAAACATTTGGAGCAAAGATCATTTCATCGGACCATATCTCAAACATCAACTACTTAGATGGGCATGGTTTCCTAAAGATATGTTGTTCACAAGCATCAAGATAATAAGTATGGAATAAAACTTATGCAAGCCAACCATATGAAACATGTCGAGCATTGGGAGCATGTGGATTCAATTGAGTTTGATTTATATGATCAGATTTAAAGCTCATTTAAACTCATGATTTCCAAAAGTAGAGAGGTAGGGGTGCCCATACCATCGTTGTTGGAGAAAGTGCGGAATGGGTAGACAAATGGTGATTCGGCCAAACCACAGGGGCGACCGACTTGCTCTAGTGCACTTACCTCATCCCTCATCGATTAGCGTAGTCGGTGTTGTCCGGCACCATGGCGGGAGATCTCAATTTTGTGTTTCGACAAGCCTGAGAAATCTCCCCCACACTTGCTCTTGTACCTGGTGTTATTATTCAAAGAAAAGATGGAAACAAAAAGGGAGGCTCTGCTAGCCGAAGAGCTAGGAAGCCTTTATTCAAATTCAAATATTTTTGTGTTTTTTAGAGAGCAAGATGCAAGAACCAACACCATCTTCAAACCAAAATAAGATTTAGTATGAGAGAAACTTACTCGGGATACTCACATATCTCCCCCACACTTGGAGTTTGCATTGCTAGGCAACACAACTCAAGTGTGCGGAGTTCAATCTTCCTTCATGATGTTCCCTCACCAAAAATTACCCAGGCATTGCAGTCGGTGTAGCTCTCATATTTTTAGGCATCGCCTATCCATCAGTCGTTTCAATCTCCACCTGAGACGGTTAACGACCAAAAATACCCGAAGGACGACTAATCCTAAAGACATGTTCTTGCTTTTATTTGAAAAGGAAATCTAAATGATTATTCGGGCTATCTCCCGATAGTGCTTTGTTTTTAGTCATAAGCTCGACCATGAGGAACCTTCATCTTGCAGCCAATCGAGATGATGCAACCATCGTAGGTCTAGCTGCAAGGTTAGTACCAGAAACGACCACAAAATTTGCAATGTTTATGATAAACAAAAGCATCTGCAACCTTCCTTTCAAAGTTAGCATTAACAAGGGATAGGAGGAGGTTGTAGGTTTCGTAAAGGTCATAGGCAATGGGGCTTGATAACTCTGGAAACTTTTGATGTGAGCATGGGGTTTGTGATCCTTCAAGTGTAAAACTTTCATGCTCGAGTCCTTTTTCTGAATTCAAAGTCAACTCCTCAAGAATGTCCATAGACCACACATGTTCTTGCTTGACCTCATGTCTATGACATTGGAGAAGTGTATCTCGAACCTCTAGATGATATGGTTGCTTTTCTTGGTCGAGCACACTACTCAATACCCCTTCAATGGGTCTTCCGATGAGAATGAAGGGTGGATCTCCTTTTGGGATGTCAAAGATATGATAATCTAGGAAGATCCCATACTCTCCAATCTTTGTTCGGACGACTCTAAGGATTCCCTCCGTCTCTATGGTTTGACCCTAAATCCAATGGAGACCCTTCTGAGAGAAAGAGAGGGGTTCGTCGGGAAAGGCCTCTAATACTAAGGATTTAGGAATGATGTTGATACCGACCCTAGGGTCGTAGAACACATCCTGGTAAGAGAGGTTTCCTACTTGGCACGAGAGTAACTTTAGCTCAGGATATAGCTGAATGACTTGATCCATGACTTCTATTTCTCTCAACCATTCCCGGCTACTGATTGCGGAGACATTCCAACCTTTCTCTCCGTCTTTTTACCTCTTCTGGGTTGGGTATGAATACTTCTTCTCCCTTGTGTGTTGAGTCTCTTTCCCTTCTCGGGAAGGATTTCTCCGTCCAATGTTTGTCAAATAACTCATCATAGTATTCATAGACAAAGTCACACAAGGGGTGATCGAACTCTCGATAAGGTTGGAATGGTTCCCCTGTGAACCAAGTTTTGGTAAGAGGAGGATGGGTGTCCGAGGATATGAAATTTTCAAGGATAGGTTCCTCCTCTATAAACTCCGATTCAGAGAGTGGATCGAAGTACGTTGATTCCTCGTCGAAGTCATACGAGAAATTAGCTGGGTACACACTGGGATAGAAGAGTGGTTCTTCATGCCAAAAGGTGCTAGTGGGTTTCTCCTCTATGGGTTTTGGTTCCGAAAGAGCGTCGGGCTTGGGTTCTTCTTCTTCGTCTGGGAATTCGTCAAAAATTCCCGTGTAGGGTGTGTTTTCTAGGATTTTTCCTAGAACCACCTTCCCTTCACTAGGAGTCAAATGAGCGAACGAACCCCCAGATGAAGTATCCAAAAATTTGGCTGACTCGACATCGAGACCCATTCTAAAATGTTGTAGAAGGATAGGTTCTGAGATCCCAATGTCGGGTCCAGAGGCCAAAGAATTGGTGAATCGTGCCCAAGCAGCCCTTAACGACTCCTTTTCTAGTTGTTTGAAAGAGAGGATTTCTAGTCGTATGGTCACTACTCGAGACATAGGGAAGAAGGTCAGACAAAACTTTTCTCTAAGTTTTTCCCAACTTCCCTCCACGCTTCCGACTGAGGAAGAGTACCATTTCTTTGCTCCTCGCGTTAATGAAAACGGAAAGAGCTTCCATTTGAGGGTTTGTTGAGTCATTCCCTCAATTACGATTATCGAGCAAATTTGCTCGAAACCTCGCAAATGAATGTATGGGCTCTCCTCTTTCATTCTTGTGAACGAATTCTCTCGGACGAAGGCTATAAGAGATGGGCGAAGCTCATAGCCACGTGTTTTGATGGGATGCGATGATGATGGAGGCTCTAATAAATCACCCTTTGGAGCGGAAATATCAAAAAGTGTTGGATTTGAATCCATATGATAGATGGGATGGTACACGGACGAACTAGGTTCGGGATCAGAACAGCTACCGTTCCCCGGCAACGGCGCCAGAAAGCTTATTGACACTTGCTAGTGTCGCCACCAGGTTTATATCCCTGGCAACGACACCAGAAAGCCTGTTGGTATACTATACGATCACAGATAAATCCGCAAGCGCACGGATACCGCTGTAGCTTTCACCCGGGAGTATTCCAAGGTATCGATTTCCACGGGGAATGAGAAGTGTAGTGAACCTGAACTAATTCGTCCGGGGGATATGACCACGAAGGATAGGAAAGCAAGGGTAGATTTCGGGTAGAGAGGAGATAAGCTAATGAAGCTGAGGACTGGTGAGAGTCACGGATAGAATCAAGACAAAACTTGTCGCTCGTCGGGGCCAGAGGGAAAAGAGCAACGGAAAGGGATGAGAAGGGGGCTCTGATGTTGTAACTCCTACCTGCCTGAACTAACATGGTGGACTACAAAGCCCGTCCGGAGCTGTCACCTCCCTAGGGTACCACAACTATTCCGTTGAACAGGGAAGCATTCCAAGGTACTGGAGAGTCTAGACACTGCGTCTACACTAACCAAAACCTACTTTACTCCGTGCTAGAGAAAAGCAATCACGATAAGTAGAAACTACTAAACCGCAATCGAAGAACCTAAGAGCGAACAATGAAATGACTTGAGACTTAGTTACTCACGAATCCGAACTTACAAAGTATCCCGGTGAGGACCATGTGTGGTTCGAGGACCGGTGGATGGTCGCTTCCTGGTGTGATGAGTGATTGACAACGTTGTGTGGACTGATTCTTGGCTAAGTATTGCAGGTGCAGGTTGCGGCTTGACTGCTGTTGGTGCAGGCGAAGAACAAGCGCGAAAGGTCGTTGCGGTGAGGCCTCCAGGTGTGGAGAAGACAAGTAGGCTTGGTTCGAGGGACCCGGTGGCCAGCGGGGTCAAGTCCGGGCCGCATGGTGGCAAGAACAGCAAGATGAAGTCGGTGGATGGTTTCTTGGTTGAGCCTCAAAACCAAGGTCAAGCCGGGACTTCGTGGGAGCCGAGTCATGAGTGGTGATTGGCGGAGGCTACATCAAGTTTGCAGGGTTTGCAGTGGTTCACCAGAAAACCACTAGGTTACTCGACTGAGCCACAAAGCCGAGGTCGAAGACCGGGCGTGGCTGTCAGGCCAAAACCAATCTGACCGGTTGGTGAAACCGGTTTGACCAGTTTGGGGTCGCAGGGCGCCGGGAAGCTTCGAAGCGGAGGACACACGTCGGGATCGCAAGGCTTGCGTCGAGGCTAAGCGAAGTGCGATCGCCGGGCATCCGTCCGATGGTGTTACGAAGACAATTTCTCAAAGTGCCCTTGGTGGGCATGTTTCCTAGTTTATGTAATAGGGGTAGTTTAGTCTTTTGGCTAGCCTCCATATAACCCTAGTGGTGAGAGGATGGCAGCCATCTCTTGGAACCCTAGCTCATTTTCCCTTTGCTATTTTCCTTCCTATTTTCCTTAGGATTTCTAGGACAAGCTTGAGAGCTTCATGGTGAGATCTTGAGAGAGGGATGGATGATCGGGAGGCAAACTAGACCTTGTATGAACCTTCATGGTATGTATAGATGATTCGGCGTGGTTCCTCAAGGCTTGATCGTGTTCTTCCCATTTTTCCTTTTTGGTGATTTTCGGAGCCTTTTCTTGGAATTTCCGTGGAGAAGTTTTGGGAGCGTTTCTTTGAGGGATTCTTGTTGGATATCACATATGAGGACCTTGTGCCTCCTTGCTTGGTGATCTTGCTCCAACAAACCCTCCGAAACGGCTTCAATTTGGTGGTCTTCGGTGGAGTTCATGCAAGGGTGCTCTTGAGGGTTGACTTCCGATTCCTCTTGATTGGGTAGGTTTTGGGGACCGAGCTTCCCAAATTGGTCTGACTGGTTTAACCCCAGTGGGTTGTCGTGAGGGTTTTTGGACAGGAGAGCTTCTTTCATGCTATGGCTTTTCTTGTTCAAAGGTTGAAGGGTTCTTGAGGCAGTTTTGGATAGGTTTGGTCTCGAAGGTCTTTTGGGGATTTCCTGGACAAAACCGGCCTGACCGGTTTGCCAAACCGGCCTGACCGGTTTCCCCTGCCTGTGAGAGGCTAAGTCTCAGAAGGTCGGTCTGACCGGTTTCAGAAACCGGCCTGACAGGTTTTGGCTGCCAGCAGCTGTTTCGAGTTGTTTTCCGCTGCGTGATTTGAGTGGCTGTTGGTTGGATCTTGCTCCTAGGTCCAGTAGCACTCCAGTGGCTACGTGGATTTGGCAAGAGAAGTTTGCGGAGGTGTCCGAGTGATTTTGGGTTCATAGGCCGAATTCTTGAATAGAATTTTTATCGGCTCCCATTCACTCCCCCCTCTCTGGTTTGTCGTTCCAGTCCTTCACCCGGGTGTGGACGACCGAAGTTGTACCGCACCCGTCGAGGTACGAGAAGAAGACCGACACTCCGGCTTCTACTCCAACACTCAACTCTCTCTCCCTACTCTCTAAATACTAACTTGTGTTGGGCTCCGCCACTTGCTTCCAATCACTTGTGTGTTCTTCAATGAAGTGTCGGGGTCTATTTATAGCCCTAATGGATCGGTGGCTGCAAGAGGGGGTACTTGTAGGCGAGAGGGAGACGCAGTGATGAGCAAGGAGGTGCGGTCATATCTCCAGGTGTGGCCGGCCCTATGATTTGCCGCCTTTGATCGTGCACGGTCCTGATCAACGCTCCTGAGTCGGTTGCTGAGTCGGTGGAGCGAAATCCTTGGAGTGGATAGGTGCGGTCGTGCCTAGAGGTGCGGGCGGTCCTACTCAATCGTCGTGTGATGCACCGACATGGCTGGGGAACGTCCAGGATCACTCCTTGATGGCGGTTGTGGCGGTTAAGTGTGGGTCCATTGATCCAACTGCTTCCAACCATAGCCTTTTGATCAACCAACCATTCACCGGTGTATCTCATCCATCCAAGGTGTGTTTGTGGGATTGTTGGTGTCGTGGACCCGAGAGGGGGATTTTGGGTGGTGCGGCCGGACCTAGTAGGTGCGGCCGGCTCAGGAGGTTCGGCCGGCTCAGGAGGTTCGGCCGGCCCTGCCTCTTGGCCCCGGTGCAACTCTTCTGTGGTGTGTTTGCTTGATCCAACATGATCGTGACGATCTTTGTCTTTTGGGAGATGGTTTATGGGACTAGACTTGGTGTGAACCTACATAATGGTGCAAGGCAGGGCCGGAACCACCACTAGGTGCGGCCGTGCCTACCTTATGTGGCCTAGTGCTCCGGAATTGTTCCCTAATCTTGAACCTGCAGATAAAATCTCAACACAACTTGTGGAACCTCGTTAGCACCTAAAACATGCATAAAATTCATTATAAAGTGCAGCCGTAGCCGAGATGTTGACGGTCAAATTTTTGTTGTAAGGACCGTCAACATCTGTGTGATGTATTGTTTGTGCTGGCTAAATGGTGCAAAGTGATCTTAGATGGCTTGCAACTCCGGCCTGATCACCTTGGACCAGATAGCACGCACCTTTTTCGCTTTGTGCTCTGACTGGACCTGACCGGTCTGACCGGTCAGGGGCACCGGTCTAACCGGTGCCGCCGAGTTCTGTGTACTGGATAGGACCTGACCGGTCTGACCGGTCAGGGGCACCGGTCTGACCGGTGCTACCCAATCAGCACACATGTTCTTTGCTTTGTGCATAACCTGTCATACGCATCACGGATTTTTATTTGTCACTCACACATGTTGCACTCCACTGATTCTAAGATATAGGGGGAGCTTTTCTCCCAAATTTGTGCTATTGGCATTTGAGGTCAAATTTTTTGAAAATTCCACTCATAGCACAAATTAAGGGGGAGCTCTAGCTATATCTAAGAATCTAAATGCGCTTTAACATTTTATTTGTAAGATTTAATCGAGTTGTCATCAATCACCAAAAAGGGGGAGATTGAAAGTGCATCTAGGCCCCTAAGTGGATTTTGGTGAATTGAATGACAAAGCAATTAAAGGTCTAATATATTTGTCTAAGATTGTGAGCAAGTTTTATTTATATATTCATGAGTTATTATTGGAACATTTATTGGTGAATGTATATTATATGGCTCGCATTAGAGAAGACAAATATATGGATGATCCTAATTCATAATGGCAAATATCAAGCAATAAAGGAAGATAAATAGTGGGGATATTTTGAGAAGGTCAATTCATGGTCTCCGGTACAAGACGTAGCTTGATTAAATTACAAGGACCATTAAAAAGAGAAGATGGTAATTCTCTAGACCAAGTGCAAGTCTTCATGTGGTAGTTGAATGAGGACACAAGGATGGATGTAAACCTTATGGTTCTTAATTGGAAGCTTGCATATTCGTTGTCTACTATGTACATTGCCGATACTAGGGCGTACATCATGTTCATGTTTCAGGGACGCCAGTATACTCTTTTCCGACACCATATTGCTGACAAACTTGGATTGAGGGATTTTGAAATAGAAAAGTACGACCATAAGACATCCCTACATAATATTGTCTACGGGGATCGTGAACCACCTCGGCATAGTTTGCTCGGTGGGTCCTTCCCGTCCGACGAGGAGATGGCCAGACTTTTTGTTGAGTCGTTCACAGGTAGGCGAGCATATCGCACGCCTGACATGCTTACCCCTAAGGCAAATGTGGTTCACCGGGCACTACGGAAGACATTATTACCATGGATTGGCAATGCAGAGTCGATCACTAGTCTTTAGCAGTGGCTTCTCCTTCACGTCATGACTGGCCGGCCCTTCGACATCGTGGACTTCATTTTAGCCGAGATTGAAGATGTTATCTTTGATGGGTTGACCGTGGCCCGAAATATGCCGTATGCTCACTGGATCTCCTTCATGCTGAGTAGTCTTACCAGAGTAGATGAAGATGGGGAAAGGGTGCGAACCGGACCCAAAGATTGGCGTCCCGAGTACATGATGTCTGAGACACATTTCAAGGAATACAGGCCTGCGAGACCAGGAGACAGACGTCGTGGCCTAAGGGCTACAATTGAGCCATCTCCTGATGACATTTGTTCCTCAGATAGTGAAGGCAATGAGGCGTCTCCAGTGAGACATCTCCGAGTACATGATGGTGCATCACTACCCACTGAAAAAACAGAAACAGTTCCGGTCACTCCAGTAACAACCAGTGAGCCAATGGACTCATCCTTCTTTGTGAAACTGATCCTTGAAAATCAGCGCGACCAGAGAAAGTTCTAGTCAATGATGGAGATGAGGATGGCACAGCAGGAGGAGTTAAACTACGCACACTCGGAGGAGATAGCGCAAATGGTAACACAGCACCAGCGCACTATGGAGAATTTTGTGAATGCTTCACTCAGTCATCTTCACCAAATTAACAGCTTACCGCCATCGCCCGCTCTACTCGCACCTATTGGTCAGACTCCCTTGCAACTCATGCTTCCTGCTAACTTGGGTAAATCATCTGAAGTCTATGAGTTGCCTCACAGTTCAGCAATTGGTTCACAATGGATGACAGAAAAGGATTCCAAAGAAGAAAAGGAAGCAGATGCAACAATTCTCAAGGTTCTATCTGATATTGCAGCAGAGGAAACGAATAAGGAAGATCCTTTGGCGGCAACAGCAAATGGTCCGGAAGATCCTGCTCCAGCTACCTCAGAAGGCTCTCGTGCAGCTGATCCTGCTTCAGCTCCTGCTACGTCGGAAGGCTTTCCTGCTCCTACTCCTGCTCCTGCTACCTCAGAAGGCTCTCCTGCTCCTGCTCCTGCTCCTGCTACCTCAGAAGGCTCTCCTGCTCCTGCTCCTACTACCTCAGAAGGCTCTCCTGCTCCTGCTCCTGCTACCTCAGAAGGCTCTCCTACTCCAGCTCCTGCTACCTCAGAAGGCTCTCCTGCTCCAGCTCCTGCTCCAGCTACCTCAGAAGGCTCTCGTGCAGCTGATCCTGCTCCAGCTCCTGCTACATCAGAAGGCTTTCCTGCTCCTACTCCTGCTCCTGCTACCTCAGAAGGCTCTCCTGCTCCTGCTCCTGCTACCTCAGAAGGCTCTCCTGCTCCTGCTCCTCCTACCTCAGAAGGCTCTCCTGCTCCAGCTCCTGCTACCTCAGAAGGCTCTCCTGCTCTAGCTCCTGCTACCTCAGAAGGCTCTCCTGCTCCTGCTCCTGCTCCGGCTCCTGGTGACCCTCTTCACAATACTGTTACATCGGCTCCTTCGAACACCGACGAAAAAGAGGTAGAATGTTAAACAATCCTTTTATTGTCATTGATTCCATTTGATTGTTATATTCGAGTTGAATAATACATTTTTCTTCATGTGTGCAAACCAGCTATAAAAATCGTTTTGCCTGGGCTTTGTGCTCAGGTCTTCATAATTGCTGACCAAGATGAAATTGTACCGGAGTCAGAAGACTCCCAATACTCTTGTACCGGGTTGCAGAATGAGATACAGGTACCAGCACTTCGTTTCCAGAGTAGAACATAATACTTATGTCGTGACGTTGAAGACTGCAACTTCCATACAATTGAATCCTCCGATTGGATTAATGACTTTGATCAATGCGGGATTCCTACAACCAAAACGGAGAGTTCTATGGCCTCGACATCACGCAATGCATGAGTCGTGCTATGCATAAAACGAACCCAACACTCCCTACGCATGCTTTTGTTTGTAATTTTCAATGTAATCCTCGAATCATGTCACAATACCGATGTTTGATGAGAGGAAGGGATGTATTGATCTCTAATGTGGGCATGATCCAGGAGTTTGCAACGTGACGTGCTCATAATCTTGTAGTACAAGGCGAACGAATCGACGAAGGAAGGGATGTGTTGATCTCCAATGTGGGCATGATCGAGGAGTATGCAACGTGATGTGCTCATGATCATGTAGTACTAGGCGAACGAATCGACGAAGGAAGGGCTGTGTTGATCTCCAATGTGGCCATGATCGAGTAGTATGCAACGTGACGTGCTCATGATCATGTAGTACTAGGTGAACGAATCGACGAAGGAAGGGATGTGTTGATCTCCAATGTGGGCATGACCGAGTAGTATGCAACGTGATGTGCTCATGATCTTGTAGTACTAGGAGAATCGAATTGACGAAGGAAGGGATGTGTTGATCTCCAATGTGGGCATGATCGAGAAGTTTGCAACGTGACGTGCTCTTAATCTTGTAGTACTAAGAATCGAATCGACGAAGGAAGGGATGTGTTGATCTCCAATGTGGGCATGATCGAGAAGTTTGCAACGTGACGTGCTCATAATCTTGTAGTACTAAGCCAATCGAATCGACGAAGGAAGGGTTGTGTTGATCTCCAATGTGGGCATGATCGAGGAGTATGCAACGTGACGTGCTCATGATCATGTAGTACTAGGCGAATCGAATCGACGAAGGAAGGGATGTGTTGATCAATATTAGGGGAGCAGTACATAAATGAAATGAGTAGTTCCTAGTCAAGGAATATCCTATCTAGGAGTATCTTGATTAGAGAAACATCCTTTGCCGCAGTATATAGCGCTGACCAGCCCTCAGAACAAACCGACGCGCGATTCAAATATTCGGAATTTCGGACGCCCGGGCAAAGCAGATATTAAATGTCCTTTTTGCTTCCCCCTTCCCAATGCACCCCGTTTCAGTCACCACCATAATGAAAGGGTAGATTGGTAATCTGACAAGGCCCTCCACCGAATTGGATAAATTACCCCTGCCCCCGTCCCTTCCCTCCCTTCTACTCCTCTCCTCGCCATCTCAAATCTTTCCGCCCCCATTTCACTCCCTCCTCGCCGGCAGCCCAAATCTTCACCTTCTCTCCTCCATCGTCTCAAATCTACCACTCATAGCTTCAGCCCCTTTCCCATCTGCCTCTGTAGTAGCAGCGGCGACGACACAATGGCACCGGGAGGGAAGGGCGTACGAAGGAAATATCCACAACAAGGTACAATGTTTTCCTCCTCGGTTTAGCATCCCCGGTGGATTCGTACTTGCGTGTTTTCCCATGTGGCAGATCCCATGTGTGCACTGGTTTTTTTTATCAGGTAGATCCCATGTCTACACTAGTTCTTTTTAGGATCTTGTTTTGACTAGGAACATCCTTTCAGGATCTTGCTCGGCTAGGAACATCCTACTGGTTCTTATAGAAGTTTTTAGATCTGACAGATCCCATGTCTACACTACTTCTTCTCAGGATCTTGTTTTGACTAGGAACATCTTTTTCAGGATCTTGTTTCGGCTAGGAACATCCTACTGGTTCTTATAGAAATGTTTAGATCTAGTTTTATTTACAGTGGTAGGCCAACCTTACAGAAGTTTCTCTGCTTTCATAACAGAAGTAGACGAGCGCGGCGATTACGAGCGGTAGAGGGACATGAATGTTTTGAAGAATCACAATTTCTTCTCTAGTCTTGGCATCGAGAAAATGAAAGCACTTTTAGCAGCTGACCGGTCAAGCAGAAAGGGTACCAATGATACAACAATACACGATTCGGATCCGGAGTACAACCCTTCTGATGAACATGAATCTGACCCAGAGACATGTCAACAAGAGGTAGTCTTATCATGAACTCATTTCATGTACTAGTTATGCAGGATTGCTTCTGATCTTCTCTTTCTTTGTTGAATTTTGTGTAATCAGGTCACTCATAGCCTACCTGTCAGTGGAGGAAGAGGGACCAAGACAATTCGGGCACCGGATGACCCTACCAGAATGCCTCCTAGACTGACTAGGACCAAGGCAAGGGAATTGGCTTTAGCTGATGGGAGTGGGACAACTCTTGATACACAAGAATTGCCCACTGAAGGCCAAGCAACAGCAACCCACGATGAGAACATCATTGACATGATAACTGCAGAAGGCAAGTCATTTGATCACATATTCAAATGTCCTAATTACCAACCGAATAATTATTAACTTGTATGGCTGTAACAAACTTGTTAGGTGATGCACGCCCTTCCAGAGCACAACGGGGGCCGCGGGATTCAAGAAGATTGGGCAGAGATCTGGACTGAATTAGCTAAGGCTTAAATGGCAAGATCCCTATACACAATCAAGAAGGGCTCAAACGCCCAGAGGCACCATTGCAATCTGTAAAGTTTGCATCAGAAGGTGGGATCATAGTGCGTGGGCACATACCGATCCTTCCTAGCTGGAAGGACTACAAGCCAAAGAAGAACCAGCAAGATGGTGAAAAGACTGAAGACCATCTCAAGAACTACATGGGCAAACTAGCGGTGTGCATATGTTCACTCTTCTACTACCATAGTTCTTTGCATCCATTCTTGTCATCCATTTTTCTGATAATTATCTTGTGCTAGGGGCAATTCGACATTGACACCACTAGTGAGCCTGTAAGGGTGGCATGCACTGACATGCTGAAGTCGATACAGAGACAGGTGAGGTATCGCCTGAAGCAAAAGTACTTCAATGATGTTCCAGCAAATGCAGTCCCAACTAAATCTCCTGTGCCCAATCTGACCGACGCCTAATGGAAGGCACTGGTTAACATGTGGTCTTCCCCTGAGCACAGGGTATGATAGAACTTCAACTTGCCACTACCACATTTTCATGTACTTATATATTTTTCTTAATCTTATTTCTTACACGAGTTCTTATTATTGTAAAGGCGAGGTGTAGTACAAACACCGGTAATCGAGGAAAGGTCAAGTACCATTAGCGCACGGGATCTCGAAGCTACATTGTACAAGCTAATCTTGTGGTAAGTAGATGAACAAGTCATGTTTTTGCTCTGTAGTTCATTTCATGAACCATTTTACAATGCTAGCACTTCGATAATTATGCCTGTTTTTGAAACATATTTAGAGGCAGAAGTATACTGCTGAAGGAGAAGGGCTAAGTCCACTTGATTATTTCAAGTCCTTCCACTGCAGCAAGAATGGCTTCACCGCTCCAGTATAGGTAGCCATTGTAAGTACTTGTCTGCTTTTGCATTTTTCTATGCAACAATACTAGAAACATGTGTGACTATTTTATTTTAAACCTTTCATTTTATTTCCTTTTTTAGGCTCGCATGGAACAAATTATCGCTGAACCTCAAGGCGACCAACCAAGAAAGACTGCTGCTGAAGCAGTGGTGGAAGTTGTCCCATCTAGGACTTTTCGGGAGGTTGCTGGCATTCGCCCGCCCTCCATGAAAAAGACTAGGGTTACTACTGCACTTCAGGTTCAGGAAATATGAGCTGGACTTAACAATGAGAAGCATGGGTGGGCACAACTGCGGCAGAAGATTGTTGAACAGGAGGCCGAGATGAGCGAACTGAGATTGAAGGCTCAAGAACAGGAGACAACATTGAAGTCTCAAACAGAAGCGCTTGAAGCTTTGAAGAAGAGCATAACTGACATGCATAATCTGATCCAAGGTTTGATAAATTTCAGCCTGGTTTATCCTCCTCTCAACTGAAGTGTGGTCCTGGTGAACTTGTGTTGCTGATGACTTGTTGTATGTTCATTCGATTCGATGCTAACTTGATGTATATTGCACAATTGTACTGGTTGAACTATTCCCTAAATGTGGTGTGAATTATATGGAAGTGGGAAATGTTTTGTTTTGTTGTCTGATTATGTGAATTATCAGCAGCGTCCAGAACAGTATACAGTGCCCTGCGAAATGCAATATGGGCTGATCTAAAAAAAGCAATATGGGCCGAGGCCCAGGAAAGGCCCTGTGGATAATGACCAAAATCAAATGTCCAAGCATAATGCAATATGGGCCAAGTTCGTTAGATTGCTAGGGCCCAAAATAAAATAGCCCAATATACTGTGTAACAAACATTTCGGGAATGGCCAAACAATATTAGGTGCATAAAGGCTCTTACATGGACCGGGCCTCAATTTGTGACGAACCGAAATCGTCATAACCCCCTGCCACTTCGGAGCCACGATGGATCTCGGTCCGATGTGGCATGTACCTTATGACGCCTTTGTGTTACGAATTTATACGCATCATTAAACTCATGACGCCGGGAAATAAGGTCTCGTCATTAATCGCGGTTTGTGACGCTCGATTAGTGACAGAGCGTTTTCGTAACAACCGACGTCGTTAATCGCGGTTTATGACGAGAAACGGCCTTTTTTTGGCGTCACTAGTCGACGTTTTTCTTGTAGTGTCTTGAACTTGATGGGTTTTTGGAAATCATTTGTTTGGGGAGGAAACACTGGTGGATCTGGGGTTGTGTCAAGTCGGTTTCTCAATGGGTTTGGCTTAGGAGCATAGGCATTTTTGTGGAAGGTTTTTGGTGGAGCTTGGATATCACCAATCTTCTCTCCTCCCTCACCACTACACTCTCCAATCTTATCCGACCCAAGCGCTTGCCCATCATAGCGCTTGTATGCCTCTATCATCATCATAAGTTGTGGTTCATGACCCGACAACCAACCCATCATTTTTCTCAACTCATCATTTTCATCCTGCACGCGATCAACATAATGTGCAAGTTCCCGGTTCTTTACAGCATGCAATTCACAAGTAGAGCAGGAAGTGGGAATAGGAGCTTTCAATTCAGCTTCAAGTGAAACAAAGTAAGCACGAGACTCATCAAGCTTTCCATGCAAAACACGGCAAGAAGTGCAAGCACCTAGCAAAGCAGGTCTAGACTTAAGCTCAGCCACTTCAACCCTAAGCACATCTAGTTCCTCACACTTGGAGGCATGCTTTTCCTTAAGAGCAGTAAGATCAGCTAGGAACACAGAGCAATCAGCACAATCAACCTCATCAGAAACAACAGGTGAAGCCTTAAGCGATTCAATTTCAAGCTTAGCATCCAGGTTTTGTGTTTCAAGCTCAGCCACTCTAGTCCTAGCATCCTCAAGCGAGGCCCTATGCTCCTTTCTCATCTTCTTAGCCTCTCTAAGCATGTCATCACGATTATCAAGCAATTTTCTTAGCTCCTTATTCTCCTGGCGCAAGAAGGAAAGCTCGTCACGTACCTCATCCTCGGAGTCGAAGTCCGAGTCGTCCTTCTGACTCTTCTTGCTGCCGGAGCTGTGTGCCATGCCGCAGAAGCCGTCACGCGCGAAGCAGCTCAGCCCGTTCAGGTTCTTGGATCCCTTCTTGCTCTTGCGCTGATCACCTTCGTCTTCACTGCTACCACTACGTGAAAAACTCACTTTGGTAACGGGCATAGATTGCCTTTAGTAACGGGCAAAGCGCCCATTGCCGATCAAGTGTTACAAATGAGCCAAGAAAGGTAACGGGCAGATGCCCGTTACTGATAACACATATTTGTAACGAGCATCAAACAACGACTGTTACCACAACTAGCCACCGGTCACGTGAAATGGCTGTTTCTCTGGGCCCACAGGGAACTTTAGTAATGGGCACCAAAACAATGACTGTTACATCAAGTCAACATCGGAGAGCCGTGCTGTAAACATGCGTCTCTTCTATCTCGACCAAATGAGATGCGTCTATTTCACACGCGTCTCAGCACAGCTAGGATTAGTAACGGGCATCAAGCAACAACCGTTACCACAACTAGTCATCGGTCACGTGAAATGGCTGTTTCTCTGGGCCCACAGGGAACTTTGGTAACGGACACGAAAACAGAGCCCGTTACTGTGAACTCAACATCGGAGACGCGCTCTGTGAACCTGCGTCTCCTCTGTCTCGACGAAATGAGACGCATTTGTTTTCACACGTGTCTGCTGTCTCTCGACTAAAGGAGACGCGTGCTGTCAACCCGCGTCTCCTCTATCTCGACGAACGGGCCAGGTTCTGGGGCCCACCGGTCAGTACTGGTAACGGGCTTTTACGCTGCCCGTTACATTATTGGCACGTTTGTAACAGGCATTCCGAATGAAGCCCGTTACTCACTTATCAGTGTTTGCAACGAGCTTTAATTAACGCCCGTTACAGATGCGTAGGCCACCCCTACAGTAACCTGCCTGCTTGCCAGCTGCATCCTGGAACCAGCCAGGATTTGGCAGCCATCAGGGGCTGCATCCTGCCATCTTGGAACCAGCCATGATATGGCAGCCACCACAGCAAGGAGACATCACAAACACAAAAGCAAGATCACATCAAGTTTCAAGTTACTCATCAGGGCTTGTTTGGATGGAGTCATGAGAAAACTGCCTGAATCAGGCAGCATCTGACCCCAACCAAGCAAGCCAAGTAGGTTTCTCAGGCAACAACACGTGACTAAAGAAGACTGAATGCCGCAAGTTTCAAGTTTCTGGCTACAATGAACTCACGGTGCACTATTATAGAAGTTGTCGTTTCGGTCGATGGTTTCCTTAAGAATGTACTCGCACAGCATCTCCTGGACCCGCTTTAGATCTTCTATGGAAACATCTACAACAGCTTTTAAATCCTGCAAAATACAATCATTTATGAGAATACAAGTACAAATCAGTTTCTAAAATCAGATGGAGAATATGAGTAGAGACAAGGTTGACCATTATTATCTACTTACAGCAGCCTTCTAGATGTCAGGTATGTCATCGAGTAGTCTTAACATATGGAATGCCACATGGAATCCACACAAAGAGGACCGCCATGGCTGCTGAGCACACTACATCGAGGTACCAAATGACAAGTTAATGCAGTACCAAATAGGTAAGAAGGGACAATAAAAAAACCTCGGTCTTACATCGAGATTTGGTTTGTGCTTGAGTGTTGTGGCTTTTGGCTTTTTTTTCTTTCCTTTCATCACTCCGTCCTGTGCATGATCAGCAAAGGCTCTGCGTGATCAGCAATACCGATTAGAAACACTAAGAGATTGAATTTTTGTGAACAAAACCTACAAGATACTGTACCAAAGGCCCTGCATGATCAGCAATACCGATTAGAAACACTAAGAGATTGAATTTTTGTGAACAAAACCTACAAGATACTGACCAGTCCACATCAACTTTGAGGTCTGCGAACTTTAGCGCGGGATGTTGTTTAGAAGAATCTAGATACCAAACCTCTTTGAACTTCATACAGATGATCAGTGTTACCCAGTGGCCAGTGTAGTAGGCACCCACCACGTAGTCGTTGTTCATTGCATTTGCGATTGCTTTGGTAACAAGGCCAGAATGCTGAGAAATATTTGTGGAAGTAACAAAATCTAGATCTAAAAACCCAACACTGATCTGCATCTCCACTGCCTTGTCCCTCATTTTCCTACAAAAAATCAAATTGTTAGCATGCATGAACTTTGTGGTCAAAATTCAAGAAATATCTTTTTAGGTTTTAAGGGACTTACAATGTCCACAACCTCAAGAAGGTAACATCCAGAGAAGCTAGAGTTATAAGGTTATACACGCTACTAAATGCAATGTTTAACATTAAAGCACCACCACCTTTAAAGTAGTGTTGATCCACCTTTGCTGGAAAGGCAAGTTTATCCTTACTGTGTTCCATGACGTAAGCATGCAACCTAGCACAATTTGGTCAAGCAGCCTCTAAGTTTGCTTTTGACAACATAGGTGCACCAGGCTTGTATTTTGGTCGTTCCTGTTCTGTCCCAATAATACAGTTAAGAATCTCATCTTTAGACAGAGGTTTCCTGGCCTGGTTCCCCTTCTGCAGTGGAGATTACCTGGGCTCCTTCTGTTGCAGAGGCTGCTGTACATGTTGTATCTACTGCTTAGGGGGAGGTTGCCTGGGCTCCTCCTGCTGCTGCTGCAGGGGCTGCTGTTTCGTCTGTTGCTTATCCTCATGTTGCAGCTGCTGCTTAGGCGGATTTTGCTTGGGCTCCTCCGGCTGTTGTCGACGCTCCTGCTGCGTAGTTTTGTTGATCTGCTGCTGCTGCTGCTGTTGAGCCTTCTCTTGTTGACACTGAGTTGTAGTACCTCCATCTGATGTTGTACCCCTGCTACCTATTGCGACTTCAGGGTTGGGATGCCTCGTCATGGGTGGTATAAGGCACCTGTCCTTTGGCCATTGGATCCTTTGAACGAGAGCCTCAGCTAGGGTTGCTATGTCACCCCCATCAATTGGTACAGGCAGAGGGTAGTGACCTGCAATGGCCCACACATAAGTAGGTTTCACCACAACATACCCATCCTGCACCGGTACTGCATGGCAAGCCTTTTGAAATGGAAAGACTTTCGCTAGTGCGAGCTCCACATTAATCCCGGTGCCATCCAAAAGGCTGCATGCGGTTGGCTCTGTCAGGCTATCTATTGTGTCCAGCATAGGTGATCGACTATCACTATGCACTTGATTCACTTCGTCCTCGTTGGCATTCCAATGGTCTTGCTCTCTGCCACACGCATCTTCCTCGCTGTCATGTGCATGTTCTCCCTCGCGATCATGCACATCTTCTTCCTCGTTGCCATGCACATCTTCTTCCTCGTTGCTTCTGACAGGCGCTGATAATTGGGAAGGAAGAAGTGCATTTTTCGGTATTTTGATGCCTGATAGTCTTAGAGCATGGACAACTGTTTTAAATGTTATGTCCATCATATCATCAGACCTCTTGTTCCTCCTCTTCTTCCTGTACATTCCAGCAAATTCTTCAACAAACGCTTTACCCTAGCCAAGTGAAATAGACACGCCTCGGACTCGACCTCGATGCTCTGGAGTCTCAAGTGCTGCGGTGAGGATATCATCCTCCCTAACCCCAGAGAAAGAACTATCGCTACCCTAAGCTGCAAGTGTTTTCACCCTATCTGCTACCCCCACCACCGTAGGGTTACTGAATGTTATGCCACTGCTTCCTTCACTAGTATTCTTCCTCTTCTTCCCTACCCTTGCTCACAGATAAGGTCTCGAACGTTCAGGAAATTGGTCCCAAGGGTTCTGTTTTCCTTCTGCAGCTAGCTTTGCATCCTCCTCCTCCCACTCTTTCCTTTTACCACGATAACCTTTTCTGTCCGTCTTGTGTGGCTTATTATGCAATGCTCTCTTTTGTTTCATCTCCTAGCTCAATTGCTGAAATGAAGGAGAATTGGTTTCCTGCACAAACATGTCCCAGTCTTGTTGCTGCAAAAAGGCATGCTTCACAAAGGGAGTCTCCTCTTCGCTCACATATTTTTTTCTAAAATGGGCCTTGAACCGCCATTGCAAGGTTCCAATCTCTGATATAGCTGCCTTAACTGTCTTCTTGCGAACAGATTCTTACAGATTGGCTGGGTAATCTAGCTTTTCCTCTAAAACTGTGAATAGATGTTCCTTCTCAATTGGTGAGAGATCATCAACCGCCTTGTTGATTGACACCCTCTCCCGAGCAATGAGGCCACAGACCAATACAAATCTATCCCTCGCAGCATCAGGGGTAGGCCAAAAATTGGCATCAAGTCCAGTTGCAGTCAACTTGTCTTCTGGCCATTTGGTTTGTGTCCTTGACTCGCGGGATCGAGTACTACTCGCAGCAGTCTGTGCTGAGTGACCCTATGAAGAAGGTTCACCGCTGATGGGCTGTGATGGTGCACTGGAGGTAGAGGAGTTTGTTGTTGTGGGAGACTACATAGATGATATGTCAGGTTGTTAGTAGAGCAACATAAGCAAGACTGAAAATCTAAATAAAATTCTTATTGGATAAATTCGTTTTCTCTGACAGGCAAAATAGCTGATATTAGACTAGAAATCATTACAAGTCGTAAATAAAATTAGCATAGACATACACAGTTCATATTTTACTTAATTAGATTACAGGGATAGGTGCTAACCATTTTGATAGGGACACAACAATATGCTTTTATATCAAAGCAGAGAATAAATTCCTTCGACTACTTCCTTGTCCAACTTCAGCAGCGATGGATTGTGTGTTCCATGTGTACATGCAACAAGAGGATAAAATAATCATGACATTATATATGACAGTAGTGAAACAACACTCACAACACATCATGACACCAACAATAACAATATATATGACAGTAGTGAAAAATTAACACTCACAACAAAGCATAGGATAGTCTAGTTATCACTACATTATAAACCACTGCGATGCAATTCCCACTGACATTATGTGGCCATCAGAATTAAAGTATGCTGACAGGTCAAAGCATAATTGTCGATCTGGTACATTCAAAGCATAGCATAATTAAAGTATGCTAACATCCTCAATGCTTTTCATGAATTTACACTGCAAAAATTGTAGCACCAGGAACATGAAAATGAATTTCAACAGTTCATATAACTTCATCTGTTTGCAACAATTTATTCAAACAGACTTGGAGCAACAAAATCCATCCATCAAATCCACAGTCAACCAATTAAAAATGAACTATTAAGGCATGTCTCCCTAATCCACCTTGACATGAATATATAACAGATTGGGTGGACTACATTATAAACCACTGTGATGCAATTCCTACTGACATTGTGTGGTTATCAGAATTAAAGTATGCTAACAGGTCCAAAGCATAATTGTCGATCTGGTACATTCAAAGCATAGCAGAATTAAAGTATGCTAACATCCTCAATACTTTTCATGAATTTACAGTGCAAAAATTGTAGCACCCGGACCATGAAAATGAATTTCAATAGTTCAGATAACTTCATCTGTTTGCAACAATTTATTCAAACAGACTTGGAGCAACAAAATCCGTCCATCAAATCCACAGTCAATCAATTAAAAATGAACTATTAAGGCATGTCTCCCTAATCCACCTTGACATGAATATATAGCAGATTGGGTGGACTACTTTATAAACCACTACGATGCAATTCCCACTGACATTATGTGGCCATCAGAATTAAAGTATGCTAACAGGTCCAAAGCATAACTGTCGATCTGGTACATTCAAAGCATAGCAGAATTAAAGTATGCTAACAGGTCCAAAGCATAACTGTCGATCTGGTACATTCAAAGCATAGCAGAATTAAAGTATGCATTAATCCTCAATGCTCTTCATGAATTTACAGTGCAAAAATTGTAGCACCGGGAACATGAAAATGAATTTCAACAGTTCATATAACTTCATCTGTTAGAAACAATTTATTCAAACATGAGAAAACTCATCAGGGCTTGTTTGGATGTTGTCATGAGAAAACTGCCTGAATCAGGCAGCATCTGACCCCAACCAAGCAAGCCAAGTAGGTTTCTCAGGCAACAACATCTGACTGAAGAAGACTGAATGCCGCAAGTTTCAAGTTTCTGGCTACAATGAACTCAGGGTGCACTATTATAGAAGTTGCCATTTCGGTCGATTGTTTCCTTAAGAATGTACTCGCACAGCATCTCCTGGACCCGCTTTATATCTTCTGTGGAAACATCTACGACAGCTTTAAAATCCTGCAAAATATAATCATTTATGAGAATACAAGTAGAAATCAGTTTCTAAAATCAGATGGAGAATATGAGCAGAGACAAGGTTGACCATTATTATCTACTTACAGCAGCCTTCTTGATGTCAGGTATGTCATCGAGTAGTCTTAACATATGGAATGCCACATGGAATCCACACAAAGAGGACCACCATGGCTGCTGAGCACACTGCATCGAGGTACCAAAATTACAAGTTAATGCAGTACCAAATAGGTAAGAAGGGACCATAAAAAAACCTCGGTCTTACATCGAGATTTGGTTTGTGCTTGAGTGTTGTGGCTTTTGGCTTTTTTTTCTTTCCTTTCGTCACTCCGTCCTGTGCATGATCAGCAAAGGCCCTGCGTGATCAGCAATACCGATTAGAAACACTAAGAGATTGAATTTTTGTGAACAAAACCTACAAGATACTGTACCAAAGGCCCTGCATGATCAGCTATACCGATTAGAAACACTAAGAGATTGAATTTTTGTGAACAAAACCTACAAGATACTGACCATTCCACAACAACTTTGAGGTCTGTGAACTTTAGCGCGGGATGTTTAGAAGAATCTAGATACCAAACCTCTTTGAACTTCATACAGATGATCAATGTTACCCAGTGGCCAGTGTAGTAGGCACCCACCATGTAGTCGTTGTTCATTGCATTTGCGATTGCTTTGGTAACAAGGCCAGAATGCTGATAATTATTTGTGGAAGTAATAAAATCTGGATCTAAAAACCCAAGACTGATCTGCATCCCACTGCCTTGTCCATCATTTTCCTACAAAAAATCAAATTGTTAGCATGCATGAACTTTGTGGTCAAAATTCAAGAAATATCTTTTTAGGTTTTAAGGGACTTACAATGTCCACAACCTCAAGAAGGTAACATCCAGAGAAGCCAGAGTTATAAGGTTATACACGCTACTAAATGCAATGTTTAACATTAAAGCACCACCACCTTTAAAGTAGTGTTGATCCACCTTTGCTGGAAAGGCAAGTTTATCCTTACTGTGTTCCATGATGTAAGCATGCAACCTGGCACAATTTGGTCCAGCAGCCTCTAAGTTTGCTTTTGACAACATAGGTGCACCAGGCTTGTATTTTGGTCGTTCCTGTTCTGTCCCAATAATACAGTTAAGAATCTCATCTTTAGACAGAGGTTTCCTGGCCTGGTTCCCCTTCTGCAGTGGAGATTACCTGGGCTCCTCCTATTGCAGAGGCTGCTGTACATGTTGCATCTGCTGCTTAGGGGGAGATTGCCTGGGCTCCTCCTGCTGCTGCTGCAAAGGCTGCTGTTTCGTCTGTTGCTTATCCTCATGTTGCAGCTGCTGCTTAGGCGGAGTTTGTCTGGGCTCCTCCGGCTGTTGTCGACGCTCCTGCTGCGTAGTTTTGTTGATCTGCTGCTGCTGCTGTTGAGCCTTCTCTTGCTGACACTGAGTTGTAGTACCTCCATCTGATGTTGTACCCCTGCTACCTGTTGCGGCTTCAGGGTTGGGATGCCTCGTCATGGGTGGTATAAGGCACCTGTCCTTTGGCCATTGGATCCTTTGAACGAGAGCCTCAGCTAGGGTTGCTAGGTCACCCCCATCAATTGGTACAGGCAGAGGGTAGTGACCAGCATTGGCCCACACATAAGTAGGTTTCACCACAACATACCCATCCTGCACCGGTACTGCATGGCAAGCCTTTTGAAATGGAAAGACTTTCGCTAGTGCGAGCTCCACATTAATCCCGGTGCCATCCAAAAGGCTGCACGCGGTTGGCTCTGTCAGCTTATCTATTGTGTCCAGCATATGTGATCGACTATCACTGTGCACTTGATTCACTTCGTCCTCGTTGGCATTCCAATGGTCTTGCTCTCTGCCACACACATCTTCCTCATTGTCATGCGCATGTTCTTCCTCGCGATCATGCACATCTTCTTCCTCGCTGCCATGCACATCTTCTTCCTCGTTGCTACTGACAGGCGCTGATAATTGGGAAGGAAGAAGTGCATTTTTCGGTATTTCGATGCCTGATAGTCTTAGAGCATGGACAACTGTTTTAAATGTTATGTCCATCATATCATCAGACCTCTTGTTCCTCCTCTTCTTCCTGTACATTCCAGCAAACTCTTCACCAAACCCTTTACCCCAGCCAAGTGAACTAGACACGCCTCGGACTCGACCTCGATGCTCTGGAGTCTCAAGTGCTGCGGTGAGGATATCATCCTCTCTAACCCCAGTGAAAGAACCATCGCTACCCTAAGCTGCATGTGTTTTCACCCTATCTGCTACCCCCACCACCGCAGGGTTACTGAATGTTATGCCCCCGCTTCCTTCACTAGTATTCTTCCTCTTCTTCCCTACCCTTGCCCGCAGATAAGGTCTCGAACGTTCAGGAAATTGGTCCCAAGGGTTCTGTTTTCCTTCTGCAGCTAGCTTTGCATCCTCCTCCTCCCACTCTTTCCTTTTACCATGATAACCTTTTCTGTCCGTTTTGTGTGGCTTATTATGCAATGCTCTCTTTTGTTTCATATCCTGGCTCAATTGCTGAAATTAAGGAGAATTGGTTTCCTGCACAAACATGTCCCAGTCTTGTTGCTGCAAAAAGGCATGCTTCACAAAGGGAGTCTCCTCTTCGCTCACATATTTTTTCTTAAATGGGCCTTGAACCGCCATTCCAAGGTTCCAATCTCTGATATAGCTGCCTTAACTGTCTTCTTGCGAACAGATTCTTCCAGATTGGCTGGGTAATCTTGCTTTTCCTCTAAAACTGTGAACAGATGTTCCTTCTCAATTGGTGAGAGATCATCAACCGCCTTGTTGATTGACACCATCTCCCGAGCAATAAGGCCACAGACCAATACAAATCTATCCCTCGCAGCATCAGGGGTAGGCCCAAAATTGGCATCAAGTCCAGTTGCAGTCAACTTGTCTTCTGGCCATTTGGTTTGTGTCCTTGACCCGCGGGATCGAGTACTACTCGCAGCAGTCTGTGCTGAGTGACCCTGTGAAGAAGGTTCATCGCCGATGGGCTGTGATGGTGCACTGGAGGTAGAGGAGTTTGTTGTTATGGGAGACTACATAGATGATATGTCAGGTTGTTAGTAGAGCAACATAAGCAAGACTGAAAATCTAAACAAAATTCTTATTAGATAAATTCGTTTTCTCTGACAGGCAAAATAGCTGATATTAGACTAGAAATCATTACAAGTCGTAAATAAAATTAGCATAGACATACACAGTTCATATTTTACTTAATTAGCATACAGGGATATGTGCTAACCATTTTGACAGGGACACAACAATATGCTTATATATCAAAGCAGAGAATAAATTCCTTCAACTACTTCCTTGTCCAACTTCAGCAGCGATGGATTGTGTGTTCCATGTGTACATGCAACAAGAGGATAAAGCAATCATGACATTATATATGACAGTAGTGAAACAATACTCACAACACATCATGACACCAACAATAACAATATATATGACAGTAGTGAAAAATTAACACTCACAACAAAGCATAGGATAGTCTAGTTATCACTACATTATAAACCACTGCGATGCAATTCCCACTGACATTATGTGGCCATTAGAATTAAAGTATGCTGACAGGTCAAAGCATAATTGTCGATCTGGTACATTCAAAGCATAGCAGAATTAAAGTATGTTAACATCCTCAATTCTTTTCATGAATTTACACTGCAAAAATTGTAGCACCAGGAACATGAAAATGAATTTCAACAGTTCATATAACTTCATCTGTTTGCAACAATTTATTCAAACAGACTTGGAGCAACAAAATCCATCCATCAAATCCACAGTCAACCAATTAAAAATGAACTATTAAGGCATGTCTCCCTAATCCACCTTGACATGAATATATAACAGATTGGATGGACTACATTATAAACCACTGTGATGCAATTCCCACTGACATTGTGTGGCCATCAGAATTAAAGTATGCTAATAGGTCCAAAGCATAACTGTCGATCTGGTACAGTCAAAGCATAGTAGAATTAAAGTATGCTAACATCCTCAATACTTTTCATGAATTTACAGTGCAAATATTGTAGCACCAGGAACATGAAAATGAATTTCAACAGTTTATATAACTTCATCTGTTTGCAACAATTTATTCAAACAGATTTGGAGCAACAAAATCCATCCATCAAATCCACAGTCAATCAATTAAAAATGAACTATTAAGGAATGTCTCCCTAATCCACCTTGACATGAATATATAGCAGATTGGGTGGACTACTTTATAAACCACTACGATGCAATTCCCACTGACATTATGTGGCCATCAGAATTAAAGTATGCTAACAGGTCCAAAGCATAACTGTCGATCTGGTACATTCAAAGCATAGCAGAATTAAAGTATGCTAACAGGTCCAAAGCATAACTGTCGATCTGGTACATTCAAAGCATAGCAGAATTAATGTATGCATTAATCCTCATTGCTCTTCATGAATTTATAGTGCAAAAATTGTAGCACCGGGAACATGAAAATGAATTTCAACCGTTCATATACCTTCATCTGTTAGCAACAATTTATTCAAACAGACTTGGGGCAACAAAATCTATCCATCAAATCCACAGTCAATCAATTAAAAATGAACTATCAAGGCATGTCTCCCTAATCCACATTGACATGAATATATAGCAGATTTGGTGGCCGAGCAGAGAGAGGTCGTTGGGGGTTCAAGCAGGACTAACCTCTGTCGCGAATGAAGTAGTTATTCTCGTGATGGTCGGAGGGGCCGGATCCATGTCGGCTCGTGGCCTGAGGTGGCCGGCTCGTCGTCGTGGCCGGGGATGACGGATCCGCGTCAACCATCTTTAGGTTGGCCGGAAAGCCGTCCGCACGCCAGTAACCGCGTCCTCATCACCGTCGTCACGCAGGGAGCGGCGGGGTTGGAGAAGAGCAGGGCTACGGCGGGGAGAGGACGACGAAGGCGAGCGGGGAGAGCGGGCGTTGTGGGTTTATGTAGCGAGGAGTCGAATATGTCCCTTGAGGAACTGCGCGCGTAACTGTGTTTAAGGAAATTACTGGCGTGCCCTTGAACGGCTCTCTAGTGGAATTGGAATTCCATGGGCATTATAGTCAATATAGGTGGAAAATTTTGCGCAGCCCGTGCACGGTTTGCCTACTGATGCTGACGCGTGGGCCAGTGTCATTGGCGATGATGGTTAGTGAACCCGCATCGCCTTTGTTGGCAGTTGGGTCCGGCGGGCGGGCAGCGGTTATCTTTTTATTTTGGCTGCTGACGCTAACACGTGGGCCAGCCACTATTTTTTTCGAATGAAACGTGCTTCCCTAAAATATTAGAGCCCAAAAAACAACACCTAAAAAATCATAAAAATACGAACAATTCGTATTTGGACATTTAGTATTTGAATGAAATATCAACAGTCACACTTGTGTGCCCAAGATTCTTAGAATTCGTTTTTACATCCCATGTTAATGATGTAATAATTCTAATAACATCTAGTGTGCTCTAAAAAATCTACAAAGTGACTTGGCAACATAATTTGGGTACCTAGACTTGTCTTCAAAATTTCAAATGGTTTCGATGAAGGAATAATATACTTGTGTACAAATGTCTACATCTCTCACATAGTTTCCTAAAATGTTGCTTGAACATTGAAGTTTTCCACACTTTGCAACATGTTCGAACTCATATGCATTTGAAAACTTAACAAAACCTTGTGTTCACCTTAAGATTACGAAAATGCAAAGTTTCATTACAGGAGGTGTGGAAAACAAATATTATTTATATGTTGTACTTACATGGAACAAGATAAGGCATATAAACATTGTTCAAGAAACGGAATATACACTAAATAATGAAATTAATGAAAACACAGTGATTTTAGAAAACTGTAGAAAAAAATAATCAAATTTAGACTAATTACGATGGAGAAATACATGTTACAAAATTTGATTGAAGATTAAAAAGAGAAATGCCGTCGGCGACGCGGGACGGATAAACTGTTCTTCATTCTCCAATAGAACAAAGGAGGAAGCAGAGGGCACCGCTGCCCGCCGCTGCCCCCGCCGTGCCCGCTTCGGCGGTTTTGACACCCAAGAGGGCATCCTAGGCCTCGTCAGCAGCAAATGAGACCACCGCAACCTTCGATTTGACTCACAGACATGACAAATCAAATCTTGTCTATCAAAAACCGATTAAAACCCAACATCATGATAAAATCAAATCTGTGTTTAGTAATATCTAATAATTTACATTCAAGATAGATAATGTTCATTGATGCTTGCGCCTACATCCCGATGTTCATCCTGCTGACGGCGTACTCCACGGCGACGCTGAAGTTACACGTCCAGAGGTCGAACTCATGACGGATGCGACACTCGGCGATGTAGTAGTGGATGATCTCTGAGGTCTCCGGCCTGTAGCGCCTACATCCCGCTGCCCAAATGCAGATGTGGGGATTCTGGACGGGCAGCAACGGAATGCCGTCGTCGTCGTCACCAAGCCAGTACCACCACGCAATGTTGTGGAGATCCCGGTTGACGAGGTAGCACAACCGCCGTAGGTTGTGGTTCTTCCACCACCCGTCAGGGGGTGACGGGCCGCCGCTGATTTCCTGGAGCAGTGCCATGGCTTCGGGGTCTACAAGGTTGCAACGGTACTTTAGCATCGCTAAGAAGTACTTCGCACCGGAGTCTTCAGCAGCGGCATCTCCGATGAGCTTCAGACCCTTATCAGGATTCCACCGCCTCATTAACCTCTCCATCCCCTCGAAGCATAATAAGTCCAGATGATTGGCCTCACGGAAGCAGCGCTCAAAGGACGACCTGACATAGCAATTCTTGCACACCTGACGAAGCTCACGCAGCGACACGTGCAGTAGTACCTCATCAGAGTCGCAGATGCGCCGGAAGGTGCCGCAGATTTTATTACGAAGGTTCAGAAAATGAATGACGGGCTCATCCTTGATGGAGTGGATGATGATCTCGGTGATAAGATCATCTAGCAGCAGCAGCATCAAGCACACCGCGGCCATCAAGGAGAAGGGGAGGAAATAGAAAAGCGACGGGGTTTGGAAATTGAAAGGCGATAAGGTTGAAATTGAAGGCGACGAGGGTTGAAGTTGAAGGCGATGAGGTTTGGAAATAGAAGAAGGCGACTCGGCCATCTAAACAATAAATGGAAATTGAAAAGGCACCGCAGTTGGGCTACTGCCACGGACGAGTGGCCCCGACATCATTGCCCCTGCCCCTTCACCTTCCCGCGTAATTGAAAGGCGACGCGTGGTTTTGGACGGTTTTGAACCCGAAACGGAGCCCGATGCACTGTAGTGGTAGTAGTGGAGTAGTGGGTGGGGGCAGAGGCGCCTGACGGTTCTGCGTCTTGTCAATATAACTCCCCTGCCTTCCCCTGCTTTCCCCTGCTTCTTCCATAAGATTATCATCTCTTTTGCTTCTTCTTCCTCCTCGCGATCCACCACTACAAATCTTCGGTCACCGAGAGATCAGGAAGGAGGAGATGGTGTCGAGGAGCCCGCTGCGGGGACGAAGGGAGGACGACGACGACGAAAGCCACCATCGGAGAAAGTTGGAGAAGGGGAAGGAGCCGGCGACCAAGGACGCCGACGAGGAACCATTCTTCGACAGCACTAAGTTCGTCGTCGACCTACTCAGGAGCACCTTCAGAAAGCTTCAAGATGTTGGCGAGGCCTTTGACATCAAGGCGCCTCATGAAGTGGGCAAGGACCCGAGCGTGAAGGGTCTCACCTTCAGGATCATGGGTTGGCTGAGAAGCTCGAGAACCTCCCCGTGGTCAAGTGGGCTGGCCGCCACTTCGTCTTCGATGACGGCGGCTCCAACGGCTCCGACGGCAGCCACGGCGGCGACGACAGCGGGAATCCGATGGTGGCGACCGACTAAATGATAGACTCCTCTACCATGTATAGTCATAATCTGTGTGTGTGTTTGTGTCTTTGTCAGGTTGTTGGACATGAACTGCTTAGTTTGTTTGTCGATCATGAACTGCTTAGTTAATTAGTTTGGTTGTTGTATTTTTGTATGTCATGAACTCGATCTAATAGACGCGAGTAGATCCATCCACGTCTCCTATAATATGTGTTCTATTGTGATGAACTGGAGATTTGTTGTGATGAATTAGATCTTAGAAACAATAGATACTCATTGCCGACGCGGGTTAGCGAACCTGCATCGCCTTTGTTGGCAGTTGGGTCTGGGCGGGCAGGCAACGATTGTCTTTTTTATATTGGTTGCTGACGCTGACGCGTGGGCCCGTCACTATTTTTTTTTGGAATGAAACTTGCTTCCATAAAATATTAGAGCCCATAAAACAGCACCTAAAAATTATAAAAATACGAACAATTCATATTGGGACATTTAGTATTTGAATAAAATATCAACCGTCACACTTGTGTGCCCAAAATTCTTATAATTCATTTTTACACCCCATCGTAATTATATAATAATTCTAATAACATCAAATGTGCTCTAAAAAATCTACAAATTGCCTTGGCAACATAATTTGGGTACCTAAATTTGTCTTCAAAATTTCAAATGGTCTCGATGAAGGAATAATATACTTGTGTACAAATGTCTACATCTCTCACATAGTTTCCTAAAATGTTGCTTGAACATTGAAGTTTTCCACACTTTGCAACATGTTCGAACTCATATGCATTTGAAAACTTAACAAAACCTTGTGTTCACCTTAAGCTTACGAAATGCAAAGTTTCATCACTAATGGTTGTCTAAAACAAATATTATTTATATGTTGTTGTACTTACAAAGAACAAAATAAAGCATATAAACATTATTCAAGAAACTAAATATACAGTAAACAATAAAATTAATGAAAATATGGTGATTTTAGAAAAATTTAGAAAAAAATATCAAATTTGGACTAATTACGACGAAGAAATACATGTTACAACATTTGATTGCAGATTAAAAGGAGAAATGCGAACTGTTCTTCATTCGAATAGAACTGAGCCCCACAGTCAGTAGCGACACGGGACTGATAACCCGCGTTGGCTTTGCTGCTCTTCCAAAAATTTACACAGATAATACGAGCAACATACAAAAGCTAATCCACTACTGATTTCCTATTCCAATACTCTGTTCGAACTTCACCATTTCGCGGTGGAGCCTACAGTCTTCGCTGCAAAACAGAGAAAAGCCATCCTTTATCCACACCACAGCCGTCGCCGTTGCCTGCGCATGGCTGATCGCCGTGCACCTGTGCCGGAGGCGGCAGCGGTTCACCCCAAATGCGCCAAGTCGAGGAGTGGATCGCACACGCGGCCTTCTCGCGCAAAGGCAGACACCCCTCGTTGCTTAGCCATCTCGACATCGTATGCTGCCGCCCACGACCCGCCTCATGTACCGCTTCGCGGTGTTGTCGGTGGCGGCACCGCCATTGTCCCTGTAGAGCAAGATGGCGTATAGATAGGCCGCCGCATCGTGCCCACCCTCGGCGGCGCGCTGGAGATCATTGCTTTCCCTGTTTTCCATGAACACAGCTTTGATCCCGGAGAAGAAGTAAGCCTCCGGATTCCCGAGATCGGTCAGCATAGCAAGGAAGGCTTTGTAGGCGGTGGGGTCCCACACCCAAGAAATCTCATCTCTTATCCCCTCTATCGACAAACGCCGGCCGACGTCGCCGTGGCCGCACACGCGGCGCATGGTCGAGCAAGTACCGCGTAGGCTGCGGAGGTCAGCCAAGGGCCGCTCCGAGGTCGCACCGATGCGTGCCGCAATCTCAATGCGAAGGTCTTGAGGGAGGTCCAGCAGCGACGACGGCTAGTGCCGCCTGCTTCTTCCCGGCATGCTATTCATCTCCGGCCGGGAATGGTGACGACGAGGAGTAGGCAGTTGCTATTTTTTCGCAGGTAGATGAAGGGGCAGGGGATCTAAATTATATTGGAAGGAGAAGATACAAGAGATTTGTTACCAAACACTGTTTAAGTATGCAATGGAGACGACATTTGGCTAATCCGCGTATCCTTTAATTCTCCATTGCAGACGACGTTTGGCTAATCCGCGTATCCTTTAATTCTACATTGGAGACGACGTTTGGTTAATCTGCGTATCCTTTAATTCTACATTGGAATCACTGCCTCTGCTCTCAGCCATTGACTGGGCAACCATTTCCCCATTGACCGGATCTGGCACCAATTTCTTGGGAACCTTCCCGTTTCCTATGCTCTTGATCTTATCCCTTCCTCTTTTTTTTGACAACCGATCTTATCCCTTCCTTGTTTTTGCTATAAAAAAGGGACTGACGCCTATCGGTCCTCCTCACTTGCTTTGTTCTCTAGATCTAGATCTAGATCTAGCTATGGCACAAATAATAGATCTTGTAGGGTGCAAGCTTTTGCTTTTCTCTCTTCTTCCTCCTCCTCGTTCTCTCAGTTGCTAGAAGAACTCTTGTGATATGGATGATTGGGTTGCTCATCCCTCTAGCACAGTTGCTAGAAAAATCCTTGTGGTATATTTCCTTGTGATATATTTTCTTGTGATTTGGCATCAGCTGTCGGGGGAGAGTAGCCCAGAACCTCCTACATCAGGAAGAACAAGCCGACGGAAAGATCAATGAGGTCTGGGGAGAGAAGCCCAACTCCACTACATCTTTCTCATCAAATTTGCGCTTCCTTTTGCTTTCACTTCTCCTCTAGAAGGAGGATTTTTGAAGGGATATGTTTCCACCCTCTGCTGTATCTTTCTCTTCTGCTCACTTGTAAGCATGAAGAAGAGCAAGCGGACAGGAAGGTCGCAGAATCTGGAGCATATCTCGTCAAACTTAAGTTTCCTTTTGAAGGGATATGTTCTCCCGTTCTGCTGTATTTTCCTCACTTGTAAGCATGAAGAAGAACAAGCCACCGGGAGCATCTCTTTTGCTTAGTTTAGATCTATATATGTTCCTCATCCTGGTAGTGCTTAGTGATGATGAACATAGATGGCCGCTTTGTAACCTTCTGAAGTATCAACGATGACTGTAATCTATGTGTGTGATTTTGCATCTCAAGAGACATGCTTGTGTGATTATCTGTGTGCAGTCCAATTTTTTGTATGATTTACCTACTCACTTGCAAGCATGAAGAAGAACAAGCCAACACAAGTATATCTCTTTTGCTTAGTTTAGATCTATGTTCCTCATCCTGGTAGTGCCTAGTGATGATGAACATAGATGGTCGCTTTGTAACCTTCTGATGTATCAATGATGACTGTAATCTGTGTATGATTTTGCATCTCAAGAGACATGCTTGTGTGATTATCTGTGTGCAGTCCAATTTTTTGTATGATTTACCTACTCACTTGCAAGCATGAAGAAGAACAAGCCGACGGGGGCTGGCTAATCCGCATCTCTTTTGATGTAATCTGTGTGTGATTTCGCATCTCTTGCCCATAACAAAGGCGACGCGGGTTGGTTAATCCTCGTCTCTTGCCCGTAACAAAGGCGACGCGAGTTGGATAATCCTCGTCTCTTTTATATTAACGCCCATTACTGAACTGAAGCAGCCTGCAACATTACTTACTGAACTGAAGCAGAATATAAACATAATATATATACTATCTTAGGCAGAATATATTACAAAAATGATTCAAATTCCACCACATCCTATATATTACAACAAGGATTCAAATTCCACCAATACATCACATCCTTTATATTACAAAATGGATTCCATTTCCACCAATAGACACATCCTGCATTACAAAAAGGATTCAGCAGAAATGAGGCTTGCGTTTTCTTCCTTGATTTCTGTATATGGATTTTTTCACTATGGTCGCTTCGCAAGTACAGTGTTTTGTTAGTTCCCAAGAGTCGGGGCTTGTATGAAGTGTCAAAGGATGGAATTTCGTCAAACTGGTTGTATTCCTCCTCCTCAACAACATTTTCAACCCCAACAATCTTTTTTTTCCAGGCATAACCACAGACCAGTTCTTCTTTGCAAGGTCAGGTACATAGAACACTTGCTCAACATCGTTGGCGAAGACAAACGGTTTGTTTTTGTAACCAAAGACCTGGAGATCAACACTAACATAACCATATTTGTCCTTGCTCATAGCACTCTTCCCATTGGTGACCCATCTACACTAAAACAAGACTACCTTCAATCCTACATAATCAAGCTCCCATATCTCCTCTATTTGACCATAATATGTGTTTGTCTCCATGTCATCATCATCATGACTGTCGTCGATGACGGCCCGTACACGCACACCACTATTTTGATAGACGCTTTTTTTATCCTGGGCCATGGTGTAGAACGTGTATCCATTGATATCCTTTGCTTGGTATTTTGTAACAGTGAACAATGGCCCTGCTACTAGATTCCTTATCTCGACGGTTATTACATCATTGCTGCATGTCTCGACATAATCTTGGAGCCACCTGCTGAAACCTTGCATGTGCATCTTTGCAAGCCAAGCCCTACCACAGTCAGGGTTGTCTTGACGTAGTTATTGCTTATGCTCAATGGCAAACGGTGTAATTAGGTGCAGCTGTTGTATCACGGTGAAATGAGCCTTTTGGAAGGCATCTGGTTCCAGAGTGACTAACTTTTTCCCCAGGGTCCCAACACCTAAAAGCCTACCTTCATGTCATGAGCGAGGCACACTAATGGGGTTTTGGGGGTCCATATAACCCATGCCCCACTCCACTGCTTCGATGGTCTCGTAGCCACGAACAATGGCTCCCTCCGGAAATAACCTGTTATGTACCAATGATTTCAGGAATCCATAGAACCTCTCATATGGAAACATCTGATGAAGGTAAGATGGGCCAAGGAACCAGATCTCCCTTGCGAGGTGTGCTGTTAGATGCGGCATGAGATCAAAGAATGATGGTGGGAAGGTAGCTTCAAGCAGGCATAGGATCTCGAAATGCCTCCTCTCTAAGTCCAATAGTTTTTCCTCATCAATCACCTTCTGTTGTATTGCATTGAAGAATAAACACAAGCTCGTGACCGTGTCGCGAACCAGTTCTGTCTTGATACCTCTAATTGCAACAGGAAGAAGAGCTGTCATCAACACATAGCAATCATGAGATTTCATCAAGTTGAAATTCATTTTCATGTCCTTCACCGACACTAGCCTCTTGAAGTTTGATGAGTAGCCTAAAGGTACTATCAAATCATGCAAAAACTGATAGAATTCTTTTCTCTCTGCCTTTGACAAGGTGGTTGCAGCAATGGGAAGGTCCGTCCCCGTCTCTGTTTCCTCTACATAGAGCTCCGGCCTAATGCCCAGTTCTTTAAGATCCTCCCTTGCATTTTTATGATCTTTTCCTTTGGACTTCTGTTGTAGCAATGTTTCACAAGTAGCTTCACACACATTCTTCTTGATGTGCATGTTGTCAATCAAATGACGCACATCCAACATCGGCCAATACTCTAGCTCCCATAGAATTGATTTCTTGTTCCACATTCCTTCTTATTCTTCTTCTTCACCATCTCATTTCTTTCTTTTGCCAAGGGTTTTTTCAGTCAGTTTGGGTGACTCCTCGATAGTTTTGACGTCCTTGACTTTCAAGTGGACCAGATCTCCAGTCACATGCAACGGCACCTCTTGATTCTCCTTTTCCCCATTAAATTGACAATCCATGGCCCGGTATGGATGTTTCTTGCCGAGGAAACGACGGTGCCCATAAATACATATTTCTTTGAATGTCTTAGCCACACTGCGCAAGTATCTTCCAAGCAGTGTGGGCAAGCTGCACCTTTCCTTTTACTCTGGCCAGAGAGGTTGAGATGAGCTGGGTTGTCGTTGATGGTGGTGAACAACAAGGCGCACATTGTGAACTCCTCACACTTGAAATCAACCCGAACCTCCTTCGCACCAGGCTTCCACAGTATCTTCAAGTCATCAACTAGTGGCCTCAAGTAGACATCAATACGGTCGCCAGGTTGCTTTGGCCTGGAGACCAATATTGTCAGCATCATATATTTCTGTTTCTTGCATAGCCAGGGTGGAAGGTTGTACAATGACAGCACGACAAGCCAGGTGCTATGTGTTGAGCCCTGGTTACCGAATGGGTTCACGCCATCTGTGCTCATAGAAAACCGTATGCTCCTTATGTCTTCGTTAAACCTCGGAAAGTGGTTATTAATGTTACCCCATTGTGCTGCATCTGCAGGGTGCCTAAACTTGCCATCTTTCTTAAGTTCCTTTCGGCCTTCGTCATGCCAACGCAAGAGTTAGGCCTCCTTTCGTGTTGCGAACCATCTTCTCAGCCGAGGAACAATGCAAAAATACCATGCCACCCTCACAGGAGCCCCTCTGTTAGCCTTCTTCTTCTTGCCTCTGATCTCGCCGGGCTCATTCTCGTCATCAGAATTATTATCATCTCCACCATCCTTTTTCCTCTTGTACCGATCATAGCCACACTTGGGGTACTTGTCAAGGTCTGCATAATCTCCACGGAACAATACACAACTATTCTTGCATGCATGGATTTTTTTCAACCTCTATTCCCAGAGGACAGATTATCTTCTTCACCTCATAGACAGACTCTGCTATTTGGTTTCCTTCAGGTAGCATGTCTCTATGCACATCCAATAGATGTTTGAAACTTTTGTTGCTCCAACCATGATCTGCCTTAAGTTGTAGAAGTTTTAGATCACCAGAAAGGCGAGAGTACTTCTGGCAATCAGGATAGAGGTGTTTCTTTGAATCTTCAATGAATTGCTTCAGCCTCACTAATTCAGAAGGTGTGTACACTCGTTGAAACTCAACATCCCGCAACATTTGATCAACATTGTGCACATGTTGCAACACCTCACCATCATCGAAGCCCCTAACTTCTTGATTAGTGATATCCTCCGGCCTCATCACATGTGGTGGGAATAATGGTTCATTTTTCTCAAAAACTCCACCGTCATCAAGGTCTTCATCATGGTCGGTAGCATGGTGTCGCACTTCACCTTCATTTAGGAAGCCTGCTTCGAGTTCATTAAGGCCTTCCTCACCATGTTTATTCCAACACGTGTAATTTTTTGTGAAACCACGTGTGACCAAATGATGAAAAATGATTTCCTATTGTGCAAATTTCTTCTGGTTGAGACAATCTATACAGGGGCAAAGAATTGCCTAAACACCATGGTTTCTCATATCCGCCTCTGCTTGATTTAAAAAACTGTTGACCCCACTTAAGAAATTCTCCCAATCTTCTTAGGGCTATATGTACATCCAAGCCCGAGTAGCAGCCGCCATCTGCATTCTATACACCAAATGAGCATAATTCATCACACAAAAAAACCGATAACATAAGAGGATTAGGACAGCTGAAGAATTTCAATAAAAGGGGGCAGTTAATTTCCACCTTGACGAGGACTTTCTACGAGGCGAGCGCGGCCGATGAGGAGGATCGGAGGCGGCGTCGCGGCTGCGGTGACAGCACGGAGGACGGCGCCGAGCCCCAGGGGGAGGGGACACGGAGGCATCTGCTTTGGATGACGTCGCGGTCGACGTCCGCTAGCCCCTTTCGCCGTCGCGCACGCGGCCGGCCGGCCTGCTGCAGCGCCGGCTTTCTGAGGAGAGAAAGCGCGATTCTCAGAGCGTGCGCAGCTGGTGGCGGCGAACGGGGTAGGCCGGCGGGGACATCTGAGCAGAGAGATCAAGCGAGTGACCTTCTGAGGAGAGAGAGCGAGTGTTGTTGTCAGAACGGGAGTGACCTTCTGAGGAGAGAGAGCGAGTGGTGTCGGAAGGAGAAGACAGAGACTAGCAATAACAACACGCGTCTCTGATGTGAGAAAAAAGGCGACCCTGGGTGGCAATCAAATAAGACGAGTCCTAAGAAACGAGCGTATCCAATTGGGTCACCAGCAAAGGAGACGCATCCTAACAAACATGCATCTCCAGTACGAAAGTTATCGGTAACGGACTTTATAGCCCGTTACCAATACGGTAGTGATCAGTAACGGACTTAAACAGCCTGTTACTGATAGGACATTGATTGGTAACAGACTTTACGAGCCCGTTACCGATAGGTTTAACTGTTGTAACAGACTCGATTTAACGTCCGTTACAACGAATTCATGTAACTGGCGTTTAAGAAGCCCGTTACTAGAAGTCCACATTGGTAACGGTCGTAGTGGAGGCCAACCCCAAGGTCGGCCTGCCGCGCTTATGGGTAACGGGCGCCAAACAACAACTGTTATAGATGTGGGTGTATATAACGGGTGTTAAGGGCCCGTTACAAATGCTGCTTGACCTATTTGAGGTTTTCACGTAGTGTACTCGAGCTCGAGGTAGAGTAGGCAGAGCTGGAGTCGACGTCGCTCGCTCCGACCATCGCTCGACCCTTCTTGCCGTGGCCGTCCTTCTTCCTCGATCGTCGCTCATCCTTGTGCTTGTGCTTGTGATCGCGCCTCAACCGGTACTTTGCTCTCCATCTTCGACCGGTGCTTGTAGTTGTCCTTGTTCTCCATCTTCTCGGGGCAGTCGGCGATGAAGTGTCCTGGCTTGCCGCACTGAAAGCTCATCCTCGTGTTCCTCCTTGTGTTCACTCGGTTCTCATGCATCCTCTCGAACCTCCTGGTCAGCAGCGCCAGCTCGTCCTCTCCAAGCACGTCGAACTCCTCATCTGGCAAAGACATCAAAGAGGACAAAGAGTACATCCTGGTGGATGGGTTAGCGTTAGACTTTGCACCTGAGCCACCGATGAGGGCGAGACTATGAGAGTCAGTCGGGCCCTCAAGCTTGGCTATCACACCCCGGTCCACCTCAGCCGACTTGAGCTTTGAGAACACCTCATCTACCGACAGAGTCTCATACTTGTCCGACTCTAGAATGGCCTCGACCTTTGCACCCCAGATTGTACAATCCAACGAGTGCAAGAGCTTCACGGCTCTCTCATGATCATCGTATGGGAGCACAGTCACATTGGCCCTCATGTTGTTCACAATCACCGTGAACCGCTGGAACATCGTATCGATGGACTCACTGGGGAGATGAGTGAAGTTCTCGTACTCTCACCGGTAAGTCACAAACAACCGAGCTGAACCTGACTGTTTCCAGCGTGAGCGTTCTTAAGCACCTCCCAAATCCTACAAGCTAAGTCCTCTGTCTGAACCCGATCGAATTCGGACTGACACAGAGCACGAAACAAGTAGTCGACCGCCTTGTTGTTGGCGTCGTGCATGTCCCTCGATCCTGGAGTAAGGAAGTTAATCAGATGAACATAAGCTGTGTTCACCGTAACGTCCCAAAGGATCTGACCCTTACCACGGAGGAAAGCTGCCATCCGCCTCTGCCACATCTGGTAGTTTTTGCCATCAAAGTGCGGAGGACCCGATCCCCGTTCCTGGTACGCCATCTTTGGATCTTAGACTGGTTAGAGTCCCGAAAGACCCGTAACCGGCTCTGATACCACATGAAGGACCGAACTAGCGACCAGAGAGTGGGGGAGTGAATGGGAGCCGATAAAAATTCTTCTCGAAGGAGATGTCTTCTCCAACAAGACGAACACGGCTTGGCCAAAGCACTTCTCCGACTCAACAACCCAAGTTGGCCAAGACCACGTAGCCACTGGAGTGCTACTGGTTCTAGGAACCAACAACCACCGAAACCTACTCGAGAACGCAGCGGAACAAACACTCGAGCAGCACGAGACTAGCACCGGTCAGACTGGTCACACCCACCGATCAGACCGGTCTCGGCTAGAACTCACAGGTAGGACTTGACGATTTCCACAGGAAGGCCACTACACCGGTCAGGCCGGTACAGCACACCGGTCAGGCCGGTCCAAGCCAGGAAACCCCAAATCTAAGAAACCAACCTTTGGAGCTCCAAACAGCACCAAACACGAAACAGCAGTAACCTTGGGAACTAGAGAACTCACCAGCACGTTCACCCGAGCAAAAACCCAACTGTGGTCTGCACCGGTCAGACCAGTCAGAGCCTGGGCGCTCGGGATGAACAGCAACCCGCGGGTCAATTCCTCCAAATCCAAATCCCGATCTCCCGATTCACTCCACAGATTCGCACAAGACTTTGGGGATAGTAGGTGTACCTCAGGGTCATCCCATAGCTACGATTTGGTCTACCAAAACTCGTTGAACCAAGAGGAATCGAAGGATTTCCACCAAGAACACCACTTTCCCGAAACCTAAGAAAACCCCAAAATCGAGCACCTTTACTCACGGATTTGGGAGGGGAATCACATGGAAAAGAACCATGAAGGGCTCATGCATACATCCCCTTCCAAATCGCCAAGAGAAAGGCCCCGAAACCGCCACAAGAAAATCGCCAAGAAAAGGCTCCAAAAATCACCAAAAAAAGGGAAAATGGGAACGACACAATCAAGCCTTGAGGAACCACGAAGGTTCATACAAGGTCTAGCTTGCCACCCGATCATCCATCCCTCTCTAAGGATCTCACCATGAAGCTCTCAAGCTAGTCCTAAAATCCTAAGGAAAATAGGAAGGGAAAATAGCAAAAGCAAATGAGCTAGGGTTCCAAGAGAAGGCTGCCATCCTCTCACCACTTGGGTTATATGGAGGCAAGCCGAAAGACGAAACTACCCTTATTACATTAAACTAATATACACACCCCCGAAGGGCCTTTTGGGAAACTTCGTCGTAGCACCATCGGACAGATGCCCAGCGACCGCAAACTTGCTTAGCCTCGATACAAGCCTCGCGATCCCGACGCGTGTCCTCCGCTTCGAAGACTCTGGAAGCCGTCATCGCACACCGGTCAGACCGGTGTACCCCACCGGTCAGACCGGTGTACCCCACCGGTCAGACCGCTAGACCGGCCTAATACTGCTGCACCTCCGTCTTCGGTCTTGGCATTGTGGATCAACCAAGGAACCCATTGGTTTTCTGGTGAACCACTGGAAACTCCGCGAACTCGGTGTAGCCTCCGCCAATCACCACTCATGACTCAACTCCCACGAAGTCCCGGCTCGACCTTGGTTTTGAGGCTCAACCAAGAAACCGTCTACGACTTCATCTTGTTGTTCTTGCCACCATGTGGCCCGCACTTGTACCTGCTGGCCACCGGGTCCCTCAAACCAAGCCTACTTGTCTTCTCCACACCTGGAGGCTGTTGGCACTTCTTACGTCGTTACTATATTTGCAACGGCGCCAGAAAGCCTGTTGGTATACTACACGATCACAAATAGATCCGCAAGCGCACGGATACCGTTGTAGCTTTCACCCGGGAGTATTCGAAGGTATCGATTTCCACGGGGAACGAGAAGTGTTGTGAACCTGAACTAATTCGGCCGGGGGATATGGTGACGAAGGATAGAAAGGCAAGGGTAGATTTTGGGTAGAGAGGGGATAGCTGATGAAGTTTGGGACTCGTGAGAGTCACGGATAGAATCAAGGCAAAACTTGTCGCTCGTCGGGGCCAGAGGGAAAAGAGATACGGAAAGGGATGAGAAGGGAGCTCTGATGTCATAACTCTTACCTCCCGGAACTAACGTGGTGGACTACAAAGCCCGTCCGGAGCTGTCACCTCCCTAGGGTACCACAACTATTTCGTTGAACCGGGAAGCATTCCAAGGTACTAGAAAGCCTAGACACCACGTCTACACTAACCAAGCACTACTTTACTCGTATTCAAAGCAAAGCAATCACAACAAGTAGAAACTACTAAATGCAATCGAGGAACCTAAGAGCGAACGATGAAATGACTTGAGACTTAGTTACTAATGAATCCGAACTTACAAAATATCCCAGGTGTGGATGACTGTAGTTGTACTGCACCCGCCGAGGAAGGGGAAGAAGACCGACACTCCGGCTTCTACTCCAACACTAGGGGAGAAGACCGACACTCCGGCTTCTACTCCAACACTCAACTCTCTCTCACTACACTCTGAATACTAACTTATGTAGGGCTCCGCCACTTGCTTCTAATCACTTGTGTCCTTCTATAAGGTGCCAGGCTTATATATAGGCCCTCTGGGTTGGTGGCTGTAGGAGGGGGTACTTGTGGGCGAGAGGGAGCTACAGTGATGAGCAAGGAGGTGCGGTCGTATATCTAGGTGCGAACGGCCCTATGATTTGCCGCCTTTGATCGTGCACGGCCCTGATGAACGCTCCTGGGTCGGTTCCCAAGTCGGTGGAGCGAAATCCTGGGGTTTGATAGGTGCGGCCGTACCTAGAGGTGCGGCTGGTCCTACTCAATTGCCGTGTGATGCATCTACAGTGTTGAGGGACGTCCAGGATCACTCCTTGATGGCGGTTGTGGCGGTTAAGTGTGGGTCCATCGATCCAAGTGCTTCCAACCATAGCCTTTTGATCAAACCGACCATTCACCAGTGTATCTCATCAATCCAAGGTGTGTTTGTGGGATTGTTGGTGCCGTGGACTCGAGAGGAGGATTTTGGGTGGTGCGGCCGGACCTAGGAGGTGCGGCCGGACCAACTTTTGTGGTGTCTGGCCCATGAACTTGGTCCCCTTGGATATTATGCTAAGTGTAGAGGTATTTGGCAAAGTTTGGTGTTGATCGGAGGAGGTTGATAGGTCCGACCGAACCTACTAGGTTCGGTCGCACCTACCCCCGACATGTCTCGTGTCACAATCTTCCGTGAGGCATAATTTCTGCATCCAGACTCCGAATTGGGTGAACCAAAACTCCATTTCGATCATCTCAACAAGAACTTCACAATGGTCCTATCAAACTAAGCATTTGAAGTTATTTGTCAAGATGCTTTATTTGTGCTATGATGTCTCATTATGACCTGCATCCAAATATTCACCAAAGCTCGTGGATTCTGTTAGTTTATAACCCCACAGCTATGATGCAAGCTTTGATGGAGTGAAATTTGTTCAAAGTTGAGGTTCGAAAATAGGGACTTAACGACTGTCAACACACCCCCACACTTGGCCCTTTGCTCGTCCTCGAGTAAAGGTTAAGGACCAAGGTGAAAACAAAAATTCCTATGGTATGAAGCGAGCATAAGAGATATTCCGAATCATACCTTGAACTTGTGAACTTTGAAGTGTCTATCATGCCATCTTGGGTAGTTGAGGAATGGAACGATCTTGAATCAAATCACTTCTACTCCTCATGTCAAGTAGCTTGGGATTTTTTCAATAAGTTTTCAAAATAAACCTTGCTTGGCACCTCATTTGATTCTCTCAAATCACTCAATGTGTATAGTCCTCACCAAGGCATTAGATTGCCTTTCTTCAACATACTTCTAATGATGGCTATATAAGGAGCTCAAGGTAGGGTATAAAGATGAGGCATACTTGCATCACATGTATTGCAAAGTCAAAAACCGGATCCAAGGAGAAAATCAAATCATACAATCAAATCAAGATGTGCATGTGTAGGGATATGATGGATATGGTAAGGTGGATACTAGGCCCAGAATGGGTGCTAGATATTACCATATGTATAATGAACATTGTGATGATGGTAAGGTGTACACTAGGCCCGGAATGGGTGCTAGTTATTACCATCTGATTTGTTGTAACTCCATTTTGCATGATCCTCTCCCTCTATTTTGACTCTTTTGTGGACATGACTATCTTTTCTTTTTTCTTTTTTTCTTTTTTTTCTTGGACCTTCATGTGTCCAACTTTTTTTTCTTGGACCTTCATGTGTCTATTTTTTTCTATAGCCATGTCTCTTTTGTAATATTAACTTGGAGAGAGAGAGAGAGAGAGAGATCAACACATAGTGTGGAGCTTTATTTTGTGGAATAGATAGATGGTACAATGCTAGCTCTCAACTGAGCATAGCAAGGAGGATGTTGGCGTGTACATGTATCTTGATCATGAAAGCATGAAAAGAATTCTCACAAGGGTCACAACAATTTGACAAAGCTCAATGCAACGACAAGTAGCATATGTGTATGAGGTTTTAAAGATGTCTCATAATATGGCTCTGGTAGGACTTGGCATATCAAAGAGGAGCTTCACAAAGGGTTTTCAAAATTTTCAAATAAATTTCCCAAGCACTCAAACATTTGGAGCAAACATCATTTCATCGGAACATATCTCAAACATCAGCTACTTAGATGGGCATGGTTTCCTAAAGATATGTTGTTCACAGGCATCAAGATAATAAGTATGGAATAAAACTTATGCAAGCCAACCATATGAAACATGTCGAGCATTGGGTGCATGAGGATTCAATTGAGTTTGATTTATATGATCGGATTTAAAGCTCATTTAAACTCATGATTTCCAAAAGTAGAGAGGTAGGGGTGCACATACCATCGCTCTTGGAGAAAGTGGGGAATGAGGTAGACAAATGGTGATTCGGCCAAACCACAGGGGCGACCGACTTGCTCTAGTGCACTTACCTCATCCCTCGTCGATTAGCGTAGTCGGTGTTGTGCGGAACCATGGCGGGAGATCTCAATTTAGTGTTTCGACGAGCTTGAGAAATCTCCCCCACACTTGCTCTTGTACCTGGTGTTATTATTCAAAGAAAAAGATGGAAACAAAAAGGGAGGCTCTGCTTGCTGAAGAGCTAGGAAGCCTTTATTCAAATTCAAATATTTTTGTGTGTTTTTTTAAGAGAGCAATATGCAAGAACCAACACCATCTTCAAACCAAAATAAGATTTAGTATGAGAGAAACTTACTCGGGATACTCACATATCTCCCCCACACTTGGAGTTTGCATTGCTAGGCAACACAACTCAAGTGTGCGGAGTTCAAGCTTCCTTCGTAATACTTTCTCTCCCTGAATTACCTTAGTGTTGTAGTTGGTGTAGCTCTCATGTTTTTAGGCATTGCCTATCCATCGGTCCTTTCAATCTCCACCTGAAACGTTAGCGACCAAAAATACCCGAAGGACGACTAATCCTAAATAGATGCTCTTGCTTTTATTTGAAAAGGAAATCTAAATGATTATTCAGGCTATCTCCTGATAGTGCTTTGTTTTGGTTCATAAGTTCGACCACTGAAGATCTTCATCTTGCAGCCAATCGAGATGATGAAACCATCATAGCTCTAGCTGCAAGGTTAGTACCAAAAAAATGACCACAAAATTTGCAATGTTTATGGTAAACAAAAGCATCTACAATCTTCCTTTCAAAGTTAGCATGCACAAGGAAAATGAGGAGGTTGTAGGTTTCGTAAAGGTCATTGGTAATGAGGCTTGATAACTCTGGAAACTTTTGATGTGAGCATGGGATTTGTGATCCCTCTAGTGTAAAACCTTCATGCTCGAGTCTGTTTTGAGAATCCAGTGTCGACGCCTCAAGAATGTCCATAGACCACACATGTTCTTTCTTAACCTCAAGTCTATGACATTGGAGATGTGTATCTCAAACCTCAAGATGATATGGCTGCTTTTCATGGTCGAGCACACTACTCAGTACCCCTTCAATGGGTCTTCCGATGAGAATGAAGGGTGGATCTCCTTTTGGGATGTCAAAGATATGATAATCTAGGAAGATCCCATACTCTCCAATCTTTGTTTGGACGACTCTAAGGATTCCCTCCGTCTCTATGGTTTGATCCGAAATCCATTGGAGACACTTCTGAGAGAAAGAGAGGGGTTCGTCGGGAAAGGCCTCTAACACTAAGGATTTAGGAATGATATTGATATTGACCCTAGGGTCATAGAACACATCCTGGTAAGAGTGGTTTCCTACTTGGCATGAGAGTGACTTTAGCTCGGGATATAGCTGGATTACTTGATCCATGCCTTCTGCTTCTCTCAACCATTCCCGGCTACTGATTGCAGAGATGTATTCCAACTTTTCTCTCCGTCTTTTTACCTCTTCTGGGTTGGGTAAGTTGACTAATTCTCTCTCGTGTGTTGAGTCTCTTTCCCTTCTCAGGAAGGATTTCTCCATCCAATGTTTATCAAATAACTCATCATAGTATTCATAGATGAAGTCACACGAGGCGTGATCGAGCTCTCGATAAGGTTGGAATGGTTCCCCTGTGAACCAAGTTTTGGTAAGAGGAGGATGGGTGTCTGTGGATATGAATTTTTCTAGGATAGGCTCCTCCTATATGAATTCCGATTCAGAGAGTGGATCGGAGTTTGTTGATTCCTTGTCAAAGTCATATGAGAAATCAGCTGGGTACACACGGGGATAGAGGAGTGGTTCTTCATGCCAAAAAGTGCTAGTGGGTTTCTCCTCTATGGGTTTCGGTTCCGAGAGAGTGTTTGGTATGTGCTCCTCCTGAGTGATCTCTTCCTCATACGGGAATTCATCATAAACTCCCGTGTAAGGGGTATTTTGAAGGATTTTTGTTAGAATGTCCTTACACTCAGACAAGGTGAGATGAGTGAAAGATCCTCCGAAAGAAGAGTCTAAGAAAATTGCTGACTCTGGTCCAAGGCCATCGCGAAAGTGTTGCAAAAGAGCGGGCTCTGCGATACCAAGGTCTGGACCAGAATCTACGATTTTTGTAAATCTTGCCCATGCGGCTCCTAGAGATTCGGTCTTCCGTTGCTCAAAATAGATGACCTCTTGTCGGAGTTTCACTTCTTGGAGAGTCGAGAAGAATGTTAGGCAAAAAGCCTTTCGTAAACTTTCCCAGTCCCCCTCCATACTTCTCACACTGAGAGAATACCATTGTTTTGCTCTCTCTGTTAATGAAAACGGAAAGAGTTTCCATTTCAAGGTATCTTGACTCATTCCTGTGATCACAAGACACGAACAAAGTTGTTCGAACTCGCGCAGGTGGGAATAAGGACTTTCATCCTTATCTCCGGAGAAGCTTTACTCTCGGACCATAGCTATGAAGCCGGGACGTAGCTCATAGCTATTTCAATGGAATGTGATGAAGGTGGAGGCTCCAAATGATCACCCTTTGGAGTGGCAAAATCGAAAAGGGTTGGACTAGAATCCATGTGATAAATGGGGTGATACACGGACGAACTGGGTTCAGAATCAAAACAGCTACCGTTCCCCGGCAACAGCGCCAGAAAGCTTGTTGGCACTTCTTATGTCGTTACTAGATTTGCAACGGCGCCAGAAAGCCTGTTGGTATACTACACGATCACAGATAGATCCGCAAGCATACGGATACCATTGTAGCTTTCACCCAGGAGTATTCCAAGGTATCAATTTCCACAGGGAACGAGAAGTGTTGTGAACCTGAACTAATTCATCCGGGGGATATGGTGACGAAGGATAGAAAGGCAAGGGTAGATTTCGGGTAGAGAGGGGATAGCTGATAAAGTTTGGGACTCGTGAGAGTCACGGATAGAATCAAGGCAAAACTTGTCGCTCGTCGGGGCCAGAGGGAAAAGAGCCACGGAAAGGGATGAGAAGGGGGCTCTGATGTCGTAACTCCTACCTGCCGGAACTAACGTGGTGGACTACAAAGCCCGTCCGGAGCTGTCACCTCCCTCGGGTACCACAACTATTCTGTTGAACCGGGAAGCATTCCAAGGTACTGGAAAGCCTAGACACTACGTCTACACTAACCAAGCACTACTTTACTCGAATTCAAAGCAAAACAATCACAACAAGTAGAAACTACTAAATGCAATCGAGGAACTTAAGAGCGAACGATGAAATGACTTGAGACTTAGTTACTCACGAATCCGAACTTACAAAATATCCCAGGTATGGACGACCGTAGTTGTACCGCACCCGCTGAGGAACGGGAAGAAGACTGACACTTCGGCTTCTACTCCAACACTAGGGGAAGAAGACCGACACTCCGGCTTGTACTCCAACGCTCAACTTTCTCTCCCTAGTCTCTGAAATCTAACTTATGTAGGCCTCTGCCACTTGCTTCTAATCACTTGTGTCCTTCTATGAGGTGCCAGGCTCTATATATAGGTCCTCTGGGTCGGTGGCTGTAGGAGGGGATACTTATAGGCGAGAGGGAGCTGCAGTGACGAGCAAGGAGGTGCGGCCATATTTCCAGGTGCGGCCGGCCCTATGATTTGCCGCCTTTGATCATGCCCGGCCCTGATCAACGCTCCTGGGTCGGTTTCCTAGTTGGTGGAACGAAATCCTAGGGTTTGATAGGTGCGGCCGTACCTAGAGGTGCGGCCGGTCCTACTCAATTGCCGTGTGAGGCACCGACGGTGTTGAAGGACGTCCAGGATCACTCCTTGATGGCGGTTGTGGCGGTTAAGTGTGGGTCCATCAATCCATATGCTTCCAACCATAGCCTTTCGATCAAACCGACCATTCACCGGTGTATCTCATCCATCCAAGGTGTGTTTGTGGGATTGTTGGTGCTGTGGACCCGAGAGGAGGATTTTGGGTGGTGCGGTCGGACCTAGTAGGTGCGGCCGGACCTCGTTGGTACGGCCGGACCTAGGAGGTGCGGCCGGACCAACTTTTGTGGTGTCTGGCCCATGAACTTGGTCCCCTTGGATATTGTGCTAAGTGTAGAGGTATTTGGCAAAGTTTGGTGTTGATCGGAGGAGGTTGATAGGTCCGGCCGAACCTACTAGGTTCAGTCGCACCTACCCCCCGACATGTCTCGTGTCACAATCTTCTGTGAGGCATAATTTCTGCATCCGGACTCCGAATTGGGTGAACCAAAACTCCATTTCGATCATCTCAACAAGAACTTGGCAATGGTGCTATCAAACTAAGCATTTGACGTTGTTTGTCAAGATGCTTTATTTGTGCTATGATGTCTCATTATGACCTGCATCTAAATATTCACCAAAGCTCGTGGAATCCGTTAGTTTAGAACCCCACAGCTATGATGCAAGCTTTGATGGAGTGAAATTTGTTCAAAGTTGAGGGTCGAAAATAGGGACTTAACGACCGTCAACAGAGGCCTGACCTGCAATGACCTTTTGCGCTTGTTCTTCACCTGCACCAACACCAGTCAAGCCGCAACCTGCACCTACAATACTTAGCCAAGACTCAGTCCACACAATGTTGTCAATCACTCATCACCCCAGGAAGCGACCATCCACCGGTCTTTGAACCACACAGGCTCTCAGAGGAAGATGGTGATGATGGTGAAGCTCCAGCCACACATGTACCCTCTACTTCCACTACGACAACTATGGTGTAGGATGGCCCATCTCCTACACCAACTACGATCCAGCAAGATCAAGTGGAAGCTGATGTTGAGGGGGAGGTCGTCTCTAGGCGAGAGGCACTGAGGCGCATTCAAGTTGATCATCCTCCCTCAAGAATCATCGGCGACATCAACGAACGTACGACATGGTCATGGTCCAGGAATGTTTCTCACTTTGCTCATTCGGCTTTTGTTGCTACCTTTGAGCTGAAAGACATTGGACACTCACTCTCTGATCATAATTGGGTGAACACGATGCATGAGGAGTTAGAGAACTTTGAGAGAAACCAAGTTTGGGAGTTGGTAGAGCCACCACCACATTGCAAACCTATTGGGACAAAATGGGTGTAGAAGAACAAAGAGGGTGAGAATGGTGAGGTGGTGAGAAAGAAATCGAGGTTGGTTGCTCAGGGCTATAGTCAGAAGGAGGGGATAGACTATGAGGAGACATTTGCTCCTGTAGCCCGTTTGGAGGCGATTAGGATCCTTCTACCCTTTTCTGTGGCTAAAGGATTCAAAGTGTACCAAATGGATATGAAGAGTGCCTTTTTGAATGGGTTTTTGCTGGAAGAGGTTTATGTAAATCAACCACCGGGCTTTGAGAGTGTTGAGTTTCCCCACCGAGTATATAGGCTGAGGAAGGCGTTGTATGGGCTGAAACAAGCTCCCCAGGCTTGGTATGGTAGGTTGACGGGGTTCTTGTTCAGCAAGGGGTTTGAGATGGGCAAAGTAGATAAGACTCTATTTCTCCTCAGGAAGGGCGATGATATCCTAATTGTTCAGGTGTATGTGGATGACATTGTCATTGGCGGCTCGTCTCACTCTTTGGTTGCAAGGTTTGCAGAGGATATGAGCAAAGAATTTGAGATGTCTATGATGGGAGAACTGCAGTTCTTTCTCGGGCTTCAGATCAAGCAGGCTAAGGAGGGAACATTTGTGCATCAAGCCAAGTACACGAAGGACATCCTCAAGAAGTTCAAGATGGACGACTCAAAGCCCCTGTCGACACTGACGAGTACGACTACAGCGCTGGATGCGGACGAGGACGGAGAGCCCGTAGACCAAAAGGAGTATCAGAGCATGATCGGCCCCCTCTTCTACTTGATGGCGACGAGGCCGGACATTCAGTTTTCTGTGTGTTTGTGCGCTCATTTTCAGGCGTCACCAAGGACTTCACATCAGCAAGCTGTCAAGTGGATCTTCAGGTATCTTCGATACACTCCTGAGCTTGGTCTTTGGTATTCAACGTCCTCTTCTCTTTCGCTTCTTGGTTTTTCGGATGCCGACTTTGCAGGGTGTCGAGTCGATTGGAAGTCGACTTTGGGGACTTGTCAGTTTTTGGGTTCCTCGGATGTTTCTTGGTCTTCTCGCAAATAGTAAAGTGTAGCTCAGTCTACCACAGAAGCCGAGTATGTAGCTGCCGCTAGTTGTTCCTCACAGCTCCTTTGGATCACATACACGCTGAGTGACTTTGGTGAGGAGTGTACCCATGTTCCTCTCATGTGTGATAGCATGAGTGCCATTAGTGTTGCTAAAAATCTCGTGCTTCACTCCAGAACCAAACATATAGAGGTGAGGTACCACTTCCTGAGAGACAATGTTGAGAAGGGAAACATAGACCTCATTCATGTGCCAACAGAAAAACAGCTCGCCCATATCCTGACAAAGCCTTTGGACCAAGTCACATTTGCCCATTTGCGGGGGGAACTTGGTGTGGTTTTTCCTTTTTGAGCTTCGATTGGGAGTCTGATGTACATATGCATGTTGCATTTTCATTCTTGTATCATATCATCTTTGCATCTTCGTATCATAGACTGCATTTGTATCATATGCTTTAGAGATGTGCTTCTCCTATATACATCAATCACTATGATATGCTGGATGTGAGCTTATGACTTTGCTAGTGAAGCTCTTGTGATGTATAGCTATGCTCTTGGTAGCTTTGGGATGTGTATGCATGTGGATGGCTTATTTTTGTGAAAATACTATATATATGATCCTCTCTTGTGAGTTGAATGCCTTTCATGCTCAAATTGTGCTCATATGGCTATATCTGGCTTAATTTATGATTAGGAATCATGCTCTTTTCATTTGGGGTCAAAGACCCATTTGTCATCATGAATGTTTAGCCTTCATGTTGCCTTGTGGAGAAGCCTAAGCTTCTTTTTGCTGCAAAGGCACTTCATGTACCATGCTTAAATTTAAATCATGAATTTGGTATATGAAATGTCTATGGTTGAAAAATATGCTTCCATGTCAAATTTGGTTTAAATTCCTTATCTTGGGTGCTAAACCGTTGCACCATTGAGAAGTCTCATTTTTAGAAGTGGACACATGGCTCGGTGGCTTTGACATGACATGAGATAGCTTGTAGGTGTTTGTGATGATCTTGTGATGAGAACTTGTGACCTCGCATGATGTTTGTGGGTTATATGTTGTTTGTGCTCTTTTTGACCATGCTTAGGTCCTAGGTTCATGACAGGGAAATTTTGTGGAAAATGCTTCATTTTGCTTATGGCTATGTTACATGCTTATATGTCCCTATCTACCTTGTTGGTAATGCTTGTCCTTAATTTGTGGCTATCTTGCTTGTCTATGTCTCATTTTTACCATGTTGTAGTGCTCTTTGTCTATTTGAGAAGCACATGCTTGCATTTGTAGACTTGATTAATGCATTACCAACAAGGGGGAGGAAAGTGCCCAATTCATTCATCCAGGGGGAGTTTTGCATCGAGGGGGAGAAAAATAGGGAGAAATGCGTTTGTTCAGCGGGAGCTTGCATTCATGCTTTGGGAGCTCTTTGTCTCCTGATTTTAGTTTGTGCTCGTTTGCCGATGGTGTCGAGCCCTTTTGCCTCACCCTGAGGAGTTGGCAATTTTGGAGCATTTTATCTCGGTTGTGTCGAGTCGTTTCCCTTGCCTTAGGGGACCGAGATTTTTCTCTCTCAATCTTGCTTTGGCATTTGGTTGGCTTTTGCTCATTTGTTTAAGTTTTTGGTTTGTTTCTTTTCTTTTTCTCTTTTCTCTGAATTGGTTACTATATGTGTTGTCAATGCACTCATCAAGGGAGAGATTGAGGACCGGAGCATCTGAGGACCGGTGGATGGTCGCTCCCTTGTGTGATGAGTGATTGACAACGTCGTATGGACTGACTCTTGACCGAGTATTGCAGGTGCAGGTTGCGGCTTGATTTGCGTTAGTGCAGGTGAAGAGCGGGCGCGAAAGGTCTTAGCCTTGCGGGGCCTCCGAGGAGTGGAGAGACAAGTAGGCTCGGCTCGATGGACCCGGTGGCCGAACGGGATCAAGTGCGGGCCGCATGATGGCAAGAAAAGCAAGACGAAGTCGTCGACTGGAGCCAGTGCAGGGTAGCGGCTCACGACTGGAGTCTGCACGCGGGGTTTGCGGCGGTTAACCACAAAACCATCGGGTTACTTGGTTGAGCCACAAAACCAAGACCGGAGGCTCGGCGAGCGGAGACGGGATCCGGGCGTGCCGAGAAGCTTCGATGTCGGGGGACACATGGCGGGATCGTAGGGCTTGCGTCGGGAGGACGCGGACTGCGGCGAAGGCGTGGCCGCCCGATGAAGAGGAGTGTTACTTTACCATATTGCCCCTGAGGGGTGTGTATCTCATTTTAAGTTCTAGAGGTAGCTTAGTCATTTGCCCAACCTGGAGAGACTTCATATATATAGCTCTAGGGTTTCAGGGCAACTCATCCATCCGGACTGCTTCTCATTTCCCTGCTCTTTAGGCTTAGATTTTCTTCACCGTTTTGTAGAGAATCTGACCTCCGAGTGTATGAAGCATTCATGGTTGCGTCGATTTCCTTCTTGTGGCTCGAGTGATTTTTGTGTCTTTTTCGAGCTATTTTCGTTGGATTTTCGTGCGCGACTTGTTCCTTCAATTCCGAGGTGTTTGGGTTCGGATTTCTTTGTGGGGATCATGGATAGATGTTTTGTGCATCTTTGTGCTTGATCTTGACCCCTCAAACTCCGGATTTGGCCTCCGATTGAAGGATATCGGTTGGAACCCTAGCTTTTTGTGTGAGCTCGGTTGCGATTCGATTCCCGGTGTTTTAGTGGGTTTGAGGCTCCAAGTTTTTGGGCATAGCATCCCCTAGGGACGCTTCACATCTCCCCAAAATCTTGCTTCAATCAATGCAGCTATTTGGGAGATCCATGGATGGATAGATAGGGTTGACTCGTGCTTTTTGGGCTCGAGCAGCACTGTCCGTGCCTGGCGGACAGTCCGCCTGGTAGGCACAGACGGTCCACTTGACCTTGAGTTCGTCCAGTTTGTCGCTTGTCCGTGCGCATTCTTGGTTTGATCCATCGAGTCGGTTGGTTTCGGTTGCAAGGAGTTTGGCGGACGGTCCGCGAGGAGCGCAGACAGTCCCTCCGTCGCGAACGGTCCGCGGGTAGGGTACGGACGGTCCTTTTTTCGGGGTGTGCTACTAGTGGTTCGAGGGCTATTTTCGGACAGTCCGCCGTAGTCCTGCGGACGGTCCGCCCAGTCCATGCGGACGATCCGCCCCGGGCATTGCAGATTGCCTAAGTCCTTTGCTTCTTGAGTTGCGTTTTCACTTGTGATTGGTTTGAGACTTATTCCTAGGGTTGGTAGGTCCATTGTGACTACGCGGCCTTGGCAAGCTCGTGTGGGAAAAGGGAAGAAATTCTAAGAAAATGTCACTCATCTTAATATGGAGGACACTATGGACATTTTAGAACACAAGCAAAGGTATGAGCAAGTGGATTCTATTGGCCTGAGATGCATGAGAATGCCCGGAATGTCAAAGGAGTGGAACTATATCACAAATGAATGCAATGCTGCTAAATTATAATTTGCAAATTGATCTATTTGGTGTTTGGGGCATCAACTTTATGGGACCATTCGTGAACTCGTGTCGATATGAACACATTTTGGCCATAGTTGATTATGTATCAAAACAGGTTGAAGCAATTCCATGTCAGAAAGCATCTATGGAAGAAGCTATTCAAATGATCAAGACGGTGATATTCCCTCAGTACGGTGTTCCTAGAATTTTGATAAGTGATGGTGGATCACACTTTATTGGCAAGGACTTTAAAAGATGCTTGGCAAAGTTGGGAATTGAGCATAGGGTGTCTACGTCTTATCATCTGCAAACAAATGGCCAAGCGGAAACTTTGAACAAGCAACTCAAAGGCATTCTCACGAAAACGGTGACTAAAGGAGGAAACGATTGGTCAAAGAAGCTAGATGGAGCATTGTGGGCATACCGGACTGCGCATAAAACACCGATAGGTATGACCCCTTATCAATTCGTCTATAGAAAAACATGTCATTTGCCAATAGAACTAGAGCGCAAGGCTTATTGGGCAATAAAGGAGATGAATCTTGATATTGATGCGGCACGAATAAAGCGGAGGATTCAAATAAGTGAACTTGAAGAGCTAAGGTTGAAGGCATATCACAACACTAGCATCTATAAAGAAAGGATGAAGAGATGGTATGACAAAAGATTGCATAAGAAGGAATTCAAGGAAGGAGACAAAGTCCTACTATACAATTCTCGATACAAGGTCTTCGGCAAGGGAAAACTGTAAAGCAAATGGGATGGACCGTACGTCGTACATTTAGTGTCACCATCTGGTGGTAACAATCATGGATGCCAAAGGAGATCAATATGTTGTGAATGGACAATGACTCAAGGTATTCGTGGAGCCTGATGTTGTGCCTATTAAATACATTGACGTCTACACCTTGGATGGTGACCCGGATCGTCAAGGCTAAGCGACCAAAACAAGGTAAGTTTGTAAATAACCTTCTACTTTATTTATTTTCAGCATGCGTGTTAGTAGTAATGTTTGCTTCATATTATCATGAATAAATATTGCCCCCTACTCATGACCTTTGGTGAGGATGAAAAATTATGCCAAGTTGATATATGATGATCGTTGCTGCTTTGCTCATCTTTGTGCTTGCTTTATGCATGATTAAGCTAATGCTCTCCTTAGTGCAAATCTGAAATTAAATTTAAATGCTAGCTTAATCCTTTGTGGAGGTTATATTAAAGATGAAGACCCATAGTTTTTCTTATACTCTCAATTTTGGATGGGTTAAAGGTGATTTATTTTCATTCTTAAAATTTATGCTAACTTTGTCATTAATACCACTTGCATGTTCCTCTACCTATCCAAAGCCTTATATTTAATTGAGTGCAAAACCTTAGTATACAAGATTTATTTTTGTCTGCATTGATTCAAGGCTTGATTTCTCTGGTTCGAGACTAAGAAGCTGGTCATTCCATTTTTGCATATCTATCTTATTGCTAGCCTTTTCTATCCGTACATTGTAAGTTTCCACATCGGAAATTTTGCAAACCTCGCCGGATATCTACCCACAAACCCAAAATATCCTTTTGTGTTTACCTCCTTGACCATAACCCAATTCTTTAGTATGGATGAATATTTTGAGGAAGATCACAAGAATGAAGGTGCCGAAGATTGAAGTTTAATTTTAGGAGACCTCCAAGACGACATAAGGGATGCGTGAAGGATCCCTGAAAGATTTCAAGTGTTTCTCTCCAGGAAAATTTAGGTTTTTTTAGTACCTACCTTGGCACAAAAATTTCGTCATCTCTTTGCTCGAGGACATGCAATCGTCTAAGCATGGGGGAGCTGCCGAGAAGGTAGGTACTAATGTAGTCTAGAGTTTAGGGGAGTATAAAAAAAAGAAAAAAAGAAGAACAAATGATGAAAGAAAAAAAGAGAAAGAAAGAAAAAATGTGTGTATATATAATAAAAAAACTCCCTGGCTCTCTAGATGCATTTAGAATTTCAAGAGGATTCAAGATCAAGACCCATACTCATCTTTCCAACCATGTGCAATCCGATAACGAGGACTTTGTTTGTGCCTCGGGATCACTCTTTTCCATTTGCACATGTCCACTTATCTCGAAAAGTGTGTGTTCATCTCTCCCCCTTCCTTGAAAACATTATTTTCCAATGACCTTTTTGATGAGGCTCGGTAAATCCATGAGAAGCTTGTCTTGTTTTGATAATATGCTGATTATAATATCTTGGTAGGACTAAACTTTTCCCAAAACTCCAGATAAAGCCTTCCACTTATATATGTTCATGAGCAAGATGCAAGGAGGTTTAAATTTTTAAACTTGGTTTAGCTCTTTTTTCATCTTATACTTCATTTTAAAATTTCTAAGATTCATTCAAAATTTGGGAGCATGATTAATTACTTGTGGGAAGATCCTAATTGATATCCACCCTCCGTAGGGATGAAGGCAAGTACACTATGGAACTCTAACAAATAAAATTAGAGAGCATTATGTTTTCTTCATGTATGATCAAGTGCAGGGTGTGAACAATGAAAGGCAACACTGATATCCATTGAAGGCTTACTCGAGGACAAGCAAGGTTTAAGCATGGGGGAGTTGTTGACGGTCGACTTTGACACTCCTAGCCATGAGTTTAGCTTCAATGTTGGCATTGATTTGATATCCGATCTAATGGTACTAACCCCCTTGATATAACAAGTTTTCTCTTGCATGTAGTTTTTGGAGTATGTTGTTTACGCAGGATTTAAGCACCTAAATAAGTACTTCCGGGTACAGTTCATCAAGCATTTTACGAGAAGATAATGAAGCCCGGCACAAGTCAAGACTCGAAGTGAACGTGACTCCAAACGACCCAAGGACCAAAGTATGAAGCCATAAAACTCCAAGGACTAGAACAGAAGATGCATGAGCTTACGCGATAGGTGCCCTTATCTAAACCGCGGACAAAACAACGTCAAGGGCCCACATGTAGAAGGGTGTAAATTAGCAATTGCACAAGAAGCTCGCACGTGAAAAATGGGGCCAAACCGGGCCAAAAAGGCCCTGGGCCGCTCGGCCCATGCCGACCGTCCTAGCCCATTTTTGGCCCGGATCGACCTCCCCTTTGACCTAGTACCCCCTCGGGCTATTAGTAGTTCGGACATAAAGAGCCACCGAAAAATTCATTCGTCATCTGCCGTCACAAGACCGAGAACAAGGAGATTGGATCGCGAAGGGAGCACTCGTGGCCTTCAACTAATTTGGAAGATTCTACACCATGACCAGCGCTACAATGTGTAACATTATGGGGTAAAGTCCTTGTTTGTCCTTGGGTGGATGGGGGATCTGGAGTTGTAATCACCGAACCTATATTTTGGATCTATTTACTATCGTATTCATGTTGATGGTTCGTTAATCTTAATGGTTGGCTGGCTGCTTTGGGAATGCATCGCTCGTAGCTTCATGTATCGTGTTCCTTTTGTTCTTTATATGATTACCGTTGTGTAGTGACAGTATGCGAGAGGGAAAGTATATTGATCTTGGTTCACACACTTAATCATGCATACCTAGAACACTTCAACACCTTGTGCCCTTGATGTTCAATCACGGATTACCCTCGTGTAGTGACTAGTCGCAAGAGGGAAAGGGTTGGACTCGGTGCACCTTTACCTTTGATAGATTAGATCGTCTTGTTCTTGCTAGGTGGTTACTTCTCCAAGTGATCCTAGATCCCTTGGACAAGCATTCTATGTTCTTGTGATCTCTGCACCATCGCTCTCTACTTTGATTTCTTTAATCTAGATTAGATTAGATTAAGTTCCTTACTTATACATACTTGATAAAGAGGTTTAAAACAACAAGATTAGTGCTTAGTTGATCGTTGCAATCCACTTGTTCCACGGATTGATTAACCTTGGGGATACTCTAAGGGAAAAGCTACAACCGACCCGTGCGCTTGTGGATCATAACTTGACGTGTTATTTAACCGTCAACAGTCCCCAAGCCTTGATAAAGATTGAAGAGGTTTATCAAGGGTCGAGAAAGAATCTAAGCGACTGAATCTCGATGTCTTAATCGGGTACCCTCGTTGAGGCTCCAACTGCGTGCCTCCCAAATCTCCGATCTTCAGTGAGAACCGCATGCTTAGCCAACGGCCCTGCTTCTGGCTCGGGATGATCAGGGTGACGCTCTTTATGCTCACTGAATGGGGTGCATCTCCAGATGCACCCATTAGGGCAGTCCTCCAGGTTCAGAATAGTTAGAATAACTATTGTGAAGCTCTAAGAAGACTTTAGTGGAATTACTGTCATCCCATTTGGGAGAGTACCTCTCAGATCATCTGACCTGGTACGGTGCCCGGAAAGAGCTCCAGCTCCAAACCAGATTTGCCATATAGTGCACCGTCTTCCCAAGGAGTTTTTGCGCAAGGTCACCTATCGTTGCCATCTTTTTTGTGGCTTCTGAACAGCTCTGGCCTGTGTATGGCATGCCTTCGGAAGTAACCCCCATGGACTAGAAGAGTGAACCCACTTTAGGATTCGTGCCGCGAAATTTCGAGGGCGGGTTATATGATAACCTCGCTACCCGTGACTCTAAGTCACGACCTCTAAGTGACTTGTGCACCAAATATGTTTGGAAACCCACCTGTTAAAATTTGGGGTGTGATTTCCCAACTTGTAATCTCCACTCCCTAGCCCATTTAGAGCCATGGCCCAATTTGGCCCATATAGCCTGAATTTGGAATGCCGGGCGTAACAACGTGTAAACAACGTCGAAAGCACAACACTCTCACGAGTACCCCTTGAGTCAGACTCGTGCGGACGTGGCGAGGTGACGGGACGGAAGGGGGCCCACCACAAATCCCTTTTTGGCCGCCCGCATTTAAGGCCAGCCAGGGGGGAGCGCACGCCTCCCACTTCCATCACTCATGTCACCTCGCGTCGCGTAGGAAACTTCGCAGCTGCGGCTTCACCTTCTCCTCTAGTCGCTCTGCTGCTGCACCCGCTTGATCTGCCGCAGCATTAGCCCGAGCTCCACCGGATCTAGCCCCGACGGAACCCTAAATCTAGATCTGCCGCCTGATTCCAGCTCAAATCTCCATCCCCCGGCAGTCCCTGAGCGTAGCGAGGAAGGATGCCGCCAATGGCTCACCGGAGCAAGAAGGATTCAAGGTCAGGCGCGGCGGACGCGAGGCGGTCTCGCTCGCTGTCTCCGCCGCCACCGCCTCCTTGCCACTACGAGGAGTGGGTCTGCTCGGTGTCGACGATGGAGCAGCTCGTCGCCCTGATTTGGGATGGCGTCCTGCTCGACGCGGCGACCGAGGGGTGTCACCCAGCCGCGGGAAAGGAGTTCCCCACACCGGAGACGCACGAGGTCATCGTGTTCGAGTTGGCGTACCTCCGCGGATTCGGGCTGCCCGCGCACCCCTACTTCCGCGGACTGCTCTACTACTACGGTTTAGAGCTTTGTAATCTTAACCCTAACTCCATCTTGCACATCGCCATCTTCATCCATCTGAGCGAGGCATACCTTGGTATTGCCCCGCACCTCAATCTCTTCCGATACTTCTTCTACGTCAAACCCCACAAGAGTGTCAAGAAGCCGAATGTGGTCGGTGGTGTCGGGATTCAGCTCAAGCAGAAACATTCTATCGAGTATATTTCGATGCCACTAATCAGCTCCAATGAGGGCTCGCACGCCGAGTGGTTCTACACCGCCAACCACGCCCCGCCAGTGCCGTGCGACATCGACGTGCGGCCCGTCCCGCACCGGTGCTGGGACGAGGAGCCCAGCGACACCGAGATGGAGCAGGTATGGGAGCTGGTGAAGCTGATTCGGAACCTGAAGATGGTCAGCCTTACTGGCATGGCGGTCATGGCGAACTTCGCCACCCGGCGGCTGCAGTCGCTGAATGAGAGGACTTCAACACAACATGGCATGTGTAGGAGACAGGGAATCATGACGAACTGGTGGAGCGCATCCGCCAATGCTTTGTTCTCGGCACTGCTATGACGACGCACGACATGCCGCATCCATTCCGTGTGGCGTTCCTTCTGCCTGAGGTGAGAATTTCTTCTTTTGCCGTGCGCCCATTAGGGCATGAACATGTGCCTGTCAGATGTTTGATAAAATGTTTGTTAAATGTTGCCTTGTAGGATCGTCAGGCCTACGTCTCCGTGTCTCCGCTGCCGGGTACTTTGGATGGAGTGGACTCACTGCCCGGCAGGCTCGGCGACCTGCATAAGATGGAGCGCGCCTGCGCCCATGTTGCAGCAGGCGGTGGCGTCGCTGCTGCTCTAGAGCCAGGCTGGCGCGAAATTGCGCCTTCTTTCGAGGAGCTGCGCGCCATGCTGTCGAACATGGGGAAGGAGCGCAAGGGCGGCAAGCGCCCGGAGGTACGGTGTGCGCCATGTGGCTCGCTCAAGATTGACGAGCCGGCATCACGCCGGCGCAAGCTTGTGCTGCCGGGCGACTCAGATGATGAGGAGGTGGCTCCTCGCGTGCCGGGAGCCGACGACATTCCGCCGATGATGACCGAGAGGACAGCGAGTGGTGCGCCCCCTCCTTCTCCTTCTCGTCCTTCTACTCCTCCACCTTCTATTCCTTCTTCTCCTCCACCTTCTCTTCTGTGTACGGAAAATTCACCACAAAGCGTGGGCAATTCACACCTAGCGCCGGAGGTGGCCGTCGGGGCAAAGTGGCTAGCACCCTCTAGCTCCAGGTTCTGCAAGCGCACTCAAGTGCACGTGTCGACTGAGTACGTTGCTCTATATAGCCTTTTGCTTTCCTTATGTTTTTTGCGCTGGTGCTTGGAGTCTGAAGGTTGTTGTGGTGTTGGAATTGTTGTTGGTTGCAGGGACTCTTGTGACGCCTCTGTCGATGGGGGTGAGGTGCTTGCGCCATCCATCAACCCAGTGGTGTAGCCGACGAGTGCTTCCGAGGAGCACTCGGGTGCAGCGCGGGAGGTGCCGCGTGCAGCGGTGCTGGACACCGGGGCGATTCCCTAGGCGGTCAGTCCCTAGCGTGGAGTCACTGGTTCTTCTACCTTGGGTTCTACCGCTGAGGCCGTCCCTGAAGTTGAGGAGATCCACCAGGAGATCCCCGCGTGCCGTGTCAGCAACCGTCAGGAGCTCGTTACGGCCACGCAGAGGGTTGCTCACTTGGTGGAGGTGACTGCTTGTTTGGAACTCCTCTTTTTTCCATATTTGTTTTTGCTTTTTTTGATATGTTCTGTCTATAGGCTGTGGCTGCTGCTTCTGCTCGTAAGAGCAAGATGTTGGATGATATTGGGTCCAACGCCGTCACTCTGCGCGCCCGGGTGCAGCACCTCGAGGAGCAGGCCGCTACCCGCCAGGCGAGCAACAATCTGGAGGAGCACGAGAAAAGTTAGCTTGCTCAACTCGCTTTTATCCTTGCAATCTGAGTGCCTTTGGATTGACTCTGTTGTTGGGGCAGCTCGGGCCAAGGCGGAGCAGGACCTCGAGGTCGTCCGTAGCTAGGCGAAGGCTCTGAAGACTTCGTTTGAGCAGGCTGCCAGGGAGCGGGCCGTGGCCAGGAAGGAGCTCGCTGGTTAGTTATCTGCTGCCTTTGCCTTTACTTTTGCTGGTTCGTCTGTTTAGTCCTCCTGACATTTTGAGCAGATCTCCGGCGGAAATTGTTCGCCCAATTTGCAGACCTTGAAGCCCGCGTGGAGTCGGAGAGGAAACAGTTCAAGGCACTGGGTGAAGCAGCGCGCCCACTGCTAGGTGAGCTAGCTCCACTCGCCGATTCCTCCACTGTGCGCGAGTTTGGTGAGCCTCCTGTCCGTCTGCCGAGCTTGCTGGAGCGAGTTTAGGCGGCTTCGTCATGCTTTCAGGGCTATCTCCACGAGGTCAGCCTGGCAAGCACCAGCCATTGCCTTGCCGCCTTCTGCTCCTTTCTCCCCCATGTGGACGTGAACCGATTTCATGGTGGGTTTCCCGCGGGACATCACCTGTGCGGGTGAACGAGCTACTGGAGGAGGTGAAGGATGCGGCGGAGCAGCTTGCTGATGATGTTGTTCTCGCGCTAGAGGGTGAGGTTGGGCAAAGTGGTCTCCTGCTGCAGCCATAAAAACTTTTAGAAGTATTTGTAATATTTTGAAGTACTGTTGGTTTGACTGAGAACTCGTACTTTATTTGATGTTGTTTTTAAGTTGCCGCTATACTTTGACGGTATCCATGTACTGTTAATTTCCCTTGTAGTTAGTCTATTATGGGAAACTGTAGTCTTGTTGGCCTTAGTTTCCTAGTGTAGACGGCATACTCTCATACACGCGTAGTACTTTGGCTTGGCGAAGATCTCGACCCATGATTTAATATGTGTTCTACTAAGTACTTTATAAGTCGTAAGATCCGTGTTTAGAAGAGCATTTTAATTTCGACATGTATGAACATTGTCGTAAAAAGGAAATAGTCCCCAAGTTTCAGATTTGAAACTTGGGTGCTGAACATGCGAGCAAGATAGCGAAGTGAAATAACTTCAGGAGACATGAAACTATATTCATTGCCAAAACTGCTAGCATGGATGAAGAATATGTAAAACTAAAGGAGGGTACATAGCTTTTTTATGTGTAGAAGCGGTGTAGGTGCTCGATGTTCCATGAGTTCGGTACATCAGAGCCATCCTCCTGCATTAGCCGGTAAGCACCCGACCTGTTGACCTTCTTGACGATGAATGGCCCCTCCCATGGAGCCGATAGCTTGTGCATCTCCTTCTTGCTTTGGATCCTCTGGAGAACGAGATCACCAATGCAAAAGGCTCTCTCTTGCACGTTCTTGTCGTGGTAGAGCCTCAGAGCTTGGGCGTGTCGCGCCGCCTGAATGGTTGCCGCGAGCCGTCCTTCCTTGATGTTGTCGATGTCCTCAATGCGCGCCTCCTCAGCTTTGTTCTCGTCGTAGACCTCAAACCTTGGTGTGTTGAGCACGAGGTTAGTTGGGAGCACCACGTCAGATCCATACACTAGGAAGAAAGGAGTCTGACCAGTAGCACGACTTGGTTGCGTCCGTAGTCCCCAGATTACTATAGGGAGCCCTCGGAGCCAGCGTGTCGTGTACTTCTTCAACTGGTCAAAGATGCGCATTTTGAGTGCCTCGAGCACCGCTCCAGTAGCACGATCGACTTGGCCATTAGCGTGAGGGTGTGCCACAGAAGCGTGGGCCACCTTGACGAGGAGGTCATTGCAGTAATTCTGGAACTCCCTCCCTGTGAAGTTGGTGCCCAGGTCGTTGATGATCCTGTTAGGAACTCCGAATTTGTGCACAATCTCAGCGATGAATTCTGCCGGCTTTGCCACTGTTAGTGCCTTTTTTGGCTTGACCTCTATCCATTTGGTGAACTTATCAACCGCCACCAGGATATGATCACATCCTCTGGTTGCTTTTTTGAAGCGAGCGATCATATCGAGTCCCCAGCACGCAAAGGGCCAGGACACGGGTATCGTCTGCAGGGCTTGAGCCGGGACATGTATCTACTTGACAAAAAATTGGCATCCCTCGCAGTGCTTAACCAGCGTTACGGCATCTGCGACAGTTGTAGGCCAGTCGAAACCAGATCGGAAGGCTTTTCCCACGATGGTTCGCGCCGCGGCGTTGTTTCCACACATGTCACCATGGATCTCTGAAAGGAGCTCTCGTCCCTCTTCTTCCGAGATGCACTTCTGAGGTACTCGGGAATGTGCAACTCGGTGGTATAGGTTATCCCCGATCAGGACATAGCTCTTGCTCCTGTGCACGATCCTTTCATGCAACGCTTGCGTCTCTCTCTCGTTTCCGGGCGAGGGATACGAAAGTGTGTCATACTTGATGTACTCGACCATCTCTGAGATCCACTCTGGTTGTGGCTCGATCATGAGGACTTTGCCAAGTCCTTCAGATGGGTCGAATTGAGCCTCGGGTTTTTGATGGATGGCTTTATAAGGTCTTGGACGAAGACGTCGGGTGACACTTGGGCTCTAGTGGATCCCATGTTGGCCAACTCGTCGGCTGCCTTGTTATCGTCACGGACTACGTGCTGGAACTCTAGGCCAAAAAATTTTCCTTCGAGTTTGTGTATCTTTGCGCAATAAGCATCTATATTCTCATCGGTCCTATGCCATACCTTATTGACCTGAATTACCACCAGGGCTGAGTGTCCCCTGACTATCAGGTGTTTTATCCCGAGCGATATGGTGATGTGTAGCCCGTGGAGGGCTGCTTCATACTCTGCCGCATTGTTCAAGACCTTGAACATGATCTGGAGCATGTACTGCAGCTTCTCACCTTTGGGAGATATGTAGAGTATCCCAACTCCGCCTAGCTTAATCCTGAGTGATCCATCAAAGTAAATGGTCCAATGCTTAGGTTTGGCGGCAGTAGATGGGGTTTGAACCTCCGTGTACTCGGCCACGAAGTCTACTAGTATTTGCCACTTGACTGTGTTGCAGGGTACGAAGGTGATATCGTGTGCGGCCAGCTCGATGGACCACTTCACGATTCGTCCCATGGCGTCCCTGTTGTGTAGGATGTCACCTATGGGGTAGTTAGAAACTACGACGATCTTATGAGCTTCGAAGTAGTGCTTCAACTTGCGAGCAATGATGAGTAGTGCGTAGAGCAGTTTATACACTTGGTTGTACCGCACCTTCGAGTCGGTCAATACCTTGCTAATGAAGTAGACCGGCCTCTGGACGGCATAGGTGTGGCCTTCCTCTTTGCATTCTACGACTAGTATCGTGCTTGCCATGTGTGTGGTAGCAGAGATATAGAGGTAGAGCATCTCCCTGGTCTGTGGCGCAGTGAGGATAGGTGGCTTTTGAAGATAATCCCTGAGTTCCGAGAAAGATTTCTGAGCCTTCTCGTCCCACTTGAAGTTGTCTTGATTCTTAAGGAGTTTGAAGAAGGGTAATCCTCACACGCCGAGTCGTGAGATGAAGCGGCTTAGTGCTGCCATGTACCCGGCGAGCTTCTGCACGTCCTTTTGGCACTTTGGGGGCTTCATCCGGGTGATCGTGTGGATCTTCTCCAGGTTTGCTTCTATGTCGCGGTTGCTGATGAGGAATTCGACAAGTTTTCGTAAGGGAACGCCGAAAACGCATTTTTAGGGTTAAGTTTCTAGCGGTAAACCCTTAGGTTGGCAAAGGTCTCTGACAAGTCCTTGATAAGGTTATTAGGCTCTCGTATCTGAACTACGACATCATCTACATAGGCCTCGGCATTCTTGCCGATCTGCGTCACTAGGCATGCTTGGATAGCACGCAGGTAGGTCGCGGCGGCTTTCTTCAAACCGAAAGACATTGTCAAGTAGCAATACGCGCCATGGGGCATAATGAACGACGTCTTGATTTGGTCTTCCTCTTTCAAGCTGATCTAGTGATAGCCCGAGTAGCACTCGAAAAAATAGAGTAGGGCGCAGTCTGCTGTGGAATCAACGACCGGGTATATTCGCGGGAGGGTGAAGGGGTCTTTGGGGTAGTGTTTGTTGAGATCAGTATAATCAACGCACATTCTCCATTCTTTATTCTTCTTGGATGCAAGAACTAGATTAGCCAACCAGTCAGGAAGATACACTTCTTTTATGAAACCGGCAGCTAACAGTTTTGTAAGCTCTACCCCTATCACCTCCTTGTGGTCCTTCACGAATCGATGTAGCTTCTACTTGATTGGCTTCACATTCACATCAACCTTCAAGGAGTGCTCAATGATATTTCGGGGCACCCCCGGCATATCTGCTGGTTTCCAAGCGAATATATCTGAGTTAGCACGCAAGAACTCGACGAGCACACTTTCCTATTTGGGTCCGTGTTAGCCCCTATGATCGCCGTCTTGGAGGGGTCCTCAAGCCCGAGGGACACCTTCTTCGCCTTCTCCCGCTGGATTACTTCCGTTGTCAGCTTCTTAGTCAGAATCTTGAGATCCGCTAGGGCAAGCTTGCTGATGGCGGCCATGACCTCCACGGTGCGCGTGGAGAGATCGAGTGTGGCTGTGATGTGGAGATTTTCCTTCTCACAAGCGCTGGTAGTGTTGGTGTCTCCTCTGAGCGTAATGACTCCATTGGGCGTGGGCATCTTTAGCACCATGTAGGTATACTGCAGGACCACCATGAACTTGGCCAGTGAAGGCCTGCCGAGTATGCCATGATAGGCTATCTTGAAGTCCACCACGATGAAGCAGACGTACTCAGTCCGGTAGTTCTTGAGGACCTGTCTGGTTCGAGGACCGGTGGATGGTCGCTTCCTAGTGTGATGAGTGATTGACAACATTGTGTGGACTGACTCTTGGCTAAGTATTGCAGGTTAGGTTGCAGCTTGATCGGTGTTGGTGCAGGTAAAGAACAAGCACGAAAGGTCTATGCCAGTGGGCCTCCAGGTGTGGAGCAGACAAGTAGGCTTGGTTCGAGGGACCCGGTGGCCAGCGGGATCAAGTGCGGGCTGCATGGTGGCAAGAACAGCAAGACAATGTCGTGGACGGTTTGTTGGTTGAGCCTCAAAACCAAGGTCGAGCTGGGACGACGTGGGGGCCAAGTCATTAGTGGATATTGGAGGGAGGCCACACGAAGTCCGCGCGGTTTCCAGTGGTTCACCACAAAACCACTGGGTTACTTGACTGAGTCACAAAGCCAAGACTGAAGACTCGGCATGGCTATTAGACCAAAACCGGTCTGACCAGTTGGTGAAACCAGTTTGACCAGTTTGGGGGTCGAGGGCGCCAGGAAGCTTCGAAGCGGAGGACACGCGGCATGATCACAAGGGTTGCGTTGCTGCTACGCAGGCTTGCAGTGGATGCGCATCCGTTTGATGGTGCTAAGATGACAAATTCCCAAAGTGCCCTTCGGGGGCATGTATCTTCTATTATGTAATAAGGGTAGTTTCATCTTTTGGTTGCCTCCATATAAACTTAGAGGAGAGAGGATGGCAGCCATCTCTTGGAACCCTAGTTCATTTACTTCCTAGTTTTTCCCTTTTTCCCTTAGGGTTTTCTATAGGACTAGCTTTAGAGCTTCATGGTGAGTTATTGAGAGAGGGATGGATGTTGAGGAGGCAAGCTAGACCTTGTATGAATCTTTCATGGTATGTATAGAAGGTTCGGTGTGATTCCTCAAGTGTTCTGGACGCCTCTCCCATTTTTCCTTTTTGGCTATTTTCGGAGTCTTTTCTTGTGATTCTCGTGGGGAGTTTTCGGAGGAGTTTCTTTGCGGGTTTTTGTGTGGGAATCACACATGAGGACATGGTACCTCTTTTCTTGGTGGTCTCGCCCCTCCAAATCCGTGGAAAGACCTTCGATTTGGTGGTTTTCGGTGGAGTTCTTGGAGAGGTGGTTTTGGAGGTTGACTTTCGATTCCTCTTGATTTTGTGAGTTTTGGGGCTAGATCCTTTGGCCAAAGGTAGCCTATGAGGTGCCCCTGCTATGCCCAAAGTCTCACTTGAATCCATTGAGCGAATCGGGAGATCGATTGAGGTGAAGTTTGATTTTTTCCTGCGGCTGGAGTTCTTCCCGGCTGCCTAGGAAAAACTGGCCTGACCGGTTTCTGAAACCGGTCTGAGTTTTGGTCACTAGTGGGGTTTCGAGAAGAGTTTTGGGTAAGTAAGTCTTTCTCTGGTGGTGGCTTCCCTTGTCCAAGTTTGGTTGCATTTTGAGTTTGTTTCTCTCAGTTTTGGCTTCGTTGATCTTTTGCGGAATTCCTAGATAAAACCGGCCTGACTGGTTTTCCAAACCAGCCTAACCAGTTTCCCCTGGCTGTGAGAGGCTAAGTCCCAGAGATCTTGTCTAATCGGTTTGTGAAACCGGCCTGACCAGTTTTAACTCCAGCAGTTGTGCTTGAGTTGTTTTCCGCTGTGTGTTTTCAAGAGTTGTTTTGTGGAGTCTTGTTCCTAGGTCCAGTAGCACTTCAGTGTCTACATGGATTTGGCAAGAGAAGCGTAAGAGGTCTCCGAGTGATATTGGGTTCATAGGCTGAATTCTTGAATTGAATTTATATCGGCTCCCATTCACTCTCCCCCTCTAGTTCGCCTTTCTAGTCCTTCAAGAGGTATCAGAGCCGGTTACGGGTCTTTGTTGACTCTAACTAGTCTTAGATCTAAAGCTAGCATACCAGGAAAGGGGATCGGGTCCTCCGCACTTCGATCGAAATAATTACCAGATGTGGTAGAGGTGGATGTACGCTTTCCTTCGCGGCAAGGGTCAGATCCTTTGGGATGTTACGGAGAACACAACTTATGTTCATCCGATTAACTTCCTTGTTCCAGGATCGAGGGATATGCATGATGCCAACAATAAGGCGGTCGACTACTTGTTTCGTGCCCTTTGTCAATCTGAATTCGATCGGGTTCAGGTAGAGGATTTGGCTTGCAAGATTTGAGACAAGCTTAAGGTGGCTCACGCTGGGAACAATCAGGTTAAGGCAAGGTTGTTTGCGACTTACCAGAGAGAGTACAAGAATTTTACTCATCTCCCTGGTGAGTCCATAAACACGATTTTCTAGTGTTTCAGTGATTGTGAACAACATGAGGGCCAATGTGACCGTGCTCCCGTACGATGATCATGACAGGGCTGTGAAGCTCTTGCACTCATTGGATCATACCGTGTGGGGCGCAAAGGTCGAGGCCGTCTTGGAGTCGGGCACATATGAGACCCTTACGGTGGATGAGCTGTTCTCTAAGCTCAAGTCAGCTGAGGTGGACCGTGGCGTGACAGCCAAAATTGAGAGCCCAACTAACACACATAGTCTTGCTCTCGTTGGAGGCTCAGGTGTGAGGACTAACGGTAACCCATCCTCCAGGATGTACTATCTGTCTTTCTTGATGATTTAGCCGGATGAGGAGTTCGACGTGCTTGTGAATGACCAAATTGACGACCAGAGAGGGGGGAGTGAATGAGAGCCGATAAAAATTCTTCTCGAAGGAGATGGCTACTCCGACAAGATGAACACGACTAACCAAAACACGTCTCCGGTTCAACTACCCAAGTTGGCCAAGACCACGTAGCCACTGGAGTGCTACTGGTCCTAGGAACCAACAACCACCGAAACCTACTCGAGAACACAGCGGAACAAGCAACTCGAGCAGCTACTGACACACACCGGTCAGACCGTTCACCTGCACTGGTCAGACCGGTCAAGGCCGGATCACCCAGACTAAGCCGCTGGATCACCCGACACCCTCCAGGGACACACTGGGTCACCCTGGACCCTAAGTCGGGTCACCCGAGCAGAACTTGAAGATTTCCACAGAAAGCTTCTACATCGGATAGGCCGGTGTAGCTCACCGGTCAGACGGTCTAAGCCAGGAAACCCCAAATTCGAGAACCTGACCTCCTGAGTTCCAAAACACTCCAAACTCGAAACAACAGCAAACATAGAGACTAGGGAACTCACCAAGACGTTCACCCGAGCAAAACCCAACAGGGGGTTGGCACTGGTCAGACCGGTGGAAGGCACCGGTCAGACCGGTCAAGCCCTAGGCTCTCGGGATGAACAGCAACCCGCGGGTCAACTCCTCCAAATCCAAATCCCGATCTCCCGATTCGCTCCACGGATTCGCACAAGACTTTGGGGATAGGAGTACCTCATGGGCATTCCATAGCCAAGATTTGGTCCACCAAAACTTGTTAAATCAAGAGGAATCAAAGGATTTCCACCAAGAACGCCTCTAACCCTAGAACGAAGAAAACCCCAAAATTGAGCCCCTTTACTCATGGATTTGGGAGGGGAATCAAAGAGAAAAGAACCACGAAGGGTTCATGCATACATCCCCCTCCAAATTGAAGCTCCCAAGCTAGTCCTCTAAATCCTAAGGAAAATAAGAAGGGAAAATAGCAAAGCAAATGAGCTAGGGTTCCAAGAGATGGCTTCCATCCTCTCACCACTTGGGTTATATGGAGGCTAGCTGAAAGACGAAACTACCTCTATTACATTAAACTAAGATACATGCCCCCGAACGGCCTTTTGGGAAACTTCGTCGTAGCACCATCGGATGAATGCCCGGTGACCGCAAACTTGCTTAGCCTCGATGCAAGCCTTGTGATCCCGACGCGTGTCCTCCACTTCAAAGTCTCCGGAATGCGTCATCGCACACCGGTCAGACCGGTCCTGGTGCTGCTGCCTCCGGTCTTCGGTCTTGACTTTGTGGATCAACCAAGGAACCCAGCGGTTTTCTGGTGAACCACTAGAACCTCCGCGAACTCGGTGTAGCCTCCGCCAATCACCACTCATGACTCGGCTCCCACGTAGTCCCGGCTCGACCTTGGTTTTGAGGCTCAACTAAGAAACCGTCCATGACTTCATCTTGCTGTTCTTGCCACCATGCGGCCCGCACTTGACCCTGCTGGCCACCGGGTCCCTCAAGCCAAGCCTACTTGTCTTCTCCACATCTAGAGGCCTACCCAGCAACGACCTTTCGCGCTTGCTCTTCACCTGCACCAACACAAGTCAAGCCGCAACCTGCACCTGCAATACTTAGCCAAGAGTCAGTCCACACACCGTTGTCAATCACTCATCACACCAGGAAGCGACCATCCACCGGTCCTCGAACCACACAGGCTCTCAATCTCCCCCTTGACGAGTGTGGTTCGAGGAAAACACACACATTTGGTAACCAAAGAGAAAAGGAAAAGAAAATAAACGACTAAAAAAGAAACTCAAACAAGCGATCGAAAGCCAAACAAAGGCAGAGAGCAAGATCACTTGAAAGAGCAAAGTCTCAGTCCCCTTAGGCAAGGGCAACGGCTCGACACAACCGAGACAAAAACAAGCTCAAGCAAAGAGCTAAGACCGCCAAAGCAAAGCTCGAAAACCACAAAGAGCTCCCCCTGCACACATGCAAGCTCCCCCTGAACCCATGCAACTCCCCCTAGATGAATGCAGCTGCAACAGCCTTGCTCTGACCGGTCAGACCGGTCCACCTCACCGGTCAGACCGGTGCACTAGATCGCCCAGCACCTGACACTTACACCGGTCAGACCGGTGCATCCCACCGGTCAGGACGATGACCACCTGGGAAAAACTGGGAACTGCACGAGCTCAAAAATAGCTCGAAACCACTTGGAAACCTTCTAAATGCATTCAGTAGGCCAAAACATGCTCAAACTTCTCCCCCTTGTTGACAATGCATGAATCAAGCCAAAAAAAATGCAAAAACTCAACCTAGAGCTTCTCAAATAGACAAAATTCAATATAGCATGCTACACACATCCAAATGAGCAAGTTAAATACTCTATAGCTTCGTATGGACAAAAACTACAAGATCACGAAGTTTCACAACCATTGGCCAAAGCTAAGATAGAGTTGACTATTTTTGCGAAAAATTCCCTCTCATGAGCAAAGTCCTAAACATGAGCAAAGCATGTCAAAATGGCAAAGCCACACAAACTTCATGCTAGGACAACCATTCTAAGCATAAGACCATCATAAACACCCACAAGCACCTCATGTCATATCAAAGCCACTGAGCCATGTGCTTACTTCTAAATATGAGACTTCTCATTGGTAAGCAACATGCAACGATTTAGCACCCAAAAGCATGTAAATTAGCACATATGACATGGGAGCACATTTTCCAAGTAATTTACATTTTATTTTCAGATTCATATTTGGTACATGAAATGTCTTTGCGACAAAAAGGAACTTATGCCCCTCCACAAGATAAAGCATGGGGGCTAAACATTCATGATGGCAAATGAGCCTTTAGCCCATATACTCAAAATAAGCTATCCAAGCATAAATTAAGCATAGAAATGCTACTAAAACATGTCATGATCATATAAGGGCATTTACTCACAAGAGAGCATACATGTGACATTTTTCAAAAGCATAGCTATCAACCATGGATATAAATCAAGATCATCAAGAGCTAAGCCACATTAAGCCATATCATACCAAACTAGCTCACAAGATCATATATAGCACATCATGGTGAAAAAAGTATATAGGAGAAGCTTTTCCTACAAAATGCATATGATACAAAATGCATGCAACCTAAGATACAAAGATGCCTATACATCATGTTACACATGAAATGCAAAATGCAAGAAATGCACAAAGGAAAGCTATATATATGCTACAAAGGAGCTCCCACACCCAACTCAAGAGACCAAACACACACCAAGTTCTCCCCGCAAACGAGTGAAAGTTGCTTGATCTAGGGGCTTGGTGAAAATATCTGCTAGTTGATTTTGTGTGGGCACATGGATCAAAGTGATTTTCCCTTTCTCAACATTGCCCCTCAGAAAATGGTATCTCACTTCTATATGCTTGGTTTTGGAATGAAGCACTGGGTTCTTAGCAACACTTATCGCACTCGTGCTATCACAAAGAAGTGGAACCTGGGTATACTCCTCACCAAAGTCACTCATGGTGTATGTGATCCAAAGGAGCTGAGAGCAACAACTGGCTGCGGCAACATATTCGGCTTCGGTTGTAGATTGAGCAACACTCGATTGTTTGCGGGAAGACCAAGACACCAAAGAAGAACCCAAGAACTGGCAAGTCCCGGAAGTGGACTTTCTATCCAACCGACACCCGGCAAAATCCGCGTCTGAAAAACCGTGAAGATCCAAAGAAGAAGACGCGGAGTACCAAAGGCCGAAGTCGGGAGTGTATCGCAAATACCTGAAGATGTGCTTGACTGCTTGCCGATGCGAAGTCCTCGGAGATGCTTGAAAACGAGCGCACAGACATACCGAGAATTGGATGTCCGGCCTCGTCGCCGTCAGGTACAGGAGGGAGCCGATCATGCTCCGGTACTCCTTCTGGTCCACGTGTTCACCGTCCTCGTCCGCATCAAGAGCTGTAGTCGTACTCATCGGCGTCGCCATGTCCTTGGAGTCCTCCATCTTGAACTTCCTCACAATGTCCTTGGTGTACTTGGGTTGGTGTACGAATGTTCCTTCCTTCGATTGCTTGATCTGGAGCCCGAGGAAGAACTGCAACTCACCCATCATGCTCATCTCAAATTCCCTGCTCTTGTCTTCTGCAAACCTTGCAACCAAAGAGTTAGACGAGCCACCAAAGACAATATCATCCACGTACACCTACACAATTAGGATCTCTTTGCCCTGCATGAGGAGAAACAAGGTCTGATCTACCTTCCCCATCTCAAAACCTCTCTCCAAGAGGAACCCTCTCAACCTACCATACCAAGATCTAGGTGCCTGCTTCAGCCCATACAGTGCCTTCCTCAACTTGTACACCCTGTGGGGGTACTTCTCACTCTCAAATCCTGGTGGTTGCCTCACGAACACTTCTTCCTCCAAAACACCGTTCAGGAAAGCACTCTTCACGTCCATTTGGTACAATTTGAACCCTTTACCCACGGAAAAGGCTAGAAGGATCCTAATCGCCTCCAAACGGGCTACGGGAGCAAAGGTCTCCTCGTAGTCTATCCCCTCTTTCTGTGTGTACCCCTGAGCAACAAGTCTTGACTTGTTTCTCACCACTTCACCTTTCTCTCCCTCTTTGTTTTTCCACACCCATGTTGTCCCAATCGGCTTACACCCCGGCGGAGGCTCCACTAACTCCCAAACTTGGTTCCTCTCAAAATTCTCCAACTCCTCATGCATCGAATTGACCCAATTGTGATCAGATAGCGCATGTCTAATGTCTTTGGGCTCAAAAGTAGCAACAAAAGCAGCATGGGCAAAGTGAGAATCATTACGAGACCTCAACCGTGTAGTGCGTTCGTTGATGTTCCCGATGATCGTTGAAGCTGGATGATCCACTTGTACTCACCCGGGAGCTTCTCGCCTTCAGCTGGAGCTTCCTCACAATCTCGGCACGTCGTCGTAGGTGTAAGAGAAGGACCGTCTACAATCGTAGTCGAAGTAGTATGTACATGCTCAGCCGCGGGCGCCACACCACCATCTTCATCATCACCTTGGTGCACCTCATCCTCAAAAATCTCCTCGCCAAGTTCCTCGTCACCTGCACACTCAAAAACAAGCTGACTACGTGGCTGTGTCTCGTCGATGGTAACCTCGCAAGTCTCCATGATTTGGTTAGTTTCAAGATTAAGCACTCGAAAGGCTCTAGAATGAGACCGTAACCAAAGAAAATGCCATCGACAGACCTAGTCTCGAACTTGTCCAACTTTTTCCCTTTCTTAAGGATGAAACATTTGCAGCCAAAGACGTGGAAGTGACTCACCTTGGGGGTTCTACCATGCATCAGCTCGTAGAAAGTTTTCTTCTTATGGACCCTGAGGTAAATCCTGTTTGACACATAGCACGTGGTATTGACCGCCTCAGCCCAGAACCTTCTCAGAGTCCTATGCTCATCGAGCATCGTCCGAGCCATCTCGCACAAGATTCTGTTTTTCCTTTCCACCACGCCGTTCTGGGGAGGCATATACGGACTAGAGAACTGGTGTTCAAGACCCAAGTCATGGCAAAAGGTTTTGAAGCGAGAGTTTCTAAATTCCGAGCCATTATCACTGCGGATCGCTCGTGTGGCATCTCCGTGCCTCTCGTTTCTCAACCTCAAGACAAGATCTCAAACAAAACCAAACGTCTCGCCTTTCTCCTCCAAAAAGAAAACCCACGCATACTGAGAGTAGTGGTCCACCACAACCAGGATGTACCACTTCCCACCCACGGATCTCACACGAGCTGGGCCAACAAGGTCCATATGGAGCAGCTCGCATGGATGCTCCGTCATCACATCGGTGAGGGGTGGATGGGAAGAGGCTACCATCTTAGCCTGCCGACACGTCCCACAAACCAACTCTTTCTCAAACCTCAACCGTGGCAATCCTCAGACCAAATTGAGTTTACTCAAGCGAGACAAAAGGTTAAAGCTTAAGTGACCCAACTTCCTATGCCACTTCCACAACTCACTCGAAGAACAAGCCAAAAAGCAACGAGCCACACCAGAAGACTGAGAGAAATCCGCTCGAAAAACTTGACCCTCAGGAACGACCATGCAAACTAGGTCCCCTCGAGAATGCAAAATCCGAGAACCACCAGGCCGAAATAGCACCTCAAAACCCTCATCCAAAAGCTGGGAAACAGAAAGCAAATTGAATCTGAGCGATTGAACAAGAGCAACACGCCTGAGAATGACCTTGTCACTTACCTTAATCTCACCTTCTGAAAGCACACGCCCTCGCCCATTGTCCCCAAAGGTGATGTATGTCTTGGACACCACTGGGACGATACTTGAGAACCACCCCTTGTCTCCGGTCATATGCCTCGAGCAACCGGAGTCAATCAACCAAACGTTCCTCAAGTCTCCCAACTAAAATTCAAAAACGAGCACGTGAGTGAACAAACGACTCAGCACTGGGGTTAGTACCAAACGAGTAAAACCAGTGCCGAGCCATTTGCTCCAAAGTGGGGTTAGCACAAACCATATCATCACACCTATCAAAGCTACCACCACGAAAACCACCACGGGAACCACCACGAGGGAACCAACCCTATCTCACTGGAGGAGAACGAAAACCACGAAAGGAAGACCGTGGACTGTTCCTCCTCTCAAACTCAAAGCTAAGACTCCTCACACCATCGTATTGAGCACGAGGTGGAGAACATCTAGCAAACTGACCACCACCAGACTCACCATGCCAACCACCTGTACCACAACCAAAGGAACTGAACTGAGCATCCTCACGAGCACAGAAACCAAACTGCCAGCCACCCAGACAAGCACCGGTCTGACCGGTGGTGCTCGGCCAGCAGCACCACCTGCCACCTTTCGATCTCCCCAAGCCGGAACCGTCCTCACAATCGCCTTGGCCCTGGACATTTGCATACGAGGCTCAGGTACACCATTTGAAGGGCGGTACCTGTCCTTGTTAGCCCACTCCTTAGCCATTCTCTCCTCACGCTTCGTCTTGAAGCAAAGCTCACCCTTGTGATCATCTCTCCCACAATAGTCACAATGAAACCTTATGAGCTTAGGTTTAGGCTTGGGTTGGGGCTACTCACTTGGTTTCTCCTCACTCAGCTTCTCTTTCGGTTTCTCCTCACTAAGCTTCTCACCTTCTTTCCCGAAGAACACATTCCCCAAGTTGCTCTTGAACTTTATGGGTTTTTCGAAATCATTTGTGGGGTGAGGGAATATGGGTGGATCTGGGGTTGTGTCAAGTTTGTTTCTCAATGGGTTTGGCTTAGGAGCATAGGCATTTTTGTGGAAGGTTTTTGGTGGAGCTTGGATATCACCAATCTTCTCTCCTCCCTCACCACTACACTCTCCAATCTTATCCGACCCAAGCGCTTGCCCATCATAGTGCCTGTATGCCTCTATCATCATCCTAAGTTGTGGTTCATGCCCCGACAACAAACCCATCATTTTCCTCAACTCATCATTCTCATCCTGCAAGCGATCCACATAATGTGCAAGTTCCAGGTTCTTTACAACATGCAATTCACAAGTAGAGCAAGAAGTAGGAACAGGTGCATTCAACTCAGCCTTAAGAGAAATAGTGTAAGCATGCATCTCATCAATCTTTGCATGCAAAACAGGGCAAGAAGTACAAGCACCTAGTAAAGCAAATCTAGACTTAAGCTCAGCCACTTCAGCCCTAAGCACATATAATTCCTCACACTTGGAGGCATGCTTTTCCTTGAAAACAGTAAGATCAGCTAGGAACACATAGCAATCAGCACAATCAACCTCATCAGAAACAACAGGTGAAGCCTTAAGCGAATCAATTTCAAGCTTAGCATCTAGGTTCTGTGTTTCTAACTCAGCCACTCTAGTCCTAGCACCCTCAAGCGAGGCCCTAAGCTCCTTTCTCATCTTCTTAGCCTCTCTAAGCATGTCATCACGATTATCAAGCAACTTGCCAAGCTGTTCATTCTCCTCATGCAAGAAGGGAAGCTCGTCACGTACCTCATCCTCGAAGACGGAGTCCGAGTCGCTCTAGTGACTCTTCTTGCTACCGGAGCTTCGTGCCATGGTACAGAAACTGTCTCTCGCATAGCAGCTCAGCCCGCTCAAGTTCTTCTTCTTGTTCTTGCGCCAATCACCTTCATCTTCACTACTACTCGAGCTCGAGGTAGAGTAGGCGGAGCAGGAGTCGACATCGCTTGCTCCGACCATCGCTCGGGCCTTCTTGCCGTGGCCACCCTTCTTCCTTGATCCTCGCTCGTCCTTGTCCTTGTGCTTGTGCTTGTGATCGCACCTCGATCGGTACTTGTTGTCTGTCCTCGACCGGTGCTTGTAGCCGTCCTTGTTCTCCATCTTTTCAGGACAGTCGGCGACGAAGTGTCCTAGCTTGCCGCACTAAAAGCATGTCCTCGTGTTCCTCCTTGTGTTCACTCGGTTCTCGTGCATCTTCTCGAACCTCCTGGTCAACAGCGCCAGCTCGTCCTCTCCAAGCACGTTGAACTCCTCATCTGGCAAAGACATCAAAGAGGACAAAGAGTACATCCTGGTGGATGGGTTAGCGTTAGACTTTGCACCTGAGCCACGGATGAGGGCGAGACGATGAGAGTCAGTCGGGCCCTCAAGCTTGGCTGGCATACCACGGTCCACCTCAGCCGACTTGAGCTTCGAGAACAACTCGTTCACCGTCAGAGTATCATACTTCTCTGACTCTACAATGGCCTCGAACTTTCCATCCCAAATTTTACGATCCAGAGAGTGCAAGAGCTTTACAGCTCTGTCATGATCATCGTACGGGAGCACGTCCACATTGGCCCTCATGTTGTTTACCACTACCGTGAATCGCTGGAACAAGGCATCAATTGACTCACCGGGGAGATGAGTGAAGTTCTCGTACTCTCTCCGGTAAGTCGCATACATCCGAGCCTGAACCTGAGCATTTCCAGCGTGAGCATCCTTCAACTGCCCCCAAATCCTACAAGCTAGGTCCTCTATCTGAACCTGATCAGATTCGGATTGACACAGAGCACAAAACAAGTAGTCGACCACCTTGTTGTTGGCCTCGTGCATGTCCCTCGATCCCGGAGTAAGGAAGTTAATCGGATGAACATAAGCTGTGTTCACCGTAACATCACAAAGGATCTGACCCTTACCGCGAAGGAAAGCTGCCATCCGCCTCTGCCACATCTGGTAGTTTTTGCCATCGAAGTGTGGAGGACCCGATCCCCGTTCCTGGTACGCCATCCTTGGATCTTAGAGTGGTTAGAATCATGAAGATCCGTAACCGGCTCTGATACCACTTGAAGGACCGAACTGGCGACCAGAGAGGGGGGAGTGAATGGGAGCCGATAAAAATTCTTCTCGATGGAGATGACTACTCTGACAAGATGAACACAGCTAACCAAAACACGTCTCCAGCTCAACTACCCAAGTTGGCCAAGACCACGTAGCCATTGGAGTGCTACTGGTCCTAGGAACCAACAACCACCGAAACCTACTCGAGAACGCAGCGGAACAAGCAACACGAGCAGCTACTGACACACACCGGTCAGACCGGTCACCTGCACCGGTCAGACCGGTCAAGGCCAGATCACCCGGACTAAGCCGCCCGATCACCCGACACCCTCCAGAGACACACTAGGTCACCCTGGACCCTGAGTCGGGTCACCCGAGCAGAACTTGAAGATTTCCACAGAAAGCTTCTACACCGGACAGGCCGGTGTAGGTCACCGGTCAGACCAGTCTAAGCCAGGAAACCCCAAATTCGCGAACCTGACCTCCCGAGCTCCAAAACACTCCAAACTCGAAACATCAGCAAACATAGAGACTAGGGAACTCACCAAGATGTTCACTCGAGCAAAACTGAGGATCGGAGCGTCCGAGGACCGGTGGATGGTCGCTCCCTGTTGTGTGAGTGATTGACAACGTGGTGTGGACTGACTCTTGGCCGAGTATTGCAGGTGCAGGTTGCGGCTTGACTCGTGTTGGTGCAGGTGAAGAGCGGGCGCGAAAGGTCTTAGCCTTGCGGGGCCTCCGAGGAGTGGAGAGACAAGTAGGCTCGGCTCGATGGACCCGGTGGCCGGACGGGTTCAAGTGCGGGCTGCATGGTGGCAAGAAAAGCAAGACGAAGTCGTCGACCGGAGCCGGTGCAGGGTAGCGGCTCACGACCGGAGTCTGCACGCGGGGTTTGCGGTGGTTCACCACAAAACCGTCAGTTACTTGGTTGAGCCACAAAACCAATACCGGAGGCTCGACGGGCGGAGACGGGATCCGGGCGCGCCGTGAAACTTCGATGCCGGCGGACACGTGGCGGGATCGCAGGGCTTGCGTCGGGAGGACGCGGACTACGGCAAAGGCGTGGCCATGCAATGAAGAGGAGTGCTACATGACCTATTTGTCCCTGAGGGGTTTGTATCTCAACTTAAGTGCTAGGGGTAGCTTGGTCTTTTGCCCAACCCGGAGGGACTCATATATATTAGCTCTAGGGTTTCTGGGCAAACCATCCATCTGGACTGCTTCTCATTTCCCTGCTCCATAGGCGTAGATTTTCTTCACTGTTTTGTAGAGAATCTGACCTCCGAGTGTATGGAAGCATTCATGGTTGCGTTGATTTCCTTCTTGTAGCTCATGTGATTTTCGTGTCTTTTTCGAGCTATTTTCATTGGATTTTCGTGCGCGCCTTGTTCCTTCGATTCTGAGGTGTTTGGGTTCGGATTTGTTAGTGGGGATCATGGATAGATGTCTTGTGCATCTTTGTGCTTGATCTTGACCCCCCAATCTCCGGATTTGGCCTCCGATTGAAGGATTTCGGTTGGAACCCTAGCTTTTTGGTAGAGCTTGGTTGTGATTCGATTCCCGGAGATTTTGTTCGTTTGAGGTCTCAAGTTTTGGGGTATAGCATCTCCTAGGGACGCTTCACATCTCCCCCAAATCTTGCCTCAAGAGCTCAAGCCGTTTGGGAGATCCATGGATGGATAGGAGAGGTTGACCTCTCATTTTTGAGCTCAGGCTGCTCTGTCCGCACCTGGCGGACCGTCTGCGCCTGGTCGGCAGACCGTCCGCGAGGAGCCTGGCAGCCGGTTGTTCGTCGTGTTCTTCACGATTTCTTGCATCGCTTTGTTTCGATCCATCAAGTTGAGTGGTTTTGGTTGGAAGAGGTTGGCCGGACTGTCCACCCGGGGTTGCCGGACTGTCCGCGCGGGTCGGACCGTCCGTGGGTAGGCTACGGACCGTACACTTTGATGGTAAGAACTATCAGATGTGGTAGAGGTGGATGGCTGCTTTCCTCCGCGGCAAGGGTCAGATCCTTTGGGATGTCACAGTGAACACAGCTTATGTTCATCCTGTGAACTTTCTTGCTCCAGGATCGAGGGATATGTTCGACGCCAACAACAAGGCGGTCGACTACCTGTACCGTGCTCTGTGTCAATCCGAATTCGATCGGGTTCAGACAGAGGACTTGGCGTGCAGGATTTGGGAGCAGCTGAAGAATGCTCACGCTGGGAACGCTCAGGTTCAGGCTCGGCTATTTGCGACCTACCAGAGAGAGTACGAGAACTTCACTCATCTCCCCGGTGAGTCTGTAGATGCCATGTTCCAGCAGTTCATGGTGATTGTGAACAACATAAGGGCTAATGTGGCCGTGCTCCTGTACGATGATCATGACAGGGCTATCAAGCTCCTGCACTCTCTGGATCGTACCGTGTGGAGTGAGAAGGTCGAGGCCATTCTTGAGTCGGAGAAGTATGAGACCCTCACGGTGGACGAGCTGTTTTCCAAGCTCAAGTCGTCCGAGGTGGACCGTGGGGTGCGTGCTAAGATCGAGAACCCGACTGACCCTCATAGTCTGGCTCTCGTGACTGGATCAAGGACTAACGCTAACATGTCTTCGAGACATTTTTCTTTGTCTTGTCTTGTGTCCATGCCAGATGAGGAGTTTGACGTGCTTGGCGAGAAGGATCTCGTGTTGCTGAGCAGGCGGTTCGAGCGCATGTACACGAACCGGAAGAACGCTCGGAGGAGCTCGGGCATGTGCTACCGGTGCGGGAAGCACGGGCACTTTATCACTGAGTGCCCGGAAGCCATGGAGGTCAAGCCCGAACACAAGCACCGTCCGAGGACCGACCACAAGCACCGCTCGAGGGACGACCACAAGGGCAAGAACAAGTCCGAGCGGAGGCCGAGGAGGAGTGGTGGTCACAAGAAGAAGGAGCGAGCGATGGTTGCCGGAGCGAGTGACATCGACTCGAGCTCCTGCTACTCTTCATCGAGCTCAAGTGATGAATATGAGAACTGGCACAAGGGCAAGTGGTCAAGCAAGAATATCATCGGCCTGTGCTTCGCCGCCCAAGGCTTTTGCGGCATGGCACATAGCTCCACAAGCAAGAAGAGCAACAAGGATGACTCGGGCTCCGACTCTGAGGAAGAGGTAAACAATGATCCATCCTTCTTGATAGCAGAGAATGCTAGGTTGAATGATTTGCTTGACAATCATGATGATGTGCTTAGAAAGACCAACAAGGAGAAGAGGGAGTATAGGTCTTTGCTTGGAGAGGCTAAGGAGAAGGTGGTTGAGCTAGAGTCATTGCTTGTTGATGCTAGGGCTCAAATAGATTCTCTTAAGTCTACTCCTATTGTGACTGATGAACCTGAATGCACTGATTGTTCCACTTTTCTTGGTGACTTGACTGTGCTTAAGGAAAAATATGCCTCCAAGGTCGAGGAACTAGATGTGCTTAGGGTTGAGCTAGATGAGATGAAATCTAGGCCCTCTTTGCTTGGTGCTTGCACTTCTTGTCCTGTTTTGCATGAGAAGCTAGATATTTCGCTTGTTTATGCTAGATCTCTGGAGGCTCAGCTGAAATCTCCTATTCCTACATCATGCTCTACTTGTGAAGTAAATGCTGTGAAGAATTTGGAGCTTGCACACTATGTTGATCGTTTGCAGGATGAGAATGATGAGTTGAGGAAGATGATGGGTTGGTTGTCTGGTAATGAGCCTCAGCTCAGGATGATGATTGAGGCATACAAGCACTATGATGGGCAAGCACTTGGGGCAGACAAGGTTGGTGAGGGAAGTGGTGAGAATGAGGGGAAGATCGGAGATATCCCAGAACCACCAAAAACCCACCATAAAAATGCCTATGCTCCTAAGCCAAATCCACTTAGGAACCGACTAGACACAACCCCAGCTCCACCCGTGTTTCCTCCATATACCGATAACTTCCAGAAACCCATCAAGTTCAAGAGTGACTTGGGGAATGAGTTCTTTGGGAAGAAGGGAGAGAAACCGAGTGAGGAGAAGCCAGAGCCCAAAGTGAGCCCAAAACCAAAGCCAAAACCGAAACCCATCCATTGTGAGCATTGTGGGAGGGATGGGCACCTTGCTGAGTTTTGCTTCCGGCGGAAGCGTGAGGAGAGGTTGGCTAGGGAGATGGTCAACAAGGACAGGTACCGCCCTTCTCGTGGTGTGCCTGAGCCTAGGATGGTGCCAAGGGGCAAGGGTGTGGTGCGTACCATTTACCCTCGGGAGAGGCGTGACTCTGTGCCTCGAGGTGGCCACCACATAGAGAAGGTGGTAGGCGTGTTGGGTTTGGGCGTGGTGAGTTTGCTGGACGTTCCTTCACTCGTGGCCAATACGAGTATGGGGGGAACGATCGCAGTTTTAGGTCCCAAAGGAGCTACGGGCCACGGTCTCCACCTCGTGGTACGTGTAGTCCTCCAAGGGGACATGTGGGTGTTCCACCTAGGGGAGATAGGATGGATTTTGCTAACCCCACTTTTGAGCAAATGGCACGACACTGGTTTGATTCATTTTGTACTAACCCCAGTGCTGAGTCGTTTGCTCACTCTCACTCTCATTTTTTATTTGCAGGTGGGAGGCTTGGAGGGCTTTTGGTTGATCGACTCCGGCTGCTCTCGACACATGACCGGAGATCGAAGGTGGTTCTCCAGCCTCACCCCGGTGATGACCAAAGAGTACATCACTATTGGGGACAATGGGAAAGGTAGAGTGCTTTCTGTGGGCACGGTGAAGGTGAGCGAGTCTGTGACTCTTATGCGTGTTTCTCTTGCCAAGTCTTTGGGGACAATCTTCTTTCGGTTTCCCAGCTTCTTGATGATGGTTTTGAGGTCCGTTTCAAAATGGGCGCTTCTCGTGTTTTGGATTCTCGAGGTGATCTTGTGTGCACGATCATCCCCGAGGGTCAGATTTTCAGAGCCGATTTTTCTCAGTGTGTCGGCTCTTCTCGTTGTTTGGTTGCTGGTGTTTCGGCAGAGCTTTGGAAATGGCATAGGAGACTAGGTCACTTGAGTTTTGACTTGTTGTCACGCTTGAGTGGGCTAGGTTTGGTCCGAGGATTGCCTAAGTTGAAATACCAAAAGGATTTGGTATGTGCTCCGTGTAGGCATGGCAATATGGTCGCCGCCTCTCACCCACCTCTGACATCCGTTATGACAGAGAGGCCATGCGAGCTGTTCCATATGGACTTGGTTGGTCCAGCTCGTGTGTGCTCGGCGGGTGGGAAATGGTATGTCCTGGTGATAGTGGACGACTATTCTCGCTATGCTTGGGTCTTCTTTTTGGCTGACAAGGGGGAGACGTTTGGTTTTGTGCGGGATCTAATCTTGAGGTTGAAGAATGAGAGGAATGGAGATGCCATTCGAGCTATTCGTAGCGACAATGGCTCTGAATTTAAAAACTCTCGTTTTGAAACCTTTTGTCGTGATTTGGGTCTCGAACATCAATTATCTTCTCCCTATGTGGCTTGTCAGAATGGTGTGGTTGAGAGGAAAAATCGCTCCCTTTGTGAGATGGCTCGGACGATGCTCGACGAGCATAGGACTCTGAGGAGATATTGGGCTGAGGTGGTGAATACCACGTGCCATGTTGGGAACTGGATTTTTCTTCGGGCCTTCTTGAACAAGACGTGTTATGAGCTCATGCACGGGCGAGCACGGTCAAGGTCCAGGAATGTTTCTCACTTTGCTCATTCGGCTTTTTTTTCTACCTTTGAGCCGAAAGACATTGGACACACCCTCTCTGATCCTAATTGGGTGAACGCAATGCATGAGGAGTTGGAGAACTTTGAGAGAAACCAAGTTTGGGAGTTGGTAGAGCCACTACCACATTGCAAACCTATCGGGACAAAATGGATGTGGAAGAACAAAGAGGGTGAGAATGGTGAGGTGGTGAGAAACAAATCGAGGTTGGTTGCTCAGGGTTATAGTCAGAAGGAGGGGATAGACTATGAGGAGACATTTGCTCCTGTAGCCCATTTGGAGGCGATTAGGATCCTTCTAGCCTTTTCCGTGGCTAAAGGGTTCAAATTGTACCAAATGGATGTGAAGAGTGCCTTCTTAAATGGGTTTTTAGAAGAAGAGGTTTATGTGAAGCAACCACCAGGCTTTGAGAGTGCTGAGTTTCCTCACCGGGTGTATAGGCTGAGGAAGGCGTTGTATGGGCTGAAACAAGCTCCCCGTGCTTGGTATGGCCGTTTGAGGGGGTTCTTGTTCAGCAAGGGGTTTGAGATGGGCAAGGTTGATAAGACTCTTTTTCTCCTCAGGCAGGGCGATGATATCCTAATTGTTCAGGTGTACGTGGATGATATTGTCTTTGGCGGCTCGTCTCACTCTTTGGTTGCGAGGTTTGCAGATGACATGAGCAAAGAATTCTAGATGTCTATGATGGGAGAATTGCAGTTCTTTCTCAGGCTTTAGATCAAGCAGGTGAAGGAGGGAACCATTGTGCATCAAGCCAAATACACGAAGGACATCCCCAAGAAGTTCAAGATGGACGACTCGAAGCCCCTGTCGACACCGATGAGTACGACTATAGCGTTGGATGCGGACGAGGACGGAGAGCCCGTGGACCAGAAGGAGTACCGGAGCATGATCGGCTCTCTCTTGTACTTGACGGCGATGAGGCCGGACATTCAGTTTTCTGTGTGTCTGTGCGCTCATTTTCAGGCGTCGTCGAGGACTTCACATTGGCAGGCCGTCAAGCGGATCTTCAGGTATCTTCGATACACTCCTGAGCTCGGTCTTTGGTTCTCGGTGTCCTCTTCTCTTTCGCTTCTTGGGTTTTCGGATGCCGACTTTGCGGGGTGTCGAGTCGATAGGAAGTCGACTTCGGGGACGTGCCAGTTTTTGGGATCTTCGCTTGTTTCTTGGTCTTCTCGCAAACCATCTAGTGTAGCTCAGTCTACCACAGAAGCCGAGTATATTGCTGCTGCTAGTTGTTGCTCACAGCTGCTTTGGATCGCATACACGCTGAGTGACTTTGGTGAGGAGTGTTCCCATGTACCTCTCATGTGTGATAGCACGAGTGCCATTAGTGTTGCCAAAAACCCCGTGCTCCACTCCAGAACCAAACATATAGAGGTGAGGTACCACTTCCTGAGAGACAATGTTGAGAAGGGAAACATAGACCTCATCCATGTGCCAACCGAAAAGCAGCTTACCGATATCCTAACCAAGCCTTTGGACCAAGCTACATTTGCCCGTTTGCGAGGGGAGCTTGGTGTTGTTTTTCCTTTTTGAGCTTTGGTTGGGGGGTTTGATGTACATACTCATGTTGCATTTTCGTTTATGTATCATATCATGCTTGCATCTTTGTATCATAAACTGCATATGTATCATATGGGATGTGCTTCTCCTATATACTTGTGCTTGAAAAATATGCTTCCATGTCATGTATTCTTTAAACTTCCTTATCTTGGGTGCTAAACCGTTGCATGATGTTCACCGTTGATAAGTCTCACATTTAGAAGTGGACAGATGGCTCGGTGGCTTTGACATGACATGAGATAGCTTGTAGGTGTTTGTGATGATCTTGTGATGAGAATTTGTGACCTTGCATGAAGTTTGTGAGTTATGTGTTGTTTGTGCTCATTTTGATCATGTTTAGGTCCTATGCTCTTGAGAGGGAAATTTTTGTGAAAATGCTTTATTTTGATCGTGGCTATGTCACATGCTTATATGTCCCTATCTATCTTGTTGGCGATGCTTGTACTAATATTGTGGGTATCTTGCCTGTCTATGTCTCATTTTTAGCATGTTGTAGTGCTCTTTGTCTATTTGAGAAGCACATGCTTGCATTTGTAGACTTGATTCATGCATTACCAACAAGGGGGAGGAATAGTACCAATTCTTGCTTTGGAGAAAGTTCTTGCATCCAGGGGGAGTGTTTGCATTCATGTGCTTTGGAGCTCTTTGCGCCTGATTTTAGTTGTGCTCTTTTGCCGATGGTGTCGAGCCCTTTTGCCTCACCTTGAGGAGTCGGCAATTTTGGAGCATTTTATCTCGGTTGTGTCGAGCTGTTGCCCTTGTCTTAGGGGACCAAGATTTTTTCTCTCTCAAGTGATCTTGTCGCCAGCTGTAACACCCTAATTTTTCACTTTTTGAGTTTAATAAAAATTTGCTTAGCAACAATTGCTCTGGTCTAAGGAATATAAGGTACTTTGTGATTTTCTAGGCATTTAATCATTTTTGTTAATTAAATTAATGAAATATAGGAGTTTACTGTTGCATACATGCTGGAGCATCTATTTTTGTTTGTTGAGTTCAAACCTGAGTTTGAATTCTTGTTTGTTTCCTTTTTAAAAAATGTGAAAAAAGCTTTTCCTTTTTCCCTCTTTCCTTCTCCTGCGTTGCTGTGCAGCCCGTTTTGCGAAGTCCGGCGGAAGCCCCTGAACTCCGCCGCTCGGTCGCCGCTCCACCCTGCGCTCCGCAGCCCAAACTTGTTTCCGGCCCAGCGCGGCCCAGCTCTGCGCCCCGCCGCCCGCAGTCACTGACGGGCGGGCCCCGCCCATCATCCCCCTCCTCGCGCAGAAGCCGAGCCGGACTCGGGTCCGACCCCGACGTCCGTGCCGTGCCGCTTTTCCCCGCGCGCCTGCACGCCCAGGCGCTTCCTCGCGGCCTATAAAGCCCCGCCGCTTTGCGCCGCGCCGCCTTTCACCCGAAGCCCTAAACCCTAGCGCCCGCCGAGCTCGTGAACCCTAGTCGTGGCCGCCGTGCTCGATCCGCCCCACCGCTGCCTCTCCGCCGTCGAAGAGCAGCCCCGGAGCACCGCACGGACGTGGGGAAGTCGCTGGTGTCGCCCGTCCGCGTCGCCGTCCTCTCCGACCGCCCGTACGCCCTCACCGGAAGTTCGCTGCCGTGAAGCTCTGCCTCGCCGAGCCGTGCATCGCCGTCGCCGGATCTAAGGTCGCTCCGTCACTTTCTTTGAGTTCGTCTCGCTGTGCTCTTCGTTTTGGTGTAGCCCGTGGAACAAATCGAGCACCCCAGCTCGGTTTGGCCTTGCGCCGGCAAGCCCGCGGCCTCACGCCGCCGCGCGCCGCCGCGCACTGCTCGGCCACCGCCGCCCGCACGCGTGCGTGCAAGCTCGGCCGCCGAATCGAGATCCGACGGGCCGGATCTAACCCACCCCGGGTCAATACCGGTCAACGGAGCCTTTCACCGCCGGTTTTGCAGGAAAGCCCTTAGGGTTCTTAGATTCACATATATATCCTTCCACGTGTTAAGAACCTTACAAATAGGTCCTGTTTCTTGCTGTTGAAACCCTAGGCTCCTTAGTTTTTGCACTCGAGGTCCTAAGCTTTATCTTTTGCACCGCAGCCCCTGAGTTTTTATATAAAATTATGTTTTAGCCCTTAGTTTCTCGCTGTTTAGTCCCTGGAAGTTTAGATTCCCTACAGTTTAGTCCCTACACCTTGTTTTGGCCATAGAATACACGTTTTAGCTCCGTTTTTAGCGTTCTTTATATCCACATGATCGTCTCGAAGAGCAGAACAGTTTTATGCCTCTGTTTTGTTCTGTTAATACTATTTGGTGATTGTTTCTTAATTTATTCCATTGTATGCTTGTATGTGAATGTGTGGAGCGTAGAGTACGAGCCATTCGAGGAGTACGCTGCTGTTGAAGACTTTCAAGACCCTGAGCAGTTTTCGGAACTTGTAGAAGGCAAGTCCTTGCTGCATCCCCATTTATCCTATTACAACATGCATTTTAATTACACTGTTCTTTATTTATCGCTTTGCATTAATATGATGGGTCCGATTATCTATGGTTCGACTAGTGCTATTTATCCTATGCCTTGATCAACCTGGGTTTACTTTATGTTGGGTAGAACTGGCTAGAGCTTTACCTTGGTTTTGGGTGGTTCAATGAACAATTACCAACTTGGATTTATTTCTGCTATTCATTCATGTAATGCAAGAACACTTTGTACCTGTTAATCGGAACATGGAGAACCACCCAGGAAAACAGTACAACCACAAGACAAATGGCTCTGTCTTGGCTGAATAACTAGAAAACTTGGTGTTAGGTATGTTTTACCAGAAAGGGGTTGGGGGTTGCCGGTAGTTGGTGTATAGCCCGGCCCTCAGACTGATCTGCTCTATGGTAGCTTCGCAGTCTTGAGAGAGGTTTATGCATTGCGCTGTCAAGTAACCTAGCGAGCAGCCTACACTAGGGGATCTTTGTAAAGGCCTCGTAGCGTCCCTATGCAGCCACACCTCGGTAGTGTGGTATTGTGCCTACTTTTGCACAGCGTGGTTGGGTCCAAAACTCTCTTGAGTTTTTACGCGACTTGTGGGTAAAGTTGTACGACCTCTGCAGAGTGTAAAACTGACTAGTTAGCCGTGCCCACGGTCAAGGGCGGCCTGAACCCTCACATCAGTAACTTTATGGAAGATGGAACTTTTAAACTTGTGCATTGCATTCTATGGTTCTGTTGCATCTATTAATTGGGTTTCGGTATACACTTGTACTTGCTAGTAATTCTGCTTAATAAAACTTGACCAACTAAAATGCTGAACCGCTATGCAACCACAAGCTCTCCACCATAAAGCCTTGCATGTTGTTATAGAGTTTTCCCTTGTTGAGTACGACATGTGCTCATGCTTGTTGTTTCTATATTGGATCTACACAACCCGGCTACTGCTCAGACGGACGCTTTGAGGATTATCCTAGGGAGTTCGACGAGTTCTAGGTGTTCGCTCCAGCTGCCTGTGGTGGACGTCCGTGTTTACTTTTCCGCTGTTAGCTACTCGAACGTGTGTTAGCTTTGAGACATTCAGTCATGTAATAAATGTTTAATACTTCCTTTACTCTTTTACACTGTGTTTTGGTATTCACTGAGTCGATGCATGTGTGTAATTTGATCCTGGCGCACATGTATTCTATGCATTCGGATTTGCCCTTAAATCCGGGTGTGACACCAGTGTTGTCAAGTGCGGGCCGCATGGTGCCAAGAAAAGCAGGACGAAGTCATCGACCAGAGCCCGTGCAGGGTAGCTGCTCACGACCAGAGTCTGCACGTGGGGTTTGCGGCGGTTCACCACAAAATCGTCGGGTTACTTGGTTGAGCCACAAAACCAAGACCGGAGGCTCTGCGGGTGGAGACGGGATCCGGGCGCACCGAGAAGCTTCGATGCCGGCGGACATGTGGCGGGATCGCAGGGCTTGCGTCGGGAGGACGCGGACTGCGGCGAAGGCCTGGCCGTGCGATGAAGAGGAGTGCTACATGACCTATTTGCCCCTGAGGGGTTTGTATCTTAAGTTTAATTGCTAGGGGTAGCTTGGTCATTTGCCCAACCCAGAGGGACTCATATATATAGCTCTAGGGTTTTCTGGGCAAACCATCCATCCGGACTGCTTCTCATTTTCCCTGCTCCATAGGTGTAGATTTTCTTCACCGCTTTGTAGAGAATCTGACCTCTGAGTGTATGGAAGCGTTCATGGTTGCGTTGATTTCCTTCTTGTAGCTCGTGTGGTTTTCGTGTCTTTTTAGAGCTATTGTCGTTGGATTTTCGTGCGTGCCTTGTTCCTTCGATTCTGAGGTGTTTGGGTTCGGATTTATTGGTGGGGATCATGGATAGATGTCTTGTGCATCTTTGTGCTTGATCTTGACCCCCCAATCTCCGGAGTTGGACTCTGATTGAAGGATTTCGGTTGGAACCCTAGCTTTTTGGTAGAGCTCGGTTGCGATTCGATTCCCGGCGATTTCGTTTGTTTGAGGTCTCAAGTTTTGGGGTATAGCATCTCCTAGGGACGCTTCGCATCTCCCCCAAATCTTGCCTCAAGAGCTCAAGCTGTTTGGGAGATCCATGGATGTATAGAGAGGGTTGACTTCGCGTTTTCGTGCTCAGGCTGCTCTGTCCGCACCTGGCGGACCGTCCGCGAGGTGTTGACCGGCTAGGTGTTCGTCGAGTTCTTCACGAGTTCTTGAGCCGCTTCGTTTCGATCCGTTTGGTCAGTAGGTTTTGGTTGGAGGTTGTTGGCCGGACCGTCCGCCCGGTGAGGTCGGACCGTCCGCGAGGAGCGGACCATCAGCGGTGAGCTCGCGGACCGTCCAAATTTCGGAGGGTGCATACTGGAGGTTCGGGGTCAATTTGCGGACCGTCCGCCCCTGACCCGCGGACCGTCCGCCTGCCCTCTGCGGACCGTCCGCCCGGTCACCACGGACTGTCCGATGGGACTTCGCAGATTGCCTAAGTCCTTTGCTTCTTGAGTTGCGCTTTCGCTTTGGGATTGTTTGAGACTTATTCCTAGGGTTGGTAGGTCCGTGGTGACTACGTGACCTTGGCAAGCTCGTGTGGGAATCCTAGGTTGTGAAGTTGGGGCATAGGCCAAGTTCATCCTTCGGGAAGAATTTTTATTGGCTCCCATTCACTCCCCCCTCTCTGGTCGCCTAATCGGTCCTTCACCTAACATGAAGCTTCTGTGACTTTGTCATTTTGGCATGTTTTGCTCATGTTTAGGACTTTGCTCATGAGAGGGAAATTTTTCAAAAAAATCCTCAATTTGATCTTAGCCTTATCCAATGGTTGTGAAACTAGGTGATCTTGTAGCTGATGTCAATACGAAGCTATAGAGTATCTAACTTGCTCATTTGGACATGTATATCATCTTGTGGTGAATTTTGTCTATTTGACAAGCTCTAGGTTGAAATTTTCTGAATTTTGCCTTGATTCATGCAATGTCAACAAGGGGGAGAAGTTTCTACATGAGTTGGGCACCTGGGAGCATTTGGAAGGTGTTCAAAGTGGTTTGGGTAGGTTTCAGCAAAGTTGGTGTGCATGGTGGTTTCCTGGGGCGGTTAAACCGCCCCCAGGCAGTCTGATCGGCCCAGACAGGCTGTCTGACCGCCCTGGGTAGTGAGAGCAAGTTTTGCTCCTCATTTGCATTCCCAAGTTGCATTGTTGCATTGGTTCAGGGGGAGTGTGCTTTGGCTCGGGGGGAGCTCTTGTGTGAGTTTGTGGCTTGTTTGTCTTGGTGGTCTTTGCTCTTTGTGTGAGCTTGTTTTTGTCTCAGTTGTGTTGAGCTGTTGCCCTTGCCTGAGGGGACCGAGACTTTCCTTCTTCAAGTGATCTTGCTCTTTGCCTTTCCTTTGGCTTTCGATCGCTTGTTGAAGTTTCTTTTGGTCGTTTCTTTTCTTTTCCTTTTCTCTTTGGTTACCAAATGTGTTTGTTGTTAATGCACTCATCAAGGGGGATATTGAGAGCTTGTGTGGTTCGAGGACCGGTGGATGGTCGCTTCCTGGTGTGATGAGTGATTGACAACGTTGTGTGGACTGACTCTTGGCTAAGTATTGCAAGTGCAGGTTGCGGCTTGATTGGTGTCTGCAGGTGAAGAACAAACGCGAAAGAACTATGCCGGTGGGCCTCCAGGTGTGGAGCGGACAACTAGGCTTGGATCGAGGGACCTAGTGGCCGACGGGGTCGAGTGCGGACCGCATGGTGGCAAGAACAGCAAGACGAAGTCGTGGACGGTTTCTTGGTTGAGCCTTAGACCCAAGGTCGAGCCGGGACGACGTGGGAGCCGAGTCATGAGTGGAGATTGGCGGGAGGATACACCAAGTCTGCGGAGTTTGCAGTGGTTGACCACAAAACCACTGGGTTACTCGGTTGAGCCACAAAACCGAGGCCGAAGACTCGACGGGGAGGGGCAGCCACCCAGGCCGATCTAACCACCCAGGAGGGATGGTCTGACCGCCTGGGCCAGTCAGACCGCCCAGGTGGGGTGGTTTGACTGCCCGGGTCGCAGCCGCCGAGAAGCTTCGAAGCAGAGGACATGCAGCATGATCGCAAGAGATGCGTTGGTGCTACGCAGGCTTGCGGTGGATGCGCATCCGTCCGATGGTGCTGAACTGAAGACTTCCAAAATTGCCCTTGTGAGGCTTGTATCCCTAGTATGCTAGTAAGGGTAGTTTAGTCTTTTGGTTGCCCCCATTTAAAAACTTGAGTTGTAGGATGGCAGCCAACTCTGGGAACCCTAGCTCATTTCCCTTTGTTATTTTCTCTTCCTATTTTCCTTAGGATTTTCTAGGACTAGCTTGAGAGCTTCATGGTGAGATATTTAGAGAGGGATGGATGATCAGGAGGCAAGCTAGACCTTGTATGAACCTTCTTGGTATGTATAGAAGATTCGGCGTGGTTCCTCAAGGCTTTTTGTTGTCTCTCCCGTTTTCCCTTTTTAGTGATTTCGGAGCTTTTTCTTGTGATTTTTGTGGCATAGTTTTAAGGGCGATTTCTTGTGGGATTCTTGTTGGGTGTCACGTATGAGGACCTTGTGCCTCTTTGCTTGGTGACCTTGCCCCAGCAACTCCCTAGAATCGGCCTCGATTTGGTGGTTTTCGGAGTTCCTCAAGTTCACGACCTAGAGGGCCAAGATCCGCAATTCCCTTTGATTGAGAGCGTTTCGGTGGATATCCTTTGGTGGAGAGGTTCCCCAGGAGGTAACCCAGCTATCCCCGAAGTTCGCTGCAATCCGTGGGGTGAATCGGGAGATCGAGCGATGGGAAGTTGAGGGTTGACCCGCGGTCAGGTTTTCTGGGTAGGGTGGTCTAACCGCCATAGGGGGGCGGTCTAACCACCCTGGGTCATCCAAGTTGAAGTTTTGGTTTTGCCAGATTTTCCTCTGTGAGTTTGTTTGCCTTGATGAGAAGTGCGTTCTGGTGAAATCTTGGCTCGTTTCGGAGTAGTTTGCTAGGTTTTCCTTGGAGGTGTTTCTTGCTGGGTACTGGAGGTTAGACTGCCTCGGGTAGCCGGTCTAACTGCCCTAGGCCCCTTGTGTGAAGTTCTTGTTTTCGCCAAGATTTTCTGGTAGCTAGCTTGGCCTGGACCAGAGGATTCTGTGGCTGAAACCGTGGAGAGTTTTGGAGCTCAGGAGAGTGCTTTCGGTGGATTTCTTGGTTGTCAGGAGCAGGAGGTCTAACCGCCCCCCATACGCGGTCTGACCACCCCTCCCAGGCAGACAGCTTCTGAGTTGTTTCCGCTATCGTGTGTGTGTAGAAGCTGTGGCTGCAGGTAGTGTTTGTTCCTAGGACCAGTAGCACTTCAGTGGCTATGTGGTTTTGGCAAATGGAAGGTTGCGTGCGAAGCATGTGATTTTGGGTACCCGACCGAGTTCATCTTGTTGGAGAAGTCATCTCCATCGAGAAGAATTTTTATCGGCTCCCATTCGCTCCCCCCTCTTTGGTCGCCAGTTCGGTCCTTCAACCTTAACTGCTCATGAAAAACTCTGCTCATACTCCTTCAAAACTAGCTTGGTTGATTTGATTTGATACTAAGAGAACTTTGAGATTGGATGGAAGGAGACCAAGTTGAAAAGTTCCATAGAGATTTCTATGGAGAAGGGAAGGCTAGTAAACAAACATTTTTTTGAGTTTGTTTACTAAGGTTTCTGAAGTTGTTTTAGTCGAGCAACGAAGGTGTGATGATGGATCAAAGGGTTCCACCATCATAGGTCCAAGGTTAGTTCATAAGAACAGTTAAGGATGGCAAGGTCATAATGAGTAGTTGCAAGGAGTTGCTTACGGATAGTAAGTGGGGAAGGTTTGAAAAGATGGGTTGGTACATGAAATTCAAAATGAGTTTGCTCACATGTTACTTAATTTGTGAGTTTTGGTGAAATCATTCATTACATTAATGGTGCAATGGTTTTAAACTTGATGTGTGATGCACCAATGAGACACATGATTGCAATGTCAAAGCATATAGGATGATTTGTGCAACAATGGAATGGTGCACATGTTGATGCTCATGATGAGGTGCATAGTGTATGATGCACTTGCATATGAGCATATGATGCTTGTGCATGTGAACATATGGTGCATATGTCATAATGCATAGTGAGAGATGCACATGAGGTGTGCATGATGCAGTGCATGCATGGTGATGCCCATGATTATGCATGAATAATGCATATGCTCATGAGGTATGGTGCTCATGATGCAATGTCAGCATGACTTGTTTTACCCATGAGGTTAGTCAAGACAGAGAGGACAAACATAGAGTTGCGAAATAAAATTTGTGGTGAGTCGCATTCTCACAAACCAAGATACCTAGAGCGCTCCTGGTGGTAATCACATGGCTGCAGCACATATGATACACTAGGTTCTGTCGCGGCACCTTCGGTTATGGAACAACAACATCATCACCAACCATAAGGATGATAGATTAGAAAGGTGGAAACCGTTGGTGCATATGCATGTTAGTTCATCCAATGTTCCCAAATGCACATGTCATGCAATGCTTTCCCATGCTCATGAATTTTGTCATTAGAGGTGCAAAGTATGCTTGTTATCATGATGCTCATTATGTATACAAGCAGATTCTGCCTGTATCCCTACTTTATTTATTCAAATTTTTGTGAGCAAGGTTAAGAAGGAAGGATTTCAAGGTTGCGAGATCAATAGTGATCACGACAAAGGAGGTCAACATTAAGGAATAGTCGAGTGCTCCCAAAAGGTATAAACACAAGGAGGTGGGAGTGAAACATGTTGATGGACATATCATGTTTACATTGCCAGGAGAACCTTACAATGTAAGATTGAACTCTGGAGACAAAGACATTAGCAAAATGCTGATAAGGTTCGCACATAGCACGTGTACATCTCCTTACTTTATTACAAGCATACCAACCTCCAATTAGATCACAAGCTAGTCCTAGGTTCACTTCTTATTTATTTGATCTCCTCAAGTTGGAAAGGGCTCAAGGTGATATAGGTCCAGACTCTACTCCAGATTCTTCCTGGGCCTCATCGTGATTCTCCTCACCTTCTGGTAGGGGAAGGTCAGGTCCCTGAGGTGGAGCTGCTACTGCTTCTAGTTGATTTTCCATGTCTAGCATGTGTAGGTTAGCCTGTTGTAGAATATAGTCCTTGTCCTGGATATCTTGACGTAGTTCTTGTATTTTTTTCTTTGTTCTTGCGTCTTCCTTTCTTAAGAGCTTCTATCTTGGCTTGGTCTTCCGTCAACTCATGTGTGGTACTTTCCATTTCCTTAACTTGATGTCTATAGATTGCATTTTCTCCGACCATCAGTTTCTATGTATCATACATAGCCTTGGAAAAGCGAACCGGGTGATAAGATCCGGGCTGTAATGAGAGTTGTCTTGAACAAAGAGTAAAGGCTCACATTCATCCCATTGCCCATGGTGTTGCTCATGCAAGGGAAATACCTTGGCTGTAGTGCGAGCTACAAAGGCGGAGTGCTTCCCACAAAAAGTTGTGAGTGCTTCAAGAGCAGCCTTTTGCAAGGTATCAGCTAACTCCAGACCTTGTGCCTTAATTTCCTATGCTCCCAAACTTGGAATAGCCGGGCAAGTGGGAACTTTTACCTTCACTTCGCAGCGAGGGATTTGTCCCAATTTCATGTACTCACGGCCTAGGTACTGTGGGTGGGTATCATATCCAAATTCCTTCAAGGTGTCCCACAAAAGCTTCGGAAAACCACCCTCCTGGAGGCAATCAATGTGAGTCCATCCCTCCCCATTAACGATTGAAAATTCAAGGTAGGCCATCTGGAGAAAGATAGATGCGAGAACCAAGATGGATTTAGGTAGCCACAGACAGATCCTAACAGCGATAGCAAAAGCATCATATAGGAAAACTATAAACTGGAGGTTCCCAACTTTCACCAGATTCTTACTGAGGTTTGTAGGCACAAGTTTGGTATTCAACCCGGAGACAAAGTGTGAGGTTATCATGCCCGAAAAATTCAAATACCAGAGTTCTGTTCTGGCTGTTTTTCAGCAAGCCGAGAGTCACGCAAAAAAGTTCATAACTCTCGGTACAGAAATGCTATGGTGCTGAAATTTTATGAGCATACCGAATACAAAGTTTCAAAAAACTTTGGTATTTAAAGGTCAAGCTAAAACAGATAGGACGAAGGGTGAAACTAAGCATGATTCAGAGTGGTGTACCCAGGAAAACAGCAGGTTCACTAAAATGAGCATAACTTGAGATTTACATAACCTATGACCATTAAATTTTTTTGAGCAGCAACTTGTCTATACAAGGAGCATATTTGGTGGAGATCATTTAGTCAAAAACATTTTAGATCAGCCCAGAAAAATCCGGACAGCAAGGTGTCCCCCTTCGCATGTTCGTAATGTCGAATCATGCACACGTATGGCAAAACGTGGTGACATCACAACTCATGACATGTTCATCTTGAATAGAACATGTCGTCCTTCGTATGCTTTACATACGGAAAGCGCACATATAAAACACGTGGGCATCCAACCGAGAAGATAGGATCCGTGGAATGGATTGCCCTATTGACCCTCGCATACTCGTGATGCGGCGCAGCACATGTATGAAACACGTGGCTAAAGAAGTGCTGGAAGTTAGTAAAAATAAACCATAATTTAGTAGCCACCTAAAAGTACCCAAAAAACCCTCTAGGGCCTCTCGGACTACTTTCATCCTTAACGATCCAACACATTTTGCAAATACAAGCAAAGTTGGAAAGTTTTATTCAAAAACAAGTGATTAAGGTTGCTAATTAACTCCGGTGACAGGCCCACTCAAAATAATTCCATATTATCACCTAAACCCATCCATTAGGCCCTAAAGTGATAACACAGAAGTACTTTGTCATGTCTGCTGGGTCAGGCCCGGTGAATCACGTACAGAACAAGAGGATCAAAGATTAGCATACATCAAAACTCACACGAAGGCGAGTCTAGATTACTTAACCAAATTAATCCAAATTGACCCACATGGGGTCCTTTATTACAAACCATTGTTCAACATAGGAAATAAAGTTCAGAGTTTAAACCAGCGGAAATTCTAAACGTCTTTATGACATCACAGGAGGCCATCCATGACGTCATCATTCCTCGTCATCGTCATCCACCCACTATAGCTCCCATCCAGGTGGGATCTCTCCAGGCCACACATCATTAAAAACTTCACCTGAAAACAACATAGATAACAAGGCTGAGTATACTAATACTCAGCAAGACTTACCCGTCGGGTGATAACTACATCACCGACTTCTAGACGCGAAAGACTTTTGGCTGGTGGGTTTGTTTTTTCCAAAAGGTGATTAGGAGTGGATCCTTATGTTCAACCTTTTAGCTTAAGTTCTAGTTTCTTAACCATTCTAGGTAAGCACCTGTTCTAAGCAAGCAGTTGTGCAAGCAATTAAGCAAACATTAGTATTATCCATCGGTTCCATCATTAAGGGATCGTGGTAGCCAGTTGGCTAAGGAGTCTCAGATAACGGTGAGAGGCCAATGATCGAGCGATTAATAACCATGCAAGGTGGACCTAAACACACGTAACGGCACCCCCTATGAGGGCACCAACCAGGCGGTTCCCGTCAATCTTTGGTTCGGGATTGAAGCTTACAGTCTTAGGTACAAGGCTCAGTGGACACCCATGTAACGGCACGACCCACCTCTTGCACATGTACCCCCGGTTGCAAGCCGGGAGACGACGCTTAAGATCAGTAAGGGTAAGATCCCTAGCCACCTCAATCAGGTACTATGCTTACCGGTCCCATTGCCGACAAGTGCTTAGTATGTTCAGACGCTTAACCCATGAAAGACACTGGACCGGAGCCCATATCCCATGCTTTTACCACATGAGCATACCAGTTTATCCAAGTCTTATGATTCCAACATAAGAACCTATATCTCGCGAGTGACGAACATCACTGGAGTTGTACCGTGTCCTTAGAGCATGGCAACTATTGACCTAGCATACTAGTATAAGCATAGGTACCTAGGGATCATGCATCTATGGTGTCAAAACAACTCCTGAAACGTAAATGCACAAACATGAACATAGATAGTTGCATAATTTTGAGAAGTTTGGTCATGCTCCGGGGCTTGCCTTCACTAGCAAAGTCATTCAAGAGATCTTCCGAACTTTTGTTCGGGTCTTGGTGGATCTCCACAGCGTTCACTTCCCCCTCGGACGATCCTTCACCTTGCTCCGGAATGAGCTCGTAGTTGCCGTCAACAAGTTCTACACGGAATGCATATGCACAACTTTACTCATTTATTTCAAGCAAAATTATACTTCTGAAATTTAGAGATAAAACATGAGGTTTATAGGTGGCCACATTCACCTGGATTCAGCATGCTCATCCTATAAAGAAAAAGAGTGTGTTGGTGTGGCTTAAAACCCATTTTAAATGTGATTGTGTACACATTTAAAAAATTTAATTTTTTATCTTCACAACAGAAACAGGTGCTGCACAAAACTGATTTGGTGAAGCTTAAGCCTAAGGCTTAAAGTACAACTTGAATTAAAAAGGTTTTTCCTAATTCTGTTTTTATTGAGTTTGATTAACTTCAAAATTCATTCTAACAAAACTGTACACAAGAAAACAGAGAGAAAACTCACATAAGCACTTGGGGGTGCAACAAGGCTACTGACCAAAATTCACATCAATTGGAGCTACACACCAAGCATGAAAAATCTATCAAGTTCTAGCTGCTATAAATAAGATTAATTTATCCAGGTGAATCTACACATGCTCTGACCCTGAAAATTTATGTACAACATCTCTAGAGCAAAACTAACCTACACACAAATTTTCAGATCCATAGGAGCTATATACTAAGCATGAAAAATACAACAAGCTTAAGCTACCACAAAAAAGATTAAATCATTCTGGAAGATATACACACACACTAGTAATCACAATTTGCACACGACAAGATATGATAATAATACAGCTGTCCACCAGAAATCAGCTCCAGAGGCTGTCTAAATTAATTTATACAAAAATAACAAATTTCAGCCTAGCATCCCAAACATAAATTATTCAGAGCAAACCATAACCATTTCAAGGCTATTTTTTCTAGAACAACCTTATCATATCACGAACAGGATGTACACCAAAAATCAAGTTCAGATTCTACATAGAATTCGAACTATGCCTTTAAATAGCTAAACATGCATAAATCAAAAACATGCATCAATCCAAGTCCTAAAAATCTAGCCAATTTTTTTGAGACGCACATAAGCATAACTAAGCTACATGCCAAAGATGGGCCACAAAAGATATACTGAAAGGGCTATAAGAAGCATCAAGTCAGATATAGCATAAATAGGAAATTAAATCATAAATAAGGATTTACAACATAGCTTTGCGCCATCTTTCATGCAGAGCCTATTCATGATACGACAAGCAACATATCCAAAATTCATAAACAGAACGGTTTTAGATTTTAAACTACAACAAATCTAGCTCAAACTGAGATTCAATTTTAATTCAAAAACTAAGCACAAAAACACTATAATACTTTGTAGAAAAGGTAGTACTCATCACAAGGATTCCAAAAACATAGTTATTTGCATTTTTATGTTTTTTCTAAGATTTTCTAGACATTTTACAAGTTTCAGCATGAAGACCCTAGATCTAGAAGTTTGGTTCTCACAAATAGGTCCCTGGTTTTTGCGTTTAGGCCCCTGGAAAGATCTCAAGTTATGCTATGTGGTCCCTGGGCGCACCGGTCGGTGGTGGGAGCCAAATTCAGGTGAGCCGACGGCGGGATTGGTCGGGGAAAGGGCGGGGAGTGATGTAGGCTCACCTAGCGTGCGGTTTGAGGGGCTGGACGGGTCGGAGAAGCTGCCAGTGAGCTATTGCGGCGGAGGGGTGTGGCGGCGGCAGCTGGAGCCTCTACTCCGGCGAGGTCGCGGCTCGGCCGGGGCAATAAGCGGCACAGGAGCCTGAAGGGAGCTCTGGCGGTGGTGGTTGGGTGCTAGGATGGACAAGGGATGGCTCCGAGAGGAGAGCTCATCGTGCACCACGGCAATGACGGGCTGTGGTGGCTCTGGCATGCACCAGGAGCTTGGGTGCCTCCTTTTATGGGCGGTCGGGACTCAGGCGGAGGGGAGACAGGGTTGGGGCGAAGCATCCTCCCGCCATTGGCCAACACGGGCGGCAGCTGGCAGCGCGGAGCGTGGCGATCGTGGACAGGGCATGAGCGGCGGTGGCATGTGGTAGATGGCGGTTGTCGCTTGCCGGACAAGGGAGACAGATCGGGGTGAAGTGTGGCGCTTACCAGGCCGGCGGAAGGCCGTCCTTGGCGTTCGGGTTAGAGGAACAGGGCCAAGTGGCGCACGCGTCCTGGCGTTCTCGGCGCGTGTGGGCGGCGACACCGCGCTCTGGAGCGCCGGCGGGGTTCCAGGGCGCCAGTCAACGGTAGTTTGACCGCCCGTAACTCCAAAAAACTAAATTGAACTTGAAAATCTCCAAAAAACAAAAGTTGTAGATTGAAGTATAGCCAACAACTTTTACAAGGGGCGACATTGTGTTTGAGCAATGGTTTGGCCAGGAACGTCGATTGAAGTTGGCAGGATGCAGCATTCAGGAAATCTGTTCAAATCTGCTTTGACTAAGATTTTGGGCATGTTCCACTCGAAATTTGGAATGCCATTAATTGGAAGAAATGTGTTCCCGGAGATAACGAACAACTTTTACATTGGCCGATTTTTAAGTTGCTATACAAAATTTTGGGATATAGCCATGCCAATGAAAGGATGTCCGAAGCTTTTAGTGTTTAACTCCTTAATCAGGGCTTAACCCAGTGATTAATTAAAATTAAACACCAGGGGTGTTACAACGACGGCTACAAGGATGACGAGATGTTGTGCTAGCATCTCGTGCGCACGGGCTCGCACGCCGACTCCTTCGACGTCAAGGCACTCGATGTCCTTGGAGTGCACCGTCACCAGTTGCGACAACTCCTCGTGCGCACAGGTTCGATGTCACCAGGTGCACGCTCCCTTCATCTCGCCCGCTTACTCGAAATGCTTTTCAGTGCTCGCAGAGTGTTTGAGGGATTGCCAGAGTGAGGTTGCGCTAGCACAGCATACACCATCGCTTCCTGGGCACGAGGTGCTTGTGGTATTGTCTGAGAGGCTTAAGCAATGCAATCTGACAATGTCTTGTGTTGGGCGTTGATTTCGCATCACCATTTTTCCACTCAATCTTGTGCCATAAGGGTGCCTAGGTGGACTTCATAGGTTCATTGCAAAAATTGCAGCATAACTATGGGTGCATGAGGATTATTGCTTTTGCTCTGTGCACGTGTGCAAGGTGTTTTCAGCATTAGTGATTAGTCCCATGACCCAGTTTCAGCTATTTTCTTGGGTAGATAGACTGGCATGATTTTTTGTGGCTATTGGCTGCTAGGTTGTGTGTAAACTGATGCTGCAGTATCATTCATGTTTGGGCTGTTTACTTGGGTAAATCACTAGGCTACCATAAGTTTTAGGCGACCCTTAGAATACAACGAGTTTATTGCCTTTTATGTGATATTCTGATCTCATAAATTTTTGTTAGTGTATATGTACATCTGATGTCTGATGATTCTTAGCTCTGTAAAAAGGAAATTGAATTGATATTTGGTCTAATACCTAGCACTCTAATTTTTCATTGCTGAATGGTAAAGCTGAAGGTATGTTTATTGTCTTTTTGTGCATCTCTTGTGAATTGTGATCCATGTTCATCTATGCATTACAGTTGATAGCGATCTTGCACCATACTGACAGTCATTTGTTGTTGTGCATCCAACACACCATTGTTAGTGAGATGCTTTAATATATGCTGGATGGCTGCTTAGCACAAAATCTTATTACCATAGATTTTAAGTACCTGAGAAGCATAGCAAGATGGTTTTTGTTGTTGTGCTCCACTAAAAAGGCCCACCGATGCCATTTACTCAAGTACCTAGCATTAGTTTCCTATTTATCAATTTGGCGTCTGCGATTTCATATTATCTATAAATTGCATTGTCTTCATGTTGCTCTGCATCCCGTGGTTTACATCTGTTTACAAACTTTTTTTTAAAGCTGTAGGTGCATCCCTAATTTTGTGGTACTTTACAACCATTATATGTCGAGATTTTTGACACTTGACATACTTTTCAGTAAGTATTACATTGTTAATCTAATTGTTTAAGATTCAAGAATGATGATATTGTCTCATAATTAAATTTATTTCATTAACCATGTTCAGTTATGCATCACTAAACTAGTATTGGTAATATCGGGGAGTTCATTTTTGATATTTTTGCTTAACCGCTTTTGCTTAACAACTTGCATTTCACAAGTTTCTGCCAATGAATGATACAAGCCACCCATGAGCTAGTATATATTTTTTTTGTGGAGTTTGATGTATTGTGCATCGCTATGCCAATTTTGGTAGGTCCGGTACCAATTTCCATCAGATCCTAATTTGCAGGTTTTTTCAAAACCCATTATAATTATTTAATGATCAGTTCATAGCCTAAATAATGCTCTCCGCAGCTGCTTTGACCTTGATAGTACCAGGACAGAGTTAGTTCAATATTCAAACAATGCATCAAGATGTTTGTAAAGTTAATTCCACCGGATAGCGGAGATCAGCTGTTGTAATCCTTTTGATTTGTGGAAGGCCTTGATTATTCCTGTTCCATCCCTTATTTCCAATGGAGAACAGAAACATTAAATTATGCATGCTACATGTTGCAGCTCATTCTAATTCTAATTGCCAAATATTCTTGTCTAACATAATTATTAATGGCAAACCATTGAGATATTGCTGGTTCATATAATATGGACAATATGCTCTCCTCTCGATGGAGTCATAATCATTTCTAGAGCTCATCAGATTGGTTGGCCAAGTGTTCTTATCAAGCCATCAGAGCTAATACCATGGCATTGTTCTTAGAGTTGGTATAACAGCATCAACTATGGGCAACAATTTTCTGTCTACTTAGGTTTTCACTCTTCGGTCTCTGCCTGTCTACCTCATCGAGGATTTAATATTTGGGCTGATGGATTTCTTACTGATATTAATGATACAATTGAGCTGGAGTTCATGGACAGCCATATGACTTTTCGGTTACCGACTTATGGTTCTTCGCTTATTGCTTTATGGTTCTTCGGTTACCATATTCAATTGTTTGATCTTCACTGCGGGGTTCAGTGTTTGGTCAAGCGGGTAATCATGCAGTTGGACTAACGGGGCTCGATGAAGCATTTCATGTCACCTCTTCGCGCGAAGATTATCAGCTTATTCATCTCAAGGGATTTGTTGAAATGCAGCTATAGTAGAGGAAAAATAATAATGTTGAGCATGCAACAAAGGTAGAGCCAAGCTTGCAAGGTTATATTGATTGCTTAATAAGGTAACGCCCATTATTGTCATCACATTTCTGGGTATCACAATCACTGTGTAAGTATCTCCCATCTGTTTCTAAGTTCAAACCCTTCATTCAGAATGCTGTAAGTTATCTTCACTATAACCAATCTTTTTGCTACAATAAGCTTAGTATATAAAATGTGAGTTATAACTAGCATGAGCAAAAGGTACTTGTTGAAACTAGGTGGTTCTTATGTAGTACTTGAAGAGCCCTAGAGGGGCAACTCATGAAAACTCATCTGTTTTTGCCCTTCACGAATTTCTATAACTTTCAATACCTCACCAATTTCAGTATTCCTTTACCAATACAGGCTAACCCTGTTAATAATGTGATTACTCTTGCACTATTCACATATCCTACTTGACTTTTACCAACATGTCAATACTATTTTCAAACTTTGACTCATTCTCAAACGCAATGTTTTATTCTCTATGAGGCTAAGCTTAAATTGTAGTCGAAGAAACCAAGAGTTGCGATATCGTCTAGAGCATGGCGCTCGGAAAGTAAGTCCACAAAAGCTTGAACATGAGTAAGCTTTTGTTGACTTATCTATTTATTTTGCGTTGTTACTATATCGTAGTTGAATGAGGCATGTGACCTTTGATTGAGACATCCTTCCTAAAATACAAGTCATCTCATCTTATATATCAAAATCTCTTCTCTTGCAGGATCTCACCACTGTAAGTATCTCTTCACTTGCTCAAGACTAACACGTACATGCTAGACCTTTGCTTTTTCCTTTGTACGTACATTGGTTTTCATCACCTAACTAAGTCAAAAAGTAGTGCATAATAAGTTTGTTTTCATGGCAATATGATTTTCATCACATAATATACCATATGGACATTGGGATATCATCATCTATTGAAATCAGCTCTATTGACATTCATTAATCATTGGTCTCTCACTATAATGGATCTCAAAAAGCACCAACTCTATCTCCACCTCCAATCTTTATCAAAATACAAGGTAACTGCTTCCATCCCCTCCACCTAACAACAGATATCTTTCTTTTGCATGGTAACATTGTTATTACTTTTACTGGTATCAAAATACATTGATCTAAGCTAACCCTCGTAGGAAAATTTAATAACCTTTAGCCTATCAATATATGTTTCAAGTGATCATTTGATCCTTCGTATCTTGATTTGTACGCCTATATAGGTTCTTGAATGAGCAAAACTATACTACTCTGTCACGTGCTATAGTATCAATCTCTTGAAAGGTTGATGATATGACTAACTATGAAATACATCTTTGCATATGCATGCATTTCATTCATTTCATTTTTTCATCAAGGAATGCATGAAAAGCATTACATTGCATGAGATAATCTCAGTTTTACTTTCCAAATGGAGCCAAAGGCAACAACAAGTTGCGGCATGAGTTATACTTTTCAAGTCGAGCCAAAGGCAACAACAAGTTGTGTCATGAGTTATACTTTCCAAATTGAGCCACAGGCAACAACAAGTTGTGGCATGATTTATACTTTCTAAATTGAGCCAAAGGCAACAATAAGTTGCAGCATGAGTCATCCTTCCATCCCGAGCCAAAGGCAACAACAAGTTGCGGCATCAATTTTACTTTTCATCAATTTACTTTTCAAGCTATCTAACAAAAAGCGACAACATGTTTCAACATTGCAGGATTTAAAATTACATAGTGGAAGTAAACAAGAGCTGTAAAATATAACAATAATCATCTCGTACCATATACGTATATGATTTGGATCCAAGGATGCTTATGTGAAATGATGATTGCAACATTCTTTCTGCTATCACTACAAGAAAATCGTTGACTAGTGACGCAACCACATTTCAGCGTCATTGATTTATGACGTTCCTGGCTGATCTTGTCATAATATTTAACTTCCGAGCAAATTTAGAGACAAAAAAACTTTCGTCATTACGGTTTGTACTGTAGCCGGGCATTCCCTGTTCCATGCTATTTTGTGACACCATAAGCTCTAAAAAACTGTTGTATGGACATCCCTGGGCCCACTACTCAGATGGGTACCAGGACCGACTACTGCGTGGGCCCCTGGGACTACTCGACTTGGGCTACACGGTGCAAGTCGGCGTGGAGCACAAGGCAACCAGAGGGCTAGTACTCGATTAGGAAACCAGGCATGTCCGGATCCATGTAGAGTACTCCTAGCCGTGTACGACTAGTACTCTCCCTCCTAAACCGACTTGTAACCCTGCCTCCCGGACTTTATAAGGCGAGGCAGGGACCCTATCTCTCTATCCGCATCATCTTGTAAACACACCCAATCAATCCAGAGCTACGCAGCATACAGGACGTAGGGTATTACGCACCTCGCGGCCCGAACCTGTCTAAATTGTGTGCCACATGTCTCTCCTTCGAGTTCCCGATCTCAGCGAGGCCACAAACATCTACCTCGGGTACTCCCCTTGGTAGGTTGCCGGTCTAAAACACCGACAGCTGGCGCGCCAGGTTGGGGATCTCGCCGAAGATCTCATGGCGAACTCGACGGCTTCAATCGTCATCAAGCCAGCCGCCATTTTCAACTGTGGTGACACCTTCGTCTTTGGCTCCTGGGTCTGCACCGCTGACGGCACCGGTTCGTTCCAGCGCTACCTCACTGTGACCCCGGACCCGGAGACCGGACTCGTGACGCTTCCCGAAGTCGTCACGGGTCAACTCGTCGAAAAATTCGACGAATTTTCGCTCTACAACCAAGCCGCTGACTTCAAGATTGGATCCACCTCCAACTCGAACTCGACGTCAACCTGGATCGAACCACGTGAGCTGGCTCCCGAGCCATCGTGTGAACCGGTCCTCCCCCACGAGCACTTCCCGTATGGCCTTCACAACGCCAGCAAAGCCTACGCGGAAGCACTCACCTCGTGTCGGGCCGGCAAGGAGGTCGTCTCCGACTACTCCTCGGACTCCAACGCCGTCCCTGATTACAACTTGGACTCCTCCTACGAGTTTGACTTCGGTCTCGATCCCATCGAGCCTGAGTCCGAACTCAACACCACCGAGGAGCCGTTGTCAGGTCCTGCCACTGGCTTGGTCATCACGTCTACTCCCGCCGGTAGATTCGTCTACTGGCCCGACTGCAAGCCCGCAGACCTGACTGACGACAACTCACGCTGCGTCACCTACCTCGAGACACTACCCTTCCAGGAGGGGACACCTCTGACTCCAAATGCAGAGGAGTACTCGCCAACCGAGGTGGTAACTACTGACTCTGGCCTCTGCACGCCCGACCGCGAAGTATTCGTGGCGACCGCGGAAGCCGGAACCTCAGAAGTCCGACCTGATCGGTACCTCGACGACATCTCAGATGATGAGGGGCCAACGCACTCGCGGATGAGACTACTAACGCCAAAAACGCCCGACGCATCTGCCACCAGAAGCGAGCAGAGCGATGCCAGCGGCTTCGAGAAACTCTACCCATCCGCAACCTCAACAAGGCTCTGGACGAAATTGCCAGGAGCCACACTACCCCTAAGCAATGTCTCATGTCCATCAATAGGATAGGACGAGCCGCTCAGGGGCACCGGGTAGGCGAACTCATAGCCAAGCTTGCGGAGAAGGCCTACTTCATGAGGGTCAACAACAGCATCGCTGGAGCCGCAAACCACGAAGCCAACAGCCGCAGCTGCACCCCGGCAGAAGTCGAACCCAATCGCGTCCGCGGTGAACACCAGCCAACCCCCAACTGCACCAAAGCTTCGGGGGGAGGACCTTCACAAGGCGGCGCTAGCGATGGTGGCGGTGGCGGTGGTAGCAGCTGCGGCAGCTCCTCCCATGGCGCTGGCAGAAGAGGCGATGGCGGCGGCGATCACGGAGGCCAAGGCCACGCGAACAGCCACGCTGCCGGCTACGAACGCGGCAGCTACAACACCTGCCACAGGATCGACGAGATACGCCGCGCCAAGAGGACTACCGACAACAGTGACAGTGACGTCTTCCCGGCCTACTCCTCATGACTTTGTGCTCTGCTTCTTCCCCAAAAGTTCAAACCTCTCGGGATCACCAAGTACGACGCGAAGCAAGACCCAGTTCAATGGCTCAGGTGCTATGCCCTGGCCATTGAGAACGCTGGTGGAGACAACGATACCAAGTGCCTCTACTTCCCCTTCTGTCTGGATCAGGCTCCACTCACATGGCTCGAGTCGCTCGACAAGAACTCGATCGACGAGTGGGACCAGCTGAAGGCGCAGTTCACCAGGAACTTCGCGGGTGCCATGGGGTGCTCGGGTACTCACATGGATCTGGTGATGGTCAAGCAGGAGCAAGGCGAGACGCTCCGCCAGTACATGCGTCGCTTTTTCGACAAGCGTGCGACCGTAGTCGACGTCACCGACAAAGAAGTCATTGACTGCTTCCAAGACGGTCTCTACCACCGTCGCACCTTCAAAGATTTCGTTCGCCGCCACCCAAGCTCAATCACCAAGCTCAAGGACATGATCACTTCATGGGCCGATGAGGAGGACAAGGCAAATGCTAAGTACGACTCCATCCGCGGCAAGAGCAAAAACAACACGGGCGGCAACAACAACAAGGACCAAGGGAGTCGCAACAACAACAACAACAACAATAATAACTACTCGGGTCCTAACCGCAAGCGCAAGCCAGACAACACTGTCATGGTTGTACAGCACCCTGCGAAGGACAGCTCCAAGAAGAGAACCGGCGGCTTCAGGGACTTGCTCAAAGAGAAGTGCCCGTGGCATCAGGACGGCAATCACACCACCGATCAGTGCTACCAGCTCCGGTGGGCACTCAAAGATGTCCCTGATCCAAGACACCCTCACAACAAGAAGGGCAAGAAGAAAGTCGACGAAGGCAATGGTGACTTCCAAGAACCCGACAAGACGGTAAATGTCCTCTTCAGCGGACTACCCACCAAGCGAGCTCAGAAACTCACTCTGCGGGAAGTCTTGAACATTGAACCAGCGGTGCCGACACCTCTCAGGTGGTCGGAGGTACCCATTACCTTCTCCCGCGCGGATCAATGGACAAGATTCTCTGAACCAGGACGCTTCCCACTCGTCCTGAATCCAGTAGTCTCGGGCTCCAGACTCACCAAGGTACTCATCGACAGTGGAAGCGGACTCAATGCCCTATTCACCAAGACCTTGAAGAAAATGAAGCTCGACATCACCGGCATGCTCACCAAGAGCATGTCACCCTTCTACGGCATTGTCCTAGGCAACGCGGCTATACCACTTGGCTCAGTGGTTCTGCCAGTTACCTTCGGGACAAGGGAGAACTACTGCACCAAATACATCAAGTTCGAGGTTGCATCACGTCGTCCGTGAGCTCGAGAACAAGTTCTATGGTCTCGAGTTCCATCATGTCGTCCGCGACAACAACATTGCAGCAGACGTCCTGTCAAAGCATGGTTCTACTCGCACTCAAGTACCCGCTGGAGTCGGTCCACGAGCTTCACACGCCATCCATCCCAGAGCCGGCGCCAACGACCACTGACCCTGGGCCATCACAGCCTAGTCAGGAGGTCATGATGATCGACGTGGACTGGAGGCAACCCTTCATCGACTACATCCGCAAGCAGAAGGTCCCCTCCGACAAGAATGAGGCGGAACAACTCATCTGTCGAGCCAAGACCTACGTACTAGTCAGGGACAAGCTCTACGGGCGGGGTGCGACTTCTGGAGTACTCATGAAGTGCGTACCCCGGGAAGAAGGTAAGGACATCTTGGAGGAGGTCCATAAGGGTGTCAGCAGCAACCACACGTCCTCCCGCACGCTGGTTAGCAAAGTCTTCCGACGAGCTTTCTACTGGCCCACAGCTCTGGGTGACGCTGAAGAACTTGTCAGAAGGTGCCAAGGGTGCCAATTCTTCGCCAAGCAGCAACACGTCCCGGCCTACAAGCTAGTCACCATACCACCGACCTGGCCCTTTCCCTGCTGGGGGCTCGACATGATTGGGCTTCTGCCAACTGCGCCAAGAGGATTCAATAGAGTTCTGGTGGCCATCGACAAGTTCACCAAGTGGATCGAAGTCAAGCCAGTCACCTGCCCAAAAGCCGACAGAGTACTCGACTTCTTGGATGAACTCGTGCATCGCTATGGGCTACCCCATCGCATCATCACAGACCTGGGTTCCAACTTCAACAACCATCAGTTCTGGGAGTACTACGAGAACAGAGGGATCGACGTCCGATACGTCTCAGCCGCCCACTCATGCGCTAACGGCCAGGTGGAGCGCGCCAACAGGATGGTACTCGATGCCCTCAAGAAGCGATTGCACGACGCGGCTAACACCAAAGGAGGCAAGTGGATCAAGGAACTACCCAATGCACTCTGGGGGCTTTGTACTCAACCTACTAAGCCAATGGGGCAGTCGCCCTACTTCTTGGTCTACGGCTCTGAAGCTATTCTACCCGCTGATGTGATGTGGGAATCCCTGGCAGTAGAGCAATACGACGAAGGCATCTCAAAAGACAGTCGACGGGTTGACATCGACAGCCTCGAAGAAGCCCGCTATGCCGCCCTCGTCCAGTCAGCAAGATACCTAGAGGGTATCCGACGCTACCATGATCGCAACGTCAAGGAATGCTCCTTCAACGTCGGCGATCTAGTCCTCCATCGCATCCAGAACACGGATGGACTACACAAGCTCAGCTTGCCCTGGGAAGGTCCCTTCTCAGTCTCCAAGGTGACCGGACCGGGCTCCTATCATCTTCAGACACTTGAAGGCGATGACATCAGCAACTCGTGGAACATCGACCAGTTGTGTCGCTTCTACGCATAGTCGCTCGACTACACATCTATGGGTCCAGCCTACACGGCTACTCACGGACTCCTCGCTGTAAGTGGCCTTCCGGTCCTAGCACTAGTCTACGGACTACTTCTATCCAAGATCCAGCGCTAATGGCTACTCACGGATCCTAGGCTGCACATAACCTATGGGCGTTGGCAGCGGTCTATTGACCATGTACTCCTTCGATCCAGCTTCAACGGCTACTAACAGATCCCCAGCTGTAAGCGGTCCACGGTCCCTAGCAATCACTTAGCCATAGGCGGCCTCCGGGTCCTGGCGACTTCCTACTTGTAACGGCCCTGGCCATCCAGGTGTACTTTCTCATCAGTAATAAAGTTTGATTCTACTCAACTTGTTTACTGTGCCTCCTAACTAGGCGGATTCTACTAAGTACTACTACTCACTGCCTCTTCAATGGCTTGGTACTCCGCAAGCTTCGATGCAAGCTGTGGCAACGAGTACCCATCACAACACAAAAGTGGACCAACTTCAATCATATTCAAACAAGTTCTTAACTAATTTGTTTGTCTTACATCAACTACCCTGTACATGAACTACTTCTACAGGTATATCTACTGAAGGTTCAGCTTATCGGCGACTTGTTCCGCGATAGGCGCCATCTCCTCCAGTAGGGTCTTGTACTGCTCGTCCGTGCAGTTCGCCGCAAGACCTCCAGCTACCACATCCACCGGGGCCTTTCGGAAGTACGACTTCATGAAGGTAAATACCTGGTTCGGTATCGACTTCGCCAAGTGCTTGACGTACATCGCCAGGCGCCCGGGGGCTTCTTTTAGTCTATCCACGAGAGGTGCTATCTTGGGACCGCTTGGATGAGGGACCAACAACCTTGCAATGGGAAGTGCGGCTTCTTCAAGTTCCTTCAATTGCACCCGCAGCTTCTCGCAATCTTCATTCTACTTCTGTAGAGATTTGTAACAACGTACGAGGTCAAAATCGGAGGCTTCACGAAGTTCCATCCATTTGATGCACTCGTGGCGCATCTCTGCGTACTGGTACTCGGCTACCTCTCGGCGATCTATCTCCCGGTACACGATGTTCTTCAAGTCTGTCTCGGAAGCCTTCAGCCGGTCGACAGTAGCCTCAAGATCTGCAGACAACTCGTCAACAGTGTCAGACTACACATAAGCACTGCAACAAGTAGTCAATGATTGCGGCGGAAGGCCTACCTTTGTTCTTCTGGCGCAGAGTCTTGTTCTTCTTGATCAAGTCATCCCTCTTCACCTGCATATCTTGTACCTTGTTATGGTACTGGGCGAAGGCGCTATCAAGCTTGGATTCGAGTAGCGCATAGTGCTTCTTTGATTTGTCCAACTCTTTCTCCAGAGCTTCAGCCCAGATGACCGTGTCACCATACCCCTTCAAGAGCTCGGTCTTCTGACGGGATCTCTCTACCAGGCCCTGCACAAGATCAAAGCTCAATCAGTACTCAGTACTCAATGATGCAAGACTACTCTGGGGTATCGATAGCGTACCTTGACCCACTACTCCGTGCGACGCCACGACTCCATGCTCAGAGACACGACGGTCGGGTCGATCAGATTGTTGTCTAGCAACTCGAGACCTCCGCAGCTCGAGGTCCTAGTCTCTGGCATCGGCGCCGAGTAGAGCAGCGCCGCGTCCTCCACCATCGCCTCGCGGACGATGACTTCAGTCCCTGATTCGGGCTGCGGGTTAACCGGTACCTCTGCCCTTGGCTCGGGGGCTGTAGTTGTCACTTGCCCGACAACTGGCTCAGTAGCCATTGCCTAGACAGTAGACGATTCCATGGCTACTGCCTCAGGGATCACCATTCCTTCGACTTGTGGTCCTGTCAAGATCAACTCAGCAAACATGTGGCGGCTACGACTCCTCTATATGACAAATACTCGTGATAACAAGGTGCGTACCTTCTACCAGGGTGGCTTCTTCAAGCCTTGGCTCTGTTGCGGCTTCAGTTTGCGGTGGTGGCGTGGGTTCTCGTGCCTCTGCCGAGCAATCCTCACCATCGGCAGGCGCGCTAGTCTCCGCCTCGTCCCACGACAAGTCAGTGGATTTCCCGCATCATGAAGTACTGAGTCAGCAACACGAACTTGACGGACAACGACTACATAAGGACTCCATGTACTCACAGCGTTGACCGCACTACAGTGACGGTCGAGGCGCCCAACAGCCTGGCGATATCTACAATGCCAGGTTCGCTGGCGGCTCTTGCCTCAACAGGAGGCTCCTGTTCTCTCTCCTCTGGCTGCTCAACGGCCACAGCCGTAGCAGGAGGAGGGCCCTGAACTTCTTCCGTTGATGGCTGTGGATGGCTCTCCACTGCCGCGGTTTGTTCCTGTGCCTGCTCGGGCACAACATCTTCAGCAGCTGGAGGTGGGGAGGTACTTTTCCCAGATGTTGCCCGCACTATGTCCCATGCTTCTTCCTCATCCTGGGCAGCAGGATCTGGGGAAGGAATATCCTGCAACAGTACAAGTCGAGTCGTCAGCAACAGACTACTCGTTAAGGTACTCGACTACTCTAGTCGCGGTACTCACCTCTTGTCTGGTGGCTTTAGACAATTTCAGGTTCTTCACGGCGCGTTTGCGCGCCACGTTGCGGGGCTTCCTCGGCGGGAGCGGCAAGTGCGCCTCAAGGCTGGACGGCTTCTCGACTACTAGCACATGCGGCATCCCAGCTCAGCTAAATCTAGAGCGGAGCTGGCACACAAGTTGTCGGTGTTTTAGACCGGCAACCTACCAAGGGGAGTACTCGAGGTAGATGAATGTGGCCTTGCCGAGATCGGTAACTCGAAGGAGAGACACGTGGCAAACAATTTAGACAGGTTCGGGCCGTGAGGTGCGTAATACCCTACGTCTTGTATGCTGCGTAGCTCTGGATTGATTGGGTGAGTTTACAAGATGATGCAGATGATGAGATAGGGGTCCCTGCCTCGCCTTATATAGTCCGGGAGGCAGGGTTACAAGTCGGTTTGAGGGGAGAGTACTAGTCGTGTACGGCTAGGAGTCCTTTACATGGATCCAGACATGTATAGCTTCCTAACCGAGTACTATCCCTCTGTAGTCCTTGCGCTCCACGCCAGCAGGTGCCGTTTTGCCCAAGTTGAGTAGTCCCAGGGGCCCACCGAGTAGTCGGTCCTGGTAGCCACCAGAGTAGTGGGCCCAGGGATGTCCATACGACAAGCCCCCGAGTACTTTGTAGTCGAGCAGGATATCTTCGAGTAGTCTTGATGGCCTTGGCAAGTAGTCTTTGAGCGTCCCCAAGTTCCACAAGCCAAAAGTCCTCAAGAATGCTTGAATCATCCCGAGGCTGGAAGGTACTCCAGCTGATCTTTGAGTAGTCTTGACGTCTTCTCGAGTAGTCCCCAAGCGTCCCCGAGTGCTTCTCTCGAAGGTCTTCAATAATACTCGTGATGTCTTCATGAAGAAACCATATGGAAAATGCGATTCAGAGAATCGCATTCCATATGGAATGTAGCCCCCGAGCCTTAGGTCGAATCGTAGATTCAAGCTAAGGGTCAGTCTGAAGTTCTGCCAATCTTATCCCGAAAAATCCGGAGAAAAAACCGAAGGACACGTGGCACGGAGCCCCCGAGCCTTGAGTCGAGTACTTCCTCTCGAATTAAAGGGTCATCTTGACTGTAGAATGTGTCCTGAGTGGGTCTTGAATCTGGTTGTATCCCACTGAGGTCATCTGAAGTAGTCGAGCCCCCGAGATGGAGAGCATCGAGTACTGAAAGTTGAAGAGTCATGATGCTGCCGCTAGGTCACCCGTCTGGCGCCTTATCTGCCCGCTGAGAACCGAGCCGCCGGGGCCGGTTATAAATAACCGGTGAGTCCCTTAGGGTTTTTCACTCCTAGCAGTTGCATTCCTCAGATTAGATCTGAATCACCGCCTCCTCTGCTCCTCTGCTGCCGCCGCCGCCGCGCAGAGACTTAGATCCATTTGCTCGCGCCGGCGCAATTCACCCGCCGCTGTAGCCCCCGAGCGAATGCGAGTGAAGACACCCGTCATTTGGAGAATGAAGGGATCTCCAGCGAAGGGCAAGAAGACTGGTGCGTCGAAGAAAAGGAGCCGTGATGAAGAAACCGGGGATGCCGGCCAGTCGTCGATGTCGCCACCTTCGTCCCCTCACCCCAATCCGGCGAAGGAGTGGAAGAAGGCGAAACTGAAGACCGAGGACCTCCTCGCCTTGGTCAACAGCGGGTTCCTTCGTGAGAAGGAGGTGGATCTATGGCGCACCGCCACCGGCGATCCGAACCCGATGGAGAAGAACCCGGACGAAATCCCAATGTTCGCCCGGTTCGTAGAGCGCGGATTGGCGCTCCCCGCCAGTGATTTCTTCAAGGGTCTGCTTAGGTACTACGGCATCGAGTACCTTAATCTCAACCCAAACAGAATCTTCCATGTTTCTATTTTTGTCCACTTCTGCGAAGCATTTGTGGGTATCAAACCCCACTGGGTGCTGTTTCGTAAGTTCTTCCGGTTGAAGCCGCAACCGAGCACCAACGACACACGAGTAGTCGGAGGTGCCGGTATCCAGATGCATGAAGACGCCACCGACCAGTACCTGCCGTACAAGTTGATAGACTCCAACCAGGACTGGAAGGCCAAATGGTTCTACAACAGCAACTACCATCCTGAGCTGCCGAAGCCGAGCGGGTGTCAACCGAAGCACAAGCCGTGGTGGAACATAGAGCCCACCATGCAAGAGGGTATTCAGCTACCCGAGTTGCTGAAGAAGATCAAGGCCTTGCGAGAAGACGGTTTGAGGGCCGAACACATGCCCTTCAGCTTCATGAAGAGGAGGGTGCAGCCACTGATGGCACGAGACACCCTCGGGTACCAGTACACCAGCGACAAGGATACATCCCGGATGCCTGGCTTTGAAGTCGAGGACGACGTCATTGTCGAGAGGCTGGGCAAGATCTTCAAGGACATGCCCCCGTACACACCGTGCCCGGTGCCAGAGTACTCTGCGGCACGGCCGCCAAATCAGGTCAGTAGTCGTGACATAAGCCCCCGAGTACTGATTTGCTTTGAAGTAGTCGTACTCATATGTGCTACATGTTGTAGGATGATGTGGCAAAATACATCTCCGTCCCGTCCTCCCCTCTGCGTCTCGAAGGAGAGGCGCAGGGGAAGGCGGAGCCCAAGGGGAAAGAGCGCCATGAAGGCGGTGAAGGCAGTGATGACGTTGTCATCTAGTCCAGCTCTGATGACGATGAAGACGAAGAAACACTGCAGCAAAGGTTCCAGCTGCGCTCCAGGTTCAGGCGAGCTGGGATGCCAGACGTCCCAGTCATCATCGAGAGGCCGTCGAGTCTCGAGGCTAACTTGCCGGTGCCGCCGAGGAGGCCTCGCAACGTGGCGCGGAAACGCACCGTCAAGAAGCTGAAGATCTCCGAGACGACCAACCAAGAGGTAAACACCGCGACTAGAGTAGTCGAGCACAGCTGATAAGTAGTCGTGTGCTGATGAGTTGTCTTGTAATGTTGCAGGATATCCCCTCCCCAGACCCCGTAGACCAGGGCGACGAGGAGGTCCTGGACACCGTGGGGGTGGCAGCTGGTAGGAGTATCAGCCCGCCTCCGTCAACCAAAGAAGTCGTGCCAGCAGCGGCACGGCAGGAGACCGGCGCTGCGGAGCTGTAGCCATCGGTTGAAGAAGGACGAAACCCTCCGCTGGCTGCAGCTGTGGAGCAACCGGAGGAGGCGTCTGTTGAGGCCGAAGCTGCCGCTGAGGCTGGCATAGTTGATATTGCCAGTATACTAGGTGCTCCGACCGTGATCGAAGTGCGGTCAACACTGTAAGTGCTTATGAACTTTCAAGTAGTCGTGCAGACGGTAGACTTGCATTGCTGACTTGATTACTTCATGATGTAGGAAATCCACGGACCTGTCGTGGTACGGTGAGGAGACCAGCACTCCAGCCGACGGAGAGGGCCGCTCGGCAGAGGAGCGCGAACCCACACCGCCGCCACAGACTGAAGTCGCGGTGGGGTCGACGTTGGAGGAAGCCACCTTGGTTGAAGGTATGTGTCCTGTCACCACTGGTAGTCATCATGCATAGTAGTCGTAGCCGCTGAGATTGACTGCGTGTACTCATTGTGCTAGGAGCACAAGCTGAGGGAACCTCGATTCCTGAAGCCGTGGCCATGGAAACGGCTACTGTGGAGTCGGAGCCCACAGGACCATTGGCCGGGACGACGGAAGAAACAGCCCCCGAGCTGGGCACTGCGGTGGCCCCCGAGTCGGGTGCGGAAGTGCAGGATGATCTGCTCCACAGGATGAGCACGGACGTAGTCGTCTGCTCGCCCATCATAGAGGAAGCCGCGCCGATCCGTTCGGCGGCCATGGCAGAGGAGGCATCTTCGAGCCCCGGGGGTCTTGAGCTGCTGCAAGACAATCTTGTCGATCCAGCCATTGTAGCTCTGAACATGGAGTCATGGCGGCGTACCCAGCAGTGGGTCAAGGTACGTTGCGAGTACCTTGAGTAGTCTTGCACGACGAAATACAAAGTACCTGTTTGACTATTCTGTCTGCACAGGATATTGTTGAAAGATCCCGCGAGAAGTCCGAGCTTCTGAAGGGGTACAGCGACACAGTCCTTCGTGCCGAAGCCTTGGAGAAAGAACTCTATAAGTCGAAGAAACATTCTGCCCTGCTCCAATCTAAGCTCGACGGCGCCTTCGCCCAATATCATAACGAAGTGCAAGAGATGCAGGCGAAGAGGGATGACTTGATTCGGAAAAACAAGTCGCTACGCCAGAAGAATAAAGGTATGCTTCCCGCCAAAGCCTTTGAGTACTTATTAGGGTACCTTGGTGTAATCTGACAGTGTGATGAGTTGTCTGCAGAGCTTGAGGAAAGGGTCGACCAGCTGAAGGCGTCGGAGACGGACTTGAAGAACATCGTGTATTGTGAGACCGACAAAAGAGAAGTACTTGAGTATGAGTACGCTCAGTTGCGCCATGAGTGTATCAAGCACATGGAGCTTTGTGAAGCCTCAGACCGTGACCTTGTCAATTGCTATAAATCTCTGCAGAAGCTCAATGAAGATTGCGAGAAGCTGCGAGGCCAGCTGAAGGAACTTGAGGAAGCCGCGCTACCCATTGCAAGGCTGCTGGTGCCACACCCGGGCGGGCCGAAGATTGCTCCACTGGTGGACCGGTTGAAGGAAGCCCCCGGGCGTCTAGCAACGTATGTCAAGCACTTGGCGAAGTCGATCCCGAACCAGGTCTTGGCATACATGAAGTCATATTTCCCCAAGGCTCCAGTGAACGTAGTCGCCGGTGGACTTGCAGCGAACTGTACTGACGATCAGTACAAGGCCCTCCTGGAGGAGATGGCGCCCATTGCTGAACAAGTGGCGGAAAAGCTCAACCTTCAGTAGGAGTACCTGTAGGAGTAGCTTAGAGTAGTTGATGTAAAACAAACAGAGTTGTTAGTAACTTGTTTGGATTATAAATGAAAGTTGTCCATGATATATCTGTGAAATAAGTACTCATAGCCGCCACTTGCAACGAAGTGTGCGGAGTACCAAACCGTGGTGGAGCTTGTGAGTAGTAGTACTCAGTAGGAGATGCCTGATTGGAAGGCACAGTAAATAAGTTGAATAAAAATCAAACTTTATTACTGATGAATAAGTACACCTGGATGGTCAGGGCTGTTTACAAGTGTAGTCGCCAGGACCCGGAGGCCGCCTATGGCTAAGTGGCACTAGGACCCTTAGGCCGCTTAGAGCTAGAGATCCGTTAGTAGTCGTATAGACTGGATCTAGAGTACATGGTCTTGCAGACCGCCGCTAGAGTCCTCAGCGCTCTAAGCAGCCCAAGATCCGTTAGTAGCCGTTGACGCTTGATCTTGGAGAAGAGTAGTCCGAAGACTAGTGCCAGGACTGGAAGGCCGCTTACAGCGAGGAGTCCGTGAGTAGTCGTGTAGACCTAGACCCATAGAGTAGTCGAGCGACTACGTGTAGAAGCGACACAGCTGGTCGACGTTCCACGAGTTGCTGATGTCGTTGCCTTCAAGTGTTTGGAGGCGGTAGGAGCCTGGTCCGGTCACCTTAGAGATTGAGAAGGGACCTTCCCATGGTGAGCTGAGCTTGTGTAGTCCATCCATGTTCTGGATACGACGGAGGACTAGATCGCCGACGTTGAAGGAGCGTTCCTTGACGTTGCGATCATGGTAGCGCCGGATTCCCTCGAGGTACCTTGCTGATTGGACGAGGGCGGCGCAGCGGGCTTCTTCGAGACCGTCGATGTCAACCCGTCTACTGTCTTCTGAGATGCCTTCGTCGTATTGCTCTACTGCCGGGGATTCCCACATCACGTCGGCAGGTAGAATAGCTTCAGAGACGTAGACCAGGAAGTAGGGCGACTACCCCGTCGGCTTGGTAGGCTGAGTACGAAGCCCCCAGAGTGCGTTGGGTAGTTCCTTGATCCACTTGCCTCCTTTGGTTTTAGCTGCGTCGTGCAATCGCTTCTTGAGGGCGTCGAGTACCATCCCGTTAGCGTGCTCAACTTGGCCGTTGGCGCGGGGATGGGCGACTGAGACGTACCGGACGTCGATCCCGCTGTTCTCGCAGTACTCCCAGAGCTGATGGTTGTTGAAGTTGGAACCCAAGTCTGTGATGATGCGATGGGGCAGCCCGTAGCGATGCACGAGTTCATCTAAGAAGTCGAGTACTCTGTCGGCCTTTGGGCAGGTGACCGACTTGACTTCGATCCACTTGGTGAACTTGTCGATGGCCACCAGGACTCCGTTGAATCCTCCTGGCGCAGTTGGCAGAGGCCCAATCATGTCGAGCCCCCAGCAGGCAAAGGGCCAGGTTGGTGGTATGGTGACTAGCTTGTAGGACGGGACATGTTGCTGCTTGGCGAAGAATTAACATCCTTGGCACTTTCTGATGAGTTCTTCAGCGTCGGCCAGAGCTGTGGGCCAGTAGAAAGCTCGTCGGAAAGCCTTGCTCACCAGCGTTCGAGAAGACGCATGGTTGCCGCAGACGCCTTTGTGGATCTCCTCCAAGATATCCTTGCCTTCTTCTCGAGGTACGCACTTCATGAGTACTCCAGAAGTGGCACCTCGCCTGTAGAGCTTGTCTCCGGCTAGTACGTAGGCCTTGGCTCGGCGGACGAGTTGTTCGGCCAAGTTTTTGTCGGATGGGACCTTCTGCTCGCGGATGTAGTCGATGAAGGGTTGTCTCCAGTCCACGTCAATCATCATGACCTCCTGGCCAGACTGTAGTGGCACAGGGTCAGTGGCCATTGGCGCCGACTCCGAGATGGATGGCGCGTGAAGCTCGTGGACGAAGACTCCAGCAGGTACTTGCGCGCGAGTAGAACCAAGCTTCGACAGGACGTCCGCGGCAACATTGTTGTCATGGACGACGTGGTGGAACTCGAGACGTAGAACTTGTTCTCGAGCTTGCAGACTTCCAGACAGTAGGCGTCCATGTTCTCCTTGTTGAGATCCCAAGACTTGTTGACTTGGTTGATGACTACTGCGGAGTCGCCGTAGACTAGTAGCCGCTTGATGCCCAAAGAGATTGCGAGGCGGAGCCCGTGAAGTAGGGCTTCGTACTCGACTTCGTTGTTTGAGACCTTCCAGAAGATCTGCAGGACATACTTGAGTTGTTCGCCCTTTGGAGAGATCAGTAGTACTCCTGCACCTGCGCCCTCGAGCTTGAGTGATCCGTCAAAGTACATCACCCAGTGTTCTGGCCGCTCAGTTGGAGTTGGTAGCTGATTCTCCCGCCACTCTGCCATAAAGTCGACTAGTGCCTGGGACTTGATAGCAGTACGTGGCTTGAAATCGATGTTGAGGGCACCGAGTTCGACCGCCCACTTGGAGATTCTTCCAGTAGCATCCTGATTGCGGAGTATGCCACCGAGCGGGTAGTCGGTGATAACAACAATCAGGTACTCCTAGAAGTAGTGTCGTAGCTTCCGCGAGGTGATGAGCACTGCATAGAGTAGCTTCTGGACCGGCTGGTACCGTGCCTTGGACTCTGACAGAACCTCGCTGACGAAGTAGACTGGTCGCTGGACTGGGTAGGTGTGGCCTTCTTCCTGCCGCTCGACGACGATGGCAGTACTGACCACATGAGCAGTCGCAGCGAGGTAGAGCAGTAGCTGCTCCTTTTTGCGAGGAGCCGTGAGGACCGATGGCTTAGACAGGAAGTCTTTGAGCTGCGCCAGAGCTTGATCAGCCTCCTCGGTCCACGCGAACTTCTCTTGATGCTTGAGTAGTTTGAAGAAGGGTAGTCCCCGTTCTCCAAGCTTCGAGATAAATCTGTTCAGGGCCGCCATGCACCCGATCAGCTTCTGGACATCCTTGATGCAGATTGGAGCTTTCATGTTGGTGATGGCAGAGATCTTCTCGGGCTTGGCTTCGATGCCACCATGGCTGATGATGAAGCCGAGTAGTTTCCTAGATGGTACACCGAAGATGCACTTGTTGGGATTGAGCTTCCATTGGTACTCTCGTAGGGATGCGAAAGTCCCTTCAAGATCGACGATAAGCGAATCGGAGTTTCTGGTCTTGACGACCACATCATCCACGTAGGCCTCGACATTCTTGTTGAGCTGCTTCTTGAAGCAGGCCTGGATAGCTTGTTGGTAGGTGGCGCCGGTGTTCTTCAACCCGAACGGCATTGTCGTGTAGCAGTAGGCGCCGAACGGGGTGATGAACGCGGTCTTCTCCTGGTCTTCTTCCTTGATAGCGATCTGGTGGTACCCGAAGTAGCAGTCGAGGAAGCAGAGCAGGTCGCAGCCTGCCGTGGAGTCGATGACTTGATCAATCTGCGGCAACCCGAAGGGGTCTTTGGGGTAGTGCTTGTTGAGGTCGGTGTAGTCAACACACATCCTCCACTTGTTGGTGTTCTTCTTGCGGACGAGGACGGGGTTGGCGAGCCACTCATGATGGAAAACTTCACGGATGAAGCCCGCCGCGAGTAGTTTGGCGAGTTCCTTCTTGATGGCATCCCGTCGGTCGTCGGTGAAACGGCGAAGGTGTTGTCGTTTGGGGGTAGCTTTAGGGTTGACGTTGAGTGAGTGCTCGATCAGCCTCCTGGGCACCCCTGGCATGTCCCCTGGTTTCCATGCGAAGATGTCTCGGTTAGCCTGAAGGAAGCTGACGAGCGCGTCTTCCTATTTCGGGTCAAGACCCGCCCCGATCATGGTAGTCTTGCTGCTGTCGCCCGTCCCAAGGTCGATGGCCTTCACTTGGACTTCCTCTGATGGCTGAGGCTTGTTTGCGGTGTCGGTCTTCTCGGGAATCTCGAGTTCGGTTGGGGCGAGCCTCTTGGACGCAGCAAAGATCTCCATCATTGCATTGGGTACTTGGTTGGTCGCTGCGAGTTCCACGGCTTCGGTGTCGCAGTCGAACGAAATCTTCAAGTCCCCTTGCAGTGTGAGTACTCCGGCAGGACTTGGCATCTTGAGTACCAAGTAGGTGTAGTATGGTACCACCATGAACTTGGCGATAGCTGGTCTGCCGAGGATGGCATGGTAGGAGGTTTCGAAGTCCGCAACCTCGAACTTGATGTACTCGGTGCGGTAGTTCTCCCTTGTCTCCCCGAAGGTAACTGGCAGGACCACTGAGCCCAGTGGAATAGCCGCGTTACCGGGGACGATGCCGTAGAAGAGTGACGCGCTCTTGGTGAGCATGTCGGTGATGTCGAGCTTCATCTTCTTCAAGGTCTTGGTGAAGAGGACGTTGATTCTGCTCCCGCCGTCGATGAGGACCTTGTTGAGTCTGGAGCCCGCGACTACAGGTTTCAGGTCGAGTGGGAAACGTCCTGATTCGGAGAAGCTTGTCCATTGATCTGCGCGGGAGAAGGTGATGGGTACCTCCGACCACCTCAGAGGTGTCGGCACCGCTGGTTCGATGTTCAAGACTTCCCGTCGGGTGGCCTTCTGAGACCGTCTGGTGGGTAGTCCACCGAAGAGGACATTCACCATCTTGTCAGGTTCCTGGAAGTCACCGTTGCCCTCGTCGACTTTTTTCTTGCCCTTCTTGTCGTGAGGAGGCCGTGGGTCGGGAGTATCCTTGAGTGCTCGTCGGAGCTGGTAGCACTGCTCGGTGGTGTGATTACCATCCAGATGCCACGGGCACTTCTCTTTGAGCAAGTCTCTGAAGCCGCCTGAGGTCTTTTTTGAGTTGTCCTTTGCAGGGCGCTGTATAGCCGCGACTGTGTTGTCTGGCTTGCGCTTGCGGTTGGAGCTCGAGTAGTTGTTGTTGTGGCGACCCCCTTGATCTTTGTTGTTGTTGTTGTTGCCGCCCGTGTTGCTCTTGTTCTTGCCGCGAATGGAGTCGTACTTGGCGTTTGCCTTGTCCTCTTCGTCGGCCCATGACGTGATCATGTCTTTGAGCTTGGTGATGGAGCTCGGGCCGCGGCGACCGAAGTCTTCGAAGGTGCGACGGTGAAGAGCCCGTTTTGGAAGAGGTCGATGATTTCTTTGTCAGTGACGTCGACTACGGTCGCACATTTGTCGAAGAAGCGCCGCATGTACTGGCGGAGTGTCTCGCCTTGTTCTTGCTTGACCATTGCCAGATCCATGCGGGTACCCGAGCGGCCCATGGCGCTCGCGAAGTTGCTGGTGAACTGCGCTTTCAGCTGGTCCCACTTGTCGATCGAGTTCTTTTCGAGTGACTCGAGCCACGTGAGTGGGGCTTGATCCAGGCAGAAAGGGAAGAAGAGGCACTTTGCGTCGTTGTTGCCACCAGTGTTTTCGATGGCCAAGGCGTAGCACCTGAGCCACTGAACTGGGTCTTGCTTCGCGTCATACTTGGTGATCCTGAGAGGTTTGAATTTCTCAGGAAGGAGCAGATTGCGAAGCCGTGCAGAGTAGGCGGGGAAGCCGTCGCTGTCGCTTGCTTCAGTAGCCTTCTTGCGGCAGAACTCGTCGATCTTGTGGCGGGCGTCATAGCCGCCACGTGTGTTGCCGGTGGTGTGGCTAGTCACGTGGCCTCGGCCGCCGTGATCGCCACCGCCACCAGCTCTTCTGCCGGCGTCATGGGATGAACTCCCGCCGCTGCTGCCACCACCGCCGCCACCGCCGTGACTACCTCCGGTGGCACCCTGGCTAACGCCGCCCTGTGAGGGTCCTCCAGCCGAAGCCCTAGAGCGGTTGGGATTTGGCTGGTGTTCACCACGGACACGGTTGCGTCCGCCGTCTGCCGGGCTGCGGCTAGTGGCTTCGTGGTTTCTGGCGTCGTGAGTTCTGACGGGGGGTACTTGAGCAACCCTGTTGTCGACCCGCATGAAGTAGGCGTCTTCAGCGAGTTTGGCGATGACTTCACCGGCACGGATCCCCTGGGCCTGCCGTGCTATCGTGGTGATAGACATGAGGCACTACTCAGGAGTAGTGTGCACCCGGTTGGCAACTTGCTCCAGGGCCTCATTGAGGTTCCGGATGGGGAGAGTTTCCCGGAGATGTCTGAGTCGATCATTCCGCTTCCTGTTGCGGTCACGCCGAGCGTTCTTGTCTTCAGGGGTCTCGTTCGGTGGTGCGTTGGCAGACAACTCATCCTCTGAGATGTCGTCAAGGCACCGGTCAGGTCGGTTTTCCGAAGTCCCAACATCTGTGGCCGTCATGAAGACTTCACGGTCGGGAGTGCAGAGACTGGAGTCAGTAGTCGCCACCTCAGTGGGGGTGTGCTCGTCATTTAGAGCCAACAGGGTCCCCTCCTGGAAGGGGAGTGAATCGAGGTAGGCGACGCAGCATGCATTGTCGTCCGTCAGGTCTGCAGGTTTGCGGTCGGGCCAGTAGACGAATCTGCCGGCGGGAGTGGATGTAATGACCAGGCCAGTGGCAGGACCTGACAGCGGTTCCTCAGTCATGTTGAGCTTGGACTCGGACTCGATTGGGTCCGATCCGAAGTCGAACTCGTAGGAAGAGTCCGAGTAGTAGCCGGTTGCGGTGTTGGAGTCCGATGAGTACTCGGAGGCGATCTCCTTGCCGGCCCGGCGTGCGGCGAGGGCTTCCGCGTGGGCCCTGCTAGCATTGCAGAGACCGTATGGGAAGTGCTCGTGGAGAGGGGCCGTTTCACACGATGGCTGAGGAGCCGGCTCGTATGAGGCGATCCAGGGTGATGTCGAGTTCGAGTTGGAGGTGGATCCGAGCTCGAAATCGGCGACTTGGTTGTAGAGCGAAATTTCGCTGAATTTTTCAACGAGTGGGCCCGTGGCGTCTTCGGGAAGCATCACGAGCCCGGTCTTTGGGTCCGGGGTCATGGTGAGGTAGCGCTGGAACGATCCAGCACCGTCAGCGGTGCAGACCCAGGAGCCGAAGACGAAGGTGTCGCCGCGGTTGAAGGCGGCGGTTGGCTTGATGACGATTGAAGCCGTCGAGTTCGCCATGCGATCTTTGGCGAGATCCCCTACCTGGCGCGCCATCTGTCGTTGTTTTAGACTGGCAACCTACCAAGGGGAATACCTGAGGTAGATGAATATGGCCTTGCCGAGATCGGTAACTCGAAGGAGAGACACGTGGCACATAATTTAGACAGGTTCGGGCCACGAGGTGCGTAATACCCTACGTCTTGTATGCTGCGTAGCTCTGGATTGATTGGGTGAGTTTACAAGATGATGCGGATGATGAGATAGGGGTCCCTGCCTCGCCTTATATAGTCTGGGAGGCAGGGTTACAAGTCGGTTTGAGGGGAGAGTACTAGTCGTGTACGGCTAGGAGTCCTTTACATGGATCCGGACATGTGTAGCTTCCTAACCGAGTACTATCCCTCTGTAGTCCTTGCGCTCCACGCCAGCAGGTGTTGTTTTGCCCAAGTTGAGTAGTCCCAGGGGCCCACTGAGTAGTCGGTCCTGGTACCCACTCGAGTAGTAGGCCCAGGGATGTCCATACGACAGCGCTGCTGCAGTGTCTCTTTGTCCTCATCATCGGAAGTGTCCTTGATGACGACGGCATCATCGTCCTTGCCGACTACTCGGCGCTCCTTCTCTTTGGGATCCGCCTTCCCCTGAGGTTGTTTCTCAAGCTGCGGGGGGGGGGGGTGGCGGGATGGAGATGTACTTCTTCAGGTCATCCTACAAGTCCAAGCAAGCATAAGTACGACTATACATGCAATTAGTACTAGGGGGCTCTGGCCACGACTACTAACCTTATTCGGCGGGCGTGCTGCAGAGTACTCTGGTACAGGACATGGCGCGAACGCGGGCATGTCTTTGAAGATCTTCCCCACCCATTCGATGATCACATCATCTTCAATCTCCTCACCGGCCATCCGAGAAGAATCTTCGTCGCCGGTGTACTCGTAGCCGAGATGGTCTCGTGCCATCAGCGGCTGCACTCTCCTTTTCATAAAACTGAAGGCCACATGCTCAGCCCTCAGTCCGGCCTTCCTCAAGGCCTTGCTCTTTTCTAGCAGCGCAGGTAGCTGGAGGCCTTCTTGCATGGTGGGCTCTGAGTTCCACCACGGCGCATGCTTCGGCTGATGTCCGCTCGACTTCCGTAGCTCCCGGTGGTGGTTTGCTGATGTAGAACCATTTCGACTTCCAATCTTGGTTGGAGTCAATCAGCTTGTACGGCAAGTACTGCCCGGCGGCATCTTCACGCATCTGCACCCCGGCACCTCCAACTACTCGGGGGTCATCCACGCTTGGTTGGGGCTTTAGCCGGAAGAACTTCCGGAACAAGATCCAGTGGGGCTTGATCCCCACAAACACCTCGCAAAAATGAACAAAGATGGAGACGTGGAAGATACCATTAGGGTTGAGGTTGAGTCCCTTTGAAGAAGTCGCTCGCAGGAAGGGCAAGTCCGCGCTCCACGAACCGCGCGAACATCGGGATTTCATCCGGATTCTTCTCCATTGGATACGGATCTCCAGTTGCGACGCGCCACAGATCCATCTCCTTCTCGCGGAGGAAACCACTGTTGACGAGGGCGAGGAGGTCCTCCATCTTCAACTTCACCTTTTTCCACTCCTTCGATGGATTCGGTGGAGTGGCGGGGCGGTGAAGATGACGACTGGGCGGCGTCGCTGGATTCATCGCGGCTCCTCTTCTTCGAGGCCCCCATCTTCGTGCTCTTCGCCGGCGAAGCCTTCATCCTCCAAGTCACGAGTGTTTTCACTCGCATTCATTCGGGGGCTGCGGGGGAGGGCGGACTACGGCGATGGCGCGGAAGTAGATCTAATCTACTCAGCGGCGGCGGCGGCAGCAGCAGTGAGGGGTGGAGGTGACTCAGATCTAATCTCAGAGACTGCAACTGCTGGAAGTGAAAAACCCTAAGGGGTTCCCCTGTTATTTATAAGCCACCGGGTGGTTCAATTCCGCACGGGCGGCTAAGTTTCAGGCGGCTGAGTCAACGCAGAGGACCAACTCTTCATCTTCTAGTACTCGAAGCTTTCCATCTCGGGGGCTCGACTTCGATCACCGGAATCTGTGGGCTGCACCAGATCAAGGATGCACTCCGGACACATTCTACAGTCAAGATGACCATTCAATTCGAGAGAAGTACTCGACTCAAGGCTCGGGGTTCAGTGCCACGTGTCCTTCAGTTTTTTCTCTGGATTTTTTGGGATAAGATTGATAGAACTTCAGATTGACCCTCAGCTTGAATCTACAATTCGACCTAAGGCTCGGGGGCTACAATCCATATGGAATGCGATTCTTCGAATCGCATTTTCCATATGGTTTTTCGTCAAGACATCATGAGTACTATTGAAGACCTTCGAGAGAAGCACTCGGGGACGCTTGGGGACTACTCGAGAAGACTTCAAGACTACTCAAAGATCAGCTGGAGTAGCTTCCAGCCTCGGATGATTCAAGCATTCTTAAGGACTTTTGGCTTGTGGAACTCGAGGACGCTCAAGGACAACTCGCCAAGGCCGTAAGACTGCTCGAAGACATCCTGCTCGACTACAAAGTACTTGGGGGCTTGTCGTATGGACATCCCTGGGCCCACTACTCAGACGGGTACCAGGACCGACTACTGCGTGGGTCCCTGGGACTACTCGACTTGGGCTACACAGTGCAAGACGGCGTGGAGCACAAGGCAACCAGAGGGCTAGTACTCGGTTAGGAAACCAAGCATGTCCGGATCCATGTAGAGTACTCCTAGCCGTGTACGACTAGTACTCTCCCTCCTAAACCGACTTGTAACCCTGCCTCCTAAACCGACTTGTAACCCTGCCTCCTGGACTATATAAGGCGAGGCAGGGACCCCTATCTCTCTATCCGCATCATCTTGTAAACACACCCAATCAATCCATAGCTACGCAGCATACAGGACGTAGGGTATTACGCACCTCGCGACCCGAACCTGTCTAAATTGTGTGCCACGTGTCTCTCCTTCGAGTTCCCGATCTCGGCGAGGCCACAAACGTCTACCTCGGGTACTCTCCTTGGTAGGTTGCCGGTCTAAAACACCGACAAAAACATCATAAACCAACATCAGTCCCTCATGTAAGCATTATTTTAAAAACAGAGTGTTCCAAGTCGTCATAAAATTTTCCAGGGTCCCACAAGTAAGCATTTTCGCCAGGTCAGCGGAGGCCAGGTCACGAAATGTTGCAAGAACAATTTGCCATTGCAAGGGTTCAAACTAGAGACCTATAGGAACAAGATTGTGTTGTTTACCACTGCACCACTTCTTGGTTGTGTCATTTTACCCGGAAACACTTTCCTCATGGTTGTGTCAGGTGAATCTTTAATATAAATCGGTAATTCGCAGGCGAAACGCTTCATTGCCTTGGCAAAGGCTCTCAACTTTTGCTACGCGCAGATCTGCAATGGATCGTGGCAGGAATGGCGGATTCTGGCGGTCATGAGAGGGTGGTTCATGCGCCACCTCCTGGCTACGAGTTCATGAAACAGGACAACAAGGTTAGTCCTTTGGTTTGAGCCAGTATATTTTCCCCTATCGACCTAGGGATGGGGATTTCTAGATTTGGGGATCTAGAGGATGGATGACCTTATACAATAGATTCATATTTCATCATACACTTAGATTTGAATTGCAATTGGTGTTAGAAGTTGATTCAGTTAGTTTTCAGTTTGCATCGTTTGATGGATTGATAGGTTGTTGTATTTTTCTAACTTCTGGAGGTGCTTGAATCCACTGAAGCTGAGCTGATTTCATCGTACACTAATATTTGAATTGCAATTGGTGTTAGAAGTTGATTCAGTTAGTTTTTAGTTTGCATAATTTGATGGATTGATAGGTTCTTGGATTTTTCTAGCTTCTGGAGGTGCTTGAATCCACTAAAGCTGAGTTGTAGAAGGTGAAGAGAGACCTGTAAGAACAACAAGTCAGCGAGCTCAAGTCACTGCAAATGGCTCTAAATTACAAGCACATGTATGAGCAATCGTTACAGGACCACATTACTCATATTGAAGAGCTGACCAAATGCGAGGACCAGTGTAATCAATTGATGCAGCAGGAGAATGCCCGGTTGAATGAAATGGTATCATTACGGCAGGACAACATTGCCCAGATGGAAGAGCTGACCAAATGAAGGGACCAGCATAATCAATTGATTCAGCAGTAGAATGACCAGCTGAAAGAGATTAAGAAATGAAGAGAATAATGTAATCAATTGATGCAGTAGGAGAATGACTAGCTGGAAGAGATTAAGAAATGCAGGGAACAGTTTAATCAATTGCTGCAACAGGAGAATGCCCAGTTGAATGAAATGGCATTGTTACGACAGTACAACATTGCCCTGATGGAAGAATTGACTAAATGCAGGGATCGTGTTAATAAATTATTACGGCAGGAGGATGACCAGCTAAAAGAGATTCACAAATGTGCAGACCAGTGTAAGAATTTGTTAGCGGAGAATGCCTTATTGAAAGAAGAGCGATCGAACTCTGACTCAGATATAGACAATCGATAAAACATGTCTGGTGTTATTGCTAGCTAGACGGTTCATAGGTGGTGTGTACTTTGTGGTGATGAGTTGCTTGTATTTTTGTGTTTGCTAGTTGCTGGTGGTGTGAACTTTGTGGTGATGAGTGCTATGAGATTCCATCTTATTATGCTGATTTGGTTTAATCTATTTCAAATTGAGTTGAGCATACTCACCATTCTGAATTAATTTTACTGATGTTTTGTTGGTCCGGTCTGTTGATGTTTTGCTGGAAGGACCTTCATGAGTAACGGTCGTGAAACTGCTTGTTTCCTACTATCGGTCACGAAATGTTGCAAAAATAATTTGCCATAGCAAGGGTTCGAACTACAGACCTATAGGAACAAGACAACACTATCTACCACTGCACCACTGAAGGACCGATTAGGCGACCAAAGAGGGGGGAGTGAATGGGAGCCGATAAAAATTCTTCCCTAAGGATGAACTCGGCTTATGTCCCAAATTCACAACCAAGGATTCCCACACGAGTTTGCCAAGGTCACGTAGTCACAACGGACCTACCAACCCTAGGAACAAATCCAAACTCAAAGCAACACGGAAGCGCAACTCAAGAAGCATAGGACTTAGGCAATCTGCAGTACCTGGTGCGGACGGTCCGCGGTGGCCAGGCGGACGGTCCGCAAGGTCTAGGCGGACAGTCCGCGACATCACGGCAGACGGTCCGAAAAAGCAACCCGAACAACCAGTACTGCACCTCGAAATACGGACGGTCCGAGAGCAACCTGTGCCGCGTGGACGGTCCGCAAACCCCTTGCAACAAAACTCAACTTCTCCGACGGATCGAACCACGAACGCGCAAGAACAAGCGACAAACTGGACGAACACTAGGCCACACGGACTGTCCGCGCCTACCAGGCGGACTGTCCGCCAGGTGCGGACAGAACTGCTCGAGCCCGAAAATGAGAAGTCAACCCCTCCTATCCATCCATGGATCTCCCAAACAGCTTGAGCTCTTGAGGAAAGGTTTGGGGGAGATGTGAAGCGTCCCTAGGAGATGCTATACCCCAAAACTTGAGACCTCAAACGAAATAAATCGTCGGGAATCGAATCGCAACCGAGCTCTAACAAAAAGCTAGGGTTCCAACCGAAATCCTTCAATCGGAGGCCAAATCCGGAGATTGGGGGGTCAAGATCAAGCACAAAGATGCACAAGACATCTATCCATGATCCCCACCAACAAATCCGAACCCAAACACCTCAAAATCGAAGGAACAAGGCACGCGCGAAAATCCAATGAAAATAGCTCGAAAAAGACACGAAAATCACACGAGCCACAAGAAGGAAATCGACGCAACCATGAATGCTTCCATACACTCGGAGGTCAGATTCTCTACAAAGCGGTGAAGAAAATCTACGCCTATGGAGCAAGGAAATGAGAAGCAGTCCGGATGAATGGTTTGCCCAGAAAACCCTAGAGCTATATATATGAGTCCCTCTGGGTTGGGCAAATGACCAAGCTACCCCTAGCACTTAAACTTAAGATACAATCCCCTCAGGGGCAAATAGGTCATGTAGTACTCCTCTTCATCGCACGGCCACGCCTTCGCCGCAGTCCGCGTCCTCCCGACGCAAGCCCTGCGATCCCGCCACGTGCCCGCCGGCATCGAAGCTTCTCGGCGCGCCCGGATCCCGTCTCCGCCTGCCGAGCCTCCGGTCTTGGTTTTGTGGCTCAACCAAGTAACCCTACGGTTTTGTGGTGAACCGCCGCAAACCCCGCGTGTAGACTCCAGTCGTGAGCCGCTACCCTGCACCGGCTCCTATCCACGACTTCATCTTGCTTTTCTTGCCACCATGCGGCCCGCACTTGACCCCGTCCGGCCACCGGGTCCATCGAGCTGAGCCTACTTGTCTCTCCACTCCTCGGAGGCCCCGCAAGGCATAGACCTTTCGCGCCCGCTCTTCACCTGCACCAGCACGAGTCAAGCCGCAACCTGCACCTGCAATACTCGGCTAAGAGTCAGTCCACACCACATTGTCAATCACTCATCACACCAGGGAGCGACCATCCACCGGTCCTCGGACGCTCCTGTCCTCAATCTCCCCCTTGATGAGTGCATTGACAACACACACATAGTAACCAATTTAGAAAAAAGAGAAAAAGAAAAGAAACGACTGAAAAACTCAAACAAGTGATCAAAAGCCAAACAAAAGCCAAGAAAGGATCACTTGAGAGAGAAAAATCTCGGTCCTCTAAGACAAGGGCAACGGCTCGACACAACCGAGATAAAATGCTCCAAAATTGTCGACTCCTCAAGGTGAGGCAAAAGGGCTCGACACCATCGGCAAAAGAGCACAACTAAAATTCAGGCGAAAAAGAGCTCCCAAATGCATATGAATGCAAGCTCCCCCTGAACAAATGCATTTCTCCCCCAAAACAAGAATTGGGTACTATCTCTCCCCCTTGTTGGTAATGCATGAATCAAGTCTACAAATGCAAGCATGTGCTTCTCAAATAGACATAGAGCACTACAGCATGCTAAAAAGAGACATAGACAAGCTAGATTGCCACAAATTTAGCACAAGCATCGCCAACGAGATAGATAGGGACATACAAGCATGTGACATAGCCATGATCAAAATAAAGCAATTTTTCACAAAAACTTCCCTCTCATGAGCATAGGGCCTAAACATGATCAAAATGAGCACAAACAACATATAACTCACAAACTTCATGCAAGGTCACAAATTCTCATCACAAGATCATCACAAACACCTACAAGCTATCTCATGTCATGTCAAAGCCACCGAGCCATGTGTTCACTTCTAAATGTGAGACTTCTCAACAGTGAACATCATGCAACGGTTTAGCCCCCAAGATAAGAAATTTAAAGCATGCATGACATAGAAGCATATTTTTCAAGCACAAGCATTTCATATACCAATTTCATGATTTACAAATTAAGCATGGTACATGAAGTGCCTTTGCGGCAAAAAGAAGCTTAGGCTTCTCCACAAAGTAGCATGTAGGCTAAACATCTATGATGATAGATGGGTCTTTGACCCCATATGAAAAGAACATGATCCCAAGCACAAATTAAGCAAGCTATAGCCATATGTGCACAAATTTAGCATGAAAGGCATTCAACACATAAGAGAGGATCATGTATAGCATTTTCACAAAAATAAGCCATCCACAAGCACATACATCCCAAATCTATCAAGAGCATCGCTATCCATCATATGAGCATCAAAAGCAAAGGCACAATCTCCTATCTAGCATATCATAGTGATCCAAGTATATAGGAGAAGCACATCTGATATGATACAAATGCAGTCTATAATACAAAGATGCAAACATGATATGATACATAAATGAAAATGCAATATGAATATGTACATCAAACCTCCAACCAAAGCTGAAAAAGGAAAAAGAACTCCAAGCTCCCCTCGCAAACGGGCAAATGTAGCTTGGTCCAAAGGTTTGGTTAGGATATCGGCAAGCTGCTTTTCGGTTGGCACATGGATGAGGTCTATGTTTCCCTTCTCAACATTGTCTCTCAGGAAGTGATACCTCACCTCTATATGTTTGGTTCTGGAGTGGAGCACGGGGTTTTTGGCAACGCTAATGGCACTCGTGCTATCACACATGAGAGGTACATGGGAACACTCCTCACCAAAGTCACTCAGCGTGTATGTGATCCAAAGCAGCTGTGAGCAACAACTAGCGGCAGCAACATATTCAGCTTCTGTGGTAGACTGAGCTACACTAGACTGTTTGCGAGAAGACCAAGAAACAAGCGAAGATCCCAAAAACTGGCAAGTCCCCGAAGTCGACTTCCTATCGACTCGACACCCCGCAAAGTCGGCATCCGAAAACCCAAGAAGCGAAAGAGAAGAGGACGCCAAGTACCAAAGACCAAGCTCAGGAGTGTATCGAAGATACCTGAAGATCCGCTTGACGGCCTGCCGATGTGAAGTCCTCGGCGACGCCTGAAAATGAGCGCACAGACACACAGAAAACTGAATGTCCGGCCTCGTCGTCGTTAAGTACAAGAGGGAGCCGATCATGCTCCGGTACTCCTTCTGGTCCACGGGCTCTCCGTCCTCGTCCGTATCCAACGCTGTAGTCGTACTCATCGGTGTCGACAGGGGCTTCGAGTCGTCCATCTTGAACTTCTTGAGGATGTCCTTCGTGTACTTGGCTTTATGCACAAAGGTTCCCTCCTTCGCCTGCTTGATTTGAAGCCCGAGAAAGAACTGCAATTCTCCCATCATGGACATCTCGAATTCTTTGCTCATGTCCTCTGCAAACCTCGCAACCAAAGAGTGAGATGAGCCGCCAAAGACAATATCATCCACGTACACCTGAGCAATTAGGATATCATCGCCCTGCCTGAGGAAAAAAAGAGTCTTATCAACCTTGCCCATCTCAAACCCCTTGCTGAACAAGACCCCCCTCAAACGGCCATACCAAGCACGGGGAGCTTGTTTCAGCCCATACAACGCCTTCCTCAACCTATACACCCGGTGAGGAAACTCAGCACTCTCAAAGCCCGGTGGTTGCTTCACATACACCTCTTCTTCTAAAAACCCATTCAAGAAGGTACTCTTCACATCCATTTGGTACAATTTGAACCCTTTAGCCACGGAAAAGGCTAGAAGGATCCTAATTGCCTCCAAACGGGCTACAGGAGTAAATGTCTCCTCATAGTCTATCCCCTCCTTCTGACTATACCCTTGAGCAACCAACCTCGATTTGTTTCTCACCACCTCACCCTCTTTGTTCTTCCACACCCATTTTGTCCCTATAGGTTTGCAATGTGGTGGTGGCTCTACCAACTCCCAAACTTGGTTTCTCTCAAAGTTCTCTAACTCCTCATGCATTGCGTTCACCCAATTAGGATCAGAGAGAGCGTGTCCAATGTCTTTCGGCTCAAAGGTAGCAACGAAAGCCGAATGAGCAAAGTGAGAAACATTCCTAGACCTTGACCGTGTTGTACGTTCATTGATGTCGCTGATGATTCTTGAGGGAGGATGATCAACTTGAACGCGCCTCGGTGCCTCTCGCCTGGAGATAACCTCCCCCTCAGCTGCAGCTTCCACTTGATCTTGCTAGATCGTAGTCGGTGTAGGGGCTGGACCATCCTGCACCGTAGTCGTGGTAGTGGAAGTAGAGGGTACATGCTCGGCTGGAGCTTCATCATCACCATCATCCTCTCCAGCATCATCCTCCTCGTCCTCAAAGATCTTCTTGCCAATCTCGTCGTCACCTGCACACTCAAAGACAGACGAACTGCATGGCTGGGTCTCGTCGAAGGTAACCTCGCAAGTTTCCATGACTAGGTTAGTATCAAGATTGAGCACACGGAATGCTCGAGAATGACTAGCATAACCCAAAAAGATCCCATCAGAAGACCTCGACTCAAACTTATCAAGCCTACCCTTCTTGAGAATAAAACACCGACAACCAAAAGCCCTGAAATGGCTCACTCTAGGTGCTCGCCCGTGCATGAGCTCATAGCACGTCTTGTTCAAGAAGGCCCTAAGAAAAATCCGGTTCCCAACATGGCACGCGGTATTCACCGCCTCAGCCCAATATCTCCTCGGACTCCTATTCTCGTCGAGCATCGTCCGAGCCATCTCACAAAGGGAACGATTTTTCCTCTCAACCACACCATTCTGACAAGCCACATAGAGAGAAGAGAATTGATGTTCGAGACCCAAATCACGACAAAAGGTTTCGAACTGAGAGTTTTTAAATTCAGAGCCATTGTCGCTACGGATAGCTCGAATGGCATCTCCATCATCTCATTCTTCAACCTCAAGATTAGATCTCTCACAAAACCAAACGTCTCCCCCTTGTCAGCCAAAAAAGAAGACCCAAGCATAGCGAGAAAAGTCGTCCACTATTACCAGGACATACCATTTCCCACCCGCCAAGCACACACGAGCTGGACCAACCAAGTCCATATGGAACAGCTCGCATGGCCTCTCTATCATAACGGATGTCAGAGGCGGGTGAGAGGCGGTGACCATCTTACCATGCCTACACGGAGCACATACCAAGTCCTTGTGGTATTTCAACTTAGGCAATCATCGGACTAATCCTAGCCCACTCAAGCATGACAACAAGTCAAAACTCAAGTGACCTAGTCTCCTATGCCATTTCCAAAGCTCCGCCGAAACGCCAGCAACCAAACAACGAGAAGAGCCAACACATTGAGAAAAATCGGCTCTGAAAATCTGACCCTCGGGGATGATCGTGCACACAAGATCACCTCGAGAATCCAAGACACGCGAAGAGCCCGTTTTGAAACAGACCTCAAAACCCTCATCAAGAAGTTGGGAAACCGAAAGAAGATTGTAACCCAAGGACTTGACAAGAGAAACACGCCGAAGAGTCACAGACTCACTCACCTTCACCGTGCCCACTGAAAGCACTCTACCTTTCCCATTGTCCCCAAAAGTGATGTACTCTTTGGTCATCACCAGGGTGAGGCTGGAGAACCACCTTCGATCTCCGGTCATGTGTCGAGAGCAACCGGAGTCGATCAACCAAAAGCCCTCCAAGCCTCCCACCTGCAAATCAAAAACGAGAGCGAGAGTGAGCAAACAACTCAGCACTGGGGTTAGTACAAAATGAATCAAACCAGTGCCGTGCCATTTGCTCAAAAGTGGGGTTAGCAAAATCCATCCTATCTCCTCTTGGTGGAACACCCACACGTCCCCTTGGAGGACTACGCGCACCACGAGGTGGAGACTGTGGCCCGTAGCTCCTCTGGGACCTAAAACTGCGATCGTTCCCCCCATACGCGTATTGGCCACGAGCGAAGGAACGTCCAGCAAACTCACCACGCCCAAACCCAATACGCCTACCACCTTCTCTATGGGGTGGCTCACCTCGAGGCACAAACACACGCCTCTCTCGAGGGTAAATGGTACGCACCATACCCTCGCCCCTTGGCACCAACCTAGGCTCAGGCACACCATGAGAAGGGCGGTACCTGTCCTTGTTGGCCATCTCCCTAGCCAACCTCTCATCACGCTTCCTCCTGAAGCAAAACTCTGCTAGGTGCCCATCCCTCCCACAATGCTCACAATGGAAGGGTTTTGGTTTTGGCTTTGGTTTTGGGCTCTGGCTTCTCCTCACTCGGTTTCTCTCCCTCCTTCCCAAAGAACTCATTCCCCAAGTCACTCTTGAACTTGATGGGTTTCTGGAAGTTGTCTGTGTGTGGAGGAAACACGGGTGGAACTGGGGTTGTGTCTAGTCGGTTCCTAAGTGGGTTAGGCTTAGGAGCATAGGCATTTTTGTGGTGGGTTTTTGGTGGCTCTGGGATATCTCCAATCTTCCCCTCATCCTCACCATTTCCCTCACCAACCTTGTTTGCTCCAAGTGCTTCCCCATCATAGCGCTTGTATGTCTCGATCATCATCCGGAGCTGAGGCTCATGACCAGACAACCAACCCATCATCTTTCTCAACTCATCATTCTCATCCTGCAAATGATCAACATAGTCTGCAAGCTCCATATTCTTCACAGCATTTATTTCACAAGTAGAGCATGATGTAGGAATAGGAGCTTTCAGCTGAGCCTCTAGTGATCTAGCATAAACAAGCAAAACATCTAGCTTTTCATGCAAAACAGGACAAGAAGTGCAAGCACCAAGCAAATAGGGCCTAGATTTCATCTCATCTAGCTCAACCCTAAGCACATCTAGTTCCTCAACCTTGGAGGCATACTTCTCCTTAAGCACAATCAATTCACCAAGAAAAGTGGAACAATCAGTGCATTCAGGTTCATCGGTCACAATAGGAGCAGACTTAAGGGAATCTATTTGAGCTCTAGCATCAACAAGCAAAGACTCTAGTTCAACCACCTTCTCCTTAGCCTCTCTAAGCAAAGACCTATACTCCCTCTTCTCCTTGTTGGTCTTTCTAAGCACATCATCACGGTTGTCAAGCAAGTCATTCAACCTAGCATTCTCCGCTATCAAGAAGGATGGATCATTGTTTACCTCTTCCTCGGAGTCGGAGCCCGAGTCATCCTTGTTGCTCTTCTTGCTTGCGGAGCTATGTGCCATGCCGCAAAAGCCTTGGGCGGCGAAGCACAAGCCGTTGATGTTCTTGCTTGACCGCTTGCCCTTGTGCTGGTTCTCATCTTCATCACTTGAGCTCGATGAAGAGTAGCAAGAGCTCGAGTCGATGTCGCTTGCTCCGGCAACCATCGCTCGCTCCTTCTTCTTGTGACCACCACTTCTCCTCGGCCTCCGCTCGGACTTGTTCTTGCCCTTGTGGTCGTCCCTCGAGCGGTGCTTGTGGTCGGTCCTCGGACGGTGCTTGTGCTCGGGCTTCACCTCCATGGCTTCCGGGCACTCAGCGATAAAGTGCCCGTGCTTCCCGCACCGGTAGCACATACCCGAGGTCCTCTGAGCATTCTTCCGGTTCGTGTACATGCGCTCGAACCGCCTGCTCAGCAACGCGAGATCCTCCTCGCCTAGCACGTCAAACTCCTCATCTAGCATGGACACAAGACAAGACAAAGAGAACTGTCTCGAAGACATGTTAGCGTTAGTCCTTGATCCAGAAACGAGAGCCAGACTATGAGGGTCAGTCGAGTTCTTGATCTTTGCACGCACCCCATGGTCCACTTCGGACGACTTGAGCTTGGAAAACAGCTCGTCCACCGTGAGGGTGTCATACTTCTCTGACTCAAGAATGGCCTCCACCTTCCCACTCCACACGGTACGATCCAGAGAGTGCAGGAGCTTGACAGTCCTGTCATGATCATCGTACGGGAGCACGGCCACATTAGCCCTCATGTTGTTCACAATCACCGTGAACCACTGGAACATGCTATCAATGGACTCACCGGGGAGATGAGTGAAGTTCTCGTACTCTCTCCGGTAGGTCGCAAACAAACGAGCCTGAACCTGAGCATTTCCAGCATGAGCATTCTTCAACTGCTCCCAAATCCTACAAGCCAAGTCCTCTGTCTGAACCCGATCGAATTCGGATTGACACAGAGCACGGAACAAGTAGTCGACCGCCTTATTGTTGGCATCGAACATATCCCTCGATCCTGGAGCTAGGAAGTTCATCGGATGAACATAAGTTGTGTTCACCGTGACATCCCACAAGATCTGACCCTTGCCGCGGAGGAAAGCAGCCATCCGCCTCTGCCACATCTGGTAGTTCTTAGCATCAAAGTGTGGAGGACCCGAACCTCATTCCTGGTACACCATCTTTGGATCTTAGACTGGTTAAAATCACGAAGATCCGTAACCGGCTCTGATACCAATTGAAGGACCGATTAGGCGACCAGACAGGGGGGAGTGAATGGGAGCCGATAAAAATTCTTCCCTAAGGATGAACTCGGCTTATGTCCCAAATCCACAACCAAGGATTCCCACACGAGTTTGCCAAGGTCACGTAGTCACAACGGACCTACCAACCCTAGGAAAAAACCCAAACTCAAAGCAACACGGAAGCGCAACTCAAGAAGCAAAGGACTTAGGCAATCTGCAGTGCCTGGTGCGGACGGTCCGCGGTGGTCAGGCGGACGGTCCGCAAGGTCTAGGCGGACAGTCCGCGACGTCACGGCGGACGGTCCGAAAAAGCAAACCGAACAACCAGTACTGCACCTCGAAATACGGACGGTCCGTACCTTACCCGCGGACGGTCCGCAAACCCCAGGCGGATGGTCCGCAAACCCCTTGCAACAAAACTCAACTTCTCCGATGGATCGAACCACGAACGCGTAAGAACAAGCGACGAACTGGATGAACACTAGGCCACGCGGATTGTCCACACCTACCAGGCGGACTGTCCGCCAGGTGCGGACAGAACTGCTCGAGCCCGAAAACGAGAAGTCAACCCCTCCTATCCATCCATGGATCACCCAAACGGCTTGAGCTCTTGAGGAAAGGTTTGGGGGAGATGTGAAGCGTCCCTAGGAGATGCTATACCCGAAAACTTGAGATCTCAAACGAACTAAATCGCCGGGAATCGAATCGCAACCGAGCTCTAACAAAAAGCTAGGGTTCCAACCGCAATCCTTCAATCGGAGGCCAAATACGAAGATTGGGGGGTCAAGATTAAGCACAAAGATGCACAAGACATCTATCCATGATCCCCACCAACAAATCTGAACCCAAACACCTCAGAATCGAAGGAACAAGGCACGCACGAAAATCCAACGAAAATAGCTCGAAAAAGACACGAAAATCACACCAGCCACAAGAAGGAAATCGACGCAACCATGAATGCTTCCATACACTCGGAGATCAGATTCTCTACAAAGCGGTAAAGAAAATCTACGCCTATGGAGCAAGGAAATGAGAAGCAGTCCGGATGGATGGTTTGCCCAGAAAACCCTAGAGCTATATATATGAGTCCCTCTGGGTTGGGCAAATGACCAAGCTACCCCTAGCACTTAAACTTAAGATACAATCCCCTCGGGGGCAAATAGGTCATGTAGTACTCCTCTTCATCGCATGGCCATGCCTTCGCCGCAGTCCGCGTCCTCCCGACGCAAGCCCTGCGATCCCGCCACATGCCCGCCGCCATCGAAGCTTCTCGGCGCGCCCGGATCCCGTCTTCGCCCGCTGAGCCTCCGGTCTTGGTTTTGTGGGTCAACCAAGTAACCCGACGTTTTTGTGGTGAACCGCCGCAAACCCCGCGTGCAGACTCCGGTCGTGAGCCGCTACCCTGCACCGGCTCCTATCCACGACTTCGTCTTGCTTTTCTTGCCACCATGCGGCCCGCACTTGACCCCGTCCGGCCACCGAGTCCATCGACCCGAGCCTACTTGTCTCTCCACTCCTCGGAGGCCCTGCAAGGCATAGACCTTTCGCGCCCGCTCTTCACCTGCACCAACATGAGTCAAGCCGCAACCTGCACCTGCAATACTCGGCCAAGAGTCAGTCCACACCACGTTGTCAATCACTCATCACACCATGGAGCAACCATCCACCGGTCCTCTAACGCTCCTGTCCTCAACCACCTCTTGGTTGTGTCAATTTAATGGGAAACACTTTCCTTATGGTTGTGTCAGGTGAATCTTTACTATAAATCAACAATTTGCAGGCAAAACGCTTCACTGCCTTCGCAAAACACGTCTGCCCCAACCATAGCATGGAGCGGTTCTGATAAGTTGGCGGGAGAAAAGCCTGCACTGTAGCAAAAAATAGTTTCCCGCAGCTCGTTGCCCCGAAACGGGAAAATGGAGAACGGAGAGGCGAGTAGGCTACCAAAACAGATCATTCCGGCAGTGATTTGCGACTTCCAATGGCTGCTCACTCCTACGGGCGCAACCTGAGTGATACTTGCTGCAGCGGCATGTCAATCTAGTAAGTAATTTTGTGTTACTTCTGGAAAATTTCATTTCGCAGAATGTTCTCTTTTTGATTCGTTCTGTGGTCAGTAATTTTGAGTTGGATTCACCAAAAACTTTCCGGATGGATAGACGCTGGATAACCGGTTGTACTGGTTGTCAGTGTTTTAGACGGGCAACCTACCAAGGGGAGTACCCGAGGTACACGTTTGTGGCCTCGCCGAGATCGGGAACTCGAACGAGAGACACGTGGAACACAATTTAGACAGGTTCGGGCCGCGAGGTGCGTAATACCCTACGTCATGTATGCTGCGTAGCTCTGGATTGATTGGGTGTGTTTACAAGATGATGCAGATAGGAGATAGGGGTCCCTTCCTCGTCTTATATAGTCCGGGAGGCAGGGTTACAAGTCGGTTTAGGAGGGAGAGTACTAGTCGTACAAGGCCAGGAGTACTCTACATGGATCCGGACATACCTAGTTTCCTAACTGAGTACTAGCCCTCTGGTTGCCTTGCGCTCCACGCCATCTTGCACTGTGTAGCCCAAGTCGAGTAGTCCCAGGGGCCCACGCAGTAGTCGGTCCTGGTACCCGCCTGAGTAGTGGGCCTAGGGATGTCCATACGACAAGCCCCCGAGTACTTTGTAGTCGAGCAGGATGTTTTCGAGTAGTCTTGACGGCCTTGGCGAGTAGTCCTTGAGCGTCCCTGAGTTCTACAAGCCGAAAGTCCTCATGAATGCTTGAATCATCCCGAGGCTGGAAGGTACTCCAGCTGATCTTTGAGTAGTCTTGAAGTCTTCTCGAGTAGCCCCCAAGCGTCCCCGAGTTCTTTTCTCGAAGGTCTTCAATAGTACTCGTGATGTCTTGATGAAAAACCATATGAAAAATGCGATTTGAAGAATATGTAGCCCCCGAGCCTTAGGTTGAATTGTAGATTCAAGCTGAGGGTCAATCTGAAGTTTTGTCAATCTTATCCGGAAAAATCCGGAGAAAAAACCAAAGGACACGTGGCACGGAGCCCCCGAGCCTTGAGTCGAGTACTTATCTCGACTTGAAGGGTCATCTTGACTATAGAATGTGTTCGGAGTGCATCCTTGATCTGGTGCAACACACAGATTCTGGCGATCGAAGTCGAGCTTTCGAGATGGAGAGCGTCGAGTACTGGAAGATGAAGAGTCAGCCCACCGCGCTGAGTCAACCGCCTGGAACTTAGCCGCCCACTCGGAACTGAGTAGCCCGGTGGCCTATAAATAACAGGGGAACCCCTTAGGGCTTTTCACTCCCAGCAGTTGTAGACTCTGAGATAAGATCTGAGTCACCTCCTCCCTTCACTCCTGCTCCCGCTGCCGCCGTTGAGTAGGTTAGATCTACTTCTGTGCCGCCGCCGTAGTCCGCCCTCCCCCGCATCCCCCGAGCGAATGCAAGTGAAAACACTCATGATTGGGAGGATGAAGGTGTCACCGCCGAAGAGCACCAAGACCGGTGCGTCGAAGAAGAGGAGCCACGATGAGGCCGGCGATGCCAGTCAATCGTCGTCGTCGCCGCCCCCCTGCACTCCGCCAAATCCGTCGAAGGAGTGGAAGAAGGCAAAGTTGAAGACCGAGGACCTCCTCGCCCTGGTCAACAGCGGGTTCCTCCGCGAGAAGGAGATGGATCTATGGCACGTCGCCACTGGAGATCCGTACCCGATGGAGAAGAATCCAGATGAGATCCCGATGTTCGCGTGATTCGTGGAGCGCGGACTCGCACTGCCTTTGAGCGACTTCTTCAAGGGGATGCTCTGGTACTATGGGATCGAGTACCTCAACCTCAACCCCAATGGTATCTTCCACGTCTCCATCTTTGTTCATTTTTGCGAGGCGTTTGTGGGGATCAAGCCCCACTGGATCTTGTTCCGGAAGTTCTTCCGGCTAAAGCCCCAACCAAGCGCGAACGACCCCCGAGTAGTTGGAGGTGCCGGGGTGCAGACGCGTGAGGATGCCGGTGGGTAGTACTTGCCATACAAGCTGATTGACTCCAACCAAGATTGAAAGTCATAGTGGTTCTACATCAACAACCACCACCCGAAGCTGCCGAAGCCGAGCGGGTACCAGCCGAAGCATGCGCCATGGTGGAACTCAGAGCCCACCATGCAGGAAGGCCTCCAGCTACCCGCGCTGCTGGAGAAGATCAAGGCCTTGAGGAAGGCCGGACTGAGGGCCGAGCATGTGGCCTTCAGTTTCATGAAGAGGAGAGTGCAGACGCTGATGGCACGAGACCATCGCGGCTACGAGTACACCGGCGACGAAGATTCTTCTCGGATGCCCGGTGAGGAAATTGAAGATGATGTGATCATCGAGCGGCTGGGGAAGATCTTTAAAGACATGCCCGCGTTCACGCCATGCCCCGTGCTGAAGTACTTCGCGGCACGCCCGCGAATGAGGTTAGTAGTCGTGGCCGGAGCCCCCGAGTACTAATTGCATATGTAATCGTACACTAGTAGAAATATGATCATCCATGACGTTTTGCTCGTGACGATGCAAAACTTCGTCACAGAATAGGCTCTTTCTGTGACGAAATTTTTGTTTTCGTCATAAGTTGCAAGTGACGAAGATTTGCCTTAAATATTAATGACGAAAATAAAACAATCGTCACAAAAGTCTAACCGGAAATCGTCATAGATTACGTTTTCATGTTGTGACGAAACATAATCGTCATAGATTATATTTGACATCGTCATCATTTATTTGCCTCGTTCAACACATCTAATGATGAAAAAAATTGGTCACAGATTAGATTTGACATCGTCATAGTTTATTTGCCTCGTTTGGCACATCTAATGAAGAAACAAATTGGTCACAGATCAATTTTAGTGATCATCATAGATAACGTGTTTGGGCCACACTCCACCTTTTTTTTGCATAGTGGGCACAACACAATGGGTCAGAACTCCTTGTTAAATAGTATTTGGCAAAAAAGACTACTCCCGCAGAGCATCGAACCTTTTTATTTTTGCATAGTGGGCACAACACAATGGGCCAGAACTCCTTGTTAAATAATATTTGGCAAAAAAGACTGCTCCCACAGAGCATCGAACCCGTGACCTGCTGGTGCACAAGTAGGAGCACTACCACTGCACTACGCAACCTTTTATGTTGATGTAATGAAGTTTTTTTATTTGTAAGTTCAATAATAAATCGTGGGTCCCTTAACTACATGGATCAAACGTTATGGGCCGACCCATATGATCCCGCGAATATAGACCCCAATCACGAACGATGTTACGACACAGATGTATTAATATATTGTTTAAAAAAATTCCATCTCTCTTATAGTAATGAAAATTTTTGTACTTGTAACGTTTCAACATATCTAGAAAATTTTTGCTCCAATTGTTAAACTAGAGTTTATAATTCATTACATTAGTTTCTGTGCTCAAAAAATTATGAAATTTGTATGCTAACTTACTTTTAGCGTGTAGGATTTGTGAAAAAAATTCATGATCATAGATATGTTGCAGCCTCCCACGCCATGCAGCGGCGAAGCCCCAGCCAGCTACGGCCGGCCGCTCCATGGCCCCGGCCGGCTGTGCCCTGGCCGTGCCAGGCCGCGCCACGGCCCCAGCCGGCTGAGCCCTGGCCGCGCCTTGGCTTACGTCCGCAGCAAAAAAAAATTTAAAAAAAGTTGTGAAACCCGGGGTTCGAACCTGGGTTGTTAGCATTCCAACCAACTACCCCAAACCACTATGCCACTAGTAGTTATGTGTATTTGCTTTTAAGTTTGTTATATGATCTCTTTCTAACACATCGGCCCACAGTAGCAGCGGCGGCAGGCCACGTCGGCTCGGCCCAGTAGCGGCCAGTCGGCCCACAGTAGCGCGACGGCGGTGGCGGCGGGGCTCGGCCCAGTAGCGGCTTGTCGGCCCACAGTAGCGCGGTAAAAAAAGAGGGCAAAGGGGATTCGAACACTGGCCTTCTCAGTGGGAAGGGAGGGACATACCACTAAGCTATAACATGGTTTCTGTCCTTTTAGTGTATGTGGTTCCTTTTATATCTTCATTGAAACTTTTTAAAATTTTGGAGATTCAAAATTACTTTAAATTTTATATGAAAACTTTGAAAACTCAAAATACCAATATTGTCCATCATGAAAAGATCCACAATATTGCTTTGGTAACCAACATCAATTTTTTATATTTTGAATTGAAACAAGGGTAAAATTCAACACATCTATCTCACAGCTATGGATGAACTGGGATGAACAAGTGCGGTTTCTCTTTTTAATCTTTGACTATAACTTGTAACTAGTTTTTCTCCCTCATACTAACTCCAAATCGGATGATTCTTTTTCATAAATTTTTCTAAAATCATGCTCTATCAAGATAATGTGTTGAGTTTGGTCTTTTTTCATGTGATCAAGTTGGAGAATTCAAAATTTGAATTGTTTTTTAAAGTGACAATTTTAGACAAATTTTGAAACCCGAAAAGATTTCATCTGAGGAAGTGATGAATACAAAAGTTTCATAACTCGTCAAGCTCTACAAACTTTATTTAGGTCATTTTTCGATTTGAGAAAGTGATAGTGTACATCACTCATTAATCCTATGCTCACTCGCATAGTTTAAGAAACTATGTGAGGGGTTTGTCAAATTTGAACTAAGTATTGTAACCACTTTCTCAAATGATAAAGTGGTCTAAATAAAGTTTGTAGATCTTGATAGGTTATGAAACTTTGGTATTCAACACTTTTTGATTTGACATCATTTAGTGTTAAAAAAACTTGCATCTAGTTGTCATTTTTTGAAATTCGAAATATGGATTGTTCAAATAGAGTCGGATGTGGAAATGACCAAAATAAAGTTGTAGATCTCGATAAGTTCTATAACTTTTGTATTGACAAATTTTTTATTTGAAATCATTTTTGGTATCTTAAACTTTAATATAATTCTATCATTAAAAGAAAATAAATGTTAAATTTGCTTAAAAGGGTCCGAAGATCTATTTTTTGGTTGTTTTTAGACTCAGTTTACATAGCCCAATTATTTCTTACCGTCCATCTATGATACGGACGGTTGAGATGATCCACGCTACAAATAAACCCTAGCCCCCTCCTTGCGCACACCCTCACGCCGGCTCCCTCCTGCCCTCCGCCGCCGCTGACCCCCTCCCTCCCACGACGCCCCCGCGGACCCTCTCCCTCCCTCGACGCCGCTCCACCGCCACCCAGGCTCCCTCTACCGCATCTCATCCACCCACCCCCTGGGCGCACGCACTCTCTCTCCCCTGTCTCTTTCCCAACCCTCTCCTCAGATCCAGATCGAGCCACCGAGGTCAGGTCTCGCGGCCGCTGGCCACCAACGAGGTCCGCGCTGGCCACCGAAGATGTGTCCCGCGCCACCCCCGCCGAAGAGCCTCGCACTGGCTGCTGCCGAAATCCTGCGCCGCCGGATCTGAAAAGCCGTCATACCGGTGAACTCGGTGAGCTACGAGGTCTTCCTGCTGCTGCTGCAGATCCTGTACAGCGGGCAGGTGTCCCTCGTGCCGCAGAAGGGGGAGCCCCGGCCGGGCTGCAGCGAGCGCGGCTGCTGGCACACCCACTGCGGTGCCGACGTCGACCTCGCGCTCGACACCCTCGCCGCCGCCCGGTCCTCGGCGTCGAGGAGCTCGCCCTCTCACCCAGGTAATAATTGTTTGCTGTGCTTCTTGATTTCTTCTGGTCTCCGTACGTCGTTGCTCTTGAAATTAATAGAAGAAATTAAGAGATGTAGAAAAAGTGGTGCAGAGTTTTTGCTCTCAACAAGCTATCTTCCAGACCTTGCCCGCACGGCCATATGTTTTGGATCTTAATTCCACATCTGTGCTTAAACTAAAATATCTGATGTATCCCATTGCCATCCCCATCAGAAATCTTTCTTCACAGGGTCACCCCACTGAATTCCTAGTGCCAATGCTAGTTAGCAATTCATCACCCACCCTAATTCCAGCAGAACCATATTAATTCCAGACTACACAGGAGGCATGATTTTTCTCCGACATATAAGGTTTTAGCTTTATAGAAGTGGATATGGAAGAATGTTCAAATATATCCTGCATGTTTTTCGAGCCACTCATGTTGATAAGGAATGCTGCAAGTGACAGCCTCAAAACCCTCCCTTTGCATCTCACAATTACTTTTTTTTTCAGGAAAACTGGAGGGGCAAGCCTCTACTGAATATCTCACAGTTACTTGCACACCAAATTGGGCTGCAAATAGTGAATGAGCTCAATTTCCCTTATCAGCTTCGTTTGAAACTCCCAATGTGTCCCATATCCAAGGCTCACCCTTAGTATCACCATTCACTGCAGCATAACTGTTGCCCTGTTGGGTCTATCCTCCATCTTCAATCTTGCTAGGTGCTGCTATATATAAAAGAGTTGAGGTTGTAGTGTGTGTGTAGCCTATTTTTTATAAGCTACATTTGTAGCTGCATGAAGTAAATTGAGCCGCCCAATCACCTAACGTCACTGAAGACGCCATAATCGTCACTGAGGTTGTGCTTGTTTGCTCTTTTAATCAGGGACCTTGCTTGGTGTTTTTGTTGGCCAGGCTTCTCCATTCGAGCTGTGTGATGATATCCTCCTGTGAGCCGCAGAGCTTACAATCTATGACTGCATAACAAATGCATGTGTCTTGCATCTGCAAGGTGGCCTGGGGTGCAACTGCTCAACAGCCCAGCTGATCTTCGGCAGAATCATGAGGTTTTTGGCTTCACCAACTAGGACAAACTAACATAACAGTTCTGTCGTCAATTGTCAGTCCATATATCACTGTTTAGGGTCAGTTACTAATTTTAAGCACAACCTTGCCTTGTCGAGTTGTTATTTTCTTAGGATTCGTAATTATCCCTGGAAACCCAGTTGCTGGTTAAATGATGAGGTAATAGTCTTGCTGAATATACTAAACAGACTTTCACTGATTCTGTCTTTTACAAGGGTGAGTGACTGCACATTTCTTTACATCATGATGATAAATTTCTCTTGCTTGTTTCCAGTTTGTTAACCTATACATTGAATTGTTGAAGGAGAGGGCAAAAAGAGAGCCAAAAACATTTCTGAAATGCCATTTCTTTAATACTTTCTTCTATAAGAAGGTTAGATTATATGCTTCTTTATCCTTCAACTATATATTAATCTGCAGGACATCATATCTCTTTTCTGTACTAAAGTTAGTATGCTTTTTTTTCATATATTAAAGATTCTCCCCAAAGCAGTTCTTTTGTTTTGTTTCTTCAGTAACTAGTCAATGTTGATTTAAAATTTCTGCATTGGATCTTGTAATAAATTTATATACGATAATGAAAATTTGAGTGATAGTTTAGTTTCATATTAGTTTATGTACATGTTGATGTATCACGTCGAGCATTTTGTCAATATATGTGAATGAATATTGTAGCACTGCTAATTCTGCATCATTCTATATCAGTTAATGCATACTATATATAACAGTACTTGTTACCCTGTTCTGATTTGGAATTTCTTCTTTGACATATATTTGTTATACTGTACATGGTCTTACTGCTCATCCATGGTAGGGTTGGTTGGGAAATTTGAATTATTGGTTGGGATAGTTTTCAGTTTAATAGGCTCAGACTGGGATTAGTGATTACATCTTTGTTCCTTATCATGATAATAAAAATAAATCAATGACTTTATTGCTTTATTTTCTGCAAGAATAAAGATCCGCATTTGCCCTTTGGTGGTCACAGAGTCACTTTATCACAATTGTCAAGCAGTACCATGATACAAGTTGCTATCGTGAAGCCCACAATTCTTAGTGTCTGTATATAGGCTATAATTATACATACTTTAGTTGTAATATATGTTTCTGTCTTTGGACGAGTGAAATTTTTGAGGAGCACTGGATACTTATCTTTTTATCTGTGGAATTGTTTGATCATTTCAATATTAATTGCAAATAATAATGAAACCATGTGCATATTTGTGATGACATTGATGAGTCTTCAGTGACCAATATATAATTATCTATGATGAATTGGTAATAACATGTGTGACGAAAATCGTAACCTATCATAGCACGCCATGTGGCCTAATAAAAAGAGGACAAGTGGTGGAACCTAATTTGGCCACGTGTTATTTAAAAATGCAACGTCAGCAGCCACGTCATCTGTCATGTCAGCTGCCACGTCATTAAGCACATCATCTGCCAGCGTGGCATACGGCCGGTAATGACGAAAAATAGGACTATTGGTGACGTAATCGGATCGTCATAGAAAACAAACGCCGTTAACGGCGCCGTCAGGACGCCTGATAGATGGGAGATTATGACGAAAACGGTGTATCATCCATGACCAAAAGCGATCGTCACAGATTGTATCCAATTCCATGACGACGTCTAATTCGTCACAGAATGGAGACACATCTGTGACGAAAATTACCATTTCGTCACCGATGACCAAATGTGACGCGACCATACTGATGAAATCCAAATCATCACAAACTCATCACAAATGAATATCAATGACGATTATGGCGTCTTCAGTGACGTTAAGTGAACGTCATCAATGACAACATCCCTACTAGTGGTACTTATGCTTGCTTGGTCTTGTAGGACGACCTGAAGAAGTACATCTCCATCCTACTACCCCCCCTCCCGCGCACCTTGATAAGCAACCGCAGGAGCCGAAGCCAAAGGAGCGCCGAGTAGTCGGCAAGTACGATGATGCCGTCGTCATCGAAGACACTTCCGACGATGAAGATGAAGAGACACTGCAGCAGCGCTTCCAGCTCCGCTCCAGATTTAGCCGAGCTGGTATGCCGCATGTGCCAGTAGTCGAGAAGCCGTCCAGCCTTGAGGTGGACTTGCCGCTCCCTCCGAGGAAACCACGCAACGTGGCGCGCAAACGCGCCGTGAAGAAGCTGAAGTTGTCTGAAACCACCAGACAAGAGGTGATACCGCGGATAGAATAGTCGAGTATCTTGATGAGTAGTCTGTTGCTGACGACTTGACTTGTGTTGTTGCAGGACATCCCTTCCCTAGATCCTTCTGCCCGGGATCAGGAAGAAACATGGGACATAGTGGGGGCGACGTCTGGGAGAAGTACCTCCCCGCCTCAAGCTATTGAAGATGTCGTGCCCGAGGAGGCACAGGAACAAGTCGCGACGGTGGAGAGCCATCCACAGCCGTCGACTGAAGAAGTTCAGGGCCCTCCTCCTGCTGCGGTCATGGCCGTTGAGCAGCCAGAGGAGAGGGAACAAGAGCCTCCTGTTGAGGCAAGAGCCGCTAGCGAACCTGGCATTGTAGATATCACCAATTTGCTGGGCACCCCAACCGTCACTGTCGTGCGGTCAATGCTGTGAGTACACAGAAATCTCGAGTAGTCGTTTCCCATCAAATTCGTGTCGCTGACTCGATACTTCATGATGCAGGAAATCCACGGACTTGTCGTGGGATGAGGCAGAGACTAGCGCAACTGCCGATGGTGAGGACCGCTCGGCAGAGGCACGAGAACCCACGCCGCCTCCACAACCTGAAGCCGCGACAGAGCCAAGGCTTAAAGAAGCCACCCTGGTAGAAGGTACATATCCTGTTTCTGCGAGTACTTGTCATGAAGAGTAGTCGTAGCCGCCTTATGTTACTGAATTGATCTTGACAGGACCACAAGCCGAAGGAGCGGTGATCCCCGAGGCAGTAGCCATGGAATCGGCTATTGTTGAGGCAACGACTACTGAGCCAACTGTCGGGCAAGCGACAACTACAGCCCCCGAGCCAAGGGCAGAGGTACGGGTTGACCCCCAGCCCGAATCAGGGACTGAAGTTGTCATCCGCGAGGCGATGGTGGAGGACGTGGTGCCACTTCGCTTGGCGCCGATGCCAGAGACTGGGACCTCGAGTCGCAGAGGTCTCGAGTTGCTAGATGATGATCTGATCGACCCGGTCGTCGTGTCTCTGAGCATGGAGTCGTGGCGTCGCACGGAGTAGTGGGTCAAGGTACGCTGTTAATACCCCGGAGTAGTCTTGCATCATTGAGTACTGAGTACTGATTGAGCCTTGATCTTGCGCAGAGCCTGGTAGAGAGATCCCGTCAGAAGACCGAGCTCTTGAAGGGGTACAGTGATATGGTCATCCGGGCTGAAGCTCTGGAGGAGTTGGACAAATCAAAGAAGCACTCTACGCTGCTCCAATCCAAGCTTGACAGCGCCTTCGCCCAGTACCACAACGAGGTACAAGACATGCAGGCAAAGAGGGATGACTTGATCAAGAAGAACAAGACTCTGCGTCAGAAGAACAAAGGTAAGCCTCCCACCGCAGTGATTGAGTACTTGTTTTGGTGCTTATATGTAGTCTGACATAGTTGACGAGTTGTCTGCAGATCTTGAGGCGTCGGTTGATCGGCTGAAAGCTTCTGAGACGGATCTCAAGAACATCGTGTACCGGGAGACCGACCACCGAGAGGTAGCCGAGTACCAGTACGCATAGATGCGCCATGAGTGCATCATGTGGATGGAGCTCCGTGAAGCCTCCGATCTTGACCTTGTGCGTTGTTACAAATCTCTGTAGAAGCTTAATGAAGATTGCGAGAAGCTGCAGGCGCAACTGAAGGAACTTGAAGAAGCCGCACTTCCCATTGCAAGGTTGTTGGTCCCACACCCGAGCGGGCCTAAGATAGCACCTTTTGGTAGATAGGCTGAAGGAAGCCCCCGGGCGCCTGGCGACATACGTCAAGCACTTGGCGAAGTCAATACCGAACTAGGTACTCAACTACATGAAGTTGTACTTACCAAAGGATCCGGTGGATGTGGTAGCTGGAGGTCTTGCGGCGAACTGCACGGTCGAGCAGTACAAGACCCTGCTGGAGGAGATGGCGCCTATCACGGAACAAGTTGCCGATAAGATGAACCTACAGTAGATGTACCTGTAGAAGTAGTTCATGTATAGGGTAGTTGATGTAAGACAAACAAATTGGTTAAGAACTTGTTTGAATATGATTGAACTTGTGTCCACTTCTGTGTTGTGATGGGTACTCGTTGCCACAGCTTGTATCGAAGCTTGCGGAGTACCAAACCGTTGAAGAGGCAGTGAGTAGTAGTACTCGGTAGAATTCGCCTAGTTAGGAGGCACAGTAAACAAGTTGAGTAGAATCAAACTTTATTACTGATGAAAGAGTACACTTAGATGGCCAGGGCCGTCGCAAATAGGAAGTCGCCAGGACCTGGAGGCCGCCTATGGCTAAGTGATTGCTAGGGTCCTTGGACCGCTTACAGCTGGAGATCCGTTAATAGCCGTTGTAGCTGGATCGAAGGAGTACATGGTCCGTAGACTGCCACCAAAGCCCCTAGGCTATGTGCAGCCCAGGATTCGTTAGTAGCCGTTAGCGCTGGATCTTGGATAGAGGTAGTCCGTAGACTAGTGCTAGGACCGGAAGGCCGCTTACAGCGAGAAGTCCGTGAGTAGCCATGTAGGCTGGACCCATAGATGAGTAGTCGAGCGACTACGTGTAGAAGCGACACAACTGGTCGACGTTCCACGAGTTGCTAATGTCGTCGCCTTCAAGTGTCTGAAGAAGATAGGAGCCCGGTCCGGTCACCTTAGAGACTGAGAAGGGACCTTCCCAGGGCAAGCTGAGCTTGTGTAGTCCATCCGTGTTCTGGATGCGATGGAGGACTAGATCACCGACGTTGAAGGAGCATTCCTTGATGTTGCAATCATGGTAGCGTCGGATACCCTCTAGGTACCTTGCTGTTTGGACGAGGGTAGCACAGCGGGCTTCTTCGAGGCTGTCGATGTCAACCCGTCGACTGTCTTCAGAGATGCCTTCGTCGTATTGTTCTACTGCCGGAGATTCCCACATCACATCAGCGGGTAGAATAGCTTCGGAGTCGTAGACCAAGAAGTAGGGCGACTGCCCCGTTGGCTTAGTAGGTTGAGTACGAAGCCCCCAGAGTGCATTGGGTAGTTCCTTGATCCACTTGCCTCCTTTGGTGTTAGCTGCATCGTGCAATCACTTCTCGAGGGCATCGAGTACCATCCCATTGGCGCGTTCCACCTGGCCGTTAGCGTGTGGGTGGGCGACTGAGACGTATCGGACGTCGATCCCTCTGTTCTCGCAGTACTCCCAGAACTGATGGTTGTTGAAATTGGAACCCAAGTCTGTGATGATGCGATGGGGTAGCCCGTAGCGATGCACGAGTTCATCCAACAAGTCGAGTACCCTGTCGGCCTTTGGGCAGGTAACCGGCTTGACTTTGATCCACTTGGTGAACTTGTCCATGGCCACCAAAACTCTGTTGAATCCTCCTGGCGCAGTTGTCAAAGGCCCAATCATGTCGAGCCCCCTGCAGGCAAAGGGTCAGGTCGGCGGTGTGGTGACTAGCTTGTAGGTCGAGACGTGTTGCTGCTTGGCGAAGAATTGGCACCCTTGGCACCTTCTGATGAGTTCCTCAGCATCGCCCAGAGTTGTGGGCCAGTAGAAAGCTCGTTAGAAGGCTTTGCTCACCAGCGTACGGGAGGACGTGTGGTTGCCACAGACACCCTTGTGAATCTCCTCCAAGATGTCCTTGCCTTCTTCCCGGGGTACGCACTTCATGAGTACTCCAGAAGTCGCACCCCACCTGTAGAGCTTGTCCCCGATTAGTACGTTGGTCTTGGCTCGTCGGACGAGTTGTTCTGCCTCGTTCTTGTCGGAAGAGACCTTCTGCTCGCAGATGTAGTCAATGAAGGGTTGCCTCTAGTCCACGTCGATCATCATGACCTCCTGGCTGGGCTGTGATGGCCCAGGGTCAGTGGTCGTTGGCGCCGGCTCCGGGATAGATGGCGTGTGAAGCTCATGGACGAAGACTACAGCAGGTACTTGAGCGCGAGTAGAACCAAGCTTCGACTGGACGTCTGCTGCAACGTTGTTGTCGCGGACGACGTGATGGAACTCGAGACCATAGAACTTGTTCTCGAGCTTGCGGACTTCTAGACAATAGGCATCCATGTTCTCCTTGTTGCGGTCCCAAGAGTCATTGACTTGGTTGATAACTACTGCGGAGTCGCCGTAGACTAGTAGCCGCTTGATGCCTAGTGAAATTGTGAGTCAGAGCCCATGTAGCAGAGCTTCGTACTCGGCTTTGTTGTTTGAGACCTTCCAGAAGATCTACAGGACGTACTTGAGTTGTTCACCCTTTGGAGAAATTAGGAGTACCCCTGTGCCCGCACCCTCGAGCTTGAGTGAGCCGTCAAAGTACATCACCTAATGCTCTGGTCGCTCTGTTGGTGTGGGTAGTTGATTCTCCCGCCACTCTGCCATGAAGTCGACTAGTGCTTGAGACTTGATAGCGGTGCGTGGCTTGAAGTTGATGTTGAGGGCGCCAAGCTCGACCGCCCACTTGGAGATTCTCCCGGTTGCATCTTGGTTGCAGAGTATATCGCCAAGCGGGTAGTATGTGATGACGGTGATTGAGTACTCCTGGAACTACTGTCGTAGCTTCTGCGAGGTGATGAGTACTGTGTAGAGTAGCTTCTGGACCGGTTGGTACCGTGCCTTGGACTCGGACAGGACCTCGCTGACGAAGTAGATTGGTCGCTGGACTGGGTAGGCGTGGCCTTCTTCTTGCCGCTCGACGATGATGGTTGTACTGAGCACATGAGTAGTCGCAGCGAGGTAGAGCAGTAGCTGCTCCTGTTTGCGGGGAGCTATGAGGACCGGTGGCTTGGACAGGAAGTCCTTAAGCTACGTTAGATCTTGGTCAGCCTCCGTGGTCCATGCGAACTTCTCTTGGTGCTTGAGTAGCTTGAAGAAGGGTAGTCCCCGTTCTCCGAGCTTTGAGATGAATCTGTTGAGGGCTGCCATGGACCCGGTCAGCTTCTGGACATCCTTGATGCATGTTGGAGCTTTCATGTTGGTGATGGCGGAGATCTTCTCAGGGTTGGCTTTGATGCTGCAGTGGCTGATGATGAAGCCAAGTAGTTTCCCTGAGGGTACACCGAAGACGCACTTGATGGGGTTGAGCTTCCACTAGTACTCTTGCAAGGATGCGAAAGTCTCCTCAAGATCGACGATGAGCGGGTCGCAGTTTCTGGTCTTGACGACCACGTCATCCACATAGGCTTCGACGTTCTTGTTGAGCTGCTCTTTGGAGCAGGCCTGGATAGCTCGTTGATAGGTAGCGCCAGCGTTCTTCAACCCGAATGACATCATCGTGTAGCAGCAGGCGCCGAACGGGGTGATGAACGCGGTCTTCTCTTGCTCTTCTTCCTTGATTGCGATCTGGTGGTAGCCGGAGTAGCAGTCGAGGAAGCAGAGCAGGTCGCAGCCCGCCGTGGAGTCGATGACTTGATCAATCCATGGCAACCCGAAGGGGTCCTTTGGGCAGTGCTTGTTGAGGTCGGTGTAGTCGACACACATCCTCCACTCGTTGGTGTTCTTCTTGTGGACGAGGATGAGATTGGCGAGCCACTCAGGATGGAAGACTTCTCGGATGAAGCCAGCCGCAAGTAGTTTGGCGAGTTCCTTCTTAATGGCATCCTGTCGGTCGTCAGCAAAACGGCAGAGATGTTGTCGTTTGGGCGTAGCTTTAGGATCGACGTTGAGTGAGTGCTCGATCAGCCTCCTGGGCACACTTGGCATATCTGCTGGCTTCCAAACGAAGATGTCTTGGTTAGCCCGAAGAAAGCTGATGAGCGCGTCTTCCTATTTAGGATCGAGCCCCGTGCCAATCATGGTAGTCTTGCTGATGTCGCCGGTCCCGAGGTCGATGGCCTTCACCTGTACTTCCTCTGTTGGCTGAAAATTGTTGGAGGTGTCAGTCTTCTCAAGTATCTCGAGTTCGGCTGGTGCGAGCTTCTTGGATGCAGTGTAGATCTCCATCATTGCGTTGGGTACATGGTTGGTTGCTGCGAGCTTCACGGCTTCGGTGTCGCAGTCGTAGGAAACCTTCAAGTCCCCTTGCAGCGCGAGTACTCCGGCAGGACTTGGCATTTTGAGTACCAAGTACACGTAGTAGGGAATCACCATGAACTTGGCAAGAGCTGGTCTACCGAGGATGGCGTGGTAGGAGGTTTCGAAGTCCACAACCTCGAACTTGATGTACTCGGTGTGGTAGTTCTCCCTTGTCCCGAAGGTAACTGGCAGAACTATTAAGCCAAGTGGTATAGCCACATTGCCTGGGACGATGCCGTAGAAGGGCGATGTGCTCTTGGTGAGCATGCCAGTGATGTCGAGCTTCATCTTCTTCAAGGTCTTGGTGAACCGGACGTTGAGTCCGCTTCCACCGTCGATGAGTACCTTGGTGAGTCTGGAGCCCACGACTACTGGATTCAGGACAAGTGGGAAATGTCCTGGTTCAGAGAACCTTGTCCATTGATCCGCACGGGAAAAGGTGATGGGTACCTCCGACCACCTAAGAGGTGTCGGCACCGCTGGTTCAATGTTCAAGACCTCCCGCAGAGTGAGCTTCTGAGCTCGTTTGGTGGGTAGTCCGCCGAAGAGGACATTCACCATCTTGTCGGGTTCTCAGAAGTCACCGTTGCCTTCATTGACTTTCTTCTTGCCCTTCTTGTCGTGAGGGTGTCGTGGCTTAGGGACATCTTTGAGTGCCCGCCGGAGCTGGTAGCACTGATCGGTGGTGTGATTGCCATCCTGATGCCATGGGCACTTCTCTTTGAGCAAGTCTCTGAAGCTGCCGGAGGTCTTCTTGGAGCTGTCCTTCACAAGACGCTATACAGCCGCAACGGTGTTGTCTGGCTTGCGCTTGCGGTTAGGACCCGAGTAGTTGTTATTGTTATTGTTGTTGTGGTGACCCCCTTGATCCTTGTTGTTGTTGTTGCCCGTGTTGTTTTTGCTCTTGCCGCGAATGGAGTCGTACTTAGCATTTGCCTTGTCTTCCTCATCGGCCCATGAAGTGATCATGTCCTTGAGCTTAGTGATTGAGCTTGGATGGCGGCAACCGAAGTCTTCGAAGGTGCGACGGTGGTAGAGACCATCTTGGAAGCAGTCGATGACTTCTTTGTCGGTGACGTCGACTACGGTCGCACGCTTGTCGAAAAAGCGACACATGTACTAGCGGAGCGTCTCGCCTTGCTCCTGCTTGACCATCGCCAGATCCATGCGAGTACCCGAGTGCCCCATGGTGCCCGCGAAGTTGCTGGTGAACTGCGCCTTCAGCTGGTCCCACTCGTCGATCGAGTTCTTGTCGAGCGACTCGAACCAGAAAGGGAAGTAGAGTGGAGCCTGATCCAGACAGAAAGGGAAGTAGAGGCACTTGGTGTCGTTGTTGCCACCAGCGTTCTCAATGGCCAGCGCGTAGCACCTGAGCCACTGAACTGGGTCTTGCTTCGCATCATACTTGGTGATCCTGAGAGGCTTGAACTTCTGGGGGAGTAGCAGAGTGCGAAGCTGTGGAGAGTAGGCGGGGAAGCCGTCGTTGTCACTGACGTTGGTAGTCTTCTTGGCGCGGCGTATCTCGTCGATCCCGTGGTGGGCATTGTAGCCGCCATGATCGTAGCCGCCGGCGTGGTTGTTTGCATGGCCTCGGCCTCCGCGATCGCCGCCGCTGCCGCCTCTTCTGCCGACGCCATGGGAAGAGCTACCGCTGCTGCCGGTGCCGCCGCTACCGCTTGTGCCGCCCTATGAGGGTCCTCCCCCTGAGGCTCTGGAGCGGTTGGGGTTTGGCGCATGTTCACCACAGACACAGTTGGGTCCGACTTCTGCTGGGGTGCGGCTGCGACTAGTGGCTTCATGATTTGCGGCTCCGGCGATCCTGTTGTCGACCCGCATGAAGTAGGCGTCTTCCGCGAGTCTGGCAATAAGGTCGCCTGCACGATGCCCCTGGACAACCCATCCTATCCTGTTGATGGACATGAGACATTGCTCGGGAGTAGTTTGGGTTCTGTTGGTGATTTCGTCCAGGGCCTTGTTAAGGTTGCGGATGGGTAGAGCTTCCCGAAGCCGCCGGCGACGATCTTCTCACTTCTGGTTGCGGTTGCGCCAGGCGTTCTTGGCTTCGGTAGTCTCATCCACTGGTGCATTGGATGACTCCTCGTCGTTTGAGATGTCGTCGAGGTACCGGTCAGGTCGGGCTTCTGAGGTTCCGGCTTCCGCGGTTGCCACGAATACTTCGCAGTCAGGCGTGCAGAGGCCAGAGTTGGTAGTGGCCACCTCGGTTGGCGGGTACTCTTCTGCATTTGGAGTCAGAGGTGTCCCTTCCTGGAAGGGGAGTGTCTTGAGGTAGGCGACATAGCGTGAGTTGTCATCAGTCAGGTCTGCGGGCTTGCAGTCGGGCTAGTAGACGAATCTACCGGCGGGAGTAGACGTGATGACCAAGCCAGCGGCAGGACCTGACAACGGCTCCTCGATGGTGTTGAACTCGGACTTGGGCTCGATCGGGTCGAGACCAAAGTCAAACTCATAGGAGGAGTCCGAGTTGTAGTCGGGGACGGCATTGGAGTCCGAGGAGTACTCGGAGACGACCTCCTTACCGGCCCGACGTGAGGTGAGTGCTTCCGCGTAGGCTTTGCTGGCGCCGCAGAGGCCGTATGGGAAGTGCTCGTGGGGGAGGACCGGTTCATGCGATGGCTTGGGAGCCAGCTCGCGTGGTTCGATCCAGGTTGACGTCGAGTTCGAGTTGGAGGTGGATACAATCTCGAAGTCGGCGACTTGGTTTTAGAGCGAAAATTCGTCGAATTTTTCGATGAGTTGACCCGTGATGACTTCGGGAAGCGTCACGAGTCCGGTCTCCGGGTCCGGGGTCATGGCGAGGTAGCGCTAGAATGAACTAGCGCCGTAAGCGGTGCAGACCCAGGAACCGAAGACGAAGGTGCCACCGCGGTTGAAAGCGGCGGTTGGCTTGATGACGATTGAAGCCGTCGAGTTCGCCATGAGATCTTCGGAGAGATCCCCTACCTGGCGCGCTAGCTGTCGGTGTTTTAGACCGGCAACCTACCAAGGGGAGTACCCGAGGTAGACGTTTGTGGACTCGCCGAGATCGGGAACTTGAAGGAGAGACACGTGGCACACAATTTAGACAGGTTCGGGCCGCGAGGTGCGTAATACCCTACGTCCTGTATGCTGCGTAGCTCCGGATTGATTGAGTGTGTTTACAAGATGATGCGGATAGGAGATAGGGGTCCCTGCCTCGCCTTATATAGTCTGGGAGGCAGGGTTACAAGTCGGTTTAGGAGGGAGAGTACTAGTCGTACACGGCCAGGAGTACTCTACATGGATCCGGACATGCCTAGTTTCCTAACCGAGTACTAGCCCTCTGGTTGGCTTGCGCTCCACACCGTCTTGCACCATGTAGCCTAAGTCGAGTAGTCCCAGGGGCCCACACAGTAGTCGGTTCTGGTACCCGCCTGAGTAGTGGGCCCAGGGATGTCCATACGACACTGGTTTTACCACCGATCATGAGAAAGGGGTCTAGGATTTCTTGGCATTTCTTCGGACAAGATACGCTGAGGACGATGAAGAAATACTATGCCCGTGTCGACGATGCCTCAATAACACCACAGGAACAATAGAGCGAATTGGAGCTCACTTACTTGTGAGTGGGATGGCAACCACTTACACTAGGTGGATCCATCATGGAGAAGCTTACTCTATGGCAATACATCGATGAAGATGAAAATGTTGCCAATGAAAGTGACGAGGACTAGGATGTGAAATCAGTTAATGTTTAAGTCGATCTGATCTCAAATCATGTGGACCTTATGATTTGTATGTAATTTATATGTAGTTGAAGTCGCACTTTCCTGAATATTAAACCTGCCAACAGTGCCTACTATCCGGTTTGTTGTATTATGAAGTATCAGAACTTCCTGTAGCAACTTATAAAAAATATACAATCGCGCATGGGGCTGGTGGATTATCCGGTATGTTGTATTATAAAACAATGGAACATACTGTATGAAGTGGAGAAGCTAGAAAGGCCTAACAAGAACGTAGAAAATAGCCCAGTGTATAAAGAAACAAGGCTCCTCCGATTATGGGCTACGTGAATGGTAGGTTATATAATATCCATTTCTTATCCTCTCCAATATGGCCATGATCTAGTAGTATGCAACGTGCTCATGATCTTGTAGTACTAAGCGAATCGAATCGACGAAAGAAAGGATGTGTCGATCTCCAATGTGGGCATGATCGAGGAGTATGCAGCGTGCCAACACGAGCAACACGCCGTCAGCAAGAGTTAGCTGCAGCTACCGCAGGTGCAGGTCAGCCTACGGGCAACATTGGGCAAGGTGCCGGTGACCAACCAGCAGGCAATGTCATCAATGGGGCACAAGCCCCCGCAGCTCCAGCCGCTCCTTAGCAGCAACAGAATCGCAACGAGCCTCGTCGAAACCGCCTACATGCCAGAGACGTCCTGAGGGACTTTGAGCAAGACGGCCATGAAGTCTACAACTCTCCTCAAGCAAACTTAGGCGCAGCCCTTGCCGCACTGGGTCTGCTTGAGGATACTCCTGCAATACGGCGCCTACAAGCTCACATCCGCGTCGCTACCGCCCAGGTCGAAGAAAGAGGTCCAGGATACAGCAGATCAGCTTCAAGCTCCTACTCCAGGAGTAGGTCGGATCGACCTCGCCACCAACGTCATAACAATGCTCCCCTTGAGCCCGTAGCTGAAGAGGGAGGAGGCGAAAACGAAGTAGGACAGCCGGTCAATCCCACTGCCAACGTCACTGCCAATCAAGCAGCCAATCCAGCTGCCAACACTGCTGGTAACACTCCTGGCAATGCCCAAAACAACACCGCCAATGCGGCTGGCGCCCAACAGCAGAATGCTGCCGCCAACGCAAGGCAGAACGTTGGAGCTCAACCTCCACCAGTGCAAGCCAACCACGCCTAGAGCAGTCAACGTCGATGTATACGAGACGAAGTGGAGATAGCACGTCGTGCTAACTACGACCGCGACAACGGGGTCCCTAATCCCCTTGACGCCAATAATCCCATTCAAGCAACGGAGCTTCAGCAGATGCACGACCAAGAGCTGCTACGATGTGCCCAGTACGACCAAGATAATGGTCCTCCAGATGACCTCTACATTATCCCAACGGCTTATGCCCCATCAGCCAGTCCTGGAGTAGTCAACAACTTCCAAGCGTTTTCACGTCGTCTCAGGACGATCAGATACCCCAAAGACTTCAAGCCAGCCATCGAGAAATACGACGGTCACTCCGACCCAAGTATTTGGCTCAAGATGTACAGCATCGCGGCATGCGCCTCTAGAGGCAATGAGGATCACATGGTGGGATATTTTCCCCTCGTGATGGGCAAAGCACCACTCCTGTGGCTCGACAATCTTCCTGCGGAGTGCATCACCTCGTGGGCGACCTTGTCACGGCTCTTCACGACCAACTATCAAGCGACCTACAACCGTCCTGGCAACACACATCACCTCGCTAGAGTGCGGATGAGGCGTGATGAAACTTTCTGAGAGTACACTAACCGCTACTTTGAGAATCGCAACACCCTCGCAGGCGTCAAGGACGAAGACGTCATAGCCTACTACAAGAAGGGGGTAACCAACATTAAGCTCTTTGAGAAGATCCACGAAACTGACGCCCATACCATCGCTGACCTCATGGCCTACGTTGACAAGCTTGTTGACACTCAAGATGCGGTGATGCACGACTTCAAAGGAGAAGACCACGACGATGGTGGCAGCAGGTCACGCAAGCGATCTAGCGAAATCTATGCGACTGACCCGCCCAGACCTTCCACCTTCCTTGAAGGTGACTTCAACATGGTCATGGACGACCAATGCCAGTTCCACCGCGACACCAAGCACACCATGAGGGAGTGTGAACAGCTAAAGCGTGCCCTATAAGTACCTCTAGAGCCCAAGAAGATCAAGAGCGGCAACAACGACGACCAGAACAGCAGCCGCCGCTACGACAACCGTAACCGTCGACCTGATCGACGTGATTATCATGACCGCCGACCCTATCGTCGCAACGACGATAGGGATTGCCGTGATTATCACCGCGACTATCGCCGTGATGACCGCTGTGATGATCAACGTGACGACTGCCGCCGCGACGATCGCCGCGAAGACAACCTTAACAACTGGCGTGATGAGCGCCGCGACGACCGGCGTGATGATTGTCGTCGACAAGACGACCACAACCGCAATGACAACAACCGTAAGGAACCTTCTCCGCCACCACCGCCAAAAGGGGGCAACCCCAATGGCGCGTTTCAGACCGCCAACTGGCAGATCAACTTCATCGTCGGTGGTCGTCAGGCAACCAAGAGCAACAGACAGATATGATCAAATGCAAGGGAGATCGGCCAAGTCAACACAGAAACTCCACAACCTCTACGTTGGTCGGAGTACCCCATCACTTTCTCAAGGAAAGACCATTGAGTCCACATACCTGACCCCGGGACCAACCCGCTGGTCGTCAACCCCATAGTGGATGGCGCGTTCCTGCCTAAGACCCTTATCGATGGGGGCAGCAGCTTGAACATCATCTTCACAGAGACACTAAGAAAGATGGACTTCGACTTCTCCAAGATGACCGCTTGCGATGAACCCTTCTATGGGGTCGTGCCCGGCAAGGCTGCATACCCCATAGGTCGTGTATGCCTGCCGGTCACCTTCGGCAAACAAGAAAACTTCCGCACAGAGTACCTGACGTTCGAGGTCGCGGACTTCCGCTTCCTACCATGCCATTCTTGGTCGACCTATATTGGCCAAGTTCTTGGCTATACCACACTACACCTACCTCATCATGAAGATGCTAGCGCCAAACGGAATCCTTTCCATCCACGGTGACATCCTCGTCTCCTACAACTGCGAGAGCGACACTATCGACCTCTCCAAGGTCTCTGCGTGTAAAGCTGCTGCTACGGTCATGGTCGCTCAGGCCGCCAAGATCGATCAAACCACTCTGGAGGTACCAGAACAGAAGCGTACGGCTACCGCTTTGGATCCAAGTCCTGCTGTGAAGAAAGTTTGCCTCGGCCTACCCGACGCGTCCAAGGAAGTCACCATCGGGGCCAACCTCGATCCCAAATAGGAACTCGCGCTCACCAGTTTCCTCAGGGACAACACCGACATCTTCGCATGGAGTCCGTCCGATATGCCCGGTGTCCCTAGGAGGCTGGCTGAGCACGCCCTTGAAGTAAGCAAGACTGCTCGACCTATCAAGCAAAAGCTCCGGCGATTTGCAAAAGATAGAAACCAAGCTATAGAAGTAGAAGTCTGCAAGCTCTTAGCTGCAGGATTCATCTGCGAATGTAAACACCCGGTTTGGCTCGCAAACCCGGTCCTTGTACCTAAGAAAACTAGAGGATTAAGGATGTGCATCGACTACACCGACCTCAACAAGCACTACCCGAAAGATCCCTTCCCTCTTCCTCGCATCGACTAGGTCGTGGACTCCACGGCTGGTAGCGTTCTATTGTGCTTCCTCTACTGCTACTCAGGTTATCACCATATAGCCTTGAACCCTGACGACGAAGACAGAACGGCGTTCATAACGCCCAATGGCATCTACTGCTACAAGGTCATGACCTTTGGCCTCAAAAACGCTGGAGCAACATACCAGAAGGCGATACAAAAGTGCCTCAAGTCGCAGATCGGGAAAAACGTAGAAGCTTACGTCGATGATGTGGTCGTGAAAACCACCGAGGAAGATCAGCTCATCGACGACCTCGCTGAGACCTTCTCCAACCTATGTGAGTACCAATGGAAGCTCAACCCAACCAAGTGCGTCTTCGGTGTCCCCTCTGGATTGCTCCTGGGCTTCATGGTCGGACACCGGGGCATCGAAGCAAATCCCGTAAAGGTCGACGCAATACGCAACATGGACAAGCCATCTTGCAAGAAAGGCGTCATGAAGCTCACAGGTATGATGGCGGCTCTAGGTCATTTCGTCAGCAAGCTCGGTGAAAAAGGTCTGCCTTTCTTCAAGCTATTGAAGAAAGCAGATAAGTTCGTATGGCGTGAAGAAGCACAGAAGTCTTTCGAGGCTCTCAAGGAGTCCTTGACCATGCCTCCAGTCATGACGAAACCTATACCAGGAGAAACCCTCCTACTCTACATCTCTGCCACCACTCATGTGGTCAGCACGGTCCTCGTTGCAGAACGAGAAGAAGAAGGGCAAGCCTACCCTGTTCAACGACCTGTGTATTACGTAAGCAAGGTCCTCGTTGACGCTAAGACACGTTATTCACAGCCTCAGAAGTTGCTCTACGTAGTCCTGATCACGTCGAGAAAGCTGCGCCACTACATCCAAGCTCACAAGATCACGGTGCCATCATCGTTTCCGCTGGGGGAAATCATCCGCAACCACGACGCTAACGGCCGCATTGTCAAGTGGTCGGTAGAGCTTGGAGAGTTCGACATCGAGTTCTGCCCCAGGCAGGCAATCAAGTCCTAGATCCTGGCTGATTTTGTATCAGAATGGACAGAGATTCAGATGCCCCCTCCCAAGGAGCGGCCTGAACACTGGATAATGTACTTCGACGGTGCCCTCAACCTCGAAGGCGCAGGAGCGGGAGTGCTATTCATCTCTCCTCAGGGAGAGCAGCTCAAGTACGTCCTGCAGATACACTACAAGGCCTCCAACAATGGAGCAGAATACGAAGCTTTAATTCATGGGCTCCGTATAGCAGTGTCCCTTGGCATCAAGCAACTACTAGCGTACGGCGACTCCAAGGTCGTCATTGAGCAAGTCAACAAGGAGTGGGATTGTGTCAAAGACACAATGGATGCTTACTGTGCTGAGATCCGCAAGCTCGAAGGCCACTTCGAGGGAATTGAGTTTCAGCACGTGCCACGCAACAACAACGTGGCCACCGATGTGCTATCTAAACTAGGCTCCCGGCGAGCTCTAGTCCCGGCAGGTGTGTTCGTCCAAGACCTACGCAAGCCGTCAATCAAGCTGTTGGACCCGGACAACCCGGACCAAGCACAGTCCGACCCAACCCCAGCACCTCCCCGAGACGTGCTGATGACTAATAAAGAGGACGATTGGCGCGAGCCTTTCCTAGCCTTCCTACTCGACCAATGAGTCCCAGAAGACAAGGCTGAACGAGAGCGTATCACACGACGAAGTGCCAACTACATCGTGATTGGTAACGACCTATACAGGAAAGCCGCCTCTACTGGCGTCTTGATGAAGTGCATCTTGCGATCAGAAGGTCTCCAACTCCTGGCTGAGATTCATGGCGGCGAGTGTGGCTGCCACGCGACATCTGCCAATCTGGTCGGCAAGGCATATCAATCCGACTTCTATTGGCCCACGGCCATGTCTGATGCTAAAGACCTCATTAAGATGTGCAAAGGATGCCAATTCTTTGCCAAACAGCGCACCTGCCAGCTCAGGCCCTGTGCACAATTCCCCCATCTTGGCCCTTCGCCATGTGGGGCCTCGACTCCGTGGGTCCGTTTCGAACCACCCCAAGCTGCTACAGGTATATCCTTGTGGCTGTCGACAAATTCACCAAGTGGATTGAAGTCCAACCTGTCGCAAAAGACATGTCGGAAGAAGCGGCAAAATTCATGCAAGACGTAACACATCACTTCGGTGTGCCCAACAGGATCATCACCGACCTAGGGACGGTCTTCACTGGGTCTACCTTTTGGGATTTTTGCTAAGACAACACGATTGACGTCTACTACTCCTCGGTCACCCACCCCAGGTGCAACGGCCAGGTCGAACGTGCCAATGGCATGGTTCTTCAAGCTCTCCAAGATCGTATCTTTGATGATGCTTCAAACTACGCTACCTAGTGGTTAGCCGAGCTACCACACGTAATCTGGGGTCTAAGGACCCAAGTCAGTTCCGCCACGGGCTTCTCACCTTTCTTCCTGGTTTACGGCTCAGAGGCCATCTTACCCACTAACGTTACCTTCGGAGCTCCACGCATACAGTTCTACGAGGAGGGAGAAGCCGAGCAGACTCGTCGTGTCAACCTCAACAGCCTCGAGGAGCAGAGAATGGCTGCTGTTATGAGGCAAGCTCGTCACGACCAGCAACTCCGTCGGTACCATGATCGCAACGTCAAGGAGACCTCCTTCAACGTTGGCGACCTACTCCTAAGGCGTATCCAGAAGACCGACGTCATGCACATGTTATCTGCCCCTTGGGAAGGACCCTTCATCGTCACCGAAGTCATCAGCCCATCAACATATCGCCTCCAGTGGGGCGACGGGCAAGGCATACCCAACCCTTGGAATGTGGATCACCTACGACGATTCTACCCGTAGAATAGTTTTTATTACAGCTATGTATCCCTTGTCTTTGTACTTTTTTCAGTTTAATAAATATTAATTCAAGTAGTCATCTGCTGTGTCTCGAGCCCTACCTTCTCCTCCTTCATGTCATGAACCCTCCCCCTCGACATGCTCGGGGGCTTGGCTAAAGCCAACACAAAGGTCAAAAGACCTGGGGGTTAAATTTCCTGCTCCTCCCCCTCGACATGCTCGGGGGGCTTGGCTCAAGCCAACATAAGGGTCATTCGACCTGAGGACGTCGTCCCTCATGACTACCTACTTTGTGTTGTTGCGAGCCTGCTTGGTCGTAAAGGTTGCAAAACCTGAGTTCTAGACTGCAGAGCTGTGATGGTCGGTAAGCCAGCCTCTCCGTGAGTAGTGGTTAGCGGAGTATGATAAAAGACATGTCGTTTCAAGGCTACCAAGTTCGCGCAAACACAAAGCAAGTATGTCGTGCAGGCCAAAAAGAAAGTTATCAAGTAATATTTTACATGACTAGAGGAGGGAGGGGGTACTTCTCTAAGACTACGACTACTCTTCCCCGTCATCACCCTCATAATCAATGGCGTCCATTACCGCCATAGCGGCTTCACGCACTTCAAGCTCCACGACTTTGGGATCCTTCGTCGCGTCTGGGCCTTCTCCGACCTTGACCATGTCAACGTCGGGGTAGTGAAACTTCACCCAGACCAATGCCTCCGTAGCCGCCGCCAAGCTCGATGCCTTCAAGAGGTCGAGCAGTTTCTCGGGTGCAGCCAGAAGACGGTCGATATCAGGCTTGGGCTCCTCCCCCTCGACCTGTGACGCCAATATGTCCATCGCAAAGTGGGCAGCATTCTTCAGGTCGTTAAGCTCCACCTCTTGCCCTGCAATGATCACCTAGTCATTCTGCAGCGCCTTCAAAGCTACCTCAAGACTGACCTCAAGATCCCTTCGAGCCTGTTTCTCATAAGCCAACTTTTGAGATACAGCGTACTCACTATCTATGGTGTCCTTCATCACTCGCTTCAGCTCTTCAGCACCAGCTTCGGCCTCCCGAAGGTTCACCTCCAAGCTTCGAACTTTCTCCTTAGTATTCTTCAGCTCGTTTTTAAGGTCATCCTCTCACCTGTGGAAATCTGCAATATACAAAAAAAACCCTGAGGTCCAGCCCTCAGCAGTACAAGGCAATGGTGGGAAAAGCGGTAAGAAAGTCGATCTTACCAATGTTCGCGGCGTTGAACTGAGAGTTGGCCTCTCGGGTCTTACGCTTCTCCTCAGCTAGCTCGTCCTCGAGCTTCTTCTTGTCCGCCGCCGCCGTCTCATGAGCCTGCTTGAGCTCCTGCTCAAGCTCGACCACCCGCAACTGTAGAGCTGCGGCGCCCCTAAGCTGGTCGGCCCTGCCCTTGGCACGGTCAGCCAGCGACTATTTTGCAGAAATAAAGCAGGTCATTAGCTACATCCAGAAAACAAGTCATTTATCCAACTCAAAGACAACGGCTCGTCGTGAGAGATTGATTGAGAGTCAAGATCGCACTACGGACCGACTTCATATCCTCGTCATCGTCAAAGATATCCTCCTCCCAGGGAGTGCCGGTCTAGTCGATGTCTTCACTCCTCAAATTTGGCCCCACGGCGTCGGACCCGATGCCTGCACACCGGTTGTTTCTGGGTTATCCTGTGGCTGCTCGATCTGTATCGGGTCCGCAGTAGGGCCCTGAGCCAACGTGCTAGGCATCGAGTTGATGGGGTCTGCATCAATGATAGGTGGAGAAGATGACGCCCCGATGTCACCAACGGAACCCTGTATTCTGGCCTCAGTGACAGGCGTAGGAGCCGCCGTCCCCACGTCGCCAACCGAAGCCTGAGTCCCGACCTCATGGTCAGATGACCTCGTCCGTGAAGGTGAATCTTGAGCACCCAAGGCACTCTGAGGTTGGACGTCTGACCTACAGAAATCCTCGTCAACACAATACAAGAAGCCGATAACAGTCAGCAAATAAGTCAACTTCAGTGCCACGATCTTACCTTACAGGAGCCGGGGCATGCAACTTCGGCCTAAAGGGCCGAACTCGAACCTGCACAGGCATCCTCGTCAGTGCACCAGCGGCAGCCTGCTGCACCTCCCTCATCCGACGGAGGTCGTCTTCGTTTGTCTTCTTCTCCAACTCCCGCTGCCTCTTGGCCGCGGGACTGAGCGACCTCCTCGCTGTATGATCTTCAACAACCGGCAGATCGTCGGTGGCCTCATCTTCATCTTCCTCGACCTCTTTGGTCCAAGGTGTAGGAATTATCAGCGTAGGGATCGCCGGAGGAGGGCTCGCCTTCCTCTTCCTCTTCTTCTTGTCAGCCTCGAGCTTGGCGGTCTTCGCCGTCTCGGCCTTGGTAGCAGCCCTCGAGGTCGACTGCTTTGCCGTTGCTGCCCTTGTCCTGTGCCTAGGCTTTGTGGCGCTGCTCGCCGTATGGCGGCTCACCACATTGTCACCGACCTCCGGGTCAGTATCCTCATCAGCTTCAATTGACGAATCAGACTGGTAATTCTCTAGCAGCACAGCCGTTGGAGGATGATATTCCTCTGACCTCAACTTTCGACATGGTTCCTCACCCTGTGCCAAGGGTGCTGGACACCAAAAGTGCATCTCCCGAACCTGCAACAAACAAGTACCAAAGAGTAAGATCGACACAATCAAACAAGCACGACAAACGACCTAGTAGTCCCAGGACTTACAGGGTCAGCTGGTCGGGTCAGGGAGTGTGCTTTTGGGCACTTTTTGCCCCGGGCACTCCCGGTGTAGATCTGTGACACCCTGGCCACCATCTCCCTTTGGGAGACCTTGCGGTTCACCTCGCGCGTGGGGTCTGATTGCCCCCAGTACTCATTTGCCGGATGCACCCGGCCCTTGATCGGCTGGATCAGGCGGCGGCAGAACGACCTCGCCACCGAGCCCCCCGTCAGCCTGTTCTTCTTAAGGTCGCGCACCAGGGGAAGCAGCTCCTTGATGTCGTCGAGCTCGCAGGAGGACAGTGGCAGGCCCCACTCCGGTATCTTCTCGGGCATATGCCCGGTTCGCTTCGGCAGCGCCGGCTTTTGGTCAGTGATATAAAACCACTCCGACCTCCAACCTCTGAAGAAGTCACCAGCGGGGATGTTGAACCCGCACTCGAAGAAAGACGCAAAGACGACCTGCTCCTTGTCGTCCTCCGTCGGGAAGGCTTCACCCGCAGGCGCCTTCCACTCCACCACTGCCTTGGGCCCCAAGAGCCCGCGATCCACCATTGCCTACACCTTCACCTCGGTCATCACCAAGGGCTCCCACACCGTCCAAGGGTCGGTGATCTGGGGAGCAGCGGCCGCCATTTCTTGAAATCGAGAAGGTTTAGATCTAAAATGCACTAGGGTTTTGACGTGCATGCGGAGCTGCGCGGCGCGTGGATGGCGGAGCTGACGTTCGGTCTGCTATAGATGGCGGCGGGCCGAGGATCCCTAGGCGGAGCTTGGATGCGGGGTGCGTGGCGGCTAGGGTACGAAGGTTGCGACGGAGACGGCAAGAGGAGGAAGAAGACAGAGGGGGACGGTCAACGCCGATCCCCGCTACTCTATTTATAAGGGCCCCACCGCGGGTACCCGCTGCGGATCCTTACGATGCAAGGAGCTCGTCGTAACGGCTATGTGCTGCTAATTTCGCGAGACGATCTCGCCGGATTTTACGCCAACGGCTATATGCCTAATGGAGAGTTTCACGACCTATGCCCTGAGTTTAGGTCGTGAGTACAAGAAAGATGTCAGGTCGTCATGACGGAATATTCAATCTCCATGAGGTCGATAAGCCCCCAAATTCCATCACCATTACATGACAGAAGAGAGCGAACATTACACGGGAACTTCGAAGATACACAAGTCGCCTGCGACCTTATTGGATCCAGAACCCGTCACAAAAATACAAACGTACACGAAGACCTGATCTACCTAGAGCAATCCTTGAGGTGTACTCTGCTATAGCCGAGCACGTCGCAAGAATTCTTCTAGCCTCAGGACCTCGATGGTGGCCTTGCGGTGAACAAGTGCATGACGCTGCACATAGCAGGCCACGCTCGGTGCCGGACTATGGAATGCAGACACGAACTTGCTCTTCGGCACGGAGCGCAAGCCTTCGACGAGCATCACATGCTCCCCAAAGACTTACAGCTTCACCTCGGGCCTCTACAGCATCACCTCCAAACTCTCCTTGATTCCTCGCTGAGGCACGGTACAAAGAGTGGGTGTGCTGTCTACATTTCGCAAGAGTTCTTCTAGCTCCAAGCCTCTACAAACTTCGTATCCTACAATCTGGTGGGCGGACACATGCCCATGGCATGGCCTCAATAACTACCCTGCGGCTTCATAGCTCAACAATGCTCGGTGCTTGCCTCCTTCAGCCTTATGGTGCTATTTATAGCTAGAGCCGGGCCTCGAGCAGTCGACGCAGTAATGACACTGTCCCCACGTGGTCCAGAGGCCCTGCAGACATGTGCATGATTAAAGGCGACGACTTTACCCTGCCTCGCGACATCTTTGTCACTAAGCGCATTAATGATGCCTGAGGCCGCCGCAGCGTCACATGGCTACAGTACACCCCTTGATTCGTGGGCAGTTTGTCATTTTCTGGGTGGCAAGAGAATCTCCGACCACTGTTGACCCATGACCCACCAGTCTACAGAAATAAACAAGCCTGACCTTGTGTCAGAGGGCCCTGCGCCTCACTGCTACTACAGTCAACGACGATGATCAATGCACCCTTTACAACTCTATGTTTTCATTGCACCCGCTAGGCTCTGCGTCTTGATGCACCCGTTATGGCTCTGCATGTAAACGGACCTATTCCAATCAGCCTATATTTCTATTTCCTGAGCAGAATGGTCGTAGGTTCGATTGAAGACCTTCCGGGGTAGACGTGCCTCGCTGCTCTGCCAGATCCGTCTAGGCGCCTAGAGATCAGAAGCTTCACGTCTGCAATTTTCGTCGGGCCTCCGTGGTCGGTGTGCCTGCTACTTAGGTCGCCAATACCTTTGTACTATGGCTCCGCTGGATGATTGATAGCTATGTTGGTGGTCTGGGCACTAAGATGGCCTCCCTGAGGTCGGTGTGCCTTAAAACCTAGGTCTTGCAATACCTCGGTATGTCTACGGCTCTGCCAACCTAGTTGGGCGCCCTGGATGTGTGACCTTCCTGAGGTCGGTGTGCTCTTATAGCCCTGCCAGCCTGCTCTGGACACCTAGGATTTTACGTCGGGAATGAAGGCCTCCCTGCGAAGTGCGCGCCTAAAGGCCCTGCCAAGTATTTCCAGATACTTGGACGTTTTTGATTTGAGACCTCCCTAAGGTCGGCATGCCTCGAGTGGCCCTGCCAGACTCTCTGTAGCTATGTAGGATATCTGGATGTCTCTACACTCCATTTGATCAAGATCTCTATATTTTCTCAGCAAACGATTCCGGACATCACAACTTCAGCTACGATATAATCAATGACCTCTTCATGCGCCTTTCAAGATCCTGCTGGGTATCCTCAGATACTGGACATTGATGATTTGAGGCCTCTTTAAGGTCGGCACGCCTAAAAGGCCTCCTTGAGGTCGGCCCTGCCAGCCTCCTTGCAGCTATGCTAGGAGGTCTGGGTGTCTCTACACTTTGTTCGATCAAGACCATGATTCAGTTTTTCTTCTCTTTTTGAGCATCAAACCAGCCATGCTGCCTACTTCAATGCTCGAGGACTACTCTACAAGAGTGTCTCTGACGCCTTGTTGTTTCCTACGCTGTACCGACCTGTTGGGAAACTTGTTTCTCACCACGTCGTTACTCAACCAACTTTTTCTTCTCTTTCTTTTTTGGATCATCATACCGGCCATCCTGCCCGCCACGATGCTCGGATACTACTCTACGAGTGCATCCTTGATGCCCTCTGAATTTTTTCGTCATCATTTCGATCTATTGGAAGCTTGCTTCCTATAGGTCGTCAGTCGACCTCTCTTCGTTCGGCAAAACTTCAAACAGGTCGGCTACTAAGTTGATTTGTTCTTTTCTTTTTGACCGACGTGCATGCTATTCGATCTGTCGATAGCTCTACGACTTCGTCATGACCTTTCTAAGGTCGCTGCGCCTACACCTCGCTCGAGGGCTTGTGAGACATGGGTACCCCTGGGTCCCCACCGACCAGGCTCACGGCCGTCCCCGACAAGTGGGTCCGGCCTACCAGAAGACCCGCTGACCTGTTAGTGGGCCCAACTGACCTAGTTGGCGGCCCACACGACCTCCTGAAGACCTTCCAGAAGATTCTAAGACGACCTTATCCAGAAACGACCTCAAGACTTGTCGTACAAGATAAGTCATCGGTGGATTCCGACCAAGCAGATCGATGGATATGGCAGGTGTTGTAATCAACTAGACTTAGGTCTCCTGGTCGTAACCGACCAGAAGTCTGGGCGCCGACCTTGTCCGCTGGCCAATATATGGCGGGCAGGGCGACCCCTTGTACAATCACACAATCCCCAAGCAATCTACACCAACAATTGGACGTAGGGTTTTACTCTCCGGAGGCCCGAACCAGTATAAACTCGCCCTGTTCTCTGTGTTCCGTGTGCTCGTGCACAACCTTCGAGTTCTTAGCCTTAGATTCCCCCTCGCCGAACAACTAAACCACCGGGGTCAACCACCCTGTGGGCTGTCTAGATCTAAACATCTGGCAGGATCGCAAGGCTTGCGTCGAGGCTAAGCAAGTTTGCGGTCGCTGGGCATCCGTCCGATGGTGCAGAGACAAAGATTCCCAAAGTGCCCCTCGGGGGTGTGTATCCTAGTATTAGGCCTTAGGGGTATTTTAGTCTTTCGTCTTGCCTCCATATAACCCAAGTGGTGAGAGGATGGCAGCTATCTCTTGGAACCCTAGCTCATTTTGTTTTGCTATTTTCCTCTTCCTTTTTCTTTTCGAATTTCTAGGACTAGCTTGAGAGCTTCATGGTGAGATCTAGTGAGAGGGAAGGATGATCGGGCGGCAAGCTAGACCTTGTATGAACCTCTTTGGTTTGTATAGATGATTCGGCGTGGTTCCTCAATGCTTGGATGTGTCTTTCCCGTTTCTCCTTTTTGGTGATTTTCGGAGCTCTTTCTTGGCGAATTTCTTGTGGCGGTTTCGAGGCCTTTCTCTTTGGGATTTGGTGGGGGATGTATGCCTGAAACCTTCGTGGTTCTTTTCCCTGTGATTCTCCTCCCAAATCCGTGAGCAAAGGGGCTCGATTTTGGGTTTTTCTTGGCTCTAGGATTACAGGCGTTCTTGGTGGGATTTCTTCGATTCCTCTCGATTTCGCGAGTTTTGGTGGACCAAATCTTGGCTATGGAGTACCCATGAGGTGTTCCTACTATCTCCAAAGTCTTGCACAAATCCGTGGAGCGATTCGGGAGATCAGGAGTTGGATTTGGGGGAGTTGACCCGCGGGTGCTGTTCATCCCGAGCGTCCCAGCCTGACCGGTCTGACCGGTGTGCAGAGGCTTCGTGGGTTTTGCCTCGGGTGAACGTTTTGGTGAGTTCCCCATTGTCCCGTGTTGCTGCTGTTTCGAGTTTGGTTCGTTTTGGAGCTCGGAAGGTCAGGTTTGTGATTTTGGGGCTTCCTAGCTTAGACCGGTCTGAACGGCATGCTACACCGGCCTGACCGGTGTAGGAGCTTTCTGTGGAAGTTCTCAGGATCTGTTGGGGTGCTCCAGCAGGGACCAGTCTGACCGATGCTGCTCACCGGTCTGACCGGTGCAGGTCAGTGGTGCTCGAGTTGCTAGTTCCGCTGCGTTCTCGAGTCGGTGTAGGTGGTTGTTGGTTCCTAGGACCAGTAGCACTCTAGTGGCTGCGTGGTCTTGGCCAACTTGGGTTGTTGAGTCGGAGACGTGCTTTGGAAGCCTTGTTCATCTTGTTGGAGTGTCCATCTCCTTCGAGAAGAATTTTTATCGGCTCCCATTCACTCCCTCCTCTCTGGTTCGCCGTTTCGGTCCTTCAAGTGGTATCCGAGCCGGTTACGGATCTTCAGATTCTAACCAGTCTAAGATCCAAGGATGGCGTACCAGGAACGGGGTTCGGGTCCTCCGCACTTCGATGGCAAAAACTACCAGATGTAGCAGAGGCGGATGGCGGCATTCCTCCGTGGTAAGGGTCAGATCCTTTGGGATGTCATAGTGAACACAGCTTATGTTCATCCGATGAACTTCCTTGCTCTGGGATCGAGGGACATGTTCGACGCCAACAACAAGGTGGTCGACTACTTGTTTCGTGCTCTGTGTCAATCCGAATTCGATCGGGTTCAGACAGAGGAAATAGCTTGTAGGATTTGGTTGGAGCTGAAGAATGCTCATGCTGGGAATGCTGAGGTTCAGGCACGGTTGTATGCGACCTACCGGAGAGAGTACGAGAACTTCACTCATCTCCCTGGTGAGTCTATTGATGCCTTGTTCCAGCGGTTCACGGTGGTTGTGAACAACATGAGGGCCAATGTCGACGTCCTCCCGTACGATGACCATGATAGAGCTGTGAAGCTCTTACACGCGCTGGATCGTACCGTGTGGGATGGAAAGGTTGAGGCCATTCTTGAGTCCGAGAAGTACACCACTCTGACGGTGAACGAGCTGTTCTCTAAGCTTAAGTCTACTGAGGTTGATCGTGGTATGACAGCCTGTCTTGAGAGCCCGACTGACTCCCATAGTCTTGCTCTCGTCGGTGGCAAAGTGGCTAAGTCTAACGCTAATGCATCCTACAGGATGTACTCTCTGTCTTCTTTGATGTCTTTGCCAGACGAGGAGTTCAACGTGCTTGGAGAGGATGAGCTGGCGTTGCTGACCAGGCGGTTTGAGAGGTTGCACGAGAACCGGGTGAACACGAGGAGGACAGCACGGATGTGCTTTCATTGCGGCAAGCCAGGACACTTTGTCGCCGACTGTACGGAGAAGACGGAGAACAAGGACGGCTACAAGGACGGCTACAAGCACCGGTCGAACAAGGACAACAAGTACCGATCAAGGTGTGATCACAAGCACAAGAACAAGCACAAGGACGAGCGACGGTCGAGGAAGATGGACGGCCGCGGCAGGAAGGCCCGAGCAATGGTCGGAGCGAGCAACGTCGACTCCAGCTCTGCCTACTCTTCCTCAAGCTCGAGTACCAGTGAAGACGAAGGCGATCGGCGCAAGAACAAGAAGTCATCCAAGAACTTAAGCGGGCTGAGCTGCTATGCGAGAGATGGCTTCTGCGGCATGGCTCGTAGCTCCGACAGCAAGAAGAGTCACCAGAGCGACTCGGACTCTGACTCCGAGGATGAGGTACATGACGAGCTTCCCTTCTTGCATGAGGAGAACGAGCATCTTGGCAAGTTGCTTGATAATCGTGATGACATGCTTAGAGAGGCAAAGAAGATGAGGAAAGAGCTTAGGGCCTCACTAGAAGATGCTAGGAACCGTGTGGCTGAGCTAGAAACCCAGTACCTTGATGCTAAGCTTGAGATTGATTCACTTAAGGCTTCACCTGTGGTTTCTGATGAGATTGATTGTTGTGATTGCTCTGTGTACCTAGCTGATCTTACTGCTCTTAAGGATAAGCATGCCTCTACTTGTGATGAACTAGATGTGCTTAGGGTTGAAGTGGCTGAGCTTAAGTCTAGACCTGCTTTGCTAGGTGCTTACACTTCTTGCCCTGTTTTGCATGGAAAGATTGATGTGATGCATGCTTATACTGTTTCGCTTGAGGCTAAGTTGAAAGAACCTGTTCCCACTTCTTGCTCTACTTGTGAAGTGCATGCTTTGAAAAATCTGGAACTTGCACATTATGTGGATCGCTTGCAGGATGAGAACGATGAGTTGAGAAAGATGATGGGTTGGTTGTCGGGTCATGAACCACAGCTTAGAATGATGATTGAGGCATACAAGCGCTATGATGGGCAAGCGCTTGGCTCGGAGAAAGTTGGAGAGTGTAGTGGTGTGGGAGGAGAGAAAATTGGTGATATCCCAGCTCCACCAAAAACCTTCCACAAGAATGCCTATGCTCCAAAGCCCAACCCACTGAGGAACAAACTTGACACAACCCCAGATCCTCCCATATTTCCTCGCCCAACAAATGATTTCCAGAAACCGGTGAAGTTTGTGAGCTCCAAGGAGAGTGAGGTTGGAGAGAAGAAGGGTGAGAAGCCGAGTGGGGAGAAACCAAGTGAGCAGCCCCATCCCAAGCCTAAGCCTAAGCCCATAAGGTTTCATTGTGACTATTGTGGGAGAGATGGTCACAAGGGTGAGTTTTGCTTCAAGAGGAAGCGTGCGGAGAGAATGGCTAAGGAGTGGGCTAACAAGGACAGGTACCACCCTTCAGATGGTGTACCTGAGCCTCGTATGCAGATGCCCAGGGCCAAGGCGATTGTGAGGACGGTTCCGGCTTGGGGAGATCGAAAGGTGGCAGGTGGTGCTGCTCGCCGAGCACCACCGGTCAGACCGGTGCAGGTCTGGGCAGATAGGGATCTGGTTTTCGTGCTCGTACGGATGCTCGGTTCGGTTCAGGTGGTCATGGTTCTGGGGGTTGGTCTGGTGAGTTTGCAGGTGGTCAGTTTGCTAGACGTTCTCCACCTCGTGCTCAATACGAGGGTGGGAGGAGTCGTAGCTTTGAGATGGAGAGGAGGAACGGTCCACGGCCTTCCTTTCGTGGTTTTCGTTCTCCTCCAGCTAGACAGGGGTGGTTCCCGTGGTGGTTTTCGTGGTGGTAGCTTTGATAGGCGTGATGATTAGGTTTGTGCTAACCCCACTTTGGAGCAAATGGCTTGGCACTGGTTTTACTCTTTTGGTACTAACCCCAGTGCAGAGTCGTTTGTTCACTCACGTGCTCGTTTTTGAATTTCAGGTGGGAGACTTGAGGAACGTTTGGTTGATTGACTCCGGTTGCTTGAGGCATATGACCAGAGACAAGGGGTGGTTCTCAAGTCTCGTCCCGGTGGTGTCCAAGACATACATCACCTTTGGGGACAATGGGCGAGGGCGTGTGCTTTCATAAGGTGAGATTAAGGTAAGTGACAAGGTCACTCTCAGGCGTGTTGCTCTTGTTCAATCGCTGGGGTTCAATTTGCTTTCCATGTCCCAGTTGTTGGATGAGGGTTTTGAGGTGTTGTTTCGGCCTGGTGGTTCTCGGATTTTGGATTCTCGAGGGGACCTAGTTTGCATGGTCGTTCCCGAGGGTCAAGTGTTTCGAGTGGATTTTTCTCAGTCTTCTGGTGTGGAGCGTTGTTTCTTGGCTGGATCTTCGAGTGAGTTGTGGAAGTGGCATAGGAAGTTGGGTCACTTAAGCTTTGACCTTTTGTCTCGCTTGAGTAAACTCAATTTGGTCCGAGGATTGCCATGGCTGAGGTTTGAAAAAGAGTTGGTTTGTGCGCCGTGTCGGCATGCTAAGATGGTAGCTGCTTCCCATCCACCCCTCACTGATGTGATGACGGAGCGTCCATGCGAGCTGCTCCATATGGACCTTGTTGGCCCAACTCGTGTGCGATCTGTCGGTGGGAAGTGGTACGTTCTGGTTGTGGTGGACGACTACTCTCGGTATGCATGGGTTTTCTTTCTTAAGGAGAAAGGAGAGACGTTTGGTTTTGTTCGAGATCTTGTCTTGAGGTTGAGAAACGAGAGGCACGGAGATGCCATACGAGCGATCCACAGTGACAATGGCTCGGAATTTAAACACTCTCGCTTCGAAACCTTTTGCCATGACTTAGGTCTTGAACACCAGTTTTCGAGTCCGTATATGCCTCCCAAGAACGGCGTAGTTGAAAGGAAAAATAGAACCTTGTGCGAGATGGCTCGGATGATGCTCGATGAGCATAGGACTCCGAGGAGGTTCTGGGCTGAGGCGGTGAATACCGCGTGTTATGTGTCGAACAGGATTTACCTCAGGGTGCATAAGAAGAAAACCTGTTACGAGTTGATGCACGGTAGAACTCCCAAGGTGTGTCACTTTCACGTGTTTGGGTGCAAATGCTTCATTCTTAAGAAAGGGAAAAAGTTGGACAAGTTCGAGGCTAGGTCTGTCGATGGCATTTTCTTTGGTTACGCGTCTCATTCTAGAGCCTTTCGAGTGCTCAACCTTGAAACTAACCAAATCGTGGAGACTTGCGAGGTTACCTTCGACGAGACACAACCACGTAGTCAGCTTGTTTTTGAGTGTGCAGGTGACGACGAACTTGGCGAGGAGATTTTCCAGGAGGAGGAGCATGAACATGGAGATGATGAAGACGGCAGTGTGGTGCCCGTGGCTGAGCATGTACCTACTACTTCGACTATGGTGGTGATCGGGCCCTCTCCCACACCTACAACGACAAACCCAGATTAAGGCGAAGCTGCTGTTGAGGGGGAGGTAGCATCAAGGCGAGAACCTCCCCGACGAGTTCAAGTGGATCACGCAGCTTCGAGAATCATCGGCGACATCAATGAACGCACTACACGGTCGAGGGTTCGAAACAATTCTCACTTTGCTCATGCTGCTTTTGTTGCTACTTTCGAGCCCAAGGACATTGGACACGCGCTATCTGATCACAATTGGGTTAATTCGATGCATGAGGAGTTGGAGAACTTTGAGAGAAACCAAGTTTGGGAGTTGGTGGATCCTCCACCGGGGTGTAAGCCGATTGGAACAAAATGAGTGTGGAAAAATAAAGAGGGAGAGAAAGGAGAAGTGGTGAGAAACAAGTCGAGGTTGGTGGCGCAAGGGTATAGTCAGAAAGAGGGGATCGACTACGAGGAGACCTTTGCTCCCGTAGCCCGTTTGGAGGCGATTAGGATCCTTCTAGCCTTTTCCGTGGCTAAAGGGTTCAAGTTGTACCAAATGGACGTGAAGAGTGCTTTTCTAAACGGTGTTTTGGAGGAAGTAGTGTATGTGAGGCAACCACCGGGGTTTGAGAGTGAGAAGTACCCCCACCGGGTGTACAAGTTGAGGAAGGCGTAGTATGGGCTGAAGTAGGCGCCTAGAGCTTGGTACGGTAGGTTGAGGGTGTTCCTGTTTGAGAGAGGGTTTGAGATGGGGAAGGTCGATCAGACCTTGTTTCTCCTCAGGCAAGGCAAAGATATCCTGATTGTGCATGTATACGTGGATGATATTGTCTTTGGTGGCTCGTCTAACTCTCTTGTTGCAAGATTTACAGAAGACATGAGCAGGGAATTTGAGATGAGCATGATGGGTGAGTTGCAGTTCTTCCTCGGGCTACAGATCAAGCAATCAAAGGAAGGACCATTTGTGCACCAAGCCAAGTACACCAAGGACATTGTGAGGAAGTTCAAGATGGAGGACTCCAAGGCCATGGCGACGCCTATGAGTACGACTACAGCTCTTGATGCGGACGAGGACGGTGAACACATGGACCAGAAGGAGTACCGGAGCATGATCGGGTCACTCCTCTACTTGACGGCGACGAGGCCGGACATCCAATTCTCGGTATGTCTGTGCGCTTGTTTTCAAGCGTCTCCGAAGACTTCGCATCGGCAAGCAGTCAAGCGCATATTCAGGTATTTGCGTCATACTCCCGACTTTGGCCTTTGGTACTCCGCGTCTTCTTCTTTGGCTCTTCATGGATTTTCGGACGCGGATTTTGCCGGGTGTCGGTTGGATAGGAAGTCCACTTTTGGGACTTGCCAGTTCTTGGGTTCTTCTTTGGTGTCTTGGTCTTCCCGCAAACAGTCGAGTGTTGCTCAATCCACTACCGAGGCAGAGTATGTGGCCACAACTAGTTGTTGCTCTCAGCTCCTTTGGATCACATACACCATGAGTGACTTTGGTGAGGAGTATACCCATGTCCCACTTCAATGTGATAGCACAAGTGCCATAAGTGTTGCAAAGAACCCAGTGCTACATTCTAAAACCAAGCACATAGAAGTGAGGTATCATTTCCTAAGAGACAACGTAGAGAAAGGAAAAATCGCTTTGATCCATGTACCTACACATGACCAGCTAGCCAATTTTTTCACCAAACCCCTAGATCAAGCAACTTTCACTCATTTGCGGGGAGAGCTTGGTGTTTGTTTGATTTCTTGAGTTGGTTGTGTGGAAGCTCCTCTGTAGCATATGTATAGCTTTCCTTTGTGTGCATTTCTTGCATTTTGCATTGCATTTGTATCATGATGTATAGTCATCTTTGTATGATAGGTTGCATGCATTGTGTACAATATGCATTTTGTAGGAAAGCTTCTCCTATATACATTGTTCACCATGGTATGATATATATGATCTTTTGAGCTAGTTTGGTATGATATGGCTTAGTGTGGCTTAGCTCTTAATGATCTTGATTTATATCCATGGTTGATGGCTATGTTTTTCAAAAATGTCATATGTATGCTCTCTTGTGAGTAAATGCCTTTATATGATCTTGACATGTTTTTGTGGCTTGGCTATGCTTAATTTGTGGTTGGATAGCTTATTTTGATCATATGGGGCCAAAGGCCCATTTTACCATCATGAATGTTTAGCCCCCATGCTTCATCTTGTGGAGGGGCATAAGTTCCTTTTTGTCGCAAAGACATTTCATGTACCAATTATGAATCTGAAAATGAAATGTAATTTGCTTGGAAAATGTGCTTCCATGTCATATGTACTTAATTTACTTGCCTTTGGGTGCTAAACCATTGCATGTTGCTTACCAATGAGAAGTCTCATATCTAGAAGTAAGCACATGGCTCGGTGGCTTTGACATGACATGAGGTGCTTGTGGATGTTTATGATGGTCTTATGCTTAGAATGGTTGTCCTAGCATGAAGTTTGTGTGGCTTTGCCATTTTGACATGTTTTGATCATGTTTAGGACTTTGCTAATGAGAGGGTGATTTTTTGCAAAAATAGTCTTTCCTATCTTAGCTTCGCCCAATGGTTGAGAAACTTGGTGATCTTGTAGTTTTTGTCCATATGAAGCTATCGAGTATCTAACTTGCTCATTGGAGGTGTGTAGAATGCTATGTTGAATTTTGTCTATTTGAGAAGCTCTAGGTTACATTTTTCGCATTTTTGGCTTGATTCATGCATTGTCAACAAGGGGGAGAAGTTTGAGCATGTTTTGGCTTGCTGCATGCATTTAGAAGGTTTCCAAGTGGTTTCGAGCTAGTTTTGAACTCGTGCAGTTCCCAGTTTTTCCCAGGTGTCATCGGCCTGACCAGTGCTGCTCACCGGTCTGACCAGTGTGAGTTCCCAGGTGCTGGGCGATCTTGTCCACCGGTCTGACCGGTGAGGTTGACCGGTCTGACCAGTCAGAGCAAAGCTGAGGCAGCTGCTCTGTTTTGTGAAGTGGTCCGCATGTTTTCGTCCAGGGGGAGTTGCATTGGTTCAGGGGGAGCTTGCATGTGTGCAGGAGGAGCTCCTTGTGGTTTTCGAGCTTTGGATTGGTGGTTTGTGCTCTTTGCTTGAGCATGCTTTGTCTCGGATGTGTCGAGCCGTTGCCCTTGCCTAAGGGGTCCGAGACTTGTCTTCTTCAAGTGATCTTGCTCTTTGCCTTTTCCTTTGGCTTTCGGTCGCTTGTTGGAGTTTCCTTTAGTCGTTTATTTTCTTTTCCTTTTCTCTTTGGTTACCAAAATGTGTGTGTTGTCAATGCACTCATCAAGGGGGAGATTGAGAGCCTGTGTGGTTCGAGGACCGGTGGTAGGTCGCTTCCTGGTGTGATGAGTGATTGACAACGTGGTGTGGACTGATTCTTGGCTAAGTATTGCAGGTGCAGGTTGCGGCTTGACTGGTGTTGGTGCAGGTGAAGAACAAGCGCGAAAGGTCGTTGCTGGTGAGGCCTCCAGGTGTGGAGAAGACAAGTAGGCTTGGTTCGAGGGACCCAGTGGCCAGCGGAGTCAAGTGCGGGCCGCATGGTGGCAAGAACGGCAAGATGAAGTCATGGACGGTTTCTTGGTTGAGCCTCAAAACCAAGGTCGAGCCGGGACTACGTGGTTGCCGAGTCTTGAGTGGTGATTGGCGGAGGCTACACCGAGTTCGTGGGGTTTCCGGTGGTTCACCAGAAAACCACTGGGTTCCTTGGTTGATCCACAAAGCCAAGACCGAAGACCGAAGACGGAGGTGCAGCAGCATCAGACCGGTCTGACCGGTGGGTCTGACCGGTGGGTACCTGTTTGACCGGTGAAGAGCACCGGTCTGACCGGTGTGCGACGACGCAGTCCAGAGACTTCGAAGCGGAGGACACGCATCGGGATCGCAAGGCTTGCGTGGAGGCTAAGCAAGTTTGCGGTCGCTGGGCATCCGTCTGATGGTGCAGAGACAAAGATTCCCAAAGTGCCCCTCGGGGGTGTGTATCCTAGTATTAGGCCTTAGGGGTATTTTAGTCTTTCGGCTTGCCTCCCTATAACCCAAGTGGTGAGAGGGTGGCAGCCATCTCTTGGAACTCTAGCTCATTTTGTTTTGCTATTTTCCTCTTCCTTTTTCTTTTGGAATTTCTAGGACTAGCCTGAGAGCTTCATGGTGAGATCTTGTGAGAGAGAAGGATGATCGGGCGGCAAGCTAGACCTTGTATGAACCTCTTTGGTATGTATAGATGAGTCGGCGTGGTTCTTCAAGGCTTGGATGTGTCTTTCCCGTTTCTCCTTTTTGGTGATTTTCGGAGCTCTTTCTTGGCGAATTTCTTGTGGCGGTTTCGAGGCCTTTCTCTTTGGGATTTGGTGGGGGATGTATGCTTGAACCCTTCGTGGTTCTTTTCCCTGTGATTCTCCTCCCAAATCCGTGAGCAAAGGGGCTCGATTTTGGGTTTTTCTTGGCTCTAGGGCTAGAGGCGTTCTTGGTGGGATTTCTTCGATTCCTCTCGATTAAGCGAGTTTTGGTGGACCAAATCTTGGCTATGGAGTGCCCATGAGGTGTTCCTACTATCCCCAAAGTCTTGCACAAATCCGTGGAGCGATTCGGGAGATCGGGAGTTGGATTTGGGGGAGTTGACCCGCGGGTGTTGTTCATCCCGAGCATCCCAACCCGACCGGTCTGACCGGTGCTGCTCACCGGTCTGACTGGTGCAGAGGCTTCGTGGGTTTTGTCTCGGGTGAACGTTTTGGTGAGTTCCCCGTTGTCCCGTGTTGCTGCTGTTTCGAGTTTGGTTCGTTTTGGAGCTCGGAAAGTCAGGTTTGTGATTTTGGGGCTTCCTGTCTTAGACCGGTCTGACCGGCGTGCTACACCGGCCTGACCGGTGTAGGAGGTTTCTGTGGAAGTTCTCAGGATCTGTTGGGGTGCTCCAGCAAGGACCGGTCTGACCGGTGCTGCTCACCGGTCTGACCGGTGCAGGTCAGTGGTGCTCGAGTTGCTAGTTCCGCTGCGTTCTCGAGTCGGTGTAGGTGGTTGTTGGTTCCTAGGACCAGTAGCACTCCAGTGGCTGTGTGGTCTTGGCCAACTTGGGTAGTTGAGTCGGAGACGTGCTTTGGAAGCCTTGTTCATCTTGTTGGAGTGTCCATCTGCTTCGAGAAGAATTTTTATCGGCTCCCATTCACTCCCCCCCTCTCTGGTTCGCCGTTTCGGTCCTTCAAATTCGCCCACCCTCTCATCCTGTCCTCAAATGATGGTATCTCAACTTCCGGAGGCTCATGAGAGGGAAGAGAGCGAGGAGGTTGAAAACCTTGGGCATTGTGCAATAATTTCATCGTGTCTTGCATTCTCTTGTTGGCTCTCCTCGACCTTTGCTGCTCTACTTGTATGTCATGCTGCCTCTTACACATCCCAAAAATGAAGTGTACAAACTTTCTCAAAGGAGATGTGGACTCGAGGGGTCTGTTCTGGTCCTAGCCCCACCACCGGTCAGACCGGTGCTCACCACCGGTCAGACTAGTGACGGCTTGAGGGCCAGTCTGCTGCTAAAACTGCTGTGTAACCCCTTTTTCAAAGATTTCTTGCTCAGGACCAGCTACTTCATCTGCTCTAGGTGATGGAAGCTTTGGATTCTTGCTTGGATTGAGCCTCAACGGCTTATGCTTCACACCTTTGGGAAACTCCGTCTTTGCAACTCTCTCAACCATATACATGATGTAAGGACTGTAGCTGCAAATTTTCTTAGGGTCTTCGGATAGGTGCTTGATTTCTTGCCAAAAGAAGTCCCCAACACTAAACTCAGGAGCTCCCGGTCTCAATGCTACCCATCAAATTTTTCTGAAATTTGGTGACCTCTGAGGGATTCCCATCTCTAGGTGTAATAGACACCCTAAGGAGCCTATTTAGTGCAGCGTAGTAGGTGTAGAGATTTTTCACCTTTCCATAGAAAGCATGGTCACCTCTAGGGTACATGAGGTGCATGGCATCGTTATCAAGCTCACCCTCATCATGAAGCTTCCTTAGATCTTTGTCGCCCTCCATGATCCTAAAGCACCTCAAGAACCTAGTGAAGGTGATGGAATACCTCTGTCCATTGGTCATCCAAATCATAGATCTTTCACCATTGATATATCCAAAATGTACTATGGCATAAAATTGACCTATTATCTCTTTATTCCAATCATATCGGAAACCCATAAGATGTTTGACCCTTTGCCTTTCACAATTGCTAATCACTTCATTTAATATAGGGTCATCCTTTCTAGCCATATGGTTCCAATCCACATATTGGGCCTTGTGTGTGATTTTGGGCTTCTTGATTATCACCATGGTGTAATAGTCTTGCTGAAACTTTGCCCAAAACCTAAGATTGGATGCAGTTCTTGCCTCATCATATGGATTTTTATTTCTCAACTTCTTTAGGGCTTTGGTCATGCCCGAGCCATGGTACTTCAGTGGCGTCAGGATAAATGTAGTTAGGTGGCACGATTCTCAACCTATCCTGATCATCATCATCCTCGTCCATGGCATCCACATCCTCTTCTTCCTCATCATCATCATCCTCATCCTCTGCTTCCTCGGACCCATCATCATCAGAACCAGCCTCTCTATTTTTCCTTAGCTCAAACTGACCCTGATAGGGCTCATCCTCAACATCATCATCACTGCTAGTGCTGGTATCACCTCCAAGGTCATCATGCGCCTCTGCACTTCCTTGAACTGAACGAGGCCTCAACCTCTTCCCACTGACATTGACGGTGCTCCCTGCCCCAAGGTCACCGGGAGTGGTTCCTCTGCGAGAATACACATCTTATTTCCGCTTTTTAGCACCCTCCTTTTCCCTAACCATAGCTGCTATCCTGAGTCACAAAAAGGATGACAAGATTGTATAAGACTCTAGGAACAATATTGAATTGATATAGGATTTGAGTATTGCAGTTTAGAACAATTGGGTTTGTTCTGGGCCGCACCGGTCAGACTGATGCCACCCAGAACAGAGCCAATGGCCCTAATCGACAATATGATCAGCTATAAATCTAAGATATTGATCAAGATATACATGAGACATTCCTAAGTTGATAGGAGTTGAAAACATCGAAGGAATCAAGATTTAGGGTTGGACAGGCCCCACTGGTCAGACCGGTGCTCCCGACCAGTCAGACCAGTCAGGGTCGTCCATCCCCAAATCTCAATTTCTCACAATGTATCCAACGAAAAGTTTGAGACTCTAGGCATATCATCTAGGGGTTGTCAGGAGATGATATACCAAAGGAAATTCAAATCTTTGCAAGGAGTAGAGAGATCGGGCAAAGACAACATTTGAATACCTTTGGAAAGAGGAACTCGAATGGAATCCAAAGAACTCGAAGTGGAATCAATGGAGGTGCCTTGGGAGAGTCTTTTCCACCAAAAATCCACCCACTTCCTTGGTTGAATCTTCAAATCTCCATAGGGGGTGAGTATGGTGGAAGGAGGGAGGAGAGAGGGTGCCCACGGGATGAATGGAGATGAATGCTGGTGAAATGATAGAGGAGAGAGAAGATGGAGGGTAAAAGTAGATATTTTTCTACTATGCATTCACGAGTGTGTCCCGGGCTCCACCAGTCAGATCGGTGAGAGGCACCGGTCAGACCGGTGACCCTCTTTGGTTCAACTAGAGGCACCATATCAGTAGAACCGATGCAACACTAGAAGTACCGATGATTTTGATAATTCAAACAGAGAGATCTTATCAGTAGTTCCGTCTTGGGCCCGGAAGTTTCGATCCATCCTTCCCATTTTTGAGATTTTGCCTCTGAAAACTTCACTTGATATTTTATAGACAAATATACTTCCACTTAGGACCCAAAGGCAAGAAGGTGTGGCTCTAGGGTCCCACCGGTTAGACCGGTGGCTAGCACCGGTCAGACCGGTGCTCCCTTGAGACACACACAGATCTGATTTTGCAACATTTTGATCCTTACTCCTTCACAAAGACTAGATAAGAGATGTAGAAATGATATTGGTCCATATTTTGACAAATCTTGAAAGAATGAAAGATGATCCAATTTAATTGATAGTTCTTGATTCATCCAAGAGTGAGAGAGATAGATAAACATAGATTTTATGGACTTGTGAAAATCTTCTTAATTGTGACTAGCCATCAATCAAATAAAGGGAACTATAGTCACAACTAAGTTGATTGGGTCACAAAGACCAAGAATCAAATATTTTTCAGATAAGCACACTTCCTATACATGCTAGTTGATTTTTCGAAAAATCTATCCTATGTCACAAAGTGCATGCATCCACTTCAAAATAGCCGTTCTAGCATATTTAGCTCATACCCTTAACAACAAGACACAAAATCGAGTGGACGCAAAGGTATCAACCAAATATCTAGAGAAACACACAAAATTCACTTGAAGCAATTACATGCTAACGATGGCACACTAGCATGGTATAATGGCCTAGGTGCATTACGGTATTTAAAAGGTTCATGGAAAAATACCTTTGCCTAGAGACCATTTCATTTGTACATATATTATATTTTAGAAAAGAGCTAGCTCATGCTTGTTCTTTTGAGAGTATTACTAATTAAGAGCTTGCATAGGGTGCACAAATAACGAGACTACAAGATCACTTAGAAGAAATTGTTAGTCGCACAAATGACACAAGTGTTGTAATGAGCTCCCCCTTAAATGGTGCTAGAGATATTTGAATTTCTCAAACAAAGCACTTTATTCAATTAAGAATTTGGTGGGGCTCATTCCAAACTTGGTCACGACACATAAATAGATTGTCAATTGAAATGTGTCGAGTATCTCATTACCTTTGATGCCAAATCACCAGATTTCATGAAAATCAGTTCCATCTCGGGTCATCCGGTCCTAGAGGCCGGGTCACCCGACAACGAATAGAGACGCACCGGGTCACCCGAGATTAGGGGTCGGGTCACCCGACTTTAACTTAATTGGTCAGCACCGGTCAGACCACTGCCCGTCACCGGTGACCGGTGACCCCCGGTGCTCAACTTTTGGTGATTTTTCCTTTCTTATCCCATGGTTGTGTGAACACATCACTAATTTAATATATGCAATAGAGACAAGACAATGCTCTACTAGAGAGCTATTAAAAGCATCGAATGGCAAGAGAGAGTATATTTTCATATAAATGTCAAAGTCTCTACCTCATGCTTTATTCACGCAAGACATGTGTCACATGAGTGTTTACTAAGAACCAAGAGTGACTTAGACTCAACAAAGGAGCACTAGTTACCGAGATGACATTGATTTATGGATTTATAGAAATTTGCTCTCCACATGGTCACTAGATCAATAATTAATTTCCATCTCTTCTAACCATGTGTTCAATGCATCTCGTTCAACCTGCAAGCTCAGCAAGCGTTTCTTGGTACCCAACATTTGTTGGGTCCTACAAGGTTAGTCATAAGATGCTTAGGAACCCAAATTTCTCTCATGCTAGTTTGAGGTGAACTAATCTCCCTCATAGCACAAGTCGTCCCATTCTTATCATTCCTAAGCTTATTGAAATCATAATGAAGAAGGTTTGATTTAGGAATGTTGTAATCTTTGCCCATGTGACCCGTTTGACGACATGCATAGCAAATGTGGCTTTTGTCCTTATTGGCCACACCATTCCTTGCAATTTCTTGTCCATGCTTGCTTCTGAGCCTTGTTCTTGGAGAAGGGGTCTTTCTTGCCTTGTTCCTTTGAAGAGTGGCTGCCTGGGCCGGCACCGGTCTGATTGGTCGGGGTGACCAGTCTGACTGGTGAAGGTCAAAGTCACTGCTCGTCGTGGTACTAGGGCAAGCGTCGGCAAAGTGTCCCTTCTCTCTGCATTTGTAGCACACTCTCCACTTGTTTGTGCTTCTTGACTTCTTGGAGAGTGTTTCTTATGTCTTGTGCTTGGTTGGGCAATGGAGAGACTTGATATGCCTAACCTTGCTCTTTTCTTGAATCTTGTTCTTATGGGTCTTGGTATGTTGTTGAGGAGTTGGTCTAGCGACAGTTGATCCCTTCTTAAGCTTCTTCGCCATGTCTTTATGGTTATCTTGAGAAGGTTGCAATTCGCTCTTCTCCTTCAACACATACAAGTCTCTTTGAAGCTTTTCAACCTCTTCCTTGCGTTCATCATTTTCTTTAGCAACGAGGTCATCACAAGATTCTGCAAGTACATGCTCAATGCTAGATTGGTTTGCTTGAGAGAAACAATCATTAGCGCAAGACAAATCAATTTGAATTTGTGAGCATATGCATATGTGAGACAGAGGTTGCAAAAAATTTTACCGATGAACGCACAACTTCATGAGTTATCTCTAGTGTTGCATAAGAATATACAAGCTTCTCATGAGAACACTCAAGTTCCTTGTGATTTGCTTGTAGAGCCATATGCTCACTAGTGAGCTTCCCTAAATTTTCTTCAAGCACTTCATTTTCTTGATCCACTGCAGCTATGCAAGCAAAGGATTTGACAATCTTATCATATTGCCTAGCGAGTGAATCATGCTTACAAACCAAGGAGGCATTCTTGAATTTGAGGGTCTTAAGTTCCTTAGCCAAGGAGCTTCAGGCCTCATTCTTCTCAATCTTTCCTTCATTGGTCCTTTTCTTTTTTTTCCATCTTGGCCATTAAGCAAGTATTGGTGCCTCTGCTAGCACCGGTCTGACTGGTCACACACAATGGTCTGACCAGTCCCTGCAGAGGGACAGAGTCTTTGCTTCGTTGGCCTTCTCCTTGCTTGGGAAGTGACACTTGAGGCTCAATGTTGTTGAATGAAGACTTTGAGCACTCCTCAAGTGGCTTCTCCATGGTTTGCTCTTGATCAATCCATTAGGGCTTCTCATATGTTATTCGAAGCATTTTCCAAATGGTGTGTGCACCAATCTCATTTTCCTCATTGACGAAATCATGCACACCATCACTCAAAGTACTACAAAAGTAATTAAATACTTGAGAGTTGCATTGCCAATGCTCTAAGTCCTCTAGGGATGATTTTGACAAGTCAATTCTGTTTTCCCTAAGGTGAGGAGGTAGAATACTAGCAACAACAACCTTCTCAGCAAGTGGACCCATGGTCCTAATATAATTGAGTACATGAATTGACCAAGAAGCATAATTTGATCCATCTAGAGCTAGAGGCTAAGAAGGTACCTCACTAGTTGTCGACATCGTCAAACTCCGAACGGTTAAGCTCGAAACGGAGCTCTTGGCTCTGATACCAATTGAAAGGACCTTAATGTCTCCTAAAAGGGGGTGAATAGGCGTGACGACCAATTTAAACCTTTCTTCCCCGAAAACTTGAACTGCAAGTGTCCACCGGTCAGACCGGTGGTGCTGACCAGTCAGACCGGTCATTGACTCTGCTTCCCAAGAGGCACCGGTCAGACCGTTGCCTAGCACCGGTCAGACCGGTGTAGCACAGAGCACCAGCAAAAACAGCTTCAAGCTCCTCTTGACTTCTAGCACGAACCAAACTTGAAGAGTGGCCTTGGTAGATGATCACAAGCAGGGTAATGATCCCTACACACAAATAGCACACCCAAGTAGATCGAAGCAGAAGAAAATCAAATATGCTAGAAAATAACTTAGTGAGGCAAACCAGAATGAGACGCATGGATTTGTTTCCCGAAGTTCACCTCCCACTAATGAAAAGGCTATGTCTCCGTTGAGGAGCTTGTAAGGGAACTTTCCCACAACAAGTCGGGTCTCTTTCAACCACTTTCCTCCTTTCCACTAAGGAGATCTTTTTAACGAAGAGGCAAGTCACAGCCCTCACAAACTTACCGCTGCTCACCACAACCTTGGGAGCTAGCCGGCGACGCCTAGCCGTCTAGGAGGCAAACCTCCAAGAGTAACAAATGCTTCAATGCTTGTAGACGCGAAATTGAAGTGCTCAAGCTATGTGAATGCTCTTGTTAGCTCACAAAGACTCTCTTGAGCTCACTCTCTCAACCCAACTCAAAGATATGGCTTGAATCCACAATTCTCACGAAGAGAGGTTGGGGAGACCCACTAAGGCTTAGGGCTTGCAAAGAATGGTTTAGGAGCTCAGCAAAAACACTAGAAACAGCAACCATCCACTGTAGGAGTCTTGGGGTATTTATACCCCTCAAAGGAGAAAACTAGCCGTTAGCTGTCGGGCGGCACTGATCCAACCGGTGCCCTACACGGTAAGACTGGTGTTCGAAAAACTAGCTATTGGGCTAGCGGCACCGGTCTGACCGGTGCCCCTGACCGGTCAGACCGGTCAAGCCCGAGACACCCCCAAAACCCTTTCTTTCACTCCAACACTTCACCAAAGAGGTGAAGTGGCTCAAGTTAGGTTAGGAGGGATTGTTAGCACACTCTTAGGCTCTCAAAGATATTTTCTCACAAGGTTTATCTAAGAGCACTTTGACTTGGTCAACTAGCTAATGTTGCATCCCTCTTGATAGTACGACATACCTATACTCAAGAATAAATAAAAACACCATGTCAACCTCTTGAGCTTGAATGCCTTCAATATTTCCATACTTGAACAATATCCATTTGAGGGCTTTCAACTTAGCCAATGTCTTGAGCACGTCCATACTTGAGCTAGTGACTTAGGATTTTCCATCTAGCATAAGAATGCACACTTGAATCCTTAAGTCACTCCATATTGCCAATCATAACATCTAGATGTGTTGCATTACTTCCCTCGGATAAGGCTTGGATATGATACTTCGTGAAGGACCGATTAGGTGACCAGAGAGGGGGAGTGAATGGGAGCCGATAAAAATTTCTTCGAAGAAACACCGGCCAAGTCCTGAGATCAACTCCAAGGATTCCCACATGAACTTGCCAATGTCACATAGTCACAACGGACCTACCAACCCTAGGAACAAGTCCACACAAGTAGCAAAGCGGAAGCACAACTTAAGAAGCACATCACTTAGGCAAATCTGCCTAGCCAGGACGGACCATCCTTGGAAGGGTCACGGACTATCCGTGGTCACTGGCGGACCGTCCGTGAGCTGAAGACGGACCGTCAGAAAAAGAAGACAAAACCACCAGAAACCTCTCGAGTTATACGGACCGTCCATATGGGTACCACGGACCGTCCGACCAGCACAGACCATCCGAGCCTCTGCCACGAACTGTCCGAGAAACACTACCCAGCAGAAAAACCCGAAACCACTGGATTGCAACGTGAGCTCGCAAGAACACGAAGAACTCATGACGAACCCTAGCCACCACAGACCGTCTGAGGGGACCGGATGGACCATCCGTGCGAGTCTGGCAGAATGAGAAACGAGCTGGCCGCGAGGTCAACTCCACCTCCCTTTCCAAGGATCTCCCAAACTGCTGAATGGATTGAGCCAAGACTTTAGGAGCAGGTGAAGCATCTCTAGGAGATGCCATACCCAAAATATTGGGCCACCAAACCAACCAAAACGTCAGGAATCGAATCACAACCGAGCTCAACCACAAGAACTCGGGCTCCACCAAAAACCACCAAATCGGAGAACTTTCCACGGGATTTGAGGGGCAAGATCACCAAGAAAGGAGGCACACCAACCTCATGTGTCATTCCAAAAACAAATCCTGCAAAGAAACGCCTCCAAAAGCTTCCCACGAAAATCCCAAGAAAAAGCTCCGAAAATAACCAAAAAGGAGAAACGTCGGGAGACAAAGAGACACTAGATGAACCTCGCCGAATCTTCTATACAAACCATGAATAGTTCATACAAGGTCTAGCAAGTCGCCCGAACATCCAACCCTCTCTCAAGATGAATCATGAAGCTCTCAAGCTAGCCTATGGAAAACCTAAGGGAAGGGGAAAAACTAGGAAGCAAATGACTTAGGGTTCCAAGTGATGGCTGTCATCCTCTCTCCTTTAAGTTTATATGGAGGCAAACGAAAGATGAAACTACCCCTATTACATAATACTAGGATACACGCCCCCAAAGGGCACTTTGGGAATTCTCGTCGTAGCACCATCGAACAGATGCCCGACGACCGCACCTCGCTTAGCCTCGACGCAAGCCTTGCGATCCCGACACGTGTCCTCCGCTTCAAAGTCTCTCGACGCGCCCGGATCCCGTCTCCGCCTGCCGAGCCTCCAGTCTTGGCTTTGTGGCTCAACCAATGAACTTGATGGTTTTGTGGTGAACCGCCGCAAACCCTGTGAACTCGGTGCAGCCTCCACGCCAATCCTACTCATGACTTGGCCGCCACGATCTCCTGGCTCGACCTTGGTTTTGAGGCTCAACCAAGAAACCGTACATGACTTCGTCTTGCTTTTCTTGGCACCATGCGGCCCGCACTTGGTTCTGTCGGCTACCGGGTCCCTCGAACCAAGCCTACTTATCTCTCCACTCCACGGAGGCCACACAGGCATAGACCTTTCGCGCTTGTTCTTCACCTGCACCAACGCAAATCAAGCCGCAACTTGCACCTGCAATCCTCGTCCAATAGTCAGTGCACACCATGTTGTCAATCACTCATCACACTAGAGAGCGACCATCCACTGGTCCTCGGACGCTTCGGTCCTCAATCTCCCCCTTGATGAGTGCATTGACAACACACATAGTCACCAATTCATAAGAGAAAGAAAAAGAAAAAAATGAACAAGAACTCAAACAAGTGATCAAAAGCCAAACAAAAGCCAAAACAAGATCACTTGAGAGAGGAAGTGTCGGTCCCCTAAGGCAAGGGCCACAGCTCAACACAACCGAGACAAAATGCTCCAAAATGCTGACTCCTCAAGGTGAGACAAATGCGTGCAAACTCAAGTTTTCCTCCTGAACTGAGTATCCCTCTTTTTCTCCCCCTGAATTGAGTATCCCTCTTTTTCTCCCCCTTGATGTAAAGACTCTCCCCCTTGTGTTACAAAATGCATCTCTCCCCCTTGTTATGAATTGGATGCACACTTCTCCCCCTTGTTGGTAATGCATGAGTTAAGGCTATAAATGAGCATGAACTTCTCAAATAGACATCGAGCAGAATAATATACTAGAAATGAAACATAGAGCATACAAGAAGGCCCAAACATCCGTACAAGCATCGCCAACATGAGAGGAAAGACATATATACATGTGACATGGCTAGGAGCAAACTGAAGCATTTTTCAACAAAAACGCATAGGACCGCAACATGATCAAAATGAGCACAAACACATATAACTCACAAACTTCATGCAAGGTCACAGGTTCTCATCACAAGGTCATCATAAACACCTACAAGCTACCTCATGTCATGTCAAAGCCATCGAGCTATGTGGCTACTTCTAAATTTGAGGCTTCTCAAAGTTAGACATCATGCAACGGTTTAGCACCCAAGATAAGGAATTTAAAGCACATATGACATGGAAGCAAATTTTTCAAGCATAGGCATTTCATATACCAATTTCAAGATTTAAAATTAAGCATGGTACATGAAGTGCCTTTGCGGCAAAATGAAGCTTATGCTCCCGCACAAGGTAACATGTAGGCTAAACATTCATGAAGAAAAATGGGTCTTTGACCCCAAATGAAAAGAGCATGATACCCAAGCGCAAATTAAGCAAGTTGTAGTCATATACAAACTGAGCATGCAAAGTATTCAACTCACAAGAGAGGATCATATTTACCATTTTTACAAAAATAAGCCATTTCACATGCATATATCTCCAAAGCTACCAAGAGCATAGCTATACATCACAAGAGCATACAAGCATGATCATAAGCTCACATCCAACATATCACAGTGATCAATGTATATGAGAGAAGCACATCCTCTAACGCATATGATACAAATGCAGTCTATGATACAAAGATGCTAGACATGATATGTTACAAGAATGAAAATGCAAGATGCATATGTACATGAGATGCCCAACCCAAACTCAAAAAGAGCAAAAGAGCACAAAACTCACAAGCTCCCCCTAAACACATGCTCTAGGGCCAAAAAGCATCAAAAGCTCACCCTACGTACATGCGATAAGGCAAAGAGCAAAAGAGACCAAGTGGCTGACGAGAGCCACACACCTCAAAGTCTCCAGTCTACTTACCTTGATCACTCGTTCTCGTCCATCGTCCCCGAAAGTGATGTACTCCTTTGACACCACCAGGGTGAGGCTGAAGGACCACCTTCGATCTCCGGTCATGTGCTGCTAGCCTTCGGAGTCGATCCACCAAAAGTCCTCCAAGCCTCCCGCCTGCAAAATCAAAACCAAAAGCGAGAATGAGCAACCGACTCAACACTGGGTTAGCACAAAAAGAGTCTAACCAGTGCCTAGCCACCTGCTCAAAAGTGGGGTTAGCAAAATTTATCCTATCAAAGCTATGACCACCACGGGGAACCACCTCACGTCTCGCTAGAGCAAGCAACACGAAAGGGAAAGCGTGATCCGTAGCCCCCTTGAGACTCAAAGTTGTGACCTCTCCCAAACTCATATTGATCACGAGGTGGAGAATGCCCAGCAAACATACCACCACCAGACTCAACATACCCATCACCTGCACCACGACCAAAGGAACTGAACCTATCAACACCACGACCTCAAAAGCCGAAACTCTCAGCACCTCGAGTAGGAAAGCCTCGATCCCTCCAAGATGGGATCGTATGCACAACACTTTTACTCCGAGACACAACACGAGGCTCAGGCACACCACTAGAAGGGCGGTACCTGTCCTTGCTTGCCATCTTCATAGAAAACCTATCCTTTTTTTCTCCTAAAGCAAAACTCTCTCTTGTGACCATCTCTCCCACAATACTCACAATGGAAGCGGACTGGTTTTGCCTTAGGTGTTGGTTGTGGTTTCTTCTCAGGCTTTTTACCTTGCTCATTTGCTTTCTCTCTTGGTTTATGCATCTAGTTTGGCTTGGGGGCAAACTGGTTCTTGGGTGTAGTGTGTGGTGGAACTGGAGTTTTCCCAAATTTCTCTTCTCTCTCACCACTACACTCCCCTACCTTATTCGACCCAAGCACCTGACCATCAAAGCGCTTAAACGCTGCAATCATCATACCAAGATGAGGCTCTTGACTAGACAACCAACTCATCAACTTGCGCAAAACATCATTCTCATTTTGCAACCTATCAACACGTTGCGCAAGCTCAAGATATTCCAAAGCATGAACCTCACAAGTAGAGAAAGCATTTGATAGGAGATTTCAAAGCAGCCTCAAGAGAAGCAATACGAGCACGAGAGTCATCTAGTTTTTCATGCAAACTAGGGCAAGTAGTACATGCTCCTAACAAACCAGATCTAGACTTCAACTCGTCAAGCTTGGCCCTAAGCACATCTAGTTCCTCAAGCTTTGAGGCATTCTTCTCCTTAAGCAAAGTCAAATCAGATAGGAAAACAGTGCAATAACCACAATCAATCTCATCTGACAGAACAGGAGAAGCCTTAAGTGAATCTATCTCAAGCTTAGCCTCTAGGTTCTTTGACTCTAGCTCAGCTATCTTCTCCCTAGATTCCTCTAGCATAGCCCTAAGCTCTTTCCTAAGCTTCTTGGCCTCTCTAAGCATGTGATCGCAGTTATCAAGCAAGTCAACCAACTCCTCATTCTCCTTGCGCAAGGAAGAGAGCTCATCACATACCTCATCCTCGGAATCTGAATCTGAGGCGTGCTTCTGACTTCTCTTGCTGCTGGAGCTGCGAGCCATGCCGCGGAAACCGTCCTTGGAGCTTAGGCCCATCAGACAAAGGCCATTGAATTTCTTGTTGAGGGTCTTCTTCTTCTTGCTCTTGCCGCCCTCTTCTTCTTCAGCACTCGAGCTTGATGATGTGTCCTCGGAGTCGGATTCGACGTTGTCGACTTCTTCATCTTCTCTCAAGACCGTGCCTTCCTCCCATGTCGATGATCCTTCTTTTTGGACCTCCTCCTCTTGTCCATGCACTTGTGCTTGTCGTTGTCATTCAACTTTGGACACTCGGCGAAAAAGTGTCCGGTCTTGCCGCACTTGAAGCACATCCTCGAGTTCCTCCTTGAGCTCATCCGGTTCTCGTGCATCCTCTAGAATCTTGTCTACAACAATGCTAGGTCATCCTCGCCCAACACATCAAAATCCTCGTCTGGCAAGGACACAAGAGAAGACAAAGAGTACATCATAGAGGATGGGTTAGCGTTAGTCCTGGAACCGGAAACGAGAGCCAGACTATGGGGGTCAGTAGGGTTCTCGATCTTGACTCTGACGCCTCTATCAACCTCAGAGGACTTAAGCTTTGAAAAGAGTTCATCCATGGTGAGCTTCTCATAGTTGCCGGACTCAAGGATGGCTTCAACCTTTGAGCCCCATACGATACGGTCAAGTGAACGCAAGAGCTTCACAGCTCTGTCATGGTCATCGTATGGCAACACGATCACATTAGCCCTCATGTTGTTCACAATCACGGTGAAGCGCTGAAACATGGAGTCAATGGACTCACCGGGCAGATGAGTGAAATTCTCGTACTCCATCCGGTAAGTCGCGAACAAGCGAGCCTTCACCTGATTGTTCCCACCATGAGCTAGCTTGAGCTTCTCCCAAATCCTACAAGCCAAATCCTCTGCTTGAACCCGATTGAATTCAGGTTTGCAAAGGGCACGAAAGAGATAATTGACTGTCTTGTTGTTGGCGTCATGCATATCTCGAGAGCCTGGGACAAGGAAGTTGATGGGGTGGACATAGGAGGTGTTCTCCGTCACATCCCAAATGATCTGTCCCTTGCCACGAAGAATAGCAGACATACGCCTCTGCCACATCTAGTAATCCTTACCATCAAAGTGTTCGGGACCTGAACCCCATTCTTGGTATGCCATCTTTGGATCTTAGACTGGTTAGAATCACGAAGATCTGTAACCGGCTCTGATACCAATTGAAAGACCGATTAGGCGACCAGAGAGGGGGGAGTCAATGGGAGCCGATAAAAATTTCTCCGGAGAAACACCGGCCATGTCCCAAAATCAACTTCAAGGATTCCCACAAGAACTAGCCAAGGTCACGTAGTCACAACGGACCTACCAACCCTAAGAACAAGTCCAAGCAAGTTGCAAAGCGGAAGCACAACTCAAGAAGCAAAGCACTTAGGCAAATCTGCCTGGCCAAGATGGACCGTCCGTGGAAGGGTCGCGGACCGTCCGTGGTCACTGGCGGACCGTCTGTGAGCTGAACACGGACCATCCATAAAAGCAGACAGAACCACCAGAAACCTCTCGAGCTATACAGACCGTCCGTCTAGCATGGACCGTCCGAGCCTCTACCACGGACTGTCTAAGAAATACTACCCAGCAGAAAAACCCAAAACCACTGGATCGAAACGCGAGCTTGCAAGAACACGAAGAACTCATGACGAACCCTAGCTACCACAGACCATCCGAGGGGACCAGACGGACCGTCCGTGCGAGTCGGGCAGAACCAGAAACGAGCTGGCCGCGAGGTCAACTCCACCTCCCTTTCCACGGATCTCCCAAACCGCTGAATGGATTGAGCCAAGACTTTAGGAACAGGTGAAGCGTCTCTAGGATATGCTATACCCAAAATCTTAGGCCACCAAACCAACCGAAACGTCGGGAATCGAATCACAACCGAGCTCAACCACAAGAACTCGGGCTCCACCAAAAACTACCAAATCAGAGAGCTTTCCACGGGATTTGAGGGGCAACATCACAAAGAAAGGAGGCACACCAACCTCATGTGTGATTCCCAAAACAAATCCCGCAAAGAAACGCCTCCAAAAGCTTCCCACCAAAATCCCAAGAAAAAGCTCCGAAAATCACCAAAAAGGAGAAATGCCGAGAGACAAAGAGACACTAGATGAACCACGCCGAATCTTCTATACATACCATGAATAGTTCATACAAGGTCTAGCAAGTCGCCTGAACATCCAACCCTCTCTCAAGATGAATCATGAAGATCTCAAGCTATCCTATGGAAAACCTAAGGGAAGGGGAAAAACTAGGAAGCAAATGAATTAGGGTTCCAAGAGATGGTTGCCATCCTCTCTCCTCTAAGTTTATATGGAGGCAACCAAAAGACGAAACTACCCCTATTACATATTACTAGGATACACGCCCCCGAAGGGCACTTTGGGAATTCTCGCCGTAGCACCATCGGACGGATGCCCGGTGACCGCACCACGCTTAGCCTCGACGCAAGCCTTGCGATCACGACACATGTCCTCCGCTACAAAGTCTATCAGCGCGCCCGGATCCCGTCTCCGCCCGCCGAGCCTTCGGTCTTGGTTTTGTGGCTCAACCAAGGAACCCAATGGTTTTGTGGTGAACCGCCGCAAACCCCGTAGACTCGGTGCAGCCTCCACGCTAATCCCACTCTTGACTTGGCTGCCACAGTCGTCCCGGCTCGACGTTGGTTTTGAGGCTCAACCAAGAAACCATACACGACTTTGTCTTGCTTTTCTTGTCATCATGCGGCCCGCACTTGATTTCGTCGGCCACCGGGTCCCTCGAACCAAGCCGACTTGTCTCTCCACTCCTCGGAGGCCACACAGGCATAGACCTTTCGCGCTTGTTCTTCACCTGCACCAACACAAATCAAGCCGCAACCTGCACCTGCAATCCTTGGCCAAGAGTCAATCCACACCACATTGTCAATCACTCATCACACCAGAGAGCGACCATCCACCGGTCCTCGGACACTCCGGTCCTCACTTCGAGACCCCACGGATACTAGTTGCTTCACCCTAGCAAAACACACATGGCAGCCTAGCTTGATCCATAGATTGCTTAGTCCCTCGCCCTAGTCATCTCGGTTGATCTCTTCATCACTTACCCAAACCACGTTGAGTTTGGCTTTGCTTCATCCACAATTAATCTTTATTTGAAATCTCGCTTCAAATGCGTGTTCTTGATTGACAACGAATATGCAAGCTTTCAAATAAGGACCATAAAGTCTATACTCATCCTTGTGTCCTCTTTCAATTACCACATGAAGTCTTGCACTTAGTTTAGAGAGAATTACCAATTTCTATTTTTATGATCCATTTGTATTTGAATCAAGCCACCATATTTATTGGAGACAATGAATTGACCTTCTCAAAATATCCCCAATATTTTATCTTCATTTGTTGCTTGATATTTACCACTATGCCTTAGGATAACTCTTTTGTTTGTCTTCTTTGATATGAGCCATATAATATTCACATGTCAACAATAGCTCACGAATAACTGAATAAAAACCTGCTCATCACCTTAGACATATGAGTTAGTCCTTTAATCGCTTTGTCATTCAATTCACCAAATCCACTTAGGGGCCTAGATGCACTTTCACTTCTTGCCGCACGAGTGGGTCAAGCTCGGCGCCTTCCTGCCGCACAAGGGGTGGGTCAACTGCAGGCCGTTGCCCACCCCGCCCTTCGGAGTTTCCTGCGCCAGATCCTAGGAAGCAGAAAGAGGTACAACTTTACCCTCCACCAGAAGAGTCACATAGGATGATTGACCTGCGCAACCACACCTACCAAATGATTGAAGGTCTTAGATGGGTGCCTGAGAATCACTGGTGGGACAAAACCAAGGACAAATGGGTCGAACCAAGATTTATGAATGCCGTTCATCAAACTTTCAATTACAACTACAAATACCTACCCATGAAACTGTATCAACACAGGGTTATAAATTGGGGTCATATGAACTTGGCCGCAGGAGTGGATATTAAGGTATACTTCGATGATCATCCCGGATTGGCTGATTTGGTCTCATTGCATCATCAGTATGGTTTGGATTGGGTGAGAGTTTTTTATGCTACTGTGTACATTGCTGAGACTAGGGAGTACATTTATACTCATTGCAATAGTGTTGAACTTGTTAATCTGACCTTGCCTTCCTTGGATTCGATACCCTTTGGAATACTCCTTTGGGGAAATGCTACAATGGTATATCCGTGCGCTTGTGGGTTCTTTGTGAACGTTAGGATTACCATCAGACATTTCTGGCATCGTTGCTAGGAACTCACCAACTTAGAAATGATGTTAAGAAATGCCAACAAGCATTTCTGGCGCCGTTGCCGGGGATACAAACCTGGTGACGACGCTAGTAAGTTTCAACACATGTTCATGTTTCAGGGAACCCAGTATAATCTTTTCCGACACCATATTGCTGCTACTCTTGGATTGACGGATTGTGAATTAGGAAAGTACAAGCATAAGCCATCCCTACATAATATTGTCTACGGGGATCGTGCACCACCTCGGCGTAGTTTGCTCGGTGGGTCGTTCCCGTTCGACGAGGAGATGGCCGGACTTTTTGTTGAGTCGTTCACAGGTAGGCGAGCATATCACACGCCTGACATGCTTACCCCTGAGGCAAATGTGGTTCACCAGGCACTACGGAAGACATTGTTACCACGGATTGGCAATGCAGAGTCCATCACTAGTCTTCAGCAGTGGCTGCTCCTTCACGTCATGACTGGCCGGCCCTTCGACATCGTGGACTTCATTTTATGTGAGATTGAAGATGTTATCCTTGATGGGTTGACCGTGGCTCGACATATGTCGTATGCTCACTAGATCTCCTTCATCCTGAGTCATGTTACCAGAGTAGATGAAGACAGGGAAAGGGTGCGAACCGGACCCAAAGATTCGCGTCCCGAGTACATGAAGTCCAAGACACATTTCAAGAAATAAGGGCCTACGAGACCAGGAGACAGACGTCGTGGCCTAAGGGCTCCAATTGAGCCATCTCCTGATGACATTTGTTCCTCAGCCAGCGAAGACAATGAGGCATCTCCAGTGAGACATCTCCGAGTACATGATGGTGTGTCGCTACCCACTACAAAAACAGGAACAGTTCCAATCACTCCAGCAACAACCAGGGAGCCAATGGACTCTTCCTTCTTTTTGAAATTGGTCCTTGAAAATCAACACGAGCAGACCAAGTTCCAGTCAATGATGGAGATGAGGATGGCACAGCAGGAGGAGTTAAACCGCGCACACTTGGAGCAGATAGTACAAATGGTAACACAGCAGCAGCGCACTATGGAGATTTTTCTGAATGCTTCATGCAGTCACCTTCACCAAGTTAATGGCTTACCACCACCGCCCGGTCTACTTGCACATATTGATCAGACTCCCTTGCAACTCATGCCTCCTGCTAACTTGGGTAAATCATCTGAAGTCTCTAAGCTGCCTCACAGTTCAGCAATTCGTTCGCAATGGATGACAGAAAAGGATTCCAACGAAGAAAAGGAAGCAAATGCATCAATACTCAAGGTTTTATCTGATATTGCAGTAGAGGAACAGAACAAGGAAGATCCTTTGGCGGCAACAGCAAATGATCCGGACGGTCGTGCTATCTCTGCCGGTAGTAGTGCAGAACATCCTGGTCACTCTACTTTGCAAGTTCCAGAATATCCTGCTCCAGCTACCTCAGAAGGCTCTCTAGCAGCTGATCCTGCTCCTGCTGCAGCTACCTCGGAAGGCTCTCCTGTAGCTGATCCTGCTCTAGCTCCTGCTACCTCAAAAGGCTCTCCTGCTCCTGCTACCTCAGAAGGCTCTCTTGCTTCAACTCTTGCTCCTGCTACCTCAAAAGGCTCTCCTACTCCTGCTCCTAATACCTCAGAAGGCTCTCCTGCTCCAGCTCCTGCTCCTGCTACCTCAGAAGGCTCTCCTGCTCCTGCTCCTGCTCCTGCTCCTGCTCCAGCTCCTAATGACTCTCTTCACAATCCTGTTATATTGGCTCCTTCGAACACCGATGGAAAAGAGGTAGAAAGTTAAACATTCCTTTTATTACCATTGATTCCATTTGATTGTTGTATACAAGTTGAACAATTCATTTTTCTTCACGTGCACGGACCAACCATAAATAATCGTTTTGCCTAGGATTTGTGCTCAGGTCTTCACAATTGCTGACCAAGATGAAATTGTACCGGAGTCGGAAGACTCCCAATACTCTTATACCAAGTTGCAGAATGAGATAGAGGTACTAGCAGTTCGTTTTCAGAAAAGAACATCATACTTGTGTCGTGACGTTGAAGACTCTGACTTCCATACGACTGAATCCTCCGATTGGATTAATGGCTTGGATCAATGCGAGATTCCTACACCCAAAACGAAGAGTTCTACGGCCTCGACATCACACAATGCATGAGTTGTGCTATGCATAAAACGAACCCAACACTCCCTATGCATGTTTTTATTTGTAATTTTCGATGTAATTCTTGAATCATGTCACCATACCGATGTTTGATGAGAGGAAGGGATGTGTTGATCTCCAATGTGGGCATGATCGAGGAGTATGCAATGTGACGTGCTCATAATCTTGTAGTACTAAGCAAATCGAATCGACGAAGGAAGGGATGTGTTGATCTCCAATGTGGGCATGATCGAGGAGTATGCAATGTGACGTGCTCATAATCTTTTAGTACTAAGCGAATTGAATCGAAGAAGGAAGGGATGTGTTGATCTCCAATGTGGGCATGATCGAGCAGTATGCAACGTGACGTGCTCATGATCATGTAGTACTAAGCGAAACGAATCGACAAAGGAAGGGATGTGTTGATCTCCAATGTGGGCATGATTGAGGAGTATGCAATGTGACGTGCTCATAATCTTGTAGTACTAAGCGAATCAAATCGACAAAGGAAGGGATGTGTTGATCTCCAATGTGGGCATGATCGAGGAGTATGCAACGTGACGTGCTCATAATCTTGTAGTACTAAGCGAATCGAATCGACGAAGGAAGGGATGTGTTGATCTCTAATGTGGGCATGATCAAGTAGTATGCAACGTGACGTGCTCATGATCAATTTAATGGGAGAAGTACATAAACGAAATGAGTAGTTCCTAACAACATAATATCCTTTGTACCAGTGTCTTGATAAGAGGAGCATCCTTTTCCGCTGGTATATAGCGCTGACCAGCCCCTAGAACAAACCAGCGCGCTATTCAAATATTCAGAATTTCGGACGCCCAGGCAAAGCAGATGTGAAATATCCTTTTTGCTTCCCCTTCCCAGTGCACCATATTTCAGTCACCACCATAATGAAAGGGTATATTGGTAATTTGGAAGGGCCCTCCCCCGAACTGGATAAATTACTCCCACCCACGTCCCTTCCCTCCCTTTTACTCCTCGCCATCTCAAATTTTTCAGCCCCCATTTCCCCTTCCCTCCTTGCCGCCAGCCAAAATCTTCACCTCCTCTCCCCATCGTCCCAAATCTACCGCTCATAGCTCTAGCCCCTTTGCCATCTGCCTCTGTAGTGCCAGTGACGACGACACAATGGCACCAGGAGGGAAGGTCGTACGAAGGAAATATCCAGAACAAGGTACAATGTTTCCTCCTCGGTTCAGCTTCCCCAGTGGATTCGTACTTGCGTGTTTTCCCATGTGGCAGATCCCATGTGTGCACTAGTTTTTTTATTAGGTAGATCCCATGTCTACACTAGGTCTTTTTAGGATCTTGTTTTGACTAGGAACATCCTTTCAGGATCTTGTTCGTCTAGGAACATCCTACTGGTTCTTATAGAAGTTTTTAGATCTGACAGATCCCCATGTCTACACTAGTTCTTCTCAGGATCTTGTTTTGACTAGGAACATCCTTCAGGATCTTGTTTCGGCAAGAAACATCCTACTGGTTCTTATGGAAGTGTTTAGGTCTAGTTTTATTTACAGTGGTAGGCCAACCTTACAGAAGTTTCTCTATTTTCCTAACAGAAGTAGACGAGCGCTGCGATTACGAGCGGCAGAGGGACATTAATGTCTTGAGGAATCACACATTCTTCTCTATGCTTGGCCTCGATAAATTAAATCACTTTTACCACCTAACCGACCAAGCAGAAAGGGTACCAACGATACAAGAATACAAGATCTGGATCCGAAGTACAACCCATCTGATGAACATGAATCTGACCCAGAGACATGTCAACAAGAGGTAATCTTATCATGAATTCGTTCCATGTATTAGTTATCAAGGATTGCTTCTGATCTTTTCTTGTTTTGTTGAATTTTGTGTAATCAGGTCACTCATAGCATACCTATCAGTGGAGGAAGAGAGACCAAGAGAATTCAGGCACCGGAAGACCCAACCAGAATGCCTCCTAGACTGACTAGGACCAAGGCATGGTAATTGACTTTAGCTGATGGGAGTGGGACAACTCCTGATACACAAGAATTGCCCACTGAAGGCCAAGCAACAGCAACCCATGATGAGAACATCATTGACATGACGACTGCAGAAGACATATCATTTGATCAACCGAATAATTATTAACTTGTATGGCTGTAACAAAGTTGTTAGGTGATGCATGCCCTTCCAAAGCACAACGGGGCCGCAAGATTCAAGAAGATTGGGCAGAGATCTGGACCGGATTAGCCGAGGCTTAAATGGCAAGATCCCTACACACATTCAAATAGGGCTCAAACGCCCAAAGGCACCAATGCAAGCTGCAAAGTTTGCATCAGAAGGTGGGATCATAGTGCATGGGCACATACCAATCCTTCCTTGCTGGAAGGACTACAAGCCAAAGAAGAACCAACAAGATGGTGAAAAGACTGAAGACCATCTCAAGAATTACATGGGCAAACTAGCGGTGTGAATATGTCCACTCATCTACTACCGTAGTTTTTTGCATCCATTCTTGTCATCCATTTTTCTGATAATTGTGTTGTGCTAGGGGCAATTTGACATTGACACCACCAATGAGCCTGTAAGGGTGACATGCACTGACATGCTAAAGTTGATACAAAGACAAGTGCGGTATCGCCTGAGCACAGGGTATGATAGAACATCCAATTGCCACTACCACATTTCGATGTACTTATATATTGTTCTTAATCTTATTTCTTACACGAGTTCTTATTATTGTAAAGGTGAGGTGTAGTACAAACACAGGTAATCGAGGAAAGGTCAAGTACCATCAGTGCATGGGATCTTGAAGCTACATTGTACAAGCTAATTTTATGGTAAGCAGATGAACAAGTCATGTTTTTGCTCTGTAGTTCATTTCATGAACCATTTTACATTGCTAGCACTTTAATAATTATGCCTGTTTTCGAAACATATTTAGAGACAGAAGTATACTACTGAAGGAGAAGGGCTAAGTCCACTTGATTATTTCAAGTCCTTCCACTGCAGCAAGAATGGCTTCACCGCTCAAGTACAGGCAGCCATTGTAAGTACTTGTCTGCTTTTGCATTCTTCTTTGCAACAATACTAGAAACATGTGTGGGTATTTTATTTTAAACCTTTCATTTTATTTCCTTTTTTAGGCTCACATGGAACAAATTATCGCTGAACCTCAAGGCGACCAACCAAGAAAGACTGCTGTTGAAGCAGTGGCGGAAGTTGTCCAATCTAGGACTTTTCGGGAGGTTGCGGGCATTCACCCGCCCTCCATGAAAAAGACTAGGGTTACTACTGCACTTCAGGTTCAAGAAATATGAGCTGGACTTGACAATGAGAAGCAAGGGGGCACAACTGCGGCAGAAGATTGTTGAACAGGAGGCCGAGATGAGCGAACTGAGATTGAAGGCTCAACAACAGGAGACAATATTGAAGTCTCAAACATAAGCGCTTGAAGCTTTTAAGAAGAGCACAAATGACATGCATAATCTGATCCAAGGCTTGATAAATTTCAGCCAGGTTTATCCTCTTCTCAACTAAAGTGTGGTCCTGGTGAACTTATGTTGCTAATGACTTGTTGTACGTTGATTCGATTCGATGCTAACTTGATGTATGTTGCACAATTGTATTGGTTGAACTATTCCTTGAATGTGGTGTGAATTATATAGAAGTGGGAAATGTTCTGTTTTGTTGTCTGATTATGTGCTGGTGATCAGCAGCTAGAATAGTATACAGTGCCCTGCGAAATGCGATATGGGCTGATCTCAAAAAAAAATTCAATATGGGCCGAGGCCCAGGAAAGGCCCTGGGGATAATTACCCAAAATCAAATGTCCCTGCATAATGCAATGTGGGCCAAGTTCGTTAGATTGACTAGGGCCCAAAATAAAATAACCCAATATAGCGTGCAACAAACATTTAGGGAATGGCCAAAAAAAACACGAAAACCTGAAACGAGCTAAAATTGACCGAATAATATTAGGCGCACAAAGGCTCTTACATGGATCGGGCCTCAATTTGTGACGATCCGAAATCATCATAACCCCTTGCCACGTCGGAGCCACGATGGATCTTGGTCCGACGTGGCGCAACCGCCGAAATAGGTTTATGACGACAAGTGTTTCGAATTTATATGCGTCATCAAATTCATGACGCCGCGAAATAAGGTCTCGTCATTAATCGCGGTTTGTGACGCTTGATTAATGACGGAGTGTTTTCGTAACAACCAGCGTCATGAATCACGGTTTATGACGAGAAACACCCTTTTTTGTGTCACTAGTAGGCACATTCCTTGTAGTGTATATAAAAACAACCCATTTCAGGTGAAAGCAGTTGGGCCAACCTGACCTAAGTTGCAGATTCGACAAGGCTCGGCGCTAGAGGGGCTCGGCCTCACCATCTTCCACACTTGTCTTCCACTGCAATGGCTCGAGGGGCTCAACTCGACATCATCCTCAACTTCACATCTTCTACTATGTTGGCTCGAGGGGCTCACCCTCAGCATCACCGTCAGCTTTGGTATCACCATGTACCTCACCATCAACTTCGATAACATCTACATGTATCGCGCCATCAACTTCGACAACATTATCTACTTCAAGTGTGATTCAACCTCAACCACCTCGACTACTTCGACGACATCGTCTACTTCAGGTGCGATTCAACCTTAACCACCTCAACCACTTCGAATACTACACGCGAAGCTTCTCTCACGAACAACAGCCAAGTGGGGCTGGGGATGCACTGGAGGACCAGTACATCATCATTGTCCGATGCTCGTGAGAGAAAGTTTGAAGATGTTGCAGCTAGCATCAACAACGAGTACTTCAGCTACATTAGCTCTTGAAGTGAGGAGTGAAGCTTGTTGACACCGTTTTTTGGAAAAACAGGTCAAAAAAGGATAAGGAGAAGCGGCCGATGAAAAACAGAGTACAATCGGCCGATTGAAAGAAGGGAAGGACGGTCAACACGATTCGCCGATGGTCAGAGGGATTCAACCCTGACAGTGGGCCAGTAGGTCAGAGCGATCGGCCGATGGCTAACCAGAGGATTGGCTGATGGGCATGAAGGAGGCGGTATTCAAAGAAATACGCCAGATGGAAAGCACGGTGGAGGCGGGTAAATCCACGATTGGCAACGGGTCGAGAGTCAGTTTTTAGAAGGTCTTTTGACTCCTGCGAGAGTCCTTTTCTATTTTTAGTCTTTTTATCTTTAGATGCAAGTAAACAGTGTAGTGATCGGCTAGGAGTCTGGGTTGTCCTCAGGACATAAATAGCGACCCTGCGTAGTCGGAAAATCTGTACACACCAATATCAAACAAACCGCCTCCGGGCAAACCCTTTACTTTTCGGCGACTTCGCCATTGCGATTTTCTCTTTTCTACAACATCGTGCTTCGAAGTTCGTCAGGCTGCATCAACTGATCTCCGGCAAGCTTGTGAGTACCGTTTTACCGAATAATCCTAGGCTTTAACCTCCGGGCGCATCGCTAAGGTTTCGTCTAGTTCTTTATTCACCCCTTACCGATATTAGCTAGATCTACAAGTTTTTGTACCAATTCTTGTGGTTTTAGCTATTATCATTATCTTCCACTCGATCTAGATCCTATCGGCTTCTAACACCGCAGCCGATTCCGACCTACTCGAGTGCTGACGTCATGATCGGCCGATCTATCTACTTACACGCCCGCGCTTCGGTCGCTCTCGAGCCGACCGATCCCGCTTTACCCTGTATCAGCCGACTGGCTGGTACACGTGTCGCTACAAGGCCATCGGTTCTCAAGCCGATCCCTAATATTTTCCATTGTCAATCAATAGGTCAGATTGGCTGGCACGCCTCGCTATAGACCGGGGAGTCACGTGTGCTGCGCGCGGAGGTGACGTCCTATTTTGCTTCAACAAATCTGCACGAAGATCAAAGCATGTTGTTCAAGTCACTTGGAGGCAAAGGAACTGGAATCGGTATATGTAAACCCCAAGATTGCGCGTGCTCTTTTCTCCATGCCCTTTTTTACCATTGGGTTTTTGGGATGGAATGTTTAACGAGGCACACATGGGTAGGTTGTGAAGGGCATTCCTTACAACCAGAGTTAGTTGTAATTGGGCCTCTTTTAAACATGGGAAACTATTAGGTCTTGTTGTGCCGACCAAGACCAAATAGTTCGGGGGCTACCGTTGAGGGGGCGCCTTATGAGGCCTAAGGCTAAGGAGCCCCTTTATGTATAAAAGAGGCCCAAAATGAGGTCTGAGAGCTTCGTTGTAAAAATCAAGGACCTATTTGTAATTTAAGACTCTACCAGTGGAAATAAAATAAATACCCACCTCCTCCATATATATAAAAGAGAAAGGTTCGAAGGAGGGAGAGGAGGGTCATTTGTTTTAGACAATATCTCTCTTCTGTTTGGATTCCAGATCCAACCATTCGGCCTCCCGTGAGGACCAAAGAAGGATTTTTTTAGCTTTGGGTCAGATTTCATTAAAATATAACCCCTGGTACAACTGAGACCTCAATATAAAGTAAAACTACATTAAAGTACGCTACTAGGTCTCTACCCTTCGTCTTCCTTGCAACCGATGGCGTCCACTGCTTGAGGAAAGTCCATTGTCGTGGAACAACACCAGATCCAAACCGAGCCACAGTCCCAACCAACAGAAGACTCCACATACATGGAGGTCGCAGAAGAGGCGTTGTATGCTCAATCACTCCAAGGAGTAAAAGGCACCGAAAGCACATCCACCAAATCTTCTGAAGGTTGAACCAAACATAATATCTGACGTCGCCGTTATTAATTACCAACAGCTAACGGAAAGACAAATTCGCCGCCACCATTAGTAACTCCAGCTATGAGAGACATGGGTACCCATGGGTCCCCACCGACTAGGGTCCTAGAGGTCCCTGTCAAGTGGACCCGACCTGCCAGAAGCCCCGGCGACCTGCAAGTGGGCCCGGAGACCTTATCCACAACCCCGGCGACCTTGGAAGACTCCAGAAGACCTTATCCAGATCCCGGAGGATCCGCCTTGCTTGTGGCGCAAGACTCTCCCCTAGGTCACGGCTCGACGTCGCCAGTAGGTCCGCAGATCGCGGGATTCACCCTGTAATCATGGAACATGACCTTCCTAATTTGTAACTGACCCCGATGAGGGTCCACCGACCTCGAATGGAAGCCCTAGCCCGTTGACCATATAAGGCGGCCTAGAGCTCCATTCGAGGGGACTTCCCCATTCACGCATAATTCCACCGCATACTGGACGTAGGGTTTTACTCTCCGGAGGCCTGAACCAGTCTAAACCCTTGTGTCCCTCGCCATTCTTGCCGTGTTCCGAGTTCCACACACGAACTACCACCTACGCTCTTAGTTCCCGATCCCCTCCATTGACCTACAAACCGCTTGGGTAGCTCCCTTGCGGATCTGTCCAGGTCTCACCCCTTGACAGTTGGCGCGCCAGGTAGGGGTGATCGGGAACTCGCTGTGTAGCATGGTGGCCTGATCTGGTGTTGTTTTTCAGGCGAGCATGGCGGACATCCTCGCCAACCCCGTGGAGATCTGCTTTGGTTCCATCACGGCGACCTCGACTGTGCCGGCGGCCGCGACCTCTCCGGCGACCGCTGTGAAGATCGCGGCGACACCTGTCGCCGCCGAAGTTTCCGATCTAGCGTCGGAGACCCACCCACCCAAACCCTATGACATTGTTCAGGGAATGGAGCACGGAATCGACATGATGGAGGAGACCTTCCAGATCTGCGAAAGAGCCCAACGCTCAACGCAGATGGCGTCGTGCCGCAAGACCTTCCCCTTCGGTCTGCGACCATCTAGTGACGTCTATGCCAGCCAGGTGACCAAGTCCTCTCAGATCCAATCTGGGCGGCGGGAATCATCTGGCGACCTCAAGCACGAGCTGCGCGCTCGCCACGATCCGCTTGACGTACTGTGCACCTACCACAAGGGTGCACGACACACCCTCCACGGCTGCCAGCTGCGGAAGAAGATCGACCAGGAGCGTACTACTCCCGGTACCACACGAGCCCCCACGTCTTCAGACGGTGGCGAGTTCCAGAAGGTCCGGATCCACGTCTCCCCCAACGACCAGAGCCCCACTCTGCGGCGGGTCCTGGTGGTGTCGGCGAATGAACCACCACGTCGCGGCGCGACGGACTCCGAGGAAGCGCGTCGGATCCAGGGCAACGCCAACCGCACCCAGCGACAGGCGGAAGAGCAACGCCAAGCGGTGCCCCCCTGTGCCCGAGACCTTCGTCTCGAGTTCGAGGAAGCAGGGCTACCGACGTTCAATAGTCCTCAGGCCAACCTGGGTGCCACCATGGCACGTCTCAAACAAGCTAACCCATCACCCGAGGCCGAAGCAGCCATGGCTTACCTTCGGGTCGCCACGGCCTTGGTGGAGGAAAAGAGTGCAGCAGCAAAGTCCGCTGCGTCGACGTCAAGCCGGCATTCGCGCAGTCGATCCAATCGACCTGCGCACAGCAACCTTCCCCCCATCCAGGAAGAGGTCGATCAGCACAACCCCGACCAGCCTCGGGCGAGCGGCGCAAAAGACGGCGACCTCCGCGCCAACCTCGACAAAAATAGACGTGGTCGCGACGCCCGTGGCTACATCGATCAGCGCCACCGCGAGCATGAGGAGCAGGAGCTACGACGTCGCGCGGAGTACGACCGCGAGTACGGACCTCCCGGTGCCGTCCATCGCATCATGGAGTGCGAGGAGCGCGACCGCCACGACGTTTAGAACAGATGACATGCTCAGTACGAGGCGGACTACGGCCACCCGGAGGGCCCTATTCCGAACCCAGATCGCCAGTCCAGATCCTAGGTCATGGCCCCTGCCCAGAGCAGAGGTGGCGCTCAAGCTGGAGCTGCTGCCGACGACATGGCCATCACCGCTTTCCCCGCGTTGGCCCCTCGCCTTAGGTCGGTGGCCTACTCCGACAACTTCAAGCCGAACATCCAGAAGTACGACGGCCGCTCCGACCCCAATATCTGGTTGTCGACCTACTACGTCGCCGTCAAGGCGGCCGGCGGCAACTTCGACCACATGGCGGCGTACTTTCCGCTGGTGATGGGTGACGCACCGTCGCTCTGGCTCAACAACCTCCCAGCGGGCAGCATCACGTCGTGGGCAGACCTATCTCAGGCCTTCACGTCCAACTTCCAGGCGACCTACAATCGTCCTGGGAACGCCTTCAACCTCGGGAGGGTCACCATGAAGACCAACGAGCGGCTCCGCGACTACACCAACCGGTTCTTCGAGAACCGCAACACCTGTGTCGGTGTCCGGGACGACCAGGTCGTCGACAGTTACAAGAAGGGCATCAGAGATCGCAAGATCTTTGAGAAAATCCACGAGTCAGGAGCCACCACAGTTTTGGCCCTCATGGAGGTTGTGAACAAGCTCATCAACACCGACGAGGAGCTGGTCAACCAGTTTGACTCCGACGCCAAATGCGACGCAGGCATCTCCGGCACCGCTGGCGACTCCAGCTCCAAGCTGCGCAAGCGACCTTCAGAGGTGCTTGCGGCGGAGGGACGTCAACCTTCGACGTTCAACGTCAATGAGTTCAACACAGTGCTCGATAGCCCCTGCACATTCCACGAGGGGGCCACCCACACCATCCGCGAGTGCTCACAATTCAAGAGGGCATTCCGTACCCCCGAAGATTCTAAGTGACCTAGAGGCGACGGCAATCGATCGTCTTCACGTCGCTACAACAACAACCGCCGGGACGGCCGACGCGGTCGCGACGACGATGGCTGCCGCGACGACCGGCGACGTGACGAGCAGCAACCGGAGGACCGCCGCGACGAGCGCGACCTACCTCCTCCACCGGCGATGAGCAACCCCAACGGCCCCTTCTAGCAGGCCAAGAGGTCAATCAATATGATCGTCGGTGGCCTGAAGTCCAGCGTAAGCAGGAGGCGGTATCGCAAAGACAAGCGCGAGATCCAGGTCATCCACACCAAGCTGTCGCAGCCCCTATGGTGGTCGGAGCAGCCAATCACGTTCTCCAGGGACGATCACTAGGTCCACATCCCAGATCCTGGGTCCTACCCCCTCATCATCGAGCCAATAGTCGAGGGTGCCCTGCTCCCTCAGACCCTCATCGACGGAGGAAGCGGGCTCAACGTCATCTTCGTCGAGACCTTGAAGAAGATGAACTTCGACTTCAAGAGGTTGACAACGTGCGACGAGCCTTTCTTCGGCATCGTCCCCAGTAAGGCGGCCTACCCCATGGGTCGGGTCTTCCTCCTTGTGACCTTCGGCATGGAAGAAAACTTCCGCACGAAGTATCTCAGCTTCGAGGTCGCCGACTTCAAGTCTTCCTACCACGCCATCCTAGGTCGCCCCATGCTGGCCAGGTTCATGGCTGTCCCGCACTACACCTACTTGGTGTTGAAGATGCCGGCCCCCAACGGGGAACTCACCGTTTACGGCGACCTCATCGTCTCGTTCAAGTGCGACAATGAGGCCCTCGACATCGCCACCACGAATGCCTGCGTCGACGCCTCTGCCGTCATGATCGCTGAGGCCGCGAAGGTCGCTCCGAGCGACCTAACCGTCCCGGAGCAGAAGTGCACCGACACCGCCCTCGACGCCACGTCGGCGACAAAGAAGGTCTGTCTCGGCCTTGCCGACTCAGAGAAGACAGTGGTGATCGGCGACAACCTCAGGGAGAAATAGGAACTCGCGCTCACCAGTTTCCTTCGAGACAACGCTGACATATTCGCATGGACCCCATCGGATATGCCAGGTGTTCCAAGGGAGCTGGCTGAGCACTCCTTGGATGTAAGCAAGACGGCCAAGCCTGTCAAGCAGAAGCTGCGTCGCTTTTGCGAAGCATCGCAAGGAGGTCATTAGGGTAGAAATAATAAAGCTCCTAGCTGCTGGTTTCATTCGTGAATGTAAAAATCCGGTTTGGCTCGCCAACCCGGTGCTGTACCCAAGAAAACCGGTCAATGGAGAATGTGTATCGACTACACCGATCTCAACAGACACTGCCCTAAAGACCCCTTCCCTCTTCCGCGCATCGACCAGGTCGTTGACTCCAAAGCCAGAAGCGTCCTGTTATGCTTCCTCGACTGCTACTCGGGGTATCACCAGATAGCCCTGAAGGTCTCTAACCAAGACAAAACGGCATTCATACCACCTCACGGTATCTACTGCTACACGACTATGACGTTCAGCCTCAAGAATGCTGGAGCGACCTACCAGAAAGCCATCCAGAAGTGCCTGGAGTCCCAGATCGGCGACAACGTCGAAGCCTACGTCGACGACGTAGTTGTCAAGACCACGGTGGAGGACAATCTCATCGCTGACTTCGCCCAGACCTTCGCCAACCTACGGCGCTACCGCTGGAAGCTCAACCCGGAGAAGTGCGTCTTCGGCATTCCATCTGGCAAGCTCCTAGGCTTCTTGGTCAGTCATCGGGGCATCGAGGTGAACCCCACCAAGGTCGACACCATCCGCAGGAGGAAGAGACCTACCGGGAAGAAAGACGTCATGAAGCTCACCGGCATGATGGCCGATCTAGGTCGCTTCATCAGCAAGCTTGGGGAGAAAGGCCTGCCCTTCTTCAAGCTGCTGAAAAAGTCAGATAAGATTGTATGGACAGATGAGGCAGACCAGACGCTAGAAGAGCTGAAGACCTTCCTCACCACGCCTCCGGTCATGGTGCCCCCGGCGCCAAAAGAGACCTTGCTGCTCTACATCTCCGCGTCCACCCAGGTGGTTAGTGCGGTCCTGGTGGCGGAACGACCTGAAGAAGGTCAACCCTACCCCGTCCAGCGACCAATCTACTACGTTAGTGAGGTCCTCTCTGATAGCAAGATCAGGTACTCGCAACCTCAGAAGATAATGTACGCCCTTCTCGTTACCTCGCGCAAGCTCCGGCACTACTTCCAATCGCACAAGATCAAGGTCGTGTCAAGCTTCCCTCTGGGAGAGATCCTACGCAGCCGTGACACCACAGGACGCATCGTCAAGTGGTCGGTCGAGCTAGGAGAGTTCGAGCTTGAGTTCTACCCGCGACAGGCCATCAAGTCGCAGATCCTCGCGGACTTCGTCTCTGAATGGACAGAGACCCAACAACCCCCACCGACGGAGAAGCCAGAGCACTGGAAGATGTACTTTGATGGTTCTCTGAACCTCGAAGGAGCGGGCGCGGGCGTACTCTTCATCTCCCCTCAGGGTGATCACCTGAAGTACGTCCTATAGATCCACTACAAGGCGTCCAACAACGGCGCCGAGTACGAGGCCCAGATTCACGGATTGCGTATCGCCGTTTCCCTCGGGATCAAGCGGCTCATCACCTACGGTGACTCCAAGGTCATCATTGACCAGGTCAACAAGATGTGCGACATCAAGAAGGACATGATGAACACCTACTGTGCTGCGGTGCGGAAGCTTGAGGCCCACTTCGAAGGCCTGGAATTTCATCACGTCTGTGCAACAACAACGTGGCGGCCGACGTTCTCTCCAAGTTAGGGTCCAAATGCGCGCTGGTCCCAACCGGCGTATTTGTCCAGGACCTGCGAAAGCCATCGATCAGGCTTCTCAGTGACCCAGAGACGTCGTCTGGCAATGTGCCCCCTCCAGGAGGCCACGATGTTCTCATAACAGAGGCCGAGGATGATTGGCGCCTCGACTTCATCGCCTATATCCTGGAGCACCGAGTCTCTGAGGACAAGGTCGAACGGTAGAAGATCACCAGGCGCAGCGCCAACTATGTCGTCATCGGCACAGAGCTCTACCGCAGGTCTGCCTCCAACGGCGTACTGATGAATTGCATCCTTAGATCTGAAGGTCTCCAGCTCTTGCAAGAAATCCACGATGGAGAATGCGGCAACCACGCAGCCTCCGCTAACCTCGTGGGAAAGGCCTTCAGATCAGGATTCTTCTGGCCTACTGCTCTGGCCGACGCTCAGGACCTCGTCCGGTGATGTAAAGGGTGCCAATTCTTTGCTAAGCAGCAGCACGTCCCAGCGCAAGCCCTGAGGACAATCCCTCCGTCCTGGCCCTTCGCCATATGGGGTCTAGACTCAGTAGGGCCCTTCAGAACGGTCCCTAGCAGCTACAGGTATATCCTGGTGGCGGTGAACAAATTCACCAAATGGATCGAGGTTCGAGCCGTCGCCAGCGTTACATCGAAAGAGGAGGCAAACTTCATCGAGGACATCACCCACCGCTTCGGGGTCCCCAACAGGATCGTCACCGACCTAGGCTCGGCCTTCACAGGATCCGACTTCTAGGACTTCTGCAAAGATAGCCTCATCGACGTCTACTACGCCTCGGTGGCGTATCACGCTGCAATGGCCAGGTCGAACGCGCAAACGGCATGGTGCTTCAAGGCATCAAGGACCGCATCTTCGACGACGCCTCCCAATACGCCACCAGATGGCTAACGGAGCTGCTGCATGTGATCTGGGGCCTTCGGACCCAGGTCGGCTCAGCTACGGGTTATTCACCATTCTTCCTGGTGTACGGGTCGGAGGCCGTCCTCCTGACCGACCTCGCCTTCGGTGCCCCTCGCGTCCAACATTACGAAGAAGGGACAGCTGAGGAGACGCGCAAGGTCGACCTCAACAGCATTGAGGAGCATCGCGTGGCTGCGCTGATGCGGCACACTCGCCACGAATAGCAGCTACGTCGTTACCACGATCGCAACGTGCGTGAACGATCCTTCAACATGGGTGACCTAGTCTTGCGGCGCATCCAAGACACCAAGGGCATGCACATGCTCTCCGCGCCTTGGGAAGGCCCCTTCATCGTGATGGAAGTTGTTGGGCCAGCGACCTACCGCCTCCAGTGGGCCAATGGTCAAGGCGTCCCGAACGTCTGGAATATCAAGCACCTGCGCCGCTTCTACCCTTAGAAGATGTGTACCAAAATAAAAAGCTATGTACTCTGTCCTTTTGTAATTTCCATTTAATAAAGCTTGAGATTCCTCTCAGCAGCTCTCTTGTCGATTCGCACCTGGGTCTCCCTTTACTTTTTGTTGTGTTTTACCCTTCCCCCTCGAAACGCTCGGGGGCTTGGTCTAGGTTAGGCCCCGAAGCGCTCGGGGGCTTGGCTTTGCCAACCTAAGGGTCTCGCGACCTGAAGGGAATTCTCATGTCTTATGTCTATGCGCGTTCCCCACCTGTTTAGCCCCCACTCTCTTTATGCATGTTCCTAAGTTGCTAGATTGCGAGCCCTAGGGTCCACGACCCCCCTCCGCGCGCCGGCTGTGCCTAAGCCTCCATGCTGAGCCACACAGTCGGTAAGCCGTTCCTCCACTGAGTTGGGTTAGCGGAGGGAATACTTTGCAATCTAGTTATTTTCGAGCCTACATAACGACTGTTCTCGCTGTTCGGGTGGAGCACGCGCTTTACTTAAATTGCAAGTCTTTATTACAGCAAAGTATTCTTTACATCAAAAGGCCCTAGGCCTAAACTTGCATCTGCAGTTTGATACAGTTCAACTTCTAATTTCAGAGGTCGAACTTCTTCGCGACCTTAACTGCGGCGGCTTGGACGTCTTCACGCTCAACCAGCTCTGACAGATCGACGTCCTCCGCGACCTTCTACAGGTCGAAAGTTGGCTCATGGTACTTCACCGCAGCCAACACCGCAGCCGCGGCGAGCTTGCTGGTGTCGAGCAGCAGGGCCTTCATCCGGCCATCAGCCTCATCAAGGCGTTCCAGCAGCTCCTTTGGCTCCGCCCCCTCTTCCTGAGGAACGTAGACGTCCATCAGATACTGGGCGGCCTCCCTGAGGTCGGAGAGCTGCTTCTCCAAACCTGCGCAAGAAAAAGGCTGGTCGCTTCAATCCTCTAACCAGCAATGATAAAGACCTACGGGAAATAAAGGCCACTCACCTCGCTGGACCTCTGCCGTCCTCCCCTTGAGAACCGTCACCTGGTCCTTGACCTCCGCAAGCTCCTTTTTGAGGGTGCCCTCCGTCTCTCTGGTGCCTGAACTCACTCAAGGTCGAAAATCAGCAAAAGAGCCAGAAGATGCATGGAGACAATGCTCAGTGACCAAGCACACTTACCCTCTGCCACGGCCTGGAGGACGTCAGCGGCATCTTTGGCCTTCTGCTCGGCCACCTCCAACTTCCTCTTCAGGGAGGCCATCTCCTTCTCCGCCTGGCGGGCCATGGCCTCCTTCACGCGCTTTACCTCTTGCGCGGCCTCGACCTGGGCTTGCAGTTTGGCCTCTTGAACCGCGGCTGCCTCCGCGTGGGTGTTGGCGGCCTCCCTCACCAAGCCCGCCCGAGCCTGCGCCCGCTCAGCAAGCGACTGCAACACAAGAAGACATGTTTCGTTTTAAGACCTCACAAGACGCTCTGGATACACGACAAGGATCAAAGTATCAGGGTATAAGTCCTTACCGTGAGTGTCCGCGCGATCGTCCGCGATGCCTCCTTAAAGTCGTCGACGTCGCGGTGGTCGACGATGATGTCGTTCTCCCACGGGGTCCCGACGTACAAGCACCGGTGGTTGTCGTCCTCAACGTTGGCGCCGGCCACCTCCGCAACCTACTGGTCCAGCGTCGGTTGTGGGTCGGACACACAGAGGTCGTCCTGCTGGCCTCCAACGGGCGGAGCAGCGCTGGCCCCGCCCTTCTCCACTTCAGATGCTGTGGCCTCCCCAGCCCTAAGGGCCTGGCTCGAGACCTCCGCAACAGAGGCGGCCGGTGACTGCTCCACCGGCACCTCACACCCCTTGCGCCCAAAGGCCTCTTGACCTGAGGCATTCTTGACGCTGTCAGACGTCGCTGGCGTCGATCTACATCCAAGTAAAAGACCTTCATCAGCAAAACCAGCAGCAAAGTAAAAATCTACGATTGAAAACCAGAATGCGACCACGACTTACTTGCTCGCGGACCTAAGTCCAGGCTTAATGGGCTTAGGCGGGGCCCTTCTCGCCCTCTTCTGCGACCCCGCGTCACCCAGGACGTCCGCGCCCGACCTCGAGCGCTCCTCCGCGGTGGCAACCTTATGGGGTGTCTGCGACGCCTGTTCCTCCGTCGCCATGGCCTTGCGGGGCGTCTCCGCGGGCGGGACCGTCACCGCGCTCGGCGACTTGGCGTCATTCTCCTCATCTTCGACGTTGATGGTCTCAACGTCGGAACTGATCGTCGCCGTATCTGTCGACACAACAGGCCTGGTCCTCTTCCTCTTCTTCTTCTTGGTCTCCGCCGTCCGCCGTCTGGGTGGCGGCGATCGTGGCCGCGGCCCGAGACGCGGACATCTTGCCTGCCGTCTGCCGCGTGCGCCGCAGCGCCGACGTGGTGACCTTTGGCGGCGCCCTTCTTGTGGCGGGAGCATCGTCATCGCTCCCCACCGATGAATCGGAGATGTACTCCTCGATGCATTGCTGCGGAGTCACCTGCACGTCTGCCGCTGCACGGACCTTGAAACTGCGCTCCTCTTCATTGCGCAGTGGTGCAGGGCACCAGTAGATGCCTTCACGAAACTGAAAAGCAAAAGACGCATGAAAAGACCTGCATCACAAAGGCTCAAGCTTTCAACCAGAAGGAAAACGAGGTCGAAGATTCACCACATCGGAGGGCCGATACACACCGAGCACCTTGGGGCACTCCCGGTTGCGGATGCGCCCGCCGAAGATGTTCTTCACCCGCGCCGCCATCTCCTCTTTGGATACCTTGCGCTTGACGACCCGGGTGGGGTCGGACTGCCCCCAGTACTCGTAGGCCGGGTGGACCCGGTCCTGGATGGGCTGTATCAACCGGCGCCTGAAGCTGATAGCCACCGCACCACCGGTCAGCCCCTCCGCCTTCAACCTCTCCAGGTCGTCCTGCAGTGGGCGCAGCTCCTCAGTCTCCCACGAGGTGAGCTTGCTAGTTCACTCCGGGAATGGGACTGGAGCGCACCCCGTCCTGTCAGGAAGCACTGACGCCGGGTTGTCGAGGTAGAACCACCCCTGCTTCCAGCTGATGGTGTTGTCAGGGAGTACAAGGTCGATGTACTCCGGCTTCATGTACCGGCGCAGCATGAAGCCGACGCTCCCCACGACCTCGGACTTCCCCGTCTTCTTGAGCTCGAAGACGTGGCGCCACAGGTGGAAATGTGGCGCTATTCCGAGGTACGCCTCGCAGAGGTGGATGAAGGAGGAGATGATGGTGATGGCATTGGGGACGAGGTGCACCAGCTCGATCCTGTAGAAGAAGAGGAGGCTGCGGAAGAAGTCACCCGCCGGGACCCCGAACCCGCGCTCGATGTGCGCGAGGAAGACGATGGTCTTGCCGGTCCCCTCCGTCGGGAACTCCTCGCCCGCCGCCGGCCTCCAGCCGACCTCCGCTTTGGGCCTCAGCAACCCGCGGGTCGCCAAGGCCTGGATCTGCTCCTCCGTCACTACGGATGGCTCCCAGATGGTCTGCGGCGGCGGAATTGGTGCGGGCTCCATCTTCTCTTCCTCTAGACCGATGGATTTGGATCTAAACAGTACAAGGGTCTTGGTTCGCATGCGAGGTCGCGGCGCGCGGCGAACCTAAGCACGGCGGCGCTGCTGTTCTCTCCGAGCAATGGAGTGGCGGCGGAACCCTAGTGCAGAGCGGAAATGAAAGCAAGTAAAGGTCCCCGGCGCACGGACCGGCCTTATATAGTTGTGCCCCAGCGGCGCAACGGGCGGCCGCACCCAACGTCTCTTTGGCGAAAATCACGGTGATCCAACGGCTCGGCGCCTCCCGCGGATCTACCGCCCAACGGCTCTTTTCGGCCTAACGGAAAAATGGCAGTAACGGCTAGTTCCGTACGGGAATCTGCGTCCGCCGGCCTCTAGTCAGTGCTCCGGCCGACGTGGACCTGTTATGCCTCACATTGAAGCCCTCCAAACATAATATCTCTAGTACTACATTTAAGGTCGTCACGACCCACAGACGACCTATGGGCCAGCCCTATCGCTCAATCAAGGTCGTCAAGGTACCGGCAGCCTCCTAGGTCGCCTCGGCCTCCCAACGGCGGGTTCACACCACGTCTCCTAGGCCCAGCTGCCTACATGCCTTCTAGGTCGCCTTGACCTACAGTGGCCAAACTTTATCATCGGCTCCGTGCTTAAAGGCTCTACTACCCGTTGACGACCTCTCGGTCCCAATCACAGCTCCTCGCTGAGGCCCCGATGCCTTCTAGGTTGATAAAGACCTACAGATTTCAGGTCTAACACCCTGCGTTGTGCCATTGCACAGCGGCCGTGTCGACCCAGGTCGACACGGGTTCTTCTGTCGATTTCTATGACCTTCTGAAGGTCGGCGTGCTAATACAGCCCCGCCGGGACCTTGGTCATGCCATTGCTGCCCGGGCGCCTCTCCACATTGGTCGAGACACATCGCTCGCCATGCAAGCATGTGTATAAAAGCTTCGTAAGCTACAAAAGACTTTGGCCTAAGGCCTATTACAAGATGCAAACATATTAAAGGTCATGTTCTACCTTACATGGTGCCTACGGCGCAACCTAGACTGATGAATTGCGTCGCAAGCTTTCTTTTAGCTTCAGGACCTGATTGGAGATCTCCACCGCCGCCGAGGTCATGGCTGCCACACAGCCACCTCTACCTAGCCCCAGAAGGTTTTTTGTGGAGTCCCATCTTTTGCTAGGGTGCTCCCACAAGATCCCAAATCGGACCAGTGTCACCTCGGACCTCTCCCGCCGCAGCATGGTAACCCCCAGCATGGCCTTAGGCCTGCGCTCACAAGGCCTGTCAAGGCATGTACTGCCCCATGCTGCACCTGGATTTCTCGCTGGGCGCGGGGGGAGTGGCTGATGGAGTTCTCCCAACTTCGCAAGCATTCTTCTAGCTCCAGATGGCAATAACCTAACGCTACACTCGGGTGGCCGAACACAAGACCAGGGCGCTGCACAATTACTAAGCTGTTTCGCCATGATGCTCCTACTTGGTTCAAGAAGCAAGCCTCGGAGTCTCCTATTTATAGCAGTGAAGTTCACCCTTGGATGCCGGCGTCTGCACTTCAGCTAGCGTGGCGTCCTTATCCACAACACTGTTACCACGTGGAGCGCGAAGTCTTTGTCAGCTTCCGGGAAGCGCTGACACGTCTGTCACCTGCCTGATGGCAGCTTTTCAGCTTTTGTCCCATATCGGCAGCGACTGCGTCTCTTCCTGAGGCAGGTCCCGTGTTTGTACAGTACGCCCGTGGGGTGCCACGCGACAAGACTGCTGGCGCCTGGCATTACTTTGCAGAGATTCCGGATGGCATGTCTTACTCAGTGGATACAGCATCTTCAAGACTAAAGCAGAAGGTCGTAGGTTCTCTGTTCATTCTTCGAGCATCAACTCGACCTTCCAGGTCGCCTTCCTGCTCGGGGGCTACTCCACGAGTGCGTCTTACGACGCCCTCTTCCTCTACGTCGCGCCGACCTACTGGAAACCCGTTTCCACCATCCCTCCGCTCGACCTCCCTTTGGTCGGCACAAGGACCTTCCCCGAGGGCATGACGATCTTCCCTGACTCCGGTCAGGTCGGCGGTTCTTCAACACGACAGCGCATTGTCTTCACTTCAACCTTCTGGATCTACGTTCTAGGAGCTTGATGTTCGACGTCGTGCGCGATGGAGGAGATTTTCATCTTTGGATCCCCGTGCACCCTACACGACCTTGATGATGCCATGACTTCGCCAAGCCTCGGCATGACCTCGTCTCGGCCGCTACGCCTACACGTCGATCGGGGGCTTGAGAGACATGGGTACCCATGGGTCCCCACCGACCAGGGTCCCAGAGGTCCCTGTCAAGTGGACCCGACCTGCCAGAAGCCCCGCCGACCTGCAAGTGGGCCCGGAGACCTTATCCACAACCCCGGCGACCTTGGAAGACTCCAGAAGACCTTATCCAGATCCCAGAGGATCCGCCGGGCTTGTGGCGCAAGACTCTCCCCTAGGTCGCGGCTCGACGCCGCTAGTAGGTCCGCAGATCGCGGGATTCACCCTGTAATCACGGAAGATGACCTTCCTAATTTGTAACCGACCCCGATGAGGGTCCACCGACCTCAAATGGAAGCCCTAGCCCATTGACCATATAAGGCGGCCTAGAGCTCCATTCAAGGGGACTTCCCCATTCACGCATAATTCCACCGCATACTGGACGTAGGGTTTTACTCTTCGGAGGCCTGAACGAGTCTAACCCCTTGTGTCCTTCGCCATTCTCGCCATGTTCCGAGTTCCATCTGTGAACTACCACCTACGCTCTTAGTTCCCGATCCCCTCCATTAACCTACAAACCGCTTGGGTAGCCCCCTTGCGAATCTGTCCAGGTCTCACCCCCTGACAAGCTACCAGAAAGATAAATCCACTGCCGCCAGTAGTACCACCAGCGACCGAAAAGATGATTCCACCTGAGGGGAAAACTGGTCCAATACCTCCTCAAAAAGGATTAGGCCAACGTACCTCGATCCCTCAGGGAAGAGCATGACACATCTCCTGAGGAGATCCAGGACGACATGGAAAGCCAGATCGAAAACATCGAAGAGACAATCCAAAACCTAATGTAATTATTCTGAAGGAAAGAAAAATTAAGAAAAAACTGAAAAAAATAGTAGATCTACTAGAGGATGGACCCCTGCTCCCCTTGCCACTGGCAAGGAGGCCGAGGACAAAGGAGAACGGCGGCCGGAGGCGAACGACGGTGGCAGCGCAAGCAACCGGCAGCGGCGGCGGTTTCCGCCCGAGTCGCCCCTCGACGCAGGCACTGGTAGAGAGCGAGGCTTTGGTAGGGGCTTTTTGAGAGACATGGGTACCCATGGGTCCCCACCGACCAGGGTCCCAGAGGTCCCTGCCATGTGGACCCAACCTGTCAGAAGCCCCACCGACCTGCAAGTGGACCCGGAGACCTTATCCGCAACCCCGGTGACCTTGCAAGACTCTAGAAGACCTTATCCAGATCCAGGAGGACCCGCCGGGCTTGTGGCGCAAGATTCTCCCCCAGGTCACGGCTCGGCGCCGCCAGTAGGTCCGCAGATCGTGGATTCACCCTGTAATCACGGAAGATGACCTTCCTAACTTGTAACCGACCCCGATGAGGGTCCACCGACCTCGAATGGAAGCCCTAGCCCGTTGACCATATAAGGCGGCCTAGAGCTCCATTCGAGGAGAGTTCCCCATTCACGCATAATTCCACCGCATACTGGACGTAGGGTTTTACTCTCCGGAGGCTTGAACCAGTCTAAACCCTTGTGTCCCTCGCCATTCTTGCCGTGTTCTGAGTTCCACACGTGAACTACCACCTACGCTCTTAATTCCCGATCCCCTCCATTAACCTACAACCGCTTGGGTCGCCCCCTTGCGGATCTGTCTAGGTCTCACCCCCTGACAGTTGGCGCGCCAGGTAGGGGTGATCGGGAACTCGCTGTGCAGCATGGTGGCCTGATCTGGTGTCGTTTTTCTGGCGAGTATGGCGGACATCATCGCCAACCCTGTGGAGATCTGCTTCGGTTCCTTCACGGTGACCTCAACCGCACTGGCGGCCGTGACCTTTCCGGTGACCGCTGTGAAGATTTCGGCGGCACCCGTCACCATCCCTGTTTCTGATCTGGCGTCGAAGACCCACCCGCCCAAACCCTATGACATTGTTCAAGGAATGGAGCGCGTCATCGACATGATGGAGGAGACCCTCCAGATCTGCGAAAGAGCCTAGCGCTTGTTGACACATCTTAATGTATACTTTTACTTGTCAACTAAATAAAGAAAAGGGCATAAATGAATATCAATATAGACTTAGGGGTTTTCTACTAATGATTTCCATGAGTTTTGGTGAAGTAATGATTTGCAGGGACTAAACGGGAAAACAGCAAGAATTGTCAAGTCATAGGACTCCAAGACGTGTCCCGATCGTACTCCAATCCAACTCCTACAAAAGAGCAGCATAGAAGCATCCCAAATGAAGAATTAAAGTGCAACATTGCAAAGAGCTCATCGAGATGATCGAAACGGATATATCAATTGCCATATTCGGAGTCCAGAATCAGAAGATATCAGACGCAGAGCGGGGTTCGGTAAAACGGGCATAACTTCCTCATCCGGACTCCGTTTGACGCAAATTATAGTTTTTCGGAAACGGCACGACGACGCGCACGCACCCACCAAAGATGGGCCTGAAGCACCACAGTGGGAGGCCGACCAGCCTCCTCACAAGGCCGATCGGCCTGGCCCTGCTGCCAAACGGGCCCCGCTTCTGGTATGTTCCAGAAGGTTCCTCCACCGACCTATAAAACCACATCTTGGCCGTAGATCAAGGTCGGTTGGATCGTATGGTGGCGAGGCACCTCCTCAGGACTATATAAGCAGCCCCCAGACCCCCTGGTTGTAGAGACACCATATAGATTTGAGAGTTGTCCCATGAAAGGATGACCTCTCATCAATATTAGAGAATTAGGACTAGACATTCCAATGTAGTAGATTAGCAACTAGAGAGTTAGAGAGAGCGGAGCTGCGCTCCGGTTCTGGAGAAGTCTTCGGAGTTTGGTATGTCTTTGTATCTTCTCTTGTAAGACTTATGCTTTATAATTATCTTCTCCATTACTTTCATGTCATTATTTGGTTAGTATAGTTGTCATACTTTTGCATGGGATCTTCGCTCGCATCGAGTGCTCTCGTTAATCGTATGTGACTAGAGTAGTAATTGGTAGATTAGGCGTGGTGTTTAGTCTACCAGTTGCCTGAGATTGCACCCAATCCCATGGATAGTTGTGGTAGCCCCAAGTGGTGACAGCCTTGACGGCCGACGTATTCCGCCACGTTCGGGTTGGTGTTTGTAGGACTTTTGTCGGAGCTTCCTAGTCCCCTTCTCATCCCTTTCTGTGGCTAGTGTTCCGATGTCCCAAAGTGCTTTTGTATGATTGCTTTTATAGAACCCAAGTAATAGAGAAGAACCCAGGAACCTTAGATCTCTCTCGTTGTCCTCTCTGTTCGCTAGCTACTCATTTATTATAAAGTTCTCTAGTGTGTTATCCTTTATCATAAATATCATTTACCTTCTCATTAATAGTCTAGTTGGGTGGCTAAGTTAGTAGATAAATGATGGTGACTTATCAGATTCTTTAGCCAAAGCTTCCCTGTGGATACGATACTCTAGAATACTCTCCTAGGGAAAAGCTACAATGGTGTTCTGTGCACTTGCGGAATCTTTCATATTCTAATTGCACTTAACAAATACCAACAGCGCTCAACGCAGACCGCGTCGCGCCGCAAGACCTTCCCCTTCGGTCTGCGGCCATCCAGCGACGCTTACACCTGCCAGGCGACCAAGTCCTCCCAGATCCAATCTGGGCGGCAGGAGTTATCTAGCGACCTCAAGCCCGAGCTCCGCGCCTGCCGCGATCTGCTTGACATACCGTGCACCTACCACAAGGGCGCGCGACACACCCTCCGCGGCTGCCGGCTGTGGAGGAAGATCGTCCAGGAGCGTACTGCTCCCCGTACCACACGAGCTCCCACGTCTCCAGACGTTGGTGAGTTCCAGAAGGTCCGGATCCACGTCTCCCCCAACGACCAGAGCTCCATCCGGCGGCGGGTCCTGGTGGTGTCGGCGAACGAACCACCGCGGGTCGGCGCGACGGACTCTGAGGAGGCACGTCGGATCCAGGGCAATGCCAACCGTGCTCAGCGACAGGCGGAAGAACAACGCCAGGCGGTACCTCCCTGTGCCCGAGACCTGCGCCTCGAGTTCGAGGAAGCAGGGCTGCCGACGTGCCCTGCGTTGGCTCCTCACCTCAGATCGGTCGCCTACCCCGACAACTTCAAGCCGAACATCCAGAAGTATGACGGCCGCTCCGACCCCAACATCTGGTTGTCGACCTACTACGTCGCTGTCAAGGCGGCTAGTGGCAACTTCGATCACATGGCGGCCTACTTCCCGCTGGTGATGGGCGACGTGCCATCACTCTGGCTCAACAACCTCCCGGCAGGCAGCATCACGTCGTGGGCCGACCTATCTCAGGCCTTCACGTCCAATTTCCAGGCGACCTATAATCGCCCTGGGAACGCCTTCAATCTCGGGAGGGTCACCATGAAGACCAACGAGCGGCTCCGCGACTACACCAACCGGTTCTTCGAGAACCGCAACACCTGTGTCGGCGTCCGGAATGACCAAGTCGTCGACAGCTACAAGAAGGGCGTCAGAGATCGCAAGATCTTTGAGAAGATCCACGAGTCGGGAGCCACCACAGTCTCGGCGCTCATGGAGGTCGTGAACAAGCTCATCGACACCAACGAGGCGCTGGTCAATCAGTTTGACTCCGACGCCAAGCGCGATGCAGGCGTCTCTGGCACCGCTGGCGATTCAAGCTCCAAGCTGCGCAAGCGACCTTCAGAGGTGCTTGCGACGGAGGGACGTCGACCTTCGACGTTCAACGTAGACGAGTTCAACACGGTGCTCAATAGTCCCTACACGTTCCACGAGGGGGCCACCCACACCGTTCGCGAATGCTCACAATTCAAGAGGGCGTTCCGTACGCCCGACGACCCGAAGCGACCCAGAGGCGACGGAGATCGGTCGTCTTCACGTCGCTACAACAACAACCGCCGGGACGACCGACATGGCCGAGGCGACGACCGGCGACGTGATAACCAGCAGCCAGAGGACCACCGCGACGAGCGCGACCTGCCTCCCCCGCCGACGGCGGGCAACCCTAATGGCCCCTGGCGGCTACAGGCGCATCCTGGTGGCAGTGGACAAGTTCACCAAATGGATCGAGGTCCGAGCCGTCGCCACCGTCACGTCAAAGGAGGCGGCCAAGTTCATCGAAGACATCACCCACCGCTTCGGGGTCCCTAATAGGATCATCACGACCTAGGTTCGGCCTTCACAGGATCCGAAGTCTAGGACTTTTGCCAAGACAGCCTCATCGACGTCTACTACGCCTCGGTGGTGCACCCACGTTGCAACGACCAGGTCGAGCGCGCAAACGGCATGGTGCTATAAGGCATCAAGGATCGCATCTTCGACGACGCCTCCCAATACGCCCCCAGGTGGCTAGCAGAGCTGCCGCACGTGATCTGGGGTCTCCGGACCCAGGTCAGTTCAGCCACAGGTTATTCACCATTCTTCCTGGTGTACAAGTCGGAGGCCGTCCTCCCTACCAACCTATCCTTTGGTGCCCCACGTATCCAACACTACGAAGAAGGGACAGTCGAAGATACGTGCAAGGTCGACCTCGACAGCATTGAGGAACACCGTGTGGCTGCGGCTATGCGGCACACTCGCCACGAGCAGCTGCTACGTCGTTACCACGACCGCAACGTACGTGAACGATCCTTCAACGTGGGCGACCAAGTCTTGCGACGCATCCTGGACACCAAGGGTATGCACAAGCTCTCCGCGCCTTGGGAAGGCCCCTTCATCGTAATGGAGGTCGTTGGTCCAGCGACCTATCGCCTCCAGTGGGCCGACGGTCAAGGCGTCCCGAACATCTGGAACATCGAGCACCTGCATCGCTTCTATCCGTAGAAGACGTGTACCAAAATTAAAGCTATGTACTCTCCTCTTTTGTAATTTCCATTTAATAAAGAAAGAGATTCCTTTCGGCAGCCCCTCTGTCAACCTGCATTTAGGTCTCCCTTTTACTTTCGGTTGTTTTTACCCTTGCCCCTCGAAACGCTCAGGGGCTTGGTCTAGGTTAGGCCCCGAAGCGCTCGGGGGCTTGGCTTTGCCAACCTAAGGGTCTCACGACCTGAAGGGGTTTTCACATGTCTTATGCTTATGCGCGTCCCACACATGTTTGGCTCTTACTTTCTTTCTGAATGTTCCTAAGTCGCTAGGTTGCGAGACCTAGGGTCCACGACCCCCCTCCGCGCGCTGGCTGTGCCTAAGCCTCCACGCTGAGCTGCACAGTCGGTAAGCCGTTCCTCCACTGAGTTGGGTTAGCGGAGGGTGCACCTCGCGATCTAGTTATTTTCGAGCTTACATAATGATTGTTCTTGCTAATCAAATGAAGCGCGCATTCTATATAGTCTGCAAAACCTTTATTACGGCAAAAGTTTGTTTACATTGCTAGGCCCCCGCCTAACTTACATCTACAAAATGATACAGCTCGACCTTTCACTTTCAGAAGTCGAACTTGTTGACGACCTCCTCAGCGGCAACCACGATGTCCTCGCGCCTCACCAAGCCAGACAGGTCGACGTCCTCCGCGACCTTCTGCAGGTCGAATGACGGCTCGTGGTACTTCACCGTCGACAATGCCGCAGCCACCGCAAGCTTGGCGGTGTCCAGCAGCAGGTCCTTGATCCGGCTCTCGGCTTCATCCAGCCGGTCGACCAGCCCCTTTGGCTCCGCCCCTTCCTCTTGAGGGACGTAGAGGTCCATCACATATTGTGCAGCCTCCTTGAGGTCGGCGAGCTCCTTCCCCAGACCTACATTATCAATTGGGAGAGATCTATCATTTCTCCAGATTAACGGCGGCAAGTCAAAGCATACTGCTACGGCGAAAGAACTACCCACCCTGCTGGATCTCCGTGGTCCTCTCCTTAAGGATCTTTACTTGATCCTTGGTCTCTGCAAGCTCCTTCTTCAGGGCGTCCTCGGTCTCCTTGGTGCCTGAACTCATTCAAGGTCAAGAAATCAGAAAAAGACCCAAGGGACACATAGAGTCAATCTTCGGTGACCTAGCAAACTTACCCTCTACCACGGCTTGGAGGTCGTCAGCCGCATCTTCGCCTTCCGTTCGGCGACCTCCAGCTTCTTCTTCAAGGAGGCCACCTCGTTCTCCGCATGGCGAGCCATGGCCTCCTTCACGTGCTGGATCTCCTGCGCGGCCTCGACCTTGGCCTGCAGAGTAGCCTCTCGGGCCGTGGCAGCCTCCGCGTGGGTGTTGGCCGCCTCCCTCACAAGGCCTGCCTGAGCCTGAGCTCGCGCGGCAAGCGACTGCAACACAAAAAGACAGGTTTCAGTTTGAGACCTCACAAGACGTTCGGGATCAATGACAAGGATTGAAGTATCAAGGCACAAGTCCTTACCGTGAGTGTCCGCGTGATCGTGCGCGACGCCTCCTTAAAGTCGTCGACGTCACGGCGGTCGGCGATGACGTCGTCCTCCCATGGGGTCCCGACGTATAAGCACCGATGATCGTCGTCCTCGACGTTGGCGCCACCCGCCTCCGCAGTCTGCGGGTCCAGCGTCGGCTGCGGGTCTGCCATACAGAGGTCACCCTGCTCACCCGTGGCGGGCGGACCAACGCTGGCCCCGTCCTTTTCCGCCGCAGACGCCGCTGCCACACCGGCCCCGGTGGCCGAGCCCGTGACATCAGTCGTCGAGACTGCCGGCGACTGCTCCACCGGTGCCTCTTTCCCCTTACGCCCGAACGTCTCTTGGCCTGAGGCATTCTTGGCGCTGTCCGACGTGGCCGGAGTCGCCCTACGAACAAGCAGCGACCTTAACCGATCCGATGCAGCCGAGAATTTGATGAACAAAATAAGAACGGGTGTCAGTCTCGTGACTTGGTGGCCGACCTTAGCCCGGGCTTACAGGGCTTGGGAGGGGCCTTCCTCACCCTCTTCAGCGACCCGGCGTCACCCAATGTATCAGCGCCCAAACTGGGGCACTCCTCCGTCGTGGCAGCCCTACGGTGCGTCTCCGTCGCCCCCTCTTCCGTTGACGCCGCCTTGCGGGGTGTCCCCGCGGATGGGACCGTCGCCGCGCTCGGTGACTTGGCGTCATCCTCCTCGTCCTCGACGTTGATGGTCTCAACACCGGAGCTAACCATCTCCGTGTCCGCCGACACAATAGGCCCAGTCCTCTTCCTCTTCTTCTTCTTGGCCTCCGCCGTCTGGGTGGCGGCGATCGTAACCGCAGCCCGGGAAGCGGACATCTTGCTCGCCGTCTGCTGTGTGCGTCGCGGCGCCGACGTGGCGACCTTGGGTGGCACCCTCCTCGCGGCGGGATCGTCATCATCGCTCCCCACTGACGAATCGGAGATATACTCCTCGATGCACTGCTATGGGGTCGCTTGCGCATCCGCCGCAGCACGGACCTTGTAACTGTGGTCCTCCTCATTGCGCAGTGGCGCAGGACACCAGTAGATGCCCTCATGATGCTGAAAAAAGGCAAGAAGGATGTAAAAGGCCTATGTCAAAAGGACTAAAGCTCCCAAGCAGAAGGAAACCGAGGTCGGAAACTCACCGCATCGGAAGGTCGATACACACCGAGCGCCTTGGGGCACTCCCGATTGCGGATGCGCCCGCCGAAGATATTCTTCACCCGTGCCGCCATCTCCCCATTGGAGACCTTGTGCTTGACGACCCGGGTGGGGTCGGACTGGCCCCAGTACTCATAGGCCGGGTGGACCCGGTCCTGGATGGGCTGAATCAGCCGACGGCTGAAGCTGATAGCCACCGCGCCGCCGGTCAGCCCCTCCGCCTTCAACCTCTCCAGGTCGTCCAGCAGAGGGCGCAGCTCCTCAGTCTCCCGAGACGTGAGCTGGTTGGTCCACTCCGAGAATGGGACGGGAGCTCGCCCCATCCTGTCAGGAAGAGCCGGCGCGGGGTTGTCGAGGTAGAACCACCCCTGCTTCCAGCCGGTGGTGTTGTCGGGGAGCATGAGGTCAATGTACTCCGGCTTCATGTACCAGCGCAGCATGAAGCCAACGCTCCCCACGACCTCGGACTTGCCCGACTTCTTGAGCTTGAAGAAGTGGCGCCACAGATGGAAGTGTGGCACTATACCGAGGTTGGCCTCGCAGAGGTGGATGGAGGAGGAGATGATGGTGACGGCGTTGGGGACGAGGTGCACCGGCTCGATCCTGTAGAAGAAGAGGAGGCCGCGAAAGAAGTCACCCGCCGGGACCCCGAATCCGCGCTCGATGTGCGCGAGGAAGACGATGGTCTCGCCGGTCCCCACCGTCGCGAACTCCTCGCCCGCCGCCGGCCTCCAGCTGACCTCCGCCTTGGGCCTCAGCAACCCGCGGGTCACCAAGGCCTGGATCTGCTCCTCCGTCACCACGGACGGCTCCCAGATGGTCTGCGGCGGCGGAATCGGCGCCGGCTCCATCTTCTCTTCCTCGAGGCTGATGGATTTGGATCTAAACACCACAAGGGTCTTGGTTTGCATGCGAGGTCGCGGTGCGCGGCGGACCTAAGCACGGCGGCGCTGCTGTTCTCTCCGAGCAATGGAGTGGCGGCGGAACACTAGTGCAGAGTGGAAATGAAAGCAAGTAAAGGTCCCCAGCCCATGGACCAGCCTTATATAGTTGGGCCCCAGCGGCGCAACAGGCGGCCACACCCAACGTCTCTTTGGCGAAAATCACGGCGACCCAACGGCTCGGCGCCTCCCGCGGATCCACCACCCAACGGCTATTTTCGGCCTAACGGGAAAACGTCTGTAACGGCTAGTTCCGTACGGGAATCTGCGTCCGCCGGCCCCTAGTCAGCACTCCGGCCGACGTAGACCCGTTATGCCCCATATTCAAGCCCCCCAACATAAATATCTCCAGTATCACGACCAAGGTCGTCAAGACCCATGGACGACCTATGGGCCAGCTCTATCGCCCGTCTAAGGTCGACAAGGAACCGGCAGCCTCCCAGGTCACCGCGGCCTCCCCACGGCGGGATTACACCACGTCTCCTAGGCCCAGCTGCCTACGTGCCTCCTAGGTCACCACGACCTACAGTGGCGAAATCCTATCAACGGCCCCGTGCTTAAAGGCTGTACTGCCTGTTGACGACCTATTGGTCCTAATCACAGCTCTTAGCTGAGGCCCCGTTGCCGTCTAGGTCGACTACGACCTACCGAGTTCAGGACTGACACCCTGCGTTGTGTCACTGCATAGCGGCCATGTTGACCCAGGTCGACATTGGCTTTCTTGTCAAATACTATGACCTCCTGAAGGTCGGCGTGCTAACACAGCCGCGACGGGACCTTGGCCATGTCATTGCTGCTCGGGCGCCTCTTCACAATGGTCAAGACACATCAGTTGCCATGCAAGCATGTGTATAAAAGCTTCGTAAGCTACAACAGACTTTGGCCCAAGGCCAATTACAAGATGCAAACATATTAAAGGTCCTGATCTACCTTACATGGTGCCTACGGCGCAACCTAGACTGATGAAGCGCATCGCAAGCTTTCTTCTAGCTTTAGGACCTACTTGGAGACCTCCACCGCCGTTGAGGTCGCGGCTGCCACACAGCCACCTCTACTCTAGCCCCAGAAGGCTTCCTGTGGAGTCCCATCTTTTGCTAGGGTGCTCTCACAAGATCCCAAATGGGACCAGCGTCACCTCGGGCCTCTCCTGGCGCAGCATGACGGTTTCCAACACCACATTAGGCCTCCGCTCACAAGGCCTGTCAAGGCATGTATTGCCCCATGCTGCACCTGGATTCCTCGCTGGGGGCGGGCGCAGAGGTTGGTGGAGTTCTCCCAACTTCGCAAGCATTCTTCTAGCTCCAAGGGATGACTCTCTAGCACTACGCTCTGGTGGACGCACACAAGGCCAGGGCACCGCATAATTATCAAGCTGCTTCGCCATGGTACTCAAACTTGGTCCAAGAAGTAAGTCATGAGGCCTCCTATTTATAGCAGTGGAGCTTGGCTTTGGTTACCGCCCACACCTCAGCTGATACGGTGTCCTTATCCACAACACTGTTACCACGTGGAGCGCGTGGTCTTTGTCCGTTTCTGGGCTGCTGACACGTCTGCCACGCGCCTGATGACAACTCTTCAGCTTTTGTCTCATAGTGGTAGCGGCTGCATCTCCGCTTAGGGCAGGTCCCGTGCTCGTACAGTACGCTCGTGGGACGCTGCGCGACAAGACTCCTGGCGCCTGACACTGCCTCACAAAGATTCTGGATGGCTTATCTTATTCATTGGGAAGAGCATCTCAAAAGCGCAAGCAGAAGGCCGTAGGTTCTCGGTTTGTTCTTCGAGCATCAACCCGACCTTGCAGGTCGCCTTACTGCTCGGGGGCTACTCCACGAGTGCATCTTGTGACGCCCTCCCCCTCAACGTCGCATCGACCTACCGGCAGCAAGCTCCCACTATGTCTTTGCTCGACCTCCCTTTGGTCAGTACAAGGACCTTCTCCGACGGCATGACGATCTTATCTGACTCCGGTCAGGTCGGCGGTTCTTTAACACGACAGCGCCTTACCTTCACTTCAAACCCCTGGATCTGCGTTCCAGGAGCTTGATGTTTGGCTTCGTGTGCGCTCAGATGGTTTTCTTTTTTGGATCCCCGTGCACCCTATGCGACCTTGACGGTGCCATGCCTTCATCAAGCCTCGACATGACTTCGTCTCGGTCGCTACGCCTACATGTCGATCGGGGGCTTGAGAGACATGGGTACCCATGGGTCCCCACCGACCAGGGTCCCAGAGGTCCTTGCCATGTGGACCCGACCTGTCAGAAGCCCCACCGACCTGCAAGTGGACCCGGAGACCTTATCCGCAACCCCGGCGACCTTGGAAGACTCCAGAAGACCTTATCCAGATCCCGGAGGACCCGCCGGGCTTGTGGCGCAAGATTCTCCCCCAGGTCGCGGCTCGGCGCCGCTAGTAGGTCCGCAGATAGCGGGATTCACCCTGTAATCGCGGAAGATGACCTTCCTAACTTGTAACCGACCCCGATGAGGGTCCACCGACCTCGAATGGAAGCCCTAGCCTGTTGACCATATAAGGCGGCCTAGAGCTCCATTCGAGGAGAGTTGCTCATTCACGCATAATTCCACCGCATACTGGACGTAGGGTTTTACTCTCCGGAGGCCTGAACCAGTCTAAACCCTTGTGTCCCTCGCCATTCTTGCCGTGTTCCGAGTTCCACACACGAACTACCACCTACGCTCTTAGTTCCCGATCCCCTCCATTAACCTACAACCGCTTGGGTCACCCCCTTGCAGATCTGTCCAGGTCTCACCCCCTGACACCTTTAGTCTGAGTTCAACTTTGGAGCCGTGACTAAAGGCCTTTCGTCGACGTGGCCCAAAATGCTTGCGGGAGGCACCCCCCCCCCTTTAGTCCCAGTTGGTATAACCAACTGTGACAAAAGGGCTGGCTCCCAACGTCTCTTTCCAGCAATGATTGACGCGGGCTTTTAGCACCGGGTGGTGTTACCAACCGAGACTAAAGGGTGCCCCTTTAGTCTTGGTTGGTAAATCCACTCGGTGCTAATGCTTTAGTCCCGGGTGGAGTTACCAATCGAGACTAAAGGGTTTCCTTTAGTCTCGGTTGGTAATTCCACCCGGGACTAAAAGCCCGCGCCCTATAAATCCAGCTTCTTCTTCTTCTTCCTCTTTCTCTTGCCCAAGCCATTCTTCACCTAGAGCTCAAGCTCCTCCTCCATGGTGCCTCAACCTTAGAGAGGTGCTGCTGAATTTTTTCTTCATCTATTTGTGAAGATTTCTCTCCTCTAAAGTGTTGCCAAGGTTTGATTCTTCTTCCTCCGATCATTTGTTGTGATCAAAATTTTTTTATATTTTAGAGATGGAGAAAATAGAAATCTTAATTCCTAGGTGGGAGGAGCTAATAAGAGATGAGGTTATTTATATACTTTAGATTTAGAAAAAAGTGGTTGTCTAAACACTAGCATTCTCTTGTTATCTTTTAAATTGATGTAGAGAAAAATGAATTTTACTTTTTGATATAATGATACATAGAACTAATTATAATTTTACATTTAGCTAATTTTTTAGAAGTTAGTTTATAAAAAATATGGTCATTAATAATGGAGATAAAAAATAGCCATTAGGTGACCTTTGTATGTCATTGTATCACAAGAAATGGCCAGATGTATGTAGTTCACATAGGATCCAATGATTGTCGTGGTTGTGGTACAATGACATACATACAGATGAGATCACCTGATGGCTATTACAAGGCACGACATCAATAGCAATGAGTACAAGTCCCAAGCTGAAACTGGTCAGCTTCTAGCTTTTGAACCTCTGCTTCAAACACATTTATGAATTCGCGTATTGTCTTGGAATGATGAACATGCTCAGGAAGAATGTATGTAGGTAGGCCTCTAGTTCTCATCATCCAGTTCATAACAGAATACATCATCAAACTCACCATTCTTCATCTTTGTCTTTGTTTACTTTTGATATAATGATCAATAGAACTAATTATTAATTTTACATTTAGCTAATTTTTTAGAAATTAGTTTATAAAAAATATGGTCATTAATAATGGAGATAAAAAATAGCCATCAGGTGACCTCTGTATGTCATTGTATCACAAGAAATGGCCAGATGTATGTAGTTCACATAGGATCCAATGATTGTCGTGGTTGTGGTACAATGACATACATACAGATGAGGTCACCTGATGGCTATTACAAGGCACGACATCAATAGCAATGAGTACAAGTCCCAAGCTGAAACTGGTCAGCTTCTAGCTTTTGAACCTCTGCTTCAAACACATTTATGAATTCGCGTATTGTCTTGGAATGATGAACATGCTCAGGAAGAATGTATGTAGGTAGGCCTCTAGTTCTCATCATCCAGTTCATAACAGAATACATCATCAAACTCACCATTCTTCATCTTTGTCTTTGTTTACTTTTGATATAATGATCAATAGAACTAATTATTAATTTTACATTTAGCTAATTTTTTAGAAATTAGTTTATAAAAAATATGGTCATTAATAATGGAGATAAAAAATAGCCATCAGGTGACCTCTGTATGTCATTGTATCACAAAAAATGGCCAGATGTATGTAGTTCACATAGGATCCAATGATTGTCATGGTTGTGGTACAATGACATACATACAGATGAGGTCACCTGATGGCTATTACAAGGCACGACATCAATAGCAATGAGTACAAGTCCCAAGCTGAAACTGGTCAGCTTCTAGCTTTTGAACCTCTGCTTCAAACACATTTATGAATTCGCGTATTGTCTTGGAATGATGAACATGCTCAGGAAGAATGTATGTAGGTAGGCCTCTAGTTCTCATCATCCAGTTCATAACAGAATACATCATCAAACTCACCATTCTTCATCTTTGTCTTTGTTTACTTTTGATATAATGATCAATAGAACTAATTATTAATTTTACATTTAGCTAATTTTTTAGAAATTAGTTTATAAAAAATATGGTCATTAATAATGGAGATAAAAAAATAGCCATCAGGTACGTGACCTCTGTATGTCATTGTATCATAACACATGGCCAGATGTCTGTAGTTCACATAGGATCCAATGATTGTCGCGGTTGTGGTACAATGACATACATACAGAGGTCACATGATGGCTATTACAAGGCACGACATCAATAGAAATGAGTACAAGTCCCAAGCTGAAACTAGTCAGCTTCTAGCTTTTGAACCTCTGCTTCAAACACATTTATGAATTCACATATTGTGTTGAAATGATCAACATGTTCCGGAAGAACGTTAGTAGGCCTTCGGTTCTCATCATCCAGTTCATAATGGAATACATCATCAAACTCACCCTTCTTCATCTTCGTCTTTGTTATCCTGATTTAAAGGAAATAATTTTTGGACTTAATATGATGCATATGAACTAGCAATGGATGAACGCCGACAGACGATCCCTGGAGTACATTGCTGGTATGCATGCTTTTCTCGAAGTGGCCAAAGCCAACAAGAACCCAAAGGGATTCATGTGTTGTCCATGCTCTGTGTGCAGAAACGATAAAGACTACTCTGACTAGGGGACTCTTCACCTCCACTTGATTAAAAACAGATTCATGGCGAACTATGTGCTTTGGACCAGGCACGGTGAAAGAGGGGTTGTGATGGAAGACAACGAAGAAGAGGAGGATGATAATAACATTCCTGACTGGGCCGCGGCAAGCTTTTGCGTATAGTTTAATGGAAGATGCTGATGAAGAAGAGATACCGGAAGACGGCCATGTTGATGATCTTGGTCAGGTTCTAAAAGATGCACAAAGGGACTGCGAAAATGATAATGAAAAGGCAAAGTTGCAGCGTATGATAGAAGATCACAGAAAACTATTGTACCCAAATTGCAAACAGGGTCACAAAAAGCTTGGTACTACACTTGAAATGTTGCAATGGAAGGCAAAATATGGTGTGTCTGATAAAGCATTTGAGCGGATGCTAAAAATTGTGAAGGACAAGCTTCCCGAGAACAATGAATTACCGTCGACAACATATGAAGCGAAACATACTGTGTGCCCTCTAGGGTTGGAGGTTCAGAAGATCCTTGCCTGCCCTAATGATTACATCCTATATCGAGGCAAGGAACACGAGAATTTAGAAGCTTGTCTTGTGTGCAAAGTGCTACATTATAAGATCCGGAGAGATGATGATCCTGGTGCTCTCAAGGGGACACCTCCCAAGACGACGAAAGTACCGGCGAAGGTTATGTGGTATTTTCCTATAATACCACGATTGAAGCGTTCGTTCAGGAACAAAGGACATGCTAAGTTGATGACATGGCACAAAAAGGATCGTAAGAAAGACCACATGCTGAGACATCCGGCAGATGGGTCTCAATGGAGAAAGATTGATAGAAAATACAAAGATTTTACTAGGGAAGCAAGAAACATAAGATTTGGTTTAAGCACATATGGGTTCAATCCATTTGGTGAGTTTAGCAGTGGTCATAGCACTTGGCCTGTGACCCTATGCATGTTCAACCTTCCTGGTTGGATGTGTATGAAGCGAAAGTTCATTATGATGCCGGTGCTAATCCAAGGACCAAAACAACCTAGCAACGACATTGATGTGTATCTAAGACAATTGGTCGATGAACTATTACTGCTATGGAAGAAAGAAGGTGTACGTGTGTGGGATGAGGATAAGCAAGAGAACTTCAACCTACGAGCATTGTTGTTCATTACCATCAACGATTGGCCTGCTTTAAGTAACCTATCAGGGCACTCAAACAAGGGATATCGGGCCTGCACCCACTATTTACATAAAACAGACGGTATTCATCTGAAAAATTGTAAGAAGGTTGTGTATATGGGTCACCGTCGCTTTCTTCCTGAGAAGCATCCCTTAAGGAAGAAAGGTATGCATTGGAAAGGAAAGGCTGATCATCATACAAAGCCCCCCATTTTAAAGGAGAGGAGATATTTGAGATGGTAAAGGATCTAAGGGTAGTCTTTAGAAAGGGTTATGGTAGTGAACCTGTTGCACATGATGCTAACGGGCGTGCACCGATGTGGAAGAAGAAATCTATATTTTGGGAGTTACCTTATTGGGAAATTCTTTAGGTCCGGAACGCAATTGACGTGATGCACTTGACGAAGAATCTTTGTTTGAATGTGCTAGGCTTCTTGGGTTGTTACGATAACTCTAAGGATACATTGGAAGCACGACGGGACCTGAAAGATATCCATAGGAATGAAGCACCTCCGAAAGAGGTTGATGAAGAAGCAGATCCTGAAGAGGTTGAGGAGGAAGAACAAGATTACTTAGGTCCTGCTAGTTACACCCTGAGCAAGGAAGAGAAGGACATCATGTTTGATTGCCTAAACAGTATGAAGGTTCCATCTGGCTACTCGTCGAATATAAAAGGGATCATAAATATGAAAGATAAGAAGTTCACAAATCTAAAGGCCCACAACTGCCACATGTTGATGACACAGTTACTTCCTGTTGCGTTGAGGGGTATTCTACTAGAGAAAGTACGATTAGCTCTCGTAAAGCTTTGTGCATTTTTCAATGCAATTTCACAGAAGGCAATCGATCCAAGGAACCTAGTGAAGCTACAGAATGATGTTGTGCAATGTCTTGTCAGCTTTGAGTTGGCATTTCCACCTTCATTCTTCAATATTATGACTCACCTCCTGGTGCACCTTGGGAAAGAGATTACTATTCTTGGTCCAGTATTCCTGCACAACATGTGGCCTTTTGAGAGGTTCATGTCAGTCCTCAAGAAATATGTTCTTAACCGTGCACGTCCGGAAGGAAGCATCGCCAAAGGATATGTAACTGAGGAGGTCATTGAGTTTTGTGTTGACTTTGTCGACTCAATTGACTCGATTGGGGTTCCAGTATCACGACACGAGGGGAGGCTACTAGGAAAGGGCACCACTGGAAGGAAAGCATGTTTGAGCAATGATACTGATTTGTTCAATAAAGCACACCTAGCTGTTCTGCAACAATCAACCTTGGTGACTTCGTATATAGAGGAACACAAGTAGATTATTTCTTCTCAAAATTCAACCAAAACCGAAGCATGGGTTATATGCCATCACTTGGAAAATTTTCCCTCATGGTTGAGTGAACCAGTTATTGGTGATTCCACAATTCACCCACAACTCGCTTTGTTAGCTAGGGGTCCTTCTAGCACAATTGTGAAATTCCAAGCTTACGATATAAATGGTTATACTTTTTACACAAGAGACCAAGATCGGAAAACCACACACCAAAATAGTGGTGTCCGTATAGACGCCATGGACAGCAACAATAACAAGAACTCCTATTATGGTGTCATAGAAGAGATATGGGAGCTTGAGTACGGGGCGCTTAACATCCCTCTGTTTCTTTGCCAATGGGTAAAACTAACTGGAGGTGGCATAAGGAAAGATCAATATGGAATGACAATAGTGGACCTGACCAAGATTGGTTTCAAAGATGAACCATTCGTCCTTGCCAAAAATGTGCATCAAGTTTTCTATGTCAAGGATATGACTAGCAAACCGAAGAATACAAATCCCCAAGAAGGACCACAAGAGCCAAAGCGACACATTGTTCTTCCAGGTAAAAGAGTAATCGTGGGAGTCGAGGACATAACAGACAAATCGGATGACTATGATCAGTTCGATGGCATGCCTCCATTCGCTGTCGAAGTTGACCCAAGCATATCGCTTGGAAATGAAGAGACACCGTACTTACGTCACGACCATGACCAAGGAACTTTCGTCAAGAAAAGGAACTTCAATGTTGTACTGTAATGATTAATGTTCAAATCATTTGTGTAATGTTGTATGAGTGTATTCCTTTATGTATTTGAACTAAAACTTGTTAAAGCCTTTCAGATGCCCTATGGGAAGTAACCACAAAGTTTGAGATTTTTCTGAATTAGTTGAGCATTTTTCAGTTTAATTGAATTTTCACCACAAAAAAGATATGGAATGGTGCCAAATTTTGCCACATGGTCTCTTATGTCTTAGGAGAAAAATATTTTTGAGTCCGATGTATAATTATTGTTTTTAAAATTTATATGAAATGAAATTAGCATTTTTATCACTAAAAATTGGGAAAAGGTAGATATAAACAGAAAAGTAGAAGTAATTATTTCAACTATTAAATTAATTTTTATGTAGGAAAGTGAAGGTTGTTAATTCTTAACGCAAAATAATTTTGCATGGTTCAAATATTAAACTTACCATTTTTAAAAATGTTGCAAAGAGAAAGAATGAGAAAATGAGGAGGGAAAATGGAAAAAAAATCAAAGTCCCACGCAAAATAGCCCTTTAGTCCCGGGTGGTGTTACGACCCGAGACAAAAGGGGGGCCTTTTGTCTCGGGTGGTAACACCACCCGGGACTAAAGAGGGAAATTTTCCCTTTTGGGGGCTCCCGCGCGAAATCACCCTTTAGTCCCGGGTCGTGTAACCAACCGTGACAAAAGGCCCCCCTTTTGTCACGGATGGTTACACGACCCGGGACTAAAGGGTGAAGGACCGAAACTGGCGACCAGACAGGGGGGAGTGAATGGGAGCTGATAAAAATTCTTCTCGAAGGAGATTGAAACTCCAACAAGATGAACACGGCAACCAAGCACGTCTCCGACTCAACTACCCAAGTTGGTCAAGACCACGTAGCCACTGGAGTGCTACTGATCCTAGGAACCAACACACACCCTTCCGAACCAAAACTCACGAACACACACAGCGGAAACTTGTACAGCTTGCTGCTTGTGCTACACCGGTCAGACCGATGGCCTGCGCCGGTCAGACCGGTGACACTGGTCAGACCGGTGGACAGCGCCGGTCAGGCCGGTGGCTACAGCAGCCGCACAACAAACGTTCCAGGAAGCCTCAGTGACTCCTCTAGGCCCTGGAACAAAAACCACCTCCAAAACACAACTTGCAAGGAAGAAGAACCCTTCACAAAGCCTAGCAAAACAACTCCAAACAAGCCAAGAACTGACCAGCAGCACCCCGGGACAAAACCACACGAACAAGGCAGTTCCCCGAGACAAATCCCACCAAGGGCTCGCACCGGTCAGACCGGTCAAGAGCACTGGTCAGACCGGTCACGCCTGGGCAGCTCGGGATGAACAGCGCCCGCGGGTCAACTCCCGATCTCCCGATTCGCTCCACGAATTCGCACAAGACTTTGGGGATAGTAGGAACACCTCATGGGCACTCCATAGCCAAGTTATGGTCCACCAAAACTCGTTGAATCAAGAGGAATCGAAGGATTTCCGCCAAGAACACCACGAACCCTAGGACCACGAAAACCCCAAAATTGAGCCCCTTTACTCACGGATTTGGGAGGGGAATCAAAGGGAAAAGAACCACGAGGGGTTCATGCATACATCCCCCACCAAATCCCAAAGAGAAAGGTCTCAAAACCGCCTCAAGAAAATCGCCAAGAAAAGGCTCCGAAAATCACCAAAAAGGGAAAACGGAAAGAACACACTCAAGCCTTGAGGAACCACGCCGAATCATCTATACATACCATGAAGGTTCATACAAGGTCTAGCTTCCGCCCGATCATCCTTCCCTCTCACAAGATCTCACCATGAAGCTCTCAAGCTAGTCCTAGAAATTCCAAAGGAAAAAAAAGAGGAAAATAGCAAAACAAAATGAGCTAGGGTTCCAAGAGATGGCTGCCATCCTCTCACCACTTGGGTTATATGGAGGCAAGCCGAAAGACTAAAATACCCCTAAGGCCTAATACTAGGATACACACCCCCGAGGGGCACTTTGAGAAACTTTGTCTTCGCACCATCGGACGGATGCCCAGCGACCGCAAACTTGCTTAGCCTCGACGCAAGCCTTGCGATCCCGACGCGTGTCCTCCGCTTCGAAGATTCCGGACTGCGTCGTCGCACACCGGTCAGACCAGTGCCCCTCACCGGTCAGACCCACCGGTCAGACCGGTCCGATGCTGCTGCACCTCCGTCTTCGGTCTTTGGTCTTGGCTTTGTGGATCAACCAAGGAACCCAGTGGTTTTCTGGTGAACCACCGGAAACCCCGCGAACTCGGTGTAGCCTCCGCCAATCACCACTCATGACTCGGCTCCCACGTAGTCCCGGCTCGACCTTGGTTTTGAGGCTCAACCAAGAAACCATCCATGACTTCATCTTGCCGTTCTTGCCACCATGCGGCCCGCACTTGACTTCGCTGGCCACCGGGTCCCTCAAACCAAGCCTACTTGTCTTCTCCACACCTGGAGGCCTCACCAGCAATGACCTTTCGCGCTTGTTCTTCACCTGCACCAACACTAGTCAAGCCGCAACCTGCACCTGCAATACTTAGCCAAGAGTCAGTCCACACCACGTTGTCAATCACTCATCACACCAGGAAGCGACCTACCACCAGTCCTCGAACCACACAGGCTCTCAAAGGGGGGTGTATATATAAAACAGTGACCCTCCCCCTCCAACACTTAGCCACTTTTTTCATCCCCGATCCGCCGCCATCGTCGTGTCCTCCTCCACCTCCGCCGTCGTCATCCTCCCCGACCGCCGCATTCCGCGTCGTCCCCCATCCTCGGCCCCCTGAAATTCACCACCGCCATCGGCCTCCCGGAATCCACCGTCTACCGACCCGGCCCTTCTCCGCCGACGCCGTCGGCCCCCGGACCCCGGCCTCCGGGGCTCCTCCGCGCGTCGGCCTCCTCCCCATCCTCCTCCTCCGCGCCATCCTCCCCGGCCTCCGGGGCTCTGCTGCCGCCGCCTTGCCGCCCGGTCGGTCGGCCCGTCGTCGCCTCCGCCTGCGCATCAACATCATTTGTCCCACTCCTCTGTCGCCTTGTCCTGCTGTGCTCTGCCTTCATCCTCACGGTTGTCATCCCCAACACCGGTATTGGCGCGGCCTTCCCCCCCCCCCTCCCGGCCGCCGGCCTACACTGGCCTGCCCCAAATTTTGGGAGTTTTGGGACTTGCTGACGCAAACAAATGAATTGTTTGCGTCAGTAAATTTTTTTAATTTGAATTGAAGATTTAAATTTAAGTATAACATTGTACTAAACATGTGTATAATAATTCTAATTAAATATATCTCTTTCCAGCATCGCCGACCGCCATCTCTCTCCGGCTCCCCGCTGCCTCCCTCGACGCACCGAGGATCCCGCCGCCGTCTGGCCCCAGCTCCTCGCTGACTCCGGTAGGCGACGATACCGATAAAATCGTTGTTATTTTAGAAATTGATAGAAATTAATACGAATTATTGTAGAAAATTAGTGGCCTTATTCTTGTTTATTCTAGAAATAGATATAAATTATTGTATATTCTCATAAATTCGTGTCGATAAACAAGAAAAATAGTGTTTAATCTTGTTGATTCTAGAAATAGATAGAAATTATTGTATATTCTCATAAATTCGTGTCGATTCATAGAAAATTAGTGTTTATTCTTGTTTATTCTAGAAATAGATAGAAATTATTGTATATTCTCATAAATTCGTGTCGATTTATAGAAAATTAGTGTTTATTCTTGTTGATGCTAGAAATAGATAGAAATTATTGTATATTCTCATAAATTTGTGTCGATTCATAAAAAATTACTATTTATTCTTGTTGATTCTAGAAATAGATAGAAATTATTGTATATTCTCATAATTTCGTGTTGATTCATAGAAAATTAGTGTTTATTCTTGTTTATTCTAGAAATAGATAGAAATTATTGTATATTCTCATAAATTCATGTCGATTCATAGAAAATTACTATTTATTCTAGATGGATAAAAGTGACAATGATGAAAGGATTATGGAGGACATTATTGCTCACGGTGCAAATACTGTTGCAACCTACATGGATGAGGAGTGTAGCTAAGCAGACAGGTTCCTCAACATAAATATGATCGGGGAAGGAGGCGTCGCCGCCGATGACTTTGCAAATAACGAGGACGACATAGACGTCGACTCAGAAAATAATGAGGACCTTGAGGATGCTAACGCAGAAGGTTCCAATGAGGTATACATATCATGCATTAAGTTCATTAGTATTAATTCGATAACCCCATTTCTTACATAAATAAATAACGAATATGCATGGTACTTGTAGGCTTCTGGATCGACGACGAAAAAGGCTAAGAGAGGTCGTACACAACTAATCGTCAGCGATGTGATGTATCGTATCACGGAGGTGTCAGAGCTTGGCCAGCCTTGTGCTCCAAAAAAAATCAAAGACAAGTTCGTGTCTCAATGCGGGGCCATTGTAAGGGACAACGTGCCCATCAAGTATAGAAAATGGAAGGGAAAACCAAGTAATCCATATGTGGTTCTGGACTTAGTAAAAGACCAGCTGTGGAATGATGTGCTAAAACACTTCACACTCAATTTCAGAATTTCAAGAAGAAGTTGACTAGAGATTTTGTCAAGAACAACCGAACTCCAAATTGGGTTGAATATCCGAAGATAAAAGATCACAGGAAGTCCTTTGTTCAATACAAGAAAATTGAAATTTTGCCCGAAAAAGTGCCCAAGGGAAGAAAAATGCCAGTAAGAAAGGGGAGTACAACCATCGTCTTGGTCGAGGGGGTTACGCGGTAGCAATTCCCAAGTGGCGGAAGATGGAACAAGACCTTATCGCCAAAGGTATCATATCAGTGGTCTTTCACTGGCCAGATCAATCGAAAAATTGGTATTATGCGCATGGAGGCAGATTGAACCCGGATGATGGTACCCTTGAATTCCCACCCACGTTACGAGAGAAGGCACTTGAGATAATGAAAAAATAGAAGAGTCAGAGCTGGTAGATTGAAGGTTGACAGAGAAATGGATGAGCTCACTATGACGCTCGGGAATCCAGAACACCCAGGACGTTGCAGGGGCTACGGGGTGGTGCCGTGGAAGTATGCTTTCATGGGAAACCTCGACAGCTATAAAAGTCGCAAAAGAAGAAGAGAGCGCGAAGAAGAGCATTGGCGCCAAATGATGGAGCAAAGACTTAAACAACAAGAAGAAAAGATGCAGGCAGAGATTGAACGGCGAGTGGCCGTAACGATATCTCAGATAGCCCAATCTGGAGCGCTGCCCGAAGTACTGCTGGATCCCGTCATTAGCCCTTCCACTCGCAAAAGTAGTTGTGCTTCTACCGAGGTTGCAGCAGGTGCTTGCATAGAGGTCGCACCAGGTGCTTGCACAGAGGGCCCTGAAGAGCCGAGGGCAAATGAAGGAGTTCCAGTGGATGACAACCAACAATACCCTGTGGATTTTCTCTGTTGGTGCACCCCATGTGAGCTGCACAAGCCATTCGGCAACATCACAATGTAGGTATATATAAATATAATTATTACATGCAATTAGCTCAACTTTTGATGCATCACTTAGAAAATGTAATAAATTCCTTATTTCTCTACATATATAGGTGGCGTACGGAAGTGCTTTTGTGCATTTTCCTGGACAAACTAGCCACAGCATGCTGATTCCAGCCGACAACACCTCGGTTGCTGTGGAGGAGATTTGTCAGCCACAATTTGAAGATCTAGAGCTAGACATCCCAGGAGGTGACGGGGAAAGGACACTCAAGGATGTGGTTCACGGTGTCATATTGTGGCACAAACGTTACATTATAATCCCCTAGATGGAGGGATCAATCCCTCCTACAGATCCCCCGCAGCCGCGACCATCGTCATCTCTGAGGTCATCCTCACAACCTTCAATATCACCTCGCTCACCGTCTACACAAGAACCATTATTCAATTCCGGAGGTGCGAGCTCTAGCCACGATAATGACATCAATCCCGAATCACCTCCAAAAAAGCAGAAAAAACCAATGGCGGCAAAGCAAGCGCAATCAAAAGCAGAAAAAACACCAAAGCACCGCAGAAAAAACCGCCCAGCCACCAAAGCACATCAGAAAAAACCGCGAAACCATCACAGAAAAAACCACCTAGACACGAAAGCACAACCGAAAAAACCACCGGAGCCCAGTCTTCCAACCTAGTGCAACCACCAAAGCAGAAAAAACCACCAAGCCACGAGAGCACAACCGAAAAACCCCTCGGAGCATAGCCTTCCAACCCAGTGCAACCACCAAAGCAGAAAAAACCACCAATGATAAAGAAAATGGTTGAGCCCATCAGCAAAAGGAAGCTAGCATGGGAGACGACAGAAGAAGAAGGAAAAATGACGATCGGTGCCCAACATGTGCATGAATTTTTCAAAAATCTAAATACAAAACAGCAACGGAGGGAGCTCGAGAAGACCAAAAAAGTAGATCCGGGCAAACTTGGGTTTTTCAAACTAATGAGTGAAAACAGCAAGATAATGATGCCCATAATGGCATCGACGTCGTCTAAAGAAGATACTCGTGCAAAGAAGCTGGAGCAGAAAACAAATGTGTCGATGAGCAAACAGACTTACGTTGCCTCCAGCCTCAATGCACAGGAACGAGCTCTAGTAGAAATGCCTACACAACAAGTAGTGCAGGTCCTTGATTTCATGGAACAATCAGGGATGCCTATAAGTGTTGCACTCGGCCATGAAGAACCACCCCGGGATTCAAGTTTTGAGTATAGATGGCCCTTTCAGCTAGGAAAACCTCTTATCCGGACAGAACTGGTACTTAAGCTCTCACCTAAGATGTACAAATTTCATGAGTGGTACATGCGGCAATCAGCGAAAGACATAGATACCATAGGTATACTTGCTAGACCGGAAGATTTTGCCAGTGAGGGCAACAAGGTGGTCTGGCTGGACTTCAAAGATATTATGAAGCTTACCATCTAGACGCCCTGAATATCGATCTTATCGTTGCTTGGTGTCTGTAAGTGGCATATTTATTATGTTTATTAATAAATTTATTACGTATGTGGATCTACTAATTAACTTTGAATTTCATTTTTGGTAGCCTGCAAAAACAAGAGATACAAAAAAACAATATTGTCAACAGAATTGGTTTCATGGACCCATCAAAAGTCAACGATTTTGAGGTCAAGAATCAACTAGACACAACAATCGCGACAATCTATAGGACCTTGTCTAAGTTTCACGACAAGGATCTCATACTACTACCTTACAGCTGCAAGTATGTGCGATTGCCAACTAATTGTCCTTGCTAATTCTATTTAGTTTTAATTTGTATGAGTATTATGACCATGTATATACAGTTTCCACTGGATTCTTATGATAATTCAAGTCGACAATAGCAGCGTCATGGTGTGGGATTCATTGAGAAAAAAACCCCCATGTTACCAAGACCTTCAAAATCGGTTTCAAGAGTAAGAATTCTATCTAAGACGTTCTTTTTAATGCAATATATATATATAGCTATATTATATAGTACCCTGGGTACCAAATAATATTGGGTACCCGAGCCCATCCAACGGCACCCTTTCCTCCCCCTCCCCGGTTTTGCGCTTGGTTTTTTTCGGTTTTTGGGCGGTAGATCGTGGGCACACTACCATCTCCACCCGGTCCCGTCCGTCCGTTCCGTTTCTTGTCGTTTCTTCGTTCCGAGCTCGCCACCACGCATGCATCCTGCTCGCCGGCGCCCGTCTCCCGTCGCCGCAGGTCCTGCCGGAGCTTCATCGCCGTCGGTGCTATATGCTCCCCTCCCCATCCACGCCCGATTTCCCAGCTCCTCCCCACCGTCCGGGCCCGTCCCCACAGTGCACGCATCCCGCTCGTCGGCGTCCGTCCCCCGTCGTCGCGGATCCTGGTGGAGCTTCGTCGCAGCCGTTCCTATCCGCTCCCCTCTCCATCCGCGTCCGATTTCCCATGCCCCTCCCGTATTCGGCCATCGTGGGCTCCGTCCTCCAGGCGAGCGACGGTACGATCGTGCGTCCCCCTTCTGGATCCGTGAGGATAGGTATGTATTGCGGTGATGCGGACGTATGGCCTCCCAATTTGTTTTATAACAATATCATCCGCTTGCTATCCTCATGATTTGGGGTTGACCCTCCTAGCTTCTTCCCCGGTGGAATGGTGACAATAATCCAGCACGGCACCAATCCCCTCCGTGCGACGATCCGGCCGCGGTTGCTTCCTCGTGGTCCGCAAGTGCTCAGTGGCTCCGTAGATGTCCCCCACCATGAAGGGAGCTCCAGGTTAGTGCAATCTGGTGCCCCCATACAAAATCTAGTGCAAAGATTCAAAACTTTTGTGCTTATGTGCATGCAGATGTTTTTGGATTTCTTTCCTCTGGAATTCAGGCATAGGTGCTACTGCCAGATGCCTTCTCTCTACTGCTGCCATTGGTGAATTTGATTTGAATGCATAAAAATGTATCTGACTCTGTCAATTTTGGTTTATGTCACACGAATGTTGCTTGGGCATGTGTGGCCATATCTGGTCAATTGTGCTAGAAGGCATCCATGATGACACGCTACTGAGTCATGTGATCTGGAATTCTTCTGGTGAAATAGATCTTGCCATTGATCTTGATGTTGAATATACTTTGTTATTCCATCCTGCTACCTTACATTTCAATTTGATGCCCTGTCCAGCATTTAAACCATGCACTACTGTCCAACCTTATGCTTTATCTTTGTTCATTTGTGTAAGTGCAATCAAGCCCTAAGTGGGTTTTGGTGATGTTGACCACACAATTAGAGGACTAATGAGCTTTTGAGTGTATGTGACAGGTTACTACTCTACCATAGGTGCAAAAGAGAAAATGGAGACCCCTAATTTAAATAGAGAAGGTTTCCTTTGGCTCAAGTTGAGTTTAATTCATTTTATATTTCGAAATTGAGTTTAGGACAAGCCGTACTATCAAGGGGGATTCTAATAGTGGGTTGGATGAAACCAAGTGCATAAAAACCTCTTCCAACAATCTTCAACCCAGCCACAAAAGTTCTGTCAGTCTGCTGTTCTTTTCCTGCATAATGCAGAAGGTCTACGAATTATCGCAGAGGTTCTACGTTTGTCAGTTTCAGGCTGCTGTGTTCTGTCAGTCGTTCCAGAATGCAGAAGTCTGCGTTTGAACGTAGAAGTTCCGCGTTTTCATTTATAGCTGTTGCAGCTCAGATCTGAGGAGTATTTATTCTCCTCTGCGACCTAACGGTCACCTTCTTCTTCCTCACTGCTGCAAACCGCCCCAAGCTCTCTCTCTCTCTCTCTCTCTTGCTCTTGCATTGAATCCCACCTACTCCATTCCAAATCCAAACACTTCATTGAAGGATTGGGTGATTCCTTGTGAGATTGAGCTAGGGATTCCCCCTCTTGAGTTCTTGTGCACTTGGTGAAACCCTAGCCTACTTGGTGGATCTATTACTCTTTGAGCCTTGCTCCTAGACGGCTAGAGGTTGCTTGGAAGCTCTCCAATCTTCGTGTGGAAGCTCCAAGAAGTTTGTATTACCCCTTTGTGCTTACTGGAATCCTCCATCTATTGCTTTTGTAATAGGTGTGAGAGAGGAGTGGATTGAAAGAGATCCCATAGCCTTTGTGGCTTACCTCAACAACGTGGATGTAGGCAAGCCTTTGTGGCGAGCTGAACCATGGGATAAATCGTGTCTCTTGTGCTTTAGTTTCATATATATATCTTGCTAGCTCGGTTTTAGCTTGTTCCTACTTGTTCATCTAGGGTTTGTCTTCGATCTCTCTAGGGACGAGTTTGGAAGGAGTCCAAGTTGTTGTATCCTCAATTCATCTTCTTACTAACCTTTCCATTGCACTAGATCTGTTTTATACTCAGTAATCCGCAGCAGCTCTGGTGCTGGTTCCAGAACGCAGAAGTTCTGCGAAAAAACGTAGAGGTTCTGCGGTCTGGCAGTGAAGTTGCAAGAAAAGTTTAAATTTGTTTTGCAGACCTATTCACCCCCCCTCTAGGCCACTTGTCTTGATCCTAACAAGTGGTATCAGAGCAGGTTATCCTCCGTAGCACCTAACCGTGTGAGGGTATGGCAAGTGGAAAAGAAATGCCCGAGGAAGATGAAGAGTTTGAAGATATTCCCGATAGGGATGAAGCTGAAGCATCCGAGGTAGAAGTTGATTCTACCTCTACTCATGAGAAGCTCGACAAGCTTAAGAAGGTCATGAAGGATGGCAGCAAGGAAGAAAAGAAAAAGAAAGAGAAGAAGAAAGAAGAGAAGAAAGAAGATAAGAAGAAGAAGAAGAAGAACAAGGAGCCATTACCGCCACCATCATCTTCATCCTCATCATCATCATCCTCATCGTCGTCTAGTGAGAATGGAGATGGAGATGATGAGTACTATGGGACAAGAATACCCAAGAGATCCCTCAAGGCCAAGCCTAAGCCCAAGAAGGCTTATGGAAGCGTATCCTTTAACTATGATTCATTGAATACTTCTTCTAAGGATAACTTCACCGTGCCCGTTGGCAAATTGCCCCAATTTGATGGGACCAACTTTGCCAAGTGGAAGCACTTGATGAAGGCCTATCTAACCGGCTTAAACTTGGAGTTGTGGAATGTTGTGTGTGTAGGTTTTGATGACCCCGAAGACTATGAGAAGCTTACACCACGTGATTGCCGCAACATAAGAAGAAATGCACAAGCCACAAGCATTCTCCTAAGTGCATTGAGCCCACAAGAGTACAATAGAGTGAGTAACTTGGAGATTGCTAAGGAGATATGGGACACTCTCCTTATTGCTCATGAGGGTGTTGACAAAGTGAAGAAGTCCAAGATAAGCATCTTGATGGCTCAACTCAACCGGTTCTCTATCATGGAAGGTGAAGGGCCTCAAGAGATGTTTGATAGGTTGATGGTCATAGTTAGCAAAATAAGAGGCTTGGGTGGTGAGGAGTTAGATGATCACTATGTGGTGAAAGTGATGTTGGAGGCATTTGCTCCAAGGAACCCTACTCTAGTCACCTTGATTAGAGAGAAGAAAAGATTTGAGGAATTCTCACCAAATGATGTTCTTGGGAGGATTCTCACACATGAGCTCATGGAAATACAACAAAGGAGGAAGTTTGGAGAGCTAGAGGCTAAGATGAACAACTTGAAAGTCAAAGATGTTGCTCTCCAAGCCTACAAGTCAAGCAAGCCCTCTACTTCATCCAAGCCCTCCAAGTCAAAATCAAAGAAGGTTGAAGTAGAGAGCTCCACAAGTGACTCAAGTGAAGATGAAGATGAAGGTCCTCATATTGAGATTGGGGTGGCTTTGTTCATGAAGACATATAAAAGAGGCTTGAAAAAGCAAGGTTACAAGTTCACCAAGAGAAGGTTCCCCAACAAGAAAAAGAGAACTTGCTACAATTGTGGAAGCACGGAGCACTTTATTGCGGATTGCCCTAATGAGAAGAAAGAGGGCAAGTATGACAAGAACAACAAGAATAAAGTGCACAACAAGAAAGATCAAAAGACACATCACAAGAGGAGAAGAAAGTTGCAACCGTTGCCATCAAGAAGCTCTCCTCTACATCAAAGCTATTCACAAACTTGACCGATGATGAAGAGGGCACAACCATTCATTGTCTCATGGCTAAGGGTGAGAAGGTAAAATCAAAATCAAGATCCCCTCCTCCACCTAGTGATACCTCAGACATAGACTCTAGTGATGTATCTAGTGATGAAGAAATAAATGACTTAGTTAGCAAAATGGATAGAAAATCTAGAGCTTTCATGGCCAAGATGGTAGAAGAACTAGAGAAACTCAAGACATGCTTGTCTCGGAGAGAAGTGAGTTTGAGGCCTTGCGCTTGGAAGTTGATCAAGCGGAGGGTATCATTGCTACTCTAAAAGAAGACCTTGCTGCCTCTCAAGCTCAATGTAATTCTCTCAAGTCGAGGAATGAAGAGCTTGAGGAGCAATATAGTCTCCTTTGGAGTAGCACCTCACATCCTTTGAAGACAAAGGGTGACTCTAGTGCTTCTACTAGCAAGGGTTGTGAAAGATGTCACAATGTTGATTTTGAAGCTTATGCTACTAATCTTGCTAACATGGAGGCTATGAAAAAGGAAATTGCTAGGCTCAACACAATTATAGCTAGTGGGTGCATGAGTAAAGAAAACAAGCAAGAGAAAATCCAATACAAGCAAGGAAAAATGCCCGGAAACAAGGATGGTCTTGGTCATATCAAGGGTGGCAAGACCGGCCAAAGGGACATCATCAAGGGCCAAGAGTGCATCAGGTTTGTGAGCAAGGGGGAGCTCAACGAAGATGAGTATCTGCTGTCTGCCCAGAACGCAGAAGTTCCGCGTTCTGAATGCAGAGGTTCTGCAGTCTGGAAGGCTAACGCCCAGAACGCAGAAGTTCCGCGATTCAAACGCGGAAGTTCCGTGATTCAAACGCGGAAGTTCCGTGATTCAAACGCGGAAGTTCCGCGGTCTGCATGGACAGAACCAAGAAGAAGGCGCAAGCTCAACCAAGATATGTTCCCAAGGCCTCTAACACTAGTTTGCAGGTTGAGAAACATCCTATCATACCTAAGAGGAACAAGTTTGCTCACAAGAACAAGACTCATGCATCCACCGATATTCCTCCTAGCTATGTGTTGAGGCGCAACAACCTTGGTAAAGTTGTTGCCACGTATGTTGGAAATCAGTCCAACATATATGTGAAAAGATCTCTATGGGTTCCCAAGGTTTTGGTTGCTAACGTGGAAGGCCCCAAGTCACATTGGGGACCTAAAAGAAGGAACTAAATTGTTTTGTAGGCATACTCCTCCGGTGGGTCAAGTTGGGTGCTTGATAGCGGTTGTACACATCATATGACCGGAGAAAAGAGTATGTTCTCAAGTTATCTCCATATGGAAGGGCCACGAGAAACAATTGCATATGGAGGTGACACTAAAGGAGAAGTCATCGGTGTTGGTGATATTCCTATCTCTCAAAAATATTCAATTACTAATGTGCTTCATGCTAATCCGTTGGGTTACAATCTATTATCGGTTTCACAACTTAGTGAGATTGGTTTTGATTGTCACTTTTCAGATAAGGGTGTGTCCATCATAAGGAGGGAGGATTCCTCTATTGTCCTTACGGGTCGCTTGAAGGGAAGTATTTACCTAGTTGATCTCAACAAAAGTAAAGTCTCTCCTAAGACTTGTTTAGTGGCAGAATCTAACATGGGTTGGCTATGGCATCACCGACTAGCCCATGTTGGCATGAGGAACTTGGCCAAACTCCTAAAAGATGAGCACATCCTTGGACTAACTAATGTTCATTTTGAGAAAGATAGGATTTGCAAAGCATGCCAAGCCGGAAAGCAAGTAGGAGCACCTCACCCACCAAATAGCATCATCACTACATCAAGCCCATTGGAGCTCATTCACATGGATCTATTTGGACCGGTGGCCTACATAAGCATTGGTGGTAACAAATATGGCTTGGTTATTGTGGATGATTTTTCTTGCTTCACGTGGGTGTTCTTTGTGTTTGACAAGGGTGAAGTACAAGGGAAGGTGAAGACCTTAATTAGAAGAGCACAAAGGGAGTTCGGGCTACCCATCAAGAAAGTGAGAAGTGACAATGGCTCCGAATTCCGCAACACCAACGTTGAAGAATTTCTTGATGAAGAGGGCATCAAGTATGAATTTTCAGCTCCATATACCCCTCAACAAAATGGGGTGGTTGACAGGAAGAATCGTACACTCATTGAGATGGCAAGAACCATGTTGGATGAATACAAGACTCAAGACATCTTTTGGGCCGAAGCAATCAACAGGCTTGCCATGCCATCAACCGCCTCTATCTTCACAAGTTCCACAAGAAAACTTCATATGAGCTTATCACTGGTAAAAAGCCTAAGGTGTCCTACTTTAGAGTGTTTGGGTGCAAGTGTTTCATTCTAAACAAAAAGCCCCGAAGCTCTAAGTTTGCACCAAAGGTTGATGAAGGTTTTCTTCTTGGATTTGGTCCTAACGAGCATGCCTATCGAGTCTTCAATCTAACCACCGGAAGGATTGAAGTCACGGTAGACGTGACCTTTGATGAATCTAATAGCTCTCAAGTGGAGCAAGTTGATATGAATGTTGTAGGAAAGGAGAAGCCACCTTGTGAAGCAATCAAGCATTTGGCCATAGGTGATGTTAGACCAGTTGAAGAACAAGAGGAAGATGAAGAGCAACTCCTATCTTCAACACCACTCGAAGGGCCTGAGGTTACTGGTTCTGCTAAAGTGCAGGATGCAGAGGTTCTGCGAAAAAACGCAGAGGTTCTGTGTTCTGGGAACTCAGCTCCAGTTAGCACTGAGAACCAGGAAGATAATCAGCAAGAGGTTGTTCTTGAAGATTCTCCCGAGCCTCAAGATGATGATAATGATCAAGATCAACCCCTACACCAACCTCTTGGGCCATCACATCCTCGTGTACATCAAACTACACAACGGGACCACCCCGTTGACAATATTCTTGGGAGCATAAGGAGAGGGGTAACAACATGATCTCGTCTCAAAAATTTTTGTGCATTTTACTCGTTTGTTTCCTCTCTTGAACCTATCAAGGTAGAACAAGCCCTCGAGGATCCGGATTGGGTGATGGCTATGCAAGAAGAGTTGAACAACTTTGAAAGAAATCAAGTGTGGGAGTTGGTGAAAAGACCCAACACAAACATCATTGGCACCAAGTGGGTCTTTCGAAACAAGCAAGATGAGTTTGGCATTGTCATTAGGAACAAAGCAAGATTGGTTGCTCAAGGGTATACTCAAGCTGAAGGGCTAGACTTTGGAGAAACATATGCACCGGTAGCAAGACTTGAAGCAATTCGTTTCCTACTTGCTTTTGCTGCCCATCATGACTTCAAGCTATATCAAATGGATGTCAAGAGTGCATTTCTCAATGGACCACTCTCCGAAGAAGTCTATGTGGAGCAACCACCGGGTTTTGAAGGTCCCAAGCATCCTAATCATGTCTACAAACTCCGTAAGGCGCTCTATGGGCTTAAGCAAGCACCAAGAGCATGGTATGAATGCCTTAAGGAATTCTTGCTCAAGCAAGGCTTTGAGATAGGCAAAGCCGACGCTACTCTCTTTACTAGAAAAGTTGATGGTCATATTTTTGTGTGCCAAATATATGTCGATGACATAATATTTGGTAGTACTAATGAAACTTTTTGTGAAGAATTTAGTAGGCTGATGATAAAGAGGTTTGAGATGTCCATGATGGGTGAGCTCAAGTTCTTTCTTGGATTTCAAATCAAACAAGTAAAGGAAGGGATGTTCATATGTCAAACCAAGTACACAAGGGATATGCTCAAGAAGTTTGACATGGACAAAGCCAAGCCCATCAAGACTCCAATGCCTACCAATGGACACTTGGATCTCAATGAAGAAGGGAAATCCGTGGACCAAAAGGTATATCACTCCATGATCGGTTCTCTTCTCTATTTATGTGCATCTAGGCCGGATATTATGCTTAGTGTGTGCATGTGTGCTAGATTTCAAGCTAACCCGAAAGAGTACCATTTTATGGCCGTAAAGAGAATCTTGAGATATCTAGTGCATACCCCTAACCTTGGCTTGTGGTATCCTAAGGGCTCCACTTTTGATCTACTTGGCTATTCGGACTCCGATTATGCCGGTTGCAAGGTAGATAGAAAGAGTACATCGGGGACTTGCCAATTTCTTGGTAGGTCTCTAATGTCTTGGAGTTCTAAAAAGCAAAACTCAGTAGCCCTTTCCACCGCCGAGGCCGAGTATGTTGCAGCCGGTGCTTGTTGTGCTCAACTACTTTCGATGAAGCAAACCTTAAAAGATTACGGATGTCACTTTACCCATATCCCACTTTTGTGTGACAACGAAAGTGCCATAAAGCTTGCAAACAATCCCGTGAGCCATTCTCGTACAAAACATATAGACATCTATCATCAGTTCTTGAGAGACCACGAAACCAAAGGAGATATCGCTCTAAGTCATGTGAGCACCGAAAAACAACTAGCCGATATCTTCACCAAGCCCCTCGATGAGACAAGGTTTTGTAGTTTAAGGAATGAGCTAAATATTCTTGATTCTCGTTGCGTGGCTTGAATGTTTGAGCATGCCTTGAATGTTTTGTCTTTGCTGAAAATCCTTTTGAAAAATTCTTTGTTAAAGTGTTTCAAAATCTATTTTATATCCCAACTTGCTTCTAGTGGCTATAGTTATGTGTTGATTGTTTAAAATCAAGCCACTGAGGCAAGGTGTCCATGACCTAAGTAAAAATCAGGAGAAAAAGACGAAGTTCCAAATCTATCTGGTAGCTCTCTGTCTCTGTTCTCCAGTTCACAGAGGTTCTGCGTCTTTCTGCAGAGGTTCTGCGTTTTTATCTGTCAGCGCCAAATCCATTCAGTTAGACAGCAGTCAAGGCTTCAACGGTTCAGTCAAGGAATAAAGGAATATTCCACTCAGATTCTTATCCTTTCACCCCTCTCACTGCAGTAACTCGCATCTACCGCCCACATCCATTTTTTTCACCACAGTTACTCCTCCGCTTGACTCACCCTCTCTCTCCCTCTGGTTGCCACTGCTCGCCGCCGCTCCTGCTCCTGCCGCCGTGCCTCGTCGTCAGCAAGGACAACCTCCAGCGGTGGTTCTTTCCTCGTCGCCCTCCAGCCAAGCCGTTCCAAATCCTCCCATGCAAGGAGACGAAGATGGAGGGGGAGCCGCACGGGTGAACCACCAAGATCCGTTCCTCTTCTCTATTGGGCCACGCAAGTGACCCAGGAGCATCTTTAGGCGAGCTCCTGTTGTTCCTAGAACAAGTTCACATCTCTCCCGGGCAGATCTGAGTGAACCCTAATCCAACCCGATCTGAAATTCTAATCGGTCCTAGGCTCAATTTTCTGAGTAGATATGCTTCTCAATGTCTTCTAGTGTTGATGTTATGGTACATTTTGGGATAGAGCTTAGTTTTAAATTGAATCGAACTCTGCAGCCCTGTCTCTGTAGAACGCAGAAGTTCTGCGTTTTCCTGCAGAAGTTCTGCATTCTGGGGGGACAGTCGCTGTGTCTTCGATTCAAAGTTCAACTGAGCCCTTGCCCAATTGTTGCTGTCTCATTTTGCACTAGATACTCATCATCTATCCCTTTATCTCTAGATGGAGCCGGGCAGTTCAAAGAAGAAGGACAAGAGGTCCATGCCATTTGAGGACACTGAAGGGGAAGAAGCCTTTGAGCTAGCCAGCAGGATCGTCTATGGAAGAAGGCCAGATGCCAGAAAAGCAACACCAAAGAGAGGCAGAGGATTTGCTGGGCCTATCAGTGGCCGAGGCAGCCGCAGCACTGCAAATCCAGTGAGGGATGATGGTTGGACAGAAGGCAAGACAATTCCAATTGAAATTGAGTCCCCACCTAGGCTTGGTGAGATTGACAACAGCTACATCAAATCCTTCAGAGGTAACCCAACCAAGAGAGCTCCTACCAAATATGATCATGCATATCACATTCATCATGAAACCTATGATGGATTGGGAGTACAAGTCAAGATAGCTAGAGAGGAAAATCCATACCTGCATGCTAGATGTGCTGCAATTGATTATAGATTTTGGTCTCCCTTCCATTATGATTTCTACAACTCTGTCATTAGAAAGAAAGGCAAGATCTTAGTGATGAAATGGGTTGATTGGGAGCATCTTGAGAGGAAAAGGCTCCCTGTATCAGAGGAAGTGCTGAGAATTGTTGATGAGCATGGAATGAGGGACATCATGGGCTTTAGCTATGACTGGAATACTGAAATTATTGGACAGTTTCATGCTACATTTCATTATGAGGACAGACTTGATATCATCCATTGGATGACAGAAGGAGTTCATTACAAAGTGGATTTCACTACTTTTGCTAGGCTGCTGGGGTTTGGTGAGGAAGACAGGATGGTTGGTAACATCATTTTTGAGAATCACATGAAAGGAAAAAATGTGCCTGAGTTGTTTGAGTGTGAAGAGCTTGCAGGTAGAAAGACAGTTGGGCTGAAACCAATCTACTATGCACTTAACAACCTGTTGAGAGAAACTATCAACCCAAAGGGTGATAGTGATGCTACTTCCCTCAGGAAATATGTTGTGAATCTGTTGAAGAGGATGATGCCAGGCAGCAAGCCCTTCTCTGTCAGCAAATACACTGGTTTGGGCTCATAACCACCTTGGATGATGGAAGGAACAACTTTCCGTATGCCCCATACGTGATGTATGTCATTGAGATGGTTAGTGGTCTGAGTTTTCCAAAGGACTGTGTTCATAAATCTTATCAGTTGGCCTCCTGGAGCCACAAGAAAAAGGAAAATGTGCTCAAGTCTCTCCATGAAGAATCCACACCTGTTGTCCACTCCTCTGAAGTTGGTCCTAGCAGTAGCAAGGAAAGGTCTAAGAGCAAGAAATTGAGAGCCATGGTGAGGGACCTCTTCTCAGTGTGTAGGTACACAACCACTCAAGTGTATGAGACAAGAAAAGATGTAAACAAGCTGCTGAACCATGCTGGCTTTGCTGCACCAGCTCCTATTCCTCCTCCCTCTTTCTTTGTTGATAGCACCACTAGTGAGGAAGAAGAGCATCAGGATATGCCTGTAGATGACGAGCCCCTCATTGCTTGGATGCGCTATGCCAAGGGCCCCAAAATTGGCACAAGGAAAACCCTCAGCTCCAAGATCCCTAAGCCACATGGCAAGGATGCCACCTCTGACTCTGAGACTGAGGAAGACGAACTGCTGTACACGTGTCTGACACAGAGACTGAATGGAGCGGGGATGAGTGAAGCAGCTGTCCAGGTTCAAGTTTTCCATTCCTCTCTTTCCTTTTTCTTCCCTTTTTGCTATCTGTTGACAAAGGGGGAGAGTAAAGAAAGATTGAGATGCATTCTCTAAGAAGAACCTGTGTTGTTGGTTGCTGGCTGCTGGCTCTATCTTTTGTTTTTGTTAGATGTGAGAGTGCCAACACCTCTCTGATCTGGTCTGTAAATATTTGGGCTTGCCTCTGTTGGCAAAGCCAAGATGGATGGTTGTGGACATCTTTATGGGATTGAAAACTTTTAAAACTGTGTGATGTGATGTAATAGGACTAGATGAGCATGCCCTGTTTATTTATAATCTAGATCCTGTTATTCGCTTGTCTATTGCTGTTAATCTTTGCATGCCTGTGATGATTGTTGGAGCTGTTGTGTTCCAGAATGCAGAGGTTCTGCGAATTTTCACAGAGGTTCTGCGTTGCAAAGGTTCTGCATATTTTCGCAGAAGTTCTGCAGTCTGGACACAACTGACTCTCTGATTGATTCTATCTGTCATATGCATCACGACTTGTATGTTACACAGATCTTTTGCACCCCACGATGAAACGAATACATGGTATCTTGTTTTCACTTACTCTCAATATATGCACACATGTGTAGATACATTTCATCTCTATTCAAAATGAGAAATGCATATATTAAGGGGGAGACTAGTATTCTTTTCATCAAAAGCTCAATCTTTTTAATTAAATGTAAGCTTTAATTGGGTTGTCAACATCTACCAAAAAGGGGGAGATTGTAAGTGCAATCAAGCCCTAAGTGGGTTTTGGTGATGTTGACCACACAATTAGAGGACTAATGAGCTTTTGAGTGTATGTGACAGGTTACTACTCTACCATAGGTGCAAAAGAGAAAATGGAGACCCCTAATTTAAACAGAGAAGGTTTCCTTTGGCTCAAGTTGAGTTTAATTCATTTTATATTTCGAAATTGAGTTTAGGACAAGCCGTACTATCAAGGGGGATTCTAATAGTGGGTTGGATGAAACCAAGTGCATAAAAACCTCTTCCAACAATCTTCAACCCAGCCACAAAAGTTCTGTCAGTCTGCTGTTCTTTTCCTGCATAATGCAGAAGGTCTGCGAATTTTCGCAGAGGTTTTGCGTTTGTCAGTTTCAGGCTGCTGTGTTCTGTCAGTCGTTCCAGAACGTAGAAGTTCTGCATTTTCATTTATAGCCGTTGCAGCTCAGATCTGAGGAGTATTTATTCTCCTCTGCGACCTAACGGTCACCTTCTTCTTCCTCACTGCTGCAAACCGCCCCAAGCTCTCTCTCTCTTGCTCTTGATTGAATCCCACCTACTCCATTCCAAATCCAAACACTTCATTGAAGGATTGGGTGATTCCTTGTGAGATTGAGCTAGGGATTCCCCCTCTTGAGTTCTTGTGCAATTGGTGAAACCCTAGCCTACTTGGTGGATCTATTACTCTTGGAGCCTTGCTCCTAGACGGCTAGAGGTTGCTTGGAAGCTCTCCAATCTTCGTGTGGAAGCTCCAAGAAGTTTGTATTACCCCTTTGTGCTTAGTGGAACCCTCCATCTATTGCTTTGGTAATAGGTGTGAGAGAGGAGTGGATTGAAAGAGATCTCATAGCCTTTGTGGCCTACCTCAACGACGTGGATGTAGGCAAGCCTTTGTGGGGAGCTGAACCACGGGATAAATCGTGTCTCTTGTGCTTTAATTTCATATATATATCTTGCTAGCTCGGTTTTAGCTTGTTCCTACTTGTTCATCTAGGGTTTGTCTTCGATCTCTCTAGGGACGAGTTTGGAAGGAGTCCAAGTTGTTGTATCCTCAATTCATCTTCTTACTAACCTTTCCATTGCACTAGATCTGTTTTATACTCAGTAATCCGCAGCAGCTCTGGTGCAGGTTCTAGAACGCAGAAGTTCTGCGAAAAAACGCAGAGGTTCTGCGGTCTGGCAGTGAAGTTGCAAGAAAAGTTTAAATTTGTTTTGCAGGCCTATTCACTCCCCCTCTAGGCCACTTGCCTTGATCCTAACAGTTTGTTTCTAGGATTATTTATTTTTCTCTAGTTTTAAGTTAGGGATACGGAACGTGCTGAGTGAATTGGTAAATCTTGGCTCACGTTGTACGTTTCTGCTGTGTGAAAAATTTGTTGGTCCCATGACTTCTATGTACCAAGTAGTTTTTTGTGGCTTCCTTTGGTAGAGTGCCATGAAGGAGATCTTTCCTTGGCGATCTTCTTGAATAAAAGATACATGCATTTGAGTTTCTAAGAAAAAAAAATCAACTTGCAGTGTACTGAATAATCACTGCATTTACATCTGCATGCTTACATGTCTTTGACAATTTTTAACATTCAGCAAGCCTATTGGATCAGTTAATTCCTTGACATGTGTCTGCAGCTGAGCAGCTCCAAGATCATATTAGAGCAGTATTAGAGCAGCTGACCAAACATGCTTGATCAGTTAATTCCTTGCAGCATTTTCTGCAGGGATGCCAAGATTGATCCTGTTGCCGACACCCATTCAGTTGTATACACTATTAAAAGAAATTTCTGACTGAATTAACTATCTTTTGCATTTTTTAGTCTCAGCAGTTAGCACCACTTTACAATATTTTACAATAGTAGTGTCATTTTCTTTTCAGGCAATGGCACTCGGATGTATCACCGCCTGCAAGTATTGACAGGTCACATAGCATGGGAGGTTAGGACTAGATTAAGTGAATTATCTTTGGTGTCTTGCTGATTTCTTGGATGTACTTTGGCGTTGCTGCTGCTTCTATACCTGGAAACAACGGCCACATGCTTGACCAGTAGGTGAGGACACCATACGCCTTTCTTTTTACTCATCTCACCCCAGCTGTGGCTAATTGGCTGTTAATAAGTTTGTATATAATATAAGATACTAAAAGGATCCTATTTTTGTATCAGCTGCCCTGCTATTTACCAATTAGTACCTTCTTTTGGCCACTTTAATTTGATAGCTTGCTGGGCAGGCTCTTAGAACATGAGCTCAGACTTCGTTATATTGAATTTAGATAACCCTAGTAGCGAAGAAAATTGATTCTACTTTTTCATATGAATTGTGTTATTCCTTACCCATGTCAGTGTTTGTATCCCTTGGATTTCAAGCTCTGTTTGTGAGAACATCTAACCACATCCAGTAATTCCTTATGCAGTACAATGGTGTGTTTGTGACAGACACTATGACAATTGATAGAGGTTGACGAATTAAATCAAGAAGTGGAATAGCCTGCTGTTGTTATCCTCAAGCAGTTAGCAGTCCAAGATCTAGTGACAGCAGGGAGCAACCAGTTTGGTTTTGTTCGAGCTGCTGGTGTTCAGATCGTCAATACTGCTGCTGGTGTTCAGATTGTCAATACTGCAGTACAGCGACAGCTGGAGTGCCACTATGGTGCTGAAGTACCTAGTAATCATCTATGTGCTTATCAGGGGCGGACGAAGGCCCAGCCCACGCCTAGGGCCACTCCACATATGTAATTTGCTAGCTGGGTTGGGCCTCTTGTTGCAACAGTAACTTCGTGTGGAGATTTCAGCCCAACGACTGGGGCCATGACCCTACTGGCCCCAGGCGTGTATCCGCCACTGGTGCTTATGCAGTGTGAGGCGTGGATCACTGCACTCCAATTTCTGTTTTTGTTGTAATTTATGAGTGCACAAATTAGACTTTCTTGGTGGTGTTACGATCTTTTCTAATTTGCATTATATAGCGGTATGCACTCAATTCAACTCATTCTGACAAGGTCAACATGAAGTTTGAGTTTATAATGTTTTTGCGATGACAATGTCATTAGTTTTTTAGCTAGAAAACAACTCGATGCTTGACTGTATAAAATTGAATCCTTTACGGTCGCATGTCATTTTATTTTCCATCAGGCTACATGAGTTGCTATTATACTATTATAGTCTTATAAAGGTTTCCTAGTGAACGACCACGGGGTATGGGCTTTTTCATCCTAAACAAACACTATTGTACTCATTTTTCTGGAGGAGGCAACCTCGGTCACGTCACGACGCAAGTATAATAAAAACTTCCGTCACGTCTCCAGCAAAAAAGTGTCGCCAGGCTACCGCCACGCTTGGGAAAAAACCGTAGCAAGCAACTGGGGAGAAAAAACTGGAGTTGCCTTGGGGCGGGCGAACAGGGTGTGCGGGCGCGGGGCGCTGAGGCTGTCTCGGGTACCGAATAAGCTGTCTGGTACCCTGGGTACTGAATAGCAATTTGTTCACGTCGGGTTGCAACTAGGAGTCTAGTTGCAATTGGTTCGTATCCAGTTGCAACGGAGTCAGATTTGTTGTAATTAGTTTCGTCGTGTCACAGTTGCAATTGGTTAGTCTCTTGGTTGCAATTGGTTCGTGCGTAATTGCAACTGGTTCGCGCCTAGTTGAAACTCAGTTGGGTCTAGTTGCAATTGGTTCGCGTCGAGTTGCAATTGGTCCGTCAAGTTGCAATTGGTTCAGCTGCGAAGTTGCAACCGCAGGGTCTGTGCATTTGCTATACAGAATGCACCTGGGTGCATTTTAGTATCGCCATATATATATATATATATATATATATATATATTGCTTTTACTAACACATTCTTTCATTAATTTTCCTCAGAGCTTGGGAAAAATTCATTGCAGGGAAAGAAGGTCAATTTAACCCAACAATTATATTCTATACTGATTATCCGGTACGTAATCCAAATAACAACTTCAGATTGAGAAAATTTAAATTTTATCACACTTATATTTCATAACATTTTCTCCTATCCACTTTAGTGTTTGAGACAGGAACAAGGAAATAATTTATGTGGATACTATGTCTGTGAGCACATACGATGTTTGGCAAGTGCAAACTCTAGAAATTATAATGTAAGTTAATCAAATAAAGCTATTAATAATACATCATTTCCTAACCGCTTCTATATTCAATTGTTGGGTGTAATATATTAACATACTTGCACATTATAGATGGATATGGTTAAGGACGAGGTCATTCAGAAGGATCGTCTTTTGACGATTCAAGAATGTCTCTTGGGATTCCTCTTGGAGGAGGTGGTTAATCCAGCAGAAAAACATCATTATGATGGATCTAAAAAATCCAGCAGAGACTAAAAATTTGAAGTGAACGATATTTTGATGTATATATACTATCTATTTTGATGTGTATATTTCTAAGTTTATATATGTAGATATATAAGTTTATATATAAGTCTAAGTGCGTATATGGTATATATATAGACAGGTATACATAGATGTTAAGTGGAAATACGTATACATACATATACGGGTAAGACAACAATTAGAATATATGCTCAAATCGAAAACAAAAAAAAATAGAGACGAGACCCTTTAGTCACGGTTGGTATTACCAACCGAGACTACAGGGGGTGTGCGCAGGCGCTGGCGTGCCCCTCTTTAGTCTCGGTTCGTAATACGAACTGGGACTAAAGGACCCCTTTAGTCCGGGACTAAAGGGAGGCCTTTTGTCTCTCATCATTAGTCCCGGTTGGACTTGAGAGACCTATTCCCTTTACCAACCAGGACTAAAGCTCATCTCGCTACCAGTGAGGGGACGGGGCTGCACGATAAGGGTTATTAGCGGATTTGGATTGGGATTGGGTAGGAAACCTGAAATCAATAGGTGGACGGAAAAGCCTCGATCTTAGGCCAAATAAATTCGATTTTGATGTGCTTGCTTGTTCGACTCCGAGTCTAACGAGGATGGCACCGCAGGAGGAGGAACAGTGACCTTCCCTGCACCTCCGAGTCTCTCTTCTGTTTTGATGTAGCTCCTTTCCTAATACTACCTCCGTCCTTAAACATAGACGTTTAAGACAAGTAAATTAGTTCATTTTTGAACTAACTAGTTTGTCCTAAACAACTTATATTTAAGAACGGAAGGAGTAGGATCCTGCATAAACGAAATAGATTGAATCAGTCTTTGTAAGATATCCTGATCTCTGTAAATGTACCAATTACTAAGATTTTTTCTTTAGAAACACTTTGATATTTTTTTCGCAACTGCAAACTTTATATATTAAGCAGCCAAGTTACAAAAATATTCTTGAAAGAAGACCGAATTACAACAAGATCAAAAGACCACGTAAGCACACAGAAGCATCGGATGCAGTTACGATGACGAGCTCACCGAAGAGGGGCCGTAGGGGCGCCGATGGCGCATACACTCAGATGGATGGACCGCGCAAAGCGACGGTTGAAGGTGGGACGACTTAGCCGGTGGAGAATATCATTTCAGACAACCGAAGGGTAAGTTGTATGTCGTCGTCGGAGGTAGAAGATGAGGCTCAAAGTCAAATCCTTGATGATGGTGAAGTTGTCGAGCCTGCGTCGGATGACGAGGTGCTTGGTAGGAGCTTGGATCTGCAAGAACGATGGCTGCTTGGTGGAAGGCGGGGTGGAGTGGATCGGCGGTGGTGGCGAGTCGGAGAAGGGCGGATCTCGAAGGCGATGCGAGAGAGGCAGAGCAAATGGAGCGAGCAACATGGATCTGGTGAGGCTGCAGTGAAGGGGGTGAGGGGATGAGTGAAATTATTTTATTTATACTAACCTGGGCGGCGGAGTCGACGGGACAAAGAAGCCGAGAACGGCAGCGCAACCCAAATAGCACGCACCACAAGGGACATACCACACACCACAAGGGACCAGGGTTTTTTTACCGATCGTTACCGCACCGGTAACCGTTTTTACCGCTCCGGTGCGATAACGGTACCGACCGGTAAATACCGCTAGGGTTTTTTTAATTCAAATTTGAATTCAAAAAAATGAAAAAATCTATAAAAATCCTCAAAAAATAGTTCATGATTTATAGAATCTGATGGTGTCAAAAGTTTTCAAATTTGAGTGCATTTAGTATTTATTTCGAGGTTTAGAAGTTATAGAAAAAAAGAAAAAGAAAAAAAGGGGCCGTCCCGTTAAGGCCCATGAGGCCCAAACCGTCTCAAAGCACCCTACATCAGATTCTCTGCCTGGAGCCGGTCGCCCCCAACCCTCAGACCGCTCCCTCGCTCCCTCGCAAGTCAAGTCCGCCGCTCCTCAGGCCCGTCCGCGCCGCCGGCGGCAGTTAGCCGCGCCCCGTCGCCGGTATACCGTGCAGGAGCAGCGGTAAGCCGCGCCGAGGGCGGATCCGCCCGCTCCCGCGCGGGTGCGGCGGCTTACCGCCCCGGGCGGGCGGTATACCGCGGTTGCAGCAGCGGTAGACCGCGGCGCAGGTGAGTGCTCCTTTTTTTGCATTAAGTTTAGGGGACTAGGGATTTGTGTAGATAGCTTTAGGATTTAGGTAGAAATTAGCTGTAGGTATCATTTGCATTAGGATTTAGGTAGGATTTGTGTTCAGATTTAGGTACATTTACACACATGTATGATGTTTCTGACTATAAGTACTAATTATGATCCATGGTTGACTGTAGGGGAGACTCAATACACACATGCTACTCAGGATCGCGACCATGGAGCACCGCAGTCGCAGAGGAGAACGGTTGGAGCGTCGCAATACGACGCGGCGTACTCTTCTTCCTCCCACAGTGATACCTCCCAGTCGCAGTCTATTTATCTCATTCCTGACATAAACGCGCAGGCACAGATGACATGGGTGTATGAATGGGAAGAACCCAATTTTTACAACACGTTAGTCAGTGAATGGCAGACAACATCAGCGTGGACGGGCCTAACTTGGCAACAGTTCAAGGGTGAGTTGCTTAGGGTGAGAGGCTTGAATGTCATGTCCATCGCCGAGTACCAATCGGCGTCCCAAATGGGAGTCTTTCCTTTCTACCATTGAACTTTTAATGAGTTGTATCGAATTATTTGTATTTGAACTATCAACTCACTTATGCACGCTTAATATTATTGTGTTTGGTGTGGTATTTCTATGCATAACTATAATTTATTGATTGGGGGTGGTATTTAACACTACTTTGTGCCAACCTCATGCCAAAATTTTCATTTCTTTCAAGCCGGAGACCCTTTTTCTTGTACACGGTTTTAATGCAATCCGTAGCGGTTTTAATTCATACCGGAGCGGTAAAAATAGTTTATACCGCGGTATGCCGCTGCATACCGTTTGTATAGGCCATTTTGGTTTGGATTTTGAATTCGAGCGGTAAATAGCGGTATACCATTTATACCACAGCGGTATACCACCGGTTAGTAAAAAAAACGCTGCAAGGGACTGAAGCCGTGTAGACACTGGAGATCAACAAGCGAACTACTACTAGCTAAAGGCTACTGGAGGTGGGGGCCCTCTCCAGGCGCGCAGCGGCAAGGACACCGACGGCGGACAGGAGGGGTTGGAGGAGACGCTCAGGGAGAGCCGGAGAGGTTGCTTCGGGTGGACGGGAACTACTCTCTCCCCACACTTCGATACCGTAAGCGTTCATAACGGAAGCAACCATTGTCAAAGAGCTTCACGACCTGTAAATGGACAGGAGCAAGGCCGTAGTTGCTGCATACTCCATCGTTTTATTTGACCTAACTCAAAATGCAGGGTCCGTTTCTCATGTTAAGAACAGTATCTTTTAACAATCTCCAAGACTACCGCTAAACGTGTCTATTTCGCTCACAACGGTACAAGAAATCAAGATATTATTCTTTCCAAAAACAAGATAGTAAGAAATTACAAAATGGTAATTGGCCTACAACTTTGAACCACCCCTCCCGATACAATAACAGGCTTCGATGTCTCCGCTCACTGCCAAAACAGCTGTCCTCATCTACCTCGCAACCTCTCCGGCATAGTGGAACTGAAGCAAAATCGTTCCAGCACTGCTGCCAAATCCACTGAATTCAACCTGATGCGACTTTTTTGTGTACCACTCTCTTTCGACGAGGCTTGGACAATGTAGTCTCAGGTCCGCCCTGATTTATGCCTAGAAGACCAAGGCCTGAAACCATTGCATCCTTGGATATAAACCATCTTGAATCCTGTTGGTCCACGTTAACCTCAACAGGCCTCTTGTGTGCTCTCAAAAGTCGATCTGAATATTGTGGGTCAGCTTCCTCCCCAAGCCATGTTCGCCTTGATGCCTCACCAATCTGAATATTCATCAGTCTGCAATGGATGTACCATTACATTAGTGATAGAACAAGCACTCAATAGAACATGGAGCATTCCATTTTTTCTAAATCCAGCCAAGTTGGGTTTAACCAGAGATGAAACCCAACAAGCACCAAACATGATTTTAGGGTTCAAAATATTGCTCCGGTTAGCACTTAGGCACAATTAAACATGAGTTTAATAACAATTTATTGATGCATATGGATCCTAATAACCATAGCACTGTCTTTCAATGAATATGCATCCTTAATTAAAGTGCATACACAGTTTCCTAAAGGATGCAACGGAAAGGTGTCTTCTAACACATGAATTTATGAACATCCAAATTTGAACTTGTTTCAGATGCAGAAGCTTAAACTGAGTTGGATCCAATGGTTATAAATACAAAGTGACGACGTGTCATAATACAGACAATGCATTAGTTAGGTTTTACAGAAGAAATTTAAAATTTAAAATCATATTAATTGTCCTGATTGCAGGAACTGAAATACAGGCAGGAAGGTGGCAATAACCACCTGTCCTCAACTGTAGTAAACAAAGGTGCAAAATCTCATTTGCAAACCTTGAACCAATTTAGATTTTGAAAGAATATGCAAGGCCAATGTATGCAGTTTCTCACCTATAACTGGAAGATAACACTATAGGTCCACCAGCAGGTACCAGGAAGGGGGTTAATTTTTATGGTTGTTGAAAGGGTTTGCAACTAGGATAGCATGGTATGTGAATAGTTTAAGGTTTTATGTTCTACAAAGTCCAGATTATGGCATCAAGTACTAAACAACAATGTCACAACAAATGGTTAGTTAATCCTTGGGACCTTGCAACCTTCCCATGGTCTAAAATAGATGTGCACAACCAGCTCACCCAACGGAAGGGCTATGTGTCATGGATGAGCATCCTGTTTTCTACATGTTTTGTTGCTATTCACGTTGTCAGCTCAGAGTCAACAGTAAATAGACAATGCAATACAAATCAACATTCTGCCCATTGATCATAAATTGGAAGAACCAAAGCAACATGTTAAGACAAAACATCAACAGATATGTACCTTGCTGCTGTGCTAAAGAAGATCGCCACACCCAAAACATCAAAGCGCTTTATCATATATTGGTCTAGTCCAGATAGCAATTGATAACGCAAGTTCACGTATAGTCCTAGGAAAGCTCCATATCCAAGGGCATTGGTGCCGACAGAAGGAATAGTCACCGACAACCTAAATGGAACGATAATAAAGAAGATAAGAATGCATGAGAAACCTTAGAAGATACCTTTTATGACTTTGAATGAATACTATGATAAAACCCACCTCCTTCCTTTTCTTTCAGACAAAACTTTCGACATACCACCTTGAACAGAGCCAGCAATAAACCCAACAAGACTAAGCTCAGCTGCTTTATAAAAAAATGCACTCATTCGTTTTGGTATATCAAACTCTCTCAAAGGGTAGCTCTTCTCAAATATATTGTTTGGAAGTTTCTCAATTGTATTTTGGAAGTCAAACCGTGATGTACTCCCATATGAACGGCATGGTGCCAAAAGCCCAAGAACCATCAAGTTGCAACAAGACGCGGTCAGAGCATTAACAAGCGCCAAATCCCATTCTTGCTGAAACCTGATTTCCCAAAATTGTGAAATGGTTTACATTAAGTAATAAGGTGAAATTGCTGAATAACATACACAAAGTAAAACATACCTTTCCTTGCGAATATTCATCTCCCACCAAACAGATGAGGAAAAGCTAGCCATAAACTCAAAAGCCATCTTATGTGGGAATGCTGGATCTGCAAGTGTTCTGCAACATGATAATTGAAACTGGAGTAAGACATCCATGACAGAATTTATGGAATGTTTTTTCCAAGAAAAGGAAACCACCACTTGTCACACACACAGAGAGGAGGAAACCACTGTTTTTAAGACCAAATAGTTGCACAAATCCCCGAGTTTTATTTGCTGCTTGTCGACTGTTTTCGGAACCTCAATCAGTGGACCATAGTGTGGCTAGTGGTTTTTATGAGACTGATTTGAATGCCAAAGGGCAATCATCCAGCTGGGAAAGAACAATAAGGAGGGTTGTTATCTTCACTTGTTCCTTTTCTTTTTGCGGGTAAATCTTCACTTGTTCTTGGCACAAACAGATTATAGAAAAAATTTAACACTATCCCAGCAATGAAATGGTTGCGCTATGTATTCTAACTTGAGTTCACCCTGCACAGATGTATGATGAAAACTTATTTGGATAAGTAAGCTAAGGATCTGTTTGGATTTGATGAGTTTCTGGATTCCTCGTGTAAATCACATTCAGTTCAACTTTGAACTAACTTCTAAAATTACAGAACAATCTACCTCAAGAAATTACAGGAACAATCTACCTCAAGAAATTACAGGAGCAATCTATATCAACCAAATAGGATATGTGCACATGATTTGGATGTTACCTTCCTACAAGACCTCTAGAGAGCCATCCTGGAAGAGCTCTCGAAAATGACCTAGTGCTTGTAGGTCTTGCAAATATTGACAGGTATCGTACCATCTGAGCAGAACTCACCAATCCCTAATATTGGATATATCATGTAAAGTTCATGTTATTCAACTATCATACCAATGTATGACATGAAAGAGGACAAATTTTACCATCTCATAAGCTTGGCAGAGACCAACAGGTAAATTACTCATCGTTTTGCACCATTCTTGCAGCACAGCTTCTACAAACTCTCTATTGAACAGCTGCCTCAAGAAAAGCAGCACTGATCAGCTCACAAATCTCAATGTTTATCACCCTTAGATGTAGCTTTATCAACATCACAATATTAGGAATCTCACCTCCTGTACAACAATTCGCCTCCTGAAAAGTCCACCTTCCTCTTCCTCCCCATCATCAAAATCATCAAAGTAATCATCATCATCGCCATCATCATCTCCACCATCACCCCCGCCATGACCAATCCTTTTTCCTATATCTCCACCGCCACCACCAGTGGCCAGCTATAAATTCAAAAGAAACTTCATGATCATGGAACTTTACAAGCACATGATTGCGCAATTTGTCATTACTTGTGTTAACAATGCTAATAAAAAAGGCAAAACAAGAAATAGATTATTACTAGATTTCAAGCCAATTTAACTATATTATACTCAATATGTGATCAATAATATTAATAATTGCAGTCCAATCCTAGGTTTCTTAATGTACCTTAAACCTGGAGAACTGATTAGCTCACCATTAGATGTTTTCCCATGTAACACTACAGGAAGCATAATCATAACTAGCTCAGCTAAGTATAAACTGTCATGGACGGCAGGGGGCAGGGAACCAGGCTGGGAATTAGAGGAGGGATTATGGCGCAGATTGTATTCAAAGGAAGTAGGAGGACGCGGCCCTGGACCTCGTCGGCGCGTCGGAGCCGTGATGAGCTTCGACGACGCACCAGGAAGGCAGGGAGCGGCTTACAGATAAGTTCAATCTAAAGCCTAACTCCTTTCCTCTCAACCGTGGCTTATATTATGCCCAGCACCTAACAAACCAATCTAATCAACTTATTTCTCAAGCTAACCAAACTTATCTCTAACCAAATATCTATTCCCTAACAAACTCCTTCCTGGTGCCTTTTCCTGCGCCGGCCAAAGGTCTGGCCATACATGACATCTCTCCCTCCCTGGAGAAGCAGCTCGTCCTCGAGCTGGAACTCTGGAAATTGCTGCACAAATTTATCCATATCCACCCAGCAAGTCTCAGCAGCAGAGGCATCCTTCTAGCGTACCAACAGCTCACGACGTCCTCGAGCCACCCTGCTCTTCAGCACCACATCAGGCTGCACCACCACTCGACCATGCTGAAGCTGTGGAAGTACTGGTGGCTGCTCAGGCGGCACCCCATGAAACGGCTTCAGAAGACTAACATGAAACACATCATGAATGCGAGCCCCAGCCGGCAACTGAAGCTTATATGCCACATCCCCAATCCGCTCCAAGACCTTATAGGGACCGAAGAACTTGGGCCCAAGCTTCCCACACCCGCTCAGCCGCAAAGACGCCACTGGACGATGCAAGAGACGCAGCCAAACCCACTGACCAGGCTCAAATGTTACAGGACGATGCCGACGATCGTAGATAGCCTTGTAGTGCTGCTGCGCCTGCTCCAGACGATCCCGCACCTCCGATAGGAACTCATCCCTGTCCTTCATCGCTCTGTCGACCGGCGGTAGTCTGGCATCACCAGGGACATAGGAAAGAACCGACAGAGGAGGACGCCCATATACCAGCTGAAAAGGAGAAGTCTTGAGGGACTGCTGGTATGACGAATTGTAGCAAAATTCAGCCCATGGCAGCCACTCCAGCCACTGCCGAGGTCTATCACCAGTGAGGCGACGGAGATACATCGCGATGATCTTGTTTGTCACCTCAGACTGCCCGTCTACCTGTGGGTGAAATGCGGATGTCATCTGCAGCTTGACACCCGCAAGACAAAAGAGCTCCCTCCAGAAATCGCTGGTGAAGACGGGATCTCTATCGCTGACAATGGAGGAAGGGATGACGTGCAGTCGGACAATATCGGCGACGAAAGCGCGCGCCACCGACGTTGTTGTGTAGGGATGACCCAGCGGAATGAAATGCACCGCCTTGGACAGCCGGTCGACCACCATGAGGATCACAGATTTGCCATTCACCTTGGGAAGAGCCTCAACAAAATCCATGGCCACATCTTCCCAGATCGCCGTGGGCACCCCGAGCGGCTGCAAGAGACCTCCTGGCTGAAGGTGTTCGCCCTTGTTGCGCTGACACACCAGGCACGAACGGACGAAGTCCTGTACCACCACGCGGTCGTTGGGAAAGTGGAAATCCGCCCTGAGACGGTGCAGCGTCTTGTGGACGCCCTCATGTCCAGCGCCGTGAAACAGCTCCAGGATGGCCTGGCGGGAGCTGGACGTCGCAGGCACGTACACCCTGCCCTTGAAGAGAATCAGCCCATCCACCACAGACCATTGGGCCGGTTTGGCGCCACCTCGGATGGAGTCCCAGAGTATAGACAGCTCCGTGTCACCATTGATCTCCCGCCGGATGTCGTCGAAGAGGGAGAACTGCGATGCTGAGAGCGCCAACAACTCCCCAGCACCTTCGTCGCATTGAGACAGCGCATCAGCCACGACATTGAGGACGCCCGGCTTGTACTCGACGATGAAATCGTAGCTGAGCAGCTTGCTCGCCCATTGGTGCTGGGGGGGTCGTCGTGAGGCGCTGGTCGAGGATGAAACGGAGGTTGCGGTTGTTGGTGCAAACGACGAAGCGGTGCCCCCACAGGTACGGGCGCCAGTGCCTGACCGCCTGGACGAGCCCAATCAACTCCCGTTCATAGGTGGCGAGCTTGGCGTGGCGTGGGGCGATAGGCTTGCTGTAGAATGCGATAGCCCCGGTGCAGAACGGCCCCAATGAAGTCGCGTCGCACTCGACAATGAAGTCGCGTCGCACTCGACAATGACGCGTCGCACTCGACAATGAAGTCGCGGTCGAAGTCTGAAAGCTGAAGGACAGGCGCCGTCGTCAGGGCCTGCTGGAGAGCACGGAACGCGCGCTCGGCGTCGTCGGACCACCGGAATCCCTCCTTGCGGAGGAGAGCGGTGAGCGGGGCCGCGATCACACCGAAGTCGCGGATGAACCGGCGGTAGTAGCCCGCCAACCCCAGGAAGCCCCAGACTGCCCGCGCTGACTTGGGAAGCGGCCAGTCCAGGACGACCTGCACCTTCTGCTTGTCCATGGCGACGCCCTGCTCGGAGATGACGTGGCCCAGGTACGCCACGGACGACAGGCCAGACGCGCACTTTGACTTCTTGAGGACGAGCTGGTGGTCCTGCAACGTCCTAAACACCGTGCGAACATGGCGGAGGTGCTCCGACCATGATGAGCTGTAGATTAGTATGTCGTCAAAGAAAACAAGGACGAACCGGCGGAGGAAGGGCAGCAACACGTCGTTCATCAGCGCCTGGAACGTCGCCGGGGCGTTGGAGAGGCCGAACGGCATCACCAAGAACTCGAACAAGCCTTGGTAGGTGCGGAATGCCGTCTTCTCCACGTCGTCGAGGTGCATGAGGACATGGTGGTAGCCAGAGCGCATGTCGAGCTTGGTGAAGAACCGGGCGCCACGCAGCTCATCCAGCAGTTCCTCCACCACCGGGATGGGAAACTTGCCCTTGATCGTCGCGTCGTTGACCGCGCGGTAGTCGACGCAGAACTGCCAAGTGTCATCCTGCTTGCGGATGAGGAGCGCCTGCGAGGAGAAAGCCGACGAGCTCAGTCGTATGATACCCAGGCGTAGCATCTCGTCGCACTGGCGCTCCAGCTCGTCCTTCTGGGCGTGAGTGTAGCGGTAGGGCCGCACGGCAACGGCGCCCGTCCCCGGCTTGAAGCGGATGCAGTGGCTGATGTGGGGGCAGGGGGTAGGCCTTGCGGTTCGGAGAAGAGACCCGCAAACTCCTCCAACAGCCCATCCAGGAGATCGCCTGCAGGACCCGTCAAAGCCGCGGACGACGGCCCTGGCGTGGTGTCGATGTTGTGCCACAGTACCCGCCTGCCGTCGCGGGCGAACACCATGGTGTGCCTCTTGAAGTCCCAGAGGATGGGCCCGAGTGTGCCGAGCCACTAGACGCCAAGCACCATGTCGTACTCGCCGAGGGGAAGGGCGTAGAGGTCGATGTCCAACACCACCCCCCCCCCCCCGATGTGCACATCCTGTGCAATGGTCTTGCCTGGAGACGCCAGGCGGTCGTCGTTCGCCATGGCCACCGAGAGCCCAGCGCTGGAACGGAGCTAGATGTCGGCGCGCCCCACCATGTCGATGTCAATGAAGTTATGGGACGAGCCGGAGTCGAGCAGAGCCACGGCGACGGCGTCCCCGATGGAGACATAGACCTTCATGGTCTGGAACTCGCGAGCATGAACGTCGGTGATGCCGTGGAGGGAGATGCCCGGCGCGTAGTGGATGCCGGAGAGCGCCGCACACTCGATCTCCTCGCCGACCGGCTCCTCCTCTGTGTCGTCAGTGGCCACTTCAATGATGAATAGCTTCTTGCAGCGATGGCCCAGGACGAATTTTTCGTCGCAATTGTAGCAGAGGTCGTCTGCCCGGCGCTGAGCCATCTCACTCGCAGTGAGACGGCGGCGTGGGAGGGTCGTCGTCAGGGGCGTGGTCTTGCTCGAGCCGAGGGCGGCGGAGGATGCTGATGCAGGGGCGGCGGCGTTGGAATCGCCCTTGGAGGCCGGCATGCTGGCAGAGGGGTGAGCCGTTGCCCGGGCGCTGCGACCGTGGCCGGGGTCCGACGGGGCCAGGAGTTGGCGCTGTTCGTAGGCGCGCGCCAGCATGATGGCGTGGTCGAGAGAGGATGGGCGGCGAAGCGCGACGTCCATCTTCAGGGGATTCACCAACCCCTCAGTGTACATCTGCACGAGTTGCTGCTCGGTGAGGTCCGCGTCGCGGCACGCCAGGGCGAGGAATTTGTTGGTGTAGTCCTCGACCGACACGGTGTGGTGGAGCAGCATCATCTCGCCGACGAGGCTGTCTATCATCGGCAGGCCGAACCACTGCTGCACAAGCTGGGCGAAGCGGCGCCAGGACGGGGTTCCCGCCGTGAGCTCCAGGCAGTAGTACCATAGTTGGGCGACGCCGGTGAGGTGCATGGCCGCATACCAGACGTGGCGGCGCTCTTGAGTGTTCTAGCCGCGGACGAATGTTTCGCAGCGGTTCAGCCACGGGAGCGGGTCTCCTTTACCATCGTAGGTAGGAAACTCGAGGCGCATGCGAGGGTGGAAGCGGGAATCCGTGAGGTCGTCCTCCTCGCGCCACGGATCCCGCGGCGATGGCGGCCCCTTCCCGGAATCCCACGGAGGCGGCTCCCGCCAGGAGTCGCGCGGTGGTGGGTCGCCCAAGGGATCCCGCGGCTGCTCACACCAGAGGTCCCGCGGCGGGGGATTTGTTCGCGGTGGCGGCTTGGCGCCGCGCTTAGGCGGGCCATTGGTGGCGGCGTCGGCGGAATCGTCGTCCGTCGCAGGGGCCTTGCCATCACGATGTGCATACTCGACGCGGATGACGGCGAGGTTGAGCGCACAGATTTGCTCCGTGTTGTCGTACGTGGACGCTTGGAGGGCAACCACCTTCTCCGGTAGGTCAGCGAGCTTGGACGCCACCGGCGCGAGCAGCGCCAGACGATCGACCTTGGCGGTCATCTTGTCAAACTTGGCACCGAGGTTGTTGACGGTAGCCGCGAGGTCGCGGAGGCCGTCGGCGATTCCCTCATCTCCTGCTTCCACTCGTCACCCATGGGCACGGAACAAGGCTTGTCTGATACCAAGTTGTCACGGATGGCAGGGGGCAGGAACCAGGCTGGGAATTAGAGGAGGGATTATGGCGCAGATTGTATTCAAAGGAAGTAGGAGGACGTGGCCCTGGACCGCGCCAGCGCGTCGGAGCCGTGATGAGCTTCGACGACGCACCATGAAGGCAGGGAGCGGCTTACAGATAAGTTCAATCTAAAGCCTAACTCCTTTCCTCTCAACCGTGGCTTATATTATGCCCGGCACCTAACAAACCAATCTAATCAACTTATTTCTCAAGCTAACCAAACTTATCTCTAACCAAATATCTATTCCCTAACAAACTCCTTCCTGGTGCCTTTTCCTGCGCCGGCCAAAGGTCTGGCCATACATGACATAAACACTAATTTGGTCAGGCTAGGATGTCAAACTAATTATTTCATTAAAGTACCAATAAATGCCCCTGAATCATGTACAAAACAAAGTACCTCATCATTTCCCTATTGATGTCACGTGAAATGTGTGAGCTCAAACACACAGAAGTTTCCTACCGTAGTATTGTTATGGACAGCATAGATCACAAATTAAATAGGCTTAAATAAATTTCATGGTTTCCCATGAACGTAACGGATGTCAAATTGTCAATTCATTACTTGCTCTGTTGAGCTAATTTCCAAAGATTATTTCCAAATTCCAACAGAATCACAACCGTTAGGAAAATGTTTCACAAACACTTGTGGTTATATTATGCTTAAAGGCCATAAAATGAAATGGAGCACTCCTGATACCGTAACAGTAATTTCTGGGTGATCTCATTTGAAATCAAAGCTTAATCCTAAATCGCACTAAGTTAACATATTCTCAGCAAAGCACGAACTACTCATTGAGATATAATATGGTCGTATTATGGTGTAATTAGTAGAACACAAAAGGAAACATAAAACCATAGTGAAGTGAGTAATTTATGAAGCTCAGGGCTCACCAAACTTTCTGAAAGGTCAGTAGCACAGAAAAATAGAATAAACTGAAAAAATGGAAAGGTAATACAGTTCCAAAAAATTGGTACTCTAGAATATTAGAATATTAGCAAAAATATCACTAAGCACAAAGAAATCTTGACAGTTGTTTTAATGGGGGGGGTGTTACACGGCATTTCATTGCAAGGTGAACTTCACAGCTTTTTTGTTTAGGTTGGGAAAATGTGGAGCAGACATCCATGCCAAGTAGGGAGTCAATTTTAGAGTATGCAGAATAAAAGCAAGGGGAAGGGGCCATTAGCTGATCAATGAATCACACCAAGCCTTTGCATGGTTTATGCAGAAATATTCTTACCATCGCCACTAATCACCCATAACCCAGCAGGAAACCAAAGGGGTCTCGGCACTCCAAAAGTTTGGGGCACTCTAAACGGTCTAACCATCTGATTTTCCAAATGAATTCCAGGTCGATACCAGCAGCAAGTCATGTTATTTAATCCAGCGGGGTTCAAACACAAAGGCCTGTCTCTAAAAATCCCTAAACCCTATATCTGAAATCCCCTTCTCGCAGTAATAACAAAAAAAAAATACGAAAGACAACAGACGATTAGGATTAGATACCAACCTCGGGCATGATCTTCTTGCGGCGTTGGGATAGGTCGAGCTTGGCCTTCTCCAGCGTGACGGCCCCGAAAGCGCCCTTCCGTCCCCCTTTCATCGCCGGTGGGGCACGCGGTGGGGCCGAGGCCGGCGCAGCCGTCCCGGTTCCCATCCCCGCCCCCGTGGCCGTTGCCGAGAGGCATCTCTCGAGCGACGACGCGGCCTCCGAGCGGTCGGCCGAAGGGGGCGGGGCGGAGGTGGAGGAGGCGGAGACGGCGAAGCGGACCGCCGCGCGGGGGCGAGCGAGGCGACGCGATGGGAGGAGGCGGAGGAGGCCGGTGGTGGGGTTGGGGCGGGCGGGGTGTCGGTGCGGGTTGGGGATAGGGTTGGCGTGGGGCAGGGTGGGGTGGAAGGCGGCGAGGGACGACGCCATGGGAGGCGGAGCGGAGACGAGGGGAGGGTTGGTGGTGGCCCCTGACGCGCCGTGCCGTCGGGGGCTTTATCGAAAGAGGAGGTTATCTGTTCATTACTTCGTTAGGTCATTCTAGAAGGAGATGTCATGAACACGATTACGAGTGACACACTGACACATCATCTAAAAATGTTGTTTGAAACTATAATGAAATACCTCCTCTCAATGAATAATTTCATCCATTGTTGTTTTTTAGGTTGCATGTAAGACACAAGTTGTCTAGGTACTGTGTATAGAGGGTGTCATCCTCATGAAACTCATTTTACCTCTCTTCATTAATACACTGCCACATCATCAAAAGTACTCACATGACAGCCTATTTAATGTCTATAAAACTCCCGCTGAGACTGGCCTTATGAAGGTGGTTTTATCAAATTTGACTCGTGACTTGTGTCGTACACCGGTTTGGGCCATTAGGGCCATTTATGTGGAAAGTTGTTTATATTTGGAACAGGCGGTAATGCATAAGGGTGGAAACGAATCGAATACGCATGGAAACAGATTTGGATATCTCGGATGACCTTTTTTTTTTCCTTGCAGTTTCCATCCCCTAGGATGGAAACGGATCGAATACGCATGGAAACGAATTCGGATATCTCGCATAACCATTTTCCTATTGTCTTACCGTTTTCATTTCTAGTAATGCATTCGCATTTTTATGTTGAAAACAGAAAATATCATCTGGTGCAGACTTGTAAAAAAAGTTGAAGGATGTTCGCGTTCAAAACATAGATATGAGAGTAAAATGCATTGGCGGTCCTTAAACTTGTCCAGCTGTGTCACTTAGGTCCTCGTACTCTCAAAATGTATTTTTCCCTAAATTTGAGCTCGGGTGTCATTTAGGTTCACGTACTCTTCGGAGTTGCATATTTATCGATGTAAACTTGACTTCGGGTGTCATCTAGGTCCATATACTCTCTAATGGCATTGTCATCTCAATTAAATTGATAAAAGCGTAATTTTACACATAATTTAACTATAGTAAAATAAAATGTGTTTCAACTCACAATATGTGTAGAATACTGATAAGCTAAATCCAGAAAGGTTGATGTTCTTTTACTTTGGAGGTAATATCATATAGGTGCACATGACAATCATGCTCAATTATTCTTGGAAGATTGTTCAAATTTGAATAACTCCTAGTTGCACAATACTAAACTTAAATCAGGGATTTTTCAGCCTATTTCTTTGACTGGTGGCTAGTGCTGATCTCTCTCTCCTCGTCTGATCCTTCCGCTGCTGGCGGCGGTAGATCCATGAAGCCTGATCAGCGCAGCTTGGCGAGCTCTAGACAGATGCTACCAACAGCACACCATTCTCTTGGCATGCAGCTCCAAGAATTGCGTGATTACTTTCATGTAGCAGCAAAAGCACTACAAGTGGATCAACCACAGATAGAGGTGTTCTTCTCTTCTCTGTTGTTTGGTTGATGTGTGAGGGAGGAGAGATGCTGGCGTGGCCAAAGAGAGCAAGGACCATTTGTGCGTGGTCAGATGCTTCCTTGCCTCGTGCAAGCATCTGAGCCATTCGAGCACCACTCGACCGACGTTCAGTCTCTCAAAAAGCACATCACGTTCAATCTTTTAAAGATACCTTCTGAGTTTCTACTAGCTCTTGTCTAATTTCTACTCTCTTCAGTGCACATGTCACGTCCTGTTTAGTTCGGCAAATTGTCACTATTTACCCATCATATCGAAGCCTACTGCTCTCACTATGCACGCGTCACATCCCAGTAAATTTACCAAACTAAACTAGCTTGCGCTAATTTATATTGTGTTTTTTATGTGAGAAAAAACCATGAGCCCATGAGCAAGACTGTGGTCGTGTTCAATGTTTTCTTAGGCGCAAATCGGCAACGTTCAAAAAATTTCTTGTGAAGGTTGACGATTGTTGACCCTCTGGATTGATTTGATTGTTGGGTCGGTTTTCAGGTGTCTAGGACGTTGAACAATAAAAGGTGTCGAGGGAGGACGTTGAACAATAGAATGCAATGTGTTCGCACTTAAAATTGGCACATAGCCGATCAGGCTGGCGCCACCGGTCAGACCGGTGTCCCTGGACGGCCTGACCGGTCTGATCGGTGGACCCCGAGTCCGAGTAGAATTGAGGAATCCTAACGAATTTCGACTTGTAAAGGGTTTCCTTGCGGGGCAAGACCTCCCCACCCTATAAATATAAGGGGCTGCGGCCGGTTGAGACTTATCACCCAATCGATCATTAGTTTCTACATAGCTTTTCCAACCTTGTGCTTTCCTTGTTTGTCTCGACGGCGATCAAGGACGTTCTGAGTGGCTTTGCCGACCTCAGAGTAACCCTAGGCGCGCCACCTCCGACGGGGTCCCTCCCGAGGCGGCGATCTTAGGCTTTTCACCGTGCCTCTGCAGCCACCGGTTAGACCAGTGCCCCTGACCGGTCAGACCGGTCCGGGCAGGAGCTCGGCGAGTTCAGCGTTACGACGCTCCGCGCGATCTAGCACTCGTGTGTATTGACCAGAAAAACGTCAACATACTTTTGGTGACTCCGCTAGGGAAGAAAGATCAGGTTGCTAAAACCGTTCAAACTAACCTCAGCCAGATGGGTGCTCGATGCGATCTCGACATGAACAACATTGTCACCGCGTCACTAGAAGATCTCCCTCCAGAGGAGCAGCAGAAGTTCAAGGTGCTACAAGAGTACATGCAAGTACAATTCCTAGCTGGCGTCAAGAAGGATCGATCCGGCAAGGTGGCAAGATTGAAAGAGTTCGAGCTACCGACGATCAAGCTAAATGACAACAACGTTGAGGTAATTCCCACTATAAGTAAAAAAAACCCCGCCTGAACCTTCTCCTATGAAAGCTATAGTGGAAAGTGATGAATTACTTGCTTCGTATATTGCTCGTTTAGAACGTTTAGAGGATTTTGAAAAAGATAGGAGTTTAGGCTATAATAATAATGAAACTAATAGTAGTACTCCTAAAGCTAATCCTCGTGGGTCCTATCCTAGCTTAGCACCTTTGCCTGTTGTTAATAATGGAAATTATGCATATGGCATGACACCAAATCCTGCATCTGGTCAGTATCCTCAGTTTCAACCGCACAGGCCAAATATGGCCGCACCGGTTGAACCGGTGCAGGGTACCGGTCAGACCGGTGCAATGGAGGTGGTGCCCGACCAGCCTTTGCCACTTTCTGTCGTGCCAAATCCAGTGTATCCTACTTTTTCTAATACAATTAGTAACATTGGACCTTATTATAGTACGACAATGAATACATCAGCCCCTAAAACCATTATTTCGGACGATGTGTTTGAAAGTTACAGGCTAGCTCAAGCTAATATAGCTTCCTATCTAAATAAGATGAATTTGGAGAATCCTCAGCCACCACAGCCAAATAATCCTAATTGGGCGGAATTTAATAGATTTAAGGAAAATTTGGCTAATGTGGTAAAAATCAAACTTGGTGTTGATATTGGTAATACCAGTTTCTATTAAAACCATATGATCCTGAGTTTGATAGAGTTCTCCTCCCACGTGGTTGGCGTATGCCTGATTTAATCAAATTTAGTGGTGATGATGACCGAACCACATGGGAGCATATTAGTCAGTACACTGCACAACTAGGTGAAGCTGGTGTATATAATGCTCTAAAAGTGCGCTTGTTTTCGTTATCTTTAACTGGCACCGCTTTTGCTTGGTTTTCTTCGTTTGCTCCTGGTTCTATTATATCTTGGGATATGTTAGAATGTAAATTTCATGATCACTTTTATAATGGGAGCATGCAATTAAAATTGACATATTTAACATCGGTTAGGCAAGGAAGAGATGAGACTGTCTTTGCCTACATTAAAAGGTTTAAAGAAACTAAGAACCGTTGCTTTAATTTGTCAATTACTGATATGGGCCTTGCAGACATTTGTTTGAAAGGCTTAAGGTCATCTATTAGAGATAAAATAGAGGGTACTGATTTTCTTTGGGTTGCGCAAGTTCAAGTAAGAGCTTTTGTTGTTGAAAACCGAATGAATAAAGAAAAGGATAACTTTAAGTCACGTCGTTCTAATGTGCATATTATTGATTATGATTCCGACAGTTCGAACGACAGTGATAAAGAAGTTTATGCTGCTGAATTTATTTGGCCCTCTAAAGAAAAAGCTTATTCTTGTTCATCTCTTAAGCCGGCTAGTAAAGGTCGGCAAGAAGAAATTAAATGTACTTTTGATGTTTCCAAATGTGATCGTATATTTCATGAATTACTTAAATCTGGAAATATCAAGTTAACTCATACTATTCCTCCACTTGATGAATTGAAAAGGCGTGCATATTGCAAGTTTCATAATTCGTTTTCCCATGCCACTAATGATTGCAATGTGTTTCGTCGACAGGTTCAATCGACCATAAATGAAGGTCGTTTGACTTTTCAAGAGATGCAAGTGGATAAGACTCTGTTTCCAATCAACATCATGGATTTACAGCAGCCTAAAATATTGGTTCGGCCGCATCAAGCTGAAGCAACTAAAGGCAAGAATGTGGTAATCGGGGAGGCAAAGCCCGATTTGAGAGGAAAAGAGCTAGTTCGTAAAGTTGAGTATGAGAAGACTCCTGATGATAAAAAGACCTTCAAGATTACTGTGAGTGCCTCTGGATATAGGGGGCAAGGGTCGTCCACACCCGCTGATCAACGACCGTCTGAGCCGTCTCGGGCCAGACCGGTCAGACTGGTGGAGGTGACCGGTCAGACCGGTGCGCCCCTGGGTCGTCCGAGGATGATCAAGCCAAGCCGTCTAGAGATTGGAAACTGGAAGCTTAACCTACACACCAAGGAGGGTCGTCTTCACCTACAAGGGCTGCTATAAGACTCAAGGGTGAATCATCGCAGCAAGGGCAACGCTTTACTCCACCTTGGGCATCATCAAGTTCAAATGCACCACGCCCGATTTATGATGACAATGGAGTAATGTGGGTACCGTATCAACAAGCCTTTCATCCTGGATTGAGAGGATCAAGATTAGCTTTAGACAGAATCTCCAGGCCTATCCAAGACCGATTGGCTCCTCGCCGTTCTGGTCAGGGTCACCAAACCCGACCGGTCAGACCGGTCGCTGGCACCGGTCAGACCGGTGCAGCCAGGCAGGCTGTGCCGCCTCCCGTGAAGCAAGTCTACAGGCCAAAGCAAAAGGAGGAGGTGCAGAAGATGGATATTGATCCAGAGAAGACTACAAATCAAGATGTTATTTAGATCGGATCAATGGATGTTCCTATTGGAGATGATGGCAAAAGACCGATTGTTCCAAACAATAAGGTTGTGACATCAACTCCAGGGGTGTTTATTGCTGCTAACGACCATGAGGCCAGCGGGAGTGGTTCCAACTCAAAATACTTCTTGCCAAGGTGGTGCCCTCCCGGTTTGACTCGCACACAAAGGAGGAAGCTTCAACGCCTAAGATTTCAAGAGAAAAGAGAGAAGGAGCTAAAGAAGCAGAGGGATGAAGCTTTCAACCAGTACAGGCCTATGGTACCTCAAGGGAAAGAGTGGAGAGTCAAAACCAACTCCCAGTCAGCACCGGTCAGACCGGTGGTGGAGTCGGTCAGACCGGTCACACTGGTCAGACCGGTGGAGGGTGTCAGTCAGACCGATGACCCAGAGACACCGCTCGGTTTCTCTTCTTCAGCTCCTATTGTTTGTGATGACAAGTCCACATCGGAACGTGCACCAAAAGACGATGAGGAGCTTGTTGATTAAAGTTCTTCGCCCGAGCGCATGAATTTGGACATTAAAGTTCTTCAGCTCCTATATGTCTATGGATGGTTATTTGCTCTCGGAAGAAGACGTTGCGCATCTCGACTTTGGGCCAAATGAAGCTATTTTCCAGAAGCCTAAAGCTACTGAAAATCATCTCAAGGCTTTGTACATGAAGGGACACATCAATGGGAAGCCTATCTCTCGCATGCTGGTGGACGGAGGAGCGATCGTCAACTTGATGTCGTATTCTTTGTTTAAGAAGCTGGGAGGTTCAGATGATGAGCTGATCAAGACCAACATGACTGTCAACGGTGTGGGAGGAGGCGAGCCGATGGGAGCTAAAGGCATCGTCTCTATGGAGCTCACCGTTGGGAGCAAGACGTTGGCTACGACATTCTTCGTCGCTGAGACACAAGGTAACTTCAGCTTAATCCTTGGTCGTGATTGGATTCATGCAAATCAATGTGTGCCTTCTACCTTGCATCAATTTTTAATTCAATGGGGAGACGACGAGGTAGAGATTGTTCATGGTGATACGTCGGCTTGTGTTGCAGTGGCTGATAGTTCTACCATGGATAATCATGAGAATCGTAAGTGCTTAACTGGTTTAGATTTATCTGATTTAAGGCTTATTGATTCTACCAAAGATGGCTTTGCTACTGTTGTCATGAAGCCGGTCGTTGATCAGGCTAAAACCTCTCTTGCGATTTGATGGATACAAATCTAGAGTGGTTGCAACAAAGGCGAGAGCACTATTGGGCGCATAAGAACGATATGTGTGAGGCTATCGAAGACTTTGATGATTTGAGCAAGTTAGGACAAGGGTTTATGTCAGCTGATCCTTTAGAGGAGGTGGATATTGGTGATGGCACTGTACCTAGGCCGACATTTGTAAACAAAAATCTTGATCCTTTGTTTAAGTCTGAGTTAATAAAGTTATTGAAGGAGTATGTTGATTGCTTTGCATGGAATTACAATGAAATGCCTGGTTTAAGTCATGATTTAGTTGAGCATCGTTTACCTATTAAACCTGATTTTAGGCCTTATATAAACAACCTCGTAGAAATTTTAATCCTGATATTTATGACCGAGTGAAAGAGGAAGTCAATCGGTTACTTGATGCAAAGTTTATTAGGCCTTGTCGTTATGCTGATTGGATCTCTAATATTGTGCCTGTTGAGAAAAAGGAACAAAAAAGCTTCGTGTTTGCATTGATTTTAGAGATCTTAATAGAGCTACTCCTAAAGATGAATATCCTATGCCTATAGCCGATTTTCTTGTTAATGCTGCATCCGGACATAGAATTCTTAGCTTTCTTGATGGTAATGCTGGTTACAATCAGATTTTTATGGCCGAAGAGGATATATCCAAAACAGCTTTCATTTGTCCGGGTTTTGTTGGTTTATTTGAGTGAGTTGTTATGACCTTTGGATTAAAAAATGCGGGTGCTACTTATCAAAGGGCTATGAATTTAATCTTTCATGATTTGCTTGGCATCATAGTAGAGGTTTATATCGACGACATTGTTGTCAAATCGGCTGGAATTGACTCTCATTTAGCTGATTTAAGACTTGCATTTGAAAAAAAGCGTCGGTACAAATTAAAGATGAACCCGCTCAAATGTGGTTTTGGTGTATCGGTTGGGAAGTTTTTGGGCTTCATTGTGCATGAGAAAGGCATAGAGATAGATCCTAAAAAGATTGAGGCAATCCGGAATGTTAAAGCGCCTACTTGTAAAAAGGATTTGCAAAAGTTCTTGGGCAAGGTAAATTACTTGAGGAGGTTCATTTGTAACTTGTCTGGGAAGCGCCCAAGAGTGGTATTCCTTTCAAGTTGTATGTAGCGGCTAAGAAGGATGTCATTTGAGGTGTTTTGACTCAAGAGACCGAAGGCAAGGAGTACATTGTTGCATATGAGAGTAGAAGATTATTGGACGCCGAAACGAGGTACACTTTTATTGAAAAGTTATGTTTATCGCTATATCATACTTGTACCAAGTTGAGACATTATTTATTACCAAGTACTTGCATAGTAGCATGTCAAACCGACATAATTAAATACATATTGCATAAACCAATTTTAAGTGGTAGAGTCGGCAAGTGGGCTTATGCTTTAGTTGAGTATGATTTGCATTGTGAGCCATTAAATTCAATGAAAGGTCAAATTGTTGCTGACTTTATTGTTGGACATAAAGTAGATAAGCAACTTAATTTAAATGTTGGTTATGCTACTTTTACTCCATGGAATTACATTTTGAGGGATCGGTTTGCAAAGATGGTTGTGGTGTTGGAGTTGTCATTATTTCGCCAAATGGGACTGTTTTTGAAGCTCTTAACCGATTGGATTATGATTGTACTAATAACCAAACCGAATATGATGCTCTTCTATTTGGATTGGAGATTTTGCATGACATGGGAGTAAAACATGTGGAAGCATATGAAGATTCTTTATTAGTGGCGCAGCAAGTTTCCAAGGTATGTCAATGTCTAAATGGCTTTTTAAATGCTTATCTTGATAAATGTTTAGACATCATATCTTGTATGGATGAATTTGTTATCTATCATGTGCCACGAGAGGAAAATCCTAGAGCTAATGCTCTGGCTCAGCAAGCATCTGGTTATAATGTTCGAAAAAGAAATTTTCAAGAACACAAACCGTTGCTTACAGCAGAGTGTTTTGCTCTGGAGGCACCGGTCAGGCCGACGCAGCCGACCGGTCTAACCGGAGCCACCGGTCTGACCGTTGTTTCCGACCAGTCTGACCGGTCCCTTTGTTTCGGGTCAGCCGACGATACCGATCTGACCGTTGTCCCCGACAGGTCTGACCGGTCCCTTGGTAAAAAGTCATCTGCGATTTTTGGTGACAAAAATAGAGTTGAGGATTGGAGAAAGCCTCTAGTTGATTATTTGTAAAATCCTAGCAGTTCAGTTGATAGAAAAGTCCGACGATGGGCTCTCAAGTTTGTTCTTGATAATGGTGAATTATATCATCGGACCGCATATGATTTGCTTTTTAAATGCTTGGTTCCTGATCAAGCTAGGTTGGCTATGGCAGAGGTTCATAAAGGTATTTGTGGTACTCATCAATCGGCTCCCAAGATGAAGTGGCTCCTCAAGCGAGCTTGCTTTTATTGGCCTACCATGATAGCTGATTGTTTTCGGTATAATAAGGGTTGTGAAGAGTGTCAAAGGCATGGAGATGTTTAGTTGGTGCCTGCTGCATTGATGCGTTCGATTATCAAGCCTTGGCCTTTTAGAGGATGGGGATTGGATTTTATTGGCAAGATTCACCCTCCTTCGTCAAAGGGGCATTGTTTTGTGATTGTGGCTACTGATTACTTCACCAAGTGGACTGAAGCTATTCCTTTGAAGAATATGACACATAGAGAGATGATTGAGTTTATTACTGGACATATTATACATAGATTTGGCATTCCACAAACTTTGACTACGGATCAAGGGACTTCGTTCATATCCAAAGAGGTGCGTGAGTTTGTTAGTTCTTGTGGTATTAAATTGCTCAATTCATCTCCATATTATGCTCAAGCCAATGGTCAAGCCGAATCTAGCAACAAAATGTTGGTGAAGCTCATCAAGAAGAAGATAGAAGACAATCCTAGAAGATGGCATGAGGTATTATCTGAAGCTTTATGGGCTCATCGTATTTCTAGACATGGTGCTACTAAAGTTACTCCTTTTGAGCTTGTGTATGGTCAAGAGACCGTTTTGCCCGTTGAGGTGAATCTAGGCGCATATAGACTTGCAAAGCAGAATAATCTTGATGTTGAGACATATTGTGCTTTGATGATGGACAACATTGATGAGGTGATCGACAAGCGTATGGAGGCTTTGGAGGAAATTGAAAAAGACAAAAGGCAAGTTGCTAGAGCATACAACAAGAAGGTAAAAGCCAAATCTTTTCAAGTAGGTGATTTGGTTTGGAAGACAACTTTACCTATTAGAACTAAAAGTAACAAGTTCGGCAAGTGGTCTCCAAGTTGGGAAGGTCCATACAAGGTTGTCAAGGTTTGTTCTAGAAATTCTTATATGGTGGAAACTTTGCAAGGACAACAGCTTCCAAGGGCTCTCAACGGGAGATACTTGAAGAAATTTCATTCAAGTGTTTGGCAAGACGCTTGATAGGATATGGTCGATTTAAAACAAAAATCGCCCTTAGACCAAAAAATGGCCGGTGAAGTGTCACATCGACCTTAGAATTATTTTTTAGACAGCAAGCTTTACTAAAAAATAGAGGGGCATATGTTCGCACCCAAAATTGGCACATAGCCGATCAGGCTGGCGCCACCGGTCAGACCGGTGTCCCTGGACGGTCTGACTGGTCGGGTTCCCTATAGCCGATCCGGCAACGGCAACACCGGTCTGACCGGTGGGCCTGACCGGTCTGACCGGTGGACCCCGAGTCCGAGTAGAATTGAGTAATCCTAGCGAATTTTGACTTGTAAAGGGTTTCCTTGCGGGGCAAGACCTCCCCACCCTATAAATATAAGGGGCCGCGGCCGGCTTCTCTCAAACTCTAGCTTTTCCAACCTTGTGCTTTCTTTGTTTGTCTCGACGGCGATCAAGGACGTCCTGAGTGGCCTTGCCGACCTCAGAGCAACCCTAGGCGCGCCACCTCCAACAGGGTCCCTCCCGAGGCGGCGATCTTAGGCTTTCACCGCGCCTCTGCAGCCACCGGTTAGACCGGTGCCCCTGATCGGTCAGACCGGTCCAGGCAGGAGCTCGGCGTGTTCAGCGTTTCGACATTCCGCGCGATCTAGCGCTCGTGTGTGTTGACCAGAAAAGCGTCAACACAATGTCTTAGTAAATAAACTGGAAAGAACAAAAGAAAGAGCTACCAACTCCAAATAATTCAGGTTAGTTTGATAATGTGATTTACCTGGTCTCAAAGTATTGTTTTTCTTCTATCAATCATCTTAGTATTGTTTCTCCTAATTTGATTGGAACATGAACACACAAACGACTTCTCAATTTGCAATTTAAAAAACTTCTTGTTTTTAGATTATTGAATACTAAAGTTATTTCATAAGTAACTATGTGCCGCACATGCATCATTTCTAGTTGTTAAAGGCCTTCTACAATTATTTAAAAAAATACAAAAATCTTCAGTTAAATAATTCTCTTTATTTTAGAATCTTGTTTGTATAAAGTTTTAGCACTATTGAAGAGTATCTTGGCCCTCTAAGTGGGTTTCGGTGAGTTAATGACACACTATTAAGCGACTAATAGCTTATTGAGTATATGAGCAGGAATTAAAATTATGTGATGGTATCAAGGTGATTAAATTGCTTAACTAAAAGGAAGTGATGCTAGAAAACGGATTCCATAAATGATTAATTACTTTATATTTTGAATTTGAGTAATAGGAATGTCGTACTATCAACAGAGATATGAAATTTACTTTTCATGAGTTGAAGAAGGTCCTCTAGATAAACAAACCAAACCAATGAGAGACACCTTTGCACCAGCACATTCACGGGGTTAACTTTTTGGGTGCTGACCGTGGATAGTCAGAGACTCCGGGGTTTGCCCCGGAAACTCCGATCTTCCCGGAGACTCCGAACCTAGTTCGGATACTCTGGGTCTTAGAGCTCCAATGACTCTTTTTTTGGGTGAAGAGGTATAAATACCCCTTCACCCCCTTCCACTCTCTCTTTTGCCTCATTTCAAACTGCAACACTCGGAACTCATTTACTCTCCCTCTTTACTCCCCTTTGGTCTTGGTTGTTGAGATTTGGTGGGGATTAAAGGAGGGATTCAAGGCTAGAGTAAGAGAGTGTGCTAGTGAGCTGATTTTCCATCTCGTGATTTTGTGTTTATTACTCTTGGAGCCTTGGGCTCCTAGCCGTCTAAACGTTGCCTTGAAGAATCCAAGCTTGTGACTGCTCAAGGAAGTTTGTATTACCCCAACGATTGAGTAAGTAACCCTAGCTTGATCTTTGTGGTCGATAGGAGGCAAGTGACCTAGGTGTCAAGGTCCACCCTTTGTGGGTTCCTCAATATAGACGTAGACCTCAAGGTGTGAGGTTGAACTCCGGTAACAAATCCTTGTGCCCCCTTGTGATTGTTGCTCTTGTTGTCTGCTTGATATCCTCTTGAGCTATATTCTAGGATTTGTTGTCGATCTACTCTGTGGTGAGGTTACTACAAGCTCTGGGTGGTGAAACAGACTCTATTCACACTACAAGAAATGTGCCGACTAGTGACGCAAAAAAGGGTGTTTCTCGTCATAAACCGCGATTTATGACGTCGGTTGTTACGAAAAGCCTCTGTAATAAATCGAGCGTCATAAACCGCGATTAATGACGAGATCTTATTTCGCGGCGTCATGAGTTTACGTCATAATCTGATGTGGCATAATCTTCGTTCCTGCAGCTTTGCCACGCTGCACATAATCTGATGTGGCATGCCAATTGTGACAAACCGTTTGCGTCATAAAACGAATTTGCCCCGTTTGTAGCTAGGTTGAGCCCAAAACTATTCCTGTAGGCTGGCGTTGTTCATATAGCCCAAAAAAGATTTTGTTGGGCCCATTTGTAGCTTTTTTAGATGAAATTTGATTAGGGTGGGCCCGTTTTTGTTGGGTGAGAGCCAGGTGTGGTTCGAGGACCGGTGGATGGTCGCTTCCTGGTGTGATGAGTGATTGACAACGTGGTGTGGACTGACTCTTGGCTAAGTATTGCAGGTGCAGGTTGCGGCTTGACTGGTGCAGGTGCAGGTGAAGAACAAGCGCGAAAGGTCATTGCCGGTGAGGCCTCCAGGTGTGGAGAAGACAAGTAGGCTTGGTTCGAGGCACCCGGTGGCCAGCGGGGTCAAGTGCGGGCCGCATGGTGGCAAGAACGGCAAGATGAAGTCATGGACAGTTTCTTGGTTGAGCCTCAAAACCAAGGTCGAGCCGGGACTACGTGGGAGCCGAGTCATGAGTGGTGATTGGCGGAGGCTACACCGAGTTCGTGGGGTTTCCGGTGGTTCACCAGAAAACCACTGGGTTCCTTGGTTGATCCACAAAGCCAAGACCGAAGAACCGAAGATGGAGCTGCAGCAGCTCCAGACCGGTCTGACCGGTGGGTCTGACCGGTCTGACCGGTGGGTCTGACCGGTCTGACCGGTGGGTACCGGTCTGACCGGTGAGGGGCACCGGTCTGACCGGTGTGCGACGACGCAGTCCGGAATCTTCGAAGCGGAGGACACGCGTCGGGATCGCAAGGCTTGCGTCGAGGCTAAGCAAGTTTGCGGTCGCTGGGCATCCGTCCGATGGAGCGAAGACAAAGATTTCCGAATTCGCCCTTGAGGGGCATGTATCCCTAGTTAGCTAGTAAGGGTATTTTCGTCTTTCGGTTGCCTCCATATAACCCAAGTGGTGAGAGGATGGCAGCCATCTCTTGGAACCCTAGCTCATTTGCTTTCCTATTTTCTCTTCCTATTTTCCTTAGGATTTTCTTAGGACTAGCTTGAGAGCTTCATGGTGAGATCTTGTGAGAGGGAAGGATGATCGGGCGGCAAGCTAGACCTTGTATGAACCTCTTTGGTATGTATAGATGATTCGGCGTGGTTCCTCAAGGCTTGGATGTGTCTTTCCCGTTTCTCCTTTTTGGTGATTTTCGGAGCCCTTTCTTGGCGATTTTCTTGGAGCGATTTCGAGGCCTTTCTCTTTGGGATTTGGTGGGGGATGTATGCATGAACCCTTCGTGGTTCTTTTCCCTTTGATTCCCCTCCCAAATCCGTGAGCAAAGGGGCTCGATTTTGGGGTTTTCGTGGCTCTAGGGTTAGATGCGTTCTTGGTGAGATTTCTTCGATTCCTCTTGATTTGACAAGTTTTGGTGGACCAAATCTTGGCTATGGAGTGCCCATGAGGTGTTCCTACTATCCCCAAAGTCTTGTGCAAAACCGTGGAGCGATTCGGGAGATCGGGAGTTGGATTTGGGGGAGTTGACCCGCGGGCGCTGTTCATCCCGAGAACTCAGGTCACACCGGTCTGACCGGTGCCTCTCACCGGTCTGACCGGTGCAGACTCTTTGTTGAGTTTTGCTCGGGTGAACATCTTGGTGAGTTCCCTGTTGCCCCGTGTTGCTGCTGTTTCGAGTTTGGGTCAGTTTGGAGCTCGGTAGGCCTGTTTGGAGGATTTGGGGTTTCCTGGCTTGAACCGGTCTGACCGGTGAGCTACACCGGCCTGACCGGTGTAGGGGCCTTCTGTGGAAGTTCCCAGGTTTTGCCAGCAGGGACCGGTCTGACCGGTGGTGCTCACCGGCCTGACCGGTGTAGGTCAGTAGCGCTCGAGTTGCTAGTTCCCTGCGTTCTCGAGTCAGTGAAGGTGGTTGTTGGTTCCTAGGACCAGTAGCACTCCAGTGGCTGTGTGGTCTTGGCCAACTTGGGTAGTTGAGTCGGAGACGTGATTTGGAAGCTGTGTTCATCTTGTTGGAGTTCTCATCTCCTTCGAGAAGAATTTTTATCGGCTCCCATTCACTCCCCCCCTCTCTGGTTCGCCTAATCGGTCCTTCATTGGGTCGAGTCCAACAGTTGCGCACATTGTTGAGGCCTTATGTGTCACGTTAATTTGAAAAAAAATGACTTTTGGCCCAATTAAAAGTAGGCTAAGCTCACTGAAGGATAACATAAAATTAATTAATCATGCATCAATATTAATGGATTTCAGTTCAATTCTGAACCTTTTTTCAGAATAATTCCGATCTAGTTGGCAAAATAGTAATCAGCACATATTTCTTTATATAATAAAGAAAACTGTTGTTTACTATCAAGCACGACCATATTGTTCATCACATATCACAAACTATTACAAGATAGCAGTATCATAAGGAACATAGATTAACAAAGCTAAATCCAGGTCATAATCACAAGAGACAGTGGAGATTTGATCTAATGATCTTAATCTCTTCATCTTTTACTGCTAAGCAGTAGACAAAGGAGGTCCTCACTGTCTTCAGTTAGCTTCTGCAACCTCTTAATCTCAGCCGACTGCATTTTCAGAGTTGATTCTGATTCTTCAGTCTTCTTCTTCAAGCTACATAACTCTTTCTGGTGAGCAACAAACCGTTGTCGAAGTTGTACCCCATCCTGATTGGGAGCGTTAACTCGCTCTTCATCAACACTACTACAGAAGGATTTGGTATCCATTCTTGAGTACTCGACTACCTCTGTTTTAATTTGTTCGGGAAGGAGCATCATTGACTTGGTAGCTTCCATCTAGCAACAGTGGATCTGAAGTCAGATTAGGACCTTGTAATTGATTCGAACTAAGGAAACAAAGGTGTTAAGTTTGGTACCTTGGAGCAGGTCTAAATAGTAGCGACTTCAGATGTTGTCCCTTTGGCCCGCTGAAACAAGTACAAGAACAAGAGGTAAGGGTTGAGATCATTCGCAATCGGAAACAAAGAAGGTGTTAAGTTTGTTACCTTGGAGCAGGTCTGAATAGGAGCGACTTCAGATGTTGACCCTTTGGCCCGCTGAAACAAGTACAAGAACAAGAGGTAAGAGTTGAGATCATTCGCAATCAGAAATAAAGAAGGTGCTGAGTTTGTTACCTTGGAGCAAATCTGAACAAGAGCGACTACAGATGTTGACCCTTTGATCCGTTGAAACAAGTACAAGAACAAGAGATAAGGGTTGAGATCATTAGCAATCGGAAGCAATTTCATCTATTAAGTTCAATGCGGTACATGAACGATCACACCCAATCCATCATCACCCAAGCATGCAACAAAAATATGGAAAGCCAAAGAGCATGGATGAGCAATATAATAATTTCATTCTTTAATTTCTACAAACCTCAAATAAGTTGACTTGGAACAATCTCTTGCAATAGGGAACAGAAGATCCACAATCACCCAAGCATGCAACAACAATATTCAAAGGCAAAGAGCATGGAGATGCAGTCCAATAATGTCATCTACAAATTTCTACAAACCTCAAATAAAATGACTTCGAACAAACTATTGCGATAGGGTACAGTAGATCCACAATCACCCAAACAACCCAAACATGAAAGAGTATTATAGAAAGCCAAATAGCATGGGGAAGCAATCTAATTGAATCGATCAATACAAGGAGGTGACCGCAGACCTGGCGAATAGGAAGGGAAGAAGTTGCCGAATGTCGTCTTGATTTAGCAGCCCGACCTTGCGCCTTGAACACGATGTTCCACGCAACTGTTGCAGATCTGCGGCCGCCAGGGTGAGCCTCGAGGGAGCCGACGGAGCGACGAGTTTGAACCATCTTGCAGCTTCAAGGACGTTGCCGAGGAAGGTAGCCGCTCGTAGCATAGGAAGGCCGTCGCTCGTAGCAGAGGAAGTCATCGTCGGTAGCTAGGTCGTCATTGCTGCTTCCGCCCCAGATCTACTAGGTCTCTTCGGCGGTTGAGGAGAAGATCCCCTGATTTTGGATAATTACCAGGAGGGAATTGGGAGGCCTGGTTTCCCTCTTTGTTTTATGTATAAATGGGGAGGACCAGAAGGCGGGGCGGGGAATTCAAAATTTCAAGTCCCGCCTTTCTGCTCGAGAGCGGGAAATGAAAGACTTTAGATCATGTACCCAATCGTCAATGACCCAAACGAAAGACCGCTTGGGTGTCAGACCCAAACGTCAGTGACCTTACGCACAGAGGCAAGTTGTTGACTGGGTTGTCCGTGCCACCATGGATCATGGAATGGACAAACACACATAGGACTATACTCTACTTAATATTCACGTTAGACAGATGACCTGATTATTGCATTACAAATGTACTCACTGCAACAAATTAACTTACCGTTTCAACTGTTTATTACATGACTAAAAACACTTAAACAAAAAATTAAAACTACAGGGGACCCTAGTACAACTACGGAGATTGTGCATAAATTCGGGATGATCAGTGCATACGACCGCCCAATCATATGTGAGTATTCCGTGAGGAGAGATTCGCTCTAAGAGAGACATGCACTTGTCCTACAATTGTGTGTAGTTAGCCTGAATTGCCCATTGTAGAAATGAAGTCACAGTTTCCTCGCTTGCCATGTCCCACATCATTGACGCACAGTGTAGCTTCATCCTTTCGACTTGGTACATGTCGGCGACCGAGAGTAAATAAGTCCAGGCATTGGCTGGAGTGTCCCATAAATTAGCCTCCTCCGGGAGTGATCCTTCCCTAGCATATTTGATCAGATCGAGAAGCCATCAGGGTGTGTGTCAATAATTGTAACAGTTTCAGAGCTAGACTGCACTCTTAGACCGTAGAGCATTGCCTCCATCACACAAGATACTTTCGCCACATCGGCACGTATCACTCGTATCACCTAGCATTCTGCACCTACATGGAAGACAATGTCCATAGGGGCTTGGGATGCAACGCTTTCGCATATGCTTCTTTGTACTGATGGAGGAGGAACTTCAATGCAGTCGTCCTCCAGTACTGTAACAACACACAATATGTGTATGCGATCTTCATTGGATGTCACTGAAAGGACCTTGTGGTGCCTAAGGAAGGGGGGTGAATAGGATCACTTCAAATTTCTGAAACAAATGCACCAGTTAAATTCTCTGGTCGGAACTACCGACGTTGTGTCGAAACTACCGAGGGGCTCGGTACTTCCGGCACAGGGGTGGTACTACCGACCAGACAGAGATGACTAAAATGAAATTTGAAATGCACAGTGATTCTAGCAATTCTACTTGAATCAAATGTCGAGTTTAGATGCTAGGAACCTCCTGCAACCAAAGATACAGATAGGAACATGACAAATATATAGATCGGGCACAAACAAGCTTCTAGGGTTAGCAGAAAGCAAAGAACTCAAACAAGTAAGAGACAAGGGGTTTAATTTGAAGTTCACTTCCACCAAGGAAGCTACGTCTCCGTCGAGGATCCCACAAAGGGAGGCCTATCACCAAGAGCCTCTTGCCTCACCCAATCCTCACAAAGGAAGATTGGTTCTCACTAAGAATTCTCCACAAAGGAGAGGGGAAATACAAATGATCCCGGGTGCTCCATACAAAGAGGGCACTCAACGGGCGACGCCTAACCATCTAGAAGCAAGCTTCAAGAGTAACAAACGCGAATCGATGCCCGGAGATGCTTCAAGTGCTCTTGAGATGAAGGAGATGAAAGTTGCACTCAAAGCTTCTCAATCTCACACCTTGAATCACTTCCTCACTCAAGCCCTAGCTCAAAGGAATTAAAGATTAGCTCTTGGAGGGAGAGGATGAGGGGAGTGAATGCTCTTGGGTGTGTTTGACCCGTGGTTGGTCAGCAACTAATGAAGGGGGAGGTGAGGGGTATAAATACCCCACCCCAAAACTAGCCATTACTGTGCAAAAATCGGCATTTATCAGTATTACCGACCTCAGGTTGGTACTACCGAGGGTTTCCAGAAAAAGAAACAGTGAAGGCTTATCGGTAGTACCGGCCTGGGGCCGAAACTACCGAGGGTCTCGAAAAACTCAGCCAGTGAACCCAAATCGGTACTACCGACAAACCCTGAAGAATTTAGGAAAGAGAGAAGCAAGTGTATGTGTAGGCTCGGTGTCTCTCAAACTTTCTTAGGTCATCTCTCTAAGCACCTTTAGCATCTCATGACGGTCAATTCACATCCCCCTTTATAGTACGGTGTTTCCTATACTCAATTTCGAAAATAAAATGAATTTAAGCCTCCAATCGAGTTTCAACACCGAAAAAGAGTTGGGGTGTCTTCCTTTGGTTAAAGCTTAACTTTCTCTTGCTTTTATCCTGCACACATCTCAATTATCCATTATGTACCACAAATTGTGTTTGTCATGATCACCAAAACAATTAGGGGCCAAGATGCACTTTCAATGTCCCCTTTTTTTGGTGATTGATGACAACACAATTCGATTTCAAATAAAGATGTGTGTACCCAACAATTTTGAGAGAAACTCCCCCTAAATGTGTGCTTCAACTATTTAGAGGCCTCAAATGCCCATCACACATTTAGCAAAAGTTTCCCTCTTCATTTGCATACTGTTGGGTATTTTAGCGACACACGAATAAATTCGCAAGCGCACGGATACCGTTGTAGCTTTCACCTCAGAGTATTCTAAGGGTATCGAATCCAAGGGAACGTGTGAGTACTAACTTCGTATAGTCGGTCCAAGGACACACCCAGATAAGAGGCAATGATAGAGATGATTCCTAAAGATAGCACTATAGATGAGATTAAAGGTCGATCTCTAGATAGAACTTGGCTTAGGGTACCGATAGCCCTGACTTAACAGGCGACTCCGGTATGCGGATCTATGTGGAACGAGCTCTGACTATATCCAGCTACGGAGGATCAACGAGGGCCAGAAGGTCTATCACCACCTCCTAGACTGCCTCTACCTAACCTTGGGATAAGCCGAACGGATGATAACCGGTAGCGTGTCACAACATCCACGCTGTGGTTACTGCCGTAGCCAACGGACTACGGCACCCTGTACTAATAGAACTACGACCACGGAAGAGAACTGATCTCACTCACTATAGGTACTACTAGCTTATGCTAAAGGCATACGAGAGAGCACTCGGTCCCGTACTATGCTTCCAACGTAAACGAACGACTTGCAGCAGACGAACGCATAAACCCAGGATCTACGCACTAGCATAGGAAAAAGGCTACTCATGCAACCTAGCATAAACTATTAGAAAGGAATCACGAACACACTTTATTCTAATCAGAGCATGGAAGCATCCACTTTATTCTAAATGACGAACATGCATACAAACGGATATGAGCACATGTGAACCTATGCTACAAGATCAAAAGGTTGTGTTCGCAAAGAACACAAGCCTCTAAATCAAGAACACACGAAGAACATTAGAACATATCACCTATGCATGAATGCTACTTTAGTCTAAATAGGAAATGCGGAAATACTTACTATAACCTAATTGAAGAACAAGCATCCATAGATACAACTCACTCTCTATTCTCAACTCTAATCTATATACACACTAGGAGAGGCCTCTCCTTTGAAGGGAAGCTCTCATCCTAGGATGAATTGGTGTGTCCTATTCTCTACCCCCTCCCCTCATATTTATAGGCAAGGGACAAGTGCTTCTCCCCTCTCTTCCCTTCTCTTCTTGCGCCATCTGGAGGGAGGAAACGAGGCAGCCACGACACTGTAGCGTGCAGGAGAAGGAGCTTGAGGCGGTGGAGTTGAAAACCGTTGGAAAACCGGATCCTAGGGGCCTGAACCGGAGCCGAACCGGCCTTCTGGGCGCTGACTGGACAATCTGTAGGCTAAACCATAGGGAAAAAGGGAAACCCGAGCCGAACCAGAGAACCGAGCTCCCACCAGCCACCTGCGGCCTGCCACGCGTCCTCGGCCCCGTGGCCCACACGCGCGCGCGCGCGTCCGCGTCCCGTCGGGGGCCAGCCACGACGCGCCACGTGGTGGGCGCAGGCGGCCTCCCGTGCGGGAGCGTGCGTCGCTGCGTTGCGGGGCTGCGGCCCGTTGCTGGCTGCCACGTGGTTGCACCCAGTGGTTTCCCGCGCTGAAGCCTGATGTGCTGATGCAGGCATGACGTCGTCCTTGGATGCTATTTTCTCCATTTAATATCTTTTGCATCCGAGCTCCAAAGTAGGCAAATGATATGTCCATTTCGATGTCTCGACGAGCCCGTCGCAATGGTGCAGTCTAAATTGGCATTTGAGGTTGTTTATGATGACGTCCTATACACTACTACAATTTGGCACTGTTGCAACGCAAAAATTGTGTTGCAATATGCCATATTTTGTTGCAATAGCTGTAATTGCAACCAAATTGTGTTGTCAACCAGCAGCTGCGAAAGGTCGCACTGCAATAGCCTGAGGCGACGCTAGTCATTTTGGGGTTGCATTAGTTGTTATATTACAACACAATTAGACATTGCAACTTCGCACTCGTGTTGGTTGCAAGTCATAGTATTGCGACGCATCTATGGTTGCCATAAGTGCAATTGCATCGTACCAAACGCGTTGCAATGCCTAAATTTTTGCGTTGCAAAGAATTCTATTGCTACGTTCTTATTGTGGGTGCAATATGGGAAGCACCTCTATTGCCACCAACCTGTTTTGGGTGCTATATGTGGTTCCATCTATTACCACGAAGTTGATTTGGGTGCTATAGTCGGTGTCCTCTAATGCCACGCAGCAGAGATGGTTGTTATAGGTGCAACATTCTATTACAACCAAAATATATAGGTTTGCGGCAATAGGTGGGGCACTCTAATGCCACCTTTTTGCTTTCTATTGCCACGAAACGTATTTGGGTGCTATATGTGTTTCCTTATATTACAACGAAGTGGAATACGGTGCTATAGGAAGTGTTCTATATTGCCACGAATCAGGGATGGTTGTTATAGGCGCAACTTTCTAATACCACCAAGATAAATAGGTTCGAGGCAATAGGTGGGGCACTCTGATGCCACCTAGTTTACTTGGTTGTAATATGTTTCCTATTCTGTTGCTTCAAAAATGATTCAGTTGCCAAAAGTTCATGCCTCTATTACCACCATAATACAAGGTTGCTACATGTGGAACCTACTATTGCCACAAGCCTTTGTGACACCGAAAAATATTGGTTGCGAGAGGGTGATTTCTCTTTTGCAACGAAAGGAGTTGATGCCATAGTTTTGTAGCTCGCCATATGTTTATTCTGCCACGCTCATTTATTTGTAGCAGCAATAATTTAAAACATTAAAATACAGGATCTTCAATAATAATTATTATGCATTTAGAATTCATGGTGCAATAAGTACTAAAATACTAATTAGCAACCACACTGATAAATGAAACCATCCACTGGGAACATTCAACCATCCACACTGATAATTAAGTTTAATGACACACGAAGTACTGAAATACTACTAAGTTTTGAAGAGGACATTGTTTCAACACAGATGATGTTGACTTGAAGACGATCACATCAGTTGATCAGCCAAGGATTGTTTCAACAAAGAGTTGGGTGGCTTGAAGGAGATCTCATCACTTGATCAGCAAAGTGTGACTTCAAGAAGGTCCCATCACCTGTTTGCTCCATTCGAAACGGCTTAGCTTTCTGAAATGAATGAATAACATTTGTAAGCATCAAGTAAACTGTAATATTGGAAACGGTGCAACAACAACATGTACCAAACCAAAGTTTTATTTTCATTCATAAAATTATCAAAATGATATCAAATAATCAACACATCTATAAACACTTTGACAGCTGAAACATGAACATTCACAGCAGGCAGAGGAGTTACTAAAATTTCACCTCCTGTTTTTTTGGCTTGTTGTCGTCTCCTACTTGCTGCTTGTGCTTGTAGCTGTTGAGATGAAATTTTTGCATGGGGCTGGACGGAAGGTGCTTCAGGATTGGTACCAGATTTATTACTTCTTGTATTGCGAATGGTAGCCGCCCTTTGTTTAGCACTGACTTCAGGTTGCTTCTCCTGAGAACAAAAAATATATGGGAGGGAAAAATTAGGCGCAATTTTGATCAGTATCTGATGATAGAAGTATAAAGTTGTCAATCCACAAAACAACCTGACTAGAAGAGAGCACATTCGTTGAGTCTGTCTGCACATCTTCAGTTCTCGTGACTGATGCAGCCACCGCCGCAATGTCTGCAGATGCAGTGACATTGTTGTTTGGCTGGACAGATGTTGGCAGGACAATCTATGAAAGGATACAGACATTTAGATATATAACTTAAGGATAGGAAGTCATTCATGCAACTAGCTTGACCAGTACATGTGGAATTTGTGCCTGTCCATTTGCTGCTTGCAGCATTGATAGGAACCCTTGCCTAAGCTGTTGCAGATCAGCCTCCCATTTCTTGTTACTTTCTTCAAGTTGTCGTGTATCTTCTCTCCTTTCTGCTTCCCTTTCATCTTCCCATGTTGACATTTTTTCTTGTAGCAGCCCAAATGCGTCCATGAGCTCGACGTGTTCCTGATGCTGTAGCTCTTCCCTACGAATTTGTTCCTGGTGCTCCACATTGAGCAGATGCCTTCTAGTTGGGTTTTTTGCCAGGTACCCATTACCATGCAACTTGGTTGATTTGCACTTTGTGACTTCCTTGTATGCCTTCTGGAACATCTCGTTTTTTTCCTTTTGGGAAACGAAGTTGTTTTCTGCATTGATTCCGCCTCAGCAATAACGCTGCTTGCTTTGTCCTAACATTTACAAGGCACAGATGGAGGAGTTAGTTGAACAAGAAATTGCTTGCATTCTATAATTGCATGGACTATGTATAGTAATGTATGTACACATTCATTGAGAACTCACATAGACATTTTTAGATTGTTCGTCTGTCCATTCCCCATGCTTAGTGTGAGTTAACCACCAAAGTTCCATATCATCGGGCTCGTCACCAGTTTCTGGGTCTCTCTGTTAAGCCAAGAACATAACAAATTAGTTATTCATCCTGCAAGACAGATTGGAGATGTGCTTCTCCAGTTATTACCTTCTCATAGCTGCGTTGAGAAAAAGGCTTACAGCCTGACAAATGTCTTGTCCTTTGTTGGCCTCGAATCGCAGAATTTTGTGCGCTCCTTTCCTATATAGGATGTCAAGATTTGAACAATAATCTTAAAGACTCAGACATTGCCATTTGTATGAAAAATGTATTGCTCAGTAATAGTAACAATGTGGAACAAACCTTGAATTTAGCAGTACTGAAATACTTCAGCAGATAGTGCCATTCAACAATATCTAATTCTTTAGGCTTATGTAACATTCTCTAGTGGTAGCTGTCATATGTCCTGGCCATAGCACTGAAAGTTGAACGCCATCCTTTGTAACGCTCCGCAGCAATGTTCCATATCTTCTCCCTTGAATCAGCATTATCCTCCATGTCCCACTTTGCCCGTTATATAATCACAATAGCATGCAAATACTATGTGAGTTAAAAAGGGGGTGGAAAATGTTGTGGCCGATCATTTTTCTAGGATGAACCATGGACAACATGACAAAGAGCCCATAGAGGATAAGATGAGAGATGACCACCTCTACCGAATACTCGACAAGGATACTTGGATGATCGATATCATTCGAGCAATTCGGAGAATGCCTCTTGATCACCTAGATAAAAACACTCAAAGGAGGATAATCTCTGAAAGCCGGAAATATTTTTGGGATTCACCTTACCTCTTTAAACTTGGGAATGATGGGGTAATGAGAAGATGTGTACCAAGAGAAGAGAGGCAAGAAATTTTGAGGAAGTGTCATTCGGCGGAGTACGGTGGACACTATAGTCATTTTCAGACTCAAGCAAAAGTGTGATCCAGCGGATTCTTTTGGCCGGAGATGCATGAAGATACTAAAAGATATGTTGCATCATGCCCTGAATGCCAAAGGACTGGAAACATTTCTCAAAGGAATGATATGCCCTTGAATTACAATCTACAAATCGATTTATTCGATGTTTGGGGAATTGACTTCATGTGGCCTTTCAAAAACTCACATGGATTTGAGCACATCCTAGTTATGGTTGATTATGTATCCAAGTGGGTAGAGGCCATGCCATGTCGTAAAGCTTCCACGGAAGAATCCATTGCGATGATTAAGAGTGTGATTTTCCCTCGCTTCGGTACCCCGAGAATTTTGATAAGCGATGGAGGAACTCACTTCACCGAGAAGAACTTTAATAAATGCTTGTCCAAGTTGGGAATTGAACATAGAGTCTCTACGGCTTATCACCCACAAACTAATGGACAAGCGGAAACATCGAATAGGCAACTAAAGAGCATCCTTAACAAGACTATAGAGAAGGGAGGCAAGGATTGGTCAAAGAAGTTGGATGGAGCTTTGTGGGCATATCGAACGGCGTTCAAGACACCGATAGGTATGACCCCATCAATTTGTTTATGGCAAGGCTTGTCACCTTCCGGTTGAGCTAGAACACAAGGCATATTGGGCAATAAAAGAGATGAACCTCGATCTAGATGCCGCGGTAGTGAAACGGAGAATCCAAATTAGCGAGCTAGAGGAGACGAGGTTGAAAGCTTATGAAAACGCAAGAATATACAAAGAGAGAATCAAAAGATAGTACGACAAAAGGTTAAAGAAGAAGGAGTTTAAAGAAGGAGATAAGGTCCTCCTTTATATTTCGAGATTCAAAACTTTCGGAAAGGGGAAATTGCAAAGCAAGTGGGATGGACCTTACATTGTTCATTCGGTGCTCTCCAATGGTGCGGTTACCATCATGGATATGAAAGGAGATCAATTCATGGTGAATGGTCAATGGCTTAAGGTGTATTTCAAACCCGACGTTGTGCCCCTTCACCATATTGATATTTTCATCATGGAGGATGAGCCCGAACGTCAAGCCTAGGACGTAAAACAAGGTGAGCTTTTTGTAAATAGCTCTTATTTTATTTTTTTGGAGTTTCTCGTGATGTTTTACCAGGCTAACTTTTCTACATGGGCTAACAATTAAAATATAGTGGAGCACGCGAAAAACCGGACCGAACCGACCCGTGAACCAGGGTAGGCCGGCCGGGCCGGTTCGATCGGCCCAGGAGGCCCGGGTGGCGGTTCGCCCCCGTTTTTCTCTGGGACGCGCGACTTCAACTTCCTTGTTTGGTCAGAGAATTTTAGGGAAGTCAAGAAAAGGAAAAGATGGGTCCTAGGGCATTCCTTCTCGGACTATTTAAAGGAACGAGATTGGAGCTTGGGAATCCATCCCAATTCACATCCTTTTGCACCCAAGCAGCATCCATGGCGTCCCCAAGGAGCAAGGAGATCAAGCTAGGTGTCGAGAAGCTTTTGAAGCCGGAGGAGGCGAAGCGATGCGAGCTCAAGCCTACAACGGAGATCAAGAGGACTGCCCGCATCCGTTGTGGAGGGTGTGTCCCGACCGGGCCGATTGCATCTCGCCACCATGTCAAGGAGGAGGTCTCAACTCCCGTCCGTAGATCGGAGCGACTCCGGGGCATGAAGAGGAATGACTACAAGGAGGAGTCGCCCGAGCCGAAAGATTACGGGGGGAGTGATTACTCCGACGACCGCAGCCCGAGCTCGTGGGCAGCCGCCGGAAGGGACGACAATGACCTCTTCTATTGGGAGGAGGTGCCTAGAGAGAAGACTCCCGAAGGTCCAAATGGCGGCGGAAATCTTGACGACGGCGGCGAGGCGACAACGGCGACGACCCCGGTGACGACGACCCATTCGGGATGCATCAGTTATGTTGTGCGGCTTGTCGTCACTCCATCTCGGACCTCTACACATCGATCGAGGAGTGTTTCCAAGCTATGGAGGCGATGAGGCAGAGAATGGAGGATTTGGAACGAGTAGTCGATGACGACTACAAGTTCCTTAGTAGGAACGTGAGGAAGTTATTCGGGATGGTCGGCAACATGAAGAAAAGGTGGTGCAAGGACTGTGGGAAGTTATACTGGAAAGTTAGGGTTTCCCCCCCTTAGGATTTTTGTAAGATACGACGAGGACGCCGCATGATTTTAGTGTGGGGGAAAGCTAGCTATCTAGATCTTAAAATTTTTTGCCTTAGTGAGTTTAGTTTGGTTTGGCTAAGAGTTTGCGAGAGTTTGTGAGTTAATTTTTAGGTGTGTCTTTAAATTTTCAAGTTTGAAGTGTGTTAGTTTAGTGTTCGAGTCGAAAAATCAAATAAAAAGTGTCTTTTAATTTTTGTCTCATGCGATGCTTTTTCTTTCTTTACTTGTATGTTTGTCTTTAATTTTTGATATATGAGCATGAGCATTTGGTTTGAAACGTTTATCGTGGTGCTTAGTGGAGTTTTTACCTTTAAAAGTGCCCGCACCATACTTTGATCTAGAACCTCGTTTCGGTTGTGTTAAGTTTGATGCTAATGTTGGAGGAGTTTTAATTCTGAAAAGTATATGAAAAACCCTTGTAATAAAGGTTAGAGAAAGCTCTTTTTCCAAGTTGAGAGACAAAGAAAAATCCTATACAAGGCCAACTCAATATCCGCTCCACCATAAGTGCGGTTAGCATGATGAGTTAGTCTAGGATCCTTCTCTCTTGGAAGTTTTAATTTCGAGCAATGATCATGTCGTTGTATATATCTTTTATTGCTAGCCTCGTCATATATTCGGTAACGAGACTCTCACATCGAAAGTCCCGCATCACCGAATTCCATACACAAACCATAATATCTCTTTTGTACATCGTATTCCTTGAACACAACCTGTGTTCGAAGTTTCGTCTCGTCTCCAGCATGGTTTTCATTTAAAATTCAGATTGTGTTTATGCAAGAAGAGATGAGCAAAGAGCTTTGAAAGAGAGGTAAAGATGTCAAGAGAGAGAGAGAAGTAAAGAAAAAAATATGTGTATGGAAAAGAAAAGAAAAAGAAAGAAAAGAAAGAAAAAAAGAAAAGAGAGAAAGAAAGAAAGAAAGAAAGAAAGAGGAAAGGCAAGAAAGATATGAAGAGGGATGAAACAAGTGAAGATTAAATAAAGTGTAAGGAAGGATGCCACGTTGTTGTTAAGAGATGAAACTTCCATTTTTCCAACAATGTGCAGTCCGTCAACGAGGACATCATCGGTGCCTCGTAGTCTTATTTTCTTTTGCCCTTGCACATGTCCACCATTCTATATCTTCTTATCCTTGACATCCCCACATCATGGTTTAATTCTCATGATCATTGGCTTTGAAAGGTAAACAACCATTAGAAGAATTTCTTAGCTTGACAATATTTGTGTTGATTTCACTAGCCATACCTATAGCTCCACTTTATATGATAATATGAGAGACTTGTGGGAGGTGAGAGTTTTATGAATTGTTTAGGTCATATAAGCGACATGTAAGAACTTGGAGAAAGGTTTTTGTCTAATACTTGTTGCAGGAATTTTATTTTTGAAAAATCATGAAAACCCTCTGATGGAAGCAAAGAAGTAAGCATGGCTGGAATTGAGGACCTCGAGTGAAAGGTATGAGTTGTGGGGTGAATCTCGATTTGGTAAAAATTCTATACGCCCATGTTTATGTATCATGATCATTGCCTTATGTTTATTATATTAAAGATAAAGGATTGACTAACTTGTGAAGGAAGAATTTGCGGAGCACGTTTTCAACACCGTGGACAAAAGTTCTTTTATGAGGACTTGCTCGAGGACGAGCAAGATCTAAGCATGGGGGAGATGTTGACGGTGTATTTTGGTACACCAAACATGTTCATTACACTTTGGTTTGAGCTTGATTATGGAACTAACCCGCCACTAGGCACACTAATGATATAACAAGTTCATCTTTGTATGTGTATTTGGAAGTGTTGTGTTTTTGCAGGAAAACATGGACTAAAGGGAGGGAGTCACAACAAGTTCAAAGGAGCAAATGAGGAGTCCCGTTCGTGTTCAAGTGCATGATGAAATCACTCCCAAAGGTGGCAAGGACCGAAGTGTTGCAAAGGAACAGCCCTGAGGATTGAAGCGTAAAAGACCGAACTTCATGCGAGAAGACCTCTATCTTGGACGCGAGGATGACGTCGTCAAATTGATGCAATTGGAGGGGGCAAAGTGCAAAATGTCAAGAGGACCCATGGGAGTGAAGGGGCGACCGAACCGGGTCGGGATGGGCCTGGGCCAGTCGGCCCAGGCAGGCCAGCCTGGCCCATTCTCGTGTTGGTTCGGCCCCCCTTTCTTGAGCCTGAAGAAGATGCAACCCTAAAGCCGTGGAGGCGCCGCCATTCGCAGGGAGAGAGAGCCATTCGCCCGAGAGGCCGTCCACAAGCCAGAGAGGAAGGAGAGGAGAGAGATCATTCGTGAGGAGGATCACTCGACTCGAAGGAAGCAACCACAAGTGGAGGAGGACGTCAAGGCCCTACCACGACACCCCCGGAGGAGAAGGAAGACACCGTTGGAAGCGTCACCATGATCAACGGTGCTATGCCTAACACCTTGATGGGGTAATCTTCTCATTTGTCTATGGGTTGTAATCGATCTTGAGATGTAATCGCAACTTTTATGGTTTCAATCTATCATCTAGTGTTGAAGATGCTTTCATATTTAAGGTTAGCTACCATGCCTAGTAGGGAGTATAGATCTCACTCCTCCCTTAGAACCCTTCAATATGCCGTGATCATCATAGGTCTAGTCACGAATACCTCCGCGTAGTGACAGTACGGGGGGAGGGAAAGGGCGAAACCATGGTCACAATCCCCGGTAGATTAGATCAGTTTTCATATCTCTAAGCAGTTGCATGTTCAAGTATCATAGACCCTTGGGCAAGTGTCTTTTATATATCTTGTGAGTTTCATCACTCTCTCTAGTGTAGCGTAGTAGTTCTCTAGATTAACCGTAGTTTAGGGTTTGGATAAGTTAGTTAGTAGTGCTAGATCAAACGCTTGTAAATCACCTTGCTCCGCGGATTGACAAGAACCTAGGGAATCCCCGTGGTGAAAAAGGTGTAGGTCCGTACGCTTGTGGATCGTAGGTGGATACGAGTTTTATCCGTCAACAATAGGTTTTTTTACATCCAAAATTCTAACCCTTGTTTTCTTTTCATTTTTCAAAACCACCTTAGATAGATTTTCTTCACCCGACTTGTATTTTCAAAATTCTTATTTTAAACCAAAAATATAGGATACCCATAAGCCATACCTTAAAACCATGTTAGCATGCTTGATTAGGTCTTTTGATAAAAATTTTTGTTGATAAGACTTGGCCCCTCAAAGTGGCTTGCTTATTTATAAGCAATTCTTTTTGAGATTAAGAAACGACACAACAACCTTTTCAAACATTGCTGATCTTTTTACTAACCCCTTGCATTTGCATTTTGCATCCACCTCATTGTCATCATCCACCTTATGTTAGCTAGGTCCTTTCGTGAAACTTTATGATAAATTCTTTCATGTTTACGATAATGCTTTGATCAAGCATATTTACTTTTGCTGTCTTGTGTAAATATGGTGTTTAGACATGATTAGAGACCACCATCATTCAGTTTTATAGACCTTGCTTTCACATTGCATTGGTTGGTTTATAAATTTTGCAATGCGTCCTACTTCTCTTGCACTTTAAAGAATTATTAATCTTGGGAAGAACATGGTGTTTTGACCTTGGTTAATAAATCTTTGTAGGAATGGAAAGTTTGGCAACCACTTTGTAAGCATGAAGCTTAGAATTTTTTTTGTAAACATTGTTTTGTTTATATCCCTTCCTTTCATTTGCATTTTCACCTACACACACGTACACTCATTAGGTTTTTCCTTTTCTTTTTACTAGGTAAGCTATGCCACAAGTTAAGATATTAGGGATGCCTTGGTTAGTTGGCAATTGTTTCTACTCCCGACCATCACCCCGGGGGTAGAATGTGCATTTGATTTGTTTTGTAGGCATGGAGAAGTGTTCTCATGAGTTCTTGACCAATTGCAATCAAGATCGTTAGCCATCTACAAGGCTTGAGAGGAAAGTCGCTGTTTCCATCAAAGTTTGAGCACGTGTTAGAGAAGTACAATGGAAGAAAAGTTAATATTTAGAAGCTCCTTCAAACCCTCTTTCCAACACATCAAGGATCATCAATTTTGAAGTCCCGTACAAGGAGATATGACAGAAACATTGAGCGTTGCGCGGTCTGAAATCAGCTTTGGACCGATTGCATCGCCGGAGTAAAATAGGCACAACTCTCTTGTTCGGAACCCATTTCATGAGAATGATGGCTCGTTGGATGAATAATTTCATGAACTTAAACTTGGAGGGATGTTTCATTATATGTTCTATTCTAGAAGTAAAAGAAAATATGTGGAAGATGAGGCAGCGACAAGGACGGCATGGAAGTCGGTGACGACGATATGATGAAGGATTGGATCCATGGCTTGATGATAATAAGAAGAAGTTGAAGGACAACTGAGGTAAAAAAGGCAAGGAAGTGAAGATGATTCTCAAACACATGGCAATATGGAATTACGAGCGATTCAAGTTCTTCCACACTTAGCAACATGCTAAGCATGGGGGAGGATTTCAAGGACGAAAGGGAAAAAGGCCACATGGAGTTCAAGGATCACCTTCAGCACAAGATGCTCATCATTCTTTTTCCATGCTAAGCACAATGCTTAAGCATGAGGGAGGCCACGCTGCACTTCACTACGAGCATAAAAAAGGACGGTAACTCGGCCTTAACTTTATCTTTGTTTATCTCCTTCTAAATGCTTGCACATATATGCTTTCAACCATAAACAACCTTTGTATCTACCTCTCGACCAATAATATGGCTACTAGGAGGACAACCTAGGTTTGTTAGTTTTATTTTTCAATAAATGAATCACTAACACTTTTGAGCTTACCACGATGATATCATTTGTATGCCTATGGAAAAGTAATGAAAGTTGCCGCTTTGTTTTACTTGCATGATGTTTTATATGACATGAATTTTTGCTCTCTATTAAAAGGAACTTAAATTGATTAAATACCCACTCTTTCATTTGTGGAGGTTAAATGACTAATTTTTAAGACCCACATACTCTATCTTGCTCTTTGATTTAAGTTTACTGATGACCTATGCCTTGCACTTGTTTTTATTTAAAATTATTATGCTATTTATGTTCTTGTGATCTCTATATCATTGCTCTCTACATTGATTTCTTTAATCTAGATTAGATTAGATTAATCTCCTTACTTATACACACTTGATAAAGAGGTTTAAACAACAAGATTAGTGCTTAGTTGAGCGTAGCAATCCAACATCGGCCAATACTCTAGCTCCCATAGAATTGATTTCTTGTTCCACATTCCTCCTTCTTCTTCTTCTTCACCATCTCGTTTCTTTCTTTTGCCAAGGGTTTTTCAGTTAGTTTGGGTAACTCCTCGATAGTTTTGACGTCCTTGACTTTCAAGTGGACCAGATCTCCAGTCACATGCAACGGCGCCTCTCGATTCTCCTTTTCCCCATTAAACTGACAATCCATGGCCCGATATGGATGTTTCTTGCCAAGGAAATGACGGTGCCCCATAAATATGTATTTCTTTGAATGTCTTAGCCACACTGCGCAAGTATCTTCCAAGCAGTGTGGGCAAGCTACACCTTTCCTTTTACTCTGGCCGGAGAGGTAGCGATGAGCCGGGTTGTCATTGATGGTGGTGAACAACATGACGCGCATTGTGAACTTCTCACGCTTGAACTCATCCCAAACCTCCTTCACACTAGGCTTCCACAGTATCTTCAAGTCATCAACTAGTGGGCTCAAGTAGACATCAATACGGTCGCTAGGTTGCTTTGGCCCGGAGACCAATATTGTCAGGATCATATATTTTTGTTTCTTGCATAGCCAGGGTGGAAGGTTGTACAACGATAGCACGACCGGCCAGGTGCTATGTGTTGAGCTCTGGTTACCGAATGGGTTCATGCCATCTGTGCTCATAGCAAACCGTATGCTCCTTACGTCTTCGTTAAACCACGAAAAGTGGTTATTAATGTTACGCCATTGTGCTGCATCTGCGAGGTGCCTAAACTTGCCTTCTTGCTTAAGCTCCTTTCGGCCTTCGTCATGCCAACGCAAGAGTTGGGCCTCCTTTCGTGTTGCGAACCATCTTCTCAGCCGAGGAATGATTCACAAATACCATACCACCCTCACAGGAGCCCCTCTGTTAGCCTTCTTCTTGCCTCTGATCTCGCCGGGCTCGTTCTCGTCATCAGCATTATTATCATCTCCACCATCCTTTTTCCACTTGTATCGATCATAGCCACACTTGGGGCACTTGTCAAGGTCTGCATAATCTCCATAGAACAATACACAACTGTTCTTGCATGCATGGATTTTTTTCAATCTCTATTCCCAGAGGACAGATTATCTTCTTCGCCTCATAGAAAGACTCTGCTATTTGGTTTCCTTCAGGTAGCATGTCTCTAAGCAAGTCCAATAGATGTTTGAAACTTTTGTTGCTCCAACCATGACCTGCCTTAAGCTGCAGAAGTGTTAGATCACCATAAAGGTGAGAGTACTTCTGGCAATCAGGATAGAGGGGTTTCTTTGAATCTTCAATGAACTGCTTCAGCCTCGCTAATTCAGAAGGTGTGTACACTCGTTGAAACTCAACATCCCGCAACATTTGATCAACATTGTGCACACGTTGCAACACCTCACCATCATCGAAGCCCCTAACTTCTTGATCAGTGATATCCTCAGGCCTCATCACATTAGGTGGGAATAATGGTTCATTTTCCTCAAAAACTCCACCGTCATCAAGGTCTTCATCATGGTCGGTAGCATGGTGTCGCACTTCACCTTCATTTAGGCAGCCTACTTCGAGTCCATTAAGGCCTTCCTCACCATGTTTATTCCAACACGTGTAAGTTTTTGTGAAACCACGTGTGACCAAATGATGAAAAATGATTTCCCGTTGTGCGAATTTCTTCTGGTTGAGACAATCTATACAAGGGCAAAGCATTGCCTGAACACCACAGTTTCTCATATCCGCCTCTGCTTGATTTAGAAAACCATTGACCCCGCTTAAGAAATTCTCCCAATCTTCTTGGGGATGTCTGTACATCCAAGCTCGAGCAGCAGCAACCATCTGCATTCCATACACCAAATGAGCATAATTCGTCACATAAAAAACCGATAACATAAGAGGATTTGGGCAACTGAAGACTTTTAATAAAGGGGGCAATTAATTTCCACCTTGACGAGGACTTTCTACGAGGCGAGCGCGGCCGAGGAGGAGGATCGGAGGCGGCGTCGCGGCCACAGCGACAGCGCGGAGGACGGCGCCGAGCCCCAGGGGGAGGGGACATGGAGGCGTCTACTTTGGATGACACCACGGTCAACGTCCGCCAGCCCCTTTCGCCGTCGCGCACGCGGCCAGCCGGCCTGCTGTAGCATCGGCTTTCTGAGAGAAAGCGCGATCCTCAGAGCGCGCGCAGCTGGCGGCGGCGAACAAGGCAGGCTAGCGGGGACATCTGAGCAGAGAGATCAAGCGAGTGACCTTCTGAGGAGAGAGAGCAAGTGTTGTTGTCGGAACAGGAGTGACCTTCTGAGGAGAGAGAGCGAGTGGTGTCGGAAGGAGAAGACAGAGACGAGCAATAACAACGCTCATCTCCGATGTGAGAAAAAAGGCGACCCTGGGTGGCAATCAAAGGAGAAGAGTCCTAAGAAATGAGCGTATCCAATTGGGTCGCCAGCAAAGGAGACACATCCTAACAAACATGCGTCTCCAGTACGAAAGTTATCGGTAACGGACTTTGTAGCCCGTTACCAAAACGGCAGTGATCAGTAACGGACTTAAACAGCCCGTTACCGATAGGGCATTGATCGGTAATGGACTTTACGAGCCCGTTACCGATAGGTTTAACTTTTGTAACGGACCCGCTTTAACGTCCGTTACAACGAATTCATGTAACGGGCGTTTAAGAAGCCCATAGCAGAAGTTCGAGGCTAGGTCTGTCGATGGCATTTTCTTTGGTTACGCGTCTCATTCTAGAGCCTTTCGAGTGCTCAATCTTGAAACTAACCAAATCATGGAGACTTGCGAGGTTACCTTTGACAAGACACAGCCACGTAGTCAGCTTGTTTTTGAGTGTGCAGGTGACGAGGAACTTGGCGAGGAGATTTTCGAGGACGAAGTGCAGCAATGTGATGATGAAGATGGTGGTGTGGCGCCCGCGACTGAGCATGTACATACTACTTCGACTGCGATCGAGGACGGGCCTTCTCCCACACCTACGACGACGTGCCGAGATCGTGATGAAGCTCCAGCTGAGGGGGAGGTGGCTTCGAGGCGAGAAGCTCCCCGGCGAGTACAAGTGGATCATCCAGCTTCAACGATCATCGGGAACATCAATGAACGGACTACTCGGTCGAGAAGACATGAGCAGGGAATTTGAGATGAGCATGATGGGCGAGTTGCACTTCTTCCTCGGGCTCCAGATCAAGCAATCGAAGGAAGGAATATTTGTACACCAAGCCAAGTACACCAAGGATATTGTGAGGAAGTTCAAGATGGAGGACTCCAAGGCCATGACTACGCCGATGAGTACGACTACAGCTCTTGATGCGGACGAGGACGGTGAACATGTGGACCAGAAGGAGTACCGGAGCATGATCGGCTCCCTCCTGTACCTGACGGCGACGAGGCCGGACATCCCATTCTCGGTATGTTTGTGCGCTCGTTTTCAAGCGTCTCCAAGGACTTCGCATTGGCAAGCAGTCAAGCGCATCTTTAGGTATTTGCGATACACTCCCGACTTCGGCCTTTGGTACTCCGCGTCTTCTTTTTTGGAGCTTCATGGTTTTTCAGACGTGGATTTTGCCGGGTGTCGGTTGGATAGGAAGTCCACTTCTGGGACTTGCCAGTTCTTGGGTTCTTCTTTGGTGTCTTGGTGTTCCCGCAAACAATCGAGTGTTGCTCAATCTACAACCGAAGCCGAATACGTTGCCGCAACTAGTTGTTGCTCTCAGCTCCTTTGGATCACATACACCATGAGTGACTTTGGTGAGGAGTATACCCAGGTTCCACTTCTTTGTGATAGCACGAGTGCGATAAGTGTTGCTAAGAACCCAGTGCTTCATTCCAAAACCAAGCATATAGAAGTGAGATACCATTTTCTGAGGGACAATGTTGAGAAAGGGAAAATTGCTTTGATCCATGTACCCACACAAAACCAACTAGCGGATATTTTCACCAAGCCCCTAGATCAAGCAACTTTCACTCATTTGCGGGAAGAACTTGGTGTGTGTTTGGTCTCTTGAGTTGGGTGTGGGAGCTCCTTTGTAGCATATGTATAGCTTTTCTTTTGTGCTTTCTTGCATTTGCATTGCATGTGTAATATGATGTATAGGCATCTTTGTATCTTAGATTGCATGCATTTTGTATCATATGCATCTTGTAGGAAAAGCTTCTCCTATATACATTGTTCACCATGATGTTCTATATATGATCTTGTGAGCTAGTTTGGTATGATATGGCTTAGTGTGGCTTAGCTCTTGATGATCTTGATTTATATCCATGGTTGATAGCTATGATTTTAAAAAATGTCACATGTATGCTCTCTTGTGAGTAAATGCCTTTATATGATCATGACATATTTTAGTAGCATTTCTATGCTTAATTTGTGCTTGGATAGCTTATTTTGAGTATATGGGACCAAAGGCTCATTTGCCATCATGAATGTTTAGCCCCCATGCTTTATCTTGTGGAGGGGCATAAGTTCCTTTTTGTCCCAAAGACATTTCATGTACCAAATATGAATCTGAAAATGAAATGTAAATTGCTTGGAAAATGTGCTTAATTTATTTGCTTTGGGTGCTAAACCGTTGCATGTTGCTTACCAATGAGAAGTCTCATTTTTAGAAGTAAGCACATGGCTTGGTAAACTTTGACATGACATGAGATGCTTGTGGGTGTTTATGACGGTCTTATGCTTAGAATGGTTGTCCTAGCATGAAGTTTGTGTGGCTTTGCCATTTTGACATGTTTTGCTCATGTTTAGGACTTTGCTCATGAGAGGGAATTTTTCAGAAAAATGCTCAATTCTATCTTAGCTTTGCCCAATGGTTGTGAAACTTGGTGATCTTGTAGTTTATGTCCATACGAAGCTATAGAATATCTAACATGCTCATTTGGATATGTGTAGCATCCTATGTTGAATTTTGTCTATTTGAGAAGCTCTAGGTTGAAATTTTCCTAATTTTGGTTTGATTCATGCATTGTCAACAAGGGAGAGAAGTTTGAGCATGTTTTGGCCTACTGAATGCATTTAAAGGGTGTTCAAGTGGTTTCGAGCCATTTCTGGGCTATGTTTGTCACCGGTCTGACCGGTGCAGAGGACCGGTGTGACCGGTCAAAACAAAGTTGTTGCAGCTGCTCTGTTTCGTGAAGTGGTTTGCATGCATTCGTCCAGGGGGAGTTGCATTGGTTTAGGGGGAGCTTGCATGTGTGCAGGGGGAGCTCTTAGTGGTTTTTGAGCTTTTATTTTGGTGGTTTGTTGCTCTTTGCTTGAGCTTGTTTTGACTCGGTTGTGTCGAGCCGTTGCCCTTGCCTAAGGGGACCGAGTCTTTCCTCTTTCAAGTGATCTTGCTCTTTGCCTTTGTTTGGTTTTCGATTGCTTGTTTGAGTTTCTTTTTAGTCATTTCTTTTCTTTTCCTTTTCTCTTTGGTTACCAAATGTGTGTGTTGTCAATGCACTCATCAAGGGGGAGATTGAGAGCCTGTGTGGTTCGAGGACCGGTGGATGGTTGCTTCCTGGTGTGATGAGTGATTGATAACGTTGTGTGGATTGATTCTTGGCTAAGTATTGCAGGTGTAGGTTGTGGCTTGACTGGTGTTGGTGCAGGTGAAGAGCAAGCGCGAAAGGTCGTTGCCGGGTAGGCCTCCAGGTGTGGAGAAGACAAGTTGGCTTGGCTCGAGGGACCCGGTGGCCAGCGGGGTCAAGTGCGGGCCGCATGGTGGCAAGAACGGCAAGATGAAGTCATGGATGGTTTCTTGGTTGAGCCTCAAAACCAAGGTCGAGCCGGGACTACGTGGGAGCCAAGTCATGAGTGGTGATTGGCAGAGGCTACACTGAGTTCGCAGGGTTTCCAGTGGTTTACCAGAAAACCGCTGGGTTCCTTGGTTGATCAACAAAGCCAAGACCGAAGACCGGTGGCAACAACACCAGGACAGGTCTGACCGGTGGGTGTGACCGGTCTGACCGGTGGGTCTGACCGGTCTGACCGGTGTGCGACGACGCAGTCCGGAGACTTCGAAGCGGAGGACACACGTTGGGATCGCAAGGCTTGCGTCGAGGCTAAGCAAGTTTGCGGTCGCCGGGCATCCGTCCGATGGTGCTACGATGAAGTTTCCCAAAAGGCCCTTCGGGGGTGTGTATCTTAGTTTAATGTAATAGGGGTAGTTTCGTCTTTCGGCTAGCCTCCATATAACCCAAGTGGTGAGAGGATGGCAGCCATCTCTTGGAACCCTAGCTCATTTGCTTTTTCTATTTTCCCTTCCTTTTTCCTTAGGATTTTTAGGACTACTTGAGAGCTTCATGGTGAGATCTTGAGAGAGGGAAGGATGACCGGGTGGCAAGCTAGACCTTGTATGAACCTTCATGGTATGTATAGATGATTCGGCGTGGTTCCTCAAGGCTTGATTGTGTCTCTCCCGTTTTCCCTTTTTGGTGATTTTCAGAGCCTTTTCTTGACGATTTTCTTGTGGCGGTTTTGAGACCTTTCTCTTTGAGATTTGGTGGGGGATGTATGCATGAACCCTTCGTGGTTCTTTTCCCTTTAATTCCCCTCCCAAATCCGTGAGTAAAGGGGCTCAATTTTGGGGTTCTCTTCGTTCTAGGGTTAGAGGAGTTCTTGGCGGGATTTCTTCGATTCCTCTTGATTTAGCAAGTTTCGGTGTACCAAATCTTGGCTATGAAGTGCCCATGAGGTGTTCCTACTATCCCCAAAGTCTTGTGCAAATCCGTGGAACGAACCAGGAGATCGAGGTTTGGATTTTGGGGGAGTTGACCCGTGGGTTGCTATTCATCCCTGTCAGAGGTTTAGATCTGAGCAGTCCACAGGAGGGTCAACCCCGGTGGTTTATTTGTTCGGCAGGGAGATCGGGACCTAAGAACGTGATGGTTATGCTAGCGTAGCACACGGAAATCACGGTGAGACACAAGGGACAAGGCGATTTTATACTGGTTCGGGCCTCCGGAGAGTAAAACCCTACGTCCAGTTCTTCGGTTTGTATTGCTGGCATTGCGAGATTACATGGCTTGTGGTGTCGATGTGGAGGTGGTCTGCGTGGTGTCGATGTGGAGGTGGTCTGCCCCAGGAGGGCGCCCTTGCCCGCCTTATATTGGGCGACGGACAAGGTCGGTGGATCGGAGTCCAAGTCGGTTACAACAGGGAAACCTATCTCTAGTCAGTTACAATATGGAAGGCTTATCCGAGCTGCCTTAATCCGTCTGGACTGCCTTGACTTGTACGCCATGCTGTCTTCTTGTCTTCGGGCCCGCATGTCAGGTCGGGCAGGCCTACTGACAGGTCGGCAGGTCTTCTGGTGGGCCGGACCCACTTGTCGGGGACGGCTATGAGCCTGGTCGGTGGGGACCCAGGGGTACCCATGTCTCACAAGCCTCCGAGCGATGTGTAGGCGCAACGACCTCGAGAGGGTCATGACGAAGTCTTGAAGCCATCGACAGGTCGAATAGCATGCACGTCGATCCAAAAAGAAAAAACTAGCCAGCTTAGCAGCCGACCTGTTTGTAGTATCCCAAGTGTAGCGTGGTCGAGCACCGACCTAAAAGATGTAGCCTTCTAATAGGTCAAAGCGACGAAAAAAACAAGAGGGCGTCGAAGACGCACTCGTAGAGTAGTCTCCGAGCATTGAAGCAGGCAGCATGGCTGGTTTGATGCTCAAAAAAGAGAAGAAAACTGAGCCATGGTCTTGATTGAACGAAGTGTAGAGACACCCAGATCTTCCAGCATGGCTGCAAGGAGTCTGGCAGGGCCGACCTTGAGGAGGCCTTGTAGGCGTGCCGACCTCGAAGAGGCCTCAAATTAACAATGCCCAGTATCCGAGGATACCCAGCAAGATCTTGAAACACACATCCCATGAAGAGGTCTTTTGAAACGCTCAACGATGAAGCTGTAGAAAAATGTTGATCTTGAACGGATGGAGTGTAGAGACACCCAGATATCCTGCATAGCTGCAAAGAGTCTGGCAGAGCCACCCGAGGCATGCCGACCTTAAGAAGGTCTCAAATCAAGAAGTGCCCAAGCACCCAGAGGTACTTGGCAGGGCCGTTAGGCGCGCACCCCACAGGGAGGCCTTCATTCTCGACGTAAAATCGTGGGTGTCCAGAGCAGGCTGGCAGAGCTATAAAAGCACACCGACCTCGGAAAGTCACGCATCCAGGGCGCCCACTAGGTTGGCAGGGCCGCAGACATACCGAAGTATTGCAAGACCTAGGTATTAGGGCACGCCGACCTCAGGAAGGCCATTTTGGTGCCCAGACAACCAGCTGCCAATCATCCAGAAGAGCCATGGTACAAAGGTATTGACGACCTAAGTAGCGGGCACATCGACCACGGGGGCCCGACGAAATCGTAGACTCGATGGATCTAGACTCCAGGCGCCCAGACGGATCTGGCAGAGCAGCAAGGCACGCCTACCCCGGAAGGTCTTCAATCGAACCTACGACCATTCTGCTCAGGAAACAGAAATATAGGCTGATTGGAATAGGTCTGTTTACATGCAGAGCCATAGCGGGTGCAATGAAGACGCGGAGCCGTGAAGGTTGCGTGTAATCGTCGTCGTCGTCCGTAGTTGTAGCGAGGCGTAGGGCCCTCTGACATAGAGTCAGGTTTATCTCTCCGTAGACTGCAGGGTCACGGGTCAATCACGGGTCAACAGTGGTCAGAGATTCCCCTGCCACCCAGAAAACGACAAACTGCCCACTCTCGATCACGTGGTAACAGTGTCATCACTTCACCGGCTGCACAAGGCCTGGCTCTGGCTATAAATAGCACCATAAGACTGAAGGAGGCAAGCACCGAGCATTGTTGAGCTATGAAGCCGCAGAGTAGAATTTTGGCCATGACATGGGCATGTGTCCGTCCACCAGAGCATAGGATGCAAGATTGTAGAAGCTTGGAGCTAGAAGAACGAAGTTGCTGAGGAGGTCTTCCGAACTGGCGAAGGCGCCGATGGAGTCGCAGGGAGGTCTAGCGACCTGAAGTCGGTGACGACGGAGCGATAAGGAAGGTCTTGGTCTTGACGAAAGTGACGACAGAGCCGGAGGAAGGTCTAGCGATCTGACGAAGGCGACGACAGAGCCGCAGGGAGGTCTAGCGACCTGAAGATGACAATGACGGAGACGCCGGGAGGTCCGCCGACCTGAAGCAGGTGACGATAGAACCGCAAGGAGGTCCGCCAACCTCGATCTGACGACGACGGAGCCACCAGGAAGGTTCGCCAAAGGCGATGCCGGAGTTGGAGAGAGGTCTAGCGACCTGACGAAGGTGACGACGGAGCCGAAGGAAGGTCTAGCGACCTGACGACGACGACGACGGAGCCAGAGGAAGGTCTAGCAACCTGACGAGGATGACGACGGAGCCGGAGGAAGGTCTAGCAACGAGGATGACGGCGGAGCCGGAGGAAGGTCTAGCGACCTGACGAGGACGACGACGGAGCCGGAGGAAGGTCTAGCAACCTGACGAAGACGACGGCGGAGCCGGAGGAAGGTCTAGCGACCTGACGAGGGTGATAACAGAGCCACAGGGTGGTTCGCCGACCTGAAGACGACGATGACGGAGACGCCAAGAGGTCCACTGACCTCAATTCGACAATGACGGAGCCACCAGGAAGGTTCGCCAAAGGCGACGCCGGAGCTGGAGAGAGGTCTAGCGACCTGACGAAGTCGACGCCGAAGCAAAGAGCTGGTCCTGTTAAATAAAATAAACACCAGGTCGGTGTATCAATTTGTCGAATATAAATATGATGAAAACTTAGCCTGAGCTAAACAAGTAGAAGTTGAATAATGTTAGCCGGAGCTAATCATCCTTGTGCTATGTTTCGTTTGAGAAGAAAGGCATTCCCCTTTATCGTGCCAGGCACGCATTATGCGGACTCGAAAGCTCTGAAGCTGCAAAGTGTTTCACCCCTCTACAATACTCACTCAGGTTTTGCAACCACACAACATCGAATACCCATAACGAGAGTCAAGCAGTTTAAAGGAAGAACACACGTAAAAGGGATATACCCCTCAGGTCTTGCGACCCTTAGATTGGCATGGCCAAGCCCCCGAGCGTGTCAAGGGGGAGGAGAACATAGCACAAGATAAAAATTGGATCCCTCAGGTCTGGCGACCTACGTGTTGGCATTGCCAAGCCCCCGAGCATGTCGAGGGGGAGGGGTCGGCAGAGCAGACAGAAGTATGTAGAGGCCGTAAAATATTTAATTGTAAATAAGACTTAGCTTGTGTGTCGTGGCTGAGGAAGTCGTAACGCGGCCATCAGCGCCGAGCTCGAGAAGCTGTAGAGGTTGACGATGGACCGGTAGAGGTCGACGTGGAGTCGTTGGAGGTCTGCAGCCTGGCGGTGCAATAGGTCGGACAACGAGCTGGTGCTCACGTTCAGCAGGTCGAGGTGGTCAGCAGCACCGGTTGTAGGAACAACTATGCACTTCATGGATGCTTGGCGAGGGGACCACATGGATGACCATGCATTGCATCACGTAAAAGAAAATAGTAGATTAGTATAAACCTTGCCGGCCAAACAAAGGAAATCCGATACGAGTTAAAGAAAAAAATAAAATAAGGAAAAAATATTCCCTATTTACGTGTGAGCTTGTAGTTTGCCACGATCGAGTGCATGCACGTGTTGGACATGGACTCGATACGCACAAACGAAGGCCTGCAAGCTGCCGGCTGCCGCCGATCTTCACGTCGCCATGCAGATGGATTTCTTGTATCTTGATGTTTGCAGATATATTCTTCCCGGCCGCATGCAGATGCAGCCGGACCTCATGAACACCGCCGTAGATCGTTGGGTGGGTGGGTGGGTGGACGCGAAAATTTTTCCGGCGCGCCATCCATGGAACGAAGACGCCGGCCTCACGATTAGATCGGAGGGTGGCAGCGAGCAGGTCGCTACGGAGATATCCTTCGTGTTGTCGCCAAAGTTGATCACCGGAGCGAGCTGCCATCGCGCTACACGAAGAGCTCACGATCACCCCTACCTGGCACGCCAACTGTCAGAGGTTTAGATCTGAGCAGTCCACAGGGGGGTCAACCCCGGTGGTTTATTTGTTCGGCGGGGAGATCGGGAGCTAAGAACGCGATGGTTATGCTAGCGTAGCACACGGAAATCACGGCGATATACAAGGGACAAGGCGATTTTATACTGGTTCGGGCCTCCGGAGAGTAAAACCCTACGTCCAGTTCTTCGGTTTGTATTGCTGGTGTGGCGAGATTACATGGCTTGTGGTGTCGATGTGGAGGTGGTCTGCGTGGTGTCGATGTGGAGGTGGTCTGCCCCAGGAGGGCGCCCTTGCCCGCCTTATATTGGGCGACGGACAAGGTCGGTGGACCGAAGTCCAAGTCGGTTACAACAGGGAAACTTATCTCTAGTCAGTTACAATATGGAAGGCTTATCCGAGCTGCCTTAATCCGTCTGAACTGCCTTGACTTGTACGCCGTGCTGTCTTCTCGTCTTCGGGCCCGCATGTCAGGTCGGCAGGTCTTCTGGTGGGCTGGACCCACTTGTCATGGACGGCTATGAGTCTGGTCGGTGGGGACCCAAGGGTACCCATGTCTCACAATCCCGAACTGCCCAGGCTTGACCGGTCTGACCGGTGCAAGACCTTTGTGGGATTTGTCTCGGGTGAACTGCCTGATTCATGTGTCTTTGGGCAATGGTGTTGCTGGTCAGTTCTTGGTAGGTTTCGAGGAGTTTGGCTAGGCTTTGTGAAGGGTTTTCTTGCTCTGCTGTTTGAGTTTTGGAGGTGGTTTTTGTTCCAGGGCCTAGAGAAGTCACTAAGGCTTCCTGGAACTTTGCTGTGCATCTACTGTTCGTCACCGGCCCGACCGGCCAACTCCACTAGTCTGACCGGTGCCATCGGTCTGACCGGCAGGAGCCATCGGTCTGACCGGTGTGGTCCAGACAGCAGGCTGTGCAGTTTTCCGCTGCGTGTTTGGGGTGTTTGGTTCAGTTGGTTGAGTTGTTGGTTCCTAGGACCAGTAGCACTCCAGTGGCTACATGGTCTTGGCCAACTTGGGTAGTTGAGTCGGAGAAGTGATTTGGTTAGCCGTGTTCGTCTTGTTGGAGTAGCCATCTCCTTCGAGAAGAATTTTTATCGGCTCCCATTCACTCCCCCCCTCTCTGGTCGCCAGTTCGGTCCTTCAAATCTGCTGTGTGATCAAGCAAATCTGAGTATAGAGGGGTTGTGTAAAGCAATCGTGTTGTTTGGTTTGTCTGGATACTAAACATAATTTTTTAGGCCCCTGCAGGAAGAAAAGAAAGAAAAATAAGAAAGAAAGAAAGAAAGAAAAAAGAAAGAAGGAAAGAGGGCATGTTTAATCGTTTCGTTGTGTCCTAGTTGGTCTCTTGTGCGACTACCTTTGTGCTCAGGCTCGCGTCTCTAGTACGGGTTAACCTAGGATCAGCACTTACCATCTTTGAGCACTTATTCAACTTGCTTTAACAAACGTGGTTCTAGCTCTCCTTGTTGTCTTGCAGCCACCTATTGCTCCACAAATCATCTACTACTCCATAGGGTTGTGCTTGTACCACCATTTGTGTTGATCTTGCTGCTGCCAAAACCAAGTGCTTTAAGTGGTGAGAACATGGAAGAGCTTGTATAACAGGTTGAGAGTTAGAGAACACTACACAACAATTACATCTAGTAGTCTAGGGAATTTTTTTACTTCACTTGTTCCCTGTTTGCTCTTGCATCTTTACCATGGCAGATTCAGGAAATGAAGATGAGGATGAGGGAGGACCGCTTACACCTCATACTAAGGGCATCACACAACATTTCCAAAAGCAAGTGAGGGAGTACACCGATGGAATTGATAATGATTTGCATGTGGTAAATGAGAAGCTTGGGAAAATGGAGGCCACGCAGATTTCCAACAACACCAGGCTTGCAGGGTTGGAGGCAACGGTTGGTCACATGGACAAGAGTCTCGCTACTCTTTTGAGGTGTTTTGATGGGATCCACACGAGGATGAATAATCAACATAGAGGACGTAACCAAGAGGAGGGGGATGGCGCGGAAAATTCAGGTGCTGATTATGGAGCTGACACCGAAGTTGAGGATCGAGATCAGCGACGTCCACGCCATAACCATCGAGGTACGGGTGGACATCACCCACGTGAGGTACATAACAATGACAATGCTTTCAATAAGATAAAATTTAAGATACCCTCTTTTGATGGTAAATATGATCCTGATGCTTATCTTACTTGGAGATGGCTGTTGAGCAAAAGTTTACTTGTCATGATTTTCCTGAAAATGCTTGTGTTAGGGCTGCAACTAGTGAGTTCACCGATTTTGCTTCTGTTTGGTGGATAGAACATGGCAAGAAAAATCCTAATAACATACCACAAACTTGGGATGCTTTGAAGCGGGTCATGAGGACTAGATTTGTTCCATCTTACTATGCATGTGATCTATTAAACCAGCTGCAGCAATTAAAATAGGGTAATAAAAGTGTAGAGGAATACTATCAAGAGCTACAAATGGGTATGCTACGCTGCAATTTAGAGGACGATGTGGAACCCGCAATGGCTAGATTTTTGGGATGGTTAAACCGAGAAATTTAGGACATCCTTGCTTATAAAGAATACACTAACATAACTCGTTTGTTCCATCTTGCTTGTAACGCTAAAAGGGAAGTGCAGGGGCGACGTGCTAGTACCAAAAATAACATTTCTGCAAGGAGGAATTTGTCCACACAGCCCCGCTCGAGTTTTTCCTCAGCTGGACGTGCTGCTGCACCGTATTCATCATCATCTCGAACAATAGCCCCATCTTCCAGCGACAAGCCTCGTGACAGCCCCACAAATTTAGCAGCAAAAACCACGCAAAAACCTGCTGCAACCACTTCATCAGTGGCATCCACGGGCAGAACAAGAGACATTCAGTGCAACCGCTGCAAGGGATTTGGACATGTCATACGTGACTGCCCAAGCAAGTGTGTTTTGGTGGTCAAAAATAATGGTGAGTACTCATCTGCTAGTGATTGTGACGAATAAATGCATGCTTTGCTTGCTGCTGACAATGCAGGTGGAGGAGATGATTTCCAACAAGAGGAGGAGCACATTGGGGCTGAAGCGGTTGACCACTATGAAAGCCTTATGGTGCAGCGAGTGCTACGTGCACGAATGGAGAGGGCTGAACCAAATCAACGCCACACTTTGTTTCAAACCAAGTGTGTGGTCAAGGAACGTGCTTGCCGAGTGATCATAGATGGAGGGAGCTGCAACAACTTGGCAAGTGCTGAAATGGTGGAGAAGCTTTCATTGAACACAACACCACACCCGCAGCCATACCACATTCAGTGGCTGGATAATACTGGTAAGGTGAAGGTAACACGGTTGATAAGAGTTCAATTTGCCATTGGTTCTTACCATGATTCCATTGATTGTGATGTTGTGCCTATGCAAGCATGCTCTTTATTGTTTGGTAGACCATGGCAATTTGATAAAGATTCATTACACTTTGGTAAAACAAATCAGTACTCTTTTATGCATAATGACAAGAAGATTGTGTTGCACCCAATGACTCCTGAAGCTATTCTTAAAGATGAACTTCCTAGGGCATGCAAAGATAAAAAGCAGGACCACATTGCTAGTGAAAATCAGCTTGTTGCTAAAGAAATTGAGAAACAAAACAAACCTAGCAAATTTGTCCAGAATAATAAAAATGAGATCAAGCTAAAAGGTTCTTGCTACCTTGCCACCAAATCTGATTTGGATGAGATTGATTTTAATACTGCTGTTTGCTATGCTTTGGTCTGCAAACAAACATTATTTTCAGTTGAAGATACACCTATTTCTTTGCCTCCTGCCATCACTAAACTTTTGCAGGAGTATGCCGATGTTTTCCCAAAGGAGGTGCCACCGGGGCTGCCACCTATTCGAGGTATTGAGCACCAGATTGACCTCATCCCAGGAGCCTCCTTGCCAAACCGAGCTCCATACAGGACCAACCCAGAAGAGATGAAGGAGATTTAGCGCCAAGTATAAGAATTACTCGACAAAGGTTATGTGCGTGAGTCTCTCAGCCCTTGTGCTGTCCCTGTGCTTTTAGTTCCTAAGAAAGATGGATCATGGCGCATGTGTGGATTGTAGAGCGATAAACAACATCATAATCAGATACCGTCACCCTATTCCTAGGTTGGATGATATGCTTGATGAATTGAGTGGCTCGATTGTGTTCTCTAAAATTGATTTGCGTAGTGGTTACCACCAGATTCGTATGAAGCTAGGAGATGAATGGAAAACAACTTTTAAAACTAAATTTGGCTTGTATGAATGGTTAGTCATGCCGTTTGGTCTCACTAATGCTCCCAACACTTTCATGCGATTAATGAATGAAGTTTTGCGTGCCTTCACTGGCAGATTTGTTGTGGTATACTTTGATGACATCCTGATATATAGTAGATCAATAGAGGAACATCTTAATCATTTGCATGCTGTTTTTAATGCTTTACGGGATGCCCATTTGTTCGGAAATCTTGAGAAGTGCACTTTTTGCACAGATCGAGTCTCTTTTCTTGGATATGTTGTGACACCGTAGGGAATCAAAGTTGATCAAGCCAAGGTGGAGGCCATACATAGCTGGCCCGTGCCCTCCATTGTCACACAAGTGCGAAGTTTTCTAGAACTTGCTGGTTTCTACCGACGATTTGTGAAAGACTTCAGCACTATTGCAGCCCCGTTGCATGAGCTCACCAAGAAGGGAGTGACCTTCACTTGGGCTGCAGCTCAACATGACGCTTTCAACACACTCAAAGATAAGCTCACTCATGCCCCTTTGCTACAACTTCTTGATTTCAATAAAACATTTGAACTTGAATGTGACGCTAGAGGAATTGGTTTGGGTGGTGTGCTGCTACAAGATGGCAAACCTGTAGCCTATTCTACTTATGATAAAGAATTGCTTGCTTTAGTTCGAACTAGAAACTTGGTAGCATTATTTATGGCCAAAAGAGTTTGTTATACATTCTGATCATGAGTCTTTGAAACACATTCGAAGTCAAGAAAAACTAAATCATAGGCATGCTAAATGGGTTGAATTTATTGAGTCTTTCCCTTATGTCATTAAACACAAGAAGGGTAAAGAAAATGTCATTGCTGATGCGTTGTCTAGGCGTTATACTATGTTGTCCCAACTTGATTTTAAAATCTTTGGTTTGGAAACAATTAAAGCGCAATATGCCTATGATAATGATTTCAAAGATGTGTTGCTGAATTGCAAGGAGGGAAAAACTTGGAACAAATTTGTCCTAGCTGATGGGTTTATTTTTAGAGCTAATAAGCTATGCATTCTAGCTAGCTCTGTGCGTTTGTTATTGTTGTAGGAAGCACATGGAGGAGGGCTGATGGGACATTTTGGAGTGAAGAAGACAGAGGACATCCTTGCTGGTAATTTTTTTTGTCCTAGGATGAGGAGAAATGTGGAGAAGTTCGTTGCTCGCTACATAACATGCCAAAAGGCTAAGTCATGCCTTAATCCTCACGGTTTATACATGCCTCTTCCTGTTCCAAATGCACCTTGGGAAGGTATTTCAATGGACTTTGTTTTAGGATTGCCTAGAACAAAGAAGGGGAGGGATAGTGTGTTTGTTGTTGTGGATAGATTTTCTAAAATGGCTCATTTCATACCCTGCCACAAGAGTGATGATGTGACACATGTTGTTGATTTGTTCTTTCGTGAGATTGTTCATTTGCATGGTGTCCCAAATACCATAGTTTCTGATCGTGATGCAAAATTTCTTAGTAATTTTTGGAGAACATTGTGGGCGAAGTTGGGGATAAAGCTTTTGTTTTCAACTACTTGTCACCCCCAAACTGATGGGCAAACTGAAGTTGCGAACAGAACCTTGTCAACCATGCTTAGGGCTGTTTTGAAAAAGAACATCAAAATGTGGGAAGAATGTTTACCTCACATTGAATTTGCTTATAATCGCTCGCGACACTCTACCACTAAGAAGTGCCCTTTTGAAATTGTTTATGGTTTTGTGCCACATGCTCCTATTGATTTGCTTCCACTTCCAACCTCAGAACGAGTGAACCTTGATGTTGCACAACGTGTAGAACTGATCCTAAGATTGCATGAAACTACTAAAGAAAACATAGAATGCATGAATGCTAAGTACAAACTTGCTGCTGACAAAGGAAAGAAACATGTCACCTTTGAACCCGGTGATCTAGTTTGGTTACACTTGAGAAAGGATAGGTTTCCTAATTTAAGAAAGTCCAAATTGCTGCCAAGAGATGATGGCCCTTTTAAAGTGTTACAAAGGGTTAATGATAATGCATACAAACTTGAACTGCCTGCGGATTTTGGTGTTAGTCCTACAAGTAACATTGCAGATTTAAAGCCTTATTTGGGAGAGGAGGATGAGCTTGAGTCGAGGACGACTCAAATGCAAGAAGGGGAGGATGATGAGGACATCTCTACCATTGATACAACCATGCCTAGTGCTCAGCAAGGACCAATGACTCGAGCCCGTGCATGACAACTCAACTATCAGGAGAAGTCGTTCCTCGCTGTTCATACAAACCCATCTCAGAATTGGATGCTACTTAACTATGGTGATGAATGCATTATTCTTAGGAACATAGGACATGAAAAAGAGGGGAGAAAGAACCACAACAACCCAGAACGCTAGCAAGCTCCCCGTTTGGAGATGAGGGGTGCTCCCACGCAAATGTCGAGAATCACTACGTTTTGAGTCGAGCGGATAGACAGATAGCACCAGATTATTTCAGCAATATCTCTTAGCTTTGGAGGTTGTTTGGGGCATATGGGTACTTGTTGGAAAGATCTTTAAGTCTACTTTCAAATGAGTCCAAGAAGACACTCTGGTTCTTAAGGAGTCGCCCGGAAATTACAGAATGACGTTCGGACTTCCCAACTGGAGGCTGACACCCTTATATCAAGTTAAGCCCATTAGGGGCCCATTTTATTTTAGTGTTTACACCCTCCCACGCCTAATGGCTGCCTCCCATGTATAAATACATGCTCCAGCTGCCAGGGAGGGGTTGGGTTTTGTTTAATTGCAAATTAGTTACTGCTACTTCTTGGTGAATGCGTGTGTCAATTTGACCACCCGATTTTCTTGATTCAAGACCCCAACTCATGTTCCAGATTCATATTATTTTCAATCCGTGAATTATTTGCTTGTTATCTTGTTCTTGCTTGTTCTCAATTTCTAGCAGGAGCATTGGTGTTCTTGGCACGGCAAGAACACCTCAATCGGAGACGGTGTACCAGTTGCTAAGGTGCAGCCCCTATTGGTGTTGTAGTCGGACATCCAACGTCAAATCCACCCCCAAATGGATCTTACCCCCAAGTCTCATAGAAGGTCGGGAACAAACCCTAGCAGGGTCCTACCAGTACGTTCCTTGCATCTTCGGCAAACCACCCAAAGTGGGAATTAATGTTACCCCATTGTGCTGCATCTGCGAGGTGACTAAACTTGCCAACTTCCTTCTTTCGGCCTTCCTCATACCAACGCAAGAGTTGGGCCTCCTTTCGTGTTGCGAACCATCTTCTCAGCCGAGGAATGATGCAAAAATACCATGTCACCCTCACAGAAGCCCCTCTGTTAGCCTTCTTCTTCTTGCCTCTGATCTCCATGGGCTCGTTCTCGTCATCAACATTATTATCATCTCCACCATCCTTTTTCCTCTTGTACCGATCATAGCCACACTTGGGGCACTTGTCAAGGTATGCATAATCTCCACGGAACAATACACAACTATTCTTGCATGCATGGATTTTTTTCAACCTCTATTCCCAGAGGACAGATTATCTTCTTCGCCTCATAGACAAATTCGGTTATTTGGTTTCCTTTAGGTAGCATGTCTCTAAGCACATCCAATATATGTTTGAAACTTTTGTTGCTCCAACCATGATCTGCCTTGAGTTGCAGAAGTTTTAGATCACCAGAAAGGCGAGAGTACTTTTGGCAACTAGGATAGAGGGGTTTCTTTGAATCTTCAATGAACTTCTTCAGCCTCGCTAATTCAGAAGGTGTGTACACTTGTTCAAACTCAACATCCCGCAACATTTGATCAACATTGTGCACACGTTGCAATACCTCACCATCATCGAAGCCCCTAACTTCTTGATAAGTGATATCCTTAGGCCTCATCACATTGGGTGGGAATGGTTCATTTTCCTCAAAAACTCCACCTTCATCAAGGTCTTCATCATGGCCGGTAGCATGGTGTCGCACTTCACCTTCATTTAGGCATCCTGCTTCGAGTTCATTAAGGCCTTTCTCACCATGTTTATTCCAACATGTGTATTTTTTTGTGAAACCACGTGTAATTTCTTCTGATTGAGACAATCTATATAGGGGCAAAGTATTGCCTGAACACCACGGTTTCTCATACCTACCTCTGCTTGATTTAGAAAACCATTGACCCCGCTTAAGAAATTCTCCCAATCTTCTTGGGGCTGTCTGTACATCCAAGCCCGAGCAGCAGCCACCATCTACAATTTCCATACATCAAATGAGCATAATTCATCACAAAAAAACGATAATGTAAGAGGATTAGGACAGCTGAAGAATTTCAATAAAAAGGGGCAATTTCCACTTTGACGAGGACTGTCTACGAGGCGAGCGTGGCCGAGGAGGAGGATCGGAGCTGGCGGCGTAGCCGCGGCGACAGCACAGAGGACGGAGGCATCTACTTTGGATGACGCTGCGGTCGACGTTCGCTGACCCCTTTCGCCGTCACGCACGCGACCGGCCGGCCTGCTGCAGCGTCGGCTTTCTGAGGAGAGAGAGTGCGATCCTCAGAGCGCACGCAGCTGGCGACGGCGAACGGGGCAGGCCGACAGGGACTTCTGAGGAGAGAGAGCGAGTGGCCTTCTGAGGAGAGAGATCGGAACGTGAGTGGCCTTTTGAGGAGAGAAAGCGAGTGTTGTCGGAAGGCGAAGACAAAGACGCGTAATAACAACCCGCGTCTCCGATGTGAGGAAAAAGGCAACGCTAGTTGGCAATCAAAGGACACGCGTCTCAACAAATGAGCATCTCCAATTGGGTCGCCATCAAAGGAGACGCGTCCTAACAAACATGCGTCTCCAGTACGAAAGTGATCGATAACGGACTTTAAGGACCGTTACCGATAGGTATCATTTTCGTAACGGATGCATTTGACGTCCTTTACAAAGAATTCATGTAACGGGTGTTTACAAAGCCCATTACCAGAAGTCCTCATTGGTAACAAGCGTTCTAGTGGTGAACCCCGGGGTCGGCCTGCTCTGCTTATGAGTAACAGGCGCCAAACAACAATCGTTACAGATGTGGGTCCATGTAATGGGTGTTAAGGGCCCGTTACAAATGTTGTGTGACCTATTTGAGGTTTTCACATAGTGGTCGTCCGCAAAAATGCTCCTCCGCGGTTCGACCGAGCCACAGCTTCATCCGCCCGAAGATCCTCCCGATCTTCGGCTCCGGACCTTCGACTCCAGATCTACGGTCGCTATATTTTCCAGCTATCTTCGCTCATCACATCTCTTTCAACCCTACTATCATGAGATAAAGAAGGATGATGCCTCTCGCTCGTCTTCGGTGAGCCGAAATGAAGGGAGATAGTTGCGAAATATTTGCCCCAATAGCTGCTTTGGACGAATTTGCTAAATTCAAGGAATAGGTAACTAGTATGATGAAAAACAAACTCGGCATTGATATGGGTAATTCTAGGTTATACCAAAAACCTTATAAAGCCGATTTGATTTTGTGGCTTATCCCCTTGGTTGGCATGTGCCCAGTTTTGTTAAATTTAGTGGTGAAGATAATCGCACAACTTGGGAGCACATAAGCCAATACATTGCTCAACTAGGTGAAGTGGGTACTCATGATTCTTTGAAAGTATGTTTGTTCTCTTTATCTTTAATAGGTACCGCTTTTGCTTGGCTTTCATCTTTAGCTCCTAGCTCTATTAATTCATGGAATCAATTAGAACAAAAGTTTCATGATCACTTCTTCAAATGAGAGAGATGAAACGATCTCTAATTACCTTAAGCGTTTTAAAGAGGTTAAAAACCATTGTTTTAATTTGTCACTTTCTGATTCCGACCTAGCTAATCTTGTTGCTAAAGGTTTAAAATCTACTCTTAGAGAAAGATTAGATGGTGTGTAATCTTATTCCTTGATTCTGTTCTTGTGAGAGGTATGACACAAGAATTAAGATTGAACAAAGAAAATGAAAAACTTGAGTCTCTTCAGTCTAATGTTTATATGATTGATTATGTTTCCAATAGTGTGGACGACGAGAGTGAAGTTTATGTTGTTGAATTTGTATGGTCTTCTATTGATAAAGCTAGTTCTTGTGCATCACTTAAGCCGTCTAGTAAAGGTTGGCAAGAGGAAATAAAATTAACTTTTGATGTTTCTAAGTGTGATTGTATTTTCAATGAATTGATTAAACTTGGAAACATTAAAATTTCTCATACTATGCCTCCACTTGATGAAATAAAACGATGTGCATATTGTAAATATCATCATTCTTATTCTCAAGCTACTAATGATTGCAATGTGTTTCGTCGTCAGATTCAATCGGTCATAAATGAAGGTCGTTTGGTGCTTCATGAGAGACAAATGGACAAGCAATCTTTTCCTATCAACACCATAGAATTGCAGCAGCCTAAGGTTTTGGTTCGGCCACATCAAGTCGAAGCAACCAGGGAAAAAATGTGGTGGTCGGGGAAGAGAAACCCGATTTGAGAGGAAAAGAGTACGAGGGAAGTTGCTTATGAGAAGATCCCTGATGGCAGAGAAACAGTCAAGATCACCGTCAAAGCTTCTAGACATGGGGGGCAAGGGTCGTCCGCACCTGTCAGTCGACAACCACTTAAGACTACACAGGCTAAGGCGGTTAGACCAGCTGGGGTAGGTGGTCAGATCGCCCCTACCCATAGTCGCTCAAGGATGCTCAAACCAAAGCGACCAGAGATTGGAAGTTGGAAACTTAATATGGCAAAAAATCAGGGGAGTGGCCCAAAGCCAAAGGTCACTTTTAATATGTTATTTGACAAATACTCCAGGCAAAAGGCCGTTACAAGTGATCAGTCATTAAAAAAAGGATGAGGTCACCCACACATCAAGAGAGGCCATCATCGACTCTTAGAGCAGCTACAAGGTTCAGGGGTGAATCATATCCGCAAGGGCGACACTTTGCTCCATCATGGGCTCCTTCAAGTTCAAATCCGCTTCGCCTGACTTATGATGATAATGGAGTGATGTGGGTGTCGTATCAACAATCCTTCCATACTAGATGGGGAAGATTAAGGAAACCAGCTTTGGACAGGATTTCGCAATTTACTCAAGATCGTTTAGTGTCACGTCAATCTAGTCAGAATTACCAGGCTGACGCGGTTAGACTGCCCCCTGTACGCGGTCAAACCGCCCTGCCTAGGCGATTTGCTCAATCTTCTCCGAAACAAGTTTACAAGCCCAAAATCAGGGAGGAGGTTGAAAAGATGGATGTCAACCCAAAACGGACTACTAGTGAAGATGTCATCCAGATTGGGATGATGGACGTTCCCGTTGAGAAAGATGGCAAGAGACTGTTTGTTTTAAACGATCAGGTTGGGACATCTACTCAAAAGGGGTCTGTTGTTACCAATGACCATGAGGTCAGTGGAAGTGGTTCCAACTCCAAGTATTTTCTGTCAAGATGGTGTCCTCCTGGTTTAACGTGAACTCAAAGGAGAAAACTTCAAAGGTTACAGTTTCGGGAGAATAAGGAAAAAGAGCCGGAGAAGCAGAGAGACGAGATGTTCAACCTCTACAGGCCTATGGTACCACACGGGAAAGAGTGGAGAGTCAGGACTAGCACCCAGTCAGAAACGGTCAAAACGGTGGTGAGGCGGTTAAACCGGGTGCAAAGGCGGTTAAACCGCCTGGACTAGAGACATTGCCCGTTTCAGCAACTTCGATTCCCATGTCTTGTGACAATGAGTTGCCATCGGCATCTGAACCAGAAGACGATGAACAACTTACTGATTACGGTTATTCTCCGGAGCGCATGAGTCTTGGAGACGATTGTGAAGATACGACCGATTTCAATGAGAAACGCCTTTGGGATAAAATGGCCAGTGGAAAGTGTTACTTCGACCTTAGAATTATTTTTTTAGTACGCAAGCTTTACTTAAAAAAAACAGGGGGCCTATGTTGGCACGCAAAAAATGGCACATAAGCCAGATCAGGTTGGGCAAGCCGGTCAGACCGGGTTTCGTAGGCGGTTTGACCGGGTGCCCTGTAGCCGGTCTGGCAAAAGGCTAGGGCAGTTAGACCGCCATGCAGGGGCAGTTAGACCGTGTTCTCCCGAGTCCGAGTAGAATTAGAGAGTCTTGGTAGATCTCGAGTTGTAAAAGGATTCCTTGCGGGGCAAAACCTCTCCACCCTATAAATATAAAGGGCCGTTGATGATCTATCACCCAATCGAACAAACATTTATCTACTTTTTATCTCCAAACCCTACTTTTTCAACCCATTTGCTTCCTTTTTCGTCTCTACGATGATTTAGGACGTTCTGAGTGGCCTGCCGATCTCAGAGCAACACTAGGCGTAACACTAGGCGTGTTGTCTCTAACGAGGTCCCTCCCGGGGCAGCGATCTTAAGTTCGCGACGTTTCTTGACCAAGGCGGTCTAACCGCGTGGCCAACACAGTCTAACCGCCCGTGACAGAAAACTCCGACGAGGTGCGATTTCAACTACGGCGCGATCTAGCACACTCGTGTGTTCGACCAGAAAAAATGTCAAACAGTAATCTTCAGTAACGGACGAAGGATAGACGGCATGTGTAAAGTCGCTGAAACGTTATGAAGAATGGCATAATGCTGACTTGTCCTGTTCTCCTATCTGCTTAACTGAATCAGGCAATCAGCCTCCAGACTAGTCTTGCGTCTGACAGCCTTCAAGTGATTAGGACAATCAATTCAAGGGTCAAGAGAAGGCCACATATATCAGCACATGATTCTTACCCAATTTTGATTTTCAGGAGAAACTGATAAAGAATTTAACCTTGTTGACAACAGAAACTTCCCAATTTCTCAGACCAACGAAAGAACGATACAATTTACATGGAATAATCCCAGTCAACATCAGATCAGTTGGGCCTAAAGCAGCAGAAAATCGGCTGTTATACAGAGGCAGTAAACAATGAAATGAATTAGACTCCTAATGCGGACTAATTCCGCAATCAATGGAATCTGATGCAATTATTCGATTAGCATCCCCTTCAAATTGCCGTCAGAGAAGAAACCTGTACTTGTCCATAAGCAGTTAGAAGTTATGTATTGTTCTTCTTTTTCTTATCACAGGAATGGCCAGTCTTCCTCTTGTGACGACTGAAATCTGACACAAACCGGAATGTCTGAGTGCAGCCAGGTTCTGTGCATGCATATGGGCGCACCCCTGTATGCACCCTCATGTGCTCTGTCCTCGCCCATGGCCACTTGAATGTCTTCTTGCAGCCTGTGAATGAACACATGAGCGGCCTCTCATCCAGGTGAACTTTGCGGTGCTGAAGCAAATATTTGTGGCAGAAAAACTTCTTCTTGCATCCTTTTACAGGACAAATGTCTCGTTTATGTAACGCCAAGTCCTGCTGGGTGCTGAAGCTCATATCACACCCTTCTATATCACAAGAAAATTTTGCTCCTTTATCTCCATTGCGCAAACCATCACTTGCTGGATGTTTACTAGCTTTTCTCTTACCGCTTTGCATCTTGGGTTTCACTTTAACATCACCAGCCTTTTCTTTTGGAACTTCTTCCCAGTTATCTATTGTGGCTTTGTCTCTATGACACACATCCCTGTCACAAGAAAACTTTGCTTCATTATCTCCATTGTGCAAACCATCACTTGTCTGGCATTTGCTGGCCTCCTTACCACTATGCATTTTGCCTCTAGATTTTACTTTCACATCATTTGTTTTCTGTTGAACTCCATCCCAGTTTTCTTGTGTGGCTTCATCTCCATTATCTTCGTGAAGTAAATCTACATTGTTATCTTTGCTGTGCTTTTCTTGAACCTGCCGATTTGTCTTATCATTCTTGTGCTTCTTAGTACTAACTTTCTTAACCATCTTTTGCAATCTCTTTTCTACATTTGACAAATCATCACTGGCCTTGCACTTACTGGATTTTTTCTTACTACCTTGCAGTTGAGTACCAGATTTCACTTTTACAACATCAAGTCCTTGTGGCGGACTGTTATCACAGTCGCCTACTGTGGTGTTTTCTGTGCTATCTATACCAGGCCTATAGTCATGGTCATCACCGTCATTGTGTCCCTCATAAAAGTAATTGTTTCTTTTATCATCCTTTCTCCTTTTAGAACTAGAGTTCTTGTTGGTCTTTTCTGATTCATGTTGATGTTGCAGAGTCATCTGTGCATCCTCATTTTCATTTTCATCTACATCTGATTCACGTTTGCCATGATCATAAAAATTTCTGCGCTGGTTAAAAGTAGCTACATTGGAAGCAGTGTATCTCTTCTTTTTGGCTCTCTCAACAGAGTCTTCCTCTTTTCTTCTCGATACTCTTTTAGATAGGCTTCGGCTGATCAGGCTAGTAGATCTTGCTGATGGTTCTTGTATTCTGTCATAGGAATTAACAGAGACCATCACTTTGCTGTAAACCGTGTCATGATCCTGTTCTTCCCGTTCACGATCTAAAAGTGGATGAACTTGGTTTGACATCCAAATTTTGCCACACCACGATCCAGCAACTTTTTTCTTTATTGTGCCTGATCGCTGTCGTTCATCTGTCAAGCTGTCTGGATTTTCCTGGGCAAACGCCTTATAAATGATGGAGTTGTAAGGTACTTGCTTGCTGTAAAGTGGAGATTTGCTCTGTTTGGCACTGTAATATATGTTGATACCCATTTTTACTGCCCAGTCACTGCTTGTAGGTTCAGCATCTTCATCCTGCAGAGCCAATTGAATTCTTCCAATGTCTTCATCTGTTGCATTTTTAAAAGTGATATCCTTCCAAGAATGCTTCACACCAAGTTCTTCTGCTATGACTTTTGCTGTTGACTCCGCTTTAGGGTATTCTGCAAATGCATTGTGAATTAGCAACAAAGAAATTCCATGTTGTAAATGATTGCAGGATTAAGACACCCCTTTAAAAATATTAATGTTCACTCTAACAAGGCATCAACAGTGATAACTCAAAGAATCCGAAACATTATTTTTATGTGTTAACCCATATTCCCACAAACAAAGATGAATGTGGACTAATTCAAAACATTTGCTTGGTCGCCATAAAAAGGGACCTAGACCTCAGTCTCATTTGCTTGATTCCATTTATCTAATTTTCTTTATTGTCAATAATATTATGAATATGATAACTATTGAAATGATAAAAAAAAAAGAAATTAGCTTACATATAATTCTTTCACTGAAATATTGGTCCTTAGTAATTATGTTATGCAGTTCATGTTTGTTGATACTGATATTTAGCAGCATCAATACTGTTTCATTGTCAGAGTCATCAAACCTGTATGCCACCAATCAGTCTAACATGATGAAACACTTGTTCGGTTGGAAGGAGATTGAAAAAAGATTGGAGGTTGGGCGGATTAAATCCCTTACAAGTCAAAATCCCCCTCATTCCCCTCCAATCCCCTTGGGGAGGGGATTCACTGAACAAGGTTTTATAAGGGTAAATAAGAGAAGAAATGCCCAAAGAACTTCCAGAAACTAGAGAAACAGTGCAAATACCTGGATGGCACAAAAGCATGATATTAGCGCCACCAAATTGTTGGAGTTGTTTCCAAGTCTCCAAAGCATGTTCTAGACAAAAGACATGCATTCTGCAAGAATCTTTGCTGTGCTTGAGCAAAGTCAGGACATCTGATTCCATTGCACCTTTAGCTCTGCTAAAATTAGTACTTAAATAAGCTTTTACACCTGGCGTAGTTGGATCATCATCCAAATCAAGATATGCTGACCACTGATCATATGCAGTTAGTGACTCTCCCAGATCTGCAAGATGGGTCATATGTGTTTCAATACTAGCCTGAGTCATAGAATTACTCATATTCTCTACTGGTTTCATTGGAGATACTGTTGCTCTGGAATCACATCCCTCTTCATACAAGTGCAAATTCGTATTTTGATACTGAACTGATGTTCCTGAGGACTGAATATTTGTGATTCCATTTACTGCATCTTTGCTTGCACTATTGTTTGATATATTATCAGGTGCTTCTGCTTCCTCATCAGAATCTGATGATTCATAAGCAGAAGCCAGGAGCCCAAGAGCAGAAGCGCATCCAAGGGTGCTACTGGTGTACAGTTGTCTACACCGATCAGAAACTCGGGATGAACTCACATTGTGTATTCTATTATCATCTGTTTCAGAAGAATGTCCTGTTGAAAAAAGATGTTATAGTTAAACCATGGCCCCCAAAGTACACGGAAGGAAAATGACTTCAGTAGAACAAAAATTCTCATGAGCATTGCAATCTGATGCCATTCGGTGAAACAAGGTATGAAGACAACACCTAAAAACCTTAGAAAGTCATCATTGCAATTTATTGAGTCCTAAAGCATAAAAAAAATGGACCAGCCCAGCAGGTGGGGGGAGGGGGGGGGGGGCAGGCTTTTTTTTAAGACAGAAGATCTTCTCACGTAGGTCGAGAAAACCCTGAACCTCTACCCACCCTTACACAGAGACCCGTAACCTTTGGGGCTGGCGACCACTGCATCTACCCCCAGGTAGGAGGGTCCAAACCAACCACAGCTATGATCCGGGCCGGGCCTTGACCTTTGCTCTGGTTATGGTGACAGATGAGGGGAGCTTTTTAACGCCGAACATAAAATTCACTCCCACAGGGAGCCGAACCCAGGACCTGAGCCAACTCAGCTTGAGGCCCGTTCGCATATTAAAGCATAAGAGGAAAGTGACTACATATTTATAACTGAATTAAACTACTTAAAAAGATAAATAACTCAGAAACAAGTAACATAATTTACTGAAACATTTACCCTACAATTGATTCCCCAAAAGAAAATCATATTTATAATAAGAAGCAAGAAAAATATGCATCAACCAAACAATTTTAAGTTTAACCGGTAATATTTTATGAATATTAACATCGTCTATATGAAAATGATATGCATATCTGGTAGGATTGTCTAGGAAACTACTTTAACAATACACTAAATTATTGGGTTATATGCATACAATAGAGCCGGTGGTCAATGATATTTTGACAACAGTGCCAATATCAAAAAATGACTCTATTCTGAGTTTTACTGGAGAGGGTTATTGAACTAGAAAAATTGGCAGATCCATCTCCTTTCACCGAAACGTTTACCCTACAATTCATTCCTCGAATAGCAACTTTTCTGTTTTTACATACCATTTGACGAGAAGAATAAAAGAGGACAAGATATATACCAGATCAAAAGGTAGTACCACCAGTTTCAGTATTCAAAACAAAAGGGATATATTGAGAACAGGGGATTAATAATACAAGTAAGATCCAAGGCTCCCTAACCTTGTGGAGGAACAGTCGTTATCCAATTTGGGGTATCATTTGATTTCATAATTTCTCCATGTTTTGCACTTGATGACATGCACTCCTGAGAAACAACATATTGGACTGCTGCTTCTTTAGGTTGAATGATGGCTACACAAGCATAGCTTAATATGCCACACTTGACACATGGCAACCGCCCTTGATCTAAGAGCCCACATCCCTGATGCGATCCACTTTTTTCAGTTACTCCACTCTGAGTCTCCGAATTCAACAAGAGAGCGCTACTGTTAACTGTTCCAAATTTTGTTTCATAGAGTTTTCTGTTACATGCAGAGGATGTGGTTGCACTAGATGGTTGTGACTCACTCATTTTTTTAACCCCTTTGATTTCATCTATTGTATTGCCATAAGCAAGCATATCTCCAGCCTTTTTCTGGCTAATACTACAGGTACCAGCAATCAACCCTTGCTTAACAGTGACTTCAGAAGCCATACTTGTAGGAAATGATGGAAGGGGAAATTTAATCTCCGGGATAATTATACAAGAACTCTTATCAAGAAGGATGCTAAGAAAATTGTTGTTTTCGATCACACTTCCAACAAATGTTTCTTTGATCATTATTTCACCTTCGTTCTTCTTCTTGTCCCTTAGACGAGAGCTTCTGGGCACACCATGAGAAACCTTCAATTCCCTATAAAAGAAAAATGTCGTTTCGAAATAAACTCATGTTCACTTACATGATAATTCTGGGAATCACACAAACAGTTGCTATTTGATATCCAGTTTTTACAGGCTATGCTGAAACTAATGGGTCTAGTTTAAGTAGATTAAATCAAATGCATACATCCTGAATTATAAAGTATTACTTGAGTTAAATATGTAAATATATAAAAAGGATGTCACCCACCCCAATGTTCGTATAAAATCAAAACGTTATCAAACAGCAATGATTGAGCTTATATTTATTGCAGGCACACCTTGGACGTAATGATAGTGCTAGCTCGTAGAGCAGCTGATAATGAGACACCAGTGGACCACAATTTGTAGAAGCCCTCCTGATCGCAGCTTCTTTAGCCACTTGCAACCAGCTAGGCGTTGCAATATTTGTTGCTTCTCCACAATTAAATCCTGTGCAACAGGGATAGTGAAATAAATTCATCATTGCATTCAGAAGAGTGATCTTTAACTCCAAAACAAGAACAATGACTACTAACTGTTCAGAAGAATGCACATGAAATGGCAAACTATTAAGCGTAACTTTAATCTTACAGTTTGAATGGATATCAACTTGCAAAAAATCAATGGTACAACTTAAGCAATGAGCTCTCTCATTCTTTTCAACAATTTAGAGCAATTATCTATTAGAACAGATGTACCATGTGCAAATGTGAGTGTTTTCCATTAGAAAGTGAATCTACTATTTCCACTATAATTAACAGAAATAGCTATCCTTTGAACAATATAGAGCGATTCTCCTCTGTAAAATTGATGTGCTATGTGCAAATGTGAGTGATTTAACCCTTTAAGTTAGAAAATGAAACTGCTAGTTTCCACTATAATTAAAAAAGCTACCCATTAACACTTTGTACCATAGACCTGGAATTGCAAGGATATCATTCAGCTTCTTAGGTTAACTGAAAATTGTAACTCTTCCTCACAATAGTCAGTGAAAGGACTGGTCACACTGACATATAGCAGCAAAAAGATAGCTAGTCCAAGGAAGATCATAGTAACATGATAAGTGCAATAGTTCATTACATGAATATGGACATGTTAGATGGCTTACCATGGCTAAAACCAGAATGATAAGCTCCAGGGAACGTGATAATAAATTCACCAGGGTTTTGTACCAATCTGCTTTGGAGAAGTATCTATCAATCATTATACCCAGTACTCAAAATAATGGCCAAGAATGAATGCCACAGAAAATAATGTTAAGAAATATAGTAACACCTGCAGCAAGGAACTCCAGCAGAAAGAAGCACTTCAGGAGACAAGACAGTAGTCTTCTCATTTAGTGTTTGAAAGGCCACTGCATGAGATAAGCAAGCCATCAGCATATTTTTCTCTGTAGAGTTAAGAAATTTGAAGCATTCGTACAAAAAGTGATATCTAAACTAGTTACTTTTAAAAGCATAATCGTTATTTCAGTTAAACATCAATTTTACAAAACAGAATCATGTGAAAAAAGAATTAAGAATTACAGCCATCAAGAATTCGTATGATCACATGCCCACTACACAATCTGAAGAAGAAATGTAAGTCCTACGATCAATCACCATACAAGGAGACCTAAAACTAGTACATCTTTTATGTCTAAATCAAAATGCCTCAGCCCAAAGTAAATAGTTGCTTATGTCAAACAGAAAATAAAAATGCTCTAAGTTCTTAAAAATTTTCAATTGCCTCACTTAATTTTCTGAAATTTTAGTTTCAGTATGATAGGTATCACTTGGTTTCATCCGTCAGTAAAGGTCATGAAAGAATGGCATGGCCAGAGGGGTGATGGAATTAATTGTAAAAAGAGAAGAGAGCCAAACACCATGTTCAAAGGGAATTAGAGCATTAGAAAGCGGGATCAACTATACAAGAAAAACAAAGTCTATCAGTCCTGACTCCCGAGCAAGTTGGGGCAGGCTGAGATGGTGGCCAACATGAACCACCAACAATAAGGGAAAACAAACTCATATAAAAAGTGCAAAAGGCGTGAATAATAGTAAAATTATCAGGGGATGTGAAGCCTTGTTCGTGATTTTGGACACAAGGATAGCAGTTTTCCACGCGCTTTTATCCAAGGATAATTCTCTGGGTGTATTCCACACTTTCAAGTATCCTTTTACCACCTCCTCCCATATCAGGTTCGGTTGGCCCTGCCCCTCCTCAAAGAATTTCCGTCTCTTAGGTTCCTGCTATGCACCAGCTCATGGTTTAGGCACATGGATATCTGATTTCCACCGGCTTCTATCCAAGGACAATTCTCTGGGTGTATTCCACCCTTTCAATTTCCTTTTCTACCACCTCCTCAGGTTCCTTACATAATTGTCATCCCTTAGGATCTTGCAATGGACGGGTGCCTCTGGAAGCCTCCATTGGATATGTTCAAACCATCTAAACTGGTGTTTTTGTTAAGATTTTCTTCAATTGGTGCAACACATACCCTGTCATGTATATTGTTGTTTTGAACTCAGTTCTTTTAGTGTGATCACAAATCCAACATAACAATATAACATATGCATTTTCGCTAAACATGTTACATGTCGCATTTTAGTAGGCTCCAAACATTCTATGCATACAACATTAGAAGTCTAATCGCCCCTCTATAAAACTCACCCGTAAGTTCCTATGGCATCTTGTTATAGAGAATGCCAGATGTCTGGTAGACATCCACCCCATTCTAATTGTATGGCTGACATCTTCAACGATTTCATCATCGATCCCAAACATTTAAAGGCGTCCGTCTTGAAGTACCTGACCTTCCAAACCAGCATATCCTTCCTCATGTCTAGTAGCACTCAAGTCGCAACTCACATACTAAGTGCAGTTCTGCTAAATCTAAATCCTTTCAATTATGGAGTCCTTCCTTGTAACTCCAATTCCTATTTGCAAAGAGATACCAACTAAAGGTTGAGATTAGGAACTTTGGAGTAACAAATACATATTCAGTTTTGCTGGAATCTTAAACTTGTATTACAGGGCTAGGTTGCTTAAAACCGACAGATTTCAACTTTATATATAACAAGTTTACCTAAACAAATGGATTACCACAGACACGACCCTGACTCCTTTGTACACCTCAACCTCTAAGGTTCAACTGCCAAATCAAATCGACATATCAAACCTTGAACGAACTAATACATAATAAGCAATCTAGTGTGCTGCTACTGCCTTGCATTACAGTAATTGCTGTGCAGCTGCAGCTGCCTAAACCCTGTCCACAAAACAGTTAAATGTTTTGCTAAGTAAACAAAACAGAAACAAAGTTCACGAACTTCAGCATGATAAGCCTTTTGAATTGTATCACTTAACAGTTCCAGTTTTTCCTTTTGATTGGTAGGATTCAGCACACTGCTACATTAACAGTGGTACCCTGAAGAAAAAGTTGACTTTTGACTTTGCCGGTCAAAGAGAGAAGCCAAAAGTTCATGAGCTTAAAAGGTACTGATGCCTGCTTGGTTTACATCCCATTGTAATGTTGGAATGTCTCATTTGGTGCAGAGGTTCAGACATGCTAACAGTTAGTTCACCTTCTTCTAAGTTCCCTTCTTTTGCAAGAAACCAAAGAATTGCAATTTGCAAAAGCATGGAGAAACAGGACACACATTGAAGGACACATCCTTGTACATGCAGTATACTCTGACATAAGATTCAATCAAGTCATTCTAAAGTAAAGGTCAGTTGGGTAAGCAAACAGTGTTTACTTCTCTTGCCGAAATATCCTCCCTAAAACATGTTACATGCTACTCCTGTGTCCTGTCTCCCCATTTCTATGCCCAAACTCTTCCCTGCTTTATGAACCCTTCCCTGGCATCCCTGCCTCCATGTGGTCAGCAAGTAGTTCCCTATCCTGATCAAGTCTGCCAAAGCTCAATTCAGTTTTAAACTTTCAGCTTCAATCAGCACTCCAATCAGAACCTCCAGTACTGAAAATAGCTTATTGAACAATTCCAACTAAAGGGCCACAATTTCCTCAAGTCATAAACTTGCATTACCAAAAGGGCACATGGTAATGGAAATGTAAGATGACTCAATTGGAGTCACTGATACCATTTCAGTTTATCCTTCCTTTTGAAGAAACCTGCTTTGGCACAGTGCTGTATAGTCATATGGGGCGTGCAGGTGCAGTCACATAGACAACGGTGCCATGGAGAAAAAGTTTTGACTTTGCAAGAAGAAAGCAGAAAAGACTCGAATAGAAATGCTACACATCTATGCAGAAAACAAAGCGTAAAGGGGCAAAAGAGGGAGGGGCACGCACTGATGGCGTTGAGGTCGTCAGCATAGCCGTGCACGCGGACGGCGTCCTCGAAGGCGAGCATGGCGTCTCGGGGCACGCCGTACCAGGTCTTGGGCTTGCCGAAGTGGAGGTAGTTGAGGCTGTGCAGCTCGTGGTCCTCCACGTGCCACGCGAACCAGCTGTACAGCATCGCCACGTACAGCATCGGCGTCGTCACGCCGGCCACATCCCGGCCCATCGCCCCAAGCAGCGAACCGCGGGCGCGGGGGGCCAGCCGCATATTCCACTCCGTCTCCCCGACGTCCCTCGCCGCCAGGGCCGCATTGCCGCCACCGCCGCCGCCCTCCTCCGGTGCCGCGAAGCCGGAGCCCGGCATGTCGTTGCCGTACTCGACGTTGAACGGCCTCGCGGCGCAGGCGCCCCAGAAGAGCGCCTCCAGCTGGAGCTGCGTCGCATGCTTGGGCGGCACCGCGTGCCTCGGGAGCTCGATGTCGCGCGCCTTGGCGCGGAAGGCCTCCAGCGTGTAGCGCTCGCCGCTCTCCCAGACGCGGCGGCTCGCGGGGCGGCGATTCTTGGTGGAAAAGCCCACCTGCTGGAGTCGGGTCGGGAAGGTGGGTGCCGGAGCCGCGCCGTCGACGCCGGCGGCAGCGGCCGCATTGGCGGCGAAGGAGGCCTTGAGGCGCTCGACCGTGGCCTCCCGCGGCGGCGGCGCGAGCGGGGGCACGATCTTGCAGATGCCGTAGCGGGAGGCCTCGGCCTCGATCTTGAGGATGTAGGCGATGGGGTCCACGAACTCGGCGACGGTGGGGTGGTACTCCGGCGCCACGGGCAGGTTGCGCAACCACTCCGGCGTCTCCACCACCGGCGGCGGCATGGCGGCGGCGGCGGGGAGCACGAAGAGGTCAGGGGGCCTTCCTCAGGCGAGGACTCGCATTTGGGAGGGGCGATTTGGTGAATTGGCTCTCGCTGACTACTGCTTCGAGCTTGCTGCAGCGGCTGCTGCCCTGTGCGCTGCCGCTGCTGCTTTGGGGTAGTGAGGAGAGAGAAAGGGGACTGACGGATGAGAGAGAAAGACAGGGGAAGACGAGAGGACGGGGATTTTGTTGTTTTCCCCTTTGGACTTTGGAGGGGTAGAAATGAAATTTCTTCTTTTGATTATGACTATTTTTGACAGAAAAATAGAGGAAAGCTGCAAATGGGATCTGCGATTTTGCGAGCTCAAAAGACTTTTCATCCAAAAATTAGTGAGATCTATAGATCGAAAGTTGCAAGACGCTCTAAGAATCTTTTATTGGAGAGCAAGAGGCGGATTGATAGCATATCAAGTTAGAGGAGTCGGCACTAGAATTCCTAGAAAAGTATGATTTAGCTAGAAGAGGATATGCTACGAGTACTAGATTTGCTCCTCCTCAAATGCTTGAGATTTGAGTTTCTCTCCATCACTTTTTCAACCTCTTCTTCCCCAATTTCGGAAAAATGGCGTCGGCGAGCCTTAGGGTTAGGGTTCCGGGGTTGGGGTTGGGGTTGGGGTTGAGTTACTTGTGATCACCGGACCTAAAGGACGATTCGGGGCGGCTCGCGGGCCTGCGGGGGTGACGGTCGAGATGGCGGCGGAGCAGAGGCGGTGTGGGCGTTAAGCTCCAAGAGATTACGTCGGCGGTGGTTCGTCAACAGTGGCGGAAGCGGCGAAGGCCGCTGGAGCCCAGTAGCGGTACGAGCGGTGGGGGAGCTTGGGAGAGAGAGGAAAACGAAGAAAAGGAAGGGAAGGTTCGGTGGCGGCGGAGGTCGTTGGAGCCCAAGCGGGGGTTGGAGCAACGGGGAGAGCTATGGGGAGGAGGCGACACGGTGTCGAGAGGAGGCGGGAGACAAGGTAGGGTCGTGGAAGAAGATAAGATGTGGGAGGGGTGAGCGAGAGGAAACTAAATGTGAGTTGTTAATTTGCAATCTAACAGCTAAAAAAGTAAGTGATTGAGAGATGGATAAATCTCAATCATTTGAGGTGGAGACAGACTTGGTGTATCTAAAAGTATAGTAGATTATTAAGCGAAGAAAGTGAAGCGATGCAGCCTAAAGTTGAGAAATTTGCGACGATATCAGTAGCAGAGTGTGATTTGGCTTCAAAAGGATGTGAGGAAATAATGTAAGGTTGAGAAATTGACGGAGATATCGGTAACAGAGTGTGATTTGGCTCTCAGACATATAGAGAAAATAATGCATTTAATAGAAAATGGTATCATGGTGGATCTATAGGAAAATCTTATATTTCCTAATGGGTCTATGGTACAGGTGAAGGAGATCATGCATGCGAATGAAATGTTAAGTTTGACGAGATGCAATCATATCAAAAAGAAGGAAATGTCGAGGCTCGAAGGCCATGGTGTTGGCTATATAGAGACTGATCGGGATACATATATTTTAATAAAGGTTGGGTGATTTTTATCTTTTTCTATCATTTAAAGTAATAGTTTATCTCCGTAAAAATATTGTGTTTAGTAATTGGAATATTTTATTTCTAAGTGATATAGAGTGATATGCTACGAGTTATTGACATAATAATGTCAAGCATTTTCTAAAATGGTGTAGGCGGCAGCTTCTAGAAACCATGTTTAGAAAGAGCACATAATGGATGCTATTCATTAATAAGGACACCCAAAGTCCATGAAGATGAGGTCAAACTTATCTAGATATGTATTATGTCTAGATACATAACAAAAGTGATGTATCTAAAAAAGTCAGAATGACAAGTAATATGAAATGGGGGGAGTAGTAGGTAAAAAATCCGTGCGGATATTAGAGGAAATGCATTACTGTGGTTTATGAAATTTGAGTGATGATTTTTTAAACAGAAAATAAATGTTCAATAGATTGAGCTATTTGTTAACTGTTAATGTTAACTGAAAAATAAAAAACATTGGATGAGTCACTTTATAACGTGTTATTCACAGTTTTTTTTCCCTTCTAAATATTAGATGAGGTAGGAATATATTAATAAACTGTGTTCGAACTCTTACAAACCTTACAAAATGATATACAAAATTGATGGCTAAAACATTGTAGGTTTATGTGACATATGAAAGATGATAGAAAGGAAAAGGCCACGAACTCTTGAAGCCAAAGGCCAATACAGAATATTCCCTCCGTCCCCAAATGTTCGTCGTTGGACAACAAACCCGATAACCAAGACAATAAGCAAATGACCCTAACACCCCTATGTTGTCAACCGACACTCCACTATAGTGAGTGGTTGTGCCACGCGTGTCACACACATTTGTTGGATGAGGACAGGAGGGCAGGGGCTGGCGCATGGTGTATGGGGCAGTGCAGGCAGGCGCATGGTGTACGGGGCAGTGCAAGCAGCTAGGGACTAGGAATTAGTAGGCCACAACAATTTTCCTGGGACAAGGTACTGCAGCTCCAGCGAGTGTGTTTTAGGGATAGAGTGAGTACATCAGTATAGTAGCCATGATTGGTGAAGTGCTTGTGGATGGATCGGCTGAGATACTTGAATAATGAGAAATGAGGCATGAGACGTACATACTTGAACAATGGACTCGGCAAGGAGACATTTAAATGAGGAATTCACGAGGTCATGTCTATGATGCCGCTGCATATAAAAAGATAGTTGGGAAGCTAAGGGGATTCTTCACAGAATATGTATTATAAGAAAATCGTTGACTAGTGACGCAACCACATTTTAGTGTCATTGATTTATGACGTTCCTGACTGATCTCGTCATAATATTTCACTTCCGAGCAAATTTAGTGACAAAAAAACTTTCTCATCACGGTTGGTACTGTAGTCGGGCATTCCCTATTCCATACTGTTTTGTGACGCCATAAGCTCCGCAAAAATGTCATATACCAAAATCGATCCTACATGTAAGCATTATTTTAAAACAGAGTGTTCCAAGTCGTTATAAAATTCAGTAGGGTCCCACATGTAAGCATTCTTTTGTAAATAGAGTGTTCCAAGTCGTCATAAAATTTTCCAGGGTCCCACATGTAAGCGTTTTCGCCAGGTCAGCGGAGGCCAGGTCACGAAATGTTGCAAAAACAATTTACCATTGCAAGGGTTCGAACTAGAGACATATAGGAATAAAACTGGGTTGTTTACCACTGCACCACTTCTTGGTTGTGTCATTTTAATAGGAAACACTTTCCTTATGGTTGTGTCAAGTGAATCTTTAATATAAATCAGTAATCCGCAGGCGAAACGCTTCACTGCCTTCGCAAAGACTCTCGACTTTTGCTACGTGCAGATCTGTAACGGCTTGTGGTAGGAATGGCGAATTCTGGCGGCGATGAGAGGGTGGTTTATGCGCCACCTCCCGGCTACGAGTTCATGAAACAGCACGACAAGGTCAGTCCTCTGGTTTGAGCCACTATATTTCCCCTCTCGACCTAGAGATGGGGATTTCTATATTTGGGGATCTAGAGGATTGATGACCATATACAATAGATTCAGATTTCATCGTACGCTCAGATTTGAATTGCAATTGGTGTTAGAAGTTGATTCAGTTAGTTTTCAGTTTGCATCGTTTGATGGATTGATAAGTTCTTGTATTTTCTAGCTTCTCGAGGTGCTTGAATCCACTAAAGCTGAGCTGCAGAAAGTGAAGAGAGACCTACAAGAACAACAAGTCAGCGATCTCAAGTCACTGCAGAAGGCTCTAAATTACAAGCACATGTATGAGCAATCATTATAGGACAACATTACTCAGATGGAAGAGCTGACCAAATGCAAGGACCAGTGTAATCAATTGGTGCAGCAGGAGAAAGCCCGGTTGAATGAAATGGTATCGTTACGGCAGGACAACATTACCCAAATGGAAGAGCTGACCAAATGCAGAGACCAGCCTAATCAATTGATGCAGCAGCAGAATGACCAGCAGAAAGAGATTAAGAAATGCAGGGAACAGTGTAATCAATTGATGTAGTAGGAGAATGACCAGCTAAAAGAGGTTAAGAAATGCAGGGAATAGTGTAATCAATTGCTGCAACAGGAGAATGCCAGGTTGAATGAAATGATATTGTTATAGCAGGACAACATTGCCCTGATGGAAGAGCTGACCAAATGCAGGGACCATGTTAATCAATTATTACGGCAGGAGAATGACCATCTGAAAGAGATTCACAAATGGACAAACCATTGTAAGCAATTATTAGCGAAGAATGCCCTATTGAAAGAAGAGCAATCGAACTCTGACTGAGCTGCAGACAATCGATAAAACATGTCCGGTGTTATTGCTAGCTAGACGGTTCATAGGTGGTTTGTACTTTGTGGTGATGAGTTGCTTATATTTTTGTGTTTGCTACTTGCTGGTGGTGTGAACTTTGTGGTGATGAGTGCTATGAGATGCCATCTTATTATGCTAATTTGGTTTAACTATTTCAAATTGAGTCGAGCATACTCACCATTCTAAATTAATTTTACTGATATTTTGTTGGACCGGTCTATTGATGCTTTGCTGGAAGGACCTTCCTGAGTAACGATCGAGAAACTGCTTGTTTCCTACCGTCGGTCACGAAATGTTGTAATTAGAGACCTATAGGAACAAGACTGCACTATCTACCACTGCACCACCTCTAGGTTGTGTTAATTTAATGGGAAACACTTACCTTATGGTTGTGTTAGGCGAATTTTTAATATAAATCAGTAATTCGCAGGCGAAACACTTCACTGCCTTCGCAAAGACTCTCGACTTTTGCTACACGCAGATCTGCAATGGCTCGTGGCTGGAATGGCGGATCCTAGCGGCGGCATGAAGATGGTTGCGCCGCCACCTCCCAGCTACAAGAAGCTGAAACAGCTCGACAAGGTTAGTTCTCTGGTTTGATCCACTATATTTTCCCCTATCGTCCTAGGGATTTCTAGATTTGGGTATCTAACGGATTGATGAGCATATACAGTAGAATCAGATTTCATCGTACCCTCATATTTGCACTTCGATTGGTGTTACAAGTTGATAGGCTATAGACAATTCATAGGTGTTAGATTCAATTAGTTTTCAATTTGCATCGTTTGATGGATTGATAGGTTCTTGTACTTTACTAGCTTTTAGAGGTGCTTGAAGCCACTAAAGCTGGGCTGCAAGAGGTGAAGAAAGACCTGCAAGAAAAACATGGCCCTCATGGCGCAACAAGAGGCTGTAAAATACAAGGAGCTGTGTCAGGAAATTATAAATAAAAATATGCAAGAGATGAGAAAATTCAAGGAGATGGCTGACCAATTGTTACATGAACAATTGCAACAGAACAACAAATACAAGGAGATGTGTGCCCATATGTTACGTCAGGACAATGCCTTATTGAAAGAAATAGGTGAGATTCTTGACCAGGAGTCGAAAGACCTAGTACTAAACTGGAAGGAAAACCTGAAGAGGAGGCAAGGTCATGGAAGGAAGAATGCACAAAGACTAACATCAAGCTTAAAGCAACTACCACTGAGCTGGAAAATGTGAAGGGAAAGTTGAAACATGCGATGGAAGTGTATAAGCAATTGGTTGAGTAGCTAATTATCGAGATCGAGAAGGAGAATCAATGGATACAATGGAGTGTTATCCAGATGGAGAAGGAGAAACAACGTATACTACGCGAGAAAGATAAAAATAGGTAGTGCTTGATTATTATGAAACTTGTTCCTTGTTGATGTTTAATTATTGGTTGTTACTCCTGTGCACTTCATAGTGATGAACTGCCATGACACGTTGTGTTATGAAACTTGTTGCTGGTTATGTTTTCTTTAGGTCAACCAAGCGAAAAAGGGATCAACGATGGGAAGGATCCTCAGAAGCTAACATGAAGCTTGAAGCTACTGCCGCTGAGCTGCAGGAGGTGAAGGGACAGCCGCAGGATGGAGCTATGGAAGGAGAATCAACGTCTACAGATGGAAATTGATGATTAGTTCTTATCATTATGATTACAAATAGGTGGTTATGATTATTGTGAAAATTGTAATGATGATCATCCTATGATGTTTGCTACTTTGTGGTGTGAACTTTGTGGTCATGAGTTGAGAAACTTGTTGTTACTTGGTGTTGTGAACTTTGTGGTCACAAGTTGAGAAACTTGATGCTACCTGATCTTAATATGTTGTTTGCTGTTCGGTGGACGACAAAGGTCCGGTCTGTTGATGTTTTGCTGGAAGGACCTTCCTGAGTAATGATCGTGTAACTGCTTGTTTGGTCTGTTGATGTTTTGCTAGAAGGACCTTCCTGAGTAACGATCGAGTAACTTCTTGTTCCTTACTGTGGTTCCAACTCGTCATAAAATTTAATAAGGTCCCACAAGTCAGTCTGATAAAAACGAAGGAAAATTAAAAGGATACAATATCAATAGCAGGGGTCGAATCTGTGACGTTTGATCCTGAAAAGGGTACACAGAACCACGAAGACATAATAAAATTTGTGTATTTCCAAACTAAGTAGTTCTAGTTTACCAAGTGCAGCCAACGACTATATCTCAAACCGCGTACACTGCAAGGGGCTCGCCAGCACGCTCCTGTGGGTCGTTGTGGCAAATATCTAGCCTAGAGGCGTTGGTGCACAGATCTACAACCCACAGCGAGAATGACACATCCTCGCATCGAAGGGAGGAGAGTGAGCTACGGTCAGGTTAGTACCCTGTTTTGTGCCTCAACTTTCCCCTTTCTTAAGAGGGAAGTGATATTTCGAATTGGGGATTTTGATTGAAGCACGATTGTTGTTACAAGTTGATTGATAGGCTTTAATTTAGAAAGTGCAAAACTAAGCATTGATTTCAAGTTGTAATGAATTTTTTTGAAGCGTTTGTATAATCCAACATCTTCTTCTATTGGTAGTTACTGCTCAGAGACATCTTCCTGCAATAGTAGCCATTGGCATCCTAAAGACAAGTGCAAACACGGGTTGAGAGCTATGGTGAAGTATGCTTGGACCTTTCTCAACCCTGGCTGCCGATTTGCGGGCTGCCCAAAGGTAATGGCTAGTTGGCTACCTGCTTATGTGGTTCCTATGGTCAACGACAATTGTTAATAGGGTGTTTAATTTGCAGGAAGAAAAAGAGCAATGCGATTGCTTCTGTTGGATTGATCCCGAATGGGATGAAAGGTCGTATGCTGTTATGGTGAAGCTCTTGAAGAAGAAAGCGAAAGCTGAAGAGGATGTAAAGTAGTGGAAGGAAGAATTGGGAAAAGTTAACTGTGAGCTTAGAGAAATTAGGAATGAGCTCAAAATAGCGCGACAAAAACTTCAGAAGGCTACCGCTGAGCTGAAGTCAATTGGGAATTATAGGCACAATGTCAAACTCGCGCATGTGTTGGTTGCTTTATTTGTTGTTGTCGCGAGAATGGCGGGATTCATGCTCGGTGGCAAGGCTAATTAGATGTATCTGAACATTGTGCTAATCACGTATTCTGCAAATGTCACTTTAGTATTGTGAACATTGTGTCGATCATGTATCTGAACATTGTGTCTTATGCTTCCGAGCATTGTATTGATGATGTATTGCTAAAATCGACCAAGAAATGTGCGGCGGTTAATATCCACCATATTGTACTGACTATTTAGTCCGACATGTTCACATTTCCAAGAACATAATTTCCTTTAGGTTCACCAACAATCATAATGAATTATTATTGTTACATCGAAACCAACAGAGTAGCAGCGATGGTTGTTTTGGGTGGCGAAGGAGCGGTGAATTTACTGTAAATGCGGAGAAAGGAGCGGTGGATTTGTTGTAAATGAGGGCATCCCTTGACTTCTTCCGGCTGGTGTACAATAAACCTTTTGCAATTGCATCTCCTCCTCTCGGAATGAAGTTCCATAAGAGTACAGTGCTCTCCTCCAAGTCTCTATATCAATTTGAATGTGCATTTGACCTGGCACTTTGATGTTTGATCAAACTATTTTTAGGACGTGGGTAGGTCAGTAATCATGTCGTCGAGGCGGTTGCCGTTATCGCTGGTGGTGCTCCCTACCGAGGTGAATATTGACATCACCGGCCACCTCGCTGTGACCACGGGGCGGGCCATGGATGACCTCCACAGCCTACGGGTGACCAAGTCCAAGTGTTTCCCACGTCCTCCATCACGCTATCACGTCACTTGTGGCCCAAAGATGGAAGGAGATCAAGTCCAACACGTTTTGGACATTGGATTCGGACTGCATGACTGGGCCAACTTGCAACGGACGCCACAACCTCATACGAACTCCGTTTGGGACGTTCTTTATATGGTTGGAACGAAAATTTCATAGAGCTTCGAATGGCACCGGTCTCATCAAAATTCCATCTGAGGCGACGAGAATTGTAATGACCCGGATTTTTGGTGAGGAAAATCCGAACCCCTGTACCCTTGCTATAGTCCCTGGATTAGTCGTTATCGCGTACAGAATTCATCACAGACGATATATCATAGCCATACATCGAAACACACAAATATAGGTATTTAATTTATTACAGATCCATTATGGAGTACAAAATTACAAGTCTCTTGGCTGAATCAGAGTGAAAAGTCTACGCAGCGGTAGCTAGCATCCCAGAAGTGTCTCCATCTTTTTCTTCTCGCCCACAAGCATCCTTGAGCGCAGCGATGTCTCCCTCAGTCGTACCACCCATCGGCATTGTTGTCGTAGTCGGACTCGTACCCTGCACACCCAAAGTCTATCCCCAAGGAACGGGATAAGTCCACGTCACCTACTGTATGCAGCTTTAAGTGGCCTAACTCTAAAGGGTAAGAAAAGTGACAAGGTAAAGGCTCCGGTTTCCTATGCAACAGCAGCAAAGCATAACAAGAAATATCTCCATATAGGTCTCCACCCATTCTCTCAGCACAACTCGGGAACACCTGGTACCCCAGGGACCCGTCTCCACAACCTATCTCCATCTAGGGTCGATGCGAGAACTTCCTCTCCTCGCACCTCAATGATTGCAATCAAATCCGTGAGGTAGAGGGAGCAACTCTCCTCTCCCCGACTGCAACCACGGCTCACCACACTCTCAAACTACAAGGGGAGGTAGAAATCCCAAAACATGAGAACAGAGCTATCAAGGGCATGTCCATGACCGAGGACACGGCTATACGTATAGATCTAAACTCTGCAGAGCGTGTACACCTGTACCCAACTCGGAATGGCACCCGGTCGGTGTACGGCCGACCGAGCCCATCCTACCATGCGAACTCTTGGTAGTTACGGTTCCACCCTACATCTGGGCCTCAAAGCGATCCCTCGCAAAGGACTGCACCGGAACTTTGAAATGCTCCTATGTGGCCACACGGGAGACGCTCTGGCAGAAGATGGGCACTAACCCACTTCACCCCTACTGATACCCTCTATCCTACTGGCAGGTATGGTACCGCACTTGCCGAGCTCAACTCGGCCCTAACCCCACTCTCGGTGAGGTGGTGTGTACGAAAAGTCCCGTGAAAAAGGTCTGTCCACTCGTTTTCAGATCCGGGCGAGCTCATGTCCTCCAAGCGTATAATAAAACCCCAACACCTGTGCTCCAAAAACCGTAAAAGTGGGAATGCACTGAGGAGTGCATCCCCATCCCCGATCCCAGATCGGTTGTTTCGAGCTCACCCCTACCAAAGTACCCAAAACGCCTTCTCCTGTCGGTTTCACCTCACACACGCCAAGAACCACTATATCCCTCCCAACACATGCATCGCGAAGCTCAGTGCATATACACGCTTATATAACATAGTAGTAGGGCAATCAAGGATAGGATAAATAAAGAAGGCTACGCAAGGTTCATCAAGTAAGTAAAGCACTAGTATACTACATAGCAATGCCTAATAGGTATTCAGAATCAGTCGGGCATGAACCTGCAGATGGGTAGTCGTCGACGACGTAGTCGTCGGTGTAGTCGTACTCCAAGCTCAGCTCTCCGGCTCCGGCTGCTCCTATTATCGTATAAATAAGATAAACACGGGTCCTAGTTGCAATTAACTCCAAATGAAAAGCAATTAAGAACCAAAAGAGAGCAAACACTAGCCTATCACAAACTTTAAGGTTTTAGAAGAGTTTTGGAAAAGGTTTTATAATTTTTGGAGCCAAAATGGATTTACTAGGATTTTCCAAAGATAAAATACATTTCTGAAAATAAAATACGCATCCACAATATAGCTAACTATAAATTGACTATAGGCTGACTCCAGCTATCTCTTAGCTAACTACAGGCTGGCTGCAAGCTAGCTCTTGTTGCACACGTGGCTGCCACACAAGTGGCTATAAGCCAGCTGCAGCACACGTGGCTGAACACGTGGTGGCTGGCGTGGCCGGTGCAAAGGATCCCGGTGGGATCCGTTGCAGCTTGGTGCTGTGCAGGTAGTGGTGTGGCTCAGTCGGTATTGGTTGGGCGCAAAGGATCTGGCGGATCCGGTGTGGCACGGCACCGTGCAGACGTGCGTGTGGTCTAGCTGTGGTTGGTTGGCCACACGGGATCTAGGGGATCCGGCACGGCAGGCGACGGTGAAGGAGTGGGTGTGCAGCAAAACCCCAGATGGTTTTTGGGTCACCCGCCAAGCGTTCGACGGAATGCTCCAAAGGAGCGGCGGGATGGTATGGGCTCACTAGTGGTGAGGTATCACGGCGGCTGGTCAACAAGCGGCACGGCGCGACTCAGGACGTCCTAGGGTCTCGATTGGGCACAGAAAAGCTCGTCCCTTGGCTGGTCTCCAGCCCAACGGCGGCGGAACGAGGCGTGGCGAAGCAGGGCAACACGGCGTCGAGGGCTGGGGTGCTAGCGCCGGTGTGCTCGCCCACGTGCGTACGCGGGAGCAAACGCGTGAACGGGTTTGCCTGGAGCTCGCGCGCCCAGGCGGGAAGGATGTCCTCGGCGGTGAGGTCCCGGTCGCGGCGGCCAGAGCGGCGGTGAGGTTCGGCTCACACGCGTGCAAGAGCACGGGCTTGGCTCACTGTTGGTATTTCTTAACGTCGATGCTAAGTTATGAGTTTCTAGCAACGATGCCAGAAATGACCAAATGGTAATCCTAACGATTACAAGACTCCGCAAGCGCACGGAAGTACCATTGTAGCATTTCTCCAAAGGAGTATTCCAAAGGGTATCGAATCCAAGGAAGGCTGGGCGGATTAACAAGTTCAACACTATTGCAATGAGTATAAGTCATAGACGGAAACAAACCAGACACTCAAGTACAGGGGTGAGGTATGATAGATAAGTTGGTAGTGTGAACACACAAACACACTCTCTCTAGAGGTCCTAGGCTTATGAGGCAACATACGAGTTAGTTCTAGGTTCTAAGGTACTAAACACACAAAGTTAGTAAGACAAGTCAGATACACACTAGCATTGCATGACTGCTAGCTCAAGCACCCAGGTACAAACGGGGAGCTAACCTCCCGCGTCGCTTACGCACGACTCCGGTTGTTAGACTTTACACTCCTACAACGTATCCGAACGTGGGGGATTCCAGAAGGGTCCAACGGCTGTCACTACTGCGGCCTACCCCAAGACAAACCGTGGGATACACTCATAAGCAACGTAGCTACGCAACCCAAGCACCACTCTTACGTTGTTAGTAGGACCCTGACCGGCCCGGGCTATTGTGACCCAGGTCAGAGCCACCAAATAAACCGGCCAATTACACCGAGTACCGTAGCTTGAGCACGAACTTCATACAACACAAACATGGGATCTAACTGGATCAAACTAGGCTAGGTACACAAACGGATTTGTGCTTTCCTATGTCTATTCAACAAGATCAAAGGGTTGTGTTCGTGAAAAACACGAGCCTCTAACTTATGAACAAACACCGAAAACATGAGTAAGTCACTCGTCAACTGGATCGAAAGGCCTTGTTCATCAAGAACATGAGCCTCTAAATGATGAACAAGCGAAGAACACATGAACAAATCACCCATGTATACAAGCACAACTTTATATGAAATAGCTAAATAACTGAAGTAGATCAAAGTCATACAATAAAATAAAGATACAAGAGAACTCATACCTAGATCCCAAAGTAGACTTGGAACCTGAAGTAGAACTACTCTAGCCTACCTCCTAGCCTTAGAAACCAAAAGTGAGAGAGGAGGAGTAAAGTGTGTTGGTTAGAAATGAACCCCCTCCCCTTCTATTTATAGGCCCGAGCACCGGCGTCAAGAGGAGTGAAACACCCCGGGAATGGCCTCTAGGACCAATGGCCAAGCACCACGTGGAAGCCCAGGATCAGCTGACCCGTTAGTTCGGCCGATCCTAGGGTCGGTCGACCCCCAGGTGGGCCCCCTCAGGGTGTACTTCCTTGGGGTGGCTGTCCTGTGGGCCCTTAGGTCGGTCCCCGGTGTACACGTGCTCTTGAGGCGGTTTAGGCGCTCTGGTGGGCCCATGGATCCATGTGAAGTCCACGTGTCACGCTCTGATTCATCGGGGCTTGCCTCCCTTGGATTGGTGACATGGCTTGCATGCATGGCACCTGAGGTGGCAGCCACTCCTTGGCTGAGGTGACGTGGCATGAATCATAGAAGGTGAGTTTGCCACTTCTTTATGCTTATTTTCCTGCAATCACATAATCTCCAAGGACAAATGGAACTACATTATTCTTAACTGAAATGCGTGTAAGAAATGCCTCTTGCTCCTTTATTCATGAGTAAATTGACGGATAAAGTAAGCACTTAACAGTCGTCAACAACTCCCCCAAGCTAGCCTCTTACTCGTCCTGAGCAAGACACTTAGGACTTAGGTTGGTTGATCAGGAGTTGCTACGATGTTGTATTCCTGGTTTATGACAAGCATACAACTAGTTACTCTATCAAGGATTGAATGAGTTGGCATTAATCTTACCTTATGCTTGATTGATATGGGGCTTGTAGCTTCACCTACCTTGGGCGGTTGAAAGATAGAACGGTTCTATAGAAATTACTAATCACAAGTGCCTTGATCAGTTATCAATCCGGAGGTTTTTCAAATTTTCACAAAGAAATCAAAGTTCCTCGAATGATACCCTTGGATCGCTCATTGTGTATAATTCCTCACCAAGGCATTAAATTGTCTTCTTTCACCACCTACTCCTAATGAGCTGATATGTGGAGCTGTAGGTAGGGAAAACATGTGGCATACCTGTTTCTCATGTATTGTCGAGTCGAAAACCGGATCCTTGGGAGCAACAAGTCATACAACCTGATCAAGATGTGCATGTGTGTGTATATGATGGATGGATGATGAAGTCCTTTTTGCATATGATTCTCTATTCTCCCTTTGAAATTTTTGAGACTTGGGCTATGTCTCTTTATTCTTCTTTTTCTCTTTATTTTTCTCTTCTTTCTCTTTTTTTCCCACATAGCCCATAGTCCTTGCTGAATATTTTTGGAGAGAGAGAGAGTAATCATAGAACACTTCGCGGAGCTTTATTTGTGGAATGGATGGGGGATGGATGAAATGATGGGTGCTAACTTTCGGTGTAGAAGTTTAGCATATAGTGGCTGTGTACGTGATCTTGATCATGGGAGCATGACAAGTTTCTCGCCGAGGGTCACAACAATTCGACAAGACTCAATGAAGAAAACAAGTAGCATATGTGGAGGCTAACAAAAGCTACGATCTACATATGGCTTTGGACAGGAATTTCTCATCATTCAGGAACTTATCATTTTATCATTTTTCAAAAGAAAACTCCGGATATCAAACATCACTTAGCTCATAGCAACCCTATTATACCATATCAAAGCTCACAACAACCTAGGAAAAGGTCATGCTTTTTGCTACCCACAAGTTTCAAGCTAAGGTTTGATCATACAAGCCAACAAACTCAAAACTAAGATAGGGTACTAAGCTGTAGCAAGACATACGAAAGGAATAAACAGAGTAACTATTCATCAATTCAATCATGGAGAACAAAAGCATTCTTACCGCGCATATGAAAGCAAACTAATTTTGGAAAGCAAATAAATATTTTTGGTCTTTTTAATTTTGCAGATTTTTATGTGTTTTTAGCATATGAGATTCTGAAAATAAAGATACGAGTTACCTCAGAGTGGGGTCCTCCCCCAAGCTAGCTTTAGGCTCACTACTGTGGAGGGGGAAATCCCATCCACCGGTAGTAGGCCCTCTGCTCCTCCAGCTGCTGCTGCTGTGCCTGCTCGATGGCATGAAGTCTTTCGCCAGACATACGCTGCTAGTCCCAGGTGGACTCAACGTGCTGGTGCACGGTCTCCTCCATGTCGCCGACTCGGATGTTGAGCTCGCTCATCTGCTGAGTGAGGGTGGCCCCACGAGATGGCGAGCGCAACCCGAACGACGAAGATGTCGCATCTCCGTAGGCAGTACCGGCAGGGATGGACCACTCACCACTGCCCGCACTAGCCCAAGCCGAGCTACTCGCACCCTGCTGGTACATGGGCTAATCCCAACCGGGAGCATACCCGGGAGTAACCCCAGGCATGTACTCGGTAGAGGTCCATGTGCTGGGCGGAGGTGTGGTAGGCTGAGGCGACGGCTGCGGTGGTGGCTGTGGTGGCGGCTGTTGTGCTCTAGCTGCTCTCCTCGATGCACTCCTAGTAACCCTATCACCAGAGACACTAGAACGATGAGGTTCCTCGAGAGGAACGGTCAGTGGCCCTTGGCCGAACAACCTAAAATCCGGGTTAGGTAACCGAATTTGGTTTGTATGGCCCGGGTAAAAGAAAACCAAAGAATCACCCGGACCCTTCTTAAGAATATGCCCCTGAGTCAAATAAGCGTCATCGATCTGAGTCCGGGGATTAGCAATGGAGGGCACATTGGGCCCTTGCATAATCCCAAGATTCGTGACGATGCGAGAAATCAAAGACGTACACTCAATAGAACCCGTCATCTTAAAATTCGTCAACCACTGCCGAATCATAGCTTGCACAGGGAAGATCTTGATCCATCTGACCGCGGCATATAAGATCATCATGTCGTCAGTGCGCACGGGTCGTACATCATCCCTTGGAAAGAGAGTGATAGCGAGCCACGTGTGCCACAGTCGGAGAGTGGGATGCAAGATATCGTTGCACCAAGGTGACAACTTGCCGCGAATAGGCCGACCAGAGAGTTCTTCCCAAAAACTTTCGTGATTAAAACCGATGCAAGCTTGATCAAGAGAAAGAGCGCAGCGGTGATGAAAACCGAGGGTGCGGCTAAGATCTTTCCATGAAACTCGATACGGAACTCCATGAAATCGAAATGAAATACCGGATGCTTCCTCTTGAAGAGTGCAGAGAAACTGGATGGTGGTAGGTCTAGAACCAATCTCCTGAACCGGGACAAAACCTTCCCAACTAGAGGTTGCCAAATGGAATCGAACTCGGAGTCCATACCTATTTTCTCGAGAAGGTCCGGGTCGAACTCCTGAAGGACCGGTTAGGCGACCAGAGAGGGGAGGGGAGTGAATGGGAGCCGATAAAAAATTCTTCCCGAAGGATGAACTCGACCTAATATGATAAATCCATTGGGACGCCTCGGAGTGTATGGTGGTGGAGAGGATGAACGAGTTGAGCATCATGGTGGAACGGGTGGCTCTTTCGTGTGTCCACGCGGTTTGGTGTACCGCATGGACGAACTCCGTGTACTCCTCATGCCATCGAGGGGCAGCGTGTCGCTCCTCGGTGGTGCCACATCTTCCTCCATGCTTCGGGGAGACTCGGAGATCGAGTGCCTCCTCGAAGAGCTTGATAATGGCACCTTTGATGATGATGAACATGTCTTCTCGGTGAAGACATTGGTGGCTATCTTCCACATTGTTGTTGCACTAACTCACAACGAGTGCACCGGGGGTTTCTTGCCGGTGGGAAAAACACACAAGAGAAGTATATGGAGTGATGGAAATTATGGTGAATTTTCTTTATTATTATTGTTGGAGGGTGGTGAGTGAGGTGCACAAGTTAGGATGGACATTAGCCCATAGGGTTTGTGGATTCTTGAACATGCAACCGCCTATCAAGGTGAAGCTAAACTAATTCATTGAGGTGTGAACATGAGGCCACTTTAGCTAAACCTACAAAAGATATGTTGATGGGATCTACGGGAGTAGTGAGACCTATACTCCCGAAAAGCATGGTGGCTAACCTTAGGCATCAAAGCATTATCAACATGAATGAAACAAAAGAATCGGTGATAACATGACAAGATCATCATCCCCATGGAACTCAAATATTTCTAGGTTGTTTCTGGAACTTATGGGCTATGTACTCAAGAACACGAATTAACAAATGCATAAATTACTTACCAGGCGAAGGGGAGCACCGGGGGCCATGAGAGGATGCCAGGCCGGCCGGCCTAGGCCGATCGGCCTAGGCCGATCGGCCTAGGGGGCCTCCTGCTCCTTTCGCTTTGATCTTTCTCCGAGACGCTTCTTGCTCCCTTCTTGCCTTGTGTTCGCGTGATCCATGAGATTCCATTGCCCGAACCGTTCACAATCACTCCTTTGCTTGCGGGATTAATCTTCCACCTCCATTGTTTTGCTTTGTGTCACTTTTTTTTCTTACCTCTTGTGCTTCCACTAATTTCCTGCAAAACAAAGCCCTTGCTTCCCCCATGCTTGTCCTTTACATGTGCCCGAGATGCCAAAAGATGGAGGCTTCCCGCGATGCATCATGGGGCACTATATGTTAATCAAGCTCAAAAACCTCCCCTTAATCAAGTTTAGATGCTAATCCTTCCTCTAATTTTGAAAATTTAAAAATTAACTCAGCGCTAGCGATGAGTCCAAATATATCATTAGAGGAGATCTTAGGCATCAAAAATGACTGTAAAATCTATTTTGGTTACTCCGGGATCGATTGCTTTCATTAATTGATAGCAAGCTCCTCCAGCTTGACCGAGGGGGCATAGGTTTAGGTTTTAATTTTGGCCAAACATGAGAGAGAGATTTTGAAAAAAAGTAAAGTCAATGGGGCTTAGAAAAAAAATCTAAATCTAGAGAAACCGGTGGATGTCAAGTTGAATGAAACCAAAAATAAAGTTGCTTATGTTCACGTGAGTCCTACCATGCGTCAAAGATTAAAAACATTAAACAACATAGCAAGGCTCTACCCGTGTGTTTTTAACATGTGAAACAAGCCAACCTAAACATCATGTAGAGGATGAAAGGTTGGGGTAGGTTCTGAATTTTTGGTCTTGGTTTCTCAAAAAGAAGCAAACAAAACTTCGGATGGCTCAAGTCATTGGTTTATGATCAATATAAAATTCAAGAAAAATAACCGAGCAATTATAATATCTCTAAAAATTATTCAACCACACAAGAGTTTATGGTATGTATTGCGTAGCAAACTCTAAGATCAACTTACCTTGAAAACATGAAAAATTCTTCGGGTTGCCCTCCCGGTAGCTTGACTCTTCAACGGGTTGTCCTCCCGGTAGCTTATTCTTGACTTGATGAATGAGTTGCCTCCTGCCAAGCGCTTCATTTATAGTCTATAGCTAGACTTCTTCTCTTCGCTCTGGATCAACGCTCTTTGCGGGTGTTGCAATCTTGGGGACCCCATTTCTACACCATCCATGGCTTCGGTGTAGGTTTATTCTTCGGCTTAGTCATCTTTTTGGTCTTCACAGGCGGGCGTTGATTCTTGGTCTTGACAGATACAACAACTTTTGCGTTTTCTTCGCTTCATTCTCCCTTGACTCCTCCCTTCCGATGCGACGATGAGGCAGAATGTATTTAACATGAATCGTGTTACATACCTCGAATCATGGTTGACTTGAATGCACTCCTCACGCCATCGATGTTGAACTTGATCTCCCTCTTGCTTCGGCCTCCGCTTTTAGATCTTGTGTTGCACATCACCTTTACCTGCAAAGTTTTTCTAGATCATCCACAAAATATATGTTTTTTTTGTTGGAGATGTAGCCGTCCATCTCCGGTTAGGGTTAGTAATAAACAAAATATATACAAAAACTTAAAAGAAAACTAGGGTTTAGCAAAACCCTAGATTGATTTTTTTTGTTTTGAGGACGATCAAAATTAAGAGATGCAAAAGAAAAATCAAGGGAAAAACTGAAAATATTCACAAATGCAAACTAGATTGAATCTTGATTACTTGTTCCCCGGCAACAGCGCCAGAAAAAGGGGCTTGTTGACGATGTATATGCGTATCCAATTTTGTTTGGACTTGCAAGCGGACAAGTCCTCCGTCGTAGTCAAGGGACCCTTCTTCCCTTAAGTGTGAACCCAAGGTATCGATTCCATGGAACAATGTGTAACGCAAGATCCAATCTAATAAGCGGAAAATACTTTGATCTTGAGAGGTTTAGTTTTGCATCTAATCTAAGAAAGAGCCATGAAAGCACATCTAATCTACTAAACACCGAAGGTAGCAATAGAAAGAGAGATAAAACCAATCTTGAGATTGGATTGGGTCTTTTGTTGAAGTTCCAAAAACAAAGAAGAATAAAGCAAACGAATCTCATTACTAGCCTCTTTAAATCGTGGCTTCCGTTCCAACTCTGAAGATGCCCGTCTTTTGGAGCCACAGTCCTGTCACAACGCACTCCTATTCGTGTGGGTTAGCCTAGGGCAAGTCCAAGAGAACAAGTTGAAAATGCTTGGTAGATCGGGTGTGCACCTCTAGCCACCATGACTATAAGAGCACCCTAAGCAATCTAGCTATAGACTAGATTGGGGAAGAAGCAAACCCAAGCGAAGACAAAGTTGTAGAGAAAGCACTTGATCGCTAGAAATCGGATTCAATCTTGCAAATTCAACACGAGAGTATAATACATGGACAAGATCACCACCGGGATCCTACCTTGATCTTGATCCTAGCTCCGGGAACTCCGATGTGGTCTTCCATGCAAGGTTCTCACGTCGGCTAGGGAAGCCCTAGTCAACCATCTCGACCCTCTCCTCTCTGGAATGGTGTCCCTCTCTTCTCTGCTCCTCGGCGGCGGATGATGAATGAATTGATGCGTGGCTCTTGGCGAGGGGGCTATAAATAGTCCGAATGGCAGCTAGGTCAAAGGGGGCGCCGAACCGGGCCCGGAATGGGCTGGGCCGGCCGGCCTGGGCCGACCGGCCTGGGCCCGTTTCGGCCCCGACTTCCTCCCCAGTTGCTTCTCGCGCGATTCCTCATTTGTGTGCACTTGCATGTGGGCCTTTGACGTCGTTTCCTTCGCGGTTAAGGCTTGAATGCTTGCCATCCAAGCTTCACTGTTTTCTGGTTGAGTCCCTGAAGATTTGCACGTTGACGCTTCGGTCCTCGGGTCATTTGGAGTCATGTTCATCGCGTGTCTTGACTCTTGTCGGGCTTCATGATCTTCTTCCAAAGTGCTTGATGAACTTATCCCGAAAGTCTCCTCTTTAGCTTAGATTTCCTGCGTAAACAATAAACTCCAAAATCGACATGCAAGAGTGAACTTGTTATATACGGGGGGGTTAGTTCCAGTGGTTAGAATAATAAATCAATGCCAACATTGAAGGTAAACTCATGGCTAGGTTGACGGAAATTCACTGTCAACAGCGTAGCCGACCTCGATACGCTCGGGGGCTTGGCTTTGCCGATCTAAGGGTCCTTCGACCTGAGGGATTTTTAATTACTTATGTGTGTCTTTCCTTAAAAGGCCTTTTAATTTGATATGCGCATTCTTAGTCGTGTGGTTGCAAGACCTTGAGTCTCCAACTCCCCCTCCGCGCCGGCTACACCTAAGCCTCCATGCGGGTAGTGTAGTCGATGGCTCTGTGCCTTGCTATATCTACGGACGACAACGACGATCAAACGCATCCTTTACGGCTCTGCGTCTTCATTGCACCCGCTAGGGTCCGCGTCCTGGTGCACCCGCTATGGCTCTACACGTAAACGGACCTATTCCAATCAGCCTATATTTCTGCTTCCTGGGCAGAATGGTCGTAGGTTCGATTGAAGACCCTCCGGGGTAGGTGTGCCTCGCTGCTCTACCAGATCCATCTCGGCGCCTAGAGTCCAGTCTATGATTTTGCCAGGCTCCCGAGGTCGGTGTGCCCATTACTTAGGTCATCAATACCTTAGTACCATGGCTCCGCTGGATGATTGGCAGCTATGCTGGTCATTTGGGTACCAAAATGGCCTTCCTGAGGTCGGCGTGCTATTATAGCCCTGCCAGCCTGTTCTGGACGTCCCCCTTGCTTTAGCATGAAGGCCTCCCTGTGGGGTGTGCGCCTAATGGCCCTGCCAAGCATCTCCGGGTGCTTGGGCGCTGCTAAATTGAGACCTTCCTGAGGTCGGCATGCCTTGGGTGGCTCTGCAAGACTCTTTGCATCAGTGCAGGATATCTAGGTGTCTCTACACTCCGTTTGTTCAAGACCAACGCTTCCCGCGACCCCGTCGTCACCTACTCAACGTCCTGAGACCTTCCCACGGCTCTGTCGTCACCCAGTCAAGGTCGAAAGACCTTCGTGCGACCCCATCGTCACCTACACAAGGTCCTGAAACCTTCCTGCGAACCCGTCGTCGCCTAGTCAAGGTCGGGAGACCTTCCCGCGACCCTGTCGTCGCCCTGTCAAGGTCAGGAGACCTTCGTGCGACCCTGTCGTCGCCTACACAAGGTCCTGAGACCTTCCCGCGACTTCGTCGTCGCCCTCTCAAGGTCGGGAGACCTTCGCGCGACCCCGTCGTCACCTACACAAGATCCTGAGACCTTCCCGCGACCCCGTCGTCACCTACTCAAGGTCAGGAGACCTTCCCGCGACCCTGTCGTCGCCCTCTCAAGGTCGGGAGACCTTCGCGCGACCCCGTCGTCGCCTACACAAGGTCCTGAGACCTTCCCGCGACTTCGTCGTCGCCCTCTCAAGGTTGAGAGACCTTCGCGCGACCCCGTTGTCACCAACACAAGGTCCTGAAACCTTCCGGCGACCTCGTCGTCGCCTACTCAAGGTCGGGAGACCTTCCGGCGACCCTGTCGTCGCCCTTCGCGCGACCCCGTCGTCGCCTACACAAGGTCCTGAGACCTTCCCGCGACTCCGTCGTTGCCCTCTCAAGGTCGGGAGACCTTCGCGCGACCCCGTCGTCGCCTAAACAAGGTCCTGAGACCTTCCCGCGACCCCGTCGTCGCCTACTCAAGGTCGGGAGACCTTCCCACGACCCTGTTGTCGCACTCTCAAGGTCAGGAGACCTTCGCGCGACCCCGTCGTCGCCTACACAAGGTCTTGCGACCTTCCTGCGACTTCGTCGTCGCCCTCTCAAGGTCGGGAGACCTTCGCGCGACCCCGTCGTCGCCTACACAAGGTCCTGAGACCTTCCCGCGACCCCGTCGTCGCCTACACAAGGTCGGGAGACCTTCCCGGGACCCTGTCGTCGCCCTCTCAAGGTCGGGAGACCTTTGCGCGACCCCGTCGTCGCCTACACAAGGTCCTGAGACCTTCCCGCGACCCCGTCATCGCCTACTCAAGGTCCTGAGACCTTCCTTCGACTCTGTCGTTACCCAATCAAGGTCGGGAGACCTTCGCGCGACCCCGTCGTCACCTACACAAGGTCCTGAGACCTTCCCGCGACCCCGTCGTCGCCGACGCAAGGTCCTGAAACCTTCCTGCGACCCCATCGTCGCCTACTCAAGGTCGGGAGACCTTCCCGCGACTCTGTCGTCGCCCTCTCAAGGTCGGGAGACCTTCCTGCGACTCCGTCGTCACCTACTCAAGGTCCTGAGACCTTCCCGCAACTCTGTCGTCGCCCAGTCAAGGTCGTGGAGACCTTCGTGTGACCCCGTTGTTGCCCTCTCAAGGTCGAGAGACCTTCCCGCGACTCCGTCGTCGCCTACTCAAGGTCCTGAGACCTTCCCGCGACTCTATTGTCGCCCAGTCAAGGTCGGGAGACCTTCGTGCGACCCCGTCGTCAGCTACACAAGGTCCTAAGACCTTCCCGCGACCTCGTCGTTGCCGACTCAAGGTCCTGAGACCTTCCTACGACTTCGTCGTCGCCGACTCAAGGTCCTGAGACCTTCCCGCGACCCTGTCGTCGCCCTCTCGAGGTCGGGAGACCTCCTCCCAGCGTCTCCGTCATCATCCACTTCAGGTCGCCAGACCTTGTGGCACCTCCGTCGTCATCCTCTTCAGGTCGTTAGACCTCCCGACGTCTCCGTCGTCGTTCACTTCAGGTCGCCAGACCTCGCTGCAGCTCTGACAATCGGCGCGCCTTTCCCCTACCTGACCACATCCTGGTGCTTTTGTCCCTTGTGAGTGGACTGCAGCTTGTGCCTTACGAGGAAGCAGAAGGCCGTAGGTTCTCTTTTTCTTCATTTTTGGAACATCAAACCGGCCATCCTGGTCGCTTTACTGCTCGGGGGCTACTACACGAGTACGTCTTACGACGCCCTCTTCTTCTACGCCGCATCGACCTACTGGAAGCTTGCTTCCACTACTCCTCTACTTGACCTACCTACGGTTGACGTTGCGACCTTCCTGAAGGTCGCAGAAGCTCCTTTATGTTACCTGATCCAAGTCAGGTCGGCGGTTCTTCAAGATCGACGCCTTGTCTTCACTTCGACCTTCTGGACCTACATTCCAGGTGCTCTATGTTTGACTTCGTGCGCACATTGGAGGGGTTTTTCTTCTTTTGGATCCCCGTGCACCGTACGGGACCTCAGCGCTGCCATGCCTTCGCTTCGCTTCGACATGACCTCGTCTCGGCCGCTACGCCTACACGTCGATTGGGGGGCTTGAGAGACATGGGTACCCCTGGGTCCCCACCGACCAGGGTCTCAGCCGTCCCCGACGGGCGGGCCCGACCTACCAGAAGACCCGCCGACCTGTCACTGGGCCCGGCCCGACCTGACATGTGGGCCCAAGGACATGAAGACCGCTTGGAGTACAAGACAAGATAGACCAGCTCGGATAAGCTTTCCCTGTTGTAACCGATTAGGATAGATGGAAACCGACTTGTAGCCCAAGGTCGTCGGCCAATATAAGGCGGCCTGGGGCGCCCTCCTCGGGGGCAGATGACTCTCACATAATCCCACCACCAAACTGGACGTAGGGTTTTACTCTCCGGAGGCCCGAACCAGTATAAATCGCTGTGTCCCTTGTGTCTCGCCGAGATTTCCGTGCTCGTCCTACGTGCAACCATCTATGCTCTTAGTTCCTTGATCCCTCCATTAACCTACAACCGCTTGGGTCGCCCCCTTGCGGATCTGTCCAGATCTCACCCCCTGACAGAACCCTAGCTTTTTGGTAGAGCTTGGTTGTGATTCGATTCCTGGTGATTTAGTGTGTTTAAATCCTCAAGTTTTTCGGCATAGCGTCCCCTAGGGACGCTTCACATCTCCCCCAAATCTTGTCTCAATCCACTCAGCTGTTTGGGAGATCCATGGATGGATAGGTGAGGTTGGCTTGCGGTTTTCAAGCTCGAGCTGTTCCGTTCATGAGGGACGGATAGTCCGTCGTGTCCTCACGGACAGTCCGCGAGGAGGCTTGTTCTTCGGTGTTCGTCACGAGTTCATCTAGTTCTTGAGCGCTCGTGTTTCGATCCGTGGAGTCAGTTGGTTTTTGTTGGAGTGTGTTTGCGGACAGTCCGCCAGAGGGGTCAGACAGTCCGTCTGGCTCGGACAGTCCGAACTAAAGTGTCGGACGGTCTGTAGGACAGGGTGCATCTCTGGAGGTTCTGTCGACATTTTCAGATGGTCCGAACTGAAGTGTCGGACAGTCCGCAAGGCCCAGGCGGACGGTCCGTGGTGCCCATACAGACGGTCCGTGAGAGGCTACTTGGGGTGCAGACCTTCTGGTGGTTTTGTCCATTAATTCGGACAGTCCGTGGTGTCTCTACGGACAGTCTGTAAGTAGGTGTCGGACAGTCCGTCAGTTCAGTTCGGACGGTCCGTCCTTGGTGCTGCAAATCAGCCTAAGTCCCTAGCTCTTGAGTTGTGCTTCCGCTTTGAGTTAGTTTGGGCTTGCTCCTAAGGTTGGTAGGTCCGTTGTGACTACGTGACCTTGGCAAGTTCGTGTGGGAATCCTTGTGTGTGAATTTGGGGCATAGTCAAGTTCGACTCTTCGGAGAAGAATTTTTATCGGCTCCCATTCACTCCCCCCCTCTCTGGTCGCCTAATCGGTCCTTCACCGGCACCGGGCCTATTGCTATTTTTCGTGCCGGGTCGGGCGACCTGCCATGCTGGGGTGGCAGCCCAAGCCCGGGCACGGTGATAATCGGGTCGCGTCGTGCTTGGACCGGGCCAAATTTCCGTGCTTTCGGACGGGCCGCCGTTCTGCGGGCCATTTGGCCATCTATAGAGAGGGGATATAGGTCGTCTTCTCTGAGCATCTCAAAACCAACAAGGTAGTAGCAGCCACCCTCTTTGACCCGGCTGTCTAATCCAGAGCCATCAAGATGACCACCAGCGACCAAGTCCATTTGGTCTCGCAGGTACAACGCAAGCCTAAGTCCATTTTCTATGACAAAAAATAACCATCAAGACAGCTTCCACGTAGGATTCACATAGGATATGTTTCTGTCATGACATATGTTCGCCAAGGTGAAAGCTAACATGTCATCAATACCACATAGGATTTGACCCAAGTGTTTTGTGGCCCAATTCAGGTTTCTAGGAGCTTTCGGCCCACTTGACCCCTATCTGATTTTTTTTGCATTTGGGGCCATCTAAATTTTTGAGGGGCCTTTTTTTGGACTTTTAATTGCCATGCAGCCCAACTTAAATTAAGCTGCTATTAGATTTCAGCACAAGCTAATAAGAAAATAAACATATTAGATTGTACGTCTGCATCATCAACAACAAAATACGTCCAGATCAACACATAAATATAAATATTATTATAGGAACACATTACAGCCTTCACATCTCAGATAACATAATTAAAAACTATGCAAAAGCACACAACAATACATCAATACCCAGTTGCCATCAACGCATTTTGGCCACTCTTGCATATAAGTTGGCATATGTTTTGAGCCCAACACCTGACAGTACAATACCATATGTTAGATTATTTTTTTACACTCTATTGACAATATAAAATAGTCTATGGTTAGCAATATGACAAATATAGCAGCATATGTTTGGTTTACAAGTAGTATAGTAGTAGCAGATTTCTTTGCTTATATTTATTAACATAAAACGTGGCGAGAACAATTATAGTGGCACTCTTCTCTGCGTTGCTAAAACAAGTCTGCTGCTTACCTGTTGAACTGTTGCAGTTCATAACTGTTGCACGTCTATTCTGTTGCCGCACTCTAAGTTGTCAACAGGTGCAACGCAGGTGCAACGCAAGCCTAAGTCCATTTTCTATGAGGAAAAGTGGGACATATACAAGTTCAGTTGCAAAGACCAAAGCTGGATAGATGAGCTCTCCTAAAAGCAACTTCACTAGACAAAAATCTAATTAATGCAAGGAACCGTGCAAGCAACTAGTACCCAGCAGCCACCATAGCATTTTGACCACTCCAAATGTCAAGAAAACATTAGAAACATGAAAGTAGCCATTTTCAAACAAGTAACAGCTTGCACAATGGAAAAACCAAAAATAAAGATTGCAGTTCTGTATAGACAATATAAGCAGAACTATCTAAATCCAAGAAATTTAGAGATATCCATTTTATTTAATAAAAAACACAAGGGAAAATACATTTAGAATTAGTGTTCTTACCATGCTAGATCCCAACATGACAGCTTCGCCTGATTTAGATAGCCCTGTACAAAATATTGCTATTTAGTCATGTGCTAATTAATGCTATATAGAACTGATCATTTATGCCCTGAAAAGTTTTGAAGAAAGAACTTGGAAGCATGGTATTATAACGATTAGTACTACATTATTAAAAGATAAAAAGCATAATCCTGTAAGCTAGGTGGTTCACAACATATCAGGTTTCTAATTTTGACTTCTAGCTGAGATAATAGTATGCAACATACTCAACACCATCTCCAACCGCAAAGCAGTTCATGCTATAAGGGCTCTCAGAGCCAAGACAATGGTCCTTTTTCTTAAACAATCAAACCAGATCTAGCATTCAAGCAGAATTTACAATTTATAAAAGGTTAATTTCTTATTCCACTATTATCTGCATGCACAACCCTCTACTTAGCCGTTCTAATTCTCTGCCTATGCGTTTTCCTCTTATCCTATCTGGATCTTTTCTTGCAGCAAGTGCACCTAATAACAACAATATAATGTTAGTGTTAATCTCATAGTTGCTATTTGTAGTACACATGCAACTCATGTATATATTAAATGACTAGATGAATACAACATAGATTCAGACTACAATTTTTTAACTAGTTCATTCATGTCCAACTGAATTTAGAAGGCAGTAAACTTATGACAATGACATACATATTTAGCATTGCAATTTGGAAATATTGATAGTGACTTGTTTGCACAAGATAGATAGTCACTTGCCTTCATCTGTAGTGTCAACCAGATCCTGTTGCAGGGTGGGATCACTACTAGAAACCAACACATCATGTGTGGATGATGCATTAGGCAGATCTGAACTTGAAGCTAGGACCCTTATTTTCTGCCTAATGACCCGCATATGTTGTTCCTGAGGTGCCACCACCCTCTTAGATGCTTTTGTTCCTATAACATAGGTGTTCCCAGACCTTGTTGGATTCTTTGTATGAGCAGCGTTAGCAACCTGCAAAGCCTCATTAGACAAAAACTCGAGTGCAGCAGCCACGTGGCAAACTCGAGTGCAGACCATGATCACCATATATCACCAACAGCAACATCCGTACAGCAAACTCCATGAAGACAATCAGCACTAGCTCTGCTCTACTTCTATGTTGTCCGGCAGTACAAAACATTACTAGTAGTTTAAACTTTATCAGGATGGAAAGTAAGGAGCACTTTTATGCTAGTAAATCCAAATTTTCGTTACCAATCTTCATGCTCTACATGGGAATCCTTGTCATTGCTCTTGATGATTCCTGAAGCACCAAGCCTATGCTGAAATCTGCCACCAGCCAATGCCTACAGTATCCACAGAGCCAAACTCCATGAAGAAAATCAGCACCAGCTCTGCTCTACTTCTATGTTATCCAGCAGTACAAAACATTACTAGTAGTTTAAACTTTATGTTGGTACAAGTGTACAGCCAACAACAACGCGGAGGGACTCGCTGCAGCACCTCTGCGTAGGTACCGGTGTGGGTCACCGGTCAGACCTTTGCCCACCGGTCAGACCGGTGAAGGTCACCGGTCAGACCTTTGCCGGGGTGAACCGGCAAAAGACCTCCGAACGTCGCCCGGGCAGGATCCCGTCGGGGCGGCGCACGTAGGGTTGCTCTAGGGTCGGCAAGGTCACCTAGAACGCCCTCAATCGACGTAGAGACGAAGGAGGAACGACAAGTAGTAGATTGGAAAAGTTTAGGGCAAAGAGAAATGATAAAAAGATAAACAAAAGTGTTTGTGATCGATTGGATACCTCAATCGGCCGTGACCCTTTATATTTATAGGGTGGGGAGGTCTTGCCCCGCAAGGAAATCCTTTTACAAGCCTAAGTCTATCAGGACTCCTTGTTTTGGTTCGGACAGGGGGCACCGGTCAGACCGGTCAGGGTCACCGGTCAGACCGGTGCACTCGGCGTGCAGATCTTGTATAAGTCATATCTCCCTCATCCGGACTCCGATTTGGACGTTCCACATATGAATCTTGATCTACTCGACGAGACCTATCCAATGGTGAAGTCTAAATTTTATTTTATGGTCTTTGACCACACCGGTCTGACCGGTGGGACCCACAGGTCTGACTGGTCAGACAAGACGTGCCAATTTTGTGTGCGAACATATGCCCCCCTGTTTTCTGGTAAAGCTTGCGTGCCAGAAAACATTCACAAAGATTAAAATTGGCTAAAGACAATGATCAACAATGCATCGCCCATATTTTGCTCCTAAGGGCGATAATTGCTTTATCGGCCATAACCTTGCTCTTAACTCATGAAACAACTTGTTTCGGTCTCCATACCTGCTCGTTGCTCCATTGATCCTTGCTTCCGCATCCATTGCAATCTTCTTTTTTGTGTATGAGTTAAGCCTGAGGGACACCACCTCGGCTGTGAGTATTTTGATTCATTGCTATCCTTATGACCTTTTTTAGAGTTAATGGATGCACTTCCGACCAGATTATTATTAAGAACAATCGGTCTTTGCATTGAACCATGATTTACATATGTAGGAGGATATTGAATCATATATGAACGCATATGTAAATTAGCATAATCCAAAGGTGAATAATAGCAAGGATATGACCAGGACCATGGTGAGGTCGGTCCAGCATATGAATAAGGTGCAGCAACATAATTTTCTTGAGATTTGCAAGAACAAGGTATATTTTGAATTTTTGGTGAAAGTTTCGAATTTTTACCTTTACTTGGCCGATTCCCTTGCTTTTGGCTTGCTCCCTTCTTCTTGTACTTGGCCAAAAGCTCCTCGAAGGGCGGCTTCACCTTTTTCTTGACCATGGGACATCTCTGGGGACACCAGTCAAACCGGTCTGGGACACCGGTCAGACCGGTCGACGTGCTGCCAGTCTTCTTCGTCTTGCCTTGCCCCCCGAGCGTTGAAGCCTTCGCTGCAACCTTGGGGGTATCCTCCAGTAGCTTGTCCTGCACCTTTATTTCAGACCTTCGCTCACCAATGATTACATTTTTTCCTTTATCTTTTTCGGCTTGATCCGGCCGAATTAGCACTTTTGGATTGTTTAACTCAAGAGTATTTATCGGAAAGGGATTATGATCGACTTGCATAGCATGAAAAGTCAAACGACCTTCATTAGTAGCCGATTGCACTTGCCGACGAAATACATTGCAATCATTAGTTGCATGAGAATAAGAATTATGAAATTTACAATAAGCACGTATTTTCAACTCTTCTAGTGGAGGTATAGTATGAGTTATTTTAATTTTCCCACCTTTCAACAACTCATCAAAAATCCTATCGCACTTGGCTACATCAAAAGTGTATTTAATTTCCTCTTGCCGATTCTTACGGACCGGCTTTAAAGATTCACAAGTGCTAGGTTTATCTTTATTTGGCCATACAAATTCAGGATTTGAAACATCATTGCCTTCATCATCCGAATAATCAGATGCATAGTAAATAGGATGATTAGACTTTTCATTGGTTTTTTGTGAATTCTTAGATTCCTTAAGTCGGTTTTCATTAGCTAAAGATTTTTGCAACAATCGACTTACATCTAAGAAATCTTGACCATCTAGCTTCTCTTTATGGATATCAAGCAAACCAGAATAAGCAAGATCAGCTAGGTCTCTATCAAAAATTGTCAAACTATAGCATCGGTTTCTAGTCTCTAAATCTTCTAATGTACTCAGAAATAGATTCATTAGATTTTTTCCTAACCGATACAAGATGTGACAATTTCAACTCAGTTAGTAAAGAAATAATCATGAAATTTATTTTCTATATCAGAAAAAGTGTAAACTGAGTTGGGTGGCAAAGAAATAAACCAAGTAAATGCAGCACCCGATAGACATAAAGGAAACAATCTCATTTTACAAATATCATTAGAAGCAGTTGCGCCACATTGTATAGTAAATTGGCCTATATGCTCAAATGTACTTCTACCATCATCCCCACTAAATTTAGTAAACTCTGGTATTTTAAATCCCTGTGGGTACGGGATATACTCATAATTCTCAGGATACGGTCTTTGATACGACCGACTCTTAGTTTTAGGCTCTGTACCAAAAGTTTGTCTAAATATCTCGAGCATCTCTTCTCTAAATCCCTCCATCCCCCAAGCGGTTCTAGGTCTAGCCGATCCAGGATGTGGTGCTCGATTTATAGTAGGTTGTGGTGTGCTATATGTTGATGTTTGGTTCGGCAATGTGTTAGGAACATGCTGCAACGAACTATTAGGAACATATGCACTTGGCTCGCTATATACAACCGTATGCGGCATCATTGCATTAGTAGCGGCCATTGTACTCCCTCCACCAGCCGAAGCACCAATAGTGGTCCGGCTATGTATGTGGTGGATTGGATGTACACCAATGGGGACTTTAGGTATATGCAAGCACTACGTGAAAACCTCAAATAGGTCACGCAGCATTTGTAACGGGCCCTTAATGCCCGTTACATGCACCCACATCTGTAACGGTTGTTGTTTGGCGCTCGTTACCCATAAGCGCGGCAGGTCGACCCTGGGGTTGGCCTCCACTACGCCCGTTACCAATGTGGACTTCTGGTAATGGGCTTCTTAAACGCCCGTTACATGAATTCGTTGTAACGGACGTTAAATCAAGTCCGTTACAACAGTTAAAGCTATCGGTAACGGCCTTGTAAAGTCCGTTACCGATCAATGCCCTGTCGGTAACGGGCCCTTTAAGTCTGTTACTAATCACTGCCGTATCGGTAACCGGCTTTAGTGTCCGTTACCGATGACCATTTGACACCCGTTACTAGACTGAGAGCTCAATAATTAAAGTCTAATAGCACTCTTCACTGCCGTGAAGCGGGAGCACGGCGGCAGTGAACAAAGGAGACGGAGGTTTGTTAATCTGTGTCTCCTTTGTGAAGAAAGGAGACGGAGTTTTGTGAATCCGCGTCTCCTTTGAGTCTGTCTTCATCGACAGGTCAGCTCGATCTCTCATTGCTTCCATTTCGACATACAGGCACAATCAACACATATATCTTTGGAGACAAAACATACATCATAAGAGAGATAACTTGTCCACATAGATGAAGATAACTTGTCCGCAGGAATAAAGAATAATTATTACAAATAGTTAATTTAACTTGTCCATCAGGCTAGGACTTAACTTGTCCATCACATTAATTATTTACTATGGGACGTGCTATCTGACCATACACATCAACAAAAGCATGCCCCTTGAACATCCACAAAAGTATGGCTATCTGACCCAGCACATCAACAAGCTTGAACTTCCTCATGCCCCATCAAGATTGGCTCTTTTCGCAGCCTCTTTGTAAGCAACCAAGGATTCTTGAAGCCCTTCGAGCGCATCTTCAATGGGCTGAAGATTCTGTTCAGTAGTATACTTGTACCTCCTTATGTGCTTAGCCTTTTTTATGAGGATGTTCACTTCTTTCATGATTTTTTCAAACTCAGGTTTCACATAATCTCAGACATTAAGGTTTAGAAGTAACTCAAGCTCTGCTTGAGACTCATAGAGTTTTGCCTGAAACAAGGTTAAACATGGTATAAGAATAACATAGTTAATTCAGAACTAATTTGCCTCAGAACTTGGAGCAGTATAGGAACAGTAATCATCATAGGAAAATTATATAAGAAATTGAAAATTATCCTAGGCTTCATAGCAAGGTGACAAGTAAAAGCAGAACTTAGTTCAGAACTAATTTGCCTCAGAACTTGGTATAAGATCATGACAATCATGGAATACATCATCATAGGCACTAACTTTATCAAGCTCAAGCTCAAGCTCAAGCTCAAGCTCCATCTATAGAACAAGTAAAAAGGCAGTGAGATTCAGAGAAACTTGCCTCGCCATCGTCGTGGTCGTTGCCAGAGTTAGAGATGAGGTCCTCTACATCTTCGTCGCTCCCTTGACCCCTCTTCGTCGTTGCCAGACACTTGTGCTCGCAGACGTGAGGCAGGCGCCTCACCCACTTCGCTGCCCCCTCTCCGGCATGCTCCTCCTTGCCGCTGCTTGGCCCCTCATCGGAACCCGAGAGGATCCAGTCGAGGACCCTCGTCTCCGGCATTGGGTTCACTCCACCGCCGCTTGGCCCCTCTCCGGCGCTCATCGTCGTCTCCCTCTTCGCCGCCATCTCGCCGGCACGCGTGCGGATCCAGTTGCAGCACCGCTTCGCGTTCTGGTTCTCCTCGATCCTGGGTGCGCGGGGTCGTCCGCTGCTTGGCCCCTCGCCGGCGCTCATCGTCGTCTCTGTCTCCACACCTCCTCTCACCCTAGTGAGAAATGAGGAAAGTGTCGTGTGCTGCGCTTTTTTAAGGAAAGTGCTGCGCTTATCCATTCGGAAGAAGAAGGGGAGAGTCGGGAGACAGAATGGGCCGGGGCAGTTGAATATTCATTTTGCAAAATGGATAGTCACTGCCGACGCGGGTTAGCAAACCCGCGTCGCTTTGTTGGCTGGTGCGCGGGCGGGCAACGGTTACCTTCTTTATATTAGGCTACTGACGCTGACGCGTGAGCCCGACACTTTTTTTTTGAAATGACACTTGCTTCCCTCAAAAATTAGGGCCCATAAAACAACACCTAAAAATTAATAAAAATACAAACAATTCATAGTTTGTTTTTGAGAATCGAACAACTCATAGTTGGGCATTTGGTATTTGAATAAAATATGAACAGTCACACGTCTCCTTGTGACCACATGTCTCTTTTGTGGCCAAGAGCTCTCCTGAGCGTACACGTGTTCTGAGGCGCGTGACCGGCCGCCTGACGGTTCCCCGTCTTGTCAATATAAATCCCCGGCCGGCCAAGAACTTCGTCAACCGCGGCACCAAGAAAACCCCAGCACCACCGTCTCCGGCCACCAAGAAGTGAATCCAAGAGCTTCTTCTTCCTCAAGCGCGCGCATGGCATCGTCAGAGCCATCCAGGAAGTGCGGGAGGGAGGAGGATGATGACGACGAAAGCCGCCGCCGTCGGCTCATCAAGGAGGGGACGACGCTGGCGCCCGATGAGGAGCCCGAGGTGGTGCCACCGCCCCCGCCCGAGGAGGCGCCGGCACTGCAGCCCGTGGAAGCCGTTGCTCCTGCACTAACTGCTGCCAAAGCCACTTGGTCAGTCAACTTGTTCCGCGAAGCTTTCAACAGGCTTTGACCGGTGGCCGTTCGTCTCGGGGTCCCAGCACCCAATGATCCCGCTGCAGAGGACCGTGAAGGATTACACCTTCAAGATCCATATCTTGGCTAGGGACCTTGAGAGAGGCGTGCTCGCCCCTGTCAACGACGACGGCGGCGACAATGGTAGCCTCGACGGCTCCGGCTCCGACTCTGACTCCGACGGTGGGGCTCCTCCGGTGGCGACTACCTCTGCTTAATTAATTTGTTCCTCTGTTAATGTGTTCCTCCTATGTGTTTGTTGAACTTGTGATGAACTAGTAGATCCTCTGTTATTATGTTCCTCCTGTGTGTATGTTGAACTTGTGATGAACTAGTAGATCTAAGAGATGCGGGTAGATCAATCCATGTCTCCTATAACGCATTGCAATGTCTATGGTAGCAGCTTACAATGAATTGCAATGTGTATGCCAAAAGTTTGTTACTCTATTTGTGTCATTATATGGCAGCAGTTTACAATGAATTGCAATGTCTATGCCAGAGTTATGCCAGAAGTTTGAAATGTTAGCACAGATGAATTGATGAATTTTGTGATGTGTGACACATTAAGATTTGTGACCCAATTGTCATTCCATCCATTCTTCATTCATACATTTAAGTTTGTCATCTGTGACAAATTTTTCATTCTTCATCCACACAGATGAAGCAAAAGCACCACTTTCAACATCAGAATTACTTCTTTGCAGCATACATCCCCAGTAAACATCCGAATACTACACAAAAAACAGCCACAATAATCAAGTTCATCTTCCAGATCACATTATCCATCTTCTCCTCTAGTGCTTTCTTCCTCTGCTTGTCCAGTGCTTGCCTCTGCTCGCCGTTCCCAATTTGACATTCCACTGAATCAACTACTTCATCGACCGCGTCTGCCCAATTCGACGGTCGAAAAACAATGACGCCAGCATCCTTCAGCATCTGGAGATACTCCTTGTGGAAATGATAAAATCCACAATCCTTGGTGTACTGCAGAATCAAAAGCACATAAGAACCCTAACTCAGATTTGGGAGACACAACAGACTACTCACCGAGTTCCTTGCACACTTGAAATAAAGACGACTGTGGTTTTCACCTTCCTTCTGCGTCCGCCCCTCCACCACCCGAGCCATACCACAGTCCGGGCAAGGGACCAGTGGAAAGCCGCTTAGCTCACCGACTGGATCCAAGCCGATGGAGTGATTGCGGCTGCTCCGGCAACCTTGACCCCTGCTCCTCACATGTGCACCTCCAGACGAATCGGCGTAGTGCGACATGTGCGCGACGGCGGGGAAGGACGGGCAGGCGGCGGCGGTGGAGCTCAGATCGGGGAAGAAGAAGGGGGCCGGGGCGGGGGCGTATGGATATTCATTCAACCAGGGGCATTTCGGATAATGGAGCACTAGTTAGCGACGAGGGTTAGTGTACCATCGTCACCAGGGCGGATGCATATTCATTCGGCCAGTGGCATTTCAGACAATGGAGCAATTGTTGGCGACGAGGGTTAGTGTACTAGCGTCGCCGGGGCGGATGCATATTCATTCGGTCAGGGGCATTTCGGACAATGGAGCACTTGTTGGCAACGCGGGTCAGTCTACCCGCATCGCCTTTGTCGGTCGGGCAGGCAACGGTTATCTTTTTTTATATAGGCTTCTGACGCTGACGCGTGGACCCGACACTATTTTTTCTGAATTGAAACTTGCTTCCCTCAAATATTAGAGCCCATAAACAACACCAAAATAATCGTAAAAAATACAAACAATTCACAGTTGGTAATTTAGTATTTGAATAAAATATCAAAAGCCACACTTGTTTAACCAAATTTCTTAAAATTAGATTTTTTATCTCTTGTTTACGATATAATAATTATAATAACGTCTCAGTGTGTTCTAAAAATTCTACAAATTGCCCTGGCAACATAATTTAGGTCCCTAAGCTTGTCTACAAAAATTCAAATGATTTCAAAAATGGAAGATTATACTTGTGTACAAATGTCTACATCTCTCACATAGTTTCTTAGAATGTTACTTCAACATTGAAGTTTTCCACGCTTTAAAACATGTTCGAACTCATATGCATTTGAAATTTTAACATAACCTTATGTTCACCATAAGATTACGAAATGCAAAGTTTCATTAGTAATGGTTGTGTAAAACAAATATCATTTCTATGTTGTACTTATAAGGAACAAGATAAGGTGTATAAACAACATCCAAGAAATGGAATTACATACGAAAAAATGTCATAAATGAATAGATGTTGATTTTAGAAAAATTCAGAAACAAATATCATCAAATTTGGATTACGGATGACGGAGAAATACGTGATACAAAATTTGATTGCAGATTAAAAGGGGAAAAGCAAACTGTTCTTCATTCGAATAGACCTGGCCCCACCCCTTCATTGGCGACGGGTGGTTGTTAATCATCGTATCATTTGCGCATCCGAACCTTTTTAATAAACGCTGCGCCCCGCCTTCCGCCTTCTATCCCCTTCTCCGGCTTCCGCCTTCCTCGTCTCCGTCGCAGCCTCGTCTCCATCGCAGGGATGGCCCGCGACTCTAGGGGAGGTTCTGCAAGGAGGAGGCCCCGCGGCCACGTCCCCGTCCGTCTTCCTCGGTGCTGTCTGCCGCCCCCGCCAAGAGAGTGAGGTTCCGCGGTGACGAAGAGGAGACGTCCCAGCGCGCCGCCCCCGTGCGTCTTCCTCGGCGCTCCATGGAAGAGGCCGGTTCTTCGTCAGCCTGGGGGAGGAAGCCGTACACGCGCGCAAGTGCCATGTTGGCGGACTCCAGTGACGCCCGCCATGGAGAGGCAGGGTTTTTTTCCTCGACGCGAAGGAAGAAGCGGTCCACGCACATTGAGGTGAGCGTAGACTCCTCTGGCGACGACCTGGGCAGAAGAGTGGTGGTAGACCTCATCTCCTCCGGTGACGACTCTGGCAACAACTCCGGCGACGTCTTCGGCAACGACTCTGGCAACAACTCCGGCGACGATTCTGAAGACCATGAGGCAAGTTCTGAAACCATCTTGCACGATTTGTCCTTGTACCTTCACATCTTCACTGATCAATTGTTCTAATGCATCAATTTCCATTTGTTGTAGGAAGTTGCTGCACATGACATTGACAGGATTTGGACTGAAATCAACAAGCTCAAGGAATCGGCTGAAGAGAAGTAGGCAAGTTTTGAAACCAGTTAGAGCTATATAAACAGCTTTCTTGTAAGAAGTTACAACTGTTATGAAGCTTGCATCAATATAATTTTCCTTTGTTTTAGGAACGTGCTGTTACTCGGGATGATATTGACTACATCTGGAAAGGAATCGACAAGCAGGATGAGCAGCTTAAAGCCGCACAAAAGAGGCAGGAGATTGAACTTCTAAAGAAGAATGCTGAGCTGGCAGAAAGAGTTGCAAAACTAGAGACAATGATAGTTGAACTTGAGGCAGCAGCACAAAAGAAGCCATCTAACTAACTATTTCCCTTGCACCTACAATCTAGTTTGGTGATGCGCCCTGCTGATGCAGTCTTATTTTGGTGATGTGCTCTGATGAAGCATGTCAGATGTGAATATGTTTGTTATGAGTTAGTTTGCTTGGTGATGTGAACTTGTGATGCATGTCATATGTGAACATGTGATGTGATGCTATATGAACAGTCACACTTGTTTGCTCGGTGATGTGAACTTGTGATGCATGTCATATTAGAGCCCATAAACAGCACCTAAAAATTCGTGAAAAATACGAAAAATTCATAGTTGGTAATTTAGTATATGAATAAAATATCAACAACAACACTTGTTTAACCAAATTTCTTAAAATTAGATTTTTTATCTCATGTTTATGATATAATAGCAGAGTAGTACTTGACTACATTGCTCGTTTTAAGGCCCACACAAGCCCACTCGCGCTAGGTTAGTAGGGAAGGACGCCTCCCTTACGCAGTCTCCTCCCATTCTCCCCTCGCGCCAACGCCGCTGCTTTCTCCCCCTCGCCTTCGTCCCCCTCACCTCCCCCCACGCCACGACGCACGCTACACCCCTTCGCTGAGACGCGCGCCACACCACGCTCGGCGTGACGTGCACCACACCTCTGACAGCGAGATCTGGAGGAGGAGGGACCCAGTAGCAGCAACGACGACGACGACTAGAGGAGGGATCTATCGACGACGATGATGACGACGACTAGGAGGAGGAGGAGGAGGGATCCAGCCATGAGGTCGACGCGAGGACGAGGACGTGGCGGCGAGCAGGCAGCGATGAGGAGTAGAGATTCCTCCGCTCCGACAGTGACAAGGTCAGTGGCTAATCTAGGATTTGAGTTTATGGTATGCCGCTCTAAAAATGTCTTATACAATTCGGTAAATGCATTCTACCAACTCGGTAATAATTGTAAAATTAACAACAATTCAGTAATAACTGTAAAATTAACAACGTAATTTGGTATATTTGCTCGAGTTTATGCAATTAGGCTAAGCGAGCGTATGCAGCACACATGCGTTCAGATAATCAAGTATACAACATATGCGTGCGTATGCTTTTCTTTTTATATAAATGCGTATAAATATACTTGTACTTGTGGGAATTGTAGGGTATGTTGTGGCTCCTTTGTATAAGTACATGTGGACATACTTAGCTGTTGATGGTATACATACTTAGCATTTCCCTTTAGATTGACTCTTATATTTGGTTTTGCTCTTGTTCCAATGTACATGTGCACATTCTCTCCAAGTTGAATAAGTACCTCATCAGCAACAGAGGCATCCTGCATCTTCCTCTTTACAATGGTAAGGTCGCATTGCCTGAACTAATTTTTTGGTTACTGAATTTTGCATTTATGTTAATGGTTTACCAAGAACCAATGATATTACAGTGGGCTAAAGTAGTTACTGTAATTCCCTTGACTATTAATTCAAAGGATAAATCTGACGAGGACTATAGACCTGGGCCACAAGATGAATAAGAGGGTTATGGCACTGCTAGTGCACAACAAGAACAGGTGGGTGGGGCTCAGCGCCGAGGCAGAGCGCCAAGGACATCCACAAAGTGGCCAAGTGACACAATGATAGTCACTGAGGTCGACATAGGGGGGATGCCAATACCATTGACTCAAAAGTGCAGGTTCAGGGCGCTTGCGGGGCTCGTTGCTAGACAAAAGATACCTTTGCACTTGCCAGAATTCAAAGAACTAAGCAATGATGAAAAGTGGGACTTGTTTGATAAGCATGTGCAGAAACACTTAAAGTTCTAGGAAGGCGTGAAACCGCAGGCATTCAAGCTTTACTAGAAGACGGTAGCCAAGGCATGGAGACAATTCAGATTTCAGCTTAGGCGAGATTTTATCAGAAAAGGACTTGAGCCATTTACAAGGCACCCGTTTATCGTCCCGGAACAGTGGAAGGAGTTCATGAAACAGGAGGAAACCGAGCAAGCCACATCTGTTAGTGTCAAGTTCAAAGAACTCCGAAGCCGGAACACAAGCGAGCACAGCATGGGTCCAGCTAGTTATACTGTGAAACTAGAACAATGGGAGGAGAGGACAAACAATTAGCTGCAGCTGGTATCCCCAACCCATATGACGCCTACCCTGACGATCGTTCCAAGAATTGGCTGCGAGCAAGGAGTAAGCTAGTGATTAAAGACCGTGTTGCCGTGATAGTGTTCAACAACAAAGAGGCAGAAAAATTGGCTGCAGACATCAAGGAGAAGATTGCATGTGCGGAATCTTCAGGAATGGCAGGGCAGAGGGAGTATGATGTGCTAAGTCAGTGATTGGGCCGCCCTGAACAACCAGGTTGCGTGCGTGGTGTCTCCAGCTACCAGGGCTGGAAGTATGCATGGCCTCAGCACGCTTCCATGTACAGGAAGAGGAAGAGGACGAAGACCGATGCATCAGTTGATACGGAAAAGATAAAGGAACAAATCAAGTAAGAACTGGTAGCTGAGATGCAGAACATGCAGATGTAGAGGTGGTGTTGTCACCAGATGGTGTTGTCACCAGTGTCTAATCGCGCAAGCCCTTCACCCGCCACACTGAAGAGCAGCTGTGCGTCCGCAGATAATGTAGGTTTGATCGATGGCACTGCAGAGTCGGCAACGGAGGTGCGCTGTGACGATCGTACACAGGAAGACCTTATAGGCATGTTGACTGAACCCACACACTGTGGCCTATGGATCACGTGGAGGGGTTTTGAATGTGAGGCTGCAATTGGTCTTGTTCATCTAGAGCAGACTACGCTACAAACAGTCCCGATTCATGAAGACTGTGTTGTGGTTGAAGTGGTCACTGTATATACTATCTTTGCGGATGAACTGGTGGAATACCCTCCTAATGACGAGGTGATGAAACTCGGACAAGCTGAAGGACAGAGGTTACAGTGGAGAAGGTGTCAGATTCACATCAAGGGAGCACCAACATGTAAATCTTGTTCACAGGCTATGGTAGAGATTCCTTGTAGTTCACAGAGTATGGTACAGGTTCCTTCCTCACATGGTTCCCCACATCCTCCTCCTCCTCAATCCCCACATCCGCAAGGCGTTCCATTCGGACCTCCTCCTCCTCGTCCTGAAAAACTTGCATCCCCACCTCCTCGTCATCCTGAAAACACAAAAAAACTTGCATCCCCACATCCGCAAGATACACCAAATATTCCATCCCCACCTACTACTAGTCTTGAAAAAACAGAAAAACTTGCATCCCCACATCTGCAAGAAACACCGAATATTCCATCCCCACCACTACCACCACCACCTCCTCCTCCTTCTCCTCATGAAACAACAAAACCTACACCCCCAAATGAAAGTTCTCAAAACAATCATGCCAAAGCAGGTACATCTGGGCCTAATACCTCTATAATAGCTCCTGGTGAGACACCACTGTTACCAGGCAACCAGAGTGCTGTGTTGGGTGGTGCTGATAAATCTGTCGACGACATTTCGAAGAAAGCTATAGGTACATCTAGGCCCAATACCTCTGTAATATCTCCTGGTGAGACACCACTAGGCAAGAAAGCCCTTGAGAAACCTTTAGCCATTTCAAATCAGCAAGGAAAGAAACTTGCCGAAAATAAAATCTCTACACCACGTACAGCAGGGAAGAAATCCCTTGAGAAACCTTCAGCCATTTCAAAGCTGCAAGAACACAAACTTGCCAAAAATAAAAGCTCTACACCACCTACAGCAGGCAAGCAAGCCCTTAAGAAACCTTCTTCAGCCATCTCAAAGCAGCAGGAAAAGAAAATTGTTGTAAATAAAACCTCTAAGATGCCTACTAGAAAGCGATCTGAGAGAAACACCGAGAAGCATCCTTGGGCTATGACTAACCCAAAGCGATCTGAGAGAAACACCAAGAAGAATCCTTGGTCTATGACTAACCCAAACTGATCTGAGAGAAACACCCAGAAGAATCCTTGGGCTATGGTTAACCCAAATTACAAATTCGGAAAGAGCCTTCTCAGTGATGATGATCTCAAAAAGGCTGCTCCTTGTACCAGAGAGCTCCACACATTCTACATGCAACGTGGTAAGTCAGATGATGAATCTCCGATTATGGTCGCACTTCGGCCCGGGACCAATGCATGGCCTAAGAGAGGAGACGAATCGTCAAACGGACTCGAGCAGATACCTGTGCCACTTAGTGATTTGTACGATCTCTTCAACTTCATCCGCTGCTTCATCCTGTAAGTTGCTTGAAAATTTAATCTGCTTCTCACTAATCATTCTCTATCGAAATGTGCTTTTTGCCTCACATCATCTTTACCATGTATTTTGCCTCCTTACACTTTGTTTTTTCTTACTAATAGGAATATGGCTGTAGAAGTTGAGAAGACGGGCGCTGCAGTTGGCTTCCTTGATCCTGAATGCCTTTGCTCGACAACGTTGACCAGCACGGATGACACTCTTGCTTTCTCTATGTCCTATATGCATAGAGCCTTCAGACTATATGCCAAAAAGAAACTCATCCTTACCGCTTATCTCAGTAGGAACCACTGGATTGCAGTGGCGATCGTTCCGAAGCAGCAGAAGGTCTACTATCTTGATTCATTGTAGAGAGTTAAGACTGATACCACCCCTTTCGAACAAATCATTAATGAGTAAGTTATTTCTTTCTTAACCTATGGACGTTACTCAACAAACTGTGCAGAGTATATTAATTAATAGTGCCCTAACCATTGTTGCATGTTTCGTTGTAGGGGTTGAGAACGTTACTGCGGCAAAAAGAAGTTGCGCCTTAGCACCTTGGAACATGTCAAAGATGTTAAGGTACATACCACTTATTTCCTTCCTGTGGAAGCTAGTACTAAAGTTTGAGTTTATTTCTTCTCGATCACCACTATTTTTCTTTGTACATTTATTGCAGTGCCACCAACAACCTGCTGAATCCAAACTCTGCGGCTTCTATTGTGCCTATCACATGCTTAAATTAAAAGATAGAGGCCCAGATATGGAGGTACTTTCTTGGGATCTTCATTTGTAAAACCTGCAACTGAGCACAATTGTTGCTTATTAGCACTGCACATGTTTGGTAACCACCTATATATGTGTGCTGACTGGTGACATTGTTATATCCAGAGATTAGGGCTAGATGAGCATCCTCTCCACAAATCCACGTTGGTCTATGTTCGTGAAAGAATTGCCACATTCCTCATGGAACAGGTGATCACAGTCGGAGAAAAATTTCATGCTGATGAAACTGTGTGGGCTCATATTATACATGGTGACTAGGAAATGTTTGCATTCCTCCTTGTCCCATGAATTTTGTGATATTGTTGTCAAGCTAGTTAACTATGGCTGTGATATTGTTGTCAAGCCAGTGATGCTTCTTTACTTGTGAGATGATGATGCTGAATTTTGTCATATGATGCATGTGAATTATTTGGATTTCTGTGAATTTGGATGCTGGATCTAATTTCTATGAATTTAGTCATATCCTGGCTGGTTCCAGGATGCAGCCGGCAAGCAGGTAGCAGGTTACTGTAGGGGTGGCCTACGTATCTGTAACGGGCGTTAATTAAAGCTCGTTACAAACACTGCTCAGTGAGTAACGGGCTTCATTCGGAACGCCCGTTACAAACATGCCAACAATGTAACGGGCAGTGTAAAAGCCCGTTACCAGTACTGACCAGTGGGCCCCAGAACTTGGCCCGTTCGTCAAGACAGAGGAGACACAGGTTCACAGCACGCATCTCTGATGTTGATTTCACAGTAACGGGCTCTGTTTTGGTGCCCGTTACCAAAGTTCCCTGTGGGCCCAGAGAAACAGTCATTTTCACGTGTCCGGTGACTAGTTGTGGTAACGGTTGTTGTTTGATGCCCATTACGAATCCTAGATGTGCTGAGACACATGTGAAATAGACGCGTCTCATTTCGTTGAGATATCAGAGATGCAGGTACACAGCACGCGTCTCCGATGTGGAGTTACTGTAACAGGCTCTGTTTTGGTGCCCGTTACCAAAGTTCTCTGTGGGCCCAGAGAAACAGCTATTTCAGGTGACCGGTGGCTAGTTGTGGTAATGGTCGTTGTTTGATGCTCGTTACGAATATGTGTTATCAGTAACGGGCATCTGCCCGTTACCTTTCTTGGCTCATTTGTAACACTTGATCGGTAACGGACGCTTTGCCTTTACGAAATGCAATCTATGCCCGTTACCAAAGTGAGTTTTTCACGTAGTGAAGTCTGAAAAATCATCTAGAGTGCTATCTTTAGAATTTCCGGTATTAGAAGTAGATGCATTAATATCATTACCAGAAAATTGTTTACCAAATTTGGCCTCTATACAATCTAAACGAGAATTAATCGTAGATTCAAACTTTTCACTCATGGTAACAAATTTGTTATTCAAGCTAGCACTAACAGCCCCATTAATCATATTAGCAATATCTGAATTAGCTTCGAGGGGTTTACTCACAGTGGGTGTCACCTTTGGTTGGTGAAGAGGAGGAAACTCAATTTCTTGAACCTCCACCACTTTTCCATCGTGAGTCTTCCGAAAACCCGATATGAAGTCCTTCCACTCAGCTTCCCTTCGAGTTTTCTGATACTCCTCAAAGGCTTGGCGCTTCACATCTGGAACGTCACCATCAGTCATGTCGATGATGTTCTTGGGGTCGAGATCGCAAATAGCTCCTCTGTCATCGGCCATGGTAGCCGACAAATCTTTCTTCTTCTTCCCCAGCGGAGTCACCAATTTGTTGGCACAAGTGTACGGCCAACAACAACGCGGAGGGACTCGCTGCAGCACCTCTGCGTAGGCACCGGTCAGACCGGTGTGGGTCACCGGTCAGACCTTTGCCCACCGGTCAGACCGGTGAAGGTCACTAGTCAGACCTTTGCCGGGGTGAACCAGCTAAAGACCTCCGAACGTCGCCCGGGCAGGATTCCGTTGGGGCGGCGCACGTAGGGTTGCTCTAGGGTCGACAAGGCCACCTAGAACGCCTTTAATTGACGTAGAGACGAAGGAGGAACAACGAGTAGTAGATTGGAAAAGTTTAGGACAAAGAGAAAAGATAAAAAGATAAACGAAAGCGTTTTTGATCGATTGGATACCTCAATCGGCCATGACCCTTTATATTTATAGGGTGGGGAGGTCTTGCCCCGCAAGGAAAACCTTTTACAAGCTTAAATCTATCAGGACTCCTGGTTTCGATTCGGACAGGGGGGCACCGGTCAGACTGGTCAGGGTCACCGATCATACCGGTGCACTCGGCGTGCAGATCTTGTATAAGTCATATCTCCCTCATCCGGACTCTGATTTGGACGTTTCACATATGAATCTTGATCTACTCAACGAGACCTATCCAATGGTGAAGTCCAAATTGTATTTTATGGTCTTTGACCACACCGGTCTGACCGGTGGGACCCACAGGTCTGACCGGTCAGACAAGACGTGCCAATTTTGGGTGCGAACACTTTATCCGGATGGAAAGTAAGGAGCACTTTTAGGCTAGTAAATCCAAATTTTTCGTTACCAATTTTCATGCTCTACATGGGAATCCTTGTCATTGCTCTTGATGATTCCTGAAGCACCAAGCCTATGCTGAAATCTGCCAGCAGCCAATGCCTACAGTATCCACACAGCCAAAAAAAAATAGACACAGTATTGATTTCAAAGCTCAAGCAAAGATTGATATAAACAAGCTGTATAAGTACCAAAATGCATGTCATAGCTCCAGGCTGGTATATGCTAGATAGCCCTATTTAGCCCACATGTCATTCTTGTAGCAATGCCTGCACTATCATATTACGAATGAGTAGGGGCTTCACATTCATGGCTGTTGTACGACACTTTGCTGTTTTCACTTGGATTCAAAACCAACAAAGTATATTTTTACACAGCATTACAATGCATTTACGAAGTAACTGTTGTACAATACTTTGCTGTTTTCACAGAACCACTAATATTTCTTTCGCAAAAAAAAGAGCCACCAATATTTCAGAGTGAAGCTTCATATATGCTCTAAAATAAAAGGCAGGTCTATCATAATAGCCACAATCTGTCAAAGCATCATAGATGGCATGAAGGCACTAGCACAATTTTTTATTGGGGTATTGGACAGTCTAATCAAAGGTTACGATGGCAAATTGTGGCTATTATTTTTGCATTGTTCCTGTGAAGCACTGACCATCCTGTATATGTGAAATTACTTAGTGCCTGCATGTAAAATGCTTTAGTGTTGCTGTAAAATACCTTAGTGCTGCTCTGACCATACTCTACTGGTGGAATTATAATTTGAGAATTAGACTGTGAAATAGAAGATGCTCACCAAGATCCATCATCCTATTTTGTAAAAGAACCATTGTAGTTATATGCAATGCAACCAGTACAATTTCCCTATGCCACATCTCTCATGGGTTTCTCTGTACCACTTTAGTTAAATTAACGTTTGCTACAGTACCCATAGTTCAACTAGATGCTTCCATATTTAATCTTTTTTTCTTCTATATATTCGCATAGCACACACTGATCTAATATTGTGCCATTCTTGTAACTTTTCTTTATTTCTGTTTCACCCTGCATGTAGTTAGTTTCTAGTTCTTGTTTCAAGCATCGGTTGCTTGATTGTGATTTAACCTAGTTTGGCCTCTCTTCATTTGCACTTTGTACAAACAAGTAGTTGCTACTGTGTGCTGTTTTCCAGGGCTGAATGTGCTTGGAATTGTTTGATCTCAATTGCTCTTGTTCAATGATTGCTAATACTCCATTAATTTAATCATATATGTTTTCATGAATTGCAGAAATGCAGACAGCCAAAACAATTAGAGAAAGCTTCCATGGCTAAATATTGATGGTTGGCACCTACAAGAATGACAACTTACAAAGGTGTTTATTTGTGATGGTGTAGCTGATGGGCGATGGAGCAACCAATGAACTCATTTTTAGATTCATTTTAGTATATGCTAAACAATGTTGTGAACTTAGTTAAATATGGTGTATTTATTTTGTCAGTTGTGGTCATGTTCTTTAAGTTGAATTGTGGTCATTGTGTGTTACTTCGGTTTGAGACAAAATTTAAATTAATGAATGTAACAGTTATTATGTGATGTGCATGCCCTCAAAATAATTTAGAAACTGCTATTCAAATTCCCCTCGCTGTGATAGAATAATAGACAACCATTGATTTTGGTTGCAATATGCATTATTGCGACGAACTTTATGTGTTGCATTACCATATGATCTATTGCCACCAATAATTGTTTGTTGCATGTGTCCTCTATTACCACCAACACAAATTCATTGCAACTTATATATATTACCTCGAAGACTAGTCGTTGCATTATCATATCATCTATAGCCACCAATAATTGTTTGTTGCATGTGCCCTCTATTACCGCCAACAGAAATTTGTTGCAACTTCCATATATTACGTCAAAGAGTAGTTCGTTGCAATATCATGTAATCTATTGCCACCAACAATTATTTCTTGCATGTGCCCTCTATTACCACCAACACAAATTCGTTGCAACCTACATATATTACCTCGAAGACTAGTTCGTTGCATTACCATATAATCTATTGTCACCATATCTGATATGTTACAAGAGCACTTTAATGCAATGGATCACACTTCGTGGTAATATGATCATATGCCCACATAGTTTTGGAGTGGCGACACTTTTCTATTGCAACACATTCCTTTATGGCAATCATGAAATATTGCAGCCAAGTGTTTCGTCGCAATAGAACCTTAGGCAACCAATCTAATCGTTGCAATATTTGTTCTTGCAACCAAGTATTGGTTGCATTAGGTTTTTTATTCGTTGCAATATTTGTTCTTGCAACCAAGTATTGGTTGCATTAGGCTTTTTGGTTTGTTGCAATCGCGCCATATCTGTTGCAATGCCACATTTAAGTTGTTGCCTGAGGCTATTGCACCGTTCCAATTGCAACAATCTGTCGACCACCAGACTTCGTTGAAACTGATTCCAGTTGCAACCAAAATAGCCATATTGCAACCAAAAATAGGCGTTGGCCAAGGCCTGATTCCTAGTAGTGACTCCTAATTGCTTTGAACACAGCACTACTTTGTTCTGTGCTAGGATAGTATCCAGTGAAATTGTGTCAGTACGATTGAATACATTCTTGAAAAAGAATCACTTTTGCTAGCTTCAATTGTTGCTAGGTTCTCTTATTCTAGATGAAGATTCACTTTTGGTAGACCAAGATTCACTTTTGCTTGGTTCCCTGATACTAGATAAAGATCCACTTTTGGTAGGTATATTGCAGATGCTAGATAACTTAGTTTTTTGATGCATGAAACAATCTAAATTTACACATTTGTGAGTACTTTTTTGGTAGATTCTAGTTTCTTGTGCTATATCACTTGTTATGGTACAATGTTTGAAGCACTATTTCTATTAGATCGAACCACCAGAGTTTCCTGCTGCTTGGTTGCGAGGGGACAAGTGCACCTGCTCTGGAAGCAGTGGCTATGATGATGAGATCGACCCATCCTGTTGTTCGTATTGCCACGAACTCTGGGAAGCAGGCTTTCGAGTTGCAAAGGTGCCACGGTATGACAATGAGAAGGGGAAGCAGCAGAAGAAGGTGAACTAGTCCCGCCTCGAACCATGGTATTGTTAATTCCTCATATTTTGTTTAGGTCTGTATGGCTCTGCATGATGTATTTTTTAGTGCAAGTTAACTTAATCGTAGGTTGTTATAACATAAACTAGCTCATATGCTAAGCTTGTTATTTGGTCAAATAGAAACTAGTTCATATGCCGATTTAGTTAGTAGTTTTTATAACAGAATCATCGTTTCTTTTTGGTATTTTTTGTCAATAATGATAGAACAAATGCTGAATGCTAGTCTTGCACACACTATTTACGTAAAAAAATAGGCTTTTAGGCAAATTGCTTCATAACTCAATTTGATGCCAAAGAGTTCTTGCAGGACATGAAGAAGAAGCATTAAAGCTTTGTGATGGCTTGAGGAATAAGAAGAAGAAGAAAGATGAATGGCTAGCTTAACTTTTGTAGAGAGAACTTTGCCTAATCTTAAGTATCATGAGAGACTTGGATTGTAATAATCTATCTTATCTATGTGTTAGACTTGAGAACTTTGTTGTAATGTGTGATATTGTGTGTAATGTCTATCTATAATGCACTAAGTGACTGAATGCCAGTGTGTGATGCATGATTATTTGATGACTTCGTCGATGATTTGTTGTTATGTGTACTGATTGGGTGAAACCGGTCTCATCAATATCCACAATATTTGACAATGTGGTAGTACACATGTTATTTAATCTTACATACACTCACGTGGCTCAACGGGATTGGACTAATCAGGTGAACATATAAAATCTTATTCCTACGTGAAAAGTTGTAATTATTCAAATTTTGTATATAAAACAAAACATATTGAAAAAAGATTTTGATACTATATAATTTCAATTGAAAAAGTCATCAACAGCAAAATTATATAACTCATAAACATCTACAAACTTTATTGTGTTACTTTTGCAGTTTTGAGAAACTGGTACTATACGCTGGCCATTAATCCTTGATTAATTCACTTTGTATAAGAAACTATGCCACAAACTTGTCAAATTTGTACTACATGTTATTACCACTTCGGAATTTGACAAAATGACCTAAAAAAGATTGTAGATATTGATGAGTTATGAAACTTTGGTATTCATCTCTTTTCCATTTGACCTCATTTAGTGTAACAAAATCTTGGTTGTATTTGTCATTTTTTGAATGTGAACCTTTTTGGTTATAAGAATGACATGTGGGGTCACCCTGAGTCATTGACATGTGGGTCCAGCTATCCAATTTCTGTTAAAGACTGACCATTGACTGATGTTTCTATACTCATTAGTGGGCCAAGAAGTGGGTGGGTCCACGCGTCAGTGACCTTTGTGGAACCGCCGCCACCCCTTCGTTCTCGCACTCCACCCACAGGAACCGCCGCCCCTTCGTCTCGATGCTTCTCTTGCAATCTTCCTCGCCCATTCCCATTGCTTCAAAGGCAACCACCCCGCCGTCGCCGCCCCACTCCCATCAGTTTGCACACCACCAAACCGCCAACCCCTCACGCGATCACATCTAGTGCAAGCCACCAGAGCGAAGATGAACTCGTCGTCGACGGCGGAGTCGAGGGATTCTAGGCGTCGTTGTAACCCGAAGCCCGCATTGGCGGGATCGTCGAGGCGTCCGGAGACTGCGGCGGCGGCGGTAGTGAGGGGACCCGCAGCGTCACCCCCGGCGGCGGCGGTGGAGGAACCAGAGCCCGTCCCCGATGTTCCGCCGGGATTGAAGGACGCGGACTCTGACCGACGGGTGCTGAAGCAGAAGTCCGGTGAGGGTGTTCAGCACCCCATCGTCAAGAAGGCCAAGACGGTGGATTCCTTGTCCAGCGAGGAGGAGGAGTACCCGCACAAATGGCAGGACTTCGATTGGGAACACCCGGTAAGTTTTGTTCCTCCTACCAAATTTATTTGTCCCCTTTGCAATTGCAGAACCTAATTATTAATGTACTAATTAATCACTGAATTTAAGTGATTGTTTCTTTATGTGAGAAATTGTTCCTGAGTTGTAATTAATTCTATGAGTTCAAATTTAGGATTTCATGGATAGTATACCATTTTAGGCATTCATGGTACCTCTTACGTAAATGTGAACACAATTATGCAAAATATAGTTATGAACAGAAATGGTAAAAACTGATAGGAACCATCTTTGGCATTCAGTGCTACCTTGTCATCATGGTATGTTTTACTACAAAAGATTAATCTTATCTTATCTTAAAAATTTACCAGCAAATACACCGGTCTGTTGTCCTATTTTTTTGGATGTGCTTGCATTAACTAAAATTGCACTACGTTTTTAACTGAAATAGCACTCTGTTTAATCAACATCCTGTTAGGCACTCGGTGCTAGCTACTATGCAAACTATAATACATCTGTTATTGCAAAGTTTGTTGCACTCATAAATGTCTCTTGCATTTTCTGCCAACTTCTATCCCTGCTGTTCATTCATTTCCATTATTGCAAAATTTAGTATTAATTCATGTCTCCATTTCTTAATTCAGGGAGGTGGGCCCAAGGTGACGTATGAGTTCAACTTTCCGTGAGTCAGGATCTTCACGGAATGCTCCGAAGACAGCAATGATGAGAATTGTAGGCCCGTCACGCACAAGCGCCCTCCTAACGCCGAGGTATTACTTTTCATTCCCTATGTTCCCTCTTTTGCATATGCCAATTTTGATGTACTTATATCTGATAATGCATGCTTAAAACATGTCAGATCGAGCGGCTGGTGGAGGAGCTTCGCGTGAAGCTCAAGCGCTGGGTTTATTTCTTCAAGTAGGACACCAGCCACGTTCAAGCAGTAGGTAGTTTTAGCTTTTGTGTAATCACCTACTCCCTCCTTCCACAAACATACTTGTCCTAAACGTCATGTATTTGAGGAAGGAGGGAGTAGGAATCATGGCTTTTGTGTAGTGACATACTCCCTCTATATATTAGCAAAAGGAGGTAGAGATGAACAAGTAGGTACTGATCAACAAGTAAAACAGATGAACAAGTAGGTTTGATGAATGGGGCTTTTGTGTAATGACCTTTGTGAAGTGGCATTACTTAAGTGGAAATATATGATCCCTGGTGAATGCTTGTGTAACAACTCTTGTTGAATGGGGCTTTCGTTATATTATATAAATTAACTATTTGTGGATGGTGAGTGCTTGTGATCTTGAGTGTCATAATTATATCATTATTTAAGTCAATATTATTTGAGTTAAAATGGAGCTCTACCAGAATTCTATTAGTGGTTGTTTTCTTATTTTCTTTAAGTACAAATCAGCAAAGCAATAAATAAATTAATAAACACATTACTTTGTGATCTTGAGTGGCATAATTCTATCATGTGTTTTGACATCTATTATAAGGCGCATTACTTTGTTATAAGGCAATAGGAAAAAATTCTTGAGAAACACTAGTCAATTTGACATCTGTTTGGTCAAGCAACTGATTCATCATGTACCAGGATCCTTTTTGTGTTTACAAAAATCGGAGCACAATCAAGAAAAGTGTGGCCCAATCCCCATTGTGATATTCGAAGGCACCAAGTTGCAATTTTGCCGCCTGACTATTTCAGGTCCCAAAAATCTCGCGCGCTTTCTTCCTCCCTCGCTGCCTATAACTTCCACCCCTCCCATCTCCGCCGCCACCGTCCCACACACCTACATCACAACGATGGCCCGAGGCACGCACACATCTCGCAAGCAGCTGCGTGACGCTGCTGGCCGCTTCTCGCGAAGTCCGTCATCGACATCATCGACTCCATCGAATCGCCGCCACTCCTCATCCACCCCACGACACGAAGGAGCTGTCGGCATGTCGTGGAGGCGTGGGTCGAAGTCGACTTGGACCATGCGGTGAATGTAGAAGTCCCCTTTGTCCCAACGAGTTTCCGATCTGCCATGACCACCCCAGGAAGAATGGAAGAATAGTAATCGTCGCCGAAGCCTTGTCGTCGCGCAGGAAGAACAAGGTGAGCTAGACCCTATCCTACGTCTTTATCATTGAATGATAGTTTGCAATGTTACGTTGTGGCAGTAATTTTTGTGCCAGCATATTTATACAATCTGTCAATGACAAATTGAAAAAATTGTTTCGATGTAGCAAAAGAGCCGCCACTTATACACCCAGGCTTGGCCCACTACTGAATCGGACGCGGAAATGGGCATCGACGATTTTGGCCTGCGTGGATGCTTGTATGAGGTGAGGGTGCAACATACTTGTTTAGATGGAATGTAAGAGCCTGTGTGGTTCGAGGACCGGTGGATGGTCGCTTCCTGGTGTGATGAGGGATTGACAATGTTGTGTGGACTGACTCTTGGCTAAGTATTGCAGGTGCAGGTTGCGACTTGACTGGTGTTGGTGCAGGTGAAGAACAAGCGCGAAAGGTCGTTACCGGGTAGGCCTCCAGGTGTGGAGAAGACAAGTAGGCTTGGTTCGTGGGACCCGGTGGCCAGCAGGGTCAAGTGCGAGACGCATGGTGGCAAGAACGGCAAGATGATGTCATGGACGGTTTCTTGGTTGAGCCTCAAAACCAAGGTCGAGCCGGGACTACGTGGGAGCCGAGTCATGAGTGGTGATTGGCGGAGGCTACACCGAGTTCACGGGGTTTCCAGTGGTTCACCAGAAAACCGTGGGGTCCTTGGTTGATCCACAAAACCAAGACCGAAGACGGAGGTGTAGCAGCATCAGGCCGGTCTGACCGGTGGGTCTGACCGGTGGGGTACACCGGTCTGACCGGTGTGCGACGACGGCTTCCGGAGTCTTCGAATCGGAGGACACACGTCGGGATCGCAAGGCTTGCGTCGAGGCTAAGCAAGTTCGCGGTCGCTGGGCATTCGTCTGATGGTGCTACGACGAAGTTTCCCAAAAGGCCCTTCCGGGGCGTGTATCTTAGTTTAATGTAATAGGGGTAGTTTCGTCTTTCAGCTTGCCTCCATATAACCCAAGTGGTAAGAGGATGGCAGCCATCTCTTGGAACCCTAGCTCATTTGCTTTTGCTATTTTCCCTTCCTATTTTCCTTAGGATTTTTAGGACTAGCTTGAGAGCTTCATGGTGAGATCCTTAGAGAGGGATGGATGATCGGGTGGCAAGCTAGACCTTGTATGAACCTTCATGGTTTGTATAGATGATTCAGTGCGGTTCCTCAAGGCTTGATTGTGTCTCTCCCGTTCTCCCTTTTTGGTGATTTTCAGAGCCTTTTCTTGGCGATTTTCTTGTGGTGGTTTTGAGACCTTTCTCTTTGGGATTTGGTGGGGGATGTATGCATGAACCCTTCGTGGTTCTTTTCCTTGTGATTCCCTTCCCAAATCCGTGAGTAAAGGGGCTCAATTTTGGGGTTTTCTCCGGTTTAGGGTTAGAGGCGTTCTTGGTGGAAATCTTTCGATTCCTCTTGATTCAACAAGTTGTGGTGGACCAAATCGTAGCTATGGGATGCTCACGAGGTACTGCTACTATCCCCAAAGTCTTGTGCGAATCCGCAGAGCGAATCGGGAGATCGGGATTTGGATTTGGCGGAGTTGACCCGCGGGTTGCTGTTCATCCCGAGCGCCCAGGCCCTGACCGATCTGACCGGTGCAAACCCCAATTGGGTTTTTGCTTGGGTCAACGTCCTGGTGTGTTTCCCAGTCTCTAGGCTTGTTGCTGTTTCGAGTTTGGAGTGTTTTGGAGCTCGGGAGGTTGGTCTTGTGGATTTGGGGTTTCCTGGCTTGAACCGGTCTGACCGGTGAGCTGCATCGGCCTGACCGGTGTAGGGGCTTTCTGTGGAAATCTTCAAGTCCTACTCGGGTGACCTGGCTCGAGGTCCAGGGTGACCCGGTGTGTCTCTGGTAGGTTTCGGGTGACCCAGCGTTTTGTCTCGGGTGATCCGGCTTGGACCTGTCTGACCGGTGGCTGTGACCGGTCTGACCGGTGTGGTCAGTAGCTGCTCGAGTTGCTTGTTCCGCTGCGTTCTTGAGTAGGTTTTGGTGGTGTTGGTTCCTAGGATCAGTAGCACTTAAGTGGCTACGTGGTCTCTTTGCCAACTTGGGTAGTTGAGTCGGTGAAGGGATTTGGCCAAGCCATGTTCGACTTGTTGGAGAAGTCATCTCCTTCGAGGAGAATTTTTATCGGCTCCCATTCACTCCCCCCCTCTTTGATCGCCAGTTTGGTCCTTCAAGTGGTATCAGAGCCGGTTACGGGTCTTTCGGGACTAACCAGTCTAAGATCCAAACATGGCGTACCAGGAACGCGGATGGCTGAGTTCCTCCGCACATCGAGGGAAAGAACTATCAGATGTGGCAGAGGTGGATGGCTGAGTTCCTCCGCGACAAGGGTCAGATCCTTTGGGATGTCACGGCGAACACGGCTTATGTTCATCATGTGAACTTCCTTGCTCCAGGATCGAGGGACATGCACGACGCCAACAACAAGGCGCTTGACTACTTGTTTCATGCTCTGTGTTAGTTCGAATTCGATCGGGTTCAAACAGAGGACTTGGCTTGTAGGAATTTGGAGGTGCTGAAGAATGCTCATGCTGGAAACAGTCAGGTTCAGGCTCGGTTGTTTGCGACTTACCGGAGAGAGTACGAGAACTTCACTCATCTCCCCAGTGAGTCCATCGATACAATGTTCCAGCGGTTCACGGTGATTGTGAACAACATGAGGGCCAATGTGACCGTGCTCCCGTACGATGATCATGAGAGAGCTGTGAAGCTCTTGCACTCGTTGGATTGTACAATCTGGGGCGGAATGGTCGAGGCCATTCTAGAGTCGGATAAGTATGAGACTCTGTCGGTAGACGAGCTGTTCTCGAAGCTCAAGTCGGCTGAGGTGGACCGAGGTGTGACAGCCCGGATTGAGAGCCCGACTGACTCTCATAGTCTTGCTCTCGTCGGAGGCTCCGGTGCTATGACTATTGCTAACCCATCCTCCAGGATGTACTCTTTGTCCTCTTTGATGTCTTTGCCAGACGAGGAGTTTGACGTACTTGGAGAGGAAGAGCTGGCGTTGTTGACACGGAGATTCGAGAGGATGCACGAGAACCGGGTGAACTCAAGAAGGAACTTGAGGGTGTGCTTCAGTGCGGCAAGACCGGACACCTTTTCGCCGAGTGTCCGAAGATGAATGACTACGACAAGCACAAGTCCAAGGACAAGGAGAGAAGGTCCAAGAAGAAGGAGCATGAACATAGGAAGAAGGGACGTACCCTGAGAGAAGATCAAGAGATCGAGTGACGTGAACTCCGGCTCTGAGGACGCGTCATCAAGCTCGAGTGAAGAAGAAGAGGACGACAAGAGGAAGGACAAGAGGAAGAAGAAGAAGGATTTCAGCAAGTACTTCAATGGCCTTTGCTATACCGCAAGCAAGACTCCGAGAAGCTACAACAAGAAGGATGGACTTTGCGGCATGGCGCACAGCTCTGGCAGAAGGAGAAGCCAGAAGAATGCCTCGAACTCAAATTCCGAGGATGAGGTATGTGATGAGCTCACTTCTTTGTGCAAGGAGAATGAGGAGTTGGTTGACTTGCTTGATAACCGCGATCACATGCTTAGAGAGGCTAAGAAAATTAGGAAGGAGCTTAGGGCCTTACTTGAAGATGCTAGGAATAGAGTGGCTGAGCTAGAAACACAGGTTCTCGATGCCAAGCTTGAGATAGATTCGCTTAAGGCTAGTCCTTTTGTTTCTGATGAGGTTGATTGTGGTGATTGCTCTGTTTTCCTAGCTGATTTGATTGCTCTTAAGGAAAAGCATGCCTCCAAGTGTGAGGAACTAGATGTGCTTAGGGTTGAGTTGGCTGAGCTGCAGTCTAGACCCACTTTGCTTGGTGCATGCACTTCTTGCCCTGCTTTTCATGAAAAACTTGTTGAGCTTCGTTCTCGCATTGTTTCGCTTGAGGCTGATTTGAAACTTCCTATTCCTACTTCCTGCTCTACTTGTGAATTGCATGCTGTGAAGAATTTGGAACTTGCACAATGTGTTGATCACTTGCAGGATGTGAATGATAAGTTGCGTGAGGTGTTGAGTTGGTTGTCCAGTCAGGAGCCTCAGCTTGGTACAATTATTGCCAGTTTCAAGCGCTTTGATGGTTGGGCTTTGGGATCTGATAAGTTTGGTGAGAGCAGTGGTGAGAGAGAAGGGAAATTTTGGAATATTCCAGTTCCACCACAACCTACACCCAAAGACATGTTTGCATCTAAGCCAAACCAGTTGCTTAAACCGAGAGAGAAGCCAAGTGAAAAGCCTAGTGAGAAACCAAGTGGGAAGCCTAGTGAGAAGCCTTGTGAAGAGCCTCATCCCAAGCCTAAGCCAAAACCAATCCATTTCCATTGTGAGTTTTGTGGGAAGGATGGTCATAAGGAGTTTTGCTATAAGAGAAAGAGAGATGCGAGAATGGCTAAGGAGTGGGCGAACAAGGATAGGTACCACCTTTCTAATGGTGTGCCTGAGCCTCCTATGCCACTGCCTAAGGGAAAGGGTTTTGTGCGTAAGGTTCCAGCATGGGGAGATAAGAGATCCCGTAGCCGAGGTGGTGATCTAGAGAGGGCGGTCAGACCGGCCTGGCTAGGCGGTCAGACCGGCCCTGCCCAAGGGGGGGCGGTCAAACCGGTCTGGCTAGGCGGTCAGACTGGCCCTCCCCAGTTTTCTGGGTAGTTCGGTTTTCGAGGTCGTGATGCTAGTGGGTTCAGTCCCTTTGGTCATGGTACAGATGGTAGGTGCTTTGAGTCTGGTGGTGTTGTGTTTGCTGGACGTTCTCCACCTCGGGACCGATACGAGTTTGGGAGAGGTCGCAGCTTTGAGTCTCAGAGGAGCTACAGACCATGCTTTCCCTTTCGTGGTGCTCGTACTCCTCCAGCGAGACGGGAGTGGTTTTCCCATGGTGGTTCTAGGTTTGATAGGGTTGATAGGATGGATCACAGTTTTGATAGGCGCGGTAGGATGGATGTTGCTAACCCCACTTTTGAGGAGATGGCTCGACACTGGTTTGACACTTTTGGTACTAACCCCAGTGTTGAGTCGTTTGCTCGCTCTCGCTCTTGGTTTTGAGTTGCAGGTGGGAGGCTCGGAGAACATTTGGTTGATATCAGGGGTGGTTCTCCGGCCTCATACCCAAGTGGTGTCAATGAGGTACATCACTTTCGGGGATGGTGAACAAGGACATGGGACTTCTGAAGGAATGATCAAGGTAAGTAGTTTTGTGATCTTCAAGTGTGTGTGGCATTGGTCAAGTCACTCGGTTAGTTTTGCTCTCCGCTCTATCATGTGTGCTTAGGGTGAGCTTTGTATGCTTTTGGCCCTAGTGCAAGTGTTTAGGGGGGGGCTTGTGAGTTTTGTGCTCTTTTGCTTTTTTCCCGGTGGTGTCGAGCCCTTTTGCCTCCCCTCGAGGAGCCGGTCGCTTGTGAGCTTTGTGTGTGTGGTTGGTTTCCTGAGTTGGTGGTGAAGCTCCTGTGTAGCATATGAATAGTTTCCTTTATGCTTTTCTTGCATTTTGCATTGCATATGTAACATGATGTATAGGCATCTTTGTATCTTAGGTTGCATGCATTTTCACTACAAGAAAATCGTTGACTAGTGACGCAACCACATTTTAGCGTCATTGATTTATGACGTTCCTGGCTGATCTCGTCATAATATTTCACTTTCGAGCAAATTTAGTGACAAAAAAAACTTTCGTCATTACGGTTGGTACTGTAGGCGGGCATTCACTGTTCCATGCTGTTTTGTGACGCCATAAGCTCTGCAAAAACGTCATAAACCACCATCGGTCCCACATGTAAGCATTATTTTAAAAATAGTATTCCAAGTCGTCATAAATTTTAGTTGGGTCCCACATGTAAGGATTTTTTTCGAAAATAGAGTGTTCCAAGTCATCATAAATTTTTCCAGGGTCCCACATGTAAGCATTTTCGCCATGTCAGGGGCGTCATAAAGCAACTTTGGTCTCACATGTAAGCATTATTTTTAAATACAGTGTTCCAAGTCGTCATAAAATTCAGTTGGGTCCCACATGTAAGCATTTTTTCGAAAATAGAGTGTTCCAAGTCGTCATAAATAGTTCCAGGATCCCACGTGTAAGCATTTTCGCCAGACTAGAGGCTAGGTCACGAAATGTTGCAAAAATAATTTGCCATGGCATGGTTTCGAACCAGGGACCTGAAGAAACAAGGTTGTGCTGCTTACCACTACACTACTTCTTGGTTGTGTTATGCTAACAAGAAACACTTTCCTTATGGTTGTCTCAGGTGAATCTTTATTATAAATCAGTAATTCGCAAGCGAAACGCTTCACTGCCTTTGCAAAGACTCTCAACTTTTGCTACGCGCAGATCTGCAATGGCTAGTGGTACGAATGGCGGATTCTAGCGGCGATGAGAGGGCGGTTTATGCGCCACCTCCCGGCTACGAGTTCATGAAACATGACGACAAGGTCAGTCCTCTGGTTTGAGCCACTATATTTTCCCCTATCGACCTAGGGATGGGGATTTCTAGATTTGGGGATCTAGAGGATTGATGACTATATACAATAGATTCAGATTTTATCATACACTCAGATTTGCATTGCAATTGGTGTTAAAAGTTAATCGGCTATAGATAATCGGTGTTAGATTCAATTTGTTTTCGATTTGCATCATTTTATGAATTGATAGGTTCTTGTATTTTACTAGCATCTGGTGGTGGCTCGGTCCACTGATTTCGTTACATCGGAGCCTCCTAATGCTGATCTTATCGTTGTGGATCCTTATAACAAGTGCCGGCATGGGTATGCTCTCCTTGTCAGGGAAAGCTTCACCGCCCTTAGGCGCTGGTATGGAACCTGTGGTCAGGTAAACAATAACTTGTTTAAATTTCAATAGACTTATAGTACTTGTACTCTTGATATTAGTGTTGAAAATGGACAATTTTATGAACATATATGTATTTGGTGTCTGCAACCTCAAGGAAAACAATGTCAAACATTTGTTTGGATTGATCCTGAATGGGATGGTAGGACTAAAGCTGTTCTGAATAAGCTAACACGCAGGATAGCAAAAGCTGAAGAGGAAGCAAGGTCATGGAAAGAAGAATGCAGAAAGGCTAACATGAAGCTTGGAGATACTGAAAAATTGATGCTTGAAGATACTACCACTGAGCTTCAGAAGAGGAAGAAGGGTAAGCCAACACAGACAGAACTTGGACAAGTGTTCATGGAAATGGAACCGAACAATAGGTAGTTACGATTATTGGAACAATTTTTAATGATGAATAACCATGACATGCCATCTTATGAAAGTTGTTGCTGATGTTTTCTTCAGATCACGTGAACAACCCTCAGAATTTATCGATTTAAGTGATGCTTGAAGCCGAGCTGCAGAAGGTGAATGGACAGCTGCAGGAAGCCAGACATAATATTACCTTGAATCTATATGCGGGGAGAATTGTCGATCTACTGATGTCTTAAGAAACATGTTTCTACCTCATCATGTTATGATGTTTGCTACTTGGTGGTGTAAACTTTGTGGTGATGAGTTGCTTTGAGATGCCATCTTATTATGCTGATTTGCTTTGAGCACTCTCACCATTCTGAGCTAATTTTGTTGATGTTTTGCTAGTCCGGTCTGTTGATGTTTTGTTGGAAGGACCTTCCTGAGTAACGATCGCGAAACTGCTTATTTCCTACTGTCGTTCCAAGTCATCATAAAATGGAGGTCCCACATGTAAGCATTTTCGCTAGGTCACGAAATGTTGCAAAAAAAACTTACCATTGCAAGGGTTCGGACTAAAGACCTATAGGAACAAGACTGCGTTGCTTACCACTGCACCACTTCTTGGTTTTGTCATTTTAACAGGAAACAATTTCCTTATGGTTGTGTAAGGTGAATCTTTAATATAAATCAGTAATTCGCAGGCGAAAGGCTTCACTGCCTTCGCAAAGACTCTCGACTTTTGCTACGCGCAGATCTGCAATGGCTCGTGGTAGGAATGGCGGATCCTAGAGGCGACGGGAAGATGGTTCCGCCGCCACCTTCCAGCTACAAGAAGCTGAAACGGCTCGACAAGGTCAGTTCTCTGGTTTGAGCCACTATATTTTCCCCTATCATCCTAGGGATTTCTAGATTTGGGGATCAAACGGATTGATGAGCATATACACTAGAATCTGATTTCATCGTACCCTCATATTTGTACTTCGTTTGGTGTTACAAGTTGATAGGCTATAGACAATTCATAGGTGTTAGATTCAGTTAGTTTTCAGTTTGCATTGTTTGATGGATTGATAGGTTATTGTAGTTTACTAGCTTGTAGAGGTGCTTGAAGCCACTAAAGCTGGGCTGCAGGAGGTGAAGAGAGACCTGTAAGAACAAGAAGGCAGAGAACTCATGGCGCCGCAAGAGGCTATAAAATACAAGGAGCTGTGTCAGGAAATTCTAAATACAACTATGCAAGAGATGAGGAAATTCAACAAGATGACTGACCAATTGTTACATGAACAATTGCAACAGACCAACAACTACAAGGAGTTGTGTGCCCATATGTTACGCCTGTACGATGCCTTATTGAAAGAAATAGGTGAGATTCTTGACCAAGAGTCGAAAGACCTGGTACTGGACAGAAAGGCAAAACCTGAAGAGGAGGCAAGGTCATGGAAGGAAGAATGCGCAAAGGCTAACATCAAGCTTAAAGCAACTACCACGGAGCTGGAAAACGTGAAGGGAAAGCTGAAACATGCCATCAATGTGATGGAAGTGTATAAGCAATCGGTTGAGCAGCTAGTTATCGAGATCGAGAAGGAGAAGCAATCGATACAACAGAGTGTTATCCAGATGGAGAAGGAGAAGCAATGGATACTGCGCGAGAAAGATAAAAATAGGTAGTGCTTGATTATTATGAAACTTGTTCTTTGTTGATGTTTATTTACTGGTTGTTCCTCCTGATCATAATACATAGTGTTATGAAACTTGTTGGTGCTTATGTTTTCTTTAGGTCAGCCAAGCGAAAAAGGGATCAACAATGGGAAGGATCCTCAGAAGCTACTGCCGCTGAGCTGCAGAAGGTGAAGGGACAGCTGCAGGATGGAGCTATGGAAGGAGAATCAACGCCTACAGATGTAAATTGATGATTCATTCTTATCGTTATGATTACAAATGGGTGGTTATGATTATTTTGAAAATTGTAATGATGATCATCCTATGATGTTTGCTACTTGGTGTTGTGAACTTTGTGGTCATGAGTTAAGAAACTTGTTGCTACTTCGTGTGATGATCATCCTATGATGTTTGCTACTTGGTGTTGTAACTTGTTACTACTTGGTGTTGTGAACTTTGTGGTCATGAGTTGAGAAACTCGTTGCTACCTGATCATAATATGATGTTTGCTGCTCGGTGGACGGCAAAGTTCCGGTCTGTTGATGTTTTGCTGGAAGGACCTTCCTGAGGAACGATCGCGAAACTGCTTGTTTCCTACTATGGTACCAACTCGTCATAAAAATTAATAAGGTCCCACAACTTGTTTCCTACTATGCCAATAGCAGGGGTCGAACCCACGGCCAACGGCTATATCAACCGCGTACCCTGCAAGGGGCTTGCCAACACGCTCCTGTGGGTCGTTGTGGCAAATATCTAGCCTAGAGGCCTTGGTGCGCAGATCTACAACCCGCGGCGGGAATGGCGGATCCTCGCATCGAAGGGAGGAGAGTGAGCTACGGTCAGGTCAGTACCCTGTTTTGTGCCTCTACTTTCCCCTTTCATCAGAGGGAAGTGATATTTGGAATTGGGGATTTCGGTTGAAGAACGATTGTTGTTACAAGTTGATTGATAGGCTTTAGTTTAGAATGTCCAAAACTAAGCATTGATTTCAAGTTGCAATAAATTTTTTTTGAAGCATCCGTGTACTCCAGCATCTTCTTCCATTGGTAGTTACTGCTCGGAGACATCTTCCTGCAATAGTAGCCATTGGCATCCTAAAGACAAGTGCAAACACGGATTGAGAGCTATGGTGAAGTATGCTTGGACCTTTCTCAACCCTGGCCGCCAGTTTGCTGGCTGCCCAAAGGTAATGGCTAGTTGGCTACCTGCTTATGTGGTGCCTGTGGTCAACGACTATTGCTAATGGGTCGTTTAATTTGCAGGAACAAAAAGAGCAATGTGATTACTTCTGCTAGATTGATCCAGAATGGGATGAAAGGTCGTATGTTGTTATGCTGAAGCTCATGAAGAAGAAAGCGAAAGCTGAAGAGGATGCAAAGCAGTGCGAGGGGGAATTGGGAAAAGCTTACTGTGAGCTTAGAGAGATTAGGAATGAGCTCAAAATAGCACGACAAAAACTTCAGAAGGTTACCGCCGAGCTGAAGTCAACTGGGAATTATAGGCACAATGTCAAACTCGTGCATGTGCTGCTTGCTTTATTTGTTTTTTCACGGGACTGGCGGGATTGATGCTCGGTGGTAAGGCTAATTAGATGTCTCGATCATGTATTCTGCAAGTGACACTTTTGTATTGTGAACAATGTGTCGATCATGTATTCTGAACATTGTGCCCTATGCTTCTGAGCATTGTACTGATGATGTATTGCCAAAATCTACCAAGAAATGCACGGTGGTTAGTATCCACCACATTGTACTGACCATTTAGTCCGACCTGTTCACATTTCCAAGAACGTAATTTCCGTTAGGTTCCCCAACAGTCATAATGAATTATTATTGTTATCCCGAAACCAACGGAGCAGCAGCGAATGTTGTTTTGGGTGGCGAAGGAGCGGTGAATTTACTGTAAATGCGGAGAAAGGAACGGTGGATTTGTTGTAAATGGGGCATTGATCGACTTCTTCCACCTGGGGTACAGAAAAACATTTTTACAATTGCATCTCCTCCTCTCGGAAGGAAGATCCGTTAGATGCTCTCTTCCAAGTCTCTGTATCAATTTGAATGTGCATTTGACCTGGCACTCTGATGTTTGATGAAACTATTTTCAGGACACCCGTAGATCAGTAATCATGTTGTCGAGGCGGTTGCCGTTATCGCTGGTGGTGCTCTCTACAGAGGTGAACATTGACATCACCGGCCACCTCGTTGCGACCTTGGAGCGGCCCATGGACGACCTCTGTAGCCTATGGGCGACCTGCCAGGAGATGCGTCGCGTGTGCAACAACGCGGCCGTTGGTCGGCGCGTGGCGCTAGAGAGATTTGTTGTCGAGCTGCAGTGGAACGACCGCAAGGGCTACGACGCCCTCCTCGATTGCCTGACCCGCATAAGAAACCCGGAGGCATGTTTCATCTCCGGGATGGACATCCTGTTCGGGGAAAACTACAGCTCCCGGTCATCCATCGCCAAGCTCGAGGAGGCCGCCCAGGCCGGGCACAATGTGGTGGCCTATGTAGCCGCCATGGTCCTCTACAGGGCCAATGGCGGCGCCGGTAATGATGACACTGCGAGGCGGTACATCCGACAGGTCGAGGGCGAGGAAGAATCGACGGCCGCGACATCGATGATGATGCGGACAAACAAGGGTTGCCTGCGGTGCCGTGAGGCAGCCTCAGAGGTGATTCGGCGAGTGACATGGCTCCAACGTGCAACGCTGGTGCCACCAGTGGCGCGCGGCAAGCATCAGTGCACAGGCCGCCTGTGCTTCAAGATGAGCTGGGAAGAATGGTCACATTTTTGTAACGAGGAATGTAGAATTCAAGCTGAATGTGATCTGTTCTTTAGCAAAACAATTGGATATCTGCATCCAAACAAATTACCCTGACATGTGAGAGTGATTTTGGATATATTTGTTTCTAGATCAATCCACTGATATCTGTTTCTATCTCTCTTCCTTGATTCCCGTGTAGCAATACTCTCACACGCATTGACGTGATGGAAACCAACTTCTGGTTTTCCCCCATTTATTTACCACGGCTGGTAGTTGGAATAGTTCATCGCAATTTAGAGAGGTGGAAATCAATATTGGACAATTAAAAAACAAATAATGTGACCTCACTATCTAAGAAACTACGAAATCTGTAATCAGGTTTGCCCAATTCAAAACAAACAACTTTTGCCAGGAAAGGAATGAAAATTTTTGTCCGGTATGTTAATGTTTCGTAAACCCAAACATCTGGTCCTACCCGGGTTATATTTCCTATCTCATTGCATGCTTTCATTTTGTTGTTACCAAGCATGACTCGTCAACAAGGAAGAATGAAGCTGTGGTTGAAACTCTAAGTCAGCTTGCTTGTCTTCACGATTCTTTCCTACTAACCAAGTCTTTGAAAAACAAATCTTTCCTAGATGGGGTATTGTACACTAGATAGAGTATACACCATCTTACTGAAAGCCAATTTGTTGCCCATCGCATCAAATTGCTCTACCTAAGCCACGGCTCCATGTTCGAATTGTGCAAGTTTTTGGCTCTCCCTAACAAGGATGATATCATATCTCACCTTATCCATATTTAAAACAAGCATCTTTTTGCCATCAAATGATTAAAAATATTTCTCCAGTCTACTCATGGTTCGTAAAATGAAACATCCGACCTCGTATACCAGAATAACTAGTCTCGTGGGAACTTTCGATCTCATCATGTTCAAGTGAATTAAGTTTGCTCCAAGTTCAACGAGATTGCAAATTACGCGCCTAGGCCATTTGCCTGACACGATCCCCCATGAGACCCTGCGCCTTTCCCTTGGCAAATGAGATCTATTAATATATACTGGAAAACACTTTTGCATCTCCTCCTCAACGAAAGAAAACCCCATCGGCATCTCCTCCTCTCGGCACTAGAAAACCCCATCGGCATCGCCTCCTATCGGCGCAAGTACCGTCGTCCTCTCTCCCAATTCAATCGATTTCTTTGTTCTTTCGACCTTTTCCTCCTCTTTGAGCAAACTAATTTCTATGTGCATTTCAGAGCATCTCCCCCAATGGCCGGCGACAATCATCGCGTGCCTCCTGTGGAGCTCGCTCTCCTACCATCCACGCCGGCTAAAGCTCCGGTGGGGCCGAGATGCGGTGACTGCGGCAGGACAGAAATGCCGCAATGGATGGCTAGGCCGATGGGCCCCGGCACGCTCTGTGCCGACTGCAGCCTTCATCGCTAGCATGCCTGGCAGTGGTGGGACAGGCGTTCTCTCCGCATCTATCAAACCACGATTCCCATCTCACCGTTGCCACCAGAAGCTGGCGTGCAGTGGGTCGAGTGCCCGAGAGGCCGGGTTGGTCGCACATGGCAGCCGTGGCCCTCCACTCCGCCATTGATGTCAAGTGTGCCCGCCGCTTGGACTGTCCTGGAGAGCTCAGGCGCACGGTCATTCCCGTCCCTACTCCACAGGCCAGCGGCGTTACCAGCCGCTCGACCATTGATGTCAAGTGCGCCCGCCGCTTTGACTGTCCCGGAGAGCTCAGGCGCACGGCTGTAACCTTCACCACCAGAAGCTGGCATGCAGTGGGTGGAGTGCCCAAGAGGCCGGGTAGGTCACACGTGGCAGCCGTGGCCCTCCACTTCGCCATTGATGTCAAGTGCGTCCGCCGTCTCGGAGAGCTCAGGCGCACGGCCGTTCCCGTCCCTGCTCGACCGGTCGGCGGCGTTGCCATCCGCTCGGCCATTGATGTCAAGTGCGCCCGCCGCGCCGACTGTCCCGGAGAGCTCAGGGGCACGGACGTTCCTGTCCCTGCTCGAAAGGCCAGTGACGTTGCCAGCCGCTCAGTCCCCGATGTTGGACTCGTTCCTGCTCGACGGCGAGGCGGCGCCTTTCATCCTCGACGACCCAGACTGGATGAAAAGATAATTGCCAACAATAACAAGTGTCACTTTGCTGTAATGCTTATTAGTGTATGATCAGAGAACTCTGTTTCCTCCTATGGAGTACTTTGGATGGATGTTCGTTCAACAAATAATTTAGTCCGGTCTTGTCACTTTTTCTTAACAGTAACATCCGCCCGTTGCCATCCTCGTGCCACAACTTCCCATGGAAGGTGGTTGCCATCATCAAGAGATCACAGACGTGTTGGTCATACGGCACGGGGACCCGCACATCAGCCCCTCAACGGTGGAAGATGAATGGAAGCCCCTCAAGAGTCAAGACTCAAGAGGCGCCCGTTGCTTACCTTCTCACCAAAGCGGCACAACTTCCCAGGCAAGGCGAGTAACTCCACATAAATCGCCATTCCTACCCCCCCACCATCGGCGTCGTCGCTAGTTCCGAACCACACTACCACTTCCCAAACACTCGCGCCTCACTCCTACCCGGCCGACGCAATGAAGCGATCAGGCTCCCCGTCGCGCCGGCTATCCCCCACCGGCTCCCCGTTGTGCCAGCTCTCACCCTCGCCCTTCAACCGATCCTCCGGCGCCACATCCTCTTCGCGCGCCCGTGACTGGGTGCCGCCGCGCGACAACCAGCACTTCGCCCACATGTTCACGGAGGCGCTGTAGGGCCACATCCATGGCACGCCGCCGCCATGCTCTGATCCCGCCAACGTCGACCCACCGCCGCCGAGCTCCGACGCCGCCAACGTCGACCCGCCGTCGCTCGTCGGCGGTTTCCCAAGAGCCGGTGGTGGCTCGCCAGCAGATTCCCAGCCTCCTCCACTGTCGCTGCCACCGCCCTTCGACGACGCCAACGCCGACCCGCCGTCGATCACCGGCGCTTTGCCAGGAGCAGCTAGTGCCTTGCCGGCGGATATCCAGCATCCTCCACCATCGCCGCCTCAGAAGCTGAAGTTTACGGTTACCCTTCCTGCTGGTGAGTTTGACTCCGACTCCGACTCCCAAGCTGACACAGACTCGTCTGAGGACCGTTGCCATGGCTACATCCCTCCGGTCCCCCGGGGCGATGCTTTGCGTGTCTTCCGGCGCCTCGACGGCACGTACGGGTGCCCTGTCTGCCCCAACCTTATGCACCGGTGGCGCAAGCTGAATGAGGTCAAGGACCATGTCCTTGGGATGGCTAGGTCTGCGCCCCTGAGGGAGAAGTACAAGAAGAAGTGTAGCCGCCACCGCGTCGTGGCCAGGAATGAGGGATGGATGGAGTAGATGGAGTGAGGGAGCCGCGCCGGTGGAAGATCTATGCTGTTATGTTATCTGTGATGTTAATTAGTATATTTAGATTTTGTTGGAACATTGTCTTATGTATGTGAACTTTGTGATGTTATGTTATCAGTGATGTTAATTAGTATCGTTAGATTTCGTTGGAACATTGTCTTATATATGTGGAAATTGTGATGTTTAATTAGTCACTTTAGAATGGACTCTATTTCCTACTTTGGATGGATGTTCGTTCGAATAATGCGATCGTATTTTCCTAATAACAATTCAACGAACCATTTAGTCCGACCTGCTCACTTTTGCAGATTAGTAAGATCCGGCCGTAGTCATTCAATTTTGCCCACAAAATCAACACTGAATTTAGTCCGGTCTGGTCACCTTTTCTTATCAGTAACATCCAGTCGTAGCCTTCCTCGACAGGCCAAGGCGCCCGTTGCCTAATTTCCCATGGAAGCTTGCCACAACGCTCCATGGAAGCTTGTAGATGAATCGCAGCCACTCGATCTAGAGGCCTGTTGCTTAGCTTATCACATAAGCTTGCACAACTTCTCATGGAATCTAGCCATTGTATTCCTACCACCATCGGCGTCCTTGCCAGTTCCGAACCACTCTACCCATAGTTCCCAAACACTCGCGTTTCAGTCCTACTTTCCGTCCAACGCAATGAAGCAATCAGTCTCCCCCAGACACACAGAGCTCAAGTGCCTCGCCGTACCCGCCCCTGCTCGTCGGTCCGGCGGCGTTGCCAGCCTCTCGCCCACCGCCTCCTCAGGAGCCGAATCCGGGTCCTGGCTGTCACCGCGCGACCTCCACTTCATCCGCTCCTACTTAGAGTGGCAAGGGCGTCAATTCCACGGCACGGAGCCACCCCGCTGCGACGCTGCCAATGTCGACCCGCCAATGCCCGGAGCAGCTGGTACGTCGCCGGCGGATTCCCAGCCTCCTTCACCACTTGTAGAGTTGGACTCCGACTCCAATTCCGACTCCAACTCCGACACCTTTGCTCTGCGCGTCTTTCGGTGCACTACCAACACCTACAGGTGCCCTGTCTGCCCCAACCGTATGTACCGGTGGAGGAACCTGAATGAGATCAAGGACCACGTCCTTGGGATGGCCAGGTCTGAGGCCCTGAGGGAGGACAACATGAAGAAGTGGAGCTGCCACCGCGTCCTGGCTAGAAACGAGGGATGGATGTTGATGGAGTGAGTGAGCCGCGCCAGTGGAAGACCAATGCCGATATGTTATCTGTGATGTTAGTTAGTTTCTTTAGATTTCGTGGGAACATTGTCATATGTATGTGAACATCGTGATGTTAATTAGTAACTTTACATTTCCATGAAACATGGTCTCATGTGTTGTCCAGCCTGTTCGTGTTTCTAGACAAGAACATCCACTCTTATTGTACTTATACATGATCATGTTTCCTAGCTTGACACATTTTTTTCGAATCGAGGGCATCCCCCATTTCCATTGCAACAACGGAAATACCGAACAAGTCACAGAACAGGGATAAAAGAGGAGTTCACTGGCCCTTGACTCGCCCTAACCTACATTGACTCAAGCTAGATTAGGATAACGATCGCCCCTAGGACTCCCAGGGAGAGTAAGCATCACCAGACAACGAGTCTGAACATCATCACAAGTTTCCAACCAAAAACATAGCACCACTAGACAGACCTACACCAACATCAGCCAATCGCTTGACAATATCAGTTTCCTAGCTTGACACATGATCTGGAGAAGTTGAAGATCAATATTGGACGATTAATAAGAAATAGCAATGTGATCGTTGCTCACCTTGACCAAATTCAAAACAAGCATGCGGTTATTGCCAAACATCCAAAACGCTAATGCATCCCTAACCCAAACCATGTTTGTGATTTTGGTTATCGTTTGTTTATTGATCAATCCCCTTGTTTGAAGTTGTTTATGCTTTGTTTCCCTGACATCTCTGTTCCTTGTCTCCATATAAATGTTATCCTATTTTATCGCTCTCATAAACTATGAAATCATATATCACCTTTGCCCAAAATCAAAACAAGCATCTTTTACAGGTCCTGAAATATTTGTCCTTTCTGTATCTTTTTCTAGACCGAAACATCCGGTTTGTTAATGCAACCCATACCCGAACATCCGGTTTAATGGCAGTAAACAGTTCATCTCTGCATGTTTAAGTGCTTGTAAATATAGTTTGCTCCAAATTCACTAAGATTACAAATTTACATAGTTCTTTTCTTTGCAAAAGACCGTTACATTATTAGAGATCGAGGCGCCTCCTTGCATTAGCGTGATACAACTCCCGAAGAGACACCCCGACTCTCCCTGAAACTGAGATCTATTAATATACCGGACTCTCCCAACTCCCTCCATTGCCTTATCTCAAACTCTCTTCCTCCAGAAAACCACAACCACCATGCCTTCTTCTCCGATTCGACTTCCCGCCTCCCCGTTCCCTTCCAACCCCTCCTCTATCGGGACACCACCCGACTCCCCCCAACCAAGCTCATGCGAGCCATCCAAGCCCTCCTTGAGTGAATCTGATGTAGAATACATGGAAAGGCAGGAGAGCGAGGACAGCGAGGATGAGTACGACTACATGGAAGAGGATGAAGAGGAAGAGGAAGAGGAAGACGAAGAGACGTGGGCGGCCATTGAGAAGAAGCGATTGGCGGCCAAGAAGAGGAAGCGAGTGGAGGCCAAGAAGAGGAATCAATAGACGGAGGCATTTGTGAGGCAGCTTTTGAAGGATGACAAGGCCGGTAAGCTTGATTCGTTCAAGGACATTCCGTCGGCGAAGGAGAAGAAGGGTGCGGAAGAGGAGGAGGACTCGAAGAGGACCAAGAAGAAGATGGACCTCGGCGCTGGTCCTTCAAATGCCAGCCCCAACAATCCCGGTCCCGTGGCTCCCCCAGCCATTGAAGCTCCCTCGACGCCAGAGTCATCGGGGAACTCCTCAGAGGGGTCATCTTAGATTACTCGAATTTGGGTTTTCTTTTCCACTTTCAAATAGGTGGTCTTGTGGATGGAAAGATCAATTGTATGTTTTCTTTTGGATGGAAAAGATAGATTCCCTATTTTCTTGCTCTGTGAATCTTGTAGTGGTAGGAAAATCCCCTGTATCCCCTGTTATCCATGAAGAACATGGGTGTTCTTCTTTTCCATGATCGCCTTCCTTGCTTCAGTGGATTTCCCTGGTCATGATGCGTTGCCATAGTCTAAGATGTAATGTCTTGTTATATAATTTTTTATTCTTATCCCACCGCACCACATTGCAGATACACACGTAAATGATGATCGATTTTACAAATTTACCGTTTGACTAAATTCACCGTTTTGCCAAGAATATACAGAACGTAAATGATGGTCACCTTGCCCAAATTATTCAACTTAAATGTGCACATACATGATACATCCCCATAGACCTACACCCGTACAGTGGCACTGGCACTGGCGCGCACAAACACACACCCAGCAACAAAATCTTCAGACTTGGCAACAAGGAAGACAACAGACATGGTCATGGAGATGGATACGGCACATGCCTATCCCGCCATACCTAATGCGCGATGGAATGTAGCATAACGAGGATCCGTGCGGAGATATTCCTCCAATGCACGGTGCCTACCCCTCGACTTCATGGTACGTCTCGAGCAACCAATGCCAGAAACATGCTGTAGGATGTCACGAAAACCCCACTACCGGTTAGCAAGATTGCAGTAAGGGCACACACATCGACCATGGCGAAGCACATGAGTGTAACCCTGCTCCTGCAGCCAAGCCAAAGCATCTTTCTTCATCTCCTCTGTTTCTTCCTCGTCCGCTTCATCCATGTCGTATAGATCATATGGATCCATGTATCCTGGCCGCTGCGGAGGTGGCACAGCATGGGAGTTGGCGGTTCCTCTGTTCGCATCAGAAGCCATCCTCCTACACACTCACCAACAACGTAAACATGATAAGCGCTGACCAGAAACAATGATTGTATCCTGTAAAAACACAACACGGAAGCTAAGAGCTCACCTCTTTTCACAGAGCGCAGAACCAAATAGAGAGGTCTGCTAGCACAATGCGTGGAGGATGAAGAGGCGATGAGCAAAGGCCTTGGGGGCATGCCTATTTATCGAACCAAGACCGATACTAAGGCAGCGTGCACCTCATGGCAGAGCATGCCCTCACGGGATTACAGTAGCCATGAAAATATGTGGGATGCTCGGAATACGAAGGCCTACATTGCTGAGGAATCCTGTCACAAGTATAGGGCAGAATATGTAGGCTTTTTCCCCGGTAGGCATGCGAAATATTTGGTGGGTACACGAGGTTGCTTTGGTCCGGATAAGAACGCAGAAGGAAGATCCTTATATTCGTATGACTTAAAAAAAATAGACGTGTAGGCATTGTAGTGGGAGAAGCAGCTGTGATCTTCGACTGGAAATGCACCCAACTTCACTGAAGTGTGTGAGAGCCTGTGTGGTTCGAGGACCGGTGGTAGGTCGCTTCCTGGTGTGATGAGTGATTGACAACGTGGTGTGGACTGATTCTTGGCTAAGTATTGCAGGTGCAGGTTGCGGCTTGACTGGTGTTGGTGCAGGTGAAGAACAAGCGCGAAAGGTCATCGCCGGTGAGGCCTCCAGGTGTGGAGAAGACAAGTAGGCTTGGTTCGAGGGACCCGGTGGCCAGCGGGGTCAAGTGCGGGCCGCATGGTGGCAAGAACGGCAAGATGAAGTCATGAACAGTTTCTTGGTTGAGCCTCAAAACCAAGGTCGAGCCGGGACTACGTGGGAGCCGAGTCATGAGTGGAGATTGGCGAAGGCTACACCGAGTTCGCAGGGTTTCCGGTGGTTCACCAGAAAACCACTGGGTTCCTTGGTTGATCCACAAAGCCAAGACCGAAGACCGAAGACGGAGGTGTAGCAGCATCGGACCGGTCTAACCGGTGGGTCTGACCGGCCTGACCGGTGTGCGACGACGCAGTCCGGAATCTTCGGAGCGGAGGACACGCGTCGGGATCGCAAGGCTTGCGTCGAGGCTAAGCAAGTTTGCGTCGCTGGGCATCCGTCCGATGGAGCAATGACAAAGATTTCTGAATTCGCCCTTGAGGGGCATGTATCTCTAGTTAGCTAGTAAGGGTATTTTAGTCTTTCAGCTTGCCTCCATATAACCCAAGTGGTGAGAGGATGGCAGCCAGCGCTTGGAACCCTAGCTCATTTGTTTTCCTATTTTCCCTTCCTATTTTCCCTAGGATTTTCATAGGACTAGCTTGAGAGGTTCATGGTGAGATCTTGTGAGAGGGAAGGATGATCGGGCGGCAAGCTAGACCTTGTATGAACCTCTTTGGTATGTATAGATGATTCGGCGTGGTTCCTCAAGGCTTGGATGTGTCTTTCCCGTTTCTCCTTTTTGGTGATTTTCGGAGGCTTTTCTTGGCAGATTTCTTGTGACGGTTTTGAGACCTTTGTCTTTGGGATTTGGTGGGGGATGTATGCATGAACCCCTCGTGGTTCTTTTCTCTTTGATTCCCCTCCCAAATCCGTGAGCAAAGGTGCTCGATTTTGGGGTTTCCTTGGCTCTAGGGTTAGAGGCGTTCTTGGTGGGATTTCCTCGATTCCTCTCGTTTTGGCAAGTTTTGGTGGACCAAATCTTGGCTATGGAGTGCGCATGAGGTGTTCCTACTATCCCCAAAGTCTTGTGCAAAACCGTGGAGCGATTTGGGAGATCGGGAGTTGGATTTGGAGGAGTTGACCCGCGGGTGCTGTTCATCCCGAGCGTCCTAGCCTGACCGGTCTGACCGGTGCTGCTCACTGGTCTGACCGGTGTAGAGGCTCTATGGGTTTTGCCTCGGGTGAACGTCTTGCTGAGTTCCCTGTTGTCCTGTGTTGCTGCTGTTTCGAGTTTGGTTCGTTTTGGAGCTCGGAAGGTCAGGTTTGGGTTTTTGGGGGCTTCCTGGCTTAGACCGGTCTGACCGGCATGCTACACCCGCCTGACCGGTGTAGGAGCCTTCTGTGGAAGTTCGCAGGAACTGTTGGGGAGTTCCAGCAGGGACCGGTCTGACCAGTGCTGCTCACCGGTCTGACCGGTGCAGGTCAGTGGTGCTTGAGTTGCTAGTTCCGCTGCGTTCTCGAGTCGGTATAGGTGGTTGTTGGTTCCTAGGACCAGTAGCACTCCAGTGGCTGCGTGGTCTTGGCCAACTTGGGTAGTTGAGTCGGAGACGTGCTTTGGAAGCCTAGTTCATCTTGTTGGAGTGTCCATCTCCTTCGAGAAGAATTTTAATCGGCTCCCATTCACTCCCCCCCTCTCTGGTTCGCCGTATCGGTCCTTCAAGTGGTATCAGAGCCGGTTACGGATCTTCGGATTCTAACCAGTCTAAGATCCAAGGATGGCGTACCAGGAACGGGGTTCGGGTCCTCCGCATTTCGATGGCAAAAACTACCAGATGTGGCAGAGGCGGATGGCGGCGTTCCTCCGCGGTAAGGGTCAGATCCTTTGGGATGTCACGGTGAACACAGCTTATGTTCATCCGATGAACTTCCTTGCTCCGGGATCGAGAGACATGTTCGACGCCAACAATAAGGTGGTCGACTACTTGTTTCGTGCTCTGTGTCAATCCGAATTCGATCGGGTGCATACAGAGGACCTAGCATGTAGGATTTGGTTGGAGCTGAAGAATGCTCATGCTGGGAATGCTGAGGTTCAGGCACGGTTGTATGCGACTTACCGGAGAGAGTACGAGAACTTCACTCATCTCCCCGACGAGTCTATTGATGCCTTGTTCCAGCGGTTCACGGTGGTTGTGAACAACATGAGGGCCAATGTCGACGTCCTCCCGTACGATGACCATGATAGGGCTGTGAAGCTCTTACACGCACTGGATCGTACCGTGTGGGATGGAAAGGTCGAGGCAATTCTTGAGTCCGAGAAGTACACCACTCTGACGGTGAACGACCTGTTTTCTAAGCTGAAGTCTGCTGAGGTTGATCGGGGTTTGACAGCCCATCTCGAGAGCCCGACTGATTCCCATAGTCTTGCTCTCGTCGGTGGCAAAGGTGCTAAGTCTAACGCTAACACATCTTCTAGGATGTACTCTTTGTCTTCTTTGATGTCTTTGCCAGACGAGGAGTTCGACGTGCTTGGAGAGGACAAGCTGGCGTTGCTGACCAGGCGGTTCGAGAGGCTGCACGAGAACCGGGTGAACACGAGGAGGACAGCACGGACGTGCTTTCAGTGCGGCAAGCCGGGACACTTCGTCGCCGACTGCCCGGAGAAGACGGAGAACAAGGACGGCTACAAGGACGGCTACAAGCACTGGTCGAATAAGGACAGCAAGTACCGATCAAGGCGCGATCACAAGCACAAGAACAAGCACAAGGACGAGCGACGGTCGAGGAAGAAGGACGGCCGCGGTAGGAAGGCCCGAGCGATGGTCGGAGCGAGCGACGTCGACTCCAGCTCCGCCTACTCTTCCTCGAGCTCGAGTAGCAGTGAAGACGAAGGTGATCGGCGCAAGAACAAGAAGTCATCCAAGAACTTGAGCGGGCTGAGCTGCTTTGCACGAGATGGCTTCTGCGGCATGGCTCGTAGCTCCGGCAGCAAGAAGAGTCACCAGAGCGACTCGGACTCCGACTCCGAGGATGAGGTACGTGACGAGCTTCCCTTCTTGCGTGAGGAGAACGAGCGTCTTGGCAAGTTGCTTGATAATCGTGATGACATGCTTAGAGAGGCTAAGAAGATGAGGAAAGAGCTTAGGGCCTCGCTAGAAGATGCTAGGAACCGTGTGGCTGAGCTAGAAACCCAGAACCTAGATGCTAAGCTTGAAATTGATTCGCTTAAGGCTTCTTCTGTGGTTTCTGATGAGATTGATTGCTGTGAATGCTCTGTGTACCTAGCTGATCTTACTGCCCTTAAGGATAAGCATGCTTCTACTTGTGATGAACTAGATGTGCTTAGGGTTGAAGTGGCTAAGCTTAAGTCTAGACCTGCTTTGCTAGGTGCTTGCACTTCTTGCCCTGTTTTACATGGAAAGATTGATGAGATGCATGCTTATACTATTTCGCTTAAGGCTAAGCTGAAAGAACCTGTTCCCACTTCTTGCTCTACTTGTGAAGTGCATGCTTTGAAAAATTTGGAACTTGCACATTATGTGGATCGTTTGTAGGATGAGAATGATATGTTGAGAAAGATGATGGGTTGGTTGTCGGGTCATGAACCGCAGCTTTGGATGATGATTGAGGCATACAAGCGCTATGACGGGCAAGCGCTTGGCTCGGAGAAAGTTGGAGAGTCTAGTGGTGAGGGAGGAGAGAAGATTGGTGATATCCAAGCTTCATCAAAAACCTTCCACAAAAATGCCTATGCTCCTAAGCCCAACCCATTGAGAAACAAACTCGACACAACCCCAGATCCTCCCATATTCCCCCACTCCAAAAATGATTTCCAAAAACCCATAAAGTTCAAGAGCAACTTGGGGAATGAGTTCTTCAGGAAGGAGAGTGTGAAGCCTAGTGAGGAGAAACCGGTTGAGAAGCCAAGTGGAGAGAAACCGAGTGAACAGCCCCATCCCAAGCCTAAGCCTAAGCCCATAAGGTTTCATTATGACTATTGTGGGAGAGATGGTCACAAGGGTGAGTTTTGCTTCAAGAGGAAGCGTGAGGAGAGAATGGCGAAGGAGTGGGCTAACAAGGACAAGTACCACCCTTCCAATGGTGTACTTGAGCCTCATATGCAGATGGCTAGGGCCAAGGCGATTGTGAGGACGGTTCCGGCTTGGGGAGATCGGAAGGTAGCAAGTGGTGCTACTAGCCGGGCTACACTGGTCAGACCGGTGCACTACACCGGTCCGACCGGTGCAGGTCTAGGCAGATAGGGGTCTAGTTTCCGTGCTCGTGCGGATGCTCGGTTCGGTTCTGGTGGTCGTGGTTCTGGTGGTTGGTCTGGAGAGTTTGCAGGTGGTCAGTTTGCTAGATGTTCTCCACCTCGTGCTCAATACGAGGGTGGGAGGAGTCGTAGCTTTGAGATGGAGAGGAGGAACGGTCCACGGTCTTCCTTTCGTGGCTTTCGTTCTCCTCCAGCAAGACAAGGATGGTTTCCTAGTGGTGGTTCTCGTGGTGGTGTTCGTGGTGGTAGCTTTGGTAGGAGAGATACTTTGGTTGGTGCTAACCCCACTTTGGAGCAAATGGCTCGGCACTGGTTTTACTCTTTTGGTACTAACCCCAGTGCTGAGTTGTTTGTTCACTCACGTGCTCGTTTTTGAATTTCAGGTGGGAGACTTGAGAAACGTTTGGTTGATTGACTCCGGTTGCTCGAGGCATATGACCGGAGACAAGGGGTGGTTCTCAAGTCTCGTCCCGGTGGTGTCCAAGACATACATCACCTTTGGGGACAATGGGCGAGGGCGTGTGTTGTCAGAAGGTGAGATTAAGGTAAGTGACAAGGTCACTCTCAGGCGTGTCGCTCTTTTTCAATCGCTCGGGTTCAATTTGCTTTCCGTGTCCCAGCTTTTGGATGAGGGCTTTGAGGTGTTGTTTCGGCCTGGTGGTTCTCGGATTTTGGATTCTCGAGGGGACCTAGTTTGCATGGTCGTTCCCGAGGGTCAAGTGTTCCGAGCTGATTTTTCTCAGTCTTCTGGTGTTGAGCGTTGTTTCTTGGCTGGATCTTCGAGTGAGTTGTGGAAGTGGCATAGGAAGTTGGGTCACTTAAGCTTTGACCTTTTGTCTCGCTTGAGTAAACTCAATTTGGTCCGAGGATTGCCATGGCTGAGGTTTGAGAAAGAGTTGGTTTGTGTGCCGTGTCGGCATGCTAAGATGGTAGCTTCTTCCCATCCACCCCTCACCGATGTGATGACGGAACGTCCATGCGAGCTGCTCCATATGGACCTTGTTGGCCCAGCTCGTGTGCGATCTGTGGGTGGGAAGTGGTACGTCCTGGTTGTGGTGGACGACTACTCTCGGTATGCGTGGGTTTTCTTTCTTGAGGAGAAAGGGGAGACGTTTGGTTTTGTTCGAGATCTTGTCTTGAGGTTAAGAAATGAGAGGCACGGAGATGCCATACGAGCGATCCGCAGTGACAATGGCTCTGAATTTAAAAACTCTCGTTTCGAAACCTTTTGCCATGACTTGGGTCTTGAACACCAGTTTTCGAGTCCATATACGCCTCCCCAGAACGGCGTGGTGGAAAGGAAAAACAGAACCTTGTGCGAAATGGCTCGGACGATGCTTGATGAGCATAGGACTCCGAGAAGGTTCTGGGCTGAGGCGGTGAATACCGCGTGCTATGTGTCGAACAGGATTTATCTCAGGGTTCACAAGAAGAAAACGTGCTATGAGTTGATGCACGGGCGCACACCCAAGGTGAGTCACTTCATGTGTTTGGGTGCAAATGCTTCATCCTGAAGAAAGGTAAGAAGTTGGACAAGTTCAAGGCTAGATCTGTCGATGGTATTTTCTTTGGTTATGCATCTCATTCTAGAGCCTTTCGGGTGCTCAATCTTGAAACTAACCAAATTGTGGAGACTTGCGAGGTAACCTTCAACGAGACACAACCACGTAGTCAGCTTGTTTTTGAGTGTGCAGGTGACGACGAACTTGGCGAGGAGATTTTCCAGGAGGAGGAGTATGAACATGGAGATGATGAAGATGGCGGTGTGGTGCCCGCGGCTGAGCATGTACCTACTACTTCGACTACGGTGGTGGACGGCCCCTCTCCCACACCTACAACGACAAACCCTGTTCAAGAAGAAGCTGCTGTTCAGGGGGAGGTAGCATCAAGGCGAGAACCTCCCCGGCGAGTGCAAGTGGATCATCCAGCTTCGAGGATCATCGGCGACATGAATTAACGTACTACACGGTCGAGGGTTCGAAACAATTCTCATTTCGCTCATACAGCTTTTGTTGCCACCTTTGAGCCCAAGGACATTGGACACGCGCTATCTGATCACAATTGGGTCAATTCGATACATGAGGAGTTGGAGAATTTTGGGAGGAACCAAGTTTGGGAATTGGTTGACCCTCCCCCAGGGTGTATGCCGATTGGGACAAAATGGGTGTGGAAGAACAAAGAGGGAGAGAAAGGAGAAGTGGTGAGGAACAAGTCAAGGCTTGTTGCTCAGGGGTACTCATAGAAAGGGGGGATCGACTACGAGGAGACCTTTGCTCCCGTAGCTCGTTTGGAGGCGATCAGGATCCTTCTAGCCTTTTCTGTGGCTAAAGGGTTCAAGTTGTACCAGATGGATGTTAAGAGTGCTTTCCTAAACGGTGTCTCGGAGGAAGTAGTGTATGTGAGGCAACCACCGGGGTTTGAGAGTGAGATGTACCCCCACCGGGTATACAAGTTGAGGAAGGCGCTGTATGGGCTGAAACAGGCGCCTAGAGCTTGGTATGGTAGGTTGAGGGGGTTCCTGTTTGAGAGAGGGTTTGAGATGGGGAAGGTCGATCAGACCTTGTTTCTCCTCAGGCAGGGCAGAGATATCCTGATTGTGCAGGTATACGTGGATGATATTGTCTTTGGTGGCTCGTCTAACTCTCTTGTTGCAAGGTTTGCAGAAGACATGAGCAGGGAATTTGAGATGAGCATGATGGGTGAGTTGCAGTTCTTCCTTGGGCTACAGATCAAGCAATCCAAGGAAGGAACATTTGTGCACCAAGCTAAGTAAACCAAGGACATTGTGAGGAAGTTCAAGATGGAGGACTCCAAGGCCATGGCGACGCCTATGAGTACGACTACAGCTCTTGATGCGGACGAGGAAGGTGAACACGTGGACCAGAAGGAGTACCGGAGCATGATCGGGTCGCTCCTCTACTTGACGGCGACGAGGCCGGACATCCAATTCTCGGTATGTCTGTGCGCTCGTTTTCAAGCGTCTCCGAGGACTTCGCATCGGCAAGCAATCAAGCGCATATTCAGGTATTTGCGTCATACTCCCGACTTCGGCCTTTGGTACTCCGCGTCTTCTTCTTTGGCTCTTCATGGATTTTCGGATGCGGATTTTGCCGGGTGTCGGTTGGATAGGAAGTCCACTTCTGGGACTTGCCAGTTTTTTGGGTTCTTCTTTGGTGTCTTGGTCTTCCCGCAAACAGTCGAGTGTTGCTCAATCTACTACCGAGGCAGAGTATGTGGCTGCAGCTAGTTGTTGCTCTCAGCTCCTTTGGATCACATACACCATGAGCGACTTTGGTGAGGAGTATACCCATGTCCCACTTCAATGTGATAGCACAAGTGCCATAAGCGTTGCAAAAAACCCAGTGCTCCATTCCAAAACCAAGCACATAGAAGTGAGGTATCATTTCCTAAGAGACAACGTAGAGAAAGGAAAAATCACTTTGATCCATGTACCCACACATGACCAGCTAGCCGATATTTTCACCAAACCCCTAGATCAAGCAACTTTCACTCGTTTGCGGGGGGAGCTTGGTGTTTGTTTGATTTCTTGAGTTGGTGTGTGGGAGCTCCTTTGTAGCATATGTATAGTTTCCTTTGTGCATTGTTTGCATTTTTCATGGCATGTGTAACAAGATGTATAGGCATCTTTGTATCTTAGGTTACATGCATTTTGTATAATATGCATTGTGTAGGAAAAGCTTCTCCTATATACATTGTTCACCATGATATGCTATATATGATCTTGTGAGCTAGTTTGATATGATATGGCTTAGTGTGGCTTAGCTCTTGATGATCTTGATTTATATCCATGGTTGATGGCTATGTTTTTGAAAAATGTCACATGTATGCTCTCTTGTGAGTAAATGCCTTTATATGATCTTGACATGTTTTTGTGGCTTGGCTATGCTTAATTTGTGGTTGGATAGCTTATTTTGATCATATGGGGCCAAAGGTTCATTTGCCATCATGAATGTTTAGCCCCCATGCTTCATCTTGTGGAGGGGCATAAGTTCCTTTTTGTCGCAAAGACATTTCATGTACCAATTATAAATCTGAAAATGAAATGTAAATTACTTGGAAAATGTGTTCCCATGTCCTATGTGCTTAATTTACTTGCTTTTGGGTGCTAAACCGTTGCATGTTGCTTACCAATGAGAAGTCTCATATCTAGAAGTAAGCACAAGGCTCGGTGGCTTTGACATGACATGAGGTGCTTGTGGGTGTTTATGATGGCCTTTTGCTTAGAATGGTTGTCCTAGCATGAAGTTTGTGTGGCTTTGCCATTTTGACATGTTTTGATCATGTTTAGGACTTTGCTCATGAGAGGGTGATTTTTCGCAAAAATGCTCAATTCTCTCTTAGCTTTACCCAATGGTTGTGAAACTTGGTGATCATGTAGCTGATATTCATACGATGCTGCAGAGTATCTAACTTGCTCATTTGATCATGTGTAGCATCTTGTGATGAATTTTGTCTATTTGAGAAGCTCTAGTTGCATCTTTTCCAAATTTGAGCCTTGATTCATGCATTGGCAACAAGGGGGAGAAAGAAAGGCTGAGAAAAGTTGCATTGCATCCCTAGAACCTATCCCAACAGTTAAGGGGGAGCTTGTGCATTTCTTTTGCATTTTTGGCTTTTGAGGGGTGTTTCTGCTGAGTTAAATCGGTCTGACCGGATTTGGGAACCGGCCTAACCGGTTTGGTGGAACCGGCCTGACCGGTTTGTGCCCAGTGTTGGCACATGTCCAGGGGAGTATGTGTATGTGCAGGGGGAGCTCTTGTATGCTTTGGTGGTTTGTGCTCTTTGCTTGAGCTTGTTTTTGACTCGGTTGTGTCAAGCCGTTGCCCTAGCCTAAGGGGACCGAGTCTTTCCTCTTTCAAGTGATCTTGCTCTTTGCCTTTGTTTGGCTTTCGATCGCTTGTTTGAGTTTCTTTTAGTCGTTTCTTTTCTTTTCCTTTTCTCTTTGGTTACCAAATGTGTGTTGTCAATGCACTCATCAAGGGGGAGATTGAGGACCATGTGTGGTTCGAGGACTGGTGGATGGTCGCTTCCTGGTGTGATGAGTGATTGACACATTGTGTGGACTGATTCTTGGCTAAGTATTGCAGGTGCAGGTTGCGGCTTGACTGGTGTTGGTGCAGGTGAAGAACAAGCGCGAAAGGTCGTTGCCAGTGAGGCCTCCAGGTGTAGAGAAGACAAGTATGCTTGGTTCGAGGGACCCGGTGGCCAGCGGAGTCAAGTGCGGGCCGCATGGTGGCAAGAACAGCAAGATGAAGTCAGTGGACGGTTTCTTGGTTGAGCCTCAAAACCAAGGTCGAGCCGGGACTTCGTGGGAGCCGAGTCATGAGTGGTGATTGGCGGAGGCTACATCAAGTTTGCGGGATTTGCGGTGGTTCACCAGAAAACCACCAGGTTACTCGGTTGAGCCACAAAGCTGAGGCCGAAGACCGGGCGTGGCTGTCAGGCCAAAACCAGCCTGACCGGTTTGGGAAACCGGTCTGACCGGTTTGGGGTCACAGGGCGCCGGAAGCTTCGAAGCGGAGGCCACGCGTCGGGATCGCAAGGCTTGCGTCGAGGCTAAGCGAAGTGCGGTCGCCGGGCATCCGTCCGATGGTGCTACGAAGACAATTTCCCAAAGTGCCCTTGGTGGGCGTGTATCCTAGTTTAGGCTTTAGGGGTATTTTAGTCTTTCGGCTTGCCTCCGTATAACCCAAGTGGTGAGAGGATGGCAGCCATCTCTTGGAACCCTAGCTCATTCTCCCTTTGCTATTTTCCTTCCTATTTTCCTTAGGATTTCTAGGACTAGCTTGAGAGCTTCATGGTGAAATCTTGTGAGAGGGAAGGATGATCGGGCGGAAGCTAGACCTTGTATGAACCTTCATGGTATGTATAGATGATTCGGCGTGGTTCCTCACGGCTTGATTGTGTTCTTCCCGTTTTTTCTTTTTGGTGATTTTCGGAGCCTTTTCTTGGATTTTTCGTGGGGAAGTTTTGGGGGCGTTTCTTTGAGGGATTCTTGTTGGATGTCACGTATGAGGACCTTGTGCCTCTTTGCTTGGTGATCTTGCTCCAACAAACCCTCCGAAACGGCTTCAATTTGGTGGTTTTCGGTGGAGTCCATGGGAAGGTGTTCTTGAGGGTTGACTTCCGATTCCTCTTGATTGAGTAGGTTTTGGGGACCGAGCTTTTAGCCAAAGGTAGCCCACGAGGTACCCCAGCTATCCCTAAAGTCTCACTTGAATCCGTGGAACGAATCGGGAGATCGATCGAGGTGAAGGCTAGGTTTTTCCCGCGGGCTGAGTTCTTCCCGACTGTCCAGGCAAAACCGGCCTGACTGGTTTCCCAAACCGGTCTGACTAGTTTAGCCCCAGTGGGTTGGCGTGAAGGTTTTTGAGAAGCAGAGTCGTGTTCTTGCTATGGCTTTTCTTGTTCAAAGGTGGAGGCTTTTCTTGTTCAAAGGTGGAGAGGTTCTTGAGGTGTTTTGGGGCAGTTTTGGTCTCGAAGGTCTTTTGGGATTTTTCTGGACAAAACCGGCCTGACCGGTTTGCCAAACCAGCCTGACCGGTTTCCCCTGCCTGTGTGAGGCTAAGTCCCAGAGAATCGGTCTGACCGGTTTCAGAAACCGGCCAGACCGGTTTTGGTTGCCAGCAGCAGTTTCGTGTTGTTTTCCGCTACGTGTTTTTGTCTTGCTGTTGGTTGGATTTTGCTCCTAGGTTCAGTAGCACTCCAGTGGCTACGTGGACTTGGCAAGAGAAGCTTGCGGAGGTGTCCGAGTGAAATTGGGTTCATAAGCCGAATTCTTGAGTAGAATTTTTATCGGCTACCATTCACTCCCCCCCCTCTCTGGTTCGCTGTTCTGGTCCTTTAGAGGACGAGCAAGATCTAAGCGTGGGGGAGATGTTGATGGTGTATTTTGGTACACCAAACATGTTCATTACACTTTGGTTTGGACTTGATTATGAAACTAACCCGCCACTAGGCACACTAATGATATAACAAGTTCATCTTTGTATGTGCATTTGGAAGTGTTATGTTTTTGCAGGAAAACATGGACATAAAGGATGGAGTCACAACAAGTTCAAAGGAGCAATTGAGGAGTCCCGTTCGTGTTCGAGAGCATGATGAAATCACACCCAAAAGTGGCATGGACCGAAGTGTTACAAAGGAACATCCCCGAGGATTGAAGCGTAAAAGACCGAACTTCATGCGAGAAGACCCTCCATCTTGGACGTGAGGATGACATCGTCAAAATGGTGCAAATGGAGGGGGCAAAGTGCAAAATGTCAAGAGGACCCACGTGTGCGAAGGGGCGATCGAACCGGGCCCGGAAGGACCTGGGCCGGTCGAACCAGGCCGGCCGGCTGGCCCATTCCAGGGTCGGTTCGACCCCCCATTTCTTGAGCGTGAAGATGATGCAACCCTAAGTATGTGGAGGTGCCGCCATTCGCAGAGAGAGAGAGCCATTCGCCCGAGAGGCCGTCCACAATCTAGAGAGAGAAGAGGAGGGACATCATTCGCAAGGAGGATCACTCTACTCGAAGGAAGCAACCACAAGTAGAGGAGGACGTCGAGGCCTTGCCAAGACACCCCCGGAGGAGAAGATAGACACCGTCGGAAGCGTCACCATGATCAACGGTGCTATGCCTAGCACCTTGATGGGGTAATCTTCTCATTTGTCCATGGGTTGTAATCGATCTTGAGATGTAATCGCTACTTTGTATGGTTATCTATCTATCATCTAGTGTTGAAGATGCTTTATTGTTTAAGGCTAGCTACCATGCCGTGTAGGGAGTAAAGATGTCAATGCTCCCTTGGGACCATTCAATACGCCGTGTCCATCATAGGTCTAGTCACGAATACCTCCGCGTAGTGACAGTACGGGGGGAGGGAAAGGGCGAAACCGTGGTCACAACCCCCGATAGATTAGATCAGTTTTCTTATTTTAAACGGTTGCATGTTCAAGTATCGTAGACCCTTGGGCAAGTGTCTTTTATATATCTTGTTGGTTTAATCGTTCTCTCTAGTATAGCGTAGTTGTTCTCTAGGTTAACCATAGATTAGGGTTTGGTTAAGTTAGTGAGTAGTGCTAGATCAAACGCTTGTAATCCTCTTACTCCGCGGATTGATAAGAACCTAGAGAATCCCCGTGGTGAAAAAGGTGTAGGTCCGTACGCTTGCGGATCGTAGGTGGATATGAGTTTTATACGTCAACATGAGCAACGAATGAAAATCCCAAGAAAAGGCTCAGAAAATCACCGAAAAAGAGAAACGGGAGGAGCAACAAGAGCACTTGAGGAATCACGTCAAACCTTCTATACACACCATGAAAGGTTCATACAAGGTCTAGCTTGCCTCCACAACATCCATCCCTCTCTCAAGATCTCACCTTGAAGCTCTCAAGCTAGTTCTATGGAAAACCTAAGGAAAATAGGAAGGGAAAAAGAGAAAGCAAATGAGCTAGGGTTCCAAGAGATAGCTGCCATCCTCTCTCCTCTAAGTTTATATGGAGGCAACTGAACGACGAAACTACCCCTATTACATAATACTAGGATACACGCCCCCGAAGGGCACTTTGGGAATTCTCGTCGTAGCACCATCGGACGGATGCCCGGCGACCGCACCTCGCTTAGCCTCGACGCAAGCCTTGCGATCCCGACACGTGTCCTCCGCTTCGAAGTCTCTCGACGCACCCGGATCCCGTCTCCGCCAGCCGAGTCTCCGGTCTTGGTTTTGTGGCTCAACCAAGTAACCCAACGGTTTTGTGGTGAACCGCCGCAAACCCCGCGTGCAGACTCCAGTCGTGAGCTGCTACCCTGCACCGGCTCCTGTCCACGCTTCGTCTTGCTTTTCTTGCCACCATGCGGCCCGCACTTGATCCCGTTCGGCCACCGGGTCCATCGAGCTGAGCCTACTTGTCTCTCCATTCCTCGGAGGCCCTGCAAGGCTTAGACCTTTCGCACCCTCTCTTCACCTGCACCAACGCAAATCAAGCCGCAACCTGCACCTGCAATACTCCGCCAAGAGTCAGTCCACACCACGTTGTCAATCACTCATCACACCAGGGAGCGACCATCCACCGGTCCTCGGACACTACCGAGGCAGAGTATGTGGCCGCAGCTAGTTGTTGCTCTCAGCTCCTTTGGATCACATACACCATGAGCGACTTTGGTGAGGAGTATACCCATGTCCCACTTCAATGTGATAGCACGAGTGCCATAAGCGTTGCAAAGAACCCAGTGCTCCACTCCAAAACCAAGCACATAGAAGTGAGGTATCATTTCCTGAGAGACAACGTAGAGAAAGGAAAAATCTCTTTGTTCCATGTACCCAGACATGACCAGCTAGCCGATATTTTCACCAAACCCCTAGATCAGGCAACTTTCACTCGTTTGCGGGGGGAGCTTGGTGTTTGTTTGATTTCTTGAGTTGGGTGTGTGGGAGCTCCTTTGTAGCATATGTATAGCTTTCCTTTGTGAATCTCTTGCATTTGCATTTGTATCATGATGTATAGTCATCTTTGTATGATAGCTTGCATGCATTTTGTATAATATTCTTTGTGTAGGAAAAGCTTCTCCTATATATATATTGTTCACCATGGTATGCTATATATGATCTTGTGAGCTAGTTTGGTATGGTATGGCTTAGTGTGGCTTAGCTCTTGATGATCTTGGTTTATATCCATGGTTGATGGCTAAGTTTTTCAAAAATCACATATGTATGCTCTCTTGTGAGTAAATGCCTTTATATAATCTTGACTTGTTTTAGTGGCTTTGCTGATTCCTCTCGTTTTGGCAAGTTTTGGTGGACCAAATCTTGGCTATGGAGTGCCCATGAAGTGTTCCTACTATCCCCAAAGTCTTGTGCAAAACCGTGGAGCGATTTGGGAGATCGGGAGTTGGATTTGGAGGAGTTGACCCACGGGTGCTATTCATCCCGAGCGTCCCTGCCTGACCGGTCTGACCGGTGCTGCTCACCGGTCTGACCGGTGTAGAGGCTCTGTGGGTTTTGCCTCGGGTGAACGTCTTGGTGAGTTCCCTGTTGTCCCGTGTTGCTGCTGTTTCGAGTTTGGTTCGTTTTGGAGCTCGGAAGGTCGGGTTTGGGTATTTGGGGGCTTCCTGGCTTAGACCGGTCTGACCGGCGTGCTACACCGACCTGACCGGTGTAGGAGCCTTCTGTGGAAGTTCGCAGGAACTGTTGGGGAGTTCCAGCAGGGACCGGTCTGACCGGTGCTGCTCACCGGTCTGACCGATGCTGGTCAGTGGTGCTCGAGTTGCTAGTTCCGCTGCGTTCTCGAGTCGGTATAGGTGGTTGTTGGTTCCTAGGACTAGTAGCACTCTAGTGGCTGCGTGGTCTTGGCCAACTTGGGTAGTTGAGTCGGAGACGTGGTTTGGAAGCCTAGTTCATCTTGTTGGAGTGTCCATCTCCTTCGAGAAGAATTTTTATCGGCTCCCATTCACTCCCCCCTCTCTGGTTCGCCGTATCGGTCCTTCAGCGTGGGCCTCTTCCAGATATCCGTCTCCCGCCTATATTGTACGCCACCGGAATCCCACCCAAACTCGCTGACAATATGGGGCCGCCATTGCACGACCTCACTTGTCTGTGGCCCCGAAGCAAGTGCAGCTTACCAAATTTTCATTTCGCAGTCAGGAAGTCGAAAGCGGGATTTTCAAATTCTGTATTCCCTCTCCGGCCCGAAATAATAAATACTCTACTCCATTGCTACCGCGTTACGCCACTAAACTCCCGCCTTCCATTTCCAAAAAGCATCACTCTACTCAGCTAGATCTGCGGTGGCGGTCCGACCTCGCCGTCGCCGGTGGAGGGGGAGGGGTATCTCAACAGATGGTGAGCGGCAGATATCGGTGTTCTACTTGCGTCTGCTGTGCTGGCCAAGCTGAGCAGTTGAGCGAGGATACGACGCAAGCACCAGCTCCCGATGCCCCCTCAATCCATGGGCCCCTGAATCTTGGAGCTTCACAAGTGAGAATCTCATTTCCTTTTCTTTCTAGTCCCCTAGTAGTATTTTCGTTGGCTTAGAAAGTAAATTGCTTCGTGTATTGTGTTAGTTCTGAGATTCTTTTCTTAACTTTGCCGCTCTAGATGCAGTCACTGATTTGGAACACAAGTTAATCGATGAGCCATCCGTTGAAAGTAAATTGCTTTGTGTATAGTGTTAGATTAGAGATTCTTCTCTTACCTTGGCCGCTCTAGATGCAGTTACTGATTTGTAACACAACTTAATAGATGAGCCATGCTTGGAATGTAATTTACTTTGTTTATTGTCTTAGATTTCAGATCCTTCTCTTACCTTGACCGCTCTAGATCCAGTTCCTGATTTGTAACTTTTTGTGCAGGGCCTAGCATCCCACTCCTGCATTGCTGAGATTCAATCACATGTCGTTGTATGTAACAGAATGCATGATAATCTTGCTACTTCATTCTTAGGATTATTCTTAAGTTTATTTGCTTGCTTCGTTTAAGGTTCAAGTTTGACTTCTCCTTTCATTTTTAGGCTCAAATGTTGAGGACAATCCTTGCGGTTCAAATATCAAATTCATGTCCCTCCAATGTGAAGTCAAAGTCATTCATTGATTACATGCCTCAAGATTATCCAGCTTTCGCTACATGCTCAAGACCTGAAGTTTCGTTGGGAGGGCTCGATGCAGCTGCTGACCTTGGTGAAATCTTTGTTGAACAGGACCAAGTTTTGACAGACTTGAAGATCAAGGCAGAAGCATCAGATGTAGCAATGAAAGTGCAGACTGATGAGATTGAGAGGTTGAAGAAACAAGTAGAAACTATAGAGACCCTCCTTCGTCAACTGCTAAGCTCGCGCCTTGGGTAAGGCCACTGTGTTTCTTAGTCTTCTGCTTGTGTCCTCCCAGCTAGTTGTGCTGGTTTGTGAGTACGGAGCTTTGTTATCTTAGTGGGTTCTATTTCAAAACCAGCTTTATTTGTGAGCATAGAGATATCATGTGTATTGGTTTGTGAGCTCCTACTTACAATCTGCTTGTGGTTGTTCTGTGTTCATTGATAATAATGTGTCATGTGTGATCCGAAACATTAATTTGCATCAGTGGTATGGAAATATTATCTGTGATGTCTATTACTTAATTGATTAGCATGTAATATGAGATTGAATTATATTTAATTAAGTGCAACCTGGAGTGCAGCCCAAGATAACAGGGAAAAAATATGTGGGCTTGCCCCATCGGCCCATTATTTTTTTACGAATTCAAAAACGATTTATTAATAAAATGGGCCGTATCAAAAAAGACGTCAGCAAATGGTGGGTTGGGTCCAATATCAGTTGGGCCTTAATCATTTTATGACGTCATCGAATATTGAACTCTATCCAACCAGTACTGGACCCAAAACAAATTAATGACGAATGCAATTATTGGGCTCAGTCATACTAAAACTGGGCCTAAAACATTCTGTGACGACCTCGATTATTGGGTCGGTCCAACCAAAATTAGGCCTAAAAGTGTCTATGATGACAACAATTATTTGGCTCCATCCAACCATAAATTGGCCTTAAACATTCTATGAGGCAAACAATATTGGGCTCCATCCAACCTTAATAAGGCCTAAAACCAATTTATGACGAAAGAAACATTGGGCTCAGCTTAATATTAAGTGGGCCAAATTCAATCTATGACGATAAGGTATTTGGACCTTGGCCCGTCAAAATATGGGCTGAATTCACTTAGTGATGAAACGGTTTGTCACAAAACGCCGTGCCACATCAGATTTTTGTCCGACGTGGCAGGTACCTTATGACGCCTTTGTGTTACGAATTTATACGCGTCATTAAACTCATGACGCCGGGAAATAAGGTCTCGTCATTAATCGCGGTTTGTGACACTCGATTAATGACGGCGCGTTTTCGTAATAACCGGCGTCATTAATCACGGTTTATGATGAGAAATGGCCTTTTTTTGCGTCACTAGTCGGCGTTTTTCTTGTAGTGTTTGTATCATATGCATTTTGTAGGAAAAGCTTCTCTTATATACATAGTTCACCATGATGTGCTGTATATGATCTTGTGAGCTAGTTTGGTATGATATGGCTTAGTGTGGCTTAGCTCTTGATGATATTGATTTATATCCATGGTTGCTAGCTATGTTTTTGAAAAATAACATATGTATGCTCTCTTTTAAGTAAATGCCTTTATATGATCATGACATGTTTTAGTGGCATTTCTATGCTTAATTTGTGCTTGGATAGCTTATTTTGAGCATATGGGGCCAAAGGCTCATTTGTCATCATGAATGTTTAGCCCCCATGCTTTATCTTGTGGAGGGGCATAAGTTCCTTTTTGTCGAAAAGACATTTCATGTACAAAATATAAATCTGAAAATGAAATGTAATTTGCTTGGAAAATTTGCTCCCATGTCATATGTGCTTAATTTACTTGTTTTTGGGTGCTAAACCGTTGCATGTTGCTTACCAATGAGACGTCTCATACATAGACGTAAGCACATGGCTCGGTGGCTTTGACATGACATGAGATGCTTGTGGGTGTTTATAATGATCTTATGCTTAGAATGGTTGTCCTAGCATGAAGTTTGTGTGGCTTTGCCATTTTGACATGTTTTGCTCATGTTTAGGACTTTGCTCATGAGAGGGAATTTTTCGCAAAAATGCTCAATTCTATCTTAGCTTTGCCAAATGGTTATGAAACTTGGTAATCTTGTAGTTTATGTCCATACGAAGCTATAGAGTTTCTAACTTGCTCATTTGGATATGTGTAGCATCCTATGTTGAATTTTGTCTATTTGAGAAGCTCTAGGTTGAAATTTTCCTAATCTTGGCTTGATTCATGCATTGTCAACAAGGGGGAGAAGTTTGAGCATGTTTTGGCCTACTGAATGCATTTACAAGGTTTCCGAGTGGTTTCGAGCCATTTTTAGGCTCTTGCAATTCCCAGGTGGTCATCGGCCTGACCAGTGGCACTCACCGGTCTGACCGGTGGCACTCACCGGTCTGACCGGTGTGAGTGTCAGGTTCTGGGCGGATCTGGTGCACCGGTTTGACCGGTCAGAACAAGGCTGGTGCATCTGCTTTGTTTCTGTTGACACCGTTTTTTGGAAAAACAAGTCAAAAGGATAAGGAGGAGCGGCCGATAGGAAGCAGAGTATAATCGGCCGATTGAAGAAAGAAAAGAACGGTCAACAAGATCCACTGATAGTCAGAGACCCTGACAGTGGGCCAACAAGACAGAGCGATCGGCCGATGGTTAACCAGAGGATCGGCCGATAGAGAGGAAGAAGGCGGTAATCAAGGAGATACGCCAAAAGGAAAGCATGGTGGAGGCGGGTCAGTCTACGATTGGCGACGGGTCAAAGAGTCAGTTTTAGGAAGTTTTGACTCCTGCGAGAGTCCTTTTCTATTTTTAGTAGTTTTTTGTCTTTAGATACAAGTAAACAGTGCCGTGATCGGCTAGGAGTCGGGGTTGTCCTCAGGACATAAATAGCGACCCTGCGTGGTCGGAAAATCTGTACACACCAATATCAAACAAACCGCCTCCGGGCAAACCCTTTACTTTACTGCATCTACTTTACAGCATCTACCTTTACAGCATCTACTTTTCGGCGACTTCTATTGACGGTGTATATGCGTATCAAACTTCGTTTGGACTTGCAAGCGGACAAGTCCTCCGTCGTAGTCAAGAGACCCTTCTTCCCTCAAGTGTGAACCCAAGGTATCGAATCCGTGGAACAAATGTGTGATGCAAAATCCTATCTATTAAAGCCGAGAACACTTAGATCTTCAAAGGAGAATCTTATGCATCTAATCTAAAGAACATCATAAAAACGAATCTAATCTATGAAAGCCGGAGGTAGCAAGAGGTAGAGAGGGATAGGTAAAACCAATCTAGAGAGATTGGATCAAGCTTTTGTTGAAGTTCCGAGCAAAGAAGAAATAGCCAAGTTGAATCTCATAAAAAGCATCTTTAAATCACGGTTTCCCATCCAACTCCGAAAACGCCCGCCTTTTGGAGCCACCGTTCTGTCACAATGCACTCCTATTCATGCGGGTTAGTCTAGGGCGAGTCCAATGGACAAGTTGAAATCTCTCGGAAGGTCAGGCATGCACCTCTAGCCACCACGGCTACAAGAACACCCTCTATGATCTATCTCGAGAATAGATCTTAAAGTAAGAAAAGCCGATTGAAATCAAAGTCGTAGGAGAAACACTCGATCGCTAGAAATCGGATTGCAACTTGATAATTCAACATAGTACATGATACATAAACAAGATCACCACCGGGATCCTACCTTGATCTTGCTTCTAGCTCCTGGGACTCCGACGTGGTCTTCCTTGCAAGGTTCCCACGTCGGCTAGGGAAACCCTAGACAACTAGCTCGACCCTTTCCTCTCCGGAATGGTGTCCCTCTCTTCTCTACTCCTCGGCGACGAATGATGAATGAGTTCATGCGTGGCTCTCGGCCAGGGGGCTATAAATAGTCCGAGAGGCAGCTAGGTCAAAGGGGGGCACGAATGGGCCCAGAAGTGGGCCAGGCCGGCCGGCCTAGGCCGACCGGCCTGGGCCCATCCTGGCCCATTTCGTGGCCTCCTTTGCTGGTGATGCTTCCCGAGTCTTCTAGAGTATTCTCCCTTCTGCATGTGGGCCCTTGACGTCAGTTTCTCCACGGTTTAGATGAAGCTCCTTGTCCCGCAAGATTCAGCATTTTCTGTTCAGGTCCTCGGAGTTTTCCGTCTTCATGGGTTGGTCCTTGGGCTTCTTGGAGTCATGTTCACTTCATTGCTTGACTCGTACCGGGCTTCAAGGTCTTGTCACGAGGTGCTTGATGAACTTTACCCGGAAGTCATGCTTTCAACGCTAAATTCCTGCATAAACATTAAACTCCAAAACCGACATGCACAAACGAACATGTTATACCAAGGGGGTTAGTACCAATGGATAAGATATAAAATTCATGCCAACACCGAAGGTAAACTCATGGCTAGGTTGACGGAAATTCACCGTCAACATCTCCCCCATGCTTAAACCTTGCTCGTCCTCGAGTAAGCCTTCGATGGATATCATCGTTGCCCTTCATTGCTTAAACCCTGCACTTGATCATACACGAGAAAACATAATGCTCTCAAAAAAGTTTAGTTTGTTAAAGTTCCATAATGTACTAGCCTTCATCCCTACGGAGGGTGGATATTAATTAAGCTCTTCCCACAAGTATTAAACATGCTCCCAAAATTCAAATGGATCTCAGAAATTTTGAAATAAAGAACGAGATGAAAAAGAGCTAAACCAAGTTCAAAAATTTAAACCACCTTGCATCTTGCTCATGAACTCTCATCTCATCTTGTCTCTCAAGCCTATTTCTTCTACTCCTTTCCCTCTCAAAATATATATGTAGGTGGTAGGCTTTATATGGAGCTCTTTGGGAAAATTTAGTCCTACCAAGATATTATAAATGAGATGTTGTCAAAACAAGACAAGCTTCTCATGGTCTTACCGAGACTCATCAAAAAGGTCATTGGAAAATAATGTTATAACAAGGAGGGGGAGAGAAAAATACACACACTTTGAGATAGGTGGACATGTGCAAATGGCAAAGAGTGATCCCGAGGCACAAAGGAAGTCCTCGTTATCGGATTGCACATGGTTGGAAAGATGAGTTTGGATCTTTTAATCTTGAAACCTTGAATTTCCTAATGCACTTTAGAGAACCGGGGAGCTCACTTAATTTTATTTTTATACATACTCATATTTTTTTTCTTTTCTCATACATATATATATATATATATTTTCTTTATACTCATTTTTTTTCTTTTTCTTTCTTTCTCTTTTTTTTATTTTGCTCCCCTTGAACTCTAAATTGCATTGTACCTACCTCCTCCCCCATGCTTAGACGTTTTCTCGTCCTCGGGCAAAGAGGTGACAGAGATAAGGTAGGTACTAGAAATAATTTTCCTTTGGAGAGATACTTGAAATCTTCAATCTTGGCACCATCTTGCGATCTTCCTTGAATTGATGATCCATACTCAATGATAGGTTATGGTCAAGGAGGTAAACACAAAAGATGATATTTTTGGTTTTAAGGGTGGATATCCGGCAAGGTTTGTGAAATCTCCAATGTGGGGATACACAATGCACGGATAAAAGGGCTAGCAAAAAGATAGATACGCAAAAACGGAATGACCAGCTTCTTAGTCTCGGGCCAGAGAAATCAAAGCCTGAAATAACGCACCCAAAAATAAACCTTGTGTACTAAGTTTTTGCACTCAAATATATATATGGCTCTGGATAGGTAGAGCAACATGCAAGTGGTATTTATGACAAGGTTAGCATTACTTTTAAGAACAAAAATAAATCATCTTTAATCCATCTAAAACTTGAGAGCACATAAAACACTATGGGTCTTTATTTTTATCATAACATCCGCTAAAGATTAAGCTAGCATTTAGATAATTTCAGATTTGTATTTTAAGAGAGCATTAGCTTAATCATGCATAAAACAAGTACAAAGATAAATAAAGCGGCAACTATCATCATATATCAACATGGGACAAAGTTTGTATCTTTGCCAAAGGTAAAAACAAGGTGGTGACTTTATTCATGATGAAAACAAACACTAACACACATGCTGAAAATTAAATAAAAACTGAAAACACTACGCATACATAGGCGCATACAAGCTGAAAATTAAAAAAGGGAAAAGGAAAGATAAACTAAAGCACCTCCTCTCTCTAATCTTCCTCTGGTGGTTGATATTGATAATCTTGATTGTTGTACCCTTGCTTATAATAGGATTGAACCGCTCCTCCTATGAATTGTCCCGGCGGTGCTAAGTGAAGGCGTCCAAGCTCATAAGCAATGTTTGCATTTCCTTCACCCATTTGGGTTGCATTGGTTTGGATGGCTGCGATATTTTGCATGTTTCTCGCAGCGTATCCTCCAATGATGGCCACACTTTGTTGTGGTTGAGGAAGATGTGCATATGGCTCCGCAAAAGCTACGTTGGGTACCGCAAAATTTGGTGGGGGCATGGCTGCACCACTCCCCCATGCTTGCATTGGTACACCACCGTAGGAACTCGGCGGCGCCGGAATTCCTCCAAATGGTGGCACATAATTTTGTTGCGCACCTCCTTCTTGGGCCGTGGAAGAACCTTCTTCTATAATCCTTCCTCTCTTATTTTTCTTCGCCGGCACAAGAAGTCCTTCCTCTAACCAATCTTCTTTCCCCTGAAGAAAAAGTCAATCTTCCATCCGGAAGGGGCAAATTTACTTTGGCCACTTTGAAGCCTCCTCTCTCATCTCCACTTATATATTTTTCTTGCTTCATATAATCAAATCCTAGGGAAGTCCCGGCTCAAAGAGATAGCCAACATGGAGAGATAACACCCCGAGCCAATATCTCCCGAACCCGATGTTGCTTCACAACACCACCGGTTGATCATAAGGTGAGTGGGGTCGATTGGCTGCCTGGCAATCAAAGCCGAGTAAAGCCAATTCACCTCCATGTCGGTTATCTTGGTCTCTCTCATTCTCACCAAAATCCTCTTACACATCCATGAGTGAAACACTTGGATGATGGGGTTCCGGATACTATTTCTTTGCCGGTGAGCTTCTCCCGCGATCATACTCCAAAAACCTTCCAACATGCCTTCTTGCACATCCACTTGTTCCGGGGCTCCCTTTTGAAAACCAAGTAACTCCCTAATATACTCATAGGGAACCACTTGTTGAACTCCCTCCAAACGGAACGAGAGACTCAGCACTCCTTCATCAAGGATAGGCGCCATGGTCATGAGAATTTCCAAGGCGAATTCCTTGTGGGTGTTTGCCGACACTCCGTTGGAGAATTGCACCCAACCTAGGTGTCCCAACTTGTAGTAAATATCCGTGCCAAAACCCAGCACTTGGAGAGCTTGGTCGTCGAAGTCGACGTTCGCCACAAGCCTCTTCTCAAGGCGAGCGAGCTTCTTCTCCTCCTCCTCCGTCATGATGAGAAACCCATACTCGGAATAACGCGGAGCGTATGGAGGTGGAGCGGATGATCGTGTCGAGCGGCGAGGCTGGACGGGCGGCTCCTCCGTACGTCCTTGAGGTTCGGTGAACCTCATAGACGAGCTTCGTGTGGCCCTCATGCCACCGAGGAGAAGAGTGTCATTCCTCCTCGGCGGTGCCGTGTCCTCCTCCATACTCCGAGGAGACTCGGAGACTGAGTGCCTCCTCGAAGAGGTTGTTGATGATGGCTTGGACGACGATGATCCCTTCTTCTTGGTGAAAAGACTTGTAGTTTTCTTCCACATGGTTGCCGCACTCTCCTCACAAATATAATCCCGGGGTTTTCAACCGGTAACAAGGCACACAAATATTATTTGGAGTATGGACTTTGAGTGGAATTAGGTTGGATTTTGTTGGACGAAACAAACTCGGAGTGGAAAGCTAAGTCTAAGGTGGTTCTGGACTACAAGCTCAAGCACACGAACAAGGAATTGGATGATCGACTTACCTGCCGAAGGAGAGCACTAGGGTGCTTATAAAGGGGGTAGGCCGGCCGGCCTGGGCCGACCGGCCTGGGTGGCCTGCTGCTCCTCCTGGCTTGATTTTTCTCCAGCACACTCATGCTTGCTTTGTTGCTTTGTGACCGCGTGCTCCACGGGGTTGCACCACCCAAATGCTCTCGTCCATTCCTTTGCTTGCATTATTGATCCCTCCACTTGATTGATTTGCTTTGAGTCACTTCCATGCTCCCTTGCCTCACATGCCTTCATGATATTCCTGCAAAACAAAGCTTGGCTGCCCCCCCCATGCTTGTCCTTTGCATGTGGTTTTGATGAAAGATGTTGGAAGGGCATCCCGTGATGCATCATGGTGCATGCATGATTAAGTTAACTAGATTGCCTCCCTCTAAGCATGTCTTAATGCTAAGTACTCCTCTAATTTCGAAAAATAAAAATAAACTCAGAGCTTGCAATGAGTTCAAATATAAATTTAGAGGAGTTTTTAAAGCATTAAAAACAAATGTAAGTCAAAAATGCTTTCCGACTACTTTTATTTTGGTCTCAACGGTATTGTTTGCTTCCATTAGTTGAGAGCAAGCTTTTCCCGGCTTGATCATGGGGGCATAGGTTTAGGTTCTAATTTTGGTTAAATGAGAGAGATTTTGAATGAAATAAAATTAAATGAGGCTTAGAAAAATTCTAATCCTAGAGAAACCAAGGATATAGATTTTCAAATCAACCAAAAGTCAAGTTTCTAGGTTCACGCGAGTCCTACCATGCGCTGAAATTTAAATAACATCTAGGTACAAGGCGTGGCTCTACTCGTGTGTTTTTAGCATGTAAAACAAGTCAACCATAACATGATGAAGAGGATGAAAGGTTGAGATAGGTCCTGAATTTTTTTTGGTTTTGGTTTCTCGAAAAGAAGCAAATAACACATAGGATGGCTCAAGTAAAGGGTTTATGATCCAAATAAAATATCCAACCAAGAATTATGTCTCTAACATTATTCAACCACTCTAAGTCTAATGTCTTGCGTAGCAAACTTCAAAACTAACTTACTTGAAAAGACTCGAAAAACCTTGAATTGGGTTGTCCTCCCGGTAGCTTATTCTTGACTCGACGAAACGGGTTGCCTGCCGCCTAGCGCTTCGTTTATAGTCCATGGCTAGACTTCTTCACTTGATTACTTCAGATCAACGCTCTTTGTGGGTGTTGCAATCTTGGGTACCCACTTCCACACCATCTTGGGTGCGGACTTATTCTCCGGCTTAGTCATCTTTTTGGTCTTCACAGGCGGCTTTTGTTCCTTTATCTTGACGGATGCAACAACCTCTTTGATTTCCTTCGCTTCCTTCTTCTCCGGCTCTTCCTTCTTCCTTGGTTCTTCCTTACTAACGTGACGATGAGGCGGAATATATTTAACTTTGATCATATTGCATACCTCGAAGCGTGGTCGAAACCTGAAAGAACTCCTCTCGCCGTTGATGTCGAACTTGATCTCCCCCTTGCCGACGTCGATGGTAGCTCCCACGGTCTTGAGGATAGGCCTCCCAAGGATGAGTGGTGGCTTCTCCCTCTCTCCCATCTCGAGCACCATGAAGTCGATGGGGATGAAGTGGTGTCCGACCTTCACGGGTACATCCACGGCGATGCCCAAAGGGTAGCGAATGGAGTTGTCACCCAACTCCAAGCACATGGCCGTAGGCTCTAGCTCCGGTAGGTGTAGCTTCTCGAACACATCTCTTGGCATGACGCTCACACTTGCTCCAAGGTCGTATAATGCCTTCTCAAACTTGAACGAACCAACGGAACATGGAATCGTCAGGCATCTGGGGTCTCCTTGCTTCTCCAGTCCGTTTGCAATAGCGGCGCTACATTGCTCAGACATCTTGACATGACCTACCCTGAGTGTTGCTATCTCATACTTGTTTGCAAGAATATCTTTGAAGTAGCGAGAATATGTAGGAACTTGAAGGGCATCCAATAGCGGCATGTTGATGCTTAACCTACGCACAACCTCCACAAACTTCTCAAAGTGATTATCAAGTTTACCTCGGAAGTAGTGTGGCTTAAGTTGCGGTATCTTCGTGTCTTCTCCCGGCATCTCAAACTCGGGCTCTTCGGTGACGATCTCGGTAACCTCCTCCTTACCAAATTCCTCCGCCTCGGTGGATGGTTTAGGCCTTCTTGCTCCCGCGGAACGCTCTGGATCTTCGGTCTCCTTCCCCGAACGAGTTTGAATGGCCTTCGCCGTCTCGGGACCTTGAGGTTGTCCCGGAAGCTTCCCTTCATTAGCGGATAGGCGCCCGGCAAGTTGTCCCACTTGCGTCTCGAGCATCTTCATCATGTTGAGCACTTGATGGTTGGAGCTTCCGACCTCCGTCACCTTGCTATCAATGTTCTCCAACACCTTGTCTATGGCCTTGATCTTGGTGATGGTGTCCTTGTTGATCTTAGCTTGCTCGTCCATGAAGTCCTTCAATTGTATACGAAGCGGAACCGAATTCGGAATGGATGAGCTTGCATTAAATTGAGGTCTACCTTGCCCGTAGCGGAAGTTCGGCAAATCTCTCTTCCTCATGTAGTCGAGCATCTTGGCTTCCTCCGGGCAATCCTTTTGGACATGGCCATATTCTCCGCACTCTTCACATGTGGATCTTGCTTCGACAGCCTTTAAATCTTGAGTTTCTTTCTTCTCTATCTCCATCTTCTCCAACCTCCGCATAAGCGAATCGATCTTGCCTTCGAGTATGTCTTCCTTCTCCACTTGCAAGACTCCCTTGATGTTCCCCATGTGTTGAACAGGAAGTAAGCGTCCGGATGACGCCCACGTGTCATTGTCCGCGACCTTCTTGATTAGAGTGAAAGCTTGGGTCGGCGTGAGCTCGATGATGGATCCTCCCGCCGATGCATCGATGATTGTCCTTGACGCCATGGTAAGTCCTTGATAGAACTTTTGAACGAGATCCTCCTTCGGGAACTTGTGATGTGGAACCACCTGAGTGTACTCATTGAAGCGCTCGAATGCCTCCGATATGGTCTCCGTAGGATATTGAGAAAAAGTAGCAATCTTATTGCGCAAGCTTTGAGTCTTACCCGGCGAGTAGTATTCCTTCATGAAGGCCCTCATCAAGGTGTCCTAATTTTGCACCGTCTCCGCCGGTTGAGAGTAGAACCATTGCAAAGCCTTCCCGAGTAACGAGAACGGAAAGAGCCTTGCCCTCATTTGATCTTGAGTCACCCCGTCCATGTTGAATGTTTGACAAAGTTGAACGAACGCTTGAAGGTGAAGGTTCGGATCCTCTTTACCGGTGAAGGGTGAATGTTGCACCATGCGGATCGTTGAGGTCTTGATCTCGAACGGCCTTCCGATCTCCGCGAGGTTCAAGATTGGTAGGTCGACGATATCTGGGGTGCATAGCTCCCCGATCTTGCGCTCCGGCTGCGGTTGTTCTCCCATCGGTAGCGGTCGAAGTTGATTCTCCTTAGGGCTTTGAGGTGGTGATTCCTTTGGAGACTCCGGCGATCCTTCGGCCTCTGCTTTTGGATCTGCAAATTCCAGCTTTTTAGCTTGTGCTTCACGTCTTCTTAGCCTGTAAAGTTTTTCTGGATCATCCACAAAATTTTTGGGTTTGTTGGAGAGGTAGCCGTCCATCTCCTGTTAGGGTTAGCAATAAACAAAATATATACAAAACAAAAATAAAAACAAATCTAAGAAAACTAGGTTTAGTCAAAAACTAGATTCGATTGATTTTGAGGATTATCAAAAGTTAGTATATGCAAAAAGAAAAACCAAAAGAAAACTGAAAATATTCACAAAAAGTAATAAAAGATCGAATCTTGATCACTTGTTCCCCGGCAACGGCGCCAGAAAAGGGGCTTGTTGACGCTGTATATGTGTATCAAACTTCGTTTGGACTTGCAAGCGGACAAGTCCTCCGTCGTAGTCAAGGGACCCTTCTTCCCTCAAGTGTGAACCCAAGGTATCGAATCCGTGGAACAAATGTGTGATGCAAAATCCTATCTATTAAAGCCGAGAACACTTAGATCTTCAAAGGGGAATCTTATGCATCTAATCTAAAGAACATCATAAAAACGAATCTAATCTATGAAAGCCGGAGGTAGCAAGAGGTAGAGAGGGATAGGTAAAACCAATCTAGAGAGATTGGATCAAGCTTTTGTTGAAGTTCCGAGCAAAGAAGAAATAGCCAAGTTGAATCTCATAAAAAGCATCTTTAAATCACGGTTTCCCGTCCAACTCCGAAAACGCCTGCCTTTTGGAGCCACCGTTCTGTCACAACGCACTCCTATTCGTGCGGGTTAGTCTAGGGCGAGTCCAATGGACAAGTTGAAATCTCTCGGAAGGTCAGGCATGCACCTCTAGCCACCACGGCTACAAGAACACCCTCTATGATCTATCTCGAGAATAGTCTTAAAGTAAGAAAAGCCGATTGAAATCAAAGTCGTAGGAGAAACACTCGATCGCTAGAAATCGGATTGCAACTTGATAATTCAACATAGTACATGATACATAAACAAGATCACCACCGAGATCCTACCTTGATCTTGCTTCTAGCTCCTGGAACTCCGACGTGATCTTCCTTGCAAGGTTCCCACGTCGGCTAGGGAAACCCTAGACAACTAGCTCGAACCTCTCCTCTCCGGAATGGTGTCCCTCTCTTCTCTGCTCCTCGGCGACGAATGACGAATGAGTTCAGGCGTGGCTCTCGGCCAGGGGGCTATAAATAGTCCGAGAGGCAGCTAGGTCAAAGGGGGGCACGAATGGGCCCAGAAGTGGGCCAGGCCGGCCGGCCTGGGCCGACCGGCCTGGGCCCATCCTTGCCCATTTCGTGACCTCCTTTGCTGGTGATGCTTCCCGAGTCTTCTAGAGTATTCTCCCTTCTGCATGTGGGCCCTTGACGTCAGTTTCTCCGCGGTTTAGATGAAGCTCCTTGTCCCGCAAGATTCAGCATTTTCAGTTCAGGTTCTCAGAGTTTTCCGTCTTCATGGGTTGGTCCTTGGGCTTCTAGGAGTCATGTTCACTTCATTGCTTAACTCGTACCGGGCTTCAAGGTCTTGTCACGAGGTGCTTGATGAACTTTACCTGGAAGTCATGCTTTCAACGCTAAATTCCTGCATAAACATTAAACTCCAAAACCGACATGCACAAACGAACTTGTTATACCAAGGGGGTTAGTACCAATGGATAAGATATAAAATTCATTGCAACACCGAAGGTAAACTCATGGCTAGGTTGACGGAAATTCACCGTCAACAACTTCACCATTGCGATTTTTCTCTTTTCTACAACGCCGTGCTTCGAGTTCGTCGGGCAGCAACAACTGATCTCCGGCAAGCTTGTGAGTACCGTTTTACCGAATAATCCTAGGCTTTAACCTCCGGGCGCATCGCTGAGGTTTTGTCTAGTTCTTTATTCACCCCTTACCGATATTAGCTAGCTCTGCAAGTCTTCGTACCAATTCTTGTGGTTTTTAGCTATTATCTTTATCATCCACTCGATCTAGATCCTATCGGCTTCTGACATCGTAGCCGATTCCGACCTACTCGAGTGCTGACGTCACGATCGACCGATCCAGCCGATCCGTTTATCTACGCACCCGCGCTTCGATCGCTCTCGAGCCGGCCGATCCTACTTTTACCTGTATCGGCCGATTGGCTGGTACACGTGTCGTTGCAAGGCCATCGGTTCTCTAGCTGATCCCTAACCTTTTCCATTGTCAATCAACAGGTCAGATTGGCTGGCACGCCTTGCTACAGACCGGGGAGTCATGTGTGCTGCGCGCGGAGGTGATGTCCTATTTTCGCGTCAACACACTTTTGGCACGCCCGGTGGGACACGAAAAAGTCAACAATGACAAAGCCTACGAAGACTGGTCCTTCTGAGGTTGATCCAGAAAACGTCCAAACAATCACCAAGGATCAGCTGAAAGATACAGACAAAGCTGAGTTCGAAGCTCACATGAAGCATTATGAAGAGCTTTGCCTAGCATCATACGGTCAGACTAAAGGTGGAGTCTTCAAGAAGAATCCTTTGCCAACACCTAAGCAAGTCACCTTCTCAGCCGATCCTGAAGGGCTTCAAGACATGATGACCAAGGCGATGCATCAAACAATGATTGATCAATCTAAGGTTTTCGCAAATACTATTCAGAATGCCATAATTGATGCACTCAAGAAAGGAGCAGAAGGAGGATACCTGGGGCCTGCATATTTTCAACCAAGCCGAACTCCTCCAATGTTCCAACACGAACAATCGGCCACCCCGCCGATTGATGATCCAACAGTAAGGGTTACACCATCTCCACATGTTGTTACTGGTTCTTCATCGGACTCTCAGCCGATTCAGAACCAAGGTGTTGGGGAAAAAGCCAAGGATCCTGCTGTTACCACGCCTGTGATTCAAACACATGAAGTACAGTCCAATGCCCAAGATCAAGCATTTCCAGTGCAAAATCAAAAGTATCCTCCCATGAGGAATCAAGATGGGAAGCTTACAGGATGGGGCTTACCTCGTGATCATTTTGAGACTGATATCTCAAATTTTCTTGAGCCTCAGCCTGAAGACATTCCAGAAGTGAAGTACCCACAGTCTTATCAAGCCATGTTTGGGGGTACTCCAGGGACTGTGCACACGAATGGGGATGGAGTAGAGTTCATCTACTTCAATCACGGGAGCAAAGCTTTTGAAAGAGTCAAGATCAGTCCAGCTCATGCTCATATGGTCATACCAACAGAGAAAAAGACTCCCGTTCCACCTCAGAGACCAACTCTTGTTCTACCTCAGAGATCGGCTCAACAGCCGATACTTGGGATGCCCGTGCCAACTGCTCCACTACAGCAGCCAACATTGGGGATGCCTGTACAGACTGCCCCGTTACAGCAGTCAGCACCAATGCAGCCTGTCTTAACCCCAGCCAACACAGTGGCTCATACAAGATCATCACCTCAGCAGCCGATCAACCAAGGGGTAACAGGGCAGCCAGTAATTCCACAAGTGGATTCTGCACAACTACTACAAACACTTCTAAATCAATTGTCTATCTCAAGCCAATCGAATTTGTAGCAGCCAACTCCATCGGCTGGTCAGCCGATCAGGCAGACTCCACCTGTTACAAATGTGCAAGGTTCTTCTGGGACAGGGGCGTCAATAGTACCAAATCCACAACCAAGAATCTTAGAAGAACGACCTCCAGAAACTCTAATTGGGATACAAGCAATTGAATAAGCATCTGCTGAATTGAAGTCTCACATGAAGCAGGAGTTGATCGACCACTTCTCGGAGATGCTACAGAAGCAATATGGGATGAAACCCAAACAGCAATCCTGCATGTACAGGACACCATATCCATCTGGCTATGATCAGATACCGTTCCCTCCAAGATTCAAGGTGCCAGACTTCACCAAGTTCTCTGGACAAGATGAAACATCCACTATGGAGCACATCACTTGATTCATCATCCAATGTGGAGAAGCAGGGAACATTGATGCACTCAGGATACGTTTGTTCTCTTCATCCCTATCAGGGCCAGCATTCTTATGGTTCACATCATTGCCAGCTAATTCTATCATCAAGTGGTCCGATTTGGAACAGCATTTCCATAATTACTTCTTCTCTGGGATCCATGAGATGAAGATTACTGATCTGACTAGGCTCAAGCAAAGGAATGATGAAACAGTTGTTGGATTCGTTCAGAGATTCAGAGAGGTCAGAAACAAGTGCTATAGTCTAAATCTGGGAGATAAACAACTGGCTGAGTTGGCTTTCCAAGGTCTCTTGCCAACCTTGAGAGAAAAATATGCATCACATGACTTCGAGAATCTTAGCCAGTTAGTCAGTCGAATGAGTCAAGAAACTGCAAAGTCCTATGAGCCTAGAAGAAACTTTCAGAAGAAGGTGTCCTATGTGGATTACTCTGATTCAGAAGATGAAGATAATATGATAGGGCTTGCAGAGTGGGTCAAAGGCAAGAAGACAGTGTCCTGTCCCTTTAGCAAGAAAGAACCAGAGAAATTCGGCTTTGATATCACTAAGGCCGATAAGATATTTGATCTGTTGCTTCAGCAAGGGCAGATTAAGCTCTCCCAGTTCCATACCATACCATCTACAGAGGAGCTGAAGAGGATGAAGTATTGCAAGTGGTACAATGCAACATCGCACGACACCAATGATTGCAAGATCTTCAGACAACAGATCCAATCAGCTATTGAGCAAGGAAGGCTTAAATTTGAAACTCCTGCCAAAGCTGAAAAAGCCGATGAAGATTGATCAGCACCCCTTCCCAACTAACACAGTTGAGGTGTCTAGCAAAGACACGTCACAAGTTAAGTTGCTGACATCTGATTCGGCTCAAAATAAAGGAGTCGTCGATCCCAAAGTACAAGTAACCGCTACCGATGTCAAAGGAAAAGGGTTACTACTTGAAGAGGGAGACTTAAAGCTGCGCCGACCTGTCACTTCCCAGATGCTAATCAGCAAGTTCCAGCGTCGACAAGAAAAAGCAAAGGGAAGAGAAGAGTGGGCACGACGTAACGAAGGACATTAGAGATGTCCGTTCTTCAACTACTACTGGGAAGAAGGGATCAAGCTACCAACGGCAGAAAACTGTCCAGAGTGCAACGGGGCTAACAATAATAGCAACTCATCCAAAAGGGTTTGCTTTAATGACGGAAGACCTGCAGCTAGAGATCACCGTGAATTCAACAATCAACGGGTCTCAGTCCACGATCGGCTGGGGGGCAAAGCCAGTGTCCACGATCGGCTATGGGGCAAGGCCAGTATTCATGATCGGCTGGGAGGCCGAGTCAATGAAGAGTCAAACAATCGGCTGGAAGAGATGGCCGATTCTCTGGTCCCTGATGAAGATATCATGTGCCAAGCTCCTGAACGACGACACACGTTGCAACTGGACGATGAAAGGTCAAGCCAAACACGTAAGAAGCCCAATCCGCAGTTGTGTCCAGATGGCTTGACCAAGTCCCAGAAGAGGAGAGTCCAGCGCCTACGTCAGCTAGAACAGCATGAAGAAGCAGAGAGACGTGTGCTGGACAAGAAGAAGGTTCGGTCTAAAGTTTGGCGCCCAAAGCCTAAGACCGATGATAGGAAGGATGACAAACCACTGGCTGATATAAACATGGTTGTCTTCCTACCAAAAGAGTTCATGGCTCCAGTTGATTCGGATGTGTCCGATGAAGAATTTGGCATGGCTCAGCTAACACTGGAACCTAGACAAGCTATCTTTGAGAAACTAGAAGATGAAAAGAGACAACATTTGAAGGCTAGTAGATGGAGGAGCAGCAGTCAACCTGATGCCATACACTATGTTGCGCAAGATTGGGAAATCTGATGAAGATTTGACCCAAACCGACATGATGTTGGTGGACTTCGAAGGCAACGTCTCTCCAGCTCAAGGAGCAATCTGCGTGGAGCTCACCATCGGCAGTAAGACCCTTCCGACCGCTTTCTTTGTCATTAAAGGGAGGGGATCTTATAATCTACTGCTGGGTCGGGATTGGATACATGCAAATTGTTGCATACCATCTACCATGCATCAATGCATCATCCAATGGGTCGGAGATTCGGTGGAGGTGGTCCAAGGAGAAACCTCTTTGACGGTAGCAGCTACTGAAGCACAAGGATGGATTTACGATCAAGTGAGCTGCATATCTGGAAAAGCCTGGGATACCAAGTATCTCAAAGTGTCCGATTTTGGACTAAAGCCGGTTCAAGCAGTCGGCTATGAAGACAAGATTTAATGGATCAGTTCATTGAAGACGAAGGGAAGCTCGGGCACGGATTTACGTCGGCTGATGAATTGGAAAAGATAGACCTTGGAGATGGAAGCAAACCAAGGCCGACGTACATTAGTGCCAAGCTGGATGCTGAATACAAGAAGGAACTGATCGCATTGTTAAAAGAGTTCAAGGATTGCTTTGCTTGGGAATATTATGAGATGCCTGGCTTAGACCGATCCATTGTTGAACATCGGTTACCTATTAAACCAGGGTATCGACCTTTCCAGCAACACCCAAGGCAGTGTAATCCGAAGATTTATCCTGATATAAAAGCCGAGATAACAAAGTTACTCGAAGCTGGTTTTATTCGGCAATGTAGATATGCCGAATGGATTTCTAATATAGTCCCTGTCTACAAGAAAAATGGCAAACTACGTGTATGCATTGATTTCAGGGATTTGAACAAAGCAACGCCGATGGATGGATATCTGATGCCAGTAGCCGATGCATTAGTTAATGCTGCTGCAGGGCACAAAGTCATCAGCTTCATGGACGGTAACGCTGGGTACAATCAAATATTCATGGCCATAGAGGATATTGCAAAAACTGCTTTCAGGTGCCCTGGCCATGTCGGATTGTATGAGTGGATTGTCATGACCTTTGGATTGAAGAATGCTGGTGCCACGTATCAAAGAGCCCTGAATTACATATTGCATGAACTCATCGGCAAGATAGTAGAAATCTACATTGATGATGTAGTTGTCAAGTCAAAAAGTTACAAGGAACACTTGGCAAATCTATGAAAGACATTGGAATGCACTAGGAAGCATGGTTTGAAGATGAATCCCAACAAATGTGCTTTCGGTGTTTCAGCTGGTCAGTTCTTGGGTTTCTTAATACACGAGAGAGGAATCGAAGTGGGCCAGAAGTCGATCAGCGCGATTGACAATTTAAAAGCACCATCAAACAAGAAGGAGCTTCAGTCATTAATTGGCAAGATCAATTTCATCAGAAGGTTTATATCTAATCTGTCGGAAAGGATCCAACCATTTACACCCCTACTGAAGCTCAAGGCCGATCAGAAATTCGTATGGGGAGAAGGACAACAGAAAGCTCTAGATAATGTCAAACAGTACTTAAAATCTCCTCCTGTCTTAATGCCTCCTCAAGACAAGAAGCCGTTCAAGTTATACTTATCGGCTAATGAGCGGGCTATTGGATCGGCCCTTGTGCAAGAGTTTGAAGGAAAAGAGCGAGTTGTATATTTCGTGAGTAGAAGACTCTTGGATGCAGAAACAAGATATTCGGCGGTGGAAAGACTATGCTTGTGCTTATATTTCTCATGCACAAAGTTGAGGCCCTATCTATTGACTGCCGAATGCACCGTGGTGTGCAAGGATGATGTGGTCAAATATATGTTGTCATTACCAATCTTGAAGGGCAGGATCGGAAAATGGATCTTAGCTTTATCAGAATTTGATTTGACCTATCAATCGGCCAAAGAAATCAAAGGGCAAGTAATGGCCGATCTGGTAACTCAGCATTGTGGACCTGAAGTTGCAGTTGTAGAACCTATTCCATGGACTATGTTCTTTGATGGATCATCATGTGGAGTGGGAGCTGGGATCGGAATCGTCCTCATCTCACCTCAAGGAGCAAATTATGAGTTTTCCATTCCCATTGAGAAGACTTCGACAAACAATCAAGCTGAGTACCGGGCAGTGCTAAAAGGGATAAAGCTACTACGAGAACTCAATGCTGAAGTTGTTGAGATATTTGGGGATTCTCAACTTGTGATAAATCAATTGGCAGGGGAATATGAATGCAAAGATGACATATTAAGGGTTTATCACGAAGAATGTCTTCAACTACTCCGAGAGTTCAAAATAGTAAGACTTGAACATCCCTAAGTGTCACAATAGTGAGGCTAAACAGCTAGCCCAAGGGGCGTCAGGATATCGGCCGATTCTGGCTATGGAGTTATCAGCTGAAGATTGGAGGAAGAAGATAATAGATTATCTAAAAGATCCATCCAAGAAGGTTGATAGACAATTAAGGTACAGAGCCATTAAATATGTTCTGCTAGAAGACGAGTTATACTATCGTACCATCGATTGAGTTCTACTCAAATGTCTCGGTGAAGAAGAAGCTAAATCTTTAATGGGGGAAATTCACGAGGGAGTCTGTGGAGCTCATCAATCAGCATTCAAGATGAAGCGGATGATCAGAAATAATAACTACTATTGGCCGATGATATTAGAAGATTGCTTCAAGTATTACAAAGGATGCCAAGAGTGTCAGAAGTTTGGAAGCATTCAAAGAGTTCCAGCATCGGCCATGAACCCAATAATCAAGCCGTGGCCATTCAGGGGTTGGGCAATCGATCTGATCGGACAGATATATCCACCATCAAGCAAAGGTCATAAATTCGTGCTAGTGGCTACAGATTATTTCACAAAGTGGGTTGAAGCCATCCCAATGAAGACTATGACATCAGGCAATATGATTGATTTTGTTAAGGAGCATATTGTCTATCGGTTTAGTATACCTCAGACTATCACAACCGATCAAGGGAGTCAATTCAATTCAGGGGAATTTGAAGAATATGCAAATTCTTTGGGAATCAAGCTGTTAAACTCATCTCCCTATTATGCTCAAGCCAACGGACAGGCAGAAGCGGCGAACAAGGGCATCATCAAATTGATCAAGCGCAAGATCGATGAAAATCCCAAGCGATGGCATACAATCCTTAATGAAGCATTATGGGCATACAGGATGGCATGCCATGGGGCAACCAAAGTATCGCCATATCAATTGGTGTATGGTCATGATGCTGTACTACCTTGGGAGTTAAAGACCGGATCCAGAAGAACTTCTTTACAAGATCAGCTATCGGCCGATGATTATTCAGCCATGATGAAAGAGGAATTAGAAGATCTTGCTGGTAATCAGCTGAGAGCTCTAGAGAATATCGAAAAGAACAAAAGAAGGATAGCCCGGTGGTATGATAAGAAAGTCAAAATTAAAGAATTTGCTGAAGGAGATCTGGTTTGGGAACTCATATTACCAATCGGCTCTAGAGATCCTAAGTACGGGAAGTGGTCACCAACTTGGGAAGGACCGTCGTATCAGTCAATGCGTACCTGGCAATGCATATATTTTAGAGACATTAGAAGGAGAGAAGTTTGCCAGAGCATTGAATGGAAAGTATTTGAAGAAATACTATCCAAGCATATGGGTAGACGCTTAGTCCGATTAGAGCCTGAAAGTGGCTGATTAGAGACTCGAGTTACAGCCAATTGAAAATGAGATCTTCTCTAGCAGCGGAAAGCCGAATCATCGAAGCATGTTCGGTCTAAAGTTATGGCCGATGTACAAATCGCCCTTAGAACAAAATATATATATATATATATATTTTTCTCTAATCTTCGATTACAATGGTGACATTACAGTGCAGATCTGAAAGAATACATTGAGAAGACAAACTTGAATGGTTCATTACAGATCGATTACATTAGTCATCACTGAACAAGCGATGGGGACGAAGAAAGAGAAAAACAAAAAAGAAAAGCATAGATTTGACGAACATGAATCACCAGATGCTGTAACTCTCCCCGTCAAGTTTGTTGGGAAAGAAGACATAGGGTTGTTCTTCTTTCCGCAACGCCCAGGGACAACCTCCACCCTCCTCCACCAGCTGATGCACCTAAGTTGCATCACAAGGATTCTTCTAGCTGTTGGACCTCCTGGCTTCACAAAAGGAGACTAGAGAGGGGAGTATGTTCTAGGCTATTTCACAAGAATTCTTCTAGCCATCTTAAGTCACAGAAGAAGAGAGGAGCCGAAGAGCAAGAGCCTAAAGCTCCCTGGACCTATATCTTGAGCCATGGATGAAGGGAAAAGGTGTGGCCTCCGTAAGGGTATGAGGACGGTTATTTATAGCCAGAGCACCAGAAGAGATAAAGATGAAGGAGCCGAAAAAGATGGAAACCGAAGATGCTAGATCCAGCAAAAAAGGAAACAGATAACCCGTGAATGGCTCAGTTTCCAAAGAATGACCAATTCAAGGGAATCGCCCCCAAATAAAGGATAACACGCGTACACTCAAAAGGTGGGGAATCTCTCTGTCGCGTCTACAAACTGCAGAGCATGGTTCACAGAAATCGCCTGCCCAACATTGCAGATAAAGGCTGCAAGCTCGCTGACAACACCTAGAAGAAATGCTATTTCAAGTTGAGGTCTGCCGATGGCCAGCGGCGACTATTATCCCTTAAGGAGTTTTCCAAGAAAAAATGCCTCTCATGCCTAAAGCTAAAATGACTAATGGCTACATCTAAGAGGATCAAGTCTGTAAGAAGTCATGGAACCCCTGGGTAGAGGGTGAGTCTTATAGGGAAGAGGGGCAGGAAAAGTGTCACATGGTGAACAAGCCCTGAAAGATATCAGATTAGAAGGACAGAGCGCTATCAATGAGGATTGATTTGGGTTATCATTCGAATTAAGAAAAAGATATCAATGGCAGGCGAATTTCGGAGCAAAAAATCATTTACTCCAAAACTGGGGGGCATGTGTTGACACCGTTTTTTGGAAAAACAAGTCAAAAGGATAAGGAGGAGCGGCCGATAGGAAGCAGAGTATAATCAGCCGATTGAAGAAAGAAAAGAACGGTCAACAAGATCCACTGATAGTCAGAGACCCTGACAGTGGGCCAACAAGACAGAGCAATCGGCCGATGGTTAACCAGAGGATCGGCTGATAGAGAGGAAGAAGGCGGTAATCAAGGAGATACGCCAAAAGGAAAGCATGGTGGAGGCGGGTCAGTCTACGATTGGCGACGGGTCAAAGAGTCAGTTTTAGGAAGTTTTGACTCCTCCGAGAGTCCTTTTCTATTTTTAGTAGTTTTTGTCTTTAGATACAAGTAAACAGTGCCGTGATCGGCTAGAAGTCGGGGTTGTCCTCAGGACATAAATAGTGACCCTGCGTGGTCGGAAAATCTGTACACACCAATATCAAACAAACCGCCTCCGGGCAAACCCTTTACTTTACTGCATCTACTTTACAGCATCTACCTTTACAGCATCTACTTTTCGGCGACTTCGCCATTGCGATTTTTCTCTTTTCTACAACGTCGTGCTTCGAGTTCGTCGGGCTGCATCAACTGATCTCCGGCAAGCTTGTGAGTACCGTTTTACCGAATAATCCTAGTCTTTAACCTCCGGGCGCATCGCTGAGGTTTCGTCTAGTTCTTTATTCACCCCTTACCGATATTAGCTAGATGTGCAAGTCTTCGTACCAATTCTTGTGGTTTTTAGGTATTATCTTTATCATCCACTCGATCTAGATCCTATCGGCTTCTAACATCGCAGCCGATTCCGACCTACTCGAGTGCTTACATCACGATCGGCCGATCCAGCCGATCCGTTTATCTACGCACCCGCGCTTCGGTTGCTCTCGAACCGGCCGATCCCGCTTTTACCTGTATCGGCCGATTGGCTGGTACACGTGTCGTTGCAAGGCCATCGGTTCTCTAGCCGATCCCTAATCTTTTCCATTGTCAATCAACAGGTCAGATTGGCTGGCACGCCTCACTACAGACCGGGGAGTCACGTGTGCTGCGCGCGGAGGTGATGTTCTATTTTCGCGTCAACGGTTTCATGAAGTGGTTTGCATGCATTCGTCCAGGGGGAGTTGCATTGGATCAGGGGGAGCTTCATGTGTGCAGGGGGAGCTCTTTGTGGTTTTAGAGCTTTGCTTTTGTGGTTTGTGCTCTTTGCTTGAGCTTGCTTTTGTCTCGGTCGTGTCGAGTCATTGCCCTTGCCTAAGGGAACTGAGATTTTTCTCTTTCAAGTGATCTTGCTCTTTTGCCTTTGGTTGGCTTTCGATCGCTTGTTTGAGTTCCTTTTAGTCGTTTCTTTTATTTTCCTTTTCTCTTTGGTTACCAAATGTGTGTGTTGTCAATGCACTCAACAAGGGGGAGATTGAGAGCCTGTGGGGTTCGAGGACCGGTGGATGGTCGCTTCCTGGTGTGATGAGCGATTGACAACGTTGTGTGCACTGACTCTTGGCTAAGTATTGCAGGTGCAGGTTACGGCTTGACTGGTGTTGGTGCAGGTGAAGAACAAGCGTGAAAGGTCGTTGCCGGGTAGGCCTCCAGGTGTGGAGAAGACAAGTAGGCTTGGTTCGAGGGACCCAATGGCCAGCAGGGTCAAGTGCGGGCCGCATGGTGGCAAGAACGGCAAGATGAAGTCATGGACAGTTTTTTGGTTGAGCCTCAAAACCAAGGTCGAGCCGGGAGTACGTGGGAGCCGAGTCATGAGTGGTGATTGGCGGAGGCTACACCGAGTTCGCAGGGTTTCCAGTGGTTCACCAAAAAACTGCTGGGTTCCTTGGTTGATCCACAAAGCCAAGACTGAAGACGGAGGTGTAGCAGCATCAGTCCGGTCTGACCGGTGGGTCTGACCGGTCTGACCGGTGTGCGACGACGGCTTTCGGAGTCTTCGAATCGGAGGACACACGTCGGAATCGCAAGGCTTGCATCGAGGCTAAGCAAGTTTGTGGTCGCTGGGCATCCATCCGACGGTGCTACGACGAAGTTTCCCAAAAGGCCCTTCGGCGGCGTGTATCTTAGTTTAATGTAATAGGGGGAGTTTCGTCTTTCGGCTTGCCTCCATATAACCCAAGTGGTGAGAGGATGGCAGCCATCTCTTGGAACCCTAACTCATTTGCTTTTGCTATTTTCCCTTCCTATTTTCCTTAGGATTTTTAGGACTAGCTTGAGAGCTTCATGGTGAGATCCTTAGAGAGGGATGGATGATTTGCTGGCAAGCTAGACCTTGTATGAACCTTCATGGTATGTATAGATGATTCGGCGTGGTTCCTCAAGGCTTGATTGTGTCTCTCCCATTCTCCCTTTTTGGTGATTTTCGGAGCCTTTTCTTGGCGATTTTCTTGTGGCGGTTTTGAGACCTTTCTCTTTGGGATTTGGTGGGGGATGTATGCATGAACCCTTTGTGGTTCTTTTCCTTGTGATTCCCTTCCCAAATCTGTGAGTAAAGGGGCTCAATTTTGGGGTTTTCTCTGGTTTAGGGTTAGAGGCATTCTTGGTGGAAATCTTTCGATTCCTCTTGATTCAACAAGTTTTGGTAGACCAAATCGTAGCTATGGGATGCTCATGAGGTACTCCTACTATCCCCAAAGTCTTGTGCGAATCCGTGGAGTGAATTGGGAGATCGGGATTTGGATTTGGAGGAGTTGACCCGCGGGTTGCTGTTCATCCCGAGCGCCCAGGCCCTGATCGGTTTGACCGGTGCCCTCCACCGGTCTGACCGGTGCAGACCCCAGTTGGGTTTTTGCTCGGGTGAATGTCCTGGTGTGTTTTCCAGTCTCTAGGCTTGCTGCTGTTTTGAGTTTGGAGTGTTTTGGAGCTCGGGAGGTTGGTCTTGTGGATTTGGAGTTTCCTGGCTTGAACCGATCTGACCAGTGAGCTGCACCGGCCTGACCGGTGTAGGGGCTTTTTGTGAAAATATTCAAGTCCTGCTCGGGTGACCCGGCTCGAGGTCTAGGGTGACCCGGTGTGTCTCTGGTAGGTTTCGGGTGACCCGGCGTTTTGTCGCAGGTGATCCAGCTTGGACCGGTCTGACCGGTGGCTGTGACCGGTCTGACCGGTCTGGTCAGTAGCTGCTCGAGTTGCTTGTTCCGCTGCGTTCTCGAGTAGGTTTCGGTGGTGTTGGTTCCTAGGATTAGTAGCACTTCAGTGGCTACGTGGTCTTGGCCAACTTGGGTAGTTGAGTCGCAGAAGTGATTTGGCCAAGTCGTGTTCGACTTGTTGGAGAAGTCATCTCCTTCGAGAAGAATTTTTATCGGCTCCCATTCACTCCCCCCCTCTCTGGTCGCCAGTTCGGTCCTTCAAAATGGAGTAAATTTGGTTTATAATTATTGTGTGTGCCTTATGTTCTGATCAAGATTTGCATGTAATTCAGTCAAAAGGAAAGAAGTATGAGTTTTGTTTTCCCATAGATTCAATGCAAGTTGATGCTGAATTACGACGGTGATGAAGATGAATACGATGGACCTACTAAGTCTCTTCGTGAGGTGATGTTCCTGTCCTTCAAGTTAAATATCAGTAAGAGATTTTCTGAACACATAATTTGCTACTGCCATGAATGCAGTTGATGACCTTCTGTAAATGCTTACTGTGACGCCCTTGCGAAATGTCAGATTTTTCAGATGGCTGAAGATCTTCGCGTTGCAGTGAAGCAGAAGCATCAGAGGGGTGAGTTCTACACCCAAGAATCTGATGGAGAATGAAGCAGAGGATGAAGCGATCTGAATTGAAGTAGATATGATATCTTCTTCTCTGTCTTTTGTCTGTTGCTCTTGCTTCTGTGATGAATACATATGTTGGGGATACGATGCTACCTTAATTAGAAGAAGCAGATGTGTCTATAGTCTACTGTATTATGCTACCTTAAATATTTCATACATATACTAGGAACGTGCTCGTGCGTTGCTACGGGCAATGCAAATTCTCTCCACAAGCATCAAGTAATTCATATGAAATATATGTACAATTATCAATAAATATAAATCGATCCATATATTTTTGCCTTAAGTTCTTATCGTTGTCAACTGAAAGCTTTATCTTAGAACCTGAAAAAATACTCACCACGTTGTTACAAGACCTTACTAATTAAGTAAAATCACCATTGTGATAACAAGACCTTACTACTCGTCTAGAAGTTTCACTATCTAACAATCGTGACTACTGAATACCCATGTCACAAGCCATGAAAAGCAGATTTGTTTTAGGCCAATTAAATACAAACATGGCAAACCAAATCAAACTATTGATTACAGATGTGGGATTATCGAGACCACCAGTAGTTGCTGCATAAAAAATAGATATTTTACAGAAGTCATTGAGACAGCACTAAAGTATTTCTAACAAATATGCTTGACAATGTACTACTGGATGGCAAATAATACAATTGCGTTTCCGTAAAATTATTAGGTTCCACACTATATAAGTAGGATATAATACTAACAATTTAAACATCAGTGCCTACCTCATGACATTCAGTGAGAACTCCCTGGTTTCAAGTGCATTAATACTATAAAAGAAAAAACAAAAGTTAGAATAGAGTATATCATACAAGCTGGCTATATTGTTTAAAAGGGAGACAATGTTTATTTTGGTGACTTGCAATATGATTCTAACACTCCAGCAAACGTAGCAATTAGTAGGGAGGAAAATTATCATCAGAAATTCCATCCTATCAAAAGCACTACACTGGAAACTAAGCGACTACTTCTGCCAGCTATGCTCCAACTAATCTAATAAGCGATACTGAGTTTTTTCACTCTGTAACTACTGTTAACACCGAGAGGTGCTATGCTAGGCTGAAAATTAATCACCGGTGCACTTGCGCTCCATCTAGAACCCCAAGAACCACTCCGTGCTAATAAACACATCTTCAATAAAAAAATGTGAATATATAAATTCACATTCTTGGAAGCAAAGAGTAATAAAGTGAGACAGGTCAACCTAAAACGAGTGGCCATACCTGAGGAGTAGTAACCTAACACTAATTTTAGACTCCCAAATCTTCTTCTCCTTCCATCTGATTTTTGGTCAGTGCTGGGAAAAACATTCTTTCAGGCAAACAACACACGTTTGTTGGATTTAGTATATAAAACACGCATAATTAATTTCACTGTGGCCATGCTAAGCAGATGAGATGGACACAATCACTAACACATGGCAATCGGCCGATGGTTAACCAAAGGATCGGCCGATAGAGAGGAAGAAGGCGGCAATCAAGGAGATACGCCAAAAGGAAAGCATGGTGGAGGCGGGTCAGTCTACGATTGGTGACGGGTCAAAGAGTCAGTTTTAGGAAGTTTTGACTCCTGCGAGAGTCCTTTTCTATTTTTAGTAGTTTTTTGTCTTTAGATACAAGTAAACAGTGCCGTGATCGGCTAGGAGTCGGGGTTGTCCTCAGGACATAAATAGCGACCCTGCATGGTCGGAAAATCTGTACACACCAATATCAAACAAACCGCCTCCGGGCAAACCCTTTACTTTACTGCATCTACTTTACAGCATCTACCTTTACAGCATCTACTTTTCGGCGACTTCGCCATTGCGATTTTTCTCTTTTCTACAACGCCGTGCTTCGAGTTCGTCGGGCTGCATCAACTGATCTCCGGCAAGCTTGTGAGTACCGTTTTACCGAATAATCCTAGGCTTTAACCTCCGGGCGCATCGCTGAGGTTTCGTCTAGTTCTTTATTCACCACTTACCGATATTAGCTAGATGTGCAAGTCTTCGTACCAATTCTTGTGGTTTTTAGCTATTATCTTTATCATCCACTCGATCTAGATCCTATCGGCTTCTAACATCGTAGCCGATTCCGACCTACTTGAGTGCTGACGTCACGATCGGCCGATCCGTTTATCTACACACCCGCACTTCGGTCGCTCTCGAGCCGGCCGATCCCGCTTTTACCTGTATCGGCCGATTGGCTGGTACACATGTCGTTGCAAGGACATCGGTTCTCTAGCCGATCCCTAATCTTTTTCATTGTCAATCAACAGGTCAGATTGGCTGGCACGCCTCGCTACAGACCGGGGAGTCACGTGTGCTACGCGCGGAGGTGACATCCTATTTTCGCGTCAACAGTTTCATGAAGTGGTTTGCATGCATTCGTCCAGGGGAGTTGCATTGGATAAGGGGGAGCTTGCATGTGTGCAAGGGGAGCTCTTTGTGGTTTTAGAGCTTTGCTTTTGTGGTTTGTGCTCTTTGCTTGAGCTTGCTTTTGTCTCGGTTGTGTCGAGCCATTGCCCTTGCCTAAGGGGACTGAGATTTTTCTCTTTCAAGTGATCTTGCTCTTTTGCCTTTGGTTGGCTTTCAATCGCTTGTTTGAGTTTCTTTTAGTCGTTTCTTTTCTTTTCCTTTTCTCTTTGGTTGCCAAATGTGTGTGTTGTCAATGCACTCATCAAAGGGAAGATTGAGAGCCTGTGAGGTTTGAGGACCAGTGGATGGTCGCTTCCTGGTGTGATGAGCGATTGACAACGTTGTGTGGACTGACTCTTGGCTAAGTATTGCAGGTGCAGGTTGCGACTTGACTAGTGTTGGTGCAGGTGAAGAACAAGCGCGAAAGGTCGTTGCCGGGTAGGCCTCCAGGTGTGGAGAAGACAAAGGCTTGGTTCGAGGGACCCAGTGGCCAGCAGGGTCAAGTGCGGGCCGCATGGTGGCAAGAACGGCAAGATGAAGTCATAGACAGTTTCTTGGTTGAGCCTCAAAACCAAGGTCGAGCCGGGACTACGTGGGAGCCGAGTCATGAGTGGTGATTGGCGGAGGCTACACCGAGTTCGCAGGGTTTCCAGTGGTTCACCAAAAAACTGCTGGGTTCCTTGGTTGATCCACAAAGTCAAGACCGAAGACGGAGGTGTAGCAGCATCAGGCCGGTCTGACCGGTGTGCGACGACGGCTTTCGGAGTCTTCGAATCGAAGGACACACGTCGAGATCGCAAGGCTTGCATCGAGGCTAAGCAAGTTTGTGGTCGCTGGGCATCCATCCGACGGTGCTACGACGAAGTTTCCCAAAAGGTTTATTTTGGTGACTTGCAATATGATTCTAACACTCCAGCAAACGTAGCAATTAGTAGGGAGGAAAATTATCATCAGAAATTCCATCCTATCAAAAGCACTACACTGGAAACTAAGCGACTACTTCTGCCAGCTATGCTCCAACTAATCTAATAAGCGATACTGAGTTTTTTCACTCTGTAACTACTGTTAACACCGAGAGGTGCTATGCTAGGCTGAAAAATAATCACCGGTGCACTTGCGCTCCATCTAGAACCCCAAGAACCACTCTGTGCTAATAAACACATCTTCAATAAAAAAAATGTGAATATATAAATTCACATTCTTGGAAGCAAAGAGTAATAAAGTGAGACAGGTCAACCTAAAACGAGTGGCCATACCTGAAGAGTAGTAACCTAACACTAATTTTAGACTCCCAAATCTTCTTCTCCTTCCATCTGATTTTTGGTCAGTGCTGGGAAAAACATTCTTTCAGGCAAACAACACACATTTGTTGGATTTAGTTTATAAAACGCGCATAATTAATTTCACTGTGGCCATGCTAAGCAGATGAGATGGACAGAATCACTAACACATGGCAATTGCATCTCCACAATTATATATACCAGCATCTCAGTTTCTGCAAACACAATGCAGCAAGACAACCTTTATATTTCCAAACTGGTTCCTTAAAGAACTATGTTTCAGAAACCCATTGCTAACAAAAAAGAAAAAAAGAACCTATCTAGCAAACACTGCAAGAGAACACATCAGTTAAGCAGGAAAGGATTACCAACAACAAATCTGAAGCCAGAATCCTCGTATCCTTTTTCTGACAGTTGTTGATGCCACCATGTGTTCTCCTGTACACAAAAAAATGCACCAAGTATTAGTTTGCTGTAAATGTATAGATAAAATGCACCAAGTATTAGGTGGAGCTGAGGGAGAACCACAAGGTGGGTGCTGTAGACGTCGCAGTCACCAGGAGGCACCGGGTGCGTGCTGGTGTTGACGGTGTGGCTCCGGATGCATAGTGGAATCGGTGAGGCGCGACGTTGAATCGACAGGGACACCTGGTGCGTCGCAGGGGAGAGGCCTGGTGCTTTACAGCTCTGGCTGCGTAGAGGAATCAGTCTGGCACGGCATTGATGGAGGCGGCGGTGACGGCTGGTGGATTAGCCGAGGTGTCTGGCCTACGCAAGGATGGGGGTAGAGCCGGCGTCATCCACGGGCGGCAACGGCGTCGTCCACAGGCGGCGGCGGCAGCCACAGGCGTAGGCAGAGCTTCTAGTGACGGCAAGCGGCCCCGTTGCCGGCGACGGTTCTGGCGGGGATGGAGGAAGGGCGCCTCCTGCTTGTCTGCATCCTCTCCTCCTCGCCGATGGATCTCGATGACGGAGACATCAAGCAGGAAGCTGACCGGCGGCGCCGTGCCGAGAGAGATGTACATGGGAGGTCCATCACGCACCAGCCATCGCGGATCCCGCATCCGCCGCCCGCGTCGGCTGTCCCCGCGGATCTCGCGTGTGTCGCTCTGTCTTCACCGACGATTGGTCCCTCGGGGCTACTGTCGTCACCGCCGCCGCGTGCACCTTCAAAAAGAGGCAGGTTGGGAAGGGTTTGAGAAGGGGAGCTCAGTCGTGCGGGGGCAGGCGAGCGGTGCAGACGTAAGGATTGGAGGGCGGTGCGCGAAGGGAGGCAGCGGACGGCGGCTGCGGCGAGCATTTGGTTCCCAACGCGGGCCGGGGATAGCGGGGAGACAGAGCGGACGGTGGACGTGGCGGCAGTGGTCGATTGGATCCTGTGAGGTGGCGGCGTGCAGACGGAATGCGGGAAGGGGAGCCGAAGACGCGGGGTGGGGGAGGTGGAGGCTCGCACGGGGTTGGCAGACGCGCGAGTGGCAGACGCACGGGCGCGGGGTGGAAAGCTTGACCGTAACAATTCTCCTCTTCATTCTTTTAGGAGTAGAGATTGTCTTTTGACTGTTGCTTTTGCTTTGTTTTTTTATGAGAATAATGGTGGTATACAAATTAAGGTCATGAAGTTGTCGTCATAAACATAAACATGAATGCACAGAAATACTATATAACAAGACTCAAGCCAATCTTGCATACAAAACTCCAATCTTCACCAAAATTTATTTATTGTACAGAAACTTTGGACCTATTGCTTCAATAAAAGTAAACAAAGCAACCTCTAATTATTAAGAAAAATAGCTACCCCTAATTACGAAAAAAACAGTCGTCATCTTGTCCATCTGAATTCGCTGGAGCAACCACTACGTCGCCAGTGTAGGTGTCATCAGCATCGTCGTCATCTTCAAGTATGTCTCCGTGATCCAGTTCAGGCATTGGTTTAGCAAGATCAACAACAGAAGCATCAACACTTGTCCCTTCCACATCTGGCCTCCTCCAAGTTGACACATCCTCTTGGTCCGCAACAAAATTTTTTTCAAAACCTATAACAACCTCGTCCATATCAGTATCACCAACATTAATGTCAGTGTCTTCCTCTCCTTTAGGCATGGCAAACAGGTTCTTAGGTTTCATTCTGAGGACGTTGCACCACTTTTCTTTCTTCGAATTCCCGCTTTTCACAAAGCAGACTTGCTCCGCTTGTGTCGCCAGGATGTAAGGCTCAGCTGAATACCGACGCTGAGAGGTATCAATATCGATAATCCCATATTTATCTTTACTGTACCCTTTTGATCTGTTTGTTCCTGGTCTAGGAACATCATACCAGTCACACTCGAACAATGTGACTTCCTGCCTTTCATGAAAATCAAGGATGTAGATTTTTTTTAATCTATCCAAGCCATTCCATGCCATCTTTACTCTTGATGACAACACCACTATTCTGTGTTGTTAGATTTTTCTCCACATGCGATGCCCGAAAATAGAAACCATTGATTGAGCACCTATTCTTCACAGTAGCTATATTTCTTTCAGGATCACGAGACAGAGAATAAATCATGGCATCTGCTTTCCCCTCCCTATGCAGGTTCCTCATCTACACTCACATATGTTTTTGACAATATGTTATGACCACATTCAAAATTGACGAGTTTAAATTTAACACAAATGTATATTACTCACCTTTCGCTCGAACCATGATACAAATTCCTCGGTGTGCCTCCTTTCAACATTCTTCGATCCAACTTTCTCCAATTCGACCTTATGCTCACTACAACATTTTTTAAGAGAAAAATAATGACAGTGAGATATGTAGTGTGGACCATGTAACAAGATTCAAATAATTTACATGTGTTCCTTACTTTATCCATGGAAGGGCCTCATCACAGTTTGATATTATGTAGTGCCTCATCGTCTGCAAGACTTCGGAACCTAGTACCTCCATATTATGCATAGAAGTAGTTCTCTTTCTGTTCGTGTCCCTGCTCGCAAATAAACTGAGACTAGCAGGTGGTTCATTAACAGCGCTCTTTTCTTGACACTCTGGCCGATCAATCTTCGTACTAACACCTTCAAAGTACCGAGTACAGAATGTAAGGCACTCCTCCGATATATATCCCTCTGCTATTGAACCCTCTGGGTACGCTTTGTTCCTCACATATCCTTTGAATGTATGTAGGTACCTCTCAACTGGATACATCCACCTATAGCAAGCAGGGCCTCTGCATTCAGCCTCCCAAGAAAGATGAACCGGTAAGTGCATCATAATATCAAAAAATCCTGGAGGGAAAATCATCTCAAGACGACAAAGGGTCTCTGCAATCGATTTGCTAAGTTCTTGCATCTCGGTTACATCAATCTCCTTTGAACATACCGAGTTAAAAAACCTGCTGAGCTGGAGCAACGGGAGCGCTACTTGTTCAGGCAATATTTCACGTACCACAAAAGGTAGGAGTTTTTGTAAGATAACATGGTAGTCATGACTTTGCAGGCAAGAAACCTTGCACCCATCGACATCAACACATCTCCTGATATTGGCGGCATAACCATCGGGCATCTTAACACCTTGTAGAAAGTTGCACAGGATTTTCTTTTGATCACGACTTAATGTGTACAATGCTGGTGGCATTTCGTATTTACCTTTCTCATTGAGAACTAGATGTTGATCCTTCCTTATACCCAATTCTTGCAGATCAAGTCGAGCCTTCTCACTGTCCTTACTTTTACCAGATATGTCGAGCAAAGTCCCAAGCAAGCTCTCACAAATATTCTTCTCAATATGCATCACATCTAAATTATGGCGTACGAGCAATGAATCCCAATATGGAAGTTCAAACAAAACACTCTTCTTCCTCTAGTTGTGCCATCTAGTATCTTCATCACGCTGCTTCCTCTTCTTAGAGGTAGTGACTTGCTCAAATGTAGCGTACTGCTGCCGAACTTGTTCACCGTTGAGTGGCACTAGTGCCTCCCTCGTCTCAACCAAGTTATTGAAGCTGGCCTTGACCCTTCGCCACTTGTCGTTTGTAGGCAAAAAACGCCGATGCCCCATGTAGCAATGCTTCAAACCTAATTTTAACCACATGCACTCAGTGTCCTTGTGACAATAAGGACAAGCAAACCTCCCTTTGGTGCTCCAGCCAGGTAACATCGCGTAAGCAGGAAAGTCATTTTTTGTCCAGAGTAACATGACACGCATTTTAAAATTGCTCTTATCCTTCGCATCCCAAGTTTCAACTCTGTCTTTACTCCAAGCGTTTTGAGCTCATCGATCAGAGGCTGCAAATACACATCAATGTTAATCCCTGGAGATTTAGGCCTAGGAATTAGCTTGGACATGATCCAATAGGATTGTTTCAAGCACAACCAAGGAGGTAGGTTGTAAGGAATTAGGATAACTGGCCATGTAGAGTAAGCCAAGCTCAACATCCCGAATGGATTGAAGCCATCTGATGCAAGTCCCAGGCTGACATTACGTGGATCCTCTGCAAACTCCTCGTGTGCCTCATTCACGACCATCCATGCCCTTGAGTTAGCTGGGTGTCTCAGTTTTTTATCATCAATCAATTCGTCCTTGTGCCAATGCATATATGTCACTATTTCCTCGTTCATAAATAATCTTTGCAGTCGAGGAATCAGTGGAAAATACCTCAGTATTTTATAAGGTTACCGCTTCTTTTTTGCTGCATTAGTGACAACCACGCCAGTCCACTGTTTTGAATCTGTAAATTTCCACCTACTAAAGTTGCAAGTTGGGCAGTTGTCCATGTCTGCGCACACTCCACGGAATAACACACAGTCATTGTCACAAGCATGAATCTTTTGGTAGTCCAAGCCAAGGTCTCGAACCACCTTTCGAACTTTGTCCAGGGAATCCGGGAGACAATGCCCTTCAAGCAGCACAAGACAGAATAATGATAGTATTTGATCCATTGCAGCATTGCTAAGACCACACATGCACTTGATCTGATATAGCCTAATAATGAAAGAAACCTTTGAAGCCTCCTTGCAACCAGGGTACAACTCCATCTTAGCTTGTTCCAATAAATCGAAAAATTTGCGTGCTGACTCATTTGGCTCCTCTTCATTACCACCTTTAATTCCACCATGTATGGCACCACTAATCAGCGAGGTAAACAATTTATTGGTGGCCCCCCGATCATCAAGATCGTCATGATCATCAAGATCATCGTAATCATCCACACGCACGATAGGATCAGCAGCAAGATGATGACTTTTTTTTTGCTCTTTTATGAAATCCTAGTCGAACCTTGATCTAACCAAGTGACCTTCGATAGTGTCTCTGTTATGATATGCCATGCAAAGAGACTTACAACACGGACATAGCTGAGACTCTCCTTCCTCTTCTCTTTAAAATAGATCATCCATAAACTTGTCGAAGCCGTGTTTCCATGCATCATCTGTAGTCGGCAATTCCATCCAACTGCAATCCTCTTCAGTTGCCATTGCAAGAAAACCAACTACAATAGATTTCTCCTAAAACAGCGAGGACAAGGGCGTGCTCGATCAGTATTACATATTATTATATTAAAATTAGATGTATATACAAACTAATTAACAAACAAATAAAATTCCATGCACATGGATCTCATAATCGATTATACCTTGGCGGATTGGATCCGAAGAACAGACTTTTTCCCGTGGTGATGCAGGTGATCGCACTTACTTGCGCTCATGGTTCCAGATGATCGGAGCTTGCAGCGTCACCCCGGTGGATTGCACTTACAAGCAAGGATGTGTTGTTTGGGTATTTTTCGTTCCTCGTATTACAGGTCAATATATATTGTTGGGTTAAGATGGGCGATACGACGTAGAATTAGGTTAGGACCCGCTGAAACGAATAGAGTTGGGTTAGGACTCGGTGTACAAAGATAGATAATCGTGTGCAGGATATGGTCCAGGCCCACGTGGTTCGGCCGAACCAGTGGTTCGGCCGACCAATGTGTGGGTCTGTTAGGTCTCTAATTTCGCCAGTGGTTTAGAGTTGAGCAAAGTCGATTTCATTGATGGGCCTCGGTTTTTTTAAGGTTTAGAAAATAGGTCTTGGGCTAGACACACACAAACGCATCAATTGCGACTAATAGTGCATTTGATCGCAACGGTGATATTTTTGTCGCAATAGCATCTCTCTAGCACGACGATTCCGTGTTAGAGTCGCCATACCCCTGTCTATTTTGCAACAATTTCGATGCACATTGCAATATCAAATATTTCAGTCGCAACGAGTGCATTTTTGTCGCTAAAAGCAATACTCTTTTGCAACACATGGCACAACTAATAGCGATGTGTCATAATCGTTGTGATATGTGCAACTACTGCAACCGTTACCAATAAGCGTCGCAATATTGACGCCGCAATTGCAACAGAGGCCCATGCATTGTCGCAATTGCCATTAAATTGCAACGCTACACAATTGGTCGCAACACACACCCCTATCGCGACCAATAACGACTATTGTCGTGTTATGCCCGGTTTATAGCGACCAAAACTACCCGTCGCCATAAAAATCGGTTGCGAAATCCCCAAAACTACATAGTGGTTGAGTCAAAGGCTTAGTGATCTTTGAGAAATCCTTGATAAATCTTCTATAGAATCCGGCATGGCCTAAAAAGCTTCTCAAAGACTTTACATCCGTAGGTGGTGGGAGTTGCTCAACCGTCTCCACTTTAGCTTTATCCACTTCAATTCCTCTTTCGGATATAATGTGTCCCAACACTATACCTTGCTTTACCATGAAGTGGCATTTTCCCCAATTTAGCACTAAATCAACCTCCACACACCTTGTGAGAACCTTGTCCAAGTTTGCCAAGCAATCCACAAAAGTTTTCCCATAGACGGAAAAATCATCCATGAACACCTCGACAATTTCCTCGATGAATTCCGAGAACACCGCCACCATGCAACGTTGAAAAGAGGCCGAAGCGTTGCATAAACCGAAGGGCATCCCTCTATATGAAAACGTACCATAAGGGCAAGTAAAAGTTGTCTTGCTTTGATCATCCGGGTGAATAGGAATTTGTATGAACCCTGAGTATCCATCAAGAAAGCAAAAATATGCATGATTTGCTAACCTCTCGAGCATCTCGTCAATGAACAGTAAGGGGAAGTGATCTTTCTTCGTTGCTTTGTTCAATTTTCGGTAGTCGATACACATTCGCCACCCGATCACGGTTCTTTGCGGTATTAATTCATCCTTCTCATTCTTCACCACGGTCAAACATCCTTTCTTCGGCACACAATGTACAGGGCTCACCCACTCGCTATGCGGCACCGAGTAGATGATTCCACATCCAATAGCTTGATAACCTCCTTCTTCACTACCTCTCGCATGGCATGGGTTAGCCTCCTTTGATGGTCCACTACGGGCTTGCATTGGTCTTCCATTGGTATACGATGAGTTTAAAAGGCTGGGCTAAGTCCTTTGAGGTCATTGATTAAGTATCCGATCACCTTCTTGTGCTTCTTAAATAAATTCAGCAACTTCTCATTTTCTTCGGGACTCAACTCGTCGCTCACGATGACGGCATAAGTCTTGTCCGGGCCCAAAAATTCGTACTTCAATCGCTTGGGCAAAGGTTTGAGATCCACCTCAGGCACTTGTGGTTCTTCGGGTCTAGTGTCACCGATGTCTTCGAATTTCTCCTCCTCCACGCTTCCATCTTGTGGTTCAAGTCCTTTAGTTGCTTCCCCTAATTCCTCGTCTTGTTGATCATTAGGTTGGTTCTCTATCACTCTTTGTAGCGGGTTTCTAAGAGTTTCAACAAAACAAAGGCTACCTACCTCCTCTTCTTCTTCCTCGGGAGGAATGGGTGAAGCAAAACTAGAAGCGTGAAGGAAATCATACGTGTATTTATCTCCATTAAGATTTATTGTTACTTTGCCTTCTCCAGCATCTAAAACGGCATCAACCAACTTAAGGAAAGTCCTACCTAACATTATGTGATTATGTTTATCATAATAGGTATCTATAACAAAGAAGTCGATTGGTACGCACTTTTCAGAGATGACTACATTAAGGTTGCAAGAAATACATAGAGTTTAATAGTTCTACCATCTCCCATAATTAATTTTGTTGAAGTTGGGACTAAGTCTAGGTTATGGTCTTGAACTTTATCATATAGGATAGGACACTTACTTGTGCTCTGATGTCGCATAAAGCTTTGCATTGAATTCCATTAATCTCGCAACTCAAGTGTGGGGTCATTTTCTCCTCTTGATCGGATCCTATTGCATAAACATCGGCGAGGCGAGCGTATGGAGATGCTTCTGGTTTGATTCCCGTGATTCTTTTCATCTCGGCTATGTGATCCAGATCCACTTCATCTTCACTAAAGAGCTTTCGAAAGATCTCACCGGTGGTTTCAAGACCATATAGATTTTCCGCTTGCCTTTCCGGTGGGAAGTCCACTTCCAATGCTCTTGCCATACCGTTTTGGTTAGGGTACGGTCTTCTCTTGTCGAACACTTCTCCATAATCAATTGGAACCCAATCCATTTGCTCGAACTCCCTTAATGGCTTCGCGCTTGACATACTCCTTTCATTTGTTTCATTTGACTTGGCGAAGTCAATGCTCAGGGTAATTCTTGTCTCGGTGTGTACTCCTTCAAGATTTTCCGGGATTGGCTCCTCTTTCTTGTCTTCTAGGGCTGCCTCTTTGGAAATTTCAGCATGTGTCTTCATGCTTGAATCATGTTCCGGCCCTCCCGAAAGTCGTGTTTCCCAATCTCTTCGCATGGCTACCGCTTTTGCTAATCTTTTGTAAAAGTTGAGCAGCTTCAGTGAGTGTTTTCTCCATGAGATCCCCACCTGCACACATTTGAACACGTTCCACGCAACTAGGGGTTAGGGAAAAATGTATGCAAAAGTACGTCACCGGAGAAGCCAAGCCTTGGTCCTTGTTCAATCAACTCATTAAATCTATTCCAAGTTTGGTCTATCCCTTCCTCTTCTCCTTGCGTGAAGTTGATCACTTGCCTCCTTAGATGTTGGACCTTGCTTATGGGGAAAAATTTCTCGCAAAATTTCCTCGTCAACTTGTTCCAATTTCCTCCAACTTCGATAGACGCAAATGAGTACCATGTCTTTGCTTCACCGGCAAGTGAGTAGGGGAAGAGATTCCACTTGAACCATTTGTCGGGAACTCCTTCTTGACGCACCGAGTTGCATAGCATCGTGAAATGCCTTATGTGTCTATACGGGTTCTCCATCTCCATCCCTCTAAATGGGGTTCCCGCCGCCATCTCGATGATCCTAGCTTTGATTTCATACTTTGTCGCTTCGAGCTTCGAATCCGACTCTTGTACCTTGATGTCTTCACATCGCGGGCTAGCATAATCCCGTAGTGATTTCTCCAGTTCTTCCAAAGGGTGGTTGGCGAACGCCATCTAGACAACAAAAATAAAAAGAACAAAAACAAAACAAAGGGGTTTTCTAGGTAATAAGGGTTAGATGTTAGCAATTAACAAAGTCAACGCAAAATAAAATGATGTAAACTGGCTTGCTCCCTGGCAACGACACCAGAAAAAGGGGCTTATTGATGGTTGAAACACGTATCCACCTACGATCCGCAAGCATACGGACCTACACCTTTTTCACCACGGGGATTCCCTAGGTTCTTGTCAATCCACGGAGCAAGGGGATTACAAGCGTTTGATCTAGCACTAACCTAGTTAACTAAACAAACCTTAAACTAAGACTAATCTAAAGGCTAACAACTCTACACTAGAGAGTGTTGTGAGACTCACAAGATATAAAGACACTTGCCCAAAGGGTCTACGATACTTGATCATGCAACCACCAAGAGATACAAAACCGATCTAATCTATCGGGGGGTGTGACCACGGTTTCGCCCTTTCCCTCCCCTCGTACTGTCACTACGCGGAGGTATTCATGACTAGACCTATGATGATCACGACGTATTGAAGGGTTCTAGGGGAGTAGTGAGATCTATACTTCCGAAAAGCACGGTAGCTAACCTTGAACATCAAAGCAACTTCAACACTAGATTGATAGATTGAAACCATAAAGAGTAGCGATTACATAGCAAGATCATTTACAACCCCATGGACAAATGAGAAGTTTACCCCATCAAGGCGCTAATCATGGCGCCGTTGATCATGGTGACGCTTCCGACGGTGTCTTCCTTCTCCTCCGGGGGTGTCGTGGCAGGGTCTCGACGTCCTCCTCCACTTGTGGTTGCTTCCTTGGACTCGATTGATCATTTTCACGAATGATCTCTCTCTCCTCTCCAACCTCTCTCCCTTGTGGACGACCTCTCAGGCGAATGGCTCTCTCCTCTGCAAATGGCAGCGCCCACAATGACTTAGGGTTGCATCATCTTCACGCTCAAGAAATGGGGGGGGGCAAACCGACGCTCGAAGGGGGTGGGTCGGCCGGCCTTGGCCGAATGGGCCAGGCCCACTTCGGCCCGGTTCGGTCGACCCTTCCTCCACGTGGGTCCTCTTGCCATTTTGCACTTGAATCCCTTTAATTGCATCATTTTGGCGACGTCATCCCCGCGCTTAAGATAGGGGGTCTTCTCGCATGAAGTCTGGTCTTTACGCTTTAGTCCTTGGGGATGCTCTGTTGTAACACCTTGGTCGTTGCCACCTTTGGGAGTGGTTTCACCTTGCACTTGAATATGAACGAGATTCCTCATTTGCTCCTTCAAACTTGTTATGACTCCATCTCTTTAGTCTATGTTTTCCTGCAAAAACATAACACTTCCAAATGCACATACAAAGTTGAACTTGTCATATCATTAGTGTGCCTACTGGCGGGTTAGTTCCATAATCAAGCTCAAACCAAAGTGTAACGAATATGTTTGGTGTACCAAAATTCACCATCAACACCACCGTGTCGACTGTCCCGGAGAGCTCAGGTGCACGGTCGTTCCCATCCCTGCTCGACAGGCCAGCGGTGTTGCCAGTCGCTCGGCCATTGATGTCAACTACGCCGGCTGCGCTGACTATCCTGGAGAGCTCAAGGGCACGACCATTTCCGTCCCTACTCGAAAGGCCGGCAGCATTGCCAGCCGCTTAGCCACTGATGTTGGAGCCGTTCCTGCTCGATGGCGAGGCGGCGCCTTTGATCCTCGACGAACCAGACTGGATGAAAAGCTAATTGCCAACAATAACAAGTGTCACTTTGCTGTAATGCTAATTAATAGTTTTTGATTAAATTTGGTCCCTCCATATTTGATTATGTTGATTGTAAGATCAAAGAACTCTGTTTGCTCCTACAGAGTACTTTGGATGGATGTTCGTTCGAAAAATGTGAACCTATTTTGCCAACAAATCAACAAATAATTTAGTCTGGTCTTGTCACTTTTTCTTATCACTAACATCTGCCCGATGCCATCCTCGTGCTACAACTTCCCATGAAAGGTGGTTGCCATCATCAAGAGATCATAGACGTGTTGGTCATACGGCGCGGGGACCCGCACATCAGCCTCCCAACGGTAGAAGATGAATGGAAGCCACTCAAGAGGCACCTGTTGCTTACCTTTTCAACGAAGCGGCACAACTTCCCAGGCAAGGTGAGTAACTCCACATAAATTGTCATTCCTACCCCCACCATCAGCTTCCTCATCAGTTTCGAACCACTCTACCACTTCCCAAACACTCGGGCCTCACTCCTACTTTTCGGCCAATGCAATGAAGCGATCAGGCTCCCTGTCATGCCGGCTCTCACCCTCGTGCTTCAACCGATCCTCCGGTGCCACATCCTCTTCGTGTGCTCGTGACTGGGTGCCGCTATGCGACGACCAGCACTTTACCCACATGTTCACGGATGCACTGTGGGGCCACATCCACGGCACGCGGCCGCTGCGCTCCGACGCCGCCAACGTCGACCCGCCGTTGCTCGCCTGTGGTTTGCCAAGAGCCGGTGGTGGCTCACCGGTAGATTCCCAGCCTCCTGCACCATCATCGCCGCCGCCGCCGCCCTCCGACGCCGCCAACGTCGACCCGCCGTCAATCGCCAGCGGTTTGTCAGGAGTAGGTGGTGGCTCGCTAGCGGATATCCAGCCTCCTTCACCGTCGCCGTCTCGGAACCTTACGTTTACGGTTACCCTTCCAGCTGGTGAGTTTGACTCCGACTCCGACTCCCAAGCAGACACAGGTTCGTCTGAGGACCGTCTCCACTGCTACATCCCTCTGGTCTCGCGGGGTGATGCTTTGCGCGTCTTCCGGCGCACCAACGGCACGTATAGGTGCTCTGTCTGCCCCAACCTTAAGCACCGGTGGGGCAAGCTGAATGAGGTCAAGGACCATGTCCTTAGGATGGCCCAGTCTGCGCTCCAGAGGCAGGACTACAAGAAGAAGTGGAGCCACCACCGTGTCGTGGATAGGAATGAAGGGTGGATGGAGTGAATGAGCCGCGCCGGTGGAAGATCTATGCTGTTATGTTATCTGTAATGTTAATTAGTATCTTTAGATTTCGTTGGAACATCATCTTATGTATGTGAACATTGTGATGTTATGTTATCTATGATGTTAATGAGTATCGTTAGATTTCGTTGGAACATTGTCTTATGTATGTGGACATTGTGATGTTTAATTAGTAACTTTAGAATGGACTCTGTTTCCTACTTTGGATGGATGTTCATTCGAATAATGCGATCGTATTTTCCTAACAAATCAATGAACCATTTAGTCCGGTCCGGTCACTTTTGCAAATCAATAAGATCCCACCGTTGTCATCCTATTTTACCCACAAATCAACAAACAATTTAGTCTGGTCTGGTCACTTTTTCTTATCAGTAACATCCTGTCGTAGCCTTCCTCGACAGGCCGAGGTGCCTGTTGCCTAATTTCCCAGGGAAGCTTGCCACAACGTCCCATGGAAGGCGGTTGCCATCATCAAGAGGTTAGTGACATGTGGGTATACCCAGATGGTAGCCACACGTCAACCACTCAAAGCTTGAAGATGAAAGCCAGCCACTCGATCTAGAGGCCTGTTGCTTAGCTTGTCACATAATTAAGCTTGCACAACTTCTCATGGAACCAGGCCATTGTATTTCGTGGGAACATTGTCTTATGTATGTGAACATTGTGATGTTAATTAGTAACTTTACATTTCCATGAAACATGGTCTCATGTTTGTCCGGCCTGTCCGTGTTTCGTAGACAAGAACATCTGCTCCTATTGTACCTACATGATCGTGTTTCCTAGCGTGCCACATGAACAAGGAAAAAACTATGGATGAAACTCTGGGTCTACTTGGTTGTCCTGACCATGTCTTGTTCCCATGTAGTGTACGCTAGGTAGAGTAGCCATGGTTTCACTTCAAACCAATTTGTTGTCTTACTTGATATCCAATGGCAGTGTACCACACCCCTCACTTCAACACGCTCTAGCTAAACCACGTATGTGTAAGGAGTAATTGGAATAATGCACGTATCTGGAGAGGTTGAAGATCAATATTGGACGATTAATAAGAAATAGCAATGTGATCATTGCTCACCTTGACCAAATTTAAAACAAGCATTCGTTCTCTTATTGCCAAACATCTGAAATGCTAATGCATCCCAAACCCAAACCATGTTTGTGATTTTGGTTATCATTTGTTTGTTGATCAATCCCCTTGTTTCTGCTTTGTTTCCCTGACCATCTCTCTTCCTTATCTCCCTATAAATGTTATCCTATTTTATCCCTCTCTCATAAACTATGAAATCCTAGATCACCTTTGCCCAAAATCAAAACAAGCATCTTTTACAAGACCGGAAATATTTGTCCTTTCTGTACATTTTTCGTAAACCCAAACATCCGGTCTGCTATTGCCAAACATCCGATCTGTTAATGCATCCCAAACCCAAACATCCGGTTTAATGGCTGTGAAACAATTCATCTCTACATGTTGAAGTGCTTGTCAATATAGTTTGATCCAAATTCACTAAGGCTCTGTTTGGATGTAGATATTGAAGGCCTTGATATTGAATTGACTTCAATACCAAATCGGAGTAGTATTGGTATTATGTTGTAATGTCAAAACCATTGTTTGGATAAAGATGAATTGGCTAGATTGGAATAGAAGGAACAAGTGAATCTCGATTTGTGTTTGGATGTTCATACCTTGGCATTAGAAAATCGATCATCTTCTCCTCCACACCGGGCCACAATGGCGGCGGCACGAGCAGCTTGCCGGTCCGGGGCGGAGCTCCCCCAGGCTGCCAGCGAGCAGTTCGGGGCGGAGCTTCCCCACGCCGCCGGGGAGCGGTCTGGGGCTAAGCTCCCCACGCCGCTCGCGCCTCGTCAGATGGGTACGAGAGCAGCACAGGGTGAGGGAGCTGCGCGGCGGCGCAGCGTGCCGAGGAAAGAATGACGGGGATGGCGCGGCTCAGCGGCGGAGGGAGGGGCCGGCGCGGCTTGCCGACGGAGGAAGGACAGGGCCGGCGCGACTCAGTGGCGGAGGGAGAAGGCGGTGACGCAGCTCATCGGGGAGGAAGGACAGGGCCGCCGCGGCTCGCCGGTGGAGGAGGACAGGGTCTGGCGCGCCTCACTGGTGGAAAAGGTCGGGTACGGGGGTGGTGCTGCTCGCCGCTAGAGGAGGATGGGGTCCGGCGTGCCCCACTGGTGACGAAGGTCGGGGACGGGGGCGGCGTAGCGTGGCGATGCGAGACGGAGGAGACAATGCCGACGAATACAGAGGGGAAGGGGTCCGAATGGGGGAGGGGGTGCAGCTGAAGGGGGAATGCCTCTCGGTATTAGAGGGTATTTCCAATTCTAATACCAAAGACATCCAAACAATAGGCATTGAAGATCCTCAATTCCAATTCCAATTTCCAGCCTTCAATTTCTACATCCAAACGGAGCCTAAGATTACAAATATTACACAGTTTTTTCCTTTGCAAAAGGCCGTTACATTAATAGAGATCGAGGCGCCTCCTTGCATTAGTGTGACACAACTCCCGAAGAGACACCCCGCCTTTCTGTGAAACTGAGATCTATTAACATACCAGATTCTCCCAACTCCCTCCATTGTCTTGTCTCAAACTCTCTTCCTCCAGAAAACCACAACCACCATGCCTTCTTCTCCGATTTGACTGCCCACCTCCCCCTTCCCTTCCAACCCCTCCTCCATCAGGACACCACCCAACTCCCCCCAACCAAGCGCATACGAGCCATCCGAGCCCTCCTCGAGTGAATCTGATGTAGAAGACATGGAAAGGCAGGAGAGCGAGGACAGTGAGGACGAGTAGGACTACATGGAAGAGGATGAAGAGGACGAGGACGAGGATGAGGTGGAGATGTGGGTGGCCATTGAGAAGAAGCAATTGGTGGCGAAGAAGAGGAAGCGGGTGGAGGCCAAGAAGAGGAGTCACCAGACGAAGGTGTTTGTGAGGCAGCTTTTGAAGGACGACAAGGTCGGTAAGCTTGATTCGTTAAAGGACATTCCGTCGGCGAAGAAGAAGAAGGCTGCGGAGGAGGAGGAGGTGGTGGACTCGAAGATGACCAAGAAGAAGATGGATGTCGGTGCTGGTCCTTCAAATGTCGGCCCCACCAATCCTGGTCCTATGGCTCCCCCAGCCATTGAAGCTCCCACGACGCTAGAGTCATCGGGGAACTCCTCGGAGGGGTCGATGTAAATTACTCGGATTTGGGTTTTCTTTTTCATGTTCATATTGGTGGTCTCGTGGATGGAAAGATCAATGGTTTGTTTTCTTTTGGATGGAAAGATCGATCCTCTGTTTTCCCGCTCTGTGAATCTTGTAGTTGTAGGAAAATCCCCTGTATCCCCTGTTATCCATGAAGAACATTGGTGTTCTTCTTTTCCATGATCACCTTCCTTGCTTCAGTGGTTTTCCCTAGTCATGATGCATTGTCATAGTCAAAAATGTAATGTCTTGTCATGTGATATTTTATTCTTATCCCATCGCACCGCATTGCAAGATACACACGTAAATGATGACCGATTTTACCAATTTACCGTTTGACCAAATTCATCGTTTTGCCAAGAATATACAAAATGTAAATGATGGTCACCTTGCCCAAATTATTAACTTAAATGTGCACATACATGATACATCCCCATAGACCTACACTATCAGTCTGCACTTTCATTGCTACATCTGAAGCTTGTGCCTTGATCTTCAAGTCTGTCAAAACTTGGTCCTGTTTAACAAAGATTTCACCAAGGTCAGCAGCTTCATATAGCCCTCCCAAAGAAACTTTAGGTCTTGAGCATGTAGCCGCATCTGGATAATCTCGAGGCAATCAATGAATGGCTTTGACTTCACATTGGAGGGAAAGGAATTTGATATTTGAACCGCAAGGATTGTCCTCAATATTTCAGCCTAAAAATGAAAGGAGAAGTCAAACTTGAACCTTAAACAAAGCAAGCAAATAAACTTAAGAATAATCCTAAGAATAAAGTAGCAGGATAATCATGCATTCTATTACATATCACGACATGCGATTAAATCTCAGCAATGCAGGAGCGGGATGCTAGGCCCTGCACAATAAGTATTAGGTCAGTTGCCTTAGATATCTGGAACAGAGTGTACCGTGACCATTAGTAGACTTGCAGATAGATCTAGACAGTCAGCTATCAATTGCAAGGAGTATTGACCATCTACAAATTAATGCTTAGAAATTAAAAAATTAGTTCATGAAACAACATATGAGAACTAATGGCCCCCTCCTAACTTGTGTTACAAAGGATCTAGAGCGGTCAAGGTAAGAGAAGAATCTCAAAATCTAACACAATAAACAAAGCAAATTACTTTCTAAGCATGGCTCATCTATTAAGTTGTGTTACAAATCAATAACTGCATCTAAAGCGGCCAGGTAAGAGAAGAATCTCAAATCTAACACAATACACAAAGCAATTTACTTTCAACGCATGGCTGATCGATTAACTTGTGTTACAAATCAGTGACTGGATCTAGAGCGGCAAAGGTAAGAGAAGAATCTCAGAACTAACACAATACACGAAGCAATTTACTTTCTAAGCCAACGAAAATACTCCTAGGGGACTATAAAGAAAAGGAAATGAGATTCTCACTTGTGAAGCTCCAAGATTCAGGGGCCCATGGATTGAGGGGACATCGGGAGCCGGTGGTTGCGCCGTATCCTCGCTCAACTGCTCAGCTTGGCCAGCACAGCAGATGCAAGCAGAACACCGATATCTCCCACCCACCATCTTGCTAAGATACCCCTCCCCCTCCATCGGCGACGGCGAGGTTGATCCGCCACCATTTATCTAGCTGAGCAGAGTGATGCTTTTTGGAAACGGAAGGCGGGAGTTTATTGGCGCAACACGGTAGCAATGGAGTAGAGTATTTATTATTTGGGGGGGGCGAGCGAATACAAAATTTGAAAATCCCGCTTTCGACTTTCTGACCGCGAAATGAAAATTTAGTAAGCCGCACTTGCTTCAGGTCCACTAAAAAGTGGGGCTGTGCAATCGCGACCCCATATTGTCAGCGAGTTTGGGGGCATTCCAGTCGCAGATCACAAAGCCTAGCATCTGCTTCTCCCACTATAATGCCTACACTTCTATTTTTTTAAGTCATGCGGATATAAAGATCTTCCTTCTGCGTTCTTATCCGGACCAAAGCACACTCGTGTACCCACCAAATATTTTGCATGCTTACCGGTGCAAAAGCCTGCATATTCCACCCTATACTTGTGATAGGATTCCTGAGCAGTGTAGGCCTGCGTATTCCGAGCATCCCACGTATTTTCATGGCTACTGTAAACCCGTCAGGCATGCTCTGCCACGAGGTGCACGCTGCCTTATGATCGGTCATGATTCGATAAATAGGCGTGCCCCCAAGGCCTTTGCTCAGATTATCAGATTGAGTAGCACATGTTGTTAACATATAGCAAAGGAAAAAGTCCAAATTACTACCCTCAAGTATAAAGAAAATTTAAATAACCCCCTAAATTATGTTTTGGTTCAGTTTACCCCTAAATTTAGCAATTTGGTTCAACTTACCCCTTAATGCAATTTTGCCATTTTTGTTTCTCCATACACAAGTTGAATTTTAATTTAAAACTTTGCAAGATGGTAGTGGACATCATAATCTATATTAGAAAAATATTTTATGAATTTTTCATGATTAGTTTTTATATAAATTTGTATCTCAACGATAAATTTTATTACTAAATATTCTACCCTATCAAAATAGTCATGAAAAATTCATGTTATATTTTTTTAATGTGCCTTATGTTGTCTGCTATCATCATGCAAAATTTGAACTTTAAACTCCACTTGTGCATGGAGAGACCAAAAAGACAAATTGTGTTAAGGGGTAAATTGAACCAAATGATATAGTTTAGGGGGTATATTGAACCAAGAAATACTTTAGGGGTTATTCAAACTTTGGTTATACTTGAGTAATTTGGACTTTTTCCTATAACAAATCTTAACTAATCTCCAATAATTTCAAATAATACAATCAATATGCATGTCCTGTCTCCAGTAATTTGGAAGATCTTTCCGAACTAAAAAAACTCCATTTTCATGGGTATATAATAGCCAGTGCCATTTCGTAAGAAAGGAATCAAGTTCTTGCATCTATTCCTTTGAATTCTAATAAAGCAAGGTCAACACCTAAAGAAGCGCAGATGGTTTTATAGCATGCAAAATTGGTTTCCATGATTTGCCACGCAAACATGCGCTACAACTTAGACAAACATGTGCAAGGCAATGGGATGGTTCTAGGAGAGATGCCGAGGAAGTTGCATTGCTTAATGGCAATAGAGCCCTAAACTTGCTGTGTCTGACTATAGTGCTTGTAGCCTGCTGGATCATAAACACAATCAGATCCCATATAGATCATGGAATGGCATGCTCAGATACTGAAGGAAAATGTCTAAACAATGACCATGGGCGGGCCCAACACTAGTCTACTCAACAACCCTAATAACTACCTACCATGATGAGTGACAGATCAAGAGAACAGCACACAAGGTTTAGCTGGATGGCTTGGGGGGTTCCGGTGCTTCTGTTGCTGCTTTGGAGAGCTCAAGTGAAACAGGGCAGTGATCACTACCACAGAATCCTGCAAGAATAAAACAAAATTTATTTTTTTGATATGATAGTTAAAAATGTTGTTACAAGGACAGTGTTGCTACTTCAATTTTCTTGAAATGCTTCTTTCTAAGAATTATATACATGTATATCACAGAAGCAATAAGCATTTGTTTTGAGATATTAGATTGAAAGTATCATTGGGATTTGGGAAAAACAAATCAAGAACTTCTCGGTAACAAGTATTTGCAAAACCATAGTCACATAAAACAGGGTCGATGGCATTGACCCTCGACCCCGGAACGTCGATCCCGACCAGGTAGGGAACACGGGGTCATTTTCGACACCGCCTTGTAAAACCCACTCAAAAGTATCGACCCTCGACCCCATTCCTCGACCCGTTCGACCCGGGAACTTTGTGACTGTGAAAACAACATCTAAAGTCAGACCCCCACGTTGAGCCCGTTCGGCTTATCTAGACTTGGCTTATTCGGCTTGTTTCCTCTCACACAATACTATTCAATCTACCAGCCGAACGCTATTCATTCTACCAGCCGAACATGCTCTGCAGGCGTCACGAGGGATGCCGCTCAAGCACCACCACCGTGCCGCGCCCCTGCCTCCTCACTGCCGCCCGAGCAGGAGGCTGGACGTCCAGCGCCAGCAAGGAGGGCAGAGGCGAGGCTGTCAGTTGGCATTGGTGTTGTGCAGTGCGAGCGGCGCGACACTTCTTCCGGCAATGTGGGGTCGCTATGGCGACCCAACAGCAGGATCCATCATCCCCTACGGCGAATTTGCTGCCCCCTTTGCTGGATCTGCTCCTGCTATGGCAGGTTCGGTGGAAAGTGGCATGGCGCCAGTGGGTGCGTGGGGCGCGTTGTCCTGGCATGCCAGTGTTGGCTGTATGCTGGTGGCCAGGTGGTGGGGCGATGTGTACATGCCATCCAGGTGGTGAACGTGCACAGACGTGGAGGGGCTTGCTGTCAGGAGTGCCGTCAAGCTCCATGGGACTAGTGGCTCTAGGGTGGTGGGATGCGGAGGCACGGTGGCGACGTCGCCACCATGGCCAAGGAGACAGGTTGTGTAGCGTCGGCGGCACACGAGGCGCGAAGAGACCGCACCACAACAGCGTGCAGATCGGGTAGGATGCGGTGGCGGCTCGGTTGCATGCTTAGGCGACTGGTTGGTGACAGGGCAGTTGCAGGGAGGCATTTGTATTGCTGCAGCCATGCCGAGCAGGGAAGTTTGCGGCAGCTACCGGCGGAAGGTGTCGCGCGAAAGCCATGCTCGGTGTGTCAAGCTGACAACACATTGAGCGCCACATTTTCTTGTTGAGGACGTTCTCATGTCGCTCTCCTCACTTCATTCTCTAAATTTCTAGGTTAAAACCTTGCCTTAAGTCTTTAGGCAGGCGACGACGGCGCATCTAGCGTTGTGTCCTTGAAGACGTCGCCTTCGAAGTTCTGACGGCAGTGGGCAGCGCCGATAGTTTCCTTGTTTGTTTCAAGGCGAACGGTCACATGGAGGTGGCCGTCTCAATGCAAAGCTCCGACAACGGTGGATTTGGGCCTCGTGGTGAAATGGGTGTTAGCCTAGTCCACGACTTGAGGTGCAAATGTCCGCGGTGGTGGAAGACAGCTAGAATCAGATGTTTGGAGCGGTGTCTAGAGGACAAGATTTTTGCTTGGCATGAGGGTGACGATTGGAAGTTATCGTACGCTAATTGCGACCACGAGTCCACGAATTTGGCATGAGGCAGGTGTGGTAGGGGTGGCCGGCATATTTGCTTTGCCAAGGAGACCTACATGGAGGTGATCCTATGATGGCTGCCATATGCCATGCGCAGCACCCTGCTTTCCTCAATGAGGCGGCTGGGCTGCTTGGTGCCACAATGTACTACCAGATCTCAAGGGATGTGGTTGGCATGTTCAGAGGTGGTTGCTGTTATATCGGTTGGACGGCTTGCATCGTTCTACGACAGCTAGTCCAGCTCACGGGTGTTATTCCAGTGTGGGACAACTTCGTTTGGAGGCACAAATGATCAGCTACAAAGCCCGCATCGGACCACGATGGCTAGCTCTACATATCAGTGGCTGGCCCGGCATGGGACATCGTCAGTAATGATGGCGCTAGTAGTGACGACGGGTTATCCTCTGTTGACCTTGTGTCCTGGGTGACGGTGTTACGATCGGTTCTCAACCACCAATGTTGTGGAGTGTCGTGGTGGTGTCAATGCCCCATGTTGTCTGTGGCGAGTTCAGTTGATGTCTGGGTCGAGGTTCGGATCGAGGTCCTAATCTGGGGGGGGGTGCTTGGTGGCACAATGTACGACCAGATCTCGAGGGATGTGGTTGGCATGTTTTAGAGGCGGTTGCTCTTATATCGGTTGGACGGCTTGCAGCGTTCTACGACAGCTAGTCCAGCTCACGGGTGTTATTCCAGTGTGGGACAACTTCGTTTGGAGGCACAAACGATCAGCTACAAAGCCCGCATCGGACCACAACGGCTACCTCTGCATAGCAGTGGCTGGCCCAGCGTGGGACATCGTCAGTAATGATGGCGCTGGTAGTGACGACGGGTTATCCTCTGTTGACCTTGTGTCCTGGGTGACGGTTATAGGATTACGGATCCTACCGGTGATCTCTCGCAGCGCGTACGGATGACTAGGGTTCGGTGGGCGAGAGCGAGGGCGGCGCCGGGGTGCCATGGGAGCAAGGCGCGCGCGGACAGGAGGGAGGAGAAGGTGAGGCGGCTAGGGTTTGGGCGCAGTTGAATCTCCCGGCTCCCTGAGGGAAGCTGGGAACAATAGATTGTTTCTGCTTAATCAAAACCAAGAGTTTACAAAATTATTTGAGTCTTTGACTTTCTAATTAACCCCCTAAGACTTGCTGAAATAAACAAACTAGGCCCTTGGCCCCCTGTGCCGGCGTGCGCCCTAGCCACGTCTCGCGCGGCGCCGGCTGAAGGTGATGCCGGTCATAACAGACGGTGTTACTATCAGTTGTTCAAGCACTAGTGTTGTGGAGTGTTGTGGTGGTGTCACTACCCCCTGTTGACCAACCATGTTGTCTGTGGCGAGTTCTAGTTGATGTCTGGGTGGTCGAGGTTCGGATCGAGGTCCTAATCCGGGGGAGGGGGGAGGGGTCTTTTGTTAAGGCTCATGTCAATGTCCCAATCCGACCGGGCAGATTTGAGAGAGATCGGTTGATGCCCCAATACAATTGGCCGATGTTGAGTAGTGTGGTGGTGTGGTGTGGTGTGAGTTGATTTACCAATCCAATCGGCCATTTTTGTGTGTTTTTTGTTGTTGTTTTGTTGTTTGCCCATTCCGAGCTTTTCCTTCTTTCTAATATAATCGGCAGCTCCTACATATTTTAATTCTAGCAAACACATTCATTTTGCCTAGAATGCTGATTTGATATGGCTTAATAAAAATGTCAAAACCAAGCATTCAACCAATCTTACGGACACATCTTGACAGTTTCATAGTTTAGTATATACGTTTCTTCATTAGCCAAACTACTGCCTCACAGTTGACCAGTGCAGTCTCCAACATGCCACTTTGACCATTTATATTTCTCATTATTATAATGCTCATGACCATTAAATTGACATTATACTAAATTTGTAGGGTACTATTAACAAATCCGTTGACTAAACGGTCAAAGATTACAAGTTCAAAGTGGCAGCATGAGCCTTACAAAAACAAAAGGAGGTGTCACGTTTTGTACTTTGCCACATATCAACTATAGGTGAGAGAAAAATAATTTGGATGGGAATCTCCAAAGTTTCATGTACACAAAAAAAAAACTAAGTAATACTTTAACATCTTACCTTCTAATTCAATTCCACAGCCATGCATTTCACATGCGCTTATCCTGTCCTTCAATTGTGCTGAAACAATGAAATAGTCGATCCTCATTCTCTTTCCGCGGTACCTAGAGGAAAATAGTCAAGTTAATTTCACTGAGAAAAAGACAAAGTACTGTATTAGCAGTTGAATAGTGGAACAGATATCCATTAATCATTACATAATAAAGATCATTTCAAAGATCATTTTTGTTATACACCTTAGTTTCTGGAGTCTGGACCAATTATGTGAATAACAAAATGAAGAAAATTATAATTTTATGGACAGTACTGTGTTGTGGACTCTTTTTATGGGAGACAGTTTGGCCGTCAGCCAAAGAAGGCCCAGCAGCAGCCGCCGGCCAGCTAGGCGCCTGGAGTCTGTTCGGCAGGGATAAGCATTAGGATTTGGTTGTTAGCAGATTGGTTTGGTGCCCGCATTATATAAGCTGACTTAGAGATTTGATTAGGTTAAGCAGAGATTTAGGTTGTTTAGATTCATAGCCTCTTTGGAGGGTGAATCCTTCCTCAGTATCTTTGCCATTGCTACTTAATAAAGCTATCCCTCCCGGTTCCTATCATCTTTGGTATTCAGAGCCATTCACAGGCGCCAGCGCAATCCCACCCAACCCTCCCCTACGCCGCCGCCTTCAGCAGCGCGTCGCCGCAGCACGCCTGCAGCGTCGCTGCCCACCTGCCCTTCCGCCCGCTGCACCATCCCATCTGCGCCGCCGCCCTCTCCCCCAGTTTTTGCGCCCCCGTCGACTGCTCATCGACACCACCGCGGATTGCTCCTCTGCCCACGAACCCACATTCCCCATCCGCTCCGCCGCCGCAGCCCCATCCGCTCCGCCGCAAACAGCCCCTGCATCTTCAGCTATGGGAGCTGAAGCAGCTCATCACCACTCTGGCGGCCGACGTCTCCACCATCAAGGCGGATCAGGCACCCCTCCACGTCGCGGTCAACAAGGTCCAGTCGGAGGTGGTTGGCGACGGCTCATCTTCATCCGGCCCCAAAGGTAAGGGCATCGCCGGCGATGGCTCTGGCGGCCCGGCCCCGACGGCCTCCCACAAATTGCGTTTCCCCAAGTACGACGGCGCCTCGGACCCGCTGGCATGGCTTCAGCGCTGTGACCAATTCTTTCGGGCGGCACGCACGCCGGAGGAGAAGGTCTGGTACGCCGCCTTCTACTTGGACGGCGATGCCCAGCAGTGGTACTTCCGCCTGCTAGCCCAGTGCGATGGCGTCACGGAGCAGCAACAGATCGCCATCTACACGGCTGGCCTCGGCGACCCTCTCCGCATCAACGTCGAGCTCCAGCGCCCGGTGACCGTGGAGGACGCCATGGGTCTGTCGCGTTCACACGAGCGCCGGAATCTTCCCGTCGAGCCTCCCCCAGCCAGCGGGCGCACGTCGATGCGACCGGCGGCGCGACCTGCTTCCTCTGCTCTGGTGCTCGTCACCCCGACACCCATCCCGACACTAGCTCCAGCCGCGACACCGGGTGCACATAAATAATATTATAATTATTTTTTGCATTGAAACATACAAAAGAATTCAAGGCAGCTGAATCCTTATTGCATATCAGTTCAACATAGATGTTAGTTCTTTTTACAAATTGCTACCTCCTTCGATTCATTACACATATCCATAAAAATATACCATTTCAAATAGCGCGAATTATAAATTATGCAAGTATATTTCATGATGAACATAGTAACATCAACCTTATGTTGTCAACCTATGTGATCTGTTTAGCTATTTCACGGTGAAAGCTAAGAAGGTTTGAGTGCTTGACTTAGGACAAACCTAAATGAGACTTACATTTAGAAAAGAGGTAGCAAACTGTAAATTAAGATTTAAGACTTATGAAGCAACCATACATTAGGGACTAAAGTTGCTCAAAGATGTAAAGAGCACAGCAGACATGTCAGAAGATTACATGCTTCAATACCTAGAGAATATCTAAAGGAACAAATGAAGACCAGCACAATAAAGACAAATGTTCCTTACTTGCCAATTGGGTGACCGGACCAAGAGAAGCCACTGTCCATGTCTTTCTCTTTATGCAGGTGTCTGTAAGCATCTACCAGCTTTCCCCTGTATATCCAAGTTGTTCTTCTATAAGTTATTAAAACTTCAAAGAAACAACAAATGCAACACTAATGTAACACATCCCTGAAATCAAGCAAGGCCCTTCTTGATTTAAGTGCTGCTCTTCTTGTTAAAAATACCATTGCTAAAACTTGCATAAGCTTGAAAACAGTTTTCCTCAAGAAAGTCATATGCCACATGATGCTCTGTTTGGTTTGCGAATGTGGTGTTTAACCTGCATCTGAACTATGGAAAAAGTTCACAGAGAGCTGCTGATCTGGTTTTTCAGGGTTTTAGCTCGTGTAAGGTACCGCAACCCACACATTGCTAGAAATAAGATGATCTTATAACATCTTAGACACTCAAATATAATGGCAAGTAACATGCTTCTACACAAGAATAACCGACTTTTCAAGTCTTGCTCAACTTAACCTACTCAAATCAAATATGTAAAAAGATCAAATGTTTGTATCACCATTCATATTGGTATACAAACGGATATGTTAGTATGTTCAAGCCCATATCAATTTAACGGCCTGAGATAATCCACAAACATCTGGCTGAGGTAGAATGAGTTACAGAACAAAATATACTCATTTCTATATGGGAGACTGATTAATACTGTTATGCATCTTTTATCAAGCCCATATCAATTTAACGGCCTGAGCTAATCCACAAACATCTGGCTGAGGTAGAATTTTATTTTTACAAGGCCAGATGGATCAGAACATAAAAATTTGACATTAAGTTCTTTTCTTTCTTTTAGGAAGAAACGACAGCTAATTTCAAAAGCATCGCCAACGTAACTAGTTATAATTGCCCAAAGATAATAGAAGAAAACAGTGTTCAATGTTACAATGCATTAGTTTTCACCTACTGGGACAATATGTTGCCAAAGCGATGCCTCTCTGCTAGGGTGAATCCTGGCTGTCCACAGTCCTGCAGATTACAAAGACTTTAATGTACTAATAATGGAATATCCAACCGATACACCACTAAAATGATACCAGAAGTCCAATAGAATTAGAAGATGCAGTCAAATGTGAAATTACACATAATTTGAGAATATGGCATCCTCTGAAAGTCTAGTAAATCGTTGCCATGAACTAAATTTTCAACTGAATCTGAGATGTTAAGACAATTAAATTATAGGACCAAATAGTAAATTATCTTGAATCACTAAATTTTTTTAACATCAATGTACTGTTTTCTTTAGTCCACTGAGACACTATTATGTTGAATTGTTGATGTCCTATTGTGGTGCATAAGTTGGTTATATGTAGACAATTTTTTGTGTAAAACTTAGGGCTGTTTGGATCCCCTTTTTTCTCTTGAACATGCAGAAGAGCTGTGTATCATTTTGGTCCTCAATATCACATAAACATGTATGTATTCATACTTTTGGATAATACTGTTAATGTACGGTGGAAATTGAGGGGGGGGGAAGGAACCAAGGGCAAAAAAGACTTTTCACATTAGTTTAATGGTTACATGGAGCCCCATATTAGCACAAGGATATGGTTGATTAAAAAATAAAAGTTAAGGGACTAGATTGGCCACTCTAGAAGTCGAGGGACGAACTTGACCCTCGGTGCAAAGTTCAGGGGCCGAAATGGCAATTTTGCCATAACAAAACTTATATGATATATGACTCAATAAATAATGTATTATGCTTAGCCTATTTTCTAGAGTTTCCAAGCAGTTGCACTTAGCTAGCAGGTAAAAATAGATGATAGATTTCACTGCATTACAAGAAACCGACCACCAATGCATGATAACAGCACGCACTAGCTAAACTGGATTCATGTAAAGATGTCTGAATGTTGCATGTGTAAAGAAAACATTACCTCTTTATTCGGTGGGGTATATCCATTCTGCTTAGCACTACTAAAAAACTCAGGATGGCTGACATCGATTTCTTCATGACTGGAATGTTCAAATACAAGTGAAGTATAAGAGCTAAAATTCAATAGTTGAAGTGTCTTAATGGCATAGCAAATACAAATGTTCAAATTAAACTAAATCTTCTCTGGGCTAAGAATGAATGATTGCAAATTGCATATAGTTAATTTTGACCACTACTACAACCAAACATGAAAGAAAATTTCTCTCAGGGCCTGTTAGGATCCTGTGAATTGGAATTTAATTCCAGCAATTCGATTCTATGCCAGGATTTGAAATGAATTTAATTGATTGGAATCAACTTCAAATAAAATTTTGTGTTTGAATGTACGTGGATTTTGTTTCTAGGAATCAAATTTAGAAGGAGGTTTGGACACAGTGAATCAAAACAACATGGAATCATCGTGAGTTCCAGGGCCCATCAACATCACACGAATTGGAGTACGGCGTTGTTTGTTGAATCAGGAAAGGACGAAGATCTGTGCTGTTTTCTGGTGCCGCTGTGGACATCGCACAGAAGCCCTCAGCAGAGGCAGCACAGGATGCACTCTATGGTGGCACAGGAAATGATGGAGTCACGCCAGAGTTGAAGCAAGATGGAATTAGCCTTTCCATTTTTAACCCAGGAAAGTTAGGTAGCTACAACTAGGCTTCACTGGATTTGCATTTTCCAATTCCACAAGGACCGCAAATAGATGACCCAAGGTTCTTTGTGGTGGAACCTACCCACCAGGGTTTGAGTCCTCGACTCGGCACTAGTGCTCTCATTTTTCTGGATTTATTCCAGGATTTAACCGGCACTATTCTTTCAGTGGTAGGCGACGTGTCCATCGACAACGAGGTGCCAGTGGCGACTTTGTCAACTTCGAAGATTTGCCGACTATGTGATTCGCACAAAAAAAAAAAAGATGACCCAAGAATCATATCCTAATTCAACCTAATTCTAAGGATCCAAAAGGACCCTCAAGGTTTTATGGGTGTTAAATTATTAATGCTAAACCAGACAATTTTCTGGTGATGAATTTAGATACTATAAAAAGAGTTGCATGAAGATTCATTGCATGGTACAAGAAGCAGCACGTAAAATATTTATGTACATAAGGTTTTTTTTCAATGAGAAATCCTTCTCTTGATTACCTGACGTTCAAGTCCCCACACCAGATTAAGGGTTTGTCTACACATTGAACAAATTCCAGCATTCTCTTGTCCCACTTACGTCTCCTTGGAAATGAATTTTTCTCCTCCTTCCATCCATTGTTTGGAGCATAAGTGTTTAGTAAAAGAAATGATTCAAATTCCACAATTATAACACGCCCGTCCATTTCATGCTTGGAAGCTGAAAAATACAGGAAATTGAAATCTAAGGAACAATAGTATGACATTATGTAAAGGCAAGATGCCTGTTTGTTAAAGAAGCTTCATGACCTGGACCATGTCATCCCTTTGTTTAAGTTTTCATACAGATAAATGTGCATAAACATACATCTAGAGAAGATGAACAGTTACACAGTCACAGAGCCATGTCCTGCGCCCCCCCCCCCCCCCAAATTATTCTTGCCATGACTGTTCTAGTTCTAGTTACACCTTCAAGTCAAAGTGACCATAATGCTTTCTCTTGGGAATTGCTTGACACCGGTCCCATAAAGCCACATGGTCCATAGCCCCTAACTTCAACATGAGATTTCGCTGTCATAGTTTGTACGCCAGTTTGTTTTGCTATGACTTTCAACTACAGAACTAGTAAATGTTCCTGTTATGAGATTTTTCTATTTTTTAATTAAAAAACAACTACAAGTTTGGATGAGAATGCTGTCATATAATTACTAGCTTACTGATAGGAAAGGGGGCAGAGCATAGGTGGTAGTGGTGATGGACGGGCGGCCGGGGCTTGAATCCCCAGCGGCAACGTGGCGGCGCACAGCTGCAGATGCAAACCGAGAACAGAGGCGCAAGGAGCAACAATCTTGTTGTTCTTTCTTGATTAAAGAGTAACAATGTCTTGGCTACTTATAGCCCGCACTAACCTCTCAATCTTATCCAAACTAACTCTATCTTAAGCTAACAAATCTCCTAATAAAATCCCAAGGAAATCTAAACCTCCATGCCGCCGCCGGCTGTTAGCCACGCTGGCGCTTGTTGCGGCAGCCGAACTTCAGGCCGGTCATAACATCTCTCCCGGCCTCCAAAAACAGCTCGTCCTCGAGCTGGAACTCCGGGTAGGACTGCTTGAACGTCTCGAGGGGCTCCCAAGTTGCTTCAGCTTCATCCATTCCCGCCCACTGGACGAGGACCTCCCAGACCTCGTGTAGGGAGCGTGCACTCAGAACCCGTAGTGGTAGAGGCAGCAGGCGCCCGTTCTCCAATGGCGGCTGGGCCACAGGCTCCTCTGGCAGCTCACCGTGGTAAGGCTTGAGCAGGCCGACGTGGAACACGTCGTGCACGCGCGCACCCTCTGGCAGGCGAAGACAATAGGCCACGGAGCTGATGCCCTCGACGATCTTGAATGGCCCGACGTAGCGCGGCCCCAGCTTCCCCTGCGGACGATCAGCCAGGAGGCGCAGCCAGACCCAGTCAATGACGGCGAACTCCAGGTCGCAGTGGTGAGCATCATAGTGGCGTTTTGTGTACTGCTGCGCCTGAAGAAGACGGTCACGAACCTCTGCCAAGAAGTCGTCCCGTTTGCGTAGCATGTCGACAGCGGCCGTTCGCGCCGAGCCGAGCGTGAAGGGCACAATTGCCGGAGGCTCCCGGCCGTAGACCACCTGGAATGGCGTCGTATGGAGCGCCGTGTGGTAGGAGGTGTTGTAGCAATATTCGGCCCACGACAGCCAGTCCACCCACCCACGTGCGCGGCCGATTGCCGGTGATGCAGTGCAGGTACATGGCGATCGTCCTTGTGCACCACCTCCGACTGACCGTCCGTCTGCAGGTGGAACGTCGCGCTCATGCGAAGTGTGACGCCGGCCAGCTTGAAGAGGTCCCGCCAGACGTTGCCGGTGAAGATGGGGTCCCGGTCGCTCATGATGGAGGGGAACCCATGGAGCCGGACGACACCCTCGAAGAACGCCTTGGCCACGGACATGGCGGTGTAGGGGTGGCCGAGGGTGAGGAAGTGGGCGTACTTGGAGAAGCGGTCCACCACCGTAAGGATCACCGACTTGCCGTGCACCTTGGGTAGTCCCACTATGAAATCAATGGAGATGTTGGACCAGACCTGGGAGGGAACGTCGAGGGGCTGGAGCAGGCCGGCCGGATGCAGCGTCTCGGTCTTTTTGCGCTGGCAAGTGGAGCAAGCACGCACGTAGTCGCAAACGAGGGCGTGATCGTGTGGAACGTGGAAGACCTGGCGCAGCCGCTGGAGCGTCTTATGGATGCCCTCGTGGCCGGCGCCATGGGCCAACTGGAGCACCGTCGGGAGCAGCGGCGAGGTGCGGGTGAGGAATACGCGCGAGCCATTGAGGATGAGGCCGTCGTGGAGGTGCCATGGCTCGCCCAGTGCCCCGGAGAGCACCTCGTCACAAGCGCGCGTCGTGTCTGTGTCTATGGCGACCTCCTGGCGAATGTCGTCGAACAGCTGGAACGCCGAGATGGACAGGGACCTCCATCGCGTCCGCCACGATGTTCAAGCGCCCCGGGCGGTACTCCATGGTGAAGTCGAACAATTTACTGATCCATTGGTGCTACGGAATCGTGGACAAGAGTTGGTCCAGCATGTACTTCAAGTTGTAGTGGTCCGTGTGAATTGTGAAGTGGTGACCCCACAGGTACGGCCACCAATGGCGAACGGCCAGAACGAGCCCAATCAGTTACCGCTCATAGGCAGCAATCTTCAGGTGGCAAGCGGAGAACGGGCCCGGCGCCCTGGTGAAGGACAGTGCCAAACCTCAATCCGGACGCGTCACAATCCACCATGACGACCTTGTCGAAGTCCGACAATTAGAGCACTAGAGCTGTGGACAGCGCCATTTTCAGCGCCTAGAAAGTCGCGGCAGCCTCGTCGGACCACCGGAACCCTCCTGCTTGAGCAGCAGCGTCAGGGGGGCTGCGATGATCTTGTCCTAGATGACCTTGCGGTAGTATCCCGCCAGCCCAAGGAAGCCACGCAGCCCGCGCGTCGAACATAGGGTCGGCCAGGACGCCACGACCTCCACCTTGTCGCCGTCCATGGCGACGATGTCGCCGGAGATGATGTGACCGAGGTAGGCGACGGACGGCGGCCCGAAGATGCACTTGGAACGCTTGATGAAGAGCTGGTTGTCGCAGAGGACATCGAAGATGGCCTTGACGTGCTGCAGATGCTCGGACTAGGATGCACTATAGATTAAAATGTCGTCGAAGAAGACGAGGACAAACCTGCGAAGGAGCGGGCGCAACACGTCTCATGAGACTCTGGAACGTGGACGGCCCATTGCTCAGCCTGAATGGCATCACCAAGAACTCGAAATGACCGCGGTGGGTGTGGAATGCCGTCTTCTCGATGTCGTCGGGGGTGCACGCGAACTTGGTGGTAGCTGAGCTTGGAGAAGAATTGGGCGCCATGGAGCTCGTCGAGTTCATCGACCACCGGGATCGGGTACTTGTCTTTCACCGTCTTCTCGTTGAGAGCGCGGTAGTCCACGCAGAAGCACCGGGTGTTGTCGGCCTTCTTCACCAGCAGTACCGGCGCGGAGAACGCCACCGTGCTCGGCCGGATGATGCCTTGGGCGAGCATGACGGCGCACTGGCGCTCGAGCTCGTCGCTAGGGGGTAGCGGTATGGGCGCACGACGACGGGGGCTGTCCCGGGCAGGAGGTGGATGTGTTGGTCGCACGCCCAGGCCGAGGGAAGGCTGGTCGGCTCCGCGAATACGTCGGCGTACTCTGGAGCAGCTTATCCATGAGCAGGGTGCTCTCCCCGTGAATGCAGCGCACGACCAGCTGGGTGATGTCGAGACGTGGCGAGCCGATGCCCTTCCAGAAGACAGCGTGGTGGGGAATGGCGTCGTGGAGCCGAATCCGGGCATGCCATAGGGGAAGCCCGGCGGCATGGAGGTCGCGGCGGCGGCCGCCTACTGCGTCTCTAGGGCAGCCATGTGGGAGTTGAGGCTCTTCAACTGCACGGTGATGTCCGCCAGCGCTGTCGTGTGCTGAGCGGCTGCTTGTCCTCAAGCTTCTTGTCGCATGGCATCTCTGATACCAGATTGATAGGAAAGGGGGTGGAGCGTAGGTGGTAGTGGTGATGGACGGGCCGTCGAGGCTTGAATCCCCGACGGTGACGTGGTGGCACCGTGCTGCGCACAGTTGCAGATGCAAACCGAGAACAGGGGTGCAAGGAGCAACAACCTTGTTGTTCTTGCTTGATTAAAGAGTAACAATGTCTTGGCTATTTATAGCCCACACTAACCTCTCAATCTTATCCAAACTAACTCTATCTTAAGCTAACAAATCTCCTAACAAAATCCCAAGGAAATCTAAACCTCCATGCCGCCGCCGGCTCCTCTGCTAGCCACGCTGGCACTTGTTGCGGTGGCCAAACATCAGGCCGTTCATAACACTTACCAATTCACAAGTGGTCAACTAAACCAGAACCTTTAGAAAAGGGCAAGGAACATTATGCATCGAGCATGTGAATATGATGGTAACATACGATATAATTATGAAAGAATAATCTGAAGTTATATCCATACTTACATGTTCTATCCAAGTTAAAAGACACCTTCTTAGGTTCAAACTTTTTCTTTACAAACAAAGCTGTTCCTGCATATTTTGAATCTGAAAGAGACCACCACACACGGTAGTCTTTGAAAGGTGAACTCGATAAAGCACGCAGAACTATCTGCATGGCATCAAGAAGTGTGATAGTGACAACTTTGCAATCGAACCCACTGAATGCAATGTAACAAAGCTGATAAAAAAAAGTAGTAGTCCAGCAACTTGCTAGTGTTATCCAAACATAACTTTATATTAGTTCAAAAATACTTTTCTGATTGCACAGTTCACTAAATTCCTGTGACCACTGATGCAAGTGGTGTAGTGTCCATAAAGGTTCAACTGGTAGCATATGATAAAAAATAAGGCCAATCTCAAATGGTCTAGTATCCTCTATAGATCAAGATGATCAAATCCATTTTAATAGATGCAAGTGATAGAAATTATAGCTTTAGACAATGATAAAAAAGAACATACAATAGATATAGTTTAAAATATTGACAGAAAGTACATAAATCTTTACAAATCTTCTGAAACCTGCTTTTCATCCCGTGATGAGCTTGTGTCATCTTTCAGTTCACTAGGATTTTTAGGCGCCCCTTCCGAACCAGCTGCCGGCATCCGCACTTCCTGGCAAAGATGCACATTTAATAATCATATAACTAAAGATGCATTTCTGAAGCCAGCCAAAACAAAATGTGACCTACTCAGCAATGAAAAGGAGGATCTGTTAATGGGGGATAAATGCTGCCAAAAACTTGAAGAAGGATAGTACCATTTTCAGATAGACTTAAAACAGTGCCCACAAGACAGGAGGGATAGAAAGGACTGAGAATAAGATTTTTCTCCTAATCTCTACCTAATATTAAAGCAAGGAACGCTTCTGCCCCGTTTTTTCGTCCGTCATCCCCCCTAATCCGACTAGCACGAGGAAACCAGAGCAAAACCGGATGCTAACTGTTTGAACCGCTTGTTTTACATAGAAAACGTAGAAAACCGCTGCTGAACCGTCCGGGTGTGGAGCAAAGAAAAACCACTTCTGAACCGACCCGGGCCCGGCGTGGACGGCGGGGCACCGCCGCAGGCCGCAGCTGAATTCCAAAAAAATGTTGCAAAACACGTGTGGACCATGGGCCTGATATGTTGTTTTTTTTAAATTAATCCTGATATATTGTCACATTTCTTCTCCATTTGGACCTCACGCTAACGACATGGGCCAAGCCCATGCGGCATGTGCACATGCCGGCCTATAAAACAGAGAAGCACATGGGCTGCTCTCACACGTGTGCTGCCCATCAAAAGAAATCGTACACAGTTTATCATCTCCCTCCAGTTAAATAAGCTCATATGCTTATCAAGAATTCTAAATAAGTTGCATAACTTGTGTTAGCGTGACATGATACATGAGTCTGCATGTATTTGAATAATCTACGTAGACTCTAAGTAGTTACAATTTGATTCTAAGTTTGAGGCTACATAGATATAACAAGCAAAATAATATAAAAGCGTATTAAATTATGAAAAAAAACTGGAAAATAGTAAATTTATTTATCATAATCTATGAAATGATTTGTGGGGCAATGGAAAGGATATGAGTTATGGAGCATGGGAAACTGATGTAGGGTAAGAGAATTCGAGCAAGAGCCCACATTAGATTTTTATGTGAAAAACGATATAGATGATAAAATAATCATTAGATATTCGAAATATAATTTGTATATAAACGATGAGGCTAAAGTCTAGAAAATACAATTAATATTTTACCGTAGCAACGCACGGGCACCTTGCTAGTAAAGATAATAAATTGCAAAGACAAACAAGTTAAAGCATAACAAATGCTGCTCCATGGCCCATGGGTGCATAAGTCACGTAAAGACTTCTTGGCATCATGCAACAATGGTCACAACCTATGTATCATATCACCAATATGGGATACACCAGTACGGCGATATGGCGATTTCCATAAAACAAGGATACACCGATACATCAAATAAATAAACACACACTAGAGAAAGAGAAAAAACAGAGAAAAGATTAGATGGGCCTCTATGTACTGCGCTGCAGGCCCACTCAGCCCACCTAAGAGCATTAGGTTTACCCCTAGTCACATCTCGCCTCATCCTCCCACAGACGCAACACGCACAAGATGCCACCACCGTTACTTATTCCTCGCCTCGCCGGTGAGCCTACCTTCCAAGTCCCAACGCAGCTCCACCATCTCCGGCTAGTGCTTCACACTACCTAGTAGCAAAATGGATTGCCCTTGCTCCATCTCTCCAGTACTCTCAGATCTTGTGCTCTTCTCATATGAAAGTCATCTCTCAGCTCTCCATCTCTCTACTGCTACACAGGGACACGAAGAAGTGTCAGAGGGAAGTATTGGCAAGTATCAGAGACGTATCCCTAATTAAATTATTTGTTTTTACACCGCAATTTCTCGAAACACGTATCAGGCCGTATTGGGACATAGCGCCGTATCCTATACCGATACGGCGACCTCCTGGGCGTATCGGTGATACGTAGAACCACAGCTCCAAAATGAGCTGCTTCATAAGGAGGGGAGAGTTCAGATGAGCAGAACAGGACCAGCCATGTGGGCCCATGTGCAAGCACTAACAGCAGCAACAGTTAACTATCTAGCAAACTATTAACATAAAAGATAGAATCCAAGTACACAAGTAACAGTAGGAAGGTCAAAGTTTTGTATGTTCAGGACTGGCTCTATGTAAGTTTCTTTTTTAAAAAAACTGGTGAACTCCACTGTTATTATTATTTGAGATGTCATAGCATTGGAAAAGAAAAAAATAAACCTGAAATATCCATCTTTCCCAATACCTTTTTCCATTTGTTCCAAACTGAGATAAGATAAAGTGACATACTAGGAACTATTGTTAAGAAGTTGTAGGTTTAGGCCAGTCTCAGTGGAGAGGGTCATCACACAGTTATCAAGACTGTAAAATTGAGAACTGTGCCAGAGGAGGGTCATGGTAATGACACTCCTCTCTCATTTCATTACACTCATCTTCCTCTCTCCTCATAAATTTGCTGATGTGGCACAATATTTAATTCTCACGACCCTTCTATGACTGTGGAGAATAGGATTAGGAGGGGCGGCGGTTGAGAAGATAGGTGGCTGCAGCAAGTGCCTCAGCCCAGTAGGATGGTGGCATGGCTGCATGGATGAGAAGGGTGCGCACAGAGTTGTTGAGGGTGCGAAGCACACGTTCAGCCTTGCCATTTTGTGGGGAAATGTAAGGACAGGATAGGCGGAGGACAATGCCATTAGCAGCAAGCGAGGAGTGCATGGCACTATTGACAAATTCAGTCCCGTTGTCAGCCTGAAAGCTTTTGACAGGAAGGCTGAACTGGGTGCGGACATAACGAATAAAATTAACCATAAGTTCATGCACCTCAGATTTACGCCTAAGAGGAAAAGTCCAACAGAAATGTGTGTAATCATCCAGCAGAACCAAGTAGTAGGAGCAACCAGAAATACTAGCCACAGGAGAGGTCCAGACATCGCAATGGACAATCTCAAAGGGAGAAACAGTCTGTGAAAAGGAAGTAGTAAAAGGTAGACGCGCATGCTTGCCAAGCTGACATGAGTGGCAAAGGGAGCGATCTACTTTATTACATGAAATGAGATTATTCTTCTTGAGGCTAGCAATGGCGGCAGGGCCAGGATGGCCAAGGCGACGATGCCACAAGGAGGATGAAGCTGCAACTAGAGCATGGGCGACTGGAGGTATGGTGTAGAGGTCGCCAACACTATTGCAGCGAAGAATCACGCGTTCTGTCCTGAGGTCCTTGACAGAGAAACCAGAGGCGTCAAATTCAATAGAACAATTATTATCTCTAGTGAATTGACGAACAGAAAGAAGGTTACGGACAATGGATGGGACAATAAGAATGTTGTTTAAAACGAAATTGGATGTATTAGTGGCAACGACAGAGGAACCACGAGATGTGACAGGGATATGTGCACCATTGCCTACTATAATAGAGGAAGGAGCAGCAGGTGAGCGAGAGAGAAGTATACCCTCGGAAGAGTGCATGTGTGTCGACGCGCCGGTGTCCATCACCCATTGATTGCCCTGCAGCGCCATCTGCTGCAAGGCGGCCACAAGACCCGCTTGGTCCCATGATGGAGAGGGTTGGGAGAGCTGCAGAGGGGCGAAGGTTGTCCCTGCCTGCTGCGTGGGGAGGCCGTAGGCGGCGTGGGCCTGGGGTGCAGGACCCAGGACGCCCTGGCCACGCCATCCTTGGCCACCGGCAGCTCCAGCACCGCCCTGGCCACCTCCCTGGTAGCTGGCCCAGCCCTGGCCGGGGTTGAAACAGACCCATGGGCCAGCAGGAGGGGGGGCACGGTGCTGCTGCTGCTGCTGGTTGCCGCTGCCACTCCCACCGCCGCTGTTGCGCCGGCCACCATAGCCCTTCTTGCGACGCTGCTGCTGCTGGCTGCCAGACTGCTGGCCGCCAGATTGCTGCAGAGGTGCAGACGATGACGCGGAGGAGCGGCAGGAGGACGAGCCGCAGAATGAGTTGTTGGAGGCGAAGAGGGCGGTGGAGGCTGCAACTTTGTCAGCATTGGCAAGGCGGAGTTCCGTGATTGCAAGCTGATCAAGGGTGCCGGCGAAATCGAGGTTCATGCCGGCGATGTAGTCGACAGAGGAGACATAGCAGGGATTCAGGCCACGCAGGAGATTGAGAACCAGAGTGTTCTCTTGAACGGGCTGACCAACGTCACGGAGGGCGTCAGCAGCCTTCTTCATCTCCTGCCCGTACTGGCAGATCGAAAGATCGCCCTGAGTCATGGTATGAAATGCATGACTCAGGTAGATTGCCCGCGGCGCCCTGTTGGACTGGAAGTGGTTGGCGATGGCAGTCCACAGCCGTGAGCTGTCTGGTTGTCGTCGCCCATGGTGAAGTCGAGGACAGCATCGGAAACAGAGCCGTAAAGCCAGCTCCGGACGCAGCAGTCCGCCTGCTCCCATGCCGGCCGAGAGGGGTCGGCGTTGGGTGGAGGAGGTGTGCCGTTGATGTGCTGCAGCAGCCCAAACTTGCCGCACATCACCCTGAAGAAGGAGGACCACTTGCTGTAGTTGGATCGCTGCAGCTCAAGTGTCATCGGCACATGAGACTTGACGGAGACTGCATAGGGGTTGGCACAGAGGGGGCCAGAGGATTCCCCAGAAAAAGCTGGCAGCGAGGGAGAGCCACTAGAGGACAGGGTACTGGTGGTGCTCATGGTGGCGCAGGGGGCTGGTGGTGGTGCCTAGAGGCAGAGGGGCGCAGGGGCAGGAGAAGAGGAAGGGGGCAGCGGAGGAGAGTAGGAGGCGCAGGCCTAGGAAGTGGCCTGGTCTCGTGATACCATGTGGAGAATACGATTAGGCAAAACACCACACCCAAATGGGGAGTGACTTCCATATATATAGCCTGTACGGCAGAATACAAAAGGGTGAGCCATTAAGGCAAGATACAAAGAGTCTAGCTAATAATGGTAGAATACAAGAGGTTAAGAACTGAACAGTTTTAATCATGTCTAATAATGACCCTCCCCACTGAGATTGGCCTTAGGGCAACTCCAACCGAACTCTTATAATTGAACCCTTATCCATCCATATGAGGACCACTTATCTGGATTTAAGGCTCCTCTCTTGAGTTCAACTCCAACCCAACTCTCATATACCCTCTTATCCCCTTTGTTTATTCACTCTTACACGTGGGGCCCACTCATCAGTATTTTTTTAACTACCACCCACCCTCCCCGTCTCCTCTCATCTCCTCCCTCCTTCCTCACTTCTCCTCTCCCCTCCTCTCTCACTTCTCTCCCCTCCTCCCTCTGTTCCCCACCGCCGCCGGTCCCCACAGGACCGGCCTCCCCTCCTCGAGTGCGGTCGCGAGTCGCGGGGTGGAGCGCCACCGACCACCACGGGCGCGGCCGTCGGGCGCAGCGCCTCCACCCGCAGGACGGGCCCCCGCCGGCTTCCTCGGGCGCGGCTCGGGCGGGCGGGGGCGGATCTCCGACAGCTACCTCGGGCGCGGCCGCGGGCGGATCTCCGTCGGCTGCCTCAGGTGCGGCCGTAGGACGGGCCCCGCCGGCCTCCTCGGGTGGGCACGAGCGGATCTCCGCCAGCCGCCTCGGGCCGACCGCCACACTGCAACCGACCGCCGCCGCAGGAGATGTCCTCGGGAGCGCCGGAGCAGTGGCCGTTGGCCTCACCGACGGATGAGGGCTCCCGTCGGGAGCCCCTACAGGTGAGGGTCGAAGGGGGGGGAAATGAGAGTCTCTCATCCGTCGGGGGGCAGATGAGAGTTGGGTTGGAGACGTTTTTTTGCCATTGAGCTCTTAAAGATAAGGTGAGGGTGGAGAAGAGGGGCCGGTTGGAGTTGCCCATAGAGTCTCATGTCCTCTTTGCCTGCTCTCAAACAAGCCCCTGACATAGATCTGTCTTCAATTATTTGAGTACATGTTGGTTGTTTTTTATAAGGATGTACTGGTCTTCACAAAATTTATGAGCACAGCATACAAGTTGAAAAATAGACGATGTTCATGCACTAAATGTGCAAGGAAAACTAACTTATCATCGTGACAATAGTATAATGACGTCTGAAACCAGACATCCTTGTTAGCCCAGAATCACTTTCTCAATTTCCAAGCAAAATATCCAGGGGTACATATAGTCCTAACAAGGGTATTTAGGTAAATAGCAAACAACTACTAGAAGCTACTAGACTTAACCTTCATTCTCCCCCTAAGTCTAGCAGCTATTACATAGATAGATAAACTCATTGAGCTAGGTCTTGATAGATAGCTGCACCACTCCAATCCTTGAGCAAAGTTCCTGGAACTTGATTCGCCCGAGGGACTTGGTGAGGAGGTCAGCAAGCTGATCCTTGGTGCAGATGTAGTATGCCTTCACGCTCCCTTCCTCCAGGCAGTCTCGGATGAAGTGATACTTCACCCGGATGTGATTGCTGCGATCATGGAACACTGGGTTCTTTGCCAACGCAAGAGCAGACTTGTTGTCCACCATGAGGTCAACTGCTTCAGCTTCTTTGCCGAAAAGTTCACCGAGCTGTTGAGCAAGCCAGAGTGCCTGAGCAGAGGCAGAGGAGGCAACAATGTACTCGGCCTCACAGCTTGAGAGAGCTACAACCTGCTGCTTCACTGATTGCCAGCTGATGAGGCTCCTGCCGAGGAAGAAGAGCATCCCTCTTGTGATCTTGCTGGTGTCGATGTCGCCGGCGTGGTCGCTGTCGCTGTAGCCGATGAAGCGTGCCGCGCCGGGGCTCCTTGGGTAGAACAGGCCGTAGTCGAGAGTACCCGCAACATAGCGAAGGATCCTCTTAACGGCCTCCTCGTGATCTTTCGTCGGTCGCTGCATAAACCGATTAACATAGCCGACGGAGAACGCCAGATCCGGCCGCGTGTGAGTGAGGTAGTGCAGACTCCCCACAAGTCGCCGGTAATGTGTGGCATCAACCTCCTCGGTCGCACTGTCACGACTCAGCTTCAGCCTCTCCTCCATCGGGGTGAGAGCTGGGTTGCAGTCGACAAGTCCAGCCAGCTCCAGAACACGCTTGGCGTAGGCTGACTGTCGAAGAGTAGTCCTGGTGTTGTCCTGATGCACCTCGATTCCTAGGTAGAAGGAGAGAGGGCCAAGATCACTCATCTGGAAGGCGGCCTTCATCTCCTCCTTGAAAGCTTGCACGTCGTTGTCCTTGGATCCGGTGATGATCAAGTCGTCGATGTAGACGCCCACCAGCAGGACAACCATTCTGGCCCCACCGGTAGACGGCCGCCTCGTGCGGGCTTCGCTCGAAGCCCATCTTCTTCAAGGTGGCGTCCAGCATCTCGTTCCACGCTCGCGGTGCCTGCCGCAGGCCGTAGAGTGCCTTGCGCAGACGCAGCACCTTGCCTTCCTTGCCGGGGATCACAAATCCCGACGGCTGGTGGACATAGACCTCCTCCTTCAAGTCGCCGTTGAGGAACGCCGACTTGACGTCCATGTGGTGGACGCACCAGCCCTCCTGAGCTGCCAGTGCGAGGAGAAGGCGCACGGAATCCATCCGCGCAACAGGGGCAAAGGCGTCGTCGAAATCGACCCCCTCCTGCTGCACGAAGCCGCGTGCCACCAGTCGTGCCTTGTGCTTGATCACCGCGCTAGCTTCGTCCTTCTTCACTTTCAACACCCATTTGAGGGTGATTGCTCGATGGCCGGGTAGAAGATCAACCGGCTCCTAGGTTCCGTTCTTCTCGACCGCGTCCATCTCCTCCTTCATTGCGGCGCGCCATGCCGCGTGTCCCTCCGCCTCGGTGAAGGAGCGAGGCTCTCTGTCATCGAGCGCGAGATGGAGCTTTGCTCCAAGGATATCCGTCATAGTTCGGTACCAGAGGGGTCGTCGTTGTGGAACGCGTCGATACGGTCCTCGTCGTGGGAGAGGAGTGACGAAGTTCACCGGGCTGTGCTCGCCATGAGCAGATGTTGTTGCAGAAGCACTCGGTGGAGTGGCAGAAGCACTCGGCGCAGCCGCCGGTGAGCTTGCCGGAGTTGGTGGAGTGGTACTCGCTCCGGCCGGTGTTCGTGCTGCATCCCTTGTTCCCGCCGCGGTCGATGTCCTTGCCGCGGTCGGTGTCGACGAAGAGCTCGCTGCGGTTCTGGGCACTGGGTGAGGCACGCTCGGTGAAGTAGAGCTGCCCACTCCCCCAGTCCCCTCGTAGTGGACGTAGTCGACGATGAAATCGTCGTACGTCGGAGTCGTCCCGTCGTCCACCATCTTGCCCCACGTCCAGCCTCGTCCTTCATCGAACACGACGTCGCGCGCCATCCGCACACGCTGTGTCACTGGATCGAGGACGCGGTAGCCTTTCACTCCGCCGTAGCCGATGAACACTCCCGGAGTGCTCCGATCATGGAGCTTGCTAACGTGGTTCAGCTCCTTGACGTAGACGAGGGAGCCAAACACTCGCAGGTGACCGACCGCCGGCTTGCGCCCATGCCAGGCCTCGTATGGAGTCATTCCGTCGAGCGCCTTGGTGGGGGAACGGTTGAGGATGTACACTGCCGTCAGCACCGCCTCACCCCAGAACTTGGCCGGCATCCCTCGCTCCTTGAGGAGAGCCCGGGCCATGGCCACCACCGTCTGGTTGCGCCACTCGACGACGCCGTTCTGCTGCGGACTGTATGGCGTGGAGAAGTGTCGTTGGATTCCCTCGTTGGCGCAGTACGAGGCGAACTCAGTCGACGTGAACTCGCCGCCTGCTGTCGTTCTCCGCGGCCGCCTGAATTTGCTTGATGGCGTCCGCCGCAGCTCCCTTGGTCCCGAGAAGAACCAGCCACATGTACCGGGAGACATCATCGACGAGTAGAAGGAAGTAGCGACATCCTCCCGGTGTGGCCGGCGTCACTGGCCCGCAGAGATCGCCGTGCACGAGCTCGAGCCGCTCCTTGGCTCGGAAGCTCGCCTGGCGAGGGAAGGAGAGGCGCTTCTGCTTCGTCAAGACGCAGGTGTCGCAGAGCTGCTCAACATGGTCCACGTTCGGCATGCCTCGCACCATCCCCTTGATGCCGAGCTGCCGCAAAGCCTCGAAGTGAAGATGCCCAAAGCGCTCGTGCCACCTCCAAGCTTCGTCGTCGCGACGAGCTGCAAGGCACAGGGGCTGCTCCACCTTGGCATTGAGGAGGTAGAGGAAGTTGCTCCCCCTGGCCACCTTGGCCAGAAGAAGCTGTTGTCGATCCCAGATGCGCATCACGCCGTCCTTGATCTCCACGCGTGATCCGTTTGCGTTCAGCCGTTCCAGGCTGATGATGGAGTTGCGTAGCGCGGGGATGTAGAAGACCTCGGTGAGAAGCCGGTGTTCGCCGTTCTTGGCGGCGAGGATGACGGATCCAATGCCCCTTATGTCCACGCCCGAGGAGTCACCGAACTTGACAGAGCCGCGCACATTGGTGTTCAGGTCAGAGAAGAACTCCCGACGCCCGGTCATGTGATGTGTCGCGCCGCTGTCGAGGAACCATCCGTCGATCTTGTCGTCGCTCGAGCTGTCGCCGAGGAAGACACGTGCTCGCGGCTCGTCGACGTGGAGGAGGACCGTCGCAGCCGATGCCGCTGGGAGCTGCTCGATGCTCCCATGGACCAGGAACAGGGCCGGCTCGTCCCCCACCGCAGCCTGCGCGACGTAAGCCTGGCCGCGTCGCGGCTAGCGGCAATCCCTGGCCCAGTGGCCCGCCCTGCCACAGTTGTGACAGGTATCATCTCGCGGTGGCCTGCGCTCGCCACCGGCGGCGCGCTCACCGCCGCCGCGTGCGCCGCCTGCGGCATCGCGTCGCGCTGCACCACCAGCACCTCCTCGCGCCTCACCCTCGACACCTCCACACGCCTTGGGCGCTCTGCGCGGCGTGCGCTTGCGGCCGCCCGAAGAAGGAGAAGACTCCCCCTTCTTCTGGCAGATGTGGCAGTGGCAGTGCTCTGTGGCATAGTGAAGCTTGCCACCAGTAGAAACTGTCTCTGCAGCCGCCAGCGCTTCCTCCTCATCCACAGCCTTGAATCTCCCAGCAACCTCCTCGATCGTCAAGGTTGAGATGTGAAGCATCATCTGGATGGAGTTCTTCAGCTGCAGGTACTTGGCCGGAGAGCAGCGCAGGAACTTGGCGACAGCACGCTCCTCTGTGATGTCGTAATCGCCGAGCTGCTCCAGCCGCTGCCTCAGACCGGTGAGACGTAGAGCGAAGTCGTCGACGTCCTCACCCGGCTTGAAGGCCAAGTGATCCCACTCCTGTTGGAGTTTCTGCAGCGTGGACTTGCGGACGCGATCACTGCCAATCCGGGCAGTGGCAATGGCATCCCAAGCATCCTTGGCTGTCGCCTTGCCACAGAGAGCTGGAATCATCTCTGGTGGAACCGCGGAAAGCAACGCCTCGAGTGCCCGTCGGTCCTCATGGCGACTCGCACCACCCAAGCGCACGATGTTCCACATCCGCCGGGCCTCAAGCTTCATCTTCATCATGGAAGACCACTCGGCGTAGTTCGTCTTCGTCAAGACCGGCCCTGATGATGGTCTGGATGACCCTCGGGGGTGCGCCGCCGTGGTTGTACTCGGCGTCGGTGCCATGGTCGGAGTCGTGGTCGGAGTCGAGATGCAGGTTGTCCATCCACCGGTCCATGTCCTCGCCACGGTGTGTCCCCGCGTCGTCGGCACTGCCTGCGCCGCCCGCCGACCTGGGTGGTTCCTGCGCGGCGTTGCCAGACGGTGGAGCCTGTGGATCCTGCTGCAGCTCCTCCGCATCGCGCCGTGCCATCTCGCGTGTCGCTTCCGCCTCCTCACGCAGCCGATCTGCTGCGATCCGCCGCTGGGTCGCTTCCGCCTGAGCACGACGAGCTTCGGCGTCCGCACGAGCCGCCTCGCGCTCCACAACCGCCGCGTGCTCTGCACGTGGTGCAGCCGCCCGTCGTCGCTCGTCCGCTACACGCCCCTCCGCTGCGGCAGCCTGCGCCTGACGAGCTGCTCGAGCACGCAGGTCTGCTGCTAGGAATCGCTGCACGCGCACCTCTGCCTCCTCCTCAAGTCGCTCCGCCTCGCGCAGCAGTTCCTCCGCCCCCGCATGCCGCCTCGCACTCGAAGTAATCGAGCGAGTGCTGCCGTAGGAGGAGACCCACGAGCGCACGAACGGATCCTCGTCGACCAGCGGTTGTGGCGCGTGTCCCTGCAGATCCGCGGCGGCCCTGCCGCCCGCTCTCTGCGCATCGCCGCCACCTGCGTCCTGCGCACTCGCCTGGCTGAGACCGTCCATGCCTCGGTGCGACCTCCTGGAACTCGCCATGGACGAGGGTGTTGAGGAAGACAGGGGAAAGTCACCGCCTTGGTCGCGTGCACACGCCTGTGCACACTCACCGCCCGTCACCCGCGCCTCCACCTATCTCCGCCTTGCCTGGAAACCTCCTCGCCTCCTGGATCGAGCCGCGACGTGCCGGAGTCGAGCTCCCAGCCCGAGTCAACGCGCGCCGGCCGGCCGTCGATTCGCCGCACCTCCGCCGGATCCGCGCACGCCCGCACCGGATCGTGGTAGGAGACGTGCAGAGGGGTGGATTCCACCACCGGATCGGCCGGGGAATAGCTCCGCCGCCGGGATCGGGCCCGAATCGGGCACCGCCGGTGGGGTTTTCTGGGTGGAGAAGAGAGAGCACGGGGGTGGTAGGTAGGTAGGGAAAGTTAGGCTCTTGATACCATTTGTTAGCCCAGAATCACTTTCTCAATTTCCAAGCAAAATATCCAGGGGTACATATAGTCCTAATAGGGTATTTAGGTAAATAGCAAACAACTACTAGAAGCTACTAGACTTAACCTTCAATCCTGAATAAAAAAAGAGGTAACAACATATCCAGTGGGAAGAATGATATAAACAATCCTTAATGAGTACTCCATAAGCAATATCACAATTCTACCCGAATAGTTTGAGTACTCAGTTTATCTAGAGAAATACATTCCCTTCTCGTTGCAGCAAAGAAACAACTGGGATGTCAGATGTGAATACAGTTATGACAAAAGAAGCATACATGCTAATGTGTTGTAAGTAGAATGTTTCGATCAAGTATTTCATGAAGAGAAGGACCAAACAAATGATTGTCCAAAGTGAAATGATATTTTTTTAACCACTGTCTATTCACCAAATGATTGTCCAGTTAGTTATATAAAACAAATACCCCAACTGGTATATCCAAAAAACACCAACCTAGCATCTACCCAGTGGAACCTTTAAAGTGCATATTCCAACATCATAGCACGCTGGTACTTGAAAAATGCTCAACCAAATTCCCAAAAGAGCATATCCAATTGCATGGCACTGCAGAAAGAACCAGCATGCCCGTGGCCACCAATTGCAACGAATGCAACCTATTGCTTTTGCTTTGCCAGCGAATACAGTGCAGTTATGATGACGCCCACCATGAGCATTATGATAACATCTAAAACCCTGGCCGCCTGGCCGGCCATAAGCATAAGATCAATCTCCACTAAACAAAAATGCATCAAATCGTACAGCCCCAACCTGCTCGACGAAATGCCTTCGGGAACCCACGGTTGTTGGGGTGCCTACATTGCAGCTTACACGCCCCCTCCCACAGATCGTTCCCAACAATGAGTAACATTGCAGTTTAAAAGCAGGAAAAAGGAATAGGGGGACGAATAGAAAACCCAAATCCCTCACCTGCACGCAGATGACGTCGGGATCGAGGCGGGCGACGAGCTGCGAGAAAGCGGACCAGTCGCTCTTCATCCGAAGAAGTAGGCTGTTGGCGTTCCACGTCAGGAACTTGCGCGGCTCCTCGCCGGGGCTCCCCTCCACCCCGCCGCCGCCGGTCACGGCGGGGGCATCGGACGAGTCGGCAGCGGCTGCGGGCCTCTTCTTGGCCGGGGAGCCGTCCTTGGGCACGGGCTGGAAGAAGCGCTTCATCGCCTACGTTGGCTGTGGCGCGGCGGCGGCTCCCCGCGGCTGGACTCGAGTCCTCTCCTAGAAACCAGCGAAAGCAGGAAGGCTGATTTGTTTGTTACTTTGTTAACGCTAACGAAGGTTGAAGGCGTAAAACCAAAAATCCACAATCTCCACATCCAAACGGGCCGAACTTGTTTTGAGAAATAAACAGGCCCAATTTCTTTTTTTTTTTAAATCACACAGCAGAGATGCTCACAAACACGCATGCACACTCGTCCTTATGGTCGGTGTTTAGACCCGGCAACCTACCAAGGGAACTACCCGAGGTAGATGATTGTAGTGGGGCTCACCGAGATCCAGAACTTGAAGCTGAAACACGAGGCACGCAATTAGACAGGTTTGGGCTGCAATGTACATAATACATTTACATTTTGTATGCTACGTAGCTCTTGATTGGTTGTGTAAGATTCCGATATTGTTTGGGGGTCTCTCCCTCGCCTTATATACCGCAGGAGGTAGGGTTACAAGTCAGTATAGGTAGGATAGTACTAGTCGAGTACGACTAGGAGAAGCATACGACGGTTTACATGAGAAGCTTTCCTAATCTAATACTAGTCCTGAGTTGCCTTGTAGTCCACACCGTCTTGCACCGTAGCCCATATGTCAGAGCAATCCCGGTAGCCAGTCTTGTATACGGGTATGGTCCATCATGATGGTGGCCCAGGGATGTTCGTGCGACAAACCCCTGAGTACTTTGTAGTCGAGTGAGTTGTGCTCGAGTAGTCTTGTAGGCCCCTGCGAGTAGTTCCCAAGCGTCCCCGAGCGCTACGAGCTGGAAGTGTTCAATGGTACTTGAACCATCACAAGTTTGGAAGGTGCTCCGGCAAGTCTTTGAGTAGTTCTGAAGTCTTCTCGAGTAGTTCCCAAGCGTCTCTGAGTTCTTCTCTCGAAAGTCTTCAATAGTACTCTTGTAGTCGAGAAACCATATGAAAAATGCGATTGCAAAATCGCATTCCATATGGAATGTATCCCCTGAGCCTTAGCTCGAATCGTAGATTAAAGCTGAGGATCAATCTGAAGTTTCCGTCAATCTTATCCCGAAAAATCTGGAGAAAAACCGCAGGACACGTGGCACGAAGCCCCCGAGCCTTGAGTCGAGTACTTCTCTCGAATTGGAGGGTCAACTGATTATAGAATATGGCCGATTTGTTGAGTCTTGTAGTTGAAGAATTCCTCCCAATCCAAAATCTATAGTTGAGCCCATGAGATAGGGTGAATCTTGTCCTGGAAGGTGAAAGGTCCACCCGCACTAAAAGGTCATTGTGTGGTTATAAATAATGGGTGAGACCCCTTAGGGTTTTTCCATTTGTTGTTGTCGCTTGAGATTCAGTTGCGAAATAGATCTAACACTTCCACTTGCCGCCGCCGCCACCACTGGCAGCGATCGCGCTGTCGCTTCTCATCACCACTGCAGCCCCCGAGCGAATGCAAGTGAAGACGCTCGTGAGATCGAGGATGAAGAGCGGGCCATCAACTGAGCAGATGAAGAAGAAGAAGGGTGTCGATCGTGGAAAGAAGAAAGAGCTCCCCCAGTTGCCATTGCCGCCAAAGTACACTAAGTCGAGTCAGACGGCGCCGCCGAACCAGGCCAGCGCCCGGAAGAAATCCAAGTTGAAGCATGATGGGATCCAGGCCTTGGTTGATCACGGATATCTGAGAGAACACAGTGTGGACTTGTGGAACACCGTTGTTGGAGATCCATGGCCGCAGGAGAAGAATCCAGAGGAGATCCCAATGTTCGCCCACTTCAGTGAGCGCGGATTGGCCCTGCCATCTTCTGATTTCTTCCGCGGACTACTTAAGTTCTACAAGATCGAGCATGTTCATCTGAACTCCAACGGTATCTTCCACACCTCAATCTTTGTTCATTTCTGTGAAGCATTCTTGGGCATCAAGCCCCATTGGGCATTGTTCCAGAAGTTCTTTCGGGTGAAGCCGCAACCCAACAAGGATTTCACTACGTGAAAAACTCACTTTGGTAACGGGCATAGATTGCCTTTAGTAACGGGCAAAGCGCCCGTTACCCATCAAGTGTTACAAATGAGCGAAGAAAGGTAATGGGCTGATGCCCGTTACTGATAACACATATTCGTAACGGGCATCAAACAACGACTGTTACCACAACTAGCCACCGGTCACGTGAAATGGCTGTTTCTCTGGGCCCACAGGGAACTTTGGTAACGGGCACCAAAACAGAGCCCGTTACAGTAACTCAACATCAGAGACGCGTGCTGTGTACCTGCGTCTCCTCTATCTCGACGAAATGAGACGCGTCTATTTCACGCACGTCTCAGCACAACTAGGAGTCGTAACGGGCATCAAACAACAACCGTTACCGCAACTAGTCACCGATCACGTGAAATGACTATTTCTCTGGGCCCACAGGGAACTTTGGTAACGGGCTCCAAAACAGAGCCCGTTACAGCAATTCAATATCGGAGACACGTGCTGTGAAACTGCGTCTCCTCTGTCTTGACGAACGAGCCAAGTTCTAGGGCCCACCGGTCAGTATTGGTAATAGGCTTTTACGCTGCCCGTTACATTATTGGCATGTTTGTAACAGGCGTTCCGAATGAAGCCCGTTACTCACTGATCAGTGTTTGTAACGAGCTTTAATTAACGCCCGTTATAGATACGTAGGCCACCCCTACAGTAACCTGCTGCCTGCTTGCTGGCTGCATCCTGGAACCAGTCAGGATTTGGCAGCCATCAGGGGCTGCATCCTGGAACCAGCCAGGATATGACTAAATTCACAAAAATTAGATCCAGCATCCAAATTCACAGAAATCCACATAATTCACATGCATCATATGACAAAATTCAACATCATCATCTCACAAGTAAAGAAGGATCACTGGCTTGACAACAATATCACAACCATAGTTAACTAGCTTGACAACAATATCACAAAATTCATGGGACAAGGAGGAATGTAAAAATTTCCTAAGAACCATATACAATATTAGCCCACACAGTTTCATCAGCATAAAATTTTCCTCCGACTGTGATCACATGTTCCATGAGGAATGTGGCAATTCTATTACGAACATAGACCAGCGTGCATTTGTGGAGAGGATGCTCATCTAGCCCTAATCTCTGGATATAACAATGTCACCAGTCAGCACATGTATATAGGTGGTTACCAAACATGTGCAGTGCTAATAAGCAAGAACTGTGCTCAGTTGCAGGTTTTACAAATAAAGATCCCAAGAAAGTACCTCCATATCTGGGCCTCTATCTTTTAATTTAAGCATGTGATAAGCACAATAGAAGCCGCAAAGTTTGGAATCAGTAGGTTGTTGGTGGCACTACAATAAATGTACAAAGAAAAATAGTGGTGATCGAGAAGAAATAAACTCAAGCTTTAGTACTAGCTTCCACAGGAAGGAAATAAGTGGTATGTACCTTAACCTCTTTGACATGTTCCAAGGTGCTGCGGGGCAACTTCTTGTCGACGCAGTAACGTTCCCAACCCCTACAACGAAACATGCAACAATGGTTAGGGCACTATTAATTAATATACTCTACAGATTTTGTTGAGGAACGTCCGCAGGTTAAGAAAGAAATAACTTACTCATTAATTATTAGTTTGAAAAGGGTAGTATCAGTCTCAATGCTCTTGAATGAATCAAGATAGTAGACCTTCTGCTGCTTCGGAACGATCGCCAGTGCAATCCAGTGGTTCGTACTGAGATAAACGGTAAGGATGAGTTTCTTTTTAGCATATAGTTTGAAGGCACGCTGCATATAGGACACAGAGAAATCAAGACTGTCATCCGTGCTGGTCAACATTGTGAAGTTAAAGCATTCAGGATCAAGGAATCCAACTGCAGCGCCCGTCTTCTCAACTTCTACAGCCATATTCCTATTAGTAATTAAAAACAAAGTGTAAGGAGGCAAAATACATGGTAAAGATGATGTGAGGCAAAAAGCACATTTCGATAGAGAATGATTAGTGAGAAGCAGATTAAATTTTCAAGCAACTTACAGGATGAAGCAGCGGAGAAGTGTCATATCCAAAGCATCCAAGTTGAAGAGATCGTACAAATCACTGAGTTGCACATGTATCTGCTCGAGTCTGTTTGACAATTCATCTCCTCTCTTAGGCCATGCACTGTGAGAGCCTGTGTGGTTCGAGGACCAGTGGATGGTCGCTTCCTCATGTGATGAGTGATTGACAACGTTGTGTGGACTGATTCTTGGCTAAGTATTGCAGTTGCAGGTTGCGGCTTGACTGGCGTTGGTGCAGGTGAAGAGCAAGCGCGAAAGGTCGTTGCCGGGTAGGCCTCCAGGTGTGGAGAAGACAAGTAGGCTTGGCTCGAGGGACCCGGTGGCCAGCGGGGTCAAGTGCGGGCCGCATGGTGGCAAGAACGACAAGATGAAGTCACGGACGGTTTCTTGGTTGAGCCTCAAAACCAAGGTCGAGTCGGGACTACGCGGGAGCCGAGTCATGAGTGGTGATTGGCGGAGGCTACACCGAGTTCACAGGGTTTCCAGTGGTTCACCAGAAAACCGCTGGGTTCCTTGGTTGATCCACAAAGCCAAGACCGAAGACGGAGGTGCAACAGCATCAGGCCGGTCTGACCGGTGGGTCTGACCGGTCTAACCGGTGGGTACCGGTCTGATCGGTGAGGAGCACCGGTCTGAACGGTGTGCGACGACGCAGTCCGGAGACTTCGAAGTGGAGGACACGCGTCGAGATCGCAAGGCTTGCGTCAAGGCTAAGTAAGTTTGCGGTCGCTGGGCATCCGTCCGATGGTGCGACGACAAAGTTTCCCAAAGTGCCCCTCGGGGGCGTGTATCCTAGTATTAGGCTTTAGGGGTAGTTTCATCTTTCGGTTGCCTCCTTATAACCCAAGTGGTAAGAGGATGGCAGCCATCTCTTGGAACCCTAGCTCATTTTGTTTTGCTATTTTCCTCTTCCTTTTTCCTAATTTCTAGGACTAGCTTGAGAGCTTCATGGTGAGATCTTGAGAGAGGAATGGATGACCGGGTGGCAAGCTAGACCTTGTATGAACCTTCATGGTATGTATAGATTATTCGACGTGGTTCCTCAAGGCTTGATTGTGTCTCTCCCGTTTTCCCTTTTTGGTGATTTTCGGAGCCTTTTCTTGGCGATTTTCTTGTGGCGGTTTTGAGACCTTTCTCTTTGGGATTTGGTGGGGGATGTATGCATGAACCCTTCGTGGTTATTTTCCCTTTGATTCCCCTCCCAAATCCGTGAGCAAAGGGGCTCAATTTTGGGGTTTTCTAGGCTCTAGGGTTAGAGGCGTTCTTGGTGGAAATCCTTCGATTCCTCTTGTTCTAGCAAGTTTTGGTGGACCAAATCTTGGCTATGGAGTGCCCATGAGGTGTTCCTACTATCCCCAAAGTCTTATGCGAATCCGTGGAGCGAATCGGGAGATCGGGAGTTGGATTTGGAGGAGTTGACCTGCGGGTGCTGTTCATCCCGAGAGCTCAGGTCCTGACCGGTCTGACCGGTGCCTCTCACCGGTCAGACCGGTGCAGACCCTTGGTTGGGTTTTGCTCGGGTGAACGTCTTTGTGAGTTCCCTGTTGTCTCGTGTTACTGTTGTTTCGAGTTTGGTCAGTTTTGGAGCTCGGTAGGTCTGTTTGGTGGATTTGGGATTTCCTGGCTTGGACCGGTCTGACAGGCGAGCTACATCAGCCTGACCGGTGTAGGAGCCTTGTGTGGAAGTTTTCAGGTTTAGCCAAGTTGCTCCAACAGGGACCGGTCTGACCGGTGTGTGTGACCGGTCTGACCGGTGTAGTCCAGTGGTGCTCGAGTTGCTTGTTCCGCTGCGTTCTCGAGTAGGTCTAGGTGGTTGTTGGTTCCTAGGACCAAGAGCACTCCAGTGGCTACGTGGTCTTGGCCAACTTGGGTAGTTGAGCCGGAGACGTGTTTTGGTTAGCCGTGTTCATCTTGTTGGAGTAGCCATCTCCTTCGAGAAGAATTTTTATCGGCTCCCATTCACTCCCCTCCTCTCTAGTCGCCAGTTTCGGTCCTTCAAGTGGTATCAGAGCCGATTACGGATCTTCAGATTCTAACCAGTCTAAGATCCAAGGATGGCGTACCAGGAACGGGGTTCGGGTCCTCCGCACTTCGATGGCAAAAACTACCAGATGTGGTAGAGGCGGATGGCAGCTTTCCTCCGCGGTAAGGGTCAGATCCTTTGGGACGTTACGGTGAACACAGCTTATGTTCATCTGATTAACTTCCTTGCTCCGGGATCGAGGGACATGCACGACGCAAACAACAAGGCGGTCGACTACTTGTTTCGTGTTCTGTGTCAGTCCGAATTCGATCGGGTTCAGACAGAGGACTTAACTTGTAGGATTTGGAGTCAGTTGAAGGATGCTCACGCTGGAAATGCTCAGGTTCAGGCTCGGATGTATGCGACTTACCGAAGAGAGTACGAGAACTTCACTCATCTCCCCGGTGAGTCCATTGATGCCTTGTTCCAGCGGTTCACGGTTGTGGTGAACAACATGAGGGCCAATGTGGACATGCTCCCATACGATGATCATGACAGAGTTGTCAAGCTCTTGCACTCTCTGGATTGTACAGTTTGGGATGGCAAGTTCGAGGCCATTGTTGAGTCCGAGAAGTATGACACTTTGACGGTGAACGAGCTGTTCTCGAAGATCAAGTCGGCTGAGGTGAACCGTGGTATGACAGCCAAGCTTGAGAGCCCGACTGATTCTCATAGTCTCGCTCTCATCGGTGGCTCGGGTGCAAAGTCTAACGCTAACCCATCCACCAGGATGTACTCTTTGTCCTCTTTGATGTCTTTGCCAGATGAAGAGTTTGACGTGCTTGGAGAGGACGAGCTGGCGCTGCTGACCAGACGGTTCGAGAGGATGCACGAGAATCGGGTGAATACAAGGAGGAACACGAGGACATGCTTTCAGTGCGGCAAGCCAGGACACTTCGTCGCCGACTGCCCCCGAGAAGATGGAGAACAAGGACGGCTACAAGAACCGGTCGAAGACAGATGGCAAGTACCGATCAAGGCGCGATCACAAGCTGAAGCACAAGCACAAGCACAAGGACGAGCGACGATCGAGGAAGAAGGACGGCCGCGGCAAGGCCCGAGCGATGGTCGGAGCGAGCGATGTCGACTCCAGCTCTGCCTACTCTTCCTCGAGCTCGAGCAGCAGTGAAGACGAAGGTGATCGACGCAAGAATAAGAAGTCTTCCAAGAACTTGAGCGGGCTGAGCTGCTTTTCTGGAGATGGCTTCTGTACCATGGCGCGTAGCTCCGGCAGCAAGAAGAGTCACCAGAGCGACTCGGACTTCGACTCCGAGGATGAGGTACGTGACGAGCTTCCCTTCTTGTGTGAGAAGAATTAACGGCTTGGCAAGTTGCTTGATAATCGTGATGACATGCTTAGAGAGGCTAAGAAGATGAGGAAAGAGCTTAGAGCCTCGCTTGAGGATGCTAGGACTAGAGTGGCTGAGCTAGAAACACAGAACCTAGATACTAAGCTTGAAATTGACTTGCTTAAGGCTTCACCTGTTGTTTCTGATGAGGTTGATTGTGCTGATTGCTCTGTGTTCCTAGCTGATCTTACTGTTTTCAAGGAAAAGCATGCCTCCAAGTGTGAGGAACTAGATGTGCTTAGGGCTGAGGTGGCTGAGCTTAAGTCTAGACCTACTTTGTTAGGTGCTTGTACTTCTTGCCCTGTCTTGCATGGAAAGATTGATGAGATGCATGCTTACACTGTTTCTCTTGAGGCTAAGTTGAAAGAACCTATTCCCACTTCTTGCTCTACTTGTAAATTGCATGCTTTGAAGAATATGGAACTTGCACATTATGTTGATCGCTTGCAGGATGAGAATGATGAGTTGAGGAAAATGATGGGTTGGTTGTCGGGTCATGAACCGCAGCTTAGGATGATGATAGAGGCATACAAGCGCTATGATGGGCAAGCGCTTGGCTCGGATAAGATTGGAGAGTGTAATGGTGAGGGAGGAGAGAAGATTGGTGATATCCAAGATCCACAAAAAACCTTCCACAAAAATGCCTATGCTCCTAAGCCCAACCCACTGAGAAATAAACTTGACACAACCCTAGATCCTCCCATATTTCCTCACCCAACAAATGATTTCCAAAAACCGGTGAAGTTTGTGAACTCTAAGGAGAGTGTGGTTGGAGAGAAGAAAGGTGAGAAGCCGAGTGAGGAGAAACCAAGTGAGCAGCCCCAACCCAAGACTAAACCTAAGCTCATACGGTTTCATTGTGACTATTGTGGGAGAGATGGTCACAAGGGTGAGTTTTGCTTCAAGAGGAAGCGTGAGGAGAGAATGGTTAAGGAGTGGGCTAACAAGGATAGGTACCGTCTTTCAAATGGTGTACCTGAGCATCTTATGCAAATGCCCAGGGCCAAGGCGATTGTGAGGATGGTTCTGGCTTGGGGAGATCGAAAGGTGGCAGGTGGTGCTGCTGGCCGAGCACCACCGGTCAGACCGGTGCTGGTCTGGGCAGACAGCAGTTTGGTTTCCGCGCTCGTGAGGATGCTTGGTTTGGCTCCTTTGGTCGTGGTTCTGGTGGTTGGCATGGTGAGTCTGGTGGTGGTCAGTTTGCTAGACGTTCTTCACATCGTGCTCAATACGATGGTGGGAGGAGTCGTAGCTTTGAGATGGAGAGGAGGAACGGTCCACGGTCTTCCTTTCGTGGTTTTCATTCTCCTCCAGCGAGACAGGGGTGGTTCCCTAGTGGTGGTTCCCGTGATGGTTTTCGTGGTGGTAGCTTTGATAGGCGTGATGATATGGCTTGTGCTAATCCCACTTTGGAGCAAATGGCTCGGCACTGGTTTTACTCTTTTGGTACTAACCCTAGTGCTGAGTTATTTGTTCACTCACGTGCTCGCTTTTGAATTTCAGGTGGGAGACTTGAGGAACGTTTGGTTGATTGACTCCGGTTGCTCGAGGCATATGACCGGAGACAAGGGGTGGTTCTCAAGTCTCGTCCCGGTGGTGTCCAAGACATACATCACCTTTGGGGACAATGGGCGAGGGTGTGTGCTTTCAGAAGGTGAGATTAAGGTAAGTGAGAAGGTCACTCTCAGGCGTGATGCTCTTGTTCAATCGCTCAGATTCAATTTGCTTTTCGTTTCCCAGCTTTTGGATGAGGGTTTTGAGGTGTTGTTTCGACCTGGTGGTTCTCGGATTTTGGATTCTCGAGGGGACCTAGTTTGCATGGTCGTTCCCGAGGGTCAAGTTTTCTGAGAGGATTTCTCTCAGTCTTCTGGTGTGGCTCGTTGCTTTTTGGCTAGTTCTTCGAGTGAGTTTTGGAAGTGGCATAGGAAGTTGGGTCACTTAAGCTTTGACCTTCTGTCTCGCTTGAGTAAACTCAATTTGGTCCGAGGATTGCCACAACCGAGGTTTGAGAAAGAGTTGGTTCGTGCGCCGTGTCGGCATGCTAAGATGGTAGCCTCTTCCCATCCACCCTGTTGACGGTCATTAAGTCCCTATTTTTGACCCTCAACTTTGAACAAATTTCACTCCATCCAGGCTTGCATCATAGCTGTGGGGTTATAAACTAACGGATTCCACGAGCTTTGGTGAAAATTTGGATGCAGGTCATAATGAGACATTATAGCACAAATAAAGCATCTTGACAAACAACCTCAAATGCTTAGTTTGATAGCACCATTGCGAAGTTCTCGTTGAGATGATCGAAATGGAGTTTTGGTTCACCCAATTCGTAGTCCGAATGCAGAAATTATGCCTCACGGAAGATTGTGACACGAGACGTGACGGGGGGTAGGTGCGGCCGAACCTAGTAGGTTCGGCCGGACCTATCAACCTCCTCCGATCAACACCAAACTTTGCCAAATGCCTCTACACCTAGCATAATATCCAAGGGGACCAAATCCATGGGCCAGACACCAATTTCATGCATGTTTTAGGTGCTAACGAGGTTCCACGAGTTGTGTTGAGGTTTTATTAGCAGGATCAAGATTAGGGAGCAATTCCGGAGCACCGAGCCACATAAGGTAGGCACGGCCGCACCTAGTGGTGCGCTCAGCCCTACCTTGCACCACTATTTAGGTTCACACCGAGTGTAGTCCCGTGCACCATCTCCCAAAAGTCCAAAATCATCACGATCGTGTTGGATCAAGCGAACACACCACAGGCGAGCTGCACAGGGGCCAGGAGGCAGGGCCGGCCGCACCACTAGGGCCGACCGAACCTCCAGGGCCGGCCGCACCTGTCCAACTCGTCCAAACGTGCCACCAAGCCTCAGTCACTTCAGGGAACACAGCTAGGAATGATCCTGATCGAGGAAACAAGGTCGGTTTGATCCAGAGGTTGAGATTAGCCTCACTTGGATCCATGGACCCACAAGCCAGTGAACAACCGACATGGGACATCGTTCAAGAATTCATCTACCAACTAGAGCACGATCCGAAGTGGATGACAAGAGGGCCCAGGGCCGGCCGCACCAAGAGGTCCGGCCGCACCTCCTTCACTCAGCCAACCGACCCACTACCGTCTTCAAACTGCCTCAGGGACCAAATCACGAACGCACGATAGGGCCGGTCGCACCTCCTTGCTCGGCACTGCAGCTCCCTCTCGCCTACAAGAACTCCCTCCTACAGCCACCGACCCATTGGGGCTATATATAGAGCCTGGCACCTCGTAGAAGAGTGTACAAGTGATTAGAAGCAAGTGGCGGAGCCCTCCATAAGTTAGTATTCAGAAATTAGGGAGAGAGAGTTGGGTGTTGGAGTAGAAGCCGGAGTGTCGGTCTTCTTCCCCTAGTGTTGGAGTAGAAGCCGGAGTGTCGGTCTTCTTCCCCTTCCTCGGCGGGTGCAGTACAACTACGGTCGTCCACACCTGGGATATTTTGTAAGTTCAGATTCGTGAGTAACTAAGTCTCAAGTCATTTCATCATTCTCTCTTAGGTTCTTCAATTGCATTTAGTAGTTTCTACTTGTTGTGATTGCTTTGCTTTGGATCCGAGTAAAGTAGTGCTTGGTTAGTGTAGACGTGGTGTCTAGGCTTTCCAGTACCTTGGAATGCCCAGTTCAACGGAATAGTTGTGGTACCCTAGGGAGGTGACAGCTCCGGACGGGATTTGTAGTCCACCACGTTAGTTCCGGCTGGTAGGAGTTACGACATCAGAGCCCCATTCTCATCCCTTTCTGTGGCTCTTTTCCCTCTGGCCCCGACGAGCGACAAGTTTTGCCTTGATTCTATCTGTGGCTCTCACGAGTCCCAAACTTCATCAGCTATCCCCTCTCTACCCGAAATCTACCCTTGCCTTTCTATCCTTCGTCACCATATCCCCCGGATGAATTAGTTCAGGTTCACAACATTTCTCGTTCCCCGTGGAAATCGATACCTTGGAATACTCCCGGGTGAAAGCTACAACGGTATCCATGCGCTTGCGGATCTATCTGTGATCGTGTAGTATACCAATAGGCTTTCTGGCGCCGTTGCAAATCTATTAACGACGTAAGAAGTGCCAACAAGCTTTCTGGCGCCGTTACTGGGGAACGGTAGTTGTTTTGATTCTGAACCCAGTTCGTCCGTGTATCACCCCATTTATCACATGGATTCCAATCCAACCCTTTTCGATTGCCGCTCCAAAGGGCGATCATTTGGAGCCTCCACCTTCATCACATTCCATTGAAACATCTAGCTATGAGCTACGTCCCGACTTCATAGCTATGGTCCGAGAGCAAAGCTTCTCCGGAGATAAGGATGAAAGTCCTTATTCCCACCTGCGTGAGTTCGAACAACTTTGTTCGTGTCTTGTGATCGTAGGAATGAGTCAAGATACCTTGAAATGGAAACTCTTTCCGTTTTCATTAACGGGGAGAGCAAAACAATGGTATTCGCTCAGTGTGAGAAGTATGGAGGGGGACTGGGAAAATTTACGAAAGGCTTTTTGCTAACATTCTTCCCAACTCCCCAAGTAGTGAAACTCCGACGAGAGGTCATCTGTTTTGAGCAACGGAAGACCGAATCTCTAAGAGCCGCATGGGCAAGATTTACAAAAATCGTAGGTCCAGACCTTGGTATCGCAGAGCCCGCTCTTTTGCAACACTTTCGCGATGGTCTTGGACCAGAGTCAGCATTTTTCTTAGATTCTTCTTCCGGAGGATCTTTCACTCATCTCACCTTGTCTAAGTGTAAGGACATTCTAACAAAAATCCTTCAAAATACCCTTTACACGGGAGTTTATGATGAATTCCCGGATGAGGAAGAGATCACTCAGGAGGAGCACATGCCAAACAATCTCTCGGAACCGAAACTCATAGAGGAGAAACCCACTAGCACTTTTTTTGCATGAAGAACCACTCCTCTATCCCTGTGTGTACCCAGCTGATTACTCGTATGACTTCGACGAGGAATCAACATACTCCGATTCACTCTCTGAAACAGAATTCATAGAGGAGGAGCCTATCCTAGAAAAATTCATATCCACAGGCACCCATCCCCCTCTTACCAAAACTTGGTTCACAGGGGAACCATTCCAACCTTATCGAGAGTTCGATCACCCCTCGTGTGACTTTGTTTATGAATACTATGATGAGTTATTTGATAAACATTGGATGGAGAAATCCTTCCCGAGAAGGGAAATAGACTCAACACACGAGAGAGAATTAGTCAACTTACCTAACCCAGAAGAGGTAAAAAGACGGAGAGAAAAGTTGGAATACATCTCCGCAATCAGTAGCCGGGAATGGTTGAGAGAAGCAGAAGGCATGGATCAAGTAACCCAGCTATATCTCGAGCTAAAGTCACTCTCATGCCAAGTAGAAAACCTCTCTTACTAGGATGTGTTCTATGACCCTAGGGTCGATATCAATATCATTCCTAAATCCTTAGTATTAGAGGCCTTTCCCGACGAACCCCTCACTTTCTCTCAGAAGCGTCTCCAATGGATTTCAGGTCAAACCATAGAGACAGAGGGAATCCTTAGAGTCGTCCAAACAAAGATTGGAGAGTATGGGATCTTCCTAGATTATCATATCTTTGACATCCCAAAAGGAGATCCACCCTTCATTCTCATCGGAAGACCCATTGAAGGGGTACTAAGTAGTGTGCTCGACCATGAAAAGCAGCCATATCATCTTGAGGTTCAAGATACACATCTCCAATGTCATAGACCTGAGGTTAAGAAAGAACATGTGTGGTCTATGGACATTCTTGAGGCGTCGACACTGGATTCTCAAAACAGACTCGAGCATGAAGGTTTTACACTAGAGGGATCACAAATCCCATGCTCACATCAAAAGTTTCCAGAGTTATCAAGCCCCATTACCAATGACCTTTACGAAACCTACAACCTCCTCATTTTCCTTGTGCATGCTAACTTTGAAAGGAAGGTTGTAGATGCTTTTGTTTACCATAAACATTGCAAATTTCGTGGTCATTTTTTTTGGTACTAACCTTGCAGCTAGAGCTATGATGGTTTCACCATCTCGATTGGCTGCAAGATGAAGATCTCCAGTGGTCGAGCTTATGACCCAAAACAAAGCACTATCGGGAGATAGCCCGAATAATCATTTAGATTTCCTTTTCAAATAAAAGCAAGAGCATCTTTTTAGGATTAGTCGTCCTTCGGGTATTTTTGGTCGCTAGCGTTTCAAGTGGAGATTGAAAGGACCGATGGATAGGCAATGCCTAAAAACATGAGAGCTACACCAACTACAACACCAAGGTAATTCAAGGAGAGGAAGTATTACGAAGGAAGCGTGAACTCCGCACACTTGAGTTGTGTTGCCTAGCAATGCAAACTCCAAGTGTGGGGGAGATATGTGAGTATCCCGAGTAAGTTTCTCTCATACTAAATCTTATTTTGGTTTGAAGATGGTGTTGGTTCCTGCATCTTGCTCTCTTAAAAAAACACAAAAATATTTGAATTTGAATAAAGGCTTCCTAGCTCTTCAGCTAGTAGAGCCTCCCTTTTTGTTTCCATCTTTTTCTTTGAATAATAACACCAGGTACAAGAGCAAGTGTGGGGGAGATTTCTCATGCTCATTGAAACACAAAATTGAGATCTCCCTCCATGGTGCCGCACAACATCGACTACACTAATCGACGAGGGATGAGGTAAGTGCACTAGAGCAAGTCGGTCGCCCCTATGGTTTGGCCGAATCACCATTTGTCTACCTCATTCCCCACTTTCTCCAAGAGCGATGGTATGTGCACCCCTACCTCTCTACTTTTGGAAATCATGAGTTTAAATGAGCTTTAAATCCGATCATATGAATCAAACTCAATTGAATCCTCATGCACCCAATGCTCGACATGTTTCATATGGTTGGCTTGCATAAGTTTTATTCCAAACTTATTATCTTGATGCTTGTGAACAACATATCTTTAGGAAACCATGCCCATCTAAGTAGCTGATGTTTGAGATATGGTCCGATGAAATGATCTTTGCTCCAAATGTTTGAGTACTTGGGAAATTTATTTGAAAATTTTGAAAACCCTTTGCGAAGCTCCTCTTTGATATGCCAAGTCCTACCAGAACCATATGATGAGACATCTTGAAAACCTCATACACATATGCTACTTGTCGTTGATTGAGCTTTGTCAAATTGTTGTGACCCTTGTGAGAATTCTTTTCATGCTTTCATGATCAAGATGCACGTACACGCCAACATCCTCCTTGCTATGCTCAGTTGAGAGCTAGCATTGTACCATCTATCTATTCCACAAAATAAAGCTCCACACTATGTGTTGATCCCTCTCTCTCCAAGTTAATATTACAAAAGAGACATGGCTACAAAAAAAATGAACACATGAAGGTGTTGACACCAGATTTAACAAGTATTAGTGAAATTGGCTAGGCAGATCGGCAAGCAAGGACCATCGGTAAGGTGGCCGGATCGGCCAGAGCAAGAAAAGACCATCGGCTTTTGGTATAAAATATGGCAGGGTGCTTAGCATGCACACGCAAGGGAGCTTCATGCGTGAAGATGGGCCCACGTGCAAAGAGATAATGAAGATACGTTGCATGCAGATTGGAAATTGAAATATTATATCTTTTGATATGTGCCTAGTTACACATGGGATGAAAATGAGTCTACGTGTGCATCAAGAATAAAGAAGAAAGAGGAAAGGTACATAGAAGCTTATGGAAATATTTGAAGCACCACGTGACGATGTTCGGCCTTCAAAGATTATAATAATCCTAATCCAACTGCTTTGACCGAAACAAGGAAGCTTAATTAGTAAAGGCTCCACGTATGGAAGGAGGAGTCACTGTATCGTAGTGCAGTTTCTTTATTTTAAATTAGGACGGTCTGTAATAGATGGTTGGCATAACGTGTTTGAAGTCTTGTAATTAGGAAGCTTTAGGCCCTTCCGGCCGTCGGAGTCTAGGGAAGAGGACAGTCTGTAATAGATGGTTGGCATAACGTGTTTGAAGTCTTGTAATTAGGAAGCTTTAGGCCCTTCCGGCCGTCGGAGTCTAGGGAAGCCCAGGGTATAAATATAAGCCCCCAGCTATTGTAATATCATCATACAACAATCAAACAAACTCGGCGCATCGCCACCCTTTTTACCTTTTCACTACTTTACCTTTCCGGAATGCATTTACATTAAATCATTGACGGAACCTTGGCGCCTGACGTGGGGTTGCATCATCTTGATCTCCGACGGAGGGGTAAGTCCAAGGGATTTTTGGAACCAAGTATCGCGGATCTTCGATTTACGGCGCATCGCTTCTGTCTCGATCTACGGTACTCCCAGTTATCGGTTTTATCATATCTCGTAAGGCTGCATCGTTTGATCTCTTGCTAGATGTGGTAGAATCACAATTATCTTACCTTGATTAAGATTGCATCGGCTGATATTCTCTTAATCTATCGTCTCCTATTTAGTTTGTTATAATTATTAAAGTAGACGATAGATTTGTTCTTAATAGCCTGGTGCATATTTATTCTCAGTCTATTATAAGCTTCGTTACTTAACAAAGCTTTGTTCTCTATCAGCTTTTGATAGCCGACGGCCTCAATACTTTATCATAATTTGTGGTTGTCGCTTTGTGACTATCGGCTTGGAATAGCTGATACTTCACATGCCATACATGACATTTGTATTTCATAATTAATCTACTATATTGATTCGGCTTGACTAGCTGAAACATACTCCTCGTCAATTGAAGGGTCAAGCTGACTGGCACACCCGCGCACTCATCGCGTGCCGATTCGGATCCTGCACTGGAGTTAAGCAGATCTCCCAGGTCCTCATGTGCTGATGCAGAGTTCATCACCGTCGAATTTTTGTGTCAACACATACAAAAGTGTGTTGACGCGAAAATAGGACCTCACCTCCGCGCGCAGCACACGTGACTCCCCGGTCTGTAGCGAGGCGTGCCAGCCAATCTGACTTATTGATTGACAATGGAAAAATATTAGGAATCGGCTAGAGAACCGATGGCCTTTCAGCGACACGTGTACCAGCCAATCGGCCGATACAAGATAAAGCGGGATTGGCCGGCTCAAGAGCGACCGAAGCGCGGGTGCGATCGGCTGGATTGGCCGATCGTGACGTCAGCGCTCGGGTCGGGTAGGTCGGAATCGGCTGCGGTGTTAGAAGCCAATAGGATCTAGATCAAGCGGACGGTAATGATAATAGCTAAAACTACAAGAATTTGGTACGAAAACTTGTAGATCTAGCTAATATCGGTAAGGGGTGAATAAAGAACTAGACGAAACCTCAGCGATGCGCCCGGAGGTTAAAGCCTAGGATTATTCGGTAAAACGGTACTCACAAGCTTGCCGGAGATCAGTTGATGCAGCCCGACGAACTCGAAGCATGACGTTGTAGAAAAGAGAAAAAAACGCAATGGCGAAGTCGCCGAAAAGTAGATGCTGTAAAGGTAGATGCTATAAAGTAGATGCAGTAAAGGTAAAGGGTTTGCTCCGAGGCGGTTTGATTGATATTGGTGTGTACAAATTTTCCGACCACGCAAGGTCGCTATTTATGTCCTGGGGACAAACCCGACTCCTAGCTGATCACTGCACTGCTTACTTGCATCTAAAGACAAAAACTACTAAAAATAGAAAAGGACTCTTGCAGGAGTCAAAATCTTCTTAAAACTGACTCTTTGACCCATCGTCAATCGTAGACTGACCCGCCTCCACCATGCTTTCCATTTGGCGTATCTCTGAATACCGCCTTCTCTTTTCCCTATCGGCCGATTTCCTGGCAGACCATCGGCCGATCGTTTTGACCAACCGGCCCACTGTCAGGGCTGAACCCTTCTGACCATCGGCGAATCTTGTTGACCGTTCTCTTCTTCCTTCAACCGGCCGATCGTACTGTGCTTTCCATCGGCTGCTTCTCCTTATCCTTTTTGACCTGTTTTTCCAAATAACGGTGTCAACACATAGTATGTCTGATCATCACTCGTATCTAGCCTATTGTAGGTGATCTTACCGATTGAACCATTAGCTGATTGAACCAATAGCCGATCAGACTTTATCTGCTTGCCTTCGTTTCCATGGAATAGAATATTCCGGCCAGGATGCTAATCAAGCTATAAACTATAGGAGCTTTGTATGCATCTATGTATACTTGTCTCAAGCATGTGTGTTGATTCCATCGGCTGATATTTCTTTGCCGACCTCTTTCCTGCTCCTTCTCTGCTGATTACCATGCCAACATTATTTGACTCTGGATTTGGTCAAAATTCGGTGTTAACACAAGCTCTCCAGTTTCGGAGTATGAAGGATTCATGCTTTGAAATTCTTGCAAACCTTGAACCTCTTTCCTCTGACCAATGCAGACTACTCCATGGATTTAATACCTCAACCTTTCTGGCAGTGCTCTTCTCACAGCAGGTTTCTTTATAAAAATATTCTAGCCAATATGAAGAACTGAGATAACTTCTCTTCCTTAATGAGTGGACTATTTGAGTCAAAACTACTGACTCCGGATCTATTGTTGCATCAAACTTCGAACCACTGCCCTATTATCACCGAGTCACCTCAAAATATCTTGTAAGTGTGGATCTCGAAATCTTTTCTTGTGAATTTCGGATAAGCCTAGTGTCATTCCTTCGTTTCAGCGAGCTCATGGTGGCGTCAGTAGTAGTGGTAGCATAGGCGACAATAACAGCACCTTGTGACCCCAAGCTCGTGCTTCTCAATAGGATCCACTGGTTGTAGCATCGGCGATTGTCACCTTCAGCCGATCAACATGGGCTCGCCATCATCTTCCTCCATCGTGCGACGCAGGACATCATGCCCCCTCTTGGATGGCTCCTAGTTTGCATGTAACTTGTACTTGCCTTTATGTAAAGAATACACCCACGAGTGTATAGCCGGAGTCCCCGAACAGCCGCGCGTCGCCCAGCAACATAGGCTTGAGTTCACTATTTGTGACGTCGTAACTTCATCAGCAGCTCTATCTTGAGATTTTGTCTGATAATTTCACAGCGTCGACATCTTCGTCAGCTATACTAAAAAATAGTAGCCGATTGCATAGTCCAAGAGTTGTCCCATCGGCTGTGTATTTCCACAATAATTGTATCGGCAAGCTCTCATACTGAGTGATTGGTCCTTCGATACTTATATAATCATTTACTCTCTTCTCGCATGTGACTGATGTAATGCCGACAACAACGGCCGATTGATCAGTTTGTGGCTCTTTGCTAAATCATGTACTTCTTCACTTGCCAGTCTCATCCTCCTTAAGAAACATCTATCAACTTACTCCACCGGCTCTATTACTTTCTACCGAAGGCTATCATCTGAGTCTGCGATTCATCCGACATTGTTTTGTCATCAGAGAGCTTCTGGACTCTGCCAATCATGTTGATGATACCGATCACATTGTGGTTCATGACAGCCAATCCCTTCATCTTGTCGGCTCATCCAGTATTTATTTAGCCAATGGAAATAAATCAGCCACTCCTCCATCGCCTGTTCTTTATCTCCTTCATCCATTGGCTGCTCATGTAGTGATTCTACGGCCATAGAAAAAATGTATGCAGCCAAAACTAAGGCTAGCTCATAAATATGTCTATCAGCTTTTGTGGTAAAACCAGCTTAGCTTGAGGTAAAGTTGACTCTCCAAAACCGATACATCACTTGGCAACTCTGTCAACAGCTCCATACAAATTATTTCTTCTAGAACCAACAACTAATCAGCTGATGCACGCAGTCTTCATCTTGGCCGGCGGAACTCAGGAGCAAGGCACGCATCTATTGATATGTTTGTCAACATTAGATTCTGCTCTTAAGTTCAGACGTTGAACTTTCCTCTTCTGAATCTTAATTAGGACTGGCGTCCCCAGCACCCTTGCGTCGGCATTGATAGTGACAGTAGCCGTGGTGGCAGTAGCAGCGCATGGGCGTTGTCTTGGCTGTTGCCTATCTTCTACTCCTGGCGGCCTTGTAGCATTGGCCTCCAATCGCCGATCGGATCTTCGTCAATGTCGATCTGGTTACTTGGGTGCCGATCTTCCATTTCTAGCTGATGGAGGCTCATGCAGCTAGAAAATTGTCGCTCTATGAGAACTGATGTTGATGCCTGTTATTTCTTTGATCGGCTACCAAGCATACATCTTGTAGCTCTACCATCAGTTTCATCGGCTGCCCATGGAAAAGGACCATCAGCTGTCTATCTGTTTGAAAAAGTATAAATTCCATCAGCCGATATTTTTTATCAGCTATCATTCAATAGTGTGATAAAGACATCTTCCTAGTTAATTAATTCTATCATCAGCAATCACATATTCCCTTAAGCAGCCATCAAATATATTGCACTGCTTCCACTTCTTTGCTCACTACTGGGAAGGAGGCTAATTCTGGTTTATCAGAATCCAATTGATTGTTCCTCCTGAATGCCTTAACTGAATTAGCTACTGATCACTTTGTTTTAGCAGTAGCCAACTTTTGTTTTAAACATAATTGGTCGGATTTTGCAATCTACCAAATGATTTTTCAGCTAACATGTGACTTAATGAAGCTTGATACTTAGTTGCAATCTTCACAGTGTTGGCCTCTTTGAGGATGCAGACTGTAGCCTTGATGTTAGCCAGACGATCCGCGGTCTGTTCTAGTGTCTTGTGATAGCATCTTCTGAGCTGTAGGTGGCTGTCAATTCTTGGTGATGCTGCTTGAGTGTTTCTCATGAGTTGCTTTATCTAATAGTGTACCATTTGGTAAAATAACGCCAAAGACGAGGTTTGTCTGTCAGCTATCACCAGTTAACTTTCTTGAACTTAAGCACTGAAAGTGGCATTTAATGCTCAAAATAATTCGGCCGATTTGAGGTGTTCTGCATCGTTCTCTGGTCATCTTGAAGATAGAAGCTTAAGCAGACAGACATGTTCATGTGCCGATGTGTGACATAGCGTCAGCCTCCCGCTTGTATGTTCTATGTCAGTCATACCTTCGTCGGCTTTTCTGTGAAGCAGTAAAGTTCGACTCCTAAGCAAACAAAATGATTAATCACTTGATGAGGAGCTTAATTATCCGTCTTGTGCCTTATTGGCTCTCCCAGTTTCAAATTTTGAATGATCGGCTGTACTGGAATTTATATCAGCCTTCAACTTAACACTTCGACCCAGCTGTTCTTATCGGTAGCCGACGTTCGTAAGAAATTCTCAATTTTCCATCGGCTTTTCCTCTGGCCATGAGTACGCAACTAGAGTTTCCAAACAGCTGCAAGTTCTCTAGAAACTTCATTTCGTCATCAACCATGATTCTGGACGTGCAGCAACTGGACGTACCCATCCAATATTCTGTTGTTGTTGTGTATCAACTCCGGTCTTGAAATTATCCTTTAAACTATATACCAGCTGATGGGCACACCAACCAACGCGTACACGGTTTAATCCTTTTAGCCAGTGGTAGAAATTCGGCTATTTGATTATGCCTAACAATGATAGCCGACTAAAGAATTTGTTCCATCGGCTGTTTTCTATTTTCCCCTGAAGATACTATCGGCAAGCATTCTGTTTCCAACGCTCAGCACCTTGTTGTATGCGACTTACTTTTGTAGAGCTGATAACTAATCAGCTGGTGTGTGAATTTGTAACTGGTCGGCTGATGCTTCCTCTCAAGTGTTTAACCGATGCATGCAATCTTCTATTAGCTGCTGACTTTCCAATACGCTTACTGTCCCCACGACCTGGTATGCATGGTTCTGCAGCTCCATTGCAACTACTGCACCTTAAGACCTGGAGCAGTCGTCAGCTCTGGCCGAGATTTTCCTTGAGTCAGCCGTATGGCTTTGCTCACCGATAATAGTGATGCATCTTGTCGATATAATCATCAGGGATAATCCGTCGTGAATACGGTACTGGACCAGTAGTTCTGTAGAAAAACCATCAGCATCAACGTTGGGACGGTGTACTGGCCTAGACGTCCATGCCAAGATCAACCCTCAGAAGTATGTCATCCCTGTCGTCGATGATCAATGTCAACGTATTAACTTTTAGCAGCTCTGAGACCTCCAAACCACACTCCGATTGGTGATTTGACTGAAGATCTCGGCTAGTCATGCAGTTGAGGTTGCAGTGATTCAACTGTCCATCAATCCTGATTGATTTCCTTGTGGCCATACATCAGTTTGCACAGAGCTTCCAAGTATCGGCTTAATTAATTAATAGCCGATGCATAAAAATGCCATATATGAGAAAGAATCCCATGGGTCAGAAATCATTAAATCTCTTTCTTCAATTAGACATATCTGTTCGGTTTTTTCTCCTGTTTATTTCATCGGCTATTATTTAAATTAAGCAACCGATATTTCTCGTACATGCTAGCATGAAGTGCGGCATGTGTGTCCTTGCCGATGACACATCAGTCAAGATGAAGCTTTCTGATAAATCTTCTTTTTCATCGGCTAAATAATTTATCTGAAGGAGAAGGATAGGCTAACAACAATTCTTCATCTGACGCACGTACTTACATTTGTTTAGGTGCCAATTGATCTACTCCACTTTTCGCGTAGGGCAGTTATCAGTAGATACATACCGCGTAGGGCATTAGGCATTGTCATAGACATGCCTGCTTGATGACGAGTCGGCGCAGATCCGTCCGCTAACAATGTTGTTGTAATCGTTGTTGTCGAAACAGTCGTTGATGAAGTCGCTAGCGAGATCATCAACGTTCGAGCTTGATGGTGACTCTTTTGGCGAGGTCAACGAAGAGTGGTTGCGCTCCATTGGCTGACTTTGTTGCTATTCTACCGGCCAACCTTTGCTCCAATCGGCTATATTTTAAATAAAGCAGCCGATATATCTCGTCTAAGTGTCGCATTCCACGTGTCTGCATATGTGCGGCATGCATGTAAAAATAGACCTGTACATCATCAGCCTTCATCCTAATTAATTTAATCATCAATCCCATCTGAATAGCATGCACATAGCCGATATCTCGCCGTCTTTTATCAACAAAGAACTGTATTTCAAACAACATGTAGCCAAAACATATAGTTTTTTGGTTTTCAATCACGAGGCAACATAATGATTGGATAGGCTTTAAATGACATGTGCCCCATCATCCAGTCGATTGGAGATGTCAGCTTTAAAATTTCATACGTATAACTCTTGTCCGCCTGGATCCCATGGAAAATAATCTTGAGGTAGCTGACGCTTCAGGGCAATAGTTTCGGATTCTCGATCGCCCGGATCCCATTGAGAATATCCCTTGAGCAACCAATTTTCTTGAATAGTATCTCTATGTTTTTGATCACCTGGCTCCCATGGAAAATATCTTCTAAGCAGCCAATATTTGCGACTAATTTTTCTGGATAGCATGCAACAAATAATCCAAGAGTCCGCTTCTTGCTCTGCTTCTGCTATCCATCCATTGGCCGCTTCATCTTTCTTTTGTGGTTCGCCAGCTTGTTTCTCTCTATCTTTGTAATTGGCTGGAACTTCCTCCTCCTGGGTGTCTTCAGAGCTATGTTCTTCTCCATATTGGTTTCCAGTTGAAAACTCACAGTCTGGGTTTTGCACTTTGTGATCTGAGACCTCTAACCCATTAATCATCCGGGTACTCAATGTTTTAGCATTAATTCCTTCCTCTTGGCTGTTTACTTCGGATGTATTGATTGGAGAAGGATTTATGCTAGTCTGAACTGAACATGCAAGCTCCTCTGTTTTAACCTTTTCTTGATGAATAACTATTTGGTCTTGCATATCCGTCACCACTTGTGTTTTTGCTGAACCAAACCGATGAGCCATTGGTAGTGCTTCCTGAGGAACGAACTGTAGCTGAATATCCTCTGTTTCCTGTTGACAGTTCCTTTGTTCTGATTGTTGTAGTTGTCCTGATAGCTGGGAATATTGCAGCCCCCCAGGCCAAGACTGCTGTGTCTTTGGTTGTGGTTGATAAGCTATCGGCTGCTGAACCGATATTTGCGGTTGATACGCCGTCGGCTGTATAGCTGATTCTTGCGACCAATAACTTCCTGGTTGTTGTAATCGAACCAATGGCTGGACAGATTGCAGCCCCCCGGTCCAAGATTGCAGAGCTATTGGTCGTGACTGTTGATCTATCAACTGCTCATCCATGGTTGGCGGCTGATAAATTTCTGATTTTTGAGGCTGAGCTACAGGAATTGCTTGTTGTAATTCTTGCACCATCGGCCAACTTGCTTGCTGAACCATTGGTTGATGAGCTTGAACATGTGGCTGGAAAGCTATCGGCTGAGGAGCCGATTCTTGAACCCATCTCTGCTGTGAACTTTGGGGAATAAATTGTGATTCCAGAACACCACTTTGACAGCCTGTCATTCCTTGAATTTGAGTAGTGTTCATAGGCGTATATCCAAGAGTGTTGAACACATCCTCATGTGCCAGCGGCTGTGGCGTGTATCCAAGAACGCGGAAGAAATCCACTTGTGGCAGCGGTAACGAGCTGGAGGGAACTGGTGCAGTTTGAGGAACTGTCATCGGCTGATAGAAATTATCCTGATGTGAGCATGGCGAAATTAAAAAATTACCATAAGCCGATTCATCAGTTGTACTCATGCTCGTCGTTGCATAATTTAATGCTCCAGGATTCATGTATGCTGATTCTTCATAGCTTTGCTGTTGAATTGGATAGTAAGAAGAAGCAGTATTAGCCGATGTCATCGGCTGTTGATAATACGTTCTCTCATACCTTTGTTGTTGGGCAAACTCAGAGAACGCGCTCTTTATGGCATTGCTTATAATATCCACCAATATTCCAGATTGACTGTCCATAGCGATGTACTCCTCGAGCCACTCTGGATTCGTTGTGGATATTGTCTTCGTGTCTCGCCAGATGATATAATAATAGGGATTTAATCTTCGAGTCCCACCAGGCGTGCCAAAAGTGTGTTGACGCGAAAATAGGACGTCACCTCCGCGCGCAGCACACGTGAGTCCCCAGTCTGTAGCGAGGCGTGCCAGCCTATTTGACCTGTTGATTGACAATGGAAAAATATTAGGGATCGGCTAGAGAACTGATGGCCTTTCAGCGACACGTGTACCAGCCAATCGGCCGATACAAGATAAAGCGGGATCGGCCGGCTCAAGAGCGACCGAAGCACGGGTGCGATCGGCTGGATTGGCCGATTGTGACGTCAGCGCTCGGGTAGGTCGGAATCGGCTGCGGTGTTAGAAGCTGATAGGATCTAGATCAAGCGGATGGTAATGATAATAGCTAAAACTACAAGAATTTGGTACGAAAACTTGTAGATCTAGCTAATATCGGTAAGGGGTGAATAAAGAACTAGACGAAATCTCAGTGATGCGCCTGGAGGTTAAAGCCTAGCATTATTCGGTAAAACGGTACTCACAAGCTTGCCGGAGATCAGTTGATGCAGCCCGACGAACCCGAAGCACGACGTTGTAGAAAAGCGAAAAAAACGCAATGGCGAAGTCGCCGAAAAGTAGATGCTGTAAAGGTAGATGCTATAAAGTAGATGCAGTAAAGGTAAAGGGTTTGCCCGGAGGCGGTTTGTTTGATATTGGTGTGTACAGATTTTCCGACCACGCAAGGTCGCTATTTATGTCCTGGGGACAAACCCGACTCCTAGCCGATCACGGCACTGCTTACTTGCATCTAAAGACAAAAACGACTAAAAATAGAAAAGGACTCTTGCAGGAGTCAAAATCTTCCTAAAACTGACTCTTTGACCCATCGTCAATCGTAGACTAACCCGCCTCCACCATGCTTTCCATTTGGCGTATCTCTGAATACCGCCTTCTCTTTTCCCTATCGGCCGATTTCCTGGTTGACCATCGGCCGATCGTTTTGACCAACTGGCCCACTGTCAGGGCTGAACCCTTCTGACCATCGGCGAATCTTGTTGACCGTTCTCTTCTTCCTTCAATCGGCCGATCGTACTCTGCTTTCCATCGGCTGCTTCTCCTTATCCTTTTTGACATGTTTTTCCAAAAAACGGTGTCAACACATAGTATGTCTGATCATCACTCGTATTTAGCCTATTGTAGGCGATCTTGCCGATTGAACCATTAGCTGATTGAACCAATAGCCGATCAGACTTTATCTGCTTGCCTCTGTTTCCATGGAATAGAATATTCCGGCTAGGATGCTAATCAAGCTATAAACTATAGGAGCTTTGTATGCATCTATGTATACTTGTCTCAAGCATGTGTGTTGATTCCATCGGCTGATATTTCTTTGCCGACCTCTTCCCTGCTCCTTCTCTGCTGATTACCATGCCAACATTATTTGACTCTGGATTTGGTCAAAATTCGGTGTCAACAGAAGGTCCAAGAAAAAAAAAGTTGGACACATGAAGGTCCAAGAAAAAAAAGGAGAAAAAAAGAAAAGATAGCCATGTCCACAAAAGAGTCAAAATAGAGAGAGAGAGAGAGAGAGCGGATCATGCAAAATGGAGTTACAACAAATCAGATGGTAATAACTAGCACCCATTCCGGGCCTAGTGTACACCTTACCATCATCACAACGTTCTTTATACATATGGTAATATCTAGCACCCATTCTGGGCCTAGTATCCACTTACCATATCCATCATATCCCTACACATGCACATCTTGATCTGATTGTATGATTTGATTTTCTCCTTGGATCCAGTTTTTGACTTTGCAATACATGTGATGCAAGTATGCCTCATCTTTATACCCTACCTTGAGCTCCATATATAGCCATCATTAGAAGTAGGTTGAAGAAAGGCAATCTAATGCCTTGGTGAGGACTATACACATTGAGCGATTTGAGAGAATCAAATGAGGTGCCAAGCAAGGTTTATTTTGAAAACTTATTGAAAAAAATCCCAAGATAATTGACATGAGGAGTAGAAATGATTCAATTCAAGATCGTTCCATTCCTCAACTACCCAAGATGGCATGATAGACACTTCAAAGTTCACAATGCAAGGTATGATTCGGAATATCTCTTATGCTCTCTTCATACCATTGGAAATTTTTGTTTTCACCTTGGTCCTTAACCTTTACTCGAGGACGAGCAAAGGAACAAGTGTGGGAGTGTGTTGACGGTCGTTAAGTCCCTATTTTCGACCCTCAACTTTGAACAAATTTCACTCCATCAAGGCTTGCATCATAGATGTGGGGTTATAAACTAACGAATTCCACGAGCTTTGGTGAATATTTGGATGTAGGTCATAATGAGACATTATAGCACAAATAAAGCATCTTTACAAACAACCTCAAATGCTTAGTTTGATAGCACCATTGCGAAGTTCTGGTCGAGATGATCGAAATGGAGTTTTGGTTCACCCAATTCGGAGTCCGGATGCAGAAATTATGCCTCACGGAAGATTGTGACACGAGACGTGACGGGGGTAGGTGCGGCCGAACCTAGTAGGTTCGGCTGGACCTATCAACCTCCTCCGATCAACAACAGACTTTGCCAAATGCCTCTACACCTAGCATAATATCCAAGGGGACCAAATCCATGAGCCAGACATCAATTTCATGCATGTTTTAGGTGCTAACGAGGTTCCACGAGTTGTGTTGAGGTTTTATCTGCAGGATCAAGATTAGGGAGCAATTCCGAAGCACCGAGCCACATAAGGTAGGCACGGCTGCACCTAGTAGTGCGCCTGACCCTACCTTGCACCACTATTCAGGTTCACACCGAGTGTAGTCCCGTGCACCAGCTCCCAAAAGTCCAAAATCATCACGATCATGTTGGATCAAGCGAACACACCACAGGCGAGCTGCACAGGGGCCAGGAGGCAGGGCCGGCCACACCACTAGGGCCAGCCGAACCTCCAGGGCCGGCCGCACCTGCCCAACTCGTCCAAACGTGCCACCAAGCCTCGGTCACTTCAGGGAACACAGCTAGGAATGATCCTGATCGAGAAAACAAGGTCGGTTTGATCCAGAGTTTGAGATTAGCCTCACTTGGATCCATGGACCCACAAGCCAGTGAACAACCGACATGGGACAACATTCAAGAATTCATCTACCAACTAGAGCACGATCCGAAGTGGATGACAAGAGGGCCCAGGGCCGGCCGCACCAAGAGGTCGGGCCGCACCAAGAGGTCGAGCCGCACCAAGAGGTCCGGCCGCACCTCCTTCACTCAGCCAACTAACCCACAACCGTCTTCAAACTGCCTCAGGGACCAAATCACAAATGCACGATCGAAGTCGGTGGAAATCATAGGGCTGGCCGCACCTAGAGGCACGACCGCACCTCCTTGCTCGGCACTTCAGCTCCCTCTCGCCTACAAGAACCCCCTCCTGCAGCCACCGACCCATTGGGGCTACATATAGAGCCTGGCACCTCGTAGAAGAGTGTACAAGTGATTAGAAGCAAGTGGCGGAGTCCTCCATAAGTTAGTCTTCAGAAAGGAGGGGGAGAGAGTTGAGTGTTGGAGTAGAAGCCGGAGTGTCGGCCTTCTTCCCCTTCCTCGGCGGGTGCGGTACAACTACGGTTGTCCACACCTGGGATATTTTGTAAGCTCAGATTCGTGAGTAACTAAGTCTCAAGTCATTTCATCGTTCGCTCTTAGGTTCTTCGATTGCATTTAGTAGTTTCTGCTTGTTGTGATTGCTTTGCTTTGGATCCGAGTAAAGTAGTGCTTGGTTAGTGTAGACGTGGTGTCTAGGCTTTCCAGTACCTTGGAATGCTTCCCGGTTCAACAGAATAGTTGTGGTACCCTAGGGAGGTGACAGCTCCGGACGTGCTTTGTAGTCCACCACGTTAGTTCCGGCAGCTAGGTGTTACGACATCAGAGCCCCCTTCTCATCCCTTTCTGTGGCTCTTTTCCCTCTGGCCCCGACGAGCGACAAGTTTTGCCTTGATTCTATCCGTGGCTCTCACGAGTCCCAAACTTCATCAGCTATCCCCTCTCTACCCGAAATCTACCCTTGCCTTTCTATCCTTCGTCACCATATCCCCTAGACGAATTAGTTCAGGTTCACAACACTTCTCGTTCCCCATGGAAATCGATACCTTGGAATACTCCCGAGTGAAAGCTACAACGGTATCCATGCGCTTACGGATCTATCTGTGATCGTGTAGTATACCAACAGGCTTTCTGACGCCGTTGCAAATCTAGTAACGACGTAAGAAGTGCCAACACACCCCTCACTGATGTGATGACGGAGCGTCCATGCGAGCTGCTCCATATGGACCTTGTTGGCCCAGCTCGTGTGCGATCTATGGGTGGGAAGTGGTACGTCCTGGTTGTGGTGGACGACTACTCTGGGTATGCGTGGGTTTTCTATTTGGATGAGAAAGGGGAGACGTTTGGTTTTGTTCGAGATCTTGTCTTGAGGTTGAAGAACGAGAGGCACGGAGATGCCATACGCGCGATCTGCAGTGACAATGGCTCGCAATTTAGAAACTCTCGTTTCGAAACCTTTTGCCATGACTTGGGTCTTGAACACCAGTTCTCTAGTCCGTATACGCCTCCCCAGAACGGCGTGGTGGAAAGGAAAAATAGAACCTTGTGCGAAATGGCTCAGATGATGCTCGATGATCATAGGACTCCGAGAAGGTTCTGGGCTGAGGCGGTGAATACCGTGTGCTATGTGTCGAACAGGATTTACCTCAGGGTGCATAAGAAGAAAACATGCTACGAGTTGATGCACGGTAGAACCCCCAAGGCGAGTCACTTCCATGTGTTTGGGTGCAAATGCTTTATCCTAAAGAAAGGTAAGAAGTTGGAAAAGTTCGAGGCTAGGTCTGTCGATGGTATTTTCTTTGGTTATGCGTCTCATTCTAAAGCCTTTTGAGTGCTCAATCTTGAAACTAACCAAATCATGGAGACTTGCGAAGTTACCTTCAACGAGACATAGCCACGTAGTTAGCTTGTTTTTGAGTGTGCAGGTGACGAGGAACTTGGCGAGGAGATTTTCCAGGAGGAGGAGCATGAACATGGAGATGATGAAGATGGTGGTGTGGCACCCACGACTGAGCATGAACATACTACTTCAACTACGATCGTGGACGGTCCTTCTCCCACACCTACAACGACGTGCCGAGATCGTGAGGAAGCTCTAGCTGAGGGAGAGGTGGCTTCAAGGCGAGAAGCTCCCCGGCGAGTACAAGTGGATCATCCAGCTTCAACGATCATCAGGAACATCAACGAACGCACTACACGGCCGAGGTCTCGTAATGATTCTCACTTTGCCCATGCTGCTTTTGTTGCTACTTTTGAGCCTAAAGACATTGGACATGCGCTATCTGATCACAATTGGGTCAATTCGATGCATGAGGAGTTGGAGAATTTTGAGAGAAACCAAGTTTGGGAGTTAGTGGAGCCTCCACTGGGGTGTAAGCCGATTGGGACAAAATGGGTGTGGAAAAATAAAGAGGGAGAGAAAGGAGAAGTGGTGAGAAACAAGTCAAGGCTTGTTGCTCAGGGGTACTCACAGAAAGAGGGGATCGACTACGAGGAGACATTCGCTCCCGTAGCTCGTTTGGAGGCATTTAGGATCCTTCTAGCCTTTTCCGTGGCTAAAGGGTTCAAATTGTTCCAAATGGACGTGAAGAGTGCTTTCCTGAACGGTGTTTTGGAGGAAGTAGTGTACGTGAGGCAACCACCGGGGTTTGAGAGTGAGAAGTACCCCCACAGGGTGTACAAGTTGAGGAAGGCGCTGTATGGGCTGAAGCAGGCGCTTAGAGCTTGGTATGGTAGGTTGAGAGGGTTCCTGTTTGAGAGAGGTTTTGAGATGGGGAAGGTAGATCAAACCTTGTTTCTCCTCTTTGGTTGCAAGGTTTGCATAAGACATGAGTAGGGAATTTGAGATGAGCATGATGGGCGAGTTGCAGTTCTTCCTTGGGCTTCAGATCAAGCAATCGAAGGAAGGAACTTTCGTACACCAAGACAAGTACACCAAGGACATTGTGAGGAAGTTCAAGATGGAGGACTCCAAGGCCATGGCGACGCCTATGAGTACGACTACAGCTCTTGATGTGGACGAGGATGGTGAACATGTGGACCAGAAGGAGTACCAAAGCATGATCGAGTCACTCCTGAACTTGATGGCAACGAGGCCGGACATCCAATTCTCGGTATGTCTGTGCGCTCGTTTTCAAGCATCTCCAAGGACTTCACATCGGCAAGCAGTCAAGCGCATATTCAGGTATTTGCGTCATACTCCCGACTTCGGCATTTGGTACTCCACGTCTTCTTCTTTGGCTCTTCATGGATTTACGGACGCGGATTTTGCCGGGTGTCGGTTGGATAGGAAGTCCACTTCTGGGACTTGCCAATTCTTGGGTTTTTCTTTGGTGTCTTGGTCTTCCCGCAAACAATCGAGTGTTGCTCAATCTACTACCGAAGCCGAATATGTTGCCGCAGCTAGTTGTTGCTCTCAGCTCCTTTGGATCACATACACCATGAGCGACTTTGGTGAGGAGTATACCCATGTTCCACTTCAATGTGACAGCACTAGTGCCATAAGTGTTGCAATGAACCCAGTTCTCCATTCCAAAACCAAGCACATAGAAGTGAGGTATCATTTCCTGAGAGACAATGTTGAGAAAGGGAAAATTGCTTTGATCCATGTACCCACACATGACCAGCTAGCCGATATTTTCACCAAGCCCCTAGATCAAGCAACTTTCACTCGTTTGCGGGGGGAGCTTGGTGTGCGTTTGATTTCCTGAGTTGGGTGTGTGGGAGCTCCTTTGTAGCATATGTATAGCTTTCCTTTGTGCATTTCTTGCATTTTGCATGGCATATGTAACATGATGTATAGGCATCTTTGTATCTTAAGTTGCATGCTTTTTGTATCATATGCATTGTGTAGGAAAAGCTTCTCTTATATACATAGTTCACCATGACGTGCTATATATGATCTTGTGAGCTAATTTGGTATGATATGGCTTAGTGTGACTTAGCTCTTGATAATCTTGATTTATATCCATGGTTGATAGCTATGTTTTTGAAAAATGTCACATGTATGCTCTCTTGTGAGTAAATGCCTTTATATAATCTTGACATGTTTTTGTGGCTTGGCTATGCTTAATTTGTGTTTGGATAGCTTATTTTGATCATATGGGGCCAAAGGCTCATTTACCACCATGAATGTTTAGCCCCCACGCTTTATCTTGTGGCGGGGCATAAGTTCCTTTTTGTTGCAAAGACATTTCATAAACCAAATATAAATCTGAAAATGAAATGTAAATTGCTTGGAAAATGTGCTCCCATGTCATATGTCCTTAATTTACTTGCTTTTGGGTGCTAAACCGTTGCATGTTGCTTACCAATGAGAAGTCTCATATTTAGAAGTAAGCACATGGCTCGGTGGCTTTGACATGACATGAGGTGCTTGTGGGTGTTTATGATGGTATTATGCTTAGAATGGTTGTCCTAGCATGAAGTTTGTGTGGCTTTGCCATTTTGACATGTTTTGCTCATGTTTAGGACTTTGCTCATGAGAGGGAAATTTTTCGCAAAAATAGTCATTTCTATCTTTGCCATTTTGATCCACAAAGCCAAGACCGAAGACGGAGGTGCAGCAGCATCAGGCCGGTCTGATCGGTGGGTCTGACCGGTCTAACCGGTGGGTACCGGTCTGACCGGTGAGGAGCACCGGTCTGAACGGTGTGCGACGACGTAGTCCGGAGACTTCGAAGCGGAGGACACGCGTCGGGATCGCAAGGCTTGCGTCGAGGCTAAGTAAGTTTGCGGTCGCTGGGCATCCGTCCGATGGTGCGACGACAAAGTTTCCCAAAGTGCCCCTCGGGGGCGTGTATCCTAGTATTAGGCTTTAGGGGTAGTTTCGTCTTTCGGTTGCCTCCATATAACCCAAGTGGTGAGAGGATGGCAGCCATCTCTTGGAACCCTAGCTCATTTTGTTTTGCTATTTTCCTCTTCCTTTTTCCTTTGGAATTTCTAGGACTAGCTTGAGAGCTTCATGGTGAGATCTTGAGAGAGGGATGGATGACCGGGTGGCAAGCTAGACCTTGTATGAACCTTCATGGTATGTATAGATGATTCGGCGTGGTTCCTCAAGGCTTGATTGTGTCTCTCCTGTTTTCCCTTTTTGGTGATTTTCGGAGCCTTTTCTTGGCGATTTTCTTGTGGCGGTTTTGAGACCTTTCTCTTTGGGATTTGGTGGGGGATGTATGCATGAACCCTTCGTGGTTCTTTTCCCTTTGATTCCCCTCCCAAATCCGTGAGCAAAGGGGCTCAATTTTGGGGTTTTCTTGGCTCTAGGGTTAGAGGCATTCTTGGTGGAAATCCTTCGATTCCTCTTGTTCTAGCCAGTTTTGGTGGACCAAATCATGGCTATGGAGTGCCCATGAGGTGTTCCTACTATCCCCAAAGTCTTATGCGAATCCGTGGAGCGAATTGGGAGATCGGGAGTTGGATTTGGAGGAGTTGACCCGCGGGTGTTGTACATCCCGAGAGCTCAGGTCCTGACCGGTCTGACCGGTGCCTCTCACTAGTCTGACCGATGCAGACCCTTGGTTGGGTTTTGCTCGGGTGAACGTCTTGGTGAGTTCCCTGTTGTCTCGTGTTGCTGCTGTTTCGAGTTTGGTCAGTTTTGGAGCTCGGTAGGTCTGTTTGGTGGATTTGGGATTTCCTGGCTTGGACCGGTCTGACTGGCGAGCTACACCGACCCGACCGGTGTAGGAGCCTTCTATGGAAGTTCTCAGGTTTTGCCAGGTTGCTCCAGCAGGGACCGGTCTGACCGGTGTGTGTGACCGGTCTGACCGGTGCAGTCCAGTGGTGCTCGAGTTGCTTGTTCCGCTGCGTTCTCGAGTAGGTCTAGGTGGTTGTTGGTTCCTAGGACTAGTAGCACTCCAGTGGCTACGTGGTCTTGGCCAACTTGGGTAGTTGAGCCGGAGACGTTATTTGGTTAGCCGTGTTCGTCTTGTTGGAGTAGCCATCTCCTTCGAGAAGAATTTTTATCGACTCCCATTCACTCCCCCTCTCTGGTCGCCAGTTTCGGTCCTTCACACTGGTCCCAGGCCGTAGTGCGACCGTAATCGGAGAATCATCATCTGACTTAACACATTGCACTTAGAATGTGTGAAGATCTCTGGTACAAGGAGCAGCCATTTTGAGATCATCACCACTGAGAAGGCTCTTTCGGAATTTGTAATTTGGGTTAGTCATAGCCCAAGGATTCTTCTTGGTGTTTCTCTCAGATCGCTTTGGGTTAGTCATAGCCCAAGGATTCTTCTTGGTGTTTCTCTCAGATCGCTTTCTAGTAGGCATCTTAGAGGTTTTAGTTACAACAATTTTCTTTTCCTGCTGCTTTGAAATGGCTGAAGAAGGTTTCTTAAGGGCTTGCTTGCCTGCTGTAGGTGGTGTAGAGCTTTTATTTTTGGCAAGTTTCTTTTCTTGCAGCTTTGAAATGGCTGAAGGTTTCTCAAGGGCTTTCTTGCCTACTGTATGTGGTGTAGAGATTTTATTTTCGGCAAGTTTCTTTCCTTGCTGCTTTGAAATGGCTGAAGGTTTCTCAAAGGCTTTCTTGCCTAGTGGTGTCTCACCAGGAGCTATTACAGAGGTATTGGGCCCAGATGTACCTACAACTTTCTTCGAAATGTCGTCGACAGATTTATCAGCACCAGCCAACACATCACTCTGGTTTCCTGGTAACGGTGGTGTCTCACCAGGAGCTATTACAGAGGTATTAGGCCCAGATGTACCTGCGGCTTTCTTCAAAATGTCATCGACAAATTTATCAGCATCAGCCAACATATCAATCTGGGCTCCTGCTTTGGCATGATTGTTTGAGCACTTTCGTTTGGGGTGTAGGTTTTGTTGTTTCATGAGGAGGAGAAGGAGGAGGAGGTGGTGGTGGGGATGGAATATTTGGTGTCTCTTGCGGATGTGGGGATGCAAGTTTTTCTGTTTTTTCAGGACGAGTAGTAGTAGGTGGGGATGGAATATTTGGTGTATCTTGCGGATGTGGGGATGCAAGTTTTTCTGTGTTTTCAGGATGACGAGGAGGAGGTGGGGATGCAAGTTTTTCAGGACGAGGAGGAGGAGGTCCGAATGGAACGTCTTGCGGATGTGGGGATTGAGGAGGAGGAGGAGGAGGATGTGGGGAACCATGTGAGGAAGGAACCTGTCCCATACTCTGTGAACTACAAGGAATCTGTACCGTGGCCTGTGAACGAGATTTATATGTTGGTGCTCCCTTGATGTGAATCCGACACCTTCTCCACTCTAACCTCTGTCCTTCAGCTTGTCCGAGTTTCATCACCTCGTCATTAGGAGGGTATTCCACTAGTTCATCCGCAAAGATATTATATACAAAGAGCACTTGAACCACAACACAGTCTTCATGAATCGGGACTGTTTGTAGCGTAGTCTGCTCTGGATGAACAAGACCAATTGCAGCCTCACATTCAAGACCCCTCCACGTGATCCATAGGCCACAGTGTGTGGGTTCAGTCAACATGCCTATAAGGTCTTCCTGTGTACGATCGTCACAGCGCACCTCCGTCGTCAACTCTGTAGTGCCATCGATCAAACCTATATTATCTACGGACACACAGCTGCTCTTCAGTGTGGCGGATGAAGGGCTTGCGTGATTGGACACTGGTGACAACACCACCTGGTGACAACACCACCTCTTTAGTAAACTGTTCTGCATCTGCATCTCAGCCACCAGTTCTTGCTTGATTTGTTCCTTTATCTTTTCCGTATCAACTGATGCGTCGGTCTTCATCCTGTTCCTCTTCATGTACATGGAAGCGTGCTGAGGCCATGCATACTTCTAGCCTTGGTAGCTGGAGACACCACGCACGCGACCTGGTTGTTTAGGGCGGCCCAAGCACTGACTTAGCACATCATACTCCCTCTGCCCTGCCATTCCTGAAGATTCTGCACATGCATTCTTCTCCTTGATGTCTGTAGCCAATTTTTCTACCTCTTTGTTGTTGAACACTATCACAGCAACACGGTCTTTAATCACTAGCTTACTCCTTGCTCGCAGCCAATTCTTGGAACGATCGTCAGGGTAGGCGTCATATGGGTTGGGGATACCAGCTATTGCTAATTGTCTGTCCTCTTCCTCCCATTGTTCTAGTTTCACAGTATAACCAGCTGGACCCATGCTGTGCTCGCTTGTGTTCCGGCTTCGGAGTTCTTTGAACTCCTTCCACTGTTCCGGGACGATAAACGGGTGCCTTGTAAATGGCTCAAGTCCTTTTCTGATAAAATCTCACCTAAGCTGAAGTCTAAATTGTCTCCATGCCTTGGCTGCCGTCTTCCAGAAAAGCTTGAATGCCTACGGTTTCACGCCTTCCTGGAACTTCAAGTGTTTCTGCACATGCTTATCAAACAAGTCTCACTTTTTATCATTGCTTAGTTCTTTAAATTCTGGCAAGTGCAAAGGTATCTTTTGTCTAGCAACGAGCCCCGCAAGCGCCCTGAACCTGCGCTTTTGAGTCAATGGTACTGGCACCCCCCCATGTCGACCTCAGTGACTATCATTGTGTCACTTGGCCACTTTGTGGATGTCGTTAGCGCTCTGCCTCGGCGCTGAGACCCACCCACCTGGTCTTGTTGTGCACTAGCAGTGCCATAACCCTCTTCTTCATCTTGTGGCCCAGGTCTATAGTCCTCGTCAGATTTATCCTGTGAATTAATAGTCAAGGGATTTTGAGGAAGGTCAGCTCAGTGTCCAAGAATAGCACAAAAAGCAGACCATACTGCTAGCTCTCCCAGGAGATATGCTACAACAGGAGACAAGTAGAGCACATTTTTAGTTAACCATGCTTAGCAGCTAAGCATGAGAAAATATATAAGAAAACAATTATAGTAACTACTTTAGCCCACTATAATATCATTGGTTATATGGTAAACCATTAACATAAATGCAAAATTCAGTAACCAAAAAATTAGTTCACGCAATGCGACCTTACCATTTTAAAGAGGAAGATGCAGGCTGCCTCTGTTGCTGATGAGGTACTTATTCAACTTGGAGAGAATGTGCACATGTACATAGGAACAAGAGCAAAACCAAATATAAGAGTCAATCTAAAGGGAAATGCTAAGTATGTATACCATCAACAGCTAAGTATGTCCACATGTACTTATACAAAGGAGCCACAGGGTATGCCGGGTATGCACCGGCATACCTTGCAATTCCCACAAGTACAAGTATATTTATACACATTTATATAAAAAGAAAAGCATACGCACGCATATGTTGTATACTTGATTATCTGAATGCATGTGTGCTGCATACGCTCGCTTGGCCTAATTGCATAAACTCGAGCAAATATACCAAATTACGTTGTTAATTTTACAATTATTACTGAATTGTTGTTAATTTTACAATTATTACCGAGTTGGTAGAATGGATTTACCGAATTGTATAAGACATTTTTAGAGCGGCATACCATAAGCTCAAATCCTAGATTCGCCACTGACCTTGTCACTGTCGAAGCGGAGGGATCTCTACTCCTCGTCGCTGCCTGCTCGCCGCCACGTCCTCATCCTCGCGTTGACCTTGTGGCTGGATCCCTCCTCTTCCTCTTAGTCATCGTCGTCACCGTCGTCGCTGGATCCCTCCTCTAGTCGTCATCGTCGTCGTCACCACTGCTGGGTCCCTCCTCCTTCAGATCTCGCTGTCAGTGGTGTGGCGTGCGTTGCGCCGAGCGTGGTGTGGCGCGCGTCTCAGCGAAGGGGTGTAGCGTGCGTCACGGCGTGGGGGGAGGTGAGGGGGATGAAGGCGAGGGGGAGAAAGCGGCGGCGGCGGCGCGAGGGGAGAGTGGGAGGAGACTGCGTGAGGGAGGCGTCCTTCCCTACTAACCTAGCGCGAGTGGGCTTGTGTGGGCCTTAAAACGAGTAATGTAGTCAAGTACTACTCTGCTACTATATCATAAACATGAGATAAAAAAATCTAATTTTAAGAAATTTGGTTAAACAAGTGTGGTTGTTGATATTTTATTCATATACTAAATTACCAACTATGAATTTTTCGTATTTTTTACGAATTTTTAGGTGCTGTTTATGGGCTCTAATATGACATGCATCACAAGTTCACATCACCAAGCAAACAAGTGTGGCTGTTGATATCGCATCACATGTTCACATATGACATGCATCACAAGTTCACATCACCAAGCAAACTAACTCATAACAAACATATTCACATCTGACATGCATCAGCAGGGCACATCACCAAAATAAGACTGCATCAACTGGGCGCATCACCAAACTAGATTTAGCTGCAAGGGAACTAGTTAGCTAGATGGCTTCTTTTGTGCTGCTGCCTCAAGTTCAGCTATCCTTGTCTCTAGTTTTGCAACTCTTTCTGCCAGCTCAGCAGTCTTCTTTAGAAGTTCAATCTCCTGCCTCTTTTGTGCGACTTTAAGCTGCTCATCCTGCTTGTCGATTCCTTTTCAGATGTAGTCAATGTCATCCCAAGTAACAGCACATTCCTAAAACAAAAGAAAATTATATTGATGCAAGCTTCATAACAGTTGTAACTTCTTATAAGAAAGCTGTGTAGCTCTAACTGGTTTCAAAACTTGCCTGCTTCTCTTCAGCCGATTCCTTGAGCTTGTTGATTTCAGTCCAAATCCTGTCAATGTCATGTGCAGCAACTTCCTAGAACAAATGGAAATTGATGCATTAGAACAATTGATCAGTGACGATGTGAAGGTACAAGGACAAATCATGCGTGATGGTTTCAAAACTTGCCTCATGGTCTTCAGAATCGTCGCCGGAGTTGTTGCCAGAGTCATCGCTGGAGTTGTTGCCGGAGTCGTCGCCAGAGTTTTTACCGGAGTTGTCGCTAGAGGAGATGAGGTCTACCACCACTCTTCTGCCTGGGTCGTCGCGGAGGAGTCGGCGCTCACCTCAATGCGCGTGGACCGCTTCTTCCTTCGCATCGAGCAAAAAAAACCCTGCCTCTCCATTGCGGGTGTCGCTGGAGTCCGCCAACTTGGCCCTTGCGCGCATGTACGGCTTCCTCCCCGGGTTGACGAAGAACCGACCTCTTCCATGGAGCGCCGAGGAAGACGCACGGGGGCGGCGTGTTGGGATGGCTCCTCTTCGTCGCCGCAGAACCTCACTCTCTTGGCGGGGGCGGCGGACAGCACCGAGGAAGACAGACGGGGACGTCGCCATGGGGCCTCCTCCTTGCAGAACCCCCCCTAGAGTCGCGGGCCATCCCTGCGACGGAGACGAGGAAGGCGGAAGCCGGAGAAGGGGATAGAAGGCGGAAGCTGGAGAAAGGGATAGAAGGCGGAAACTGGGGCGGAGTGTTTATTAAAAAGGTTCGGATGTGCAAATGATACGCCGATTAACAACCACTCGTCGCCAATGCAGGGGCGGGGCTAGGTCTATTCGAATGAAGAACAGTTTGCTTTTCCCCTTTTAATCTGCAATCAAATTTTGTATCACGTATTTCTTCGTCATCCGTAATCCAAATTTGATGATATTTGTTTCTGAATTTTTCTAAAATCAACATCTATTCATTTATGACATTTTTTCATATGTAATTCCATTTCTTAGATGTTGTTTATACACCTTATCTTGTTCCTTATAAGTACAACATAGAAATAATATTTGTTTTTACACAACCATTACTAATGAAACTTTGCATTTCGTAATCTTATGGTGAACACAAGGTTATGTTAAAATTTCAAATGCATATGAGTTCGAACATGTTTTAAAGTGTGGAAAACTTCAATGTTGAAGTAACATTCTAAGAAACTATGTGAGAGATGTACACATTTGTACACAAGTATAATCTTCCATTTTCGAAACCATTTGAATTTTTGTAGACAAGCTTAAGGACCTAAATTATTTTGCCAAGTCAATTTGTAGAATTTTTAGAACACACTAGGAGGTTATTATAATTATTATATCGTAAACAAGAGATAAAAAAATCTAATTTTAAGAAATTTGGTTAAACAAGTGTGGCTGTTGATATTTTGTTCAAATACTAAATTACCGACTATGAATTGTTCGTATTTTTTATGAATTTTTTGGTGCTGTTTATGGGCTCTAATATTTAAGGGAAGCAAGTTTCAATTCAGAAAAAATAGTGTTGGGCCCATGCGTCAGCGTCAGAAGCCTATGTAAAAAAAGATAACCGTTGCCTGCCCGACCGACAAAGGCGATGCGGGTAGACTAACCCGCATCGCCAACAAGTGCTCCATTGTCCGAAATGCCCCTGGCCGAATGAATATGCATCCGCCCCGGCGACGTTGGTACACTAACCCTCGTCGCCAACAAGTGCTCCATTGTCCGAAATGCCCCTGGCCAAATGAATATGCATCCGCCCCGGCGACGCTGGTACACTAACCCTCGTCGCCAACAAGTGCTCCATTGTCCGAAATGCCCCTGGCTGAATGAATATCCATACACCCCGGCCCCGGCCCCTCTTCTTCTTCCCCGATCTGAGCTCCACCGCCGCCGCCCGCCAGTCCTTCCCCGCCATCGCGCACATGTCGCACTACGCCGATTCGTCTGGAGGTGCACGTGCGAGGAGCAGGGTTCAAGGTTGCCGGAGCAGCTACAATCACTCCATCGGCTTGGATCCAGTCGGTGAGCTAAGCGGCTTTCCACTAGTCCCTTGCCCGGATTGTGGTATGGCTCGGGTGGTGGAGGGGCGGACGCAAAAGGAAGGTGAAAACCATGGTCGTCTTTATTTCAAGTGTGCAAGGAACTCAGTGAGTAGTCTGCTGTGTTTCCCAAATCTGAGTTAGGGTTCTTATGTGCTTTTGATTTGCAGTACACCAAGAATTGTGGATTTTATCGTTTCCACAAGGAGTATCTCCAGATGCTGAAGGATGTTGGCGTCATTGTTTTTCGACCGTCGAACTGGGCAGACGCGGTCGATGAAGTAGTTGATTCAGTGGAATGTCAAATTGGGAGCGGCGAGCAGAGGCAAGCACTGGAGGACAAGCAGAGGAAGAAAGCACTGGAGGAGAATATGGACAATATGATCTGGAAGATGAACTTGATTATTGTGGCTGTTGTTTGTGTAATATTTGGATGTTTATTGGGGATGTATGCTGCAAAGAAGTAATTCTGATGTCAAAAGTGGTGCTTTTGTTTCATCTGTGTGGATGAAGAATGAAAAATTTGTCACAGATGACAAACTTAAATGTATGAATGAAGAATGGATGGAATGACAATTGGGTCACAAATCTTAGGGCCTCTTTGGAATGTAGAAATCACTAAATGAAGGAATAGGAAAAACATAGGAATGGAGTTGTATGACATTTGCAATTCTATAGGATTTAACAATGTAGGAAAGTTTGTAATAGGAATGTTTGGATGCAACATAGGAAAAATAAAGCAATGAGAAGAGAGAGATAGACACAAAGGAAATTTTCCAAGAGGTTGGACCTCATGTTAGATTTCCTCCAAAATTCCTATGGAACAAGCCATTCTTTAGGAATTTCATAGGATTGGTTGGAATTCAATCCTTTGTTCCAAAGGTCTTCAAAGGAAAATTTCCTATAGGATCCAAATCTTCTAAAATTCCTATATTTTTCCTTGGTTCCAAAGGGGGCCTTAATGTGTCACATATCACAAAATCCATCATTTCATCTATGCTGACATTTCGTTGCAGCACGAGGCAAAGAAGACGCGGATTAACACAAATAGATTAACAAACTTCTGGCATAACTCTGGCATACACATTGCAATTCATTGTAAACTGCTGCCATATAATGACACAAACAGAGTAACAAACTTCTGGCATACACATTGCAATTCATTGTAAGTTGCTGCCATAGACATTGCAATGCGTTATAGGAGACATGGATTGATCTACCCACGTCTCTTAGATCTACTAGTTCATCACAAGTTCAACAAACACACAGGAGGAACACATTAATAGAGGAACAAATTAATTAAGCAGAGGTAGTCGCCGCCGGAGGAGCCCCACCGTCGGAGTCGGAGTCGGAGCCGTCGAGGCCGCCATCGTCGCCGCTGTTGTCGTCGACGGGGCCGAGCACACCTCTCTCAAGGTCCCCAGCCAAGATATGGATCTTGAAGGCGTAATCCTTCACGTTCCTCTGCAGCGGATCATTGGGTCTTGGGACCCTGAGATGAACGGCCACCCGTCGAAGCCTGTTGAAAGCTTCGTGGAACAAGTTGACTGACCAACTGGCTTCCTCAGCAGTTAGTGCAGGAGCAGAAACAGCCTCCACGGGCTGCGGCACCGGCACCTCCTCGGGCGGGGGCGGCGGCACCTCCTCGGGCTCGTCGGGTGGGGGCGGCAGCACCTCCTCGGGCACCTCGGGCGCCAGCGCCGTCCCCTCCTTGATGAGCCAACGGCGGCGGCTTTCGTCATCCTCATCCTCCTCCCTCCCCCGCTTCCTGGATGGCTCGCTTGACGATGCCATGCGCGCACTTGAGGAAGAAGAAGCTCTTGGATTCACTTCTTGGTGATCGGAGACGGTGGTGCTGGGGTTTTCTTGGTGTCGCGGTTGACGAAGTTCTTGGCCGGCCGGGGATTTATAGTGACAAGACGGGGAACCGTCAGGTGGCCGGTCACGCACCTCAGAACCCGTGTACGCTCAGGAGAGCTCTTGGCCACAAAAGAGACATGTAATCACAAGGAGACGTGTGACTGTTCATATTTTATTCAAAATACCAAATGCCCAACTATGAGTTGTTCGATTCTAAAAAAAACTATGAATTGTTCGTATTTTTATTAATTTTTAGGTGCTGTTTTATGGGCTCTAATTTTTGAGGGAAGCAAGTGTCATTTCAAAAAAAAAGTGTCGGGCCCACGCGTCATCGTCAGCAGCCTAGTATAAAGAAGGTAACCGTTGCCCGCCCGCGTACCAGCCAACAAAGCGACGCGGGTTTGCTTACCCGCGTCGGCAGTGACTATCCATTTTGCAAAATGAATATTCAACTGCCCCGGCCCATTCCGTCTCCCCTTCTTCTTTCCGAATGGATACGCGCAACACTTTCCTTGAAAAAAAGCGCAACACACGACGCTTTCCTCATTTCTCACTAGGGTGAGAGGAGGCGTGGAGACAGAGACGACGATGAGCGCCGGCGAGGGGCCAAGCAGCGGACGACCCCGCACACCCGGGATTGAGGACAACCGAAACGCGAAGCGGTGCCGCAACTAAATCCGCGCGCGTGCCGGCGAGATGGTGGCAAAGAGGGAGACGACGATGAGCGCCAGAGAGGGGCCAAGCGGCAGTGGAGTGAACCCAATGCCGGAGACGAGGGTCCTCGACTGGATCCTCTCGGGTTCCAACGAGGGGCCAAGCAGCGGCAAGGAGGAGCGTGCCAGCGAGGAGGCAGCGAAGTGGGCGAGGCGCCTGCCTCACGTCTGCGAGCACAAGTGTCTGGCAACGACGAAGAGGGGTCGAGGGAGCGGTGAAGGTGTAGAGGACCTCATCTCTGACTCTGGCAACGACCACGACGACGGCGAGGCAAGTTTCTCTGAATCTCACTGCCTTTCTGCTTGTTCTATAGATGGAGCTTGAGCTTGAGCTTGATAAAGTTAGTGCCTATGATGATGTCTTCCATGCTTGTCATGATCTTATACCAAGTTCTGAGGCAAATCAATTCTGAACTAAGTTCTACTTTTACTTGTCACCCTACTATGAAGCCTAGGATAATTTTCAATTTCTTATATAATTTTCCTATGATGATTACTGTTCCTATACCGCTCCAAGTTTCGAGGCAAATTAGTTCTGAATTAACTATGTTATTCTTATACCATGTTTAACCTTGTTTTAGGCAAAACTCTATGAGTCGCGAGCAGAGCTTGAGTTACTTCTAAACCTTAATGTCTGGGATTATGTGAATCCTGAGTTTGAAAAAATCACGAAAGAAGTGAACATCCTCATCAAAAAGGCTAAGCACATAAGAAGGTACAAGTATACTAGTGAACAGAATCTTGAGCCCATTGAAGATGCGCTCGAAGGGCTTCAAGAATCCTTGGTTGCTTACGACGAGGCTGCAAAAAGAGCCAATCTTGATGGGGCATGAGGAAGTTCAAGCTTGTTGATGTGCAGGGTCAGATAGCCATACTTTTGTGATGTTCAAGGGGCATGCTTTTGTTGATGTGTATGGTCAGATAGCACGACCATAGTAAATAATTAATGTGATGGACAAGTTAAGTCCTAAACTGATGGACAAGTTAAGTTAACTATTTGTAATAATTATTCTTTATTCCTGTGGACAAGTTATCTTCATCTATGTGGACAAGTTATCTCTCTTATGATGTCTGTTTTGTCTCAAAAGATATATGTGTTGATTGTGCCTGTATGTCGAAATGAAAGCAATGAGAGATCGAGCTGACCTGTCAATGAAGACAGACTCAAAGGAGACGCGGATTCACAAACCTCCGCCTCCTTTCTTCACAAAGGAGACATAGATTAACAAACCTCTGTCTCCTTTTGTCAGGGGGTGAGACCTGGACAGATCCGCAAGGGGGCGACCCAAGCGGTTGTAGGTTAGTGGAGGGATCAGGGAACTAAGAGCGTAGATGGTTGCACGTAGGACGAGCATGGAAATCCTGGCGAGACACGAGGAACACGGCGATTTATACTAGTTCGGGCCTCCGGAGAGTAAAACCGTACGTCCAGTTTGGTGGTGGAATTATGCGAGAGTCATCTACCCCCGAGGAGGGCGCTGTCCACGTCGTGCCCTTGAGGGGCGCCCCAGGCCGCCTTATATTGGCTGGCGTGCCTTGGGTTACAAGTTGGTTTCCATCTATCCTAGTTGGTTACAACAGGGAAAGCTTATCCGAGCTGGTCTGTCTTGTCTTGTACTCCAAGCTATCTTCATGTCCTTGGGCCCACATGTCAGGTCGGGCAGGGCCCACTGACAGGTCGGCGGGTCTTCTGGTAGGTCGGGCCCGCCTGTCGGGGACGGCTGAGACCCTGGTCGGTGGGGACCCATGGGTACCCATGTCTCTCAAGCCCCCGATCGACATGTAGGCGTAGCGGCTGAAGCAGGTCTTGTTGAAGCGAAGCGAAGGCATGGCACCGCTGAGGTCGCGTAGGGTGCACGGGGATCCAAAAGAAGAAGAACCCCTCCAGTGCGCGCACGAAGTCGAACATCGGGCTCCTGGAATGTAGGTCGAGAAGGTCGAAGTGAAGACAAGACGTCGATCTTGAAGAACCGCTGACCTGACCTGGATCAGGTAACACATAAAGGGCCTCCACGAGCTTCAGAAAGGTCGCGACCCCAACCGTAAGTAGGTCGAGCAGAGGTGTAGTGGAAGCAGGCTTCAGTAAGTCGATGGTAGGGAAAAGGTGCGCCAACTGCCAGAGCTGCAGTGATGTCCGCCGGCCTGAAGTAAGCGATGACGGAGATGCCAGGAGGCCTGGCGACCTGAAGTGGATGACGACGGAGACGCCGGGAAGTCCGTAGACCTACAGAGGGCGACGAGGGAGCCGCTGGGAGGTCCGTAGACCTACAGCGGGCGACGAGGGAACCACCGGGAGGTCCGTAGACCTACAGCGGGCGACGACGGAGATGCCGGGAGGTCCGTAGACCTACAGAGGGCGACGATGGAGACGCCGAGAGGTCCGTAGACCTACAGACGACGATGACGGAGCCGCCGGGAGGTCTGTAGACCTACAGTGGGCGACGACGGAGACGCCGGGAGGTCCGTAGACCTAAAGAGGGCGACGAGCCCCCGAGTGTCGAAGCTGGATGAGTCGTGGAAGCGCCGAATCGCCTCCCGCCGCGAGCCAGAGAGGTCTGTTGGGCAACAGGAGACATGTCCATAGGTCAGAAGTACTCCGAAAGCTGGACAAGGAGCTGGCCCTGTGAAACAAAGTAGATGCAAAAACGGTGTATTAATCTGCACAAATGTAATGAAAATTTGGCCTGGGCCTAAGACATGCTTGCAATTGGTTTTGTTTGAGAAAGCATTCCCCTCATCGTGCCAGGCGCAAATTATGCGAACTCAAATGCTATGAAGCTGCAAAACGTGTCCCCTCCGCTAACCCAACTCAGTGGAGGAACGGCTTACCGACTGCACGGCTCAGCGTGGAGGCTTAGGTGCAGCCAGCGCGCGGAGGGGAGCCTTGGACCCAAGGTCTCGCAACCACACGACTTAAGAATGCGCATAATAAGTAAAAGACATTTAAAGGGAGACACACAAAAGTTAATTAAGTCCCTCAGGTCTGACGACCTTTGGATTGGCATTGCCAAGCCCCCAAGCGTATCGAGATCGGCTATGCCAAGCCCCCGAGCGTGTCGAGGGGGAGGGGAGAAGGAGCAAGAAAAAACATGTAAAAGCAGGTCGGCGAAGGTCGCGGAGACCGAAACGATCGCCGTAAGAATATTTAATTGAAAATAGTGCACTTAGCTTGTGCGTCGCCGTGGCCGAGGTCGACGTGGCGATGAGTCGTTGAAGGTCGAAAGAGCCGAAGCTGCGCCGAGCTGTGAAGACGTCGAAGAGGTCATCGGCATGCGCGTGATGACGTAGCAGGTCGCTGAGACAAGTTGTAGTCGTGCCGAGGTGTCGAGGACGCCGGCGACGCGACCTGGGGTCGTGCCAACTGTAGTTGAAGCTGTGCCGAGATCGGAACGTCGACGGGGTCGGCGATGCACCGTTGGAGGTCGGCGGTCCCGTGCGCGTCGATGCAACAAGTCGCCGGAGCGAGCTGAAGCGCCGAGTTGTCGAGGCTGTAGTTGCTATGCTTGAAGCAGGGTGAAGTTGTGTTTGTCGACATAGACAGCGACACGACCTGAGTCGTGGCGACGTTGTAGTGGTCGCCGCGTTGCTGAACGTGGTCGGCGAGTGGCCGCTGAAGGTCGACGGAGCTAGCTGATGAGGACAGAGTGGACGCTGCCGCCAGGAGCAATTGTGCGAGACATCGATCTTCGGTGTAGCAGGTTGAGCGGGACGTGTCGGTGACACGACCTAGAGTCGTGTCGACACGACGAGGAGGTCGGAGATGAGCCGCCGACAAACATTAATTGTTGATGAAGCCGACGTCGAGGCACCGGAGAGGTCGACGAGGAACCATTGGAGGTCTTGTACATGGCGCATGACGCAGGTCGGCAATAGGGTAGGCGATCAACGAAGTTGAATTGTTGCACGTGAAAAGCAAATTCGTGAGTAGCAAATCAAATTGAATAGATTAATCTCCAAGCCGCAGAGAAGAAAGCAAATAAATAGATAAATAGATAAAATAAATAAAGGAGATATACTTCCCTGTAGACGTAGTAGATGGATCCGCATAGGTGGATCGTTGATGTGTTGTTGGGCGGGTCGAAGTCTCGACCGACCTATAACTTGGCCGACGCCCTGCATGTTTCCCATCTGTGTATGCGTCCAAGAGGGCCGCACAAGGTAGCCTGCGCACGGAGGAGACCGGAGTCTCGTCGGGTGGGTGGAGAAAAATTTTGGCACGCCGCCGTCTCGCTAGATATAATCGCTGGAGCGAACTGCCATCGCGCTGCATAACGAGCTCCCGATCACCCCTACCTGGCACGCCAACTGTCAGGGGGTGAGACCTGGACAGATCCGCAAGGGGGCTACCCAAGCGGTTGTAGGTTGATTGGAGGGGATCGGGACCTAAGAGCGTAGGTGGTAGTTCGTAGGGAGAACTCGGAATAGGGCGAGAATGGCTAAGGACACAAGGGTTTAGACTGGTTCAGGCCTCCGGAGAGTAAAACCCTACGTCCAGTATGCGGTGGAATTATGCGTGAATGGGGGAGTCCCCTCGAATGGAGCTCTAGGACGCCTTATATGGACAACAGGCTAGGGCTTCCATTCGAGGTCGGTGGACCCTCATCGGGGTCGGTTACAAGTTAGGAAGGTCAACTTCCGTGATTTACAGGGTGAATCCCGCGATCTGCGGACCTACTGGCAGCGCCGAGCCGCGACCTGGGGGAGAAACTTGCGCCACAAGCCCGACAGGTCTTCCGAGATCTGGATAAGCTCACCTGGGGTCTTCCAAGGTCGCTGGGGTTGTGGATAAGGTCTCCGGGTCCACTCGCAGGTCGGTGGGGCTTCTGACAGTTCGAGTCCACATGGAAGGGACCTCTGGGACCCTGGTCGGTGGGGACCCATGGGTACCCATGTCTCTCACCTTTGTTCACTGGCGCCGCGCTACCGCTTCACAGCAGTGAAGAGTGCTATTAGACTTTAATTATTGAGCTCTCAGTCTAGTAACGGGCGTCAAATGGTCATTGGTAACGGACACTAAAGCCGATACCGATACGGTAGCGATCAGTAACGGACTTAAAGAGCCCGTTACCGATAGGGCATTGATCGATAACATATTTTAGAAGCCCGTTACTAATACGTTTAACTTTTGTAACGGACTCGCTTTAAGGTCCGTTACACAGAATTAATGTAACAAGCGTTTAAGAAGCCCGTTACCAGAAGTCCACATTGGTAACGGACGTTGTGGGGGCCAACCCCGGGGTTGGCCTGCCGCGCTTATGGGTAACGGGTGCCAAACAACAACCATTATAGATGTGGGTGCATGTAACGGGTGTTAAGGGCCCGTTACAAATGCTGTGTGACCTATTTGAGGTTTTCACGTAGTGTTTCCTCATAGTAGTCAGAGGGGCAGGAATCCAGATGCGGGAGAAGGCTAATGAGCAGTACTTCGATTACAAGTTCATTAACTCCAATCAAGACTAGAAGTACAAATGGTTCTATATGAACAACCATCTCCCTGCTCCGCTGAAGCCAAGCATGTACGCGCCCAAGCACGACAACTACTGGACAAATGAGCCCACCATGGAGGAGTGCCTACATTTTTCCTAGCTCCTCGAGAAGATAGCAGTTCTGAAGAAACAAGGGCTGATAGCAGAACGGGTCTTCTTCAGCTTTATGAAGCGTCGGGTTCAGCCACTGATGAAGAGGGATCACCTCGGGTACGAGTACACCAGGGTGGATGACAACTCAAGGCTGAGCACCGATGAGATCAACAATGACTTGATTATGGAGTGGCTGGACAAGATCTTTAGGGACATGAAGCCTGGTGTGCCTGATGTTGTGATGGAGTATAGCGCAAACAGGCCACCAAAACTAGTAAGTAGTCATGACCATAGCCCCTGAGTACTTTCCAATAGTGAATTTGTAGTCACTGATCATCGATGTATCTTGTAGGAAGATGTTGAGTTGTATGTGTCGATGCCCCCTCTGCCTTGTTCGCAAGACAAGGCGCAGCCGGAGGAAGAGGCACGAGGGAAAGCCCTAGCTACCACTCCTGAAGAGGAGGGAGCCGTAGGAGATAGGTCATAAGATGATGAAGATGATCAAGAGATCCTTGCGAAGTGTTTCGAGTTGTTGTCCCGGTACAGCAGGGTCAGGATGCCCGCTGGCTCATCCAAAAGGCCAGCAGAGTCTTGGGACGACGTGTTGCTGCAACTGCTGAAGAAACCTCGAACGACGGTGCGAAAGCGTGTTGTGAAGAAAATTCCAGCATCTCCTGGCAGCCTTCCAGAGGTATGTACTCTTAAATTGGTAGTCGTGTAGTCGACAAATAATCCCAATATTGACGACTTGTGATGTTGTCTTGTGCACAGGAGGTACCAAGTACTGAGCAAGCACTAGAGGTTGCTAAATTCGAAATTCCAGAGACCGTAGAGGTCATCGAGGTGGCGGATGAAACATCCCCACCCGTGAGTGATATGCCCGGTAGGGATGCTGAGGCAGAAGTCGAGAGGCCAGCTTCAGCTCATCAACCAGTAGAGCCAATATCGACCACGACTCCGTCCAAGGAGTCAAAAGTAGTCGAGAAGGTGCTAATTCTCACTGGAGGGTTGGCACGACTCCTTGGAGGTCCCTCAGCAGCTTTGCCGTGCTCCACATTGTAAGTACCTAGTAACCTCAAGTACTTATTGGTGTTGGTATTGAAGATGTGCTCAACAAATTGTCCCTTGTGCAGACAATCGACTGACTTATCTTGGGAGGAATGTACCCAGAAGTCTCCAACTGATGGCGAAGTTCCCTCAACTGCGGCCAGGGAAAGTACTCCGCCTCATCAGGAAGAAGTCGCGATGGAAGAGTTGTCGATAGAGGAAGACGCCGCACAAGGTTTGTGCTTGCTCTGGTCAAAGTAGTAGAGTCATTGATAATCTCATACGCTGCAGCCCCCGAGCCCACTGACGATCCTTGGGCGGAAATTGAAGCAAAACTAGTCGTAGCCGTGGAGGCAGACCCAGAAGCCACTCTCCCTCTAGCTGAGGATGCGTTGAAGGAAGCCCCTGTGCATCGCTAGGACGCACAGGTAGTCTTGATGATGAGCTTGGACAAGCAGATGGTTGTCCGGGAAGCGGAAATCGACAGTACAAGAGAAACGTTGACTAGTTACGCAACCACATTTTAGCATCATTGATTTATGACGTTCCTGGCTGATCTCCTCATAACATTTCACTTCTGAGCAAATTTAGTGACAAAAAACTTTCTTCATGACGGTTGCTACTGTAGCCATGCATTCCCTGGTCCATGCTAGTTTTGTGACGCCATAAGCTTTGCAAAAACATCATAAAACAACATCAATCCAACATGTGAGTTGAAACATCCAACATTGGTCCCACATGTAAGTTCAAGCAGTTGTATCCCAACTGCTGGTGCCCTATCGAAATGTTGAAAAAAAATTTACCATCGTAAGGGTTCGAACCCAAGACCTACAAGAACAACACAATAATATTTACCATTGTACCACTTCTTATTTGTGTGATTTATTTTGAAACTATATGCTTATGTTCGAATATTGGTCCCATATGTAGGTTCAAGAAGAAGTATTCCAACCGCTTCTAAATGTTGCAAAAATTAATTTGACATCACGAGGCTTCGAACCTAACAAAACAGTATTTACCACTGCACTAGTTCTTGGTTGTGTGATTTTTTTGATACTATGCCCATGTCGTCAATGCCTCAATAACTCTACAGGGACTATAGAGCGAATTGAAGTTCACTTACTTGTGAGTGGGATGGCAACCACTTACACTAGGTGGATCCATCATGGAGAAGCTGAGGACCTGTGTGCATTCGAGGACCGGTGGATGGTCGCTCCTTAGTGATGAGTGATTGACAACATTGTGTGGACTGACTCATGGCCTAGTATTATAGGTGCAAGTTGCAGCTTGATTTGTGTTGGTGCAGGTGAAGAACAAGCACGAAAGGTCTATGCCGGTGTGGCCTCCAGGTGTAGAGAGACAAGTAGGGTTAGTTCGAGGGACCCGGTGGCCGACGGGATCAAGTACGGGCCGCATGGTGGCAAGAAGAGCAAGACGAAGTCGTGTACGGTTCGTTGGTTGAGCCTCAAAGCCAAGACTGAGTCATGACGATTGTGGTGACCAAGTTATGAGTGGGATTGGCATGGAGGTCGCACTATGTCCACGGGGTGTGTAGTGGTTTTCCACAAAACCACTGGGTTCCTTGGCTGAGCCACAAAGCCAAGACCGAAGCGCATGCGGCTGACTGCACTAGGCCGGTCTGACTGGTGGGGAGAACCGGTCTGAGCGGTGGGCGCCATGGGCTTCCGGAGACTTCGAAGCGGAGGACACGCAGCATGATCGCAATGCTTGCGTAGTGGTTACGCGGGCTTGCGGTGGATGCACATCCGTCCGATGGTGATTTGACGAAAATTCCCAAAGTGCCCTTCGGGGGTGCGTATCTTACTATTATGTAATAGGGGTATTTTAGTCTTTCAGTGGCCTCCATATAAAGTAGAGACAGGATGACAGCCACCTCTTGGAAACCTAGTTCATTTGCTCCTTTGTTTTCCCCCTTTCTTCTTCCTTCCTAGGGCTAGCTAGTGCTTTGTTGCAAATCTTCAAGTGGGTAGGATGATGGGAGGTCGCTATCCTCTTTGTAAAGAATCTTTCCTCATGGAGAATGAAAAGTTTTGGAGTTCATCCTTGTGCCTCCTTGTGATTTACTTGTGGATCCTATTTTTCCTTTTCAGTGATTTTCGGAGCCTTTTTGTTGGAATTTTGTGGAAAGGTTTTGGAGGCATTTCTTGGCGAGTTTTGAGTTGGGAATCACACATGACGTTGGTGTGCCTCTTTTTTGGTGATCTTGCCCCTCAAATCCCGTCGGAAGGTCTTCATTTTTGTGGTTTTCGTGTTCTTGGTGTTCTTGAGGTAGAGGCACAAGATTTGTGATTCCTCCTTTTCTAGAGAGTTTTGGGGCTTGAGATTCGAGCTAGAGATCACCCATGAGGTGTTCCAACCTTCCCTAAAGTTTCCCTTGAAACTGTGGAGTGAATCGGGAGGCTTGATTCTTGGAGTTGACCCGCGGGTGGAGTTCATCCGGAGCAGCTCAGGCGTGACCGATTGTTGACAGCTCTTATAACAAATATTTACCCCATACTTAATATCCAATATCTTTAGATTAGGAGCCTTCAACTAACGAGTTCCACAAGTTTTGGTGATTATGCTATTTTAGAGAGAAAATGTGGAATTGGCCTAAAAGAGAGGACAAACACCCCATCTATGCGAAGCCCTATCTAGGCGATCCCAACGAATTTATATTTCATATATTTTGGAGCAAATATGAAAGAATATTAAATATATAAAAATGCCATCACCATCATGGGCCTCACCGCAGCGGGACCCACGCTGCAGCTGGCCCACAGCCACACGTCAGCACCCACATACCATGCATGCAAGAGACAAAATGGCCTTTAACCAATGCTACGCTACACAAATCAGTGGAGGCCCAGTAGGACAGCGACAACAACAGCAGGATGCAATAGCAGGCCAAAGCGGAGGCCGTTTGGCGCGGCCCATGGGTCAGCCGAACCACTGCCACCACTTCTCGCGCCTAATTTTGGCGCCACCTTCTCCAGCACGATTCTATAGGCGGTGGCTGGGGATTCCATGTATAGAGCGCCCGGGAACTGCCTCTCCAACCTATAAAAGGAGGCCTCTACCCCCCTCATTCAACACACAAGGTGGAGAAGAGAAGAGCTTCATAGTGGAATAAGTGTAGAAAATAGGGAGAGAGTGAGGTGTAGCTCGGAGGGGGCGCCGGCACTCTTCTCCAGTCTTATACCTCAGCGGATGCTTCTTTCTCTAAGTAAGTATTTGTGATTTTCTATGGTAGATGTTCTTTCAGTAATTTAAGTTTATCTTTTATCTGCTTGCGGGATCATTGCTCGTCCTTGTGGTGGGGGCTCTGGCCTTAGGACTCTAGCTGTCGGTGGAGTCTAGTCGTCGTCAGAGTCGAGATAGCTAGCGTAAACGTGGTGTTTAGGCTATATATCTCCTTTGTTTGCACACCTAGTCAATGGTCTAAGGGGTAGATGTAAGGGTGGCGACAGCCCCATACATCCTTGGTATCCCCCCACGTGGGGCTAGGGTGTAGAGCTAATAGCCGGAGGCTCCTGGTAGACCAAGGGTAAACCGGTGCCCGAAGCAAGTAGGTAGAGGCTAAGTTTATCTTGTCGTTAGACCCTAGGCCATAAGAATCCTTTCTACCCACCTCTATCTCCTTGTTGTCCATGGACATACCAGCTAGAAGAGACCGGTACACCTCCGTTCCCTGAGGAAAATATGATATCCTGAATACTCTCGGGTGAAGTGCTACAATTGATACCTTCCGTACACTTGCGGATTTATTCGTAACGTAAGAAATATCAACAAGCATTTCTGGTGCTGTTGCCAGGGAGCGGTTATCGTATCTATCTTCGAACCTGGTAGTCCTCGTGTCTTTTATCCTTTATTTCTACGTTTACCCCTTTTATCATGACCAATACCTCATACCAATATCCATCTCACACTAAGGACGAGTTCTTAGAGCCATCACCCATTCCCGAGCCAATAATAGCTTCTGGCTATGAACTCCATCCTGGCTTTATTGCCATGGTTCGAGATCGACCCTTCTTTGGGGTCGAAGATGAAGACACTCACCATCATTTGCAAGTTTTTGAGGAACTGTGTTCGTGCTTGGTAGTCCCAGGCATGACACAAGAAGCGCTGATGTGGAGGTTGTTTCCGCACTCTCTCACAAAGAGGGCGAAACAAGGAATCGATTTCCTTTGACCAATCTGGCTCCAAGGTGCAGTACTTAAGAGCTTCTGGCCCTAATATTATCATAACTATTGAGGATATTACTGCTGGGAATTTTGGTTCATCGTCATCCTCTTCATCTGATGAAGTCACTTCACCCTCCTGTGAAATTCAGAGCCAACCATCCCTGGGATTTCAGCTAGCTGAAACTCTAGCTTTCAATAACCTTCTGTCCCTGGTGGTACCTCCTTCTCTAAACTTCCCGCTGTATGTTTCACAGCCATATGTTTCAGATGGTCTTTCCAATGCTGGCAACACTGTGACACATAACTCAGCTCTGGTGCCTTACTAGCCATGTTGGCCTGCTGGTCTTCTTGCTCTTTGGGCTTCCTTTCGGTGGAATTTTGCTCCAACTACTGTGGTTTCAGATCCAGATGTTCACGTTCAGCAAGTTTTAGATTCAAATGTGGGGGTTCAACAATCCCTTCATTACTCTGGTGTTGTCAGAGGTTTAGGTCTGAGCAGTCCATAGGGGGGTCAACCCTAGTGGTTTATTTGTTCGGTGGGGGGGAGGGATCTAGAGCTAAGAACACGATGGTTATGCAATGGCACACGGAACATAAAGGACACGACGAGTTTATACTAGTTCGAGCCTCCAGAGAGTGAAACCCTACGTCCAGTTCTTGATTGTATTGCTTTGGATGGATGTGATTTGTCCCCGGAAGGACGCCCTTGCCCACCTTATATTGGCTGACAAACAAGGTTGGTGGACCCGAGTCTAGGTCGGTTACAACAGGGAAACCTATCTCTAGTAGATTACAACATAATCCCGTGATCCTCGGATTGTCTGGCAGCGCAGCCGACATCCTTATGTCTTGTCTTGCACGCCAAATTACCCGAACGGATCGGATAAGGTCGTGTGGAAGAATCTTCTAGAAGGTCTTCGGGGCCACAGATTAGGTCTGTTGGACGCATTGTCTGGTCGACGAGTCTTCTAATGGGCCGGACCCACTTGTCGAGGACGGCCATGAGCCTGGTCGGTGGGGACCCAAGGGTACCCATGTCTCACAAGCCCCCGAACGATGTGTAGGCGCATCGACCTTGACGGGGTCATGACAAAGTCGTGGAGCCATCGACAGGTCGAATAGCGTGCATGTCTGTCTAAAAGAAAAGAAAAGGAAATCAGCTTAGCAACCGACCTGTTTGAAGTCTGCTGAATGTAGCGAGGTCGAGTGCCGACCTATAGGAAGTAGACTTCCAATAGGTCGAAACAACGAAGAAAAAATTAGAGGGCGTCATGGACGCACTCGTAGAGTAGTATCCGAGCATCGAAGCGGGTAGCATGGCCGGTTTGATGATCCAAAAAAGAAAAAGTAGGTCGAGTTATCGTTTTGGTGAGAAATAGGGTTTTCCAGTAGGTTGATACGATGAAGAAAATAAGAGGGCGTCGAAGATGCTCTTGTAGAGTAGTCCTCGAGTATTGAAGCAGACAACATGGTTGGTTTGATGCTCAAAAAAGAGAAAAAAACTAGGTCATGGTCTTGATCAAACGAAGTGTAGAGACACCCAGACCGCCAAGCATAGCTGCTAGGAGTCTGGCAGAGCCGACCTCAAGAAGGCCTTAAGGCATGCTGACCACAAGGAGGCCTTAAGTCATTAGCGCCCAGTATTAGGGGATGCCTGGCAGCGCTATTAGGCGCGCACCCCTCAGAGAGGCCTTCATCCTATCGCATGGAGTGGTGTCCAGACCTGTGAGACAGGGGTACCCCTGGGTCCCCACTGACCAGGCTCACGACTGTACCCGACAAGTGGGTACGGCCCATCAGAAGACTCGCCGACCTGACAGTGGGCCCACAGACCTGATCTGAGGCCCCGAAGACCTTCTAGAAGATTCCTCCAAGCGACCTTATCCGATCCGTTCGGGTGACTTGGAGTGTACAACAAGATACAAGACGATAATCGCGCTGCCAATCAGTCCAAAGATCACGGGATAATGTTGTAATATACCAGAGATAGGTTTTCCTATTGTAACAGACCTGGACTCGGGTCCACCGACCTTGTCCTTCAGCCAATATAAGGCCAGCAAGGGCGTCCTCCCAGGGACAAGTCAAGTCGCATCCATCCAAAGCAATACAATAAAGAACTGGACGTAGGGTTTTACTCTCCGGAGGCCCGAACCAGTATAAACTCATCGTGTCCTTCGTGTTCTGTGTGCCATTGCATAACCATCGCATTCTTAGCTCTAGATCTCCCCCCGCTGAACAAATAAACCACCGGGGTAAACCCCCCTTTGGACTGTTTAGACCTAAACCTCTGACAGTTGGCGCAGCAGGTAGGGGTAGATCTAGGGTTCTTTGTGCAACTCGATGGCCTCATCACGCGGTGTCATCTTCCCTGCAAGCATGGCGTACTTCCTTGCCAATCCCATTGACATCTGCTTCGGCTCTATGCCGACGGAATCCTCCGCTCCAGCCGTCTATCTCGTCATCGAGAACACCGCGGCCACCTACTTTCCAGCAGGTCAAGTCTGATCTGCTGACAGAAACCCACCCACCCACTCCTCCCGATCTAATCGCGGGGCTCAAACGTGTCGAGAGCATGCTCTCCGACACCATCAAGGTCTGCGAATGCGTCAAGCGCCCTTGCAGGATTACTGCACCTCCACCTCGCATGCCCCTTGGCCTGCGAAATTCAGCTCGTGTGGCCTTTGACCACATGAAGAATAAGATCCAGATCCAATATGGGTCGACCACCACCTCTTGCGGAGTCCGCAGGGGTCCTCTCGACAACCACTGCCCTGTCCACAAGAAGGCAAAGCACACGGCTCACCATTGCCGCATGTTGAAGAAGCTTCACCGACCTCCTCCTCCAGCCGCGACCTAAGGTCACCAGATCCATCGCACTCTGCCTCTGGACTGTGGTGAATTTCTAGTCGTTCGCGTCATCATCACACCCAATGACTTCAGCCTCAAGGATGGAGTACCAGATCAGAGTCTCTCGTGGTCTCCGTCGACGTACCTCCTCAAGCCGGTGAGACAGAAGAATAGCGACTGCAACATGAGAATGACAACACTGCGTGAGCTCAATGTCACCAGCAAGAAGCAGATCAAGCCACTGCAGCCGCAGCAGTCGCAGCACCCAACAACAATGTGGTGCCCAATGCCGCCGGTTAGGCCGCAGACAACGTCGCACACAATGCTACCGGTGGACCACCCCCCGCGAGTCAGGTCAGAGCACAGTAGCAGCAGCAAGACGAACCACAATGATGCCGCTTACATGCCAAAGACCTCCTGAGGGACTTTGAGGAAGCTGGTCATGAGGTCTACAACTCCCCCAAGCTAACCTAGGGGCGGCTATTGCCAAAATAGGTCATCTAGAAAACACACCCGTGATGTGTCGACTCATGGCCCACATTCGCGTCGCCACTGCTCAAGTCGAAGAACGAAGCCAGGGCTACAACAGGTCAGCCTCAAGCCAACACTCCCGGAGTAGGTCGGCATGACCATGCAACAACAACAATAACAATAACAATACCAACCCTCTCCTTCAGCCCATAGCCGAGGAGGGAGGAGGTGAGAACGAAGTCGTGCAACAGCCTAACGCTGCCGCCAATGCCGCCGGCAACCCAAGACCTAATGCTGGAGCCCAACCTCCACCCGTAAGAGCTACGCGTGTCCTCCGGGACAGCCAAAACCATCATCGACCTGCTTGGGACGAATAAGAAATCCAACGTCATGCCAACTACGACCGTGTCAATGGTTCCCCGGACCCTCTCGACGCCAACAACCCTATTCAAGAAGCAGAGCTCTGCGCGATGCACGACCGAGAACTTCAACGTCGTGCCCAGTACGACCAAGACAACGACGCCCTTGACGACCTCTACATTGTCCCGAGGGCTCAAGACGCGGGCGCAGGAACCATCAACAATTTTCCCACCTTCTCACAACGTCTCAGGATGATGAGATACCCGAATGGCTTCAAACCAGCCATCAAAAAATACGACAATCGCTCCGACCCAAGTATTTGGCTGAAGATGTACACCATCGCCGCTCAAGCCATAGGTGGCAATGAAGACCACATGGCGGGGGTACTTCCCCCTCGTGACGGGCCAAGCGCCGCTCTTGTGGCTCAACTACCTCCCCACGGAGTGCATCACTTCGTGGGGAAGCTTGTCGCAATTGTTCACTACGGACTACCAGGCGACCTACAACCGCCCCGGCAACAGACATCACCTCGCCAGAGTGCGGATGAAGAACAATGAAACCCTCCGGGAGCACACTAACCATTTCTTTGAAAACCGCAACACGCTTGCTGAGGTCAAAGATGAAGACGTCATCACCTATTACAAGAAAGGTGTCACCAACCTCAAGCTCTTCGAGAAGATCCATGAAGCCAGCGCCAACACCACCGCTGACCTCATGACTTACGTTGACAATCTCGTCGACACTCAGGAAGCAGTCGTCCACGACTTCAAAGGTGACAAAGTGGATGATGCTTCAACAGCTCTGGCATACGACACCGCCGTCAGATCACGCAAATGATCTGGCGAGGTCTACGTGACCGATGCTCCAAGATGGTCTACCTTCCTCGAAGGTGACTTCAACTACACGATGGATGATCAATGTCAGTTCCACCGTGACGCCAAGCACACCATGCGTGAGTGTGAACAACTGAAGTGTGCCCTAGGCGTCCCTCCAGAACCCAAGAAGACCAAAAGCGGTAGCAGTGATGAATGTTACAACAACAGTCGTTAGGATAACTGCCATCGTTGTTGACGGTGAATTTTGGTGCTCCAAACATGTTCGTTACACTTTGATTTGAGCTTGATTATGGAACTAACCCGCCACTAGGCACACTAATGATATGACAAGTTGAACTTTGTATGTGCATTTGGAAGTGTTATGTTTTTGCAGGAAAACATGGACTAAAGGGACAGAGTCACAACAAGTTCAAAGGAGCAAATGAGGAGTCCCGTTCATGTTCAAGTGCAAGGTGCAATCACTCCCAAAGGTGACAAGGACCAAGGTGTTACAACAAAGCATCTCCGAGGACTAAATCGTAAAGACCGGACTTCATGCGAGAAGACACCCTATCTTAAGCACGGGGATGACGTCGCCAAAATGATGCACTTAAAGGGGTTAAAGTCCAAAATGACGTGAGGACCCACATGGAGGAACGGGCGACCGAACCAGGCCGAAGTGGGCCTGGGCCAGTCGGCCCAGGCCGGCGAGCCCACCCCTTCGAGCGTCGGTTCGGCCCCCCATTTCTTGAGCGTGAAGATGATGCAACCCTAAGTCATTGTGGGCGCCACCATTCGCAGAATAGAGAGCCATTCGCCCGAGAGGTCGTACACAAGGGAGGGGGTGAAGAGGAGAGAGATCATTCGTGAGAAGGATTAATCGAGTCGAAGGATACGACCACAAGTGGAGGAGGACGTCGAGGCCCTGCCACGGCACCCTCGAAGGAGAAGGACGGCTCCGTCGGAAGCGTCACCACGATCAACGGTGCCATGCTTAGTGCCTTGATTGGGTAAACTTCTCATTTGTCCATGGGGTTGTAAATGATCTTGCTATGTAATCGCTACTCTTTATGGTTTCAATCTATCAATCTAGTGTTGAAGTTGCTTTGATGTTAAAGGTTAGCTACCGTGCTTTTCGGGAGTATAGATCTCACTACTGCCATAGAACCCTTCAATACGCCGTGATCATCATAGGTCTAGTCATGAAAACCTTAGCATAGTGACAGTACGAGGGGAGGGAAAGGGCGAAACCGTGGTCACACCCCCCCGATAGATTAGATTGGTTTTGTATCTTTGGCGGTTTCATGATCAAGTATTGTAGACCCTATGGGCAAGTGTCTTTTATATCTTGTGCGTCTCATAACCCTCTCTAGTGTAGAGTAGCTAGCCTTTAGATTAGTCTTAGTTTAAGGTTTGTTTAGTTAACTAGGTTAGTGCTAAATCAAACGCTTGTAATCCCCTTACTCCGCGGATTGACAAGAAACTAGGGAATCCCCGTGGTGAAAAAGGTGTAGGTCCATACGGTTGCAGATCGTAGGTTGTTACATGTTTCAACCATCAACAAGCCCCTTTTTCTGGTGCCGTTGCCGGGGAGCAAGCTAGTTTACATCGTTTGATTTTTTGTTGATTTTGTTAATTGCTAACATCTAACCCTTATTACCTAGAAAACCTCTTTGTTTTGTTTTTGTTCTTTTTAATTTTGTTGTCTAGATGGCGTTCACCAACCACCCTTTGGAAGAACCGGAGAAATCACTATGGGATTACGCTAGCCCGCGATGTGAAGACATCAAGGTACAAGAGTCGGATTCGAAGCTCGAAGCGACAAAGTATGAAATCAAAGCTAGGATCATCGAGATGGCGGCGGCAACCCCATTTAGAGGTATGGAGACAGAGAACTCGTATAGACACATAAAGCATTTCACGAGGCTATGCAACACGGTGTGTCAAGAAGGAGTTCCCGACGAATGGTTCAAGTGGAATCTCTTCCCCTACTCAATTGCCGGCGAAGCAAAGATATGGTACTCATTTGCGTCTTTCAAAGTTGGAGGAAATTGGAACAAGTTGACGAGTAAATTTTACGAGAAATTTTTCCCCATAAGAAAGCTCCAACATCTAAGGAGGCAAGTGATCAACTTCACGCAAGGAGAAGAGGAAGGGATATACCAAGCTTGGAATAGATTTAACGTGTTGATTGAACAAGGACCAAGACTCGGCTTCTCCGGTGACGTACTTTTGCATACATTTTTCTTTTCCTTAACCCCTAGTTGCATGGAAAATGCTCAAATGTTTAGGAGGGGATCTCATGGAGAAAACACTCACGGAAGCTGCTCAACTTTTACAAAAGATTAGCAAAGCGGCAGCCATGCGAAGAGATTGGGAAACACGACTTTCGGGACAGCCGGAACATGATTAAAAAATGAAGACATGCTCAAAATTCCAAAGAGGTAGCCCCGGAAGACAAGAAAGAGGAGCCAATCCTGGAAAAGCTTGAAGAAATACACACCGAGACAAGAACTACCCCAAGCATTGACTTCGTCAAGTCAAATGAAACAAATGAAAGGAGTATGTCAAGCGCGAAGCCACTAAGGGAGTTTGAGCAAATGGATTGGGTTCCAATTGATTATGGAGAAGTATGCAACAAGAGAAGACCATACCCTAACCAAAAGGGATGACAAGAGCCTTGGAAGTGGACTTCCCACTGGAAAAGCAAGCGTAAAATCTATATGATTTTGAAACCACTGGTGAGATCTTTCGAAAGCTCTTTAGTGAAGATGAAGTGGATCCGGATCACATAACCGAGGTGAAAAGAATTATGGGAATCAAACCATCACCATACGCTCGCCTCGCCGAAGTTTATGCTATAGGATCCGATCAAGAGGAGAAGATGACCCCAAATTTGAGTTGCTAGATTAATGGAATTCAATGCAAAGCTTTATGCGACATCGGAGCTCAATTAAGTGTCCTATCCTCTAAAATTTATCATAAAGTTCAAGACCATAACCTAGACTTAGTCCCAACTTCAACAAAATTAATTATAGGCACTACGTAAAAACCTCAAATAGGTCACGCAACATTTGTAACGGGCCCTTAACGCCTGTTACATCCACCCACATCTGTAACGGTTGTTGTTTGGCACCCGTTACCCATAAGCGCGGTAGGCCAACCCCGGGGTTGGCCTCCACTACGCCCGTTACCAATGTGGACTTCTGGTAACGGGCTTCTTAAACGCCCGTTATATGAATTCGTTGTAACGGACATTAAATAGAGCCCGTTACAAATGTTAAACCTATCGGTAACGGGTTTGTAAAGTCCATTACCGATCAATGCCCTGTCAGTAACGGGCTGTTTAAGTCCGTTACTGATCACTGCCGTATTGGTAACAGGCTATAAAGTCCGTTACCGATAATTTCGTACTGGAGACGCATGCTTGTTAGGATGCGTCTCCTTTGCTGGCGACCCGATTGGATACGCTCGTGTCTTAGGACTCGTCTCCTTTGATTGCCACCCAGGGTCGCCTTTTTTCTCACATTGGAGACACACGTTCTATTGCTCATCTCTGTCTTCTCCTTCCGACACCACTCGCTCTCTCTCCGCAGAAGGCCACTCCCGTTCTGACCACAACACTCGCTCTCTCTCCTCAGAAGGTCACTCGCTCGATCTCTGTGCTCAGATGTCCCCGCCGGCCTGTCCCGTTCGCCGCCGCCAGCTGTGTGCTCTCTGAGGATCGCGCTTAATTTCTCTCCTTAGAAAGCCGCACTGCAGTAGGCTGGCCAGCCGCGTGCGCGACGGCAAAAGGGGCCAGCGGACGTCGACCGCGCCGTCCTCCGCGCTGTCACCGCGACCGCGACGCCGCCTCCGATCCTCCTCCTCGGCCGCGCTCGCCACGTAGAAAGTCCCCGTCAAGGTGGAAATTAATTGCCCCCTTTTATTGAAATTCTTCAGCTGTCCTAACCCTCTTGTGTTATCGGTTTTTTTGTGTGATGAATTATGCTCATTTGGTGTATGGAATGCAGATGGCGTCTGCTGCTCGGGCTTGGATGTACAGACAGCCCCAAGAAGATTGGGAGAATTTCTTAAACGGGGTCAATGGTTTTCTAAATCAAGCAGAGGCGGATATGAGAAACCGTGGTGTTCAGGCAATTCTTTGCCCCTGTATAGATTGTCTCAACTAGAAGAAATTCGCACAACGGGAAATCATTTTTCATCAACGAAGTGGCGGCGGCCAGCCCGCTTGACCACGGGGAGGTTCTCGAGCTTCTCAGCCAACCCGTGGATCCTAAAAGGTGAGACCCTTCACGCTCGGGTCCTTTCCACTTCATGATGCGCCTTGATGTCGAAGGCCGCGCCAACATCTTCAAGCTTTCTGAAGGCGCTCCTGAGCAGGTCGACGGCGAACTTAGTGTCGTCGAAGAACAGTACCTCATCGGCGTCCTTGGTCGCCGGCTCCTTCCCCTTCTCCAACTTCCTCCGACGGCGGCTTTCGTCGTCGTCGTTGTCCTCCCTTCGTCCCCGCTTCGACGGTGGCGGGCTCCTCGACGCCATCTCCTCCTTCTCTCGGTGACCGAAGATTTGTAGTGGTGGATCGCGAGGAGGAAGAAGAAGCGAAAGAGATGATAAGCTTATGGAAGAAGCAGGGGAAAGCAGGGGAAGGCAGGGGAGTTATATTGACAAGACGCGGAACCGTCAGGCGCCTCTGCCCCACCCACTACTCCATTACTGCCAGTACGTGCCACTCAATTGCGCATCGGGCTCCGTTTCGGGCGCAAAACCATCCAAAACCACGCGTCGCCTTTCAATTACGCGGGAAGGAGAAGGGGCAGGGGCAATGATGTCGGGCCCACTCGTCAGCGGCAGCAGCCAAACTGCGGTGCCTTTTCAATTTCCATTTATTATTTTACATGGCCGAGGTGCCTTCTTCAACTTCAACCCTCGTCGCCAACTTCATCCCTTGTCGCCAACTTCAACCCTCGTCGCCTTCAACTTCAACCCCCGTCGCCTTTCAATTTCCAAACCCCATCGGTTTTCTATTTCCTCCCCTTCTCCTTGATGGCTGCGGTGTGCTTGATGCAGTTGCTGCCAGATGATCTTGTCACCCAGATCATCATCCACTCCATCAAGGATGAGCCCATCTTCCATTTTCTGAACCTTCGCAATAAAATCTGCGGCACCTTCCGGCGCACCTGCGACTCCGATGAGGTACTACTACACGTGTCGCTGCGTGATCTTCGTCGGGTGTGCAAGAATCGCTACGTCAGGTCATGCTTTGAGCGACGCTTCCGCGAGGCCAATCATCCGGAGGCATTATGCTTCGAGGGGATGGAGAGGTTGATGAGGCGGAGATGCCGCTGCTGAAGACTCCGGTGCCAAGTACTTCTTAGCGATGCTGAAGTACCGTTGCAACTCGGCGGACCCCGAAGCCATGGCACTGCTCCAGGAAATCAGCGGCGGCTCGTCGCCCCCTGACGGGCGGTGGAAGAACCACAACCTACGGCGGCTGCGCTACCTCGTCAACCAGGATCTCGACAACATTGCGTGGTGGTACTGGCTTGATGACGGCGACGACGACATTCCATTGCTGCCCTTCCAGAATCCCCACATCTGCATTTGTGCAGCGGGATGTAGGCGCTACAGGCCGGATACCAAAGAGATCATCCACTACTGCAGCGCCGAGTGTCGCATCCGTCATGAGTTCGACCTCTGGACGCGTAGCTTCTGCCCCACCGTGGAGTACACCGTCAGCAGGATGAACATCGGGATGTAGGCGCAAGCATCAATGAACATTATCTATCTTGAATGTAAATTATTAGATATTACTAAATGCGGATTTGATTTTATCAGGATGTCGGTTTTTAATCGGTTTTTGATAGATAATATTTGATTTGTCACGTTTGTGAGTCAAATCGAAGGTTGCGGTGGTCTCATTTGCCACCGACGAGGCCTAGGATGCCCTCTTGGGTGTCAAAACCGCCGAAGCGGGCACGGCGGGGGTGGTGGCGGGCGGCGGTGCCCTCTGCTTCCTCTTTTGTTCTATTGGAGAATGAAGAACAGTTTATCCGTCCCGCGTCGCCGACGGCATTTCTCTTTTTAACCCGCAATCAAATTTTGTAACATGTATTTCTCCGTCGTAATTAGTCCAAATTTGATTATTTTTTTTCTACAATTTTCTAAAATCACCATGTTTTCATTATTTTCATTGTTTAGAGTATATTCCGTTTCTTGAACAATATTTATATGCCTTATCTTGTTCTATGTAAGTACAACATATAAATAATTTTTGTTTTCCACACCTCCTGTAATGAAACTTTGCATTTTCGTAATCTTATGGTGAACCACAAGGTTTTGTTAAGTGTTCAAATGCAAATGAGTTCGAACATGTTGCAATGTGTGGAAAACTTCAATGTTCAAGGAACATTCTAGGCAACTATGGGAGAGATGTAGATATTTGTACACAAGTATATTATTCCTTCATCGAAACCATTTGAAATTTTGAAGACAAGTCTAGGTACCCAAATTATGTTGCCAAGTCAATTTGTAGATTTTTTAGAGCACACTAGATGTTATTAGAATTATTACATCATTAACATGGGATGTAAAAACGAATTCTAAGAATCTTGGGCACACAAGTGTGACTGTTGATATTTTATTCAAATACTAAATGTCCAAATACAAATTGTTCGTATTTTTATGATTTTTTAGGTGCTGTTTTATGGGCTCTAATATTTTAGGGAAGCACGTTTCATTCGAAAAAAATAGTGGCTGGCCCACGCGTCAGCGTCAGCAGCCAAAATAAAAAGATAACCGCTGCCCGCCCGCCGGACCCAACTGCCAACAAAGGCGATGCAGGTTCACTAACCATCGTCGCCAATGACAATGGCCCACGCGTCAGCGTCAGCAGGCAAACCGTGTGTGGGCTGCTCAAAATTTCCCACCTATATTGACTATAATACCCATGGAATTCCAATTCCAGCAGAGAGCCGTCAAGGGCACGCCAGTAATTTCCTTAAACACAGTTACGCGTGCAGTTCATATTCGGCTCCTCGCTAGACAGATCCACAACGCCTGCACTCTCCCCACCGCCGCCGCCACTCTCCCCGCTCGCCTTCGCCGCTCTCTCCCCGCTCGCCTTCACCGCTCTCTCCCCACCGCAGTCATGCTCTTCTCCAGCCCATCGCTCCCTGCGTGACGACAGTGACGAGGACGCAGTTACTGGTGTGCGGATGGCTTCCCAGCCAACCTAAAGACGGTTGACGCGGATCCGTCATCCCCGGCCACGACGACGAGCCGGCCACCTCAGGCCACGAGCCGACGTGGATCCGGCCCCTCCGACCATCACGAGAACAACTACTTCATTTGCGACAGAGGTTAGTCCTGCTTGAACCCCCAACGCCCTCTCTCTCCTCGGCCACTAAATCTGCTATATATTCATGTCAATGTGGATTAGGGAGACATGCCTTGATAGTTCATCTTTAATTAATTGACTGTGGATTTGATGGATGGATTTTGTTGCTCCAAGTCTGTTTGAATAAATTGTTGCTAACAAATGAAGTTATATGAACTGTTGAAATTCTTTTTCGTGTTCCTGGTGCTACAATTTTTGCATTGTAAATTCATGAAAAGCATTGAGGATGTTAGCATACTTTAATTCTACTATGCTTTGAATGTACCAGATCGACAGTTATGCTTTGGACCTGTTAGCATACTTTAATTCTGCTATGCTTTGAATGTACCAGATCGACAGTTATGCTTTGGACCTGTTAGCATATTTTAATTCTGATGGCCACATAATGTCAGTGGGAATTGCATCGCAGTGGTTTATAATGTAGTCCACCCAATCTGCTATATATTCAAGTCAAGGTGGATTAGGGAGACATGCCTTAATAGTTCATCTTCAATTGATTGACTGTGGATTTGATGGATGGATTTTGTTGCTCCAAGTCTGTTTGAATAAATTGTTGCTAACAGATGAAGTTATATGAACTGTTGAAATTCATTTTCATGTTCCTGGTGCTACAATTTTTGCACTGTAAATTCATGAAAAGCATAAAGGATGTTAGCATACTTTAATTCTGCTATGCTTTGAATGTACCAGATCGACAGTTATGCTTTGGACCTGTTAGCATAATTTAATTCTGATGGCCACATAATGTCAGTGGGAATTGCATCGCAGTGGTTTATAATATAGTGATAACTAGACTGTCCTATGCTTTGTTGTGAGTGTTAATTGTTTCACTACTGTCATATATATTGTTACTGTTGGTGTCATGATGTGTTGTGAGTGTTGTTTCACTACTGTCATATATAATGTCATGACCGTTGCTTTATCCTCTTGTTGCATGTACACATGGAACACACAATCCATCGCTGCTGAAGTTGGACAAGGAAGCAGTTGAAGGAATTTATTCTCTGCTTTGATATATAAGCATATTGTTGTGTCCCTGTCAAAATGGTTAGCACCTATCCCTGTATGCTAATTGAGTAAAATATGAATTGTGTATGTCTATGCTGATTTTATTTACGACTTGTAATGATTTCTAGTGTAATATCAGCTATTTTGCCTGTCAGAGAAAACGAATTTATCTAATAAGAATTTTGTTTAGATTTTCAGTCTTGCTTATGTTGCTCTACTGACAACCTGACATATCATCTATGCAGTCTCCCACAACAACAAACTCCTCTACCTCCAGTGCATCATCACAGCCCATCGTTGGTGAACCTTCTTCACAGGGTCACTCAGCACAGACTGCTGCGAGTAGTACTCGATCCCGGGGATCAAGGACACAAACCAAATGGCCAGAAGACAAGTTGACTGCAACTGGACTTGATGCCAATTTTTGGCCTACCCCAGATGCTGCGAGGGATAGATTTGTATTGGTATGTGGTCTCATTGCTCGGGAGAGGGTGTCAATCAACAAGACGGTTGATGATCTCTCACCAAATGAGAAGGACCATCTGTTCACAATTTTAGAGGAAACGCTAGATTACCCAGCCAATCTGGAAGAATCTGTTCGCAAGAAGGCAGTTAAGGCAGCTATATCAGAGATTGGAACCTTGCAACGGCAGTTCAAGGCCCATTTAAGAAAAAAATATGTGAGCGAAGAGGAGACTCCCTTTGTGAAGCATGCCTTTTTGCAGCAACAAGACTGGGACATGTTTGTGTAGGAAACCAATTCTCCTTCATTTCAGCAATTGAGCCAGGAGATGAAACAAAAGAGAGCATTACATAATAAGCCACACAAGACGGGCAGAAAAGGTTATCGTGGTAAAAGGAAAGAGTGGGAGGAGGAGGATGCAAAGCTAGCTGCAGAAGGAAAACAGAACCCTTGGGACCAATTTCCTGGACGTTCCAGACCTTATCTGCGGGCAAGCTTAGGGAAGAAGAGGAAGAATAATAGTGAAGGAAGCGGGGGCATAACATTCAGTAACCCTACGGTGGTGGGGGTAGCAGATAGGGTGAAAACACTTGCAGCTCAGGGTAGCGATGGTTCTTTCTCTGGGGTTAGGGAGGATGATATCCTCACCGCAGCACTTGAGACGCCAGAGCATCGAGGTCGGGTCCGAGGCATGTCTAGTTCACTTGGCTGGGGTAAAGGGTTTAGTGAAGAGTTCGCTGGAATGTACAGGAAGAAGAGGAACAAGCGGTCTGATGCTCATGATATGATGGACATAACATTTAAATCAATTGTCCATGCTCTAAGACTATCAGGCATCGAAATACCAAAAAATGTACTACTTCCTTCCCAATTACCAGCGCCTATCAGTAGCAGCGAGGAAGAAGATGTGCATGGCAGCGAGGAAGAAGATGCGCAAGACCGCGAGAAAGAACATGCGCATGACAGCGAGGAAGATGCGTGTGGCAGAGAGCAAGATCATTGGAATGCCAACAAGGACGAAGCGAATCAAGTGCACAGTGATAGTCCATCACCTATGCTGGACACAATAGATAAGCTGACAGAGCCAACCGCGTGCAGCCTTTTGATTGGCACCGGGATTAATGTGGAGCTCACACTAGCGAAAGTCTTTCCATTTGAAAAGGCTTGACATTCAGTACCGGTGTAGGATGGGTATGTTGTGGTGCAACCTACTTATGTGTGGGCCAATGCGGGTCACTACCCTCTGCCTGTACCAATTGATGGGGGTGACATAGCAACCCTAGCTGAGGCTCTCGTTCAAAGGATCCAATGGCCAAAGGACAGGATCCTTATACCACCCATGACGAGACATCCCAACCCTTAAGCCGCAACAGGTAGCAGGGGTACAACATGAGATGGAGGTACTGCAGCTCAGTGTCAGCAAGAGAAGGCTCAACAGCAGCAGCAGCAGATCAGCAAAACTACGCAGCAGGAGCGTCGACAACAGCCGGAGGAGCCCAGGCAAACTCCGCCTAAGCAGCAGCTGCAACATGAGGATAAGCAACAGACGAAACAGCAGCCTCTCCAGCAGCAGGAGCATCGACAACAGCCGGAGGAGCCCGGGCAAACTATGCCTAAGCAGCAGCTGCAACATGAGGACAAGCAACAGACAAAACAGCAGCCTCTCCAGCAGCAGGAGCATCGACAACAGCCGGAGGAGCCCAAGCAAACTCCGCCTAAGCAGCTGCTGCAACATGAGGATAAGCAACAGACGAAACAGCAGCCTCTCCAGCAGGAGGAGGAGGAGCGCAGGCAATGTCCCCCTAAGCAGCAGATGCAACATGTAGAGCATCCTCTGCAACAGGAGGAGGAGCCCAGGCAATCTCCACTGCAGAAGGGAACCAGGCCAGGAAACCTCTGTCTAAAGATGAGATTCTTAACTGTATTATTGGGACAGAACAGGAATGACCAAAATACAAGCCTGGTGCACCTATGTTGTCAGAAGCAAACTTAAAGGCTGCTGGACCAAATTGTTCCAGGTTGCATGCTTACGTCATGGAACACAGTAAGGATAAACATGCCTTTCCAGCAAAGGTGGATCAACACTACTTTAAAGGTGGTGGTGGTGCTTTAATGTTAAACATTGCATTCAGTAGCGTGTATAACCTTATAACCCTGGCTTCTCTGGATGTTACCTTCTTGAGGTTGTGGACATTGTAAGTCCCTTAAAACCTAAAAAGATATTTCTTTAATTTTGACCACAAAGTTCATGCATGCTAACAATTTGATTTTTTGTAGGAAAATGATGGACAAGGCAGCGGAGATGCAGATTAGTGTTGGGTTTTTAGATCCAGATTTGTTTACTTCCACAAATATTTCTCAGCATTCTCGCCTTACCAAAGCAATCTCAAATGCAATGAACAACGACTACGTGGTGGGTGCCTACTGCACTAGCCACTGGGTAACAGTGATCATCTGTATGAAGTTCAAAGAGGTTTGGTATCTAGATTCTGCTAAACAACATCCCCCGCTAAAGTTCTCAGACCTCAAACCTGTTGTGGACTGGTCAGTATCTTGTAGGTTTTGTTCACAAAAATGCAATCTCTTAGTGTTTCTAATCGGTATTGCTGACCATGCAGGGCCTTTGGTACAGTATTTGTAGGTTTTGTTCACAAAAATTCAATCTCTTAGTGTTTTTGATCGGTATTGCTGATCATGCAGGGCCTTTGGTGAACATGCACAGGACGGAGTGACGAAAGGAAAGAAAAAAAAGCCAAAAGCCATACTCAAGCACAAAACAAATCTCGATGTAAGACCGACATTTTTTTATGGTCCCTTCTTACCTATTTGGTACTGCATTAACTTGTCATTTTGGTACTTCGATGCAGTGTGCTCAGCAGCCATGGGGGTCCTCTTTGTGTGGATTCCATGTGGCATTCCATATGTTAAGACTACTCGATGACAACCTGACATCAAGAAGGTTGCTGTAAGTAGATAATAATGCTCAACCTTGTCTCTGCTCGTATTCCATCTGATTTTAGAAACTGATTTCTACTTATATTCTCATAAATAATTGTATTTTGCAGGATTTTAAATCTGCTGTAGATGTTTCCACAGAAGATCTAAAGCGAGTCCGGGAGATGCTGTGCGAGTACATTCTTAAGGAGACCATCGACCGAAAGGGCAACTTCTACAATGGTGCACCGTGGGTTCATTGTAGCCAGAAACTTGAAACTCATTCAGTCTTCTTTAGTCAGGTGTTGTTGCCTGAGAAACCTGCTTGGCTTGCTTGGTTGGGGTCAGATGCTGCCTGGTTCAGGCAGTTTTCTCACGACTCCATCCAAACAAGCCCTGATGAGAGTAACTTGAAACTTGATGTGATCCTAGCTTGTCTATAAATGTGATCTTTTGCTTGTCTATAAATGTGATCTTGCTTGCCTATATCTGTGATGTGAGAATGTGTTTGTGATGTCTCCTTGTTGTGGTGGCTGCCATATCCTGGTTGGTTCCAGGATGGCAGGATGCAGCCTCTGATGGCTGCCAAATCCTGGCTGGTTCCAAGATGCAGTCGGCAAGCAGGCAGGTTACTGTAGGGGTGGCCTATGTATCTATAACAGGTGTTAATTAAAGCTCGTTACAAACACAGGTTAGTGAGTAACGGGCTTCATTCGGAATGCCCATTACAAACATGCCAATAATGTAATGGGCAGTGTAAAAGCCTGTTACCAGTCCTGACCGGTGGGCCCCAGGACCTGGCCCGTTCATCGAGATATAGGAGACGCAGGTTGAAAGAACGCATCTCCTTTAATCGAGAGAAAGCAGACACGCGTGGAAACAGATGCGTCTCATTTCGTCGAGACAGAGGAGACGCAGGTTCACAACACGTGTCTCTGATGTTGATTTCACAGTAACGGGCTCTGTTTTCATGCCCATTACCAAAGTTCCCTGTGGGCCCAGTGAAACAGCCATTTCACGTGACCGGTGACTAGTTGTGGTAACGGTCGTTGTTTGATGCCCGTTACAAATCCTAGATGTGCTGAGACGCGCGTGAAATAGACGCGTCTCATTTCGTCAAGATAGAGGAGACGCAGGTACACAGCAGGCGTCTCCGATATTGAGTTAATGTAACGGGCTCTGTTTTGGTGCCCGTTACCAAAGTTCCCTGTGGACCCAGAGAAACAGCCATTTCACGTGACCGGTGGCTAGTTGTGGTGACGGTCGTTGTTTGATGCCCGTTACGAATATGTGTTATCAGTAACGGGCATCTGCCCGTTACCTTTCTTGGCTCATTTGTAACACTTGATCAGTAACGGGCGCTTTGCCCGTTACTAAAGGCCATCTATGCCCGTTACCAAAGTGAGTTTTTCACGTAGTGAGGGATGGTAGAACTATTAAACCTCTAGGTATTGCTTGCAACCTTAATGTAATCATTTCTGAAAAGTGCATAGCAACCGACTTCTTTGTTATAGATGCCTATTATGATAAACATGATCACACAATCTTAGGTAGGCCTTTCCTTAAGTTGGTTGATGCCGTTTTAGATGCCGGAGAAGGCAAAGTAATGATAAATAAGAATGGAGACAAGTACACATATGATTTTCTTCGCGCTTCTAGTTTTGCTTCACCCCTTCCTCCCGAGGAAGAAGAAGAAGAGGAGGTAGGTAGCCTTTGTTTTGTTGAAACTCTTAAAGACCCGCTACAAAGAGCAATAGAGAACCAACCTAATGATCAACAAAACGAGGAATTAGAGGAAGCAACAAAAGGACTTGAACCACAAGATGGAAGCGTGGTGGAGGAGAAATTCGAAGACATCGGAGACACTAGACCTGAAGAACCACAAGTGCTTGAGGTGGATTTCAAACCTTTGCCCAAGGGATTGATTGGGTCCGGACAAGACTTATCCTTTCATCGTGAGCGACGAGTTGAGTCCCGAAGAAAACGAGAAGTTGCTGAATTTATTAAAGAAGCACAAGAAGGTGATCGAATACTCAATCAATGATCTCAAATGATTTATCCTAGCCTTTTGCACTCATCATATACCAATGGAAGACCAATGCAAGCCCGTAGTGGACCATCAAAGGAGGCTAACCCATTCCATGTGAGAGGTAGTGAAGAAGGAGGTTATCAAGCTATTGGATGCCAGAATCATCTACCCAGTGCCGCATAGTGAGTGGGTGAGCCCGTACATTGTGTGCCGAAGAAAGGAGGTTTGACCGTGGTGAAGAATGAGAAGGATGAATTAATACCGCAAAGAACTGTGACCAGGTGGCGGATGTGTATCGACTACCGAAAATTGAACAAAGCAACAAAGAAAGTTCACTTCCCCTTACCGTTAATTGACGAGATGCTCGAGAGGTTAGCAAATCACGCATATTTTTGCTTTCTCGATGGATACTCGGGGTTCATGCAAATTCCTATTCACCCAGAAGATCAACACAAGACAACTTTTACTTGCCCTTATGGAACGTTTGCTTATAGAAGGATGTCCTTCGGTTTATGCAACGCTCTGGCCTCTTTTCAACGTTGCGTGATGGCGGTGTTCTCGGAATTCATCGAAGAGATTGTCGAGGTGTTCATGGATGATTTTTCCTTCTATGGGAAAACTTTTGTGGATTGCTTCGCAAACTTGGACAAGGTTCTCACAAGGTGTGCGGAGGTCAATTTAGTGCTAAATTGGGAAAAATGCCACTTCATGGTAAAGCAAGGTATAGTGTTGGGAAACGTTATATCCGAAAGAGGAATTGAAGGATAAAGCTAAAGTGGAGACGGATGAGGAACTCCCACCACCTACGGATGTGAAGTCTTTGAGAAGCTTTTTGAGCCATGCCGGGTTCTATAGAAGATTCATCAAGGATTTCTCAAAGACCACTAAGCCTTTGACTTAGCTTCTTCAAAAAGATGTGGCATTTGACTTTGATGAGAAGTTCTTAGCGGCATTCTGGACTTTGAAGAATGCTAATAAGTGCCCCTATCATTCAACCTCCGGATTGGAGTCAACCCGTTGAAATTATGTGCGATGAAAGTGATTATGCTGTAGGGGCAGTTTTAGAGCAAAGAAAGGAAGACCGGTTACATGCTGCATACTATGCTAGTAAAACTCTTAATGAAACTCAATTAAATTATTCCACGACGGAAAAAGAGTTGTTAGCGGTTGTTTTTGCCTTCGAAAAATTCAGATCTTACATCGTGAACCCAAAAGTTATTGTTTACACCGATTGTTGATGGTCGATTTTGGTACACGTAGCCATGAGTTTACCATCAACAATGGCACTGATTTGATATCCAAACTAATGGTACTAACCCGCTTTATATAACAAGTTCGCACTGGCATGTGGTTTTTGGAGTATGTTGTTTACGCAGGATTTAAGCGTTTAAAGGAGCACTTTAGGGCAAAGTTCATCGAGCACTTTATGAGAAGATAATGAAGCCCGACATAAGTCAAGACTCGAAGTGAACATGACTCCAAATGGCCCAAGTTAACCTTGAGATTTGGAGACTTACCCATGAGATCAACTCAACCCGAGGGATATTCGCGCAGCCCAGAACAGCATGATCTTTCGATGGAGATTCGGGGACTTAAACGACCTCTAATGGCAAAATGTTGACTACCAAAGTTGTGAACCTTGTTGAGAGCTTCGATTTGAACATATGGAAATCCCAATTCGGATCAAGGAGCTAGGAGATATGGCCCCCGAAATACCTACTGTGCAGACAAGTCCGAAATGAGACAGATTATCTTCGGAGGCCGTTTTGGGGGTCTTATTTTCGTTTATAAGGAAACTAATGAATACCAAAGTTTGAGATAATTTCGTGCCACACAATTGAAACACCGAATTTGCATTATTTGGAGTCCGGACGTGGGAGATATGACATCGGCAAGGAAGGGCTGCGGAACTGGAAAGTCTGGGCGAGGCTGATTTTATGGAAACTAAGTTTGCTTCTCTCTCAAGGAAAATCTCGTGCAAGGCAAGGTGGAGCATGCCACAAGGCTCCCCAAGGGTATAAAATACAACCCATAGGCGCCATGGAGTAGATTCATCGTTTGTTCATGGAGTTGTAATGGATCTTGATATGTAGTCACCAACTCTTGTTTAGATCGTAATCTATTGTTCCTTTGTGGATGATGCTTAATGCTAAAGGTTTGGCCACCATGCTTTTCGGGTCACTCCCGTGGATCGCGTCAACATACCATGATCATCAATATGTTTAGCACAGATTACCTTTGCGTAGTGACAGTACGAGGGGAGGGAAAATGCTAAACCCTGGTCACATGTTTAGATAGATTAGATCGGTTTTATCATGTTTAGGTGATTGCATCTTCAAGTACCCTAGACTCCATGGGCACATGTTCTCCATAACTTGTGTATCTCACATCTCTCGTTTGACCTAGATTAGATTGGTTTTGACTTGTCTTAGTTCATAGATTAGATTATCTTTAATTCGTAGATTAATCTTTCATCCAAAGGTTTGCATCAACTGGATTAGTGCTAGATCAAACGCTAGTGATCCCCTTGCTCCGCGGATTGACAAGAACCTAGGGAATCACCCCATGGTGAAAAAGGCTAGTGGTCTGTACACTTGCGGATCGAAGTTCGTTACGCGTTTCAACCATCAACACCAATCACGCAGCAATCAAGTATCTTTTGGCTAAGAAGGATGCTAAACCAAGATTAATTCATTGGATCCTTCTTCTCCAAGAGTTTGATGTTGAAATCCGAGATAAAAAGGGGGTGGAAAATGTTGTGGCCGATCATTTGTCAAGGATGAACCGTGGACAAGATGACAAGGAGCCCATCGAAGATAAAATGAGAGATGACCACCTCTATCGGATAATCGACAAGGATACTTGGATGATTAACATCATTCGGGCAATTTGGAGAATGCCTCTTGATCACTTAGATAAAAACGCTCAAAGGAGGGTAATATTCGAAAGTCGAAAATATTTTTGGGATTCACCTTACCTCTTTAAGCTTGGGAATGACGGAGTCATGAGAAGATGTGTACCAAGAGAAGAGAGGCAAGAGATTTTGAGGAAGTGTCATTCAGCGGAATACGGTGGACATTATAGTCATTTTCGAACACAAGCAAAAGTATGGTCCAGCGGATTTTATTGGCCGGAGATGCATGAAGATGCTAAAAGGTATGTTGCCTCATGCCCCGAATGCCAAAGAACCAGAAACATATCTCAAAGGAATGCTATGCCCCTAAATTACAATCTACAAATCGACTTATTCGATGTTTGGGAGATTGACTTTATGGGGCCTTTCAAAAACTGACATGGATATGAGCACATCCTAGTCATGGTTGATTATGTATCTAAGTGGGTAGAGGCCAACCCATGTCGTAAAGCTTGCATGGAAGAATCCATTACAATGATTAAGAGTGTGATTTTCCCTCACTACGGTACTCCAAGAATCTTGATAAGCAATGGAGGGACTCATTTCACCGGGAAGAACTTTAAGAAGGGATTGAACATAGAGTGGCTATGGCATATCACCCACAAACCAACGGACAAGCGGAAACATCGAATAGACAACTAAAGGGCATCCACTACGTGAAAAACTCACTTTGGTAACGGGCATAGATTGCCTTTAGTAACGGGCAAAGCGCCCGTTACCGATCAAGTGTTACAAATGAGCCAAGAAAGGTAACGGGTAGATGCCCGTTACTGATAACACATATTCGTACGGGCATCAAACAACGACCGCTACCACAACTAGCCACCGGTCACGTGAAATGACTGTTTCTCTGGGCCCACAGGGAACTTTAGTAACGGGCACCAAAACAAAGCCCGTTATATCAAGTCAACATCGGAGAGCCATGCTGTAAACATGCGTCTCCTCTGTCTCGACCAAATGAGACGCGTCTATTTCACACGCGTCTCAGCACAGCTAGGATTAGTAACGGGCATCAAACAACAACCGTTACCACAACTAGTCACCGGTCACGCGAAATGGCTGTTTCTCTGGGCCCACATGGAACTTTGGTAACGGGCACCAAAACAGAGCTCGTTACTGTGAACTCAACATCGAAGATGCGTGCTGTGAACCTGCGTCTCCTCTGTCTCGACGAAATGAGATGCATCTGTTTTCACACGCGTCTTCTATCTCTTGACTAAAGGAGACGCGTTCTGTCAACCCGCGTCTCCTCTATCTCGACGAACGGGCCAAGTTCTGGGGCCCACCGGTCAGTATTGGTAACGGGCTTTTACGCTGCCCGTTACATTGTTGGCATGTTTGTAATGGGTGTTCCGAATGAAGCCCGTTACTCACTAATCTGTGTTTGTAACGAGCTTTAATTAACACCTGTTACAGATACATAGGCCACCCCTACAGTAACCTGCCTGCTTGCCGGCTGCATCCTGGAACCAGCCAGGATTTGGCAGCCATCAGGGGCTGCATCCTGCCATCCTGGAACCAGCCAGGATATGGTAGCCACCACAGTAAGGAGACATCACAAACACATTCTGACATCACAGATATCGACAAGCAAGATCACATCAAGTGTCGAGTTACTCATCAGGGCTTGTTTGGATGGAGTTATGAGAAAACTGCCTGAACTAGGCAGCATCTAACCCCAACCAAGCAAGCCAAGCAGGTTTCTCAGGCAACAACACCTGACTAAAGAAGACTGAATGCCGCAAGTAATTTCAAGTTTCTAGCTACAATGAACTCACGGTGCACCATTATAGAAGTTGCCCTTTCAGTCGATGGTCTCCTTAAAAATGTACTCGCATAGCATCTCCCGGACCCGCTTTAGATCTTCTGTGGAAACAGCTACGACAGCTTTGAAATCCTGCAAAATACAATCATTTATGAGAATACAAATAGAAATCAGTTTCTAAAATCAGATGGAGAATATGAGCAGAGACAAGGTTGAGCATTATTATCTACTTACAGTAGCCTTCTTGATGTCAGGTATGTTATCGAGTAGTCTTAACATATGGAATGCCACATGCACACAATGAGGACCACCATGGCTGCTGAGCACACTGCATCGAGGTACCAAAATGCCAAGTTAATGCAGTACCAAATAGGTAAGAAGGGACCATAAAAAAAACCTCGGTCTTACATCGAGATTTGGTTTGTGCTTGAGTGTTGTGGCTTTTGGCTTTTTTTCTTTCCTTTCATCACTCCGTCCTGTGCATGATCAGCAAAGGCCCTGCATGATCAGCAATACCGATTAGAAACACTAAGAGATTGAATTTTTGTGAACAAAACCTACAAGATACTGTACCAAAGGCCCTGTATGATCAGTAATACCGATTAGAAACACTAAGAGATTGAATTTTTGTGAACAAAACCTACAAGATACTGACCAGTCCACAACAGCTTTGAGGTCTGCGAACTTTAGCATGGGATGTTGTTTAGAAGATTCTAGATACCAAACCTCTTTGAACTTCATACAGATGATCAGTGTTACCTAGTGGCCAATGTAGTAGGTACCCACCACGTAGTCGTTGTTCATTGCATTTGCGAATGCTTTTATTACAAGGCCAGAATGTTGAGACATATTTGTGGAAGTAAAAAAAATCTGGATCTAAAAACCCAATACTGATCTGCATCTCCGCCGCCTTGTCCATCATTTTCCTACAAAAAATCAAATTGTTAGCATGCATGAACTTTGTGGTCAAAATTAAAGAAATATCTTTTTAGGTTTTAAGGGACTTACAATGTCCACAACCTCAAGAAGGTAACATCCAGAGAAGCCAGGGTTATAAGGTTATGCACGCTACTGAATGCAATGTTTAACATTAAAGCACCACCACATTGAAAGTAGTGTTGATCCACCTTTGCTGGAAAGGCAAGTTTATCCTTACTGTGTTCCATGACGTAAGCATGCAACCTGGCACAATTTGGTCCAACAGCCTCTAAGTTTGCTTCTGACAACATAGGTGCACCAGGCTTGTATTTTGGTCGTTCCTGTTCGGTCCCAATAATACAGTTAAGAATCTCATCTTTAGACAGAGGTTTCCTGGCCTGTGTGACAACCCGCCCAGGAAAATACCGTACTATCGCCTAAACCAATCCACTTTGGTCATTAAGCAATAATAAAGTATCATCCTGTCGTTAGTTGCCGGGTTAACGCCCGGTGAAATCACTTACATAGCAACAAAGGATCGACAAATATGCATTAAAACTCACGCGAAGGCGAGTCCAGAGTACAACACATGATTAAAATCCAAATCTGCCCCGAAGGGTTTAATTATTACAAACCGAAGTACTTGTCATGACAAAAGAGTTCAGAGTTTCGAAAACAGCAGAATTAAACTAAACGGCGCGAGGAGCATCACAGGAGGCCTGCCATGATGCCTTCATTCATCGTCTTCCACCCACTCCAGCTCCCAGCCAGGCGGGATCTCTCCAGGCCACACATCACTAAAAGCATTACCTGAAATCAACAAATTACAGCAAGGCTGAGTATACTAATACTCAGCAAGACTTACTCGTCGGTGACAACTACATCACCAACTCTAGACATGAAAGGCTTTTTGGCTAGTGGGGTTCTTTTGCTGAAAAGCAACAAAGAGTATGTCCTTACTTTCAAGATTTTAGCACAGATTCTAGTTGATTACTTTTTTCTAAATGAGCAAGCTATTACAAGCATAAGTTGTGCAATTCAATTAATCAAGCATAAATATTCACAAAGTTCCATCATTAGGGATATCATGGCCAGTTGGATAAGTAGTCTCAGATAACGGTGAGAGGCCGACAACCAGTTGATTTAAACCTTGCAAGGTAGACCTAAACACACGGTAGGGTGCCCTCACATGGACAACCACCAGGCGGTTCCCAAAAGTCTTCGGTTCGGGATAAAATGCCACAGTCTTTTGTACTGGCTATCTGGCATACCCCGCAAGGCACCCAGAATCACACATGCACCACCGGTAGCTAGCCGTGAGACGCATCCCAAGATTAGTGACGGTAAAATCCCTTACCGCCTCATTAAGGTACTAGTCTTACCGGTCCTATTCCCGACAAGTGCTTAGTACTTTCAAACACTTAACCCATGAAAGCCATTAGACCGGAGCCCACATCCCATGCTCTTACCACATGAGCAATCCATTAATAAGACCTTATGATTCCAATATAAGAACCTATTCTCGCGAGTGACAAACATCACTCGACTTGTAACGGTCCTATAGCATAGCAGCTACTGACCTAGCATACTAGTAAAGACATATGTACCCAGGGATCATGCATCTAGGGTTCCAATTCAACTCTTGAAACGTAAATGCACAAACATCCATAGATAGTTGTATAAATTTCCAAAAGCATTTAGGTTAATGCACTGGGGCTTGCCTTCGTCACCACAGTTAGCTTGGGGGTCCTCGGTGTCCTCGTTCACTTCCACGTACTGCAGCTCCGTGTCAGCTCCTCCTTCCTCGGCTTCCGGCACGAGCGAGTAGTTACCGTCGGGAAGTTCTACACGGAATGCAATGCAGGGTTATTGTGTGGAGTGAGAGTTTAACCATCACATCCAACTCTTGTTGGCCATATTCACCTTGACAAACATTTAATTAATATTTCTTTTCATTAAGGTCATTATATGTGAAGGTTTATTAATTTAATCTTTTAATAGTGACTGTGTACACATTTAAGCAAATAACACTATTTAATCACACAAAACAGCAAGGGTGGATCCATAGCTCCTAAATAAGCCACTCAACATTTTAGCAAGGTCATTAAGGGAGCAAGGATGATTTTTCCTATTTAAACTTAATAGGAAGCTTATATGGATTCTAAAGTTCTAATTACAAAATAAATTATAAAAATAGAGAAAAAGGTGCATTGCTGGTCCTAATGACCCAAACAAGGTATTGGTCCAAGATTTGAATTTCAAAAGGCCATAACACCTAGATATCAAAAATGACATTTCCTAGCTAATAAAAATATGAGAAATGCATAAATAAATAAATACGGCATCTCTGCAGCCAAAATCACTCCTATAACATCTCTGACCTAAACAAGCCTAGGAGACCAACAAACACATCAAGGATCAATTTAGAATTTGAACTAGGCATTTAAATGTAAATCTAAGCATAAAACAAGATTAATTACTTCTGACAGAGATAAAATCATGATAAATGCAGGAAAGTTGAATCTAGGCATAACATGAGCATAGCCACAAGTTGAGCACAAAAATCTATTTACATTTTGCTACAAAAATCATTAAGGTAGAAAAAGCATAAATGCAAAGTAAATCATATAAAAAGATCTGTTTAATAACTTTGTGCAAAGTTTTGTCCAGAGCCTACAAATGACATAACTAGCAACATATCCAAAATTCAGCCCCATAAATTTTCTAGATTTTGAACTACAGCAAAAGTGTGCCAAACGGAGTTTGAATTTTCATTCAAAATATATAAGTCAAAAGTATGGTCATGCTTTGTAGAAGTTGTAGATCTAGTCTCACTGAATCCAACAAAATTGGGTTTGCATTTTTCTGATTTTTCTGTGGATTTCTATGATTTTTCTAAGGTGCTGGACTAAGTTGCTAGAAAACTAAGTTAAAGATCATTACAAACAGGTCCCTGGTTCACATATATGCACTCGGGTTTTACAACCGTGCCCTTGCCGGCGGCGGTGAGCTCGCCGGCGGTGAACGGCGGGCGGAGGAGGGCAACAAATGGCACGAGTGCTCGATTGAGCTTAACAGGGATCGATTGGTGGCGGTGGCTCAGCCTGCGGTGGCTCCGGCGAGCGGCGGCGGCGAGACCGCGGTGGCGCGGCCGCCTCGGCTCGAAATCCGGCGACCGCAGGCGCAATGCGGAGCAACAAGCGGCCGTGCGAGCTTTGCTAGGTCCTAGTGAAGGTGTTGGACAGCTTGGCCGGCGACGGGAGCGGGCGGAGGTGTGTGCTCACCGCGGCGGCGGCAATGGCGGACGGTGGAGGTCGTGTGCGCGCGGGGCGGTCGGGGCTCCTTTTATAGACGACATGCGAGCGTGCAGCGGACCGACGACTTCGCCTTGAAGGCATGCATGCAGGAGATCAAGGCCCGGGGGCGGCGGAGCCGTGCCGGCTGCCGGCCGGCCGACCGAGGCGCGACGGGGCTCGGCGGGCGCGCGCCCGTGGCGTCCACGTGTAGGGGGCATTTCCTCCGCGTGCGAGATGGTCGGGGGAGGGGGCGCGTGATGATGTTGTCCCCGTCTTCGCTGGACTGTGGGCCGGTGGGGGCCCGGCTGTCGAGGCTCGGCGGCGGCGCACCGGCTGGCGCGTGGTGGCGCGGGCACCACGCGCTCGGCGCGGGAGCGTGGTCCAGGGCGCGACGTCGCCGGTTCAAATTTGAACTGCCCATGTTTGCACGCCTTAAACTTTAAACTTTCAAATGAAATTTCAAAACCACCAAATGCAAAAATTGTAGAGGAGACATCCACCTACAATTTTCACAAAGGTCGACATTTGTTTTGAGCCCTGGTTGGAGCATGAACTGCTGGCGAACTTGCTGATTTTCATGGCACCGAGGAACAGTGAAAGGAGGTTTGACTTGAGTTTTTAAGCTATTTTTCCTCTGAATTTCGAATGCCAACCTAAAGATGAAATGTGTCCCACTAAATTCTGCACAACTTTTATATTGGCAGATTTTTGAGTGTTTAGACAAAATTTGGAGAACATGGCCAAAGTTTTAGGACAAAGAGGTAGACATCAAGGGTTTGACCACTTTGATTAGGGTTTTGACCATGGTAGGGAATGTTGACTTGCTTAAGGTGCTCATGGGTGATTGTTGGCTAGGTTTTCGAGGTGATGACCCAGGTTGACCATGATTTGACCAAAGTCAACAAGTTTGACCAATCATTAGTGTTAATTAAAAACCTAGGGCGTCACAGCCTACCCCACTTAAGCGGAATTTCGTCCCAAGATTCGATTCAAAAGAACAGGATAGGGAAAAGAAACTTACGGTTTCGAGATTGTAGAAGACCCGGGTACTTGGTGTTGAGATAATTTTCCGTCTCCCAAGTCGCTTCTTCTTCCGTATGATGACTCCATTGTATCTTGTACATCTTTACGGTATGTCTTCGGGTCTTTCTCTCCTTTTGGTCTAACACCCTCATAGGATGCTCGATGAGCGAGAAGTCCGACTCAATCCAAGCATTTGCTTCCGTGATTACCTCGGTCTCAGGCACAGGCACGCCTTTCTTCAGTTGGGTCACACGAAACACATTGTGGACTGCGGAGAACCGCTCCGGAAATCAGATGCGATACGCCACTAGCCCACACACTTCAATGATTTCATACGGTCCGATATAGCGTGGAGCTAACTTTCCCTTAACACCGAACCTTTGCACACCTTTTGTTGGTGAAACCTTTAGGTAGACATAATCACCAACTTTATATTGTCGGGGTGCTGTCCCTCTATCGTGATAGCTCTTTTGCCTCATTTGAGCTAACTTCAAATTCTCCCTTATCACTTGCACCTTCTCTTAAGCGTCCTTGACTAAGTCCGGACCAAAGAGTGTCCTTTCTCCGGTTTCTGACCAGTTCAAAGGGGTGCGGCATCTCCGTCCATAAAGAGCGTCAAACGGTGCCATCTTCAAACTAGCCTGATAATTGTTGTTGTAAGAGAATTCGGCCAAGGACAAACACTTGTCCCAACTCTTATCAAAATGCATGATGCTTGCCCGTAGCATGTCTTCCACAATTTGATTTACCCTCTCCGTCTGACCATCGGTCTGCGGATGATAGCTGGAACTACGGATCAATTTGGTTCCTAAACATTCATGCAATTGCTCCCAGAAACGAGCCACAAATTGAGTCCCTCGATCAGAAATTATGGTCTTCGGAATTCCATGCAAGCGGACTATTTGGTCCATATAAATCTCTGCATAGGCTTGGACTGAATAAGTGGTGTGAACTGCGATGAAGTGAGCAGTTTTGGTGAGTCTGTCCACTATAACCCAAATAGAATCCTTCTTTCTAGCAGTCAGGGGTAAACCCACAATAAAGTCCATACTTATGTCATCCCATTTCCACATAGGTATCGACAAGGGTTGGAGTACACCTGCCGATTTCAAATGGCTTGCTTTCATTCTATGGCAAGTATCACACTCTGACACATACTTTGCTATGTCGACTTTCATATTGGACCACCAGAAATTTTCCTTCAAATCTTGATACATTTATTGCTTCCGGGATGAATAGAGAATTTGGAGAGATGAGCCTTATCAAAAATTTCCTTCTTAAGGTCCGGGTCAGGAGGAATCACAAGACGTTTCCCAAACCATACCACATCCTTTGAATCCCTCTGGAAACAAGTGTACTTGGGATCTCCTTCTGCTAATTTCTGCTGTATTTGCTGTATGCCCTCATCATTGCGTTGAGCAGTGACAATTCTATCATAAAGATTAGACTCTGCAGCTATGGCATATAGATTTCCTTGTTCTACAACTTCCAAATGAAGCTTCCTCATGTCTTCACATAAAGTGTCACTATACGGCTCCACCGCTAGATGGTTGCAGTGAACCTTGCGGCTAAGAGCATCCGCAACAACATTGGCTTTTCCGGGGTGATAGTGCACTTCTAGATCATAATCTTTAATCAACTCGAGCCATCTTCTTTGCCTCATATTTAGGTTTGATTGAGTGAAGATATATTTGAGACTCTTGTGATCGGTGAAGATATTGCAACGATTGCCCATCAGATAGTGTCTCCAAATCTTGAGAGCATGAACAACCGCTGCTAGCTCTAGATCATGAGTGGGATAATTTATCTCATGGGGTCGAAGTGCCCGTGAGGCATAGGCAATGACTCGGCCTTCTTGCATAAGAACACAACCGAGACCAGTGCCTGACGCATCACAGAAAACTTCAAAAGGTTTGGAATTATCCGGTTGTACTAGCACTGGGGCTGAAGTCAAGTGTTGTCTCAACGTGTGGAAAGCCTTCTCACATGCTTCACTCCACACAAACTTTACCCCTTTCTTGAGCAGTTTAGTCATAGGTTTGGCGATCCTGGAAAAGTCCGGAATGAATCGGCGATAATAACCCGCCAGACCCAGAAAACTTCGAATTTGGTGTACGGACTCGGGTGGTTTCTAATCCATCACCTCTTGTACTTTGCTAGGATCTACGGATATGCCATCTTTGGAAATAGTGTGCCCCAAGAATTTCACACTATCCAACTAGAATTCGCATTTGGAGAATTTAGCATAGAGTTTGTGATCTCTCAAACGCTATAGAACAATTCGAAGGTGTTCAACATGTTCCTTCTCATTTTTGGAATAGATTAGAATGTCATCGATAAAGACCACTATGAATTTGTCAAGCTCCGTCATGAATACGGAGTTCATGAGATACATGAAGTAAGCTGGGGCATTTGTGAGACCAAAAGACATCACCAGATACTTATAGAGACCATATCGGGTGGAGAAAGCAGTTTTAGGAATGTCACAAGGTCGTATTTTGATTTGATGATAACCAGACCGAAGATCGATCTTGGAGAAAACTTTGGCTCTAGCCAATTGATCAAAAAGAACATCAATGCGGGGAAGAGGATATTTGTTTTTGATGGTCACCGCATTGAGAGGTCTGTAGTCGACACATAACCTCAAACTACCATCTTTCTTTTTGACAAAGAGTGCGAGACAACCCCAAGGAGAAGAACTTGGGCGAATATAGCCCTTATCCAACAATTCTTGAAGTTGATTTTTCAGTTCAGCTAGCTCTTTGGGAGGCATACGGTAAGGTCGTTTTGAAATGGGTGCAGTGCCCGGTTGGAGTTCAATCACAAACTTAACATCCCGGTCTGGTGGCATGCCAGGCAATTCATCGGGAAAGACATCAGGATATCCACAAACTACTGGAATTTCATCAAGATGAGAAGTAACGGTCACATAGGCACAAGGGTCTGCACCGTCCTTAAAAGGTAGGTACAGGGTGGTGTGTCCGATGGTAGGTGAATTGATCGCTACAACTCTACCCGAGATATCTAGAACCACCTTATGTCGGGTCATCCAATCCATACCCAAGATAACATCCATACTGTTGACACTCAAAATTGGCAAAAGCCGACTCAGGTCAGGCAGGCCGGTCAGACTGGGTACCAAGGGCGGTCTGACCAGGTCGCGCTGTAGCTGGTCCGGCAAAAGTGGCCAGGGCGGTCAGACCGCGTGGCCGGGGTGGTTAGACCGCCTCCCCCTGAGTCCGAACCAAATTAAGGAATCCTTGTAGATTTCGAGTTGTAAAAGATTTCCTTGCGGGGCAAGACCTCCCCACCCTATTTATAAAGGGTCGTGGCCGATTGAGGGCCTATGACCCAATCGATCAATTATCTTTTTACACTTTTATTTCCAAACCCTAGCTTTTCCAATCCCTTTGCTTTCTTTGCTCGTCTCTACGGCGTTCAAGGACGTTCTGAGTGGTCTGCCGATCTCAGAGCAACCCTAGGCTCGTTGTCCCTGACGGGGTCCCTCCCGTTGCAGCGGATTTAGGTTTTCGGCGATCCTCTGACAGAGGCGGTTAGCCCGCCCCCATAGGCAGTTAGACCGCCCCCTACTGGTGGTTTTGATGAGGAGCGTTTCGACGACCGCGCGACCTAGCGCACCAGTGTGTTCGACCGGAAAAAGTGTCAACACACTTTTGGCGACTCCGCTGGGGAACAAGAAGATCTGGTTTTCAAAACCGTTCAATCTTGCCCTAGTAAGATGGGATCTCAGTGCGAACTTGATATGGAGAATATCATCACGGCTTCGATGGAGGATCTCTCTCTGGAGGAGTAGCAGAAGTTCCAGGCGCTGCAAGAGTACATGAAGGTACAATTTCTAGCAGGCGTCAAGAAGGATCGTCATGGCTAGGTAGCAAGATTAAAGGAATTCGAGCTGCCGGCGATCAAGTTAAACGACAACAATGTTGAGGTAATTACCACTGTAAGTCAATCTCCACAAAATCCTTCTATTTCTCAAAAAACAACTGTGGAAAGTGATGAGTTGATTGCCTCGTATATTGCTCGTTTAGAAAGATTAGAAGATCTTGAAAAGGATAGGAGTGCTGGTTTTTACAATAATAATGAAACTAGTAATAGTGTTCCTAAAATTAATACTAGTGGGGTAGTTAATCCTAGCTTAGCGCCTTTGCCTAGTACTAACACTGCAAATTACATGTATGGCATGCCACCTGACTTCAACGTTGGTCAACAAACGCCGATCCAGCCGCAATGGCCGAACACGGCCGGGGCGGTTAGACCGCCCCTGACAGGCGGTCAGACCGGCCTGACCAGCACCATGGAATTGGTGCCCGAACAGCCTTTACCACTTTCTGTTGTGCCGAGTTCAGTGGTTCCTAATTTTTCTAATACAGTTGGTAATGCTGGACCTCATTATAATACAACAGTTAACACATCTGCTCAACCAAATTTAATTCCTGATGATGTGTTTGAAAGTTATAGGCTAGCTCAAGCTAAGATAGCTCCCTACTTAAATAAGATGAATTTGGTGAATGCAGCCCCGCAACAGCCAAATAATCCTAATTGGGTGGAATTTAATAAATTTAAGGAAGATTTGGCTAGCGTGGTTAAAAATAAACTTGGTGTTGATATTGGTAGCACAAATTTATATCAAAAACCATATGATCCCGAGTTTGATAATTTTCCTCTCCCACGTGGTTGGCGTATGCCTGATTTGATTAAATTTAGTGGTGATGATGACCGAACCACATGGGAGCATATTAGTCAATATACGGCTCAACTTGGTGAAGCGGGTGCTTATAATGCTCTTAAAGTACGTTTATTCTCTTTATCGTTGACTGGCACCGCTTTTGCGTGGTTTTCTTCACTTGCTCCCGGTTCTATTATATCTTGGGATATGTTAGAGCGTAAATTTCATGATCACTTTTATAGTGGGAGCGTGCAATTAAAATTGACAGATCTAACATCGGTTAGGCAAGGTAGAGATGAAACCGTCTCTTCTTACATTAAAAGGTTTAAAGAAACTAAAAACCGGTGCTTTAATTTGTCAATTACTGATATGGACCTTGCTGATATTTGCTTAAAGGGCTTAAGGTCTTCAATTAGAGATAAAATAGAGGGTTCTGATTTTCTTTCGGTTGCTCAAGTTCAAGTGAGAGCTTTAATTATTGAAAACCGAATGAATAAGGAAAAAGATAGCTCTAAGTCATGTCGTTCTAATATGCATATTATTGACTATGATTCCGATAGTTCGAGCGATAGTGACAAAGAGGTATATGCTGCTGAATTTGTTTGGCCCTCTAAAGAAAAAGCTTATTCTTGTTCATCACTTAAACTGGCTCATAAGGGTCGGCAAGAAGAAGTAAAATTTACTTTTGATGTTTCTAAATGTGATCGTATCTTTGATGAATTACATAAATCTGGAAACATTAAATTGACTCATACTTTGCCTCCACTTGAAGAAATAAAAAGACGTGCATATTGTAAGTATCATAATTCTTATTCTCATGCTACTAACGATTGCAATGTGTTTCGTCGTCAGGTTCAATCGGCCATAAATGAAGGTCGTTTGATGTTTCATGAGATGCAAGTGGACAAGCAACCTTTTCCTATCAATACCATGGATTTGCAGCAGCCCAAGGTACTGGTTCGGCCTCATCAAGTCGATTCAACCAAGGGAAAGAATGTGGTAGTCGGGGAGGCAAAGCCCGATTTGAGAGGAAAAGAGTTGACAAGGGAAGTAGCATATGAGAAGACCCCTGATGGCAGAGAAACGTTTAAAATTACTGTCAAAGCTTCTGGACATGGGGGGCAAGGGTCGTCCACATCTGCAACACCTACTGATCAGCAGCCGTCTGCACCTGTTCAGGTAGGGGCGGTTAGACCGGGTGTGGCAGGCGGTCAGACCGCCCCTGTACATGGTCGTCCAAAGATGCTTATTCCGAAACGGCCGGAAGTTGGAAACTGGAAGCTCAACATGGCAAAGAATCAGGGGAGTGTTTCAAAACCAAAGGTCACGTTTGATATGCTATTTGACAAATACTCTAAACAAAAGGCCGTTACAAGGGATCGGCCGTTAAAAAAAAGGATGAGATCACCTCCGCGTCAAGAGAGGCCGTCATCGCCTCCAAGAGCAGCTACAAGATTCAAAGGCGATTCATCACAGCAAGGACAACACTTTACTCCACAATGGGAACCTCGTCCGGTTTATGATGACAATGGAGTAATGTGGGTGCCTTTTCAGCAGTCCTTCCATCCTGGATGGGGAGGGCCAAGAAGACCAGCATTGGATCGGATTTCACGACCTACAAAGGATCGTTGGGCTCCATGTTGGTCAGGGCAGCATCAGTTGGCCAACGCGGTCAGACCGCCTCCTACACGCGGTCAGACCGCCCTGAGGGCCAACACGGTCAGACCGCCCCCTATACGCGGTCAAACCGCCCTGCCCAGAGAAAATGTTCAATCTCCTCCGCGACAGGTGTACAAGCCCAAGATCAGAGAAGAGGAGGTTAAGAAGATGGATATTGATCCAGAGAGGACTACTGGCCAAGACATCATACAGATTGGAACAATGGATGTTCCTATTGAGAAAGGTGGCAAAGGACCGGTTGTGTTAAACAATCAGGTTATGACACCTGTTCAGAAAGGATGTGTTGCTAATGATCATGAGGCCAGTGGGAGTGATTCCAACTCCAAGTACTTCTTACCAAGGTGGTGTCCTCCCGGTTTGACGCGTACACAAAGGAGGAAGCTTCAACGCTTGAGGTTTCGAGAGAAGAAGGAAAATGAGTTGGAAAAATAGAGAGATGATATGTTCAACCTCTACAGACCAATGGCACCACAAGGGAAAGAGTGGAGGGTCAAGGCGACACCACAGGCAGCACCTCAGGCAGAGGCGGTCAAAACGCCAGCTGAGGCGGTTAAACCGCATCTAGAGGCGGTTAGACCGCTTGGTCCAGAAAATTTGCCCGTTTCAGATTCTTTGACTCCGATATCTTCAGTGCCTGCGCCAGAGGAAGATGAGCAGCTTGTTGACTACAGTTCCTCTCCTGAGCAGATGAACCTTGAAATTAATGTTATACATATGTCTAGTGATGGTTTTATGCTTTCAGAGGAGGACATTGCTCACCTTGATTTGGGGCTGAAAGATGCTGTATTCCAGAAGCCAAAAGAGACTGAAAATCATCTGAAGGCTTTGTACGTCAAGGGGCACATCAATGGGAAGCCGGTCACTCGGATGCTTGTTGATGGGGGAGCGATCATCAACTTAATGCCCTACTCCTTATTCAAGAAGCTTGGAGGTTCAGATGAGGAGTTGATCAAGACCAACATGACCATCAGCGGTGTGGGAGGAGGCGAGCCGATGAGTGCCAAAGGCGTTGCTTCTATGGAGCTCACCGTTGGGAGCAAGACGTTAGCTACAGATTTCTTCGTCGCTGAGACGCAAGGTAACTATAGCTTAATCATTGGTCGTGATTGGATTCATGCAAATCAATGTGTGCCTTCTTCCTTGCATCAGTTTTTAATACAATGGGTAGATGATGAGGTAGAAGTTGTGCATGGTGATAATTCTGCTTGTGTAGCTATAGCTGATAGCAATTCTATAGGAGTGCATGATGATGTAAAATGTCTATCTGGCTTAGATTTATCTAATTATGAGTTCATTAGTTGTTCTAAAGATGGCTTTATCCCTGCTGTCATAAAGCCGGTGAATAATCGGCTAAACCATTTCACGTGATTCGATGGAGTCAAATCAAGAGTGGTTGCAGCGGAGACTTGAACACTATCGGGCGCAAAAGAACGATACGTGTGAAGCTATCGAAGATCTTGATGATTTGGGCAAGCTAGGACAAGGGTTTACGTCGGCCGATCCTCTTGAGGAGGTAGACATTGGTGACGGCATTATACCCAGGCCGACATTTTTAAACAAGAATCTTGATCCTGTTTTTAAGTCCGAATTAATAAAGTTATTAAAGGAGTATGTTTATTGCTTTGCATGGAGTTATAATGAGATGCCTGGTTTAAGTCGTGATTTAGTTGAACATAAATTGCCAATTAAACCAGGTTTTAGGCCTTATAAACAACCTCGTAGGAATTTTAATCCTGATATTTATGACTGAGTGAAAGAAGAAATCAATCGGTTACTTGATGCTAAGTTTATTAGGCCTTGTCGATATGCTGATTGGATTTCTAATATTGTGCCTGTGGAGAAAAAAGGAACTAAGAAACTTCGTGTTTGCATAGACTTTAGAGATCTTAACAAAGCTACTCCTAAAGATGAATATCCTATGCCTATAGCCGATTTTCTTGTTAATGCTGCATCCGGACATAGAATTCTTAGCTTTCTTGATGGTAATGCTGGTTATAATCAAATCTTTATGGCCGAAGAGGATGTTTCTAAAACGGCCTTTATATGTCCGGGATTTGTAGGCTTGTTTGAGTGGATAGTCATGACTTTTGGTTTAAAAAATGCTGGAGCTACCTATCAAAGAGCTATGAATTTGATTTTTCATGACTTGCTTGGTATAATAGTAGAAGTTTATATCGATGATATTGTAGTCAAATCGGCTGGTTTAAATTCTCATTTAGCTGATTTAAGACTTGCATTCGAAAAAAAGCGCCGATATAATTTAAAAATGAATCCACTCAAATGTGCTTTTGGTGTATCGGCTGGTAAGTTCTTAGGCTTTATTGTACATGAGAATGGTGTTGAGATAGATCCTAAAAAGATTGAGTCCATTCGAAAAGTACAAGCTCCTACTTGCAAGAAAGATTTGCAAAGATTCTTGGGCAAGGTAAATTATTTGAGGCGATTTATTTGTAACTTGTCCGGGAAGGTGAATGCTTTTACTCCTTTACTTCGGTTAAAAAGTGGAGCTGAATTTACTTGGGGGGCAAAACAGCAAGAGGCATTTGATGAGAATAAAAATTATTTAATTTCGCCGCCCGTTCTTCAAGCTCCCAAGAGTGGTATTCCTTTCAAGTTATATATAGCGGCTGAAGATAGTGTTATTGGGGCTGTTTTGACTCAAGAGACCGATGGCAAGGAGTATATTGTGGCTTATGAGAGTAGAAGGTTATTGGACGCCGAGACAAGGTACACTTTTATTGAGAAATTATGCTTATCCTTATATCATGCTTGTACCAAGTTAAGGCATTATTTGTTATCAAGTATTTGTGTGGTAGCATGTCAAACCGACATAATTAAATATATGTTGCAAAAACCTATTCTAAGTGGTAGAGTCGGCAAATGGGCTTATGCACTTGTTGAATATGATTTATGTTATGAGCCATTACAAACTATGAAAGGACAAGTTGTAGCCGACTTTATTGTAGAACATAGAATTGATAAACAACTTGATTTAGATGTCGGTTACATTACTTTTACTCCATGGAAATTGCATTTTCATGGATCGGTTTGCAAAAGTGGTTCTGGTGTTGGAGTAATTATTATTTCCCCCACTGGAATGATTTTTGAAGCTCTTAACCGATTGGATCATGATTGTACTAATAATCAAACCGAATATGAGGCTCTCTTGTTTGGTTTGCAAATCTTGCATGACATGGGAGTAAAGCATGTAGAAGCTTATGGTGATTCTCTACTGGTGGTGCAGCAAGTTTCCAAGGTATGCCAATGTCTAAATGGTTATTTAAATGCTTATCTTGATAAATGCTTGGACATTATATCTTGTATGGATGAGTTTGTGATTTATCATGTGCCACGAGAAAAGAATCCAAGGGCAAATGCTCTGGCTCAGCAAGCATCTGGTTATGATGTTTAGAAAAGAAATTTTCATGAACGAAAACCGATGTTTAGCAAAGCCGAGGGTTATGCCCTGGAGGAGGCGGCCAGACCGCGTACTCCACCCGGTCAGACCACCCCACCCGGTCTGACCGCCCTGCCAGGCCGGTCTAACCGCCCTGCAGAGGAAGAAGTCACTTCGGCCATTGTTTCTTCCAAAACTGATAAGGACGAAGTTGACGATTGGAGGAAGCCTCTGATTAATTATTTGCAGGATCCTAAAGGTACAGTTGATAGAAAAATCCGACGATGGGCTCTCAAGTTTGTTTTGGAAGATGGTGAATTGTATCGTCGGACTGCAGATGATTTGCTTTTCAAATGTTTAGGACCTGATCAAGTAAGGTTAGCTATGGCAGAGGTTCATGAAGAAATTTGTGGTACTCATCAATCGGCTCCTAAGATGAAGTGGCTCCTTAAGAGAGCTTGCTTTTATTAGCCTACTATGATAGCTGATTGTTTTCGGTACTACAAAGGGTGTGAAGATTGTCAAAAGCATGGGGATATTCAGTTGGTACCTGCTGCGTTGATGCATCTGATTATCAAGCCATGGCCTTTCAGAGGTTGGGGTTTGGACTTTGTTGGTAAAATTCATCCTCCTTTATCAAAGGGACATTGCTTTGTGATTGTGGCAACTGACTATTTTACTAAGTGGACTGAAGCAATTCCTCTTAAGAATATGACTCATCGGGAGGTAATTGAGTTTATTACAGAGCATATTATTCATAGGTTTGGCATTCCACAAACTTTGACTACAGATCAAGGAACTTCATTTGTATCTAAAGAGGTGCGTGATTTTATCAATTCCTATGGTATTAAGTTGCTCAATTCATCTCCATATTATGCTCAAGCTAATGGTCAAGCCGAGTCTAGCAATAAAACCTTGATTAAGCTCATTAAGAAGAAGATAGAGGATAATCCTAGAAGATGGCATGAGGTATTATCTGAAGCTTTATGGGCTCATCGTATTTCTAGACATGGTGCTACTAAAGTTACTCCTTATGAGCTTGTGTATGGTCAAGAGGCCGTTTTGCCCGTTGAGGTGAATCTAGGCGCATATAGACTTGGAAAGCAAAATGATCTTGATTTTGACACATATTATGCTTTGATGATGGACAATATTGATGAGGTGACCGACAAGCGATTGGAGGCCTTGGAGGCAATTGAAAGGGACAAGAGGCGAGTTGCTAGAGCATATAACAAGAGAGTTAAAGCCAAATCTTTTCAGGTAGGTGATCTGGTTTGGAAAACTATTTTGCCTATAGGATCTAAGAGCAACAAGTTCGGTAAGTAGTCTCCAAGTTGGGAGGGGCCATACAAGATTGTGAGAGTTTGCTCTGGAAATTCTTATATGGTGGAAACTTTGCAAGGATAGCAGCTGCCCAGGGCTATCAATGGAAGATATTTGAAGAAGTTCCATCCAAGTGTTTGGCAAGATGCTTGAGAAGACGTGGCCGATTTGATAAATCGCCCTTAGAATAAAAAATGGCCGATGAAAGATATCACATCGACCTTAGATTTATTTTTTAGCATGCAAGCTTTACTAAAAAACAGGGGGGCATATGTTGACACTCAAAATTGGCAAAAGCCGACTCAGGTCAGGTAGGCCGGTCAGACCGGGTACCAAGGGCGGTCTGACCGGGTCCGCTGTAGCTGGTCCGGCAAAAGTGGCCAGGGCGGTCAGACCGCGTGGCCGGGGTGGTTAGACCGCCTCCCCCTGAGTCCGAACCAAATTAAGGAATCTTTGTAGATTTCGAGTTGTAAAAGGTTTCCTTGCGGGGGAAGACCTCCCCACCCTATTTATAAAGGGCCGTGGCCGATTGAGGGCCTATGACCCAATCGATCAATTATCTTTTTACACTTTTATTTCCAAACCCTAGCTTTTCCAATCCCTTTGCTTTCTTTGCTCGTCTCTACGGCGTTCAAGGACGTTCTGAGTGGCCTGCCGATCTCAGAGCAACCCTAGGCTCGTTGTCCCTGATGGGGTCCCTCCCGGGGCAGCGGATTTAGGTTTTCGGCGATCCTCTGACAGAGGCGGTTAGACCGCCCCCCATAGGCGGTTAGACCGCCCCCTGCTGGTGGTTTCGATGAGGAGCGTTTTGACGACCGCGCGACCTAGCGCACCAGTGTGTTCGACCGGAAAAAGCATCAATACATACCCTCCAAACTTATGGCGATAAGGTGTGTCGGAAAGGTTTTACTACCCAATCCCAAAAGTACTCCACGGATTAAGGTACTAGAAGAGATTTTTCCACCCGGAGTGACAATTTTATAGGCCGAATTAGTGTGAGAACCCATCAAACCCAATCTGCTTGCTAACTTTTCACTGATGAAACTGTGGGTAGCTCCAGAATCAAATAATATCTTAATGGGGGTGTCATTGATAGAGAATGTACCCGTAAGCACTGAAGTTCCCTCTGGAATGTCACTCATGGTGGTGAAGTTCAGTTTGCCCTGACGGACTTGCACCATCGGCTTCTTGGCCGGGTTGGCCGGCTTGGTCCCTGAACCTTGATTGTGCAGGTTGGGCTTGTTCTGCTTGGGTTTTGGGTAGTCACTTATATAGTGCCCCGGCTGTCCACAATTGTAACAACGGCGGTCACCGACATTGCGCGGGGGTGCGTTGGGCTTGGAAGCTTGCTGCTGAGCATTGCGGAACTGGAAGTTCCCTGAAGGTTTGCTCTGTGATGGCTTCATCGTCCAGCATCCAATTGAAGATTGCTGGGACGAGTTAGGGACATTCTTCTTCACAAAGCAAAACTTTTTGTTAGTTTCGCTGCCCGAAGCAAAACCAGCCTACCTCTTCTTGTCTCTCTGGGCCTTTTTCATAGCATCCTCTTGGGATATAGCCTTGTTCACCAACTCATGGAAGTTGTTGGGCTCGATCAAGTTCAGCCGTTCATACAACTCACCATCCAGGCCATCACGGAACCTTTCCATCTTCTTTGCATCGGTATCCACGTGATGCCCGCCATACTGGCAAAGGCTATTGAATTTCTGTCCTGCCTGAGGGCTAGCAATTCCCTCATCTTCCTATCCATAAGTCCCTTAGGAATGTGATGACTTTTGAAAGCTTGCTTGAATTCATTCCAAGTGACAGCATGCCCGGCCTGCTGCATAGTCTTGAAATGTTCCCACCACATCAAGGCTTCACCTCGAAGTTGCAAGGCTGCGAAGTTGGCCTTGTTTTCCTCTGAGCATGGTAGCACAAAGGCAGAGAACTTGGCCTCAATGGCCTTGATCCACGCCTCAGCTTCAAGGGGGTCTTCCGCCTTAGTGAAGGTCGGGGGTTTCATCCCGATGAACTGGGCGTAGGTGGTGACGTGATTCGGCCCCTCATGATTAGCTCCATGTGGCGGCCTTTGGTTCAGCTGCTGGGCGATCTGTTGCTGCGTCTGTAGGATCTGGCGCAGCACCTCGGTCTGGGTGGCCATGAATGCCTCCGAGGCGTCATGGGCGGTGGCGGTGGTAGTTCACCACTGCCCGACGCTCCAAAACCATTGGGAGAGCTGCGTGTTGGTCCCACCATCTGAAAATGTGAGCCTTTACTAGACACATAGCCATAGTCTTGCTTAGAAAGAAATAACAAGTGTAAAACATGTATCACAAAAGCTCATTCATGCAAGTTTTCCCTAATTGCAGCAACACGGTCATAAGAAAAATTTCATATCCAACCGCTCAGTCACTGATAAATTTCCAATCCTGGTCAGTAGGTGTAGGATTTCATGCGCTTCAAAGTTGGTATTCAACTCCGCAGCGAATTTCCAAGTTCGCATGCCTGAAGGATCCGATTTGCAAAACTCTGCCTAGCTGTCATGGCAGCATGCTGACACTCACCAAAATTTCCGTAACTCTCAGTACCTTCATGCAAAAATGCTGAATTTTGGTGAGCACGGTCATCACAATATTTCGCACAACTTTGGTATTCAACACGTGAGAAGATTCTGACGTTCAATCGCTCGAAAACTTTCATTCCCGACGCTCTGTCTAGCTGTTTGGACAGCAGCCAGAACTGGATTAAAAATTGCATAACTCTCAGTAGGAAAGTGCACAATTGCTGAATTTTGGCGAGCGCGATCGTCATAAAATTCTGGACAAGTTTGGTACTCAACACAGGACTCGAATCTGACCACAAATAGCTTAAACATTTTCTTTACAACAAATACTGCAGGAATGGTGTTCAACCAAGCATTACATGGATGCCAAGTTTTTGGGATCACCAACATACATCAGGGGTTACATTGCAGTCGTGCTGCACAAAAGAATACCCCTACGTTAGCCTACCACAAAAACCAACCAAAGCGGCTACAAACAGGAGTATGAGTCACCCTACTAAAACACTACGGCAACCTAGTTGCCAACCGAGGCGTCACTGGCGGCAGGTGAAGCGGGTGGTGTCGGTGAAGGTGGTCCCGCCGGACTCTCCTGGTCAAGACCGGATGGTCCCTGCTGCTCCTCTGGAGGTGCCTCCACCGGGGGTGGTGGCTGCAGAGCCACGATGGCCTGCAGTGCTGCTACCTGTACCTCCGCCTCCTCCACCTGCTGCTGCATATCGGTGATGTTCTGCAGCAGCGTCAACCTCTCTACGTCTCCGGCGTCCACGTCCTCCTGAAGGTCCAAGACCTGTGCCTCCAGATCAAGGATCCTCTGCAGGTGGTCGCCTCTCTCCAGCTCCAGCTGGAACCTCCTGGTACGAAGCTAGTCGTCGTTCTCATGCTCAGTCTGAAAAAGAGTGAAGCCCTGCTGCTGGTAAGCCGCTGAGAGACTGTGCCAGGCTAGCCGAGCCGACTCCAGATGCTGGCTGATCACCAACTGGGTGGTGTTACGCAGCCCGTGAAGTGTGAACATGACGTCCAGGCAACGTGTCAGCATCCGCGTGACGTCCAGCGGAACCGCGAGCAGCAGCAAGTCTTGTAGGTGGTCCACACGGTCCAGCCACGCTGGGTCGTGCGGGCTCACTGCCGGAAACAGACCAAACGGTGAAAGGGCCACTGCGGTCGGGTTGTGGTCGCAGAAGTCCGTCAGCACCCAGAGGGCAGCCGACTCGAGAGACTCCAGCCCACGAAAACCCCAGTACACGGAGCTCAAGTCGAACCAGTCGGGGTGGTCCGGGTGAGGTGGCACGGTGACGGTCACCCTGCAGTGGGGCATGCCCAGGTGCTCGAACTCGATCACCTCGTAGACGGGCGGAGTGGTGTAGCCGGCAGCGCTGAGTGCCTCCCACGCAAGGCGTGGAAAACCCTCCCAGTGCAGCTCGTCGGTACGGACCGTACCGTCAGCACCGTACTCGAAAAACACAGGGGCAGCCATTTGTACAAAAATGTAACGCATGCTAGAAGTCAAAAAGAGAGCAACATGTCAAATGGTGTAAAATTCTGGCAGCTGTGAATAAAAATTCATAATGCAAAAACCAGAAGCCCAAAAATTCTCAAATTTCACCAGCAACTTAGTCTGTGAATAAAAATTCATAACGCAAAAAGAAGAACCCCAAAAATTCTCAATTTTCACCAGCAACTCAGTAAGGTTTTTATGCACCTTTTTGCAATTCAAGGGTTGAGCTAGATCATTTAGGAACAAGGTCGAAAGATGCAATGTTCAGAGCACTGTCCTCAGAAAAACAGCATTACCTAGGTTCACCAAAAGGGTATAACATGAGATCTACAAAAGCTATGACCATGAATTTTTGCGAGCAAAAACTAGATTAGATATGGAGCAACTTTGGTATAGATCACCTAGTCCAATTATTCCTAGAACATGGTGCAAAAATTCAAGCTAGCAGTCATACAGATTTTTGGACAGCAACAACATCCTATACATGAGAGGCAAAGCTAGAACACAAAAACCGCACACTAGCAAAACTTTTCCGTAGAGAACACACAATTCAGGTTTGGGTCCATTTTTATGTTGTTTCAATATTTAACATGATGCAAGACGTCCTATTCGTCCTCACACGGCGATCAAGCCAAAAATCGAAGTTAGTGCCGGTGGCAAGGATTTTATTCGTCTCTCCCTATAATAACTAGTCGAGAACTATTCGATACTCACTTAGCGACTAACGGAGCGTTGTTAGTGTACCTGCAGAAAAGAACCTTCCGTGCCAACATGTCACGAAAGCGTCCACATACAGTACCGTTCGCAATAGAAACGGTATCCATGCGTCAAGCCGCTGCATGGACAGCGTCCAACCTCAGACACTCTCCTTTTTGAATGGAGTGCATCCTTGCCTCGCATATTCACAATGCGGAACATCCACGTATGGCAAAACATGGTGAGACACAGACACGATGGTGGGTTCCCTTCGGATTAGGTCCCATCCATCCCTCACATGACTTCCATGCGGTACCACCACGTATGGCAAAACGTGATGAGACACAGACGCGACGTGGGTTCCCATTAGAATAGGTCCCATCCATCCCTCATAGGACTTTCCTGTGGCACCACCACGTATGGCAAAACGTGATGAACTAGTATGGTTGTACAGAAAGTAAGTTCTGATAGGAATAAAATGTGCTGGGAATTAGCAAAATAAACCATAGATTTGTAAGCCACCTGAAAGAACCCAAAAATTCCCTCTAGGGCCTCTCGGTCTAATTCATCCTTAACGGACCAACGTATTTTGCAAATCCAAACAATCTTGGCAAATTTTATTCAAAAACTAGTGATTAAGGTTGTTAATTAAGCTCTGGTGCATATAATTGCTCTGATGCCAGCTGTGACAACCCGCCCAGAAAAATACCGTACTATCGTCTAAACCAATCCACTTTGGTCATTAAGCAATAATAAAGTATCATCCTGTCATTAGTGGCCGGGTTAACGCCCGGTGAAATCACTTACATAGCAACAAAGGATCGACAAATATGCATTAAAACTCACGCGAAGGCGAGTCCAGAGTACAACACATGATTAAAATCCAAATCTGCCCCGAAGGGTTTAATTATGACAAACCGAAGTACTTGACATGGCAAAAGAGTTCAGAGTTTTGAAAACAGCGGAATTAAACTAAACGGCGCGAGGAGCATCACAGGAGGCCTGCCATGATGCCTTCATTCATCATCTTCCACCCACTCCAGCTCCCAGCCAGGCGGGATCTCTCCAGGCCACACATCACTAAAAGCATTACCTGAAATCAACAAATTACAGCAAGGCTGAGTATACTAATACTCAACAAGACTTACCCATCGGTGACAACTACATCACCAACTCTAGACATGAAAGGCTTTTTGGCTAGTGGGGTTCTTTTGCTGAAAAGCAACAAAGAGTATGTCCTTACTTTCAAGATTTTAGCACAGATTCTAGTTGATTACTCTTTTCTAAATGAGCAAGCTATTACAAGCATAAGTTGTGCAATTCATTAATCAAGCATAAATATTCACAAAGTTCCATCATTAGGGATATCATGGCCAGTTGGATAAACAGTCTCAGATAATGGTGAGAGGCCGACAACCAGTTGATTTAAACCTTGCAAGGTAGACCTAAACACACGGTAGGGTGCCCTCACATGGACAAGCACCAAGCGGTTCCCAAAAGTCTTCGGTTCGGGATAAAAGGCCACAGTCTTTGGTACCGGCTATCTGGCATACCCCGCAAGGCACCCAGAATCACACATGCACCACCGGTAGCTAGCCGTGAGACGCATCCCAAGATTAGTGACGGTAAAATCCCTTACCGCCTCATTAAGGTACTAGGCTTACCGGTCCCATTCCCGACAAGTGCTTAGTACTTTCAAACACTTAACCCACGAAAGCCATTGGACCGGAGCCTACATCCCATGCTCTTACCACATGAGCAATCCATTAATAAGACCTTATGATTCCAACATAAGAACCTATTCTCGCGAGTGACAAACATCACTCGACTTGTAACGGTCCTATAGCATAGCAACTACCGACCTAGCATACTAGTAAAGACATAGGTACCTAGGGATCATGCATCTAGGGTTTCAATTCAACTCCTGAAACGTAAATGCACTCCATAGATAGTTGTATAAATTTCCAAAAGCATTTAGGTTAATGCACCGGGGCTTGCCTTCGTCAGCACAATTAGCCTGGGGGTCCTCGGTGTCCTCGTTCACTTCCACGTATTACAGCTCCGCGTCAGCTCCTCCTTCCTCGGCTTCCGGCACGAGCGAGTAGTTACCGTCGGGAAGTTCTACACAGAATGCAATGCAGGGTTATTGTGTGGAGTGAGAGTTTAACCATCACATCCAACTCTTGTTGGCCATATTCACCTTGACAAACATTTAATTAATATTTCTTTTCATTAAGGTCATTATATGTGAAGGTTTATTAATTTAATCTTTTAATAGTGACTGTGTACACATTTAAGCAAATAACACTATTTAATCACACAAAACAGCAAGGGTGGATCCATAGCTCCTAAATAAGCCACTCAACATTTTAGCAAGGTCATTAAGGGAGCAAGGATGATTTTTCCTATTTAAACTTAATAGGAAGCTTATATGGATTCAAAACTTCTAATTACAAAATAAATTATAAAAACAGAGAAAAAGGTGCATTGCTGGTCCTAATGACCCAAACAAGGTACTGGTCCAAGATTTGAATTTAAAAGGGCCATAACACCTAGATATCAAAAATGACATTTCCTAGATAATAAAAATATGAGAAATGCATAAATAAATAAATACAGCATCTCTGCAGCCAAAATCACTCCTATAACATCTCTGACCTAAACAAGCCTAGGAGACCAACAAACACATCAATGATCAATTTAGAATTTGAACTAGGCATTTAAATGTAAATCTAAGCATAAAACAAGATTAATTATTTCTGACAGAGCTAAAATCATGGTAAATACAGGAAAGTTGAATCTAGGCATAACATGAGTATAGCCACAAGTTGAGCACAAAAATCTATTTCCATTTTGCTACAAAAATCATTAAGGTATAAATAGCATAAATGCAAAGTAAACCATATAAAAAGATCTGTTCAATAACTTTGTGCAAATTTTTGTCCAGAGCCAACAAATGGCATAACTAGCAACATATCCAAAATTCAGCTCCATAACTTTTCTAGATTTTGAACTACAGCAAAAGTGTGCCAAACGGAGTTTGAATTTTCATTCAAAATCTATAAGTCAAAAGTATGGTCATGCTTTGTAGAACTTGTAGATCTAGTCCCACTAAAACTAACAAAATTGGGTTTGCATTTCTCTGATTTATCTATGGATTTCTATGATTTTTCTAAGGTGCTGGACTAAGTTGCTAGAAAACTAAGTTAAAGATCATTACAAACAGGTCCCTGGTTCACATATATGCCCTCGGGTTTTACAACCGTGCCCTTGCCGGCGGCGGTGTGCTCGCCGGCGGCGAACGGCGGCCGGAGGAGGGCAACAAATGGCACGAGTGCTCGATTGAGCTTACCAGGGATCGATTGGTGGCGGTGGCTCGGCTTGCAGTGGCTCCGGCGAGCGGCGGTGGCGAGACTGCGGCGGCGCGGCCGCCTCGGCTCGAAATCCGGCGAGCGCAGACGCAATGCGGAGCAACAAGCGGCCATGCGAGCTTTGCTAGGTCCTAGGAGAGGTGTTGGACGGCTTGGCCGGCGGCGGGAGAGGGCGGAGGTGCGTGCTCACCGCGGCGGCGGCAATGGCGGACGGTGGAGGTCGTGCGCGCGCGGGGCGGTCGGGGCTCCTTTTATAGACGACGGGCGAGCGTGCAGCGGACCGACGACTTCGCCTTGAAGGCACGCGTGCGGGAGATCAAGGCCCGGGGGTGGCGGAGCCGTGCCGGCTGCCGGCCGGCCGACCGAGGCGCTGCGGGGCTCGGCGGGCGCGCGCCCGTGGCGTCCACGTGTCGGGGGCATTTCCTCCACGTGCGCGACGGTCGGGGGCGGGGGCGCGTGATGATGCTGTTCCCGTCCTCGCCGAACTGTGGGCCGGTGGGGGCCCGGCCGTCGAGGCTCGGCGGCGGCGCACCGGCTGCCGCGTGGCGGCGCGGGCACGACGCGCTCGGCGCGAGAGCGTGGTCCTGGGCGCGACGTCGCCGGTTCAAATTTGAACTGCCCATGTTTGCACGCCTTAAACGGTAAACTTTCAAATGAAACTTCAAAACCACCAAATACAAAAATTGTAGAGGAGACATCCACCGACAATTTTCACAAAGGTCAACATATGTTTTGAGCCCTGGTTGGAGCATGAACTACTGGTGAACTTGCTGATTTTCTTGGCGCCGAGGAACAGTGAAAGGAGGTTTGACTTGAGTTTTTGAGCTATTTTTCCTCTGAATTTCAAATGCCAACCTAAAGATGAAATGTGTCCCACTAAATTCTGCACAACTTTTATATTGGCAGATTTTTGAGTGTTTAGACAAAATTTGGAGAACGTGGCCAAAGTTTTAGGACAAAGAGGTAGACATCAAGGGTTTGACCACTTTGACTAGGGTTTTGACCATGGTAGGGAATGTTGACTTGCTTAAGGTGCTCATGGGTGATTGTTGGCTAGGTTTTCGAGGTGATGACCCAGGTTGACCATAATTTGACCAAAGTCAACAAGTTTGACCAATCATTAGTGTTAAGTAAAAACCCAGGGCGTCACAGCCTGGTTCCCCTTCTGCAGTGGAGGTTGCCTGAGCTCATCCTCCTCCTGCTGCAGAGGCTGCTGTACATGTTGCATCTGCTGCTTAGGGGGAGATTGCATGGGGTCCTCCTCCTGCTACTGCGGAGGCTGCTGTTTCGTCTGTTGCTTATCCTCATGTTGCAGCTGCTGCTTAGGCGGAGTTTGCCTGGGCTCCTCCGGCTGTTGTCGACACTCCTGCTGCATAGTTTTGCTGATCTGCTGTTGCTGCTACTGTTGAGCCTTCTCTTGCTTACACTGAGCTGTAGTACCTCCATCTGATGCTGTACCCCTGCTACCTGTTGCGGCTTCAAGGTTGGGATGTCTCGTCATGGGTGGTATAAGGATCCTGTCCTTTGGCCATCGGATCCTTTGAACGAGAGCCTCAGCTAGGGTTGCTATGTCACCCCCATCAATTGGTACAGGCAGAGGGTAGTGACCCGCATTGGCCCACACATAAGTAGGTTGCACCACAACATATCCATCCTGCACCGGTACTGCATAGCAAGCCTTTTGAAATGGAAAGACTTTCCACTACAAGAAAAACGCCGACTAGTGACGCAAAAAAGGCCGTTTCTCATCATAAACCGCGATTAATGATACCGGTTGTTACGAAAACGCTCCGTCATTAATCGAGCATCACAAACCGCGATTAATGACGAGACCTTATTTCCCGGCGTCATGAGTTTAATGACGCGTATAAATTCGTAACACAAAGGCGTTTTAAGGTACATGCCACGTCTGACCAAAATCTGATGTGGCTCGGCGTTTTGTAACAAACCGTTTCGGCATTAAGTAAATTCAGCCCATATTTTGACGGGCCAAGGTCCAAATACCTTGTCGTCCTAGATTGAATTTGGCCCACTTAGTGTTAAGCTGAGCCCAATGTTTCTTTCGTCATAAATTGGTTTTAGGCCTTATTAAGGTTGGATGGAGCCCAATATTGTTTGCGTCATAGAATGTTTAAGGCCTATTTATGGTTGGATGGAGCCCAATAATTGTTGTCATCATAGACACTTTTAGGCCTAATTCTGGTTGGACCGACCCAATAATCAAGGTCGTCATAGAATGTTTTAGGCCCGGTTTTAGTATGACCGAGCCCAATAATTGCATTCGTCATTAATTTGTTTTGGGTCCAGTACTGGTCGGATAGAGTTCAATATTCGATGACGTCATGAAATGATTAAGGCCCAACTGATATTGGACCCAGCCCACCATTTTTTGACGTCATTTTTGATATGGACCATTTTATTAACAAATCGTTTTTGAATTCATAAAAAAATAATGGGCCGAGGGGGCAAGCCCACATATTTTTTCCCTGTTATTTTGGGCTGCACTCCAGGTAGCGCTTAATTAAATATAATTTAATCTCCTATTACATGTGAATCAATTAAGTAATTGACATCACAGATAATATTTCCATACCACTGATACAAATTAATTTTTCGGATCACACATGACACATTATTATCAATGATCACAGAACAACCACAAGCAGATTGTATGTGGGAGCTCACAAACCAATACACATGATATCTTCATGCTCACAAATAAAGCTGGTATTGAAATAGAACCTACTAAGATAACAAAGCTCCGTACTCACAAACCAGCACAACTAGCTGGGAGGACACAAGCAGAAGACTAAGAAACACAGTGGCCTTACCCAAGGCGCGAGCTTAGCAGTTGACGAAGGAGGGTCTCAGTAGTTTCTACTTGTTTCTTCAACCTCTCAATCTCATAAGTCTGCACTTTCATTGCTACATCTGATGCTTCTGCCTTGATCTTCAAGTCTGTCAAAACTTGGTACTGTTCAACAAAGATTTCACCAAGGTCAGCAGCTACATCGAGCCCTCCCAACGAAACTTCAGGTCTTGAGCATGTAGCGAAAGCTGGATAATCTTGAGGCATGTAATCAATGAATGGCTTTGACTTCACATTGGAGGGACAGGAATTTGATATTTGAACCGCAAGGATTGTCCTCAATATTTGAGCCTAAAAATGAAAGGAGAAGTCAAACTTGAACCTTAAACGAAGCAAGAAAATAAACTTAAGAATAATCCTAAGAATAAAGTAGCAGGATAATCATGCGTTCTGTTACATACCACGACAAGTGATTGAATCTCAGCAATGTGTTGACGGTCCTTACAACAAAAATTTGATCGTCAAAACCTCAGGTTCGAGAGGAGTATATGACAAGTTTCATGAACATTTTTAGTACTAATAAAGTTCCACGAGTTGTGTTGTGAATTTCATAGGCAGGTACACATTTTGGGAGAATTTGGGACCAACACGCCACATGTGCCAGGCACGGCCAAACCACCTGGTCCGGCCGAACCTATAGGTGCGGCCGGACCTGCAGGTGCGGCCGGCCCTGCCCGGTGGCACGACCCTGGTCCAGAGCACCCCTACTCCCTCGAGCACAACTTGGACGAGTGTGATTCACTGGAGGAATGTCGGTTTGATCAAAGGGTGAATGCTAGGATCACTTGGATCAATGGGTCCACTTATCCGATTGCTCAACCGCCACAACCGTCATCCAGAGGCGATCCTAGGCGTTCCCTAACACGGTCGGTGCATCACACGGCACGGGGTAGGGCCGGCCGCACCCATAGGGCCGGTAGCACCTATCACTTGGCGTGCCGGGCGAAACCGACCCAAGGAGCCGACCTACAACCGCCTCAGGAGCAGTGATCAGGGGCATCCAAGGCGAGAGGCGGCACATCCTAGGGCCGGCCGTGCTTAGAGAGCCGGCTGCACCTAGGGTTTTGCCCCCCTGCGCTCCACCGACCTCCCTTGCCTATAAAAGGCACCTCCCACTCGCTGGAATGGACACACAACGCAAGAGCATCTCCATTTCTCACTTTTGTTCACTTAGAGTAGGATTAGTGCAGTTTGGGAGTTAGAGTCGAGTCGAGCTAGTCTCGGGGTTCCGGAGGAGTCTTCTTCAGGGGTCCGGTACTACTCTTGTATCCTTTCTTTGTTTAGACTCAAGTACAATTCAAGTTATTGTTGACACATTTTATCTATAAATATTCCCCTCATATTTACTGGAAAAAAGGCTAAAATATAATTAGATCACCTTATTAGGGTTTGCACTGACAATTTCCACGAGTTTTGGTGAATTCATAAAATTACAGGGACTATTCAGAAATACAAGAAAAGAAACAAGTCTAGAAGGTTCCAGAACACTCCCGAACTCAATGTGACTTGGCTTGCAAGAAAGAAGCATCTGGAAGGGGCAAGGACCGTCCTGGCCAAGGCAGACCTCGAGGGGGCCCACCACAGGCCGACCGGTCCCATGGTGGGGCTGACCGGACCCCCCCGCCCGGTGCCAACTCAGCCCTACTTCTGGAATGTTCTTCCACCGCCTATGAGAAGCAATCTAAACCGTATATTAGGTTGGTTTGATCCTACGGCGGAAAGGCACCTCCTCAGGACTATATAAACAGCCCCCCTGACCCCAGGGTAGGGGAACAACTCATTCTAGATCATCAATGCCTACTTGAGATAGAAGCTCTAGACTAGAATTAGAGTTGGAGAGTTAGTATCAAGTTGAGAGATTAGAGCCACGATCTATTCAGATCTAGCTAATCTTGTTCGAGAGAATTAGAGAGCGGTAGAGGCGGAATTGAAGGAAGGCCCGGACCTGTCGGTGCCTCCTTTTCATCTTCTTCCTCTGGGATCAACTGCATTGGAGCCTGATCTTGAGACCTTGTGGAAAGATCAACTTCTTATTTAAGTGAGTATCATTGTTATTATTGTTCTTACGGTTCATAACTCTTTTATGAGTACTTTAATTCCTGTCGCTCTTGAGTTATAGTTGCATGTTTAGTGTAAGCGTGGTGCTTAGACTAGCTAGCTTGTGAATGCCTTCTATATTCCGGATCGTGTGGTAGAAGCGGGAAGTGACCTCGTTCCCGTCTATCCTTTGCAGTCCACCTCCCGTCTATAGAAATCGTAGGACTCCCCCCATAGATTGTCGGAAGTTTCCCTTTCCTAAGTGTGCCTTCAGACAATCACCCCATAAGAACAATAATAGCATAGCTTGTGCGAGTAAGAACTAGACATCCTAAAGTTTTCCTTATCACTCTTTCTATCAAGTCCTTGATAACTACTCAGGGATTAGTTATACATCTCGGATCACTCTACCCTTCTCCCTGTGGATTCGACATTTAAAACCCTCTTCCCGGGTGAAGTGCTCACCGGTATCCGTGCACTTGCGGATTATCCATCATAATATTTCTGTAGGCTTAACAAATACCAACAGTTATCTTTCTATCTTACCTTTCGAGTCAATTACATTCAGCTTTTACTTTGCTCTAGAAGCTTTATTCTTGGTTTAGACTAAAGTTAGTTTAATCTTGGTTAGCATAGCTCTCTTGAACCCTATAGTGTTGTGGTCATTCTTCGCTTGGTCTTCTACCGAGTATGTTTGTGCTTAGTAGCGGAGAGAGACCTTCCTTCGTGATATCCGGGGAAAGGTTCTTTGGTTCGTTTTGAGCGCGGTGCTCAGAGCTTGCCTTAGTCTTAGATTGGTGTCCCGTTCAACGGAATAGTTGTGGTACCATAGGGAGGTGACAGCTCCGGACGGGCTCAGTAGTCCACCACGTTAGTTTGGGCCAGTAGGATTCAGCATGTCATCGTTCTCCCTTCTCATCCCAGTCCGAGAGCGCGGCTTTGCATGCCCCTGCAGCACTAGAAGAGCTAGTCGAGTTTAGCTTGCCTTGGTTATCCTTTGCCTTAGTTCTTTACCTAGAGTTGACAAGAATAGATAGATTGTGTTAGGATCCTTTCTCGTCTCGTTGTCCTCCCAGCTCACTAGGTCCTCTCTATCCCTTATTCAAGATCTCCTTGTGTGTGTCAAGTTATCCCCCGAATATCTTTATTCGTTACCCCCGCTATAGCTCTTTACCCAGTCTCGTCACTCTCCACCGTTTATCCGATCATCTTTGCCGTAGTGCCTCCCTTGGGAAAATATAAATATGATAACCCGAATACCACCGGGTGAAGTGCTACAACGGTAATCCGTGCGCTTGCGGACCTTTCTGTGACGTGTGTTTTACCAAAGACGTTCCTAGCTCCATTATTAGGGGTATAAGCCCGGTAGCGATGCTAACGAGTGCCAACAAGCATTCCTAGCGCCGTCGCCGTGAGTGCAAACCTAGTAGTGAGGCTAAGGAACGTCAACACAATGCAGGAGTGGGATGCTAGGCCCTGCACAAAAAGTTACAAATCAGGAACTGGATCTAGAGCGGTCAAGGTAAGAGAAGGATCTGAAATCTAAGACAATAAACAAAGTAAATTACTTTTTAAGCATCGCTCATCTATTAAGTTGTGTTACTAATCAGTAATTGCATCTAGAGCGGCCAAGGTGAGAGAAGAATCACCAATCTAACACAATACATAAAGCAATTTACTTTCAACGCATGGCTCATCGATTAACTTGTGTTCCAAATCAGTGACTGCATCTAGAGCGGCAAAGTTAAGAGAAGAATCTCAAAACTAACACAATACACGAAGCAATTTACTTTCTAAGCCAACGAAAATACTACTAGGGGACTAGAAAGAAAAGGAAATGAGATTCTCACTTGTGAATCTCCAAGATTCAGGGGCCCATGGATTGAGGGGGCATTGGGAGCTGGTGCTTGCGCCCTATCCTCACTCAACTGCTCAGCTTGGACAGCACAGCAGACGCAAGCAGAACACCGATATCTACCACCCACCATCTGCTGAGATACCCCTCCTTCTCTACCGGTGACGGCAAGGTCGGACCGCCACCGCAGATCTAGCTGAGCAGAGTGATGCTTTTTGGAAATTGAAGGCGGGTGTTTAGTGGTGCAACGCGGTAGCAATGGAGTAGAGTATTTATTATTTCGGGGTGGAGAGGGAATACAGAATTTGAAAATCCCGCTTTCGACTTCCTGACCACGAAATGAAAATTTGGTAAGCTGCACTTGCTTCGGGGCCACTGACAAGTGAGGCCACGCAATGGCGGCCCCATATTGTCAGCGAGTTTGGGTGGGATTCCGGTGGCGTACAATATAGGCGGGAGACGGATATCTGGAAGAGGCCCACACTTCAGTGAAGCTGGGTGCATTTCCAGTCGAAGATCACAAAACCTAACAACTGCTTCTCCCACTACAATGCCTACACGTCTATTTTTTAAGTCATACGGATATAAGGATCTTCCTTCTGCGTTCTTATCCGGACCAAAGCACACTCGTGTACCCACCAAATATTTTGTATGCCTACCGGGGAAAAAGCCTGCATATTCCACCCTATACTTGTGACAGGATTCCTCAGCAGTGTAGGCCTTCGTATTCCGAGCATCCCACGTATTTTCGTGGCTACTGTAATCTCGTGAGGGCATGCTCTGCCACGAGGTGCACGCTGCCTTAGTATCGGTCATGGTTTGATAAATAGGTGTGCCCCCAAGGCCTTTGCTCATTGCCTCTTCATCCTCCACGCATTGTGCTAGCAGACCTCTCTATTTGGTTCTGCACGCTGTGAAAAGAGGTGAGCTCTTAGCTTCCGCGTCGTGTTTTTACAGGATACAATCATTGTTTCTGGTCAGTGCTTATCATGTTTACGTTGTTGGCGAGTGTGTAGGAGGATGGCTTCTGATGCGAACGGAGGAACCGCCAACTTCCATGTTGTGCCACCTCCGCAGCGGCCAGGATACATGGATCCATATGATCTGTACGACATGGACGAAGCGGACGAGGAAGAAACAGAGGAGATGAAGAAAGATGCTTTGTCTTGGCTGCAGGAGTAGGGTTACGCTCGTGTGCTTCGCCATGGTCGCTATGTGTGCCCTTACTGCAATCTTGCTAATCGGCAATGGGGTTTTCGTGACATCCTACAGCATGCTTCTAGCATTGGTCGCTCGGGACGTACCATGAAGTCGAGGGGTAGGCACCGTGCATTGGAGGAATATCTCCGCACGGATCCTCGTTATGCTACATTTCGTCGTGCATTAGGTATGGCGGGATAGGCGTGTGCCGTATCCATCTCCATGACCGTGTCTGTTGTCTTCCTCGTTGCCGAGTCCGAAGATTTCGTTGCTGGGTGTGTGTTTGTGCGCGCCTGTGCTAATGCCACTGTACGGGTGTAGGTCTATGGTGATGTATCATGTATGTGCACATTTAAGTTGAATAATTTGGGCAAGGTGACCATCATTTACGTTCTGTATATTCTTCGCAAAATGGTGAATTTAGTCAAACGGTAAATTTGTAAAATCGGTCATCATTTACGTGTGTATCTGCAATGCGGTGCGGTGGGATAAGCATAAAATATCACATGACAAGACATTACATCTCAGATTATGGCAATGCATCATGACCAGGGAAATCCACTGAAGCAAGGAAGGCGATCATGGAAAAGAAGAACACCCATGTTCTTCATGGATAACAGGGGATACAGGGGTATTTTCCTACCACTACTAGATTCACAGAGCAGGAAAATAGGGGATTGATCTTTTCCATCCAAAGGAAAACATACAATTGATCTTTCCATCCACAAGACCACCTATTTGAAAGTGAAAAAGAAAACCCAAATCCGACTAATCTAAGACGACCCCTCCGAGGAGTTCCCCGATGACTCTGGCGTCGAGGGAGCTTCAATGGTTGGGGGAGCCACAGGACCAGGATTGGCGGGGCCAACATTTGAAGGACCAGCGCCGAGGTCCATCTTCTTCTTGGTCCTCTTCGAGTCCACCTCCTCCTCCTCCGCCTCCGCACCTTTCTTCTTCTTCACCGACGGAATGTCCTTGAACGAATCAAGCTTACCGGCCTTGTCATCCTTCAAAAGCTGCCTCACAAACGCCTCCATCTGTTGATTCCTCTTCTTGGCCTCCACCCGCTTCCTCTTTTTGGCCGCCAATCGCTTCTTCTCAATGGCCGCCCACGTCTCTTCTTCATCCTCTTCCTCTTCATCCTCTTTCACGTAGTCATACTCATCCTCATTGTCCTCGCTCGCCTGCCTTTCCATGTCTTCTACATCAGATTCACTCAAGGAGGGCTCGGATGGCTCGCATGCACTTGGTTGCGGGGAGTCGGGCGGTGTCCCGATGGAGGAGGGGTTGGAAGGGAACGGGGAGGCAGGAAGTCGAATCAGAGAAGAAGGCAATGTGGTTGTGGTTTTCTGGAGGAAGAGAGTTTAAGACGAGGCAATGGAGGGAGTTGGGAAAGTCCTGTATATTAATAGATCTCAGTTTCAGGGAAAGTCGGGGTGTCTCTTCGGGAGTTGTATCACGCTAATGCAAGGAGGCGCCTAGATCTCTAATAATGTAACGGTCTTTTGCAAAGAAAAGAACTATGTAAATTTGTAATCTTAGTGAATTTGGAGCAAACTATATTTACAAGCACTTCAACATGCAGAGATGAACTGTTTACTGCCATTAAACCGGATGTTCGGGTATGGGATGCATTAACATACCGGATGCTTCGGTCTAGAAAAATATACAGAAATGGGGAATGCCCTCAATTCGAAAAAAAATGTGTCAAGCTAGGAAACACGATCATGTATAAGTACAATAAGAGCGGATGTTCTTGTCTACGAAACACAAACAGGCCGGACAACACATGAGACCATGTTTCATGGAAATGTAAAGTTACTAATTAACATCACGATGTTCACATACATAAGACAATGTTCCCATGAAATCTAAAGATACTAACTAACATCACAGATAGCATATCGGCATTGGTCTTCCACTGGCACGGCTCACTCACTCCATCTACATCCATCCCTCGTTTTTGGCCAGGACACGGTGGCGGCTCCACTTCTTCATGTTGTCCTCCCTCAGGGCCTCAGACCTGGCCATCCGAAGGACGTGGTCCTTGATCTCATTCAGGTACCTCCACCGGTGCATACAGTTGGGGCAGACAGGGCACCCGTAGGTGTTGGTAGTACGCCGGAAGACGCGCAGAGCAAAGGTCTTAAGATGGTCTATGTCAGTTTGGGTGTCGGAGTTGGAGTCAGAATTAGAGTCGGAGTCCAACTCTGCAAGTGGTGGAGGAGGCTAGGAATCCGCCGGCGACGTACCAGCGGCTCCGGGCATTGGCGGGTCGACGTTGGCGGCGTCGTAGCGGGGCGGCTCTGTGCTGTGGAATTGATGCCCTTGCCACTCTAAGTAGGAGCGGATGAAGTGGAGGCCGCGCTATGACAGCCAGGAACCGGATTCGGCTCCTGAGGAGGCGGTGGGCGAGAGGCTGGCAACGCCGCCGGACCGACGAGCAGGGGCGGGTACGGCCATGCGCCTGAGCTCTGTGTGTCTGGGGGAGACTGATTGCTTCATTGCGTCGGACGGGCAGTTGGACTGAAATGCGAGTGTTTGGGAAGAGAACTATGGGTAGAGTGGTTCAGAACTGGTAAGGACGCCGATGGTGGTAGGAATACAATGGCCAGATTCCATGAGAAGTTGTGCAAGCTTATGTGACAAGCTAAGCAACGGGCCTCTAGATCGAGTGGTTGTGATTCATCTACAAGCTTCCATGGGGCGTTGTGGTAAGCTTCCATGGGAAATTAGGCAACAGGTGCCTTGGCCTGTCGAGGAAGGCTATGACCGGATGTTACTGATAAGGAAAGGTGACCAGACCGGACTAAATTAAGTGTTGATTTTGTGGGCAAAATAGGATGACTACGGCCGGATCTTACTGATCTGCAAAAGTGACCGGGCCGGACTAAATGGTTCGTTGAATTATTATTAGGAAAATACGATCGCATTATTCGAACGAACATCCATCCAAAGTAGGAAACAGAGTCCATTCTAAAGTGACTAATTAAACATCACTATTTCCACATACATAAGACAATGTTCCAACAAAATCTAATGATACTAATTAACATCAGTGATAACATAACATCACAAAGTTCACATACATAAGACAATGTTCCAACAAAATCTAAAGATACTAATTAACATCACAGATAACATAACAGCATAGATCTTCCACCGGCGCGGCTCCCTCACTCCATCTACTCCATCCATCCCTCATTCCTGGCCACGACGCGGTGGCGGCTCCACTTCTTCTTGTAGTTCTACCTCAGGGGCGCAGACTTGGCCATCCCAAGGACATGGTCCTTGACCTCATTCAGCTTGCGCCACCAGTGCATAAGGTTGGGGCAGACAGGGCACCCGTACGTGCCGTTCAAGCGCAAGAAGACGTGCGAAGAATTGCCCCGGGGGACCGGAGGGATGTAGCCGTGCAAACGGTCCTCAGACGAGTCTGTGTCAGCTTGGGAGTCGGAGTCGGAGTCGTCGGAGTCAAACTCACCAGCAGGAAGGGTAATCGTAAATGTAAGCTTCCGAGGCGGCGACGGTGGAGGAGGCTGGATATCCGCCGGCAAGACACCAGCTGCTCCTGGCAAAGAGGCGGCGATCGACGGCCGGTCGATGTTGGCGTCGTCGGAGGGCGGCGGTAGCGACAGTGGAGGGGGCTGGGAATCCGCCAGTGAGCCACCACCGGCTCTTGGGAAACCGCCAACGAGCGATGGCGGGTTGACGTTGGCGGCGGCGGAGCTCGGTGGCGGCGGGTCGACGTTGCCGGCGTCAGAGCGCTGCGGTGGCGTGCCGTGGATGTGGCCGCACAGCGCCTCCGTGAACATGCGGGCGAAGTGCTGGCCGTCACGCGGCGGCACCCAGTCACGGGCGTGCGAAGAGGATGTGGCACCGGAGGATCAGTTGAAGGGCGAGGGTGAGAGCCGGCGCGACGGGGAGCCGGTGGGGGATAGTCCACGCGACGGGGAACCGGTGGGGGATAGCCGGCGTGACGGGGAGCCTGATCGCTTCATTGCGTCGGCCGGGTAGGAGTGAGGTGCGAGTGTTTGGGAAGTGGTAGCGTGGTTTGGAACTGGCGAGGACGTCGATGGTGGGGGTAGGAATGACGATTTATGTGGAGTTACTCGCCTTGCTTGGGAAGTTGTGCCGCTTCGGTGAGAAGGTAAGCAATGGGCGCCTCTTGAGTCTTGACTCTTGGGTGGCTTCCATTCATCTTCCACCATTGAGGGGCTGATGTGTGGGTCCCCGCGCCGTATGACTAACACGTCTGTGATCACTTGATGATGGCAACCACCTTCCAAGGGAAGTTGTGGCACGAGGATGGCAACGGGTGGATGTTACTGTTAAGAAAAATGACAAGACTGGACTAAATTATTTGTTGATTTGTTGGCAAAATAGGTTCACATTTTTCGAACGAACATCCATCCAAAGTACTCCATAGGAAGAAACAGAGTTCTCTGATCATACACTAATAAGCATTACAGCAAAGTGACACTTGTTATTGTTGGCAATTATCTTATCCAGTCTGGGTTGTCGAGGATCAAAGGCGCCGCCTCGCCATCGAGCAGGAATGGGTCCAACATCGGGGGCTGAGCGGCTGGCAACGCCACCGGCCTTTCAAGCAGGGACAGGAACATCCGTGCCCCTAAGCTCTCCGGGACAGTCGATGCAGCGGGCGCACTTGACATCAATGGCCGAGCGGCTGGCAACGCCGCTGGCCTGTCGAGCAGGGACGGGAACGGCCGTGCGCCTAAGCTCTCCAGGACAGCAGATGCACTTGACATCAATGGCAGAGTGGAGGGCCACGGCTGCCACGTGCGACCAGCCTGGCCTCTCGGGCACTCCACCCACTACACGCCAGCTTCTAGTGGCGACGGGTACGGCCGTGCGCCTGAGCTCTCCGGGACAGTCGAAGCGGCGGGCGCACTTGACATCAATGGCCGAGCGGCTGGTAACGCCGCCGGCCTGTGGAGCAGGGACGGGAATGACCGTGCACCTGAGCTCTCCGGGACAGTCCAAGCGGCAGGCGCACTTGACATCAATGGCGGAGTGGAGGGCCACGGCTGCCACGTGCGACCAACCCGGCAGCTCGGGCACTCCACCCACTGCACGCTAGCTTCTGGTGGCGACGGTGAGACGGGAATCGTGGTTTGATAGATGCGGAGAGAACGCCTGTCCCACTGCTGCCCGGCATGCCAGCGACGAAGGCCGCAGTCGGCACAGAGTGTGCCGGGCCCCATCGGCCCGGCCATCCATTGTGGCGTTTCTGTCCTGCCGCAGTCGCCGCATCTCGACCCCGCCGGAGCTTTAGCCGGCGTGGATGGTAGGAGAGCGAGCTCCATAGGAGGCACGCGATGATTGTCGCCGGCCATTGGGGGAGATGCTCTGAAATGCACATAGAAATTAGTTTGCTCAAAGAGGCGGAAAACGTCGAAAGGACAAGGAAATCGATTGAATTAGGAGAGAGGACGACGGTACTTGTGCCGATAGAAGGCGATGCCGATTGGGTCTTCTAGTGCCGAGAGGAGGAGATGCCGATGGGGTTTTCTTTCGTTGAGGAGGAGATGCAAAAGTGTTTTCCAGTATATATTAATAGATCTCATTTGCCAATGGAAAGGCACAGGGTCTCATGGGGGATCGTGTTAGGCAAATGGCCTAGGCGCGTAACTTGCAATCTCATTGAACTTGGAGCAAACTTAATTCACTTGAACATGATGAGATCGAAAGTTCCCACGAGACCGATTATTCTGGTATACGAGGTCGGATGTTTCGGTTTACGAACCATGAGTAGACCGGAGAAATATTTTTAATCATTTGATGGCAAAAAGATGCTTGTTTTAAATATGGACAAGGTGAGATATGATATCATCCTTGTTAGGGAGAGCCAAAAACGTGCACAATTGGAACGTGGAGCCGTGGCTTAGGTAGAGCAATTTGAAGCGATGGGCAACAAATTGGCTTTCAGTAAGATGGTGTCTACTCTATCTAGTGTACACTACCCCATCTAGAAAAGATTTGTTTTCAAAGACTTGGTTAGTAGGAAAGAATCGTGAAGACAAGCAAGCTGACTAAGAGTTTGAACCACGGCTTCATTCTTCATTGTTGACGAGTCATGCTTGGTAACAACAAAATGAAAGCATGCAATGAGATAGGCAATATAACCCGGGCAGGACCGGATGTTTGGGTTTACGAAACATTAACAATCCGGACAAAAATTTTCATTCCTTTCCTGGCAAAAGTTGCTTGTTTTGAATTGGGCAAACCTGATTACGGATTTCGTAGTTTCTGAGATAGTGAGATCACATTATTTTTTTTTTAATTGTCCAATATTGATTTCCACCTCTCTAAATTGTGATGAACTATTCCAACTACCAGTCGTGGTAAATAAATGGGGGAAGACCAGAAGTTGCTTTCCATCACGTCAATGCGTGTGCGAGTATTGCTACACGGGAATCAAGGAAGAGAGATAGAAACAGATATCAGTGGATTGATCTAGAAACAAATATATCTAAAATCACTCTGACATGTTAGGTAATTTGTTTGGATGCAGATATCTAATTATTTTGCCAAAGAACAGATCACATTCAGCGTGAATTCTACATTCCTCGTTACAAAAAAGTGACCATTCTTCCTAGCTCATCTTGAAGCACAGGCGACCTGCACACTGATGATTGCCGCGCGCCACTGGCAGCACCAGCGTTGCACGTCGGCGCCATGTCACTCGCTGGATCACCTCTGAGGCTGCCTCACGGCACCGCAGGCAACCCTTGTTCGTCCACATCATCATTGATGTCGCGACCGCTGATTCTTCCTCACCCTCGACTTGTCTGATGTACCGCCATGCAGTGTCATCATCACCGGTGCCGCCATTGGCCCTGTAGAGGACCATGGTGGCTACGTAGGCCACCACATTGTGTCCGGCCTGGGCGGCCTCCTCGAGCTTGGCGATGGATGACTAGGAGCTGTAGTTTTACCCGAACAGGATGTCCATCCCGGAGATGAAACATGCCTCCGGGTTTCTTATGCGGGTCAGGCAATCAAGGAGGATGTCGTAGCCCTTGCAGTCATTCCACTGCAGCTCAACGGCAAATCGCTCTAGCGCCACGCGCCGACCAACGGCCGCGTTGTTGCACACGCGATGCATCTCTCGGCAGGTCGCCCATAGGCTACGGAGGTCGTCCATGGCTCGCTCCGAGGTTGCAGCGAGGTGGCCGGCGATGTCAATGTTCACCTCTGTAGGGAGCACCACCAGCGATAACGGCAACCGCCTTGACGACATGATTACTGACTTACCGGCGTCCTGAAAATAGTTTCATCAAACATCAGAGTGCCAGGTCAAACGCACATTCAAATTGATAGAGACTTGGAAGAGAGCACTGTACTCTCACGGATCTTCCTTCCGAGAGGAGGAGATGCAATTGTAAAAATGTTTTCTGTACCCCAGGCGGAAGAAGTCGAGCAATGCCCCATTTAGAACAAATCCATCGTTCCTTTCTCTACATTTACAATAAATTCGCCGCTCCTTCGCCACCCAAAACAACCTTCGCTGCTGCTCCGTTGATTTCGGGATAACAATAATAATTCATTATGACTGTTGGGGAACCTAACGGAAATTACGTTCTTGGAAATGTGAACAGGTTGGACTAAATGGTTAGTACAATGTGGTGGATACTAACTACCGTGCATTTCTTGGTCGATTTTGGCAGTACATCATCAGTACAATGCTCAGAAGCATAGGGCACAATGTTTAGAATACATGATCGACACATTGTTCACAATACCAAAGTGACACTTGCAGAATACATGATCGAGACATATAATTAGCCTTACCACTGAGCATCAATCCCGCCATTCCCGCGAAAACAACAAATAAAGCAAGCAGCACATGCGCGAGTTTGACATTGTGCCTATAATTCCCAATTGACTTCAGCTCAGCGGTAGCCTTCTGAAGTTTTTGTCGCGCTAGTTTGAGCTCATTCCTAATCTCTCTAAGCTCACAGTTAGCTTTTCCCAATTCCCCCTCCCACTGCTTTGCATCCTCTTCAGCTTTCACTTTCTTCTTCATGAGCTTCAGCATAATAGCATATGACCTTTCATCCTATTCAGGATCAATCCAGCAAAAGTAATCGCATTGCTCTTTTTGTTCCTGCAAATTAAACGACCCATTAGCAATAGCCGTTGACCACAGGCACCACATATGCAGGTAGCCAACTAGCCATTACCTTTGGGCAGCCAGCAAACCGGCGGCCAGGGTTGAGAAAGGTCCAAGCATACTTCACCACAGCTCTCAACCCGTGTTTGCACTTGTCTTTAGGATGCCAATGGATACTATTGTAGGAAGATGTCTCCGAGCAGTAACTACCAATGGACGAAGATGCTGGAGTACACGGATGCTTCCAAAAAATTCATTGCATCTTGAAATCAATGCTTAGGTTTGCACTTTCTAAACTAAAGCCTATCAATCAACTTGTAACAACAATCATGCTTCAACTGAAATCCCCAATTCCAAATATCACTTCCCTCTAACGAAAGGGGAAAGCAGAGGCACAAAACAGGGTACTGACCCGACCGTAGCTCACTCTCCTCCCTTCGATGCGAGGATCCGCCATTCCCGCCGCGGGTTGTAGATCTGCGCACCAATGCCTCTAGGCTAGATATTTGCCACAACGACCCACTGGAGCGTGCTGGCAAGCCCCTTGCAGGGTACACGGTTGATATAGCCATTGGCCCTGGGTTCGACCCCTGCTATTGACATAATATCCTTTTAATTTTCCTCTATTTTTTTATCAGACTGACTTGTGGGACCTTATAAAATTTTATGACGAGTTGGAACCACAGTAGGAAACAAGCAGTTTCGCGACCGTTCCTCAGGAAGGTCCTTCCAGCAAAACATCAACAGACCGGAACTTTGCCGTCCACCGAGCAGCAAACATCATAATATGATCAGGTAGCAACAAGTTTCTCAACTCATGACCACAAAGTTCACAACACCAAGTAGCAACAAGTTACAACACCAAGTAGCAAACATCATAGGATGATCATCACACGAAGTAGCAACAAGTTTCTTAACTCATGACTACAAAGTTCACAACACCAAGTAGCAAACATCATAGGATGATCATCATTACAATTTTCAAAATTATCATAACCACCCATTTGTAATCATAACGATAAGAACTGATCATCAATTTACATCTGTAGGCGTTGATTCTCCTTCCATAGCTCCATCCTGCAGTTGTCCCTTCACCTTCTGCAGCTCAGCGGCAGTAGCTTCTGAGGATCCTTCCCATTGTTGATCCCTTTTTCGCTTGGCTGACCTAAAGAAAACATAAGCACCAACAAGTTTCATAACACTATGTATTATGATCGGGAGGAACAACCAGTAAATAAATATCAACAAAGAACAAGTTTCATAATAATCAAGCACTACCTATTTTTATCTTTCTCGCGCAGTATCCATTACTTATCCTTCTCCATCTGGATAACATTCTGTTGTATCGATTGCTTCTCCTTCTCAATCTCGATAACTAGCTGCACAACCGATTGCTTATACACTTCCATCGCATCGATGGCATGTTTCAGCTTTCCCTTCACGTTTTCTAGCTGAGTGGTAGTTGCTTTAAGCTTGATGTCAGCCTTTGCACATTCTTCCTTCCATGACCTTGCCTCCTCTTCAGGTTTTGCCTTCCTGTCCAGTACCAGGTCTTTCGACTCTTGGTCAAGAATCTCACCTATTTATTTCAATAAGGCATTGTCCCGGCGTAACATATGGGCACACAACTCCTTGTAGTTGTTGGTCTGTTGCAATTGTTCATGTAACAATTGGTCAGCCATCTCGCTGAATTTCCTCATCTCTTGCATAGTTGTATTTAAAATTTCCTAACACAACTCCTTGTATTTTACAGCCTCTTGCTACGCCTTGAGTTCTCTGCCTTCTTATTCTTGCAGGTCTCTCTTCATCTCCTGCAGCCCAGCTTTAGTGGCTTCAAGCACCTCTACAAGCTAGTAAAATACAATAACCTATCAATCCATCAAACGATGCAAACTGAAAACTAACTGAATCTAACACCTATGAATTGTCTATAGCCTATCAACTTGTAACACCAAACAAAGTACAAATATGAGGGTACGATGAAATCTGATTCTAGTGTATATGCTCATCAATCCGTTTGATCCCTAAATCTAGAAATCCCTAGGACAATAGGGGAAAATATAGTGGCTCAAACCAGAGAACTGACCTTGTTGAGCCGTTTCAGCTTCTTGTAGCTAGAAGGTGGCGGCGGAACCATCTTCCCGTCGCCTCTAGGATCTGTCATTCCTGCCACGAGCCGTTGCAGATCTGCACGTAGCAAAAGTCGAGAGTCTTTGGGAAGGCAGTGAAGCCTTTCGCATGCGAATTACTGATTTATATTAAAGATTCACATTACACAACCATAAGGAAAGTGTTTCCTATTAAAATGACAGAACCAAGAAGTGGTGAAGTGGTAAGCAACGCAGTCTTATTCCTATAGGTCTTTAGTTTGAACCCTTGCAATGGTAAGTTTTTTTTTTGCAACATTTCGTGACCTAGCGAAAATGCTTACATGTGGGACCTGCATTTTATGATGACTTGGAATGACAGTAGGAAATAAGCAGTTTCAAGATCGTTACTCAGGAAGGTCCTTCCAACAAAACATCAACAGACCGGACCAGGAAAACATCAACAAAATTTGCTCAGAATGGTGAGAGTGCTCAAAGCAAATTAGCATAATAAGATGGCATCTCAAAGCAACTCATCACCACAAAGTTTACACCACCAAGTAGCAAACATCATAACATGATGAGGTAGAAACATGTTTCTTAAGACATCAGTAGATCGACAATTCTCCCCGCATATTGATTCAAGGTAATATTATGTCTGGCTTCTTGCAGCTGTCCATTTACCTTCTGCAGCTCGGCCTCAAGCATCACTTAAATCGATAAATTCTGTGGGTCGTTCACGTTATCTGAAGAAAACATCAGCAACAACTTTCATAAGATGGCATGTCATGGTTATTCATCATTAAAAATTGTTCCAATAATCGTAACTACCTATTGTTCGATTCCATTTCCATGAACACTTGGACAAGTTCTGTCTGTGTTGCCTTACCCTTCTTCCTCTTCTGAAGCTCAGTGGTAATATCTTCAAGCATCAATTTTTCAGTATCTCCAAGCTTCATGTTAGCCTTTCTGCATTCTTCTTTCCATGACCTTGCTTCCTCTTCAGCTTTTGCTATCCTGCGTGTTAGCTTATTCAGAACAGCTTTAGTCCTACCATCCCATTCAGGATCAATCCAAACAAACGTCTGACATTGTTTTCCTTGAGGCTGCAGACACCAAATACATATATGTTCATAAAATTGTCCATTTTCAACACTAATATCAAGAGTACAAGTACTATAAGTCTATTGAAATTTAAACAAGTTATTGTTTACCTGACCACAGGTTCCATACCGGCGCCCAAGGGCGGTGAAGCTTTCCCTGACAAGGAGAGCATACCCATGTTGGCACTTGTTATAAGGATCCACAATGATAAGATCAGCATCAGGAGGCTCTGATGTAACAAAATCAGTGGACCGAGCCACCACCAGATGCTAGTAAAATACAAGAACCTATCAATTCATAAAATGATGCAAATCAAAAACTAATTGAAATCTAACACCGATTATCTATAGCCGATCAACTTCTAACACCAATTGCAATGCAAATCTGAGTGTATGATAAAATCTGAATCTATTGTATATGGTCATCAATCCTCTAGATCCCCAAATCTAGAAATCCCCATCCCTAGGTCGATAGGGGAAAATATAGTGGCTCAAACCAGAGGACTGACCTTGTCGTCCTGTTTCATGAACTCATAGCCGGGAGGTGGCGCATAAACCGCCCTCTCATTGCCGCTAGAATCTGCCATTCGTACCACGAGCCGTTGGAGATCTGCGCGTAGCAAAAGTTGAGAGTCTTTGCGAAGGCAGTGAAGCGTTTCGCTTGCGAATTACTAATTTATATTAAAGATTCACCTGAGACAACCATAAGGAAAGTGTTTCTTGTTAGCATAACAAAACCAAGAAGTAGTGCAGTGGTAAGCAGCACAGCCTTGTTTCTTCAGGTCCCTGGTTCGAAACCATGCCATGGCAAATTAGTTTTGCAAAATTTCGTGACCTAGCCTCTAGTCTGGCAAAAATGCTTACACGTGGGACCCTGGAACTATTTATGACGACATGCAACACTCTATTTTCGAAAAAATGCTTACATGTGGGACCCAACTAAATTTTATGACGACTTGGAACACTCTATTTAAAAATGATGCTTACATGTGGGACCAAAGTTGGTTTATGACGCCGCTGACATGGCGAAAATGCTTACATGTGGGACCCTGGAAAAATTTATGACGACTTAGAACACTTTATTTTCGAAAAAATGCTTACATGTGGGACCCAACTAAAATTTATGACGACTTGGAACACTCTATTTTTAAAATAATGCTTACATGCGGGACCGATGTTGGTTTATGACGTTTTTGCAGAGCTTATGGCGTCACAAAACAGCATGGAATAGTGAATACCCGGCTACAGTGCCAACCGTAATGACGAAAGGTTTTTTGTCACTAAATTTGCTCGGAAGTGAAATATTATGACGAGATCAGCCAAGAACGTCATAAATCAATGACGCTAAAATGTGGTTGCGTCACTAGTCAACGATTTTCTTGTAGTGTTCGCTAGTGCGAGCTCCACATTAATCCCGGTGCCACCCAAAAGGCTGCAAGCGGTTGACTCTGTCAGCTTATCTATTATGTCCAGCATAGGTGATCGACTATCACTGTGCACTTGATTCGCTTCGTCCTCATTGGCATTCCAATGGTCTTGCTCTCTGCCACACGCATCTTCCTCGCTATCATGCGCATGTTCTTCCTCGCGGTCATGCGCATCTTCTTCCTCGCTGCCATGCACATCTTCTTCCTCGCTGCTACTGACAAGCGCTGGTAATTGGGAGGGAAGAAGTGCATTTTTCGGTATTTCGATGCCTGATAGTCATAGAGCATGGACAATTGTTTTAAATGTTATGTCCATCATATCATCAGACCTCTTGTTCCTCCTCTTCTTCCTGTACATTCCAGCAAACTCTTCACTAAACCCTTTACCCCAGCCAAGTGAACTAGACACACCTCGGACCCGACCTCGATGCTCTGGAGTCTCAAGTGCTGCGGTGAGGATATCATTCTCCCTAACCCCAGAGAAAGAACCATCGCTACCCTGAGCTGCAAGTGTTTTCACCCTATCTGCTACCCCCGCCACCGCAGGGTTACTAAATGTTATGCCCCCGCTTCCTTCACTAGTATTCTTCCTCTTCTTCCCTACCCTTGCCCACAAATAAGGTCTCGAACGTCCAGGAAATTGGTCCCAAGGGTTCTGTTTTCCTTCTGCAGCTAGCTTTGCATCGTCCTCCTCCCACTCTTTCGTTTTACCACGATAACCTTTTCTGCCCGTCTTGTGTGGCTTATTTTTTGCAATGCTCTCTTTTGTTTCATCTCCTGGCTCAATTGCTAAAATGAAGGAGAATTGGTTTCCTGCACAAACATGTCCCAGTCTTGTTGCTGCAAAAAGGCATGCTTCACAAAGGGAGTCTCCTCTTCGCTCACATATTTTTCTTCCAGATTGGCTGGGTAATCTAGCTTTTCCTCTAAAACTGTGAACAAATGTTCCTTCTCAATTGGTGAGAGATCATCAACCGCCTTGTTGATTGACACCCTCTCCCGAGGAATGAGGCCATAGACCAATACAAATCTATCCCTTGCAGCATCTGGGGTAGGCCAAAAATTGGCATCAAGTCCAGTTGCGGTCAACTTGTCTTCTGGCCATTTGGTTTGTGTCCTTGACCCGCGGGATCGAGTACTACTCGCAGCAGTCTATGCTGAGTGACCATGTGAAGAAGGTTCACCGCCGATGGGCTGTGATGGTGCACTGGAGGTAGAGGAGTTTGTTGTTGTGGGAGACTGCATAGATGATATGTCAGGTTGTCAATAGAGCAACATAAGCAAGACTGAAAATCTAAACAAAATTCTTATTAGATAAATTCGTTTTCTGTGACAGGCAAAATAGCTGATATTAGACTAGAAATCATTACAAGTCATAAATAAAATTAGTATAGACATACACAGTTCATATTTTACTTAATTAGCATACATGGATAGGTGCTAACCATTTTGACAGGGACACAACAATATGCTTATATATCAAAGAAGAGAATAAAATCCTTCAACTGCTTCCTTGTCCAACTTCAGTAGCGATGGATTGTGTGTTCCATTTGTACATGCAACAAGAGGATAAAGCAATCATGACATTATATATTACAGTAGTGAAACAACACTCACAACACATCATGACACCAACAATAACAATATATATGACAGTAGTGAAACAATTAACACTCACAACAAACAATAGGACAGTCTAGTTATTACAACATTATGAACCACTGCGATGCAATTCCCACTGATATTATGTGGCCATCAGAATTAAAGTATGCTAACAGGTCCAAAGCATAACTGTCAATCTGGTACATTCAAAGCATAGCAGAATTAAAGTATACTAACATCCTCAATGCTTTTCATGAATTTACAGTGCAAAAATTGTAGCACCAGGAACATGAAAATGAATTTCAACAATTCATATAACTTCATCTGTTTGCAACAATTTATTCAAACAGACATGGAGCCACAAAATCCATCCATCAAATACACAGTCAATCAATTAAAAATGAACTATTAAGGCATGTCTTCCTGATCCACCTTGACATGAATATATAGCAGATTGGGTGGACTACATTATAAACCACTGCGATGCAATTCCCACTGACATTATGTGGCCATCAGAATTAAAGTATGCTAATAGGTCGAAAGCATAACTGTCGATCTGGTACATTCAAAGCATAGCAGAATTAAAGTATGCATTAATCCTCAATGGTTTTCATGAATTTACAGTGCAAAAATTGTAGCACCAGGAACATCAAATGAATTTCAATAGTTCATATAACTTCATCTATTAGCAACAATTCATTCAAACAGACTTGGAGCAACAAAATCCATCCATCAAATCCATAGCCAATCAATTAAAAATGAACTATCAAGGCATGTCTCCCTAATCCACATTGACATGAATATATAGCAGCTTTGGTGGCCGAGCAGAGAGAGGGCATTGGGGGTTCAAGCAGGACTAACCTCTATCGCGAATGAAGTAGTTGTTCTCGTGATGGTCGGAGGGGCCGGATCCATGTCGGCTCGTGGTGTGAGGTGGTCGGCTCGTCGTCGTGGCCGGGGATGACGGATCTGCGTCAACCGTCTTTAGGTTGGCCGGGAAGCCGTACGCACGCTAGTAACCGCGTCCTCGTCACCATCGTCACGCATGGAGCGGTGGGGCTAGAGAAGAGCAGGGTTGCGGTGGGGAGAGAGCGGCGAAGGCGAGCGGGGAGAGTGGCGGCGGCGGTGGGGAGAGTGCTGGCGTTGTGGATCTGTCTAGCGAGGAGCCGAATATGTCCCCTGAGGAACTGCACGCATAACTGTGTTTAAGGAAATTACTGGCGTGCCCTTGAACGGCTCTCTGGTGGAATTGGAATTCCATGGGCATTATAGTCAATATAGGTGGGAAATTTTGAGCAGCCCGCGCACGGTTTGCCTGCCGACACTGATGCGTGGGCCAGTGTCATTGGTGATGATGGTTAGTGAACCCGCATCGCCTTTGTTGGCAGTTGGGTCCGGCGGGCGGGCAGCAGTTATCTTTTTATTTTGGCTGCTGACGCTGACGCGTGGGCCAGCCACTATTTTTTTCCGAATGAAACGTGCTTCCCTAAAATATTAGAGCCCATAAAACAGCACCTAAAAATCATAAAAATACGAACAATTCATATTTGGACATTTAGTATTTGAATAAAATATCAACAGTCACACTTGTGTGCCCAAGATTCTTAGAATTCGTTTTTACATCCCATGTTAATGATGTAATAATTCTAATAACATCTAGTGTGCTCTAAAAAATCTACCAATTGACTTGGCAACATAATTTGGGTACCTAGACTTTTCTTCAAAATTTCAAATGGTTTCGATGAAGGAATAATATACTTGTGTACAAATATCTACATCTCTCACATAGTTTCCTAGAATGTTCCTTGAACATTGAAGTTTTCCACACTTTGCAACATGTTCGACTCATATGCATTTTAAAACTTAACAAAACCTTGTGTTCACCTTAAGATTACGAAAATGCAAAGTTTCATTTAAGGAGGTGTGGAAAACAAATATTATTTATATGTTGTACTTACATAGAACAAGATAAGGCATATAAACATTGTTCAAGAAACGGAATATACACTAAACAATGAAATTAATGAAAATACGGTGATTTTAGAAAACTTCAAAAAAAATAATCAAATTTGGACTAATTACGACGGAGAAATACATGTTACAAAATTTGATTGCAGATTAAAAAGAGAAATGCCGTCGGCGACGCGGGACGGATAAATTGTTCTTCATTCTCCAATAGAACAAAGGAGAAAGCAGAGGGGACCGCCGCCCGCCGCCGCCCCTGCCGTGCCCCCTTCAGCGGTTTTGACACCTAAGAGGGCACCCTAGGCCTCGTCGGCGGCAAATGAGACCACCGCAACCTTCGATTTGACTCACAAACGTGACAAATCAAATCTTTTCTATAAAAAACTGATTAAAAACCGACATCCCAATAAAATCAAATCCACGTTTAGTAGTATCTAATAATTTACATTCAAGATAGATAATGTTCATTGATGCTTGCGCCTACATCCAGATGTTCATCCTGCCGATGGCGTACTCCACAGTGACGCTGAAGTGACGCGTCCAGAGGTCGAACTCATGACGGATGCAACACTCGGTGCTGCAGTAATGGATGACCTCCGAGGTCTCCGGCCCATAGCGCCTACATCCCGCTGCCACAATGCAGACTTGGGGATTCCAAACGGGCAGCAACGGAATGTCATCATCGCCGTCACCAAGCCAGTACCACCATGTAATGTTCTCGAGATCCCGGTTGATGAGGTAGCGCAGCCATCACAGGTTGTGGTGCTTCCACCGCCCGTCAGGGGGCGACGGGTCGCTGCTGATTTCCTGGAGCAGTGCCATGGCTTCGGGGTCCGCAGGGTTGCAACGGTACTTCAGCATCTCTAAGAAGTACTTCGCACCGGAGACTTCAGCAGCGGCATCTCCGACAAGCTTCAAACCCTTATCGGGATTCCGCCGCCTCATCAACCTCTCCATCCCCTCAAAGCATAATGCCTCCAGATGATTGGCCTGGCTGAAGCGACACTCAAAGCACGACTTGACGTAGCGATTCTTGCACACCTGATGAAGCTCACACAGCGACACGTGCAGTAGTACCTCATTGGAGTCACAGATGCGCCAGAAGGTGCTGCAGATTTTATTATGAAGGATCAGAAAATGAATGACGGGCTTATCCTTGATGGAGTGGATGATGATCTGGGTGATAAGATCATCTGACAGCAGCTGCATCAAGCACACCATAGCCATCAAGGAGAAGGGGAGGAAATAGAAAAGCGACGGGGTTTGGAAATTGAAAGGCGACGAGGTTGAAATTGAAAGGCGACGAGGGTTGAAGTTTTGCGCCTGCCCCTTCACCTTCCCGCGTAATTGAAAGGCGACACATGGTTTTGGACAGTTTTGCGCCTGAAACGGAGTCCGATGCGCCGTAGTGGTAGTAGTGGAGTCGTGGGTGGGGGCAGAGGCACCTGATGGTTCCGCGTCTTGTCAATATAACTCCCCTGCCTTCCCTGCTTTCCCCTACTTCTTCCATAAGCTTATCATCTGTTTCGCTTCTTCTTCCTCCTCGCGATCCACCACTACAAATCTTTGGTCACCGAGAGATCACGAAGGAGGAGATGGCATCGAGGAGCCTGCCGCCGGCGAAGCGGGGACGAAGGGAGGACGACGACGATGAAAGCCGCCATCGGAGGAAGTTGGAGAAGGGGAAGGAGCCGGCGACCAAGGACGCCGACGAGGAACCGTTCGTCGACGAGACTAAGTTCGCCACTCAGGAGTGCCTTCAGAAAGCTTCAAGATGTTGGCGAGGCCTTCGACATCAAGGCGCCTCATGAAGTGGACAAGGACCCGAGCGTGAAGGGTCTCGCCTTCAGGATCCACGGGTTGGCTGAGAAGCTCGAGAACCTACCCATGGTCAAGCGGGCTGGCCGCCACTTTGTCTTCGACGGCGGCGGCTCCAACGGCTCCGACGGCTCCGACGGCAGCCACGGTGGCGATGACGGCTCCGACGGCTGCCACGGTGGCGACGACGGCGGGACTCCGATGGCGGCGATCGACTAAATGATAGACTCCTCTACCATGTATAGTAATAATGTGTGTGTGTGTGTTTGTGTCTTCGTCAGGTTGTTGGACATGAACTACTTAGTTTGTTTGTCGATCATGAACTGCTTAGTTAATTAGTTTGGTTGTTGCATTTTGTATGTCATGAACTCGATCTAATAGACGCGAGTAGATTCATCCGCGTCTCCTATAATATGTGTTCTATTGTGATGAACTGGAGATCTGTTGTGATGAATTAGATCTTAGAGACAATGGATAGTCATTGCCGACGCGGGTTAGAGACAATGGAGATCTGGTTATCTTTTTTATATTGGCTGCTGATGCTGACGCGTGGGCCCGTCACTATTTTTTTCGAATGAAACTTGCTTCCCTAAAATATTAGAGCCCATAAAACAGCACCTAAAAAATCATAAAAATACGAACAATTCAAATTTGGACATTTAGTATTTGAATAAAATATCAACAGTCACACTTGTGTGCCCGAAATTCTTATAATTCATTTTTACACCCCATGGTAATGATATAATAATTCTAATAACATCAAATGTGCTCTAAAAAAATCTACAAATTGACTTGGCAACAAAATTTGGGTACCTAAACTTGTCTTCAAAATTTCAAATGGTCTCGATGAAGGAATAATATACTTGTGTACAAATGTCTACATCTCTCACATAGTTTCAATACAACAAACTATTTAATCCGTGACGAACTTTCTGCGACGTTCTCAGAAAACATCACGAAGAGCACTGCGTCTGCGACGTATTCCTGTTTTTCGTCACGGATGTGCACTAATGGATATTGAAGCCCAGAACACTGCGACAATTTGTTAAATTCGTCGCAATTCTACGACGTATTCTGGTTTTTCGTCACGGATGTGCATTGATGGATATTAAGGCCCAGAACACTGCGACGATTTGTTAAATTTGTCGCAATCCGGCCCACGACGCTGCGACATTTTAGCAGATTCGTCGCGATCAACAAATAACAAATAGTCATGTTAGGAATGGGAAAATTGATAAATTAAAAAAACAAAAAATCAACAAATAACAAATAGTCATGTTATGAATGGAAAAAATCTAAAAATGAAAAAAAAACTAAAAAGATCAAAAAATAACACATAGCCATGTTATAAATGCAACAAATTGAAAAATTGAAAAAAAAACTAAAAAAATAGCAAATGGTGGTAGCGGTTGGCCGCGGCCGTACCCGACCAAGCCCCAGCCGGCAGCGGCCGCGCCCAGGCCAGCCCCGGCCGGCCACATCCTAGCCAGGGGCAGCCACGGCCCAGCAGCACCCTGGCCATGGCCGGCCAAGCCCTAGCTGTGCCCAGCCGGCAGCGGTTGGCCGCGGCCGTGTCTAGCCAGCCCCGGCCGGCCGCACCCAGGCCTAGCCTGGCCGCGCCAAGGCCACGCCAGCCAGCCCTGACCGGCCGCACCTGGCCACGGCCTAGCCCCAGCCGGCCGCACCCAGGCCCAGCCTGGCCACGCCGCGGCAGCCAGTCGCGCCTAGAATTCAATTGGGCGCGAAAAAAAGGGGCTGCGGGGATTCGAACCCACGACCTCGTTGTTCGGAGGCAGGTGAAGAACCATTGAGCTACATTTTGTTTTGTGATTTATGCTTATGATATATTTATTTATACTATTATGCCACGTCAAAATAACCAAAAAAAATGATGCGGCAATGAGGGTTCGAACCTTGGCCGCCGGGGACATGAAGCATCGTCTTACCACTACGCTAAGATATATTTGGTGTCTTTCTCTAGCATTTCAATATTAATACTCATACTTGGATCCGGTGCGGCCGTTTGGACCAATCAGGTTGTGCCACATCACTGATTTAAGATGAAGAACACAGTGATATTTGGTATTTCTTCTTTTAATCTGGAATTAAATTTTGTAACTAGTATTTCTTCATCATATATAATCCAAATTCAACATTTTTCCTTCCTGAATTTTTCTAAAATCATGATCTTTTCTTACAAATTCTATTTCGTGATCCTATTTATATGCTTCTATCTAGTGTCGTCTAAATACCGATTAGAAAAACCATTTATTTTGCACAAACATTGCTAATGTAACTTCGTATTTTGCAATAATAAGCTAAACATAAGGTACATGTATCCATTTGTAAACAATGTAGGTTCCGCCTTTACCAAAATCATTTGAAAATTTTATGTCAAGTTTAAACATCCATAAAAATGATTCCATGTCATTTTTTTGAATTTTTGGAGAAGTTTCTAGTATTATTATCATTATTTTGTAATAAGGTGACTAGTATAAGTTTGAACTTTTCGTCAATATCCTAGATGTGGGTTAGAATGTACCATAGGCACCTAAATACAATTTTTTTGAATTTTTTTGAATCTTATTAGAGGTACATATAGGTCAATTTGGAATTACTTTCGGTAAACATGTAGAAAATCATTTAAATGATAGAAAATAGCAAATCTGCTTGAAAATTCATGAAACTCCTAGGTGACAACTTATATATTGTATGTTGCATGTGAAAATATTTTGAGGGTATGTAAGACAATATTTTTGCAGGTTACTTTACAAAGGTGTCTTAATTAGGTATTTAAAAAATAGAAAAATAACTTTTTTGTGTGAGAATTGGAAATATAAATCTCCAAATACTAATAGGATAGTAAGGTTGAGGTTTCATCCAAAGTTGAGGTGTCCATGAGGTAAAAAAGTAGTTGAGTGTGTACAAACATTGAAATTTAAGTTTAGTTGTATGAAACAATATGATGAATTATCTAGTTTATGAATGATGTATACTCAAATGTTCACAAAATCTTATGAATTTTTTTGACAACCTTTCACATCCATAAAATGATTCAATGCCAAGTTACATAATTTTTTGATAAGTTTTAGGTATTATTATCATTATTTTATAACAAGGTGACTAGTACAAGTTCGAGATTTCCCTACAAGTAAATTGAATTTTTCTTCAATCTCCCAGATGTGGCCTAGAATGGATCATCTGCGTCTAAATATATATTTTTTGAATTTTTGTGAATCTTATTAGAGGTACATATAGGTCAATTTGGAATTACTTTGGGTAAACATGCAGAAATTCATTTATATCGTAGAAAATAGCAAATGTATTTGAAAATTCTTGAAACTCCTAGGTGACAGCTTATATGTATACTATTATATATAAAAAATATATTTGTGTGTATAAGATAATTATTTTTAGATGTTACTTCACAATGGTGCAATAAAAAGAAAAAAGAAAAAAAACGTTCAGAAGAGAAGAAATCAAACCTGGCCCATTTTGGCCAAACGGCCCAAGTAATTCTGGCCATCCATTGGAGATTCGATGGCTACGATCGCATTACCATGGTATAAAAGGTGCTCAAACCCTAACCCTTGGACCCGTGTTATCAAATCCACCCCGCACCCAACCGCCCCATCTGCTAGCGGCGCCCATCTCTTCCCACCGTAGCTGCCCCCATGGCCGCCCTCCCTCCCCTTCGACCCATTCGCGCCCAGGCGGCCGCCCTCGCTCCCCCCAATTCGCCTCCGCCGCCCCTTCCCGGTGGTGCTGCGCCCCCCACCTCGCCTCGGCTGCTCCTTTTCCTGGCGGTCCCGAGACGAATCCAGGTTGAGGGGCGGACAACGTTGTCGAGCTGGATCTACGGCGGCCGGGTCGCCATCTTGCAGTGAGGCGCCAGGAGGAACGTGCTGCAGCGGCGCGAGGTGGGGGCATCCAGGCCGTCTTTTCGGCCGTCGCCTCGGTGCACCACCTCACGGCGTCCCCGCCAGTCGCTCGTCGAAGCAGCGGTTGGCAGTTGGGGTCATGCCTCCCTTGCTTCCTACCGTGACGAGCAGCGTGCCCCATCGACCTGCGCCACTCCTCTTGCCTCCTCTGCGACGAGTCACGCGGCCCTGTCGTCGCCGACCCGCGCACGGAGCATACTAGGGCAGGCGCCGCCCATCCCATCCGCACCGGGCCGGCCTCCTTCCTGTCCCTGTCTCTCAGATCCAGGGTTGTGTGGAACCCAGTCAGCATAATCAGGTTCGGATCCGCCTCCCTCGTCCACTCAACACTCGAGATCTGCTCTCCCTCTGATTGAATTGCCGCTGTTTCAGCTCCGAGGAGAAAGCGGAGGTACCATGGTTGCACGGCTAGAGAAGCACACCGAGGCAGTGAGTAGCGTGGGGTTGAAGGTTCGCATGCCTTTCCTGACGTGATTTTAAAATCTCGGCAGCCTGAGAGAAAGTAGGCATTCCAGGGCTGCATAAAAGATTGAGAAAATGTGCATCACTACATATTATCATACCTTTGCTGCCATCTATACTCCCATATTGTGTAGGCAATATAAGAAAGCCGCACTTAATTGTTTTATCTTTTTCACCGCATTTTCCAAAGATGGGTCACGTAGTTTCCCCTTCAGAAATTCTAAATTCTGAGATAATGTAACCCATATTATTCATTTGCATATCAACTTGGAACATGTTGAATGAAGTTACTGGAGTTTAAACTAGTATCTTTGTTTTGAGTCTGTCCAAGCAACTGATAGCATGGCAACATAACTCAGATGATATAATGTGATCATCATATTGGACTATCTTTGTAGTGGCAAATGGAATGTATTGCGCTAGTGCTAATTCACTTTCAACAGTGTACACCTTCAAAGGGAAACACATCAAGTCTTTGTCACATTTTACTATAATAGGGTAAAGGATAATGATTGTATGAAATACAACTGTGTGCATGTTTTCTTATATAATCTGACCTTCACATTCATGAGATTCTCAAGCTCAGATATTGCCGTCGTGTGTTGATTGCCTTTATGTTGGGTTTGCAGGTTTGTGGATTGGAGTTTAGTGAGCTCACGCTGAATCGGCTCGCTTCAGGGGCTGAGCAAGGGGAGCAAGGGGAACTCAAGGTACTTGTTATTTTGCACAGAGCTTATGATCATACCAGAGTGTCGTGCATTTGTGACCTTGTTGGTAACCTGTGAGATGTGTCGTTTCACTATTATCTACTTGCATTGAGTTGGCGTATTTGTATCTCATTTTTCCTAGACCATATGGCTTATGGCTTTTACTGTTAGATTCATTGCTAGTTCCCTAATTTAATTGTATGACAATTGAAACTGTGATTAGATCTGTAGAGGTATCTGCTTTTCGCACATACTGCTCGCTCAAATAAGAGCACCTATTTGCTATTTTCAATGATTTCCATATGTGTTTGTGTGGCTGGTCAGTATGGTAGTTTCTTATGTCTTGTTGAAGACTGCCCTTTTATTTTCTTTGTGAAACAGGGCACCTTTATTTTGCCAAGCTCTTGGTTGCATTGCGTGTATCAACCCATGTAGTGTGGAACCCATGTTTATAACCTGACAATTGTAATTGAAAGCACCATTTGCATTGTTGGAACATCAGTAATGCTTTTCTTAGTCCTGACTATGTGTTCTATTTTGCATTGTTGATTCCGCTGCAGGATCTGACTTAAATTCATGTACTCTAACTAAAATGATTCATTGCTATATTTCTCACACGTTTTTATCAAAGGCTGGTGTACATTTTTATCAAAGGCTAGTGTGCTTGTTGCAGGATTTGATTGTGGAAATCTTAAGAGATGAACAATACTCATTTTTCTTATGCTCATTGCTGATCTACTTATCTCTAACTGACTCTTAGCTTTCTTATGTTTTTTGATATGTGCATGTGCGCTTGATGGCGGATCTGTATCTTGGAGCTGGATCCAGTGAGTGGCTGCCTTTCCTTTCCACTCATGTTACTGGATTATGTAAGTGGGCTTTCTTGATCACTACTCATTGATTTAGCAAGTTGGATTCTTTACACTACTGCTCATATCTAAAAAATTGTATGCAACATCTAATTATCACTAGAAATGCATGTGTTGTTCCATATGTTGCTACGAATAATCAGAGACTGAGTCATTATCTAAAACATGCAGTCACCTGTCACTAGAAATGCATGTGTTGTTCCATATGTTGCTATGAATAATCAGAGACTGAGTCATTATCTAAAACATGCAGTCACTTGTTACTAGGTTAGTATATAGCAGGTGTACTGTTAGCAGAAAATGGTGTCAGTTTCAGCTCTAAATCATTTGCAAAGTATCTGTTATTGAATATTACTTTCATGTATCTAATGTTTCTAGTTTCATAAGTTCCCAATCTTACTTTGTATAATTATCTAGAACATTAGTTCTTGCTGAACCAACAAATGGATGACTTGTCAATGCAATTACAGGAACCAGAATATAAAAGGATAAGGGACCAAGAGGAGATGAAGTAGTTTGCTGAGTTCGAGCTCAAACTGGAGCTTTTGCCATGGTGGCTTTTGATGCTAGATGAAAATATATGTGCATGTGTATTATTGTTGTGATGAGATGCTTCATTTGTTGTGATGAGATGTTGGATTATTATTTATCCTTGTAAAGAGATGCTTAATCTTCTTTGAAAATGGGTTGGTTTTTATTTTCATTTGGGCTGAAATGAAAATGGATTGATTGAAATGGGCTAAAATGAGAATGGATTGATAAAAATCAAATTCCACGTGCAAAAAAAGATCAAAATCCATGTCAGCATGCCATGTCAGCATATTTGTCACTCTCCATGTCATCACCTATTGTCCATGTCAGCAGCTAGGTCAAATCTAAGTCAGCATCCACGTCACCTCCACGTAAGCAGCCACGTCACCTCCATGTCAGCAGCCACGTCACCTCCAAGTCAGCAGCCACATCACATCCAAGTTAGCAGCAATCGTGAAGATTTATTTCATCCCGAATAGTGGGCTAGGGGTTGGGCTGTATGGGCCTCGGGCTACTTCGTGACGATCCAGATACGTCACAGACCGCGACGTTTAGTAAGGAACGTCGACAGATTTAATCAATGACGCTCATTCCACCACGAAAATTTAAATCGTCACGGATGCTGATTTGCGACGAATTTTATTTATTCCGCGACAGAATGATTGCATCACATATTAAATGATTTCTTGTAGTGTTTCCTAGAATGTTGCTTGAACATTGAAGTTTTCCACACTTTGCAACATGTTCGAACTCATATGCATTTGAAAACCTAACAAAACCTTGTGTTCACCTTAAGCTTACGAAATGCAAAGTTTCATCACTAATGGTTGTGTAAAACAAATATTATTTATATGTTGTTGTACTTACAAAGAACAAAATAAGGCATATAAACATTATTCAAGAAACAGAATATACACTAAACAATAAAAGTAATGAAAATATGGTGATTTTAGAAAAATTTACAAAAAAATATCAAATTTGGACTAATTACGACGAAGAAATACATGTTACAACATTTGATTGCAGATTAAAAGGAGAAATACGAACTGTTCTTAGAACTGGGCCCCACAGTCATTAGCGACACGGGACTGATAACCCGCGTCGGCTTTGCTGCTCTTCCAAAATTTACACAGATAATACGAGCAACATACAAAAGCTAATCCACTACTGATTTCCTATTCCAATACTCCGTTCGAACTTCACCATTTCGCGGCGGAGCCTACAGTCTTCGCTGCAAAACAGAGAAATTCCAAGCCATCCTTTATCCACGCCGCCACCGTTGCCTACGCACGGCTGATCGCTGCGCACCTGTGCCGGAGGCGGCAACGGTTCACCCCAAATGAGCCAAGTCGAGGAGTGGATCGCACGGGCGGCCTTCTCGCGCAAAGGAAGACACCCCTCGTTGCTCAGCCATCTCGACGTCGTACTATCGCCGCCCGCGACCCGCCTCATGTACCGCTTCGCGGTGTCATCGGCAGCGGCATCGCCATTGTCCATGTAGAGCAAGATGGCGTATAGATAGGCTGCCGCATCGTGCCCACCCTCGGCGGCGCGCCGGAGATCATTGCTTTCCCTGTTTTACATGAACACAGCTTTGATCCCGGAGAAGAAGCAAGCCTCCGGATTCCCGAGATCGGTCAGCATAGCAAGGAAGGCTTTGTAGCGGTGGGGTCCCACACCCAAGAAATTTCATCTCTTATCCCCTCTATCGACAAACGCCGACCGACGTCACTGTGGCCGCACACGCAGCGCATGGTCAAGCAAGTACCGCGTAGGCTGCGGAGGTCAGCCAAGGGCCGCTCCGAGGTCGCACAGACGCGCTTCGCAATCTCAATGCGGAGGTCTTGAGGAAGGCCTAGCAGCGATGACGGTTGGTGCCGCCTGCTTCTTCCCGGCATGCTATTCATCTCCGGCCAGGAATGGTGACAATGAGGAGTAGGCAGTTGCTGTTTTTTCGCGGGTAGATGAAGGGGCAGGGGATCTAAATTATTTTGGAAGGAGAAGATACAAGAGATTTGTTTCCAAACACGGTTTAAGTATGCAATGGAGATGACGTTTGGCTAATCCGCATATCCTTTGATTCTCCATTGCAGACGACGTTTGGCTAATCAACGTATCCTTTAATTCTACATTGGAGACGACATTTTGTTAATCCGCGTATCCTTTAATTATACATTGGAATCACTACCTCTGCTCTCAGCCATTTACTGGGCAACTGTTTCCCCATTGACCGGATCTGGCATCAATTTCTTTGGAACCTTCCCATTTCCTGTGCTATTGATCTTATCCCTTCTTCTATTTTTTTGACAACCGATCTTATCCCTTCCTTGTTTTTGCTATTAAAAGGGACCGACGCCTATCGGTCCTCCTCACTTGCTTCGTTCTTTGCTAGATCTAGATCTAGCTATGGCACAAAGAATAGATCTTGTAGGGCGCAAGCTTTTGCTTTTCTCTCTTCTTCCTCCTCCTTTTCTCTCTTCCTCCTCCTCCTCATTCTCTCAGTTGCTAGAAGAATTCTTGTGATATGGGTGATTGGGTTGCTCATCCCTCTAGCACAGCTGCTAGAAAAATCCTTGTGATATATTTCCTTGGGATTTGGCATCAGCTGTCGGGGGGAGAGTAGCCCAGAACCTCCTGCATCAGGAAGAACAAGCCGACGGAAAGATCACTGAGGTCTGGGGAGAGAAGCCCAACCCCACTACATCTTTCTCGTCAAATTTGCGCTTCCTTTTGCTTTCCCTTCTCCTCCAGGAGGAGGATTTTTGAAGGGATATGTTTCCACCCTCTGCTGTATCTTTCTCTTCTGCTCACTTGTAAGCATGAAGAAGAGCAGGCGAACGAGAAGGTTGCGGAATCTGGAGCATATCTCGTCAAACTTTCGTTTCCTTTTGAAGGGATATGTTCTCCCCTTCTGCTATATTTTCCTCACTTGTAAGCATGAAGAAGAACAATCCGCCGGGAGCATCTCTTTTGCTTAGTTTAGATCTATATATGTTCCTCATCCTGGTAGTGCCTAGTGATGATGAACATAGATGGCCGCTTTGTAACCTTCTGATGTATCAATGATGACTGTAATCTGTGTTTGTGATTTTGCATCTCAAGAGACATGCTTGTGTGATTATCTGTGTTCGGTCCAATTTTTTGTATGATTTACCTACTCACTTGCAAGCATGAAGAAGAATAAGCCGACAGAAGTATATCTCTTTTGCTTAGTTTAGATCTATGTTCCTCATCCTGGTAGTGCTTAGTGATGATGAACATAGATGTCCGCTTTGTAACCTTCTGATGTATAAATGATGACTGTAATCTGTGTGTGTGATTTTGCATCTTAAGAGACATGCTTATCTGTGTGCAGTTCAATTTATTTGTACGATTTACCTGCTCACTTGCAAGCACGAAGAAGAACAAGCCGACGGGGGCTGGCTAATCTGTGTCTCTTTTGATGTAACCTGTGTGTGTGATTTCGCATCTCTTCCCATAACAAAGGCGACGCGGGTTGGCTAATCCTCGTCTCTTGCCCATAACAAAGGCGACACAGGTTAGCTAATCCTCGTCTCTTTTATATTAACGCCCGTTACTGATCATAATAATGTCAGCAGCCTGCAACATACTTACTGAACTGAAGCAGAATATAAACAGAATATATATAGTATCTTAGGCAGAATATATTACAAAAAGGATTCAAATTCCAGCACATCCTATTTATTACAAAAAGGATTCAAATTCTACCAATACATCACATCCTTTATATTATAAAACAGATTCCATTTCCACCAATAGACACATCCTGCATTACAAAAAGGATTCAGTAGAAATCAAGCTTGCTTTTTCTTCCTTGATTTCTGTATATGGATTTTTTCACTATGGTCGCTTCACAAGTACGGTGTTTTGTTAGTTCCCAAGAGTTGGGGCTCGTATGAAGTGTCGAAGGATGGAATTTCGTCAAACTGGTTGTATTCCTCCTCCTCAACAAAATTTCAACCCCAACAATCCTTTTTTTCCTGGCAGAACCACAGACCAGTTCTTCTTTGCAAGGTCAGGTACATAGAACACATGCTCAACATCGTTGGCGAAGACAAACGGTTTGTTTTTGTAACCAAAGACCCGGAGATCAACACTAACATAGCCATATTTGTCCTTGCTCACAACTCTCTTCCCATTGGTGACCCATCTACACCGAAACAAGGCTACCTTTAATCCTACATAATCAAGCTCCCATATCTCCTCTATTTGACCGTAATATGTGTCTGTCTCCATGTCATCATCATCATCACTGTCATCGACGACGCCCCGTACACGCACACCACTATTTTGATAGACGCTCTTTTTATCCTGGGCCATGGTGTAGAACGTGTATCCAATGATATCCATTGCTTGGTATTTTGTAACAGTGAACAATGGCCCCGCTGCTAGATTCCTTATCTCGTCGGTTATTACAGCATTGCTGCATGTCTCGACATAATCTCGGAGCCACCTGCTGAAACCTTGCATGTGCATCTTTGCAAGCCAAGCCCTACCACAGTCAGGGTTGTCTTGACGTAGTTGTCGCTTGTGCTCATTGGCAAATGGTGTAATTAGGTGCAGCTGTTGTATCACGGTGAAATGAGACTTTTGGAAGGCATCTGGTTCTGGAGTGACTGACTTTTTCCCCAGGGTCCCATCACCTGAAAGTCTACCTTCATGGCGTGAGCGAGGCTGAAGAACCGGAACGGCGAACCAGAGAGGGGGGAGTGAATGGGAGCCGATAAAAATTCTACTCAAGAATTCGGCCTATGAACCCAAAATCACTCGGACACCTCCGCAAACTTCTCTTGCCAAATCCACGTAGCCACTGGAGTGCTACTGGACCTAGGAGCAAGATCCAACCAACAGCAACACAAAACACGTAGCGGAAAACAACTCAAAACAGCTGCTGGCAACCAAATCCGGTCAGGCCGGTTTCTGAAACCGGTCAGATCGACCTTCTGGGACTTAGCCTCTCACAGGCAGGGGAAACCGGTCAGGCCGGTTTGGCAAACCGGTCAGGCCGGTTTTGTCTAGGAAATCCCCAAAAGACCTTCGAGACCAAACCTAGCCAAAACGCCTCAAGAACCCTTCAACCATTGAATAAGAAAAGCCATAGCATGAACGAGACTCTCCTATTCAAAAACTCCTCTCGACAGCCCACTAGGGCTAAACCGGTCAGACCGGTTTGGGAAACCGGTCAGGCCGGTTTTGCCTGGGCAGTCGGGAAGAACTCAACCCGCAGGAAAAAGCCAACCTTCATCTTGATCGATCTCCCAACTCATTCCACGGATTCAAGTGAGACTTTGGGGATAGCTGGGGTACCTCGTGGGCTACCTTTGGCTAGAAGCTCGGTCCCCAAAACCTATCCAATCAAGGGGAATCAGAAGCCAACCCTCAAGAACACCTTCCCAAGAACTCCACCGAAAACCACCAAATTGAAGCCGTTTCGGAGGGTTTGTTGGAGCAAGATCACCAATCAAAGAAGCACAAGGTCCTCATATGTGACATCCAACAAGAATCCCTCAAAGAAACGCCCCCAAAACTTCCCTTCGGAAAATCCAAGAAAAAGCTCCGAAAATCACCAAAAAAGGAAAACGGGAAGAACACAATCAAGCCTTGAGGAACCATGCCGAGTCATCTATACATACCATGAAGGTTCATATAAGGTCTAGCTTCCGCCCGATCATCCTACCCTCTCACAAGATCTCACCATGAAGCTCTCAAGCTAGTCCTAGAAATCCTAAGGAAAATAACAAAGGGAAAATGAGCTAGGGTTCCAAGAGATGGCTGCCATCCTCTCACCACTTGGGTTATATGGAGGCCAGCCAAAAGACAAAACTACCCCTATTACATAAACTGGGATACACGCCCACCAAGGGCACTTTGGGAAATTGTCGTCGTAACACCATCGGACGGATGCCCGGCGACCGCACTTCGCTTAGCCTAGACGCAAGCCTTGCGATCCCGACGCGTGTCCTCCGCTTCGAAGCTTCCCGGCGCCCTGCGACCCCAAACCGGTCAGACCGGTTTCACCAACCGGTCAGACTGGTTCTGGCTTGACAGCCACGCCCGGTCTTCGGCCTCGGCTTTGTGGCTCCGCCGAGTAACCTAGTGGTTTTCTGGTGAACCACTGCAAACCTCGCGAACTTGATGTAGCCTCCGCCAATCACCACTCATGACTCGGCTCCCACGAAGTCCCGGCTCGACCTTGGTTTTGAGGCTCAACCAAGAAACCGTCCACCGACTTCATCTTGCGGTTCTTGCCACCATGCGGCCCACACTTGACCCTGCTGGCCACCGGGTCTCTCGAACCAAGCCTACTTGTCTTCTCTACACCTGGAGGCCTCACCGGTAACGACCTTTCGCGCTTGTTCTTCACCTACACCAACACCAGTCAAGCCGCAACCTGCACCTGCAATACTTAGCCAAGAATCAGTCCACACCACATTGTCAATCACTCATCACACCTGGAAGCGACTATCCACCGGTCCTCGAACCACACATGGTCCTCAATCTCCCCCTTGATGAGTGCATTGACAACACACACATTTGGTAACCAAAGAGAAAAGGAAAAGAAAAAGAAACGACTAAAAGAAACTCAAACAAGCGATCGAAAGCCAAACAAAGGCAAAGAGCAAGATCACTTGAAAGAGGAAAGACTCGGTCCCCTTAGGCAAGGGCAATGGCTCGACACAACCGAGTCAAAAACAAGCTCAAGCAAAGAGCACAAACCACCAAAGCATACAAGAGCTCCCCCTGCACATATGCACAATCCCCCTGAACATGTGCCAACACTAGGCACAAACCGGTCAGACTGGTTTCCCAAACCGGTCAGGCCGGTTCCACCAAACCGGTCAGGCCGGATTCTAAAACCGGTTAGACCGATTAAACACGGCATAAGCTCACCCCCAAAAGCCAAAAATGCAAACGAAATGCACAAGCTCCCCCTTGACTGTTGGGATATGTTCTAGGGATGCAATGCAACTTTTCTCAACCAACATTTCTCCCCCTTGTTGCCAATGCATGAATCAAGGCTCAAATTTGGAAAAGATGCAACTAGAGCTTCTCAAATAGACAAAATTCATCACAAGATGCTACACATGATCAAATGAGCAAGTTAGGTGCTCTACAGCATCGTATGAACATCAACTATATGATCACCAAGTTTCACAACCATTGGGTAAAGTTAAGATAGAATTGAGCATTTTTGCGAAAAATTACCCTCTCATGAGCAAAGTCCTAAACATGAGTGAAACATGTCAAAATGGCAAAGCCACACAAACTTCATGCTAGGACAACCATTCTAAGCATAAGACCATCATAAACACCCATAAGCACCTCATGTCATGTCAAAGCCACCGAGCCATGTGCTTACTTCTAGATATGAGACTTCTCATTGGTAAGCAACATGCAACGGTTTAGCACCCAAAAGCAAGTAAATTAAGCACATATGACATGGGAGCACATTTTCCAAGCAATTTACATTTCATTTTCAGATTTAAAATTGGTACATGAAATGTCTTTGCGACAAAAAGGAACTTATGCCCCTCCACAAGATAAAGCATGGGGGCTAAACATTCATGATGGCAAATGAGCCTTTGGCCCCATATGATCAAAATAAGCTATCCAACCACGAATTAAGCATAGCCAAGCCACAAAAACATGTCAAGATCATATAAAGGTATTTACTCACAAGAGAGCATATATATATATATGACATTTTCGAAAAAACATAGCTATCAACCATGGATATAAACCAAGATCATCAAGAGCTAAGTCACACTAAGCCACATCATACCAAACTAGCTCGCAAGATCATATATACCACATCATGGTGAACAATGTATATAGAAGAAGCTTTTCCTACAACATGCATATGATACAAAATGCATGCAACCTAAGATACAAAAATGCCTATACATCATGTTACACATGTCATGCAAGATGCAAACAATGCACAAAGAAAAGCTATACATATGCTACAAAGGAGCTCCCACACACCCAACTCAAGAAATAAAACAAACACCAAGCTCCCCCCGCAAACGAGTGAAAGTTGCTTGATCTAGGGGCTTGGTGAAAATATCGGCTAGCTAGTCATGTGTGGGTACATGGATCAAGGAGATTTTCCCTTTCTCAACGTTGTCTCTCAGGAAATGATACCTCACTTCTATGTGCTTGGTTTTGGAATGGAGCACTAGGTTCTTTGCAACACTTATGGCACTTGTGCTATCACATTGAAGTGGGACATGGGTATACTCCTCACCAAAGTCACTCATGGTGTATGTGACCCAAAGGAGCTGAGAGCAACAACTAGCTGCGGCAACGTATTCGGCTTCGGTTGTAGATTGAGCAACACTTGATTGCTTGCGGGAAGACCAAGACACCAAAGAAGATCCCAAGAACTGGCAAGTCCCAGAAGTGGACTTCCTATCCAACCGACACCCGGCAAAATCCGCATCCGAAAATCCATGAAGAGCCAAAGAAGAAGACGCGGAGTACCAAAGGCTGAAGTCGGGAGTATGTCGCAAATACCTGAATATGCGCTTGACTGCTTGCCGATGCGAAGTCCTCGGAGACGCTTGAAAACAAGCGCACAGACATACCGAGAATTGGATGTCCGGCCTCGTCGCCGTCAAGTACAGGAGTGACCCGATCATGCTCTGGTACTCCTTCTGGTCCACGTGTTCTCCTTCCTCGTCCGCATCAAGAGCTATAGTCGTACTCATAGGTGTCTCCATGGCCTTTGAGTCCTCCATCTTGAACTTCCTCACAATGTCCTTGGTGTACTTGGCTTGGTAAACGAATGTTCCTTCCTTTGATTGCTTGATCTGGAGCCCAAGGAAGAACTACAACTCACCCATCATGCTCATCTCAAATTCCCTGCTCATGTATTCTCCAAACCTTGCAACAAGGGAGTTAGACGAGCCACCAAAGACAATATCATCCACGTACACCTGCACAATAAGGATATCTTTGCCCTGCATGAGGAGAAACAAAGTCTGATCGACCTTCCCCATCTCGAAACCTCTCTCAAACAGGAACCCCCTCAACCTACCGTACCAAGCTCTAGGCGCCTGCTTCAACCCATACAACGCCTTCCTCAACTTGTACACCCGGTGGGGGTACTTCTCACTCTCAAACCCCGGTGGTTGCCTCACATACACTACTTCCTCCAAAACACCATTTAGGAAAGCACTCTTGACATCCATTTGGTACAATTTGAACCCTTTAGCCATGGAAAAAGCTAGAAGGATCCTAATCGCCTCCAAACGGGCTACAGGAGCAAACGTCTCCTCGTAGTCGATCCCCTCTTCCTGACTATACCCTTGCGCCACCAACCTCGACTTATTTCTCACCACTTCTCCTTTCTCTCCCTCTTTGTTTTTCCACACCCATTTTGTCCCAATCGGCTTACATCCCGGTGGAGGATCTACCAACTCCCAAACTTGGTTTCTCTCAAAGTTCTCCAACTCCTCATGCATCGAATTAACCCAATTGTGATCAGATAGCGCGTGTCCAATGTCTTTGGGCTCAAAAGTAGCAGCAAAAGCAGCATGAGCAAAGTGAGAATTGTTTCGAACCCTCGACCGTGTAGTGCGTTCATTGATGTCGCTGATGATCCTTGAAGCTGCGTGATCCACTTGAACTCGTCGGGGAGGTTCTCGCCTTGATGTTACCTCTGTTGACGCTCCTTAGCCTCACCACTAAGGTTGCACTTATGGTGACGGCGCCAGGAATGCTTGTTGGCACTCGCTAGCGTCGCTACCGGATTCGCACCTCTAGTAACGGGGCTAGGGAACATCTGGGTAAAACACACGATCACAGAAAGGTCCGCAAGCGCACGGATTACCGTTGTAGCACTTCACCCGGTGGTATTTGGGTTATCGTATTTATATTTTCCCAAGGGAGGCACTACGGCAAAGATGATCGAATAAACGGTGGAGAAAAACAAGACTTGGTAAAGAGCTATAGCGGGGGTAACGAATAAAGATATTCGGGGATAACTTGACACACGCAAGGAGATCTTGATAAAGGACTAGAGAGGATCTAGCGAGCTGGGAGGACAACAAGACGAGAAAGGATCCTAACACAATCTATCTATTCTTGTCAACTCTAGGCAAAGAACTAAAGCAAAGGATAACCAAGGCAAGCTAACTCGACAAGCTCTTCTAGTGCTGCAGGGGCATGCAAAGCCGCGCTCTCAGACTGGGATGAGAAGGGAGAACGACGACGCGCTGAATCCTACCGGCCCGAACTAACGTGGTGGACTACAGAGCCCGTCCGGAGCTGTCACCTCCTTAGGGTACCACAACTATTCCGTTGAACGGGACACCAATCTAAGACTAAGGTAAGCTCTGAGCACCGCGCTCACAACGAACCAAAGAACCTTTCCCCGGATATCACGAAGGAAGGTCTCTCTCTCCCGTGAAACACCGGAGATCAAGCGAAGAACGACCACAACACTATAGGGTTCAAGAGAGCTATGCTAACCAAGACTAAACTAACTTTAGTCTAAACCAAGAATAAAGCTTCTAGAGCAAAGTAAAACCTGAATGTAATTGACTCAAAAGGTAAGATAGAAAGATAACTTGAATTGTACTTGAGTCTAAACAAAGAAAGGGTACAAGAGTAGTACCGGAACTCTGAAGAAGAGTCCTCCGGAACCCCGAGACTAGCTCGACTCGACTCTAACTCCCAAGCTACACTAATCCTACTCTAAGTGAACAAAAGAGGGAAATGGAGATGCTCCTACATCGTGTGTCCCATCCAGCGAGTGTGAGGTGCCTTTTATAGGCAAGGGAGGTCGGTTGAGCGTGTGGGCCCAAAATCACAGGTGCGGCCGGATCAGGAGGTGCGGCCGGCCCTGTGATCCACCGCCTCTCGCCTTGGACGCCCCTGATCACTGCTCCTGAGGCAGTTGAGGGTCGGTTCCTTATGTCGGTTTCGCCCGGCACATCGGTTGGTAGGTGCGGTCAGCCCTCTAGGTGCGGCCGGCCCACCTCCGTGCCATGTGATGAACCGCCTTCGCTCAGGGACGCCTAGGATTGCCTTGGAATGACGGTTGTGGCGGTTGAACGGCCGGACAAGTGGACCCATTGATCCAAGTGATCCTAACCTCCTCCATTCGATCAAACCGACGTTTCCTTAGCGGATCTCGTTCATCCAAGTTGTGCTCGTGGGAGAGGAGGTGCATTGGACCAGGCACGAGCCACGGAGCAGGGCCGGCCGCACCTAGCAGGGCCGGCCGCACCTAGCAGGGCCGGCCGCACCTGCAGGGCCGGCCGCACCTGCCAGGCCGACCGCACCTGCAGGGCCGGCCGTGCTTGGTGGTTCGGCCGTGCCTAGCCCGTGTGGCACGTTGGTTCCAATTTCTCCCAAAATGTGTACCTGCTTATGAAATTCACAACACAACTCATGGAACTTTATTAGTACTAAAAATGTGCATGAAACTCGCCGTATACTCCTCTCGAACCCGAGGTTTTGACGGTCGAATCTTTGTTGTAAGGACCGTCAACAAACTCCCCCAAGCTAAACGTTTGCTCGTCCTCGAGCAAAGCCTAGACTTGGCCTCGGCGGATCAGGAGTTGCATGATGTTATCACTCGGCAAGTACCTGTGCATAAACTACATGCTCTTCTTGCTAATTTGAAAAGGTTGGTACGAGAGAAGCTTAGCCTTACTTTACCTGTGGGGCTTGTAGCTTTCCACCTTTCCTTTGGAGGTTGAAAAGTAGAATGGTTTTTGACTTTGCATCTCTCACTCTTCTTCTTTTCTGGATCCTATCTCGGAGTTTTTGAAAATTTTACAAAGAAAGATAAGGTTCCTCGGATGGTTCCCTCGATCGCTCAAGTGGTATTTGTTACCTCACCAAAGGCTTTAAGCGAGCCTCACTTCCTGCTCTATGGCTTGTATGTGGAGCTTTGGGTAGGATAAGCATGAGACTCACTTGTGCCACATGATGTTGTTGAGCCAAAGACCGGATCCAAGAAGAAACTAGTCATGCAACTTGATCGAGATGTGCAAGTGTGTGGAATATTTTTGATTGTTTTTTCTAAGTACTCCTTGCTTTGAAATTCTCCTCTTGCTTTTATTTTGGAGGGGGGTCATGCTTCACTTTTTTTTCCTATGCTCTTTGATTGGAGCACATTTTTTTTCTATGCTTCTTGAGCATATACCTTTTTTTTCAATGACCCCTCTCTCCTTTTGCAAGATTACAAGAAGAGAAATCTCTTTGGACTTTGGAGTATTTATTTTTGGTGGATGGATGGCATGTTTTGCGTAACTCCCGGTGTAGGAGTTAGCATGTATATGTGGGTGTACGTGATCTCGATCATGGAAGCATGAAAAGATTCTACCAAGGGTCACAACAATTTGGCAAAACTCAATGGGTCACAAGCAAGCATATGTAGAAGGTTTGAACTTTGATATCGACATATGGCTTTGGTAGTAGTATGACCATTGAGGAACTTGCCTTTGTTTTATTTTCAAAAAGAAATCATCCGAGATTTCACCATACTTTGAGATAGAGCAGATCAACATTGTCGCACCACATCATACTAGTCAACACCCTAGATTTGGTCATAAGCATTTGCTTCCCACAAGGTTTTTATTTCAAGCTCTTGTCTCAAAATATACCAACAAATTCAAAAAGGCATAGAGCACAAAGATATGCACTAGGTTCTTGCAAAGTTTTAACATAGCAACCATTCATCATTTCCAAAATGAGGGTATATAAACAAGATTTCAAGCACATGGTTGAAGCAAATCTTTTTGTTGTTTTTCTTTTATTCAAATGTGATAAACAAGATGTTGAAAAGTAGTTTAGATGGACACACCTTCCTTGATTGAAAATGGGGTCTCCCCCAAGCTAATTTTTGGCTCCCTGGTCAGCGTGTCTTCATTTTGGTGATGAGTTGAACACCTGGAAGCTTGTAGTGGTTGACTTGATGGATTTGTGAAAAATCATAGGTACGGCCGTATCACTTGGTACGGCCGGCCCTACTATATTTTCCCCAGGCACTCGTGTCCCCTCCTGTAAACATCCTGCACAAAAATTTTGTCGAGGGGAGGTACGGCCGTACCTCTAGGTTCGGCCGTATCACCAAAAATCTCCAAGACTGCTTTTCTATGTCTTGTTTATTTACTAATGCATTGGTGAAAACAAATTTGAAATCTAAACATGCTTGATGCACGAAATAAAATGTTGAAAGGGAAATATGAGATAAATACCGGTTTACCTCTCGGCGAGGGCTCGTAGTTTAGAGTCCGTGAGCAGGACTCCTCCGTTTGCTTAATTGATCTTGGATTCGTCCGGTCCCGGAGTGGGAGACTCGGACGATACTCTCTTCACACGCCACACCTTCTTTGTTTTCTTCGGTGACGCTGAAGTTGGTGAGGCTTTAGCGGGGATGTTCTTGGTCTCCGTCTTCTTTTCCCCCTTAGCCTTGTTGATTGCTTTCGCATTCTTTGGAGTGTGGCGCCCCTTGAATGCTTTTACCTTGGGTTTGGTCGGGGCCACCTCATCTTCCTGCACATAGTTAGAAACTTTGCTATCGACCATTCATACCTGTGAGCATTGCTCCACCTTTGGTTTAAAGGTGAATCATTCTTCCTTGCCGTTGATGTTGAGGCGGATTTCTCCGGCTCCTACATCGATGTTGGCATTGGCGGTGCTCAAGAAAGGTCTCCCGAGGATTAGAGGCGTCCTTGTATCGACATCCATGTCGAGGACGACGAAATCCACGGGTACGAAGAAATCCCGGACTCTCACTGGAATGTCCTCCGCTATCCCCGTCGGGTAGCAGACCGATTGATCCGCTAGCTGCAAGCACATGGTTGTAGGCGACAAGGAAGTATAATTGAGTTTGTCGAAGACTACCTTAGGCATGACGCTAACGCTGGCCCCAAGGTCGCATAGTGCATTCTCAAAGTGTTCGGACTCGATAGAGCAGCTGATTGTAGGGCACCCGGGGTCTTTCTTCTATAGAATGGCCGCACTACATTCCTCCGTAAGCTTGACCATATCTGTGGTGGGTAGAGGTCTCTTATTGTTGAGGATGTCCTTGAGGTACCTTGCGTAGGTTAGTACCTGCATAACCTCAAGAAATGGTATGTTGACATTGAGTTTCTTGATTACCTCAACAAACTTCCCGAATTGCTCATCCATGGTAGGCTTCTTGAGTCCTCGAGGAAATGGGAGTAGTGTGGTATCGACATAATCTTGGGGTGCTGTCTTCCTTAACTTTTCCTCTTCGGGGGCTACCTCCTCGGTGTCTTCTTCTTCCGACTCGGTGATCACTTCCTTATGTTTCTTCTCTGCGGGGTTAGGATGTGGTGGATCCCGAGAGGTCTTACCACCTCTGGTGGTCACCGATTTTAAATTCTCTCGGGTAGGCTCGGGTTGCCCCAGGATTCCACCCGACTCAGAAGAAGGTAAAGAAGCAGCAAGCTGAGCAAGTTGAGTTTCTATCATTTTGTTAAAACTTAGCTGATTCTTCATGGCAGTGGTGAAGGATTCTATGGTGGAATTAAGATTTTCAAGAACTTTATCATTGGCGGCTAGCTTCTTGTTTAAGCTTTCATTAATTCTAGCTTGGCCAAAGACAAGATCTTTAATGGAAGGCTGATTATTGAAATTGTTAGACTAGTTACCTCCATTTTGATTATTGAACGGGAAGTTGGGCCTCGAGTTCCACCCTTGATTATTGTAGTTGTTGTTGTGGAACCCGTTGTTGTTGCCATTGTTGATGAAGCTGGCTTCTTCCCTTGTCTCGGGACAATCATTACCCGAATGACCCAGGTTACCGCAAACCTCGCACGTCATGCGAGCGTCCATAATCTTGGCGGTCTCCATGTTGTTAGGTGCCTCCAATTTCTTCATGAGGAGGTCCATCTTGGCGGCGAGCATGTCGATTCCATCGACGTGGTGTACGCCGCCGGTACGGGGTTGGAGACGATCTCCATCCCAACCTTGATTTGCCACCATCTTCTCGATCAATTCCTTGGCGGTTGGTACTTGTAGCGAGAAGAAGGCTCCTCCAGCGGCTGCATCTAGGTGCTCACGGGAAGTACGCTTGAGCCCGTGATAGAAGGTTTGAATTAAGAACCACCCGTGCATGCCATGATGCGGGCATGCGGTGATGTACTCCTGGAAGTGTTCCCATGCTTCCGGGATGCTCTCATCATTCTGCTGCTGGAAGCCCGAAATTCTTGCACGGAGGGCATTGGTTTTGCCCACCGGGAAGAACTTTGCGAGAAATGTCTTTGAGCACTTATCCCATGTGTTGATGGCATCTCGCTCCGCATAAAACCATTGCTTCGCCTTCCCGAGCAATGAGAACGGGAATAGGTGAAGACGGATTGCATCATCCGTCACTCCACGGATAGTGAAAGTCCTACACACCTCCAGAAAATGCTGGAGATGTGCATTGGCATCTTCATTCGGCTTGCCGGAGAACGGATTTGCTTGCACCATGTTGATCAACGCCGGCTTGAGTTCAAAGCTTCCATCTCCCACCGTCGTGGTTGGCCCGGTAGGGACATTGGTGTTGGAGGGAGCGGAAAACTCGCGGATCGTCCTCTCGGCCATTGGTGCTGACGAGGTGCTGTTTACGGGATCGACGGTGTTCGTCTCTTGATTCGAGAGAAACTTCTGAGGAATGAGGACACGGGGTCGCACTCTCCTCACAAGTGACTCTAGATTGTCGTTAAAGTTCGACGGTAGGTCGAAACCGGTCATGCACTACTCTGCGTACACGACAGTAGAGCAAGGGTAAACCCGCTTAAATAGCGGTTCACCGAACCTTGGTAATTCTACCACTATGTTTAAACGATATCTTATGCCTATTGCCTCCCCGGCAACAGCGCCAGAAATGCTTGTTGACGCTCCTTAGCCTCACCACTAAGGTTGCACTTATGGTGACGGCGCCAGGAATGCTTGTTGGCACTCGCTAGCGTCGCTACCGGATTCACACCTCTAGTAACGGGGCTAGGGAACGTCTGGGTAAAACACACGATCACAGAAAGGTCCGCAAGCGCACGGATTACCGTTGTAGCACTTCACCCGGTGGTATTCGGGTTATCGTATTTATATTTTCCCAAGGGAGGCACTACGGCAAAGATGATCGAATAAACGGTGGAGAAAAACAAGACTTGGTAAAGAGCTATAGCGGGGGTAACGAATAAAGATATTCGGGGATAACTTGACACACGCAAGGAGATCTTGATAAAGGACTAGAGAGGATCTAGCGAGCTGGGAGGACAACAAGACGAGAAAGGATCCTAACACAATCTATCTATTCTTGTCAACTCTAGGCAAAGAACTAAAGCAAAGGATAACCAAGGCAAGCTAACTCGACAAGCTCTTCTAGTGCTGCAGGGGCATGCAAAGCCGCGCTCTCAGACTGGGATGAGAAGGGAGAACGACGACGCGCTGAATCCTACTGACCCGAACTAATGTGGTGGACTACAGAGCCCGTCCGGAGCTGTCACCTCCTTAGGGTACCACAACTATTCCGTTGAACGGGACACCAATCTAAGACTAAGGTAAGCTCTGAGCACCGCGCTCACAACGAACCAAAGAACCTTTCCCCGGATATCACGAAGGAAGGTCTCTCTCTCCCGTGAAACACCGGAGATCAAGCGAAGAATGACCACAACACTATAGGGTTCAAGAGAGCTATGCTAACCAAGACTAAACTAACTTTAGTCTAAACCAAGAATAAAGCTTCTAGAGCAAAGTAAAACCTGAATGTAATTGACTCGAAAGGTAAGATAGAAAGATAACTTGAATTGTACTTGAGTCTAAACAAAGAAAGGATACAAGAGTAGTACCGGGACTCTGAAGAAGACTCCTCCGGAACCCCGAGACTAGCTCGACTTGACTCTAACTCCCAAGCTACACTAATCCTACTGTAAGTGAACAAAAGAGGGAAATGGAGATGCTCCTGCGTCGTGTGTCCAATCCAGCGAGTGCGAGGTGCCTTTTATAGGCAAGGGAGGTCGGTTGAGCGCGTGGGCCCAAAATTACAGGTGCGGCCGGATCAGGAGGTGCGGCCGGCCCTGTGATCCACCGCCTCTTACCTTGGATGCCCCTGATCACTGCTCCTGAGGTGGTTGAGGGTCGGTTCCTTGTGTCGGTTTCGCCCGGCACGTCGGTTGGTAGGTGCGGCCGGCCCTCTAGGTGCGGCCGGCCCACCTCCGTGCCGTGTGATGAACCGCCTTCGCTCAGGGACGCCTAGGATTGCCTTGGAATGACGGTTGTGGCGGTTGAACGACCGGACAAGTGGACCCATTGATCCAAGTGATCCTAACCTCCTCCATTCGATCAAACCGACGTTTCCTTGGTGGATCTCGTTCATCCAAGTTGTGCTCGTGGGAGAGGAGGTGCATTGGACCAGGCACGAGCCACGGAGCAGGGCCGGCCGCACCTGGCAGGGCCGGCCGCACCTGCAGGGCCGGTCGTGCCTGGTGGTTCGACCGTGCCTAGCCCGTGTGGCACGTTGGTTCCAATTTCTCCCAAAATGTGTACCTGCCTATAAAATTCACAACACAACTCGTGGAACTTTATTAGTACTAAAAATGTGCATGAAACTCGCCGTATACTCCTTTCGAACCCGAGGTTTTGACGGTCGAATCTTTGTTGTAAGGACCGTCAACAACCTCCCTCTCAACAGCAGCTTCACCTTGATCTGGGTTTGTTGTTGTAGGTGTGGGAGAAGGGCCATCCACCATCGTAGTCGAAGTAGTAGGTACATGCTCAGCCGCGGTCACCACACCGCCGTCTTCATCATCTCCATCTTCATGCTTCTCTTGGAAAATCTCCTCGCCAAGTTCATCATCACCTGCACACTCAAAAACAAGCATTTGCACCCAAACACATGGGAGTGACTCACCTTGGGTGTGCGACCGTGCATCAACTCATAGCATGTTTTCTTCTTGTGCACCCTGAGGTAAATCCTGTTCGACACATAGCACGCAGTATTCACTGCCTCAGCCTAGAACCTTCTCGGAGTCCTATGCTCATCGAGCATCGTCCGAGCCATCTCACACAAGGTTCTATTTTTCCTTTCAACCACACCGTTCTGGGGAGGCGTATACGGACTCAAAAACTGGTGTTCAAGACCCAAGTCATGGCAAAAGGTTTCGAAGCGAGAGTTTTCAAATTCCGAGCCATTGTCACTGCGGATCGCTCGTATGGCATCTCCGTGCCTCTCGTTTCTCAACCTCAAGACAAGATCTCGAACAAAACCAAATGTCTCCCCTTTCTCCTCAAGAAAGAAAACCCACGCATACCGGGAGTAGTCGTCCATCACAACCAGGACGTACCACTTCCCACCCACAGATCGCACACGAGCTGGGCCAACAAGGTCCATATGGAGCAGCTCGCATGGACGCTCCGTCATCACATCGGTGAGGGGTGGATGGGAAGCAGGTACCATCTTAGCATGCCGACACGGCGCACAAACCAACTCTTTTTCAAACCTCAGCCGTGGCAATCCTCGGACCGAATTGAGTTTACTCAAGCGAGACAAAAGGTCAAAGCTTAAGTGACCCAACTTCCTATGCCACTTCCACAACTCACTCAAAGAACCAGCCAAGAAACAACGCTCCACGCCAGAAGACTGAGAGAAATCCGCTCGGAACACTTGACCCTCGGGAACGACCATGCAAACTAGGTCCCCTCGAGGATCCAAAATCCGAGAACCACCAGGCCGAAACAACACCTCAAAGCCCTCATCCAAAAGCTGGGACACGGAAAGCAAATTGAACCTGAGCGGTTGAACAAGAGCAACACACCTGAGAGTGAACTTGTCACTTACCTTAATATCACTTTCTGAAAGCACACACCCTCGCCCATTGTCCCCAAAGGTGATGTATGTCTTGGACACCACCGGGATGAGACTTGAGAACCACCCCTTGTCTCCGGTCATATGCCTCGAGCAACCGGAGTCAATCAACCAAACGTTCCTCAAGTCTCCCACCTGAAATTCAACAACAAGCACGTGAGTGAACAAACGACTCTGCACTGGGGTTAGTACCAAAATAGTAAAACCATTGCCGAGCCATTTGCTCCAAAGTGGGGTTAGCACAAACCAAATCATCGTGCCTATCAAAGCTATCACCACGAAAGCCACCATGAGACCCACCACTAGGAAACCATCCCTGTCTCGCTGGAGGAGAACGAAAGCCACGAAAGGAAGACCGTAAACCGTTCCTCCTCACCATCTCAAAGCTACCACTTCTCCCACCATCATATTGAGCACGAGGTGGAGAACGTCTAGCAAACTGACCACCACCAGACTCACCATGCCAAACATCTGGACCATGACCAAAGGACCTGAACCGAGCCTCATCCCGAGCATGAAAGCCAAACTGGTCACCCTGCTGCCTCCAAACCGGTCTGACCGGTTTCGCTGTACGAGCAGCCCAAACCGGTCTGGCCAATTTAATTCCTCCAGCAGGGTCCCTTCCACCCAAAGCACTTTTTTCTCCCCAAGCCGGAACTGTGCGAACAATGGCTTTACCCCTAGGCAGTGGCATACGAGACTCAGGTACACCATGAGATGGGTTGTACCTGTCCTTGTTTGCCCACTCCTTAGCCATTCTCTCCTCTCGCTTCCTCTTGAAGCAAAACTCCCCTTTGTGAACATCTCTCCCACAATAGTCACAATTAAACCAGATTGGTTTTGGCTTTGGTTTTGGTTGGGGTTGCTCACTTGGTTTCTCCTCACTTGACTTCTCACACTTCTTCTCTCCAACCACACTCTCCTTGGAGTTCACAAACTTCACCAGTTTTTGGAAGTCATTTGTAGGGTGAGGAAATATGGGTGGATCTGGAGTTGTGTCAAGTTTGTTTCTCAGTGGGTTGGGCTTAGGAGCATAGGCATTTTTGTGGTAGGTTTTAGGTGGAGCTTGGATGTCACCAATTTTCTCTCCTCCCTCACCACTACACTCTCCAATCTTATCCGACCTAAGCGCTTGCCCTTCATAGTGCTTGTATGCCTCTATCATCATCCTAAGCTGTGGTTCATGACCCGACAACCAACCCATCATTTTCCTCAACTCATCATTCTCATCCTGCAAGTGATCCACATAATGTGCAAGTTCCAGATTCTTCAAAGCATGCAATTCACAAGTAGAGCAAGAAGTGGGAATAGGCTCTTTCAAATTAGCCTCAAGCGAAATAGTGTAAGCATGCATCTCAACAATCTTTCCATGCAAAACAGGGCAAGAAGTGCAAGCACCTAGCAAAGCAGGTCTAGACTTAAGCTCAGCCACTTCAACCCTAAGCACATTTAGTTCATCACAAGTAGAAGCATGCTTATCCTTCAGGATAGTAAGATCAGCTAGGTACACAGAGCAATCACAATAATCAATCTCATCAGAAACCACAGGTGAAGCCTTAAGCGAATCAATCTCAAGCTTGGCATCAAGGTTCTGGGTTTCTAGCTTAGCTACTCGGTTCCTAGCATCTTCTAGTGAGGCCCTAAGCTCTTTCCTCATCTTCTTGGCCTCTCTAAGCATGTCATCATGATTATCAAGAAACTTGCCAAGACGCTCATTCTCCTCATGCAAGAAGGGAAGCTCGTCACGTACCTCATCCTCGGAGTCGGAGTCCGAGTCGCTCTGGTGACTCTTCTTGCTGCCGGAGCTCTGAGCCATGCCGCAGAAGCCATCTCTCGCGTAGCAGTTCAGCCCGCTCAAGTTCTTGGATGACTTCTTGCTCTTGCGCCGATCACCTTCATCTTCACTGCTATTCGAGCTCGAGGAAGAGTAGGCGGAGCTGGAGTCGATGTCGCTCGCTCCGACCATTGCTCGGGCCTTCCTGCCGCGGCCGTCCTTCCTCCTCGACCGTCGCTCGTCCTTGTGCTTGTTCTTGTTCTTGTGATCGCGCCTCGATCGGTACTTGCCATTCTTGCTCGACCGGTGCTTGTAGCCATCCTTGTAGCCGTCCTTGTTCTCCATCTTCTCCGGATAGTCGGCGACGAAGTGTCCTGGCTTGCCACACTGGAAGCAGATCTGTGCAATCCTCCTTGTGTTCACCCGGTTCTCGTGCAGCCTCTCAAACCGCCTTGTCAGCAACGCCAGCTTGTCCTCTCCAAGCACATCGAACTCCTCATCTAGCAAAGTCATAAAAGAAGACAGAGAGTACATCCTGGAGGATGTGTTAGCGTTAGACTTAGCACCTTTGCCACCGACGAGAGCAAGACTATGGGAGTCAGTCAGGCTCTCAAGACGGGCTGTCAAACCACGATCAACCTCAGCTGACTTGAGCTTAGAAAACAGCTCGTTCACCGTCAGTGTGGTATACTTCTCCGACTCAAGAATGGCCTCGACCTTTCCATCCCATACGGTACGATCCAGCGCGTGCAAGAGCTTCATGTCCACATTAGCCCTCATGTTGTTCACAACCACCGTGAACCGCTGGAACAAGGCATCAATCGACTCACCGGGGAGATGAGTGAAGTTCTCATACTCTCTCCGGTAAGTCGCATACAACCGTGCCTGAACTCAGCATTTCCAGCATGAGCATTCTTCAGCTCCAACCAAATCCTACAAGCTAAGTCCTCTGTCTGAACCCGATCGAATTCGGATTGACACAGAGCACGAAACAAGTAGTCGACCACCTTGTTATTAGCGTCGAACATGTCCCTCGATCCCGGAGCAAGGAAGTTAATCGGATGAACATAAGCTGTGTTCACCGTAACATCCCAAAGGATCTGTCCCTTGCCACGGAGGAACGCAACCATCCGTCTCAGCCACATCTGGTAGTTCTTTCCATCAAAGTGCGGAGGACCCGATCCCCATTCCTGGTACGCTATCATTGGATCTTAGACTGGTTAGAGTCAATAAAGACCCATAACCGGCTCTGATACCACTTGAAGAACCGGAACGGCGAACCAAAGAGGGGGGAGTGAATGGGAGCCGATAAAAATTCTACTCAAGAATTCAGCCTATGAACCCAAAATCACTCGGACACCTCCGCAAACTTCTCTTGCCAAATCCACGTAGCCTCTGGAGTGCTACTGGACCTAGGAGCAAGATCCAACCAACAGCAACACAAAACACGCAGCGGAAAACAACTCAAAACAGCTGCTGGCAACCAAATCTGGTCAGGTCGGTTTCTGAAATCGGTCAGACCGACCTTCTGGGACTTAGCCTCTCATAGGCAGGGGAAACCGGTCAGGCCGGTTTGGCAAACCGGTCAGGCCGGTTTTGTCCAGGAAATTCCCAAAAGACTTTCGAGACCAAACCTAGCCAAAACACCTCAAGAAACCTTCAACCTTTGAACAAGAAAAGCCATAGCATGAACGAGACTCTCCTATTCAAAAACTCCTCTCGACAGCCCACTAGGGCTAAACCGGTTAGACCGGTTTGGGAAACCGGTCAGGCCGGTTTTGCCTGGGCAGTCGGGAAGAACTCAACCCGCGGGAAAAACCCAACCTTCACCTTGATCGATCTCTCAACTCATTCCACAGATTCAAGTGAGACTTTGGGGATAGCTGGGGTACCTCGTGGGCTACCTTTGGCTAGAAGCTCGGTCCCCAAAACTTACCCAATCAAGAGGAATCAGAAGTCAACCCTCAAGAACACCTTCCCAAGAACTCCACCGAAAACCACCAAATTGAAGCCGTTTCGGAGGGTTTGTTGGAGCAAGATCACCAATCAAAGAGGCACAAGGTCCTCATATGTGACATCCAACAAGAATCCCTCAAAGAAACGCCCCCAAAACTTCCCACCGGAAAAGCCAAGAAAAAGCTCCAAAAATCACCAAAAAAGGATAACGGGAAGAACACAATCATGCCTTGAGGAACCACGCCGAATCATCTATACATACCATGATGGTTCATACAAGGTCTAGCTTCCGCCCGATCATCCTACCCTCTCACAAGATCTCACCATGAAGCTCTCATGCTAGTCCTAGAAATCCTAAGGAAAATAGGAAGGAAAATAGCAAAGGGAAAATGAGCTAGGGTTCCAAGAGATGGCTACCATCCTCTCACCACTCGGGTTATATGGAGGCCAGCCGAAAGACGAATCTACCCCTATTACATAAACTAGGATACACGCCCACCAAGGGCACTTTGGTAAATTGTTGTCGTAACACCATCGGACGGATGCCCGGTGACCGCACTTCGCTTAGCCTCGACGCAAGCCTTGCTATCCCGACGCGTGTCCTCCGTTTCGAAGCTTCCCAGCACCCTGTGACCCCAAATCGGTCAGACCGGTTCTGGCTTGATAGCCACACCCAGTCTTCGGCCTCAGCTTTGTGGCACAGCCGAGTAACCCAGTGGTTTTCTGGTGAACCACTGCAAACCCCGCGAACTTGATGTAGCCTCCGCCAGTCACCACTCATGACTCGGCTCCCACGAAGTCCCGGATCGACCTTGGTTTTGAGGCTCAACCAAGAAACCGTCCACCGACTTCACCTTGCGGTTCTTGCCACCATGCGTCCCGCACTTGACCCCGCTGGCCACCGGGTCCCTCGAACCAAGCCTACTTGTCTTCTCCACACCTGGAGGCCTCACCGGCAACGACCTTTCTTGATTGTTCTTCACCTGCACCAACACTAGTCAAGCCGCAGCCTGCACCTGCAATACTTAGCCAAGAATCAGTCCACACAACGTTGTCAATCACTCATCACACCAGGAAGCGACCATCCACCGGTCCTCGAACCACACATGGTCTTTAGAGGCACGCCAATGGTGTTTTGGGGGTCCATATAACCCATGGCCCACTCCAGTGCTTCGATGGTCTCGTAGCCACGAACAATGGCTCCCTCCGGAAATAACTGGTTATGTACCAATGATTTCAGGAATCGAAAGAACCTCTCATTTGGAAACATCTGATGAAGGTAAGATATGGGCCAAGGAACCAGATCTCCCTCACGAGGTGTGCTGTTAGATGCAGCATGAGATCAAAGAATGATGGTGGGAAGGTAGTGTTGATGGTTCAAAACCGTGCTCAAGTTCACCGCAAGCCTACGGGTGACTTGGTGCCTTTTTCACCAAGGAGGGTCCTCCCTAGATTTGTCAATCCAAGGATCGGAAGCAAACCACTAAGGTTCTCTATCTAACCTACCGGTCTAACCCTATGTGAAGTGTTGATTGCATAAAGGTTAATCATACATGAAAGGATGTATGGATCTCATCCACCTAGCCATAAAGGTAAACATCAAAAGGTAAGCCTAGCCTATCGTCTTCTTGTTGCCGTTCCGGCCAAGGTGACAAACCAATCTAAAACCTATACTATGATAAGGAGTACAATCGATATGGAGTAACCTGATATGGAGTGGTCCGATACACGTTCATTCGCCGCTTTCTCCTCCACCGTACTGTCACTACGCAAGGATAATCATCACCGAACGACAACCTCGGTCCGTGCACTACAACGATGTATCCGCAAGACATAGACTAACCACCACGATTAGACCTATTCCTCCTAAAATCATATTCTAGCTACACATATGGAGAAAACACTCATCGATGTTGATCAAAGTAAAGAAAAGACATGATTTATATCACCATCGAATGTAGAATGTACAATTGCCTTGATGGAATCAAGGCATGGGCTCCGGAACTCCACCATGGCTTCACTACGCAGGGCCAACCATGGTGGCTAGGGCATGGCCTAGGCCATCTCCTAGGCAACTCGATGTGACAACCCGCCCAGGAAAATACCGTACTATCGCCTAAACCAATCCACTTTGGTCATTAAGCAATAATAAAGTATCATCCTGTCGTTAGTTGCCGGGTTAACGCCTAGTGAAATCACTTACATAGCAACAAGGATCGACGAATATGCATTAAAACTCACGCGAAGGCGAGTCCAGAGTACACTACACCAATTTAAATCAATTCTGCCCTGAAGGGGTTTAAGTATTACAAACCATTGTTCATGACAATAATTACAGGTTCAGAGTTTGAAAACAGCGGAAAAATAAACTAGCGCAACGGAAAACATCACAGGAGGCCGTCCATGATGCCATCACTCATCGTCATCCACCCATTCCAGCTCCCAGCCGGGTGGAATCTCACCAGGTCAAACAACACCTGCAACAATAGTTTTAAAGCAAGGCTGAGTATACTAATACTCAGCAAGACTTAACCGTCAGGTGATAACTACATCACCGAGCTCTAGACATGAGAGGCTGTTTGGCCGGTGGAGTTCTTTTGCTGAAAAGCAACAAAGAGTGAGTCCTTACTTTCAATATTTTAGCACAAGTTCTAGTTGATTACCATTTCTAAGTGTGCCAACTAATTCAATCAAGAATTGTACAAACAATTAATTCAAGCAGTAATATTCACAAAGTTCCATCAATAAGGGATATCATGGCCAGTTGATTAAGCAGTCTCGGATAACGGTGAGAGGCCGACAATCGATTGATTTATAACCTTGCAAGGTGGACCTAAACACACGGAGGGTGCATACCCCAAGAACTACAACAAAAACGAAACGGGGTATACACCGACCAGACGGTTCCCATCTTTCTCCGGATCAGGATCAGACCTACAGTCCTCGGTACAGGGCTTACTGGAACGTCACGCCGGATCGCCCAGATTCGCACAGGTACCCCACTGTTGCAGGCAGGGGGACACACAAGGTGTCCTAAGGGTAGTAGGGAAAGTTCCCTTGCCGTGTCCATCAGGTACTAGGTTTACCGGTCCCATTCCCGGCAAGTGCTTAGTACGTTCAAAAGCTTAGCCTACGAAAGCCACTGGACCGGAGCCCAAATCCCATGCTCTTACCACATGAGCAATCCATTTATAAAGATCTTATGATTCCAACATAAGAGCCTATTCTCGCGAGTGACGAACATCACTCGACTTGTACCGGTCCTATAGCATAGCAGCTATCGACCTAGCATGCTAGTATAAGAACATAGGTACCTAGGGGTCATGCATCTAGTGTTTCAAGTCAACTCCTGAAACGTAAATGCACAATCATAGCAAAGGTAATTGCAAAATTTTCAAAAGAAGGGTTAATGATCCGGGGCTTGCCTTCACTGGCAAGGTTGGCCTTGGGCCCTTCTGGACTTTGGTCCAGGTCTTGCTCTACAGCGACGTGGTGCACGTCTCCGTCAGCTCCTTCGTCTCCTCCTTCCGGCACAGACGTACGGCTACCGTCGGGAAGATCTACACGGGATGCAAATGCAAGATTTAATTGACGGTTTCCAATTTAATTAATTACCAAACAACATATGACAACCATGAAGAGTATGGTTGGCCATATTCACCTTGACAAACACACATTTGGTATAATCTTTCTATTAAAGTAATTTCCTGTGGTGCTTTATTATTTATTCTTTTTGGTAGTGACTGTGTACATATTTATGTAAATAATTTAAGTTAATTTCACAAACAGCAAGGGGGGTGGTGACATTTAGCCTTTAACATGATTTACCACATGACATGAGGTCATTAGGTGAGTAGTTGATGATTTTCTCATTTAATTTAATATTAAGCTTTTATGGCCTCTACTACTTTTATTCATGAAATAAATTAATAAAATCTAGTGAGGTGTGTTATTAAGTACTACAAACTTATATAAAGCAACTGCACACACATGCACACTTAGGAGAGCTGCGAAATTAAATATACCAAAACTAACAAAAGCTAGCTACCAAAACATGATAAATGCATATAAAAATAAATACACATCAAAATGATTCCAACTTTCTCATACAAGGTCTCTGGTACAAATCTAAACTAGGCATGCAACAAATACACCTAGAGCTACTATATATCTTGAGTTATGCATTTACAAAGAAAATTAGGCATAATTCAAGAATAAATATTTCTGTCGAAAATAAAATTATGATTAATTCACCAGAGGTGGATTTTGGCATAAAAAGACAACATGCAGAAGTTGGGTACAAAAATCTAATTATTTTTAGCTACAAAAATCATTAGGACAGATTCAGCATAAATACAAAATAAATCATATAACAAGATTTACTCAGTAACTTTGTGCAATTTTTGGTACAGGAGTTAGGAATGACATAATACACAATATATCCAAAATTTAGCTATATATCACATGTAGATTTTGATATACAACAGATCTAGGTTTTACCTTCTTCTATTTTTCATGCAAAAACTATCAGGAAAAACTATGGACATGCTTTACAGAAGTTGTAGTGTTCTTCACATGGAATCCAACAAAATTTGGTTTGAAGTTTTCTGATTTTTCTACAATTTTCTATGAATTTTCAAAGATCTGGTCAAAACACACATATTACAAGGACGTCCCTGGAACTTTCCTTTCTATTACAGATAGGCCCTCGCTTTGCAGTTGAACCCTTGAAAGAAAATAAGGCTAAGCAATTGGGTCCCTGGGGGTGCACGGCGGCGGCCTCGACGGAATTCCGGCGGCTCCGGCGGGGCGCGAGGCCGGGGAAAAGGTGGGAGAGGGCTAAGGGCTCACATTGGTCCTGCTGGTGGCCGGAGCTGGGGAAGGGGCGGTTCCGGCGGGGTAGTTCGGCAGCGACGGGCGGCGCCGGCCGCTGGAGCCTCTGCTCCGGCGAGGGGGAGCGGCGTGGCTGGAACACAAGCGGCACGGGGAGCTCGAGTAGTGCAGGGGGAAGGGGCTAGGGGCGTCACTTGGCTGCGGGAGTGAACGGGAGGGGAAGTTTGGTGGCGCCGACGTCCAAGGCGGGGCGGCGGCGACCGTGACTCGCACGGGAGGCACGTCGAGCTGGCTTTTATAGCGGGGAACAGGGAGAGGGGGTCATGACTTCGTCGCTAAGGGTCCTCCGGCGTTAATGCCGTGCGTACGACGGCCGGGCCTCGGCAGGCGCGCTCGGCAGAGGGACGCGGACGGACCGGTGGACACGACGGTGTGCGGTCGGGCGGCGAGTGCGGAAGCTCCGCGTGGCAGGGAAATATGCTCCGAGGGGTGCGGCGCACAGACCGGAGGTCGCGGGCCTGCCTCGACTTGCGCGTACGGCGGCGTACGACAGAGTACGGCGGCGTACGGCGTGGCGCGGCGCACGCGGGCGCGCTCTGGAGCGCGGCCACGACGTCGCGGCGCGACACGCATCTGCTCAGTTTGGTTTAGCCCGAGTTGACCGCGTTTTTCTCCCAAATTTTGAACTGAAGTGCACTAAGTGGTAAATAGCAAAGTTGTAGATCAAAGACCCCTCTACAACTTTTACAAAGGCTGGCCTATGTTTTACTCAATGGTTTGAGCATAAACTGCAAGCAAAGTTGCAGGTTTTCCATGGCGCTGAAGAATAGTGAAAGCTGCAGTTGACCAAGTTTTCCACTCTTTTCCACTCAAAATTTGAAATGCCACCCAACATGAAAGTTGTGTCCCTCGAAAAACCGGACAACTTTTATATTGAGAGATTTTGAAGTGTTTAGGTGAAATTTGGGGAACGCGGCAAAAGTTCTAGAATGACTAGGAGTGGCAAGGGGTTTGACTAGGGTTTTAGCTAGGGTTTGACCAAGCTTTGACCACCAAAGTGTGTTGACTTAATTAAGAGGGTCATTAGCACTAACTAATGGTATTTAAACACTTGAGGTGTTACAGCCTACCCCCCTTAAAAGGAATCTCGTCCCGAGATTCGGAAATTAAAGACAAAGGCAGGGTAAGGTTCTTACTATTTCGCGATTGAAGAAAACTCGGATACTTAGTGTTGAGAAAATGCTCGGTCTCCCAAGTAGCTTCTTCTTCAGTATAGTGACTCCATTGTATCTTGTACATCTTCATGGTATGTCTCCTAGTTTTTCTTTCTTTTTGATCTAGCACTCTCAACGGATGCTCGACAACTGAAAAATCTGGCTCGATCCAAGCATTTGCTTCCGTGATTACCTCTGTCTCGGGTACCTTTACGCCTTTCTTCAATTGTGTCACATGAAACACATTGTGCACAGCCGAGAATCGATCCGGAAGGCGGATACGATAAGCGACTGGTCCACATACCTCGATGATCTCGTATGGGCCAATGTAACGTGGGGCTAATTTCCCTTTGACTCCAAACCTCTGTACACCTTTGGTCGGTGAAACCTTGAGGTATACATAATCACCCACTACATAGTGTCGGGGTGCTGTCCCTTTGTCATGGTAACTCTTTTGCCTCATTTGAGCTAACTTCAAGTTTTCTCTGATCACTTTCACCTTCTCTTCTGCGTCTTTAACTAAATCTGGGCCAAAGAGCGTTCGCTCTCCGGCTTCTGACCAATTCAAAGGAGTTCGGCATCTTCGTCCATAAAGAGCTTCAAATGGTGCCATCTTCAAACTCGCTTGATAACTATTGTTATAAGAAAATTCGGCCAAAGATAGACACTTGTCCCAACTCTTGTCGAAATGCATGATGCTTGCTCTCAGCATGTCTTCCACAATTTGATTGACTCGCTCAGTCTGACCATCGGTCTGAGGATGATAACTTGAACTACGAATCAATTTGGTTCCCAAGGATTCATGCAATTGTTCCCAGAAACGAGCCACAAATTGAGTGCATCGATCAGAAATAATGGTCTTGGGAACCCCGTGCAAGCGCACTATTTGATCGACATAGAGTTCTGCATAATCTTGGATGGAGTAAGTGGTGTGCACTGCGATGAAATGAGCAGTCTTGGTCAGTCGGTCCACTATAACCCAGATAGAATCCTTCTTTCTGGCGGTCGGGGGTAAACCCACAATAAAATCCATACTTATGTCATCCCATTTCCATAAAGGTATGGTCAATGGCTGAAGTACACCGGCTGACTTCAAATGGCTGGCTTTGACTCGATGACAAGTATCACACTCTGCCACATATTTAGCTATGTCTACCTTCATGTTTGACCACCAAAAGTTCTTCCTCAAATCTTGATACATTTTGGTGCTTCCGGGATGAATAGAGAATTTGGAAAGATGAGCTTCGTCAAAAATTTCCTTTCGGAGTTCCGGATCAGCAGGAACTACAAGACGTTGCTCGAACCACACCACATCTTTTGAATCCTTATGGAAACAACTATACTTGGGGTCCTCTTCAGCTAATTTCTGTTTTATTAGCTGGACACCTTCATCATTGAGTTGAGCCAAAACGATCCTGTCATATAGATTGGATTCAGCAGAGATAGCATTCAAATTTCCTTGCTCTACAATTTCCAATCGAAGTTTCCTCAAGTCTTCACACAAAGTCTCACTGTACGATTCCACAGTTAAGCAGTTGCAGTGAACCTTACGGCTAAGAGCATCTGCAACAACATTGGCTTTTCCGGGATGATAGTGCACTTCTAGATCATAGTCTTTTATCAATTCTAACCATCTTCTCTGTCTCATATTCAATTCTGATTGGGTGAAGATATATTTAAGACTCTTGTGATCGGTGAAGATATTACAGCGGTTTCCCATAAGATAATGCCTCCAAATCTTGAGAGCATGAACAACCGCTGCTAACTCAAGATCGTGGGTCGGGTAATTCACTTCATGGGGTCGAAGCGATCGTGAAGCGTAGGCAATGACTCGATTCTCTTGCATAAGAACACAACCGAGACCAGTGCCCGAAGCGTCACAAAAGACTTCAAACGGTTTGGAATTATCCGGCTGCACTAGCACTGGGGCTGTAGTCAAATGTTGCCTCAATGTGTGGAAAGCTTTTTCACAATCTTCGCTCCACACAAACTTGACTCCCTTCTTTAATAGTTCAGTCATAGGTTTAGCGATCCTGGAAAAATCCGGAATGAAACGACGATAATAGCCTGCTAAACCCAGAAAACTGCTGATTTGATGTACGGTCTTGGGTGGTTTCCAATCCATAACCTCCTGTACTTTGCTAGGATCCACAGATATGCCTTCCTTGGAAATAGTGTGCCCCAAAAATTTCACACTATCCAACCAAAATTCACATTTGGAGAACTTTGCATAAAGCTTGTGATCTCGCAAATGTTGTAAAACAATTCGAAGATGTTCTGCATGTTCTTCTTCATTCTTGGAATAGATTAAGATATCATCAATGAATACCACTACAAACTTGTCCAGTTCCATCATGAATACGGAATTCATGAGATACATGAAATAAGCAGGTGCATTGGTAAGACCAAAGGACATCACCAAATACTCATAAAGACCGTATCAGGTGGAGAAAGCTGTTTTGGGAATATCACAGGGCCTGATCTTTATTTGATGATACCCTGATCGAAGATCAATCTTGGAGAAAACCTTGGGTCCAGCCAACTGATCGAAAAGAACATCGATGCGGGGTAATGGATACTTATTCTTAATTGTCACCGCATTGAGAGGTCGATAATCCACACATAACCTCAAGCTACCATCTTTCTTCTTCGTGAATAGAGCTGGGCAACCCCAAGGCGAAGAGCTTGGGCGAATATAACCTTTATCTAGCAACTCTTGAAGTTGTGTCTTCAATTCTTCCAATTCCTTGGGTGGCATACGGTAAGGTCTTTTGGAGATAGGAGCTGTGCCCGGCTGAAGTTCGATGACAAACTCGACATCTCTGTCGGGTGGCATACCCGGCAATTCATCGGGGAAAACATCCGCAAACTCTCGAACCACTGGAATTTCTTCCAGCTGAGAAGTGATTGCCACATATGAACAAGGATTCACACCATCTCTGAAAGGTAGGTATAGAGTCGTGGCTCCAACAATTGGTGAGTTGATCTCTACCATTCTCTCGGAAATATCCAAAATAATTTTGTGCCGGTTCATCTAGTCCATCCCTAGAATAACATCAATACCTTCCAAATCTAGGATGATAAGATCTGAATGAATCGTCTTGCTACCCATCACCAAGGGTACCTTTCTAGTTATACGATTGGAAACAACTTCACCCCCTGGTGTGGTTATCTTGTAGGTCTTATTAATGGAGTAGGCTTCAAGCCCTAATCTTTCTCGTGTCTTCCCATTAAGAAAACTATTAGTGGCACCAGAATCAAACAAAACTTTTATCTGCTTGTCCCGGATAGAGAACGTGCCCATCATTACTGGTGCTCCTTCTATAATATTAGCCTCAGATGTGAAATTGAGCTTCCCTTTCTGGAATTGGATCTTCTGTTTCTTGCCTTGTTTGTTGGGCTTAGGACCTAGTCCCTGATTTGACTGTTTCGGCTTGCTCTGCTTACGGGTCGGGCATTCCCTAGCAAAATGTTTTGGGTCACTACATTTGTTACAATGACGTCCACTGCTCGCAGGTGGAGGTGTAGGTCCGGTAAGTGGCGGGGTCTGTCGTTGGGGGTTAGGGAAATTGAAAGTCTCTTGAGATCAATCCTGGGACTGCTTCGTCCATCTTTCCGAATGTAAGACTTGCTGAAAATCCGGTGGAGTCTTCTGTACCATGTGAAACTTGTGAAGCTGCGCATTACTGGGCATGGAGTTAGCCTTTCTTTTCCTCTCGGCTTGGGCCCTCTTCATGGCATCTTCTTGTGAGATAGCTTTATTCACTAGCATGTGGTAGCTGTCAAATTGTACCAGATTCAGCCATCCAGACAATTCACTATTCAGGCCTTCGCGAAAAAGCTCCATCTTCTTCATATCGGTGTCCACATGATATCCTCCATACTGGCAGAGGTTATTAAACTTCTGCGCATATTGGTACACCGTGTCTGACCCTTGCTTGAGAGCCAACAACTCTCTCATTTTCCTATCGGTAAGTGCTTTAAGAATGTGATGGTCTCTGAAAGCCTTTTTGAATTCTTCCCAAGTGATTTCATACTCAGGTTGTTGCATGGATTTGTAGTGTTCCCACCACATCAAGGCAGAACCATGAAGCTGCAATGCCGCGAATTTAGCCTTGCGTCCTTCTGAACATGGCAAGGTAAACACTGCGAACATGGCTTCAATGGCCCGAATCCAAGCATCAGCATCCAGGGGTTCTTCCGCTTCAGTGAACTGCGGTGGATTCATCTCTAGAAAGTGCTTGTATTCAGTCACTTGACTTTGGGCATCATTTCGATTCCCATGGGGCTGCTGCTGCTGCGATTGCTGCTGCAGGTATAAAAGAATCTGGCGCATCATCTCGGTTTGCGGCTGGTTGCGGCCACTGGAATCACCAAAACCATTCGGAGTGCTGCATGTCGAGCCCACCATCTGAAAAATTTGAGTTTTCATTAGTCACACATTTGTAAGCTTGTTCAACAAGTAGAACATGTACGACGAAAACTCAAATTGACCAAATAGTCAGACTCGAGACAGCCGCACTGCATCGAAATGACAATTCCAAAATTCCAAAACCAAAGTTCCCAAAATTTTTACAATTTTCTGGCAACTTGGTAGGTTCATGGAACCAAGATTTTGGTACTCAAGGGTTAAGCTAGATGGTTTAGGAACAAGGTGCAAAGGTGCAAGACTCGGAGTGACTTGTTCCAGAAAAGCGACAAGACCTAGGTTTACTACCTGAGCATAACTTGAGATCTGAAAGCCTATGATCATGAAAAGATTTCTCAGTAGAAACTTGGATAGATATGGAGCACTTGGGTATAGATCACCTATACGGAGACTCTGCAGAACGGGTCTGAGAAAAGGTCACGACAACAGGGTCAACTAGACGGTTCAACCACAACACTTTAGATTCGGTATAAAGATTGTTACTGTTGTTATTATTATCGGTATTTAAGGGGAACAACACATGTGATCTTTTTATTATTCAGCAGGTGTTTATCATGATGCAAAAACGACCTATCCGTCCTCACTTAAGCAATTAAGCCAAATCGAAGTTAGTGCCGGTGGCAAGGCATATACACGTTTCTCCCTATAATAACTAGTCGAGAACTAGTCGATGCACACTTAGCGACTTACGAAACGTGGTTAGTGTACCTGCAGAAGATCACAGAACACATCGAACCTTTCATGCCAGCACTCATGAAAGCGTCCACATACAATACCGTTCACTATAGAAATGGCACCCATGCGTTTATCGCTGCATGGACAGCGTCCAACCTCAGATACACTCCTTTTGAATGAAGCAGATCCTTGCCTCGCATATTCACAATGCGGAACGTCCACGTATGGCAAAACGTGGCGAGACACAAACGCCACGGTGGGTTCCCTTTGGATTAGGTCCCATCCATCCCTCACAGGACTTCCCTGTGGTACCACCACGTATAGCAAAACGTGATGAACTAGTGTGGTTGTGCAGAAAGTAAGTTCTGACAAGAAATAAATGTGCTGGAAGTTAGCAAAATAAACCATAGATTTTTAAGCCACCTAAAAGAACCCAAAATTTCCTCTAGGGCCTCTCGGTCTATACTATCCTTAACGGACCAACGTATTTTGCAAATCCAAACAATCTTGGAAAATTTTATTCAAAAACCAGTGATTAAGGTTGTTAATTAGACTCTGGTGAAATTTGGTTTGAATTTTTCTGATTTTTCTACAATTTTCTATGAATTTTCAAAGATCTGGTCAAAACACACATATGGAGGGAGAATCTTTTTGCAAGGACGTCCCTGGAACTTTCCTTTCTATTACAGATAGGCCCTCGCTTTGCAGTTGAACCCTTGAAAGAAAACAAGGCTAAGCAATTGGGTCCCCGGGGGTGCACGGCGGTGGCCTCGCTGGAATTCCGGCGGCTCCGGCGGGGCGCGAGGCCGGGGAAAAGGTGGGAGAGGGCTAAGGGCTCACATTGGTCCTGCTGGTGGCCGGAGCTGGGGAAGGGGCGGTTCCGGCGGGGTAGCTCGGTGGCGACGGGCGGAGCCGGCCGCTGGAGCCTCTGCTCCGGCGAGGTGAGCGGTGTGGCTGGAACACAAGCGGCACGGGGAGCTCGAGTAGTGCAGGGGGAAGGGGCTAGGGGCGTCACTTGGCTGCGGGAGTGAACGGGAGGGGAAGTTTGGTGGTTCCAGCGTCCAAGGCGGGGCGGCGTCGACCGTGACTCACGCGGGAGGCACGGCGAGCTGGCTTTTATAGCGGGGAACAGGGAGAGGGGGTCCTGATTTCGTTGCTAAGGGTCCTGCGGCGTTAATGCCGTGCGTACGACGGCCGGGCCTCGGCAGGCGCGCTCGGCAGAGGGACGCGGACGGACCGGTGGACACGACGGTGTGCGGTCGGACGGCGAGTGCGGGAGCTCCGCGTGGCAAGGAAATATGCTCCGAGGGGTGCGGCGCACGGACCGGAGGTCGCGGGCCCGCCTCAACGTGCGCGTACGGTGGCGTACGGCGGAGTACGGCGGCGTACGGCATGGCGCGGCGCGCGCGGGCGCGCTCTGGAGCGCGGCCACGACGTCGCGGCGCGACACGCGTCTGCTTAGTTTGGTTTAGCCCGAGTTGACCGCGTTTTTCTCCCAAATTTTGAACTGAAGTGCACTAAGTGGTAAATAGCAAAGTTGTAGATCAAAGACCCCTCTACAACTTTTACAAAGGCTAGCCTATGTTTTACTCAATGGTTTGAGCATAAACTGCAGGCAAAGTTGCTGGTTTTCCATGGCGCTGAAGAATAATGAAAGCTGCAGTTGACCAAGTTTTTCACTCTTTTCCACTCAAAATTTGAAATGCCACCCAACATGAAAGTTGTGTCCCTCGAAAAACTGGACAACTTTTATATTGGGAGATTTTGAAGTGTCTAGGTGAAATTTGGGGAACGCGGCAAAAGTTCTAGAATGACTAGGAGTGGCAAGGGGTTTGACTAGGGTTTTAGCTAGGGTTTGACCAAGCTTTGACCACCAAAGTGTGTTGACTTAATTAAGAGGGTCATTAGCACTAACTAATGGTATTTAAACACCTGAGGTGTTACACTCGAGGACTTGCGGCGGCCGTCGGCTTCCTCCCGGTGCTTCTCCTTCGTGTCGGTGACTCTCTGATGAATGGATGGATGTGGCGGCCGGCGGAGGCAGAGGCAATATATAGAGGAGCACCTAGGTCAAAGGGGAGCGCGAACCGGGCTCAGAACAGGCCAGGCCGGCCGGCCTGGGCCGACCGGCCCAGGCCCATTTCGGCCCGGTTCGGCCCCGTCTCGCTCCCCGATGCTTCTCGGTCAATTGCTGACTTGCTCCCTTCTGCATGTGGGCCCTTGACGTCGTCTTCTCCACGGTTTAGATAGAGCTCCTTGTCGCGCAAGCTTCAGCATCTTCAGTTCAGGTCCCTAGAGTTTTACGGCTTCATGCTTCGGTCCTTGGGCCATTTGGAGTCATGTTCATCATGTGTCTGCACTTGTGCCAGGCTTTATGATCTTCTCTTGAAGTGCTTGATGAACTTATCCTGAAAGTCTCTTCTTTAACGTTATTTTCCTGCATAAACAATAAACTCCAAAATCAACATGCAAGAGTGAACTTGATACCTCCCGGGGGTTAGTACCATTAGTTAGAATATCAAATTCGTGCAAATGTTGACGGTAAACTCATAGCTAGGTGTACCAAAATCGACCGTCAACATACCCCCATGCTTAAACCTTGCTCGTCCTCGAGTAAGCCTTTAATGGACATCAGTATTGCCCTTTCAATGTTCATACCTTGCACTTGATCATACATGAGAAAACATAATGCTCTCCAAGTTTATATTTGTTAAAGTTCCATAACGTAGCTAACTTTCATCTATATGGAGGGTAGATATCATTTAAGCTCTTTCCACAAGTAATTAATCTTGCTCTCAAATTTTAAACAAATCTCATAAATTTTGAAAATAAAGAGCGGGTGAAGAAAAATTACTTTACCAAGATCAATAATAAACCTCCTTGCATGTTGCTCATGAACTCTCATCTCATCTTGTCTCTCAAGCCTACTTGTTCTACTCCTTTCCTCTCTCAAATATTTGGTGGAAGGCTTTATATGGAGCTATGGGAAAGTTTAGTCCTACCAAGATATTATAGTTGAGATATTATCAAAACAAGACAAGCTTCTCATGGACTCGTCAAAAAGGTCATTCGAAAATAATGTTCCGCGGAGGGTGGTGGGAACACACAATTTTTAGATAGGTGGACATGTGCAAATGGCAAAGAGTGATCCCGAGGCACAAACGAAGTCCTCGTTATCGGATTGCACATGGTTGGAAAGATGAGTATGGGTCTTGATATTGAAATCCTTTTGAAATTTCCAAATGTAGCTAGAGAACCGGGGAGCTTTATTATATATTTTTTTTTCACTCTTTTTTTTATTTTCTTCCTTTTCTCATCGTACTTTTTCTTCTTTATATATATATATATTTCTTTCATCACTTTTTCTCTTTTTTTCCTTCTTTTTTTATACTCCCCTTGAACTCTAGACTACACTAGTACTTCCTTGGCAACCCCCCCATGCTTAGACATTGCTCGTCCCGAAGCAAAGAGGTGATGATTGTGCCAAGGTAAGTGCTGAAATTCTTGTATTTTCATGAAGAGAGATACTTGAAACCTTCTAGGGATCCTTTTATGGAGGTCTCCCAAAATCTTGCTCCACTTGATGGCACCTTCCTTGTAATCTTCTTCGAAATATTCATCCACACTCAAAGTTTTGGGTTGTGGTTAAGGAGGTATACACAAAAAGATATTTTGGGTTTGTTGGTGGATATCCGGCGAGGTTTGTGAAATTCCCGATGTGGAAACTCACAATGCACGGATAGAAAAGGCTAGCATAAAGATAGATACGCAAAAACGGAATGACCAGCTTCTTAGTCTTGAGCCAGAGAAATCAAGCCTTGAATTAATGCACCCAAAAATACATCTTGTATACTAAGGTTTTTGCACTCAATGAATATAAAGCTTTGGATAGGTTGAGCAAAATGCAAGTGGTGTCAAAGACAAGGTTAGCATATCTTTTAAGAACAAAAATAAATGATCTTTGATTCATTCAAAAGTGAGAGCAACAAAAAATACTGTGGGTCTCAAGTTATCATAACCTCCACAAAAGATTAGGCTAGCATTAATTAAATTTTCAGATCATATTTAAAGAGAGCACTAGCTTAATCATATACAAACCAAGCACAAGAATGAGTAAGGTGGCAACGATCATCATATATCCATAAGTAAGAACATACGAGATATCATCATGGTGAGCTCAAGGTAACGGTGATTATTATTAAAAATAAAAACAAACCTAGGTTGTACTCCTAGTAGCCATGTTATTCTAAAGAGAGATATACAAAGGTTGTATCTAAGGTTGTGGAAAGGACAAACATAAATGCAGACATATAGAAAAGACAAGAACAAAAGAGAGTTGAAGAATTGTTACCGTCCTTTGATGCTTGAAGTGTAGCGTGGCCTCCCCCATGCTTAAGCATTGTGCTTAACATGGAAGAAGAAAATTAGCATCCCGTGGCAACCATGATCTTTGTTCTCCATGCGATCTTCTTATGTCCACCAAGTCCTCCCCCATGCTTAGCATGTTGCTATGCATGGAAGATGATGAATCATCATGTATTTATTGAAGTCCTACCGCTATATGTGGAGATCATCATCGTACTCTTCACTTTTGTTGCCTTGATCGTCCTTCAACGTCCACCCTTTGTCACAAGCCTTAGTCCCAATCGTCTCTCAACTCGTCTTCACCTCCTTCTATGTCATCCTTTATCGCTGCTTCAACTTCCACGAATTTTTCTTCAACTTCTAGAACAGAACATGTACTGAACCATTGCTCCATTGTATAGTTCTTGAAATTATCTTTCCAACGAGTGGTCATTCACCCCAATCGGCTCCGAACAGGAGAGTTACACCCTTTTTACTCCATCAATGCAAACTGTCCCGGCTGATTTCAGAACGTGTGACACCCAATGATTTGGTTGTAACTCCTTGCACGGATCTCCTAAAATGTTGAATCTCGATGCGTTGGAAAGAAGACTTAGTGGAGCACCTGAATATCCAAATTTTCCTCTTTTGTACATCTCTGAACATGTGCCTAATCTTGATGAAGGCAGCGGTGTTTTTTCTGAGATTTTGGAGGTGTTGACGATCTTATTTTCATCTTTCATCGCTAACTCATGGGAGCGATTCATCATGCCTACAAAACAACTCTAAAGCACAAAGTACCCCCGAGGTGACGGTCGGGAATACTCACTCTATGCTAACAAACCAAAGACATCGCCTAAGATATTAACTTGTGGCATAGTTAAGCTAGTGAAAGAAAAATTAAAACCTAATGGGTGTACGTGTGTGCAAGTGTGTATGCAAATGAGAGGATGGTATAAAAACAAAACAATGTTTACGCCAAATTCTAAGCTCCATGCTTACAAAGTGGTTGCCAAACTTCTCCATCGCCATAAAGATTTATTAGCCAAGGTCAAAACACCATGCTTATCCCAAGATTAACAATTCTTTATAGTGTAAGATAAGTAGGGCGCATTGCTATGTTTATAAACCAACCAATGCAACATGATAGCAAGGTATATAAAACTGAATGATGGTGGTCTCCAATCATGTCTAAACACCACGTTTACACAAGATCGCAAGGGAAAATACCATACCAAGCATTTAACATAAACAAGATAGCATTCATCATAAAGTTTCACGAAGACCAAGCTAACATTAAGAGGAAGATGACAAAGAGGTGGATGCATAATGCAAATGCAAAGAGTTAGTACAAACAAATGTTAGCAAGGTTTGACAACCAAACTAACAAGGTTTAAGGGTAGGTTAATGATATCCTATATTTTTGGCTCAACAAGAATTTTGAAGAGAGGAAGTCAAGTATAGAAATTCTATCTAAGGTTGTGCTAAGAGTCTTTTAACAAAAAAAACAAACCTATGGTTTTAGGATGGCTAAAGGTGTGAAAGGTTTTCCTAAGGATTTTATGGGGAGGCTAGTCAAAGTTTTTAGTTAGAAGAGAGGAAAGAGATAGACTTGTTCAATCCGGATGGTGACGGCAAACGGTCAACACAAGCAATCCTACCTCTATTGGCTATGTTTTTGGTGGGGGCTATGGGAAGGCCTAGGTTGGTTGGCAAAGAGTTAGATCAACACAACATGCAATGCAATATAACATGGATGAACAAAACAACATGATATGGTGGTTGTCTAAAACAAGAACAAAAGTTAGCCTAAATTAACTAGCCACAAGGTTTGAAATTAAAGGATGGCGCCAACTTCATATTTCTCTCTAAAAGGACACAAAAGAAAAACGAATCTAAACACTAATAGGCACAGAAAAAGAGTCTACAAGCTTTCCAAGATCAAATAACAAAGTGCTCCCTCAATAGCAATCAAATTAAACAACACGGTGTTGTGGTATTTATTAGAGTAATGGTACAATGTTACTTGATGTTTCTTTTTGAGATCACAATGTAGACGGTCATAATATATATAAACATAAACAAAAGAAAACGGGTTGCCTCCCGCAAAGCGCTTCATTTAGAGTCGTAGAGCTTGACTTTCTTACGTACCTACTCGTGGTCATGAAGCCATGGTCCTTCATGTCAGATTTGAAGATGTCCATGCAGCTTTGATCCACTCTCCATGCTTGACATGATCATTTTGCTTGATGAGAGGCTTGCCCGATCGTCTCTTGCATCATCATCCCCTCCTTCTCCTTTGCTCTTCGTCAATGCCTCTCTTTTCATGAATTTTACTCTCTGTCCAGATCAGATCATGTAGCAAACAATAACTTCCACACGTGGCACATGAAATTATCTTTCCATCAAGTCTTTGTTGACCCCCAACGGACTCCGAACGAGTGAGTTACGCCTGTTTTACTCCAACGCTGCAATCTGTCCAAAGATTTCAGACTGCGCAGCGCCTAATGTTTTCACCATTTCTCCTTGTACGGGTCTTTAAATTTGTCGATCTCGGAGGCGTTGGAATCGGCACTTGATGGAGCTTCTGATTTTCAACTTTATCCTTCTTCTACATATCTGATCAGGTGCTCAAAACTGATGAAAACAGCGGCGTTGTCTTCGAGGTTCGGTGATGGCGATGCACGAGCTTGCAATTCCTTTGGGGCATGGCTTCTCCCCTCTTTATTATGGTTTAATGACCTGCATGGTTAGTGAAACTCGGGTTTTCTCCCGACACACACTCTTTCAAGGTCACGAGCTTGACCAAGCACAAAGCAAGTCTAGGATTTGCAAAACATAACATAGACATATGCAATTGTAACCACAATTTAAAAGTTAGATGAACAAAATGTGATTAAAGGTTGCATAAGTTTCTTGCTCAGCGCTAAGGCTCTCATTAGGCATGGGTTCATTAGTCATGCAAATTAACAAAGTTAAAGCACAACATAGCCTCTTTATCATTCTCAAGAAATTCTAGCCTATCATGATAAAAGTGTAAGGCATAGAATCAAACATATTATTGGACATGAACATGAATGTTTCAAAAGAAAGTTATCATATCCAAAAGTACCTTGAGAGTTTAATGTGTACCTTAGCCTTCAAGCTTTTCATCGTGAGTGGTCCTTTAGAGTTGAAAGCGAACAATCCTTGATGATCGGAGGTGGCTCGCGTAGACTTCTTCAATCTCTCCCTTCGTGCCACATGTCGTCAAGGTTACTTTATGTAGGATCACTCCTCTTCATTTGTGGGCTCACACAGCTCTTAAGTGTCTTCATGTAACTCCATGAGCCTTCGTGTGAGAGCCCAAAGTGTCTACGCCATTGGATGTTGTCCTTTGTGTGTAATCCTTCATGGTTTGCTCCAAACATCTCCTTGCGTCGGTCGTCGCCAACATGTGTCTTCATTTGCCAATGCTCTAGGGGTCTTTGTTTTGTTTCAAGCCTCTGAATTTATTCATGTGAGGTCTAGTGGAAGCATTGCCCAAACTTATGTTCGTTGTTGTCGTCCTCATCTCCACTCTCTTGTTCTCATCGTGTTGCTGCTGCCTCTTTCTCATGGATTTTACCCTGTATACATAACAGAACATATACCAAAATATAATTTTATTAAAAAGTTTATAAAATTACCTTTCCAACGGGTACTCATCCATCTTAATCGGAGTCTATATGAGGGAGCTATGGCTGTTTCACTTCAGCTTTGCTTGCTGTCCATCAGGACGTGCAACCATCGGTGATTCGGCCATATCCGCTTGTAGGAACCTCCGATTGACTTAATTCTTGACTCGTTAGAAGCGTAAATTCTTAGGGCTTCTAAATATCCAAGTATATTCTGTTGTTCTTCCCATGAGGCTGTGCAAAACTTGATGTGAACAGAAGCTTCTAAGATGTCGACGGGCTTGATCTCGTGATCTTGGGGGCACCGTGATTGCTTCCAATGCCTATTGCTCGAACAAACGATTCTCCACAAAACATTAGTCTTAAAATTTTAATTGACATGTTGACTTACCTTGTTTATCATCTCTCGTGTAGGGTGTGGACTCGATAGCGGATGATGGGCCACTAACAAAAGTTAGCACCTACCACTAAAAGCGAATCTTGATGTTGCGATCATCATGTTGGGGTGCGGGTGTTGAGAACTTCCCGAACGTCTTGTGTCTAGCTTTTCACCTGCTTTCAAGGACACAAATAAGAAAACAAGCGTATATGCAATACTAAGAATTAGGTTAGTCAAATAGAAAGGTAGATCACCCTAGGGTTCGAGTTGCCGATCCCCGGCAACGGCGCCAGAAAAAGGGGCTTATTGACAGTTCAAAACCGTGCTCAAGTTCACCGCAAGCCTAAGGGTGACTTGGTGCCTTTTTCACCAAGGAGGGTCCTCCCTAGATTTGTCAATCCAAGGATCGAAAGCAAACCACTAAGGTTCTCTATCTAACCTACCTGTCTAACACGATGTGAAGTGTTGATTGCATAAAGGTTAATCATACATGAAAGGATGTATGGATCTCATCCACCTAGCCATAAAGGTAAACATCAAAAGGCAAGCCTAGCCTATCGTCTTCTTGTTGCCATTCCGTCCAAGGTGACAAACCAATCTAAAACCTATACTATGATAAGGAGTCCACTCGATATGGAGTAACCCGATATGGAGTGGTCCGATACACGTTCATTCGCCGCTTTCTCCTCCACCGTACTGTCACTACGCAAGGATAATCATCACCGAACGACAACCTCGGTCCGTGCACTACAACGATGTATCCGCAAGACATAGACTAACCACAATGATTAGACCTATTCCTACTAAAATCATATGCTAGCTACACATATGGATAAAACACTCATCGATGTAGATCAAAGTAAAGAAAATACATGATTTATATCACCATCGAATGTAGAATGTACAATTGCCTTGATGGAATCAAGGCATGGGCTCTGGTACTCCACCATGGCTTCACCACGCAGGGCCAACCATGGTGGCTAGGGCATGGCCTAGGCCATCTCCTAGGCAACTCGAGGACTTGCGGCGGCCGTCGGCTTCCTCCCGGTGCTTCTCCTTCGTGTCGGTGGCTCTCTGATGAATGGATGGATGTGGCGGCCGGCGGAGGCAGAGGCAATATATAGAGGAGCACCTAAGTCAAAGGGGGGCGCGAACCGGGCTCAGAACAGGCCAAGCCGGCCGGCCTGGGCCGACCGGCCCAAGCCTGTTTCGGCCCGGTTTGGCCCCATCTCGCTCCCTGATGCTTCTCGGTCAATTGCTGACTTGCTCCCTTCTGCATGTGGGCCCTTGACGTCGTCTTCTCCACTGTTTAGATAGAGCTCCTTGTCTCGCAAGCTTCAGCATCTTCAGTTCAGGTCCCTGGTGTTTTACGGCTTCATGCTTCAGTCCCTGGGCCATTTGGAGTCATGTTCATCATGTGTCTTCACTTGTGCCGGGCTTTATGATCTTCTCTTGAAGTGCTTGATGAACTTATCCCGAAAGTCTCCTCTTTAACGTTATTTTCCTGCATAAACAATAAACTCTAAAATCGACATGCAAGATTGAAATTGTTACCTTCGGGGGGTTAGTACCATTTGTTAGAATATCAAATACGTGCAAATGTTGACGGTAAACTCATAGCTAGGTGTACCAAAATCGACCGTCAACAGGTAGCTTCAAGCAGGCATAGGGTCTCGAAATGCCTCCTCTCTAAGTCCAATAGTTTTTCCTCATCAATCACCTTCTGTTCTATTGCATTGAAGAATAAACACAAGCTCGTGACCGTGTCGCGAACCAGTTCTGTCTTGATACCTCTAAGTGCAATAAGAAGAAGAGCTGTCATCAACACATGGCAATCATGAGATTTCATCAAGTTGAAATTCATTTTCATGTCCTTAACTGACACTAGCCTCTTGAAGTTTGATGAGTAGCCTAAAGGTACTTTCAAATCATGCAAAAACTGACAGAATTCTTTTCTCTCTGCCTTTGACAAGGTGGTTGCAGCAACGGGAAGGTTCGTCCCCATCTCTGTTTCCTCTGCATAGAGCTCCGGCCTAATGCCCTGATCTTTAAGATCCTCCCTTGCATTTTTATGATCTTTTCCTTTGGACTTCTGTTGTAGCAATGTTCCACAAGTAGCTTCACACACATTCTTCTTGACGTGCATGTTGTCAATCGAATGACGCACATCCAACATCGGCTAATACTCTAGCTCCCATAGAATTGATTTCTTGTTCCACATTCCTCCTCCTCCTCCTTCTTCTTCACCAACTCGTTTCTTTCTTTTGCCAAGGGTTTTTTCAGTCAGTTTGGTTAACTCCTCGATAGTTTTGACGTCCTTGACTTTCAAGTGGACCAGATCTCCAGTCACATGCAACTGTGCCTCTCGATTCTCCTTTTCCCCATTAAACTGACAATCCATGGCCCGGTATGGCTGTTTCTTGCCGAGGAAATGACGGTGCCCCATAAATACGTATTTCTTTGAATGTCTTAGCCACACTGCGCAAGTATCTTCCAAGCAATGTGGGCAAGCTGCACCTTTCCTTTTACTCTGGCTAGAGAGGTTGCGATGGGCCGGGTTGTCGATGATGGTGGTGAACAACATGGCGCGCATTGTGAACTCCTCACGCTTGAACTCATCCCAAACCTCCTTAATACCAGGATTCCACAGTATGTTCAAGTCATCAACTAGTGGCCTCAAGTAGACATCAATACGGTCGCCAGGTTGCTTTCGCCCAGAGACCAATATTGTCAGCATCATATATTTCTGTTTCTTGCATAGCCAGGGTGGAAGGTTGTACAATGACAGCACGACAGGCTAGGTTCTATGTGTTGAGCTCTGGTTACCGAATGGGCTCATGCCATCTGTGCTCATAGCAAACCGTATGCTCCTTATGTCTTTGTTAAACCACAAAAAGTGGTTATTAATGTTACCCCATTGTGCTGCATCTGCGGGGTGAATAAACTTGCCTTCTTCCTTAAGCTTCTTTCGGCCTTCCTCATGCCAACGCAAGAGTTGGGCCTCCTTTCGTGTTGCAAACCATCTTCTCAGCCGCGGAATGATGCAAAAATACCATGCCACCCTCACAGGAGCCCCTCTGTTAGCCTTCTTCTTCATGCCTCTGATCTCGCCGGGCTCATTCTCGTCATCAGCATTATTATGATCTCCACCATCCTTTTTACTCTTGTACCGATCATAGCCACACTTGGGGCACTTGTCAAGGTCTGCATAATCTCCATGGAACAATACACAACTGTTCTTGCATGCATGGATTTTTTCAACCTCTATTCCTAGAGGACAGATAATCTTCTTCGCCTCATAGACAGACTCTGCTATTTAGTTTCCTTCAGGTAGCAAGTCTCTAAGCACATCTAATAGATGTTTGAAACTTTTGTTGCTCCAACCTTGATCTGCCTTAAGCTGCAGAAGTTTTAGATCACCAAAAAGGCGAGAGTACTTCTGGCAATTAGGATAGAGGGGTTTCTTTGAATCTTCAATGAACTGCTTCAACCTCGCAAATTCAGAAGGTGTGTACACTCGTTGAAACTCAACATCCCGAAACATTTGATCAATATTGTGCACACGTTTCAACACCTCACTATCATCGAAGCCCCTAACTTCTTGATCAGTGATATCCTCAGGCCTCATCACATTTGGTGGGAATAATGGTTCATTTTCCTCAAAAACTCCATCGTCATCAAGGTCTTCATCATCGTCGGTAGCATGGTGTCGCACTTCACCTTCATTTAGGCAGCCTGCTTCAAGTTCATTAAGGCCTTCCTTACCATGTTTATTCCAACACGTGTAATTTTTTGTGAAACCACGTGTGACCAAATGATGAAAAATGATTTCCCGTTGTGCGAATTTCTTCTGGTTGAAACAATCTATACAGGGGCACAGCATTGCCTGAACACAACGGTTTCTCATATCCGTCTCTGCTTGATTTAGAAAACCATTGACCTCGCTTAAGAAATTCTCCAAATCTTCTTGGGGTTGTCTGTACATCCAAGCCTGAGCAGCAACCGCCATCTGCATTCCATACACCAAATGAGCATAATTCATCACACAAAAAAACAGATAACATAAGAGGATTAGGACAACTGAAGAATTTCAATAAAATGGGGCAATTAATTTCCACCTTGACGAGGACTTTCTATGAGGCGAGCGCGGCCGAGGAGGAGGATCGGAGGCGGCGTCGCGGCTGCGGCGACAGCAAGGAGGACGGCGTCGAGCCCAGGGGGAGGGGACATAGAGGCGTCTAATTTGGATGACGCCACGTTCGAAGTCCGCTGGCCCCTTTCGTTATCGTGCAAACGGCCGGCCGGCCTGCTGCAGCGCCGGCTTTCTGAGGAGAGAAAGCGCGATCCTCAAAGCGCGCGCAGCTGGCGGCGGCGAACGGGGTAGGCCGGCAGGGACTTCTGAGCAGAGAGATTGAGTGAGTGACCTTCTGAGGAGAGAGAGAGAGTAAGTGTTGTTGCCGGAACGGGAGTGGCCTTCTGAGGAGAGAGAGAGCGAGTGGTGTCGGAAGGAGAAGACAGAGACGAGCAATAACAACACGCGTCTCCGATGTGAGAAAAAAGGCGACCCTGGGCGGCAATCAAAGGAGACGAGTCCTAAGAAACGAGCATATCTAATTGGGTCACCAGCAAAGGAGACGCATCCTAATGAGCCCATTACCAATAGGTTTAACATCCGTTACAACGAATTCATGTAACGGGCATTTAAGAAGCCTGTTACCAGAAGTCCACATTGGTAACAGGCGTAGTGGAGGCAAACCTCGGGGTCGGCATGCCGCGCTTATGGGTAACGGGCGCCAAACAACAACTGTTACAGATGTGGGTGCATGTAACGGGTGTTAAGGGCCCATTGCAAATGTTGCATGACCTATTTGAGGTTTTCACGTAGTGATCCTCAATAAGACTATAGAAAAGGGAGGCAAGGATTGGTCGAAGAAATTGGATGGAGCATTGTGGGCATATCAGATAGCGTTCAAGACACCAATAGGTATGACTCCATATCAGTTTGTTTATGGCAAAGCTTCTCATCTTCCAGTTGAGCTAGAACACAAGGCATATTGGGCAATAAAAGAGATGAACCTTGATTTAGACGCCGCAAGAATAAAAAGAAGGATTCAAATTAGCGAGCTAGAGGAGATGAGGTTGAAGGCCTACGACAATGGAAGCATTTACAAAGAGAGAATCAAGAGATGGTATGATAAGAGGCTTAAAAAGAAAGTATTCAAGGAAGGATATGAGGTCCTCCTATATAATTCAAGGTTAAAAACTTTTGGAAGAGGAAAATTGCAAAGCAAATGGAACGTACCTTATGTTGTTCACTCGGTGCTATCCAATGGAGCAGTCACAATCATTGATGCAAAAGGAGATGAATTCATGGTGAATGGTCAGCGGATCAAGGTGTATCTCGAACCCGATGTCGCGCCCCTTCACTATGTTGACATCTTTGTCATGGACGATGAGCCCGAGCGTCAAGCCTAGGACGTAAAACAAGGTTTGCAATCTGTAAATAGCTTTTGTTTTTATCTTTCTGGAGTTTTTCGCGAGTTTTTACCAGGCCATCATTTTCTATATGGACTAATAATGAAATAAAAGTGGGATTCGTGAAAAGTTGGACCGAACCGGCCCGCAAAATAGGGCAGGCCGGCGGCCCAATCCGATCAGCCCAGGGGCCCAGGGCGTCGGTTCGTGTCCATTTTTTTCTGGGACGCGTCTCGTTGGCTTCCAAGTTTAGACTGATGATTTTTGGGAAGTCAAAGATAGGAAAGGTTGGGTTCTAGGGCATTCTTTCTCCGGCTACTTAAAGGAATGAGATGGGAGCTCCGGAATCCATCCCAAGTTGCATTATTTCACCTCCACAATAGCTAGAGTAGTAGCCATGGCATCCCCAAGGAGCGAGGAGGTAAAGCTAGGAGTTGAGAAGCCTATGGAGCCAGAGGAGGTGCGGGGGTGCGAGCTCAAGCCCAAGCTAGAGATCCAGAGGACCGCCCGCATCCGCTGCGGAGGCCGTGTCCCGACCGGGCAAGTCGCAAGCCGTCACCACATCAAGGAGGAGAAGATCGCAGCTCCCATCCGGCGATCAGAGCGTCTTTGGGGGATGAAAAGGAAGAATTACAAAGAGAAGACGCCCAAGCCAACAGACTATGGAGATAGCGACTTCTCTGACGGCCGCAACCCGAGTTCGTGGGCAGCCGCCGGGAGGGAGGATAATGACCTTTATTATTGGGAGGAGGTCCCTAAGGAACCAACTCCCGAAGGTCCCAATGGCAGTGGCAATCCCGACAACGGCTGCGACCCGGCGATGATGACCCTTTTGGAGAGCACCCCATGTGTTGTGCAGCGTGCCGCCACGCCATATCGGACCTCTTCGCGTCCGTCGACGAGTGCTTTCAAGCCATGGAAGCAATGCGGCAAAGGATGGAAGACTTGGAGCGTGTAGTCGATGATGACTACAAGTTCCTTAACCGGAACGTGCGAAAGCTCTTTGGGATGGTCGGCAACATCAAGAAGAAGTGGTGCTTGGAGTGTGGAAAATTCCACTAGATTAGTTAGGGTTCTTCCCCCTATGTTTTTTGTAAAATACGACGAGGACGTCATATGATCTAAGCATGGGGGAGAGCTAGCTATCTAGTTTTTAAATTTTTGCCTTAGTAGATTGGTTTGGTTTGGTTTGGAGCTTGCTAGTTTAAATTTTTGGTGTGTTTTTAAATATTTAGCTTGAAAGTGTGTTAAATTAGTGTTTGAGTCAGAAAACCAAATAAAAAAGAATCTTTTACTTTTTGTCTCATGTGATGTTACTTCTTTCATTACTTGTATGTCTTTCTTTCATCTTTGATTTGTGAGCATGAGCAATAGTTTTAGAAAAGTTTACTGTTGACATTTGCTAACGTCATCACCAGGTTTGTATCCCTGGCAACAGTACCAGAAATGGTTGTTGGCATTTTTTAACATCATTGCTAAGTTCGTGAGTTCCTAGCAATGATGCCAGAAATGTCCGATGGTAATCCTAACATTCACAAAGATCTGTAAGCCCACGGATATACCATTGTAGCATTTCTCCAAAGGAGTATACCAAAGGGTATCGAATCCAAGGAAGGCATGGTTGGATTAACAAGTTCAACACTATTGCAATGAGTATAGATCACAGACGAGAGTAAGTCAGGATCTAAACACAGGGGTAAGATATGATAATGATAGGGTAGTGTGAACATACTCGAACTCATTCTCTCTTTGGTACACTACGGCTTAGGAGGCAACATACGAGTTAGTTCTAGGTTCTAAGGTACTATACATACGAAGTTAGTACATACCAGTCAATCACATAATCATTGTATGAATATCAGCTCAGCACCCAGGCACAAACGGGGAGCTAACCGCCCACGTCGCTTCCTCACGATGTTGGTTGTTAGACTTTAGACTCCTACAGCATACCCGAACGTGGAGGATTACAAAGGGTCCAACGGCTGTCACTACCGCGGCCTACCTGAAGACAATCTGTGGGGAACACTCATATGCAATGCAGCTACTCAACCCAAGCACCATGCTTGCGCTGTTAGGTAGACACTGACCGGCCTGAGCTATTGTGACCCAGGTCAGTGCCACCAGATAACTAGCCACTTACACCGAGTACCATAGCTTGAACTCGAACTTCATGTAACACAAACACGTGATCTAACTGGATCAAACTAGGCTAGTTATACAAACAGATTCGTGTTCTACTATGTCTATTCAACAAGATCAAAGGGTCGTGTTCGTGAAGAACACGAGCCTCTAACTTATGAACAAACAACGAGAACATGAGTAAATCATTCGTCAACTGGATTGAAAGGACTTGTTCATCAAGACAGGAGACTCTAAATGATGAACGAATGAAGAACAAATGAACAAATTACTCATGCATGCTAACACTACTTTATATGAAATAGCTGAATAGTGTTGACATTGCTAACGTCATCGACTAGAAACAGATATAAGATCCATCTCTATCGACGGTGCTAGAAATGCAAAGGTATACCTTAACATGATGCTAAGTGTATATCAGATGTTGCTTTCAGATAAACTAAAAGATAAATCCAGTACGGGTCATAGCACAACTCGATCTAGGTTGTCATCCCTGACAGAAGTGCCACTAAAACACATGGATTGGTACTCTTACATATGCCTTGGATCTCTAGATAAGAATATATATATATATAGGGGTATCCGCAAGCGCACAGATATGAATATACCATTGTAGCATTTTGACCAGGAGTAAAACCAGGTATCGTATTTATATTCTACCTCAGGGAAAGAAGTCTTTTATCTATAATAACAAATACATGCATATCTCTCAGATGTGTAATGTAGAGTGGCCAAAATATATCAATTACTATAAACAGGTGTAAGTCACATAAAGATAATAATAATGATAGCATTGATCAAGTCATAACATCGTGAGCCACCAGAAAGTGTCAATATAGAGAGAGAAGCGTATTGACAGCCTAGTTAGCGAGGATACTCCTCGGTAACCCTAAACTATATGTCAATGCAAACTATGATTAGTGCAATACATTTAACAATCATGGAAGAAGAAGTATTATACTAATGCATGGGGAGACTAATCAGGAGGATCAAGGCCGAAACTTGAAACAACCCAAATAGTATAAGGCTCCACTAGTCCTACACACGGGGGGTGGATTGCAAAGGACTCAATAGTGCTGTCACCACCACGATCCACCACGCGACCCGGCATGTAGGGTGCAATCGCATGTAAGTACAGTATAAGCACCAAGCTTACACTATCTTTATCACTCACCCATGTTAACAGATGATCTAGGTGAGGGCTATACGACTCCATACACGAATATAAAGATAAATCAACTATGCTAAACATGTAATCATAATAAACACCAAAGCATATAATCTCGAATATAATCATTGATAACAACATATGTCTCTACAGCAAATGTGAAGAACTTATGAAGAACTTACAAAAGCGAAGCTAGATCAGTATCTCGACCAGCTTCTAGACGATCAGAAGCCAAGTAGACACCTTGCCTCCTCCTAGATCTAGACTAATTAGCTACTCTCGCTATATGGTGTTTCTAGGGTGTAGTATCTCTGACTTGATGACTTGATCTAGTGTATGAACATATGAGAGCCAGATTCTCCTCTGCTAGGGGGTCAGGGGGTTGCTTATATAGTCCAGGGGGGATGCCATGAGCCGTACGATCAAACTGACCTAACATACGGTTTCGATTGATCCTCATAGGCAGTGGAAGAACAATCCAGAAGTAGGGCTGATGTGGCGCCCGAGGGAGGCCGACCGGTCTGTGGTGGGCCCCCTCGGGACCCACTTCGGCTAGGTGGGTCTTTGCCTCTTCCAGATGCTTCTTTCTTGGGTGCCAAGTCACGTTGAGTTCCGGAGCCTTCTGGAGCCTTCTAGACTTCATTCTTTTCCTATTTTTCTGATTAGTCCCTGCAAGACATAGAATTCTCCAAAACTCCAGAAAAACTATTACCCTATTCTAAGTTGGTATTAACAATTATGCCCTTTTCTCATGTTTAGTTGACTTATAAATATATAAGATAAAATGGGTCAACAAACTCCCCCAAGCTTACCCTTTGCTAGTCCCTAGCAAAGCTATTCTATAGCAGGATCAGGAGTTGCTGCAACGCTTTCACGCCTCAAAAATACCATGATTTTCAAAAATAAATTCTCCTCAACAAGATTGCTCCATCTTACCTTTAACCATGGTGTGTAGCCTTTTCATAAATCTTAAGCGATTAAAAGACAAAACAATCAAGTCAAGCAGTATATCTCAAGTTCTTTGATCAACTATCATCCTAGGGTTTTTGCAAGATTTTTCAAATAAAACTCAGAGATCCTGTGTATGACCTTCTCAAGCATGGAGTCACACTTGGCAAGATATGTATGGTGGCATGATAGTGTTGAATGGATGAGGGTGAAAGGTGGTAAGCCTTTAGCCTTTTTTTTAGCTCTTGGACTATATCTCTCTTTCTAGAACTTTAAGATCTGGGCTTTCCATTCTTGGAGAGGTGGGCTCTACTCGCCCAGACTTTTGTCCATTTTTCTCTCTCCTTAGAGATGTGGGCTCTTCTCGCCCTCGGACTTGTGTCCATTATTCATCTCTAATTTATTATTTTGGGGGGTAGGCCCTTCTCGCCTAGTATGACACTTGTCCTTTTCTCCCCCTCTCTCTTCTCACTTTTTCCTCTCTCTTCTTCTTTTTTTTTGAATGTAGCCCTAGAATCTCTTTTCTCTCTCTTTTTTTTCTCTCTCTTGTCAACAAACTCCACCAAGAGTCGTATGAGCTATTTTATGGCTTGTAGCTTGATGGAGAATGTGCACTTCCAGGTTAGAAGCAGCAAAAATGGTGGAGTGGAATGATCTTGATGTGTATGACAAGCTCTCAAGGATCATAAACACAGGAACTCATCATGTAGGATTTTTCATAAAAACCAGGAATCAAGCTTATCTAGGAATATGATAAATAGCAGCTCAACTTTTCATGAATTATCTTTCAAAGCCTAGACTCAAATTAAGCATGTACTTCCCACAGGTTTTGGGTTTAGAGCAAATTAAGCATTTAAATCTTTAGGAGAATCTAGGTCTGAAAATTAAGTATTTAAAAGGAATCACGGCGGAGCAACTATTCATCATTTCCAAGCATAAATCATCAAGATCATCATAAAAAAGAAAAGCCAACTAGCAGACTCTATTATTTATTCATACTAAGACTTTTAACTAAGACACTTTAACCAAAACATAGGTTAATGATACTTATCGTGATGACTGGGGGTGCTCTCCCCCAAGCTAGATCATGAAGTAGTCCTTCATCCATCCTTAAAACTTGTTTTCCTTCAGGTTTTCCTTAATTTCTTCCTGTAAATATTAATCTCGCACATACCCGAAGGAACAAATTTTAGGATTATGTTGTGAGCCTTCATGTGCCCACTTCTTTTTGGTTTTTATATGCAAAAAGGGATGCTAAAGCAAAAACATGTGAATGCAACATATTATTATTTTTTTATGCCACCACGGTACTGAGTACATGGGGCCTTAAGGAACATATGCAAATGCAGAAAACATTTTTATGGTCTTTTTCTAATGCAAGTATAGGTAAGTAAAAATGCTAAAGGAAAAATGCTAATTAAAAATGCAGATAAATACCGAGTTACCTCTTGGCAAGAATTTCGAGTTCTTACTCCCATGGCGTAGATGTAGTAGCCGATGATTGATCAATTAGTGACGCGGGTAGTGATTGGTCTTCCGAAGGTGTACTCTTGTCTTTCTTCCTCCAGACTTGTTTCTTCGGTGGAGACCTTTTTGGGGTAACAGGTTCAGAGTTCTTGAATGGTAGGACTGAGCGGACTTCTCTTTAATCCCTTCCTCAATGTTCTTAATGTCCGTCAACTTCATGTTCAGCTTGCGTTGCAATTTCTGAAGGTGTCTCCACATCTTGTTCTTCTTGGGCTGCTCAGAGTCAGTATAAGTATTAAAGTAGCAGCGTACCTTATCAGTTCTGAACTGGAAGTGGATCTCGCCCGTCCTGATGTAGATGATTGCTTTGGTGGTGTTCAGGAACGGTCTCCCAAGTACTATGGGAGGATCTTGCTCTTCATCTCCCATGTCAATGACTACAAAGTCAGTTAGGACATCGTGATCTTTTATCTTGACAGGTACATCTGGCGTAACTCCCTCCGGGAATCGGTGTGATTGGTCCGCCATCTGCAGCATTATATAGGTGGAATACAAAGGCAGGTCACCGTATATTAATTCATAAGTTACCTTAGACATTAAGTTGATGCCCGATCCCGTGTCGCAGACAACTCGCTGGAAGTTCCATTGATTGATGGAGCAGTGGATTGATGGGACTCTAGGGTCGTCTAACTTTGGCAGCAGTGGTGAAGGAAACAGGTTCTCGATTTCTAATTGAATTGTGTTGATCATCCAAACTTCCTCCACGTGCAGTCGAGGTTGATTGTTCTTTTTGTTCCTCCTTCTATCCCTCCTTTTCTTCTCGACAGCTAGCTTGTACTCTTGAGGGTAAGGATATTGGGGGTGTGCAGGAGCTCTTAAGATCTTGTTCTTGAAACTGAATCTCTCCTTCTTCCCGTTGATGGTGAAGACGATCTTCGCAGTGTCGGCGTAGATGACAGCTTTAACAGTGGCAAGGAAAGGACGTCCCAAAATGATTAGGGCATTCTCACTTCCCCCAGTCTCGATGACAGCGAAGTCGGCAGCTACGTAGGAACTTCCTACCCCAGACATATGTCATTTAGGATGCCCTCAAGGTAGCATAGTGACAGGTCTGCAAGCTGCAAGCACATGGTTGTGTACAGTAAAGGTGAACCATTGATTTTCTCATATATTACCTTGGGCATTATGTTGACGCTAGACCCAAAGTCACAGAGTACATTCTCGAAAGTGTAGGCTCCAATAGTGATGGTGATGACTGGCCTTCCTGGATCTCCTTTCTTGGCGGGCATGCCCCAGTCAGTCCACTTTGGGACTTCTTCTGTCTTATTAGCGCACAGGCCTGCATAATAGATATCGACAAGATTTGCAGATTCTAATTCTTCCGGCTGGCCCAGAATCTTACCTGGGTTAGCCATGGGGACAGATGATGCCAGCTGAGATATATGAGATTCTATCATTTTTATTAAAACTATGTTGGTTCTTAATGGCAGAAGAAAAGCTTTCCATTTTATTACTAATAGTTTCTAACACTTTATCATTGGAAGCTAATTTCTTAAACAGACTATCCATAACTCTACCCTGGTTTTGAACTAAGTCTCTTAAAGGTGGAAAATTATTGGAAGAGTTATTACCTTGATAGATATCTGAATAGTTACCTGGGTAGTTGGGCCTCTGCTGGGTCCATCCCTGATTTTGCTGGGGACGATATTGATTGTTGTTGTTGATGTAGTTCACATCCTCCTCCAGCTGAGGGCATTGATTGCCCAAGTGTCCAGTGTTTCCACACTCTTCACAGATCATGCGGGATTCGAAGAATTGCATGACTTCCTTCTTCTCAGGGCCTTTGTCTTCAAGGCTCTTCATGATTAAGTCCATTTTGGCAGACAACATATCTACCTCCTTGAGCTGATGCATTCCTCTTTCTTTCTTGCGGGGTTGACGCTCCTCGTTCCAAACTTGGTTGGACGCCATCTTTTCCACAAGGTTAGTAGCTTGAGTAACTGTAAGGGACAGGAAGGCACCTCCAGCTGCAGCATCCATTGTTTCACGGGTGTTGGAAGAGAGCCCGTGGTAGAAGGTCTGCATGAGCAACCAATTCTCCATTCCGTGGTGTGGGCATTCTGAGATGTAGTCTTGGAAGCGTTCCCACGCTTCAGGAACAGATTCGTCATGTTGCTGCTGGAAACTTGAAATTTTCCCCCATAAGGCATTGGTTTTGCCTACAGGAAAAACTTTGCCAGAAAGGCAGTAGAACACAATGTCCAAGTTGTAAGCTTGTCTTTATTGGAGTAAAACCATTGCTTCGCTCGCCCCAAGAGTGAGAATGGGAATAAGCAAAGTAGCACTACACCACATGGCACATCTTTGATCGTGAAGGCTGGTGGTCAAGCACTCAAGCTCGGCTCACGTCGGCGGGCCTGAGCGCGGCCGAGGTGAGCAGCATCCGCGCGGCCTCCCGCGGGGCATGCCGGCCGTCAGGGCCCGGCCTATAGGCTCCCGCGGAGTTGGTCGAGTAGCAGCTGCGCCCAAAACGGCCGACGTTGGCACTTGAGGGCATGAGTTCCACCATGCCGACGGCCGCTCCCGGAGTCTGAGTGCGGCGCTGGTTCTCAAGGACACAAGCTCTGCCTCCGCCGCGTCGCCAGCCGGCTGCCGAGGGCCCGAGCACGTCGAAGGCCGTGGGCATAATCCGCGGCGCAGAAGACAAGCTCCAAAGCGTCTCGTTGCGTTCACATGAAGCTCCTGCATGCGTGCTGCTCGCCGTCGGAGCCTCACCGCTCGAGCGGGCCTTGCGTCTCACCTGGTTCTGCGCCGCAATGTCTTGCGCTCGCCGCTCACCGTGCTCCGCGCGTCTCGCGGCACGCGCTCGTGATGGTGGGCAGGGCTCGCGGGGTCGAACAAAAAAAAAAGAAATTGGCCAGCGCGGGGTCTGTGCATCCGATACACAGAATGCACCTGGGTGCATTTTAGTGTCGTCCGATATATATATATATAGGGGTATCCGCAAGCGCACAGATATGAATATACCATTGTAGCATTTTAACCAGGAGTAAAACCAGGTATCGTATTTATATTCTACCTCAGGGAAAGAAGTCTTTTATCTATAATAACAAATACATGCATATCTCTCAGTTGTGTAATGTAGAGTGGCCAAAATATATCAATTACAATAAACAGGTGTAAGTCACATAAAGATAATAATAATGATAGAATTGATCAAGTCATAACATCGTGAGCCACCAGAAAGTGTCAATATAGAGAGAGAAGCGTATGCACAGCCTAGTTAGCGAGGATACTCCTCGGTAACCCTAAACTATATGTCAATGCAAACTATGATTAGTGCAATACATTTAACAATCATGGAAGAACTATTATACTAATGCATGGGGAGACTAATCAGGAGGATCAAGGCCCAAACTTGAAACAACCCAAATAGTATAAGGCTCCACTAGTCCTACACACGAGGGGTGGATTGCAAAGGACTCAATAGTGCTGTCACCACCATGATCAACCACGCGACCCGGCATGTAGGGTGCAATCGCAGGTAAGTACAGTATAAGCACCACGCTTACACTATCTTTAACACTCACCCGTGTTAACAGATGATCTAGGTGAGGGCTATACGACTCCATACACGAATATAAAGGTAAATCAACTATGCTAAACATGTAATCATAATAAACACCAAAGCATATAATCTCGAATATAATCATTGATAAGAACATATGTCTCTATAGCAAACGTGAAGAACTTATGAAGAACTTACAAAAGCGAAGCTAGATTAGTATCTCGACCAGCTTCTAGACGATCAGGAGCCAAGTAGACGCCTTGCCTCCTCCTAGATCTAGACTAGTTAGCTACTCTCGCTATATGGTGTTTCTAGGGTGTAGTATCTCTGACTTGATGACTTGATCTGGTGTATGAACAGATGAGAGCCAGATTCTCCTCTGCTAGGGGGTCAGGGGGTTGCTTATATAGTCCTGAGGGGATGCCATGACCCATACGATCAAACCGACCTAACATACGATTTAGATTGATCCTCATAGGCAGTGGAAGAACATTCCAGAAGTAGGGCTGACGTGGCACCCGGGGGAGGCCGACCGGCCCCACCATGGGGCCGACCGGTCTGTGGTGGGCCCCCCTCGGGGCCCACTTTGGCCAGGTGGGTCTTTGCCTCTTCCAGATGCTTCTTTCTTGGGTGCCAAGTCACGTTGAGTTCTGGAGCCTTCTAGACTTCATTCTTTTCCTATTTTTCTAATTAGTCCCTGCAAGACATAGAATTCTCCAAAACTCTAGAAAAACTATTAGTGACACCCTATTCTAAGTTGGTATTAACAATTATGCCCTTTTCTCATGTTTAGTTGACTTATAAATATATAAGATAAAATGTGTCAACAAATAGCTGAAGTAGATCCTTCTTTCTTGGAAGTTTTAATTCCGAGCAATGATCATGTCCTTGTCTTATATCTTTTATTGCTAGCCTCGTCATGTATTCGGTAATGAGACTCTCGCATCGAAAGTCCCGTACATCGCCGAATTCCATACCCAACCCATAATATCTTTTTTATACATCTTATTCCTTGAACACAACCTATGTTCGAAGATTCGTCTCGTTCCTAGCATGGTTTTTATTTAAAATTCAGATTGTATTTATGCAAAGGAGATGAGTGAAAAGCTTCGAAAAAGAGGTAGAGATGTCAAATAAGGAGAGAAAGAAAGAATAAAAAAATGTGTGTATGGAAAAGAAAAAAAATGAGAACGAAAAGAGAAAAACGAAAAGAAAAAAAGAAGAGGAAAGGAAAGCAAGAAAGGTACGAGGAGGAATGAGTCAAGTGAAGATCAAATGAAGTGCAAGGAAGGATGCCACATTGTTGAGAGACGAATGTTCTATTCTTACAACCATGTGCAATCCGACAACGAGGACATCATTGGTGCCTCTGAGTCTTATTTTCTTTTGCCCTTGCACATGTCCACCATCCTATATCTTCTTATCCTTGACACCCTCACATCATGGTTTAATTCTCATGATCATTTGCTCGAAAGGTGAACAACCACTAGAGAAATTTCTTAGCTTGACAATATTTGTGTTGATCTCACTAGCCATACCTATAGCTCCACCTTACATGATATATGAGAGACATGGTGGGAGGTAAGAGTTTATGAATTTTTTAGGATAGCCACTTCAATGAGTGACATGTGAGGAGTTGGAGGAAGGTTTTTGTCTAATACTTGTTGTAGAAATTTTATTTTGAAAAAAATCATGAAAACCCTCCGATGGAAGTAAAGAAGTAAGCATGGCTGGAGTTGAGGACCTCTAGTGAAAGGTATGAGTTGTGGGGTAATCTTGATTTGGTAAAATTCTAAACGCCCATATTTATGTATCATGATCATTGCTTTTATGTTTATTATATTAAAGATAAAGGATTGACTAAATTTTAAAGAAAGATTTAGCGAAGCATGTTTCAACACCATGGACAAAAGTTCTTTTGCAAGGAACTTGCTCGAGGACGAGCAAGATCTAAGCGTGGGGGAGATGTTGACGGCGAATTTTGGTGCTCCAAACATGTTCGTTACACTTTGGTTTGAGCTTGATTATGGAACTAACCCGCCACTAGGCACACTAATGATATGACAAGTTCAACTTTGTATGTGCATTTGGAAGTGTTATGTTTTTGCAGGAAAACATGGACTAAAGGGACGGAGTCACAACAAGTTCAAAGGAGCAAATGAGGAGTCCCGTTCGTGTTCAAGTGCAAGGTAAAATCACTCCCAAAGGTGGAAAGGACCAAGGTGTTACAACGTAGCATCCCCGAGGACTAAAGCATAAAGACCGGACTTCATGCGAGAAGACGCCTATCTTTAGCGCAGGGATGACGTCGCCAAAATGATGCAATTAAAGGGGTTAAAGTCCAAAATGACGTGAGGACCCACATGGAGGAAGGGGCGACCGAACCGAGCTGAAGTGGGCCTGGGCCGGTCGGCCCAGGCTGGCCGTCCTACTCCCTTCGAGCATCGGTTCGGCCCCGATTTCTTGAGCGTGAAGATGATGCAACCCTAAGTCATTGTGGGCACCGCCATTCGCAGAAGAGAGAGCCATTCACCCGAGAGGTCATCCACAAGGGAGAGAGGTTGGAGAGGAGAGAGATCATTCATGAGAAAGATCAATTGAGTCGAAGGAAGCGACCACAAGTGGAGGAGGTGAAGGATCGATTAGACGACTAGAGAAGGGGAGTGAATGGGAGCCGATAAAAATTCTTCTCCGAAGAGTCGAACTCGACTATGTCCCAAACTCACAACCAAGGATTCCCACACGAACTTACCAAGGTCGCGTAGTCACAACAGACCTACCAACCCTAGGACCAAGTCCCAAACCAATCCCAAGCGGAAGCACAACTCAAGAGGCAAAGGACTTAGTCAATCTGCGAAGTCCTAGGCGGACGGTCCGCGGTGACCAGGCGGACAGTCTGCGAGCACCGGCCGGACGGTCCGCAGGACTACGGCGGACAGTCCACAAAAACGTCCCAAACCACCAGAATGCACCGCCGAAAATCGGACGGTCCGTACCCTACCCGCGGACGGTCTGTGGGCAACCCGTCCCGCGTGGACAGTCCGAGAGCCGCTGGCGGACGGTCCGCAAACTCCACGCAACCAAACCCGTGACTCTCTGCGGATCGAAACGTCTCGTGCTCACGAACTAAAAAACACGTGACAAACTCAAGTCCTCGCGGACGGTCCGCTAACCACGCGCAGACGGTCCACCAGATGCAGACAGAGCAGCTCGAGCCCGAGTTGCTCAAAGTCAACACAACCTCCCCTTTGCCCGATCTCCCTAATCAACCAAGGGATTTCTACCAAATCATAGGTGAAGATGAAGCGTCTCTAGGAGATGCTATACCTACGAATTTGTAGCCTCAAACCCACTAAATCGAGAGGAATCGAGATTCTACCGAGCTCACACAAAAAGCTAGGGTTTGTTGGGTATTTTAGCGACACACGAAATAAATCCGCAAGCACATGGATACCGTTGTAGCTTTCACCTCAGAGTATTCCAAGGGTATCGAATCCAAGGGAACGTGTGTGTACTAACTTCGTACAGTCGGTCCAAGGACACACCCAGATAAGAATCAAGGATAGAGAGGACTCCTAAAGATAGCACTACAGATGAGGTTAAAGGTCGATCTCTCGATAACTTGCTTCGGGCATCGGCTAACCCCTGATCTATCAGGAGACTCTAGCCTATAGATCTACGACGAACCTCAACCTGCACTATATCCGAACATGGAGGATTTCAAAGGATCAACAGGGCTGTCACCACCTGCGATCTAGCTCTACCAATCCGTGGGATATAGGGCAAACGAAGGATAACCCTTAGCCTAGACACTACGTCTATGCTACTGATTACTACCGTAGCCTGACTATGCTATCCAGCGGTGCGTAGCAACCTACGGCACTCTATATTAAATATAGAGCGACGAACCCGCAAGGAGGAGAACTGATCTCACTCAACTATAGGTACTACTAGCTTATGCTAATGGCATACGAGAGAGCACTCGGTCCCGTACTAAGCTTCCAACGTATATGAACGACTTGCAGCAGACGAACGTATAAACCCAGGTTCTACGCACTAGTAGGGGAAAAAGGCTACTCATGCAACCTAGCATAAACTATTAGAAAGGAATCATGAACACACTTTATTCTAATCAGAGCATGCAAGCATATCCACTTTATTCTAAATGATGAACATGAAAACAAACGGATATGAGCACTTATGAACCTATGCTACAAGATCGAAAGGTTGTGTTCGAGAAGAACACAAGCCTCTAAATCAAGAACAAGCGAAGAACACAAGAACATATCACCTATGCATGAATGCTACTTTAGTCTATATAAAATATGCAGAAATACTTACTTTACTCTAATTGAAGAACAAGCATCCATAGAGATACAACTCTCTCTCTCACTCTCCTACTCTCTAATCTACCAAGGAGAGGCCTCTCGTTTGAAGGGAAGCTCTCATCCTTGGGTGAATTGGTGTGTCTCTAAATGAGCCACCTCCCCTTCTATTTATAGGCCAATGGAGGTAGAGGAGCTCCAAGGCTGCCATGGGTGCCACCAATAGGGTGGTGACACGTGGCACTGAGGAGTAAGGGCCAATTTGCTGTATCTTGCGTGAGAAGGAGCTTGAGGCGGCTTCCTTCCCGCGTAAGCTACTTAATCTTGCAGTGTAAGCTTCTGGGAAGCTTCCCATTGCAGCCACACTTGTCCATGCGCCCCATGCTGCTGATGTGGCATGGACCCGCGGCAGGTGTGGGCCCTGCTGGTGGGTCCCGCATGACGAGGTGTGGCCCCCAGGTGACGTCATCTATCATTTGTTTGTTTATTTCATATTTCGTGCATACGAACTCCGATGTAGGCAAATAAAATATCCATTTTGACCGTCTCGACGAGCTCATCGCAATGGTGCAGTCTAAATTGGCATTTGAGGTTGTTTATGATGACGCTCTATATAAGACATTAGATCAGTTGCTCTCAACTGTACCATTTAGCACGTATTTCGGTGTGCCCTGCAACAAAAGCTAGAAACACCAACACTTGTGGAGATTGTCAGTATAAAGCCCTATCCTAGTGTTGATACTCACTTTTTATTTATTTTATGCAGGAATTGACGTCATAAAAGTAGTTCTTAACAGCCGTCAACAACACCCCCACACTTGACCTTTGCTCGTCCCGAGTGAAGGGAGTCAGATCAAGGTGGTACATGATATCCAAAGGTAGGAAGCGAGCATAAGAGATATTCCAAACCATACCTTGCACTTGTGAACTCTGTGGAGTGTCTATCATGCCATCTTGGGTAGTTGAGGAACGGAACGGTCATGAATCAAATCACTTATGCTCATCATGTCAAGTAACTTGGGGTTTTTGCCATAAGTTTTCAAAACAAACCTTCGCTTAGCTTCCTCATTTGATTCTCTCATATCACTCAATGTGTATATGTCCTCACCAAGGCATTAGATTTGCCTTTCTTTCATCCTACTTCTAATGATGGCTATATGTGGAGCTCAGGGTAGGATAAAAGATAAAGCATACTTTTATCACATCTATTGCAAAGTCAAAACCGGATCCAAGGAGAAACTCAAATCATACAATCAGATCAAGATGTGCACATGTATGAGATGTGATGGATATGGTAAGGTGGATACTAGGCCCGGAATGGGTTCTAGATATTACCATATATATGACGAATGTTGTGGTGATGGTAAGGTGGACACTAGGCCCGGAACGGGTACTAGCTAGTTGTTACCATCAATTTTATTGGAACTCCTTTTTGCATGATCACATCTCTCTCATTTTCCTTCTTTATTTTGGACATGGGCTATCTCTCTTTTCTTTTTTTTCTTCTTCATGCTTTGAGCATGGTTTTTTTTGCATAGCCCATGCCTTTTTCGAGGATACTTTTGGAGAGAGAGAGGTCACACCACACATGGAGCTTCATTTTTATGGAATGAATGGACGGTACAATGCTAACTTCAGTGTAGAAGCATAGCAAGGGCATACAATGGTGTGCACATGAATCTTGATCATGAAAGCATGAAAAGAATCCTCACAAGGGTTACAACAATTTGACAAAGCTCAATGCAATTTCAAGTAGCATATGAGTAAAAAGTTTTCAAAATAACTAATCATAAGGCTTTGGTAGGACTTTGGCATATCAAAGAGGAGCTTTGCAAAGGATTTTCGTAATTTTCAAAATAAAATTCCCAAGTACTCAAACATTTAGAGAGAAGATCATATCATCAAACCATATCACAAACATCAACTACTTAGACGAGCATGCTTTCCTATAGATTTTTGCTCACAAGCATCAAGATAAAATGTAAGGAATAAAACATATGCAAGCCAACCACAGGAAAATATGTAGAGCAGGTAGAGCAAGATTCCACGAGTCTGATTTAGCAAATATGAATTGAAACTTACTCAAACTCATGAATCAAAGAGAGTGAGATAAACGGTGCACATACCATCGCTCTTGAAGCACATGGGAATCAAGGAGGACCAGCAGTGGTTCGGCTAACCCGAGGGGCAGACAGATCACTCTAGTTTACCTTGTCCCTTGTCATGAAAGTGCAGTTGATGTTGTGCAACACCTGTGTGGGAGATCTCAAGTGTGTATGTCGATGATAAGCTTGGGAGATCTCCCCCACACTTCTTCATGTACTTGGTGTTGTCTTCAAACAAAAAAGGAAAAACAAAAGTGGGACTCTACTGGTTTAAGAACTAGGGAGCCTTTATTCAAATTTGAAAATAAATTCACCATGAGACCTAGCTCAAACAAGGCTGACATGCCTTGGTTTACCTTTCCATTTGAATGAAGCTTGATGACTTACCCTATTTGGATTCGAAATTCCTGCAAGGGTTAGTCCGCATATAAGACCAATATCCATGAAAGCATTAACTATAAGGTTCATCAAGCAAACTCGACACCATGTCTTGTTTGATCGAAGAAGACAGTTTTAACCTAAGCACCATGCTTAATTTAAAACAACCTATGAAAGCACGTAGCTAAACATGCACTCAAACCATAGAAGTACAAAAACAGATAAAGAAAGCATGAAAGCATGATCAAGCTATCTTCAAAGGGGCATAAACACGAGCAAATGATGGTGAACATCAAGCAACCTCCCGAAAGGGCTTTGTTTAAAGTCAAAAGTAGGACGTACCTAACTGGGCAAGAGGCAAGAGCTAACATCGTCTCCAAACCAGAATAAGATTTGGTATGAGAGGAACTTTACTCAGATGCTCACATACCTCCCCCACACTTGAAGTTTGCATTGCTAGGCAACAAAACTCAAGTGTGTGGAGATCAAGCTTCCTTTTGTAATGTTCCCTCACCAAATCTTCAAAAGTGTTGAGGTGATGTAGCTGTCAGAGGTTTAGATCTAGACAGCCCACAGGGGGTTAACCCCGGTGGTTTATTTGTTCGGCGGGGTGGAATCTAGGGCTAAAAACTCGAAGGTTGCGCACGAGCACACGGAACACAGAGAACACCGCGAGTTTATACTGGTTCAGGCCTCCGGAGAGTAAAACCCTACATCCAGTTGTTGGTGTAGATTGCTTGAGGATTGCGTGATTGTACAAGGGGTTGCCCTGCCCGCCTTATATTGGTCAGCGGACAAGGTCAGTTCCCAGACTCCTGGTCGATTATGACCAAGAGACCTAAGTCTAGTTGATTACAACACTTACCATATCCGTCGATCTGCTTGGTCAGAATCCACCGATGTCTTGTCTTGCACGCCAAGTCTTGAAGTCGTTCCAGATAAGATGGCCTGGGGAATCTTCCGGAAGGTCTTCAGGAGGTCGTGTGGGCCACCAACTAGGTCGGTTGGGCCCACTGTCAGGTCGGCGGGTCTTCTGGTAGGCCGGACCCACTTGTCGGGGATGGCTGTGAGCCTGGTCGGTGGGGACCCAGGGGTACCCATGTCTCACAAGCCCCCGAGCGAGGTGTAGGCGCGGCGACCTTAGAAAGGTCATGACAAAGTCGTAGAGCTATCGACAGGTCGAATAGCATGCACGTCGGTCAAAAAAGAAAAGAACAAATCAGCTTTGCAGCCGACCTGTTTGTAGTCTTGCTGATCGAAGAGAGGTCGAGTGACGACCTATAGGAAGCAGGCTTCTAATAGATCAAAATGACGATGAAAAAATTTCAGAGGGCATCAAGGATGCACTCATAGAGTAGTATCCGAGCATCGTAGCGAGCAGGATGGCTAGTATGATGATCCAAAAAAAGAAAAAAGAAGAAAAAGTAAGTTGAGTAACGACGTGATGAGAAACATGTTTCCCAATAGGTCGGTACGAAGAATAAAACAAGAGGGCGTCGTAGACGCTCTCGTAGAGTAGTCCCCGAGCATTGAAGCAGGTAGCATGACTGGTTTGATGCTCAAAAAAGAGAAGAAAAACTGAGTCATGGTCTTGATCGAACGAAGTGTAGAGGCACCCAGATCTCCCAGCATTGCTGCAAGGAGTCTGGCAGAGCCGACCTCTTGGAGGCCTTGTAGGCGTGCCGACCTCTAAGAGGCCTAAAATCAACGATACCCAGTATCCGAGGATGCCTAGCAGGGTCAGCAAACTCATGTCGCATGAAGAGGTCGTCAATGGTGTTGTAACTGAAGTTGTGGTTTCCAGAATAGTCAATGATGAAGCCATAAGAAAAATGTTGATCTTGAATGAATGGAGTGTAGAGACACCCAGATATCCTGCATAGCTGCAAACAGTCTGGCAGAGCCACCCAAGGCATGCCGACCTCAAGAAGGTCTCAAGTCAACAGCGCCCAAGCACCCGGAGATACTTGGCAGGGCCATTAGGCGCGCACCCCACAGGGAGGCCTTCATTCCCGACGCAAAATCCTGGGTGTCCAGAGCAGGCTGGCGGGGCTTAAAAGAGCACACCGACCTCGAAATGTCACGCATCCAGGGCGCCCAACTAGGTTGGCAAAGCCGTAAACATACCGAGGTATTGCCAGACCTAGGCATGAAGGCACGCCGACCTCAAGGAGGTCGTTTTGGTGTCCAGACGACCAACATAGCTGCCAGCCATCCAGCGGAACCAAGGTGCTTAAGGTATTGACGATCTCAGCAATAGGCACACCGACCGCGGGGGCCCGACGATTTCGTAGACTTGATGGATCTAGACTCCAGGCGCCCAGACAGATCTGGCAGAGCAGCGAGGCACGCCTACCCCGGAAGGTCTTCAATCGAACCTACGACCATTTTGCTCAGGAAACAGAAATATAGGCTGACTGGAATAGGTCTGTTTACATGCAGAGCCATAGCGGGTGCACCAGAACGAAGAGCCTAGCGGGTGTAATGAAGACGCAGGGCTGTAAAGGGTGCGTTTGATCGTTGTCGTCCGTGGATGTAATGAGGTGCAGGGCCCCCTGACACAGAGTCAGGGCTATTTCTTCTCCGTAGACTGCTGGGTCACGGGTCAACAATGGTCGGAGATTCTCTTGGCACCCAAAAAACGACAAACTTCCCACTGATCGAGGAGTGTACTGTAGCCATGTGACGTCGCAGCGGCCTCAGGCATCATTGATGCACCAGCGACAAAGGTGTCGCGAGGCAGGGAAAAGTCATCGCCTTTAATCATGTGCATGCCGACAGGTCCTCCTGATCACATGGTAACAGTGTCTCCACTTTACCACTATGCACAGGGCCTGACTCAGGCTATAAATAGCACCATAAGGCTAAAGGAGGCAAGCACCGAGCATTGCTGAGCTATGTAGCCGCAGGGTAGTATCGACGTCATGCCGTGGGCATGTGTCCGTCCACCAGATTGTAGGATGCAAAGTTTGTAGAGGCTTGGAGCTAGAAGAACTCTTGCGAAATGTACCTAGCACACCCACTCTTTGTACCGTGCCTCAGCGAGGAATCAAGGAGAGTTTGGAGGTGATGCTGTAGAGACTTGAGGTGACGCTACAAGTTCTTGGTAAGCATGTGATGCTCGTCGAGGGCTTGTGGTCCGCGCCGAAGAGCAAGCTCGTATCTGCATTCCATAGTCAGGCACAAAGTGTGACCTGCTATGTGCAGCGTCGTGCAGTTGTTCACCGCAAGGCCACCATCGAGGACCTGAAGCTAGAAGAATTCTTGTGATGTGCTCTGTTGTAGCAGGGTACACCTCAAGGATTCCTCTAGGTAGACCAGGTCTTCGAATATGTTTGTATCTTGTAACGGGTACTGGATCCAATGAGGTCGCAGGCGACTTGTGTACCTTCGAAGTTCCCGTGTAATGTTCACTCTCTTCTGTCATGTAATGGTCGATTTGAAGAAATTATTCATCGATGACCTGAAGTGACGTAATTTGGGGGCTTATCAACCTCATGGAGATCAAATGTGCTATCAGGACGACATGATATCTTTGTTGTATTCACGACCTAAACTCAGGGTGTAGGTCGCCAAACTATCCGTTGGGCATATAACTGTTGGCGTGAAATCCGGCGAGATCGTCTCGCAAAATTAGCGGCATATAGCCGTTGCGACGAGCTCATTGTGGCGATAAGTCCACAACGGGCACCCGTGGCGGGACCCATATAAATAGAATGGCGGGGACCGATGTTGACCATCCCTTTCCATCTTCTTCCTCCTCTCGCCGTCTCCGCCGGAATCTTCGTGCCCTAGCCGCCACGCGCTCCACATCCATCCTCCACCCGTGAATCCTCAGCCCGCCGCCGTCTGTAGCAGACCGCACACCGGCTCTGCCATCCACGCGCCGTGCCGCTCCTCATGCGTGTGAAAACCCTAGTCAACTTTAGATCCAAAGCTCCTCGTCCTCAAGAAATGGCGGCAGCTGCTTCTCAGATCCCGGATCCGCAGACGGTGTGGGAGCCCTCGGTGATGACCGAGGCGAAGATTCAAGCGCTGCTGGATCGCGGGCTCCTGAGGCCCAAGGCGGAGGTGGAGTGGAAGGCGCCCACGTGCGAGGCCTTCTCGACGGAGGACGACAAGGAGCAGGTCGTCTTCACCTCCTTCTTCGAGCGCGAGTTCAACGTCCCCGCCGGCGACATCTTCAGATGTCTCCTCTTCTACTACAAGCTGGAGCTAGTACACCTCGTCCCCAACTCCATAACTGTGGTGTCCTCATTCATCTATTTCTGTGAGGCATATCTGGGGATACCGCCCCACTTCTTGCTTTGGCATTATCTTTTCAATGTCAAGAGCACCGGCAAGCGCCTTGGCGTAGTAGGATCGGTTATGTTCTGCCTGAGATCAGGTCTCACGGCAGAATGGATAGATATGGACCTGCCGGACAACACCGCTGGGTGGAGGTCAGAGTGGTTTTACATCGCCGACCAGCAGCCGGTGCTCCCGAAGCGAATCGGGCACAAGCCTAAGAAGATACCAGAGTGGGATCTGCAGCTGACCTCCCTTGAACTGGACGACGTCAAGGAGCTGCTCCCCCTAGTGAGCGACCTCAAGAAGAAAGGGCTGACAGGGGGTCAGTGGCGAGGTCATTCTGCCGTCGCCTGATCCAACCGATCAAGGACCGGGTGCATCCGGCATACGAATATTGGGGGCAGTCAGACCCCACTCGCGAGGTCAACCGCAAGGTCTCACAGGAGGAGATGGTGGCTAGGGTGTCTCAGATCTACCCCGGGAGTACCTGGGGCAGGAAGTTCCCGAAGGCACACTCCCTGACTCGACCAGCTGACCCTGTAAGTCCAGAGACTACCAGGTCATTTTGTTTTGTTTAGTTGCTTGCGTTGATCTTATTCCTTGTTACTTGTTTGTTGCAGGCTCGGGAGATGCAGTTCTGGTTCCCTGCGCCCTTACCGAAGGGTGAGGAACCACATCGAAAGCTGAGGTCAGAGGAGTACCAGCCTCCAGCAGCTGTGCTGCTAGAGAATTATCAATCAGATTCGTCAATTGAAGCTGATGAAGATACCGACCAAGAGGTCGGTGGCGATGCGGTGAGCCACCCTGAGGCAAGCAGCGCCACAAAGCCCAGGCACAAGACGAGGGCTGCGACAGCAAAGTAGTCGACCACAAGAGCTGCTGCCAAGGCCGAGGCAGCCAAGACTGCCAATCTCGAGGCCAATAAGAAGAAGAGGAAGAGGAAGGTGAGCCTTCCTCCGGCGGTCCGCACACCGACGATCCCCACTCCGGTGACCAAGGAGGTCGAGGAGGATGAAGACGAAGCTACCAACGATCCGCCAGTTGTTCAGGATCTACAGCAAGGAGGTCGCTGAGTCCCGCGGCCAAGAGGCAACGAGAGCTAGAGCAACAAGTGACCGAAGAAGACCTCTGTCGGATGAGAGAGGCACAGCGGGCTACCGCTGGTGCACAGGCCAAGATGCCTGTGAAGATACGAGTTCGGCCCTTGAGGCCGAAACTGCATGCATCGGTGACCGTGAGGTAAGGTCTTAGTACTGAAGTCGGTTCATTTGCTAATTGTCATTAGCTCTTTTATTGTGTTGATGAAGATTACTGTAGGTCGGACGACCAACCTCAGAGCGCCTTGGGTGCTCAAGATTCACCCTCGCGGACGAGGTCATCCGAGCTTGAGGCTGGGACTCAAGGTTCGGTTGGCGACGTGGGGACGTCAGCTCCTCCGCCTGTTATTGATGTGGACCCCATCAACTCGATGCCCAGCACGTCGGCTCAGGGCCCGACTGTGGACCCGGTTCAGATCGAGCCACCACAGGGGAACCTAGAAACAACCTGTGTGCAGGCATCGGGTCCGACGTCGACGGGGCCAAGTTTGAGGCGGGAAGACATCGACTGGAGTGGCACTCCCTGGGAGGGAGATATCTTCGAAGATGACGAGGATATGAGGGAGGTCCGTTGGTCGATCTTGACACTCAACCAATCCCTCACGGTGAGCAGCTATTCCTGAGTTAAATAAACGGCTTGTTTTCTGAATGTAGCTGACGACCTGTTTTATTTTTGCAAAACAGTCACTGGCCAACCATGCCAAGGGTAGGGCCGACCAGCTCAAAGATGCTGCAGCTCTGCAGCTGCCAGTGGTGGAGCTCGAGCAGGAGCTCAAGCAAGCCCGTGAGGCGGCAGCGGCTGAAAAGAAGAAGCTCGAAGATGAGCTAACTGAAGAGAAGCGTAAAAGTCAGGAGGCCAATACGCAATTCAATACCATGAGCACCAGTAAGACCAACTGCTTCATAGCTTCGATCATCATTGATTTCTACTGCTGAGGATTGGACCTCAGGACTTCTTGTATATTGCAGATTTTCACAGGCGAGGGGATGACCTCAAGAACGACCTGAAGAACACTAAGGAGAAGATCCGAAGCCTGGAAGTGAACCTGCGGGAGGCCGATGCCGGTACTGAAGATGTGAAGCAGCTGATGAAGGGCACCATAGACAGTGAGTATGCTGTGTCCCAGAAGCTAGCTTATGAGAAACAAGCTCAAAAGGACCTTGAGGTCAGTCTCGAGGTAGCTTTGAAGGCGCTACAGAATGACCAGGTGACTATTGCAGGGCAAGAAGTGGAGTTGAACAACCTGAAGAATGCTGCCCACTTTGTGATGGACATGGTGGAGACGCAGGTCCCTGGGGAGGAGCCCAAGCCGGCTATTGATCAGCTTCTAGCTGCACCAGAGAAGTTGGTCGACCTCTTGAAGGTGACGAGCTTGACGGCGGCTACAGAGTCGCTGGTGCGGGTGAAGTCTCATCACCCCGACGTTGACATGGTCAAGGACGGAGAAGGCCCAGACGCGACGAAGGACCTCAAGGCCGTAGTGCTTGAAGTACGGGAGGCTGCCATGGCGATAATGGACGTCATTGACTACGAGGGCGACGATGGTGAAGAGTAGTTGTAGTCATGGAGCTGTACCCCCTCCTTCCTCCAGTCATGTAAATAACAATGATAGTCTTCTTTTGGCCTGCACGATGTACTTAGTTTATATCTTTACGAACTTGGTTGCCCTAAAGCGACGTGTCTTTATCATACTCTGCTGACCACTACTCACGGAGAGGCTGGCTTACCAATCGTCACAGCTCAGCAGGGAGACTTATGTGCAACCGGCGCGCGGGGAGGAGTCTTGGACTCAGGTTTTGCAACCAAGCAACCAAGCAAGTTCGTAACAACATAAAGTAAGTAGTCATGAGGGACGACGTCCTCAGGTCTAGCGACCCTTACGTTGGCTTGTGCCAAGCCCCCGAGCATATCGAGGGGGAGGAACAGGAAACTTTACCCCCAGGTCTTTCGACCCTTGTATTGGCTTTGGCCAAGCCCCCGAGCGTGTCGAGGGGGAGGGTATCTGACATGAAAGAAGAGAAGGTAGAGCTCGAGACACAGCAGATGACTGCTTTAACTAATACTTATTAAATTGAAAATACAAAGACGAGGAATACATAGTTGTAATAAAAACTATTCTACGGATAGAATCGTCGTAGGTGCTCCACGTTCCATGGGTTGGGTATGCCTTTCCCATCGCCCCACTGGAGGTGATACGTAGATGGGCTGATGACCTCAGTGACGATGAAGGGTCCTTCCCAAGGGGCAGACAGCTTGTGCATGCCGTCGGTCTTCTGGATACGTCTTAGGACTAGGTCGCCAACGTTAAAGGAGGTCTCCTTGATGTTGCGATCATGATACCGATGAAGTTGTTGGTCATGGCGAGCTTGCCCCATAACAACTGCCATTCTTTGTTCCTCGAGGCTGTCAAGGTCGACATGACGAGTCTGCTCCGCTTCTCCCTCCTCGTAGAACTGTATGCGTGGAGCTCCAAAAGTGACGTCGGTAGGTAAGATGGCTTCCGAGCTGTAGACCAGGAAGAAGGGTGAGAACCCCATAGCGGAGCTGACTTGGGTCCTCAGACCCCAGATTACATGTGGTAGCTCGGCTAACCACCGGGTGGCGTAGTTTGAAGCGTCATCAAAGATACGATCTTTGAGACCTTGAAGGACCATGCTGTTGGCGCGTTCGACCTGGCTGTTGCACCAGGGGTGGGCGACTGATGAGTAGTAGACGTCAATCATGTTGTCTTAGCAAAAATCCTAGAAGGCAGACCCTGTGAAGGCCGTCCCTAGGTCGGTGATGATTCTGTTGGGCACACCAAAGCGATGTGTTATGTCTTGCATGAATTTTGCCGCTTCCTCCGACGTGACCTTTGCGACAGGTCGGACTTCAATCCACTTGGTGAATTTGTCGACGGCCACAAGGATGTGCTTATAGCCGCCCGGAGCGGTTCGGCATGGTCCTACGGCATCAAGACCCCACATGGCGAAGGGCCAGGATGGGGGGATCGTGCGCAGGACCTGAGCTGGCAGGTGTTGCTGTTTGGCAAAGAATTGGCATCCTTTGCACCTCTTGACGAGGTCTTTGGCGTCAGACATGGCTGTGGGCCAGTAGAAGCCAGATCGATACACCTTGCCGACCAGATTGGTGGATGTCGCGTGGCAGCCACACTCACCACTGTGAATCTCAGCCAGGAGCTGGAGACCTTCTGATCGCAAGATGCACTTCATCAAGACGCCAATAGAGGCAGCTTTTTTGTAAAGGTCATTGCCAATCATGACGTAGTTAGCACTATGCCGCGTGATGCGCTCTCGTTCAGCTTTGTCTTCTGGGACTCGTTGGTCGAGTAAGAAGGCTAAGAAAGGCTCGCGCCAATCGTCCTCTTTTTTAGTCATCAACACGTCGCGGGGAGGTGCAGAGGTTAGGTCGGGCTGTGGATGGTCCGGGTCATCCGAATCCAGCAGCTTGATCATCGGCTTGCGTAGGTGTTGGACGGACACACCCGCCGGGACTAGAGCTCGCCTGGAGCCTAGTTTGGATAGCACGTCGGCAGCTACGTTGTTATTGCGTGGCACATGCTGAAACTTGATTCCCTGGAAGTGGCCTTCGAGCTTGCGGATCTCAGCACAGTAAGCATCCATTGTGTCTTTGACACAATCCCACTCCTTGTTGACTTGCTCGATGACGACCTTGGAATCACCGTATGCTAGTAGTCGCTTGATGCCAAGGGACACTGCTATACGGAGCCCGTGAATTAGAGCTTCGTATTCTGCTCCATTGTTGGAGGCCTTGTAGTGTATCTGCAGGACATACTTGAGTTGCTCTCCCTGAGGAGAGATGAATAGCACTCCTGCTCCTGCACCTTCGAGGTTAAGAGTGCCGTCGAAGTACATTATCCAGTGTTCAGGCCTCTCCTTGAGAGGGGGCATCTGGATTTTTGTCCACTCTGACACGAAGTCAGCTAGAATCTGGGACTTGATCGCCTACCTAGGGCAGAACTCGATGTCGAACTCTCCAAGCTCCACTGACCACTTGATGATGCGGCCGTTAGCGTCGCGATTGCAGATGATCTCTCCTAGCGGGAATGATGATGGTACCGTGATCTTGTGGGCTTGGAAGTAGTGGCAAAGCTTTCTTGACATGATCAGGAGTGCGTAGAGCAACTTCTGAGGCTGTGAATAACGTGTCTTAGCGTCGGCAAGGACCTCCCTTACGTAATACACAAGTCGTTGAACAGGATAGGCTTCCCCTTCTTCTTCTCGCTCTACGACGAGAATCGTGTTGACCACATGATTGGTCGCGGAGATGTAGAGGAGGAGCATTTCCCCTGGTATGGGTGGCGTCATGATTGGAGGCGTGGTCAAGGAATCTTTGAGAGCCTCGAAAGCCTTTTGTGCTTCTTCATCCCATACGAATTTATCTGCCTTCTTCAATAGCTTGAAGAAAGGCAGACCTTTTTCGCTGAGCTTGCTGATGAAACGACCTAGAGCCGCCATGGGATTCTTGGCGGGGTTCGTTATGGCAGGTAAGAAGGGAAGAGTTTTCTAAGAGGCTATCTAGGATTGCTCTTCCTTCCACTAGAGTTTTGTGTGCAAACGAACCTCCAGCAGCGATGTCAAGATCTTGGGCAGCATCCATGTCTAAACCCATGCAAAATGCGTAAAGCAAGACATCATCGGATAGAAATGAGCCGGGTCCAGATGCGCAAAGGCGTATGAACCTAGCCCACGCTGCTCCTATAGACTCCTCCTCTAATTGTTCAAACTCGAGAATATCCCCTGTGAGAGAGGCCATATGAGTATACCATTGCACCGTCCTCTCCACGAGAGAGAATGAGTTGCAAAAGTTATCTCGAAGTTTGCCCCAGTCACCATTTACACTTTTTAAAGTGTCAGTGTACCATTGCTCCGCCCTTTTTGACAGAGAGAGGGGGAACAACTTCCACCTTATGGATTTCTGTGTCATGCCTGGGAGAACCAGACATGAACACAGTTCCTGGAATTCTTACAAATGAAAGTAGGGGTCTTCATTCATTGCTCCAAAGAAGGGTCGATCCTGAACCATGCCAATAATGCTGAAATGAAGTTCATGGTCGGATGAAGATGTTGATGGATCATTGAACTCGTAAGTTGAGGTGGAGAGGTCGTGAAAGGATGGCCGCTCCATGGGTAATGGGGGTAAAGGTAGAATAAAAAAATGAAAAGATACGAGGACCACTAGGTACGAAGATAGATACAGCAACCGTTCCCCAGCAAAGGCACCAGAGAGCTTGTTGGGTATTTTAGCGACACACGAAATAAATCCGCAAGCGCACAAATACTGTTGTAGCTTTCACCTCAGAGTATTCCAAGGGTATCGAATCCAAGGGAACGTGTCCAAGGACTGAGGACCGGAGCGTCCGAGGACCGGTGGATGGTCACTCCCTAGTGTGATGAGTGATTGACAACGTGGTGTGGACTGACTCTTGGCTGCGTATTGCAGGTGCAGGTTGCGGCTTGACTCGTGTTGGTGCAGGTGAAGAGCGGGCGCAAAAGGTCTTAGCCTTGCGGGGCCTCCGAGGAGTGGAGAGACAAGTAGGCTCGGCTCGATGGACCCGGTGGCCGGACGGGGTCAAGTGCGAGCCGCACGGTGGCAAGAAAAGCAAGACGAAGTCGTCGACCGGAGCCGGTGCAGGGTAGCGGCTCACGACCGAAGTCTGCACGCGGGGTTTGCGGCGGTTCACTAAAAAACCGCCGGGTTACTTGGTTGAGCCACAAAACCAAGACCGGAGGCTCGGCGGGCGGAGACGGGATCCGGGCGCGCCGCGAAGCTTCGATGCCGGCGGACATGTGGCGGGATCACAGGGCTTGCATCGGGAGGACGCGGACTGTGGCAAAGGTCTGGCCGTGCGATGAAGAGGAGTGCTATTTGACCATATTGCCCCTGAGGGGATTGTATCTTAACTTTAAGTGCTAGGGGTAGCTTGGTCTTTTGCCCAACCCAGAGGGACTCATATATATAGCTCTAGGGTTTCTGGGCAAACCATCCTTCTGGACTGCTTCTCATTTCCCTGCTCCATAGGCGTAGATTTTCTTCACCGTTTTGTAGAGAATTTGACCTCCGAGTGTATGGAAGCATTCATGGTTGCGTTAATTTCCTTCTTGTAGCTCGTGTGATTTTCGTGTCTTTTTCGAGCTATTTTCATTGGATTTTCATGCGCGCCTTGTTCCTTCGATTCTGAGGTGTTTGGGTTCGGATTTGTTGGTGGGGATCATGGATAGATGTCTTGTGCATCTTTGTGCTTGACCATGACCCCTCAATCTCCGGATTTGGCCTCCGATTGAAGGATTTCGGTTGGAACCTTAGCTTTTTGGTAGAGCTCGGTTGCGATTCGATTCCCGGCGATTTAGTTCGTTTGAGGTCTCAAGTTTTGGGGTATAGAATCTCCTAGGGACGCTTCAAATCTCCCCCAAATCTTGCCTCAAGAGCTTAAGCCGTTTGGGAGATCCATGGATGGATAGGAGAGATTGACTTCTCGTTTTCGGGCTTGAGCTGCTCTGTTCGCACTTGGCGGACAGTCTGCCTGGTAGGCGCGGACAGTCCGCAAGGCCTGGTGTTCGTCCAGTTCGTCACTTGTTCTTGCGCGTTCGTGGTTTGATCCGTCGGGAAAGTTGCTTTGTGATGCAAGGGGTTTGAGGACCGTCCGCCCAGGCACCGCTGACCATCCGCGCGGTACGTGTTACCCACGGACCATCCGAGGGTAGGGCATGGACCGTCCGAATTTCGAGGGGTGTATACTGGTTGTTCGAGCACCTTTTTCGGACCGTCCACCGTGACCCCGCGGACCGTCTGCCAGACCCACGTGGACCGTCCACACGGTCACCTCGGACTGTCCACCCGGGACTTCGCAGATTGCCTAAGTCCTTCGCTTCTTGAGTTGCGCTTCCGTGTTGCTTTGAGTTGGGGTTTGTTCCTAGGGTTGGTAGGTCTGTTGTGACTACACGACCTTGGCAAACTCGCGTGGGAATCCACGGTTGTGAATTTGGGGCATAGGCTGAGTTCATCCTTCTGGAAGAATTTCTATCGGCTCCCATTCACTCCCCCCCTCTCTGGTCGCCTAATCGGTCCTTCAATTGGTATCAAAGCCGGTTACGTATCTTCGTGATTCTAACCAGTCTAAGATCCAAAGATGGCGTACCAGGAACGGGGTTCGGGTCCTCCACACTTTGATGGTAAGAACTACCAGATGTGGCAGAGGCGGATGGCTGCTTTCCTCCGCGGCAAGGGTCAGATCCTTTGGGATGTCACGGTAAACACAGCTTATGTTCATCCTGTGAACTTCCTTGCTACAGGATCAAGGGACATGTTCGACGCCAACAACAATGTGGTTGACTACCTGTACCGTGCTCTGTGTCAATCCGAATTCGATCGGGTTCAGACAGAGGACTTGGCGTGTAGGATTTGGGAGCAGCTAAAGAATGTTCTCGCTGGGAACACTCAGGTTCAGGCTCGGCTATTTGCGACCTACCGGAGAGAGTACGAGAACGTCACTCATCTTCCTGGTGAGTCCATAGATGCCATGTTCCAGCGGTTCACGGTGATTGTGAACAACATGAGGGCTAATGTGGCCGTGCTCCCGTACAATGATCATGACAGGGCTATCAACCTCCTGCACTCTCTGGATCGTACCGTGTGGAGTGAGAAGGTTGAGCCCATTCTTGAGTCGGAGAAGTATGAGATCCTCACGGTGGATGAGCAGTTCTCCAAGCTCAAGTCGTCCGAGGTGGACCGTGGGGTGCGTGCAAAGATCGAGAACCTGACTAACCCTCATAGTCTGGCCCTCGTTTCTGGATCAAGGACTAAGACTAACATGTCTTCGAGATAGTTCTCTTTGTCTTGTCTTGTGTCCATGCCAGATGAGGAGTTTGACGTGCTAGGCGAGGAGGATCTCGCGTTGCTGAGCAGGCGATTCGAGCGCATGTACACGAGCCGGAAGAACGCTCGGAGGAGTTCGGTTATGTGCTACCGGTGCGGGAAGCACGGGCACTTTATCGCTGATTGCCCGAAAGCCATGGAGGTCAAGCCCGAGCACAAGCACTGTCCGTGGACCGACCACAAGCACCACTCGAGGGACGACCACAAGGGCAAGAACAAGTCCGAGCGAAGGCCGAGGAGGAGTGGTGGTCACAAGAAGAAGGAGCGAGCGATGGTTGCCGGAGCGATCGACATCGACTCGAGCTCCTGCTACTCTTCATTGAGCTCAAGTGATGAAGATGAGAACCGGCACAAGGGCAAGTGGTCACAAGAACATCAACAGCCTGTGCTTCGCCGCCCAAGGCTTCTGCGGCATGGCACATAGCTCCGCAAGCAAGAAGAGCAACAAGGACGACTCAGACTCTGACTCCGAGGATGAGGTAAACAATGATCCATCCTTCTTGGTAGCGGAGAATGCTAGGTTGAATGAATTGCTTGACAACCATGATGATGTGCTTAGAAAGACTAACAAGGAGAAGAGGGAGTATAGGTCTTTGCTTGGAGAGGCTAAGGAGAAGGTGGTTGAGCTAGTGTCTTTGCTTGTTGATGCTAGGGCTCAAATAGATTCTCTTAAGTCTGCTCCTATTGTGACAAATGAACCTGAATGCACTGATTGTTCTATTTTCCTTGGTGATTTGACAGTGCTTAAGGAAAAATATGCCTCCAAGGTCGAGGAACTAGATGTGCTTAGGGTTGAGCTAGATGAGATGAACTCTAGGCCCTCCTTGCTTGGTGCTTGTACTTCTTGTCCTGTTTTGCAAGAGAAACTAGATGAATCTGTTGCTTATGCTAGATCTCTAGAAGCTGCTTTGAAAGCTCCTATTCCTACATCATGCTCTACTTGTGAAGTAAATGCTGTGAAGAATTGGGAGCTTGCACACTATGTTGATCGTTTGCAGGATGAGAATGATGAGTTGAGGAAGATGATGGGTTGGTTGTCTGGTCATGAGCCTCAGCTCAGGATGATGATTGAGGCATACAAGCGCTATGATGGGCAAGCGCTTGGGGCGGATAAGGTTGGTGAGGGAAGTGGTGAGAATGAGGGGAAGATCGGAGATATCCCAGAACCACCAAAAACCTAACACAAAAATGCCTATGCTCCTAAGCCAAACCCTCTTAGGAACCAACTAGACACAACCCCAGCTCCACCCGTGTTTCCTCCACACACAAACAACTTTCAGAAACCCATCAAGTTCAAGAGTGACTTGGGGAATGAGTTCTTTGGGAAGAAGGGAGAGAAACCGAGTGAGGAGAAGCCAGAGCCCAAAGAGAGCCAAAACCAAAGCCAAAACCAAAACCAAAACCCTTCCATTGTGAGCATTGTGGGAGGGATGGGCACCTAGCAGAGTTTTGCTTCAGGAGGAAGCGTGAGGAGAGGTTGGCTAGGGAGATGGCCAACATGGACAGGTACCACCCTTCTCGTGGTGTGCCTGAGCCTAGGTTGGTGCCAAGGGGCAAGGGTGTGGTTCGTACCATTTACCCTCGGGAGAGGCGTGAGTTTGTGCCTCGAGGTGAGCCACCACATAGAGATGGTGGTAGGCGTGTTGGGTTTGGGTGTGGTGAGTTTGCTGGACGTTCCTTCGCTCGTGGCCAATACGAGTATGAGGGGAACGATCGCTGTTTTAGGTCCCAGAGGAGCTACGGGCCACGGTCTCCACCGCGTGGTACGTGTAGTCCTCCAAGGGGACATGGGGGTGTTCCACCTAGGGGAGATAGGATGGATTTTGCTAACCCCACCTTTGAGCAAATGGCACGGCACTGGTTTGATTCAATTTGTACTAACCCTAGTGCTGAGTCGTTTGCTCACTCTCGCTCTTGTTTTTGATTTGCAGGTGGCAGGCTTAGAGGGCTTTTGGTTGATCGACTCCGGTTGCTCTCGACACATGACCGGAGATCGAAGGTGGTTCTCCAGCCTCACCCTGGTGATGACCAAAGAGTACGTCACTTTTGGGGACAATGGGAAAGGTAGAGTGCTTTCAGTCGGCACGGTGAAGGTGAGCGAGTCTGTGACTCTTAGGCGTGTTTCTCTTGTCAAGTCTTTGGGGTACAATCTTCTTTCAGTTTCCCAGCTTCTTGATGAGGGTTTTGAGATCCGTTTCAAAACGGGCGCTTCACGTGTTTTGGATTCTCGAGGTGATCTTGTGTGCACGATCATCCCCGAGGGTCAGATTTTCAGAGTCGATTTTTCTCAGTGTGTCGGCTCTTCTCGTTGTTTGGTTGCTGGTGTTTCGGCAGAGCTTTGGAAATGGCATAGGAGACTAGGTCACTTGAGTTTTGACTTGTTGTCATGCTTGAGTGGGCTAGGTTTGGTCCGAGGATTGCCTAAGTTGAAATACCAAACGGACTTGATATGTGCTCCGTGTAGGCATGGTAAGATGGTCGCCGCCTCTCACCCGCCTCTGACATCTGTTATGACAGAGAGGCCATGCGAGCTGTTCCATATGGACTTGTTTGGTCCAGCTCGTGTGTGCTCGACGGGTGAGAAATGGTATGTCCTACTGATAGTGGACGACTATTCTCGCTATGCTTGGGTCTTCTTTTTGGCTGACATGGGGGAGACGTTTGGTTTTGTGCGGGATCTAATCTTGAGGTTGAAGAATGAGAGGAATGGAGATGCCATTCGAGCTACCCGTAGCGACAATGACTCTGAATTTAAAACTCTCATTTCGAAACCTTTTGTCGTGATTTGGGTCTCGAACATCAATTCTCTTCTCCCTATGTGGCTTGTCAGAATGGTGTGGTTGAGAGGAAAAATCATTCCCTTTGTGAGATGCTCGGACGATGCTCGACGAGCATAGGACTCCGAGGAGATATTGGGCTGAGGCGGTGAATACCGCGTGCTATGTTGGGAACCGGATTTTTCTTAGGGCCTTCTTGAACAAGACGTGCTATGAGCTCATGCACGGGCGAGCATCTAGAGTGAGCCATTTTAGGGCTTTTGGTTGTCGGTGCTTTAGTCTCAAGAAGGGTAGGCTTGATAAGTTTGAGTCGAGGTCCTCCGATGGGATCTTTTTGGGTTATGCGAGTCATTCTCGAGCATTCCGTGTGCTCAACCTTGATACTAACCTAGTCTTGGAAACTTGGGAGGTTACCTTCGACGAGACCCAGCCATGCAGTTCGTCTGTTTTTGAGTGTGCAGGTGACGACGAGATTGGCAAGAAGATCTTTGAGGACGAGGAGGATGATGCTGGAGAGGATGATGGTGATGATGAAGATCCAGCCGAGCATGTACCATCTACTTCCACTACGACGACTACGGTGCAGGATGGTCCAGCCCCTACACCTACTACGATCCAGCAAGATCAAGTGGAAGCTGCAGCTGAGGGGGAGGTTGTCTCCAGGCGAGAGGCACCGAGGCGCGTTCAAGTTGATCATCCTCCCTCAAGAATCATCGACGACATCAATAAACGTACGACACGGTCAAGGTCCAGGAATGTTTCTCACTTTGCTTATTCGGCTTTTGTTGCTACCTTTGAGCCGAAAGACATTGCACACGCCCTCTCTGATCCTAATTGGGTGAACGCAATGCATGAGGAGTTAGAGAACTTTGAGAGATACCAAGTTTGGGAGTTGGTAGAGCCACCACCACATTGCAAACCTATCGGGACAAAATGGGTGTGGAAGAACAAAGAGGGTGAGAATGGTGAGGTGGTGAGGAACAAATCGAGGTTGGTTGCTCAAGGGTATAGTCAGAAGGAGGGGATAGACTATGAGGAGACATTTGCTCCTGTAGCCCATTTGGAGGCGATTAGGATCCTTCCAGCCTTTTCCGTGGCTAAAGGGTTCAAATTGTACCAAATGGATGTGAAGAGTGCCTTCTTGAATGGGTTTTTAGAAGAAGAGGTTTATGTGAAGCAACCACCGGGCTTTAAGAGTGCTGAGTTTCCTCACCGGGTATATAGGCTGAGGAAGGCGTTGTATGGGCTGAAACAAGCTCCCCGTGCTTGGTATTGCCGTTTGAGGGGGTTCTTGTTCAGCAAGGGGTTTGAGATGGGCAAGGTTGTTAAAACTCTTTTTCTCCTCAGGCAGGGCGATGATATCCTAATTGTTCAGGTGTACGTGAATGATATTGTCTTTAGCAGCTCGTCTCACTCTTTGGTTGCGAGGTTTGCAGAGGACGTCAAGCAAAGAATTCGAGATGTCTATGATGGGAGAATTGCAGTTCTTTCTCGGGCTTTAGATCAAGCACGCGAAGGAGGGAACCTTTGTGCATCAAGTCAAGTACACGAAGGACATCCTCAAGAAGTTCAAGATGGACGACTCGAAGCCCCTGTCGACACCGATGAGTATGACTACAGCGCTGGATGCGGACCAGGACGGAGAGCCCGTGGACCAGAAGGAGTACCGGAGCATGATCGGCTCCCTCTTGTACTTGACGGCGACGAGGCCGGACATTCAGTTATGACAGTGAGGACATTCGTGTGTTTGTGCGCTCATTTTCAGGCGTCGCCGAGGACTTCACATCGGCAGGCCATCAAGTGGATCTTCAGGTATCTTCGATACACTACTGAGCTCGGTCTTTGGTACTCGGCGTCCTCTTCTCTTTCGCTTCTTGGGTTTTCGGATGCCGAATTTGTGGGGTGTCGAGTCGATAGGAAGTCGACTTTGGGGACGTGCCAGTTTTTGGGATCATAGCTTGTTTCTTGGTCTTCTCGCAAACAATCTAGTGTAGCTCAGTCTACCACAGAAGCCGAGTATGTTGCTGCCGCTAGTTGTTGCTCACAGCTGCTTTGGATCACATACACGCTGAGTGACTTTGTGAGGAGTGTTCCCATGTACCTCTCATGTGTGACAGCATGAGTGCCATTAGTGTTGCCAAAAACCCCGTGCTTCACTCCAGAACCAAACACATAGAGGTGAGGTACCACTTTCTGAGAGACAATGTTGAGAAGGGAAACATAGACCTCATCCATGTGCCAACCGAAAAGCAGCTTGCCGATATCCTAACCAAGCCTTTGGACCAAGCTACATTTGCCCATTTGCGAGGGGAGCTTCGTGTTGTTTTTCCTTTTTGAGCTTTGGTTGGGGATTTGATGTACATACTCATGTTGCATTTTCATTTATGTATCATATCATGCTTGCATCTTTGTATCACAGACTGCATATGTATCATATGAGATGTGCTTCTCCTATATACTTGGATCACCATGATGTGCTGGATATGAGATTGTGACTTTGCTAGTGATGCTCATATGATTGATAGCGATGCTCTTGATAGCTTTGGGATGTATGTGCTTGTGAATGGCTTTCTTTTGTAAAAATGCTATATATGATCCTCTCTTATGAGTTGAATGCCTTTCATGTTAAATTTGTGCACTTATGGCTATAGCTTGCTTAATTTGTGCTTGGAACCATGTTCTTTCATTTGGGGTCAAAGACCCATCTATCGTCATGAATGTTTAGCCTACATGCTACCTTGTGGAGAAGCCTAAGCTTCTTTTTGCCGCAAAGGCACTTCATGTACCATGCTTAATTTGTAAATCATGAAAGTGGTATATGAAATGCTTGTGCTTGAAAAATATGCTTCCATGTCATGTATGCTTTAAATTTCCTTATCTTGGGTGCTAAACTGTTGCATGATGTTCACCATTGAGAAGTCTCACATTTAAAAGTGGACACATGGCTTGGTGGTTTTGACATGACATGAGATAGTTTGTAGGTGTTTGTGATGATCTTGTGATGAGAATCTGTGACCTTGCATGAAGTTTGTGAGTTATATGTTGTTTGTGCTCATTTTGATCATGTTTAGGTCCTATGCTCATGAGAGGGAATTTTTTGTGAAAAATGCTTTATTTTGATCATGGCTATGTCACAGGCTTATATGTCCCTATATATCTTGTTGTCGATGCTTGTACTAAATTTGTGGCTATCTTGCTTGTCTATGTCTCAATTTTAGCATGTTGTAGTGTTCTTTGTCTATTTGAGAAGCACATGCTTGCATTTGTAGACTTGATTCGTGCATTACCAACAAGGGGGACAGATAGTACCCAATTCTTGCTTTGGGGAGAAAGTTGCATCCAGGGGGAGTTTTGCATTTGTACAATGCATTTGTTCAGGGGGACCTTGTATTCATGTGCTTTGGAGCTCTTTGCGCCTGATTTTAGTTGTGCTCTTTTGCCGATGGTGTCGAGCCCTTTTGCCTCATCTTGAAGAGTCGACAATTTTGGAGCATTTTATCTCGGTTGTGTCGAGCCGTTGCCCTTGTCTTAGGGGACCGAGATTTTTCTCTCTCAAGTGATCTTGTTTTGGCTTTTGTTTGGCTTTTGATCACTTGTTTGAGTTTTTCAGTTGTTTCTTTTCTTTTTCTCTTTTATCTGAATTGGTTACTATGTGTGTGTTGTCAATGCACTCATCAAGGGGGAGATTGAGGACCAGAGCGTCCGAGGACCGGTGGATGGTCGCTCCCTGGTCTGATGAGTGATTGACAACGTGGTGTGGACTAACTCTTGGCTGAGTATTGCAGGTGCACGTTGCGGCTTGACTCGTGTTGGTACAGATGAAGAGCAGGCGTGAAAGGTCTTAGCCTTGCGGGGCCTCCGAGGAGTGGAGAGACAAGTAGGCTCGGCTCGATGGACCCGGTGGCCGGACGGGGTCAAGTGCGGGCCGCACGGTGGCAAGAAAAGCAAGACGAAGTCGTCGACCGGAGCCGGTGCAGGGTAGCGGCTCACGACCGGAGTCTGCACGCGGGGTTTGCGGCGGTTCACCACAAAACTGCCGGGTTACTTGGTTGAGCCACAAAACCAATACCGGAGGCTCGACGAGCGGAGACGGGATCCGGGCGCGCCGAGAAGCTTCGATGCCGGCGGACACGTGGCGGGATCACAGGGCTTGCGTCGGGAGGACGCGGACTGCGGCAAAGGCGTGGCCGTGCGATCAAGAGGAGTGCTACTTGACCATATTGCCCCTGAGGGGATTGTATCTTAAGTTTAAGTGCTAGGGGTAGCTTGGTCTTTTGCCCAACCCTGAGGAACTCATATATATAGCTCTAGGGTTTCTGGGCAAACCATCCTTCCGGACTGCTCTCATTTCCCTGCTCCAGAGGCGTAGATTTTCTTCACCGTTTTGTAGAGAATCTGACCTCCGAGTGTATGGAAGCATTTATGGTTGCGTTGATTTCCTTCTTGTAGCTCGTGTGATTTTTGTGTCTTTTTCGAGCTATTTTTGTAGGATTTTCGTGCGCGCCTTGTTCCTTCGATTCTGAGGTGTTTGGGTTCGGATTTGTTGGTGGGGATCATGGATAGATGTCTTGTGAATCTTTGTGCTTGACCATGACCCCTCAATCTCCGGATTTGGCCTCCGATTGAAGGATTTCAGTTGGAACTGTAGCTTTTTGGTAGAGCTCGGTTGCGATTCGATTCCCGGTGATTTAGTTCGTTTGAGGTCTCAAGTTTTGGGGTATAGCATCTCCTAGGGACACTTCACATCTCCCCCAAATCTTGCCTCAAGAGCTTAAGCCGTTTGGGAGATCCATGGATGGATAGGAGAGGTTGACTTCTCGTTTTCGGGCTCGAGCTGCTCTGTTCGCACCTGACAGACAGTCCGCCTGGTAGGCGCGGACAGTCCGCCTGGTAGGCGCGGACAGTCCGCCTGGTAGGCGCGGACAGTCCATGAGGCCTGGTGTTCGTCCAGTTCGTCGCTTGTTCTTGCGCGTTCATGGTTTGATCCATCGGGAAAGTTGCTTTGTGTTGCAAGGGGTTTGCGGACCGTCCGCCCAGGCACCGCGGACCGTCCGTGCGATACGAGTTACCCACGGACCGTCCGGGGGTAGGGCACGGACCGTCCGAGGGTAGGGCACGGACCGTCCGAATTTCGAGGGGTGCATACTGGTTGTTCGAGCACCTTTTTCGGACCGTCCGCCGTGACCCCGCGGACCGTCCGCCAGACCCACGCGGACCGTCCACCCGGTCACCTCGGACTGTCCGCCCGGGACTTCGCAGATTGCCTAAGTCCTTCGCTTCTTGAGTTGCGCTTCCGTGTTGCTTTGAGTTGGGGTTTGTTCCTAGGGTTGGTAGGTCCGTTGTGACTACGCGACCTTGGCAAACTCATGTGGGAATCCACGGTTGTGAATTTGGGGCATAGGCCGAGTTCATCCTTCGAGAAGAATTTTTATCGGCTCCCATTCACTCCCCCCCTCTCTGGTCGCCTAATCGGTCCTTCAAGGACACACCCAGATAAGAAGCAAGGATAGAGAGGACTCCTTGTTGACGGTGTATATGCGTATCAAACTTCGTTTGGACTTGCAAGCGGACAAGTCCTCCGTTGTAGCCAAGGGACCCTTCTTCCCTCAAGTGTGAACCCAAGGTATCGAATCCGTGGAACAAATGTGTGATGCAAAATCCTATCTATTAAAGCCGAGAACACTTAGATCTTCAAAGGGGAATCTTATGCATCTAATCTAAAGAACATCATAAAAATGAATCTAATCTATGAAAGCCGGAGGTAGCAAGAGGTAGAGAGGGATAGGTAAAACCAATCTAGAGAGATTGGATCAAGCTTTTGTTGAAGTTCCGAGCAAAGAAGAAATAGCCAAGTTGAATCTCATAAAAAGCATCTTTAAATCACGGTTTTCCGTCCAACTCCGAAGACGCCCACCTTTTGGAGCCACCGTTCTGTCACAACGCACTCCTATTCGTGCGGGTTAGCCTAGGGCGAGTCCAATGGACAAGTTGAAATCTCTCGGAAGGTCAGGCATGCACCTCTAGCCACCACGGCTACAAGAACACCCTCTATGATCTATCTCGAGAATAGATCCTAAAGTAAGAAAAGCCGATTGAAATCAAAGTCGTAGGAGAAACATTCGATCGCTAGAAATAGGATTGCAACTTGATAATTCCACATAGTACATGATACATAAACAAGATCACCACCGGGATCCTACCTTGATCTTGCTTCTAGCTCCTGGAACTCCGACGTGGTCTTCCTTGCAAGGTTCCCACGTCGGCTAGGGAAACCCTAGACAACTAGCTCGACCCTCTCCTCTCCGGAATGGTGTCCCTCTCTTCTCTGCTCCTCGGCGGCGAATGACGAATGAGATGATGCGTGGCTCTTGGCCAGGGGGCTATAAATAGTCCGAGAGGCGGCTAGGTCAAAGGGGGGCACGAATGGGCCCAGAAATGGGCCGGGCCGGCCGGCCTGGGCCCATCCTGGCCAATTTCGTGGTCGCCTTCCTCGGTGATGCTTCCAGTGTCTTCTAGAACGTTCTCCCTTCTGCATGTGGGCCCTTGACATCAGTTTCTCTGCGGTTTAGATGAAGCTCCTTGTCCCGCAAGATTCAGCATTTTTCTGTTCAGGTCCTCGGAGTTTTTCGTCTTCACGAGTTGGTCCTTGGGCTTCTTGGAGTCATGTTCACTTCATTGCTTGACTTGTACCGGGCTTCAAGGTCTTGTCACAAGGTGCTTAATGAACTATACCCGGAAGTCTTGCTTTCAACGCTAAATTCCTGCATAAACATCAAACTCCAAAACCGACATGCACGAACGAACTTGTTATACCAAGGGGGTTAGTACCAATGGATAAGATATAAAATTCATGCCAACACCGAAGGTAAACTCATGGCTAGGTTGACGGAAATTCACCGTCAACATCTCCCCCATGCTTAAACCTTGCTCATCCTCGAGTAAGCCTTCGATGGATATCATCGTTGCCCTTCATTGTTTAAACATTGCACTTGATCATACACGAGAAAACATAATGCTCTCAAAAGTTTAGTTCATTAAAGTTCCATAATGTACTAGCCTTCATCCTTACGGAGGGTGGATATTAATTAAGCGCATCCCACAAGTATTAAACATACTCACAAAATTCAAATGGATCTCAGAAATTTTGAAATAAAGAATGAGATGAAAAAGAGCTAAACCAAGTTCAAAAATTTAAACCACCTTGCATCTTTCTCATGAACTCTCATCTTATCTTGTCTCTCAAGCCTATTTCTTCTACTCCTTTCCCTCTCAAAACATATATGTAAGTGGTAGGCTTTATGTGGAGCCTTGGGAAAGTTTAGTCCTACCAAGATATTATAAATGAGATGTTGTCAAATCAAGACAAGCTTCTCATAGTCTTACCGAGACTCGTCAAAAAGGTCATTGGAAAATAATTTTATATCAAGGAGGGGGAGAGAAAAATACACACACTTTGAGATAGGTGGACATGTGCAAATGGCAAAGACTGATCCCGAGGCACAAAGGATGTCCTCGTTATCGGATTGGACATGGTTGGAAAGATGAGTTTGGATCTTTTAATCTTGAAACCTTGAAATTCCTAATGCACTTTAGAGAACCGGGGAGTTCACTTTATTTTTATACATACTCATATATCTTTTTCTTTTCTCATATACTTTTTCTTTTCTCATATAATTTTTTTTCTTTATACTCATTTTTTCCTTTTTTTTATTTGCTCCCCTTGAACTCTAAATTGCATTGTACCTACCTCCTCCCCCATGCTTAGACGTTTGCTCGTCCTCGGGCAAAGGGGTGATAGAGATAAGGTAGGTACTAGAAATATTTTTCTTTGGAGAGATACTTGAAATCTTCAATCTTGGCACCATCTTGCGATCTTCCTCGAATTGACGATCCATACTCAATGATAGGTTGTGGTCAAGGAGGTAAACACAAAAGATGATATTTTGGTTTTAAGGGTGGATATCCGGCGAGGTTTGTGAAATCTCCGACGTGGGGATACACAATGCACAGATAAAAAGGCTAGCAAAAAGATAGATATGCAAAAACGGAATGACCAGCTTCTTAGTCTCGGGCCAAAGAAATCAAGGCCTGAAATAACTCACCCAAAAATAGATCTTGTATACTAAGTTTTTGCACTCAAATGTATATATGGCTCTGGATAGGTAGAGCAACATGCAAGTGGTATTTATGACAAGGTTAGCACTACTTTTAATAACAAAAATAAATCATCTTTAACCCATCTAAACTTGAGAGCACATAAAACACTATGGGTCTTTATTTTTATCATATCCTCCGCTAAAGATTAAGCTAGCATTTAGATAATTTCAGATTTGTATTTTAAGAGAGCATTAGCTTAATCATGCATAAAACAAGTACAAAGATAAACAAAGCGGCAACTATCATCATATATCAACATGGCACAAACTTTGTATCTTTGCCAAAGGTAAAAACAAGGTGGTGACTTTATTTATGATGAAAACAAACACTAACACACATGCTGAAAATTAAATAAAAAGACTGAAAACACTACGCATACATAGGCGCATACAAGCTGAAAATTAAAGAAAAGGGAAAAGGAAAGATAAACTAAAGCTCCTCCTCTCTCTAATCTTCTGCCGGTGGTTGATATTGATAATCTTGATTGTTGTACCTTTGCTCATAATAGGATTGAACTGCTCCTCCTATGAATTGTCCCGGCGGTGCTAAGTGAAGGCGTCCAAGCTCATAAGCGATGTTTGCATTTCCTTCACCCATTTGGTTTGCATTGGTTTGGATGGCTGCGATATTTTGCATGTTTCTCGCAGTGTATCCTCCAATGAAGGCCACACTTTGTTGTGGTTGAGGAAGATGTGCATATGGCTCCGCAAAGGCTACGTTGGGTACCGCAAAATTTGGTGGGGGCATGGCTGCACCACTCCCCCATGCTTGCATTGGTACACCACCGTAGTAACTCGGCGGCGCCGGAATTCCTCCAAATGGTGGCACATAATTTTGTTGCGCACCTCCTTCTTGGGCCGTGGAAGAACCTTCTTCTATAATCCTTCCTCTCTTATTTTTCTTCGCCGGCACAATAAGTCCTTCCTCTAACCAATCTTCTTTCCCCTCAAGAAAAAGTCTTAATCTTCCATCCGGAAGGGGCAAATTCACTTTGGCTACTTTGAAGCCTCCCCTCTCATCTCCGCTTATATACTTGCCTTGCTTCATATAATCAAATCCTAGGGAAGTCCCGACTAGGAGATGCTCCGGGTTTCTTGGAATTCCCGGTCTCAAAGAGATAGCCAACATGGAGAGATAACACCCCGAGCCAATATCTCCTGAACCTGATGTTGCTTCACAACACCACCGGTTGATCATAAGGTGAGTGGGGTCGATTGGCTACCTGACAATCAAAGCCGAGTAAAGCCAATTCACCTCCATGTCGGTTATCTTGGTCTGTCTCATTCTCCCCAAAATCCTCTTACACATCCATGAGTGAAACACTTGGATGATGGGGTTCCGGATACTATTTCTTTGCCAGTGAGCTTCTCCCGCGATCATACTCCAAAAACCTTCCAATGTGCCTCCATGCACATCCACTTGTTCCGGGGCTCCCTTTTGAAAACCAAGTAACTCCCTAATATATTCATAGGGAACCACTTGTTCAACTCCCTCCAAATGGAATGAGAGACTCGGCACTCCTTCATCAAGGATAGAGGCGCCATGGTCATGAGGATTTCCAAGGCAAATTCCTTGTGGGTGTTTGCCGACACTCCGTTGGAGAATTGCACCTAACCTAGGTGTCCCAACATGTAGTAAATATCCGTACAAAAACCCAGCACTTGGAGAGCTTGATCATCGAAGTCGACGTTCGCTACAAGCCTCTTCTCAAGGCGAGTGAGCTTCTCCTTCTCATCCTCCGTCTTGATAATAAACCCATACTTGGAATACTGCGGAGTGTATGGAGGTGGAGCGGATGATCGTGTCGAGCGGCGAGGTCGGACGGGCGGCTCCTCCGTACGTCCTTGAGGTTCGGTGAACCTCATAGACGAGCTTCGTGTGGCCCTCATGCCACCGAGGAGAAGAGTGTCGTTCCTCCTCGGTGGTGCCGTGTCCTCCTCCATACTCCAAGGAGACTCGGAGACCGAGTGCCTCCTCGAAGAGGTTGTCGATGATGGCTTGGACGACGACGATCCCTTCTTCTTGGTGAAAAGACTTGTAGTTTTCTTCCACATGGTTGCTGCACTCTCCTCACAAATATAAACCCGGGGTTTTCAACCGGTAACAAGGCACACAAATATTATTTGGATTATGGACTTTGAGTGGATTTAGGATGGATTTTGTTGGACGAAACAAACTCGGAGGGAAGGCTAAGTCTAAGTTGCTTCTGGACTACGAGCTCAAGCACACGAACAAGGAACTGGGCAAATGACTTACCTGAGGAAGACGGGCACTAGGGGACTTTTAAAGGGGGTAGGCCAGCCGGCCTGGGCCGACCGGCCTGGGGGCCTCGCTGCTCCTCCTGGCTCGGTTCTTCTCCAGTGCACTCATGCTTGCTTTGTTGCTTTGTGACCGCGTGCTCCATGGGGTTGCACCGCCCAAATGTTCTCGTCCACTCCTTTGCTTGTATTATTGATCCCTCCACATGATAGTTTTGCTTTGAGTCACTTCCATGGTCCCTTGCCTCACATGCCTCCATGAGATTCCTGCAAAACAAAGCTTTGGCTACCCCCCATGCTTGTCCTTTGCTTGTGTTTTGATGAAAGATGTTGGAAGGGCATCCCGTGATACATCATGGTGCATGCATGGTTAAGTTAATCAAATTGCCTCCCTCTAAGCATGTTTTAATGCTATGTACTTCTCTAATTTCAAAAAATAAAATTAAACTCAGAGCTTGCAATGAGTTCAAATATAAATTTAGAGGAGTTTTTAAAGCATTAAAAACAAATGTAAGTCGAAAATGTTTTCTGACTACTTTTATTTTGGTCTCACCAGTATTGTTTGCTTCCATTAGTTGAGAGCAAGCTTTTCCCGGCTTGATCATTTGGGCATAGGTTTAGGTTCTAATTTTGGTTAAATTAGAGAGATTTTGAATGAAATAAATTAAAGGAGGCTTAGAAAAATTCTAACTCTAGAGAAACCAAGGATATGGATTTTAAAACCAACCAAAAGTCAAGTTTCTAGGTTCACGCGAGTCCTACCACGCGCTGAAATTTAAATAACATCTAGGTACAAGGTGTGGCTCTACTCGTGTGTTTTTAGCATGTAAAACAAGTCAACCAAAACACCATGAAGAGGACGAAAGGTTGAGATAGGTTCTGAATTTTTTTTTTTGGTTTTGGTTTCTCGAAAAGAAGCAAATAACTCATAGGATGGCTCATGTAAAGGGTTTATGATCCAAATAAAATATCCAACCAAGAATTATGTCTCTAACATTATTCAACCACTTTAAGTCTAATGTCTTGCGTAGCAATATTTCAAAACTAACTTACTTGAAAAGACTCGAAAAATCTTGAATCGGGTTGTCCTCCCGGTAGCTTATTCTTGACTCGACGAAACGGGTTGCCTCCCGCCTAGCACTTCGTTTATAGTCCATGGCTAGACTTCTTCACTTGATTACTTCGGATCAACGCTCTTTGCGGGCGTTGCAATCTTGGGTACCCACTTCCGCACCATCTTGGGCGCGGGCTTATTCTCCGGCTTAGTCATCTTTTTGGTCTTCACAGGCGGCTTTTGTTCCTTTATCTTGACGGATGCAACAACCTCTTTGATTTCCTTCGCTTCCTTCTTATCCGGCTCTTCCTTCTTCCTTGGCTCTTCCTTACTAACACGACGATGAGGCGGAATATATTTAACTTTGATCATATTGCATACCTTGAAGCGTGGTCAAAACTTGAAGGAACTTCTCTCGCCATTGATGTCGAACTTGATCTCCCCCTTGCCGACATCGATGGTAGCTCCCACGGTCTTGAGGAAGGGCCTCCCAAGGATGAGTGGTGGCTTCTCCCTCTCTCCCATCTCGAGCACCACAAAGTCGACGGGGATGAAGTGGTGTTCGACCTTCACGGGCACATCCACGGCGATGCCCAAAGGGTAGCGAATGGAGTTGTCACCCAACTCCAAGCACATGGTCGTAGGCTCTAACTCCGGTAGGCGTAGCTTCTCGAACACATCTCTTGGCATGACGCTCACACTTGCTCCAAGGTCGCACAATGCCTTCTCAAACTTGAACGAACCAACGGAACATGGAATCGTCGGGCATCTGGGGTCTCCTTGCTTCTCTAGTCCGTTTGCAATAGTGGTGCTACATTGCTCGGACATCTTAACATGATCTACCCCGAGTGTTGCTATCTCATACTTGTTTGCAAGAATATCTTTGAAGTAGCGAGAATATGTAGGAACTTGAAGGGCATCCAATAGCGGCATGTTGATGATTAACCTACGCACAACCTCCACAAACTTCTCAAAATGATTATCAAGTTTACCTCGGAACTAGTGTGGCTTAAGTTGCGGTATCTTCGTGTCTTCTCTCGGCATCTCAAACTCGGGCTCTTCGGTGATGATCTCGGTAACCTCCTCCTTAGCAAATTCCTCCGCCTCGGTGGATGGTTTAGGCTTTCTTGCTCCCGCGGAACGCTCCGGATCTTCGGTCTCCTTCCCCGAACGAGTTTGAATGGCCTTCGCCGTCTCGGGACCTTGAGGTTGTCCCGGAAGCTTCCCTTCATTAGCGGATAGGCGCCCGGCAAGTTGTCCCACTTGCGTCTCGAGCATCTTCATCATGTTGAGCACTTGATGGTTGGAGCTTCCGACCTCCGTCACCTTGCTATCGATGTTCTCCAACACCATGTCTATGGCTTTGAACTTGGTGACGGTGTCCTTGTTGATCTTAGCTTGCTTGTCCATGAAGTCCTTCAATTGCATACGAAGCGGAACCGAATTCGGAATGGATGAGCTTGCATTAAATTGAGGTCTACCTTGCCCGTAGTGAAAGTTCAGCAAACCCCCCTTCCTCATGTAGTCGAGCATCTTGGCTTCCTCTGGGCAATCCTTTTGGACATGGCCATATTCTCCACACTCTTCACATGTGGATCTTGCTTCGACAGCCTTTAAGTCTTGAGCTTCTTTCTTCTCTATCTCCATCTTCTCCAACCTCCGCATAAGCGAATCGATCTTGCCTTCGAGTATATCTTCCTTCTCCACTTGCAAGACTCCCTTGACGTTCCCCGTGGGTTGAACTAGAAGTAAGCGTCTGGATGACACCCATGTGTCATTATCCGCGACCTTCTTGAATAGAGTGAAAGCTTGGGTCGGCGTAAGCTCGATGATGGATCCTCCCGCCGATGCATCGATGATTGTCCTTGACGCCATGGTAAGTTCTTGATAGAACTTTTGAACGAGATCCTCCTTTGGGAACTTGTGATGTGGAACCGCCCGAGTGTACTCATTGAAGCGCTCGAATGCCTCCGATATAGTCTCCGTAGAATATTGAGCAAAGGTAGCAATCTTATTGCGCAAGCTTTGAGTCTTACCCGGTGAGTAGTATTCCTTCATGAAGGCTCTCATCAAGGTGTCCCAATTTTGCACCGTCTCCGCCGGTTGAGAGTAGAACCATTGCAAAGCCTTCCCGAGTAACGAAAACGGAAAGAGCCTTGCCCTCATTTGATCTTGAGTCACCCCGTCCATGTTGAATGTTTGACAAAGTTGAACGAACGCTTGGAGGTGAAGGTTCGGATCCTCTTTAACAGTGAAGGGTGAATGTTGCACCATGCGGATTGTTGAGATCTTGATCTCGAACGGCCTTCCGATCTTCGTGAGGTTCAAGATTGGTAGGTCGACGATGTCCGGGGTGCATAGCTCCCTGATCTTGCGCTCCGGCTGCGGTTGTTCTCCCATCGGTAGCGGTGGAAGTTGATTCTCCCTAGGGCTTGGAGGTGGTGATTCCTTTGGGGAGTCCGACGATCCTTCGGCCTCCACTTTTGGATCTACAAATTCCAGCTTTTTAGCTTGTGCTTCACGTCTCCTTAGCCTGTAAAGTTTTTCTAGATCATCCACAAAATTTTCGGGTTTGTTGGAGAGGTAGCCGTCCATCTCCTATTAGGGTTAGCTATAAACAAAATATATACAAAACAAAAAAATAAAAACAAATCTAAGAAAATTAGGGTTAGTCCAAAACTAGATTAGATTGATTTTGAGGATGATCAAAAGTTAGTAGATGCAAAAAGAAAAAACCAAAAGAAAACTGAAAATATTCACAAAAAGCAATAAAAGATCGAATCTTGATCACTTGCTCCCCAGCAACAGCGCCAGAAAAAGGGGCTTGTTGACGGTGTATATGCGTATCAAACTTCTATTGGACTTGCAAGCGGACAAGTCCTCCGTCGTAGCCAAGGGACCCTTCTTCCCTCAAGTGTGAACCCAAGGTATCGAATCTGTGGAACAAATGTGTGATGCAAAATCCTATCTATTAAAGCCGAGAACACTTAGATCTTCAAAGGGGAATCTTATGCATCTAACCTAAAGAACATCATGAAAACGAATCTAATCTACGAAAGCCGGAGGTAGCAAGAGGTAGAGAGGGATAGGTAAAACCAATCTAGTGAGATTGGATCAAGCTTTTGTTGAAGTTCCGAGCAAAGAAGAAATAGCCAAGTTGAATCTCATAAAAAGCATCTTTAAATCACGGTTTCCCGTCCAACTCCGAAGACGCCCACCTTTTGGAGCCACCGTTCTGTCACAACACACTCCTATTCATGCGGGTTAGCCTAGGGCGAGTCCAATAGACAAGTTGAAATCTCTCGGAAGGTCAGGCATGCACCTCTAGCCACCACGGCAACAAGAACACCCTCTATGATCTATCTCGAGAATAGATCTTACAGTAAGAAAAGCCGATTGAAATCAAAGTCGTAGGAGAAACACTCGATCGCTAGAAATCGGATTGCAACTTGATAATTCAACATAGTACATGATACATAAACAAGATCACCACCGGGATCCTACCTTGATCTTGCATCTAGCTCCTGGAACTCCGACGTGGTCTTCCTTGCAAGGTTCCCACGTCGGCTAGGGAAACCCTAGACAACTAGCTCGACCCTCTCCTCTCCGGAATGGTGTCCCTCTCTTCTCTGCTCCTCGGCGGCGAATGACGAATGAGATGATGCGTGGCTCTTGGCCAGGGACTATAAATAGTCCGAGAGGCGGCTAGGTCAAAGGGGGGCATGAATGGGCCCAGAAATGGGCCGGGCCGGCCGGCCTGGGCCCATCCTGGCCCATTTCGTGGCCGCCTTCCTCGGTGATGCTTCCCATGTCTTCTAGAACGTTCTCCCTTCTGCATGTGGTCCCTTGACGTCAGTTTCTCCGCGGTTTAGATGAAGCTCCTTGTCCCGCAAGATTCAGCATTTTTCTGTTCAGGTCCTCGGAGTTTTCCATCTTCACGAGTTGGTCCTTGGGCTTCTTGGAGTCATGTTCACTTCATTGCTTGACTTGTACCAGGCTTCAAGGTCTTGTCACAAGGTGCTTAATTAACTATACCCGGAAGTCTTGCTTTCAACGCTAAATTCCTGCATAAACATCAAACTCTAAAACCGACATGCACGAACGAACTTGTTATACCAAGGGGGTTAGTACCAATGGATAAGATATAAAATTCATGCCAACACCGAAGGTGAACTCATGGCTAGGTTGACGGAAATTCACCGTCAACACCCCTAAAGATAGCACTACAGATGAGGTTAAAGGTCGATCTCTCGAGAACTTGCTCCGGGCACCGGCTAACCCCTGATCTGTCAGGAGACTCCGGCCTACGGATCTAAGACGAACCTCAACCTGCACTCTATCCGAACATGGAGGATTTCAAAGGATCGACAGGGCTGTCACCACCTGCGATCTACCTCTACCAATCCGTGGGATATAGGGCAAACGAAGGATAACCCTTAGCCTAGACACTACGTCTATGCTACTGATTACTACCGTAGCCTGACTACGCTATCCTGCGGTGCGTAGCAACCTACGGCACTATACTAAATATAGAGCGACGAACCCGCAAGGAGGAGAACTGATCTCACTCAACTATAGGTACTACTAGCTTATGCTAACGGCATACGAGAGAGCACTCAGTCCCGTACTAAGCTTCCAACGTATATGAACGACTTGCAGCAGACGAATGTATAAACCCAGGATCTACGCGCTAGCAGGGGAAAAAGGCTACTCATGCAACCTAGCATAAACTATTAGAAAGGAATCACGAACACACTTTATTCTAATCAGAGCATGCAAGCATATCCACTTTATTCTAAATGACGAACATGAAAACAAACAGATATGAGCACTTATGAACCTATGCTACAAGATCGAAAGGTTGTGCTCGCGAAGAACACAAGCCTCTAAATCAGGAACAAGCGAAGAACACAAGAACATATCACCTATGCATGAATGCTACTTTAGTCTAAATAGAAAATGCGGAAATACTTACTTTACTCTAATTGAAGAACAAGCATCCATAGAGATACAACTCTCTCTCTCACTCTCCTACTCTCTAATCTACCAAGGAGAGGCCTCTCCTTTGAAGGTAAGCTCTCATCCTTGGGTGAATTGGTGTGTCTCTAAATGAGCCCCCTCCCCTTATATTTATAGGCCAAGGGAGGTAGGAGGAGCTCCAAGGTTGCCATGGGCACCACCAATAGGGTGGTGACACGTGGCACTGAGGAGTAGGGGCCAAGTTGCTGTATCTTGCGTGAGAAGGAGCTTGAGGTGGCTTCCTTCCTGCGTAAGCTACTGAATCTTGCGGTGTAAGCTTCTGGGAAGCTTCCCATTGCAGCCACACTTGTCCATGCGCCCCATGCTGCTGATGTGGCGTGGACTCGCGCCAGGTGTGGGCCCCGCTGGTGGGTTCCGCGTGATGAGGTGTGGGCCCTAGGTGACGTCATCTATCATTTGTTTGTTTATTTCATATCTTGTGCATACGAACTCCGATATAGGCAAATAATATATACATTTCGATCGTCTCGATGAGCTCATCGTAATGGTGCAGTCTAATTTGGCATTTGAGGTTGTTTATGATGACGTCCTATATAAGCCATTAGATCAGTTGCTCTCAACTGTTACATTTAGCATGTATTTCGGTGTGCCCTGCAACAAAAGCTAGAAACACCAACACTTGTGGAGATTGTCAGTATAAAGCTCTATCCTAGTGTTGATGCTCACTTTTTATTTATTTTATGCAGGAGTTGACGTCATAAAAGTAGTACTTAACAGCCGTCAACAGGGTTCCAATCGAAATCCTTCAATCAGAGGCCAAATCCGGAGTTTGAGGGGTCAAGATCAAGCACAAAGATGCACAAGACATCTGTCTATGATTGAAGGAACAAGCTGTGCACGAAAATCCAACAAAAACAGCTCGAGAAAGACACGAAAATCACTCGAGCCACAAGAAGGCAATCGATGCAACCATGAATGCTTCCATACACTCGGAGGTCAGATTTGTCGAGGACGGCCGTAAGGGGTCCCCTAACCAAGGGGAAAACCACCCTCTTAAAACGCAATCGCACCCGAAAGCACCTCACAATTTAACCACAACCAAGCACGCGTAAGGCCCACGGCCTGCTACGGTCCAGCGGCCCCCAAGGCCCGGACGAGGGACCCGGTCACCCTCGAGTCAATCTCCGCCTCGCTTGAGGGTCGGGCGCCCCACGAACGGATCTCCGCCTCGCTTGAGGGTTCGGCACCCCTCGAGTGGGTTTCCGCCTCGCTCGAGGGTCCGACACCCTCGAGCGGATCTCCGCCTCACTTGAGGGTCTAGCACCCCTCGAGCGGATCTCCGCCTCGCTGGAGGCTTACCCTCGACCCACGGCGCCTCGCCTGTCTCCCCCGACAGGAGCATTAAATGCTCTGACCCGCCGCGGGTGCCATGGTCAAAAGGTGAATCCTCCCCATGCTGCTCCGCTGGCACCGCCCGGGAATCTGGCCCCGGCGCTGTGTGGCCAGTCCGTCACTATGCAGCCCTCCCCAGTGCTGTGTAGGCACTGCACACGCACTGTGCGGACAGGCTAGTGTCATTCCAAAACACTATGCCGCCTACTCCCGTCCTCCTCCCACTGCGAGCCCCACGAAAGGGCATGGGAGCACCCTCGAAGGGTGTACAGGTGGCGACCAGGCGCACGACCCGGGCGGCGTCGTCACGTGGGATGCACGGAGCACGTCTTATCCACCATCTCCGGCACTGTGCGGCCATCTTCGACGCTGTGAAGCCACTCCCGGCGCTGTGGCGCCCTGTGCCGACGCGACACCATCACACCGGTGCCTGTGCATCCAAAGCTCTTCCCTCAGCAATACCCTCGAACGAGCGTGGGCGCACCCTCGAACCGGCGTACGGAGGACGACCAAACATGGACGTCGGTCAAGACTACCCTCAAAGTCATCCCCGGACAAGCACAGGAGCCGCCATGTCGCCCGCAAGGGCCGGGATTCACCATCAAGCCGTCCCAGAGGCGAGAATCCGCCAGGACAACCGTCACGCCAGGAGCACTATATACTGGTACATTGTTACTATATATAACACCGTGCAGCATGTCTGTAACCTGCCTCCCCTTGGCCTATAAAAGGAGGAGGCAGCCGCCCAGCTGCGGGCATCCGCATTGCATTTTCGCATTCACATACGCCTTCACACCACACTCAACCCCTCCCCCCCCAATATTGGCACTTTGCCTCAATCATCCTAGCAGGGACTTGCAGGCTTCTCCTCCTCTCCCACCTTGCTTGTAGCCCCCTCTACAAGCACATCAGGTGCAAATCAATACAGAGCACATGCGCAATCTGCTAGACGTACGACCCCCATGGCCAGAACCAGGATAAACCCGTGTCCCTGTGTTGCCATTTGCACCGCCCATCGAGAGGCTGATCACAACGTATCTTACTAGTCAGTGTTCGGACTAATCCTAACACTGACAAGATTCTCTACAAAACGGTGAAGAAAATCTAAGCCTAAAGAGCAGGGAAATGAGAAGCAGTCCGGATGGATGAGTTGCCCTGAAACCCTAGAGCTATATATATGAAGTCTCTCCGGGTTGGGCAAATGACCAAGCTACCCCTAGAACTTAAAATGAGATACACACCCCTCAGGGCAATATGGTCAAGTAGCACTTCCTCTTCATCAGGCAGCCACGCCTTCGCCGCAATCCGCGTCCTCCTGACGCAAGCCCTGCGATCCCGCCGTGTGTCCCCCGGCATCGAAGCTTTTCAGCGCGCCAGTATCCCGTCTCCGCCCGCCGAGCCTCCGGTCTAGGTTTTGTGGCTCAACCAAGTAACCCGACGGTTTTGTGGTGAACCGTCGCAAACCGCACATGCAGACTCCGGTCGTGAGCCGCTACCCTGCACCGGCTCCAGTCGACGACTTCGTCTTGCTTTTCTTGCCACCATGCGGCCCACACTTGATCCCATTCGGCCACCGGGTCCATCGAGCCTGTCTCTCCACTCCTCGGAGGCCCCGCAAGGCTAAGACCCTTCATGCTCGCTCTTCACCTGCACCAACACAAATCAAGCCGCAACCTGCACCTGCAATACTCGGCCAAGAGTCAGTCCACACCACGTTGTCAATCACTAATCACACCAGGGAGCGACCATCCACCGGTCCTCAGACGCTCCTGTCCTCAATCTTCCCCTTGATGAGTGCATTGACAACACACATAGTAACCAATTCAGAGAAAAGAGAAAAAGAAAAGAAACGAACAAAAAACTCAAACAAGTGATCAAAAGCCAAACAAAAGCCAAAATGAGATCACTTGAGAGAGAAAAATCTCGATCCCCTAAGGCAAGGGCAACGGCTCGACACAACCGAGATAAAATGCTCCAAAATTGCTGACTCCTCAAGGTGAGGCAAAAGGGCTCGACATCATCGGCAAAAGAGCACAAATAAAATTAAGGCAACAAAGAGCTCGGAAAGCATGAATGTAAGCTCCCCCTGTACAAATGCATTTCTCCCAATTTTCTCCACCTTGATGCAAAACTCCCCTTGGATGCATGAATTGGGTACCCCCCCTTTGTTGGTAATGCATGAATCAAGTCTACAAATGCAAGTATGTGCTTCTCAAATAAACAAAGAGCACTACAACATGCTAAAAATGAGACATAGACAAGCAAGATAACCACATATTCAGTACAAGCATCGCCAACACGATAGATAGGAACATATAAGCATGTGACATAGCCATAAACAAAATCAAGCATTTTTCACAAAGTTTCCCTCTCATGAGCATAGGACCTAAGCATGATCAAAATGAGCACAAACAACATATAACCCACAAACTTCATGCAAGGTCACAAGTTCTCAACACAAGATCATCACAAACACCTACAAGCTATCTCATGTCATGTCAAAGCCACTGAGCCATGTGTCCACTTCTAGATATGAGACTTCTCAATGGTGAACATCGTGCAATGGTTTAGCACCCAAGATAAGGAATTTAAAGCAAATTTGACATAGAAGCATATTTTTCAAGCATAAGCATTTCATATACCAATTTCATGATTTAGAATTAAGCATGGTACATGAAGTGCCTTTTTGGCAAAAAGAAGCTTAGGCTTCTACCCCAAATGAAAAGAGCATGATTCCCAAACACAAATTAAGTAAGATGTAGTCATATGAGCAAAATTTGAGCATGAAAGGCATTCAACTAACAAGAAAGGATCATATATAGCATTTTCATAAAAGTAAGCCATCCACATGCATATATGTCCCAAAACTACCAAGAGCATAGCTATACATCACAAGAGCTTCACTAGCAAGGTCATAAGCTCGAATCCATCATATCACAATGATCAATGTATATAGGAGAAGCACATCTCTAAAGCATATGATACAAATGCAGTCTATGATACAAAGATGCAAACATGATGTGATAAAAGAATAAAAATGCAACATGCATATGTACATCAGACTCCCAACCGAAGCTCAAAAAGGAAAAACCACACCAAGCTGTCCTCGCAAACGAGCAAATGTAGTTTGATCCAAAGTCTTTGTCAGGATATCAGCGAGCTATTTCTCGGTTGGCACATGGATGAGATCTATGTGTCCCTTCTCAACATTATCTCTTACGAAGTGATATCTCACCTCTATATGTTTGGTTCTGGAGTGTAGCACAGGATTTTTGGCAACACTAATGGCACTCGTGCTATCACACATGAGAGGAACATGGGTACACTTCTCACCAAAGTCACCCAGCGTGTATGTGATCCAAAGCAGCTGGGAGCAACAACTAGCAGCAGCTACATACTCGGCTTCTATGGTAGACTGAGCTACACTTGACTGTTTGCGAGAAGACCAAGAAACAAGCGAGGAACCCAAAAACTGACACGTCCCCGAAGTTGACTTCCTATCGACTCGACACCCCGCAAAATCAGCATCCGAAAAGCCAAGAAGCGAAAGGGAAGAGGATGCCGAGTACCAAAGACTAAGCTCATGAGTGTATCAAAGATACCTGAAAATCCGCTTGATGGCCTGCCGATGTGAAGTCCTCGGCGATGCCTGAAAGCGAGTGCACAGACATATAGAAAACTGAATGTCCGACCTCGTTGCCGTCAAGTACAAGAGGGAGTAGATCATGCTCCGGTACTCTTTTTGGTCCACGGGCTCTCTGTCCTTGTTTGCATCCAGTGATGTAGTCGTACTCATCGGTGTCGACAGGGGCTTCGAGTCGTCCATCTTGAACTTCTTGAGGATGTCCTTCGTGTACTTAGCTTGATGCACAAAGGTTCCCTCCTTTGCCTGCTTGATCTGAAGCCGGAGAAAGAATTACAATTCTCCCATCATAGACATCTCGATTTCTTTGCTCATGTCCTCTGCAAACCTTGAAACCAAAGAGTGAGACAAGCCGCCAAAGACAATATCATCCACATACACCTGAACAATTAGGATATCATCGCCCTGCTTGAGGAGAAAAAGAGTCTTATCTACTTTGCCCATCTCAAACCCCTTGCTGAACAAGAACCCCCTCAAACGGTAATACCATGCCGAGGGAGCTTGTTTCAGCCCATACAATGCCTTCCTCAGCCTATACACTCGGTGGGGAAACTCACCACTCTCAAAGCCTGGTGGTTGCTTCACATAAACCTCTTCCTCCAAAAACCCATTCAAAAAGGCACTCTTCACATCCATTACGTACAATTTGAACCCCTTAGCCACAAAAAAGGCTAGAAGGATCCTAATCGCCTCCAAACGGGCTACAGGAGCAAATGTCTCCTCATAGTCTATCCTCTCCTTCTGACTATAGCCCTGAGCAACCAACCTCAATTTGTTTCTCACCACCTCACCATTCTCACCCTCTTTGTTTTTCCACACCCATTTTGTCCTGATAGGTTTGCAATGTGGTGGTGGCTCTACCAACTCCCAAACTTGGTTTCTCTCAAAGTTCTCTAACTCCTCATGCGTTGCATTCACCCAATTGGGATCAGAGAATGTGTGTCCAATGTCTTTCGGCTCAAAGGTAGCAACAAAAGCCGAATGAGAAAAGTGAGAAACATTCCTGGACCTTGACCGTGTCGTACATTCATTGATGTTGCCGATGATTCTTGAGGGAGGATGATCAACTTGAACGCACCTCGGTGCCTCTCGCCTGGAGACGACCTCCCCCTCAACAGTAGCTTCCACTTGATCTCGCTGGATCGTAGTCGGTGTAGGGAATGGGCCATCCTGCACCATAGTCGTCGTAGTGGAAGTAGAGGGTACATGCGTGGCTAGAGCTTCACCATCATCTCCAGCATCATCCTCCTCGTCCTCAAAGATCTTCTTCCCAATTTCGTCGTCACCTGCACATTCAAAGACAAGTGAACTGCATGGCTGGGTCTCGTCGAAGGTAACCTCACAAGTTTTCATGTCTAGGTTAGTATCAAGGTTGAGCACACGAAATGCTCGAGAATGACTAGCATAACCCAAAAAAATGCCATCGGAGGACCTCGACTCAAACTTATCAAGCCTACCCTTCTTGAGAATAAAGCACCGACAACCAAAAGCCCTGAAATGGCTCACTCTAGGTGCTCGCCCATGCATGAGCTCATAGCACGTCTTGTTCAAGAAGGCCTGAAGAAAAATCCGGTTCCCAACATGGCATGCGGTATTCACCGCCTCAGCCCAATATCTCCTCGGAGTCCTATGCTCATCGAGCATCGTCCGAGCCATCTCACAAAGGGAACAATTTTTCCTCTCAACTACACCATTCTGACAAGCTACATAGGGAGAAGAAAATTGATGTTCGATACCCAAATCACAACAAAAGGTTTCGAATCGAGAGTTTTTAAATTCAGTGCCATTGTTGCTATGAATAGCTCGAACAGCATCTCCATTCCTCTCATTCTTCAACCTCAAGATTAGATCCCGGACAAAACGAAATGTCTCCCCCTTGTCAACCAAAAAGAAGACCCAAGCATAGCGAGAATAGTCGTCCACTATCACAAGGACGTACCATTTCCCACCCGCCGAGCACACACGAGCTGGACCAACCAAGTCCATATGGAACAGCTCGCATGGCTTCTCTGTCATAACGGATGTCAGAGGCGGGTGAGAGGCGGCGACCATCTTACCATGCCTACACGGAGCACATACCAAGTCCTTTTGGTACTTCAACTTAGGCAATCCTAAGACCAAACCTAGCCCACTCAAGCGTGACAACAAGTCAAAACTCAAGTGACCTAGTCTCCTATACCATTTCCAAAGCTCCACCGAAACACCAGCAACCAAACAACGAGAAGAGCCGACACACTGAGAAAAATTGGCTCTGAAAATCTGACCCTCGGGGATGATCGTGCACACAAGATCACCTTGAGAATCCAAAATAGGAGAAGCGCTCGTTTTGAAACGGACCTCAAAACCCTAATCAAGAAGTTGGGACACCGAAAGAAGATTGAACCCCAAAGACTTGACAAGAGCAACACGCCTAAGAGTCACAGACTCGCTCACCTTCACCGTGCCCACTGAAAGAACTCTACCTTTCCAATTGTCCCCAAAAGTGATGTACTCTTTGGTCATCACCGGGGTGAGGCTGGAGAACCACCTTCGATCTTTAGGCATGTGTCGAGAGCAACCAGAGTCGATCAACCAAAAGCCCTCCATGCCTCCCACCTGAAAATAAAAAACGAGAGCAAGAGTGAGCAAACGACTCAACATTGGGGTTAGTACAAAATGAATCAAACTAGTGCCGTGCCATTTGCTCAAAAGTGGGGTTAGCAAAATCCATCCTATCACTCCTAGGTAGAACACCCACACGTCTCCTTGGAGGACTATGCGTACCACAGAGTGGAGACCGTGGCCCGTAGCTCCTCTGAGACCTAAAGCTGCGATCATTCCCCCCATACTCGTATTGGCCACGAGTGAAGGAACGTCCAGCAAACTCACCACGCCCGAACCCAACACGCTGTTGACGGTGAATTTCCATCAACCTAGCCATGAGTTTACCTTCGGTGTTGGCATTGATTTAATATCCAAACTAACGATCCCAACACTCATCATACGTCAAGTTCGCACTCGCATGTGGTATTTGGAGTTTATTGTTTACGCAGGGTTTTAACGCTAAAACGGAGACTTCACAGGAAAGTTCATCAAGCACTTTGTGAGAAGATCATGAAGCCCGGCACAAGTCAAGACACGAAGTGAACATGACTCCAAGTGGCCCAAGGACCGAAGCGTGAAGCCGTGAAACTCTGAGGACCTGGACGGAAAAGGCTGAAGCTTGCTCGACAAGGAGCCCTATCCAAACCACGGAGAAACTGACACCAAGGGCCCACATGCAGGAAGTGGAAAATTCCAGAAGACACAAGAAGCAACCGGGAGGAAGCCGGGGCCGAACTAGGCCAAAACGGGACCAGGCCGGTCGGCCCAGGCCGGCCGGCCCAGCCCATTCCGAGCCCAGTTCGGCGCCACCTTTGACCTAGATGCCATTCGGACTATTTATAGCCCCCTCGCCAAGAGCCACAGATCAATTCATTCGTCATCCGCCGCCGAGGAGCAGAGAAGCTAGAGGGACACCATCTCGGAGAGGAGGGTCGTGCTAGTTGTCTAGGGTTTCCCTAGCCGACGTGGGAACCTTGCATGGAAGACCACGTCGGAGCTCCGGAGCAAGGATCAAGATCTAGGTAGGATCCTGATGGTGATCTTGTTCATGTAATCATTCATGGTGAAGTTTTATAGTGAATCCGATTTCTAGCGATCAAGTGCCTTCTCGATGATTTTGTTCTCCCTTGGTTTTGCTTCTTTCCCAATCTATACTTAAGATAGATTGCCTAGGGTGCTCTTGTAGCCGCGATGGCTAGAGGTGCATACCGGACTGACCAAGTGTTTTCAACTTGTTCTTCTTGAACTCGCACTAGGCTAACCCGCACGAATAGGAGTGCATTGTGACAGGGTGGTGGCTCCAAAAGGCGGGCGTCTTCGGAATCGGATCGGAGGCCACGGTTTAAAGATGCTCTTTATGAGATTCGCTTTTCTATCTTCATCTATCTTGTTTGGAGCTACAACATAAGCATGATCTAGGCTCTCTAGATCGGTTATCTCTTTGCTTTCTCTTGCTACCTCTTGTGTTTAGTAGATTAGATTAGATTAGATGTGTTTTCTTGAGGATCTCTTAGATTAGATGCAACTTGGTTCTTCAAAAGGAGTTTCTTTGCCTTACTAGATTGAATCCTTGCATTGCACATTGTTCCACGGATTCGATACCTTGGGTTCTCACACTTAAGGGAAGAAGGGTCCCTTGTCTACGACGGGGGATTTGTCCGCTTGCAAATCCAAATGAACTTTGATACGACAATCAACCGTCAACAAGCCCCTTTTTCTGGCGCCGTTGCCGGGGAACAAGCAATCAAGATCCAATCTAGTATCGCTTTCTTGTGAATATTTTTCAATTTTTCTTTTGATTTTCTTTTGCATCTCTTAACTTTGATCATCCTCAAAAAGAAAAAAAATCAATCTAATCTAGTTTTGACTAACCCTAATGTTTCCTTTTAGATTTTTGTTTTTGCTAACCCTAACCAGAGATGGATGGCTACCTCTCCAAGAAACCCAAATATTTTTGTGGATGATCTAGGAAAACTTTACAGGCAAAGGAGACATGCAACACAAGCTAAAGGATTGGAAACCCTAGATCCAAACGTCGAGACTAAAGGATCGTCGGAATCTCCAAAGGAAACTCCACCTCCAAGTCCAAAGGAAGATCAACCTCAACCGCCACCCATGGGAGAACAACTGCAACCGGAGCCCAAGATCGAGCTATGCACCCTGGACATTGTTGATCTACCTATCATAAACCTTCAAGACGCCGGAAGTCCGTTCAAGATCAAGGTCTCAACTATCCGCATGGTGCAACACTCGCCTTTCACCGGTAAAGAGGATCCAAACCTTCACCTCCAAGCATTTGTTCAACTATGTCAAACTTTCGATGAGGATGGGGTGACTCAAGATCAAATGAGGGCAAGGCTTTTTCTGTTCTCACTACGTGGGAAAGCTTTGCGTTGGTTCCACACTCTACCGGCGGAGTCGAAGCAAGATTGGGAAGTGTTGATGAGGAACTTCATGAAGGAATATTATTCACTGGCCAAGACTCAGAGTTTGCGCAACAAGATTGATACGTTTGTTCAATCTCCCACGGAGATGATCGAAGAAGCTTCAGAGCGTTTCAATGAATACATGCGAGCCGAATTCCTTGAGTGGCATATCGGTTTACTTATGAGGACGATGGAGAAGATGGAGACAGAGAGAGAAGCTCAAGACCTAAACGCTGCCAAGGCAAGATCCACATGCGAGGAGTGTGAGGAGTACGGCCATGTCCAAGGCAAACCCCGATTTAATGCAAGTTCGTCCATTCAAGATTTGGTTCCTCTTTGTACATAATTGAAGGACTTCATGGACGAGCAAGCTAGGATCAACAAGGACGCCGTTACTAAGTTCGAGACTATGGATAAAATATTGGAGAATTTAGATGGTAAGGTGACGGAGGTCGGAAGCTCTATCCGTGAAGTGTTCATCATGATGAAGAAGCTAGAGACGCAAGTGGGACAACTTGTCAGGCACCCGATGGGTAATGAAGGAAGATTGCCGAGACAACCCCAAGGTCCCGAGACGGCGAAGGCTACTCAAACTCATTCGGGAGAGATGGAGGATCATACTAAGGAGACCACGAAGATCACGACCGAAGGACCGGAGTTTGAGATGCCGAGCCAATACATGAAGATGCCTCCACGCTACTTCCGAGACATGCTTGCCAACAAGCACAAGATGACATTATGCGACCTTGGAGCAAGTGTGGGAGTCATGCCAAGAGACGTGTTCGAGAAGTTATGCCTACCGGAGCTCAAGCCTATGGCCATGTGTCTAGAGTTGGGAGACAACACTATTCGCTATCCCGTGGGAATCGCCGAAGATGCACCCGTTAAAGTTGGAGAGATCAAGTTCGACATCTACGGCGAGGGATGCACATTCAAGTTTCAACCACGTTTGAAGGTATGCAACACGTTCAATGTTAAATATGTTCCACCTCATCGTCGCTTTATCAAGGAAGAGCCGGAGAAGAACGAAACAAAGATCAAGGAAGTTGTGCATCCGTCAAGACCAAAGAAGAAAGCCAGCCTGTGAAGACCAAAAAAATGACTAAGCCGAAGAATAAGCCCGTGCCCAAGATGGTGCGGAAGTAGGTACCCAAGATTGCAACACCCACAAATAGCGTTGATCCGAAGTGAAGAAGAGAAGAAGTCTAGCTATGGACTATAAACGAAGCGCTAGGTGGGAGGCAACCCGTTCATCATGTCAAGAATAAGCTACCGGGAGGACGACCCGGTCAAGAATAAAAGCTACCGGGAGGGCAACCCGGAAAATTTCCGAATTCCAAGTAAGTTAGTCATAGAATTTGCTACGCAAGACATTTTATTAACTCCTAAGTGGTAGAACAAGTTTTTAGAGAACCTTTTATTTGCTCGGTTATTGTATTTGAGTTTTTCTATCTTAAAACCAATGACATGAGCCATCCCAGGTTTTATTTCCCTCTTTTTGGGAAACTAGAACCAAAAATTCAAATCCTATTTGAGCCTTCCATCCTCTCCATGATGGTAGGTTCAATTTTGTTTTGCATGTTAGAAACACATGAGTAGAGCCTCGCTATGTTCCTTAATGTTTTTAAATCTTTTGACACATGCTTGGACTCAAGTGAACCTAGGGAATTCAATTTTTGGTTTCATCTAACTTAACATCTACCGATTTCTCTAGAGCTAGAGTTTTTCCAAACCCCTTTGTTTTATTTATTCAAAATCTCTCTCTCATGTTTGGCCAAATTTAGAACCTAAACTCATAACCCCACGGTCAAGCCGGGGGAGCTTGCTATCAATTAATGAAAGCAAACAATCCCGGTGCAACCAAAATAAAGGTAGTCGAAAAGTTTTCGACTTACAAATTGTTTTTGATGTTTAAAAACTCCTGTAATAATATATTTAAACTCGTTGCTAGCTCTGAGATAATCTTTAATTTATGAAATTTAGAGGAGTGATTAGCATCAAAACATGATCAAGGGAGGGTTTTGAGGTTTATTTAACACCTCGTGCTCGATGATGCATCATGGGAAGGCTTTATCTTCAAAACATCTTGGGCACATGTAAAAGACAAGCATGGGGGAGGGCACAATGACTTTGTTTTGCAGGAAATAAGTGAAAGCACATGAACCATGGGAGACAAGAAGTGACAAAAAGATTAAGGAGGGAGACATTGATCTCATCATTCAAAACAAAGGAGTGGCCGAGGGAGTTTGGCTGATGGATTCTTGTGGAGCATGAGGACACAAGGACATAATGCAGCAAGGAGCAAGTGGGAGAAGAGCCGAGGCAATTGGGGCAGCAGGGACCCTAGGCCGGCCGGCCTGGTCCGGTCGGCCTGGCCTCTTTTTGTGGCCCCCGACGCCCATCTTCCTTAGGTAAGCCTCTCATCCAATTACAAGTTCATGCTCCCATGTTCATAATCCAGAAACCTCACGAACCACTCAGAAATATTCGTGCCTCGCTTCCTTCTCTAAAAATTCCCAAAAATTCGTTACAATTATTGTCCTTCCATATACTTTTTTGTGCATTTTCTCTACCGGCAAGAAACCCCCGGGAGAGTTGTTTGTGATTTTGTGCAGCAAGGCACGATGAAAAAGGCCATGAGCATCATCCTCAGAAGAAGGATATGATCATCATCGTCAGAGGTGCCATCTAGCTCTTCACGGAAGTATTCTTTCCGAATCTCCGCGAAGCATGGAGGAGGACGTGGCACCGTCAAGGAGCGACACGCTGCTCCTTGGAGGCATGAGGAGTACACGAAGTTGTCCATGTGGGACAAACCACAAGGGCACACGGAGGAGCCACCTGTTCGACCTCGACACGCAACTCGTTCATCTGCTCTGCCACCATATACTCCGAGACACTTCAAGTTTGTTTTCATAAAGACGAAGGATCAACCATGGGAGGAAGAAGAAATAGTGCTTCCAATTCGGTTTGATTTTTCCTTCTCCCTTTCTTTATTTTTCAGTTATGTGCAAATTTGTGTGTGCGAGCATTTTCTATTTTATTTTCAGCATGTGTGTGGTAGTAGTAGTTTTTGTTTTCCATCACCATGAATAAATTTCACCATCATTTTATGATAATTAATATGGATGGAAAATTGTGCCATGTTGATATATGATGACCGTTGCCTATAAATATCCTTGTACTTGTTTTATGCATGATTAAGCTAATGCTCTCTTTAAATACAAATCTGAAATTAATTAAAATGCTAGCTTAATCCTTTGCGGAGGTTATGATAAAGATAAGACCCATAGTTTTCTTTTCATGCTCTCAATTTTGGATGGGTTAAAGATGATTTGTTTTTGTTCTTAAAATTAAAGCTAACTTTGTCATTAATACCTCTTGCATGTTGCTCTACCTATCCAAAGCCATATATATATTTGAGTGCAAAAACTTAGTATACAAGATTTATTTATGGGTGAGTTAATTCAGGGCTTGATTTCTCTAGCTCGAGACTAAGAAGCTGGTCATTCCGTTTTTGCGTATCTATCTTAATGCTAGCCTTTTCTATCCGTGCATTGTAAGTTTCCACATCGGAAATTTTGCAAACCTCGCTGGATATCCACCCTTAAAACCCAATATATCTTTTTGTGTTTACCTCCTTAACCACAACCTATCATATGAGTATGGATGAACATTTCGAGGAAGATCACAAGAATGAAGGTGCCAAGGATTGAAGTAATTTTGGGAGACCTCCAAGATTACATGAAAGTTGCGTGAAGAATCCCTAAAAGATTTCAAGTGTTTCTTTCTAGGAAAATATAGAACTTTTAGTACCTACCTTGGCACAAAAATTTTTTCCACCTCTTTGCCCGGGGACGTGCAATCGTCTAAGCATGGGGGGGAGTTGCCAAGGAGGTAGGTACAATGTAATCTAGAGTTCAAGGGGGGTATAAAAAAAAGAAAAAAAAAGAGAAGAAAAAATGAGAAAAAGAAAAAGTATGAAAGAAAGAAAGAAAAAGGAGAGAAGAAAAAAATGTATATTAAGAGAGAAACAAAGAAAGAAAATAATAATAAATAAAGCTCTCCGGCTCTCTAGATGCATTAGAAGCTTCAAGAGGATTCAAGATCAAGACCCATACTCATCTTTCCAACCATGTGCAATCTGATAACGAGGACTTTGCTTGTGCCTCGGGATCACTCTTTGCCATTTGCACATGTCCACTTATCTTAAAAAAGTATGTGTTCATCTCTCTCCCCTCCTTGTAACATTATTTTTCCAATGACCTTTTTGACGAGTCTCGGTAAGTCCATGAGAAGCTTGTCTTGTTTTGATAATATCTCAATAATAATATCTTGATAGGACTAAACTTTTCCCAAAAGCTCCATATAAAGCCTTCCACTTATATATATTTTGAGAGGGGAAAGGAGTAGGATAAATAGGCTTTGAGAGACAAGATGAGATGAGAGTACATGAGCAAGATGCAAGGTGGTTTAAATTTTTGAACTTGGTTTAGCTCTTTTCTTCATCTCGTTCTACACTTCAAAATTTCTGAAATTCATTTAAAATTTGGGAGCATGATTAATTACTTGTGGAAAGAGCTTAATTGATATCCACCCTCCGTAGGGATGAAGGCTAGTACATTATGGAACTTTAACAAATTAAATTTTTGAGAGCATTATGTTTTCTCGTGTATGATCAAGTGCAGGGTTTAAATAATGAAAGGCAACACTGATATCCATCGAAGGCTTACTCGAGGACGAGCAAGGTTTAAGCATGGGGGAGATGTTGACGGTGAATTTCCGTCAACCTAGCCATGAGTTTACCTTCGGTGTTGGCATTGATTTAATATCCAAACTAACGATCCTAACCCTCATCAAATGTCAAGTTCACACACGCATGTGGTATTTGGAGTTTATTGTTTACGCAGGGTTTTAATGCTAAAAGGGAGACTTCGCGGGAAAGTTCATCAAACACTTTGTGAGAAGATCATGAAGCCCGGCACAAGTCAAGACACGAAGTGAACAGGACTCCAAGTGGCCCAAGGACCGAAGCGTGAAGCCGTGAAACTCCGAGGACCTAGACAGAAAAGGCTGAAGCTTGCGCGACAAGGAGCCCTATCCAAACTGCGGAGAAACTGACGCCAAGGGCCCACATGCAGGAAGTGGAAAATTCTAGAAGACACGAGAAGCAACCGGGAGGAAGCCGGGGCCGAACTGGGCCGAAACGGGCCTAGGCCGGTTGGCCCAAGCCGGCCGGCCCAGCCCATTCCGGGCTCGGTTCGGCGCCCCCTTTGACCTAGATGCCATTCGGACTATTTATAGCCCCCTCGCCAAGAGCCATGGATCAATTCATTCGTCATCCGCCGCCGAGGAGCAGAGAAGCTAGAGGGACACCATCTCGGAGAGGAGGGTCGTGCTAGTTGTCTAGGGTTTCCCTAGACGATGTGGGAACCTTGCATGGAAGACCACGTCGGAGCTCCGCAGCAAGGATCAAGATCGAGGTAGGATCCCGGTGGTGATCTTGTTCATGTAATCATTCATGGTGAAGTTTTATAGTGAATCCGATTTCTAGTGATCAAGTGTCTTCTCGATGATTTTGTTCTCCCTTGGTTTTGCTTCTTCCCCAATATATACTTAAGATAGATTTCATAGGGTGCTCTTGTAGCCGCGGTGGCTAGAGGTGCATACCAGACTGACCAAGTGTTTTCAACTTGTTCTTCTTGAACATGCCCTAGGCTAACCCGCACGAATAGGAGTGCGTTGTGATAGGACGGTGGCTCCAAAAGGCGGACGTCTTCGGAATCGGATCGGAGGCCATGGTTTAAAGATGCTCTTTATGAGATTCGCTTTTCTATCTTCATCTATCTTGTTTGGAGCTACAGCATAAGCATGATCTAGGCTCTCTAGATCGGTTATCTCTTTACTTTCTCTTGCTACCTCTTGTGTTTAGTAGATTAGATTAGATTAGATGTGTTTTCTTGATGATCTCTTAGATTAGATGCAACTTGGTTCTTCAAATGGAGTTTCTTTGCCTTACTAGATTTAATCCTTGCGTTGCACATTGTTCCACGGATTCGATACCTTGGGTTCTCACACTTAAGGGAAGAAGGGTCCCTTGACTACGATGGGGGATTTGTCCGCTTGCAAATCCAAATGAACTTTGATACGATAATCAACTGTCAACACACGCCTACCACCATCTCCTTATAGAGGCACACCTCGAGGTACAAACTCACGCCTCTCTCAAGGGTAAATGGTACGCACCACACCCTCACCCCTACGCACCATCCTAGGCTCAGGCACACCACGAGAAGGGCGGTACCTGTCCTTGTTTGCCATCTCCCTAGCAAACCTCTCCTCACGCTTCAACTCAGCTAGCTGGCCATCCCTCCCACAATGGTCACAATGGAATGGGATTGGCTTTAGCTTTGGCTGAGGCTTTGGGTTCTCTCTTGGTTGAGGCTTCTCCTCACTTGGTTTCTCTCCCTTCTTCCCAAAGAACTCGTTCCCCAAGTCACTCTTGAACTTGATGGGTTTTTGGAAGTTATTGGTTTGTGGTGGAAACACGAGAGGATCTTGAGTTATGTCCAGTCAGTTCCTAAGTGGGTTTGGCTTAGGAGCATAGGCATTTATGTGGAAGGTCTTTGGTGGAGCTGTGATATCACCAATCTCCTCATCACCACTGCACTCCTCAATCTTATCTGACCCAAGCGCTTGCACATCATAGAGCTTGTATACCTCAATCATCATCCTGAGCTGAGGCTCATGACCCGACAACCAACCCATCATCTTCCTCAACTCATCATTCACATCCTGCAAGCGATCAACATAGTGTGCAAGCTCCAAATTCTTCACAGCATTTATTTCACAAGTAGAGCATAAAGTAGGAATAGGAGCTTTCAGCTTAGCCTCTAGTGATCTAGCATAAGCAAGCAATACATCTAGCTTCTCATGCAAAACAGGACAAGAAGTGCAAGCACCAAGCTAGGAGGGCCTATATTTCATCTCATCTAGCTCAACCCTAGGCACATCTAGTTCCTCAACCTTGGAGGCATACTTTTCCTTAAGCACAGTCAAATCACCAAGGAAAGTAGAACCATCAGTGCATTCAAGTTCATCGGTCACAATAGGAGCAGACTTCAGAGAGTCTATTTTAGCCCTAGCATCAACAAGCAAAGACTCTACCTCAACCACCTTCTCCTTAGCCTCTCCAAGCAAAGACCTATACTCCCTCTTCTCCTTGTTGGTCTTTCCAAGCACATCATCACGGTTGTCAAGCAATTCATTCAGCCTAGCATTCTCCACTACCAAAAAGGCAGGATCATTGTTTACCTCGTCCTCAGAGTCGGAGTCCGAGTCATCCTTGTTGCTCTTCTTGCTCCCGGAGCTGTGTGCCATGCCGCAAAAGCCTTGGGCGGCTAAGCACTGGTCGTTGATGTTCTTGCTCGACCGCTTGCCCTTGTGCCGGTTCTCTTCTTCATCACTTGAGCTTGATGAAGAGTAGTAGGAGCTCGAGTCGATGTCGCTCGCTCCGGCAACCATCACACGCTCCTTCTTCTTGTGACCGCCACTCTTCCTCGGCCTCCGCTCGGACTTGTTCTTGCCCTTGTAATCGTCCCTCGAGCGGTGCTTGTGGTCGGTCCTCGGACGATGCTTGTGCTCGGGCTTGATCTCCATGGCCTCCGGGCACTCAATGATAGAGTGCCTGTGCTTCCCGCATCGGTAGAACATGCTCGAGTTCCTCCGAGCGTTCTTCCGGTTCGTGTACATGCGCTCGAACCGCCTGCTCAGCAATGCGAGTTCTTCCTCGCCCAGCACATCGAACTCCTCATCTGGCATGGACACAAAACAAGACAAAGAGAACTATCTTGAGGACCGGTTAGTGTTAGTCCTTGGTCCAGAAACGAGAGCCAGACTATGAGGGTCAATCGGGTTCTCGATCCATGCTCGCACCCCACGGTCCACCTCGGACGACTTGATCTTGGAAAACAGCTCATCCACTGTGAGGGTCTCATACTTCTCCGACTCCAGAATAGCCTCGACCTTCTCACTCCACACGGTACGATCCAGAGAGTGCAGGAGCTTCGCAGCCCTATCATGATCATCGTATGAGAGTGCGGCCACATTAGCTCTCATGTTGTTCACAATCACAGTGAACCGCTGGAACATGGTGTCTATGGACTCACCGGAGAGATGAGTGAAGTTCTCGTACTCTCTCCAGTACGTTGATCCTGAACCTGAGCGTTCCTAGCGTTGAGAGCCTGTGTGGTTCGAGGACCGGTGGATGGTCACTTCCTAGCGTGATGAGTGATTGACAACGTTGTGCGGACTGACTCTTGGCTAAGTATTGCAGGTGCAGGTTGCGGCTTGATTGGTGTTGGTGCAGGTGAAGAACAAGTGCAAAAGGTCATTGCCGGTGAGGCCTCCTGGTGTATAGAAGACAAGTAGGCTTGGTTCGAGGGACCCGATGGCCGACGGGGTCATGTGTGGGCCGCATGGTGGCAAGAACAGCAAGACGAAGTTGTGGACGGTTTCTTGGTTGAGCCTCAAAACCAAGGTCAAGCCGGGATGACGTGGGAGCCGAGTCATGAGTGGTGATTGGCGGAGGCTACACCGAGTTCGCGGGGTTTGCAGTGGTTCACCAGAAAACCACTGGGTTACTCGGTTGAGCCACAAAACTGAGGCCAAAGACTCGACGAGGGAGTGCGGCCACCCAGGCTAGTTCAACCGCCCAATAGGGCCGGTCAAACCGCCTGGGCCGGTCTAACCACCCAGGGGGGCGGTCTGACTGCCCGGGTCGCAGCCAGCGAGAAACTTCAAAGCGGAGGACACGCGTCGGGATCGCAAGGCTTGCGTCGAGGCTAAGCAAGTTTGCGGTCACTGGGCATCCGTTCGATGGTGCTGAACTAAAGACTTCCGAAAGTGCCCTTGAAGGGTATGTATCCCTAGTTAGCTAGTAAGGGTAGTTTGGTCTTTTGGTTGCCCCCATATAAACACTTGGAGGGATGGATGGTAGCCAACTCTTGGAACCCTAGCTCATTTCCCTTTGTCTTTTTCGTTTGCTATTTTCTCTAGTTTTTCTAGCACTAGCTTGAGAGCTTCATGTGAGATCTAGAGAGATGGATGGATGACCGGGTGGCAAGCTAGACCTTGTATGAACCTTCATGGTATGTATAGATGCTTCGGCGTGGTTCCTCAAGGCCTTGTATTGCCTCTGCCGTTTTCCTTTTTGGTTAATTTTGGAGCTCTTTCTTGTGATTTCCGTGGCGAAGTTTTGAGGGTGATTTCTTGCGGGATTCTTGTTGGGTGTCACGTATGAGGACCTTGTGCCTCTTTGGTTGGTGACTTTGCCCCAAAAACTCCCTTGAATCGACCTCGATTTGGTGGTTTTTCGAGTTGCTCGAGTTCATGACCTAGGGGGCCAAGATCCGCGATTCCCTTTGATTGAGAGCGTTTCGGTTCGATTCCTTTGGTGGAGAGGTTGCCCGGGAGGTAATCCAGGTATCCATGAAGTTTCGCTGCAATCCGTGGGGTGAATAGGGAGATCGGGCGATGGGAAGTGGAGGTTTGACCCATGGCCAAGTTTTCTGGGAGGGGCGGTCTTACTACCATAGGGGGGCGGTCTAACCGCCCTGGGCCTCCAAGGTGAAAGTTTTGGTTTTGCCGGATTTTCCTCTCTGAGTTCGTTCACCTTGATCAGAGGAGCGTTCAGGTGAAATCTTGGTTCGTTTCGGTGCAGTTTGCTAGGAGTTCTTGCCTTGAGTTCGTTGCTTGGTACAGGAGGTTAGACCGCCTCCGTGAGCTGGTCTAACCTCCCTAGGCCTTTTGGGTGAAGTTCTTGTTTTCGCCAAGATTCTCTGGTAGCTAGCTTGGCCTTGACCAGAGGATCCAGTGGATGAAACCGTGGAGAGTTTTGGAGCTCGGAAGAGGTCGTTCGGAGGAATTATCGGTTATCAGGTGGAAGCGGTCTAACTGCCCCCCATACCTGGTCTAACCGCCCCCTGCTGGCCAGACAACTTTCGAGTTATTTCCGCTGCCGTGTGTGTGTAGGAACTGTGGCTGCAGGTAGTGTTTGTTCCTAGGACCAGTAGCACTCGAGTGGCTACGTGGTTTTGTCAAATAGAAGGTTGTGTGCGGAGCATTTGATTTTGGGTACCCGACCGAGTTCATCTTGTTGGAGAAGTCATCTCCTTCGATAAGAATTTTTATCAGCTCCCATTCACTCCCCCCCCCTCTCTAGTCGCCAGTTCGGTCCTTCAAGTGGTACCAGAGCTGGTTACGGGTCTTTTGGACTCTAACCAGTCTAAGATCCAAAGATGGCGTACCAGGAACAGGGATCGGGTCCTCCGCACTTCGATGGCAAAAACTACCAGATGTGGCAGAGGCGGATGGTTGTGTTCCTCAGCGAAAAGGGACAGATCCTTTGGGACGTTATGGTGAACACAGCTTATGTTCATCCAATTAACTTCCTTGCTCTAGGATCGAGGGATGTACATGCACGATGCCAACAACAAGGAGGTCGACTACTTGTTTCGTTGTGTCAATCCGAATTCGATCGGGTTCAGACAGAGGACTTGGCTTGTAGGATTTGGGAGCAGTTGAAGGATGCTCACGCTGGAAATGCTCAGGTTCAGGCTCGGATGTATGCGACTTACCGGAGAGAGTACGAGAACTTCACTCATCTCCCCGGTGAGTCAATTGATGCCTTGTTCCAGCGGTTTTCGGTTGTTGTGAACAACATGAGAGCCAATGTGGCCGTACTCCCGTACAATGATCATGACAGAGCCGTGAAGCTTTTGCACTCGCTGGATCGTACAATATGGGATGGAAAGGTCGAGGCTATTCTTGAGTCAGAGAAGAATGACACCCCGACGGTGAATGAGCTGTTCTCGAAGCTCAAGTCAGCTGAGGTGGATCATGGTGTGACAGCCCGTCTTGAGAGCCCGACTGACTCCCATAGTCTTGCTCTCGTCGGTGGCTCAAGTGCTAAGTCTAACGCTAACGCATCCTCCCGAATGTACTCTTTGTCATCTTTGATGTCTTTGCCAGATGAGGAGTTCGACGTGCTTGGAGAGGACGAGCTGGCATTGCTGACCAGGAGGTTCGAGAGGTTGCACGAGAACCAGGTGAACACAAGGAGGACCACACGGACATGCTTTCAGTGTTGCAAGCCAGGACACTTCATCGCCGACTGTCCGGAGAAGGTGGAGAACAAGGACGGCTACAAGCACCGGTCAAGGACGGAGAACAAGCACCGATCGAGGCGCGATCACAAGCACAAGAACCGGAACAAGGACGAGCGAAGATCGAGGAAGAAGGGCGGCCACGGCAAGAAGGCCCGAGCGATGGTCAGAGCAAGCGACGTCGACTCCAGCTCCGCATACTTTACCTCGAGCTCCAGTAGCAGCGAAGATGAAGGTGATCGGCGCAAGAGCAAGACATCATCCAAGAACTTAAGCGGGCTGAGCTGCTTCGCAAGAGATGGCTTTTGCGGCATGGCACGTAGCTCCGGCAGCAAGAAGAGTCACCAGAGTGACTCGGACTCCGACTCCGAGGATGAGGTACGTGAAGAGCTTCCCTTCTTGCGTAAGGAGAATGAACGGCTTGGCAAGTTGCTTGATAATCATGATGACATGCTTAGAGAGGCTAAGAAGATGAGGAAAGAGCTTAGGGCCCCACTAGAAGATGCTAGGAACCGAGTAGCTAAACTAGAAACACAGAACCTTGATGCCAAGCTTGAGATAGATTCGCTTAAGGCTTCACCTGTTGTTTCTGATGAAGTTAATTGTGCTGATTGCTCTGTTTTCCTAGCTGATCTTACTGCTCTTAAGGAAACGCATGCCTCCAAGTGTGAGGAACTAGATGTGCTTAGGGTTGAAGTGGCTGAGCTTAAGTGTAGACCTGCTTTGCTAGGTGCTTGCACTTCTTGCCCTGTTTTGCATGGAAAGATTGATGAGATGCATGTTCGCATTGTTTCTCTTGAGGCTGAGTTGAAAGCACCTGTTCCCACTTCTTGCTCTACTTGTGAATTGCATGCTGTAAAGAATCTGGAACTTGCACATTACGTTGATCGCTTGCAGGATGAAAACGATGAGTTGAGAAAAATGATGGGTTGGTTGTCGGGTCATGAACCACAGCTTAGGATTATGATAGAGGCATACAAGCGCTATGATGGGCAAGCTCTTGGGTCGGATAAGATTGGAGAGTGTAGTGGTGAGGGAGGAGAGAAGATTGGTGATATCCAAGCTCCACCAAAAACTTTCGACAAAAATGCCTATGCTCCTAAGCCAAACCCATTGAGAAACAAACTTGACACAACTCCAGATCCACCCATATTCCCTCACCCCACAAATGATTTTCAAAAACCCATCAAGTTCAAGAGCAACTTAGGGGATGTGTTCTTTGGGAAAGAGGGTGAGAAGCCTAGTGAGGAGAAACCAAAAGAGAAGTCGAGTGAGGAGAAAGCAATTGAGAAACCAAGTGAGCAGCCCCAACCCAAGCCTAAACCTAAGCTCATACAGTTTCATTGTGACTACTGTGGGAGAGATGGTCACAAGGGTGAGTTTTGCTTCAACAAGAAGCGTGAGGAGAGAATGGCTAAGGAGTGGGTTAACAAGGACAGGTACCGCCCTTCAAATGGTGTATCTGAGCCTCGTATGCCACTACCCAGGGGTAAGGTGATTGTGAGAAGTGTTCCGGCATGGGGAGATGTGAGTTCCCGCAGCTGAGGTGGTTTTCTGGAGAGGGCGGTCAGACCGCCCTGGAGGGGCGGTCAGACCAGCCCTGCCCAGAGGGGGGCGGTGAGACCGGCCTGGCTAGGCGGTCAGACCGCCCCCCCAGAATTCTGGGTGGTTTGGTTTTCGAGGTGGAGATTCGAGTGGTTTCAGTTCTGGTGGTCGTGGTTTTGGTGGTTGGCATGGTGAGTCTGGTGGTGGTCAGTTTGCTAGACGTCCTCCACCTCGTGCTCAATACGATGATGGGAGGAGTCGTAGCTTTGAGTCGGAGAGGAGGAACGGTCCACGGTCTTCCTTTCGTGGTTTTCGTTCTCCTCCAGGGAGACAGGGTTAGTTCCCTCGTGGTAGTTCCCGTGGTGGTTTTCGTGGTGGTAGTTTTGATAGGCGTGATGATATGGTTTGTGCTAACCCCACTTTGGAGCAAATGGCTCGGCACTGGTTTTACTCTTTTGGTACTAACCCCAGTGCTGAGTCGTTTGTTCACTCACATGCTCGCTTTTGAATTTCAGGTGGGAGACTTGAGGAACGTTTGGCTGATTGACTCCGGCTGTTCGAGGCATATGACCGGAGATAAGGGGTGGTTCTCAAGTCTCATCCCGGTGGTGACCAAGACATACATCACCTTTGGGGACAATGGGCGAGGGCGTGTGCTTTCAGAAGGTGAGATTAAGGTAAGTGACAAGGTCACTCTCAGGCGGGTTGCTCTTGTTCAATCGCTCGAGTTCAATTTGCTTTCCGTGTCCCAACTGTTGGATGAGGGTTTTGAGGTGTTGTTTCGGCCTGGTGGTTCTCGGATTTTGGATTCTTGAGGGGACCTAGTTTGCATGGTCATTCCTGAGGGTCAAGTTTTCCGAGCTGATTTCTCTCAGTCTTCTGGTGTGGCTCGTTGCTTTTTGGCTGGTTCTTCGAGTGGGTTGTGGAAGTGGCATAGGAAGTTGGGTCACTTTGAAGGACCGAAACGGCGAACCAGAGAGGGGGAGAGTGAATGGGAGCTCATAAAATTCTTCTCGAAGGAGATGGACACTCCAACAAGATGAACTATGCTTCCAAAGCACGTCTCCGACTCAACTACCCAAGTTGGCCAAGACCACGCAGCCACTGGAGTGCTACTGGTCCTAGGAACCAACAACCATCTATACCGACTCGAGAACGCAGCGGAACTAGCAACTCGAGCACCACTGACCTGCTCCGGTCAGACCGGTGAGTAGCACCGGTCAGACCGGTCCCTGCTGGAACTCCCCAACAGTTCCTGTGAACTTCCACAGAAGGCTCCTACACCGGTCAGGCTGATGTAGCACGCCGGTCAGACCGGTCTAAGCCAGGAAGCCCCCAAAAACCCAAACCTGACCTTCCGAGCTCCAAAACGAACTAAACTCGAAACAGCAGCAACACGAGACAACAGGGAACTCACCAAGACATTCACCCGAGGCAAAACCCACAGAGCCTCTGCACCGGTCAGACCGGTGAGCAGCACCGGTCAGACCGGTTAGGCTGGGACGCTCGGGATGAACAGCACCCGCGGGTCAACAACTCCAAATCCAACTCCTGATCTCCCAAATCACTCCACGGTTTTGCACAAGACTTTGGGGATAGTAGGAACACCTCATGGGCTCTCCATAGCCAAGATTTGGTCCACCAAAACTTGCCAAAACGACAGGAATCGAGGAAATCACACCAAGAACGCCTCTAACCCTAGAGCCAAGAAAACCCCAAAATCGAGCCCCTTTGCTCACGGATTTGGGAGGGGAATCAAAGGGAAAAGAACTATGAGGGGTTCATGCATACATCCCCCACCAAATCCCAAAGAGAAAGGTCTCAAAACCGCCACAAGAAATTCGCCAAGAAAAGCCTCCGAAAATCACCAAAAAGGAGAAACGGGAAAGATACATCCAAGCCTTGAGGAACCACGCCGAATCATCTATATATACCAAAGAGGTTCATACAAGGTCTAGCTTGCCGCCCGATCATCCTTCCCTCTCACAAGATCTCACCATGAAGCTCTCAAGCTAGTCCTATGAAAATCCTAGAGAAAACAGGATGGGAAAATAGGAAAACAAATGAGCTAGGGTTCCAAGAGATGGCTGCCATCCTCTCACCACTTGGGTTATATGGAGGCAAGCCGAAAGACTAAAATACCCTTACTAGCTAACTAGGGATACATGCCCCTCAAGGGCGAATTCGGAAATCTTTGTCATCGCTCCATCAGACGGATGCCCAGCGACCGCAAACTTGCTTAGCCTCGACGTAAGCCTTGCGATCCCGACGCGTGTCCTCCGCTTCGAAGATTCCGGACTGCGTCGTCGCACACCGGTCAGACCGGTGCACCTCATAGGTCAGACCGGTACCCATCGGTCAGACCGGTCAGACCCACCGGTCAGACCTGTCCGATGCTGCTGCACATCCGTCTTTGGTCTTCGGTCTTAGCTTTGTGGATCAACCAAGGAACCCAGTGGTTTTCTGGTGAACCACCGGAAACCCCGCGAACTCGGTGTAGCCTCCGCCAATCACCACTCATGACTCGGCTCCCACGTAGTCCCAGCTCGACCTTGGTTTTGAGGCTCAACCAAGAAACCGTCCATGACTTCATCTTGCTGTTCTTGCCACCATGCAGCCCGCACTTGACCCCGCTGGCCACCGGGTCCCTCGAACCAAGCCTACTTGTCTTCTCCACACCTGGAGGCCTCACCGGTGACGACCTTTCGCGCTTGTTCTTCACCTACACTAACACCAGTCAAGCCGCAACCTGCACCTGCAATACTTAGCCAAGAATCAGTCCACACCACGTTGTCAATCACTCATCACACCAGGAAGCGACCTACCACCGGTCCTCAAACTACACAGGCTCTCAATCTCCCCCTTGATGAGTGCATGACAACACACACAATTTTTGGTAACCATAGAGAAAAGGAAAAGAAAAGAAACGACTAAAAGAAACTCCAACAAGCGATCGAAAGCCAAAGGAAAGGCAAAGAGCAAGATCACTTGAAGAAGACAAGTCTCGGACCCCTTAGGCAAGGGCAACGGCTCGACACATCCGAGACAAAACATGCTCAAGCAAAGAGCACAAACCACCAATCCAAAGCTCGAAAACCACAAAGAGCTCCCCCTGCACACATGCAAGCTCCCCCTGAACCAATGCAACTCCCCCTGGACGAATGCATGCGAACCACTACACAAACTAGAGCAGCTGCTTCAGCTTTGCTCTGACCGATCAGACCGGTCAACCACACCGGTCAGACCGGTGGGCAAGACCGCCCAGCACCTGAACCTTACACCGGTCAGACCGGTGTACCTCACCGGTCAGGCCGATGACACCTGGGAAAAACTGGGAACTGCACAAGCTCAAAACTTGCTCGAAACCACTTGGAAACCTTCTAAATGCATGCAGCAAGCCAAAACATGCTCAAACTCCCCCCCTTGTTGACAATGCATGAATCAAGTCAAAAATACGAAAAAATGCAACCTCGAGCTTCTCAAATAGACAAAATTCAACATAGCATGCTACACACCTCTAAATGAGCAAGTTAGATACTCGATAGCTTCGTATGGACAAAAACTACAAGATCACCAAGTTTCACAACCATTGGACGAAGCTAAGATAGAAATGACTATTTTTGCGAAAAAATGTCCTCTCATGAGCAAAGTCCTAAACATGATCAAACCATGTCAAAATGGCAAAGCCACACAAACTTCATGCTAGAACAACCATTCTAAGCATAAGACCATCATAAACACCCACAAGCACCTCATGTCATGTCAAAGTCACCGAGCCATGTGCTTACTTCTAGATATGAGACTTCTCATTGGTAAGCAACATGCAACGATTTAGCACCCAAAAGCAAGTAAATTACGCACATATGACATGGGAGCACATTTTCCAAGCAATTTACATTTCATTTTCAGATTTAAAATTGCTACATGAAATGTCTTTGCGACAAAAAGGAACTTATGCCCCTCCACAAGATGAAGCATGGGGGCTAAACATTCATGATGGCAAATGAGCCTTTGGCCCCATATGATCAAAATAAGCTATCCAACCACAAATTAAGCATAGCAAAGTCACTAAAACATGTCAAGATCATATAAAGGCATTTACTCACAAGAGAGCATACATATGTGATTTTTGAAAAACATAGCCATCAACCATGGATATAAACCAAGATCATCAAGAGCTAAGCCACACTAAGCCATACCATACCAAACTAGCTCACAAGATCATATATAGCATACCATGGTGAACAATGTATATAGGAGAAGCTTTTCCTACACAAAGCATATTATACAAAATGCATGCAAGCTATCATACAAAGATGACTATACATCATGATACAAATGCAAATGCAAGAGATGCACAAAGGAAAGCTATACATATGCTACAAAGGAGCTCGCACACACCCAACTCAAGAAATCAAACAAACACCAAGCTCCCCCCGCAAACGAGCGAAAGTTGCCTGATCTAGGGGTTTGGTGAAAATATCGGCTTGCTGGTCATGTGTGGGTACATGGATCAAAGAGATTTTTCATTTCTCTACGTTGTCTCTCAGGAAATGATACCTCACTTCTATGTGCTTGGTTTTGGAGTGGAGCACTGGGTTCTTTGCAATGCTTATGGCACTCGTGCTATCACATTGAAGTGGGACATGGGTATACTCCTCACCAAAGTCGCTCATTGTGTATGTGATCCAAAGGAGCTGAGAGCAACAACTTGCTGCGGCCACATACTCTGCCTCGGTAGTGGATTGAGCAACACTCGACTGTTTGCGGGAAGACCAAGACACCAAAGAGGAACCCAAAAACTGGCAAGTCCTAGAAGTGGACTTCCTATCCAACCGATACTCGGCAAAATCCGCATCCGAAAATCCATGAAGAGCCAAAGAAGAAGACGCGGAGTACCAAAGGCCGAAGTCGGGAGTGTGTCGCAAATACCTGAATATGTGCTTGACTGCTTGCCGATGCGAAATGCTCGGAGACGCTTGAAAACGAGCGCACAGACATACCGAGAACTGGATGTCCGGCCTCGTCGCCGTCAAGTAGAGGAGTGACCCGATCATGCTCCGGTACTCCGTCTGGTCCACGTGTTCACCTTCCTCGTCTGCATCAAGAGCTGTCATCGTACTGATAGGCGTCGCCATGGCCTTGGAGTCCTCCATCTTGAACTTCCTCACAATGTCCTTGGTGTACTTAGCTTGGTGCACAAATGTTCCTTCCTTTGATTGCTTGATCTGTAGCCCGAGGAAGAACTGCAACTCACCCATCATGCTCATCTCAAATTCCCTGCTCATGTCTTCTGCAAACCTTGCAACAAGAGAGTTAGACGAGCCACCAAAGACAATATCATCCACGTATACCTGCACAATCAGGATATCTCTGCTCTGCCTGAGGAGAAACAAGGTCTGATCGACCTTCCCCATCTCAAACCCTCTCTCAAACAGGAACCCCCTCAACCTACCGTACCAAGCTCTAGGCGCCTGCTTCAGCCCATACAGCACCTTCCTCAACTTGTACACCCGGTGGGGGTACTTCTCACTTTCAAACCCCGGTGGTTGCCTCACATACACTACTTCCTCCAAGACACCATTTAGGAAAGCACTCTTGACATCCATCTGGTACAACTTGAACCCTTTAGCCACGGAAAAGGCTAGAAGGATCTTGATCGCCTCCAAACGAGCTACGGGAGCAAAGGTCTCCTCATAGTTGATTCGCTCTTTCTGTGAGTACCCCTGAGCAACAAGCCTTGACTTGTTCCTCACCACTTCTCCTTTCTCTCCCTCTTTGTTTTCCACAACCATTTTGTCCCAATCGGCTTACACCCTGGGGGAGGGTCAACCAATTCCCAAACTTGGTTCCTCTCAAAATTCTCCAACTCCTCATGCATCGAATTGACCCAATTGTGATCAGATAGCGTGTGTCCAATGTCCTTGGGCTCAAAGGTGGCAACAAAAGCAGCATGAGCGAATTGAGAATTGTTTCGAACCCTCGACCGTGTAGTACGATCATTCGTGTCGCCGATGATCCTCGAAGCTGGATGATCCACTTGCACTCGCCGGGGAGGTTCTCGCCTTGATGCTACCTCCCCCTCAACAGGAGCTTCTTCTTGAATTGGGTTTGTCATTGTTGGTGTGGGAGAGGGGCCGTCCACCACCGTAGTCGAAGTAGTAGGTACATGCTCAGCCGCGGGCACCACACCACCATCTTCATCATCTCTATGTTCATGCTCCTCCTCCTGGAAAATCTCCTCGCCAAGTTCGTCGTCACCTGCACACTCAAAAACAAGCTGACTACGTGGCTGTGTCTCGTCGAAGGTTACCTCGCAACTCTCCACGATTTGGTTAGTTTCAAGATTGAGCACCCGAAAGGCTCTAGAATGAGATGCATAACCAAAGAAAATACCATCGACAGATCTAGCCTCGAACTTGTCCAACTTCTTACCTTTCTTCAGGATGAAGCATTTGCACCCAAACACATGGAAGTGACTCACCTTGGGTGTGCGCCCATGCATCAACTCATAGAACGTTTTCTTCTTGTGAACCCTGAGATAAATCCTATTCGACACATAGCACGCGGTATTCACCGCCTCAGCCCAGAACCTTCTCGGAGTCCTATGCTCATCAAGCATCGTCCGAGCCATTTCGCACAAGGTTCTATTTTTCCTTTCCACCACGCCGTTCTGGGGAGGTGTATACGGGCTCGAAAACTGGTGTTCAAGACCCAAGTCATGGCAAAAGGTTTCGAAATGAGAGTTTTTAAATTCAGAGCCATTGTCACTACGGATCGCTCGTATGGCATCTCCGTGCCTCTCGTTCCTTAACCTCAAGACAAGATCTCGAACAAAACCAAACGTCTCCCCTTTCTCCTCAAGAAAGAAAACCCACGCATACCGAGAGTAGTCATCCACCACAACCAGGACGTACCACTTCCCACCCACAGATCGCACATGAGCTGGGCCAACAAGGTCCATATGGAGCAGCTCGCATGGACGCTCCGTCTACACATCGGTGAGGGGTGGATGGGAAGAAGCTACCATCTTAGCATGCCGACACGGCGCACAAACCAACTCTTTTTCAAACCTTAGTCGTGGCAATCCTCGGACCAAATTGAGTTTACTCAAGCGAGACAAAAGATCAAAGCTTAAGTGACCCAACTTCCTATGCCACTTCCACAACTCACTCGAAGATCCAGCCAAGAAACAACGCTCAACACCAGAAGACTGAGAAAAATCAGCTCGGAATACTTGACCCTCGGGAACGACCATGCAAACTAGGTCCCCTCGAGAATCCAAAATCCGAGAACCACCAGGTTGAAACAACACCTCAAAACCCTCATCCAAAAGCTGGGACACGGAAAGCAAATTGAACCCGAGCGATTGAACAAGAGCAACACGCCTGAGAGTGACCTTGTCACTTACCTTAATCTCACCTTCTGAAAGCACACGCCCTCGCCCATTGTCCCCAAAGGTGATGTATGTCTTGGACACCACCGGGACGAGACTTGAGAACCACCCCTTGTATCCGGTCATATGCCTCGAGCAACCGGAGTCAATCAACCAAACGTTCCTCAAGTCTCCCACCTGAAATTCAAAAACAAGCACGTGAGTGAACAAACGACTCAGCACTGGGGTTAGTACCAAAAGAGTAAAACCAGTGCCGAGCCATTTGCTCCAAAGTGGGGTTAGCACCAACCAAAGCATCTCTCCTACCAAAACTACCACCACGAACACCACCATGGTAACCACTACGAGGGAACCAACCCTCTCTAGCTGGAGGAGGACAAAAGCCACGAAAGGAAGACTGTGAACCGTTCCTCCTCTCCATCTCAAAGCTACAACTCCTCCCACCCTCGTATTGAGCACGAGGTGGAGAACGCCTAGTAAACTGACCACCTGCAAACTCTCCAGACCAACCACCAGAACCACGACCACCAGAACCGAACCGAGCATCCGCACGAGCACGGAAACCAGACCCCTGTCTGCCCAGACCTGCACCGGTCTGACCGGTGTAGCGCACTGGTCTGACCGGTGTAGCCCGGCCAGCAACACCACCTGCTACCTTTCGATCTCCCCAAGTCGGAACCGTCCTCACAATCACCTTGGCCCTGGGCATCTGCATACGAGGCTCAAGTACACCTTTGGAAGGGTGGTACTTGTCCTTGTTAGCCCACTCCTTCGCCATTCTTTCCTCACGCTTCCTCTTGAAGCAAAACTCACCCTTGTGACCATCTCTCCCACAATAGTCACAATGAAACCTTATGGGCTTAGGCTTAGGCTTGGGATGGGGCTGTTCACTCGGCTTCTCAACCGGTTTCTCCTCACTAGGCTTCACACTCTCCTTCCCAAAGAACTCATTCCCCAAGTTGCTCTTGAACTTTATGGGTTTTTGGAAATCATTTGTGGAGTGTGGGAATATGGGAGGATCTGGGGTTGTGTCGAGTTTGTTTCTCAATGGGTTGGGCTTAGGAGCATAGGCATTTTTGTGGAAGGATTTTGGTGGAGCTTGGATATCACCAATCTTCTCTCCTCCCTCACCACTAGACTCTCCAACTTTCTCTGAGCCAAGCGCTTGCCCATCATAACGCTTGTATGCCTCAATCATCATCCTAAGCTGTGGTTCATGACCTGACAACCAACCCATCATCTTTCTCAACTCATCATTCTCATCCTACAAGCGATCCACATAATGTGCAAGTTCCAGATTTTTCAAAGCATGCACTTCACAAGTAGAGGAAGAAGTGGGAACAGGTTCTTTCGGCTTAGCCTCAAGCGAAATAGTATAAGCATGCATCTCATCAATCTTTCCATGTAAAACAGGGCAAGAAGTGCAAGCACCTAGCAAAGCAGGTCTAGACATAAGCTCAGCCACTTCAACCCTAAGCACATCTAGTTCATCACAAGTAGAAGCATGCTTATCCTTAAGGGTAGTAAGATCAGCTAGGTACACAGAGCAATCACAGCAATCAATCTCATCAGAAACCACAGGAGAAGCTTTAAGCGAATCAATTTCACGCTTAGCATCTAGGTTCTGGGTTTCTAGCTCAGCCACACGAATCCTAGCATCTTCTAGCGAGGCCCTAAGCTCTTTTCTCATCTTCTTGGCCTCTCTAAGCATGTCATCACAATTATCAAGCAACTTGCCAAGACGCTCATTCTCCTCACGCAAGAAGGGAAGCTCGTCACGTACCTCATCCTCGGAGTCGGAGTTCGAGTCGCTCTGGTGAATCTTCTTGCTGCCGGAGCTACGAGCCATGCCGCAGAAGCCATCTCATGCAAAGCAGCTCAGCCCGCTCAAGTTCTTGGATGACTTCTTGTTCTTGCACCGATCACCTTCGTCTTCACTGCTACTTGAGCTCGAGGAAGAGTAGGCGGAGCTAGAGTCGACGTCGTTCGCTCCGACCATCGCCCGGGCCTTCCTGCCGCGGCCGTCCTTCTTCCTCGACCGTCGCTCGTCCTTGTACTTGTTCTTGTGCTTGTGATCGCGCCTTGATCGGTACTTGCCGTCCTTGTTCGACCGGTGCTTGTAGTCGTCCTTGTTCTCTGTCTTCTCCGGGCAGTCGGCGATGAAGTGTCCCGGCTTGCCGCACTGAAAGCACGTCCGTGCTGTCCTCCTCGTGTTCACCCGGTTCTCGTGCAGCCTCTTGAACCACCTGGTCAGCAATGCCAGCTCGTCCTCTCCAAGCACGTCAAACTCCTCATCTGGCAAAGACGTCAAAGAAGACAAAGAGTACATCCTGGAAGATGTGTTAGCGTTAGACTTAGCACCTTTGCCACCGACGAGAGCAATACTATGGGAATCAGTCGGGCTCTCGAGACGGGCTGTCAAACCCCGATCAACCTCAGCAGACTTCAGCTTAGAAAACAGGTCATTCACCGTCAGAGTGGTGTACTTCTCGGACTCAAGAATGGCCTCGACCTTTCCATCCCACACGGTACGATCTAGTGCGTGTAAGAGCTTCACAGCCCTGTCATGGTCATCGTACGGGAGGACGTCGACATTGGCCCTCATGTTGTTCACAACCACCGTGAACCGCTGGAACAAAGCATCAATAGACTCGCCGGGGAGATGAGTGAAGTTCTCGTACTCTCTCCGGTAAGTTGCATACAATCGTGCCTGAACCTCAGCATTCCCAGCATGAGCATTCTTCAGCTCCAACCAAATCCTACATGCTAGGTCCTCTGTATGCACCCGATCGAATTCGGATTGACACAGAGCACGAAACAAGTAGTCGACCGCCTTATTGTTGGCGTCGAACATGTCTCTCGATCCCGGAGCAAGGAAGTTCATCGGATGAACATAAGCTGTGTTCACCATGACATCCCAAAGGATCTGACCCTTACCACGGAGGAACACCGCCATCCGCCTCTGCCACATCTAGTAGTTTTTGCCATCGAAGTGCAGAGGACCCGAACCCCGTTCCTGGTACGCCATCCTTGGATCTTAGACTGGTTAGAATCCGAAGATCCGTAACCGGCTCTGATACCACTTGAAGGACCGAAACGGAGAACCAAAGAGGGGGGGGAGTGAATGGGAGCCGATAAAAATTCTTCTCGAAGGAGATGGACACTCCAACAAGATGAACTATGCTTCCAAAGCACGTCTTCGACTCAACTACCCAAGTTGGCCAAGACCACGCAGCCACTGGAGTGCTACTAGTCCTAGGAACGAACAACCATCTATACCGACTCGAGAACGCAGCGGAACTAGCAACTCGAGCACCACTGACCTGCACCGGTCAGACCGATCCCTGCTGGAACTCCCCAACAGTTCCTGTGAACTTCCATAGAAGGCTCCTACACCGGTCAGGCCGGTGTAGCACGCCGGTCAGACCGGTCTAAGCCAGGAAGCCCCCAAAAACCCAAACCTGACCTTCCGAGCTCCAAAACGAACCAAACTCGAAACAGCAGCAACACGGGACAACAGGGAACTCACCAAGGCATTCACCCGAGGCAAAACTCACAGAGCCTCTGCACCGGTCAGACCGGTGAGCAGCACCGGTCAGACCGGTCAGGCTGGGGCGCTCAGGATGAACAGCACCCGCGGGTCAACTCCTCCAAATCCAACTCCCGATCTCCCAAATTGCTCCATGGTTTTGCACAAGACTTTGGGGATAGTAGGAATACCTCGTGGGCACTCCATAGCCAAGATTTGGTCCACCAAAACTTGCCAAAATGAGAGGAATCAAGGAAATCTCACCAAGAACGCCTCTAACCCTAGAGCCAAGAAAACCCCAAAATCGAGCCCCTTTGCTCACGGATTTGGGAGGGGAATCAAAGGGAAAAGAACCACGAGGGGTTCATGCATACATCCCCCACCAAATCCCAAAGAGAAAGGTCTCAAAACCGCCATAAGAAATTCGCCAAGAAAAGCCTCCGAAAATCACCAAAAAGGAGAAACGGGAAAGACACATCCAAGCCTTGAGGAACCACGCCGAATCATCTATACATACCAAAGAGGTTCATACAAGGTCTAGCTTGCCGCCCGATCATCCTTCCCTCTCACAAGATCTCACCATGAAGCTCTCAAGCTGGTCCTATGAAAATCCTAGAGAAAATAGGATGGGAAAATAGGAAAACAAATGAGCTAGGGTTCCAAGAGATGGCTGCCATCCTCTCACCACTTGGGTTATATGGAGGCAAGCCGAAAGACTAAAATACCCTTACTAGCTAACTAGGGATACATGCCCCTTAAGGGTGAATTCGGAAATCTTTGTCATCGCTCCATCGGACGGATGCCCAGCGACCGCAAACTTGCTTAGCCTCGACGCAAGCCTTGCGATCCCGACGCGTGTCCTCCGCTTCGAAGATTCCGGACTGCGTCGTCGCACACCGGTCAGACCGGTGCACCTCACCGGTCAGACCGGTACCCATCAGTCAGACCGGTCAGACCCACCGGTCAGACCGGTCTGATGCTGCTGCACCTCCGTCTTCGGTCTTCGGTCTTGGCTTTGTGGATCAACCAAGGAACCCAGTGGTTTTCTGATGAACCACTGGAAACCCCGCGAACCCGGTGTAGCCTCCACCAATCACCACTCATGACTCAGCTCCCACGTAGTCCCGGCTCGACCTTGGTTTTGCTGCTCAACCAAGAAACCGTCCATGACTTCATCTTGCTGTTCTTGCCACCATGCGGCCCACACTTGACCCCGCTGGCCACCGGGTCCCTCGAACCAAGCCTATTTGTCTTCTCCACACCTGGAGGCCTCAACGGCGATGACCTTTCGTGCTTGTTCTTCACCTGCACCAACACCAGTCAAGCCGCAACCTGCACCTGCAATACTTAGCCAAGAATCAGTCCACACCATGTTGTCAATCACTCATCACACCAGGAAGCGACCTACCACCGGTCCTCGAACCACACAGGCTCTCACACTTAAGCTTTGACCTTTTGTCTCACTTAAGTAAACTCAATTTGGTCCGAGGATTGCCACGTTTGAGGTTCGAAAAGCATTTGGTGTGTGCGTCGTGTAGGCATGCTAAGATGGTAGCTGCTTACCATCCACCCCTCACTGATGTGATGACGGAGCGTCCATGCGAGCTGATCCATATGGACCTTGTTGACCCAGCTCGTGTGAGATTTGTGGGTAGGAAGTGGTACGTCCTAGTTGTGGTGGACGACTACTCTCCGTATGCATGGGTTTTCTTTTTGGAGGAGAAAGGGGAGACATTTGGTTTTGTTCGAGATCTTGTCATGAGGTAGAGAAATGAGAGGCACGAAGATGCCATACGAGCGATCCGCAGTGACAATGGCTCGGAATTTAAAAACTCTCGCTTCGAAACCTTTTGCCATGACTTGGGTCTTGAACACCAGTTCTCTAGTCCGTATACGCCTCCCCAGAACGGCGTGGTGGAAAGGAAAAATAGAACCCTGTGTGAGATGGCTCGGACGATGCTCGATGAGCATAGGACTCTGAGAAGGTTTTGGGCTGAGGCGGTCCATACCGCGTGCTATGTGTCGAACAGGATTTACCTCATGGTTCATAAGAAGAAAACTTGCTGTGAGTTGATGCATGGTAGAACCCCCAAGGTAAGTCACTTTCACGTCTTTGGCTGCAAATGCTTCATTCTTAAGAAAGGGAAGAAGTTGGACAAGTTCGAGGCTAGGTCTGTCGATGGCATTTTCTTCGGTTACGCGTCTCATTCTAGAGCCTTTCGAGTGCTCAATCTTGAAACTAACCAAATCGTGGAGACTTACGAGGTTACCTTCGACGAGACATAGCCACGTAGTTAACTTGTTTTTGAGTGTGCAGGTGACGAGGAACTTGGCGAGAAGATTTTCGAGGATGAGGTGCAGCAAGGTGATGATGAAGATGGTGGTGTGGCGTCCGCGGCTGAGCATGTACATACTACTTCGACTATGATCGAGGACGGGCCCTCTCCCACACCTACGACGACATGCCGAGATCGTGAGGAAACTCCAGCTGAGGGGGAGGTGGCTTCGAGGTGAGAAGCTCCCCGGCGAGTACAAGTGGATCATCCAGCTTCAACGATCATCGGGAACATCAACGAACACACCACATGGTCGAGGTTTCAAAATGATTCTCACTTTGCCCATGCTGCTTTTGTTGCTACTTTTGAGCCCAAAGACATTAGACATGCGCTATCTGATCACAATTGCGTTAATTCGATGCATGAGGAGTTGGAGAATTTTGAGAGGAACCAAGTTTGGGAGTTAGTGGAGCCTCCACCGGGGTGTAAGCCGATTGAGACAAAATGGGTGTGGAAAAATAAAGAGGGAGAGAAAGGTGAAGTGGTGAGCAACAAGTCAAGCCTTGTTGCTCAGGGGTACACACAGAAAGAGGGGATAGACTATGAGGAGACCTTTGCTCCCGTAGCCCGTTTGGAGGCGATTAGGATCCTTCTAGCCTTTTTCGTGGCTAAAGGCTTCAAATTGTACCAAATGGACGTGAAGAGTGCTTTCTTGAATGGTGTTTTGGAGGAAGAAGTGTTCGTGAGGCAACCACCGGGGTTTGAGAGTGAAAAGTACCCCCACAGGGTGTACAAGTTGAGGAAGGCGTTGTATGGGCTGAAGCAGGCGCCTAGAGCTTGGTATGGTAGGTTGAGAGGGTTCTTGTTTGAGAGAGGTTTTGAGATGGGGAAGGTAGATCAGACCTTGTTTCTCCTCAGGCAGGGCAAAGAGATCCTAATTGTGCAGGTGTACGTGGATGATATTGTCTTTGGTGGCTCGTCTAACTCTTTGGTTGCAAGGTTTGCAGAAGACATAAGCAGGGAATTTGAGATGAGCATGATGGGTGAGTTACAGTTCTTCCTCGGGCTCCAGATCAAGCAATCGAAGGAAGGAACATTCGTACACCAAGCCAAGTACACCAAGGACATTGTGAGGAAGTTCAAGATGGAGGACTCCAAGGCCATGGCGACACCGATGAGTACTACTACAGCTGTTGATGCGGACGAGGACAGTGAACACGTGGACCAGAAGGAGTACCAGAGCATGATCGGCTCCCTCCTCAACCGGACGACAACGAGGCCGGACATCCAGTTCTCGGTATGTCTGTGCGCTCATTTTCAAGCATCTCCAAGGACTTCGCATCGGCAAGTGGTCAAGTGCATCTTCAAGTATTTGTGATACACTCCCGACTTCGGCCTTTGGTACTTCGCGTCTTCTTCTTTGGAGCTTCACGGTTTTTCAGACGCGGATTTTGCCGGGTGTCAGTTGGATAGGAAGTCCACTTCTGGGACTTGCCAGTTCTTGGGTTCTTCTTTGGTGTCTTGGTCTTCCCGCAAACAATCGAGTGTTGCTCAATCTATAACCGAAGCCGAATATGTTGCCGCCGCTAGTTGTTGCTCTCAGCTCCTTTGAATCACATACACCATGAGTGACTTTGGTGAGGAGTATACCCAGGTTCCTCTTCTTTGTGATAGCACGAGTGCGATAAGTGTTGCTAAGAACCCAGTGCTTCATTCCAAAACCAAGCATATAGAAGTGAGATACCATTTTCTGAGGGACACTGTTGAGAAAGGGAAAATCGCTTTGGTAGCAGATATTTTCACCAAGCCCGTAGATCAAGCAACTTTCACTTGTTTGCGGGGAGAACTTGGTGTGTGTTTGGTCTATTGAGTTGGTGTGGGAGCTCCTTTGTAGCATATGTATAGCTTTCCTTTTATGCATTTTAGCATTCACATTGCATATGTAACATGATGTATAGGCATCTTTGTATCTTAGGTTGCATGCATTTTATATCATATGCATTTTGTAGGAAAAGCTTCTCATGTATACATTGTTCACCATGATGTGCTATATATGATCTTGTGAGCTAGTTTGGTATGATATGGCTTAGTGTGGCTTAGCTCTTGATGATCTTGATTTATATCCATGGTTGATAACTATGTTTTTGAAAAATGTCACATGTATGCTCTCTTGTGAGTAAATGCCTTTATATGATCATGACATGTTTTAGTGGCATTTCTATGCTTAATTTGTTCTTGGATAGCTTATTTTGAGCATATGGGGCCAAAGGCTCATTTGTCATCATGAATGTTTAGCCCCCATGCTTTATCTTGTGGAGGGGCATAAGTTCCTTTTTGTCGCAAAGACATTTCATGTACCAAATATGAATCTTAAAATGAAATGTAAATTGCTTGAAAAATGTGCTCCCATGTCATATGTGCTTAATTTACTTGCTTTTCGGTGCTAAACCGTTGCATGGTGCTTACCAATGAGAAGTCTCATATATAGAAGTAAGCACATGGCTCGGTGGCTTTGACATGACATGAGATGCTTGTGGGTGTTTATGATGATCTTATGCTTGGAATTGTTGTCCTAGCATGAAGTTTGCATAGCTTTGCCATTTTGACATGTTTTGCTCATGTTTAGGACTTTGCTCATGAGAGGGTAAATTTTCGCAAAAATGATCAATTCTATCTTAACTTTTCCCAATGGTTGTGAAACTTAATGATCTTGTAGTTTATGTCCATACGAAGCTATAGAGTATCTAACTTGCTCATTTGGATATGTGTAGCATGCTATGTTGAATTTTGTCTATTTGAGAAGCTCTAGATTGAAACTTTTCGCATTTTGCCTTGATTCATGCATTGTCAACAAGGGGGAGAAGTTTGCGCATGTTTTGGGCACCTGGGATCATTTGGAAGGTGTTCCAAGTGGTTCGGGCAGGTTTTGAAAAGTTTGGTGCAGGGTCGGTTTCTTGGGGCGGTCTAACCGCCCCCCAGGCGGTCAGATCCCAGAGGAGCAGTCTGACCGGCCCAGGTAGGCGGTCTAACCGCCCTGGGCAGTGTGAGTAGAGTTTGCTCCTTGTTTGCATTCCCATGTTGCATTGCCGCATTGGTTCAGGGGGAGCTTGCATATGTGCAGGGGGAGCTTGTGTGTGAGTTTGTGGTTTGCGGCTTTGTGTGCCTTTGGTGGTGTTTGCTCTTTGTGTGAGCTTGTTTTTGTCTCGGTTGTGTCGAGCCGTTGCCCTTGCCTAAGGGGACCGAGACTTTCCTTCTTTAAGTGATCTTGCTCTTTGCCTTCCCATTGGCTTTCGATCACTTGTTGAAGTTTCTTTTAGTTGTTTCTTTTCTTTTCCTTTTCTCTGTGTTTACCAAACATGTGTGTTGTCAACGCACTCATCAAGGGGGAGATTGAGAGCCTATGTGGTTCGAGGACCGGTGGATGGTCGCTTCCTAGTGTGATGAGTGATTGACAATGTTGTGTGGACTGACTCTTGGCTAAATATTACAGGTGCAGGTTGCGGCTTGACTGGTGTTGGTGCAGGTGAAGAACAAGCACGAAAGGTCGTTGCCGGTGAGGCCTCCAAGTGTGGAGAATACAAGTAGGCTTGGTTTGAGGGACCCGGTGGCCGACGGGGTCAAGTGCGGGCCGCATGGTGGCAATAACAGCAGGATGAAGTCATGGACGGTTTCTTGGTTGAGCCTCAAAACCAAGGTCGAGCCGGGACGACGTGGGAGCCGAGTCATGAGTATTGATTGGTGGAGGCTACATCGAGTTCGCGGGGTTTGCAGTGGTTCACCAGAAAACCACTGGGTTACTCGGTTGAGCCACAAAACCGAGGCCAGAGACTCGATGAGGGAGTGCGGCCACCCAGGCCGGTTCAACCGCCCATAAGGGGCGGTCTGACCGCCCGGGTCGCAGCCGCCGAGAAACTTCGAAGCGGAGGACACGCGTCGGGATTGCAAGGCTTGTGTCGAGCCTAAGCAAGTTTGTGGTCGCTGGGCATCCGTCCGATGGTGCTGAACTAAAGACTTCCAAAAGTGCCCTTGAAGGGTATGTATCCCTAGTTAGCTAGTAAGGGTAGTTTGGTCTTTTGGTTGCCCCCATATAAACACTTGGAGGGATGGATGGCAGCCAACTCTTGGAACCCTAGCTCATTTCCCTTTGTCTTTTTCGTTTGCTATTTTCTCTAGTTTTTCTAGGACTAGCTTGAGAGCTTCATGTGAGATCTAGAGAGAGGGATGGATGACCGGGTGGCAAGCTAGACCTTGTACGAACCTTCATGGTATGCATAGATGATTCGGCATGGTTCCTCAAGGCCTTGTGTTGCCTCTCCCATTTTCCTTTTTGGTGATTTTGGGAGCTCTTTTTTGTGATTTTCGTGGTGGAGTTTTGAGGGCGATTTCTTGCGGGATTCTTGTTGGGTGTCACATATGAGGACCTTATTCCTCTTTGGTTGGTGACTTTGCCCTAAGAACTCCCTTGAATCGACCTCGATTTGGTGGTTCTTCGAGTTGCTCGAGTTCATGACCTAGAGGGCCAATATCCGCGATTCCCTTTGATTGAGAGCGTTTCGGTTTGATTCGTTTGGTGGAGAGGTTGCCCGGGAGGTAACCCAGGTATCCCCGAAGTTTCGCTGCAATCCGCGGGGTGAATAGGGAGATCGGGCGATGGGAAGTTGAGGTTTGACCCGCGGCCAGGTTTTCTGGGAGGGGCGGTCTAACCGCCATAGGGGGCGGTCTAACCGCCCTGGGCCTCCCAGGTGAAAGTTTTGGTTTTGCCGGATTTTCCTCTGTGAGTTTGTTCGCCTTGATCAAAGGAGCGTTCAGGTGAAATCTTGGTTCGTTTCGGTGTAGTTTGCTAAGAGTTCTTGCCTTGAGTTCGTTGCTGGGTACAGGAGGTTAGACCGCCCCGTGAGCCGGTCTAACCGCCCTAGGCCTTTTGGGTGAAGTTCTTGTTTTCGCCAAGATTCTCTGGTAGCTAGCGTGGCCTTGACCAGAGGATCCAGTGGGTGAAACCGTGGAGAGGTTTGGAGCTCAGAAGAGGTTGTTCGGAGGAATTCTCGGTTACCAGGTGGAGGCGGTCTAACTGCCCCCTGCTGGCCAGACAACTTTCGAGTCGTTTCCGCTGCCATGTGTGTGTAGGAGCTGTGGCTGCAGGTAGTGTTTGCTCCAAGGACCAGTAGCACTCCAGTGGCTACGTGGTTTTGGCAAACGGAAGGTTGTGTGCGGAGCGTGTGATTTTGGGTACCCGACCGAGATCATCTTGTTGGAGAAGTCATCTCTTTCGAGAAGAATTTTTATTGGCTCCCATTCACTCCCCCCCCCCTCTCTGGTTGCTAGTTCGGTCCTTCAAGCATGAGCATTCTTCAGCTGCTCCCAAATCCTACAAGCCAAGTCCTCCGTCTGAACCCGATCAAATGTGGATTGACACAGAGCATGAAAAAAGTAGTCGACCGCCTTGTTGTTGGCGTCGTGCATGTCCCTCGATCCTGGAGCTAAGAAGTTAAACGGAGTTGTGTTCACCGTAACATCCCAAAGGATCTGACCCTTGCCGCGGAGGAAAGCAGTCATCCGCCTCTGCCACATCTGGTAGTTCTTACCATCAAGTGTGGAGGACCCGAACCCCGTTCTTGGTACGTCATCTTTGGATCTTAGACTAGTTAGAATAACGAAGATCCGTAACAGGCTCTTATACCAATTGAAGGACCGATTAGGCGACCAGAGGGTGGGGGAGTGAATGGGAGCCGATAAAAATTCTTCTCCAAAGAGTCGAACTCGACTATGTCCCAAATTCACAACCAAGGATTCCCACACGAACTTGCCAAGGTCGTGTAGTCACAACGGACCTACCAACCCTAGGACCAAGTCCCAAACCAATCCCAAGCGGAAGCACAACTCAAGAGGCAAAGGACTTAGTCAATCTGCGAAGTCCTAGCCGCACGGTCAGTGGTGACCAGGCGGACAGTTCGCGAGCACCAGCCGGATGCTCCGTAGGACCACGACAGATAGTTCGCAAAAACATCCCGAACGACCAGTATGCACCGCCGAAAATCGGACGGTCTGTACCCTGCCCGCGGACGGTCCATGGGCAACCCGTCCCGCGTGGACAGTCCGAGACCAGCTTGCAGACGGCCTGCAAACTCAACACAACCAAACCCTTAACTCTCTGCAGATCGAAACGTCTCGTGCTCACGAACTAAAGAACACGCGACGAACTCAAGTCCTCGCGGACGGTCCGCCAGATGCGGACAGAGCAGCTAGAGCCCGAGTTGCTCAAAGTCAACACCACCTCCCCTTTTCCCGATCTCCCGAATCAACCAAGGGATTGCTACCAAATCATAGGTGAAGATGAAGGGTCTCTAGGAGATGCTATACCTACGAATTTGTAGCCTGAAACCCACTGAATCGAGAGGAATCGAGATTGTACCGAGCTCACACAAAAAGCTAGGGTTCCAACCGAAATCCTTCAATCGGTGGCTAAATCCGAAGTTTGAGGGGTCAAGATCAAGTATAAAGATGCACAAGACATCTATCCATGATCCCCACAAAGAAATCTGAACACAAATGCCTCAGAATTGAAGGAACAAGCTGCGCATGAAAATCCAACAAAAACAGCCCGAAAAGGACATGAAAATCACTCGAGCCACAAGAAGGAAATCGACGCAACCATGAATGCTTCCATACACTCAAAGCCTAAAGAGCAGGGAAATGAGAAGCAGTCCAGATGGATGAGTTGCCCTGAAACCCTATAGCAGTATTTATGAAGTTTCTCCGGGTTGGGCAAATGACCAAGCTACCCCTAGAACTTCAAATGAGATACACATCCCTTAGGGGCAATATGGTCAAGTAGCACTTCCTCTTCATCGGGTGGCCACGCCTTCGCCGCAGTCCGCGTCCTCCCGATGCAAGCCCTGCGATCCCGCCGTGTGTCCCCCGGCATCGAAGCTTCTCGGCGTGCCCGGATCCCGTCTCCGCCCGTCGAGCCTCCGGTCTTGGTTTTGTGGCTCAACCAAGTAACCCGACGGTTTTGTGGTGAACCGCCGCAAACCCCATGTGCAGACTCCGATCGTGAGCCGCTACCCTGCACCGGCTCCAGTCGACGACTTCGTCTTGCTTTTCTTGCCACCATGCGGCCGCACTTGATCCCTTTCGACCACCAGGTCCATCGAGCCGAGCCTACTTGTCTCTCCACTCCTAGGAGGCCCCGCAAGGCTAAGACCTTTCACGCCCGCTCTTCACCTACACCAACGCAAATCAAGCCGCAACCTGCACCTGTAATACTCGACCAAGAGTTAGTCCACACCACGTTGTGAATCACTCATCACACCAGGGAGCGACCATCCACCAGTCCTCGGACGCTTCGGTCTTTAGGAGGACGTTGAGGACCTGCCATGACACCCCTGAAGGAGAAGGAAGACACCGTCGGAAGTGTCACCATGATCAACGGCGCCATGCTTAGCGCCTTGATGGGGTAAACTTCTCATTTGTCCATGGGGTTGTAAATGATCTTGCTATGTAATCTCTACTCTTTATGGTTTCAATCTATCAATCTAGTGTAGAAGTTGCTTTTATGTTCAAGGTTGTAGAAGTTGCTTTTATGTTCAAGGTTAGCTACCATACTTTTCGAGAGTATAGATCTCACTACTCCCATAGAACCCTTCAATACGCTATGATCATCATAGGTCTTGTCATGAATACCTCCGCATAGTGACAATACGAGGAGAGGGAAATGGTGAAACCGTGGTCACACGCCCCGATAGATTAGATCGGTTTTGTATCTTTGGCGGTGCATGATCAAGTATCGTAGACCCTATGGGCAAGTGTCTTTTATATCTTGTGCATCTCATAACCCTCTCTAGTGTAGAGTAGTTAGCCTTTAGATTAGTCTTAGTTTAAGGTTTGTTTAGTTAACTAGGTTAGTGCTAGATCAAACGCTTGTAATCCCCTTGCTCCACAGATTGACATGAACCTAGGGAATCCCCGTGGTGAAAAAAGGTGTAGGTCCGTACGCTTGCGGATCGTAGGTTGTTACGTGTTTCAACCATCAACAATCGTCAACCTGATCGACATGACTACCGCGATCGATGACCTTACCGTCGTGATGACGACATTGACAATCACCGCGACGACCGCCGCGAAGATCACTGAGACGACCGACGCGATGATGGCGACTGTCGCAAGGAGCGCACTCCTCCCCCACCACCTAAGGGTGGCAATCCCAACGACTCATTCCAAACTGCCAAAATGGAGATCAACTTCATTGTAGGCAGCCGCCAACAGACAGCAGCGTTCCACAACCTCTGCGGTGGTCGGAGTTCCCTATCACCCTCTCCAGGGCAGACCACTGGGTGCACATACCACACCCCGGGACCTACCTGTTGGTAATTAGCCCCATAGTGGACGGAGCCCTGCTGCCTAAGACCCTCGTCGATGGGGGTAGCAGCCTCAACATCATCTTCACCGAGACGGTAAAGAAGATGCAGTTCGACTTGTCCAAGATGATAGCGTGCGACGAACCCTTGTATGGGGTTGTACCCGGCAAGGCAGCATACCCCATAGGTCGTGTATGCCTGCCGGTTACCTTTGGCAAAAAAGACAACTACAGCACGGAGTACCTGACGTTCGAGGTGGTGGACTTCCTCTCATCCTACCACTCCATCCTAGGTCGACCTATGTTGGCTAGGTTTATGGCCATCCTGCACCACACCTACCTCGTCATAAAGATGCCAGTGCCTAACGAGATCCTTTCTGTCTACAGCGACCTCCTGATATCCTTCTAATGCGAGGGCGAGACTATCGACCTCGTCGCAACCTCTGCATACACAGCTGCAGCTACAGTCATGGTCGCTCAAGCTGCCAAGATCGACCCTACTTCCCTAGAAGTATCTGAGCAGAAGCGCACATCAACTGCTTTGGACACCTGTCCCACAGTGAAGAAGGTCTGCCTCGGCCTGCCCAACACAGCTAAAAAAGTCACCATTAGGGCCGACCTGGACCCCAAATAGAAACTCGTGCTCACCAATTTCCTCCGGGACAACGCCGATATATTCGCATGGAGTCCATCTAACATGCCTAGTGTCTCCAGGAATCTGGCTGAGCACACCCTAGAAGATAGCAAGACAATAAGACCTATCAAGCAAAAGCTCCATCGCTTTACAAAAGATAGAAAGGAGGCCATAGAAGTAGAAGTCTGTAAGCTCTTAGCTGCAGGATTCATCCGTGAATGTAAACACCCGATTTGGCTTGCAAACCCGGTCCTTGTACCTAAGAAGACTGGAGGATTAAGGATGTGTATCGATTACACCGACCTCAACAAGCACTGCCCGAAAGATCCTTTCCCTCTTCCTCCCATTGATCAGGTTGTGGACTCCACGGCTGGCAGTATCCTGCTATGCTTCCTCGATTGCTAGTCAGGGTATCACCATATAGCCCTGAATCCCGATGATCAAGACAAGACGATGTTCATAACACCTAATGGCATCTATTGCTATAAGGTCATGACCTTTGGCTTGAAAAATGCTAGTGCCACGTACCAGAAGGCAATTGAAAAGTGCCTAGTGTCCCAGATCGGGAAAAATGTTGAAGCCTACGTCGATGATGTGGTCGTCAAAACCACCCATGAGTACCAGCTCATAGCTGACCTCATCGAAACCTTTGCAAATCTTCGCACCTAATAATGGAAGCTCAACCCAACCAAGTGCGTCTTTGGTGTCCCTTCTGGATTGCTCCCGGGCTTCATGTTCGGGTACCAAGGCATTCAAGTCAACCCCGTCAAGATCGATGTGATTCGCAACATGGTCTAGCCATCTTGCAAAAAAGACATCATGAAGCTCACTGGCATGATGGCGGCCTTAGATCGTTTAATCAGCAAGCTTGGGGAAAAAGGTCTGCCCTTCTCCAAGCTACTGAAGAAAGTAGATAAGTTCGTGTGGGATGAAGAGGCACAACAAGCCTTCAAAGCATTAAAGGAGTCACTAACCTCTCCACTAATCATGATGCCTCCAATCTCGAAGGAAACACTTCTCCTCTACATCTTGGCGACCACTAATGTGGTCAGTACGGTCCTCGTCGCCAAGCGAGAAGAAGAAGGGTAGGTGTACCCTGTCCAACGACCTGTGTACTACGTAAGCAAGATCTTGGCCGACGCTAAGACATGTTATACACAGCCTCATAAGCTGCTCTACGCACTTCTGATCACATCAAGGAAGCTCCGACACTACTTTCAAGCTTACAAGATCAAGGTGCCTTCCTCCTTCCCGCTAGGGGAGATCCTCTGCAACCGCGATGCCAATGGCCGCATCGTCAAGTGGTCGGTCGAGCTAGGAGAGTTCAACATCGATTCTGCTCCAAGCAGGCAATCAAGTCACAAATCCTAGATGACTTCATTTCAGAATGGACGGAAATCCAGATGTCCCCTTCCACAGAGCGCCCTGAACACTGGATCATGTACTTCAATGGTGCTCTCAACCTCATGGGTCTTGGAGCCGGCGTGCTACTCATCTCTCCTCAGGGGGAGCAACTCAAATATGTCCTTCAGATCCACTACAAGGCCTCCAACAACGGAGCGGAGTACGAAGCGCTGATCCATGGACACCGGATTGCAGTATCCCTTGGCATCAAGTGACTGCTGGCTTATGGTGACTCCAAGGTCGTCATAGAGCAGGTCAACAAGGACCGGGATTGTATTAGAGACACAATGGACGCTTACTGCACCGAGATTCAAAAACTCGAAGGCCACTTTGAGGGAATCGAGTTCCAGCACGTTCATCGCAACAACAATGTTGCCGCCGACGTCCTATCCAAGCTAGGCTCCAAGTGAGAACTGGTCCCGGCTGGTGTGTTCGTCCAAGACCTGTGCAAGCCGTCCATCAAGATATTGGATCCGGACAACCCGGACCAAGGCCAGCCTGACTGAACACCAGAACCCCTCTGCGACATGCTGATGACAGAAAAAGAAGAAGATTGGCACGAGCATTTCCTAGCCTTCCTAGTCAACCAGTTGGTCCATGAAGATAAAGTAGAATGAGAAAAGATCACCCGGTGTAGTGCTAACAACGTCGTCATCAGCGACAAAATGTACAAAAAAGCAGCTTCTACTAGCATGCTGATGAAGTGCATCTTGCGATCAGAAGGTCTATAGCTCCTGGCTGAGATCCACGGTGGCGAATGATGCTTCCACGCAGCATCCGCCAATCTAGTCGACAAGGCCTATCGATCTGATTTCTATTGGCCCACGGCCATGAGTGACACCAAAGACCTCGTTAAGAGGTGCAAAGGATGCCAATTCTTTGCCAAACAGCATCACCTGTATGCCCAGGTCCTGCGTACAATTCCACCATTCGGGCCCTTCACCATGTGGGGCCTCGACTCAATAGGACCGTTTAAAACCGCCCCTGGCGGCTATAAACACATCACTACAAGAAAAACGCCGACTAGTGACGCAAAAAAGGCCGTTTCTCGTCATAAACCGCGATTAATGACGCCGGTTGTTACGAAAACACTCCATCATTAATCGAGCATCACAAACCGCGATTAATGACAAGACCTTATTTCGTAGCGTCATGAGTTTAATGACGCGTGGAAAATCATCTATACAATGCATCATAACTTCGTTCCTACAGCTTTGCCACGCTGGGCAAAATCTGATGTGGCATCCGATGTGGCATGCCAATTGTGCCAAATCGTGTGCATCATAAAACGAATTTGGCATGTATGTAGCTGGGTTGAGCCCAAAACTGTTCCTGTAGGCTGGCGTTGTTCATATAGCCCAAAAAAGATTTTGTAGGGCCCAATTGTAGCTTTTTTAGATGAAATTTGATTAGGGTGGGCCTATTTTGGTTGGGTCCAGTCCAACAGGTGCGCACATTGTTGCGGCCTTCTGTGTCACGTTAATTTGAAAAAAATTGACTTTTGGCCCAATTAAAAGTGGGCTAAGCCCACTGAAGGACAATAAAAAATTAACTAATCATGCATCAGTATTAATGGATTTCATTTCAATTCTGATCCTTTTTTTTTGAGTAATTCCGATCTGGTTGGCAAAATAGTAATCAACACATATTTCTTTATACAATAAAGCAAACTATTATTTACTATCAAGAACGACCATATTGTTCATCACATATCACAAACTATTAGAAGATAACAGTATCAGGGAACATTGATTAACAAAGCTAAATCCAATTCATAATCACAAGAGAAAGTGGAGATTTGATCTAATGATCTTAACCTCTTCATCTTTTACTATTAAGCAGTAGACGAAGGAGGTCCTCACTATCTTCGGTTAGCTTCTGCAACCTCTTAATCTCAGCAGACTGCATTTTCAGAGTTGATTCTGATTCTTCGGTGTTCTTCTTCAAGGTACATAACTCTTTCTGGTGAGCAACAAACCGTTGTCGAAGTTGTACCCCATCCTGGTTGGGAGCGTCAACTCGCTCTTCATCAACACTACTACATAAGGATTTGGTACCCATTCTTGAGTACTCTGCTGCCTCTATTTTAATTTGTTCGGGAAGAAGCATCATTGACTTGGTAGCTTCCATCTAGCAATAGTGGATCCCAAGTCAGATTAGGACCTTGTAATTGATTCAAACTAAGGAAACAAAGGTGTTAAGTTTGTTACCTTGGAGCAGGTCTGAAGAGGAGCGACTTCAGATGTTGACCCTTTGGCCCGCTGAAACAAGTACAAGAATAAGAGGTAAGGGTTGAGATCATTCACAATCGGAAACAAAGAAGGTGTTAAGTTTGTTACCTTGGAGCAGGTCTGAACAGGAGCGACTCAGATGTTGACCCTTTTGCCCGCTGAAACAAGTACATGAACAAGAGGTAAGGGTTGAGATCATTCACAATCGGAAACAAAGAACGGGCTTCACGCCCCTTCTCTTGACCTGGCTCCTTCGCATCTGCTTTTTGCACGAACACGGAATACCTTCGCGGCAACTACTTCTCGTCATCTCACTAGGCGAAGATCCCGTGTTTCACCAGGCCTTCGCTTATCAGCTTCCGCTTTCAACTTGAAATAGTCAAGGCAGGAGCCTAACCAGATCTCGCTCTTCTCCGAAGAGCCGAAGACACGGGGGAGGGGTTAGTTGTGAAATATTTACCCCAACATTCAACCCTTGCTAGTGAGGGTCTTAACTGAGGACGAGCCGAACTAGCAACCTTTCTTCGTGACGGGTGGAAATGTTTCACTCCCAAGCGCCTCCCCTCTTCGGCTTGTCACCAGATTTTACCATTATTATTATTATTATTATTATTATTATTATTGTTATTATTATTATTATTATTTATTGTTTTTACTATTTTGCATGTTTATCCGCGAAGCTCCGTGATTTTCGCCACCTCATGCTGATAGTCCTGGATTTTCGCCACGTTTCGCGTTACACGATCTCCGAGATTTCCTCCTTTGGCAGCCTATATAAACTCCGACCCCTCACATGGTTTTTCACCGCGGTAAAACTTGACTGCTTGACCTTTGCCTTCGCGGGTGCTCTCTGCTCTGCCTTCGCTTCCTTCGCTGCCTTCGTATCTTCTCCTCCTTCCCTTTTTTTGTTTCTTTCTTCGTTTTGGTTTCTTATTATCTTATTCTCGTGTTGTTTCCTTCCTCGACTTTTCTACTACTTTGAAGTAATGGCTCCCAAAGTCGGTAGGCCACTGACTACTTTTGTCTTCGGTCGGAGCAAAGTTTCCGAAGGTTTGCTGGCTGAGTACGTAACCTCTGGATATAACAAGGAAGGGAAGGGTAGAGCCCCTGGCTCTGAAACTTTCCCCACTCCTCATCCCAACGAAGTGGTGGTTTTCCGCGATCTTTTCACTGCTGGACTTCGGTTCCCCCTTGATGGAGCTATTGTCTCAATTCTCCGCAACTGCGGGATGTATCTTCATCATCTCACACCTAATACTATTCTTCATCTTAGCGTGTACATGTGGTCCTGTAAGACGATGGGTGTGTCTCCCACCGCTGCTAACTTTGTTAGAGCTCATACAGTCCATCATTAGCCTTTGAAAATTGTGCGACTCGCAGATGGTTCTCTTGTTCGCGAAGAGGCGCAATTTGCTTCTCTCAACTTTAAATATCGTAGTGACACTGAGGTTCCTGTTGTTTGTTACAAGAACAAGTGGGATGAAAAATGGAATCATTACTGGTTTTACCACACCGTAGAGAACGAAGAGCTCCCACTTGTCTGTACTCAATTTGAGAATCTGCCTAAGGGCATTGGTACTGCCTACGAAGATGGTGACGCGGATCGTCTTTACCTCACTGCTTTCCAAGAGCTTGCAAAGACCTATACAACCCATGACCTTGTTGAGGAATATATTGGTGTGAAGGTGTTCCCTGTTTGTGCTGGGTGGTCTGTTGTCGCCTGGAATGACTTTGCTTCTCCTATCAAGATCCCGGACTTCACTGGAAGTTTCCTCTTGGAGAAGAATGGTACCCACCTTTTATTTCTTTTATGTTTCTATCTTCTTTTAGTTTACAGTTTTTATTGATTCTTTGCTTTTATTCTGTTGTGTAGATATCAATGTTTCTGAGATTGAGGCGAGGGCCAATGAAATTCTTGGGCCCATCTCCGCCAGAGAAGACGTTGAGATTCAAGAGAGTCTTGGTGGTACACGAGACAATTGTCTCTTCTTTTTCTTCAGTATTCATGCTGGTGATCGTGTTGTCACCATTGGCCGCCACGCAGCGCAAGCAAAGCGTGCAGCGAAGAAGGGTGGTCAAGGGAGCTCAGAAGCTGTAGCCCCTTCGGCGCGCCCGAAGACAATTAGGAAATGTCGTGGTCGTGGTTCCGGGTGGAATGTTTCAAAGCGTTAGAAAACTTCTCGTGCAGCGACCTCCGAAGTTGTGTCGTCCTGCCCCGAAGAGTCTGATCATTCTAAGAGTGACACTGAGACAAATCCCCCCGAGGTTGCTGTCGGCTCTGGTACAAACATTGAAGCTCCTTCGGTTGAGCGGCCCAAAGAGATAGTAGATATTACTTCTCTTTCCCCTGGCGCTGCTGCTGGTGCTACACTTGCTGATCCCCTGGACATCAGCTACAGCGAGCCTGAACCTAAGAGCGATAAATATTGTGCTCCTCGCGCCAGACCTGCAAAAGGCAAGACTCCTGTCCCTCCACCTTTTGTTGCTGAAGTTGTGGTACCCTCTGCTGCTGATCTTCCTGGCGACAACATAGTTATTTCTGCTATTCATCAAAAACTTTGGCTCGAGTGGAACAAAGCGACGACTCTTCGTCGAAAATAGAAAGTGATACTCGAAGCGGTGGCATCTTTGTTAGCAATGAATCGCCTAGTGTTGTTGCCCGACGGCTTGGCATGAAGCCTAACGCTCGCATCTTTGGAGATTTTATGCGCAAGGTGCTTCAATTCTGTAGCGATGATCGTGAGCGCACCTTGCTTCAGGAAGCTGGTGGTAGCTTCGACTTTCCTATTGTGGAGGATGAACTTAGCAAAGAAAGCGCCAAAGAGATTTTATATCAAGCTCAGGATCTGAGCTTGAAGTCCTTTTTGGCTTGTCGTGCCGCTCAACGTCAATGCCGTGCTGACCTTCGGTCTCGGCAACTTTCTGAGAAGACCTCTGTGATTATCGGAGCGTCCGAGGACCGGTGGATAATTGCTCCCTGGTGTGATGAGTGATTGACAACGTGGTGGGGACTGACTCTTGGCCAAGTATTGCAGGTGCAGGTTGCGGCTTGATTTGCGTTGGTGCAGGTGAAGAGCGAGTGCGAAAGGTCTAAGCCTTGCGGGGCCTCCGAGGAATGGAGAGACAAGTAGGCTCGGCTCGATGGACCCCGTGGCCGAACGGGATCATGTGCGGGCCGCATGGTGGCAAGAAAAGCAAGACGAAGTCGTGGACAGGGGCCGGTGCAGGGTAGCGGCTCACGACCGGAGTCTGCATGCGGGATTTGCGACGGTTCACCACAAAACCGTCGGGTTACTTGGTTGAGCCACAAAACCAAGACCGGAGACTCGGCGGGCGGAGACGGGATCCGGGTGCGTCGAGAGACTTCGAAGCGGAGGACACGCATCGGGATCGCAAGGCTTGCGTCGAGGCTAAGCAAGGTGCGGTCGCCGGGCATCCGTCCGATGGTGCTACGACGAGAATTCCCAAAGTGCCCTTCGGGGGCGTGTATCCTAGTATCATGACAGGGCTGTGAAGCTCCTGCACTCTTTGGATCGTACCGTGTGGAGTGAGAAGGTCGAGGCCATTCTTGAGTCGGAGAAGTATGAGACCCTCACGGTGGACGAGCTGTTCTCCAAGCTCAAGTCGTCCTCGGTGGACCGTAGGGTGCGAGCAAGGATCGAGAACACAACTAACCCTCATAGTCTGGCTCTCGTTTCTGGACCAAGGACTAATGCTAACATGTCTTCAAGACAGTTCTCTTTGTGTTCTCTTGTGTCCATGCCAGATGAGGAGTTTGACGTGCTAGGCGAGGAGGATCTCGCGTTGCTGAGCAGGTGGTTCGAGCGCATGTACACGAACCGGAAGAACGCTCGGAGGAGCTCGGGCATGTGCTACCGGTGCGGAAAGCACGGGCAATTTATCGCTGAGTGCCCAAAAGCCATGGAGATCAAGCTCGAGCACAAGCACCGTCCGAGAACCGACCACAAGCACCGCTCGAGGGATGACCACAAGGGCAAGAACAAGTCCGAGCGGAGGCCGAGGAGGAGTGGTGGTCACAAGAAGAAGGAGCAAGCGATGGTGGCCGAAGCGCGCGACATCGATTCAAGCTCCTGCTACTCTTCATCGAGCTCAAGTGATGAAGATGAGGACTGGAACTAGGGCAAGCGGACAAGCAAGAACATCAACGGCCTGTGCTTTGCCGCCCAAGGCTTTTGCGGCATGGCACAGAGCTCTGCAAGCAAGAAGAGCAACAAGGACAACTCGGACTCTGACTCCGAGGATGAGGTAAACAATGATCCATCCTTCTTGGTAGTGGAGAATGCTAGGTTGAATGACTTGCTTGACAACCGTGATGATGTGCTTAGAAAGACCAACAAGGAGAAGAGAGAGTATAGGTCTTTGCTTGGAGAGGCTAAGGAGAAGGTGGTTGAGCTAGAGTCTTTGCTTGTTGATTCTAGGGCTCAAATAGATTCTCTTAAGTCTGCTCCTATTGTGACCGATCAACCTGAATGCACTGATTGTTCCACTCTTCTTGGTGATTTGACTGTGCTTAAGGAAAAGTATGCCTCCAAGGTCAAGGAACTAGATGTGCTTAGGGTTGAGCTAGATGAGATGAAATCTAGGCCCTCCTTGCTTGGTGCTTGCACTTCTTGTCCTGTTTTGCATGAGAAACTAGATGAATCAGTTGCTTATGCTAGATCTCTAGAAGCTGCTTTGAAAGCTCCTATTCCTACATCATGCTCTACTTGTGATGTAAATGCTGTGAAGAATTTGGAGCTTGCACACTATGTTGATCGTTTGCAGGATGAGAATGATGAGTTGAGGAAGATGATGGGTTGGTTGCCTGGTCATGAGCCTTAGCTCAGGATGATGATTGAGGCATACAAGCGCTATGATGGGAAAGCGCTTGGGGTGGATAAGGTTGGTGAGGGAAGTGGTGAGAATGAGGGGAAGATCGGAGATATCCCAGAACCACCAAAAACCTACCATAAAAATGCCTATGCTCCTAAGCCAAACCCACTTAGGAACTGACTAGACACAACCCCAGCTCCACCCGTGTTCCCTCCACACACAGACAACTTCCAGAAACCCATCAAGTTCAAGAGTGACTTAGGGAATGAGTTCTTTGGGAAGAAGGGAGAGAAACCGAGTGAGAAAAAGCCAGAGCCCAAAGTGAGCCCAAAACCAAAGCCAAAACCGACCTTCCATTGTGTGCATTGTGGGAGGGATGGGCACCTAGCTTAGTTTTGCTTCAGGAGGAAGTGTGAGGAGAGGTTTGCTAGGGGGATGAAAAACAAGGACAGGTACCGCCCTTCTCATGGTGTGCCTAAGCCTAGGATGGTGCAATGGGGTGAGGGTGTGGTGCGTACCATTTACCCTCGGGAGAGGCGTGAGTTTGTGCCTCGAGGTGAGCCACCACATAGAGAAGGTGGGAGGCGTGTTGGGTTTGGTTGTGGTGAGTTTGCTGGACGTTCCTTCGCTCGTGGCCAATAGGAGTATGGGGGGAACGATTGCAGTTTTAGGTCCCAGAGGAGCTACGGGCCACGGTGGCTCTTGTCAAGTCTTTGGGGTACAATCTTCTTTCGGTTTCTCAGCTTCTTGATGAGGGTTTTGAGGTCCGTTTCAAAACAGGTGCTTCTCGTGTTTTGGATTCTCGAGGTGATCTTGTGTGCACGATCATCCCCGAGGGTCAGATTTTCAGAGCCAATTTTTCTCAGTGTGTCGGCTCTTCTCGTTGTTTGGTTGCTGGTGTTTCGGCGAAGCTTTGGAAATGGCATAGGAGACTAGGTCACTTGAGTTTTGACTTGTTGTCATGCTTGAGTGGGCTAGGTTTGGTCCGAGGATTGCCTAAGTTGAAATACCAAAAGGATTTGGTATGTGCTCCATGTAGGCATGGTAAGATGGTCGCTGCCTCTCTCCCGCCTCTGACATCCGTTATGACAGAGAGGCCATGTGAGCTGTTCCATATGGACTTGGTTGGTCCAGCTCGTGTGTGCTCGGCGGGTGGGAAATGGTATGTCCTGGTGATAGTGGACGACTATTCTCGCTATGCTTGGGTATTCTTTTTGGCTGACAAGGGGGAGACGTTTGGTTTTGTGCGGGATCTAATCTTGAGGTTGAAGAATGAGAGGAATGGAGATGCCATTCGAGCTATCCGTAGCAACAATGGCTCTGAATTTAAAAAATCTCATTTCGAAACCTTTTGTCGTGATTTGGGTCTCGAACATCAATTCTCTTCTCCCTATGTGGCTTGTCAAAATGGTGTGGTTGAGAGGAAAAATCGTTCCCTTTGTGAGATGGCTCGGACGATGCTCGATGAGCATAGGACTCCGAGGAGATATTGGGCTGAGACGGTGAATACTGCGTGCCATGTTGGGAACCGGAGTTTTCTTAGGGCCTTCTTGAACAAGTCGTGCTATGAGCTCATGCACAGGCGAGCACCTAGAGTGAGCCATTTCAGGGCTTTTGGTTGTCGGTGCTTTATTCTCAAGAAGGGTAGGCTTGATAAGTTTGAGTCGAGGTCTTCCGATGGGATCTTTTTGGGTTATGCGAGTCATTCTCGAGCATTCCGTGTGCTCAACCTTGATACTAACCTAGTCATGGAAACTTGCGAGGTCACCTTCGATGAGACCCGGCCATGCAGTTCGTTTGTTTTTGAGTGTGCAGGTGACGACGAGATTGGCAAGAAGATCTTTGAGGACAAGGAGGATGATGCTGGAGAGGATGATGGTGATGATGGTGAAGCTCCAGCCGAGCATGTACCCTCTACTTCCACTACGACGACTACGGTGCAGGATGGTCCAGCCCCTACACCGACTACGATCCAGCAAGATCAAGTGGAAGCTGCAGCTGAGGGGGAGGTTGTCTCCGAGCGAGAGGCACCGAGGCGCGTTCAAGTTGATCATCCTCCCTCAAGAATCATCAGCGACATCAATAAATCTACGACACGGTCAAGGTCCAGGAATGTTTCTCACTTTGCTCAATTGGCTTTTGTTGCTACCTTGGACACGCCCTCTCTGATACTAATTGGGTGAACGTAATGCATGAGGAGTTAGAGAACTTTGAGAGAAACCAAGTTTGGGAGTTGGTAGAGCCACCACCACATTGCAAACCTATCGGGAAAAAATGGGTGTGGAAGAACAAAGGGGGTGAGAATGGTGAGGTGGTGAGAAACAAATCAAGTTTGGTTGCTCAGGGTTATAGTCAGAAGGAGGGGATAGACTATGAGGAGACATTTGCTCCTGTAGCCTGTTTGGAGGCAATTAGGATCCTTCTAGCCTTTTCTGTGGCTAAAGGGTTCAAATTGTACCAAATGGATGTGAAGAGTTCCTTCTTGAATGGGTTTTTAGAAGAAGAGGTTTATGTGAAGCAACCACCGGGCTTTGAGAGTGCTGAGTTTCCTCACCGGGTGTATAGGTTGAGGAAGCATTGTATGGGCTGAACCAAGCTCCCCGTGCTTGGTATGGTCGGTTGAGGGGGTTCTTGTTCAGCAAGGGGTTTGAGATGGGCAAGGTTGATAAGACTCTTTTTCTCCTCAGGCAGGGTAGTGATATCCTAATTGTTCAGGTGTACGTGGATGATATTATCTTTGGCGGCTTGTCTCACTCTTTGGTTGCGAGGTTTGCAGAGGACATGAGCAAAGAATCGAGATGTCTATAATGGGAGAATTGCAGTTCTTTCTCGAGCTTCAGATCAAGCAGGCGAAGGAGGGAACCTTTGTGCATCAAGCAAGTACACGAAGGACATCCTCAAGAAGTTCAAGATGGATGACTCGAAGCCCCTGTCGACACCGATGAGTACAACTACAGTGTTGAATGCGAACGAGGACGGAGAGCCCGTGGACCAGAAGGAGTACCGGAGCATGATCGGCTCCCTCTTGTACTTGACGGCGACGAGGCCGGACATTCAGTTTTCTGTGTGTCTATGCGCTCGTTTTCAGGCATCGCCGAGGACTTCACATCGGTAGGCCGTCAAGTGGATCTTCAGGTATCTTCGATACACTCCTGAGCTCGGTCTTTGGTACTCGGCGTCCTCTTCTCTTTCGCTTCTTGGGTTTTTGGATGCCGACTTTGCGGGGTGTCGAGTCGATAGGAAGTCAAATTCGGGGACGTGCCAGTTTTTGGGATCTTCGCTTGTTTCTTGGTCTTCTCGCAAACAATCTAGTGTAGCTCAGTCTACCACAGAAGCCGAGTATGTTGCTGCCGCTAGTTGTTGCTCACAGCTGCTTTGGATCACATACACGCTGAGTGACTTTGGTGAGGAGTGTTCCCATGTACCTCTCATGTGTGACAGCACGAGTGCCATTAGTGTTGCCAAAAATCCCGTGCTTCACTCCAGAACCAAACATATAGAGGTGAGGTACCACTTCCTGAGAGACAATGTTGAGAAGGGAAACATAGACTCATCCATGTGCCAACCGAAAAGCAGCTTGCCGATATCCTAACCAAGCCTTTGGACCAAGCTACATTTGCTCGTTTGCGAGGGGAGTTTGGTGTTGTTTTTCCTTTTTGAGCTTTGGTTGGGGGGTTTGACGTACATACTCTTGTTGCATTTTCATTTATGTATCATATCATGCTTGCATCTTTGTATCATAGACTGCATATGTATCATATGAGATGTGCTTATCCTATATACTTGGATCACCATGATATGCTGGATATGAGATTATGATTTTGCTTGTGATGCTCATATGATCAATAGCGTTGCTCTTGATAGCTTTGGGATGTATATGCTTGTGAATGGCTTTCTTTTGTAAAATTGCCATATATGATCCTCTCTTATGAGTTGAATGCCTTTCATGTTAAATTTGTGCACTTATGGCTATACCTTGCTTAATTTGTGCTTGGAACCATGTTCTTTTCATTTGGGGTCAAAGACCTATTTATCATCATGAATGTTTAGCCTCCATGCTACCTTGTGGAGAAGCCTAAGCTTCTTTTTGCTGCAAAGGCACTTCATGTACCATGCTTAATTTGTAAATCTTGAAATTGGTATATGAAATGCTAGTGTTTGAAAAATATGCTTCCATGTCAAATTTGCTTTAAATTCCTTATCTTGGGTGCTAAACCGTTGCATGATGTTCACCATTGAGAAGTCTCACATTTAGAAGTGGACACATGGCTCGGTGGCTTTGACATGACATGAGATAGCTTGTAGGTGTTTGTGATGATCTTGTGAGAATTTGTGACCTTGCATGAAGTTTGTGAGTAATATGTTGTTTGTGCTCATTTTGATCATGTTTAGGTCCTATGCTCATGAGAGGGAAATTTTTTGTGAAAAATGCTTCATTTTGATCATGGCTATGTCACATGCTTATATGTCCCTATCTATCTTGTTGGAGATGCTTGTACTAAATTTGTGGCTATCTTGCTTGTCTATGTCTCATTTTTAGCATGTTGTAGTGCTCTTTGTCTATTTGAGAAGCACATGCTTGCATTTGTAGACTTGATTCATGCATTACCAGCAAGAGGGAGAGATAGTACCCAATTCTTACTTTGGGGAGAAAGTTCATGCATCCAGGGGGAGTTTTGCATCAAGGGGAGAAAAATTGGGAGAAATGCATTTGTTCAGGGGGAGCTTGCATTCATGTGCTTTGGAGCTTTTTGTCGCTTGATTTTAGCTGTGCTCTTTTTGCTGATGGTGTCGAGCCCTTTTGCCTCACCTTGAGGAGTCGGCAATTTTGGAGCATTTCATCTCGGTTGTGTCGAGTCGTTGCCCTTGTCTTGGGGGACCGAGATTTTTCTCTCTCAAGTGATCTCGTTTTGGCTTTTGTTTGGCTTTTGATCACTTGTTTGAGTTTTTCATTTATTTCTTTTCTTTTTCTCTCTTCTCCGAATTGGTTACTATGTTTGTGTTGTCAATGCACTCATCAAGGGGGAGATTGAGGACTGGAGCGTCCGAGGACTGGTGGATGGTCGCTCCCTGGTGTGATGAGTGATTGACAACGTGGTGTGGACTGACTCTTGGCGGAGTATTGCAAGTGCAAGTTACGGCTTGATTTGCGTTGGTGCAGGTGAAGAGCGGGTGCGAAAGGTCTAAGCCTTGCGGGGCCTCCGAGGAATGGAGAGACAAGTAGGCTCGGCTCGATGGACCCGGTGGCCGAACGAGATCAAGTGCGGGCCGCATGGTGGCAAGAAAAGCAAGACGAAGCGTGGACAGGAGCCGGTGCAGGGTAGCAGCTCACGACTGGAGTCTGCACGCGGGGTTTGCGGCGGTTCACCACAAAACCGTTGGGTTACTTGGTTGAGCCACAAAACCAAGACCGGAGACTCGGCTGGCGGAGACGGGATCCGGGTGCGTCGAGAGACTTCGAAGCGGAGGACACGTGTCGGGATCGCAAGGCTTGCGTCGAGGCTAAGCGAGGTGCGGTCGCCGGGCATCCGTCCGATGGTGCTACGACGAGAATTCCCAAAGTGCCCTTCGGGGGCGTGTATCCTAGTATTATGTAATAGGGGTAGTTTCGTCGTTCAGTTGCCTCCATATAAACTTAGAGGAGAGAGGATGGCAGCTATCTCTTGGAACCCTAGCTCATTTGCTTTCTCTTTTTCCCTTCCTATTTTCCTTAGGTTTTCCATAGGACTAGCTTGAGAGCTTCATGGTGAGATCTTGAGAGAGGGATGGATGTTGTGGAGGCAAGCTAGACCTTGTATGAACCTTTCATGGTGTGTATAGAAGGTTTGACGTGATTCCTCAAGTGCTCTTGTTGCTCCTCCCGTTTCTCTTTTTTGGTGATTTTCTGAGCCTTTTCTTGGGATTTTCATTCGTCGCTCGTGTTGGCGGATAAAACTCGTATCCACCTACGATCCGCAAGCGTACGGACCTACACCTTTTTCACCACGGGGATTCTCTAGGTTCTTATCAATCCGCGGAGCAAGGGGATTACAAGCGTTTGATCTAGCACTACTCACTAACTTAACCAAACCCTAATCTATGGTTAACCTAGAGAACAACTACGCTATACTAGAGAGAACGATTAAACCAACAAGATATATAAAAGACACTTGCCCAAGGGTCTACGATACTTGAACATGCAACCGTTTAAAATAAGAAAACTGATCTAATCTATCGGGGGTTGTGACCACGGTTTCGCCCTTTCCCTCCCCCCGTACTGTCACTACGCGGAGGTATTCGTGACTAGACCTATGATGGACACGGCGTATTGAATGGTTCCAAGGGAGCATTGACATCATTACTCCCTACACGGCATGGTAGCTAGCCTTAAACAATAAAGCATCTTCAACACTAGATGATAGATAGATAACCATACAAAGTAGCGATTACATCTCAAGATCGATTACAACCCATGGACAAATGAGAAGATTACCCCATCAAGGTGCTAGGCATAGCACCGTTGATCATGGTGACACTTCCGACGGTGTCTATCTTCTCCTCCGGGGGTGTCTTGGCAAGGCCTCGACGTCCTCCTCCACTTGTGGTTGCTTCCTTCGAGTAGAGCGATCCTCCTTGCGAATGATGTCCCTCCTCTTCTCTCTCTAGCTTGTGGACGGCCTCTCGGGCGAATGACTCTCTCTCTCTGCGAATGGCGGCGCCTCCACGTACTTAGGGTTGCATCATCTTCACGCTCAAGAAATGGGGGGTCGAACCGACCTTGGAATGGGCCAGCCGGCCGGCCTGGGCCGACCAGCCCAGGTCCTTCCGGGCCCGGTTCGGTCGCCCCTTCGCACACGTGGGTCCTCTTGACATTTTGCACTTTGCCCCCTCCATTTGCACCATTTTGACGATGTCATCCTCACGTCCAAGATGGAGGGTCTTCTCGCATGAAGTTCGGTCTTTTACGCTTCAATCCTCGGGGATGTTCCTTTGTAACACTTCGGTCCATGCCACTTTTGGGTGTGATTTCATCATGCTCTCGAACACGAACGGGACTCCTCAATTGCTCCTTTGAACTTGTTGTGACACCATCCTTTATGTCCATGTTTTCCTGCAAAAACATAACACTTCCAAATGCACATACAAAGATGAACTTGTTATATCATTAGTGTGCCTAGTGGCGGGTTAGTTTCATAATCAAATCCAAACCAAAGTGTAATGAACATGTTTGGTGTACCAAAATACACCATCAACATCTCCCCCACGCTTAGATCTTGCTCATCCTCTAAAGGACCGGAACAGCGAACCAGAGAGGGGGGGGGAGTGAATGGGAGCTGATAAAAATTCTACTCAAGAATTCGGCTTATGAACCCAATTTCACTCAGACACCTCCGCAAGCTTCTCTTGCCAAGTCCACGTAGCCACTGGAGTGCTACTGAACCTAGGAGCAAAATCCAACCAACAGCAAGACAAAAACACGTAGCGGAAAACAACACGAAACTGCTGCTGGCAACCAAAACCGGTCTGGCCGGTTTCTGAAACCGGTCAGACCGATTCTCTGGGACTTAGCCTCACACAGGCAGGGGAAACCGGTCAGGCTGGTTTGGCAAACCGGTCAGGCAGGTTTTGTCCAGAAAAATCCCAAAAGACCTTCGAGACCAAAACTGCCCAAAAACACCTCAAGAACCTCTCCACCTTTGAACAAGAAAAGCCTCCACCTTTGAACAAGAAAAGCCATAGCAAGAACACGACTCTCCTTCTCAAAAACCTTCACGACAGCCCACTGGGGCTAAACTAGTCAGACCGGTTTGGGAAACCGGTCAGGCCGGTTTTGCCTGGACAGTCAGGAAGAACTCAGCCCGCGGGAAAAACCTAGCCTTCACCTCGATCGATCTCCCGATTCGTTCCACGGATTCAAGTGAGACTTTGGGGATAGCTGGGGTACCTCGTGGGCTACCTTTGGCTAAAAGCTCGGTCCCCAAAACCTACTCAATCAAGAGGAATCGGAAGTCAACCCTCAAGAACACCTTCCCATGGACTCTACCGAAAACCACCAAATTGAAGCCGTTTCGGAGGGTTTGTTGGAACAAGATCACCAAGCAAAGAGGCACAAGGTCCTCATACGTGACATCCAACAAGAATCCCTCAAAGAAACGCCCCCAAAACTTCCCCACGAAAAATCCAAGAAAAGGCTCCGAAAATCACCAAAAAGAAAAAATGGGAAGAACACAATCAAGCCGTGAGGAACCACGCCGAATCATCTATACATACCATGAAGGTTCATACAAGGTCTAGCTTCCGCCCGATCATCCTTCCCTCTCACAAGATTTCACCATGAAGCTCTCAAGCTAGTCCTAGAAATCCTAAGGAAAATAGGAAGGAAAATAGCAAAGGGAGAATGAGCTAGGGTTCCAAGAGATGGCTGCCATCCTCTCACCACTTGGGTTATACGGAGGCAAGCCGAAAGACTAAAATACCCCTAAAGCCTAAACTAGGATACACGCCCACCAAGGGCACTTTGGGAAATTGTCTTCGTAGCACCATCGGACGGATGCCCGGCGACCGCACTTCGCTTAGCCTCGACGCAAGCCTTGCGATCCCGACGCGTGGCCTCCGCTTCGAAGCTTCCGGCGCCCTGTGACCCCAAACCGGTCAGACCGGTTTCCCAAACCGGTCAGGCTGGTTTTGGCCTGACAGCCACGCCCGGTCTTCGGCCTCAGCTTTGTGGCTCAATCGAGTAACCTGGTGGTTTTCTGGTGAACCACCGCAAATCCCGCAAACTTGATGTAGCCTCCGCCAATCACCACTCATGACTCGGCTCCCACGAAGTCCCGGCTCGACCTTGGTTTTGAGGCTCAACCAAGAAACCATCCACTGACTTCATCTTGCTGTTCTTGCCACCATGCGGCCCGCACTTGACTCCGCTGGCCACCGGGTCCCTCGAACCAAGCATACTTGTCTTCTCTACACCTGGAGGCCTCACTGGCAACGACCTTTCGCGCTTGTTCTTCACCTGCACCAACACCAGTCAAGCCGCAACCTGCACCTGCAATACTTAGCCAAGAATCAGTCCACACAATGTGTCAATCACTCATCACACCAGGAAGCGACCATCCACCAGTCCTCGAACCACACATGGTCCTCAATCTCCCCCTTGATGAGTGCATTGACAACACACATTTGGTAACCAAAGAGAAAAGGAAAAGAAAAGAAACGACTAAAAGAAACTCAAACAAGCGATCGAAAGCCAAACAAAGGCAAAGAGCAAGATCACTTGAAAGAGGAAAGACTCGGTCCCCTTAGGCTAGGGCAACGGCTTGACACAACCGAGTCAAAAACAAGCTCAAGCAAAGAGCACAAACCACCAAAGCATACAAGAGCTCCCCCTGCACATACACATACTCCCCTGGACATGTGCCAACACTGGGCACAAACCGGTCAGGCCGGTTCCACCAAACCGGTTAGGCCGGTTCCCAAATCCGGTCAGACCGATTTAACTCAGCAGAAACACCCCTCAAAAGCCAAAAATGCAAAAGAAATGCACAAGCTCCCCCTTAACTGTTGGGATAGGTTCTAGGGATGCAATGCAACTTTTCTCAGCCTTTCTTTCTCCCCCTTGTTGCCAATGCATGAATCAAGGCTCAAATTTCGAAAAGATGCAACTAGAGCTTCTCAAATAGACAAAATTCATCACAAGATGCTACACATGATCAAATGAGCAAGTTAGATACTCTGCAGCATCGTATGAATATCAGCTACATGATCACCAAGTTTCACAACCATTGGGTAAAGCTAAGAGAGAATTGAGCATTTTTGCGAAAAATCACCCTCTCATGAGCAAAGTCCTAAACATGATCAAAACATGTCAAAATGGCAAAGCCACACAAACTTCATGCTAGGACAACCATTCTAAGCAAAAGGCCATCATAAACACCCACAAGCACCTCATGTCATGTCAAAGCCACCGAGCCTTGTGCTTACTTCTAGATATGAGACTTCTCATTGGTAAGCAACATGCAACGGTTTAGCACCCAAAAGCAAGTAAATTAAGCACATAGGACATGGGAACACATTTTCCAAGCAATTTACATTTCATTTTCAGATTTATAATTGGTACATGAAATGTCTTTGCGACAAAAAGGAACTTATGCCCCTCCACAAGATGAGGCATGGGGGCTAAACATTCATGATGGCAAATGAACCTTTGGCCCCATATGATCAAAATAAGCTATCCAACCACAAATTAAGCATAGCCAAGCCACAAAAACATGTCAAGATCATATAAAGGCATTTACTCACAAGAGAGCATACATGTGACATTTTTCAAAAACATAGCCATCAACCATGGATATAAATCAAGATCATCAAGAGCTAAGCCACACTAAGCCATATCATATCAAACTAGCTCACAAGATCATATATAGCATATCATGGTGAACAATGTATATAGGAGAAGCTTTTCCTACACAATGCATATTATACAAAATGCATGTAACCTAAGATACAAAGATGCCTATACATCTTGTTACACATGCCATGAAAAATGCAAACAATGCACAAAGGAAACTATACATATGCTACAAAGGAGCTCCCACACACCAACTCAAGAAATCAAACAAACACCAAGCTCCCCCCGCAAACGAGTGAAAGTTGCTTGATCTAGGGGTTTGGTGAAAATATCGGCTAGCTGGTCATGTGTGGGTACATGGATCAAAGTGATTTTTCCTTTCTCTACGTTGTCTCTTAGGAAATGATACCTCACTTCTATGTGCTTGGTTTTGGAATGGAGCACTGGGTTTTTTGCAACGCTTATGGCACTTGTGCTATCACATTGAAGTGGGACATGGGTATACTCCTCACCAAAGTCGCTCATGGTGTATGTGATCCAAAGGAGCTGAGAGCAACAACTAGCTGCAGCCACATACTCTGCCTCGGTAGTGGATTGAGCAACACTCGACTGTTTGAGGGAAGACCAAGAGACCAAAGAAAAACACAAAAAACTGGCAAGTCCCAGAAGTGGACTTCCTATCCAACCGACACCCGGCAAAATCCGCATCCGAAAATCCATGAAGAGCCAAAGAAGAAGACGCGGAGTACCAAAGGCCGAAGTCGGGAGTATGACGCAAATACCTGAATATGCACTTGATAGCTTGCCGATGCGAAGTCCTTGGAGACGCTTGAAAACGAGCGCACAGACATACCGAGAATTGGATGTCCGGCCTCGTCGCCGTCAAGTAGAGGAGCGACCCGATCATGCTCCGGTACTCCTTCTGGTCCACGTGTTCACCTTCCTCGTCCGCATCAAGAGCTGTAGTCGTACTCATAGGCGTCGCCATGGCCTTGGAGTCCTCCATCTTGAACTTCCTCACAATGTCCTTGGTTTACTTAGCTTGGTGCACAAATGTTCCTTCCTTAGATTGCTTGATCTGTAGCCCAAGGAAGAACTGCAACTCACCCATCATGCTCATCTCAAATTCCCTGCTCATGTCTTCTGCAAACCTTGCAACAAGAGAGTTAGACGAGCCACCAAAGACAATATCATCCACGTATACCTGCACAATCAGGATATCTCTGCCCTGCCTGAGGAGAAACAAGGTCTGATCGACCTTCCCCATCTCAAACCCTCTCTCAAACAGGAACCCCCTCAACCTACCATACCAAGCTCTAGGCGCCTGCTTCAGCCCATACAGCGCCTTCCTCAACTTGTATACCCGGTGGGGGTACATCTCACTCTCAAACCCCGGTGGTTGCCTCACATACACTACTTCCTCCGAGACACCGTTTAGGAAAGCACTCTTGACATCCATCTGGTACAACTTGAACCCTTTAGCCACAGAAAAGGCTAGAAGGATCCTGATCGCCTCCAAACGAGCTACGGGAGCAAAGGTCTCCTCGTAGTCGATCCCCTCTTTCTATGAGTACCCCTGAGCAACAAGCCTCGACTTGTTCCTCACCACTTCTCCTTTCTCTCCCTCTTTGTTTTTCCACACCCATTTTGTCCCAATCGGCTTACACCCTGGGGGAGGGTCAACCAATTCCCAAACTTGGTTCCTCTCAAAATTCTCCAACTCCTCATGCATCGAATTAACCCAATTATGATCAGATAGCGCGTGTCCAATGTCTTTGGGCTCAAAGGTGGCAACAAAAGCAGCATGAACGAAATGAGAATTGTTCCGAACCCTCGACCGTGTAGTATGTTCATTCATGTCGCCGATGATCCTCGAAGCTGGATGATCCACTTGAACTCGTCAGGGAGGTTCTCGCCTTGATGCTACCTCCCCCTCAACAGCAGCTTCTTCTTGAACTGGGTTTGTCGTTGTAGGTGTGGGAGAAGGGCCGTCCACCACCGTAGTCGAAGTAGTAGGTACATACTCAGCCGCGAACACCACACCGCCATCTTCATCATCTCCATGTTCATGCTCCTCCTCCTGGAAGATCTCCTTGCCAAGTTCGTTGTCACCTGCACACTCAAAGACAAGCTGACTACGTGGCTGTGTCTCGTCGAAGGTTACCTCGCAAGTCTCCACGATTTGGTTAGTTTCAAGATTGAGCACTCGAAAGGCTCTAGAATGAGATGCGTAACCAAAGAAAATGCCATCGACAGATCTAGCCTCGAACTTGTCCAACTTCTTACCTTTCTTCAGGATGAAGCATTTGCACCCAAACACATGGAAGTGACTCACCTTGGGTGTGCGCCCGTGCATTAACTCAAAGCACGTTTTCTTCTTGTGAACCCTGAGGTAAATCCTGTTCGACACGTAGCACGCGGTATTCACCGCCTCAGCCCAGAACCTTCTCGGAGTCCTATGCTCATCAAGCATCGTCCGAGCCATCTCGCACAAGGTTCTGTTTTTCCTTTCCACCACGCCGTTCTGGGGAGGCGTATATGGACTCGAAAACTGGTGTTCAAGACCCAAGTCATGGCAAAAGGTTTCGAAGCGAGAGTTTTTAAATTCCGAGCCATTGTCACTGCGAATTGCTCGTATAGCATCTCTGTGCCTCTCGTTTCTTAACCTCAAGACAAGATCTCGAACAAAACCAAACGTCTCCCCTTTCTCCTCAAGAAAGAAAACCCACGCATACCGAGAGCAGTCGTCCACCACAACCAGGACATACCACTTCCCACCCACAGATCACACACGAGCTGGGCCAACAAGGTCCATATGGAGCAGCTCAAATGGACGCTCTGTCATCACATCGGTGAGGGGTGGATGGGAAGAAGCTACCATCTTAGCATGCTGACACGGCGCACAAACCAACTATTTCTCAAACCTCAGCCGTGGCAATCCTCGGACCAAATTGAGTTTACTCAAGCGAGACAAAAGGTCAAAGCTTAAGTGACCCAACTTCCTATGCCACTTCCACAACTCACTCAAAGAACCAGCCAAGAAACAACGCTCCACACCAGAAGACTAAGAAAAATCAGCTCGAAACACTTGACCCTTGGGAACGACCATGCAAACTAGGTCCCCTCGAGAATCTAAAATCCGAGAACCACCAGGTCGAAACAACACCTCAAAGCCCTCATCCAAAAGCTGGGACACGGAAAGCAAATTGAACCTGAGCGATTGAACAAGAGCAACACACCTGAGAGTGACCTTGTCACTTACCTAGATCTCACCTTCTGAAAGCACACGCCCTGGCCCATTGTCCCCAAAGGTGATGTATGTCTTGGACACCACCGGGACGAGACTTGAGAACCACCCCTTGTCCCCAGTCATGTGCCTCGAGCAACCGGAGTCAATCAACCAAACGTTCCTCAAGTCTCCCACCTGAAATTCAAAAATGAGAACATGAGTGAACAAACGACTCTACACTGGGGTTAGTACCAAAAGAGTAAAACTAGTGCCGAGGCATTTGCTCCAAAGTGGGGTTAGCACAAACCAAATCATCACGCCTATCAAAGCTACCACCACGAAAACCACCACGAGAACCACCACTAGGGAACCACCCCTGTCTCGCTGGAGGAGAACGAAAACCACGAAAGGAAAACCATGGACCGTTCCTCCTCTCCATCTCAAAGCTACGACTCCTCCCACCATCGTATTGAGCACGAGGTGGAGAACGTCTAGCAAACTGACCACCACCAGACTCTCCATGCCAAACATCAGCACCACGATCAAAGGACCTGAACTGAGCCTCATCCCGAGCACGAAAACCAAACTGGTCACCCTGCTGTCTCCAAACCGGTCTGACCGGTTCCGGAACCGGTCTGACCGGTTTCGCTGTGCGATCAGCCCAAACCGGTCTGACCGGTTTCCAAACCGGTCTGGCCGATTTAATTCCTCCAGCAAGGTCCCTTCCACCCAAAGCACTCTTTTCTCCCCGAGCCGGAACAGAGCGCACAATGGCCTTACCCCTAGGCAGTGGCATACGAGACTCAGGCACACCATGAGGTGGGTTGTACCTGTCCTTGTTTGCCCACTCCTTAGCCATTCTCTCCTCTCGCTTCCTCTTGAAGCAAAACTCTCCATTGTGATCATCTCTCCCACAATAGTCACAATGAAACCGGATAGGTTTTGGCTTTGGTTTTGGTTGGGGTTGCTCACTCGATTTCTCTCCACTCGGCTTCTCACCCTTCTCCTCACTAGACTTCACACTCTCTTTCCCAAAGAACTCATTCCCCAAGGTACTCTTGAACTTGATGGGTTTCTGGAAATCATTTGTGGAGTGAGGGAATATGGGAGGATATGGGGTTGTGTCAAGTTTGTTTCTCAATGGGTTGGGCTTAGGAGCATAGGCATTTTTGTGGAATGTTTTTGGTGGAGCTTGGATATCACTAATCTTCTCTCCTCCCTCACCACTAGACTCTCCAACTTTCTCTGAGCCAAGCGCTTGCCCATCATAGCGCTTGTACACCTCAATCTTCATCCTAAGCTGCAGTTCATGACCCGACAACCAACCCATCATTTTTCTCAACTCATCATTCTCATCCTGCAAGCGATCCACATAATGTGCAAGTTCCAGATTTTTCAAAGCATGCACCTCACAAGTAGAGCAAGAAGTGGGAATAGGTTCTTTCAGCTTAGCCTCAAGAGAAACATTATAAGCATGCATCTCATCAATCTTCCCATGCAAAACAGGGCAAGAAGTGCAAGCACCTGGCAAAGCAGGTCTAGACTTAAGATCAGCCACTTCAACCCTAAGCACATCTAGTTCATCACAAGTAGAAGCATGCTTATCCTTAAGAGCAGTAAGATCAGCTAGGTACACAGAGCAATCACAACAATCAATCTAATCCGAAACCACAGGTGAAGCCTTAAGCGAATCAATCTCAAGCTTAGCATCTAAGTTCCGGGTTTCTAGCTTAGCCACACGATTCCTAGCATCTTCTAGTAAGGTCCTAAGCTCTTTCCTCATCTTCTTTGCCTCTCTAAGCATGTCATCACAATTATCAAGCAACTTGCCAAGACTCTCGTTCTCCTCACGCAAGAAGGGAAGCTCGTCACGTACCTCGTCCTAGGAGTCAGAGTTCGAGTCGCTCTGGTGACTCTTCTTGCTGCCGGAGCTACGAGCCATGCCGCAGAAGCCATCCCGTGCGAAGCAGCTCAACCCGCTCAAGTTCTTGGATGACTTCTTGTTCTTGTGCCGATCACCTTCGTCCTCACTGCAACTCGAGCTCAAGGAAGAGTAGGCGGAGCTGGAGTCGACGTTGCTTGCTCCGACCATCGCTCGGGCCTTCCTGCCGCGGCCGTCCTTCTTCCTCGACCATCGCTCGTCCTTGTGCTTGTTCTTGTGCTTGTGATCGCGCCTCGATCGGTACTTGCCATCCTTGCTCGACCGGTGCTTGTAGCCGTCCTTGTAGCCGTCCTTGCTCTCCATCTTCTCCGGACAGTCGGCGACGAAGTGTCCCGGCTTGCCGCACTGAAAACACGTCTGTGCTGTCCTCGTGTTCACCCGGTTCTCGTGTAGCCTCTCGAACCGCCTGGTCAGCAACGCCAGCTCGTCCTCTCCAAGCACGTCAAACTCCTCGTTTGGCAAAGTCATCAAAGAAGACAAAGAGTACATCCTGGAAGATGTGTTAGCGTTAGACTTAGCACCTTTGCCACCGACGAGAGCAAGACTATGGGAATCAGTCGGGCCCTCGAGACAGCCTGTCAAACCCCGATCAACCTCAGCAGACTTGAGCTTAGAAAACAGCTCGTTCACCATTAGAGTGGTATACTTCTCGGACTCAAGAATGGCCTCGACCTTTCCATCCCACATGGTACGATCCAGCGCATGTAAGAGCTTCACAGCCCTATCATGGTCATCCTATGGGAGGACGTCGACATTGGCCCTCATGTTGTTCACAACCACCATGAACCGCTGGAACAAGGCATCAATAGACTCACTGGGGAGATGAGTGAAGTTTTCGTACTCTCTCTGGTAAGTCGCATACAACCGTGCCTGAACCTCACCATTCCCAGCATGAGCATCCTTCAGCTCCAACCAAATCCTACATGCTAGGTCCTCTGTATGAACCCGATCGAATTTGGATTGACACAGAGCACGAAACAAGTAGTCGACCGCCTTGTTGTTGGCGTCGAACATGTCCCTCGATCTCGGAGCAAGGAAGTTAATCGGATGAACATAAGTTGTGTTCACCGTAACATCCCAGAGGATCTGTCCCTTACCACGGAGGAACGCAGCCATCCGTCTCTGCCACATCTGGTAGTTCTTTCCATCGAAGTGCGGAGGACCCGATCCCCGTTCCTGGTATGCCATCTTTGGATCTTAGACTGGTTAGAGTCAATCAAGACCCATAACCGGCTCTGATACCCCTTGAAGGACCAGAACGGTGAACCAGAGAGGGGGAGGGAGTGAATGGGAGCCGATAAAAATTCTACTCAAGAATTTGGCTTATGAACCCAATTTCACTCGGACACCTTCGCAAGCTTCTCTTGCCAAGTCCACGTAGCCACTGGAGTGCTACTGAACCTAGGAGCAAGATCCAACCAGCAGCAAGACAAAAACACGCAGCGGAAAACAACACGAAACTGCTGCTGGCAACCAAAATCGGTCGGGCCGGTTTCTGAAACCGGTCAGACCGATTCTTTGGAACTTAGACTCACACCGGTAGGGGAAACCGGTCAGGCCGGTTTGGCAAACCGGTCAGGCCGGTTTTGTCCAGAAAAACCCCAAAAGACCTTCGAGACCAAAACTGCCCCAAAACACCTCAAGAACCTCTCCACCTTTGAACAAGAAAAGCCATAGCAAGAACACGACTCTCCTGCTCAAAAACCTTCACGATAGCCCACTGGGGCTAAACCGGTCAGACCAGTTTGGGAAACTGGTCAGGCCGGTTTTGCCTGGACAGTCGGGAAGAACTCAGCCAGCGGGAAAAACCTAGCCTTCACCTCGATCGATCTCCCGATTCGTTCCATGGATTCAAGTGAGACTTTGGGGATAGCTGGGGTACCTCGTGGGCTACCTTTGGCTAAAAGCTCGGTCCCCAAAACCTACTCAGTCAAGAGGAATCAGAAGTCAACCCTCAAGAACACCTTCCCATGGACTCCACTGAAAACCACCAAATTGAAGCCGTTTCGGAGGGTTTGTTGGAGCAAGATCACCAAGCAAAGAGGCACAAGGTCCTCATACATGACATCCAACAAGAATCCCTCAAGGAAACGCCGCCAAAACTTCCCCACGAAAAATCCAAGAAAAGGCTCTGAAAATCACCAAAAAGGAAAAACGGGAAGAACACAATCAAGCCTTGAGGAACCACGCCGAATCATCTATACATACCATGAAGGTTCATACAAGGTCTAGCTTCCGCCCGATCATCCTTCCCTCTCACAAGATCTCACCATGAAGCTCTCAAGCTAGTCCTAGAAATCCTAAGGAAAATAGGAAGGAAAATAGCAAAGGGAAAATGAGCTAGGGTTCCAAGAGATGGCTGCCATCCTCTCACCACTTGTGTTATATGGAGGCAAGCCGAAAGACTAAAATACCCCTAAAGCCTATACTAGGATACACGCCCACCAAGGGCACTTTGGGAAATTGTCTTCGTAGCACCATCGGACGGATGCCCGGTGACCGCACTTCGCTTAGCCTCGACGTAAGCCTTGCGATCCCGATGCGTGTCCTCCGCTTTGAAGCTTCTGGCGCCCTGCGACCCCAAACCGGTCAGACTGGTTTCCCAAACCGGTCAGGCCGGTTTTGGCCTGACAGCCACGCCCGGTCTTCAGCCTCAGCTTTGTGGCTCAACCGAGTAACCCGGTGGTTTTCTGGTGAACCACCGCAAACCCCGCGAACTTGATGTAGCCTCCGCCAATCACCACTCATGACTCGGCTCCCACGAAGTCCCGGCTCGACCTTGGTTTTGAGGCTCATCCAAGAAACCATCCACCGACTTCATCTTGCTGTTCTTGCCACCATGCGGCCCGCACTTGACCCCGCTAGCCACCGGGTCCCTCGAACCAAGCATACTTGTCTTCTCCACACCTGGAGGCCTCACCGGCAATGACCTTTCGCGTTTGTTCTTCACCTGCACCAACACCAGTCAAGCCGCAACCTGCACCTGCAATACTTAGCCAAGAATCAGTCCACACAACGTTGTCAATCACTCATCACACCAGGAAGCGACCATCCACCGATCCCCGAACCACACATGGTCCTCATCCTCGAGCAAGTACTCGTAAAAGAACTTTTGTCCAAGGTGTTGAAATCGTGCTCCGCTAGTCCTTTCTTCACAACTTAGTCAATCCCTTATTTTTAATATAATAAATATAAAGCAATGATCATCATACATAAACATGGGCGTTTAGAATTTTTACCAAATCGAGATTTACCCCACAACTCATACCTTTCACTCGAGGTCTTCAATTCCAGCTATGCTTACTTCTTTGCTTCCATTGGAGGGTTTTCATGATTTTTCAAAAATAAATTCCTACAACAAGTATTAGACAAAAACCTTTCTCCAAGTTCTCACATGTCGCTCATATGAAGTGGCTATCCTAAACAATTCATAAACTCTCACCTCCCATAAGTCTCTCATATATTATGTAAAGTGGAGCTATAGGTATGGCTAGTGCAATCAACACAAGTATTGTCAAGCTAAGATCTAGTGGTTGTTTACCTTTCAAAGCCAATGATCATGAGAATTAAACCATAATGTAGGGATATCAAGGATAAGAAGATTTAGAATGGTGGACATGTGCAAGGGCAAAAGAAAATAAGACTACGAGGCACCGATGACGTCCTCGTTGTCGGATTGCACATGGTTGGAAAAAGAATAGAAGTTTCGTCTCTCAACAACAACTTGACATCCTTTCTTGCACTTTATTTAACCTTCACTTGATTCATCCCTCTTCATATCTTTCTTGCCTTTCCTCTTTCTTTCTTTTTCTTCTTTTTCTTTTTCTTTTCTTTCTTTCTTTTCTTTCTTTTTCTCTTCTTTTCCATACACATATTTTTTCTTTACTTCTCTCTCTCTTGACACCTTTCCCTCTCTTTCAAAGCTCTCTACTCATCTCTTCTTGCATAAACACAATCTGAATTTAAAATAAAAACCATGCTAGAGATGAGACGAAACTTCGAACATAGGTTGTGTTCAAGGAATACGATGCACAAAAGAGATATTATGGTTTGGGTATGGAATTCGGCGATGTACGGGACTTTCGATGTGAGAGTCTCGTTACCGAATTCAGGATGAGGCTAGCAATAAAAGATAAACACAAGGACATGATCATTGCTCGAAATTAAAACTTCCAAGAGAGAAGGATCCTAGCCCAACTCATTATGCTAACCGCACTTATGGTGGAGCGAAAATTAAATTGGCTTTGTATAGGATTTTTCTTAGACTCTCAACTTGGAAAAAGAGAATTCGCTAACCTTTATTACAAGGGTTTTTCAATAATTTTCAGAATTAAATTCCTCCAATTTAAGCATCAAACTTAGCACAACCAAAACGAAGTTCTAGATCAAAGCATGATGCGGGTACTTTTAAAGGTAAAAACTCCACTAAGCACCACGGTAAACGTTTCAAACCAATCGCTTATGCTTATATATCAAAAACTAAAGACAAACATACAAGTAAAGAAAGAAAAGCATTGCAAGAGACAAAAATTTAAAAGACACTTTTTATTTGATTTTCTTGACTCGAACACTAAATTTAAGACACTTTAAACTTTGAAAAATTAAAAAGCACACCTAAAACTTTAAGACTCTCAAACTCTCGCGAAATCTAAAGCAAACCGAACTAAACTTTAAGCAAAAGGATCTAGCTAGCTAGCTCTCCCCCACGCTAAAACCATACGACATCCTCATCGTATCTTACAAAAAACCTAAGGGGGAAAACTCTATTTCCTAGTGGAACTTTCCACAGCTCTTGCACCACTTGTTCTTCATGTTGCCCACCATGCCAAACAACTTCCGCACGTTTCGATTGAGGAATTTGTAGTCGTCCTCGACCACTCGTTCCAAGTCCTCCATACGCTGCCTCATCGCCTCCATAGCCTGGAAACATTCATCGACCGATGCGTAGAGCTCCGAGATTGAGTGACGGCAAGCCGCACAACATAGCGGATGCATCCCGAAAGGGTCGACATCGCCAGGGTCGTCGCCATCGTCGCCGTCACTGCCATCATCGGGATCTCCGCCGCCGTTAGGACCTTCGGGAGTCTTCTCCTTGGGCACCTCTTCCCAATAGAAGAGGTCGTTGTCCTCCCTTCCGGCGGCCGCCCACGAGCTCGGGCTGCGGTCATCGGAGTAGTCACTCCCGCCGTAATCTTTTGGCTTGGGTGACACCTCCTTGTAGTCTTTCCTCTTCATGCCTCGGAAGCGCTCTGATCTACGGACGGGAGTAGAGACCCTCTCCTCCTTGACGTGGTGGCGAGATGCGATTGTCCCGGTCGGGACACACCCTCCGCAACGGATGCGGGCGGTCTTCTTGATCTCCATTGTTGGCTTGAGCTCGCATCGCTTCGCCTCCTCCGGCTTCAATGGCTTCTCGGCGCCTAGCTTGATCTCCACGCTCCTCGGGGACGTCATGGCTGCTGCTTGGGTGCAAAAGGATGCAAATTGGGATGGATTCCCGAGCTCCAACCTTGTCCCTTTAAATAGTCCGGGAAGGAATGCCCTAGAACCCATCTTTTCCTTTTCTTGACTTCCCTAAAATTTTCTGACCAAACAAGGAAGTCGAAGACGCGCGTCCCAGAGGAAACCGGGGGCGAACCGCCACCTAGGCCCCCTGGGCCGATCCGACCGGGCCGGCCGGCCTGCCCTGGTTCGCGGGCCGGTTCGGTCCGGTTTTTCGCGTGCCCCACTATTTTTGAATTTCTAGCCCATGTGAAAAAGATGGCCTGGTAAAACTTCGCGAGAAACTCTAGAAAAATAAAAGAAGAGCTATTTACAAAATGCTCACCTTGTTTTACATCCTAGGCTTGACGTTCGGGCTCATCCTCCATGATGAAAACATCAATGTGGTGAAGGGGCACAACGTCGGGTTCGTAATAAACCTTAAGTCGTTGGCCATTCACCATGAATTGATCACCTTTCATATCCATGATGGTTACCGCTCCATTGGAGAGCACCGAATGAACAATGTAAGGTCCATCCCACTTGCTTTGCAATTTCCCCTTTCCGAAGGTTTTGAACCTCGAATTATAGAGGAGGACCTTATCTCCTTCTTTGAACTCCTTCTTCAATCTTTTGTCATACCACCTTTTAATTCTCTCATTGTATATGCTCGCATTTTCATAAGCTTTTAACCTCATCTCCTCTAGCTCGCTTATTTGGATCCTCTGTTTTACCACCGTGGCGTCTAGATCGAGGTTCATCTCTTTAATTGCCCAATAGGCTTTATGTTCTAACTCAACCGGAAGGTGACAAGCTTTGCCATAAACAAATTGATAAGGGGTCATACCTATCGGTGTCTTGAACGCCGTTCGATATGCCCACAAAGCTCCATCTAACTTCTTTGACCAATACTTGCCTCCCTTCTCTATAGTTTTGTTAAGGATGCTCTTTAATTGCCTATTCGATGTTTCCGCTTGTCTGTTGGTTTGTGGATGATAGGCCGTATAGATTCTATGTTCAATCCCCAACTTGAACAAGAACTTCTTGAAGTTCTTCCCGGTGAAGTGAGTTCCTCCATCGCTTATCAAAATTCTCAGGGTACCGAAGCGAGGGAAAATCACACTCTTGATCATTGCAATGGATTCCTCCGTGGAAGCTTTACGACATGGCATGGCCTCTACCCACTTGGACACATAATCAACCATGACTAGGATATGCTCAAATCCGTGTGAGTTTTTGAAGGGCCCCATGAAGTCTATTCCCCAAACATCGAATAAATCGATTTGTAGATTATATTTCAAGGGCATGGCATTCCTTTGAGAAATGTTTCCGGTTCTTTAGCATTCGGGGCATGATGCAACATATCTTTTTGTATCTTCATGCATCTCCGGCCAAAAGAATCCGCTAGACCACACTTTTGCTTGGGTCCGAAAATGGCTATAGTGTCCACCGTACTCCGCCGAGTGGCACTTTCTCAAAATTTCTTGCCTCTCTTCTCTTGGCACACATCTTCTCATAACTCCATCATTCCCAAGTTTGAAGAGATAAGGTGAATCCCAAAAATATTTTCGGCTTTCGGAGACTATCCTCCTTTGAGTGTTTTTATCTAAGTGATCGAGAGGCATCTTCTGAATTGCTCGAATGATATCAATCATCCAAGTATCTTTGTCGAGTATTCGGTAGAGGTGGTCATCTCTCATCTTGTCCTCTATGGGCTCTTTATCATCTTGTCCACGGTTCATCCTAGACAAATGATCGGCCACAACATTCTCCACCCTTTTTTATCACGAATTTCAACATCGAACTCTTGGAGAAGAAGGATCCAATGAATCAATCTTGGTTTAGCATCCTTCTTAGCCAAAAGATACTTGATGGCTGCGTGATCGGTGTAAACCATGTCCTTCGAGTTCACGATGTAAGATCTGAATTTTTCAAAGGCAAACACCACCGCTAGCAACTCCTTTTCCGTAGTGGCATAATTTAATTGCGCCTCATTAAGAGTTTTACTAGCATAGTATACGACATGAACTCGGCCTTCCATTCTTTGACCTAAAACCGCCCCTACGGCGTAGTCACTTGCATCGCACATGATCTCGAGGTTGAATAATGGGAGCACTCACCAAAGCACTTTTCAATGTCCGGAATGCCGCTAAGCACTTCTCATCAAAGTCAAAAGCCACATCCTTTTGAAGGATTTGTGTTAAAGTCTTAGTGATCTTTGAGAAGTCCTTAATAAATCTTCTATAGAATTCGGCATGTCCTAGAAAGCTCCTCAAGGACTTAACTTCTGTTGGAGGTGGGAGTTGCTCAACCGTCTCCACTTTAGCTTTGTCCACTTCAATTCCTCTCTCGGATATAACATGTCCGAGCACTATGCCTTGCTTTACCATGAAGTGGCACTTTTCCCAGTTTAGCACTAAGTCTACCTCCGCACACCTTGTAAGAACCTTATCTAAGTTTGCCAAGCAATCCACGAATGTTTTCCCATAAACAGAAAAATCATCCATGAACACCTCGACAATTCCTCGATGAATTCCGAGAACACTACCATCATGCAAAATTGAAAAGAGGCCGGAGCGTTGCATAGACCGAAGGGCATCCTTCTATATGCAAACGTTCCATAAGGGCATGTAAATGTTGTCTTGTGTTGATCATCCGGGTGAATGGGAATTTGCATAAACCCCGAGTACCCATCGAGAAAGCAAAAAATAAGCGTGGTTTGCTAATCTCTCGAGCATCTCATCAATGAATGGTAAGGGGAAGTGATCTTTCTTCGTCGCTTTGTTTAGCTTACGGTAGTCGATACACATCCGCCATCCGGTCACGGTTCTTTGCGGTATTAACTCATTCTTCTCATTCTTCACCACGGTTAAGCCTCCTTTCTTCGGCACACAATGCACCGGGCTCACCCACTGGCTATGTGGTACCGGGTAGATGATTCCGGCATCAAGTAGCTTGATTACCTCCTTCTTTACTACCTCTCGCATGGCATGGGTTACCCTCCTTTGTTGGTCCACTACGGGCTTACATTGGTCTTCCATAGGTATACGATGAGTGCAATAGGCTGGACTAAGTCCTTTGAGATCATTGATTGAATATCCGATCACCTTCCTATGCTTTTTCAATAAATTCAGCAACTTCTCATTTTCTTCGGGACTTAATTCGTCGCTAACGACGACTGGATAAGTCTTGTCTGGGCCCAAAAATTCATACTTTAATCCTTTGGGTAAAGGTCTGAGATCCACCTCGGGAACTTGTGGCTCTTCGGGTCTAATGTCTCCTATGTCTTCGAATTTTTCTTCCTCCACGCTTCCATCTTGTGGTTCTAATCCCTTCGTTGCTTCCTCTAGTTCCTCGTCTTGTTGATCATTAGATTGATTCTCCATCGCTCTTTGCAGCAGGTCTCTAAGGGTTTCAACAAAACAAAGATTACCTACCTCCTCTACTTCTTCATCTTCGGGAGGAAAAGGTGAAGGATGATTAGAAATGCGAAGAAAATTATATGTGTACTTCTTTCCATTAAGATTTATTATTACTTTGCCTTCTCCGGCATCCAACACGGCATCAACCAACTTAAGAAAAGGCCTACCTAGGATTATGTGGTCATGATTACTATGGTAAGCATCTATAACAAAGAAATCGGTTGGTATGCACTTTCCAGAGATGACTACATTAATGTTGCAAGCAATACCTAGAGGTCTAATAGTTCTACCATCTCCCATGATTAGTTTTGTTGAAGTTGGAGCTAAGTCTAGGTTGTGGTCTTGAACTTTATCATAAATTTTGGAGGATAGGACACTTACTTGGGCTCCGATGTCGCATAAGGCTTTGCATTGAACTCCGTTGATCTCGCAACTCAAGTGTGGTGTCATCTTCTCCTCTTGGTCGGATCCTATTGCATAAACTTCAGCAAGGCGAGCGTATGGCGATGCTTCGGGCTTGATCCCCATGATTCTTTTCACCTCAGCTATGTGTTCCGGATCCACTTCATCATCACTAAAGAGCTTTTGAAAGATTTCACCGGTGGTTTCAAGATCGTACGAATTCTCCGCTTGCTTTTCCGGTGGGAAATCCGCTTCCAATGCTCTCGCCATCCCCTTTTGGTTAGGGAACGGTCTTCTCTTGTCGAATACCTCTCCGTAATCGATTGGAACCCAATCCATATGCTCGAACTCCCTTAATGGCTTCGCGCTTGACATACTCCTTTTGTTCGTTACATTTGACTTGGCGAAGTCAATGCTTGGGGTAGTTCTTGTCTTGATGTGCACTTCTTCAAGCTTTTCCGGGATTGGCTCCTCTTTCTTGTCTTCCGGGATTGCCTCTTTAGGAATTTCAGCACATGTCTTCGTCCTCGAATTGTGTTCCGGCTCTCCCAAAAGTCTTGTCTCCCAACCTCTTCGCATGGCCGCCGCTTTGCTAATCTTTTGTAAAAGTTGAGCGGCTTTCGTGAGTGTTTTCTCCATGAGATCCCCACCTGCACACATTTGAACATGCTCCATGCAACTAGGGGTTATGGAAAAGAAAAATGTATGCAAGAGTACGTCACCAGAGAAGCCGAGTCTTGGTCCTTGTTCAATCAACTCATTAAATCTATTCCATGCTTGGTCTATCCCTTCCTCTTCTCCTTGCGTGAAAGTGATCACTTGCCTCCTTAGATGTTGAACCTTGCTTATTGGAAAAAACTTCTCGCAAAATTTCTTCGTCAACTTATTCCAATTGCCTTCAACTTCAAAGGATGCAAACGAGTACCACGTCTTTGCTTCATCGGCAAGTGAGTAGGGAAAGAGATTCCACTTGAACCATTCATCGGGAACTCCTTCTTGACGCACTGTGTTGCATAGCGTCGTGAAATGCCTTATGTGCCTATATGGGTTCTCCGTGTCCATCCCTTCAAATGGGGTTGCCGCCGCCATCTCGATGATCCTAGCTTTGATTTCATACTTGGTCGCTTCGAGCTTCGAATCCGACTCTTGTACCTTTATGTCTTCACATCGAGGACTAGCGTAATCCCTTAGCGATTTCTCCGGTTCTTCCACGGGGTGGTTGACGAAAGCCATCTAGACAACAAGATAGAAAAACAAAAACAAAACAAAATGGTTTTCTAGGTAATAGGGGTTAGATGTTAGCAAATAAACTATAAACAAAATCTAAAACAAAATTAGATGCAAAACCAAACGATGTAAACTGGCTTGCTCCCCGGCAACGGCGCCAGAAAAAGGGGCTTGTTGACGGATAAAACTCATATCCACCTACGATCCGCAAGCGTACGGACCTACACCTTTTTCACCACGGGGATTCCCTAGGTTCTTATCAATCCGCGGAGCAAGGGGATTACAAGCGTTTGATCTAGCACTACTCACTAACTTAACCAAACCCTAATCTATGGTTAACCTAGAGAACAACTACGCTATACTAGAAAGAACGATTAAACCAACAAGATATATAAAAGACACTTGCCCAAGGCTCTACGATACTTGAACATGCAACCGCTTAAGATAAGAAAACCGATCTAATTTATCGAGGGTTGTGACCATGGTTTCGTCCTTTCCCTCCCCCCATACTGTCACTACGCGGAGGTATTCGTGACTAGACCTATGATGGACACAGCGTATTGAATGGTTCCAAGGGAGCATTGAGATCTTTACTCCCTACACGGCATGGTAGCCAGCCTTAAACAATAAAGCATCTTCAACACTAGATGATAGATAGATAACCGTACAAAGTAGCGATTACATCTCAAGATCGATTACAACCCATGGACAAATGAGAAGATTACCGCATCAAGGTGCTAGGCATAGCACCGTTGATCATGGTGACGCTTCCGACGGTGTCTTCCTTCTCCTCCGGGGGTGTCTTGGCAGGGCCTCGACGTCCTCCTCCACTTGTGGTTGCTTCCTTCGAGTAGAGCGATCCTCCTTGCGAATGATCTCCCTCCTCTTCTCTCTCTCTAGCTTGTGGATGGCCTCTCGGGCGAATGGCTCTCTCTCTGCGAATGGCGGCGCCTCCACGTACTTAGGGTTACATCATCTTCACGCTCAAGAAATGGGGGGTTGAACCGACCCTGGAATGGGCTACCGGCCCAGGTCCTTCCGGGCCCGGTTCGGTCGCCCCTTCGCACAGGTGGGTCCTCTTGACATTTTGCACTTTGCCCCCTCCATTTGCACCATTTTGACGATGTCATCCTCACATCCAAGATGGAGGGTCTTCTCGCATGAAGTTCGGTCTTTTACGCTTCAATCCTCGGGGATGTTCCTTTGTAACACTTTGGTCCATGCCACTTTTGGGAGTGATTTCATCATGCTCTCGAACACGAACGGGACTCCTCAATTGCTCCTTTGAACTTGTTATGACTCCGTCCTTTATGTCCATGTTTTCCTGCAAAAACATAACACTTCCAAATGCACATACAAAGATGAACTTGTTATATCATTAGTGTGCCTAGTGGCGGGTTAGTTTCATAATCAAATCCAAACCAAAGTGTAATGAACATGTTTGGTGTACCAAAATACACCATCAATAGCTCGATTCATCGATTTGAGGGCGTTTCTCTCCAGATTTCTTTGAGGGGATCATGGGTGAGTGCCTTGTGCCTCTTTGTGGATGGTCTCGACCCCTCAAACGCTGGATTTGGCCTTCGATTCGTTGATTTTTGGATGAACCCTAGTTCATAGTGTTCTTGGCTAAGATTCACGATTCTGGGAGTTGTAGGGAGCTAGAGGCCAAAATTTTTGGGGCATATCTTCCCTTTGGGGTGCTCATCATCTCCCCAAAATTTCGTCTCAAGACTCCAAGCGGTTTGGGAGATCCATTGATCGAAAGTTTGGGGCTGTTTCGCAGGCTGTTTTCTGGCTGCCCCAGATGATCCGGAGGTAAGGGCCGGGTGACCCGGTATAGCACTGTTGGTTGTAGGGTGATTCGGAGGTAAGGGCCGGGTGACCCGATACGGTACTGTTAGCTCCCGGGTGATCCGGAGGTTCGTTCCGGATGATCTGGTAGGGGTCTGGTAACCTTGTTTTGGTCCGTCTTCCTCCGTGTTTGCTTCTGCTTTGCTTCTTAGCCTTTCAAGACTTGTTCCTAGGGTTGGTAGGTCCGTTGTGACTACGTGACCTTGACAAGCTTGTGTGGAATCCGTGGTTGTGATTTTGGGGCATAGCCGAGTTCTCACTGGAGAATTTTTATCGGCTCCCATTCACTCCCCCCCTCTCTAGTCGCCTAATCGGTCCTTCACTCTGCCACTGCATTAACTAAAGAAATTGGCGTTATGAAGGCCCTTCAGGCTTAAAAGACTTCTCTCTCTTCTATGCTGGAGTCTGAGAAGAAGAAGTGCCTTGAAGTTTCTAAGGAGAAGGATGAACTAGTTAAGAAGAACACTGAACTGGAGCTTCCACTAACTGAGCTTCATCGTTTGGCTTCTACTGCAGAAGATGAGAAGAAAAAGGCCGAAGGTCTACAAAAATTGTATGACGCTAAAGTTGCTGAGCTTAATGAGCTGCGATAGTAACATGCCACCCTCACTTCGGAGCATGAAACCTACTGCGATGAAATTGAGCGTCATGTGGAGCCTGTGTGTAAAAAAGTTCATGATCTTCTTGTGGACTATGGACTCACCCCAGCTCCCTATGATCTTAAAGAGATGTACATAGGCCAAGTGTTTGAATGGCTTTCTAATGCTGTTGGCTCTCTTGCATCTGCTGGGCGTTCTTTTGGAGAGCTAGGAGCTACTGTTGCTGCGCGAAGCCTCGCTCAGGCAATATGCTCCTTGTTCAAATCTTATGGAGATGGTGAGCCTAGCATGACTAAGACTGATCTTCAGCAACTTCGTGATGTGGACTTTGCCTGGCCAACTGAGACATCTGTTGAGAAGATCCCCGTCTTACCCAAGAACATAGCGAAGAACTTTATGCAATCAATTTTTAAGAAGTTTGGCTATGGGTTAACTGTCGCCGAAGGTCGACGTGTGCTTCGCAAGGTTCATAATACTTCTTCTCCTTTACGTCTCTTCTGAATTTGTGCTTTTCTATTTCCCTATGTTTAACTTTTTTCTTCTTTGTTTCTGGGTTCTCAAGCAACATCTGGTTCTGTGGCTGCACCTTCGCCTGCTGCTGCATCTTCTAGAGGCGGGGTTGATCCTACTTCGGTTGCTGTGTCTTCGACTGCGCCTTCTATGCAAGCTGCCTCTACGCACAAAGGCCGCGCGACAGACATTACTTCTAGAGCCCCTGAGGTGTGAGGCAGTGTGTAGTTCTAGTGATGTGGGCACTTGGGGTTTTTTGTGAACAAATGATCTAAGACATTTGCAACTCTGCGTAGGTGCTAGAGGTGTATCCTGCGCAGGTTGCCGAAGATGTTTGTCCTGTAACTATTAACTTTGGTGATTATTTTATGTCCGGTTCTATATGACGTAAGTTTAGTGCTAAGTTTCCCGACATTCCCTTCGACGTTTTCATGTTTCGCAAGATAGAAAAATACGAGAAGAAGAACCTTGAAGCAAAAAATGTTTTCGAGCAATTTACTCGTAACCGTCTTTCTCACGATGGTACTCATTGTAAAAGAATCCGTGGTTCCGAATCTTCTTCTACTGTGCCTGCCCGCGAAGATGTTTCTTCGTCCTCAAGCCCCCTTGTCATTCCCAAAGCAGAAATTGAAGTTGTTGATCTTACCGAAGATGTTGAGTACAAGTACATGTACAAACGTCCTCGTTGAACTCTGTTGTGATGTGTCTGCCTTTGAAATGTACTCTGTGATGCTTGTAATTCCTGAAGTTACACTATTGTAAAAGATACCCTGTGTTTGTAATGAACTTGCACGATGAAGATCTGTATGTGTTATGATTTCATTGAATTCTCGTATATAAGAAGATGTTATTTATACCGTTCAATGATGCGTTCTTGTATGTCTATGCGCTTTTGCATGTACTTGTTTGATCTTTGGTTCTTCTTGTTTCCGAAGATTGAGACATGGGAACTACGCTTGAAAGTGCCTCCCCCCAGTTTCCTATTTCAATCTTCGGGATACATTGCACCCTCAAGGCGGCTCGTCAGCCAGTCCCTTGCTTTTTGCTTCGCGCATTCACCGCTGAAGCCTTCTTCGCTTGTGATAAAGCGGATGATTTTGCGACTACGCCATTTAACGAGTCGAATTATCCCTACAGCATTTTACTGAGGGGCTTCGCGCATTGACCGCCGAAGACTTTTTGTTCACAGAAAAGTGGGCCTTTAAGCGAATCATGCACTCCTCTTTGGGACAGATTGTTGCATGTTCCTTAACATCTTCGAGACCTTTGCAGAATAGTGTTCACATGCGCCTTCTCTTTTTTGTATATATTTTCCTTAAGTGAACTAAATGCGACTTGTCTTCACCGAGCAAGGTGCATGTGTTCACTTATTCCTGCAATGTTTTCCCGAAAGTAACAATCTTCTTCGGGTGATTGTTACTTCAGGGCCGATGATAGATAAAGATGGTCTTTTTGGGGAGCCCTTGTTATATTTCTCAAGGGGATATTACACAAGTCCGCCTCGTTAAAAACCTCGCATCTTCGGTGCTCCCGTTGTGACATCATCAAAGATTCTCCCCGTGAGGAAAAGAGTACGGACTCAACTACGTATTTACAAAAGTTGAAAGTGCAAAAGAAGTTGAAACGAAGATTACAAAAGTTGAAAATGAAGAGAAACTAAAAAACGATGAAACCTAGTAAATGATACACTTATTCTTAGAGCCAGTACTTCTGCAACTTGTGCTGATTCCATGAGTAAGGAACCTCTTCCCCTTCTAGGGTTTGCAACCTGTAAGCCCCTTGCCTTGTTTCTGATACTAACAATGGACCCTCTCACTTCTCTTCCAATTTTCCTATGCCCCTTGTTTTTCTTCGGAGAACCATGTCCCTTGTGGATATCTTTTGCTCACGGAACTCCTTATTTCTCCACTTTCTCGTTTCATCTTGATATTTTTCTATGTTGCTCAGCGCTTGAAGCCTGTCTTCTTCTCTTGTATCAATTGCCAAACTTGTGTCTTCTTCGTTTTGTGGCTCTTGGTCTGTTCTCAATGACCCCAATTTGACCTCTTCGGGTATGACCACTTCTTCTCCGTACAACAATCTGAAGGGTGTGAAATTTGTGGCTCTAGAAGTAGTTGTGTTGTGAGACCATACAACTCTAGGCAGCTCTTCGGCCCATTTCCCCCTAGCCATTCCTGTTAGATTCTTTTTGATTCCTGTGAAGATGATGTCATTGGCTCTTTCTACTACTCTGTTGGATTCTGGGTGATACACTGAAGCGAAGCATAATTTAGTGCCTAAGTTGAAGCAAAACCTCCTGAAATCTGTGCTGTCAAACTGTTTGCCATTGTCCACTATTACTTCGTATGGCACTCCAAACCTGCACACAACACTTTGCCAGAAAAAGTTTTATATTACTTGCGAAGTGATTCTTTGCACTGCCCTTGCCTCTATCCACTTCGAGAAATAATCCACTGCCACTATTGCATACTTGTAGTTGCCTGGTGTTGTTGGCAGCTGTCCCACTATGTCTATTCCCCATCTTGCAAAGGGCCAAACTGGTGGTAGCAACTATATCTCGTAGGGAGAGGTTTTTGTATAGTTGCAATGCTTTTGACAATTTTCACATCTTCGCACTATATCTTCGGCATCATGGACTACCGTGGGCCAATAAAACCCTTGGCGGAATGCCTTCGCGACTAGTCTTCTTGTTCCGATGTGAGATGAACACATTCCTGAATGAATCTGCTGCAACAGATCTCGTCCTTCTTGGAGATGCATTTTAGTAATGGTGCACACACTCCTCTTTTGTATAAGTTGTCTCCTCTTGTTTCATATGACCTTGCTCTCAAGGCCATTCTTTTGCTCTCCTCCCTTGACTATGGTTCGTAGTGTCCTCTCAGAAATGCCATGATCGAAGATCTCCAGTCTTCGCTGGATATCGCATTTATGTATCTCACTGGTGCTTCATTGTAATCGACTAATTTGCATTTCAGGACTTCATAGAAGACATCTGCCGGTAGTGGCTGTTTCTCTGCTACTGCCTTCGCTAGCATATCTGCTTCATTATTCTGATCTCTTGGTATTTTCTTGATGGTGAAGCCAAAGAAGAATTTTTCCATGCCTTGTACAGTTTTCAAGTATTTTGCCATTTCATCATGTTTTGCTTTATACGTCTTGCCAATCTGCCTTGTGATGAGTTCTAAATCTGTGTTTATGACCACTCTTCGTGCCCCTATTGCTCTTGCTTTGCGAAGCCCCAATAACAATCCTTCATATTCTGCCACATTATTTGTTTTACCTTCGAAGTCCAGTCTCACAGCATATCTCATCCTTATGCCTGATGGTGACATTAGGATTGCCGAAGATGCGGCTCCATCATCACAATAAGCTCCATCACAATACATCACCCATGGTATTTCTGGCTTCTCTTCTTTCATTTCGTTGCCCTGACTTGGAGTCCAGTCTGCGATGAAGTCTGCTAGGACTTGTGACTTGATGGCTGTTCTTGCCGTGAATTCTATGGCATACTGGGATAGCTCTGTAGCCCATTTTCCTATTCTCGCTGAAGATTCCTTGTTCTCTAATATCTCGCGAAGAGGATACGATGTGGAACCGTGATTGAATAACTCTGGAAATAATGCTTTAACTTTGTTGCCGCCATTACCACTACGTATGTCATCATCTCAAGTTCAAAGTAAAACTTTTTTGCTCCTGATAAAGCCTCGGAAATGAAGTATACTGGTACTTGTTTAAGATGCCCTTCTTCGTATTTCACTTCTACTAGAGCTGCGCTTACTACACTGGCTGAAGCTGCAATGTACAACAATAGCTTTGCTTTGTCTCCTGGACTTGTTAGCACTGCAAAATTTTCCAGGTAAGATTTGAACTGTTCAAATGCCTCCTGCTCTTCGAGACCCCAGGTGATCTTGTTCTTCGCAGACAACAGCTTGAAGAATGGTAAGCTTCGTTCTGCTGATCGCGCTATGAAGCGACCCAATGCTGCTATTCTTCCAGTGAGCTATTGGATATCTCTTTTTGTCTGTGGTGTTCTCATGTTTCTTATTGCCTCTATCTTCTCTGGATTCGCTTGTATGCCTGACTTTGACACCATGCAGCCCAACAATTTTCCTCTGGATACCCCGAAGATACACTTTTCTGGGTTTAGCATGAGGCCGTATTTTCTTAAGTTTGCGAAGGTTTCTCTGAGATCTTCGATGTGCTGTTCTTTCTTTTTGATGTGTATGACAACATTGTCTATGTAGGCTGATACATTTCTCCTCAATTGTGGGCCAAGTACAATCTTCACCATTCTATTAAATGTTGGGCCGGCGTTACGCAGGCCTTCGGGCATTCTCACGAAGCAATATACCCCAAAAGGTGTTATGAAACTTATTTTGTCTTCGTCTTCCCTCTTGTTGACACTTGCTAGCGTCGCCACCAGGTTTATATCCCCGGCAACGGCACTAGAAATTCTTGTTGGTATTTCTTAACCTCACCACTAGTGGTGCGTCTAGCATGAGCGTGTAAGGAACACCTGGGTACACTGACGGGTGCGAACGAATCCGCAAGCACACGGATACACTGTTGTAGCACTTCTCCCAAGGAGTATTCCAAAGGGTATCGAATCCAAGGAACGGTGAGTGCTACCTCCTAGCCTAGCTACGGTCCAAGGACACCACTCTATAGGATGAGATGGGAGATGGAAAGGAACCAGTCGATAGCGTAAAGAGTTAAGAACGGTGTCTCAATTAGAAACTCTCGTTTCGGCACCAGTTCCCTTCTGGATATGACAGGTCGATTCTGGCCGAAAACTCTACACCGTATCCGAACGTGGGGGACTACTTTCAAAGGGAACATAAGCATGAGCGCACAACGGTGAACCTTGGGCAATCCCCCGGAAGGGCTTTGTTTTAAGTCAAAAGCAGGACTTGCCTAGCTAATCGGGCGAGATGCAAGAGCTAACATCATCTCCAACCCAGAATAAGATTTGACATGAGAGGAACTTTATTTGGGATGCTCATATATCTCCCCACACTTGGGGTTTGCACTGCTAGGCAACGAAACTCAAGTGTGTGGAGATCAAGCTTCCTTTATAAATGTTCCCTCATCAAAATCTTACCAAAGTGTTGTAGTTGATGTAGCTCACATGTTCTTAGGCATCACCTGTCCACCGTTCTTTTTAATCTTCACCTGAAAGGTTAGCGACCAAAAATACCCGAAGGACAACTTTATCTTAAAAACATGTTCTTGCTTTTATTCGAAAGGGAAATAAAACCTATGTTAATCCAGGCTATCTCCTGGTAGTGCTTTGTTTATTCAAGGTCATAAGCTCGACCATGGGAACTTCATCTTACAGCTATCATTGGTGGTGTCGTTCCCGTCTCACCACCAATCTTGGATGTATCAGTGAAGCTTTAGCTGCAAGGTTAGTGCCACAGTGCACACACGAAATCTGATATGCTTATGGTAAACATATGCATCCACAATCAACCTTCTAAACATTTTGCAATAGAGGACCAGAAGGTGGTTGTAGCCCTTATGTGTGCTCGGTGCACTAGGCATGGATGACTCTGGAGAGGGATTATGCGAGCATGGTTCATAAGGTATATCGAGGATGAAGCTACCATGCTCGTCAATGGCATCCTCTCCTATGCACTCCAGAGTCGGCGCCCCAAAAATTTCCATGGCCCAAGAGTTCTCTATCTCAAGAGATTTATCATGAAAGCTCGATATCGTCTCTCGATTATGATCAAAAGCAACAAAATACGGGCCAGCGGGAAGAGGCTCAAACTCGGTCGAGAGGGATGATGATTGTTCACCTTCACAGAAGTGAAGAGAATCTTTCGAGTCATTCTCATGAGGGGTAGACAGGTCTACAACCTCAATGAGAGCAGGCTCGGGTGATGTGAACGGAGATACATGCATCATCTTCTCGAGCGGGTCTTGCTTGGGAAGAGGCTTCGCTCGTGGAGGTCCTAGACCTGTGATAGAAGTGGCGAAATCGGATTCCCTAAGCTTACGATCTAGGTTTCCTTGAGATTTATCAAGAAGTTCATCCAATGGGAAGCCTAGGAGAAGGTCGAAATCCATGATGTCATAGATATGAAAATCTAAGCACACCTCTATGATGATCGGCACATCCCTAGCAATCCCCCGACATGGGAAAAAGTAGTTCCACTTGGGACTTCGGAAATATCTATCAGTCGGGGTGAGGGGCATGTCACCCACCAGAGTGTCCAGAAAGCACTCTGATATGATGCAAGCTCCAGCGGTAGGGTCTTGAACAGCATCTACGGTGTTTCCCCTCATGGAACAGAGGATGGTCGTGGAAATCGAACTAACCCGAATTGCTTTGGAAATTGGCTTTGATTTTTGAGGTGACCAATCCACTATGGTCCCATGATTCCAAACTTCATCGAGGACCTCATAAAGGTCTAACGATGCCATAGGATTCTCATACCGATAGTGATTCGAGGTATTTATAATATCTCTGGAAGAATCATCCTCTAATACGCGAGAGAACTCCGAAGATTGAATCTCTTCTTCCTTCGGTGTTCACGGTTCGGGAGAAGACTCTTTAGACGAGTCATAGGATGTGCAGGGTCAGGGCTCAAATTCGTCTATTAAGAGGCTCTCGTGGATTGACTCTGATTCTTGGTGGGGTTCATTGTGACTGGTATGGGAAGAAGAGGCTTCTAAGAAAAATTCTAGGATCTCTCTTCTTTCCATTGGGGATTGATGTTTGAACGAACCTCCAGCTAGAAGGTTGAGCTCTTGTGCAGATTCCAAGTCTATATGTGTGTAAAAGATGTTCGTTGAAATGTCGTCGGATATAAACAAGTCTGAGCTAGATGTCAAGAGACTTGAGAACCTAGCCCAGGCTGCACCTATGGACTCCATCTGCAAATCCTCAAAGTCGAAGAGGTCAAATAGTAGAGATTTTATATGTTTCGGATGGGAGAACGAGTAACAAAAGTTATCTTGTAGTTCGTACCTACTGTTCACACTACCTACTATGAGAGTATACCATTGTTCCGCCCTATCTACAAGGGAGAAGTGGAACAATTTCCACCTCAAAGTCTCTGGTGTCATGCCCAACACAAGTAGGCCTGAACATAGTCCTTCGAACTCCTCTATATGAACATGAGGATTATCACTAATCGCTCCAGAGAAGGGTCGATTTCGAACCATGGCTATAAAGCCAAGACCGAGTTCGCAGCAAGATGAGGAAGTTGATGGTTGCTCCAAGACGAACTCGCTCCTAGGGGTAGAGAGGCTTTGACAGGAAGGCATCTCAATCGGTAGCGGGGGTAAAGGCGGAATTCAAGAAAACGAAAAAGATAAATACGAGGACCACTAGGTTCGAAGATAGATACAGCAACCGTTCCACGACAACAGCGCCAGAAATGCTTGTTGACACTTGCTAGCGTCGCCACCAGGTTTATATCCCCGGCAACAGCGCTAGAAATGCTTGTTGGCACTACAAGGTTTCTTGGCTATTGCCACACTACACATATGCAATGCCACTATTTTGGTTGTCATAGGGGGGTCATATTGCAACAGACTAAAAGTGTTGCCTTAGGTGTGACTTGTGGTTGCAAATGGGGTGTGTTATTGCAACTACATTGTGCTTTGGTTGCAATTATTTAGGCTTCGTTTGGATGTCGATATTATGAGGCTTGGTATTGAATTGATCCCAATACCAAATCAGAGTAGGTTTGGAAGTGAGTCACAATACCAAAGTGATTGTTTGGATGTCGATGAAATTAGTAGATGGAATTCACTAAGAGTGCCAATACAAATTTGTGTTTGGATGCGCATTCAGTTAGATTTGGCATTGACCCATCTTTCTCTCCTCGCTGCTCCTCCCATCGCCGCCAACAGCCACGACCACCCACCAGCTCCTCCTCTACGCGCCATGGATGCCCAGATCCACTAGCCACGAAGAGCTACCGCTGCTCCATTTGGTGAAGGGAGGGAGAAAGGTGAGCAGGGCAACACTTAGGGAGGGGTGACGACATCACTTGTCAGCGGAGCGAGGCAGGGGAGGACCGGCGTGGCAGGCCAGTGGAGAGGCGGCACAGGTCGCCTCTCAGGAAGGAGGGGCCTGGGGTTGCTAGCCAATAGAGGGCGTCGCACCTCGTTGTGGAGGGAGGCAGGGAAGGACGGGGAGGGGCGCCGGGCGCCAGCCGGGAGGAAGACGGGGGCGCCGGCCATGAGGAAGACAGGGGCACCGGCGGCGATGAAGATGGGGGCACCGGCGGTGAGGAAGAAGGGGCGCCGGCTATGAGAAAGAAGATCGAGGGGTCGTGCGGCGGCGGTGTCGTCGCGTGCAAGCATTTTTTCGCGAGGAAGGGAATTCCATGCGATACGGAGGTGAAGGGGTCGGTATTGAGGGGAAGCGGTAACTGGGGTGGTGAATACCAGTTGGTATTGGAGCCTGTTTCCAATTCCGAATTCCAATCCATCCAAACATCTGGCTTTGGAGCTGGCCAATTCCAATTCTCAATTCCAAGGCTGAATATCTACATCCAAACCCTACCTTAGAGTTTTTGCTACGTCACTTTGGAGTTGCAATAGCTTTACTTTTTCGTTGCAATAATGTGATATTATTGCAACTATACTTAAAATGGTTGCTTTTGATTGGCGTTTTTACAACTATTTTTCCGTGTTGCAATAAATTTCAGTGGTGTTGCGATTGATAGATGGCTATTGCAACATGAATTCTGATGTAGACGCAATAGCTTGTGCCTATTGCAACAATTTTTTAGAGTTGCAAACACCTTAATTGGTGTTTCAATTGTCATTTTTTATTGCAATGAGAAGCCTAAATGGATGCAATATGACTTCCTTATTGCAACGGTTTTTTGGGTTGCTACAAACTACCATGTTAGGTGGGCTTGCTCCTAGTGTCTTCATACGTGTCAATGTTTTTTTTTTGCGAATGTCGTACAAGTCAATGTTGTTTCACATGTAATGTTAGATTCAGTATAAGTATGTATCCAAATTTGAGGAATAAACGAGCAATAAATTAGACTTTATTGTGTATAACTTCAAATTAAATTGTGACTTTAAGTTATATAAAACCATTTGAGTAAAATATTTACTTTGACTTTGCCAAAACCATTTGCAAATCTTATGGATCCAAAATATGTTGTCAAGTCAAGTTTTAAAATTTTCTAACCAAATTTATAGATATTATTGTAATTTGGAGAAAGAAGTTTGAATTGGTGGAAAAATGACCCGTTAGTGATAAAAAATGTAAAAATACAAACAAAAAGGCATCATAGGAAGGGATCGAACCAAGAACTTCATGAGTTTACCCATGCATGACTTACCACTACACCACTACTTCATTGCTGTTGGGTGGCATCGTTCAAATGGTTTAATGTTCTTATGCACAGTTAGCTGTGTGCTAGATGGGCCCTCCTAGTGTAGTTGGGCCACCTCGCTCTCGCTTTCCATCTCACATAGGTGTAGGTTCTTGATTAGTGGTGGCACCTTAAAATCATGTGTACATACAAGTGCTATCTATCAATTTGTATGGTAGTGAATTCTAAAAAAATGTATGGTAGTGCGTATAGTGTACGTACAATAGCCGCAAAATCTATCAGTGTTAGCAACCGGTTTTGTATAAAATCAGATATTTAAAAAATTTATGAGATAAAAATCAGCACAATTAACAAATAAAACAATAATAATAATAATAATGTGTTGCCATTGGGCTTCGACCTGTGGCAGTGGCATCCAAATCCACTACTAGATTTTCTCCCCAATGCAACACACGAAATGTGTTGCAATATGCCATATTTGGTTGCAATAGCCGCAATTGCAACCAATTTTTTTCGTCAACCATATGATGCGAAAGGCCGCGTTGCATTAGCCTGTAGCAACCGTGGTCTTTTTGTGGCTGCAAAAGTTTTTCTATTGCAACGCAATGCGGTGTTGCAACTAGCATTTTAGACCGTGCTCGTGTTGGTTGCAAATTATTCTATTGCGACACATCTGGTGTTGCCATAGGTGCAATTGCATCGTACACAACACGTTGCAATTTCTAAAATCTTTCGTTGCAAAGTATTATATTGCTACGCTCTGTTTCTGGTTGCTATAGGGGGAACCACTTCTATTACCATGAAAGTTATTTGGTTGTAAGATGTGTCCTCTATTATTACTTCGAAAATGGTTTGGTTGCCAAAAGTTCAAGTCTCTATTACCACCATGATACATGGTTGCTACAAGCTGAACTTACTATTGCCACGTTTCTTTTTGGCAACGAAAGTTAAGGGTTATGAAAGGATGACTTATCATTTGCAACGTCGAAAATGGTTTGGTTGCCAAAAGTTCATGTCTCTGTTACCACCATGATACAGGGTTGCTACAAGTGCACCTTACTATTGCCACGTTCATTCTTGGCAACAAAAAACACAGGTTGTGATAGGATGATTTATCCTTTGCAACGAAAGGTGTATTCTGCCACGCTCATTTATATAGCAGCAATAATTTGAAACATTAAATAACATCATCAGGTATATATAATTATGCATTTATAGTTCATGAAACAACATTCAACCATCCACTGAGTTATTACATGACACACGAAGTACGGAAATACTGAAAAGTTTTGGATGGGACATTGTTTCAACACATAGTAGGCTAATTTGATAGGAAATGAAGACCTTGGTCAGCAAATGGTGACTTCGAGAGGATCCCAACACTTGATCAGCAAAGGGTGACTTCAATGCAAGGAGCTCGCATCACCTGTTTGCTCCATTCGACATGGCTTAGTCTCCTGAAAAGAATCAACAACATTTTTAAGCTAGCATCAAATAATAGTTATGTACTTTTCCAAAAGGACTACTTGTTCCTTTTAAATGCAGAGAGATAAAAGATTTCACATGGTACCTGTGCATTCTGTTTGGATAATGCAAATCTTTTGTAGTCAAACTAAAGGTCACTAAAGTTCACCTTGAATTTGAACGAAGTATTATAATAGAAAAGCACATATTTCCCGTTAAGTGTATCCCAATGTATTATTGTACCTGAACAAGAAAAAAATTAACTCCTTCAGATGGTACTCATGTTCAAGTTACCAAAATAGAAAAGCAAATGGCAGTCATGTTCAAGTTATGCAGAACTTTCAAGTTACGGTGGAGTATGCATTCATAAAAACAAATTTAGTAAACACTCATCTAGTAGTAACTACAAATCTGCATTTTATTATATGGTTCAGATATGGTTCAGATGTGTATAAGATGACACAAAGAGTTAGGCCAAGTCACCAGACACTTGGAATCCAGCCAGTCCACGAATGCATAAAGCTAGACTTGCACTAAAAATAAATATGTAGATATTGCGCAAGTATATTTGACATATGTGCACTTTATTTTCAAACAAGGGAAGATGTAATTGAAACTATAGATGGGTGCATATAACAGTGAATGATTTTTTTATGGGGCATGCATTAAAGACAAAAAAAGTGTAGCAACCTGAGAATTAAGTGCTGCAATATGGAAATATGGAGTATGCATTATTTACCGTGGCAGAAACTCAGCAAAACTGATAAGAAAACTCAGCAAAACTGATAAGAGAAAATTTTTGAATAGATCAAGTATTGATGAGTAATAGTCCAGTTTCTCAATAGCGAAAGTTCTACTAATAAGACATAAAATCATTGAATTCAAAGAGAATTATCAGGATTTAGGAACAAAGTATTCCAGAGGGAGTTGTTACCTTTGATCTAAAAATTTAATGTCATCCAATGCTCCATAAGGATGGACTTAGAAGGCACTTTGCTATCCCACCAACATGTAGCAGAATCCCTACGACAATGATTAGCTCGATCATGCCATAATTCTCAGTCTGAAAACATTGAAATGAAATTTGTTAATGATCAACAACTTACAAAGTAGAACTGTATGTGCTCAGTAGAATGCATGCCTTGCGTAAGTTTAAAGTAGATCTATATGTTTTTTTTGTTTCTCCAACTCAAAGAGTATATCAATACCCTTGTGTGTTGCAGGAGCAACTAAGCAGAGGTATGGTTAGCTTGTAGCTACTTTTGCAGCCCTATGCAATCACCCTCCAAAGACGCAACTTCTAAAATAATTTTGGAGGACTGAGAGGATAGGCTAGTAATCGGACCTTGGATGAATACACATCCTAGAGCTCTATTGCTTTTGCTTGTTGTGTGAGTTGCTGGGTCTGATCGAAATTGAAGTATCTAATCAAAATCATTAACACTGAAAGGATACCGGGGTTGACATTCCTTTTGACTCTTTGACACCAGTGCCATAGGGAAATGAGACTGGTAGGGAAGTGTTGATGAGAAATGAGACAAGCAGGGAAGGAGAATACTATTGGTAATACTTACTCATGGTCAGTTAGGACAATATTTGTTGATCTGAATTTCCATTCAAGTGTCCAGTATATGCAATCCTATCTGCAAAATGGGGAATTGAATGTAAATCAGCTTTCTGTGAGGCCATAACCTATTTTAGCTACGAGCTTGCCATAGAATCGTGCCAATTTCATAGAGTAACCATGCACTATTCGAAATAAAAAGACTTCTATGATCTGCAGTTAAGGAATCAATTAAATCACACCAAAAATCAAAGGTAGTTGGTAAAGGTTATATGATAGGCTTTCAATTTTGACTGAATACGTGATCTTGATTGCAAAACAAAATTGCCAAATAACTAAGCTAAAGGAGTTGGATTGCAAATCAGGAGAATGACAAATTGGCTGCTAATAGACGTTAAAAAATTGCTAAAAAGAAGAATCGTTCCGAACAATCAACTGCTAACGGATTCCACAGTATGGAGATTAGCACCTTTGAGAACATTACTGATCCAAGTAGATCACTAACCTAACTGATCTCCCTATTCTAATTCTTTGGTTAGGATGTCAATCTTATACTTCCCAATGTCTTGCAGGTTACAAAAATAAACCATATGGAATAAGCCCAACTATCTTTGTTCCGCCTTAGTGTTCCCTATTATCAAAGAAGCAAGAAAATGATCAATTTCAGAAACCTGATATGGCATTCTCTTTTGGACCACATGACTCTTCTTGCAACGAAGTTAATAATATAATAGTTTCATAGATTCCACATAATCACACCATCCAGATTGCCCTTATAATTTACCGACGTCATGAAGCAACAATATATAAAATCATCTTTGGATGTCCTGGGAGGAAATTAGTTCAATCAGGCAGTACATACTGACGAGATTGATAAGCTTATGTAAACTCATGAAGGCTGGAAACAATTTCACTTCCAATTTCAAGTACAACAATACTTGGAAGTGCACCCACCAAAAAGACATATTTCATAGTAACGACAAATAACAATATTGTCAAGTACATGGTGAGAGAAAAGGCAAGTATGAAGAAGCCCAGTCAAAATTCTTAAAACATGGTGTTGACACCCAAAATTGGCAAGACTAGGTAGGCCGGTCTAACCGGTGGGCACACCCGGTCAGACCGCCCTGGTCAAAGTTCTCAAAAGGCAATTTGGACTTCATCATTGGATAGGTCTCGTCGAGTACATCAAGATCCATATATAGAACGTCCAATTCGGAGTCCGGATGAAGGAGATATGGCTTCTGGAAGATCTGCACGTCACAGAGGCGGTTAGACCGCGTCCCATAGGTGGTTAGACCGCCCTGTCCTGCCAAAACTGGTTAGGAATTGTATTTCGACACGATTTTGTAAGGGTTTCGACTCCTAATGGGGCAAGACCTCCCCTCCCTATAAATATAAAGGGCCACGGCCGATTGAGGATCATCCAATCGATCAAATACATCTACTCTTTATCGTTTTGTCTTTACTTTCATCTCTTTGCCTTAGCTTTTCCAATCTACAACTTGCTGTTCTTCCTTCATCTCCACGATGTCCGAAGGCGTTCTAGGTGGCCTGCCGACCCTAGAGCAACCCTACGTGCATCAGCTCCGACGGGGTCCCTCCCGAGCCGACGTTCGTAGGTCTACCGCCGGTTCATCCCGGCACCCCCAGTCTAACCGCCCTGCATAGGCGGTCTGACCGCCCCTTGCAGAGAAGCTGCAGCGAGCTTTCTCCGCAAGCTTGTTGATCCCAGAAAAGGTGTCAACAAATTGGCGACTCCGCTGGGGAGCGAAGATCTGGCTATTCTAACCGATCTATCCAACTCCGGCGACATGTCTCAGTGTGAGATAAACAAGGGCAACATCATCGACTTCACGGATGAAGAGCTCTCACCTGAAGATCGTCAAGCCATGGAGGACTTCATGAAGCAAAAGGCCGAACGAGATCGCCAAGAATTAGAAGAGCTCATGAAGAAGAAGGCTGAAGAGGATCGGCTTCACTACTTGTCGCACTTCAAGAAGAATCGCGAAGGCAAGGTGAAGAAGATCAAGGACATCACCTTCGACACTCCACCGCCTGAGGTACCACCCAATGTGAGCACATCATCCCCATCCTCTTTTGTTACCGTTAATGATCTTACTACCGTGATGGATAGCTTTCGTTTATCAATGATTGAAAATATGCAAACCATGGTAGATAAGAGTCTAGGTAAACGGGTAGAGGGTGATGATAATGTTGCATCTAGTTCTAAAACTGTAGCACCTCAAACCCCATCTATTAATGCATCGGCCGCACGCACAGTTAATCCTCAGTTTGGCATGCCGTTGAATTATTTCGCGGGACAAACACCACCGCCGCCGTCTGGTCAGAACAGGCCGATCAGACCGCTTGGTCTAACCGGTCAGACCGGCCCTGGTGCTATGGTGCCTTTTCCCTCGTCTCCGGAACCTATAGTTACTATTCCTCCTGTTCAGGCCGCTTCTGGCCGATCCAGTGGGAATACTTCAGTAGCTCAAGGTATCCCGATTATGGTTCCATTTGAGACAGGCGTTGGGTATGGTTACGCACCTAATCCCCAAGTTAATAGCCGTTTGCAACATCATACTTCTGGCTCGTACACGTAGCCGAATATGGTGCAATCGAATGCTTCCACTACGCCAATGCCAACCACCATCCAGGAAGTCATCGATAGGTTTAACGCTAATCTTGCTAAACAAATGAAAGATGACTATGGGATAGAAGTGAAAAATAAAAATCTTTCATATAGAAAACCGTATCCTTCTAATTTTGATTCGGTTCCCTATCCTATTGGTTGGCGTTGTCCTGAATTTGTAAAGTTTAATGGGGATGATAGTAAAACTACGTGGGAGCATGTTAGTCAATATCTTGCTCAACTAGGAGAAGCTAGTGCCATAGAGGAAATAAAAGTACGATTATTTTCTTTATCTTTAACTGGCAATGCTTTTTCATGGTTTGCTTCATTACCTGTTAACTCTATTCGTACTTGGGAACAATTAGAGCAGAAATTTCATGATCACTTTTATAGTGGAGATAATGAGTTGAGATTGAGTCATTTAACATCGGTTAAGCAAAAGCATGATGAACCTGTTACTAGCTACATTAGAAGGTTTAGAGAAACCAAAAACCATTGTTATAATCTTGTTATCTCTGAAAGGGATCTTGCTGAATTAGCTTTTAATGGTTTGCGATCCCATATTAAAGAAAAATTAGAGGGTCATGAATTTATTGATGTTGCCCAAGTCCTAGTAAGAGCTCTAGCTCATGAAAGCCGAAGCAAATATACTCGGCTCAAATTTGATTGTTCTAACATACATATGCTAGATTATGAATCATCGGACAATGAGAGTAAAGAAGTATATGCTGCTGAATTTACATGGTCATCTGATGATAAAGCAAATACTTGTGCTTCTCTCAAGCCAGCCCATAAGAGTCGGCAAGAGGAAGTAAAATTTACTTTTGATGTGGCTAAGTGTGATAGGATCTTTGATGAATTATTAAAACTAGGTAAGATTAAAATATCTCACACTTTACCACCACCTGATGAAATAAAGAAGCGTGCATATTGTAAATTTCATCATTCTTATTCCCATGCTACTAATGATTGTAATAGTTTTCGTCGGCAAATACAATCGGCCATTAATGAAGGCCATTTAGTACTTCATAAGATGTAAGTCGACCAAAATCCTTTCCTTGTTAATGCTTTTATGAATACTATTGAGTTGTTAAATCCCAAGGTACTCATTCGGCCGATCAAGCCGATAAAGCTAAGGGGAAAAACATAATCATTGGAGAGCAAAGGCCTGACGAGAAGCTGTCACTGGAGGAGACCCCCAAGATTGTAGCGAAGGCTTCAACGCTCGGGGGGCAAGGCACTGCAGAAAAAGCCGACGGTGCATCGACCGGTCTGGCTACGGCCCAGGGCGGTCTAACCGGGTCCAGGGGCGGTCTAACCGCGTCTCATGGCGGTCTAACCACGTCCCGGGGCGGTCTGACCGCTATTTCCAGAAAAAGTGGAGATGCTCCCAAGAAAAAGGTAAGGCCGAGTTTTGAAGAACTCCTGGCCAAATATAAGAGGAAGGGAGCTGCAAAGAATAGAAGAAATCAGCCAAACGGTGCTAAGGGCGTAAGAGCACCACCAAGACATGAAGGTATTCATCACCAATGAGGTAATTTTGTTTCTTCACAATATCCTTTTGTTGGATCTGTTATGCCATCATCTTGGTATTATTCTTGCTATTATTCACCTGTTGATTATAGTAGTATGTACATGAACTTGTATATGATTCAATATCCTATTGCATACTCAAGTTGTGGTGCATTGCAAAGTCCGATTGTTTTCAACAACAATCTAGTCAAAAATAATGTATGTGCTACTATCAAGCAAGGTCAAGGTAGCAACGAGCAAAATTCTAAGGGTATGCAGCCGAGGTGGTGTCCCTCAGGCTTATCCCGCACTCAAAAAAGGAGATTACAGCGGATGCAAAAGCAAAGATCAATGGAGCAACCTATAGTGGTCACACCGGCAAGGTCAGCAACTACTAAGCAGGTATGGAGACCAAAACAAGTTGTTCCATAAGTTCATAGCAAGTTCATGGCCGATAAAGCAATTATCGCCCTTAAGAGCAAAAATATGGACGATGTATTGTTAATCATCGTTTTCTGCCAATTTTAATCATTATAGATGTTTTCTGGCACGCAAGCTTTGCCATAAAACAGGGGGGCATATGTTGACACCCAAAATTGGCAAGACTAGGTAGGCCGGTCTAACCGGTGGGCCCACCCGGTCAGACCGCCCTGGTCAAAGTTCTCAAAAGACAATTTGGACTTCACCATTGGATAGGTCTCGTCGAGTACATCAAGATCCATATATAGAACGTCCAATTCGGAGTCCGGATGAAGGAGATATGGCTTCTGGAAGATCTGCACGTCACAGAGGCGGTTAGACCGCGTCCCATAGGCGGTTAGACCGCCCTGTCCTGCCAAAACCGGTTAGGAGTTGTATTTCGACACGATTTTGTAAGGGTTTCGACTCCTAATGGGGCAAGACCTCCCCTCCCTATAAATATAAAGGGCCACGGCCGATTGAGGATCATCCAATCGATCAAATACATCTACTCTTTATTGTTTTGTCTTTACTTTCATCTCTTTGCCTTAGCTTTTCCAATCTACAACTTGCTGCTCTTCCTTCATCTCCGCGACGTCCGAAGGCAATCTAGGTGGCCTGCCGACCCTAGAGCAACCCTACGTGCATCAGCTCCGACGGGGTCCCTCCCGAGCTGACGTTCGTAGGTCTACCGCCGGTTCATCCCGGCACCCCCGGTCTAACCGCCCTACATAGGCGGTCTGACCGCCCCTTGCAGAGAAGCTACAGCGAGCTTTCTCCGCAAGCTTGTTGATCCTGGAAAAGGTGTCAACACATGGTGAGAGAAATTAGTACCTATTAGGCCGAGTTTCCCCTCACACTCTTAGCCTGTTCAAAAAACTCAGTTGCTACTCTAAAGGTTAAAAGTACCTGTCAAAGGAGCATAGAACCATCAATTTATATTAGTTGCTACAGAAAAAGGAAACTACAGATTGCCATGCATAATCTCCCTTTATTCCGCCAAAGGGAGGAAAATACATTGTAAAGTTTTAATCAACAACAAATCATTCATTCACCATATAAAATACAACTATTTCCGAATCAACTTAACTAAGCTCAATTCAGTGCTTCACAAAAGCTTAAAAAATTCCAATCCAAATCCTTCGTCTTAAAACTAAATTTTTGTGCTCAGAACCATTGATCCAAAGACCAAATAGAGAAAACTACAAATAAATTCGGTTCTATATCCTCTAGGATTGAGGACGCAACTTAGAACTAAATTGCTTGCATCATACTATTACAGTATGGTATTGGGTTAACTGATATTAGATTATGGAGATAAGCCCAAATAGCACATGGCCTAACTGAGTACGCACATTCCTAAACATATGCATTAAAACTTGTAAGAATAATCTGAATTATGAACCAATCTACAACAGAGATGTAAAGATAGATGGTATGTTTTAATACATGTGAAATTATACCACATGACTCCCCTTTTTGAAAAAAATCAGGAACCAACAATTGATAATATCGAATTATTTGTCACTACTTCAGGATGGCATTATAAGTAGTAGTTACTACTATATTGGCCATTGGTTTTGAGCAAACAAATGCCAAGCTAACTGATCACTAATAATTTAATGACTCAGTCCAACTTCCAAGTTCAACAACGTCACCAAAAAGAACAGAATTCAGTAGAGCTGAACATGTTTCACTCAGCTAATACTACCCTAATTGACAACTGATTTATCAGTAAAGGTGAACATGTTTGCTGATCACATAGATATTTTACATTGTGAGTTGTAATCAGGTGGTCTTTCAAGTCTACCAGAACAGCTTCAAACAAGTTTTCTGATGAAGAACATACCTACTGTGACACCCAATGATCTTATGATATTATTTTTATGCTTCATATTTGCACCAAAAACTCAGTTTTTAGCCTTTAATTCGTACAAAGAAAACCAATAAATAGCTTATTATCCAGAACATTTTTCTAGAAATACACGGCTATTAGAAATACCATATAAGCACTTAACTTGGAAAAGTTCCACAATGAAAGAGACCTTTGTAGAATCAGTGCAACCTGGATATAATTCCTTTTCTGCCTCTTGTAATAACTTTAAGAAGACCTTGGCATGTTCATTTGGTTGTTCATCATTGTCTCTGATTTCTCTATGTATAGCACCTCTCATTAGAGATCTAATCAAATTTGTGGCACCACGTTCATCACTTGCTGCATCATCTATGCTATTGTCTACTCCAACTTCATGTGGTGCAACTTCATTATCTACTTCAACATCAGCTGGTGGTGGTGTTTCATTGTGTACTTCTACAGGATCTGGTTGTCCTTCTTCTTGTAGTACCACATGTGAATCTTGCCCTTTTTCATTGATAAAGTTTTCATCAAACCCTCTAGAAAGCAAATGAATCTGAACCACAGACCTTGATTTATATGCCATGCATACACATCTAGGACATGGACATACAGCAGTTCCACCTCTTGACGAGCCACCAAATTTGATGTCTAGAAATTCTCGGAGTTTCTCCTGCCACACTCTTGAAGAACGAGGCAAGCGCATCCAACCTCGACCTTCACCTGACATTGTATTTCTGCATGATGATCACATCAAACAAACATGAATTAAAAATCCATGAAAATTTTAAAATAAGTAAACAATTCATGTATGTAAGTCATCTTTATATATGCTAGTTAACTAATTGAATGCAGTAGCACAACTTATGCTTATTTATGTTAAGACCTCAATTTATGTGTTTCAACCTTCAACTTCTACATTTTGTTCTTTCAGAATTATAATCACCTTATATACTTGTATATTTTTTCTTGGCCTTAGTAGTGAATGACTACTAAGTGTAAATTTTTATTTCCTCATTCCTGCGATTACAGATTAATCTTCCATATATTCTAATCACTTGATGCATCAGAAAGGCTTAAGTACAAATATCTGCCAACTGTTATAGTAAGCTCAAAAGCGGCCCAATTATATACTTTCCATATCAGTTTTGGTCAGAAGATGATTATGTGGTACAGATGGTTGTCCATATTTTTCTTTCTTGATTATGTGGTACAGATAGTCTCCATATCTTTCTGTATTTCTCTTTTTTCGCAAGTATGCTATTGAACAAAAACTGGGTCCAGATAATTAATAGGAGGCTTCAAACACAGCAGCAATGTTATGTAGATTAAAATCAACAAAGGAACTTCATGTAAATCAAGCAGCAACTGTTATAAAGATTAAGATCAGCAAATTATGGAACTAAATTGAACTGGGTCAACAAAAGGAACTTCATGTACATCAAACAACAATGTTATGTAGATTAAATTTAACAAAGGAACTCCGTGTAGATCAAGCAGCAACTTACGGCACTAAATTGAACTGAGCACCTGATGACCTTGATTCTTGACGAGGAGAGGCAGCGGCAACTCAGCCACAACACGGCCACCTGATCAACCTAGTGGTGGCCAGGGTGGTGTCCAAGTAATAGGGTAGAGGGGCGGCAAAGAACCGGCATGGGTCTGCTGGGAAAGATGATCGACGTGCTGCTTTGGCGGCGATCAGGGAGTGTGGTGGCCGCGAAGTACTGCTGGGCGACGATCCACGGCGGCGTCCACGAGGGTTTCACGCCGTTGTATAGCCCGCCTCGTGCGTGAGATGGAAAGCGAGAGGAGGTTGCCGAACTAGGCCAGAAGGGCCTATCTAGCATGTAGCTAACTACGCATAAGAACATAAAAAAGTTGGAACAAAGCTTGCCAACACAAACGAAGTAGTGGTGTAGTGGTAAGTCATGCATTGGTTCAATCATGAGGTTCTTGGTTCAATCCCTTCCTGTGATGCCTTTTTGTTTGTTTTTTTTACATTTTTATCATTAACGGGCGAAATGGTTTTTGCATCACATTTGTTTTTGTTGAATCATCACTGTGTGTTCCATATGCACTTATATTTCACTTATTTGCTATAAGCACTACCATACAAATTGATAGCTAGGTCTTGTATGTACACAAAATTTTGAGGTATTGGCCACTAATCAAGAACCTACAAATTCTCGGATTGAATTCGAATATGAATAGTATATGATGTGTTGAATAATGATATTCATTATATTTGGATCTTAGAAATCCAACTTTGAATATCCGGATAGAAATCCAACTTTTAATATCCGGATACTAATACGGTATGGATAAGTATGGATATCGACTGCTCATATTCGGATACGATCGTACCGTTTGAGTGCCTTACCTTTTCGGTCGGACGGATACACATCTTAAGTGAGCCACGTCACCGATGAGCGTTAATCAGTGATGCGAAAAATCCATGTCATCTATGTCATCCACATTGGTGACGTAAAAATAGTGACGCATCACCAATTTAAATTAACCCGCGTCTTCGATGTTCATCTACTCATGCTCCTACTTGTTGACACTTCTGTCGTACATAGAACATGCAACGTGTGCCCTCGACGGTGAGAGCGATACGTAAGACACACCGCCGAAGAACTTGGAGCACCAAAAAATGTGACACACATGCCCCGTCAGAGTGAGATGCCAATGGCGTGCGCTAAGATCAGCAATGTCACCTAGATCGTTGTCGACGTCGCCGGGATGATGAACTAACAAATATTATATGGTGCGTCGTGCGTCACCATGCACCGTCCAGGTCTGTATCTTTGATACGCACGCACGTATGCATGGCCTGATCCAATCTTTTGCCTTGCTGATTGATTAAACAAATGACATTGCATGTAACGATCTCCAATTTTTACCATCACATGTTAGCCTCCTCCTTGGTTAACTTGCTAGTCATCATTACGTGGAACGATAGGCATCAATCCATCAAGCCGAGGCTCCAAATTCTTCTGTAAGGAATAGGCAGATTGCCAACATGTTAACTCAATCATTATCAATTCTCAACAAATGTTTATAGCTTAGACATATTGGATGCAGGTGCATATGACAACCCTATGCCTCATCAAGATTTAATGAATTCAAGTCACGATAGCAACCCAACACCACCTCTGCAGCGACCATCTCATGTTCGGCGTCAGAAGACACAGGGACATGGTAAGTAATGGAAATATTGATTTAACTATGAGGTACAGTTCAGTTGTCCATATGTAAATGATTTCTTAATCTTGTGTATTGTTTAGATGGACAAAACTCCCAAAAGAGGAAGGTATGAGGTACCCTGAAAGGATTGACAGCAACCACCAAGAGAGCGAAGCAGGGCAATCAGAAACTTAAAGTTGAATTCTCTAGAATTGGAGGAGCTATAGGTGAGAACACACGCACATTTAGTGATGAAATAGTATTGTTTACAAGGAGAAAAGCGCCACTCATTGGAGTGAGAACATGGAGAGATATCCACCAAGATGTGAAAGACTCACTAGTAACTAATATGATGGTAAGCTTCACATGGTTTTCCATTGCGTACAAATTGTTATTGCCAAATTATTAAATAAGTTATCTAGCATTCTTTGTTTACTATTCAACAGAATAAGTGGGACATTGAGGATACCCCAGATATCAAGGAAAAGATATTGACCATTGCTAATGAGCGATACAAAGGATGGAGATCAACATTTAGTGCAACGTACAGGGCATACACCACCTATGATCAGAGAATGAGGAATAAGCCTGAAGATTTGGACATTATTGAATGGCACTATCTTGTGTCATATTTTAGCACAGAAGACTTTCAGGTTCGATGGCAATTTACTTTATTCTTACCAACTGCACTTGTTGAAGTAAAGGATTTGTTTCAAGCATTGCACTTTTTGTTTTAAAATCAACTCCTTGTCCACATAGGATTAGTAGCAAGAATTCTGGATGTCGGCAGAACCGAAAGATAAACCCTGTCACAAGAGCAAAGTCTTTTTCTCAACTTAGCTATGAGAAGGTAATATCTTCAGTAGCACATGTTTGCATGGTTGATCTACATGATGAAATATAGCTAGCTAATTTATTACATTCTTGATAAACTAGAGGGACCCATTAACTGGTGATGAGCTAAATGATGTAGACCTTTTTGCGATGACACATATGAAGAATGCGGAATGGACAAGCGAAAAATCCAAGGATGTCTATGTGGGTATATAATATTTTGTACAAACTTTATTAAGATGTAGATTAAATGCCTGCAATTTCTTTTTTTACAATTGACTATTTAAACTGTCCTCTTTTTGTTAGGATTATGCAAGCGGAAAAATTTCAGAGATGAAAACAAATGGAGATGGAAACATTATCTCAGATGTGCAGCAGAACCAGATTTTCCAAACAGCCTATAAGGTAACAAGAAAATCCAAATCATCCAAGATCGTTGGTAATGGATACATGGCAAAGTAACCAACTAGAAGACACCTACTATCTGAGGACTACCAAATGCAAGTCCGTCAGGATGCGTCACTAGCCGAAGCATTTTCAAAGCTCAATGAAAGACTAGAATCTCAAGAGGTTGACAGGGAAGCTGAAAGGGAACAACATAGGACTCAATTGGAAGCTGAAAGGAAACAACATAGGGCTCAATTGGAAGCTGAAAGGGAACAACATAAGCGTCATATGGAAGAAATGATGAAGGCTAGGGAGGATGCACTTAAGCAAGAATTCATGTCAATGTTACAAGCAGCACAAAGACAAGGATCATTTCAACAGGTAATAGTAATGTCGAATCTTAACTTGACCAAAACATTTAGTTAATCTGTTTATATTTTTATAGTTTATTCAACTGAAATCATGTGCCTAGGTAGTTGGCTACAAACCATGCTGGTAGCACTTCATTTGTTACATGTTGTATATGCGTTCTTTTTTTTGTACACATTCATAGTCCACTAAATTTTATGACAATTTTTAATCCAGGTGAACAATGGTGGGCAACAAATTGCAGAGGTGGCCGCTGCAACAAACATGGTTGAAAGAAATGAAACAACTACGGAGTGTCAAGATATTTCACGCGAACAGGTACTTTGACAGTTGACGTTTTATAATGATGTCCTTTGATAGTCCATAGTATAGGGTCTAATTGTTCCCTTGAACAATTGATTTGCAGGGTAACCAAAACAGCGTCCCACGACCACAAACATCAGCAACTGCTGCTACTACCACTACTATTTCTACATGCACAACTAGAAGTTTTGCTGCAATTAAGTCACAGACAGCTCAAAACAAAGGAGGGAATGGAGCTATTGCTTTTACTACTGCAAAAGCATTGAAATATAATGTGGCTAAGAAACGATCAATATTGAAAAGAAATCAACAAGCTGCCAATACACAGGTGACTTTTTTTGAAACTCCACTACCTTTCAATATTGATCAATATAGTTCTTTTTGACAAATTCTGAAAATTTCAGACTGATATATTGTTGTATTAAAGTTAAGTATCATTCATTTGGACTTGTAGTACAGTTTTACATCTATCAAAAAATTTGGACCATCTTGGTGGTTGTTTTTCTCTTGACAATAGTTGGAAAAGTTGTGCATAATTTAGTTATAGTTGGCGTATGTCTTTTCTCTCACTACAACTCTAGATCTATGTGACACTCTCCATTCGCAGCCATCCTTGGTTCTGCACGTGTGCTTAGGACTTGATTTGGCATGCATGATTATATGATCTTTCAATGAGTAATATCACTTTTAATAAATATGCAAATCTGCAACATGTTTTCGCTTGACATAAATGTGGATTCAACTGATGTATATTTGTACTAATGTTAGTTATCCTTTTCAGGAGCATGATGCTGAGGTTTGAGTGGAGCACATGATGCATGGGATGATCAACACGAAGGCAACCTTGACTTCAGTGCTGCATAGCTTAGTAGATTTTGATGTTTTCAAAATAGTTAAGCGTGTTGGACACAATTATGTGTTGCACTTGTGCGTGTGTTTGGACTATACATTGGATGGTTTGTTTATCGATGTGTACAATTAAATAGTATTTTGGGCTAATGAATGTCTAAATGCTCCATTGCATATATTATTTAATTTGAAATCATTGTTTGAAGCTACCAAACAGATCGTTGTAATATGTACTATCATGGCATAAGCATGGCGTGGCAAATATATGTTGTAGCAACAAAAAACCAGTGTGGCAAAACCTCATGCAAAAAAAAACAAAAGGTGTGGCAATAGGGTCTCTAAATTATAGCAACGCAACGGTAAGTGTGGCAACATGTCCAAGTATAGCAACCACACTATTTAGTGTTGCAATAGGGAAGAAGCCTCTAGCAACCAAACTTTGGACTACGTTTGCATTGGCAACGCCTCGCAATGCTGAAATTCCATTGCCATTGTGTCTATTGCAACCATTTTGGGCATTTTGCAACACTTTTTCGGTGTTGCATTATACACAAAACCTTGTAGTGTGGTATTTCTTAACCTCACCACTAGTGGCGCGTCTAGCGTGAGCGTGTAAGGAACACCCAGGTACACTGACGGGTGCGAACAAATCTGCAAGCGCACGGATACACCGTTGTAGCACTTCTCCCAAGGAGTATTCCAAAGGGTATCGAATCCAAGGAACGGTGAGCGCTACCTCCTAGCCTAGCTATGGTCCATGGACACCACTCTATAGGATGAGATGGGAGATGGAAAGGATCCAGCCGATAGCGTACAGAGATAAGAACGGTCTCTCAATTAGAAACTCTCGTTTCGGGCACCAGTTCCCTCCTGGATATCACAGGTCGGTTCTGGTAGAAAACTCTACGTCGTAACTGAACGTGGGGGAGTACTAAGGGTCCAACGGCTGTCACCACCGCGGCCTACCCCTCACTAACCATGGGATACGGGGCAAACGAAGGATAACCCGCAGTCTAGACACCACGTCTACACCACCGATCACTACTATAGCACGGCTGCGTCTGTGCACCCACAACAACACTATAGAACTCCTTATAAATACGAAGTGACGAACCCACAAGGGAGAGATCAAAACTCACTCAGGTATTAGCTATCTCATGCAAGGAACACAGAAGGACTTTGGTCTAAATAGAACATATGGAGCACCTACTTTACTCTAGTTAGACTAACTGGCATACAAACAGAATTAGCAACTTATGAACTACACCAGAAGATCAGAGGGTTGGGTTCATGAAGAACACAAGCCTCTAAATCAAGAACAGATGAAGAACACAAGAACTATTCAACAATGTAGAAAGCCATTTTAGTATAAATAGAAAATGTCGAAATACTCACTTTAGTCTAAATGAAGAACAAAGGCACTCGTAGAGGTTCGTTCTTGGGGAAAGATGCCAACACACCATGGCATGTCCCCAAGTCACCCCCTCACCTTCATCACCCTCTACCTAGCACCTACTCACACCTACACATGGACAAGAGAGACTCCTCTCCAAGAGAGAAAGTGAGAGAAGGAGGAGAATGAGTTGTGTCTCTATTCTAGCCCCCTCCACCTCTATTTATAGTGCCAAGAAAACTTCCTAGGCAGCCAATGAGGTGGTGACACGTGGCGCAGAGGAGTGGGGGCCAAGTTGGTAAATCTTCCATGAGAAGGAGCTGCAGGCTTTCGGACGGATATTTGGGCTGGCACCTGGCACCGCCTTTGGTTCGTCACGACAAGCCGACACGTGGAAGGGCGGCGCGAGAGGCCTCAGAGTGGGGTCGGCCGACCTGGGGGGTCGGCCGATCTCGGGGTAGCACCGACCGCACCCGTTTTCGTCTAGGTGACTACCAGGTGGGTCCCAAGGTGGTTATGGGGGTGTTCACGGTGTTTCTAGCCAGTTATCTCGTGGTTGTGGGCCCTTGGATCCACGTGCTTGCTCCTGATTGGTCGAGAGTGTGCTTCTTTGGATCGATGAGGTGTCATGGCCACATGGGTGCCTGTGTGGCAGCACGTCGCCACGTGGCCTGGTGTGGGTCCCGCCGGGCCCACACGATGTCTTGTGCATATCTCTCTCATCCGAACTCCAAAGTAGGCAAATGATATATCCATTTCAATCGTCTCGACGAGCTCATCGCAATGGTGGAGTCCAATTTGGCATTTGACACTGTTTCCAATGGTGCCCTATATAAGTCTTTGGTTCTCTTGCTCTGTGAATACATCGTTTAACGCATGATTCGATACATCCTACAATGAAAGCTAGAAACACCAACACTTGTGGACATTGTCAGTATAAACCCCTATTCTAGTGTTGATGATCATTTTTCATTTATTTTGTGCACGAGTTGACAGTGTAAAATCAGTACTTAACAGCCGTCAACACCTCTTCATATAGATTTGGTGATATCCAGAGAAGCAATCTAACAGAGACATTCTCTCGCAACCTGCTGCTGCATCCACCAACACATTGATTCTTGGTAATGGGTAGTCATCTTTTGGTCAAGCCTTGTTCAGAAGGGTGAAATCAATGCACATTCTCTGTCCCCCATTCTTCTTCGGTACCATCACTATGTTTGAAAGCCTTCTTGCGTTTGAACGGCTATATCGCAACGTCTTATTTGGGTTGCAAATTTATCTTTGCGTTGTTGCAAGACATGGAGGGCTATTGCTTCATTTCTAGCCTCAAGAAGGAATATCATGTACGTATTGCCACGAAATTTGTTTTGATGAAAAAAATTTTGTGCTATGGGGCTGTAGCGAAATTTAAAATGCGATTTAATAGGTAAATGTTATTATGAAAAATATGTATTTTTAACAATATGGTATAGACTATAGGTACCATGAAAAAAAAGAGAGGATTTGTTTAGCTGAAAAAAATGGTGTGCTATGGGGATGTGGGCTAAGCCAGGCCACAACAGGCTCAACCGGCGAGCGTAAAGCCCAGCGAGCGGGAGCCCGAGTGTGCCGGCCAGCCCATTAAGCCCCATAGCACAAGTAGCAAGCAGTAGTGGATGATGGTAATTCGGAGTTCGAGAGCGCAGGCACACCTCCCCTTTTAAGCTGGGATACCCCCTTCTCAGTTTCCGGTGTGGCACTAAAGGTCCTGGAGTGCGACGCCGCTTCAAAGAAGCCAAATGGGCCGGTGAGAGGAATAAAAACAAGGATGGGCCGGCCCAAATCGTCTATAACCTTTAGCTCCCCCACCCCCAATACACTTCAGCTCCCGACCATCCCCCTCGTCAGCTCCGACCGACGCCTCCACATCGAGATGCACCGCATCGACGTTTCCCCGGTGGCGAGTGGCGACAGCGGCCGGAGTGGCTGCATCGAGCCTTCCCAGGCTAGCGGCGGGCGCGGACGGAGGGGCCGCAGCGCCGCAACACAGCCGAGCGGCGGCCATGGCAGGCGGGGCCGCATCGAGGGGATCCAGGCGAGCGGCGGCGGCGGACGGCGGGGCCGTACCGTGGGTTTGCAGGCGAGTGGCGGCGGCGTACGGAGGGGCCACAGCGCCGCCACACAGAAGCTTGATGCACGCGGGCGGTTCAAGTCTACCACACCGTCGACCTCGTCGTCCTCCGGTACGGTCGGCGGCACCCCAACCCCGTCGTCCTCCGGAACGCACGGCGCCGCCACCTCCTCCTCGTCTTCCGACGGCCCGCATCGCCAAGTCGATCCATCCGGTAAGGGTAAGCAGGCCCTAGTCAGATGCAAGCGGTCCAGAAGTGAAGTGAGGTACACTGCCCTACCCTCTTTGACTTTCTAGGAATCGGGTGACTCCTTTTGCAATTAGAAAAATGTTAGTGATTCATAGTAATCAAATTTTCATACTAGATAATGATAATTGGGTTTTTGTGTGGATCCATCTCACCTCATACTAGATAATGATAATGATAATTGGCTTGATTTCTTGCCATCATTTGCTGTGAATCTGACCTGTGTACATTTGATCACAATTAGTAGTTTGCACAGGCTGTCCCAATTAGTAGGTTAGGCCTTTCTGGCAGCTAGTAGGGGGATCAACCTTTCTTCCTTCTTTATTGTTTATAAACGAAGTATTATCAGCCTAGAGGTCATATGATGCAAATGAGGTGAGATGGAACCTGTGTACCATATCTCCATAGTTTTGTGATGATGAACCTGTGTATTACGAGGAAAGAGTTGTGAACTTATATGCTCAAATATTAAATAGTTAGACCTTTAATTGCTTTTATTCTTTTTCACAAGGTTGATTGTTGTATGTGATTTGCACACACTAGTTTTTTTATTGGTATGCTTTGATTCATCACGGGTAAATCGGTATACAATATGAGTCAAGAGATTGAATAGGCCGTTTTAAACAAATCTGAAAAACAGCAAATTGTTTTGTTTGGTCAGGCTAGTGAACACTTCTAATCAGGTGAGGATCATCATTCCGGACTCGGATGATGAGCAGGACAACAGCAAGAAACCGTCGCCATCGAAAGCTTCAGGATCATCGAAAAGAAAGGTGCATTTTTTTGATTATTTGGCTGCATTGGCCACTGTTGTTGTAACACATTTCATGTTAGTAACTTGTGTTTGTTGCCTGCTGTAGGAAATGCCCTTGCGCCAAATGGTTCAGCAGCTGAAGGAGCGCTATGATGATTTGCGGGAGCAAATTGAGAACCTAAGCGTGGACATTGCTAGAACGCAGGAAGACATGGAGATGACCCTGAAGGAATTCATGGAGACTGTTGTTGACAAGTTAGATGGGATGGAGAAGAAGATCCGCAAGCTTCAGGATAAAGTCAATCGCAAGTAGTAGTAATCTAGCTTAGTACGTTACATAACCAGGTCCTAGGTGGATGTTATGCAGATGCTGGTGAATGGTCTAAGAATGGTTGTGTGTGTGGCAACATCTAAGTATGCCAACATCTAAGTAATAACTTCGAACCTCTATATTGTAATTGTAGTACTTCGTCTAAGTATGGTTGTGTGCTAAAACTTGTATATATGGCAGTTCGTATGTCTATATGTGTTTGGATCTGGATGAGCCCTTGCAAAATATTTTAACTTATGAGTGACACAAATTGAAATCTGCTGGGTCCTGTCATGCATATTTGGAGTAACCATCTATCTGTTTTCAGAATTGTGACATACTATTGTTTATGCTAGACTAGTGTATATTCACAAATATTTGTGATCAACAATCTGGAGACTCTTCACTAGAACTCCTGAATTTTGTGTATTATTGTTAGCCTCTATAGTAGCCGATCGGAAAAGAAAAATCATGAATTACACATCTGTTGAAAACCCGAGGCACATAATGTGGACCCTGTGAAAGGTCATAATACGTACAGCCTCAGAAATATTGCAACGAGGTATTCCTGCTTATGATAGGGACTTATCGGGACCGTTCCAAGATTCCAAGTCTTCGATGAATTTCCATTCAGTCACCATCAAGATCTCCATGACAGCGTATAGGTCTCCATCCAGATCGATCTCCACGTCGTACGTGTAGATCTCCACGGCGATCAATCAACATCTGTGCGGTGCCACGGCCGGTACTGTTGTCTTGATCTCGTATATATCTTTGTTCCCTACATATATATATATATGCATATTGCTATATCATGATCTAGGTTGTTTGAAACATGAATGCAGATTAATGGCATCACACGAAGATCGGAGTTGGATGCGTTTGCCTCGACACTCAGCGGATTGGCAAAACAATTTCCGATCTTTTTTCAAACCTTTACCGCCGCATCAGCGCGAGGTTGATCTATTGCGTGCCCATGTACTATATGTCAATGCATGATCAGACATGACACCGTGTTTCCCATTCAAATTCATTTAGTGACTAGAGAGTTTGCTGATTGTTTCATCGATGATGGTATCATTCAAGGCCAAACTGATACTTCATCAGCTGATGGTCGTGTGAATCATGATGTCACTCCTGATCTCAACAATCATGATGCACAACCTACAGCTGATGATACAACACCTTATTTTGGAGAAGACGATGAAGAAGACGGTTGTGATGATAACCCTGCTGCCACTAATACTTTGATTAGAAACATTATCAGTGTCACTATACTTCATGGACAAACCAAATATGATGAGGCAGATAAGCAGGCAGAGATTTTTTTGAAACTATTAGACCAGGCAAAGAAGGAATTGTATCCAGGATGCAAAAATGCAACTAAGGTCTCTTTTATCGTGGAGCTTTTTTAGATAAAGTGCATGTATGGCTTAAGTAACACGGCGTTGGAGGCCATACTTAAGCTCTTGGGAAAGGTTCTACCTGAAGAGCATTGTATTCCTGACTCCTTGGATAAAGTGCAAAGGGTGGTTCGAGATCTGGGCTTGGACTATGTCAAGATACACGCATGTGAAAATGATTGTGTGTTATTTTTTGAGCAATACGCAAATCTGGAGAAATGTCCCATTTGTAAGCAGTCAAGGTGGAAAGTTGTAGAAAAAACCTGTGGTAATAATGACAGTGTAGTTGGTGCTACTACTGTCAAGAATCGGTTACCAGTTAAGATCCTACGCTACTTTCCTCTTATTCCTTGGCTGCAAAGAATGTATATGTCAAAGCAAATGTCAGAGGATATGCAGTGGCACAAGAAAGAATTGGTGAATGATGGGAAAATGCGTCACCCTGCTGACTCAAAGGTATGGAAGCACGTGGATTTAGAGTTTAAATGGTTTTCAGAAAAAGGAGGTCGTAATGTTAGGCTGGGTCTTGCTTCTGATGGGTTCAATCCCTTTGGCATGCAAAATCTTACATACTCCATATGGCCTGTCATCCTGATACCTTACAATTTGCCTCCATGGTTGTGTCAGAAACAATCAATCTGGATCTTGTCAATGTTGATACCTGGTCCAAAATCTCTTGGAATGGATATTGATGTATATTTGAGGCCCCTTATACTAGAGCTCAAGGAGCTTTGGAATAATGGTGTTAAAACAAGAGATGCAGGGACTAAGAAGAATTTTACATTGCGCGCAATCCTTCTTTGGACAATTAATGACTTCCCAGCTTATGCTATGCTGTCTAGTTCGAGCACTAAAGGAAAGTTTGCATGTCCATACTGCCACAAACATACTGACTATCTGTGGTTGAAACATGGGAAGAAGCACTGCTACATGGCACATCGACCTTTCTTGCCCCCCGACCATCCATGGCACAACAACGTGGTCAGCTTCAACAACAAGGTCGAAACCAGGGAGGCACCAGAACCACTATCTAGTGCACAGGTACTTGAGCAGTATGATACTTTTGAACAAGTGGAATTCGGAAAGACCTTATTATCCAAAAAAAGGAAGCGTGATGAAGATAACATATGACACAACTGGAGGAAGAAGAGTTTTTTTTTTAGCTCCCTTACTAGTCTTCTTTGCTCATCAGGCATAATTTGGACGTCATGCACATTGAGAAAAATATATGCGAGAGCATACTAGGCACTCTGCTTAAATTGGACGGCAAATGTAAGGACGGGGAGAATGCCAGGCTTGACATGGAGCATCTACGGATACAACCAGATCAGCACCATGTGATTAAAGATGATAAGTATACCTTGCCATCAGCCTTGTACGAGTTAGATAAGGAAGCCAGGGAAAGTTTGTGTGAATTTCTATATGGAGTGAAGATGCCTGATGGGGTTTCCTCAAATATAAGAAGATGTGTTGACGTAAAGTCACGTAAGGTGTCTGGCTTGAAAACTCATGATTACCATCTAATTCTACATAAACTTTTACCCTTAGTGGTGCATAGGATTTTGCCAGAAGCTGTTGTCATCGGATTGATTCAGCTTGGTAATTTCTTCAATGCACTATGTTCAAAGGAGCTGGTGGAAGCAGAATTGGACAGTCTAAGCTGTTCAATTAGGGAGGCTGTTTGTCGACTTGAGATGATATTCCCACCTGCATTTTTTGATATCATGATCCATTTGCCTGTTCATCTAGCTGAGGTAGCTAAAATTAGGGGGCCAGTGTGTTACAGATGGATGTACCCAGTGGAGCGGTACCTACGCACTGTGAAAGGATATGTGAGGAGCAAGGCTCACCCTGAAGGTTCAATTGTTGAGGGATACATACTCGAGGAGTGCCTTACGTTCTGCTCAAGATTCTTGGACGTGGACACCAAAGAGAATCATGTTGATCGACATGAAACAATTACAGTTAATGAGCCACCATCTGGTTTGAGCATTTTTTCTGAAATGGATTACAAGAGGAGAGGACAGACGGTCGACGAAATTCCACCATTTGAGTTTCGGAAGATGAGACACTATATAATTTGCAATTGTGATGAAGCTAGACCATATGTCGAGTAAGATACACTACTCAACATCATTTATTGCTTGTAATTTTGAATTTCAAACTAATGGTAATATTCTTTTTTATGCAGTGCGCATCTGGAAGAACTAAAGGAATATGGAACCAGAAATCTTGATAAGCGACATGAGGATCAACTCGTAAGATGGTTTGAAGGCAAGATCAGAGGTCTACATGCGAGAGGGGAAGTAAGTTCAGAGTTGTTTGCACTTGCTCAAGGACCGTATCCCCGACATCGTACAATGAATAGATCTCATATCAATAATTGGCTATTTCGAACCGTTAACATTGAGAAAACCCTCGTGACACAAAACAGTGGTGTGCTTGTCAAGGGTGAGAAAGGAGGCACGAACTGGTATGGGGTTATTAAAAGAATGATCTCACTGGAATTTCCTAGACAAAAAGAAGTTATTCTGTTCCAGTGTGACTGGTTTGATGTGCCTGCTGCCACAAGTACCAACAGAGGCAAAGGATACAGTAAAGATAAATTTGGGGTGATTGACATCAATACTACTCGACACAAGTATAAGAATGAACTCTATATTCTGGCAACACAGGCAGAACTTGTGTTTTATGTGAATCTGGTGAACAAACCTGGTTGGAGCAGTGTTATTTCATTGAAACCAAGGAACTTGTTTGCCATGCCTGAATTAGATCTTGAGGACTCAATTGCTGTGGGTATCGAAGGTATTAATTTGCTCGGTGAACACCAGGATTTGACAAATTGGTCAAGATCGGACAAGGAAGGCACAACCGGGGATGTCTCAGTTATTAATCAGGTGCGGGCCGAGGCAGTTGATGAACCAGACGATGATGTATTTGATGATGATGATGAACATGATGCAGATGACACATACATTGATGATGGAGTTGTTGCACCAATTGTTCAAGATGCCCAAGATGATGAATTTTTCGATTGATATTTAGTCGATTTTGTTTGGCGTGTTAAGAGCCAATTTAATATTGCAATGACAATTGTTTTCAACATTTTTTTCATTATTATGTCGTGCCACAAAACTAAAGCATGAGGTGTATTTGTGGTCACTATTCCCAATCTGTTACATTCTCACTACATTTGAATAATTTTTTCATTATTCTGCTTGGGACACATCATCAGCATGAAGCTTAATAGGAAGTTCTAGCAAATGATACACTTTACACCATTTTAGCCTCTGTAAACATGATTAACACTAAAGAAGAAGGCATCGCATTCGAAACGAAGCCTACATTCATCACTATAGAAATAAAAGGCAAACCCCCTCCGGCTCGGCTCCCTACCGCAGAAGGTTCGGCCTACACAGTGTTGAATGTTGCCTCGCGCCACCGTCGGTGGCAGGGTCGGCCGGCGGCGGCCCTGGCGGAGGGCGATACTCCTCATTTGCTTTGCAAGATTAACCCCACGAGTCTGGAACTATTCAGACTGCAAGTTGATGATCATCCGCGGACCTTGAGCCTCGCCCTCAACCTGTCTCATGTACGCAAATGTAGTGGCGTCGGCCCCGCTAGGCCGCCCCTCTGTTCCCGGCGTGGGCAGCGCGGTGTAGCTCGTCTAGGGGAGGACGCCGTCCACGGTTCCTGCCGAAGATGTCGTCCATCCCGGCGAGGAAGCCGACCACCGGGTTGCTGGCTGCAGCCAGGCTACGAACGAAGACGTCATAGCCGTCGGGGTCAGCGTTCTGCAACTACTCGATTGGAACCCTACCTAGTGCCAGGTGCCTACCGACGTCTCTGTCGCGGCAGGGGTCGAGCATGCTCTTGCAGGAGGCACGTAGGCTCCGGAGGTCCTCCATTGGCTGCTTCGATGTCGCACCGACTCGGTCAGTGATGATTGCCCACAACTCAATCGGAAGTTCCGCGAGCGACCGGGGGTGCTCCCTCGATGCCATGGAAGTGAAGTCGCGCGGCGCGGAGCGTGAGATGTGGGCGGAGAGGGCGCGGCGGGGGAGCGTGAGATGTGGGCGGAGAGGACTTTCCAAGAATTGACGGTGTCTTTCGAGATTCCAATAACCAGCCCTGGCCTCTCAAGTTATTTCTAAAGAAACTAACAACTGGACATCAGAACTGGCGTGTCGTGGCGTGGGTTCGAACTGGCGTGTCGTGGCGTGGCCGGCCGCTGTGGGGCTGTGGCCGGCCGTGGCTTGGCCGCGGCCGGCCGTGGCTCGGGTTTGGCCGGCTGCGGCTGGGGAACGTGGCTGGGCACGGCCAGGCATGGCTGGGTGTCATTTCATGTGGTGTGGTGGCAACATATGATACCAAAGTTTCCATTTGACATCATTAAAAAGACTTGCACAAATATACCAAAGTAGTAGCAATGTACTAGCATTGACTACATCACTGCATTACTAGATATACATACACAGATACTTGTTCTCAATACCCAGAAATGCTACTTGTTACTATGGATTATTACATTACTAATTCTAACTATATATCATCTGGCACAAATCGGTAACCATGCTTGATCTCAAGTTGATTTGCAATCTCAAAAGACAGAAATGCATCCTTGGTGGCGTATTGCACCTGCCAGTCTTCCAAACACCTCGAACCCCACAACCTGTGGTTCACTCTTCTGTTCTTGAACAGAGGTAGGCCTAGTACCACATTTCCAATCTTTTCCAGTGATGACTTGTAACCATTTTGGTATAGATTGCTGTACTTGTCATAAACCTCAGAAACAATCAGTTGAAGGTCTCTCCAATTAGAAATCGTGATGCCGCAGTCCTGCTCTAGGCGTTCAACATCAATCGAGATATGCACTCCGACAAAGATGTGGCCTTCCTCGCTGAGAAACTTGCTCAGGACATCAGGTAGCTTGTAGCCGGCATGAAGCACCTGGTAAATAAGGAAATGCGGCCCGACGCACAATTGCAACAACGCGACCTTGTGCTCGCCACTGCGAAGCTCAATGAACTCGGTGTCCAATCCGATGAGCAAATGATCTGGAGGAGGGTTACCTTTGATTTCTTTGATGTACTCCGCCACTACTTCCGCGTCGCAAGTGATTGTGGTCTTGATGATCGGGTACCTGTCCTTGAAGAATTTGACCTCGCAGACTGAAGTTGGGGGCGGTCCCAGAATCAGCGAACGCTGTGGACGGACGACAGCGAGCCGCCATTCATCCCAGCCACTGCTTACTCGAACGTCGACAGCATCAGCAGCGGCGTCCCACACATCCACGGCGTGACGCTTGCGATCCTACAGTACCAATCCAAGAAAACAGAGTTCGGAATCTTAATCAAACAGTTTACATGATGGTCGCGAAGGGCTAACCTGGAAATTGACGCGCTCTGCTGACACGACGGCGCTTGCTCCGCCTGCAACACCTTGGTTGGTGTGGGGGCCGGCGGTGGCGGTTGCCCCGACTGCATCCCCCTTCCTTTCAGGGGCGGCGCTGCCTTCTGCTTCCTCGCATTGGGTCATCGCGGGTGCAATCTTGCTTCAGAGCTAGGTGGCATGGCAATGGCGTCCGAGATTGGAAGCTTGGCGGTCACCAACGATGGTGGAAGGCAAGAAAACCCCAAGTTTTGATGTGACAGGGATGAAGCAATATTCTCTGTTCTCTGTTCAGATTCGTCTATAAGCTAAAAGGAAGTGGGGACACTGCTTCGTCAACACCACGAGCGCTATGCAGTCGTGCGGCTACCTGGTTCCTCACGTGGGGAAGATGAAGCTAATTGCTTATGTTATCAAAAACCTTCGAAAATTGACAGAGTTTGAATATGGTTGTCAAAAGTTGTCAAATGAAAATTTGTTGAATACCAAACCTGTACAACTCGTCAAGGCCTACAATCTTTATTTAAGTCATTAATCCATTTGACAGAGTTTGAATAGGACAAATTTCGAAATTCAAAAAATGATATCTACAATCGATATTTTTAAACACCAGATGATGTCAAATGGAAAAGTAGTGAATACCAGAGTTTCATATCTCAACAAGATCTACGAACTTTATTTAGGTCGGATTTTCATTTGACAAAGTGGTACTACACATTGTTCATTATCCTAGGTTCACTCACATAGTTTAAGAAACTTGGTTGGGGACATGTCAATTTTGTACTACATGATAGTACCAATTCGTCAAATGAAAAACCACCCAAAATAAACATTGTTCATCTCGATGAGCTATGAAACTTTGGTGTTCATCACTTTTCCATTTGACATCATCTAGTGTTTGCAAAAATCAATTCTAGATATCAATCTTTGAATTTCGAAAATTTGACGGTTCAAACTTTGTAATTTCGAATTGCATTGGACTCATGAGATAGGTTCTTGTTTTGTAAGAATGTAGGGGAATGTTGGGGAATTGGGTAAAAACCTTTCACCCTCGAAACTTCGGAGATGTGGAAACTCTGAAGAATTCTTGAAAACATGCAGGAAAGATCCGATTGAAGGTTTCACTTTCATGATTTCTCAAGAATTCGCCAACCCTCTGACCATGGGAGAAACAATCGCCGAATGACCATGAATTCGCAGGTCTGTCTCTTGTTTCAGGACGAGGGAAATTTCGGAGGCCGTTGCTGATTCGGGAAACTTTAGCGATGGAAACTTCGAAGACCTCCATGGGACGGGAAAACTATATTTTGGTTGCGATGCTGAAGATCTCGGCGAGTTCGGTGAAGTTCGACTTCGGTGAAGGTTTCGGCGGTGAAGTGCGGGAAGCTGACTACCTGCGAATCTTCACTGAAATGAGGCGAGAATCGTGAATGAACCAAGTCAGAGGAGCGGTGCCAAAAGTCCGGGTTCGAGGTGTGAACAAGTGGCAGGCATGTAAATGTATGAAATTAGTTCCGCAAATCATGGGATGTAAAGGACGTTCATGTACATGTTCACATTTGGAATATTCTCTAGATTCGAGGGTAATCTCGGAATGTAAAAGTCTCTTCATCTCCCTATAAAAGGGGGCTCGAGGGCACGTGTAAAGGGGTTCACAACTTTTGAGGTGAGAACAGACTTTCGGAGATTTCTTGTCTCCGCGCTCTTACGTATTTTCGCGTGTTCATTCGGGAGTCTTGCTTCACTTGTGTTCGGGGGCCCCTTCCGATTTTCTGACCCCCCAACATTGGCGCCCACCATGGTCTCAGCCGATAAACAACACACGATGCCTCCACAGAAGAAGTCCAAGAAGAACACACCCGCTGAGGCTGACCAAGAAGATCACCACGTCGAAGAAGACAATGGAAACTCTCTCACTGCAGAACCTTCACAGATCTCAGACCAGGAAAGGAGAGCAAAACTTGAAGCCTTCCAGATGGCACGAGCTGAAAAAACTGTGCATACTCTGGAAGCACTTGCCGAAGAAGAAGCTGAAGAAGAAGATGATGAGGCAGTGGAAAGACAACTGGAAGCAGTAAACTAAAAGGTGCTAATGCTTCAGAAGGAGAAGGAAAGATTCACGAGTCAGATGGAAGCGAAAAGAAAAGCTTTGGAAAAATTGGAGAAGCTCAACCAGGAGAAAGAACAGCTAGAAAAAATGCAAAAAGAAATCGATGAAAAGAGAGAACAAGAAAACAGTTCACTCTGGCGCGATTCGCCATTTCAGAGCTCTGGTCAGCACAAGAGAACCCCGAGAGAAAACTTCTTTTCGGGCAATGGAATCTCGCCATTCGCGGATCTAGAATCGCCACTTTCACTCGGATTGCAAACAACACCATGGCCACCAAAGTACAAATTAGTTTCTCTCCCGAAATATAGTGGATATGGGCATTCTAGGCAGTTCATTATGAGCTACGAAGCAGTCGTAAATTCAGTAGGAGGAGATGATGTTGCATTGATCATTGCTGCCTCCACCTCCAAATCTTTCATCATTGCTTGCAAAGGTCCAGTTCTCAACTGGTATTCCTTGCTGCCTCCACATTCAATCTGCAGTTGGATTGATCTCAAGACAAAGTTCATACAGGAATTCCAAGTGTTTCATGAAACTTCGGCAAAGCCATCGGACCTTTTCAGCTGCAAGCAAAGAGATAGGGAGCCATTGTAGAGCTTCGTAAGAAGATTCATGCAACAAAAATCCCAAATTCCGGGAACAGATGACAAAACAACAATCCAAGCATTAATCAAAGGTCTGACTCTAGGACCAACAGCTTCACACTTGACCAGAAAGGAACCTCAAAGCATTGGAGAACTTTTTAATGAACTTGAACAATACATCAAGCTTGATGAAGATCATCGCAAAAGAGTAGCTGAATGAAACCAAGCAAGACAGGGCAATAGAGGAACAAGATGGAGACCTCAATTCCAAACTCCACGAAACATCAATAACGTAGAAAATCCCTCATCACAGTTCAACCAAGACAACAGGCCAAGCACAAGAGGAGGTTTTCCGTCAAGAGGAAGAGGAAGGGGACAAGGAGCCCCGAAAATCCAAAATCATGATCCAAGAGATCCATACTTTTACTACAGATCTCACAGAAGAGGTCATAGCACCGAAGCTTGCCCAGAAACCAAAAAGAATGTAGCAAGAATTCAGCAAGAGAAGACCATGATGTCCATTGCCTCCACAATGCCGAACCAGTTCCGTCAAAACTTCTGGCAACCACAGCTCATGGGTCCTCAGCCAAGCCCAATTCCAATTCAGCAATTTCATCAGGCACAGTCATCCTGGCAGCCCTCGCAACAGTTCTTTCCTCAGTCTCAGGCAATTCAAACCATTCAGCAGTCGCAATTCAAGAAATGTTGCCACCACCACCAGACAATTCATCGAAGCCAGAGTCAAGTTCGAGAGGCCACAACCGAAAGCATTTCCTTCCTTCGGAACTATCATGCCTATCACGGGAGGCTCAGCCATGGAGTTCGAAACAAAAAGGCAAAGAAACAACTACTTCAGATCTGTGAATACAGTCATCAATGATGGTCCAGCAGCGCGACCAGAATGGGCCAGAGTGCCAATAACATTCATCGAACAGGATTTCAGGTTGAAGTCAACTGACCACAATGATGCCATGGTCATCGAGGTGAATATCGCTGGATGGGTGATCGGAAAAGTCTTGGTGGACAATGGAAGTTCGGCAGATATCCTGTTCATGAAAACTTTCGAGAAAATGAGCTTGAGCCCACACATGCTGCAGCCACCAGAATACCCACTGCCGGGCTTCGGAGGAAAGCCAATCAAACCAGCAAGAAAGATACCTCTCCCATTATCCTTCAGAGATCTGGACAATGCTAGAACTGAGACTCTAACCTTCGACGTGGTCGACATGAATCACCCCTACTTCGCAATCTTCGGCAGAGGATTCATTAACAAGTTCGATGTCGTGATATGACAACAGTTCCTATGCATGAAGATCCCAGCACCCAAGGGGGTCATTACAGTGTTCGGTGATCAGCAAGAAGCTAGAAACATAGAAAAGGGCCACACACTAGGTCAAAGCAATGTGCATCACCTGAACTCCACCGAAGAAAAGAAAGAACCATATGTTGAGGCCAAGAGAGATAAAGAAAAAGTTGAGATAGCTGCTGATGGCGAAATGAAGAAAGTATATCTAGATGACATGCCAGATAGAGCAGTGGTGATAGGGGCTCATCTCAGCCCTGAAGAAGAGAAAGAGCTTGTCGAGTTCCTTAACAAGAACAAAGATGTTTTCGCTTGGTCAGCAAAAGATTTGCAAGGTGTCGACCGAGACATTATCGAACATGCCCTGGACACAGATGAGAAAATAACACCGAAGAAACAAAAACTCAGGAAAATGTCCGAAGAAAAGGCCAAAGCAGTGGAAGCTGAAGTGCAGAGGCTTCAAGATGCCAAAGTGATTAGGGAAGTCATGTACCCTGTTTGGCTGGCCAACACTGTGCCAGTAAAGAAGAAGAATGGGAAGTGGAGAATGTGTGTGGACTTCACAGATTTGAATAAAGCTTGCAAGAAAGATGACTTCCCCTTAGAAAGGGTGGACAAGGTCGTTGATGATGCTGCAAACAGCGAAATGCTCTCACTCCTGGACATGTTCTCAGGCTATCATCAAATAAGAGTGCGAAGAGAAGACGAGGAGAAGACAAGTTTCATCACTCCCTTCGGAACTTATTGCTTCGTCAGAATGCCAGAAGGTCTGAAGAATGCAGGGTGCACTTTTTTGAGATTGATAGCGATAGTGCTTCATCCTCAGCTTCGGAGAAATATTCTAGCAAATGTCGATGACATAGTCGTTAAAAGCGTTCAAAGAAGAGACCATGTCAGTGATTTAGCAGAAACCTTCGCAAACCTTAGAGCAGCAAACCTTAAGCTAAATCCTAAAAAGTGTGTTTTTGGCATTCACAAAGGAAAAGTCTTGGGCTGCTTGGTTTCGACAAAGGGTATTGAAGCAAATCCCGACAAAATCAAGGCCTTGGTTGAGATGCAAGACCCCGTTTCGGTGAAAGATGTACAGAAGCTGACAGGGAGAGTGGCCGCCCTTAACCGATTCATTCCCAGAGCTGCAGAGAGAAGCCTACCTTTCTTCCAAGTTCTCCGACGTTCCAAGAATTTTCAGTGGTCCAAATCTCAGAAACAAGCCTTCCAAGAACTCAAAGACTATTCATCGAACATGACCAAACTGTGCCCTCCAGAGCCAAAATCACCACTTCTGCTGTACTTATCTGCTTCCAACTCAGTCGTAAGTGCTGTGCTAGTACAAGAGAAAGAAGAGGATGGAAAGTTGAAAAAAATCCGTGAGTATTTCGCTTCAGAGGCTCTTTCAGGATCCAAACTTTTTTACTCTGAACTAGAGAAGATAGCGTATGCAGTCGTTATGGTAGCAAGAAAATTGAGACATTACTTCGAAGGTCACAAAATAAGAGTTATCACGAATCAGCCGCTGAATGACTTGTTCACAAACAAAGAGGCATCAACCCAAATTGTCAAGTGGGCGGCTGAGCTATCAGAATACACCATGGACTTCGAAAGAAGAAGTGCAATTAAATCACAAGTCTTGACAGATTTCGTCGTGGACTGGACATCGCCAACTCAGAATCCTGGCGAAGATATAGTCACGCCATGGGTGGTGCACTGTGATGGGGCTTGGTGTGACAAGGGTGTTGGCGTAGCAGCGATCATAACATCTCCAATTGGAGTTGTAATACGATATGCCGCCCGACTTGATTTCGCAGATGATGTGCCTTCTACGAACAACACAACTGAATACGAGGCTCTACTCCTATCTCTGAGGAAGATGAAAGCTTTGGGCCAGCAAATTTTTATCGTTAAGACAGATTCCAAAGTCATCCAAGAACACATCGAGAAAGAGAGCGAAGCAAGGAATCCAGTCCTGGTGAAGTATCTTGAGAAAGTCAGAGAAATAGAGAAGCATTTCAAGGGCTACTCAGTCCGTCATATACCAAGAAATGACAATAACGAAGCAGACAAACTAGCGAAAGCCGCAGCTCAGAATCAAGCACTGCCTCCAGATGTGTTCTTCGAAATCATCAGCGAACCATCCATCAAAGATCCGAAGCCAAGAACTGTGAACAACATAGAAACCCATGAGTGGAGAGCTGAAATCATGGCCTATCTAAGCGGTCACTATGAATCACAGGATGAGTTGGAGGAAAAGAGGCTAAGGCAAAGGGCAAGAAGCTATGCTGTAGTGAATGGAGAACTTTACAATTCTGGAGTTACCGAACCATGGCTGAGGTGCATAACTTCTGAAAAAGGCTTGGAACTTCTTAAAGAAATTCACAGCGGGTTCTGTGGTGCGCACATAGGCACAAAGCACTAGCAGGCAAAGCAATAAAGCAGGGATTCTTTTGGCCGTCCATAAACCTTGATGCAAAGAAGCTGGTTCAAGAATGCGAAGCCTGCCACAAGACAGCAAATCAGCAGAACTTACCATATATGCCAGTTCATCTAATTCCACCATCATGGCCTCTGCAAAGGTGGGGAATGGACTTGGTTGGGCCATTGCCGACAGCTCAAGGGAACTGCAACTTCACAGCAGTTGCAGTCAACTATTTCACCAATTGGGTGGAAGCGAAGGTATTGGCGAATATCACCGCACCAACAGTTCAGAAATTCTTCTGGCAAAACATAATCTGAAGATTCGGAGTCCCAAGGGAGTTAACTGTGGACAACAGAAAACAGTTCGACTGCTACTCTTTCAAGGAATATTGCAAGATGCTGGGCACTCATGTGAAGTACTACTCAGTTTATCACCCACAGTCCAATGGGGCTGTAGAAAGAGCGAATGGGCTGATCTTTTCGGGAATCAAAAAATGCTTGTATGATCAAAGAAAAGGCAAGTGGATAGATGAATTGCCATGGGTAATCTGGTCTCACAACACAACAGTGTCGAGGGCAACAGGTTTCATACCTTTTCGTTTACTATTTGGGACCGAGGCAATGACACCAGAAGAAATAAAGAATGAAAGTTTGAGAGTTCAGAAGGCGAAAGAAATCGAAGAAGTTGAAATGAAAATCGAAAAGGACATGATTGAGCTCACAATTCTCGAAGCCTCAGAAAACATTGAGAAATACCAAAAAGAGACAAAGGCATGGAAAGATAAGAAAGTAGTCAGGAAAGACATCAAGGATGGTGATTTAGTGTTGAAAAGGAAGAAGAATTGGGAGAATCCCGGGAAACTTCAAGAATCTTGGGAAGGACCCTACATAGCAAAAGAAACTAGCATGCCAGGAGCTTTTCGCTTAACAGACCAAACCGGCGAAGAACTGCCGCATTCGTGGAATGCAGACAACCTAAAAAGGTACTACCCTTGAGAATCATGAAAGTAGTTAGATTTAGTATTCAACATTTCTTTTCGCAAATTTAGATTCCATAAAATTGTAAAAACCTGAACCACGGAGCTATAAGTGGTTTCGGGGACAAAAATATTTACTTCTCGCATTTACCTTAGAATAAAAAGGACCATACTCTTTTCCTTGCAAAGGGGGCCCTAAATCAAGGGGCAAGGTTTTTAACGAGGCGGATCCCATGTAAATACTCTTTGTGATATATATGAAAAGAGCTTTCCCCCAAGATGTGTGTCTTGCGAAATTCCATCGTGTGAAAGAAAAGTCCGTGAAATGCTCCGTAATAGCCGAAATTGCATCGCGTGAAAGAAAAGTTCGTGAAAGGCACCGTGATAGCCGAAATTCCATCGTGTGAAAGAAAAGTTCGTGAAAGGCTCCGTGATAGCCGAAATTCCATCGTGTGAAAGAAAAGTTCGTGAAAGGCATCGTGATAGCCGAAATTCCATCGTGTGAAAGAAAAGTTCGTGAAAGGCTCCGTAATAGCCGAAATTTCATCGCGTGCAAGAAAAGTTCGTGAAAGGCTCCGTGATAGCCGAAATTCCATCATGTGAAAGAAAAGTTTGTGAAAGGCTCCGTGATAGCCGAAATTACATCGTGTGAAAGAAAAGTTCGCGAAAGGGCTCCCGGATAGCCGAGATTTCAAAAGGGGAAGAGAAGTTTTAAGAAGAGGCTCCTTGATAGCCGAGGGCTCCGTGAAAGTCTATATCCCACCGTAAAGGGACATCCTACCGAAAGGCCTGAGACAACAACAAGTTGCGGCCTGGATCCCACCGTAAAGGGGCATCCTACCGAAAGGCCTGAGACAACAACAAGTTGCGGCCTAGATCCCACCATAAAGGGACATCCTACCGAAAGGCCTGAGACAACAACAAGTTGTGGCCTAAATCCCAGAGCAAAGGGATATCCTACCAAAAGGACGGAAACAACAGAAGGTTGTAGCCTGGAAAGTCTGAACGTCTTGACTTAAGATTTTCGTAAAAAATTTATGAAGTAGCAATTAATTTTTTCAGTTGTAAGAACGAATTGACATAGTGGTAAACATCCCTGAGCAAATCTATGAAATTATGTCTATTCTGAAAAGCTTTTTAGCCGAAAATGTTATTCTATGAGCTAAGGGGCTCAACTACCTCCGTAAGACTAGCAAGCACACAATCTGGTTGAAGCAACTAAAGGTTGCGATATCAACCTAGGCAAGTTTGCCATATAGGCACAAGTCCACAAAATTCGTGAAGCAAATTTTGTCGACTTACACTCTGATGAAATGCAAATCATTACACGATGAAAAAGAACAAAAGTAAGCAAAAGGAAACATCCATGAAATTTTGCATGAAAACAGCAAGGTGGGAAGGGTGACGTTTTTTCTTAAAAAACGAGTTTATTGCCTTAGTTTCATACAAAATTTCATAAAAGTATAGTTACATAGCTTCGAAGAGCTGAAAATTCAAAAAGGAAGTTCGATAATACGGCCTAGGCTACGGCCCCTATTTTCGGCAATATCACTAGCATAAGCAAAGCTACAATCGCCAGTTTTGGGGCCAAGGGGCTCCATCTTCACGAAGCCGCGTGAACTTGAAGTCTCAATCGTAAGAGCATAACCGTCGCGGTAAAGAAAAAACCAACTCAATTGAAAGCTACGCATCGAGAAGTACTGGCAACAATAAGTCCAGAAATCAGAGAACTTGCAGCCAGGATGGGATTCTTTGTACAAACGCCAAGCTTCGCCACTAACTATTTGATCCTGGCGATGAATTCGCAAAGGTATGATGTCCTGCATAGGCCCACCTTGCAGGACATGCGTAGGATAAAATTTACAAGACAAAAGTTTAGAAGGGGTCGCAGCCCGCAAATATACAAGTTCGTAGCTTTTTAACATCAAAAGCAAAGGTTCAGATAAGTTTCGCCTCATCCAACAATGTCAACCTTCGAAGAACTGGTGCGTCGATCAGAGCTTTCTTCTTCTCCGCCATCTTGGTCGCCACTGCTTCTACTGCTGTCGCCACTTCCCTCACTTCCCGAACCTTCCTCCCCATCGTCAGTGTCATCGTCCCCCTCAGATTCAGAAGTCGCTTCTTGAATCTCCTCAGCTTTGGAGCGCACTTCTTTCTGAATCATCTGAAAAAGGAACAAAAGAAGTCGTTAGTATCAAGAAAAAAGACGTCTATAAGGCGCTAGAAGTTCAACAAAGTCTAGAGAAATAACCTCCTCAAGCTTATCACGAGCAACCTTCTTCGCAAATTCCTTTCCGCTTGCAATCCAGAATTCCTTCGTGAATTTAACTTTCAGAGCACGGACATCTTCATTAGCTCGGATAGCTGAGGTACCCGCAGCATCTGGGAATCGCGAGAGTGCTCCACGAAACTTTGGAAGGTCAATACAGTCAAAATCATAGAGAAGTTTGAGTAGGCTTTCCACAGAAAAAAGTGCAGCGAAATCGCTAGCTCCTGAAATAATGCTTGGAAGAGCCTAGAACTCTTTCAGCATCCAGTCCATCAAATAAGAAATATCATCACTTTCAGGAAGTGGGTTCGGACAGGTGCCAAATTGCTTCAGAGCTTCCTTGTACTCCTCAAACAAAAGTTTCAAACTTCGCTTGACTTCCTCAATGTCCTTGCCCACAGTTTCGCTCCGCTCAGACAAAGCCTTCTCGAGATCTAGAATAGCTTGCTCTTTTGTACTGAGAGTCTTCGCGAGCTCTGTGTTCTTCGTCGAAAGTTCGCTGTTAGCGCTACGAAGCTCGTCGATAGTTTTCGTGCTCTTGTCAGCATCCTTGCGAAGATTCTCGATCATTTTGAGGTCATCTTTGCGAGTCTTGATAAGCTTTTCATGATCTTTCTTTGAATCGCGAAGAGCAGCTTCAGCAAGTCCCTTCTCATCCTGACATTTCTTCAATGAATCCGCCAGCTCAGCGATTTGCCTCTCTAGTTCAAGGTTTGAAGCTTGTGCCTTGTTTAAGTCACGTTTCAAGCTTTGAGACTCATCATTGAGCTTAGTGATAAGTTTCTCCCTTTCGTTGAGCCTTTCCGAGACAACTTTGCCGACGATCGATGTTTTCTGATTGTAAATAAGGTTGAATTAGAAAGATTCGAGGAGGAGTGCTTTCGCACATTTTCTTCAAAACCTGCGAAAACCAGAGGGAACCAGCAACAAGATTGGTAAGGAAAGCATGAAGATCAGCAGAAAATAAAGATGAAATCAACCAACAAACCTTTTGCATTAAAAGTCTTCAAGGGTACTTGAATGGTAGGGTCAGAAATCGTCAAAGATTTCTGAAGTGAGGAAGAAGATTGCTTCTCAACAGTAATAGTTGTTTTGGCAGTCAAACGGAGTTTTTTCTTCGGAGCATCTCCCCACCCACAAAGTTTAGGGGACTTCCACAACACAGAAAACCTAGGACTACCACCGTCTGCACCAGCCACCTGACCACCAACAATTAACAGTTCACCTCTAAAAGATGTACCGAAGCTTTAGTTATAAGCAGCGACGGAGGGAGTAGGCTCTTGTTCGTCGGGAATGTCTTTGCGAGTCCCGATCAAAGAAGGATCCTGAAGCAGACTACCGCTCTGACTCACAGTGCGCTCCAAGTCTTCTGTGAACTTCGGAGAGGCTTCTTCACCAGCAACAACAGTTTTTGAAGTTCCAGCATCAGCGGAAGCAACGGCAGAAGATTCAACTGGAGCAGCCCTAGCCTCAGGAACAGTCTCTGAAAAAGTTTCAATGTCAACAAAATCGTTCTCAGAATTCGGAGTACAACCACAACGAACACCGAATCTCAATGTCAGGAACAAACAAGAAAAGAAACCTGTTTGGCGAGGCTCATCAATCATCTCTTCATCAGAAAAAGCCGAAGGAACACGCTGAACAACAGCAGCAACAACTTTCTTCACAGCCTTCTTAAATTTCTTCCTGCTTAACTTCGTAAGACTGGAAGCCGCTTGTATCTCAGCATCAGAAACATCTTCGGAAGCTTTTCTCTTCCTTTTACTAGATTCCAAGGACTTAGTCTTTACCGAGCAAATGGCGGGGGAGACAGCACCGCCAGCACTATCTTTAGCCTTTTCTTTTGAAGGACCGATTAGGCGACCAGAGAGGGGGAGTGAATGGGAGCCGATAAAAATTCTTCCCGAAGGACGAACTCGGCCTATGCCCCAACTTCACAACCTAGGGCTCTCACACAAGCTTGCCAAGGTCGCGTAGTCACAACGGACCTACCAACCCTAGGAACAAGCCCCAAACAATCCCAAAGCGAAAGCGAAACTCAAGAAGCAAAGGACTTAGACAATCTGCGAAGTCCCAGGCGGACAGTCCGGAGTGACCGGGTGGACGGTCCGCGAGGGGGTGGCGGACGGTCCGCGGGTCAGGGGCGGACGGTCCGCATATCGACCCCGAACCTCCAGTATGCACCCTCCGAAATTCGGACGGTCCGCGAGCTCACTGCGGACTGTCCGCTCCTCGCGGACGGTCCAGCCTCACCGTGCGGACGGTCCGGCCAACAAGATCCAACCAAAACCTACCGGCCAAACGGATCGAAACGAAATGACTCAAGAACTCGCGAAGAACACGACGAACACCTGGCTGAAAAGCTCCTCGCGGACTGTCTGCGACCCCCTGGCGGACTGTCCGCCACATGCGGACAGAGCAGCCCGAGCTCGAAACCGCAAGCACCAAAGCACCTATCCGTCCATGGATCTCCCAAACGGCTTGAGCTCTTGAGGTAAGATTTGGGGGAGATGTGAAGCGTCTCTAGGAGATGCTATGCCCCAAAACTTGAGACCTCAAACGAACTAAATCATCGGGATCGAATCGCAGCCGAGCTCTACCAAAAAGCTAGGGTTCCAACCGAAATCCTTCAATCGGAGGCCAAATCCGGAGATTGGGGGGTCAAGATCAAGCACAAAGATGCACAAGACATCTATCCATGATCCCCACCGACAAATCCGAACCCAAACACCTCAGAATCGAAGGAACAAGGAGCGCACGAAAATCCAACGAAAATAGCTCGAAAAAGACACGAAAATCACACGAGCTACAAGAAGGAAATCAACACAACCATGAATGCTTCCATACACTCGGAGGTCAGATTCTCTACAAAGTGGTAAAGAAAATCTACGCCTATGGAGCAAGGAAAATGAGAAGCAGTCCAGATGGATGGTTTGCCCAGAAAACCCTAGAGCTATATATATGAGTCCCTCTGGGTTGGGCAAATGACCAAGCTACCCCTAGCACTTAAACTTAGGATACAAACCCCTCAGGGGCAAATAGGTCAAGTAGCACTCCTCTTCATCGCACGGCCACACCTTCGCCGCAGTCCGCGTCCTCCGGACGCAAGCCCCGCGATCCCGCCACGTGTCCGCCGGCATCGAAGCTTCTCGGCGCGCCCGGATCCCGTATCTGCCCGCCGAGCCTCCGGTCTTGGTTTTGTGGCTCAACCAAGTAACCCGACGGTTTTGTGGTGAACCACCGCAAACCCCGCGTGCGGACTCCGGTCGTGAGCCGCTACCCTGCACCGGCTCCGGTCGACGACTTCGTCTTGCTTTTCTTGCCACCATGTGGCCCGCACTTGACCCCGCTGGCCACCAGGTCCCTCGAGCCAAGCCTACTTGTCTCTCCACTCCTCGGAGGCCCCGCAAGGCATAGACCTTTCGCGCCCGCTCTTCACCTGCACCAACACGAATCAAGCCGCAACCTGCACCTGTAATACTTGGCCAAGAATCAGTCCACACAACGTTGTCAATCACTCATCACACCAGGGAGCGACCATCCACCGGTCCTCGGAGTCCTATGCTCGTCAAGCATCGTCCGAGCCATCTCACAAAGGGAACGATTTTTCCTCTCAACCACACCATTCTAACAAGCCACATAGGGAGAAGAGAATTGATGTTCGAGACCCAAATCACGACAAAAGGTTTCGAAACGAGAGTTTTTAAATTCAGAGCCATTGTCGCTACGGATAGCTCGAATGGCATCTCCATTCCTCTCATTCTTCAACCTCAAGATTAGATCCCTCACAAAACCAAACGTCTCCCCCTTGTCAGCCAAAAAGAAGACCCAAGCATAGCGAGAATAGTCATCCACTATCACTAGGACATACAATTTCCCACTCGCCGAGCACACACGAGCTGGACCAACCAAGTCCATATGGAACAGCTCGCATGGCCTCTCTGTCATAATGGATGTCAGAGGCGGGTGAGAGGCGGCGACCATCTTACCATGCCTACACAGAGCACATACCAAGTCCTTTTGGTATTTCAACTTAGGCAATCCTCGGACTAATCCTAGCCCACTCAAGCGTGACAACAAGTCAAAACTCAAGTGACCTAGTCTCCTATGCCATTTCCAAAGCTCCGCCGAAACGCCTGCAACCAAGCAACGAGAAGAGCCAACACACTGAGAAAAATCGGCTGTGAAAATCTGACCCTCGGGGATGATCGTGCACACAAGATCACCTCGAGAATCCAAGACACGTGAAGCGCCCATTTTGAAATGGACCTCAAAACCCTCATCAAGAAGCTGGGAAACCGAAAGAAGATTGTACCCCAAAGACTTGACAAGAGAGACACGCCTAAGAGTCACAAACTCGCTCACCTTCACCATGCCAACTGAAAGCACTCTACCTTTCCCATTGTCCCCAAAAGTGATGTACTCTTTTGTCATCACCGGGGTGAGGCTGGAGAACCACCTTCGATCTCCGGTCATGTGTCGAGAGCAACTGGAGTCGATCAACCAAAAGCCCTCCAAGCCTCCCACCTGCAAATCAAAAGCGAGAGCGAGAGTGAGCAAACGACTCAGCACTGGGGTTAGTAGAAAATGAATCAAACCAGTGTTGTGCCATTTGCTCAAAGGTGGGGTTAGCAAAATCCATCCTATCTCCTCTAGGTGGAACACCCCCATGTCCCCTTGGAGGACTACGCGTACCACGAGGTGGAGACCGTGGCCCGTAGCTCCTCTGGGACCTAAAACTGCGATCGTTCCCCCCATACTCGTATTGGCCACGAGCGAAGGAACGTCCAACAAACTCACCACGCCCAAACCCAACACGCCTCTCTCGAGGGTAAATGGTACACACCATACCCTCACCCCTTGGCACCAACCTAGGCTCTGGCACTCCATGAGAAGGGCGGTACCTATCCTTGTTGGCCATCTCCCTAGCCAACCTCTCCTCACGCTTCCTCCTGAAGCAAAACTCAGCAAGGTGTCCATCCCTCCCACAATGCTCACAATGGAAGGGTTTTGGTTTTGGCTTTGGTTTTGGGCTCTCGTTGGGCTCTGGCTTCTCCTCACTCGGTTTCTCTCCCTTCTTCCCAAAGAACTCATTCCCCAAGTCACTCTTGAACTTGATGGGTTTCTGGAAGTTGTCTGTGTGTGGAGGAAACACGGGTGGAGCTGGGGTTGTTTCTAGTCGGTTCCTAAGTGGGTTTGGCTTAGGAGTATAGGCATTTTTGTGGTGGGTTTTTGGTGGCTCTGGGATATCTCCAATCTTCCCCTCATCCTCACCACTTCCCTCACCAACCTTGTCTGCCCCAAGCGCTTGCCCATCATAGCGCTTGTATGCCTCAATCATCATACGGAGCTGAGGCTCATGACCAGACAACCAACCCATCATCTTTCTCAACTCATCATTCTCATCCTGCAAACGATCAACATAGTGTGCAAGCTTCATATTCTACACAACATTAATTTCACAAGTAGAGCATGATGTAGGAATAGGAGCTTTCAGTTGAGCCTCTAGAGATCTTACATAAACAAGCGAAACATCTAGCTTCTCTTGCAAAACAGGACAAGAAGTGCAAGCACTAAGCAAAGAGGGCCTAGATTTCATCTCATCTAGCTCAACCCTAAGCACATCTAGTTCCTCGACCTTGGAGGCATACTTCTCCTTAAGCACAGTCAATTCACCAAGAAAAGTGGAACAATCAGTGAATTCAGGTTCATCGGTCACAATAGGAGCAGACTTAAGAGAATCTATTTGAGCCCTAGCATCAACTAGCATAGACTCTAGCTCAATCACCTTCTCCTTAGCCTCTCCAAGCAAAGACCTATACTCCCTCTTCTCCTTGTTGGTCCTTCTTAGCACATCGTCACGGTTGTCAAGCAAGTCATTCAACCTAGCATTCTCCGCTATCAAGAAGGATGGATCATTGTTTACCTCTTCCTCGGAGTCGGAGCCCGAGTCATCCTTGTTGCTCTTCTTGCTTGCGGAGCTATGTGCCATGCCGCTAAAGCCTTGGGCGGTGAAGCACAAGCCGTTGATGTTCTTGCTTGACCGCTTGCTCTTGTGCCGGTTCTCATCTTCATCACTTGAGCTCGATGAAGAGTAGCAAGAGCTCGAGTCGATGTCGCTTGCTCCGGCGACCATCGCTCGCTCCTTCTTCTTGTGACCTCCACTCCTCCTTGGCCTCCGCTCGGACTTGTTCTTGCCCTTGTGGTCGTCCCTCGAGCGGTGCTTGTGGTCGGTCCTCGGACGGTGCTTGTTCTCGGGCTTCACCTCCATGGCATCCGGGCACTCAGCGATAAAGTGCCCGTGCTTCCCGCACTGGTAGCACATGCCCGAGCTCCTCCGAGCATTCTTCCGGTTCGTGTACATGCGCTCGAACCACCTGCTCAACAACGCGAGATCCTCCTCGCCAAGTACGTCAAACTCCTCATCTGGTATGGACACAAGACAAGACAAAGAGAACTGTCTCGAAGACATGTTAGCGTTAGTCCTTGATCCAGACACGAGAGCCAGACTATGAGGGTCAGTCGGGTTCTCGATCTTTGCACGCACCCCACGGTCCACCTCGGACGACTTGAGCTTGGAAAACAGCTTGTCCACCATGAGGGTCTCATACTTCTCTGACTCAAGAATGGCCTCAACCTTCTCACTCCGCACGGTACGATCCAGAGAATGCAGGAGCTTGACAGCCCTGTCATGATCATTGTACGGGAGCACGGCCACATTAGCCCTCATGTTGTTCATAATCACTGTGAACCGCTGGAACATGCTGTCAATGGACTCACCGGGGAGATGAGTGAAGTTCTCGTACTCTCTCCGGTAGGTCGCAAAGAGCCGAGCCTGAACCTGAGCGTTCCCGGCATGAGCATTCTTCAGCTGCTCCCAAATCCTGCACGCCAAGTCCTCTGTCTGAACCCAATCGAATTCAGATTGACACAGAGCACGGTACAGGTAGTCGACCACCTTGTTGTTGGCGTCGAACATGTCCCTCGATCCTGGAGCAAGGAAGTTCACAGGATGAACATAAGCTGTGTTCACCGTGACATCCCACAAGATCTGACCCTTGCCGCGGAGGAAAGCAGCCATCCACCTTTGCCACATCTGGTAGTTCTTACCATCAAAGTGTGGAGGACCCGAACCCCGTTCCTGGTATGCCATCTTTGGATCTTAGACTGGTTAGAATCACGAAGATCCGTAACCTGCTCTGATACCAATTAAAGGACCGATTAGGCGACCAGAGAGGGGGGAGTGAATGGGAGCCGATAAAAATTCTTCCCGAAGGATGAACTCGGCCTATGCCCCAACTTCACAACCTAGGGCTCCCACACAAGCTTGCCAAGGTCGCGTAGTCACAACGGACCTACCAACCCTAGGAACAAGCCCCAAACAATCCCAAAGTGAAAGTGAAACTCAAGAAGCAAAGGACTTAGACAATCTGCGAAGTCCCAGGCGGACAGTCCGGAGTGACTGGGCGGATGGTCCGCGAGGGCCTGGCGGACGGTCCGCGGGTCAGGGGCGGACGGTCCGCAAATCGAGGCCGAACCTCCAGTATGCACCCTCCGAAATTCGGACGGTCCGCGAGCTCACTGCGGACTGTTCGCTCCTCGCGGACAGTCCGGCCTCACCGGGCGCACGGTCCGGCCAACAAGATCCAACCAAAACCTACCGGCCAAACGGATCGAAATGAAACGACTCAAGAACTCGCAAAGAACACGACTAACACCCGGCTGAAAAGCTCCTCACGGACTATCCGTGACCCCCTGGCGGACTGTCCGCGACCCCCTGGCGGACTGTCCGCCACACGCGGACAGAGCAGCCCGAGCTCGAAACCGCAAGCACCAAAGCACCTATCCGTCCATGGATCTCCCAAACGGCTTGAGCTCTTGAGGTAAGATTTGGGGGAGATGTGAAGCGTCTCTAGGAGATGCTATGCGCCAAAACTTGAGACCTCAAACGAACTAAATCGCCGGGAATCGAATCGCAACCGAGCTCTACCAAAAAGCTAGGGTTCCAACCGAAATCCTTCAATCGGAGGCCAAATCCAGAGATTGGGGGGTCAAGATCAAGCACAAAGATGCACAAGACATCTATCCAAAGCGAAGCTCTTTTCCTTCAAGCTTTTGGAGGAGCAGCCGAACAACCGGCTACAGCAACAGCTGGATCCTTCTTGTCCACACCTGGTGGGCGAGATCGAAGGGCGGTTTCGGCGCCAAGCTCAGAGAACACACGGTTCACTCTTTTCTTGTGTTTCACAAGGTGCTTGTAAGACTTATATTCATTTAAGGTGAATTCGCCAACCATTTCATTAACCTTCTCTTCAACCTCAAGAATGAAATCATCCAGACTCTGTCCATCCTCAAGTCGCAAGTTAAATCGCGGAAACGGCACCTTCTGAGAAGCCCAATCCACCTCAAGAAAGACAATGTCCAAAGGTTTCCAGCCATGTGATAAGGGCCAAACTCGAGCAGCAACAAATTCTTCAATAGCATCGCGGCCACCAAGAATGGTTCTAGCAAGGTGAAAAGCATTGTTGCAATTCTTGAAACCAAGGGTTCGGCTGTTATACGCAGCAGTGCCAGTGTAGTCAGAAACCTTAGACATATCAACCTTCACATAGAACCAGAATGACCGCCAGTCTTCGGGCAAATTATTCTTGCTGCAAGGTGCAAGTTGGATGCGGGTGAGGCCTTAGTGCGTGTTCTTCCTGCGGGTGTTGAAGGTCCAACACGCGTAGTGAGCTTCATAGAATTTCCCATCATCAAGCTTGAGAATATCCTTTTCAGTCACGAGCTCGAACAAACGTGCGAATATGTCGGCACCAATAGTACATCTGAAAGTCCTCATGATCCAGAAAAATTTCGAAAGTTCCAGGAAAGAATTCGGTGTCAATTGGTGCATCTTCACAGAAAACTTCTCGAGAATAGAGGAAAGCTAAGAGTCACAAGGAAATCTAAGACCACAGGTGAAAAAATCCCTGAAAACAACGACTTCGTTGGCCTTAGGAGCAGGGGTCTCTACGTCAGAGGGATGGCGTCCGTCACCAATAGGGAAAAATCCAGCTTCCTCGTACTCTTTAATGAGTTCAGCCGTAACCTTTGACCTACCAAAAACAAAAGCTGGTGAATAAGATGTAACTTTGCAAGGGATGAGCTCACTCAAGTTGGCTTCAACATTAGAAATGTCTTCGCCGGCATCAAATTCGCGACCAGATCTAATCTCTCCATCCTCGCGGTTGCCAGATTCTCGAACAGCTTCCGGAGCTTGAGAACTTGTGCCTGGAGAAATGTTCTCCGAGGTTGGAGGAATGCCAGCTTCAGCTAACTCTTTGGAAGTCATTGGTCTAGCAGTGCTCTTAGTACGAGCTACCTTTTCGGAAGAAAAATAAATGCGAAACACATATTAATTTACAGAAAACAAAAAACTATGAAATAAATGGATACTGCTCGAAAAATATAAGACAAATGAGTAGAATACCTTTGAAAACCGAAGAAGTCGCCGAACTTCGAGCGTCTTAAGACGAAAAGTCTTGCGCTATGAATGCTTCAAATGTGCGGAGAAAGCGGCGAAGCGGTGAAATAAAGTTACCGCGCCGGGACTCTATTTATAGGGGAACTGGGGGGTAGTTTCAAGGTGTCTCGAGATGACTGTTGCGCATTTCAGGGGGGACGCGTGTACACTCCGACGTTCCGAGGGTGACATTTTTTACCGAAATTCTGAGAGTTGTTCGTGGAAACGGATCGTCGGAGTCAACCCGCTTCCCCGAGGGGCTAGTGTTGGGGAATTGGGTAAAAACCTTTCACCCTCGAAACTTTGGAGATGTCGAAACTCTGAAGAATTCTTGAAAACATGCAGGAAAGATCTGATTGAAGGTTTCACTTTCATGATTTCTAAAGAATTCGCCAACCCTCTGACCATGGGCGAAACAATCGCCGAATGACCATGAATTCGCAGGTCTGTCTCTTGTTTCAGGACGAGGGAAATTTCGGAGGCCGTTGCTGATTCGGGAAACTTTAGCGATGGAAACTTTGAAGATCTCCATGGGACGGGAAAACTCTATTTTGGTTGCGGTGCTGAAGATCTCGGCGATTTCGGTGAAGTTTGACTTCGGTGAAGGTTTCGGCGGTGAAGTGCGGGAAGCTGACTACCTGCGAATCTTCGCTGAAATGAGGCGAGAATCGTGAATGAACCAAGTCAAAGGAGCGGTGCCAAAAGTCTGGGTTCGAGGTGTGAACAAGTGGGAGGCATGTAAATGTATGAAATTAGTTCCGCAAATCATGGGATGTAAAGGACGTTCATGTACATGTTCACATTTGGAATATTCCCTAGATTCGAGGGTAATCTCGGAATGTAAAAGTCCCTTCGTCTCCCTATAAAAGGGGCTCGAGGGCACGTGTAAAGGGGTTCACAACTTTTGAGGTGAGAACAGACTTTCGGAGATTCCTTGTCTCCGCGCTCTTACGTATTTTCGCGTGTTCATTCGGGAGTCTTGCTTCACTTGTGTTCGGGGGCCCCTTCCGATTTTCTGACCCCGCAACAGGGAAAAAACCACCTGAGTTGGGCATCATACGTGTAATATAAATATGCTTTAAGTTTTGATTATGAATGCAAATACAAAAATAAGTTCATCACTTGCCGACAGGTGGGACCCGCAAGTCAAACGCAAGGATGAAAAAGCACATGCGAGGTACTCGTGGGTCACATCCCTTTGGTGTGGGGTTTCTGTGTGGGCCCTTCATGGTGGGCTCTATTTGTTAGCCGCTTGGGGTGGAAAATAGCTGGTGTCAACCGCACCCTGTGTGTGCCTGCCTAGACGCCCCCGCCTTCCCCAACGCTTCGCTTCTTGTCTCACCCCTTCCCAAGTGCCTCACTACAGTAGAAACCACCCAACCGCCGCACAACTCCGATTACTTTGCAAAACTCCCCACCGTCGCTGCCGTCGCCCAACTCCGATTACTTTCCAAACCTCCCCACCGCACGCTAAGATGGAGCCAGACTCACCCGCGGTGTCGAGGGTATCTCCTCGCCGTTCCTCGCCGAAGGCTGCATTGCCGGCATCCTCGCCGAGCCGGGAGACGGGTTCCTCGAAGTCGAAGGGACCGGCGGCGAAGGAGGCGATGCTGGGGTGGTTTCTTTGCCCCGATGTTCGCCGGGCATCCGAGGAAGCAGACGCTGAATCCGCTAGGATGCCTCAGAAGCGGAAGGCCGACGATGAGGGTTTTCAGCACCCCAACGCCAAGAAGTCGAAGTCGGCGGAGGAGTCCAACGAGGAGTTGTTCCCCCCAGATGACAGGACGGATGGAAGCGTTTGGTAATTTTTCTTACTCGTACCAAATTGAAGTTGAGGACCGGAGCGTCCGAGGACCGGTGGATGGTCGCTCCCTGGTGTGATGAGTGATTGACAACGTGGTGTGGACTAACTCTTGGCTGAGTATTGCAGGTGCAGGTTGCGGCTTGACTCGTGTTGGTGCAGGTGAAAAGCGGGCGCAAAAGGTCTGTGCCTTGTGGGGCCTCCGAGGAGTGGAGAGACAAGTAGGCTCGGCTCGAGGGACCCGGTGGCCAGCGGGGTCAAGTGCGGGCCGCATGGTGGCAAGAAAAGCAAGACGAAGTCGTCGACCGGAGCCGGTGCAGGGTAGCGGCTCACGACCGGAGTCTGCACGCGGGGTTTGCGGCGGTTCACCACAAAACCGTCGGGTTACTTGGTTGAGCCACAAAAGCAAGACCGGAGGCTCGGCGGGCGGAGATGGGATCCGGGCGTGCCGAGAAGCTTCGATGACGGCGGACACGTGGCGGGATCGCAGGGCTTACGTCGGGAGGACGCGGACTGCGGCGAAGGCGTGGACGTGCGATGAAGAGGAGTGTTACATGACCTATATGCCCCTGAGGGGATTGTATCTTAAGTTTAAGTGCTAGGGGTAGCTTGGTCATTTGCCCAACCCAGAGGGACTCATATATATAGCTCTAGGGTTTTCTGGGCAAACCATCCATCCGGACTGCTTCTCATTTCCTTGCTCCATAGGCGTAGATTTTCTTCACCGGTTTGTAGAGAATCTGACCTCCGAGTGTATGGGAGCATTCATGGTTGCTTCGATTTCTTTCTTGTGGCTCTTGTTATTTTCGTGTCATTTTCGAGCTATTTTCATTGGATTTTCGTGCGTGCCTTGTTCCTTCGATTTTGAGGTGTTTGGGTTCGGATTTGTTGGTGGGGATCATGGATAGTTGCCTCGTGCATCTTTGTGCTTGATCATGACCCCTCAAACTTCGAATTCGGCCTCCGATTGAAGGATTTCGGTTGGAACCCTAGCTCTTTATGTGAGCTTGGTAGAATCTCGATTCCTCTCGATTCAGTGGGTTTGAGGCTACAAATTCATAGGTATAGCATCTCCTAGAGGCGCTTCATCTTCACCTATGATTTGGTAGAAATCCCTTGGTTGATTCGGGAGATCGGGCAAAGGGAAGGAGGGTTTGACCTTTGGGAGGTCTGGCTTGGGCTGCTGTTCCCGTGCCTGGCGGACCGTCCGCGCGGGGTCGGCGGACCGTCCGCGAGGAGCTCGGCAGCCAGCTGTTCTTCGTGTTCTTCGCGAGTTCTTGTTTCGCTTCGTTTCGATCTGTCGTGTCGGTGGTTTTTGGTTGGGAGGAGTTGGTCGGACAGTCCACCTGGGGTGGCCGGACAGTCCGCGAGGCTCGGACCGTCCGCGGTGCTCGCTCGGACCGTCTGTTTTTCAAGGTGTGCTACTGGAGGTTCTGTGTCCATTTTCGGACTGTCCGCCCCTGACCCGCGGACTGTCCGCCCATCCCACGCGGACCATCCGCCCCGGTCATCGCGGACCGTCCGCCTGGGACTTTGCAGATTGCCTAAGTCCTTTACTTCTTGAGTTTCGTTTTCGCTTCGGGATTGTTTGGGGTTTGCTCCTAGGGTTGGTAGGTCCGTTGTGACTACGTGACCTTGGCAAACTTGTGTGGGAACTCTTGGTTGTGAATTTGGGGCATAGGCCGAGTACATCCTTCGGGAAGAATTTTTATCGGCTCCCATTCACTCCCCCCTCTCTGGTCGCCTAATCGGTCCTTCAATTGGTATCAGAGCCGGTTACGGATCTTCGTGATTCTAACCAGTCTAAGATCCAAAGATGGTGTACCAGGAACGGGGTTCGGGTCCTCCACACTTTGATGGTAAGAACTACCAGATGTGGCAAAGGCGGATGACTGCTTTCCTCCGCGGCAAGGGTCAGATCTTGTGGGATGTCATGGTGAACACAGTTATGTTCATCCGATGAACTTCCTAGCTCCAGGATCAAGGGATATGTTCGACGCTAACAATAAGGCGGTCGACTACTTGTTTCGTGCTCTGTGTCAATCCGAATTCGATCGGGTTCAGACAGAGGACTTGGCTTGTAGGATTTGGGAGCTGTTGAAGAATGCTCATGCTGGAAATGCTCAGTTTCAGGCTTGGTTGTTTGCGACCTACCGGAGAGAGTACGAGAATTTCACTCATCTCCCCGGTGAGTCCATTGACAGCATGTTCCAGCGGTTCACAGTGATTGTGAACAACATGAGGGCTAATGTGGCCGTGCTCCCATACGATGATCATGACAGGGCTGTCAAGCTCCTGCATTCTCTGGATAGTACCGTGTGGAGTGGAAAGGTCGAGGCCATTCTTGAGTCAGAGAAGTATGACACCCTCACGGTGGACGAGCTGTTTTCCAAGCTCAAGTCGTCCGAAGTGGACCGTGGGGTGCGCGCAAAGATCGAGAACCCGACTGACCCTCATAGTCTGGCTCTTGTTTCTGGATCAAGGACTAACGCTAACATGTCTTCGAGACAGTTCTCTTTGTCTTGTCTTGTGTCCATGCCAGATGAGGAGTTCGACGTGCTAGGCGAGGAGGATCTCGCGTTGCTGAGCAGGCGGTTCGAGCACATGTACACGAATCGGAAGGATGCTCGGAGGACCTCGGGCATGTGCTACCGGTGCGGGAAGCACGGGCACTTTATCGCTGAGTGCCCGGAAGCCATGGAGCTCAAGACTGACCACAAGCACCGCTCGAGGGACGACCACAAGGGCAAGAACAAGTCCGAGCGGAGGCCGAGGAGGAGTGGTGGTCACAAGAAGAAGGAGCGAGCGATGGTCGCCGGAGCAAGCGACATCGACTCGAGCTCTTGCTACTCTTCATCAAGCTCAAGTGATGAAGATGAGAACCGGCACAAGGGCAAGCGGTCGAGCAAGAACATCAACAGCCTGTGCTTCACCGCCTAAGGTTTTTGCGGCATGGCACATAGCTCCGCAAGCAAGAAGAGCAACAAGGATGACTCGGGCTCCGACTCCAAGGAAGAGGTAAACAATGATCCATCCTTCTTGGTAAAGGAGAATGCTAGGTTGAATGACTTGCTTGACAACCGTGATGATGTGCTTAGAAAGACCAACAAGGAGAAGATGGAGTATAGGTCTTTGCTTGGAGAGGCTAAGGAGAAGGTGGTTGAACTAGAGTCTTTGCTTGTTGATGCTAGGGCTCAAATAGATTCCCTTAAGTCTACTCCTATTGTGACCGATGAACCTGAATGCACTGATTGTTCCACTTTTCTTGGTGAATTGACTGTGCTTAAGGAGAAGTATGCCTCCAAGGTTGAGGAACTAGATGTGCTTAGGGTTGAGCTAGATGATATGAAATCTAGGCCCTCTTTGCTTGGTGCTTGCACTTCTTGTCCTATTTTGTATGAAAAGCTAGATGTTTCGCTTGTTTATGCTAGATCACTAGAGGCTCAGCTGAAAGCTCCTATTCCTACATCATGCTCTACTTGTGAAATAAATGCTGTGAAGAATATGGAGCTTGCACACTATGTTGATCGTTTGTAGGATGAGAAAGATGATGGGTTGGTTGTCTGGTCATGAGCCTCAGCTCTGGATGATGATTGAGGCATACAAACGCTATGATGGGCAAGCGCTTGGGGCAGACAAGATTGGTGAGGGAAATGGTGAGGATGAGGGGAAGATTGGAGATATCCCAGAGCCACCAAAAACCCATCACAAAAATGCCTATGCTCCTAAGCCTAACCCACTTAGGAACCGACTAGACACAACCCCAGCTCCACCCGTGTTTCCTCCACACACAGACAACTTCCAGAAACCCATCAAGTTCAAGAGTGACTTGGGGAATGAGTTCTTTGGGAAGGAAGGAGTGAAACCGAGTGAGGAGAAGCCAGAGCCCAAAGAGAGCCCAAAACCAAAGCCAAAACCAAAACGCTTCCATTGTGAGCATTGTGGGAGGGATGGGCACCTTGCTGAGTTTTGCTTCAGGAGGAAGCGTGAGGAGAGGTTGGCTAGGGAGATGGCCAACAAGGACAGGTCCCGCCCTTCTCGTGGTGTGCCTGAGCCTAGGTTGGTGCCAAGGGGAGAGGGTATGGTGCGTACCATTTACCCTCGAGAGAGGCGTGTGTTTGTGCCTCGAGGTGAGCCACCACATAAAGAAGGTGGTAGGCGTGTTGGGTTTGGGCGTGATGAGTTTGCTGGACGTTCCTTCGCTCGTGGCCAATACGAGTATGGGGGGAACGATCGCAGTTTTAGGTCCCAGAGGAGCTACGGGCCACGGTCTCCACCTCGTGGTGCGCATAGTCCTCCAAGGGGACGTGTGGGTGTTCCACCTAGAGGAGATAGGATGGATTTTGCTAACCCCACTTTTGAGCAAATGGCACGGCACTGGTTTGATTCATTTCGTACTAACCCCAGTGCAGAGTCGTTTGCTCACTCTCGCTCTCGTTTTTGATTTGCAGGTGGGAGGCATGGAGGGCTTTTGGTTGATCGACTCCGGTTGCTCTCGACACATGACCGGAGATCGAAGGTGGTTCTCCAGCCTCACCCCGGTGATGACCAAAGAGTACATCACTTTTGGGGACAATGGGAAAGGTAGAGTGCTTTCAATGGGCACGGTGAAGGTGAGCGATTCTGAGACTCTCAGGCGTGTTTCTCTTGTCAAGTCTTTGGGGTACAATCTTCTTTCGGTTTCCCAGCTTCTTGATGAGGGTTTTGAGGTCCGTTTCAAAATGGGCGCTTTGCGTGTCTTGGATTCTCGAGGTGATCTTGTGTGCACGATCATCCCCGAGGGTCAGATTTTCAGAGCCGATTTTTCTCAGTGTGTTGGCTCTTCTCGTTGCTTGGTTGCTGGCATTTCAGCGGAGCTTTGGAAATGGTATAGGAGACTAGGTCACTTGAGTTTTGACTTGTTGTCACGCTTGAGTGGCTAGGATTAGTCCGAGGATTGCCTAAGTTGAAATACCAAAAGGACTTGGTATGTGCTCCGTGTAGGCATGGCAAGATGGTCGCCGCCTCTCACCCGCCTCTGACTTCCGTTATGACAGAGAGGCCATGCGAGCTGTTCCATATGGACTTGGTTGGTACAGCTCGTGTGTGCTCGGCGGGTGGAAAGTGGTATGTCCTGGTGATAGTGGACGACTATTCTCGCTATGCTTGGGTCTTCTTTTTGGCTGACAAGGGGGAGACGTTTGGTTTTGTGAGGGATCTAATCTTGAGGTTGAAGAATGAGAGGAATGGAGATGCCATTCGAGCTATCCGTAGCGACAATGGTTCTGAATTTAAAAACTCTCGTTTCGAAACCTTTTGTCGTGATTTGGGTCTCGAACATCAATTCTCTTCTCCCTATGTGGCTTGTCAGAATGGTGTGGTTGAGAGGAAAAATCGTTCCCTTTGTGAGATGGCTCGGACGATGCTCGACGAGCATAGGACTCCGAGGAGATATTGGGCTGAGGCGGTGAATACCGCGTGCGATGTTGGGAACCGGATTTTTCTTAGGGCCTTCTTGAACAAGACATGCTATGAGCTCATGCACGGGCGAGCACCTAGAGTGAGCCATTTCAGGGCTTTTGGTTGTCGGTTCTTTATTCTCAAGAAGGGTAGGCTTGATAAGTTTGAGTCGAGGTCTTCCGATGGGATCTTCTTGGGTTATGCTAGTCATTCTCGAGCATTCCGTGTTCTCAATCTTGATACTAACCTGGTCATGGAAACTTGCGAGGTTACCTTCGACGAGACCCAGCCATGCAGTTCGTCTGTCTTTGAGTGTGCAAGTGACGACGAGATTGGCAAGAAGATCTTTGAGGACGAGGAGGATGACGCTGGAGAGGATGATGGTGATGATGAAGCTCCAGCCGGGCATGTACCCTCTACTTCCACTACGACGACTACGGTGCAGGATGGTCCAGCCCCTACACCGACTACGATCCAGCAAGATCAAGTGGAAGCTACAGCTGAGGGGGAGGTTGTCTCCAGGCGAGAGGCACCGAGGCGCGTTCAAGTTGATCATCCACCCTCGAGAATCATCGGCGACATCAATGAACGTACGACACGGTCAAGGTCCAGGAATGTTTCTCACTTTGCTCATTCGGCTTTTTATGCTACCTTTGAGCCGAAAGACATTGGACACACCCTCTCTGATCCTAATTGGGTGAATGCAATGCATGAAGAGTTAGAGAACTTTGAGAGAAACTGAGTTTGGGAGTTGGTAGAGCCACCACCACATTGCAAACCTATAGGAACAAAATAGGTGTGGAAGAACAAAGAGGGTGAGAATGGTGAGGTGGTGAGAAACAAATCGAGGTTGGTTGCTCAAGGGTATAGTCAGAAGGAGGGAATAGACTATGAGGAGACATTTGCTCCTGTAGCCCGTTTGGAGGCAATTAGGATCATTCTAGCCTTTTCCGTGGCTAAAGGGTTCAAGTTGTACCAAATGGATGTGAAGAGTGCCTTCTTGAATGGGTTTTTAGAAGAAGAAGTTTATGCGAAGCAACCACCGGGCTTTGAGAGTGCTGAGTTTCCTCACCGAGTGTATAGGTTGAGGAAGGCATTGTATGGGCTGAAACAAGCTCCCCGTGCTTGGTATGGCCGTTTGAGGGGTATCTTGTTCAGCAAGGGGTTTGAGATGGGCAAGGTTGATAAGACTCTATTTCTCCTCAGGCAGGGCGATGATATCCTAATTGTTCAGGTGTACGTGGATGATATTGTCTTTGGCGGCTCGTCTCACTCTTTGGTTGTGAGGTTTGCAGAGGACATGAGCAAAGAATTCGAAATGTCCATGATGGGAGAATTGCAGTTCTTTCTCGGGCTTCAGATCAAGCAGGCGAAGGAGGGAACCTTTGTGCATCAAGCCAAGTACACGAAGGACATCCTCAAGAAGTTCAAGATGGATGACTCGAAGCCCCTGTCGACACCGATGAGTACGACTACAGGGTTGGATGCGAACGAGGACGGAGAGCCCGTGGACCAGAAGGAGTACCGGAGCATGATCGGCTCCCTCTTCTACTTGACGGCGACGAGACCGGACATCCAGTTTTCTGTGTCTGTGCGCTCGTTTTCAGGCGTCACCGAGGACTTCACATCGGCAGGCCGTCAAGCGGATCTTCAGGTATCTTTGATACACTCCTGAGCTTGGTCTTTGGTACTCGGCGTCCTCTTCTCTTTCACTTCTTGGGTTTTCGGATGCCGATTTTGCGGGGTGTCGAGTCGATAGGAAGTCGACTTCGGGGACTTGCCAGTTTTTGGGATCTTCGCTTGTTTCTTGGTCTTCTCGCAAACTGTCTAGTGTAGCTCAGTCTACCATAGAAGCCGAGTATGTTGCTGCCGCTAGTTGTTGCTCACAACTGCTTTGGATCACATACACGCTGAGTGACTTTGGTGAGGAGAGTTCCCATGTACCTCTCATGTGTGATAGCACGAGTGCCATTAGTGTTGCCAAAAATCCCGTGCTCCACTCCAGAACCAAACATATAGAGGTGAGGTACCACTTCCTGAGAGACAATGTTGAGAAGGGAAACATAGACCTCATTCATGTACCAACCGAAAAGCAGCTTGCTGATATCCTAACCAAGCCTTTGGACCATGCTACATTTACCCATTTGCGAGGGGAGCTTGGTGTTCTTTTCCCCTTTTGATCTTTGGTTGGGGGTTTGATGTACATACTCATGTTGCATTTTCATTTTTGTATCATATCATGCTTGCATCTTTGTATCATAGACTGCATTTGTACCATATGAGATGTCCTTCTCCTATATACTTGGCTCACTATGATATGCTAGATAGGAGATTATGACTTTGCTTTTGATGCTCATATGATGGATAGCGATGCTCTTGATAGATTTGGGATGTATGTGCTTGTGGATGGCTTATTTTTGTGAAAATATTATATATGATCCTCTCTTATGAGTTGAATGCCTTTCATGCTAGATTTGTGCACTTATGGCTATAGCTTGCTTAATTTGTGCTTGGGATCATGTTCTTTTCATATGGGGTCAAAGACCCATCTATCATCATGGATGTTTAGCCTACATGCTACCTTGTGGAGAAGCCTAAGCTTCTTTTTGCCGCAAAGGCACTTCATGTACCATGCTTATTTTGTAAATCTTGAAATTGGTATATGAAATGCTTATGCTTGAAAAATATGCTTCTATGTCATGAATGCTTTAAATTCCTTATTTTGGGTGCTAAACCGTTGCATGATGTTCACCGTTGAGAAGTCTCACATTTAGAAGTGAACACATGGCTCGGTGGCTTTGACATGACATGAGATAGCTTGTAGGTGTTTACGATGATCTTGTGATGAGAATTTGTAACCTTGCATGAAGTTTGTGAGTTATATGTTGTTTGTGCTCATTTTGATCATGTTTAGGCCCTATGCTCATGAGAGGGAAGTTTTGTGAAAAATTGCTTTATTTTGATCATGGCTATGTCACATGCTTGTATGTCCCTATCTATCTCGTTGGCGATGCTTGTGCTAAATTTGTAGCGATCTAGCTTGTCTATGTCTCTTTTTAGCATGTTGTAGTGCTCTTTGTCTATTTGAGAAGCACATGCTTGCATTTGTAGACTTGATTCATGCATTACCAACAAGGGGGAGGAATAGTACCCAATTCTTGCATCCAGGGGGAGTTTTGCATCAAAGGGGAGAAATGCATTTGTTCAGGGGGAGCTTGCATTCATTTGCATTTGGGAGCTCTTTTTCGCCTGAATTTTAGTTGTGCTCTTTTGCCGATGGTGTCGAGCCCTTTTGCCTCACCTTGAGGAGTCGGCAAATTTGGAGCATTTTATCTCGGTTGTGTCGAGCCGTTGCCCTTGTCTTAGGGGACCGAGATTTTTCTCTCTCGAGTGATCTTTTCTTGGCTTTTGTTTGGCTTTTGATCACTTGTTTGAGTTTTTCAGTTGTTTCTTTTCTTTTTCTCTTTTCTCTGAATTGGTTACTATGTGTGGGTTGTCAATGCACTCATCAAGAGGGAGATTGAGGACCGGAGCGTCCGAGGACCGGTGGATGGTTGCTCCCTGGTGTGATGAGTGATTGACAACGTGGTGTGGACTGACTCTTGGCTGAGTATTGCAGGTGCAGGTTGCGGCTTGACTCGTGTTGGTGCAGGTGAAGAGCAGGCGCGAAAAGTCTATGCCTTGCGGGGCCTCTGAGGAGTGGAGAGACAAGTAGGCTCGGCTCGAGGGACCCAGTGGCCAGCGGGGTCAAGTGCGGGCCGCATGGTGGCAAGAAAAGCAAGACGAAGTCGTCGACCGGAGCCGGTGCAGGGTAGCGGCTCATGACCGGAGTCTGCACGCGGGGTTTGCGGTGGTTCACCACAAAACCGTCGGGTTACTTGGTTGAGCCACAAAACCAAGACCGGAGGCTCGGCGGGCGGAGATGGGATCCGGGCGCGCCGAGAAGCTTCGATGCCGGCGGACACGTGGCGGGATCACAGGGCTTGCGTCGGGATGACGCGGACTGCGGCGAAGGCGTGGCCGTGCGATGAAGAGGAGTGCTACATGACCTATAAGCCCCTGAGGGGATTGTATCTTAAGTTTAAGTGCTAGGGGTAGCTTGGTCATTTGCCCAACCCAGAGGGACTCATATATATAGCTCTAGGGTTTTCTGGGCAAACCATCCATCCGGACTGCTTCTCATTTCCTTGCTCCATAGGCATAGATTTTCTTCACTGGTTTGTAGAGAATCTAACCTCCGAGTGTATGGAAGCATTCATGGTTGCGTCGATTTCCTTCTTGTGGCTCTTGTGATTTTTGTGTCATTTTCGAGCTATTTTCGTTGGATTTTCGTGCGCGCCTTGTTCCTTCGATTCTGAGGTGTTTGGGTTCGGATTTGTTGGTGGGGATCATGGATAGTTGCCTCGTGCATCTTTGTGCTTGATCATGACCCCTCAAACTCCGAATTCGGCCTCCGATTGAAGGATTTCGGTTGGAACCCTAGCTCTTTGTGTGAGCTCGGTAGAATCTCGATTCCTCTCGATTCAGTGGGTTTGAGGCTACAAATTCATAGGTATAGCATCTCCTAGAGGCGCTTCATCTTCACCTATGATTTGGTAGAAATCCCTTGGTTGATTCGGGAAATCGGGCAAAGGGAAGGAGGGTTTGACCTTTGGGAGGTCGGGCTCGGGCTGCTGTTCCCGTGCCTGGCGGACCGTCCGCGCGGGGTCGGCGTACTGTCCGCGAGGAGCTCGGCAGCCAGCTGTTCTTCGTGTTCTTCGCGAGTTCTTGTTTCGCTTCGTTTCGATCTGTCGTGTCGGTGGTTTTTGGTTGGGAGGAGTTGGTCGGACAGTCCGCCTGGGGTGGCCGGACAGTCCGCGAGGCTCGGACCGTCCGCGGTGCTCGCCCGGACCGTCCGTTTTTCAAGGTGCGCTACTGGAGGTTCTATGTCCATTTTCTGACTGTCCGCCCCTGACCCGCGGACTGTCCGCCCATCCCACGCGGACCGTCCGCCCGGTCACCGCGGACCGTCCGCCTGGGACTTCGCAGATTGCCTAAGTCCTTTGCTTCTTGAGTTTCGCTTTCGCTTCGGGATTGTTTGGGGTTTGCTCCTAGGGTTGGTAGGTCCGTTGTGACTACGTGACCTTGGCAAACTTGTGTGGGAACTCTTGGTTGTGAATTTGGGGCATAGGCCGAGTTCATCCTTCGGGAAGAATTTTTATCGGCTCCCATTCACTCCCCCCCCTCTCTGGTCGTCTAATCGGTCCTTCAGAAGTTCCCCCTTTATTATTCGAGAACTCAGTCTTTAATTCCTCTGGTTGCTTAGTACACTGAAGTGATTATTTTTGTGTGATTGCGAAATTGTTTCTGAGTCATAATCAATTCTGGGACTTGCAATTTAGGATTTCTTGACTAGGGTACATATGGAAATTTTTGGTAGAGATCATCTAGTTAAGAATCATTGAGCAAATCCATCTCAACATTTTGTGTTGTAGAATTCTTGGTACACAAGTGTTTATGTGAATTTTATCTTGGACAGTTTGAAACAAATATTTGATCACCTCTGATTGAAACATGATTAATCTTAAGTTCACAAGTGGAATATTGTTGTTCATGTCTTGATTTCTTAATTCAGGATCTTGGGCCGAAGGTGACTTATGAGTTCAACTTCCCACGAGTTAGGCTATTCGTCGAATGCAATGACGACAGTGACGATGAGGTCTGCCTCCCGGGCCCCTATCGAAAATGTCATACTAATGCCGAGGTATTACCTTCATTCCCTATGTTGACTATGTTCAGTTTCATTCAAATTTTGATGTACTTATCACACTGATAATGCATTGTAAAACCATTTCAGATTGAGGCTAAGGTGGAGGACGTCCGGAAGGCGCTGAAGCGCTGGGCCATCCCCTAGGCACGACTGCAAGCAATGATACATAGCTTTTGTGTAGTGAACTACTCCCTCATTAACATCTAGATTTGATGAATGAGGCTTTTATGTAATGACCTTGTATAATGGCATTACTTTACTGGAAATATTTGGTAGCTAGTGAATGCTAGTATTATTATTACCCTTCATCATCCTTGTGATTGCAGATGTGTTATCCAATTTTTCTCCTACATCACCTCTGACCTTAAACAAGGCTACGAAACCAACAAATACACCAAGAGCCATTTTAGATCTTGAACTACGTATTTATGATTAAAACCAAGCATAAATCAGGAACAAATATTTCTATCAGTCCTAAAATCATGATCAAATCAGTAAAGGTGCATCTAGGCATTTCAAGACTATACTCGGAAGTGGAGCTCAAAAATCTATTTAATTTTTGCTACAAAAATCACTAAGTTAGAAAATAGCATAAATACAAGATAAATCATAATAAAAGATTTACTCAGTAACTTGGTGCAAATTTTGGTGCAGAGCCTACACAGGGAATATACAACAACATATCCAAAGTTCAGCTTGAGATCACAAGAAGATTTTGAAATACAGCAAAAGTAGGCCAAACTGATTTCAATTTTTTGTGCAAAAACTATTAGTCAAAAGTAGGGTCATGCTTTGCAAAAGATGTAGGTACACTCACGGGGAAACCAACAGAATTGGTTTTACATTTTTTCCATTTTTCTGTGATTTTATATAAATTTTCAAAGATCTGGACCTATGGGTGAAAAGGTTAAGAATCTACTTGCACCCAGCCCTTACAAAGATTAAACTTTTCACAGATATGCCCTCGACGTTTCTACAGGGGTCCCTACAAATCTGTGACCTTCACAACTTTGCCCTCGGCGGTGGGGGCGAGCTCGCCGCCGGCGAGGTAGGACCGGAGCAGGCAAACAAGCGACGAGGAGGTGCGATTGTGTCCTATGGACGAGCTCTGAGGCACAGGTTGGTCACGGACGTGAGCGGAGGGAAGGTTCACCGGCGGCGGTGCTAATGACGGACGGTGGTGGAGCGGCGTGGAGAGGCGGTTTCGCCCGCCTTCGTCGTTTACAGGGGTCGCGGCATGGTACTTAGGCGGTGGGTTTTCCGGCGCCTCAGCGTGCGGCCTCGGGGGTACGGGGGCCAGGGTTGTGGGTCCCACTTGTCAGCATAGTTGTGGGTCCCACCTGTCGGCGCCCAGATTGTGATGTGTTCTTGAGTTTTTCATGGACCTAATTAACTTGATTCTTTGATTCATAATCACAACAAGTAACTTGTATAGATTTCACAAATGACGTCCAAATCAGGAAATATTTTTTCCTACATTCTTATAAAACAATAATCCAGCTCATGGTGTCCACTGCATCTCATGTTAGTATGTTTCAACAATCATAATTAAGAAATACTACAATTCAAAACTAGAACAAAGATTTTGAAAAAGTAGACGATGTCAAATGGAAAAGTGATGAATACCAAAGTTTAATTTCTCATCGAGATGAACAATCTTTATTTTTGTCGGTCTTGCATTTGACAAATTGGTACTATCATGTAGTACAAAATTGACATGTCTCCAAGCAAGTTTCTTAAACTTTATGAGTGAACCTAGGATTAATGAACAATGTGTAGTACCACTTCGTCAAATGAAAATCCGACCAAAATAAAGATTGTTCATCTCGATGAGCAATGAAACTTTGGTATTCATCACTTTTCCATTTGACATCATCTACTATTTGAAAATCTTGATTCTAGTTTTGAATTGTTCTATTTCTTAATTATGATTGTTGAAACATACTAACATGAGATTCAGTGGACACCAAGAGCTAGATTATTATTTCATAAGAATGTAGGAAAAAAATTTCATGATTTGGTCATCATTTGTGAAATCTAAACAAGTTTGTAGCTATGATTATATGAATCAAAGAATCAAGTTAATTAGGTCCATGAAGAACTCAAGAACACATCACAATCTGGGCGCCGATAGGTGGGACCCACAACTCTGTGTGTACGTGTCCTCCCTAAGAAAACGCAATTTTCTAAAAACCAATATACCCTGTGACCCCCTAATTCAATCAGCAACCTGATCTGGCGGCGGCGGTTCTTCTCCATCTTCCCTGACATCTCGCCTTCATCTTCTACCTCATCCTCGCCAAGGAGCACAGCCTCGCATATCCAATCAGCCCCCGTGCGTGACGAACTGCAATCACTCCATGGAAAAGGTCGCCGCGGCACGCTACGAGGCGTCGAGGCTGGTGGAACTTCCGAAGGAGCTGACGATTGACATTGTCTCCCGAGTCGCTGCTCAGTCAGAGGACGCCATGGAGGATCTCCGGAACCTGAGCGCAACATGCAAGGCAATGTGTGTGGTGTGCAGCGCCGCCACTGTCGGACGACGCCTACCCCTGAAACGTGTCCTGCGGTGTCGATTCAACCTCGGCCCGGAATTTCGCGCGGCGCTCATCACCACACTGGCCACCGTCGGCAACCCGAAGGCCTTGTTCCGCAGCGGGTTGTGCCTCGCATTATTGGGGAACAAGCGCGGCGTAATCATGCCTTTCCTAGACTAGCTAAGGCACGCTGCGGAGGCGGTCCACAAGGTATCGATGTACGCCCTCGCCCTCTTCCTCTACAGGCCCAACAACAGCGAGGCCGACGACGACGAGGCCCGGCGGCTCCTGCGCTTGGTCGAGGGACCCGAAGAGGGGGCGACGGCGCTTCCTTGGAAAAACTTGACTTGTACAAAACACCGCTCCAGTATCATTTTGGCGACGTGGCACTTACGGCCGTTGGCGGCGGTTGCCGTGCCGCCGATGCCGGCGCCCATACCTCGCCAGGACGATTTTCAGTGTGCAGGTTGCGGGTATGGCAACCATGCAGGATGGCATGCTTCCTACTCGTGGCGTAGGTTCTGCAGCGAGGAGTGTAGGATCAGGAACGAGTGTGATTGGTTCTTCTTCACACTCAAGGAAGCGTTTAATGTGATCTGATACAAGGTAAAAAGTTTGTGATTGCTGATATGTTTTGATTAATTTGTTCCAGACATGTTGCACCATAAAATACAATCACGATTTCAGTGTACATGTTTTCTTTATTTCTTGTCTGCTACTCATCAGGAATTCACTTTACATCTGGAATCCTTATGTTCTAAAACTTCAGCTGATTGCTAAAAATTCGTTCAGTTCACAGGATTTCAGTTATCAGGAATTCAATTATTCTGACAGTTCGGTGAATGCTTTCTGTTTTTTCAGGAAATTTTTCTGGCACTGAGGAGGGACCTTGCGGAGAGGCTTTGGCATCATTTTAGGCCGAACTTTGAAGAAATCCAGCAAATAAACTCGAAGCATGTCTCTTAAGTTGTGTTTTTGGTCCATGTGTCTCTCAACTTGTGTCGATGTGGAGCATGTTTTTGATGATCCTTAGTTGTTGTGGTGTCATCGTGGCTCGGGAAGCCTATGTGTAAACGCAGTCCTCATATATCGTACGCACTGGCTGCCGATCTTTATGTTAGTTACTTAATTTGTGTGATGCATGTTACTCTGGTACGAAATTGATGTGAAAAAGGTTATTCTGCTACAATTGGTGGAAAGATGATATTCAAATTTTACTTTGACCACAACAACTTTTCTATAAGCAATAAACAACAACATGTGTCATCTTGTGCAGATACATAGTAAAATAGAAGTAAACTAAGATAACTTATATAAAATTATATTTATAAAACTTGATTATGTTCAACGCATCGTCTTTACAAATATATATGAAACTGAGTAGCACCCACTCGTCAGCAGGCACACGAAAACGCACCCCTCAAATACGGCAAGCGTTCAGAAAATTTGGTAGCCAACGATTTGGAATGTGGCGCCAGTTTTTCCATCCGAAATAATTAACAAAGTCCCAAACTACCGCGCTACCATGACTGGGGCCACCACGTTGTTGCGAAACACAGGGTTTTTAGAGTAGTAAGTCATGCGTCTTTAGTTTCCCTCCCTAATCCCCTCGCAAAACCAAACTACATCTCGGTCAGTTAGGGGCCGTGTAGTCGACGACGACCGGCGCCACCGCCAAGCTGCTTCTCGCCTTACACGAGGATGCCGACGTCCAGCGAGGTGACAAGGGTGACCCCTTCATCATCTGAAGCGCTACGCACACCTTCGTCGGCGATGCTACCTCTAATTTTCACACCAACCTCTGGTACGGCGAGTGCTGAACCTCCCCGCAGCATGTCCACCAGGGCTAGGGTGACGACTGCGCTCTTTGGGTCATCACCTTCATCCCAAATAGCATCACAAGGTTCGGACGTCGCAGAAGCGATCATCGACGGCCTAGATGCAGACCAAGATGTGGTACCTTCGTCTCAGGACGAGACAACTGAGGCCAGGTACGCTGTTTCCGTGTTCGATCTTTCCCCTCGTACTGCCACCTATATTTCATGCACTTGTGCACGCGATTTGCACACCAAATTTCTTCAAATTTTTGAAATGCCATCGATGAATGCACAGATCAAAAGATGAGCAGATTTGGACCATGTATATGATTGAAAAGTGTAGAGATGGGGAGGGAGATGAAAAACATACATGTAAACCTCTTGGGAAACAAATCAACCTGGAAACCATAAACAAGTTGAAACAAAAATTGGGGTATTGGAACTGGGACTTGGTTTACTACAGGACTAGAATTCCTGAATCTCCTGCGGAAGCAACACTCACTGAGATCGACTACGAGGTTGATGTAGCAAAAATAAAAAGATTCACGAGGAGGAGATGGTGATCAACTTAGTTGTATCCAGAGAGCCAATACCTAAAAACCATACCATGCCCATAACACCATTGAAATCAAAAAGTGTTTCCACACATGATGATGATGATGAAGAAGTTGAAGAATTTGAATTAGATGAATACAAAGTTTGGCTAGCTGCACTGCATAAAGAGAAGAAAGCCTTGGGTAAGATATGGTACAGCCCAATATTTGCATATATACTCATGATTGTCCAGTTCACTCACATGATTGAAATTAATTATGGATCCTTTTTCAGAATTAAAAGACATATTCAGGGAGGACACAATCGACACATACCAAGAATACCTGAATGTTGCAGGACTACTTGATGACATTGGTAATATCCCTCTCCTAATTGGCAAACAAATTACCATTCTTTGTCAGACTACAAATTATGCTAGCTCATCATGCCACAAAATTGTCTGCAGAACGGTATGTGGACCCCACCTTTATTTTGCAACACAGGCATAGTATGTTTTTTGTGGGTATTATTATATTTTGTTCCCATGGAATAGGCTCACAAAATGTGAAGAAAAGAGGACGTGGTCCTGTAAGAGCCTTGAAGGTAATCGCCAAGAGAATCACAGCGGGCAAACAGCAGTTGGACATTCAATTCTCAAAACATGGAGGATCGGTAGGTAGTAACTACCGCTCATTCGTTGATGAAGTAGCCATGTATACAAGGAAAAAGGACGCCAGTCATTGGAGTGAAATCGTGGAAACATGTCAAGAAAGAAGTCAAAGACGCTATAGTAACTGATGTATTGGTATATAATCATAAACTTTGCTTTTGAATACAATTCAATTTTAAACTAACGTAACAACTCACATAGTATTTGCATGCTATTGTGATTATATAACAGGCAAAGTGGGACATGGAGGATAATGCTGATTCAAGGGAAAAAATATGGAACATTGCTGCGGAGCATTACAAAGGATGGCGTTCAACTTTCAGTGCTACGGCCAGGACATACGACAGCTACCACCAGAGAATGTTACATAAGCCTAAAGAATTAGATATTGTTGAATGACACTATCTGCTGAAGTATTTCAGTACTGCTAAATTCAAGGTTTGTTCCACATTGTTACTATTACTAAGCAATACATTTTTCATACAAATGGCAATGTCTGAGTCTTTAAGATTATTGTTCAAATCTTGACATTCTATATAGGAAAGGAGCGCACAAAATTCTACGATTCGAGGCTAACAAAGGACAAGACATTTGTCAGACTGTAAGCCTTTTTCTCAGTGCAGCTATGAGAAGGTAATAACTGGAGAAGCACATCTCCAATCTATCTTGCAGGATGAATAACTAATTTGTTATGTTCTTGGCTTAACAGAGAGACCCAGAAACTGGTGACGAGCCCGATGGTATGGAACTTTGGTGGTTAACTCACACTAAGCATGGGGAATGGACAGACGAACAATCTAAAAATGTCTATGTGAGTTCTCAATGAATGTGTACATACATTACTATACATAGTCCTTGCAATTATAGAATGCAAGCAATTTCTTGTTCAACTAACTCCTCCATCTGTGCCTTGTAAATGTTAGGACAAAGCAAGTAGCGTTATTGCTGAGGCGGAATCAAATGCAGAAAACAACTTCGTTTCCCAAAAGGAAAAAATGAGATGTTCCAGAAGGCATACAAGGAAGTCACAAAGTGCAAATCAACCAAGTTGCATGGTAATGGGTACCTGGCAAAAAACCCAACTAGAAGGCAGCTGTTCAATGCGGAGCGCCAGGAACAAATTCGTAGGGAAGAGCTACAGCATCAGGAACACGTCGAGCTCATGGACGCATTTGGGCTGCTACAAGAAAAAATGTCAACATGGGAAGATGAAAGGGAAGCAGAAAGGAGAGAACATGCACGACAACTTGAAGAAAGTAACAAGAAAAGGGAGGCTGATCTGCAACAGCTTAGGCAAGAGTTCCTATCAATGCTGCAAGCAGCAAATGGACAGGCACAAATTCCATAGGTACTGGTCAAGCTAGTTGCATGAATGACTTTCTATCCTTAGGTTCTATATCTAAATGTTTGTATCCTTTCATAGATTGTCTTGCCAACATCTGTCCAGCCAAACAACAATGTCACTGCATCTGTAGACATTGTGGTGGCGGCTGCATCAGTCACGAGAACTGAAGATGTGCAGACAGACTCAATGAATGTGCTCTCTTCTAGTCAGGTTGTTTTGTGGATTGACAACTTTTTACTTCTATCATCAGATACTGATCAAAATGGCGCCTAATTTTTCCATCCCATATATTTTTGTTCTCAGGAGAAGCAACCTGAAGTCAGTGCTAAACAAAGGGCGGCTACCATTCGCAATACAAGAAGTAATAAATCTGGTAGCAATCCTGAAGCACCTTCCGTCCAGCCCCATGCAAAAATTTCATCTCAACTGCTACAGGCACAAGCAGCAAGTAGGAGATGACAACAAGCCAAAAAAACAGGAGGTGAAATTGTAGTAACTCCTCTGCCTGCTGTGAATGTTCATGTTTCAGCTGTCAAAGTGTTTATAAATGTGTTGATTATTTGATATCATTTTGATAATTTTATGAATGAAAATAAAACTTCAGTTTGGTACATGCTGTTGTTGCACCGTTTCCAATATTACAGATTACTTGATGCTTACAAATGTTATTCATTCATTTCAGAAAGCTAAGCCGTTTCGAATGGAGCAAATAGGTGATGGGACCTTCTTGAAGTCACACTTTGCTGATCAAGTGATGGGATCACCTTCAAGCCACCCAACTCTTTGTTGAAACAATCCTTAGCTGATCAACTGATGTACTCGTCTTCAAGTCAACATCATCTGTGTTGAAACAATGTCCTCTTGAAAACTTAGTTGTATTTCAGTACTTCGTGTGTCATTAAACTTAATTATCAGTGTGGATGGTTGAATGTTCCCAGTGGATGGTTTCATTTATCAGTGTGGTTGCTAATTAGTATTTCAGTACTTATTGCGCCATGAATTATAAATGCATAATAATTATTATTGAAGATCATGTAATTTAATGTTTTAAATTATTGCTGCTACAAATAAATGAGCGTGGCAGAATAAACATATGGCGAGCTACAAAACTATGGCATCAACTCCTTTCATTGCAAAAGAGAAATCACCCTATCGCAACCAATATTTTTCGGTGTCACAAAGGCTTGTGGCAATAGTAGGTTCCACATGTAGCAACCTTGTATTATGGTGGTAATAGAGATATGAACTTTTGGCAACTGAATCATTTTCGAAGCAACAGAATAGGAAACATATTACAACCAAGTAAACTAGGTGGCATCAGAGTGCCCCACCTATTGCCTCGAACCTATTTATCTTGGTGGTATTAGAAAGTTGCGCCTATAACAACCATCCCTGATTCGTGGCAATATAGAACACCTCCTATAGCACCGTATTCCACTTCATTGTAATATAAGAAAACACATATAGCACCCAAATACGTTTCGTGGCAATAGAAAGCAAAAAGGTGGCATTAGAGTGCCCCACCTATTGCCGCAAACCTATATATTTTGGTTGTAATAGAATGTTGCACCTATAACAACTATCTCTGCTGCGTGGCATTAGAGGACACCAACTATAGCACCCAAATCAACTTCATGGTAATAGATGGAACCACATATAGCACCCAAAATAATTTGGTGGCAATAGAGGTGCTTCCCATATTGCACCCACAATAAGAACGTAGCAATAGAATTCTTTGCAACGCAAAAATTTAGGAACTGCAACGCGTTTGGTACGATGCAATTGCACTTATGGCAACCATAGATGCGTTGATACTATGACTTGCAACCAACATGAGCGCGAAGTTGCAACGTCTAATTGTGTTGTAATATAACAACTAATGCAACCCCAAAATGACCACCGTCGCCTAAGGCTATTGTAGTGCGACCTTTCGCAGCTGCTGGTTGACGAAACAATTTGGTTGCAATTACAGCTATTGCAACCGAATATGGCATATTGCAACACAATTTTTGTGTTGCAACAGGGCCAAAACGTAGTAGTGTGAGCTTTTGTCTCTTCGGTGGGATCTTTGGATCTAGGCGTAGTGCGTGCTCTATCACTTCGCGAGGCACTCCCTTAAGATCTCTTTTGCTCCAGGCAAATACATCTTGATTGTTGCGAAGGCATTTGATCAATGCATTTTCCTCTTCTTTGGTCACCCCCTTGCTATTGTAACTCGGTTGTCGTGAACATCATCGCAAAGACGCACCTTCTTCGTGTGTTCATGGGGTTGCATTCTCTTCTTTTCGTCTTGGCAAAGCCTCTTTTTCATTTCGAGCTCTTCGGACTCGCCTTCTTCTTCGCTTTCTATTGCGTCTTCACTATTTCCCACTGCGTGTACTGGCTTCTGGTTCTTGCCTACATTGTATTCTCTGTTGTGTGCATCTTCCTGATCTCCATATATTGTGAGAATGTCATTGCTGGTTGGTATCTTCATACACAAGAATGGCATGTGTATCACCACTGCGAACTTGTTTATGATTCTCCTACCGAAGATAGCTTTGTAGGCGTATGGGATGTCGACGACATCAAAGGTCACCATCTCTGTTCTCATCAGTGCACCCGTTCCAAGACTTACATTCATTTCAATTGTTCCTAGAGCCTCAACCTTCTTGTTGCCAAAGCCATATAGCGGCTTCGATGTCATCTGCATTTGGTCGTCTCTGAACTCCATTCTCTTGAATAACTCATAAGTTATGATGTCTGCAGAACTGCCATTATCTACCAAGATGCCTCCCACATCATTGCCCAACAAGTATTTTGTGTTCTTTCCCAACACTGCTCTGATGACTAGAGGATCTTTGTGAGGGTACTTTTTTAGCTTGAGATCTGCTTCCGTGAAAGTGATTGGGATGTGCGACCACTCTGTTTTGAAGACTTTTCCGGCGCATACATGGCTCACTTCTCTTTGCTAATTTTTTTCTGGCTTTTCGTCAGATGTTCAGGTGAATTGCACCCACCTGTGATAGCATTGATTATGTTCATTCTTCGGTAGCGATCTTCGTCGTCTCTGTTTTGATTTGCCTGCGAAGGTGCCTGGTGAGCGGGCTCTGGTTTTGGCTGACATGATGCGGTGCTTTGTTGCTGTAATTGCATCATGTTTGGGTTGAACATTGGTGGTGGTGGAAGTGGCATTTGTTGGAAGCATGGTTGCGCAATGTATGGTGGCCAGTTTTGCATTGAACTCTGAGCCATCGAAGGTGCCACTAAGGATGTATGATTGACCATCTTTGCTTGACTTTACACTGTTCTCTTCTTGTCTTCTTCAATCTGCTTCTTCCGAAGTAAAGTTCTACATTCATAAGACTAGTTCCCTTTGTTGATGCCATGCAAAGAACATAGAGACTGAGGTGGTGGGCCCCTGCCAGAATTTTGGCCTCTGCTTCCTGTGGCTGCCGAAGATGCCATTTGTGAGTTGTTCTCTGAAACGTTATTTAAATTGTTTCTGTTGTAGAAGTTCGATCTTGTCGAAGGTCCTTGATTGCTCCTAGGCTTATTTCCCCATTCTGCTTGAGACTTCGCTTGGTTTTTTCTTTTGTTATATTCATCAATTCTTCGCTGCTTGCCTCTGTTAGATTTGCAGTATTCTTGCATTATGTCAAACAACATCTTCTCTATTTTGGGTCTTCTTTGGTCTAGATACTGTCCACAAGGTCCTACCTTGAGACCATCTATTGTCGGTCTAGATACTCTCCACAAGGTCCTACCTTGAGACCATCTATTGTTGTGTCAATTACAGTTGTGGCTTGTACATGTGGTGCTTTAGCTCTAGCTTTGGCAAACCTCTTGATATACTCTTGCAGTGGTTCTTTATCTCCTTGCTTTATGAGGTGAAGATCACCAGAAGTGAGATTTTAAGGTTGGTACCCCTGAAAGTTGTTCTCTATTCTTTGTCGTAGCTGTTCCCATGATCTGATGCTTCCTTTTGGTAGCGAAGCGTACCACTGTTGAGCTGAGCCTTTTAAGGCCATTATCATAGCTCTTGCCATTGCTAAATCATCTCCCCCACCTGAAGATATTACCACAGTGTATTTCTGGAGGAACTGTCTTGGGTCTGACTCGCCATCGTACTCCAGCAAAGATGCGGGTAACTTGAACTTCGGTAGCCATTACGCCTTTTCGAGCTCTAATTAAAGAGGAGAAGCGGGTTTCACCTTGTTCGAGAACACTTCTCTGTATCTCTTCTGTGGCCTACGTTCCACATACGCCTCTTTGTCTGAGTCATAATACCAAAAGCCTTCATCATTCTCATCGTCATCTTCATAAGTCTCATCGTCAATGATTATGGGTCTTCATTTTTTGTGTTGCCCTTGTTTTTTGCGAGGTTGCTGGGTCTGTTCTTGTTGCTGAAGAGAGTTCAGTTGGGCCTGTAGAAGTGCCATTTGCTCTTGAAGCTGTGGTGTTTTGCTTCTTATTGCTTGTTGTTCTTCGTCTTCCTGCAGTTGCTGCATTAACATTCTTTTTTTCTTGACTTGTTGCAACATCTCATTGTACTTGGCTTTTTTGTGTGCTGGATCTTCATTCTGTATTTCTTTCGCCCTGATGATTGCAGCCTCTGCTTGAGCTCTTGTTCGGATGTTTGCTGGCATTGTTCTTTCTCTCATCTTCGCAGCAAGTCTTTCTTCGATTCTTCTCAGCGAAGCGATGTCCTCATCTTTGACCCCCGCATCCACTAGGCCGGCCTCAAAGTTTCCTTCTGCTACATCTTCGGCTTCTCGTTCTTGATCTTCTCCGCCCCTGTGATTGTGTGGACTTAGGACCATGTCCCTTGTTCTATTTGTGTTGTCTAGTATCTGTCTCTCTCTAGGGTTTTCACTCTCTGCTTCTGATGGATCATCGGTCGCTCTGTTTGGGTGTGGTTGTGGGTTCTTCGGTGGCTTCTTCGGTGGCATGGCTGGGATGGAACACGGTGGACGCCTTAACTATTGGGATCAAAATCTTCCCCGAAGAGGGGCCAATAGTCGAAGAGAACTAAGCAAAGGAAAAACGCTAAAGATACGGAAGAACAAAAACTCGAACTCGACTGTGTGTAATGAAACTCAGGCACCTTCCAATCGCCCCTATTCTGTTACCATCGGGTCTCTTTTATAGGACCATAACAATTATGCTTTACAACACCTGCCATCGCTTTTCAGCATTGTGCGAAGCATCTCAGGGGTATTTCGGTAACCTCGTAGGGCCCGTACTCACACACTGTACAGAAGTTCACTTTACATCATGTCGGCCTACGTGTCTGCTCCCGTGGCACACTGATCTTCGGTTACGCCTCTTCTTCCCCGCCGAAGCTTTTCCCGCTTCTTCTTTGGGCATCTTTCCTCGCCTATCTTCGGGGCCACTCCGATGTTTGGCCTCTTCGCGCCTCTCTCATAGACTTCGCTCTGTGCTCAGTTCTTCAATCTCTCCGCAGGTTGTTTCTCACATGAACGCTTGGCGCCCCTTCTCTTGACCTGGCTGCTTCGCGTCCCCTTTTCGCACGAACACGGAATACCCTCGCGGCAACTACTTCTCGTCATCTTCGCGAGTTGGTGCCATCTCAATAGGTGAAGATCTCGTGTTTCACCAGGCCTTCACTTATCAGCTTCCACTTTCAACCTGAAATAGTCAAGGCAAGAGCCGAACCAGATCCCACTCTTCTCCGAAGAGCCGAAAACACGGGGGAGGGGTTAGTTGTGAAATATTTACCCCAACACGTAGTCGAAGTAGTATGTACATGCTCAGCAGTGGGTGCCACACCACCATATTCCTCATCTCCATGCTGCTGCACCTCATCTTGAAATATCTCCTCGCCAAGTTCCTCGTCACCTGCACACTCAAAAACAAGCGAACTACGTGGCTGTGTCTCGTCGAAGGTAACCTCGCAAGTCTCCACAATTTGGTTAGTTTCAAGATTGAGCACTCGAACGGCTCCAGAATGAGTCGCGTAACCAAAGAAAATGCCATCGACAGACCTAGCCTCGAACTTGTCTAAACTACTCCCTTTCTTAAGATGAAGCATTTGCAGCCAAAGACGTGAAAGTGACTCACCTTGGGGGTACGACAATGCATCAACTCGTAGCAAGTTTTCTTCTTATGGACCTGGAGAAAACACCTGTTCGACACATAGCATGCGGTATTGACCGCCTCAGCCCAGAACCTTCTCGGATTCCTATGCTCATCAAGCATCGTCTAAACCATCTCTCACACAAGGTTCTGTTCTTCCTTTCCACCACGCCGTTCTGAGGAGGCGTATACGGACTCGAAAACTGGTGTTCAAGACCCAAGTCATGGCAAAAGGTTTCAAAGCGAGAGTTTTTAAATTCCAAGCCATTGTCACTGCGAATCGCTCGTATGGCATCTCCGTGCGTCTCGTTCTTCAACCTCAAGACAAGATCTCGAACAAAACCAAACGTCCCCACATTTCCTCCAAAAAGAAAACTCAGGCATATGGAGAATAGTCATCCACCACAACCAGAATGTACCACTTCCCACCCGCAAATCGCACATGAGCTGGGCCGACAAGGTCCATATGGAGCAGCACGCATGGACGCTCCGTCATCACATCGGTGAGTGGTGGATGGGAAGAAGGTACCATCTTAGCATGCCTACACGGCGCACACACCAAATCCTTCTCGAACTTCAACCGGGGCAATCCTCGGACCAAGTTAAGTCCACTCAAGTGTGACAAAAGGTCAAAAGCTCAAGTGACCCAACCTCCTATGCCACTTCCACAACTCACCCGAAGAACCAACCATGAAACACCTAGCAACACCCGAACTCTGAGAAAAATCTGCTCGTAATATTTGACCCTCGAGAATGACCACACAGACAAGGTCACCTCGAGCATCAAGTATCCGAGAACCACCCGACTTAAACAACACCTCAAAACCTTCATCAAGAAGCTGAGAAACCGAAAGCAAGTTAAATCCGAGCGACATGACCAAGGCAACACGCTTCAGCACCACTTTGTCACTTACCCTCACTTCACCTTTTGAAAGTACACACCCTCGCCCATTGCCCCCAAAGGTGATGTATGTCTTTGACACCACCGGGGTGAGGCTGGAGAACCACCCCCGATCTCCAGTCATGTGCCTCGAGCAACCGGAGTCGATCAACCAAAGGTTCCCCAAGCCTCCCACCTGAAATTCAAAAATGAGCACGTGAAGGAGCAAACGACTCAACACCGAGGTTAGTACCAAAAGAGTAAAACCAGTACTAAGCAATCTGCTCCAAAGTGGGGTTAGCAAGATCCATCCTAGCACGAGCATCAAACCTCGGATCCATCCTACCATCACTACCAAAACTGGAACCACCACGGGGAAACCACTCCTGTCTCGCTGGAGGAGCACAAAAGCCACGAAAGGAAGACCCTGGAACGTAGCTCCTCTCCAACTCAAAACTGCGACCTCTCCTAGACTCGTATCGACCACGAGGAGGAGAACGTCCAGCAAACTCAACACCACTAGACTCACTATGCCAACCACCAGTACCACGACCACCATAACTGAAACCACTCGCATCACCACCTCGAAAACCAAACCGCCCAGAATTCTGGGGAGGGCCGGTCTGACCGCCTAGCCCAGTCGGTCTGACCACCCCCCCTCTGGCCAGGGCCGGTCTGACCGCCTAGCCAGGCCGGTCTGACCGCCCTCTCCAGAAAAACACCTCGGCTACGCGAGCTCCTTTCTCCCCATGCTGGAATGCATCTCACAACAGCCTTACCCCTAGGCAGTGGCATACGAGGCTCAGGTACACCATGAGATGGGTGGTACTTGTCCTTGTTAGCCCACTCCTTAGCCATCCTTTCTTTCTGCTTCCTCTTGAAGCAAAACTCACCCTTATGAGCATTTCTCCCACAATACTCTAAATGGAAACGGATTGGTTTTGGCTTAGGCTTTGGATGGGGCTGCTCACTAGGCTTCTCTTTTGGTTTCTCCTCACTTGGTTTCTCTTCCTTTTTCCCAAAGAACTCATTACCCATGTCACTCTTAAACTTGATGGGCTTTTGGAAATCATTTGTTTGGGGAGGAAACACTGGTGGATCTGTGGTTGTGTCTAGTCGGTTTCTGAATTAGTTTGGCTTAGGAGCATAAGCATTTTTGTGGAAGGTCTTTGGTGGAGTTTGGATATCACCAATCTTGTCTCCTCCCTCACCACTACACTCTCCAATCTTATCCGACCCAAGCACTTGCCCATCATAGCGCTTGTATGCCTCAATCATCATCCTAAGTTGAGGCTGATGACCCGACAACCAACCCATCATTTTTCTCAACTCATCATTCTCATCCTGCAGGCGATCAACATAATGTGCAAGTTCCAAATTCTTCACAGCATGCAATTCACAAGTAGAGCAGAAAGTAGCAATAGGAGACTTCAATTCAGCCTCAAGTGAAACAATGCGAGAACGTAACTCAACAAGCTTTTCATGCAACATAGGACAAGATGTGCAAGCACCTAGCGAAGTAGGCCTAGACTGCAGCTTAGCCAGCTCAACCCTAAGCACATCTAGTTCCTCACACTTGGAGGCATGCTTTTCCTTAAGAGCGGTCAAATCAGCTAGGAAAATAGAGCAATCACCACAATCAACCTCATCAGAAACAATAGGTGAAGCCTTAAGCAAGTCTATCTCTTGCTTAGCATCAAGGTTATGTGTTTCTAGCTCAGCTACTCTACTCCTAGCATCTTCAAGTGAGGCCCTAATGAAGGACAGATTAGGCGACTAGAGAGGGGGGAGTGAATGGGAGCCGATAAAAAATTCTTCTCCGAAGAGTCCAACTCGACTATGCCCCAAAATCACAACCACGGATTCCCACACGAACTTGCCAAGGTCGCGTAGTCACAACGGACTGCCAACCCTAGGAACAAGTCCCAAACCAATCCCAAGTGGAAGCACAACTCAAGGAGCAAAGGACTTAGGCAAACTGCACAGCCTTGGGCGGACGGTCCGCGGTAACCGGGCGGACGGTCTACAGGACCACGGCGGACAGTCTGCAAAAGCTGACCGAACTACCAGTATGCACCGGTGAAAATCGGGCGGTCCTTACCCTACCCGCGGACGGTCCGTCCCGCGTGGACAGTCCGTCTACCCCGGGCGGAGAGTCCGACAAACACCCTCCAAACAAAAATCCCAAACGAAACGGATCAAACGGAAGGCACTCAAGAACTCGTGAAGAACTTGACGAACAACCGACTGACGAGGTCCACGCGGATGGTCCGTGCCTGCCTGGTGGACTGTCCGCCAGGTGCTGACAGAGCAACACGAGCCTGAGCTTCTCAAAGTCGACACCTTCTTCCCTTTGCCCGATCTCCCGAATCAACCAAGGGATTGCTACCAAATCATAGGAGAGGATGAAGAGTCTCTAGGAGATGCTATTCCTACGAATTTGTAGCCTCAAACCCACTGAATCGAGAGGAATCGAGATTCTACCGAGCTCACACAAAAAGCTAGGGTTCCAACCGAAATCCTTCAATTGGTGGCCAAATCCGGAGTTTGAGGGGTCAAGATCAAGCACAAAGATGCACAAGACATCTATCCATGATCCCCACAAAGAAATCCGAACCCAAACACCTCATAATTGAAGGAAGAAGGCGCGCACGAAAATCTAATGAAAATTGCCCGAAAAAGACACGAAGCCACAGGAAGGAAATCGACGCAACCATGAATGCTTCCGTACACTTGGAGGTCAGATTCTCTACAAACCGGTGAAGAAAATCTAGCCTAAAGAGCAGGGAAAATGGGAAGCAGTTCAGATGGATGAGTTGCCTTGAAACCCTAGAGCTATATATATGAAGTCTCTCTAGGTTGGGCAAATGACCAAGCTACCCCTAGAACATAAAAGAAGATACACACCCCTCTGGGGCAAGGTGGTCAAGTAGCACTCCTCTTCATCGGGCGGCCACGCCTTCGCCGCAATTCGCGTCCTCTCGACGCAAGCCCTGCGATCCCGCCGCGTGTCCCCCGGCATCGAAGATTCTCGACGCGCTCGGATCCCGTCTCTGCCCGCCGAGCCTCCGGTCTTGGTTTTGTGGCTCAACCAAGTAACCCGACGGTTTTATGGTGAATCACCGCAAACCCCGCGTGTAGACTCCGGTCGTGAGCCGCTACCCTACATCGGCTCCATTCGATGACTTCGTCTTGCTTTTCTTGCCACCATGCAGCCTGCACTTGATCCCGTTCGGCCACCGGGTCCATCGAGCCGAGCCTACTTGTCTCTCCACTACTCGGAGGCCCCGCAAGGCTAAGACCTTTTGCGCCCGCTCTTCACCTGCACCAACGCAAATCAAACCGCAACCTGCACCTGCAATACTCGGCCAAGAGTCTGTCCACACCATGTTGTCAATCACTCATCACACTAAGGAACGACCATCCACCGGTCCTTGGACGCTCCGGTCGTCAATCTCCCCTTGATGAGTGCATTGACAACACACATAGTAACCAATCAGAGAAAAGAGAAAAAGAAAAGAAACGAACTAAAAAATCAAACAAGTGATCAAAAGCCAACCAAAAGCCGAAACAAGATCACTTGAGAGAGAAAAATCTCGGTCCCCTAAGACAAGGGCAACGGCTCGACACAACCGACATAAAGTGCTCCAAAATTGTCGGCTCCTCAAGGTGAGGCAAAAGGGATCGACACCAACAGCAAAAGAGCACAACTAAAATCAGACAACAAACAGCTCTTAAAGCACATGGATGCAAGCTCCTCCTGAACAAATGCATTTATCCCAATTTTTCTCCCCCTTGATGCAAAACTCCCCTTGGAAGCTTGAATTGGGTACTTTCCTCCCCCTTGTTGGTAATGCATGAATCAAGTTTACAAATGCAAGCATGTGCTTCTCAAATAGACAAAGAGCACTACAACATGCTAAAAATTAGACATAGACAAGCAAGATTGCCACAAATTCAGTACAAGCATCGCCAACAAGATAGATAGGAACATATAAGCATGTAACATAGCCATAAGCAAAAAGAAGCATTTTTCACAAAATTTCCCTCTCATGAGCATAGGACCTAAGCATGATCAAAATGAGCACAAACAACATATAACCCACAAACTTCATGTGAGGTCACAAGTTCTCATCACAAGATAATCACAAACACCAAGTCATGTCAAAGCCACCGAGCCAGGTGTCCTCTTCTAAATATGAGACTTCTGAATGGTGAACATCACGCAATGGTTTAGCACCCAAGATAAGGAATTTAAAGCACATTTGACATGGAAGCATATTTTTCAAGCATAAGCATTTCATATACCAATTTCATGATTTAAAATTAAGCATGGTACATGAAGTGCCTTTGCGGCAAAAAGAAGCTTTGGCTTCTCCACAAGCTAACATGTACGCTAAACATTCATGATGACAAATGGGTCTTTGACCCCAAATGAAAAGAGCATGATTCCCAAGCACAAATTAAGCGAGATATAGCTATATGAGCACAATTTAAGCATGAAAGGCATTCAACTCATAAGAGAGGATCATATATAGCATTTTCACAAAAGTAAGCCATCCACATGCATATACATCCCAAAGCTACTAAGAGCATAGCTATACATCACAAGAGCTTCACTAGCAAAGTTATAAGCTCACATCCAGCATATCACGATGATCAATGTATATAGGAGAAGCACATTTCTAAGGCATATGATACAAATGCAGTCTATGATACAAAGATGCAAACATGATATGATACAAGAATCAAAATGCAACATGCATATGTACAATAGACTCCCAACCGAAGCTCAAAAAGGAAAAACCACACCAAGCTCCCCTCGCAAGAGCTGTTTCTCGGTTGGCACATGGATGAGGTCTATGTTTCCCTTCTCAACATTGTCTCTCAGGAAGTGCTACCACACCTCATAATTGAAGGAACAAGCTGCGCACGAAAATCCAATGGAAATAGCCCGAAAAAGACCCGAAAATCACTCGAGACACAAGAAGGAAATCGACGCAACCATGAAAGCTTCCATACACTCGGAGGTCAGATTCTCTACAAAACGGTGAAGAAAATGTAAGCCTAAAGAGCAGGGAAATGGAAAGCAGTCCAGATGGATGGTTTGCCCTGAAACCCTAGAGATATATATATGAAGTCCCTCTGGGTTGGGCAAATGACCAAGCTACCCCTAGAACTCAAAATGACATACACACCCCTCAGGGGTAATATGGTCAAGTAGCACTCCTCTTCATCGGACGGCTACGCCTTTGCCGTAGTTCGCGTCCTCCCGACGCAAGCCCTGTGATCCCGCCGTATGTTCCCCGGCAACGAAGCTTCTCGGTGCGCCCGGATCCCGTCTCCACCCGCTGAGCCTCCGGTCTTGGCTTTGTGGCTCAACCAAGTAACCCGACGGTTTTGTGGTGAACTACCGCAAACCCCGCGTTCAGACTGTGGTCGTGAGCCGCTACCCTGCACCGGCTCCAGTCGACGACTTCGTCTTGCTTTTCTTGCCACCATGCGGCCTGCACTTGATCCCGTTCGGCCTCCGGGTCCATCGATCCAAGCCTACTTGTCTCTCCACTCCTCGGAGGCCCCGCAAGGTTAAGACCATTCGCGCCCACTCTTCACCGGCACCAACACGAATCAAGTCGCAACCTGCACCTGCAATACTCGACCAAGAGTCAGTTCACATCACATTGTCAATCACTCATCACAACAATGAGCAACTATCCATCGGTCCATGGACGCTCCGGTCCTCACTGGTCCACGGGCTCTCCATCCTCGTCCGCATCTAGCACTGTAGTTGTACTCATCGGTGTTGATAGGGGCTTCGAGTCGTCCATCTTGAACTTCTTGAGGATGTCCTTCGTGTACTTGGCTTGATGCACAAAGGTTCCCTCCTTTGCCTGCTTGATCTGAAGTCCGAGAAAGAACTGTAATTCTCCCATCATAGACATCTCGAATTCTTTGCTCATGTCCTCTGCAAACCTTCCAACCAAAGAGTGAGACGAGCCGCCAAAGACAATATCATCCACATACACCTGAACAATTAGGATATCATCGCCCTGCCTGAGGAGAAAAAGAGTCTTATCTACTTTGCCCATCTCAAACCCCTTGCTGAACAAGAACCCCCTCAAACGGCCATACCATGCCCGGGGACCTTGTTTCAGCCCATACAAGGCCTTCCTCAACCTATACACTCGGTGAGGAAACTCAACACTCTCAAAGCTCGGTGGTTGCTTCACATAAAGTTATTCCTCCAAAAACCCATTCAGAAAGGCACTCTTCACACCCATTTCGTACAATTTGAACCCTTTAGCCACAGAAAAAGCTAGAAGGATACTAATCGCCTCCAAATAGGCTACAGGGGCAAATGTCTTCTCATAGTCTATCCCCTCCTTCTGACTATAGCCCTGAGCAACCAACCTCGATTTGTTTCTCACCACCTCACCATTTTCACCCTCTTTGTTCTTCCACACCCATTTTGTCCCAATAGGTTTCCAATGTGGTGGTGGCTCTACCAACTCCCAAACTTGGTTTCTCTCAAAGTTCTCTAACTCCTCATGCATCGCATCACCCAATTAGGATCAGAGAGTGCGTGTACAATGTGTTTCGGCTCAAAGGTAGCAACAAAAGCTGAATGAGCAAAGTGAGAAACAATCCTCGACCTTGACCATGTCGTACGTTCATTGATGTCGCTGATGATTCTTGAGGGAGGATGATCAACTTGAACGCGCCTCGGTGCCTCTCACCTGGAGACGACCTCCCCCTCAACAGCAGCTTCCACTTGATCTTGCTGGATCGTAGTCGGTGTAGGGGATGGGCCTTCCTGCACCGTAGTCGTCGTTGTGGAAGTAGAGGGTACATGCATGGCTGGAGCTTCACCATCATCACCATCATCCTCTCCAGCATCATCCTCCTCATCCTGAAAGATCATCTTGCCAATCTCATCATCACCTGCACACTCAAAAACAGACGAATTGCATGGTTGGGTCTCGTCAAAGGTAACCTCGCAAGTTTCCATGACTAGGTTAGTATCAAGGTTGAGCACCCGAAATGCTCGAGAATGACTAGCACAACCCAAAATGATGCCATCGGAGGACCTCGACTCAAACTTATCAAGCCTACCCTTCTTCAGAATAAAGCACTGACAACCAAATGCCCTGAAATGGCTCACTCTAGGTGCTCGCCCGTGCATGAGCTCATAGCACGTCTTGTTCAAGAAGGCCCAAAGAAAAATCTGGTTCCCAACATGGCACGCGGTACTCACCGCCTCAGCTCAATATCTCCTCAGAGTCCTATGCTCGTCGAGCATCGTCCGAACCATCTCACAAAGGGAATGATTTTTCCTCTCTACCACACCATTCTGACAAGCGACATAGGGAGAGGAAAATTGATGTTCGAGACCCAAATCACGACAAAAGGTTTCGAATCGAGAGTTTTTAAATTCAATGCCATTGTCACTACGAATAGCTCGAACAACATCTCCATTCCTCTCATTCTTCAACCTCAAGATTAGATCCCAGACAAAACCAAATGTCTCCCCCTTGTCAGCCAAAAAGAAGACCCAAGCATAGCAAGAATAGTCGTCCACTATCACAAGGATGTACCATTTCCCACCCGCCAAGCACACACAAGCTAGACCAACCAAGTGCATATGGAACAACTCGCATGGCCTCCCTGTCATAACCGATGTCAGAGGCGGGTGAGAGGCGACGAGCATCTTACCATGCCTACATGGAGCACATACCAAGTCCTTTTGGTATTTCAACTTAGGCAATCCTCGAACCAATCCAAGCCCACTCAAGCGTGACAACAAGTCAAAACTCAAGTGACCTAGCCTCCTATGCAAATTCCAAAGCTCCACCGAAACACCAGCAACCAAACAAGGAGAAGAGCCGACACACTGAGAAAAATCAGCTCTGAAAATCTGACCTTCGGGGATGATCGTGCACACAAGATCACCTCGAGAATCCAAAACACGAGAAGAGCCCATCTTGAAACAGACCTCAAAACCCTCATCAAGAAGTTGGGACACCGAAAGAAGATTGAACCCCAAAGACTTGACAAGAGCATCACGCCTATGAGTCACAAACTCGCTCACCTTCACTGTTCCCACTTGAAGCACTCTACCTTTCCCATTGTCCCCAAAAGTGATGTACTCTTTGGTCATCACCGGGGTGAGGCTGGAGAACCACCTTCGATCTCCGGTCATCTGTCGAGAGCAACCGGAGTCGATCAACCAAAGGCCCTCCATGCCTCCCACTTGAAAATAAAAAACGAGAGCGAGAGTGAGCAAACTACTTAGCACTGGGGTTAGTACAAAAGGAATCAAACCAGTGCCATGCCATTTGCTCAAAAGTGGGGTTAGCAAAATCCATCCTATCACTCCTAGGTGGAACACCCACACGTCTCCTTGGAGGACTACGCGTACCACGAGGTGGAGACCATGGCCCGTAGCTCCTCTGAGACCTAAAACTGCAAACATTCCCCTCATACTCGTATTGGCCACGAGTGAAGAAACGTCCAGCAAACTCACCACGCCCGAACCCAACACGCTGACCACCATCTCTCTGTGGAGGCACACCTCATGGAACAAACTCACGCCTACTCTACCAAGGAATGGTATACACCACACCCTCACCCCTAGGCACCATACAAGGCTCAGGCACACCACAAGAAGGGCGGTACCTGTCCTTATTTGCCATCTCCCTAGCAAACCTCTCCTCACGCTTCCTCCTGAAGCAAAACTGAGCAAGATGCCCATCCCTCTGAAAATGCTCACAATGGAATGGGATTGGCTTTGGCTTTGGCTGAGGCTTTGGGTTCTGTCTTGGTTGAGGCTTCTCCTCACTCGGTTTCTCTCCCTTCTTCCCAAAGAACTCATTACCCATGTCACTCTTGAACTTGATGGGTTTCTGGAAGTCGTTGGTTTGTGGGGGAAACACGGGAGGATCTATGGTTGTGTCTAGTCGGTTCCTAAGTGGGTTTGGCTTAGGAGCATATGCATTCTTGTGGAAGGTTTTTGGTGGAGCAGTGATATCACCTATCTTCTCCTCCTTCTCGCCACTGCACTCCCCAATCATCATCCTGAGCTAAGGCTCATGACCCGATAACCAACCCATCATCTTCCTTAACTCATCATTCTCATCCTGCAAGCGATCAACATAGTGTGCAAGCTCCAAATTCTTCACAACCTTTATTTCACAAGTAGAGCATGAAGTAGGAATAGGAGCTTTCAGCTTAGCCTCTAGTGATCTAGCATAAGCAAGCGATTCATCTAGCTTCTCATGCAAAACAGGACAAGAGGTGCAAGTACCAAGCAAGGAGGGCCTAGATTTCATCTCATCTAGCTCAACCCTAAGCACATCTGGTTCCTCAAGCCTTGGGCGGCGAAGCACAGGCCGTTGATGTTCTTGCTTGACTGCTTGCCCTTGTGCCAGTTCTCTTCTTCATCACTTGAGCTTGATGAAGAGTAGAACGAGCTTGAGTCGATGTCGCTTGCTCCGGCAACCATCGCACGCTCCTTCTTCTTGTGACCGCCACTCTTCCTCATCCTCCGCTCGGACTTGTTCTTGACCTTGTAGTCTTCCCTCGAGCGGTGCTTGTGGTTGGTCCTCGGACGGTGCTTGTGCTCAGGCTTGATCTCCATGGCCTCCGGGAACTCAGCTATAAAGTGCTCGTGCTTTCCGCACCGGTAGCACATGCCCGAGCTCATCCGAGCATTTTGTCGGTTCGTGTACATGCGCTCGAACCGCCTGCTCAGCAATACGAGATCTTTCTCTCCCAGCACATCGAACTCCTCACTAGGCATGGACACAAGACAAGACAAAGAGAACTGTCTCAAAGACAGGTTAGTGTTAGTCCTTGGTCCAGAAATGAGAGCTAGACTATGAGGGTCAGTCAGGTTCTCGACCCTTGCTCGCACCCCACGGTCCACCTCAGACGACTTGAGCTTGGAAAACAGCTCGTCCACCGTGAGGGTCTCATACTTCTCCGACTCCAGAATAGCCTCAACCTTCTCACTCCACATAGTACAATCCAGTGAGTGCAGGAGCTTCACAGCCCTATCATGATCATCGTACGGGAGTGCGGCCACATTAGCTCTCATGTTGTTCACAATCACAGTGAACCACTGGAACATGGTGTCTATGGACTCACCGGGGAGATGAGTGAAGTTCTCGTACTCTCTTCGGTAGGTTGCAAACAAATGGGCCTGAACCTGAGCATTCCCAGCGTGGGCATTCTTCAGCAATGTTCACCGTAATATCCCAAAGGATCTGACACTTGCCGCAGAGGAAAGATCTGGGAATGTTACGGTGAACATAGCTTTGGGATGTTACGGTGAACATAGCTGAAGAATGCCCACGCTGGGAATGCTCAGGTTCAGGCCCATTTGTTTGCAACCTACCGAAGAGAGTACGAGAACTTCACTCATCTCCCCGGTGAGTCCATAGACACCATGTTCCAGTGGTTCACTGTGATTGTGAACAACATGAGAGCTAATGTGGCCGCACTCCCGTACGATGATCATGATAGGGCTGTGAAGCTCCTGCACTCACTGGATTGTACTATGTGGAGTGAGAAGGTTGAGGCTATTCTGGAGTCGGAGAAGTATGAGACCCTCACGGTGGACGAGCTGTTTTCCAAGCTCAAGTCGTCCGAGGTGGACCGTGGGTTGAGAGCAAGGATCGAGAACCCGACTGGCCCTCATAGTTTGGCTCCAGTTTCTGGACCAAGGACTAATGCTAACATGTCTTCGAGATAGTTCTCTTTGTCTTGACTTGTGTCCATGCCAGATGAGGAGTTCGACTTGCTGGGCCAGGAGGATCTCTCATTGCTGAGCAGCCGGTTCGAGCGCATGTACACGAACTGGAAGAATGCTCGGAGGAGCTCGGGCATGTGCTACCGGTGCGGGAAGCATGTGCACTTTATCGTTGTGTGCCTGGAAGCCATGGAGGTCAAGCCCGAGCACAAGCACCGTCCGAGGACCGACCACAAGCACCGCTCGAGGGATGAGCACAAGGGAAAGAACAAGTCCGAGCGGAGGCCGAGGAGGAGTGGTGGTCACAAGAAGAAGGAGCGCGCGATGGTTGTCAAAGCAAGCGACATCGACTCAAGCTCTTGCTACTCTTCATCGAGCTCATGTGACGAAGAAGAGAACCGGCACAAGGGCAAGCGGTCGAGCAAGAACATTAACGGCCTGTGCTTCGCCACCCAAGGCTTCTGCGGCATGACACATAGCTCCGCAAGCAAGAAGAGCAACAAGGATGACTCGGACTCCGACTCCGAGAATGAGGTAAATAATGATCTATCCTTCTTGGTAGCGGAGAATGCTAGGTTGAATGAATTGCTTGACAACCGTGATGATGTTCTTAGAAAGACCAACAAGGAGAAGAGGGAGTATAGGTCTTTGCTTGGAGAGGCTAAGGAGAAGGTGGTTGAGCTAGAGTCTTTGCTTGTTGATGCTAGGGCTCAAATAGATTCTCTGAAGTCTGCTCCTATTGTGACTGATGAACCTGAATGCACTGATTGTTCCACTTTTCTTGGTGATTTGACTGTGCTTAAGGAAAAATATGCCTCCAAGGTCGAGGAACTATATGTGCTTAGGATAGAGCTAGATGAGAAGTTAGATGTTTTGCTTGCTTATGCTAGATCACTAGAGCCTAAGCTGAAAGCTCCTATTGCTACATCACGCTCTACTTGTGAAATAAATGATGTGAAGAATTTGGAGCTTGCACACTATGTTGATCGTTTGCAGGATGAGAATGATGAGTTGAGGAAGATAATGGGTTGGTTGCCGAGTCATGAGCCTCAGCTCAGGACGATGATTGAGGCATACAAGCACTATGATGGGCAAGCGCTTGGGTCGGATAAGGTTGGTGGGGGAAGTGGTGAGAATGAGGGGAAGATCGGTGATATCCCAGAACCACCAAAAATCTACCAAAAAATGCCTATGCTCCTAAGCCAAACCCACTGAGGAACCGACTAGACACAACCCCAAATCCACCCGTGTTTCCTCCACACACCGATGACTTCCAGAAACCCATCAAAGCCAAAACCCTTCCATTGTGAGCATTGTGGGAGGGATGGGCACCTAGCGGAGTTTTGCTTCAGGAGGAAACATGAGGAGAGGTTTGCTAGGGAGATGGCAAACAAGGACAGGTACCACCCTTCTCGTGGTGTGCCTGAGGCTCGTATGGTGCCAAGGGGTGAGGGTGTGGTGCGTACCATTTACCCTCGAGAGAGGCGTGAGTTTGTGCCTCAAGGTGAGCCACCACAGAGAGATGGTGGTAGGTGTGTTGGGTTTGGGCATGGTGAGTTTGCTGGACGTTCCTTCGCTCGTGGCCAATACGAGTATGGGTGGAACGATCGGAGCTTTAGGTCTCAGAGGAGCTATGGGCCACGGTCTCCGCCTCGTGGTATGCGTAGTCCTCCAAGGGGACCTATGGGTGTTCCACCTTGGAGTGATAGGATGGATTTTGCTAACCCACTTTTGAGCAAATGGCACGACACTGGTTTGATTCATTTTGTACTAACCCCAGTGCTGAGTCATTTGCTCACTCTCGCTCTCGTTTTTTATTTTCAGGTGGGAGGCTTGGAGGGCTTTTGGTTGATCGACTCCGGTTGCTCTCGACACATGACCGGAGATCGAAGGTGGTTCTCCAGCCTCACCCCGGTGATGACCAAAGAGTACATCACTTTTGGGGATAATGGGAAAGGTAGAGTGCTTTCAGTGGGCACGGTGAAGGTGAGCGAGTCTGTGACTCTTAGGCATGTTGCTCTTGTCAAGTCTTAGGTGTTTAATCTTCTTACGGTGTCTCAACTTCTTGATGAGGGTTTTGAGGTCCATTTCAAAACGGGCGCTTCTTGTGTTTTGGATTCTCGAGGTGATCTTGTGTGCACGATCATCCCCGAGGGTCAGATTTTCGGAGCCGATTTTTCTCAGTGTGTTGGCTCTTCTCGTTGCTTGGTTACTGACGTTTCGGCGGAGCTTTGGAAATGGCATAGGAGACTAGGTCACTTGAGTTTTGACTTATTGTCACGCTTGAGTGGGCTAGGATTAGTCTGAGGATTGCCTAAGTTGAAATACCAAAAGGACTTGGTATGTGCTCCGTGTAGGCATGGCAAGATGGTCGCCGCCTCTCACCCGCCTCTGACTTCCGTTATGACAGAGAGGCCATGCGAGCTGTTCCATATGGACTTGGTTGGTCCAGCTCATGTGTGCTCGGCGGGTGGAAAGTGGTATGTCCTGGTGATAGTGGATGACTATTCTTGCTATGCTTGGGTCTTCTTTTTGGCTGACAAGGGGGAGACGTTTGGTTTTGGGCGGGATCTATCTTGAGGTTGAAGAATGAGAGGAATAGAGATGCTATTCGAGCTTTTCGTAGTGACAATGGCACTGAATTTAAAAACTCTTGTTTCGAAGCCTTTTGTCGTGATTTGGGTCTCGAACATCAATTCTCTTCGCCCTATGTGGCTTGTTAGAATGGTGTGGTTGAGAGGAAAAATTGTTCCCTTTGTGAGATGGCTCGGACGATGCTCGACGAGCATAGGACTCCGGGGAGATATTGGGCTGAGGCGGTGAATACCGCGTGCCATGTTGGGAACAGGATTTTTCTTCGGGCCTTCTTGAACAAGACATGCTATGAGCTCATGCACAGGCGAGCACCTAGAGTGAGCCATTTAAGGGCTTTTGGTTGTCGGTGCTTTATTCTCAAGAAGGGTAGGCTTGATAAGTTTGAGTCGAGGTCTTCCAATGGGATCTTTTTGGGTTATGCGAGTCATTCTCGAGCATTCCATGTGCTCAACCTTAATACTAACCTAGTCATGAAAACTTGCGAGGTTACCTTCGACGAGACCCAGCCATGCAGTTTGTCTGTTTTTGAGTGTGCTGGTGACCACGAGATTGGCAAGAAGATCTTTGAGGACGAGGAGGATGATGCTGGAGAGGATGATGGTGATGATGGTGAAGCTCCAGCCGAGCACGTACCCTCTACTTCCACTACGACGACTACGGTGCAGGATGGCCCATTCCCTACACCGACTACGATCCAACAAGATCAAGTGGAAGCTGCTGTTGAGGGGGAGGTCGTCCCCAGGCGAGAGGCACATTTAAGTTGATCATCCTCCCTCAAGAATCATCGGCGACATCAACGAACGTACGACACGGTCAAGGTCCAGGAATGCTTCTCACTTTGCTCATTCGGCTTTTGTTGCTACCTTTGAGTTGAAAGACATTGGACACGCCCTCTCTGATCCTAATTGGATGAACGCAATGCATGAGGAGTTAGAGAACTTTGAGAGAAACCAAGTTTGGGAGTTGGTAGAGCCACCACCACATTGCAAACCTATCGGGACAAAATGGGTGTGGAAGAACAAAGAGGGTGAGAATGGTGAGGTGGTGAGAAACAAATCGAGGTTGGTTGCTCAGGGCTATGGTCAGAAGGAGGGGATAGACTATGAGGAGACATTTGCTCCTGTAGCCCGTTTGGAGGCGATTAGGATCCTTCTAGCCTTTTCTGTGGCTACAGGATTCAAATTGTACCAAATGGATGTGAAGAGTGCCTTCTTGAATGGGTTTTTAGAAGAAGAGGTTTATGTGAAGCAACCACCGGGCTTTGAGAGTGCTGAGTTTCCTCACCAGGTGTATAGGCTAAGGAAGGCGTTGTATGGGCTGAAACAAGCTCCTCGTGCTTGGTATGGCCGTTTGAGGGGGTTCTTGTTCAGCAAGGGGTTCGAGATGGGCAAAGTAGATAAGACTCTTTTTCTCCTCAGGCAGGGTGATGATATCCTAATTGTTCAGGTGTACGTGGATGATATTGTCTTTGGCGGCTCGTCTCACTCTTTGGTTGCGAGGTTTGCAGAGGACATGAGCAAAGAATTCGAGATGTCTATGATGGGAGAATTGCAGTTCTTTCTTGGGCTTCAGATCAAGCAGGCGAAGGAGGGAACCTTTGTGCATCAAGCCAAGTACACGAAGGACATCCTAAAGAAGTTCAAGATGGACGACTCGAAGCCCCTGTCGACATCGATGAGTACGACTACAGTGCTGGATGCAGACGAGGACGGAGAGCCCGTGGACCAGAAGGAGTACCGGAGCATGATCGGCTCCCTCTTGTACTTGACGGCGACGAGGCCAGACATTCAGTTTTCTGTGTGTCTGTGCGCTCGTTTTCAGGCATCGCCGAGGACTTCACACCGGCAGGCCATCAAGCGGATCTTCAGGTACCTTCGATACACTCCTGAGCTCGGTCTTTGGTAATCGGCGTCCTCTTCTCTTTTGCTTCTTGGGTTTTCAGATGCTGACTTTGCCGGGTGTCGAGTCGATAGGAAGTCGACTTCGGGGATGTGCCAGTTTTTGGGTTCTTCACTTGTTTCTTGGTCTTCTCGCAAACAGTCTAGTGTAGCTCAGTCTACCACAGAAGCTGAGTATGTTGCTGCTGCTAGCTGTTGCTCCCAGCTGCTCTGGATCACATACACGCTGTTGGTATTTGTTAACCTCACCACTATGGCGCCGGGTTAGCATGAGCATGTAAGAAACACCCGGGTACACTGAAGGGTGCGAACTAATCTGCAAGCGCACGGATACACCGTTGTAGCACTTCTCCCTCGGGAGTATTCCAAAGGGTATCGAATCCAAGGAACGGTTGGGAGCTCTACGAGCGATTTATCCAAGGACACAGGATCTCTGCTATGGTAGGTGAGAGGTATGGTTTCTGAGAGCCAGGTGTGGTTCGAGGACCGGTGGATGGTCGCTTCCTGGTGTGATGAGTTATTGACAACGTGGTGTGGACTGATTCTTGACTAAGTATTACAGGTGTAGGTTGCGGCTTGACTGGTGTTGGTGCAGGTGAAGAACAAGTGTGAAAGGTCATTGCCGGTGAGGCCTCCAGGTGTGGAGAAGACAAGTAGGCTTGGTTCGAGGGACCCGGTGGCCAGCGGAGTCAAGTGCGGGCCGCATGGTGGCAAGAACGGCAAGATGAAGTCATGGACGGTTTCTTGGTTGAGCCTCAAAACCAAGGTCGAGCCGGGACTACGTGGGAGCCGAGTCATGAGTGGTGATTGGCGGAGGCTACACCGAGTTCGCGGGGTTTCCAGTGGTTCACCAGAAAACCACTGGGTTCCTTAGTTGCTCCACAAAGCCAAGACCGAAGAACCGAAAATGGAGGTGCAGCAGCTCCAGACCAGTCTGACCGGTGGGTCTGACCGGTCTGACCGGTCGGTACCGGTCTGACTGGTGAGGAGCACCGGTCTGACCGGTGTGCGACGACGCAGTCCGAAATCTTCGAAGCGGAGGAGACGCGTCGGGATCGCAAGGCTTGCGTCGTGGCTAAGCAAGTTTCCGGTCGCTGGGCATCCGTCCGATGGAGCGAAGGCAAAGATTTCCGAATTCGCCCTTGAGGGGCATGTATCCCTAGTTAGCTAGTAAGGGTATTTTCGTCTTTCGGTTGCCTCCATATAACCCAAGTGGTGAGATGATGGCAGCCATCTCTTGGAACCCTAGCTCATTTGGTTTTCCTATTTTCTCTTCCTATTTTTCCTTAGGATTTTCATAGGACTAACTTGAGAGCTTCATGGTGAGATCTTGTGAGAGGGAAGGATGATCGGGCGACAAGCTAGACCTTGTATGAACCTCTTTGGTATGTATAGATGATTCGGCGTGGTTCCTCAAGGCTTGATTGTGTCTTTACCGTTTCTCCTTTTTGGTGATTTTCGGAGGCTTTTCTTGGCGAATTTCTTGTGGCGGTTTTGAGACCTTTCTCTTTGGGATTTGATGGGGGATGTATGCATGAACCCCTCGTGGTTCTTTTCTCTTTGATTCCCCTCCCAAATCCGTGAGTAAAGGGGATCAATTTTGGAGTTTTCACGGTTCTAGGGTTCGTGATGTTCTTGGCGGAAATCCTTCGATTCCTCTTGATTCAACGAGTTTTGGTGGACCAAATCTTGGCTATGGAGTGCCCATGAGGTGTTCCTACTATCCCTAACGTCTTGTGCGAATCCGTGGAGTGAATCGGGAGATCGGGAGTTGGATTTGGGGGAGTTGACTCGCGGGCGCTGTTCATCTCGAGCTGCCCAGGCGTGACCGGTCTGACCGGTGCTCTTGACCGGTCTGACCGGTGCGAGCCCCTGTTGGGTTTTGTCTCGGGGAACTGCTGTGCTCGTGTGGTTTTGTCCCGTGGTTCTGCTGTCCAGTTCTTGGCCCGTTTGGAGTTGTCTTGCTAGGTGTTGTGAGGGGTTTTCCTTCTTGGCAGGTTGTTCTTTGGTGGTGGTTTTTGTTCCAGGGCCTAGAGGAGTCACTGAGGCTTCCTGGAACTTTGCTGTGCATCTGCTGTTGCCACCGGCCTGACCGGCAGAGTCCACCGGTCTGACCGGTGCCATCGGTCTGACCGGCTGGAGCCATCGGTCTGACCGGTGTGGCACAAACAGCAGGCTGCTCAGTTTTCCGCTGTGCGTTTGGGGCGTTTGGTTGAGTTGTTGGTTCCTAGGACTAGTAGCACTCCAGTGGCTACGTGGTCTTGACCAACTTGGGTAGTTGAGTCGGAGACGTGTGCCGGAAGCCGTGTTCATCTTGTTGGAGTCTCTATCTCCTTCGAGAAGAATTTTTATCGGCTCCCATTCACTCCCCCCCTCTCTGGTTCGCCTAATCGGTCCTTCAATTGGTATCAGAGCCGGTTCGGGTCTTCATTGACTCTTACCAGTCTAAGATCCAAAGATGGCGTACCAGGAACGGGGTTCGGGTCCTCCGCACTTCGATGGGAAGAACTACCAGATGTGGCAGAGGCGGATGGCAGCGTTCCTCCGCGGAAAAGGTCAGATCCTTTGGGACGTCACGGTGAACACAGCTTATGTTCATCTGATGAACTTCCTTGCTCCAGGATCGAGGGATATGTTCGAAGCCAACAACAAGGCGGTCGACTACTTGTTTCGTGCTCTGTGTCAGCCTGAATTCGATCGGGTTCAGGCAGAGGACTTAGCCTGTAGGATTTGGGAGCAGTTGAAGGATGCACATGCTGGGAATGCTCAGGTTCAGGCTCGGATGTACGCGACTTACCGGAGAGAGTACGAGAACTTCACTCATCTCCCTGGCGAGTCTGTCGATGCCCTTTTCCAGCGGTTTACGGTAGTTGTGAACAACATGAGAGCCAATGTGGCCGTGCTCCCATACGATGATCATGATAGAGCCGTGAAGCTCTTGCACTCGTTGGATCGTATCGTATGGGATGGGAAGTTTGAGGCTATCGTTGAGTCCGAGAAGTATGACACCTTGACTGTGAATGAGCTGTTCTCGAAGCTCAAATCGACTGAGTTGGACCGTGGTATGACAGCCAAGATCGAGAGCCCGAGTGATTCTCATAGTCTCGCTCTCGTTGGTGGCAAAGGAGTTAAGTCTAATGCTAACGCAACCTCCAGGATGTACTCTCTGTCTTCTTTGATGTCTTTGCCAGACGAGGAGTTCGACGTGCTTGGAGAGGACGAGTTGGCGTTGCTGACCAGGCGGTTCGAGAGGCTGCACGAGAACCGGGTGAACACGAGGAGGACAGCACGGACGTACTTTCAATGCGGCAAGCCAGGACACTTCGTCGCCGACTGCCCGGAGAAGACGGAGAACAAGGACGGCTACAAGGACGGCTACAGGCACCGGTCGAGCAAGGACGGCAAGTACCGATCAAGGCGCGATCACAAGCACAAGAACAAGCACAAGGACGAGCGGCGATCGAGGAAGAAGGACGGCCGCGGCAGGAAGGCCCGAGCGATGGTCGGAGCGAGCGACGTCGACGCCAGCTCCGCCTACTCTTCCTCGAGCTCGAGTAGCAGCGAAGATGAAGGTGATCGGCGCAAGAACAAGAAGTCATCCAAGAACTTGAGCGGGCTGAGTTGCTTCGCACGAGATGGCTTCTGCGGCATGGCTCGTAGCTCCGGCAGCAAGAAGAGTCACCAGAGCGACTCGGACTCCGACTCCGAGGATGAGGTATGTGATGAGCTCTCTTCTTTGCGCAAGGAGAATGAGGAGTTGGTTGACTTGCTTGATAATCGTGATCACATGCTTAGAGAGGCCAAGAAGATGAGGAAAGAGCTTAGGGCCTCACTAGAAGATGCTAGGAACCGTGTGGCTGAGCTAGAAACCCAGAACCTAGATGCTAAGCTTGAGATTGATTCGCTTAAGGCTTCTCCTGTGGTTTCTGATGATGTTGATTATGTTGATTGCTCTGTGTACCTAGCTGATCTTACTGCTCTTAAGGATAAGCATGCTTCTACTTGTGATGAACTAGATATGCTTAGGGTTGAAGTGGCTGAGCTTAAGTCTAGACCTGCTTTGCTAGGTGCTTGTACTTCTTGCCCTGTTTTGCATGGAAAGATTGATGAGATGCATGCTTACACTATTTCGCTTGAGGCTAAGTTGAAAGAGCCTATTCCCACTTCTTGCTCTACTTGTGAATTGCATGCTTTGAAAAATCTGGAACTTGCACATTATGTGGATCGCTTGCAGGATGAGAATGATGACTTGAGAAAAATGATGGGTTGGTTGTCAGGTCATGAACCGCAGCTTAGGATGATGATTGAGGCATACAAGCGCTATGATGGGCAAGCGCTTGGCTCGGAGAAAGTTGGAGAGAACAGTGGTGAGGGAGTTGAGAGAGTTGGAGAGATTCCTATCCCACCACCAAACAGACACAAGAACAAGTTTGAGCCTAAGCCTAACCATCTCAGAAACAAACTTGACACTACTCGAGATCCACCCATATTCCCTCACCCAACAAATGATTTCCAAAAACCTGCGAAGTTTGTGAGCCCAAAGGGAGGTGAGGAAGGAGAGAAGAAGAGTGAGAAGCCGAGTGGAGAGAAACCAAGTGAACAGCCCCATCCCAAGCCTAAACCTAAGCCCGTGCGGTTTCATTATGACTATTGTGGGAGAGATGGTCACAAGGGTGAGTTTTGCTTCAAGAGGAAGCGTGAGGAGAGAATGGCTAGATAGTGGGCTAACAAGGACAAGTACCACCCCTTTAATGGTGTACCAGAGCCTCGTATGCAGATGCCCAGGGCCAAGGCGATTGTGAGGACGGTTCCGGCTTGGGGAGACCGGAAGGCAGCAAGTGGGGCTGATGGCCGAGCTACACCGGTCAGACCGGTGCGCTACACCGGTCAGACCGGTGCAGGTCTGGACAGACAGCGGTCTGGTTTTCGTGCTCGAGAGGATGCTCGGTTTGGTTCTGATGGTCATGGTTCTGGTGGTTGGTCTGGAAAGTTTGCAGGTGGTCAGTTTGCTAGGCGTTCTCCACCTCGTGCTCAATACGAGGGTGGGAGGAGTCGTAGCTTTGAGATGGAGAGGAGGAACGGTCCACGGTATGCTTTTCGTGGCTTTCGTCCTCCTCCAGCTAGAGAGGGTTGGTTCCCTCGTAGTGGTTACCGTGGTGGTATTCGTGGTGGTAGCTTTGATAGGCGTGATGATTTGGTTTGTGCTAACCCCACTTTGGAGCAAATGGCTCGGCACTGGTTTTACTCTTTGGGTACTAACCCCAGTGCTGAGTCGTTTGTTCACTCACGTGCTCGCTTTTGAATTTCAGGTGGGAGACTTGAGGAACGTTTGGTTGATTGACTCCGGTTGCTCGAGGCATATGACCAGAGACAAGGGGTGGTTCTCAAGTCTCGTCCCGGTGGTGTCCAGGACATACATCACCTTTGGGGACAATGGGCGAGGGCGTGTGCTATCAGAAGGTGAGATCAAGGTAAGTGACAAGGTCAATCTCAGGCGTGTTGCTCTTGTTCAATCGCTGGGGTTCAATTTGCTTTCCGTGTCCCAGTTGTTGGATGAGGGCTTTGAGGTGTTGTTTCGGCCTGGTGGTTCTCGGATTTTAGATTCTCGAGGGGACCTAGTTTGCATGGTCGTTCCCGAGGGTCAAGTGTTCCGATCTGATTTCTCTCAGTCTTCTGGTGTTGAGCGTTGCTTTTTGGCTGGTTCTTCGAGTGAGTTGTGGAAGTGGCATAGGAAGTTGGGTCACTTGAGCTTTGACCTTTTGTCTCGCTTGAGTAAACTCAATTTGGTCCGAGGATTGCCACGGTTGAGGTTTGAGAAAGAGTTTGTTTGTGCGCCGTGTAGGCATGCCAAGATGGTAGCCTCTTCTCACCCGCCTCTCACCGATGTGATGACTGAGCGTCCATGCGAGCTGCTCCATATGGACCTTGTTGGCCCAGCTCATGTGCGATCTGCGGGTGGGAAGCGGTATGTCCTTGTTGTGGTGGACGACTACTCTCGGTATGCGTGGGTGTTCTTTCTTGAGGAGAAAGGGGAGACGTTTGGTTTTGTTTGAGATCTTGTCTTGAGGTTAAGAAACGAGAGGCACGGAGATGCCATACGAGCGATCTGCAGTGACAATGGCTCGGAATTCAAAAACTCTCGCTTCGAAACCTTTTGCCATGACTTGGGTCTTGAACACCAGTTTTCGAGTCCGTATACGCCTCCTCAAAATGGCGTGGTGGAAAGGAAAAACAGGACCTTGTGCGAGATGGCTCGAACGATGCTCGACGAGCATAGGACTCCGAGAAGGTTCTGGGCTGAGGCGGTCAATACCGCGTGCTATGTTTCGAACAGGATCTACCTCAGGGTTCACAAGAAGAAAACCTGTTACGAGTTGATGCACGGTCGCACACCCAAGGTGAGTCACTTCCATGTCTTTGGTTGTAAATGCTTCATTCTGAAGAAAGGGAAGAAGTTGGACAAGTTCGAGGCTAGGTCTGTCGATGGCATTTTCTTTGGTTATGCATCTCATTCTAGAGCATTTCGTGTGCTCAATCTTGAAACTAACCAAATCGTGGAGACTTGCGAGGTAACCTTCGACGAGACACAGCCACGTAGTCAGCTTGTTTTTGAGTGTGCAGGTGAGGACGAACTTGGCGAGGAGATCTTTCAGGAGGAGGAGCATGAACATGGAGATGATGAAGATGGCGGTGTAGTGCCCGCGGCTGAACATGTACCTACTACTTCAACGACGATCGAGAACAGGCCCTCTCCCACACCTACAATGACAAACCCAGATCAAGGTGAAGCTGCTGTTGAGGGGGAGGTAGCATCAAGGCGAGAACCTCCCCGGCGAGTGCAAGTGGATCACCCAGCTTCGAGAATCATCGGCGACATGAATGAACGTACTACACGGTCGAGGGTTCGGAACAAATCTCATTTTTCTCATGCTGCTTTTGTTGCCACCTTTGAGCCCAAAGACATTGGACACACGCTATCTGATCATAATTGGGTTAATTCGATGCATGTGGAGTTGGAGAATTTTGAGAGGAACCAAGTTTGGGTGTTGGTTGACCCTCCTCCAGGGTGTAAGCCGATTGGGACAAAATGGGTGTGGAAAAATAAAGAGGGAGAGAAAGGAGAAGTGGTGAGGAACAAGTCAAGACTTGTTGCTCAGGGGTACAGTCAGAAAGAGGGGATCGACTACGAGGAGACTTTCGCTCCTGTAGCTCGTTTGGAGGCGATCAGGATCCTTCTAGCTTTTTCCATGGCTAAAGGGTTCAAGTTGCACCAGATGGATGTGAAGAGTGCTTTCCTGAACGGTGTGTTGGAGGAAGAGGTGTATGTGAGGCAACCACCGGGGTTTGAGAGTGAGAAGTACCCCCACCGGGTGTACAAGTTGAGGAAGGCGCTGTATGGGTTGAAGCAGGCGCCTAGAGCTTGGTATGGTAGGTTGAGGGGGTTCCTGTTTGAGAGAGGGTTTGAGATGGGGAAGGTCGATCAGACCTTGTTTCTCCTCAGGCAGGGCAGAGATATCCTGATTGTGCAGGTATATGTGGATGATATTGTCTTTGGTGGCTCGTCTAACTCTCTTGTTGCAAGGTTTGCAGAAGACATGAGCAGGGAATTTGAGATGAGCATGATGGGCGAGTTGCAGTTCTTCCTCGAGCTACAAATCAAGCAATCAAAGGAAGGAACATTTGTGCACCAAGCTAAGTACACCAAGGACATTGTGAGGAAGTTCAAGATGGAGGACTCCAAGGCCATGGCGACGCCTATGAGTACGACTACAGCTCTTGATGCGGACGAGGAAGGTGAACTCGTGGACCAGAAGGAGTACCGGAGCATGATCGGCTCACTCCTCTACTTGACGGCGACGAGGCCAGACATCCAATTCTCGGTATGTCTGTGCACTTGTTTTCAAGCGTCTCCGAGGACTTCGCATCGGCAAGCAGTCAAGCAAATATTCAGGTATTTGCGACATACTCCCGACTTTGGCCTTTGGTACTCCGCGTCTTCTTCTTTGGCTCTTCATGGATTTTCGGACGCGGATTTTGCCGGGTGTCGGTTGGATAGGAAGTCCACTTCTGGGACTTGCCAGTTCTTGGGTTCTTCTTTGGTGTCTTGGTCTTCCCGCAAACAGTCGAGTGTTGCTCAATCCACTACCGAGGCAGAGTATGTGGCCGCAGCTAGTTGTTGCTCTCAGCTCCTTTGGATCACATACACCATGAGTGACTTTGGTGAGGAGTATACCCATGTCCCACTTCAATGTGATAGCACCAGTTCCATAAGCATTGCAAAGAACCCAGTGCTCCATTCCAAAACCAAGCACATAGAAGTGAGGTATCATTTTCTGAGAGACAACGTAGAGAAAGGGAAAATCGCCTTGATCCATGTACCCACACATGACCAGCTAGCCGATATTTTCACCAAACCCCTAGATCAAGCAACTTTCACTCGTTTGCGGGGGGAGCTTGGTGTGTGTTCGATTTCTTGAGCTTTGTGTGTGGGAGCTCCTTTGTAGCATTTGTATAGCTTTCCTTTGTGCATTTCTTGCATTTGGCATGGCATATGTAACATGATGTATAGGCATCTTTGTATCTTAGGTTGCATGCATTTTGTATCATATACATTGTTTAGGAAAGGCTTCTCCTATATACATTGTTCACCATGGAATGATATATATGTCTTTGTGAGCTAGTTTGGTAAGCTATGGTTAGTTTGGCTTAGCTCTTGATAATCTTGGTTTATATCCATGGTTGATGGCTATGTTTTTGAAAAATCTCATATGTATGCTCTCTTGTGAGTAAATGCCTTTATATGATCTTGACATGTTTTTGTGGCTTGGCTATACTTAATTTGTGGTTGGATAGCTTATTTTGATCATATGGGGCCAAAGGCTCATTTGCCATATCAATGTTTAGCCCCCATGCTTCATCTTGTGGAGGGGCATAAGTTCCTTTTTGTCGCAAAGACATTTCATGTACCAAATATGAATCTGAAAATGAAATGTAAATTGCTTGGAAAATGTGCTCCCATGTCATATGTGCTTATTTTTATAGCTTTGGGTGCTAAACCGTTGCATGTTGCTTACCAATGAGAAGTCTCATCCATAGAAGTAAGCACATGGCTCGGTATGCTTTGACATGACATGAGGTGCTTGTGGGTGTTTATGATGGTCTTATGCTTAGAATGGTTGTCCTAGCATGAAGTTTGTGTGGCTTTGCCATTTTGATATGTTTTGATCATGTTTAGGACTTTGCTCATGAGAGGGTGAATTTTCGCAAAATTGCTCAATTCTATCTTAGCTTCGCCCAATGGTTGTGAAACTTGGTGATCATGAAGTTGATGTCATTACGAAGCTATAGAGTATCTAACTTGCTCATTTGGACATGTGTAGCATCCTATGTTGAATTTTGTCTATTTGAGAAGCTCTAGGTTGCATTTTTTGGCTTGATTCATGGATTGTCAACAAGGGGGAGAAGTTTGAGAATGTTTTGGCTTACTGAATGCATCTAGAAGGTTTTCAGGTGGTTTCGAGCCATTTCTGGGCTCTGTTGTGCACCGGTCTGACCGGTCAGAGTGCTGGTCCTGTTCACATGTTGAGCACCGGTATGACCGGTGGTGTCAACCGGTCTGACCAGTCAGAGCTGAGCTGATGCAGCTGCTCTGTTTTCATCAAGAGGTTTGCATGCATTCGTCCAGGGGGAGTTGCATTGGTTCAGGGGGACCTTGCATGTGTGCAGGGGGAGCTCTTTGTGGTTTTTTGAGCTTTGGTTTGATGGTTTTTGCTCTTTGCTTGATCATGTTTTGTCTCGGATGTGTCAAGCCGTTGCCCTTGCCTAAGGGGTCCGAGACTTGTCTTCTTCAAGTGATCTTGCTCTTTGCCTTTTCTTTGGCTTTCGATCGCTTGTTGGAGTTTCTTTTAGTCGTTTCTTTTCTTTTTCTTTTCTCTTGGTTACCAAAACGTGTGTGTTGTCAATGCACTCATCAAGGGGGAGATTGAGAGCCAGGTGTGGTTCGAGGACCGGTGGATGGTCGCTTCCTGGTGTGATGAGTGATTGACAACGTGGTGTGGACTGATTCTTGGCTAAGTATTGCAGGTGCAGGTTGCGGCTTGACTGGTGTTGGTGCAGGTGAAGAACAAACACGAAAGGTCGTTGCCAGTGAGGCCTCCAGGTGTGGAGAAGACAAGTAGGCTTGGTTCGAGGGACCCGGTGGCCAGCGGGGTCAAGTGCGGGCCGCATGGTGGCAAGAACGGCAAAATGAAGTCATGGACGGTTTCTTGGTTGAGCCTCAAAACCAAGGTCGAGCCGAGACTACATGGGAGCCGAGTCATGAGTGGTGATTGGCGGAGGCTACACCGAGTTCGCGGGGTTTCCAGTGGTTCACCAGAAAACCACTGGGTTCCTTGGTTGATCCACAAAGCCAAGACCGAAGAACCGAAGACGGAGGTGCAGCAGCTCCAGACTGGTCTGACCGGTGTGCGACGACGCAGTCCGGAATCTTCGAAGCGGAGGACACGCGTCGGGATCGCAAGGCTTGCGTCGAGGCTAAGCAAGTTTGCGGTCGCTGGGCATCCGTCCGATGGAGCGAAGACAAAGATTTCCGAATTCGCCGTTGAGGGGCATGTATCCCTAGTTAGCTTGTAAGGGTATTTTCGTCTTTCGGTTGCCTCCATATAACCCAAGTGGTGAGAGGATGGCAGCCATCTCTTGGAACCCTAGCTCATTTGGTTTTCCTATTTTCTCTTCCTATTTTTCCTTAGGATTTTCATAGGACTAGCTTGAGAGCTTCATGGTGAGATCTTGTGAGAGGGAAGGATGATCGGGCGGCAACCTAGACCTTGTATGAACCTCTTTGGTATGTATAGATGATTCGGCGTGGTTCCTCAAGGCTTGGTTGTGTCTTTCCCGTTTCTCCTTTTTGGTGATTTTCGGAGGCTTTTCTTGGCGAATTTCTTGTGGCGGTTTTGAGACCTTTCTCTTTGGGATTTGATGGGGGGTGTATGCATGAACCCCTCGTGGTTCTTTTCTCTTTGATTCCCCTCCCAAATCCGTGAGTAAAGGGGCTCAATTTTGGGGTTTTCGCGGTTCTAGGGTTCGTGGTGTTCATGGCGGAAATTCTTCGATTCCTCTTGATTCAACGAGTTTTGGTGGACCAAATCTTGGCTATGGAGTTCCCATGAGGTGTTCCTACTATCCCCAAAGTCTTGTGCGAATGCGTGGAGCGAATCGGGAGATCGGGAGTTGGATTTGGGGGAGTTGACTCGCGAGCGCTGTTCATCCCGAGCTGCCTAGGCGTGACCGATCTGACCGGTGCTCTTGACCGGTTTGACCGGTGCGAGCCCCTGTTGGGTTTTGTCTCGGGTAACTGCTGTGCTCGTGTGGTTTTGTCCCGTGGTTCTGCTGTCCAGTTCTTGGCCCGTTTGGAGTTGTCTTGCTAGGTGTTGTGAGGGGTTTTCCTTCTTGGCAGGTTGTTCTTTGGTGGTGGTTTTTGTTCCAGGGCCTAGAGGAGTCACTGAGGCTTCCTGGAACTTTGCTGTGCACCTGCTGTTTGCCACCGGCCTGACAGGCAGAGTCCACCGGTCTGACCGGTGCCATCGGTCTGACCGGCAGGAGCCATCGGTCTGACTGGTGTGGCACAGACAGCAGGCTGCTCAGTTTTCTGCTGTGCGTTTGGGGCGTTTGGTTGAGTTGTTGGTTCCTAGGACTAGTAGCACTCTAGTGGCTACGTGGTCTTGACCAAATTGGGTAGTTGAGTCGGAGACGTGTGCCGGAAGCCGTGTTCATCTTGTTGGAATCTCTATCTCCTTCGAGAAGAATTTTTATCGGCTCCCATTCACTCCCCCCCTCTCAGGTTCGCCTAATCGGTCCTTCAGTTTCCCTTGTAGGCACTTGGTTCTAGGGAAGTACAAGCTGCAAAGTGTAACACCCTAATTTTACAAATTTGAGCTTTGAATAAAATTTGTTAGAAACCTTTATTTATGCTCCTAAGGATCATAGGGTTGCATTTAATTTCTTTTAGGCATTTAAGATTTTCTAAAATAAAATAAATGAACTATAGGAATTTATTGTTGCATTCATGCTGGTGCATTGTCTTTGATTGTTTGAATTCAAATTCTAATTTGAATTCATTTGTTTTGTGCCTTTTCTAAATAGATAAACCTCTACCCTAACCCTCCCTTCCTTTCAGCCCAGTTCGGCTTCGAGCCCAGCCAGCCAAAGTCTGCCGGCGCCCCTCCTTCTCTTCGGCCTGGTTCGTTTGCGCCGCAGCCCGCTTGCTCCTGTCCCCGCGGCAGCCCAACACCGCAGCTCGGCCCAGCCGGCCCAGCGAACGCCGCCAGCCCACCGCTCCCTCTCCCGCGCCCGCAGCCGCTGACAGGCGGGACCCGCCTGTCATCCCCGTCCCCGCGCCGTGACCGAGCCGGACTCGAGCTCGAGTCCGACCGCGCGTCCGCGCCGCCGCGCGTGTGCCTTCCCAGGCGTGGCCCGCACGCCAAGGCAGGGTCCCAGGCCTATTTAAGGCAGCCGCCGCCCCTGGCCGGGCTAACCAAAACCCTAGCCGCCCCTGAGCACCCCCGCCCGAGCCCGTCGGAACCCTAAAACGCCGCCGCCGCTGTTCTCCGCCGCCGTTGCCGCTCCGCCGTCGAGAAGCCGTCCCGGAGCTGCGCAAGGAGGTGAGAAGCTCCCCGGTGCCGCTTGTTGTCGTCCCCGTGCATCGAGTGGCCGAGGAGGGCTCGCCGGAGTTGCGCCGCCGCACCGCTCCGCCTCGCCGTGCCGCGCGCCGTCTCCGCCGCGTCCTAGCCGACCGCGCCGCCCTAGATGAGTTCGCCGCCTCGCGCGCTTGATCCCGGTGTGACACGCGCGCGAAACCGAGCCCCCTAGCTCGATCCCGTGCCGCACCGGCGAGTTCGCCGCCGTCCGCCGCCGCTCGCCGCCGGCCGGGCGCTCGCATGCGTCCGCAGCCGTCAGATCAAGATCTGACGGTCCTGATCAATCTGACCGCCACCGCTTGCGCAGCAGCCGCCGCCGGCCGTTGGATCAAGATCCAACGGGCTGGATTAGATCCAACCCGAGTCAATACCGGTCAAACCGGCTTGGTCCTCGCCTTTTTGCAAAGAAACCCCCGAGCATCTCAGTTTTACAAATAGGTCCTCCCGCAGTAGTGAGTTTCTTTACAGTTAGGTCCTTTCGTTACGTTTAAGCCCAGAATCTTTAGTTTTCTTTACAGATTAGTCCCTGTACCTTCGTTAGTGCATATCTTGGTTGTTTTAGCTCTGTTTTTAGCGTTCTTTATGTCCACGCGATCGTCTCGAAGCGTAGATTAGTTTTATGCCTCTGTTTTATTCTGTTAGTACTGTTTGATGATTGTTTCTCATTTATTCTTGTTGTATGCTTGTATGTGAATGTTGTGGAGCGTAGAGAGTTAAGCGTTCGAAGGCTTTGAAGATCAAGACGCGCCAGAGTTTGAGCAGCAGAGTCTTGTTGAAGGCCAGTCTCCCTTGATGCATACCCACTTGTCCTATATAACATGCATTTAATTCATTGTATTTACTTTTGCTTGCATTAACTTTGACGGGAACCTACTAAGGATCTTGCCTAGTCTTTATGACCTTTGCCTTGTAACCGGGTTATTGAATTAAACTTGATGGTAGCTATGGCTTAGCATGCTTAACTGGGATGGTATTAATCAACTTGGATACTTGTATGTTCTATGTTCCGCTTTATGCTATTTTATTTACAAGATCACTTTTGCTATGTTAACCGGAACATGGAGAACCACCCAGGAAAACAGTACAACCACAAGAACTAACGGGCAATGGTCTTGGCTTAGTAATTAGGAACTTTAGCTTGGGGTGATCTTACCTAACAAGGACAAGGGATCGGCAGTACTGCGGGGTATAGACTCGCTCTAGCAGGGGGCTGGGTGAGTTATTCTTTTTATGGTGGGGTATCGACCTGCTAGGGGACTTTATACCTTACTAACTGATCCGGACCTTGTGGGTCATAACTTGCTAGGGAACCTTTGTAAAGGCCATGTAGCGTCCCTATGCAACCACTCCTCGGTAGTGTGGTATGGTGCCTTGCAAACACCGCATGGTTGGGTTCAAAGTTCTTCGGAGCTTTTACGCTGCTTGTGGTGAAAGTGTACAACCTCTGCAGAGTGTAAAACTAACTAGTTAGCCGTGCTCACGGTCAAGAGCGGCCTGGACCCTCACATGACTAAGTTATGGAACTTAAATGTTAAATCGTTGTTCTATCTTTATTTATGATGCTTATGTTTTATTAATTGTGGGTTGGTATAAACTTACACTCTTTAGTAAATATGCTGCTAATAAAACTTGACCAACTAAAATGCTAAACTGCTTGAACCCTAGCCAAACACCATATGGCCATGCATGTTATGGTGTTTTCCCCTTGCTGAGTATGGCACGTGCTCACGCTTGTCTATTTTCTTGTATCTACAATACTCGGATTGCTGCTCAGACTGGGAGAGATTTGAAGACTACCCCGGTGACTTCCAGGAGTTCTAGGTGTGCATGTCTTCAGTCAGCTGCCTGTGGAGACATCTTTATCCGCTGCGAGAACTCGTTATTTATGTTTCGTTTAAGACTTTTGGTCATGTAATAACTCTATTTTCGTGTGGCACTGATTTTGGTATTCACAATGTCATTACGTGTGTGTACTTGATCCTGGCGCACACGTAATCAATGCATTCGGTTTTGCCTTTAAAACTGGGTGTGACAAAGTGGTATCAGAGCCGTGTTGACTGTAGGACGTTAGCCTAGATAGAAATGGTCGAATTTAAGGATTTTATAATCATAGAAGCCTTTCTCATCACATGCTTGCTTTGTTTCTAATAATCTTATACTCTTGCTTTTGTCTCATCCTTGAGTTAATCTTGATTCCTTACCTTGTGCTTGCTTTTAGCTCTCACCCCTCTTGTCTTACCATCTATTCCACTCTACACTGCACTTGCAGATGGTTCGCCGTTTGAAGACTTCACACGCTGGTGCTACCCACCAGTATGCTCCGCAGGAAGAGTACAACGACTTCCATGACGGAGACACGGATGAAGAGATCGAGATGGAAGCTGCACCAGTAGCTGCCTGTCCTCATCATTGTGTCAGATGATGAGGAGGATCCAGAGGAGGTGAACTCAGAAGGAGTGCAAGAGCAAGCTGAACAACAAGGCCCAGCAGAAGATGAAGCAGCTGAGGAAGTGATCGGGAGGTGTACCACTACAGGGTTGATGGAGTGGGCATTCACATGGCTGACCACCTGCGAGCTATGGTACTTCGCTTGGGCTATGATAAGGCCCCTGCTTACCACTGTGAGCTGTGGACTCACCCATGGTTCGAGCCCCACTGGGAGGTTGCTGCTATCCTGGAGGAGTATGCTCCATTCCAGGGAGTGAAGGAGATCTCCAAGCATCATGATGTGCCTCACAGGACCACTATGGACGCTGGCATCGCGGAAGCAGCTCGGAGGGCACTCTATGTGCTCTCCCACAAAGAGCGTGACAGGTTGGAGGATACCCACTGCAGGTACACACCTTTCAGAACAAGTGGGGAAGCCAAAACCTACATCGCTCCAGCTCCAGCATATGAAGGAACGCTGAACAACGTCCGGGGACTGCTAGCTGCTGTTAATACTGCATTGGATGACACCAACAACACTCTGTACGCGGCACAACAGCAGATCTTCACTCTGGAGTTGCAGAAGCGTGCCTTGGAAGCTGCACTGCAGAACAGAGAGCAGCCAGTGGTTCATGACGCTGCAGAAGTATGTACCTCTCCGTCACCCAAGAGGCCACGCTACGACTCCCCCGACGCCCGCACGGATGCCATGCCAGAAGAAGATAGTCCTTAGGCTTAAGTTAAGAATAGGGTCTTTTGTAATCGCTAGTAGACGATCGGTTAAAGTGTGCTTAGTTTAGGAGTGTGGTTGAATGCTTGGTTTTGTGTTAAATGTTTGAGCTGGATTTTGTTTGAGTGCAATGTGTTGTGGAGTGATGACCACAATGACATTGGTTTAGTAGTAAGTTTGTGGGGGTCAACCTTCTATCTCAATCAATTTATCTATCATAATCTTTGTGTTCCTTTAAAGCTTACTCTTAATACAAAAGCTTCAAATCTGTTCGCGCAGCTCTCTGAGTCAGCTGCACTGTTTTAATTTTATCTCGGGCTACAGAACTCCGATTGCAGTAAATCCAATTGAAGAAGTTCAGAAATTTCATGACTGATTTTCTGTACAAAATTCAGAATTTTAGGATGTATAGTCAGAGAGATATGCCTGAAACATTGGAGCCCCTCGAATCTGTTAAACACTGCTGACCTATCTGACTTGTTTAATTGATAACCAGAGTTACAGAACTCCGATTGAGGTGATTCCAGTTGGAGAAGTTCCGTAATTTCATTACCTAGTACTGGTTAAAGGTTCATAATTTTTGGTTATCCACGCTGAGAGTTATACCTGATTGTTTGGAACCAACAGAATCTGTCTAAAGCTGAATATCTTTGTTATCTTATCTTTCTGGGTTTAACTCTTGGCCCAATCACCTAAAGTGATGTCCCTAACACTCAGATGGTGAAAACCAGGTCAGGATCCGGAGTCGATCAACCAGCAGTGAATCGACAAGGCAGGGCACCCCGGCAAGCGCAGATGGATCCCGCCATGCAGCAATTCATCGAGACGCAGACTCAACTCCTCCAGAACCTGACCAACACTGTGGCGAATCTGCAAGCTCAAGCCTACAACCCACCGGTGCAGCAGCCGGCGCCTCGCAACAAGCACCGGGAGTTCATGAGTCACCACCCCCCAGTGTTCACTCATGCTGCTGATCCACTTGAAGCTGAGGATTGGCTGAAGACAGTGCTGAAGATGCTCACTACCTGCCAGTGCGATGACAGAGAGATGGTCCTGTATGCTGCAGGACGACTTCAGGGGTCTGCATCCGCTTGGTGGGATGCGTATGTCACTGCTCATGCCGCCCCAGACACTATCACCTGGGACGAGTTCACCACCAACTTCCGGAGCCACCACATACCTTCAGGGGTCATGAAGATCAAGAAGAAGGAGTTCCTTTCCCTCAAGCAGGAGGGAATGTCAGTGGCTGAGTACAGAGACAAGTTCATTGAGTTGTCTCGCTACGCGACTGAGGAAGTTGCTGAAGACAGGAAGAAGCAGGAGCTGTTCCTGGATGGGTTGGCCGGATCGCTTCAGTACCAGCTGATGTCTCACACTTTCCCCACGTTCCAGCATCTGGTGGACAATGCTATCCGCTTGGAGCACAAGTGCAAGGAGCTTGGAGAGCTGAAGAGGAAGGTCACCAGCTCGGGACAGTCTGGGAGTGTTTCTCGGCCACGCTTTAACCCACAGCAGAACACCCCGTTCCGCTTTGGAGGGCCTGGTGGAAACTTTGGGCAGCAGCAGTCCCAACGTTCCGCACAGCAGTTCCAACAGTTTGCTCAGCAGTTTCAGCGTTCTGCCCCTCAGACACCATGCCCCGCCTTCCAGCAGAGTCAGCAGAGAGCTCCAGTTGGTACACCGGTGAGGTCCGTTGCGCCTCTCAATCCTTCAACCACCACTTGCTTCAAGTGTGGAGAGCTTGGTCACTATGCCAATGCGTGCCCCAAGAGGAATCCTCCAAACACCCGAGTGCAGAATCAGCAGATGCAGCAGATGAGGAATGGGAACCAGACCCCGCAGGCTAACAAGGGACAGCAGAGCTATGCACGTGGCAAGGTGATGCACGTTGATGCTGAAGTCGCCTAGGAGAACCCCAGAGTAGTGCTCGGTATGTTCCTAGTTAACTCCACTCCCGCCTCAGTTTTATTTGATTCTGGAGCATCCCATTCTTTCATTACATCTTAGTTCGTAGCTCAACATAGCATACCCATTAGTCCCATGCGTCGCCATATGCTAGTTAGTTCACCAGGGGGGAATTGAAAGCATCATATAAGTGTGACAATGTCAGTCTCAAGATTCTGGGCAGAGATTTCCGGGCTAATCTTATAATACTGGAATCAAGAGGGATTGATGTGATACTGGGAATGGGATGGTTGACCGCGTGTGATGCGGTGATTCAGTGTGCTAAGAGGTCAGTTCTTCTCACTAGTCCAGCTGGGGAAAGGATCTAGTTTGCAGCAGATCCACCACCGTCAATAGCCAGCGTAGTGAATCAGCTCAATGGAACGGCCTTAGAAGACATAAGAGTAGTGTGCGACTACCCTGATGTGTTTCCTGAGGAGTTACCAGGTATGCCCCCTGACCGAGACGTTGAGTTCGTTATTGATCTATTGCCTGGTACTGCTCCTATCTCTAAACGTCCATATATAATGTCTAGTGATCAGTTACAAGAGCTTAAAGCACAGATTAAAGAGTTAATGGGTAAAGGGTTCATACGTGCTAGTTCATCACCTTGGGGAGCACCGGTTATCTTTGTGGGAAAGAAGGATGGTACACAGAGGATGTGTGTTGATTACAGGTCTCTTAATGATGTTACTATCAAGAACAAGTATCCTCTGCCCCGCATTGAGGACTTGTTTGATCAGATGGGAGGAGCCAAGGTGTTCTCTAAGATTGACCTACGATCCGGTTATCACCAGATGAAGATCAGGCCTTCAGATATTCCTAAGACAGCGTTCACCACGAGGTATGGACTTTATGAGTATACGGTTATGTCCTTTGGGTTGACCAATGCACCTGCCTACTTCATGTATCTGATGAATAAGATCTTTATGGAGTATCTAGACAAGTTTGTTGTGGTGTTTATTGATGATATCTTGATCTACTCCAAGAATGAATAAGAGCATGAGGAGCATTTGAGGCTTGTGTTGCAGAAGCTGAGAGAGCATGAGTTGTATGCGAAGTTCAGCAAGTGTGAGTTCTGGCTTAAGGAAGTGGCTTTTCTGGGTCATATTATCACCAATGGAGGGATTGTAGTGGATCCAAGCAAGGTTAGTGATGTGTTAAAGTGGGAACCTCCGCGTACTGTGGCTAGGATCAGGAGTTTTCTGGGACTCGCTGGTTACTATCGTCGTTTCATCGAATGATTCTCCAAGATAGTGAAGCCCCTCACTTCACTGTTAGAGAAGGACAGAGAGTTCAAGTGGAGCAATGCATGTCAGGCTAGTTTTGAAGAGTTGAAGAAGAGGTTGACCACAACACCAGTCCTAGTGATGCCTGATTTGCAGAAGAGGTTTGATATCTATTGTGATGCATCTCGACAGGGCCTGGGTTGTGTGCTTATGCAGGAAGGACACGTCATAGCCTACGCATCTCGACAGTTAAGGAAGCATGAGCTGAACTATCCTACTCACGATCTTGAGTTAGCAGCAGTGGTTCACGCATTGAAGATTTGGAGGCACTATGTTATGGGAACTAAGTGCCAGATCTACACCGATCACAAGAGCTTGAAGTACATCTTCACTCAGAAGGATCTCAATCTGAGACAGCGCCGTTGGCTAGAGTTGATCAAGGACTATGATCTGGAAATTCACTACCACCCCGGTAAAGCGAATTTGGTCGTTGATGCTTTGAGTCGGAAGGGTCATGCTAACATGGCTATGGTTTTCCAGCTTCCTGATGAGTTGGTAAAAGAGTTTGAGAGACTCAACCTGGAGATCGTTGCATACACAGAGGGAGTGACTTTGGAAGTGCAGTCTATACTCGAGCAGGAGATACGAAAAGGGCAGCTAGAAGATGTTGGGATCCAGAGAATAAAGCAAAGTATGAAACAGGGAGAAGCCCCAGATTTCACAGAGGATGATCAGGGAACTATATGGTTCAAGAACCGGATATGTGTGCCAGAAATGGGAGATCTCAGAGAGACTATCTTGAGAGAAGCTCACGATTCTGCCTACTCTATCCATCCAGGCAGTACCAAGATGTACCAATACCTCTGCTTGAAGAGGGATGTGGCCGCACACGTGGCTTTGTGCGACACTTGCCATCGGGTTAAGGCTGAACACCAGAGGCCAGCTGCATTGCTTCAACCTTTGAAGGTACCTGAGTGGAAGTGGGAAGAGATTGGTATGGATTTCATTGTGGGTTTACCTCGAACCCAGGATGGTTATGATTCGATATGGGTCATTGTGGATCGTTTAACCAAGGTTGCTCATTTCATTCCGGTAAAGACCACTTATACAGGAGCTAAGTTGGCAGAGTTGTACATGTCCAGGATTGTGTGTTTGCATGGTGTGCCAAAGAAGATAGTGTCAGACAGAGGTACCCAGTTCACATCTCGCTTCTAGGAGAAGCTACACGAGTCTATGGATACAAAGTTGAACTTCAGCTCAGCCTATCACCCGCAGACAGATGGACAGACAGAGAGGACCAATCAGATCCTAGAGGACATGCTGAGAGCATGTGCGCTTAAGCATGGTGGTAGTTGGGATAAGAGCTTGCCGTACGCTGAGTTCTCTTATAACAACAGCTACCAGGCTAGTCTCAAGATGGCACCATTTGAGGCTTTGTATGGGAGAAAGTGTAGAACTCCGTTGTACTGGAGTGAGACAGGCGAAAGGCAGTTGTTTGGGGCTGATATCATTAGAGAGGCAGAAAAGCAAGTTCAGGTTATCAGAGAAAACTTGAGGATCGCTCAGTCTAGACAAAAGAGTTATGCAGACGGGAAAAGGAGAGACGTAGTCTTTCAGGAGGGAGACTATGTGTATCTAAAGGTATCACCAATCAGAGGTTTGCGTCGATTCAAGGTCAAAGGGAAGTTGTCACCTCGATTTATTGGACCTTTCAAGATCCTAGAGAGAGTGGGAGAAGTAGCTTACAGGTTGGAGTTGCCAAATCAGTTAGCAGATGTACATGATGTGTTCCACATCTCTCAGTTGAAAAAGGGTTTCAATCCTCATGACAAGGAGCCGTTACCTATGGATGAGCTAAACATTAAGGAGGATCTCACCATTGTTGAACACCCTATTCGGATTTTGGATACTATGACACGAGTCACTAGGAATAGTGTGATTAAGATGTGCAAAGTACAGTGGAGTAACCACGCAGAGGATGAGGCCACATGGGAAAGAGAGGATGAATTGAAAGCAGAATTTCCAGATCTTTTCGCCAATCTATCCGAATCTCGAGGACGAGATTCTTCTTAAGGGGGGTAGGATTTGTAACACCCTAATTTTACAAATTTGAGCTTTGAATAAAATTTGTTAGAAACCTTTATTTATGCTCCTAAGGATCATAGGGTTGCATTTAATTTCTTTTAGGTATTTAAGATTTTCTAAAATAAAATAAATGAACTATAGGAATTTATTGTTGCATTCATGCTGGTGCATTGTCTTTGATTGTTTGAATTCAAATTCTAATTTGAATTCATTTGTTTTGTGCCTTTTCTAAATAGATAAACCTCTACCCTAACCCTCCCTTCCTTTCAACCCAGTTCGGCTTCGAGCCCAGCCAGCCAAAGTCTGCCGGCGCCCCTCCTTCTCTTCGGCCTGGTTCGTTTGCGCCGCAGCCCGCTTGCTCCTGTCCCCGCGGCAGCCCAACACCGCGGCTCGGCCCAGCCGGCCCAGCGAACGCCGCCAGCCCACCGCTCCCTCTCCCGCGCCCGCAGCCGCTCACAGGAGGGACCCGCCTGTCATCCCCATCCTCGCACCGTGACCGAGCCGGACTCGAGCTCGAGTCCGACCACGCGTCCGCGCCGCCGCGCGCGTGCCTTCCCAGGCGTGGCCCGCACTCCAAGGCAGGGTCCCAGGCCTATTTAAGGCAGCCGCCGCCCTTGGCCGGGCTAGCCAAAACCCTAGCCGCCCCTGAGCACCCCCGCCCGAGCCCGCCGGAACCCTAGAACGCCGCCGCCACTGTTCTCCGCCGCCGTTGCCGCTCCGCCGTCGAGAAGCCGTCCCGGAGCTGCGCAAGGAGGTGAGAAGCTCCCCGGTGCCGCTTGTTGTCGTCCCTGTGCATCGAGTCGCCGAGGAGGGCTCGCCGGAGTTGCGCCGCCGCACCGCTCCGCCTCGCCGTGCCGCCCTAGATGAGTTCGCCGCCTCGCGCGCTTCATCCCGGTGTGACCCGCGCGCGAAACCGAGCCCCCTAGCTCGATCCCGTGCCGCAACGGCGAGTTCACCGCCGTCCGCCGCCGCTCGCCACCGGCCGGGCGCTCGCATGCGTCCGCAGCCGTCAGATCAAGATCTGACGGTCCTGATCAATCTGACTGCCACCGCTTGCGCAGCAGCCGCCGCCGGCCGTTGGATCAAGATCCAACGGGCTGGATTAGATCCAACCCGAGTCAATACCGGTCAAACCGGCTTGGTCCTCGCCTTTTTGCAAAGAAACCCCCGAGCTTCTCAGATTTACAAATAGGTCCTCCCGCAGTAGTGAGTTTCTTTACAGTTAGGTCCTTTCGTTACGTTTAAGCCCAGAATCTTTAGTTTTCTTTACAGATTAGTCCCTGTACCTTCGTTAGTGCATTTCTTGGTCGTTTTAGCTCTGTTTTTAGCGTTCTTTATGTCCACGCGATCGTCTCGAAGCGTAGATTAGTTTTATGCCTCTGTTTTATTCTGTTAGTACTGTTTGATGATTGTTTCTCATTTATTCTTGTTGTATGCTTGTATGTGAATGTTGTGGAGCGTAGAGAGTGAAGCGTTCGAAGGCTTTGAAGATCAAGACGTGCCAGAGTTTGAGCAGCAGAGTCTTGTTGAAGGCAAGTCTCCCTTGATGCATATCCACTTGTCCTATATAACATGCATTTAATTCATTGTATTTACTTTTGCTTGCATTAACTTTGACGGGAACCTACTAAGGATCTTGCCTAGTCTTTATGACCTTTGCCTTGTAACCGGGTTATTGAATTAAACTTGATGGTAGCTATGGCTTAGCATGCTTAACTGGGATGGTATTAATCAACTTGGATACTTGTATGTTCTATGTTCCGCTTTATGCTATTTTATTTACAAGATCACTTTTGCTATGTTAACCGGAACATGGAGAACCACCCAGGAAAACAGTACAACCACAAGAACTAACGGGCAATGGTCTTGGCTTAGTAATTAGGAACTTTAGCTTGGGGTGATCTTACCTGATAAGGACAAGGGATCGGCAGTACTGCGGGGCATAGACTCGCTCTAGCAGGGGGCTGGGTGAGTTATTCTTTTTATGGTGGGGTATCGACCTGCTAGGGGACTTTATACCTTGCTAACTGATCCGGACCTTGTGGGTCATAACTTGCTAGGGAACCTTTGTAAAGGCCATGTAGCGTCCTTATGCAACCACACCTCGGTAGTGTGGTATGGTGCCTTGCAAACACCGCATGGTTGGGTTCAAAGTTCTTCGGAGCTTTTACGCTGCTTGTGGTGAAAGTGTACAACCTCTGCAGAGTGTAAAACTAACTAGTTAGCCGTGCTCACGGTCAAGAGCGGCCTGGACCCTCACATGACTAAGTTATGGAACTTAAATGTAAAATCGTTGTTCTATCTTTATTTATGATGCTTATGTTTTATTAATTGTGGGTTGGTATAAACTTACACTCTTTAGTAAATACGCTGCTAATAAAACTTGACCAACTAAAATGCTAAACTGCTTGAACCCTAGCCAAACACCATATGGCCATGCATGTTATGTTGTTTTGCCCTTGCTGAGTACGGCACGTGCTCACGCTTGTCTATTTTCTTGTATCTACAATACTCGGATTGCTGCTCAGACTGGGAGAGATTTGAAGACTACCCCGGTGACTTCCAGGAGTTCTAGGTGTGCGTGTCTTCAGTCAGCTGCCTGTGGAGACATCTTTATCCGCTGTGAGAACTCGTTATTTATGTTTCGTTTAAGACTTTTGGTCATGTAAAAACTCTATTTTCGTGTGGCACTGATTTTGGTATTCACAATGTCATTGCGTGTGTGTAACTTGATCCTGGCGCACACGTAATCAATGCATTCGGTTTTGCCTTTAAAACTGGGTGTGACAAAAAGGGTCTCGCTTCGGACACCGGACCCTCCTGGTTATAACAGTCGGTTCACGGGAAATGGTCGCCTACACCTGTATCCGAACGTGGGGGATTCCAAAAGGGTCCAACGGCTATCACCCATGTATGAATACAACTTTAGTCTAATTGGAATATAACGAAATACTCACTTTAGTCTAAATGAAGAACAGTATCACTCACGAGGTACAAAGAGATGATGAACGAAGAACGGATCATTGCATCTCCCTTCTACTCAACCACACCCTCTCCTCTCTACCTAGCACTACCTAAGCTAGATCTTCCCCACACTCATATTCCTGGTGGGATGAGGTTTCACCTCCACCAAGAAGGAATGAGAAGGAAGAAAGGAGGCTAAGGTAAGAAGTTGCCTTCAAGTGTGTTGTCCTATTCTTACCCCCCCTCTCCTTCTATTTATAGGCGCGGGCACCAGCGTCAAGTGGAGCGAGACACCCCGGGGATGGCCTCTAGGACCAATGGGAGACCACCACATGGAGGCCTGGGATCAGCCGACCAAAGGTCGGTACGACCGATCCCAGGGTCGGCCGATCCCCACGTGGCCCGCCTCGGCTTGTGCTTTCTCTGAGCGGCTGACTGGTGGGTCCTGAGGTCGGTTCCCGGTGTACACGTGTGTTGGAGGCGGTTTAGGCGCTCTGGTGGGCCCATGGATCCATGTGAGGTACGCGTGGTGATCTCTGATTCGCTGAGGCTCTCTCTCTTGGATTGGTGACATCATTGATCCAGGGGATGCTTGCACAGCGGCTCCTCATTGGCTGAGCCTGAAGTACTAGGATCAAAGAGGCGTGCTTTCTCCTCATTTCTTATGCTAATCACCTGCATTCGTCTTTATACAGCCTGTGGAAATTGTCAGTTTAAGGCCCTATCCTAGTGTGGATGCATGATTCTTATATTGAAATGCATGGATTGACGGCTCTGAATTAAGTACTTAACAGCCGTCAATAACTCCCCCACACTTGCCCTTTGCTCGTCCCGAGCAATAGGGAAGAGATTGAGCGGGTTAAACCATGGGTATGAAACATACATAAGAATTTTTCCAGGTCATACCTTGCTCTTGTGAACTTTGTGGAGTGTCTACCATGCCATCTTGGGTAGTTGATAGAAGGAATGATCATGAATCGAGTCCCTCAGACATCTGAGGGTAAGGACTTGGGGTTTTTCAAAAGATTTTGAAAGAAAAGTATGCTCTGCCTCCTTCTTTGATTCTCTCGGATCGCTCAATGTGTATATGTCCTTACCAAGGCATTAGAAATGTCTTTCTTTACCCTACTTCTAATGATGGCTATATGTGGAGCTAGGGTAGGATAAGAGATAAAGCATACATGTTTCACATATATTGCAAAGTCAAAAAACTGGATCCAAGAAGAAAATCAAATCATACGATCAGATCAAAATGTGCACGTGTATGGGTATGATGGGTATGGTAAGGTGGATACTAACCCGGAATGGGTACTAGTTATTACCATACATGATGAAATGCTATGGTGATGGTAAGGTGGACACTAGCCCCATAGTAGGTACTAGTTATTACCATCTAAAATATGAAACTCCTTTTTGCATGATTTTCTCCTCTCTCCTTCTTGAAATATTTGAGACATGGGTTGTCTTCCTCTTCTTTTCCTTTTTTTTCTTTTTCTTTTCTTTTCTTTTTTTTGTCATGCTTTTTGAGCATGTCTTTCTCTTTTTTTTTGTATAGCCCAGTCTCTTATGGAGATATTTGGAGAGGGATAAATCATGGAACAATGCATGGAGCTTTATTTGGTGGAATAGATGGATGATACAATGCTAACTTCCAGTGTAGAAGCATAGCAAGGGGAAATGGTGGTGTGCACATAAATCTTGATCATGAAAGCATGAAAAGAATTCCCGAAAGGGTCACAGGATTTGACAAAGCTCAATGAGATAACAAGCAGCATATGAGTATAAGGTTTTCAACTTGAACATCATATGGCTTCGGTAGGACTATGGCATATCAAAGAGGAGCTGCAAGAGCATTTTTTTTCAAATAAACCCAAGAACTTAAACCTTCAGAGTTGAGATCATGTCTTCAAGCCATATCTCTCTTGTCAACTACTTAGACGAACATGCTATCCTTATAAAGATATGGTTCACAAGCCTCAAGAGTATAAACAAGAAATAGAACTTATGCATGTCAACCACAGGTACGAAGCAAGCATTACCGTGAAATTTTTGAGTTGCTCATAAAAGATTTTACAAACAGGGCATATCGAACTCAGGCAACATGGTTGAAAAGGGTAGAGATGCAAACCAGTGCTGGTTGTTGATGCAGACCGAACGGGATTGTTCGTGATGTGCAAAAATGTGTCTCCGTTCAGGTTCTTTCAATCATGAGTGATCGTAGTGCTGTGCGAGCGTGGTGCGGGTGCAAAAATCCATCGTGTTCGTGTTTGGAGAGTGCGTCTCTCCCCCCACACTATCTTGTACCTGGGTGTAGTTCAAGACAAACAGACAAAAACAGAAACAAACGACACATATGCGACTCAACCGGGTTATATGACCGGTGGAGCCGAAATTATTTTATCCAAATTCATAATGAAATAGGCGCTTACACACATGATGGAAATAAAAATTGAAAGGGAAATAAACATGGAAGGAAATAAACTAAACCGAACCAAGCACCTATGGAAAATGAAAAGTGGGCGTAGCCCTCTACTCCGCGAAAAGGGCTTCCAAACCCTCTGCCTTGATCAGGCGCTGCAGCATAACATCCATCTCCTCACGGGTCTCGAGGAGAAGATGCCTGAGCTGCCGATACTCTTCTCGCTGCTTCCCCACAACCTTCACCAAGGCCTCGAGGTACACATCTGCCAATTTATCCGCCACCTTGCTTGTCTGGAGACTCCTTCTATTAGGTAATGACGCCAGGATATCCTCAAGTTCTGTCTCCCAGCGCGGTGGATATGGTTTTGGCACCCCGCAGCTGTCCTTCGGGGTCCTCACCCCAAAGATGTGAAACCTGGTCTGGGGCTGCGGGAACTCATCCCAAACATCCTGCTCATACTTGTGGCAAAAAGGCTCACCATCCTTGCTGAAAAGCGATCCTGCGTAGCGCTCTCCGGGCTTCAACGGTGGGCCTGGCCAGTCATTGTAGAGCACCTTCTTGCTTGAACCAGGGGCTGGTTTCTTCCCTAGGGTGGTGAATCAAGGAAAATGACCAGCGAAAGTGGGGGGTGAAGATGAGCCGCGCCTAGCCGGGGACTCTATCGAGTCTCCAGTCGGGCTTCTCATCCTCCTCCCCCGTTCCGGGGTCGTCAAATCATCCTGAGATCCTTCCCATGGATGCAGCCTGCTGCTCCCTATGTCGCTAAAGAAGAAGGACTTCTCCCCCTTGAAAGGGGGCGGGGTCGTCATCTGACGAGGCTGTGTGTCCCGGCTACTCATGACGGGTGATAGGGTGGCTGCGAGGAGGAGGGAGCAGGGGAGATGGAGTTCTGCGCGGCTCGAAATCCGTCACGCGTCGAGGAGGAGATCTCTAGAGGACGAAGGGAGGCACACGCGAAAGGGGGGAGGAGGCGGCACCCAGGCTGGGTCGGCCGACCTAATGGATCAGCCGAACCCGTATGGGCCCCGCTGGGCCTCCCCTTTGGCCTGTGGGTTCTAGCAGGGGTCACAGCCTCAGGGCCAGGTGTCCCGCAGGTTTTGAGGTTGGAGGCTCCAGAAATGGCTAAGGCAAGGTGTTGAGCATAAATGCTCTCACTCCTCTATTAGCTTTACTTAAACCTCCTCCCGCACAAATGACACAACATCAGGACTTCACCTGGACCCATATCTCCGAAAACATGGCTCAAGAACACTCAGACCCCAGATCAAGCGAATGGGATTCCATGGGTCGGAGGAGCATTCGAGCCTTGGGTCAAGAGAAGCAAAGTTTGCAGTTCATTCTCTTCTTGGGTTGCCACAGGTTTTCACCCTCACTGACGCGAGGACAACACCTGGGCTAACCCAGCTTCCAACGGAAGTGCAAAGGGTAGGAATGCAACCACCCTTCCATAGGGCATCAGTCAAGTCAGAGTATTAGAATGGGATTTATGCCTATTGAGCTTGACCGGCATCGGTTCCTAGCTGAGCTCGTGATGATGAGATAAGTTGCTCGGCTGGACCGGTATTAAGCGGTGCTTTCCAAGGCTAGAAGTTTAGGGACTTGTAATCCTGAGGCCAGTGTCTTGACCCGACCCTCGGTGTGGTGGCACCTCAGGCTGAGCCTTGACGCTAAGCACAAAACATCGATCATAACCTCTCCCGGAAAGTTGTAATCGAAATCATGATAGTTGTTCTTGCCAGGAACAACCACCCTCCTTTGATTACTCCTTTCCTCCTTCCTTCGAGACTAAGTCTCGAAGGTCGGGGTTTTAAGAGAAGAAACGATAAGGGAACCTAAGGGTAGAATTCACACTAGGTGTTCTTTCCCAAAGATTCCTGCTAGTCAAGAATGACATCTCTCGAAGATGGGTCTAGGCAACTCATTACTGCAGTTGGCTACCTCGGTGCTTAGGACGGGCGGGGAGCTGAAATCCCAGAGTTTCTCTAGAATTTCCTTTCCCTGCTCCGGCTCTAAGAAAACAAAGGCGCCTCCTGACATGGCATCAAGCGTCATGCCACTGTCCCTTAGCAGACCAAACCGGAAATGCTGCAAGAGCACCAGGTCTGGCAGATCAAGGACTGGGCATGACTCGGTCATAGAAGCAAAATGATCCCATGACATGCCTAGAGATTCCTTCTCTCTATGTTGGAAACTGAGGATTGCCATTCTTAAGGAAATGATATGCCTCAAAGGAAAGAATCGGGTGCAGAAAGCTGCTCTCAATGCTCCCCAATTGAGGTGTTTAAGCCCAAAACAACGGTACCAAGTTCTCGCTCCCCCCGAAAGGGAGAATGGGAACAAGTTCCTCCTAAGAATGTCCTGTGTCGCCCCAGTCTCACCCTGGGTCGAACACAGTTGTTCAAAGTCTCTCACATGGGTGTAGGGATTTCCATGATTTTCCCCTGAGAAGGAATTGCTCTCAACTAGCTTAAGGATGGATGGATGAACAATGCAGGGTGTTAAGGAGACGGGTTGCCTCCACAAAGTTGATTCCATTGGTTCATTCATAATGAGCGGAAGGTATGTACAAGGATAACCTTCCTGGGATAACGGGGGTAGAGATAGAAACAAAGAAGGAAAACAAAAGATACGAGGACAATCGGGTTCGTAAACTCGTGACAACCGTCCCCGGCAACGGCGCCAGAAATGCTTGTTGGTATTTCTTGACCTCACCACTATGGCGCCGGGTTAGCGTGAGCCTGTAAGAAACACCCGGGTACACTGATGGGTGCGAACTAATCTGCAAGCGCACGGATACACTGTTGTAGCACTTCTCTCTCGAGAGTATTCCAAAGGGTATCGAATCCGAGGAACGGTTGGGAGCTCTACAAGCGATTTATCCAAGGACACAGGATCTCTGCTATGGTAGGTGAGAGGTATGGTTTCCCTTGTAGGAACTTGGTTCTAGGGAAGTACAAGCTGCAAAGGGTCACGCTTCGGACACCGGACCCTCTTGGCTATAACAGTCGGTTCACAGCAAATTGTCGCCTACACCTGTATCCAAACGTGGGGGATTCCAAAAGGGTCCAATGGCTGTCACCACCGCGGCCTACCCCAAGACAAACCGTGGGATATAGGGCAATCGAAGGATAACCTGTAGCCCAGACACCGCGTCTGAACCACTGGCTACTACTATAGCACAGCTACTCCTGACGTCTCATAGCAACACTATAGCACTCCGTAAAGATATGGAGCGATGATCCCGCGAGTACAACTAGTCCTTTCCCATCATGGAATTAGGATCGTACAAAGAATATGAATGACACTTTGGTCTAAACCAGGTATGCAGAGTTCTCACTATATTCTAATTGACAAGCAGTCATACAAACGGAATGCAGGAATACTCATCCAATCAACAAGATCAGAGGATCATGTCACGAAGAACACGAGCCTCTAAATGATGAACAGATAAAGAACTCTAAAACATATCACCCATGTATGAATACAACTTTAGTCTACTTGGAATATAATGAAATACTCACTTTAGTCTAAATGAAGAACAGTATCACTCACGAGGTACAAAGAGATGATGAACGAAGAACGGATCATTGCATCTCCCTTCTAGTCAACCACACCCTCTCCTCTCTACCGAGCACTACCTAAGCTAGATCTTCCCCGCACTCATATTCCTGGTGGGATGAGGTTTCACCTCCACCAAGAAGGAATGAGAAGGAAGAAAGGAGGCTAAGGTAAGAAGTTGCCTTCAAGTGTGTTGTCCTATTCTTACCCCCCCCCTCTCCTTCTATTTATAGGTGCGGGCACCGGCGTCAAGTGGAGCGAGACACCCCGGGGATGGCCTATAGGACCAATGGGAGACCACCACGTGGAGGCCTAGGATCAGCCGACCAAAGGTCAGTTCGGCCGATCCTAGGGTCGGCCGATCCCCACGTGGCCCACCTCGGCTTGTGCTTTCTCTGAGCGGCTAACTGGAGGGTCCTGAGGTCGGTTCCCGGTGTACACATGTGTTGGAGGCGGTTTAGGCGCTCTGGTGGGCCCATGGTTCCATGTGAGGTACGCGTGGCGATCTCTGATTCGCTGAGGCTCTCTCTCTTGGATTGGTGACATCATTGATCCAGGGGATGCTTGCATGGCGGCTCCTCATTGGCTGAGCCTGAAGTACTAGGATCAAAGAGGCGTGCTTTCTCCTCATTTCTTATGCTAATCACCTGCATTCATCTTTATACAGCCACTTGTGGAAATTGTCAGTTTAAGGCCCTATCCTAGTGTGGATGCATGATTCTTATATTGAAATGCATGGATTGACAGCTCTGAATTAGGTACTTAACAGCCGTCAACACACGCTGAGTGACTTTGGTGAGGAGTGTACCCATGTTCCTCTCATGTGTGATAGCACGAGTGCCATTAGTGTTGCCAAAAAACCCGTGCTACACTCCATAACCAAACATATAGAGGTGAGGTACCACTTCATGAGAGACAATGTTGAGAAGGGAAACATAGACCTCATCCATGTACTGTTAGAGGTTTAGATCTAGACAGCCAACAGGGGGGTTAACCCCAGTGGTTTATTTGTTCGGCGGGGTAGAATCTAGGGCTAAGAACTCGAAGGTTGCACACGAGCACACGGAGCACAGAGAACACGGCGTGTTTATACTAGTTCGGGCCTCCGGAGAGTAAAACCCTACGTCCAGTTGTTGATCGCCCTACCTGCCTTATATTTGCTAGCGGAAAATGTCGGTTCCCAGACTCCTGGTCGGTTATGACCAGGAGACCTATGTCTAGTTGATTACTACACTTGCCATATCCGTCGATCTGCTTGGTCGGAATCCACCAATATCTTGTCTTGCAGACCAAGTCTTGAAGTCATTTTGGATAAGGTCATCTGGGAATCTTCTGGAAGGTCTTCAGGAGGTCGTGTGGGCCACCAACTAGGTCGGTTGGGCCCACTGTCAGGTCGGCAGGTCTTCTGGTAGGCCGGACCCACTTGTCGGGGACGGCCATGAGCCTGGTCGGTGGGGACCTGTTGACGGCTGTTAAGTGCTTACTTTAGCCGTCAATTTACTCATGGATAAAGGAGCAAGAGGCATTTCTTACACGCATTTTAGTTAAGAATAATGTAGTTCCACTTGTCCTTGGAGATTATGTGATTGCAGAAAAATAAGCAAAAAAGAAGTGGCAAACTCACCTTCTATGATTCATGCCACGTCACCTCAAGGAATGGCTGCCACCTCAGGTGCCATGCATGCAAGCCAAGCCACTTGAGGTGCCACGCATGCACGCCATGTCACCAATCCAAGAGAGGCAAGCCCCGATAAATCAGAGCGTGACACATGGACTTCACATGGATCCATGGGCCCACCAGAGCGCCTAAACCGCCTCAAGAAAACGTGTACACCGGGGACTGACTTAAGGACCCACATGACAGCCACCCCGAGGAAGCACACCCTGAGTAGGGCCCACCTGGGGTCGGCCGACCCTAGGATCGGCCGAACCGACCTTGGGTCTGTTGATCCTGGGCTTCCAGGTGGTGCTTGTCCATTGGTCCTAGAGGCCATCCCCGGGGTGTTTCACTCCTTGCGCCGGTGCTCTGGCCTATAAATAGAAGGGGAGGGGGCTCATTTCTTAACAACACATCTTACTCCTCCTCTCTCACTTTTGGTTTCTAAGGCTAGGAGGTAGGCTAGAGTAGTTCTACTTCAGGTTCCAAGTCTACTTTGGGATCTAGGTATGAGTCCTCTTGTATCTTTATTTTATTGTATGACTTTGATCTACTTCAGTTATTCAGCTATTTCATATAAAGTTGTGCTTGTACACATAGGTGATTTGTTCATGTGTTCTTCGCTCGTTCATCATTTAGAGGCTCCTGTTCTTGATGAACAAGGCCTTTCGATCCAGTTGACGAGTGACTTATACATGTTTTCGGTGTTTGTTCATAAGTTAGAGGCTCGTGTTCATCACGAACACGACCCTTTGATCTTGTTGAATAGACATAGGAAAGCACGAATCAGTTTGTGTGCTTAGCCTAGTTTGATCTAGTTAGATCCCATGTTTGTGTTGTATGAAGTTCGTGCTCAAGCTACGGTATTCGGTGTAATTGGCTGGTTTACCTAGCGGCTCTGACCTGGGTCACAATAGCCCGGGCCAGTCAGGGTCCTGCTAACAACGTAGGCGTGGTGCTTGGGTTGCGTAGCTACGTTGCTTACGAGTGTATCCCACGGTTTGTCTTGGGGTAGACCATAGTGGTGACAGCCGTTGGGCCCTTCTGGAGTCCCCCACGTTCGGATACGCTGTAGGAGTCTAAAGTCTAACAACCGGAGTCGTGCGTAAGCGACGCGGGAGGTTAGCTCCCCGTTTGTGCCTGGGTGCTTGAGCCAGCATCATGCGATGCCAGTGTGTGACTAACTTGTCTGACTAACTTCATATGTTTAGTACCTTAGAACCTAGAACTAACTCGTATGTTGCCTCCTAAGCCTAGGACCTTTAGAGAGAGTGTGTTTGTGTGTTCACACTACTATCTTATCTATTTTATCTTACCCCTGCACTTGAGTATCTGGTTTGTCCCTGTCTATGATTTATACTCCTTGCAATAGTGTTGAACTAGTTAATCCGCCCATCCTTCCTTGGATTCGATACCCTTTGGAATACTCCTTTGGGGAAATGCTACAATGGTACTTCCGTGCACTTGCAGACTCTTGTAATCGTTAGGATTACCATTTGGATATTTCTGGCATCATTGCTAGGAACCCGTAACTTAGCATCGAGGTTAAGAAATACCAACAAGCATTTCTGGCGCCGTTGCCGGGGAAGGCTAAGGATAACTTGTCAGCACTTTACAATGTTTATAATCATGACAGGAATAAAACAGTTCTCAATGCAGGCTAACTTTGAATGTCTTCTTTGTCTATCGATGATGAAGACAGGTAGTGTATGACTGGTTTCGACTTACCGCCGAATTTCTCTGAAGATCCTGAGTCACTCGTAAGGAGAGCTAGAACTCATTTCGGTTCTCCCCAGCGTGTACGCACGGAAGTCGACCCAGCTTCCTTTGTGCCATCTACATCAAGTCCTATGGCCAATCAAGAGAAGACTCTTCGCGAATATTCTGCTCCCTCTGCTGATCAGGTGCCCACTGGCCCCGAGATCAACACCGGGAATTGAAACTTTGAAATCAAGACTGGCCTCATTACGATGGTACAGGCTAGCCCATTATGTGGCAAGCCTAATGAAGACGCAAGCGCCCACTTGCAACAGTTCTTGGAGCTGTGCAGTACCTTCACTATACGAGGAGTGGAGGAAGATGCCATTCATCTGCGGCTGTTTCCATTCTCACTCCTGGGAAAGGCGAAGCAGTGGTTCTATGCGAACCATGCAGATATTGACACCTGGGCAAAATGCTCAGTAGCATTCCTCGCGAAGTTCTTTCCATTGGGCAGGACCAACGCTCTCCGGGGAAGAATTTCAAGCTTTCAGCAAGCGGCAAATGAAACCATTCCAGAGGCTTGGGAGAGGCTTCAGGAGTACATCCTGGCTTGTCCCCATCATGGGATGGACAACTGGCTTATTCTCCAGAGTTTCTATAATGGGCTGACTCCGACAGCTCGAGGCCATGTTGATGCTGCTGCTGGAGGGGTTTTCTTCTCTCTCACTATCGCTGAAGCAACCAAACTTATCGAGAAGATGGTCTCCAACCAAGGGTGGAGTGATGATCGACTCCAGCCACATCAGAGGGGTACACATACCGTCAAGGAAGCGGATATACTGCATGCCAAGATGGACCTACTCATGAAGAGAATGGATGCTCTGACCAGTGAGAAGGCTGCCATGGCCATCACTACTCAAGCTATGGATGCTCGCATGACCTGCGAAGTCTGTGGTGACACTGGGCATTCAGGGAATTACTGCCCCGCTACCCAGGAGGATGTGATGTACATGAACGGTAACAACAATGGTTATCGTCCACAAGGAGGTCAAACGTGGAATCAATCACGCCCTTACTATCAGGGGGGTAATCAAGGTAATATTTACAATCCCAACCAACCTTCCCTGAAAGATCTGGTTTTCAGAAAAACCTTCCCAGGATGATTAATGAAGGCTTTAACAAGAAAACGGCTGCCTATGATAAGGCTTTGGAAAGCCTCAACGTTAAAATCGATAACCTTTCTTCCGCTCTTAAGAACCAGCTGAGCTTTAATAAAATGATAGAAACCCAGTTGGCTCAGTTGGCTGCTTTGGTTCCCTCTGCTAAGGACGGGAAGATTCCGGGGCAACCCGTGTCTTCTTGTGAGAATGTTTGTGCAGTGTCCACCAGATGGGGTAAGCCATCTGGGAGGGCACGAGCTGCTGACTATGCAGGGAGACCCATACAGCAGGTTCTTGATCCATGGGAATCTTCAGCAATTGTACACAGAAAGGATCCTGGTTATCCGGCCATCACTTGCACTATATACTACCAGAAAATTAGGAATGCCCTCTGTGACCTTGGCGCAAGTGTCAACCTCATGTCCAAGGCTATGTTTGAAAGACTGGGATATCCCGCTCTTACCCCAACCTCGAGGACAGTTCAACTTGCTGATGCATCGATCCGGTATCCGGAGGGGATTGTGGAGAGTCTACTAGTATTCGTCCAAGGTTCTTGCATCTTCGCGGATTTCGTGGTCCTTGATATGCAAGATGATGCGGAAATGCCACTCATTCTTGGGAGGCCATTTCTAAGTGACGCTCGAGCAAGGATCAATGTGGAAAGTGGGACCATCTGTTTCCGCATTGGGAAGAAGAACTTGATGTTCCGGTTTCGACCAACAGAAGTGCAATGCTATTCAGTGCAAGGAAATGATGAGCAGACCTGGAGGTGGACGGAGCCACAACCCTAGCTCACAGGACCTCTGACCACACCATGAAAATCAAGGAAGGCACAGAAGGTGTGGAGGCAGGTACAGAGATTGCACCCCTCTACTTCTCGGGAGTGGGGTGACGAGTGGAACTAATCACCGAGAAAAGTCCCGCTCTCGGACTTAAAAAGATGAGTCCTTTTGCCAAAAGGTAAAATTGGTGAGCTATCTCATATTTCCCTTCCAAAATTTAATTTAATTTTTCCCGGTGCATATTTGAATTTTCCACCTCTGCATCTGCATGCTGGCATTTTTTCTAGCCAAATTTCCCTTTTCTTTAAAAATAAAAATTCTGAAAATAAAATTTTGGGTTGAAAAATCTTTGAAAATTCATTCGAGCAAGTTTTTGGGCGAATTTGGACCGGTGCACCTGGCAGGCCCTCATGTGACCGTTAGAGAGCCGTTGGAAAAAGCCGGAGGCGGGCGGACCCAAGGTAGGTTCGGCCGACCCCACAGGTCGGCCGACCCAGCCTAACAGCTAGCCCGTCCCTCCTTCCTCCAACGGCTCCTAGCCGTTGCACACGCCCCATGTCTCAGTGCCCGGCCTCAATGCCTATAAATACAAGGGGGTTTGAGGGGTGTCTTCACCCATTGCAACACTCTCTCCCTCTCTTGTTTCCGCTCTCTAGTTCTCGTGGATTTTTCGCTCAAGATTGAGGTGCCAAGTACTCTCCCTAAGTGCTGCTGAAGTATTGACTATTGGCGGAGCAAACTCGGTAAGAATTCCATTCGGTTTCACTAACCCATCACTGAGTTGCTCGTGTCGTCCGATAGTTGTGCAGGATGTGTTGGGCCTCCGGCGCATTCCGGAAGTTGACTCACTCACGCCGTTCATGCGACGGGGGGGAGCTCGTCTCGTCATTCTGAAGCTACACCGAGCCCAATGTCGACCGACCGTGAAGAGGAAGGAGAGGAAGAGCTACCCACGCCACAAGCCGATGAAGTGTATGCCGTCGACGCCACCTTCATCGACTGAGGAGTGATCGCGAGAGACAAGCCTACGCTCTCATCAAGGACCGAGTCTTCGCCAACACCAAGGAGCTCGACCCGGACCTTCTCGAGAAAACAGGTATGGACTCCAAGTTCAATTCCATTTGGCAAGATCTAGGATGGGAGGATTTCGTCCCAGTTCAGGAGGTTGGTTCTAGACCTACCACCATCCAGTTTCTCTGCACTCTTCAAGAGGATGCGACCGGTATTTCATTTCGATTTCAAGGAGTTCCGTATCGAGTTTCGTGGAAAGACCTTAGCCGCACCTTCGGTTTTCATTGTCGCTGCGCTATTTCTCTTGAGCAAGCTTGCGCTGGTTTTAATCGTGAGAGTTTTTGGGAAGAGATCTCTGGTCGTCCTGTTCGCGGCAAGTTAATACCAAGGTGCAATGACATCTTGCACCCCACTCTCTGACTGTGGCACAAGTGGCTCGCCGTCACTCTCTTTCCAAGGGATGACGTACGACCCGTGCGCACTGACGAGATGATGATCTTATATGTCGCGGTCAGGAGGATCAAGATCTCCCCTGTGCAAGCTATGATTCGGTAGTGGTTAACAAATTTTAAGATGACGGGTTCTATTGAGTGTACATCTCTGATTTCTCGTATCGTCACGAATCTTGGGATTACGCAAGGGCCCAATGTGCCCTCCTTTGCTAATCCCCGGACTCAGATTGACGAGACTTATCTCACTCAAGGGCATATTCTTAAGAAGGGTCCGGATGATTCGTTGGTTTTCTTTTACCCAGGCCATACAAACCAGATCCAGTTACCTAGCCCAGATTTCAGATTGTACGGCCAGGGGTCACTGACCGTTCCTCTCGAGGAACCTCGTCGTTCTAGTGTCTCTGGTGACAGGGTAACTAGGAGCGCATCGAGGAGAGCAGCCGGAGCACAACAGCCGCCACCACAGCCGTCTCCACAGCTGTCGCCTCAGCCACAGCCTCAGCCTACCACACCTCCGCCTGGTACGTGGATCTCTACCGAGTACATGCCTGGGGTCACTCCCAGGTATGCTCCCGGTTGGGACCAGCCCATGTACCAGCAGGGTGCGAGTAGCTCGGCTTGGGCTAGCGTGGGCAATGGCGAGTGGGCCATCCCTGCTGGTACTACCTACGGAGATGCGACATCTTCATCATCCGAATTGCGCTCATCATCTCATGGGGCCACCCTCACTCAGCAGATGAGCGAGCTCAACATCCGAGTCAGCGACATGGAGGAGACTGTGCACCAGCACGTCGAGTCCACCCGGGACTGGCAGCGGATGTCCGGCGAGAGACTTCACACCATCGAGCTGGCACAGCAGCAGCAGCTGGAGGAGCAGAGGGCCTACTACTGAGGGATGGGATTCCCTCCTCCACAGTAGTGAGCCTGAAGCTAGCTTGGGGGAGGACCCCCACTCTGAGGTAACTTGTATCTTTATTTTTAGAATCTCATATGCTAAAAACCCAGAAAATCTAAAAAAAATTAAAAAGACCAAAAATATTTATTTTCTTTCTTAATTTAGTTTGCTTTCATATGCGCGGTAAGAATGCTTTATGTCCCTTTATGGTCGAAATGATGAATATTTGCTCTGTTTATTCCTCTTGTATGCCTTGCTACACCTTAGTATCCTATCTTAGTTTTGAGTTTGTCGCTTGTACGATCAAATCGTAGCTTGAAACTTGTGGGTAGCAAAAAGCATGACCTTTGCCTAGGTTGTTGTGAGGTATGATACGGTATAATTGGGTTGCTATGAGCCTGTGCTAAGTGCTGTTTGATATCCGTAGTTTTCTTTTGAAAAACAATAAAATGATAAGTTCCTCAATGATGAGAAATTCCTATCCAAAGCCATATGTAGATCCTAGCTTTTGTTAGCCTCCACATATGCTGCTTGTTTTCTTCATTGAGTCTTGTCGAATTGTTGTGACCCTCGGCGAGAAACTTGTCATGCTCCCATGATCAAGATCACGTACACAGCCACTATTTGCTAAACTTCTACACCGGAAGTTGGCACCCATCATTTCATCCATTCCCCATCCATTCCTCTAATAAAGCTCCGCGCATTGTTCCATGATTATTCTCTCTCCCAAAATATTCAGCAGAGACTGTGGGCTATGAAGAAAAAGAATGAAAAAAAAGAAGAAGAGAGAAATAAAGAGACATGGCCAAAGTCTCGAAGATCTAAAAAGGAGAGGAGAGAATCATATACAGAAAGGAGTTTTCATCCATCCACCATATACACACACATGCACATCTTGATCAGGCTGTATGACTTGTTACTCCCAAGGATCCGGTTTTTGACTCGACAATACATGAGGAACAGGTATGCCACATGTTTTCCCTACCTACAACCCCACATATCAGCTTATCAGAAGTTGGTAGAGAAAGAAGGCAAATCAATGCCTTGGTGAGGAATCATACACACTGAGCGATCCGAGAGTATCATTCGAGGAACTTTGATTTCTTTGCGAAAATTTGCAAAACCTCCGGATTGACGACTGATCAAGGTATTCGTGATTAGTAAATCCTTTACAACCGTTCTATCTTTCAACCACTCAAGGCAGGTGAACCTACAAGCTCCATAGCAATCAAGCTTAAGGTAAGATTGATGCCAACTCATTCAATTCTTGATAGAGTACCTAGTCGTATGCTTGTCATAAACTAGGAATACAACATCGTAGCAGCTCCTGATCGACCAACCTAAGTCCTAAGTATCTTGCTCGGGATGAACAATAGGCTAGCTTGGGGGAGTTGTTGACGGCTGTTAAGTGCTTACTTTAGCCGTCAATTTACTCATGGATAAAGGAGCAAGAGGCATTTCTTACACGCATTTTAGTTAAGAATAATGTAGTTCCACTTGTCCTTGGAGATTATGTGATTGCAGGAAAATAAGCACAAAAGAAGTGGCAAACTCACCTTCTATGATTCATGCCACGTCACCTCAAGGAATGGCTGCCACCTCAGGTGCCATGCATGCAAGCCAAGCCACCTGAGGTGCCACGCATGCACGCCATGTCACCAATCCAAGAGTGGCAAGCCCCAACAAATCAGAGCGTGACACATGGATCCATGGGCCCACCAGAGCGCCTAAACCACCTCAAGAACACGTGTACACCGAGGACCGACTTAAGGACTCACAGGACAGCCACCCCGAGGAAGCACACCCTGAGTGGGGCCCACCTGGGGTCGGCCGACCCTAGGATCGGCCGAACCGACCTTGGGTCGGTTGATCCTGGGCTTCCACGTGGCGCTTGTCCATTGGTCCTAGAGGCCATCCCCAGGGTGTTTCACTCCCTCTTGCGCCGGTGCTCTGGCCTATAAATAGAAGGGGAGGGGGCTCATTTCTTAACAACACATCTTACTCCTCCTCTCTCAATTTTGGTTTCTAAGGTTAGGAGGTAGGCTAGAGTAGTTCTACTTCAGGTTCCAAGTCTACTTTGGGATCTAGGTATGAGTCCTCTTGTATCTTTATTTTATTATATGACTTTGATCTACTTTAGTTATTCAGCTATTTCATATAAAGTTGTGCTTGTACACATGGGTGATTTGTTCATGTGTTCTTCGCTCGTTCATCATTTAGAGGCTCCTGTTCTTGATGAACAAGGCCTTTCGATCCAGTTGACGAGTGACTTATACATGTTTTCGGTGTTTGTTCATAAGTAGAGGCTCGTGTTCATCACAAACACGACCCTTTGATCTTGTTGAATAGACATAGGAAAGCACGAATCCGTTTGTGTGCTTAGCCTAGTTTGATCTAGTTAGATCCCATGTTTGTGTTGTATGAAGTTCGTGCTCAAGCTATGGTATTTGGTGTAATTGGCTGGTTTACCTGGCGGCTCTCACCTGGGTCTGTTGACACAGTTTTTTGGAAAAACAGGTCAAAAATGATAAGGAGAAGGAGCCGATGGAAAGCAGAGTACAATCGGCCGATGGAAGGAAGAGAAGAACAGTCAACAAGAGTCAGAAGGGCTCAACCCTGACAGTGGGCCAGTTAGTCAAAGTAATCAGCCGATGGTCAGCCGGGAAATCGGCCGATGAGGGAAAAGAAGAGGCGGCAGTCAAAGGGATACGCCAAAAGGAAAGCATGGTGGAGGTGGGTCAATCCACGATTGGCAACGGGTCAAGAGTCAGTTTTTAGAAGGTCTTAGACTCCTGCGAGAGTCCTTTTCTATTTTTTGTAGTTCTTGTCTTTAGATACAAGTAAACAGTGCTGTGATCGGCTAGGAGTCGGGTTTGTCCCTAGGACATAAATAGCGACCCTGCGTGGTCAGAAAAGGTGTACACACCAATATCAAACAAACCGCCTCCGGGCAAACCCTTTACTTTTACTGCATCTACTTTACAGCATCTACCTTTACAACATCTACTTTTCGGCGACTTCGCCATTGCGTTTCTTCTCTTTTCTACAACGCCGTGCTTCGGGTTCGTCGGGCTGCATCAACTGATCTCCGGCAAGCTTGTGAGTACCGTTTTACCGAATAATCCTAGGCTTTAACCTCCGGGCGCATCGCTGAGGTTTCGTCTAGTTCTTTATTCACCCCTTACCGATATTAGCTAGATCTACAAGTTTTCGTACCAAATTCTTGTAGTTTGAGTTATTATCTGTATCTTCCACTCGATCTGGATCCTATCGGCTTCTAACATCGCAGCCGATTTCGACCTACTCGAGTGCTGACGTCACGATCGGCCAATCCAGCCGATCGATCTACATACGCACTTGCGCTTCGGTCGCTTTCGAGCCGACCGATCCCGCTTTATCTTGTATCGGCCGATTGGCTGGTACACGTGTCGCTGAAAGGCCATCGGTTCTCTAGCCGATCCCTAATATTTTCCATTGTCAATCAACAGGTCAGATTGGCTGGCACGCCTCGCTACAGACCGGGGAGTCACGTGTGTCGCGCGCAAGGGTGACGTCCTATTTTTGCGTCAACACACTTTTGGCACGCCTGGTGGGACACGAAAAGTCAACAATGACGAAGCCTACGAAGACTGGTCCTCATGAAGTCGATCCAGAGAACGTTCAACCAATCACCAAGGATCAGCTGAAAGATTCAGACAAAGCTGAGTTAGAGGCTCACATGAAGCGTTATGAAGAGCTTTGTCTGGCATCGTACGGTTAGACTAAAAGTGGAGTCTTCAAGAAGAGTCCGCTGCCAACGCCTAAACAAGTCACCTTTTCAGCCGATCCTGAAGGGCTTCAAGATATGATGACCAGAGCTATGCATCAAACAATGATTGATCAATCCAAGGTATTCGTAAATACTATTCAGAATACCATAATTGATGCACTCAAGAAAGGAGCAGAAGGAGAATATCTGGGGCCTGCATATTATCAACCGAAACAAAATCCTCTAGTGTTCCAGCAAAACCAATCGGCCAACCCGCCGATCGACAATCCAACAGCAAAAGCTACACCATCTCCACAAGCTGCTGCTAGTTCTTCATCTGACGCTCAGCTGACTCAGAACCAAAGTGGTGATGGTAAAGCTAAAGATCCTGCCGTCACATCACCAGTGCAGTCTAACGTCCAGGATCAGGTGCTTCCAGTGCAGAATCAGCAAAAATATCCTGCGATGAGAGATCAAGATGGGAAGCTTGCAGGATGGGATTTACCTCGTGGTCACTTCGAGACTAACATCTCAAATTTCTTTGAGCCTGTGCCTGAGGAAGTCCCAGAAGTAAAATACCCACAGTCTTACCAAGCTACATTTGGAGGTACTCCAGGGACTGTGCACATGAATGGGGAAGGAGTGGTGTTCGTTTACTTCAATCATGGCAGCAAGAACTTTGAAAGAGTCAAGATTAGTCCAGCTCATGCTCACATGGTCATACCAACAGAGAAAAGACCTCCTATTCCACCTCAGAGACCAAACCCCACTCCACCTCAGAGATCGGCTCAGCAGCTGATACTCGGGATGCCCATGCCAACTGCTCCACTACAGCAACCAACGCTCGGGATGCCCATACAGACAGCCCCGCCTCAACAGTCAACGACAATGCAGGCTGTCTTAACCCCACCTAATACAGTGGCTCATTCAAGATCTTCACCTCAACAGCCTATCAACCAAGGAGCAGCAGGGCAGCCAGTGGTTCCACAGGTGGATTCAGCGCAATTGCTGCAAACACTTCTAAATCAATTGGCTATTTCAAACCAGTTGAATACGCAGCAACCAGCCCCATCGGCTAGTCAGCCGATTGAACAAGCTACATCTGTTACAGGTCATTCAAACACTCAAGGTTCTACTGAGGCAAGAACAGCTCCAGATCCAAAGAAAATGATCTTAGAAGAACGACCTCCAGAAACTCCAGCCGAGATACAAGCAATTGAGCAAGTGGTTACAGAGTTGAAATCTCATATGAAGCAGGAGTTAATCGACCACTTTTCAGAGATGCTACTGAAGCAATATGGGATAAAACCCAAGCAGCAGTCCTGCATGTACAGGACACCGTATCCCTCTGGCTACGATCAGATACTATTCCCTCCAAGATTCAAAGTGCCAGATTTCACCAAGTTCTCTGGGCAAGATGAAACATCCACTATGGAGCACATCACTCGGTTTATCATCCAATGTGGAGAAGCAGGGAATGTTGATGCACTCAGGATACGATTGTTCTCTTCATCTCTGTCAGGGCCAGCATTCTCATGGTTTACATCACTGCCGGCTAACTCCATCATCAAGTGGTCTGATTTGGAACAGCAGTTCCATAATTACTTCTTCTCTGGCATCAACGAGATGAAGATCACTGATCTGACCAGGCTCAAGCAAAGGAACGATGAAACAGTAGCTGGATTCGTTCAAAGATTCAGAGAGGTCAGAAATAAGTGCTATAGTCTGAACTTGGGAGACAAGCAATTGGCTGAACAAGCTTTCTAAGGTCTCTTGCCGACTTTGAGGGAGAAATATGCATCACATGATTTTGAAAGCCTCAGCCAGTTAGTTAGTCGGATGAGTCAGGAAACTGCAAAGTCCTATGAGCCCAGAAGAAACTTTCAGAAGAAGGTGTCATATGTGGACTACTCTGACTCAGAAGATGAAGATAATATGATAGGGCTTGCAGAGTGGGTCAAAGGCAAGAAGACAGTGTCCTGTCCCTTTGGCAAGAAAGAGCCAGAGAAATTCGGCTTTGATATCACTAAGGCCGATAAGATATTTGATCTGTTTCTTCAGCAAGGGCAGATTAAACTCTCTCAGTTCCATACCATACCATCTGCAGAAGAGCTGAAGAGGATGAAGTATTGCAAGTGGCACAATGCAACATCGCACGACACCAATGATTGCAAGATCTTCAGACAACAGATCCAATCAGCTATTGAGCAAGGGAGGCTTAAATTTGAAACTCCTACCAAAGCTGAAAAGCCGATGAAGATTGATTAGCACCCCTTTCCAACTAACACGGTTGAGGTGTCTAGCAAAGACACGTCACGAGTTAAGTTGCTGACATCTGATTCGGCTCAAAATAAAGGAGCCGTTGATCCCAAAGTACAAGTAACCGCCGCCGATGTCAAAGGAAAAGGGTTACTACTTGAAGAGGGAGAATCAAAGCCACGCCGACCTGTCACGTCCCAAATGCTGATCAACAAGTTCCAGCGCCGACAAGAGAAGGCAAAGGAAAGAGAAGAGTGGGCACGGCGCAATGAAGGACATTGGAGATGTCCATTCTTCAAGTACTGCTGGGAAGAAGGAATCAAGCTGCCAATGGTAGAAAACTGTCCAGAATGCAACAGGGCTTACAATAATGGCAACTCATCCAAAAGGGTTTGCTTTGATCATAGAAGACTTGCAGCCAAGGATCACCGTGGATTCGACAATCAAAGGATCTTGGTTCACGATCGGCTGGAGGGCAAAGCCAGCATCCACAATCGGCTGGGGGGCAATGCCAGCGTTCATGATCGGCTGGGAGGCCGAGTCAATGAAGAGTCAAACAATCGGCTCGAAGATATGGCCGATTCACTGGTACCTGATGAAGATATCATGTGCCGAGCTCCTGAACGTCGACGCACATTACAACTGGATGATGAAGGATCAAGCCAAACACGTAAGAAGCCTAATCCACAGTGTTGTCCAAATGGCTTGACTAAGTCCCAGAAGAGAAGAGTCCAGCGCCTACGTCAGCTAGAACACCATGAAGAAGCGGAGAAACTTGTGCTGGACAAGAAGAAGGTTCGGTCTAAAGTTTGGCGCCCAAAGCCTAAGGCCGATGGTGAGGAAGATGACAAACCCCGAGCTGATATAAATATGGTTGTCTTCCTACCGAAAGAATTTATGGCTCCGGCTGATTCGGATGTATCCGATGAAGAGCTTGGCATGGCTCAATTGACACTGGAACCTAAACAAGCTATCTTTGAGAAGCCAGAAGATGGGAAGAAACAACACTTGAAGGCTCTATTTCTCAAAGGTTTTGTCAATGGCAAGCCAGTCACCAGGATGCTAGTAGATGGAGGAGCAGCAGTCAACCTGATGCCATACACCATGCTGCGCAAGATTGGGAAATCTGATGAGGATTTGACCCAAACCGACATGATGTTGGTGGACTTCGAAGGCAATGTCTCTCCGGCTCAAGGAGCCATCGGCGTGGAGCTCACCATCGGCAGTAAGACCCTTCCAACCGCTTTCTTTGTCATTAAAGGGAGGGGATCTTATAATCTACTGCTGGGTCGGGATTGGATACATGCCAATTGTTGCATACCATCTACAATGCATCAATGCATCATCCAATGGATCGGGGATTCAGTGGAGGTGGTGCAAGGAGAAACCTCCTTGACAGTAGCAGCTACAGAAGCACAAGGGTGGACCTATGATCGAGTAAGCTGCATATCTGGAAAAGCGTGGGATACCAAGTATCTCAAAGTGTCCGATTTTGGACTAAAGCCGGTTCAAGGAGTCGGCTCTGATGATGAGACTTAATGGAGCAATTCATTGAAGACGAAAAAAGACTTGGGCCCAGAGTCATAGCAGCCGATAAATTAGTTGCCCGAGAATCTCAACAGTTATACAAGCCGATTGTTTTATCGTGCCTATCGGCCGATTGAGCTTTCGAGCTACAGCCGATTGCAAATTGTAATCGTAGAAAAGCCGATATTTGTAAAGAATCGCCTTTAGTATAAAAAATGTAAAACCGATGTACAAAATCAATATATTCGGTTGTAGCCGATACATATATCGCCTTCAGAATAAAAATACATGTTTATCTCTTCTACTTTGGATTACAGTGATATTACAACTTAGATCTACAGAGTACATATGTTCTCAAGAGGTTGCAGGAGGGGCACTGTTCTAAACTCCCAGTATGATGAGGATATTGAATCGATGAACGGGAGAGAGACACACGTGAAGAGGAAATGAAAGATTAAGATCTTCACCCGATTCTGCAATCTTCCGCCAGAAGGAGCCCGAGTTGATGACCAAGATGGTCGTTCCTTTGGCACGCTCTTCCTCTGATAAATGTGTAGCAAGACACCCTACCTTTCTCCTTCTCCCAAAGCCAGGTCCTCACAAGGATTCTTCTGGCTATAATGCCTCCTGGATTTTCAAAAGGAGACAAAGAAGAAGAGGGGGTACTACACAACTTCACAAGAATTCTTCTAGCTATGAGGAAGAAAAGGAAGAGAAGAACAGTCATACAGCAAGAGCCTGTAATCTATCTTGGTTGATTGAGACATAGCCGATAAGAGTGAGTTTCCTCTATCGAGCTTCTGGCCTATTTATAGCCTCAAGATGCAGAAGGGATAACTACAAGAAGGAATTGAAAAAAGGGAAATGAAGAGCATCCAATGCAGTCAAAGCAAGAACAGTTTCCCCGTGAAAGACTCAGGGCTGGACAGTGGGCAGGCATGCAGTGATACGTTTCCCAAAATTCAGGAGCTGGCTTTGAAAGAGAGTTAAATAATAATATGTGGTCCTACTCTGTACTCCAGAAGGGGAGGCTGTCTGGATATCTCTCCCTCAACATTTCCAGCAACAACGACAAGCTTCGATGCATCATTAGGATACAAGAAATCTTTGAGAAGAAACTTGTCAAGGAGTGGAAATAATTGTGTTTTCCTGAAGATTCTCTCGAAGGAGTATGCCTCTCATTTCTAACAAAAAGCCGATTTGGTTCATAGGTAAAATAATGATGCTACACGAAGAAGCAAGCTGAGTTTTTATAGCAAAGAAGTTGAACCAAGTCATAAAAATAGCACCCACAAATATGGATGAGAATTCATTGCCAGAGAGTGGTACATTAAATCAATCAAGAGGAGGAAATTCTCGTTCATAAAAGGCCGATTGCATCGGCTAGCAGTACATTAGAGTTTAGAGGAGGCTCTTGGCCTTATCTAACTCTACCCTAGTTTGGGTTATTTCTTCACCTATACGATCTAGTTCTTGAAGAAGAGCTGTCCTCCTACCTTCAAGGACCTCCAACTTCTCCTCCTTGTTGACAATCACCAGACGGAGACCACGTTCTTGCCTAGATGGATGGTTTGGCCGATTTACACCAAAGGCGTTGATGTTCGAAACGATCTTCTCCACGGCGTCACGGTTTGGAGACTAAGGAAAGAAGAAACATCAGGAAGAGAGATCGTGAGAACAAAGAAAAGGAAGGAAAAACCAACCTGATTTATAGAAGAGGAAGAAGAAGAAGAAGCCATCGCAAAAGAAAAGTGACAGGTCTAAAGAACTAGAAGGAGGTTGGTGATATATAAAGACCGATCGAAACGTTCGGTCAAAGCGTTCAATGTAGAGCGTTGGAAGTTGGCCAAGGAAAGGCCAGTTACAGTTCACGAAATTACAAATAAAGTTCAAACTATACCTAAAAGATGGATGGCATTAATGAGATCCAGGCGCAGCTGGTCAACTGCCTCTATCTCCTGGCGATCGGCATCGGCCGAACCAGGAATCGGCTGCTCTTGACCACGTAGAACTTGAGCTTGGCGTGCAACAGAATCCCTCTGTTCTTGCATAGCAGCAATGGTGCCTGGAAGATCTGTGAGCTTCTGTTCTTCAACATTTAAGTCCTGATCAACCTGGCTTAGCTCTTTCATCAAGTCCGCACGACGCTTCTTGAAGCGATCAATGCTACTGACAATTTCAGGACGAGGGGAAGATAGGAATTCAATCCTATTGTCAAGATCGGCCATACTGTTGTCCAGTTTCTCCCTGTCCTGGGTGAGTTGCTCTTGACGCAGCCTTTCTTCCAGTCGATCTCGAGCTTCTTGGACTATGAGCTGCCGATTCTCGATGAATGCAACCTGGAGCATCTTCGCCTTAAGATCTCTAGGCAATTGGCCCTGAATTTGCCTGAAGATGGTCCTGATCGGCTCGGCATCTTGTACAAGTTGACCAACATCTTGATTCAACAATGGCAGCACTTCAACCAGCTTAGCCTTCACTTCATCCGGAAGGGTAATTGCCAATGTACCCTGAACAGAAGACAAGTTTGTTAGGTACAGTGCAGGTAAAAAAAAGAGCTAAAGGAGAAATACGAAGAAGTCAGGAAATTTACCTCTACAGCAGAAGGTGTTGCCCGAGTTCGAACGGATGCAATTTCAGCCGATGATGATTCAGGAGCTTCAATAATCGGCAATTGTGACTGATCACCGACATCTTGTTGAAGATTACCCAAAGACCTGTCATGAACTTCAGTTGATATCCTGACAGCATTCTGGAGCAAGAAACAAGGGGTTAGAGAATGAGGATGATGAAAAAAAAATTAATGAAAATCATACTTCTGTTGATTGTTCAGCTTGAAGATCGGCTTGGTCGGAAGAACGTTGAGGCTGATTAGCGAGAGCATCTGATGCATCGGTCCTCTGAGTATCAGGTTGTTTGACCGATGAAGCAAAGACGTCATTACCCAAGTTCTCTATTCTGTCTGATTCAGGTTTTTCAATTGACTCGACCAAAATATTATCAGTTGGGACTTCTTGAATTGGATCCAACACAGGACCTCTATCAGAATCAGTAACATCGGTCTGTGGTTGACCAGTTAATCCCGAAGACTGCACAAAGTAGATCGATGAGGTAATGCAAAAGGGAAAAGGCAAAATGTTAAAAAAATCAGTACCTCAAAAGCACTCGCCAACTTCCCAGCCAGATCGGGAATGTCAACGACTGCAGTGTCAAATTTCCTCCTTGTTTTTCGAGCAAGGGTCTTGCTAAGTCCACTTTTCCTCTTGAGTGTCGACAAAGGCAGATTGTCCGAAACAGGATTAATTCTAGGACCCTACATGATTGAAGAGATTGAAGGAGCTTTATGGCCGATATATGGTGCCTGTCTTGGTGGCCAATATCGAATTGACTTGCCACTTTTGCTGACAACAGGGGGCTCTATAGTTTCAGGCTGAAAAAGAAAAGGAGGATATAACAAATCTGGGTATAGTCAAGCAATGCATAAAGTAAACAGATGAAAGAAGTACCTCATCAACCGACGCCACATAATCAGGATCCAATTGCTCACAATAGATTCTTGGAGAGATGCAGAAAAGGTGATCACACCATTCTGCCCACCAAACATTAAAAAGAGGGGAAGAAAAGCCAGAAAATCTCCAGGAATCAAGATTAATGGTAGCAGAGTCAGGAACCCTGTCCAAAAGGCGCTGATAACAAGTGCCACTAGGAATAGTCTCCCGTGGTTTGATCAAATCAGAGAAGTAAAGGCCAATCGGCAATTGGCCAAACCCCAGCTGACGTGCACATACTGAGGGGTTATAAAATTCGTAGGTGGCCGATTGATCCTTTCCAAAGACACAAGAGGGAAGAAGCCTCGGTTTGATGATTTCTACAAAAGCAATCCTGTCTTCATCATCCTTATGGATATCATCAAAGTTGAATCTGGTCTCGAAGTGGGGCTCATCATCTTTATATGCAAACCAGCTGATAGAATTTGAGTTGAAGCTGAGGTAAAAACTTCTAAAGTGCTCTGCTATGCGAGAAGGGGTTCTTTTGTGTCCTGGGAAGGCAGAGACAGCTTCTCTAAAATTCATACATCGGCGCCTCACGATTTGGACACCATCTGGTTGATCTCTGGGAAAGTCTTGGTAAAAATGTTCTGCTCCAACCTATCTCAGAGATGAAGGTTCAGCCACATATTTATGAACCACCAGGGACCTCCTGGAGTACCTATGGGAGAATTGGTTGACAGACTGACTGCTACTTGATGAAGAAGGTGGTAAACTGCACCTAAAAGGTATTTTCTGAGAGGGATATGATTGCCAGCAGCCAACCACTAAGCCACTACCTGGTAATTAGCAGTGGGGCCAAAAGTTTTGCCACAGAAAACAAACTTCTCAAGCCACATGTTCAAGAAAGCAACGTGTTCCCTCTGTCCCACGGTTCCTTCTTTCTTGTGCTCGGCGATATAGCCAGACCATCCACCTATGCCCTTGGTTTTCAACTGATGAGAAAGTTTGTCATTACGATGGCTGAAAAGGGTATCTGGGGAGGAAATATCTAGACTAGTCAGCACAAGGACATCAGCCAAGGTTGGAGCCATCGGCCCATGGCCAAATAGAAAAGCATTGAGTGCATCAGACCAAAAGTAAGAGGCAGCTATCAGAAGAGATTCATTCCGGGACATCTCAGACAGGGATAAGGTGATGCATTGACTAATTTTATACTGCTCCCAAGATCCCTTGTTCTTCGCAGAGACTCTGAGATACCAATCTCTCAATCCTTTAACATAGCCGGTCCAAGACCTGAAACAGCTGTCCCAATCGGCCAGATTTAAGGAAGTGTGCTTAAAGGGAATTCGGCCGGTTTCAAAGTTAATCATCTCTATGGGGTCAATATCACCCATCGGTCCAAGGAAAGTAAGTCCGGGTTTATCATCAACAGGGATAGTGAGATGGGATCTAAGTTCCTAGAGAAATAAATTAATCTGGGCTTCAGGCAAAGAAAGACGGCGGCATTTAAAGACAAATAAAAGCAAAAGATTGAAGGAAATACAGGAGGAACTGAAGAAAGAGATGCCTTCGGAGGTGCAGAAGCAGAGCCAGAACCTCCAGCGGAGCTTGAGGACGCCATGGATCAGCAAGAGCCTTGGAGCTTAGGGTTCGTCGCTTGAAAGCTCGAGCTGCTGGAACAACAAGATTTTGGGGAGAAAAAAGAACCAGGGCGGTTGTATTTATGACCTCGAAGATTTGTTGAGATTCTGTGGCCGACTTCGAATCAAGGGAGATAACGGATTTGAGGAAATTTTGGAGCAAAAGATTATTTACTCCGAAACTGGGGGGCATGTGTTGACACCTTTTTTTGGAAAAACAGGTCAAAAAGGATAAGGAGAAGCAGCCGATGGAAAGCAGAGTACAATCGGCCGATGGAAGGAAGAGAAGAACAGTCAACAAGAGTCAGAAGGGCTCAACCCTGACAGTGGGCCAGTTAGTCAAAGTAATCAGCCGATGGTCAGCCGGGAAATCGGTCGATGAGGGAAAAGAAGAGGCGGCAGTCAAAGGGATACGCCAAAAGGAAAGCATGGTGGAGGTGGGTCAATCCACGATTGGCAACGAGTCAAGAGTCAGTTTTTAGAAGGTCTTAGACTCCTGCGAGAGTCCTTTTCTATTTTTTGTAGTTCTTGTCTTTAGATACAAGTAAACAGTGTCGCGATCGGCTAGGAGTCGTGTTTGTCCCCAGGACATAAATAGCGACCCTGCGTGGTCGGAAAAGGTGTACACACCAATATCAAACAAACCACCTCCGGGCAAACCCTTTACTTTTACTGCATCTACTTTACAGCATCTACCTTTACAGCATCTACTTTTCGGCGACTTCGCCATTGCGTTTCTTCTCTTTTATACAACGCCGTGCTTCGGGTTCGTCGGGCTCCATCAACTGATCTCCGGCAAGCTTGTGAGTACCGTTTTACCGAATAATCCTAGGCTTTAACCTCCGGGCACATCGCTGAGGTTTTGTCTAGTTCTTTATTCACCCCTTACCGATATTAGCTAGATCTACAAAATTTCGTACCAAATTCTTGTAGTTTTAGTTATTATCTTTATCTTCTACTCGATCTGGATCCTATCGGCTTCTAACACCGCAGCCAATTCCGACCTACTTGAGTGCTGATGTCACAATCGGCCAATCCAGCTGATCGATCTACTTACGCACTTGCGCTTCGGTCGCTTTCGAGCCGGCCGATCCCGCTTTATCTTGTATCGGCCGATTGGCTGGTACACGTGTCGCTGAAAGGCCATCGGTTCTCTAGCCGATCCCTAATATTTTCCATTGTCAATCAACAGGTCAGATTGGCTGGCACGCCTCGCTACAGACCGGGGAGTCACGTGTGTCGCGCGCAAGGGTGACATCCTATTTTTGCATCAACAGATCCAAACCTTCTCGTCCTTAAGAAATGGCGGCCGCTGCTTCCCAAATCCCAGACCCGCAGACAGTTTGGGAGCCCTCGGTGATGACCGAGGAGAAGATCCAGGAGCTGGTGGATCGCGGGCTCCTGAGGTCCAAGGCGGAGGTGGAATGGAAGGCGCTCACCGGTGAGGCATTCCCGATGGAGGACAACAAGGAACAGGTCGTTTTCGCCTCCTTCTTCGAGCGTGGGTTCAACGTGCCCACCGGTGACTTCTTCAGAGGTCTCCTCTACTACTATAAGCTGGAGCTGGTACATCTTGTCCCCAACTCCATTACTGTGGTGTTGTCGTTCATCTATTTTTGTGAGGCGTATCTGGGGATACCGCCCCACTTCTTCCTTTGGTGATATCTTTTTAACGTCAAGAGCACCGGCAAGCGCCTCGGTGTTGTAGGGGCGGTGATGTTCTGCCTGAGACCAGGTCTCAAGGCAGAATGGATAGATATGGATTTGTCGGACAACACCACTGGGTGGAGGTCGGAGTGGTTCTACATCGCCGACCAGCGGTCGGCGCTCCCGAAGCGGACCGGGCACAACCCCGAGAAGATACCAGAGTGGGACCTGCCGCTCACCTCCCATGAGATGGACCACGTCAAGGAGTTGCTGACCCTGGTGAGCGACCTCAAGAAGAAAGGTCTGACAGGGGACTCGGTGGCGATGTCATTCTGTCGCCACCTGATTCAACCGATCAAGGACCGGGTGCATCCGGCGTACGAGTATTGGAGGCAGTCAGACCCCACTCGCGAGGTGAACCGCAAGGTCTCCCAAGAGGAGATGGCGGCTAGGGTTACGCAGATCTACACCAGGCGTATCCGGGGCAGGAAGTGCCCGAAGGCACACTCCCTGACTCGACCAGCTGACCCTGTAAGTCCAGAGACTACCAGGTCATTTTGGCTTTTTTAGTTGCTTGCGTCAATCTTATTCCTTGTCGCTTGTTTGTTGCAGGCTCAGGAGATGTAGTTCTGGTGCCCTGCACCTTTACCGAAGGGCGAGGAGCCACGTCGGAAACTAAGGTAGGAGGAGTACCAGCCTCCAGCAGCTGTGCTGCTGGAGAATTGTCAATCAGACTCGTCGGTTGGTGCCGATGAAGAGAGTGAACGAGAGGTCGATGGGGATGCAGCAAGCCCCCCTGAGGCAAGCAGTGCCACAAAGCCAGGGCGCAGGAAGAGGGCGGCGGCAACGAAGCAGTCGACCTCAAGGGCTGCCGCGAAGGTCGAGGCATCAAAAACTGCCAAGCTCGAGGCTGACAAGAAGAAGAGGAAGAGGAAGACGAGCCCTCCTCTGATGATCCCCACCCCGACGATCCCCACCCCTGCGACCAAGGAGGTCGAGGAGGAGGAAGACGAAGCCATTGATGATCCGCCGGTCACAGATGATCGTGCGGAAAGAAGGTCTCTATGTCCCGCAGCCAAGAGGCATCGGGAGCTGGAGCAGCAAGTGACGGAGGAAGACCTCCGCCGCATGAGGGAGGCACAACGGGCTGCCACTGGTGTGCAGGCAAAAATGCCTGTCAAGATACGAGTTCGGCCTTTGAGGCTGAAGCTGTGTGCGTCGGTTACCGTGAGGTAAGGTCTCAGTACTGAAGTTGGTTCATTGCTAGCTATTGTCAGCTCTTCTATTATGTTGACGAAGATTACTGTAGGTCGAAGGCCCAACCACAGAGCGCCTTGGGTGCTCAAGATTCACCCTCGCAGACGAGGTCGTCCGAGCTTGAGGTTGGGACTCAAGGCTCGGTCGGTGACGTGGGGACGTCGGCTCCTCCGCCTGTTATTGATGTGGACCCCATCAACTCGATGCCTAGCACATCAGCTCAAGGCCCGACTGTGGAACCGGTTCAGATCGAGCCACCACAGGGGAACCAGAAACAACCAGTGTGCAGGCACCGGGTTTGACATCGACGGGGCCAAGTTTGAGGCGGGAAGACATCGACTGGAGCGGCACTCCCTGGGAGGGAGATATCTTCGAGGATGATGAGGATATGAAGGAGGTCCGCAGCTCAATCTTTACGCTCAATCAAGCCCTCACGGTGAGCCACTATTCTTGAGTTAAATAAACGACTTATCTTGTGAATGTGCCTGACGACCTATCTTCTGTTTTTGCGAAGCAGTCAATGGCTAACCGCGCCAAGGGCAGGGCCGACCAGTGCAAGAGTGCCGCAGCCCTGTAGCTGCGGGTGGGGGAGCTCGAACAGGAGCTCAAATAGGTCCGTGAGGCAGCGGCGGCTGATAAGAAGAAGCTCGAAGACGAGCTGAATGAAGAGAAGCGCAAAAATCGGGAGGTCGATGCGCTGTTGAATACTGTGAGCACTGGTAAGATCAACTGCTTCACGACTTCATCCATCTTAGTTTTGTACATCCGAGAGTTGCACCGTACGACCTTTTTGTGTATCGTAGACTTTCACAAGCGAGAGGATAACCTCAAGAACGAACTGAAGAATGGTAAGGAGAAGGTCCGAAGCTTGGAGGTGAACCTGCGGGAGGCAGAGGGCAGTGCTGAAGAGCTGAAGCAGCTGATGAAAGGCACCACAGACAGTGAGTACGCCGTGTCCCAGAAACTGGCTTATGAGAAGCAAGCTCGAAAGGACCTTGAGGTCAGTCTCGAGGTAGCTTTGAAGGCGTTGCAGAATGACCAAGTGACTATTGCAGGGCAAGAGGTGGAGCAGAACGACCTGAAGAACGTTGCCCACTTTGTGATGGACATGATGGAGACTCAGGTCGCCGGGGAGGAGCCCAAGTCGGCTATTGATCGGCTTCTGGTTGCACCAGAGAAGTTGGTCGACCTCTTGAAGGTGACGAGCTTGACGGCGGCTACAGAGTCGCTGGTGCGTGTGAAGTCTCATCACCCCGACGTTGACATGGTCAAGGTCGGAGAAGGCCCAGATGTGACGAATGACCTCAAGGCCGTAGAGGATGAAGTATGAGAGGCCGCCATGGCGATAATTGACGCGATCAACTACGAGGGCAACGACGGCGAAGAGTAGTTGTAGTCATGGAGCTGTACCCCCTCCTTCCTCCAGTCATGTAAATAACAATGATAATCTTCTTTTGGCCTGCACGACGTACTTAGCTTATGTTTGCACGAACTTGGTTGCCCTGAAGTGATGTGTCTTTATCATACTCCGCTGACCACTACTCACGGAGAGGCTGGCTTACCAATCGTCACAGCTCAGCAGGGAGACTTATGTGCAACCGGCGTGCGGGGAGGAGTCTGGGACTCAGGTTTTGCAACCAAACGACCAAGCAGATTCGTAAAAACATAAAGTAAGTAGTCATGAGGGACGACGTCCTCAGGTCGAGTGACCCTTACGTTGGCTTGTGCCAAGCCCCCAAGCATATCGAGGGGGAGGAACAGGAAACTTCACCCCCAGGTCTTTCGACCCTTGTATTGGCTTTGGCCAGGCCCCCGAGCATGTCGAGGGGGAGGGTACATGACATGAAAGAAGAGAAGGTAGAGCTCGAGACACAGCAGATGACTGCTTTAACTAATATTTATTGAACTGAAAATACAAAGACGAGGAATACATAGCTGTAATAAAAACTATTCTATGGATAGAATTGTCGTAGGTGCTCCACTATCCATGGGTTGGGTACGCCTTGTCCGTCGTCCCACTGGAGGCGATATGTAGACGGGCTGATGACTTTAGTGACGATGAAGGGTTCGTCCCAAGGGGCGGACAACTTGTGCATACCGTCAGTCTTCTTGATGCGTCTTAGGACTAGGTCGCCGACTTTAAAAGAGGTTTCCTTGACGTTGCGATCATGATATCGACGGAGCTGCTGGTCGTGGCGAGCTTGCCTCATAACGGCTGCCATTTTCTGTTCTTCAAGGCTGTCAAGGTCGACACGACGAGTCTGCTCGCATTCTCCCTCCTCGTAGTACTGTATGCGTGGAGCTCCAAAGGTGACATCGGTGGGTAGGATGGCCTCCGAACCGTAGGCCGGAAAGAAAGGCGAGAATCCTGTAGCAGAGTTAACTTGGGTCCGCAAACCCCGAATTACGTGTGGTAGCTCGGCTAACCACCGGGTGGCGTAATTTGAAGCGTCATCAAAGATACAATCTTTGAGAGCTTGAAGGACCATGCTGTTGGCATGCTCAGCCTGGCCGTTGCACCGAGGGTGGGCGACCAAGAAGTAGTAGACGTCAATCGTGTTGTCTTGGCTAAAATCCCAGAAGGCGGACCCTATGAAGGTCGTCCCTAGGTTGGTGATGATTTGGTGGGCACACCGAAGCGGTGTGTGATCTCTTGCATAAGTTTAGCCGCTTCTTCCGGCGTAACCTTTGCGACAGGTCGGACTTCAATCCACTTGGTGAATTTGTCAACGGCCACAAGGATGTACTTGTAGTCCCCCGAAGCGGTTCAGAACGAACATACGGAGTCGAGGCCCCACATGGTGAAGGGCCAAGATGGGGAATCGTGCGCAGGATCTGAGCTGGCAGATGCTGCTGTTTGGCAAAGAACTGACATCGCTTGCACCTCTTCACGAGGTCTTTGGCGTCGGTCATGGCCGTGGGCCAGTAGAAGCCAGATCGATACGCCTTGCCGACCAGATTAGCGGATGCTACGTGGCAGCCACACTCGCCGCCGTGAATCTCAGCTAGGAGCTGAAGTCCTTCTGATCGCAAGATGCACTTCATCAAGATGCCAGTAGAGGCGGCTTTTCTATAGAGGTCGTTGCTAATTACGACGTAGTTAGCACTACGCTGCGTAATGCGCTCTTGTTCAGCCTTGTCTTCTGGGACTCGCTGGTCGAGTAGGAAGGCTAAGAAAGGCTTGCGACAATCATCCTCTATTTCAGTCATCAGCACGTCACGGGGAGGTACAGGAGTTAGGTCGGGCTGTGCTTGGTTTGGGTTGTCTGGATCCAACAGCTCGATCGACGGCCTGCGTAGGTCTTGGACGAACACACCCGCCGGGACTAGAGCTCGCCTGGAGCCTAGTTTAGATAGGACGTCGGCAGCCACGTTGTTGTTGCGTGGCACATGCTGAAACTTGATCCCCTCGAAGTGGCCTTCGAGCTTGCGGATCTCAGCGCAGTAAGCGTCCATTGTGTCTTTGACACAATCCCACTCCTTGTTAACTTGCTCGATGATGACCTTGGAGTCGTCGTATGCTAGTAGTCGCTTGATGCCAAGGGACACTGCTATACGGAGCCCATGAATTAGAGCTTCGTATTCTGCTCCATTGTTGGAGGCCTTGTAGTGTATCTGCAGGACGTACTTGAGCTGCTCTCCCTGAGGAGAGATGAATAGCATTCCTGCTCCTGACCCTTCGAGGTTAAGAGCATCGTCAAAGTACATTATCCAGTGTTCAGGCCTCTCCTTGGGAGGGGGCATCTGGATCTCTGTCCATTCTAACACGAAGTCAGCTAAGATCTGCGACTTGATCGCCTGCCGAGGGTAGAACTCGATGTCGAACTCTCCAAGCTCCACCGACCACTTGACGATGCGACCGTTAGCGTCGCGGTTGCGGATGATCTCTCCTAGCGGGAATGATGATGGTACCGTGATCTTGTGGGCTTGGAAGTAGTGGCGAAACTTTCTCGACGTAATCAAGAGTGTGTAGGCAGCTTCTGAGGCTGTGAATAACGTGTTTTAGCATCGGCAAGGACCTCGCTCACATAATCATAGGTCGTTGAACAGGATAGGCCTGCCCTTCTTCTCGTTCTGCGATGAGAACTGTGCTGACCACATTAGTGGTGGCGGAGATGTAGAGGAGGAGCATTTCCCCTGGTATGGGTGGCGTCATGATTGGGGGCGTGGTCAAGGAATCCTTGAGTGCTTCGAAAGCCTTCTGTTCTTCTTCATCCCATACGAACTTATCTGCTTTCTTCAATAGCTTGAAGAAGGGCAGACCTTTTTCGTCGAGCTTGCTGATGAAACGACCTAGGGCCGCCATCATGCCTATGAGCTTCATGACGTCTTTCTTGCAAGATGGCTTGGCCATGTTGCATATTGCGTCGACCTTGACAAGGTTAGCTTCGATGCCTCGGTGCCCCACCATGAAGCCCAGAAGCAATCCGGAGAGCACACCGAAGACGCACTTGGTCGGGTTAAGCTTCCACTGGTAGGTACATAAGTTGGAGAAGGTCTCGGTGAGGTCGTTGATGAGCTGATCTTGTTCGGTGGTCTTGACGACCACATCGTCGACGTAAGCTTCTACGTTCTTCCCAATCTGAGACTTCAGGCACTTCTGAATCGCCTTCTGGTAGGTCACGTCGGCGTTTTTCAAGCCAAAGGTCATGACGTTGTAGCAATAGATGCCATTAGGCGTTATGAATGCCGTCTTGTCTTGGTCGTCGGGATTCAAGGCTATCTGGTGATACCCTGAATAGCAGTCGAGGAAGCACAGTAGGACGCTACCAGCCGTGGAGTCTACGACCTGGTCGATGCGAGGAAGAGGGAAGGGATCTTTCGGGCAGTGCTTGTTGAGGTCGGTGTAGTCGATACACATCCTTAATCCTGCTGTCTTTTTGGGTACAAGGACCAGGTTTGCGAGCCAAACTGGGTATTTACATTCACGGATGAATCCTGCAGCTAAGAGCTTACAGACATCTACTTCTATAGCTTGCTTTCTATCTTTTGCAAATCGCCGGAGCTTTTGCTTGATAGGTCGTGCGGTCTTGCTTACTTCAAGGGCGTGCTCAGCCAGCTCCCTGAGGACACCGGGCATGTCAGACGGGCTCCATGCGAAGATGTCAGCATTGTCCCGGAGGAAACTGGTGAGCGCGAGTTCCTATTTGGGGTCGAGGCTGGCCCCGATGGTGACTTCCTTGGATGCGTTGGGCAGGCCGAGGAAAAGTTTCTTCACAGCAGGACTTGGGTCCAAGGCTGTTGCTATACGCTTCTGTTCTGGCACCTCCAGAGTAGTTTGGTCGATCTTGGCGGCCTGAGCGATCATGACTGTAGCGGCAGCTTTGCACGCAGAAACCTTGGAGAGGTCGATGGTGTCGCTCTCGCAGTTGTAGGAGACGAGGATGTCGCCGTGGACGGAAAGGATCCCATTTGGCGCTGGCATCTTCATGATGAGGTAGGTGTGATGCGGTATGGATGGCATGGTAGGAGGAGCGAAAGTCCGCGACCTCGAACGTTAGATGTTTTGTGCGGAAGTTTTCCTTTTTGCCGAAGGTGACCAGCAGGAATACACGACCTATTGGGTATGCAGCCTTGCCAGGCACAACCCCAAGAAGGTTTCATCGCAGGCAGTCATCTTGGAGAAGTCAAAGTCCATCTTTCTCACCGTTTCTGTGAAGATGATGTTCAGACTGCTGCCCCCGTCGATGAGGGTCTTAGACAGGAACGCGCCGTCTACTATGGGGTTGACGACCAGTGGGTAGGTCCCGGGGTCAGGTATGTGCACCCAATGGTCTTTCCTAGAGAAAGTGATGGGGTACTCCGACCAACGCAGAGGTTGTGGAGTTTCAGTATTGACTTGGCCGATCTCCCTTGCGTTTGATCGCTGCTGTCTGTTGGTTTTGGCTGCTTGACGGCCACCAACGATGAAGTTGATTTTCCGGTTAGCATTTTGGAATGCACCGTTGGGATTGCCTGCTTTTGGTGGAGGTGGAGGAGAAGGCTCCTTGCGACGGTTGTCGTTGCGGTCGCGATCATCATGCTGACGACGATCATCACGCCAGTCGTCACGGCCTTCGTCACGATGGTCATTGCGGTGATGCTCGCGATGATCGTCGCGGCGGTAGTCATCACGACGATCATCACGTCGGTCATCATGGCGTTAGTCACAGCGGTCCCTGTCGTCATTGCGACAGTAGGGTCGGCGGTCGCGGTAATCTCGTCGATCGGGTCGACGGTTACGGTTGTCGTAGCGGCGGCTGCTGTTCTGGAGGTACACCTAGAGCACGGTTTAGCTGCTCGCACTCCCTCATGGTATGCTTGGCGTCGCGGTGGAACTGGCACTGGTCATCCATGACCATATTGAAGTCGCCTTCGAGGAAGGTGGAAGGTCTGGGTGGGTCGATCGCATAGACCTCGCCAGATCACTTGCGCGACCTGCCTCCACCGTCGTTGGGGTCTTCTCCTTTGAAGTCGTGCACCACCGCGTCTTGAGTGTCGACAAGCTTGTCGACACAGGCCATGAGGTCGGCAATGGTGTGGGAGTCTTGAAGAGTGTTGCGATTGATCTTCTCGAAGAGCTTGAGGTTGGTCACTCCTTTCTGGTAGGCTATAACATCTTCATCCTTGACACCTGCGAGAGTGTTGCGATTCTCGAAGTACCGGTTGGTGTACTCACAGAGAGTCTCGTCGTGCCTCATCCGCACTCTGGCGAGGTGCTGTGTGTTGCCGGGGCGATTGTAGGTCGCTTGATAGTTGGTCGTGAAGAGCCGCGACAAGGTCGCGCATGAGGTAATAAATTCCGCAGGAAGGTTGTCAAGCCACAGGAGAGGCGCTTTGCCCATCACAAGAGGAAAGTATCCTACCATGTGGTCTTCGTTGCCTCCAGACGCCCGGGCAGTGATGCTGTACATCTTCAACCAAATACTCGGGTCGGAGCGGCCGTCGTATTTTTCAATGGCTGGCTTGAAGTCCTTGGGGTATCTGATCGTCCTGAGACGTCGTGAGAACGCAGGGAAGTTGTTGATTGCTTCAAGACTAGCTGATGGGGCGTAGGCCGTCGGGATGATGTAGAGGTCGTCGGGGGGACCATTGTCCTGGTCGTACTGGGCATGTCGCAGGAGCTCTTGATCGTGCATTTGCCGAAGTTCCGTAGCTTGGATTGGGTGATTGGCGTCGAGAGGATCAGGGACCCCGTGGTCGCGGTCGTAGTTAGCATGTCGTGCTATCTCCATTTCATCTCGTATGCGCTGACGTTGACTGCTCTGAGTGCGGTTGGCTTGTATTGGTGGAGGTTGAGCTCCTGCGTTCTATCTTGCGTTGCCGGCAGCGTTCTGCTGTTGGGCGCCAGCAACATTGACGGCGTTGTTTTGTGCATTGCCAGGGGCGTTACCGGCGGTGTTGGTGGCTGGATTGGCTGCTACGTTGGCAGCGGCGTTGGCAGCGGGGTTGACCGGCTGCACGACTTCATTCTCGCCTCCTCCCTCCTCAGCCACGGGCTGAAGGGGGGCATTGTTGTGGTGTCGCTGACGAGGTCGCTCCGACCTACTCCTGGAGTAGGAGCTCGAAGCTGATCTGCTGTACCCTGGTCTTCTTTCTTCAACTTGAGCAGTGGTGATGCGGATGTGGGCTTGCAAACGCCGAGTTGCAGGAGTATCCTCAAGTTGTCCGAGCTTAGCAAGGGTTGCACCTAGGTTAGCTTGAGGCGAGTTGTAGACTTCATGGCCATCTTGCTCGAAGTCCCTGAGGAGGTCTCTGGCGTGTAGACGATGTCGACGAGGCTCCTTGTCTTGTCGCTGAGGGGCGGCTTGGGCCACGGCGGTGGCTGCAACATCAGGGACGTTGCCTACAGGTTGGCCACCGGCGCCCGGTACGACGTTTCCTGCAGGTTGACCTGCAGCTGCTGCGGCTGCATCTATCTCCTCCTGACGACGCACAACTCATGCAGCATTAGCGTTCTCTCGTTGTATGTGCTGTTCGTCTGTCTCACTAGCTTGAGGGGGTACGTTGGCAGAGACCACGAGGACCTCTCGGTCTGGGATCTCAAACACCTCGCCCGAATGTTGGGGGAGATGGTCGTGCGGGCGATCTGGAACGCAAGGCGGTCCGAGGACGGCTCGCGGTTGACCTGACGGCGATGAGCCGCGGTGAGTAGTCGACGAAGCTTCTTGAGCACACGGCACTGGCGAGCTGTGTGTTTGGAGTCTTCATGGATGGGGCAAGGGACGTCGAGGTGACCTCTGCAGTTTCCACGATGTGGGATCTTGTGTCCAGATTGGATCTGGAGCTTGTTCTTCATGTAGCGAGACGCTGCATGGGTTGCGTACGCAGACCAAGAGGCATGCGGGATGAAGATGGAGGGGTCCTACGTGGGCGCTTGACGCGCTCATAGACCTTGATCGTATCGGAGAGCATGTCTTCGACGTGATCGAGCCCCGCGATCAGGTCGCGAGGAGTGGGTTGGTGGGTTTCCTCAAGCAGATCGGACCCGACATGCTGGTTGGAGGTGACCGCAGCGCTCTCGATGACGTGGCATGCGACTGGAACGGTGGATTCCGCCGGCATAGAGCCGAAGCAGATATCGATGGGGTTGGCGAGGATGTCCGCCATGCTCTCCGGGAAGATGACGCCGCTTGACGAAGCCATCGAGTTGCACGAAGAACCCTGGATGCCCCCCCACCTGGTGCGCCAACTATCAGAGGTTTAGATCTAGACAGCCCACAGGGGGGTTAACCCCGGTGGTTTATTTGTTCGGCGGGGTGGAATCTAGGGCTAAGAACTCGAAGGTTGCGCACGAGCACACGGAACACAGAGAACACGGCGAGTTTATACTGGTTCCGGCCTCCGGAGAGTAAAACCCTACGTCTAGTTGTTGGTGTAGATTGCTTCAGGATTGCGTATTGATACAAGGGGTCACCCTGCCCGCCTTATATTGGCCAGCGGACAAGGTCGGTTCCCAGACTCCTGGTCGGTTACGACCAGGAGACCTAAGTCTAGTTGATTACAACACTTGCCATATCCGTCGATCTACTTGGTCGGAATCCACCAATGTCTTGTCTTGCATGCCAAGTCTTGAAGTCGTTTTGGATAAGGTCGTCTGGGGAATCTTCTGGAAGGTCTTCAGGAGGTCGTGTGGGCCACCAACTAGGTCGGTTGGGCCCACTGTCAGGTCGGCGAGTCTTCTGGTAGGCCGGACCCACTTGTCGGGGACGACCATGAGCCTGGTCGGTGGGGACCCAGGGGTACCCATGTCTCACATGTACCAACCGAAAAACAGCTCGCTGATATCCTAACAAAGCCTTTGGACCAAGCTACATTTGCTCGTTTGTGAAGGGAGCTTGGAGTGGTTTTTCCTTTTTGAGCTTCGTTTGGGGGTTTGATGTACATATACATGTTGCATTTTCATTTCTGTATCATATCATGCTTACATCTTTGTATCATAAACTGCATTTGTATCATATGCTTTAGAGCTGTGCTTCTCCTACATACTTTGGTCACCATGATATGCTGGATACGAGATTATGACTTTGCTAGTGATGCTCATGTGATGTATAGCGATGCTCTTGATAGCTTTGGGATGTATATGCTTGTGGACGGCTTATTTTTGTGAAAATGCTATGTATGATCCTCTCTTATGAGTTGAATGCCTTTCATGTTCAAATTGTGTGCATATGGCTATATCTAGCTTAATTTGTGCTTGGGAACCTTGTTCTTTTCATTTGGGGTCAAAGACCCATTTCTCATCATGAATGTTTAGCCTACATGCTACCTTGTTCTTAAGCTTCTTTTTGCCGCAAAGGCACTTCATGTACCATGCTTAATTTGTGAATCATGAAACTGGTATATGAAATGCTTGTGCTTGATAAATGTGCTTCCATGACATTTATGCTTTAAATTCCTTATCTTGGGTGCTAAATCGTTGCATGATGTTCACCGTTGAGAAGTCTCATTTTTAGAAGTGGACACATGGCTCGGTGGCTTTGACATGACATGAGATAGCTTGTAGGTGTTTGTGATGATCTTGTGATGAGAATTTGTGACCTTGCATGAAGTTTGTGAGTTATGTGTTGTTTGTGCTCAGTTTGACCATGTTTAGGTCCTATGCTCATGAGAGGGAAATTTTTGTGAAAAATGCTTCATTTTGTTCATAGCTATGTCACATGCTTATATGTCCCTATCTATCTTGTCTCAATCCATTCAGCCGTTTGGGAGATCCATGGAGGGATTGATGGAGTTGACTTCACGTGTTTGAGCTCGGGCTGTTCTGTTCAAAGGGACGGACCGTCCGCTGGGTTCGAGCGGACCGTTCGCCGTAGCTAGGGTTTGTCGAGTTCTTGTTGTGTTCTTGCGAGCTCGTGTTTCGATCCGTCAGGGTTCAGCCATTTTGTTGGATCGTGTTTGACGGACCGTCCGTCCGGATGTAACAGACCGTCCGCCAGGGTGACGGACTGTCCACGCAGGGGTCACGGACCGTCCGCAGTCATCGGACCATCCGTGGTGTCGCGTCGGACCGTCCGTATTTTCGAGGTGCGGTACTGGAGGTTCTGTTCGCTTTTACGGACCGTCCGTCCGGGTCCGTCGGACCGTCCGCCAGCTCAGGTCAGACTATCCCTCCTAGGCACTGCAGTTTGCCTAAGTCCTTTGCCTCTTGAGTTGTGCTTCCGTTTTGGGTTGTGTTGAGGCTTGTTCCTAGAGTTGGTAGGTCCGCTGTGACTACGTGACCTTGGGAAGCTCGTGTGGGAATCCTTGGATGTGAATTTGGGGCATAGGCCGAGTTCATCCTTTGGGAAGAATTTTTATCGGCTCTCATTCACTCCCCCCCTCTCTGGTCGCCTAATCGGTCCTTCAACATGCCCTTGCTTTTATTTGAAAAGGAAATCTAAATGATTACTCAAGCTATCTCCCGATAGTGCTTTGTTTTTGGTCATAAGCTCGACCATGAGGAACCTTCATCTTGCAGCCAATCGAGATAATGGAACTTCCTTCATCGTAGTTCTAGCTACAAGGTTAGTACCAGAAACGACCACGAAATTTGCAATGTTTATGATAAACAAAAGCATCTACAACCTTCCTTTCGAAGTTAGCATGCACATGGAAAATGAGGAGGTTGTAGGTTTCGTAAAGGTCATAGGCAATGGGGTTTGATAACTCTGGAAACTTTTGATGTGAGCATGGGATTTGTGATCCCTCTAGTGTAAAACCTTCATGCTTGAGTCCTTTTTCTGAATCCAAAGTCAATGCCTCAACAATGTCCATAGACCACACATGTATCTCGAACCTCAAGATGATATGTTTGCTTTTCTTGGTCGAGCGCACTACTCAATACCCCTTCAATGGGTCTTCCGATGAGAATGAAGGGTGGATCTCCTTTCGGGATGTCGAAGATATGATAATCTCAGAAGATCTCGTACTCTCCAATCTTTGTTCGAATGACTCCAAGGATTCCCTCAGTCTCTATGGTTTGACCCGAAATCCATTGGAGACGCTTCTGAGAGAAAGAGAGGGGTTCGTCGGGAAAAGCCTCTAATACTAAGAATTTAGGAAAGATATTGATTCCGACCCTAGGGTCATAGTTCACATCCTGGTAAGAGAGGTTTCCTACTTGGCACGAGAGTAGCTTTAGCTCGGGATATAGCTGGATGGCTTGATCCATGCCTTCTACTTCTCTCAACCATTCCCAGCTACTGATTGCGGAGATATATTCCAACCTTTCTCTCCGTCTTTTCACCTCTTCTGAGTTGGGTAAGTTGACTTCTTCTCTTTCATGGCTTAATTCTTTTTCCCTTCTTGGGAAGTACTTCTCCGTCCAATGTGTAACAAATAGTTCGTCATAGTATTCATAGACGAAGTCACACGAGGGATCATCGAACTCTTGATAAGGTTGGAAAGGTTCCCATGTGAACCATATTTTGGTAAGAGGAGGATGGGTGTTTGTGGATTCAAGTGATTTCGATAAAGAGTTGCTGAATATCCCTCATAGAGACATATATAGCTTACATAGTCCTATGTAGCTAAGTGAGATATGTTCCTAGTTGTCAAAGATGTATAGTATCACTTTGTCGAAATCGTTTGAATCTTTTATGGGATGGTTATGGGTCCAAAATGTGTTGTATAGCCACATATTTTTTCAAATTTGTTTGAAAAGATTTATTGCAGTTCAATTAATAAAAAGAAATAACACACTCTAATACAACAGAAACTAATGCTTATCCTAATGGTTTGCACACGTCACTTTTGTTCCAAAGGTCTCAGGTTCGATCCCCAAGAAGGCATTTTTTGGCGATTAAATTCTTGGCCTTGTGTCTATTGCAACCATTTTAGGCCTATTGTAACACTTATTCTGTGTTGCATTAGACAGAAAACAAAAATTTTACATCTCACTCAAATAGTTTCATAAGTATAAGTGACATATGTAAATTTTGTGAATGGTATTACCATTTTTTTGAATGAACAAATCACCAAAATAAGAGTTGTCCAATAAATCCTAATGAACTTCATGAGTGGATTATGGGAGCTAGGCCAGCCACGGCCTTGGTGCAGCCAGGGCACGGCCAGCCACGACCTTGCTACAGCTAGGGTGCGGCCGGCCGCGGCCAGGGCGCAGCCAGCCGCGGCCGGCCGGTGCTCTGCCGCTGCGTGGCGTGGGAGGCTGCGGCCGGTCGGGGCCGTGGCGTTGCCGGCTGTGGCTCGCCCGCAGCATGGCACGACCGGCCGGGGCTCAGCCGAGCTCGACCGCAGTTGGCCGATGGCAAAACCAAGTACAAAAATGTTGAATGCAATGGAAAAACACAAAATATTATGTAGTGTAGTGGTAAAAGTGCTTTAGTTGAAGTAGGAGGTGCATAGTTCAAACCGTAATCCACATATTTTTTAGTTTTTCGATTTTTCTTGCCTACGCATACATGTTTAATTACTATTCAAGGTGGGACTGCATCGACACATCCTCAAGCTCGGGCTGGGTGACATGGCAATTGCAGTCGGTGACAATTTAAAATTGGTTGGTTTACTGGCATTGTGTCTATTGCAACCATTTTAGGCCTATTGCAACAGTTTTTTGGTGTTGCATTAGACAGAAAACAAAACTAATTTGAAACCATTTATCGTTTCAAATATATATTTTTCTTTGTAAATTTTTAAAATTAAAATTTGAATCGTTCAAAATCTGCCAAACACAAAAATGATCATGATACAAAGTGTAGATCTTGATGAGTTCTATTACTCTTATGTTTATGACTTTTCCATCTAAAATCATTTACTGCTTCAAATGTTGTTAAAGTGGGACTGCAGTGCAACGTGGTCGAGGCGGGACTAGCTGGTGGGACCGTACCAAGTGTAACTAACAATTAGAATCTTGTAAAGTAACATTTATGTTTTAATATCTATAAGGTTACCATAATCTAACCACATAGAAAATGAAAAAGGCTTGAACGATGCTAGCTAACACTAACATTATAATGGTGTAGTGGTAAGTCAGATACTAGTGTAATATTGAGGTCCTTGGTTCAATTCCATACCATGACGCTTTTTTATTTTTTCTATTTTATGTCTAATGACAGATTGTTTCCCCACCAATTCAAACTTCTTTCTCAAAATTAATAAATAGAATAAAATCTAAATTCAAAATTAGCCAAGTTCTATTTTTACTATGAATTGTATTTTTGCATAATATATCATATACAAGGCCCAATCCGAATCAGCCTCGGCTACTAGTTCTCGTTGCAATAAGCATGTAACAGTTGCAACTACCAAAAAGTGTTGCAATTGAGAATCACTTTTGCTTCGCCACCTAGAGTCCTCGTTGCAATAAGTTGTAGCCGTTGCAACCCCAAAACAGTGTTGCAATTGCGAACCACTTTTGCTTCGCCTATCAAAGTTCTCATTGCATTAAGCATCTAGCGTTTGCAACGCTTGTGAAATTTTATGCAACACAAAACAAACATAGCAATAGGCACAACCAAATGCAACTAACGCAAACGTGGTTGCAGTACTACCACATAATTGCAACCAAAATCAATTCTACTACAACCACTACAAGAAAAACGTCGACTAGTGACGCAAAGAAAAGGCCGTTTCTCCTCATAAACCGTGATTAATGACGCCGGTTGTTACGAAAACGCTCTGTCATTAATCGAGCGTCACAAACCGCGATTAATGATGAGACCTTATTTCCCGACGTCATGAGTTTAATGATGCGTATAAATTCGTAACACAAATGCGTCATAAGGTACATGCCACGTCAGACCAGAATCTGATGTGGCACGGCATATTGTGACAAACCATTTCGTCATTAAGTGAATTCAGCCCATATTTTGACGGGCCAAGGTCCAAATACCTTGTCGTCATAGATTGAATTTGGCCCACTTAATGTTAAGCTGAGCCCAATGTTTCTTTCGTCATAAATTGGTTTTAGGCCTTATTAAGGTTGGATGGAGCCCAATATTATTTGCGTCATAGAATGTTTAAGGCCTATTTATGGTTGGATGGAGCCCAATAATTGTTGTCGTCATAGACACTTTTAGGCCTAATTCTGGTTGGACCGACCCAATAATCGAGGTCGTCATAGAATGTTTTAGGCCCGGTTTTAGTATGACCGAGCCCAATAATTGCATTCGTCATTAATTTGTTTTGGGTCCAGTACTGGTTGGATAGAGTTCAATATTCGATGACGTCATAAAATGATTAAGGCCCAACTGATATTGGACCTAGCCCACCATTTGCTGACGTCATTTTTGATACAGACCATTTTATTAATAAATCATTTTTGAATTCGTAAACAAATAATGGGTCGAGGGGGCAAGCCCACATATTTTTTCCCTGTTATTTCGTAAACAAATAATGGGTCGAGGGGGCAAGCCCACATATTTTTTCCCTGTTATTTTGGGCTGCACTCCAGGTAGCACTTAATTAAATATAATTCAATCTCATATGACATGCTAATCAATTAAGTAATTGACATCACAGATAATATTTCCATACCACTGATACAATTTAATGTTTCGGATCACACATGACACATTATTATCAATGAACACAGAACAATCACAAGCAGATTGTAAGTAGGAGCTCACAAACTAATACGCATGATATCTCCATGCTCACAAATAAAGCTGGTATTGAAATAGAACCCACTAAGATAACAAAGCTCCGTACTCACAAACCAGCACAACTAGCTGGGAGGACACAAGTAGAAGACTAAAAAACACAGTGGCCTTACCCAAGGCGCGAGCTTAGCAGTTGACGAAGGAGGGTCTCAGTAGTTTCTACTTGTTTCTTCAACCTCTCAATCTCATCAGTCTGCACTTTCATTGCTACATCTGATGCTTCTGCCTTGATCTGCAAGTCTGTCAAAACTTGGTCCTGTTCAACAAAGATTTCACCAAGGTCAGTAGCTGCATCGAGCCCTCCCAACGAAACTTCAGGTCTTGAGCATGTAGCGAAAGCTGGATAATCTCGAGGTATGTAATCAATGAATGGCTTTGACTTCACATTGGAGGGACAGGAATTTGATATTTGAACCGCAAGGATTGTCCTCAACATTTGAGCCTAAAAATGAAAGGAGAAGTCAAACTTGAACCTTAAACGAAGCAAGCAAATAAACTTAAGAATAATCCTAAGAATAAAGTAGCAGGATAATCATGCATTATGTTACATACCACGACAAGTGATTGAATCTCAGCAATGCAGGAGTGGGATGCTAGGCCCTGCACAAAAAGTTACAAATCAGGAACTGGATCTAGAGCGGTCAAGGTAAGAGAAGGATCTGAAATCTAAGACAATAAACAAAGTAAATTACTTTCTAAGCATGGATCATCTATTAAGTTGTGTTACAAATCAGTAACTGCATCTAGAGCGGCCAAGGTAAGAGAAGAATCTCCAATCTAACACAATACACAAAGCAATTTACTTTCAACGCATGGCTCATCGATTAACTTGTGTTCCAAATCAGTGACTGCATCTAGAGCGGCAAAGTTAAGAGAAGAATCTCAGAATTACCACAATACACGAAGCAATTTACTTTCTAAGCCAATGAAAATACTACTAGGGGACTAGAAAGAAAAGGAAATGAGATTCTCACTTGTGATGCTCCAAGATTCAGGGGCCCATGGATTGAGGGGGCATCGGGAGCCGGTGCTTGCGCCGTATCCTCGCTCAACTGCTCAACTTGACCAGCACAGCAGACGCAAGCAGAACACCGATATCTGCCGCCCACCATCTGCTGAGATACACCTCCCCCTCTACCGGCGACAGCGAGGTCGGACCACCACCGCAGATCTAGCTGAGCAGAGTGATGCTTTTTTGGAAATGGAAGGCGGGAGTTTAGTGGCGCAACGCGGTAGCAATGGAGGAGAGTATTTATTATTTCGGGGCGGAGAGGGAATACAGAATTTGAAAATTCCGCTTTCGACTTCCTGACCGTGAAATGAAAATTTGGTAAGCTGCACTTGCTTCGGGGCCACTGACAAGTGAGGCCATGCAATGGCGGCCCCATATTGTCAGCGAGTTTGGGTGGCATTCCGGTGGCGTACAATATAGGCAGGAGACAGATATCTGGAAGAGGCCCACGCTTCAGTGAAGATGGGTGCGTTTCCAGTCGAAGATCACAAAACCTAACAGCTAATTCTCCCACTACAATGCCTACACGTCTATTTTTTTAAGTCATACGGATATAAGGGTCTTCCTTCTGCGTTCTTATCCGGACCAAAGCACACTCGTGTACCCACCAAATATTTCGCATGCCTACCGGGGAAAAAGCCTGCATATTCCGCCCAATAGGATAAAATAGGATAACATTTATTGGGAGACAAGGAACAGAGATGGTCTGGGAAACAAAGCATAAACCACTTCAAACAAGGGGACTGATCAACAAACAAACGATAACTTAATTCACAAACATGGTTTGGGTTAGGGATGCATTAGCATTTTGGATGTTTGGCAATAACCGAATGCTTGTTTTGAATTTGGTCAAGGTGAGCAACGATCAAATTGCTATTTCTTATTAATCGTCCAATATTGATCTTCAACTTCTCCAGATCATGTGTCAAGCTAGGAAACCGACATTGTCAAGCAATTGGCAGATGTTGGTGTAGGTCTGTCTAGTGGTGCTATGTTTTGGGTTGGAAACTTGTGATGATGTTCAGACTCTATTGCCTGGTGATGCTAACTCTCCTTCGGAGTCCTAGGGGCGATCGTTGTCCTAATCTAGCTTTAGTCAAGGTAGGTTAGGGCGAGTCAAGGGCCAGTGAACTCCTGTTTTATCCCTATTCTGTGACTAGTTCGGTATTTCCGTTGTTGCAATGGAAATGGGGGATGCCCTCGATTCGAAAAAAAATGTGTCAAGCTAGGAAACACGATCATGTATAAGTACAATAAGAGCGGATGTTCTTTTCTACGAAACACAAACAGGCCGGACAACACATGAGACCATGTTTCATGGAAATGTAAAGTTACTAATTAACATCACGATGTTCACATACATAAGACAATGTTCCCACGAAATCTAAAGATACTAACTATCATCACAGATAACATATCGGCATTGGTCTTCCACTAGCGCGGCTCGCTCACTCCATCTGCATCTATCCCTCGTTTCTGGCTAGGACGCGGTGGCGGCTCCACTTCTTCATGTTGTCCTCCCTCAGGGCCTCAGACCTGGCCATCCCAAAGACGTGGTCCTTGATCTCATTCAGGTTCCTCCACCGGTGCATACAGTTGGGGCAGACAGGGCACCCGTTGAAGGACCGATTAGGCGACCAGAGAGGGGGGAGTGAATGGGAGTCGATAAAAATTCTTCCCGAAGGATGAACTCGGCCTATGCCCTAAATTCACATCCGAGGATTCCCACACGAGTTTGCCAAGGTCGCGTAGTCACACGAGTTAGGCAATCTGCAGTGCCTGGGGCGGACCGTCCGCATGGAGGAGGCGGACTGTCCGCACGGTCGAGTCGGACCGTCCGCAAATAGATCCCGAACCACCAGTACTACACCTCGAAATACAGACTGTCCGTGCCCTACCCGCGGACCGTCCGCACTCTCCTCGCGAACCGTCTTGCAAACTCCGAGCAACCAAAACCACCGGACAAAACGGATCGAAACACGAGCACGCAAGAACACACGAAGAACACGACGAACACCTGGTCAGCCGGCTCCTCGCGGACTGTCCGCGACCACCTGGCGGACTGTCCGCCACGAGCGGACAGAGCAGCCCGAACTCGAAAACTTGAGCACGACTTCACATGTCCGTCCATGGATCTCCCAAACGACTTGAGCTCTTGAGGCAAGATTTGGGGGAAATGTGAAGCGTCCCTAGGAGATGATATACCCCAAAACTTAAGACCACAAACGAACTAAATCGCCGGGAATCGAATCGCAACCGAGCTCTACCAAAAAGCTAGGGTTCCAACCGAAATCCTCAAATCCAAGGCCAAATCCGGAGTTTGAGGGGTCAAGATCAAGCACAAAGATGGGCAAGGCATCTATCCATGATCCCCACAAGAAAATCCGAACTCAAACACCCCAGAATCAGAGGAACAAGTCGCGCACGAAAATCCAAGGAAAATAGCCAAAAAAAGACACGAAAATCACACGAGCTACAAGAAGGAAATCGACGCAACCATGAAAGCTTCCATACACTCGGAGGTCAGATTCTCTACAAAATGGTGAAGAAAATCTACGCCTATGGAGCAGGGAAATGAGAAGCAGTCCGGAAGGATGGTTTGCCCAGAAACCCTAGAGCTATATATATGAGTCCCTCTGGGTTGGGCAAATGACCAAGCTACCCCTAGCACTTAAACTTAAGATACAATCCCCTCAGGGGCAATGTGGTCAAGTAGCACTCCTCTTCATCAGACGGCCACGCCTTTGCCGCAGTCCGCGTCCTCCCGACGCAAGCCCTGCGATCCCGCCGCGTGTCCTCTGGCATCGAAGCTTCTCGGCGCGCCCGGATCCCGTCTCCGCCCGCCGAGCCTCCGGTCTTGGTTTTGTGACTCAACCAATTAACCCGACGGTTTTGTGGTGAACCGCCGCAAACCCCGCGTGCAGACTCCGGTCGTGAGCCGCTACCCTGCACCGGCTCCGGTCGACGACTTCGTCTTGCTTTTTCTTGCCACCGTGCGGCCCGCACTTGACCCCGTCCGGCCACCGGGTCCATCGAGCCGAGCCTACTTGTCTCTCCAGTCCTCGGAGGCCCCGCAAGGCTAAGACCTTTCGTGCCCGCTCTTCACCTGCACCAACACGAGTCAAGCCGCAACCTGCACCTGCAATACTCAGCCAAGAGTCAGTCCACACCACGTTGTCTATTACTCATCACACCATGGAGCGACCATCCACCGGTCCTCGGACGCTCCGGTCCTCAATCTCCCCCTTGATGAGTGCATTGACAACACACACATGGTAACCAATTCAGAGAAAAGAGAAAAAGAAAAGAAACGAATGAAAAACTCAAACAAGTGATCAAAAGCCAAACAAAAGCCCAAAACGAGATCACTTGAGAGAGAGAAAAATCTCGGTCCCCTAAGACAAGGGCAACGGCTCGACACAACCGAGATAAAATGCTCCAAAATTGCCGACTCCTCAAGGTGAGGCAAAAGGGCTCGACACCATCAGCAAAAGAGCACAACTAAAATCAGGCGACAAAGAGCTCAAAAGCACATGAATGCAAGCTCCCCCTGAACAAATGCATTTCTCCCCTTTGATGCAGAAACTCCCCCTGGATGCAAGAACTTTCTCCCCAAAGCAAGAATTGGGTACTATCTCTCCCCCTTGTTGGTAATGCATGAATCAAGTCTACAAATGCAAGCATGTGCTTCTCAAATAGACAAGGAGCACTACAACATGCTATGAATGAGACATAGACAAGCAAGATAGCCACAAATTTAGTACAAGCATCGCCAACAAGATAGATAGGGACATATAAGGATGTGACATAGCCATGATCAAAATGAAGCATTTTTCAACACAAATTTCCCTCTCATGAGCATAGGACCTAAACATGGTCAAAATGAGCACCAACAACATATAACTCACAAACTTCATGCAAGGTCACAAATTCTCATCACAAGATCATCACAAACACCTACAAGCTATCTCATGTCATGTCAAAGCCACCGAGCCATGTGTCCACTTCTAAATGTGAGACTTCTCAACGGTGAACATCATGCAACGGTTTAGCACCCAAGATAAGGAATTTAAAGCAAATTTGACATGGAAGCATATTTTTCAAGCACAAGCATTTCATATACCAATTTCAAGATTTACAAAATAAGCATGGTACATGAAGTGCCTTTGCGGCAAAAAGAAGCTTAGGCTAAACATTCATGATGATAAATGGGTCTTTGATCCCAAATGAAAAGAACATGGTTCCAAGCACAAATTAAGCAAGGTATAGCCATAAGTGCACAAAATCAACATGAAACGCATTCAACTCATAAGAGAGGATCGTATATAGCATTTTTACAAAAGTAAGCCATCCACAAGCATATACATCCCAAAGCTACCAAGAGCATCGCTATACATCACATGAGCATCACTAGCAAAGTCATAATCTCTTATCCAGCACATCATGGTGATCCATGTATATAGGAGAAGCACATCTCATATGATACATATGCAGTCTATGATACAAAGATGCAAGCATGATATGATACATAAATGAAAATGCAACATGAGTATGTACATCAAACCCCCAACCAAAGCTCAAAAAAGAAAAAACAACACCAAGCTCCCCTCGCAAATGGGCAAATGTAGCTTGGTCCAAAGGCTTGGTTAGGATATCGGCAAGCTGCTTTTCGGTTGGCACATGGATGAGGTCTATGTTTCCTTTCTCAACATTGTCTCTCAGGAAGTGGTACCTCACCTCTATATGTTTGGTTCTGGAGTGGAGCACAGGGTTTTTGGCAACACTAATGGCACTCGTGCTATCACACATGAGAGGAACATGGGTACACTCCTCACCAAAGTCACTCAGCGTGTATGTGATCCAAAGCAGCTGTGAGCAACAACTAGCGGCAGCAACATACTCGGCTTCTGTGGGAGACTGAGCTACACTAGACTATTTGCGAGAAGACCAAGAAACAAGCGAAGATCCCAAAAACTGGCACGTTCCCGAAGTCGACTTCCTATCGACTCGACACCCCGCAAAGTCGGCATCCAAAAACACAAGAAGCGAAAGAGAAGAGGACGCCGAGTACCAAAGACCGAGCTCAGGAGTGTATCGAAGATACCTGAAGATCCGCTTGACGGCCTGCCGATGTGAAGTCCTCGACAACGCCTGAAAACGAGCGCACAGACACACAGAAAACTGAATGTCCGACCTTGTCGCCGTCAAGTACAAGAGGGAGCCAATCATGCTCCGGTACTCCTTCTGGTCCACAGGCTCTCCATCCTCGTCCGCATCCAGCGCTGTAGTCGTACTCATCGGTGTCGACAGGGGCTTCGAGTCATCCATCTTGAACTTCTTGAGGATGTCCTTCGTGTACTTGGCTTGATGCACAAAGGTTCCCTCCTTTGCCTACTTGATCTGAAGCCCGAGAAAGAACTGCAATTCTCCCATCATAGACATCTCGAATTCTTTGCTCATGTCCTCTGCAAACCTCACAACCAAAGAGTGAGACGAGCCGCCAAAGACAATATCATCCACGTACACCTGAACAATTAGGATATCATCACCCGCCTGAGGAGAAAAAGAGTCTTATCAGCCTTGCCCATCTCAAACCCCTTGCTGAACAAGAACCCCCTCAAACGGCCATACCAAGCACGAGGAGCTTGTTTCAGCCCATACAATGCCTTCCTCAGCCTATACACCCGGTGAGGAAACTCAGCACTCTCAAAGCCCGGTGGTTGCTTCACATAAACCTCTTCTTCTAAAAACCCATTCAAGGAGGCACTCTTCACATCCATTTGGTACAATTTGAACCCTTTAGCCACGGCAAAGGCTAGAAGGATCCTAATCGCCTCCAAACAAGCTACAGGAGCAAATGTCTCCTCATAGTCTATCCCCTCCTTCTGACTATATCCCTGAGCAACCAACCTCGATTTGTTTCTCACCACCTCACCATTCTCACCCTCTTTGTTCTTCCACACCCATTTTGTCCCTATAGGTTTGCAATGTGGTGGTGGCTCTACCAACTCCCAAACTTGGTTTCTCTCAAAGTTCTCTAACTCCTCATGCATTGCGTTCACCCAATTAGGATTAGAGAGGACGTGTCCAATGTCTTTCGGCTCAAAGGTAGCAACAAAAGCCGAATGAGCAAAGTGAGAAACATTCCTGGACCTTGACCGTGTCGTACGTTAATTGATGTCACCGATGATTCTTGTGGGAGGATGATCAACTTGAACGCGCCTCGTTGCCTCTCGCCTGGAGACAACCTCCCCCTCAGTTGCAGCTCCACTTGATCTTGTTGGATCATAGTCGGTGTAGGGGCTGGACCATCCTACACCATAGTCATCGTAGTGGAAGTAGAGGGTACATGCTCGGCTGGAGCTTCATCATCACCATCATCCTCTCCAGCATCATCCTCCTCGTCCTCAAAGATCTTCTTACCAATCTCGTCGTCACCTGCACACTCAAAAACAGACGAACTGCATGGCTGGGTCTCGTCGAAGGTAACCTCGCAAGTTTCCATGACTAGGTTAGTATCAAGATTGAGCACACGAAATGCTCGAGAATGACTAGCATAACCCAAAAAGATCCCATCGGAAGACCTCGATTCAAACTTATCGAGCCTACCCTTCTTGAGAATAAAGCACCGACAACCAAAAGCCCTAAAATGGCTCACTCTAGGTGCTCGCTCGTGCATGAGCTCATAGCACGTCTTGTTCAAGAAGGCCCTAAGAAAAATCCGGTTCCCAACATGGCACGCGGTATTCACCGCCTCAGCCCAATATCTCCTCGGAGTCCTATGCTCATCGAGCATCGTCCGAGCCATCTCACAAAGGGAACGATTTTTCCTCTCAACCACACCATTCTGACAAGCCACATAGGGATCACCTTGAGAATCCAAAACACGAGAAGCGCCCGTTTTGAAACGGACCTCAAAACCTTCATCAAGAAGTTGGGAAACCGAAAGAAGATTGTACCCCAAATACTTGACAAGAGAAACACGCCTAAGAGTCACAGACTCGCTCACCTTCATCGTGCCCACTGAAAGCACTCTACCTTTCCCAATGTCCCCAAAAGTGATGTACTCTTTGGTCATCACCAGGGTGAGGCTGGAGAACCATCTTCGATCTCCGGTCATGTGTCGAGAGCAACCGGAGTCGATCAACCAAAAGCCCTCCAAGCCTCCCACCTGAAAATAAAAAAAACAAGAACGAGAGTGAGCAAACGACTCAGCACTGGGGTTAGTACAAAATGAATCAAACCAGTGCCGTGCCATTTGCTCAAAAGTTGGGTTAGCAAAATCCATCCTATCTCTTCTAGGTGGAACACCCACACGTCCCCTTGGAGGACTACGCGTACCACGAGGTGGAGACCGTGGACCGTAGCTCCTCTGGTACCTAAAGCTGCGATCGTTCCCCCCATACTCGTATTGGCCACGAGCGAAGGAACGTCCAGCAAACTCACCACGCCCAAACCCAACACGCCTACCACCTTCTCTATGTGGTGGCTCACCTCGAGGCACAAACTCACGCCTCTCCCGAGGATAAATGGTACGCACCACACCCTCGCCCCTTGGCACCATCCTAGGCTCAGGCACACCACGAGAAGGGCGGTACCTGTCCTTGTTTGCCATCTCTCTAGCAAACCTCTCCTCTTGCTTCCTCCTGAAGCAAAACTCAGCTAGGTGCCCATCCCTCCCACAATACTCACAATGGAAGGGTTTTGGTTTTGGCTTTGGTTTTGGGCTCTCTTTGGGCTCTGGCTTCTCCTCACTCTGTTTCTCTCCCTTCTTCCCAAAGAACTCATTCCCCAAGTCACTCTTGAACTTGATGGGTTTCTGGAAGTTGTCTGAGTGTGGAGGAAACACGGGTGGACCTAGGGTTATGTCTAGTCGGTTCCTAAGAGGGTTTGGCTTAGGAGCATAGGCATTTTTGGGGTAGGTTTTTGGTGGTTCTGGGATATCACCGATCTTTCCCTCATTCTCACCACTTCCCTCACAAACCTTATCCACCCCAAGCATTTGCCCATCATAGTGCTTGTATGCCTCAATCATCATCCTAAGCTGAGGCTCATGACCAGACAACCAACCCATCATCTTTCTCAACTCATCATTCTCATCCTACAAACGATCAACATAGTGTGCAAGCTCCAAATTCTTCACAGCATTTACTTCACAAGTAGAGCATGATGTAGGAATAGGAGCTTTCAATGCAGCTTCTATAGATCTAGCATAAGCAACAGATACATCTAGTTTCTCATGCAAAACAGGACAAGAAGTGCAAGCACCAAGCAAGGAGGGCCTAGATTTCATCTCATCTAGCTCAACCCTAAGCACATCTAGTTCCTCGACCTTGGAGGCATACTTTTCCTTGAGCACAGTCAAATCACCAAGGAAAACAGAACAATCAGTGCAATCAGGTTCATTGGTCACAATAGGAGCAGACTTAACAGAATCTATTTGAGCCCTAGCATTAACAAACAAAGACTCTAGCTCAACCACCTTCTCCTTAGCCTCACCAAGCAAAGACCTATACTCCCCCTTCTCCTTGTTGGTCTTTCTAAGCACATCATCACAGTTGTTAAGCAATTCATTCAACCTAGCATTCTCCGCTACCAAGAAGGATGGATCATTGTTTACCTCATCCTCGGAGTCAGAGTCCGAGTCGTCCTTGTTGCTCTTCTTGCTTGCGGAGCTATGTTCCATGCCGCAAAAGCCTTGGGCGGCGAAGCACATGCCGTTGATGTTCTTGCTTGACCGCTTGCCCTTGTGCCGGTTCTCATCTTCATCACTTGAGCTCGATGCAGAGTAGCAGGAGCTTGAGTCGATGTCGCTCGCACCGGCAACCATCGCACGCTCCTTCTTCTTGTGACCACCACTCCTCCTTGGCTTGACCTCCATGGCTTCCGGGCACTCAGTGATAAAGTGCCCGTGCTTCCCGCACTGGTAGCACATGCCCGAGCTCCTCCGAGCGTTCTTCCGGTTCGTGTACATGCGCTCGAACCGCCTGCTCAGCAACGCGAGATCTTCCTCACCCAGCACGTCAAACTCCTCATCTGGCATGGACATAAGACACGACAAAGAGAACTGTCTCGAAGACATGTTAGCGTTAGTCCTTGGTCCAGAAACGAGAGCCAGACTTTGAGGGTCAGTCGGGTTCTCGATCCTTGCTCGCACCCCACGGTCCACCTTAGACGACTTGAGCTTGGAGAACAGCTCATCCACCATGAGGGTCTCATACTTCTCCGACTCAAGAATGGCCTTGACCTTCTCACTCCACACTGTACGATCCAGAGAATGCAGGAGCTTCACAGCCCTGCCATGATCATCGTACGGGAGCACGGCCACATTAGCCCTCATGTTGTTCACAATCACCGTGAACCGCAGGAACATGCTATCAATGGACTCACCAAGGAGATGAGTGAAGTTCTCGTACTCTCTCCGGTAGGTCGCAAACAACCGAGCCTGAACCTGAGTATTTCCAGCATGAGCATTCTTCAACTGCTCCAAAATCCTACAAGCCAAGTCCTCTCTATGATCCCGATCGAATTCGGATTGACACAAAGCACGAAACAAGTAGTCGACCGCCTTGTTGTTGGCGTCGAACATATCTCTCGATCCTGGAGCTAGGAAGTTCATCGGATGAACATAAGCTGTGTTCACAGTGACATCCCAAAGGATTTGACCCTTGCCGCGGAGGAAAGCAGCCATCCGCCTCTGCCACATCTGGTAGTTCTTACCATCAAAGTGTGGAGGACTCGAACCCCGTTCATGGTACGCCATCTTTGGATCTTAGACTGGTTAGAATCACAAAGATCCATAACCGGCTCTGATACCAATTGAAGGACCGATTAGGCGACCAGAGAGGGGGGTGTGAATGGGAGCCGATAAAAATTCTTCCCGAGGGATGAACTCGGCCTATGCCCCAAATTCACAACTGAGGATTCCCACACGAGTTTGCCAAGGTCGCATAGTCACAACGGACCTACCAACCCTAGGAACAAACCCCAACTCAAAGCAACACGGAAGCGCAACTCAAGAAGCGAAGAACTTAGGAAATCTGGAGTGCCTGGGGCGGACCGTCCGCATGGAGGGGGTGGACTGTCCGCGGGGCTTGGGCGGACTGTCCGCACTATCGAGTCGGACCGTCCGCAAATAGCTCCCGAACAACCAGTACTGCACCTCGAAATACGGACAGTCCGTGCCCTACCCGCGGACCGTCCGCGCGGAAGAGACCGTCCGCACTATCCTCGCGGACCGTCCGGCAAACTCCGAGCAACCAAAAGCACCGGACAAAACGGATCGAAACACGAGCACGTAAGAACACACGAAGAACATGATGAACACCTGGTCAGCCGGCTCCTCGCGGACTGTCCGCGACCACCAAGCGGACTGTCCGCCACGAGCGGACAGAGCAGCCCGAACTCGAAAACGTTAACACGACTTCACATGTCCGTCCATGGATCTCCCAAACGACTTGAGCTCTTGAGGCAAGATTTGGGGGAGATGTGAAGCGTCCCTAGGAGATGCTATACCCCAAAACTTAAGACCTCAAACGAGCTAAATCACCGGGAATCGAATCGCAACCGAGCTCTACCAAAAAGCTAGGGTTTCAACCGAAATTTTTAAATCAAAGGCCAAATCCGGAGTTTGAGGGGTCAAGATCAAGCACAAAGATGTGCAAGGCATCTATCGATGATCCCCACAAGAAAATCCGAACTCAAACACCCCAGAATCAGAGGAACAAGCCGCGCACGAAAATCCAACGAAAATAGCCCGAAAAAGACACGAAAATCATACGAGCTACAAGAAGAAAATCGACACAACCATGAAAGCTTCCATACACTCGGAGGTCAGATTCTCTACAAAACGGTGAAGAAAATCTACACCTATGGAGCAGGGAAATGGGAAGCAGTCCGGAAGGATGGTTTGCCCAAAAACCCTAGAGCTATATATATGAGTCCCTCTGGGTTGGGCAAATGACCAAGCTACCCCTAGCACTTAAACTTAAGATACAATCCCCTCAGGGGCAATGTGGTCAAGTAGCACTCCTCTTCATCAGACGGCCACGCCTTTGCTGCAGTCCACGTCCTCCCGACGCAAGCCCTGCGATCCCGCCACGTGTCCTCTGGCATCGAAGCTTCTCGGCGCGCCCGGATCCCGTCTCTGCCCGCCGAGCCTCCGGTCTTGGTTTTGTGGCTCAACCAAGTAACCCGACGGTTTTGTGGTGAACCGCCGCAAACCCCGCGTGCAGACTCCGGTAGTGAGCCGCTACCCTACACCGGCTCCGGTCGACGACTTCGTCTTGCTTTTTCTTGCCACCGTGCGGCCCGCACTTGACCCCGTCCGGCCACCGGGTCCATCGAGCCGAGCCTACTTGTCTCTCCACTCCTCGGAGGCCCCGCAAGGCTAAGACCTTTGGCGTCCGCACTTCACCTGCACCAACATGAGTCAAGCCGCAACCTGCACCAGCAATACTCAGCCAAGAGTCAGTCCACACCATGTTGTCAATCACTCATCACACCAGGGAACGACCATCCACCGATCCTCGGACGCTCCGGTCCTCACCCGTAGGTGTTGGTAGTGCGCCGGAAGACGCACAAAGCAAAGGTCTTAAGATGGTCTATGTCAGTTTGGGTGTCAGAGTTGGAGTCGGAGTCCAACTCTGCAAGTGGCGAAGGAGGCTGGGAATCCGCCGGCGACGTACCAGCGGCTCCGGGCATTGGCGGGTCGACGTTGGCGGCATTGCAGCAGGGCGGCTCCGTGTCGTGGAATTGACGCCCTTGCCACTCTAAGTAGGAGCGAATGAAGTGGAGGCCGCGCGGCGACAGCCAGGACCCGGATTCGGCTCCTGAGGAGGCGGTGGGCGAGATGCTGGCAACGCCGCCGGACCGACGAGCAGGGGCGGGTACGACCATGCGCCTGAGCTCTGTGTGTCTGGGGGAGACTGATTGCTTCATTGCGTCGGACGGGCAGTAGGACTGAAACGCGAGTGTTTGGGAAGAGAACTATGGGTAGAGTGGTTCGGAACTGGCAAGGACGCCGATGGTGGTAGGAATACAATGGCCAGATTCCATGAGAAGTTGTGCAAGCTTATGTGACAACCTAAGCAACGGGCCTCTAGATCGAGTGGTTGTGATTCATCTACAAGCTTCCATGGGCGTTGTGGCAAGCTTCCATGGGAAATTAGGCAATGGGCGCCTTGGCCTGTCGAGGAAAGCTACGGCCGGATGTTACTGTTAAGAAAAGGTGACCAGACCGGACTAAATTCTGTGTTGATTTTGTGGGCAAAATAGGATGACTACGGCCGGATCTTACTTATCTGCAAAAGTGACCAAACCGGACTAAATGGTTCTTTGAATTGTTATTAGGATAATACGATCGCATTATTCGAACGAACGTCCATTCTAAAGTGACTAATTAAACATCACAATTTCCACATACATAAGACAATGTTCCAACGAAATCTAACGACACTAATTAATATCACTGATAACATAACATCACAAAGTTCACATACATAAGACAATGTTCCAAAGAAATCTAAAGATACTAATTAACATCACAGATAACATAACAGCATAGATCTTCCACCGGCGCGGCTCCCTCACTCCATCTACTCCATCCATCCCTCATTCCTGGCCACGATGCGGTGGCAGCTCCACTTCTTCTTGTAGTTCTGCCTCAGGGGCGCAGACCTGGCCATCCCAAGGACATGGTCCTTGACCTCCTTCAGCTTGCGCCACCGGTGCATAAGGTTGGGGCAGACAGGGCACCCGTACGTGCCTGTTGACGGTCAATTTCCGTCAACCAAGAGCACTTGTTACACTTTGGTTTGAGATTTGAATTATAACTAATCCGCCACTAGGCATACTAATGATGTAACAAGTTCACACTTGCATGTAGTTTTTGGAGTTTATTGTTTACGCAGGAAATCAACGTTAAAGAGGAGACTTCCGGGATAAGTTCATCAAGCACTTTATGAGAAGATCATGAAGCCCGTCACAAGTCAAGACATGAAGTGAACATGACTCCAAATGACCCAAGGACCAAAGCATCAACACGTAAAACTCCAGGGACTAGGAGGTTTACCAACGAAATCAACTCAGCCCGAGAGATAGTTTCGCAACCCAGAACAGCATAATATTTCGGTGCAGATTCGGAGACTTAAACGGCCTCTAATGGCAAAAGTTTGACTACCAAAGTTGTGGGCCTCTACGATAGCTTCTATTTGGACATATGGAAGGCCCAATACGGGTCAAGGAGCTAGGAGATATGGCCCCCGAAATGCCAGCTGCGCAGATAAGTCCGAAATCAGACAGATTATCTTCCGAGGCTGTTTTGGGGATCTTATCTTCATTTCCAAGGAAAGCAATGAACACCAAAGTTGAAGATAATTTCGTGGCACACAACCTGGACACCGAATTTGCATTATTTGGAGTCCGGACGTGGGAGATATAGTGCCGGCAAGGAAGGACTACAAATCAGGAAAATCTGGACGGGGCTGATTTTATGGAAACCAAGTTTGCTTCTCTCCCAAGGAGGATCTCGTGCAAGGCAAGGTGGAGCACGCCCCAAGGCTCCCCAAGGGCATAAATACAAGCCCTTGGGCGCCCAAGGAGGGGGTTGGAATCGATCCATTCATCACAACTCGGCGAAACCTAGAAGCAAGCACCGGAGGGAGACGACGGCCGCCGCGAGTCTTCGAAGTTGTCTAGGAGATGGCCTAGGGCTACCCTAGCCGCCATGGCCTCCTTGCACGGTTGAGCCATGGTGGAGTTCCGGAGCTACGCATACCTCATCATAGGTATGGCCTCGGTGGTGATGATGTAATGCATACTTTCATGTGAGCAATGATAATCTTATCATCCGATCTTTTAAGCGATTCCATGTCTCCGTTCATGCTTTCTACCTATTGTGAATATGCTTATTCCTTAGTCTAATGCATGGTTAGACTACTTAGCATACTTTATGTAATCATGGTGATTAGATCTAGTATGTGGATCCTTCATGGTTTGTAGACACATTCACTTGGACGTGCCCCTAGACTCCCCGCATGAATAGGGGCGCATCGTGACAGGACGAAGGTTTCAAAAGGCGGATGTTTTCGGGAGGAAGACCGGAGGTAAGAATTTAAGGATGCTATTAGATAAGATGCTTGATTTGTTGCTCTTTAGCTGGAACTACAACTAGAAGGCGATAGGCCTAGTTACCCCTTTGGTTGCACTTTACCTAGCCTATGTTTGTGGATGTGATCGACCTATATGATATCGCTCATATCTATTAGGTTTACACCTTTGTATGCAATCGATGCTTCATGTTAGGTTAGATTGACTAGATAAGGTAGAGAACCTTAGCGGTTTGCTTCCGATACTTCGATTGACAAACCTTCCGATACTTCAGTCGGAGGTTCCTACAAGCAGATATGGCCGAATCACTGATGGTTGCATGTCGTGAATCTGGACAGCAAGCAAAGCTGAAGTGAAACAGCCATAACTCCCTCATATGGACTCCGATTAAGATGGATGAGTACCCGTTGGAAAGGTAATTTTATAAATTTTTCAATAGAATTATATTTTGGTATATGTTTTGTTATGTATACAGGGGGAAATCCATGAGGAAGAGGCAGCAGTATCGTGATGAGAACAAGAGAGTGGAGATGAGGACAACAACAACAAAGAGAAGTTTGGGCAATGCTTCCACTAGACCACACATGAAGAAATTCAGAAGCTTGGAACAAAACAGAGACCCCTGGAGCATTGGTAAATAAAGACACAAGTTGGCGACAATCCGACGCAAGGAGTTGTTTGGAGAAGACCACGATGGATTACACATAAAGGACAACATCTAATGGCACGGACACTTTGGGCTCTCACACGAAAGCTCATGGAGTTACATGAAGACACTTAAGAGATGTGTGAGCCCACAAATGAAGAGGAGTGATCCTACATAAACTGACCTTGACGACATGTGGCTCGAAGGAAGGAATTGAGAAAAAAGTCTACGCGAGCCACCTCCGATCATCAAGGATTGTTCGCTTTCAACTCCGGAGGACCACTCATGATGAAAAGCTCGAAGGCTAAGGTACACATTAAACTCTCAAGCTTCTTTTGGATATAATAACTTTATTTATATATATTCAGGTTCATATCCAATAGTATATTTTGATTCTATGCCTTGCACTTTTGATGATCATGATAGGCTAGAATTTCTTGAGAATGATAAAGAGGCTATGTTGTGCTTTAACTTTGTTAATTTGCATGCCTAATGAACCCATGCCTAATGAGAGCCTTAGCGCTGAGCAAGAAACTTATGCAACCTTTAATCACATTTTGTTCATCTAACTTTTACATTGTGGTTATGGTTGCACATGTTTTCAATACGTTTTGCAAATCCTAGACTTGCTTTGTGCTCGGTCAAGCTCATGACCTTAAAAGAGCGTGTGTCGGAAGAAGCAGTCAAGACAATATCATCCACGTAGAGAAGAATGTAGGCAATGTCGTCGCCATTCCGGTAGATGAATAGAGAAGTATCCATAGCAGACGGAACAAAACCCAATGAGCGAAGATATGTCGCAAACCGCTTATTCCAAGCACGAGGAGCCTACTTCAATCCATACAGAGACTTCTGAAGGAGACACACAAAATCAGGATGGACAGGATCAACAAAACCAGGAGGCTGCTCACAATAGACTATCTCCTCAAGATAACCATGAAGAAATGCATTCTTCATGTCCAACTGATGAATAGGCCATTGTCGAGAAGTTGCAATACTCAGTACAGTCCGAATCGTACCTTGTTTAACCACTGGACTGAAAGTCTCATCATAATCAACACCAGGCTTCTGATTATACCCCCGAGCCACCCAGCGGGCTTTATGCCTGGAAAGAGTACCACCAGCATTGTACTTCACTTTCCAAAGCCACCTACCAGTCACAACATTGACACCCGGTGGACGAGGCACAAGACGCCAGGTACCATTATCCACCAATGCCTGGAACTCATCAGCCATAGCAGCTCGCCAATTTGGGTCAGCAAGCGCACTGCGATAATTACTCGGGACAGGAGATGCAATCGAAGGAGTAGCAGAAAGGCCCTTGTATTTAACTGGCGGAATTGTACCGGTCTGAAGACGTGTCAATCGTCGTAAAGCAGCAGGAGGCGGAGCATTGCTGGTCATGGGACGTCGAGGCGGTGAGGGAGACCGCAATGGTGGACGAGGGCCACCATGATGGTGATTCGGCTGGGGGCCATGCACATGCGCAGGACGGCGACCGTAGACAGCTCGCCCGAAGCATCCAGGAACATCCGGCGTTGGCACGGGCGTGGGTGCTGGCGACGGTGAGGGCGCCGGCGGGGAGTGCGCCGGCGCAGGCGACACAGGGGACGCCGGCATGGGAGCAGGAGACACTGGTGCTGATGAAGCCGTCGCTGGCACAGGGACCGGCGTGTGCGTCGCAGGGGACGCTGGCACGGGCGCAGGTGGCTCCGGCACTAGTGCAGGTGACGCATAGGGCGCCGCAGATGGCACCGGTGCTGGCGCAGGCGACGCTGGGGGCACCGCAGATGGCACCGGTGCTGGCGTAGGTGACGCTAGAGGCGCCGCAGGTGGCGCTGGCGCTTGCGCAGGTGACGCCGCAGGTTGCGCCGACATTGGCACAGACGGCGCAGGGGACGCCGCAGTGTGTGTCGGGGAGGGAGGTGCAGGAGTGCTCCTGCCCGCACTGGAAGACGCCGAAGGTTCCAATGGAGGTACGAAATCACACCCATCAGAAGCAGAGCACGGTCGCTCGACGTCCATGGAGGACGGAGCAGCCGCGAAGGGACCACTAGCTGCATGATTAGTACAACAAGGTGCAACAATATCCAAATCGTCACCGAGGAGGAAATCAAAGGAGCTGGTGGAAGGAAGAGGGGAAGCGCTCGCAAACGGAAAAACAGACTCATCAAAGACGACGTGTCGTGATATGATAATCCGTTTGGTGATGATGTCGAGACAGCGGTACCCCTTGTGCGAGGAGGGATACCCTAAGAACACACAGGGTGTCGAACGAGGCGCAAGCTTATGCAGTGAGGTGGTCTGCAGGTTAGGATAACACAAACAGCCGAAGACACGAAGATGCTCATAAGCTGGCAGTGAACCGAAAAGACGGTAGTAGGGAAGCTCATGGTTAATGGATGAAGACGGGCGGCGGTTAAGCAGATACATAGCTGCGGAGAGGGCCTCAGCCCAATATTTAGGTGGCATTGATGCTTGGAGGAGTAAGGTGCGCACAGAATTGTTGAGCGTACGAAGAATACGTTCAGTCTTACCGTTTTGTGGGGAGGTGTATGGGCAGGAGAGGTGGAAAACAATGTCGTGCGTAGGAAGGGTACTATGCATGGCGTGGTTAACAAACTCAGTGCCGTTATCAGCCTGAAAGCACTTAACGGAATGACTAAACTGCGTGCGAGCAAGAGCAATAAAATCAACAATGTGTTGATGCACCTCAGACTTGCTCTTCAAAGGATATGTCCAGCAAAAGTGCGTAAAATCATCCAGCAAAACTAAATAATACTTGCAACCAGATATGATAGAAACCGGAGAGGTCTAGACATCACAATGAACAATCTCAAAAGGGGAAACAGTTTTAGAAGTGGAGGTACTAAAGGTGAGACGTACATGTTTGCTAAGCTGACAAGCGTGGCACAGCGAGGCGTCTATTTTATTACAAGAAATCAAACTGTTCTTCCTAAGCGAAGCTAAGGCGGCTGGACTGGGATGACTGAGACGACGATGCCACAAGGAGCTGGAGGCGGCGAGCATGGCTTGGGCGGCTGCTGGGATTGCTGAGGAGATGGTGTAGAGATCGCCAGCACTATTGCAGCGAAGAATCACGCGTCCCGTCCTGAGTTCCTTGACAGAAAAACCAAAAGCGTCAAATTTGATTGAACAGCTATTGTCGCGGGTGAATTGGTGAACTGATAAAAGGTTGTGGATGATGGATGGTGCGACAAGGACATTGTTTAAAATGAATTGGGACGTGTCGGTACTAAGGATAGAGGAACCTCGAGACGTGACAGGGATACGTGCACCATTGCCTACAGTAATCGAAGAATGAGCAGCGGGAAGGCGGGAGAGGAGTATACCATCCGAGGAGTGCATGTGCGTAGAGGCGCCCGTGTCCATCACCCAAGCATTGCCCTGCATCGCAAGCTGCTGTATGGCAGCAGTCAAGCCGGCCGCGTCCCAAGAAGTCGAGCTGGAGCCGAAGGCGGTGTTAGCCTGCGGAGGAGGGCCGAGTACACCCTGGCCGCCGCGCCACTGTCCGCCGCTGCCACCGCCCAGCGCCCCCTGAAGAGCCTGCGGATTGATGCAAATCCACAGACCATTAGAGTTGGGGGCACGGAACTGCTGGCCGCCGCTGTTGCCGCCGCCACCACCGTTGCGCCTTCCTGAATTCTTCTTGCGACGCTGCTGGCCGCCACCGTTGCCCTACTGCGGCTGCTGTTGCTGCTGCTGCTGCGACTGCTGAGGGGGCTTCTGCGAGATCGTGGAGTGGCAGGCTAAACCAATGCAACCAGACGAGGTGGAGCCAGACGAGGTGGAGGAGGCGACGAGGGCATTGGTGGCCTCAACCTTGGCTTCGTTCTCCAAGCGCAGCTCCTTGAGTTTGAGCTGATCGAGGGCTGTCGAGAAAGTCATGCCAGGGGTGCCGGTGATGATGTCGGCGGCGGTGCTGAAACGAGAGTTAACGCCGCGGAGGAGGTTGAGCAGCAGGGTGGGGGCGTCAAAATCCTTGCCAACATCACGGAGTGCATCGACAGCCTTCTTCATCTTCTTCCCATAGTCTTCAACGGAGAGATCGCCCTGAGTCATGGTGTGGAAGGAGTGACTCAGGAAGATGGCGCGAGGTGCCTGGTTCACCGTGAAGTGGCCCTCAATGGCCGCCCATAGCTGGCGAGCCGTCTGGTCGGGCTCCATGGTGAAGTCGAGGACGGAGGAGTCGACGGAGCCGCACAGCCAACTGCGAATACAGGAGTCCGCTTGCCGCCATGCGTCAGTGACCGGGTCAGGCACCGGGGTGCCGTCGATGTAGGCGAGAAGGTCGAACTTCTCGCACAGCGACTCGAAGAAGGACTTCCACTGGTTGTAGTTGGAGGAACGGAGCTCCAGCTTCACGGGGACATGGGAGGAGACGTTGATGGTGGCGTAGTTGGCCGCCATTGGATCGTCGAGGATGTCGTCGAAGAAGTAGGGGAAGGAGAAACCGACGGAGTCGTCGGAATCGCTGTCACCGGCGGAGGGGTCGTCGGTGGTGACACAGGACATCAACAGATTGAATCTGTTGAGGAGAGCGACACCCTAGGGAAGGGCGACGCTGGTGTGGTGGAGGGGACGCACAGCCAGGGAGACGGCGGCGTGTTGAGCAGCGGAAGAGAGGAGGGGCGCACAGCCAAGGAAGGGGTGACGTGCGCTAGGGTTGGGGCATTACTGTTCACGCGTGAACAGTAACTTGAGGTGGGGGATGGGGAGAACGAAACAGGCCTTGGGTTAGGCTCTATACCATGTAGAATATTGGGCAAACACCACACACCCAGTATAGGGGGGTTGACCTTCATTATATAGGCTGGATACGGCTTGGAGTACAAGTAATACAATACAAGACCATATACAACACTATATGTCTAGCACTAACCATGTAGGTCATTAAACCTTAACAAAGAGGAGAGAAGCCATGCCCCAAAGGAATTGCAAGCCCGTCCATCGCCTTCCCCGAACTTCGAAGATGACGTCGCTATTTTCATCAGTTTTGAGCACCTGATCAGATATGTAGAACAAGGAGAAAGTTGAAAATCAGAAGCTCCATCAAGTGCCGATTCCAACACCTCTGAGGTTAACGAATTTGAAGACCCGTACAAGGAGATATGGCGAAAACATTAGGCGCTGCGCAGTCTGAAATCTTTGGACAGATTGCAGCGTTGGAGTAAAACGGGCGTAACTCACTCATTCGGAGTCCGTTGGGGGTCAACAAAGACTTGATGGAAAGATAATTTCATGTGCCACGCGTGGAAGTTATTGTTTGCTACATGATCTGTTCTGGAGACAGAGTATAATTCATGAAATGACGAAGAACAAATGAAAAGGAGGGGATGATGATGCAAGAGATGATCGGGCAAGCCTCTCATCAAGCAAAATGATCGTGTCAAGCATGGAGAGTGGATCAAAGCTACATGGACATCTTCAAATCTTACATGAAGGACCATGGCTTCACGACCACGAGGAGGTACGTAAGAAAGTCGAGCTCTATGACTTTAAATGAAGCGCTTTGCGGGAGGCAACCCGTTTTCTTTTGTTTATGTTTATATATATTATGACCATCTACATTATGATCTTAAACTGAACCATAAAGTAATATTGTACCATTGCTCTAATAAATACCACAACACCATGTTGTTTAATTTAATTTCTATTGAGGGAGCACTTTGTTATTTGATCTTGGAAAGCTTGTAGACCCTTTTTGTGTGCCTATTAGTGTTTAGAGTCATTTTTCTTTTGTGTCTTTTTAGAGAGAAAAATGAAGTTGGCACCATCCTTTAATTCTAAACCTTGTGGCTAGTTAATTTAGGCTAACTTTTGTTTTTAAACAACCACCATATCATGTTGTTTTGTTCATCCATGTTATATTGCATTGCATGTTGTGTTTATCTAACTTTTTGTCCATCCAACCTAAGCCTTCCCATAGCCCCCACCAAAAACCATAGCCATTAGAGGTAGGATTGCTTGTGTTGACCGTTTGCCGTCACCATCTGGATTGGACAAGTCTATCTCTATCCTCTTTTCTAACTAAAAACTTTGACTAGCCTCCCCATAAAATCCTTAGGAAAACCTTTCACACCTTTAGCCATCATAAAACCATAGGTTTGTTTTTCATTAAAGGACTCGTAGCACCACCTTAGTTAGAATTTCTATACTTGACTTCCTCTCTTCAAAATCCTTGTTTGAGCCAAAATATAGCATACCCATAACCTACCCTTAAACCTTGTTAGTTTGGTTGATTGATTCTTTTCGATGGGTGACTTCCTTGTTGGCAATGCTTACTTCGTATGAAGTGTGAGATCAAGCTTTGTCCTTTGCTTATTATAGACCGCATCGAAAGTGTTTTTCAAATCTTGCTAATGTTTGTTTGTGCTAACTTTTTGCATTTGCATTTTGCATCCACCTCATTGTCATCATCACATTTATGTTAGCTTGGTCTTTTTGTGAAACTTTATGATGAATGCTTTCATATCTATGTTAATGCTTGTCGACATGCGTTACTATTTTTTTGCAATCTTGTGTAAACATGGTGTTTAGACATGATTGGGGACCACCATCATTCAGTTTTATATACCTTGCTATCATATTACATTGGTTGATTTGAAAACTTTGCAATGCGCCCTATTTTTCTTGCACTATAAGGAATTACTAATCTCGAGATAAGCATGGTGTTTTGACCTTGGTTAATAAATCTTTATGGCAAGGAAGAAGTTTGGCAACCACTTTGTAAGCATGGAGCTTAGGATTTGGTGTAAACATTTCTTTGTTTTTATATCATCCTTTCATTTGCATACACACTTGCACACACGTACACCCAATAGGTTTTAATTTTTCTTTCACTAGATTAACTATGCCACAAGTTAAGATCTTAGGGGATGTCTTTGGTTTGTTAGCATAGAGTGAGTATTCCCGACCGTCACCTCGGGGGTACTTTGTGCTTTAGAGTTGTTTTGTAGGTATGATGAATCGCTCCCATGAGTTAGCGATGAAAGATGAAAATAAGATCGTCAACACCTCCAAAATCCCAGAAGAAACACCGCTGTCCTCATTAAAATTGAGAACATGTTCAGAGATGTACAAAAGAGGAAAATTTGGATATTCAGGAGCTCCACTAAGTCTTCTTTACAACGCATCAAGATCCAACATTTTAGGAGACCCGTGCAAGGAGTTACAACCAAATCATTGGGCGTCACACGTTCTGAAATCAGCCCGGGACAATTTGCATCGATGGAGTAAAAAGGGCGTAACTCTCTTGTTCGGAGTCCGATTGGGGTGAATGACCACTCATTGGAAAGATAATTTCAAGACCTTTACAATGGAGCAATGGTTCAGTACATGTTCTGTTCTGGAAGTTGAATAAAAATTCGTGAAAGTTGAAGCAGTGATAAAGGACAACATGGAAGGAGGTGATGACGAGTTGAGAAACGATTGGGACTAAGGCTTGTGACAAAGGGTGGACGTTGGAGGAAGATCAAGGCAACAAAAGACAAGAGTACAATGATATGGTGGTAGGACTTCAATAAATACATGATGATTCATCATCTTCCATGCCTAGCAACATGCTAAGCATGGGGGAGGACTTGGTGGACATAAGAAGACCGCATGGAGAACAAAGATCACGGTTGCCACGGGATGCTAATTTTCTTCTTCCATGTTAAGCACAAAGCTTAAGCATGGGGGAGGCCGCGCTACACTTCAAGCATCAAAAGACGGTAACAATTCTTCAACCCTCTTTTGCCCTTGTCTTTCTATATGTCTGCATATATGTATGTGCTTTCCACAACCTTAGATACAACCTTCGTATATATCTCTTTAGAATGACATGGCTACTAGGAGTACAACCTAGGTTTGTTTTTGTTTTCAATAATAATCACCGTTACCATGAGCTCACCATGATGATATCTTGTATGCTCTTACTTATGGATACATGATGATTTATGCCACTTTGCTCATTCTTGTGCTTGGTTTGTATATGATTAAGCTAGTGCTCTCTTTAAATATGATCTGAAAACTAAATTAATGCTAGCCTAATCTTTTGTGGAGGTTATGATAACTTGAGACCCATAGTATTTTTCGTTGCTCTCACTTTTGAATGAATCAAAGATCATTTATTTTTGTTCTTAAAAGATATGCTAACCTTGTCTTTGATACCACTTGCATTTTGCTCAACCTATCCAAAGCCTTATATTCATTGAGTTCAAAAACCTTAGTATACAAGATTTATTTTTGGGTGCATTGATTCAAGGCTTCATTTCTCTGGCTCAAGACTAAGAAGCTGGTCATTCCGTTTTTGTGTATCTATCTTTGTGCTAGCCTTTTCTATCCGTGCATTGTGAGTTTCAACATCGGGAATTTCGCAAACCTCGCCGGATATCCACCCACAAACCCAAAATATCTTTTTGTGCATACCTCCTTGACCTCAACCCAAAACTTTGAGTATGGATAAATATTTCAAAGAAGATTACAAGGAAGGTGCCGTCAAGTGGAGCAATATTTTGGGAGACCTCCATAAAAGGATCCCTAGAAGGTTTCAAGTATCTCTTTTCAAGAAAATACAAGAATTTTAGCACTTACCTTGGCACAATCATCACCTCTTTGCTTCGGGATGAGCAACGTCTAAGTATGGGGGGGTTGCCAAGGAAGTACTAGTGTAGTCTAGAGTTCAAGGGGAGTAAAAAAAAGAAAAAAAAGAAAAAAAGTGATGAAAGAAAAAATATAAAGAAGGAAAAGTATGATGAGAAAAGAAATAAAAATAAATATAATAAAGCTCCCCGGTTCTCTAGCTACATTTGGAAATTTCAAAAGGATTTCAAGATCAAGACCCATACTCATCTTTCCAACCATGTGCAATCCGATAACGAAGACTTCGCTTGTGCCTCAGGATCATCCTTTGCCATTTGCACATGTCCACCTATCCAAAAAGTGTGTGTTTTTCTCTTCCCCCTCCGTGGAACATTATTTTCCAATGACCTTTTTGACGAGTCTTGGTAAGTCCATGAGAAGCTTGTCTTGTTTTGATAATATCTCAACTATAATATCTTGGTAGGACTAAACTTTCTCATAGCTCCATATAAAGCCTTCCACCCAATATTTGAGAGAGGAAAGGAGTAGAACAAGTAGGCTTGAGAGACATGATGAGATGAGAGTTCATGAGCAAGATGCAAGGAGGTTTATTATTGATCTTGGTAAAGCAATTTTTCTTCATCCCGCTCTTTATTTTCAAAATTTCCGAGATTTGTTTAAAATTTGAGAGCAAAATTAATTACTTGTGGAAAGAGCTAAAATGATATCTACCCTCCATAGAGATGAAAGCTAGCTACATTATGGAACTTTAACAAATATAAACTTGCAGAGCATTATGTTTTCCCATGTTTGATCAAGTGCAAGGTACGAACATTGAAAGGCAATACTGACATCCATTAAAGGCTTACTCGAGGACGAGCAAGGTTTAAGCATGGGGGTATGTTGACAGTCGATTTCCGTCAACCAAGAGCACTTGTTACACTTTGGTTTGAGATTTGAATTATAACTAATCCGCCACTAGGCATACTAATGATGTAACAAGTTCACACTTGCATGTAGTTTTTGGAGTTTATTGTTTACGCAGGAAATCAACGTTAAAGCGGAGACTTCCGGGATAAGTTCATCAAGCACTTTATGAGAAGATCATGAAGCCCGTCACAAAGTCAAGAAATGAAGTGAACATGACGCCAAATGACCCAAGGACCGAAGCATCAACACGTAAAACTCCAGGGACGAGGAGGTTTACCAACGAGATCAACTCACCCCGAGAGATATTCTCGCAGCCCAGAACAGCATGATCTTTCGGTGCGGATTCGGAGACTTAAACGGCCTCTAATGGCAAAAGTTTGACTATCAAAGTTATGGGCCTCCACGATAGCTTCGATTTGGACATACGGAAGGCCCAATTCGGGTCAAGGAGCTAGGAGATATGGCCCCCGAAATGCCAGCTGCGCAGACAAGTCCGAAATCAGACAGATTATCTTCCGAGGCTGTTTTGGGATCTTATCTTCACTTCCAAGGAAAGCAATGAATACCAAAGTTGAAGATGATTTTGTGGCACACAACCTGGACACCGAATTTGCATTATTTGGAGTCCAGACGTGGGAGATATGGTGCCGGCAAGGAAGGGCTATGAATCAGGAAAATCTGGACGAGGCTGATTTTATGGAAACCAAGTTTGCTTCTCTCCCAAGGAGGATCTCGTGCAAGGCAAGGTGGAGCAAGCCCCAAGGCTCCCCAAGGGCATAAATACAAGCCCTTTGGTGGCCAAGGAGGGGGGTGGAATCGATCCATTCATCACAACTCGGCGAAACCTAGAAGCAAGCACCGGAGGGAGACGACGGCCGCCGCAAGTCTTCGAAGTTGTCTAGGAGATGGGCTAGGACTACCCTAGCCGCCATGGCCTGCTTACACGGTTGAGCCATGGTGGTGTTCTGGAGCTACGCATACGTCATCGTAGGTATGGCCTCGGTGATGATGATGTAATGCATTCTTTCATGTGAGCAATGGTAATCTTGTCATCCGATCTTTTAAGCGATTCCATGTCTCTGTTCATGCTTTCTACCTATTGTGAATATGCTTATTCCTTAGTCTAATGCATGGTTAGACTACTTAGCATACTTTATGTAATCATGGTGATTAGATCTAGTATGTGGATCCTTAATGGTTTGTAGACACGTTCACTTGGACGTGCCCCTAGACTCCCCGCATAAATAGGGGCGCGTCGTGACAGGATGAAGGTTTCGAAAGGCGGATGTTTTCGGGAGGAAGACCGGAGGTAGGAATTTAAGGATGCTATTAGATGAGATGCTTGATTTGTTGCTCTTTAGCTGGAACTACAACTAGAAGGCGATAGGCCTAGTTACCCCTTTGGTTGCACTTTACCTAGCCTATGTTTGTGGATGTGATCGACCAATATGCTATCGCTCATATCTATTAGGATTACCCCTTTGTATGCAATCGATGCTTCATGTTAGGTTAGGTTGACTAGATAAGGTAGAGAACCTTAGCGGTTTGCTTCCGATCCTTGGATTGACAAACCTTGGGGACCCTCCTTGGTGAAAAAGGCACCAAGTCACTCGTACGCTTACGGTGAATTTCAACAAGGTTTTGAACCGTCAACAGTGCCATTCAAGCACAAGAAGACGCGCAAAGCATCGCCCCGGGGGACCGGAGGGATGTAGCCGTGGAAACGGTCCTCAGACGAGTCTGTGTCAGCTTGGGAGTCGGAGTCGGAGTCGTCAGATTAAAACTCACCAGTAGGAAGGGTAACCGTAAATATAAGCTTCCGAGGTGGCGACGGTGGAGGAGGCTGGATATCCGTCAACAAGACACCAGCTGCTCGTGGTAAAGTGCCGGCGATCGACGGCGGGTCGACGTTGGCGTCATCGGAGGGTGGCGGCAGCAACGGTGGAGGAGGCTGGGAATCCACCGGCGAGCCACCACTGGCTCTTGGGAAACCGCTGACGAGCAACGGCGGGTCGACGTTGGCGGCGTCGGAGCTCGGCGGCGGTTGGTCGACGTTGGCGGCGTCGGAGCGCGGTGGCGGTGTGCCGTGGATGTGGCCCCACAGCACCTTCGTGAACATGCAGGCGAAGTGCTGGCCGTCGCGCGGCGGCACCCAGTCACGGGCGCGTGAAGAGGATGTGGCGCCGGAGGATCGGTTGAAGGGCGAGGGTGAGAGCCGGCGTGACAGGGAGCCGGTGGGGGATAGCCGTCGCGACGGGGAACTAGTGGGGGATAGTCGGCGCGACAGGGAGCCTGATCGCTTCATTGCGTCGGCCGGGTAGGAGTGAGGCGCAAGAGTTTGGGAAGTGGTAGCGTGGTTCAGAACTGGCGAGGACGCCGATGGTGGGGGTAGGAATGGTGAATTATGTGGAGTTACTCGCCTTGTCTGGGAAGTTGTGCCGCTTCGGTGAGAAGGTAAGCAACGGGCACCTCTTGAGTCTTGACTCTTGAGTGGCTTCCATTCATCTTCCACCGTTGAGGGGCTGATGTGTGGGTCCCCGCGCCATATGACCAACACGTTTGTGATCTCTTGATGATGGCAACCACCTTCCATGGGAAGTTGTGGCACGAGGATGGCAATAGTCGGATATTACTGTTAAGAAAAAGTGACAAGACTGGACTAAATTATTTGTTGATTTGTTGGCAAAATAGGTTCACATTTTTCGAATGAACATCCATCCAAAGTACTCCATAGGAGGAAACAGAGTTATCTGATCATACACTAATAAGCATTACAGCAAAGTGACACTTGTTATTGCTGGTAATTATCTTTTCATCCAGTCTGGGTCGTCGAGGATCAAAGGCGCCGCCTCGCCGTCGAGCAGGAACGGGTCCAACATCGGGGGCTGAGCGGCTGGCAACACCGCTGGCCTTTCGAGCAGGGACAGGAACATCCGTGCCCCTGAGCTCTCCGGGACAGTCGGCGCGGCGAGCGCACTTGACATCAATGGCCGAGCGGCTGGCAACGTCGCCGGCCTATCGAGCAGGGACGGGAACGGTCGTGCTCCTGAGCTCTCCGGGACGGCGGACGCACTTGACATCAATGGCGGAGTGGAGGGCCACGGCTGCCACGTGCGACCAGCCCGGCCTCTCGGGTACTCCACCCACTTCACGCCAGCTTCTGGTGGCTGCGGGATCGATTAGGCGACCAGAGAGGGGGGGGAGTGAATGGGAGCCGATACAAATTCTTCCCGAAAGATGAACTCGGCCTATGTCCCAAATTCACAACCGGGGATGACCACACGAGTTTGCCAAGGTCGCGTAGTCACAACGGACCTACCAACCCTAGGAACAAACCCTAACTCAAAGCAACACGGAAGCACAACTCAAGAAGCAAGAGACTTAGCCTATCTGCGAAGCCTGGGGCGGACGGTCTGCGGTGACCGGGCGGACATTCCGCTAAAGCCAGGCGGACAGTCCGCGGGACCACGGCAGACGGTCCGCAAAAACTCCCCAAGCAACCAGTACTGCACCTCGAAATACGGACAGTCCGTACCCTACCCTCGGACGGTCCGTGAGCAACTCGTACCACGCGGACGGTTCGAGACGGGGGGGCGGACATGCAACAAAATCCTAGCTACTCCTCGGATCGAAACGCCTCTAGTTCAAGAACTGAAGAACAGGTGACGAACACGTGTCCTCGCGGACTGTCCGCCGACCAGGCGCGGACGGTCCGCCAGGCACGGACAGATCTGCTCGAGCTCGAAAACGAGAAGTCAACCCCTTCTAACCATCCATCGATCTCCCAAGCGGCTTGAGCTCTTGAGACAAGATTTGGGGGAGATGTGAAGCGTCCCTAGGGGATGCTATACCCCCAAAACTTGAGCCCTCAAACGAACTAAATCACCGGGAATCGAATCGCAACCGAGCTCCACCAAAAAGCTAGGGTTCCAACCGAAATCCTTCAATTGGAGGCCAAATCCGGAGATTGGGGGTCAAGATCAAGCACAAAGATGCACAAGACATCTATCCATGATCCCCACCAACAAATCCGAACCCAAACACCTCAGAATTGAAGGAACAAGGCGCGCACAAAAATCCAACGAAAATAGCTCGAAAAAGACAGGAAAATCACACGAGCTACAAGAAGGAAATCAACGCAACCATGAATGCTTCCATACACTCGGAGGTCAGATTCTCTACAAAGCGGTGAAGAAAATCAACGCCTATGGAGCAAGGAAATGAGAAGCAGTCCGGATGGATGGTTTGCCCAGAAAACCCTAGAGCTATATATATGAGTCCCTCTGGGTTGGGCAAATGACCAAGCTACCCCTAGCACTTAAACTTAAGATACAAACCCCTCAGGGGCAAGTAGGTCATGTAGCACTCCTCTTCATCGCACGGCCACGCCTTCGCCGCAGTTCGCGTCCTCCCGACGCAAGCCCTGCGATCCCGCCACGTGTCCGCCGGCATCGAAGCTTCCCGGCGCGCCCAGATCCCGTCTCCGCCCGCCGAGCCTCCGGTCTTGGTTTTGTGGCTCAACCAAGTAACCTGACGGTTTTGTGGTGAACCGCTGCAAACCCCGCGTGCAGACTCCGGTCGTGAGCCGCTACCCTGCACCGGCTCCGGTCGACGACTTCGTCTTGCTTTTCTTGCCACCATGCGGCCCGCACTTGACCCCGCTGGCCACCGGGTCCCTCGAGCCGAGCCTACTTGTCTCTCCACTCCTCGGAGGCCCCACAAGGCATAGACCTTTCGCGCCCGCTCTTCACCTGCACCAATGCAAATCAAGCCGCAACCTGCACCTGCAATACTCGTCCAAGAGTCAGTCCACACCACGTTGTCAATCACTCATCACACCAGGGAGCGACCATCCACCGGTCCTCGGACGCTCCGGACCTCAAGCTCCCCCTTGATGAGTGCATTGACAACACACACATAGTAACCAATTCAGAGAAAAGAGAAAAAGAAAAGAATCAACTGAAAAACTCAAACAAGTGATCAGAAGCCAGACAAAAGCCGAAACGAGATCACTTGAGAGAGAAAAATCTCGGTCCCCTAAGACAAGGGCAACGGCTCGACACAACCGAGATAAAATGCTCCAAAATTACCGACTCCTCAAGGTGAGGCAAAAGGGCTCGACACCATCGGAAAAAGAGCACTACTAAAATTCAGGCGAAAAAGAGCTCCCAAATGCACATGAATGCAAGCTACCCCTGAACAAATGCATTTCTCCCTATTTGATGCAAAACTCCCCCTGGATGCAAGACCTTTCTCCAAAGCATGAATTGGGTACTATTCCTCCCCCTTGTTGGTAATGCATGAATTAAGTCTACAAATGGAAGCATGTGCTTCTCAAATAGACAAAGAGCACTACAACATGCTAAAAATGAGACATAGACAAGCAAGATAGCCACAAATTTGGTACAAGCATCGCCAACAAGATAGATAGGGACATATAAGCAAGTGACATAGCCATGATCAAAGTAAAACATTTTCACAAAAATTTCCCTCTCATGAGCATAGGACCTAAACATGATCAAAAAGAGCACAAACAACACATATCTCACAAACTTCATGCGAGGTCACAAATTCTTATCACAAGATCATCACAAATACCTACAAGCTATCTCATATCATGTCAAAGCCATCGAGCCATGTGTCCACTTCTAAATGTGAGACTTCTCAACGGTGAACATCATGCAACGGTTTAGCAACCAAGATAAGGAATTTAAAGCATACATGACATGGAAGCATAATTTTCAAGCACAAGCATTTCATATACCAATTTCATGATTTACAAATTAAGCATGGTACATGAAGTGCCTTTGTGGCAAAAAGAAGCTTAGGCTTCTCCACAATGTAGCATGTAGGCTAAAAATTCATGATGATAAATGGGTCTTTGATCCCAAATGAAAAGAACATGGTTCCAAGCACAAATTAAGCAAGGTATAGCCATAAGTGCACAAAATCAACATGAAAGGCATTCAACTCATAAGAGAGGATCGTATATAGCATTTTTACAAAAGTAAGCCATCCACAAGCATATACATCCCAAAGCTACCAAGAGCATCGCTATACATCACATGAGCATCACTAGCAAAGTTATAATCTCATATCCAGCACATCATGGTGATCCAAGTATATAGGAGAAGCACATCTCATATGATACATATGCAGTCTATGATACAAAGATGCAAGCATGATATGATACATAAATGAAAATGCAACATGAGTATGTACATCAAACCCCCAACCAAGGCTCAAAAAGGAAAAAGAACACCAAGCTCCCCTCGCAAACGGGCAAATGTAGCTTGGTCCAAAGGTTTGGTTAGGATATCGGCAAGCTGCTTTTAGGTTGGCACATGGATGAGGTCTATGTTTCCCTTCTCAACATTGTCTCTCAGGAAGTGGTACCTCACCTCTATATGTTTGGTTCTGGAGTGAAGCACGGGGTTTTTGGCAACACTAATGGCACTCGTGCTGTCACACATGAGAGGTACATGGGAACACTCCTCACCAAAGTCACTCAACGTGTATGTGATCCAAAGCAGCTGTGAGCAACAACTAGCAGCAGCAACATACTCGGCTTCTGTGGTAGACTGAGCTACACTAGACTGTTTGCGAGAAGACCAAGAAACAAGCGAAGATCCCAAAAACTGGCACGTCCCCGAAGTCGACTTCCTATCGACTAGACACCCCGCAAAGTCGGCATCCGAAAACCCAAGAAGCGAAAGAGAAGAGGACGCCGAGTACCAAAGACCAAGCTCAGGAGTGTATCAAAGATACCTGAAGATCCGCTTGACGGCCTGCCGATGTGAAGTCCTCGGCGACGCCTGAAAACGAGCGCACAGACACACAAAAAACTGAATGTCTGGCCTCGTCGCCGTCAAGTACAAAAGGGAGCCGATCATGCTCCGGTACTCCTTCTGGTCCACAGGCTCTCCGTCCTCGTTCGCATCCAACGCTGTAGTCGTACTCATCAGTGTCGACAGGGGCTTCGAGTCGTCCATCTTGAACTTCTTGAGGATGTCCTTCGTGTACTTGGCTTGATACACAAAGGTTCCCTCCTTCGCCTGCTTGATCTGAAGCCCGAGAAAGAACTGCAATTCTCCCATCATGGACATCTCGAATTCTTTGCTCATGTCCTATGCAAACCTCGCAACCAAAGAGTGAGACGAGCCGCCAAAGACAATATCATCCACGTACACCTGAACAATTAGGACATCATCACCCTGCCTGAGGAGAAAAAGTGTCTTATCAACCTTGCCCATCTCAAACCCCTTGCTGAACAAGAACCCCCTCAAACGGCCATACCAAGCACGGGGAGCTTGTTTCAGCCCATACAACGCCTTCCTCAGCCTATACACCCGGTGAGGAAACTCAGCACTCTCAAAGCCCGGTGGTTGCTTCACATAAACCTCTTCTTCTAAAAACCCATTCAAGAAGGCACTCTTCACATCCATTTGGTACAATTTGAACCCTTTAGCCACGGAAAAGGCTAGAAGGATCCTAATCGCCTCCAAATGGGCTATAGGAGCAAATGTCTCCTCATAGTCTATCCCCTCCTTCTGACTATATCCCTTAGCAACCAACCTCGATTTGTTTCTCACCACCTCACCATTCTCACCCTGTTTGTTCTTCCACACCCATTTTGTCCCGATAGGTTTGCAATGTGGTGGTGGCTCTACCAACTCCCAAACTTGATTTCTCTCAAAGTTCTCTAACTCCTCATGCATTGCGTTCACCCAATTAGGATCAGAGAGGGCGTGTCCAATGTCTTTCGGCTCAAAGGTAGCAACAAAAGCCGAATGAGCAAAGTGAGAAACATTCCTAGACCTTGACCGTGTCGTACGTTCAATGATGTCGCCGATGATTCTTGAGGGAGGATGATCAACTTGAACGCGCCTCGGTGCCTCTGGCCTGGAGACAACCTCCCCCTCAACTGCAGCTTCCACTTGATCTTGCTGGATCGTAGTCGGTGTAGGAGCTGGACCATCCTGCACCGTAGTCATCGTAGTGGAAGTAGAGGGTACATGCTCGGCTGGAGCTTCACCATCATCACCATCATCCTCTCCAGCATCATCCTCCTCGTCCTCAAAGATCTTCTTGCCAATCTCGTCGTCACCTGCACACTCAAAGACAGTCGAACTGCATGGCTGGGTCTCGTCGAAGGTAACCTCGCAAGTTTCCATGACTAGGTTAGTATAAAGGTTGAGCACACAGAATGCTCGAGAATGACTAGCATAACCCAAAAAGATCCCATCGAAAGACCTTGACTCAAACTTATCAAGCCTACCCTTCTTGAGAATAAAGCACCGACAACCAAAAGCCCTGAAATGGCTCACTCTAGGTGCTCGCCCGTGCATGAGCTCATAGCACGTCTTGTTCAAGAAGGCCCAAAGAAAAATCCGGTTCCCAACATGGCACGCGGTATTCACCGCCTCAGCCCAATATCTCCTCGGAGTCCTATGCTCATCGAGCATCGTCCGAGCCATCTCACAAAGGGAACGATTTTTCCTCTCAACCACACCATTTTGACAAGCCACATAGGGAGAAGAGAATTGATGTTCGAGACCCAAATCACGACAAAAGGTTTTGAAACGAGAGTTTTTAAATTCAGAACCATTGTCTCTACGGATAGCTCGAATGGCATCTCCATTCCTCTCATTCTTCAACCTCAAGATTAGATCCCTCACAAAACCAAACGTCTCCCCCTTGTCAGCTAAAAAGAAGACCCAAGCATAGCAAGAATAGTCATCCACTATCACCAGGACATACCATTTCCCACCCGCCGAGCACACACGAGCTGGACCAACCAAGTCCATATGGAACAGCTTGCATGGCCTCTCTGTCATAATGGATGTCAGAGGCGGGTGAGAGGCGGCGACCATCTTACCATGCCTACACGGAGCACATAACAAGTCCTTTTGGTATTTCAACTTAGGCAATCCTCGGACTAATCCTAGTCCACTCAAGCGTGACAACAAGTCAAAAGTCAAGTGACCTAGTCTCCTATGCCATTTCCAAAGCTCCGCCGAAACACCAGCAACCAAGCAACGAGAAGAGCCGACACACTGAGAAAAATCGGCTCTGAAAATCTGACCCATGAGAATCATCGTGCAGACAAGATCACCTTGAGAATCCAAAACATGCGAAGCGCCTGTTTTGAAACGGACCTCAAAACCCTCATCAAGAAGCTGGGAAACTGAAAGAAGATTGTACCCCAAAGACTTGACTAGAGAAACACACCTAAGAGTCACAGACTCGCTCACCTTCACCGTGCCTACTGAAAGCACTCTACCTTTCCCATTGTCCCCAAAAGTGATGTACTCTTTGGTCATCACCGGGGTGAGGCTAGAGAACCACCTTCGATCTCCGGTCATGTGTCGAGAGCAACCGGAGTCGATCAACCAAAAGCCCTCCAAGCCTCCCACCTACAAATAAAAAACGAGAGCGAGAGTGAGCAAACGACTCAGCACTGGGGTTAGTACAAAATGAATCAAACCAGTGTCGTGCCATTTGCTCAAAAGTGGGGTTAGCAAAATCCATCCTATCTCCTCTAGGTGGAATACCCCCACGTCCCCTTGGAGGACTACGTACACCACGAGGTGGAGACCATGGCCCGTAGCTCCTCTGGGACCTAAAACTGCGATCGTTCCCCCCATACTCGTATTGGCCACGAGTGAAGGAACGTCCAGCAAACTCACCGCGCCCAAACCCAACACACCTACCACCTTCTCTATGTGGTGGCTCACCTCGAGGCACAAACACACGCCTCTCTTGAGGGTAAATGGTATGCACCACACCCTCACCCCTTGGCACCAACCTAGGCTCAGGCACACCACGAGAAGGGCGGTACCTGTCCTTGTTGGCCATCTCCCTAGCCAACCTCTCCTCACGCTTCCTCCTGAAGCAAAACTCTGCTAGGTGCCCATCCCTCCCACAATGCTCACAATGGAAGGGTTTTGGTTTTGGCTTTGGTTTCGGGCTCTCTTTGGGCTGTGGCTTCTCCTCACTCGGTTTCTCTCCCTTCTTCCCAAAGAACTCATTCCCCAAGTCACTCTTGAACTTGATGGGTTTCTGGAAGTTGTCGGTATGTGGAGGAAACACGGGTGGAGCTGGGGTTGTGTCTAGTCGGTTCCTAAGTGGGTTTGGCTTAGGAGCATAGGCATTTTTGTGGTAGGTTTTTGGTGGTTCTGGGATGTCTCCAATCTTCCTCTCATTCTCACCACTTCCCTCACCAACCTTGTCTGCCCCAAGCGCTTGCCCATCATAGCGCTTGTATGCCTCAATCATCATCCGGAGCCGAGGCTCATGACCAGACAACCAACCCATCATCTTTCTCAACTCATCATTCTCATCCTGCAAGCGATCAACACAGTGTGCAAGCTCCATATTCTTTACAACATTTATTTCACAAGTAGAACATGATGTAGGAATAGGAGCTTTCAGCTGAGCCTCTAGAGATCTAGCATAAACAAGCGAAACATCTAGCTTCTCATGCAAAACAGGACAAGAAGTGCAAGCACCAAGCAAGGAGGGCCAAGATTTCATCTCATCGAGCTCAACCCTAAGCACATCTAGTTCCTCGACCTTGGAGACATACTTTTTCTTAAGCACAGTCAATTCACCAAGAAAAGTGGAACAATCAGTGCATTCAGGTTCATCGGTCACAATAGGAGCAGACTTAAGGGAATCTATTTGAGTCCTAGCATCAACAAGCAAAGATTCTAGCTCAACCACCTTCTCCTTAGCCTCTCCAAGCAAAGACCTATACTTCCTCTTCTCCTTGTTGGTCTTTCTAAGCACATCATCATGGTTGTCAAGCAAGTCATTCAACCTAGCATTCTCTGCTATCAAGAAGGATGGATCATTATTTACCTCTTCCTGAAGTCGGAGCCCGAGTCATCCTTGTTGCTCTTCTTGCTTGTGGAGCTGTGTGCCATGCCGCAAAAGCCTTGAGCGGCGAAGCACAGGCCATTGATGTTCTTGCTTGACCGCTTGCCCTTGTGCTGGTTCTCATCTTCATCACTTGAGCTCGATGAAGAGTAGCATGAGCTCGAGTCGATATCGCTCGCTCCGGCAACTATCGCTCGCTCCTTCTTCTTGTGACCACCACTCCTCCTCGGCCTCCGCTCGGACTTGTTCTTGCCCTTGTGGTCGTCCCTCGAGCGGTGCTTGTGGTCGGTCCTCGGACGGTGCTTGTGCTCGGGCTTCACCTCCATGGCTTCCGGGCACTCAGCGATAAAGTGCCCGTGCTTCCCACACCGGTAGCGCATGCCCGAGCTCCTCCGAGCGTTCTTCCGATTCGTGTACATGCGCTCGAACCGCCTGCTCAGCAACGCGAGATCCTCCTCGCCTAGCACGTCAAACTCCTCATCTGGCATAGACACAAGACAAGACAAAGAGAACTGTCTCGAAGACATGTTAGCGTTAGTCCTTGATCCAGAGACAAGAGCCAGACTATGAGGGTCAGTCGGGTTCTCGATCTTTGCACGCACCCCACGGCCCACCTCGGACGACTTGAGCTTGGAAAACAGCTCGTCCACCGTGTGGGTCTCATACTTCTCTGACTCAAGAATGGCCTCAACCTTCCCACTCCACACGGTACGATCCAGAGAGTGCAGGATCTTGACAGCTCTGTCATGATCATCGTACGGGAGCATGACCACATTAGCCCTCATGTTGTTCACAATCACCGTGAACCGCTGGAACATGGCATCTATGGACTCACCGGGGAGATGAGTGAAGTTCTCGTACTCTCTCTGGTAGGTCGCAAATAGCTGAGCCTGAACCTGAGCGTTCCCAGCGTGAGCATTCTTCAGCTGCTCCCAAATCCTACAAGCCAAGTCCTCTGTCTAAACCAGATCAAACTCGGATTGACACAGAGCACGAAACAAGTAGTCGACCGCCTTGTTGTTGGCGTCGACCATATCCCTCGATCCTGGGGCTAGGAAGTTCATCGGATGAACATAAGCTGTGTTCACTGTGACATCCCAAAGGATCTGACCCTTGCCGAGGAGGAAAGCAGCCATCCGCCTCTGCCACATCTGGTAGTTCTTACCGTCAAAGTATGGAGGACCCGAACCCCGTTCCTGGTACGCCATCTTTGGATCTTAGACTGGTTAGAATCACGAAGATCCATAACTGACTCTGATACCAATTGAAGGACCGATTAGGCGACCATAGAGGGGGGGAGTGAATGGGAGCCGATAAAAATTCTTCCCGAAGGATGAACTCGGCCTATGTCCCAAATTCACAACCGGGGATTCCCATGTGACTTTGCCAAGGTCGCGTAGTCACAACGGACCTACCAACCCTAGGAACAAACCCTAACTCAAAGCAACACGGAAGCACAACTCAAGAAGCAAGAGACTTAGCCTATCTGTGAAGCCTGGGGTGGACGCTCCGCGGTGACCGGGCGGACAGTTCGCTAAAGCCAAGCGGACGGTCCGCGGGACCACGGCGGACGGTCCGCAAAAACTCCCCGAGCAACCAGTGCTGCACCTCAAAATACGGACGGTCCGTACCCTACCCTCGGACGGTCCGTGAGCAACCCATACCACGCGGACGGTCCGAGACGGGGGGGTGGACGGTCCGCAAACCACCTGCAACGAAAACCTAGCTACTCCTCGGATCGAAACGCCTCTAGTTCAAGAACTGAAGAACAGGCGACGAACACGTGTCCTCGCGGACTGTCCGCCGACCAGGCGCGGACGGTCCACCAGGCACGGACAGAGCTGCTCGAGCTCGAAAACGAGAAGTCAACCCCTTCTATCCATCCATGGATCTCCCAAACCAGGCAACTCACTAGTGGAACAAGAAGTAGCTACAGGAGTTTTCAAAGCAGCCTCTAAAGATCTAGCATAAGCATGTGATTCATCCAACTTCGCATGCAAAACAGGACAAGAGGTACAAGAACCAAGCAAAGAGGGCCTAGATTTCATTTCTTCTAGCTCAACCCTAAGCACATATAGTTCCTCAACCTTGGAGGCATACTTCTCCCTAAGCACAGTAAAGTCACAAATGAAAACAGGACATTAAGTGCATTCAGGTTCATCGGTCACAATAGGAGCAGACTTCAAGGAATCAATTTGAGTTCTAGCATCAACAAGCATAGACTCTAGCTCAATCAACTTCTCCTTAGCCTCTTCTAGCAAAGACCTATACTCCCTCTACTCCTTGTTGGTCTTTCTAAGCACATCATCACAGTTGTCAAGCAAGTCATTCAACCTAGCATTCTCCGCTATCAAGAAGCAGGATCATTGTTTACCTCATCCTCGGAGTCGGAGTCCGAGTCATCCTTCTGGCTCTTCTTGCTCTTGGAGCTGTGTGCCATGCCGCAAAAGCCTTGTGTGGCGAAGCATGGGCCGTTGATGTTCTTGTTCGACCGCTTGCTCTTGTGTCTGTCCACCTCTTCTTCTTCGCTGCTTGAGCTTGACAACCATCGCACGCTCCGTCTTCTTCTTGTGACCACCACTCTTCCTCGGCCTCCGCTCGGACTTGTTCTTGCCCTTGTAGTCGTTCCTTGAGCAGTGCTTGTGGTCGGTCCTCGAATGGTTCTTGTGCTCGGTCTTGATCACCATGGCCTCCGGGCACTCGGCAATAAATTGCCCATTCTTCTCGCACGGATAGCACATGCACGAGCTCCTCCGAGCGTTCTTTCAGTTTGTGTACAAGCGCTCGAACCGCTTGCTCACCAACGCGAGAGCATCCTCACCCAGCACATCGAACTCCTCATCTGGCATGGAAACAAGACAAGACAAAGAGAACTGCCTAGAAAACAAGTTAGCATTAGTTCTCGAACCACAAATGAGAGCCATACTATGGGGGTCAGTCAGGTTCTCGATCTTGCCTCTCACACCACGATCCACCTCAGATGACTTCAACATGGAGAACAGCTCATCCACGGTGACTGTCTCATAGTGGTTGGACTCCAGAATGGCCTCGACCTTGGCACCCCACACGATACGATCCAGAGAATGCAAGAGCTTCACAGCCCTGTCATGGTCATCGTACGGGAGCACGATCACATTGGCCCGCATATTGTTCACAATCACGATGAAGCGCTGAAGCATGGAATCAATGGACTCACCAGACAGATGAGTGAAATTCTCATACTCCATCTGGTAGGTCGCGAACAAGAGAGCCTTCACCTGATTGTTCCCACCATGAGCTACCTTGAGCTTCTCCCAAATCTTGCACGCCAAGTCCTCTACTTGAACCCGATCGAATTTAGGTTTGCAAAGGGCACGAAAGAGATAATCGACCACCTTGGTGTTGGTCTCATGCATATCTCGAGAACCTGGGGCAAGGAAGTTGATGGGGTGGACATAGGAGGTGTTCTCTGTCACATCCCAAATGATCTGTCCTTTGCCACGAAGAAAATTAGACATACGCCTCTACCACATCTGGTAATCCTTACCATCAAAGTGTGGTGGACCCAAACCCCATTCTTGGTACGCCATCTTTGGATCTTAGACTAGTTAGAATCACAAAGATTCGTAACCGGCTCTGATACCAATTGAAGGACCGATTAGGCGACCAGAGAGCGGGGGAGTGAATGGGAGCCGATAAAAAATTCTCCGAGAGAAATACTGACTAAGTCCCAAAATCACAAGCAAGGATTCCCACATGAGCTTGCCAAGGTCACGTAGTCACAGCGGACCTACAAACCCAAGGAACAAGTCCAAACAAGTTGCAAAGCGGAAGCACAACTCAATAGCAAAAGGACTTAGGTTAATCTGCCAGCCTAGGACGAACGGACCGACCTGAGGTCATGGATGGTCGGTCAGGCACTGGCGGACGGTCCGACCCCCTCGGATGGACGGTCCATAATAATAGACAGAACCTCCAGTACCTCCACGAAAAATACGGATGGTCCGTACTTTCCTGGCGGACGGTCCGATGACTGCAGACAGTCCGTGATGCACTGGCGGACGGTCCGTGATGCACTGGCGGACGGTCCGTCAAACCTCGAACGGCAAAACCCTAGCGCTCCAAACGATCGACGTGTGAGCCCGCAAGAACTGGATGAACACATGACGAACTGGGAGGGCGCGGATGGTCCGTGAGGACCCTACGGACAGTTCATCCTGCACTACTAGAACCAGAAAACACCTAGCTCGCGAAGTCAACTCCACCTATCCATCCATGTATATCCCAAACGGCTGCATGGATTGAAACAAGATTTTGGGGAGATGTGAAGCGTCCCTAGGGAATGCTATGCCCAAAAACTTAGAGCCTCAAACCAACTAAATCACCAGGAATCGAATCGCAACCGAGCTCAAGAACAAAGCTAGGGAACCAACCAAAATCTGCGAAACAGAGGCCAAATCCAGAGTTTGGGGGGTCAAGATCAAGAACAAAGATGCACAAGACATCTATCCATGATCCCCACAAAGAAATTCGAACACAAACGCTTCAGAATCAACGAATCAAACCGCGCACAAAAATCCCACAAAATAGCCTGAAAAGGGCATGAAAATCACTCAAGCCAAGAGAAGGAAATCGACACAACCATGAATGCTTCCATACAACCAGAGGTCAGATTCTCTACAAAATCATGAAGAAAATTTAGCCTAAAGAGCAGGGAAAATGAGAAGCAGTCCGGATGGATGTGTTGCCCTGGAACCCTAGAGCTATATATAATGAAGTCTCCCTGGGTTGGGCAAATGACCAAGCTACTGAGAGCCTGTGTGGTTCGAGAACCGGTGGATGGTCACTTCCTGGTGTGATGAGTGATTGACAACATTGTGTGGACTGACTCTTGGCTAAGTATTGCAGGTGCAGGCTGCGGCTTGATTGGTGCTGGTGCTGGTGAAGAACAAGCGTGAAAGGTCGATGCCGGTGAGGCCTCCAGGTGTGGAGCAGACAAGTAGGCTTGGTTCGAGGGACCCGGTGGCCAGCGGGATCAAGTGCGGGTCGCATGGTGGCAAGAACAGCAAGACGAGGTCATGGACGGAGCCTCAAAACCAAGGTCGAGATGGGACGATGTGGGGGCCAAGTCATGAGTGGAGATTGGCGTGAGGCCACACCAAGTCTGCGGGGTTTCAAGTGGTTCACCACAAAACCACTGGGTTACTTGGCTGAGCCACAAAGCCAAGACCGAAAACTGAAGCGTGCACGACTACAGCACTAGGCTGGTCGGACCTGTCTGATCGGTGAGGAGCACCGGTCTGACCGGTGTGCACCGTGGGGCTCCCGGAGACTTTGAAGCGGAGGACACGCGGCATGATTGCAAGACTTACGTAGTGGTTACGCGGGTCTGCGGTGGATGCGCATCTGTCCGATGGTGCTAATGATGTATTGACCAAAATGCCCTTGCATGGGCTTGTGTTGTAACTCCTATTTTAGGGGCACTTCGGTCTTTTGTCCGGAGGGTTCTGTATGTAGGAGGAGTGGCTGGTTGGGCAGCCATCTCTTTTTGCCTAGACAGGTGGGTGTGCTCCTTCTTCTTGGAGTGCTCTTGGTGAGAGGAAGAGAGGAGAGAGTGGCTCTTTGTTTGAGCCTTTTGCCATCCAAGATTTGTGATTCTTGTGAGTGGCTTGTAATCGGATATGGCTACATGATTCATATTGATTTCTCCATCTTAATCTTGTGTCAAATCCTTAGTTCCCGTGCGTTTTTCTTTTATGCCATTTTTGGTGCTATTTTCGTTGGATCTTCCGTTCGTCATATTTGAGAGTGTTTTGGTGGGGGTTTCTTTCTGGGGATCACGCATAGGTCTTGTGTGACCTTTCTCCTGCTGAACTGGTGCCCACAAACCTCACGAATCGGCTCAGATTTGGAGTTCTTTCTCTCTAACCCTAGCTCTTGACCCTTTGCAAGAAATTTTCGATTCCGCACGAGATGTTTGGTTTGGGGACTAGTCCTTTTAGGATTCACTTGTTCATGTGGTAGATCTACTCTTCCCCAAATCTCAGCTCAAGAGGTTGCGTGAGTCAAGAGACCGATTCGAAAGGAGATTTTCCTGAGATGCCCAGGCAAAACTCGGTGGCACCGGTTTTGGAAACCCAGTGGCACCAGTTTGGTCAATGGTGGATTTTTAGGAGATTTTGGTGGAAAAGTTTCTTTGGGTAAGAGAAGGCTTGGTTTAATTTTTCATCGCGTTTCGAGTCCGTTTGGTTCGGGTTTGGATTTTTCCGAGGTTTTCAACTGACCCAGGAAAAATCTGATGGCACCGGTTTTCAAACCCGGTGGCACCGGTTTTGCCCTGTGTCTCTGCCGTTGAGAAATCCGGTGGCACCGATTTCGGAAATCCGGTTGCACCGATTTCTGCCTGGCAGACAGGGGCATTGGTTTTGCTTTCGCTAAGTGTTTATGCTTTTGGTCTAGTTGCTTTCAAGGAGTGTTGCCTGGTCAATATTGGATTTCTCAGAAGACTTCTTGGGAATATGTTTGTTATGACCAGATAAGGCCAAGGTCCAAGTCTCATCAAGTTTAGAGTATGTTTGCTCTAGTTTTGGATCTTTTCTTGGAGCTTCCTCGAGGGCGAAGGTCTGACTGGTGCCAACCCTGTTGTGGGTTTCTTGGGTGGTTTGCTGGTAGTGTGCTCTCCTAGTCCAGAGGTTGTTGCTGTTCAAGTGTCTTGTAGTTTGACTTTGGTTTGCTCTAGCTTTGGGCCCTTGAGGTTACCCAGGCTTGACCAGTCTGACCGGTCAGGTACACCGGCCTGACCGGTGTCGAGCCACCAGTGGGTCTCCTGGTGTTTTTGCTAGAGGTGTGCTTGTCTTGTCCAGAGGGAGTTTCTTTTCAAGATTTGTTCAAGTTGGCTTCGGTTTGGAGGTCTTCTTGATCTTTGTCTTGGTTGCCTTTCCCCAAGATTTGTGTCCAGTGCTTGGATCATGTCTTGGGAGTTCCTAGACGTTTCTGTGAGCTTGTTGCAGGCTTTGGAGAGTTTTGGGGTAACCGATTTGACCGGTGTAGGGAACTGGTCTGACCGGTGTCGACCTGGCAGTGAGCTTGCTGAGTTTTTCTGTTGCGATCTTGTATGTCTTGCTTTGGGTTGAATCTTGCTGCTTGGTCCAATAGTACTCCAGTGACTACATGGATTTGGCAAGTTTAGTGTGGGGCAACTCGGAGTTGATTTTGGGATCATAGATTGAGTTCTTGGAGAAGAATTTTATCGGCTCCCATTAACTCCCCCCCTCTCTGGTCGCCAATCCGGTCCTTCGAGTGGTATCAGAGCCGGTTGTGGGTCTTTGTGACTATAACCAGTCTAAGACCCATAGGGCGACAAAAGAGAAGGGATGATTTGCTTTGCTGTGTTGGTTTGGTTGCTTTGAGCTTGTTTTGCTTGCAATCTTGGTTTGCGATATTTGAGTTTGTTTCCGGCTAATCCTAAACGGTGCTTTGAGTATGGCACCAAGCTCTTCTCCTTGTGGTTCTTTGAGTAGGAGGAGTATGGAGGTTGAGGCGGAAGGCGGAGTGGAGGAGATGATGTCCCTCATCGAGGACTATCAAGATGGCGATCTCAAGAAGGGCGAGCTCTACCGCAAGCTAAGAGACATGAACCAAGGTACGCTTGCTAAAGGCATCTTGATACTATGTGGTAGGTTGAATGATTGTGAAGGTGATTGTGGCGATTTGCATAGGAGAAACATGGATTTGTGTGATGCCTTGCGTATGAAAAATGAGAAGATTAAATGTTCTCTTGCTAAGCTGAAATGTGGTATGGCTCATTGGAAGCCTTGTGCTTTGAACTCATGCAATTCTTGTAATACCATGCATGCTAAGAATGTTGAGTTGAACTTTTCTCTTGTTCACCTAAAATCTGAAATTAAAATGTTGCATTTCAATGCATCTTTGCCTTGCAAATCATGTGATGCTTTACTTGTTGAAAATCTTGAGTTTGCAAATGATGTGAGTAGCATGCTTGGAAAGAATGAGGAATTGAACTCGTCTCTTGCTTGCATGAAATCTGAAATTGACTTGTTGAAATCCAATGCTTCTATGCCTTGCAACTCTTGTGTTGCTTTGAATGATGATCTTGTTAATGCTAGAAGTAAGATTCCTTTGTTGGAGTCAAATGCTTCCTCACCATGTGTTTCTTGTGAGTCTTTGCTTGCTGAAATTAAAGAATTAAAATTGACTCACACCACATATGTAGATGTACTTGAGCATACTAGAGCTGAAATTTGTGAGTTGAAGTCTATGCCTTGTAGCAAGTGCTCTTTGCTACTTGTTGATGATGCTTGCCATACTTCTTGTGATGATGATAATGCTTTTCGAGATGTAAATGATGTTGCTTGTTCATGTGATTTCTTTTGCACCTCTTGCATTGATTTGGAAAGTGAAGTTTTGGCTTTGAAAAAGATGCGCGATGATATGAGCGCTAACTTTGTTGTGCATGATGAGATGAGTGCCAACCTTGAGAAAGAAAATGAACTCTTGCGTACCACATATGCTAAGTGCATTGAGAAGGAAATCGATAATTTGAGAAATATGACATGTGGTACTTATGAGCGCCTCAAATTTCAAAATGAGGTTTTGCGCACAAGATACAGGAGTCTTTGTGCTAAGGGTTTGGGTTCTCGCATTTCTTGTCACTCTGATGTTGATGCTTCTAAAGTTGCTTCTTCTCAACCGGAGTCGACTTCTTCTCTTGAGCGTGAGTCTTTGGATGGTACCAAGTGTGCTAGTGCTTCGAATAGCTCTTTCATAGCTACTCCTAAGCTTGTTGCTTCCTCCAGTGTTGCCCAAGATGTGTCGGATGGCAAACGTGCTTCTCACATTTTTGGAACTCATGTTCCTAAACCGAAGTTCCAATGCACCTTTTGCAAGAAGGATGGGCATACCGTTGAGTTTTGCTTTCGCCATGTCAAGCACGAGTGACGTGTGCATGCCAAAGCTTTTAAGAAGCCACGTAGCCTTTCTCATGGCATGTGTGATTCTAATGTTGGCACCAAGTCGAGTGTTGAGGTTGATGCTTCTTGCTCTAAGTCCCAAGGGACTTCACACTTACAAGAGAATGGTGATTCGTCCACTCGGACCGTGCCTCCCGATAGGCCTTTGTACCATTGCTCTCATTGTGGGAAGGATGGGCATCAAGAGAGCTTTTGCTACCGCCGGGCAAGAAGAATGCGGCGTGCTAGTGCTTCTAGGCCTTTGGTTGTTCATAGCCCTTTTAATGGCATGAACACTTGTGCACCTAAGAAGGCACAATTTGTGGACGGGTTTTATGACACTCTTTCTAGTGAGTTAGGCCATGCTCGTGGGCATGTTTCTAGTGCTTCTTGTGTTGGTCCACAACATGCTTCACGTGGTGCTTGTATTGGTTCTTCTCCTACGACCTCGAGGGACCTTTGCCTTTTTTCTTGTGGTAGCACTCGTCTTTCTTCGCGGGTTGCTCCTTTGAGACATGGTTCTAAGGGTGTTCAAAAACCTTTTCATTCTAACCGGCATTTGCATCATGCTAACTCACATGATAATTTGAGTGCATCCCATACCCGTGTGACCAAGTATTGGATTCCCAAGTATGTGCTTGCTAACCCTTTGGGATCCAAGACTCGGTCTTTTTCATCTCCTTGTGTGTAGGTATGGAGACGTGGTTGGAGAACATGACCTCGATGGTACTTGATCTTTTGTCCGTTAGGTGATCAAGAAATGATGGTTCTCCACACCGCTTAGGATGGCTCTTGAAAGCCTTTGTACACATGTATAGTGAGTTTTCCTTTTCTCTTTGTACTCACTTGTATACTTGTTGCATGCTTTGCTCTTGTGTCATGCTTGTGTATAAACCATGGTAGGCTAGCCACCTTGTTCATGATAGCTTTGTGATCTTGTATACCAATCTTGATATCTTTTGTATGATATTGTGGTGGATGATATATATGAACATCATGCCATGCTTTATGGTTGCCCTCTTGTGGTTATGACATGTTGTTCATCCATATCATTTTCAGCTAGCTCTTTGTTACTCTCTCTTGTTAGCATATTTGTTCCCCATGTATACCTTGCCATGATAGTTTTGTAATATATCTTGGTGGTTGATTCAAATGATCTTGTATCATGCCTTTGTTTAGTTGTTTTATCGTGTTTGGCATGTTATTCATTGGTATCATTTCAGTTAAGCTAGTTGTATAGGTTTGCACCTTGATGACATGCTTGTTAGCCCATGCTTGTATTCATATATGTGAAATCATGTTACAATGCTTTATTTATCTTGTTTTGTATTGTAAATGCATTGTGTAGCATGTTTTGGGCGTTCTTTGGGTTTTGGGCTTGCTTTGTCTTCGGGTTGTGCTTTGTTCCTCTTTTGGTTTTCTCCCTTTTCGGTTGGGTTTAGAGCTTCTCTTTTGCTCTTTCTTTTCCTAGATTTTGCTTTGCTAGTTGTCTTTGGTTAAGGGGGAGCTTGGCTTCACTCGTTAGGGGATTTGTTTTTGAGGGTGTGGCTTTTGGTAGACATTTGTGATCTTTCAATTGGTATCTTTTCTATGGTACTCAATTGGGATATTTGGTGGTTCTTCTCTCGCTTGGAGCGGTTCTTGGTTGGTGTTTCCTCGTGTGAGGCTGTGTGTGTACGCTCCGGCTTGGGGAGTTAGGAGTGCTTCTGTTCGAAGCAAGTTTGCTAGCCGAGAGGCAACAATCATACTGGTGGACCTTAGAGAGCAAGTCAGTTTGGTTTTTGAGGTCCTGTTGCTGCTTGAGTTGGTTCCTTTGGTCGTGGTTCAAGTGGTAGGTGTGTTAAGTCTGGTGGTGTTGAGTTTGCTGGACGCTCTCCACCTCGTGGTCGATACGAGTATGGGAGGGGTCGCAGTTTTAAGTCTCAGAGGGACTATAGACCACGCTTTCCCTTTCGTGGTGCTCATACTCCTCCAGCGAGTCAGAAGTGGTTTCCCCGTGGTGGTTCCAACTTTTCTAGGCGTGATAGGATGGATTTTGCTAACCCCACTTTTGAGGAGATGGCTCGGCACTGGTTTGACTCTTTTGGTACTAACCCCCGTGTTGATTCGTTTGCTCGCTCTCGTTCTTGGTTTTGAGTTGCAGGTGGGAGGCTTGGAGAACATTTGGCTGAGATTGGGGGTGGTTCTCCGGCCTCACCCCAGTGGTGTCAGAGGAACATCGCTTTTGGGGATGGTGGACAAGGACGGGTGATTTCTGAAGGAGTGGTCGAGGTAAGTAGTTTTGTGACCTGGAAGTGTGTGGCTTTGGTCAAGTCACTCGGGTTCTTTTGGCTCTTTGCCCTATCTCATGTGTGTAGGGTGAGCTTTGTATGCTCTTTGGCCCTAATGCATGAGTTTAGGGGGAGCCTGGGTGCTTAGTGTGCTCTTTGCTCTATCATGTGTGTTGAGGGTGAACTTTGTATGCTCTTTGGGCCTATTGCATGTGTTTAGGGGGAGCTTGTGAGTTTTGTGCTCCTTTTCTCTTGTGCTGGTGGTGTCGAGCCCCTTTGCCTCCCCTTGAGGAGCGCCTGCCCTTTGTGAGCTTTGTGTGTGGTTGGTTTCCTGAGTTGGTGGTAAAGCTCCCTTGTAACATATGTGTAGCTTTCCTTTTGTGCATTCTTTCATTTTGCATTGCATATGTAACATGATGTATAGGCATCTTTGTATCTTAGGTTTGCATGCATTTGTATCATATGCATTTTGTAGGAAAAGCTTCTCTCATATACATTGTTCACTATGACATGATATGGATGACCTTGTGAACTTGTTTGGTATGATGTGGTTAAGTTTGGCTAAGCTCTTGATTGTCGCGGTTTATATCCATATGAGAATGCTATGAGTTTTGAAAATGCTAGTTGTTGGTTCTCTTGTGAGTAAATGCCTTTATATGCTCATGACATGTCTTGGTGGCTTTATTATGCTTAATTCATGGTTGGATGGCTTATTTTGATCATTTGGGGTCAAAGATCTTTTTGCCATCATGAATGTTTAGCCCCCTAGCTTATTTGTGGAGGAGCATAAGTTCCTTTTTGCCGCAAAGGCATTTCATGTACCATGTTTAATCTGAAAATGGAATGTCTTATGCTTGAAAAATGTGCTCCCATGTCATTTTGTGCTTAACTCATTTTGTTTTAGGTGCTAAACCATTGCATGATGTCTACGAATGAGATGTCTCATATCTAGAAGTAGACACATGGCTCGGTGGCTTTGACATGACATGAGATGCTTGTGGGTGTTTATGATGGTCTTTTGATTAGAATACCTGTCCTAGCATGAAGTTTGTGTGATATTGTCATTTTGGCATGTTTTGATCATGTTTAGGACTTTGCTCATGAGAGAGATGTTTTTCGCAAAAATGCTCAATGTGATCTTAGCTTTGTCGGTTGGCTATGAAACTTGGTGGTCATGAAGCTTATGTTCTTACGAAGCAATCGAGTATCTAACTTGCTCATTTGGTCATGTGTAGCATCTTGTGGTGAATTTTGTCTATTTGAGAAGCTCTAGGTTGCATTTTCCCCATAATTTGCCTTGATTCATGCATTGTCAACAAGGGGGAGAAAGAAATGGTGAGAAAAGTTGCATACCGTTTCAGAGCATGGTTCAGTTGTCGATGGGGAGCTTATGCATTTTTGTTGTATTTTCTGCTCTGGCTGGTTGAAATCCGGTGGCACCGGTTTCAGCAAACCGGTGGCACCGGTTTTGTCAATCCGGTGGCACCGAGTTGCTGAAACCGGTGGCACCGGGTTGCGTAGTAAGTTCAGCTTTGCGTGCATTTGTTCAGGGGGAGTTGCTTTGTTCAGGGGGAGCTTGCATGTGTGCAGGGGGAGCTCTTGTGCGTTTTCGAGCTTTGCTTTGGTGGTTTGCTCCTTTGTTGTGAGCTTGTATTGTTTCGGTTGTATCGAGCCGTTGCCCTTGCCCAAGGGGACCGAGACTTTCCTCTTTCAAGTGATCTTATTCTTTGCCTTTATTTTAGCTTTCGATCGCTTGTTTGAGTTCTTTTGTTCGTTTCTTTTCTTTTTTTCCTTTTCTCTTTGGTTACAAAATGTGTGTGTTGTCAATGCACTCATCAAGGGGGAGATTGAGAGCCTGTGTGGTTCGAGGACCGACGGATGGTCGCTTCCTGGTGTGATGAGTGATTGACAATGTTGTGTGGACAGACTCTTGGCTAAGTATTGCAGGTGCAGGCTGCGGCTTGATTGGTGCTGGTGCAGGTGAAGAACAAGCGTGAAAGGTCGATGCCGGTGAGGTCTCCAAGTGTGGAGCAGACAAGTAGGCTTTGTTCGAGAGACCCGGTGGCCAGCGGGATCAAGTGCGGGTCGCATGGTGGCAAGAACAGCAAGACGAGGTCGTGAACAGTTTCTTGGTTGAGCCTCAAAACCAAGCTCGAGGCGGGACGACGTGGGGGCCATGTCATGAGTGGAGATTGGCGCGAGGCCACACCAAGCCTGCGGGGTTTCCAGTGGTTCAGCACAAAACCACTAGATTACTTAGCTGAGGCACAAATCCAAGACCGAAAACTGAAGCGTGCACGACTACAGCAATAGGCCGGTCGGACCGGTCTGATCAGTGAGGAGCACCGGTCTGACCGGTTTGCGCCGTGGGGCTCCCGGAGACTTTGAAGCGGAGGACACGCGGCATGATCGCAAGACTTGCGTAGTGGTTACGCGGGTCTGCGGTGGATGCGCATCCGTCCGATGGTGCTAATGATGTATTGACCAAAATGCCCTTGCATGGGCTTGTGTTGTAACTCCTATTTTAGGGGCACTTCGGTCTTTTGTCTGGAGGGTTCTGTATGTAGGAGGAGTGGCTGGTTGGGCAGCCATCTCTTTTTGGCTAGATAGGTGGGTGTGCTCCTTCTTCTTGGAGTGCTCTTGGTGAGAGGAAGAGAGGAGAGAGTGGCTCTTTGTTTGAGCCTTTTGTCATCCAAGATTTGTGATTCTTGTGAGTGGCTTGTAACCGGATATGGCTACATGATTCATAGTGATTTCTCCATCTTAATCTTGTGCGAAATCCTTAGTTCCCGTGCGTTTTTCTTTTATGCCATTTTTGGAGATATTTTCATTGGATCTTCCGTTCGTCGGATTTGAGAGTGTTTTGGTGGTGGTTTCTTTGTGGGGATCACGCATAGGTCTTGTGTGACCTTACTCCTGGTGATCTTGTGCCCACAAATCTCACGAATCCGCTCGGATTTGGAGTTCTTGCTCTCTAACCCTAGTTCTTGACCCTTTGCAAGAAATCTTCGATTTCGCAAGAGATGTTTGGTTTGGGGACTTGTCCTTTTAGGATTCACTTGTTCATGGGGTAGATCTACTCCTCCCCAAATCTCAGCTCAAGAGGTTCCGCGAGTCATGAGATCGATTTGACAGGAGATTTTCCCGAGCTGCCCAGGCAAAACTCGGTGGCACCAGTTTTGGAAACCCGGTGGCACCGGTTTGGTCAACGGTGGATTTTTGACGAGATTTTTGGTGGAAAAGTTTCTTTGGGTAAGAGAAGGCTAGGGTTAAATTTTCATCGCGTTTCGATTCTGTTTGCTTCGGATTTGGATTTTTCCGAGGTATTCAAGTGACCTAGGAAATATCCGGTGGCAACGGTTTTCAAACCTGGTGGCACCAGTTTTGCCCTGTGTCTCTGCCGTTGAGAAATCCGGTGGCATCGGTTTCGGAAATCCGGTGGCACCGATTTCGGAAATTCGGTTGCATCGGTTTCTGCCTGGCAGATAGAGGCCTTGGTTTTGCTTCCGCTAAGTGTTTATGCTTTTGGTCTAGTTGCTTTCAAGGAGTGTTGCCTGGTCAATATTGGATTTCTCAGGAGACTTGTTGGGAATATATTGGTTATGACCAGATGAGGCCAAGGTCCAAGTCTCATCAAGTTTAGAGTTTGTTTGCTCTAGTTTTGGATCTTTTCTTGGAGCTTCCTCGAGGGCAAAGATCTGACCGGTGCCGACCCTGTTGTGGGTTTCTTGGGTGGTTTGCTGGTAGTGTGCTCTCCTAGTCCAGAGGTTGCTGTTGTTCAAGTGTCTTGTAGTTTGGCTTTGGTTTGCTCTAGCTTTGGGCCCTTGAGGTTACCCAGGCTTGACCGGTCTGACTAGTCAGGTACACCGGCCTGACCGGTGTCGAGCCACCAGTGGGTCTCCTGGTGTTTTTGCTAGAGGTGTGCTTGTCTTGTCCAGAGGGAGTTTTTGTTCAAGATTCTTTCAGGTTGGCTTCGGTTTGGAGGTCTTCTTGATCTTTGTCTTGGTTGCCTTTCCACAAGATTTGTGTCCAGTGCTTGGATCATGTCTTGGGAGTTCCTAGACGTTTCTGTAAGCTTGTTGTAGGATTTGGAGAGTTTTGGGGTAACCGGTCTGACTGGTGTAGGGAACCGGTCTGACTGGTGTCGGCCTGGCAGTGAGCTTGCTTAGTTTTTCCGTTGCGTTCTTGTGTGTCTTGCTTTGGGTTGAGATCTTGCTGGTAGGTCCAATAGTACTCCAGTGACTACGTGGATTTGGCAAGTTTAGTGTGGGGCAACTCGGAGTTGATTTTGGGGTCATAGGTTGAGTTCTTGGAGAAGAATTTTTTATCAGCTCCCATTCACTCCCCCCCCCTCTCTTGTCGCCAATCCGGTCCTTCACCTACCCCTAGAACATAAAGGAAGATACACCCCCTTAGGGGCAAGATGGTCAAGTAGTGATCCCTTTCATCGGGTGGCCACGCCCTCACCATAGTCCGCATCCTCACGACGCAAGCCCCGCGATCCCGCCACGTGTCCCCCGACATCGAAGCTTCTCGGTGTGCCCGGATCCCGTCTCCGCCCGCCGAGCCTCCGGTCTTGGTTTTCTGGCTCAACCATGTAACCCGGCGGTTTTGTGGTGAACCGCCGCGAACGTCGCGTGCAGACTCCGGTCGTGAGCCACTACCCTGCACCGGCTCCTGTCCACGACTTCGTCTTGCTTTTCTTGCCACCATGCAGCCCGCACTTGATCCCGTTCGGCCACTAGGTCCATCGAGCCGAGCCTACTTGTCTCTCCACTACTCGGAGGCCCCGCAAGGCTAAGACATTTGGCGCCCGCTCTTCACCTGCACCAACGCAAATCAAGCCGCAACCTGCACCTGCAATACTCGGCGAAGAGTCAGTCCACACCACGTTGTCAATCACTCATCACACCAGGGAGCGACCATCCATCGGTCCTCGGACGCTCCGATCCTCACTTAAGAATAATCCTAAGAATAAAGTAGCAGGATAATCATGCGTTCTATTACATACCACGACATGTGGTTGAATCTCAGCAATGCAGGAGCAGGATGCTAGGCCATGCACAATAAGTATTAGGTCAGTTGCTTTGCAGATATCTGGAACAAATTGTACCGTGACCATTAGTAGACTTGCAGATAGATCTAGACACTGGTCAGCTGTCAATTGCAAGGAGTATTGACCATCTACAAATTAATGCTTAGAAATTAAAAAATAAGTTCATGAAACAACATATGAGAACTAATGGCCCCCTCCTAACTTGTGTTACAAATCAGGAACTGGATCTAGAGCGGTCAAGGTAAGAGAAGGATCTGAAATCTAACACCATAAATAAAGTAAATTACTTTCTAAGTATGGCTCATCTATTAAGTTGTGCTACAAATCACTAATTGCATCTAGAGCGGCCATGGTAAGAGAAGATTCTCAAATCTAACACAATACACAAAGCAATTTACATTCAATGCATGGCTCATCAATTAACTTGTGTTACAAATCAGTGACTGGATCTAGAGTGGCAAAGTTAAAAGAAGAATCTCAGAACTAACACAATGCATGAAGCAATTTACTTATAAGCCAACAAAAATACTACTAGGGGACTAGAAAGAAACGGAAATGAGATTCGCACTTGTGAACCTCCAAGATTCAGGGGCCAATGGATTGAGGGGGCATTGGGAGCCGGTGCTTGCGCCGTATCCTTGCTCAACTGCTCACCTTGGCCAGCACAGCAGATGCAAGCAAAACACCGATATCTGCCACCCACCATCTCGTTGAGATACACCTCCCCCTCCACTGGCGACGGCGAGGTCGGACCGCCACCGCAGATCTATCTGAGCAGAGTGATGCTTTTTGGAAATGGAAGGTGGGAGGTTAGTGGCGCAACGCAGTAGCAATGGAGTAGAGTATTTATTATTTTAGGGCGACGAGGGAATACATTATTTGAAAATTCCACTTTCGACTTCCTGACCACAAAATGAAAATTTGGTAAGTGTTGACGGTCGTTAAGTCCCAATTTTCGACCGTCAACTTTGGATAAAAGTTACTCCATGAAAGTGCGCACCATAGCTATAGGGTTATAATATAACAAATTCCACAAGCTTTGGTGTATATTTGATTGCAGGTGCAAATGAGCAATTATAGAATAAAATATGGCATTATCACAAACAACCTCAAATGCCAATTTGTACTGCACCATTGCGACGGGCTCGTCGAGACGATCAAAATGGATATATTATTTGCGTACATTGGAGTTCGTATGCGCAAGATATGAAAAAGACAAAATAGATGACATCAGCGGGTTCCACAACTGTCCTGTCGTACCTCGTACGCGCGTGAAACAACACCAGCCCGCTACGTGGCGGCAGCCGATTGGCCCGACCCAGCGCAGCGGTGACGCGCACGCGCGCGTGGGCGGCTCTGCCAGGCCACGCGGCAGGCGCTGGTTGGCCGCCCGGGCGAGCGTGCGAGAGCGCGGGCGGACGCACGGGTCAGCCCCCGCCGAGCGACGTGGCACACCACCGTTGACCGCCTTCCTCCGCACGCAGGAGCACGGGCGCGCGCGCGGGCCGTCTGCCCGGACGCATGGCGCGCTGCGGCTGGCTGCTGGAAGATCGGTTGCATGGGTTCGGCCGGTTTTCCTTCTTTTGCAGCGGTTCAGACACCCAGCGACCGTTTCATGCCCGGTTCAGCACCCTAGGATCCGGTTTTCACCCAGTTTTCACCTCCACCGCCTTAGGCACCTTCCCCTGGACGGTACAGTACCGTGGGAAGGCCGGTTGCGCCCCAGGAAAGAGGGGGAGGTCCTCCATTCTCCCAAGTCTCCTTCCACTATAAATAGAGACCCCTCTCCTCACTTCAAAACACACAAGAGAAGAGCTTTGAAGAAGCGAAGCGCTGCCATTATTATAGTTAGAAAATAGGGAGAGAGTTGAGGTGAGAGTTTCCGGGAGGAGCCGGAGTGTCGGCCCCTCCTCTAGCTCGCGCCTCGGTGGATGCAGCTCCTCTTCTAGTAGCTACATTCGGGTCTTGTTCGATAACTCTGGTCCCCTCTAATCAATTAAGAATTAATTATTACTTGTCTTTGTCTTATCATTTCTCGTTCATATCATAGTAAGTTTATCTTGCTCTGAGTGATTGCTTTGCTTGAGCGCTGAGTGAAGTAGTGATCGATAGTGTAGGCGCGGTGCCTAGACTTGAGGTTACCTTGAAATACACCTAGCCCCACGGACTGCTTGTGGTAGCCGGCGGGTAGTGACAGCCCCGTCCGGCCTTTGTATTCCACCACGTGAGAGTGGCTAGTCCTGTAGGCATCGTAAGAGTGGTGTACGTAATGGCTCCCTTCTCATCCCTTTCCGTAGCCGGAGTGTGCATCCCCCGATCAAGACAAGTGCAAGTAATATCCTAATCGCTTGATTAGTTGAGAGAGCCGAAGTTTCCGTATCAAGTACCCTCTCTACTCTCATATCGTTCATCTCTCTTCTCTTCATCGTCATCCATTTATCCGCACTTCCCCCAGATGAATCTACTTAGGACCAGAGTACTTCTCGTTCCCCGTGGAAATCGATACCTTGGAATACTCTCGGGTGAAAGCTACATCTGTATCCGTGCGCTTGCAGATCTATCTGTGATCATGTAGTATACCAACAGGCTTTCTGGCACCGTTGCAAATCTAGTAACGACGTAAGAAGTGCCAACAATAAGCTGCACTTGCTTCGTGGCCAGTGACAAGTGAGGCCGTGCAATCGTGGCCCCATATTGTCAGCGAGTTTGGGTGGGATTCCGGTGGCGTACAATATAGGCAAGAGACGGATATCTAGAAGAGGCCCACGCTTTAGTGAAGGGTGTGTTTGCAGTCGCATATCACAAAGCCTAACAACTGCTTCCCCCACTATAATGCCTACAGGTCTTTTTTTTTAAGTCATACAGATATAAGGATCTTCCTTCTGCGTTCTTATCCGGACCAAAGCACACTCGTGTAGCCACCAAATATTTCGCATGCCTACTGAGGAAAAAGCCTGCATATTCCGCCCTATACTTGTGACAGGATTCCTAAGCAGTGTAGGCCTACGTATTCCAAGCATCCCACATATTTTCATGGCTACTGTAATCTCGTGAGGCATGCTCTGCCACGAGGTGCACGCTACCTTATGATCGGTCATAGTTCTATAAATAGGCATGCCCCCAAGGCCTTTGCTCATCGCCTCTTCATCCTCCACGCATTGTGCTAGCAGACCTCTATTTGGTTATGCGCCCTGTGAAAAGAGGTGAGCTCTTAGCTTCCGCGTCGTGTTTTTACAGGTTACAATCATTGTTTCTGGTCAGTGCTTATCATGTTTACGTTGTTGGCGAGTGTGTAGGAGGATGGCTTCTGATGCAAATGGAGGAACCGCCAACTTCCATGGTGTGCCACCTCCGCAGCGGCCAGGATACATGGATCCATATGATCTGTACGACATGGACGAAGCGAACGAGGAAGAAACACAGGAGATGAAGAAAGATGCTTTGGCTTGGCTGCAGGAGCAGGGTTACATCGTGTGCTTCGCCATGGTCGCTGTGTGGACCCTTACTGCAATCTTGCTCACTGTTGACGGTGAATTTCCGTCAACCTAGCCATGAGTTTACCTTCGGTGTTGGGATCAATTTTGTATCTTATCCATTGATACTAACCCCCTTGATATAACAAGTTCGTTCGTGCATGTCACTTTTGGAGTTTAATGTTCATGCAGGAATTTAGCGTTAAAAGCAAGACTTCCAGGTAAAGTTCATCAAGCACCTCGTGAGGAGACCATGAGGCCTGGTACAAGTCAAGCAATGAAGTGAACATGACTCCAAGAAGCCCAAGGACCAACCCATGAAGGCAGAAAACTCTGAGGACCTGGACAGAAAATGTTGAAGCTTGCAGAACAAGGAACTCTATCCAAACCACGGAGAAACTGATGCCAAGGGCACACATGCAGAGGAGGGAAACTTCCAGAAGACATGAGAAGCGTCACCGACGAAGGAGGCCACGAGATGGGCCAGAATGGGCCTAGGCCGGTCGGCCCAGCCCTGTCGGCCCAACCCATTTCTGGGCCCATTCGTCCCCTCCTTTGACCTAGACGACCCCCGGGCTATTTATAGTCCCCCTGCCAAGAGCCACGCATGAATTCATTCGCCATTCGCCGCCAAGGAGCAGAGAAGAGAGGGAAACCATTCCGGAGAGGAGAGGGTCGAGCTAGTTGTCTAGGGTTTCCCTAGCCGACGTGGGAACCTTGCAAGGAAGACTACGTCGGAGTTCCAGGAGCTAGGAGCAAGATCAAGGTAGGATCCCGGTGGTGATCTTGTCCATGTATCATTTGTGATATTGAATTATCAAATTGCAATCCGATTCTTAGCGATCAAGTGCTTTTCTCTACGACTTTGTCTTTGATTAGTTTTTCTCACATTAAGATCTATTATCGAGATTGATCATATAGGGTGTTCTTGTAGCCGTGGTGGCTAGAGGTGCACGCCTGACCTACCAAAAGATTTCAACTTGTCCATTAGACTCGCCCTCGGCTAACCCGCACGAATAGGAGTGCGTTGTGACAGAACGGTGGCTCCAAAAGGCGGGCGCCTTCGGAGTTGGAACGGAAGCTGCGATTTAAAGAAGCTTTTTATGAGATTCAATTTGGTTTATTCTTCTTTGCTTGGAACTTCAACAAGAGCTTGATCCAATCTCTCTAGATTGGTTTTACCTATCCCTCTCTATCTCTTGCTACCTCTGGTTTTCATTAGGTTAGATTCATTTTCTTAGTGTTCTTTAGATTAGATGCAAAAGCACATCCTTCGAAAATCTAAGTGTTCTCGGCTTTAATAGATTGGTTCTTGCATCACACATTTGTTCTATGGATTCGATACCTTGGGTTCATACTTATGGGAAGAAGGGTCCCTTGACTACGACGGAGGATTTGTCCGCTTGCAATCCAAACAAAGTTTGATACGCATATACACCGTCAACAAGCCCCTTTTTCGGGCGCCGTTGCCGGGGAACAAGTGATCAAGATTCGATCTTTTATTGCCTTTTGTGTTTATTTTCAGTTTTCTTTTGGTTTTTCTTTTTGCATCTACTAACTTTTGATCATCCTCAAAAATCAATCTAATCGAGTTTTACTAACCCTAGTTTTCTTTGATTTGTTTTTATTTTTGTTTTTGTATATATTTTGTTTATTGCTAACCCTAACAGGAGATGGAAGGCTACCTCTCCAACAAACTCGAACAATTTGTGGATGATCCAGAAAAACTTTATAGGCTAAGGAGACATGAAGCACAAGCTAAAAAGTTGGAATTTGCAGATCCAAAAGCGGAGGCCGAAGGATCGTCGGAGTCTCCAAAGGAATCACCACCTCCAAACCCTAGGGAAGATCAACTTCAACCGCAACGGATGGGAGAACAACCGCAGTCGGAGCGCAAGATCGGGAAGATATACACCTCGAATATCGTCAACCTACCAATCTTGAACCTCGCAGAGATCGGAAGACCGTTCGAGATCAAGACCTCAACAATCTGAATGGTGCAACATTCACCCTTCACCGGTAAGGAGGATCCCAACCTTCACCTCCAAGCGTTCATTCAACTTTGTCAAACATTCAACATGGACGGGGTGACTCAAATCCAAATGAGGGTAAGGCTTTTTCCGTTCTCACTACTCGGAAAAGCTTTGCAATGGTTCTACACTCAACCGGCGGAGACAGTGCAAAATTGGGAAGCTTTGATCAGAGCTTTCATGAAGGAATACTACTCACCGGGTAAGACTCAAAGTTTGCGCAATAAGATTGCTACTTTTGCTCAATATCCTACGGAGACCATATCGGAAGCTTTCGAGCGCTTCAATGAGTACACTCGGGCGGTGCCACATCATAAGTTCCTGAAGGAAGATCTAGTTCAAAAGTTGTATCAAGGACTTACCATGGCGTCAAGGACGATCATCGATGCATCGGCGGGAGGATCCATCATCGAGCTTACACCGACCGAAGCTTTCACTCTATTCAAGAAGGTCGCGAACAATGATACATGGGCGTCATCCGGACGCTTACTTCCGGTTCAACCCATGGGGAACGTCAAAGGAGTCTTGCAAGTGGAGAAGGAAGATCTACTCGAAGGCAAGATCGACTCGCTTATGAGGAGGTTGGAGAATATGGAGATAGAAAAGAAAGAAGCTCAAGACTTAAAGGCTGCCGAAGCAAGATCCACATGTGAAGAATGCGGGGAGTATGGCCATGTCCAAAAAGATTGTCTGGAGGAAGCAAAGATGCTCGACTAAATGAGGAAGGGGGATTTGGCGAACTTCCGCTACGGGCAAGGTAGACCTCAATTTAATGCGAGTTCGTCTATTCCAAATTCGGTTCCTCTTCGTATGCAATTGAAGGATTTCATGGACGAGCAAGCTAAAATCAACAAGGACACCATCACTAAGTTCAAAGCCATAGACAAGGTGTTGGAGAACATCGATAGCAAGGTGACGGAGGTCGGAAGCTCCAACCATCAAGTGCTCAACATGATGAAGATGCTCGAGACACATGTGGGACAGCTTGTCGGGCACCTATCCGCTAATGAAGGGAAGCTACCGGGACAACCTCAAGGTCCCGAGACGGCGAAGGCCATTCAAACTCTTTCAGGGAAGGAGACCGAAGATCCGGAGTATTCCGCGGGAGCTAGAAAGCCTAAATCATCTACAGAGGCGGAGGAATTTGCTAAGGAGAAGGTTACCGAGATCATCACTGAAGAGCCTGAGTTTGAGATGCCGGGAGAAGATACGAAGATACCGCAACTCAAGCCACGCTACTTCCGAGGTAAACTTGATAATCATTTTGAGAAGTTTGTGGAAGTTCTGCGTAGGTTGAGCATCAACATGCCGCTATTGGACGCCCTTCAAGTTCCTACATATTCTCACTACTTCAAATATGTACTTGCAAACAAGTATGAGATAGCAACACTCGGGGTGGATCACGTCAAGATGTCCGAACAATGTAGCGCCGCTATTGCAAACGGACTAGAGAAGCAAGGAGACCCCGGATGCCCGACGATTCCGTGTTCAGTTGGTTCCTTCAAGTTCGTGAAGGCATTATGCGACCTTGGAGCAAGTGTGAGTGTCACGCCAAGAGACGCGTTCGAGAAGCTACACCTACCGGAGCTAGAGCCTACGGCCATGTGCTTGGAGTTGAGTGACAACTCCATTCGCTATCCTTTGGGCATCGCCGTGGATGTGCCCGTGAAGGTCGAACACCACTTCATCCCCGTCGACTTCGTAGTACTCAAGATGGGAGAAAGGGAAAAGCCGCCGCTCATCCTTGGGAGGCCTTTCCTCAAGACCATCGGATCTACCATCGACGTTGGGAAGGGGGAGATCAAGTTCGACATCAATGGCGAGAGGAGTTCCTTCAAGTTTCGACCACGCTTCGAGGTATCCAACATGATCAAAGTTAAATATATTCCACCTCATCGTCGCGTTAGTAAGGAAGAGCCAAGTAAGAAGGAAGAGCCAGAGAAGAAGGAAGCGAAGGAAATCAAGGAAGTTATTGCATCCGTCAAGATCAAGGAACAAAAGCCGCCTGTGAAGACCAAAAAGATGACTAAGCCAGAGAATAAGCCTGCGCCAAAGATGGTGTGGAAGTGGGTACCCAAGATTGCAATGCCCGCAAAGAGCGTTGATCCGAAGTGAATAAGTGAAGAAGTCTAGCCATGGACTACAAACGAAGCACTAGGCGGGAGGCAACCCGTTTCGTCGAGTCAAGAATAAGCTACCGGGAGGACAACCCGATCAAGATTTTTCGAGTCTTTCAAGTAAGTTGATTTTAGAAATTGCTACGCAAGACATTCATAGACTCTTAAGTGGTTGGATAATGTTAGAGTTATAAATTTTGTTTGGATATTTTATTTGGATCATAAACCCTTTACATGAGCCATCCTATGTGTTATTTGCTTCTTTTTCAGAAACCAATACCAAAATTTTAGAACCTACCTCAACCTTTCATCCTCTTCATGATGTTATGGTTGACTTGTTTTACATGCTAAAAACACATGAGTAGAGCCACGCTATGTTCCTAGATGATATTTAAATTTCAGCGCATGGTAGGACTCGTGTGAACCTAGAAACTTGACTTTTGGTTTGTTTAAAATTCATATCCTTGGTTTCTCTTGAGTTAGAATTTTTTCTAAGCCTCATTTAATTTTATTTCATTCAAAATCTCTCTCACATTTAACCAAAATTAGAACCTAAACCTATGCCCTCATGATCAAGCCGGGAAGAGCTTGCTCTCAACTAATGGAAGCAAACAATACCAGTGCGACCAAAATAAAAGTAGTCGGAAAACATTTTCGACTTACATTTGTTTTTGATGCTTAAAAACTCCTCTAATTATATTTGGACTCATTGCAAGCTCTGAGTTTAATTTTATTTTTCAAAATTAGAGGAGTGCTTAGCATTAAAACATGATTAGAGGGAGGTAATTGGGTTCACCTAACCACACATGCACCATGATGCATCACGAGATGCCCCTCCAACAATTATCATCAAGGCACATGCAAAGGACAAGCATGGGGGGGCAGCCAAGCTTTGTTTTGTAGGAATCTCATGGAAGCATGTTAGGCAAGGGAGCATGGAAGTGACTCAAAGCAAAGCAATCAAGTGGGAGGATCAATCATGCAAGCAAAGGAGTGGATGAGAGCATTTGGGCGGCGCAACCCCGTGGAGCACGCGGTCACAAAGCAACAAGGGAGCATCGAGTGCACTGGAGAAAGCTGGAGCCGAGAGGGGCAGCAGAGGCCCTAGGCCGGTCGGCCCAGGCTGGCCGGCCTCCCCTTTTATTTCGCCCTCTGGCACCCGTCTTCCTCAGGTGAGTCCCTCGTCCAGCTCTCTGTTCGTGTTCTTAAGCTCTAAGTCCAAAACCTCCAGAAACATTGCTTCCCACTTCGAGCTTCAATTCTTCCATCAAAACCCATCAAAAATCCACTAGAATATCACCCTTCCACATACCTTGTTTGTGTGCCTTGCTACCGGTTCTTAACCCCGGATATACTTGTGAGAGTGAGAGTAGCAAATACGTGGAAGGCAGCCTCAAAACTGCTCTCCAAGAAGAAGGGATCATCTTCGTCCAAGACATCATCAACAAGCTCTTCGAGGAGGTACTCGGTCTCCGAGTCTCCTCGGAGCATGGAGGAGGACATGACACCGCCAAGGAGGAACGACACCTTGCTCCTCGGTGGCATGAGGGCCACACGAAGCTCGTCTATGAGGTTCACCGAACCGCAAGGACGCATGGAGGAGCCACCCGTCCGACCTCGTCGCTCGACATGATCATCCGCTCCACCTCCATACACTCTGCGGTATTCCAAGTATGGGTTTATTATCAAGACGGAGGAGGAGGAGCAGAAGCTCACTCGCCTTGAGAAGAGCCTTGTGGCGAATGTCGACTTCAACGACCAAGCTCTCCAAGTGTTGGGCTTTCACACGGACATTTATTACTTGTTGGGAAACCTAGGTTGGTGCAATTTTCTAACGGAGTGTCGGCAAACACCCACAAGGAATTGGCCCTGGAAATTCTTATGACCATGGCGTCGATACTTGATGAAGGAGTGTCGAGTCTCTTATTCCATTTGGAAGGAGATGAACAAGTGGTTCCCTATGAGTACATTAGGGTGTTGCTTGGTTTTCAAAAGGGAGCCTCGGAGCAATTAGAAGTGCAAGTGAATGCATTGGAAGGATTTTGGAGAATGATCGCGGGAGAAGCTAACCGACAAAGGAGTAGTATCCGGAACCCCATAATCAAGGTGTTTCACTCATGGATGTGCAAGAGGATTTTGGGGAGGATTAAAGAGACCAAGATAACTGACATGGAGTTGAATTGGCTTTACTCATCTTTGATTGTTGGGCAGCCAATCGACCCCTTGCACCTTATGATCAACCGGTGGTGTTGCGAAGCAACATCGGGATCCGGAGATATTGGTTCGGGGTGTTACCTCTCCATGTTGGCCATCGCATTAAGGCCGGGAATTACAAGAAACCCAGAGCATCGCCTAGTCGGGACTTCTTTAGGAATTGATTATTTGAAGCAAGGTAAATATATAAGTGGAGATGAGAGAAGAGGCTTCAAATTGGCCAAAGTAAATTTACCCCTACCGGATGCAAGACTAAGACTATTTATTGAGGCGAAGGAAGATTGGTTAGAGGAAGGATTTCTTGTGCCGGCGAAGAAAAACAACAGAGGAAGGATTATAGAAGAAGGATCTTCCGCAGCCCAAGAAGAAGAAGGTGCTCCGCAAAATTATGTGCCACCATATGGAGGAATTCCGATGCCGCCAAGACACTACGGAGGTGTACCAATGCAAGCATGGGGGAGTGGTGCAGCCATGCCCCTGCCAAATTTTGCGGTACCCAACGTGGTTTTTGCAGAACAATATGCACACCTCCCTCAACCACAACAAAGTGTGGCCATCATTGGAGGATACACTGCAAGAAACATGAAAAATATTGCAGCCATCCAAACCAATGCAAATCAAATGGGTGAAGGAAATGCAAACATCGCTTTTGACCTAGGTCGCCTTCACCTAGCACCGCCGGAGCAATTCATAGGAGGAGTGGTGCAATCCTATTATGAGCAAGGGTACAATAATCAAGACTACCAATATCAGCCACCGGCGGAAGATTAGAGAGAGGATAAGCTTGTTTTACTTTGTTTTTCCTTTTTCCTTTTCTTTAATTTTCAGCTTGTGTGCGCCTATGTATGCGTAGCATTTACAATTTTTATTTATTTTCAGCATGTGTGTTAGTTTTTATTTCATCAAGAATAAAATCACCACCTTGTTTTTACCTTTGGCAAAGATAGAAAGTTTGTGCCATGTTGATATATGATGATAGTTGCCGCTTTGCTTATCTTTGTACTTGTTTTATGCATGATTAAGCTAATGCTCTCTTAAAATGCAAATCTGAAATTAATCTAAATGCTAGCTTAATCCTTCGCGGAGGTTATGATAAAGATAAGACACATAGTTTTTCATATGCTCTCAAGTTTTGGATGGGTTAAAGATGATTTATTTTTGTTCTTAAAAATAATGCTAACCTTGTCATAAATATCTCTTGCATGTTGCTCTACCTATCCAGAGCCATATATTTGAGTGCAAAAACTTAGTATACAAGCTTTATTTTTGGGTGAGTTAATTCAGGGCTTGATTTCTCTGGCCCGAGATAAAGAAGCTGGTCATTCCGTTTTTGCGTATCTATCTTTTTGCTAGCCTTTCTATCCGTGCATTGTGTATCCCCACATCGGAGATTTTACAAACCTCGCCAGATATCCACCCATGAAACCAAAAATATCATCTTTTGTGTTTACCTCCGTGACCACAACCTATCATGTGAGTATGGATCATCAATTCGAGGAAGCTCGCAAGATGGTGCCAAGATTGAAGATTTCAAGTATCTCTCCAAAAAGAAAAATATTTCTAGTACCTACCTTATCTCTATCACCTCTTTGCCCGAGAACGAGCAACGTCTAAGCATGGGGGAGGAGGTAGGTACAATGCAATTTAGAGTTCAAGAGGAGTAAAATAAAAAAATGTGTGTATAGAAAAAAGAGAAAAAAAAGAAAGAGATAAAGAAAAAAAATACGTATGAGAAAAAATATGAGTATGTATAAAAAAATAAATTAAAGTGAACTCCTCGGTTCTCTAAATGCATTAGGAATTTCAAAAGTTTCAAGATTAAGATCCAAACTCATCTTTTCAACCATGTGCAATCCGATAACGAGGACTTCCTTTTTGCCTCGGGATCACTCATTGCCATTTGCACATGTCCACCTATCTCAAAGAGTGTGTACTTTTCTCTCCCCCTCCTTGATACAACATTATTTTCCAATGACCTTTTTGACGAGTCTCGGTAAGACCATGAGAAGCTTGTCTTGTTTTGACAATATCTCATTTATAATATCTTGGTAGGACTAAACTTTCCCAAAAAGATCCACATAAAGCCTACCACATATATATATGTTTTGAGAGGGAAAGGAGTAGAATAAATAGGCTTGAGAGATAAGATGAGATGAGAGTTCATGAGCAAGATGCAAGGAGGTTTAAATTTTTGAACTTGGTTTAGCTCTTTTTCATCTTGTTCTTTATTTCAAAATTTCTGAGATCCATTTGAATTTTGGGAGTATGTTTAGTACTTGTGGGAAGAGCTTAATTAATATCCACCCTCCGTAGGGATGAAGGCTAGTACACTATGGAACTCTAACGAATTAAACTTTTGAGAGCATTATGTTTTCTTGTGTATGATCAAGTGCAAGGTTTGAGCAATGAAGGGCAACACCGATATCCATCAAAGGCTTACTCGAGGACGAGCAAGGTTTAAGCATGGGGGAGATGTTGACGGTGAATTTCCATCAACCTAGCCATGCCCATTTCTGGGCCCATTCATCCCCTCCTTTGACCTAGACGACTCCCAGGCTATTTATAGTCCCCCTGCCAAGAGCCACACATGAATTCATTCGCCACTCACCGCCGAGGAGCAGAGAAGAGAGGGACACCATTCCAGAGAGGAGAGGGTCGAGCTAGTTGTCTAGGGTTTCCCTAGCCGACGTGGGAGCCTTGCAAGGAAGACCACGTCGGAGTTCTAGGAGCTAGGAGCAAGATCAAGGTAGGATCCCGGTGGTGATCTTGTCCATGTATCGTTTATGATGTTGAATTATCAAATTGCAATCCGATTCTTAGCGATCAAGTGCTTTCTCTACGACTTTGTCTTCGATTGGATTTTCTCACTTTAAGATCTATTATCGAGATAGATCATATAGGGTGTTCTTGTAGCCATGGTGGCTAGAGGTGCACGCCTGACCTACCAAGAGATTTCATCTTGTCCATTGGACTCGCCCTAGGCTAACCCGCATGAATAGGTGTGCGTTGTGATAGAACGGTGGCTCCAAAAGGCGGGCGTCTTCGGAGTTGGAACGGAAGCCGCGATTTAAAGAAGCTTTTTATGAGATTCAATTTGGTTTATTCTTCTTTGCTTGGAACTTCAACAAGAGCTTGATCCAATCTCTCTAGATTGCTTTTACCTATCCCTCTCTATCTCTTGCTACCTCTGGTTTTCATTAGATTAGATTCGTTTTCTTGGTGTTCTTTAGATTAGATGCAAAAGCACTTCCTTCGAAGATCTAAGTGTTCTCGGCTTTAATAGATTGGTTCTTGCATCACACATTTGTTCCACGGATTCGATACCTTGGTTTCACACTTAAGTGAAGAAGGGTCCCTTGACTACGATGGAGGATTTGTCCGCTTGCAATCCAAACGAAGTTTGATATGCATATACACCGTCAACACTCACCGACAGTGGGGTTTTCGTGACATCCTACAACATGCTTCTGGCATTGGTCGCTCGGGACGTACCATGAAGTCGAGGGGTCGATATCATGCATTGGAGGAATATCTCCACACGGATCCTCGTTATGCTACATTCTGTCGTGCATTAGGTATGGTGGAATAAGCGTGTGCCATATCCATCTCCATGACCTTGTCTATTGTCTCCTCGTTGCCAAGTCCGAAGGTTTCGTTGCTGGGTGTGTGTTTATGCGCGACTGTGCCAGTGCCACTATATGAGTGTAGATCTATGGGGATGTATGATGTATGTGCACATTTAAGTTGAATAATTTGGGCAAGGTGACCATCATTTACGTTTTGTATATTCTTGGCAAAACGGTGAATTTGGTCAAATGGTAAATTGGTAAAAATCGGTCATCATTTACGTGTGTATCTACAATTCAGTGCGGTGGGATAAGAATAAAATATCACATGACAAGACATTACATCTTAGACTATGACAATGCATCCTGACCAGGGAAAACCACTGAAGCAAGGAAGGTGATCATGGAAAAGAAGAACACCAATGTTCTTCATGGATAACAGGAGACAGGGGATTTTCTTACCACTGCAAGATTCACAGAGGAGGAAAACAGGGGATCGATCTTTCCATCCAAAGGAAAACATACCATTGATCTTTCCATCCACAAGACCACCTATATGAACATGAAAAAGAAAACCCAAATCCGAGTAATCTACAATGACCCCTCCGAGGAGTTCCCTGATGACTATCGCGTTGAGGTAGCTTCAATGGCTAGGGGAGCCACGGGACCGGGATTGGTGGGGCCGGCATTTGAAGGACCAGCGCCGACGTCCATCTTCTTCTTGGTCATCTTCGAGTCCACCTCCTCCTTGGGACAAACCGCCCAAAATAATTCCGTATTATCGGCTAAACCCATACGTTAGGTCCTTAAGCGATAACTTAGAGTTATTTTGTTGTTGTTTGTCGGGTCAAGCCCGGTAAATCACTTACTTACAATAGGACCGAAGAGCAGTATACATCAAAACTCACACGAAGGCGAGTCTAGAGTCATTAAGCAAATTAATCCAAACCGGGCCCACTTGGGGGTCCATTTATTAAAAATCATTGATCATCATAGCATGATAAGGTTAAGAGTTTAAAACAGCGGAAATCTAAACATCGATAAGACATCACGGGAGGCCATCCATGACATCATCACTCCTCGTCATCACCCTCAATCCACTGGAGCTCCCATCTAGGTGGGATCTCTCCAGGCCACACATCATTCATTGCTTCACCTGAAAACAACATAGATAGCAGGGCTGAGTATCCTAATACTCAACAAGACTTACCTGTCGGGTGATAGCTACATCACCAACCTCTAGACATGATAGGCTTTTGGCTGGTAGGTTTGTTTTGCCAAAAAGCGACTAAGAGTGGATCCTTACCTTAAACATTTTAGCTCAAGTTCTAGTTATTTAACCATTCTAGGTAAGCACCTATGCTAAACAAGCAGTTATGCATGCAATTAAGCAAACATCAGTATTATCCATCTATTCCATCATTAAGGGATCATGGTAGCCAGTTTGTTAAGCAGAGGCTGACGATCGATCGATTAATAACCTTGCAAGGTGGACCTAAACACACGGGAGGATGCATACCCCAAAAAGACAACTACAAAAGGGGTGGGGTACACACCAACCAGGCAGTTCCCATCGATCTTCGAGTTAGGATGAATAGCTACAGTCCTGGGACAAGGCTCAGTGGACACCCATGTAACGGCACGCACCACCTCTTGCACATGCACCCCTCCTCCCGGTTGCAAGACGGGCAGACGATCACTCAGGATTAGTAACCAAGAACATCCCTTGCTGCCTCAATCAGGTACTAAGCTTACCGGTCCCATTCCCGACATGTGCTTAGTACGTTCAAACGCTTAACGAACCAAAGCCACTGGACCGGAGCCCAGATCCCATGCTCTTAACACGTGAGCAACCAGTTTATCCAAGTCTTATGATTCCAACATAAGAACCTATATCTCGCGAGTGACAAACATCACTCGACTTGTACCGGGTCCTTATAGCATTGCAACTATCGACCAAGCATACTAGTATAAGCATAGGTACCTAGGGATCATGCATCTATGGTTTCAAAACAAGTCCTGAAACGTAAATACACAAACATAAACATAGATAGTTGCAGAAGTTGGAAAAGTTAGGTTACGCTTCGGGGCTTGCCTTCTTCAGTTAGGTTAGCCTGAAGCTCTCCCGAACTCTTCTCCGGGTCTTGATTCACCTCCAACTGGTTCAACTCGCCTCTGGATCCTTCCTTGTCACCAACGAGTACGAGAGTGTAGCTACCGTCGGGGAGTTCTACACGAAGCATGCATACGCAACATTAGTAGGTGAATCTAAACAAGATGATGTTTCTGAAAACTAAGGTAAAGCTCAGGGTGTATGGTTGGCCATATTCACCTTGACAAAACCTTAACAAACATCTCTTTACAAAAGGAAAAAGGTGTTGGTCACTCTGATGGTGATTGTGTGCACATCTAAGAAAACTTATAAACTATGCATCAAACAAACAGGGGCATATTTTATATAAGCTCATGTTTCGACCACTAAGTTACTGAGCAAAAATCACCACAAACAAATCCATATACTAGACATGAAAAATACAACAAGAGGAAGCAACCAAAATCAAGATAAATTTATTCTGGAGATATGATAAAAACACAACTTCACACCAAAATTTAGCTTCAGAAGCTATCTAGATTAATTTATACAAGAATAATAAATTTCAGCCCTTTTTACCAAACATAATTTATTCAGAGCAAACCATAAGGATTTCAGGGTTAATCTTTCTAGCACAAGCTTATCATGACATAACAGAGAGCACACCAAAATTTAGGCTCAGATTCTGAACATAATTTAAATTATGCATTTAACACTTTAAACATGCTTAAATCAAAAACAGGTATTAAAACAAGTCATAAAATTCTATCCTATTTTTTTGAGATGTATACAAGTATAACAAAGCCAAGTGCCAAAGATGAGCTACAAAAGATATACTGAAAGGGCTATAAAAAGCATTAAACAGATTCAATATAAAAAGGAAATAAATCATAACTAAAGATTCACACCATAACTATGTGCCATTTTTCCTGCAGAGCCTAGTTATGACATGACAAGTACATTTGTAGATTTTAAACTACAACAAATCTAGCTCAAACTGAGATTCAAATTTAATTTAAAAACTAAGCACAAAAGCACTATATAGTTCTTCTAGAAAAGGTAGTACTCGTCATAAGGATTCCAAAACATATTTAATTGCATCTTTCTGTTTTTTCTAGACATTTTACAAGTTTCAGCCTTTTGAACCAAAACTGGAAGAATCTAATTACATCTAGACCCATGGAAAGATTTAGGACTTCACAACCATGCCCTCGACTTCTATAGTAAGGTCCCTATAAAGAATTTGATCTTCGCAACGGTACCCTTGGCGGCTCAGGGGAGGCTCGCCGGCGGTGTTAGCCTGCCGGACTTGGACGAGGGATGACACAGGGTGGACAAGAAGCTCACCACGAGTCGATTGCCAATGGCAAATGGCTCGGAGGAAGCTCCAGCGATGGCCGACCGCGAGACAGGGGCAGTGCGGTCCGCCTCTGCTCCAACTCCGGCGCGGGTGAGGGCAATGTGCGGTGATTCGTGGCTTTGGAGCTGTGGTGAGGTGTGGAGGAGGTCTTGGAGGGCTTGGGTGACGTTGGTGAGGCGCGGACAAGTAAGCTCGACTGCGGCGGCGTCAATGGCAGCCTGGCCGAGCTGCGGGTGCGCGACAGGGGCAATGCGGCTCCTTTTTAAAGAGGGGAAGATGCTCTAGGGTTGAGGAGTATCCCTCACGGCTCACCGCATCACTGGCCAATGGCCTTAAGGCGGTCGAGAGCTTGTCCATGGGCCTGCGCCGGCAGGCGCCACGTGGCGAACGCGCAAGGCGGTCGGAGACTTGCGCGCGGCTCACGGCAAGATCAGCGGCTTCCCATTGGCTGTTGGAGGGCAAGGAGTGTCGGCCATGGCTCAAGTCATTTTGCCGGGGTGAAACGGCAACGAGGATTGGCGGGTGGCGGTGGTGCTTAGGCGATGGCGGCCACGTGGCGAAGCGCCGCGTGCGTGTGGATAGCACCCGGGGTTCGCGGGATCCTGGGCGACATGCGCTGGACCCACCAGGATACGGTGGTTGGGCGGCTCACCGGCGGCGAGAGACGCACGCCACGGGCGGTGGTGCTCGGCGCACACGACTTCGCGGCGCGGCTCCGCATGCAGAGCTCCTTGGCCGATTCAGAGTGCACCACTTCGACACGTTCAAACTCAAAAATTCCAAATGGAACTTGAAATTCTCCAAAAGGCAAAGTTGTAGATGAGCCATAGCTCTACAACTTTCACAAAGGGTGACCTATGTTTAGATCAATAGAGGTAGATGAGCCATAGCCAAACTTGCTGATTTTCTCGGCATTCGGATCCTGTAGTTCTACCGTTCAACCAAGATTTTGGTGCCCTTACACTCAAAATTTGTATTGGCAGAATTTTGAGTGTTTAAGAAGAATTTCGAGATTTGACCAAGACACTATAAAGAGGTGTTAGGGTTCTAAGGTTTTGACCAAACAAGGGGAGGTTTGACTAGTCAACCCTACTTAGGATTCACTAATCAACTATTACTGTTCAAAAACATCAAGGATGTTACAGTCGACCCCCTTAAAAAGAATCTCGTCCCGAGATTCGAATTTTAAAGAAAACACCGGGGAAAAAGCACTTACGATTTCAGGCCTGCAGAAAACCCGGATACTTGGCATTGAGGTAATGCTCAGTTTACCAAGTAGCCTCCTCTTCCATGTGGTGGCTCCACTGTATATTGTACATCCTCACTGTGTGTCGTCGAGTCTTCCTTTCGTTTCGATCGAGTATCCGCATAGGATGTTCAAATAGTGAAAGATCAGGCTCGATCCAAGCATTTGCTTCCGTGATCACTTCTGTCTCTGGTATATGCACACATTTCCTCAATTGGGAAATGTGAAACACATTATGAACTGCAGAGAATCAGTCAGGTAGTCAGACATGGTAAGCAACGGATCCACACACCTACATGATCTCATAGGGACAAATGTAGCGTGGTGCTAGCTTCCCTTTCACACCGAATCTTTGCACACCTTTAGTGGGTGACACCTTTAGGTAAACATAGCTTCCAACTTCATATTGGCGGAAAGCTCTTCCTTCATCATGATATCGCTTTTGTCTCATTTGAGCCGCTCTCAAGTTTTCCTTTATCACCTCCACCCTTTCTTTTGCGTCTTTAACTATGTTTGGGCCAAAGAATTTTCTTTCACCCACTTGTGACCAATTCAAGGGGGTACGGCATTTCCGTCCATAGAGAGCCTCAAATGGTGCCATCATTAAACTAGCTTGATAGCTATTATTGTAAGAAAATTCAGCTAAGGCTAAGCATTTATCCCAACTTTTGTCAAAATGGATAATGCAAGCTCGTAGCATATCTTCCACAATTTGATTCACCCTTTCCGTCTGACCATCGGTCTGAGGGTGATAGCTTGAGCTACGGATCTGTTTGGTTCCTAAGGGTTGGTGCAATTGTTCCCAGAAACTGGCCAAGAATTGAGGGCCTCTGTCTGAAACAATGGTCTTTGGGATTCCATGCAAACAAACTATGCGGTCAAAGGTAAATTTCTGCATACTCTTTGACCGTATATGAGGTGTTTACCACAATAAAGTGGGCGGTCTTGGTGAGTCGATCCATAGTTACCCAAATGGAATCATGAGTCCTGGAGGTGAGTGGTAAGCCGACAATGAAGTCCATGCTTATGTCCTCCCACTTCCACGAAGGTATGGGTAAAGGTTGAAGTGTACTGTCTGTCTTCAAATGGCTTGCCTTGATCATCTGGCAAGTGTCACATTCCGATACGTACTTCGCAATGTCCACTTTCATGTTAGACAACCAAAAATTGTCCTTCACATCTTGGTACCTCTTGCTACTTCCCGGGTATGGAAAATTTGGAGAGATGAGCCTCATCCAAAATTTCTTTCTTAAGTTCGGGATCAGCAGAAATCACAAGACGTTGGCCAAACCACACAACATCCTTTGAGTCTTTACGGAAACAGTTATATTTGGGATCCCCTTCAGCTATTTTCTACTTTATCAGCTGTATCTCCTCATCTTCCGATTGAGCTAAGGCAACTTTATCGAAGAGAGTGGACTCAGCGGAGATGGCATTCAAATTCCCATGCTCCACCATTTCCAATTTAAGCTTTCGCAACTCTTCGCATAATGTGTCACCATACGGCTCTACCGACAAGCAGTTGCAGTGAACCTTTCGACTTAAAGCATCTGCAACAACATTAGCCTTGTCGGGGTGGTAGTGTACTTCAAGATCATAATCTTTAATCAACTCTAAGCACCTTCGTTGTCTCATATTCAGATCTGATTGGGTGAAGATATATTTGAGGCTTTTGTGATCAGTGAAGATATTGCAGCGATTTCCCATGAGATAGTGCCTCCAAATCTTTAGGGCATGAACCACTACTGCTAATTCAAGATCATGAGTGGGATAGTTCACCTCATGAGGCCGAAATGCTCGTGAGGCATAGGCAATGACCCAATTGTCTCGCATGAGTACACAACCGAGGCCAGTACCCGAAGCATCACAATAGACCTCAAATGGTTTTGACATATCCGGTTGAGCCAACACTTGGGCTGATGTCAAGTGTTGTCTCAAAGCGTCACCAAAACATCCGGGCGTACTGCGGGTCAGTCCCACCATCTGAAAATTTTGAATTCTCATTACATACATATTCATAAGCTTGCCTAATCAAACAACAAGTAGAACATGCATAACCAAAACTCAATTCCGCAGAAAAATTTGAACCGGACAGCATCGCAACACATGAGCATAAAATTCATAACTTTTTGCTCCAAGGTCAAAAAATTCCCAAATTTGGCCAGTATGTGCAAAATTTGGTAGTCTCCAACTTTGGTATTCATTTTGGAGACCAAAACCAAGAGTAACTTGCTCCAAACCCTGTATTACCGAGGTTCTGTCCAGCTGTTTGGACAGCAGACAGGCGTTTGCTAAAAATGGCATAACTCGCGTTAGGAACGTGCAAAAATGCTGAAATTTGGTGAGCATGACCATCATGAAATTATCAACAACTTTGGCATTCAACACAGGGCCCATATTTGATCACAACTAGCATTAATTATACATGCATCACAATACTGCAGATTAGTGTTCAACCACGACATTACAAGATGTCAAGTTTATGGGATCACCAACAATTACATGAGGGGGTTACAAAGCATCTAGTGCTGCACAAAAGGTACTCCTAAGTCAGCCTATCACAACCTTCCAAATGCGGCTGCACTCGAGAGTATAAGTCAACCTACTACACACTCCAACACCTACTTACCCACAGAACCGTCACCCGCTGCGGGTGAAGCGGGCGGTGTCGGCGGGGGTGGTCCTGCAGCACTCGCCTCGTCATGGCCAGACTGTGGCTGCTGGTCCTCAGGAGGTGCCGTAGCTGCTGGTGGAGCTGGTGGCTGCAGGGCAATAAGGGCCTGCAACAACTCCACGTTAACCTCAGCCTCCATAGCCTGCTCCTGCAGCTCGGCTACGTGCTCAACAAGCGCAAGCCTCTCTGCATCGGCGTTGGCTATGTGCTGCTGATAGGCGTCGTTCTCCGCCTAGAGATCAAGATCCTCTGCAAGTGGTCACCTCTGATCTACCTCCATCTGTGCTCTGGTGTCCTCTAGCACAATGTGTTCTTCTGCTGAATCTGAGCAAGAGCGACTCCCTACTGCTGGTAAGCCGCGTACAACTCGTGCCAAGCGGCGTAAGAAAGCTCAAGCCTATGGCTCAACATAGCCTCGGTGGAGAGGCGAAGAGCCTGAAGAGTGAACAAGGCATCCATACACCGTGTAAGCGTATAAGTGGTATCCTCTGGAGGAACAAGCAAGGTGAGCTCCTCAATGTGGTCCACACGGTCACGCCACATGGGATCGTGCGGGTCCACAGCCAGAAACAACCCAAACGGCGACAGCGTCACCTCGAGCGAACGGTGCTCACAAAAGTCGGTCAGCAGCTTCAACGCTGCCGACTCCACCGACTCAGGACAACGCAAGCCGTAAAACACGAAGCTGAAGTTGGGCCAGTACGGGTGGTCCAGGTGCGGTGGTACCGTGACGGTAACTCGGCACCAGGGAACGCCCAGGTCCACAAACTCCAACGCCTCGTAGGTAGGCGGGATAGTGTAACCGGAGTCCTGGAGTGCCTCCCACGCTAAGCGTGGAAAGCCCTCCTAGTGCAACCCGTCGGAACGCACCGTACCATCGGCGTCAACCTCGTAAAACCCCGGGGCAGCCATCTGTACACAAATACAAGAGCATGTTAAACTCCAATACAAGTGCAACATGCTAGACGGCAAAATTTGGCAGTTCTGAGCAAAAATTCATAACTCCCAAACCAATACCCAAAAATTGTTAATTTTTGTCAGCAACTCAGAAACAAAGTGAGCCACATTATTGGTATTCAAAGGTCAAACTGAAACTGATGGGAACATAGTCGAAAAGATCAAAGTTTGGACTGCTGTCTACCTGAAAAAAACAGCAAGACAGCGCTGCGCTAAAAAGATCATAACTCCAGATTTAAAAACCCTATGGATATGAAACTTTGCGGACAGCATCTAGGCTACCTAAGGAACACTTTTGGTAGAGCACCTAGCCGAAAACTTTTTGGATAAGCCTAGAAAAACCTGGACAGCAAGCAGCCCTAAAAACTGGACAGCAACACAATTTTTAAAAACAAACTAGCATAAAGGTCCTTATGAAAGATTACTCAACTAGAGAGCACAAATGTGGAGGTTTGTGACCAGTTTTAAGTTTGGTTGATTTTAGCATGATGCAACAGCGACCTATTCGTCCTCAAAAGGCAATCAAGCCAAAATCGAAGTTAGTGCCGGTGGCAAGGCAACAATACGTCTCTAGTCGAAAGCTATTCGTTTCTTGCTCAGCGTACTTACGAAACGTGGTTAGTGCACCTGCAAGAAAAGAACCTTCCATCCCAGCACGTCATGGGAGCGTCCCCAATCATTACCATTCACTATAGAAATGACACCCATGCGTTTAGCGTTGCATGGACAGCGTCCAACCTGAGACACACCCCTTTTTGAATGGAGGGTGTCCCCCTTTGCATGTTCATAATGCGAGATCATGCACACGTATGGCAAAACATGGCGACATCACAACCCATAACACGTTCATTTTGAATAGAACATGCCATCCTTCATATGCTTTACATACAGAAGGCGCACGTATAAAAGTCGTGGCATCCAACCGAGAAGATAGGATCTGTGGAATGGATTGCCCTATCGACCCTCGCATACTCGTGATGCGGCACAACACACGTATGGAACGCGTGGTCAAAGAAAGGTGTTGGTAGTTAGCAACAATAAACCATAGTTTACTAGCCACCTGAAAGTACCCAAAAATCCCTCTAGGCCAACGCATTTTGCAAATACAAGCAAACCATCTAGGCGGGATCTCTCCAGGCCACACATCATTCATTGCTTCACCTGAAAACAACATAGATAGCAAGGCTAATACCCAGCAAGACTTACCCGTCGGGTGATAACTACATCACCAACCTCTAGACATGATAGGCTTTTGGTTGGTGGGTTTGTTTTGCCAAAAAGCGGCTAAGAGTGGATCCTTACTTTCAACATTTTAGCTCAAGTTCTAGTTATTTAACCATTCTAGGTAAGCACTTGTGCTAAACAAGCAGTTGTGCATCTAATTTAGCAAACATGCACTCTCGGGTAACGGTGAGAGGTCGACGATCGATCGATTAATAACCTTGCAAGGTGGACCTAAACACACGGGAGGATGCATACCCCAAAAAGACAACTACAAAATGGGTGGGGTACACACCAACCAGGCGGTTCCCGTCGATCATTGGGTTAGGATGAATAGCTACAGTCCTGGGTACAAGGCTCAGTGGACGCCCATGTAACGGCACGCACCACCTCTTGCACATGCACCCCTCCTCCCAGTTGCAAGACGGGCAGACGATCACTCAGGATTAGTAACCAAGAACATCCCTTGCCACCTCAATCAGGTACTAGGCTGACTGGTCCCATTCCCGACATGTGCTTAGTATGTTCAAACGCTTAACGAATGAAAGCCACTGGACCAAAGCCCAGATCCCATGCTCTTACCACGTGAGCAACCAGTTTATCCAAGTCTTATGATTCCAACATAAGAACCTATATCTCGCGAGTGACAAACATCACTCGACTTGTACCGGGTCCTTATAGCATTGCAACTATCGACCTAGCATACTACTATAAGCATAGGTACCTAGGGATCATGCATCTATGGTTTCAAAACAACTCCTGAAACGTAAATGCACAAACATAACATAGATAGTTGCATAAGTTGAAAAAGTTAGGTTATGCTCTGGGGCTTGCCTTCTTCAGTTAGGTTAGCCTGAAGCTCTCTCTAACTCTGGTGCGGGTCTTGATTCACCTCCAACTGGTTCAACTCGCCTCGAGATCCTTCCTCATCACCAACGGGTATGAGAGCGTAGCTACCGTCGGGGACTTCTACACGAAGCATGCATATGCAACTTTTTAGGGGAATCTAAACAAGATGATGTTTCTGAAAACTAAGGTAAAGCTCAGGGTGTATGGTTGGCCATATTCACCTTGACAAAATCTTAACAAACATTTATTTACAAAAGGAAAAAGGTGTTGGTCACTCTGATGGTGATTGTGTGCACATCTAAGAAAAGTTGTAAACTGTGCATCAAACAAATAGGGGCATATTTTATATAAGCTCATATTTCGACCACGGAGTTACTGAGCAAAAATCACCACAAACAAAGCTATATACTAGGCCTGAAAAATTCAACAATAGGAAGCAACCAAAATCAAGATAAAATTATTCTGGAGTTTCTACATATGCACCTGTCCTATTAATTTGCATACATATAGATGTGATAAAAACACAACATCACACCAAAATTTAGCTTCAGAAGCTTTCTAGATTAATTTATACAAAAATAACAAATTTCAGGCCTATTTAACAAACATAATTTGTTTAGAGCAAACCATAAGGATTTCAATGTTAATCTTTCTAGTACAAGCTTATCATGACATAAAAAGAGAGCACACCAAAATTCAGGCTCAGATTTTGAACAGAATTTAAACTATGCATTTAACACTTTAAACATGCATAAATCAAAGATAGGTATTAAAACAAGTCATAAAATCCTATCCTATTTTTTTGAGATGCATACAAGCATAGCAAAGCCAAGTGCCAAAGATGAGCTACAAAAGATATACTGAAAGGGCTATAAAAAGCATCAAAATAGATTCAACATACAAAGGAAATAAATCATAACTAAAGATTCACAACATAACTATGTGCCATTTTTCATGTAGTGCCTAGTTATAAAATGACAAGCAACATATCCAAAATTCATCATCAGCACAGTAGTAGATTTTAAACTACAACAAATCTATCTCAAACTGAGATTCAAATTTAATTTGTAAACTAAGCACAAAAACACTATACAGTTCTTCTAGAAAAGGTAGTACTCATCACAAAGATTTCAAAACATATTTACTTGCATTTTTCTGATTTTTCTACGATTTTATAGATATTTTACAATTTTTAGCCTTTTGAACCAAAACTGGAAGAATCTAATTACATCTAGACCCTTGGATAGATTTAGGACTTCACAACCATGCCCTCGACTTCTACACTTAGGTCCCTTCAAAGAATTCGATCTTCACAATGGTACCCTTGGCGGCTCAAGGGAGGCTCGCCGGTGGCTATAGTTGGCCGGACTTGGCTGAAGGATGACATGGGGTGGACAAGAAGCTCACCACGAGTCGATTGCTGGCGGCGGATGGCACGGAGGAGGCTCCGGTGATGGCCGGTGGCGAGACATGGGCAGTGCAATCCGCCTCTGCTCCAACTCCGGCGCAGGCGACGGCAATGAGCAGTGATTCGTGACTTGGGGAGCTGTGGTGAGGTGTGGAGGAGGTCTAGGAGGGCTTGGGTGACGTCGGTGAGGCGCAGACGAGCGAGCTCGGCTGCGGCGGCGTCAATGGCGGCCTAGCGGAGCTGCGGGTGTGCGGCAGGGGCAATGCAGCTCCTTTTTAAAGAGGGGAAGGTGCTTTGGGGTTGAGGAGTAGCCCTCATGGCTCACCGCATCGCTGACTAATGGCCTTAAGGTGGTCGGGAGCTTGACCGTGGGCTTGCGCCGGTGGGCGCCGCGTGACGAACGCACAAGGCAGTCGGAAACTTGTGCATGGCTCACGGCAAGAGCGGCGGCTTCCCATTGGCTCAAGTCATTTTGCCGGGGCGAAACGGCGACAAGGATTGCCGGGCGGCGGCAGTTCTCAGGCGACAGCGGCCACGTGGCGAAGCGCCACGTGCGCAGGGATAGCACCCAGGGTTCGCGGGATCCTTGGCCACACGCGCGAGACCCACCAGGATACGGCGGTTGGGAGGCTCACCGGCGGTGAGAGACGCACGCCACGGGCGGCGGTGCTTGGTGCGCACGACGTCGCGACACGGCTCCGGCGTGTAGAGCATGTTGGCCGATTCAGAGTGCACCACTTCGACATGCTCAAACTCAAAAATTCCAAATGGAACTTGAAATTCTCCAAAAAGCAAAGTTGTAGATGAGCCATAGCTCTACAACTTTCACAAAGGGTGACCTATGTTTAGATCAACAAATTGTTCAGAAAATGAAGCCAAACTTGCTGATTTTCTCGGCCTTCAGATCCTGTAGTTCTGGCGTTCAACCAAGATTTTGGTGCCCTTACACTCAAAATTTGAAATGTCACCAATTATGAAAAATGTGTTCCCGGAAAAGAGGAACAACTTTTGTATTGGTAGAATTTTGAGTGTTTAAGAAGAATTTCGAGATTTGACCAAGACACTATAAAGAGGTGTTAGGGTTCTAGGGTTTTGACCAAACAAGGGGAGGTTTGACTAGTCAACCCTACTTAGGATTCACTAATCAACTAATTACTATTCAAAAACATCGGGGATGTTACACTCCTCCTCCGCATCCTTCTTCTTCTTCGCTTACAGAATGTCCTTGAACGAATCAAGCGTACCGGCCTCGTCATCCTTCAAAAGCTGCCTCACAAACGCCTCCATCTGATGATTCCACTTCTTGGCCTCCTCCTGCTTCCTCTTCTTGGCCACCAATCGCTTCTTCTCAATGGACCCCCACATCTCCACCTGATCCTCGTCCTCTTCCTCTTCCCCTTCATCCTCTTCCACTTAGTCGTACTCGTCCTCACTCTCCTCGCTCTCCTGCCTTTCCATGTCATCTACATCAGATTCACTCAAGGAGGGCTCATATGGCTCGCATGTGCTTCGTTTGGGGAGAGTTGGGTGGTGTCCCAATGGAGGAGGGTTGGAAGGGAAGGGGGAGGCAGGCAGTTGAATCGGAGAAGAAGGCATGGTGCTTGTGGTTTTCTGGAGGAAGAGAGTTTTAGACAAGGCAATGGAGGGAGTTGGGAGAGTCCAGTATATTATTAGATCTCAGTTTCAGGGAAATTTGTGGTGTCTCTTCGGGAGTTGTATCACGCTAATGCAAGGAGGCGCCACGATCTCTAATAATGTAACGGTCTTTTGCAAAGAAAAGAACTATGTAAATTTGTAATCTTAGTGAATTTGGAGCAAACTATATTTACAAGCACTTCAACCTGGAGAGATGAACTGTTTACTACCATAAAACCAGATGTTTGGGTTTGGGATGCATTAACAGATCGGATGTTTGGGTCTAGGAAAAATGTACTGAAAGGTCAAATATTTCCGGTCCTGTAAAAGATGCTTGTTTTGATTTTGGGCAAAGGTAATCTACAATTTAATAGTTTATGAGAGTAATAAAATAGGATAACATTTATAGAGAGACAAGGAAGAGAGATGCTCAGGGAAACAAAGCAGAAACAACTTCAAACAAGGGGATTGATCAACAAACAAATGATAACCAAAATCACAAACATGGTTTGGGTTTGGGATGCATTAGCATTTCGGATGTTTCACAACAATCGGATGCTTGTTTTGAATTTGGTCAAGGTGCGCAATGATCACATTGCTATTTCATATTAATCGTCCAATATTGATCTTCAACCTCTCCAGATACGTGCATTATTCCAACTACTCCTTACATATCCGTGGCTTAGCTAGAGCGTGTTGAAGTGAGGGGTGTGGTACACTGTCATTGGATATGAAGTAAGACAACAAATTGGTTTGAAGCAAAACCATGGCTACTCTGCCTAGTGTACACTACATGGGAACAAGTCATGGTCAAGACAACCAAGTAGACCCCGAGTTTCATCCATAGTTTTTTTCGTTGTTCATGTGGCACGCTAGGAAACACGATCATGTAGGTACAATAGGAGTGGATGTTCTTGTCTACGAAACATGAACAGGCCGGACAAACATGAGACCATGTTTCATGGAAATGTAAAGTTACTAATCAACATCACGATGTTCACATACTAAGAAATGTTCCCATAAAATCTAAAGATACTAATTAACATCACAAATAACATAACGACATTGGTCATCCACTGGCGCGGCTCGCTCACTCCATCTACATCCATCCCTCGTTTCTGACCAGGACGCGGTGGTGGCTCCACTTCTTCATGTTGTCCTCCCTCAGGGCCTCAGTCCTGGCCATCCCAAGGATGTGGTCCTTGATCTCATTCAGGTTCCTCCACCGGTGCTTACAGTTGGGGCAGACAGGGAACCCGTAGGTGTTGGTAGTGCGCCGAAAGACGCGCAGAGTCAAGGTCTTCAGATGGTCTATGTTAGTTTGGGTGTCGAAGTCCAACTCTGCAAGTGGTGGAGGAGGCTGGGAATCCGTCGGCGACCTACAAGCGGCTCCGAGCATTGGCGTGTCGACGTTGGCGGCGTCGCAGCGGGGCGGCTCTGTGCTATGGAATTGACGTCGTTGCCACTCTAAGTAGGCGCGGATGAAGTGGAGGCCGCGCGGTGACAGCCAGGACCCAGATTCGGCTCCTGAGGAGGCAGTGGGCGAGAGGCTGGCAACGCCGCCAGACCGACGAGCAGGGACGGGTACGACCATGCACCTGAGCTCTCTATGTCTGGGGAGACTGATTGCTTCATTGAGTCGGACGGGCAGTAGGACTGAATTGCAAGTGTTTGGGAAGAGAACTATGGGTAGAGTGGTTCGGAACTGGTGAGGACGCCGATGGTGGTAGGAATACGATGGCTAGCTTCCATGTGAAGTTGTGCAAGCTTATGTGACAAGCTAAGGAACGGGCCTCTAGATCGAGTGGCTTCCATTCATCTTCGAGCTTTGAGTGGCTGACGTGTGGGTACCATATGGGTATACCCACACATCACTAACCTCTTGATGATGGCAACCGCCATCCATGGGACGTTGTGGCAAGCTTCCTTGGGAAATTAGGCAACGGGAGCCTCGACCTGTCAAGGAAGGCTACGGCCGGATGTTACTGATAACCAGACCAGACTAAATTGTGTGTTGATTTTGTGGGCAAAATAGGATGACAACGACCAGATCTTACTGATCTGCAAAAGTGATCAGACCAGACTAAATGGTTCGTTGATTTGTTATTAGGAAAACACGATCGCATTATTCGAACGAACATCCATCCAAAGTAGGAAACAGAGTCCATTCTAATGTTACTAATTAAACATCACAATGTCCACATACATAAGACAATGTTCCAACAAATATAACAATACTAATTAACATCACAGATAACATAACATCACAAAGTTGACATACATAAGACAATGTTCCAACGAAATCAAAAGATACTAATTAACATCATGGATAACATAACAGCATAGATCTTCCACCGGCGTGGCTCGCTCACTCCATCTACTCCATCCATCCCTCGTTGCCGGAGCGAGCGACATCGACTCGAGCTCCTGCTACTCTTCGTCGAGCTCAAGTGATGCAGAAGAGAACCGGCACAAGGGCAAGCGGTCGAGCAAGAACATCAACGGCCTGTGCTTCGCCGCCCAGGGCTTTTGTGGCATGGCACACAGCTCCGGGAGCAAGAAGAGAAACAAGGATGACTCAGACTCTAACTCCGAGGATGAGGTAAACAATGATCCTGCCTTCTTGGTAGCGGAGAATGCTAGGTTAATTGAATTGCTTGACAACCGTGATGATGTGCTTAGAAAGACCAACAAGGAGAAGAGCGAGTATAGGTCTTTGCTTGGAGAGGCTAAGGAGAAGGTGGTTGGGATAGAGTCTTTCCTTGTTGATGCTAGGGCTCAAATTGATTCTCTGAAGTCTGCTCCCATTGTGACCGATGAACCTGAATGCACTGATTGTTCCACTTCTCTTGGTGATTTGACTGTGCTTAAGGAAAAGTATGCCTCCAAGGTTGAGGAACTAGATGTGCTTAGGGTTGAGCTAGATGAGATGAAATCTAGCCCCTCCTTGCTTGGTGCTTGCACTTCTTGTACTGTTTTGCATGAGAAGCTAGATGTATTGCTTGCTTATGCTAGATCACTAGAGGCTAAGCTGAAAGCTCATATTCCTACTTCATGCTCTACTTGTGAAATAATTGCTGTGAAGAATTTGGAGCTTGCACACTATGTTGATCGCTTGCAGGATGAGAATGATGAGTTAAGGAAGATGAAGGGTTGGTAGTCGGGTCATGAGCCTCAGCTCAGGATGATGATTGAGGCGTACAAGCGCTATGATGGGCAAGCGCTTGGGTCGGATAAGTTTGGGGAGTGCAGTGGTGAGAAGGAGGAGAAAATTGGTGATATCACAGGTCCACCAAAAACCTTCCACAAAAATGCCTATGCTCCTAAGCCAAACACACTTAGGAACCGACTAGACACAACCCCAGATCCTCCTGTGTTCCTCCACAAACCAACAACTTCCAGAAACCCATCAAGTTGAAGAGTGACTTGGGGAACGTGTTCTTTGGGAAGAAGGGAGAGAAACCAAGTGAGGAGAAGCCACAACCCAAAGAGAGCCCAAAGCCAAAGTCAAAACCAAAATCCTTCCATTGTGGGCATTATGGGAGGGATGGGCACCTTGCTGAGTTTTGCTTCAGGAAGAATCGTGAGGAGAGGTTTGCTAGGGAGATGGCAAACAAGGATAGGTACCGCCCTTCTCGTGGTGTGCCTGAGCCTAAGATGGTTCCTAGGGGTAAGGGTGTGTTGCGTACCATTTACCCTCGAGAGAGGCGTGAGTTTGTGCCTCGAGGTGTGCCACCACAGAGAGATGGTGGTAGGCGTGTTGGGTTTGGGCGTGCTGAGTTTGCTGGACGTTCCTTCACTCATGGCCAACACGAGTATGGGGGAATAATTGCAACTTTAGGTCTCAGAGGAGCTACGGGCCACGGTCTCCACCTTGTGGTACGCGTAGTCCTCCAGGGAGACGTGTGGGTGTTACACCTAGGAGTGACAGGATGGATTTTGCTAACCCCACTTTTGAGAAAATGGCACGGCACTGGTTTGATTCATTTTGTACTAACCCCAGTTCTGAGTCATTTGCTCACTCTCGCTCTCGTTTTTGATTTTCAGGTGGGAGGCTTAGAGGGTTTTGGTTGATCGACTCCGGTTGCTCTCGACACATAACTGGAGATCGAAGGTGGTTCTCCAGCCTCACCCCGGTGATGACCAAAGAGTACATCACTTTTGGGGATAATGGGAAAGGTAGAGTGCTTTCAGTGGGCACGGTGAAGGTGAGCGAGTCTGTGACTCTTAGGCGTGTTGCTCTTGTCAAGTCTTTGGGGTTCAATCTTTTTTCGGTGTCCCAACTTCTTGATGAGGGTTTTGAGGTCTATTTCAAAACGGGCGCTTCTCGTGTTTTGGATTCTCGAGGTGATCTTGTGTGCACGATCATCCCCGAGGGTCAAATTTTCAGAGCCGATTTTTCTCATTGTGTCGGCTCTTCTCGTTTTTTGGTTGTTGGTGTTTCAACGGAGCTTTGGAAATGACATAGTAGACTAGGTCACTTGAGTTTTGACTTGTTGTCACGCTTGAGTGGGCTAGGTTTGGTCCGATGATTGCCTAAGTTGAAATACCAAAAGGACTCTGTATGTGCTCCATGTAGGCATGGTAAGATGGTCGCCGCCTCTCACCCGCCTCTGACATCCACTATGACTGAGAGGCCATGCGAGTTGTTCCATATGGACTTTGTTGGTCCAGCTTGTGTGTGCTCGGTGGGTGGGAAATGGTACGTCCTTGTGATAGTGGATGACTATTCTCGCTATGCTTGGGTCTTCTTTTTGGCTGACAAGGGGGAGACATTTGGTTTTGTCCGAGATCTAATCTTGAGGTTGAAGAATGAGAGGAATGGAGATGTTGTTCGAGCTATTTGTAGCGACAGTGTCACTGAATTTAAAAACTCTCGATTCGAAACCTTTTGTCATGATTTGGGTCTCGAACATTAATTTTCCTCTCCCTATGTTGCTTGTCAGAATGGTGTGGTTGAGAGGAAAAATCGTTCCCTTTGTGAGATGGCTCGGATGATGCTCGACAAGCATAGGACTCCGAGGAGATATTGGGCTGAGGCGGTGAATACCGCGTGCCATGTTGGGAACCGGATTTTCTTCGGGCCTTCTTGAACAAGACGTGCTATGAGCTCATGCACAGGCAGGCACCTAGAGTGAGCCATTTCAGGGCTTTTGGTTGTCGGTTCTTTATTCTCAAGAAGGGTAGGCTTGATAAGTTTGAGTCGAGGTTCTTCGATGGCATCTTTTGGGTTATGCTAGTCATTGTCGAGCATTTCGGGTTCTCAACCTTCATACTAACCTAGTCATGGAAACTTGCGAGGTTACCTTCGACGAGACCCAGCCATGCAGTTCGTCTATTTTTGAGTGTGCAGGTGACGACGAGATTGACAAGAAGATCTTTGAGGATGAGGAGGATGATGCTGGAGAGGATGATGGTGATGATGGTGAAGCTCCAGCCACGCATGTACCCTCTACTTCCACTACGACGACTATGGTGCAGGATGGTCCATCCCCTATAGTGACTATGATCCAGCAAGATCAAGTGGAAGCTGCTATTGAGGGAGAGGTCGTCTCCAGGCGAGAGGCACCGAGGCGCATTCAAGTTGATCATCCTCCATCAAGAATCATCGGCGACATCAATGAACGTACGACACGGTCAAGGTCCAGGAATGTTTCTAATTTGCTCAATCGGCTTTTGTTGCTACCTTTGAGCCAAAAGACATTGGACACGCACTCTCTGATCCAAATTGAGTGAACACAATGCATGAGGAGTTAGAGAACTTTGAGAGAAACCAAGTTTGGGAGTTGGTAGAGCCACCACCACATTGCAAACCTATTGGGACAAAATGGGTGTGGAAGAACAAAGAGGGTTAGAATGGTGAGGTGGTGAGAAACAAATCGAGGTTGGTTGCTCAGGGCTATAGTCAGAAGGAGGAGATAGACTATGAGGAGACATTTGCTCTTGTAGCCCATTTGGAGGCGATTAGGATCATTCTAGCCTTTTGGCTAAAGGGTTCAAATTGTACCAAATGGATGTGAAGAGTGCCTTTTGAATGAGTTTTTGGAGCAAGAGGTTTATGTGAAGCAATCATCGGGCTTTGAGAGCGTTGAGTTTCCCCACCGAGTGTATAGGCTGAGGAAGGTGTTGTATGGGCTGAAACAAGCTCCCCGGGCATGGTATGGCCGTTTGAGGGGGTTCTTGTTTAGCAAGGGGTTTGAGATGGGCAAAGTAGATAAGACTGTTTTTCTCCTCAGGCAGGGTGACGATATCCTAATTGTTCAGGTATATGTGGATGATATTGTCTTTGGCGGCTCGTCTCACTCTTTGGTTCAAGGTTTGCAGAGGACATGAGCAAAGAATTTGAGATGTCTATGATGGGAGAATTGCAGTTCTTTCTCGGGCTTCAGATCAAGCAGGCGAAGGAGGGAACCTTTCTGCATCAAGCCAACTACACGAAGGACATCCTCAAGAAGTTCAAGATGGACGACTCGAAGGCCTTGTCAACACCGATGTGTACGACTACAGCACTGGATGCGGATGAGGACGCAGAGCCCGTGGACCAGAAGGAGTACCGGAGCATGATAGGCTCCCTCTTGTACTTGACGGCGACGAGGCTGGACATTCAGTTTTCTGTGTGTCTGTGCGCTCATTTTCAGGCGTCGCCGAGGACTTCACATTGGCAGGCCGTCAAGTGGATTTTCAGGTATCTTCGATACACTCCTGAGCTTGGTCTTTGGTATTCGGTGTCCTCTTCCCTTTCGCTTCTTGGTTTTTTGGATGCCGATTTTGCGGGGTGTCAAGTCGATAGGAAGTCGACTTCGGGGACTTGTCAGTTTTTGGGTTCCTCCCTTGTTTCTTGGTCTTCTCGCAAACAGTCTAGTGTAGCTCAGTCTACCACAGAAGCCGAGTATGTAGCTGCCGCTAGTTGTTGCTCCCAGCTGCTTTGGATCACATACACGCTGAGTGACTTTGGTCAGGAGTGTACCCATGTTCCTCTCATGTGTGATAGCACGAGTGCCATTAGTGTTGCCAAAAATCCCGTGCTACACTCCAGAACCAAACATATAGAGGTGAGGTACCACTTCCTGAGAGACAATGTTGAGAAGGGAAACATAGACCGCATCCATGTGCCAACCGAGAAATAGCTCGCTGATATCCTAACAAAGCCTTTGGACCAAGCTACGTTTGCTCATTTGTGGGGGGAGCTTGGTGTGGTTTTTCCTTTTTGAGCTTCGGTTGGGTGTCTGATGTACATATGCATGTTGCATTTTCATTTCTATATCATATCATATTTGCATCTTTGTATCATAGACTGCATTTGTATCATATACTTTAGAGATGTGCTTCTCCTATATACATTGATCACTGTGATATGTTGAATGTGAGCTTATGACCTTGCTAGTGAAGCTCTTGTGATGTATAGCTATGCTCTTGGTAGTTTTGGGACATATATGCATGTGGATGGCTTACTTTTATGAAAATGCTATATATGATCCACTCTTGTGAGTTGAATGCCTTTCATGCTCAAATTGTGCTCATATGACTATATCTTGCTTAATTTGTGCTTGGGAATCATGCTCTTTTTATTTGAGGTCAAAGACCCATTTGTCATTATGAACGTTTAGCCTACATGCTACCTTGTGGAGAAGCCTAAGCTTATTTTTGCCGCAAAGGCACTTCATGTACTGTGCTTAAATTTAATTCATGAAATTGGTATATGACATGCCTATGCTTGAAAAATATGCTTCTATGTCAAATGTTCTTTAAATTCCTTATCTTGGGTGCTAAACCGTTGCATGATGTTCAACATTGAGAAGTCTCATATCTAGAAGTTGACACATGGCTCGGTGGCTTTGACATGACATGAGATAGCTTGTAGGTGTTTGTGGTGATCTTGTGATGAGAACTTGTGACCTCGCATGAAGTTTGTGCTCATTTTGACCATGCTTAGGTCCTAGGCTCATGAGAAGGAAATTTTGTGAAAAATGCTTTATTTTGCTTATGGCTATGTCACATGCTTATATGTCCCTATCTATCTTGTTGGTGATGCTTATATTCCTAGATTCCACAGATAAATAAACACGGTTGAGGACCGGAGCGTCCGAGGATCGGTGGATGGTCGCTCCCTGGTGTGATGAGTGATTGTCAGAGGTTTAGATCTGAGCAGTCCACAGGGGGGTCAACCCCGGTGGTTTATTTGTTCGGCGGGGAGATCGGGAGCTAAGAACGCGATGGTTATGCTAGCATAGCACATGGAAATCACGACGAGACACAAGGGACAAGGCGATTTTATACTAGTTCGGGCCTCCGGAGAGTAAAACCCTACGTCCAGTTCTTCGGTTTGTATTGCTGGCGTGGCGAGATTACATGATGACCTGGATTGCGTCGATGTGGAGGTGGAGGTGGTCTGGCCCTAGGAGGGTGCCCTTGCCCGCCTTATATTGGGCGACGGACAAGGTCGGTGGACTAGAGTCCAAGTCGGTTACAACAGGGAAACCTATCTAAGGTAAGTTACAACATGGAAGGCTTATCCGAGCTGCCTTAATCCGTCTGGACTGCCTTGACTTGCACACCAAGTTGTCTTCTCGTCTTCGGGCCCACATGTCAGGTCGGACAGGCCTACTGACAGGTCGGCGGGTCTTCTGGTGGGCCGGACCCACTTGTCGGGGACGGCTATGAGCCTAGTCGGTGGGGACCCAGGGGTACCCATGTCTCACAAGCCCCGAGCGATGTGTAGGCGCAGCGACCTTGAGAGGGTCATGACGAAGTCTTGAACCTGTCAACAGGTTGAATAGCGTGCACATCGGTCCAAAAAGAAAAAAGTAGCCAGCTTAGCAGCTGACCTGTTTGTAGTATCCCGAGAGTAGTGAGGTCGAGGGCCGACCTAAAAGAAGTAGCCTTCTAATAGGTCGAAGCGACGAAGAAAACAAGAGGGCGTCGAAGACACACTCGTAGAGTAGTCCCCGAGCATTGAAGCAGGCAGCATGGCTGGTTTGATGCTCAAAAAAGAGAAGAAAACTGAGTCATGGTCTTGATCGAACGAAGTGCAGAGACACCCAGATCTCCTAACATAGCTGCCAGGAGTCTGGCAGGGCCGACCTCGGGGAGGCCTTGTAGGCGTGCCAACCTCGAAGAGGCCTCATATCAATGTTGCCCAGTATCCGAGGATATCCAGCAGGATCTTCTATAGTGGTCGAAACAGTCAACGATGAAGCTGTAGAAAAAATGTTGATCTTGAACGTGTGGAGTGTAGAGACACCCAGATATCCTGCATAGCTGCAAAGAGTCTGGCAGAGCCACCCAAGGCATGCCGACCTCAGGAAGGTCTCAAATCAGAAGCGCCCAAGCACCCAGAGATACTTGGCAGGGCCATCAGACGCGCACTCCACAGGGAGGCCTTCATTCCCGACGTAAAAATCCTGGGTGTCCAGAGCAGGCTGGCAGAGCTATGAGAGCACACCGACCTCGGAAGGTCACGCATCCGTGGCATCCAACTAGGTTGGCAGAGCCGTAGACAAACCGAATTATTGCAAGACCTAGGTATTAGGGCACGCCGACCTCAGGAAGGCCATTTTGGTGCCCAGATGACCAGCATAGCTGCCGATCATCAAGAAGAGCCATGGTACAAAGGTATTGACGACCTAAGTAGTAGGCACACCGACCACGGGGGCCTGACGAAATCGTAGACTCGATGGATCTGGACTCCAGGCGCCCAGATGGATCTGGAAGAGCAGCGAGGCACGCCTACCCCGGAAGGTCTTCAATCGAACCTACGACCATTCTGCTCAGGAAACAAAAATATAGGCTGATTGGAATAGGTCCGTTTACATGCAGAGCCATAGCGGGTGCACCAGGACGCAGAGCCTAGCGGGTGCAATGAAGACGCGGAGCCGTGAAGGTTGCGTGTAATCTTCGGTTTCGTCCGTAGTTGTAGCGAGGCGCAGGGCCCTCTGACATAGAGTCAGGTTTATCTCTCCGTAGACTAGAGGGTCACGGGTCAACAGTGGTCGGAGATTCCCTTGCCACCCAGAAAATGACAAACTGCCCACTCTCGATCACGTGGTAACAGTGTCATCACTTCAACGGCTGCACAAGGCCTGGCTCTGGCTATAAATAGCACCATAAGACTGAAGGAGGCAAGCACCGAGCATTGTTGAGCTATGAAGCCGCGGAGTAGAATTTTGGCCATGCCATGGGCATGTGTCCATCCACCAGAGCATAGGATGCAAGATTGTAGAAGCTTGGAGCTAGAAGAACGAAGTGGCTGAGGAGGTCTTCCAAACTGGCGAAGGCGCCGATGGAGTCGCAGGGAGGTCTAGCGACCTGAAGTCGGTGATGACGGAGCGATAAGGAAGGTCTTGGTCTTGACGAAAGCGATGACGGAGCCGGAGGAAGGTCTAGCGATCTGACGAAGGCGACGACAGAGCCGCAGGGAGGTCTAGCGACCTGAAGACGACAATGACGGAGATGCTGGGAGGTCCGCCGACCTGAAGCAGGCGACGACAGAACCACAAGGAGGTCCGCCAACCTCTATCCGACGATGACGGAGCCACCAGGAAGGTTCGCCAAAGGCGACGCCGGAGCTGGAGAGAGGTCTAGCGACCTGACGAAGGCGACGGCGGAGCCGGAGGAAGGTCTAGCGACCTGACGATGATGACGACGGTGCCGGAGGAAGGTCTAGCGACCTGACGAGGACGACGACGGAGCCGGAGGGAGGAAGGTCTAGCAACCTGACGAAGACGACGACGGAGCCGGAGGAAGGTCTAGCGACCTGACGACGACGACGACGGTGCCGGAGGAAGGTCTAGCGACCTGACGAGGATGACAACGGAGCCGGAGGAAGGTCTAGCGACCTGACGAGGATGACGACGGAGCCAAAGGAAGGTATAGCAACCTGACGAAGACGACGGCGGAGCCGGAGGAAGGTCTAGCGACCTAACGAGGGTGATAACAGAGTCGCAGGATGGTTCGCCGACCTGAAGACGACGATGACGGAGACACCAAGAGGTCCGCCGACCTCAATTCGACGACGACGGAGCCACCAGGAAGGTTCGCCAAAGGCGACGCAGGAGCTGGAGAGAGGTCTAGCGACCTGACGAAGTCGACGCCGAAGCAAAGAGCTGGTCCTGTAAAATAAAATAAACACCAGGTCGGTGTATCAATCTGTCGAATATAAATATGATGAAAACTTAGCCTGAGCTAAACAAGTAGAAGTTGAATAATGTTAGCCGGAGCTAATCATCCTTGTTCTATGATTCATTTGAGAAGAAAGGCATTCCCCTTTATCGTGCCAGGCACGCATTATGCGGACTCGAAAGCTCTGAAGCTGCAAAGTGTTTCACCCATCTACAATGCTCAGCAGGGAGCCTTAGATGTAGCCGACGCATGGGGAGGAGTCTGGGACTCAGGTTTTGCAACCACACAACATCGAATACCATAACGAGAGTCAAGCAGTTTAAATGAAGAACACACGTAAAAGGGATATACCCCTCAGGTCTTGCGACCCTTACATTGGCATGACCAAGCCCCCGAGCGTGTCGAGTGGGAGGGGAACATAGCACAAGATAAAAATTGGATCCCTCATGTCTGGCGACCAACATGTTGGCATTACCAAGCCCCGAGCATGTCGAGGGGAGGGGTCAGCAAAGCAGGCAGAAGTATGTAGAGGCCGTAAAATATTTAATTGTAAATAAGACTTAGCTTGTGTGTCGTGGCTGAGGAAGTCAGAACGCGGCCGTCAGCGCCGAGCTCGAGAAGCTGTAGAGGTCGACGATGGACCGGTAGAGGTCGATGTGGAGTCGTTGGAGGTCTGCAGCCTAGCGGTGCAATAGGTCGGACAATGAGCTGGTGCTCACGTTCAGCAGGTCGAGGTGGTCAGCAGCACCGGTTGTAGGAACAACTATGCACTTCATGGATGCTTGGCGAGGGGACCACATGGATGACCATGCATTGCATCACGTAAAAGAAAATAGTAGATTAGTATAAACCTTGCCGGCCAAACAAAGGAAATCCGATACGAGTTAAAGAAAAAAAATAGAATAAGGAAAAAATATTCCCTATTTACGTGTGAGCTTGTAGTTTGCCACGATCGAGTGCATGCACGTGTTGGACATGGACTCGATACGCACAAACGAAGGCCTGCAAGCTGCCGGCTGCCGCCGATCTTCACGTCGCCATGCAGATGGATTTCTCGTATCTTGATGTTTGTAGATATATTCTTCCCGGTCGCATGCAGATGCAGCCGAACCTCGTGAACACCGTCGTAGATCGTCGGGTGGGTGGGTGGACGCGAAAATTTTTCCAGCGCGCCATCCACGGAACGAAGACGCCGACCTCACGATTAGATTAGAGGGTGGCAGCGAGCAGGTCACTGCGGAGATATCCTTCGTGTTGTCGCCGAAGTTGATCACCGGAGCGAGCTGCCATCGCGCTACACGAAGAGCTCACGATCACCCCTACCTGGCGCGCCAACTGTCAGAGGTTTAGATCTGAGCAGTCCACAGGGGGGTCAACCCCGGTGGTTTATTTGTTCGGCGGGGAGATCGGGAGCTAAGAACGCGATGGTTATGCTAGCATAGCACACGGAAATCACGGCGAGACACAAGGGACAAGGCGATTTTATAGTGGTTCGGGCCTCTAGAGAGTAAAACCCTAGGTCTAGTTCTTCAGTTTGTATTGCTAGCGTGGCGAGATTACATGATGACCTGGCTTGCGTCGATGTGGAGGTGGAGGTGGTCTTGCCCCAGGAGGGCGCCCTTGCCCGCCTTATATTGGGCGACGGACAAGGTCGGTGGACCGGAGTCCAAGTCGGTTACAACAGGGAAACCTATCTAAGGTAAGTTACAACATGGAAGGCTTATCTGAGCTACCTTAATCCGTCTAGATTGCCTTGACTTGCACACCAAGCGGTCTTCTCGTCTTCGGGCCCACATGTCAGGTCGGACAGGCCTACTGACAGGTTGGCGGGTCTTCTGGTGGGCCAGACCCACTTGTCGGGGACGGCCATAAGCCTGGTCGGTGGGGACCCAGGGATACCCATGTCTCACAGTAATTGACAACGTGGTGTGGAATGACTCTTGACCGAGTATTGCAGGTGCAGGTTGCGGCTTGATTTGCATTGGTGCAGGTGAAGAGCGGGCACGAAAGGTCTTAGCCTTGCGGGGCCTCAGAGGAGTGGAGAGACAAGTAGGCTTGGCTCGATGGACCTGGTGGCTGAACGGGATCAGTTGCGGGCCACATGGTGGCAAGAAAAGCAAGACGAAGTCGTCGACTGGAGCCGGTGCAGGGTAGTGGCTCACGACCGAAGTTTGCATGCGGGGTTTGCGGTGGTTCACCACAAAACCGTCGGGTTACTTGGTTGAGCCACAAAACCAAGACCGGAGACTTGGTGGGCGGAGACGGGATCCGGGCGCGCCGAGAAGCTTCGATGCCGGGGGACACGCTGCGGGATCGCAGGGCTTGTGTCGGGAGGACACAGACTGCGGCAAAGGTGTGGCCGCCCAATGAAGAGGAGTGCTACTTGACCATATTGCCCCTGAGGGGTGTGTATCTCATTTTAAGTTCTAGGGGTAGCTTGGTCATTTGCCCAACCCAGAGGGACTTCATATATATATAGCACTAGGGTTTCAGGGCAACTCATCCATCTGGACTGCTTCTCATTTCCCTGCTCTTTAGGATTAGATTTTCTTCGCCGTTTTGTAGAGAATCTGACCTCCGAGTGTATGGAAGCATTCATGGTTGCGTGGATTTGCTTCTTGTGGCTCGAGTGATTTTTGTGTCTTTTTCGGGCTATTTTTGTTGGATTTTCGTGCACGGCTTGTTGCTCCGACTCTCAGGTGGATGGGTTCGGATTTCTTTGTGGGGATCATGGATAGATACCTTGTGCATCTTTGTGCTTTATCTTGACCCCTCAAACTCCAGATTTGGCCTTGGATTTGAGGATTTCCGGTGGAACCCTAGCTTTTTGGTAGAGCTCGGTTCGTGATCGATTCCCGGCGATTTAGTTGGTTTGAGGTCTCAAGTTTTTGGGCATAGCATCCCCTAGGAACACTTCACATCTCCCCCAAATCTTGTCTCAATCCATCCAGCAGTTTGGGAGATCCATGGAAGGCTAGGGAGGGTTGACTTGCGGTTCTCGAGTTCGCCCAGTTCTGTTCGAGGCTGGCGGACCGTCTGCTAGGTGGCCACGAACCGTCTGCGGGGTCTTGTGTTCGTCCAGTTCATCGCGTGTTCGTGCTGGTCGGTCGTTTGATCCGTTGGGGTCGATCTCCTTTTTCAGGTCGTGTTTGACGAACTGTCCGTCCGTGGGTAACGGACCGTCCGCGAGGGGGACGGACTGTCCGCGCAGGGGTCACGGACAGTCCGCAACCATCGGACCATCCGTGGTGCCGTGTATGACTGTCCGTATTGGTCGGGGGTGCTATTGGAGGTTCTGTCCGATTTTACGGACCGTCCGCCGTACAGGGTCAGACTGTCCGCCAGGTCCCGACGGACCGTCTGCCAGTCCAGGTCGGACAGTCTACCACAGGCAGACACAGTTGGCTTAGTCCCTCACGTGTTGAGTTGTGCTTTCGCTTTGGATTGGTTTGGGACATGTTCCTAGGGTTGGTAGGTCCGTTGTGACTACCCGACCTTGGCAAGCTCGTGTGGGAATCCATGGTTGTAAATTTGGGACATAGTCGAGTTCGACTCTTCGGAGAAGAATTTTTATTGGCTCCCATTCACTCCCCCCTCTATGGTCGCGTAATCGGTCTTTCAACGGTGTCTAGATGCAAATAACTCCAAAGAGAAGCAATAAAGAACCAAATAACTCCAAAAGCTAGTCTCACGGGTGCTTCATGATTTTTAGAAGAATAAAGATATTGATTTCATATTTTCTAGGTAGAAACAATTTATTATGAATTTTCAAATAAAGAAATATTTTACGAATTTAATTAATTGTGATAAAGCACAGAAAACATAAGTCAGCAAGTTAGAGAACCAAAAGCTAGGTTTTGTGTTGATCTACATGGTAAATTGACTAGTCAACGATTTTTGTTGACCAAGTCAAAAAGGAAGGTCAAAGGTTAACCGGACCCCACAAGTCATCTTGTGGGACCCGTATGGTCAGGTGGGACCAGGTTGGGCAGTTAGCGGCCTCACAAGTTAGTGGGACCCAGCGGGAAGTCAGTAGGCCCCTTTGGGTCAGATTAGAGAGATTGAACAGGATGGACCAACTAGAAGCGATGTGGGGTGGTTGAGGAACTTGGCTCAAGCTGATACATAACAAAGATGTGGCGAGGATGGATTTATCCATAGTAAGGCTGATGGTTTAGTTAGCGCACGTGTCGTGCACGATGAAGCCGTGACACAACCACGGCGAAAGGTATGGTTGGGTCTTGAAAGATTGAGGACGGGCACAAGGTACAAAGAATTAAACCTAGGAGGAAAAGGTAGGGGTTGCTAATAGGAAGCAACACACAAGATAGATTAGGGACCAAAGCTAGTTAGCTTGCACCTATTGTTCGTGAGCACAAACAGGAGCTTCTGCTTGTGTGGATGTGGTCAGCTTGTGAGCAGCCTAGCATGGGACTAAAACATGTGTTCTCCAACAAAACAGAACAAGGCAAAGGCTCAAGCTGGGCTAGCACGTTGATGGTTTAAGAATAAAACAGGAGTTGATCAGGTTTGCTAGCTCCTTGCACGTGCTACAGCTTCTTGGTTGGATCAGACATGGCCACAAGCCAGCAGGTTAAGGAGCAAAAAGGACCAGGCTATTGGCTTCGATAGCACCTACATGACTGCTACAACTTGCTTGATTGACTGCACAGCTAACAGGATAGCTGTAGCTTAACTGATAGCTTCCTAAAGGATGGTTGCTTCAGGTTCTACATGGTGAGCCGGAACACATACGGCTGCTACCACATGCATGGCTTGTCAGGACAGAAGCTTGGCACAAACTGAACGTGCTTGCTGATTTGGGGAATGGAAGAACCGAGGTGCTTGCTTGCTTGATTGGAGATGAAAGGAGAAGAAATGAACTGCTGCTTGCTTGCTTCATGGCGGAGAGAAGTAAAAGGGCAGCTGCTTGTTCTTGCGATTGGATAAAAGATCATGAGAGATAGCGTGACTGTGGCTGTCAGTTGGAGAAAAGAAAAACTAGAGCTGCAGTTCAGTGGTGACGTCAAGCAGAGATAAGATGCTGCTGCTAGCTAGCGCTTGCGGGGAAAGAAATTCAGGGAAGAGGTGTCGTGGGGGAAACATGACATGCACTACTGATGTGTTGTTAGCCTCTTGTGATCTGAGAAGAGGTGCCACTGTTGGATGTGAAAACGCTGCACCGTCTGGGAGAAAGAAGGGATGCAGCATAGCTGTTTTTGGTGGTTTAGAGGGTTGCAACAGAGGAACAAAGAGGTGGCTTGGATTTTGGATTGACTGCTGCTGTGTGACGGAGTGCAAGATGAAAGCTTGCAGCTGCTAGTGGCGAAAAAGAGAGATGGGAGACGGTTGTGTAGCTGCTAGCTACTGCTTGCGTGAGTGCAATCAGAAGCAAAGCAGGGAGAGGATGCTGCATTTAGCTTGCTCTTGCAGTGAGGAAAACGAACATAGCACGGCGATTCAGTGCGTAGCGACAGCGGGGTTGCGGCGGAGGCACCTGCAACGACTCGTGCGGCTCGAGGGCCGGTCAGAAACGGCGGCAGCGACACAGACAGCAAGGCTCGTCTCAGGAGAACCTAGGGTGTCGAACTTGGCAAAGAAAGGCTCAGCATTTGGCCGAAATCCGGCACAACGACGGCGATAGGCTTCCAGGCGGCGGAGCAAAGTAGGACGGCGTCGCTGGCTGGGGTGTTAGCGCCGGCGTGCTTGCTCACGTGCGTGCGTGTGGATAAGCGTGTGCACGGGTTCAAGCTGGCGCTCGCACGTGTATGCTAAAGGGAGACCCTCTGCGGCGAGCTCCGGGCGAGATGGAAAGGGCGGCAGCTCAGCTTTGCGCGCCTGTAGGCGTGTGCACGACTGGTGTTTGCATATGGCGAAACTTGGCAAGGCCTAGGGTCTTGGTTAGGGCGGTTAAAGGTGGAACCTTGGTCGGCTTCTGGACGCAGCTCGCACGACGGCGAGACACCAGGGCTGCAGTGCCGCAATCAGGTTGCCGGCGTGCTCGCACCTACATGTATGGACGCCAAGATGTGCACGGGTGTGGCTACGAGTGCCTCAAGGCAGTTCCTTGCCTCCAGGTGTGTGCACGTGCGCAAGCCAACGACTTGATCTCGGCGGCGAGCTGGGCGACGGCGCGTGTACAAAGCACACGGCGGCACCTCAACACGACTAGCGCACGACAACAAGACACGGAAGGAACAGCGGTTCAGCTGGGTACGGAGAGCTAAAGGCAAAACCTTTGCCATCACTGCGCGCGTGCACGAGTGCGCAAACCGGTGGCTGGGCCGCGACGGCACAGCAGAAAGGGTGGTGTGCTCGTCGGCGAAACAGACAGAAAGGGGAGGCAAAGCGATGGTGCGCGCGGATCGTCGGCTCGATGGTCGGCACACAAGCGTCGGCGGTCGCACGGTGGCACGGGGCAGAGCAAGGCAAAGTAGTCGCATCATGGCACAGCTCCTCGGCTCCAAGGCCTGCACAACAAGGGACATCAAGGAGAGCAGGGCTCACCTACAGGGTTGCAGGCGTAGCCGAAGCTTGGACGAAGGGGAAGCAGATTGGAGGCGTCGGCGTCCTCTTGCTCGTTGCGTCCGTTGGCGGCACAGCAGCGATCCGCTCCTCCATCTTGCGGTCGTCGACATCGTTGTCCGTGGCTGCAACTCCAGCCGGCAGCGGCAGTGCAGGTCAGAGCGGAGGAAGGTGAAACATCGGCGGCATCAAGGCTCATGGCACAGGCGACGCGCAGGTGTCGTCGTTCCCGATGGCGTCAGCGACGGTGTCCTTGGGTTCGCGGTTCAGCCCGTCCAACCTTGGAGGCCGAGGCGCAGCAAGATCACGGAGCACGCGGTCGGCCCAGACTAGGGGGCCTATAGTCCACGCGGCCACAGCAGGCGCTCGACCCGGCACCTGCACTGGAGAGGAGAAACAGCAGCCTGCGGCTTTGCTTGCTTTGCTCGGTGGGGAACTTCACAGGGATAAGGCGCTCGTGGATTTGGGGAAAAGGAAGGAGAGGTAACAGGCTGCAGCTGTGTGCTCGATCGGGAAAAGGAAATCAGGACTTCTGCTTGCTGATTGCTACGGTGGAGAAGGGAAAATACGGCTTGCAGCTTGGATTTGCTCGGTGGAAAGAAAGGAGCAAGGCTGCTGCTTGCTTGCTGCTTGCTCGATTGAGAAGGAGAAGAAAAATTAGAAGGGGAAAGAGATGCTGTTGATTGGATTGGTGGCCTTAACTTGCTGCGGTGGATTGCTGCTCGATTTGGGGAAGTGCAGGGAGGAAAGGAGAGGAGCAGCTTGCCGTGGAAGGGGAAAAGAACAGAGCAGCTGCTCAGTTTTCTTCACCGTGAAGAAAGAGGGGCAGGAAGAGGCTGGCGGCGGCCGCAGCGGAAAGAAAGAAGATGGGAGAGAGATGAGAGTGAAAAAGGTATTTAAGGGAAGGAGTTAGGGTTAGATTAGGTGGACTTTAGATGGGCTGAGATATTTGAGCCCAAACAAACTAAGCCTGACAATTTATTTCGTAGCAATAGTACAAATGAATTAGACTATTTTCCGGAATGAATCAAATAGCAAAGTATTCATTCGAGAAAGCAAAGTATTCATTCGAGAAGCCGGAAAATATTCTCATAATTCAAATGAGCTCTCGGGATTTAATCCAATGAATTATAGTTTATTTCCCGAAATCAAATCAATTGCAAAGAATCCATTCGAAGAGTCGGAAAGTAATTCCATAATCCATTTAAGGAATTCCAGAGCACTTTGGAGAGATTAGGCCAGAAAAGATTAGAAAGCCGACTGAGATGTTAAAGATCTTCAGGTGGCTTATGCGAGACCGGAAGGTTAGAGAGGATAGTTAGTTCAATTAGCATTTGATTTATATTTGAAATTAGATTTCAAATATAAACCACACTCAAAAGATCCAAATAAATCAATTAAGAGCCAAATCACACTAATATGGAGATTGTCCTTATCAAACAAGGCAATTTAATTAATTTTTATTACTAGGAATTTGGAGAGAACACGAGAAGACAATCTTATGATTATGAGCAGACACATCAATCACGGAAAAGTTTTGAAAATCCACATTTTTGCAATCATTAATATTCCAGAAAAATCTGGGATGTTACACACTCCCCCCTCAAAAGAATCTCATCCTCGAGATTAAAGCTTCACTGGGTACATTAGGGTACCGATCATCTTCAAGTTGCATGCGAACTTCGAGTATCTTCTGCTCCTTGTAGTTGCTTTCTGATCAGTTCCAATGTCGTGCACACAACAAAAATCTGGGGAATTAGAAATTGTTCCGAGGTAAGGTCGATCTTAACCTCAATCTCTTAATCCATAGCATAGTGGTTCTCCATGTCTTCGCTTGAGTATACTTGAGGGGCTCTAGTTGTAAATCCTATATTCCTTTTATGCTTCTTCAAATATTGACAACTTTGAGGTAGTGGGTGGTTCCAAATCGAGTACTCTCTAATCCAAGTTAGTAACTTGATTCCAAAATGCATGAGGTGGCTTATCCAAAATCTAGACCTCGTATGGCAGTGTTGTCCTTTCTGTCTTCGGTTGATGAGGCATAACTCTGATACTCCTTATACTTGACTTTTATAGATGACTTGTCCTCCTTTGGGTTATCTCTAGGCCAACAACCTCCAAAGCATTGCATTGTGGTGGTCTTTCTTATGAAGGGTAGCACTTAGGTTACCTATTCTAGGAGTCAAGTACAAGCATGAAAATATTCGCTAATATATAGTCCTACACTCAATAGTAAGAACCATAAGATCCAATAAGATCCATAAAGAACCAAGCACTCAGACATTCAAAGCATTATAGATAGTGCTATCTCAAGGTTGACTCATGACCGTTGAGATCTCGCACACTAATCAGTCTTATTACTTCGTGGCAGGTCAAACAAGGTAGACTCTACTCTTAGTGGTTCATGGTATTATCATACCATCCAAACTATCTTCGGTCTCCTCGTAACTAGTCCACGTAAGAAATTGCTTTGTCGCAGGTAAGGTAGAAGATTTTCAAAGCGGGAGAGTTAGAATTAAAATAGTTCAAGGGGGTATATATAAAATAGAGCATATAGGAATGTTCCTAAGCTATCGACCAAACTAAGGTTGCGTGCTATGGTCAAGTATGGCTCTGATACCACCTGTAACAACCCGGGTTTTCGGTGAGGAAAACCCGACTCCCTGTACCCTTGTGATAGTTCCTAGATCAGTACCTATCACGTACAGAACTCATTACAGTATAATATCATTTCCATACAACGAAATCAGAGTACAAAACAGAGTATTTACATCCGAATAGAGCTTGGTAAATGATTTTACTACAAGCCTCTTGGGCTAAACGACAAGTAGAAATCCTGCATAGCGGTAGCTAAGGCTTCAAGTCTTCATCCTCGATCTTCACCACAAGCATCCTTGAGCGAACGCATCCCTTCTTCACGAATGGACTTTCGCTCCAAGTCTGATCTTGCACACTCACAAACTATCCCCAAGGAAAGGGATAGGTTCACATCACCATCCGTATGCAAGATTTAAGTGGCCTATTACTAAAGGGTATATAAAGGTAGACAAGGAGTAGGCTCAAGTTTTTCTATGCAGCAGCAATGAGCATAAAGAGTAAAATCTCCATATAGGTCCCAACCTAAACTCTTAGCACAAATCGGGAACACCTGGTACCCAGGGACCCGTCTCCACCACCTATCTCCATCTAGGGTCGATGCGAGAACTTCCTCTCCTCGTACCTCAATGATTGCAATCGGATCTACGAGGTAGAGGGAGCAACTCTCCTCTCCCTAAATGCAGCCACGGCTCACCGCACTCTCAAACTACAGGGGGGAGGTAGAAATCCCAAAACATGAGAACCAACAATCCACTAGGCATGTCCATGACCAAGGACGCGGCTATACGTATAGATCTGAACTCTGCAGAGTGTGTACACCTGTACCCAACTCGGAATGGCACCCGACGGTGATCAGCCAACCGAGCCCATCCTACCGTGCGAACTCTCGGTAGTTACGGTTCCATCCTGCATCCGGACCTCAAAGTGATCCCTCGCAAAAGGGACTGCACCGGAACTGTGAAATGATCCCGTGTGGCCACATGGGAGACGCTCTGGGAGAAGATGGGCTCACTCCCACTTCTCCCCCACTGATACCCCGCTATCCTGCTGGTAGGTATGGTACCGCACTTGCCGAGCTCAACCCAGCCCTAACCCCACTCTCGGCGAGGTGGTGTGTAGGAAAAGTCCCGTAAAGCGGTTGGCCCACTCGGTTTCAGACCGGGGCGAGCTCATGTCCTCCAAGCGTATAATAAAACCCTAACACATGTGCTCCAAAAACCATAAAAGTGGGGATGCACTGAAGAGTACATCCCCATCCCCAGTCCCATATCGATTGTTTCGAGCTCACCCTCGCCAAAGTACCCAAAACGTCTTCTCCTGCCAGTTTTACCCCACACACGCCAAGAGCCACTATGTCCATCCCAACAAATGCAATCGTGAAGCTCAGCGTATATACACGCTTATATATAACATAGTGGTAGTAGGGCAATCAAGGACATGATAAATAAAGTAGGCCATGCAAGGTTCATCATCATGCGAGTAAATAAAGCGCTAGTATTCTAATAAGCAATGCCTAATAGGTATTCAAAGTCAGATGGGCGTGAACATCTGTGTGCAAGTAGTCGTCGTAGTTTCCGTAGTTGTTCTCGATCTTCTGGCTTAACTCCTCGGCTCTGAGAATTCCTAGATTCGCAAAGATAAATAAACACGGTGTTTAGATGTAAATAACTCCAAAGAGAAGCAATAAAGAACCAAATAACTCCAAAAGCTAGTCTAACAGGTGCTTCATGATTTTTAGAAGAATAAAGATATTGATTTCAAATTTTTCTATGTAGAGACAATTTATTATGGATTTTCAAATAAATAAATATTTTGTGAATTTAATTAATTGCGATAAAGCACAGAAAACATAAGTCAGCAAGTTAGAGAACCAAAAGCTATGTTTTGGGTTGATCTACATGGTAAATTGACTAGTCAACGATTTTTGTTGACCAAGTCAAAAAGGAAGGTCAAAGGTTAACCGGACCCCACAAGTCGTCTTGTGTGTCCCATATGGTCAGGTGGGACCAGGTTGGGCAGTTAGCGGCCTCACAAGTTAGTGGGACCCAGCGGTAAGTCAGTAGGCCCCTTTGGGTCAGATTAGAAAGATTGAACAGGATGACCAACTAGAAGCGATGTGGGGTGGTTGAGGAACTTGGCTCAAGCTGATACATGACAAAGATGTGGCGAGGATGGATTTATCCATGGTAAGGCTGATGGTTTAGTTAGCGCACGTGTCGTGCACGACGAAGGCGTGACACAACCACGGCAAAAGGTATGGTCGGGTCTTGAAAGATTGAGGACGGGCACTAGGTACAAAGAATTAAACCTAGGAGGAAAAGGCAGGGGGTGCTAATAGGAAGCAACACACTAGATAGATTAGGGACCAAAGCTAGTTAGCTTGCACCTAGTGTTCGTGAGGACAAACAAGAGCTTTTGCTTGTGTGGATGTGGTCATCTTGTGAGCAGCCTAGCATGGGACTGAAACCTGTGTTCTCCAACAAAACAGAACAAGGCAAAGGCTTAAGCTGGGCTAGCATGTTCATGGTTTAAGAATAAAACAGGAGCTGATCAGGTTTGCTAGATCCTTTCACGTGCTGCAGCTTCTTGGTTGGATCAGACATGGCCACAAGCCAGCAGGTTAAGGACCAACAAGGACCAGGCTATTGGCTTCGATAGCACCTACATGACTGCTACAGCTTGTTTGATTGACTGCACAGCTAACAGGATAGCTGTAGCTGAACTGATAGCTTGCTAAAGGATGGTTGCTTCAGGTTGTACATGGTGAGCCGGAACACATATGGCTGCTACCACATGCATGGCTGGTCAGGATAGAAGCTTGGCACAAACTAAACGTGCTTGCTGATTTGGGGAACGGAAGAACCAAGCTGCTTGCTTGCTCGATTGGAGATGAAAGGAGAAGAATTGAACTGCTGCTTGCTTGCTTCATGGAGGAGAGAAGTAAAAAGGCAGCTGCTTGTTCTTGCGATTGGAGAAAACATCATGAGAGATAGCATGAGTGTGGCTGTCAGTTGGAGAAAAGAAAAACTAGAGCTACAGTTCAGTGGTGAGGTGAAGCAGAGATAAGATGCTGCTTCTTGCGATCTGAGAAGAGGTGCCACTGTTGGATGTGAAAACGTTGCACCGTCCGGGAGAAAGAAGGGACGCAGCATAGCTGTTTTTGGTGGTTTGGAGGGTTGCAACAGAGGAACAAAGAGGTGGCTTGGATTTTGGATTGACTGCTGCTATGTGATGGAGTGCAAGATGAAAGCTTGCAGCTGCTAGTCGCGAAAAAGAGAGATGGGAGACCGCTGTGTAGCTGCTAGCTACTGCTTGCGTGAGTGCAATCAGAAGCAAAGCAGGGAGAGGATGCTGCATTTAGCTTGCTCTTGCAGTGAGGAAAACGAACAGAGGATAGCATGGCGATTCAGTGCGTAGCGACAGCGGGGTTGAGGCGGAGGCACCTGCAACGACTCGCGCGGCTCGAGGGCCGGTCAGAAACGGCGGCAGCGACACAGACAACAAGGCTCGTCTCAGGAGAACCTAGGGTGTCGAACATGGCACAAAAAGGCTCAGCATTTGGTCGGAATCCGGCACAACGGTGGCGATAGGCTTCCAGGCCGTGAAGCAAAGTAGGACGGCGTCGCAGGCTGGGGTGTCAACGCCGGCGTGCTTGCTCGCGTGCGTGCGTGCGGATAAGTGTGTGCACGGGTTCAAGCTGGCGCTCGCGCGTGTATGCTAAAGGGAGACCCTCGGCGACGAGCTTCGGGCGAGACGGAAAGGGTGGCAACTCAGCCTTGCGCGCGCGTAGGCACATGCACGATTGGTGTTTGCATCCGGCGAAACTTCGCAAGGCCTTGGGTCTTAGTTAGGGTGGTTAAAGGTGGAACCTTGGTCGGCTTCTGGACGCAGCTCGCACGACGGCGAGACACCAGGGCGGCGGTGCTGCGATCAGGTTGCCGGCGTGCTCGCACCTGCGCGTATGCACGCCAAGATGTGCACAGGTGTGGCTACGAGTGCCTCAAGGCGGTGCCTTGCCTCCAAGTGTGTGCGCGTGCGCAAGCCAACGACTTGACCTTGGCGGCGAGCTGGGCGACGGCGCGTGTACAAAGCACACGGCGGCACCTCAACCCGGTGAGCGCATGACAACAAGATACGGGAGGAACGGTGGTTCAGCTGGGTACGGCGAGCTAAAAGGCAAAACCTTTGCCATCACTGCGCGCGTGCACGAGTGCGCAAACCGGTGGCTGGGCCGCGACAGCGCAGCAGGCAGGGTGGCGTGCTCGTCGGCGAAATAGACAGAAAGGGGAGGCAAAGCGGTGGCACGCGCGCAGATCGTCAGCAGCGGCACTTGCAGGCATAAGGCTCGACTCGATAGTCGGTACACAAGCATCAGTGGTCGCGCGGTGGCGCAGGGCAGAGCAAGGCAAAGCAGTAGCATCATGGCACAGCTCCTCGACTCGAAGGCCGGCACAACAAAGGTCATCAAGGAGAGGAGGGCTCACCTACAGGGCTGCTGTCGCTGTTCAGGCATTTTGTAGGTGTAGCCGAAGCTTGGACGAAGGGGAAGCAGATTGGTGGCGCCGGCGTCCTCTTGCTTGTTGCGTCCGTCGGCGGCATAGCAGCGATGCACTCCTCCATCTTGCGGTCGTCAACGTCGTTGTCCGTGGCCGCAACTCCAGCCGGCAGCGGCAGTGCAGGTTAGAGCGGAGGAAGGTGAAACATCGGCGGTGTCGAGGCTCACGGCACAGGCGACGCGCAGGTGTCGTCCTTCCGATGGCGTCAGCGACAATGTCCTTGGGTTCGCGGTTCAGCCCGTCCAACCTTGGAGGCCGGGCGCAGCAAGATCACGGAGCACGCGGTCGGCCTAGACTAGGGGGTGGCACCAACATTGTGATGGCACCCCTGTCCTGCAGTGGAGGCCGCAGGGGGCCTATAGTCCACGCGGCCACAGCAGGCGCTCGACCCGGCACCTGCACTGGAGAGGAGAAACAGCAGCCTGCGGCTTTGCTTGCTTTGCTCGGTGGGGAACTTCACATGGATAAGGCGCTCGTGGATTTGGGAAAAGGAAGGAGAGGTAGCATGCTGCAGCTGTGTGCTCGATTGGGAAAAGGAAACAAAGACTTCTGCTTGTTGATTGCTATGGTGGAGAAGGGAAAATATGGCTTGCAGCTTGGATTTGCTCGGTGGAAAGAAAGGAGCAAGGCTGCTGCTTGCTTGCTGCTTGCTCGATTGAGAAGGAGAAGAAAAATTAGAGGGGGAAAGAGATGCTGTTGATTGGATTGGTGGCCTTAGCTTGCTGCGGTGGATCGCTGTTCGATTTGGGGAAGTGCAGGGAGGAAAGGAGAGGAGCAGGTTGCCATGGAAGGGGAAAAGAACAGAGCAGCAGCTCAGTTTTCTTCACCTTGAAGAAAGAGGGGCAGGAAGAGGCTGATGCGGCCGCAGGGAAAGAAAGAGGATGGGAGACAGACGAGAGTGAAAGGGTATTTAAGGGAATGAGTTAGGGTTAGATTAGGTGGACTTTATCTAGGCTTGGATATTTGAGCTCAAACAAATTAAGCCCGCGAAATAAATTGATGACAATTTATTTCGTAGAAATGGTTTAAATGAATTAGACTATTTTCCAGAACGAATCAAATAGCAAAGTATTAATTCGAGAAGGCGGAAAATATTGTCATAATTCAAATGAGCTCTCCGGAATTTAATCCAATGAATTATAGTTTATTTCCTGAAATCAAATCAATTGCAAAGAATCCATTCGAATAGTCGGAAAGTGATTCCATAATCCATTTAAGGAATTCCAGAGCACTTTGGAAAGATTAGGGCAGAAAAGATTAGAAAGCTGACTGAGAGGTTAAAGAGCTTCAGGTGGCTTATGCGAGACCGGAAGGTTAGAGAGGATAGTTGTTCAATTAGCATTTGATTTATATTTGAAATTAGATTTCAAATATAAACCACACTCAAAAGATCCAAATAAATCAATTAAGAGCCAAATCACACTAATATGGAGATTGTCCTTAGCAAACAAGGCAGTTTAATTAATTTTTATTACTAGGAATTTGGAGAGAACACGAGAAGACAGTCTTATGATTATGAGCAGAATCTTCTTTCCTTATGACACACTCTCTCTCTCTAGTTTCTCTCTCTAGCTTTTCGTCGCCTGGTCCTGGCGGTCGCCCCCACCGCCGGCGGCCGTCTCCGGTCCCGGCTACCCCACCTAGCTGTAGATCTGGGCCGCTCATGGCCGGATCTATCGATCCCATGGAGGGTTCCTGATAGAGGCGGAGTGCCCGATCTTTCGGTGAGTGGAGATAAATCCGATTTCGGCGGGAGTAGACCCTCACGATCCGACTACGACGAGCAAGCCGAAGTGCCAATGCAATCGCTGAACCAACTCCCTGTGGTTACCGACCTTGTTGGAGTAAGATCAGCCTGATCACGAAGATCAATTCCTGTTTGCAATCGAAGAACAAACAAGAATTTGAGGCGAGCAATCTTAATATCACTCGAAGGTGGAGTCTGCAATACACGAAGGCAGCGCTATGCGGCAGTTCGGTTGTAGCGAAAGCTAACTTGTAAAACAAACTCAAGTTTCTAAGGCGGCAGCTACTGAGTATAAAATGAGGGGCGTCCTAGGGTTGGGGGCGTCCTAGGATGGGGCGCCCACAACTTGGGCCTAAGGCCCATCAAACTGGCGACGCAGCACCTTGGCAGATTCTGAACGTCGACTTGTTTTGACGATTCCCGTTGACTCAGGACGAATTATGGCATGAGACCAGTGCCATTGGAAGCTCTATGAAATTATGCTTCCAACCATATATAGAACGTCCAAATCCGATTTCGTATGCAACCTGGGCGTCCGTTTTATTGCGCACTGCTCCTGGACTCCGAACTGGGCTCGAACTTGAATTGCTTTGGGCCTCCACCTTAGGGACTCAAACCGGATTAGTCTCGTGCCTCCTCTTCGACTTGGACACCCTTGTTGGACTTCTTCTACTCCATTCCATGCACCAATCATGGTCGTATGCATGGGTGTCATGTCCTCATCATTCTCCCCCTTTTGAAGAAAAGTCATCCTCGACGTCGATTGTACTTGAAACTGAGTCTGCACAACACAAAGGAGAACGAGGTTGCGGAAATAAAGCAAATCAAAATATTGGTGAGGAGAAATATGACCATGTTTCCAATTGTGTATCATGTCATGTCGCATAATATTGGTAGCATCTCGGGACACGTCGTTATCGAAAGGCATAAGATGTTTGTCATTACTATCCTGCAAAAGATTAGTAGCAATAAAGGACACAACAGGAATAGTCGGTTTATTGCAAGAAAATTCAACACAAAAAATCATAGGGAGCGACCAGCAATGCTTCCCTTCTTGCGAAAAATAACTACTAGAGGAACATGTAAATATGTTTGAATGAATGTTACCCTCTAATCGATCACAATCTTGCACAACAACGGGAGAATTTAGTTTTGAACAAATGTAAACCCGATGTACCATATATTGTCCCTTGTTGTTATATTTGCCAATAAAATGATATGAATGTCTAGACAACCATGGCAAATCAGCATATGCAAAAAGTCTCTTTTCTAAACAATCTAGATTGCACAAAACATCAAATTCAATGTAACCCAAGGTATGTAAAGAAGACAACAAATGTAGCTCATCATATTCACTAGCAACATGCATAAGATGTTTATTTGCAGCACTAGCATGTAAAACGGAAGTAGTATCACACAATTCATCTTTATCACAAGAAACATCAAGCAAATCACCATGTGACAAGGATAAATCAAGAGATGGTTCCACAATTAATTGCTCAACTAAAACATGATTTGTGGAAAAATTTAGCACATTAACACAATTCTCACCTTCCGTGGGTGTAGCACCATGGACATTACCTATGTTCACAGTAGGGGTATTAGGTGCATTGTGTAGTGATGGTTCCGAATTTGCACATGAGGATGCGCCTGCAGGTTCAGCCGTCCTCTCGAGCGGTGTAGTGGTGGGCGTGGATGGCGCTGGGCTCTCGAGCACTGTAGTGGTGGGAGTGGATGGCCCTGAGAGAGCGGGCGCTGAGCTGGATGTCGATCTTTGTCCTGCAAAAGAGTTAGAATATTGCTTCGAGCGGTGTCCCTGCACATCACGTTCAGCTTGGCAAGCATATTCAAATAATGCGGCCATATCTGCATATTCCTTATGATCTAGTATGTCCTAAATTTCGCAGTTCAAACCACCACGAAAATATGCCATAGCAGCGTCGTTTTCCTCAATTAAACCACAACGAAGCATGCCTTTTTGTAATTCCTGTTAATAGACATCTATAGATTGGGAACCTTGCTGAAAACGCTGCAGTTTAATAAGCAAATCTCGAGCATAAAAAGAAGGCACAAATCTGTGTCGCATAGCAGCTTTTAACTGATCCCAAGTGGTCAGAATTATAGTTGGATGTCTTTGTTTATAGTCATGCCACCACATTAAAGCAAGATCCGTAAATTCACTAATAGCCGTTTGAACTTGAGAATTGGCAGAAATATCATGGTATGAAAATTGTTGTTCAACTTCTAATTGCCAATCAAGATATGCAGCAGGATCATATTTGCCATTATAAGGTGGAATTTTAAATTTAAGCTTAGCAAAAGAAACATTACCGGAATGGTGTAGCACATGGCAGCCACGACCACAGCTGTCCTTCTGCAACCCTCTGATCGTAGTGTGCAATGCATCGAGTCGTGCCCCGACGGTGTCGAGTGTGGTCTTAGTAGACGTCTGTGCGAGCTCGATCCGATTGAAACGCTCATTCGATGAAGTGGTCATCAAATCTAGCTGTGTATGTATTGTTTGAATGTTCGCAGCAACTCCATCAACTCGTGTCCGCATATCCTGCAGCTGGTCATCCCTCTTGTCGTCGCCTGCCATGGTTAGCGCAAACACAAAACCAAAATCGACGACAAAATAGGGGTGTAGTTGCTCACAAAGGCACTCAAACTAGTGCTTTAATCAAATTCTTATCCGTTCTTACCAAGCACACAGGGGCGAATTGCAACCAACCGGTGGAACCTGCGAAAGATTGGAGGAGCGATTGCCTGGCGAAACGAAACCTGGTCGGCGTAGAACTTTGTGGAGTTCTGGGAAGGCTGCACTCAATTGAAGGATTAGCACAATCAAATAATAATGCGAAGTTGAATTATAGTGCTAACACGAACAAACGTTGCTGATCACAAGTGAAAAAAATGGAGGATAGAAGGGAGGGGGTAGCAGCGTGCGTTAGAGGAGGGGAAAGGCTTTTTTTTTTGAGAATTACACAGTACAACGCAGACGCTCACAACACGCACGCACACTCACCCCTATGAATACACGTACACAAACCCTACCCCTATTAGCACCTTCGAAGGACTGAGCACCGGCAGATCTGGAGATTCTCGAAGTCACCACTGGCGTCTCGTCGTCGACGGGAACGTCGATTACCACTTATCGCATAACGCCGGAAAATCCCGGAATAAATCCAGGAAAAGGTGCGAGCACCAGGATTTGAACCCTGATGGGTAGCGTCCCACCGTACTGTCCTACCATTGGACTACAAGCCTATTCGCGAGGGGAAAGGCTTGGTGCAGCCTCGCAAAACAGAACAGGAGTCGGCGCTCAAAGGCAACCTCGACCCAGGAAAAAAAAGGCACGGCGTGAGTTGAAGCAAAAAAAGAAAAGAACCTCGGGTGCCCACGATCGTGACCCAGCGAAAGGAAAAAAAAACTTCGTGCGGCGTGATGGCCGAACCGGATCGGCCTTCCTCCTGGTGGACTCTTTTTTTTCTTTTTTTTTGTTGATACCTTTCCTTGTTTCTTTCCTTTTTTTTTGTTCGGACTGTCCAACCAGAGGGCGATCGCACAGGGAGGGTGGGCCGCGGCACAAGACCGAGTCACACGTGGCTCGAAAGTCCCACGCGAGACCACACGAGGGAGTCGGGTGTTCTCGAAAGGGGAGGCCAACCGTGCATGGAGGGAGCGCGTTGGCGTGGTAGGCAGAGAGGAGTCGAAGTCCCGTTCCACCCAACGGATCGTCCTTCTCTTTTTTTTTCTTTAGATAACTTTCCTCTTTTGTTTTTGGATTTGTCAAAATAAAGGCTGGAAGGGGAAACAGGGGTAGGGAACCGGCGCACGCTACACACGAGTAGGGCCGGCGCAAGTTGGGTTCACGTGAGGGGGTGGGGTGGGGGGGGCGACGGTGTGTGATGGGTTTGGCGAGCAGCGGAACGAAAGTGGCGGCGAGCTAAGGTTAGAAGAAAAACAAGAAACAAAGGATAGAATCACAAGTAACCAGCAACAATTGAAGTGTAAAGCACACAAATTCAACAACGCAAAGTATTGAAAGAATGTGCGAGGCTAAAAGAATTGCTGGGACAATATCTAACCTGAAAATAAAATTTTGTTTTGGTTTTTGTGGACTGTAGGAAGTGAAAAACACTCGATAAACTCACCGATCAACCCGGAAAGCTGATACCACTTGATAGAGGCGGAGTGCCCGATCTTTCGGTGAGTGGAGATAAATCCAATTTCGGCAGGAGTAGACCCTCACGATCCGACTATGACGAGCAAGCCGAAGCGCCAATGCAATCGCTGAATCAACTCCCTGTGCTTACCGACCTTGTTGGAGCAAGATCAGCCTGATCACGAAGATCAATTCCTGTTTGCAATCAAAGAACAAACAAGAATTTGAGGCGAGCAATCTTAATATCACTCGAAGGTGGAGTCTGCAATACACGAAGGCAGCGCTATGCAGCTGTTCGGTTGTAGCTAAAGCTAACTTGTAAAACAAACTCAAGTTTCTAAGGTGGCGGCGGCTACTGAGTATAAAAGGAGGGGCGTCCTAGGGTTGGGGGCGTCCTAGGATGGGGCGCCCACAACTTGGGCCTAAGGCCCATCAAACTGGCGACGCAGCACCTTGGTAGATTCTGGACGTCAACTTGTTTCAACAATTTCCATTGACTCAGGACGAATTATGGCATGAGACCGGTGCCATTGGAAGCTCTATGAAATTGTGCTTCCAACCATATATAGAACGTCCAAATCCGACTTCGTATACGACCTGGGCGTCCGTTTTATTACGCACTGCTCCTGGACTCCGAACTGGGCTCGAACTTGAATTGCTTTGGGCCTCCACCTTGGGGACCCGAACCGGATTAGTCTCGTGCCTCCTCTTCGACTTGGACACCCTTGTTGGACTTCTTCTACTCCATTCCATGCACCAATCATGGTCGTATGCATGGGTGTCATGTCCTCATCAGTTCCAAAGATTCCCGCGAGGATGGGGAGCTCCGTTCGTCCTCTCTCGCGGATGCGATCGCTAGTGGGTCCCCACCGAGGTCGCCGTCATCGCCACTCAATGCCGCGGCTGTCCCCTTCGAGCCGTGCTTGGAAGGGCCCTCTGGTACGCCGGAGTGGCTTCGGTACAGCGCTTCTTCCGGGTCGTCTTCCTCGGCCGATGAGCTCGACATCTCGCCCTGGCCGCCGGTCGCTCGGCGGAAGGGGAAGGAGGTGATGGTCGAGTCCTCTCCTGTGGCTCATCACACGGGCCCCTCCGGGGTGTCATGGCCGACGCGCGGCGGACGTGGTACCCCGGTGGGGGTACTTGTCGTGTCCCTCCTCCGCCGCCGCCGGCGACTGCTGCGCCGGCGCCTGAGGTCGCTCTGGTTCGTCCTCCTGCTGACGACCGTGACGACTAATGGGAGGAGGTGCGTCGTCGCCGTCGTACTCGCCGGGACGACCGCCCGACCCGACCGCCGTCTCGCCCGGTGCCTGGGGACCTGGTGTGTAGATGCTTCAACTGTCTGGAGATGGGGCATGTGGCGGCGGCGTGCAGGAATCCGTCCCGTTGCCTTCGCTGTAAGCGGGAAGGTCACCGGTCGCGGTTCTACCGCCGGGGTCGCGTGGCCTCGACTCCTTCTGCATTAGGCCGTGCACTGCGGCCTGTCGGGGATGCAGCGGGCGGTCGGCCCCGCTCGGCAGGCTCTGACACCACGTGCTCCGACGGCTCCCGTTCCACAGGACGTCTGGGGACCCCGCCGGCGGTCTGCGCTCCACCATCGTCTGCCTCGGATTATGGCTGTCGTTGTGATGGCGAATCTGAGGTCAAAGCCAATGAGTACGCCGGATCCCCCTAGGCCATCTCCTCCTCTGTCTCCATTGTCCTTTCCTGTGGGGCATCCTTCACGTCGGCCTAAGCGGGAGATTTGTGTTGTGCCGAGGTCAGCGCAGATTGATGAAGCTGAGGCCCTTCTCTCCTCCAGGGCGCTTGTGGCGATGGTGGCAGGGGCTCGCAGGGAGGTTCCTCCCAACCATGTCAATCGTCTGCTCGAGGAGTTCTATGTACTGTTGCCAGAAGATTATGTGGTTTACAGGCACGCCCCAAAGGATTTCTTGGTAGTATTCAACACTCCTGAGGTTGCTCATCGTGTTCTACATTCGGTGCTACCCCCAGATGCTCCATTTTGTCTGGTCTGGAAGTGGTGGCGTCATCAATTAACGGCTAGATCCGAGCCTCTACGTTATAGTGTTCTGGTTGAATTGAAGGGCATTCCCGCCCATGCGCGTAACATCTGCACGGCTCAGACTATTCTAGGCTCTGCTTGTTCTGATCTGGTTGAAGCGCCGGTCACAATGGTGGGCAACGACCGACGGGCGTTGTTTGTGGCGGCGTGGTGTGTTCATCTTGACTTGGTACCGGCTGAGAAATTGGTTTTTATTCCTGATCCCCCCAAGCCGTTCGAGCCTGGCAACTTGTTCCTGAGACCACATGAGATTATACATTCAAAGCATGATAGGCTTTGGTACAGGATACTACCCCGAATTGTAGAATATCAGGATTGGAATGAATCATCTGATTCGTCTGATGATGATACCCCACCGGAGCGGCTCAACAGTTCTGACGACGAGGATTATCCTGGGGCACGGGATGGGAGAAGGAAGGGTCCTTGGCCAAAACGTGCTCGCTTTGATGAAAATGGAGATTACTCTACCTCTGGTCCTGGGCATGGCCCATCCTTGGGGCCGGGTTGGGGTCCTCCTTTTGCAGCAACATCAACAGCAACATCAACCTGGTCCTTGCAAACGCCTATTACTTTCCATGGGATAAATTATGGGAAGCAATCTCATAGGGTTGCAGACTGTCGGACTGTTAATACTACGTAGCAGCAGAATGAGTTGAATTTGAAGCCCAAGTGTGCTGATTCATCCCCACTTTTGTTTACTAATCTAATCCGCTTGCCGGAGGTGGAACGGCAGGACGACCCAATGCGGTGGGAGGCTAATGGGGTGGTTAGTGGGCCGTGCAAGGCCGCAAATGATGTAATTTGTCTGCTGCCTGATGATCGGGATGGAATGGGGCAGGTTGCCCCCTTGGGAGATCCCATGCTGTTTGAGCTCCTCCCAAGCATGAGGGATTTTGTGTTGGCAGAACAGCGAGGTGCTTGCAAGATGATGCCAATCGGGGAATCCTCTTCGGGCGGTCTAGTTGACGTCCCAGTATAGCCCGGCGCAGGGGTCGTGATGTCGCTAGCTGCAGCTGCTCAGCATGGTCATGGTTCTGTTGGTGGGAGTGACCGCGAACCGGAAGTTGATGTGGTCGCATCTCAGGTGGAAGCGGTGTAGTGCTCCGATGTACAGATTGGGGGGGGTGCTCTCCTCCCCGTTGTCCAACAGCTTTGTAACAACGACGAGGGGGTCCTTCGAGGCCCTACCACTTCATTTTCCACCTGATGCTTGCACACCGGTGAAATGCGCGGTCGCTAATTTTGCGTAATCTGTGTGTAGGCGGGCATCCCCGGGCGCCTTGCGGGGGTCTCCTCCAAGAAGAAGGTCGCGGATCGTGGCCAATACCTCAACACCATCAATCTGCAGGAGCGAGCGACTTGCAAAGATGTCTCGGCAGCGAGCCTCCAAACCGGTCATCCAGGCGCAAAACGTTCTGATGAAGCACCTTGGAGTAACGTCACCATCAAGACCGCCGGATGCATCGGCTTTCTAGCGTTTTCTGGAGGTTTTTACCTCTACCCTTACCCCATCGCAATGTGAGGCTCTTGATGTATTGATCCCGGAGAACCGGCCGTCGTTTACAGCCCTGGTTGATGAAACTGAGCCTTAGTGGGCTGCTGTTTCCCTGCTGGTCGCAAACTGTGTATTCATGACAATTGCAAATATGCTAATATGGAATGTCTGAGGCTTGAATGCTCGGAGTAAGTGGGACATGGTCCGGGGTGTTGTTGCGCAGGAACGCATTTCCCTCCTGACGCTTCAGGAAACAAAACTTGAGTTTTGCGATGCGGGTATTGTCGCCAATTTGTGTGGAGCGGGGTTTGATTTCATCGATTTGCCGGCATCGCACACTTCCGGCGGCATTCTGTTGGCATGGCACTGTGATGTCTGGGTGACGACCAATGTGATCACAAGGCAATTCTCTCTAACAGCAAAGATCACCTTGCTGGAAACTGGAGAGGAGTGGTGGCTCACGTGTGTCTATGGACCACAGACTGAAGCTGAGAAACTGTTGTTCCTTCAGGAACTGAGACAAATTAGAGGCGACTGCCAAGGGACTTGGATGGTATGTGGGGATTTCAACATGATATATAAAGCAAAATATAAAAACAATAACAGGCTGAACATGCGAATGGTGAATTGCTTCCGCCACTTTCTGGATGACATGGAACTGATAGAGCTAAATCTCCAGGGCCGGCTGTATACCTGGAGCAATGAGCGTATCGACCGCGCCTTTGTTTCTGAGGAATGGGTGGCCGCGTTCCCCGATCACAAGCTAACAGCACTGGCCTCTGAAGCCTCCAATCATGCTCCCTTGCTTTTGCAAACAGAAAGTGCTTGCTCAGCTTTCAGGAGATTCAAATTCGAGAACATATGGCCCAAATATGAAGGGTACATGGAAACTATTGCCACGGCTTGGAATTGCCTTTGGCCGGAGCTGCAGGTTGATGCCTTCAGAGTCCTGGACTACAAGCTACGTAACACAGCCAAAGCGCTCAAGAGTTGGAGTGCTAAGCATGTGGGCAGCATTTGGTTGCAGCTAGCTATCGCCAAGGAGTTGGTGCTGCGTTTTGACAAAGCGCAGGAATCAAGACAACTTGCACCGCATGAACGGGCTCTACGAAATAAAATGAAGATGCATTGTTTGGGCTTGGCATCGGCTATGAGGACGGTAATGAGGCAAAGGTCCAGGATATCTTATCTGGCAGGGGGGGATGCGAACACAAAAAATTTTCACCTCCAGGCATGTCACCGGAATAAGAAGAGCCAAATTAATTCTATCAAGGTGGATGATATGGAGATCGTACAAGATGAGGCGAAAGTGGAGGCGATCACAAAACATTTTGAGAACATTTTGGGCACCACAGCATCTGACTCCGTCTCCCTGAACTTCTCGCGGTTAGCTGTCCCAACCTCCAATTTCCCTTCGCTAGTCGCTGCTTTTCTGAGGAGGAAATTTGGGAAACTATCAAGGAGCTGCCATCTGATCGTGCTCCGGGCCCGGATGGATTTACAGGGCTCTTTTACAAAACTGCATGGCCAATTATTAAAAATGACATCATGAGGGCCTTTCATGCTCTCTGGTCGCTGGATGGGCGTAGCCTCTACCTAGTCAACCAAGCATACATGATCCTTCTCAAGAAAAAAAAGGATGCCTCGCTGATCACGGATTACAGACCGATCAGCTTGGTCCACAACTTTGCTAAGCTGTTCACCAAGGTGTTAGCGAAACGGCTGGCCCCCGAGCTCGACACACTGGTCTGCCAGAACCAAAGTGCATTCATAAAACGCCGGATTATACACGATAATTTCAAAGCTGTTGAGCTGTCAGCCAAGTGCTTACATCGCCAGAAAATACCTAGTGCACTAGCAAAAATCGACATCGCCAAAGCGTTTGACACTGTAAGTTGGAGGTACTTGTTAAAAATCTTGCAGCACATGGGATTCTCTCGTAGGTGGCTGAATTGGATTTCCCTGAGTTTGTCGACAGCTAGCACTAAGATTGTTGGCAACGGTTCGCCCGGTAAGCGAATTTGCCACGCAAGAGGGCTGAGACAGGGCGACCCATTGTCTCCTATGCTTTTTGTAATTGCGATGGAGGGCTTAAACCGTTTGATCAAGGCAGCAGCTGACGAAGGGTTGCTGCAAAATCTGAAACATCATGGCATCATGGAACGTGTGTTTTTCTATGCAGACGATGTCGTCCTTTTCCTCATGCCAAGGGAGCTGGACCTGGTGCTCACGAAGACTATCCTAGACATTTTCAGTTGTGCCTCAGGGTTGCAGATCAATCCTACCAAGTGTATGATCAACCCAATACAATGCGGACTAGAGGATTCAGTACGGTTGGTGCAGTTTTTCCCAGGCCGGCTGCAGGGCTTCCCTTGCAAATATTTGGGGATTCCACTTTCAGTCAGAAAACTGAAGAAGGAGGACTTGCAGCCCCTCGTCGACAGAGTTTCAGCAGGCCTCCCGACCTGGAAAGCCGGTCTTATGACCAGAGCTGGGCGTGCAGTGTTGGTCAGATCGAAAATGTCTGCTGTACCAGTGCACACGGCGATAGCCATGGTCATCTCGCCTTGGGTGATACATGAGATCGATAAGAGAAGGAGAGCGTTTCTCTGGAAAGGTACGGCGACGATTTCGGGAGGACAGTGCAGACTGGCTTGGCCGCGTGTATGCAGGCCGCAGGACTTGGGAGGTTTAGGCTTCCCGAATTTGCAGCTCATGGGATGCGCTCTTCACTTGCGCTGGCTGTGGCTGCGTCGAACTGATGACAGAAAGCCCTGGTTGTCGCTCCCGGAACGGTTCGAGGAGCCTTTAGCACAAATGTTTCAGCACTCCATCGTGGTCCGGATTGGAGACGGTACCTCGACCTTATTTTGGACTGAAAGATGGTTAGATGGTCGCTCGATTGAGGAGATGGCGCCATCGCTCGTTCAGACTGTCAGCCTCCGAATTAAAAAACGAGGAACAGTGCAGGAAGCGTTGGCTGATCGGAGATGGGTGTGGGACATCCAGGGAGCTCTAACTGTGCAAGTCCTCTTGGATTACTTGATGATCTGGGAAAAGTTGGAGTCTGTATCTCTAACGGACTCACCGGATCAAACCATTTGGTGGTGGACAAAGGATGGCATCTTCACTACCGCTTCGGCGTACAGGTTGTTCTTCAGCGGCCAACATGCTATTCCTGGGGCCAAGCTCCTCCACAAAACGCGGGCGTCGGGAAAGTGCAAATTCTTTCTTTGGTTGGTACTGCATAACAGGGTTTGGACGGCAGTAAGAAGGAAAAAGCACCGGCTACAAGATGATGATCGGTGCGCTCTGTGTGACCAAGAGCCGGAGACCATTACACATCTGTCATTGGATGTTCTTACAGCAAGGAGGTCTGGTTCCTTTTGTTCCAGAAATGGGGGTTTGTGGATCGGTGGCCAGCCGATAGGCACTCTTGCCTTGCTGACTGGTGGGAGACTGCACGGAAGAAATTGCAAAAAATCGGAAGAAGAGCAATTGATTCGGCCATTATTCTGATATGCTGGATGATTTGGTCAGAGCGGAATGCGCGTGTGTTCAACTGTCGTTCGTGCACGGCGGCGGCGTTGGCCGATCTTGTTTTGGACCAGGTGGAAGTTTGGATTAATGCCTGCTACCTTTCCCTTCTATCGTTAGGATCAGCAACCACAGGTCGCCAACGGGTTGACACGGCGATTGTAATTTGATTTTACTTTGTTGGGTGCCGCGTCATCATCTCCGATGACGAGGGTGTCGTTCTGTATTGTGTACTGCTCTTTTTCCTCTTAATGAAATACGTGCAAGGGCACGTTCGCGAAAAAAAAAAGATTATGAGCAGACACATCCACTACAAGAAACTATTTATTCTGTGACGCAATCATTCTGTCACGGATTAAATAAAATTCGTCGCAAATCAGCATCCGCGACGATTTAAATTTTTGTGGTGGAATGAGCGTCATTGATTAAATCTGTCAACATTCCTTAATAAATGTCACGGTTTATGACGTATCTGAATCGTCACGGAGCAGCCCGAGGCCCATGCAACCCAACCCAAATCCCAGTTTTAGTGACGAAAATAATCGTCACGGATTGCTGCTGACATGGATCATTGTGGCTGCCAACATGGATGCTGATGCTGACGTGGCTGCTGATATGGTCGCCTACATGGAAAATGACGTGGCAGCCTACGTGGACAACGATGACGTGGCAGCCTACGTGGACAACGATGATGTGGCAGCCTACGTGGACGATGACGTGGCAGCCTACGTGGACGATGACGTGGCAGCCTACATGGACGATGACGTGGCAGCCGACGTGAAGTGGACCACATTGTGGGCCAAAAGTTCAGCCCATATAATTTCAATTGAACCATTTCAGCCCACCAAAAATGCCCATCACAATTTAATCCACTTCAGCCCAACAGCCATTTCAGCCGAAAGGAAAATCAAATTCAGAACTCCAAGATAAAATTAGCAAAAAAACCCATAATGACATTATCAAATCCAACATATCACTTCAAACTTTTTATACAGGGACACAAAAATATCAATTATCACAAAAACTTTTTACACACAGACAGATCTAGCAATACATGTCAGACTTGGAAGCATTATTAAAATATGGAGATAAACATCTTTATTCCTTGCATATGATCCTCAACCTGAAAAGAAAACATTGTCAAAATATCAAATACTGCCAACAATATTTGCAACAAAAAGAAGACTACTATCAAACTGTAACAGCAAATAATAGCTTCTAAGTAGTATCGAATTTGAACAGGTCAATGTAATATCAACTTAAAGAAATATCAATTTTACAAGGAAAAAGTTACCAACTCCGAAAAACATGCATATCTACAAATGGCATTATCAGTGCTCAGTGACCACATCTATAATCACTATTAAACCATATATCTCAACAAGACACTAGGACACATGACAACTGTTTAAACTTTAAACTGTTGGGTCTAGGAACAATTCAGACAAACCAAAGCTGTAGGTAAAGATTAAATTAATACTTGGCATTGAGATTAATGTAGCAAAGAATAAATTAACACTCCAGGCAAAGAATAGCACTAACAATGATTACTGTAGTACAATACCAAGGACATTCAGAAAGAACTATGCCTTAAATTATAGGTGCAAGAGTGAAGTGCAAGAGTGAAGCAATACCTTTCTAGCATTATAGGTTGAACAGGTTGCTTGCATCACAAATGTACTCCTTGCTACTGGAGCCAGGACTGCAGTAAACAAGGCCAAGACATGGAACATGAGTAAATGGTGAACTAACAGATACATGAAAGAATCACATGACAATTTGAACCTTTTTTCCAGTAATAATTGTAAATACTTAAGATTTTCACATACTTCAGAAACAAACATATTCTTGTCCTTCCATTCCATCGTTAAAAATTATATTAGACAGTTAAAAATTGAAAGTCGCTGTGAATATTAATTTAATGGTACAGATGCAAGTCAAGTAATGACATCTAGACCATTATATAAGCAAAGAACCAGAACGTAAACATTACCCACTTAGGGACAAATACACAAGTAAAGACACTAATTGCACAGATTTTGTGTTTTATACTCTGAAACAATCAGTGAAATCTCTGTTTCCCAACAAGAGATAGGAGCATTTATCATGCAGATTAAACCAATCAAGATGGTTCAGAAATACAACAAGTAATGCAAGTAGTCATTTAGATATAATGCAACTAATATATCAACGATAAACAAGGGCTTATTATCACACACTAACTGACAACAAGAGATCACTTAAATTGGCATTCAGATATTCAGTAGGCCATCAGACACTGGTTGCAGATAAGATTCATGCCTCACTTAAATTGCTACTACGAATACACATAATCATTTAAAGAAAACATTGCTACTACTTAAATTGCAAATAGTTCCTGCATACTGTGAATACCTGGAGGAACACCGAAAGGTGAGATGTTATCAGCAGTACAAATTAAAGAAAACATTGGGGAAACTTATTCACTCACAAATTTCAGTAACCTATCACTAACCTATCACACCAAAAGAGTTGCAGTAGTAGGGAGGATTGGGGGATTGAGGTTGGAGCTCTTATCTGTGAATCTTGATCTTGAGACTGGCAGTGGGGGTGAGGCCGCAGCCCAGCAGCAGCTCAGCATTCCCCATGTAGTCCATACCTAGGATCTTTCGAAGTGGTTCTGAAGTGGAGCGACAAGTGCAGCATAAGCTTCTTCATAGAACAAGGCAGCATGCAAATAGCCACACATAATGTTAATCTTTTCCCTAAGTGCATGGTTAAATGGAATGTGAATTACTGCATATTATGTGAAAAGTCAACCAACAAACTTATAAAGGACCTGAAGACACTTTCAACCCCTAGGTACTTTGGGTGACGAATTTACTTCATTTAGTTTTAAGCTAGCTCAGTTAGATTTTGCATGACTGTTAAGGGGAAAGCTGAACCGCAAACTAAGATAACAGGTAGCATTCATATGCTGAACCTCATAGACATTTATTTTTAAACTAGTGCAACACTAACTAGCAAATTCTAGAAAGACATTCAGAGAACATTCACAGTTTGAGACGGCAGATCTTTGTCACTGCAGGAAACAGAGAGCTATTGGCATTGACAGTTATAACCAAAAATTGTAAGACAATATTCAGATCACTGTTGCCTATACAAAAATGATGCTATTCAAAGTGATAATTAGTTGCAAATAATGGCAATACAAATCACATATACTGTCACAGTTAACCTAATTACTTACAGCTTAGTTTGCAACTATATGTTACAAATTCATACTAAGGGGATGGCCCAACTCATTTGTACACTTCTGATACAGCAATAATAAGTATAGTTTGATTCTGCAGACTAAATCAAAGTGTCAAGATAGAGTTAATGTTTCCCACTTTCACTGAATTACATACAAGACATAAACATCAGCCTCCAGTTTAAACCCAAAAAATTGAGTGGATCTAACTCCAGAATCATACTAAGTTCAGTTAATCTCTGCAGAACCCCTACAAGTACACTTTCTGCACAAAGTTAGTGAAACAATGAAATATTTCAGCATCCAAAGTCCTAAGAAAATCACTAAAGATGCTACTGCTAAATGCAGCAGGGGATGATTCGGACCTAAATCATACCTGAATACTTTCACTGAATTTTGAAAAGAAAACTACTGATATTCCTTTCTGATCCGAAACTTCAAGTACCAAAAATTTATGATACACCTATTCTAGGTACAACAGACTGCTCACTCACACTCATTACTGCATCTTAGAAATGCAAAAACACTTGCAGAGAGTGACCATTCGAGGGCAACAGGAGCGCGACGTGAAGCAAACCTTTGAGGATGTAGGCGTGGAGCAGAGCAGGGTCCAGCTGGAGCGCGCGGCCGCAATCCTTGACGACGTGCTTGTGGAGCTCGAGGTGCGAGCAGCAGAAGGCCCGGTTGCTGCGAGCGAATTCGCCGGGGTCAGGTGGGCTGAGGCGGCAGAGCGGATCGGGGAGATCCCGCGGATCGGGGGGAGGGGGAGGAAGCGGGCACACGTACACGTACCAGAGGTCGTGGATGGAGGCGGGGGATCGCGCGAGGATGGAGTTGAGGAGGCGGATGGCCTTGGACCAGTTGCGGGTGCTGCAGAGGCGCGCGAGCTCCGCGCTCGGAGGACATAGCGGCGGCGTGGTGCCCGCCCTGGCCTGCTCCGTGCGCGGGCTGGGGAGGCGAGTAGAGAGGGAGTGGTAGGTGGAGGTCAAGGGTGGCGGCCGGATCTGTCGCCGGCTAGCAGTGGAGGCCGGGAGGGCGGCAGGGGGAGGGGGAGGGCGTGGATGGGGAGGGAGGGGGCTGCGGGCCTGCGGCCGGCCGGGGAGGAAATGAGTTAGGGTTTAGGGGATGCGGTTGCTTATATACTTTGCGAATGCGATCACAATCGTCGAATCAGCGATGGACGGCTGGAAATAGTCGGGCCATTTGGGCCGACACAGGCTTTGTTTCATTCCTGCTCTACTTAGCATTTTTCTTTTTCTTTTTTCGTTTTATGCACCATTGTGAAGTATCACACACAAATAATAGTCTTATATGTATTATTATATTTTTAAATACAATATACTACACATAAGTTGTTATTAAGAAGTTTCAGTAATTTACTCACTCATCTACCATTTTCTACAGTTTAAATGAATTTCTGTAGGTTTATTGAAAATAATAAAAATTTGAACTACATGTATATCAAATAAAATTTGTAAAATTCCTAAAAAATATATTTAGAGTACATTTGCTCTAGTTTAGCTCATATCCTGAAAATGGATCAAAATTTCAAGTGTATACTAAGGATAATTTAAACTTGTACTAGTCACCTTGTTATAAAATAATGATAATAATATCAAAAACTTCTCCAAAAATTCTAAAAATTGACATGGAATCATTTTATGGATGTTTAAAGTTTACATAAAATTTTCAAATGATTTCGATAATGGCGTAACCTACATTGTTTACAAATGGATACATCCCTCTTATAGTTTTCTAAAACTTAGAGTCGAACTTTGAGATTTGAATACCTCATGATTATTTTGGAATCGTATGCATCTAAATTTTGGACACAACCTTATGTTGACCACAACATTAGCAAATATGAAGTTACATTACCATTTTTTTCTTAAAAAAGTTGGATTTCTATTTTTAAATACCTAATTAAGACACCTTTATAAAGTAACTTGAAAATTTATTACCTTATATACCCCCGATACATTTTTCACATGTAGCAGACAACATTTAAGTTTCCTTCTAGGTGTTTCAAGATTTTTCAAATAGATTTGCTATTTTCTATCGTTTAGTTGAATTTCTGCGTGCTTAGGGAGTGTAATTCCTATTTGACCTATGTGTACCACCAATAAAACTAGAAAAATTTCACAAAAATCATATTGAGGCTTCTATGTTCCATTATAGTCCATGTTTTGCAGATTGATGACAAATTTAATTTGAGTTATAAGGAACATTCAAACATTTATCTCAAAAGTAGAACATAATAATTGCAATAATATCAAAATTTAATCAAAAATTTCTAGGAATTGGCATAACAACATGTTTTTGGTCCACAATCTTGCCATAAAAAATTAAGTGGTTTCAAGAAAGTAGGACCATACATTGTTCACAAAATGGGTACATGTCTCACTTAGTTTCATGTAATGTTACTTGAACATTGAAGTTTATAATACTTTAGAAAATGTTCGAATTCACATGCACTTCAAACTTGATCATAACCTTGTGTTTACCTTAATATTACGAAATACAAAGTTACATTAGCAATGGTTGTGCAAAAAAATGATTTTTCTATTCGGTATTTAGAAGGAACTAGATAAGGCATATAAATAGGATCCGCAAAATAGAATCTCTACTAAACAACATCATTAAAGAAAAAAGCATGATTTTAGAAAAATTCAGGAAGAAAAAACGTCAAATTCGGATTATGTATGACAGAAAAATACTAGTTACAAAATTTAATCCCAGATTAAAAAGATAAATACCAACTATTCATATGTTCTTCCTTCCAAAGCATATAAGCCAATCTCGCGCTGCCACCTGGTGCCCCTCAATATCATAGAATAAATAAATAAATTGCAAGAGATTTACTTGAACGAAGAAGTGGTGCAGTGGTTTGGGCTGCACTCTGTGTCGCGGTTGGTCCCGCGTTCGAACCCCGCCTCCTCCTTCATTTGGCATAATTTTTTTTCCTTTAAATTTTCCAAAGGATGCGGCTAGTTAAAGATACAAAACAACAAAATGCTCAAGTAAGACAAAAACTACGAAGTAGCCTAGTGGTAAGGTGCCTTGTATGTAGGAGGTAGGGCGCGGGTTCGAACCACGCTTCCCCCTCTTTTGGTTTCATTTTTTTTAATTAATGCAGTTAGTTTTAGATACAAAACAAGCCAAATATTGGACTTAGACAAAACCAACAATGTAGCCCAGTGGTAAGGTGCCCTTTACCTAGGAGGTAGGGCGTGGGTTCGAACCACGCTCCCCCCTTTTTGGTTTCATTTATTTTAGTTAATGCGGTTAGTTTTAGATACAAAACAAGACAAATACTCAACTTGGACAACAACAACGAAGTAGCCTGGTGGTAAGGTGCCCTCTTTGGATGAGAGAAGGCGTGGGTTCGAATCCCTTTGCCCCCAGTTTTGGATTCATTTTTTTTAATTGATGATATGCAGCAGAGGTGGTGTGCACCGGGGTGAGGTGGCGGGGGCGGCCGGTGACGTGGCACGTGTGGCAGGGTCGGCCTGGTGACGTGGTGTCAAAGGAAGAAGTACAAAAATAATTGAGGAAGATAGAATTTCACAAGAACATGTGTAACTTAATGGTTTGTCTTGTTTAAAAATACCCTGAGGTCTTGAGCTCAAATCTCCACTCTCCTATTTTTTCCTTTTTTAGATTTTATCAATTTTTTCCAACCGCTACTACCATTTGCTATTTGTTTAGCTTTTTTTTTCAAATTTTCAATTTTTTGCATTTATAACATGGCTATGTGTTATTTTTTGATCTTTTTAGGTTTTTTTTTCATTTTTAGATTTTTTCCATTCATAACATGACTATTTGTTATTTGTTGATTTTTTGTTTTTTTAATTTATCATTTTTTTCCATTCCTAGCATGACTATTTGTTATTTGTTGATCGCGACGAATCTGCTAAAATGTCGCAGCGTCGAGGGCCAGATTGCGACAAATTTAACAAATCGTCGCAGTGTTTTGGGCTTCAATATCCATCAGTGCACATCCATGACGAAAAACCAGAATACGTCGTAGAATCGCGACGAATTTAACAAATCGTCGCAGTGTTTTGGGCTTCAATATCCATCAGTGCACATCCGTGACGAAAAACAGGAATACGTCGCAGACGCAGTGCTCTTCGTGATGTTCTCTGAGAACGTCGCAGAAAGTTCGTCACAGATTAAATAGTTTCTTGTAGTGATCAAACACGAAAAATTTTTGAAAATCCACATTTTTGCAATCATTAATATTCCGGAAAAATCCGGGATGTTACATTGTAGGCGACCCAGATTGGATCTGGATCTTCTTCTTCATGTGATCGATGGCTACACGAGCTGAGTTCCTATGACCGCGACATTGAAGCCATGGAGTTCGCAGCGACTACTCAAGTACTTAACGCCAAGATGGAGATCTTTGCTGCCTCAAAGAAGCTCGCTCCGAGCGAACTCGAGATACCTGAGAAGACCGACACTGCACACAAACCTCAACCAACAGAGGAAGTGCAGGTGAAGGCCATCGACCTCGGGACTGGCGACAGCAGCAAGACTACCATGATCGGCACGGGGCTCGACCCCAAATAGGAAGACGCGCTTGTCAGCTTCCTCCGGGCTAACCGAGACATCTTCGCGTGGAAGCCTGCGGACATGCCAGGTGTGCCAAGGAGGCTGATCGAGCACTCACTCAACGTCGACCCCAAAGCTACCTCAAGTGACAACATCTCTGCCGCTTTGCCGACGACCGACGGGAAGCCATCAAGAAGGAACTCGCCAAACTACTCGCGGCGGGCTTCTTCAGACAAGTCTTCCATCCTGAGTGGCTTGCCAACCCCATCATCATCTGCATGAAGAACACCAACGAGTGGAGGATGTGTGTCAACTACAGCGACCTCAGCAAGCATTGCCCCAAGGACCCCTTCGGGTTACCGCGGATTGATCAGGTCATCAACTCCACGGCGGGCTGACCTGCTCTGTTTCCTCGACTGCTACTCGGGATACCACCAGATCGCAATCAAGGAAGAAGACCAGGAGAAGACCTCGTTCATCACCCCGTTCGGAGCCTACTGCTACACGACGATATCGTTCGGGTTGCAGAACGCCGACGCTACCTACCAGCGAGCTATCCAGGCCTGCTTCAAGAAGCAGCTCAACAAGAACGTCGAAGCATACATGGATGACGTGGTCGTCAAGACCAGGAACTCAAACATGCTCATCGTCGATCTTGATGAGATTTTCGCATCTCTGCGGGAGTACCAATGGAAGCTCAACCCCAACAAGTGCGTCTTCGGCGTACCTTCAGGGAAACTACTCGGCTTCATCATCAGCCATCGCGACATCGAAGCTAACCCCGAGAAGATCTCCGCCATCTCCAACATGAAGGCTCCGACTTCTATTAAGGATGTCCAGAAGCTTACTGGTTGCATGGCGGCCCTGAACAGATTCATATCAAGACTTGGAGAACGGGGACTACCCTTCTTCAAGCTACTCAAGCACCAAGAGAAATTCGCGTGGACCGCGGAGGCTGATCAAGCTCTGGTGCAGCTCAAAGACTTTCTGTCTAAGCCACTGGTCCTCATGGCTCCTCACAAAAAGGAGCAGCTACTGCTCTACCTCGCTGCGACTACTCATGTGGTCAGTACTGCCATCGTCGTCAAGCGGCAGGAAGAAGGCCATGCCTATCCAGTCTAGCGACCGTCTACTTCATCAGCGAGGTCCTGTCTGAGTCCAAGACCCGGTACCAACCGATTCAGAAGCTACTCTACGCAGTACTCAGTACTCATCACCTCGCGAAAGGTACTGCGCTACTTAAAGGAGTACTTGATCTCTGTGATCACTGACTTCCCGCTTGGCGATATACTCCACAACCGGGATTCCACCGGGAGAATCTCCAAGTGGGCGGTCGAGCTTGGCGCCCTCAACATCGACTTCAAGCCACGAACCACCATCAAGTCTCAAGCACTAGTCGACTTCATGGCAGAGTGGCGGGAAAATCAACTACCCACACCAACAGATCGACCAAAGCACTGGGTGATGTACTTCGACGGCTCACTCAAGCTCGAGGGCGCAGGCGCAGGGGTACTCCTAATCTCACCAAAGGGCGAACAACTCAAGTACGTCTTGCAGATCTTCTGGAAGGTCTCGAACAACGAAGTCGAATACGAAGCTCTACTACACGGGCTCTGTCTCGCAATCTCATTGGGCATCAAGCGGCTACTAGTCTACAACGACTCTACTGTGGTGATCAACCAAGTCAACGACTCCTCGGACTGCAACAAGGATAACATGGACGCCTACTGCCTAGAAGTCCGTAAGCTCGAGAACAAGTTCCATGGTCTCGAGTCCACCACGTCGTCCGCGACAACAATGTTGCAGCGGACGTCCTGTCGAAGCTGGGATCTACTCGCACTCAAGTACCAGCGGGAGTCTTTGTCCACGAATTACACATGCCATCCATCCCGGAGTAGGCACCAACGAGCACTGATCCTGGACCATCTCAGCCTAGTCAGGAGGTCATGATGATCGACATGGACTGGAGGCAACCGTTCATTGACTACATCCGCGAGCAGAAGGTCCCCTCCGACAAGAATGAGGTAGAACAATTCGTCTAATGAGCTAAGACCTACGTACTAGTCGGGGACAAGCTCTACAGGCGAGGTGCAACTTCTGGAGTACTCATGAAGTGTGTACCTCGGGAAGAAGGCAATGACATCTTGGAGGAGATTCACAAAGGCGTTTGCGGCAATCACGCGTCCTCCTGGACTCGCGTGAGTAAAGCCTTCCGGCGAGCTTTCTGCTGGCCCACAGCTCTGGGCGACGCAGAGGAACTCGTTAGGAAATGCCAAGGGTGCCAATTCTTCGCCAAGCAGCAACACGTCCCAGCCTACAAGCTAGTCACGATACCGCCAACCTGGTCGTTCGCCTGCTCGGGGCTCAACATGATTGGGCCCCTACCAACTGCGCCAGGAGGATTCAACAGAGTCCTGGTGGCTATTGACAAGTTAACCAAGTGGATCGAGATCAAGCTGGTCACCTGCCCAAAGGCCGATAGAGTAAACCACATTTTAGCGTCATTGATTTATGATGTTCCTGGCTGATCTCGTCATAATATTTCACTTCCGAGCAAATTTAGTGACAAAAAAAAGTTTCGTCATTACGGTTGGTACTGTAGCCGGGCATTCCCTATTCCATGCTGTTTTGTGACGCCATAAGCTCTGAAAAAATGTCATAAACCAACATCGGTCCCACATGTAAGCTTTATTTCAAAAACAGAGTGTTCCAAGTCGTCATAAAATTCAGTAGGGTCCCACATGTAAGCATTCTTTCGAAAATAGAGTGTTCCAAGTCGTCATAAAATTTTCCAGGGTCGCACAACTTGCGCATTTTCGCCAGGTCACAAATGTTGCAAAAACAATTTGCCATTGCTATGGTTCGAACTGGAGACCTATAGGAACAAGAGTGCGCTATTTACCACTACACCACTTCTTTGTTGTGTCAATTTTACGGGAAAAATTTTCCTTATTCTTAAATTTTTTTGATAATTCTTTACAGTGACCAGGTCCCACAAGTAAGTTTCGGGTGAGTCTTTAATATAATTGCCTATCGAATGGCTGGCGAGACGCTTCACTGAGAAGGTCAGACTTTGCAAAGACTTTTGACTTCCGCTACGCAGATCTGCAACGGAGGCTTGTGGTAGGAATGGAGAATCCTAGCAGCAATCAGAGGGTGAGTTTATGAGGCACCTCTCGGCTACCACTACCTGAGTCAGCACGACAAGGTCAGTCTTCTGGTTTGAGCCACTACATTTTCTCCTACAACCTACGGATGGAGATTTCTAGATTTGGGGATCTAGCGGATTGATGAGCATATACAAATACAATTGATTCAGATTTCTTTGTACCCTCAGATTTGCACTTCGATTGGTGTTAGAGGTTGATAGAATATTGACAATTCATAGGTGTTAGATTCAATTAGTTTTCAATTTGCATCAGATTGATAGGTTGTTGTATTTTACTAACTTCTGGAGGTGGCTCGGTCCACTGATTTCGTTACATCAGGGCCTCGTGATGCTGATCTTATCCTTGTGGATCGCTATAACAAGTGCGAGCATGGGTATGCTGTCCTTGTCAAGGAACCCTTGTGCAGCCTTGGGCGCTGGTATGGAATCTGCGGTCAGGTAGACTTATAGTACTTATACTCTTGATGTCAGTGTTGCAAATGCATAATTGTATGAACATGTATGTATTTGGTGTCTACAGCCTGAAGAACAACGATGTGGGATGTTTATTTGGATTGATCCTCAATGGGATGCTAGGACTACTACTGTTCTGGAGGGGATGACAAAGGTTGTTGAAAATGGTCGAGAGGAAGCAAGTGATTTGAAGGAAGACTGTGAAATTGCTAACAAGCGACTTGAAGCTACTGCCGCTGAGTTGAAAAAGGTGAAGGCAAAGCTGGAACGGGTTGAGAAGGAGAAGGAATCAATTCTTTGCGAGTTAATAAAAATAGGTAGTTATGATTATTATGAAACTTGTTGCTTGTTGATGTTTAACTACTGGTTGTTGCTCACTTCATAGTGATGAACGGCCCTGAATGACATGTAGTGTTATGAAACTTGTTGCTGCTGATGTTTACTTCAGATCATGCAAACGACAAAGGGAACAACAATTGGAAGGATCGCAAGAAGCTAGCAAGAAGCTTGAAGCTACTTCTCCGCAGAAGCTGGAGGATGGAGCTATGGAAGGAGAATCAACGCCTACAAATGTAATTGATGTTTAGTTCTTGAGTGTTGAGAATGGTCATGAGTTGATGGAGCTTATTGCTACTTGGTGTTGTGAACTTTGTGGTCGTGAATTGAGAAACTTGATGCTACTTGATCATAATTATGTTTGCTACTTGGTGTTGTGAACTTTGTGGTCATGAGTTGAGAAACTTGTTGCTACTTGGTGTTGTGAACTTTGTGGTCATGAGTTGATGTTTTGTTGGAAGGACCTTCCTGAGTAACGATCACGAAACTGCTTATTTCCTACTGTCGTTCCAAGTCATCATTAAATGGAGGTCCCACACGTAAGCATTTTCGCTAGGTCACGAAATGTTGCAAAAACAACTTACCATTGCAAGGGTTCGAACTAAAGACCTATAGGAACAAGACCGCGTTGCTTACCACTGCACCACTTCTTGGTTCTGTCATTTTAACAGGAAACACTTTCCTTGTGGTTGTGTAAGGTGAATCTTTAATATAAATCAGTAATTCACAGGCGAAAGGCTTCACTGACTTCGCAAAGACTCTCGACTTTTGCTACACACAGATCTGCAACGGCTCGTAGTAGGAATGGCAGATCCTAGAGGCGACGGGAAGATGGTTCCGCTGCCACCTTCCAGCTACAAGAAGCTGAAATGGCTCGACAAGGTCAGTTCTCTGGTTTGAGCCACTATATTTTCCCCTATCATCCTAGGGATTTCTTGATTTGGGGATCTAACGGATTGATGAGCATATACACTAGAATCAGATTTCATCGTACCCTCATATTTGCACTTCGTTTGGTGTTACAAGTTGATAGGCTATAGACAATTCATAGGTGTTAGATTCAGTTAGTTTTCAGTTTGCATCGTTTGTTGGATTGATAGGTTCTTGTATTTTGCTAGCTTGTAGAGGTGCTTGAAGCCACTAAAGCTGGGCTGTAGGAGGTGAAGAGAGACCTACAAGAACAAGAAGGCAGAGAACTCATGGCACGGTAAGAGGCTGTAAAATACAAGGAGCTGTGTCAAGAAATTTTAAATACAACTATGCAAGAGATGAGGAAATTCAACGAGATGGCTGACCAATTGTTACATGAGCAATTGCAACAGACCAACAACTACAAGGAGTTGTGTGCCCATATGTTACGCCAGGACAATGCCTTATTGAAAGAAATAGGTGAGATTCTTGACCAAGGGTCAAAAGACCTGGTTATGGACAGGAATGCAAAACCTGAAGAGGAGGCAAGATCATGGAAGGAAGAATGCGCAAAGGCTAACATCAATCTTAAAGAAACTACCACTGAGCTGGAAAATGTGAAGGGAAAGCTGAAACATGCCATCGATGCGATGGAAGTGTATAAGCAATCAGTTGAGCAGCTAGTTATCGAGATCGAGATGGAGAAGCAATCGATATAATAGAGTGTTATCCAGATGGAGAAGGAGAAGCAATGGCTACTGCGCGAGCAAGATAAAAATAGGTAGTGCTTGATTATTATGAAACTTGTTCTTTGTTGATGTTTAATTACTGGTTGTTCCTCCTGATCATAATACGTAGTGTTATGAAACTTGTCGGTGCTTATGTTTTCTTTAGGTCAGCCAAGCGAAAAAGGGATCAACAATGGGAAGGATCCTCAGAAGCTACTGCCACTGAGCTGTAGAAGGTGAAAGGACAACTGCAGGATGGAGCTATGGAAGGAGAATCAACGCCTACATATGTAAATTGATGATCAGTTCTTATCGTTATGATTACAAATGGGTGGTTATGATTATTTTGAAAATTGTAATGATGATCATCCTATGATGTTTGCTACTTGGTGTTGTGAACTTTGTGGTCATGAGTTAAGAAACTTGTTGCTACTTCGTGTGATGATCATCCTATGATGTTTGCTACTTGGTGTTGTGAACATTGTGGTCATGAGTTGAGAAACTTGTTGCTACCTAATCATAATATGATGATTGCTGCCCGGTGGACGGCAAAGTTCCGGTTTGTTGATGTTTTGCTAGAAGGACCTTCCTGAGGAACGAACGCGAAACTGCTTGTTTCCTACTGTGGTTCCAACTTGTCATAAAATGAAAAGGACTATGTCAATAGCAGGGGTCGAACTCGCGGCCAACGGCTATATCAACCGCGTACCCTGCAAGGGGCTTGCCAGCATGCTCCTGTGGGTCAATGTGGCAAATATCTAGCCTAGAGGCGTCGAAGGGAGGAGAGTGAGCTACGTCAGGTTAGTACCCTGTTTTGTGCCTCTGCTTTCCCCATTCGTCCGAGGGAAGTGATATTTGGAATTGGGGATTTTGGTTGAAGCATGATTGTTGTTACAAGTTGATTGATAGGCTTTAGTTTAGAAAGTGCAAAACTAAGCATTGATTTCAAGTTGTAATGAATTTTTTTGAAGCATCTGTGTACTCCAGCATCTTCTTCCATTGGTAGTTACTGCTCGGAGACATCTTCCTGCAATAGTAGCCATTGACATCGTAAAGACAAGTGCAAACACGGGTTAAGAGCTGTGGTGAAGTATGCTTGGACGTTTCTCAACCCTGGCCGCCGGTTTGCTGGCTGCCCAAAGGTAATGGCTAGTTGGCTACCTACTTATGTGGTGCCTGTGGTCAACGGCTATTGCTAATGGGTCGTTTAATTTGCAGAAAGAGAAAGAGCAATGCGATTACTTCTGCTGGATTGATCCAGAATGGGATGAAAGGTCGTATGCTGTTATGCTGAAGCTCATGAAGAAGAAAGCGAAAGCTAAATAGGATGGAAAGCAGTGGGAGGGGGAATTGGGAAAAGCTAACTGTGAGCTTAGAGAGATTAGGAATGAGCTCAAAATAGCGCGACAAAAACTTCAGAAGGCTACCGCCGAGCTGAAGTCAATTGGGAATTATAGGCACAATGTCAAACTCGCGCATGTGTTGCTTGCTTTATTTATTGTTTTCGCGGGAATGGCCGGATTGATGCTCGGTGGCAAGGCTAATTAGATGTGTCGATCATGTATTCTGCAAGTGTCACTTTGGTATTGTGAACAATGTGTCAATCATGTATTCTGAGAATTGTGCCCTATGCTTCTGAGCATTGTACTGATGATGTATTGCCAAAATCGACCAAGAAATGCACGGCAGTTAGTATCCACCACATTGTACTGACCATTTAGTCCGACCTGTTCACATTTCCAAGAACGTAATTTCCGTTAGGTTCCCCAACAGTCATAATGATTTATTATTGTTTTCCTGAAATCAACGGAGCAGCAGTGAAGGTTGTTTTGGGTGGCGAAGGAGCGGTGAATTTACTGTAAATGCGGAGAAAGGAACGGTGGATTTGTTGTAAATGGGGCATTGATCTACTTCTTCCGCCTGGGGTACAGAAAAACATTTTTACAATGGCATCTCCTCCTCTCGAAAGGAAGATCCGTGAGAGTACAGTGCTCTCTTCCAAGTCTCTATATCAATTTGAATGTGCATTTGACCTGGCAGGTTTGATCAAACTATTTTCAAGACGCCGGTAGGTCAGTAATCATGTCGTCGAGGCGGTTGCCGTTATCACTGGTGGTTCTCCCTACAGAGGTGAACATTGACATCGTCGGCCACCTCGCTGCGACATCGGAGCGAGCCATGGACGACCTCCGTAGCCTACGGGCGACCTACCGGTTGAAGCGTCGCGTGTGCAAGAACGCGGCCGTTGGTCGGCGCGTGGCGCTAGAGCAATTTGCCGTCCAGCTGCATTGGAACGACCGCAAGGGCTATGACGCCCTCCTCGATTGCCTGACCCGCATAAGAAACCCGAAGGCATGTTTCCTCTCCAGGATGGACATCCTGTTCGGGGAAAACTACAGCTCTCGGTCTTCCATCGCCAAGCTTGAGGAGGCCGCCCAGGCCGAGCGCAATGTGGCGGCCTACGTAGCCGCCATGGTCCTCTACAGGGCCAATGGCGGCGCCGGTGATGATGACACTGCGAGGCGGTACATCAGACAGGTCGAGGGCGAGGGAGAATCGGCGGCCGTGACATCGATGATGATGCGGACGAACAAGGGTTGCCTGCGGTGCCGTGAGGCAGCCTCAGAGGTGATCCGGCGAGTGACGTGGCACTGACGTGCAACGCTGGCGCCTCCAGTGGCGCGCGGCAATCATCAGTGCGCAGGCCGCCTGTGCTTCAAGATGAACTGGGAAGAATTGTCACATTTTTGTAACGAGGAATGTAGAATTCACGCTGAATGTGATCTGTTCTTTAGCAAAATAATTTGATATCTGCATCCAAACAAATTACCCTGACATGTGAGAGTGATTTTGGATATATTTTGTTTCTAGATCAATCCACTGATATCTGTTTCTATCTCTCTTCCTTGGTTCCCGTGTAGCAATACTCACACACGCATTGACGTGATGGAAACCAACTTCTGGTCTTCCCCCACTTATTTACCACGACTGGTAGTTGGAATATTTCATCACAATTTAGAGAGGTAGAAAATCAATATTGAACAATTAAAAAACTAATAATGTGATCTCACTATATTAGAAACTACGAATCCATAATCAGGTTTGCCCAATTCAAAACAAGCAACTTTTGCCAGGAAAGGAATGAAAATTTTTGTCTGGTCGGTTAATGTTTTGTAAACCCAAACATCCGGTCCTGCCGGGTTGTATTGCCTATCTCATTGCATGCTTTCATTTTGTTGTTACCAAGCATGACTTGTCAACAAGGAAGAATGAAGCCGTGGTTCAAACTCTAAGTCAGCTTGCTTGTCTTCACGATTCTTTCCTACTAACCAAGTCTTTGAAAAACAAATCTTTGCTAGACGGGGTAGTGTACACTAGATAGAGTAGACACCATCTTACTAAAAGCCAATTTGTTGCCTATCGCTTCAATTTGCTCTACCGAAGCCACGGCTTCACGTTCGAATTGTGCACGTTTTTGGCTCTCCCTAACAAGGATGATATCATAGCTCACCTTGTCCAAATTTAAAACAAGCATCTTTTGCCATCAAATAATTAAAAATATTTCTCCGGTCTACTCATGGTTTGTAAACCCAAACATCCGACCTCGTATACCAGAATAACCGGTCTCGTGGGAACTTTCGATCTCATCATGTTCAAGTGAATTAAGTTTGCTCCAAGTTCAACGAGATTGCATGTTACGCACCTAGGCCATTTGCCTGACATGATCCCCCATGAGACCCTGCGCCTTTCCCTTGGCAAATGAGATCTATTAATATATACCGGAAAACACTTTTGCATCTCCTCCTCAACGAAAGAAATCTCCATCGACATCTCCTCCTCTCGGCACTAGAAGACCCCATCGGCATCGCCTCCTATCGACGCAAGTACCGTCGTCCTCTCTCCCAATTAAATCGATTTCTTTGTTGTTTCGACCTTTTCCGCCTCTTTAAGCAAACTAATTTCTATGTGCATTTCAGAGCATCTCCCCCAATGGCCGGCGACAATCATCATGTGCCTCCTGTAGAGCTCGCTCTCCTATCATCCTGCGGGGCTGAGATACGGTGACTAGGGAAAGACAGAAACGCCGCAATGGATGGCCAGAAACGCCGCAATGAATGGCCATGCCGACCCACTACAACACAAAACCCCCTTTCTGCAACGATAGCTTGGAACGGAAATGAGATGCGTAATGCGTTGCGCCGTTGCCGTCCCACCTTTCCAGTTTCCACCTCCCCGTCCAAATAAAAGAAAAGGCAACTGCTGGCCATCCTACTACGCCTGCAACCCATTCGCCTTCCTGCGTATTTTCAGCGCATCTTCCAAATTCCAATCCTCAACCCCTCCTTCAGATCTCGCGCCCACCGTCTGGGGTCTGGACTCTCCTCAGATCGATATGCTCCCCTCAGCCCACCGTCTGGACTCTCAGATCTCACGCCCACCATCTCCGATGCCTCTCCTGACGTGTGCTCGACGACGACACCGACCCGTTCCTCCTTCCAGTCCGCCGGCCTCAAGCCATCAACGAACCATCTCCCTTCCCTTGGTAAGGAATCCCTCCCTGGATCCGTCTCAGTTCCGCAGAAATATTAGATCCTGATTGTTCTTGCAAGAAAAAACTGAGGGATTTAAGGTTCCTGGAACACCGTACCCCATCTCACCCAGTTCGTGGCAGAGGATGGATTGGCAGGGGCAAAAGCACGCGAAGGTGCTGATGCAGGTGCTTCAAGCAGTTGTTTCCCTCAGATCGATCTAATCCCCTTGGCCATCTCATTCAGATCAAGTGGTTCCCACTGCATTTCTGTTAATTTCAGCTATATTTGTTATCTTTGTTATGTGTTTATTTCTATTAGGGTGCGGGCATGTTGATTATTGTGGGGGACCAATGTGTTGATAGTTCTGCCTACATTGATAGTTAACATTGCAAGCTCTAACTTATTCATGATCCTTGGCATCAACTGTAGTAATCATTCTCAGTGAACTTCTATTCTTATGCAGTGAAGCAAGAACAACTGTTACTTATGCAACCTAACTAATATTGGTGTTTCCTGCTATGTATGATTTCCATTATGTCTAATATATTATAATATGTTCTTTATCTGAAACAATAGTAGCTGATCTAAAGAAGATCCACTGAAATGTAGATTGAACAGCATTATTCTAAGCCTGACATTCTTAATTCAAGTTAATTGTGTTTCTACTAGATTGTAGTAGTTACAGAGTTTACAGCTATTGCAGGCATGATCCTTGTGTATTATGGATTGATGAATTTAGTTACTACTGATCTTGCTATAGTGGCTTTGTAGAGGGGCAACTGAATCTTTCAGATCGCAAATCCATAGTGTCCCTGGATTCTTTACTATTTTGCATCATTTAATAATCTTTGATTTACTCTGAATAAAATAATCACTTCTTCTGAAGTTGTGTGTAGATTTGCCAATGTCGCCTCCCTGCAGAACAAGGCTCGAGAAACTGATGACAGTACTGCCTTCTGCCTTTCTTAACAAGTTCTTGTAGTTTTATGCAAGTATATATATGCTTTTCTATTCTACATTCCACCAATGCTTACTCTGGAAATTAAAATCATAGAGCAGCAGATTTGTTATCTTCAAATCACTTACCTAATTCTTTTTCTATCTGAATCTGTCTAATATGTTCCAGTACAGGTCAAAGGTCGCTTGAATATTTTTCTTACGTTTGGATATCATCTGAAGCAAGAAGACACAGATATAGTGGATCGTCAGAAGTTGCTAGAATTTGTGTTTTTTATGTTTCAGGATGTTTCTAGTTTTTTTTCAGTGAGTTGCAAATGAGCATTGTGTATGGCACATGTACATGACGGATCTTGTTATGTAATAAACTGAAAATGATGCAATGAATTTGAATATATAAATATATTTCTATTTGTTCTATATTGTGTATATGAAACTAAGGTGTGGAGGGATATGAAAAATAATTGGGTCGTGCCAGATATGGTTATACCAACATTGATAAATTAATAAATGTATTTTCTCTATAACCACTTACAACGCATATAAGTGTTGTTACATTCTACATGTATGTGTTGCTACTTTGCAACATTTATATATACCACTTACCAACGCATAGCTATCTGTTGCTATAGGTCCTTACAACGCCACTTCTTGCAACGCATACTAAATGTGTTGGAATAGACCCTTGCAACACTTATTTGGGCATTTAGCAACACATATATGCGTTGCAAAAGGCCATGTCATATTGTAGTGACTGCGGCCTTCGTCGCTGGCATGCCGGGCAGCGGTGGGAATGGCGTTTTCTCCGCATCAATCAAACCACGATTCCCATCTCACCGTCGCCACTAGAAGCTGGCGTGCAGTGGGTGGAGTGCCCGAGAGGCCGGGCTGGTCGCACGTGGCAGCCGTGGCCCTCCACTCTGCCATTGATGTCAACTGCGCCCGCCGCTTCGACTGTCCCGGAGAGCTCAGGCGCACGGCCGTTCCCGTCCCTGCTCCACAGGCCGGTGGCGTTACCAGCCGCTCGGCCATTGATGTCAAGTGCACCCGCCGCTTCGACTATCCCGGAGAGCTGAGGTGCACGGCCGTACCTGTCGCCACCAGAAGCTGGCATGCAGTGGGTGCAGTGCCCGAGAGGCCGGGCTGGCCGCACGTGGTTCTCGTGGCTGTCCACTCCGCTACTGATGTCAAGTGCGCCCGCCGTGCCGACTGTCCCGGAGAGCTCAGGCGCACAACCGTTCTCGTCCCTGCTCGACAGGCCGGCGGCGTTGCCATCAGCTTGGCCATTGATGTCAAGTGCGCCCGCCGCGCCGACTGTCCCGGAGAGCTCAGGGGCACAGCTATTCCTGTCCCTGCTCGAAAAGCCGGCGGCGTTGCCAGCCGCTCAGCCACTGATATTGGACCCGTTCCTTCTCGACGGCGAGACGGCGCGTTTGATCCTCGACGACCCATACTGGATGAAAAGATAATTGCCAACAATAACAAGTGTCACTTTGCTGTAATGCTTATTAGTAATTTTTTATTAAGTTTGGTCCCTCCGTATTTGATTATGCTGATTGTATGATCAGAGGACTCTATTTCCTCCTACGGAGTACTTTGGATGGATGTTCGTTCGAAAAATGTGAACCTATTTTACCAACAAATCAACAAATAATTTAGTCCGGTCCTGTCACTTTTTCTTAATAGTAACATCCTCCCGTTGCCATCCTCGTGCCACAACTTCCCATGGAAGGTGGTTGCCATCATCAAGAGATCACAGACGTGTTGGTCATACGGCACGGGGACCCGCACATCAGCCCCTCAACGGTGGAAGATGAATGGAAGCCACTCAAGAGTCAAGACTCAAGAGGCACCAGTTGCTTACCTTCTCACCGAAGTGGCACAACTTCCCAGGCAAGGCGAGTAACTCCACATAAATCGCCATTCCTACCCCCCACCATCGGTGTCCTCGCCAGTTCCGAACCACTCTACCACTTCCCAAACACTCGCGCCTCACTCCTATTGCCCGGCCGATGCAATGAAGCGATCAGGCTCCCCGTCGCGCCGGCTATCCCCGACCGGTTCCCCGTCACGCCGGCTATCCCCCACCAGCTCACTGTTGCGCTGACTCTCACTATCGCCCTTCAACCGATCCTCCGGTGCCATATCCTCTTCGCGCGCTTGTGACTGGGTTCTGCCGCGCGACGACCAGCACTTCGCCTGCATGTTCACGAAGGCGCTGTGGGGCCATATCCACGGCACGCCGCCGCCGCGCTCCGACGCCGCCAACGTCGACCCGCCGTCGCTCATCAGCAGTTTCCCAAGAGCCGGTGGTGGCTCGCCGACGGATTCCCAGCCTCCTCCACCGTCGTTGCCGCCGCCCTCCGACGACGCCAATGTTGACCCGCCATCGATCGCCGGCGCTTTGCCAGGAGCAGCTGGTGTCTCACCGGCGGATATCCAGCCTCCTCCACCGTCGCCGCCTCGGAAGCTTACGTTTATGGTTACCCTTCCTGCTGGTGAGTTTGACTCCGACTCCTACTCCGAAGCTGACATAGACTCGTCTGAGGACCGTTTCCACGGCTACATCCCTCTGGTCCCCCGGGGTGATGCTTTGCGCGTCTTGCTGCGCTTGAACATCACGTATGGGTGCTCTGTCTGCCCCAACCTTATGCACCGGTGGCGCAAGCTCAATGAGGTCAAGGACCATGTCCTTGGGATGGCCAAGTCTGCGCCCCTGAGGCAGAACTACAAGAAAAAGTGGAGCCGCCACCGTGTCGTGGCCAGGAATGAGGGATGGATGGAGTAGATGGAGTGAGCGAGCCGGGCCGGTGGAAGATCTATGCTGTTGTGTTATCTGTGATGTTAATTAGTATCTTTAGATTTCGTTGGAACATTGTCTTATGTATGTGAACTTTGTGATGTTAATTAGTATCGTTAGATTTCGTTGGAACATTTTCTTATGTATGTGGAAATTGTGATGTTTAATTAATCACTTTAGAATGGACTCTGTTTCCTAGTTTGGATGGATGTTCGTTCGAATAATGCGATCGTATTTTCCTAATAACAATTCAACGAACCATTTGGTCCGGTCCGGTCACTTTTGCAGATCAGTAAGATCCGGCTGTTGTCATCCTATTTTGCCCACAAAATCAACACTGAATTTAGTCCGGTCTGGTCACCTTTTCTTATCAGTAACATCCGGCCGTAGCCTTCCTCAACAGGCCGAGGCGCCCTTTGCCTAATTTCCCATGGAAGCTTGCCACAACACCCCATGGAAGTTTGTAGATGAATAACAGCCACTCGATCTAGAGGACCATCGCTTAGCTTGTCACATAAGCTTGCACAACTTCTCATGGTAGCTGGCCATTGTATTCCTACCACCATCGGCGTCCTCACCAGTTCCGAACCACTCTACCTATAGTTCTCTTCCCAAACACTCGCGTTTCAGTCCTACTGCCCGTCCGACGCAATGAAGCAATCAGTCTCCCCCAGACACACAGAGCTCAGGCGCATGGCCGTACCCGTCCCTGCTCGTCGGTCTGATTGCGTTGCCAGCCTCTCGCCCACCGCCTCCTCAGGAGCCGAATCCGGGTCCTGACTGTCACCACGCGGCCTCCACTTCATCCGCTCCTACTTAGAGTGGCAAGGGCGTCAATTCCATGGCACGAAGCCGCTCCGCTGCGACACCACCAACATCGACCCGCCAATGCCCCGAGCCGCTGGTACGTCGCCGGCAGATTCCCAGCCTCCTCCACCACTTGCAGAGTTGGACTCCGACTCCAATTCCGACTCCAACTCCGACACCCAAACTGACATAGACCATCTTAAGACCTTTGCTCTGCGCGTCTTCTGGCGCACTACCAACACCTACGGGTGCCCTGTCTGCCCCAACCGTATGCACCGGTGGAGGAACCTGAATGAGATCAAGGACCACGTCCTTGGGATGGCCAGGTTTGAGGCCCTGAGGGAGGACAACATGAAGAAGTGGAGCCGCCACCGCGTACTGGCCAGAAACGAGGGATGGATGTAGATGGAGTGAGCGAGTCGCGCCAGTGAAAGACCAATGCCGATATGTTATCTGTGATGTTAATTAGTATCTTTAGATTTCGTGGGAACATTGTCTTATGTATGTGAACATCGTGATGTTAGTTAGTAACTTTACATTTCCATGAAACATGGTCTCATGTGTTGTCCAGCCTGTTCGTGTTTCATAGACAAGAACATCTGCTCTTATTGTACTTATACATGATCGTGTTTTCTTGCTTGACACATGATCTGGAGAGGTTGAAGATCAATATTGGACGATTAATAAGAAATAGCAATGTGATCGTTGCTCACATTGACCAAATTCAAAACAAGCATCCGGTTATTGCCAAACATCCAAAATGCTAATGCATCCCAAACCCAAACTATGTTTGTGCATTTGGTTATCATTTGTTTGTTGATCAATCCTCTTGTTTGAAGTTGTTTATGCTTTGTTTCCCTGATCATCTCTCTTCCTTGTCTCCCTATAAATGTTATCCTATTTTATCACTCTCATAAACTATGAAATCACAGATCACCTTTGCTCAAAATCAAAACAAGCATCTTTTACAGGTCCGGAAATATTTGTCCTTTCTGTATATTTTTTAGACCGAAACAACCGGTCTGTTAATGCATCCCATACCCGAACATCCGGTTTAATGGTAGTAAATAGTTCATATCTGCATGTTGAAGTGCTTGTAAATATAGTTTGCTCCAAATTCACTAAGATTACAAATTTACATAGTTCTTTTCTTTGCAAAAGACCGTTACATTATTAGAGATCGAGGCGCCTCATTGCATTAGCGTGATACAACTCCCGAAGTGACACCCCTACTTTCCCTGAAACTGAGATCTATTAATATACCGGACTCTCCCAACTCCCTCCATTGCCTTGTCTCAAACTCTCTTCCTCCAGAAAACCACAACCACCATGCCTTCTTCTCCGATTCGACTTCCCGCCTCCCCGTTCCCTTCCAACCCCTCCTCCATCGGGACACCACCCGACTCCCCCCAACCAAGCGCATGCGAGCCATCCGAGCCCTCCTTGAGTGAATCTGATGTAGAAGACATGGAAAGGTAGGAGAGCGAGGACAGCGAGGATGAGTACGACTACGTGGAAGAGGATGAAGAGAAAGAGGAAGAGGATTAGGAAGAGACGTGGGCGGCCATTGAGAAGAAGCGATTGGCGGCCAAGAAGAGGAAGTGAGTGGAGGCCAAGAAGAGGAATCAACAGACGAAGGCGTTTGTGAGGCAGCTTTTGAAGGATGACAAGGCTGGTAAGCTTGATTCGTTCAAGGACATTCCGTCGGCGAAGAAGAAGAAGGGTGCGGAGGAGGAGGAGGTGGTGGACTCGAAGAGGACCAAGAAGAAGATGGACCTCGGCGCTGGTCCTTCAAATGCCGGCCCCGCCAATCCCGGTCCCATGACTCCCCCAACCATTGAAGCTCCCTCGACGCCAGAGTCATCGGGGAACTCCTCAGAGGGGTCGTCTTAGATTACTCGGATTTGGGTTTTCTTTTTCACTTTCAAATAGGTGGTCTTGTGGATGGAAAGATCAATGGTATGTTTTCTTTTGTATGGAAAAGATCGATCCCCTGTTTTCCTGCTCTGTGAATCATGTAGTGGTAGGAAATCCCCTGTATCCCCTGTTATCCATGAAGAACATGGGTGTTCTCTTTTCCATGATCACCTTCCTTGCTTCAGTGGATTTCCCTGGTCATGATGTGTTGCCATAGTCTGAGATGTAATGTCTTGTCATGTGATATTTTATTCTTATCCCACCGCACCGCATTGCAGATACACACGTAAATGATGGCAATTTTACAAATTTACCATTTGACTAAATTCACTGTTTGGCCAAGAATATACAGAACGTAAATGATGGTCACCTTGCCCAAATTATCAACTTAAATGTGCACATACATGATACATCCCCATAGACCTACACTTGTACAGTGGCACTAGCACAAGCGCGCACAAACACACACCTGTTGACGGTCCTTACAACAAATATTTGACCGTCAATATCTCGGCTACGGTAGTGCTTTATAACGAATTGCATGCATGTTTTAGGTGCTAACGAGGTTCCACGAGCTGTGTTGAGATTTTATCTGCAGGATCAAGATTAGGGGACAATTCCGGGGCATTGGGCCAATTAAGGTAGGCACGGCCGTACCTAGTGGTGCGCCCGGCCCTACCTTGCACCACTATTCAAGTTCACACCAAGTGTAGTCCCATGCACCAGCTCCCAAAATACCAAAATCATCATGACGTGTTGGATCAAACAAACACACCACAGGCGAGCTGCATCGGGGCCAGGAGGCAGGGCCGGCCGCACCACTAGGGCCGGCAGAAGATCAAGGGCCGGCCGCACCTGCCCGACACGTCCAAGTGTGCCACCGAGCCTCGGTCACTCCAGGGAGCACAGCTAGAAATGATCCTGTTCGAGGAAACAAGGTCGGTTTGATACAGAGGTTGAGATTAGCTTCACTTGGATTCATGGACCCACAAGCCAGTGAACAACCGACGTGGGACAATATCCAGGACTTCATCTACCCACTAGAGCATGATCCAAAGCGTATGACATAGCACGTCTTGTTCAAGAAAGCCCTAAGAAAAATCCGGTTCCCAACATGGCACGCGGTATTCACCACCTCAGCCCAATATCTCCTCGGAGTCCTATGCTCGTCGAGCATCGTCCGAGCCATCTCACAAAGGGAACGCTTTTTCCTCTCAACCACACCATTCTGACAAGCCACATAGGGAGAAGAGAATTGATGTTCGAGACCCAAATGACGACAAAAGGTTTCGAAACGAGAGTTTTTAAATTCAGAGCCATTGTCGCTACGGATAGCTCGAATGGCATCTCCATTCCTCTCATTCTTCAACCTCAAGATTAGATCCCGCACAAAACCAAACGTCTCCCCCTTGTCAGCCAAAAAGAAGACCCAAGCATAGCGAGAATAGTCGTCCACTATCACCAGGACATACCATTTCCCACCCGCCGAGCACACACGAGCTGGACCAACCAAGTCCATATGGAACAGCTTGCATGGCCTCTTTGTCATAACGAATGTCAGAGGCGGGTGAGAGGCGGCGACCATCTTGCCATGCCTACACGGAGCACATACCAAGTCCTTTTGGTATTTCAACTTAGGCAATCCTCGGACCAAACCTAGCCCACTCAAGCGTCACAACTGAAGGACCGAATAGGCGACCAGAGAGGGGGGAGTGAATGGGAGCCGATAAAAATTCTCTCCTATGAGATGAACTCGGCCTATATCCCGATTGCCACTCGGTTCACTCACAGACACAAGACCGGCTCTAAACTAGGCACACACAAGCCTACAAGACCTAGAGACAAGCCACGAACAACGCTAGAAGAATTAGAAGCGGAAGCAAATCACAAGAGGCGAAGCAACAAGATGTCTGCCTGGGCAGGGGCGGACTGTCCGCACAGTAGGGGCGGACCGTCCGTGGTACCCTGGCGGACTGTCCGCGCTGCTCCCGCGGACTGTCCGAAAAAGCCACCCGAACCTCCAATAGTGCACCACGAAAAACGGACTGTCCGCCGCCTACCCGCGGACCGTCCGCCACACACGGACCGTCCGTACACAACCCACGGACTGTCCGCAAAACTCTGTACACCAAAAATCCACCGACAAAATGGATTGAGCGAAAGACACGAAGAAACTCGCGACGAACACGAAGAACAAGCGATGAACTAGGAGGGCGCAGACTGTCCGCCACCACCACGCGGACTGTCCGCCACCACCACGCGGACTGTTCGCCCTTCACGCAGAACACAGCTCGAACCACCACGAAGTAAACTCCAACTTCCAATCGACGGATCTCCCGAACCACTGGATGGATGGAGCCCAAACTTTGGGTAGATGAAAAGCGTCTCTAAGAGAAGTTATGCCCAAAGACTTGGAGCCTCAAACCAATCAAAACGATGGGAATCGCCAAACAACCGAGCCCAAGCCACCACCTAGGGTTCCAACCAAAACTTGCGAATCGAAGGCCAATCCCGGCGTTTGAGGAGTCAACATCATACACACAGATGCACCAGACATCCACCCATGATCTCCTCAAAGAAATCCGAGAGAAAACGGCCTAGAAATCAACGAACAAGAATCAAACCGAAAAGCTCCGAAAAAGGCACAAAAACCAACTCGGGAATTTAGAAGGAGATAGAGTTTGCTCGAGGAATTGGCACAAGATTTGTGAGATCAATTCACTCTAAATATTCATGCCATGTTGGATTACAAGCCACTCCAAGAATCACAAATCTAGGATGGCAAAAAGCTCAAACAAAGAGCCACTCACTCCTCTCTCTCCCTCTCTCCCAAAGCACTCCAAAAATGAAAGAGCACACCACCTACACAGCCAAAGACTTGGCTGAAAATTCAGCCCCCTCCTCCTATATATAGGCCCTCCGGAAAAGACCGAAGTACCCCTACACTAGGAGTTACAACTCAAGCCCTCACAGGGGCATTTTGGTCAACACATGAAGTTCTCCATCGGACGGCCGCGCATCCATCAGGCCTTCGCGTCCTCCCAACGCAAGCACCTCGATCATGCCACGTGTCGCCTGCTTCGAAGCTTCTCGACGCACCCGGATCCCGTCTCCGCCCGCCGAGCCTCCGGTGTTGGTTTTGTGGCTCAACCAAGTAACCCCGACGGGTTTGTGGTGAACCGCCGCAAACCCCACGGACTCGGTGCAGCCTCCACGCCAATCCCACTCATGACTTGGCCGCCACGTCTTCCCGGCTCGGTGTTGGTTTTGTGGAGTAAACCAACCAAACCCCGCATGCAGACTCCGGTTGTTAGCCGCTACCCTACACCGGCTCGACCTTGGTTTTGAGGCTTAACCAAGAAACCGTACACGACTTCGTCTTGCTTTTCTTGCCACCATGTGGCCCGCACTTGATCCCGTTCGGCCACCGGGTCCATCGAGCCAAGCCTACTTGTTTCTCCACTCCTCGGAGGCCACACAGGCTAAGACCTTTCGCGCTTGCTCTTCACCTGCACCAACGCAAATCAAGCCGCAACCTGCACCTGCAATACTCGGCCAAGAGTCAGTCCACACCACGTTGTCAATCACTCATCACACCAATGAGCGACCATCCACCGGTCCCTGGACGCTCCGGTCCTCAATCTCCCCCTTGATGACTGCATTGACAACACACATAGTCACCAATTCATAAAAGAAAGAAAAAGAAAAGAAACGAACAAAGAACTCAAACAAGTGATCAAAAGCCGAACAAAAACCAAAACAAGATCACTTGAGAGAGAAAGTCTCGGTCCCCTAAGGCAAGAGCAACAGCTCAACACAACCGAGACAAAACGCTCAAAATGCCGACTCCTCAAGGTGTCAAAAGGGCTCAACACCATCGGCATTAGAGCAAAGCACAAAGCAAATTTAGGCGGCACAAAGAGCTCCCAAAGCATGAATGCAAGCTCCCCTGAACAAATGCATGCAAACTCAAGTTCTCCCCCTGAACTGAGTATCCATCTTTTTCTCCCCCTTGATGTAACTCTCCCCCTTGTTATGAATTGGAATCAAGTCTACAAATGCAGGCATGTGCTTCTCAAATAGACAAAGAGCACTACAACATGCTAAAATTGAGACATAGACAAGCAAGATAGCCACAAATTTAGTAAAAGCATCGCCAACAAGATAGAAAGGGACATATAAGCATGTGACATAGCCATGATCAAACAGAAGCATTTTTCAACAAAATTTCCCTCTCATGAGCATAGGACCTAAACATGACCAAAAAGAGCACAAACAGCATATAGCCCACAAACTTCATGCAAGGTCACAAATTCTCATCACAAGATCATCACAAACACCTACAAGCTATCTCATGTCATGTCAAAGCCACCGAGCCATGTGTTCACTTCTAGATATGAGACTTCTCATTGGTGAACATCATGCAACGGTTTAGCACCCAAGATAAGGAATTTAAAGCAATTTTGACATGGAAGTATATTTTTCAAGCACAAGCATTTCATATACCAATTTCATGATTTACAAATTAAGAATGGTACATGAAGTGCCTTTGCGGCAAAAAGAAGCTTAGGCTTCTCCACAAGGTAGCATGTAGGCTAAACATCCATGATGACAAATGGGTCTTGGACCCCAAATCAAAAGAACATGGTTCTAAGCACAAATTACGCAAGATATAGCCATAAGTGCACAATTTGAACATGAGAGGCATTCAACTCACAAGAGAGGATCATGTATAGCATTTTTACAAAAGAAAGCAAATCCACAAGCATATACATCCCAAAGCTACCAAGAGCACAGCTATACATCTCATGAGCATCACTAGCAAGTCATAAGCTCGTATCCAGCATATCATGGTGATCAAAGTATATAGGAGAAGCACATCTCTAGAGCATATGATACAAATGCAGCCTATGATACAAAGATGCAAACATGATATGAAAATGCAACATGCATATGTACATGAGATGCCCAACCCAAACTCAGAAAGGCAAAAGAGCACAAAACTCACAAGCTCCCCCTAAACACATGCACTAGGGCCAATGAGCATACGAAGCTCACCCTAAATACATGATATAGGGCAAAGAGCACAAAGCATACAAGCTCCCCCTAAATACATGCACTAGGATCAAAAAGCATACAAAGCTCATCCTAAGTACACGCGATAGGGCAAAGAGCAAAAGAGACCAAGTGGCTTAACAAGAGCCACACAACTCAAAGTCTCCAAACTACTTACCTTGATCACTCGCTCTCGTCCATCGTCCCCGAAAATGATGTTCTCCTTTGACACCACACAGATGAGGTTGGAGGGCCACCTTCGATCTCCGGTCATGTGCTAGCCTCCGGAGTCGATCCACCAAAAGTCCTCCAAGCCTCCCGCCTGCAAAATCAAAACCAAGAGCGAGAGCGAGCAACCGACTCAACACTGGGGTTAGCACAGAAAGAATCAAACCAGTGTCGAGCCATCTCCTCAAAAGTGGGGTTAGCAAAATCCATCCTATCACGCCTAGAAAAGCTGGAACCACCACGGGGAAACCACTCCCGTCTCGCTGGAGGAGTACGAGCACCACGAAAGGGAAAGCGTGGTCCGTAGTCCCTCTGAAACTCAAAACTGCGACCCCTTCCTTACTCGTATCGACCACAAGATGGAGAGCGTCCAGCAAACTCAACACCACCAGACTTAACACACCAACCAAATAAAAGCTCCAAAGATCTCATTTGAGTACCATGGAAAGGATACCAATTGAAAGGTCACAAATGGCTATCAAAAGCCAAGGCAAACTCTTGAAACCAAATTCCCATCAAAAAGCTAAGCTCCCCCTCAACCAAAGCTAACTAGCAAGCAAAAACTAGGAAAAGAAAGAGCAAAAGCCAAGCTCTAAACCCAAATGAAGAGAAGAAGCAAAACACAACCCGAAGACAAGACAAGCCCAAAACCACAAGGAAAGCTCAAAACATGCTACACAAAGCATTGACAATACAAGTTAAGATAAATAAAGCATTGTAACATGATTCCACATATATGATAAGCATGGGCTAGCAAACATGTCAACAAGATGCATAACTATACAAAAAGCCTAGCACAAAATAAATACCAATGAACAACATGCCAAACATGATACAAGAACTAAACAAAGGCATGAGACAAGTTGTTCAAAAAAAAAAGGAATGAGACAAGTTCACATGGATCAACCACCAAGATATATCACAAAGCTAGCATGACAAGATATACATGAGGAGGGGCAAACATGCTAACAAGAGAGGATACCAAGGAGCTAGACAAAAATGATATGGATGAACAACATGTCACAACCACAAGAGGGCAACCATAAAGCATGGCATGATGTTCATATACGTCATCCACCACAATATCATACAAAAGATAGCAAGATAGGTATACAAGATCACAAAGCTATCATGAACAAGGTGGCTAGCCTACCATGGTTTATACACAAACATGACACAGGAGCAAAGCATGCAACAAGTGTACAAGTGAGTACAAGGAGAAAAGGAAAACTCACTATACATGTGTACAAAGGCTTTCCAGAGCCATCCAAAGCGGTGTGGAGAACCATCATTTCTTGATCACCTCACGGACAAAAGATCAAGTACCATCGAGCTCATGTTCTCCAACTGCGTCTCCATACCTACACACAAGGAGACAAAGAAGACCGAGCCTTGGATCCCAAAGGGTTAGCAAGCACATACTTGGGTATCCAATACTTGGTCACACGGGTAAGGGATGCACTCAACTTATCAAGTGGGTTAGCATGATGCAAATGCCGGTTCGAGTGAAAAGGATTTCTAACACTCTCAGAATCATGCCTCAAAGGAGCAACTCGCGAAGAAAACCGAGTGCTACCATAAGCAAAAAGGCAAAGATCCTTTGAGGTCGTAGGAGAAGAACCAACACGAACACCACTGGAAGCATGTCGCGGACCAACACAAGAAGCACTAGAAACATGTCCACGAGCATGGCCTAACTCACTAGAAAGAGTGTCATAAAACCCATCCACAAATTGTGCCTTCTTAGGCGCACAAGTGTCCATGCCATGAAAAGGACTATGAACAACCAAAGGTCTAGAAGCACTGGCACGCCGCATTCTCCTTGCCCGGCGGTAGCAAAAACTCTCTTGATGCCCATCCTTCCCACAATGAGAGCAATGGTACAAAGGCCTATCAGGAGGCACGGTCCGAGTGGACGAATCACCATTCTCTTGTAAGTGAGAGGTCCCTTGGGACTTAGAGCAAGAAGCATCAACCTCAACACTCGACTTGGTGCCAACATTAGAATCACACGTACCATGAGAAAGGCTACGTGGCTTCTTAAAAGCTTTGGCACGCACTCACCGCTCGTGCTTGACACGACGAAAGCAAAACTCCACGGTATGCCCATCTTTCTTGCAAAAGGTGCAATGGAATTTCGGTTTGGAAGTATGAGTTCCAAAGAAATGAGAAGCACCCTTGCCATTCGAATCACCTTGGGCAACACCGGAAGAAGCAACAAGCTTAGGAGTAGCTATGGGAGAGCTATCCAAAACACTAGCACACTTACCACCATCCAAAGACTCACGCTCAAGAGAAGAAGTCAACTGCGGTTTAGAAGAAGCAAATTTAGAAGCATCAACATCGGAGTGACAAGAGAAGCGAGAATCCAAACCCTTGGCACAAAGACTCTTGCACCTTGTGCGCAAAACCTCATTTTGAGACTTGAGGTGCTCACAAGTACCACATGTCATATTTCTCAAATTATTGATTTCTTCTTCAATGCATTCAGCATATGTAGTACGCAAGAGTTCATTTTCTTTCTCAAGGTTGGCACTCATCTCATCATGCTCAACCAACTTGGTGCTCATATCCTCGCGCATCTTTTTTAGAGCCAAAACTTCCCTTTCCAAATCAATGCATGAGGTGCAAATGAAATCACATGAACAAGCAACATCATTTACATCTAACAAAGCATCGACCTTATCACAAGAAGTATGGCAAGCATCCTCAACAGGCAACAAAGAGCACTTGCTACAAGGCATGGATTTCATATCACAAATTTCAGCCCTAGCATGCTCAAGTTCATCTACACATGTGTTGTGAGTCAATTTTAGATCATTTATTTCAGCAAGCAAAGACTCAGAAGAAACACATGGCAAGGAAGCACTTGTCTCCAACAAAGCAATCTTACTTCTAGCCACATCAAGATCATTATTCAAAGCAACACAAGAGTTGCAAGGCGTAGAAGCATTAGATTTCAACAAGTCAATTTCAGATTGCAAGTTAGCAAGAGATGATCTCAATTCATCATTCCCAAAATCAAGATTGTCACATGCTCTTCTTAGATCTTCAACATGCTTATTGCGACAACTAGTTTCATGGTTTAGCTTCTCATTTTCAGCACACAAGGCATCACAAGATTTGCATGGCAAAGGAGAGTTCTTAAGCTCAACAAGCATCTCGCCAAAAGCACAAAGGCGAGTGAACAAACCAATGATACCTTGAGAGAGTTTAACTCTACTTCTCTTCATGAGCTTGTCTTGGAGATCATCATCTTGAGCCACCAAGAGACGCAACAATGCCATGGCCTCCGTGTCTTTCTCCAACTCCTTACACTTCCTCCTCCACTTGTGGTCATCTCCCGAAGCACACACCATCTCTTCAAATTCTAAAAACAAAGACACACAAGAAGGAGAGCTTGGTGCCATACTCAAAACACCGGTTAGGATTAGTTGAAAGGAGGCTCAAGGAACAAGTGAAGAAGCAAGAAAAGCACCTGGTTTGCCTCTATTCACCAATAGAGACAACCAAAAGGAAAAGCAAGCAACTCTATATTTTTCTAAGGAATTTACCAATGAACAAGGAGCACAAAAGATAGAGGCACACAAAATTTCAGCTCAAACGGAGGTGAAAAGCGGTCTAGAGAAATTCCGAAAGATTCATGAAAACGTTGAAAAGAGCTTTTTTTTAATTATCTTCCCGAATTTTTCTGAATTTTTCAACAACGCCAAACCGACGATGTCAGTTTGGGGTATGTCCCAAATGGAATCACGAAACCGCTGTAAAAATTTGAGCCAAATCGGAGCACCGAGCGAAAAGTTATGCCCGTTGTATGGAAGGTATGTCAAGTTATGGTTTTCCAAAGGCACAACACCAAATCGCCGGGCTCAAAAAGCCCAAGCCAACACCACAAACAAAAGCGCCAATTTCTCTTGTCGCCCTATGGATCCTAGACTTGTTAGAGTCACACGAATCCACAACCGGCTCTGATACCAATTGAAGGACCGAATAGGCGAACAGAGAGGGGGGGGGAGTGAATGGGAGCCGATAAAAATTCTCTCCTATGAGATGAACTCGGCCTATATCCTGATTGCCACTCGGTTCACTCGCACACACAAGAGCGGCTCTAAACTAGGCACACACAAGCCTACAAGACCTAGAGACAAGCCACAAACAATGCTAGAAGAATTAGAAGCGGAAGCAAATCACAAGAGGCGAAGCAACAAGATGTGTGCCTGGGCAGGGGCGGACTGTCCGCACAGTAGGGGCGGACCGTCCGTGGTACCCTGGCGGACTATCCGCGCTGCTCTCGCGGACCGTCTGAAAATGCCACCCGAACCTCCAGTAGCGCACCACAAAAAACAGACTGTCCGCCGCCTACCCGCGGACCGTCCGCCACACACGGATGACCGTACTCAACCCACGGACTGTCCGCAAAACTCTATGCACCAAAAATCCACCGACAAAATGGATTGAGCGAAAGACACGAAGAAACTCACGACGAATACGAAGAACAAGCGATGAACTAGGGGGGCGCGGACTGTCCGCCACCACCACGCAGACTGTCCGCCCTTCACGCAGAACACAGCCCGAACCGCCCGCGAAGTCAACTCCAACTTCCAATCGACGGATCTCCCAAACCACTGGGTGGATTGAGCCCAAACTTTGGGTAGATGAAAAGCGTCTCTAAGAGAAGCTATGCCCAAAGAGTTGGAGCCTCAAACCAATCAAAACGTTGGGAATCGCCAAACAACCGAGCCCATGCCACCACCTAGGGTTCCAACCAAAACTTGTGAATCGAAGGCCAATCCCAGCATTTGAGGAGTCAACATCATACACACAGATGTACAAGACATCCACCCATGATCTCCTCAAAGAAATCCGAGAGAAAACAGCCTAGAAATTGACGAACAAGAATCGAACCAAAAAGCTTCGAAAAAGGCACAAAAACCAACTCGGGAATTTAGAAGGAGATAGAGTTTGCTCGAGGAATTGGCACAAGATTTGTGAGATGAATTCACTCTGAATATTCATACCATGTTGGATTACAAGCCACTCCAAGAATCACAAATCTAGGATGGCAAAAAGCTCAAACAAGGAGCCACTCACTCCTCTCTCTCCCTCTCTCCCAAAGCACTCCAAAAATGAAAGAGCACACCACCTACACAGCCAATGACTTGGCTGAAAATTCAGCCCCCTCCTTTTATATATAGGCCCTCCGGAAAAGACCGAAGTACCCCTACACTAGGAGTTACAACTCAAGCCCTCACAGGGGCATTTTGGTCAACACATGAAGTTCTCCATCGGACGACTACGCATCCATCGGGCCTTCGCGTCCTCCCAATGCAAGCACCTCGATCAAGCCGCATGTCACCCGCTTCGAAGCTTCTCGGCGCACCCGGATCCCGTCTCCGCTCGCCGAGCCTCCGGTCTTGGTTTTGTGGCTCAACCAAGTAACCCCGACGGTTTTGTGGTGAACCGCCGCAAACCCCGCGGACTCGGTGCAGCCTCCACGCCAATCCCACTCATGACTTGGCCGCCACGTCATCCCGGCTCGGTGTTGGTTTTGTGGAGTAAACCAACCAAACCCCCCGTGCAGACTCCGGTTGTTAGCCGCTACCCTGCACCGGCTCGACCTTGGTTTTGAGGCTCAACCAAGAAACCGTACACGACTTCGTCTTGCTTTTCTTGCCACCAAGCGGCCCGTACTTGATCCCGTTCGGCCACCGGGTCCATCAAGCCAAGCCTACTTGTCTCTCCACTCCTCGGAGGCCACACAGGCTAAGACCTTTCGCACCCGCTCTTCACCTACACCAACGCAAATCAAGCCGCAACCTGCACCTGCAATACTCGGCGAAGAATCAGTCCAGACCACATTGTCAATCACTCATCACACCAAGGAGCAACCATCCACCGGTCCTCGGACACTCCAGTCCTCAACAACAAGTCAAAACTCAAGTGAACTAGTCTCCTATGCCATTTCCAAAGCTCCGCCGAAACACCAGCAACTAAACAACGAGAAGAGCCAACACACTGATAAAAATCAGCTCTGAAAATCTGACCCTCGGGGATGATCGTGCACACAAGATCACCTCGAGAATCCAAAACACGCGAAGCGCTCGTTTTGAAACAGACCTCAAAACCCTCATCAAGAAGGTGGGAAATCGAAAGAAGATTAAACCCCAAAGACTTGACTAGAGCAACATGCCTGAGAGTCACAGACTCGCTCACCTTCACCGTGACCATTGAAAGCACTCTACCTTTCCCATTGTCCCCAAAAGTGATGTACTCTTTGGTCATCACCGGGGTGAGGCTGGAGAACCACCTTCGATCTCCGATCATGTGTCGAGAGCAACCGGAGTCGATCAACCAAAAGCCCTCCAAGCCTCCCACCTGGAAATCAAAAACGAGAGCGAGAGTGAGCAAACGACTCAGCACTGGGGTTAGTACAAAATGAGTCAAACCAGTGCCTTGCCATTTGCTCAAAAGTGGGGTTAGCAAAATCCATCCTATCTCTCATAGGTGGAACACCCACACGTCCCCTTGGAGGACTACGCGTACCACGAGGTGGAGACCGTGGCCCGTAGCTCCTCTAGGACCTAAAGCTGCGATCATTCCCCCCATACTCGTATTGGCCCCGAGCGAAGGAACGTCCAGCAAACTCAACACGCCCAAACCCAACACGCCTACCACCTTCTCTATGTGGTGGCTCACCTCGAGGCCCAAACTCACGCCTCTCCCGAGGGTAAATGGTACGCACCACATCCTCGCCCCTTGGCACCATTATAGGCTCAGGTACACCACGAGAAGGGTGGTACCTGTCCTTGTTTGCCATCTCCCTAGCAAACCTCTCCTCACACTTCCTCCTGAAGCCAAACTCAGCTAGGTGCCCATCCCTCCCACAATGCTCACAATGGAAGGGTTTTGGTTTTGCCTTTGGTTTTGGGCTCTGGCTTCTCCTCACTCGGTTTCTCTCCCTTCTTCCCAAAGATTTCATTCCCCAAGTCACTCTTGATCTTGATGGGTTTCTGGAAGTTGTCTGTGTGTGGAGGAAACACAGGTGGAGCTGGGGTTGTGTCTAGTCGGTTCCTAAGAGGATTTGGCTTAGGAGCATAGGCATTTTTGTGGTAGGTTTTTGGTGGTTCTGGGATATCACCGATCTTCCCCTCATTCTCACCACTTCCCTCACCAACCTTATCCGCCCCAAGCGCTTGCCCATCATAGCGCTTGTATGGCTCAATCATCAGCCTGACCTGAGGCTCATGACTAGACAACCAACCCATCATCTTCCTCAACTCATCATTCTCATCCTGCAAGCGATCAACATAGTGTGCAAGCTCCATATTCTTCACAGCATTTATTTCACAAGTAGAGCATGATGTAGGAATAGGAGCTTTCAGCTGAGCCTCTAGAGATCTAGCATAAGCAAGCGAAACATCTAGCTTCTCATGCAAAACAGGACAAGAAGTGCAAGCACCAATTAAGGAGGGCCTAGATTTCATCTCATCTAGCTCTACCCTAAGCACATCTAGTTCCTCAACCTTGGAGGCATACTTTTCCTTAAGCACAGTCAAATCACCAAGGAAAACAAGACAATCAGTGCATTCAGGTTCATTGGTCACAATAGGAGCAGACTTAAGAGAATCTATTTGAGCCCTAGCATCAACAAGCAAAGACTCTAGTTCAACCACCTTCTCCTTAGCCTCTCCAAGCAAAGACCTATACTCCCTCTTCTCCTTGTTGGTCTTTCTAAGCACATCATCACGGTTGTCAAGCAATTCATTCAACCTAGCATTCTCCACTACCAAGAAGGATGGATCATTGTTTACCTCATCCTCGGAGTCGGAGTCTGAGTCATCCTTGTTGCTCTTCTTGCTTGCGGAGCTGTGTGCCATGCCGTAAAAGCCTTGGGCGGTGAAGCACAGGCCGTTGATGTTCTTTCTTGACTGCTTGCCCTTGTGTCGGTTCTCATCTTCATCACTTGAGCTCGATGAAGAGTAGCAGGAGCTCGAGTCAATGTCGCTTGCTCCGGCAACCATCGCTCGCTCCTTCTTCTTGTGACCACCACTCCTCCTCGGCCTCCGCTCAGACTTGTTCTTGCCCTTGTGGTCATCCCTCGAGCGGTGCTTGTGGTCGGTCCTCGGATGGTGCTTGTGCTCAGGCTTGACCTCCATGGCTTCCGGGCACTCAGCGATAAAGTGCCCATGCTTCCCACACCGGTAGCACATGCCCGAGCTCCTCCGAGCATTCTTTCGGTTCGTGTACATGTGCTCGAACCGCCTGCTCAGCAATGTGAGATCCTCCTCGCCTAGCACATCAAACTCCTCATCTGGCACGGACACAAGATACGACAAAGAGAACTGTCTTGAAGACATGTTACCGTTAGTCCTTAGTCCAGAAACGAGAGCCAGACTATGAGGGTCAGTCTGGTTCTCGATCCTTGCTTGCACCCCACGGTCTACCTCGGACGACTTGAGCTTGGAGAATAGCTAGTCCACCGTGAGGGTCTCATACTTCTCTGACTCAAGAATGGCCTCGACCTTCTCACTCCACACTGTACGATCCAGAGAGTGCAGGAGCTTCACAACCCTGTCATGATCATCGTATGGGAGCACGGCCACATTAGCCCTCATGTTGTTCACAATCACCGTGAACCGCTGGAACATGCTATCAATGGACTCACCAGGGAGATGAGTGAAGTTCTCGTACTCTCTCCGGTAGGTCACAAATAACCGAGCCTGAAACCGAGCATTTCCAGCATGAGCATTCTTCAACTCCTCCCAAATCCTACAAGCCAAGTCCTCTGTCTGAACCCGATCGAATTCGGATTGACACAGAGCACGAAACAAGTAGTCGACCGCCTTGTTGTTGGCGTCGAACATATCCCTCGATCTTGGAGCTAGGAAGTTAATCGGATGAACATAAGCTGTATTCACCGTAACGTCCCAAAGGATCTGACCCTTGCCGCGGAGGAAAGCAACCATCCGCCTCTGCCACATCTGGTAGTTCTTACCATCAAAGTGTGGAGGACCCGAACCCTGTTCCTGGTACGCCATCTTTGGATCTTAGACTGGTTAGAATCACGAAGATGCGTGCTCTGATACCAATTGAAGGACCGATTAGGCGATCAGAGAGGGGAGGAGTGAATGGGAGCCGATAAAAATTCTTCCCGAAGGATGAACTCGGCCTATGCCCCAACTTCACAACCTGAGATTCTCACACGAGCTTGCCAAGGTTGCGTAGTCACAATGGACCTACCAACCCTAGGAACAAGCCTCAAACAATCCCTAAGCGAAAGCACAACTCAAGAAGCAAAGGACTTAAGCGATTTGCGAAGTCCCAGACGGACAGTCCGAGGTGACCAGGCGGACGGTTCGCGGGGTCACGGCAGACGGTCCGCAAAAGGTGCTCGAACAACCAGTATGCACCCCTCGAAATTCGGATGGTCCGTGCCCTACCCTCGGACAGTCCGTGGGTAACTCGTACCGCGCGGACGGTCCACGGTGCTTGGGCGGACGGCCCGCAAACCTCTCCCAACCAAAAACACTTGTCTCAACGGATCGAACCACGAACGCGCACGAACAAGCGACAAACTGGACGAACTCTGGTCCACGTAGACTGTCCGCGCCTACCAGGCGGACTGTCTGCCAGGTGCGAACAGACGCGGGAGCAGGCCGAGAGCAAGAACGCGAACACCCTTCCACCTATCCGTCCATGGATCTCCCAAATGGCTTAAGCTCTTGAGACAAGATTTGGGGGAGATGTGAAGCGTCCCTAGGGAATGGTATACCCCAAAACTTGAGACCTCAAACAAACTAAATCGCCGGGAATCGAATCACAACCGAGCTCTACCAAAAAGCTAGGGTTCCAACCGAAATCCTCAAATCTAAGGCCAAATCTAGAGTTTGAGGGGTCAAGATCAAGCACAATAATGCGCAAGGCATCTATCCATGATCCCCACAAGAAAATCCAAACTCAAACACCTTAGAATCAGAGGAACAAGCCGCACACGAAAATCCAATGAAAGTAGCCCGAAAAAGACACGAAAATCACACGAGCTACAAGAAGGAAATTGACGCAACCATGAAAGCTTCCATACACTCGGAGGTCAGATTCTCTACAAAATGATGAAGAAAATCTACGCCTATGGAGCAAGGAAATGAGAAGCAGTCCGGAAGGATGGTTTGCCCAGAAACCCTAGAGCTATATATATGAGTCCCTCTAGGTTGGGCAAATGACCAAGCTACCCCTAGCACTTAAACTTAAGATACAATGCCCTCAGGGGCAATGTGCTCAAGTAGCACTCCTCTTCATCAGACGGCCACGCCTTTGCCTCAGTCCACGTCCTCCCGACGCAAGCCCTGCGATCCCGTCGCGTGTCTTCTGGCATCGAAGTTCCTCGGCGCCCGGATCCCGTCTCCGCCCGCCGAGCCTCCGGTCTTGGTTTTGTGGCTCAACCAAGTAACCCGACGGTTTTGTGGTGAACCGTCGCAAACCCCGCGTGCAGACTCTGGTCGTGAGCCACTACCCTACACCGGCTCCGGTCGACGACTCCATTGCTTTTCTTGCCACCATGCGTCCCGCACTTGACCTCGTTTGGCCACTGGGTCCATCAAGCCGAGCCTACTTGTCTCTCCACTCCTCGGAGGCCCCGCAAGGCTAAGACCTTTCGTGCCCGCTCTTTACCTGCACCAACACGAGTGAAGCCGCAACCTGCACCTGCAATACTCAGCCAAGAGTCAGTCCACACCATGTTGTCAATCACTCATCACACCAGGGAGCAACCATCCACCGGTCCTCGGACGCTCCGGTCCTTAGGTGTGGAATGATTCTTGGCTAAGTATTGCAGGTGTAGGTTGCGGCTTGACTGGTGTTGGTGCAGGTGAAGAACAAGCGCGAAAGGTCATTGCTGGTGAGGCCTCCAGGTGTGGAGAATACAAGTAGGCTTGGTTCGAGGGACCTGGTGGCCAGCGAAGTCAAGTGCGGGCTGCATGGTGGCAAGAATGGCAAGATGAAGTCATGGACGGTTTCTTGGTTGAGCCTCAAAACCAAGGTCGAGCCGGGACTACGTGGGAGCCGAGTCATGAGTGGCGATTGGCGGAGGCTACACCGAGTTCGCTGGGTTTCCAGTGGTTCACCAGAAAACCACTAGGTTCTTTGGTTGATCCACAAAGCCAAGACCGAAGACCGAAGACGGAGGTGCAGCAGCATCAGGCCGGTCTGACCGGTGGGTCTGACTTGTCTGACCGGTGGGTCTGACCGGTCTGACCGGTGGGTACCGATCTGACCGGTGTGCGACGACGTAGTTTGGAGACTTCGAAGCGGAGGACACGCGTCGGGATCGCAAGGCTTGCGTCGAGGCTAAGCAAGTTTGCGGTCGCTGGGCATCCGTCCGATGGTGCGAAGACAATGATTCCCAAAGTACCCTCGGGGGTGTGTATCCTAGTATTAGGCCTTAGGGGTAGTTTCGTCTTTTGGCTTGCCTCCATATAACCCAAGTGGTGAGAGGATGGCAGGTATCTCTTGGAACCCTAGCTCATTTTGTTTTGCTATTTTCCCTTTCCATTTTTCCGATGGAATTTCGAGGACTAGCTTGAGAGCTTCATGGTGAGATCTTGTGAGAGGGAAGGATGATCGAGCGTCAAGCTAGATCTTGTATGAATCTTCATGGTATGTATAGATGATTCGGCGTGGTTCTTAAAGGCTTGGTTGTGTCTGTCCCGTTTTTCCTTTTTGGTGATTTTTGGAGCCTTTTCTTGGTGAATTTCTCGTGGCGGTTTTGAGATCTTTCTCTTCGGGATTTGGTGGGGGATGTATGCATGAACCCTTCGTGGTTCTTTTCCATTTGATTCCTCTCCCAAATCCGTGGGCAAAGGGGCTCGATTTTGGGGTTTTCTCCTCTCTAGGGTTAGAGGCGTTCTTGTTGGGATTTCTTCGATTCCTCTCGTTCTAGCAAGTTTTGGTGGACCAAATCTTGGCTATGGAGTGCCCATGAGGTATTCCTACTATCCCCAAAGTCTTGTGCAGATCTGTGGAGCGAATCGGGAGATCAAGGTTTGGATTTGGGGGAGTTGACCCGCGGGTGCTATTCATCCCGAGCTGCCCAGTCGTGACCGGTCTGACCGGTGCTCTTGACCAGTCTGACCGGTGCAAGCCTTTTGTGGGATTTGCCTCGGGTGAACATCTTGGTGTGTTCCCTGTTGTCGTGTGTTGCTGCTAGTCAGTTCTTGGCAGGTTTCGTGGAGTTTTGCTAGGCTTTGTGTTGGGTTTTCTTCCCTTGCAGGTTGTGTCTTGGAGGTGGTTTTTGTTCCAGGGCCTAGAAGAGTCACTGAGGCTTCCTGGAACATTTTCTGTGCGGCTGCTGTAGCCACCGGCCTGACCGGCTCTGTCCACCGGTCTGACCGGTGTCATCGGTCTGACCGGCGTAGGCCATCGGTCTGACCGGTGTAGCACAGGCAGCAAGCTGTGCAGATTTCCGCTGTGCGTTTGGTGTGTTTGGTTCGGAAGGGTGTTGTGTTGGTTCCTAGGACCAGTAGCACTCCAATGGCTACGTTGTCTTGGGCAACTTGGGTAGTTGAGTCGGAGACGTGATTTGGCTAGCCGTGTTTGTCTCGTTGGAGTAGCCATCTCCTTCGACAAAAATTTTTATCGGCTCCCATTCACTCCCCCCCTCTCTGGTCGCCAGTTTCGGTCCTTCACACACAGCTCTGGCAGCAAGAAGAATCAGAAGGACGACTCGGACTCCGACTCCGAGGATGAGGTACGTGACAAGCTTTCCTTCTTGTGCCAGGAGAATGAGGAGCTAGGAAAACTGCTTGATAATCGTGATTACATGCTTAGAGAGGCTAAGAAAATGAGAAAGGAGCTTAGAGCCTCGCTTGAAGATGCTAGGACTAGAGTAGCTGAGTTAGAAACACAAAACCCGGATGCTAAGTTTGAAATTGATTCGCTTAAGGCTTCACCTGTTGTTTCTGATGAGGTAGATTGTGCTGATTGCTGTGTGTTCCTAGCTGATCTTACTGCTCTTAGGGAAAAGCATGCCTCCAAGTGTGAGGAACTAGATGTGCTTAGGGTTGAGTTGGCTGAGCTGCAATCTAGACCCTCTTTGCTAGGTGCTTGCTAATCTTGCCCTGTGTTGCATGGAAAAATTGATGAGTTGCGTGGTCGGATTGTTTCACTTGAGGCTGATTTGAAAGTTTCTATTCCTACTTCCTACTCTACTTATGAATTGCATGCTGTGAAGAATCTAGAACTTGCACATTATGTTGATCGCTTGCAGGATGAAAATGACGAGTTGAGAAAGTGTTTGAGTTGGTTGTCGGGTCAGGAGTCTCAGCTTGGTATCATGATAGAGGCTTTCAAACGCTATGATGGTTAAGCACTTGTGAGGACCGGAGCGTCCGAGGACCTGTGGATGGTCGCTCCCTGGTGTGATGAGTGATTGACAACGTGGTGTGGACTGACTCTTGGCCGAGTATTGCAGGTGCAGGTTGCGGCTTGACTCGTGTTGGTGCAGGTGAAGAGCGGGCGCGAAAGGTCTTAGCCTTGCGGGGCCTCCGAGGAGTGGAGAGACAAGTAGGCTCGGCTCGATGGACCCGGTGGACGAATGGGGTTAAGTGCGGGCCGCATGGTGGCAAGAAAAGCAAGACGAAGTCGTCGATCGGAGCCGGTGCAGGGTAGCGGCTCACGACCAGAGTCTGCACGCGGGGTTTGCGGCGGTTCACCACAAAATCGTCGGGTTACTTGGTTGAGCCACAAAACCAAGACCGGAGGCTCAGCGGGCGGAGACGGGATCCGGGCGCGCCGAGAAGCTTCGATGCCAGAGGACACGCGGCGGGATCGCAGGGCTTGCGTCGGGATGACACGGACTGCGGCAAAGGCGTGGCCGTCTGATGAAGAGGAGTGCTACTTGACCATATTGCCCCTGAGGGGATTGTATCTTAAGTTTAAGTGCTAGGGGTAGCTAGGTCATTTGCCCAACCCAGAGGGACTCATATATATAGCTCTAGGGTTTCTAGGCAAACCATCCTCCCGGACTGCTTCTCATTTCCCTGCTCCATAGGCGTAGATTTTCTTCACCGTTTTTGTAGTGAATCTGATCTCCGAGTGTATGAAAGCTTTCATGGTTGCGTCGATTTCCTTCTTGTAGCTCGTGTGTTTTTCGTGTCTTTTTCGTGCTATTTTCGTTGGATTTTCATGCGCGGCTTGTTCCTTTAATTCTGAGGTGTTTGGGTTAGGATTTGTTGGTGGGGATCATGGATAGATGTCTTGTGCATCTTTGTGCTTGACCATGACCCCTCAATCTCCGGATTTGGCCTCCAATTGAATGATTTCGGTTGGAACCCTAGCTTTTTGGTAGAGCTTGGTTGCGATTCCATTCCCGGTGATTTAGTTCATTTGAGGTCTCAAGTTTTGGGGTATAACATCTCCTAGGGACGCTTCACATCTCCCCCAAATCTTGCCTCATGAGCTCAAGTCGTTTGGGAGATCCATGGACGGATAGGTGAAGTCGTGTTCGCGTTTTCGAGTTCGGGCTGCTATTCCCGTGCCTGGCGGACAGTCCGCCCGGGGCACGCGGACGGTCCACGAGGAGCCGGCAGATCTGGTGTTCGTCGTGTTCTTCACGTGTTCTTGCGTGCTCGTGTTTCGATCCGTTTTGTCCGGCGTTTTTGGTTGCTCGAAGTTTGCCGGACGGTCCGCGAGGAGAGTGCGGACGGTCTTTTCCGCGCGGACGGTCCTCGGGTAGGGCACGGACAGTCTGTTATTCGAGGTGCAGTACTAGAGGTTCGGGTGGCATTTTTAGACAGTCCGCCCTGTGCTTGCGGACGGTACGCCTGGCCCCCGCGGACAGTCCGCCCCCTCCATGCGGACGGTCCGCCCCAGGCTTTGCAGATTGCCTAAGTCCTTTGCTTCTTGAGTTGCGCTTCCGTGTTGCTTTGAGTTGGGGTTTGTTCCTAGGGTTGGTAGGTCTGTTGTGACTACGCGACCTTGGCAAACTCATGTGGGAATCCTCGGTTGTGAATTTGGGGCATAGGCCGAGTTCATCATTCGGGAAGAATTTTTATCGGCTCCCATTCACTCCCCCCCTCTCTGGTCGCCTAATCGGTCCTTCAATTGGTATCAGAGCCGGTAACGGATCTTCGTGATTCTAACCAGTCTAAGATCCAAAGATGGTGTACCAGGAACGGGGTTCGGGTCCTCCACACTTTGATGGTAAGAACTACAAGATGTGGCAGAGGCGGATGGTTGCTTTCCTTCGCGTCAAGGGTCAGATCCTTTGGGATGTCACGGTGAACACAGCTTATGTTCATCCGATGAACTTCCTAGCTCCAGGATCGAGGGATATGTTCGACGCCAACAACAAGGCGGTCGACTACTTGTTTCATGCTCTGTGTCAATCCGAATTCGATCGGGTTCAGACAGAGGACTTAACGTGTTGGATTTGGGAGGAGTTGATGAATGCTCATGCTGGAAATGCTCAGGTTCAGGCTCGGTTGTTTGCAACCTACCGGAGAGAGTACGAGAACTTCACTCATCTCCCCGGTGAGTCCATTGATAGCATGTTCCAGCGGTTCACGGTGATTGTGAACAACATAAGGGCTAATGTGGTCGTGCTCCCGTACGATGATCATGACAGGGCTGTGAAGCTCCTGCACTCTCTGGATCGTACCGTGTGGAGTGAGAAGGTCGAGGCCATTCTTGAGTCGGAGAAGTATGAGACCCTCACGGTGGACGAGCTGTTCTCCAAGCTCAAGTCGTCCGAGGTGGACCGTGGGGTGCATGCAAGGATCGAGAACCCGACTGACCCTCATAGTCTGGCTCTCATTTCTGGACCAAGGACTAATGCTAACATGTCTTTGAGACAGTTCTCTTTGTCTTGTCTTGTGTCCATGCCAGATGAGGAGTTTGACGTGCTGGGCGAGGAGGATCTCGCATTGCTGAGCAGGCGGTTCGAGCGCATGTACACGAACCGGAAGAACGCTCAGAGGAGCTCGGGCATGTGCTACCGGTGCGCGAAGCACATGCACTTTATCGCTGAGTGCCCAGAAGCCATGGAGGTCAAGCCCGAGCACAAGCACTGTCCGAGGACCGACCACAAGCACCGCTCAAGGGATGACCATAAGGGCAAGAACAAGTCCGAGCGGAGGCCGAGGAGGAGTAGTGGTTACAAGAAGAAGGAGCGAGCGATGGTTGCCGGAGCGAGCGACATCGACTCGAGCTCTTGCTACTCTTCATCGAGCTCAAGTGATGAAGATGAGAACTGGCACAAAGGCAAGCGGTCAAGCAAGAACATCAACGGCCTGTACTTCGCCGCCCAAGGCTTTTGCGGCATGGCACATAGCTCCGCAAGCAAGAAGAGCAACAAGGATGACTCAGACTCCGACTCCGAGGATGAGGTAAACAATGATCCATCCTTCTTGGTAGCGGAGAATGCTAGGTTGAATGAATTGCTTGACAACTGTGATGATGTGCTTAGAAAGACCAACAAGGAGAAGAGGGAGTATAGGTCTTTGCTTGGAGAGGCTAAGGAGAAGGTGGTTGAGCTAGAGTCTTTGCTTGTTGGTGCTAGGGCTCAAATAGATTCTCTTAAGTCTGCTCCTATTGTGACCAATGTACCTGAATGCACTGATTGTTCTGTTTTCCTTGGTGATTTGACTGTGCTTAAGGAAAAGTATGCCTCCAATGTCGAGGAACTAGATGTGCTTAGGGTAGAGCTAGATGAGATGAAATCTAGGCCCTCCTTGCTTGGTTCTTGCACTTCTTGTCTTGTTTTGCATGAGAAACTAAATGAATCAGTTGCTTATGCTCCTAAGCCAAACCCTCTTAGGAACCGACTAGACACAACCCCAGCTCCACCCGTGTTTCCTCCACACACAAACAACTTCCAGAAACCCATCAAGTTCAAGAGTGACTTGGGGAATGAGTTCTTTGTGAAGAAGGGAGAGAAACCGAGTGAGGAGAAACTAGAGCCCAAAGAGAGCCCAAAACCAAAGCCAAAACCAAAACCCTTCCATTGTGAGCATTGTGGGAGGGATGGGCACCTAGCTGAGTTTTGCTTCAGGAGGAAGCGTGAGGAGAGGTTTGCTAGGGAGATGGCAAACAAGGACAGGTACCGCCCTTCTCGTGGTGTGCCTGAGTCTAGGATGGTGCCAAGGGGCGAGGGTGCGGTGCGTACCATTTACCCTCGGGAGAGGCGTGAGTTTGTGCCTCATGGTGAGCCACCACAGAGATATGGTGGTAGGCGTGTTGGGTTTGGGCGTGGTGAGTTTGCTGGACGTTCCTTCGCTCGTGGCCAATACGAGTATGGGGGGAACGATCGCAGGTTTAGGTCCTAGAGGAGCTACGGGCCACGGTCTCCACCTCGTGGTACGTGTAGTCCTCCAAGGGGACGTGTGGGTGTTCCACCTCGGAGAGATAGGATTGATTTTACTAACCCCACTTTTGAGCAAATGGCACGACACTGGTTTGATTCATTTTGTACTAACCCTAATGCTGAGTCGCTTGCTCAGTCTCGCTCTCGTTTTTGATTTGCAGGTGGGAGGCTTGGAGGGCTTTTGGTTGATTGACTCCGGTTGCTCTTGACACATGACCGGAGATCGAAGGTGGTTCTCCAGCCTCACCCCGGTGATGACCAAAGAGTACATCACTTTTCGGGACAATGGGAAAGGTAGAGTGCTTTCAGTGGGCACGGTGAAGGTGGGCGAGTATGTGACTCTTAGGCGTGTTGCTCTTGTCAAGTCTTTGGGGTTTAATCTTCTTTCGGTTTCCCAGCTTCTTGATGAGGGTTTTGAGGTCCGTTCCAAAACGGGCGCTTCTCGTGTTTTGGATTCTCGAGGTGATCTTTGTGCACGATCATCCCCGAGGGTCAGATTTTCAGAGTCGATTTTTCTCAATGTGTCGGCTCTTCTCGTTGTTTGGTTGTTGGTGTTTCGGCAGAGCTTTGGAAATGGCATAGGAGACTAGGTCACTTGAGTTTTGACTTGTTGTCACGCTTGAGTGGGCTAGGTTTGGTCCGAGGATTGCCTAAGTTGAAATACCAAAAGGACTTGGTATGTGCTCCGTGCAGGCATGGTAAGATGGTCGCCTCCTCTCACCCGCCTCTGACATCCGTTATGACAGAGAGGCCATGCGAGCTGTTCCATATGGACTTGGTTGGTCTAGCTCGTGTGTGCTCGGCGGGTGGGAAATGGTATGTCCTGGTGATAGTGGACGACTATTCTCGCTATGCTTGGGTCTTCTTTTTGGCTGACAAGGGGGAGACGTTTGGTTTTTTGCGGGATCTAATCTTGAGGTTGAAGAATGAGAGGAATGGAGATGCCATTCGAGCTATCCGTAGCGACAATGGCTCTGAATTTAAAAACTCTCGTTTCGAAACCTTTTCTCATGATTTGGGTCTCGAACACCAATTCTCTTCTGCCTATGTGTCTTGTTAGAATGGTGTGGTTGAGAGGAAAAATCGTTCCCTTTGTGAGATGACTCGGATGATACTCGATGAGCATAGGACTCCGAGGAGATATTGGGCTGAGGTAGTGAATACCGCGTGCCATGTTTGGAATCGGATTTTTCTTAGAGCCTTCTTGAACAAGACGTGCTATGAGCTCATGCACGGGCGAGCACCTAGAGTGAGCCATTTCAGGGCTTCTGGTTGTCGGTGCTTTATTCTCAAGAAGGGTAGGCTTGATAAGTTTGAGTCGAGGTCTTCCGATGGGATCTTTTTGGGTTATGCGAGTCATTCTCGAGCATTCCGTGTGCTCAACCTTGATACTAACCTAGTCATGGAAACTTGCAAGGTTACCTTCGATGTGACCCAGCCATGCAGTTCGTCTATTTTTGAGTGTGCAGGTGACGACGAGATTGGCAAGAAGATCGTCTTTGAGGACGAGGAGGATGATGTTGGAGAGGATGATGGTGATGATGAAGCTCCAGCCGAGCATGTACCCTCTACTTCCACTACGACGACTACGGTGCAGGATGGCCCAGCCCCTACACCGACTACGATACAGCAAGATCAGATTGAAGCTGCAACTGAGGGGGAGGTTGTCTCCAGGCGAGAGGCACCGAGGCGCGTTCAAGTTGATCATCCTCCCTCAAGAATCATTGGCGACATCAATGAACGTACGACACGGTCAAGGTCCTGGAATGTTTCTCACTTTGCTCATTCGGCTTTTGTTGCTACCTTTGAGCAGAAAGACATTGGACATGCCCTCTCTGATCCTAATTGGGTGAACGCAATGCATGAGGAGTTAGAGAACTTTGAGAGAAACCAAGTTTGGGAGTTGGTAGAGCCACCACCACATTGCAAACCTATCGGGACAAAATGGGTGTGGAAGAACAAAGAGGGTGAGAATGGTGAGGTGGTGAGAAACAAATCGAGGTTGGTTGCTCAGGGTTATTGTCAGAAGGAGGGGATAGACTATGAGGAGACATTTGCTCTTGTAGCCCGTTTGGAGGCGATTAGGATCCTTCTAGCCTTTTCAGTGGCAAAAGGGTTCAAATTGTACCAAATGGATGTGAAGAGTGCCTTCTTAAATGGGTTTTTAGAAGAAGAGGTTTATGTGAAGCAACCACCGGGCTTTGAGAGTGCTGAGTTTCCTCACCGGGTGTATAGGTTGAGGAAGGCGTTGTATGGGCTGAAACAAGCTCCCCGTGCTTGGTATGGCCGTTTGAGGGGGTTCTTGTTCAGCAAGGGGTTTGAGATGGGCAAGGTTGATAAAACTCTTTTTCTCCTCAGGCAGGGCAATGATATCCTAATTGTTCAGGTGTACGTGGATGATATTGTCTTTGGCGGCTCATCTCACTCTTTGGTTGCGAGGTTTGTAGAGGACATGAGCAAAGAATTCGAGATGTCTATGATGGGAGAATTGCAGTTCTTTCTCGGGCTTCAGATCAAGCAGGCGAAGGAGGGAACCTTTGTGCATCAAGCCAAGTACACGAAGGACATCCTCAAGAAGTTCAAGATGGATGACTCGAAGACCCTGTCGACACCGATGAGTACAACTACAGCGCTGGATGAGGACGAGGACGGAGAGCCCGTGGCCCAAAAGGAGTACCGAAGCATGGTCGGCTCCCTCTTGTACTTGACGGCGACGAGGCCGGACATTCAGTTTTCTGTGTGTCTGTGTGCTCGTTTTCAGGCGTCGCCGAGGACTTCACACCGGTAGGCCGTCAAGCGAATCTTCAGGTATCTTCGATACACTCCTGAGCTTGGTCTTTGGTACTCGGCGTCCTCTTCTCTTTCGCTTCTTGGGTTTTCAGATGCCGACTTTGCGGGGTGTCGAGTCGATAGGAAGTCGACTTCGGGGACGTGCTAGTTTTTGGGTTCTTCGCTTGTGTCTTGGTCTTCTCGCAAACAATCTAGTGTAGCTCAGTCTACCAGAGAAGCCAAATATGTTGCTGCCGCTAGTTGTTGCTCACAACTGCTTTGGATCACATACACGCTGAGTGACTTTGGTGAGGAGTGTTCCCATGTACCTCTCATGTGTGATAGCACGGGTGCCATCAGTGTCGCCAAAAACACCGTGCTTCACTCCAGAACCAAACATATAGAGGTGAGGTACCACTTCCTGAGAGACAATGTTGAGAAGGGAAACATAGACCTCATCCATGTGCCAACCGAAAAGCAGCTCGCCGATATCCTAACCAAGCCTTTGGACCAAGCTACATTTGCCCGTTTGCGAGGGGTGCTTGGTGTTGTTTTTTCCTTTTTGAGCTTTGGTTGGGGGTTTGATGTACATACTCATGTTGCATTTTCATTTATGTATCATATCATGCTTGCATCTTTGTATCATAGACCGCATGTGTATCATATGCTTTAGGAATGTGCTTCTCCTATATACTTGGATCACCATGATATGCTGGATATGAGATTATGATTTTGCTAGTGATGCTCATATGATGTATAGCAATGCTCTTGGTAGCTTTGGGATGTATATGCTTGTGCATGGCTTTCTTTTGTAAAATTGCTATACTTGTTCCTCTCTTGTGAGTAGAATTCCTTTCATGTTAAATTTGTGCACTTATGGCTATACCCTTCCTAATTTGTGCTTGGAACCATGTTCTTTTCATTTGGGGTCAAAGACCCATTTATCATCATGAATGCTTAGCCTACATGTTACCTTGTGGAGAAGCCTAAGCTTCTTTTTGCCGCAAAGGCACTTCATGTACCATGCTTAATTTGTAAATCTTGAAATTGGTATATGAAATGCTTGTGCTTGAAAATGTGCTTCCATGTCAAATTTGCTTTAAATTCCTTATCTTGGGTGCTTAACCGTTGCATGATGTTCACTGTTGAGAAATCTCACATTTAGAAGTGGACACATGGCTCGGTTGCTTTGACATGACATGAGATAGCTTGTAGGTGTTTGTGATGATCTTGTGATGAGAATTTGTGACCTTGCATGAAGTTTGTGAGTTATATGTTATTTGTGCTCATTTTGATCATGTTTAGGTCCTATGCTCATGAGAGGGAAATTTTTGTGCAAAATGCATTATTTTGATTATGGCTATGTCACATGCTTATATGTCCCTATCTATGTTGTTGGCTATGCTTGTACTAAATTTGTGGCTATCTTGCTTGTCTATGTCTCAATTTTAGCATGTTGTAGTGCTCTTTGTCTATTTGAGAAGCACATGCTCACATTTGTAGACTTGATTCATACATTACCAACAAGGGGGAGGAATAGTACCCAATTCTTTCTTTGGGGAGAAAGTTGCATCCAGGGGGAGTTTTGCATCAAGTGGGAGAAATGCATTTGTTCAGGGGGAGCTTGCATCCATGTGCTTTGGAGCTCTTTGCGCCTGTTTTTAGTTGTGATCTTTTGCCGATGGTGTCGAGCCCTTTTGCCTCACCTTGAGGAGTCGGTAATTTTGGAGCATTTTATCTCGGTTGTGTCGAGCCGTTGCCCTTGTCTTAGGGGACCGAGATTTTTCTCTCTCAAGTGATCTCGTTTTGGCTTTTGTTTGGCTTTTGATCACTTGTTTGAGTTTTTCATTTGTTTCTTTTCTTTTTCTCTTTTCTCTGGATTGGTTACTATGTGTGTATTGTCAATGCACTCATCAAGGGGGAGATTGAGGACCGGAGCATCCGAGGACCGGTGGATGGTCGCTCCCTGGTGTGATGAGTGATTGACAACGTGGTGTGGACTGACTCTTGGCCGAGTATTGCAGGTGCAGGTTGCGGCTTGACTCGTGTTGGTGCAGGTGAAGAGCGGGCGCGAAAGGTCTTAGCCTTACGGGGCCTCTGAGGAGTGGAGAGACAAGTAGGCTCGGCTCGATGGACCTGGTGGCCGAACGGGGTCAAGTGCGTGCCGCATGGTGGCAAGAAAAGCAAGACGAAGTCGTCGATCGGAGCCGGTGCAGGGTAGCGGCTCACGACCGGAGTCTGCACGCGGGGTTTGCGGTGGTTCACCACAAAATCGTCGAGTTACTTGGTTGAGCCACAAAACCCAGACCGGAGGCTCGACGGGCGGAGACAGGATCCGGGCGCGCCGAGAAGCTTCGATGCCAGAGGACACACGGCAGGATCGCAGGGCTTGCGTCGGGAGGACGCAGACTGCGGCAAAGGTGTGGCCGTCTGATGAAGAGGAGTGCTACTTGACCATATTGCCCCTGAGGGGATTGTATCTTAAGTTTAAGTGCTAGGGGTAGCTAGGTCATTTGCCCAACCCAGAGGGACTCATATATATAGCTCTAGGGTTTCTGGGCAAACCATCCTCCCGGACTGCTTCTCATTTCCCTCCTCCATAGGCGTAGATTTTCTTCACCGTTTTTGTAGAGAATCTGATCTCCGAGTGTATGGAAGCTTTCATGGTTGAGTCGATTTCCTTCTTGTAGCTCGTGTGTTTTTTGTCTTTTTCGGGCTATTTTCGTTGGATTTTCGTGCGCGGCTTGTTCCTTCAATTCTGAGGTGTTTGGGTTCGAATTTGTTGGTGGGGATCATGGATAGATGTCTTGTGCATCTTTGTGCTTGATCATGACCCCTCAATCTCCGGATTTAGCCTCCGATTGAAAGATTTCAGTTGGAACCCTAGCTTTTTGGTAGAGCTCAGTTGCGATTCGATTCCCGGCGATTTATTTCATTTGAGGTCTCAAGTTTTGGGGTATAGCATCTCCTAGGGACGCTTCACATCCCCCCAAATCTTGACTCAAGAGCTCAAGTCGTTTGGGAGATCCATGGACGGATAGGTGAAGTTGTGTTTGCATTTTCGAGATCGGGTTGCTGTTCCCGTGCCTGGCAGACAGTCCGCCAGGGGCACGCGGACGGTCCGTGAGGAGCTGGCAGATCTGGTGTTCGTCGTGTTCTTCGCGTGTTCTTGCGTGCTCGTGTTTCGATCCGTTTTGTCCGGTGTTTTTGGTTGCTCGAAGTTTGCCGGACGGTCCGCGAGGAGAGTGCGGACGGTCTTTTCCGCGCGGACGGTCCGCGGGTAGGGCACAGACAGTCCTGTTCGCACCTAAAATTGGCACAAAGCCGATCAGGCTGACGCCACCGGTCAGACCGGTGTCCCTGGACGGTCTGACCGGTCGGGCGTCCTGTAGCCGATCCGGCAACGGCCACACCGGTCTGACCGGTGGGCCTGACCGGTCTGACCGGTGGACCCCGAGTCCGAGTAGAAGTTAGGAGTCCTAGTGAATTTCGACTTGTAAAAGGATTCCTTGCGGGGCAAGACCTCCCCACCCTATAAATATAAAGGGCCACGGCCGTTTGAGGTGGAATCACCCAATCGAACATTACTTTCTACAACTTTTATCTCTCAAACCCTAGCTTTTCCAACCTTGTGCTTTCCTTGTTTGTCTCGACGATGATCAGGGACGTTCTGAGTGGCCTTGCCGACCTCAGAGCAACCCTAGGCGCGCCACCTCCGACGGGGTCCCTCCCGAGGCGGCGATCTTAGGCTTTCACCACGCCTCTGCAGCCACCGGTCAAACCGGTGCCCCTGACCGGTCAGACCGGTCCGGGTAGGAGTTCGGCGAGTTCAGCGTTTCGACGTTCTGTGCGATCTAGCGCTCGTGTGTGTTGACCAGAAAAGCGTCAACATACTTTTGGCGACTCCGCTGGGGAAGAAAGATCAGCCTCAGCCAGATGGGTGCTCGGTGCGATCTCGACATGAACAACATTGTCACCGCGTCGCTGGAAGATCTCTCTCCGAAGGAGCAGCAGAAGTTCAAGGCGCTACAAGAGTACATGCAAGTACAATTCCTAGCTGGTGTCAAGAAGGATCGATCCGGCAAGGTGGCAAGATTGAAAGAGTTCGAGCTGCCGGCGATCAGGCTAAACGACAACAACGTTGAGGTAATTCCCACTGTAAGTAAGAAACCCCCGCCTGAAACTTCTCCTATGAAATCTACAGTGGAAAGTGATGAATTACTTGCTTCGTACATTGCTCGTTTAGAACGGTTAGAGGATCTTGAAAAAGATAGGGCTTTAGGTTTTAATAATAATGAAACTACTAGTAGTACTCCTAAAGTTAATCCTCAAGGGTCTCATCCTAGCTTAGGACCTCTGCCTGTAATTAATGGTAATCATGCATATGGTTTGACTCCAAATCCGGCATCTGGTCAGTACCCTCAGTTTCAACCGCACAGGCCAAACATGGCCGCACCGGTCGAACCGATGCAGGGTACCGGTCGGACCGGTGCTATGGATTTGGTGCTCGACTAGCCTTCGCCAATTTCTGTCGTGCCAAATCAAATGGTTCCTACTTTTTCTAATACAATCAGTAATGTTGGACCTAATTATAGCACGACAGTGAACACATCGGCCTCCAAAAACATTATTCCGGATGATGTGTTTCAAAGTTACAAGCTAGCTCAAGCTAAGATAGCTCCCTACTTAAATAAGATGAATTTGGAGAATCCTCAACCACCACGGCCAAATAATCCTAATTGGGCGGAATTTAATAAATTTAAGGAAGATTTGGCTAATGTGGTTAAAACTAAACTTGGTGTTGATATTGGTAATACAAATTTGTATCAAAAACCGTATGATCCCGAGTTTGATAGATTTCCTCTCCCACGTGGTTGGCGTATGCCTGATTTGATTAAATTTAGTGGTGATGATGACCGAACCACATGGGAGTATATTGGTCAATGCACTGCACAACTAGGTGAAGCTGGTGTTTATAATGCTTTGAAAGTGCGCTTATTTTCTCTATCTTTGACTGGCACCGCTTTTGCTTGGTTTTTCCTCGCTTCCTTCTGGTTCTATTATATCTTGGGATATGTTAGAACGTAAGTTTCATGATCACTTTTATAGTGGGAGCATGCAATTAAAATTGACAGACTTAACATCGGTTAGGCAAGGAAGAGATGAGACTGTCTCTGCCTACATTAAAAGTTTTAAAGAAACTAAAAATCTGCGCTTTAATTTGTCAATCACTGATATGGACCTTGCAGACATTTGTCTGAAAGGTTTAAGGTCATCTATTAGGGATAAGATAGAGGGCTCTGATTTTCTTTCGGTTGCACAAGTTCAAGTAAGAGCTTTAGTTGTTAAAAATCGAATGAATAAAGAGAAAGATAATTTTAAATCACGTCGTTCTAATGTTCATATTATTGATTATGATTCTGATAGCTCGGACGATAGTGATAAAGAAATTTATGCTACTGAATTTGTTTGGCCCTCTAAAGAAAAAGCTTATTCTTGTTCATCTCTTAAGCCGGCTAGTAAAGGTCGGCAAGAAGAAATTAAATTTACTTTTGATGTTTCCAAATGTGATCGTATATTTGATGAATTGCTTAAATCTGGAAATATCAAATTAACTCATACTATTCCTCCACTTGAAGAGTTGGAAAGACGTGCATATTTCAATTTTCATAATTCATTTTCTCATGCTATTAATGATTGCAATGTGTTTCGTCGATAGGTTCAATCGGCCATAAACGAAGGTCGTTTGACTTTTCGTGAGATGCAAGTGGACAAGGCTCCTTTTTCAATCAACACCATGGATTTACAGCAGCCTAAGGTACTGGTTCGGCCACATCAAGCTGAAGCAACTAAAGGCAAGAACGTGGTAATCGGGGAGGCCAAGCCCGATTTGTGAGGAAAAGAGCTAGTTCGCAAAGTTGAGTATGAGAAGACTCCTGATGGCAAAGAGACCTTCAAGGTTACAATGAGTGCCTCTGGACATGGGGGCAAGGGTCATCCGCACTCGCCGATCAGCGACCGTTTGAGCCGTCTCTGGCCAGACCGGTCAGACCGGTGGAGGTGACCGGTCGGACCGGTGCGCCCCCAGGCCGTCCGAGGATGAACAAGCCAAGCCGTCCGGAGATTGGAAACTGGAAGCTTAATATAGCAAAAAATCAGGGGAGTGGTCCTAAGCCAAAGGTCACTTTCGACATGCTATTTGATAAGTATTCCAAGCAAAAGGCCGTTACAAGTGATCGGCCGTTTAAAAAAAGGATGAGGTCACCTACACACCAAGGAGGGTCATCTTCACCTCTAAGGGCTGCTACAAGACTCAAGGGTGAATCATCGTAGCAAGGGCAACGCTTTACTCCACCATGGGCGTCATCAAGTTCACATGCACCACGCCCGATCTATGATGATAATGGAGTGATGTGGGTGCCATACCAACAAGCCTTTCATCCTGGATGGGGAGGACAGAATCAGCTTTTGACAGGATCTCCAGGCTTATCCAAGACCGATTGGCTCCTCGCCGTTCTGGTTAGTGTCACCAGACCCGACCGGTCAGACCGGTCGCTACCACCGGTCAGACCGGTGCGGCCAAAAAAGCTGTGCCACCTCCCGTGAAGCAAGTTTACAAGCCGAAGTAGAAGGAGGAGGTGCAGAAGATGGAAGTTGATCCAGAGAGGACTACGAGTCCAGATATTATTTAGATTTGATCAATGGACGTTCCTATTGGAGAAAATGGCAAAAGACCGATTGTTCCTAACAATAAGGTTGTGACATCAACTCCAGGGGTGTTTGCTGCTGCTAATGACCATGAGACCAGTGGGAGTGGTTCCAACTCCAAGTACTTCTTGCCAAGATGGTGTCCTCATGATTTGGCTGGCACACAAAGGAGGAAGCTTCAACGCTTGAGGTTTCAAGAGAAGAGGGACAAGGAGCTAGAGAAGCAGAGGGACAAAGCTTTCAACCAGTAGAGGCCCATGGTACCTCAGGGGAAAGAGTGGAGAGTCAAGACCAGCTCCCAGCCAGCACCGGTCAGACCGGTGGAGGGGTCGGTCAGACCGGTCACACCGGTCAGACTGGTGGAGGTCAACGGTCAGACCGATGACCCAGAGACGCCGCCTGGTTTCTCTTCTTTGGTTCCCATGGTTTGTGATGACAAGTCCGCATCGGATCCTGCACCAAAAGACGATGAGGAGCTTGTTGATTACAGTTCTTCGCCCGAGCGCATGAATTTGGACATCAACGTGATCCATATGTCTATGGATGGTTATGTGCTCTCAGAGGAGGACGTCACGCATCTCAACTTTGGGCCAAAGGAAGCTATTTTCCAGAAGCCTAAAGCTACTGAAAATCATCTGAAGGCTTTGTACATGAAGGGACACATCAATGGGAAGCCTATCTCTCGCATGCTGGTGGATGGACGGGCGATCGTCAACTTGATGCCGTACTCTTTGTTCAAGAAGCTGGGAGGTTTGGATGATGAGCTGATCAAGACCAACATGACCGTCAGCGGTGTGGGAGGAGGCGAGCCGATGGGAGCTAAAGGCGTCGTCTCTATGGAGCTCACCGTTGGGAGCAAGACGTTGGCTACGGCATTCTTCGTCGCTGAGACACAAGGTAACTTCAGTCTCATCCTTGGTCGTGATTGGATTCATGCAAATCAGTGTGTACCTTCTACCTTGCATCAATTTTTAATCCAATGGGTAGGCGACGAGGTAGAGATTGTTCATGGTGATGCATCGACTTGTGTTGCAGTGGCCGATAGTCCTACTATGGATAATCATGAGAATCTTAAGTGCTTAACTGGTTTAGATTTATCTAATTTAAGGCTTATTGATTCTACCAAAGATGGTTTTGCTACTGTTGTCATGAAGCCGATCGTTGATCAGGCTAGAACCTCTCTGTCGATTTGATGGATGCAAATCTGGAGTGGTTGCAACAAAGGTGAGAGCACTATCGGGCGCATAAAAACGATATGTGTGAGGCCATCGAAGACTTTGATGATTTGAGCAAGTTAAGACAAGGGTTTACGTCGGCTGATCCTTTAGAGGAGGTTGATATTGGTGATGGCACTATACCTAGGCCAACATTTGTAAACAAGAATCTTGATCCTTTGTTTAAATCTGATTTAATAAAGCTTTTAAAGGAGTATGTTGATTGCTTTGCATGGAACTACAATGAAATGCCTGGTTTAAGTCATGATTTAGTTGAGCATCATTTACCTATTAAACCTGGTTTTAGGCCTTATAAACAACCTCGTAGAAACTTTAATCCGGATATTTATGACCGAGTGAAAGAGGAAGTCAATCGGTTACTTGATGCAAAGTTTATTAGGCCTTGTCGTTATGCTGATTGGATCTCTAATATTGTGCCTGTTGAGAAAAAAGGAACAAAAAAGCTTCGTGTTTGCATTGATTTTAGAGATCTTAATAGAGCTACTCCTAAAGATGAATATCCTATGCCTATAGCCGATTTTCTTGTTAATGCTGCATCCGGGCATAAAATTCTTAGCTTTCTTGATGGTAATGCTGGTTACAATCAAATATTTATGGCCGAAGAAGATATATCCAAAACGGCTTTCATATGTCTGGGTTTTGTTGGCTTATTTGAGTGGGTTGTTATGACTTTTGGGTTGAAAAATGCGGGTGCTACTTATCAAAGGGCTATGAATTTAATCTTTCATGATTTGCTTGGCATCATAGTAGAGGTTTATATCGATGATATTATTGTCAAATCGGCTGGAGATGATTCTCATTTAGCTGATTTAAGACTTGCATTTGAAAAAAAGTGTCGGCATAAATTAAAGATGAACCCACTCAAATGTGCTTTTGGTGTATCGGCTGGGAAGTTTTTGGGCTTCATTGTGCATGAGAAAGGCATAGAGATAGATCCTAAAAAGATTGAGGCAATCCGGAGTGTTAAAGCGCCTACTTGTAAAAAGGATTTGCAAAAGTTCTTGGGCAAGATAAATTACTTGAGGAGGTTCATTTGTAACTTGTCTGGGAAGGTGAATGCTTTTACTCCTTTACTTCGGTTGAAAAATGATGTTGACTTCACTTGGGGGGCAAAGCAACAAGAGGCATTTGATGAGATTAAGAGCTATTTGACTTCGCCTCCCGTTCTTCAAGCGCCCAAGAGTGGTATTCCTTTCAAGTTGTATGTAGCGGCTGAGAAGGATGTCATTGGAGGTGTTTTGACTCAAGAGACCGAAGGCAAGGAGTACATTGTTGTATATGAGAGTAGAAGATTGCTAGACGCCGAAACAAGGTACACTTTCATTGAAAAGTTGTGTTTATCACTATATCATACTTGTACCAAGTTGAGGCATTATTTATTACCTAGTACTTGCATAGTAGCATGTCAAACCGACATAATCAAATACATGTTGCATAAACCAATTTTAAGTGGTAGATGTCGTACAGACATCCCTGGGCCCACTACTCAGGTGGGTACTAGGACCGACTACTCCGTGGGCCCCTGGGACTACTCGACTTGGGCTACGCGGCACCTGATGGCGTGGAGCGCAAGGCATTCAGAGGACATGTACTCGGTTAGGAAGCTAGACATGTCCGGATCCATGTAGAGTACTCCTAGCCGTACACGACTAGAACTCCTCCGGCAAACCAACTTGTAACCCTGCCTCCCGGACTATATAAGGCGAGGCAGGGACCCCTCTCTCATCATCCGCATCATCTTGTAAACACATCCAATCTATCCAGAGCTACGCAGCATACAGGATGTAGGGTATTACGCACCTCGCGGCCCGAACCTGTCTAAATAGTGTGCCACATGTCTCTCCTTTGAGTTACCGATCTCAGTGAGGCCACGTTCATCTACCTCGGGTACTCCCCTTGGTAGGTTGCCGGTCTAAAACACCGACAGCTGGCGCGCCAGGTAGGGGATCTCGCCGAAGATCACATGGCGAACTCGACGGCTTCAGTCATCATCCAGCCAACCGCCGCTTTCAACCGCGGCGACACCTTCGTCTTCGGCTCGTGGGTTTGCACTGCTGACGGTGCTGGATCGTTCCAGCGCTACCTCACCATGACCACGAACCCGGAGACCGGGCTCGTGACGCTTCCCGAAGTCATCACGGGCCCACTCGTCGAAAAATTCGGTGAATTTTCGCTCTACAACCAAGTCGCCGACTTTGAGCTTGGATCCGCCTCCAACTCGAACTCGACGTCGCCCTGGATCGTCTCATGCGAGCCGGCTCCTGAGCCATCGTGTGAAACGGTCCCCCTGCACGAGCACTTCCCATACGGCCTTTGCAACTCCAGCAGGGCCCATGCGGAACCTCTCGCCGCACGCCGGGCCGGCAAGTAGATCGCCTCCGAGTACTCCTCGGACTCCAGCATCGCAACCGGCTACTACTCGGACTCTTCCTATGAGTTCGACTTCGGATCAGACCCAAACGGGTCCGAGCCCGAGCTCAACATGACTGAGGAACCGCTGTCAGGCCCTGCCACTGCCTTGGTCATTATATCTACTCCCGCCGGCAGATTCGACTACTGGCCCGACCGCAAGCCCGCAGACCTGATGGACGACAACTCACGCTGCGTCACCTACCTCGATACACTCCCCTTCCAGGAGGGGACCCCGCTGGCTTCGAACGAAGATGAGCACACCCCCACCGAGGTGGCGACTACTGACTCCAGTCTCTGCACTACCGATCGTGAAGTCTTCATGGCGGCCGGAGACCTTGGGACCTCGGAAAACCGACCCGACCGGTACCTCGACGACATCTCAGAGGATGAGTTGTCCGCCAATGCACCTCCGAACGAGACCCTCGAAGACAAGAACACCTGGCGTGACCGCAATAGGAAGCGGAACGATCGACACAAACGTCTCCGGGAAACTCTCCCCATCCAGAACCTCAATGAGGCTCTGCATCAAGTTGCCAACCGAGTACATACCACTCCTGAGCAATGCCTCATGTCTATCACCACGATAGCACGACAGGCCCAGGGGATCCGCGCAGGTGAAGTCATCACCAAGCTTGCTGAAGATGCCTACTTCATGCGGGTCGACAACAGGGTCGCCCAAGTTCCCCCCACCGGAAATCACGAAGCCACTAGTCGCAGCCCGGCAGACGGCGGACGCAACCGCGTCCGTGGTGAACACCAGCCAAATCCCAACCACTCTAGGGCCTCAGCAGGAGGACCCTCGTAGGGCGGCAACAGCCAGGGTGGCGCCGGTGGTAGTTGCGGTGGTGCCGGAGGAAGTCGCGGCGGCGGCGGTGGTGGTGGCAGCAGCGGCGGAAGTTCATCCCACGGTGCCGGCAGAAGAGCTGGTGGCGGCGACGATCGTGGAGGCCGAGGCCACACGAACAGCCACGCCACTGGCAACGCACATGGCGGCTACGACGCTCGACACAGGATCGACGAGATCCGACGCAACAAGGCTACTGAAGCAAGCGACAGCGACGGCTTCCCCGCCTACTCTGCACAACTTCGTGACCTGCTCCTTCCTGAGAAATTCAAACCTCTCAGGATCACCAAGTATGATGCGAAGCAAGACCCAGTTCAGTGGCTCAGGTGCTATGCCTTGTCCATTGAAAATGCTGGTGGCAACAACGACACGAAGTGCCTCTACTTCCCCTTCTGTCTGGACCAGGCTCCACTCACTTGGCTCGAGTCACTCGACAAGAACTCGATCGACCAGTGGGACCAGCTGAAGGCCCAGTTCACCAGCAACTTCGCGGGCACCATGGGGCGCTCGGGTACCCGCATGGATCTGGCGATGGTCAAGCAGGGACAAGGCGAGACGCTACGCCAGTACATGCACAGCTTTTTCGACAAGCGTGCGACCGTAGTCAACGTCACCGACAAAGAAGTCATCGACCTCTTCCAAGATGGGCTCTACCACCGCCGTACCTTCGAAGACTTCGGTCGCCGCCGCCCGAGTTCCATCACCAAGCTCAAAGACATGATTACATCATGGGCCGATGAAGAAGACAAGGCAAACACCAAGTACGACTCCTTCCGCGGCAAGGGCAAGAACAACATGGGCGGCAACAACAACAATAAGGATCAGGGGGGTCGCAACAACAACAAATACTCAGGTCCTAACCGCAAGCGCAAGCCAGATAACACAGTCGTGGCTATACAGCGCCCTGCGAAGGACAGCTCCAAAAAGACCTCCGGCGGCTTCAAAGACTTGCTCAAAGAAAAGTGTCCGTGGCATCCAGACGGCAACCACACCACCGATCAGTGCTTCCAACTCCGATGAGCACTTAAGGATACCCCCGAGCCACGGCCTCCTCATGACATCACTGACATGCTCACCAAGGGCGCGTCGCCTTTCTACGGCATTGTACCGGGTAATGCAGTTATTCCACTGGGCTCAGTGGTTCTGCCAGTTACCTTCGGGGAGACAAGGGAGAACTACCGCACCGAGTACATCAAGTTCGAGGTTGCGGACTTCGAAACCTCCTACCATGCCATTCTCGGCAGACCAGCGATCGCCAAGTTCATGGCGGTCCCCCACTACACCTACTTGGTACTCAAAATGCCAATTCCTGCCGGAGTACTCGGGCCGCAAGGGGACTTGAAGGTTTCCTATGACTGCGACACCGAAGCCGTGGAACATGCAGCTACTAATCAAGTACCCAACGCAATGATGGAGATCTTCGCTGCCTCCAAAAAGCTTGCCCCAACCGAACTCGAGATACCCGAGAAGACCGGCACCGCGAACAAGCCTCAACCGTCAGAGGAAGTGCAGGTGAAGGCCATCGACCTCGGGACGGGCGACAGCAACAAGACTACCATGATCGGCGCATGGCTCGACCCGAAATAGGAAGACGCGCTCGTCAGCTTCCTTCGGGCTAACTGAGACATCTTCGCGTGGAAGCCAGCGGACATGCCAGGGGTGCCCAGGAGGCTGATCGAGCACTCACTCAACGTCGACCCTAAAGCTACACCCAAGCGACAACACCTCCGCCGTTTCGCCGACGACCGACGGGATGCCATCAAGAAGGAACTCGCCAAACTACTCGCGGTGGGCTTCATCTGTGAAGTTTTCCATCCTGAGTGGCTCGCCAACCCCGTCCTCGTCCGCAAGAAGAACACGAACAAGTGGAGGATGTGCGTTGACTACACCAACCGCAACAAACACTGCCCCAAGGACCCCTTCGGGTTGCCACGGATTGATCAAGTGATCGACTCCACGGCAGGCTGCGACCTGCTCTGCTTCCTCGACTGCTACTCCGGGTACCACCAGATCGCTATCAAGGAAGAAGACCAGGAGAAGACCGCGTTCATCACCCCGTTCGGTGCCTACTGCTACACGACAATGTCGTTCGGGTTGAAGAACACTGGCGCTACATACCAGCGAGCTATCCAGGCCTGCTTCAAGAAGCAGCTCAACAAGAATGTCGAAGCCTATGTGGATGACGTGGTCGTCAAGACCAGAAACTCCGATACACTCATCGCCGATCTTGAAGAGACTTTCGCATCCCTGCGAGAGTACCAATGGAAGCTCAATCCCAACAAGTGCGTCTTTGGCGTACTATCTGGGAAACTACTCGGCTTCATCATCAGCCATCGCGGCATCGAAGCCAACCCCGAGAAGATCTCTGCCATCACCAACATGAAAGCTCCAACCTGCATCAAGGACGTCCAGAAGCTGACCGGGTGCATGGTGGCCTTGAACAGATTTATCTCGAAGCTTGGAGAACGGGGACTACCCTTCTTCAAACTACTCAAGCACCAAGAGAAGCTCTCATGGACCGCGGAGGCTGATCAAGCTCGGACGCAGCTCAAAGACTTCCTGTCAAAGCCACCGGTCCTCACGGCTCCTCGCAAAAAGGAGCAGCTACTGCTCTACCTCGCTGCGACTACTCATGTGGTCAGTACCGCCATCATCATCGAGCGGCAGGAAGAAGGCCACGCCTACCCAGTCCAGCGACCAGTCTACTTCGTCAGCGAGGTTCTGTCAGAGTCCAAGGAACGGTACCAACCGATCCAGAAGCTACTTTACGCAGTGCTCATCACCTCGCGGAAGCTACGACACTACTTCCAGGAGTACTCGATTGTCGTCATCACCGACTACCCGCTCAGTGACATACTCCGCAATCAGGATGCTACTGGAAGAATCTCCAAGTGGGCGGTCGAACTTGGCGCCCTCAACATCGACTTCAAGCCATGTACCGCTATCAAGTCTCAAGCACTAGTCGACTTCATGGCAGAGTGGTGGGAGAATCAGCTACCAACCCCAACCGAGCGGCCAGAGCACTGGGTGATGTACTTCGACGGTTCACTCAAGCTCGAGGGCGCAGGTGCAGGGGTACTCTTGATCTGTCCAAAGGGTGAACAACTCAAGTACGTCCTACAGATCTTCTGGAAGGTCTCGAATAACGAAGCCGAGTACGAAGCCCTGCTGCACGGGCTCCACCTCGCAATCTCATTAGGCATCAAGCGGCTACTAGTCTACGGTGACTCCGCAGTGGTCATCAACCAAGTCAACAAGTCTTGGGATCGCAACAAGGAGAACATGGACGCCTACTGCCTGGAAGTCCGCAAGCTCGAGAACAAGTTCTACGGTCTCGAGTTCCACCACGTCGTCCGCGACAACAACGTTGCATCGGACGTCCTGTCGAAGCTTGGTTCTACTCACGCACAAGTACCCGTCGGAGTCTTTGTCCACGAGCTTCATGCGCCATCCATCCCAAAGCCGGCGCCAATGACCACCGACCCTGTGCCACCACAGTTCGGTCAGGAGGTCATGATGATTGACGTGGACTGGAGACAACCCTTCATCGACTACATCCGCGAGCAGAAGGTCCCCTCCGACAAGAACATGGCCAAACAACTCGTCCATCGAGCCAAGACCTACGTACTAGTCGGAGACAAGCTCTACAGGCGGGGTGCCACTTCTGGAGTACTCATGAAGTGCATACCTCGAGATGAAGGCAATGATATCTTGGAGGAGATCCACAAAGGTGTCTGCGGTAACCACGTGTCTTCTCGCACGCTGGTGAGCAAAGCTTTCCGACGATCTTTCTACTGGCCCACAGCTCTGGCCGATGCTGAAGAACTCATCAGAAAGTGCCAAGGGTGTCAATTCTTCGCCAAGCAACAACACGGCCCTTTGCCTGCTGGGGGCTCGACATGATTGGGCCTTTGCCAACTGCGCCAGGAGGATTCAATAGAGTCCTGGTGGCCATCGACAAGTTCACCAAGTGGATCGAAGTCAAGCCGGTCACCTGCCCAAAGGCCGACAGAGTACTCGACTTCTTGGATGAGCTAGTGCATCGCTACGGGCTGCCCCATCGCATCATCACAGACTTGGGTACCAACTTCAACAACCATCAGTTCTGGGAGTATTGCGAGAACAGCGGGATTGACATCTGGTACGTCTCAGTCGCCCATCCCCGCGCCAACAGGATGGTACTCGACGCCCTCAAGAAGCGATTGCACGACGCATCCAACACCAAAGGAGGCAAGTGGATCAAGGAACTACCCAACGCACTCTGGGGGCTTCGTACTCAACCTACCAAGCCAACAGGGCAGTCGCCCTACTTCCTGGTCTACGGCTCCAAAGCTATTCTACCCGCCGACGTGATGTGGGAATCCCCGGCAGTAGAACAATACGACGAAGGCATCTCTGAAGATAGCAGATGGGTTGACATCGACAGCCTCGAAGAAGCCCGCTGCGCTGCCCTCGTCCAGTCAGCAAGGTACCTAGAGGGTATCTGACGCTACCATGATCGCAACGTCAAGGAACGCTCCTTCAACGTCGGTGATCTTGTCCTCCGTCGCATCCAGAACACGGACGGACTACACAAGCTCAGCTCGCCATGGGAAGGTCCCTTCTCAGTCTCCAAGGTGACCGGACCAGGCTCATATCGCCTACAAACACTTGAAGGCGACGACATCAGCAACTCGTGGAACGTCGACCAGTTGTGTCGCTTCTACGCGTAGTCGCTCGACTACTCATCTACGGGTCCAGCCTATACGGCTACCAATGGACTCTACGCTGTAAGCGGCCTCTCGGTCCTAGCACTAGTCTCCGGACTACTCTTCTCCAAGATCCAGCATCGACAGCTACTAACGGATCTTGGGCTGCTCAGAGCACTGAGGACTCTAGCGGCGGTCTACAGACCATGTACTCTAGATCCAGCCTATACGGCTACTAACAAATCTCCAGCTGTAAGCGGCTCAAGGGCCCTAGCACCACTTAGCTGTAGGCGGCCTACGGGTCCTGGCGACTACACTTGTAAATGGCCCTGGCCATCCAGGTGTACTCATTTATAAGTAATAAAGTTTGATTTTACTCAACTTCTTTACTGTGCCTTTCCAACCAGGCAGACTCTACCAAGTACTACTACTCACGACTTCTCCATGGTTTGGTACTCCGCACACTTCACTGCAAGTGGCGGCCATGAGTACTCATTTCACATACAAAGTGTGGACAACTTTCATTGATAATTCAAACAAGTTACTAACTACATTGTTTGTTTTACATGAACTACCCTAAGCTACCTATACAGGTACATCTACTGGAGATTAAGCTTCTCTGCCACCTGCTCAGCGATGGGCGCCATCTCTTCAAGGAGAACCTTGTACTGCTCATCGCTACAGTTCGCCGCAAGTCCACCGGCCACCACGTCCACAGGGTCTTTGGGGAAATATGACTTCATATATGCCAAGACCTGGTTTGGAATTGACTTCGCCAGATGCTTGACGTATGTCGCCAAGCGCCCGGGGGCCTCCTTCAGCCTATCCACCAGTGGCGCAATCTTTGGCCCGCCCGGATGTGGCACTAGCAGCCTCGCAATAGGCAGCGCGGCCTCCTCGAGTTCTTTTAGCTGGCCTCGGAGCTTCTCACAATCTTCATTCAATTTCTATAGAGATTTATAGCAATTTACAAGATCACGGTCTAAAGCTTCACAGAGCTCCATGTGTGTGATGCACTCATGGCACAACTGAGCGTATTCGTACTCCAGTACCTCTCTTTTATCGGTCTCCCGATATACAATATTCTTGAGGTCCGTTTCAGAAGCCTTCAGCTGGTCAACTCTTGCCTCAAGATCTGCAGACAACTCGGCGCAATGTTAGAATACTCCAAGGTACTTCAATAAGTACTCAAAGGCTTTGGCGGCAGACGTACCTTTGTTCTTCTGGCGTAACGACTTGTTCTTCCGGATCAAATCGTCCCTCTTCGCCTGCATATCTTGTACCTCGTTATGGTACTGGGCGAAGGCGCCGTCAAGTTTGGTTTGGAGCAGAGCGGAATGCTTCTTCGACTTCTCGAGCTCCTTCTCTAAGGCCTCGGCGCGGAGAACTGTGTCACCATATCCTTTCAGAAGTTCAGACTTCTGGCGGGACCTCTCAACAACATCCTGCGCAAGACAGAACAAAACAATGAGTACCCAATACTCTACAAAAGCAAGACTAATTAGGGTACCCGCAACGTACCTTGACCCACTGCTGGGTGCGGCGCCACGACTCCATGCTCAGAGTGACAACGGCCGGATCAACAAGATTGTCCTCCAGCAACTCAAGTCCTCCACGACTTGAAGATGCCGCCTCTGGCATGGGTGCCAAGCGAAGCGGCGCAGCCTCTTCTATGATTGGCTCGCGGACGACTACGTCCGTGCCTACCCCGGGGAGCGGATCGACCCGCGCCTCTGCGCTCAGCTCGGGGGCTACCGTAGTCCCCAGCCCGGGGGCTGTTGCTGCCGTCGCCCCAACAACCATTTCTGTGGGCTCCGTCTCCACAGTAGCCGTCTCCATGGCTACGGCTTCAGGGATCGCGGCTCCCTCAGCTTGTGCTCCTGCCAAGATGAGTACAAGAAGTCAATTTCAAAGACTACAACTACTATGCATGACGACTACTAGTGGTGGCAGGACACATACCTTCGACCAAGGTGGCTTCTTCAAGTGTTGACTCCACTGCGGCTTCAGCTTGTGGCGGTGGCGTGGGTTCGCGCGCCTCCGCCGAGCGGTCTTCTCCATCGGCCGGAGGGCTAGTTTCCTCACCATCCCACGAGAAGTCTGTGGATTTCCTGCATCACGAAGTATCTAGTCAGCAATGCAAGCTTGACGACTAAACAACTACTCGGGAGTTCAGAGAACTTACAGGGTTGACCGCACCACGGTCACGGTAGGAGCACCCAGTATACTGGCGATATCAACTATGCCAGCCTCGCTGGCAGTTTCGGCTTCAGCATGAGCCTCCTCTGTCCGCACCACTGCTGCAGCCGGGGAAGGGCCCTGACCTTCTCCCACCGACGCTCACGACTCTATGGCGCCAGTCTCCTGTTCTGCCGCTCCTGGTACGGCTTCTTCAGTGGTTGGAGGCGGGCTGACACTCCTCTCAGCTGCCGCCCCCACCGTATCCCAGACGTCCTCATCGCCCTGATCAACAGGGTCTGAGGAAGGGATATCCTGTAACAGTTCAAATGAGCTTGTCAGCACCAGACTACTCATCGGCTGTACTCGACTACTCCGAGTCGTGGTACTCACCTCTTGGCTGGTGGCTTCAGAGATCTTCAGCTTCTTGATGGCACGTTTTCGCACCACGTTGCGCGGCTTCCTGGGCAGCACCGGCAAGCTAGCCTCTAGGCTAGTCGGCTTCTCGATGACCGGGATATTAGGCATCCCAGCCCGGCTGAACCTCGAGCGAAGCTGGAATCGCTGCTGCAGTGTTTCTTCATCCTCGTCATCCGAGCTATCCTCAATGACGACAGTGTCATCACCTTCACCGACTTCGCGGCGCTCCTTTGCCTTCGCCTCTCCCTTCCCTGCGCTGGTACCTCAAGTCGCGGAGGGGAGGGTGGGTCGGAGACATACTTCGCCACATTGTCCAGCAACATACAGCAAGCATAAACTCGACTATTTCCAGCTAATCAGTACTCGGGGGCTTATGCCACGATTACTAACCTGGTTTGGCGGCCGAGCCGTAGAATACTCAGGCACTGGGCATGGTATGTACGGTGGCATGTCCTTGAAGATCCTGCCCAGTCTCTCGACGATGATGTCGTCCTCGACTTCAAAGCCGGGCATCCGAGAGTAGTCCTCGTTGCTCGTGTATTGGTACCCGAGGGTGTCTCACGCCATCAAAGGCTGCACCCTCCTCTTCATAAAACTGAAGGCCACATGTTCGGCCCTCAGTACGGCCTCCCGCAGGGCCTTGATCTTCTTCAGCAACTCCAGTAGTTGAATCCCTTCTTGCGTGGTGGGTTCCGTGTTCCACCATGGTGCATGCTTCGGCTGACGCCCGCTCGGCTTCGGCAGTTCGGGGTGGTAGTTACTGATGTAGAACCACTTCGCCTTCCAGTCTTGGTTGGAATCGATCAGCTTGTAGGGCAAGTATTGATCGGTGGTGTCTTCTCGCATCTGGATCCCGGCGCCTCCGACTACTCGCGGATCGTTCGAGCTCGGCTGCGGCTTCACCCGGAAGAACTTCCGGAACAAAATCCAGTGGGGCTTGATCCCCACAAAGGCTTCAGAGAAGTGTACAAAGATGGAGACGTGGAAGATCCCATTAGGGTTGAGGTTGAGGTACTCGATGCCGTAGTACCTGAGGAGCCCCTTGAAGAAATCGCTGGCCGGCAGCGCAAGTCCACGCTCCACAAACCGGGTGAACATCGGGATCTCGTCCGAGTTCTTCTCCATCGGATACGGGTCGTTGGTGGCAGTGCGCCAGAGATCCATCTCCTTCTCGCGGAGGAATCCGCTATTGACCAAGGCGAGCAGGTCCTCGGTCTTCAACTTCGCCTTCTTCCATTCCTTCGCCGGATTGGGGCGAGGAGAGGAGGGCGGCGATGATGTCGATTGGCCGGCATCTCCGACTTCACTGCGGCTCCTTTTCTTCGACGCGCCGGTCTTCGAGCTCTTCGCCGGGGACGCCTTCATCCTCCAAGTCACCGGAGTCTTCACTCGCATTCGCTCAGGGGCTGAGGAGGGGGCGGACTGCGGCAGCGGGCGCAAGTAGATCCAATCTACTTTGTGGCGGCGGCGGCGGCAGAGAAGCAGAGCGGGCAGTTTCTCAGATCTAATATGTGGAAATGCTATTGCTGGGAGTAAAAAACCCTAAGGGGTTTACTGGTTATTTATAACCTGTCAAATCGGCTCAATTCTAAACGGACGGATAAGCACCAGGCGGGTGACTCAGCGGTGGCGGCCTGACTCTTCACATTCCAGTACTCGATGCTCTCAGTCCCGGGGGCTCGACTACATCTGGTGGACTCAGTGGGCTACACCAATTTAAGATCCCTCTCAGGACACATTCTACAGTCAAGATGACCCTTCAATTCAAGAGAAAGTACTCGACTTAAGGCTCGGGGGCTCCGTGCCACGTGTCCTTCGGTTTTTTCTCTGGATTTTTGGGGATAAGATTGGCAAAACTTCAGATTGACCCTCAGCTTGAATCTACGATTCGACCTAAGGCTCAGGAGCTACATTCCATATGGAATGCGATTCTCCGAATCGCATTTTCCATATGGTTTCTTCATCAAGACAACATGAGTACTATTGAAGACCTTCGAGAGAAGCACTCGGGTACGCTTGGGAACTACTTGAGAAGACTTCAAGACTACTCAAAGATCAGCTGGAGTACCTTCCAGCCTCGGGATGATTCAAGCACACTTGAGGACTTTCAGCTTGTGGAACTCGGGGACACTCAAGGAGTACTCGCCAAGGCCGTCAAGACTACTCGAAGACATCCTGCTCGACTACAAAGTACTCGGGGGCTTGTCGTACAGACATCCCTGGGCCCACTACTCAGGTTGGTACTGGGACCGACTACTTCGTGGGCCCCTGGGACTACTCGACTTGGGCTACGCAGCACCTCATGGCGTGGACCGCAAGGCATTCAGAGGACTAGTACTCGGTTAGGAAGCTAGACATGTTCGGATCCATGTAGAGTACTCCTAGCCGTACACGACTAGAACTCCTCCGGCAAACCGACTTGTAACCCTGCCTCTCGGACTATATAAAGCGAGGCAGGGACCCCTCTCTCATCATCCGCATCATCTTGTAAACACATCCAATCAATCCAGAGCTACGCAGCATACAGGACGTAGGGTATTATGCACCTCGCGGCCCGAACCTGTCTAAATTGTGTGCCACGTGTCTCTCCTTTGAGTTACCGATCTCGGCGAGGCCACGTTCATCTACCTCGGGTACTCGCCTTGGTAGGTTGCCGGTCTAAAACACCGACAATAGAGTCGGCAAATGGTTTTATGCTTTAGTTGAATATGATTTACATTGTGAGCCATTAAGTTCTATGAAAGGTCAAATTGTTGCCGACTTTATTGTTGGACATAGAGTAGATAAGCAACTTGATTTGAATGTCGGTTATGCTATTTTTACTCATCTTGATGGATCGGTTTGCAAAGATGGTTGTGGTGTTGGAGTTGTCATTATTTCGCCAAGTGGGGCTATTTTTGAAGCTCTTAACCGATTGGGTTATGATTGTACTAACAACCAAACCGAATATGAGGCTCTTCTATTTGGCTTGGAGATTTTGCATGACATGGGAGTAAAACATGTGGAAGCTTATGGAGATTCTTTATTAGTGGTGCAGCAAGTCTCCAAGGTATGTCAATGTCTAAATGGCTTTTTAAATGCTTATCTTGATAAATGTTTAGACATCATATCTTGTATGGATGAATTTGTTATCTATCATGTGCCACGAGAGGAAAATCCTAGAGCTAATGCTCTGGCCCAGCAAGCATCTGGTTACAATGTTCGGAAAAGAAATTTTCAAGAACACAAACCATTGCTTACAGCCGAGTGTTTTGCTCTGGAGACACCGGTCAGGCCGACGCAGCCGGCCGGTCTAACTGGTGACACCGGTCTGACCGACGTCACCGACCGGTTTGACCGGTCCCCTGGTTCTAGGTCGGCTAACGTCACCGGTCTGACCGATGCCCATGACCGGTCTGACCGGTCCCCTGGTAAAAGTTCCTCCTCGGTTTTTTGTGACAAAGATGGGGTGGAGGACTGGAGACAGCCTCTGGTTGATTATTTGCAAAATCCTAGTAGTTCAGTTGGTAGAAAAGTCCGACGATGGGCTCTTAAGTTTGTTCTTGATGATGGTGAATTGTATCATCGGACTGCGGATGATTTGCTTTTAAAGTGCTTGGGTCCTGATCAAGCTAGGTTGGCTATGGCAGAGGTTCATGAAGGTATTTGTGGTACTCATCAATCGGCTCCCAAGATGAAGTGCCTCCTCAGGCGAGCTTGCTTTTATTGGCCTACCATGATAGCCGATTGTTTTAGGTACTACAAAGGTTGTGAAGAGTGTTAGAAACATGGAGATGTTCAGTAGGTACCTGCTGTGTTGATGCATCCGGTTATCAAGCCTTGGCCCTTTAAAGGATGGGGTTTGGATTTTATTGGTAAGATTCATCCTTCGTCGTCAAAGGGGCATTGTTTTGTGATCGTGGCTACTGATTACTTCACCAAGTGGACTGAGGCTATTCCTTTGAAGAATATGACACATAGAGAGGTGATTGAGTTCATTACTAGACATATTATACATAGATTTGGCATTCCACAGACTTTGACTACGGATCAAGGGACTTCGTTCATATCTAAAGAGGTGCGTGAGTTTGTTGATTCTTATGGTATTAAATTGCTCAGTTCATCTCCATATTATGCTCAAGCCAATGGTCAAGCCGAGTCTAGCAACAAGACATTAGTAAAGCTCATCAAGAAGAAGATAGAGGACAATCCTAGAAGATGGCATGAGGTATTATCTGAAGCTTTATGGGCTCATCGTATTTCTAGACATGGTGCTACTAAAATTACTCCTTTTGAGCTTGTGTATGGTCAAGAGGCCGTTTTTCCCGTTGAGGTGAATCTAGGCGCATATAGACTTGCAAAGCAAAATAATCTTGATGTTGAGACATATTATGCTTTGATGATGGATAATATTGATGATATGATCGACAAGCGCATGGAGGCTTTGGAGGAAATCGAGAAGGACAAAAGGCGAGTTGCTAGAGCATACAACAAGAAGGTAAAAGCCAAATCTTTTCAGGTAGATGATTTGGTTTGGAAGACAATTTTACCTATTGGATCTAAGAGTAACAAGTTCGGCAAGTGGTCTCCAAGTTGGGAAGGTCCATACAAGGTTGTCAAGGTTTGTTCTGGGAATTCTTACATGGTGGAAACTTTGCAAGGACAGCGGCTTCCAAGGGCTCTCAACGGGAGATACTTGAAGAAATTTCATCCAAGTGTTTGGCAAGACGCTTGATAGGATATGGCCGATTTAAAGTAGAAATCACCCTTAGACCAAAAAATGGCCGGTGAAGTGTCACATCGACCTTAGAAATATTTTTTAGACAGCAAGCTTTACTAAAAAATAGGGGGGCATATGTTCGCACCCAAAATTGGCACAAAGCCGATCAGGCTGACGCCACCGGTCAGACCGGTGTCCGTGGACGGTCTGACCAGTCGGGCGTCCTGTAGTCGATCCGGCAACGGCCGCACCGGTCTGACCGGTGGGCCTAACCGGTCTGACCGGTGGACCCCATGTCCGAGTAGAAGTTAGGAGTCCTAGTGATTTTCGACTTGTAAAAGGATTCCTTGCGGGGCAAGACCTCCCCACCCTATAAATATAAAGGGCCACAGCCGTTTGAGGTGGAATCACCCAATCGAACATTACTTTCTACAACTTTTATCTCTCAAACCCTAGCTTTTCCAACCTTGTGCTTTCCTTGTTTGTCTCGACGATGATCAGGGACGTTCTAAGTGGCCTTGCCGACCTCAGAGCAACCCTAGGCGCGCCACCTCCGACGGGGTCCCTCCCGAGGCGGCGATCTTAGGCTTTCACCGCGCCTCTGCAGTCACCGGTCAGACCAATGCCCCTGACCGGTCAGACTAGTCCGGGCAGGAGTTCGGTGAGTTCAGCGTTTCGACGTTTCGCGCGATCTAGCGCTCGTGTGTGTTGACCAGAAAAGCGTCAACAAGTCTGTTATTCGAGGTGCAGTACTGGAGGTTCGGGTGGCATTTTGGGACTGTCCGCCCTGTGCTTGCGGACGGTCCGCCTGGCCCCTGCGGACAGTCCGCCCCCTCCATGCGGACGGTCCGCCCCAGGGTTTGCAGATTGCCTAAGTCCTTTGCTTCTTGAGTTGCGCTTCCGTGTTGCTTTGAGTTGGGGTTTGTTCCTAGGGTTGATAGGTCTGTTGTGACTATGCGACCTTGGCAAACTCGTGTGGGAATCCTCGGTTGTGAATTTGGGGCATAGGCCAAGTTCATCCTTCGAGAAGAATTTTTATCAGCTCCCTTCACTCCCCCCTCTCTGGTCGCCTAATCGGTCCTTCAACTTGGGGCCGACAAGATTGGAGAGAAAAGTGGTGAGAGAGATGAGAAAATTGGAGAGATTCCTATTCCACCACAAACAACACACAAGAACAAATTTGACCCAAAACCCAACCATCTCAGAAACAAACATGACACAACTCTGATCCACCCATATTCCCACACCTAACAAACAACTTCCAAAAATCAGTGAGATTTGTGAGCTCTAAGGAAAGTGTGGTTGGAGAGAAGGAGGGTGAGAAGCCTAGTGAGGAGAAACCAAAAGAGAAGCCTAGTGAACAGCCCCAACCCAAGCCTAAACTTAAGCCCATACGGTTCCATTGTTACTATTGCAGTAGAGATGGTCACAAGGGAGAGTTTTGCTTCAAGAGGAAGCGTGAGGAGAGAATGGCTAAGGAGTGGGCTAACAAGGACAGGTACCACCCTTCTAATGGTGTGCCTGAGCCTCGTATGCAAATGCCCAGGGCTAAGGCCATTGTGAGGACAGTTCCGGCTTGGGGAGATCGAAGAATGGCAGGTGGTGCTGCTAGCTGCGCACCACCGGTCAGACCGGTCAGAGGGACCGGTCAGACCGGTGCAGATCTGGGCACCGGTCAGTTTGGTTTTCATGGTTGTGGCGATGCTCAGCTCAGTTCTTTTGGTCGTGGTACAGTTGGTCAGCATGGGAAGTTTGGTGGTGTTGAGTTTGATAGACGTTCTCCACCTCGTGCTCAATACGAGGGTGGGAGGAGTCGTAGCTGTGAGTCGGAGAGGAGCTACGATCCACGATCTTCCTTTCGTGGCTTTCGTGCTCCTCCAGCGAGACGGGAGTGGTTTCCCCGTGGTGGTTCCAGTTCTAGTGGAGACGGTAGGATGGGTCCGAGGTTTAGTACTCATGGTAGGTTTGATGCACACTTTGGTAGGAATGCTAGGATGGATCATGCTAACCCCACTTTAGAGCAGATGGCTCAGCACTGGTTTTACTCTTTTAGTACTAACCCCAGTGTTGAGTTGTTCGCTCATTCACGTGCTCGTTTTTGAATTTCAGGCGGGAGGCTTGGGGAACGTTTGGTTGATCGACTCCGGTTGCTCGAGGCACATGACCGGATCGGGGGTGGTTCTCCAGCCTCACCCAGGTGGTGTCCAAGACATACATCACCTTTGGGGACAATGGGCGAGGGCATGTACTTGCAGAAGGTGAAGTGAGGGTAAGTGACAAAGTGGTGCTGAAGCGAGCTGCCTTGGTCAAGTCGTTGGGGTTTAATTTGCTCTCTGTTTCCCAGCTTCTTGAGGAAGGTTTTGAGGTGTTGTTTAAGTCAGGTGGTTCTCGGATACTTGATGCTCGAGCTGACCTTGTCTGTGTGGTCGTCCCCGAGGGTCAAATATTTCGAGCGGATTTCTCAGAGTTCGGGTGTTTCGAGGTGTTTCGTGGCTGGTTCATCGGGTGAGTTGTGGAAGTGGCATAGGAGGTTGGGTCACTTGAGTTTTGACTTGTTGTCACGCTTGAGTGGACTCAACTTGGTCCGAGGATTGCCCCGTTTGAGGTTCGAATAAGATTTGGTGTCTGCACCGTGCAGGCATGCTAAGATGGTAGCTACTTCCCATCCACACCTCACCGATGTGATGACGGAGCGTCCATGCGAGCTGCTCCATATGGACTTTGTTCGCCCAGCTCGTGTGCGATCTGTGGGTGGGAAGTGGTACATCCTGGTTGTGGTGGACGACTACTCTCGGTATGCTTGGGTTTTCTTTTTGGAGGAGAAAGGGGAGACGTTTGGTTTTGTTCGAGATCTTGTCTTGAGGTTGAAGAACGAGAGGCACAGAGATGCCATACGAGCAATCCGCAGTGACAATGGCTCAGAATTTAAAAACTTTTGCTTCGAAACCTTTTTCCATGACTTGGGTCTTGAACACTAGTTCTCTAGTATGTATACGTCTCCCCAGAACGGCGTGGTGGAAAGGAAAAACAGAACCCTGTGTAAGATGGCTCGGACGATGCTCGATGAGCATAGGACTCCGAGAAGGTTCTAGGCTGAGGCGGTCAATACCGCGTGCTACGTGTCGAACAGAATTTACCTCAGGGTCCATAAGAAGAGAACTTGCTATGAGTTGATGCACGGTAGAACCCCCAAGGTGAGTCACTTTCACGTCTTTGGCTGCAAATGCTTCATTCTTAAGAAAGGGAAGAAGTTGGACAAGTTCGAGTCTAGGTCTGTCGATGGCATTTTCTTTGGGTACACGTCTCATTCAAGAGCCTTTCGAGTGCTCAATCTTGAAACTAACCAAATCGTGGAAACTCGTGAGGTTACCTTCGATGAGACACAACCACGTAGTTCGCTTGTTTTTGAGTGTGCAGGTGACGAGGAACTTGGCGAGAAGATTTTCGAGGATGAGGTGCAGCAACAAGGAGATGAGGACGATGGTGGTCTGGCGCCCGCAGCTGAGCATGTACATACTACTCCGACTACGATCGAGGACGGTCCTTCTCCCACACCTACGATCGAGAGGAAGCTGCAGCTGAGGGGGAGGTGGCTTCGAGGCGAGAAGCTCCCCGACGAGTACAAGTGGATCAGCCAGCTTCAACGATCACTGGGAACATCAACGAAGAACCACACGGTCGAGGTTTCGAAATGACTCTCACTTTGCCCATGCTGCTTTTGTTGCTACTTTTGTGCCCAAAGACATTGGACATGCGCTATCTGATCACAATTGGGTTAATTCTATGCATGAGGAGTTGGAGAATTTTGAGAGAAACCAAGTTTGGGAGTTAGTGGAGCCTCCACCAAGTTGTAAGCCGATTGGGACAAAATGAGTGTGGAAAAATAAAGAGGGAGAGAAAGGTGAAGTAGTGAGAAACAAGTCGAGGCTGGTTGCTCAGGGGTACACACAACAAGAGGGGATCGACTATGAGGAGACCTTTGCTCCCGTAGCCCGTTTGGAGGCGATTAGGATCCTTCTAGCCTTTTTTGTGGCTAAAGGGTTCAAATTGTACCAAATGGACGTGTAGAGTGCTTTCCTGAATGGTGTTTTGGAGGAAGAAGTGTTTGTGAGACAACCACCAGGGTTTGAGAGTGAGAAGTACCCCCACAGGGTGTACAAGTTGAGGAAGGCGTTGTATGGGTTGAAGCAGGCGCCTAGAGCTTGGTATGGTAGGTTGAGAGGGTTCCTGTTTGAGAGAGGCTTTGAGATGGGGAAGGTAGATCAGACCTTGTTTCTCCTCAGGCAGGGCAAGGAAATCCTAATTGTGCAGGTGTAAGTGGATGATATTGTCTTTGGTTGCTCATCTAACTCTTTGGTTGCAAGGTTTGCAGAAGACATGAGCAGGGAATTCGAGATGAGCATGATGGGTGAGTTGCAGTTCTTCCTCGGGCTCCAGATCAAGCAATCGAAGGAAGGAACATTTGTACACCAAGCCAAGTGCACCAAGGACATTGGGAGGAAGTTCAAGATGGAGGACTCCAAGGCCATGACGCCGCCGATGAGTACGACTACAGCCCTTGATGCGGACGAGGACAGTGAACACGTGGACCAGAAGGAGTACTGGAGCATGATCGGCTCCCTCCTGTACCTGACGGTGACGAGGCTGGACATCCAATTCTTTGGATGTCTGTGCGCTCGCTTTCAAGCATCTCCAAGGACTTCACATCGGCAAGCAGTCAAGCGCATCTTTAGGTATTTGCGATACACTCCCGACTTCGGTCATTGGTACTCCGCGTCTTCTTCTTTGGAGCTTCATGGTTTTTCAGACGTGGATTTTGCCGGGTGTCGGTTGGATAGGAAGTCCACTTCTGGGACTTGCCAGTTCTTGGGTTCTTCTTTGGTGTCTTGGTCTTCCCGCAAACAATCGAGTGTTGCTCAATCTACAACCGAAGCCGTATATGTTGCCACAACTAGTTGTTGCTCTCAGCTCCTTTGGATCACATACACCATGACTGACTTTGGTGAGGCGTATACCCATGTTCCACTTCTTTGTGATAGCACGAGTGCCATTAGTGATGCTAAGAACCCAGTGCTACATTCCAAAACCAAGCATATCGAAGTGAGATACCATTTTCTGAGAGACAATGTTGAGAAAGGAAAAATAGCTTTGATCCATGTACCCACACAAAACCAACTAGCAGATATTTTCACCAAGCCCCTAGATCAAGCAACTTTCACTCGTTTGCGGGGAGAATTTCGTGTGTGTTTGGTTTCTTGAGTTGGTGGTGGGAGCTTCTTGTGTAGCATATGTATAGTTTCCTTTGTGCATTTCTTGTATTTTGCATTGCATATGTAACATGATGTATAGGCATCTTTGTATCTTAGGTTGCATGCATTTTGTACCATATGCATTTTGTAGGAAAAGCTTCTCCTATATACATAGTTCACCATGATGTGCTATATATGATCTTGTGAGCTAGTTTGGTATGGTATGGCTTAGTTTGGCTTAGCTCTTGATGATCTTGATTTATATCCATGGTTGATAGCTATGTTTTTTGAAAAATGGTATATGTATGATCTCTTGTGAGTAAATGCCTTTATATGATCATGACATGTTTTAGTGGCATTTCTATGCTTAAGTTGTGCTTGAATAGCTTATTTTGAGCATATGGAGCAAAAGGCTCATTTGTCATCATGAATGTTTAGCCCCCATGCTTTATCTTGTGACGGAACATAAGTAAATTTCATGAACCAAATATGAATCTGAAAATGAATTGTAAATTGCTTGGAAAATGTGCTCTCATGTCATATGTGCTTAATTTACTTGCTTTTGGGTGCTAAACCATTGCATGTTTCTTACCAATGAGAAGTCTCATATATAGAAGTAGGCACATGGCTCGTTGGCTTTGACATGATAGGAGGTGCTTGTGGGTGTTTATGATGATCTTATACTTAGAATGGTTGTCCTAGCATGAAGTTTGCGTGGCTTTACTATTTTGACATGTTTTGCTCATGTTTAGGACTTTTCTCATGAGAGGGTAATTTTTCGCAAAAATGATCAATTCTATCTTAGCTTTGCCCAATGGTTGTGAAACTTGGTGATCTTGTAGTCTATGTCCATACGAAGCTATAGAGTATCTAACTTGCTCATTTGGATATGTGTAGCATCCTATGTTGAATTTTGTCTATTTGAGAAGCTCTAGGTTGAAATTTTCCTAATTTTGCCTTGATTCATGCATTGGCAACAAGGGGGAGATGGTTGTGAAGGAAAAGTGCTAATGAATGCATTTAGAAGGTTTCCGAGTGGTTTCGAGCCATTTTTGGGCTCTTGCAGTTCCTAGGCGGTCATCAGCCTTACTGTTGGGGGTCACCGATCTGACCAATGTGAATCAAGACCTGTGCAGATGTTGTGCACCGGTCTGACCGGTGCAGAGGACCGTTCTGACCGGTCAGTGCTGAGCTGGTGTAGCTGCTCTGTTTTGTGAAGAGGTTTGCATGTATTCGTCCAGGGGGAGTTGCATTGGTTCAGGGGGAGCTTGCATGTGTGCAGGGGGAGCTCTTTGTGGTTTTCGAGCTTTGCTTTAGTGGTTTGTGCTCTTTGCTGGAGCTTTTTTCGTCTCGGTTGTGTCGAGCCGTTGCCCTTGCCTGAGGGGACCGAGACTTTCCTCATTCAAGTGATCTTGCTCTTTGCCTTTGTTTCGGCTTTCGATCGCTTGTTTGAGTTTCTTTGTTCGTTTCTTTTCTTTTTCCTTTTCTCTTTGGTTACCAAATGTGTGTGTTGTCAATGCACTCATCAATGGGGATATTGTGAGCCTGTGTGGTTCGAGGACCGGTGGATGGTCGCTTCTTGGTGTGATGAGTGATTGACAACATTGTGCGGACTGACTCTTGGCTAAGTATTGCAGGTGCATGTTGCGGCTTGACTGGTGTTGGTGCAGGTGAAGAACAAGCGCAAAAGGTCGTTGCCGGTGAGGCCTCCAGGTGTGGAGAAGACAAGTAGGCGTGGTTCGAGGGACTCGGTGGCCAGCAGTAGACCTTGTATAAACCTTCACGGTATGTATAGATGATTCGGCATGGTTCCTCAAGGCTTGATTGTGTCTCTCCCGTTTTCCCTTTTTGGTGACTTTCGGAGCCTTTTCTTGGTGATTTTCTTGTGATGGTTTCGGGGCCTTTCTCTTTGGGATTTGATAGGGGATGTATGCATGAGCCCTTCGTGGTTCTTTTCCTTGTGATTCCCCTCCCAAATCTGTGAGAAAAGGTGCTCGATTTTGGGGTTTTCTTAGGTTTCGGGAAAGTGGTGTTCTTGGCGGAAATCCTTCAATTCAACGTGTTTTGGTGGACCAAATAGTAGCTATGGGATGCCCATGATGTACTCCAAGTATCCCTAAAGTCTTGTGCGAATCCGTGGAGTGAATCGGGAGATCGGGTTTTGGATTCGGAGGAGTTGACCCGCGGGGTGCTGTTCATCCCGAGCGCCCAGGCCTGACCATTCTGACCGGTGCCCTCCACCGGTCTGACCGGTGCAAGTCCCTGTTGGGTTTTTGCTCGCGTGAACGTCCTGGTGTGTTCCCAAGTTCATAGGTTTGCTGCTGTTTCAAGTTTGGTGCTGTTTGGAGGTCGGGAGGTCGGACTCTTGGATTTGAGGTTTCCAGCCTAGGACCGGTCTGACCGGTGTGTTGTACCGGCCTGACCGGTGCAGGGGCTTTGATGTGGAAATTGTCAAGTCCTGCTCAGGTGATCCGACTTGGGGTCTATGGTGACCCGGTGTGTCTCTGGTGGGTGTCGGGTGATCCGGCGGCTTAGTCCGGGTGATCTAGCCAGGACCGGTCTGACCGGTGGTGGTGACTGGTCTGACCAGTGTGGTCAGTGTGCAGCTCGAGTTGCTTGTTCCTCTACGTTCTCGAGTAAGTTTCGGTGGTTGTTGGTTCCTAGGACCAGTAGCACTCCAGTGGCTACGTGGTCTTGGCCAACTTGGGTAGTTGAGTCGGAGAAGTGATTTGGCCAAGCCGTGTTCGACTTGTTGGAGAAGACATCTCCCTCGAGAAGAATTTTTATCGGCTCCCATTCACCCCCCCTCTCTGGGCGCCAGTTCGGTCCTTCAGAAACTCCCAAACCCATGAATCATAGCTACTGTACCGAGCATCGTCGGTACTACCAGCCCCAGGCCAGATGTCCCGACGACCGCCTCATAAAGTTGCTTTGATTCAAGAAAGCTTTCAATTCTTTTCAAATCTTTTTCAACCATCTTATGCCTAAATTCCATATCATCTCAGATGGCACGTGAAGGAAAACAAGTGGCTCAAGGAGGCTCCGACGATGATGTCCCCATTGCCCAAAGGAAGAGGAAGGTGGGCACTAGTGCTCAACACCCACGTGGTCGTGGCTGCACCGTTCCTCCAGCTGCACCTCAACGATCCACCGAGCAAGGACACCGTGCCCGCTCCAAGCAAGCTCATGCACCGGACGATCACTATGATGACTATGAAGACATCTCAGTGACACTCTTGCTCAATTTGTGTTGAGGCCATCCATCCCTCCTCGTCCGGCTGTCCATGGTATTCTAAAGATGGTGGACTACAAGAGTGGCACTCATGATGTCTACAAGGAGAGGTACACCGACCCAGCCTTGTATCAAAAGGAGTTCACCGTGGACATCTGTTTTTGGCTCAAGTTCAATGCGGATTGGTACGAGTCTGTCATTTTCGCCAAGGGGAACCTCACCATTGAGATGAAGTCAATTCATTGGGAGCAATTAAGGTCACTCAATGTGTCAGCCGTCAATGAGGCCATTGATATTTGTCACGCCAAGGGGATGACTCACATCATGGCCATGAACTATGATAGGAATGAAGAAGTGGTGGCCCAATTCTATGCCAATCTCTATGTCAAGCGTGAAACCTAGACTTTCTATTGGCTCTTACAAGAGAAGCCCTCTCGGTCACTTATGAGAGGTTTGCTCGTATTCTTGGGTTTAGCTCAGAAGATCTTGGTCGTCCAAAGCTCCATAGTGGAGAGATCCCACTTGATAGTGAGATGGCTTTCATGTATGACACCGCTTATGGCAACATCGAGTTTGGCACTACTCATGGCATGAAGCCCGTATATAGGATGTTGAACCAACTTTTCCGCTACACCATGACTCCTAAGATAGGCGACAACTACAACGTCTCCAACATCGCCAAAGAAGTGCTTGTGTGGATGGGACCAGACCAAGAGACCTTTAGTGTGTTTGACTTTATTCGGGAAGAGATCATTGTGTGCTCCGTGTCCGCACAAAAGAGTTGCCAATATGCTCCTTGGATCTTCAAGATGATTTGTGAAGTGATTGGAGTCGACATTCTCACTGACAAGACTCACACTTGGTACAAGCCAAACAAGGGCAACATTGAGCGTCTTCTAAAGTTGGGCAAGCATGCCCCTCCTAGGCCCTCATCCTCAGTAGGCCCCTCCTCAGTTGGTCCCTCTACCCATTATGCTCCATCATCCTCTCAGGGGCCATCTCAATCTAAGGGCAACCTCCCCCCCGACAAGAAGAAGAGCATCTTCAACTTTCTATCTCAGGGTCTCTTTGCTTGATTCAATGTGGGAAAGCACAATGCTCAGGAGATCCGTGCCCACAGGCAGCACGTAGATGAGCAGCTCCTTAGGTTGGAGACTCGTCTGAAGGCCTTGCTTGCTTAGCACAACATCGAGCAATCTGCTGTCCGCGAGCCTATGGACTTCCCTCCTCCACCGGTCTTCTACAACCCTTGGGAGGCGTATGGTGACACTTCCATGATGTATGGAGGGCCTCCGGCTGACATTGATGATGAGGACTTTGGTGGTGGTGAGACCGACGAGGAAGACTCCCCTCTGGCTGTTCACTCCCCACATGATGGTGACAAATGAAGGGCCTCCTCCTTTTTGGCGCTTGATGCCAAAGGGGGAGTGAGCTCACTATTGTCCATGTGGAGATGTGGTGTATCATCTCGCTTTATCACTTAATCTATCTTTCTTAGGCTTGTGGACATGTATGAACTTATTTGTATTGTGTGATGGATGGTGATGTGGTGAACTAGAACTTTTAAATTTGTAAGACTTATTTGTGCTAGTGTGGAACCTATTTATCTATTTGTGATGCTATGTATGTGTGATGGTTGTTATTTATCACTTTGTTGATTTGGTTATCATGTCATATGCATCACGACTATTAATTCACACTTATGCACTTTTGTACACAAGTTGAGAGAGAAACTTTTACTAAATGTGTGATGGGCATTTGAGGCCTCTATAAAGATGAAGCACATATTTAGGGGAAGCTTCTCTCAAAATTGTTGGATACACACATCTTTATTTAAAAACGAATTGTGTTGTCATCAATCACCAAAAAGGGGGAGACTGAAAGTGCATCTTGGCCCCTAATTGTTTTGGTGGTAATGACAAACTCAATTTGTGGTATTTAATGGTTAAGTGAGATGTGTGCAGGAAATAATCAAAAGCAAAACTTGGTTTTGACCAAAGGAAGGCCCCCAACTCCAATTCGGTGTTTTAACTCAAGTCAAGGCTTAAATTCCTTTTGTTTTTGAATTTGAGTATAGGAAACACCGTACTATAAAGGGGGACACGAATTGACCGCTTCGAGATGCAAAAAGTGCTTAGAGAGATGACCTAAATGAGTGTGAGGAAAACCGAGCCAACACGTACACGTTTGCTTTTCTTTCCTCAAATTCCCAGCTTTTGTCGGTTGTACCGGCCTAGGGTCGGTAGTACCGATATGGGTTCATTGGTGAGTTTTTCCCAGGCCCTCGGTAGTACCGACCCAGGGTCAATAGTACCAATAAGCCTTCACTATTTAATTTCTTGGCAAATATCGGTAGTACCGACCCGGGGTTGGTAGTACCGATAAACGCCGTAAGTACACAGTAACGGCTAGTTTTTGAGGGTGAGTATTTATACCCAACTTCATCTCCCTCATTTGTTGCTGACCTACCACGGGACAAGCACTCACTTGAGCATTCACTCCACTTCTCTCCCTCCTAGAGCTAAGACTTGATTCCTTTGAGATAGGGCTTGAGTGAGGAAGTGATTCAAGGTGTGACACTGAGAAGATTTGAGAGCCCCATCGATTCCTCTCATCTCAAGAGCACTTGAAGCATCTCCCGGCATCAATTCGTGTTTGTTACTCTTGAAGCTTGCTTCTAGACGGTAAGGCATCGACCGTTGAGTGCCCTCTTTGTGTGGAGCACCCGGGATCATTTGTATTTCCCCTATCCTTTGTGGAGAATTCTTAGTGAGCACCAATCTTCCTTTGTGGGTATTGGGTGAGGCAACTGGCTCTTGGTGATAGACCTCCCTTTGTGGGATGCTCAACGATAGCTTCCTTAGTGAGAGTGAACTTCGGATTAAATCTCTTGTCTCTAGCTTGTTTGAGTTCTTTGCAATTTGCTAACCCTAGAAGCTTGTTTGTGCCCGATCTATATATTTGTTGCGTCCCTATCAATATCTTTGGTTGCATGAGATTCCTAGCATCTAAACTTAACTTTTGATTCAAGTAGAATTGCTAGAATCGTTGTGCATTTCAAATTTTGTTTTAGTCATCTCTGTTTGGTCGGTAGTACCGCCCCTATACCGGAAGTACCGAGCCCCTCGGTAGTTCCGACACAGTGTCGGTAGTACCGATCAGTTTTTAACCACTGTAATTTGTTTCAGAAATTTGAAGTGATCCTATTCACCCCCCTCTAGGCATCACAAGGTCCTTTCAGCGACGACGATTGCCCGACATCGCCAGCCTCTTCACGGCTCCTCTTCTTCGACGCGCCGGTCTTGGTGGTCTTCTCCTGTGAGGACTCCATCCTTCCAGTCATGAGCGTCTTCACTCGCATTCGCTCGGGGGCTGCAGGGTTGGTACTACGGTGGCGGCGCTAGTAGATCTAATCTACTGGTGGTGGTGGCGGTGGCGGCAGCAGTGGAGATGGGGCTCTTCAGATCTATTCGCAAGATTGCAACAGCTACGAGTAGGAAAACCCTAAGGGGTTGCCCTCTTACTTATAAGCCACTAGGCGGGTCAGTTCAGTGCGGCTGACTCACCGCAGGTGGGCTGACTCTTCAACTTCCAGTACTCGAGACTCTCAATCTCGGGGGGCTCGACTTCGATTGCTGGATTCGGAGGACTTCAACATATCAAGGATCCACTACGGACACATTCTACAGTCAAGATGACCCTTCAATTCGAGAGAAGTACTCAACTCAAGGCTCGGGGGCTCCGTGCCACGTGTCCTTTGGTTTTTTCTCTGGATTTTTAGGGATAAGATTGGCAGAACATCAGATTGACCCTCAGTTTGAATCTACAATTCGAACTAAGGCTCGGGGGCTACATTCCATATGGAATGCGATTCTTCGAATCGCATTTTCCATATGGTTTTTCATCAAGACATCACAAGTACTATTGAAGACCTTCGAGAGAAGAACTCGGGGACGCTTGGGGACTACTCGAAAAGAATTCAAGACTACTCAAAGCTAAACTGGAGTACCTTCTAGCCTCGAGATGATTCAAGCATTCTTGAGGACTTTCGGCTTGTGGAACTCGGGGACGCTCAAGGACTACTCGCCAAGGCCATCAATACTACTCGAAGACATCCTGCTCGACTACAAAGTACACGGGGGCTTGTCGTATGGACATCCCAGGGCCCACTACCCAGGCGGTACTGGAACCGACTACTACGTGGGCCCCTTGGACTACTCGACTTGTGCTACACGGTGCAAGACAGCGTGGAGTGCAAGGCAACCAGAGGACTAGTACTCAGTTAGGAAAGCTAGACATGTCTGAACCCATGTAGAGTACTCCTGCCCGTGTCCGGATAGTTCTCCTCCCTCAAACCGACTTGTAACCCTGCCTCCCGGACTATATAAGGCGAGACAGGGACCCCTGTCTATCGATCCGCATCATCTTGTAACAGCACCCCATCAATCAAGAGCTACGCAGCATACAGGACGTAGGGTATTATGCACCTCGCGGCCCGAACCTGTCTAAATTGTGTGCCACGTGTCTCTCCTTCGAGTTTTCGATCTCGGTGAGGCCACAAACATCTACCTCGGGTACCCCTTGGTAGGTTGCCGGTCTAAAACCTTGACACAATGAGAGGAGGTGCAACTTCAACCTACCTCCGAGAAGATTTCGCCCCGGTTGGGCCGGGAAAGAGTTCCACAGCTTCGAGGAGCTCAGCTGGCTGTATGAGCTCTACAGCTGAGGACAAGCCAGACTCGAAGAAAGAGGAGAGTGCTATCCACTTACTTGGACTCCAGTCGTATGGTAGGGTTTGGAATCGGTGATGGCCGTTTCCGGCTCTATTCGGGCGGGTACAGTTGTACAACCTCTGTAGAGTGTTAAACTATAGCTATAGTTCGTGTCCACTGGTTATGGACAGTCCATTGATCTGTTATTCTGGCTAGACTCTTTTCTTGTGCTTCTTCTCTCCCCCGAGTGAGTGAGCCCGGCCTTCGGCCGTTGACATGTGGGGATAGGAGAAGGTGGGCCCCACATCACAGACGAGTGTTGGGAGTTGAATCGTGGGTGTGATTCAGTGCTTTGGTGTGATATCATTGTTGAGGGGTGTGAACCCCAGAGGTGTGGACCCCATAGGTTTGGACCTCTCTGAGGTGATGACCTCACTGCTTATTCTACTTACCTTTGATTGTTGCTTCTGCGTTGCTGCTTTGCTTAAGATTTCTACAGCCCAAAGTAGGTTTTATCTATGCATAGTAGTTTCAACCACCGCTTTTGCTCTTTGTTGGGAAGATGACATGACCTACCCGCTTATCAGGTAGATGCTAGCATTTCTGACGTAGAGTCGGAGTATGACTTTGAGAACAATGGATAGGACGAGTAGGGCTTCTTCACTCGAGCTGCCTGAGGATATGGAGTCTTCTTCGCTACCATGATCCGCCGTGTAGATTTTCTTCATGTTTGATTCAGTCCTAATGGACTTCTGCCCAGCATGAGCCGATGAGATGTACTCTGATTATTGTAATAAATAAATGTTGCTACTATATTTCCTTCTGTGTTGTATGGATTTGGATCCGCTCAGATAGAGATTGCACGTGATAGCCTTCCTAGGACTATCACGGAGGTGCAGAGGGTTGGGTTTCCGTTCGCGGAAATCTGGTCCGTTTCACTTCATCCTTGTGGTCACAAGTGTCTTCACTTGATCCTTGTGGTCACAAGCGTCTTCACTAGCATTAGCTCAGGAGCTGAGAGGGTGGGGAGTGGCGGCGGCGCGGTTGCACTCTACGGCGGTGACAGCGGCCAATTGGGACTTAGATCTGTTTCACAACTGGACTGCAATCGACAGAGGCGAATGGAAAACCGTAAGTGGTCTCACCTGTTATTTATAACTGCTCAGTGACCTTTCGGTGCGGGTGGACTCTTCACCTTCTAAGACAAGATTCGTCCAATCTCAGGGGCTCCGCTACGGATTTTGGATTGAGAAGACTTCTACAAGTTCAAGATATCAAAACTTGGCCACACTCTACGGTCAGCTGACCCTTCAATTCGAGAGAAGTACTCGACTTAAGGCTCGGAGACTTCGTGCCATGTGTCCTGCGGTTTTTTCTCTGGATTTTTAGAGATAAGATCGATGGAAACTTCAGATTGACCCCCAGCTTGAATCTGCGATTCGACCTAAGGCTCGGGGGCTACATTCCATATGGACGCTTCAGACTGACCCCCAGCTTGAATTTGCAATCGCATTTTCCATATGGTTTCTCGACTACAAGAGTACAATTGAGACCTTCGAGAGGAGAACTCGGGGACGCTTGGGGACTACTCGAGAAGACTTCAAGACTACCCATGACTTGCTGGAGCACCTTCCAGCCTTGGGATGGTTCAAGTACTATTGAAGACCTCTAGCTTGTAGTGCTCGGGGACGCTTGGGAAATACTCGCAGGAGCCTTCAAGGCTACTCGAGCACATCGCACTCGACTACAAAGTACTCAGGGGCTTGTCGTACGGACATCCCTGGGCCCACCATCGAGGTGGACCATGCCCGTATACGGGACTGGCTATCGGGACTACTCTAGCTTGTGCGCCACTGTGCAAGATGATGTGGACTACAAGGCATCTCGGGACTAGTACTAGATTAGGAAACACTACAACAAAATCGTTGACTAGTGACGCAACCAAATTTTAGCGTCATTGATTTATGATGTTCCTGGCTGATCTCGTCATAATATTTCACTTCCGAGCAAATTTAGTGACAAAAAAAACTTTCGTCATTACGGTTGGTCCTGTAGCCGGGCATTCACTGTTCCATGCTGTTTTGTGACGCCATAAGCTCTGCAAAAGTGTCAGAAACCAACATCGGTCCCACACGTAAGCAGTATTTTAAAAACAGAGTGTTCCAAGTCGTCATAAAATTCAGTAGGGTCCCACATGTAAGCATTCTTTCGAAAATAGAGTGTTCCAAGTCGTCATAAAATTTTCTAGGGTCCCACAACTAGCGCATTTTCGCCAGGTCACCAGAGGCCAAGTCACGAAATGTTGCAAAAACAAATTGCCATTGCTATGGTTCAAACTGGAGACCTATAGGAACAAGACTGCGCTATTTACCACTGCGCCACTTCTTTGTTGTGTCAATTTTACGGGAAAAATTTTCCTTATGCTTAAAATTTTTGGATAATTCTTTACAGTGACCAGGTCCCACAAGTAAGTTTTAGGTGAGTCTTTAATATAATTGCCTATCGAATGGTTGGCGAGACGCTTCACTCAGACTTCGCAAAGACTTTTGACTTCCGCTACGCAGATCTGCAACGACGGCTTGTGGTAGGAATGAAGAATCCTAGCAGTGATGAGAGGGTGAGTTATAAGGCACCTCCCTGCTACCACTACCTAAGTCAGCACGACAAGGTCAGCCTTCTGGTTTGAGCCACTACATTTTCTCCTACAACCTAGGGATGGAGATTTCTAGATTTGGAGATCTAGCGGATTGATGAGCATATACAAATACAGTTGATTCAGATTTCTTCGTACCCTCAGATTTGCACTTCGATTCGTGTTAGAAGTTGATAGGCTATTGACAAATCATAGGCGTTAGATTCAGTTAGTTTTCAATTTGCATCAGATTGATAGGTTCTTCTATTTTACTAGCTTCTGGAGGTGGCTTGGTCCACTGATTTCGTTACATCGGGCCCTCCTGATGCTGATCTTATCCTTGTGGATCGCTATAACAAGTGCGAGCATGGGTATGTTGTCCTTGTCAAGGAACCCTTGTGCACCCTTGGGCGCCGGTATGAAATCTGCGGTCAGGTAAACAATAACTTTTTTAAAATTACAATAGACTTATAGTACTTGTAGTCTTGATGTCAGTGTTGCAAATGGGTAATTGTATGAACATGTATGTATTTGGTGTCTACAGCCTGAAGAACAACAATGTGGGACGTTTATTTGGATTGATCCTCAATGGGATGCTAGGACTACTGCTGTTCTGGAGAGGCTGACAAAGTTTGTTGAAAAAGGTCGAGAGGAAGCAAGTGATTCGAAGGAAGACTTTGAAATTGCTAATAAGCGGCTTGAAGCTACTGCTGTTGAGTTGAAAGAGGTGAAGGCAAAGCTGGAACGGGTTGAGAAGGAGAAGGAATCGATGCTTTGCAAGTTCAATAAAAATAGGTAGTTACGATTGTTATGAAACTTGTTGCTTGTTGATGTTTAACTACTGGTTGTTGCTCACTTCATAGTGATGAACGGCCCTGAATGACATGTAGTGTTATGATAGTTGTTGCTTCTAATGTTTACTTCAGATCATGTAAACGACAAAGGGAACAATAGTGGGAAGGATCGCCAGAAGCTAGCAAGAAGCTTGAAGCTACTTCTCCGCAGAAGCTGCAGGATGGAGCTATGGAAGGATAATCAATGCCTACAAATGTAATTGATGTTTAGTTCTTGAGTGTTGAGAATGGTCATGAGTTGATGGAACTTGTTGCAACTTGGTGTTGTGAACTTTGTGGTTGTGAATTGAGAAACTTGATGCTACCTGATCATAATTATGTTTGCTACTTGGTGTTGTGAACTTTGTGGTCATGAGTTGAGAAACTTGTTGCTACTTGGTGTTGTGAACTTTGTGGTCATGAGTTGAGAAACTTGTTGCTACTTGGTGTTGTGAACTTTGTGGTCGTGAGTTGAGAAACTTGATGCTACCTGATCATAATATGATGTTTGTTGCTCGGTGGACGACAAAGGTCCGGTCTGTTGATGTTTTGCTGGAAGGACCTTCCTGAGTAACGATCACGAAACTGCTTATTTCCTACTGTCGTTCCAAGTCATCATAAAATGGAGGTCCCACATGTAAGCATTTTCGCTAGGTCAAGAAATGTTGCAAAAATAACTTACCATTGCAAGGGTTCAAACTAAAGACATATAGGAACAAGATTGTGTTGCTTACCACTGCACCACTTCTTGGCTCTGTCATTTTAACAGGAAACACTTTCCTTATGGTTGTGCAAGGTGAATCTTGAACATAAATCAGTAATTCGCAGAAGAAACGCTTCACTGCCTTCGCAAAGACTCTCGACTTTTCCTACGTGCGGATCTGCAACGGCTCGTGGCAGGAATGGCGGATCCTAGTAGTGACGGGAAGATGGTTGCACTGCCACCTCCTGGCTATGAGAGGCTGAAACAGCCCGACAAGGTAAATTTTCTGGTTTGAACCATTATATTTTCCCCTATCGTCCTAGGGATTTCTAGATTTGGGGATCTAACAGATTGATGAGCACATAGAATAGATTCAGATTTCATCGTACCCTCATTTTTGCACTACGATTGGTGTTACAAGTTGATAGGCTATAGACAATTCATAGGTGTTAGGTTCAGTTAGTTTTCAATTTGCATCGTTTGATGGATTGATAGGTTCTTGTATTTTACTAGCTTCAGGAGGTGCTTGAAGCCACTAAAGCTGAGCTGCAGGAGGTGAAGAGAGACATACAAGAACAACAAGGTAGAGAACTCATGGCGCAGCAAGAGGCTGTAAATTACAAGCACCTGTATGAGCAATGGTTATAGGACAACATTGCCCAGATGGAAGAGCTGGCCAAATTCAAGGAGATGTCTGACCAATTGTTACATGAACAATTGCAAGAGACCAACAAATACAAGGGAAAGCTGGAACATGGTATCCATGCGATGAAGGTGTATAAGAAATCGGTTGATCAGGTAATTAACGAGATGGAGAAGAACAAGCAATGGATACAACAGAGTATTGTCCAGACGAAGAAGGAGAAGCAACGGATACTGCGCGAGAAAGATAAAAATAGGTAGTGCTTGATTATTATGAAACTTGTTCCTTGTTGATGTTTAATTACTGGTTGTTGCTCCTATGTACTTCATATTGCTGAACGGCCATGCCACGTAGTGTTATGAAACTTGAGCGAAAAGGGATCAATAATGGGACGGATCCTCAGAAGCTAACATGAAGCTTGAAGCTACTGTCACTGAGGTGCAGAAGGTGAAGGGACAGCTGCAGGATGGACCTATGGAAGGAGAATCAATGTCTACAGATGGAAATTGATGATTAGTTCTTATCGTTCTGATTACAAATGGGTGGTTATGATTACTGTGAAAATTGTAATGATGATCATCCTATAATGTTTGCTTCTTGTTGTTGTGAACTTTGTGGTTGTGAGTTGAGAAACTTGATGCTACCTGATCATAATATGATGTTTGCTGCTCGGTGGACGGCAAAGTTCCGGTCTGTTGATGTTTTTCTGGAAGGACCTTCCTGAGGAACGATCACGAAACTGCTTGTTTCCTACTGTGGTTCCAACTCGTCATAAAATTTAATAAGGTCCCACAAGTCAGTCTGATAAAAAAATAGAGGAAAATTAAAAGGATATTATGTCAATAGCAGGGGTTGAACCCGCGGCCAACGGCTATATCAACCGCGTACCATGCAAGGGGCTTGCCAGCAAGCTCTTGTGGGTCGTTGTGGAAAATATCTAGCCTAGAGGCGTTGGTGCACAGATCTACAACCTGCGACGAGAATGGCGGATCCTCGCATCGAAGGGAGGAGAGTGAGCTACGGTCAGGTCAGTACCCTGTTCTGTGCCTCTGCTTTCCCCTTTCGTCATAGGGAAGTGATATTTGGAATTGTGGATTTCGGTTGAAGCACGATTGTTGTTACAAGTTGATTGATAGGCTTTTGTTTAGAAAGTGCAAAACTAAGCATTGATTTCAGGTAGCAATGAATTTTTTTGAAGCATTCGTGTACTCCAGCATCTTTTTCCATTGGTAGTTACTGCTTGGAGGCATCTTCCTACAATAGTAGCCATTGGCATCCTAAAGACAGGTGCAAACACGGGTTGAGAGCTGTGGTGAAGTATGCTTGGACCTTTCTCAACCCAGGCCGCCGGTTTGCTAGCTACCCAAAGGTAATGGCTACTTGGCTACCTGCTTATGTGGTTCCTGTGGTCAACGACTATTGCTAATGGGTCGTTTAATTTGCAGGAAGAAAAAGAGCAATGCGATTACTTCTGCTGGATTGATCCAGAATGGGATGAAAAGTCATATGTTGTTATGCTGAAGCTCATGAAGAAGAAAGAGAAAGCTGAAGAGGATGCAAAGTAGTGGGAGGGGGAATTGGGAAGAGCTAACTGTGAGCTTAGAGAGATTAGGAATGAGCTCAAAATAGCGTGACAAAAACTTCAGAAGGCCACTGCCGAGCTGAAGTCAATTGGGAATTATATGCACAATGTCAAACTCGCGCATGTGCTGCTTGCTTTATTTGTTGTTTTCGCGGGAATGGCGGGATTGATGCTCGGTGACAAGACTAATTAGATGTGTCGATCATGTATCCAGCAAGTGTCACTTTGGTATTGTGAACAATGTGTCGATCATGTATTCTGAACATTGTGCCCTATGCTTCTGAGCATTGTACTGATGATATATTGCCACAATCAACCAAGAAATGCGCGGCAGTTAGTATCCACCACATTGTACTGACCATTTAGTCTGACCTGTTCACATATCCAAGAACGTAATTTCCGTTAGATTCCCCAATAGTCATAACGAATTATTATTGTTATCCTGAAATCAACACAGCAGCAGCGAAGGTTGTTTTGGGTGGCGCAGGAGCAGTGAATTTACTGTAAATGCGGAGAAAGGAACGGTGGATTTGTTGTAACTGGGCATTGATCGACTTCTTCCGCCTGGGGTACAAAGAACAATTTTACAATTGCATCTCCTCCTCTCGGAAGGAAGATCCGTGAGAGTACAGTGCTTTCTTCCCAGTCTCTGTATCAATTTGAATGTGCATTTGACCTGCCACTCTGATGTTTGATCAAACTATTTTCAGGACGCCGGTAGGTCAGTAATCATGTCGTCGAGGCGGTTGCCGTTATCGCTGGTGGTGCTCCCTACCGAGGTGAACATTGACAACGCCGGCCACCTTGCTGCGACCTCGGAGCGGGCCATGGACGACCTCCGTAGCCTACGGGCGACCTGCCGGGAGATGCATCGCGTGTGCAAGAACGCGGCCGTTGGTCGGCGCGTGGCGCTAGAGCGATTTGCCGTTGAGCTGCAGTGGAACGACTGCAAGGGCTACGACGCCCTCCTCGATTGCCTGACCCACATAAGAAACCCGGTGGCATGTTTCCTCTCCGGGATGGACATCCTATTCGGGAAAACTACAGCTCCGGGTCATCCATCGGCAAGCTCGAGGAGGCCGCCCAGGCCGAGCACAATGTGGCAGCCTACGTAGCCGCCATGGTCCTCTACAGGGCCAATGGCGGCGCCGGTGATGATGACAATGCGAGGCGGTACATCAGACAGGTCGAGGGCAAGGAAGAATCGGCAGCCGCGACATCGATGATGATGCAGACGAACAAGGGTTGTCTGCGGTGCCGTGAGGCAGCCTCATAGGTGATCCGGCGAGTGATGTGGCGCCGACGTGCAACACTAGCGCCGCCAGTGGCGTGCGGTAATCATCAGTGCGCAGGCCGCCTGTGCTTCAAGATGAGCTGGGAAGAATGGTCACATTTTTGTAACGAGGAATGTAGAATTCACACTGAATGTGATCTGTTCTTTAGCAAAATAATTGGATATCTACATCCAAACAAATTACCCTAACATGTGAGAGTGATTTTGGATACATTTTGTTTCTAGGTCAATCCACTGATATCTGTTTCTATCTCTCTTCCTTGGTTCCCGTGTAGCAATACACGCACACGCATTGACGTGATGGAAACCAACTTCTGGTCTTCCCTCATTTATTTACCACGACTGGTAGTTGGAATATTTCATCGCAATTTAGAGAGGTGGAAAATCAATATTCGACAATTAAAAAACAAATAATGTGATCTCACTATCTCAGAAACTACGAAATCCGTAATTAGGTTTGCCCAATTCAAAACAAGCAACTTTTGCCAGGAAAGGAATGAAAATTTTTGTCCGGTCTGTTAATGTTTCGTAAACCCAAACACCCGGTCCTGCCTGGGTTGTATTGCCTATCTCATTGCATGCTTTCATTTTGTTGTTACCAAGCATGACTCGTCAATAAGGATGAATGAAGTCGTGGTTCAAACTCTAAGTTAGCTTGCTTGTCTTCACGATTCTCTCCTACTAACCAAGTCTATGAAAAACAAATCTTTGCTCGATGGGGTAGTGTACACTAGATAGAGTAGACACCGTCTTACTGAAAGCCAATTTGTTGCCCATCGCTTCAATTTTCTCTACCTAAGCCACGGCTTCACGTTCGAATTATGCACGTTTTTGGCTCTCCCTAAGAAGGATGATATCATAGCTCACCTTGTCCAAATTTAAAACAAGCATCTTTTGCCATCAAATGATTAAAAATATTTCTCCGGTCTACTCATGGTTCGTAAACTCAAACATCCGACCTCCTTTCGTGCCCTTCTTCTATCGCCTATCTCATAGCAAATGATTTAGTCCGGCCTGATAATGTTTTGTATACCAGAATAACCGGTCTCGTGGGAACTTTCGATCTCATCATGTTCAAGTGAATTAAGTTTGCTCCAAGTTCAACGAGATTGCAAGTTACGCGCCTAGGACATTTGCCTAACACGACCCCCCATGAGACCCAGCGCCTTTCCCTTGGCAAATGAGATCAATTAATATATACTGGAAAACACTTTTGCAACTCCTCCTCAACGAAAGAAAACCCCATCGGCATCTCCTCTCGGCACTAGAAGACCCCATCGGCATCGCCTCCTATCGGCGCAAGTACCGTCGTCCTCTCTCCCAATTCAATCGATTTCTTTGTTCTTTCGACCTTTTCTGCGTCTTTGAGCAAACTAATTTCTATGTGCATTTCAAAGCATGTCCCCCAATGGCCGGCAACTTTCATCGCGTGCCTCCTGTGGAGCTCACTCTCTTATCATCCACGCCGGCTAAATCTCCGGCGGGGCCGAGATGCGGCGACTGCGGCAGGACAGAAACGCCTCAATGGATGGCCAGGCCGATGGGGCCCGACATGCTCTGTGCCGACTACTGCCTTCGTCGCTGGCATGCTGGGCAGCGGTGGGACAGGCGTTCTCTCCGGATCTATCAAACAACAATTCATGTCTCACTGTCGCCACCAGAAGCTGGTGTGGAGTGGGTGGAGTGCCCGAGAGGACGGGCTGGTCGCACGTGGCAGCCGTGGCCCTCCACTACGCCATTAATGTCAAGTGCGCCCGCCGCTTCAACTGTCCCGGAGAGCTCAGGCGCACGGCCGTACCCGTCGCCACCAGAAGCTGGCATGCAGTGGGTGGAGTTCCCGAGAGGCCGGGCTGGCCGCACGTGGTTCTCATGGCTGTCCACTCCGCTACTCATGTCAAGTGCGCCCGTGGCACCGACTGTCCCGGAGAGCTCAGGCGCACGACCGTTCCCATCCCTGCTCGACAGGCCGGCGGCGTTCGCTCGGCCATTGATGTCAAGTGCGCCTGCTGCGTCGACTATCCCAGAGAGCTCAGGGGCACGGCCGTTCCTGTCCCTGCTCGAAAGGCTGGCGGTGTTGCCGGCCGCTCAACCACTGATGTTGGATCCGTTTCTGCTCGATGGCTAGACGGCGCCTTTGATCCTCGACGACCCATATTGGATGAAAAGATAATTGCCAACAATAACAAGTGTCACTTTGCTGTAATGCTTATTAGTAGTTTTTTATTAAGTTTGGTCCCTCCGTATTTGATTATGCTGATTGTATGATCAGAGAACTCTGTTTCCTCCTACGGAGTACTTTGGATGAATGTTTGTTCAAAAAATGTGAACCTATTTTGCCAACAAATCAACAAATAATTTAGTCCGGTCTTGTCACTTTTTCTTAACAGTAACATCCGCCCGTTGCCATCCTTGTGCCACAACTTCCCATGGAAGGTGGTTGCCATCATCAAGAGATCACAGAAGTGTTGATCATATGGCGCGGGGACCCGCACATCAGCCCCTCAACGGTGGAAGATGAATGGAAGCCACTCAAGAGTCAAGACTCAAGAGGCGCCCGTTGCTTACCTTCTCACCAAAGCAGCACAACTTCCCAGGCAAGGCGAGTAACTCCACATAAATCGCCATTCCTACCCCCACCATCAGCGTCCTCGCCAATTCCGAACCACTCTACCACTTACCAAACACTCGTGCCTCACTCCTACTGCCCGGCCGACGCAATGAAGCGATCAGGCTCCCCGTCGCGCCGGCTACCCCCCACCGGTTCTGCATCGTGCCGGCTATCCCCCACCGGCTCCCCGTTGCACCAGCTCTCACCCTCGCCCTTCAACTGATCCTCCGGTGCCACATCCTCTTCATGCGCGCGTGACTAGGTGTCGCCGCACGACGGCCAGCACTTCACCCGCATGTTCACGGAGGCACTGTGGGGCCACATCCACAGCATGCCGCCGCTGCGCTCCGATGCCACCAACGTCGACCCGCCGCCGCCGAGCTCTGATGCCGCCAACATCGGCCCGCCGTCGCTCATCGGTGGTTTCCCAAGAGCCAGTGGTGGCTCACTGGTGGATTCCCAGCATCCTCTACCGTCGCTGCCGCCGCCCTTCGACGACACCAACGTCGACCCACAGTCGATCGCCAGTGCTTTGCCAGGAGCAGTTGGTGTCATGTCGGCGGATATCCAGCCTCCTCCACTGTCGCCGCCTCGAAAGCTTACGTTTACGGTTACCCTTCCTGGTGGTGAGTTTGACTCCAACTCCCAAGCTGACACAGACTCGTTTGAGGACCGTTTCCACGGCTACATCCCTCCGGTCCCCCAGGGTGATGCTTTGCGCATCTTTCGGCACTTGAAAGGCACGTATGGGTGCCCTGTCTGCCCCAACCTTATGCACCGGTGGCGCAAGCTAAATGAGGTCAAGGACCAAGTCCTTGGAATGGCCAAGTTTGCGCCCCTGAGGCAGAACTACAGGAAGATGTGGAGCCACCACCGCGTCGTGACTAGGAATGAGGGATGGATGGAGTAGATGGAGTGAGCGAGCCGCGTCGGTGAAAGATCTATGCTGTTATGTTATCTGTGGTGTTAATTAGTATCTTTAGATTTTGTTGGAACATTATCTTATGTATGTGAAGTTTGTGATGTTATGTTATCAGTGATGTTACTTAGTATCGTTAGATTTCGTTGGAACATTGTCTTATGTATGTGGAAATTGTGATGTTTAATTAGTCACTTTAGAATAGACTTTGTTTCCTACTTTGGATGGATGTTAGTTCGAATAATGCGATCGTATTTTCCTAATAACAATTCAACGAACCATTTAGTCCGGTCCGGTCACTTTTGCAGATCAGTAAGATCCGGCCGTTGTCATCCTATTTTGCCCACAAAATCAACACTGAATTTGGTCCAGTCTGGTCACCTTTTCTTATCAGTAACATCCGGCCGTAGCCTTCCTCGACAGGCCGATGCACTTGTTGCCTAATTTCCCATGGAAGCTTGCCACAACTCCCCATGGAAGGCGGTTGCCATCATCAAGAGGTTAGGGACGTGTGGGTATACCCAGATGGTACCCACATGTCAGCCACTCAAAGCTTGAAGATGAATAGCAGCCACTCGATCTAGAGGCCCGTTGCTTAGCTTGTCACATAAGCTTGCACAACTTCTCATGGAAGCTGGCGATTGTATTCCTACCACCATCTGCGTCCTCGCCAGTTCTGAACCACTCTACCCATAGTTCTCTTCCCAAACACTTGCGTTTCAGTCCTACTGCCCGTCCGACTCAATGAAGCAATCAGTCTCCCCCAGACACACAGAGCTCAAGCGCATGGCCGTACCCGCCCCTGCTCGTCGGTCTGGCGGCGTTGCCAGCCTCTCGCCCACCACCTCCTCAGGAGCCGAATCTGGGTCCTGGCTATCACCGCGCGGCCTCCACTTCATCCGCACCTACTTAGAGTGGCAAGGGCGTCAATTCCACGGCACGGAGCAGCCCCGCTTCCCAGCCTCCTCCACCACTTGCAGAGTTGGACTCCGACTCCAATTCCGACTCCAACTCCCACACCCAAACTGACATAGACCATCTTAAGACCTTTGCTCTGCGCGTCTTCCGGCACACTACCAACACCTACGGGTGCCCTGTCTACCCCAACCGTATGGACCGGTGGAGGAACCTGAATGAGATCAAGGACCACGTCCTTGGGATGGCCAGGTATGAGGCCCTAAGGGAGGCCAACATGAAGAAGCGGAGCCACCACCGTGTCTTGTCCAGAAACGAGGGATGGATGTAGATGGAGTGAGCGAGCCGCGCCAGCGGAAGACCAATGCCAATATGTTATCTGTGATGTTAATTAGTATCTTTAGATTTTGTGGGAACATTGTCTTATGTATGTGAACATCATGATGTTAATTAGTAACTTTACATTTCCATGAAACATGTTCTCATGTTTGTTCGGCCTGTTCGTGTTTCGTAGACAAGAACATCCGCTCTTATTGTACTTATACATGATCGTGTTTCCTAGCTTGACACATGATCTGGAGAGGTTGAAGATCAATATTGGAGGATTAATAAGAAATAGCAATGTGATCGTTGCTCACCTTGACCAAATTCAAAACAAGCATCCGGTTATTGCCAAACATCTGAAATGCTAATGCATCCCAAACCCAAACCATGTTTGTGATTTTCGTTATCGTTTGTTTGTTGATCAATCCCCTTGTTTGAAGTTGTTTTTGCTTTGTTTCCCTAACCATCTCTATTCCTTGTCTCCTCTCATAAACTATGAAATCATAGATCACCTTTGCCCAAAATCAAAACAAGCATCTTTTACAGGTCCGAAAATATTTGTCCTTTCTGTATATTTTTCTAGACCGAAACATCCAGTCTGTTAATGCATCCCATACCCGAGCATCCGGTTTAATGGCAGTAAACAGTTCATCTCTTCATGTTGAAGTGCTTGTAAATATAGTTTGCTCCAAATTCACTAAGATTACAAATTTACATAGTTCTTTTCTTTGCAAAAGGCCGTTACATTATTAGAGATCGAGGCGCCTCCTTGCATTAGAGTGATACAAATCCCGAAGAGACACCCCGACTTTCCCTGAAACTGAGATCTATTAATATATCGGACTCTCCCAACTCCCTCCATTGCCTTGTCTCAAACTCTCTTCCTCCAGAAAACCACAACCACAATGCCTTCTTCTCCGATTCGACTTCCCGCCTCCCTGTTCCCTTCCAACCCCTCCTCCATCGGGACACCACCCGACTCCCCCCAACCAAGCGCATGCGAGCCATCCGAGCCCTCCTTGAGTGAATCTGATGTAGAAGACATGGAAAGGCAGGAGAGCGAGGACAGCGAGGATGAGTACGACTACGTGGAAGAGGATGAAGAGGAAGAGGAAGAGACGTGGGCGGCCATTGAGAAGAAGCGATTGGTGGCCAATAAGAGGAAGCGGGTGGGGGCCAACAAGAGGAATCAACAAACGGAGGCGTTTGTGAGGTAGCTTTTGAAGGATGACAAGGCCGGTAAACTTGATTCGTTCAAGGACATTCCATCGGCGAAGAAGAAAAGGGTGCGGAGGTGGAGGAGGAGGTGGACTCGAAGAGGACCAAGAAGAAGATGGACCTCGGTGCTGGTCCTTTAAATGCCAGCCCCGCCAATGCCGGTCCTGTGCCTCCCCCAGCCATTGAAGCTCCCTTGACGCCAGAGTCATCGGGGAACTCCTAGGAGGGGTCGTCTTAGATAACTTGGATTTGGGTTTTCTTGTTCATGTTCAAATAGGTGGTCTTGTGGATGGAAAGATCAATGGTATGTTTTCTTTTGGATGGAAAAGATCGATCCCCTGTTTTCCTGCTTTGTGAATCTTGTAGTGGTAGGAAAATCCCCTGTATCCCCTGTTATCCATGAAGAACATGGGTGTTCTTCTTTTCCATGATCACCTTCCTTGCTTCAGTGGATGTCCCTGGTCATGATGTGTTGCCATAGTCTGAGATGTAATGTCTTGTCATGTGATATTTTGTTCTTATCCCACCGCACCGCATTGCAGATACACATGTAAATGATGACCGATTTTACAAATTTACCGTTTGACTAAATTCACCATTTTGCCAAGAATATATAGAATGTAAATGATGGTCAACTTGCCCAAATTATTCAACTTAAATGTGCACATACATGATACATCCCCATAGACCTACACTCATACAGTAGCACAGGTGCGCACAAACACACACCCAGCATCGAAATCTTCGGACTTGGCAACGAGGAAGACAACAGACACGGTCATGGAGATGGATACGGCACACGCCTATCCCGCCATACCTAATGCACGATGGAATGTAGCATAACGAGGATCCGTGCAGAGATATTCCTCCAATGCACAGTGCCTACCCCTCGACTTCATGGTACATCCCGAGCGACCAATGCCAGAAGCATGCTGTAGGATGTCATGAAAACCCAGCTGCTGGTGAGCAAGATTGTAGTAAGGGCACACACAGTGACCATGGCGAAGCACATGAGTGTAACCCTAATCCTGTAGCCAAGCCAAAGCATGTTTCTTCATCTCCTCCGTTTCTTCCTCGTCCGCTTCGTCCATATCGTACAGATCATATGGATCCAAGTACCCCGGCCGCTGCGGAGTTGGCACAACATGAAAGTTGGCAGTTCCTCTATTCGCATCAGAAGCCATCCTCCTACACACTCGCCAACAACGTAAACATGATAAGCACTGACTAGAAACAATGATTGTAACCTGTAAAAACACGACACGAAAGCTAATGAGAGCCTGTGTGGTTCAAGGACCGGTGGATGGTCGCTTCCTGGTGTGATGAGTGATTGACAACGTTGTATGGACTGACTCTTGGCTAAGTACTGCATGTGCAGGTTGCGGCTTGACTGGTGTTGGTGCAGATGAAGAGAAAGCACGAAAGGTCGTTGTCGGGTAGGCCTTCAGGTGTGGAGAAGACAAGTAGGCTTGGCTCGAGGGACCTGGTGTCCAGCGGGGTCAAGTGCGGGCCACATGGTGGCAAGAACGGCAAGATGAAGTCATGGACGGTTTCTTGGTTGAGCCTCAAAACAAAGGTCGAGCCGGGACTACGTGGGAGCCGAGTCATGAGTGGTGATAGGCGGAGGCTACACCGAGTTCGCGGGGTTTCCAGTGGTTCACTAGAAAACTGTTGGGTTCCTTGGTTCATCCACAAAGCCAAGACCGAAGACCGGAGGCAGCAGCACCAGGACCGGACTGACCGGTGGGTCTGACCGGTGTGCGACGACGCAGTCTAGAGACTTCGAAGCGGAGGATACATGTTGGGATCGCAAGGCTTGCGTCAAGGCTAAGCAAGTTTGCATCGCCGGGCATCCATCCCATGGTGCTATGACGAAGTTTCCCAAAAGGCCCTTCGGGGGCGTGTATCTTAGTTTAATGTAATAGGGGTAGTTTCGTCTTTCGGCTAGCCTCCATATAACCCAAGTGGTGAGAGGATGGCAGCCATCTCTTGGAACCCTAGCTCATTTGCTTTTGCTATTTTCCCTTCCTATTTTCCTTAGGATTTAGAGGACTAGCTTGAGAGCTTCATGGTGAGATCTTGTGAGAGGGAAGGATGATTGGGAGGCAAGCTAGACCTTGTATGAACCTTCATGGTATGTATAGATGATTCGGTGTGGTTCCACAAGGCTTGATTGTGTTCTTCTCGTTTTCCCTTTTTGGTGATTTTCAGAGCCGTTTATTGGCGATTTTCTTGTGGCGGTTTTGAGACCTTTCTCTTTGGGATTTGGTGGGGGATGTATGCATGAACCCTTCGTGGTTACCCCCACAGGGTGTACAAGTTGAGGAAGGCGCTGTATGGGCTGAAGCAGGCGCCTAGAGCTTGGTATGGCAGGTTGAGAGGGTTCCTGTTTGAGAGAGGTTTTGAGATGGGGAAGGTAGATGAAACCTTGTTTCTCCTCAGGCAGGGCAAAGAGATCCTAATTGTGCAGGTGTACGTGGATGATATTGTCTTTGGTGGCTCGTCTAACTCTTTGGTTGCAAGGTTTGCAGAAGACATGAGCAGGGAATTTGAGATGAGCATGATGGGTGAGTTGCAGTTCGTCCTCGGGCTCCAGATCAAGCAATCGAAGGAAGGAACTTTCGTACACCAAGCCAAGTGCACCAAGAACATTGTGAGGAAGTTCAAGATGGAGGACTCCAAGGCCTTGACAACGCTGATAAGTACGACTACGGCTCTTGATACGGACGAGGACGGTGAACACGTGTGAGGACCATGTGTGGTTCGAGGACCGGTGGATGGTCGCTTCCTGGTGTCATGAGTGATTGACAACGTTGTGTGGACTGATTCTTGGCTAAGTATTGCAGGCGCAGGTTGCGGCTTGGTTGGTGTTGGTGCAGGTGAAGAACAAGCACGAAAGGTCGTTTCCGGTGAGGCCTCCAGGTGTGGAGAAGACAAGTAGGCTTGGTTCGAGGGACCCGGTGGCCAGCGGGGTCAAGTACGGGCTGCATGGTGGCAAGAACAGCAAGATGAAGTCTGTGGACGTTTTCTTGGTTGAGCTTCCAAACCAAGGTCGAGCCGGGACTTCGTGGGAGCTGAGTCATGAGTGGTGATTGGCGGAGGCTACATCAAGTTCGCGGGGTATGCAGTGGTTCACCAGAAAACCACTGGGTTACTCGGCTGAGCCACAAAGCCGAGGCTGAAGACCGGGTGTAACTGTCAGGACAAAACCGGTCTGACCGGTTTGGGAAACCGGTCTGACCAGTTTGGGGTCGCATGGCGCCGGGAAGCTTCGAAGCGGAGGACACGCGTCGGGATCGCAAGGCTTGCGTCGAGGCTAAGCGAAGTGCGGTCGCCAGGCATCCGTCCGATGGTGTTACGACGACAATTTCCCAAAGTGCCCATGGTGGGCGTGTATCCTAGTTTATGTAATAGGGGTAGTTTCGTCTTTCAGCTAGCCTCCATATAACCCAAGTGGTGAGAGGATGGCAGCCATCTCTTGAAACCCTAGCTCATTTTCCCTTTGCTATTTTCCTTCCTATTTTCCTTAGGATTTCTAGGACTAGCTTGAGAGCTTCATGGTGAGATCTTGTGAGAGGGAAGGATGATCGGGCGGAAGCTAGACCTTGTATGAACCTTCATGGTATGTATAGATGATTCGGCGTGGTTCCTCAAGGCTTGATCGTGTTCTCCCCGTTTTCCCTTTTTGGTGATTTTCGGGGCCTTTTCTTGGATTTCCCGTGGTGAGGTTTTGGGAGCGTTTCTTTGAGGGACTCTTGTTGGATGTCACATATGAGGACCTTGTGCCTCTTTGCTTGGTGATCTTGCTCCAACAAACCCTCCGAAACGGCTTCAATTTGGTGGAGTTCATGGAAGGGTGTTCTTGAGGGTTGACTTCCGTTTCCTCTTGATTGGGTAGGTTTTGGGGACCGAGCTTCTAGCCAAAGGTAGCCCACGAGGTACCCCAGCTGTCCCCAAAGTCTCACTTGAATCCATGGAACGAATCGGGAGATCGATTGAGGTGAAGGTTGGTTTTTTCCCGCGGGCTGAGTTCTTCCCGACTGCCTAGGCAAAACCGGCCTGACCGGTTTCCCAAACCGGTCTGACCGGTTTAGCCCCAGTGGGCTGTCTTGCGGGTTTTTGGACAGGAGAGCTTCCTTCATGCTATGGCTTTTCTTGTTCAAAGGTTGAAGGGTTCTTGAGGCAGTTTTGGATAGGTTTGGTCTCAAAGGTCTTTTGGGGATTTCCTGGACAAAACCGGCCTGACCGGTTTGCCAAACCGGCTTGACCAGTTTCCCCTGCCTGTGAGAGGCTAAGTCTCAGAAGGTCGGTCTGACCGGTTTCAGAAACCGGCCTGACCGGTTTTGGCTGCCAGCAGCTGTTTCGAGTTGTTTTTCGCTGCGTGTTTCGAGTGGCTGTTGGTTGGATCTTACTCCTAAGTCTAGTAGCACTCCAGTGGCTACGTGGATTTGGCAAGAGAAGCTTGCGGAGGTGTCCGAGTGATTTTGGGTTCATAGGCCGAATTCTTGAGTAGAATTTTTATCGGCTCCCATTCACTCCCCCCTCTCTGGTTCGCCGTTCTGGTCCTTCAAGTGGTATCAGAGTCGGTTACGGGTTTTTATTGACTCTAACCAGTCTAAGATCCAAAGATGGCGTACCAGGAACGGGGATCGGGTCCTCCGCACTTCGATGGAAAGAACTACCAGATGTGGCAGAGACGGGTGGCTGCGTTCCTCCGTGGCAAGGGACAGATCCTTTGGGATGTTACGGTGAACACAGCTTATGTTCATCCGATTAACTTCCTTGCTCCGGGATCGAGGGACATGTTCGATGCCAACAACAAGGCGGTCGACTACTTGTTTCGTGCTTTGTGTCAATCCGAATTCGATCAGGTTCAGACAGAGGACTTAGCTTGTAGGATTTGGTTGGAGCTGAAGAATGCTCATGCTGGAAATGCTGAAGTTCAGGCACGGTTGTATGCGACCTACCGGAGAGAGTACGAGAACTTCACTCATCTCGCCGGTGAGTCGATTGATGCCTTGTTCCAGCGGTTCACGGTGGTTGTGAACAACATGAGGGCTAATGTGGACGTCCTCCCGTACGATGATCATGATAGAGCTGTGAAGCTCTTGCACGCGCTGGATCGTACCGTATGGGATGGAATGGTCGAGGCCATTCTTGAGTAGAAGTATACCACACTGACGGTGAACGAGCTGTTCTCCAAGCTCAAGTCAGCTGAGGTTGATCGTGGTTTCACAACCCGTCTTGAGAGCCTGACTGACTCCCACAGTCTTGCTCTCGTCGGTGGCAAAGGTGCTATGTCTAACGCTAACGCATCCAAAGATGGCGCAATTGGCAGAGGTCCAATCATGTCGAGCCCCCAGCAGGCAAAGGGCCAGGTTGGTGGTATGGTGACTAGCTTGTAGGCCGGGACGTGTTGCTGCTTGGCGAAGAATTGACATCCTTGGCACTTTCTGACGAGTTCTTCAGCGTCGGCCAGGGCTGTGGGCTAGTAGAAAGCTCATCGGAAAGCCTTGCTTACCAGCGTGCGGGAAGACGCGTGGTTGCCGCAGACGCCTTTGTGGATCTCCTCCAAGATGGCCTTGCCTTCATCCAGAGGTATGCACTTCATGAGTACTCCAGAAGTGGCACCCCGCCTGTAGAGCTTGTCTCCGACTAGTACGTAGGTCTTGGCTCGGCAGACGAGTTGTTCGGCCGTGTTCTTGTCGGAGGGAACCTTCTGCTCGTGGATGTAGTCGATGAAGGGTTGTCACCAGTCCACGTCAATCATCATGACCTCCTGACTGGGCTGTGATGGCACAGGGTCAGTGGTCGCTGGCGCCGGCTCCGGGATGGATGGCGCGTGAAGCTCGTGGACGAAGACTCCGACGGGTACTTGCGCGCGAGTAGAACCAAGCTTCGATAGGACGTCCGCTGCAATGTTGTTGTCGCGGACGACGTGGTGGAACTCGAGACCGTAGAACTTGTTCTCGAGCTTGCGGACTTCCAGACAGTAGGCGTCCATGTTCTCCTTGTTGCGATCCCAAGATTTGTTGACTTGGTTGATGACCACTGCGGAGTCGCCGTAGACTAGTAGCCGCTTGATGCCCAAAGAGATTGCGAGGCGAAGCCCATGCAGTAGGGCTTCGTACTCGGCTTCATTGTTTGAGACCTTCCAGAAGATCTGCAGGACGTACTTGAGTTGTTCGCCCTTTGGAGAGATCAAGAGTACCCCTGCACCTGCGCCCTCGAGCTTGAGTGATCCGTCAAAGTACATCACCCAGTGTTCTGGCCGCTCGGTTGGAGTTGGTAGCTGATTCTCCCGCCACTCTGCCATGAGGTCGACTAGTGCCTGAGACTTGATAGCAGTACGTGGCTTGAAGTCGATGTTGAGGGCGCCGAGTTCGACTGCCCACTTGGAGATTCTTCCAGTAGCATCTTGATTGCAGAGTATGTCACCAAGCGGGTAGTCGGTGATGACGACAATCGAGTACTCCTGGAAGTAGTGTCGTAGCTTCCGCGAGGTGATGAGCACTGCGTAGAGTAGCTTCTGGACCGGCTGGTACCGTGCCTTTGACTCTGACAGAACCTCGCTGACGAAGTAGACTGGTCGCTGGACTGGGTAGGCGTGGCCTTCTTCCTGCCGCTCGACAACGATGGCAGTACTGACCACATGAGTAGTCGCAGCAAGGTAGAGCAGTAGCTGCTCCTTTTTGCGAGGAGCCGTGAGGACCGGTGGCTTTCACAGGAAGTCTTTGAGCTGCGCCAGAGCTTGATCAGCCTCCGCGGTCCACGCGAACTTCTCTTGGTGCTTGAGTAGCTTGAAGAAGGGTAGTCCCCGTTCTCCAAGCTTCGAGATAAATCTGTTCAGGGCCGCCATGCACCCGGTTAGCTTCTGGACATCCTTGATGCAGGTTGGAGCTTTCATGTTGGTGATGGCGGAGATCTTCTCGGGATTGGCTTCGATGCCGCGATGGCCGATGGTGAAGCCGAGTAGTTTCCCAGATGGTACACCGAAGACGCACTTGTTGGGATTGAGCTTCCATTGGTACTCTCGCAGGGATGCGAAAGTCTCTTCAAGATCGGCGATGAGCGTATCGGAGTTTCTGGTCTTGACGACCACGTCATCCACATAGGCTTCGACATTCTTGTTGAGTTGCTTCTTGAAGCAGGCCTGGATAGCTCGCTGGTATGTAGCGCCGGCGTTCTTCAACCCGAACGACATTGTCGTGTAACAGTAGGCGCCGAACAGGGTGATGAACGCGGTCTTCTCCTGGTCTTCTTCCTTGATAGCGATCTGGTGGTACCCGGAGTAGCAGTCGAGGAAGCAGAGCAGGTCGCAGCCCGCCGTGGAGTCGATGACTTGATCAATCCTCGGCAACCCGAAGGGGTCCTTGGGGCAGTGCTTGTTGAGGTCGGTGTAGTCGACGCACATCCTCCACTCGTTCGTGTTCTTCTTGCGGACGAGGACGGGGTTGGCGAGCCACTCAGGATGGAAGACTTCACGGAAGAAGCCCGCCGCAAGTAGTTTGGCGAGTTTCTTCTTGATGGCATCCCGTCGGTCGTCGGCGAAGCGGCGGAGATGTTGTCGTTTGGGGGTAGCTTTAGGGTCGACGTTGAGTGAGTGCTCGATCAGCCTCCTGGGCACCCCTGGCATGTCTGCTGGTTTCCACGCGAAGATGTCTCGGTTAGCCCGAAGGAAGCTGACGAGCGCGTCTTCCTATTTCGGGTCAAGACCCGCCCCGATCATGGTAGTCTTACTGCTGTCACCCGTCCCGAGGTCAATGGCCTTCACTTGAACTTCCTCGGATGGCTGAGGCTTGTTTGCTGTGTCGGCCTTCTCAGGTATCTCGACTTCGGTTGGGGCGAGCCTCTTGGATGCAGTGAAGATTTCCATCATTGCATTGGGTACTTGATTGGTTGCTGCGAGTTCTACGGCTTCGGTGTCGCAGTCGAATGAGATCTTCAAGTCCCCTTGTAGTGTGAGTACTCCGGCAGGACTTGGCATCTTGAGTACCAAGTAGGTGTAGTGTGGTACCGCTATGAACTTGGCGATAGCTGGTCTGCCGAGAATGGCATGGTAGGAGGTTTCGAAGTTCGCAACCTCGAACTTGATGTACTCAGTGCGGTAGTTGTCCCTTGTCTCCCCGAAGGTAACTGGCAGGACCACTGAGCCCAGTGGAATAGCCGCGTTACCGGGGACGATGCCATAGAAGGGTGACGCGCTCTTGGTGAGCATGTCGGTGATGTCGAGCTTCATCTTCTTCAAGGTCTTGGTGAAGAGGACATTGAGTCCGCTCCCACCGTCGATGAGTACCTTGTTGAGTCTGGAGCCTGCGACTACAGGTTTCAGGACGAGTGGAAAACGTCCTGGTTCGGAGAAGCTTGTCCATTGATCCGTGCGGGAGAAGGTGATGGGTACCTCCGACCACCTTAGAGGTGTCGGCACCGCTGGTTCGATGTTCAAGACTTCCCGTCGGGTGGCCTTCTGAGACCGTTTGGTGGGTAGTCCGCCGAAGAGGACATTCACCGTCTTGTCGGGTTCTTGGAACTCGCCGTTGCCTTCGTCGACTTTCTTCTTGCCCTTCTTGTCGTGAGGAGGCCGTGGATAAGGAGTGTCCTTGAGTGCTCGCCGGAGCTGGTAGCACTGCTCGGTGGTGTGATTGCCGTCCAGATGCCACGGGCACTTCTCTGTGAGCAAGTCTCTGAAGCCGCCTGAGGTCTTCTTCGAGTTGTCCTTCACAGGGCGCTGTATAGCCGCGACAGTGTTGTCTGGCTTGCGCTTGCGGTTGGAGTTCGAGTAGTTGTTGTTGTGGCGACCCCCTTGATCCTTGTTGTTGTTGTTGTGGCCGCCCGTGTTGTTCTTGCTCTTGCCGCGAATAGAGTCGTACTTGGCGTTCGCCTTGTCCTCTTCCTCGGCCCATGATGTGATCATGTCCTTAAGCTTAGTGATAGAACTCGGGCGGCGACGACCGAAGTCTTCGAAGGTGCGACGGTGGTAGAGCCCGTCTTGGAAGAGGTCGATGACTTCTTTGTCGGTGACGTCGACTACGGTCGTGCGCTTGTCGAAGAAGCGTCGCATGTACTGGCTAAGCGTCTCCCTTGTTCCTGCTTGACCATCACCAAGTCCATGTGTGTACCTGAGCACCCCATGGCGCCCGCGAAGTTGCTGGTGAACTGAGCCTTCAGCTGGTCCCACTCGTCGATCGAGTTCTTGTCGAGCGACTCGAGCCAAGTAAGTGGAGCTTGACCCAGACAGAAGGGGAAGAAGAGGCACTTTGCGTCATTGTTACCACCAGCGTTTTCGATAGCCAGGGCATAGCACCTGAGCCACTGAACTGGGTCTTGCTTCGCGTCGTACTTGGTGATCCCGAGAGGTTTAAATTTCTCAGGGAGAAGTAGGTTGCGAAGTCGTGCAGAGTAGGCGGGGAAGCCGTCGCTGTCGCTTGCTTCAGTAGTCTTCTTGCAACGGATCTCGTCGATCCTGTGGCGAGCGTCGTAGCCACCACGTGCGTTGCCGGTGGCGTGGCTGTTCGCGTGGCCTCGGCCTCCGTGATTGCCGCCGCCACCGGCTCTTCTTCCGGCGCCATGGGATGAGCTTCCGCCGCTGCTGCCACCACCACCGCCGTCGCCGCGACTACCACCAGCGCCGCCGCGGCTACCACCGGCGCCACCCTGGCTGTTGCCGCCCTGTGAGGGTCCTCCAGCCGAGGCCCTAGAGCGGTTGGGATTTGGCTGGTGTTCTCCACGGACACGGTTGCGTCCGCCATCTGCCGGGCTGCAACTAGTGGCTTCGTGATTTCTGGCTTCGTGATTTCTGACGGGGGGTACTTGGGCAACCCTGTTGTCGACCCGCATGAAGTAGGCATGTTCAGCGAGCTTGGCGATGACTTCGCCTGCGCGGATCCCCTGGGCCTGCCGTGCTATCATGGTGATAGACATGAGGCACTGCTCAGGAGTGGTGTGTACCCGGTTGGCAACTTGATCCAGAGCCTCATTGAGGTTCCGGATGGGGAGAGTCTCCCGGAGACGTCTGCGTCGATCGTTCCGCTTCCTGTTGCGGTCACGTCGGCGTTCTTGTCTTCAGTGGTCTCGTCGGGAGGTGCGTTGGCAGACAACTCATCCTCTGAGATGTCGTCAAGGTACCGGTCGGGTCGATTCTCCGTAGTCCCGGCGTCACCGGCCGCCATGAAGACTTCGCGGTCGGGGGTGCAGAGACTGGAGTCAGTAGTCGCCACCTCGGTTGGGGTGTGCTCGTCGTTTTGAGCCAGCGGGGTTCCCTCCTGGAAGGAGAGTGTATCGAGGTAGGCGACACAGCGTGAGTTGTCATCTGTCTGGTTTGCAGGCTTGCGGTCGGGCCAGTAGACGAATCTGCCGGCGGGAGTAGATGTAATGACCAAGCCGGTAGCAGGGCCTGACAGCAGTTCCTCAGTCATGTTGAGCTCAGACTCGGACTCGATTGGGTCCGATCCGAAGTCGAACTCGTATGAAGAGTTCGAGTAGTAGCCGGATGCGATGTTGGAGTCCGAGGAGTACTCGGATGCGATCTCCTTGCCGGCTCGGCGTGCGGCGAGAGCTTCCGCGTGGGCCCTACTAGAGTTGCAGAGACCGTATGGGAAGTGCTCGTGAAGAGGGGCCGCTTCACACGATGGCTCAGGAGCCGGCTCGCATAAGGCGATCCAGGGTGACGTCGAGTTCGAGTTGGAGGCGGATCCAAGCTCGAAGTCGGTGACTTGGTTGTAGAGCGAAAATTCACCGAATTTCTTGGTGAGTTTGCCCGTGACGACTTCGGGAAGTGTCACGAGCCCGGTCTCCGGGTCCGGGGTCATGGTGAGGTAGCGCTGGAACGATCCCGCGCCGTCAGCAGTGCAGACCCAGGAGCCGAAGACGAAGGTGTCGCCGCGGTTGAAGGCGGCGGTTGGCTTGATGACGATTGAAGCCGTCGAGTTTGCCATGTGATCTTCGGCGAGAGCCCCTACCTGGCGCGCCAGCTGTCGGTGTTTTAGACCGGCAACCTACCAAGGGGAGTACCTGAGGTAGATGAATGTGGCCTCGCCGAGATCGGTAACTCGAAGGAGAGACACGTGGCACACAATTTAGATAGGTTCGGGTCGCGAGGTGCGTAATACCCTACGTCCTGTATGTTGCGTAGCTCTGGATTGATTGGGTGTGTTTACAAGGTGATGCGGATGAAGAGATAGGGGTCCCTGCCTCGCCTTATATAGTTCGGGAGGCAGGGTTACAAGTCGGTTTGCCAGAGGAGTTCTAGTCGTGTACGGCTAGGAGTACTCTACATGGATCCGGGCATGTCTAGCTTCCTAACCGAGTACTAGTCCTCTGTATGCCTTGCACTCCACGCCATCAGGTGCCGTGTAGCCGAAGTCGAGTAGTCCCAGGGGCCCGCGGACTAGTCGGTCCCAGTACCCACCTGAGTAGTGGGCCTAGGGATGTCCGTACGACACCTGCTGGAGGAATTAAATCGGCCAGACCGGTTTGGAAACCGGTCAAACTGGTTTGGGCTGCTCGTACAGCGAAACCGGTCAGACTGGTTCCAGAACCGGTCAGACCGGTTTGGAGGCAGCAGGGTGACCAGTTTGGTTTTCGTGCTCGGGATGAGGCTTGGTTCAGGTCCTTTGGTCGTGGTCCAGATGTTTGTCATGGTGAGTCTGGTGGTGGTCAGTTTGCTAGACGTTCTCTACCTCGTGCTCAATACGATGGTGGGAGGAGTCGTAGCTTTGAGATGGAGAGGAGGACCGGTCCACGGTCTTCCTTTTGTGGTTTTCGTTCTCCTCCAGCAAGACAGGGGTGGTTCCCTAGTGGTGGTTCTCGTGTTGGCTTTCGTGGTGGTAGCTTTGATAGGCGTGATGATTTGGTTTGTGCTAACCCCACTTTGGAACAAATGGCTCGGCACTGGTTTTACTCTTTTGGTACTAACCCCAGTGCAGAGTCATTTGTTCACTCACGTGCTCGTTGTTGAATTTCAGGTGGGAGACTTGAGGAATGTTTGGTTGATTGACTCCGGTTGCTTGAGGCATATGACCGGAGACAAGGGGTGGTTCTCAAGTCTCATCCTGGTGGTGTCCAAGACATACATCACCTTTAGGGACAATGGGCGAGGGCGTGTGCTTTCAGAAGGTGAGAATAAGGTAAGTGAGAAGGTCACTCTCAGGCGAGTTGCTCTTGTTCAATCGCTCGGGTTCAATTTGCTTTCCGTGTCCCAGCTGTTAGATGAGGGTTTTGAGGTATTGTTTCGGCCTGGTGGTTCTCGGATTTTGGATTCTCGAGGAGACCTAGTGTGCATGGTCGTTCCCGAGGGTCAAGTGTTCCGAGTGGATTTCTCTCAGTCTTCTGGTGTGGAGCGTTGTTTCTTGGCTGGTTCTTTGAGTGAGTTGTGGAAGTGGCATAGGAAGTTGGGCCACTTAAGCTTTGACTTTTTTCTCGCTTGGGTAAACTCAATTTGGTCCGAGGATTGCCACGGCTGAGGTTTTAGAAAGAGTTCGTTTGTGCGCCGTGTCGGCATGCTAAGATGGTAGCTGCTTCCCATCCACCCCTCACCCATGTGATGACGGAGCATCCATGCGAGCTGCTCCATATGGACCATGTTGGCCCAGCTCGTGTGAGATCCGTGGGTGGGAAGTGGTACGTCCTGGTTGTGGTGGACGACTACTCTCGGTATGCGTGGGTTTTCTTTCTTGAGTAGAAAGGGGAGACGTTTGGTTTTGTTCGAGATCTTGTCTTGAGGTTGAGAAACGTGAGGCACGGAGATGCCATACGAGCGATCCGCAGTGATAATGGCTCGGAATTTAGAAACTCTCATTTCGAAACCTTTTGCCATGACTTGGGTCTTGAACACCAGTTCTCTAGTCGGTATACGCCTCCCCAGAATGGCGTGGTTGAAAGGAAAAACAGAACCTTGTGCGAGATGGCTCGGACGATGCTCGATGAGCATAGGACTTCGAGAAGGTTCTGGGCTGAGGCGGTGAATACCGCGTGCTATGTGTCGAACAGGATTTACCTCAGGGTGCACAAGAAGAAAACATGCTATGAGTTGATGCACGGTCGCACACCCAAGGTGAGTCACTTCCATGTGTTTGGGTGCAAATGCTTTATCCTGAAGAAAGGTAAGAAGTTGGACAAGTTCGAGGCTAGGTCTGTCGATGGCATTTTCTTTGGTTACGCGTCTCATTCTAGAGCCTTTCGAGTGCTCAATCTTGAAACTAACCAAATCGTGGAGACTTGCGAGGTTACCTTTGACGAGACACAGCCACGTAGTCAGCTTGTTTTTGAGTGTGTAGGTGACGATGAACTTGGTGAGGAGATTTTCCAGGAGGAGCATGAACATGGAGATGATGAAGATGGCGGTGTGGTGCCCGCGGCTGAGCATGTACCTACTACTTCGACTACGGTGGTGGACGGCCCTTCTCCCACACCTACAACGACAAACCCAGATCAAGGTGAAGCTGCTGTTGAGGGGGAGGTAGCATCAAGGCGAGAACCTCCCCGACGAGTTTAACTGGATCATCCAGCTTCGAGGATCATCGGCGATATCAATGAACGCACTACACGGTCGAGGGTTCGAAACAATTCTCACTTTGCTCATGCTGCTTTTGTTGCTACTTTTGAGCCCAAAGACATTGGACACGCGCTATCTGATCACAATTGGGTTAATTCGATGTATGAGGAGTTGGAGAACTTTGAGAGAAATCAAGTTTGGGAGTTGGTAGATCCTCCACCGGGGTGTAAGCCGATTGGGACAAAATGGGTGTGGAAAAACAAAGAGGGAGAGAAAGGAGAAGTAGTGAGAAACAAGTCGAGGTTGGTGGCGCAAGGGTATAGTTAGAAAGAGGGAATCGACTACGAGGAGACCTTTGCTCCCGTAGCCCGTTTGGAGGCGATTAGGATCCTTCTAGCCTTTTCCGTGGCTAAAGGGTTCAAATTGTACCAAATGGACGTGAAGAGTGCTTTCCTGAATGGTGTTTTGGAGGAAGTAGTGTATGTGAGGCAACCATCGGGGTTAGAGAGTGAGAAGTACCCCCACAGGGTGTACAAGTTGAGGAAGGCGCTGTATGGGTTGAAGCAGGCACCTAGAGCTTGGTACGGTAGGTTGAGGGGGTTTCTGTTTGAGAGAGGGTTTGAGATGGGGAAGGTCGATCAGACCTTGTTTCTCCTCAGGCAGGGCAAAGATATCCTGATTGTGCAGGTGTACGTGGATGATATTGTCTTTGGTGGCTCGTCTAACTCTCTTGTTGCAAGGTTTGCAGAAGACATGAGCAGGGAATTTGAGATGAGCATGATGGGTGAGTTGCAGTTCTTCCTCGGGCTCCAGATCAAGCAATCAAAGGAAGTAACATTTGTGCACCAAGCCAAGTACACCAAGGATATTGTGAGGAAGTTCAAGATGGAGGACTCCAAGGCCATGGCGACGCCTATGAGTACGACTACAGCTCTTGATGCGGATGAGGAAGGTAAACACGTGGACCAGAAGGAGTACCGGAGCATGGTCGGGTCACTCCTCTACTTGACGGCGACAAGGCCGGACATCCAATTCTCGGTATGTCTGTGCGCTCGTTTTCAAGCGTCTCTGAGGACTTCGCATTGGCAAGCAGTCAAGCGCATATTCAGGTATTTGCGACATACTCCCGACTTTGGCCTTTGGTACTCCGCGTCTTCTTCTTTGGCTCTTCATGGATTTTCATATGCGGATTTTGCCAGGTGTCGGTTGGATAGGAAGTCCACTTCTGGGACTTGCCAGTTCTTGGGTTCTTCTTTGGTGTCTTGGTCTTCCCGCAAACAATCGAGTGTTGCTCAATCTACAACCGAAGCCGAATACGTTGCCGCAGCTAGTTGTTGCTCTCAGCTCCTTTGGATCACATACACCATGAGTGACTTTGGTGAGGAGTATACCCATGTCCCACTTCAATGTGACAGCACTAGTGCCATAAGTGTTGCAAAGAACCCAGTGCACCATTCCAAAACCAAGCACATAGAAGTGAGGTATCATTTCCTGAGAGACAACGTAGAGAAAGGGAAAATCGCTTTGATCCATGTACCCACACATGACCAGCTAGCCGATATTTTCACCAAACCCCTAGATCAAGCAACTTTCACTCGTTTGCGAGGGGAGCTTGGTGTTTGCTTGATTTCTTGAGTTGGGTGTGTGGGAGCTCCTTTGTAGCATATGTATATCTTTCCTTTGTGCATTTCTTGCACTTTGCATTGCATGTGTAACATGATGTATAGTCATCTTTGTATCTTAGGTTGCATGCATTTTGTATCATATGCATTGTGTAGGAAAAGCTTCTTCTATATACATTGTTCACCATGATATGCTATATATGATCTTGTGAGCTAGTTTGGTATGATATGGCTTAGTGTGGCTTAGCTCTTGATGATCTTGATTTATATCCATGGTTGATAGCTATGTTTTTTTGAAAAATGACTCATATATGCTCTCTTGTGAGTAAATGCCTTTATATGATCATGACATGTTTTAGTGGCTTTTCTATGCTTAATTTGTGCTTGGATAGCTAGCTTTGAGCATTTGGGGCCAAAGGCTCATTTGCCATCATGAATGTTTAGCCCCCTTGCTTTATCTTGTGGAGGGGCATAAGTTCCTTTTTGTCGCAAAGACATTTCATGTACCAAATATAAATCTGAAAATGAAATGTAAATTGCTTGGAAAATGTGCTCCCATGTCATATGTGCTTTATTTACTTGCTTTTGGGTGCTAAACCGTTGCATGTTGCTTACCAATGATAAGTCTCATATCTAGAAGTAAGCACATGGCTCGGTGGCTTTGACATGACATGAGATGCTTGTGGGTGTTTATGATGGTCTTATGCTTAGAATGGTTGTCCTAGCATGAAGTTTGTGTGGCTTTGCCATTTTGACATGTTTTGCTCATGTTTAGGACTTTGCTCATGAGAGGGTAAATTTTCGCAAAAATGCCCAATTCTATCTTAGCTTTACCCAATGGTTGTGAAACTTGGTGATCATGAAGTTGATGTTCATACGATGCTGTAGAGTATCTAACTTGCTCATTTGATCATGTGTAGCATCTTGTGATGAATTTTGTCTATTTGAGAAGCTCTAGTTGCATCTTTTCCAAATTTGAGCCTTGATTCATGCATTGGCAACAAGGGGGAGAAATGTTGGTGGAGAAAAGTTGCATTGCATCCCTAGAACATATCCCAACAGTCAAGGGGGAGCTTGTGCATTTCTTTTGCATTTTTGGCTTTTGGGGGTGAGCTTCTGCCGAGTTTAATCGGTCTGACCGGTTTTTGGAACCGGCCTGACCGGTTTGGGGAAACCGGCCTGACCGGTTTGTGCCTAGTGCAGGCACATGTTCAGGGGGAGTGTGCATATGTGCAGCGGGAGCTCTTGTATGCTTTGGTGGTTTGTGCTCTTTGCTTGAGCGTGTTTTTGACTCGGTTGTGTCGAGACGTTGCCCTTGCCTAAGGGGACCGAGTCTTTCCTCTTTCAAGTGATCATGCTCTTTGCCTTTGTTTGGCTTTCGATCGCTTGTTTGAGTTTCTTTTAGTCGTTTCTTTTCTTTTCCTTTTCTCTTTGGTTACCAAATGTGTGTGTTGTCAATGCACTCATCAAGGGGGAGATTGAGGACCATGTGTGGTTCGAGGACCGGTGGATGGTCGCTTCCTGGTGTGATGAGTGATTGACAACGTTGTGTGGACTGATTCTTGGCTAAGTATTGCAGGTGCAGGTTGCAGCCTGACTGGTGTTGGTGCAGGTGAAGAACAAGCACGAAAGGTCGTTGCCGGTGAGGCCTCCAGGTGTGGAGAAGACAAGTAGGCTTGGTTCAAGGGACCCGGTGGCCAGCGGGGTCAAGTGCGGGCCGCATGGTGGCAAGAACAACAAGATGAAGTCAGTGGACGGTTTCTTGGTTGAGCTTCAAAACCAAGGTCGAGCCGGGACTTCGTAGGAGCCGAGTCATGAGTGGTGATTGGCGGAGGCTACATCTAGTTCGTGGGGTTTGCAGTGGTTCACCAGAAAACCACTGGGTTACTCGGCTGAGCCACAAAGCCGAGGCCGAAGACCGGGCGTGGCTGGCAGGCCAAAACCGATCTGACCGGTTTGGGAAACCGGTCTGACCGGTTTGGCGTCGCAGGGCGCCAGGAAGCTTCGAAGCGGAGGACACGCGTCGGGATCGCAAGGCTTGCATCGAGGCTGAGCGAAGTGCGGTCGCCAGGCATCCGTCCGATGGTGTTACGACGACAATTTCCCAAAGTGCCTTTGGTGGGCGTGTATCCTAGTTTATGTAATAGGGGTAGTTTCGTCTTTCGGCTATCCTGCATATAACCCAAGTGGTGAGAGGATGGAAGCCATCTCTCGAAACCCTAGCTCATTTTCCCTTTGCTATTTTCCTTCCTATTTTCCTTAGGATTTCTAGGACTAGCTTGAGAGCTTCATGGCGAGATCTTGTGAGAGGGAAGGATGATCGGGCGGAAGCTAGACCTTGTATGAACCTTCATGGTATGTATAGATGATTCGGAGTGGTTCCTCAAGGCTTGATTGTGTTCTTCCCGTTTTCCCTTTTTGGTGATTTTCGGGGCCTTTTCTTGGATTTCCCGTGGTGAGGTTTTGGGAGCGTTTCTTTGAGGGACTCTTGTTGGATGTCACATATCAGGACCTTGTGCCTCTTTGCTTGGTGATCTTGCTCCAACAAACCCTTCGAAACGGCTTCAATTTGGTGGAGTTCATGGAAGGGTGTTCTTGAGGGTTGACTTCCGATTCCTCTTGATTGGGTATGTTTTGGGGACCGAGCTTCTAGCCAAAGGTAGCCCACGAGGTACCCCAGCTATCCCCAAAGTCTCACTTGAATCCATGGAACGAATCGGGAGATCGATTGAGGTGAAGGTTGGTTTTTTCCCGCGGGCTGAGTTCTTCCCGACTGCCCAGGCAAAACCGACCTGACCGGTTTCCCAAACCGGTCTGACCGGTTTAGCCCCAGTGGGCTGTCGTGAGGGTTTTGGACAGGAGAGCTTCCTTCATGCTATGGCTTTTCTTGTTCAAAGGTTGAAGGGTTCTTGAGGCAGTTTTGGATAGGTTTGGTCTCAAAGGTCTTTTGGGGATTTCCTAGACAAAATCGTCCTGACCGGTTTGCCAAACCGGCCTGACCGGTTCCCCCTGCCTGTGAGAGGCTAAGTCTCAGAAGGTCGGTCTGACCGGTTTTGGCTACCAGCAGCTGTTTCGAGTTGTTTTTCGCTGCGTGTTTCGAGTGGCTGTTGGTTGGATCTTACTCCTAAGTCTAGTAGCACTCCAGTGGCTACGTGGATTTTGCAAGAGAAGCTTGCGGAGGTGTCCGAGTGATTTTGGGTTCATAGGCCGAATTCTTGAGTAGAATTTTTATCGGCTCCCATTCACTCCCCCCTCTCTGGTTCTCCATTCCGGTCCTTCAACGTGGACCAGAAGGAGTACCGAAGCATGATCGGCTCCCTCCTGTACTTGACGACGACGAGGCCGGACATCCAATTCTCGGTATCACTACGTGAAAAACTCACTTTGGTAACGGGCATAGATGGCCTTTAGTAACGGGCAAAGCGCCCGTTACCGATCAAGTGTTACAAATGAGCTAAGAAAGGTAACGGGTAGATGCCCGTTACTGATAACACATATTCATAACGGGCATCAAACAATGACCGTTACCACAACTAGCCACCGGTCACGTGAAATGGCTGTTTCTCTGGGCCCACAGGGAACTTTTGTAACAGGCACCAAAACACAACCCGTTACAGTATCGCAATATCGGAGACGCCTTCTGTGTACCTGCGTCTCCTCTATCTTGACGAAATGAGACGCGTCTAGTTCACACGCGTCTCAGCACATCTAGGATTCGTAACGGGTATCAAACAACAACCATTACCACAACTAGTCACCAGTCACGTGAAATGGCTGTTTCTCTGGGCCCACAGGGAACTTTGGTAACGGGCATGAAAACAAAGCCCATTACTGTGAAATCAACTTCAGAGACGCGTGCCGTGAACCTACGTCTCATCTGTCTCGACGAAATGAGACGCATCTGTTTCCACGCGCGTCTGCTTCCTCTCGATTAAAGGAGACGCGTGCTTTCAACCTGCGTCTCATATATCTCGATGAACGGGCCATGTCCTGGGGCCCACCGGTCAGGACTGGTAACCGGCTTTTACACTGCCCGTTACATTGTTGGCATGTTTGTAACGGGTATTCCGAATGAAGCCCGTTACTCACTGATCAGTGTTTGTAACGAGCTTTAATTAATGCCCGTTACATATACGTAGGCCACTCCTACAGTAACCTGCCCGCTTGCCGGCTGCATCCTGGAACCAGCAAGGATTTGGCAGCCATCAGGAGCTGCATCCTGCCATCCTGAAACCAGCCAGGATATGGCAGCCACCACAGCAAGGAGACATCACAAACACATTCTCACATCACAGATATAGGCAAGCAAGATCACATTTATAGACAAGCAAAAAGATCACATTTATAGACAAGCTTGGATCGATCACATCAAGTTTCAAGTTACTCTCATCAGGGCTTGTTTGGATGGAGTCATGAGAAAACTGCCTGAACCAGGCAGCATCTGACCCCAACCAAGCAAGCCAAGCAGGTTTCTCAGGCAACAACACCTGACTAAAGAAGACTGAATGAGTTTCAAGTTTCTGGCTACAATGAACTCACGGTGCACCATTGTAGAAGTTGCCCTTTCGGTCGATGGTCTCCTTAAGAATGTACTCGCACAGCATCTCCCAATCACGCTTTAGATCTTCTGTGGAAACATCTACAGCAGATTTGAAATCCTGCAAAATATAATCATTTATGAGAATACAAGTAGAAATCAGTTTCTAAAATCAGATGGATAATATGAGCAGAGACAAGGTTGAGCATTATTATCTACTTACAGCAGCCTTCTTGATGTCAGGTATGTCATCGAGTAGTCTTAACATATGGAATGCCACATGGAATCCACACAAAGAGGACCCCCATGGCTGCTGAGCACACTGCATCGAGGTACCAAAATGACAAGTTAATGCAGTACCAAATAGGTAAGAAGGGACCATAAAAAAGCCTCGGTCTTACAGAGAGATTTGTTTTGTGCTTGAGTATGGATTTTGGCTTTTTTTCTTTCCTTTCGTCACTCCGTCCTGTGCATGTTCACCAAAGGCCCTGCATGATCAGCAATACCGATTAGAAACACTAAGAGATTGAATTTTTGTGAACAAAACCTACAAATACTGTACCAAAGGCCCTGCATGGTCAGCAATACCAATTAGAAACACTAAGAGATTGAATTTTTGTGAACAAAACCTACAAGATACTGACCAGTTCACAACAGGTTGGAGGTCTGTGAACTTTAGCGGGGGATGTTGTTTAGCAGAATCTAGATACCAAACCTCTTTGAACTTCATACAGATGATCACTGTTACCCAGTGGCTAGTGCAGTAGGCACCCACCACGTAGTCATTGTTCATTGCATTTGAGATTGCTTTGGCAACAAGGCGAGAATGCTGAGAAATATTTGTAGAAGTAAACAAATCTGGATCTAAAAACCCAACACTGATCTGCATCTCCGCTGCCTTGTCCATCATTTTCCTACAAAAAATCAAATTGTTAGCATGCATGAACTTTGTGGTCAAAATTAAAGAAATATCTTTTTAGGTTTTAAGGGACTTACAATGTCCACAACCTCAAGAAGGTAACATCCAGAGAAGCCAGGGTTATAAGGTTATACACGCTACTGAATGCAATGTTTAACATTAAAGCACCACCACCACCTTTAAAGTAGTCTTGATCCACCTTTGCTGGGAAGACAAGTTTATCCTTACTGTGTTCCATGACGTAAGCATGCAACCTGGCACAATTTGGTCCAGCATCCTCTAAGTTTGCTTCTGACAACATTAGTGCACCAGGCTTGTATTTTGGTCGTTCCTGTTCTGTCCCAATAATACAGTTAACAATCTCATCTTTAGACAGAGGTTTCCTGGCCTGGTTCCCCTTCTGCAGTGGAGATTGCCTGGGCTCCTCCTCCTGTTGCAGAGGCTGCTGTGCATGTTGCATTTGCTGCTTAGGGGGAGATTGCCTGGGCTCCTCCTCCTGTTGCAGAGGCTGCTGTTTCGTCTGTTGCTTATCCTCATGTTGCAGCTGCTGCTTAGGCGTAGTTTGCCTAGGCTCCTCCGACTGTTGTCGACGCTCCTCCTGCTGGAGAGGCTGCTGTTTCATCTGTTGCTTATCCTCTTGTTGCAGCTGCTGCTTAGGCGGAGTTTGCTTGGGCTCCTCCGGCTGTTGTCGACGCTCCTGATGCGTAGTTTTGCTGATCTGCTGCTGTTGCTGCTGTTGAGCCTTCTCTTGCTGACACTGAGCTGCAGTACCTCCATCTGATGTTGTACCCCTGCTACCTGTTGCGGCTTCAGGGTTGGGATGTCTCGTCATGGGTGGTATAAGGATCCTGTCCTTTGGCCATTGGATCCTTTGAACGAGAGCCTCAGCTAGGGTTGTTATGTCACCCCCATCAATTAGTACAGGCAGAGGGTAGTGACCCGCATTGGCCCACACATAAGTAGGTTGCACCACAACATACCCATCCTGCACCGGTATTGAATGGCAAGCCTTTTGAAATGGAAAGACTTTCGCTAGTGCGAGCTCCACATTAATCCCGGTGCCATCCAAAAGGCTGCACGTGGTTGGCTCTGTCAGCTTATCTATTGTGTCCAGCATAGGTGATCGACTACCACTGTGCACTTGATTCGCTTCGTCACCGTTGGCATTCCAATGATCTTGCTCTCTGCCACACGCATCTTCCTCGCTATCATGCGCATGTTCTTCCTCGCGGTCATGCGCATCTTCTTCCTTGCTGCCATGCACATCTTCTTCCTTGCTGCTACTGACAGGCGCTGGTAATTGGGAAGGAAGAAGTACATTTTTCGGTATTTCGATGCCTGATAGTCTTAGAGCATGGACAATTGATTTAAATGTTATGTCCATCATATCATGAGCATCAGACCTCTTGTTCCTCTTCTTCCTGTACATTCCAGCGAACTCTTCACCAAACCCTTTACCCCAGCCAAGTGAACTAGACACGCCTCGGACCCGACCTCGATGCTCTGGAGTCTCAAGTGCTGCGGTGAGGATATCATCCTCCCTAACCCCAGAGAAAGAACCATCGCTACCCTGAGCTGCAAGTGTTTTCACCCTATCTGCTACCCCCACCACCGCAGGGTTACTGAATGTTATGACCCCGCTTCCTTCACTAGTATTCTTCCTCTTCTTCCCTACCCTTGCCCGCAGATAAGGTCTCGAACGTCCAGGAAATTGGTCCCAAGGGTTCTGTTTTCCTTCTGCAGCTAGCTTTGCATCCTCCTCCTCCCACTCTTTCCTTTTACCACGATAACCTTTTCTGCCCGTCTTGTGTGGCTTATTATGCAATGCTCTCTTTTGTTTCATCTCCTGGCTCAATTGCTGAAATGAAGGATAATTGGTTTCCTGCACAAACATGTCCTAGTCTTGTTGCTGCAAAAAGGCATGCTTCACAAAGGGAGTCTCCTCTTCGCTCACATATTTTTTTCTTAAATGGGCCTTAAACCGCTGTTGCAAGGTTCCAATCTCTGATATAGCTGCCTTAACTGCCTTCTTGCGAACAGATTCTTCCAGATTGGCTGGGTAATCTAGCTTTTCCTCTAAAACTGTGAACAGATGGTCCTTCTCAATTGGTGAGAGATCATCAACCGCCTTGTTGATTGACACCCTCTCCCGAGCAATGAGACCACAGACCAATACAAATCTATCCCTCGCAACATCTGGGGTAAGCCAAAAATTGGCATCAAGTCCAGTTGCAGTCAACTTGTCTTCTGGCCATTTGGTCTGTGTCCTTGACCCGCGCGATCGAGTACTACTCGCAGCAGTCTGCTGAGTGACCCTGTGAAGAAGGTTCACCGACGATGGGCTGTGATGATGCACTGGAGGTAGAGGAGTTTGTTGTTGTGGGAGACTGCATAGATGATATGTCAGGTTGTCAGTAGAGCAACATAAGCAAGACTGAAAATCTAAACAAAATTCTTATTAGATAAATTCGTTTTCTCTGACAGGCAAAATAGCTGATATTACACTAGAAATCATTACAAGTCGTAAATAAAATCAGCATAGACATACACAGTTCATATTTTACTTAATTAGTATACAGGGATAGGTGCTAACCATTTTGACAGGGACACAACAATATGCTTATATATCAAAGCAGAGAATAAATTCCTTCAACTGCTTCCTTGTCCAACTTCAGCGGTGATGGATTGTGTGTTCCATGTGTACATGCAACAAGAGGATAAAGCAATGGTCATGACATTATATATGACAGTAGTGAAACAACACTCACAACACATCATGACACCAACAATAACAATATGTACATTATAAACCACTGCGATGCAATTCCCACTGACATTATGTGGCCATCAGAATTAAAATATGCTAACAGGTCCAAAGCATAACTGTCGATCTGGTACATTCAAAGCATAGCAGAATTAAAGTATGCTAACAGGTCTAAAGCATAACTGTCGATCTGGTACATTCAAATCATAGCAGAATTAAAGTATGCTAACATCCTTTATGCTTTTCATGAATTTACAGTGCAAAAATTGTAGCACCAGGAACATGAAAATGAATTTCAACAGTTCATATAACTTCATCTGTTAGCAACAATTTATTCAAACAGACTTGGAGCAACAAAATCCATCCATCAAATCCACAGTCAATCAATTGAAGATGAACTATTAAGGCATGTCTCCCTAATCCACCTTGACATGAATATATAGCAGATTGGGTGGACTACATTATAAACCACTATGATGCAATTCCCACTGACATTATGTGGCCATCAGAATTAAAATATGCTAACAGGTCCAAAGCATAACTGTCGATCTGGTACATTCAAAGCATAGCAGAATTAAAGTATGCTAACAGGTCCAAAGCATAACTGTCGATCTGGTACATTCAAAGCATAGCAGAATTAAAGTATGCTAACATCCTCAATGCTTTTCATGAATTTACAGTGCAAAAATTGTAGCACCAGGAACATGAAAATGAATTTCAACAGTTCATATAACTTCATCTGTTAGCAACAATTTATTCAAACAGACTTGGGGCAACAAAATCCATCCATCAAATCCACAGTCAATCAATTAAAGATGAACTATCAAGGCATGTCTCCCTAATCCACATTGACATGAATATATAGCAGATTTGGTGGCCGAGGAGAGAGAGGGCATTGGGGGTTCAAGCAGGACTAACCTCTGTCGCGAATGAAGTAGTTGTTCTCGTGATGGTCGGAGGGGCCGGATCCACGTCGGCTTGTGGCCTGAGGCGGCCGGCTCGTCGTCGTGGTCGGGGATGACGTCGACGGATCCGCGTCAACCGTCTTTAGGTTGGCCGGGAAGACGTCCGCACGCCAGTAACCGCGTCCTCGTCACCGTCGTCACGCAGGGAGCGGTGGGGCTGGAGAAGAGCAGGGCTGCGGCGGGGAGAGAGCGGCGAAGGCGAGCGGGGAGAGAGCAGTGAAGGCGAGCGGGGAGAGTGGCGGCAGCGGTGGGGAGAGTGCGGGCGTTGTGGATCTGTCTAGCAAGGAGCCGAATATGAACGGCGCGCGTAACTATGTTTAAGGAAATTACTGGCGTGCCCTTGACGACTCTGTGCTGCAATTGGAATTCCATGGGCATTATAGTCAATATAGGTAGGAAATTTTGAGCAGCCCGCGCACGGTTTGCCTGCTGACGCTGACGCGTGGGCCAGTGTCATAGGTGACGATGGTTAGTGAACCCGCATCGCCTTTGTTGGCAGTTGGGTCCGGCGGGCAGGCAGCAGTTATCTTTTTATTTTGGCTGCTGACGCTGACGCGTGGACCAGCCACTATTTTTTTTCGAATGAAACGTGCTTCCCTAAAATATTAGAGCCCATAAAACAGCACCTAAAAAATCATAAAAATACGAACAATTCGTATTTGGACATTTAGTATTTGAATAAAATATCAACAGTCACACTTGTGTGCTCAAGATTTTTAGAATTCGTTTTTACATCCCATGTTAATGATGTAATAATTCTACTAACATCTAGTGTGCTCTAAAAAATCTACAAATTGACTTGCCAACATAATTTGGGTACCTAGACTTGTCTTCAAAATTTCAAATGGTTTCGATGAAGGAATAATATACTTGTGTACAAATATCTACATCTCTCACATAGTTTCCTAGAATGTTCCTTGAACATTGAAGTTTTCCACACTTTGCAACATGTTCGAACTCATATGCATTTGAACACTTAACAAAACCTTGTGGTTCACCTTAAGATTACGAAAATGCAAAGTTTCATTACAGGAGGTGTAGAAAACAAATATTATTTATATGTTGTACTTACATAGAACAAGATAAGGCAACTAAACATTGTTCAAGAAACGAAATATACACTAAACAATGAAAATAATGAAAACACGGTGATTTTAGAAAACTATAGAAAAAAAAAATAATCAAATTTGGACTAATTATGACGGAGAAATACATGTTACAAAATTTGATTGCGGATTAAAAAGAGAAATGTCGTCGGCGACGCGGGACGGATAAACTGTTCTTCATTCTCCAATAGAACAAAGGAGGAAGTAGAGGCACCGCCGCCCGCCGCCGCCCCCGCCGTGCCCGCTTCGGCGGTTTTGACACCCAAGAGGGCATCCCAGGCCTCGTCGGCGGCAAATGAGACCACCGCAACCATCGATTTGACTCACAAACGTGACAAATCAAATATTATCTATCAAAAACCGATTAAAAACCGACATCCCGATAAAATCAAATCCGCATTTAGTAATATCTAATAATTTACATTCAAGATAGATAATGTTCATTGATGCTTGCGCCTACATCCCGATGTTCATCCTGCTGACGGCGTACTCCATGGCGGGGCGGAAGCTACGCGTCCAGAGGCCGAACTCATGACGGATGCGACACTCGGCGCTGCAGTAGTGGATGATCTCTTTGGTATCCGGCCCGTAGCGCCTACATCCCGCTGCCCAAATGCAGATGTGGGGATTCTGGACGGGCAGCAACGGAATGTCGTCGTCGCTGTCATCAAGCCAGTACCACCACGCAATGTTGTCGAGATCCTGGTTGACGAGGAAGCGCAGCCACCGCAGGTTGTGGTTCTTCCACCGCCCGTCAGGGGGCGACGGGCCGCCGCTGATTTCCTGGAGCAGTGCCATGGCTTCGGGGTCCGCCGGGTTGCAACGGTACTTCAGCATCGCTAAGAAGTACTTGGCACCAGAGTCTTCAGCAGCGGCATCTCCGATGAGCTTCAGACCCTTATCGGGGTTCCACCGCCTCATCAACCTCTCCATCCCCTTGAAGCATAATGCCTCCGGATGATTGGCCTCGCGGAAGCGCCGCTCAAAGCACGACCTGACGTAGCGATTCTTGATCACCCGACGAAGATCACGCAGCGACACGTGCAGTAGTACCTCATCGGAGTCGCAGATGCGCCGGAAGGTGCCGCAAATTTTATTGTGAAGGTTCAGAAAATGGAAGACGGGCTCATCCTTGATGGAGTGGATGATGATCTGGGTGACAAGATCATCTGGCAACAGCTGCATCAAGCACACTGCGGCCATCAAGGAGAAGGGGAGGAAATAGAAAAGCGATGGGGTTTGGAAATTGAAAGGCGACGAGGGTTGAAGTTGAAGGCGACGAGGGTTGAAGTTGGCGACGAGGGATGAAGTTGGCGACGAGGATTGAAGTTGAAGAAGGCGACGAGGGTTGAAGTTGAAGAAGGCGCCTCGGCCATGTAAAACAATAAATGGAAATTGAAAAGGCACCGCAGTTTGGCTGCTGCCGTTGACGAGTGGGCCCGACATCATTGCCCCTGCCCCTTCTCCTTCCCGCGTAATTGAAAGGCGACGCGTGGTTTTGGACGGTTTTGCGCCCGAAACGGAGCCTGATGCGCAATCGAGTGGCACGTACTGGCAGTAATGGAGTAGTGGGTGGGGGCAGAGGCGCCTGACGGTTCCGCGTCTTGTCAATATAACTCCCTCGCCTTCCCCTGCTTTCCCCTACTTCTTCCATAAGCTTATCATCTCTTTCGCTTCTTCTTCCTCCTCGCGATCCACCACTACAAATCTTCGGTCACCGAGAGAAGGAGGAGATGGCGTCGAGGAGCCCGCCGCCGTCGAAGCGGGGACGAAGGGAGGACGACGATGACGAAAGCCGCCGTCGGAAGAAGTTGGAGAAGGGGAAGGTGCCGGCGACCAAGGACGCCCACGAGGAACCGTTCTTCGACGACACTAAGTTCGCTGTCGACCTGCTCAGGAGCGCCTTCAGAAAGCTTGAAGATGTTGGCGCGGCCTTCGACATCAAGGCGCATCATGATGTGTACAAGGACCCGAGCGTGAAGGGTCTCGCCTTCAGGATCCACGGGTTGGCTGAGAAGCTCGAGAACCTCCCTGTGGTCAAGCGGCCTGCCCGCCGCCACTCAGTCTTCGACGACGGCGGCTCCGACGGCGACGACGGCAGCCACGGCGGCGACGACGGCTCCGACGGTAGCCACGGCGGCGACGACAGCTCCGACGGCAGCCACGGCGGCGACGACGGCGGGACTCCGACGGCGGCGACCGACTAAATGATAGACTCCTGCTTGGTCGAACTGCTTAGGTTGTGTGTGTGTGTTTGTGTTCGTCAGGTTGTTGAACTGCTTAGTTTGTTTCTAGATCATGAACTGCTAAGTTAATTAGTTTGGTTGTTTGATTTTGTTTGCTTAGTTAATTAGTTTGGTTGTTTGATCCATCCACGTCTCCTATGATATGTGTTCTGTTGTGATGAACTGGAGATCTGTTGAGATGAATTAGATCTTAGAGACAATGGATAGTCATTGCCGACGCGGGTTAGCCTGCTGACGCTGACGCTGACGTGTGGGCCAGTGTCATTGGCGACGATGGTTAGTGAACCCGCAGGCAACGGTTATCTTTTTTATATTGGCTGCTGACGCTGACGCGTGGGCCCGTCACTATTTTTTTGGAATGAAACTTGCTTCCCTAAAATATTAGAGGCCATAAAACAGCACCTAAAAAATCATAAAAATACGAACAATTCGTATTTGGACATTTAGTATTTGAATAAAATATCAACAGTCACACTTGTGTGCCCAAAATTCATATATTTCGTTTTTACACCCCATGGTAATTATATAATAATTCTAATAACATCAAATTTGCTCTAAAAAATCTACAAATTGACTTGGCAACATAATTTGGGTACCTAAACTTGTCTTCAAAATTTCAAATGGTATCGATGAAGGAATAATATACTTGTGTACAAATGTCTACATCTCTCACATAGTTTCCTAGAATGTTGCTTGAACATTGAAGTTTTCCACACTTTGCAACATGTTCGAACTCATATGCATTTGAAAACTTAACAAAACCTGGTGTTCACCTTAAGCTTACGAAATGCAAAGTTTCATCACTAATGGTTGTGTAAAACAAATATTATTTGTATGTTGTACTTATAAAGAACAAAATAAGGCATATAAACATTATTCAACAAACAGAATATACACTAAACAAAAAAAGTAATGAAAAGATGGTGATTTTAGAAAAATTTAGAAAAAAAAATATCAAATTTGGACTAATTACGACGAAGAAATACTTGTTACAACATTTGATTGCAGATTAAAAGGAGAAATGACAACTGTTCTTCATTTGAATAGAACTGGGCCCCACAGTCATTAGCGACGCGGGGCTGATAACCCGCGTAGGCTTTGCTGATAACAAAGGCGACGCGGGTTCGTTAATCCTCATCTCTTGCCCGTAACAAAGGCGACGCGGGTTGGCTAATCCTCATCTCTTTGATATTAACGCCCGTTACTGAACTAAAGTAGCCTGCAACATACTTACTGAACTGAAGCAGAATATAAACAGAATATATATAGTATCTTAGGCAGAATATATTACAAGCAGGATTCAAATTCCACCACATCCCATATATTACAAAAAGGATTGAAATTCCACCAATACATCGCATCCTTTATATTACAAAACGGATTCCATTTCCACCAATAGACACATCCTCCGGCATTACAAAAAGGATTCAGCAGAAATCAGGCTTGCTTTTTCTTCCTTGATTTCTGTATATGGATTTTTTTCACTATGGTCGTTTCGCATGTACGGTGTTTTGTTAGTTCCCAAGAGTCGGGGCTTGTATGAAGTGTCAAAGGATGGAATTTCGTCAAACTGGTTGTATTCCTCCTCCTCAACAACATTTTCAACCCCAACAATCCTTTTTTTCCAGGCATAACCACAGACCAGTTCTTCTTTGCAAGGTTAGGTACATAGAACACTTGCTCAACATTGTTGGTGAAGACAAACGATTCGTTTTTGTAACCAAAGACCCGGAGATCAACACTAACATAACCATATTTGTCCTTGCTCACAGCTCTCTTCCCATTGGTGACCCATCTACACCGAAACAAGGCTACCTCAATCCTACATAATCAAGCTCCCATATCTCCTCTATTTGACCATAATATGTGTCTGTCTCCGTGTCATCATCATCATGACTGTCGTCGACGACAGCCCGTACACACACACCACTATTTTGATAGACGCTCTTTTTATCCTGGGCCATGGTGTAGAACGTGTATCCATTGATATCCATTGCTTGGTATCTTGTAACAGTGAACAATGGCCCCGCTGCTAGATTCCTTATCTCGTTGGTAATTACAGCATTATTGCTGCATGTCTCGACATAATCTCAGAGCCACTTGCTGAAACCTTGCATGTGCATCTTTGCAAGCGAAGCCCTACCACGGTCAGGGTTGTCTTCACGTAGTTGTCGTTTGTGCTCATTGGCAAATGGTGTAATTAGTTGCAGCTGTTGTATCACGGTGAAATGAGCCTTTTGGAAGGCATCTGGTTTCGGAGTGACTGACTTTTTCCCCAGGGTCCCAACACCTGAAAGCCTACCTTCATGCCGTGAGAGGCACACCAATGGGGTTTTGTGGGTCCATATAACCCATGGCCCACTCCACTGCTTCGATGGTCTCGTAGCCACGAACAATGGCTCCCTCCGGAAATAACCGGTTATGTACCAATGATTTCGGGAATCCATAGAACCTCTCAAATGGAAACATCTGATGAAGGTAAGATGGGCCAAGGAACCAGATTTCCCTCACGAGGTGTGCTGTTAGATGCAGCATGAGATCAAAGAATGATGGTGGGAAGGTAGCTTCAAGCAGGCATAGGGTCTCGAAATGCCTCCTCTCTAAGTCCAATAGTTTTTCCTCATCAATCACCTTCTGTTCTATTGCATTGAAGAATAAACACAAGCTCGTGACCGCGTCGTGAACCAGTTCTGTCTTGATACCTCTAAGTGCAACAGGAAGAAGAGCTGTCATCAACACATGGCAATCATGAGATTTCATCAAGTTGAAATTCATTTTCATGTCCTTCACCGACACTAGCCTCTTGAAGTTTGATGAGTAGCCTGAAGGTACTTTCAAATCATGCAAAAACTGACAGAATTCTTTTCTCTCTGCCTTTGACAAGGTGGTTGCAGCAACGGAAAGGTTCGTCCCCGTCTCTGTTTCCTCTGCATAGAGCTCCGGCCTAATGCCCAGTTCTTTAAGATCCTCCCTTGCATTTTTATGATCTTTTCCTTTGGACTTCTGTTGTAGCAATGTTCCACAAGTAGCTTCACACACATTCTTCTTGGCGTGCATGTTGTCAATCGAATGACGCACATCCAACATCGGCCAATACTCTAGCTCCCATAGAACTGATTTCTTGTTCTACATTCCTTCTTCTTCTTCTTTTCGTCACCATCTCGTTTCTTTCTTTTGCCAAGGGTTTTTTCAGTCAGTTTGGGTAACTCCTCGATAGTTTTGATGTCCTTGACTTTCAAGTGGACCAGATCTCCAGTCACATGCAACGGTGCCTCTCGATTCTCCTTTTCCCCATTAAACTGACAATCCATGGCCCGGTATGGATGTTTCTTGCCGAGGAAACGACGGTGCCCCACAAATACGTATTTGTTTGAATGTCTTAGCCATACTGCGCAAGTATCTTCCAAGCAGTGTGGGCAAGCTGCACCTTTCCTTTTACTCTGGCCAGAGAGGTTGCGATGAGTCAGGTTGTCGTTTATGGTGGTGAACAACATGGCATGCATTGTGAACTCTTCACGCTTGTACTCATCCCAAACCTTCGGCACACCAGGCTTCCACAATATCTTCAAGTCATCAACTAGTGGCCTCAAGTAGACATCAATACGGTCGCCAGGTTGCTTTGGCCTGGAGACCAATATTGTCAGCATCATATATTTCTGTTTCTTGCATAGCCAGGGTGGAAGGTTGTACAACGACAGCACGACAGGCCAGGTGCTATGTGTTGAGCTCTGGTTACCGAATGGGTTCACGCCATCTGTGCTCATAGCAAACCGTATGCTCCTTGCGTCTTCGTCAAACCATGGGAAGTGGTTATTAATGTTACCCCATTATGCTGCATCTGCGGGGTGCCTAAACTTGCCATCTTTCTTAAGCTCCTTTCGGCCTTCGTCATGCCAACGCAAGAGTTGGGCCTCCTTTCATGTTGCAAACCATCTTCTCAGCCGAGGAATGATGCAAAAATACCATGCCACCCTCACAGGAGCCCCTCTGTTAGCCTTCTTCTTCTTGCCTCTGATCTCACCGGGCTCGTTCTCGTCATCAGCACTATTATCATCTCCACCATCCTTTTTCCTCTTGTACCGATCATAGCCACACTTGGGGCACTTGTCAAGGTCTACATAATCTCCATGGAACAATACACAACTGTTCTTGTATGCATGGATTTTTTCAACCTCTATTCCCAGAGGACAGATTATCTTCTTCGCCTCATAGACAGACTCTGCTATTTGGTTTCCTTCAGGTAGCATGTCTCTAAGCACATCCAATAGATATTTGAAACTTTTGTTTCTCAAACCATGATCTGCCTTAAGCTGCAGAAGTTTTAGATCACTAGAAAGGCGAGAGTACTTCTGGCAATCAGGATAGAGGGGTTTCTTTGAATCTTCAATGAACTGCTTCAGCCTCGCTAATTCAGAAGGTGTGTACACTCGTTGAAACTCAACATCCCGCAACATTTGATCAACATTGTGCACACGTTGCAACACCTCACCATCATCGAAGCCCCTAACTTCTTGATCAGTGATATCCTCAGGCCTCAACACATTTGGTGGGAATAATGGTTCATTTTCCTCAAAAACTCCACTGTCATCAAGGTCTTCATCATGGTCGGTAGCATGGTGTCGCACTTCACCTTCATTTAGGCAGCCTTCTTCGAGTTCATTAAGGCCTTCCTCACCATGTTTATTCCAACATGTATAATTTTTTGTGAAACCACGTGTGACCAAATGATGAAAAATGATTTCCCGTTGTGCGAATTTCTTTTGGTTGAGACAATCTATACAGGGGCAAAGCATTGCCTGAACACCACGGTTTCTCATATCCGCCTCTACTTGATTTAGAAAACCATTGACCCCGCTTAAGAAATTGTCCCAATCTTCTTGGGGCTGTCTGTACATCCAAGCCCGAGCAGCAGACGCTATCTGCATTCCATACACCAAATGAGCATAATTCATCACACAAAAAAACCGATAACACAAGAGGATTAGGACAGCTGAAGAATTTGAATAAAAGGGGGCAATTAATTTCCACCTTGACGAGGTCTTTCTACGAGGCGAGCGCGGCCGAGGAGGAGGATCGGAGGCGACGTCGCGGCCGCGGCGACAGCGCGGAGGACGGCGCGGTCGACGTCCGCTGGCCCCTTTCGCCGTCGCGCACGCAGCCGGCCGGCCTGCTGCAGCGTCGACTTTCTGAGGAGAGAAATTAAGCGCGATCCTCAGAGCGTGCGCAGCTGGCGGCGGCGAACGGGACAGGCCGGTGGGGACATCTGAGCACACAGATCGAGCGAGTGACCTTCTGAGGAGAGAGAGCGAGTGTTGTTGTCGGAACGAGAGTGGCCTTCTGCGGAGAGAGAGCGAGTGGTGTCGGAAGGAGAAGACAGAGACGAGTATTAACAACGTGCGTCTCTGATGTGAGAAAAAAGGCGACCCTGGGTGGCAATCAAAGGAGACGAGTCCTAAGACATGAGCGTATCCAATTGGGTCGCCAGCAAAGGAGACGCATCCTAACAAGCATGCGTCTCCAGTACAAAATTATCGGTAACTGACTTTATAGCCTGTTACCAATACAGCAGTGATCAGTAATGGACTTAAACAACCCATTACTGATAGGCCATTGATCGGTAACAGACTTTACCAGTCCGTTACTGATAGGTTTAACATTTGTAACGGGCTCCATTTAACGTCCGTTACAAAGAATTCATGTAACGGGCGTTTAAGAAGCCCGTTACCAGAAGTCCACATTGGTAACGGGCATTGTGGAGGCCAACCCCGGGGTCGGCCTGGCGCGCTTATGGGTAACGGGTGCCAAACAACAACCGTTACAGATGTGGGTGGATGTAACAGGCGTTAAGGGCCCGTTACAAATGCTGCATGACATATTTGAGGTTTTCACGTAGTGTATGTCTGTGCACTCGTTTTCAAGCGTCTCCGAGTACTTCGCATCGGTAAGCAGTCAAGCGCATCTTCAGGTATTTGCGATACACTCCCGAATTCGGCCTTTGGTACTCCGCGTCTTCTTCTTTGGAGCTTCACGGTTTTTCAGATGCGGATTTTGCCGGCTGTCGGTTGGATAGGAAGTCCACTTCTGGGATTTGCCAATTCTTGGGTTCTTCTTTGGTGTTTTGGTCTTCCCGCAAACAATTGAGTGTTGCTCAATCTACAACCGAAGCCGAATATGTTGCCGCAGCCAGTTGTTGCTCTCAGCTCCTTTGGATAACATACATCATGAGTGACTTTGGTGAGGAGTATACCCAGGTTCCACTTCTTTGTGATAGTACGAGTGCGATAAGTGTTGCTAAGAATCCAGTGGTTCATTCCAAAACCAAGCATATATAAGTGAGATACCCTTTTCTGAGGGACAATGTTGAGAAAGGGAAAATCGCTTTGATCCATGTGCCCACACAAAACCCACTAGCGGATATTTTCACCAAGCCCCTAGGTCAAGCAACTTTCACTCGTTTGCGGGGAGAACTTGGTGTGTGTTTGGTCTCTTGAGTTGGGTGTGGGAGCTCCTTCATAGCATATGTATAGCTTTCCATTTATGCTTTCTTGCATTTTGCATTGCATGTGTAACATGATGTATAGGCATCTTTATTTCTTAGGTTGCATGCATTTTGTATCATATGCATTTTGTAGGAAAAGCTTCTCTTATATACATAGTTCACCATGATGTGCTATATATGATCTTATGAGCTAGTTAGGTATGATATGGCTTAGTGTGGCTAAGCTCTTGATGATCTTGATTTATATCCATGGTTGATAGCTATGTTTTTGAAGAATGTCATATGTATGCTCTCTTGTGAGTAAATGCCTTTATATGATCATGACATGTTTTAGTGGCATTTCTATGCTTAATTTGTGCTTGGATGATTTATTTTGAGTATTTGGGGCCAAAGGCTCATTTGCTATCATGAATGTTTAGCCCCCATGCTTTATCTTGTGGAGGGGCATAAGTTCCTTTTTGTCGCAAAGACATTTCATGTACCAAATATGAATCTGAAAATGAAATATAAATTGCTTGGAAAATGTGCTCCCATGTCATATGTGCTTTATTTACTTGCTTTTGGGTTCTAAAACGTTGCATGTTCCTTACCAATGAGAAGTCTCATACATAGAAGTAAGCACATGGCTCGGTAAGCTTTGACATGACATGAGATGCTTGTGGGTGTTTATGATGGTCTTATGCTTAGAATGGTTGTCCTAGCAAGGAGTTTGTGTGGCTTTGCTATTTTGACATGTTTTGCTCATGTTTAGGACTTTGCTCATCAGAGGGATTTTTCCGCAAAAATAGTCAATTCTATCTTAGCTTTGGCCAATGGTTGTGAAACTTGGTGATCTTGTAGTTTTTGTCCATACGAAGCTATAGAGTATCTAACTTGCTCATTTGGATGTGTGTAGCATGCTATGTTGAATTTTGTCTATTTGAGAAGCTCTAGGTTGAGTTTTTCCAATTTTTGGCTTGATTCATGCATTGTCAACAAGGGGGAGAAGTTTGAGCATGTTTTGGCCTACTGAATGCATTTAGAAGGGTTTCAGGTGGTTTCGAGCCAATTCTGGGCTCTATTTGTCACCGGTCTGACCGGTCGAGGTCACCGTCTGACCGGTCAGAATGCTGGCCCTGTTCAGATGTTGGGCACCGGTCTTACCGGTGCTGAGGACCGGTCTGACCGGTCAGAGCAAGGCTGTTGCAGCTGCTCTATTTCATGAAGTGGTTTGCATGCATTCGTCCAGGGGGAGATGCATTGGTTCAGGGGGAGCTCTTTGTGGTTTTCGAGCTTTGCTTTGGTGGTCTTTGCTCTTTCCTTGAGCTTTTTTTGACTCGGTTGTGTCGAGCCGTTGCCCTTGCCTAAGGGGACCGAGTCTTTCCTCTTTCAAGTGATCTTGCTCTTTGCCTTTGTTTGGCTTTCGATTGCTTGTTTGAGTTTCTTTTTAGTCGTTTCTTTTCTTTTCCTTTTCTCTTTGGTTACCAAATGTGTGTGTTGTCAATGCACTCATCAAGGGGGAGATTGAGAGCCTGTGTGGTTCAAGGACCGGTCGATGGTCGCTTCCTGGTGTGATGAGTGATTGACAACATTGTGCGGACTGACTCTTGGCTAAGTACTGCATGTTGGTGCAGGTGAAGAGCAAGCGCGAAAGGTCATTGCCGGGTAGGCCTCCAGGTGTAGAGAAGACAAGTAGGCTTGGTTCGAGGGACCCGGTGGCCAGCGGGGTCAAGTGCGGGCCGCATGGTGGCAAGAACGGCAAGATGAAGTCATGGACGGTTTCTTGGTTGAGCCTCAAAACCAAGGTCGAGCCGGGACTACGTGGGAGCCGAGTCATGAGTGGTGATTGGCGGAGGCTACACCGAGTTCGCGCGGTTTCCAGTGGTTCTCCAGAAAACCGCTGGGTTCATTGGTTGATCCACAAAGCCAAGACTGAAGACCGGAGGCAGCAGCACTAGGACCAGACTGACCGGTGGGTCTGACCAGTCTGACCGGTGGGGTACACCGGTCTGACTGGTGTGCGACGACGCAGTCCAGAGACTTTGAAGCGGAGGACATGCGTCGGGATCGCAAGGCTTGCGTCGAGGCTAAGCAAGTTTGCGGTCGTCGGGCATCCGTCCGATGGTGCTACGACGAAGTTTCCCAAAAGGCCCTTCGGGGGCATGTATCTTAGTTTAATGTAATAGGGGTAGTTTTGTCTTTTGGCTAGCCTCCATATAACCCAAGTGGTGAGAGGATGGCAGCCGTATCTTGGAACCCTAGCTCATTTGCTTTTGCTATTTTCCCTTCCTATTTTCCTTAGGATTTAGAGGACTAGCTTGAGAGCTTCATGGTGAGATCTTGTGAGAGGGAAGGATAATTGGGAGGCAAGCTAGACCTTGTATGAACCTTCATGTTATGTATAGATGATTCGGCGTGGTTCCTCAAGGCTTGATTGTGTTCTTCCCGTTTTCCCTTTTTGGTGATTTTCGGAGCCTTTTCTTGGCGATTTTCTTGTGACGGTTTTGAGACCTTTCTCTTTGGGATTTGGTTGGGGATGTATGCATGAACCCTTCGTGATTCTTTTCCCTTTGATTCCCCTCCCAAATCCGTGAGTAAAGGGGCTCAATTTTGGGGTTTCTTCGTTCTAGGGTTAGAGGCATTCTTGGTGGCAATCCTTCGATTCCTCTTGATTTAGCAAGTTTTGTGGGACCAAATCGTGGCTATGGAATGCCCATAAGGTACTCCTATCCCCAAAGTCTTGTGAGAATCCGTGAGCGAATCGGGAGATCGGGATTTGGATTTGGAGGAGTTGACATGTGGGTTGTTGTTCTTCCCGAGACCCCAGGCCGTGACCGGTCTGACCGGTGCCTCTCGCCGGTCTGACCGGTGCCGACCCCAGTTGGGTTTTGCTCGGGTGAACGTGTTGGTGAGTTCCCTAGTGTCTTGTGTTGCTGCTGTTTTGAGTTTGGTTCAGTTTGGAGCTCGGGAGGTCAGGTTCGCGGATTTGGGGTTTTCCTGGCTCAAACCGGTCTGACTGGTGAGCTGCACCGGCCTGATCGGTGCAGGAGCTTTCTTTGGAATTCTCCAAGTTTGGCTAGGGTGACCCGGCTCGTGGTCCAGGGTGACCCGGTGCGTCTCTAGAGGGTGTCGGGTGTTCCGGCGGCACAGTCCGGAAGATCCGGCCAGGACCGGTCTGACCGGTGCAGGTGACCCGTCTAACCGGTGTGGTCTGGTGTTGCTCGAGTTGCTCTTTCCACTGCATTCTTGAGTAGCTCTCGGTGGTTGTTCGTTCCTAGGACCAGTTGCACTCCAGTGGCTGCGTGGTCTTGACCAACTTGGGTAGTTGAGCCGGAGACGTGTTTTGGTGAGCCGTGTTCATCTTGTTGGAGTAGCCATCTCCTTCGAGAAGAATTTTTATCCGCTCCCATTCAGTCCCCCCTCTCTGGTCGCCAGTTTGGTCCTTCAACTAAGAGCTCACCTCTTTTCACAGCGTGTAGAACCAAATAGAGAGGTCTGGTAGCACATTGCGTGGAGGATGAAGAGGCGATGAGCAAAGGCCTTGGGGGCACGCCTATTTATCGAACCATGACCGATAATAAGGCAGCGTGCACCTCGTGGCAGCGCATGCCTCACGGGATTACACTAGCCATGAAAATATGTGGGATGCTCGGAATATGAAGGCCTACACTACTGAGGAATCCTGTGACAAGTATAGGGCGGAATATGCATGCTTTTTCCCCGGTAGGCATGCGAAATATTTGGTTGGTACACGAGTGTGCTTTGGTCCGGATAAGAACGCAGAAGATCCTTATATCCGTATGACTTAAAAAATAGACGTGTAGGCACTATAGTGGGAGAAGCAACTGTTAGGCTTTGTGATCTTCGACTGGAAACGCACCCAGCTTCACTGAAGTGTGGGCCTCTTCCAGATATCCGTCTCCCGCCTATATTGTACGCCACCGGAATCCCACCCAAACTCGCTGACAATATGGGGTCGGGATTGCACGACCTCACTTGTCAGTGGCCCCGAAGCAAGTGCAGCTTACCATATTTTCATTTCGCGGTCAGGAAGTCGAAAGCGGGATTTTCAAATTTTGTATTCCCTCTCCGCCCCGAAATAATAAATACTCTACTCCATTGCTACCACGTTGCGCCACTAAACTCCCGCCTTCCATTTCCAAAAAGCATCACTCTGCTCAGCTAGATCTGCGGTGGCGGTCCGACCTCGCCGTCGCCGGTGGAGGGGGAGGGGTATCTCAGCAGATGGTGGGCGGCAGATATCGGTGTTCTGCTTGCGTCTACTGTGCTGGCCAAGCTGAGCAGTTGAGTGAGGATACGGCACAAGCACCGGCTCCCGATGCCCCCTCAATCCATGGGCCCCTGAATCTTGGAGCTTCACAAGTGAGAATCTCATTTCCTTTTTTTTCTAGTCCCCTAGTAGTATTTTTGTTGGCTTAGAAAGTAAATTGCTTCGTGTATTGTGTTAGTTCTGAGATTCTTCTCTTAACTTTGCCGCTCGAGATCCAGTCACTGATTTGGAACACAAGTTTATCGATGAGCCATGCGTTGAAAGTAAATTGCTTTGTGTATTGTGTTAGATTGGAGATTCTTCTCTTACCTTGGCCGCTCTAGATGCAGTTACTGATTTGTAACACAAATTAATAGATGTGCCATGCTTAGAAAGTAATTTACTTTGTTTATTGTCTTAGATTTCAGATCCTTCTCTTACCTTGACCGCTCTAGATCCAGTTCCTGATTTATAACTTATTGTGCAGGGCCTAGCATCCCACTCCTGCATTGTTGAGATTCAATCACATGCCGTGGTATATAACAGAACACATGATTATCCTGCTACTTTATTCTTAGGATTATTCTTAAGTCTTTTGCTTGCTTCGTTTAAGGTTCAAGTTTGACTTCTCTTTTCATTTTTAGGCTCAAATGTTAAGGACAATCCTTGCGGTTCAAATATCAAATTCCTGTCCCTCCAATGTGAAGTCAAAGTCATTCATTGATTACATGCCTCGAGATTATCCAGCTTTCACTACATGCTCAAGACCTGAAGTTTCGTTGGGAGGGCTAGATTCAGCTGCTGACCATGGTGAAATCTTTGTTGAACAGGTCCAAGTTTTGACAGACTTGAAGATCAAGGCAGAAGCATCAGATGTAGCAATGAAAGTGCAGACTGATGAGATTGAGAGGTTGAAGAAACAACTACAAACTACTAAGACCCTCCTTCATCAACTGCTAAGCTCGCGCCTTGGGTAAGGCCACTGTGTTTCTTAGTCTTCTGCTTGTGTCCTCCCAGCTAGTTATGCTGGTTTGTGAGTACTGAGCTTTGTTATCTTAGTGGGTTTTATTTTAAGACCAGCTTTATTTGTGAGCATGGAGATATCATGTGTATTGGTTTGTGAGCTCCTAGTGACAATCTGCTTGTGGTTGTTCTGTGTTCATTGATAATAATGTGTCATGTGTGATCCGAAACATTTATTTGTATCAGTGGAATGGAAATGTTATCTGTGATGTCAATTATTGAATTGATTAGCATGTAATATGAGATTGAATTATATTTAATTAAGTGCTACCTGCAGTGCAGCCCAAAATAACAGGGAAAAAATATGTGGGCTTGCCCCCTCGGCCCATTAGGTTTTTATGAATTCAAAAATGATTTATTAATAAAATGGGCCGTATCAAAAATGGCGTCAGCGATTGGTGGGTGTTGGGTATTTTAGCGTCACACGAATAAATCCGCAAGCGCACGGATACCATTGTAGCTTTCACCTCAGAGTATTCCAAGGGTATCGAATCCAAGGGAACATGTGTGTACTAACTTCGTACAGTCGGTCCAAGGACACACCCAGACAAGAGGTAAGGATGGAGAGGATTCCTAAATATAGCACTATAGATGAGATTAAAGGTCGATCTCTAGATAGCCCTGACTTAACATGCGACTCCGGTACGCGGATCTATGTGGAACGAGCTCTGATTATATCCAGCTACGGAGGATCAACGAGGGCTAGAAGGGCTGTCACCACCTCCTAGACTGCCTCTACCTAAGCTTGGGATAAGCCGAACGGATGATAACCGGTAGCGTATCACAACGTCCACTCTGTGGTTACTGACTTACTGCCGAAGCCAACGGACTACGGCACCCTGTACTAATAGAACTACGACCACAGAAGAGAACTGATCTCACTCACTCTAGGTACTACTAGCTTATACTAAAGGCATACGAGAGAGCACTCGGTCCCGTACTATGCTTCCAACGTATACGAATGACTTGCAGCAGACGAACGCATAAACCCAGGATCTATGCACTAGCAGAGGAAAAAGGCTACTCATGCAACCTAGCATAAACTATTAGAAAGGAATCATGAACACACTTTATTCTAATCAGAGCATGCAAGCATATCCACTTTATTCTAAATGACTAATCATACAAACGGGATACAAACTTGTGCACCTAATCAACTAGATCGAGGGGGCGTGTTCGTGAAGAACACGCGCCTCTAAATGATGAACATGCGAAGAACACAAGAACATATCACTCAAGTATGAATAACACTTTAGTCTAAATAGAAAATGCAGAAATACTTACTTTACTCTAATTGAAGAACAAGCATCCATAGAGATACAACTCTCTCTCTCTCACTCTCCTATTCTCTGATCTACCAAGGAGAGGCCTTGCCTTTGAAGGGTGAAGGACCGAACTGGTGACCAGAGAGGGGGGAGTGAATGGGAGCTGATAAAAATTCTTCTCGAAGGATATGTCTTCTCCGACAAGACGAACATAGCTTGGCCAAATCACTTCTCCGACTCAACTACCCAAGTTGACCAAGACCACGTAGCCACTGGAGTGCTACTTGTCTTAGGAACCAACAACCACCGAAACCTACTCGAGAACGCAGCGGAACAAGACACTCGAGCAGCACCAGACCAGCACCGGTCAGACTGATCACTCTCATCGGTCAGACCGGTCTCGGCTGGAACACACAGACACGACTTGACGATTTCCACATAAAAGCTCCTACATCGGTCAGGCCGGTACAGCACACCGTTCAGACCGGTCCAAGCCAGGAAACCCCAAATCCAAGAAACCAACCTCCCGAGCTCCAAATAGCACCAAACTTGAAACAACAGCAACCTTGGGAACTAGTAAACTCACCAGCACGTTCACTCGAGCAAAAACCCAACTGGGGTCTGTACCGGTTAGACCGGTGGAGGGCACCGGTCAGATCGGTCAGGGCCTGGGCGATCAGGATGAACAGCAACCCGCGGGTCAACTCTCCCAAATCCAAATCTCCATCTCCCGATTCGCTCCACGGATTCGCACAAGACTTTGGGGATAGTAGGAGTACCTCATGGGTATCCCATAGCTACGATTTGGTCCACCAAAACTCGTTGAATCAAGAGGAATCGAGGATTTCCACCAAGAACACCACTTTCCCGGAACCTAGGAAAACCCCAAAATCGAGGACCTTTACTCACGGATTTGGGAGGGGAATCACAAGGAAAAGAACCACGAAGGGCTCATGCATACATCCCCTACCAAATCCCAAAGAGAAAGGCCCCGAAACCACCACAAGACAATCGCCAAGAAAAGGCTCCGAAAATCACCAAAAAGGGAAAACGGGAAGGACACAATAAAGCCTTGAGGAACCACGCCGATTCATCTATACATACCATGAAGGTTCATACAAGGTCTAGCTTGCCACCCGATCATCCATCCCTCTCTAAGGATCTCACCATGAAGCTCTCAAGCTAGTCCTAAAAAATCCTAAGGAAAATAGGAAGGGAAAATAGCAAAAGCAAATGAGCTAGGGTTCCAAGAGACATGACTGCCATCCTCTCACCACTTAGGTTATATGAAGGCAAGCCGAAAGACGAAACTACCCCTATTACATTACACTAAGATACACGCCCCGAAGGGCCTTTTGGGAAACTTCGTCGTAGCAGCATAGGACGGATGCCCAGCGACCCCAAACTTGCTTAGCCTCGACGCAAGCCTTGCGATCCCGACGTGTGTCCTCCGCTTCGAAGACTCCGGAAGCCATCGTCGCACACCGGTCAGACCGGTGTACCCCACCGGTCAGACCGGTACCCACCGGTCAGACCGGTCAGACCCACCAGTCAGATCGGTCTGATGCTGCTGCACCTCCGTCTTCGGTCTTGGCTTTGTGGATCAACCAAGGAACCCAGTGGTTTTCTGGTGAACCACCGGAAACCCCGTGAACTCGGTGTAGCCTCCGCAAATCACCACTCATGACTCACCTCCCACGAAGTTCCGGCTCGACCTTGGTTTTGAGGCTCAACCAAGAAACCGTCCACGACTTCGTCTTGCTGTTCTTGCCACCATGCAACTCGCACTTGACCCCGCTGGCCACCGGGTCCCTCGAACCAAGCCTACTTGTCTTCTCCACACCTACAGGCCTACCCGGCAACGACCTTTCGCGCTTGTTCGTCACCTGCACCAACACCAGTCATGCCGCAATCTGCACCTGCAATACTTAGCCAAGAGTCAGTCCACACAACAATGTCAATCACTCATCACACCAGGAAGTGACCATCCACCGGTCCTCGAACCACACAAGCTCTCAATCTCCCCCTTGATGAGTGCATTGACAACACACATATTTGGTAACCAAAAAGAAAAGGAAAAGAAAAGAAACGACTAAAAGAAACTCAAACAAGCGATCGAAAGCCAACCAAAGCCAAAGAGCAATATCACTTGAATGAGTAAAGTCTCGGTCCCCTTAGGCAAGGGCAATGGCTCGACACAACCGAGACAAAAGCAAGCTCAAGCAAAGAGCACAAACCACCAAAGCAAAGCTCGAAAACCACAAAGAGCTCCCCCCGTGCACATGCAAGCTTCCCTTGAACCAATGCAACTCCCCCTGGACGAATGCATGCAAACCTCTTCACAAAACAGAGCAGCTGTCTCAGCTCAGCTCCGACCGGTCAAACTGCTCCACATCACCGGTCAGACCGGTGCACCAGATCTGCCCAGATCCTGACACTCACACCGGTCAGACCGGTGAGTGCCACTGGTCAGGCTGATGACCAATGGAAACTGCAAGAGCCCAAAAATGGCTCGAAACCACTCAGAAACCTTCTAAATGCATTCAGTAGGCCAAAACATGCACAAACTTCTCCCCCTTGTTGACAAGGCATGAATCAAGCCAAAATTAGGAAAATATCAACCTAGAGCTTCTCGAATAGACAAAATTCAACATAGCATGCTACACATATCCAAATGAGCAAGTTAGATACTCTATAGCTTCGTATGGACATAAACTACAAGATCACCAAGTTTCACAACCATATGGCAAAGCTAAGATAGAATTGATCATTTTTGCGAAAAATCCTAAACATGAGCAAAACATGTCAAAATGGCAAAGCCACACAAACTTTATGCTAGGACAACTATTCTAAGCATAAAATCATCATAAACACCCACAAGCATCTCATGTCATGTCAAAGCCACCGAGCCATGTGCTTACTTCTATATATGAGACTTCTCATTGGTAAGCAACATGCAACGATTTAGCACCCAAAAGCAAGTAAATTAAGCACATATGACATGGGAGCACATTTTCCAAGCAGTTTACATTTCATTTTCATATTCATATTTGGTACATGAAATGTCTTTGCGACAAAAAGGAACTTATGCCCCTCCACAAGATAAAGCATGGGGGCTAAACATTCATGATAACAAATGAGCCTTTGGCCCATATGCTCAAAATAAATTATGCAAGCACAAATTAAGCATAGAAAAGCCACTAAAACATGTCATGATCATATAAAGGCATTTACTCACAAGAAAGCATACATGTGACATTTTTCAAAAGCATAGCTATCAACCATGGATATAAATCAAGATCATCAAGAGCTAAGCCAAACTAAATCATATCATACAAAACTAGCTCATAGGATCATATATAGCACATCATGGTGAACAACGAGTGAAAGTTGCTTGATCTAGGGGCTTGGTGAAAATATCCGCTAGTTGGTTTTGTGTGGGCACATGGATCAAAGCGATTTTCCCTTTCTCAACATTGTCCCTCAGAAAATGATACCTCACTTCTATATGCTTCGTTTTGGAATGAAGCAATGAAGCACTGGGTTCTTAGCAACACTAATGGCACTTGTCCTATCACAAAGAAGTGGAACCTGGGTATACTCCTCACCAAAGTCACTCATGGTGTATGTGATCCAAAGGAGCTGAGAGCAACAACTAGCTGCGGCAACGTATTCGGCTTCGGTTGTAGATTGAGCAACACTCGATTGTTTGCGGGAAGACCAAGACACCAAAGAAGAACCCAAGAACTGGCAAGTCCCAGAAGTGGACTTCCTATCCAACCGACACCCGGCAAAGTCTGCGTCTGAAAAACCGTGAAGCTCCAAAGAAGAAGACGCGGATTACCAAAGGCCGAAGTTGGGGGTGTATTGCAAATACTTGAAGATGCGCTTGACTGCTTGCCAATGTGAAGTCCCTGGAGACGCTTGAAAACGAGCGCACAGACATACCGAGAATTGGATGTCCGGCCTCGTCGCTGTCAGGTAAGGAGGGAGCCGATCATGCTCCGGTACTCCTTCTGGTCCACGTGTTCACCGTCCTCGTCCGCATCAAGAGCTGTAGTCGTACTCATTGGCGTCCTCATGGCCTTGGAGTCCTCCATCTTGAACTTCCTCACAATGTCCTTGGTGTACTTGGCTTGGTGTACAAACATTCCTTCCTTTGATTGCTTGATCTTGAGCCCGAGGAAGAACCGCAACTCACCCATCATGCTCATCTCAAATTCCCTGCTCATGTCTTTTGCAAACCTTGCAACCAAAGAGTTAGACGAGCCACCAAAGACAATATCATCCACGTACACCTGCACAATTAGGATATCTTTGCCCTGCCTGAGGAGAAACAAGGTCTGATCTACCTTCCCCATCTCAAAGCCTCTCTCAAACAGGAACCCTCTCAACCTACCATACCAAGCTCTAGGCGCCAGCTTCAGCCCATACAGCGCCTTCCTCAACTTGTACACCCTGTGGGCGTACTTCTCACTCTCAAACCCCGGTGGTTGCCTCACGAACACTTCTTCCTCCAAAACACCATTCAAGAAAGCACTCTTCACGTCCATTTGATACAATTTGAACCCTTTAGCCACGAAAAAGGCTAGAAGGATCCTAATCGCCTCCAAACGGGCTATAGGAGCAAAGGTCTCCTCGTAGTCGATCCCCTCTTTTTGTGTGTACCCCTGAGCAACAAGCCTTGGCTTGTTTCTCACTACTTCACCTTTCTCTCCTTCTTTATTTTTCCACACCCAATTTGTCCCAATCGGCTTACACCCTGGTGGAGGCTCCACTAACTCCCAAACTTGGTTCCTCTCAAAATTCTCCAACTCCTCATGCATAGAATTAACCCAATTGTGATCAGATAGCGCATGTCCAATGTCTTTGGGCTCAAAAGCAGCAACAAAAGTAGCATGGGCAAAGTGAGAGTCATTTCAAAACCTCGACCGTGTAGTGTGTTCGTTGATGTTCCCGACGATCGTTGAAGCTGGATGATCCACTTGTACTCGCCGAGGAGCTTCTCGCCTCGAAGCCACCCCCCCTCAGTTGTAGCTTCCTCTCGATCTCGGCACATCGTTGTAGGTGTGGGAGAAGGCCCGTCCTCGATCATAGTCGAAGTAGTATGTACATGCTCAGCCGCGTGCGCCACACCACCATCTTCCTCATCTCCTTGCTGCTCCACCACATCCTCGAAAATCTCCTCGCCAAGTTCCTCGTCACTTGCTCACTCGAAAACAAGCGAACTACGTGGTTGTGTCTCGTCGAAGGTAACCTCGGAAGTCTCCACGATTTGGTTAGTTTCAAGATTGAACACTCGAATGAGACGCGTAACGAAAGAAAATACCATCGACAGACCTAGCCTCGAACTTGTCCAACTTCTTCCCTTTCTTAAGAATGAAGCATTTGCAGCCCAAGATGTGAAAGTGACTCACCTTGGGGGTTCTGTCATGCATCAACTCATAGCAAGTTCTTTTCTTATGGACCCTGAGGTAAATCCTATTCGACACATAGCATGCGGTATTCACCACCTCAGCCTAGAACCTTCTCAGAGTCCTATGCTCATCGAGCATCGTCCGAGCCATCTCACACAGGGTTCTGTTTTTCCTTTCCACCACGCCGTTCTGGGGAGGTGTATACAGACTAGAGAACTGGTGTTCAAGACCCAAGTCATGGCAAAAGGTTTCGAAATGAGAGTTTTTAAATTCCGAGCCATCATCACTACGGATCGCTCGTATGGCATCTCTGTGCCTCTCGTTCTTCAACTCAAGACAAGATCTTGAACAAAACCAAACGCCTCCCCTTTCTTCTCTAGAAAGAAAACCCAAGCATACCGAGAGTAGTCGTCCACCACAACCAGGACGTACCACTTCCCACCCACAGATCGCACACGAGCTGAGACAATAAGGTCCATATGGAGCAGCTCGCATGGACGCTCCATCATCACATCGGTGAGGGGTGGATGGGAAGCAACTACCATCATAGCATGCCTGCACGGCGCACACACCAAATCCTTTTCAAACCTCAAGCGGGGCAATCCTCGGACCAAGTTAAGTCCACTCAAGCATGACAACAAGTCAAAGCTCAAGTGACCCAACCTCCTATGCCACTTCCACAACTCACCCGAAGAACCAGCCACAAAACACCTTGAAACACCCGAACTTTGAGAAAAATCCGTTCGAAATATTTGACCCTCGGGGACGACCACACAGATAAGGTCACCTCGAGCATCAAGTATCCGAGAACCACCAGACTTAAACAACACCTCAAAATTCAAGAAGCTGGGAAACAGAGAGCAAATTAAAACCCAAGGACTTGACCAAGGCAACACGCTTCAGCACCACTTTATTACTTACCCTCACTTCACCTTCAGCAAGTACACGCCCTCGCCCATTGTCCCTAAAGGTGATGTATGTCCTGGACACCACCTGGGTGAGGCTGGAGAACCACCCCCGATCTCCGGTCATGTGCCTCGAGCAACCGGAGTTGATCAACCAAACGTTCCCCAAGCCTCCCACCTGAAATTCAAAAACGAGCACGTGAATGAGCAAACGACACAACACTATGGTTAGTACCAAAAGAGTAAAACCAGTGTTGAGCCATCTGCTCCAAAGTGGGGTTAGCACAATCCATCCTAGCATTCCTACCAAAGCGTGCATCAAACCTACCACGAGCATCGAACATCGGACCCATCCTACCATCTCCACCTGAACTGAAACCACCACAGGGAAACCACTCCCATCTCGCTGGAGGAGCACAAATGCCACGAAAGGAAGACCGTGGACCGTAGCTCCTCTCCAACTCAAAGCTACAACTTCTCCCACCCTCATATTGAGCACGAGGTGGAGAACGTCTAGCAAACTCAACACCACCAGACACACCATGCCTACCACCTGTACCACGACCAAAGGAACTGAACCGAGCATCGCCACGATCGCGAAAACCTGACTGGTCAGTGCCCAGACCAGCACCGGTGGCGCACTGCCAGCAGCACCGCCTGCCATTCTCCGATCTCCCCAAGCCAGAACTATCCTCACAATAGCCTTAGCCCTGGGCATTTGCATATGAGGCTCAGGTATACCATTAGAAGGGTGGTACCTGTCCTTGTTAGCCCACTCCTTAGCCATTCTCTCCTCACGCTTCCTCTTGAAGCAAAACTCACCCTTGTGACCATCTCTCACAATAGTCACAATTAAACCGTAAGAGCTTAGGTTTAGGCTTGGGTTGGGGCTGCTCACTTGGTTTCTCCTCACTCGGCTTCTCTTTTGGTTTCTCCTCACTAGGCTTCTCTCCCTTTTTCCCAAAGAACTCGTTGCCTAAGTCACTCTTGAACTTTATGGGTTTTTGGAAATCATTTGTTTGGGGAGGAAACACTGGTGGATCTGGGGTTGTGTCTAGTCGGTTTCTCAGTGGGTTTGGCTTAGGAGCATAGCCATTTTTGTGGAAGGTTTTTGGTGGAGCTTGGATATCACTAATCTTCTCTCCTCCCTCACCACTACACTCTCCAATCTTGTCCGACCCAAGCGCTTGCCCATCATAGAGCTTGTATGCCTCTATCATCATCCTAAGCTGTGGTTCATGACCCGACAACCAACCCACCATATTTCTCAACTCATCATTTTCATCCTGCAAGCGATCAACATAATGTGCAAGTTCCAGTTTCTTTACAGCTTGCAATTCACAAGTAGAGCAGGAAGTAGGAATAGGAGCTTTCAATTCAGCTTCAAGTGAAACAATGTAAGTATGAGACTCATCAAGCTCTCCATGCAAAATAGGGCAAGAAGTGCAAGCACCTAGCAAAGCAGGTCTAGAATTAAGCTCAGCCACTTCAACCCTAAGCACATCTAGTTCCTCACACTTGGAGGCATGCTTTTCCTTAAGAGCAGTAAGATCAGCTAGGAACACAGAGCAATCAACACAATCAACCTCATCAGAAACAACAGGTGAAGCCTTAAGCGAATCAATTTCAAGCTTAACATCCAGGTTTTGTGTTTCTAGCTCAGTCACTCTAGTCCTAGCATCCTCAAGTGAGGCCCTAAGCTCCTTTCTCATCTTCTTAGCATCTCTAAGCATGTCATCATAATTATCAAGCAATTTTCCTAGCTCCTCATTCTCCTGGCGCAAGAAGGAAAGCTCGTCACGTACCTCATCCTCGGAGTCAGAGTCCAAGTCGTCCTTCTAACTCTTCTTGCTGTCGGAGCTGTGTGCCATGCTGCAGAAGCGGTCACACGCGAACCAGCTCAGCCCGCTCAGGTTCTTGGATCCCTTCTTGCTCTCGCACCGATCACCTTCGTCTTCACTGCTACTTGAGCTCGAGGTAGAGTAGGCGGAGCTGGAGTCGACGTTGCTCGCTCCGACCATCGCTCGGGCCTTGTTGCCGTGGTCGTCCTTCTTCCTCGATCGTCGCTCGTCCTTATGCTTGTGCTTGTGCTTGTGATCGCGCCTCGACCGGTACTTGGTCTCCGTCTTCGACCGGTGCTTGTAGTTGTCCTTGTTCTCCATCTTCTCGGGGCAGTCAGCGATGAAGTGTCCAGGCTTGCCGCACTGAAAGCACATCCTCGTGCTCCTCCTTGTGTTCACTCGGTTATCGTGCATCCTTTCGAACCTCTTGGTCAGCAGTGCCAGTTCGTCCTCTCCAAGCACGACGAACTCCTCATCTGGCAAAGACATCAAAGAGGACAAAGAGTACATCCTGGTGGATGGGTTAGAGTTAGACTTTGCACCTGAGCCACCGATGAGGGCGAGACTATGAGAGTCCGTCGGGCCCTCAAGCTTGGCTGTCACACCCTGGTCCATCTCCGCTGACTTGAGCTTCGAGAATAGCTCGTCTACCGACAGAATCTCATACTTGTCCAACTCTAGAATGGCCTCGACCTTTCCGCCCCAGATCGTACGATCCAACGAGTGCAAGTGCTTCACGGCTCTCTCATGATCATCGTACGGGAGCACGGCCACATTGGCCCTCATGTTGTTCACAATCACCTGAACCGCTGGAACATCGTATCGATGGACTCACCAGGGAGATGAGTGAAGTTCTCGTACTCTCTCTGGTAAGTTGCAAACAACCGAGCCTGAACCGGGCTGTTTCCAGCGTGAGCATTCTTTAGCGTTTCCCAAATCCTACAAGCCAAGTCCTCTGTCTGAACCCGATCGAATTTGGACTGACACAGAGCACAAAACAAGTAGTCAACCGCCTTGTTGTTGGCTTCGTGCATGTCCCTCGATCCCGGAGCAAGGAAGTTAATCGGATGAACATAAGTTGTGTTCACCGTAACGTCCCAAAGGATCTGACCCTTACCGCGAAGGAAAGGTGTTGTCCGCCTCTGCCACATCTGGTAGTTTTTGCCATCAAAGTGCGGAGGACCCGATCCCCGTTCCTGGTACGGCATCTTTGGATCTTAGACTGGTTAGAGTCCCGAAAGACCCGTAACCGGCTCTGATACCACTTGAAGGACCGAACTGGCGACTAGAGAGGGGGGAGTGAATGGGAGTCGATAAAAATTCTTCTCGAAGGCGATGTCTTCTCCGACAAGCGGACACGGCTTGGCCAAATCACTTCTCCGACTCAACAACCCAAGTTGACCAAGACCACGTAGCCACTGGAGTGCTACTTCTCTTAGGAACCAACAACCACCAAAACCTACTCGAGAACACAGCGGAACAAGCAACTCGAGCAGCACTAGACCAGCACCGGTCAGACCGATCACTCTCACTGGTCAGACCAGTCTTGGCTGGAACACACAGACACGACTTGACGATTTCCACAGAAAAGCTCCTACACCGGTCAGGCTAGTACAGCACACTGGTCAGACCGGTCCAAGCCAGGAAACCCCAAATCCAAGAAAGCAACCTCCCGAGCTCCAAACAGCACCAAACTTGAAACCACAACCACCTTGGGAACTAGCAAAAACCCAATTGGGGTCTGCACCGTCAGACTGGTGGAGGGCACCGATCAGACCGGTCAGGGCCTGGGCGCTTAGGATGAACAGCAACCCGTGGGTCAACTCTCCCAATTCACTCCACGGATTCGCACAAGACTTTGGGGATAGTAGGAGTACCTCATGGGCATCCCATAGGTACGATTTGGTCCACCAAAACTCGTTGAATCAAGAGGAATCGATGAATTTCCACCAAGAACACCACTTTCCCGAAACCTAGGAAAACCCCAAAATCGAGCACCTTTAGTCACGGATTTGGGAGGGGAATCACAAGGAAAAGAACCACGAAAGGATCATGCATACATCCCCTACCAAATCCCAAAGAGAAAGGCCCCGAAACTACGACAAGAAAATCGCCAAGAAAAGGCTCCGAAAATCTCCAAAAAGGGAAAACGGGAAGGACACAATCAAGCCTTGAGGAACCACGCCGAATCATCTATACATACCATGAAGGTTCATACAAGGTCTAGCTTGCCACCCTATCATCCATCCCTCTCTAAGGATCTCACCATGAAGCTCTCAAGCTAGTCCTAAAAAATCTTAACGAAAATAGGAAGGGAAAATAGCAAAAGCAAATGAGCTAGGGTTCCAAGAGACATGACTGCCATCCTGTCACCACTTAGGTTATATGAAGGCAAGCCGAAAGATGAAACCTCCGCTGACTTGAGCTTCGAGAATAGCTCGTCTACCGACAGAATCTCATACTTGTGCAACTCTAGAATGGCCTCGACCTTTCCGCCCCAGATCGTACGATCCAACGAGTGCAAGTGCTTCACGGCTCTCTCATGATCATCGTACGGGAGCACAGCCACATTGGCCCTCATGTTGTTCACAATCACCTGAACCGCTGGAACATCGTATCGATGGACTCACCAGGGAGATGAGTGAAGTTCTCGTACTCTCTCTGGTAAGTCGCAAACAACCGAGCCTGAACCTGGCTGTTTCCAGCGTGAGCATTCTTTAGCGTTTCCCAAATCCTACAAGCCAAGTCCTCTGTCTGAACCCGATCGAATTTGGACTGACACAGAGCACGAAACAAGTAGTCAACCGCCTTGTTTTTGGCTTCGTGCATGTCCCTCGATCCCGGAGCAAGGAACTTAATCGGATGAACATAAGTTGTGTTCACCGTAACGTCCCAAAGGATCTGACCCTTACCGCGAAGGAAAGGTGTTGTCCGCCTCTGCCACATCTGGTAGTTTTTGCCATCGAAGTGCGGAGGACCCGATCCCCGTTCCTGGTACGGCATCTTTGGATCTTAGACTGGTTAGAGTCCCGAAAGACCCGTAACCGGCTCTGATACCACTTGAAGGACCGAACTGGCGACTAGAGAGGGGGGAGTGAATGGGAGTCGATAAAAATTCTTCTCGAAGGCGATGTCTTCTCCGACAAGCGGACACGGCTTGGCCAAATCACTTCTCCGACTCAACTACCCAAGTTGACCAAGACCACGTAGCCACTGGAGTGCTACTTCTCTTAGGAACCAACAACCACCAAAACCTACTCGAGAACGCAGCGGAACAAGCAACTCGAGCAGCACTAGACCAGCACCGGTCAGACCGATCACTCTCACCGGTCAGACCAGTCTTGGCTGGAACACACAGACACGACTTGACGATTTCCACAGAAAAGCTCCTACACCGGTCAGGCTAGTACAGCACACTGGTCAGACCGGCCCAAGCCAGGAAACCCCAAATCCAAGAAAGCAACCTCCCGAGCTCCAAACAGCACCAAACTTGAAACAACAACCACCTTGGGAACTAGCAAAAACCCAACTGGGGTCTGCACCGTCAGACCGGTGGAGGGCACCGATCAGACCGGTCAGGGCCGGGGCGCTCAGGATGAACAGCAACCCGCGGGTCAACTCTCCCAAATCCAAATCCCGATCTCCCGATTCACTCCACGGATTCGCACAAGACTTTGGGGATAGTAGGAGTACCTCATGGGCATCCCATAGGTACGATTTGGTCCACCAAAACTCGTTGAATCAAGAGGAATCGATGAATTTCCACCAAGAACACCACTTTCCCGAAACCTAGGAAAACCCCAAAATCGAGCACCTTTAGTCACGGATTTGGGAGGGGAATCACAAGGAAAAGAACCACGAAAGGATCATGCATACATCCCCTACCAAATCCCAAAGAGAAAGGCCCCGAAACTACCACAAGAAAATCGCCAAGAAAAGGCTCCGAAAATCTCCAAAAAGGGAAAACGGGAAGGACACAATCAAGCCTTGAGGAACCACGCCGAATCATCTATACATACCATGAAGGTTCATACAAGGTCTAGCTTGCCACCCGATCATCCATCCCTCTCTAAGGATCTCACCATGAAGCTCTCAAGCTAGTTCTAAAAAATCCTAAGGAAAATAGGAAGGGAAAATAGCAAAAGCAAATGAGCTAGGGTTCCAAGAGACATGACTGCCATCCTCTCACCACTTAGGTTATATGAAGGCAAGCCGAAAGACGAAACCTCCGCTGACTTGAGCTTCGAGAATAGCTCGTCTACCGACAGAATCTCATACTTGTCCAACTCTAGAATGGCCTCGACCTTTCCACCCCAGATCGTACGATCCAACGAGTGCAAGTGCTTCACGACTCTTTCATGATCATCGTACGGGAGCACGGCCACATTGGCCCTCATGTTGTTCACAATCACCTGAACCGCTGGAACATCGTATCGATGGACTCACCAGGGAGATGAGTGAAGTTCTCGTACTCTCTCTGGTAAGTCGCAAACAACCGAGCCTGAACCTGGCTGTTTCCAGCGTGAGCATTCTTTAGCGTTTCCCAAATCCTACAAGCCAAGTCCTCTGTCTGAACCCGATCGAATTTGGACTGACACAGAGCACGAAGCAAGTAGTCAACCGCCTTGTTGTTGGCTTCGTGCATGTCCCTATATCAAATGGATGTCAAAAGTGCTTTCTTGAATGGGAAAATTAGTGAACTAGTATATGTTGAGCAACCTCCCGGTTTTGAGGACCCTACAAAGCCTAATCATGTGTACAAGCTTTCTAAGGCTATCTATGGGTTGAAGCAAGCTCCTCGTGCTTGGTATGAAAGGCTTAGGGATTTTCTTCTTTCTAAGGGTTTCAAAATTGGAAAGGTTGATACTACATTGTTCACCAAGCAGATTGGAAATGATATCTTTATTTGTCAAATTTATGTTGATGATATTATCTTTGTCACCAGGCCAAACAACACCTGCAACAACATTTATAAAGCAAGGCTGAGTATACTAATACTCAGCAAGACTTAATCGTCGGGTGATGACTACATTACCAAACTCTAGACAAGAGAGGCTTTTTGGCCGGTGGAGTTCTTTTGCTGAAAAGCAACAAAGAGTATGTCCTTACTTTCAATATTTTAGCACAAATTCTAGTGGATTATCATTTCTAAGTGTGCCAGCTAATTCAATCAAGAATTGCACAATACAATTAATTCAAGCAGTAATATTCACAAAGTTCCATCATTAAGGGATATCATGGCCAGTTGATTAAGCAGTCTCAGATAACGGTGAGAGGCCGACAATCGATTGATTTATAACCTTGCAAGGTAAACCTAAACACACAGTAGGGTGTACTCACCAAGAGCCCACCAACCAGGCGGTTCCCAAAAGTCCTCGGCTTGGGATCGAATCTTACAGTCCTGGGTCAAGGCTATCTGGCATACCCCGCAAGGCACCCAGCTTCCCACATGTACCCCCCTCCCCCGGTAGCTAGCCGGGTAGGTGATTACTCAAGATTAGGAATAGTAAGTTCCCGCACCATCTCATTAAGGTACTAGGCTTACCGGTCCCATTCCCGACAAGTGCTTAGTACGTTCAAAAGCTTAGCCCACGAAAGCCACTGGACCAGAGCCCAAATCCCATGCTCTTACCACATGAGCAATCCATTTATAAAGATCTTATGATTCCAACATAAGAACCTATTCTCGCGAGTGACGAACATCACTTGACTTGTACTGGTCCTATAGCATAGCAGCTATCGACCTAGCATACTAGTATATGGGCATAGGTACCTAGGGATCATGCATCTAGGGTTTCAATTCAACTCCTAAAACGTAAATGCACAATCATAGCAAAGATAATTGCATAATTTTTAAAAAGGAAGGGTTAATGATCCGGGGCTTGCCTTCGCTGGCAAGGTTGGCCTTGGGCCCTTCTGGACTTTGGTCCAGGTCTTGCTCTACCGCGACGTAGTGCATGTCTCCGTCAGCTCCTTCGTCTCCTCCTTCCCGCACGAGCGTACGGCTACCGTTGGGAAGATCTACACGAGGATGCAAATGCAAGATTTAATTAACGGTTTTTAATTTAATTAATTACAAACAACACTCGACAACCATGGGGTGCATGGTTGACCACATTCACCTAGATAAACATACATTCAGCATACTCTTCCAATAAAGGAACAATATGCGGTTCTTTATTAATTATTCTTTTTTATAGTGACTGTGTACACATTTATGTAAATAAATTAATGTAAATTTCACAAACAGCAAGGGGTTGGTCTTGAGCTTTTTAAAATGATTTACATCACACACATAGGGTTATTAGGGTGTGGGTTGGTGATTTTCTCATTTAATTTAATATTAAGCTTTAATGTAGCTTCCATTGCTTTTATTCCTAAATAAATTAATAAAATTCAGTGGAAGTGTTTCTGAAGTACTACAAACCTAAACAAAGCCACTGCATACACATGCACACTTAGGAGGGCTATGAAATTAAATATACCGAAAATAATAAAAGCTAGCTACTAAAGCAAGATAAATGCATATAAAAATAAATAAGCATCAAAAGGACTCCAACTTTCTCACACATGGGCTCAGGTCCAAAACTAAGCTTGGAATGTAACATATACACCTAGATCTACTAAAGATCTTGAGCTATGCATTTACAAAGAAAATGAGGCATAAAACAAGATTAAATATTTCTGACAGATATAAAATCATGATTAAATCACCAGAGCTGTACTTAGGTATAAAAAGATGTCATGCAGAAGTTGAGCACAAAAATATAATTAGTTTTAGCTACAAAAATCATTTATACAGATTCAGCATAAATACAAAACAATTCATAATAAAATAACTACACAGTAACATTGTGCAATTTTTGGTACCGAAGCTAGGCATGGCATAACACACAAAATATCCAAAATTCAGCTATAGAGCACTTGTATATTTTGAGATACAACAGATCAAGGTTTATCAGTTTTCTATTTTTCAAGCAAAAACTATCAGGAAAGACTATGGTCATGCTTTACAAAAGTTGTAGGGTTTATCACAAGGAATCCAACAAAATTGAGTTTGCATTTTTCTGATTTTTCTACAATTTTCTACGGATTTTACAAGAATCAGCCAAACATCCTTTCCTATTCAACAAACTATTTACACCGAGGCCCCTGGAAACTTTCACACTCTTACAGATACACCCCTAGTTTGCAGTAAAGACCCTGGAAGAAAGGCACCGCTGCAATGTGGTCCCTGGGCGCCGGCTGTCGGTGGGCTCGCCGGATTCCGGCGGGTTCGCCGCCGTTCTTGGCCAGGGACTCGTCGGGGAGGACCACGAGCTCGCGGGGATTCGAATGGTGGCCGAAAACTGGGCGAAGACGGCGCCGGCGAGGGTGCTCGGCGGCGCACGGTGGCGGCGGTCGCTGTGGGCTGCAATTCCGGTGAGGCCGAGGCGGAGCTGACCAATGTGTGGGTGCTCGAGCTTCGGTAGATCCTGGTGGAGAGCTTAGGGTGGTTGGGCGGCCGTGGTTGCAAGCGGAGAGGCGGCTCGGCGGCAGCGGCTCTAATGGCGGGGCGGCGGAGCCCGGTACGCGTGCGAGGGGCAGCACGACGCCTTTTATAGACAAGCACGTGGATGGTGGGGGAGAAGCAACGCTTCGTTGCGAAGGCAGAAGAGGCGAGGAGGGGCTCGGACTGCGGTGGGGCGCACGCGGCGTGTCGCCGGCGGACGGCGCGGGCGGGGCCGACGCGGGGGCGGGGGAGGAGCAGCACGCGGCGGCGCGGGCTTCGAAACGCTCGGGCCGTGTGCGGCCTCGGCCTGCGCGACCTCGGGAGGCGCGGCTTGGCCGGGGCTCGGACGCCGATGCGGGTCGGGACGCCACGCGGCGCGCGGGGGCGCTCTGGAGCGCGGCCACGACGTCGCGGCGCGACATCGCCCAAAAGCTTCTCACTTGCCCTTGTTTGACGAATGATATCTCCAAAAATCCAAACTAAAGTGTACTATAGTGTAATTAGCAAAGTTGTAGATCAGTGACCCCTCTACAACTTTCACAAAGCCTAGCCTATGTTTTGCTCACTGGTTTGAGCATAAACTGCAGGCAAAGTTCCTGTTTTTCATGGCGCTGATGAATAGTGTGTATTGTAGTTGACCAAGCTTTTTCACCCTTTTCCACTCAAAATTTGAAATGCCACCCAAAAGCAAAGTTGCGTCCCTCGAAAAACTAGACAACTTTTATATTGGGACATTTTGAAGTGTTTAGGTGAAATTTGGAGAACGCGGCAAAAGTTCTAGAGTGGCCAAGGAAGTCAAAGGGTTTGACTAGGGTTTTAGCTAGGGTTTGACCAAGCTTTGATCACAAGTGTGTGTTGACTTGATTAAAGGGGTCATTAGTGATTGTTGGCGAGGTTTTCGAGGTGATGACCCAGGTTGACCATGGTTTGACTAGAGTCAACGTGCTCGACTCGGTCATTAGCACTAATGATGCTAATTAAAAACCTGGGGCGTCACAACCTACCCCCCTTAAAAAGAATCTCATCCCGAGATTCGAAATTAAAAGACGAATGCAAGGAGGGGTTCTCGGATAGAGATGTTACCCATGAAATTAAGCTGGTCTGGCGTTACTTGAAAGATCGGCTTCTTGCCGTGATCACCTTCAGCTGCTCCGGGGTTCTGATTCTGCTGCAGGGGTTTGTGCTGCTTAGGGTTCGGGCATTTATTGGCATAATGCCCGGGTCGTCTACAATTGTAGCAAAGGCGGGGCGGAAGTTTCTTAGGCTTCGAAACTTGTTGCTGATCCTTCTTGACGAAGCGGAACTTCTTTCCCCTTCGTTCTTCTAATATCTCAGCTTGAGAGCGAGTTTCACCTTAGAGGAGCTGGTCGATCTTGCCGATGTCGCAACTTCATTTGCCCTCACGGGGATGAATTTCCTTATAGGTAATTCCCCACTCACTTAAATCTATCTCGGAGAAAACTCGCTTGTTGCTCTGACTTTTTCTCTCTTCCTTTCTAAGGTCCATTGGTAGTTTAGAGGGTGGTAATATAGAGTCGGAGGTATTGAGTTGACCCTGATTTACATGATCCACCAACAGATTGAATAAGCGGGCCTGCTCAACCATGGATGTAGATAATGACTGAGAGAGACTATCTGCCAAACTAGTTTGAGATAGTCCTTGATAACGACCTTGGATGATATTGTACACTATTTGACTTAGCACTGAATTTTGTTCTTCCAACATATGAATTGCGCCGACAATGGTATCTATATTAGTCTGGGTAGGTACTCCTGGGGAACAAGGCTCAAAGGATCGAGGCTTCTGTTGCATCGGTTGCATCTGTTGTAGTTGTTGGGCCATCTGCTGCTGCGCCTGCAGGATCTGGCGCAACACTTCGGTTTGAGTTGCCACGAATGCTTCTGCCAGTGTCATCGGCGGTGGCGGCGGTAGGTCACCACTACCCGAGGCACCAGAACCATTAGGGGTGCTACGTGTCGGTCCGGCCATCTGAAAATTGAGTTTCCATTAAACACACATTCATAAGCTTGCTCATAAAATTAACAAGTAGAACATGCACGACGAAAACTCATTTATGGTAAGTGTTGCGAACCGGACAGCACAGTGGTCATAAGCATAAACTTTAAAAATCTCTGCTCAGGCACCGAAAAATTCTCATGTTTGGTCAGTAGGTGTAAGATTTCACAGCTCTAAAGTGGTTATTTACTCCGAGGAAAACTCCAGGGTTAACATGCTGGAAACATTCCATCACCGAGGTTTCGTCCAACTGATTTGGACAACGAGTAGAGTGACGCCACGGCGTCGTACAGTCGTGGCATGAGAAGGAGACGGTCTAATGGTCGGAGGACTGACCGTGACGGTGGGAATCACGAGAAGAGCTCCGGGTATCCGCCCTCTAGGATCGAGAGCGTAATGAGGAGAATTTAGCAAGAGCTTCTACCGATCCTTTGTTTGCTCCTTTCTTGATTCCTAGGATTTGGAGGGTAAGATCATGGATTGATAAGCGATGGAGGACTCTCAAACCTTGACTTTTAGAGAACCTTGATTGCTCAAGAAAAACTCTACTTCTACTCCTTCAACTTAGCTGGTTGACTCGATTTGATGCTCGGGGAACGTTTAGAGGGGACGAAAGGAGACCAAGTTGAAAAGTGATTACCAAAACCGATTTCTATGAAGAAAAGGAAGGCTAGTATAAGATTTCCGTAATATCTTTTGGGAGCAACACGGGGGTGATTTATTGGTCAAAAGTTGCCCATACTCGGTTGAAGTGGTTCATAAGAACAGTCTAGGAAGGTGAATTCGTAGAGGGCATCTGCAAGGAATGGCTTACGAATAAAGGTAGGAAATGTATGGAAGACAAATTAGTATGGGAATTTCAGAACAATCTTGCTCACATGTTAAATAGTTTGTGACTTTGGGTGGTATCAATTCGTCACATTAACGGTGCAAAGGTTTTAAAAGTTGGTGTGATGCACATGCTCATGCTCATGCGGTATGGTGCTCATGATGCATGTTAGCATGACTCGGTTACCCACAAAAAGAGTTAGTGATTGAGATGACAACCATAGGTTGAGAAGGAATATATGTGTGGCGAGTCGCATTCTCACAACCAAGATACCTAGCGCGCTCCTAGCGGTAATCATATGGCTGCAGCGCACATGATGCCCTAGGTTCTGTCGCGGCACCTTTAGTTATGGGACAACAACATCACCAATCATGAGAAGGATAGAGTAGGAGTATTGAAATCTTCCATGCGTATGCACGTTAGTTCACCCAAGGTTCCCAAATGCACGTGCTATGCAAATGCATACCCTAAAAGCTTGACATTTCTTTTTAAACAACATGTGGTGAGCAAGATCAATAAGAATCAGCTCAAGATTGAAGATCGAAGTAATCCCAACAAGGATATGAATACAAGGAATAGCTTAGTGTTTCAACAGGTATAAATACCAAGGGGTGGAAGGGATATATGTCGATGGAGATAACATGTTGACAGGAGAAGATTACCATTGAAGATTGAATTCTAAGATCAAGACATTACCCAACTGTCATGGTAGAACAGAAAAAAAGTTCTCTTCTCACGCTGGGCAAAACTGGGGTAGTCATGTGTACAAAGGTACAATTGTATGTTAGAACTCGAAGCGAGCATACATACATAATGATATAAAGTCCTGGTAGTTGTGAACAAAAATTCATAACTTAAAGACCAGAGCCCCAAAAATTCCCAAATTTTGGTAGTAACTCAGCAAGGTTACGAGACACATCTTTGGTATTCAGAGGTGGAGCTAGAAAGGTTAGGAAGATGCTCAACTTAAGCAAAGTTCAGAGTGGATTTCCAGGAAAAACAGCACGGTAGAGGTTCACTAATCTGAGCATAACTTGAGACATACAAAAGCTATGACCATGAATTTTTGCGGGCAAAAACTAGATTAGATATGGAGCAACTTTGGTAGAGGTCACCTAGGCAAATTGATTCTTGAACAAGGTGCAAACATCAAGCAAACAGCCCTATCAAATTTTTGGACAGCAACACATCTATGCATGAGAGGCTATGCAAGAAGAAGCACACTAGCAAAACTTCACCTTAGAGAGCACATAAAACATGTAAAGGGGTTCAGTTTTAAGTTTCCACAATTTTTAGCATGATGTAAGACGTCCTATTCGTCCTCACAAGGCAATCAAGCCGAAAATCGAAGTTAGTGCCGGTGGCAAGGCATATACACGTTTCTCCCTATAATAACTAGTCGAGAACTAGTCGATACTCACTTAGCGACTTACGAAACGTGGTTAGTGTACCTGTAGAAGATCACAGAACACATCGAACCTTTTGTGCCAGCACTCACAAAAGCGTCCACATACATTACCGTTCACTATAGAAACGGTACCCATGCGTTTATCGCTGCATGGACAGCGTCCAACCTCGGACACCCTCCGTTTGAATGGAGTGTATCCTTGCCTCGCATATTCATAATGCGGAACGTCCACGTATGGCAAAACGTGGTGAGACACAGACGCGACGGTGGGTTCCCTTTGGATTAGGTCCCATCCATCCCTCACATGACTTCCATGCGGTACCACCACGTATGGCAAAACGTGATGAGACACAGACGCGACGTGGGTTCCCATTAGAATAGGTCCCATCCATCCCTCACAGGACTTTCCTGTGGCACCACCACGTATGGCAAAACGTGATGAACTAGTATGGTTGTGCAAGAAGTAAGTTCTGACAAGAATAAAATGTGCTGGAAGTTAGCAAAATAAACCATAGATTTGTAAGCCACCTGAAAGAACCCAAAAATTCCCTCTAGGGCCTCTCGGTCTATATCCATCCTTAACGGACCAACGTATTTTGCAAATCCAAACAACCTTGGCAAATTTTATTCAAAAACCAGTAATTAAGGTTGTTAATTAAACTCTGGTGCATATAATCGCTCTGATGCCAGCTGTGACAACCCGCCCAGGAAAATACCGTACTATCGCCTAAACCAATCCACTTTGGTCATTAAGCGATAATAAAGTATCATCCTGTCATTAGTTGCCGGGTTAACGCCTGGTAAATCTCTTGGAATTCACACAGAGGATCGAACATATGCATTAAAACTCACACAAAGGCGAGTCCAGAGTACAACACAAATTAAATCCAAATTGTACCCCTAAGGGTTAATTATTACAAACCATTATTCATGACATAATAAGTAAAGGTTCAGAGTTCGAAAACAGCAGAATAAAGTAAACTAGCGACACGATAAACATCACAGGAGGCCGTCCGGGATGCCATCACTCATCGTCATCCACCCCTTCCAGCTCCCAGCCGGGTAGAATCTCACCAGGCCAAACAACACCTGCAACAACATTTATAAAGCAAGGCTGAGTATACTAATACTCAGCAAGACTTAACCGTCGGGTGATGACTACATCACCAAACTCTAGACATGAGAGGCTTTTTGGCCGGTGGAGTTCTTTTGCTGAAAAGCAACAAAGAGTATGTCCTTACTTTCAATATTTTAGCACAAATTCTAGTGGATTATCATTTCTAAGTGTGCCAGCTAATTCAATCAAGAATTGCACAATACAATTAATTCAAGCAGTAATATTCACAAAGTTCCATCATTAAGGGATATCATGGCCAGTTGATTAAGCAGTCTCAGATAACGGTGAGAGGCCGACAATCGATTGATTTATAACCTTGCAAGGTAAACCTAAACACCCGGTAGGGTGTACTCACCAAGAGCCCACCAACCAGGCGGTTCCCAAAAGTCCTCGGCTTGGGATCGAATCTTACAGTCTTGGGTACAAGGCTATCTGGCATACCCCGCAAGGCACCCAGCTTCACACATGTACCCCCTCCCCCGGTAGCTAGCCGGGTAGGTGATTACTCAAGATTAGTAATAGTAAGTTCCTGCACCGTCTCATTAAGGTACTAGGCTTACCGGTCCCATTCCCGACAAGTGCTTAGTACGTTCAAAAGCTTAGCCCACGAAAGCCACTGGACCGGAGCCCAAATCCCATGCTCTTACCACATGAGCAATCCATTTATAAAGATCTTATGATTCAAACATAAGAACCTATTCTCGCGAGTGACGAACATCACTCGACTTGTACCGATCCTATAGCATAGCAGCTATTGACCTAGCATACTAGTATAAGGGCATAGGTACCTAGGGATCATGCATCTAGGGTTTCAATTCAACTCCTAAAACGTAAATGCACAATCATAGCAAAGATAATTGCATAATTTTTAAAAAGGAAGGGTTAATGATCCGGGGCTTGCCTTCGCTGGCAAGGTTGGCCTTGGGCTCTTCTGGACTTTGGTCCAGGTCTTGCTCTACCGCGACGTAGTGCACGTCTCCGTCAGCTCCTTCGTCTCCTCCTTCCCGCACGAGCGTACGGCTACCGTTGGGAAGATCTACACGAGGATGCAAATGCAAGATTTAATTCACGGTTTTTAATTTATTTAATTACAAACAACACTCGACAACAATGGGGTGCATGGTTAACCACATTCACCTAGATAAACATACATTCAGCATACTCTTCCAATAAAGGAACAATATGCGGTTCTTTATTAATTATTCTTTTTGATAGTGACTGTGTACACATTTATGTAAATAAATTAATTTAAATTTCACAAACAGCAAGGGGTTGGTCTTGAGCTTTTTAAAATGATTTACATCACACACATAGGGTTATTAGGGTGTGGGTTGGTGATTTTCTCATTTAATTTAATATTAAGCTTTAATGTAGCTTCCGTTGCTTTTATTCCTAAATAAATTAATAAAATTCAGTGGAAGTGTTTCTGAAGCACTACAAACCTAAACAAAGCCACTGCACACACATGCACACTTAGGAGGGCTATGAAATTAAATATACTAAAAATAACAAAAGCTAGCTACTAAAGCAAGATAAATGCATATAAAAATAAATAAGCATCAAAAGGACTCCAACTTTCTTACACATGGCCTCAGGTCCAAAACTAAGCTAGGAATGTAACATATACACCTAGATCTACTAAAGATCTTGAGCTATGCATTTACAAAGAAAATGAGGCATAAAACAAGATTAAATATTTCTGTTAGATATAAAATCATGATTAAATCACCAAAGGTGTACTTAGGCATAAAAAGGTCACATGCAGAATTTGAGCACAAAAATCTAATTATTTTTAGCTACAAAAATCATTTAGACAGATTCATCATAAATACAAAACAATTCATAATAAAATAACTACACAGTAACTTTGTGCAATTTTTGGTACCGAAGCTAGGCATGGCATAACACACAACATATCCAAAATTCAGCTATAGAGCACTTGTAGATGTTGAGATACAACAGATCTAGGTTTATCAGTTTTCTATTTTTCAAGCACAAACTATCAGGAAAGACTATGTCACTCTTAACGAAAGTTGTAGGGTTTCTCACAGGGAATCCAACAAAATTGAGTTTGCATTTTTTTGATTTTTTACAATTTTCTACGGATTTTACAAGAATCAGCCAAACATCTTTTCCTATTCAAGAAACTATTTACACCGAGGCCCCTGGAAACTTTCACTCTCTTACAGATACACCCCTTGTTTGCAGTAAAGACCCTAGAAAGAAAGGCACCGCTGCAATGTGGTCCCTGGGCGCCGGCCGTCGGTGGGCTCGCCGGATTCCGGCGGGTTCACCGTCGTTCTTGGCCGGGGACTCGTCGGGGAGGACCACGAACTCGCGGGGATTCGAATGGTGGCCGAAAACTGGGCGAAGACGGCGCCGGCGAGGGTGCTCGACGGCACACGGCGGCGGCGGCCGTTGTGGGCTGCAATTCCGGAGAGGTCGAGGCGGAGCTGACTAATGCGTGGGTGCTCGAGCTTCGGTAGATCCTGGTGGAGAGCTTAGGGTGGTTGGGCGGCCGTGGTTGCAAGCGGAGAGGCGGCTTGGCGGCAGCGGCTCCAATGGCAGGGCGGCGGAGCCCGGTACGTGCGCGAGGGGCAGCACGACGCCTTTTATAGACGAGCGCGCGGATGGTGGGGGAGAAGCAACGCTTCGTTTCGAAGGCAGAAGAGGCGAGGAGGGGCCCGGACTGCGGTGGGGCGCACGCGGCGTGTCGCCGGCGGACGGCGCGGGCAGGGCCGACGCGGGCGCGCCGGAGGAGCAACACGCGGCGGCGCGGGCTTCAAAACGCTCGGGCCGTGTACGGCCTCGGCCTACGTGACCTCGGGAGGCGCGGCTTGGCCGGGACCCGGACGCCGATGCGGGTCGGGACGCCACGCGGCGCGACGCGACATCGCCCAAAAGCTTCTCACTTGCCCTTGTTTGACGAATGATATCTCCAAATATCCAAACTAAAGTGTACTATAGTGTAATTAGCAAAGTTGTAGATCAGTGACCCCTCTACAACTTTCACAAAGCCTGGCCTATGTTTTGCTCACTGGTTTGAGCATAAACTGCAGGCAAAGTTCCTGTTTTTCATGGCGCCCATGAATAGTGTGTACTGCAGTTGACCAAGCTTTTTCACCCTTTTCCACTCAAAATTTGAAATGCCACCCAAAAGCAAAGTTGTGTCCCTCAAAAAACTGGACAACTTTTATATTGGGAGATTTTGAAGTGTTTAGGTGAAATTTGGAGAACGCGGCAAAAGTTCTAGAGTGGCCAAGGAAGTCAAAGGGTTTGACTAGGGTTTTAGCTAGGGTTTGACCAAGCTTTGACCACAAGTGTGTGTTGACTTGATTAAGGGGGTCATTAGTGATTGTTGGCGAGGTTTTCGAGGTGATGACCCAGGTTGACCATTGTTTGACTAGAGTCAACGTGCTCGACTCGGTCATTAGCACTAATGATGCTAATTAAAAACCTGGGGCGTCACAATCTTGGTCCTCAAAGAAACAAAATTTTCTGGCTCTTTCTACCGCCGAAGCGGAGTATATCTCGACGGGAAGTTGTTGTGCTCAATTGTAATGGATGAAGCAAACTCATCTAGATTATGGGGTGAAATTTAAGGAAATTCCTCTCTTATGTGATAATGAAAGTGCCATCAAGATTGCCAATAATCCAGTTCAACATTCTAGAACCAAGCATATTGATATCCGTCATCATTTTCTTAGGGATCATGTGTGCAAGGGGGATATCAAGATTGATGGAGTAAGCACGGATGATCAACTAGCAGATATCTTTACCAAACCTTTGGATGAATCTCGGTTTTGCAAATTGAGAAATGAGTTGAACGTCATTGACTTCTCAAATGTGGATTAAAGTCTAGCATATATGTCTCCTTGCCTAATCTTTTTGTTCTTATGCATCTCTATAATTAAATTGTGCTTTGAATTATTTATAAGTTTTTATTGCTCGGCTTGGTCTTGACTTGTTTAGTGCATACTTATATCTTGAAAAATTGTCTGCATATATCTTGAGCAATGACCCCATTGGTTTCATCACTTTAATAAAAAATTGGATATTCTCGGGCTGAAAAGTTCAAGGGATACGGACCGTCCGAATTGGTCAAGCGGACCGTTCGTCGGGTCCATACGGACTATCTATGTGAGGCACCGCGGCAAAGTATGGTTCTGGAGGTCTGAACGAATAATACGGACTGTCCGAACCGGGATCACGGACTGTCCGTGAGAGAAGCACGGACTGTCCGTGCGGAGCTGCCGCGCGTGGGACCCAGCCGCACTAGGAGTAAAAGAAGCCTCCCCATCCCTTTCTTCTCCAAACCGCACACACCTCTATCCCCATCTCTCTCTCTTGCTCTTGGTGAAAGAAGGACCCCCTCCCTAGGGATTTTGGTTGGGGCACTCCCCGGACCGTCCGAGGACATCTACGGACTCTCCGCGAGGTCCTCCACCATGTCATCTGGGCATTTTTTCAATCAGCTCTCTCCTTCTCTCGGATTTTGAGCAAGAACATGTCTAGGGTTTGGTGTTGTGATCTACGATTCGTCCATGGAGTTGAAGTTTTGGTTTGGGGATATGTTTTGGGTACTCTAGTAATGCTATGGAAAAAATTTGGTGCTTCAAATGTTGGTATTCATGGAGATATGAGGATCACCATTTTCGGATTACTGTTCATCTCCTGTGTGCCTGCACAGTCCTCACGGACTGTCCGTGCCCACATGACGGACTGTCCGTGAGGTGCTGTCAGTCGCAGGTTTGGCACGAAGTATCATGGATTCTCGCATATACTCCATTATAATTGTTATATATTGAAAATGCTCATTCAAGATACATATTTGTGACAGTGCTAGGAAGGCCCTTGGCAAGGTTTTTGGCAGACGTGGTAGTACTTCTAAGAAAAAGGCAAAAGATGTTGGGACTTCAAAGAGACGTCGCAGAGATGCCACTCTTGAGGAAGAAGAAGAACCTGACAATCCGAATGACAGTGACTATATGCTTGAAACTGAGGGGGGTTCAAATGCAGCTCAACATGACTATATGGTGGAAGAAGAGGAGGTAATGCAGCAAGGGGGAGGTATTCATGCTGACATCATTGATGTGATTTTTTATACTGCTCCTAAGAAAGTTTGGCAGCAAAGAGAATTTACTATGTCTAGAGATGTCAATGCTTATGATCAGCCCCGTGATACTCATAATGCCTACTTCCGTACTATGGTACAAGAAAATACCTTCTTTGGAAATCTAGTTGATTGCACTGTTTTTCCTCACCAAAGGGTTGATTTTCACTATCTTGAATCCAAAGAGATGCTAGCTGGGGTAGCAACTAAGCTTGAGAACTTAGGGCTTAAACCTTTTCTAGAGCATAGATGTGACTGGAATGAAACTATTATCAGACAATTTTATGCTACTTATGAGATGGATTTTGATAGAGAAACTATTAAGTGGATGACAGGCAAGAACGAATTTTCAGCCACTTTTGCTGAGTTTGCTACTCTCAATCAACTTAATTATGTATATTTCTCCGATCCAGAACATAGTGTTGATGTTTATAGAGAGGATTTCTTGGAGTATATTAAGATTTTCTATGAACCTGGTACTTCCCCAGCACGCATTACAATTGGTCACTCAACTGGACTTAGGCATCACCCAGCTGTTATAAATAATATCATAAGACACACATTCATGCCAAAGAGTGGAAATAAGGACAGAGTTCGAGAGCACTATTGGAATGTTATAAATCATATTATGAATGAGACTCGGTTTAATGTTGTGATGCTAATCCTTGAGCAAATGATTGATAAGAAAAGAGTTCTCAGAGATAGCATTTATTTTGCCCCCTACATTATGACCTTAATTAAGGCGAAATCTGGATATAATGGCCCTTGTGAAGTTAAGCATGAGATTTATTGACCATTCTATAATTTCAAGCCATTTCTCAATAGGCCATTGACACCATATGGGGAAGTTGAGGCAGCTCAAGATGATGAAGACAATGCTAGTGATGATGAACATACAAATGTTGATAATGAGAATACAAATGTTGATAATGAGGATGATGCTCATGCTATGCCCCCCTCCTCTTGTCCCTCCTATGCAGCCACAGTCATATTGGACCCCTCCAGAGGGCTATTTCACCTCCTACTTTTAGAGTATGGGGCAGGACATTGGGCAGTCACTTGGGACACAGATGGGTATTGGGTTTCAGAATATGCAGCAGGGCTTTCAGGAGCAGTTTGACAGTCGCTTTCAGGCTATGAGTCAGCAGATGAACACTCAGTATTATCAGCCTGTCATGAATCAGCTTCAGGGTATGCAGCAGTCTTTTCATGATGATATGGAATCATTGAATGCCCGTTTTGACGACCTCTCCACCTCTGAGTAGTACCAGCAGCTTAGTGATCGCCAGACTCAGCTAGAGAGCAACTTCAACACCTTCAACACCGCTTTTACAAGCTTCAGTGATCACTTCTAACACATTCATCCTCCTCCGCCGCCGCCACAGGATGACTAAACCTTTTGGTATTTGATGCCAAAGGGGGAGGATGATTTGGAAGAGTGATGTGATCTTTAGGGGGAGCTCATCTCATTGCATGCATAAGCTCTGAACTCTTGCATTGGCATGTTTATTTAAGTGGTACTTTGCATGAACTTGGCTTGTAATATTATGTGGCTTGGAACTAGAACTTGTGCTTGATTGTGGTGAACTATGTTTGTGGACTTATTTTCTTATCTTGTGGCTTGTTCTAGTTCTAGTGGAGATTTGAGGCTAACCCTTAAGTTTTTTTATTTATTTATCTTTGGATATTTGTATATTTCGTGTTGCCTCGGTCTCTCTTTTGTAGGGGAAATTCCGTCAAAATTTTTCTATCTATACATGTGTGGGAAATCAAATGTAAAATGATATGCACATATGTAGGCGGAGTTTCACTATACTTATTGAGTTTTGAAAGGATTCACTCAATCTTTTTCTCATAAATTCGGTAAATTGAGTAAGTGCTTCCAAAACTCACTTTTCATATACCACTCCTTTCAAAGGGTTGTGATCAATTACCAAAAAGGGGGAGATTGAAGGCATCTAGGCCCCTAACTCGTGTTTTGGTAATTAATGACAATCTTAGTGGACTAACAATTTCATTGAGAATATGAGTATAGGTTAGTCCCGGAGTTGAATTGAGCTTCATGGCAATGTTGGCGGTAGTTTGGATATCTTCGACCATGGGAAGCTAAAGGCAAAGGTAAAATATAAGGTTTTTCCTTTGACCGGTCATGAGGTGATTAGAGCATGCAAAATGACCGGGTTAATAGGATAGATAGTCGTACTATCAAGAGGGATCAACTTGGTTGGCTCGACGTCTCCATAGTGCCACTTTGATTGTGTCTTGCATGCATTGCATATAGATGAGTGGCATTTCAAAAAGTTGAAAAAAGCTTTGTTGAAAATCTTGAGAAAAATCAGTTTTCTGTTGCTGTGACGGACAGTTCGTGACCTCAGTACGGACAGTCCGTGTGCCCAAGTTTTTGTTGAAAAATCTGTGGGGCTTTTGGTATGTTTTATTTGAAAAATCATTTTGAGGACGGACTGTCTGTGGGGTCACTTTGGACAGTCCGTATTTTGCTTCGAACTAGACAGAAACATCTGCAGGTGAGTCAGGTCGGACGGACTGTCCGAACTGACCTGACGGACAGTCCGTATGGAACTGACAGACAGTCCGTGAGGATAGGACTGACAGTTTGTCTGGTCCAACGGGCTCTTCTGACACACCGTAGACTTTTGATTTTACCGTTACAATTCAAATTCGGACAGTCCATCCTGGAGTTACGGACAGTCCGTGAGATGCGTTTCTGAACCATTTTGAACATAACGGCTAGTTCCGTGGGAAGGGGGTATTTATACTCCTTGCACGGGATGGGGGAGGCTCTCTTGGCACTTTGAAAGGTTCATTTGACATTCTTGAGCTCTCCCTCTCCTCTCTCACTCACTTTGCTTTGAGGTTGCATTATTTGTGAGATTGAGAGCATCTAGTGCATAGCATCAAGGTGTTGATCTTTGTGGCACTAGGGAAACTTCAACCGAGTGGGTTGATTTGTTACTCTTGGAGGTTGGCGCCTCCTAGATGGCTTAGAGCTTGTGATTCCATTGAGCACTTCAAGAAGATTGTGAAGTTGCCTTGGAAGATTGGTGTGAGAGGTCTTGTGCTCACCTCGCCGGAGCGGTGAAGAGCAACTCTAGTGGAATCGAGATGTGGAGTGGTTCTTTGGTTCTAACCGGCTCAAGATCAAGTGTTGCCTTGATAGAGGAGCGGTTGAACATTGAATCCACCTCAACGTGGATTAGGGGTGACCGGCAAGTCATCGATACCATGTGATAAAATTCGTTTCTTGCGCTTGGTTATTTCTTTGCTCAATTTCCTTTCAAGTACTTTACTTTGAGCAATTACTTACTAGAGATTGAATTGTATCTTGTCATCTTAGGTTGCAAACCCCCAACATAGGAATAGAGTAGCTAGAGGTTTAATCCTCCTTGTGATTCTAAATAAATTTCTCTAGTGTTGTGTTTTTAGTTTTTAAACCACCTATTCACCCCCTCTAGTCGGTATCCTAGATCCTACAGTAGCCCCCGAGTACCCAATGCTTCCAGTAGTCGTACTGATGCTTTGTTCTTATAGGAGGACGTCGAGAAGTGTGTCTCCATGCCCCCACCCCCGAAGCTCAGAGGGAATCACAAGCCTGGGCGGAGGCGAAGGCAAAGGAGCGCCGAGTAGTCGGTGAAGGCGATGACACTGTCATCGTCGAACATTCGTCATCGAATGATAAAGATGAGGAGATGTTGCGGCAGCGCTTCCAGCTCCAATCCAGGTTCCGCCGGGCTGGGATGCCAGATATGTTGTTTGAAGAGCCAGCGGCAAACCTCGAAGACGATGTGCCGCTCCCGCCAAGGAAGAAGCTGAAGGTGTCTGAAGACACCAGACCAGAGGTAGGCGCTGCTACCATAGTAGTCGAGTACCCATTAAGTAGTCTGTTACTGACGACTTGTGAGTCTCGTGTTGTTGCAGGATATCCCCTCCTCGGAGCCAACTGTCCGAGATGAGGAGGGAGATTGGGACACTGTGGGGGCGGCGGCTTGAGGAAACACAAGCCCGCCTCCAATTGTCGAAGGAACTGTGCTGGTGGGGGCACAGGAGCAGTCGGTGACTGTGGAATCGAACCCGCAATCGTCGTTGATTGAAGCCCAAGGTGAGGACCGGAGCGTCCGAGGACCGGTGGATGGTCTCTCCCTGGTGTGATGAGTGATTGACAACATGGTGTGGACTGACTCTTGGCCGAGTATTGCAGGTGCAGATTGCGGCTTGATTTGTGTTGGTGCAGGTGAAGAGCGGGCGCGAAAGGTCTTAGCCTTGCGGGGCCTCCAAGGAGTGGAGAGACAAGTAGGCTCAGCTTGATGGACCCGGTGGCCGAACGGGATCAAGTGCGGGCCACATGGTGGCAAGAAAAGCAAGACAAAGTTGTGGACAGGAGCCGGTGCAGGGTAGCGGCACACGACCGGAGTCTGCACGCGGGGTTTGCGGCGATTCACCACAAAACCATCAGGTTACTTGGTTGAGCCACAAAACCAAGACCGGAGGCTCGACGGGCGGAGACGAGATCCGGGTGCGTCGAGAGACTTCGTAGCGGAGGACACGCGTCGGGATCGCATGGCTTGCAAACCCTACCTCATTTGCTTTTGCTATTTTCCCTTCCTATTTTCCTTAGGTTTTCCATAGGACTAGCTTGAGAGCTTCATGGTGAGATCTTGAGAGAGGGATGGAAGTTGAGGAGGCAAGCTAGACCTTGTATGAATCTTTAATGGTATGTATAGAAGGTTCGGCGTGATTCCTCAAGTGTTCTTGTTGCTCCTCCCGTTTCTCTTTTTCGGTGATTTTCGGAGCCTCTTCTTGGGATTTTCGTTCGTTGCTCGATGCGTCGATTTGAAGGCGTTTCTCTCCGGATTTCTTTGAGGGGATCATGGGTTAGTGCCTTGTGCCTCTTTTTGGATGATCTTGACCCCTCAAACACCGGATTTGGCCTTCGATTCGTTGATTTTCGGATGAACCCTAGTTCATAGTGTTCTTGGCAAGGATTCGTGATTCCGGGAGTTGTAGGGAGTTAGATGCTGAAATTTTTGGGTCATATCCTCTCCTTGGGGTGTTCATCATCTCCCCAAAATTTCGTCTTAAGACTCCAAGTGGTTTGGGAGATTCATCGATCGAAAGTTTGGAGTTGTACCGCGAGCGATTTTTTGGGCTACCCCGGGTGACCCGCCCCCTATGGTAGGGTGACCCTTGGTGGCGTTGACTTGCTAGCTCCCCTTCTTCCGATTTAGATCTGTAGAATTTCCTTGATCTTTTGAGGAGATCTTTTGGGAGAAGCTTCTTAGTGTTGCTGCAAAGCCTTGGTTAAAATCTCGTGATTTTAGGAGGTCGTTTGTTTGGGTTTTGATTTTTTATTCGATGGTCTGCTTGCTGAATTTCTGAGCGCTCAGGGTGACCCACCCCCTTTGTTAGGGTGACCCGGCCGGTGGGTGAATCGCCCTCTAAATTAGGGTGACCCGTTTTGGTTCTGATTGGTTGGTGGGTGACCCGCCCCCCATTGTCAGGGTGACCCGTTTTGGTTCTGGTGGCTGGTGGGTGACCCGCCCTCTATGTTAGGGTGACCCGGTTTGATTTGGTGTTGTCCGATTCGTTTTGATTCCTTGATTCGGGCTTCCGCTAGGTGAACCAAGGATCGTTCCTAAGGTTAGTAGTTCCTCTATAACTACGTAACCTTGACGATTGACTTGAGCAAGTGTAGGTTCCGTGGGTTTGATTTTGGGACATAGGCCGAGTTCTTTGAGAAGAATTTTTATCAGCTCCCATTCACTCCCCCCCTCTCTGGTCGCCAATCCGGTCCTTAAATTGGTACCAGAGCCGATTACGGATCTTCGTGATTCTAACGAGTCTAAGATCCAAAGATGGCGTACCAGGAACGGGGTTCGGGTCCTCCACACTTTGATGGTAAGAACTACCAGATGTGGCAGAGGCGGATGGCTGCTTTCCTCCGCGGCAAGGGTCAGATCCTTTGGGACGTTACGGTGAACACAGCTTATGTTCATCCGATTAACTTCCTAGCTCCAGGATCGAGGGATATGTTCGACACCAACAACAAGGCGGTCGACTACTTGTTTCGTGCTCTGTGTCAATCCGAATTTGATCGGGTTCAAACAGAGGACTTGGCTTGTAGGATTTGGGAGCAGTTGAATAATGCTCATGCTGGAAATGCTCAGGTTCAGGCTCGGTTGTTCGTGACATACCGGAGAGAGTATGAGAACTTCACTCATCTCCCCGGTGAGTCCATTGACAGCATGTTCCAGCGGTTCACTGTGATTGTGAACAACATGAGGGCTAATGTGGCCATGCTCCCGTACGATGACCATGACAGGGCTGTGAAGCTCCTGCACTCTCTAGATCGTACCGTGTGGATGTTGAGTATTTTAGCGTCACACGAATAAATCCGCAAGCGCACGAATAGCGTTGTAGCTTTCACCTCAGAGTATTCCAAGGGTATCGAATCCAAGGGAACGTGTGTGTACTAACTTCGTATAGTTGGTCCAAGGACACACCCAGATAAGAGGCAAGGATGGAGAGGATTCCTAAAGATAGCACTATAGATGAGATTAAAGGTCGATCTCTAGATAGAACATGGCTCAGGATACCGATAGCCCTGACTTAACAGGCGACTCCGGTATGCGGATCTATGTGGAATGGAGCTCTGACTATATCCAGCTGTGGAGGATCCACGAGGGCCAGAAGGGCTGTCACCACCTCCTAGACTGCCTCTACCTAACCTTGGGATAAGCCGAACGGATGATAACCGGTAGCGTGTGGTTACTGCCGTAGCCAACGGACTACGGCACCCTGTACTAATAGAACTACGACCACGAAAGAGAACTGATCTCACTCACTATAGGTACTACTAGCCTATGCTAAAGGCATACGAGAGAGCACTCGGTCCCGTACTATGCTTCCAACGTATACGAACGACTTGCAGCAGACGAACGTATAAACCCAGGATCTACGCACTAGCTGAGGAAAAAGGCTACTCATGCAACCTAGCATAAACTATTAGAAGGGAATCAAGAACACACTTTATTCTAATCAGAGCATGCAAGCATCCACTTTATTCTAATAGACTAATCGCATAAACGAGATATAAACTTGTGCACCTGATCAACTAGATCGAAGGGGCGTGTTCGTGAAGAACACACGCCTCTAAATGATGAACAGGCGAAGAACACAAGAACATATCACTCAATAATGAATAACACTTTAGTCTAAATAGAAAATGCGGAAATACTTACTTTACTCTAATTGAAGAACAAGCATCCATAGAAATACAACTCTCTCTCTCACTCCCTACTCTCTAATCTACCAAGGAGAGGCCTCTCCTTTGAAGGGAAGCACTCATCCTTGGGTGAAGTGGTGTAGTGTGTCTAATTCTCTACCCCCTCCCCTCATATTTATAGGCCAAGAGGAGCTCCCTATGCTGCCTTGGGCGCCACCAAAGGACCAATGAGGTGGTGACACGTGGCGCAGAGGAGTGGGGGCCAAGTTGGTGAATCTTCCATGAGAAGGAGCTGCAGGCTTCCGGGCGGATATTCGGGCATACACCTGGCACTGCCTTTGGCTTGTCACGACAAGACGACACGTGGAAGGGCGACGTGAGAGGCCTCAGAGTGGGTTCAGCTGACCTGGGGATCGGCCGATCCCGGGGTGGGCCCGATCGTGCCGGTTTTCGTCCAGGTGACTGCCAGGTGGGTCCCAAGGTGGGTATGGGGGTGTTTGCGTTGTTTCTATCCTGTTATCTCGTGGTTGTGGGCCCTTAGATCCGCGTGCTTGCTCCTGATTGGTCGAGAGTGTGCTTCTTTGGATCGGTGAGGTGTCATGGCCACGTGGGCGCCTGTGTGGCAGCACGTCGCCACGTGGCCTGGTGTGGGTCCCATCGGGTCCACATGATGTCTTGTGCACATCTCTCTCATCCGGGCTCCGATGTATGCAAATGATATATCCATTTCGATCATCTCGACGAGCCTATCGCAATGGTGCAGACCAATTTGGCATTTGTGGTTGTTTATGATGATGCCATATCTATGCCATTGGTTTACTTGCTCTCAACTATATCATTACATGCATATTTTGATGTGTCCTGCAACAAAAGATAGAAACACCAACACTTGTGGAAATTGTCAGTATAAAGACCTATTCTAGTGTTGATGATCACTTTCCATTTATATTATGCAGGAATTGACGGCATAAAAGTGGTACTTAACAGCCGTCAACAACACCCCAACACTTGACCTTTGCTCGTCCCGAGTAAAGGGAGAACAAATCAAGTGGGACATGATATCCAAAGGTATGAAGCAAGCATAAGAGATATTCCAAACCATACCTTGTACTTGTGAACTTTGTGAAGTGTCTATCATGCCATCTTGGGTAGTTGAAGAATGGAACGGTCATGAATCAAATCCCCTCTGCTCAACATGTCAAGTAACTTGGGATTTTGCAATAAGTTTTCAAAACAAACCTTGCTTAGCTCCTCATCTGATTCTCTCAGATCGCTCAATGTGTATATGTCCTCACCAAGGCATTAGATTTGCCTTTCTTTCATCCTACTTCTAATGATGGCTATATGTGGAGCTTAGGGTAGGATAAAAGATAAAGCATGCTTCCATCACATATATTGCAAAGTCAAAAACCGGATCCAAGGAGAAAATCAAGTCATTCAATCAGATCAAGATGTGCACATGTATGGATGTTATGGATATGGTAAGGTGGACACTATGCCCGGAATGGGTACTAGTTATTACCATCAAATTTATTGGAACTTCTTTTTGCATGATCACATCTCTCTCCTTTTTCTTCCTTCTTTTGGACATGGGCTATCCTTTTTTTTCATGCCTTAGGCATCTTTTTTCACTCATGATTTGAGCATGGTGTTTGTTTTTTTTCTTCTTTTTTTTCATAGCCCATGTCTCTTTTTTCAAGAATACTTTTGGAGAGAGAGGTCACACCACACATGGAGCTTTATTTTTATGGAATGAATGGACGGTACAATGCTAACTTCCAGTGTAGAAGCATAGCAAAGGGAAACGGAGTGCACATGGATCTTGATCATGAAAGCATGAAAAGAATTCTCACAAGGGTCACAACAATTTGACAAATCTCAATGCAATAACAAGCAGCATATGAGTATAAAGTTTTCAACTAAAAACATCATATGACTTTGGTAGGACTATGGCATATCAAAGAGGAGCTTTGCAAAGGGTTTTCGATTTTTTTTTCAAATAAATTCCCAAGCACTCAAACATTTAGAGAGAAGATCATATCATCAAACCATATCACAAACACCAACTACTTAGATGAGCATGAGTTCCCTAATGATATTTGTTCACAAGCAACAAGATGATAAGCATGGAATAAAACATATGCAAGCCAACCATAGGAAACATGTAAAACAGGTAGAGCACGATTCCAAGAGTTTGATTTAGTAGATAAGAATTGAAACTCATTCAAACTCATGAATCAGGGAGAGTGAGATAAAGGGTGCACATACCATCGCTCCTAAAGAATATGAAAGACAAAGAAGACCAGTGGTGGTTCAGCCTACCCAGGGGCAGACGGGTCACTCTAGTTTACCTTGTCCTTTTTCATGAAAGCGCGGTCGATGTTGTGCAACACCTGTGTGGGAGATCTCCCCCACACTTGTTCATGTACCTGGTGCTGTCTTCAAACAAAATAGGGAAAAAAACAAAAGAGGGACTCTACTGGTTCGAGAACCAGGGAGCCTTTTATTCAAATTCAAAATAAATTCACCATAACACCTAGCTCAAACAAGGCTGGCATGCCTTGGCTTACCTTTCCATTTGAATCAAGCTCGATGACTTACCCCATTTGGATTCGAAATTCCTGCAAGGGTTAGTCCGCATATACAACCAGTATCCATGAAAGCATATACTATAAGGTTCATCAATCAAACTCGACACCATGTCTTGTTTGATTGAAGAAGCCAGCTTTAACCTAAGCACCATGCTTAATTTAAAACAACCTATGAATGCACGTAGCTAAACATGCACTCAAACCATAGCATTACGAAAATAGATAAAGGAAGCATGAAAGCGTGATCAAGCTATACTCAAAGGGACGTAAACATGAGCAAAAGACGGTGAACATCGGGCAACCTCCCGAAAGGGCTTTGTTTAAAGTCAAAAGTAGGACGTACCTAACTGGCAAGAGGCAAGAGCTAACATCATCTCCAAACCAGGATAAGATTTGGATGAGAGGAACTTTACCCAGGATGCTCATATACCTCCCCCACACTTGAAGTTTGCATTACTAGGCACCAAAACTCAAGTGTGTGGAGATCAAGCTTCCTTTTGTAAATGTTCTCTCAACAAAAACTTATAAGGGTGTTGTAGTGATGTAGCTCACATGTTCTTAGGCATCACCTGTCCATCATTCTTTTTAATCTCCACCTGAAAGGTTAGCGACCAAAAATACCTGAAGGACAACCTTATCCTAAAAACATGTTCTTGCTTTTTATTTGAAAAGGGAAATAAAATCTATCCTAATCCAGGCTATCTCCTGGTAATGCTTTGTTTATGGTCATAAGCTTGACCATGGGAACTTCCTTCCTGCAGCTATTATTGGTGATGGCATTCCCGTCTCACCACCAATCGTTGATGTGTTATTGAAGCTTTAGCTACAAGGTTAGTGCCACAGTGCATACACGAAATCTGCAATGCTTATGGTAAACATATGCATCTACAACCATCCTTCTAAACTTTTTACAGGAGAGGACCATAAGGCGGTTGTAGTCCTCGTGCGTGCTCAGTGCACTAAGCATGGCTGACTCTGGAGAGGCATGATGCAAGCATGGTTCATGTGGTGTATCAAGAATGAAGCTACCATGCTCATCAATGGAATCCTTTCCTTTGGACTCCAGAGTCGGCGCCTCGATCTCCATGGCCCATGAATTCTCCATCTCAGGAGGTTCATCATGTAAGATCGATGTTGATTCTCGATCAAGGTCGAGAGCAACATGATATGGGCCAATGGGAAGAGGCTCAAACTCGATCGAGGGTGATGAGGATCGTTCGCCTCCACAAAGGTGAAGAGGATCTTCTGAGTCGTACTCTTGAGGAGTAGAAAATTCTACAACCTCAATGACAACGAGCTCGGAGGATGCGAACGGAGATACATGCCTCATCTACTTGAGCGGGTTTTGCTTGGGAAGAGGCTTCTCCATAGAATTCTCTGAAAACAAGGGAATGATGGCAGAAGGGGCTTCCCTAAGCTTTTCATCCAGGCTCCCTCGGGATGCATCAAGAAGTTTTTCTGCTGGAGAGCCTAGGAGGAGATCAAGATCGAGGACATCAAAGATGTGGAAGTCTAGATTAACCTTGACCTTGTCTACTAGGAGTGGCACGGCACATGCAACCCCCCAACACTCAAGAATATGTCCAGAGGGACAACTCTTGAGGAGTTTATCGGATGGTCTTAGCGTAACGTTGCCCAACAAAGTGTACGCTAAGTGCCATGGCATGACATTAACCTCCATAGTGGGGTTAAGATGGGCTTCTACGATAATTCCTTTTATGGAACAAGAAATGATCGTAGAGGGTGAATGAATCCAAAGTGCTTCGAAAACGTTTCCCACTCCAGGCAACCACTTCTTCTCCATGGCCTCCATGATAGATGTTTCGTTTGGAGGATCAGGAGGCAAAGGAGGTACCGTAGGCCTAGGTGAAGGTTCTGTCAAAAGATTTCTAGCTGGCTGGATTTGGACAGAAGAGGGCTCCTTCCCTAGTTGGACATCTAAGCAATTCGAGGTGTTTATAAGATTTTCAAGAGGGTTATCCTCGAATCGATAGAGGAACTCTGGAGTCTGAATTTCTTCTTCCTCCATTGTTCCTGGTTTGGGAGAGGGCTCAACAAATGAATCTTGGGATGTGGAAGTCAAAGGCTCAGGTTCAGCTGTTGAGAGACTCTCATGGATCGACTCTGATTCTTGGCGGGGTTCGTTATGGCAGGTAAGAAGGGAAGAGTTTTCTAAGAGGCTATCTAAGATTGCTCTTCCTTCCACTAGAGTTTTGTGTGCAAACGAACCTCCAGCAGCGATGTCAAGATCTTGGGCAGCATCCATGTCTAAACCCATGCAAAATGTGTAAAGCAAGACATCATCGGGGAGAAATGAGCCGGGTCCATATGCACAAAGGCGTATGAACCTAGCCCACACTGCTCCTATAGACTCGTCCTCTAATTGTTCGAACTCGAGAATATCCCCTGGGAGAGAGGCCATATGAGTATACCATTGCACTATCCTCTCCACGAGAGAGAATGAGTTGCAAAAGTTATCTCGAAGTTTGCCCCAATCACCATTTACACTTTTTATAGTGTCAGTGTACCATTGCTCCGCCCTTTCTGACAGAGAGAGGGGGAACAACTTCCACCTTATGGATTCCTGTGTCATGCCTGGGAGAACTAGACGCAAACACAGTTCCTCGAATTCTTCCAAATGAAAGTAGGGGTCTTCATTGATCGCTCCAAAGAAGGGTCAATCCTGAACCATGCCCATATGTGGAAATGAAGTTCATGGTCGGATGTGGAAGTTGATGGATCATTGAACTCATAAGTTGAGATGGAGAGGTCGTAAAAGGATGGCCTCTCCATGGGTAACAGGGGTAAAGGTAGAAACAAAGAAAAACAAAAGATACGAGGACCACTGGGTACGAAGATAGATACAGCAACTGTTCCATGGCAACGGCGCCAGAAAGCTTGTTGGGTATTTTAGCGTCACACGAATAAATCCGCAAGCGCACGGATACCGTTGTAGCTTTCACCTCAGAGTATTCGAAGGGTATCGAATCCAAGGGAACGTGTGTGTACTAACTTCGTATAGTTGGTCCAAGGACACACCCAGATAAGAGGCAAGGATGGAGAGGATTCCTAAAGATAGCACTATAGATGAGATTAAAGGTCGATCTCTAGATAGAACATGGCTCAGGATACCGATAGCCCTGACTTAACAGGCGACTCCGGTATGCGGATCTATGTGGAACGGAGCTCTGACTATATCCAGCTGTGGAGGATCAACGAGGGCCAGAAGGGCTGTCACCACCTCCTAGACTGCCTCTACCTAACCTTGGGATAAGCCGAACGGATGATAACCGGTAGCGTGTGGTTACTACCGTAGCCAACTGACTACAGCACCCTGTACTAATAGAACTACGACCACGGAAGAGAACTGATCTCACTCACTATAGGTACTACTAGCCTATGCTAAAGGCATATGAGAGAGCACTCGGTCCCGTACTATGCTTCCAACGTATGCGAACAACTTGCAGCAGACGAACGTATAAACCCAGGATCTACGCACTAGCAGAGGAAAAAGGCTACTCATGCAACCTAGCATAAACTATTAGAAGGGAATCAAGAACACACTTTATTCTAATCAGAGCATGCAAGCATCCACTTTATTCTAATAGACTAATCACATAAACGAGATATAAACTTGTGCACCTGATCAACTAGATCGAAGGGGCGTGTTCGTGAAGAACACGCGCCTCTAAATGATGAACAGGCGAAGAACACAAGAACATATCACTCAATAATGAATAACACTTTAGTCTAAATAGAAAATGCAGAAATACTTACTTTACTCTAATTGAAGAACAAGCATCCATAGAAATATAACTCTCTCTCTCACTCCCTACTCTCTAATCTACCAAGGAGAGGCCTCTCCTTTGAAGGGAAGCACTCATCCTTGGGTGAAGTGGTGTAGTGTGTCTAATTCTCTACCCCCTCCCCTCATATTTATAGGCCAAGAGGAGCTCCCTATGCTGCCTTGGGCGCCACCAAAGGACCAATGAGGTGGTGACACATGGCGCAGAGGAGTGGGGGCCAAGTTGGTGAATCTTCCATGAGAAGGAGCTGCAGGCTTCCGGGCGGATATTCGGGCATACACCTGGCACCGCCTTTGGCTCGTCACGACAAGACGACATGTGGAAGGGCGGCGCGAGAGGCCTCAGAGTGGGTTCGGCCAACCTGGGGATCGGTCGATCTCGGGGTAGGCCCGATCACGCCGGTTTTCATATAGGTGACTGCCAGGTGGGTCCCAAGGTGGGTATGGGGGTGTTTGCGTTGTTTCTGAGAGCCATGTGTGGTTCGAGGACTAGTGGATGGTCGCTTCCTGGTGTGATGAGTGATTGACAACGTGGTGTGGACTGATTCTTGGCTAAGTATTGCAGGTGCAGGTTGGGGGTTGACTGTTGTTGGTGCAGGTGAAGAACAAGCGCGAAAGGTCGTTGCTAGTGAGGCCTCCAGGTGTGGAGAAGACAAGTAGGCTTGGTTCGAGGGACCCGGTGGCCAGCGGGCTCAAGTGCGGGCCGCATGGTGGCAAGAACGGCAAGATGAAGTCATAGACGGTTTCTTGGTTGAGCCTCAAAACCAAGGTCGAGCCAGAACTACGTGGGAGCCGAGTCATTAGTGGTGATTAGCGGAGGCTACACCGAGTTCGCGGGGTTTCCAGTGGTTCACCAAAAAACCACTGGGTTCCTTGGTTGATCCACAAAGCCAAGACCTAAGACCGAAGACGGAGGTGCAGCAGCATCGGACCGGTCTGACCGGTGGGTCTGACCGGTCTGACCGGGGAGGAGCACCGGTCTGACCGGTGTGCGACGACTTAGTCTAGAATCTTCGAAGCGGAGGACACACGTCAGGATCGCAAGGCTTGCGTCGAGGCTAAGCAAGTTTGCGGTCGCTGGGCATCCGTCCGATGGAGCAATGACAAAGACTTCCGAATTCGCCCTCGAGGGGCATGTATCCCTAGTTAGCTAGTAAGGGTATTTTAGTCTTTCGGCTTGCCTCCATATAACCCAAGTGGTGAGAGGATGGCAGCCATCGCTTGAACCCTAGCTCATTTGTTTTCCTATTTTCCCTTCCTATTTTCCTTAGGATTTTCATAGGACTAGCTTGAGAGCTTCATGGTGAGATTTTGTGAGAGGGAAGGATGATCGGGCGGCAAGCTAGACCTTGTATGAACCTCTTTGGTATGTATAGATGATTCGGCGTGGTTCCTCAAGGCTTGGATGTGTCTTTCCCGCTTGTCCTTTTTGGTGATTTTCGGAGCCCTTTCTTGGCGATTTTCTTGGAGTGATTTCGAGGCCTTTCTCTTTGGGATTTGGTGGGGGATGTATGCTTGAACCCTTCGTGGTTCTTTTCCCTGTGATTCCCCTCCCAAATTCGTGAGCAAAGGGGCTCGATTTTGGGGTTTTCTTGGCTCTAGGGTTACATGCGTTCTTGGTGGGATTTCTTCGATTTAGCGAGTTTTGGTGGACCAAATCTTGGCTATGGAGTGCCCATGAGGTGTTCCTACTATCCCCAAAGTCTTGCGCAAATCCGTGAAGCGATTCGGGAGATCGGAAGTTGGATTTGGGGGTGTACCCGCGGGCGCTGTTCATCCCGAGAGCTCAGGTCACACCGGCCTGACCGGTGCCTCTCACTGGTCTGACCGGTGCAGACTCGCTGTTGAGTTTTGCTTGGGTGAACATCTTGGTGAGTTCCCTGCTGTCTCGTGTTGCTGCTGTTTCGAGTTTGGTTCAGTTTGGAGCTCGGTAGGTCTGTTTGGTAGATTTGGGATTTCCTGGCTTGGACCGGTCTGACCGGCAAGCTACATCGGCCTGACCGGTGTAGGGGCCTTCTATGGAAGTTCTCAGGTTTTGCCAGCAGGGACCTGTCTGACCAGTGCAGCTCACCGGCCTGACCGGTGTAGTCCAGGGGTGCTCGAGTTGCTAGTTCCGCTGCGTTCTCGAGTTGGTGTAGGTGGTTGTTGGTTCCTAGGACCAGTACTCCAGTGGCTACGTGGTCTTGGCCAACTTGGGTAGTTGAGTCGGAGACGTGTTTTGGAAGCCCGGTTCGCCTTGTTGGAGTTTCCATCTCCTTCGAGAAGAATTTTTATCGGCTCCCATTCACTCCCCCTCTCTGGTTCGCCGTTTCGGTCCTTCAAGTGGTATCAGAGCTGGTTACGGATCTTCGGATTCTAACCAGTCTAAGATCCAAGGATGGCGTACTAGGAATGGGGTTCGGGTCCTCCACACTTCGATGGCAAAAACTACCAGATGTGGCAGAGGCGGATGGCGGCGGTCCTCCGCGGTAAGGGTCAGATCCTTTGGGATGTCACGGTGAACACAGCTTATGTTCATCCGATGAACTTCCTTGCTCCGGGATCGAGGGACATGTTCGACGCCAACAACAAGGCGGTCGACTACTTGTTTAGTGCTCTATGTCAATCCGAATTCGACTGGGTTCAGACAGAGGACCTAGCTTGTAGGATTTGGTTGGAGCTGAAGAATGCTCGTGCTGGGAATGCTGAAGTTCAGGCACGGTTGTATGCGACTTACCGGAGAGAGTACGAGAACTTCACTGATCTCCCCGGTGAGTCTATTGATGCCTTGTTCCAGCGGTTCACAGTGGTTGTGAACAACATGAGGGCCAATGTCGACATCCTCCCGTACGATGACCATGATAGGGCTGTGAAGCTCTTACACGCGCTGGATCGTACCGTGTGGGATGGAAAGGTCGAGGCCATTCTTGAGTCCGAGAAGTACACCACTTTGACGGTGAACGAGCTGTTTTCTAAGCTTAAGTCTGCTGAGGTTGATCGTGGTTTGACAGCCCATCTTGAGAGCCCGACTGACTCCCATAGTCTTGCTCTCGTCGGTGGCAAAGTGGCTAAGTCTAACGCTAACGCATCCTCCAGGATGTACTCTCTGTCTTCTTTGATGTCTTTGCCAGACGAGGAGTTCGACGTGCTTGGAGAGGACGAGCTGGCGTTGCTGACCAGGCGGTTCGAGAGGCTGCACGAGAACCGGGTGAACACGAGGAGGACAACACGGACGTGCTTTCAGTGCGGAGAAGACAGAGAACAAGGACGGCTATAAGGACGGCTACAAGCACCGGTCGAGCAAGGACGCCAAGTACCGATCGAGGCGCGATCACAAGCACAGGAACAAGCACAGGAACAAGCACAAGGACGAGCGACGGTCGAGGAAGAAGGACGGCCGCGGCAGGAAGGACCGAGCGATGGTCGGAGCGCGCGACGTCGACTCCAGCTCCGACTACTCTTCCTCGAGCTCTAGTAGCAGTGAAGATGAAGGTGATCGGCGCAAGAACAAGAAGTCATCCAAGAACTTGAGCGGGCTAAGCTGCTATGCGAGAGATGGCTTCTGCGGCATGGCTCGTAGCTCCGGCAGCAAGAAGAGTCACCAGAGCGACTCGGACTCCGACTTCGAGGATGAGGTACATGACGAGCTTCCCTTCTTGCGTGAGGAGAACGAGCGTCTTGGCAAGTTGCTTGATAATCGTGATGACATGCATAGAGAGGCCAAGAAAATGAGGAAAGAGCTTAGGGCCTCACTAGAAGATGCTAGGAACCGTGTGGCTGAGCTAGAAACCCAGAACCTAGATGCTAAGCTTGAGATTGATTCGCTTAAGGCTTCACCTGTGGTTTCTGATGAGATTGATTGTTGTGACTGCTTTGTGTACCTAGCTGATCTTACTGCTCTTAAGGATAAGCATGCTTCTACTTGTGATGAACTAGATGTGCTTAGGGTTGAAGTGGTTGAGCTTAAGTCTAGACCTGCTTTGCTACGTGCTTGCACTTCTTGCCCTGTTTTGCATGGAAAGATTGCTGAGATGCATGCTTATACTGTTTCACTTGAGGCTAAGTTGAAAGAACCTGTTTCCACTTCTTGCTCTACTTGTGAAGTGCATGCTTTGAAAAATCTGGAACTTGCACATTATATGGATCGCTTGCAGGATGAGAACGATGAGTTGAGGAAAATGATGGGTTGGTTGTCGGGTCATGAACCGCGGCTTAGGATGATGATTGAGGCATACAAGCGCTATGATGGGCAAGCGCTTGGCTCGGAGAAAGTTGGAGAGTGTAGTGGTGAGGGAGGAGAGAAAATTGGTGATATCCTAGCTCCACCAAAAACCTTCCACAAAAATGCCTATGCTACTAAGCCCAACCCACTGAGAAACAAACTTGACACAACCCCAGATCCTCCCATATTTGCTCGCCCAACAAATGACTTCCAAAAACCAGTGAAGTTTGTGAGCTCCAAGGAGAGTGAGGTTGGAAAGAAGGAGGGTGAGAAACCAAGTGGGGAGAAACCAAGTGAGCAGTCCCATCCCAAGCCTAAGCCTAAGCCCATAAGGTTTCATTGTGACTATTGTGGGAGAGATGGTCACAAGGGTGAGTTTTGCTTCAAGAGGAAGCGTGAGGAGAGAATGGCTAAGGAGTGGGCTAACAAGGAAAGGTACCGCCCTTCAGATGGTGTACCTGAGCCTCGTATGCAGATGCCCAGGGCCAAGGCGATTGTGAGGACGGTTCCAGCTTGGGGAGATCGAAAGGTGACAGGTGGTGCTGCTGGCCGGGCGCCACCGGTCAGACCGGTGCAGTCCACCAGTCAGACCGGTGCCGGACTGGGCAGATAGCAGTTCGGTTTCCGTGCTCGTGCAAATGCTCGGTTCGGTTCAAGTGGTCGTGGTTCTGGTGGTTGGTCTGGTGAGCTTGCAGGTGGTCAGTTTGCTAGACGTTCTCCACCTCGTGCTCAATACGAGGGTGGGAGGACTCGTAGCTTTGAGTTGGAGAGGAGAAACGGTCCATGGTCTTCCTTTCATGGCTTTCGTCCTCCTCCAGCTAGAGAGGGTTGGTTCCCTCGTAGTGGTTACCGTGGTGGTGTTCGTGGTGGTAGCTTTGATAGGCGCAATGATTTGGTTTGTGCTAACCCCACTTTGGAGCAAATGGCTCGGCACTGGTTTTACTCTTTTGGTACTAACCCCAGTGCAGAGTCATTTGTTCACTCACATTCTCGTTTTTTAATTTCAGGTGGGAGACATGAGGAACGTTTAGTTGATTGACTTCGGTTGCTCGAGGCATATGACCGGAGACAAGGGGTGGTTCTCAAGTCTCGTCCCGATGGTGTCCAAGACATACATCACCTTTGGGGACAATGGGCGAGGGCGTGTGTTGTCAGAAGGTGAGATCAAGGTAAGTGATAAGGTCACTCTCAGGCGTGTTGCTCTTGTTCAATCGCTCGGGTTCAATTTGCTTTCCGTGTCCCAGCTTTTGGATGAGGGCTTTGAGGTGTTGTTTCGGCCTGGTGGTTCTTGGATTTTGGATTCTCGAGGGGACCTAGTTTGCATGGTTGTTCCCGAGGGTCAAGTGTTTTGAGCAGATTTTTCTCAGTCTTCTAGTGTGGAGCGTTGTTTCTTGGCTGGATCTTCGAGTGAGTTGTGGAAGTGGCATAGGAAGTTGGGTCACTTAAGCTTTGACCTTTTGTCTCGCTTGAGTAAACTCAATTTGGTCTGAGGATTGCCACGACTGAGGTTTGAAAAAGAGTTGGTTTGTGCGCCGTGTCGGTGTGCTAAGATGGTAGCTTCTTCCCATCCACCCCTCACCGATGTGATGATAGAGCGTCCATGCGACCTGCTCCATATGGACCTTGTTGGCCCAGCTCGTATGCGATCTGTGGGTGGGAAGTGGTACGTCCTGGTTGTGGTGGACGACTACTCTCGGTATGCGTGGGTTTTGTTTCTTGAGGAGAAAGGGGAGACGTTTGGTTTTGTTCGAGATCTTGTCTTGAGGTTGAGAAACGAGAGGCACGGAGATGCCATACGAGCGATCCGCAGTGACAATGGCTCGGAATTTAAAAACTCTCGCTTCGAAACCTTTTGCCATGACTTGGGTATTGAACACCAGTTTTCGAGTTCGTATACGCCTCCCCAGAACGGCGTGGTGGAAAGGAAAAACAGAACCTTGTGCGAGATGGCTCGGACGATGCTCGATGAGCATAGGACTCCAAGAAGGTTCTGGGCTGAGGCGGTGAATACCGCGTGCTATGTGTCGAACAGGATTTACCTCAGAGTTCACAAGAAGAAAACGTGCTATGAGTTGATGCACGGGCGCACACCCAAGGTGAGTCACTTCCATGTGTTTGGGTGCAAATGCTTCATCCTGAAGAAAGGTAAGAAGTTGGACAAGTTCGAGGCTAGATCTGTCGATGGTATTTTCTTTGGTTACGCGTCTCATTCTAGAGCCTTTCGGGTGCTCAACCTTGAAACTAACCAAATCGTGGAGACTTGCGAGGTTACCTTCGACGAGACACAGCCACGTAGTTAGCTTGTTTTCGAGTGTGCAGGTGACGACGAACTTGGCGAGGAGATTTTCCAGGAGGAGGAGCATGAACACGGAGATGATGAAGACGGCGGTGTGGTGCCCGCGGCTGAGTATGTACCTACTACTTCGACTACGGTGGTGGACGGCCCTTCTCCCACACCTACAACGTCAAACCCAGATCAAGGCGAAGCTGCTGTTGAGGGGGAGGTAGCATCAAGGCGAGAACCTCCCCGGCGAGTTCAAGTGGATCTCCCAGCTTCGAGAATCATCGGCGACATCAATGAATGTACTACACGGTCGAGGGTTCGAAACAATTCTCACTTTGCTCATGCTGCTTTTGTTGCTACCTTTGAGCCCAAGGACATTGGACACACGCTATCTGATCACAATTGGGTTAATTCGATGCATGAGGAGTTGGAGAACTTTGAGAGAAACCAAGTTTGGGAGTTGGTTGACCCTCCCCCAGGGTGTAAGCCGATTGGGACAAAATGGGTGTGGAAGAACAAAGAGGGAGAGAAAGGAGAAGTGGTGAGGAACAAGTCAAGGCTTGTTGCTAAGGGGTACTCACAGAAAGAGGGGATCGACTACGAGGAGACCTTTGCTCCCGTAGCTCGATTGGAGGCGATCAGGATCCTTCTAGCCTTTTCCTTGGCTAAAGGGTTCAAGTTGTACCAGATGGATGTCAAGAGTGCTTTCCTAAATGGTGTTTTGGAGGAAGTAGTGTATGTGAGGCAACCACCAGGGTTTGAGAGTGAGAAGTACCCCCACCGGGTGTACAAGTTGAGCAAGGCGATGTATGGGCTGAAGCAGGCGCCTAGAGCTTGGTACGGTAGGTTGAGGGGGTTCCTATTTGAGAGAGGGTTTGAGATGGGGAAGGTAGATCAGACCTTGTTTCTCCTCAGGCAGGGCAGAGATATCCTGATTGTGCAGGTATACGTGGATGATATTGTCTTTGGTGGCTCGTCTAACTCTCTTGTTGCAAGGTTTGCAGAAGACATGAGCAGCGAATTTGAGATGAGCATGATGGGTGAGTTGCAGTTCTTCCTCGGGCTACAGATCAAGCAATCAAAGGAAGGAACATTTGTGCACCAAGCTAACTACACCAAGGACATTATGAGGAAGTTCAAGATGGAGGACTCCAAGGCCATGGCGACGCCTATGAGTACGACTACAGCTCTTGATGCGGACGAGGAAGGTGAACACGTGGACCAGAAGGAGTACCGGAGCATGATCGGGTCACTCCTCTACTTGACGGCGACGAGGCCGGACATCCAATTCTCGGTATGTCTGTGCGCTCATTTTCAAGCGTCTCCGAGGACTTCGCATCGGCAAGCAGTCAAGCGCATATTTAGGTATTTGCGACACACTCCCGACTTCGGCCTCTGGTACTCCGCGTCTTCTTCTTTGGCTCTTCATGGATTTTCGGACGCGGATTTTGCCGGGTGTCGGTTGGATAGGAAGTCCACTTCTGGGACTTGCCAGTTCTTGGGTTCTTCTTTGGTGTCTTGGTCTTCCCGCAAACAATCAAGTGTTGCTCAATCTACAACCGAAGCCGAATATGTTGCCGCAGCTAGTTGTTGCTCTCAGCTCCTTTGGATCCCATACACCATGAGTGACTTTGGTGAGGAGTATACCCATGTCCCACTTCAATGTGATAGCATAAGTGCCATAAGCGTTGCAAAGAACCCAGTCCTCTATTCCAAAACCAAGCACATAGAAGTGAGGTATCATTTCCTGAGAGACAACGTAGAGAAAGGAAAAATCTCTTTGATCCATGTACCCACACATGACCAGCTAGCCGATATTTTCACCAAACCCCTAGATCAAGCAACTTTCACTCGTTTGCGGGGGGGGGCTTGGTGTTTGTTTGATTTCTTGAGTTGGATGTGTGGGAGCTCCTTTGTATCATATGTATAGCTTTCCTTTGTGCATTTCTTGCATTTGCATTGCATTTGTATCATGATGTATAGTCATCTTTGTATGATATCTTGCATGCATTTTGTATAATATGCATTGTGTAGGAAAAGCTTCTCCTATATACATTGTTCACCATGGTATGCTATATATGGTCTTGTGAGCTAGTTTGGTATGATATGGCTTAGTGTGGCTTAGCTCTTGATGATCTTGGTTTATATCCATGGTTGATGGCTATGTTTTTCAAAAAATTTCATATGTATGCTCTCTTGTGAGTAAATGCCTTTATATGATCTTGACATGTTTTTGTGGCTTGGCTATGCTTAATTTGTGGTTGGATAGCTTATTTTGATCATATGGGGCCAAAGGCTCATTTGCCATCATGAATGTTTAGCCCCCATGCTTCATCTTGTGGAGGGGCATAAGTTCCTTTTTGTCACAAAGACATTTCATGTACCAATTATAAATCTGAAAATGAAATGTAAATCGCTTGGAAAATGTGCTCCCATGTCATATGTGCTTAATTTACTTGCTTTTGGGTGTTAAACCGTTGCATGTTGCTTACCAATGAGAAGTCTCATATTTAGAAGTAAGCACATGGCTCGGTGGCTTTGACATGACATGAGGTGCTTGTGGGTGTTTATGATGGTCTTATGCTTAGAATGGTTGTCCTAGCATCAAGTTTGTGTGGCTTTGCCATTTTGATATGTTTTGATCATGTTTAGGACTTTGCTCATGAGAGGGTGATTTTTCACAAAAATAGTCATTTCTATCTTAGCTTCGCCCAATGGTTGTGAAACTTGGTGATCTTGTAGTTTTTGTCCATACGAAGCTATCAAGTATCTAACTTGCCCATTTTTGGCTTGATTCATGGATTGTCAACAAGGGGGAGAAGTTTGAGCATGTTTTGGCTTGCTGCATGCATTTAGAAGGTTTCCAAGTGGTTTTGAGCTAGTTTTGAGCTCGTGCAGTTCCCAGTTTTTCCCAGGTGTCATCGGCCTGACTGGAGCAGCTCACCGGTCTGACCAATGTGAGTGTCAGGTTGCTGAGCGATCTTGCCCACCGGTCTGACCGGTGAGGCTGACCGGTCTGACCGGTCAAAGCAGAGCTGAAGCAGCTGCCTAGTTTGTGAAGTGGTTCGCATGCATTCGTCCAGGGGGAGTTGCATTAGTTCAGGGGAAGCTTGCATGTGTGTAGGGGGAGCTCTTTGTGGTTTTTGAGCTTTGGATTGGTGGTTTGTGCTCTTTGCTTGAGCATGTTTTGTCTCGGATGTGTCGAGCCGTTGCCCTTGCCTAAGGGGTCCGAGACTTGTCTTCTTCAAGTGATCTTGCTCTTTGCCTTTCCCTTGGCTTTCGATCACTTGTTGGAGTTTCTTTTAGTCGTTTCTTTTCTTTTCCTTTTATCTTTGGCTACCAATCGTATGTGTTGTCAATGCACTCATCAAGGGGGAGATTGAGAGCCATGTGTGGTTCGAGGACCGGTGGATGGTCGCTTCCTGGTGTGATGAGTGATTGACAACGTGGTGTGGACTGATTCTTGGCTAAGTATTGCAGGTGCAGGTTGCGGCTTGACTGGTGTTGGTGCAGGTGAAGAACAAGCGCAAAAGGTCATTGCTGGTGAGGCCTCCAGGTGTGGAGAAGACAAGTAGGCTTGGTTCGAGGGACCCGGTGGCCAGCGGGGTCAAGTGCGGGCCGCATGGTGGCAAGAACGGCAAGGTGAAGTCATGGACGGTTTCTTGGTTGAGCCTCAAAACCAAGGTCGAGCCGGAACTACGTGGGAGCCGAGTCATGAGTGGTGATTGGCGGAGGCTACACCAAGTTCGCGGGGTTTCCGGTGGTTCACCAGAAAACCACTGGGTTCCTTGGTTGATCCACAAAGCCAAGACCGAAGACCGAAGACGGAGGTGCAGCAGCATCGGACCGGTCAGACCGGACATGCGTTCTTGGTGGGATTTCTTCGATTTAGCGAGTTTTGGTAGACCAAATCTTGGCTATGGAGTGCCCATGAGGTGTTCCTACTATCCCCAAAGTCTTGCGCAAATCTGTGGAGCGATTCGGGAGATCGGGAGTTGGATTTGGGGGTGTTGACCCGCGGGCGCTGTTCATCCCGAGAGCTCAGGTCACACCGGCCTGACCGGTGCCTCTCACCGGTCTGACCGGTGCAGACTCGCTGTTGAATTTTGCTCGGGTGAACGTCTTGGTGAGTTCCCTGCTGTCTCGTGTTGCTGCTGTTTCGAGTTTGGTTCAGTTTGGAGCTCGGTAGGTCTGTTTGGTAGATTTGGGATTTCCTGGCTTGGACTGGTCTGACCGGCGAGCTACATCGGCCTGACCGGTGTAGGGGCCTTCTGTGGAAGTTCTCAGGTTTTGCCAGCAGGGACCGGTCTGACCGGTGCAGCTCACCGGCCTGACCGGTGTAGTCCAGGGGTGCTCGAGTTGCTAGTTCCGCTGCGTTCTCGAGTCGGTGTAGGTGGTTGTTGGTTCCTAGGACCTGTAGCACTCCAGTGGCTACGTGGTCTTGGCCAACTTGGGTAGTTGAGTCGGAGACGTGTTTTGGAAGCCCGGTTCGTCTTGTTGGAGTTTCCATCTCCTTCGAGAAGAATTTTTATCGGCTCCCATTCACTCCCCCCCTCTCTGGTTCGCTGTTTCGGTCCTTCAGTTTCTATCCTGTTATCTCGTGGTTGTGGGCCCTTGGATCCGCGTGCTTGCTCCTGATTGGTCGAGAGTTTACTTCTTTGGATCGGTGAGGTGTCATGGCCACGTGGGCGCCTGTGTGGCAGCATGTCGCCACGTGGCCTGGTGTGGGTCCCACCGGGTCCACATGATGTCTTGTGCACATCTCTCTCATCCGGGCTCCGATGTATGCAAATGATATATCCGTTTCGATCGTCTCGATGAGCCCGTCGCAATGGTGCAGACCAATTTGGCATTTGAGGTTGTTTATGATGATGCCATATCTATGCCATTGGTTTACTTGCTCTCAGCTATATCATTCCATGCATATTTTGATGTGTCCTGCAACAAAAGATAGAAACACCAACACTTGTGGAAATTGTCAGTATAAATACATATTCTAGTGTTGATGATCACTTTCCATTTATATTATGCAGGAATTGACGGCATAAAAGTGGTACTTAACAGTCGTCAACAGTGGAGTGAGAAGGTCGAGGCCATTCTCGAGTCGGAGAAGTATGAGACTCTCACGGTGGACGAGCTGTTCTCCAAGCTCAAGTCGTCCGAGGTGGACCATGGGGTGCGAGCAAGGATCGAGAACCCGACTGACCCTCATAGTTTGGCTCTCATTTCTGGACCAAGGACTAACGCTAACATGTCTTCGAGACAGCTCTCTTTGTCTTGTCTTGTGTCCATGCCAGATGAGGAGTTCGACGTGCTGGGTGAGGAGGATCTTGCGTTGCTGAGTAGGCGGTTCGAGCGCATGTACACGAATCGGAAGAACGATCGGAGGAGCTCGGGCATGTGCTACCGGTGCGGAAAGCACGGGCACTTTATCGCTTAGTGCCCGGAAGCCATGGAGGTCAAGCCCGAGCACAGGCACCGTCCGAGGACCGACCACAAGCATCGCTCGAGGGACGACCACAAGGGCAAGAACAAGTCCGAGCGGAGGCCGAGAAGGAGTGGTGGTCACAAGAAGAAGGAGTGTGCGATGGTTGCCGGTGCGAGCGGCATCAACTCAAGCTCCTGCTACTCTTCATCGAGCTCAAGTGATGAAGATGAGAACCGGCACAAGGGCAAGCGGTCGAGCAAGAACATCAACGGCCAGTGCTTCACCGCCCAAGGCTTTTGCGGCATGGCACACAGCTCCACAAGCAAGAAGAGCAACAAGGATGACTCGGACTCCGACTCCGAGGATGAGGTAAACAATGATCCATCCTTCTTGGTAGCAGAGAATGCTAGGTTGAATGAATTGATTGACAACCATGATGATGTGCTTAGAAAGACCAACAAGGAGAAGAGGGAGTATAGGTCTTTGCTTGGAGAGACTAAGGAGAAGGTGGTTGAGCTAGTGTCTTTGCTTGTTGATGCTAGGGCTCAAATAGATTCTCTTAAGTCTGCTCCTATTGTGACCGATGAACCTGAATGCACTGATTGTTCCACTTTTCTTGGTGATTTGACTGTGCTTAAGGAAAAGTATGCCTGCAAGGTTGAGGAACTAGATGTGCTTAGGGTTGAGCTAGATGAGATGAAATCTAGGCCCTCCTTGCTTGGTGCTTGCACTTCTTGTCCTGTTCTGCATGAGAAACTAGATGAGTCAGTTGCTTATGCTAGATCTCTAGAAGTTGCTTTGAAAGATCCTATTCCCACATCATGCTCTACTTGTCAAATAAATGCTGTGAAGAATTTGGAGCTTGCACACTATCTTGATCGTTTGCAGGATGAGAATGATGAGTTGAGGAAGATGATGGGTTGGTTGTCTGGTCATGAGCCTCAGCTCAGGATGATGATTGAGGCATACAAGCGCTATGATGGGCAATCGCTTGGGTCGGACAAGGTTGGTGAGGGAAGTGGTGAGAATGAGGGGAAGATTGGAGATATCCCAAAACCACCAAAAACCTACCACAAAAATGCCTATTCTCCTAAGCCAAATCCTCTTAGGAACCGACTAGACACAACCCCAGCTCCACCCGTGTTTTCTCCACACACAGACAACTTCTAGAAACCCATCAAGTTAAAGAGTGACTTGGGGAATGAGTTCTTTGGGAAGAAGGGAGAGAAACCGAGTGAGGAGAAGCCAGAGCCCAAAGAGAGCCCAAAGCCAAAGCCAAAACCAAAACCCTTCCATTTGTGAGCATTGTGGGGGGGGATGGGCACCTAGCTGAGTTTTGCTTCAGGAGGAAGCGTGAGGAGAGGTTTGCGAGGGAAATGGCAAACAAGGATAGGTACCGCCCTTCTCATGGTGTGCCTAAGCCTAGGATGGTGCCAAGGGGCGAGGGAGTGGTGCGTACCATTTACCCTCGGGAGAGGCGTGAGTTTGTGCCTCGAGGTGAGCCACCACAGAGAGATGGTGGTAGGCGTGTTGGGTTTGGGCGTGGTGAGTTTGCTGGACGTTCCTTCGCTCGTGGCCAATACGAGTATGGGGGGAACGATCGCAGCTTTAGGTCCCAGAGGAGCTACGGGCCACGGTCTCCACCTCGTGGTACGCGTAGTCCTCCAAGGGGACGTGTGGGTGTTCCACCTAGGAGAGATAGGATGGATTTTGCTAACCCCACTTTTGAGCAAATGGCACGGCACTGGTTTGATTCATTTTGTACTAACCCCAATGCTGAGTCGTTTGCTCACTCTCGCTCTTGTTTTTGATTTTCATGCGGGTGGCTTGGAGGGCTTTTGGTTGATCGACTCCGGTTGCTCTCGACACATGACCGGAGATCGAAGGTGGTTCTCCAGCCTCACCCCGGTGATGACCAAAGAGTACATCACTTTTGGGGACAATGGGAAAGGTAGAGTGCTTTCAGTGGGCACGGTGAAGGTGAGTGAGTCTGTGACTCTTAGGCATGTTGCTCTTATCAAGTCTTTGGGGTTCAATCTTCTTTCGGTGTCCCAACTTCTTGATGAGGGTTTTGAGGCCCATTTCAAAATGGGCACTTCTCGTGTTTTGGATTCTCGAGGTGATCTTGTGTGCACGATCATCCCCGAGGGTCAGATTTTTAGAGCTGATTTTTCTTAGTGTGTCGGCTCTTCTCGTTGTTTGTTTGCTGGTGTTTCGGTGGAGCTTTGGAAATGGCATACGAGACTAGGTCACTTAAGTTTTGACTTGTTGTCACGCTTGAGTGGGCCAGGCTTGGTCCGAGGATTGCCTAAGTTGAAATACCAAAAGGACTTGATATGTGCTCCGTGTAGGCATGGTAAGATGGTCGCCGCCTCTCACCCGCCTCTGACATCAGTTATGACAGAGAGGCCATGCGAGCTGTTCCATATGGACTTGGTTGGTCCAGCTCGTGTGTGCTCGGCGGGTGGGAAATGGTATGTCCTGGTGATAGTGGACGACTATTCTCGCTATGCTTCGGTCCTTTTTGGCTGACAAGGGGGAGACGTTTGGTTTTGTCCGGGATCTAATCTTGAGGTTGAAGAATGAGAGGAATGGAGATGCTATTCGAGCTATTCGTAGCGACAATGGCACTGAATTTAAAAACTCTCATTTCGAAACCTTTTGTCGTGATTTGGGTCTCGAACATCAATTCTCTTCTCCCTATGTGGCTTGTCAGAATGGTGTGGTTGAGAGGAAAAATCGTTCCCTTTGTGAGATGGCTCGGACGATGCTCGACGAGCATAGGACTTCGAGGAGATATTGGGCTGAGGCGGTGAATACCGCGTGCCATGTTGGAAACCGAATTTTTCTTCGAGCCTTCTTGAACAAGACGTGCTATGAGCTCATGCACGGGCGAGCACCTAGAGTGATCCATTTCAGGGCTTTTGGTTGTCGGTGCTTTATTCTCAAGAAGGGTAGGCTTGATAAGTTTGAGTCGAGGTCTTCCGATGGGATCTTTTTGGGTTATGCGAGTCATTCTCGAGCATTTCGTGTGCTCAACCTTGATACTAACCTAGTCATGGAAACTTGCGAGGTTACCTTCGACGAGACCCAGCCATGCAGTTCGTCTGTTTTTGAGTGTGCAGGTGACGACGAGATTGGCCAGAAGATATTTGAGGACGAGGAAGATGATGCTGGAGAGGATGATGGTGATGATAAAGCTCTAGCCGAGCATGTACCCTCTACTTCCACTACGACGACTACGGTGCAGGATGTCCCATCCCCTACACTGACTACGATCCAGCAAGATCAAGTGGAAGCTGCAGCTGAGGGGGAGGTTGTCTCCAGGTGAGAGGCACCGAGGCGCCTTCAAGTTGATCATCCTCCCTCAAGAATCATCGGCGACATGAACGAACGTATGACACGGTCGAGGTCCAGAAATGCTTCTCACTTTGCTCATTCGGCTTTTGTTGCTACCTTTGAGCCGAAAGACAATGGACACGCCCTCTCTGATCCTAATTGGGTGAACGCAATGCATGAGGAGTTAGAGAACTTTGAGAGAAACCGAGTTTGGGAGTTGGTAGAGCCACCACCACATTGCAAACCTATCGGGACAAAATGGGTGTGGAAGAAAAAAGAGGGTGAGAATGGTGAGGTGGTGAGAAACAAATCGAGGTTGGTTGCTCAGGGCTATAGTTAGAAGGAGGGGATAGACTATGAGGAGACATTTGCTCCTGTAGCCCGATTGGAGTCGATTAGGATCCTTCTAGCCTTTTCCATGGCTAAAGGGTTCAAATTGTACCAAATGGATGTGAAGAGTGCCTTCTTAAATGGGTTTTTAGAAGAAGAGGTTTATGTGAAGCAACCACCGGGTTTTGAGAGTGCTGAGTTTCCCCACCGGGTGTATAGGCTGAGGAAGGTGTCGTATGGGCTGAAACAAGCTCCCCGTGCTTGGTATGGCCGGTTGAGGGGGTTCTTGTTCAGCAAGAGGTTTGAGATGGGCAAGGTTGATAAGACTCTTTTTCTCCTCAGGCAAGGCAATGATATCCTAATTGTTCAAGTGTACCTAGATGACATTGTCTTTGGCGGCTCGTCTCACTCTTTGGTTGCAAGGTTTGCAGAGGACATGAGCAAAGAATTCGAGATGTCTATGATGGGAGAATTGCAGTTCTTTCTCAGGCTTCAGATCAAGCAGGCGCAGGAGGGAACCTTTGTGCATCAAGCCAAGTACACGAAGGACATCCTCAAGAAGTTCAAGATGGACGACTCGAAGCCCCTGTCAACACCGACGAGTACGACTACAGCATTGGATGTGGACGAGGACGTAGAGCCCGTGGACCAGAAGGAGTACCGGAGCATGATCGGCTCCCTCTTGTACTTGACGGCGACGAGGCCGGACATTCAGTTTTCTGTGTGTCTGTGCGCTTGTTTTCAGGCGTCACCGAGGACTTCACACCGGCAGGCCGTCAAGTGGATCTTCAGGTATCTTCGATACACTCCTGAGCTCGGCCTTTGGTACTCGGCATCCTCTTCTCTTTTGCTTCTTGGGTTTTCCGATGCCGACTTTGCGGGGTGTCGAGTCGATAGGAAGTCGACTTCGGGGACGTGTCAGTTTTTGGGTTCTTCGCTTGTCTCTTGGTCTTCTCGCAAACAATCTAGTGTAGCTCAGTCTACCACAGAAGCCGAGTATGTTGCTGCCGCTAGTTGTTGCTCATAGCTGCTTTGGATCACATACATGTTGAGTGACTTTGGTGAGGAGTGTACCCATGTTCCTCTCATGTGTGATAGCACGAGTGCCATTAGAGTTGCCAAAAACCCCGTGCTACACTCCAGAACCAAACATATAGAGGTGAGGTACCACTTCCTGAGAGACAATGTTGAGAAGGGAAACATAGGCCTCATCCATGTGCCAACCAAAAAGCAGCTCGCCGAAATCCTAACAAAGCCTTTGGACCAAGCTACATTTTCTCGTTTGCGAGGGGAGTTTGGAGTGGTTTTTCCTTTTTGAGCTTCGGTTGGGGGTTTGATGTACATATACACGTTGCATTTTCATTTCTATATCATATCATGCTTGCATCTTTGTATCATAGACTGCATTTGTATCATATGCCTTAGGAATGTGCTTCTCCTATATACTTTGATCACCATGATATGTTGGATATGAGATTATGACTTTGCTAGTGTTGCTCATGTGATGTATAGCGATGCTCTTGGTAGCTTTGGGATGTATATGCTTGTGGATGGCTTACTTTTGTAAAAATGCTATATATGATCCTCTCTTGTGAGTTGAATGTCTCTCATGTTCAATTTGTGCACTTATGGCTAAACCTTGCTTAATTTGTGCTTGGAACCATGTTCTTTTCATTTGGGGTCAAAGACCCATTTATCATCATGGATGTTTAGCCTACATGCTACCTTGTGGAGAAGCCTAAGCTTCTTTTTGCCGCAAAGGCACTTCATGTACCATGCTTAATTCGTAAACCTTGAAATTGGTATATGAAATGCTTGTGCTTGAAAAATATGCTTCCATGTCAAATTTGCTTTAAATTCCTTATCTTGGGTGCTAAACCGTTGCATGATGTTCACCAATGAGAAGTCTCATATTTAGAAGTGGACACATGGCTCGGTGGCTTTGACATGACATGAGATAGCGAGTAGGTGTTTGTGATGATCTTGTGATGAGAATTTGTGACCTTGCATGAAGTTTGTGAGTTATATGTTGTTTGTGCTCATTTTGGCCATGTTTGGGTCCTATGCTCATGAGAGGGAAATTTTTGTGAAAATTACTTCATTTTGATCATGGCTATGTAACATGCTTATATGTCCCTATCTATCTTGTTGGCGATGCTTGTACAAAATTTGTGGCTATCTTGCTTGTCTATGTCTCATTTTTAGCATGTTGTAGTGCTCTTTGTCTATTTGAGAAGCACATGCTTGCATTTGTAGACATGATTCATGCATTACCAACAAGGGGGAGAGATAGTACCCAATTCTTGATTTGGGGATAAAGTTCATGCATCCAGGGGGAGTTTTGCATCAAGGGGAGAAAATTTGGGAGAAATGCATTTGTTCAGGGGGAGCTTTGCATTCATGTGCTCTTTTGTCGATGGTGTCGAGCCCTTTTGCCTTACCTTGAGGAGTCGGCAATTTTGGAGCATTTTATCTCGGTTGTGTCGAGCTGTTGCCCTTGTCCTAGGGGATCGAGATTTTTCTCTCTCAAGTGATCTTGTTTTGGCTTATGTTTGGCTTTTGATCACTTGTTTGAGTTTTTCATTCGTTTCTTTTCTTTTTCTCTTTTCTCTGAATTGGTTACTATGTGTGTCTTGTCAATGCACTCATCAAGGGGGAGATTCAGGACCGGAGCGTCCGAGGACCGGTGGATGGTCGCTCCCTGGTGTGATGAGTGATTGACAACGTGGTGTGGACTGACTCTTGGACGAGTATTGCAGGTGCAGGTTGCGGCTTGATTTGCGTTGGTGCAGGTGAAGAGCGGGCGCGAAAGGTCTTAGCCTTGTGGGGCCTCCGAGGAGTGGAGAGACAAATAGGCTTGACTCGATGGACCCGGTGGCCGAACGGGATCAATTGCGGGTCACATGGTGGCAAGAAAAGCAAGACGAAGTCGTGGACAGGAGCCGGTGCAGGGTAGCGGCTCACGACCAGAGTCTGCACGCGGGGTTTGCGGTGGTTCACCACAAAACCATCGGGTTACTTGGTTGAGCCACAAAACCAAGACCGGAGGCTCGGCGGGCGGAGACGGGATCCGGGTGCGTCGAGAGACTTCGAAGCGGAGGACACACGTCGGGATCGCATGGCTTGCAAACCCTAGCTCATTTGCTTTTGCTATTTTCCCTTCCAATTTTCCTTAGGTTTTCCATAGGACTAGCTTGAGAGCTTCATGGTGAGATCTTGAGAGAGGGATGGAAGTTGAGGAGGCAAGCTAGACCTTGTATGAATCTTTCGAGGTATGTATAGAAGGTTCGGCGTGATTCCTCAAGTGTTCTTGTTGCTCCTCCCGTTTCTCTTTTTGGTGATTTTCGGAGCCTTTTCTTGGGATTTTCGTTCGTTGCTCGATTCGTCGATTTGAAGGCGTTTCTCTCCAGATTTCTTTGAGGGGATCATGGGTGAGTGCCTTGTGCCTCTTTGTGGATGATCTTGACCCCTCAAACACCGGATTTGGCCTTCGATTCGTTGATTTTCGGATGAACCCTAGTTCATAGTGTTCTTGGCAAGGATTCGTGATTCCGGGAGTTGTAGGGAGTTAGAGGCTGAAATTTTTGGGGCATATCCTCTCCTTGGGGTGTTCATCATCTCCCCAAAATTTCGTCTTAAGAATCCAAGTGGTTTGGGAGATCCATCGATCGAAAGTTTGGAGTTGAACCGCGGGCGATTTTCTGGGCTACCCCGGGTGACCCGCCCCCTATGGTATGGTGACCCTAGGTGGCGTTGACTTGCTAGTTCCTCTTCTTCCGATTTAGATCTGTAGAGATTCCTTGACCTTTTTGAGGAGATCTTTTGGGAGAAGCTTCTTAGTGTTGCTGCAATGCCTTGGTTAAAATCTTGTGATTTTAGGAGGTCGTTTGTTTGGGTTTTGATTTTTTATTCGATCGTCAGCTTGCTGAATTTTTGAGCGCTCAGGGTGACCCGCCCCCTTTGTCAGGGTGACCCGGCCGGTGGGTGACCCGCCCTCTATGTTAGGGTGACCCGTTTTGGTTCTGATTGGTTGGTGGGTGACCCGCCCCCCTTTGTCAGGCTGACCCGTTTTGGTTCTAGTGGCTGGTGGGTGACCCGCCCTCTGTGTCCGGGTGACCCGGTTTGATTTGGTGTTGTCCGGTTCGTTTTGATTCCTTGATTCGGGCTTCCGCTAGGTGAACCAAGGATCGTTCCTAAGGTTAGTAGTTCCTCTATAACTACGTAACCTTGACGATTGACTTGAGCAAGTGTAGGTTCCGTGGGTTTGATTTTGGGACATAGGCCAAGTTCTTTGAGAAGAATTTTTATCGGCTCCCATTCACTCCCCCCTCTCTGGTCGCCAATCCGGTCCTTCACAAGGCCCTCCTCCTGCTGCGGCCGTAGCCGGTGTGCAGCCAGAGGTGAGAAGCCAAGAACCACCTGCTGATGAAGGAGCTACCGAGGAGGCTGTGCTTCCCAGTATTGTAGATATCGCCAGTCTACTGGGTGCTCCATCCGTCACGGTTGTGCGGTCTACCTTGTAAGTACCCGATTACTCGTGTAGTTATTGAAGCATATTGTGAATTGCTGACGCAGTACTCTTGTGCAGGAAATCCACGGACTTGTCATGGGACGGGGCCGAGACGAGTGCTCCTGTTGATGGTACAGATCACTCGACAGAGGCACGATAGCCCACGCCTCCGCGACAAGAAGGAGACGAAGCTGAGGCGATGCTTGAAGAAACTGCCACCACTGGAGGTATAGTTCCCGCTACTTGAGTACTTTGTCATGTAGAGTAGTCACCAGGGCGTTGTCTCACTTGGCTCGTTGTTAACAGGGCCTGAAGCCGGAGAAGGGGTACTCCTACAGGCAGTAGCTGTCAAGGCAGCTGCTGTCGAACCAGTTGTTATTGAGCCATTGGAGGCAGAGACGACGACGGCAACCCCCGAGCGTAGGGTAGAGGTACAAGTTGATCCTCCCCTAGGCTCGAGTACCGAAGTTGTCGTTCGCGAGGTGATAATAGAAGAAGCAGTGCCGCTACAATCGGCGCCGATGCGGGAGTCCGGGAGCTCGAGCTGCGGAGGCCTCGAACTTCGGGATGATGAGCTGATCGACCCGGCCGTCGTAGCGCTGAACTTAGAGTCATGGCGCCGTACGGAGCACTGGGTCAAGGTACGCCACGAGTATCCTGAGGAGCCTTATAGCCGCAAGTACCGATGTTGGTATTCATTTGACTTTGCTCCGATTTGTTGCAGAATCTGGTTGAAAGATCCCAGAAGAAGACCGAGCTTCTTAAGGGATATGACGATACAATCATCCGTGTTGAAGCCTTGGAGAAGGAGTTGGACAAGTCGAGGAAACATTCTGCGCTACTCCAATCCAAGCTCGACTACGCCTTCACCCAGTACCATAATGAAGTCTATGACATGCAGGCGAAGAGAGATGATCTGATCCAGAAGAACAAGTCACTGCGGCAGAAGAACAAAGGTATGCTTCCTACCATAGTGCTTGAGTACTGAATTTGTGATGTTGTGTGGTTGATTTTGTTGATGAATTGTCTGTAGTGCTTGAGTCTTCTCTCCAGCAGGTCACGGATTCCGAGCTCGACTTGAAGAACACTGTGTACCGGGAGACCCATGCTCGAGAGGTAGCCGAAGAAGAGTTGGCCATAAGAACTCATGAGTGCATTACCGCTATTTAAATCCGTCAAGCCACTGATGTTGACCTCGTGCGCTGCATGCAATCTATGCAAAAGCTCAATGAAGACTGCGAGAAGATGCGGGCGTCCCTGAAGGAGCTTGAAGAAGTTGCGCTGCCCATCACAAGGTTACTTGTTCCGCACGTGGCCGGTACTCAGTTGTGGCCACTTGTGGACAGGTTTAAGGAAACCCCCGGTCGCTTGGCAACGTATATAAAGCACCTGGCGAAGTTGATCCCCAATCAGGTGCTCGCCTTCCTGAAGTCGTACTTCCCCAAGGCGCCCGTGGATGCGGTAGCAGGAGGTCTCGCGGCGAACTGCACGGACGAGCAGTTTTGTGTTCTGCTGGTGGAGATTGCGCCCATTGCAAAACAAGTCGCCGAGAAGCTTAACCTCAAGTAGGTGTACCTGTAGGAGTAGTTCATGTACAGGTAGAATTGTGTAAGATGAACAAGTTAGTTGTAAAGACTTGCTTTGAATGCATCTGAGTTGTTTGATTGCTTGGATGAACAGAGTACTCGTTGCCGCGGCTTACAACGAAGCCCGCGGAGTACTAAATCAGGGTAGCTAGTGAGTAGTAGTACTCAATGGTAGTTTGTCTAGTTAAGAGACACAATAAAGAAGTTGAATAATATCAAACTTTATTACTGAAGAAAAATTACACTAGGATGGCCAGGGCCGTTACAAATAGGTAGTCGCCAGGACCCGTAGGCCGCTTACAGCTAGGTAGTCGCTAGGGTCCGTGGACCGCTTACAGCTAGAGATCCGTAGGTAGCCGTTGAAGCTGGATCTTTGAAGGTGGGTGGTCCGTAGACCGCTGCCAGGGCCCTTAGGCCGTGTACAGCCCAGGATCCATAAGTAGCCGTTGAAGCTGGATCATGGTTGAGAGAGGTCTGTAGACCATTGCTAGGACCTAAGGGCCACTTACAGCTGAGAGTCCATAGGTGAGAGACATGGGTACCCATGGGTCCCCACCGACCAGGGTCCCAGAGGTCCCTGTCAAATAGACCCGACCTGCCAGAAGCCCCGCCGACCTGCAAGTGGGCCCGGAGACCTTATCCACAGCCCCGGCGACCTTGGAAGACTCCAGAAGACCTTATCAAGATCTCGGAGGATCCGCCGGGCTTAGAACACAAGGCGAGCTACTAGATTGCGTCTTGGCGCCGCCAGTAGGTCCACAGATCGCAGGATTCTCCCTATAATCAAGGCAGATGGCCTTCCTGATTTGTAACCGACCCCGATGTGGGTCCACCGACCTCGAATAGAAGCCCTAGCCCGTTGGCCATTTAAGGCGGCCTAGAGCTCCATTCGAGGGGACTTCCCCCTTCCACGCATAATTCCACCCCATACTAGACGTAGGGTTTCACTCTCCGGAGGCCCGAACCAGTCTAAACCCTTGTGTTCATCACCATCCATGCCGTGTTCCGAGTTCCATACGCGAACTACCACCTACGCTCTTAGTTCCCGATCCCCTCCAATTAACCTACAACCGCTTGGGTCGCCCCCTTGCGGATCTGTCCAGGTCTCACCCCCTGACAGTTGGCGCGCCAGGTAGGGGAGATCGGGAACTCGCTGTGCAGCATGGTGGCCCGATCTGGTGTCGTCTTCCCGGCAAGCATGGCGGCCATCCTCGCCAACCCCGTGGAGATCTGTTTCGGCTCCTTCACGGCGATCTCATCTGTTCCGGCGGCCACGACCTCTCCGATGGCCGCTGCATAGATCGCGACGGCGCCTGTCACCACCCCCGTTTCCGATCTAGTGACGGAGACCCACCCGCCCAAACCCTATGACATTATTCAGGGAATGGAGCGCATCATCAGCATGATGGAGGACACTCTCCAGATCTGCGAGTGAGCCCAGCGCTCAACGCAGATGGCACCACATCATGGGGCCTTCCCCTTCGGTCTGCGACCTCCTAGCGTTGTCTATACTCGCCAGGCGACCAAGCTCACTTAGATCCAATCTGGGCGGCGGACTACTGGTGACCTAAAGCCTGAGCCTCGCGCCCGCTGCGATCCGCTCGACGTACCTTGCACCTTCCACAAGGGTGCAAGGCACACCCTCCGTAGCTGCCGCCTGCGGTAGAAGATCGGCCAAGAGCGGCTCCCTCGTACCACGCAAACTCCCGTGTCTCCGGGCGGTGGCAAGTTTCAGAAGGTCCGGGTCCACGTCTCCCCCAATGACTCGGGCTCCATCTCTCGCCGGGTGCTGGTGGTCTCTGAGAACGAACCACCGCATCACGGCACGACGGATTCCGAGGAGGCGTGGCGGATCCAGGGGAATGCCAACCGCGCTCAGCGACGTGCGGAAGAGCAGCGCCGTGCGGTCCCTCCCTGTGTTAGGGACCTTCGTCTCGAGTTCGAGGAGGCAGGGCTACCGACGTTCAACAGCCCCCAGGCCAACCTGAGTGCTGCCATGGCGCACCTCCAGCAAGCCGATCTCACGCCTGAGGCCGAAGCAGCCATAGCTTACCTTCGGGTCGCCACGGCCCTGATGGAGGAAAAGAGCGCGGCCGCCAAGTCCGCTGCATCTTCGTCAAGCCACCACTCACGCAGCCGATCTAACCGATCTAAGCGCAGCAATCTCCCGCCCATCCAGGAGGAGGTCGACCAAAATAACCCCGATCAACCTCGGGCGAACGGTGCCAAGGACGGCGACCTCCGCGCCAACCTCGACAACAACAGGTGTGCCCGCGATGCTCGCGGCTACATTGACCAGCGCCACCGCGAGCGCGAGGAGCACGAGTTACGGCGCCGTGCAGAGTACGACTGCGAGTACGGCCCTCGGGCGCCGTCCACCGCAACATGGAGCGTGAGGACCGCGACCGACACAATGTCGAGAACAGGTGTCGCGCTGAGTACGAGGCGAGCTATGGCCATCCGGAGGTCGTCGCCCCTAACCCGGATCGCCAGCCTCGATCCTAGATCGTCGTCCCTGTGCAAGGCATAGGTGGTGCTCAGGCCAGTGGTGGTGCTGATGACATAGCCATCACCGCTTTCCCTGCGCTGGCGCCTCGCCTCAGGGCGGTGGTCTACCCCGACAACTTCAAGCCCAACATTCAGAAGTACGACGGCCGCTCCGATCCCAACATCTGGCTGTCGACCTATTACGTCGTTGTCAAAGCGGCCGGTGGCAACTTCGACCACATGGCGGCATATTTCCCGCTGGTGATGGGTGATGCGCCGTCACTCTGGCTCAACAACCTCCCAGCCGGCAGCATCAAGACCTGGACCGACCTATCCCAGGCCTTCACGTCCAATTCCAGGTGACCTACAATCGCCCTGGGAACGCCTTCAACCTCGGGAGGGTCACCATGAAACCCAACGAGCGGCTCCGCGACTACACGAACTAGTTCTTCGAGAACCGCAACACCTGCGTGGGCGTGAGGGACGACCAGGTCGTCGACAGCTACAAAAAGGGCATCAGAGATCGCAAGATCTTTGAGAAGATCCACGAGTTTGGAGCCACCACTGCCGCAGCTCTCATGGAAGTCGTCAACAAGCTTATCGACACCGACGAGGTAATGGTCAACCAGTTTGACTACGACGCCAAACGCGACGCAAGCACGTCTGGCACCGACGGAGATTCCAGCTCCAAGCTATGCAAGCGACCTTTCGAGGTGCTAGTGACAGAGGGACGTCGACCTTTGACTTTCAACATGGATGAATTCAACACGGCGCTTGACAGCCCCTGCGGGTTCCATGAGGGAGCCACTCACACTGTTCGCGAGTTCTCACAGTTCAAGAGGGCCTTACGCACACCTGAAGACCCCAAGCGACCAAGAGGCAACGGCGACCGATCCTCCACGTGTCGCTACAACAACAACGGCCGCCGCGACGACCGACGCGACCGCCGCGACGATCACGACGACCGACGCGACCGCCGCGACAACTCGCAACCTGAGGCTTGCCACGAAGAACGCAACCTACCTCCTCCATCGAAGACGGGCAACCCCAACGGGCCCTTCCAGGCGGCCAACCGATCGATCAATATTATCGTCGTAGGTCTCAAGGCCCACGTGAGCAGGAGGCGCTACCGCAAAGATAAAGCGAGGTCCACCTCATCCACACCCAGCCGATGCAGCCGATGCATTAGTCTGAGCAGTCGATCACATTCTCTAGAGCTGATCACTGGGTCCACATCCCAGATCCTGGGTCCTACCCACTCGTCGTCGAGCCTACAGTGGAAGGAGCCCTGCTTCCCCAGACCCTCATCGATGGGGGGAGCGGGCTCAACATCATCTTTGTCGAGACGCTGAAGAAGATGGACTTCAACTTCAAGAGGTTGATGGCGTGCGACGAGCCCTTCTTCAGCATCATCCCGGGCAAGGCAGCCTACCCCCTGGGTCAGGTCTCCCTCCCTGTCACATTTGGCATGGAGGATAACTTCCGTACGGGGTATCTCAACTTCGAGATCACTGACTTCAAGTCTTCTTACCATGCGATCCTAGGTCGCCCGATGCTGGCCAGGTTCATGGCCATCCCGTATTACACCTACTTGGTGTTGAATATGTCGGCTCTGAACGGGGTCCTCTCCGTCTACGACGACCTCATGGTCTCTTTCAGATGCGACTCCGAGGCCCTCGACATCGCCACGACGAACACCTGCGTCGACGCTTCAGCAGTTCTGGTTGTCGAGGCTGCGAAGGTCGCTCCGAGCGACCTGACCGTCCCGGAGTAGCAGCGCACCGACACCGCCCTAGACGCCACGCCTTCGATGAAGAGGGTCTGCCTCGGCCTGCCCGACCTAGAGAAGACGGTGGTCATCGGTGACAACCTCAGGGAGAAATGGGAACTCGCGCTCACTAGTTTCCTCTGAGACAACGCGGACATATTTGCATGGACCCCATCAGATATGCCTGGTGACCCCAGGGAGCTGGCTAAGCACTCCTTGAATGTAAGCAAGACGGCCAAGCCTGTGAAACAGAAGCTGCGCCGCTTTGCAAAGAATCGCAAGGAGGTCATTAGGGGTAGAGATAATGAAGCTCCTAGCTACCGGATTCATCCGTGAGTGTAAAAACCCAGTTTGGCTCGCCAACCCGGTGCTTGTACCCAAGAAAACCGATCAATGGAGAATGTGTATCGACTACACCGATCTCAACAGGCACTACCCTAAGGACCCCTTCCCTCTTCCGCGCATCGACTAGGTCGTGGACTCCACGGCCGGAAGCGTCCTGCTATGCTTCCTCGACTGTTACTTAGGGTATCACCAGATAGCCCTGAAGGTCTCTGACCAGGACAAGACGGTGTTCATAATGCCGCACGGCATCTATTACTACACGACCATGACGTTTGGTCTCAAGAATGCTGGGGCGACCTACCAGAATGCAATCCAGAAGTGCTTGGAGTCCCAGATCGGCGACAACGTCGAAGCCTACGTCGACGACATGTTTGTCAAGACTACGGTGGAGGACAACCTCATCGCTGACCTTGCTCAGACCTTCGCCAACCTCCGCCGCTACCGCTGGAAGCTCAATCCGGAGAAGTGTGTCTTCAGTGTACCATCTAGCAAGCTCCTAGGCTTCATGGTCAGCCACCGAGGCATCGAGGCGAATCCCACCAAGGTCGATGCCATTCGCAGGACGAAGAGACCTACCGGGAAGAAGGACGTTATGAAGCTCACAGGCATGATGGCTGCCTTAGGTCGCTTCTTCAAGTTGCTAAAAAAGTCAGACAAGTTAGCGTGGATGGACGAGGCTGATCAGGCCCTAGAAGAGCTGAAGACCTTCCTCATGACGGCCCCGGTCATGGTGCCCCCGGCACCAAAAGAGACTTTGCTACTCTACATCTCCACGTCCACCCAGGTGGTCAGCGCAGTTCTGGTGGCAGAGCGACTTGAGGAAGGCCAACCTTAACCCGTCTAGCGACCCGTATACTATGTCAGCGAGGTCCTTTCTAATAGCAAGATCAGGTACTCGCAGCCTCAAAAGATGTTGTATGCCCTCCTCTTCACTTCGCGCAAGCTCCGGCACTACTTCCAAGCGCACAAGATCAAGGTTGTCTCGACCTTCCCCATGGGAGAAATTCTACGTAGCTGCGACACCACAGGACGCATCGTCAAATGGTCCATCGAACTAGGCGAGTTCGACCTTGATTTCTGTCCACGACAAGCCATCAAGTCACAGGTCATCACGGATTTCGTCTCCCAGTGGACAGAGACCCAGCAACCTCCGCCGGTGGAAAAACCTGAGCACTGGAAGATGTACTTCGATGGTTCCCTGAACCTCGAAGGAGTGGGAGCAGGCGTACTCTTCATTTCCCCTCAAGGCAATCACTTGAAGTACGTCCTACAGATTCACTACAAGGCGTCCAACAATGGCGCCGAGTATGAAGCCCTTATTCACGGGCTGCATATCGCCGTTTCCCTAGGGATCAAGCGGCTAATGGCCTACGGCGACTCCAAGGTTGTCATCGACCAAGTCAACAAGACGTGCGACATCAAGGACAAAATGGATGCATACTGCGCCGAGGTTCGGAAGCTCGAAGCTCATTTCGAAGGTCTGGAGTTTCATCGCGTCTGCCGTGACAACAATGTGGTGGCAGACGTCCTCTCCAAGTTGGGCTCCAAGCGCGTGCTGGTCCCCGCCGGCGTGTTCGTCCCAGACCTACGCAGGCCTTCCATCAAGCTCCTCAGCGACCCAGAGCCGCTGCCCGGCGACGTACCTCCGCAAGGTAGCCGCGACGTCCTCATGACTGAGGCCGAAGATGACTGGCGCCTCGACATCATCACCTACATCCTGGAGCATCGGGTCCCTGAAGACAAGGCAGAGCGTGAGACGGTCACGAGGTGCAGTGCCAACTACGTCGTCATCGGCACAGAGCTCTATCAGAGGTCTACCTCCAACGGCGTGTTGATGAAATGCATCCTAAGGTCTGAGGGCCTCAGGCTCCTGCAAGAGATCCATGGTGGCGAATGCGGCAACCACGCGGCCTCCGCTAACCTGGTGGGAAAAGCTTTCAGGTCGGGCTTCTATTGGCCTACCGCCATGGCTGACACACGGGACCTAGTCCGCGGTGCAAAGGGTGCCAGTTCTTCGCCAAGCAATAGCACGTCCCAGCTCAGGCCCTAAGGACAATTCCCCCATCATGGCCCTTCGCCATATTGGGCCTGGATTCGGTAGGACCCTTCAGAACCGCCCCCTGGCGGCTACAAACACATCTTAGTAGTGGTGGACAAGTTCACCAAGTGGATCGAGGTTCGAGCTATCGCAAGCGTCACATCGAAAGAGGCGGCAAAGTTCATCGAAGATATCACTCACCGCTTCGGGGTCCCCAACAGGATCGTCACCGACCTAGGTTCGGCCTTCACAGGAGCTGACTTTTGGGACTTCTTCTAGGATAACCTCATCGACGTCTATTACTCCTTGGTAGCGCACCCACGCCGCAACGGCCAGGTCGAGCGTGCTAATGGCATGGTCCTCCAGGGTGTCAAAGACCGAATCTTCGACGATGCTTCCCCGTATGCCACCAGATGGCTAGCGGAACTCCCACACGTGATCTGGGGTCTCCGGACCAAGGTCAGCTCGGCCACAAGATATTCACCATTCTTCCTGGTTTACGGGTCGGAGGCCATCCTCCCGACCGACCTTGCTTTCGGCGCTCCTCGCATCCAGCATTACGAAGAGGGCACGACAGAAGAGACGCGCAAGGTCGACCTCGACAGCATTGAAGAGCATCGCGTGGCCGCGCTGATGCAGCACACTCGCCATGAGCAGCAGATACGTTGCTACCATGACCGCAACGTGCGGGAACGATCCGTCAACATCGGCGACCTAGTCTTGCGACGCATCCAGGACACCAAGGGTATGCACAAGCTTTCCGCACCTTGGGAAGGTCCATTCGTCGTGAAGGAGGTCATTGGACCGACGACCTATCGCCTCCAGTGGGCCGATGGCCAGGGCATCCCGAACGTCTAGAACATCGAGCACCTACGTCGCTTCTACCCTTAGAAGATCTATACCAAAATAAAAGCTATGTACTGTCCCTTCTTGTAATTTGCAGTTAATGAAAAATGAGATTCCCTTCGGCAGTCCTTCTGTCGACCCCCCCCATCTGGGTCTCCCTTTTATTTTATGTTCTGTTTACCCTCCCCCCCCCGAAGCGCTCGGGGGCTTGGTCTAAGTTAGGTCTGACATGCTTGGGGGCTTGGCTTCGCCAACCTAAGGGTCTCGCGACCTGAGGGGTTCTTTATGTTTTCTTTTATCTGTCGCGTCCTCTCTTAGCGTAGCTCTTACTTTTTTTATGCGCGTTCCTAAGTTGTGCGACTGCGAGACCTAGGGTCCAAGATCCCCCTCCGCGCACCGGCTGCACCTAAGCCTCCACGCTGAGCCGTGCAGTTGGTAAGCCGTTCTTCCACTGAGTTGGGTTAGCGGGGGGAAGGTGTTGCAATCTCGCCACTCTTGAACCTTCATAACAAGTGTTTTTACTGCTCAAAGGGGCGGCGCGCTTTAAATAAAGTTGCATTCTTTTTATTAAATGCAAGGTCTTTTTACAATATAGGCCACCGGCCTAACCTACGTCTACTTGCTAATGCATCTTGAGCCTTGGTTTGCAGAGGTCGAACTTCTTGATGACCTCCTCTGCGGTGGCTTGAACGTCCTCACTGCTCACCAGCTCGGCCAAGTCGATGTCCTCCGCGACCTTCTGTAGGTCGAACGACGGCTCGTGGAACTTCACCATCGCCAACGCCGTGGCCGCAGAGAGCTTGCTGGTGTCCAACAGCAAGGTCTTCATCCGACCTTCGGCTTCGTCCAGCCGGTCAACCAGCTCCTTCGGCTCCGCCCCCTCCTCCTGAGGGACGTAGATGTCCGTCAAGTACTAGGCGGCCTCCCTAAGGTTGGTGAGCTGCTTCTCCAAACCTGCATCAACGGAAGAAGGCTCGCTTACATCCTCGACACAATGACTGCAGAGACCCTAAGGAGAAAGGGTCGCTCACCTTCCCGGACCTTCGTGGTCCTCTCCTTGAGGACCTTCACTTGGTCCTTGGTCTCCGAGAGCTCCTTCTTCAGGGCCTCCTCCATCTCCTTGGCGCCTGGACGCATCAAAAGTCGAAATTGAGAAAAGACCTACAAGACAAGAAGATGACATCCAATGACCAAACAAACGTACCATCAGCTACGGCCTTGAGGTCGTCTGCGGCATCCTTCGCCTTCTGCTAGGCAGTCTCCAGCTTCTTCTTCAAGGAGTTCACCACCTCTGCCTGGCGGGCCAGGGCGTCCTTCACGTGTTGGATCTCCTGTGCGGCTTCGACCTTGGCTTGCAGCAAAGCCTCTCGAGCCGCGGCCGCCTCCGCATGGCCATTGGCGGCCTCCCTCACCAAGGTCGCCCGAGCCTACACCCGCTCGGCGAGCGACTGAAATGGAAGAAGATCCATCTTACATCAAGGCCTCGAAATAACCAGAGCAGACGCCAAAGAATGACAGAAACGGTGTCAGGTCCTTACCGAGAGCGTCCGCGCGATCGTCCGCGACGCCGCCTTGAAGTCGTCAACATCATGGCGGTCGGCGATGATGTCGTCCTTCCATGCAGTTCTGACGTACAAACACTTGTCATCGTCCTCCTCGAGCCCAGGCCCGCCCGCCTCCGCAGCCCGCTGGTCCTGCGTTGGCAGCGGGGCGGACATGCACAGGTCGTCCTGGAGACCTCCAATGGGCTGAGCATCACTGGCGGCAACCTTCTCCGACTCCGACACCGCCGTCGCCCCGTCTCTAAGGGCCTGGCTCGAGACATCTGCAGATGAGGCCGCCGGTGATTGCTCTACCGGCACACCCCTCCCTTGGTGCCCGAACGCCTCCTGGCCCGAGGCATTCTTGGCACTCTCCGACGTTGCCAGAGTCACCCTGCACATAAGCGACGATATTCAACAACAAGAACAGCCGGAAATCCAACACCAAAGGCGAAGTAGGCAAGGAGTTCGGTGACTTACTTGCTGGCGGACCTCAGTCCAGGCTTGATGGGCTTAGGCGGGCCTTCCTCGCCCTCTTCTGCGACCCTGCATCGCCCGGCACGTCCGTGCCTGACCTCGAGCGCTCCTCCGCTCCGACAACCTTGCGGGGCGTCTCCGCCGCCCGCTCGGTCGATGCGCTGGGTGACTTGGCGTCGTCCTCGTCCTCGACATTGATCGTCTCAACGTCAGAGCTGGCCGTCGTCGTGTCCGCCGATACAGTTGGGCTCGCCCCCTTCCTCTTCTTCTTCTTCGACTCCGCCGCCTGGGTAGCGGTGATCGTCGCCGCAGTCCGAGACGCGGACATCTTGCCCGCAGTCTGCCACGGCGGTGGCAAGGCGACCTTCTGCGGCGCCCTCCTCACGGTGGGATCCTCATCGTCACTACTCACCGACGAGTCGGAGAGGTAGTCCTCGATACATTGCTGCGGAGGGGCCTGGACATCCCCCGCAGCACGGACCTTGAAGCTCTGGTCCTCTTCGTTGCGCAATGGTGCCGGGCACCAGTACATCCCTTCACGACCTTGAAAGCAGAAGACCCACGTTAAAATCATTCACGTACTCAGACTGAAAGGAAACAAGGTCGATCAAGAGCTTGAAGACTTACGACATCGGTGGGCCGGTACACGCTGAGTGCCTTGGGGCATGTCCGATTGCGGATGCGCTCGGCGAAGATGCTCTTCACCCGCGCCACCATCTCCTCCTTGGAGACCTTGCGCCGGATGAACTGGGTGGGGTCAGACTGCCCCCAGTACTCATAGGCCGGGTGTACCCAGTTCTGGATCGGCTGCAGCAACTGCCGGCTGAAGCTAATCGCTACGGCGCCGCCGGTCGGCCCCTCCGTCTTCAGCCTCTCGAGGTCCTCCAGCAACGGCCACAGGTCGTCAGTCTCCCGCGACATGAGCTAGTTGGACCACTCAAGTCCCGGCACGAGAGCATGCCCGGACCTAGTGGGGAGCGCAGGCTCCGGATTGTCGAGGTAGAACCACCCCTGCTTCTAGTCCGTGGTGTTGTCGGGCAGCACCAGGTCGATGTACACCGGCTTCATATACCGGCGCAACATGAACCCGACGCTACCCACGACGTCGGACTTGCATGTCTTCTTCAGCTCAAAGAAATGCAGCCACAGATGGAAATGTGGTGGTATTCTGAAGTAGGCCTCGCACAAGTGGATGAAGGAGGAGACGATGGTAATAGCGTTGGGGACAAGATGTACCAGGTCGATCCTGTAAAAGTACAGGAGCCCGTGGAAGAAATCACCTGTTGGGACCCCGAACCCGCGCTCGACGTGCGTGAGGAAGACGACAGTCTCCCCGGTCCCCTCGGTGGGGAACGCCTCGCCCACCGCTGGCCTTGAGGCCACCTCCGCCTTGGGTGTCAGCAACCCGCGGGCCGCTAGGGCTTGGATCTGCTCCTCCATCACCACGGACGGCTCCCAGACGGTCTCCGGTGCTGGCGCAAGTGCGGGCTCCATCTCCCCCTCCTCTACACCAGTGGATTTCGCTCTAAACACCACTAGGGACTTCGTGCGCATGCGAGGTGGCGAAGCGCGGTGGACCTAAGCACGGCGGCGCTGTTGATTCCACTGGAGCAATCAAGTGGTGGCGTAATCCTAAGTGTTGCGCGGAAATAAAAGCAAGTGAAGGTCCCAGCCCGCGGTCCGGCCTTTTATAGCTGGGCCCCAGCGGCGCTGCGGGCCGCTGCACTCAACGTCTCTCCCGCGGACTTCATGGCGACCCAACGGATCTGCGCTACGAGGATCTATTCTCCAACGGCCCTTTCGGCCTAACGGATAGAAGGCAGAAATGGCTAGTTCCGTACGGGAATCTGCGTTCGTCGGCTTTCAGTCAACACCCCAACGGCTGTGGACTCGTCATGCCCCACATCTAAGCCCCCCAAATACGATACTTTTGATGCTAACCTCAAGGTCGCCACGGCCCGCAGACGATCTATGGACCTGCTCTGTTGCCTCCTTGAGGTCGACAAGGACTCGACAGCTTCCTAGGTCGCCTCGGCCTACACACGGCGGGTTCACACCACGTCTCCTAGGCCCAGCTGCCTACATGCCTTCTAGGTCACCCCGACCTATAGCGGCGAACGCTACCAATGGCCCCATGCATAAAGGCTCTACTGTCCGTTGGTGACCTCCTGATCTTGACTACAGCTCCTTGCTGAGGCCCTGCTGCCATCTAGGTCGATCAAGACCTACAGCTCTCAGGTTGACGCCCTGCGTTGTGTCACTGCATAACGGTCGTGTTGACTCAGGTCGACACGGGTTCCTTGTCGATTTCTATGGCCTTCTGAAGGTCGACCTGCTTTCACAGCCCCGCTGGGACCTTGGCCACGCCTTTGCCGCCCAGGCGCCTCTGCACAACACTAAAAATGCACTGTTTGCCACGCAAACACGTGTATAAAAGCTTCGTAAGCTACAAAGGACTTTGGCCCATGGCCAATTACAAGACGCAAACATATTAAAGGTCCCGATCTACCTTACATAATGTCTACAACGCAACCTAGACTGATGAAGTGCATCGCAAGCTTTCTTCTAGCTTCAGGACCTACTTGGAGACCTACACCACCACCGAGGTCGCAGCTGCCACACAGCCACCTCTACTCTAGCCCCAGAAGGTTTCCTGTGGTACCCTTACTTACATTCGGGTTCCCCCACAAGATTCCAAATCGAACCAACGTCACCTCGGGCCTTCCCCGGTACAGCACGGTGATTTCCAGCATGGCCTCATGCCTCCACTCGAAAGATCTGTCAAGGCATGTACTGCCCCATGCAACACCTGGATTCCTCACTGGGCGCAGGTGAAGCGGCTGATGGAGTTCCCCCAGCTTCGCAAGCATTCTTCTAGCTCCAAATGCTGGTGGCCTAGCTCTATGCTCTGGTGGACGGATACAAGCCCAAGGCGCTGAAGAATTATTAAGCAGCTTTGCCATGGTTCTCTTGGTTGGTTCAGGTGGTGAGCTCTGTGGCATGGTCACCTATTTATAGTCGCGGTGCATGGTCTTGGATCTTATCCGCAACCCAACCGGCGTGGCGTCCTTATTGGATGACTATTGCCACGTGAAAAGCAAGGTCCCTGTTCACCCGTGGATGCATCGTCGCGCCTGTCCCTTACCTGGCAACATCCTGGCAGCCTTTGTCCTTTGCGGGCAGCGACTGCAATTCTGCTTGGAGGCAGGTCCCGTGACTGCACAGTGCACCCGTGGTACGAAACACGACAACCGCCTGGCGCCTGGCGCTTTACTCGAAGATTCTAGGTATTTTGTCCTATTCAGATCGTCAGAAGGGGAACAAAAGGCCGTAGGTTCTCCATTCTTTTACTTTTCGAGCATCAAACCGACCATTCTGGTCGCCTTACTGCTCGGGAGCTACTCCACAAGTGCGTCTTGCGACGCCCTCTCCTTCTACGTCGCGACGACCTACTGGAAGCCTGCTTCCACCACTTCTTCGCTCGACTTACCTACGGTTGGGAGCAAGACCTTCCTCAATGTCACAAAGATTACTTCATTTTGCCTGACTCAAGTCAGGTCGGTGGATCTTCAAGGTCTACGCCTTGCCTTCACTTCGACCTTCTTGACCTACGTTCCAGGAGCTCGATGCTCGACTTCGTGCACGCTGAAGGAGTTTTCTTTCTTTGGATCCCCGCGCACCCTACACAATCTTGACGACGCCATGGCTTCTCTTCACTTTGACATGGCTTCGTCTCGGCCACTACGCCTACACGTCGATCAGGGGCTTGAGAGACATGGGTACCCATGGGTCCCCACCGACCAGGGTCCCAGAGGTCCCTGTCAAATGGACTCGACCTGCCAGAAGCCCCACCGACCTGCAAGTGGGCCCGGAGACCTTATCCACAGCCCCGACGACCTTGGAAGACTCCAGAAGACCTTATCCAGATCTCGGAGGATCCGCTAGGCTTAGAACACAAGGCGAACTGCTAGATTGCAGCTTGGCACTGCCAGTAGGTCCGCAGATCGCGGGATTCTCCCTGTAATCAAGGCAGATGGCCTTCCTGATTTGTAACCGACCCTGATGAGGGTCCACCAACCTCGAATGGAAGCCATAGCCCGTCGGCCATTTAAGGCGGCCTAGAGCTCCATTCGAGGGGACTTCCCCCTTCCACGCATAATTCCACCCCATACTGGATGTAGGGTTTCACTCTCCGGAGGCCCGAACTAGTCTAAACCCTTGTGTTCATCGCCATCCTTGCCGTGTTCCGAGTTCCATACGCGAACTACCACCTACGCTCTTAGTTCCCGATCCCCTCCAATTAACCAACAACCGCTTGGGTCGCCCCCTTGCGGATCTGTCCAGGTCTCACACCCAGACAGTAGGTAGCCGTGTAGGTCGGACCCGTAGATGAGTAGTCGAGTGACTACACGTAGAACCGACAGAGCTGGTCGACGTTCCACGAGTTGCTGATGTCTTCGCCTTCAAGTGTTTGGAGGTGGTAGGAGCCCGGGCCGGTGACCTTGGATACTGAGAAGGGACCTTCCCAGGGCGAGTTGAGCTTGTGTAGTCCTTCCGTGTTTTGGATACAGCAGAGGACTAGATCGCCCACGTTGAAGGAGTGTTCCTTGATGTTGCGATCGTGGTAGCATCAGATACCCTCCAGGTACCTCGCTAACTGGACGAGGGCGGCACAGCAGGCTTCTTCGAGGCTGTCAATGTTGACCCGTCTGCTGTCATCTGAGACGCCTTCGTCGTATTGTTCAACCACCGGGGATTCCCACATCACATCGGTGGGTAGCATAGCTTCAGAGCTGTAGACCAGGAAGTAAGGTGACTGCCCTGTTGGCTTGGTAGGTTGAGTACGAAGCCCCCAGAGTGCTTGATCCACTTGCCTCCTTTAGTGTTAGCAGCGTCGTGCAGCCGCTGTTGACGGCTGTTAAGTGCTTACTTTAGCCGTCAATTTACTCATGAATAAAGGAGCAAGAGGCATTTCTTACACGTATTTTAGTTAAGAATAATGTAGTTCCACTTGTCCTTGGAGATTATGTGATTGCAGGAAAATAAGCATAAAGAAAGTGGCAAACTCACCTTCTATGATTCATGCCACTTCACCTCAAGGAGCGGCTGCCACCTCAGGTGCCATGCATGCAAGCTAAGCCACCTTAGGTGCCATGCATGCACGCCATGTCACCAATCCAAGAGAGGCAAGCCCCGACGAATCAGAGTGTGACTCGTGGACTTCACATGGATCCATGGGCTCACCAGAGCGCCTAAACCGCCTCAAGGGCACGTGTACACCGGGGACCGACCTAAGGGCCCACAGGACAGCCACCCCGAGGAAGCACACCATGAGGGGGCCTACCTGGGATCGGCCGACCCTAGGAACGGCCGAACCGAGCTTGGGTCGGTTGATCCTGGGCTTCCACATGGTGCTTGTCCATTGGTCCTAAAGGCCGTTCCCGGGGTGTTTCACTCCTCCTTGCGCCGGTGCTCAGGCCTATAAATAGAAGGGGAGGGGGTTCATTTCTTACCAACACACCTTACTCCTCCTCTCTCACTTTTGGTTTCTAAGGCTAGGAGGTAGGCTAGAGTAGTTCTACTTCAGGTTCCAAGTCTACTTTGGGATCTAGGTATGAGTTCTCTTGTATCTTTATTTTATTGTAAGACTTTGATCTACTTCAGTTATTCAGTTATTTCATATAAAGTTGTGCTTGTATACATAGGTGATTTGTTCATGTGTTCTTCGCTCGTTCATCATTTAGAGGCTCCTGTTCTTGATGAACAAGGCATTTCGATCCAGTTGATGAGTGACTTATACATGTTTTCGGTGTTTGTTCATAAGTTAGAGGCTCGTGTTCTTCACGAACACAACCCTTTGATCTCGTTGAATAGACATAGGAAAGCACAAATCCGTTTGTGTACATAGCCTAGTTTGATCTAGTTAGATCCCATGTTTGTGTTGCATGAGGTTCGTGCTCAAGCTACGGTACTTGGTGTAATGTTGACGGTCCTTACAACAAATATTTGACCGTCAACATCTCGGCAACGGTAGCGCTTTATAACGAATTTCATGCATGCTTTAGGTGCTAACAAGGTTCCACGAGTTGTGTTGAGTTTTTATCTGCAGGATCAAGATTAGGGAGCAATTCCAGAGCACCGAGCCACATAAGGTAGGCACGGCCGCACCTAGTGGTACAGTCGGCCCTACCTTGCACCACTATTCAGATTCCCACCGAGTATAGTCCAATGCACCAGCTCCCAAAAGACCAAACTCATCACGACGTGTTGGATCGAGCAAACACACCACAGGAGAGATACACCGGGGCCAGGAGGCAGGGCCGGCTGCACCACTAGGGCCGGTCGAACCTCCAGGGCTGGCCGCACCTGCCCGACACGTCCAAACGTGCCACCAAGCCTCAATCACTCCAGGGAACACAGCTAGAAATGATCCTGATCGAGGAAACAAGGTCGGTTTGATCCAGAGGCTGAGATTGGCTTCACTCGGATCCATGGACCCACAAGCCAGTGAACAACCACCATGTGACAGCGTCCAAGACTTCATCTACCCACTAGAGCACGATCCGGAGTGGATGACAAGGGGGCCCAGGGCCGGCCGCACCTCCTTCATGAAGCCAACCGACCCACAACCGTCTTCAAACCGCCTCAGGGACCAAATCACAGATGCACAATTGAGCCTGGCACCTCGTGGAAGAACACAAGTGATTAGAAGCAAGTGGCGGAGCCCTACACAAGTTAGTATTCAGAGAGTAGGGAGAGAGAGTTGAGTGTTGGAGTAGAAGCCGGAGTCGGTCTTCTTCTTGTACCTCGGCGGGTGCGGTACCACTTCAGTCATCCACACCCGGGATACTTTGTAAGTTCGGATTCGTGAGTAACTAAGTCTCAAGTCATTTCATTGTTCGCTCTTAGGTTCCTCGATTGTGGTTTAGTAGTTTCTACTTATCGTGATTGCTTTCACTACAAGAAAAACGCTGACTAGTGATGCAAAAAAAGGTCGTTTCTCGTCATAAACCGTGATTAATGACGCCGGTTGTTATGAAAACGCTCTGTCATTAATCGAGCGTCACAAACCGCGATTAATGACGAGACCTTATTTCCCAGCGTCATGAGTTTAATGACGCGTGGAAATTCATCTATACAATGCGTCATAACTTCGTTCCTGCAGCTTTGCCACGCTGGACAAAATCTGGTGTGGCATCCGATGTGGCAGGCCAATTGTGACAAATCGTATGCGTCATAAAACGAATTTGGCCTGTTTGTAGCTGGCTTATGCCCAAAACTGTTCTTGTAGGCTGGCGTTGTTCATATAGCCCAAAAAAGATTTTGTTGGGCCCAATTGTAGCTTTTTCAGATGAAATCTGATTAGGGTGGGCCCGTTTTGGTTGGGTCAAGTCTAACAAGTGCGCACATTCTTGCGGCCTTCTATGTCATGTTAATTTGAAAAAAAACGACTTTTGGCCCAATTAAAAGTGGGCTAAGCCCACTGAAGGACAATATAAAATTAACTAATCATGCATCAGTATTAGCGTGGGCGTTGAGCACTTGTGCCCACCTTCCTCTTCCTTTGAGCGAGAGGGACGTCGTCTTCATCGGAACCCTCTTGAATGACTTGCTTGCCTGCACGACCCATCTGAGAAGATGTAGAAGCAAGGTATAAGAGGGTTGAAAGGATTGGAGAAAGATCAACTCACTTCTTGAACCTCAGCCGCTGCAACAGGCACCTGCCGGTACTACCGACCTGGGGTCGGTAATACCGCCAGTGCTCGTGCTACAGTGACTTTGATCCAGGGATGGAATGATTCAACCAATAGAAGTTCACAAGATCATAGGCATGAGTTCTAGGATGGATAAAAAGATGATTCCCTAAAGCATTCCTCCTAGAAACAACGGCATTGAGAGATCGGGCGACGGGATTTTGAGTGAGATACCTTGAGCTCTCCCGCGCGAATCGAGGAACTCCCGGCGAGGATCGGATGTTCCGAGGAGTGGAGACTCCAAAGAAACACCAAGCTTCAAGATTCCACAGTTCAAACTTGAGATCCCCTCGAAGGATTTTAGAGAGAGTGTTGGAGGGGCCGGCAACAGTCTGGAAACAAGAACCCTAGAACCGCCGGGTTCGGGGGTATTTATATACCCACGGGGTTTCTCGGTAGTACCGATGGGGGGTCGGTACTACCGGGGTTCTCGAGAAATTCAGCCAGTGAGCGCTTATCGGTAGTACCGGTACTACCGAGGTCCATGAAAAACCTGCCAGTGAAGTCTTATCGGTAGTACCGAGGTGGTGTCGGTACTACCGCTGAGTTCTAGAAATCCAATAGTGAGCATGTGCCGGTACTTTCGGCCTTGTACCGGTAGTACCGAGGAGTTTCGAAATTCCAACAGTGAGATCACATCGGTACTTCCGACCTCGTGTCGGTAGTACCGATGGATTAGAGTTTCTTTTGAAAAGATGGGGAACCAGCAGAAATAGATAGAGAGATGATGCTAGGGACATGTAGAACTACCACAATGTTTGGTGATTATGCACAATCAATCAAGCAAAGCTATAATCACCAAAAATCATGGGAAGAACCAAGTTTTGTAAGACACACACAAAATAAAGAAAATAAAATATTTTTCTCTCTATCTAGGCATCAAACAATTTGTGTGCAACAAGTCAAGCCAAGTTACGAGAATCCAAGATGTTTAGCTCATTTCTCAAAGCACAAAACCTTTGCTCATCTAGAGGCTTAGTGAAGATATCGGCAAGTTGCCTCTCAGTGCTCACATGACGTAGAGCAATATCTCCCTTTGCCTCATGATCCCTTAAGAAATGATGTCGAATATCTATGTGCTTTATTCTAGAGTGTTGGACCGGATTGTTTGCTAGCTTGATGGCATTGTCATTGTCACACAAGAGTGGAATCTTACTAAACTCACAACCATAATCACTCAACGTTTGCTTCATCCACAAAAGTTGTGCACAACAAGCACCGGCCGCCACATACTCGGCTTCGGCCGTGGACAAAGCAACCGAATTTTGCTTCTTTGAGCTCCATGACACCAAAGACCTACCAAGAAATTGGCAAGTTCTGGTAGTGCTCTTTCGATCTACTTTGCAACCGGCATAGTCCAAATCGGAGTAGCCAAGTAAATAAAAAGTGGAGCCCTTGGGATACCACAAGCCAAGGTTAGGAGTGTGTACCAAATATCTAAATATTCTCTTAACGGCCATTAGATGACACTCCTTAGGATTAGCTTGAAATCTTGCACACATGCACACACTAAGCATTATATCGGGCCTAGATGCACAAAGGTAAAGGAGGAGCCAATCATGGAGCGAAATACCTTTTGGTCGACCGACTTCCCTTCTTCATTGAGATCATTAGCAATCAGAAGCAATTTCATCTTTTAAGTTCAATGCGGTACATGAATGATCACACCCAATCCATCATCACCCAAGCATGCAACAACAATATGGAAAGCCAAAGAACATGGGTAAGCAATATAATAATTTCATCCTTTAATTTCTACAAACCTCAAATAAGTTGACTTGGAACAATCTCTTGCAATAGGGAACAGAAGATCCACAATCACCCAAGCATGCAACAACAATATTCAAAGGCAAAGAGCATGGGGAAGCAGTCCAATAATTTCATCTACAAATTTCTACAAACCTCAAATAAAATGACTTCGAACAAATTCTTACGATAGGGTACAGTAGATACACAATCACCCAAGCATGCAACAACAATATTCAAAGGCAAAAAGCATGGGGAAGCAGTCCAACAATTTATCTACAAATTTCTACAAACCTCAAATAAAATGACTTCTAACAAACTCTTGCGATAGGGTACAGTAGATCCACAATCACCCAAACATGAAAGAATATTATAGAAAGCCAAAGAGCATGGGGAAGCAGTCCAATAATTTCATCTACAAATTTCTACAAACCTCAAATAAAATGACTTCGAACAAATTCTTGCGATAGGGTACAGTAGATACACAATCACCCAAGCATGCAACAACAATATTCAAAGGCAAAGAGCATGGGGAAGCAGTCCAACAATTTTATCTACAAATTTTTACAAACCTCAAATAAAATGACTTCTAACAAACTCTTGCGATAGGGTATAGTAGATCCACAATCACCCAAACATGAAAGAATATTATAGAAAGCCAAAGAGCATGGGGAAGCAATCTAATTCAATCGATCAATACAGGAAGGAGACCGCAGACCTGACGAATAGGACGGGAAGAAGGTGTCGAATGCCGTCTCGATTTAGCAGCCTAACCTTGCGCCTTCAGCACGATGTTCTGCGCAACTGTTGCAGATCTGCGGCCGCCAGGGTGAGCCTCGGGGGAGCCGACGGAGCAACGAGTTTGAACCATCTTGCAGCTCAAAGGACGTTGCCGAGGAAGGTCGCCGCTCGTAGAAGAGGAAGGCCGCCGCTCGTAGCAGAGGAAGCCGTCGTCGATAGCTAGGCCTCCGTTGCTGCTTCCGCTGCAGATCTAGGTCTCTTCGGCAGTCGAGGAGAAGATCTCCTGATTTTGGAAAATTACCAAGAGGGAATTGGGAGATCTGGTTTCCTTCTTTGTTTTATATATATAAACGAGGAGGACCAGAAGGAGGAGCGTGGAATTCAAAATTTCAAGTCCCGCCTTTGTGGTCCAAAGTGGGAAACGAAAGACTCTGGATCATGGACCCAAACGTCAGTGACCCAAACGAAAGACTGCTTGGGTGTCGGACCCAAACATCAGTGACCTTATGCAGAGAGGCAAGTTGTTGATTGTGTTGTCTGTTCCACCATGGATCATGGAATGGACAAACACACACAGGACTATACTCTACTTCACATTCACGTTAGACGGGTGATCTGATATTCGCATTACAAATGTACTCACTGCAACAAAATAACGTATCATTTCAACTGTTTATTACATGACTACAAACACTTAAATAAAACATTAAAACTACAGGAGACCCTGGTACAACCCTTCAGGTAATCTTCTACGAAGATTGTGCATAAAATCGGGATGATCAGTGCATACAACCGCCCAATCATATGTGAGTATTCCGTGAGGAAAGATTCGCTCTAAGAGAGACATGCACTTGTCCTACAATTGTGTGCAGATAGCCTGAATTGCCCATCGTAGAAATGAAGTCACAGTTTCCACGCTTGTCATGTCCCACATCTTTGACGCACAGTGCAGCTTCAACCTTTCGACTTGGTACATGTTGGCGACCGAGAGTAAATAAGGCCAGGCATTGGCAGGAGTGTCCCATAAATCAGCCTCCTTTGGGAGTGATCCTTCACTAGCATATTTGATCAGGACCGAGAAGCCATCAGGGTGTGTGACAATAATTGTAACAGTTTCAGAGCTAGACTCCACTCGTACCTTAGAACCTAGAACTAACTCATATGTTGCCTCCTAAGCCTAGGACCTTTAGAGAGAGTGTGTTTGTGTGTTCACACTACCATCTATCTATCATATCTTACCACTGTGTTCGAGTGTCTGGTTTGTTCCCGTCTATGATTTATACTCCTTGTAATAGCGTTGAACTTGTTAATCCGCCCAGCCTTCCTTGGATTCGATACCCTTTGGAATACTCCTTTGGGGAAATGCTACAATGGTACTTCCGTGTGCTTGCGGACTCTTGTAATCGTTAAGAAATACCAACAGCCGCTTCTTGAGGGCGTCGAGTACCATCCTATTGGCACGCTCCACCTGGCCATTGGCGCGCGGGTGAGCGACTGAGACGTACTGGACATCGATCCCGCTGTTCTCACAGTACTCCCAGAACTGGTGATTGTTGAAGTTGGAGCCCAGGTCTGTGATCATACGATGGGGTAGCCCGTAGCGATGCATGAGTTCATCCAGGAAGTCTAGTACTCTGTAGGCCTTTGGGCAGGTGACCGGCTTGACCTCGATCCACTTGGTGAACTTGTCAATAGTCACTAGAACTCTTTTGAATCCTCCTACCGTAGTTGGTAGAGGCTCAATCATGTCGAGCCCCCAACAGGCGAACGTCCAAGTTGGCGGTATCGTGACTAGCTTGTAGGTTGGGACGTGTTGCTGCTTGGTGAAGAATTGGCACCCTTGGCATTTCCTGACGAGTTCCTCTGCGTCACCCAGAGCTGTGGGCCAGTAGAAAGCTCGCCGGAAGGATTTGCTCACGAGTGTCCGAGAGGACGCGTGGTTGCCATAGACGCCTTTGTGAATCTCCTCCAAGATGTCCTTGCCTTCTTCCCGAGGTACACACTTCATGAGTACTCCAGAAGTTGTGCCTCACCTGTAGAGCTTGTCCCCAACTAGTACGTAGCTTTTGGCTCGTCGGACGAGTTGTTCTGCTTCGTTCTTGTCAGAGGGAACCTTCTGCTCACGGATGTAGTCGATGAACGGTTGCCACCAATCCACGTCGATCATCATGACCTCCGGACTGGGCTAAGATGGTCCAGGATCAGTGGTCATTGGTGCCTGCTCCGGGATGGATGGCGTTTGTAGTTCGTGGATGTTGACGGTAAAAATACGTGTCAAGTTTCGACCGCAAGCGCATGGGTCAATTGTAGCTCTTCCCTCGAAGTATCCCCCCAAGGTTTGTCAATCCAAGGATCGGAAGCAAACTCCTAGGGTTCTCTATCTACTCTATCGATCTAACCTAACATGAAGCATTGATTGCATGAAGATCATACAAACATAAAAGGATGTATGGATCACATCCACCTAGCCATAAAGGTAAACAACCAAAGGTAACCCTAGTCTATCGTCTTCTTATTACCGCTCTGGCTAAGGTGACAAACCAATCTAATCTTACAACATGAGAATGAGTCATCTCGACACAACATTACACGTTCGCTTGCCGCTTTCTCCTCCCTCGTACTGTCACTACGCGAAGATATTCATCACCGAATGACAACCTCGGTCCGTGCACTACTACGATGTATCCGTAAGAGAAAGACTAACCACCACGATTAGATCTATTCCTACTAAAGTCATATGCTAGCCTCACATATGGATAAAGCACGCATCGAAGTAACTCAAAGTAAAGACAAGATATGATTATATCACCATCGAATGTTGGATGTACAAACACCTTGATGAATTCAAGGTGTGGCTCCAGAACTCAACCATGGCTTCACCACGTAGGGCCAACCATGGCGGCTAGGCCATGGCCTAAGCCATCTCCTAGGCAACTTGAGGACTTGCGGCGGTCGTCGGCTTCTTCCGGTGCTTCTCCTTCGTGTTGGCGGCTCTCTGATGAATGGATCTGAATGGGGAACCCCCTTGGGGCTCCTAGGGGGTTGTATTTATACCCTTGAGGAGCCTTGGGGTGTTCTCCACCTTGCCTTGCACAAGATCTTCCTTGGCAGAGAAGTGAACTTGGTTTCCATAAACTCAGCCTCTTCCAGATTTTCCTGGTTCGCAGCCCTTCCATGCCGGCGCCATATCTCCCACGTCTGGACTCCAAATAATGCAAATTCGGTGTCCAGATTCTGTGCCACGAAATTATATCCAACTTTGGTATTCATTGATTTCCTTGGAAACGAAGATAAGATCACCAAAACGGCCTCGGAAGATAATCTATCTGTTTTCGGACTTATCTGCGCAGCAGGTATTTCGGAGGCCATATCTCCTAGCTCCTTGACCCTAATTGGGCCTTCCATATCTCCAAATCGAAGCTATCGTCGAGGCCCACAACTTTGGTATTCAAACTTTTGCCATTAAAGGCGTTTAAGTCTCCGAATCTGCACCGGAAAGATCATGTTGTTCTGGGCTGCGAGAATATGTCTTGGGCTGAGTCAATCTCGTTGGTAAATCTCCAAGTCCCCGGAGTTTTACGTGTTGATGCTTCGGTCATTGGGTCATTTGGAGTTGAGTTCACTTCATGTCTTGACTTGTGTCGGGCTTCGTGATCTTCTCATAAAGTGCTCGATGAACTTTACCCGGAAGTCATCATTTAGGCGCTTAAGGTGCTTAAATCCTACGTAAACAACATACTCCAAAAACCACATGCAAGTTTGAACTTGTTACATCATTAGTATGCCTAGTGGCGGGTTATTTAAAATTCAAAGCTCAAACCAAAGTGTAGCAAGTGCTCTTGGTTGACGGAAATCGACCGTCAACAGTGGACGAAGACTCCCGCTGGTACTTGAGCGCGAATAGATCCAAGCTTCAACAGGACGCCCGCTGCAACATTGTTGTCACGGACGACGTGGTGGAACTCGAGACCATGGAACTTGTTCTCGAGCTTGCGGACCTCTAGGCAGTTGGCGTCCATGTTCTCCTTGTTGCAGTCCCAAGAGTCGTTGACCTGGTTGATCACCACAGCAGAGTCGTAGACTAGTAGCCGCTTGATGCCCAAAGAGATGGCGAGATGGAGCCCGTGTAGGTGAGCTTCGTACTCGGCTTCGTTGTTCGAGACCTTCCAGAAGATCTGCAGGGCGTACTTGAGTCGTTCGCCCTTTGGTGGGATCAGGAGTACCCCTGCGCCCGCGCCCTCGAGCTTGACTGAGCCGTCAAAGTACATCACCCAATGCTCTGGTCACTCTCTTGGTGTGGGTAGTTGATTTTCCCGCCACTCTGCCATGAATTCGACTAGTGCTTGGGACATGATGGTGGTACGTGGCTTGAAGTCGATGTTGAGGGCGCCAAGCTCAACCGCCCACTTGGAGATTCTCCTGGCGGAATCCCGATTGTGGAGTATATCGCCAAGTGGGAAGTCAGTGATCACGGAGACCGAGTACTCCTAGAAGTAGTGTCGTAGCTTCCACGAGGTGATGAGTACTGCGTAGAGTAGCTTCTGAACCGGTTGATATCGGGCCTTGGACTCGGACAGAACCTCGCTGACGAAGTAGAATAGTCGCTGGACTGGGTAGGCGTGGCCTTCTTCCTGCCGCTCGACGACGATGGCAGTACTGACCACATGAGCAGTCGCAGCGAGGTAGAGCAGTAGCTGCTCCTATTTGCGAGGAGCCGTGAGGACCGGTGGCTTAGACAGGAAGTCTTTGAGCTATGTCAGAGCTTGATCAGCCTCTGCGGTCCACGCGAACTTCTCTTGGTGCTTGAGTAGCTTGAAGAAGGGTAGTCCCTGCTCTTCAAGTTTTGAGGTGAATCAGTTCAGGGCCGCCATGCACCGAGTGAGCTTCTGGACATCCTTGATACAAGTCGGAGCCTTCATATTGGTGATGGCAGAGATCTTCTCGGGGTTAGCTTCGATGCCACGGTGGCTGATGATGAAGCCGAGTAGTTTCCCTGATGGTACGCCGAAGACGCACTTGTTGGGGTTGAGCTTCCATTTGTACTCCCGCAGAGATGCGAAAGTCTCTTCAAGATCAGTGATGAGCGTGTCTGAGTTCCTGGTCTTGACGACCACGTCATCCACGTAAGCTTCGACGTTCTTGTTGAGCTGCTTCTTGAAGTAGGCCTGGATAGCTCGCTGGTAGGTAGCGCCGGCGTTCTTTAACCTGAACGACATTGTCGTGTAGTAGTAGGCGCCAAACGGGGTGATGAACGCAGTCTTCTCATGGTCTTCTTCCCTGATTGCAATCTGGTGGTACCCCGAGTAGCAGTCGAGGAAGCAGAGCAGGGCGCAGCCCGCCATGGAGTCAATGACTTGATCAATCCGCGGCAACCTGAAGGGGTCCTTGGGGCAGTGCTTGTTGAGGTCGGTGTAGTCGACACACATCCTCCACTCGTTGGTGTTCTTCTTGCGGACGAGGACGGGGTTAGTGAGCCACTCAGGATGGAAGACTTCTCTGATGAATCCTACCACGAGTAGTTTGGCAAGTTCCTTCTTGATGGCATCCCATCGGTCATCAGCAAAGCGGCGAAGGTGTTGTCGCTTGGGGGTAGCTTTAGGGGTCGACGTTGAGTGAGTGCTCAATCAGCCTCCTGGGCACACCTAGTATGTTCACTGGCTTCCACGTGAAGATGTCTCGGTTAGCCCGGAGGAAGCTGACGAGCGCGTCTTCCTATTTGGGGTCGAGCCCCGCGCCGATCATGGTAGTCTTCCTGTTGTCGCCAGTCCCGAGGTCGATGGCCTTCACCTGCACTTCCTCTATTGGTTGAGGCTTGTTTGTAGTATCGGTCTTCTCAGGTATCTCGAGTTCACTCGGAGCGAGCTTCTTTGAGGCAGCGAAGATCTCCATCATGGTGTTGGGTACTTGAGTAGTCGCTGTGAGCTCTACGGCTTCGGTGTCGCAGTCATAGGATTGCTTCAAGTCCCCTTGTAGCGTGAGAACTCCCTTTGGGCTTGGCATCTTGAGTACCAAGTACATGTAGTGGGGGATCGCCATGAACTTGGCCAGAGCTGGTCTGCCGAGGATGGCGTGGTAGGAAGTCTCGAAGTCCGCAACATCGAACTTGATGTACTCGGTGCGGTAGTTCTCCCGTATCCCGAAGGTAATTGGCAGGACCACTGAGCCAAGTGGTATAGTCGCGTTCCCTGGGACAATGCCGTAGATGGGTGACGTGCTCTTGGTGAGCATGCCGGTGATGTCGAGGCCCATCTTCTTCAAGGTCTTGGTGAACAGGACATTGAGTCCACTGCCGCCGTCGATGAGTACCATGGTGAGTCTGGAGCCTACGACTACTAGGTCCAGAACGAGAGGAAAGCGTCCTGGCTCAGAGAAGCTTGTCCACTGATCCACGCGAGAGAAGGTGATGGGTACCTCCGACCACCTGAGAGGCGTCGGTGTCACTGGTTCAATGGATAAGACTTCACGTAGAGTTAACTTCTGCGCTCGCTTGGTGGGGTAGCCACCGAAGAGGACGTTGACCGTCTTGTCAGGGTCTTGGAAGTCGTCGTTGCCTTCGTTGAGTTTGCCCTTGCCCTTCTTGTCGTCAGGGTGGCGAGGCTCTGGAGTATCCTTGAGTGCCCGCCGAAGCTGGTAGCACTGTTCGGTGGTGTGATTGTTCTCCGGATGCCATGGGCACTTCTCCTTGAGCAATTCTTTAAAGCCATAAGAGGTCTTCTTGCTGTTGTCCTTTGCAGGGTGCTGGATAGCCGCGACGGTGTTGTCTGGCTTGCGCTTGCGGTTAGGACCCAAGTTGTAGTTGTTGTTATTGTTGTTGCGACCACCCTGATCTTTGTTGTTGTTGCCGCTTGTGTTGTTCTTGCTCTTGCCACGGTTGGAGTCATACTTAGCGTTAGCCTTGTCTTCCTCATCGGCCCATGATGTGATCATGTCCTTGAGCTTGGTTATGGAACTCAAGCGGCGGCGACCGAAGTCTTCGCGAAGGTGGTAAAGACCGTCTTGGAAGCAGTCGATGACTTCTTTGTCAGTGATGTCGACTGCGGTCGCGCGCTTGTCGAAGAAGCAGCGCATGTACTGGCGGAGTGTCTCGCCTTGTTCTTGCTTGACTTACGCCAGGTCCATGCGAGTACCCGAGTGCCCCATGGCGCCCGTGAAGTTGCTGGTGAACTACGCCTTTAGCTGGTCCCACTTGTCGATCGAGTTCTTATCGAGTGACTCGAGCCACGTGGGTGGGGCTTGGTACAGGCAAAAGGGGAAGTAGAGGCACTTCGTGTCGTTGTTGCCACCAGCATTCTCAATGGCCAGGGCATAACACCTTAGCCACCTACTGGGTCTTGCTTCGTGTCGTACTTGGAGATCCCGAGAGGCTTGAACTTCTTGGGTAGTAGTAGAGCGCGACGTCGAGATGTGAACGCACGGAAGCCATCACTGTCGCTGACGTTGGTAGTCTTCTTGGCGCGGCGTATCTCGTTCATCCTGTGGTGGGCATCGTAGCCGCCACGTTCGTTACTGGTGGCGTGGCTATTCGCGTGGCCTCGGCCTCCGCGATCGCCGCTGCCACCGCGTCTGCTGCCGCCACCGTGGGAAGAGCTGTCGCTGCTACCACCGCCACCATCGCCTCCGCCACCACTAGCACTGCCGTGTGAGGGTCCTCCCCCGTAGCTCTAGAGCGATTGGGGGTCGGCTGGTGTACAGTGTGAACACGGTTGGGTCCCATGTCTACTGGGGTGCGGGTGCGGCTGCGGCTGGTGGTTTCTTGGTCGTGAGCTCTGACGATCCTGTCATCAACGCGCATGAAGTAGGCCTTCTCCTCGAGCTCAGCTATGAGGTCGCCCGCTATCGGGGGGTGAGACCTGGATAGATCCGCAAGGGAGCGACCCAAGTGGTTGTAGGTTAATTGGAGGGGGTCGGGAACTAAGAGCGTAGGTGGTAGTTCGCGCGTGGAACTCGGAACACAGCAAGAATGGCGATGAACACGGGGGTTTAGACTGCTTCGGGCCTCCGAAGAGTGAAACCCTACGTCCAGTATGGGGTGGAATTATGCGTGGATGGGAAGACCCCCCGAATGGAGCTCTAGGCCGCCTTATATGGTCAACGGGCTAGGACTTCCATTCGAGGTCGGTGGACCCTAATCGGGGTCGGTTACAAATCAGGAAGGCCATCTGCCTTGATTACAGGGGGAATCCCGCGATCTGCACACCTACCGGGAGCGCCAAGCCGCGATCTAGTAGCTCGTCTTGCACTCCAAGCTCGGCGGATCCTCCGGATCTCGATAAGGTCTTCTGGAGTCTTCCAAGGTCGCCGGGGTTGTGGATAAGGTCTCCGGGCCCACTTGCAGGTCGTCGGGGCTTCTGGCAGGTCGGGTCCACTTGATAGGGACCTCTGGGACCCTGGTCGGTGGGGACCCATGGGTACCCATGTCTCTCAAGCCCCCAATCGACGTGTAGGCGTAGGGGCCGAGACGAAATCACGTCAAAGCGAAGCGAAGCCATGGCGTCGTCGAGGTTGTGCAGGGTGCACGGGGATCCAAAAAAGAAAGAAACCCCTCTAGCATGCACGAAGTCGAGCATCGAGCTCCTGGAACGTAGGTCCAGAAGGTCGAAGTGAAGGCAAGGCATTTGTCCTTGAAGAACCGCCGACCTGACCTGGATCAGGTAACACAAGGGAGCTTCTGTGACCTTCAGAAAGGTCGCAACAGCAACCGTAGGTAGGTCGAGCATAGGAGTAGTGGAAGCAGGCTTCTAGTAGGTCGATGTGACGTAGAAGAAGAGGGCGTCGTAAGACGCACTTGTTTAGTAGCCCCCGAGCAGTAAAGCGACCAGAATGGCCGGTTTGATGCTCGAGAAGTAAAAGAATGGAGAACCTACGGCTTTCTGTTCCCCTCGAGGTGCTCTGACAATCTGAATGGGACAAAATACCTAGAATCTTTGAGTAAAGCACCTGGCGCCGGGGCGGTTGTCATATCTCGTACCACGGGTGCACTGTGTAGTCACGGAACCTGCCTCCAAGCAGGGCTGCAGTCGCTGCCCGCAAAAGATAAGGGCTGCCATGATGTTGGCAGGTAGGGGACAGGCGCGTCGATGCATCCACGAGTGAACAGGAACCTTGCTTTTCACGTGGCAACAGTCATCCGATAAGGACGCCACGCCGGCTGGGCTGCGGATAAGATCCAAGACCGTGCACCGCGGCTATAAATAGGTGACCATGCCATGGAGCTAACCACTTGAACCAACCGAGAGAACCATGGCCAAGCTGCTTAGTAATTTTTCAGTCCCTTGGGCTTGTACCCGTCCACCAGAGCGTAGAGCTAGGCCATCAGCATCTAGAGCTAGAAGAATGCTTGCGAAGTTGGGGGAACTCCATCAGTCACTTCACCTACGCCCAGCGAGGAATCCAAGTGCAGCATGGGGCAGTACATGCCTTGACAGACCTTTGAGTGGAGGCATGAGGCCATGCTGGAGATCACCGTGCTGCACCAAGGAAGGCCCGAGGTGACGCTGGCTCGATTTGGAATCTTGTGGGGGAACCCGAATGTAAGTGATGGTGCCACAGGAAACCTTCTGGGGCTAGAGTAGAGGTGGTTGTGTGGCAGCTGCGACCTCAGCGGCGGTGGAGGTCTCCAAGTAGGTCCTGAAGCTAGAAGAAAGCTTGTGACGCGCTTCATCAGTCTAGTTGCGTCGTAGACGTTATGTAAGGTAGATCAGTTCCTTTAATACATTTGTATCTTGTAATTGGCCTTGGGCCAAAGTCCTTTGTAACTTACGAAGCTTTTGTATACGTGTATGCATGGCAAACAATGTGTCTTGAGAGCTGTATATAGGCGCCCGGGCGGCAATGGCGTGGCCAAGGTCCCAGAGGGGCTATGAAAGTGCGCCGACCTTTAGAAGGCCATAAGAATCGACAAGAAACCTGTGTCGACCTGAGTCGACACGGCCGCTGTGCAGTGACACAACACAGGGCGTCAACCTGGGAGCTGTAGGTCTTGATCGACCTAGAAGGCAGCAGTGCCTCAGCAAGGAGCTGTAGTCAAGACCAGGAGGTCGCCAACGGGCAGTTGAGCCTTTAAGCACGGGGCCGTTGGTGGTGTTCGCCGCTGTAGGTCGAGGTGATCTATAAGGCATGTAGGCAGCTGGGCCTAGGAGACGTGGTGTGAACCTGCCATTTGTAGGCCGAGGCGACCTAGGAAGCTGTCGGGTCCTTGTCGACCTCCAGGATGCAGTGGAGCAGGTCCATAGGTCGTCTGTGGGTCGTGGTGACCTCGGGGTTAGCAGCAGAAGTATCGTATTTGGTGGGGCTTAGATGTGGGGCATCACGAGTCCACGACCGTCGGGGTGTTGACCGGGCGCCGACGGACACAGATTCCCGTACGGAACTAGCTGTTACTGCCTTCTATCCATTAGGCTGAAAGAGCCACTAAGGAATAGATCCGCGTAGCGCAGATCTGTTGGGTCGCTGTGAAGTCCGCTAGAGAGACGTTGGGCGTAGCGGCCCACAGCGCCACTGGGGCCCGGCTATAAGAGGCCGGTCCACGGGCAAGGACCACCACTTGCTTTCATTTCTGCGCAGCACTTAGGGTTACGCCGCTGCTCGATTGCCCCAGCGAGACCAATAGCGCCACCGTGCTTAGATCCGCCACGCCGCGTACACTTGCATGCGCACGAAGTCGCTCGTGGTGTTTAGAGCCAAATCCATCGGAGTAGAGGAGGAGGAGGAGGAGATGGAGCCCGCATGTGCACCGACGCCGGAGACCGTCCGGGAGCCGTCCGTGGTGACGGAGGAGCAGATCCAGGCCTTGGCGACCCGTGGGTTGCTGAGGCCCAAGGCGGAGGTGGCCTGTAGGCCTGCGGCTGGTGACGCGTTCCCCACGGAGGGGACCGGGGAGACCGTCGTCTTCCTCACGCACGTCGAGTGCGGGTTCGGGGTCCCAAGCGGCGACTTCTTCCGCGGGCTCCTGTACTTCTACAGGATCGACCTGGTACACCTCGTCCCTAACGCCATCACCATCGTCTCCTCCTTCATCCACCTCTGCGAGGCCTACCTCGGAATACCACCACATTTCCATCTGTGGCGGCATTTCTTCGAGCTGAAGAAGATGGGCAAGTCCGACGTCGTGGGTAGCGTCGGGTTCATGTTGTGCCGGTATATGAAGCCGGTGTACATCGACCTGGTGCTGCCCGACAACACCACGGGCTGGAAGCAGGGGTGGTTCTACCTCGACAATCCGGTGCCTACGCACCCCACTAGGTCCAGGCATGCTCCCGTGCCGGGACCTGAGTGGTCCAACCAGCTCACGTCGCGGGAGACTGACGACATGCGGCCGTTGCTGGAGGACCTCGAGAGGCTGAAGACGGAGGGGCTAACCGGTGGCGCCGTAGTGATTAGCTTTAGCCGGCGGTTGCTGCAACCGATCCAAGACCGGGTACACCTGGCCTACGAGTACTGGGGGCAATCTGACCCCACCCGAGTCATCCGGCACAAGGTCTCCAAGGAGGAGATGGTGGCGTGGGTGAAGAGCATCTTCGCCGGGCGCATCCGCAACCGGACGTGCCCAAGGCGCTCAGTGTGTACCGGCCCACCGAAGCCGTAAGTCTTCGACCTTGATTCTTTTGCCATCTGAGTACTTGAATGATTTTGACGTAGGTCTTCTCCTTTCAGGGTCGTGAAGGGATGTACTGGTGCTCGGCACCATTGTGCAACGAAGAGGACCGGAGCTTCAAGGTCCGTGCTATGGGGGATGTGTAGACCCCTCCGCAGCAATGTATCAAAGAGTACCTCTCCAACTCATCAGTGGGTAGTGACGATGAAGATCCCACCGCGAGGAGGGCGCCTCTAAAGGTCGCCGCGCCACCGCCGCGGCGCACGCGGCAGACTACGGGCAAGATGTCCGCGTCTCGGGCCGCGGTGACGATCGCCGCTACCCAGGCGGCGGAGTCAAAGAAGAAGAAAAGGAAGAGGGTGGGCCCCACTATGTCGGCGGACACGGCGAAGGCCAGCTCTGACGTTGAGACCATCAACGTCAAGGAGGAGGAGGACGCGAAGTCGCCTAGCGCATCAACCGAGCGGGCGGCGGAGATGCCCCGCAAGGCCGTCGCGGCAGAGGAGCGCTCAAGGTCGGGCGCAGACGTGCCGGGTGATGCAGGGTCGCAAAAGAGGGCGAGGAAGGCCCCGCCTATGCCCATCAAGCCTGGGCTAAGGTCCGCGAGCAAGTAAGTCACTGAACCCATGCCCGTTTTTGCTTTTAGCATCGGATTCCCGGCTGTTCTTTTTTTTGAAGGTCATCGCTTATGCGCAGGGCGACCCCGACGATGTCGGAGAGTGCCAAGAATGCCTCAGGCCAGGTGGAGCAATCACCGGCAGCCTCAGCCGCGGACGTCTCGAGCCAGGCCCTTGGGGCTGGGGCAATGGCGGCGTCAGAGGCGGAGAAGGGGGTCGCCAGTGATGCTCAGCCTGTTGGAGGTCTCCAGGATGACCTATGCATGTCCGCCCCGCCGCCAACGCAGGACCAGCAAACTGCAGAGGTGGGCGGGCCTGGCCTCGATGAGGAGAACGACAGGTGCTTGTATGTCGGGACCCCATGGGAGAACGACATCATCACCGACCGCCGCGATGTTGACGACTTCAAAGCGGTGTCGCGGACGATCGCTCAGACACTCTCGGTAAGGACTTGGCACTATTCCTGTGATTTCTTTGACGTCTGCTCTGGTTATTTTCGAGGCCTTGACATAAGGTGGATCTTCTTCCGTTTCAGTCACTCGCGGAGCGGGCGCAGGCTCGGGCGACCTTGGTGAGGGAGGCCGCCAATGCCCACTCAGAGGCGGCCGCAGCTCGAGAGGCTTTGCTGCAAGCCAAGGTCGAAGCCGCGTAGGAGATCCAACGCGTGAAGGATGCCCTGGCCCGCCAGGCAGAGAAGGAGGTAAACTCCTTGAAGAAGAAGCTGGAGGCTGCCCAGCAGAAGGCGAAGGATGCCACGGACGACCTCCAGGCCGTCGTCGATGGTACGTTCGTTTGGTCGCTGGGCGTCATCTTCTTGTCTTTTTAGGTCTTTTCTCAATTTCGACCTTTGATGCATCCAGGCGCCAAGGAGACAAAGGAGGCCCTGAAGAGGGAGCTCTCGGAGACCAAGGACCAGGTGAAGGTCCTCAAGGAGAGGAGCACGGAGGTCCGGGAAGGTGAGTGACCCTTTCTCTTTAAGCTCTCTGTGATCATTGTGCCGAGGATATGAGCGAGCCTTCTTTCGTTGATGCAGGTCTGGAGAAGCAGCTCGCCGACCTTAGGGAGGCCGCCTAATACTTGATGGACATCAATGTCCCTCAGGAGGAGGGGGCGGAGCCGAAGGAGCTGGTTGACCGGCTGGACGAAGCCGAGGGTCGGATGAAGACCTTGCTGCTGGGCACCAGCAAGCTTACAGCGGCTACAGCGTTGGCGACGGTGAAGTTCCATGAGCCGTCATTCGACCTGCAGAAGGTCGCGGAGGACGTTGACTTGGCCGAGCTGGTGGGCAGTGAGGACGTTCAAGCCGCCGCTGAGGAGGTCATCAAGAAGTTCGACCTATGAAAATCAAGCCTCGAGATGTATTAGCGAGTAGACGTAGGTTTGGCCAGTGGCCTATATTGTAAAAAAGACCTTGCATTTAACAAAAGAATGCAACTTTATTTAAAGCGCGTAGGCCCTTTGAGCAGCAAAAATACTTGTTATGAAGGTTCGAGAGTGGCGAGATTGCAACATGTTCCCTCCGCTAACCCAACTCAGTGGAGGAACAGCTTACCGACTGCATGGCTTAGCGTGGAGGCTCATGTGCAGCCGGCGCGCGGAGGGGGGTCTTGGACCCTAGGTCTAGCAACCGCACATCTTAGGAACACGCATAAAAAGAGTAAGAGCTACACTAAGAGAAAACGTGGCAAATAAAAGAAAACGTAAAGAACCCCTTCGGGTCGCGAGACCCTTAGGTTGGCGAAACCAAGCCCCCGAGCGTGTCGGACCTAACTTAGACCAAGCCCTCGAGCACTTCGGGGGGGGGGAAGGGTGAACAGAACATAAAGGAAAAGGGAGACCCAGGTGGGGGTTGACAGGGGGACTGCCGAAGGGAATCTCATCTTTGTTAAATATAAATTACAAGAGGGGAGAGTACATAGCTTGTATGTTGGTACAGATCTTCTAAGGGTAGAAGTGACGTAGGTGCTCGATGTTCCAGACGTTCGGGACGCCCTGGCCATCGGCCCACTGGAGGCGATAGGTCGCCGGTCCAATGACCTCCTTCACGATGAATGGACCTTCCCAAGGTGCGGAAAGCTTGTGCATGCCCTTGGTGTCCTGGATGCGTCGCAAGACTAGGTCGCCCGACGTTGAAGGATCGTTCCCGCACATTGCAGTCATGGTAGTGACGTATCTGCTGCTCGTGGCAGGTGTGCCGCATCAGCACGGCCACGCAATGCTCTTCAATGCTGTCGAGATCGACCTTGCGCGTCTCTTCTGCTGCGCCCTCTTCGTAATGCTGGATGCGGGGGGCGCCGAAGGCAAGGTCGGTCGGGAGGATGGCCTCCGACCCGTAAACCAGGAAGAACGGTGAATATTCTGTAGCTGAGCTGACCTGGGTCCGGAGACCCCAGATCACGTGCGGGAGTTCCGCTAGCTATCTGGTGGCGTATGGGGAAGCATCGTCGGAGATAAGGTCCTTGACACCCTGGAGGACCATGCCGTTAGCACGCTCGACCTGGTCGTTGCAGCGTGGGTGCAGCGTGGGTGCGCCACCGAGGAGTAACAGACGTCGATGAGTTATCTTGGCAGAAGTCCCAAAAGTCGGCTCCTGTGAAGGCCGAACCTAGGTCGGGGACGATCCTGTTTGGGACCCCGAAGCGGTGGGTGATATCTTCGATGAACTTTGCCGCCTCTTTCGATGTGACACTTGCGACAACTCGAACCTTGATCCATTTGGTGAACTTGTCCACCGCTACTAAGATGTGCTTGTAGCCGCCAGGGGCAGTTCTGAAGGGTCCTACCGAGTCTAGGCCCCATATGGCGAAGGGCCAGGTTGGGGGAATTGTCCTCAGGGCCTGAGCTGGGACGTGTTGTTGCTTGGCGAAGAACTGGCACCCTTTGCATCGCCGGACTAGGTCCTGCGCATCAGCCACGGTGGTAGGCCAGTAGAATCCCGACCTGAAAGCTCTTCCCACCAGGTTAGCGGAGGCCACGTGGTTGCCGCATTCACCACCATGGATCTCTTGTAGGAGCCTGAGGCCCTCACACCTTAGGATGCACTTCATCACCACGCCATTGGAAGCAGACCTCCGATAAACCTCTGTGACGATGACGACGTAGTTGGCGCTGTGCCTCGTGACCTTCTCACGCTCTGCCTTGTCTACAGGGACCCGATGCTCTAGTATGTAGGCGATGATGTCAAGGCGCCAGTCATCTTCGGCCTCGGTCATGAGGATGTCACGGCTGCCTTGCAGAGGTACATCGCCGGGCGGCGGCTTTGGTCGCTGAGGAGCTTGATAGAAGGCTTGCGTAGATCTTGGACGAATACGCCGGCCGGGACCAGCGCGCGCTTGGAGCCCAACTTGGAGAGGACGTCTGCCGCCACGTTGTTGTCACGGCAGACATGATGAAACTCCAGAACTTCGAAGTGAGCTTCGAGCTTCTGAACCTCGGCGCAGTAGGCATCCATCGTGTCTTTCTTGATGTCGCACGTCTTGTTGACTTGGTCGATGACGACCTTGGAGTCGCCATAGGCTATGAGCCGCTTGATCCCCAGGGAGACGGCGATGCGCAGCCCGTGGATGAGGGCTTCGTACTCGGCACCGTTGTTGGACGCCTTGTAGTGGATCTGCAGGATGTACTTCAGATGATCGCCTTAGGGGGAGATGAAGAGTACGCCAGCTCCCGCTCCTTCGAGGTTTAGGGAACCATCGAAGTAAATCTTTCAGTGCTCAGGTTTTTCCACAGGTGGGGGTTGTTGGGTCTCTGTCCACTCAGAGATGAAGTCAGCAATGACCTGAGACTTGATGGCCTGCCGTGGGTAGAATTCGAGGTCGAACTCGCCTAGCTCGATGGACCACTTGACGATACGCCCCGTCGTGTCGCGGCTACGCAGGATCTCTCCCAGGGGGAAGGCCGAGACGATCTTGATCTTGTGCGCCTAGAAGTAGTGCCGGAGCTTGCGCAAAGTGACAAGAAGGGCATATAGCATCTTCTGAGGCTGTGAGTACCTGATCTTGCTATCAGAAAGGACCTCGCTGACATAGTAGACGGGTCGCTAAACGGGGTAGGGTTGGCCTTCCTCAGGTCGCTCTGCCACCAGAACCGCACTGACCACTTGGGTGGACGCAGAGATGTAGAGTAGCAAGGTCTCTTTTGGTGCCGGGGGCACCATGACCGGGGCCGTCGTGAGGAAGGTCTTCAGCTCTTCCAGGGCCTGATCAGCCTCAACCGTCCACACAAACTTGTCTGACTTTTTTAGCAGCTTGAAGAAGGGCAGGCCTTTTTCTCTCAGCTTGCTGATGAAGCGACCTAAGGCAGCCATCATGCCTGTGAGCTTCATGACGTCCTTCTTCCCGGTAGGTCTCTTCATCTTGCGAATGGCGTCGACCTTTGTGGGATTTGCCTCGATGCCCCGGTGGCTGACCATGAAGCCTAGGAGCTTGCCAGATGGTACGCCGAAGACAAACTTCTCCGGATTGAGCTTCCAGCGGTAGCGGCGGAGGTTGGCGAAGGTCTGAGCAAGGTCGGCGATGAGGTTGTCCTCCACCGTAGTCGTGACGACCACATCGTCGACGTAGGCTTCGACGTTGTCACCGATCTGGGACTCCAAGCACTTCTGGATGGCCTTCTGGTAGGTCGCTCCAGCGTTCTTGAGACCAAACGTCAAGGTCGTGTAGCAGTAGATGCCGTGCGGCGTTATGAATGCCGTCTTGTCCTGGTCAGAGACCTTCTGGGCTATCTGGTGATACCCTGAGTAACAGTCGAGGAAGCATAGCAGGACGCTTCCGGCCGTGGAGTCCATGACCAGGTCGATGCACGGAAGAGGGAAGGGGTCCTTAGGGCAGTGCCTGTTGAGATCGGTGTAGTCGATACACATTCTGTGACAACCCGCCCAGGAAAATACCGTACTATTGCCTAAACCAATCCACTTTGGTCATTAAGCAATAATAAAGTATCATCCTGTCGTTAGTTGCCGGGTTAACGCCCGGTGAAATCACTTACATAGCAACAAGGATCGACATATATGCATTAAAACTCACGCGAAGGCGAGTCCAGAGTACAACACATAATTAACATCCGAAACTACCCCGAAGGGTTTAATTATTACAAACCGAAGTTTTTGACATGATAACGAAATTCAGAGTTTTGAAAACAGCGGAATTAAACTAAACGGCGCGAGGAGCATCACAGGAGGCCTGCCATGATGCCTTCATTCATCGTCTTCCACCCACTCTAGCTCCCAGCCAGGCGGGATCTCTCCAGGCCACACATCAGCAAAAGCATTACCTGGATCAACAGATTGCAGCAAGGCTGAGTATACTAATACTCAGCAAGACTTACCCGTCGGTGACAACTACATCACCAACTCTAGACATGAGAGGCTTTTTGGCCACTGGGATTTCTTTTGCTGAAAAGCAACAAAGAGTATGTCCTTACTTTCAAGATTTTAGCACAAATTCTAGTTGATTATTCTTTTCTAGGTTAGCAAGCTAGAGCAAGCATAAGTTGTGCAATACAATTAATCAAGCATAAATATTCATCAACTTCCATCATTAGGGATCTCATGGCCAGCAGGATAAGTAGTCTCAGATAACGGTGAGAGGCCGACAATCGATTGATTTAAACCTTGCAAGGTAGACCTAAACACATGGTAGGGTGCCCCCGAGAGGACAACCACCAGGCGGTTCCCAAAAATCCTCGGTTCGGGATAAGAGGCCACTGTCTTCGGTACAGGCTATCTGGTATACCCCGCATACCCAGAATCGCACATGCACCACCGGTAGCTAGCCGGGGGACGTATCCCAAGATTAGTCACGGAAAAATCCCTTACCGCCTCATTAAGATACTAGGCTTACCGTACCCATTTCCGACAAGTGTTTAGTACGTTCAAACACTTAACCCACGAAAGCCATTGGACCGGAGCCCACATCCCATGCTCTTACCACGTGAGCAATCCGTTTATAAAGATCTTATGATTCCAACATAAGAACCTATTCTCGCGAGTGACAAGCATCACTCGACTTGTAACGGTCCTATAGCATGGTAGCTATTGACCTATCATACTAGTAAAGACATAGGTACCTAGGGATCATGCATCTAGGGTTTCATTCAACTCCTGAACGTAAATGCACAATCATCCATAGATAGTTGCATAAGATTTCAAAAACTCTTGGGTTAATGCACCGGGGCTTGCCTTCGTTGGCAAAGTTAGCCTGAGGGTCCTCGGTGTCCTCGCTCACTTCCACGTACTGCAGCTCCGCGTCAGCTCCTCCTTCCTCGGCTTCCGGCACGAGAGCGTAGTTACCGTCAGGGAGATCTACACGGTATGCAATGCAAGGTTCAGGTGGAGTGAGAGGTTATTTATTTTATCCAACTCTTGTTGGCCATATTCACCTTAACAAACATTTAATTACTAATTCTTTTCATTAAAGTTAAAGTATGTGAAGGCTTATTCTTTTAATATTTTCAATAGTGATTGTGTGCACATCTATGCAACTAATTTAATTTAAATTTACAAAACAGCAAGGGGTTGGTCTTAAGCTTTTCAAAATGATTTACAACACAAACATAAGGTCACTAGGTGTGTAGGTGGTGATTTTCCCATTTACTTTAATATTAAGCTTAAATGGCTTCCATTACTTTTATTCACAAAATAAATTAATAAAATTCATTAGAAGTGTTTATGAAGCACTACAAACCTATATAAAGCCACTGCACACACATGCACACTTAGGAGAGCTATGAAATTAAATATACCAAAAATAACAAAAGCTAGCTATTAAAGCAAGATAAAAGCATATAAAAATAAATAAGCATCAAATTAATCCCAACTTTCTCACACATGGCCTCTGGTCCAAATCTAAGCTAGGAATGCAACATATACACCTAGAGCTGCTATAGATCTTGAGTTATGCAATTACAAAGGAAATTAGGCATAAAACAAGATTAAATATTTCTGACAGATATAAAATTGTGATAAATTCACCAGAGGTGCATTTTGGCATAAAAAGATCACATGCAGACGTTGAGCACAAAAATCTATTTATGTTTAGCTACAAAAATCATTTAGACAGATTCAGCATAAATACAAAACAATTCATAATAAAAGATCTACATCATAACTTTGTGCAATTTTTGGTACAGAAGATAGGCATGACATAACACACAACATATCCAAAATTCAGATACAGAGCACTTGTGGATTATGAGATACAACAGATCTAGGTTTAACAGTTTTGTATTTTTCATGCAAAAACTATAATATAAAACTATGGTCATGCTTTAAAAAAGTTGTAGTGTTTCCCACATGGAATCCAACAAAATTGAGTTTGCATTTTTCTGATTTTTCTACAATTGTCTACGGATTTTCCAATATCCAGCAAATACCCAAGAACTATTCAAGAATCAGTTTACACAGGGGTCCCTGGAAGTTTCTGCAGATTCAGAACTATGCCCTTGCTTTACACTTAAGACCCTAGAAAGATCAAAATCTTTGTAATTGGGTCCATGGCCATGGCCGGCGGCGGCTCCGGCCAAATCCCGGCGAGCCGGCGGCGCGGGTGGCCGGGGAATAGGTCGGGGAGGCGTGCGAGCTCACCTAGGGGCTAGGGGGCGCCAGAGTTCGAGCGGAGGAGCGGTCGGTGACGGCGCACGGCGGCACCGGTTGACGGCGGGCGCTGGAGGTCGGAATCCCGACGAGGAACACGGCGAGTTGAGCAATGCGTGCCTGCCCGAGGTCGACGGTGCCCCAGGGAGGAGGCCCAGGTGGTCGGTCGGCTCGGGGAGTCAGTGGAGAGGCGAGCTCGGCGAGGAGCGGCAATGGCGGTGGTGGCGGAGTACCGGGAGGGAGCGGCGGTGCGAGGAGGCGCGAGGAGAGATGCGGGTACGCGCGCGGGAGAGGGATGGCGGCCTTTTATGGGCAGCTTTCCTTTGCGCCGAAGCAAGAGGAAGGAAGAAAGGGGGACCCGGCCGGCGTCGGGGCGCACGCGGGGGACCGACCGGCGGACGGCACGGCGACGTACATGGTGTGGCTGCGCGTGTCGCCCTGGACGTCGGGGGAGGGGAGGGCCAGAGGGCAGAGGCGCGTCAAAGGCTCTCGCTCGCCCACGTGTCCGCCTCGGGGCCTCGGCGTCCGGGCCCTGGGGCAGCGGCGCGGGGAGACCGGGCGCCGGTCGGCTCGGTGCGCGGCGCTCTGGAGCGGCGAGCCGACGACGTCACCGATTTCAAAATGATTTAACCCTGTTTGACTGCCTCAAACCCCAAAAACATGAATAGAAGTTCAATTTCGGCCAATAGCAAAGTTGTAGAGGAACTATAGGAGAGCAACTTTTGCAAAGGCCGACCTATGTTTTTCTCAACGGTTTAAGCATAAACTGCAGGCAAAGTTGCGGATTTTCATGGCGCCAATGAATAGTAAAAGCTGCAGTTGACCAAGTTTTTCACTATTTTCCACTCCAAATTTGCAATGCCTCCCAAAAGCAAAATTGTGTCCCTCGAAAAACTGGACAACTTTTATATTGGGAGATTTTGGAGTGTTTAGGTGAAATTTGGAGAACGCGGCAAAAGTTCTGGAGGAAGTTCAAAGACATAGGGGTTTGACCGGGGTTTTGACCAACTCTTTGACCGAGCTTTGACCAAGGGTGGGTGTTGACTTGATTAACAGGGTCATTAGTGATTGTTGGTGAGGTTTTCAAGGTGATGACCCAGGGTGACCAAGGTTTGACCAATGTCAACAGGGTTTGACTCGGTTGATTCGGTCATTAGTACTAATGATGCTAATTAAAAACCTGGGGCGTCACACATTCTCCATTGACCGATTTTCTTGGGTACAAGCACCGGGTTAGCGAGCCAAACTGGGTTTTTACATTCACGGATGAATCCGGCAGCTAGGAGCTTCACTATCTCTACCCTAATGACCTCCTTGCGATCCTTCGCAAAGCGGCGCAGCTTCTGTTTAACAGGCTAGGCCGTCTTGCTTACATCCAAGGAGTGCTCAGCCAGCTCCCTGGGGACACCAGGCATATCCGATGGGGTCCATGCGAATATGTCCGCGTTATCCTGGAGGAAACTAGTGAGCGCGAGTTCCTATTTCTCCCCGAGGTTGTCACCGATGACCACCGTCTTCTCCGGGTCGGGCAGGCCGAGGCGGACTCTCTTCGTCGAAGGCGTGGCGTCTAGGGCGGTGTCGGTGCGCTGCTACTCCGGGATGGTCAGGACGCTCGGAGCAACCTTTGCGACCTCGACAACCAGAACTACTGATGCATTGACGCAGGTGTTGGTCGCGGTGATGTCGAGGGCCTCGGAGTCGCATCTGAAGGAGACCATAAGGTCGCCGTAGACGGAGAGGACCCCGTTCGGAGCTAGCATCTTCAACACCAGGTAGGTGTAGTGTGGAATGGCCATGAACCTGGCCAGCATCGGGAGACCTAGGATCACATGGTAAGAAGACTTGAAGTCAGCGACCTCGAAGTTGAGATACTCCGTGCGGAAGTTATCCTCCGTGACAAATTGTTGACGGTGTATATGCGTATCCAATTTCGTTTGGACTTGCAAATGGACAAGTCCTCCTTCGTAGTCAAGGGACCCTTCTTCCCTCAAGTGTGAACCCAAAGTATCGAATCCGTGGAACAAATGTGTGATGCAAAACCCTATCTATTAAAGTCGAGAACACTTAGATCTTCAAAGGGGAATCTTATGCATCTAATCTAAAGAACATCATAAAAACGAATTTAATCTATGAAAGCCGGAGGTAGCAAGAGGTAGAGAGGGATATGTAAAACCAATCTAGAGAGATTGGATCAATCTTTTATTGAAGTTCCGAGCAAAGAAGAAATAGCCAAGTCGAATCTCATGAAAAGCATCCTTAAATCACGGTTTCCCGTCCAACTCCGAAGATGCCCACCTTTTGGAGCCACCGTTCTGTCACAACGCACTCCTATTCGTGCGGGTTAGCCTAGGGCGAGTCCAATGGACAAGTTGAAATCTCTCGGAAGGTCAGGCATGCACCTCTAGCCACCACGGCTACAAGAACACCCTCTATGATCTATCTCGAGAATAGATCTTAAGGTAAGAAAAGCCAATTGAAATCAAAGCCGTAGGAGAAACACTCGATCGCTAGAAATCGGATTGCAACTTGATAATTCAACATAGTACATGATACATAAACAAGATCACCACCGGGATCCTACCTTGATCTTGCTTCTAGCTCCTGGAACTCCGACGTGGTCTTCCTTGCAAGGTTCCCACGTCGGCTAGGGAAACCCTAGACAACTAGCTCGACCCTCTCCTCTCCGGAATGGTGTCCCTCTCTTCTCTGCTCCTCGGCGACGAATGACGAATGAATTTCTGCGTGGCTCTCGGGCAGGGGGCTATAAATAGTCCGAGAGGCGGCTAGGTCAAAGGGGGGCACGAATGGGCCCAGAAATGGACCAGGCCGGCCGGCCTGGGCCAACCGGCCTGGGCCCATTCTGGCCCACTTCGTGGCCGCCTTCCTCGGTGATGCTTCCCGTGTCTTCTAGAACATTCTCCCTTCTGCATGTGGGCCCCTTGACGTTAGTTTCTCCACGGTTTAGATGAAGCTCCTTGTCCCGCAAGATTCAGCATTTTCTGTTTAGGTCCCCGAAGTTTTCCATCTTCACGGGTTGGTCCTTGGGCTTCTTGGAGTCATGTTCACTTCATTGCTTGACTTGTACCGGGCTTCAAGGTCTTGTCACGAGGTGCTTGATGAACTTTACCCGGAAGTCTTGCTTTCAACGCTAAATTCCTGCATATACATCAAACTCCAAAACCGACATGCACGAATGAACTTGTTATACCAAGGGGGTTGGTACCAATGGATAAGATATAAAATTCATGCCAACACCGAAGGTAAACTCATGGCTAGGTTGACGGAAATTCACCGTCAACATCTCCCCCATGCTTAAACCTTGCTCGTCCTCGAGTAAGCCTTCGATGGATATCATTGTTGCCCTTCATTGCTTAAACCTTGCACTTGATCATACACGAGAAAACATAATGCTCTCAAAAGTTTAGTTCATTAAAGTTCCATAATGTACTAGCCTTCATCCCTACGGAGGGTAGATATCAATTAAGCTCTTCCCACAAGTATTAACATGCTCCCAAAATTCAAATGGATCTCAGAAATTTTGAAATAAAGAATGAGATGAAAAAGAGCTAAACCAAGTTCAAAAATTTAAACCACCTTGCATCTTGCTCATGAACTCTCATCTTATCTTGTCTCTCAAGCCTATTTCTTCTACTCCTTTCCCTCTCAAAACATATATGTAAGTGGTAGGCTTTATATGGAGCTCTTTGGGAAAGTTTAGTCCTACCAAGATATTATAAATGATATATTGTCAAAACAAGACAAGCTTCTCATGGTCTTACCGAGACTCGTCAAAAAGGTCATTGGAAAATAATATTATATCAAGGAGGGGGAGAGAGAAAAATAAACACACTTTGAGATAGGTGGACATGTGCAAATGGCAAAGAGTGATCCCGAGGCACAAAGGAAGTCCTCGTTATCGGATTGCACATGGTTGGAAAGATGAGTTTGGATCTTTAAATCTTGAAACCTTGAAATTCCTAATGCACTTTAGAGAACCGGGGAGTTCACTTTATTTTATTTTTATACATGCTCATATTTTTTCTTTTCTCATACATATTTTTTTCTTTATACTCATTTTTTCTTTTTCTTTTTCTTTCTTTCTCTTTTTTTATTTTGCTGCCCTTGATCTCTAAATTGCATTGTACCTACCTCCTCCCCCATGCTTAGACGTTTGCTCGTCCTCGGGCAAAGAGGTGATAGAGATAAGGTAGGTACTAGAAATATTTTTCCTTTGGAGAAATACTTGAAATCTTCAATCTTGGCACCATCTTGCGATCTTCCTTGAATTGATGATCCATACTCAATGATAGGTTGTGGTCAAGGAGGTAAACACAAAAGATGATATTTTGGTTTTAAGGGTGGATATCCGGCGAGGTTTGTGAAATCTCTGATGTGGGGATACACAATGCACGGATAAAAGGGCTAGCAATAAGATAGATACGCAAAAACGGAATGACCAGCTTCTTAGTCTCAGGCCAGAGAAATCAAGGCCTGAAATAACTCACCCAAAAATAAACCTTACTAAGTTTTTGCACTCAAATATATATATGGCTCTGGATAGGTAGAGCAACACGCAAGTGGTATTTATGACAAGGTTAGCATTACTTTTAAGAACACAAATAAATCATCTTTAATCCATCTAAAACTTGAGAGCACATAAAACACTATGGGTCTTTATTTTTATCATAACCTCCGCAAAAGATTAAGCTAGCATTTAGATAATTTCAGATTTGAATTTTAAGAGAGCATTAGCTTAATCATGCATAAAACAAGTACAAAGATAAACAAAGCGGCAACTATCATCATATATCATCATGGCACAAACTTTGTATCTTTGCCAAAGGTAAAAACAAGGTGGTGACTTTATTTATGATGAAAAATAAATACTAACACACATGCTGAAAGTTAAATAAAAACTGAAAACACTACGCATACATAGGCGCATACAAGCTGAAAATTAAAGAAAAGGGAAAAGGAAAGATAAACTAAAGCTCCTCCTCTCTCTAATCTTCCGCCGGTGGTTGATATTGATAATCTTGATTGTTGTACCCTTGCTCGTAATAGGATTGCACCGCTCCTCCTATGAATTGTCCCGGCTGTGCTAAGTGAAGGCGTCCAAGCTCGTAAGCGATGTTTGCATTTCCTTCACCCATTTGGTTTGCATTGGTTTGGATGGCTGTGATATTTTGCATGTTTCTCGCAGCGTATCCTCCAATGATGGCCACACTTTGTTGTGGTTGAGGAAGATGTGCATATGGCTCCGCAAAGGCTACGTTGGGTACCGCAAAAATTGGTGGGGGCATGAATGCACCACTCCCCCATGCTTGCATTGGTACACCACCGTAGTAACTCGACGGCGCCGGAATTCCTCCAAATGGTGGCACATAATTTTGTTGCGCACCTTCTTCTTGGGCTGCGGAAGAACTTTCTTCTACAATCCTTCCTCTCTTATTTTTCTTCGCCGGCACAAGAAGTCCTTCCTCTAACCAATCCTCTTTTCCCTCAAGAAAAAGCCTTAATCTTGCATCCGGAAGGGGCAAATTCACTTTGGCCACTTTGAAGCCTCCCCTCTCATCTCCACTTATGTATTTGCCTTGCTTCATATAATCAAATCCTAGGGAAGTCCCGACTAGGAGATGCTCCGGGTTTCTTGGAATTCCCGGTCTCAAAGAGATAGCCAACATGGAGAGATAACACCCCGAGCCAATATCTCCCGAACCCGATGTTGCTTCACAACACCACCGGTTGATCATAAGGTGAGTGGGGTCGATTGGCTGCCTGGCAATCAGAGCTGAGTAAAGCCAATTCACCTCCATGTCGGTTATCTTGGTCTCTGTCATTCTCCCCAAAATCCTATTACACATCCATGAGTGAAATACTTGGATGATGGGGTTCCAGATACTATTTCTTTGCCGGTGAGCTTCTCCCGCGATCATACTCCAAAAACCATCCAACGTGCCTCCATGCACATCTACTTGTTCCGGGGCTCCCTTTTGAAAACCAAGTAATTCCCTAATATACTCATAGGGAACCACTTGTTCAACTCCCTCCAAACGGAATGAGAGGCTTGGCACTCCTTCATCAAGGATAGGCACCATGGTCATGAGAATTTCCAAGGCAAATTCCTTGTGGGTGTTTGCCAACACTCCGTTGGAGAATTGCACCCAACCTAGTTGTCCCAACATGTAGTAAATATCCGTATGAAAACCCAACACTTGGAGAGCTTGGTCGTCAAAGTCGACGTTTGCCACAAGCCTCTTCTCAAGGCGAGTGAGCTTCTTCTCCTCCTCCTCCGTCATGATGATAAACCCATACTCGGAGTACCGCGGAGCGTATGGAGGTGGAGTGGATGATCGTGTCGAGCGGCGAGGTCGGACGAGCGGCTTCTCCGTACGTCCTTGAGGTTCGGTGAACCTCATAGACGAGCTTCGTGTGGCCCTCATGCCACCGAGGAGAAGAGTGCCGTTCCTCCTCGGTGGTGCCGTGTCCTCCTCCATACTCCGAGGAGACTCGGAGACTGAGTGCCTCCTCGAAGAGGTTGTCGATGATGGCTTGGAAGATGATGATCCCTTCTTCTTGGTGAAAAGACTTGTAGTTTTCTTCCACATGGTTGCTGCACTCTCCCTCACAAATATATATCCGGGGTTTTCAACCGGTAACAAGGCACATAAATATTATTTGGAGTATGGACTTTGAGTGGATTTAGGATGGATTTTGTTGGAGGAAACAAACTTGCAGTGGAAGGCTAAGTCTAAGGTGGTTCTGGACTATGAGCTCAAGCACACGAACAAGGAACAGGGCAAATGACTTACCTGTCGAAGGAGAGCACCGGGGGGTATAAAACGAGGTGAGGCCGGCCGGCCAGGGCTGACCAGCCTTGGGCCCTTGCTGCTCCATTTGGCTTGAATTTTCTCCAGTGCACTCCATGCTCCTTTGTTGCTTTGTGACCGCGTGCTCCACGGGGTTGCACCGCCCAAATGCTCTCGTCCACCCCTTTGCTTGCATTATTGATCCCTCCACTTGATGGTTTTGCTTTGAGTCACTTCCATGCTCCCTTGCCTCACATGCCTCCATGAGATTCCTGCAAAACAAAGCCTTGGCTGCCCCCCCCATGCTTGTCCTTTGCATGTGGTTTGATGAAAAATGTTGGAGGGGCAGCCCGTGATACATCATGGTGCATGCATGGTTAAGTTAATCAAATTGCCTCCCTCTAAGCATGTTTTAATGCTAAGCACTCCTCTAATTTCGAAAATAAAAAATAAACTCAGAGCTTGCAATGAGTTCAAACATAAATTTAGAGGAGTTTTTTTTAAAGCATTAAAAACAAATGTAAGTCGAAAATGTTTTCCGACTACTTTTATTTTGGTCTCACCGGTATTGTTTGCTTCCATTAGTTGAGAGCAAGCTTTTCCCAGCTTGATCATGGGGGCATAGGCTTAGGTTCTAATTTTGGTTAAATGAGAGAGATTTTGAATGAAATAAAATTAAATGAGGCTTAGAAAAATTCTAACTCTAGAGAAACCAAGGATATGGATTTTCAAACCAACCAAAAGTCAAGTTTCTAGGTTCACGCGAATCCTACCATGCGCTAAAATTTAAATAACATCTAGGTACAAGGCGTGGCTCTACTCGTGTGTTTTTAACATGTAAAACAAGTCAACCATAACATCATGAAGAGGATGAAAGGTTGAGATAGGTTCTGAATTTTTTTGGTTTTGGTTTCTCGAAAAGAAGCAAATAACACATAGGATGGCTCATATAAAGGGTTTATGATCCAAATAAAATATCCAACCAAGAATTATGTCTCTAACATTATTCAACCACTCTAAGTCTAATGTCTTGCGTAGCAAATTTCAAAACTAACTTACTTGAAAAGACTCGAAAAATCTTGAATCGGGTTGTCCTCCCGGTAGCTTATTCTTGACTCGACGAAACGGGTTGCCTCCCGCCTAGCGCTTCGTTTATAGTCCATGGCTAGACTTCTTCACTTGATTACTTCGGATCAACGCTCTTTGCGGGCGTTGCAATCTTGGGTACCCACTTCCGCACCATCTTGGGTGCGGGCTTATTCTCCAGCTTAGTCATCTTTTTGGTCTTCACAGGCGGCTTTTGTTCCTTTATCTTGACGGATGCAACAACCTCTTTGATTTTCTTCGCTTCCTTCTTCTCCAGCTCTTCCTTCTTCCTTGGCTCTTCCTTACTTACGTGACGATGAGGCGGAATATATTTAACTTTGATCATATTGCATACCTTGAAGCGTGGTCGAAACTTGAAGGAACTTCTCTCGCCGTTGATGTCGAACTTGATCTCCCCCTTGCCGACGTCGATGGTAGCTCCCACGGTCTTGAGGAAAGTCCTCCCAAGGATGAGTGGTGGCTTCTCCCTCTCTCCCATCTCGAGCACCACAAAGTCGACGGGGATGAAGTGGTGTCTGACCTTAACGGGCACATCCACGACGATGCCCAAAGGGTAGCGAATGGAGTTGTCACCCAACTCCAAGCACATGGCCGTAGGCTCTAACTCCGGTAGGCGTAGCTTCTCGAACACATCTCTTGGCATGACGCTCACACTTGCTCCAAGGTCGCATAATGCCTTCTCAAACTTGAATGAACCAACGGAACATGGAATCGTCGGGCATCCGGGGTCTCCTTGCTTCTCTAGTCCGTTTGCAATAGCGGCGCTACATTGCTCGGACATCTTGACATGATCTACCCCGAGTGTTGCTATCTCATACTTGTTTGCAAGAATATCTTTGAAGTAGTGAGAATATGTAGGAACTTGAAGGGCATCCAATAGCGGCATGTTGATGCTTAACCTACGCACAACCTCCACAAACTTCTCAAAGTGATTATCGAGTTTACCTCGGAAGTAGCATGGCTTAAGTTGCGGTATCTTCGTGTCTTCTCCCGGCATCTCAAACTCAGGCTCTTCAGTGACGATCTCGGTAACCTCCTCGTTAGCAAATTCCTCCACCTTGGTGGATGGTTTAGGCTTTCTAGCTCCCGCGGAACGCTCCGGATCTTCGGTCTCCTTCCCCTAATGAGTTTGAATGGCCTTCGCCGTCTCGGGACCTTGAGGTTGTCCCAGAAGCTTCACTTCATTAGCGGATAGGCGCCCGGCAAGTTGTCCTACTTGCGTCTCGAGCATCTTCATCATGTTGAGCACTTGATGGTTGGAGCTTCCGACTTCCGTCACCTTGCTATCGATGTTCTCCAACACCTTGTCTATGGCTTTGAACTTGGTGACGGTGTCCTTGTTAATCTTAGCTTACTCGTCCATGAAGTCCTTCAATTGCATACGAAGCGGAACCGAATTCGAAATGGATGAGCTTGCATTAAATTGAGGTCTACCTTGCCCGTAGCGAAAGTTTGGCAAATCCCCCTTCCTCATGTAGTCGAGCATCTTGGCTTCCTTCGGGCAATCCTTTTGGACATGGCCATATTCTCCGCACTCTTCACATGTGGATCTTGCTTCGGCAGCCTTTAAATCTTGAGCTTCTTTCTTCTCTATCTCCATCTTCTCCAACCTCCGCATAAGCGAATCGATCTTGCCTTCGAGTATATCTTCCTTCTCCACTTGCAAGACTCCCTTGACGTTCCCCGTGGGTTGAACCGGAAGTAAGCGTCCGGATGACGCCCATGTGTCATTGTCCGCGACCTTCTTGAATAGAGTGAAAGCTTGGGTCGGCGTAAGCTCGATGATGGATCCTCCCGCCGATGCATCGATGATTGTCCCAATTTTGCACCGTCTCCGCCGGTTGAGAGTAGAACCATTGCAAAGCCTTCCCGAGTAACGAGAACGGAAAGAGCCTTGCCCTCATTTGATCTTGAGTCACCCCGTCCATGTCGAATGTCTGACAAAGTTGAACGAACGCTTGGAGGTGAAGGTTCGGATCCTCTTTACCGGTGAAGGGTGAATGTTGCACCATGTGAATCGTTGAGGTCTTCATCTCGAACGGCCTTCCGATCTCTGCGAGGTTCAAGATTGGTAGGTCGACGATGTCCGGGGTGCATAGCTCCCCGATCTTGCGCTCCGGCTGCGGTTGTTCTCCCATTGGTAGCGGTGGAAGTTGATTCTTCTTAGGGCTTGGAGGTGGTGATTCCTTTGGAGACTCAGACGATCCTTCGGCCTCCACTTTTGGATCTGCAGATTCCAGCTTTTTAGCTTGTGCTTCACGTCTCCTTAGCCTGTAAAGTTTTTCTGGATCATCCAAAAAATTTTCGGGTTTGTTGGAGAGGTAGCCGTCCATCTCCTGTTAGGGTTAGCAATAAACAAAATATATACAAAAATAAAAACAAATCTAAGAAAACTAGGGTTAGTCAAAAACTAGATTAGATTGATTTTGAGGATGATCAAAAGTTAGTAGATGCAAAAAGAAAAACAAAAAGAGAACTGAAAATATTCACAAAAAGCAATAAAAGATTGAATCTTGATCACTTGTTCCCCGGCAACGGCGCCAGAGAAAGGGGCTTGTTGACGGTGTATATGCGTATCCAATTTCGTTTGGACTTGCAAGCGGACAAGTCCTCCATCGTAGTTAAGGGACCCTTCTTCCCTCAAGTGTGAACCCAAGGTATCGAATCTGTGGAACAAATGTGTGATGCAAAACCCTATCTATTAAAGCCGAGAACACTTAGATCTTCAAAGGGGAATCTTATGCATCTAATCTAAAGAACATCATAAAAATGAATCTAATCTATGAAAGCCGGAGGTAGCAAGAGGTAGAGAGGGATAGGTAAAACCAATCTAAAGAGATTGGATCAAGCTTTTGTTGAAGTTCCGAGCAAAGAAGAAATAGCCAAGTCGAATCTCATGAAAAGCATCTTTAAATCACGGTTTCCCGTCCAACTCCGAAGACGCCCACCTTTTGGAGCCACCGTTCTGTCACAACGCACTCCTATTCATGCGGGTTAGCCTAGGGTGAGTCCAATGGACAAGTTGAAATCTCTCGGAAGGTCAGGCATGCACCTCTAGTCACCACGGCTACAAGAACACCCTCTATGATCTATCTCGAGAATAGATCTTAAGGTAAGAAAAGCCGATTGAAATCAAAGCCGTAGGAGAAACACTCGATCGCTAGAAATCGAATTGCAACTTGATAATTCAACATAGTACATGATACATAAACAAGATCACCACCGGGATCATACCTTGATCTTGCTTCTAGCTCCTGGAACTCCGACGTGGTCTTCCTTGCAAGGTTCCCACGTCGGCTAGGGAAACCCTAGACAACTAGCTCGACCCTCTCGTCTCCGGAATGGTGTCCCTCTCTTCTCTGCTCCTCGGCGACGAATGACGAATGAATTTCTGCATGGCTCTCGGGCAGGGGGCTATAAATAGTCCGAGAGGCGGCTAGGTCAAAGTGGGGCACGAATGGGCCCAGAAATAGGCCGAGCCGGCCGGCCTGGGTCGACCGGCCTGGGCCCATTCTGGCCCACTTCATGGCCGCCTTCCTCGGTGATGCTTCCCGTGTCTTCTAGAACATTCTCCCTTCTGCATGTGGGCCCCTTGACGTCAGTTTCTCCACGGTTTAGATGAAGCTCCTTGTCCCGCAAGATTCAGCATTTTCTGTTTAGGTCCCCGGAGTTTTCCATCTTCACGGGTTGGTCCTTGGGCTTCTTCGAGTCATATTCACCTCATTGCTTGACTTGTACCGGGCTTCAAGGTCTTGTCAGGAGGTGCTTGATGAACTTTACCTGGAAGTCTTGCTTTCAACGCTAAATTCCTGCATAAACATCAAACTCCAAAACCGACATGCACGAACGAACTTGTTATACCAAGGGGGTTAGTACCAATGGATAAGATATAAAATTCATGCCAACACCGAAGGTAAACTCATGGCTAGGTTGACGGAAATTCACCGTCAACACAAATGTGACAGGGAGGGAGATCCGACCCAGGGGGTAGGCCGCCTTGCCAGGGACGATGCCGAAGAAGGGCTCGTCGCACGCCGTCAGCCTCTTGAAGTTGAAGTCCATCTTCTTCAGCGTCTCAACGAAGATAATGTTGAGCCCGCTCCCCCATCGATGAGGGTCTGGGAAGTAGGGCTCCCTCCACTGTAGGCTAGTCGACGAGTGGGTAGGACCCAGGATCTAGGATATGGACCCAGTGATCAGCTCTAGAGAACGTGATCGACTGCTCAGACCAACGCAGCGGCTGCGTCGGCTGGGTGTGGATGAGGTGAACCTCGCGCTTATCTTTGCGGTAGCGCCTCCTGCTCACGTGGGCCTTGAGACCTCCAATGATCATGTTGATCGATCGGTTGGCCGCCTGAAAGGGCCCGTTGGGGTTGCCCGTCTTCGGTGGAGGAGGTAGGTCGCGTTCGTCGCGGCGAGCCTCAGGTTGAGGGTCATTGCGGTGGCACTCATCGCGGTCGTCACGACGGTAACGTCGGTCATCGCGGTGGCCGTTGTTGTTGTAGCGGCGCGTGGCGGATCGGTCGCCATCGCCTCTTGGTCGCTTGGGGTCTTCAGGTGTGCGGAAGGCCCTCTTGAACTGCGAGCACTCGCGAACGGTGTGGGTGGCTCCCTCATGGAACCCACAAGGGCTGTCGAGCGTCGCGTTGAACTCATCCACGTTGAACGTCGAAGGTCGACGTCCCTTCATCGCAAGCACCTCGGAAGGTCGCTTGCGCAGCTTGGAGCAGGAATCTCCAACAGTGCCAGAAGTGCCTGCGTCGCATTTGGCGTCGTAGTCAAACTGGTTGACCATCGCCTCGTCGGTGTCAATGAGCTTGTTGACGACCTCCATGAGAGCCGCGACGGTGGTGGCTCCGGACTCATGGATCTTCTCAAAGATCTTGCGATCCCTGACGCCCTTCTTGTAGCTGTCGACAACCTGATCATCTCTGACGCCCACGCAGGTGTTGCGGTTCTCGAAGAACCAGTTCGTGTAGTCGCGAAGCTGCTCATTGGGCTTTATGGTGACCCTCCCGAGGTTGAAGGCGTTCCCAAGGCGATTGTAGGTCGCCTGGAAGTTGGACGTGAAGGCCTGGGATAGGTCGGCCCAAGTCTTGATGCTGCCGGCTGGGAGGTTGTTGAGCCAGAGTGACAGCGCATCACCCATGACCAGCGGGAAATAAGCCGCCATGTGGTCGAAGTTGCCGCCGGCCGCTTTGACAGCGACGTAGTAGGTGGACAACCAGATGTTGGGGTCGGAGCGGCCGTCGTACTTCTGGATGTTGGGCTTGAAGTTGTCGGGGTAGACCACCGCCCTGAGGCGAGGCGCCAGCGCGGGGAAAGAGGTGATGGCTATGTCGTCGGCACCACCGCCAGCCTGAGCACCGCCTCTGCATTTTGCAGGGGCGACGATCTCAGATCGAGGCTGGCGATCCGGGTTGGGGGCGACGACCACTGGATGGTCGTAGCTCGCCTCGTACTGTTGGCACTTCTTACGTCGTTACTAGATTTACAACGGCGCCAGAAAGCTTGTTGCCACTTGCTACCGTCGCTACTGAATATGCAACAACTCCAGAAGGCCTGTCGGTATACTACATGATCACAAATAAATCCGCAAGCGCACGGATACCGATGTAGCTTTCACCCGGGAGTATTCAAAGGAATCGATTTCCACGGGGAACGAGAAGTACTCTAGTCCTAAGCATATTCATCTGGGGGCGAGTGCGGATAAAAGGATGACGACGAAGAGAAGAGAGATGAACGATAGGAGAGTAAAGAGGGTACTTGATACGGAAACTTCAGCTCTCTCAACTAATCAAGCGATTAGGATATTACTTGCACTTGTCTTGATCGGGGGATGCACACTCCGGCTACGGAAAGGGATGAGAAGGGAGCCATTACGTACACCACTCTTACGATGCCTACAGGACTAGCCACTCTCACGTTGTGGAATACAGAGGCCGGACGGGGCTGTCACTACCCGCCGGCTACCACAAGCAGTCCGTGGGGCTAGGTGTATTTCAAGGTAACCTCAAGTCTAGGCACTGCGCTTACACTATCGATCACTACTTCACTCAGCGCTCAAGCAAAGCAATCACTCAGAACAAGATAAACTTACTATGGTATGAACGTGAAACGATAAGACAAAGACAAGTAATAATAATGCTTAATTAATTAGTGGGGACCAGAGTTACCGAACAAGACCCGGATGTAGCTACTAGAAGAGGAGTTGCATCCGCCGAGGCGCGAGCTAGAGGAGGGGCCGACACTCCGGCTCCTCCTGGAAACTCTCACCTCAACTCTCTCCCTATTTTCTAACTATAATGGCAGCGCTTCGCTTCTTCAAGGCTCTTCTCTTGTGTGTGTTGAAGTGAGAAATGGGCTTTTATTTATAGGGGAGGAGACTTGGGAGAGTGGAGGACCTCCCCCTCTTTCCTGGGGCGCAACCGGCCTTCCCACAGCACTGTAGCATGCATGGGAAGGTGCCTGAGGCGGTGGAGAAGAAAACCGGGTGAAAACCGCATTCTAAGGCCTTGAACCGGAGCTGAACCGGTCGAACCATGGCTGAAACGCGCAGAAAATGGGAAAAACCGGCCGAACCCAGCAGCCCATGCAAACCGACGTCACGCCGGCCTATCCTGCATTGCCACGCGTCCGGCCGGGGGGGTTCCCGCGCGCTCACGCGCTGGCGACCCGCGCGCCCGGCTCCGCACCAACCGGCGGCCGCCACGTCGCCCCGCGGGACTCACCCGCGCGCGCGCCCGTGCGACCGGCGGTGGCCGCCTCGCCCATTGGCTGGCTGCCGCGTGGCCCACCCGGGTCCCCGCGCGCGCCCGTGATGCGCCGTGGCGCGGCTCCGCAGCCACTCCAGTGTCGCCACGTGGCAGTTCGTGGTAGCACCGGCGCGGATGAGCTACGGCAAGGCCCAGGTGACGTCAGCTTGCGTCATGTTTTGTCTTTTTCATATCTCCTTCGTATGAACTCCAAAGTAGGCAAATAATATATCCATTTCGATTGTCTCGACGAGCCCGTCACAATGGCGTAGTCCAATTGGCATTTGAGGTTGTTTGTGATAATGCCATATTTTATTCTATAATTGCTCATCTACACCTGCGACCAAATATACACCAAAGCTTGTGGAATTTGTTAGATTATAACCCTATAGCTATGGTGCACACTTTCATGGAGTAACTTTTATCCGAAGTTGACGGTCGAAAATAGGGACTTAACGACTGTCAACAAGCTCCCCCACACTTAGCCCTTTGCTCGTCCTCGAGTAAAGGTTAAGGACTAGGGTAGAAAACATGAATCCAAAATGATATGATGCAAGCATGTAAGATATTCCAAGGCATACCTGTACTTGTGACTCTTTGGGGTGTCTACCATGTCATCTTGGATGATTGAAGAATGGAACGGCTGGATTTGAATCACCTCAACTCCTTTTGTAAAGTAGCTTGGGTTTTTTATAATAATTTTTTTTCAAAACTTAGCCTTACTTGACTCTTCAAATGATGCTCTCGGATCGCTCAGTGTGCATGATTCCTTACCAAGGCATTAAACTCGCATTTCTTCAACCTACTTCTAATGATGGCTATATGTGGAGCTCAAGGTAGGGTTGAACATAAAAGGCATACTTGTATCACATAATATTGCAAAGTCAAAAACCGGATCCAAGAAGAAAACTCGTCATACAATCTGATCAAGATGTGCAAGTGTGTGGGAAGGGGATGATATGGTAATATGCACTCCTTGTTGTATGATCTCTCTCCCTTTGAACTTTATTTGAGAACATGGCTATATATATATTTTTTCTTTTTCATCATGCTTGAGAAGAGTTTCTCTTTAGCATCTGTCTTTATCTCTTTTTTTTAGCTCATGTCTCTTTTGAAGGAAAATCTAGGGAGAGAGAATCATAAATTGAATGGAGTGTTTATTTTTGTGGATGGATGGATGTTGCTAACTTCCAGTGTAGAAGTTTAGCATATGAAGGTGGAGTGTACGTGATCTTGATCATGAAAGCATGAAAAGCTTCTAGCAAGGGTCACAACAATTTGACAAAGCTCAATGTAATAACAAGCAGCATATGTATGAGGTTTTCTAATGTAAACAACATATGGCTTTGGTGGGAATATATCATCACTGAGGAGCTTGTAAGGCTATTTTTTTTCAAGTAAAACATCCCAAGCACTTTGTCAGAGAGAGTAAGGTTCATCGCATCGGACCATATCTCATTAATCAACCATTTAGATGAACATGTTTTCCTAATGATATTTGTTCACAAGCAATAGATGTATGTGCTAGGAATAAAGAACATGCAAGCCAATCAATGGAAAACATGTATAGCAATGGAGCATCAAGATTCATTGAGTTTAATTTAACGATTATCTTATGAAAGGAATTATAACTCATGAATCATGGAATTGGGGGGATAGAATTTTTCAAACCATGATATCCCTTTGAATGTCGGAAGAAGTTGACTCTCGATACCTCCCCCACACTATCTTCTGCTGCATCTTTTCCTGCACACTTTTAGACAAAGATGAGATAAATGGATTTGGCTAGTACAGATTGTACTAGCCAAATCAAAGCAAAGTTTTATTTATATGGTGAACATCGGGCAACCTCCCGGAAGGGCTTTGTTTAAAGTCAGAAGCAGGACATATCTAGCTAGGCAAGATGCATGAGCTAACATCATCTCCAAATTAGGATAAGATTTTGTATGAGAGGAGCTTTACTCGGGATGCTCACATACCTCCCCCACACTTGAAGTTTGCATTGCTGAGCAACAAAACTCAAGTGTGTGGAGATCAAGCTTCCTTTCATAGTCGTTCTCTCACCAAAAACTTACCAAAGTGTTATAGTTGATGTAGCTCACATGTTCGTAGGCATCATCTGTCCATCATTCATCTTGATCTCCACCTGAAAGGTTAGCGACCAAAAATACCCGATGGACAATCTTATCCTAGAAACAAGCTCTTGCTTTTATTTGAAAGGGGAAATAAATCTAAGCTAATCCAGGCTATCTCCTGGTAGTGCTTTGTTTACAGTCATAAGCTCGACCATGGGAACTTCTTCTTGTAGCTATCATTGGTGATGCCATTCCCGCCTCACCACCAATCGTTAATGTGTTAGTGAACCTTTAGCTGCAAGGTTAGTGCCACAATGCACTCACGAGATCTGCAATACTTATGGTGGACATATGCATCTACAACCATCCTTCTAAACTTTTTGCAAAGGAGAACCATAAGGCGGTTGTAGTCCTGATGTGTGCTCTGTGCACTGAGCGTGGCTGACTCTGGAGAGACATGATGCAAACATGGTTCCTGAGGTGAATCAAGAGTAAAGCTACCATGCTTGTCGATAAGATCCTTTCCTTTGGACCCTAGAGTCAGCGCCTTATAGATTTCCATGGCCCATGAATCCTCCATCTCAAGAGATGCATCATGTATGAACAATGTTGATTCTCGACCACGGTCGGAAACAACATGATACGGGCCAGTAGGAAGAGGCTCAAACTCGATCAAAGGTGATGATGATCGTTCGTCTTCACAAAGGTGAAGCGGGTCTTCCGAGTCATACTCCTAAGAAGTAGAGAATTCTACAATCTCAGCGAGAACGGGCTCGGACGACACGAACAGAGATACATGCATCATCTCCTCAAACGGGTTTTGCTTGGGAAGCGGCGTCACCATAGAATTTTCTGAGAACAAGAGAGTGGTGGCCGAAACGGCTTCCCTAAGCTTTTCATCTAGGCTCCCTTTAGATGCATCGAGAAGTTTTTCTATAGGGGAGCCTAGGAGGAGATCAAGATCGAGGACATCAAAGACGTGGAAGTCTAGATTAACCTTAATCTTGTCTACTAGGAGTGGCACAGCACATGCAACACCCCGACACTCAAGAATGTGTCCCGAGAGACAACTCTTGAGGAGCTTGTTGGATGGTCTTAGCGTCACATTGCCCAATAAAGTGTACGCTAAGTGCCATGGCATAATATTAACCTCCATGACAGGGTTAAGATGGGCTTCTATGGTAACCCCTTTTATGGAACAAGGAAGGATCGTAGAAGGTGAACAAATCCAAAGTGCTTCGGAAAAGTGCTCCACTCCAGTCGACCACTTCATTTCCATGGCATCCATGATAGATGCTTCGGTTGGAGGATTAGGAGGCAAAGGAGGGACCGTAGGCCTAAGGGAAGATTCTGTCAAAAGCTTTCTAGCTGGCTGGATTTGGACAGAAGAGGGCTCCTTCCCTTGTTCGGCATACAAGGGATTCAAGGTGTCTTCGGGATTCTCAGTGGAATCATCCTCGAATCGGTCATGGAGCTTTGCTATTGCATTCCGTGCACGAGCTAAGGAAACGGTTTGTGTGGATTCATCTAGTTGCACGGCTAGGCTACCATTAGCCATTTCTTGGAAAAATCTCTCGGTAGGCCGACCTATAAGAATAGGTATGTCCGGATTATCGTAGACATGAAAGTCTAGAAAGATCTCGGCCTCATTGCCAACTACCGGGACTGTTCTGACAACACCGCAACATTCCAACATGGTCCCATAAGGATCTTGAAAAATCTTTCGGGACGAATATAGGGTCATGTTGGGATAGAGCTGTTGGGCAAGAGATTTTGAGATGATATTTATCCCAACAGTGGGGTTGTACTGGACATCCATCATGACGCCTTGTATTTCATAGGAAAGAAGAGTGGACGGCATGATGAGTCTAACTACCTCGGGCGATGTCTCGGCTTCTCTCAACCATTCCACACTCATAGCCGCCGACAAGCATTTAAGGTCTTCTTTGAGAATGGGCTTATCGGGTTGGCTAGCATTTTGTTGAAACAGAGAGTTGCACGCTCGAGGTTTTGGTTGGATCGGAAAATTCTGAACGGATATTCTTAAAAGTTGAAGAAAAATGGAATGAAGAAATTAAACTCTACCAAAATACATATGCACAACAAAATCGGTCTTAAATTTTTGAATACTTTGAACCAACAACCTTCTGATAACTAATTTGAAACAACACTCTAGTAGGACCTTGTTTCAATCTTTTTTGTTTGACTTGTTACGCCAGTACAAATGAGATGAATGACATTGTTCTATCCCCAGCAAGATGCTGACAACAAAATAGAGCAAGACTGAACTTTAATTCTTACCCTACTTCCTAGTATTTTCAGTTAAGTGCATGATGTCTTCGTGCAGTAAGTTCTCTGTATCAAAGCATCAAACCATTGCTCAGTCCTAGATCAAAGGTAAAAATTAAACATACACTTCCAAGAAGGGCACCTGGCAGATCTATAGGATAGGACATGGACATGAGCACATGTTTAACCCTGTAGAAAGGGAAGGAGAAAGAGGAGAGGAGAGGGAGAAGGGGTATATGCACCTGGAGGAGCCGAATCAAGGCGGTAGTTGGAGCAGTAGCAGTCTCCGCTGCCGCCACCACTGCTTGACGAACCCTAGCAGGAAAATAAAAGAAGTGGGGAGGGTATGAGGTGGAGGAGGAGATGGAGGGAGGGGAGGAGGAGGAGGTGGTGGCGCACCTGCCCGGCGTGGTCGGGCTCGCCGCCGGCGTCGCGAGGGAGAGGTAGGTAGGTGACGACGGCGACTGAGGAAGAAGAGCACGGGGAGGCACGTTGGTGGAGGACGACGAGAGACGGAGAGAGAGACGTGGGAGATTGTTTTCCACGGGTGTTCCATTATGTTCTTTTCTCCCGTGGATTGGGGGATCCTATATGTCTTCCGGAAGGTAGATAAGCATGCGAACTTCCAGCCCACCAAGAGCCCATCTAAATGATGTTTTTTATTTTCCCACCAGCCCACTAATAATTATTAAATTAAAAATGTTCCAACATTTTTCAAAAATGTTACAACATTTTTTTCTTCAACGTTTCTAGTAATTTTTCGTCAACATTTTATAAATGTTCCAACATTTTTTTAGTCAACATTTTTCTGGAGGCTTCTTCCAACATTTTTCTGGAGGCTTCTTCCAACTTTTCGTCAACATTTTATAAATGTTCCAACATTTTTTTAGTCAACATTTTTCTAGAGGCTTCTTCCAACATTTTTCTGGAGGCTTCTTCCAACATTTTTAAGGAATGTTGGTTTCGTCAACTATTTTTTGTCAACATTTTTAAAAATGTTGGACAATATTTTTCTCTTTTTTGGACTTCTTCCAACATTTTTCAGAAATGTTACAACATTTTTATGAAATGTTGGTTTCGTCAACTATTTTTTTTCAATATTTTGCGAAATGTTGCAACATATTTCAGAAATGTTGGATTTTTTTTACGGTTTCTACCTCCCGAGGCCGGCGGTCGGTGGCGCAGTCACGCGCGGAGGACCGGCCGACGGCGCACCGGGCGGCGAGCAGGCGCGATCGCACGGGGCCGGGGTCCGGCGAGCTCCACGCCGCGGTGGCCATGGAGGTCGGGCCCCTGGCCGCGGCGCTCGGGCACACGGTGGCGCGCGGGACGGCCGCGGCGGGCCACCGGGAGGCGCGCGACGGGGTCGGGGTGGCCGCGGTGGGCCACCGGGCGCGGGGGCACGGCGCGCGGGCGGGCACCGGGCGGCGGCGGCGCAGGGGAGGTGGAAGAAGATAATCTAGGGTTTGTAGTTGTTGGGCCAGTTGGGCTGTTATTTGGGCTCTTGGTGGGTTATAGTTGGTTAGGTAAAAAACTTCCGCAAGGTATATAGGATTTCCGTGTGGATTGACCGGGTTCCGAAGGCCTTCCACTTCTAAACACAGACCGCCAAATGCACTTTTGGCCTAGGACGGAAAATTCACCCCGGCGTGGGCTGGGCTCCACGGGAGGCGGGGTTTGGGCTGCTTTCCACGAAAAAAAACTCCAGTTGCGAAACAAGGCCTTCCTTACTGGTCAGACCTCGGCAGTCACAAGCTAGTCAGACCTGCTGCGCGTCCGTCAGTCCGTCACATGCGCGCAACTGCGCTCGCCGCATCCTCACCTTTTCCGACCCAGCTCTAAGGCCAGTCTCAGTGGAGATGTCATGAACACGATTACCTAGAGTGACACATCATCTAAAAACATTTAAAACTATAATGAAACACCTCCCTCTCAATGCATAGTTTCATCTATTGTTGTTTTCTAGGTTGCATGCAAGACACAAGTTGTCTAGGTAACTGTGTAGGGAGGGTTTCATCCTCATGAAACTCATTTTACCTCTCTCTTCATTAATACACTGCCACATCATCAAAAGTGCTTACATGACAGCCTATTTAATATCTATGAAATCCCCACTGAGACTGGCCTAAGTGACCATTGCTGGTGCCTCTGAAATCTGAACGCCGCAAAATGAATCATACAAAACTTTGTTTTCGGTACCATTCTCTGGCCTCTCAGTGATCCACGTCATCCACTAATGTCATCCCACTATATGCCACAAGCCCGACAACTATCAGCGCTGCAGCTTTATTACTATAAGCACAAATGCACAGCAGCTCAACCGGCTAAGCACGCAGACGTGCACAGAAGCTCAACCGGCCGGCTAGCTTTGGTCTTCTTTATTAATCATCTCAGCACGGCAGCTCTCAGAAGAAACGGGCACCTCAACACGCACTAATGATGGGAGATGAAGAACCTCCGTTCAGTACAAAGGCCGGACTCCCTCACCATCCAGTCCTGGATCCGTTCGCCTCCCTTGCCATCAAGCCGCTTGCAGTGTTCACGCTCTCGGCTTCCTCGCTGCCCAGTTTAAGGAACCATCGGGCTGCCTCTCTCATCATCCAGTGCAGCGCCTCGCCATCCAGGACTACCGCCCTCGCTGTCCAGCCCAGCATCTAGGTGTGAGGGCTGCTCAGCCTGTCTCCGTTCTCCCATTTCACGTGCTATTAGAAAAACATACATCAATTTTCCATTTGTGTTTCTCACAGTTTCATCGAGTCTCATGCACTCAATATATTAGATGTATTGCCTCTTTGAAACATCTTGAATTTTGTAGGTTCATATGAAATAGTTTTGCCTCAATTTTGCATGTTCATATGAATTGATTTCACCTCTGAAATTTTGCAGGTTAATACGAAGTAGTTTTGCCTCAGTTTTGCATGTTCATGGGAATTGATTTCACCTCTGAAAATAGCAGGCACATTAGTCTACTTTAGTCAATCCGGTAACATTCTCTTCTTCAACTTTACTAGCATTTCTAAGTCTGTAGTTGTCATGATTATGTTAGTTTTGAAAATTAATTATTTTTTTGAGAAGTTGACAATTAATTATTATGCGCACATCCTTAAGTTGCGCAATCAATCAGTTTTTATTTCAGTTTTACATAATCTTGGTGTCCCACTTTTGCAATCATATACACATTGAAGCTATTTTCACCGAAGAGAACTCCTAGAAAAAATTGAAAAGTAGTTCGATCATTGCAAATGTATGCTACTTCGTCAGTAAACCGCATACTCATCATCCTCATTTATATATTAAATAAAATATGATTTATGCAAAATTTACATTCAAGTCAAAAAGGCTCAAAAATCAGAAATGTATCGAACAATCATATAAATTTATGCAAAATATCCCGCAGCAACGCGCGGAGTACCACCTAACATAAATTAATAACCAGGGGTGGTTTAAGAAATATGGACGCTGTAAAAGAGCAGTGCTTTTTTCTACCGTTTTACCCGTCCCCCGACGTGATCCGACGGTCCGACCCTGTCTCTCTCCCTTCCGTCCGCTTTCTCTCTCTAGGGTTTTTCCCCACTTCGCTTTTCCTCCCCACCTGCTCTCTCTCTCGTCCCCATCACCGTCGCCATCACCCCCCCTCTCTCACCTCAGCTCCAATGGCGGACGCCGACGCTAACCCCCCGCCCCCCGACGCCGCGGCCTCCCCGATCGCCTCGATCTCCCCCTCCAACGTCGGCGCCGGGGATGCCACGGACGCTGAAGCGGACTCGATCGAGAAGCAGCTAGCCGGGCTGGGCATCGCCGCAGCGGGCGGGGGCGTGTTCCCGGAGCCCTCGGGCTGGGACGACGTCCCCGTCCCCGTCCCTGTCCCCGAAGCCGTCGCCGACGTCGATGAAGTCGCCGGTGAGAAGGTGCGGGGCTCACCAGCGCCGGCAGCGGCGGGGGCCGCGGCTGCGGATGCCAAGGTGCGCTTCCCCCGCCGGCCCGGGGAGCCGGACTGCACGTACTACCTCAAATTCGGCACCTGTCGCTTCGGGATCAAGTGCAAGTTCAACCACCCGTCGCGGAAGAAGAAGAGTAGTAGAGTATGTCCCGGACGCTTGGCCTTGGACTGGGCCAGTAATAAAAGCTCTCTGCTTATTTTTCGGTGGGATTTTTGTTTGGGGGGGGGGGGGGGTTTGATCCGGTTCTGGTGAATGGTGATGGCGAGTTGGGTTTGGTGGTTTGTGCGTGGGGGGGAGTGAAAAGGAGACGGATTTTGCACTTTTGTTTTGCTCTGTGTGTTTGTGACCTTCCATTGCCTTCGATGTGTGGATTTGCAGGCGAGAGGCAGCGGGAGCTACAGCAGCTGCAATAAAGCATCTCCGCCTGATGATGATCAGGTGATTTTGCCCTTCTATGCTTGCTGCTGCATGTGTGCCTCCTGCCATTTGCGCATGCATGTTTGTCTAATTTTGGCACCTTGATGATACTCTTGATCGGCTTTGCCAAAAGAGACTAAGAGGGACTTGTGTTTTTTTCTTTTGGTGTGTTGTGTTGTAAATACACCAATTTTGGTTTTTATTGGCTATCATGTCGGGAGTGGTGAATGAAGCCAGGTGGGACTGGGGGAAGCAATTGAGTGCGCCGGTTTTGTATGTTTTATGTGTGTATGTAGTTGTTCCATGAGGGATCTAGATGCATTTCAACATCTTATGCTGTTGACACCAGATAGGATGTTCCGTTTTGTATATTATTGGCCAGTGCATGTCAAATTGCTTGTTCTGTTGGTATGAAGTGGGCTTTGGGGATATGCTTGCACTATATCTTTCAGCATAGAAGCTTGGATTTTCTACCCATTTATTCAATTATAATGCATATTAACTGAATTGAACTTGTTGTATTGGCATGACCCAGTGAGATAAACAAGTGCCTGGAATGGGCTACACATTCTTTTTACCACATCTTTAGGTGTTCTTTACATCCAAGTGCACCCAGGTCCCACATGTCCTAATCGGCAATGTTTGCTATGATTTGTCTGTGGATTGTAATAATGAATCATAAATGTGGACACTGCTCAAAGTGTGACTCTTTCCTTTTTTTGTTGTTTCAATGTGATTTTGGAGCCCCATAGTTTCTCTTCTATTTTTAATTGTAAATAGGATAACATTATGTAATTTGTTACTCTCTGGGCTAATATAATAAACAAATTGAATGATCACTAAAGGCCAGAATGACTTGAAAAAGCTTCTAAGCCTGAATGATAAGCTCAATAGATCATGTCCATGTTATACCTAATGAAGATTGAAGAAGCTCAAGATCTTCCACAAGTTCTTTAATTTCAAGATGTATAGGCTAGCCTTCCACTTTGCATCGTTATCTCCCTTTACTATCTATCATGGTACTAATATGAAGATTGTCCATTTAAATTGTGTTTCAAGTGCTCCCGCTTTGCGACATCAAATTTCCTACCTTACCAGAAAGTTGAAGAAAAGATTGTCTAATTCAAATTGAAAATCTCACCACAGCAAGGCTGTTTGTTCTTTTTCCTAATTTTGGTTCTTCACCTGTTGGATATCCTGTTGATAACACGTTATTTTGAGTAGCCTTGTCCTTGTGGTTGCATGACTTCCATTTGTTTTGAGAAACTTTAAGTATGTTTTGTTGAGTAATAATTACAAATTGAGGGATCCTTACCAAAAAATGGAAAAATTACCAACAAATTTGAGATCACCCACTTGAATTAAAAAAAACATGGCAGCTACATAATATATTGCCTTCTGCCATTAGTACTTACCCATTACTTTAATGTACCTTTTTGTGGACTGTTTGTGCACTTCATGATCAGTACTGCACAGAGATATTTGAAGTCACGTCATAACTTTTAGACAAACTATAATTGACTTTTATAAGGATCATGTTTCACATACTTAGAAATTTTCTTGGATGTATTTCTAATAATGTCAATCATGTGTTTGGGCTACTTTAATATATTTATAATAATGGTTTTGTATTAAATTAGTAATAACTGTATTTAGAATTATACATTTTGCACACAAACCTTTGACTACTCTCTGATTGCTGTTTCTAATTATTTATCTGACTTTTGGCCAGGCTCCTAGAGAAGAATACGAAGGCCTTGTTCCAGATATTTCAGAATCTGTGGTGAGCCATATTTTACACACTTTGTACACAATATTGTGAAAAGATAATACATACACCCCAAATTGTAGACAATTATTTATATTTGAGATAAATGTGCATTGGTGGTTCACTAGCCACTACCATGAAATAGATCCAGGGTGATGTATGACTGGTGAAGTGTGATGCCATCTTCCTCTCATTTTTCATTTTTTATTTAGTTTCTGACATAAATAATGCACACTATACTGAATTTTGATTGGCTTTGAAGCAACTTGAAAGGAATGCCTCCATAATCTATTACTGCCGAAAACATAGGATGCTATCAGTTTGTGATCAATTTTAGTCATAAAATTATACGGCTTGATTCCTCACTTGCTTTTTTAATGTACATGTTGATAAATTTACTTCTGCTAATTTTCTGATTTTCTGCAGAGCTCTGATGATAAGGGGAGTTCATCTAACTCAGAAAATCATAGGAAGGCCTCATATGAGGTTAGTATCTCCTTAGGATTTTATGGATTGGTTAAGTTCTTGATCTTTGTCAGATGTTGTTCATTATTGGCATTGATTGCATCGTGCTTGCAGAACCAGTGAAATGCCAGTGTTTTGTCAGATGTGTTCGTTATTGGCATTGATTGCATCATGCTTGCAGAATTAGTGAAATGCCAGCTGTTTAACCTTCAGTACCAACTTAAATAAGTGCACTTCTTTCTGCCTTTTTTGAGCTCAGTGTTTGATGCCTATTGTTGGAGTATAAGTGAATTGCCCACCATTCCCTATCAGCTTAAGCTTTTGGGTTGAACGGGTTGGCGCATGCAAGCCAGGGGGGTGGCGTATTGCGTATCCGATACTGTCAGATACGGATACGCTTTGGATACGTTTCCAGCCGTATTTCAAAATAGGCCTGCTAATGGGCACATTACCCGCCGCAAACCCACCCCTCCCCGTTATTAATAATCAATTCTACCAACCCACCCCACTCCACCCCATTTAACTTGTCTACCCATCCCGCCCCGCCCCATTGTGTGCGGGTATAAATGGGTTGCAGTTATTTGCTCTTTTGCTTGCAACAACTACGTCAAGAGTCGGACATTAAAACTTAAACCTCGCGTTCACACTTTAAAATTTTGGACAAATTGACTGAAATTTCTGCAGATGACTCAAATTGACAGCCCGCTAGTTTGTGCAAAGTGGTGCGACCGGACGTATACGTGGGCCCCACATCAATAGTCGGACCCTAAATTAAAACCTCAAACCTCACGTTCACACCTTAAAAGTTTAGAGAAATTGGCTGAAATTTGTGCAGATGACTCAAATTGACAGCCCCCTACTTTGTGCAAAGTGGTGCGACCGAATCTATACGTGGGCCCCACATCAATAGCCGGACCCTAAAATAAAACCTCGCGTTCACACCTTAAAATTTTTGAGAAATTGGCTGAAATTTGTGAAGATGACTCAAATTGACAACCCGCTACTTTGTGCAAAGTGGTGCGATCGGACCTATACGTGGGTCTGTGTTATGAGTCGGACCTTAAAAATAAAACCTTGTGTTCACACCTTACAATTTTTTATTTGAGAAATTGGTTGAAATTTGTGCAAATGACTCAATTTGATAGCCCGCTACTTTGTGCAAAATGGTGCGCCTAAACTTATACATGGGCCCCGCGTCAACAGATGGATCTTAAAAAACCAAGTACAACCCGCCCAACCCACATTTGTCTTATACCCAACCCGCCTCAACCCATTACCGTGTGTTTGGTTGGGGGTTGGGTGGGTTGGAGTGGCTCCGACCCTTGTTTTGGGGACGGCTCCAACCCCTCCTTTGTTTGGTTCATTTTTTGGGTTAGGGATGGATTCGCTCCAACATATGTTTGGTTGAAGGAATCCAAAATCTGGGATGGATTGCAAAATAACACCCTTAGTGAGGGCAACTTTGCATCAGGAACCCTGAAGATCTGATAAACTAAGCCCATATGAGTAAATTCTTCTCTCTGGCGATTTTACAAAGTGAACACAACAATTTTATTTGCATCTAACTCCTTCCATCCCTCAGAGACGGGCGGCAGGGCCGCTCCCTGGCGGCGGAGGGGTCACGCGGGGGGAGAGCCACAACCAGCTACACCCACATCTGGAGGGACGGTGTGAGGCGGCGGGCGGGCGGTGAGGCGTCGTCTTCGTCAAACTCGGCGGGCGGTTGGATTCGCGCAACTGAGTTCGTCGTTTTTGCTGGGGTCGGGGACGGGCGCCGCTAGCTTCGCCGTGGGGTCGGGGACGGGCGCCGCGAGCTCTGCTATGGGGTCGGGGATGGGCTCCGCGAGCTCCGCCGTGGGGACTGGCAGCTCGTGGCAGTCGGACCCTGCCGTAGGGTTGGTGGCGGGTGGGTCAGAGGCCTCACGACGGTGGCGGGCTTCGGCAGCTCGACGAGCGGCTCAAGCCAGGCCGGCGGTGGGGCGCGCGTAGGTCCGGCGGGATGCCTCGCGATGGTGGCGGGAGGGACGGGCGGCTTGAGCGGAGAGGATGTCATGAGCACAAACCCAGACGGAGAAACGCGGGTTGGCTTCGTCCGCCAGATTTTGACGGATGGAGCCGACCCGCATCTGGGCGGAATATTCCCCTACGGGGATGGCTCCAACCCACTCGCCCTCCATCCAAACGCATAAAAAACGGGTCCGCTCCAACCCCAACCAAACACACAGTTAGATATTAAAAACCCATTTCCACCTGTCCAAACACACCCCGTGCAATAACCCGCTCCATAAAACTCATTTCAATCTGCCCCATTAGCAGGCCTATCCCAAAAAAAAGAGATTCATACTGGATTGGATACATGTATCCGACATGGCTCAAAGGTAGAAGTTGAGGTCTTGGGGATGAAAGAAGCCATGCTTAGGCGCTGCGTTGGCCGCCGGTCCTGGGCTGCGCATGCACCACCGCCGCCCTCCTCACGCGCGCCGCCCGTGCCACCGCCGCCTGCGAAGGGGGAGGGCGGGAGTGCTCCACTGCCGGGTCTGAACCAGAGGGAGGGAGGGGAGGCTGTCCAGCGACCGGATCTGATGACTCCCGCCAAGATTAGGGTGTGTTGCCGCCGGAATCGCCGCTGCCATCGGAATCGCAGAGTAGAGTGTAGAGGCTTCGGTTGCGGCTTGTGGCAGCTGGTCAGCGAGTGGAATGGCAAGGGGAGGGTACATATGGACGTATGGTGGGCTGTCTGGGCCGGGAAACAACAGGCTGGTGGCCCATATATTCCAAATCTCCTTCATTTTTTTTCTTTTCCTTTTACCTTCCCTGTTAAACCAGTGAATATCTATGTGATACTTTTTATTTTATATATACTTATTAATTGTCCTAGCCATATCCCCGTGTTAGTGTTTTCTTGGAAAAGTGCATATCCCTGTATGTGTATCCGTGTAACAGAGCCAGAGGTCTCGAGTTTGAATCCTGGTGGGCGTGATCAAATAAAATAATTGCAGCACACTCCAATATCCACGTATGCGGCTTGAGGGAGTCTGTACGTGAGGGGGAGTGTTGGAGTATAAGTGAAATGCCCACCTTTCCCTATCAGTTTAAGCTTTTGGGTTGAACTGGTTGGGCATGCAACTCAATAACTACTGTGTTTTAATTGTTCCAGGTTATTGATATGAAGGGGATAATGGAGCCAAAGGAAAAGGTTATGTCAAAGAACACTATCATGTGAACTAATCTTGAGATTGCTTGATTGATGTAACTACATTTGAAACTTAAGTACTCATATCTTATGTTGGCAGATTTTGGAAGAGCCTGAGAAGGGAATTTGTTTCAAGAAGTTAGACGAGACAAATAACACAAAACAGAAGGTTAGGGTTTATAGGCAGAGGTCATGCAATTTTTAAGCATTATATATTGTTAGGTTTTATCAAGTAATGTATTGGAGCATTCTACATCCCCAGAAACTCCATGTTTGCATGATGATATAGATTCATTCCCGACCAAAGTCCGGTCCTAATTTATCTTATGTGGTTCCCAAAAAAAAAAAGATCTATCTTATGTGAAGCCTTTGTGCTATTGTATTATATCCTGATTTTTTTCTATATGTTTTCCGATTGTTGAGGTTTTGAAGGGTGCCAAGGATAAAAGAAGGGAAACCTTTTCGGAAGGTAGTGCTCAGGAGGAGTGCAAGGTTTGTTTGTGCCTGTTCATCATGTTGATAAATTTGTTGATTGACTTTCCTCCCGAAGCATATTTAACTCAAATGGTATTGGTGCTGAGGACCAGCTCCGCTAAGTTATAAGGGCCTGTTTGTTTCCTTTTTGGTTTATAGAATCTAGCTTTTGGACTGAATTGTAAAAACTTAGATTCAAAAGCTGGATGTTAGGCAACCTGGGTTGAGTGGGTTGGGTTGTTGGGTTTGGATATCAAAAGTCTACGATGCTCTCAACTGTTTCAGAGGCGAGTGGGTAGGGTTGGTGGCAGTGCAGGTAATTTTTCATCAAGTTTTTTTTTCAAATCGAGAGCATCCCCCCATTTCCATTGCTACAACGGAAATACCAGATGTCTTCCACCTAGCTTGAGACAGGTTAGGGGGAGTGTGTTCCTGTCAGGGTGATGTTGTGCTCCCCAATAATTCACTCAATTCACTCAAGTGTGTTTTTGTGGGTTCTGTAGGCAGTTTGGTAAATGCGATCACATTGCAGATTCCACAATCCAACCAACTGGGTTTGAGTGAATTGTTGGATTGATACAATCTGAGGCCAAAAGGTGTCTGTTTGTTCCGCTTCAGCTTATAGAAGTTGGATTCCAAAATCTGGAGGGGAAACAGAGTTACAGACAGGCCCTAAGCCAATAATAATGTCTTATGGCTTGAACCATGAGCCATCCAGGACCAGATCAAAGAGGTGGAATTCCATCTCTTTCCAGCATGCCTATCTGAAAAATGAATTTGTTCTCATGTTGCCCTAGCCTTCAGACTGGTGTAGCTACAGCCGCTTTCAGGAGCTTCCTAATTTTGTTCATTAGTTGGAGTTATGTATACTTAGACGCAACTTTTTCTCGACCTGCAGGGGGGGGGGGGGGCGACAGCCCCCAGGCAGTTTGTTAAGAAGACCACCTCACATAGGTCAAGAAAACCCCCGAACCCCTGCCCGACCCTAGGCCTTAGATCTTTGCTTTGGTTTCTAGTTGCTTATTTTCCCCATTGTGTACCTATGTAGTCAGCATAAGCTTGTGCATACATATCTTATATAAAATCTAAGGTATCAAGTTGGGATTACATCTTTCATGGCAAGGATATTGCTCTCATGTGTATCCTATAACATATTGTACCTTGCAGTATTATTCAACAGCAGGTGGATGCAAATTTGGGAAAGCTTGTAAATACCTCCACCGTGAGGGAAAAGAAGGGAGAGCAGAGGTTGAAAAGGTTGACCTGAACTTTCTAGGTCTTCCACTGCGACCAGTAAGTCTTACATTATTTATGCAGCTCATATCTGATTTTTGTTTAATATCTAGGTGCAATCATTATTAATGATTCAGGCACCAAATTAACAAGAAAAATCTGAAATTTTTTGGATGCATTTATCAACTCAGTTTACCTTTATATATGGAATTTTCGAAGGGATAAGTTCATTTTGATCTTGTAGGGTGAAAAGGAGTGCCCGTTCTATATGCGCACCGGGAGCTGCAAATTTGCCACTAACTGCAAATTTCACCACCCAGATCCTACAAATGTACCTTCAAAAGAACCAGTTTTGGAACATGAGAATGGGGATAGACCACAGCAAAATGTCCAAGGGCTCTCTCAGTCCAGTGTTCCGATATGGCCTGAACAGAGAGCATTGAATGATCAACATGTTCCTTTTCTAGCTCCAGCACCATGGTACAATGGAGGAATGATGCCACCTCAAGCAATGTATCCATCTCCTGACTGGAATGGGTATCATCAGGTAAATGTACTCAGTTAAACAATTCCTTTCACTTCAGCATTTGTCACTCTACTGGATGATAATGATTTTTGTCCTTAAGTTGCTTTTATGTAGATTAAGAACCAAACATTTTAGTTTGTCTTTGGTGTGTGTTTGCTGATTTATGTAAGTGGTTCTATTCCTGTGTGAAATTTATGTAAGTGTACTACCTTGAGGAACTAGTTGAAAGTTAAAAATTTTGCGTAAGTTAGCAAATATAATTTTGGCCTCTTATGATTAAGAAGGCAAGTACCTGGACTTACTGGTTTGGGAAGTTGATAAACTTGTGCGTTGGGATTTATCAAATGGCAATCTTTGACCAGCAAGCATGTTTTTATCGCTGAAGCATGTGAAGTTCTATTGTTTTCAGTTCAAAAATTTTCACTATTTTATGCTTAATATTGATGCTCTCTTGGTAAATATTTGACGTGTAATATTGGTTTCAGGTTCCTGTGAATCCATATTATCCTCCCCCTTTTCCGCATTTTCCAGCTCATATGAATCCCTCGATGTACAAGGCTGCGGATATACCAGGACATCAGCAACTACCTTCTGATGAATATCCAGAGAGACCTGGCCAACCTGAATGCCAGCATTTTGTTAAGAATGGTTTCTGCAAATACAGGATGAAATGTAGATTTCACCACCCAAGGGTGCGTCAGCCTGCACCACTAACGGGTCTTAGCCCCATTGGCCTGCCTATCAAACCTGTAAGTTTTTATCCTATCCAATCATCTTTTTTCTCAAACACATTCCATCTTATGCTTGTGAACATCTCGGAACCTTTCCAAGAGCAGGTTGGGTTTTGGTTGACATGTTTAAGATAGAAGAGTTTATTTGCTACTATTCGTAGCCTCTGTCTAACTGATTAGCAATAACACTGGCTAAGCTTATTTTTCTTTTCCTGTCATTTTGTACAGGATCAACCTGTGTGCACGTACTATGGCCGCTTCGGTGTTTGCAAGTTCGGTCCAGCTTGCATGTTCAACCACCCCTTCAACTTTGGCCCTCCGGTGCCCGCAGCAGGACCACCCCTCCCTGGCCAATACCACCCCACACTAGGAAACTTCACCTTGTAGCAGGCACCAGATGAGCGATTTTCTGAAGGTCGCCGCAAGTGCTTGTAATAACTTCCACCTGTAAAATAGCTCTAAGTGGCTGGCGGTAGAGATCCAGCTCTCAAATTGCAACGAAGTTGCACGAAGCTGGTTTACATTGCCTTTTGGATTAAACCATTCGAACCTGTTGACTACTGCAAACTTCACGCTGTACAGCTTGTTACAGTTCGTATATAACTGCCCTTGGACTTCAAAATCCTGTGGCAGCTTGCATGTTTTGTATGAGCTGGTTGTGTGTTTCTACGTTTCTGGGGGGTCGTATTATATCTGGCATTAGCTAATCTGCCTGTATATAGTAAGTTGTAACCTATCGAGTACAGGTTTAGGTGCTCACAAATACCTCGCTGAACTATTAAAATTTTGTTCTCTCTAGGAAAAGCCGCTGCAACGGTCTCCTGCAAATCGCACTGGAATTTCCTGTCTCTAGATCCAAGGACGACGTGGTGTGGGCTCATGTGCTGACGGTTCGTCCGCAATGGGAGTCAGAAGGGAGAGAAGAGGAGCAGCGGTGCGGATGCCTTGCCGCCGCCGTCGGAGAGCTGGGCCACGAGCATGTCGCTGCCGCCGCCGCCGGCGGAGGGCAGGGCCACGAGTGCCTTGTCACCGCGACCTACCGCGAGGCCCTACCTTGCACCTCCACCGCCCCGTGCTCCGCGGCGTAGAGGGAGCTCTTCCGCCAGGGAGCTCCCCCGCCGCGAGTCCCCTGCTCTGCGACGAAGAGGGAGCTTCACCGCTAGGCTCCCCTGCCCGTCCTCCACGCGCGGACTGGGCACACACCCACTGCGCGCTGCCCCATCATCCAGACCCCACTACCACGTCGAAGCAGGGGAACGGGAGGGGAGGGAGCGCCGCGTTGTGGAGCTCCCCCGCCACCGGAGCAGGGGAAGGGGGAGAGAGGGTCGTCGCTGATCGCGCACGGAGCTCGACCACCAGGGAGAGGAATGGCGTAAGGAGCTCGTCTGCCGCCGAGGGACGGGACAGGGCTGGAGCTCCGCTACCGCCGGCGCGCGAGCTCTGGTTCGATGGCAGGAGGAGGCTAACCACGGCGGGACCTTGCTCCTAGACGCCTGCCTTTGCTCCACCCATCAAGGTGGGTAGAAATGGCCGGTGCAGGGATGAAGGGAGGCGGATGGACCGAGGAGCCGGAGGGAGAGAGAGAGGGAGGCCGGTGGAGGGAGAGAGATGGGGTGGGAAGAGGGAGTAGTTGGGGTAGGCGGGTGGGGTGAGGAAGGAGGATAAAAAATCTGAGTGGGTCTCTGAAGGACCGGAACGGCGAACCAGAGAGGGGGGGAGTGAATGGGAGCCGATAAAAATTCTACTCAAGAATTCGGCCTATGAACCCAATTTCACTCCGACACCTCCGCAAGCTTCTCTTGCCAAGTTCACGTAGCCACTGGAGTGCTACTGAACCTAGGAGCAAGATCCAACCAACAGCAACACAAAACACACAGCGGAAAACAACACGAAACAGCTGCTGCCAACCAAAACCGGTCAGGGCGGTTTCTGAAACCGGTCAGACTGATTCTCTGGTTCTTGGCCTCTCGCAGGCAGGGGAAACCGGTCAGGCCGGTTTGGCAAACCGGTCAGGCCGGTTCTGTCCAGGAAATCCCCAAAACACCTTCGAGACCAAAACTGCCCCAAACCACCTCAGGAACCTCTCCACCTTTGAACAAAAAAAAACCATAGCAAGAACAAGACTCTCCTGCTCAAAAACCTTCACGACAGCCCACTGGGGCTAAACCGGTCAGACCGGTTTGGGAAACCGGTCAGGCCGGTTTTGCCTGGACAGTCGGGAAGAACTCAGCCCGCGGGAAAAACCTAACCTTCACCTCGATCGATCTCCCGATTCGTTCCACGGATCAAAGTGAGACTTTGGGGATAGCTGGGGTACCTCGTGGGCTACCTTTGGCTAGAAGCTCGGTCCCCAAAACCTACTCAATCAAGAGGAATCGGAAGTCAACCCTCAAGAACACCTTCCCATGGAATCTACCGAAAACTACCAAATTGAAGCCGTTTCGGAGGGTTTGTTGGAGCAAGATCACCAAGCAAAGAGGCACAAGGTCCTCATACGTGACATCCAACAAGAATCCCTCAAAGAAACGTCCCCAAAACTTCCCCACGGAAATTCCAAGAAAAGGCTCCGAAAATCACCAAAAAGGGAAAACGGGAAGAACACAATCAAGCCTTGAGGAACCACGCCGAATCATCTATACATACCATGAAGGTTCATACAAGGTCTAGCTTCCGCCCGATCATCCTTCCCTCTCACAAGATCTCACCATGAAGCTCTCAAGCTAGTCATAGAAATCCTAAGGAAAATAGGAAGGAAAAATAGCAAAGGGAAAACGAGCTAGGGTTCCAAGAGATGGCTACCATCCTCTCACCACTTGGGTTATATGGAGGCAAGCCAAAAGACTAAAATACCCCTAAAGCCTAAACTAGGATACACACCCACCAAGGGCACTTTGGGAAATTGTCTTCGTAACACCATTGGACGGATGCCCGGCGACCGCACTTCGCTTAGCCTCGACGCAAGCCTTGCGATCCCGACGCGTGTCCTCCGCTTCGAAGCTTCCGGCGCCCTGCGACCCCAAACCGGTCAGGCCGGTTTTGGCCTGACAGCCACACCCGATCTTCGGCCTCGGCTTTGTGGCTTAGCCGAGTAACCCGGTGGTTTTCTGGTGAACCACCGCAAACCCCGCGAACTTGATGTAGCATCCGCCAATCACCACTCATGACTCGGCTCCCACGAAGTCCCGGCTCGACCTTGGTTTCGAGGCTCAACCAAGAAACCGTCCATCGACTTCATCTTGCTGTTCTTACCACCATGCGGCCCGCACTTGACCCCGCTGGCCACCGGGTCCCTCGAACCAAGCCTACTTGTCTTCTCCACACTCGGAGGCCTCACCGGCGACAACCTTTCGCGCTTGTTCTTCACCTGCACCAACACCAGTCAAGCCGCAACCTACACCTGCAATACTTAGCCAAGAATCAGTCCACACAACGTTGACAATCACTCATCACACCAGGAAGTGACCATCCACCGGTCCTCGAACCACACATGGTCCTCAATCTCCCCCTTGATGAGTGCATTGACAACACACACATTTGGTAACCAAAATGAAAAGGAAAAGAAAAGAAACGACTAAAAGAAACTCAAACAAGCGATCGAAAGCCAAACAAAAGGCAAAGAGCAAGATCACTTTTCCGAGTGTATGGAAGCTTTCATGGTTACGTCGATTCCCTTCTTGTAGCTCGTGTGATTTTTGTGTCATTTTTGGGCTATTTTTGTTGGATTTTCGTGCGCGGCTTGTTTCTTCGATTCTGAGGTGTTTGGGTTCGGATTCTCTTGTGGGGATCATGGATAGATGTCTTGTGCATCTTTTTGCTTGATCTTGACCCCTCAATCTCCGGATTTGGCCTCTGATTGAAGGATTTCGGTTGGAACCCTAGCTTTTTGTGGGAGCTTGGTAGAACTTCGATTCTCGGCGATTTAGTTGTTTTGAGGCTTCAATTTTTGGGGCATAGCATCCCCTAGGGACGCTTCACATCTTCCCCAAATCTTGTCTCAAGAGCTTAAGCCGTTTGGGAGATCCATGGATGGGTTGGTGGAGTTGACTTTGCGTTCTTGAGCTCGGGCTGTTCTGTTCATGGCCGGCGGACTGTTCGCCTTTGGCCCGCGGACTGTCCGCGAGTCTCCAGTTCATCGGGTGTTCGTCGCGTGTTCGTTAGTTCGTGAGCACAAGTCGTTTTGATCCGTCGGGCTTGGGTTTTTCGGTTGGGCGTGGTTTGAGGACTGTCCGCCAGCAGATCTCGGACTGTCCGCCTCCCACGGACTGTCCGCGGTCCTCCCACGGACTGTCCGATTTTCCGGGGTGCGGTACTGGAGGTTCGGTTGCATATTACGGACTGTCCGCCGTACAGGGTCGGACTGTCCGCCAGGCTCGCGGACCGTCCGCCAGGAGCCCGCGGACTGTCCGCCCAGGGTCTGCAGATTTGGTTAAGTCCTTTGCTTCTTGAGTTGCTCTTCTGTGTTGCTTTGAGTTAGAGCTTGTTCCTAGGGTTGGTAGGTCCGTTGTGACTACGCGACCTTGGCAAGCTCATGTGGGAATCCTTGGTTGTGGATTTGGGGCATAGGCCGAGTTCATACTTTGGGAAGAATTTTTATCGGTTCCCATTCACTCCCCCCTCTCTGGTCGCCTGATCAGTCCTTCAGCCAAACACAGTGCATCCAGCCTCACACATGTACCCCTCATCCTGGTTAAAAGCTGGGCAGGTGAATGCTCAAGATTAGTAATAGAAAAAAATCCTTTGCCGCCTCAATCTGGTACTAGTCTTACCGGTCCCATTCCCGACAAGTGCTTAGTACGTTCAAGCACTTAACCCACGAAAGCCACTGGACCGGAGCCCAAATCCCAATCTCTTACCACATGAGCATATCAGTTTATGAAGTCTTATGATTCTAACATGAGAACCTATTTCTCGCCTGTCACGAATATCACTTGACTTGTATTGGATCCTTAGGGCGTAGCAACTATCGACCTAGCATAGTAGTAATAGAACATAGGTACCTAGGGATCATGCATCTAAGGTTTCATTCAACTCCTGAAACGTAAATGCACAAAGATAGCATATATAGTTGCAAAATTTTTTTAAAAAGAGTTGGGTTATGATTCGGTGCTTAACTTCGTCATCAAAGCTAGCCTTGGGCTCTTCTGGACTTTGGTCCATGTTTTGGTCTACTGCCACGTAGTGCACGTCACCATCAGCCTCCTCGTCTCCTCCTTTCGGCACGAGAGTATAGCTACCGTCGGGGATTTCTATACGAAGGATGCATATGCAAGAATTAATTGGTGATTTTAAATTAATTAATTACAAAATAACACATGGCAAACATGGAGTGTATGGTTGGGCACATTCACCTAGATAACAAAATATTAAGCACATCTTTCCTATAAAACAAGTGGTGGTGTTGGAAAAATTAAATACTTAATTGATGGTGATTGTGTGCACATCTATACAAACAAATTAAATTAAATTCACAAAAATAGCAAGGGTGTGATCCTAATCTCCTTAGCCCTATTCAAAGCCACCGAACAAAAGTCCATAAGCATTTTTGCTATAAATTAAACATGACAAAAATGACAAATTTTTGCCTAGCAAAAGTAAATAATTTTTCTAGGAAAAACCAACATGCTTCTGAAGCCAAAACCTCTAACACATGTTTCCTATGCTAAGACCAGAGTATACACCAAGAATTAGCTCATGCACTTGTTTAGATTTCAAATTATGAACCTACACCTAAAACTAAGCATAAATAGAGAATAATTACTTCCAACAGTTCTAAAATCATGACAAATTCACCAGACGTGAATCTAATCATAATAAGACTTTATCCAGAAGTTGGACATAAAAACATATTTAGATATGGCTACAAAAATCATTTACTCAGATCTAGCTTAAATACAAGATAAATCATTATAAAATATCTGCTCAGCAACTTTGTGCAAAAACTTAGGTACAGCCTACACGTGATATCTCTAACAACATATCCAAAGCTCAGCTCAAGATCTTATATAGTTTCTGAATTATGACAAAAGTGGGTCAAACTGAGTTTGAATTTTAGTTCAAAAACTAGCAAGCAAAAGTACAGCCATGCTTTCCAAAAGTTGTAGATCTGGTCATAAGGAAGCAACCAAATTTGGTTTTGTAGTTTTAGCATTTTTCTATAAATTTGGGTGAGTTTTACTATTCACGGCCATTGAGTAAAGATGTGAAAATAAAGTTTTACAATCAGACCCTTTCGAGTTCACGAGCAGACCCTTGCAAAGATTCTTCTTTAACAGATATACCCTCAACCTTACAGCTAACCTCCGTCATCTTATACTCAGACCCCTAGAACTTTTCCACCTCTAATCATAACTCCACAACTTTTATGCATAACCCCCCTGTCTTTCCTCTCACATCCGTGCCCTTGCCCTTCTTCTTCCCCTGGACAGGACCGTGCCTGGCATGGGCGGCGGCTATGGCGCGGCTGCGCCAGCGCCGTGGGGTCCTCCCCTTCTCCGTCGACTTCCCTGGCGCACTCCCCTCCTCCTAGGTCATCATCCCACCTATTCTTTCTTTTAAAAACCTAACCCTACACAGGGGCGCCATGGATGGGGGTGCATGGCCGGCGGTCACTACGGGAACGTCCGCCGAAACAAGGCTAAAACAAAGAACGGATCGAAGCATAGGCACCAGGGACTCACGGTTGTTCGTTTTGTGCCATTGGTTGGCGATGAAGATAGTCGGAAGGGGGTCGTCACCGGCGAGGTGGATCTCGGGCACGCATGGCAAGGGCGGCCAGAAAATCTGCGATGGCCGTCGTCTTTGTGGTTTAGGGACGACGAGACGAGGTTCAGAAAAAAATATGACAGAAAAAAAACCGAGAGAAGCAAAAGTCACTTTCGAGGCTTTAGGTACGGAAGCCCTACCCAACGGAATGTTCCGCGTCCTATTGGGAGGTTGTGGAGCCGCGGGTGAGGAGGTGGGGAATAAAGGAGGAAAGGAGTAGAGTATGACAAGTGGGGCCCACGGCTGTTATGATGTACGAAGAATCGATTTTTACAGAGTCTGTTGGTTTAGCACCGCGTTTATGAAGTTTTTTTATTGTTTAGCTAGGCTCTTAACCTCTAAATTAACTAAGATTATTGCTAGTCTCTTGGAGATGCTCTGAAAAAGATAGTTGTAGCGGTCCCCAACTCATGGTGGTCGGTCTAAGTTCTGGTGCAGATTTAGACCAGTCTCACTGTAAGTTTCATGGACACAGTTATCTAGACTGAAAACTAGGTGGCTGTGCCAGTGAAGTTTCATGAGGATGAAAATCTCCTCACATCCCATGAAACTCTCCCGTTCTCCCTCTTTGTGATGTCAGCAAATTTAATGTCATGAAACTCTCTATTAAACTCCAGTGAGACTGGCTTAGGGTGAAACCGGGGTTCCTTGGTTTTCTGGCTCGGCTAAGATCAGATTTCTTTTATAATGCAAAAATGTTGCGGTGGTGACCTTTCTACAGCCGATCGAGACGTTTTAGTTGTTGAACTATATGGTATCTAATTTTCTGCAAACTTGTGTTACTTTCATAAACTGAAACACGTTAGTAGCATTTGTTATCAAAGCATAGAAGTATAATCTCATACTATATCAAGGTCGGCTATTTCTAGCAATATCTGTCAAATGTCAGCACATCCGACAAAAGTGGGGAACGCAATATAATAACTAAGCAAAAAGCAACGGACATTATTATCAGCTCTAAAGCATGAGGCCAACCGCCATTTGTGCGAAGAACGAAGGGGCCTGCTATATGAACCCATCCCACCTCGTATGTTTCAACACACTGTCCAGCGCTGCTCCACAAATAGATACGCGTCGCCACCGAGCAATTATCTAACAGAATAAACCATGGGGTCAGCCCACCCACGGCTCGTCCTTCTCGCCGTAGTGGCCTTGCTGTTCGCCGGTCTCCTCCCACAGGCATTGGGGAGGGGTAAGGGCCATGGAGCCGGTGCCGTCAATCCGCAGGTCGCCGGCATCTGCTCTCGCACCCCGTTCCCGGAGGTGTGCACGTCTACAGCGGGGCGGCACGCGTCTAAGTACCCGGTCATCGACAACCTGGCCGTCCTCAACATGCAGGTCGAAGCGTTCGCCAAGCGCGTTGCGCAGGCACGGAAGCACGTTGCGACGTCGGCCCGCACCATCCCACCGGCGCACTCGCAGGCCCTTACATTTTGCGACACCATGTACATGAACACCCAGGATACCATCGGCGCGGCGCAACGGGCCGTCACCTTCAAGGACAAGGGCACTGCCAAGATCATGCTGCAACTCGCCGTCCAGGATTTTGAGTCGTGCGACCGGCCGTTCATTCAGGCTAATGCCCCCAACCCCATGGGGAAGTTTGATAAGGAGCTCAACCAGATGGCCAACAACTGCATGACGCTTGCAAATATGATCTGATCCATGCGGAGGCAGTTAGGCATGCTTGCACCCCCAGCGTGAAGTGCAGAGACAGGCATGCATGGATGTGGAGCACTTGCGATTTTCATTTTATTTTCAAATTAATCCATTATGTGTTTTATTAACTAAACCTATGTATTTGTGGATTACCATGTTCCGACCTGCATTCCTTGAGTAGGTCACATTCCACAACCAAATGATCCAGTAATAGCACATGTCCCTCCAAGCACCGAGCACACTGCTGAAACCAATTCATGGTACATGTGAGATATGAAAAGATTCAATAGAGAAGAGACAAAAAAATTCTTTTTTTTTGTTTTTAGAGCATGCAACAATAACCAATAAATCTCGGCACAAACACAAGGTCTTGGGTAAATATACCTGTCCTGTTAGTAATAGAGTGTTAATAATAGAGGTGTATCAGCAGCAACTTTTGAGGCAACAGGCCTTGCTGAGCACACTGGTCATGTCTGAGAAGCACAAATATGATGATTATTCGGACATTCATAACTTTGGTAAGTTCACACTTAGTAAAGAGATGATGCTTTTACCTGGAGCGTAGTAGATTGCTTCTTTATCCCTGACATTCAAGTTCGAGTACAGTATCCTGCATTTATATCGATAATGAAAACGTGATCAAGTAAACTTGACCAACACTACTGGAAAAACACCGGGTATCCAACCGGTACAAACCATCCGGTACAAATGAGGTTGAGCATTTGTACTGGGCGAGATACCCAGTACAAATGCCTCACATTTGTACCGGGTGGAGCCTTAGCACGGTACAAATGTCCCTTGCCCCGAGCTACCACCCGGTACAAATACGTGTTTTATTGTTTTGTTATGTTTCTTTTCTCTAACGTATTTGCTTAATGTACTAATACTAATCCTAATACGATGTAATATAAAGTCGTGTGGCATATAAAATGTTATATTTGAGATAATATTCTACATACAGTCATATATATTTATTTGTATAATATTATCTCTAATATTATACAAATAAATATATACAAATGCTTGTAGAATATATCATCTCAAATCCTGAAATTGAAGAACATTGGAAATAATATTACACATTAGCATATTGTGCATACTGAAATTTAGATTAACAATATACATTGGATGAAATGTTAACAGAGTTTAATTTTTGCTTCTAGATGCTTGGTCTTTGCTTCCAAATGCTTCTTTGTTGGTATGACTTGTCCCATCCCCGGTCGTCGCTCCCGTTAAAAGAATAGATGATAAGCCTACATAAAACTCTCCCCCTGGATTAATAACCTTGTCTAGAAGAAATCCGCATAATTGTTTTTGAATCAATTGGATTTTTTCTGTCTCGAGGAATCCTTCCTTGATGTTGTCAATCTACCAAAGAATATGAATAAAAGTATAAGAACCGGATCGGAGAATATGAACAATAAGAACTACATGTAGTCACAGTTGTGTGTAAACACACCTTCTCTTCGAATTTGCTACCATCAGCGCAAGCTGTAACCTGGTACATGTACTTGCACACATAATATCCGCATAGATTGGTGCCGGAAGGCTGTGTCATGACCTGCACATATGGGAAAACCAAGTCACGAAATAAGTTTTTATTGTAATGTCAGAATTGAAGAATAAGCAAAGACACGTACTGGCCAATCATAGTAGACATAAAGGTTTTTGTTAAACTTTCCGAGGTACTTTTCACAGAGACAAGTCCATGCAGTTTTAATCAATTCTACGATATCTTGGTATCTACTTTTATTAGTAGTCTTGTACAAAGAGTCGAAGACAAAGACCTTGCTTCGCGCCATACAAAAACTAAAGAGAATCCAGTGGAAGCTGTCCATAGATGCAGAAGTATTAGTTTCTTAAAATATGCAATGTAATTTGAAAAAGATAAGGAGATGAGATACACGTTGCTCACTTGAAGTTGTATGGCAGCTCTATGACAGCCTTATCATGGTGTTTGTCTAGATAGTTGACTATGTGATTAAGTGTTTCCCTCTCATTAAGTTTGAGAGTGTTCCGAGTTATCATCAAAGGATCCATGTATCTCACACTCATGATTCCTTTCCTCCAAGTCCGTTGCATCTCAAAACTGTATGACACAAAAAATATAGAAGTTTAGATATGGGATAAAGTGGCTAGAGTATTGATTTTTAACTTATAGTAGAATAAACACTTACAGAGCCCAGCAACTGATGAATGAGACGCCAAGTGCATCCATATTGAATAGGAACCAGAATTCCTTCATGGGAATAGTGAAGACCTGATGCCCACAGAAATAATGATGATCCTCAATGTGAACATAGAGGAAGTCCATCCCGCCGACAGCTTGGAACATGTGCCACTGGTGCAATTCATACATCCTCGTTGGAAGATACTGGAGCAATCGCGGCCACACAAGCTCACACCCAGGCACATAGTTCAGTCTATTTGCCCCTTTATGCAGTGCAATTTCCTCTTCCCCTAGAAGTTGTGCTGGAGTTAGACCCGATGATTTAGCAAAATCAAGCAATTATTGCTCATATATTGTAAGTGGTCTAGTTGCCCTATATGTCCTTTCATGAGTTGGGATTGCATCCTCCCCTCGAATTTGAGCTTCAGTCAGACCTGTTTCTTTGTTAAATTCAGACACTTGCTGCTCGTACGTTGAAAGCACCGTGATGTCGGGGATAGATTGTTTTGACTGGGTCCCAAGTTGTGGAACACTAGATGCAGCTTTCTTCTTCACGCGTTGAGTCTTGAGTACTTGCCGGTCGTAGTCAGTCAATGGCTTGGGAATATCATCTGGTTTTTTTTCTTCTTTCCTCCTCCATTTTCCTCATGGAACGATGAGATTTGACCCGGTCAATTGGTTTCTCAACTGGTGGCTTGGGAGCTTTGAATATTTGTCTATCCAATTCTTCCTGAACTGACTAGTCAAGTTCCTCGTCTGTTTTCTCATAAGTAAGTTTTGGTGGATGTTTCTTCTGCTTCTTTGGAGGCGAAGGAGGAGGAGCTTGTCGCTTGCCCTTGCCCTTAACATGTGCAGGAGGTGGAGAAGGAGGTGGACTCTCGCTTGGGTCCCTGTCACCTACAGGACTCATGCTGCGCTCTGCCCTTGCAGCCGGTGAATGCGGTAGTTGATCTTGGCGTTCAGGCATGGCGGCTAGAGATGTAGGTGAGTCAGCTGGAGGAGAAGGTGGCTATTGCGTAATCTTAATGTAAGCTTTGGGCCAAAAAATCCAAGTAAGCATAGCATCTTGAGGAAACTCTTCCCCATTAGGTCCCGATATCTGCAGCTTCAGGTCGGCCCAACCAACAACCACTCGGTCCATAAAAACTTTGGCATAATATTCAATTCCACGATGGTGGCCCGTGAGGCTATCCCCTTCTACCATTTTCTCAGCCACGCCATAAGCCACCTCATGGTGATGTCATCCACAGGCCAGTGTGGCCTGTTTTCCGGTGAGCCTAGGGTTGCTGCTTCAACTGCTGGTACTGCTGCTTCTGTGGTTGTTGGTGCATGTTCTGTTGAAGCGACGCTGCTTTTCCCCTTAGCAGATGGGCTCATTTCGTTAGTAGGACCTTGGTGATGAGATGATTGTTTGCTAAGAGCAAGAGCCACACGCTCGTCAATGATTTGCTCCATTCTTGCTTACGCGATCTTGCAACTCTTTTAGTTGTCATTCTTGTTGGTCCTTAGACCTTTTGCGACTTTTATAGGACTCAATCTGCTCACGCCATGCGACTTTCCATGGAACTACACCTTTGCCTCGGCAACGTCCATCGTGTTCTCGAGTGCCTATTGCAACACTAAGCTCATCTCTCTCTCGATCAGGCACAAATGTTCCTTCAGCAGTCATGCAGATCAATTCAACAAGCATTGCCTCCATCTCTCTTATTTGGTCGCCCAGTAATAATGTTCCATCTTCAGGATTGATCGTGCCACCATGTGCATAATAATAAGTTCTTGCTCGTTCGGGCCAATCTATAGTTGTCGGTACGGGTCCACGTGCAATACAATCATGTTCCATCTTATCCCATTTGGGCATAGCCACCTTGTAACCTCCAGACCCAAGCTTATGAACTCTCTTTTTAGATGCATTGATGGTGTTGGTTGCAATCAACTTAGCGACTTCTTGCGATTACTTGTACTGCACAAATGAATCCCAGTGATCTTGTAACTTCGCAAGTCCTTTCTTTGTGAAATCGGGTGCAAGTCCCTTCTTGCTGTAGTCTTTGTTCAGCCGCTTCTTGTACGACTGAAAGGCTATTGCACCCTTCTGCATGGCCCAACACTACAAGAAAATCGTTGACTAGTGACGCAACCACATTTTAGCGTCATTGATTTATGACTTTCTTGGCTGATCTCGTCATAATATCTCACTTCTGAGCAAATTTAGTGACAAAAAAGCTTTCATCATTACGGTTGGTACTATAGGCGGGCATTCACTGTTCCATGCTGTTTTGTGATGCCATAAGCTCTGCAAAAACATCATAAACCAACATCGGTCCCACATGTAAGCATTATTTTAAAAATGAAGTGTTCCAAGTCGTCATAAATTTAGTTGGGTCCCACATGTAAGGATGTTTTCGAAAATAGAGTGTTCCAAGTCGTCATAAATTTTTCCAGGGTCCCACATGTAAGCATTTTCGCTATGTCAGCGGCGTCATAAACCAACTTTGGTCCCACATGTAAGCATTATTTTTAAATAGAGTGTTCCAAGTCATCATAAAATTCAGTTGGGTCCCACATGTAAGCATTTTTCTCGAAAATAGAGTGTTCCAAGTAGTCATAAATAGTTTCAGGGTCCCACGTGTAAGCATTTTCGCCAGACTAGAGGCTAGGTCACGAAATGTTGCAAAAATAATTTGCCATGGCATGGTTTTGAACTAGGGACCTGAAGAAACAAGGCTGTGCTGCTTACCACTGCACTACTTCTTGGTTGTGTTATGCTAACAAGAAACACTTTCCTTATGGTTGTCTCAGGTGAATTTTTAATATAAATCAGTAATTCGCAGGCGAAACGCTTCACTACCTTCGCAAAGACTCTCAACTTTTGCTACGCGTAGATCTGCAATGGCTAGTGGTACGAATGGCGGATTCTAGCGGCGATGAGAGGGCGGTTTATGCGCCACCTCCCGGCTACGAGTTCATGAAACAGGACGACAAGGTCAGTCCTCTGGTTTGAGCCACTATATTTTCCCCTATCGACCTAAGGATTTCTAGATTTGGGGATCAAACGGATTGATGAGCATATACACTAGAATCAGATTTCATCGTACCCTCATATTTGTACTTCGTTTGGTGTTACAAGTTGATAGGCTATAGACAATTCATAGGTGTTAGATTCAGTTAGTTTTCAGTTTGCATCGTTTGATGGATTGATAGGTTATTGTATTTTACTAGCTTGTAGAGGTGGTTGAATCCACTAAAGCTGGGCTGCAGGAGGTGAAGAGAGACCTGCAAGAACAACAAGGCAGAGAACTCATGGCGTAGCAAGAGGCTGTAAAATACAAGGAGCTGTTTCAGGAAATTCTAAATACAACTATGCAAGAGATGAGGAAATTCAACGAGATGGCTGACCAATTATTACATGAACAATTGCAACAGACCAACAACTACAAGGAGTTGTGTGCCCATATGTTACGCCTGGACAATGCCTTATTGAAAGAAATAGGTGAGATTCTTGACCAAGAGTCGAAAGACCTGGTACTGGACAGGAAGGCAAAACCTGAAGAGGAGGCAAGGTCATGGAAGGAAGAATGCGCAAAGGCTAACATCAAGCTTAAAGGAACTACCACGGAGCTGGAAAACGTGAAGGGAAAGCTGAAACATGTCATCGATGCGATGGAAGTGTATAAGCAATCGGTTGAACAGCTAGTTATCGAGATCGAGAAGGAGAAGCAATCGATACAACAGAGTGTTATCTAGATGGAGAAGGAGAAGCAATGGATACTGCGCGGAAAGATAAAAATAGGTATTGCTTGATTATTATGAAACTTGTTCTTTGTTGATGTTTATTTACTGGTTGTTCCTCCTGATCATAATACATAGTGTTATGAAACTTGTTGGTGCTTATGTTTTCTTTAGGTCAGCCAAGCGAAAAAGGGATCAACAATGGGAAGGATCCTCAGAAGCTACTGCCGCTGAGATGCAGAAGGTGAAGGGACAGCTGCAGGATGGAGCTATGAAGGAGAATCAACGCCTACAAATGTAAATTGATGATCAGTTCTTATCGTTATGATTACAAATGGGTGGTTATGATTATTTTGAAAATTGTAATGATGATCATCCTATGATGTTTGCTACTTGGTGTTGTGAACTTTGTGGTCATGATTTAAGAAACTTGTTGCTACTTCGTGTGATGATCATCCTATGATGTTTGCTACTTGGTGTTGTAACTTGTTGCTACTTGGTGTTGTGAACTTTGTGGTCATGAGTTGAGAAACTTGTTGCTACCTGATCATAATATGATGTTTGCTGCTCGGTGGACGGCAAAGTTTCGGTCTGTTGATGTTTCGCTGTAAGGACCTTCCTGAGGAACGATCGCGAAACTGCTTGTTTCCTACTGTGGTTACAACTCGTCATAAAAATTAATAAGGTCCCACAAGTCCGTCTAATAAAAAAACATAGGAAAATTAAAAGGATACTATGTCAATAGCAGGGGTGGAACCCATGGCCAACGGCTATATCAACTGCGTACCCTGCAAGGGCCTTGCCAGCACGCTCCTGTGGGTCATTGTGGCAAATATCTAGCCTAGAGGCCTTGGTGCGCAGATCTACAACCCGCGGCGGGAATGGTGGATCCTAGCATCGAAGGGAGGAGAGTGAGCTACGGTCAGGTCTGTACCCTGTTTTGTGCCTCTGCTTTCCCCTTTCGTCAGAGGGAAGTGATATTTGGAATTGGGGATTTCGGTTGAAGCACGATTGTTGTTACAAGTTGATTGACAGGCTTTAGTTTAGAAAGTGCAAAACTAAGCATTGATTTCAAGTTGCAATGAATTTTTTAAGCATCCGTGTACTCCAGCATCTTCTTCCATTGGTAGTTACTGCTCGGAGACAACTTCCTGCAATAGTAGCCATTGGCATCCTAAAGACAAGTGCAAACACGGGTTGAGAGCTGTGGTGAAGTATGCTTGGACCTTTCTCAACCCTGGCCGCCGATTTGCTAGCTGCCCAAAGGTAATGGCTAGTTGGCTACCTGCTTATGTGGTGCCTGTGGTCAATGGCTATTGCTAATGGGTCGTTTAATTTGCAGGAACAAAAAGAGTAATGCGATTACTTCAGCTGGATTGATCCAGAATGGGATGAAAGGTCATATGCTGTTATGCTGAAGCTCATGAAGAAGAAAGTGAAAGCTGAAGAGGATGCAAAGTAGTGCGAGGGGGGATTGGGAAAAGCTAACTGTGAGCTTAGAGAGATTAGGAATGAGCTCAAAATAGCGCGACAAAAACTTCAGAAGGTTACCGCCGAGCTGAAGTCAATTGGGAATTATAGGCACAATGTCAAACTTGCGCATGTGCTGCTTGCTTTATTTGTTTTTTCACGGGAATGGCGGGATTCATGCTCGGTGGTAAGGCTAATTAGATGTCTCGATCATGTATTCTGCAAGTGACACTTTTATATTGTGAACAATGTGTCGATCATGTATTCTGAACATTGTGCCCTATGCTTCTGAGCATTGTACTGATGATGTATTGCCAAAATCTACCAAGAAATACGCGGCAGCTAGTATCCACCACATTTTACTGACCATTTAGTCCGACCTGTTCACATTTCCAAGAACGTAATTTCCGTTAGGTTCCCCAACAGTCATAATGAATTATTATTGTTATCTCGAAATCAATGGAGCAGCAGCGAAGGTTGTTTTGGGTGGCGAAGGAGCGGTGAATTTACTGTAAATGCGGAGAAAGGAACGGTGGATTTGTTGTAAATGGGGCATTGATCGACTTCTTCCGCCTGGGGTACAGAAAACATTTTTACAATTGCATCTCCTCCTCTCGGAAGGAAGATCCGTGAGAGTACAGTGCTCTCTTCCAAGTCTCTGTATCAATTTGAATGTGCATTTGACCTGGCCCTCTGATGTTTGATGAAACTATTTTCAGGACACCCGTAGGTCAGTAATCATGTCGTCGAGGCGGTTGCCGTTATCGCTGGTGGTGCTCCCTACAGAGGTGAACATTGACATCGTCGGCCACCTCGCTGCGACCTCGGAGCGGCCCATGGACGACCTCCGTAGCCTACGGGCGACCTGCCAGGAGATGCGTCGCGTGTGCAACAACACGGCCGTTGGTCGGCGCGTGGCGCTAGAGCGATTTGCCATCGAGCTGTAGTGGAACGACAGCAAGGGCTACGACACCCTCCTCGATTGCCTGACCCGCATAAGAAACCCGGAGGCATGTTTCATCTCCGGGATGGACATCCTGTTTGGGGAAAACTACAGCTCCCGGTCATCCATCGCCAAGCTTGGGGAGGCCGCCCAGGCCGAGCACAATGTGCCGGCCTACGTAGCCGCCATGGTCCTCTACAGGGCCAATGGCGGTGCCGGTGATGATGACACTACGAGGCGGTACATCAGAAAGGTCGAGGGCGAGGAAGAATCTGCGGCCGCAACATCGATGATGATGCAGACGAACAAGGGTTGCCTGCGGTGCCGTGAGGTAGCCTCAAAGGTGATCCGACAAGTGACATGGCGCCGATGTGTAACGCTGGCGCCGCCAGTGGCGCGCGGCAATCATCAGTGCGCAGGCCGCCTGTGCTTCAAGATGAGCTGGGAAGAATGGTCACATTTTTGTAATGTGGAATGTAGAATTCGTGCTGAATGTGATATGTTCTTTAGCAAAATAATTGGATATCTGCATCCAAACAAATTACCCTAACATGTGTGAGTGATTTTGGATATATTTGTTTCTAGATCAATCCACTGATATCTGTTTCTATCTCTCTTCCTTGATTCCCATGTAGCAATACTCGCACATGCATTGACGTGATGGAAACCAACTTCTGATCTTCCCCTATTTATTTACCACGGCTGGTAGTTGGAATAGTTCATCGCAATTTAGAGAGGTGGAAATCTATATTGGACAATTAAAAAACAAATAATGTGATCTCACTATCTCAAAAACTATGAAATCCGTAATCAGGTTTGCCCAATTCAAAACAAGCAACTTTTGCCAAGAAAGGAATGAAAATTTTTGTCCGGTCTGTTAATGTTTCGTAAACCCAAACATCCAGTCCTGCCCGAGTTATATTGCCTATCTCATTGCATGCTTTCATTTTGTTGTTACCAAGCATGACTCGTCAACAAGGAACAATGAAGCCGTGGTTCAAACTCTAAGTCAACTTGCTTGTCTTCACGATTCTACCCTACTAACCAAGTCTTTGAAAAACAAATCTTTCCTAGATGGGGTAGTGTACACTAGATAGAGTAGACACCATCTTACTGAAAGCTAATTTGTTGCCCATCACTTCAAATTGCTCTACCTAAGCCACGGCTCCACGTTCGAATTATGCACGTTTTTGGCTCTTCCTAACAAGGATGATATCATATCTCACCTTATCCATATTTAAAACAAGCATCTTTTTGCCATCAAATGATTAAAAATATTTCTCCAGTCTACTCATGTTTCGTAAACTGAAACATCCGACCTCATATACTAGAATAACCGGTCTCGTGGGAACTTTCGATCTCATCATGTTCATGTGAATTAAGTTTGCTCCAAGTTCAACGAGATTGCAACTTACGCGCCTAGGCCATTTGCCTGACACGATCCCCCATGAGACCTTGCGCCTTTCCCTTGGCAAATGAGATCTATTAATATATACTGGAAAACACTTTTGCATCTCCTCCTCAACGAAAGAAAACCCCATCGGCATCTCCTCCTCTCAGCACTAGAAGACCCCATCGGCATCGCCTCCTATCGGCGCAAGTACCATCGTCCTCTCTCCCAATTCAATCGATTTCTTTGTTCTTTTGACCTTTTCCGCCTCTTTGAGCAAACTAATTTCTATGTGCATTTCAGAGCATCTTCCCCAATGGCCGGCGACAATCATCACGTGCCTCCTGTGGAGCTCGCTCTCCTACCATCCACGCCGACTAAAGCTCCGGCGGGGCTGAGATGCAGCGACTGCGGCAGGACAGAAATGCCGCAATGTATGGCCGGGCCGATGGGGCGTTTTTGTAACAACCGGCGTCATTAATCGCGGTTTATGACGAGAAACGGCCTTTTTTGCGTCACTATTCGACGTTTTTCTTGTAGTTCAAGTCCGCACATTTGCTAGATTTGTACCTTTTGGAAACGAGAAGTCTAATTGCACCTCAGTCCAAATCATGTTCTTCGCTGTGTCAGGGACCACATATTGTTGTGCATTCTCATGTTCCTCTTCATCTTCATTTTGAAGTTCAGCTGCAGCTTCAGCTCCTTTCCAATACTGAAAGCTTATTGGGATGTTATCCCTAACAAGAGCCCCAATGCGATTTGTCAACTTGACGACATTGTCATGTGGAGCTAATGGGATGCCTTTGCCAGAAACTTCTGTGTTGATGAAAAGACCCTCTATTTTCTTCTTCGGACCGCGTTTCCCACGAGGCTTTTTGCTGCTTGATGACGGTTCCTAGAAATTTAAGGACTATTAACTGATTACTCCTATTAATTAGTAATTAAACTTAAAGCGTAATGTGGTACTAGTTTGTACTAATTATACCTCTGATTGTTGCCCTTCATCACTTGTCTCGGCAATTGGTTGCTCTTCCGCATCGATGCCATCACCAGACATGTTCAGGTAGCTGTCACCCTCCCGCTGATTTTGTTCATTAACCGGATTGCTCGAACCATTATTTGTAGCAATTATGTCCATTAACAGTTCCTCTTCACGTTGCTGCTCTGCTATTGGATCCATTGTCACTAAATAACAAGAATAAATAACAATTACTTTGTAGTGAAGTAACTAATTTTCTAGTGAAGAAATGGATTTTTCAGTAAAGAAACTAATTTTCTAGTGAACATATGGATTTTCCAGTGAAGAAACAAATTTTCCATTGAAGAAACTAATTTTCCAATGAAGTAACTAATTTTCTAATTAAGAAACTAATTTTCTAGTGAAGAAATAGATTTTTCAGTGAAGAAACGAATTTCCTAATGAAGTAACTAATTTTCTATGGAAGAAACTATTTATCTCTTTGGACGGGAGTCGGGTGAGTACATGTGCGAGTCGGGAGTGGCATGTCGAGCGAATCGAACGTGTCGACTGTCGAGTGAATGGCGAGGGAGTCTAACGTGTCGAGCGCGCGCGTGTCGAGCAAGTCGTGTGTCGAGCGAGTCAAACCTATTGAGCGAGTCTAACGTGTCGAGTCGAGCGAATCTAAATTTAAATTTAATTCTAAATAACATTTACATCTAAATCTAAATCCAAATCTAAATGTAATTCTAAATCTAATTGTAAATTTAAATTCTAAATATAAATATAAATCTACAACAAAATCTAAACCAAATTTAAATCTATTAGAAAAGCTAAATTGAAAACTATTTTAATTTTTAAACTAAATAAACTAAATTATAACTAATTAAAAAACAAGGGGCTGACGTCAGCCACCATCGGGCTGACGTCAGCCCCCAAATGCAAGCTCGCGGGCGCAGCGGCCGGCCATACCCGCTAGCGTGGTGCGGGCCAGGCGCGGCGGAGACGAGAATGGCGAGGACAGCGCGGACGGCGAGTACAACGTGGATGGCGAGGACAGCGAGGACGATGGGGATGCGGCGCGGGATGACGATGGCGGGCGAGGATGATGATGCGGCGCCGGCGAGGACGGACATAGCGCGGGGACTGCGTGGCGTGGCGGTGAAGGACCGATTATGCGACCAGAGAGGGGGGAGTGAATGAGAGCCGATAAAAATTCTCTGATGAGAACTCGGCTATGCCCCAAAATCACAACTACGGATTCCACACAAGCTTGTCAAGGTCACGTAGTCACAGCGGACCTACCAACCCTAGGATCAAGTCTCGAAAGGCTAAGAAGCAAAGCGGAAGCAAACACGGAAGAAGACGAACCAAAACAAGGTTACCAGACCCCTACCGGATCATCCGGAACCAACCTCCGGATCACCCGGGAGCTAACAGAACCGTACCGGGTCACCCGGGCCTTACCTCCGGATCACCGTACAGCCAACAGTGCTGTACCGGGTCACCCGGCCCTTACCTCCGGATCATCCGGTGCAGCCCAGAAAACAGCCCGCGAAACAGCCCCAAACTGTCGATCGATGGATCTCCCAAACCACTTGGAGTCTTGAGACGAAATTTTGGGGAGATGATGAGCACCCCAAAGGGAATATATGCCCCAAAAATTTTTGCCTCTAACACTCTACAACTCTCGGAATCGCAAATCTTGGCCAAGAACACTATGAACTAGGGTTTATCCGAAAATCAACGAATCGAAGGCCAAATCCGGCGTTTGAGGGGTCAAGATCATCCACAAAGAGGCACAAGGCACTGACCCATGATCCCCAAAAAGAAATTCGGAGAGAAACACCCTCAAATTGACGAATTGAGCGATGAACGAAAATCCTCCAAAAATACCTCCAAAAATCGCAGCAAAAAGAAAAATGCCGGGAGCAAAGGATTTGGCACGAGATTGAGAAGGAAGATTTCACTATGAATATCTTAGCCAAATCTGGTTACAGCCACTCACAAGAATCACAAATCTTGGATGGCAAAAAGCTCAAACAAAGAGCCACACTCACCTCTCTTCTTCTCTCCCAAAGAGCACCCCAAAATGAAAGAGCACTCCCACCACTAGCCAAAGAGTTAGCTAAAAATTCACCCCCTCCTCCTATATATAGGCCATCACAGGGGCATTTTGGTCAACACAAGAAGTTCTCCATCGGACGGCCACGCATCCACCGGGCCTTCGCGTCCTCCCAATGCAAGCACCTCGATCATGCCACGTGTCGCCCTCTTCGAAGCTTCTCGACGCGCCCGGATCCCGTCTCCGCCCGCCGAGCCTCCGGTCTTGGTTTTGTTGATCAACCAAGTAACCCCGACGGTTTTGTGGTGAACCACCGCAAACCCCGCGGACTCGGTGCAGCCTCCACACCAATCCCACTCATGACTTGGCCGCCACGTCGTCCCGGCTCGACCTTGGTTTTGAGGCTCAACCAAGAAACCGTACACGACTTCGTCTTGCTTTTCTTGCCACCATGCGGCCCGCACTTGATCCCGTTCGGCCACCGGGTCCATCGAGCCGAGCCTACTTGTCTCTCCACTCCTCGGAGGCCACACAGGCTAAGACCTTTCGCGCCCGCTCTTCACCTGCACCAACGCAAATCAAGCCGCAACCTGCACCTGCCATACTCGGCCAGGAGTCAGTCCACACCACGTTGTCAATCACTCATCACACCAAGGAGCGACCATCCACCGGTCCTCGGACGCTCCGGTCCTCAATCTCCCCCTTGATGAGTGCATTGACAACACACATAGTCACCAATTCATAAGAGAAAGAAAAAGAAAAGAAACGAACAAAAATCTCAAACAAGTGATCAAAAGCCAAACAAAAGCCAAAACAAGATCACTTGAAAGAGAAAATCTCGGTCCCCTAAGGCAAGGGCAACGACTCAACACAACCGAGACAAAATGCTTCAAAATGCCGACTCCTCGAGGTGTGGCAAAGGGGCTCGACACCATTGGCAAAAGAGCAAAACACAAAGCAAATCTAGGTGACACAAAGAGCTCTCAAAGCATGAATGCAAGCTCCCCCTGAACAAATGCGTGCAAAACTCAAGTTCTCCCCCTGAATTGAGTATCCATCTTTTTCTCCCCATTGATGCAAAAACTCTCCACAAAGTGCATTTCTCCCCATTGTTATGAATTGGATGCACATTTTCTCCCCCTTGTTGGTAATGCATGAATCAAGGCTAAAAAGAGCAAGAGCTTCTCAAATAGACAATGAGCACAATAATATGCTAGAAATGAAACATAGAGCATACAAGAAAGCTCAAACATCCGTACAAGCATCGCCAACAAGTGATCAAAGACATGTATACATATGACATGGCTAGCAACAAATTGAAGCATTTTTTCAACAAAAATTCCCTCTCATGAGCATAGGACCTCAACATGGCCAAAATGAGCACAAACAACATATAGCTCACAAACTTCATGCAAGGTCACAAGATCTTATCAAAAGGTCATCATAAACACCTACAAACTACCTCATGTCATGTCAAAGCTACCGAGCCATGTGTCCACTTCTAAACATGAGACTTCTCAATGGTGAACATCATGCAACGGTTTAGCACCCAAGATAAGGAATTTAAAGCACATATGACATACAAGCATGTTTTTCAAGCATAGGCATTTCAATATACCAAATTCAGAATTTACAAATTAAGCATGGTACATGAAGTGCCTTTGCGGCAAAAAGAAGCTTAGGCTTCTCCACAAGGTAGCATGTAGGCTAAACATTCATGATGACAAATGGGTCTTTGACCCCAAATGAAAAGAGCATGATACCCAAGCACAAATTAAGCAAGATATAGCCATATGAGCACAATTTGAGCATGAAAGGCATTCAACTCACAAGAGAGGATCATACATAGCATTTTCACAAAAATAAGCCATTCACATGCATACACATCCAAAGCTTATCAAGAGCATAGCTATACATCATAAGAGCTCACAAGCACGATCATAAGTTCGTATCCAACATATCACGGTGATCAATGTATATGAGAGAAGCACATCCTCCAAAGCATATGATACAAATGCAGTCTATGATACAAAGATGCTAAACATGATATGTTACATGAATGCAAGATGCAAAATGCATATATACATGAGATGCCCAACCCAAACTCAAAAAGGCAAAAGAGCACAAAACACACAAGCTCCCCCTAAACACATGCACTAGGGCCAAAGAGCATACAAAGCTCACCCTAAATACATGATATAGGGCAAAGAGCACAAAGCTCACAAGCTCCCCCTAAATACATGCACTAGGATCAAAGAGCATACAAAGCTCATCCTAAATACACGCGATAGGGCAAAGAGCAAAAGAGACCAAGTGGCTTAACGAGAGCCACACAACTCAAAGACTCCAATCCACTTACCTTGATCACTCGCTCTCGTCTATCGTCCCCGAAAGTGATGTTCTCCTTCGACATCACGGGGGTGAGGCTGGAGGGCCACCTTCAATCTCCGGTCATCTGCCGCCAGCCTCCGGAGTCGATCCACCAAAAGTCCTCCAAGCCTCCCGCCTGCAAAATCAAAGTCAAGAGCGAGATCGAGCAACCGACTCAACACTGGGGTTAGCACAAAGAGAGTCAAACTAGTGCCGAGTCATCTCCTCAAAAGTGGGGTTAGCAAAAACCATCCTATCACGCCTAGCAAAGCTGGAACCACCACAGGGAAACCACTCCCGTCTCGCTGGAGGAGTACGAGCACCACGAAAGGAAAAGCGTGGTCCGTAGTTCCTCTGAGACTCAAAACTACGACCCCTCCCATACTCGTATCAACCACGAAGTGGAGAGCGTCCAGCAAACTCAACACCACCAGACTTAACACACCAACCAGATAAAAAGCTCCAAAGATTTCAATTGAGTACCATACAAAGGATACCAATTGATAGATCACAAATGGCTACCAAAAGCCAAGGCAAACTCTTGAAACCAAATTCCCATCGATAAGCCAAGTTCCCCCTCAACCAAAGCCAACTAGCAAGCAAAAACTAGGAAAAGAAAGAGCAAAAGAAAAGCTCTAAACCCAATGAAAAGATGAGGCAAAACACAACCCGAAGACAAGACAAGCCCCAAACCACAAGAAAAGCTCAAAACATGCTACACAAAGTATTGACAATACCAATTAAGATAAATAAAGCATTGTAACATGGTTCCATATAGACGAATGTAAGCATGGGCTAGCAAGCATGTCAACAAGGTGCATAACTATAGAAAAAAGCCTAGCACAAAGAAAAATACCAATGAACAACTTGCCAAACATGATACAAGAACTAAACAAAGGCATGATACAAGTTCACATGGATCAACCACCAAGATATATCACAAAGCTAGCATGACAAGATATACATGAGGGGGCAAACATGCTAACAAGAGAGGATACCATGGAGCTAGACAAAAATGATATGGATGAACAACATGGCATAGCCACACAAGAACAATGATAAAGCATGACATGAAGTTCATAAATATCATCTACCACAATATCATACAAAGGATAGCAAGATAGGTATACAAGATCACAAAGCTATCACGAACAAAGTGGCTAGCCTATTATGGTTTATACACAAGCATGACACAAGAGCAAAGCATGCAACAAGTATACAAGTGAGTACAAGGAGAAAAAGGAAAACTCACTATACATGTGTACAAAGGCTTTCAAGAGCCATTCAAAGCGGTGTGGAGAACCATCATTTCTTGATCACCTTAAGGACAAAAGGTCAAGTACCATCAAGCTCATGTTCTCCAACCGCGTCTCCATACCTACATACAAGGAGACGAAAAAGACCGAGTCTTGGATCCCAAAGGGTTAGCAAGCACATACTTGGGAATCTAATACTTGGTCACATGGGTATGCGATGCACTCAACTTATCATGTGAGTTAGCATGATGCCAATGCCGGTTAGAATGAAAAAGTTTTCGAACACCCTTAGAACCATGCCTCAAAGAAGCAACCCGTGAAGAAAGACGAGTGCTACCAAAAGCAAAAAGGCAAAGGTCCCTCGACGTCGTAGGAGAAGAACCAACACAAGCACCAATGGAAGCATGTCGCGGACGAACACAAGAAGCACTAGAAACATGTCCACAAGCATGGCCTAACTCACTAGAAAGAGTGTCATAAAACTTGTTCACAAATTGTGCCTTCTTAGGCGCACAAGTGTCCATGCTATGAAAAGGACTATGAACAACCAAAGGCCTAGAAGCACTGGCACGCCACATTCTCCTTGCCCGGCGGTAGCAAAGCTCTCTTGATGTCCATCCTTCCCACAATGAGAGCAATGGTACAAAGGCCTATCGAGAGGCACAGTCCAAGTGGACGAATCACCATTCTCTTGTAGGTGAGAAGTCCCTTGGGACTTAGAGCAAGAAGCATCAACTCCAACACTCGACTTAGTGCCCACATTAGAATCACATGTGCCATGAGAAAGGCTATGTGGCTTCTTAAAAGCTTTGGCACGCACACGTCGCTTGTGCTTGACACGGCGAAAGCAAAACTCCACGGTATGACCATCTTTCTTGCAAAAGGTGCAATGGATCTTCAGTTTGGAAGTATGAGTTCCAAAGAAATGAGAAGCACCCTTGCCATTCGAATCACCTTGGGCAACACCGGAAGAAGCCACAAGCTTAGGAGTAGCTATGGGAGAGCTATCCAAAGCACTAGCACATTTGCCACCATCCAAAGACTCACGCTTAAGAGAAGAAGTCAACTCCGGTTGAGAAGAGGCTATTTTGCAAGCATCAACATCGGAGTGACAAGAAAAGCGAGAATCCAAACCCTTGGCACAAAGACTCTTGCACCTTGTGCGCAAAACCTCATTTTCAGATTTGAGGCTCTCACAAGTACCACATGTCATATTTCTTAAATTTTCGATTTCCTCTTCAATGCATTTAGCATATGTGGTACGCAAGAGTTCATTTTCTTTCTCAAGGTTGGCACTCATCTCATCATGCTCAACCAACTTGGCGCTCATATCCTCGCGCATCTTTTTCAAAGCCAAAACTTCACTTTCCAAATCAATGCATGAGGTGCAAATGAAATCACATGAACAAGCAACATCATTTACATCTAACAAAGCATCGACCTTATCACAAGAAGTATGGCAAGCATCCTCAACAAGCAACAAAGAGCACTTGCTACAAGGCATGGATTTCATATCACAAATTTCAGCCCTAGCATGCTCAAGTTCATCTACACATGTGGTGTGAGTCAATTTTAGTTCATTTATTTCAGCAAGCAAAGACTCATAAGAAACACATGGCAATGAAGCACTTGTCTCCAACAAAGCAATCTTACTTCTAGCCACATCAAGATTAATATCCAAAGCAACACAAGAGTTGCACGACATAGAAGCATTAGATAACAACAAGTCAATTTCAGATTGCAAGTTAGCAAGAGATGACCTCAATTCATCATTCTCAAAATCAAGATTGTCGCATGCTCTTCTAAGAGATTCAACATGCTTATTGCGACAACTAGTTTCATGTTTTAGCTTCTCATTTTCAACACACAAGGCATCACAAGATTTGCATGGCAAAGGAGAGTTCTTAAGCTCAACAAGCATCTCGCCGTAAGCACAAAGACGAGTGAACAAACCAATGATACCTTGGGAGAGCTTCACTTTGCTTCTCTTGATAAGCTTATCTTGGAGATCATCTTCTTGAGCCACCAAAAGCCGCATCAATGCCATTCCTTCCTTATCTTCCTTCAACTCCTCACACTTTCGTCTCCACTTGTGGTCATCTCCCGATGCAAACTCCATCACATCAATTTCTGAAGACAAAGACACACAAGAAGAAGAGCTTGGTGCCATAACTCTAAGCACCAGTTAGGATTTGCCGGAAACAATCTCAAGTCACGCAAACCAAAACCGCAAGTAAAAACGAGCTCAAAGCGACCAAACCAACACAACAAAGCAAAGCACCCCTTCTCTTTTGTCGCCCTATGGATCTTAGACTGGTTAGAGTCACAAAGACCCGCAACCGGCTCTGATACCACTTGAAGGACCGATTAGGCGACCAGAGAGGGGGGAGTGAATGGGAGCCGATAAAAATTCTCTGACGAGAACTCGGCTATGCCCCAAAATCACAACCACGGATTCCACACAAGCTTGTCAAGGTCACGTAGTCACAGCGGACCTACCAACCCTAGGATCAAGTCTCGAAAGGCTAAGAAGCAAAGCGGAAGCAAACACGGAAGAAGACGGACCAAAACAAGGTTACCAGACCCCTACCGGATCATCCGGAACCAACCTCCGGATCACCCGGGAGCTAACAGAACCATACCGGATCACCCGGGCCTTACCTTCGGATCACCCTACAGCCAACAGTGCTGTACTGGGTCACCTGGCCCTTAGCTCCGGATCATCCGGTGCAGCCCAGAAAACAGCCCGCGAAACAGCCCCAAACTTTCGATCGATGGATCTCCCAAACCACTTGGAGTCTTGAGACGAAATTTTGGGGAGATGATGAGCACCCCAAAGGGAAGATATGCCCCAAAAAATTTGGCCTCTAACTCCCTACAACTCTCGAAATCCCAAATCTTGGCCAAGAACACTATGAACTAGGGTTCATCAGAAAATCAACAAATCGAAGGCCAAATCCGACATTTGAGGGGTTAAGATCATCCACAAAGAGGCACAAGGCACTCACCCATGAACCCCTCAAAGAATTCCGGAGAGAAATGCCCTCAAATCGACGAATCGAGCGACGAACGAAAATCCTCCTAAAATACCTCCGAAAATCGCAGCAAAAAGAAAAACGCCGGGAGCAAAGGATTTGGCACGAGATTGAGAAGGAAGATTTCACTATGAATATCTTAGCCAAATCCGGTTACAAGCCACTCACAAGAATCACAAATCTTGGATGGTAAAAAGCTCAAACAAAGAGCCACACTCACCTCTCTCCTTCTCTCCCAAAGAGCACCCCAAAATGAAAGAGCACTCCCACCACTAGCCCAAGAGTTGGCTGAAAATTCAGCCCCCTCCTCCTATATATAGGCCCTCCGGAAAAGACCGAAGTACCCCCACACTAGGAGTTACAACTCAAGCCCTCACAGGGGCATTTTGGTCAACACATGAAGTTCTCCATCGGATGCAAGCATCCACTGGGCCTTCGCGTCCTCCCGACGCAAGCTCCTCGATCATGCCACGTGTCGCCCGCTTCGAAGCTTCTCGACGCGCCCGGATCCCGTCTCTGCCCGCCGAGCCTCTAGTCTTGGTTTTGTGCCTCAACCAAGTAACCCCGACGGTTTTGTGGTGAACCGCCGCAAACCCCGTGGACTCGGTACAGCCTCCACGCCAATCCCACTCATGACTTGGCCGCCACGTCGTCCCGGCTCGACCTTGGTTTTGAGGCTCAACCAAGAAACCGTACACGGCTTCGTCTTGCTTTTCTTGCCTCCATGCGGCCCGCACTTGATCCCGTTCGGCCACCGGGTCCATCGAGCCGAGCCTACTTGTCTCTCCACTCCTCGGAGGCCACACAGGCTAAGACCTTTCGCGCCCGCTCTTCACCTGCACCAACGCATATCAAGCCGCAACCTGCACCTGTAATACTCGGCCAGGAGTCAGTCCACACCATGTTTTCAATCACTCATCACACCAAGGAGCGACCATCCACCGGTCCTCAGACGCTCCGGTCCTCAGGCGGAGATGACGCGCGGTGGAGACGGCGGCGGGGGCGGCGGCTGAAGGTGTCGTGGCGGGGGTAGAGAGATGACGACGCGGCGGTGCGGGAACGAAGAGGACGGCGCAGCGGAGATGACAGCGGGGACGAATAGGACGGCGCGGGGACGAAGCGGATGGTGCGGGGACGATGAAGGACAGGATTGGCGACTACAGAGGGGGAGTGAATGGGAGCCGATAAAAATTCTTCTCAAGAACTCGGCCTATACCCCAAAATCACTTACGAAGAATCCCGCACACACTTGCCAAGATCACGCAGTCACAACGGACCTACTGGCCCTAGGAACAAGTTAGAACAAGCCTAGGAACAAAGCGGAAGCAAGCACAAAAGGAACCGAGAGAAAAAGCTAGCGCAAGACAATCTACAGCAGAAATTGTCGGAACTGCCGGCCCCATGTCGGTACTACCAATATGGGCTTACTGGCACCTAAAAACCAGGTTATCGGTACTTCCGGCACAGGGTTGGTACTTCCAACTATCGGTACTACCGACCCCGGGTCCGTACTGCCGATAAAGACTCTCTGGCAGCCGAAAATCAGGTTATCGGTACTACCTGGACAGGGTCAGTAGTAATGGCCCCCTTCAAAAATTAGCCCGCGAAACAGCCCCAAACTTTCGATCGATAGATCTCCCAAACCACTTGGAGTCTTGAGACAAAATTTTGGGGAGATGATGAGCACTCCAAAGGGAAGATATGCCCCAAAAATTTCGGCCTCTAATTCCCTACAACTCCCGGAAACGCAAATCTTATGCCTCTACCACAAGAACACGAAGAACAGGAAAACCACCAAAATCGAAGGCATTCCTACGGGATTTGAGGGGCAAGATCACCAAGAAAAGAGGCACACCAACCTCATGTGTGATTCCCACAAGAAATCCCACAAAGAAAAACCTCCAAATCCTTCCCACGAAAATTTCAAGAAAAGACTCCGAAAATCACCGAAAAAGAGGAACGGGAGGAGCAACAAGAACACTTGAGGAATCACGCCGAACCTTCTATACATACCATGAAAGATTCACACAAGATCTAGCTTGCCTCCTAAACATCCATACCTCTCGCAAGATCTCACCATGAAGCTCTCCAGCTAGTCCTATAGAAAATCCTAAGGAAAATAGGAAGGGAAAATAAGAAAGCAAATGAGCTAGGGTTCCAAGAGATGGCTGCCATCCTCTCTCCTCTTGGTTTATATGGAGGCAATCAAAATTTGAAACTACCCCTATTACATGAAAGGAAGTTACATACCACTCAAGGGTAATATGGTCAAGTCTTGGTATTTCTCATCGGGCGGCCACGCCTTCACCGCAGTCTGCGTCCTCCTGACGCAAGCCTCGCGATCCCGCCGCGTGTCCCCCAGCATCGAAGCTTCTCGACACGCTCGGATCCCGTCTCTGCCCGCCGAGCCTCCGGTCTTGGTTTTGTGGCTCAACCAAGTAACCTGACAGATTTGTGGTGAACCACCGCAAACCCCACGTGCAGACTCCGGTTGTGAGCCGCTACCCTACGCCGGCTCAAGTTCACGACTTCGTCTTGCTTTTCTTGCCACTATGCGGCCCGCACTTGATCCCGTTTGGCCACCGGGTCCATCGAGCCGAGCCTACTTGTCTCTCCACTCCTCGGAGGCCCCACAAGGCTAAGACCTTTCGTGCCCGCTCTTCACCTGCACCAACGCAAATCAAGCCGCAAACTGCACCTGCAATAGTCGGCCAAGAGTCAGTCCACACCATGTTGTCAATCACTCATCACACTAGGGAGCGACCATCCACCGGTCCTCGGACGCTCTGGTCCTCAATCTCCCCCTTGATGAGTGCATTGACAACACACATAGTAACTAATTCAGAGAAAAAGAGAAAAAGGAAAGAAATGAACTAAAACTCAAACAATTGATCAAAAGCCAAACAAAAGCCAACACAAGATCACTTGAGAGAGAAAAATCTCGGTCCCCTAAGGCAAGGGCAAGGGATCGACACAACCGAGATAAAATGCTCCAAAATTGCCCGGGAAGCTTGTTTCAGGCCATACAACGCCTTCCTCAGCCAATAAACTCGGTGGGGAAACTCAACACTCTCAAAGCCCAGTGGTTGCTTCACATGAACATCTTCCTCCAAAAACCCATTCAAAAAGGCACTCTTCACATCCATTTGATACAATTTGAACCCTTTAGCCACAGAAAAGGCTAGAAGGATCCTAATCGCCTCCAAACGGGCTACTGGAGCAAATGTCACCTCATAGTCTATCCCCTCCTTCTGACAACAGCCCTGAGCAACCAACCTCGATTTATTTCTCACCACCTCACCATTCTCACCCTCTTTGTACTTCCACACCCATTTTGTCCCAATAGGTTTGCAATGTGGTGGTGACTCTACCAACTCCCAAACTTGGTTTCTCTCAAAGTTCTCTAACTCCTTATGCATTGTGTTCACCCAATTAGGATCGGAGAGTGCGTGTCCAATGTCTTTCGTCTCAAAGGTAGCAACAAAATCCGAATGAGCAAAGTGAGAAACATTCATGGACTTTGACCGTGTCGTACGTTCATTGATGTCACCGATGATTCTCGAGGGAGGATGATCAACTTGAACGCGCCTCGGTGCCTCTCACCTAGAGATGACCTCCCCCTCAACAGCAGCTTCCTCTTGATCTTGCTGGATCGTAGTCGGTGTAGAGGATGGGCCATCCTGCACCGTAGTTGTCGTAGTGGAAGTAGAGGGTACATGTGTGGCTGGAGCTTCACCATCATCCTTTCCAGCATCATCATCCTCGTCCTCAAAGATCTCCTTGCCAATCTCGTCGTCACCTGCACACTCAAAAACAGACGAACTGCGTGGCTGGGTCTCGTCGAAGGTAACCTCGCAAGTTTCCATTGCTAGTTTAGTATCAAGGTTCAGCACACAGAATGCTCGAGAATGACTCGCATAACCCAAAAAGATGCCATTGGAGGACCTCGACTCAAACTTATCAAGCCTACCCTTCTTGAGAATAAAGCACCGACAACCAAAAGCCCTGAAATGGCTCACTCTAGGTGCTCGCCCATGCATGAGCACATAGCACGTCTTGTTCAAGAAGGCCCGAAGAAAAATCTGGTTCCCAACATGGCACGCGGTATTCACCGCCTCAGCCCAATATCTCCTCGGAGTTCTATGCTCGTCAAGCATCATCCGAGCCATCTCCCAAAGGGAACGATTTTTCCTCTCAACCACACCATTCTGACAAGCAACATAGGGAGAGGAAAATTGATGTTCGAGACCCAAATCATGACAAAAGGTTTCGAATTGAGATTTTTTAAATTCAGTGCCATTGTCGCTACGAATAGCTCGAACAACATCTCCATTCCTCTCATTCTTCAACCTCAAGATTAGATCCCGAACAAAACCAAACGTCTCCCCCTTGTCAGCCAAAAAGAAGACCCAAGCATAGCGAGAATAGTCGTCCACTATCACAAGGACGTACCATTTCCCACCCGCCGAGCACACACGAGCTGGACCAACCAAGTCCATATGGAACAGCTCGCATGGCCTCTCTGTCATAACGGATGTCAGAGGCGGGTGAGAGGCGGGGACTATCTTACCATGCCTACACAGAGCACATACCAACTCCTTTTGGTATTTCAACTTAGGCAATCCTCGGACCAAACCAAGCCCACTCAAGCGTGACGACAAGTCAAATCTCAAGTGATCTAGCCTCCTATGCCATTTCCAAAGCTCCGCCGAAACACCAGCAACCAAACAACAAGAAGAGCCGACACACTAAGAAAAATTGGCTCTGAAAATCTGACCCTCGGGGATGATCGTGCACACAAGATCACCTCGAGAATCCAAAACACGAGAAGCACCCGTCTTGAAACGGACCTCAAAACCCTCATCAAGAAGTTGGGACAACGAAAGAAGGTTGAACCCCAAAGAGTTGACAAGAGCAACACGCCTAAGAGTCACAGACTCGGTCACCTTCACCGTGCCCACTGAAAGCACTCTACCTTTCCTATTGTACCCAAAAGTGACGTACTCTTTGGTCATCACTGGGGTGAGGCTGGAGAACCACCTTCGATCTCCGGTCATGTGTCAAGAGCAACCGAAGTCGATCAACCAAAAACCCTCCATGCCTCCCACCTGAAAATCAAAAACGAGAGCGAGAGTGAGCAAACGACTCAGCACTGGGGTTAGTACAAAGTGAATCAAACAAATGCCGTGCCATTTGCTCAAAAGTGGGGTTAGCAAAATCCATCCTATCACTCCTAGGTGGAACACCCACACGTCTCCTCGAAGGACTACGCGTACCACAAAGTGGAGACCGTGGCCCGTAGCTCCTTTGAGACCTAAAGTTGCGATCATTCCCCCCCATACTCGTATTGGCCACGAGTGAAGGAACGTCCAGCAAACTAACCACGCCCGAACCCAACACGCCTACCACCATCTCTCTGTGGAGGCACACCTCATATAGGAAACTCACACCTCTCTCGAGGGAAAATGGTACGCACCACACCCTCACCCCTAGGCACAACACGAGACTCAGGCACACCACGAGAAGGGTGGTACCTGTCCTTGTTTGCCATCTCTCTAGCAAACCTCTCCTCACGCATCCTCCTGAAGCAAAACTCAGCTAGGTGCCCATCCCTCCCACAATGCTCACAATGGAAGGGGTTTGGTTTTGGTTTTGGCTTTGGGCTCTCTTTGGGTTTTGGCTTCTCCTCACTAGGTTTCTCTCCCTGCTTCCCAAAGAACTTGTTTCCCAAGTCAGTCTTGAACTTGATGGGTTTCTGGAAGTTGTTGGTTTGTGGAGGAAACACGAGAGGATCTGGGGTTGTGTCTAGTCGGTTCCTAAGTGGGTTTGGCTTAGGAGCATAGGCATTCTTGTGGAAGGTTTTGGGTGGAGCTGGGATATCACCAATCTTCACCTCCTTCTCGCCACTACACTCCCCAATTTTATCCGACCCAAGCTCTTGCCCTTCATAGCGTTTGTATGCCTCAATCATCATCCTGAGCTGAGGGTCATGACCCGACAACCAACCCATCATTATCCTCAACTCATCATTCTCATCCTGCAAGCGATCAACATAGTGTGCAAGCTCCAAATTCTTCACAACATTTATTTCACAAGTAGATCATGAAGTAGGGATAGGAGCTTTCAGCTTAGCCTCTAGTGATCTAGCATAAGCGAGTGATACATCTAGCTTCTCATGCAAAACAGGACAAGAAGGGCAAGCACCAAGCAAGGAAAGCCTAGATTTCATCTCACCTAGCCCAACCCTAAGCACATCTAGTTCCTCAACCTTGGAGGCATACTTTTCCTTAAGCACAGTCAAATCACCAAGGAAAGTAGAACAATCAGTGCATTCAGATTCATCGGTCGCAATAGGAGTAGACTTCCTCCTTTGTTCTATTAGAGAATGAAGAACATTTTATCCGTCCCGCGTCGCCGACGGCATTTCTCTTTTTAATCCGCAATCAAATTTTGTAACATGTATTTCTCCATCGTAATTAGTCCAAATTTGATTATTATTTTTCTACAATTTTCTAAAATCACCGTGTTTTCATTATTTTCATTGTTTAGTGTATATTCCGTTTCTTGAACAATGTTTATATGCCTTATCTTGTTCTATGTAAGTACAACATATAAATAATATTTGTTTTCCACATTCTAGGAAACTATGTGAGAGATGTAGATATTTGTACACAAGTATATTATTCCTCCATTGAAACCATTTGAAATTTTGAAGACAGGTCTAGGTACCCAAATTATGTTGCCAAGTCAATTTGTAGATTTTTTAGAGCACACTAGATGTTATTAGAATTATTACATCATTAACATGGGATGTAAAAATGAATTCTAAGAATCTTGGGCACACAAGTGTGACTGTTGATATTTTATTCAAATATTAAATGTCCACATACGAATTGTTCGTATTTTTATGATTTTTTAGGTGATGTTTTATGGGCTCTAATATTTTAGGGAAGCACATTTCATTCGAAAAAAATAGTGGTTGGCCCACGCGTCAGCGTCAGTAGCCAAAATAAAAAGATAACCGCTGCCCGCCCGCCGGACCCAATTGCCAACAAAGGCGATGCGGGTTCACTAACCATCGTCGCCAATGACACTAGCCCACGCGTCAGCGTCAGCAGGCAAACCGTGCGCGGGCTGCTCAAAATTTTCCACCTATATTGACTATAATGCCCATCGAATTCCAATTCCAGCAGAGAGCCGTCAAGGGCACGCCAGTAATTTCCTTAAACACAGTTACGCGCGCAGTTCATATTCGGCTCCTCGCTAGACAGATCCACAACGCCCGCACTATCCCCACCACCGCCGCCACTCTCCCCGCTCGCTGTCGCTGCTCTCTCCCCACTCGCCTTCGCCGCTCTCTCCCTGTTCGCCTTCGCCGCTCTCTCCCCACCACAGCCCTGCTCTTCTCCAGCCCCACCGCTCCCTGCGTGATGACGTTGACGAGGACGCGGTTACTGGCGTGCGGATAGCTTCCCGGCCAACCTAAAGACGGTTGACGCGGATCCGTCATCCCCGGCCACGACGACGAGCCGGCCACCTCAGGCCACGAGCCGACGTGGATCCGGCCCCTCCGACCATCACGAGAACAACTACTTCATTCGCGACAGAGGTTAGTCCTGCTTGAACCCCCAACGCCCTCTCTCTCCTCGGCCACCAAATCTGCTATATATTCATGTCAATGTGGATTAGGGAGACATGCCTTGATAGTTCATCTTTAATTGATTGACTGTGGATTTGATGGATGGATTTTGTTGCTCCAAGTCTGTTTGAATAAATTGTTGCTAACAGATGAAGTTATATGAACTGTTGAAATTCATTTTCATGTTCCTGGTGCTACAATTTTTGCACTGTAAATTCATGAAAAGCGTAAAGGATGTTAGCATACTTTAATTCTGCTATGCTTTGAATGTACCAGATCGACAGTTATGCTTTGGACCTATTAGCATACTTTAATTCTGATGGCCACATAATGTCAGTGGGAATTGCATCGCAGTGGTTTATAATGTAGTGATAACTAGACTGTCCTATGCTTTGTTGTGAGTGTTAATTGTTTCACTACTGTCATATATATTGTTATTGTTGGTGTCATGATGTGTTGTGAGTGTTGTTTCACTTCTGTCATATATAATATCATGACCATTGCTTTATCCTCTTGTTGCATGTACACATGGAACACACAATCCATCGCTGCTGAAGTTGGATAAGGAAGCAGTTGAAGGAATTTATTCTCTGCTTTGATATATAAGCATATTGTTGTGTCCCTGTCAAAATGGTTAGCACCTATCCCTATATGCTAATTAAGTAAAATATGAACTGTGTATGTCTATGCTAATTTTATTTATGACTTGTAATGATTTCTAGTGTAATATCAGCTATTTTGCCTGTCAGAGAAAACGAATTTATCTAATAAGAATTCGTTCTACTGAAGTTCCACAACAACAAGTTGACTGGAACGCCATTGAAGTTTTTGCCACATCTGGTAGTTTTTGCCATTGAAGTGCGGAGGACCCGAACCCCGTTCCTGGAACGCCATCCTTGGATCTTAGACTGGTTAGAATCCGAAGATCCGTAACCGGCTTTGATACCACTTGAAGGACCGAACTGGCGACCAGAGAGGGGGGGGGGGAGTGAATGGGAGTCGATAAAAATCTTCTCGAAGGAGATGGCTTCTCCCACAAGATGAACTCGGTCGGGTACCCAAAATCACACGCTCTGCACACAACCTTCCATTTTCCAAAACCACGTAGCCACTGCAGTGCTACTGGTCCTAGGAACAAACACTACCTGCAGCCACACCTCCTACACACATAGCAGCGGAAACACCTCGGAAACAGTCTGGCCAGCAGGGCGCGGTTTAACCGGGGTAAGGGGGCGGTTAGACTGCCTGCTCCTGGGCAGCCAAGAAATCCTCCGAAACGACTCTTCCGAGGTCCAAAACACTCCACGGTTTCACCCACAGAATACTCTGGTCAAGGCCAAGCTAGCTACCAGAAAATCTTGGTGAAAACCAAAACTCTACCCAAGAGGTCTGGGGCGGTTAGACCGGCTCACGGGGGCGGTCTAACCTCCTGTACCCATCAACGAACTCAAGGCAAGAACTCCTAGCAAACAACACCGAAACGAACCAAGATTTCACCTAGATGCTCCTCTGATCAAGGCGAACAAACTCATAGAGGAAAATCCGGCAAAACCATAACTTTCACCTGGAAGGTCCAGGGTGGTTAGACCGCCCCCTATGGCGGTTAGACCGCCCCTCCCAGAAAACTTGGCCGCGGGTCAAACCTCAACTTCCCATCGCCCGATCTCCCGATTCACCCCACGGATTGCAGCGAGACTTCGAGTATACCTAGGTTACCTCTTGGGCAACCTCTCCATCAAAGGAATCGAACCGAAATGCTCTCAATCAAAGGGAATCGTGGATCTTGGCCCTCTAGGTCATGAACTCGAGCAACTCGAAAAACCACCAAATCGAGGTCGATTCAAGGGAGTTCTTGGGGCAAAGTCACCAGCCAAAGAGGCACAAGGTCCTCATATGTGACACCCAACAAGAATCCCGCAAGAAATCGCCCTCAAAACTCCGCCAAGAAAATCACAAGAAAGAGCTGCGAAAATCACCAAAAAAGGAAAATGGGAGAGGCAACACAAGGCCTTGAGGAACCACGCCGAATCATCTATACATACCATGAAGGTTCATACAAGGTCTAGCTTGCCACCCGGTCATCCATCCCTCTCTCTAGATCTCACATGAAGCTCTCAAGCTAGTCCAAGAAAAACTAGAGAAAATAGCAAACGAAAATGACAAAGGAAAATGAGCTAGGGTTCCAAGAGATGGCTGCCATCCATCCCTCTAAGTGTTTATATGGGGGCAACCAAAAGACTAAACTACCCTTACTAGATAACTAGGGATACATGCCCCTCAAGGGCGAATTCGAATGTCTTCAGTTCAGCACCATTGAACGGATGCCCAGCGACCGCAAACTTGCTTAGCCTCGACGCAAGCCTTGCAATCCCAACGCGTGTCCTCCGCTTTGAAGTTTCTCGGCGGTTGCGACCCAGGCAGTCAAACCGCCCCCCTGGGCTGTTAGACTGGCCCAGACGGTCTGACCGCCCCTCCTGGGCGGTTGAACCAGCCTGGGTGGCCACACCTCCTCGTCGAGTCTTCAGCCTCGGTTTTGTGGCTCAACCGAGTAACCTAGTGGTTTTCTAGTGAACCACTGCAAACCCCGCGAATTCGGTGTAGCCTCCGCCAATCACCACTCATGACTCGGCTCCCACGTTGTCCCAGCTCGATCTTGGTTTTGAGGCTCAACCAAGAAACCGTCCACGACTTCGTCTTGCTGTTCTTGCCACCATGCAGCCCGCACTTGACCCCGCTGGCCACCGGGTCCCTCGAACCAAGCCTACTTGTCTTCTCCACACCTAGAGGCCTACCCGGCAATGACCTTTCGCGCTTGTTCCTCACCTGCACCAACACCAGTCAAGCCGCAACCTGCACCTGCAATACTTAGTCAAGAGTTAGTCCACACAACGTTATCAATCACTCATCCTACCAGGAAGCGACCATCCACCGGTGCTCGAACCACACAGGCTCTCAGCAATGGTAGGCGATTGTCAACAATGTGTAGTCCTCGACCGCCTCCGTGGCCACGACCACGGCCACCTCGACAGCCACCACCACGACCAAAAAAGTGACTTGCCATTGTTATACCTAAAATATGCTCAGAATTTTATTTAATAATTTCTAGCCAAACAACCATCCCCACTCCCATTGGCTACATATTTGCACATATAATTAAAAACTATGCAAAAATTGTGAAGAACTAAACTATGAAATTTAAAATTTAATATCAATTATACCTAATTATTAAATACGAGTGAAAGACAAAACTATGAAATATATATGTAAGGAAACTACCTTTCTAAAGATATCAATTTCCTAATGGTGAAAACTACTTTTGTAATAAGGAAACTACTTTTCTAATAAAGATATCAATTTTCTAATCACGAAAACTAACTTTCTAATAATGAAACTAATTTTCTCATGATGAAATCAATTTAGTAAACTAATTTTCAATATAAATAAATAAATTGAAAAAAAATCTATCATGACAGGCAACATCTCATACATCTATCATGACAATTTTTTCTATTAGAACATAGACCAACATGCATCTAAATAAAAAACACCATTCTTAGCTCATTTGGGAATGTAATTAATTACTCTAAGTACAAAGAATATTACTTAAAATGGCAACGATATATGAAGGTAGCATGAAGTAACTAACCTCTACACCACTTCAATGAGTCAAATCGTGGAGAAATCGTAGCAAATCGGGTAAAAACTCCCTAGGGCGCCATTGGGGAGGAGGAGCTCGAGTTGGAGAGAGGAACAAGATGAGTGGGGAGGGGGGGGGGGCTCGGGCAGGGGGAAGAAGAAGGAATAATAGCCGTTGCACATTTGTACTAGGCCACCACAATGGCCGGTACAAATGTGAGCACATTTGTACAGGGCGGTGGCTTCGACCGGTACTAATGTGCTGGCCTCACATTTATACCGGTCAGAGCCACCACCCGGTACAATTGTGAGGCATTTGTACCGGTTGGGTGGGAGATGGCGCCGACGCGCCCCTCTGAGATGGCATTTGTACCGGGCAGTGGCTCCACCCGGAACAAATGTAATTATTTGTACCGGGGACAAAAATACCCGGTACAAATCAAAAAACAGGCCAGGGACAAATGCCCGATTCTCTAGTAGTGCAAAATAAATAGGAAATGAAGCAAAGAAGCAGTAGGGACTTTTCCATATAATATCTACTAACCTGTAAACTGTATTGACCTATAAACTTATAGTGGCTGCATGAGAAGAATCATCATACATTTATAAGGAAGTAAAATAAGAAACCAAGACATGGCACGGAAAAATCGACAGAAACAAAACCTTTCTTGTTCTCAACACCAAATCATTTACCATCAGCCCAGCTGTTTCCTAGTAAATCACAAGTAGCAGAAAATGTTCACATGATCATTGATGTCATACTTTCTAATTTCATAACTTGACACATGAAAGTAGAAGAATAAAGGCTAAGGATGGGAAACTACATATAAGATTAAGAAAGCTTATCTCAAGCCATTAGCTCAACCATCCATATAAATCATTTATTGACACTTGAGGTTGATGGAGGATCATAGCCTCATACTGATGGAAGATAAGGTGAAGAGACACAGCGGATCATACTGATGGAAGAATAACAAAGGCAGCCAGCCGATTTGATAGCAAGGAATGACCAGCAGAGCCTGTCGATGGTCAAACCAGTCAAATGCAGCCTGCCAATGGTCAAACCAGTCAACCTAGTCTGCCGATGGTCAGCCTGGCGGGATCGGCCGATCAAAAGAAGGAAGCGGCGATTAAAGAATACGCCAAAGGGCAGATATGGTTGAGGTGCATCAGTCAATGATTGATGATGAGTCAGAGTCAATTTTAGAAGAGTTCAACTCTTATGAGTCATTTTATTTTTGGTAGTGTTGACACCGTTTTTTGGAAAAAACAGGTCAAAAGGACAGGGAGAAACAGCCGATGGAAACAAAGCACAAACGACCGATGGAAGAAGGAGGAGGATGGTCAACATGATTCACCGATGGTCAAGGGAGCTCAATCCTGACGATGGACCAGCGAGTCAAACTGATCAGCCGATGGTCAAATAGGAGGATCGGCCGATGGAAAGGAGAAGGCGGCAATCGAGAAGATACGCCAAAAGGAAAGCATGGTGGAGGCGGGTCAGTCCACGATTGGCAACGGGTCAAAGAGTTAGTTTTAGGAAGTTTTAACTCGTACGAGAGTCTTTTTCTATTTTTAGTAGTATTTGTCTTTCTTTAGAAGCAAGTAAATAGTGCCGTAATCGGCTAGGACTCGGGTTGTCCTCAGGACGTAAATAGCGACCCTGCGCGGTCATAAAAAAGTGTACACACCAATATCAAACAAACCGCCTCCGGGCAAACCCTTTACTTTAGAGCATCTACTTTACAGCATCTACTTTTCGGCGACTTCGCCATTGCGTTTTTCCCTTTTCTACAACACCGTCCTTCAAGTTCGTCGGGCTGCATCGATCGATCGCCGGCAAGCTTGTGAGTACCGTTTTACCGAATAATCCTAGGCTTTAACCTCCGGGCGCATCGCTGAGGTTTCGTCTAGTTCTTTATTCACCCCTTACCGATATTAGCTAGATCTGCAAGTTTTTTAACCAATTCTTGTGGTTTTTAGCTATTATCATCAATTATCCCGCTCGATCTAGATCCTATCAGCTTCTAACATTACAGCCGATTCCGACCTGTTCGAGTACTGACGTCACGATCGGTCGATCTCAGCCGATCTATCTACTCACGCACCCGTGCTTCGGTCGCTCTCGCGCCGGCTGATCCCGCTCTACTCGTATTGGCCGATTGCCTGGTACACGTGTCGCTGAAAAGGCCATCGGTTCCCTAGTCGATCCCTAATATTTTCCATTGTCAATCAGTAGGTCAGATTGGCTGGCACGCCTCGCTACAGACCGGGGAGTCACGTGTGCTGTGCGCGGAGGCGACGTCCTATTTTCGCGTCAACACACTTTTGGCATGCCCACTGGGACCCGAAGTAGTCAACTATGATGAAGAACATGAAGATTGGTACTTTTGAAGTTGACGTGGACAACACCCAAACAATCACCAGGGATCAGCTGAAGGATGCAGACAAAGCTGAATTTGAAGCTCACATGAAGCATTATGAAGAGCTTTGCTTGGCATCATACGGTCAGACTAAAGGTGGGGTCTTCAAGAAAAATCATTTGCCAACACCTAAGCAAGTCACCTTCTCAGCCGATCCTGAAGGGCTTCAAGACATGATGACGAAGGCGATGCATCAAACGATGATTGATCAATCTAAGGTTTTCGCCAATACCATTCAGAATTGTCTGACTGAAGAACTCAAGAAAGGAGCAGAAGGAGGATATCTGGGACCTGCATATTTCCAACCAAATCAGACTCCTCCAGTGTTCCAACATAACCAATCGGCTTCCCCGCCGATTGATGACCCAACAGTAGGGATTTCACCATCTCCATAGGTCAATGCAACTGCTCCTGGTTCTTCATCGGATTCCCAGCCGATTCAGAATCAAGGTATTGGTGATAAATCCAAAGATCCTGCTGTTACAATGCCTGTGATTCAAACACATTCAGCACAGTCCAACGTCCAAGATCAGACATTCTCAGTGCAGAATCAGCATCAAAAGTATCCTGCCATGAGAAATCAGGATGGAAAGCTTGCAGGATGGGATTTGCCTCGGGATCATTTTGAGACTAATATCTCAAATTTCTTTGAACCTCAGCCCGAAGAAGTTCCAGAAGTGAAGTACCCGCAATCTTATCAAGCTATGTTTAGAGGTACTCCAGGGACTATGCACATGAACAAGGAGGTAGTAGAATTTGTCTACTTCAATCACGGGAACAAGGCTTTTGAGAGAGTCAAGATCAGTCCAGCTCATGCTCATATGGTCATACCAACAGAAAGAAAAGCTCCTATTCAACCTCAGAAATCGGCTCAGCAGCCAATGCTAGGGATGCCCGTGCAGACTGCCCCACTACACCAGTCAACGCCAATGCAGTCTGTCTTAACCCCGACTAATACGGTGGCTCATACAAGATCATTGCCTCAACAGCTGATCAACCAAGGGGTGATAGGACAACCAGCAATTCCACAGGTGGATCCTGCACAAGTGCTACAAACACTTCTAAATCAATTGGCTATCTCAAGCTAGTTGAATTTGCATCAGCCAACTCCATCGGCTGGTCAGCCGATCGGACAAATCCCACCTGTGACGGGTCAGTCAAACACGCAAGGTTCTTCTGGGGCAAGGACGTCAACAGCACCAGATCCACAACCGAGAACCTCAGAAGATCAACCTCCAGAGACTCCATCAGCTGAAATGCAAGCAATTGAACAAGTATCTGCTGAGTTGAAGTCTCACGTGAAGCAGGAGTTGATCGATCACTTCTCGGAGATGCTGCAGAAGCAATATGGGATAAAACACAAGTAGCAGTCATGCATGTACAGGACACCGTATCCATCTGGCTACGATCAGATACCGTTCCCTCCAAGATTCAAGGTGCCAGACTTCACAAAGTTCTCTAGGCAAGATGAAACATCCACAATGGAGCATATCACTCGATTCATCATACAATGTGGAGAAGCAGAGAACGTTGATGCACTAAGGATACAGTTGTTTTCTTCAGCTCTATCAGGGCCTGCATTCTCATGGTTTACATCATTGCCAGCTAATTCCATTATCAAATGGTCCGATTTAGAACAACAGTTCCACAATTATTTCTTCTCTGGCATCCATGAGATGAAGATTACTGATGTGACCAGACTCAAGCAAAGGAACGATGAAACAATTGCTGGATTGGTTCAGAGATTCAGGGAGGTCAGAAACAAGTGTTATAGTCTGAACCTGGGAGATAAACAATTGGCTGAGTTGGCATTCGAAGATCTCTTGCCAACCTTGAGGGAGAAATATGCATCACATGACTTCGAGAGTCTCAGCCAGCTGGTCAGTCGGATGAGTCAGGAAACTGCAAAGTCCTATGAGCCTAGAAGAAACTTTCAGAAGAAGGTGTCATATGTGGATTATTCTAACTCAGAAAATGAAGACAATATGATAGGACTTGCAAAGTGGGTCAAAGGCAAGAAGACAGTTTCCTGTCCCTTTGGTAAAAGGGAACCAGAAAAATTTGGCTTCGATATCACTAAGGCCGACAAGATATTTGATCTGTTGCAAACTCTCCCTGTTCCATACCATACCGTCTGCAGAGGAACTCAAAAGGATGAAGTATTGCAAGTGGCACAATGCAACATCACACGACATTAATGATTGCAAGATCTTCAGACAACAGATCTAATCAGCAATTGAACAAGGCAGACTTAAATTTGAAACCCCTTCCAAAGCTGAAAAGCTGATGAAGATAGATCAGCACCCTTTCCCAACTAATACAGTTAGGGTGTCTAGCAAATACACATCACGTGTTAAGCTGCTGACGTCTGATTCGGCTCAAAATAATGGAGCTGTCGATCCCAATGTACAAGCAACCGCTGCCGATGTCAAAGGAAAAGGGTTGCTACTTAAAGAAGGAGACTTGAAGCCACGCCGACCTGTCACGTCCCAAATGTTGATCAACAAGTTCCGGCATCGGCAGGAGAAAGCAAAAAGAAGAGAAGAGTGGGCACAGCGCAACGAAGGACATTGGAGATGTTCGTTCTTCAAGTATTCCTGGGAAGAAGGGATCAAACTACCAACGTCAGAAAATTGTCCAGAATGCAACGGGGCTTACAATAATAGCAACTCCTCCAAAAGAGTTTGCTTCGACGATAGAAGACCTGCAGCTGGGAATCACCGTGAATTCAGCAATCAACGGGTCTCAGTCCACGATCGGCTGGGGGGCAAAGCTAGCATTCACGATCGGCTGGGGGGCAAGGTTAGCGTTCATGATCGGCTAGGAAGCCGAGTCAATGAAAAGTCAAACAATCGGTTGGAAGGGATGGCCGATTCCTTAGTCCCTGATGAAGATATCATGTGTCGAGCTCCCGAACGTCGATGTACTCTACAGCTGGACGATGAAGGATCAAGCCAAACATACAAGAAGCCTAATCCACAATGGTGTCCAGATGGCTTGACCAAATCCCAGAAAAGGAGAGTCCAGCGCCTACGCCAACTAGAACAACAAGAAGAAGCAGAGAGGCGCGTGCTGGACAAGAAGAAGGTTCGGACTAAAGTTTGGCGTCCAAAGCCTAAGGCCGATGATGGGGAGGGTGACAAACCACAAGCTGGTATAAACATGGTTGTCTTCCTACCAAAAGAGTTCATGGCTCCTGTTGATTCGGATGTGTCCGATGAAGAACGAGGCATGGCTCAGTTAACACTGGAACCTACACAAGCCATCTTTGAGAAGCCAGATGATGAAAAGAGACAACACTTGAAGGCTCTGTTTCTCAAGGGTTTTGTCAATGGGAAACCACTCACCAGGATGCTTGTGGTTGGAGGAGCAGCAGTCAATCTAATGCCATATACCATGCTACGCAAGATTGGGAAGTCTGATGAAGACTTGACCCAGACCGACATGATGCTGGTGGACTTCGAAGGTAATGTCTCTCCGGCTCAAGGAGCAATCTGCGTGGAGCTCACCATCGGCAGTAAGACCTTGCGACCGCTTTCTTTGTCATTAAAGGGAGGGGATCTTATAATCTACTGCTGGGTCGGGATTGGATACATGCCAATTGTTGCATACCATCTACAATGCATCAACGCATCATCCAATGAATCGGAGATTTAGTGGAAATGGTCCAAGGAGAAACCTCCTTGACGGTAGCAGCTATAGAAGCACAAGGATGGACCTATGATCAAGTAAGCTGCATATCAGGAAAAGCATGGGATACCAAGTATCTCAAAGTGTCCGACTTTGGACTAAAGCCGGTTCAAGCAGTCGGCTCTGAAGACAAGATTTAATGGATCAGTTCATTGAAGACGAAGGGAAGCTTGGGCACGGGTTTACATCGGCTGATGAATTGGAGAAGATAGACCTTGGAGATGGAAGCAAACCAAGGCCGACGTACATCAGTGCCAAGCTAGACGCAGAATACAAGAAAGAACTGATCGCATTGTTAAAGGAGTTCAAGGATTGTTTTGCTTGGGAATATTATGAGATGCCTGGCTTAGACCGATCCATTGTTGAGCACCGGCTACCTATTAAACCAGGGTATCGACCTTTTCAGCAACACTCGAGGCAATGTAATCCAAAGATTTATCCTGATATAAAAGCTGAGATAACAAAGTTACTCGAAGCTGGTTTTATTCGGTAATGTCGATATGCCGAATGGATCTCTAACATAGTCCCTGTCTACAAGAAAAATGGCAAACTACGTGTATGCATTGATTTCAGGGACTTGAACAAAGCAACGCCAATGGATGGGTATCCGATGCTAGTAGCCGATGCATTGGTCAACACTGCTGCAGGGCACAAAGTCATCAGCTTTATGGACGGTAACGCTGGGTACAATCAAATATTCATGGCCATAGAGGATATTGCAAAAACTGCTTTCAGGTGCCCTGGCCATGTCGGATTGTATGAGTAGATTGTCATGACCTTTGGGTTGAAGAATGCTGGTGCCACATATCAAAGAGCCATGAATTACATATTCCATTAACTCATCGGCAAGATAGTAGAGATCTACATTGATGATGTAGTTGTCAAGTGAAAGAGCTACAAGGAGCACCTGGCTGATCTACAAAAAACATTGGAATGCACTAGAAAGCATGGTTTGAAGATGAATCCCAACAAATGTGCTTTCGGTGTTTCAGCTGGTCAGTTCCTGGGTTTCTTAATACACGAAAGAGGAATCGAAGTGGGTCAGAAGTCAATCAGTGCGATTGACAATATAAAAGCACCATCGAACAAGAAGGAGCTCCAGTCATTAATTGGCAAGATCAATTTCAACAGAAGATTTATATCTAATCTGTCGGAAATAATTCAGCCATTTACACCTCTACTGAAGCTCAAGGCCGATCAGAAATTCGTATGGGGAGAAGAACAGCAGAAAGCTTTGGATAACATCAAGTAGTACCTAAAGTCTCCTCCTGTCTTAATGCCCCCTCAAGACAAGAAGCCGTTCAAATTATATTTATCGGCTAATGAGCGGGCTATTGGATCGGCCCTTGTACAAGAGTTTGAAGGAAAAGAACGAGTTGTATATTTCGTGAGTAGAAGACTCTTGGATGTAGAAACAAGATATTCGGCGGTGGAAAGACTATGCTTGTGCTTATATTTCTTATGCACAAAGTTGAGGCTTTACTTATTAACTGCCGAATACACCGTGGTGTGCAAAGATGATGTGGTCAAATATATGCTGTCATTACCAATCTTGAAGGGCAGGATCAGGAAGTGGATCTTAGCTTTGTCAGGATTTGATTTGACCTATCAATCGGCCAAAGCAATCAAAGGGCAAGTGATGGCTGATCTGGTAACTCAGCATTGTGGACCTGAAGTTGCAGTTGTAGAACCTATTCTGTGGACTATGTTCTTTGATGGATCATCGTGTGGAGTAGGAGCTGGGATTGGAATCACCCTCATCTCACCCCAAGAAGCAAATTACGAATCTTCCATCCCAATTGAGAAGACTTCAACAAACAATCAAGCTGAATACCAGGCAGTGTTAAAGGGGATAAAGCTACTACGCGAAGTCAATGCTGAAGTTGTTCAGATATTTGGGGATTCTCAACTCGTGATAAATCAATTGGCAGGAGAATATGAATGCAAAGATGACATATTAAGGATTTATCATGAAGAATGTCTTTAGCTACTTCGAGAGTTCAAGATACTAAAAGTTGAGCATATCCCTAAATGTCACAACAGTGAAGCTAATCGGCTGGCTCAAGGGGCATCAGGGTATCGGCCGATTCTGACTATGGAGTTATCAGCCGAAGATTGGAGGAAGGAGATAATAGATTATTTGAAAGATCCATCCAAAAAGGTTGATAAACAATTAAGGTACAGAGCCATTAAGTACGTCCTACTGGAAGATGAGTTATACTATTGTACCATCGATGGGGTTCTGCTCAAATGTCTTGGTGAAGAAGAAGCTAAAACCTTAATGGGGGAAATTCATGAGGGAGTCTCTGGAGCCAATTAATCGGCATTTAAGATGAAGTGGATGATCATAAATAATAACTATTATTGGCCGACGATATTGGAAGATTGCTTCAAGTACTACAAAGGATGCCAAGAGTGTCAGAAGTTTGGAAGCATTCAAAGAGTTCCAGCATCGACAATGAACCCAATAATCAAGCCATGGCCGTTCAGAGGTTGGGCGATTGATCTGATTGGACAGATATATCCATCGTCGAGCAAAGGTCATAAATTCGTACTGGTGGCTACAGATTATTTCACAAAGTGGGTTGAGGCCATCCCGATCATAACTGTGACATCAGCCAATATGATTGATTTTGTTAAAGAACATATTGTCTATCGGTTTGGTATACCTCAGACCATTACAACAGATCAGGGGAGTCAATTCACTTTAGAGGAATTTGAGGAATATGCAACTTCTTTGGGGATCAAGCTGCTAAACTCATCTCCCTACTACGCTCAAGCAAACGGACAAGCAGAGGCAGCAAACAAAGGCATCATCAAGTTAATCAAGCGCAAGATCGATGAAAATCCCAAGCGGTGGCATACGATCCTTAATGAAGCACTATGGGCGTACAGGATGGCATGCCATGGAGCAACCAAAGTATCACCATATCAATTGGTGTACGGTCATGATGTTGTATTGCCTTGGGAGTTAAAAACCGGATCCAGAAGGACTTCTTTAAAAGATCAGCTATCGACCGATGATTATTCAGCCATGATGAAAGAGGAACTAGAGGATCTTGCTGGTAATCGGCTGAGAGCTTTGAGGAATATCGAAAAGAATAAAAGAAGGATAGCCAGATGGTATGATAAGAAAGTCAAAGTTAAAGAGTTTGCCGAAGGAGATCTAGTTTGGAAACTCATATTACCAATCAGCTCTAGAGATCCTAAATACGGGAAATGGTCACCAACTTGGGAAGGACCGTATCGTATCAGCCAATGTGTGCCAGGGAATGCATATATCTTAGAAGCATTGGAAGGAGAGAAGTTTGCCAGAGCATTGAATGGGAAGTATTTGAAGAAATACTATCCAAGCATATGGGTAGACGCTTAGTCCAATCAGAGCCTGGAAACGGCCGAGTAGAGACTCGAGTTACAGCCGATTGCAAGTGTAATCGTCTTTAGTATGGGATAGCCGAATCATCGAAACATGTTCGGTTTTAGGTTATGGCCGATGTACAAATCGCCCTTAGAACAAAAAATATATATATATATTTTTTCTCTCATCTTCGATTACAATGGTGGCATTACAATATGGATCTGAAGAATACATTGAGAAGACGAATTTGGATGGTTCATTACAGATCAGTTACATTCATCATCACTAGACAGGTGATGGGGACGAAGAAAGAGAAAAACAAAAAAGAAAGCGTAAATTTGACGAAGATGAATCACCAGATTCTGTAACTCTCCCCATCAAGTTTGCTGGGAAAGAAGACATAGGGTTGTTCTTCTTTCCGCAACGCCCAGGGACGACCTCCACCCTCCACCAGCTGATGCACCTAAGTTGCATCACAATGGTTCTTCTAGCTGTTGGACCTCCTAGCTTCACAAAAGGGGACTAGAGAGGGAAGTATGTCCTAGGCTATTTCACAAGAATTCTTCAAGCCATCATGAGTCAGAGAAGAAGAAAGGGACCGAAGAGTAAGAGCCTAAAACTCCCTGGATCTATATCTCGAGCCAAGGATGAAAGGGAAGTGCGTTCTCCATAAGGGTGTGAGGACGGTTATTTATAGCCAAGGCACCGGAAGAGATAAAGATGAAGGAGCCACGAAAGACGGAAACCGAAGATGCTGGATCCGGTAAAAAAGGAAACAGATGACCCATGAATTGTTCGGTTTCCAAAGAATGACCAATTCAAGGGAACCACCCCCAAATAAAGGATAACACGCGTACACACAAACGGTGGGAAATTTCTCTACCACGTCCACAAACTGTAGGGCATGGTTCACAGAACTTGTCTGCCCAACATTGCAGACAGAGTCTGCAAGCTCACTGGTAGCACCCAGAAGAAATGCTATTTCAAGTTGAAGTCTGTCAATGACCAGCGACAACCATTATCCCCTAAGGAGTTTTCCAGGAAGAAATGCCTCTGATGCCTAAAAACTAAAGTGGCCAATGGTTACATCCGGGAGAACCAAGTCTGGAAGAAGTCATGGAACCCTTGGAAAAGAGGGTGAGTCTTATAAGGAAGGGGAGCGAAAGAGCCAAAGTGTCACACGGTGAACAGCCCTGGAAAATGTCAGATTGAAAGGACAGGGCATTATCAATGGAGATTGATCGCATCAATCACGTAAAGAGATTTGGCTATCATTCGAATTAAGAGAAAGATATCAATTTCAAGCGAATTTCGGAGCAAAAGATATTTACTCCGAAACTGGGGGGCAGGTGTTGACACCGTTTTTTGGAAAAAACAGGTCAAAAGGACAGGGAGAAATGGCCGATGGAAATAGAGCACAATCAGCCGATGGAAGAAGGAAGAGGATGGTCAACAGGATTCGCTGATGGTCAAGGGAGCTCAAATCTGACGATGGACCAGCGAGTCAAACTGATCGTCCGATGGTCAAATAGGAGGATCAGCCGATGGAAAGGAGAAGGCGGCAATTGAGAAGATACGCCAAAAGGAAAGCATGGTGGAGGCGGGTCAGTCCATGATTGGCAACGGGTCAAAGAGTTAGTTTTAGGAAGTTTTAACTCCTACGAGAGTCTTTTTCTATTTTTAGTAGTATTTGTCTTTCTTTAGATGCAAGTAAATAGTGCCGTAATCGGCTAGGAGTCGGGTTGTCCTCAGGACATAAATAGCGACCCTGCGCGGTCGAAAAAAAGTGTACACACCAATAACAAACAAACCGCCTCCGGGCAAACCCTTTACTTTATAGCATCTACTTTTACAGCATCTACTTTTCGGCGACTTCACCATTGCGTTTTTCCCTTTTCTACAACGCTGTCCTTCAAGTTCGTCGGGCTGCATCGATCGATCTCCGGCAAGCTTGTGAGTACCGTTTTACCGAATAATCCTAGGCTTTAACCTCCGGGCGCATCGCCGAGGTTTCGTCTAGTTCTTTATTCACCCCTTACCGATATTAGCTAGATCTGCAAGTTTTTGTACCAATTCTTGTGGTTTTTAGCTATTATCATCAATTATCCCGCTCGATCTAGATCTTATCGGCTTCTAACATTACAGCCGATTCCAACCTGTTCGAGTGTTGATGTCACGATCGGCCGATCTCAGCCGATCTATCTACTCACGCACCCGCGCTTCGGTCGCTCTCGAGCCGGCCGATCCCGCTCTACTCGTATCGGCCGATTGGCTGGTACACGTGTCGCTGAAAAGGCCATCGGTTCCCTAGCCGATCCCTAATATTTTCCATTGTCAATCAACATGTCAGATTGGCTAGCACGCCTCACTACAGACTGGGGAGTCACGTGTGCTGCGTGCGGAGGTGACGTCCTATTTTCGCGTCAACAGGTAGCTTTAATTTCTTTAGATGCAAGTAAACATTACCGTAATCGGCAAGGAGTCAGGTTGTCCTTAGGACATAAATAGCGACCTGCGTGGTCGGAAAGACCACACTTACCATAATCAAACAAACCTTCACCTCCGGGCAAACTCTTTACAATTTTCAGCATCTGTTTTACAACATCTACTTTTCGGCGATTTTGCCATCGCGTTTTTCTCTTTTATCAACGTTGTTCTTCGAGCTCGTCGTGCTGCATCGATCGACCTTCGACTAGCTTATAAGTACCATTTTACCAAATAACCCTAGGCTTTAACCTCAGGGCACATCACTGATGTTTCATCTAGTTCTTTATTCATAATTTATCGATATCAGTTAGATCGTCAAGTTTCGTACCAATTCTTGTAGTTTTACTTTTATCACCAATTTATCCAGCTTGATCTAGATCTCATCAGCTTTTACTATTTTTATTTATCAGTTATTTTGAACAGCCGATCTAGGTTTATCTCGAGTGCTAACATCATCATCGGCTGACATAGCCGATCCCCTTGAACATACTTGCATTTCGGCTGCTTTCGAGCCCCCCGATCTTGCTCTTCCGTATCGGCCGATTGGCAGATACTTGCGCCACTGAAGATCCATCAGTTCTCTAGCTGATCTCTTATCATCTAACTACATTTTCCATTGTCAATCAACAGGTCAGATTGGCTAGCATGTCTCGCACCGACTAGGGAGTCACGTGTGTCGCGCGCGGGAGTGACGTCCTATTTTCGTGTCAACACACTTTTGGCAGACCCAGTGGGACCCAAAGTAGAAGTCAACAATGTCTAAGATTCCGAATCCTAGTGAAATCGATCAGGAGAACATCCAATTAGTCACCAAAGGCCAGCTGAAGGAAGCAGACAAAGCTGAGCTCGATGCGCAACTGAAGCAATTTGAAGAATTATGATTGCCTTCTTATAGCCAAACAAAGAGTGGGATCATAAAGAAGAATCCACTTCCAGGACCTCAACACATCACTTTCACAGCTGATCCTAGAAGTCTCCAAGACATGATGAACAAAGATATGCATCAAACTATGATAGATCAATCAAAGGTCTTCACCAATACCATTCAGAATTGTCTAACAGAGACTTTCAAAAAAGGAACACAAGAAGGATATGTGGGCCCTACTTATTTTAAACCTTGTCAACCTCCTCTGATGTTCCCAAAGGTCCCATCGGCTTCTCAGCCAATTCATGATCCAACTATGGGAGTTTCACAACCTCCGCAGTTCAACGTAACCCTTCCAATGGCTTCATCGGCTCCTCAGCCGATTCAGAACCTAGGCGCTGGAGGTACATCGACAGGACCAGTCACCACTATGCCAACAACACAGACTTATACAGTGCAGTCCAATAATCCAGACCAAACATACTCTGTCAAGAATTTCCTCAGTTTCCTGCAATGAGGGATGAGACTGGAAAGCTTACGGGATGGAGTCTGCCTCATAGCCACTTTGGGACAGATATATCCAGCTTTTTTAAGCCTCCACCTGAAGTAATTCTAGAAGTGGCATAACCAACGTCTTATCAAGCTACATTTGGAGGTACTCCAGGGACTGTACACATGACTAAAGATGGAGTAGAGTTTGTCCACTTCAATCATGGTACTAAGGTGTTTCAGAGAGTTAAATCCCTCCCATGCACACAAGGTTACAACTATACTGATGGAAATAAAAGCTCATGTTCCACCTCAGACTTCGGCCCCTCGGCCAGTTTCGAATCTACCTGTGCAAACTTTCCCAGTGCAGCAGACAACAACTTTGCAGCCGGTCATGACTCCAGCTCATTCAGTTACCCACACGGTTCAAAGGTCACCACCTCAACAGCTAATTAATCAAAGGGTGGTGAAGCAACCGGTTGTGCCACAACAACAACCAAATGATTGGCATGTAATGCAGTTGCTTTTGAATCCATTGACTAGCATGGGCCAATTGAGCTTTCATCAACCTCATCCTTCGGCTAGACAGCCGATTGAGCAACCACTACCAGTGGTAGGGCAATCAAACACACAAAATCCCTTTAGTAAGAGATCATTAGCGCAAACACCGAATCCTCAGCTAGAGATTCCTCAAGAGCAACCTCCACAAAGCCCATCGGCTGATACACAACCGATAGAACAGATATCTGCTCAGATAAGGTCGCATCTGAAGGAGGAGTTGACTGACCAGATTATAGAGACATTGCAGAAACACTTTGGGATAAAGCTTAAGCAGCAAGCCTATATGTACAACACGCCGTATCCATCTGGTTACGACCAGATACTGTTTCGCCCGAGGTTTAAGGTGCCTGATTTCACCAAGTTCTCTGGGCAAGATGACACATCCACAAGGAGCATATCACTAGGTTCCTCACACAGTCTGGGGAAGTAGGAACCAACGATGCACTCAGGACATGGTTGTTCTCTTCATCTCGATCGGGGCCAGCATTCTCATGGTTGACTTCACTTCCGGCCAATCCCATCGTCAAGTGGGCTGATTTGGAGCAACAATTTCATAATTACTTTTTCTCTGGCATCTATGAGATGAAAATTAATGACTTGACCAGAGTAAAGCACGGGAATGATGAAACTGTTGCTGGATTCGTTCAGAGGTTCAGAGAAGTCAGAAACAAGTGTTACAGCTTGAACCTAGGAGACAAACAATTAGCTGAACTAGCATTGCAAGGACTCTTACCTTCTTTGAAAGAGAAGTATGCATCACACGAGTTTGGGAGCCTCAGCCAGTTAGTAAGTTGGATGAGGCAAGAAGCTGTGAAGTCCTACAAGCCAAGGAGGAATTTCCAGAAGTAGGTTTTATATGTGGAGTACTCCGATTCAGAAGATGAAGGCAACATGATAGGACTTGCTGAATGGGTCAAAGGCAAGAAGGCTATATCTTGTCCTTTTGGAAAGAAGGAACTAGAGAAATCCAGCTTCGATGTAACTATCAAGGACATATTAAAATATTTGATCTGCTGCTGTAGCAAGGACAAATTAAGCTCTCTCAATTCCATACTATACCATCTGCAGAGGAGCTGAAAAGGATGAAATATTGCTAATGGCATAATGCAATGTCTCGTGACACTAATGATTGCAAGATTTTCAGGCAGCAGATCCAATCCGCTATTGAGCAAGGAAGACTCAAGTTTGAAAATACTGCTAAAGCTGAAAAGCCAAAGAAGATTGATCTACATCCTTTCCCAGCTAATACAGTCGAGGTGTCTGATAAAGATGCATCGCAAACCAAGTTGTTGACATCTGAATCATATCAAAACAAAGGAACCATCGATCCCAAGGTACAAGCAACTACTGCCGATGTCAAAGGAAAAGGGTTGCTAGGTGCTACTCGAAGATGAAGACCTAAGACCACGTCCGCCTGTCACGTCTCACATGCTGATCAATAAATTTCAACGTCGGCGAGAAAAGGCTAGAGAAAGAGAAGAGTGGGCACGGCGTAATGAAGGACACTGGAGATTTCCGTTCTTCAAGTACTGTTGGGAAGAGCGAATCAAACTCCCGACGGCGGATAATTGTCCAGAATGCAATGGAGCTTACAACAATGGCAGCTCATCCAAGAAAGATTGCTTCAACAACAGCTGTGGCTGGAAATCATCGTGAGTTCAATGATTGACAGATTCCGGTGCATCAACGGCTGGGGGCAAGGCCAGCATATATGATCAGCTAGGAGGCCGAGTCAACGACAATCGGGTCAACTGCAATTTGCTGAAAGAGTTTGCCGATTCGAGGGTACCTGATGAAGATATCTTGTGCTGAGCTCCCGAACAACGACGCACTTTGCAACTAGATGATGAAGAGTTGGGCCAATCTCAGGCAGAGCTTAAAAGAAATCCACGTTGGTGCCTAGATGGTTTAACCAAGTCACGAAAAAGGAGAGTCCAACATCTACGCCAATTGGAACAACAAGAAGAAGAAGAGAGACGTGTTTTAGACAAGAAGAAGGTTCGGTCTCAACTATGGCACCCTAAGCCTAGAGCCGATGATAATAAAGACAACAGGCCAAAAGCTGACATAAATATGGTTTTCTTTCTACCAAAGGAGTTTATGGCCCCAATTGATTCAGATTCATCTGATGAAGAACAAGGATTGGCTCAGTTGACACTAGAACCCACACCAGTAATCTTCGAAAAGCCAGAAGATGAGAAAAGGCAACACTTGAAAGCTTTGTTTCTCCGGGGGTTTGTGAATGGAAAGCTAGTCACCAGGATGCTGGTAGATGGACGAGCAGTAGTCAGTTTGATGTCGTACATCTTACTACGCAAGATTGGGAAGTCAGATGAAGATTTGACTCAAACAGACATGATGGGGGTGGAATTTGAAAGCGACGTTTCTCCAGCACAAGGTGCAATCTGCGTAGAGCTCACGATCGACAGTAAGAGCCTTTCGACCACCTTTTTTGTTATCAAGGGGAGGGGTTCATATAATTTGTTACTGGGTCAGGATTGGATAGACGCCAACTGCTGCATACCATCTACCATGCATCAATGCATTATCCAATGGATTGGAGATTCAGTTAAGATAGTCAAAGGTGAGAATTCCTTGAGCGTGGCAATAACAGAAGCGCAAGAGTGGAGCTTGAAGGACAGGAATGGCGAACCAGAGAGGGGGGAGTGAATTGGAGCTGATAAAAATTCTTCTCGAGGGAAATGCCTTCTCCAACAAGATGAAGACGACAAACCCAAGAACTTCTCCGACTCGAACTACCCATGTTTGCCAAGATCACGTACCCACTAAAGTGCCACTGATCCTAGGAACAAACAGCCACCGAAACTACACGGGAACGCAACAGAACCAAAAACTCGAGCAGCTGCACACACCACCGGTCAGACTGGTCACCACCACCGGTTAGACCGGTCCAGTCCGGGTCACCCGAACGAGACAGTCGGATCACCCGAGCAGAACTTGCGACTTTCCATAGAAAAGCCTCACACCGGTCAGATCGGTATAGCACACCGGTCAGGTCAGTCCTGGCTGGAAAATCCCAAGTCCAAGAACTCACTCCAAGCCCCAAACAACGCCAAACTTGAAACAACAGCAAGCCTAGAGACAAACCAAACACCCTGGACATTCACTCGAGCCAAAACCCAACAGGGGTCACACCGGTCAGACCGGTGAAGGGCACCGGTCAGATCGGTCAGGACCTGGGCGCTCGGGATGAACAGCGAGCCGCGGGTCAACTCTCCCAAAACACCTTCTTGATCTCCCGATTCACTGCACGGATTTGCACGATACTTTTGGGGATACTAGGAGTACCTCATGGGTATTCCATAGCTACGATTTGGTCCTCTAAAACTCACCTAATAAAGAGGAATTGAAAGATTTCCACCAAGAACACCTTTTCCCGAAACCAAGGGAAACACCCCAAATCGAGCAACTTTTCCCACAGATTTGAGAGGGGGATCACAAAGGAAAGAACCACGAAGGGCTCATGTATACAGCCCCAACAAAACTCACAAGGGAGAGGCCTCAAATCAACCAAACGAAAATAGCCAAGAAAAGACTCCGAAAATCACAAAAAAAAGAAAAAATGGGAGAGACAACAAAAGGCCTTGAGTAATCACGCCGAACCTTCTATACATACCATGAAAGATTCATACCAGGTCTAGCTTGCCTCCTGATCATCCTTCCCTCTCTCAAGATCTCATCATGAAGCTCTCAAGCTAGTCTTATGGAAAACCTAAGGAAAATAGCAAGAAAACTAGGAAGCAAAATGATCTAGGGTTCCAAGAGATGGTTGCCATCCTCTCTCCACTTAGTTTATATGGAGGCAACTGAAAGATGAAACTACCCCTATTACATAATACTCGGATACACACCCCCGAAGGGCACTTTGGGAAATCTTGTTGTAGCACCATCAGACGGATGCCCGACGACCGCACCTTTCTTAGCCTCGACGCAAGTCTTGCGATCCCGACTCGTGTCCTCCGCTTCGAAGGCTCCGGCCGTCCACGGAGCACACCAGTCAGACCGGTGCTCCTCGCTGGTCAGACCGGTCCCCACCGGTCAGACCGGCCTAGTGCTGTAGCCGTGCACGCTTCAGTCTTCGGTCTTGGCTTTGTGGCTCAGCCAAGTAATCTAGTGGTTTTGTGGTGAACCACTGGAAACCCCGCGGACTTGGTGTGGCCTCCCGCCAATCTCCACTCATGACTTGGCCCCCACGGTTGTCCCGGCTCGACCTTGGTATTGAGGCTCAACAAAGAAACCGTCCAGGACTTCGTCTTGCTGTTCTTGCTACCATGCGGCCCGCAATTGATCCCGCTGGCCACCAGGTCCCTCGAACCAAGCCTACTTGTCTGCTCCACACCTGGAGGACCACTGGCATAGACCTTCCACGCTTGTTCTTCACCGGCACCAACACCAATCAAGCCGCAACCTGCACCTGCAATACTTAGCCAAGAGTCAGTCCACACAACGTTGTCAATCACTCAGCACACTAGGAGCGACCATTCACCGGTCCTCGAACCACACAGGCTCTCAATCTCCCCCTTGATGAGTGCATTGACAGCACACACATTAGGTAACCAAAGGGAAAAGGAAAAAGAAAATAAACGAACAAAAGAACTCAAACAAGCCGAGCAAAGGTAAAGATAAAGATCATTTGAAAGAGGAAAGTCTCGGTCCCCTTAGGTAAGGGCAACGGCTCGACACAGCTGAGACAAAAGCTAGCTCACCTGGAGAGCTCGAACCACCAAAGCAAAGCTTGAAAACACACAAGAGCTCCCCCTGCACACATGCAAGGTCCCCCAGAACCAATGCAACTCCCTTTGGACAAATGCATGCCAACCTCTCATGAAATAGAGCAGCTGCACCAGCTCGGCTCTAACCGGTCAGACCGGTCAACATCACCGGTTAGACCGGTGCCCAACATTTGAACAAGGTAGACACCCTGACCGGTCAAACTGGTGACCTCAACTGGTCAGACCGGTGATCAGCCTGTAACTAGCAGAGCCCAGAAATGGCTTGAAACCACCTGAAAACCTTCTAAATGCGTCCAGAAGTACTTTACCTTTACAACCATCTCCCCCCTTGTTGCCAATGCATGAATGAAGGCAAAATTAGGAAAATTTCAACCTAGAGCTTCTCTAATAGACAAAATTCACCACAAGATGCTACACATGACCAAATGAGCAAGTTAGATACTCTATAGCTTCGTATGAACATCAGCTACAAGATCACAAAGTTTCACAACCATTGGACAAAGCTAAGATCAAAATGAGCATTTTTACCAAAAATTTCCCTCTCATGAGCAATGTCCTAAACATGAGCAAAACATGCCAAAGTGACAATATCACACAAACTTCATGCTAGGACGCATATTCTAATCATAAGATCATCATAAACACCCTCAAGCACCTCATGTCATGTCAAAGTCACCGAGCCATGTGCCTACTTCTATACATGAGACTTCTCAATGGTAGGCATCATGCAATGATTTAGCACCCAAAAGCAAATTAGATAAGCACAAAAGACATGGGGACATTATTTTCAAGCAATAAACATTCCATTTTCAGATTTATATTTGGTACATGAAATGCCTTTGCGGCAAAAAGGAACTTATGCCCCTCCACAAGATAAGCAAGAGGGCTAAACATCCATGATGACAAAAAGGCCTTTGGCCCCATATGATCAAAATATGCTATCCAAGCACAAAATAAGCATAACAAAGCCACAAAAACATGTCATGATCATATAAAGGCATTTACTCACAAGAGGACATATAACTAGGATTTTTCAAAAGCATAGCTATCTCACATGGATATAAAGCATGATCATCAAGAGCTAAGCGAAACTAAACCATATCATACCAAACTAGATCACAAAATCATCCATAGCATGTCATGGTGAACAAAGTATATGAGAGAAGCTTTTCCTACCACAATGCATATGATACAATGGCAATGCAAACATAAGATACAAAGATTCCTATACATCATGATACCTATGGCATGCAAAATGCAAGAATGCACAAAAAAAATGCTACAAAGGAGCTCCCACCGCCAACTCAAGAGAACACACACACAAAGCTCACAAACGGCCAGCTCCTCGAGGGGAGGCAAAAGGGCTCGACAGCACCGGCAAAAAAGCAAAGGAACACAAAACTCACAAACTCCCCCTAAATACATGCACTTGGGCCAAGAAGCATACAAAGCTCATCCTACACACATGAAATAGGGCAAAGAGCAAGAGAACCTGAGTGGCTTGACCAAAGCCACACACTTCAAGGTCACAAAACCACTTACCTTGACCACTCCTTTGGAAATCACTCGTCCTTGTCAAACATCCCCGAAACTTATGTACTCAATTTTACACCACCGGGGTGAGGTTGGAGAACCACCCCCGATCTCAACCAAATGTTCTCCAAGCCTCCCACCTGCAACTCAAAACCAAGAACGAGAGTGAGCAAACGATTCAACACTTGGGTTAGTACCAAAAGAGTCAAACCAGTGCCGAGCCATCTCCTCAAAACTAGGGTTAGCAAAATCCATTCTATCACGCCTTTCAAAACTATGACCACCACAGGGAATCATCTCACATCTCGCTGGACGAGTACGAGCACCACGATAGGGAAATCATGGTCCGTAGCCCCTCTGAGACTCGAAGCTGCGACCTCTCCCAAACTCGGATTGATCACGAGGTGGAGACCGTCCAGCAAACACACCACCACCAAACTCACCATGCCTACCACCTGCACCACGACCAAAGGAACTGAATCGACCAGCATCACAAGCACGAAAACCAGACCAACCTGCACTCTGAGGTCCACCGGTCTGACCGGTCACCCTGACTGGTCTGACTAGTGCTTCCCAGCCAGCAAACCTGCTCCTTTCTGAAGCACTCCTATCTGTCCAAGCTGGGACCCTACGCACAACAGCCTTTCCCTTGGGTAGTGGCATACGAGGCTTAGGCACACCAAGAGAAGGGTGGTACCTGTCCTTGTTCGTCCACTCCTTAGCCATTCTCGCCTCTCTTTCTCTTGTAGCAAAACTCCTTCTTATGACCATCCTTTCCACAATACTCACAATGGAAATAGACTGGTTTTGGCTTAGGTTTGGGATGAGGTTCCTCACATGGTTTCTCACTAGGCTTCTCCCTTGAATTTTCACTAGGCTTCTCACTTGGTTTCTCTCTCAGTTTAAGCAACTGGTTTGGCTTGGGTGCAAACTGGTTCTTGGGTGTAGTTTGTGGTGGGACCGGAACATCCCTAATTTTCCCTTCTCCCTCACCACTGCTCTCACCAACCTTATCAGACCCCAAAGCCTGACCATCAAAGCGCTTAAAACCGGCAATCGCCGTACCAAGCTGAGGCTCCTGACTGGACAACCAACTCAACAACTCGCGCAACCTATCATTCTCATCCTGCAAGTGATCAACACATTGCACAAGCTCTAAATTCTTCACAGCATGCAATTCACAAGTAGAGCAGGAAGTACGGATATGAGATTTCAATTCAGCCTCAAGCAAAACAATGCGAGAACGAAACTCAGCAATCTTTTCATGCAAAACATGGCAAGAAGTGCATGCACCTAGCAGAGTAGGTCTAGACTTCTGCTCAGCCAACTCAACCCTAAGCACATCTAGTTCCTCACACTTGGAAGCATGCTTTTCTTTAAGAGCAGTCAAATCCGCTAGGAAAACAGAGTAGTCACCACAATCAACTTCATTAGAAACAACAGGACGAGCCTTAAGCGAATCTATCTCAAGCTTGGCATCAAGGTTCTGTGTTTCTAGCTGAGCCGCTCTATTCCTAGCATCTTCAAGCAAAGCCCTAAGCCCTTTCCTACGATTCTTGGCCTCTCTAAGCATGTGATCGCGATTATCAAGCAAGTTAACCAACTCCTCATTCTCCTTGCCAAGGAAGAGAGCACATCACATACCTCATCCTCCGAATCTGAGTCCGAGGCGTCCTTCTGGCTTCTCTTGCTGCCTCGAGCACCTCGAGGACTTGCTTGCTACACAACAAAGGTCGTTGAGGTACTTGGCAAGGCTCTTCTTCTTCTTCTTCTTCTTCTTCTTCTTCTTCTTCTTCTTCTGCTCCTCCTCCTCCTCCTTCTTCTTCTTCTCATTCCTCTTGTTGCCCTCTTCTTCTTGATCACTTCAGCTTGATGACATGTCCTCAAAGTTAGAGTCGACGTCGCTCGACTTCTTGATCTTCTCTCGGGTCCATGCCTTCCTCCCATGTCCATGATCCTTCTTCTTGGACCTTCTTCCCTTGTCCTTGGACTTGTGCTTGTCGTCGTCGTTCATCTTCGGACACTCGGCGAAAAAGTGTCTGGTCTTGCCGCACTTGAAGCATGCCCTCGAGTTCCACCTTGAATTCATCCGGTTCTCGTGCATCCTCTCGAATCTCCATGTCAACAGCGCCAACTCGTCCTCTCCAAGTACGTCAAACTCCTCATTTGTCAAAGACATCAAAGAAGACAAAGAGTACATCCTGGAGGATGGGTTAGCGTTACTCCTAGCACCCGAACCGAAGACTAGAGCGAGACTATGAGAGTCAATCGGGCTCTCAATCTTAGCCGTCACCCCACGGTCCACCTCAGCCGACTTGAGCTTAGAAAACAGCTCATCCACCGTAAGAGTCTCATATGTGCCCGACTCCAAAATGGCCTCGACCTTTCCGCCCCAAATGTACGATCCAGCGAGTGCAGGAGCTTCACAGCCCTGACATGATCATCGTATGGGAGCATGGTCACATTAGCCCTCATGTTGTTGACAATCATCGTGAACCGCTGGAACATCGTATCTATGGACTCACCGGGGAGATGAGTGAATTTCTCATACTCTCTCCGGTAAGTTGCAAACAACCTAGCCTGAACCTGATTGTTCCCAGCGTGAGCCACCTTAAGCTTCATGCAAATCTTGCAAGCCAAATCATCTGCCTGAACCCGATCGAATTCGGATTGACAAAGGGCACAAAATAAGTAGTCGACTGCCTCGTTGTTGGCGTCATGCATATCCCTCGATCCTGGAGCAAGGAAGTTCACAAGATGAACATAAGTTGTGTTCTCCGTGACATCCCAAAGGAATTGTCCCTTGCCGCAAAGAAAATCGGACATTCGCCTCTGCCACATCTGGTAGTTCTTCCCATAGAAGTGCGGAGGACCTGAACCCCTTTCCTGGTATGCCATCTTTGGATTTTAGACTGGTTAGAGTCCCGAAAGACCCCTAACCGGCTCTGATACCACTCGAAGGATCGGAACAGCGAACCAGAGAGGGGGGGAGTGAATGGGAGCCGATAAAATTCTTCTCGAGGGAGATGTGTTCTCCAACAAGATGAACACGGCCAACCCAAGGACTTCTCCGACTCGAACTACCCGAGTTTGCCAAGATCACGTAGCCACTGAAGTGCCACTGATCCTAGTAACAAACAGCCACTGAAACTACTCGAGAACGCAGCGGAACCTAAGGAAAATAGGAAGAAAAACTAGGAAGCAAAATGAGCTAGGGTTCCAAGAGATGGCTTCCATCCTCTCTCCACTTAGTTTATATGGAGGCAACAGAAAGACGAAACTACCCCTATTACATAATACTCGGATACATGCCCCCGAAGGGCACTTTGGGAAATCTCATCGTAGCACCATCGGACGGATGCCCGGCGACCGTACCTTACTTAGCCTTGACGCAAGCCTTGCGATCCCGACGCGTGTCATCCACTTCAAAGGCTCCGGAAGCCGTCCACGGAGCACACCGGTTAGACTGGTGCTCCTCACCGGTCAGACCGGTCAGGTCGGCCTAGTGTTGTAGCCGTGCACGCTTCGGTCTTTGGTCCTGGCTTTGTGGCTCAGCGAAGTAACCTAGTGGTTTTGTGGTGAACCACTGGAAACCTCGCGGACTTTGTGTGGCCTCCCGCCAATCTCCACACATTACTTGGCCCCCACGGTTGTCCCAGCTCGACCTTGGTTTTGAGGCTCAACCAAGAAACCGTCTAGGACGTCATCTTGCTGTTCTTGCCAGCATGCGGCCCGCACATGATCCCGCTAGCCACCAGGTCCCTCGAACCAAGCCTACTTGTCTGCTCCACACCTAGAGGCCCACTAGCATAGACCTTCCGTGCTTGTTCTTCACCTGCACCAACACCAATCAAGACGCAACCTGCACCTGCAATACTTAGCCAAGATTCAGTCCACACAATGTTGTCAATCACTCATCACACTAGGAAGCGACCATTCACCGATCCTCGAACCATACAGGCTCTCAATCTCCCCCTTGATGAGTGCATTGACAACACACACATTTGGTAACCAAAGAGAAAATGAAAAAGAAAAGAAACGAACAAAAGACCTCAAACAAGCGATCGAAAGCCGAGCAAAGGCAAAGAACAAGATGACTTGAAAGTGGAAAGTCTCGGTCCCCTTAGGCCAGGGCAACGGCTCGACACAACCAAGACAAAAGCAAGCTCACCCAAAGAAATCAAACCACCAAAGCAAGGCTTGAAAACACACAAGAGCTCCCCCTGCACACATGCAAGCTCCCCCTGAACCAATGCAACTCCCCCTGGACAAATGCATGCCAACCTCTCATGAAATAGAGCAGTTGCACTAGCTCAACTCTAACCGGTCGGTCCACAACACCGGTCGGACCGGTGCCCAACATTTGAACAGGGCACACACCCTGACCGGTTAGACCGGTGATCAACCTGTAACTAGCAGAGCCCAGAACTGGCTCGAAACCACCTGAAAACCTTCTAAATACATCCAGAAGTACTTTTCCTTTACAACCATCTCCCCCTTGTTGCCAATGCATGAATCAAGAAAAAATTAGGAAAATTTCAACCTAGAGCTTCTCAAATAGATGAAATTCACCACAAGATGCTACACATGACCAAATGAGCAAATTAGATACTCTATAGCCGTATGAACATCAGCTACAAGATCATCAAGTTTCACAACCATTGGACAAAGCTAAGATCAAAATGAGCATTTTTACGAAAAAATTTCCTCTCATAAGAAAAATGCTAAACATGAGCAAAACATGCCAAAGTGACAATATCACACAAACTTCATGCTAGGACACATATTCTAATCATAAGATCATCATAAACACCCTCAAGCATCTCATGTCATGTCAAAGCCACCGAGCCATGTGCCTAATTCTATACATGAGACTTCTCAATGGTAGGCATCATGCAACGGTTTAGCACCCAAAAGCAAATTAGAAAAGCACAAAAGACATGGGGACATTATTTTCAAGCAATAAACATTCCATTTTCAGATTTATATTTGGTACATGAAATGCCTTTGCGGCAAAAAGGAACTTATGCCCCTCCACAAGATAAGCAAGAGGGATAAACGTCCATGATGACAAAAAGGCCTTTGGCCCAATATAATCAAAATAAGTTATCCAAGCACAAATTAAGCATAACAAAGCCACAAAAACATGTCATGATCATATAAAGGCATTTACTCACAAGAGGACATACAACTAGCATTTTTCAAAAGCACAGCTATCTCACATGGATATAAAGCAAGATCATCAAGAGCTAAGTCAAACTAAACCATATCATACCAAACTAGCTCACAAAATCATCTCATGGTGAACAAAGTATATGAGAAAAGTGAAGGACCGATTAGGCGACCAGAGAGGGGGAGTGAATGGGAGCCGAAAAAAATTCTTCTCCGAAGAGTCGAACTCGACTATGTCCCAAATTCACAACCAAGGATTCCCACACGAGCTTGCCAAGGTCACGTAGTCACATCGGACCTACCAACCCTAGGAACAAGTCTCAAATAAATCCCAAGCGAAAGCGCAACTCAAGAAGCAAAGGACTTAGCCGATCTGCGAGGCTCGGGGTGGACGGTCCGCGGGGTACGGGCGGACGGTCCGCGCGGAGGGGGCGGACAATCCACAGGTCGAGCGCGGACGGTCGAAAAATCAACCCCGAACCTCCAGTATGCACCGGCGAAAAAACAACGGTCCGGGCGAGCACCGCGGACGGTCCGAGCCTGGCGGAATGTCCGGCCACCCCGGGCGGACGGTCCGACCAACTCCTTCCAATCAAAACCTACCGACACAACGGATCGAAACAAAGTGACTCAAGAACTTGCGAAGAACACGACGAATAGCCGGCTGGTCAACACCTCGCGGAAGGTCCGCACGGAGCTCGCGGACAGTCCTCCAGGCTCGTGGCCAGCAGCCCGAGCCCGACCTCTTGAAGGTCAACCCTTCCTTCCCTTTGCCCGATCTCCTGAATCAACCAAGGGATTGCTACCAAAACATAGGTGAAGGTGAAGCGCCTCTAGCAGATGCTATACCTACGAATTTGTAGCCTCAAACCCACTAAATCGAGAGGAATCGAGATTCTACCGAGCTCACACAAAAAGCTAGGGTTCCAACCGAAATCCTTCAATCGGAGGCCAAATCCGGAGTTTGAGGGGTCAAGATCAAGCACAAAGATGCACAAGACATCTATCCATGATCCCCACAAAGAAATCCGAACCCAAACACCTCAGAATTGAAGGAACAAGCCGCGCACAAAAATCCAACGAAAATAGCCCGAAAAAGACACGAAAATCACTCGAGCCACAAGAAGAAAATCGGCACAACCATGAAAGCTTCCATACATTCGGAGGTCAGATTCTCTACAAAACGGTGAAGAAAATCTAAGCCTATGGAGCAGGCAAATGAGAAGCAGTCCGGGAGGATGGTTTACCCAGAAACCCTAGAGCTATATATAAGAGTCCCTCTGGGTTGGGCAAAAGACCAAGCTACCCCTAGAAGTCCTCTTCATCGGGCGGCCACGCCTTTGCCACAGTCCGCGTCCTCCCGACGCAAGCTCTGCGATCTCGCCGCGTGTCCCCCGGCATCGAAGCTTCTCGGCGTGCCCGGATCCCGTCTCCGCCCGTCGAGCCTCCGGTCTTGGTTTTGTGGCTCAACCAAATAACCCGGCGGTTTTGTGTTGAACCGCCACAAACCCCGCGTGCAGACTTCGGTCGTGAGGTGCTACCCTGCACCGGCTCTGGTCGACGACTTCGTCTTGCATTTCTTGCCACCATGCGGCCCTCACTTGATCCCCTTTGGCCACCAGGTCCATCGAGCCGAGCCTACTTGTCTCTCCACTCCTCAGAGGCCCCGCATGGCTAAGACCTTTCGCGCCCGCTCTTCACCTGCGTCAACACAAATCAAGCCGCAACCTGCACCTGCAATACTCGGCCAAGAGTCAGTCCACACCACGTTGTCAATCACTCATCACAGCTAGGAGCGACCATCCACCGGTCCTTGGACGCTCTGGTCCACAATCCCCCCCTTGATGAGTGCATTGACAACACACATAGTAACCAATTCAGAAAAAAAAGAAAAAGAAAAGAAACGAACGAAAAACTCAGACAAGTGATCAAAAGCCAAACAAAAGCCAAAACGAGATCACTTGAAAGAGAAGAATCTCGGTCCCCTATGACAATGGCAACGGCTCGACACAACTGAGATAAAATGCTCCAAAATTGCCGACTCCTCGAGGTGAGGCAAAAGGGCTCGACACCATCGGCAAAAGGGCACAACTAAAATCAGGCGACATAGAGCTCCCAAATGCATGAATGCAAGCTCCTCCTGAACAAATGCATTTCTCCCCCTTGATGCAAAACTCCCCCTTGATGCAAAAACGCCCCCTGGATGCATGAATTGGGTACTTTCCTCCCCCTTGTTGGTAATGCATGAATCAAGCATGTGCTTCTCAAATAGACAAAGAGCACTACAACATGCTAAAATTGAGACATAGACAAGCAAGAAAGCCACAAATTTAGTACAAGCATTGCCAACAAGATAGATAGGGACATATAAGCATGTGACTTAGCCATGATCAAAATGAAGCATTTTTCACAAAATTTCCCTCTCATGAGCATAGCACCTAAATGTGGTCAAAATGAGCTCACACAATCTATAACTCACAAACTTCATGCAAGGTCACAAATTCTCATCACAAGATCATTACAAACACCTACAAGCTATCTCATGTCATGTCAAAGCCACCGAGCCATGTGTCCACTTCTAAAAATGAGACTTCTCAATGGTGAACATCATGCAACGGTTTAGCACCCAAGATAAGGAATTTAAATCACATAGAAGACATGGAAGCACATTTTTCAAGCACAAGCATTTCATATACCAATTTCATGATTTCAAATTAAGCATGGTACAGGAAGTGCCTTTGCGGCAAAAACACTACGTGAAAACCTCAAATAGGTCACGCAACATTCATAACAGGCACATGTGGCCCGTTACAAAAAATATTAAAGGTAACGGGCATCATTTATGCCTGTTACAACTGAGTCTACGCCCGTTACCAATAAAATTTCTAGACCGCAACCCAACTTATTAGTAACGGGCGTTATGTAGAGCCCGTTACCATTGATATTTGGTGTAACGGGCGACGGAATGTCCGTTACCCGTGCCGGTTCCCGGACCCGAATTTTTCATTCAATCTCGTTAACTTCCCCTGGCGTCCGTCCCATTCCACTGGCTCACCCGCGACCCCCTGTCGTCCCTCATCTCTCTAGTCCGCATCCCCTCTCCGTTCTCCCTCGCAAACGACGACCTCACTCCCCTCTGCCTCAGCCGCCGCGACCCTCCCCTCTGCCTCAGCCACCGCGACCCTCCCCTCTGCCTCCGCCGGGCCATCCCCCTCCCTCACCCCTTCGCCATCTCACCATGTCTTTCCCTTCTCCAAACCCCATCCTTCCATCCCTTCTCTCTCCTTGTTGTAGCAATATGGAGATGGCCGGCGGCTAGATCCTCGCCGGACATGGCCGGATCCGTGTGGGGGAAGGCCCGATCCGCGTGCGTGGACGCTGGATCTTCGTGTTCCCGGACTCGAACGTCGCGGGAGCGAGGCTGCTCCACCTGACTTGACCGGTGGCGACTCCTGGTCCTGGCCAACAAGCGACGTGTCGGGAGCTGCGGCAGTCCCCGTCCGACGACCAAGGCTACAGGTGATCTGATCCCCCCTCCGCCCCCCCTCTCTCGGTGTTTCTGAACCTAGGGTTAGGGTAAAGTTTTTGCTCCAATGTAGGGCAAGTGTAGGAGATTAACACATGATAATCTTGATTGATCAACTGATGATACATACAGTACATCTATATATAATTTTTGCTTAGTAATCGATCTTTTTTTATTAGTACCTTTTGCTTCTCAATTTCATAAGCATTGCAAACAGACATTACATACCCTTTTCATGGTCACTGAAACGTGCATACATTTCAATCATATTTTCTGATTACAAATTCATACTCATAGCAACATATGATAGACTGCCAAATAGCATCGGCACATGTTTGACCACTCCAACAATACAAACTATATATTGATCTGGTGATTTATTCCTTTTCTGATAATCATCTGGTGCGTCACATCTATTTTTCTTGGTTCTGAAACTTCATTGATCTTATTTTGGTGTGATCATCAGTATCTTATTTTCATTGTTAACCTGATATACAACCCCAAAAGAACCAGTTCCAACCACATGTTCAGCAATGTATGTGACCGACTGTTTTGCAAAACAATTTGTTATTTGCTGGATATTTTTTTTAATATCAGACACCATATATCAAGAACTGAACTAAAATTACCCTCACCTGTTTAGGCAGGCCGTTATGCCTGTGAATTGCAGTCGCTTTTATGTGACTAGCTTCATTGCTAGAACTATCAGCCACATCTGAGCCTGACCCCATGTCCTGTTAAAAAAAGTTTCTTCATATAACAAAACAAAGTACAGAATTGATTGACGAGTTTCTTCAGATCCTCTAGAACAGGAAAAGTGATAAGATTGTGAAGCAATAACGCATATAACATGAATTTCCAGGTTGGAGATCACATTGCCAATATGATAAGTTTCTGCTCTGGCATCCCTCAATTGCATTTTCAGTTCTAGAGTATGGCAAGAACTTGGGATTTTGGTGTGATCATCAGTATCTTATTTTCATTGTTGCAGCATACTTGTCCTGTGATTTGTCTGAGCAGATCTTAGAAGCATAAGAGGAGCAGCAGGTCAAGGTATACTTGAGGCCATCTCAATTCAGGCATTATCTCAGGTAAATACATCTGATTTATTGTTATCCAATTTGTGAACCGCTCTGCTAGAACACCTTTGAGTAAAGATAATGTGCTTGCTAGAACTACTACATCTAGGAGCAACAACAATGTCACTGGAACAATAAGTTTGCAAACAAAATACCAACTGAAATCTTAACTAATTAGTATTGACAGTGTGAAATATTAAAGCTGATATGATGATGTCAACATGTGAGCTTTGCCTAAACTATTTTGGATATTTACTTGCTTTCAGATCAAACTGAAAGAGGCATAGGGCTTTAACTGCTTTACTGTTTTTTAGTTAGTGATCTTCTTAAATGGATAAAGTTTAGCCTTGTGCTTTGCAAGCTGCCCGTAACATGGAATGTTTTATGTTCTGTAATTTCTTTTGCTTGTAGGTAGGTTATTAACAATTCTTAAATGTGAATACTTGGAGTGGCACAACTAAGTCACATGATGAAAGTTTACTTGCCAGACATTGACGTGGTAAGTTTGTAAATTTCAGGTTTTTTGTTGTGCTGACATGCTTGCATGTGCATGCATGGCACTAGTGGCCTCCTTGCTGCCACTTTAGTTCAGGGTTCTACGAGTTTGTTGTTAGAGTATCTTATATACTCCTGCTTGACATTTGGACTAGAAGAGTTTTGATCAAGGTATATGACATGATTGGCCTTGAAAATGTGACACCATAATTAACTTGGAATTATATCGTGAATAACATTGCAGAGCAACCCAGTTGCTAGATGGCATATCTGTCAAGGTTCAATCAATGCGATTTCCTTGGCGACTGTTGGGAGAGATGGTACTTGCCTTTTCCTTGGCAATTTTTTTATATCTCATCTTAGGATCCACTTTTTTATCATTCTGCTTAATCTAACATTGATAAACAATGTGCAGGTTATTTGAGAGTTTTTGATTTTTCAAAGGAACAGCTAATATTTGGTGGAAGAAGTTATTATGGTGCGCTGCTGTGTTGCACTTGGAGGTAAGTGTGAATGACCTGTACAGTTTAATTGTTTGACATCTATACCCACATGCATTTGCTTGCTATTCCACTTCTACTATCATCATGTATCTGCATCATTTGCTTGTTGTTGACTATTTTAAATATGTTAATGAATTTAGTCGTCATTGCTCTTTCTGATAAAGACTTCCTGAACTATATTGCTTTTAGTCTCAAACAAACATACCAATTGACTAGTACAAAGAAGTGTTGTTAGTGTGTCTACTGTATCATATATATGTAATTAGATATTCTTTATCTTCTATTCGCTTATTTGACGCTTTGTGTAGTACACTGTTGAAATGTGTTGAGCTGATCGTTTTTTTCTCACAGCTATTTTAAGTAAACTTACATATCAGGAGCCATTTTCCTTGTTATATTCTTGATAAAATTGATTCGGCTAGAACTTTTTTGATTTGATATCATTTCTTGAGCATACTAGGCTACTAGCATTTGTACTTTTACCTTTAAGGAAGATCTTTCCTTGTTACTTGCAGGAAGGTATGATTGAGGCCATCTCAATTCAAGCATTGTCTCAGGTAAATACACTTGATTTATTGTTATCCTATTTGCGAACTGCTATGCTAGAACTGACCTTTGAGTAAAGATAATGTTAAACCATATGTTATACGTGATTCTAGTACCACTGAAAAGTAGATTGCTAGCTGTTATGCTCTGTTATCCTTGTTTGAAAATTAAGTAGAGCAGGAACTCATGCTTGACAATTGCAAAGCTCAGACACATATGCTTTAGTGTGATGGTTAGTTGGACTTAGCCTGGTTCTCAGTTTGTTGCATACACTTTCTCTGCTGTCATATAACAGAATATACATGCATGACATGTTCTTAAAATATCTTAACTAATTCAATTTAATTTCCAAGTGCAGTTTCATTTATCATCTGTTAAGACATATACTTCGAAATCTTATTAATGTTTGTCCACAGAAGGGATTCAATGGGGATGCTCCAAAGAGGACAGGAGCAAGAGAAAAGACAAGTGATCTGAGTGTATGTGCTATTGGATAGTGATCTGAGTGTATATGGTTAGTGATCTAAGTGTATGTATGCATGTATAAAATAAAAGAACGGAAAGTATTTTGATTTCTTTTTTTTTGTTTTTTAAATCCACGTTGGTAACAGCCATTACCACTATGCCCGTTACCTATGACTAGTATTGGTAACGGGTGTAGAATGCAGCCCGTTACCAATAACAAATATTGGTAACGGGCATAGAATGCAGCCCGTTACCAATGTCTGTTATTGGTAACGGGCATTTGCCCGTTACCAATAACGCTTGATCGGTAACGGGCACGATGCCCGTTACCAATAAGCATCCGCGCCCGTTACCAATCAGGGTTTTTCACGTAGTGAAAGAAGCTTAGGCTTCTCCACAAGGTAGCATGTAGGCTAAACATTCATGATGATAAATGGTCTTTGACCCCAAATGAAAAGAACATGGTTTCCAAGCACAAATTAAGCAAGATATTGCCATATGCGCACAATTTGAACATGAGAGGCATTCAACTCATAAGAGAGGATCATATATAGCATTTTCACAAAAAAAGCCATCCACATGCATATACAACCCAACACAGCCAAGAGCATAGCTATACATCACATAAGCATCACTAGCAAGGTCATAAGCTCACATCTAGCATATCATAGTGATCAAAGTATATAGGAGAAGCACATCTCTAAAGCATATGATACAAATACAGTATACGATACAAAGATGCAAGCATGATATGATACAGAAATGAAAATGCAACATGCATATGTACATCAGACTCCCAACTGAAGCTCAAAAAGGAAAAACTACACCAAGGTCCCCTCACAAATGAGCAAATGTAGCTTGGTCCAAAGGCTTTGTAAGGATATCGGCGAGTTGTTTTTCGGTTGGCACATGGATGAGGTCTATGTTTCCCTTCTCAACATTGTCTCTCAGGAAGTGGTACCTCACCTCTATATGTTTGGTTCTGGAGTGTAGCACGGGAATTTTGGCAACACTAATGGCACTCGTGCTATCACACATGAGAGGAACATGGGTACACTCTTCACCAAAGTCACTCAGCGTGTATGTGATCCAAAGCAGCTGGGAGCAACAACGAGCGGCAGCAACATACTCGGCTTCTGTGGTAGACTGAGCTACACTAGATTGTTTGCGAGAAGACCAAGAAACAAGTGAAGAACCCAAAAACTGGCACGTCCCCGAAGTCGACTTCCTATCGACTCGACACATCGTAAAGTCAGCATCCGAAAAACCAAGAAGCGAAAGGGAAGAGGACGCCGAGTACCAATGACCAAGCTCAGGAGTGTATCGAAGATACCTGAAGATCCGCTTGACGGCCTGCCAATGTGAAGTCCTCGGCGACGCCTGAAAACGAGCGCACAGACACACATAAAACTGAATGTCCGGTCTCGACGCCGTCAAGTACAAGAGGGAGCCGATCATGCTCTGGTACTCCTTCTGGTCCACGGGCTCTCCGTCCTCGTCCGCATCCAGAGCTGTAGTCGTACTCATCGGTGTCGACGGGGGCTACGAGTCGTCCATCTTGAACTTCTTGAGGATGTCCTTCGTGTACTTGGCTTGATGCACAAAGGTTCCCTCCTTCGCCTGCTTGATCTGAAGCCTAAGAAAGAACTGCAATCCTCCCATCATAGACATCTCGAATTCTTTGCTCATGTCCTCTGCAAACCTCACAACCAAAGAGTGAGACGAGCCACCACAGACAATATCATCCACGTACACCTGAACAATTAGGATATCATCACCCAGTTTGAGGAGAAAAGGAGTCTTATCTACTTTGCCCATCACAAACCCCTTGTTGAACAAGAACCCCCTCAAACGGCCATACCAAGCACGGGGAGCATGTTTCAGCCCATACAACGCCTTCCTCAGCCTATACACCTAGTAAGGAAACTCAGCACTCTCAAAGCCTGGTGGTTGCTTCACATAAACCTCTTCTTCTAAAAACCCATTCAGAAAGGCACTCTTCACATCTATTTGGTACAATTTGAACCCTTTAGTCACAAAAAAGCTAGAAGGATCATAATCGCCTCCAAACGGGCTACAGGAGCAAATGTCTCCTCATAGTCTATCCCCTCCTTCTGACTATAACCCTGACAACCAACCTCGATTTGTTTCTCACCACCTCACCATTCTCACCCTCTTTGTTCTTCCACACCCATTTTGTCCCAATAGGTTTGCAATGTGGTGGTGGCTCTACCAACTCCCAAACTTGGTTTCTCTCAAAGTTCTCTAACTCCTCATGCATTGCGTTCACCCAATTAGGATTAGAGAGGCGTGCCAACGTCTTTCGGCTCAAAGGTAGCAACAAAAGCCGGATGAGCAAAGTGAGAAACATTCTTGGACCTTGACCGTGTCGTACGCTCGTTGATGTCGCTGATGATTCTTGAGGGAGGATGATCAACTTGAACGCACCTCAGTGCCTCTCGCTTGGAGACAACCTCCCCCTCAGCGGCAGCTTCCACTTGATCTTACTGGATCGTAGTCAGTGTAGGGGATGGGCCATCCTGCACCGTAGTCGTCATAGTGGAAGTAGAGGGTACATGTGTGGCTGGAGCTTCACCATCATCACCATCATCCTCTCTAGCATCATCCTCAGCGTCCTCAGAGATCTTCTTGCCAATCTCATCGTCACCTGCACACTCAAAAATAGACGAACTACATGGTTGGGTCTCTTGGAAGGTAACCTCGCAAGTTTCCATGACTAGGTTAGTAACAAGGTTGAGCACACAGAATGCTGGAGAATGACTCGCATAACCCAAAAAGATCCCATCGGAAGACCTCGACTCAAACTTATCAAGCCTACCCTTCTTGAGAATAAAGCACCGACAACCAAAAGCCCTGAAATGGATCACTCTAGGTGCTCGCCCGTGCATGAGCTCATAGCACGTGTTGTTCAAGAAGGCCCGAAGAAAAATCCGGTTCCCAACATGGCACGCGGTATTCACCGCCTCAGCCCAATATCTGCTCGGACTCCTATACTCATAGAGCATCGTCCGAGCCATCTCACAAAGGGAATGATTTTTCCTCTCAACCACACCATTCTGACAAGCCACATAGGGAGAAGAGAATTGATGTTCGAGACCCAAATCATGACAAAAGGTTTCAAAACGAGAGTTTTTAAATTCAGTACCATTATCGCTATGGATAGCTCGAATAACATCTCCATTCCTCTCATTCTTCAACCTCAAGATTAGATCCCGGACAAAACCAAATGTCTCCCCCTTGTCAGGCAAAAAGAAGACCCAAGCATAGCGAGAATAGTCCTCCACTATCACCAGGATGTACCATTTCCCACCCGCCGAGCACACACGAGCTGGACCAACAAAGTCTATATGGAACAGCTTGCATGGCCTCTCTGTCATAACGGATGTCAGAGGCGGGTGAGAGGCGGCAACCATCTTTCCATGACTACACAGAGCACATACCAAGTCCTTTTCGTATTTAAACTTAGGCAATCCTCAGAACAATCCTAGCCCACTCAAGCGTGACAACAAGTCAAAACTCAAGTGACCTAGTCTCCTATGCCATTTCCAAAGCTCCGCCGAAACACCAGCAACCAAACACTGAGAAGAGTCGACACACTGAGAAAAATCAGCTCTGAAAATTTGACCCTCTGGGATGATCATGCACACAAGATCACCTTGAGAATCCAAAACACGAGAAGCGCCCGTTTTGAAGCAAACCTCAAAACCCTCATCAAGAAGCTGAGAAACCGAAAGAAGATTGAACCCCAAAGACTTGACAAGAGCAACACGCCTAAGAGTCACAGACTCGCTCACCTTCACCGTGCCCACTGAAAGAACTCTACCTTTCCCATTGTCCCCAAAAGTGATGTACTCTTTGGTCATCACCGGTGTGAGGCTGGAGAACCACCTTCGATCTCCGGTCATGTGTCGAGAGCAACCGGAGTCGATCGACCAAAAGCCCTCCAAGCCTCCCACCTGAAAATCAAAAACGAGAGCGAGAGTGAGCAAACAACTCATCACTGGGGTTAGTACAAAATGAATCAAACTGGTGCCGTGACATTTGCTCAAAAGTGGGGTTAGCAAAATCCATTCTATCACTCCTAGGTGGAACACCCACACGTCTCCTTGGAGGACTACGCGTACCATGAGGTGGAGACCGTGGCCCGTAGCTCCTCTGAGACCTAAAGCTGCGATCCTTCCCCCCATACTCGTATAGGGCACGAGCGAAGGAACGTCTAGCAAACTCACCATGCCCAAACCCAACACGCCTACCACCATCTCTCTGTGGCGGCACACCTCGAGGCACAAACTCACACCTCCCTCGAGAGTAAATGGTATCCACCACACCCTCACCCCTAGGCACCATCCTAGGCTCAGGCACACCACGAGAAGGGTGGTAACTGTCCTTTTTTGCCATCTCCCTAGTAAACCTCTCCTGACGCTTCCTCCTGAAGCAAAATTCAGCTAGGTGCCCATCCCCCCACAATGCTCACAATGGAAGGGTTTTGGTTTTGGTTTTGGCTCTAGGCTCTCTTTGGGCTGTGGCTTCTCCTCACTCAGTTTCTCTCCCTTATTCCCGAAGAACTCATTCCCCAAGTCACTCATGAGCTTGATGGGTTTCTGGAAGTTGTCGGTGTGTGGAGGAAACACGGGAGGATCTGGGGTTGTGTCTAGTCAGTTCCTAAGTTGGTTGGGCTTAGGAGCATAGGCATTTTTGTGGAAGGTTTTTGGTGGAGCTATGATATCACCAATCTTCTCCTCCTTCTCACCACTGCACTCCCCAACCTTATCCGACCCAAGCGCTTGCCCATCATAGCGCTTGTATGCCTCAATTATCATCCTGAGCTGAGGCTCATGACCCGACAACCAACCCATCATCTTCCTCAACTCATCATTCTCATCCTGCAAATGATCAACATAGTGTGCAAGCTCCAAATTCTTCACTGCATTTATTTCACAAGTAGAGCATGATGTAGGAATAGGAGCTTTCAGCTTGGCCTCTAGTGATCTAGCATAAGCAAGCGAAACATCTAGCTTCTCATGCAAAATAGGACAAGAAGTGCAAGCACCAAGCAAGGAGGGTCTAGATTTCATCTCATCTAGCTCAACCCTAAGCACATCTAGTTCCTCAACCTTGGAGGCATATTTTTCCTTAAGCACAGTCAAATCACCAAGAAAAGTGGAACAATTAGTGCACTCAGGTTCATCGGTCACAATAGGAGCAAACTTCAGAGAATCTATTTGAGTCCTAGCATCAACAAGCAAAGACTCTAGCTCAACCACCTTCTCCTTAGCCTCTCCAAGCAAAGACCTATACTCCCTCTTCTCCTTGTTGGTCTTTCTAAGCACATCATCACGGTTGTCACGCAATTCATTCAACCAAGCATTCTCCGCTACCAAGAAGGATGGATCATTGTTTACCTCATCCTCGAATTTGGAGTCCGAGTCATCCTTGTTGCTCTTCTTGCTTGCGGAGCTATGTGCCATGTCGCAAAAGCCTTGGGCGCGAAGCACAAGCCGTTGATGTTGATGTTCTTGCTCGACCGCTTGCCCTTGTGCCGATTCTCTTCTTCATCACTTGAGCTCGATGAAGAGTAGCAAGAGCTTGAGTCGATGTCGCTCGCTCCGGCAACCATCGCCCGCTCCTTCTTCTTGTGACCGCCACGCCTCCTCGGCATCCGCTCGAACTTGTTCTTGCCCTTGTGGTCATCCCGCGAGCGGTGCTTGTGGTCGGCCCTCGGACGGTGATTGTGCTCAGGCTTGATCTCCACAGCCTCCGGGCACTCAGTGATAAAGTGCCTGTGCTTCCCGCATCGGTAGCACATGCATGAGCTCCTCCGAGCGTTCTTCCGGTTCGTGTACATGCGCTCGAACCGCCTGCTCAGCAATGCGAGATCCTCCTCGCCCAGCACGTCGAACTCCTCATCTGGCATGGACACAAGACAAGACAAAGAGAACTGTCTCGAAGACATGTTAGCATTAGTCCTTGGTCTAGAAACGAGAGCCAGACTATGAGGGTCAGTCGGGTTCTCGATCCTTGCTCGCAACCCACGGTCCACCTCAGACGACTTGAGCTTGGAAAATAGCTCGTCCACCGTGAGGGTCTCATACTTCTCCGACTCCAGAATGGCCTCGACCTTCTCACTCCACATGGTACGATCCAGAGAGTGCAGGAGCTTCACAGCCATGTCATGATCATCATACGGGAGCGCGGCCACATTAGCCCTCATGTTGTTCACAATCATCGTGAACCGCTGGAACATGGTGTCTATGGACTCACCGGGGAGATGAGTGAAGTTCTCGTACTCTCTCCGGTAGGTCGCGAACAACCAAGCCTGAACCTGAGCATTCCTAGCATGATCATTCTTCAGCTGCTCCCAAATCCTACAAGCCAAGTCCTTTGTCTGAACCTGATCGAATTCGGATTGACACTGAGCACGAAACAAGTAGTCGACCGCCTTGTTGTTGGCGTTGTGCATATCCCTCGATCCTAGAGCTAGGAAATTAATCGGATGAACATAAGCTGTATTCACCGTAACATCCCAAAGGATCCGACCCTTGCCGCAGAGGAAAGCAGCCATCCGCCTCTGCCACATATGGTAGTTCTTACCATCAAAGTGTGGAGGACCCGAACCCCATTCCTGGTACGCCATCTTTGGATCTTAGACTGGTTAGAATCACGAAGATCCGGAACCGGCTCTAATACCAATTGAAGGACCGATTAGGCGACCAGAGAGGGGGGGGAGTGAATGGGAGCCGAAAAAAATTCTTCTCCGAAGAGTCGAACTCGACTGTGTCCCAAATTCACAACCAAGGACTCCCACACAAGCTTGCCAAGGTCGCGTAGTCACAACGGACCTACTGTTGACGGTTCAAAACCGTATTGAAGTTCACCGCAAGCGTACGGGTGACTTGGTGCCTTTTTCACCAAGGAGGGTCCCCCAAGGTTTTGTCAAACCAAGGATCGGAAGCAAACCGCTAAGGTTCTTTATCTAACCTACCGGTCTAACCCTATGTGAAGCATTGATTGCATAAAGGTAACATACAAACATGAAGAGATGTATGGATCACATCCACCTTGCCATAAAGGTAAGCATCCAAAAGTAACCCTAGCCTATCGTCTTCTTGTTGCCGTTCTGACCAAGGTGACAAACCAATCTAATCCTACAACATGAGAATGAGTCATTGACTCAACATTACACGTTCGCTCGCCGCTTTCTCCTCCACCGTACTGTCACTACGCAAGGATATTCATCACCGAACGATAAACCTCGGTCCGTGCATTACTACGATGTATCCGCAAGAGATAGACTAACCACCATGATTACTCTATTCCTATTAAGGGCATATGCTAGCTACACATATGAATGAGGCACACATCGAAGTAACTCAAAGCAAGGAAAAGACATGATTTATATCACCATCGAGTGTTGAACGTACAAACGCCTTGATGAATTCAAGGCACGGCTCCGGAACTCCACCATGGCTTCACCATGCAGGGCCAACCACGGCGGCTAGGGCATGACCTAGGCCATCTCCTAGGCAACTCGAGGACTTGCGGCGACCATCGGCTTCCTCCCGGTGCTTCTCCTTCGTGTCGGCGGCTCTCTGATGAATGGATGGATTCAACCCCCCCTTGGGCGCCTAGGGGGTTGTATTTATACCCTTGGGGAAGCTTGGGGCGTGCTACACCTTGCCTTGCATGAGATCTTTCTTGGGAGAGAAGCAAACTTGGTTTCCATAAACTCAGCCTCGTCCAGATTTTCCAGATTCGCAACCCTTCCTTGCCGGTGCCATATCTCCCATGTCCGGACTCCAAATAATGCAAATTCAGTGTTCAGATTGTGTGCCACGAAATTATCTCCAACTTTGGTATTCATTGCTTTCCTTGGAAACGAAGATAAGATCCCCAAAATGGCCTTGGAAGATAATATGTCTGATTTCGGACTTATCTGCGCAACAGGTATTTCGGGGGACATATCTCCTAGCTCCTTGACCCGAATTGGGCCTTCCACATGTCCAAATCGAAGCTATCGTTGAGGCCCACAACTTTGGTATTCAAACTTTTGCCATTAGAGGCGGTTTAAATCTACGAATTTGCACCGAAAGATCATGCTGTTCTGGGCTGCGAGAATATGTCTCGGGCTGAGTTGATCTCGTTAGTAAACCTCCAAGTCCCCAGAATTTTACGTGTTGATGCTTCGGTCCTTGGGTCATTTGGAGTCGTGTTCACTTCATGTCTTGACTTGTGATGGGTTTCATGATCTTCTCATAAAGTGCTTGATGAACTTTACCCGAAAGTACTCCTTTATGCGCTTAAATCCTGTGTAAACAACATACTCCAAAAACCACATGCGAGTACGAACTTGTCATATCAAGGGGGTTAGTACCGTTAGTTAGGATATCAAATATATGCGAATGTTGATGGTAAACTTATAGCTAGGTGTACCAAAATCAACCGTCAACACCTACCAACCCTAGGAACAAGTCTCAAACAAATCCCAAGCGAAAGCGCAACTCAAGAAGCAAAGGACTTAGCCGATGTGCAAGGCTCGGAGCGGACGGTCCGCGGGGTACAGGCAGACAGTCCGCGCGGAGGGGGCGGACGATCCGCAGGTCGAGTGCGGACAGTCCGAAAATCAACCCCGAACCTCTAGTATGCACCGGTGAAAAACGGATGGTCCGGGCGAGCACCGCGGACGGTCCGAGCCTCGCGGACGGTCTGAGCCTCGCGGACTGTTCGGGGCAGACGGTCCGACCAACTCCTTCCAATCAAAACCTACCGACACAACGGATCGAAACAAAGTGACGCAAGAACTCGCGAAGAACACGACGAACAGCCGACTGGTCAACACCTCGCTGACGGTCCGCACGGAGCTCGCGGACAGTCCGCCAGGCTCGCGGAGAGCAGCCCGAGCCCGACCTCTTGAAAGTCAACCCTTCCTTCCCTTTGACCGATCTCCCGAATCAACCAAGGGATTGCTACCAAAACATAGGTGAAGGTGAAGCGCCTCTAGGAGATGATATACCTACGAATTTGTAGCCTCAAACCCACTGAATCGAGAGGAATCGAGATTCTACCGAGCTCACACAAAAAGCTAGGGTTCCAACCGAAATCCTTCAATCGGAGGCCAAATCCAGAGTTTGAGGGGTCATGATCAAGCACAAAGATGCACAGGAATCCATGATCCCCACAAAGAAATCCAAACCCAAACACCTCGGGATTGAAGGAACAAGCCCGGCACAAAAATCCAACGAAAATAGTCTGAAAATGACACGAAAATCACTCGAGCCACAAGAAGGAAATCGACGCAACCATGAAAGCTTCCATACACTCAGAGGTCAGATTCTCTACAAAACAGTGAAGAAAATCTAAGCCTATGGAGTAGGGAAATGAGAAGCAGTTTGGGAGGATGGTTTACCCAGAAACCCTAGAGCTATATATATGAGTCCCTTTGGGTTGGGCAAAAGACCAAGCTACCCCTAGAAATTAAACTGAGATACAAACCCTTAGGGGTGATATTGTCAAGTAGCACTCCTCTTCATCGGGCGGCAATGCCTTTGCCGCAGTCCGCGTCACCCCGACGCAAGCCCTGCGATCTCGCCGCGTGTCCCCCAACATCGAAGCTTCTCGACGCGCCCGGATCCTGCCTCCGCCCGCCGAGCCTCCGGTCTTCGTTTGGTGACTCAAGCAAGTAACCCAGCAGTTTTGTGGCGAACCGCAGCAAACCCCGCGTGCAGACTTTGGTCATGAGCCGCTACCCTGCACCGGCTCTGGTCGACGACTTCGTCTTGCGTTTCTTGCCACCATGCGACCCGCACTTGATCCCGTTCGGCCATCGGGTCCCTCGAGCCGAGTCTACTTGTATCTCCACTCCTCGGAGGCCCCGCAAGGCTAAGACCTTTCGCGCCCGCTCTTCACCTGCGCCAACACGAATCAAGCCGCAACCTGCACCTGCAATACTCAGCCAAGAGCAGTCGACACCACGTTGTTAATCACTCATCACAGCCAGGAGCGACCATCCACCGGTCCTCGGACGCTCCGATCCTCAAAAAACTTTTCCTACCACAATGCATATGATACAAAAGCAATGCAAACCTATGATACAAAGATGCCTATACATCTTGATACCTATGCCATGCAAAATGCAAGAATGCGCAAAAAGAATGCTACAAAGGAGCTCCCACCACCAACTCAAGAAAACACACACACAAAGCACACAAACGGCCGGCTCCTCGAGGGGAGCAAAAGGGCTCGACACCACTAGCAAAACAACAAAGGAACACAAAACTCACAAACTCTCCCTAAAGACATGCACTTGGGCCAAGAAGCATAAAAAGCTCATCCTACACACATGAGATAGTGCAAAGAGCAAGAGAACCCGAGCGGCTTGTGTCGTACGGACATCCCTGGGCCCACTACTCAGGTGGGTACTGGGACCGACTACTCCGTGGGCCCCTGGGACTACTCTACTTGGGCAACACAGCACCTACTGGCGTGGAGCGCAAGGCTTATAGAGGGTTAGTACTCGGTTAGGAAGCTAGACATGTCCGGATCCATGTAGAGTACTCCTAGCCGTACACGACTAGTACTCCTCTGACAAACCGACTTGTAACCCTGCCTCCCGGACTATATAAGGCGAGGCAGGGACCCCTATCTCTTCATCCGCATCATCTTGTAAACACACCCAATCAATCCAGAGCTACGCAGCATACAGGACGTAGAGTATTACGCACCTCGCGGCACGAACCTGTCTAAATTGTGTGCCACGTGTCTCTCCTTCGAGTTCCCGATCTCGGCGAGGCCACAAACATCTACCTCGGGTACTCCCCTTGGTAGGTTGCTGGTCTAAAACACCAACAGCTGGCGTGCCAGGTAGGGGATCTCGCCGAAGATCACATGGTGAACTCGACAGCTTCAATCGTCATCAAGCCGAGTACCGCCTTCAACCGCGGCGACACCTTCGTCTTCGGCTTCTGTGTCTGCACCGCTGACGGCGCTGGATCGTTCCAGCTCCACCTCACCATGACCCCGGGCCCGGAGACCGAACTCGTGACGCTTCCCGAAGTAATCACGGGGCAATTCGTCGAGAAATTCGACGAATTTTCGCTCTGCAACCAAGTCACCGACTTTGAGATTGGATCCGTCTCCAACTCGAACTCGACGTCACCCTGGATCGAAACATGCGAGTAGGCTCCCGAGCCATCGTGTGGGACGGTTCTCCTCCACGAGCACTTCCCGTACGGTCTCTGCAACTCTAGTAGGGCCCATGCGGAAGCTCTCACTGCACGTCGGGCCGGCAAGGAGATCGTCTCCTAGTCTTCCTCGGACTCCAACACCGTCCCCGACTACAACTCGGACTCCTCCTACCAGTTCGACTTCGGCCTCGACCCGATCAAGTCTGAGTCCGAGCTCAACTCCACCGAGGAACCGCTGACAGGTCCTGCTGCTGGCTTGGTCATCACGTCTACTCCTGCCTGCAGATTTGTCTACTGGCCCGACCGCAAGCCCGCAGACCTGATCAATGACAACTCACGCTGTGTCGCCTACCTCGAGGCACTCCCCTTCCAGGAGGGGACACCGCTGAACCTGATCGAGGAAGAGCACACGCCAACCGAGGTGGCGACTATCGACTCCGGACTCTGTACGCCTGATCGCGAAGTATTCATGGCAGCCGGAGAAGTTGGAACCTTAGGCAACCAAGTTGATCACTACCTCGACGACATCTTAGCTGACGAAGAATCAGCCAATGCACCCCCAGACGAGACTACAGAGGCCAAGAATGCTCGGCGTGAGCGCAACAGAAGACGAGCTGATTGGCGCAGGCGCCTCCGAGAAGCTTTTCCCATCCGGAACCTCACCGAGGCTCTGGATCAAGTCGAAAACCGGGTGCATACCACACCTGAGCAATGCCTCATGTCTATCACTACGATAGCACGGACAGCTCAGGGGCACCGTGCAGGCGAACTCATCGCCAAGCTTGCTGAAGACGCCTACTTCATGCGGGTCGACAACAGGGTCGCCCCAGTTCCCCCCACTGGAAACCACGAAGCCACTAGTCGCAGCCCAGCAGACGGCGGACGCAACCGCGTCCGTGGTGAACACCAGCCAAATCCCAACCGCTCTAGAGCCTCGGCAGGAGGACCCTCACAGGGTGGCAACAGCCAGGCGGGCGCCGGCGGTAGTCGCGGCGGCGGCGGTGGTGGCGGCAGCAGCGGCGGAAGTTCATCCCATGGCGCCGACAGAAGAGCTGGTGGCGGCGGCGATCGCGGAGGCCGAGGCCATGCGAATAGCCACGCCACCGGCAACACACGCGGCGGCTATGACGCTTGCCATAGGATTGACGAGATCCGCCGCAAGAAGGCTACTGAAGCAAGCGACAGCGACGGCTTCCCCGCCTACTCTGCAAGACTTCGCAACCTACTTCTTCCTGAGAAATTTAAACCTCTCGGGATGACCAAGTACGACGCTAAGCAAGACCCAGTTCAGTGGCTCAGGTGCTATGCCTTAGCCATCGAAAACGCTGGTGGCAACAATGACGCAAAGTGCCTCTTTTTCCCCTTCTGTCTGGATCAAGCTCCACTCACACGGCTCGAGTCACTCGAAAAGAACTCGATCGACGAGTGGGACCAGCTAAAGGCTCAGTTCACCAGCAACTTCGCAGGTGCCATGGGGCGCTCAGGTACCCGCATGGACTTAGCGATGGTCAAACAGGAACAAGGCGAGACGCTCTGCCAGTACATGCGGCGCTTTTTCGACAAGCGCGCGACCGTAGTCGACGTCATCGACAAAAAAGTCATCGACCTCTTCCAAGACGGGCTCTATCACTGTTGCACCTTCGAAGACTTCGGTCGCCGCCTCACGAGTTCCATCACCAAGCTCAAGGACATGATCACATCATGGGCCAACGAAGAGGACAAGGCGAACGCCAAGTATGACTCCATTCGTGGCAAGAGCAAAAACAACACGGGCGGCAACAACAACAACAACAAGGATCAAGGGGGTCGCAACAACAACTACTACTCGAGCTACAACCGCAAGCGCAAGCCAGACAACACAGTCGCGGCTATACAGCGCCCTGCAAAGGACAACTCGAAAAAGACCTCTGGCGGCTTCAGAGACTTGCTCAAAGAGAAGTGCCCGTGGCATCTGGATGGCAATCATACAACCGACCAGTGCTACCAACTCCGGCGCGCACTCAAGGATATTCCCGAGCCACAGCCTCCTCACGACAAGAAGGGCAAAAAGAAAGTCAACGAAGGCAACGGCGGCTTCCAAGAACCGGACAAGACGGTGAACGTCCTCTTCAGCGGACTACCCACCAGACGATCTCAGAAGTTCACCCGACGGGAAGTCTTGAGCATTGAACCAGCGGTGCCGACACCTCTAAGGTGGTCGGAGGTACCCATCACCTTCTCCCGCGTGGACCAATGGACAAGCTTCTCGAAGCCAGGACACTTCCCATTCGTCCTGAAACCAGTAGTCGCGGGCTCCAAACTCAACAAGGTACTCATCGACGGCGGGAGCGGACTCAATGTCCTCTTCACCAAGATCTTGAAGAAGACGAAACTCGACATCACCGACATGCTCACCAAGAGCGCGTCACCCTTCTACGGCATCGTCCCAGGTAACGCGGCCATACCACTTGGCTCAGTGGTCCTGCCAGTTACCTTCAGGGATTCAAGGGAGAACTACCGCACCGAGTACATCAAGTTTGAGGTTGCGGACTTCGAGACCACACACCATGCCATCCTCGGCAGACCAGCCATCGCCAAGTTCATGGCAGCGCCTCACTACACCTACTTGGTACTCAAAATGCCAAGTCCTGCCGGAGTACTCACGCTGCAAGGGGACTTGAAGATTTCTTTCGACTGCGACACCGAAGCCGTGGAACTCGCAGCGACCAATCAAGTACCCAACGCAATGATGGAGATCTTCCCTGCGTCTAAGAAGCTTGCCCCAACAGAACTCGAGATACCTAAGAAGACCGACACCGCAAACAAGCCTCAGCCAACAGAGGAAGTACAGGTGAAGGCCATCGACCTCGGGATGGGCGACAGCAGCAAGACTACCATGATCGGGGCGGGCCTCGACCCGAAATAGGAAGACACGCTCGTCAGCTTCCTTCGGGCGAACCGAGACATCTTCACGTGGAAGCCAGCGGACATGCCAGGTGTGCCCAGGAGGCTGATCGAGCACTCACTCAACGTCGACCCTAAAGCTACTCCCAAGCGACAACACCTCCGCCGTTTTGCCGACGACCGACGGGATGCCATCAAGAAGGAACTCGCCAAACTACTCGCGGCCAGCTTCATTCGAGAAGTATTCCATCCCGAGTGGCTCGCCAACCCTGTCCTCGTCCACAAGAAGAACACGAACGACTGGAGGATGTGCGTCGACTACACCGACCTCAACAAGCATTGCCCCAAGGACCCCTTCGGGTTGCCGCGGATTGACCAAGTCATCGACTCCACGGTGGGATACGACCTGCTCTGCTTCCTCGATTGCTACTCCGGCTACCACCAGATCGCCATCAAGGAAGAAGACTAGGAGAAGACCACGTTCATCACCCCATTCGGCGCCTACTGCTACACGACAATGTCGTTCAGGTTGAAGAACGCTGGTGCTACCTACCAGCGAGCTATCCAGACCTGCTTCAAGAAGCAGCTCAACAAGAACGTCGAAGCCTATGTGGATGACGTGGTTGTCAAGACTAGAACTTCCTACACGCTCATCGCCGATCTTGAAGAGACTTTCGCATCACTGCGAGAGTACCAATGGAAGCTCAATCCCAACAAGTGCGTCTTCGGCGTACCATCTGGGAAACTAATCGGCTTCATCATCAGCCATCGCGGCATCGAAGCCAATCTCGAGAAGATCTCCGCTATCACCAATATGAAAGCCCTAACCTGCATCAAGGATGTCCAGAAGCTGACTGTGTGCATGGCGGCACTGAACAGATTCATCTCGAAGCTCAGAGAACGGGGACTACCCTTCTTCAAACTACTCAAGCATCAAGAGAAGTTCGTGTGGACCGCGGAGGCTGATCAAGCTCTGTCGCAGCTCAAAGACTTCCTATCCAAGCCACCGGTCCTCACATCTCCTCGCAAAAAGGAGCAGCTACTGCTCTACCTCGCTGCGACTACTCACGTGGTCAGTACTGCCATTGTTGTCGAGCGGCAGGAAGAAGGCCACACCTACCCAGTCCAGCGACCAGTCTACTTCGTCAGCGAGGTTCTGTTAGAGTCCAAGTCACGGTACCAGCCGGTCCAGAAGCTACTCTACGCAGTACTTATCACCTCGCGGAAGCTACGACACTACTTCCAGGAGTACTCGATTGTCATCATCAGCGACTATCCGCTCAGCGACATCCTCCGCAATCAAGATGCTACTGGAAGAATCTCCAAGTGGGCGGTCGAACTTGGCGCCCTCAACATCAACTTCAAGCCACGCACCGCTATCAAGTCTCAAGCTCTATTCGACTTCATGGCAGAGTGGCGGGAGAATCAGCTACCAGCTCGTACAGAGCGACCAGAGCACTGGGTGATGTACTTCGACGGCTCACTCAAGCTCGAAGGAGCGGGCGTAGAAGTACTCCTGATTTCTCCAAAGGGCGAACAACTCAAGTGCGTCTTACAGATCTTCTGGAAGGTCTCAAACAACGAAGCCGAGTACGAAGCCCTGCTCCATGGGCTCCGCCTCGCAATCTCACTGGGCATCAAGCGACTACTAGTCTACGGCGACTCCGCAGTGGTCATCAATCAAGTCAACAAGTCTTGGGATCGCAACAAGGAGAACATGGACGCCTATTGTCTTGAGGTCCGCAAGCTCGAGAACAAGTTCTACGGTCTCGAGTTCCATCACGTCGTCCGCGACAATAACGTTGCAGCGGACGTCCTGTCGAAGCTTGGTTCTACTTGCGTGCAAGTACCTGTCGGAGTCTTCGTCCACGAGCTTCACGCGCCATCCATCCCGGAGCCGGCACCAACAACCACTGACCTTGTGCCACCACAGCCCGGACAGGAGGTCATGATGATTGACGTGGACTGGAGACAACCCTTCATCGACTACATCCGCGAGCAGAAGGTCCCCTCTGACAAGAACATGGCCGAACAACTCATCCGCCGAGCCAAGACCTTCGTACTAGTCGGAGACAAGCTCTATAGGCAAGGTGCCGCTTCTGGAGTACTCATGAAGTGCGTACCTCGGAAGGAAGGCAAGGACATCTTGGAAGAGATCCACAAAGGCGTCTGCAGCAACCACGCGTCTTTTCGCACGCTGGTGAGCAAGGCTTTCCGACGAGCTTTCTACTGGCCCACAGCTCTGGCCGACACGGAAGAACTCGTCAAAAAGTGCCAAGGATGTCAATTCTTCGCCAAGCAGAAACACGTCCAGGCCTACAAGCTAGTCACCATACCACCAACCTGGCCCTTTGCCTGCTGGGGGCTCGACATGATTGGGCCTCTGCCAACTGCGCCAGGAGGATTCAACAGAATCTTGGTGGCCATCGACAAGTTCACCAAGTGGATCGAAGTCAAGCCGGTTACCTGCCCTAAGGCCGACAGAGTACTCAACTTCTTGGATGAACTCATGCATCACTACAGGCTACCACATCGCATCATCACAGACCTGGGTTCCAACTTCAACAACCATCAGTTCTGGGAGTAATGCGAGAACAGCGGGATCGACGTCCGGTACGTCTCAGTCGCCCACCCCCGCACCAACGGCCAAGTTGAGCGCGCCAACGGGATGATACTCGACGCCCTCAAGAAGCGATTGCACGACACAGCTAACACCAAAGGAGGCAAGTGGATCAAGGAACTACCCAATGCACTCTGGGGGCTTCGTACTCAACCTACCAAGCCAACAGGGCAGTCGCCCTACTTCCTGGTCTATGGCTCCAAAGCTATTCTACCCGCCGATGTGATGTGGGAATCAACGGCAGTAGAACAATACGACGAAGGCATCTCAGAAGACAGCAGACGGGTTGACATCGACAGCCTCGAAGAAGCCCGCTGCGCCACTCTCGTCCAATCAGCAAGGTACATGGAGGGTATCCGATGCTACCATGATCGCAACGTCAAGGAACGCTCCTTCAACGTCGGTGATCTAGTCCTCCGTCGTATCTAGAACACGGATGGACTACACAAGCTCAGCTCGCCATGGGAAGGTCCCTTCTCAGTCTCCAAGGTGATCGGACCAGGCTCCTATCGCCTCCAAACACTTGAAGGCGACGACATCAGCAACTCGTGGAACGTCGACCAACTATGTCGCTTCTACGCATAGCCGTTCGACTACTCCTCTACGGGTCCAGCCTATACGGCTACTCACGGACTCTTCGCTGTAAGCGGCCTCTCGGTCCTAGCACTAGTCTCCGGACTACTATTCTCCAAGATCCAGCGTCAACGGCTACTAACGGATCTTGGGCTGCTCAGAGCAGAAGGACTCTGGTGGCGGTCTACAGACCATGTACTCTAGATCCAGCCTATATGGCTACTAACGGATCTTCAGCTGTAAGCGGCTCAAGGGCCCTAGGAAACACTTAGCCGTAGGTGGCCTACGGGTCCTGGTGACTACTCATTTGAAACGGCCCTGGCCACCCAGGTGTACTTCTTCATCAGTAATAAAGTTTGATTTTACTCAACTCATTTACTGTGCCTTCTAACTAGGCAAACTCCACCGAGTACTACTACTCACGACTTCTCCCACGGCTTGGTACTCCGCGCACTTCGCTGCATGTGGCGGCCATGAGTACTCATCACAAGCAGTGGACAACATTCATTAATATTTCAAACAAGTCACTAACTACTTTGTTCATTTTACACCAACTACTCTAAGCTACCTCTACAGGTACATCTACTGGAGATTCAGCTTCTCCGCCACCTGCTCAGCAATGGGCGCCATCTCTTCAAGGAGAGCCTTGTACTGCTCATCAGTACAGTTCGCCGCAAGTCCACCGGCTACCACATCCATAGGTGCTTTTGGGAAATAGGACTTCATATACGCTAACACCTGGTTTGGGATCGACTTCGCCAGATGCTTGATGTACGTCGCCAAGCGCCCGGGGGCTTCCTTCAGCCTGTCTACTAATGGGGCTACCTTGGGTCCTGCTGGATGTGGCACCAGTAGCCTCGCAATAGGCAGCGCGGCTTCCTCAAGTTCCTTCAGCTGGCCTCGAAGCTTCTCGCAGTCTTCATTGAGCTTCTACAGAGATTTATAACAATTGACAAGGTCACGATCTGAGGCTTCACGGAGCTCCATGTGCTTGATACACTCATGGCGCAATTGAGCGTACTCATATTCAAGTACCTCTCTCTTGTCGGTTTCACGGTACACAATGTTCTTGAGGTCCGTCTCCGACGCCTTCAGCTGGTCAACCTTTGCCTCAATATCTGCAGACAACTCATTACAAGGCCAGACTACTCACACATACCACAATAAGTACTCGGCGGCTTCGGCGGAAGACGTACCTTTGTTCTTCTGGCGCAAAGACTTGTTCTTCCGAACCAAGTCGTCCCTCTTCGCCTGCATCTCTTGTACCTCATTGTGGTACTGGGCGAAGGCACCATCAAGCTTAGACTGGAGCAAGGTTGCATGCTTCCTCGACTTGTCCAGCTCCTTCTCCAAGCCCTCGGCACGAAGAACCGTGTCGCCATACCCCTTCAGAAGCTCGGACTTCTGGCGGGACCTTTCAACCACATCCTGCGCACGACAGAACAGTTAATGGGTGCTCTGTATTCAACAAAGCAAGACTACTCAGGGTACTCGCAACGTACCTTGACCCACTGCTCGGTGCGGCGCCACGACTCCATGCTCAGAGTGACAACGTCCGGGTCAATAAGGTTGTCTTCCAGCAACTCAAGTCCTCCACGGCTGGAAGATGCCGCCTCTGGCATGGGCGCCGAGCGAAGCGGCGCAACTTCTTCTATGATCGCCTCGCGGACGACGACGTCAGTACTCGCCTTAGGGAGCGAATCAATCCGCGCTTCCGCGCTCGGCTCTGGGGCTGTTGCTGTCGCCGACTCCACGATTGGCTCTGTGGATTCCATTTCCATAGTGGCTGCCTCCATGGCAACAACTTCTGGGATCGTGGCTCCTTCGTCTTGTGCTCCTGTCAGGATCAGTACAAGAAGTCAAATCAACGACTACGACTAGCCTTCACAATAACTACTCGTGGTGGTAGGGAGCATACCTTCGACCAAGGTGGCCTCTTCAAGTGCTGGCTCTACTGCGGCTCCAGCTTGTGGTGGTGGTGTGGGTTCGCGAACCTCCACCGAGCGGTCTTCTCCATCGGCCGGAGTGCTAGTCTCCCCACCATCCCACGACAAGTCCGTGGATTTCCTGCATCACGAAGTACTCAGTCAATCGCAATAAGCTTGATGACTACACGACTACCCGGGAACTTCAGAGAACTTACAGAGTTGACCGCACGATGGTCATGGTCGGAGCGCCCAATATCCTGGCAATATCAACTATGCCGGCTTCGCTTGTAGCTCCGGCCTCCACAGGAGCTTCCTTTGGCTGCTCTACAACCACAGTCGCAGCTGGAGGAGGGCCCTGTCCTTCCTCAACCGACGCCTGTGTCTCCACGGTGCCGGCCTGTTGTTGTGCCTCCTCTGGCACGACGTCTTCAGTGGCTGGAGGCGGGCTGATGCTTCTCTCAGCCGCCGCTCCCACCGTCTCCCAGGCATCCTCATCACCCTGTCCAGTGGGGTCTGACGAGGGGATGTCCTGCACCAACACAGTTACACAGTCAACAACAGAGTACTCATCGGCGGTACTCGAATACTTTGGTGATGGTACTTACCTCTTGGCTGGTCGCCTCTGAAAGTTTCAACTTCTTCACGGCGCGTTTCCGCGCCGTGTTGCACGGCTTCCTGGGTGGCGCCGACAAGCTAGCCTCGAGGCTAGATGGCTTCTCGATGACGGGGATATTGGGCATCCCAGCCCGGCTGAACCTTGAGCAGAGCTGGAACCGCTACTGCAGCATCTCCTCATCCTCATCATCGGAGCTGTCCTCGATGATGACGGCATCATTGCCTTCACCGACTTCGTGGTGCTCTTTCCCCTTGGGTTCCGCCTTCCCCTGTGCCTGTCCTTCAAGTCGCAGAGGGGAGGGCGGAACGGAGATATACTTCTTCAGATCATCCTACAACATCAAGCAAAGCATTAGTATGACTACATAAAGCCAATCAGTACTCGGGGGCTCTAGCCACGACTACTGACCTGGTTTGGGGGCCGCGCCGCGGAGTACTCTGGCACCAGACATGGCATGTACGGGGGCATATCCTTAAAGATCTTACCCAGCCTCTCGATGATGACATCATTATCAATCTCCTCGCCAGGCATCCGGGACGTATCCTCATCGCAGATGTACTAGTACCCGAGGGTGTCTCGCGCCATCAGTGGCTGCACCTGAGCATCCCCTTGAAGAAATCGCTGGCCGGCAGCGCGAGTCCACGCTCCACGAACTGCGCGAACATCGGAATCTCATCCGGGTTCTTCTCCATCGGGTATGGGTCGCCGGTGGCAGTACGCCACAGATCCATCTCCTTCTCGCGGAGGAACCCGCTGTTGACCAGGGCGAGAAGGTCCTCAGTCTTCAACTTTGCCTTCTTCCACTCCTTCGCCGGATTGGGGCGAGGGGAGGAGGGCGGCGATGACGACGATTGGCTGGCATCTCCGGCCTCATCACGGCTCCTCTTCTTCGATGCGTCGGTCTTTGAGCTCTTCGCCGGGGATCCCTTCATCCTCCAAGTCACGGGTGTTTTCACTCGCATTCGCTCGGGGGCTATGGTGGTAGGGCGGACTACGGCGGCGCGCTGGTGTAGATCTAAACTACTTAGCGGCGGCGGCGGCGACAGAGAAGCAGAGGAGCAGGAGCGCAGATCTAATCTGTGAATGCAACTACTGGGAGTGCAAAAACCCTAAGGGGCTCACCGCTTATTTATAACCCATCCGGCGGCTCAGCTCTGGACGGACGGATAAGCGCCAGGCGGGTGACTCAGTGGCGGCAGCCTGACTCTTCATATTCCAGTACTCGATGCTCTCAGTCTCGGGGGCTCGACTACATATGCCGGACTCTGTGGGCTACACCAGATCAAGATCCCACTCGGGACACATTCTACAGTCAAGATGACCCTTCAATTCGAGAGAAAGTACTCGACTCAAGGCTCGGGGGCTCCGTGCCATGTGTCCTTCGGTGTTTTCTCTGGATTTTTCAGGATAAGATTGGCAAAACTTCAGATTGACCCTCAGCTTGAATCTGCGATTCGACCTAAGCCTCAGGGGCTACATTCCATATGGAATGCGATTCTATGAATCACATTTTCCATATGGTTCTTTCATCAAGACAACACGAGTACCATTGAAGACCTTCGAGAGAAGCACTCGGGGACACTTGGGAACTACTCGAGAAGACTTCAGGACTACTCAAAGATCAGCCGTAGTACCTTCCAGCCTCGGGATAATTCAAGCACTCTTGAGGACTTTCGGCTTGTGGAACTCGGAGACGCTCAAGGACTACTCGCCAAGGCCATCAAGACTACTCGAAAACATCCTGCTCGACTACAAAGTACTCGGGGGCTTGTCGTACGGACATCCCTGGGCCCACTACTCAGGTGGGTACTTGGACCGACTACTCCGTGGGCCCCTAGGACTACTCTACTTGGGCAACACGGCACCTGCTGGCGTGGAGCGCAAGGCTTACAGAGGGTTAGTACTCGGTTAGGAAGCTAGACATGTCCAGATCCATGTAGAGTACTCCTAGCCGTACACGACTAGTACTCCTCTGACAAACCGACTTGTAACCCTGCCTCCCGGACTATATAAGGTGAGGCAGGGATCCCTATCTCTTCATCCACATCATCTTGTAAACACACCCAATCAATCCAGAGCTACGCAGCATACAGGACGTAGGGTATTACGCACCTCGCGGCCCGAACCTATCTAAATTGTGTGCCACGTGTCTCTCCTTCGAGTTCCCGATCTCGGCGAGGCCACAAACATCTACCTCGGGTACTCCCCTTGGTAGGTTGCCGGTCTAAAACACCGATAACTTGACCAAAGCCACACACTTCAAGGTCACAAAACCACTTACCTTGACCACTCCTTTGGAAATCACTTGTCCTTGTCCATCATCCCCGAAAGTGATGTACTCCTTTTACACCACCAGGGTGAGGCTGGAGAACCACCCCCAATCTCAACCAAATGTTCTCCAAGCCTCCCACCTGCAACTCAAAACTAACAACGAGAGTGAGCAAATGACTCAACACTAGGGTTAGTACCAATAGAGTCAAACTAGTGTCAAGCCATCACCTCAAAAGTGGGGTTAGCAAAATCCATTCTATCACACCTTTCAAAACTATGATCACCACAGGGAATCATCTCATGTCTCGCTGGAGGAGTACGAGCACCACAAAAGAGAAATGGTGGTCCGTAGCCCCTCTGAGACTCAAAGTTGCGACCTCTCCCAAACTCGGATTGATCACGAGGTGGAGACCATCCAGCAAACACACCACCACCAAACTCAACATGCCTACCATCTACACCACAACCAAAGGAACTGAACCGACCAGCATCACGAGCACTAAAACCGGACCAACCTGCACTCTGAGGTCCACCAGTCTGACCGGTCTCCCTGACCGGTTTGACCGGTGCTTCCCAGCCAGCATACCTGCTCCTTTCGAAAGCACTCCTATCTCCCAAGTTGGAACCGTACGCACAACAGCCTTTCCCTTGGGTAGTGGCATACGAGGCTTAGGCACACCAAGAGAAGGGTGGTACCTGTTCTTGTTTGCCCACTCTTTAGCCATTCTCGCCCCTCTCTTTCTCTTGTAGCAAAACTCTTTGTTTTTGACCATCCTTTCCACAATACTCACAATGGAAACAGACTGGTTTTGCCTTAGGCTTGGGATGAGGTTCCTCACATGGTTTCTCACTAGGCTTCTCACTTGAATTTTCACTAGGCTTCTCACTTGGTTTCTCTCTCGGTTTAAGCAACTGGTTTGGCTTGGGTGCAAACTGGTTTTCGGGTGTAGTTTGTGGTGGAATTGGAACATCCCCAATTTTCCCTTCTCTCTCACCACTGCTCTCACCAACCTTATCAGACCCCAAAGCCTGACCATCAAAGCGCTTAAAACTGGCAATGATCATACCAAGTTGAGGCTCCTGACTGGACAACCAACTCAACAACTCGTGCAACCTATCATTCTCATCCTGCAAGCGATCAACACATTGCACAAGCTCAAAATTCTTCACAGCATGCAATTCACAAGTAAAGCAGGAAGTAGGGTTAGGAGCTTTCAATTCAGCCTCAAGCAAAACAATGTGAGAACGAAACTCAGCAATCTTTTCATGCAAAACAGGGCAAGAAGTGCATGCACCTAGCAAAGTAGGTCTAGACTTCAGCTCAGCTAACTCAACCCTAAGCACATCTAGTTCCTCACAATTGGAGGCATGCTTTTCTTTAAGAGCAGTCAAATTCGCTAGGAAAACAGAGCAGTCACCACAATCAACCTCATCAGAAACAAATGGACTAGCCTTAAGCGAATCTATCTCAAGCTTGGCATCAAGGTTCTGTGTCTCTAGCTCAACCACTCTATTCCTAGCATCTTCAAGCAAAGACCTAAGCTCTTTCCTAAGATTCTTAGCCTCTCTAAACATGTGATCACGATTATCAAGCAAGTCAACCAACTCCTCATTCTCCTTGCGCAAGAAAGAGAGCTCATCACATACCTCATCCTCAGAATCTGAGTCTGAGGCATCCTTCTGGCTTCTCTTGCTGCTGGATCTATGTGCCATGCCCTAGAAGCCGTCCTCTCTACTGAAGCTCCTCGGGGACTTGCTTGCTACACAACAAAGGTCGTTGAGGTACTTGGCAAGGTTCTTCTTCTTCTTCCTCCTCCTCCTCCTCCTCCTCCTCCTCTTCTTCTTCTTGTTCCTCTTCTTCTTCTTCTTCTTCTTCTTCTTCTTCTCCTTCCTCTTCTTTCCCTCTTCTTCTTGATCACTTGAGCTTGATGACGTGTCCTAGGAGTCATAGTCGACGTCGCTCGACCTCTTGATCTTCTCTTGGGTCCATGCCTTCCTCCCATGTCCATGATCCTTCTTCTTAGACCTTCATCACTTGTCCTTGGACTTGTGTTTGTCGTCGTCGTTCATCTTCGGACACTCGATGAAAAAGTGTCCGGTCTTGCCGCACTTGAAGCACGCCCTCGAGTTCCTCCTTGAATTCATCCAGCTCTCGTGCATCCTCTCGAATCTCCATGTCAACAGCGCCAACTCGTCCTCTCCAAGTACGTCAAAAATCCTCATTTGGCAAAGACATCAAAGAAGACAAAGAGTACATCCTGGAGAATGGGTTAGCATTGTCCTAGCACGTGAACCGGAGACCAGAGCGAGACAACGAGAGTCAGTCGGGCTCTCAATCTTAGCCGTCACCCCACGGTCCACCTCAGGCGACTTGAGCTTAGAAAATAGCTCATCCACCGTAAGAGTCTCATATGTGCCCGACTCCAAAATGGCCTCGACCTTTTCACCCCAAATGGTATGATCCAGCGAGTGCATGAGCTTCACAGACCTGTCATGATCATCGTATGACGGCATGGTCACATTGGCCCTCATGTTGTTCACAATCACCGTGAACCGCTAGAACATCGTATCTATGGTCTCATCGAGGAGATGAGTGAAGTTCTCGTACTCTCTCTGGTAAGTCGCAAACAACCTATCTTGAACCTTATTGTTCCTAGTGTGAGCCTCCTTAAGCTTCTCCCAAATCCTGCAAGCCAAATCCTCTGCCTGAACCCGATCGAATTCAGATTGACAAAGGGCACAAAATAAGAAGTCGACCACCTTGTTGATGGCGTCTTGCATATCCCTCGATCCTGGAGCAAGGAAGTTCACAGGATGAACATAAGTTGTGTTCTCCGTGACATCCCAAAGGATCTGTCCCTTGCCGTGAAGAAAAGAGGACATCCGCCTCTGCAACATCTGATAGTTCTTCCCATCGAAGTGCAGAGGACCTGAACCCCTTTCCTGGACACCATCTTTGGATTTTAGACTGTTTAGAGTCCTGAAAGACCCGTAACCGGCTCTGATACCACTTGGAGGACCGAACCGCGAACCAGAGAGAGGGGGGAGTGAATGGGAGCCAATAAAAGTTCTTCTCGAGGGAGATGTCTTCTCCAACAAGATGAACACGGCCAACCCAAGGACTTATCCGACTCGAACTACCCGAGTTTGCCAAGATCATGTAGCTGTTGACGGCTGTTAAGTACCTACTTTAGCTGTCAATATACTCATAAATAAAGGAGCAAAAGGCATTTCTTACACGCATTTAGTTAAGAATAATGTAGTTCCACTTGTCCTTGGAGCTTTTATGATTGTAGGTAAAATAAGCATAAAAGAAGTGACAACTCACCTTCTATGGGCCAAGACATGTCACCTCAGCCAAGGAAGGGCTGCCACCTAGGATCCCATGCATGCAAGCCATGTCATCAATCCAAGGGAAGCAACCCTGACGAATCAGAGGGCGACACATGGACATCACAAGGATTGAAGGGCCTATAGGCAGGCAAATCGCCTCAAAACCAGGTGGACACCGGGGACCGACCTAAGGACCCACAGGATAGCCACCACGAAGAAGCATGGGCCGAGGTGGGCCCATAAGGGGTCGGCCGACCCCACAGGTCGGCCGAACTGACCTTGTGTCGGCTCATCTCAGCCTTCCACATGGTGCTTCCTGGTCGGCTCCTAATCCATTCCCGGGTTGTTCACACCATTCTCCCGAAGCTATCCTAGGCGTATAAATAGATGTGAGGGGACTCATTTCTTACCCAACTCACTTTCCAACTCCTCTCTCACTTTTGGTTTCCAAGGCTAGAAGGTAGGCTAGAGTAGTTCTACTTTAGGTTCCAAGTCTACTTTGGGATCTAGGTATGAGTTCTCTTGTATCATTATTTTATTGTATGACTTTGATCTACTTCAGTTATTCAGCTATTTCATATATAGTGTTAGCATATATGGGTGATTTGTTCATGTGTTCTTCGTTCGTTCATCATTTAGAGGCTCCTGTTCTTGATGAACAAGGCCTTTCGATCCACTTGACGAATGATCTACTCATGTCTTCGGTGTTTCTTCATAAGTTAGAGGCTCGTGTTATTCATGAACACGACCCTTTGATCCTGTTGAATAGACATAGTAGAATACGAATCTGTTTGTATGCCTAGCCTAGTTTGATCCAGTTAGATCACGTGTTTGTGTTGTATGAAGTTCGAGTTCAAGCTACGGTACTCGGTGTAAGTGGCCAGTTATCTGGTGGCACTGACCTGGGTCACAATAGCCCGGGCCGGTCAGTGTCTAGTTAACAACGCAAGCATGGTGCTTGGGTTGAGTAGTTGCATTGCATATGAGCATATCCCACGAATAGTTAGGGGTAGGCCATAGTGGTGATAGCCGTTGGTCCCTTTGTAACCCCCCACATTCGGCTACGCTGTAGGAGTCTAAGATCTAACAACCGACGTCGTGCGGAAGCGACGCGGGCGGTTAGGTCCCCGTTTGTGCCTCAGTGCTGAGCTGATATTCATACAATGCTTATGTGACTGACTGGCTTCTACTAACTTTATATGTTTAGTACCTTAGAACCTAGAGCTAACTCGTATGTTGCCTCCTAAGTCGTAGTGTACCATAGAGAGAACGAGTTCGGGTGTGTTCACACTACCCAACCTTATCATATCTTACCCCTGTGTTTGGGACCTGACTTATTCTCGTCATTGATCTATGCTAATTGCAATAGTGTTGCACATGTTAATCCGACCATGCCTTCCTTGGATTCGATACCCTTTGGAATACTCCTTTGGGGAAATGCTACAATGGTATATCCGTACGCTTGCGGATTCTTTGTAAACATTAGGATTACCATCGGAACATTTCTGGCATCGTTGCTAGGAACTCACAAACTTAGCAAGGATGTTAAGGAATGCCGACTACCATTTCTGGCGCTGTTACTAGGAATACAAACCTAGTGATGATGTTAAGAAATGTCAACAAGCATTTCTGGCACCGTTGTCGGGGATACAAAGCTAGTGACGACGTTAAGAAATGTCAACAAGCATTTCTGGCGTCGTAGCCGGGGAAGGCTAAAGGATAACATGACAACACTTTGCATATGTTTATAATCATGATAGGGTAAAGCAGTTCTCAATGCGGGCTAACCTTGATTGTCTTCTTTGTCTTTGGATGATGAAGGCATGTTGTGCATGACTGGTTTCGACTTACCACCGAATTTCACTAAAGATCCTGAGTCACTTGTAAGGAGAGCTAGAACTCATTTCGGTTCTCCCCAGCGTGTATGTATAGAAGTCGACCCAGCTTCCTTTGTGCCATCTGCATCAACTCCTATGGCCAACCCCAACAAGACTCTCCGCGAGTACTCTGCTCCCTCTACTAATCAAGTGCCCACAGGCCCCGAGATTAACACTAGGAACAGAAACTTCGTGATCAAAACTGGCCTCATTATGATGGTACAGGCTAGCCCATTCTGTGACAAGCCTAATGAAGACGCGAGCGCCCATTTGCAACAGTTCCTAGAACTGTGCAGCACCTTCACCATACGAGGAGTGGAGGAAGATGCTATCCGTCTGCAACTGTTTCCCTTCTCACTTTTGGGAAAGGCAAAGCAGTGGTTCTATGCGAACCGTGAGGAGATTAATACTTGGGCAAAATGCTCGGCGACATTCCTCGTGAAGTTCTTTCCGTTGGGTAAAACCAATGCCCTGCGGGGAAGAATTTCAAGCTTTCAGCAAGCAGCAAATGAGACTATCCCAGAAGCTTGGGAGAGGCTTCAAGAGTACATCTTGGCCTGTCCTCACCATGGGATGGACAACTGGCTTATTCTGTAGAATTTCTATAATGAGTTGACTCTGACAGCTCGAGGACATGTTGATGCTGCTACTGGAGGATCTTTTTTCTCACTCACTATTGCTAATGCAACTCAACTTATTGAGAAGATGGTCTCCAACCAATGGTGGAGTGATGATCGACTCCAGCCACATCAAAAGGGAACACATATTGTCAAGGAAGCAGATATGTTGAACGCCAAGATGGACCTATTTATGAAGCGAATGGATGATCTAACCAATGAGAAGGCTGCCATGGCCACCACTACTCAAGTTATGGACTCTCGCATGACCTATGAAGTTTGTGGTAACACTGGGCATTTAGGGTATTATTGGCCTACTACCCAGGAGTATGTGATGTTCATGAACGACAACAACAATGGTTATTGTCCACAAGGAGGTCAAACGTGGAATCAACACCCTTATTATCAAGGAGGTAATCAAGGTAATTCTTTCAATCCCAACCAACCTTCCTTGAAAGATCTTGTTTTCGAGCAAGCTAAGATCAATGATAGTTTCAACAAGAAGTTAGCTGCCTGTGATAAGGCTCTAGAAAGCCTTAACACCATGGTTGATAGCCTCTCTTCTACTCTTAAGAGCCAATTAAGCTTTAATAAGATGATAGAAACCCAGCTAGCTCAGGTAGCTGCTTTGGTTCCTTCTGCTGAAGACGGGAAGATTCTGGGGCAACCTGTATCCTCCTGTGAGAATGTTTGCGTAGTGTCCACGAGATGGGGTGAGCCATCTAGGCGGACACAACCTACTGACTATGCAGGGAAGCCTGTACAGCAGGTTCTTGATCCGTGGGAATCTTCAGCAATTGTGCACAGGAGAGACCCTGGTTATCCGGCTATCACTTGCACGATATACTATCAGAAAATCAGGAATGCTCTCTGTGATCTTGATGCGAGTGTCAACCTCATGTCCAAGGCTATGTTCGAAAGATTGGGATATCTTGCTCTTTCTCCAACCTCGAAGAAAGTTCAACTTGTTGATGCATCGATCTGACATCCAGAGGGGATAGCGGAGAGCTTACTGGTATTTGTCTAGGGGTCTTGCATCTTTGCGGATTTCGTGGTCCTTGATATGCAGGATGATGCAGAAATGCCACTCATTCTTGGGAGGTCATTCCTAAGCGACGCAAAGGCGAGGATCAATGTGGGAAATGGAACCATCTGTTTCCGCATTGGGAAGAAGAACTTGATGTTCCGATTTCGACCAACAGAAGAGCAATGCTATTCAGCGCAAGGAAATGATGAGCAAATTAGGGAATGGATGGAGCCACGACCCCAGCTCAAGCAACCTCTGACCGCATCAACAAAACAAAGACAACAAAGAAGGTGTGGCGGGAGGTACAGAAGTCACACCCCTCTACTTCTCGGGAGTGGGGTGACAAGTGGAATTAATTCTCGAGAAAAGTCCTGCTCTCGGACTTAAAAATGGTGAGACCTTTTTGCCAAAAGGTAAAATTGGTATTTATCTCATATTTCCCTTTCCAAACTTTTATTTGAATTTCAAAAATGCATGTTTAATTTTTCCAAAAGTTCATCTGCATGATAGAATTTTTCTAGCCAATTTTCCTTTTTAAATAAAATTTCTGAAAATAATTTTTGAGCTTGGAAAAACCTTGAAAAATTCTTTGAGCCACTTTGTGGGCGAATTTGGACTGAGGCACTTGGGTAGGACACCAGGTAGCCGTTTGTGAGCCGTTGCAAAAAGATGGAGGCGAACAGACCCGAGGTGGGGTCGGCCGACCCAGCCCAACGGTCAGGTGGGTTCTGCCGCCTCCGACGGCTTCTAGCCATTGCCACCGGCCCATGTCTCGGTGCCTGACTCGTTTGCTTATAAATAATAGAGGAATTGGGGGGCATTCTTCACCCATTCACTCATTTTCACCACACTCCCGCTATCTACTCTTTGGCTCTTTGGTTTTCTTGGATTTCTTGCTCGAGATTGAAGTGACCAGGACCCTCTCCAAATTGTTGCTGAATATTGATCATTGGTGGAGCAACCTCGATAAGAATTTTATTCAGTTTTACTAATCCATCACCGTGTTGCTTGTGTTGTTCGTTGTGCACCATGAGTTGGGCTGCTGTTGTGTTCCAGAAGGTGACTTGCTCCCGCCGTTCGCGAGACGGAGGAAGCTCATTTCGCTGCTCCGAAGCCACACCAAGCCCAATGTCGACGGAGCATGAAGAAGAAGAGGAGGAGCTCCCTACGCCACAAGCCTAAGAAGTGTACACCGTTGACGCCCCCTTCATCGACTTGAGGGACGAACGAGAGAGACAAGCCTACGCCATCCTCAAGGATCGAGTCTTCTCCAACACGAGGGAGTTCGACCTGACTCTTCTGGAAAGGACAGGTATGGACTCTGAGTTCGATTCCATTTGGCAATCTCTTGGTTGGGAAGGTTTTGTCCTGGTACAGGAGATCGATTCTAGGCCTATCACTATCCTGTTCTTCTGCACTCTTCAAGAGGATGCATTTGGTGTTTCATTTCGATTTCATGGAGTTCCATATCAGGTTTCGTGGAAGGATCTTAGTTGCACCCTCGGTTTCCATCGTCGTCGTGCTATTCCTCTTGAGCAAGCTTGTAGTGATTTTAATCACGAAAGTTTTTGGGAAGAGCTTTCTGGTCGGCCTGTTCACGGCAAGTTGACACCTCGGTGCAACGATATCTTGCATCCCACTCTCCGACTGTGGCACAAGTGGCTTGCCATCACTCTCTTTCCAAGGGATGATGTCCGAACCGTGCGCACTGACGAGATGATGATTTTATATGCTGCGGTCAGACGGATCAAGGTCTCCCCTGTTCAAGCTATGATTCGGCAGTGGTTGACCAACTTTAAGATGATGGGTTCTATTGAGTGTACGTCTTTGATTTCGCGCATCGTCACGAATCTTGGGGTTACGCAAGGGCCCAATGTGCCCTCCATTGCTAATCCCCGGACTCAGATCGATGAGGCTTATTTGACTCAGGGGCAAATTCTTAAGGAGGGTCCAGATGAATCTTTGGTTTTCTTTTACCCTGGCTATGCAAACCAGATTCGGTTACCTAACCCGGATTTCAAGTTGTACGGCTAAGGGCCACTGACCGTTCCTCTCGACGAACCTCGTCATTTTAGTGTCTCTGGTGACAGGGTTACTAGGAGTGCATCGAGGAGAGCAGCAAGGGCACAACAGCCACCACCACAGCCATCTCCGCAGCCGTCGCCTCAGCCACAGCCTCAGCCTACCACACCTCTGCCCGACACATGGACCTCTACCGAGTACATGCGTGGGGTCACTCCCGGATATGCTCCTAGTTGGGATTAGCCCCTGTACCAGCAGGGTGCGAGTAGCTCGGCTTGGGCTAGTGCAGGTAGTGGCGAGTTGGTTATGCCTGCCGGTACTACCTACGGAGATGCGACATCTTCGTCGTACGGGTTGTGCTCGTCATCCCGTGGGGTTACCCTCACTCAGCAGATGAGCGAGCTCAACATCCGAGTCGGCGATGTGGAGGAGGCTATGCATCAGCACGCTGAGTCCACCCGGGACTGGCAGTGTATGTCGGGCGAGAGACTTCACGCCATCGAGTAGGCACAACAGCAGCAGTTGGAGGAGCAGAGGGCTTACTATCGGTGGATGGGATGTCCCCCTTCACATTAGTGAGATTGAAGCTAGCTTGGGGAAGGACCCCCACTCTGAGGTAACTTGTATCTTTATTTGTTTTCAGAACCTCATATGCTAAAAACACATAAAAATCTGCAAAATTAAAAAGACCAAAAACATTTATTTGCTTTCTTAAATTAGTTTGCTTTTCATATGTGTGGTAAGAATGCTTTCGTTCCTATGGTTGAAAAGATGAATAGTTGCTCTGTTTATTCCTCTTATATGCCTTGCTTACAGCTTAGTATCCTATTTAAGTTTTGAGTTAGTTGGCTTGCACAATCAAACCTTAGCTTGAAACTTGTGGGTAGCAAAAAGCATGACCTTTGCCTAGGTTGTTGTGAGGTATGATATGGTATAATAGACTTGCTATGAGCTTGTGCCAAGTGATGTTTGATTTCCGGAGATCTCTTTTTGAAAATGCTAAAATGATAAGTTCCTCAATGATGAGAAATTCCTATCTAAGGCCATATGTAGATTCTAGCTGCTGTTAGCTTCCACATATGCTACCTCATTTCTTCATTGAGTCTTGTAGAATTGTCATGACCCTCGGCGAGAAACTTGTCATGCTCCTATGATCAAGAGCACTTACACAGCCACCATATGCTAGACTTCCACCCTGGAAGTTAGAAACCATCATTCCATCCATCCCCCATCCATTCCACAAATAAAGCTCCGCGCATTCTTCATGATTTGATCCCTCTCCAAAAATATTCAAGAAGGACTATGGGCTATGTAAAAAAAAGAGATACATGCTCAAGGGCATGCATAAAAAAAGAGAGAATAAAGAAGCATAGCCCAAGCCTCGAAATCATCAAAAAGGAGAGAAGGAAAAATCGTGCCAAAAGCAGTCCATTCTCCATCCACCATATATACACACACATGCACATCTTGATCAGGTTGTATGACTAGTTGCTCCCAAGGATTTGGTTTTCGACTCGGCAACACATGAGAAACATGTATGCCACATGTTTTCCCTACCTACGGCTCCACATATAAGCTTATTAGGAGTAGGTTGTGAAAGAAGGCAAACCAATGCCTTGGTGAGGAACCATATACATTGAGCGATCCGAGAGTATCATTTGAGGAACTTTTGATTTCTTTTTGAAAACTTGCAAAACCTCTGGATTGATAACAAATCAAGGTACAAGTAATTACCAATCTCAGCCTTCCACGTGGTGCTTCCTGGTTGGATCCTGATCCATTCCTGGGGTGTTCACGCCATTCTCCCAAAACTGTCCTAGGCCTATAAATAGATGTGAGGGGACTCATTTCTTACCCAACTCACTTTCCAACTCCTCTCTCACTTTTCGTTTCTGAGAACCTATGTGGTTCGAGGACCGGTGGATGGTTGCTTCCTGGTGTGATGAGTGATTGACAATGTTGTGTGGACTGACTCTTGGCTAAGTATTGCTGGTGCAGGTTGCGGCTTGATTGGTGCTGGTGCAGGTGAAGAACAAGCGCAAAAGGTCGACACCGGTGAGGCCTCCAGGTGCGGAGCAGACAAGTAGGCCTGATTTGAGGGACCCGGAGGCCAGCGAGGTCAAGTGCGGGCTGCATGGTGGAAAGAACAGCAAGACGAAGTCATGGACGGTTTCTTGGTTGAGCCTCAAAACCAAGGTCGAGCCGGGACTTTGTGGGAGCCGAGTCATGAGTGGTGATTAGCGGAGGCTACACCGAGTTCGTAGGGTTTCCAGTGGTTCACCACAAAACCACTGGGTTCCTTGGTTGATCCACAAAGCCAAGACCGAAGACCGAAGAGCAGCAACACTGGACTGGTCTGACCGGTGGGTTGGACCGGTCTGACCGGTGAGGAGCACCGGTCTGACCGGTGTGCGACGACGCCTTCCGGAGACTTCGAAGTGGAGGACACGCGTCGGGATCGCAAGGCTTGCGTCGAGGCTAAGCAAATTTGCGGTCGCCGGGCATCCGTCCGATGGTGCTACGACGAAGATTCCCAAATTGCCCCTCGAGGGTGTGCATCTTAGTTTTATGACTTAGGGGTAGTTTCGTCTTTCGGTTGCCTCCATATAACCCAAGTGGTGAGAGGATGGCAGCCATCTCTTGGAACCCTAGCTCATTTGTTTTTGCTATTTTCCCTTCCTATTTTCCTTAGGTTTTTTTACGACTAGATTGAGAGCTTCATGGTGAGATCCTTAGAGAGGGATGGATGACCGGGTGGCAAGCTAGATCTTGTATGAACCTTCATGGTATGTATCGATGATTCGGCATGGTTTCTCAAGGCCTTGTGTTGGTTCCCCCATTTTCCTTTTTGGTGATTTTCGGAGCCTTTTCTTGGCGAATATCTTGTGGTGGATTTGAGGCCTTTCTCTTTAGGATTTGATTGGGGATGTATGCATGAACCCTTCGTGGTTCTTGTCTTTGTGACTCCCCTCCCAAATCCGTGAGTAAAGGTGCTCGATTTTGGGGTTTTCTTAGGTTTCGGGAAAGTGGTGTTCTTGGTGGAAATCCTTCGATTCCTCTTGATTCAACGAGTTTTGGTGGACTAAATTGTAGCTATGGGATGCCCATGAGGTACTCCTAGTATCCCCAAAGTCTTGTGCGAATCCGTGCAGCGAATCGGGAGATCGAGAAGTGGATTTGGAAGTGTTCATCCCGAGCGCCCAGGCTTGACCGGTCTAACCGGTGCCCTCCACCGGTCTGAACGGTGCAACCCTTTGTTGGGTTTTTGCTTGGGTGAACTGCCAGGATCGTGTGGCTTTGGGGTGTGGTGCTGCTGGTATGTTCTTGGCAGGTTCCAAGGTTCTTTGCTAGGTTTTGTGAAAGTTTTTCCTCTCCTTCAGTTTGAGGTTGGAGGTGGTTTTTGTTCCAGGGCCTAGAGAAGTCACTAAGGCTTCCTGGAACGTTTCTGTGCACCTGCTACAGCCACTGGCCTGACCGGCACTGTCCACCGGTATGACCGGTGCCATCGGTCTGACTGGTGTAGCACTGATAGCAGGCTGTGCAAATTTCCACTGCGTGTTTGGTGTGTTTGTTTCGGTGGATTGAGTGGTTTGCTCCTAGGGTCTGTAGCACTTTTAGTGGCTACGTAACTTTGGCAATCTTGGGTAGTTCGAGTCGGAGAAGTGTTGGATAGTTCGATAGGCCGTGTTCGGCTTGATGGAGAAGCCATCTCCCTCGAGAAGAATTTTTATCAGCTCCCATTCACTCCCCCCCTCTCTGGTCGCCAGTTCGGTCCTTCAGTTTCCAAGGCTAGGAGGTAGGCTAGAGTAGTTCTACTTCAGGTTCCAAGTCTACTTTGGGATCTAGGTATGAGTTCTCTTGTATCTTTATTTTATTATATGACTTTGATCTACTTCAGTTATTCAGCTATTTCATATAAAGTAGTGTTAGCATATATGGGTGATTTGTTCATGTGTTCTTCGTTCGTTCATCATTTAGAAGCTCCTGTTCTTGATGAACAAGACCTTTCGATCTACTTTACGAATGATTTACTCATGTCTTCGGTGTTTGTTCATAAGTTCGAGGCTCGTGTTCTTCATGAACACGACCCTTTGATCTTGTTGAATAGACATAGTAGAATACGAATCCGTTTGTATGCCTAGCCTAGTTTGATCCAGTTAGATCACGTGTTTGTGTTGTATGAAGTTCGAGTTCAAGCTATGGTACTCGGTGTAAGTGGCCAGTTATCTGGTGGCACTGACCTGGGTCACAATAGCCTGGGCCGGCCAGTGTCTAGTTAACAATGCAAGCATGGTGCTGGGGTTGTGTAGCTGCGTTGCATATGAGCGTATCCCACGGATAGTTAGGGGTAGGCCGCGGTGGTGACAGCCGTTGGACTCTTTGTAATCCCCCACATTCGGCTATGCTGTAGGAGTCTAAGATCTAACAACCGACGTCGTGCGGAAGTGACGCGGGCGGTTAGCTCCCCGTTTGTGCCTGGGTGCTGAGCTGATATTCATACAGCGCTTATGTGATTGACTGGCTTCTACTAACTTTATATGTTTAGTACCTTAGAACCTAGAGCTAACTCGTATGTTGCCTCCTAAGCTGTAGTGTACCATAGAGAGAACGAGCTCAGGTGTGTTCACACTACCCATCCTTACCATATCTTATACCTGTGTTTGGGACCTAACTTATTCTCGTCATTGATCTATACTCATTGCAATAGTGTTGCACATGTTAATCCGACCATGCCTTCCTTGGATTCGATACCCTTTGGAATACTCCTTTGGGGAAATGCTATAATGGTATATCCGTGCGCTTGCGGATTCTTTGTAAACGTTAGGATTACCATCGGAACATTTCTGGCATCGTTGATAGGAACTCACGAACTTAGCAAGGATGTTAAGGAATGCCGACTACCATTTTTGGCGCCGTTACTAGGAATACAAACCTAGTGATGACGTTAAGAAATGTCAACAAGCATTTCTGGCGCTGTTGCCGGGGATACAAACCTAGTGATGATGTTAAGAAATGTCAACAGTAGCCACTGAAGTGCCACTGATCCTAGGAATAAACAGCCACCAAAACTACTTGAGAACGTAGCGGAACCAAAAACTCGAGCAGCTGCACACACCACCTGTCAAATCGGTCACCACCAACGGTTAGACCGGTCCTGTCCGGGTCACCTGAAGGAGACAGCCGGATCACCCAACACCCACCAGAAACGCACCCGGATCCACAGAAAAGCCTCACACCGGTATAGCACACCGGTCAGGCCGGTCCTGGCTGGAAAATCCCAAGTCCAAGAACTCACATCTCCAAGCCCCAAACTGCACCAAACTTGAAACAGCATCAAGTCTAGAGAGAAACCAAACACCCTGGGATGTTCACCTGAGCCAAAACCCAACAGCGGTCACACCGGTAAGGACCTGTGCGCTCGGGATGATTAGCGAGCCGCGGGTCAACTCTCCCAAAACACCTTCCCGATCTCCCGATTCACTCCACGGATTTGCATGAGACTTTGGGGATACTAGGAGTACTTCATGGGAATTACATAGCTACGATTTGGTCCCCCAAAACTCACCAAATCAAGAGGAATCGAAGGATTTCCACCAAGAACACCTCTTCCCGAAACCAAGGGGAAAACCCAAAATCGAGCACCTTTTCCCACGGATTTGAGATGGGGATCACAAAGGAAAGAACCACGAAGGGCTCATGTATACATCCCCAACCAAAATCACAAGGGAGAGGCCCCAAATCCACCAAATGAAAATAGCCAAGAAAAGGCTCTGAAAATCACAAAAATGGAAAAACGGGAGAGACAACAAAAGGCCTTGAGGAATCACGCCGAACCTTCAATACATACCATGAAAGATTCATACAAGGTCTACCTTGCCTCCCGATCATCCATCCCTCTCTCAAGATCTCACCATGAAGATCTCAAGCTAGTCCTATGGAAAACCTAAGGAAAATAGGAAAAAAATGAGGAAGCAAAATGAGTTAGGGTTCCAAGAGATGGCTGCCATCCTCTCTCCACTTAGTTTATATGGAGGCAACCGAAAGACAAAACTACCCCTATTACATAATACTCGGATACACACCCCCGAAGGGCACTTTGGGAAATCTCATCGTAGCACCATCGGACGGATGCCCGGCAACCGCACCTTGCTTAGCCTTGACGCAAGCCTTACGATCCCGACGCGTGTCCTCTGCTTCGAAGGCTCCGGAGGCCATCCACGGAGCACACCGGTCAGACCGATCCGACCCACTGGTCTGACCGGCCAAGTGTTGTAGCCGCGCACGCTTCGTTCTTCGGTCTTGGCTTTGTGGCTCAGGCAAGTACCCAGTGGTTTTATGGTGAACCACTGGAAACCACACGGACTTGGTGTGGCCTCTCGCCAATCTCCACTCATGACTTGGCCCCCACGGTTGTCCCGACTCATTCTTGGTTTTGAGGCTCAACCAAGAAACTGTTCAGGACTTCGTCTTGCTGTTCTTGCCACCATGCGGCCCACACTTGATCCCGCTGGCCACCGGGTCCCTCGAACCAAGCCTACTTGTCTGCTGCACACCTAGAGGCCCACTGGCATAGACCTTTCGCGATTGTTCTTCACCTGCACCAACACCAATCAAGCCGCAACCTTCATGATGAGGACATCACTCCTTTGGATACACACAACAAACCTCCGCTGGATATTCAAGGTCCAATCACAAGAGCTCACGTGCGACAATTAAATTTAGAGGTGAGCTCGTTCCTAAGCACTACTTTTTATAATTTTGAGAATAAGATGCTACCTAATGATTATATTGTGATTAGGAACCATGGAGAAGAGAAGGAGATACTTAGAGGAGGACTCGGAGCCATGGGGGACCTGAAAGGGCGACCGGACCAAGGTGGACACCCGAACTGCCTTGATTTCGAATCCATTTCGGAGTCCAGAAGCAGTCCGCACTAAAACGGACGCCCAGGTCGCATCCGGGCTCGGATTGAGACGTTCAAGATATCTACAGAAAGCTGACGAAGAGATCTTTCCAATGGCACAGGTTGGAGGCCCAAATTCATCTGGAGTAGATGGCAATCATTCGAGGAAGTTGACGTACAGAATCCGTCCCGGTGCTGTGACACCGTCTTTTGGTCTTTGGGCCGTGTATCGTGTTGGAGCCCAAGAGGGGTGCGTCCAGAGGGTCTTAGACGACCCTAGAGTCTTCATAAACAGCCGCCACACTGTTGACGGTGTATTTTGGTGCACCAAACATGTTCATTACACTTTGGTTTGGGCTTGATTATGGAACCAACCTGCCACTAGGCACACTAATGATATAACAAGTTCATCTTCGTATATCCATTTGGAAGTGTTATGTTTTTGCAGGAAAACATGGACAAAAAGGACGGAGTAACAACGAGTTCAAAGGAGCAAATGAGGAGTCCCGTTCGTGTTCAAGTGCATGATGAAATCACTCCCAAAGGTGGCAAGGACCGAAGTGTTACAAAGGAACATCCCTGAGGATTGAAGCGTAAAAGACCGAACTTCATGCGAGAAGACCCTCTATCTTGGACGCAAGGATGATGTCACCAAAATGATGCAATTGAAGGGGGCAAAGTGCAAAATGTCAAGAGGACCCATGGGAGCGAAGGGGCATCCGAACCGGGCCGGGATGGGCCTGGGCCGGTCGGCCCAGGCCGGCCGGCCTGGCCCATTTCCGTGGCGGTTCGACCCCCCATCTCCTGAGTGTGAAGTTGATGCAACCCTAAGTACGTGGGGGCGTCGTCATTCGCAGAGGGAGAGCCATTTGCCTGGGAGGCCGTCCACAAGCTAGAGAGGAAGGAGCGGAGAGAGATCATTCGCAAGAAGGATTGCTCGAGTCCAAGGAAGCAACCACAAGTGGAGGACGTCGAGGCCCTGCCATGACACCGACGGAGGAGAAGGAAGACACCGTCGGAAGCGTCACCATGATCAATGGCGCCATGCTTAGCGCCTTGATGGGGTAATCTTCTCATTTGTCCATGGGTTGTAAACGATCTTGAGATGTAATCGCTACTTTTATGATTTCAATCTATCATCTAGTGTTGAAGATGCTTTCATGTTTAAGGTTAGCTACCGTGCCTTTTCGGGAGTATAGATCTCACTTCTCCCTTAGAACTCTTCAATACGCCGTGATCATCATAGGTCTAGTCATGAATACCTACGCGTATTGACAGTACGGGGGGAGGGAAAGGGCGAAACCGTGGTCACAACCCCCAGTAGATTAGATCGGTTTTGTATCTCTTAGCGGTTGCATGTTCATGTATCGTAGACCCTATGGGCAAGTGTCTTTTATATATCTTGTGAGTCTCACAACCCTCTCTAGTGTAGCGTAGTAGTCTTTAGGTTAATCTTTAGTTAGGGTTTGGTTAGTTAACTAGGTAGTGCTAGATCAAACGCTTGTAATCCCCTTGCTTCGCAGATTGACAAGAACCTAGGGAATCCCCGTGGTGAAAAAGGTGTAGGTCCGTACGCTTGCGGATCGTAGGTGGATACGAGTTTTATCCGTCGACAAGCCCTTTTTTCTGACGCCGTTGCCGGGGAGCAAGCTAGTTTACATCATTTTGTTTTGCATTTATTTTTTATTATTACTAACATCTAACCCCTATTACCTAGAAAACCACTTTGTCTTGTTTTTGTTTTTCTATTTTGTTGTCTAGATGGTGTTCGCCAACCACCCTATGGAAGAACCGGAGAAATCGTTACGGGATTACGCTAGCCCTTGATGTGAAGACATCAAAGTACAAGAGTCGGATTCGAAGCTCAAAACGACCAAGTATGAAATCAAAGCTAGGATCATCGAGATGGCGGCGGCAACCCCATTTAGAGGGATGGAGATGGAGAACCCGTATAGACACATAAAGCATTTCACGACGCTATGCAACACGGTGCGCCAAGAATCTCTTTCCCTACTCACTTGCCGGCGAAGCAAAGACGTGGTACTCGTTTGCGTCCTTTGAAGTTGAAGGAAATTGGAACAAGTTGACAAAGAAATTTTGCGAGAAGTCTTTTCCAATAAGTAAGGTTCAACATCTACGGAGGCAAGTGATCACCTTCACGCAAGGAGAAGAGGAAGGGATAGACCAAGCTTGGAATAGATTTAATGAGTTGATTGAACAAGGACCAAGACTCGGCTTCTCTGGTGACGTACTTTTGCATACATTTTTCTTTTCCCTAACCCCTAGTTGCATGGAACATGTTCAAATGTGTGCAGGTTGGGATCTCATGGAGAAAACACTCACGGAAGCCGCTCAACTTTTACAAAAGATTAGCAAAGCGGCGGCCATGCGAAGAGATTGGGAAACACGACTTTCGGGAGAGCCGGAACGCGATTCAAACTTGAAGACGCATGCTGAAATTTCCAAGAAGGCAGCCCCAAAAGATGAGAAGGAGGAGCCAATCCCGGAAAAGCTTGAAGAAGTACACACCAAGACAAGAACTACCCCAAACGTTGACTTCACCAAGTCAAATGAAACAAACAAAAGGAGTATGTCAAGCGCGAAGCCAATAAGGTAGTTCGAGCAAATGGATTGGGTTCCAATAGATTATGGAGAAGTATTCGACAAGAGAAGATCGTTCCCTAACCAAAAGGGATAGCGAGAGCATTGGAAGTGGACTTCCACTGGAAAAGCAAGCAGAAAATATATATGATCTTGAAACCACTAGTGAGATCTTTCGAAAGCTCTTTAGTGATGATGAAGTGGATCCAGATCACATAGTCGACGTGAAAAGAATCATGGGGATCAAGCCCAAAGCATTGCCGTATGCTCGCCTCGCTGAAGTTTATTCAATAGGATCCGATCAAGAGGAGAAGACGACACCACACTTGAGTTGCGAGATCAATGGAATTCAATGCAAGGCTTTATGCGACATCGGAGCTCAAGTAAGTGTCCTATCCTCCAAGATTTATGATAAAGTTCAAGACCATAACCTAGACTTAGCTCCAACTTCAACAAAATTAATTATGGGAGATGGTAGAACTGTTAAACCTCTAGGTATTGCTTGAAACATTAATGTAATCATCTCTGGAAAGTGCATACCAACCGATTTCTTTGTTATGGATGCCTATTATGATAATCATGATCACATAATCTTAGGTAGGCCTTTCCTTAAGTTGGTTGATGCCGTGTTGGATGTCGGAGAAGGCAAAGTAACAATAAACCTTAATGGAGATAAGTACACATATAATTTTCTTTGCGCTTCTAGTCATGCTTCAGCATTTCCTCCCGAGGATGAAGACGTAGAGGAGGTAGGTAGTCTTTGTTTTGTTGAAACCTTTAGAGACCCGCTGCAAAGAGCAATGGAGAACCAATACAATGATCAACAAGACGAGGAACTAGAGGAAGCAACGAAAGGATTAGAACCACAAGATGGAAGTATGGAGGAACAAAAATTCGAAGACATAGGAGACACTAAACCCGAAAACTACAAGTGCCCAAGGTGGATCTCAAACCTTTGCCCAAGGGATTAAAGTACGAATTTTTGGGCCCAGACAAGACTTATCCAGTTATTGTGAGTGACGAGTTGAGTCCCGAAGAAAATGAAAAGTTGCTGAACTTATTGAAAAAGCACAAGAAGGTGATCGGATATTCAATAAACGATCTCAAAGGGCTTAGCTCAGCCTTTTGCACTCATCGTATACCAATGGAAGACCAATGCAAGCCCGTAGTGGACCATCAAAGGAGGCTAACCCATGCCATGCGAGAGGTAGTGAAGAAGGAGGTTATCAAGCTACTTGATGCTGGAATCATCTACCCGGTGCCGCATAGCGAGTGGGTAAGCCCCGTACATTGTGTGCCGAAGAAAGGAGGCTTGACCGTGGTGAAGAATTAGAAGGACGAATTAATACCGCAAAGAACTATGACGGGATGGCGGATGTGTATCGATTATCGAAAGTTGAACAGAGCAACGAAGAAAGATCACTTCCCCCTACCGTTCATTGACGAGATGCTCAAGAGGTTAGCAAACCACACATATTTTTGCTTTCTCGATGGATACTCGGGGTTCATGCAAATTCCCATTCACCCGGATGATCAACACAAGACAACCTTTACTTGCCCTTATGGAATGTTTGCATATAGAAGGATGCCCTTCGGTCTATGCAACGCTCCGGCCTCTTTTCAACATTGCATGATGGCGGTGTTCTCAGAGTTTATCGAGGAAATTGTCGAGGTGTTCATGGATGATTTTTCTATTTACGGGAAAACTTTCGTGGATTGCTTGGCAAACTTGGACAAGGTTCTCACGAGGTGTGTGGAGGTCGATTTAGTGCTAAATTGGGAAAAGTGGCACTTCATGGTAAAGCAAGGCATAGTGCTCCGACACGTTATATCCGCAAGAGGGAACGAAGTGGACAAAGCTAAAGTGGAGATGGTTGAGCAACTCCCACCTCCAACGAATGTTAAGTCTTTGAGAAGCTTTCTAGGCCATGCCGGATTCTATAGAAGATTCATTAAGGACTTCTCAAAGATCACTAAGCTTTCAACTCAACTTCTTCAAAAAGATGTGGCTTTTGACTTTGATGAGAAGTGCTTGGCGACATTCCGGACCTTGAAAAACGCTCTAGTGAGTGCCCCTATCATTCAACCTCCGGATTGGAGTCAACCTTTCGAGATCATGTGCGACGCAAGTGACTACGCCGTAGGAGTAGTTTTAGGGCAAAGAAAGGAAGGCCGACTTCATGCCGTATACTACGCTAGTAAAACTCTCAATGAGGCACAATTAAATTATGCCACAACGGAAAAAGAGTTATTAGCGGTGGTGTTTGCTTTCGAAAAATTCAGATCTTACATTGTGAACTTGAAAGTCATTGTCTACACTGATCACGCGGCAATCAAGTATCTTTTGGCTAAGAAGGATGCTAAACCAAGATTGATTCGTTGTATCCTTCTTCTCCCAGAGTTCGATGCTGAAATTCGTGATAAAAAGGGGGTGGAAAATGTTGTGGCCGATCATTTGTCTAGGATGAACCGCGGACAAGATGACAAAGAACCCATAGAGGATAAGATGAGAGATGACCACCTCTACCGAATAATTGACAAGGATACTTGGGTGATCGATATCATTCGAGCAATTCGGAGAATGCATCTTGATCACCTAGATAAAAACACTCAAAGGAGGATAATATCCGAAAGTCGAAAATATTTTTGGGATTCACCTTACCTCTTTAAGCTTGGGAATGATGGAGTAATGAGGAGATGTGTACCAAGAGAAGAGAGGCAAGAAATTTTGAGGAAGTGTCATTCGGCGGAGTATGGTGGACACTATAGTCATTTTAGAACACAAGCAAAAGTATGGTCCAGCGGATTCTTCTGGCCGGAGATGCATGAAGATACTAAAAGATATGTTGCATCATGCCCCGAATTGAAGGACCGAAACTGGCGACTAGAGAGGGGGGAGTGAATGGGAGCCGATAAAAATTCTTCTCGAAGGAGATGGGAACTCCACCAAGACAAACACGGCTTCCAAACCATGTCTCCGACTCAACTACCCAAGTTAGCCAAGACCACGCAGCCACTGGAGTGCTACTGGTCCTAGGAACCAACAACCACCTAGATCTACTCGAGAACGCAGCGGAGAAAGCAACTCGAGTACCACTGGACTTCACCGGTCAGACCGGTGAGCTGCACCGGTCCCTGCTGGAGCAACCTGGCAAACTCTGAGAACTTCCACAGACGGCTCCTACACCGGTCAGGCTGGTGTAGCTCACCAGTCAGACCGGTCCAAGCCAGGAAATCCCAAATCCACCAAACAGACCTACAGAGCTCCAAAACTGACCAAACTCGAAATAGCAGCAACACGAGACAACAGGGAACACACCAAGACGTACACCCGAGCAAAACTCAACAAAGAGTCTGCACCGGTCAGACCGTTGAGAGGCACCGGTCAGACCGGTGTGACATGAGCTCTCGGGATGAACAGCGCCCGCGGATCAACTCCACCAAATCCAACTCCCGATCTCCCGATTCGCTCCACGGATTCGCACAAGACTTTGGGGATAGTAGGAACACCTCATGGGCACTCCATAGCCAAGATTTGGTCCACCAAAACTTGCTAGAATGAGAGGAATCGAAGGATTTCCACCAAGAACGCCTCTAACCCTAGAGCCAAGAAAACCCCAAAATTAAGCCCCTTTACTCATGGATTTGGGAGGGGAATCAAAGGGAAAAGAACCACGAAGGGTTCATGCATACATCCCCACCAAATCCCAAAGAGAAAGGTCTCAAAACCGCCACAAGAAATTCCCGAGAAAAGGCTCCGAAAATCACCAAAAAGGGAAAACGGGAAGAACACAATCAAGCCTTGAGGAACCACGCCGAATCATCTATACATACCATGAAGGTTCATACAAGGTCTAGCTTCCGCCCGATTATCCTTCCCTCTCACAAGATCTCACCATAAAGCTCTCAAGCTAGTCCTAGAAATTCCAAAGGAAAATGAAAGAGGAAAATAGCAAAACAAAATGAGCTAGGGTTCCAAGAGATGGCTGCCATCCTTTCACCACTTGGGTTATATGGAGGCTAGCCGAAAGACTAAATTACCCCTAAGGCATAATACTAGGATACACACCCCCGAGGGGCACTTTGGGAATCTTTGTTTTCGCACCATCGGACGGATGCCCAGCGTCCGCAAACTTGCTTAGCCTCGACGCAAGCCTTGCGATCCCGACGTGTGTCCTTCGCTTCAAAGTCTCCGGACTGTGTCGTCGCACACCGGTCAGACCGGTGCTCCTCACCGGTCAGACCGGTACCCACCGGTCAGACTGGCCTGATGCTGCTGCACCTCCATCTTCGGTCTTCGGTCTTAGCTTTGTGGATCAACCAAGGAACCCAGTGGTTTTCTGGTGAACCACTGGAAACCCCGCGAACTCGGTGTAGCCTCCGCCAATCACCACTCATGACTCGGCTCCCACGTAGTCCCGGCTCGACCTTGGTTTTGAGGCTCAACCAAGAAACTGTCCATGACTTCATCTTGCTGTTCTTGCCACCATGCGGCCCGCACTTGACTCCGCTGGTCACCGGGTCCCTCGAACCAAGCCTACTTGTCTTCTCCACACCTGGAGGCCTCACCAGCAACGACCTTTCACACTTGTTCTTCACCTGCACCAACACCAGTCAAGCCGCAACCTGCATCTGCAGTACTTAGTCAAGAATCAGTCCACACCACGTTGTCAATCACTCATCACACCAGGAAGCGACCATCCACCGGTCCTCGAACCACACATGGCTCTCACGAATGCCAAAGGACCAGAAACATATCTCAAAGGAATGTTGTGCCCTTGAATTACAATCTACAAATTGATTTATTCGATGTTTGGGGAATTGACTTCATGGGACGTTTCAAAAACTCACATGGATTTGAGCACATCCTAGTTATGGTTGATTATGTATCCAAGTGGGTAGAGGGCATCCCATGTCGTAAAGCTTCCACGGAAGAATCCATCGCGATGATTAAGAGTGTGATTTTCCCTTGCTTCGGTACCCCGAGAATCTTGATAAGCGATGGAGGAACACACTTCACCGGGAAGAACTTTAAGAAGTGCTTGTCCAAATTAGGGATTGAACATAGAGTGGCTACGGCTTATCACCCACAAACCAATGGACAAGCGGAAACATCGAATCGGCAATGAAGGAGCATCCCAAAACAAGACTATAGAGAAAGGAGGCAAAGATTGGTCAAAGAAATTGGATGGAGCATTGTGGGCATATCGAACGGCGTTCAAGACACCGATAGGTATGACTCCATACCAATTTGTTTATGGCAAAGCTTGTCATCTTCCGGTTGAGCTAGAACACAAGGCATATTGGGCATTAAAGGAGATGAACCTCGATCTAGACGCTGTGGGAATAAAACGAAGGATCCAAATTAGTGAGCTAGAGGAGATGAGATTGAAAGCTTATGAAAATGCAAGCATCTACAAAGAGGGAATCAAAAGATGGTATGACAAAAGGCTTAAAAAGAAGGAGTTTAAAGAAGGAGATAAGGTCCTCCTCTACAATTCAAGATTCAAAACTTTCAGAAAAGTGAAGTTGCAAAGCAAGTGGGATGGACCTTATGTTGTTCATTCAGTGCTCTCCAATTGAGCGATTACCATCATGGATATGAAAGGAGATCAATTCATGGTGAATGGTCAACGACTCAAGGAGTATTTCGAACACGACGTCATGCCCCTTCAGCGTATTGATATTTTCATCATGGAGGATGAGCCTGAACGTCAAGCCTAGGACATAAAACAAGGTGAGCGATTTGTAAATAGCTCTCTTTTTATTTTTTTCTGGAGTTTCTCGCGAAGTTTTACCAGGCCAACTTTTCTACACGGGCTAGCAATCAAGAAATAGTGGAGCACACGAAAAACCGGACCGAACCAGCCCGCAAACCAGGGCAGGCCGGCCGGCCCGGTCCGATCGGCCCAGAGGCCCAGGGCGGCGGTTCGCCCCCATTTTTCTCTGGGACGCGCGTTTTCGACTTCCATGTTTAGTCAGAAAATTTTAGGGAAGTCAAGAAAAGGAAAAGATGGGTTCTAGGGCATTCTTTCTCGGACTATTTAAAGGAACGAGATTGGAGCTCGAGAATCCATCCCAATTCACATCCTTTTGCCCCCAAGCAGCAGTCATGATGTCCCCAAGGAGCGAGGAGGTCAAGCTAGGCGCCGAGAACCCTTTGAAGTCGGAGGAGTGAAGCGATGCGAGCTCAAGCCTACAATGGAGATCAAGACGATCGCCCGCATCCGTTGCGGAGGGCGTGTCCTGACCGGGCCAATCACATCCCGTCACCATGTGAAGGAGGAGATGGTTCCAACTCCCGTCCGAAGATCGGAACGTCTCTGAGGCATGAAGAGGAAAGACTACAAGGAGGAGACGCCCGAGCCGAAGGACTACAGGGGGGAGCGATTACTCCGACGACCGCAGCCCGAGCTCGTGGGCAGCCGCCGAGAAGGACGACAATGATCTCTTCTATTGCGAGGAGCTCCCTAAAGAGCCGACTCCCAAAGGTCCAAACGGCGGCAATGATCCCGACGACGGTGGTGACGACGACAACGGCGGCGACCCCGGCGATGACGACCCATTTGGAATGCACCCGTTATGTTGTGCGGCCTGGCGTCACTCCATATCGGACCTCTACGCGTCGGTCGAGGAGTGCTTCCAAGCTATGGAGGCAATGTGGTAGAGAATGGAGGATTTGGAGTGTGTAGTTGACGATGACTACAAGTTCCTTTATCAGAACGTTAGGAAGCTCTTCGGGATGGTCGGCAACATGAAGAAAAAGTGGTGCAACGATTGCGGGAAGTTCTAGTAGATAGTTATGGTTTTCCCCCTTAGGATTTTTGTAAAATACGACGAGGACGTCATATGATTTTAGCGTGGGGGAGAGCTAGATAGCTAGATTTAAAAATTTTTGCCTAAGTAAGTTTAGTTTGGTTTGGCTTAGAGTTTGCGAGTTAAACTTTTAGGTGTGTTTTAAATTTCTAGCTTGAAGTGTGTTAATTTAGTGTTCGAGTCGAAAAATCAAATAAAAAGTGTCTTTTAATTTTTGTCTCATGCGATGCTTTTTCTTTCTTTACTCGTATGTTTTTCTTTAATTTTTGATATATGAGCATGAGGGATTGGTTTGAAAAGTTTACCGTGGTGCTTAGTGGAGTTTTCACCTCTAAAAGTGCCCGCACTATACTTTGATCTAGAACCTCGTTTCGGTTATGCTAAGTTTGATGCTAATGTTGGAGGAGTTTAATTCTGAAAATTATATGAAAACCCTTGTAATAAAGGTTAGCAAACTCTCTTTTTCCAAGTTGAGAGACAAAGAAAAATCCTATACAAGGCCGACTCAATATCCACTCCACTATAAGTGCGGTTAGCAAACTCTCTTGGAAGTTTTAATTTCGAGCAATGATCATGTCCTTGTCTTATGTATCTTTTATTGCTAGCCTCGTCATTTATTCGGTAACGAGACTCTCACATCGAAAGTCCCGTACATCGCCAAATTCCATACCCAACCCATAATATCTCTCTTGTACATCGTATTCCTTGAACACAACCTATGTTCAAAGTTTCATCTCGTTCCTAGCATGGTTTTTATTTAAAATTCAGATTGTATTTATGCAAGAAGAGATGAGCAAAAAGCTTCGGAAAAGATGTAAAGATGTCAAGAAAAGAGAGGAAAGTAAAGAAAAAAATATGTGTATGGAAAAGAAAAAAAGAAGAGAAAGAAAGAAAGAGGAAAAGCAAGAAAGGTATGAGGAGGGATGGATCAAGTGAACATTAAATGAAGTGTAAGGAAGGATGCCACATTGTTAAGAGACGAATCATCTATTTTTCCAACCATGTGCAATCCGACAATGAGGACATCATCGGTGCCTCGTAGTCTTATTTTCTTTTGCCCTTGCACATGTCCACCATTCTATATCTTCTTATCCTTGACGTCCTCACATTATGGTTTAATTCTCATGGCCATTGGCTCGAAAGGTAAACAACCATTAGAGGAATTTCTTAGCTTGACAATATTTATGTTGATCTCACTAGCCATACCTATAGCTCCACCTTACATGATAATATGAGAGACTTGTGGGAGCTAAGAGTTTATGAATTGTTTAGGATAGCCACTTCAAACGAGCGACATGTGAGAACTTGGAGAAAGGTTTTTGTCTAATACTTGTTGCAGGAATTTTATTTTTGAAAAATCATGAAAACCCTCGGATGGAAGCAAAGAAGTAAGCATGGTTGGAATTGAGGACCTCGAGTGAAAGGTATGAGTTGTGGGGTAAATCTCGATTTGGTAAAAATTCTAAACGCCCATGTTTATGTATCATGATCATTGCTTCATGTTATTATATGAAAGATAAAGGATTGACTAACTTGTGAAGGAAGAAATAGCGGAGCATGTTTTCAACACCATGGACAAAAGTTCTTTTGCGAGGGACTTGCTCGAGGACGAGCAAGATCTAAGCGTGGGGGAGATGTTGACGGTGTATTTTGGTGCACCAAACATGTTCATTACACTTTGGTTTGAGCTTGATTATGGAACTAACCCGCCACTAGGCACACTAATGATATAACAAGTTCATCTTCGTATGTGCATTTGGAAGTGTTATGTTTTTGCAGGAAAACATGGACAAAAAGGACGGAGTCACAACGAGTTCAAAGGAGCAAATGCGGAGTCCCGTTCGTGTTCAAGTGCATGATGAAATCACTCCCAAAGGTGGCAAGGACCGAAGTGTTACAAAGGAACATCCTCGAGGATTGAAGCGTAAAAGACCGAACTTCATGCGAGAAGACCCTCTATCTTGGACGCAAGGATGATGTTGCCAAAATGATGCAATTGAATGGGCAAAGTGCAAAATGTCAAGAGGCCCACGGGAGCGAAGGGGCGACCGAACCGGGCCGGGATGGCCCATTCCCATGGCGGTTCGGCCCCCCCATTTCTTGAGCGTGAAGTTGATGCAACCCTAAATACGTGGGGGCGCCGTCATTCACAGAGGGAGAGCCATTCGCTCAACAGGCCGTCCACAAGCTAGAGAGGAAGGAGAGGAGAGAGATCATTCGCAAGAAGGATCGCTCGACTCCAAGGAAGCAACCGCAAGTGGAGGAGGACATCGAGGCCCTGCACGACACCCTCGGAGGAGAAGGAAGACACCGTCGGAAGCGTCACCATGATCAACAGTGCCATGATTAGCACCTTGATGGGGTAATCTTCTTATTTGTCCATGGGATGTAAACGATCTTGAGATGTAATCGCTACTTTTATGGTTTCAATGTATCATCTAGTGTTGAAGATGCTTTCATGTATAAGGCTAGCTACTGTGCCTTTTCGGGAGTATAGATCTCACTTCTCCCTTAGAACCCTTCAATACGTCGTGATCATCATAGGTCTAGTCATGAATACCTCCGAGTAGTGACAGTACGGGGGGAGGGAAAGGGCGAAACCGTGGTCACAACCCCCGGTACATTAGATCAGTTTTGTATCTCTTAGCGGTTGCATGTTCATGTATCGTAGACCCTATGGGCAAGTGTCTTTTATATAACTTGTGAGTCTCACAAACCTCTTTAGTGTAGTGTAGTGTAGTAGTCTTTAGGTTAATCTTTAGTTAGGGTTTGGTTAGTTAACTAGGTAGTGCTAGATCAAGCGCTTGTAATCCCTTTGCTCCGCGGATTGACAAGAACCTAGGGAATCCCCGTGGTGAAAAAGGTGTAGGTCCGTACACTTGCGGATTGTAGGTGGATACGAGTTTTATCCGTCAACACACACCATCGTTAGGGTTTGGGTTTTGCTTAGATTATTCTGTCAAGAACAGTTTCGCTGTTCGTCGGTTTGTGAGACCCCAACATTGTGAGTTTAATCATTCATCTGCAATTTGGTTGCATTCTTTCTTGTTCTTGATTGTGTTCTTCGATTCGCAGGCAAGGATTAGCCTTCTTGGCGAGGTCAACCGTGCATCGCTGGTCGATAACCTGAGGAGACGTTGTGCTGCGATTGTGGGGTTCAGGACATGTTGTTCGGAAACTGGATCGATTTGTGTAGCGACTCCACCAAATCGAGAGTTACCTGAACCTTTCGGAAGATTGGGAAGTATAGTTCACATCAAGTGGTATCCAGAGACAGGCTTACTATCAGGTTCATCCTTACCCTTGTTAGATTTATTTTCGCCATCGTCCTAGAGTCCACACACAAAAAAATTCCCCGTCCTACACTGTGTTTAGCCTTTTGCATAATTCCTTTTCAGAGTCCGTAGTGTTGAGTTTCTGTCCGAGTCATGTCTTTGTTGCTGGTTTAGTGCGTGTTTTAGTACAATCGTATCCCTTTTGGGAAACCCTAGCTGCCACCTTCGCTGCCCATTTTTGTTGGGATCATCTTGTTGCTATCATATTTGTTCCATCCAGTGCTAGGGTTCATCTTTCTGATCAGTTTCCACCATCATATACACCTACCTAGATCACCACACCACTCCAGGGATCTTTCCATACTCCACTGCCACCAAACCTTCTGTTTCTTGCCATCTGATTTCGTTTTAGGCTCCACCAAAAACCTGAGTTGGAGGTCATCCCTAAAAACAGTCATAACCCTTGCATACGGGCTCCAAATTTGGTGGATTTTCATTCTACGGACATATATAAATTTTTTTGGGTCAATTGCACATACCTACAGGAGGGTTGCATAAATCAGTTTTGTGAAATTCGCCCTAGAAAATTATCTGTTAGAAGTCCAAAGTTTCAGCACATTTCCTGAGGTCACTTTGGTTCTCCTGTTAAAAACGAGTATTAGAAAAAACAAGTATTAGATAAAAAAAGAAAAAAGAAGTCTGCAAAAAATATATTGCAAAAAAAAGGAAGCATTAGAGAGGACACATTGTGCTATTTTGCTGAAACTTGCTGGTTTTTGTCTATTTCGTGATTCCTTGCTATTTCTCATATCAATACCTGGTTTTTCCTTGTTAGCACTACTATTCTCGAACATGAGTAGGCCAGCAACTAAGGACCAGTAGCTTTGGACATTTATTCAGCATTGCTATCTGTTATTGAATTGTGTTCCAGTCACAAATTTTGCCATCCCATAGCTCCACATATTACTTCTTGACAGCACAAGTTTTTGACCCTTGCAATCGCGGACTACACCTCCAAGGGATCCTTTTCCTTGTTGGTAAGAACCTTGTAAGAGCTTGGTAAGGTGTTTCCTTTTTGCTGTGTTGATTGAGAAGTACCACTACCTGCATAGTCGGATTATTAGGGATGCCCTTACTGTTTGTTGTTGTTTTGTGTCTACAATGCCAGGCAACGATGGAAGTAGCACCCCCAAGGATTTCAACGAGCGTGTGAGCCAAGATCAACTACGCGAGGCCATTGAGCAAGGGCAGAAGGTGATGACAGACACTATCACTCGGGCACTCACCGCTGCGATCAAGGAACTCAAGCTCCCTGAAACCATTGAGAGGTTAGATAAACGGATCTCCACTCTAACTGATAGGGTGGTTGCGTTGGAAACTTGTCGCCCACCCAGTGATGATGAGGAAGTGGTGTATGATGTCCATGGTAACATAGATGAAGCAGCTACCAAAGATAAGCGACTACGACGACGTCTCCGCATCAACACAATGGGTATGGGTGGTAACCGTCCTCACGATGACCCTTATGCTAAGGTTAAATTTACTATACCTTCATTTTCTGGACATTATGATGCTGAGGGATATCATGATTGGGAGATGGCAGTCGAGCAAAAATTTAGTGCCCACCTTGTACCTGAACAACATAGAGTTAGACAAGCCACTGGTGAATTTAAGGATTTTGCTATCATTTGGTGGACTGGTTTAGTGTCAGCGGGTGTTGCACCGACTACATGGTCTGAACTTAAAGTTGCTATGTGCGATAGGTTTGTCCCCCCTTCTTGTCATAGAGATCTTCGTAAGGGTTTGATGCGCTTGGAATAGGGAGATAAATCTGTGCAAGATTATTATGGTGAGCTTCAAAAGGGTTTGATGTGTTGCGGCATAGTGGAGGGAACTGAGGATTCTATTTGTCGCTTTTATTTAGGTTTGTGGCCTGATAGTCGTCACATAGTGGATTATAAGGATTTTAACTATGTCAACTAGTTTTTTCAGTTGGCTATGTTTGCAGAGAAGGAGTTCCAGGGACGTGAGTTGCAGGGCAAGAGCAAGGTCAGCACCACATACACTCAGCGTTCGACACCATCTTCCAGGCTGACCAAGCCATCCTCTTTTCGGGTGCCCCCTCCCACGAGCAAGCCAGCAGCAGATTCCGGAGTTTCTACACCACCTAAACCATACCCTGCACGACCTTCAGATTCAGGTAACAATTCTTTGCAGGGTCCCGCACAAAGTGCCTCCTCCGTTGCTTCAACGGGATGCACGACCGCGGTTCAGTGCCACCGCTGCAAGGGATTTGGTCATTTGCATAAGGATTTCCCTAGTCCGCGGGCATACATTGCTACAGAAGATGGGTACATCAGCACCTCTGACATTGAAAATGATGAAGAAGCTAAGGTTGAGGAGGGTGGCGATGTCCTTGGTAGTGAGGACACGGCGACCTTCAGGAGCATCATCATGCAGCGAGTGCTCAGCACACAAGTACAACTACCCGAGAAGATACAATGCCATAACTTGTTCTAGAATTTTTTCGTCATCAACAACCATCAAGCACGTGTGATCATAGATGAAGGTAGCTGTAATAATTTGGTGAGTTATGATTTGGTCAAGAAGCTTAGCTTGATCACGCGCCCTCATCCCCATCCTTACAATATTCAATGGTTTAATGATGCTGGAAAAGCTAAGGTAACACATACCTGCAGAGTTTCTTTTTCCATTGGCTCCTATGCTGATTCTATTGATTGTGATGTGGTACATATGGAGGTTTGCTCACTTTTATTGGGTCATCCTTGGGAATTTGATAATGATATTGTACACCATGGTAGAAGTAATAAATACACATTCATGCATAGAGGAAGGGAAATTACTTTGCTGCCTATGACACCTGCTGAAATTGTACAAGCTGATAAAGAGCGAGCTGCTACTTTGCATGATGTTAAATCTGAAAATCACCAAGTTGCTAATTTTGTTTGCCCACCTAAAATGGATAAGTCCACATCTAGTTCTATGGCCGATGGAATTAAATTAAAGGGTGGCGTTGTGCTTGCAAGAAAATGTGGCCTCGCTGAAATTTCTAATGATGATGTTTGCCATACTTTGGTGTGCAAACAGACCTTGTTTTCGCTTGATGATGTTGCTAGTTTGATACCTCCTGCTGCCACTAACCTTTTGCAAGAGTTTGAGGACTTTTTTCCAGTTGAGACACCTCCCGGGCTGCCACCTATGAGAGGGATTGAGCATCAAATTGACTTGATTCCTGGAGTGACATTGCCAAACCACGCTGCTTATCGAACCAACCCCGAGGAGACTAAGGAAATTCAGCATCAAGTCTTTGGGCGATTTGTGGTGGTTTACTTTGATGATATTTTGATTTATAGCAAGTCTTTGGCGGAACATATGGATCACTTTCGTGCTGTTTTTAATGCTTTGCGTGATGCATGTTTATATGGTAACCTTGAGAAGTGCATTTTTTGCATGGATCAAGTCTCTTTTCTTGGCTATGTTGTTACTCCTCAGGAAATTGAGGTGGATGAGACAAAAATTGAAGCCATTAAGAGTTGGCCAACTCCTTCGACAGTGACACAAGTGCGGAGTTTCCTTGGACTTTTAGGATTTTATTGCCGTTTTGTGAAGGATTTCAGCACCATCGCTGCCCCACTACATGAGCTGACTAAAAAGGGAGTTTCATTCCATTGGGGGCAGCCACAGGAGAATTCTTTTGCTCTTTTGAACGAAAAGCTTACTCACGCGCCACTGCTCCAACGTCCTAATTTTGGTAAGACTTTTGAGCTTGAATGTGATGCTAGTGGAGTTGGCATTGGTGCTGTTTTGATGCAAGGAGGTAAATCCAATGCTTATTTTGGTGAGAAATTGAACGAGCCTGTTCCTAATTATTCCAACATATGATAAAGAATTGTATGCTCTCATTCGTTCTTTACAGATGTGGCAACATTATTTATGGCCTAAGAAATTTATTATTCATTCGGATCATGAATCACTTAAGCATCTTCGTAGCCAAACAAATTTGAATCGTAGACATGCTAAGTGGGTGGAATTTCTGGAAACTTTTCCTTACATCATTAAACACAAAAAGGGAAATGATAATGTGGTTGCTGATGCTTTGTCTAGACGCTATGCCATGTTGTGTCAACTTGATAATCGTATTTTTGGACTTGAAACGATTAAGGGACAATATGCTTTAGATGCTGATTTTAAAGATGTGATTTTGAATTGCAAAGAGGGACGTACCTGGAATAAATTTGTGCAACATGATGGATACTTGTTTAGAGCTAACTGCCTATGCATTCCAGTTGGATCCGTTGGTCTCTTGTTGTTGCAGGAAGCGCATGGCGGTGGGTTGATGGGTCACTTTGGTGCTAAGAAGACGGAGGATGTGCTGTCCATACACTTCTTGTGGCCTCGGATGCGTCGTGAAGTTGAGCGCTTTGTTGCTCGATGCAGTACGTGTTTCCGATCGTGACACCAAGTTCTTGAGTCATTTTTGGCGCACGCTATGGAACAAATTGGGGACCAAGTTGTTGTTTTCTACAACATGTCATCCCCAAACTGATGGACAAACAGAAGTTGTGAATAAAACATTGTCTACAATGCTGCGAGCAATATTGAAGCAAAATTTGAAGATGTGGGAAGAGTGTTTGCCGCATGTGGAGTTTGCATATATATAATCACGCAGCAAATTCCACTACCAAGGTAAGTCCTTTTCAGGTAGTGTATGGCTTTAACCCGCGTGCTCCCATTGACCTTTTGCCTCTACCTACTACTGAGTGAGTGCATAATAATTCTAAGGCACGTGCTGATTTTATTCTTAAACTGCATGCTTCTACTAAGGAAAACATTGAAAAGATGACTGAAAAATATAGACTTGCCGGTAGTCAAGGTAGAAAGGAAGTTAAACTTGAACTGGGAGATCTAGTGTGGTTGCACCTAAGAAAAGATAGATTTCCATATTTAAGGAAGTCTAAATTGATGCCGCGTGGTGCTGGGCCACTTAAAACTTTGACAAAAATTAATGATACTGTGTATACTCTTGAGTTGCCTCCCGAGTTTGTTGTTAGTCCCACCTTTAACATTTCAGATTTGAAGCCATATTTTGGGGTCAAAGACGAGCTCGAGTCAAGGACGACTCCACTTCAAGAGGGGAAGGATGATGAGGACATCACTTCTTTAAATACACACAACAAACCTCCGCTGGATATTCAAGGTCCAATCACAAGAGCTCGCGCGCGACAATTAAATTTAGAGGTGAGCTCGTTCCTAAGCACTACTTTGTATAATTTTGAGAATAAGATGCTACCTAATGATCATATTGTGATTAGGAACCATGGAGAAGAGAAGGAGATACTTAGAGGAGGACTTGGAGCCGTGGGGGACCTGCAAGGGCGACCGGACCAAGGTGGAGGCCCGAACTGCCTTGATTTCGAGTCTGTTTCGGAGTCGAGAAGCAGTCAACACTAAAACGGATGCCCAGGTCGCATCTGGGCTCGGATTGAGACGTTCAAGATATGTACAGAAAGCTGACGAAGAGATCTTTCCAATGGCACTGGTTGGAGGCCCAAATTCGTTTGGAGTCGACGGCAATCGTCCGAGGAAGGTGACGTACAGAATCTGTCCCGGTGCTGCAACACCGTCATTTGGTCTTTGGGCCGTGTATCATGTTGGAGCCCAGGAGGGGCGCGTCCAGAGGATCTTGGACGACCCTAGAGTCCTCATAAACAGCTGTCACACCATCATTAGGGTTTGGGTTTTGCTTAGATTATTCTGTCAAGAACAGTTTCGCCGTTCGTCGGTTTGTGAGACCCCAACTTTGTGAGTTTAATCATTCATCTGCAATTTGGTTGCATTCTTTCTTGTTCTTGCTTGTGTTCTTCGATTCACAGGCAAGGATTAGCCTTCTTGGCGAGGTCGACTGTGCATCGCTGGTCAATAACCTGAGGAGACGTTGTGCTGTGATTGCGGGGTTCGGGACCTGTTCTTCGGAAGGCAGATCGATTTGTGTAGAGACTCCACCAAATCGAGAGTTACCTGAACCTTTCGGAAGATCGGGAACTATAGTTCACATCACTGCACCTGCAATACTTAGCCAAGAGTTAGTTCTCACAATGTTGTCAATCACTAATCACACCAGGAAGCGACCATTCACCGGTCCTCGAACCACACAGGCTCTCAAAATCAATGCCAACATTGAAGGTGAACTCGTACCTAGGGTGTCATATTTTACCACCAACACACCTCAAGCCTTGCGTTGTATTGTTCCATCTTGGCCCTTCGTCACGTGGGGCTTGGATTCTGTACGTCCGTTCAAGACCACTCCAGGCAGGTACAAGCACATCCTCGTGGTCGTGGATAAATTCACTAAGTGGATTGAGGTCACACCTGTAGCTAGTGTCAAGTCCTCAGAAGCGGCCAAGTTCATCAGGGAGATCACCCACCGCTTTGGCATTCCTAATAGGATCATCACCGACCTCAGATCCGCCTTCACAGGCATGGAGTTCTAGGATTTCTGCCAGGACAACATGATCGGCGTCTACTACTCGTCGGTCGCGCACCCATGGTGCAATGGCCAGGTCGAACATGCCAACGGCATGCTTCTTCAAGCCCTCATGGACCGCATCTACAATAGAGCATCGGCCTATGCCACTCGATGGTTAGCCGAGCTCCCTCACGTGATTTGGGGTCTCCGGACTCAGGTCACGCCACGGGTTTCCCTCCTTCTTCCTGGTCTATGGGTCTGAGGCTATCCTCCCCATAGACATCGCGTTCGAAGCTCCAAGAATCCAACATTACGATGAGGGAGAGTCAGGGAAGACTCATCAAGTAGACCTCGACAAACTCAAGGAGCACAGGTTGGTCGGCCTCATACGGCACGCCCGTCACGAGCAGCAGCTCTGGTGCTATCACGATCATGACGTCTAGGAGTGATCCTTCTACGTCAGAGACCTGGTCCTCCGCCAGATCCAGAGCACCGACGGGATGCACAAGCTCCCAGCCCCGTGAGAGGGCCCCATCATTGTAACCGAGGTCATCGGTCCTACAACCTATCGTCTCAAGTGGTGTGACGGCCCCGGCGTCCCTAACCCTTGGAACATAGACCACCTACGCCGCTTCTACCGTTAGGAGTCCACAATAAAAGCTATATACACTTTTTCTTGTGTTTTAGTGATCAAATAAAGATATTCTCCTGGACAAACCTTCTGCCGACCTACCTGCTTTTTCTACATCATGCTTATGTTGTCCCCCTACCCTCGCTGCCATGCTCGGGGGCTTGGCCTTGCCAACTTCGAGGTCGCCCAACCTGGGGGACTTAATTAATTTATGTGCATTCTTCCTTGAACTACTTGACTCTCGTTATGAGTATTTGGTCGTTTTGTGGTTGCAAAACCATGAGTCCTTGACTCCCCCCGCGAGCCACCTACACCTAAGCCGCCTAGTGTGGTAAGTCGTCTTCTCCGTGAGCAGTGGTTAGTGAGGTGAACACTTTTGCATCTTCAGAGCTCTCGAGTTTGCATAATGCATGCCTAGCACGACAAGGAGAATGCTTTTTCAAAAATAACACAACATGCACCACCCTAGCTCAAGCTATGGTTTGTATTATATTTGCAGATTGATACACCGACCTAGTGTTTATCTTATTTTACAACCCAGTTCTATGATGACCTGGTGTGTCTCCCAGCGGACCTCTCTGGCTCACGGTGGGAGGCGACTCATCGCTTTCACAACTCGTCTAGCTTCCACGCTCGGGGGCTCGTCGCCTTCTTTAGTTTGGCAGACCTCCCCGTGACTGTGTCATCCCCGGCTTCAAGTCGGCGGACATCCCTGCAGCTCCGTCGTCACCCTCTTGAGGTCGGCAGACCTCCTTGCAGCTCTGTTATCACCCTCTTTGGGTTGGCAGACCTCCCTGCGGCTCCGTTGTCTCATCCTTGAGGTTGGTAGACCTCCCTATGGCTCCGTGACTCTCGCATCGTTACGGCTTCGTGCCTCTTGCATCACTTCGGCTTCAACAGTTTTCGCGACCTGGCCTCCGGGTCTACGGTATGCTGCCATGATGATGTTGGCTCGTATGAGACATTTTCCTAGGTCTCTTGACCTTGTGGCCCTCCTTGAGGTTGGATCGACTTAGTGGTTCACAGACACCTCATAGCTATGCTTAGTCGTCGGAGTATCTCTACACTGTTTCTCCTGATTCTGATCAGCTCGGCCGGTCTATGCAAAGAACAAGTTCTTGTTTTTTGATTGACGTGCACCCTTTCTAATCTATCAATGGTGTCAAGACTTCAGCTCATTTTGTTCAAGCTTCATCATGACCCCTTCGAGGTCGCTATGCTAGCAAACCTGATCTATGGCCCTGAAGATCTTTCTGAAGCTTGGCATGCAAGTCAAGACATTGCCCGCGGTGCCTGTCAGTCCGGATATCACAAGATATTCTAATCGACTTGGACATGGTCCCACTGACCTTGTAACCTATTCCTCCAGACTATATAAGGCGGCCTAGGACATCTTCCCAAGACCATCACATCCTTGCTTTGGCTCTCGTGCAGAAGCAATACAACACCACCAAGAACTGGACATAGGGTTGTACTCTCCTGAGGCCCGAACCAGTATAAACCATTGTGTCCCTTGTTTTGTGTGCTAATCGCATAACCATCTACATTGTCTATTCTTGATCCCTCCTAACCTCCAAATCAACCACGTGGTTACCCCCCTGTGGATCTGTCCGGATCTCACAATCTGACACCGCCCTGTTGGCTTTGGTAAGAACACTTGTAAGACGGTGGTAAGCCGCTTGAGATATTGCATTCCACTTTTCCACATCCCAACACTTGTTAGTTGATTGGGATAACCTTTTTGTGTTGTCTTTTGCTGTCATCTAACCATGCTAGGGCAAGGAGTGGAGTCCCCCACGGACTTCAATGTCCATGTCCAAGGATGAACTTAATTACGAAGCTTGCTACTGATCAGCGTGCCTTCATGCAAGAGAAGTTTGATGTGTTGACTCGCTAGATTAACGATCTGGTGAAATGGATTGAACATGTTGAGCAACGACTTCCACCTCAACAGCCACACCATCCAGCTGATGATGAATTTGAGGATGGTGATCGTGATGCAGGCCGTCTTCGACATAATAATTTTGGTATGGGAGGCAATCACAATCGTGGTAATGATGATCCTTTTGTTAAAGTTAAATTTAACATGATCACTTTTGCTGGTAATCCTGATCATGAGGCTTATTTAGATTGGGAACTTGTTGTTGACCAAAAATTTAATTCCCATGAAGTTCTGGATTAGCATAGAGTTAGGCTTGCTACTAGTGAGCTTACTAGTTTTGCTCTCTTTTGGTGGAATGATCTGTACAATGCTTATGCGAATAATAATCTTGCCACCCCTATACCTCAAACTTGGAATGCTTTGAAATAGCTTATGAAATCTCACTTTGTTCCTCCCTATTATCAACGTGATTTGCGTATGAAACTGCAAAAATTAAAACAAAATGATAAAAGTGTAGAGGACTATTATCAAGAATTGATTATTTCTTTATCACATTGTGGCATACAAGAGGATGATCAGGTTATTTCTGTTAGATTCTTTGGTGGTTTGATCTGTGATATACAGGATATTCTTGATTACAAAGACTGTACAAGGTTCAACCAATTTTACTATCATGCTCTTAAAGTTGAACGAGAATTACACGGACACCACTAACACCTTTCTTTTAAGTCCAACACTGGGATAACTTTTCAGCTGCGTCCAGATGTTGATGCCCAAGGTCCCTATTGCTAAGTCGCCATCAACAACTCAGTCTACTACACCAACTTCCAAGGTGAGCAAATTGTCTCTTGTGCAGGCCCAGTCATAGAAGAAGCCTCTTGCTCAAGGTGTGTCATCGAGTAATTCTTCCACCATCATCGTGTGCCATCACTGTAAGAGCGAAGGATTTCCCAAGTCATTGTGCTTTCATCGCTACCCCTGATGGAGATGGTTATGTAAGTGCTAGTGATGTTGAAGATGATTTGGCTCTTGCTATTAACTTTATTGTAGGTTCGGACGAGCAAGCGGTCGATGCCATTGATTCTAATGCTGCCTCTGCGGGCTTTCCTGGCCTTCTTGTGCAGCGTGTGTTGGCCTCTCAGTTGTGCAATGAGGAAGAAACAAAAGATCAACACAACAATTTGTTCCACATGTTTCTCATTGTCCAGGATCGCCATGTACTCAGTATCATTGATATTGAGAGCTGCAACAACTTGGTGAGTTCATATTTGGTTCGTAAGCTAGGCTTGACCACTAGTGAAATACGTCATCCTTACCACATACAATGGCTCAACAATACTGGTAAGGCGAAGGTAACTGAAACTGCACGCATACACTTTTCAGTAGGTTCTTATAAAGATTATGTTGATTTTGATGTTGTTCCTATCGAAGCATGTTCACTTTTATTAGGCCGACCATGGGAATCTGATAAAGATGCTGCACATCATGGTAGAACTAATACTTATACTTTCATGCATAAGGATAAAATTATCACTTTGCTTCCTTTATCAGCTGCTGATGTTAGGAAACATTTTAAAGAGCTTGCTGAAAATGAAAAGAAACAACCTGTTAAGAATGCATCGTCTGTTGTTAAACATGATGAGATTAAATTAGAAGGAGGTGGTTTTATTTCTACTACATCTGCTATTGCTGAGCTTTGTGCTAACCATGACGCACCTATGTATACTATGCTTTCCCAAGATGTTCGTGTTCTCAAAAAAACTATGCCTTGTATGCATCCTGCTGGCACTAACCTTTTGCAGGAGATTGTTGATGATGCGTTGGAGTCAAGGATGATGACTCCAATTCAAGGAGTGGCTGATGAGGACAGCGCCACACTAGATACGTACAAGCCACGTCCTTCTCCACGCTACAAGTCGTCTTCAACTTAGCTGCCACGTTTGGTTCGGATTTAGCCGACATCCTTGCACGGTTTCGGCGATATCTCCCTCATCCGGCATTGAAACGAGGCATATAAGGATGCGTTGGGAAGGGGACGACAACACCGTCGTTTTGGTTCTGGTCCAAGCTCCTGAAGGTTCGTGGATCATGTTGTGTGGCCACAACAAGGTGATGTGTCACCTTCTTTTGGGCCAACTTGGCCTTGTATCGAGTCGGGTCCTTCAACCCAAGATCTGGGCGCCCCCCTCTGGTCACCCACAACCACTACAAGGAATGTGCCGACTAGTGACGCAAAAAAGGGTGTTTCTCGTCATAAACCGCGATTAATGACGCCGGTTGTTAAGAAAATGCTCCGTCATTAATCGAGCATCACAAACTACGATCAATGATGAGACCTTATTTCGCGGCCTCATGAATTTAATGACACGTATAAATTCGTAACACTTGTCGTCATAAACCTGTTTCAGTAGTTGCGCCACGTCGGACCGAGATCCATCGTGGCTTCGATGTGGTAGGGGGTTATGACGATTTCAGTTCGTCACAAATCGAGGCCCAGTCCATGTAAGAGCCTTTGTGCGCCTAATATTATTGGGCCAATTTTAGCCCATTTCAGGTTTTTGTGTTATTTTTTCGGCCATTCCCAAAATGTTTGTTGCACGCTATATTAGGCTATTTTATTTTGGGCCCCAGTCAATCTAATGAACTTGGCCCATATTGAATTATGCAGGGACATTTGATTTTGGGCAATTATCCCCAGGGCCTTTCCTGGGCCTCGACCCATATTGCATTTTTTTTAGATCAACCCATACTACATTTCGCAGGGCATTGTATACTATTCTGGCTGCTGATCGCCAGCACATAATCAGACAACAAAATAGAGCATTTCCCAGTTCCATATAATTCACACCACATTCAGGGAATAGTTCAACCAGTACAATTGTGCAACATACATCAAGTTAGCATCGAATCGAATCAACTTACAACAAGTCATCAGAAACACAAGTTCACCAAGACCACACTTCAGTTGAGAGGAAGATAAACCTGGTTGAAATTTATCAAGCCTTGGGTCAAATTATGCAAGTCATTTGTGCTCTTCTTCAAAGCTTCAAGCGCTTCTGCTTGAGACTTCAATATTGTATCCTGTTGTTGAGCCTTCAATCTCAGTTCGCTCATCTCGACTTCCTATTCAACAATCTTCTGCCGCAGTTGTGCCCCCCCCCTTGCTTCTCATTGTTAAGTCCATCTCGTATTTCCTGAACCTGAAACCCCAGTCTTTCTCATGGAGGGCGGGCAAATGCCAGCAACCTCCCAAAATGTCTTAGATTAGACAACTTCCGCCATTGCTTCAGCAGTAGGGTCGCCTTGAGGTGTAGCAACAATTTGTTCCATGCAAGCCTAAAAAGGAAATAAAATGAAAGGTTTAAAATAAGATACTCACACATGTTTCTAGTATTGTTGCAAAGAAGAATGCAAAAGTAGACAAGTACTTATAATGGCTGCATATACTGGAGCGGTGAAGCCATTCTTGCTACAGTGGAAGGACTTGAAATAATCAAGTGGATTTAGCCCTTCTCCTTCAACAGCATACTTCTACCTCTAAATATGTTTGGAAAACAGGCATAATTATTAAAGTGCTAGCATTGTAAAATGGTTTATGAAATGAACTACAGAGCAAAAACATGACTTGTTCATCTGCTTACCACAAGATTAGCTTCTACAACATAGCTTCGAGATCTCGTTCACAGATGGTACTTGACCTTTCCTCGATTACCGGTGTTTGTACTACACCTCGCCTTTACGATAATAAGAACTCGTGTAAGAAATAATATTAAGAACAATATATAAGTACATGAAAATGTGGTAGCGGCAAGTTGAAGTTCTATCATACCTTGTGCTCAGGGGAAGACCACATGTTAACCAGTGTCTTCCATTGGGCGTCGGTCAGATTGGTCACAAGAGATTTAGTTAGGACTGCATTTGCTGGAACATCATTGAAGTACTTTTGCTTCAGGCGATACCTCGCCTGTCTTTGTATCGACTTCAGCATGTCAGTGCATGCCACCCTTACAGGCTCACTGGTGGTGTCAATGTCGAATTTCCCCTAGTACAACACAATTATCATAAAAATGGATGACAAGAATGGATGCAAAGAACTATGGTAGTAGATGAGTGGACATATGCACACCGTTAGTTTGCCCATGTAGTTCTTGAGGTGGTATTCAGTCTTTTCACCATCTTGTTGATTCTTCTTTGGCTTGTAGTCCTTCCAGCAAGGAAGGATCGGTATGTGCCCACGCACTATGATCCCACCTTCTGATGCAAACTTTGCAGCTTGCATTGGTGCCTCTGGGCATTTGAGCCCTTCTTGAATGTGTAGTATAGGGATCTTGCCATTTTAGCCTTGGCTAATCCGGTCCAGATCTCTACCCAATCTTCTTGAATCCCGTGTCCCCCTTTGCGCTCTGGAAGGGCGTGCATCACCTAACAAGTTTGTTACAACCATACAAGTTAATAATTATTCGGTTGGTAATTAGGACATTCGAATATGAAATCAAATGACTTGCCTTCTGCAGTCGTCATGTTGATGATGTTCTCATTGTGGGTTGTTGTTGCTTGGCCTTTAGTGGGAAATTCTTGTGTATCAGGAGTTGTCCCACTCCCATCAGCTAAAGCCAATTCCCTTTCCTTGATCCTAGTCAGTCTAGGAGGCATTCTGGTAGGGTCATTCGATGCCCGAATTTCTTGGTCCCTCTTCCTCCACTAACAGGCATGCTATGAGTGACCTGATTACAAAAAATTCAATAAAAAAAGAGAAGATCAGAAGCAATCCTGCATAACTAATACATGAAACAAGTTCATGATAAGATTACCTCTTGTTAACATGTCTCTGGGTTAGATTCATGTTCATCAGACGGGTTGTACTCCAGATCCGAATCTTGTATTCTTGTATCATTGGTACCCTTTCTGTTTGGTCGGTCATGTGGTAAAAGTGATTTAATTTTATCGATGCCAAGCCTGGAGAAGAATGTGTGATTCCTTAAGACATTAATGTCCCTCTGCCGCTCGTAATCACAGCGTTCGTCTACTTCTGTTAGGAAAGAAGAGAAACTTATGTAAGGTTGTCTTACCACTGTAAATAAAACTAGATCTAAACACTTCTATAAGAACCAGTAGGATGTTCCTAGCCGAAACAAGATCCTGAAAAGGATGTTTCTCGTAAAAACCAGATCCTACGAAGAATTAGTGTAGACATGGGATCTGTCAGATCTAAAAACTTCTATAAGAACCACTATGATGTTCCTAGCCGAAACAAGATCTTGAAAAGAATGTTCCTAGTCAAAACAAGATCTTGAGAAGAACTAGTGTAGAAATGGGATCTGTCAGATCTAAAAACTTCTATAAGAACCAGTAGGATGTTCCTAGACGAACAAGATCCTGAAAGGATGTTCCTAGTCAAAACAAGATTCTAAAAAGACCTACTGTAGACATGGGATCTAACTGATAAAAAAAACTAGTGCACACATGGGATCTGCCACATGGGAAAACACACAAGTACGAATACACCAGGGAAGCTAAACCGAGGAGGAAAACATTGTAACTTGTTCTGGATATTTCCTCCGTACGACCTTCCCTCCTGGTGCCATTGTGTCGTCGTCGCTGGTACTACAGAGGCATATGGGAAAGGGGCTGAAGCTTTGAGCGGTAGATTTGGGATGATTGAGGAGAGGAGGTGAAGATTTGGGCTGGCGGCGAGGATGGAAGGGGAAATGGGGGCAGAAAGATTTGAGATGGCGAGGAGTAGAATTGAGGAAAGGGATGGGGCGCCGCCCCAGGGGCGGGGGTAATTTATGCGTTTCGGTGGAGGGCTTTGTCAGATTACCAATATACCCTTTCATTATGGTGGTGACTGAAACAGGGTGCACTGGGAAGGGGAAGCAAAAAGGACATTTAACATCTGCTTTGCCCGGGCGTCCACAATTCCGAATATTTGAATAGCGCGTCGGTTTGTTCTGGGGGGCTGGTCAGCGCTATATACTAGCGGCAAAGGATGTTCCTCTTATCAAGATACTGGTACACAGGATATTCCGTTATTACGAACTACTCATTTCATTTGTGTACTTCTCCCCTTAAATTGATCATGAGCACATCATGCTGCATACAACTTGATCACGCCCACATTGTAGATTTGATCTTACGCCCATCTCTTCCAAATCAACCCTAGCATTGATGGTGTCCTTTGTCTTCCCAGCAATTTTAAGCAACGTTCCAATAAGGTTTTCGCATATGTTTTTCTCATTGTGCATCACATCAAGGTTATGTGCCAGCTTCAGAGATGACATGTACGGCAAGTCCCACAAACCAACCCTTCGGCTCCAGCACTGTCCAGATTCCCGCTTCCTTTTCCTTCCTTGAGGTAGAGGATGCTTTCCTGGTCTAACATCTTTAACCTTCTCCAGTTCCTACTTCAGCTCCTCAAGGGCAAACTGCCCTGGCTTTTCTCGGTTTTCAACAGTACCATCAAAATCTACTCGCTTTCTTCTCCATGTATGGTCAGTTGGAAGGAAACGATGATGCCCAGTGTAACATATCTTGTTCTTCAATCTCCTTGAGCAAGGATTCTTGTCGCAATGCACACAGGCAAAATAGCCTTTCGTGACTCGCCCAAACAACGTGCTCAGTGCTGGATAATAATGTATGCGCCAAAGAACCGGAGCATGCAGTTTAAATTTTTTACCCTCTAGAGCATCGATTGCCCAGACACCCTTCCAAAGTTCTTGCAGCTCTTCGATGAGAGGTTCCATGAAGATATCAAAATCCTTTGATGTAGAACTCGGCCCAGGGATCAATAAGGTCATCATGAAGTTTGATTCTTCCATGCATACCCATGGTGGCATGTTATACGGCACAACAAATACTGGGCACATACTATATGAGTTGGTCATATTGCCAAATGGATTGAAATCATCGGTTGCAAGACCAAGTCTAAGGTTCCTAGCATCTTCTGCAAATTCTAGCCAACTTTTATTGAATTGTTTCCATGCATCACCATCAGCTGGATGGCTAAGCTCATTCTACATTGGTTTTTGCTTCGACTTGTACCATCGTGCATCCATTGCTGTATTGCTGTTTTTGATGAAAGAAACATCCTCTTCAGCCTGGAAATTAGCCGAAAATGCCTGAATACCTTTTGAGGAACGCGCTTATTAGTGTCTGCATTCTTCCATCATGAATCTGCTTCACAACATACTGGGCACACATCAAGTTTGACATACTTCTTCTTGCGAAACAATACACAATTATTTTTACTAACATGGATTTTTTCATAGCCGAGTCCCATGGAACGTATGTACTTCATTGCCTCATCGAAAGAGTTTGGAAGACACGCTTCTGGGAATCCTTTTTGTAACAACTTTGTCATTGCATTGAAAGCAACGTTGCTCATCCGACTGAAAGACTTTATATGAAGTAACTTCACAACAAATGTAAATTGTGCATATGAAGATGTCGGTGACACCTTACAGTTCAGATGTTCCTTTACAATTTCATACATTTTCTCACCGAGCACCTAACCCTTGCCCAAGTCAGCAATCAATTCAGAAATTCCATCGTCTCCAGGGCCTTCATCCTCCTCCATACCCGATATGTATTGGTTTTCCTGGATCGTTTCCTGATCACCACCATCCTGTGGAGCTGCGTTATTCACATCCCCCTCTCCATCCGACAGAATTGCAATTTCCTCAACCCCATCATCCTGCAGAATTGCATTATCTTGAACATTTGCATCTTCGTCAACCATATCCTCCAAAGCTTCTCCATGATGGATCCATCTAGTGTAAGTGGTTGCCATCCCACTCACAAGTAAGTGAACTCCAATTCGCTCTATAGTCCATGTAGAGTTATTGAGGCATCGAGGACACGGGCATAGCATTTCTTCATCGTCCTCAGCGTATCTTGTCTGAAGAAATGCCATGAAATCCTGGACCCCTTTCTCATGATCGGTGGTAAAACCAGTACAACCGGTTATCCAGCGTCTATCCATCTAGAAAGTTTTTAGTGAATCCAATTGAAAATTACTGACCACAGAACGAATCGAAAAGAGAACATTCCGCGAAATGAATTTTTCTAGATTTAACACAAAATTACTTACCATATTGACACGTCGCTGTAGCAAGTATCACATAGGTTGCGCCCGTAGGAGTGAGCAGCCGTTGGAAGTCGCAAATCACTGCCGGAATGATCCGTTTTGGTAGCCTACTTGCCTCTCCATTCTCCGTTTTCCCGTTTCGGGGCAGCAAGCTGCAGGAAAACTATTTTTGTCTACAGCGCGGGCTTTTCTCCCGCCAACTTATTAGAACTACTCCGTGCTGTGGTTGGGGCGGACGTGTGTTGCAAAGGCAGTGAAGCGTTTCGCCTGTGATTTACTAATTTATATTAAAGATTCACCTAACACAACCATAAGGAAAATGTTTCCCGTTAAATTGACACAACCAAGAGGTGGTGCAGTGGTAGATAGTGTTGTCTTGTTCCTATCGGTCTCTAGTTTGAACCCTTGCTATGGCAAATTGTTTTTGCAACATTTCGTGACTGACAGTAGGAAACAAGCAGTTTCGCGATCGTTACTCAGGAAGGTCCTTCCAGCAAAGCCTCAACAGACCAGACCAGCAAAACATCAGCAAAATTAATTCACAATGGTAAGTATGCTTGACTCAATTTGAAATAGATTAAACTAAATCGGCATAATAAGATGGAATCTCATAGCACTCATCACCACAAAGTTCATAGCACCAGCAAGTAGCAAACACAAAAATACAAGCAACTCATCACCACAAAGTACACACCACCAATGAACCGTCTAGCTAGCAATACCACCAGACATGTTTTATCGATTATCTGCAGCTCAGTCAGAGTTCGATTGGTCTTCTTTCAATAAGGCATTCTCCGCTAACAATTGCTTACACTGGTCTGTCCATTTTTGAATCTCTTTCAGCTAGTCATTCTCCTACCATAACAATTGATAAACATGGTCCCTGCATTTGGTCAGCTCTTCCATCAGGGCAATGTTGTCCTGCCATAACAATGCCATTTCATTCAACCAGGCATTCTCATGTTACAACAATTGATTACACTATTCCCTGCATTTCTTAATCTCTTTCAGCTGGTCATTCTACTGCTGCAACAATTGCTCATACAGGTGCTTGTAATTTAGAGCCTTTTGCAGTGACTTGAGCTTGCTTTGTTGTTCTTGCAGGTCTCTCTTCACCTTTTGCAGCTCAGCTATAGTGGATTCAAGCACCTCCAGAAGCTAGAAAAATACAAGAACCTATCAATCCATCAAACGATGCAAACTGAAAACTAACTGAATCAACTTCTAACACTAATTGCAATTCAAATCTGAGTGTACGATGAAATCAGCTCAGCTTCAATGGATCAAGCACCTCCAGAAGCTAGAAAAATACAAGAAACTATCAATCCATCAAACGATGCAAACTGAAAACTAACTGAATCAACTTATAACACCAATTGTAATTCAAATCCGAGTGTACGATGAAATCTGAATCTATTGTATATGGTCATCAATCCTCTAGATCCCCAAATCTAGAAATCCCATCCCTAGGTCGATAGGGGAAAAATAGTGGCTCAAATGAGAGGATTGACCTTGTCGTCTTGTTTCATGAACTCGTAGCCGGGAAACCACCCTCTCATCACCGCCAGAATCCGCCATTCCTACCACAAGCCATTGCAAATCTGCGTGTAGCAAAAGTCGAGAGTCTTTGCGAAGGCAGTAAAGCGTTTCGCCTGCGAATTACTGATTTATATTAAAGATTCACCTTACACAATCATAAGGAAAGTGTTTCCTATGAAATTGACACAATTAAGAAGTGGTGCAGTAGTAAACAACGCAGTCTTGTTCGAACCCTTGCTATGACAAATTATTTTTGCAACATTTCGTGACCTGATCCGCTGTCCTGGAGAAAATGCTTACATGTGGGGCCCTGGAAAATTTTATGACGACTTGGAACACTCTAATTTCGAAAAAAATGCTTATATGCGGGGCCCTACTGAATTTTATGTCGAATTGGAACACAATATTTTTAAAATAATGTTTACATGTGGGACCTATGTTGGTTTATGACGTTTTTGCAAAGCTTATGGCATCACAAAACAGCATGGAACAGGGAATACCCGGCTACAGTACCAACCGTAATGACGAAAGTTTTTTTTTGTCACTAAATTTACTCAGAAGTGAAATATTATGACGAGATCAGCCAGCAACGACATAAATCAATGACGCTAAAATGAGGTTGCATCACTAGTAAACGATTTTCTTGTAGTGAACCCTAGGTCGCCCCTTAGTCATAAAACTCAGTCACTGCAACCGTTTAGAGTCTGGTTTTGTTTATGGAGTTATGCTTTCCATCGAGGAGCAAACTTTCGTCATAGCCACTTTAACGTTGAGTTCTTTTGCTGTGATTCAGGCCCCGTTCTTGTTCATAACGACTGTGTCGATTAGTCCTTTTGTGATCAGAACTTGAACCCCTTTGTATTTCGCTTCAATCCATATCTACAATTACTTGTGTTCTGGATTCGCTTGCAGGGAAAAGCCTTTGTGGCGAGATCAATCAAATTGTGCTTGGTTGATAACCAACGAAATAGTAGTATAGTGGTTGCGGAGTCTAAATCTTGCTGATTCGACGTCAAAATCATAAACGTCGAGTCTCCACCAATCAACTTATCCCCTACCTCTCGGAAGATCGGGCCAGCACCTATCACTGGGGGTGTGCGCGGGGGCCCCAATCATTTTGAGGCTAATAGGATTTGAAGCTAGTGTTACAAAATGAGTACCGGTGCAAAAATACCCGGTACTAATAGGATTTGAGGCTAGTGTTACAAAATCATTTTAATCTTCAGATGTGCAGGAGAGTTGGCTTGAAAATAGCTTGTACACATAGCAACTGACCACCACCGGCCTTGGACATCGTTTATGGTTAAATACTAGCAGATCAGATCATTTTGAATTGTTGAAGCAGGATTAGTTTGTGCTGCGCATAAATACGTTATCCACCAAGATTTTCTCTCGCCTGTAATCCAGATCTTTCGATGGTCACCATGCATGGACCAGACAATTTAATTGCGATCATATCATGCCCATTGTTTGGTTCCCAAATCAGCGCCAATCCTCCGCAATCTCCTTTTTATTTCATTGTCGGGAGAGCTAACAAGGCAAATATTCAAAATCTGGTTGTTGATTAGCTGCATAATTTGGGGAACACATTAAATTGGTGTTGCCGCGCTGCACATGGGCCATGGGGTCAGATTCACGGCTACTATCTTCGTGTCACTGTCGATTTGTCCTTTTGTAGGGCCGTCGATCCATCTGCCACGCTGAGTGTCCTCCCTGCTATATGCCACCGTTTGACCCTACAAGTTGCCCCCACGAAGAGTGGTGGATGAAGCCTGAATGTGTGTATATATGTTTGGAGGCCAGAACGATGCTCGCAAATCATTGGCCCATGACACGCACACTAGGGCATTATTGCTAGCTGTTCGGTTGCATATAATGATATTATACATATAAATATATAATAAAAATACAGTTGGTCCCAGGCAAAATGAGATCATATAATCTCGCTGAACCCATACAATAGTACTATGTGATTGGGTGGGCAAAGGAAAGGGACCAGAACGTGCGGCCACATCATAGTCCATCCATATATATGCTCGCCTGCAGGCTCCTCGTCGTGGACACCAGCTCTCTCTTCCATTGTTCCTTCCATTAACCAGTTGAGCACTACAGTCGCTTCAAGATTGATCATCGGAGTAGATCGCCATGAGGAAGCTGTGCGCCAACCTAGAAAGGGAGGACGGCCTGGACACCGTGCTTGAGGTGCCGGTCCCGGAGTCCCACCACGAGCCGTCCGGCCGTGGTGGCCGGCGCCGCACGGTGACCGCTTGGGTGCGGTCGCAAATGGACCAGCGCCACCGACGACACGGCGTGCCGCCGTCCAGGGTCGATGTGCAGCTCATGCTCGGCGTCATCGGCGCGCCGCTGGTACTGCAGCCCGTGGAGATGAGGAAGGCCATGACCGGGAAGGACATCAGGGAGGAGCCCCTTGTACGTGACCTTTAATTTACAAATCCCTTTAAACACAAACACGGACGTTAATCCTTTGATTATCGATCCATCAAGACGGCTAATGAAATAATAAGCACTTTCGTTTTCCAGGAGGTGTCGACGGCCAAGTACATCGTGGAGCAGTACGTCGCGGCGGCGGGAGGGGAGGCGGCCCTGAGCGCGGCGACGAGCATGTACGCAATTGGGAAGGTGAGGATGAGGACCAGCAAGGGGAAGAAGGACAAGACTGGAATGTGCGTCGTCAACGGCGGCGGCGAGGTTGCCGGCGGGTTCGTTGTGTGGCAGAAGATGCCAGAGATGTGGTGCGTGGAGATGGTGGTGGCCGGCGGCACCAAGATGAGCGCCGGCAGCGACGGCAAGGTTGCGTGGCGCCAGACACCCTGGCACCAGGCCCACGCATCCCGAGGGCCCCCAAGACCGCTTCGCCGATGCGTTCAGGTACCAACTGGCAAAAATCTTTTTCTTACTTATCCTTGGTGACACAAATAAAACAAGTCTTGTTCGCGATCATAGCATTCAATCTAACTATATGAAAGTAAATTAATGCAAATGGAAGATTCGTCGAACATGCGTCCATGTGCAATAATTATCTCCTCCTAAGCTACAACTTAATATTAGGCTAGTCTCAGTGGGGATTTCATGAACATTAAATAGACTGCCATGTAAGCACTTTTGATGATGTGACAGTGTATTAATGAAAAGATAGGTAAAATGAGTTTCACGAGGATGAAACCCTCCCTACACAGTTACCTAGACAACTTGTGTCTTGCATGCAACCTAAAAAATAACAATAGATGAAACTATACATTGAGAGGGAGGTGTTTCATTATAGTTTTAAATGTTTTTAGATGATGTGTCACTCTAGTTAATCGTGTTATTAACATCTCCACTGAGATTGGCCTTAGCAAAACAAAAAAAGTACATCATGGGCCTGTCCACAGAGTGCTTCTTGCCTTCCAGAGACATGATCCCAGCCTGCAACTCTACACCGGTAGCGAAGGAGCAGCGCAAGAACGACGCCGTTGCCGTTCCTGCAAATTGTGCCGCAGGACTTGACCACACCAAGACCAAGAACAGTGATGGTGGCGTCAGACCAGCGGCGGCGAGAAAGGCACTTGTTCCGTCGGCGACTGGGCTTGGCTGGTTCGGCACGGCGAAGGTTGTGGCGGTGGAAACTGTCGACGCTGCCGAGCAATAATCATTTTTGGCTCTGCGAGATTAGACGATGTTGCATAGTTATGGAGGCGTGTGTTGCGGCGCCCCGTCCACTAGCAAGTGAAGACATGTACTCCCTCCGTTTCGTAAAGATTGTAATCCTAGTATTTGAAAAAAATCTCACAAAGAGTGCAATTCTAGAAAATAGAGCTAATTACCTGTCTAATTAAGCAATCAGATCTGATCTGCATGCCAAAACTTACTGTATGTGGCTAAAAAATAGGAGTAATAGTCTTTTTGTGCCACCACTAATCTATCTTAGAAAAATTAGAATTACACTTATTATGAGACGGAGGGAGTATGTGTATAGTTATATTTTCCTCTGCATAGTCTGCAAAAAGAACAACAATTCATATGGTGTACGGCTACAATGGCCTTGTTCGGATACGTAGAAATCATTCCGGCTGAGGAATAATTACAGGTATGGATCAACTGCTGATTTCACATTCTCTAAATGTTGATTTTTCTTTTCACCAAAAATCTTATCTGGTAGCCATGCAAAAAAAAATCATATCTGGTAGGGCATAGATTCAAAATTTAGATTATGTGAAATCAGCACTTAATCCTTAAATGTCGAATTTCCTTTTCTTTCTGAGACGCAAAAATTGCAACAAGATAGACTCATGCTGATAGGTACAACAAGTGATCAGAATTAATTCCACAGACTCATGGATTGATCCCAAGTGGAAAGGTTAGGATGGAGCTGGTCTCAAACCTGGTAGGCGTAAACAAACGACATTACCATCGGAATGACATGGAATTACTTTGGAACGGGCTTGAAATAATTCCTTTAATCCATGCTTAGAATCATTCTCGACCCCGAATGAATCATATGTGTAACAACCCGGAAATCTAAGTTATGAAAATGTGAGAAAATTTGAACTTTTCTTTTATTGATGATGTGTCACCACATTTAAACCCTCTCTAGCCTCTCTTCCTAAATTCCTAAATAAATAAAACCAAAAATATAAAAATATATTTTCAAAATATGGTAAAATATGTGATTTGGAGTTTATGGATTTTATTTGGTTTTTATTTGAGTGTGTTTGAATTTGAAAGTATTCAAATTCAAATATATGGTTTAAACTAAGTTCAAAACTAATTCAAAAACTTATCTAACTAACTTGGGCCAGCTAACAGTTGCACAACTCCACCAGAGCACCCTTAACTCCTAACCCTTGCAGCCGAAGCCGGCCCGAAGCGGCCCAACCAGCCCATCTTGCCGGCCACCCTGTTCTTCTTCTCCTCCACGCCAGCGCGCCCCGCACCGCTTCGCCGCCGCACCCGTACGCGCGCGTGAGCGCCACCCCTGTCAGGGGACAAGCCCCCGACCGCGCCCGTGGCACGGACGCCGAGCTAGGCAACCGCGCCCGCGCACCACCCGGGCCTTTTCCCCTTTTGCCCCTGAGCCATGACGCCTTCCCTCACACGCCAGCCTATCCCGCACAGCCACGTCACCACCGTGCCTCCATGAGCCAATGGGGACCCAGTCGTGACGCTTTTGCCCTTCACCCTGGCGTGCTCGGCCAGCTAAAGCCCCTGACGAGGCCCCTGCTGCAAGGCATCAAGCAGTTGGGGTTTCTCCCCTTTGGTCCCCCTGTTCTGTCGCCGAGGAGAGAAGAGAGGGAGAAGTGGAGAAGTGGGAGGCGGAGGAAGACGGGCGCGCTTCGCCGACGCGCCGCCCTGCTGAAGACGGAGCACACCAAGCCGGAGCCGGACGGGTCGTGAGGAAGGCCGTCCACGAGCGGGCGGAGATCGGAGCAGAGGAGCACGACGCGCCGCCGGCACACCTCGCCGTCGCCGTCGATCTCTTCCCCGACGAGGCCGTCACTGCATCGACTACACCTCCGCCCCTCGGTGAGTCAGACCACACCTCCTCTTCTTCTTCACCGTGGGAGCGCGCCCCTGCGCCGCGCAGGCCGGCCGTCGTGCCGTGCTGTTCTGCGAGCTGTCGCCGTGGCACACCCCAGAGCCGCGCTGAACCTCGCCGTTTTTTGCTCATGCCTGTGAACCGGCCTTCGTGCCGTGAATCTTCTGCAGGGACGGATCCGCCGCCGCTGACCGCCTAGCGCCGCGGCCTTGGCTCGCCAAGTGCCCGCGCACGCCGGCCGACCGAGTCGCGGCCAAGGAAGGCCTTGCGCTCATGATCGTTTCCGGGCCAGCACACCCACGTGATGGCCGCACCGCACTGTGCTTTTGTTGCCACTTGTGCACACGCCGTTCATGCTTCCCACCGTGCACCGCTTTTTTTTTTGCCGCCGTTGTCACCGCCGCGTCGTGGTCTGCGCACGGCCGTGCTGCGCAAACACGCACGCGTGAGCCAAGGGCAGTCACCACGTCTATGCGTGCGCGCACGCCTTTATGATCGAGCCCCGCACACCCTAGCGCAGGGACAGAGTCAGCTCCAGCCGAGGCCGCTGCTATCGCCGCGCCACCTCCGGAACGCGCCGAGAGCGCCGCCGCGTCACCCCCGCGCCGGCCAAGGAACCCCACCCCAGGGGCTGGGACTGCGCCAAGGTGACCGCGTGCACCTAGAGATCACCGAGCCTCGCTTGCTTGAATGCCTGAGCAGTCGTCGTCGTCAAACGCTGTCCGCCGTCGCCGCCGGACTCGTGCCGGTGCGAGCCGACGCGCGAACGCGCGGCGAGGAGCGCCTTCGCGCCCCAGGAGTCTTCAGGGTGACTCGCCGGACTACTCTTGTGGGAACCTGAGAGAGTGATGGGCCGGCTAACCCAGAAAGGCCCAGCTCGGCCCCTTTTCCTTTTTAACCAGTGAACCCAGCTTTTTGTTCGGGGAGAACTGCTGGACTTGGTCGTTGTGGCCCAATGGGCTAAGTCCAATGGGCCGAATTCGGCCCACTGCCAGTTTTGGCCCACTAACGGCCCATCAACTGTGACGCTGACGTCACGATGACGTCATCCCTATTTTCGAAATATAAAAATCCTTTTCTGTTTATAAATGAATTTTGGAAATTATTTTATAAATCCAATAATCTTCGGAAATTCATAACTAATTATTTGCAACTCCGAAAAATATGAAACCAGTTTCTATATTTTTCTAAAAATGAGACGGTGCTGTTTGTAGGTAGTTTGGTTCTGTTTGGATCTTCTAAAATTGGGTTTCTTTGGATTTATTGCATAGTTGTTTGTCAGTATCTTAGTGTCTCATATCTCGTGCTGCACAGACCTGAGCAACGACCAGGAGGAGACCTACGACCCCGACTACTACCCAGATCAGGACTTCGGACGCCAGCCAGGTGTCATGTCACTCCCAACCATATAGTTCCCATGCATGCTTTAGTTGCTAGTGCTTAATTACTTTTGATGCATGTTTTAAAATTGCATAAACAATTGATTAGCCGTGCCTTGGAATTGTTTATCTTGTCCTTGGAATACCTACTTTTGGAACTAGCTACAGACCCCTAGCTAGTTCCCGACACTATTTCATCCATATATTTTACCCTTAGTTATGGATGGATCTCAGGTTTGGACCGAGGTTGGGATACCTCGGAACTCTTGCATGTGTTTTGGGTGAGTGTGTATCCTTGACGTGTTACCGCGGGAGCGAACCGCTTTGGTTACTTGTGAACGCCTGTCTAGGGGAGATGCGACCTGGCCTCTCGCCCTAGCGGTGTGTCGGACTGTTGGAGTTGGTGAGTGCTCGCTCTTGCAATTAAGGACCGATCGACAGTTTAACTATGATCTTTGGGCTATTTTCGTACAAACCGTTCGCTCACGTATGGGTGGGGTTCGGTCCGAGAACTAGTTGGTGGTTGGCACTCAGCTTGTAGGCAGACCGGTGTGGTCGTGTGAGGGGGACGGGTTATACCCCTCGAGTAGACGTCGCCCCGGCTCCTCCGGGGATGGTCTCACAGCTCTGAGGCCCTGCTGGCAAGTTTCGCTCCCCAGTTCAGGACGAGTCAGGCTTGGAGAGGCAGGAGAGTGCCACCCACTGCTAGGTCTCCGGTCGTTAGGTAGGGATGTGGATCGGAGGCATCCGTTTCTGCCTTATCCGGCGGGTCCAGTTGTACAACCTCTGCAGAGTGTTAAACCTATAGCTATAGTCCATGTCCACTGGTATGGACAGCCCACGGGTCTGTTACTCTGGCTAGTCTCTTCTTGTGCTGCTTTCTCTCCCCTGTGTGTTGTGACCCCGGCTTCGTGCCGTTGAGACGTGGGGATAGGAGTTGGTGACCCTACGTCGCGGATGAGTGTGGGATGCTGTATCTTGGTTGAGATCCAGTATTTGGTGTTTCTTTCCTTGTTGGGGCGTTGACCCCGGAGGCTTTGTCCTCGGAGGTGTGGATCTCTTCGGAGATGGATACCTCTCGGCTATTCTGCTTACCTTGATGTTGCTACCGCTGCTTGCTTAACCTTCTACAGCCATAATAGGATTACTCATGCATAGTAGAACTGTTCTCTCTTGCTTATGCTCTTTGTTGGGAAGCTGACATGACCTACTCGCTTATCGAGTAGATGACGGGTTTTCAGAGCAGGAGCCGGACTACGACTTCGAGCACGACGGATGGGAGGACTGAGGCTCGCCCTACACTCGAGTTGCCTACGGATATGGAGTCTACTTCGCTACATGAGAGCCGCTGCGTAGATGTTTACTCTGCTTGATTCAGTCCTGTTGGACTTGTACCCGGCATGTGCCGAAATGATGTACTCAGATGTTTATTTATAATACTATGTGGACCTTCATATATTTACTCTTGTTGTATGGTTTTTGCTTTACCTTCTGAGATAGGGATTTGCACGTGATAGCCTCCTGGGACTACCACAGAGGTGCAGGGATCGGGTTCCCTTCTTTGGAAACCCGGTTCGTTTCAGCTGGTATCAGAGCCGTACTTAACTGTAGGACGAGCGTAAGAACGGACGATAGTATAAGAAAGCCCAAACACCTTGTGCTTTATATACAATCCATGAAACTTTATATAAATACCTTGTACTTTACTATATACTACCTTGATTAACAATACTAACTCTTACTAACATCCCTAACAACGTGCAGATGGACCAGCTGACGTGGATCCCTCTCAAGACCGACGGCCAGTGGACTAGAGGGTTCTGCAAGATCCTCAAGAACTATTTGGAGACCGCTGGAGTGGAGACAAGTGAGGTGTTCTACGAGGGACGCACCACGGCCGTCGTGGACCAGTCGCCGACGGAGCTGACCTTAAAGATACCGGCTGACCCATGCGTGCCAGAGTTCGAGGAGGTCAGAGTCACGTGTTTCGACAACTCTACCCTAGAGGCTCACCAGTGTTGTGCCAGACTCGTGTTGAAGAAAGTATGCCGACAGTTGGAGCAGAGGTTGAAGGATACACCCTTCGAGGTTCTTCCGACAGCACTATACGACCACAGCAGGTGGCACACAGATGAGACAGCTTACACCGAGGAGAACACAAAGGGCAAGGATGAGAAGAACCAGTTGGCCAGCAAGTTCATTCAAGCTCAGGACCAGGCACTCTATTGGGCAGACTCAGAGATCATGTTTCTGCGACAGAAGTGAGACGACACCTTGGGACGGAACGCCCAGCTGGAGAGAGAGAACAGCCACTTGGAGTTCTTTCTCAACGAGGCACACAGGAGGAACATCCAGATCACAGAGTGGGGACTCGCAGCTGCCAGAGCCAGCACAGAGAGGGATGCACTTGAGATCGCCACGCTGAGAGCCAGACTAGAGGAGACACAGACCGCCTTGCGGGAGTCAGAGGCAGCGACCAGAGAGGAGCGGTTGAAGCTGCGTGAGAAGGAGTACTTGGTAGAGTCTCTTGGAGCAGCTTGCACCGACTACCAGCTACAGTTGTGGGGACACGAGGAGAGGCTGACTCAGAACTACAACCACCTCTGGTACTTGGGAGGCAGAGTGTACGAGGCACAGGACACAGCCAGCCGGACCAGCTCCGCTTGGAGGGACTCCGACCTGAGACGAGTGACAGAGTACAGGGAGTTGGCAGAGTCGCTACCACCACAGAAGAAGCCCAGGGTGAGGACAGAGACGTTCGAGCTACCCCCTACTCAGCTTCCGTCACCGCCACCTTACCCGCGAGGCAGTTCAGACACCCCTGAGATGACCAGAGCGTTAAGGAGCTTGGCAGCCTACTTTGACCTACCAGAGATTGAGATACCAGACTACCCGGGAGTGAACGACCCGCCGTTCTACTCGGTTCCGCCCAGTTCGAAGACCGTGTCACCACCGCTCTCACCAGCTACAGTTCAGGAGCAGGCACCTTGAGGGGATGATCCTGTAGTCAGATAGGATAGAGTTCTTCATGATGTTCATGTTTAGTTGACCACCCCTTATGTATCGCGATGTAGTTCTCATGCTTCTGTGTAATCTCGAAGGTTGTGGAGTAGGCCTCGAGATACACACCTTTTGTATGGTGATCTTGCATGAGTGATTGGAGTTATCGATCTTTTGCCGGTTTTCATGCTTCTTATATGTTTGTGTGAAATTGTTTGTTGTTAGCTAGATACTCCTTATATGCTTAAGTACCTTAAAGTTAATTTCCGACAACTCGTTTCTCACGATCTCGAACTCTTAAAACAGATGTCGGTGGCAAGGAGGTCGGGACGGCTCCTACGCCGTTTTGAGGAGGCAGCCAGGGAGGACGCCGAGCAGGAGGACGTCTCTCTCCCCGCTGGAGGTCGAGGTCGTGGCCGCCATGGAGGCCGTGCCCCACGTGGCGGACGCCGTGGTGGACGCCGCGGCGGGCGAGGAGGTCGAGGAGGCCGAGGAGGAGGCTGAGCACCAGCTGACCCCGAGGAGGTGCTCGAGGAGGAGGCTGAGCCTGAGCCTGAGCAGGAGCCCGAGCAGCCGGCACCACCGCCCAACCTAGCAGCAGTGATGGCGCTTCAGACCCAGCTGATGCAGACGATCGCCGATGCTGTGGTTCAGAACAACAACAACCGGAGAAACGTCAGGAACCAGCCAGAGAGCTTGCAGAAGAGAGTGGAGGGTTTCACCAAGCTACGTCTACCTACCTTTGACAACTCTCCAGACCCACTCGTGGCAGACAACTGGTTGAGGGAGATCGAGAAGAAGTTGGAGCTCACCGACCTTTCTGAGGAGGAGTGCGTGTACGTCGCCGCGCACCAGCTGGTCGGCATGGTAGGAGCTTGGTGGGACAGCTACTGTGACTCACACGCGGACCCTACCCGCGTCACGTGGGAGGAGTTTGTGGAGGCTTTTAGAGCGTTCCACATTCCAGAGGCTGTGATGGACAGGAAGGCAGACGAGTTCAGGCACTTGAAGATGGGATCGATGACAGTACAGGAGTACACGAACTGGTTCCAGGAGCTGATGCGGTACGCCCCAGACGACTCCAACACCGAGAAAAAGAAGATGTACTGGTACCGCAAGGGACTCCACAGAGGAATGGCGCACCACCTGGCTGCTCACGACTGTGACACACTTCACGCCCTGGTGGGCAAGGCCTTGGTTGTGGAGAAGTCGAGACTGGACTACGTGGAGGTCCGTGGAGAGAAGAGGCAGCGTGCAGAATGTGCAGGGTACTCAGGTTCACACCAGCGACAGAGGTCTGCTCCGCCACAGTACTCACAGCAGAGACAGCGTCCTTACCCTCAGCAGCCGCAGACTCAGTTCACTCAGCAGGGCAGAGGTCACCCCGGAGGTAGTGGAGGTTCGAGTCAGTGGAAGCCCAGGCCGCAGTAGCTGCCAGCTTACGACAGCTCACAGGTCACTTGCTACCACTGCCGTCAGCTAGGCCACAAGTCCAACGTGTGCCCGCAGAAGTTTCAACAGGGAGGTCAGAGCAGGAACACCCAGTACCAGACACCGGCGAAGGCACCAGTTCCTGGAGGACAGCCTCAGCAGAACCAGCAGAAGAGCGCACCCCCACCGACTCGAGGCAGACTGAACCACCTGACCGCGGAGGAGGCAGCTGCAGCACCAGACGTGGCTCTCGGTGAGTTTTTAGTCGATTCAGTTATGGCTTCCGTTCTGTTTGACACCGGTGCTCAGTTTTCATACATCTCTACCAAGTTTGTAAAAGAAAGGTCATTACCAACTAAGCCCAGACCACGGCCTATAATTACTAGCTCCCCGCTAGGTGAGAAGCGGAGTACGCTGGAGTGTAGAGGAGTGAACATGATGTTCGAGAAACAGCTGTTCGTGGCAGACCTGACCGTTCTAGAGTCGACCGGGATCGACGTGATACTTGGGATGGAGTGGTTAGCTCAGCACAAAGGATTGGTGAATTGCAACCCAATGTACGTGCAGTTGGAGCACCCCAGCGGAGCCAGAGTGTTGATCAAGCCACAGAGCCAGAGGTCGACGCCGATGTTGTGCAACATGAAAGGAAAGGATTTGGAGGAAATCCCGGTGGTGAGGGAGTACCCCGACGTGTTTCCAGAGGAGTTGACTGAGTTACCACCAGACAGGGATATTGAGTTCGTGATTGAGCTGATGCCAGGAGCTGGACCAGTGGCCAAGAGCCCGTACAGGATGTCCGCGGATGAACTTGATGAGCTGAAGAAGCAACTTAAGAAACTGCAAGAGCAAGGGTTTATTCGACCGAGTGCCTCACCTTGGGGTTCGCCAATTCTATTTGTGGACAAGAAGGATGGCACCACGAGGATGTGTGGACTACCGGACACTCAACTCGATGATGATCAAGAACCGGTACCCTTTGCCCAGGATTGACGACTTACTAGACAGACTGCGGAAAGCAAAGTTCTTTTCCAAGATTGACTTGAGGTCAGGTTACTACCAGATGAAGATTCGGGACCAGGATATCCCGAAGACAGCTTTCACGACTCGTTACGGCTTGTACGAGTTCGTAGTGGTTTCCTTCGGACTGACCAACGCACCTGACTACTTCATGAACATGATGAACAAGGTCTTCATGGAAGAGCTGGACAAGTTCGTGGTAGTGTTCATAGATGACATTCTGATTTTCTCAGAGACAGCGGAGGAGCACGAGGAACACCTTCAGATTGTGATGGAAAGGCTGAGACAGCAGAAGTTGTACGCAAAGTTCAGCAAGTGTGAGTTCTGGATGGAGGAAGTTGCTTTCTTGGGACACGTGTTGTCAACAGAGGGAGTTGCGGTTGACCCTTCGAAAGTGGAAGCAGTTACCAAGTGGGAACAGCCACTCACAGTGACAGATATTCGGAGCTTTCTCGGGTTGGCAGGTTACTACAGGAGGTTCATAGAAAACTTCTCCAAGATAGCGAAGCCAATGACAGAGCTGTTGAAGAACGACAAGAAGTTCGTGTGGTCAGAGGCCTGCGAGAGGAGTTTCCAGGAGTTGAAGAAGAGGCTCACGACAGCTCTGATTCTTACCCTGCCAGACATCAAGAAGGATTTCGTGGTGTACTGTGATGCCTCGATGCAAGGATTGGGATGTGTGTTGATGCAAGAGGGCAAGGTTGTTGCTTATGCGTCAAGGCAGCTTAAGAAGCACGAGGAGAACTACCCCACTCACGACTTGGAGCTAGCAGCAGTCGTTCACGCTTTGAAGATTTGGAGGCACTACTTGATCAGCAACAAGTGTGAGCTGTACACCGATCACAAGAGTCTGAAGTACTTCTTCACTCAGTCGGAGTTGAACATGAGGCAGAGGAGGTGGCTAGAGCTGATCAAGGACTACGACGTGGAGATCCACTACCACCCTGGCAAGGCAAACGTTGTGGCAGATGCACTGAGCAGAAAGTCCTATTGCAACAACTTGATGGTGAGGCAGGAGCAGCCAGCACTTCACGACGAGCTAGAGCAGCTTCAGGTTGAGATTGTGGAGCAAGGACAGCTCAACGCACTGCAAGTGACCTACGACTTGGAAGGCAGAATTCGGGAAGCTCAGAAAGGTTGCTCCGAGGTTTGGGAGCTCAAGGAGCTGATGGAGAAGGGAAGAGCTGAGGATTACTGTGTGGATGAGCAAGGCACGGTGTGGCTGAAAGATCGGATCTGTGTCCCGCAGAACAAGGAACTCCGAGAGCAAATTCTGAAAGAAGCCCACGATTCAAGGTACTCCATTCACCCAGGGAGCACAAAGAAGTAACAAGACTTGAAGCAGAGGTTCTGGTGGAAGGATATGAAGAAGGACATAGCCTACTACGTGGCTTGTTGTGACACTTGCAGCAGAGTGAAGATCGAGCACCAGAGGCCTGCAGGCCTGTTGAAACCGTTGGATATTCCTCAGTGGAAGTGGGATGACATTTCCATGGATTTTGTGGTGGGACTACCCAGGACACGGAAAGGACACGACTCGGTGTGGGTCATCGTGGACCGCTTGACCAAGGTGTCACACTTTGTGCCAGTCAAAGCTACGGATACAGCAGATCAGTTGGCAAACCTGTACGTGGACCACATACTCAGACTACACGGAGCTCCGAGGAGCATAGTGTCAGACAGAGGGCCCCAATTCGTGGCCAGGTTCTGGAAGAGCTTCCATGCAAGGATGGGAACCACACTCAGCTACAGCACAGCTTACCACCCACAGACCGATGGACAGACCGAGAGAGTCAACCAAACTTTGGAGGATATGCTCAGAGCTTGTGCCCTCACCTACGGCACCGACTGGGAGAGCAGCTTGTCTTATGCAGAGTTCTCGTACAACAACAGCTACCAGGCAAGTCTCCAAATGTCACCGTTCGAGGCCCTTTACGGGAGAAAGTGTAGGACACCCCTGATGTGGTCAGAGGTAGGAGAGAGGATGATCTTTGGACCGGACATTCTCAAGGAGGCTGAAGAGAAAGTGGAGAAAGTCAGGGAGAACCTAAAGATTGCTCAGAGCAGACAGAAGAGCTACGCCGACCGTCACCGGAGAGACTTGTCGTTCAACAGAGGAGACTTTGTCTACCTGAAAGTGTCACCGATGAGAGGAACCAAGAGGTTTGCCATGAAAGGAAAACTTGCCCCGAGGTACGTGGGACCTTACCAGATCACCGGAAGAGTTGGGAAGCTCGCCTACAGACTCGCTTTACCAGAGGAGTTGTCAGCAGTGCACCCCGTGTTCCACGTGTCACAGTTGAGGAAAAGTGAGAAAGAAGTGGAAGCAAAGCAAGTCCCGGTGGAGATACTCGACCTGCAGAACACCCTGGAGTATGCAGAGTACCCCGAGAAGATCTTGGATAGAGCAACAAAGGAAACCAGGAGGACCAAAATCCTTACTGCAAAGTGCTGTGGAGTCACCACACGGAGCGAGAGGCAACTTGGGAGAAAGAGTCCGATCTCAGGAGAGAGTTCCCTCACTTGTTCGAGGGATAGGATGGAGCCTAAATCTCGAGGACGAGATTCCCGGTGGTGTGGGAGAATGTAACAACCCGGAAATCTAAGTTATGAAAATGTGAGAAAATTTAAACTTTTCTTTTATTGATGATGTGTCACCACATTTAAACCCTCTCTAGCCTCTCTTCCTAAATTCCTAAATAAATAAAACAAAAAATATAAAAATATATTTTCAGAATATGGTAAAATATGTGATTTGGAGTTTATGGATTTTATTTGGTTTTTATTTGAGTGTGTTTGAATTTGAAAGTATTCAAATTCAAATATATGGTTTAAACTAAGTTCAAAACTAATTCAAAAACTTATCTAACTAACTTGGGCCAGCTAACAGTTGCACAACTCCACCAGAGCACCCTTAACTCCTAACCCTTGCACACCTAAACACACCGGCCTTCTTCCCTCGCAGCCGAAGCCGGCCCGAAGCGGCCCAACCAGCCTAGCTTGCCGGCCACCCTGTTCTTCTTCTCCTCCACGCCAGCGTGCCCCGCACCGCTTCGCTGCCGCACCCGTACGCGCGCGTGAGCGCCACCCCGGTCAGGGGACAAGCCCCCGACCGCGCCCGTGGCACGGACGCCGAGCCAGGCAACCGCGCCCGCGCGCCACCCGGGCCTTTTCCCCTTTTGCCCCTGAGCCATGACGCCTTCCCTCACGCGCCAGCCTATCCCGCACAGCCATGTCACCACCGCGCCTCCATGTGCCAATGGGGACCCAGCCGTGACGCTTTTTCCCTTCACCCTGGCGTGCTCGGCCAGCTAAAGCCCCTGGCGAGGCCCCTGCTGCAAGGCATCAAGCAGTTGGGGTTTCTCCCCTTTGGTCCCCCTGTTCTGTCGCCGAGGAGAGAAGAGAGGGAGAAGTGGGAGGCGGAGGAAGACGGACGCGCTTCGCCGACGTGCCGCCCTGCTGAAGACGGAGCACACGAAGACGGAGCCGGACGGGTCGTGAGGAAGGCTGTCCACGAGCGGGCGGAGATCAGAGCAGAGGAGCACGATGCGCCGCCGCCACATCTCGCGGTCGCCGTCGATCTCTTCCTCGACGCGGCCGTCACTGCAACGACTACACCTCCGCCCCTCGGTGAGCCAGACCACACCTCCTCTTCTTCTTCTTCACCGTGGGAGCGCGCCCCTGCGCTGCGCACGCCGGCCGTCGTGCCGTGCTGTTCCGCGAGCTGTCGCCGTGGCACACCCCAGAGCCGCGCCGAACCTCGCCGTCTTTTGCTCATGCCTGTGAACCGGCCTTCGTGCCGTGAATCTTCTGCAGGGACAGATCCGCCGCCGCTGACCGCCTAGCGCCGCGGCCTTGGCTCATCAAGTGCCCGCGCACGCCGGCCGACCGAGTCGCGGCCAAGGAAGGCCTTGCGCTCGCGATCGTGCCCGGGCCAGCACACCCACGTGATGGCCGCACCGCGCTGTGCTTTTTTTGCCACTTGTTCACAAGCCGTTCATGCTTCCCACCGTGCACCGCTATTTTTTTTGCCGCCGTTGTCACCGCCGCGTCGTGCTCTGCGCACGGCCGTGCTGCGCAAACACGCACGCGTGAGCCAAGGGCAGTCACCGCGTCTATGCGTGCGCGCATGCCTTTATGACTGAGCCCCGCACACCCTAGCGTAGGGACAGAGTCAGCTCCAGCCGAGGCGGCTGCTGTCGCCGCGCCACCTCCGGAACGCACCGAGAGCACCGCCGCGTCACCCTCGCGCCGGCCAAGGAACCCCACCCCAGGGGCTGGGACTGCGCCAAGGTGACCGCATGCACCTAGAGATCATCGAGCCTCGCTTGCTTGAACGCCCGAGCAGTCGCCGTCGTCAAACGCTGTCCGCCGTCGCCGCCGGACTCGTGCCGGTGCGAGCCGACACGCGAACGCGTGGCGAGGAGCGCCTTCGCGCCCCAGCAGTCTTCAGGGTGACTTGCCGGACTACTCTGGTGGGAACCTGAGAGAGTGATGGGCCGGCTAACCCAGAAAGGCCCAGCTTGGCCCCTTTTCCTTTCTAACCACTGAACCCAGCTTTTTGTTCGGGGAGAACTGCTGGACTTGGTCGTTGTGGCCCAATGGGCTAAGTCCAATGGGCCGAATTCGGCCCACTGCCACTTTTGGCCCACTAACGGCCCATCAACTGTGACGCTGACGTCACAATGACGTCATGCTGACGTCATCCCTATTTTCAAAATATAAAAATCCTTTTCTGTTTATAAATGAATTTTGGAAATTATTTTATAAATCCTATAATCTTTGGAAATTCATAACTAATTATTTGCAACTCCGAAAAATATGAAACCAGTTTCTATATTTTTCTAAAAATGAGACGGTGCTGTTTGTAGGTAGTTTGGTTCTGTTTGGATCTTCTAAAATTGGGTTTCTTTGGATTTATTGCATAGTTGTTTGTCGGTATCTTAGTGTCTCGTATCTCGTGCTGCACAGACCTGAGCAACGACCAGGAGGAGGTCTACGACCCCGACTACTACCCAGACCAGGACTTCGGACGCCAGCCAGGTGTCATGTCACTCCCAACCATATAGTTCCCATGCATGCTTTAGTTGCTAGTGCTTAATTACTTTTGATGCATGTTTTAAAATTGCATAAACAATTGATTAGCCGTGCCTTGGAATCGTTTATCTTGTCCTTGGAATACCTACTTTTGGAACTAGCTACAGACCCCTAGCTAGTTCCCAGCACTATTTCATCCATAAATTTTACCCTTAGTTATGGATGGATCTCAGGTTTGGACCGAGGTTGGGATACCTCGGAACTCTTGCGTGTGTTTTGGGTGAGTGTGTATCCTTGACGTGTTACCGTCTAGGGGAGATGCGACCTGGCCTCTCGCCCTAGCGGCGTGTCGGACTGTTGGAGTTGGTGAGTGCTCGCTCTTGCAATTAAGGACCGATCGACAGTTTAACTATGATCTTTGGGCTATTTTCGTACAAACCGTTCGCTCACGTATGGGCGGGGTTCGGTCCAAGAACTAGTTGGTGGTTGGCACTCAGCTTGTAGGCGGACCGGTGTGGTCGTGTGAGGGGGACGGGTTATACCCCCCGAGTAGACGTCGCCCCGGCTCCTCCGGGGATGGTCTCACAGCTCCGAGGCCCTGCTGGCAAGTTTCGCGCCCCAGTTCAGGACGAGTCAGGCTTGGAGAAGCAGGAGAGTGCCACCCACTGCTAGGTCTCCAGTCGTTAGGTAGGGATGTGGATCGGAGGCATCCATTTCTGCCCTATCCGACGGGTCCAGTTGTACAACCTCTGCAGAGTGTTAAACCTATAGCTATAGTCCGTGTCCACTGGTATGGACAGTCCACGGGTCTGTTACTCTGGCTAGTCTCTTCTTGTGCTGCTTTCTCTCCCCTGTGTGTTGTGATCCCGGATTCGTGCCGTTGAGACGTGGGGATAGGAGTTGGTGACCCTACGTCGCAGATGAGTGTGGGATGCTGTATCTTGGTTGAGATCCAGTATTTGGTGTTTCTTTCCTTGTTGGGGCGTTGACCCCGGAGGCTTTGTCCTCGGAGGTGTGGATCTCTTCGGAGATGGATACCTCTCGGCTATTCTGCTTACCTTGATGTTGCTACCGCTGCTTGCTTAACCTTCTACAGCCATAAATAGGATTACTCATGCATAGTAGAACTATTCTCTCTTGCTTATGCTCTTTGTTGGGAAGCTGACATGACCTACTCGCTTATCGAGTAGATGACAGGTTTTCAGACCAGGAGCCGGACTACGACTTTGAGGATGACGGATGGGAGGACTGAGGCTCGCCCTACACTCGAGTTGCCTGCGGATATGGAGTCTACTTCGCTACATGAGAGCCGCTGCGTAGATGTTTACTCTGCTTGATTCAGTCCTGTTGGACTTGTACCCGGCATGTGCCGAAATGATGTACTCAGATGTTTATTTATAATACTATGTGGACCTTCATGTATTTACTCTTGTTGTATGGTTTTCGCTTTACCTTCTGAGACAGGGATTTGCACGTGATAGCCTCCTGGGACTATCACAGAGGTGCAGGGATCGGGTTCCCTTCTTTGGAAACCCGGTTCATTTCAATATGCGCCCTCAATGAATCTTTCCGAGACGTTGTCATGGTAACGACCGAGTTTAGGCATAGCAGCACAGCTGACCACTCCAATTTCCAAACCATTACATCAACATATTAATAAACAGCTACATCTATTTCTTCTCCTCATGGGTATTCCACAACCTCTCGTGCCATAGATATTGAATCATATATACAGAAGCTCCTGAGCCTCGACTCCTTGTCGAATGGAGGTGAAGTCTTTTAAGAAGAATGAGAGAGTTGGTGAATGGAAAATATATATAGGTCATTGTTTGTGATTTTCATGATTGAGTGATAATCTAGTCATTTGTAAGGATGGATTCAGATTGGATATGTATGGATTCAGATTCACATGTCACTATTTACAACATTTTAGTTTGAATTTCGATATGAATACAAATATTATTGGATACAAATATAAAACGAATAGATTTTCTTTATTGATGATTTTGTGGGGTAATATAATTTGTTTCTAGTAGAAAGTTACGAATAAGATTGCTATTTAAAATGATATTGTTGGGACGGGTTTGCGGCCAACAACACGTGGCACCGGTCACACCGGTGTGGGTCACCGGCCAGACCCTTGCGCACCGGTCGGACCGGTGAAGGTCACCGGTCAGACCTTTGCCGTCAGGCTGAACCGGCAAAACACCTTTGAACGTCGCCCGGGCAGGATTGTAACACCTGGTTTTTAAAGGACAAACCAAATGCACCCTTTATGCATGCCCAGGATCAAATTTCATGCATAAAGTGACATCATCAATGAATATCACAACATATATCATTACAAGCATATAACTTTTACAAAATGACCAGAGGGTCTAAAAAAAGATCACACATCGTACATTTATCGCAGCGGACTAGGCACCATCTTCCACAGGAATGTCGACTGGGGGCACACAAACCTAGAACTCCAAGTCTTCACGAGGCAACTCCTTCTGGCTTCTGTATATCTGAGCAGTAGTGAGGAGAGAACAACAGGGGTTGAAAGAGAAAATGGTGAGTACACCTGGAGGCGTGTACTCTGCAAGTGGACGGAAAGTATATGCATAACATGCAAGCTTAGAGCATGGAAGGCTTTATTTGGTGGACTGCAAAGCTCAAATTTTAGTTGGTCAAGTTTTAATTAAGCACATAGGATTTATTGTGTATAAAACTTCCCAAACCATTCAAGGCACATGCACCCACCTATCCTGATCCTAGGGTTAAAACCACAGGTACCACTCGTGATCCATCCAAACCAAACTGACCATGTGAGGGTCCAGGTTGCTCTTGACCATGAGCACAGCTGTCATGACAATTTTAGTAACACTCTGTAGAGGTTGTACATCTTTACCCACGAGTCGCGTAAAAGTTCAAAAGAATGTTAAACCCCATCACGCTGTGCGGATCAAGCATATTCACACTTCCTTAGGTGTGATAGCATAGGGACGCTACAATGCCTTTACAAAGATCTCCCAGTCGCAAGATCACCAAGCTAGGTGTCCCCGGTCCGGCGTACATGGCAAGTCCGTAGATGAGCACATACCCATAGGGCACCATTTGCTCCATGCGGTTCCACTCCACCTCACCAATGGCTCTTACTAACTGGGAGAGGACCTAATTAATTGGCCAAGACCAGAGCCATATAGTGCTCGTGGTTGTACGGGTAAACCTGGGTGGTCACTCCATAGACCGGTCCTTTACTGATGATGACTCGAGCAAGTCTACCATAACCAGTGGGTCAACACCCAACAAGTAAAGCCCCACCAGGAACAAATCAACTGGTATGCCAACTTTAGATTACATGTTTCTATAAAAGAGATTACCATCCAACATGTTGCATAGTTCTTTAGTCACAATTAATTAGCAACCACCAACCCATGTTGAGCAAAACTAAGCAAGAGTCTACCCATATAAAGGTTACCTCTACAAGGTATCAAGGAAAGATCATGAGAACTTCTAGTAAACTATCCTTAAGGGATTCTCAACAATATTAAACATCTAATGTAAGAAAGCACAAATAAAAGTGATTATGGTGAATAAAAAGTAAAGGTGTAAAATAGCAAGATGTTCAAGGATACTTGCCCATTTCCCAATGTTCCACTGCTCAGAAGCGTTCCTCAGCGTACTATAAGCTAACACTAGCTACTACAAACACTAAGAGCGCAAGGAACGCTGAAAACGAAGCTGCGGGTGGGAAGATGCAACTTCCGATACATTTATGTTATAAAGAAGGCAAAGGGCTATGCACTCGATTTATTTTAATTAAAGAAATATGTGTAATGGCTATTTCTAAGAAATACCACATGTTATAACTTAATCAAATTATATTTAAATATAAAGCACGAGATGAACCTAGTCATATTTTATTTATGAAAGTTTGTTGGAGTTTATACCAAATTAATATTTATTTTTAGAAAAAGGAAACTCTAAGTGAGAACTAACGAATTTTTATGTGTTAGGTTGAGCTAAACATGTTGTCATTAAAACATATTTATGTTCGAATTAATCAAGTTAACTTTTACTTAGAAAAGACGAAGGTTAAACCTATATTTGATTTTATTCAAACCACATTGGAATTAAACATTAAGATGATAAACACATAAGATGATAAACATGACTGCTAACATGTACTCTACAATGAGACAGAACTAACACAACTGGAACGGGGTTAAACGGAACTAAAGCGTGAGAGGTAGGAGCTTTGGAAGGTTACAGGGACCTATCCACGATTATTTAAAGATTACAGGGGCTAAAAGGGAAGAGTCGCAAGGCATAGTGAACAGTGCTCACGAATAGGTGTAAACAGAGGGTTATATGAGAAAAACGTCTCGGTTAGGACTGATATGCAGAAGGTGGGATAAAAGTAGGGGGTTATCCGAGAGAAGGCCAAGACACAAATGAGGACCGGAGCGTCCGAGGATCGGTGAATGGTCGCTCCCTAGTGTGATGAGTGATTGACAATGTGGTGTGGACTGACTCTTGACCGAGTATTGCAGGTGCAGGTTGCGGCTTGACTCGTGTTGGTGCAGGTGAAGAGAGAGCGTGAAAGGTCTTAGCCTTGCGGGTCTCCGAGGATTGGAGAGACAAGTAGGCTCAGCTCGATGGACCAGGTGGCCGAACGGGGTCAAGTACGGGCCGCATGGTGGCAAGAAAAGCAAGACGAAGTCGTCATCAGAGCCGGTGCAGGGTAGTGGCTCACGACCGGAGTCTGCACGTGGGGTTTGCGGCGGTTCACCACAAAACCGTCGGGTTACTTGGTTGAGCCACAAAACCAAGACCGGAGGCTCGGCAGGCGGAGACGGGATCTGAGCGCGCCGAGAAGCTTCGATGCCAGAGGACACGCGGCGGGATCGCAGGGCTTGCGTCGGATGGACGCGGACTGCGGCAAAGGCATGGCCGTCTAATGAAGAAGAGTGCTACTTGACCATATTGCCCCTGAGGGGATTGTATCTTAGTTTAAGTGCTAGGGGTAGCTTGGTCATTTGCCCAACCCAGAGGAACTCATATATATAGCTCTAGGGTTTCTAGGAAAACTATCCTTCCAGACTGCTTCTCATTTCCCTGCTCCATAGGTTTAGATTTTCTTCACCACTTTGTAGAGAATCTGATCTCCGAGTGTATGGAAGCTTTCATGGTTGCGTCGATTTCCTTCTTGTGGCTCATGTGATTTTCGTGTCTTTTTCGAGCTATTTTTGTTGGATTTTCGTGCACGGCTTGTTCCTTCGATTCCGAGGTGTTTGAGTTCGGATTTTCTTGTGGGGATCATGGATAGATGTCTTGTGCATCTTTGTGCTTGATCTTGACCCCTCAAACTCCGAATTCGGCCTCCGATTGAAGGATTTTGGTTGGAACCCTAGCTTTTTGTGTGAGCTCGGTGGAATATCGATTCCTCTCGATTCAATGGGTTTTATGCTCCAAATTCGTAGGTATAGCATCGCCTAGAGGCGTTTCACCTTCACCTATGATTTTGTAGCAATCCCTTGGTTGATTCGGGAGATCGGGCAAGGGGATGGTAGGGTTGACCTTCAAGAGGTCGGGCTCGGGCTGCTGTCTGCGAGCCTGGCGGACTGTCCGCGTGCTCCGTGCGGACCGTCCGTGAGGACTTGACCAGCCGGGTGTTCGTCGTGTTTGTCGCGAGTTCTTGCGTCGCTTTGTTTCGATCCGTCGAGTCGGTAGGTTTTGGTTGGAAGAAGTTGGTCGGACCGTCCGCCTGGGGTGGCCGGACAGTCCGCGAGACTCGGACCGTCCACGGTGCTCGCCCGGACCGTCTGAATTTCAGAGGGTGCATACTGGAGGCTCAGGGTTGTTTTGCGGACCATCCGCCCCTGACCCACGGACCGTCCGCCTGGCCCACGCGGACTGTCTGCCCGGTCATCACGGACAGTCCGTCCAGGGCTTCGCAGATTGCCTAAGTCCTTTGCTTCTTGAGTTGCGCTTTCGCTTGGGGTTTGTTTGAGACTAGTTCCTAGGGTTGGTAGGTCCGTTGTGACTATGCGACCTTGGCAAGCTCGTGTGGGAATCCTTGGTTGTGGATTTTGGGGCATATGACGAGTTCATCCTTCGGGAAGAATTTTTATCGGCTCCCATTCACTCCCCCCCTCTCTGGTCGCCCAATCGGTGCTTCAATTGGTATCAGAGCCGGTTACGGATCTTCGTGATTCTAACCAGTCTAAGATCCAAAGATGGTGTACTAGGAACGGGGTTCGGGTCCTCCACACTTTGATGGTAAGAACTACCAGATGTGCCAGAGGCGGATGCTTGCTTCCCTCCGCGGCAAGGGTCGGATCCTTTGGGACATTACGGTGAACACAGCTTATGTTCATCCGATTAACTTCTTAGCTCCAGGATCGAAGGATATGTTCGACGCCAACAACAAGGTGGTCGACTACTTGTTTCGTGCTCTGTGTCAATCCGAATTCGATCGGGTTCAGACAGAGGACTTGGCTTGTAGGATTTGGGAGCAGTTGAAGAATGCTCATGCTGGAAATGCTCAGGTTTAGGCTCGGTTGTTTGCGACCTACCAGAGAGAGTACTTGAACTTCACTCATCTCCCCGGTGAGTCCATTGACAGCATGTTCCAGCGGTTCACTATGATTGTGAACAACATGAGGGCTAATGTGGCTGTGCTCCCGTACGATGATCATGACTGGGCAGTGAAGCTCCTGCACTCTCTGGATCGTACCATGCGGAGTGAGAAGGTCGAGGCCATTCTCGAGTCGGAGAAGTATGAGACCCTCACGGTGGACGAGCTGTTCTCCAAGCTCAAGTCGTCTGAGGTAGACCGTGGGGTGCGAACAAGGATTGAGAACCCGACTGACCCTCATAGTCTGGCTCTCGTTTCTGGACCAAGGACTAACGCTAACATGTCTTCGAGACAGTTCTCTTTATCTTGTCCTGTGTCCGTGCCAGATGAGGAGTTTGACGTGCTGGGCGAGGAAGATCTCGCGTTGCTGAGCAGGCGGTTCGAGCGCATGTACACGAACCGAAAGAACGCTCGGAGGAGCTCGGGCATGTGCTACCGATGTGGGAAGCGCGGGCACTTTATCATTGAGTGTCCGGAAGCCATGAAGGTCAAGCCCGAGCACAAGCACCGTCCGAGAACCGACCACAAGCACCGCTTCAGGGACGACCACAAGGGCAAGAACAAGTCCGAGCGGAGGCCAAGGAGGAGTGGTGGTCACAAGAAGAAGGAGCGCGTGATGGTTGCCGGAGTGAGTGACATCGACTCGAGCTCCTGCTACTCTTCATCGAGCTCAAGTGATGAAGATGAGAACCAGCACAAGGGCAAGCAGTCAAGCAAGAACATCAACGGCCTGTGCTTCGCCGCCCAAGGCTTTTGCGGCATGTCACATAGCTCCGCAAGCAAGAAGAGCAACAAGGATGACTCGGACTTTGACTCCAAGGATGAGGTAAACAATGATCCATCCTTCTTGGTAGCGGGGAATGCTAGGTTGAATGAATTGCTTGACAACCGTGATGATGTGCTTAGAAAGACCAACAAGGAGAAGAGGGAGTATAGGTCTTTGCTTGGAGAGGCTAAGGAGAAGATGGTTGAGCTAGAGTCTTTGCTTGTTGATGCTAGGGCTCAAATAGATTCTCTTAAGTCTGCTCTTATTGCGACCGATGATTCTGAATGCACTGATTGTTCCACTTTTCTTGGTGATTTGACTGTGCTTAAGGAAAAGTATGCCTCCAACATTGAGGAACTAGATGCGCTTAGGGTTGAGCTAGATGAGATGAAATCTAGACCCTCCTTGCTTGGTGCTTGCACTTATTGTCCTATTTTGCATGAGAAGCTGGATGAGTCGGTTGCTTATGCTAGATCTCTAGAAGCTGCTTTGAAAGCTCCTATTCCCACATCATGCTCTACTTGTGAAATAAATGTTGTGAAGAATTTGGAGATTGCACACTATGTTGATCGTTTGCAGGATGAGAATGATGAGTTGAGGAAGATGATGGGTTGGTTGTCTGGTCATGAGCCTCATCTCAAGATGATGATCGAGGCATACAAGTGCTATGATGGGCAAGCGCTTGGGTCGGATAAGGTTGGTGAGGGAAGTGGTGAGAATGAGGGGAAGATCGGAGATATCCCAGAACCACCAAAAACCTACAACAAAAATGCCTATGCTCCTAAGCCAAATCCTCTTAGGAACAGACTAGACACAACCCCAGCTCCACACGTGTTTCCTCCACACACACAGAACTTCCAGAAACCCATCAAGTTCAAGAGTGACTTGGGGAACGAGTTCTTTGGGAAGAAGGGAGAGAGATCGAGTGAGGAGAAGTCAGAGCCCAAAGAGAGCCCAAAACCAAAGCCAAAACCAAAACACTTCCATTGTGAGCATTGTGGGAGGGATGGGGACCTAGCTGAGTTTTGCTTCAGGAGGAAGCGTGAAGAGAGGTTTGCTAGGGAGACAGCAAACAAGGATAGGTACCGCCCTTCTCATGGTGTGCCTGAGCCTAGGATGGTGCCAAGGGACGAGGGTGTGGTGTGTACCATTTACCCTCGGGAGAGGTGTGAGTTTGAGCCTCGAGGTGAGCCACCACAGAGAGATGGTGGTAGGCGTGTTGGGTTTGGGCATGGTGAGTTTGCTGGATGTTCCTTCGCTCGTGGGCAATACGAGTATGGGGGGAACAATCGTAGTTTTAGGTCCCAGAGGAGCTACAGGCCACGGTCTCCACCTCGTGGTATGCGTAGTCCTCCAAGGGGACGTGTGGGTGTTCCACCTAGGAGAGATAGGATGGATTTTTCTAACCCCACTTTTGAGAAAATGGCACGGCACTGGTTTGATTCATTTTGTACTAACCCCAGTGTTGAGTCGTTTGCTCACTCTCGCTCTTGTTTTTGACTTTCAGGTGGGAGGCTTGGAGGGCTTTTGGTTGATCGACTCCGGTTGCTCTCGACACATGACCGGAGATCGAAGGTGGTTCTCCAGCCTCACCCCGGTGATGACCAAAGAGTACATCACTTTTGGGGATAATGGGAAAGGTAGAGTGCTTTCAGTGGGCATGGTGAAGGTGAGCTAGTCTGTGACTCTTAGGCGTGTGTGAGACATGGGTACCCTTGGGTCCCCACCGACCAGGCTCACGGCCGTCCCCGACAAGTGGGTCCGTGAAAGTGCATCTAGGCCCCTAAAGTGGATTTTGGTGAATTGAATGACAAAGCGATTAAAGGACTAATGTATTTGTCTAAGATTGTGAGCAGGTTTTATTTATATATTCATGAGTATTTATTGGAGTATTTATTTGTGGATGAATATTATATGGCTCACATTGGAGAAGACAAGTATATGGATGATCCTAATGTATAAATGACAAATATCAAGCAATAAAGAAAGATTAATATTGGGATAATTTGATAAGGTCAAGTGCAAGGCTTCATGTGTTTATTGAAAGAGGACACAAGGATGAGTGTACACGTTATGGTTCTAATTTGGAAGCTTGCACATTCGTTGTCAATCAAGATCAAGCATTTGAAGCGGGTTTTCAAATGAAGGTTAATCTTGTATGAAGCAAAGTGGAACTCAAAAGTGGATTGGATAAGTGATGAAGAGATCAACCGAGATGTCTAGGGTGAGGGACTAAGCAATCTTTGGGGCCGTAGCTAAGCAGCCATTAGTGTTTTGCTTGGGTGAAGTTCTAGCATCCGTGGGGTCTCCAAGTATCATATCCAAACCTTAACCGAGGGAAGCATTGCAAGTCATCAACATGTTATGATTGACAATATGGAGTGACTTATGGATCCAAGTGTGCATTCCTATGCTAAATGGAAAGATCCTAAGTCATTAGCTCAAGTATGGACAAGCTCAAGTCAAAGGCTATGTTGAAAGCCCTCAAGTGGATATTGATCAAGTATGGCAAGATTGAAGACATTCAAGCTCAAGAAGTCAACAAGGTGTTTTTATTTATTCTTGAGTATTGGTATGCCGTACTATCAAGAGGGACGCAACATTAGCGAGTTGACCAAGTCAAAGTGCTCATTAGTTGACCTAAGTGAGATCTAGCCTTGAGAGCCTTAGAGTGTGCTAACAAACCCTCCTAACCTAACCTAAGCCACTTCATCTCTTTGGTAAAGTGTTAGAATCATAGAAATGGTTTTGGGGGTGTCTCGGGCTTGACCGGTCTGACCGGTCAGGGGCACCGGTCTGACCGGTGCCGCTAGCCCCAACGGCTAGTTTTTCGAACACCAGTCTGACCAGTGTGGGGCACCGGTCTGACCGGTGCCTCCCGAGGACTAACGGCTAGTTTTCTCCTTTAAGGGGTATAAATACCCCAAGCCTTCTTCAGTTGAAGGCTGCTGTTTCTAGTGGTGTTGCTGAGGTTCTAAGCCATTTTCTTGCAAGCCCTAAGCCTTAGTGGCTCTCCCCAACCATCTCTTTGTGAGATTTTGGAATTCAAGCCACATCCATTGTATTGGGTTGAGAAAGTGAGCTCAAGAGCGTCTTTGTGAGCTAACAAGAGCATTTCCATAGCTTGAGCACTTCGGTTTCGCGTCTACGAGCTTTGAAGCATTTGTTACTCTTGGAGGTTTGCCTCCTAGACGGCGAGGCGTCGCCGGCTAGCTCCGAAGGTTGTGGTGAGCAGCGGGAAGTTTGTGAGGGCTGTGATCTTGCGTCTTCATGGAAAAGATCACCTTAGTGGAAAGGAGGAAAGTGGTTGAAAGAGACCCAGCTTGTTGTGGGAATTGTCCCTTACAAGCTCCTCAACGGAGACGTAGCCGTTCCTTAGTGGGCGGTGAACTTCGGGAAACAAATCCTTGCTTCTTTGTGTGGTTTGCCTCTCTAAGTTGTTTTTCTAGCATATTTGATTTGCTTCCGCTTCGATCTACTTGGGTGTGCTACTTGTGTGTGCAGGGCTCATTACTCTGCTTGTGATCATCTACAAAGGTCACTCACCAAGTTTGGTTCGTGCTAGAAGTCAAGAGGAGCTTGAAGTTGTTTTTGCAGGTGCTCTGTGCTACACCGGTCTGACCGGTGCTAGGAAACGGTCTGACCGGTGCCTCCTGTGAAGTCCAGTGAGCGACCGGTCTGACCGGTCACCACCACCGGTCTGACCGGTGGGCACTGTCAGCTCAAGTTTTTGGGGAAGAAAAGTTTAATTCGGTCGTCTCGCCTACTCACCCCCCCTCTAGGCGACATCAAGGTCCTTTCAATTGGTATCAGAGCTTGGTGCTCCGATTCGAGCTTAACCGCTTGGAGTTCTTCGATGTCGACAACTCGTGAGGTAACGTTTGAGCCTCTAGCTCTAGATGGCTCAAACTATGCATCTTGGTCAATTCATGTACTAAATCGCATTAGGACCATGGGTCCACTTGCCGAGAAGATTGTTGTTGCTAGCATTCTACCTCCTCACCTTAGGGAAACCAAAATTGACTTGTCAAAATCATCCCTATAAGACTTAGAGTGTTGGCGATGCAACTTTCGAGTATTTAACTACATTTGTGGTGCTTTGAGTAATGATGTAGAGGAATTCATTCTTGATAAACTTGAGATTGATGCACACATCATTTGGGAAATCCTTCGTGAAGAATATGAAAAGCCCAAATGGATTGATCAAGAGCAAACCATGGAGAAGGCACTTGAGGAGAGCTCTATGTCTCCATCCAACATCACTGAGCCTCAAGTGTCGCTTCCCAAGCAAGGAAAAGGCCAAAGAAGCAAAGACCATGTCCCTCTGCAGGGACCGGTCAGACCGGTGGCACCCACCGGTCAGACCGGTGCCGGCAGAGGTACAACTATCTGCTTGATGGCCAAGAAGGAAAAGAAGAGAAGAACCAAAGGAGGAAAGATTGAGAAGAATGAAGCTTCAAGCTCCTTGGCCAAGGAACTTGAGGCTCTCAAATCCGAGAATGCCTCCTTGGTTTGTAAGTATGATTCACTCGCTAGACAATATGATAAGGTTATCAAATCCTTTGCGTGTGTAGCTGCAGTGGATCAAGAAAATGAAAGGCTTGAAGAAAAGCTAGGAAAGCTCACTAGTGAGCATATGGCTCTACAAGCCGATCACAAGGGACTTGAGTGTTCCTATGAGAAGCTTGTCGATTCTTATGCAACACTAGAGATAGCCCATGAGGTTGTGCTTTCATCGGTAAAATTTATGCAACCTCTATCTCACACATGCACATGCTCACAAGTTCAAATCGATTTATCTTGCGCTAATGATTGTTTGTCTCAAGCAAGCCAATCTAGCATTGAGCATGTACTTGTAGAATCTTGTGATGACCTCATTGCTAAAGAAAATGATGAACTCAAGCAAAAGGTTGAAAAGCTTCAAAAAGACTTGTATGTATTGAAGGAGAAGAGCAAAGTACAACCTTCTCAAGATAACCGTGAAGACATGGTGAAGAAGCTTGAGAAGGGATCAACCGTTGCTTGCTCAACCCCTCAACAACACACAAGGACCCACAAGCACAAGATTCAAGAAAAGAGCAAGGTTGGGCAAGTCAAGCCCAAATATCGCCCAACCAAGCACAAGGCACAAGAATCGCTCTCCAAGAAGCCTAGAAGCTCAAACAAGTGGATAGTGTGCTACAAGTGCAGAGAGAAGGGTCACTTTGCCGACGCTTGCCCTAGTACGATGATAAGTGGTGCCACTGACCTTGACCGGTCAGACCGGTGCATGCCACCGGTCAGACCGGCGCCGGCCAGGGCAGCCCCACCTCAAGCAAATAAGGCAAGGAAGACTCCTTCACCAAGAACAAGGCTCAGAAGCAAGCATGGACAAGAATTTACAAGGAATGATGTGACCAACAAGAACAAGAGCCACATTTGCTATGAATGCCGTAAAAAGGGTCACATGGGCAAAGATTGTCCAAATGGTAACATTCCTAAATCAAACCTAGTCCATTATGATTTCCGTAAGCTTAGGAACGATAAGAGTGGGACTTGTGCTATGAGGGAGATTAGTTCACCTCAATCTAGCATGAGAGCCATTTGGGTTCCTAAGCACCTTGTGGCTAACCCCATAGGACCCAACAAGTGTTGGGTACCAAGAAATGCTTGCTGAGCTTGCAGGTTGAAAGAGATGCATTGAACACATGGTTACAAGGCATGGAAATCACGTTTGATCAATTGGCCATGTGAAGGGCAAATTCATATAAATCTTGAATTCAATGACATCTCGGTAACTAGTGCTCTTTGTTGAGTCTTAGTCACTCTTAGTTCTTCGTGAACACTCATGTGACACTTATCTTGTACGAGTGAAACATGAGGTAGTGACTTTGACATCTTTATGAAAATATACTCTCTCATGCCATTCGATGCTTTTAATGGCTCTCTAGAAGAGCATTGCCTTGTCTCTGTTGCAGGTCTCAAATTAGTGATGTGTTCACTCAATCAAGGGACAAGAAATTGAAAATCACCAAAGGAGTGACCACTGGGGGTCACCGGTCTGACCGGTGACAAGCACCGGTCTGACCGGTGCCGGCCCAGTGAGGCAGATGGGCGGGTGACCCGACCCCTATGGCCGGGTGACCCGGGACTGAACCGTTTTTTCATGAAAAGGGTGATTTAGCGTCAAAGGTAATGAGAGACTTGACACATTTCAATTGATAAACTATTTATGTGTCTTGACCAAGTTTGGAATGAGCCTCACCATATTCTTAATTGAATAAAGTGCTTTGTTCGAGAAATTCAAATATCTCTAGCACTACTTAAGGGGGAGCTCATTGCAACACTTGTGTCACTTGTGGGACTAACAATTTTTTCTAGTGATCTTGTAGTCTCATTTGTTTGTGCACCACTAAGCAAGCTCTAAATAAGTGGCTTTATCAAAGAACAAGTAAGAGCTAGCACTTTTCAAAATTTAATATATGCACAAATGAAATGGTCTTAAGGCAAAGGTATGTTTTCATGAATCTCATTGAATATCGTAATGCATCTAGGCCATTATATCATGCTAGTGTGTCATCCTTAGCATGTAATTACTTCGAGTGAATTTTTGTGTGCCTCTCTAGATATTTGGTTGATACCTTTGCGTTCACTCGACTTTGTGTCTCGTGGTTGAGGGTATGAGCCAAATATACTTGAAAAGCTATTCATTTGAAGTGGATGCATGCACTTTGTGACATAGGATAGACTTTTCAAAAATCAACTAGCATGTATAGGAAGTGTGCTCATTTTGAAAAATATTTGATTCTTGGTCTTTATGACCCAATCAAATTAGTTGTGACTATAGTTCCCCTTGTTTGATTGATGGCTAGTCACAATAAGGAAGATTCTCTCAAGTCCATAAAATCTATCTTTATCTCTCTCTATTGGAAGAATCAAGAATTATCAAATAAATTGGATTATCCTCCATTCTTTCAAGACTTGATGAATTTTGGATCAATATCAACTCTTTATCTCTTATCCAAAACATCTAAAAGAGTTAGGATCAAAATCTCTCTTTTTTGGCTCAAAGTCATTTTCTCAGGGGAGCACCGGTCTGACCGGTGCCCACCACCGGTCTGACCGGTGGTACCCCTGAAGTCACATCTTCTTTCTTCTGAGACCTAAGTGGATGCAAAGTGTCTTATAAAATACTAGAAGAAGTTTTCAGAGGAAATTTCACAAAATTGGAAAGAAGGATTGGAACTTCCGACGCTAGGTCGGTTCTACCGATATGGATTCTCTGTTGAAATTATCAAAATCTTCGGTACTACCGAGCGCGGGTCGGAACTACCGCTAAAGGCTCACTGGCTCGACCAAGTGTAGTCACCGGTCTAACCGGTGGCTCGCACCGGTCTGACCGGTGGTGCCCGACTGCAACCCGTGGGCCAACAGTAAAAGGAATCTATATTTTACCTCTCCCCTCTCTCTCTCTCTTCCATTATTCACCAGGCTTCATCCTTCTTCAAACCGTGAAAGCTCTCTCTCCTCCCCTCTTCCACCTCTCTCTTCTCCCACGGAGAACTAGTGATTCAACCAAGGAGAGACCTCAAGATTGGAAGCAAAAGGATCTCCCAAGGCTCCTCCTCAGTTTCCCCTTCGAGTTCTTTGGATTCCTTTCAAGTTCTTCTCTCCAAAGGTATTCAAATCTTCGTTTTGCCCGATCTCTTTACTCCATGCAAAGATTTGAATTTCCTTTGGTATATCATCTCCTGAGAACCCCTAGAAGACATACCTATAGATCCATAAAGTTTCATTGGACGCATTGTGAGAACCCAAGATTTGGGGTCGGACGGGCTTCACTGGTCTGACCGGTGGCCGTCACCGGTCTGACCGGTGGCGCGTGTCCAGTCCCAAATTTTGTTTTCTTCATGTTTTTCAACATATATCTGTGAAGGATTGTCTCATGAATATCTAGATCAAATCTTAGATTCATAGCTACTCAGATTGAAGATTGGGGCCATTGACTCTGTTCTGGGTAGCACCGGTCTAACCGGTGCCTCTCACCGGTCTGACCGGTGTGGCCCAGAGCAGACTCAATTGTTCTGAACTTGCAAAAATCTTTTTCCATATCGATTCAATCTGGTTCCTAGAGTCTTATACACTCTTGTCATCCTTTTTTTAGTGACTCAGGACAACAGCTATGGTCAGGGAAAAGGAGGGTGCTAAGAAGAGAAGAGAAGAGGTGTATGCTCGCAGAGAGATTGCTCCCGGTGACTTTGGGGAAGGGGGCAGCACCATCAATGTCAGTGGGAAGAGATTGAAACCTCGGTCAGCTCGAGGGAGTGCAGAGGCACCTGACCTTGGAGGTGACACCGGTACTAGCAGCGATGACAATGTTGAGGATGAGACCTATCAGGGTCAGTTTGAGCTAAAGAGGCACCAGGAGGCTGGTTCTGATGATGGTGAGTCCGACGAGGCAGAGGATGAGGATGAGGAGGAAGAGGAAGAACAAGAGGATGTGGATGCCATGGATGAGAATGATGATGATCAGGGTAGGTTGAGAATCATGCCACCTACTTATATCTATCCTGACAGGCCAGTGAAGTACCATGGTTCGGGCATGACTAAAGCCCTAAAGAAGTTGAGGGACAAGAACCCTTATGAGGGGGCAAGGACCGCATCCGATCCAAGGTTTTGGGCTAAGTTTCCGCAGGATTACTATGTTACGGTGACTCAGGACAGCAGCTATGGTCAGGGAAAAGGAGGGTGCTAAGAAGAGAAGAGAAGAGGTGAGAGCCAGGTGTGGTTCGAGGACCGGTGGAAGGTCGCTTCCTGGTGTGATGAGTGATTGACAACGTGGTGTGGACTGATTCTTGGCTAAGTATTGCAGGTGCAGGTTGCGGCTTGACTGGTGCAGGTGCAGGTGAAGAACAAGCGCGAAAGGTCGTTGCCGGTGAGGCCTCCAGGTGTGGAGAAGACAAGTAGGCTTGGTTCGAGGGACCCGGTGGCCAGCGGGGTCAAGTGCGGGCCGCATGGTGGCAAGAACGGCAAGATGAAGTCATGGACGGTTTCTTGGTTGAGCCTCAAAACCAAGGTCGAGCCGGGACTACGTGGGAGCCGAGTCATGAGTGGTGATTGGCGGAGGCTACACCGAGTTCGCGGGGTTTCCGGTGGTTCACCAGAAAACCACTGGGTTCCTTGGTTGATCCACAAAGCCAAGACCGAAGAACCGAAGACGGAGGTGCAGCAGCTCCAGACTGGTCTGACCGGTGGGTCTGACCGGTGGGTACCGGTCTGACCGGTGACGAGCACTGGTCTGACCGGTGTGCGACGACGCAGTCCGGAATCTTCGAAGCAGAGGACACGCGTCGGGATCGCAAGGCTTGCGTCGAGGCTAAGCAAGTTTGCGGTCGCTGGGCATCCGTCCGATGGAGCGAAGACAAAGGTTTCCGAATTCGCCCTTGAGGGGCATGTATCCCTAGTTAGCTAGTAAGGGTATTTTCGTCTTTCGGTTGCCTCCATATAAGTCAAGTGGTGAGAGGATGGCAGCCATCTCTTGGAACCCTAGCTCATTTAGTTTTCCTATTTTCCTTCCTATTTTCCTTAGGATTTTCGTAGGACTAGCTTGAGAGCTTCATGGTGAGATCTTGTGAGAGGGAAGGATGATCGGGCGGCAAGCTAGACCTTGTATGAACCTCTTTGGTATGTATAGATGATTCGGCGTGGTTCCTCAAGGCTTGGTTGTGTCTTTCCCGTTTCTCCTTTTTGGTGATTTTCGGAGGCTTTTCTTGGCGAATTTCTTGTGGCGGTTTTGAGACCTTTCTCTTTGGGATTTGGTGGGGGATGTATGCATGAACCCCTCGTGGTTCTTTTCCCTTTGATTCCCCTCCCAAATCCGTGAGTAAAGGGGCTCAATTTTGGGGTTTTCGTGGTTCTAGGGTTCGTGGTGTTCTTGGCGGAAATCCTTCGATTCCTCTTGATTCAACAAGTTTTGGTGGACCAAATCTTGGCTATGGAGTGCCCATGAGGTATTCCTACTATCCCCAAAGTCTTGTGCGAATCCGTGGAGCGAATCGGGAGATCGGGAGTTGGATTTGGGGGAGTTGACTCGCGGGCGCTGTTCATCCCGAGCTGCCCAGGTCACACCGGTCTGACCGGTGCTCTTGACAGGTCTGACCGGTGCTAGCCCTTGGTGGGATTTGTCTCGGGGAACAGCCTTGTCCGTGTGGTTTTGTCCCGTGGTCCTGCTGGTCAGTTCTTGGCGTGTTTGGAGTTGTTTTGCTAGGTTTTGTGAGGGGTTCTTCTTCCTTCTAGGTTGTGTTTCGGAGGTGGTTTTTGTTCCAGGGCCTAGAGGAGTCACTGAGGCTTCCTGGAACGTTTGCTGTGCGGCTGTTGTAGCCACCGGCCTGACCGGCTCTGTCCACCGGTCTGACCGGGGTCACCGGTCTGACCGGCGCAGGTCATCGGTCTGACCGGTGTAGCACAGGCAGCAAGCCGTGCAAGTTTTCGCTGTGTGTTTTGGTGAGTTCTGGCTCGGAGGGTTGTGTGTTGGCTCCTAGGACCAGTAGCACTCCAGTGGCTGTGTGGTCTTGGCCAACTTGGGTAGTTGAGTCGGAGACGTGATTTGGAAGCCGTGTTCGTCTTGTTGGAGTTCTCATCTCCTTCGAGAAGAATTTTTATCGGCTCCCATTCACTCCCCCTCTCTCTGGTTCGCCTAATCGGTCCTTCAATTGGTATCAGAGCCGGTTCGGGTCTTCATTGACTCTTACCAGTCTAAGATCCAAAGATGGCGTACCAGGAACGGGGTTCGGGTCCTCCGCACTTCGATGGGAAGAACTACCAGATGTGGCAGAGGCGGATGGCAGCGTTCCTCCGCGGAAAGGGTCAGATCGTTTGGGACGTCACGGTGAACACAGCTTATGTTCATCCGATGAACTTCCTTGCTCCAGGATCGAGGGATATGTTCGAAGCCAACAACAAGGCTGTCGACTACTTGTTTCGTGCTCTGTGTCAGCCTGAATTTGATCGGGTTCAGACAGAGGACTTAGCTTGTAGGATTTGGGAGCAGTTGAAGGATGCTCATGCTGGGAATGCTCAGGTTCAGGCTCGGATGTACGCGACTTACCGGAGAGAGTACGAGAACTTCACTCATCTCCCCGGCGAGTCCGTCGATGCCCTTTTCCAGCGGTTTACGGTCGTTGTGAACAACATGAGAGCCAATGTGGCCGTGCTCCCATACGATGATCATGATAGAGCCGTGAAGCTCTTGCACTCGTTGGATCGTACCGTATGGGACGGGAAGTTTGAGGCTATTGTTGAGTCCGAGAAGTATGACACCTTGACGGTGAACGAGCTGTTCTCGAAGCTCAAGTCGGCTGAGTTGGACCGTGGTATGACAGCCAAGATCGAGAGCCCGACTGATTCTCATAGTCTCGCTCTCGTTGGTGGCAAAGGAGCCAAGTCTAACGCTAACGCATCCTCCAGGATGTACTCTTTGTCTTCTTTGATGTCTTTGCCAGACGAGGAGTTCGACGTGCTTGGAGAGGACGAGCTGGCATTGCTGACCAGGCGGTTCGAGAGGCTGCACGAGAACCGGGTGAACTCAAGGAGGAACTCGAGAGCGTGTTTCAAGTGCGGCAAGACCGGACACTTTTCGCCGAGTGTCCGAAGGTGAACAACCACGACAAGCACAAGTCCAAGGACAAAGGAAGAAGATCCAAGAAGAAGGAACATGAACATGGGGGGAAGACACGGACCCGAGAGAAGATCAAGAGATCGAGCGACATCGAGTCCGACTCTGAGGATGTGTCATCAAGCTCGAGTGAAGAAGAAGAAGAAGAGGACAGCAAGAGGAAGCACAGAAAGAAGAAGAAGGACTTCGGCAAGTACTTGAACGGCCTTTGCTGTACCGCAAGCAAGACTTCGAGAGGCTGCAACAAGAAGGATGGGCTGTGCGGCATGGCACGTAGCTCCGGCAGCAAGAGAAGCCAGAAGAACGCCTCGGAATCAGACTCCGACTCTGAGGATGAGGTATGTGATGAGCTCTCTTCTTTGCGCAAGGAGAATGAGGAGTTGGTTGACTTGCTTGATAATCGCGATCACATGCTTAGAGAGGCTAAGAAGCTTAGGAAGGAGCTTAGAGCTTTGCTTGAAGATGCTAGGAATAGAGTGGCTGATCTGGAAACACAGAACCTTGATGCCAAGCTTGAGATAGATTTGCTTAAGGCTAGTCCTGTTGTTTCTGATGAAGTTGTTTGTGCTGATTGCTCTGTTTTCTTAGCTGATTTGACTGCTCTTAGGGAAAAGCATGCCTCCAAGTGTGAGGAACTAGATGTGCTTAGGGTTGAGTTGGCTGAGCTGCAATCTAGACCCACTTTGCTTGGTGCATGTACTTCTTGCCCTGGCTTACATGAAAAAATTGCTGAGCTTCATTCTCGCATTGTTTCGCTTGAGGCTGATTTGAAAGTGCCTATTCCTACTTCCTGTTCTACCTGTGAATTGCATGCTGTGAAGAATTTGGAACTTGCACAATGCATTGATCGTTTGCAGGATGAGAACAGTAAGTTGCGTGAGGTGTTGAGTTGGGTGTCCAGTCATGAGCCTCAGCTGGGTGTGTTAATTGCCAGTTGTAAGCGCTTTGATGGTTGGGCTTTGGGATCTGATAAGTTTGGTGAGAGTAGTGGTGTGAGAGAAGGGAAATTTGGGAATATTCCAGTTCCACCACAACCAATACCCAAAGACAAGTTTGCATCCAAGCCAAATCAGTTGCTTAAATCGAGAGAAAAACCAAGTGAGAAGCCTAGTGAGAAACCTAGTGAGAAGCCTTGTGAAGAGCCACACCCGAAACCTAAGCCAAGACCAATTCGTTTCCATTGTGAGTTTTGTGAAAAGGATGGTCATAAGAGAGAGTTTTGCTATAAGAGAAGAAGAGAGGCGAGATTGGCTAAGGAGTGGGCAAACAAGGACATGTACCACCCTTCTCATGGTGTGCCTGAGCCTCGTATGCCACTACCTAAGGGAAAGGGTGTTGTGCATACGGTTCCAGCATGGAGAGATAGGAGAGCTTCAGGTGGAGGCAAGTTTGCTGGCCGAGGACCACCGGCCAGACCGGTCAGAGTGATCGGTCAGACCGGTGCTAGGCAGAGTGCTGGACAGTTTGGTTTCCGGGGCCGTGATGCTAGAGGGTTTAGCCCTTTTGGTCGTGGAACCGATGGTAGGCGCTTTGAGTCAAGTGGTGTTGAGTTTGCTGGACATTCTCCACCTCGTGATCAATACGAGTTTGGGAGAGGTCGCAGCTTTGAGTCTCAGAGGGGCTACGGACCACGCTTTCCCTTTCGTGGTACTCGTACTCCTCCAGTGAGACGGGAGTGGTTTTCCCATGGTGGTTCCAGGTTTGATAGGTTTGATAGGATGGATCGCAGTTTTGATAGGCGCGGTAGGATGGATGTTGCTAACCCTACTTTTGAGGAGATGGCTCGGCACTGGTTTGACACTTTTGGTACTAACCCCAGTGTTGAGTCATTTGCTCGCTCTCGCTCTTGGTTTTGAGTTGCCGGTGGGAGGCCCGGAGAACATTTGGTTGATATCGGGGGTGGTTCTCCAGCCTCATACCCCGGTGATTACATGGAGGTACATCACTTTCAGGGATGGTGGACAAGGACAGGTGAATTCTGAAGAAATGATAAAGGTAAGTGAATTTGTGTCCTTCAAGTGTGTGGCCTTGGTCAAGCCACTTGGTTCGTTTCGCTCCTTGCCCTATCTCATGTGTGTAAGGTGAGCTTTGTATGCTCTTTGACCTTAATGCATGAGTTTAGGGGGAGTCTGTGTGCTTAGTGTGCTCTTTACTCTATCATGTGTACTAAGGGTGAGCTTTGTATGCTCTTTAGTCCTAGTGCATGTGTTTAGGGGGAGTTTGTGAGTTTTGCGCTCCTTTGCTCTTTTGCCGGTGGTGTCAAGCCCTTTTTGCCTCCCCTCGAGGAGCCGGTCGTTTGTGAGCTTTGTGTGTGGGAGCTCCTTTGTAGCATATGTATAGCTTTCCTTTGAACATTTCTTGCATTTGGCATGGCATATGTAACATGATGTATAGGCATCTTTGTATCTTAGGTTGCATGCATTTTGTATCATATGCATTGTTTAGGAAAGGCTTCTCCTATATACATTGTTCACCATGGAATGATATATATGTCTTTGTGAGCTAATTTGGTAAGCTATGGTTAGTTTGGCTTAGCTCTTGATAATCTTGGTTTATATCCATGGTTGATGGCTATGTTTTTGAAAAATTTCATATATATATGCTCTCTTGTGAGTAAATGCCTTTACATGATCTTGACATGTTTTTGTGGCTTGGCTATGCTTAATTTGTGGTTGGATAGCTTATTTTGATCATATGGGGCCAAAGGCTCATTTGCCATCATGAATGTTTAGCCCTCATGCTTCATCTTGTGGAGGGGCATAAGTTCGTTTTTGTCGCAAAGACATTTCATGTACCAACTATAAATCTGAAAATGAAATGTAAATTGCTTGGAAAATGTGCTCCCATGTCATATGTGCTTAATTTACTTGCTTTTGGGTGCTAAACCGTTGCATGTTGCTAACCAATGAGAAGTCTCATACAGAGAAGTAAGCACATGGCTCGGTATGCTTTGACATGACATGAGATGCTTGTGGGTGTTTATGATGGTCTTATGCTTAGAATGGTTGTCCTAGCATGAAGTTTGTGTGGCTTTGCCATTTTGACATGTTTTGCTCATGTTTAGGACTTTGCTCATGAGAGGGTGATTTTTCGCAAAATTGCTCAATTCTATCTTAGCTAAACCCAATGGTTGTGAAACTTGGTGATCTTGTAGTTGATGTCATTACGAAGCTATAGAGTATCTAACTTGCTCATTTGGACATGTGTAGCATCCTTTGTTGAATTTTGTCTATTTGAGAAGCTCTAGGTTGCATTTTTTGCATTTTTGGCTTGATTCATGCATTGTCAACAAGGGGGAGAAGTTTGAGCACGTTTTGGCCTACTGAATGCATCTAGAAGGTTTTCAGGTGGTTTTGAGCCATTTCTGGGCTCTGTTGTGCACCGGTCTGACCGGTTGAGGTCACCGGTCTGACCGGTTAGAGTGCTGGTCCTGTTCACATGTTGAGCACCGGTCTGACCGGTGGTGTCGACCGGTCTGACCGGTCAGAGCAAAGCTGAAGCAGCTGCTCTGTTTTGCGAGGTGCTTTGCATGCATTCGTCCAGGGGGAGTTGCATTGGTTCAAGGGGAGCTTGCATGTGTGCAAGGGGAGCTCTTTGTGGTTTTCGAGCTTTGGTTTGATGGTTTGTGCTCTTTGCTTGAGCATGTTTTGTCTCGGATGTGTCGAGCCGTTGCCCTTGCCTAAGGGGTCCAAGACTTGTCTTCTTCAAGTGATCTTGCTCTTTGCCTTTTCTTTGGCTTTCGATCGCTTGTTAGAGCTTCTTTTAGTCGTTTCTTTTCTTTTCCTTTTCTCTTGGTTACCAAAACGTGTGTGTTGTCAATGCACTCATCAAGGGGGAGATTGAGAGCTAGGTGTGGTTCGAGGACCGGTGGATGGTCGCTTCCTGGTGTGATGAGTGATTGACAACGTGGTGTGGACTGATTCTTGGCTAAGTATTGCAGGTGCAGGTTGCGGCTTGACTGGTGCAGGTGCAGGTGAAGAACAAGCGCGAAAGGTCGTTGCCGGTGAGGCCTCCAGGTGTGGAGAAGACAAGTAGGCTTGGTTCGAGGGACCCGGTGGCCAGCGGGGTCAAGTGCGGGCCGCATGGTGGCAAGAACGGCAAGATGAAGTCATGGACGGTTTCTTGGTTGAGCCTCAAAACCAAGGTCGAGCCGGGACTACGTGGGAGCCGAGTCATGAGTGGTGATTGGCGGAGGCTACACCGAGTTCGCGGGGTTTCCGGTGGTTCACCAAAAAACCACTGGGTTCCTTGGTTGAACCACAAAGCCAAGACCGAAGAACCGAAGACGGAGGTGCAGCAGCTCCAGACCGGTCTGACCGGTGGGTACCGGTCTGACCGGTGAGGAGCACCGGTCTGACCGGTGTGCGACGACGCAGTCCGGAATCTTCGAAGCGGAGGACACGCGTCGGGATCGCAAGGCTTGCATCGAGGCTAAGCAAGTTTGCGGTCGTTGGGCATCCGTCCGATGGAGCGAAGACAAAGATTTCCGAATTCGCCCTTGAGGGGCATGTATCCCTAGTTAGCTAGTAAGGGTATTTTCGTCTTTCGGTTGCCTCCATATAATTCAAGTGGTGAGAGGATGGCAGCCATCTCTTGGAACCCTAGCTCATTTAGTTTTCCTATTTTCCTTCCTATTTTCCTTAGGATTTTCGTAGGACTAGCTTGAGAGCTTCATGGTGAGATCTTGTGAGAGGGAAGGATGATCGGGCGGCAAGCTAGACCTTGTATGAACCTCTTTGGTATGTATAGATGATTCGGCATGGTTCCTCAAGGCTTGGTTGTGTCTTTCCCGTTTCTCCTTTTTAGTGATTTTCGGAGGCTTTTCTTGGCGAATTTCTTGTGGCGGTTTTGAGACCTTTCTCTTTGGGATTTGGTGGGGGATGTATGCATGAACCCCTCGTGGTTCTTTTCCCTTTGATTCCCCTCCCAAGTCCGTGAGTAAAGGGGCTCAATTTTGGGGTTTTCGTGGTTCTAGGGTTCGTGGTGTTCTTGGCGGAAATCCTTCGATTCCTCTTGATTCAACAAGTTTTGGTGGACCAAATCTTGGCTATGGAGTGCCCATGAGGTATTCCTACTATCCCCAAAGGCTTGTGCGAATCCGTGGAGCGAATCGGGAGATCGGGAGTTGGATTTGGGGGAGTTGACTCGCGGGCGCTGTTCATCCCGAGCTGCCCAGGTCACACCGGTCTGACCGGTGCTCTTGACAGGTCTGACCGGTGCTAGCCCTTGGTGGGATTTGTCTCGGGGAACAGCCTTGTCCGTGTGGTTTTGTCCCGTGGTCCTGCTGGTCAGTTCTTGGCGTGTTTGGAGTTGTTTTGCTAGGTTTTGTGAGTGGTTCTTCTTCCCTCCAGGTTGTGTTTCAGAGGTGGTTTTTATTCCAGGGCCTAGAGGAGTCACTGAGGCTTCCTGGAACGTTTGCTGTGCGGCTGCTGTAGCCACCGGCCTGACCGGCTCTGTCCACCGGTCTGACCGGTGTCACCGGTCTGACCGGCGCAGGTCATCGGTCTGACCGGTGTAGCACAGGCAGCAAGCCGTGCAAGTTTCCGCTGTGTGTTTTGGTGAGTTCTGGCTCGGAGGGTTGTGTGTTGGCTCCTAGGACCAGTAGCACTCCAGTGGCTGCGTGGTCTTGGCCAACTTGGGTAGTTGAGTCGGAGACGTGATTTGGAAGCCGTGTTCGTCTTGTTGGAGTTCTCATCTCCTTCGAGAAGAATTTTTATCAGCTCCCATTCACTCCCCCCCTCTCTGGTTCGCCTAATCGGTCCTTCAAGAGGTGTATGCTCGCAGAGAGATTGCTCCCGGTGACTTTGGGGAAGGGGGCAGCACCATCAATATCAGTGGGAAGAGATTGAAACCTCGGTCAGCTCGAGGGAGTGCAGAGGCACCTAACCTTGGAGGTGACACCGGTACTAGCAGCGATGACAATGTTGAGGATGAGACCTATCAGGGTCAGTTTGAGCTAAAGAGGCACCAGGAGGCTGGTTCTGATGATGGTGAGTCCGACGAGGCAGAGGATGAGGATGAGGAGGAAGAGGAAGAAGAAGAGGATGTGGATGCCATGGATGAGGATGATGATGATCAGGGTAGGTTGAGAATCATGCCACCTATTTATATCTATCCTGACAGGCCAGTGAAGTACCATGGTTCGGTCATGACTAAAGCCCTAAAGAAGTTGAGGGACAAGAACCCTTATGAGGAGGCAAGGACCGCATCCGATCCAAGGTTTTGGGCTAAGTTTCAGTAGGATTACTATGCTACGGTGATCATCAAAAAGCCCAAAATCACTCATAAGGCACAATATGTGGATTGGGAGCATATGGCTAGGAAGAATGACCCCATTTTTAATGAAGTCATAAGCAACTGTGAGAGGCAAAGGGTCAAGGAGCTTATGGGTTTCCGACAAGATTGGAACAAGGAGATAATAGCCCAGTTTTACGCCACTGTGCACTTTGGACACATTGGTACTGAGAGGGCTATGATTTGGATGACCAATGCCCAGAGGTATTCCATCACTTTCCCTAGGTTCTTGAGGTGCTTTGGGATCATGGCGGGAGACAAGGACTTAAGGCAGCTCCATGATGAAGGGGAGCTCGACAAGAGTGCCTTGCACCTTATGTACCCGAGAGGTGACCATGCTTATTATGGGAAGGTGAAGAATCTCTATACCTACTATGTTGCACTTAATAGACTCCTTAGGGTGTCTATTACACCTAGAGATGGGAATCCCTCTGAGATCACAAAATTTCAGAAGAACTTGATGGTTGCTCTGAGGCCGGGTGCTCCGGAATTTAGTGTTGGGGATTTCATTTGGCAAGAAATCAAGCATCTTTCCGAGGATCCCAAAAAGATTTGCAGCTATAGTCCTTATATCATGTATATGATTGAAAAGGTTGCAAAGACGGAGTTTCCCAAAAATGTGACACACAAGCCATTGAAGCTCAATCCTAGCAAGAATCCAAGGTTTCCATCTCCTAGAGCAGAGCAAGCACCTGGCCATGAGGAAGGAATTATTGAGGAGGGCACTACTCAGTCAGATCAGCCACAGACAGGCCCTCAGGCCGTCACCGGTCTGACCGGTGCTGAGCACCGGTCTGACCGGTGGGGAGGCTGGGAGCAGCACAGGCCCCGCAGATCCACTTCTCCATTGAGGAAGTTCCTCAATTTCATATTTGGCATGTGTAGGAGTCAGCATGACATCCAGGTGGAGCAACAAAGGTCTAGGAGGGCAAACAAGCAAATGAGGGACACGATGAAGTTGATGCACAACGCTCAAGGGTTTGAACCGCCTCGCTCTCCTCCCTCTCCTGAGTCTCCACAGGTTGAGATACCCTCCTTTGAGGATAGGATGAGAGGTTGGGCCAATTCCGACATGCTTAATCAATATGGGCCTATGTTCTTTGAGTCCGGGCAAGAACAAGGGTCTTTATCATCGGCTCCTCCTCCACCTCCACCGTTTGTACCCCCTCACCCGGATGTGCCTGGTTCTTCTCAGTCCATGGAACAAGAACAAGCTCCTCCACCTCCTCCACCTCCCGAGCAAGGACAAGATTGGGGCGCTCGCTTCTCCGCGGAGATATTTGGCTATAATCCATATTACTATGGTAAAGACAGCGCTCATATAGCTCATCCCTCTGAAATCACTACCTCTGATTCCATTTATCTAAACTCTCCTATGCATTGGATTTTTGACACTTCTCAAATAGGAGGGAGCTCTCACCCAGGAGACGAATCTCAGGGACAGTGATCGACAGCTACTTCTTCTCCAGGCCCTTCTTGGATGCTTGATGACAAAGGGGGAGAAGATTTGGATTAAAGTCTTCATTTCAGTGTTGCTGTCTGTGTTGCACCGGTCTGACCGGTGCCCTGCACCGGTCTGACCGGTGCTGGCTGGCTGATGAGAGCAGCTGTGTAATAAGCTAGAACTTTAACTTAGTGGACTTGAGAACATTTGTGTGAGTGCTACTGGGTGTTTGAACCTTTATTGTAATAATTAAGCGACCTTATTGCTAGATTGTGATGCATGCATTGTATGATGTATTGTTTGTGTTGGCTAAATGGAGCAAAGTGATCTAAGGTGGCTTGCAACCCCGGCCTGATCACTATGGACCAAATAGCATGCACACCTTTTGCTTTGTGCTCTGGCTGGACCTGACCGGTCTGACCGGTCAGGGGCACCGGTCTGACCGGTGCCGCCCAGTCAGGTGTGCTGGCTGGACCTGACCGGTCTGACCGGTCGGGGGCACCGGTCTGACCGGTGCTGCCTAGTCAGTACACTTGTTCTTTGCTTTGTGCATAACCTGTCATACGCATCATGGATTTTCATTTGTCACTTACACATGTTGCACTCCACTGATTCTAAGACATAGGGGGAGCTCTCATGCGCTTTCTCCCAAATTTGTGCAATTGGCATTTGAGGCCAATTTTTTAAAATTCAACTCAAAGCACAAATTAAGGGGGAGCTCTAGCTATATCTAAGAATCTATTTGCACTTTAATGTTTTATTTGTAAACTTTAATCGAGTTGTCATCAATCACCAAAAAGGGGAAGATTGAAAGTGCATCTAGGCCCCTAAAGTGGATTTTGGTGAATTGAATGACAAAGCGATTAAAGGACTAATGTATTTGTCTAAGATTGTGAGCAGGTTTTATTTATATATTCATGAGTATTTATTGGAGTATTTATTTGTGGATGAATATTATATGGCTCACATTGGAGAAGACAAGTATATGGATGATCGTAATGTATAAATGACAAATATTAAGCAATAAAGAAAGATTAATATTGGGATAATTTGATAAGGTCAAGTGCAAGGCTTCATGTATTTATTGAAAGAGGACACAAGGATGAGTGTACACGTTATGGTTCTAATTTGGAAGCTTGCACATTCGTTGTCAATCAAGATGAAGCATTTGAAGCGGGTTTTCAAATGAAGGTTAATCTTGTATGAAGCAAAGTGGAACTCAAAAGTGGATTGGATAAGTGATGAAGAGATCAACCGAGATGTCTAGGGTGAGGGACTAAGCAATTTTTGGGGCCGTAGCTAAGCCGCCATTAGTGTTTTGCTTGGGTGAAGTTCTAGCATCCGTAGGGTCTCCAAGTATCATATCCAAACCTTAACCGAGGGAAGCATTGCAAGTCATCAACATGTTATGATTGACAATATGGAGTGACTTATGGATCCAAGTGTGCATTCCTATGCTAAATGGAAAGATCCTAAGTCATTAGCTCAAGTATGGACAAGCTCAAGTCAAAGGCTATGTTGAAAGCCCTCAAGTGGATATTGATCAAGTATGGCAAGATTGAAGACATTCAAGCTCAAGAAGTCAACAAGGTGTTTTTATTTATTCTTGAGTATAGGTATGCCGTACTATCAAGAGGGACGCAACATTAGCGAGTTGACCAAGTCAAAGTGCTCATTAGTTGACCTAAGTGAGATCTAGCCTTGAGAGCCTTAGAGTGTGCTAACAAACCCTCCTAACCTAACCTAAGCCACTTCATCTCTTTGGTAAAGTGTTAGAATCATAGAAAGGGTTTTGGGGGTGTGTCGGGCCTGACCGGTCTGACCGGTCAGGGGCACCGGTCTGACCGGTGCCGCTAGCCCCAACGGCTAGTTTTTCGAACACCGGTCTGACCGGTGTGGGGCACCGGTCTGACTGGTGCCGCTCGAGGACTAACGGCTAGTTTTCTCCTTTAAGGGGTATAAATACCCCAAGCCTTCTTCAGTTGAAGGCTACTGTTTCTAGTGGTGTTGCTGAGGTTCTAAGCCATTTTCTTGCAAGCCCTAAGCCTTAGTGGCTCTCCCCAACCATCTCTTTATGAGATTTGTGGATTCAAGCCACATCGTTTGTGTTGGGTTGAGAAAGTGAGCTCAAGAGCGTCTTTGTGAGCTAACAAGAGCATTTCCATAGCTTGAGCACTTCGGTTTCGCGTCTACGAGCTTTGAAGCATTTGTTACTCTTGGAGGTTTGCCTCCTAGACGGCTAGGCGTCGCCGGCTAGCTCCCAAGGTTGTGGTGAGCAGCGGGAAGTTTGTGAGGGCTGTGATCTTGCCTCTTCGTGGAAAAGATCGCCTTAGTGGAAAGGAGGAAAGTGGTTGAAAGAGACCCGGCTTGTTGTGGGAATTGTCCCTTACAAGCTCCTCAACGGAGACGTAGCCGTTCCTTAGTGGGCGGTGAACTTCGGGAAACAAATCCTTGCTTCTTTGTGTGGTTTGCCTCTCTAAGTTGTTTTTCTAGCATATTTGATTTGCTTCCGCTTCGATCTACTTGGGTGTGCTACTTGTGTGTGCAGGGCTCATTACTCTACTTGTGATCATCTACAAAGGTCACTCACCAAGTTTGGTTCGTGCTAGAAGTCAAGAGGAGCTTGAAGTTGTTTTTGCAGGTGCTCTGTGCTACACCGGTCTGACCGGTGCAAGGAAACGGTCTGACCAGTGCCTCCTGTGAAGTCCAGTGAGCGACCAGTCTGACTGGTCACCACCACCGGTCTGACCGGTGGGCACTGTCAGCTCAAGTTTTTGGGGAAGAAAAGTTTAATTCGGTCATCTCGCCTATTCACCCCCCCTCTAGGCGACATCAAGGTCCTTTCAGTCCGGCCTACCAGAAGACCCGCCGACCTGTTAGTGGGCCCAACCGACCTAGTTGGCGGCCCACACGACCTCCTGAAGACCTTCCAGAAGATTCCAAGACGACCTTATCCAGAAACAACCTCAAGACTTGGCGTACAAGACAAGACATCGGTGGATTCCGACCAAGCAGATTGACGGGTATGGCAAGTGTTGTAAACAACTAGACTTAGGTCTCCTGGTCATAACCGACCAGGAATTTGGGAACCGACCTTGTTCGCTGGATAAAATAAGGCGGGCAGGGCGACCCATTATACAATCACACAATCCTCAAGCAATCTACACCAACAACTGGACGTAGGGTTTTACTCTCCGGAGGCCCGAACCAGTATAAACTCGCCGTGTTCTCTGTGTTCCGTGTGCTCGTGCGCAACCTTCGAGTTCTTAGCCTTAGATTTCCCCTCGCCGAACAACTAAACCACCGGGGTTAACCCCCTTGTGGGCTGTCCAGATCTAAACATCTGACAGCGTGTTGCTCTTGTCAAGTCTTTGGGTTTAATCTTCTTTCGGTTTCCCAGCTTCTTGATGAGGGTTTTGAGGTCCGTTTCAAAACAGGCACTTCTCGTGTTATGGATTCTCGAGGTGATCTTGTGTGCACGATCATCCCCGAGGGTCAGATTTTCAGAGCCGATTTTTCTCAGTGTGTCGGCTCTTCTCGTTGTTTGGTTGTTGGTGTTTCTGCGGAGCTTTGGAAATGGCATAGGAGACTAGGTCACTTGAGTTTTGACTTGTTGTCACGCTTGAGTGGGCTAGGTCTGGTCCGAGGATTGCCTAAGTTGAAATACCAAAAGGACTTGGTATGTGCTCCGTGTAGGCATGGTAAGATGGTCGCCGCCTCTCACCCGCCTCTGACATCAGTTATGACAGAGAGGCCGTGCGAGCTGTTCCATATGGACTTGGTTGGTCCAGCTCGTGTGTGCTCGGCGGATGGGAAATGGTATGTCCTGTTGATAGTGGACGACTATTCTCGCTATGCTTGGGTCTTCGTTTTGGCTGACAAGGGGGAGGCATTTGGTTTTGTCCGGGATCTAATCTTGAGGTTGAAGAATGAGAGGAATGGAGATGCTATTCGAGGTATTCGTAGCGACAATGGCACTAAATTTAAAAACTCTTGTTTCGAAACCTTTTGTCGTGATTTGGGTCTCGAACATCAATTCTCTTCTCCCTATGTGGCTTGTCAGAATGGTGTGGTTGAGAGGAAAAGTCGTTCCCTTTGTGAGATGGCTCGGATGATGTTCGACGAGCATAGGACTGCGAGAAGATATTAGGCTGAGGATTTGAATACCGCGTGCCATGTTGGGAACCGGATTTTTCTTCGAGCCTTCTTGAACAAGACGTGCTATGAGCTCATGCACGGGCGAGCACCTAGAGTGAGCCATTTCAGGGCTTTTGGTTGTCGGTGCTTTATTCTCAAGAAGGGTAGGCTTGATAAGTTTGAGTCGAGGTCTTCTGATGGGATCTTTTTGGGTTATGCAAGTCATTCTTGATACTAACCTAGTCATGCAGTTCGTCTATTTTTGAGTGTGCAGGTGACGACGAGATTGGCAAGAAGATCTTTGAGGACGAGGAGGATGATGCTGGAGAGGATGATGGTGATGATGGTGAAGCTACAGCCGAGCATGTACCCTCTACTTCCACTACAACGACTACGGTGCAGGATGGCCCATCCCCTACAGCGACTACAATCCAGCAAGATCAAGTGGAAGCTGCAGCTGAGGGGGAGGCTGTCTCCAGGCGAGAGGCACCGAGGCGCGTTCAAGTTGATCATCCTACCTCAAGAATCATCGGCGACATCAATGAACGTACGACACGGTCAAGGTCCAGGAATGTTTCTCACTTTGCTCATTCGGCTTTTGTTGCTACCTTTGAGCCGAAAGACATTGGACACGCCCTCTCTAATCCTAATTGGGTGAACGTAATGCATGAGGAGCTAGAGAACTTTGAGAGAAACCAAGTTTGGGAGTTGGTAGAGCCACCACCACATTGCAAACCTATCGGAACAAAATGGGTGTGGAAGAACAAAGAGGGTGAGAATGGTGAGGTGGTGAGAAACAAATCGAGGTTGGTTGCTCAGGGCTATAGTCAGAAGGAGGGGATAGACTATGAGGAGACATTTGCTCATGTATCCCATTTGGAGGCAATTAGGATCCTTCTAGCCTTTTCTGTGGCTAAAGGGTTCAAATTGTACCAAATGGATGTGAAAAGTACCTTCTTAAATGGGTTTTTAGAAGAAGAGGTTTATGCGAAGCAACCACCGGGCTTTGAGAGTGCTGAGTTTCCCCATCGGGTGTATAGGCTGAGGAAGGTGTTGTATGGGCTGAAACAAGCTCCCCGTGCTTGGTATGGCCGTTTGAGGGGGTTCTTATTCAGCAAGGGGTTTGAGATGGGCAAGGTTGATAAGACTCTTTTTCTCCTCAGGCAGGGTGATGATATCCTAATTGTTCAGGTGTATGTGGATGATATTGTCTTTGGGTGCTTGTCTCACTCTTTGGTTGCGAGGTTTGCAGAGGACATGAGCAAAGAATTCGAGTTGTCTATGATGGGAGAATTGCAGTTCTTTCTCGGGCTACAGATCAAGCAGGCGAAGGAGGGAACCTTTGTGCATCAAGCCAAGTACACGAAGGACATCCTCAAGAAGTTCAAGATCGACGACTCGAAGCACCTATCGACACCGATGAGTACGACTACAGCGCTGGATGCGGACGAGGACGGAGAGCCCGTGGACCAGAAGGAGTACCGGAGCATGATCGGCTCCCTCTTGTACTTGACGATGACGAGGCCGGACATTCATTTTTCTGTGTGTCTGTGCGCTCGTTTTCAGGCATGGCCGAGGACTTCACATCGGCAGGCTGTCAAGCGGATCTGCAGGTATCTTCGATACACTCCTGAGCTCGGTCTTTGGTACTCGGCGTCCTCTTCCCTTTCGCTTCTTGGTTTTTCGGATGCCGACTTTGCGGGGTGTCGAGTCAATAGGAAGTCGACTTCGGGGACGTGCCAGTTTTTGGGTTCTTCGCTTGTTTCTTGGTCTTCTCACAAACAATCTAGTGTAGCCCAGTCTACCACAGAAGCCGAGTACGTTGCTGCCGCTAGCTGTTGCTCCAGCTGCTCTGGATCACATACACGCTGAGTGACTTTGGTGTGGAGTGTACCCATGTTCCTCTCATGTGTGATAGCATGAGTGCCAAAAACCCCGTGCTATACTCCAGAACCAAACATATAGAAGTGAGGTACCACTTCCTGAGAGACAATGTTTTGAAGGGAAACATAGACCTCATCCATGTGCCAACCGAAAAGCAGCTCGCCGATATCCTAACCAAGCCTTTGGAGCAAGCTACATTTGCTCGTTTGCGAGGGGAGCTTGGGGTGGTTTTTCCTTTTTGAGCTTCGGTTGGGAGTCTAATGTACATACTCATGTTGCATTTTCATTTCTGTATCATATCATGCTTGCATCTTTGTATCATAGACTGCATCTGTATCATATGCTTTAGAGATGTGCTTCTCCTATATACTTTGATCACCATGATATGCTGGATATGAGATTATGACTTTGCTAGTGATGCTCATGTGATGTATAGCGATGCTCTTGGTAGCTTTGGGATGTATATGCTTGTGGATGGATTAATTTTGTGAAAATGATATATATGATCCTCTCTTGTGAGTTGAATGCCTCTCATGTTCAAATTGTGCACTTATGGCTATATCTTGTTTCATTTGTGCTTGGAACCATGTTCTTTTCATTTGGGGTCAAAGACCTATTTATCATCATGAATGTTTAGTCTACATGCTACCTTGTGGAGAAGCCTAAGCTTCTTTTTGCCCCAAAGGCACTTCATGTACCATGCTTAATTTGTAAATCATGAAATTGGTATATGAAATGCTTGTGCTTGAAAAATATGCTTCCACATCATGTTTTCTTTAAAATTCCTTATCATGGTGCTTAACTGTTGCATGATGTTCACCAATGAGAAGTCTCATGTTTAGAAGTGGACACATGGCTCGGTGGCTTTGACATGACATGAGATAGCTTGTACTCCCTCCGTCCCACAAAAAGTGCAATTCTAATTTTTCTAAGACAGATTAGTGGTGGCGCAAAAAGACTCTAGTGCCCCTATTTTTTTAGCCACATGCAGTAAGTTTTGACATGCAAATCAGATTTGACTACTTAATTATCCAAGTAATTAGATCTATTTTCTAGGATTGCACTCTTTGTGGGATTTTTTTCAAATTCTGGGATTGCATTCTTTACGGGATGGAGGGAGTAGGTGTTTGTGATGATCTTGTGATGAGAATTTGTGACCTTGTATGAAGTTTGTGAGTTATATGTTGTTTGTGCTCTTTTTGGCCATGTTTAGGTCCTATGCTCATGAGAGGGAAATTTTTGTGAAAACTTGCTTCTTTTTGATCATGGCTATGTCACACGCTTATATGTCCCTATCTATCTTGTTGGCGATGCTTGTACTATTTGTGGCTATCTTGCTTGTCTATGTCTCAATTTTAGCATGTTGTAGTGCTCTTTGTCTATTTGAGAAGCACATGCTTGCATTTGTAGACTTGATTCATGCATTACCAACAAGGGGGAGAGATAGTACCCAATTCTTGTTTTGGGGAGGAAGTTCTTGCATCCAGGGGGAGTTTTGCATCAAGTGGTAGAAAAATTGAGAGAAATGCATTTGTTTAGGGGGAGCTTGCATTCATGTTCTTTGGAGCTCTTTTTCGCCTGATTTTAGTTGTGCTCTTTTGCCGATGGTGTCGAGCCCTTTTGCCTCACCTTGAGGAGTCGGTAAATTTGGAGCATTTTATCTCGGTTGTGTTGAGCCGTTGCCCTTATCTTAGGGGACCGAGATTTTCCTCTCTCAAGTGATCTCGTTTTGGCTTTTGTTTGGCTTTTGATCACTTGTTTAAATTTTTCATTCGTTTCTTTTCTTTTTCTCTTCTCTCTGAATTGGTTATTATGTGTGTGTTGTCAATGCACTCATCAAGGGGGAGATTGAGGACCGGAGCGTCCGAGGACTGGTGGATGGTCGCTCCCTGGTATGATGAGTGATTGACAACGTGATGTGGACTGACTCTTGCCCGAGTATTGCAGGTGTAGGTTGCGGTTTGACTCGTGTTGGTGCAAGTGAAGAGCGGGCGCGAAAGCTCTTAGCCTTGCGGGGCCTCCGAGGAGTGGAGAGACAAGTAGGCTCGGCTCGATGGACCAGGTGGCCGAACAGGGTCAAGTGCAGGCCGCATGGTGGCAAGAAAAGCAAGACGAAGTCGTCGACCGGAGCCAGTGCAGGGTAGCGGCTCACGACCGGAATCTGCACGCGGGGTTTGCGGCGGTTCACCACAAAACCGTTGGGTTACTTGGTTGAGCCACAAAACCAAGACCGGAGGCTCGCGGGCGAAGACGGGATCCGAGCTCGCCAAGAAGCTTCGATGCCAGAGCACACGCGGCGGGATCGCAGGGCTTGCATCGGGAGGATGCGGACTGCGGTAAAGGCGTGGTCGTCTGATGAAGAGGAGTTCTACTTGACCATATTGTCCCTGAGGGGATTGTATCTTAGTTTAAGTGCTAGGGGTAGCTTGGTCATTTGCCCAACCCAGAGGAACTCATATATATAGCTCTAGGGTTTCTGGGCAAACTATCCTTTCGGACTGCTTCTCATTTCCCTGCTCCATAGGTTTAGATTTTCTTCACCGCTTTGTAGAGAATCTGATCTCCGAGTGTATGGAAGCTTTCATGGTTGCGTTGATTTCCTTCTTGTAGCTCGTGTGATTTTCATGTCTTTTTCGAGCTATTTTCATTGGATTTTCGTGCGCGGCTTGTTCCTTCGATTCCGAGGTGTTTGAGTTCGGATTTTCTTGTGGGGATCATGGATAGATGTCTTGTGCATCTTTGTGCTTGATCTTGATCCCTCAAACTCCGAATTCGGCCTCCGGTTGAAGGATTTCGGTTGGAACCCTAGCTTTTTGTGTGAGCTCGGTAGAATCTCGATTCCTCTCGTTTCAGTGGGTTTTAGGCTCCAAATTCGTAGGTATAGCATCTCCTAGAGGCGCTTCACCTTCACCTATGATTTGGTAGCAATACCTTGGTTGATTCGGGAGATCGGGCAAAGGAAAGGAAGGGTTGACCTTCAAGAGGTCGGGCTCGGGCTGCTGTCTGCGAGCCTGGCTGACTGTCCGCGTGCTCCGTGCCGACCGTTCGCGAGGACTTGACCAGCCGGGTGTTCGTCGTGTTCGTCGTGAGTTCTTGCGTCGCTTTGTTTCGATCCGTTGAGTCGGCAGGTTTTGGTTGGAAGAAGTTGGTCGGACTGTCCGCCTAGGGTGGCCGGACCGTCCGCGGTGCTCACCTGGACCGTCTGAATTTCGGAGGGTGCATACTTCAGGCTCGGGGTCATTTTGCGTACCATCCGCCCTTGACCCGCGGACCGTCCGCCAGGCCCACGCGGACTGTCTGCCCGGTCATCGCGGACCGTCCGTCCAGGGGTTCGCAGATTGCCTAAGTCCTTTGCTTCTTGAGTTGCGCTTTCGCTTGGGGTTTGTTTGAGACTTGTTCCTAGGGTTGGTAGGTCCGTTGTGACTACGCGACCTTGGCAAGCTCGTGTGGGAATCCTTGGTTGTGGATTTTAGGGCATAGGCCGAGTTCATCCTTCGGGAAGAATTTTTATCGGCTCCCATTCACTCCCCCCCTCTCTGGTCGCCTAATCGGTCCTTCAACAAAGACAACGGCCAAGATTATGGAGTTCTGTAGGGTCTCTTTAGAAAAACTGCCATGGTTGACCGGTATGACCACTATTGACTTTGGTCAAGGGTCGATCTGTGCTGTTGATGTGGCAATGGACAGCTATGGGGGCACAACTAGTGTTTGGTCGCCGGGGCAGGCAGTGGACGGTGGCATTCGACCGGACTTGGTGGAGCATCACCGGAGACGGGCTACGCGACGGCTGTGGTGCACCAAAACATGCGCGGATTGGACTGGGAGAAATAGAGGGACATGAAGAAGCTCACCAGGAGGTCGTGGACAGTGGTGAAGCGGTGAAGAACGCGTGCGACGTCCGGAGGCAGACTGCGGGAGTCGGTGTCATGGACGGCAGCACTCTGGCGGTCTTCGAGCGGCTCCGAACAACAACGACATTCCTTGATGTCCCTGTGTGCAGACGTGAAGGGGAAGACGGTGAGGACAGGCATTCATGGCAGACGGAGAACTGCCCGGAGAGCATAGAGCCGCCGGAGTGTTGCGAGGGCATGTAGTAGTAACCAGGTGGTCGTGGAGGTGCTGAAGGTGAAGGGGGCCAATCTTTTGGGGGGAGCTGTTCTTTTTGTGGCATTCATAACTGTAGGTCGAATATTTGCAGCATCGACCGTCTTCTGCGCTAGACAATGGATCTGGGGAAGCCAATGCCTCCGACAGCTCCTGCTTCAGGTTGTAGATGACGACGTCCTCGAGGTAGTTGATGTACTCTTGATACGGGCGAATAGCTGGTGGATCCACCAATTGCGATGAACCGCAGTTCTCTGTTTGGGTGGAATACTGCAAAACGCAAGAAAATGTTAGCAAACCAAAGAAAGATGATGAACAAATTTGTGGACATTGCTTACCCATGTATATGGGCAGTGCCAGAAGCGACGACTGGAGTTGTTCCATCCCTCATACACATGCATCACGCAAAAGTCACCGTGTGAACATCTAGGCCACAACACAGTTTGCTTCGGTGCGTAGCTTCTAACTTCACGCATCGATCTGAAGTCACTCTTGCCTTTCAGTGGGAAATTGGCTTCGAAATCTAGAGATCGCTGATGCCACAACTCAGGACTGAAACCTTGTTCATCCCCACTCTAGGAAGTCATTGTTGAATGATGTGAGAAGAAGGCAATAGAGTGAATGGTGCTACATATAGGCAGAAGAAGGAGGCTGGCTGGGTGGTGGGCCCTCCGATCCGTGTGAAGGGAAACGAAGCAATGACTCGGAGAAAACACACTATAGTACTAGGGTACTGTCGCATTGTGGGCCACTCGATCTGTGGGAGGGGAACGTGTCAATGACTCGGAGGAAACACACCGACTCTGCATATGACAGTCACTATAACGAAACACACGTAACGGAGAAAACACACTCTAATGCAAATCGATTAAAGTTCTTAAGGATACTGAGGACAGGAGCGTCCGAGGACCGGTGGATGGTCGCTCCCTGGTGTGATGAGTGATTGACAACGTGGTGTGGACTGACTCTTGGCCGAGTATTGCAGGAGCAGGTTGCGGCTTAATTTGCGTTGGTGCAGGTGAAGAGCAGGTGCGAAAGGTCTATACCTTGCGGGGCCTCCGAGGAGTGGAGAGACAAGTAGGCTCGGCTCGAGGGACCCGGTGGCCAGCGGGGTCAAGTGCGGGCCGCATGGTGACAAGAAAAGCAAGACGAAGTCCTGGACAGGAGCCAGTGCAGGGTAGCGGCTCACGACCAGAGTCTGCACGCGGGGTTTGCGGCGGTTCACCACAAAACCGTCGGGTTACTTGGTTGAGCCACAAAACCAAGACCGGAGGCTCGGCGGGCGGAAAAGGGATCCGGGTGCGCCGAGAAGCTTCGATGCCGGCGGACACGTGGCGGGATCGCAGGGCTTACGTAGGGAGGACGCGGACTGCGGCGAAGGCGTGGCCGTGTGATGAAGAGGAGTGCTACATGACCTATTTGCCCCTGAGGGGTTTGTATCCTAAGTTTAAGTGCTAGGGGTGGCTTGGTCATTTGCCCAACCCAGAGGGACTCATATATATAGCTCTAGGGTTTTCTGGGCAAACTATCTATCCGGACTGCTCATCATTTCCTTGCTCTATAGGCGTAGATTTTCTTCACCGCTTTGTAGAGAATCTGACCTCTGAGTGTATGGAAGCATTCATGGTTGCGTTGATTTCCTTCTTGTAGCTCGTGTGATTTTCGTGTCTTTTTCGGGCTATTTTCGTTGGATTTTCGTGCGCGCCTTGTTCCATCGATTCTAAGGTGTTTGGGTTCGGATTTGTTGGTGGGGATCATGGATAGATGTCTTGTGCATCTTTGTGCTTGATCTTGACCCCCCAATCTCCGGATTTGGCCTCCGATTGAAGGATTTCGGTTGGAACCCTAGCCTTTTGGTAGAGCTCGGTTGTGATTCGATTCCCGGCGATTTAATTCGTTTGAGGTCTCAAGTTTTGGGGTATAGCATCCCCTAGGGACGCTTCACATCTCCCCCAAACCTTGTCTCAAGAGCTTAAGCTGTTTGAGAGATCCATGGACGGATAAGTGGTAGGGTGCTCGCGTTCTTGCTCTCAGCCTGCTGCTCCCGCGTCTGTTCGCACCTGGCGGACAGTCCACCTGGTAGGCACGGACAGTCCGCGTGGACCCGAGTTCGTCCAGTTCGTCGCATGTTCGTGCGCGTTCATGGTTCGATCCGTTGAGACAAGTGTTTTTGGTTGGGAGAGGTTTGCGGACCGTCCGCCCGTGCATCGCGGACCGTCCGCGCGGTACGAGTTACCCGCGGACCGTAGGGCACGGACCGTCCGAATTTCGAGGGGTGCATACTGGAGGTTCTGCATTCTTTTGCGGACCGTCTGCCCCTGACCCGCGGACCGTCCGCCAGGCCCACGCGGACCGTCTGCCCGGTCACCTCGGACTGTCCGCCCGGGACTTCACAGATTGCCTAAGTCCTTTGCTTCTTGAGTTGTGCTTCCGTGTTGCTTTGAGTTTGGGTTTGTTCCTAGGGTTGGTAGGTCCGTTGTGACTACGTCACCTTGGCAAACTCGTGTGGGAATCATTTGTTGTGAATTTGGGGCATAGGCCGAGTTCATCCTTCGGGAAGAATTTTTATCAACTCCCATTCACTCCCCCCCTCTCTGGTCGCCTAATCGGTCCTTCAATTGGTATCAGAGCTGGTTACGGATCTTCGTGATTCTAACCAGTCTAAGATCCAGAGATGGCGTACCAGGAACGGGGTTCGGGTCCTCCACACTTTGATGGTAAGAACTACCAGATGTGGCAGAGGCGGATGGCTGCTTTCCTCCGCGGCAAGGGTCAGATCCTGTGGGATGTCACGGTGAACACAGCATATGTTCATCCTGTGAACTTCCTTGCTCCAGGATTGAGGGACATGTTCGACGCCAACAACAAGGCGGTCGACTACCTGTACCGTGCTCTGTGTCAATCCGAATTCGATCGGGTTCAGACAGAGGACTTGGCGTGCAGGATTTGGGAGCAGCTGAAGAATGCTCATGCTGGGAACGCTTAGGTTCAAGCTCGGCTCTTTGTGACATACCGGAGAGAGTACGAGAACTTCACTCATCTCCCCGGTGAGTCCATAGATGCTATGTTCCAGTGGTTCACGGTGATTGTGAACAACATGAGGGCTAATGTAGCCATGCTCCCGTACGATGATCATGACAGGGCTATCAAGCTCCTGCACTCTCTGGATCGTACCGTGTGGAGTGAGAAGGTCGAGGCCATTCTTGAGTCGGAGAAGTATGAGACCCTCACGGTGGACGAGCTGTTTTCCAAGCTCAAGTCGTCCGAAGTAGACCGTGGGGTGCGTGCAAAGATCGAGAACCCGACTGACCCTCATAGTCTGGCTCTTGTTTCTGGATCAAGGACTAACGCTAACATGTCTTCGAGACAGTTCTCTTTGTCTTGTCTTGTGTCCATGCCAGATGAGGAGTTTGACGTGCTTGGCGAGGAGGATCTCGCGTTGCTGAGCAAGCGGTTTGAGCGCATGTACACGAACCGGAAGAACGCTCGGAGGAGCTCGGGCATGTGCTACCGGTGCGGGAAGCACGGGCACTTTATCGCTGAGTGCCCGGAAGCCATGGAGGTGAAGCCCGAGCACAAGCACCGTCCGAGGACCGACCACAAGCACCGCTCAAGGGACGACTACAAGGGCAAGAACAAGTCTGAGCGGAGGCCGAGGAGGAGTGGCGGTCACAAGAAGAAGGAGCGAGCGATGGTTGCCGGAGCGAGCGACATCGACTCGAGCTCTTGCTACTCTTCATCGAGCTCAAGTGATGAAGATGAGAACCGGCACAAGGGCAAGCGGTCAAGCAAGAACATCAACGGCTTGTGCTTCGCCGCCCAAGGCTTTTGCGGCATGGCACATAGCTCCGCAAGCAAGAAGAGCAACAAGGATGACTCGGGCTCCGACTCCGAGGATGAGGTAAACAATGATCCATCCTTCTTGATAGCGGAGAATGCTAGGTTGAATGACTTGCTTGACAACCATGATGATGTGCTTAGAAAGACCAACAAGGAGAAGAGGGAGTATAGGTCTTTGCTTGGAGAGGCTAAGGAGAAGGTGGTTGAGCTAGAGTCTTTGCTTGTTGATGCTAGGGCTCAAATAGATTCTCTTAAGTCTGCTCCTATTGTGACCAATGAACCTGAATGCACTGATTGTTCCACTTTTCTTGGTGAATTGACTGTGCTTAAGGAGAAGTATGCCTCCAAGGTTGAGGAACTAGATGTGCTTTGGGTTGAGCTAGATGAGATGAAATCTAGGCCCTCTATGCTTGGTGCTTGCACTTCTTGTCCTGTTTCGCATGAGAAGCTAGATGTTTCGCTTGTTTATGCTAGATCACTAGAGGCTCAGCTGAAAGCTCCTATTCCTACATCATGTTCTACTTGTGAAATAAATGCTGTGAAGAATATGGAGCTTGCACACTATGTTGATCGTTTGCAGGATGAGAATGATGAGTTGAGAAAGATGATGGGTTGGTTGTCTGGTCATGAGCCTAAGCTCCGGATGATGATTGAGGCATACAAGCGCTATAATGGGCAAGCGCTTGGGGCAGACAAGATTGGTGAGGGAAATGGTGAGGATGAGGGGAAGATTGGAGATATCCCAGAGCCACCAAAAACCCACCACAAAAATGCCTATGCTCCTAAGCCAAATTGATGGGTAAGACACAACCCCAGCTCCACCCGTGTTTCCTCCACACACAGACAACTTCCAGAAACCCATCAAGTTCAAGAGTGACTTGGGGAATGAGTTCTTTGGGAAGAAGGGAGAGAAACCGAGTGAGGAGAAGCCAGAGCCCAAAGAGAGCCCAAAACCAAAGCCAAAACCAAAACCCTTCCATTGTGAGCATTGTGGGAGGGATGGGCACCTAGCAGAGTTTTGCGTCAGGAGGAAGCGTGAGGAGAGGTTGGCTAGGGAGATGGCCAACAAGGACAGGTACTGCCCTTCTCGTGGTGTGCCTGAGCCTAGGTTGGTGCCAAGGGGCGAGGGTATGGTGCGTACCATTTACCCTCAAGAGAGGCGTGTGTTTGTGCCTCGAGGTGAACCACCACATAGAGAAGGTGGTAGGCGTGTTGGGCTTGGGCGTGGTGAGTTTGCTGTACGTTCCTTCGCTCATGGCCAATACGAGTATGGGGGGAACGATCGCAGTTTTAGGTCCCAGAGGAGCTACGGGCCACGGTCTCCACCTCGTGGTGCGCGTAGTCCTCCAAGGGGACGTGTGGGTGTTCCACCTAGAGGAGATAGGACGGATTTTGCTAACCCCACTTTTGAGCAAATGGAACGGCACTGGTTTGATTCATTTTGTACTAACCCCAGTGCTGAGTCGTTTGCTCACTCTCGCTCTCGTTTTTGATTTGCAGGTGGGAGGCTTGGAGGGCTTTTGGTTGATCGACTCCGGTTGCTCTCGACACATGACCGGAGATCGAAGGTGGTTCTCCAGCCTCACCCCGGTGATGACTAAAGAGTACATCACTTTTGGGGACAATGGGAAAGGTAGAGTGCTTTCAGTGGGCACGGTGAAGGTGAGTGAGTCTGTGACTCTTAGGCGTGTTTCTCTTGTCAAGTCTTTGGGGTACAATCTTCTTTCGGTTTCCCAACTTCTTGATGAGGGTTTTGAGGTCCGTTCCAAAACGGGCGCTTCGCGTGTTTTGGATTCTCGAGGTGATCTTGTGTGCACGATCATTCCCGAGGGTCTGATTTTCAGAGCCGATTTTTCTCAGTGTGTTGGCTCTTCTCGTTGCTTGGTTGCTGGTGTTTCGGCGGAGCTTTGGAAATGGCATAGGAGACTAGGTCACTTAAGTTTTGACTTGTTGTCACGCTTGAGTGGGCTAGGCTTGGTCCGAGGATTGCCAAAGTTGAAATACCAAAAGGATTTGGTATGTGCTCCGTGTAGGCATGGTAAGATGGTCGTCGCCTCTCACCCACCTCTGACGTCCGTTATGACAGAGAGGCCATGCGAGCTGTTCCATATGGACTTGGTTGGTCCAGCTTGTGTGTGCTCTGCGGGTGGGAAATGGCATGTCCTGGTGATAGTGGACGACTATTCTCGCTATGCTTGGGTTTTGTTTTTGGCTGCCAAGGGGGAGACGTTTGGTTTTGTTCGGGATCTAATCTTGAGGTTGAAAAATGATAGGAATGGAGATGCTATTCGAGCTATTCGTAGCGACAATGGCACTAAATTTAAAAACTCTCGTTTTGAAACCTTTTGTCGTGATTTGGGTCTCGAACATCAATTCTCTTCTCCCTATGTGGCTTGTCAGAATGGTGTAGTTGAGAGGAAAAATCGTTCCCTTTGTGAGATGGCTCGGACGATGCTCGACGAGCATAGGACTCCGAGAAGATATTAGGCGGAGGCGGTGAATACCGCTTGCCATGTTGGGAACCGGATTTTTCTTCGGGTCTTCTTGAACAAGACGTGCTATGAGCTCATGCACGGGCGAGCACCTAGAGTGAGCCATTTCAGGGTTTTTGGTTGTCAGTGCTTTATTCTCAAGAAGGGTAGGCTTGATAAGTTTGAGTCGAGGTCCTCTGATGGGATTTTCTTGGGTTATGCTAGTCATTCTCGAGCATTTCGTGTGCTCAACCTTGATACTAACCTCATCATGGAGACTTGCGAGGTTACCTTTGACGAGACCCAGCTATGCAATTCGTCTGTCTTTGAGTGTGCAGGTGACGACGAAGTTGGCAAGAAGATCTTTGAGGACGAGGCGGATGATGCTGGAGAGGATGATGGTGATGATGAAGCTCCAGCCGAGCATGTACCCTCTACTTCCACTACGATGACTACTGTGCAGGATGGTCCAGCCCCTACACCGACTACAATCCAGCAAGATCAAGTGGAAGCTGCAGCTGAGGGGGAGGTTGTCTCTAGGCGAGAGGCACCGAGGCGCGTTCAAGTTGATCATCCTCCCTCAAGAATCATCGGCGACATCAATGAACGTACGACACGGTCAAGGTCCAGGAATGTTTCTCACTTTGCTCATTCGGCTTTTGTTGCTACCTTTGAGCCGAAAGACATTGGGCACGCTCTCTCTAATCCTAATTGGGTGAACGCAATGCATGAGGAGTTAGAGAACTTTGAGAGAAACCAAGTTTGGGAGTTGGTAGAGCCACCACCACATTGCAAACCTATAGGGACAAAATGGGTGTGGAAGAACAAAGAGGGTGAGAATGGTGAGGTGGTGAGAAACAAATCGAGGTTGGTTGCTCAGGGGTATAGTCAGAAGGAGGGGATAGACTATGAGGAGACATTTGATCCTGTAGCCCATTTGGAGGTGATTAGGATTCTTTTAGCCTTTTCTGTGGCTAAAGGGTTCAAATTGTACCAAATGGATGTGAAGAGTGCCTTCTTGAATGGGTTTTTAGAAGAAGAGGTGTATGTGAAGCAACCACCGGGCTTTGAGAGCGCTGAGTTTCCTCACCGGGTGTATAGGTTGAGGAAGGCGTCGTATGGGCTGAAACAAGCTCCCCGTGCTTGGTATGGCCATTTGAGGGGGTTCTTGTTCAGCAAGGGGTTTGAGATGGGCAAGGTTGATAAGACTCTTTTTCTCCTCAGGCAGGGCGATGATATCCTAATTGTTCAGGTGTACGTGGATGATATTGTCTTTGGCGGCTCGTCTCATTCTTTGGTTGCGAGGTTTGCAGAGGATATGAGCAAAGAATTCGAGATGTCTATGGTGGGAGAATTGTAGTTCTTTCTCGGGCTTCAGATCAAGCAGGTGAAGGAGGGAACCTTTGTGCATCAAGCCAAGTACACGAAGGACATCATCAAGAAGTTCAAGATGGATGACTCGAAGCCCCTGTCGACACCGATGAGTATGACTACAGCGTTGGATGCGGACGAGGACGGAGAGCCCGTGGACCAGAAGGAGTACCGGAGCATGATCGGCTCCCTCTTGTACTTGACGGCGACGAGGCCGGACATTCAGTTTTCTGTGTGTCTGTGCGCTCGTTTTCAGGCGTCGCCGAGGACTTCACATCGGCAGGCCGTCAAGCGGATCTTCAGGTATCTTCGATACACTCTTGAGCTTGATCTTTGGTACTCGGCGTCCTCTTCTCTTTCGCTTCTTGGGTTTTCGGATGCCGACTTTGCGGGGTGTCGAGTCGATAGGAAGTCGACTTCAGGGACATGTCAGTTTTTGGGATCTTCACTTGTTTCTTGGTCTTCTCGCAAACAGTCTAGTGTAGCTCAGTCTACCACAGAAGCCGAATATGTTGCTGCCGCTAGTTGTTGCTCACAGCTACTTTGGATCACATACACGCTGAGTGACTTTGGTGAGGAGTGTTCCCATGTACCTCTCATGTGTGATAGCACGAGTGCCATTAGTGTTGCCAAAAACCCCGTGCTCCACTCCAGAACCAAACATATAGAGGTGAGGTACCACTTCCTGAGAGACAATGTTGAGAAGGGAAACATAGACCTCATCCATGTGCCAACCGAAAAGCAGCTTGCCGATATCCTAACCAAGCCTTTGGACCAAGCTACATTTGCCTGTTTGCGAGGGGAGCTTGGTGTTCTTTTCCCCTTTTGAGTTTTGGTTGGGGGTTTGATGTACATACTCATGTTGCATTTTCATTTGTGTATCATATCATGTTTGCATCTTTGTATCATAGACTGCATATGTATCATATGAGATGTGCTTCTCCTATATACTTGGATCACTATGATATGCTAGATATGAGATTATGACTTTGCTTTTGATGCTCATATGATGGATAGCGATGCTCTTGATAGCTTTGGGATGTATGTGCTTGTGGATGGCTTATTTTTGTGAAAATGCTATATATGATCCTCTCTTATGAGTTGAATGTCTTTCATGCTAAATTTGTGCACTTATGGCTATAGCTTGCTTAATTTGTGCTTGGAACCATGTTCTTTCCATATCGGGTCAAAGACCCATCTATCATCATGGATGTTTAGCCTACATGCTACCTTGTGGAGAAGCATAAGCTTCTTTTTGCCGCAAAGGCACTTCATGTACCATGCTTAACTTGTAAATCTTGAAATTGGTATATGAAATGCTTATGCTTGAAAAATATGCTTCTATGTCATGTATGCTTTAAATTCCTTATTTTGGGTGCTAAACCGTTGCATGATGTTCACCGTTGAGAAGTCTCACATTTAGAAGTGGACACATGGCTCGGTGGCTTTGACATGACATGAGATAGCGTATAGGTGTTTGTGATGATCTTGTGATGAGAATTTGTAACCTTGCATGAAGTCTGTGAGTTATATGTTGTTTGTGCTCATTTTGATCATGTTTAGGTCCTATGCTCATGAGAGGGAAGTTTTTGTGAAAAATTCTTTATTTTGATCATGGCTACGTCACATGCTTATATGTCCCTATCTATCTCGTTGGCGATGCTTGTACTAAATTTGTGGCAATCTTGCTTGTCTATGTCTCTTTTTAGCATGTTGTAGTGCTCTTTGTCTATTTCAGAAGCACATGCTTGCATTTGTAGACTTGATTCATGCATTACCAATAAGGGGGAGAGATAGTACCCAATTCTTGTGTTTGGGGGAGAAATGCATTTGTTCAGGGGGAGCTTGCATTCATATGCATTTGGGAGCTCTTTTTCACCTGATTTTAGTTGTGCTCTTTTGCCGATGGTGTCGAGCCCTTTTGCCTCACCTTGAGGAGTCGGCAATTTTGGAGCATTTTATCTCGGTTGTGTCGAGCCGTTGCCCTTGTCTTAGGGGACCGAGATTTTTCTCTCTCAAGTGATCTCATTTTGGCTTTTCATTGGCTTTTGATCACTTGTTTGAGTTTTTCAGTCGTTTTTTTTCTTTTTCTCTTTTCTCTGAATTGGTTACTATGTGTGTGTTGTCAATGCACTTATCAAGGGGGAGATTGAGGACAGGAGCGTCCGAGGACCGGTGGATGGTCGCTCCCTGGTGTGATGAGTGATTGACAATGTGGTGTGGACTGACTCTTTGCCGAGTATTGCAGGTGCAGGTTGCGGCTTGATTTGCGTTGGTGCAGGTGAAGAGCGGGTGCGAAAGGTCTATGCCTTGCGGGGCCTCCGAGGAGTGGAGAGACAAGTAGGCTCGGCTCGAGGGACCCGGTGGCCAGCGGGGTCAAGTGTGGGCCGCATGGTGGCAAGAAAAGCAAGACGAAGTCGTGGACAGGAGCCGGTGCAGGGTAGCGGCTCACGACCGGATTCTGCACGCGGGGTTTGCGGCAGTTCACCACAAAACCATCGGGTTACTTGGTTGAGCCACAAAACCAAGACCGGAGGCTCGGCGGGCGGAAACGGGATCCGGGCGCGCCGAGAAGCTTCGATGCCGGCGGACACGTGGCGGGATCGCAGGGCTTGCGTCGGGAGGACGCGGACTGCGGCGAAGGCGTGGTCGTGCGATGAAGAGGAGTGCTACATGACCTATTTGCCCCTGAGGGGTTTGTATCCTAAGTTTAAGTGCTAGGGGTAGCTTGGTCATTTGCCCAACCCAGAGGGACTCATATATATATCTGTAGGGTTTTCTGGGCAAACTATCTATCCGGACTGCTCCTCATTTCCTTGCTCTATAGGCGTAGATTTTCTTCACCGCTTTGTAGAGAATCTGACCTCCGAGTGTATGGAAGCATTCATGGTTGCGTTGATTTCCTTCTTGTAGCTTGTGTGATTTTCGTGTCTTTTTTGGGCTATTTTTGTTGGATTTTCGTGCGCACCTTGTTCCTTCGATTCTGAGGTGTTTGGGTTCGGATTTGTTGGTGGGGATCATGGATAGATGTCTTGTGCATCTTTGTGCTTGATCTTGACCCCCCAATCTCCAGATTTGGCCTCTGATTGAAGGATTTCGGTTGGAACCCTAGCTTTTTGGTAGAGCTCGATTCTGATTCGATTCCCGGCGATTTAGTTCGTTTGAGGTCTCAAGTTTTGGGGTATAGCATCCCCTAGGGACGCTTCACATCTCCCGCAAACCTTGTCTCAAGAGCTTAACACGTTTGAGAGATCCATGGACGGATAGGTGGTAGGGTGCTCGCGTTCTTGCTCTCGGCCTGCTGCTCCCGCGTCTGTTCGCACCTGGCGGACAGTCCGCCTGGTAGGCGCGGACAGTCCGCGTGGACCCGAGTTCGTCCAGTTCGTCGCTTGTTCATGCGCGTTCGTGGTTTGATCCGTTGAGACAAGTGTTTTTGGTTGGGAGAGGTTTGCGGACCATCCGCCCGTGCATCGCGGACCGTCCGCGCGGTACGAGTTACCCGCGGACCGTCCGAGCGTAGGGCACGGACCGTCCGAATTTCGAGGGGTGCATACTGGAGGTTCTGCATTCTTTTGCGGACCGTCCGCCCCTGACCCGCGGACCGTCCGCCAAGCCCACGCAGACCGTCCGCCCGGTCACCTCGGACTGTCCGCCCGGGACTTCGTAGATTGCCTAAGTCCTTTGCTTCTTGAGTTGCGCTTCCGTGTTGCTTTGAGTTTGGGTTTGTTACTAGGGTTGGTAGGTCCGTTGTGACTACGTGACCTTGGCAAACTCGTGTGGGAATCATTTGTTGTGAATTTGGGGCATAGGCCGAGTTCATCCTTCAGGAAGAATTTTTATCAGCTCCCATTCACTCCCCCACTCTCTGGTCGCCTAATCGGTCCTTCAGATACAAACCGAGGACCCTAGTTGACGATGTCATGAAATCCGGAATTATTTGATACAATCCGACTAATACTCTAGGTCTACTGAGTACAACGGGGGTATTTCCCCTTCCTGATGGCATCCGGCCCAGCTTCCCTGGCCCGGCGAGCCCTCTCCCTCTTCCTCTCCCTATCGGCTTCACAGGCCTGGGCCGCTTCACGTTCTCTCATCTCCTGGCGATTGTGCATTTCCTTCTGCTCCTCCTTCCTTTTTTCCTCTCTCTTTTCCCACTCAACCATGCGGAACCACCTCTCCCTTGCATCACGGCCAGCTCCCTCGACGTACCTCTTATCGAAGTCAAACTGCTCGGTATCTAGCCACTGCTTGAAATCACAAAGAGGAGGTGGAGTCTTTTTTCAAAGACAAGTCAACAAATAATAAAACACAAATGACAAATGAATAATCGAGAAATTTAGTAAGTCCTTACTTTGGCTCTAAGAATGCGATCGAATGGCTAGATCGGGTCGTGCGCATAGTTGGCACACATGAAGAACCTCATCCCGTAGGCGTACCCCAGAACCGTGCACCTGACAAGCTTGCAATTGTCACCACAGAAGCACATAGGAGTGTCGATCCCCTTTGGCACCTCGACATTGTCATTCCTCTTCGTGAGGAACTCCAAGTCCAACTCAGGACCTGAGGAGGCCAATGTAAACCTGCAAAACAAGATGAGAACAATCATAGGCAAAATAATACAAATGAATCAGCACAATTAAGATGACACGAAATAGCAGTTCAATTATTACAATACAATACCATGCATAAGTTCGTACAGGAAATATTAGTTGACATATTACAAATTCCGAAATTAAATGTCCTAACATTACAAGAAACTATGATCATCTGAATCCTGCATTGTTGCTACGCCCACGTCCACGTTCGCGTCCACGTCCGGATGGGGGTTGGGAGAGTCCTGAAGGTGCTGATGAGCCCACATTGGCCGTAGTTGGTGCGTTGCAAGCATAATTTGGAGTTGTGCACCTCTTGTACGCGTGGCCCGTGTTGTGGCACTTGTAGCACATCACTACTGCAGGTCCAGCTTCTGCTTCGTCCATGTTGTTCCTAATCCTCTTCTTCTTCCGTCTTCCAACACCTTGGCACATCTCAGGATCTGGATTTGATATGTGCACATCATTTTCTTTGGGGTTCCAAGTATTCCAAACAGTTTCCTTGTCGTAGTACCATGGCACGTACCTACGGTAGCTGAAATTTTGAAGTTCATAACATACGGAGATCACATGTGAGCAGGGGGTGTGTAGTAGCTGCGGCTTCTGACATGAACATTTGCATATTTGGTTGCCAAGTTCACACACTTGTTGCGTCTTTTCACACGATGGGCCTAGACGCGTTTTCCCTTTGCACTCAACCTCATATCTCCACATAATTTCATTCTCAGCAGACTGGTACAAAGGCTGCGCTGTGACCTTGTGAAGAAGTGCTTTTCCCTGAGCCTTCTCGAAATACTTAGTCATTCTAGTGCAGTATACCATTTGAGTGTTCCTCAGAACCTCATCCGCTACCTTGCTCCTTTGGTAAAAATTTTGCATTGTATGATACATAAAGAACTCAATGATGCCAACTAGAGGAAGAGGTCTTGAACCACGAAGCACACAGTTGTAGACCTCAGCAAAATTAGTGGTCTTTATCCCATGCCTTGCTCCGCCCTCATCAAACATGAGACACCACTTTTCCTTAGGCTCATTCTGAATCCACTGGCTGAAGGTCTTCACAGCACGCCCTCTTCTGCGCCTAACTTTAGGGCCATGTAATCCCACATCCTCGAGAGAAATTGGCTCCTCTCCAGGTTCAGGATTCACTGGCCTCTTTGCTATCTCCTCTGATGCCTTCTTTGTCAGGTCATCTAATTTCTTCCAGATGGCATCGAACTTCTTTTGCTGAGTTTGCTCACACAACCGCTCAAACAATTTAGACAGGGCCTTGTTCTTGAACTGGTTGTGGAAGTTTGCTTTCATGTGCCTAGTGCACCACCTGCTCTTAACATCTGGCCAAAATGGAACTCTGTATCGCTCTTGGTTGCCATCTTTCATGTCACTTATTGCTTGCAAAATACCTTTGTGCCTATCGTGTATGACACACATTCTGCACATCCTGCACCACCATGTTCTTCAACCTATCAAGGAACCAGTACCAACTGTCACCGTTCTCCCCCTCCGCAAATGCAATGGCCAAAGGAAGCAACTGATTGTTACTATCAGTTGCCAGAGCTGTAAGGATTGTTCCTTTGTATTTACCTGTGAGAAAAGTGCCATCTATGCAAATGACCGGTCGACACAGTTTGAAAGCCTCAATGCAGGCACCCAATGCCAAGAATGACTGCTAAAGCACAAGCTTGTCTTGTTGCTCCTCACAAGGATAGTCCTTGATATCATAGTAGCTGCCAGGATTCATCTGAACTATTGTGTGCAGTAAGTTAGGCAAATTGTGGTAGAATGCTTCATAAGTACCCCACCTATGCTCCAATACCTTCTTCTTTGCTTGGTATGCCTTGCCGTAACTGATGGTGTACCCGAATTTTTCCTCAATTGCACCGATAATGGCCTTCGGCTCATAAGAAGTACATTTCACAATGGTAGGGTACATGTGGCTTGCAACAAAATTGGCTGAAATGTTTCAGTGCCGTGCATCAATCCGATCAAGGGTACAACTGTGAGCCACCACTTCTTTCACCTCTAAGTAATGATCCCACTTCCCCTTATATGCATACACACGAAAAGCACAATCCTTCTTCTTGCAATGCACATCATATATCCTCGAAGAGCTCTTCACTACCCTGAACTCCCTGTGCAGAGTCAAGGTGGACCACTGCTTGACTGCATCCTTCACATGTGCAGTACTGGGGTACATGGCGCCTACTTTAACCTCATTCTCCGTGTACTCCCAGGGCACATTCTCACCATGATTAACAGTACACTTAGTGGCGGAGACAGGAATTTGGAGTTGGGTATTCCCAATTTCCCATCTTCTAACAGATAAAAAAAATCCAGATGAACAATACAATAGGTCAGTATAGATAATCGATAAAATAAAGGTACAAAGTTGTTCAATTGCGATGGCCTGAACAAGAGAAGCATCTGGATTTTGAGCTTCACTCTCAATGGATACTGGTTCTGGCTGTGGTGTTGCTGTCGAGACCACCTTCTGTGCCTTTGCCTTTCTTTCCCACAAAGTCCACACATCGATCGGCTTCTGCTTCTTCATTTTGCAATTTGCAAAGCTCTATGATCTACACTTCGAGACATAAACACTAATTAACAAATAGTATATCCATTGTGTGCGATAAAATTTCTAATTTACAAAGCTACTGAGTGCTAATGAGCTAATCTGAATACCTGATTGGCTGATTCCTGAAGACTGAAGTCCTGAACGGTAATCTCAGGCCACCGCCTCGCTGACTCGCCGCGGGCCGTGACGACGGGGCGCCACCGCCTCGCCGGCTCGCCGCAGGCCGTGGCGACACGCCCCGTTGAAGGACCGATTAGGCGACCAAAGAGGGGGGGAGTGAATGGGAGCCGATAAAAATTCTCTCCTATGAGATGAACTCGGCCTATACCCCGATTGCCACTCGGATCACTCACACACACAAGAGCGACTCTAAACTAGGAACACACAAGCCTACAAGTCCTAGAGATAAGCCACGAATCAAGAAGCGGAAGCACAACTCAACAAGCAAGGGACTTAGGCAAACTGCGTTGCTCAGGGCGGACCGTCCGCGGGGTCCTAGCGGACTGTCCGCGAGGAAGGCGCGGACTGTCCACGAGGTCACTGCGAACCGTCCGAAATAGCTGCCCGAACCTCCAGAAACACAACGCGAAAAACGGATCGTCTGACGCCTACCCGCGGACTGTCCGCCACACACGGACCGTCCGTACTCAACCCACGGACCGTCCGCCAAACCTCGTGCACAAAAAAACCACCGACAAAATGGATCGAACGGAAGACACGAAAGAACTCGCGACGAACACGAAGAACAACTGGCTGAAAGCCTCCTCACGGACCGTCCGCACGGGGCTCGCGGACCGTCCGCCAGGAGCACGGACAGCAGCCCGAGCTCGACCCTTTGAAGGTCAACCCTTCCTTCCTTTCACCCGATCTCTCGAATCAACCAAGGGAAAGCTACCAAATCATAGGGGAAGGTGAAGCGCCTCTAGGAGATGCTATACCTACGAATTTGGAGCCTCAAATCCACTGAGACGAGAGGAATCGAGATTCTACCGAGCTCAACCAAAAAGCTAGGGTTCCAACCGAAATCCACAAATCGGAGGCCAAATCCGGCGTTTGAGGGATCAAGTTCAAGCACAAAGATGCACACGACATCTATCTATGATTCCCTCAAAGAGAACCGAACACAAACGCCTCAGAATCGACGAATCGAGCCACGCACGAAAATCCTCCAAAAATACCTCCGAAAATCGCATAAAAGAAAAACACTCGGGATAAAATGATTTGGCACAAGATTAAGAGAATGATTTCACTAAGAATCACTTTGCCATATCCGGTTACAAGCCACTCACAAGAATCACAAATCTTGGATGGCAAAAAGCTCAAACAAAGAGCCACACTCACCTCTCTCCCTCTCTCCCAAAGAGCACCCCAAAATGAAAGAGAACTCCCACCACTAGCCAAAGAGTTAGCTGAAAATTCAGCCACTCCTCCTATATATAGGTTCTCCGGAAATGACCGAAGTGACCGTACACTAGGAGTTACAATACAAGCCCTCACAGGGGCATTTTGGTCAACACATGAAGTTCTCCATCAGACGGCTGCACATCCATCGGGCCTTCGCGTCCTCCCGATGCAAGCGCCTTGATCATGCCGCGTGTCGCTCGCTTCAAAGCTTCTCGGCGCGCCCGGATCCCGTCTTCGCCCGCCGAGCCTCTGGTCTTGGTTTTGTGGCTCAACCAAGTAACCCCAACGGTTTTATGGTGAACTGCCGCAAACCCCACGGACTCGGTGCAGCCTCCACGCCAATCCCACTCATGACTTGGCCGCCACGTCGTCCCGGCTCGGTGTTGGTTTTCTGCAGTAAACCAACCAAACCCCGCGTGCAGACTCCAGTTGTTAGCCGCTACCCTGCACCGGCTCGACCTTGGTTTTGAGGCTCAACCAAGAAACCGTACACGACTTCGTCTTGCTTTTCTTGCCACCATGCGGCCAGCACTTGACCCCATTCGGCCACCAGGTCCATCGAGCCGAGCCTACTTGTCGCTCCACTCCTCGGAGGCCCCGCAAGGCTAAGACCTTTCGCGCCCGCTCTTCACCTGCACCAACGCAAATCAAGCCGCAACCTACACCTGCAATACTCGGCCAAGAGTCAGTCCACACCACGTTGTCAATCACTCATCACACTAAGGAGCGACCATCCACCGGTCCTCGGACGCTCCGGTCCTCACCCGTCGCCGGCCGCCCCCTACTAGCTGCCAACGGGCAAGGGTCGCGGCTCTGCTGCAGTGGCTGCTCCACCCACCACCCCCAGCTGCTGGCTATAGTGCCTCCATAATCCGCCCTACCGCACTCCGCCCCTCCGTCCCCGCGGCTGCCTGCCGTCTACCGATCTACGATTTAAAGTTCGAGATTTGGGGGAACGGAATGAGGAAGAAGAACAGCAGAACGGGAAGCGAGAGAAGCAGAGCCGTGCCGCGAGGTCGTGAAGGCGTATCTGACCGACGTCATCCAGGGACCAGGGGTCACCGTGGGAGGCAAACAGGCCGGATTGTGGGCCGTTATTTGTAATTTGTAGGCCGAAGTTGGTCTGGTGGAGAGAAGGATTTCATTTGTTGGTTTGGGTCACTTATTTGGGCTAAGTTTGAACTCGGTAATGGAATTGTGGCCCACGAACGAATGTATATGTGTATTACTCTGTACATATATTTGTTTTTTTAGGCAAAGTTGGGTATTCCTGGGAATACCCAGGAATCCAGCTGCCTCCACCACTGAGTACACTGTGAGAAATTGTAAATCTGCCAATCCCAGGGCACATGATCCTCAGACTGATCATAATCATCATCTAAAGAGTCCTCTTCCAATGCATGTTCATCAGCTTCTAACTCTCTCTGATAATGTCTCATCACCTCAGGGTTTCCTTCTCCCTCATCAACAAAACCAGTGATACCATAACCTCTAGATGTCTCATCACCTTCAGAATCCCCTTCTTCGTCCTCTTGTTGTTCCCCTTCTTCATTACCTTCCCTCTCGTGCACATCCTCAGCTTCCTCATGCGCTTGACTGCTAGACCCACCCTTCTGGAAAACTTGGACAAGCAAAATCATGGGCAAACCAACTCGGCATGCATTTCTGATAAAACTCCTCCATTGTGGAGTCCCTTCAAGTGGCACGAGCTCCCAATACACATATTCACTTCTGTTGAATAGTGCCATCACAGACAGGCATTGGTGCTCTAAATCTACTGCAAATGCCTTGACCAACCAGTTAGTTATACCCTCCCAAGTTCTTTCTGCTGCTCTTTTAACATTTTTCTCAATTGAACTAAAATTTGACAAATCAACTCCTTGTGGACCATATATAATTTCTCCAGATCCATAATACAATTTGACTGTGACTGTCTCTGATATGTCTGATTCATAATAAAAAGTAATAACTGCTATCAAATACTACATCCAGGGACTAACAAACAAATAGACTAATATCTAAACTAAAATTGCAATCTAATCCGCCGAAATCTACACAGTTAACAGTAAGTATGTTACGTAATATAGTCTAATGAGTGTCAAATATGTAAACTATAATCTAAACTACAACCACAGATCTATACTCTAGAAATCTATACCATCCAGAAATCTATAGAAATCTAATGAATTAATAGTAATTATATCTAGGTAAAATTACTAAAAGAGTTCAAATCAGTGAAATACCTGAAATGAAGCGAAGAAGCAGCTGAGCTCCGCTGCTCCGCCCCCTCCACCTCCCTCTCTTCTTCTTCTCAACCCTAAACCCTATAACAGGAACTATTTCATACCACAGATCTAAAGAAATCTAGTGAATCAATACTAATTACGCTTTCATTACATCTAAGTACAGGTGCAAAAAGGGTTGAAATCAACGAAATACCTACAATGAAGTGAAGAACCAGCAGAGCTTCGCTGCTCCGCCCCCTCACCCTCTCTTTCTTTTTTTCTGAATTACTATGACAATTTCGGGCTAATTTCCAGCTCTTCTAGAGGTCTGAAGACTTGTCGCCGTGGGCCACGACAGCAGCAATGTTTACCGCTGTGGGCCACGGTGGTTGCAGATCCCTACTGCCGTGGGCCATGGCGGCTGGGCCTGCCGCCATAGCCCACGGTGAATAGCGGTCAACCACCATGGCCCACGGCGGCTGGCCTTCCCGCCCTTAGGCCCCGTGGCGGTTGGCCCAACCGCCGTGGGCCACGGCGGCCCCCGTGCGCCATGGTGGTTGGAGGTCAAATTTGATAAATTTTGAAATGGTCGTATATTTTTGCAAAATGAATTAAAAAAATATAAAAAAAATTCAAGGAGAGGGCTGGTTCTGCTGGGCTTGGCCCGCGAGCGAGGAAGAAAAAGGCCGAAAAGGACTTGGGCCAGATTCGGTATTTCGGCCTGTTGCGGATGCAGAGAAAAGGAGAGGGCGAAGGTGTGGGCTCATTTCGAGCCGGGTTAAGAGCTTGGGCCTTAAAGATATGGGTATATATGTTTAGACAGAAAGAGAGAGTAAGAGATTAGGTTTAAAGAAAGATTTAGAGAGAAAAAGGAATAGATGTGTTTTAAAGAGAGAGGAGATGTGTTCTATAGAGAGGGGGATGATTTGGGTTGACTAGATCCAGAGATCAGATTGAGCCCTTAAAAAGGTTACAGAGGCTTTATAGATAGAGATACACGGGTTACACCTATAAAGGAAACTATTCGAGTTTAGAAAACTCAAACTCATTTTTTACACAAGAAACATTATGCGTTCAGCATGAATGCAACAACTCAAATATTTATAACCTATGATTCATTTATTTAATTTAGAAAATATTATTTGTTTTGAAAGGACTGCACACACTTTCTATTTCTTCTAACAAATTTTAATGAAAATTTTAAATACTAGCCAAATTGCAAACTAGGGTGTTACAAGGATCCCGTCAGGGCGGCGCACGCAGGGTTGCTCTAGGATCGGCAGGCCACCTAGAACGCCTTCGAACGTCGTGAAGATGAAGGAAGGACAACAAGTAGTAAATTGGAAAAGCTAGGGCAAAGACAAAAGTAAAGACAAAATGATAGAAGGTAAATGTATTTGATAGATTGGATGATGAACCTCAATTGGTCGTGGCCCTTTATATTTATAGGCTGGGGAGGTCTTGCCCCGCAAGGAAATCCTTTTACAAGCCGAATCTATCAGGACTCCTTGATTTAACCCGGATACGGGAGGCACTGGTCAGGGGCACCGGTTAGACCGGTCCACCCGGCGTGCAGAGCTTCCTGAAGGCATATATCTCTCATCCGAAGTCCAAATCGGATGTTTTATATATGAATCTTGGTATACTCGACGAGAGCTATCCAATGATGAAGTCCAAATTGAATTTTGTGGACTTTTACCACACCGGTCTGACCGGTGGGACCCACAGGTCGGAGCGGTCCGGCCAGACCTATGAATTTTGGGCGCGAACATATGCCCCTCTGTTTTCAATACTAGAAATCAAGCCTTGGCCAATGCCTATATTTGGTTGCAATATGGCTATTTTGGTTGCAACTAGAATCAGTTGCATCGAAGTCTGGTGGTGACAGATTGTTGCAATTGGAACAGTGCAATAGCATCAGGCAACCACTTAAGATGTAGCGTTGCAACAGATTTTGCTATTGTAATGAACAAAAAAGACTACTGCAACCAATATTTGTTTGCAAGAATCAATATTGCAACGAAGAAAAAAAGCCTATTGCACCTAATACTTGGTTGCAAGAATAAATTTTGCAACGATTAGATTGGTTGCCTAAGGTTCTATTGCAACGAAACACTTGGCTGCAATATTTCATGATTGCCATGAATGAATGTGTTGCAATATAAAAGTATTGCCACTCCAAAACTACGTGGCCATATGGTCATATTACCATGAAGGGTGATCCATTGCATTATAGTGCTTTTGCAACATATCAGATATGGTGGCAATAGATGATATGGTAATGCAATGAAGTAGTCTTCAAGGTAATATACGGAGGTTGGAACGAATTTGTGTTGGTGGTAATAGAGGTCACATGCAACAAACAATTGTTGGTGGCAATAGATAATACGATAATGCAACGAACTAGTCTTCGAGGTAATATATGGAAGTAGCAACAAATTTGAGTTGGTGGTAATAGAGGGGCTCATGCAACAAATAATTGTTTGTGGCAATAGATGATATGATAATGCAATGAACTAGCCTTCGGAGAAATATATGGAAGTTGCAATGAATTTGAGTTGGTGGTAATAGAGGGCACATGCAACAAACAATTGTTTGTGGCAATAGATGATATGATAATGCAACACATAAAGTTCGTCGCAATAGTGCATATTGCAACCAAAATCAATGGTTGCCTATTATTCTATCACAACGAGGGTAACTTGAATAGTAGTTTATAAATTATTTTCACAGCATGCACATCACATATAATAACTCATACATTCATTAGTTAAAATTGTTTCAAACCAAAGTAACACAGAATGACCAGAATTCTGCTTAAAAGAACATGACCACAACTAACAAAATAAAGACACCATATTTAACTAAGTTCACAACATTATTTAGCATATAATAAATCGATCTAAAAATGAGTTCGTTGGTTGCTCCATCACCCATCAGCTACACCATCATAAATAACTTTGTAACTTGTCATTCTTGTTGGTGCTGACCTTCAACATTAAGCCATAGAAGCTTTCTCTAATTGTTTTGGATGTCCGAGTTTCTCTGCGATTCATGAAAACATATATGATTAATTTCATGGAGTAATTAGGAATCATAGAACAAGAGCAATTGAGATCAAACAATTCCAAGCACATTCAGCCCTAGAAGGAGAACAACTGTGTCTTGTCACTGCTAGGAAAAAATGTTTAACAATTCAATCTATAAATAAATTATGTGAGAATCCAATGGGACACTAGAGTTGTAAAATGTAGTTTATTTGTAACCACACATTAAACAAAATCTATAGCAACAGAAATATGTTTCAGTAGACACTAGATCAGTTATTGAATCATCTTAAATGTCAAGTGGAAAACAACTGTAGTGAGTAAAGAACTTGGAATGAAAAAGTTTATTAAATCGACATGGTAAACATCACTTGTTTCTTTACTGGAGGGCATACACAACACAAGGCATAGGCAAAAATCTTGCAATGTCATGGTAAACATCACGTGCAAATCAAGTTATGAGGATTCAAATCAAAATGTTATTCATACCTGCTGATTGTTTTTCTGATTACGAGTCCTCAATAGCTGATAGAAAGTAACAAAATTCATCATTGATCCGGCAACAACATTAGTTTTAGAAAAAAAATATTACTAGCTGAAGTATTCTTTACTTTTATGGTCTCAGGTGCAACAACTTCCTTTTTTTTAGTCATCACGCTTTGTGGTTCAGTAGTCTGCCACAAAGAAACTTTGGTGTAAACAAAATGCATTTCATTTGGAAGCATGTGTGGGGATCAGCCTCTAGAACAGAATTACCTATACAGCATCAGCCTCTAAGCGTGGTGGTGTGATGAAGTTCTAGTCAGTAGGTCCATTTGATTCATTTGTGGAGATCATGGTCCCAGACATAGCCTGTGCAGGACAGAAGGCAAGCGAAATTAGAGGAATACATGGCTAAAACAATAGTTGAAACATGTTTCAAAGGGGGTACCTGTTGCAAAAGCTGGCGGAATTCTACCCTCATTTCAAACATTTGTTTCTTACTTTCTACCTTATCTTTTTCCCTTGGTGAAACTTCATTTGCAAACTGTTCTTTTAGTTCTCGAACCTCTTCTTGTTGCTGCATTCTTTCTTCTTGGGCATCCAATTCAGCACAGGCTGCATCTTCTTCTCTTTGTTTCAGTAGAGCTCTTTGTGTTGGATATTTCTCCATGTATCCACGTCCATGAGACTTGTATGATTTTATTCCAAGAGTTTTTGAGTAGTTGACTTGAAAAACTAAATTTTCCTCCTCAGGCGTAAGGAAAGACCTATCCTTCCCTCTTTCTGCATTGTTAACTTCGATGCAAGCTTTTTCCTAGGTGTAACATGTCAAAGAAATTAGGAGCATGTCAGATTAAACAATTCCAAATTTTAAGGTAAAAATGCTGTAATTTTAATGATGCAAACATACACAATGACTCACATAAACATCCCTAGCTTCATCAGTTGACCATTCCCCCTTTTTATTGGTGTGAGTAGTCATCCAAAGTTACAGATCAGTAGGTTGTTGACCATTAGCACGTTTTGTCTAAGGTGCCAAAAATGTAGCATTAGGTGATGACCATACATTTCGGAAAGTAATCTGCACATTAGCTAATGTAGTTATTACCTGTTCGAAACGAATCTGGGAAAATGGTTTCGCTCCCATGACATGCTTAGTCTTTTGTTTCTTTCGGGTTCCGGAATTCTTTGTGCTAATTTTCTGCAAAAGGTGTATGAGCAAGCGCTGTCAATTGCATTACAAAACTGAAATTACTAATGAATTTGGTCACAAACAAACCTGGAAGCTCTCACATCCAAAGTATTGGATCAAGTAGTACCACTCCACGATGTCTAAGTCCTCAGGCTTATGCTTCATACGTTCAGCATCAATGGAGTATGCCTTGAATGTAGAACTAAATGAAGCTCTCCATCCTTTGTACCTCTCTGGGGCAACTTTCAATATCTTTTCACTAGCATCTTCAACAGCGTCTAAGTCCCAAATTTTCTGTTTGAATGTAATGACCAATATAACAGTACTGTAGAGGCATTGAATTCATTAGATTTTGGTTAAAGCTCAGAATCTACTTACCATCATCTCGTTTACTATTGATTCTTTTAAAATTTCCTTGAATGTCTTCCAATATTTCACTCCTATAAGTGGAGTATTTTTTCTAGTGAACACTACAATCTCATCCACAAATGTACGGCTGTTGTCACCACAAACTCCTCCTGTCAAGGCATCAAATTCAATTTTTAATTTCTGAGTTCCGCTACTGATTCTCTTAGCAGCTGCTTTATAACCTTTGAGACATCCACGTCGACGGGTTTTGGATCCACCTAATTCACATCTGAGACAAATATAACACGCCTGATCATCAAAAGAGTATACAACGTACATTTTTAAAATAAGAGAGAAAAGCAGATATCATTCTCTTATTTTGGTTTTCTTGCATGAGATGGCCTATTATTATTGTTTGCTGTCCTCCTTTCCTGATTTCCCTCACCTCCCTCACCTTCAGACAGCTGATCATCTTCTTGTAATAACAATACTACACACAACAAAAAAATAGCATTAATTTATTCAATGAACAAGTATTTGATGATAAGATGAAAGAAATTTATTTACGCATATGGCGACGCCGGCCTGTGTGCCCGAGCCATTCCTTGTATGCATCGATTGTTTCGTCCCTGAAGTCATCCCTCAAGTTTGTGAATCATGATTCCCCAAATGCAATTTCAAAACAACATTATATCCGATCCTAACCAATTTAATGAGTTATGCAAATAATGAGTATACCTATTTTTGGGTCTTCCTCTTGCATTTGTACTAACCAAACCTTGTAGGCATCAAACTGCTTATCTGTACTAGTATCAGCATGTTTTCGCTTCCCCCCTGTTGTTTAATCGGCGTTATGTTGACATTACCCTCAACTTCGGGCTCCTTTGACATTATCAACCTGATTTAATTAAAAAACTACAATTTAATTTGGTTGAACAAGGGCATGCAGCAACAAAGTCTAGTATAAAAGAGTGAATTCAGAACTGTATATGACTAAACTAACTATAAACATGCAAAAAAAACAAAGTCTCTAATCATCAGACATTATCAACCTGATTTCCTTTTGCTTAGCATTGTCATGTATCATTTTTTCTATGTGTCGTGAATATTTGATGGGCTCAATTGTAGCTACATCACCTCTGCAACGCTTCTTGTAGTACAAATAGTCCCTTGATCCATAACCCAATTGTTCCTTGAAATAGGTCAGGTTATGAAATGTGAGATGAACTCTATCAACTTCAAAGTCGATAAATTCACCATCCTCATCAGCATGCCCCTTAAATTGGAAATAAATTGTCCATATTTTATTCGTTAATGGTTCACTACATATAAAACATAGAAACATTAGTACGTCCTGCTTATTATACTATGAGTTATCGTAATATGATCTAATTATAAAAGTATAATTAAATTTGGTTTAATAAGGACATGCATGCAGCAATAAAGTTTAGCATAAAAGTGAATTCATATCTAAACAAACTATAAAAATACCTGTCATCGAACTGCCTTAAAGGTACATGTTAGTATGTAAAAGTAGATTATCAGTAGATGTAATACATCATTCATGAACCAGACCTTGCTTTATTTTCTAGCAAAGCTCTTAAACGGGACAGCCGCACAAGATACTTTCCTTAGCCTCAAATTAACAAAGCAGGAAGGATGATGATGATGTTTATGGTATATAACTCTATAATCTTCTTTAAAGTTCACAAATGTAGCCAAAAGAAAAGTCGCGTGTGTGGAGTATTATCATGCATGACAATTTGTGTACCAAATATTTCAACTTCTTCAACACCCAAAGCACAATCAACAATAGTAAAAAGAAAAAAATTATGAAATGTTTTGACAAACATTGTACAGTAGGCACATGCAAGGTGACATTCACAGAGAATAACCATGCAGTTAATTAAACAAATACAGTCCTTAATGCTGATTTCTGATCAATCTATGCATGCATGAACATATCTGGTCAATTATTATTTCTGAAACAAAAAAGAGTGCTAACCCTAACCTGTCATCGCCAATGCTTGATGACAGTCCCAAGATCCGCTAGGCTAGAAACAAAACAAGTGCTAACCCTAACCTATCATCATCGTCAAGGCAAGAATACGTACCCAAGAGCAAGAACAACAAGGGGCAATCCAAATGAAGGTAGCTAGCAGATTTATTTAGTACCTCATTTCTAGGAAGCGTATTACCCCTAAGCCATCGTCGCCAAGTTTGTCATTATTCTAGGGCGCATATCCTCTGAAGATTTAGCAATGAGGAAGGAGGCTCGGTGAAGTTGACACTTCTGCATGTGGCGGTGTTTGAAGATGCGCCAATTTTTTTTCATGGTGTCCAGCCGTGGTGGCGCGCCGTCTCCGTCGCCGTCGTGGTGGTAGGGGCGGGGTTTGAGTAGTGGCGGCATCGCCGTGGCTTGACATAACTAGGGAAGACGATGAGTCGAGGTGCTGGCGCGGTTTGAGGAGTCGCGGCGGCAGGCTAGTGAATGAAAAGGCCCACGAGGCCACGATGGCACGCGGTACGTGGGTGTTAGGCGCGCTAATTTGGCATCCAAATGATGCTTTGGCGGGCTGTAAAATACCAGAGGGAAAATTGAGTACGGGACTTGGTATATGCACAAAATAACAAAATTTTCATATGTGAAATTACAAAATAATGAAATTTTCATATGTAAAAGTCCACACAGAAAATTATATTCTTACAAAGTCGGATATAATTGTCCAATGAAAAGGCATGATAAATGAAAACAAGAGTGAAGGCCAAACTTTGAATATTATGTTGTGCCATGTTTTGTCTCGTGAACTCGAGCATAAACGTAACCCTAAAACAAACTATGACACATTAGGCCCACCAGTCATGTCCTTGCTCGCACAATGCCTTCAAGTTCCAACAGCATCGTCGCGAGGAACACGAGAAGGCGAGCGAGTTCCGTGGAGGAGTCCGAGCACCGGGGTGGACCAAACGGAGTGAGAAGTTGTGTGAGAGCAAGATCCACCAGTGCCTAGCCAGACACGAGAAGGAAGATATGCCAGCGATGCTAGGGTTCATCTTAGATAAAAGCCTAAACCACGACCATAGTGAGTAGACCCTCCAACTATACCCATATAGTTAGCTCTTAAGGGCACCCACAATGTTTGAGCAGTGACAGATTGGAGCTTGTAGACTAAATACGTACGAAGGGGCCCAACTGTGTCAAGCTCTTTCAACATTAGATACAACAGTTTTTCAGTAGAATATACTAGCTGATTAGAATGAAAAATAGAGGATAAATGAAATACTAGAGAGGCAAGGGGGGTAGGGGCCAAGTGATGAGGACATCACCGGTATGTACACGGGCCAACGGGCCAAAACCGGGCGACACAGCACCTTGACAGATTCTAGAAGTCCACTTGTTTCGACAATTCCCGCCAACTCAGATATTATTTTCACATTCTACCGGTGCCACTGGAAGATCCATCAAATTGTCTTTCCAACCATATAAAGAACGTCCCAAACGGAGTCCGTATGAGACCTTGGCGTCCGTTGCAAGTTGGCCCAGTCATGCAGTCCGAATCGAGCGCCCAAAACGTGTTGGCCTTGATCTCTTTCCATCTTTGGGACAAAAGTGACGTGGTGGCCTGGTGGAGGACGTGTGGAACACTTGGACTTGGTCCCCAATCAACTTCTTTGGTCCTCCATGCCTTCCATATGTGTCTAGCACTATTTTTGATCGAGGTACGTATTTCTGAAATGACAATGAACAAGCATTATGGTGCAACAACAACTCATCAAATGTAATGAATATAATGATGATATGGAATTGGTTCACCTTGGAATCAAAAGTAGTAAATATGGTTGTATCTGAGCCGGTGATGTCCTCATCACTCTCTCCTTCTTGGCTGCAAGTCGTCCTCGACTTGCTCCGGTGGCATCCAAAGGTCCTTGCCCTGATATTCGAACACTGAGTGAATAGTATGCTACAAAGTGACAACCAACAATGCTCCCGTTTTTTAGGCTGACCCTGTTGCTTAAGAGAAAAACTAGAGAAACTTTGCAAGACATCATTAGTGTTAGTGTAGCCCCATATTTTATCATGGTCTTGTAACCCAAAAGGATATTTTAGATTAGAGCAAATGTAGACTTTATGCACCAAATATTCTCTTTTTGAATTATATTTGCCAATAAAGTGATATGTATGATCAACCAAACATTTCAATTCAGAATATGCAAAAAGTTTCTCCTATAAACAATTTAGATCACAAAGAATATCAAATTCAATATAACCTAGAGTATTTAAAGAACACAACAATTTCAGTTCATCTTGTGCACAAGTAATAGGATGAAAAATCTTTTCTTCAGCACATATGTATGGTTCCAAACCAATTGTATCACACTTATTCACTACTTGTGGCATAGGAGTAACCGATACATCAGTGCACCAGTCCTCTTTATCACAAGAAACAACAACTAATTCATCTTGTGACAAAAGTAGATCAGTAGCAAGTTCCATTATTTTTTGCTCTAGTATGGCATGCATAATGGACAACTTTATAACATTGTGGGCCTCATCATTCTTGCAGATATCCATAGACAATAAAATTTCTTTTTCAGCACTCACAGCAAGCCAAAATAATGAAGCAATATTGTTGTATGATTTGACAACTAACAAGGTTTGAATTTCAGAATTGAGTCCTTTCATGAACCTACTCATATTATCTTCCCGACATTCTCGTAATCCACCAAACATGACACAAATCTTAAAGGTATGATAGTATTCCTAAACAGTCCTACTACCTTGCATCAAGTTGTCTAATTTTGCGTGCAAACAATCGGCATAATATTCAGGAACATATTCATCTCGAAAAAGCATTTTAAAATCTTTCCAAGTTTGTGGAACTTTGTTGTGCCTACAAATATGTTTTCATGTACTCAAAGCATATTTTGTTAAAGCACTAGAAGCAACAAAAATCATTTGATGTTCAGACAATTCATAGTTATCAAATTCTGCATCTACCTTAAACTCCCAATCAATGTAAGCATGAGGATCAAACATACCAGCATATAACGGTAGGTGCTGAATGATATCTTGAATGTGAGGGTCTAGCTTCCAATGCTCAAAAATCTTTGTATCACCTGCCATGATCAGTAGAAAACAAGAAACACAATAATAATATGCATTCTCCTGTCAACTACTAGGATGTATTGTGTGTAATTATCTCAAACTGAACTTGTTCAAACAAGTTCTTACAAGTTCTTACCTTGCTCGACAGGAGGGTACGGCCACCAACAATTCTGCAAGTTTGGAATGAAGTGTATTGGCACCACAGCAACAAAACCTATCAAACTGTAGTTGGATATGTGGAGCTATAGGTGGGCTGAAACAAGGAATGGACTAGCACCACGTCAGTTATAAAACCAAGCTGAATAATCGTTCAACGGTGGTACTGTGCTGGTCCTAGGATAAACCATGCCAGAGATGTGAGCCTAGGCACAAAGGTAATCACAAACAAAGAGGAACTAGCACAACACAAGGAAAATACCAAGTTCACCCCCCCTTCTTCTTCTTCTTCTTCTTCTTTCTCTTCTTGTCTTTTTTATCTTGTTTTTTTCTCCTCTTTCTTTCTTTCTTTCACTTTTTTTCTTCCTCCTTTTTTTCTTTCATTCTGTAAACTTTTTTCTCAACACCACACTTTGTTTTTCTCAATATCAAGATAAATCCACAAAAAAGGCTTATAACACAGATTGCAGATCGTCAATCTCCAGGACAGTTGCGGAATGCTCAAAAGGAATTCTGAGACAAGACTATATCCGTTGGAAAGGTAACAAGATAAGCTTTTCAGATTGTATCTAGACACTTGAATCAGACTTTAGATGGAACTGTGATGGCGAAAATGCGGCACTGATGTATATGGTGATGCTGGATCTCGTGGTGACAGAATGTGATATAACTCAAAACTCTAAAGGATTAGACACTAAGACCAGCAACTCGATAGAAACCGATGCAACCGAAAACTCAACAAGCCCTAACTAAGTAGTACTAGTAAAGGCTCAAAAAGTTTATAGGATTGCAGGTAAACTGATCAACTATTTTATTTGGCTTTCCTGGACTATAGGAAAAATAAAGACAACAATGGATTGATAGTCTCTCACCGATAAACCTCACTTCGATACCAACTGATGTGAACCCACTAGGGTTTGTGCGTGATCTTTCGATGAGAAGCGTGGGGGATAACTCGATTGAAGGAGACGACGTTCACGGCTCAACTACAACCTTTCCAGGGATGTGCCTTAGCAACCGATACACCACCTCCTATGGCTGCCGTGATCATGTGGAGCGCATCAACCGTCACTAGGGCACCCGTTCCTGCAAGCAATTGAAGAAAAAGCAAGAACAAGTATAACAAGTAACTCAATTGCAAATGTGGAGTTGAAAACCAATTTAATATCACCAAGTTGGGGTTCCGAATCAGGTAGAATGGGTGGTCTAACCGACACACGCGTATACAAGGAAGTAGCAATGGCTAAACTTACATCAAAACAAAACCCATCTGTTTATGACGGCTATGGGGGTATATGAGAGGGTAGGGGCACGACTAGAACCTGGTGGGGGTCGTGCTCCAACCCTAGGACGTGCCCCTATGGGCTCCGGCATGATACACGGGCCCATGGGCCAAAACCGGGCGACACAGCAGCTTGACAAATTCTGGATGTCCACTTGTTTTGACGATTCCCGTCGACTCAAATATTATTTTGACATGTCACCAGTGCCATTGGAAGCTTCATCAAATTATCTTTCCAACCATATAAAGAACGTCCCAAACGGAGTCCGTATGAGTCCGTGGCGTCTATTGCAAGTTGGCCCAGTCATGCAGTCCGAATCCAGCGCCCAAAACGTATTGGCCTTGATCTCTTTCCATCTTTGGGCCAAAAGTGACGTGGTGGCCTGGTGGAGGACGTGTGGAACACTTGGACTTGGTCCCCAATCAAATTCTTTGGTCCTCCATGCCTTCCATATGTGTCTAGCACTATTTTTGATCCAGGTACGTATTTCTGAAAATGACAATGAACAAACATCATTGTGTAACAACAACTCATCAAATATAATGAATAGAATGATGATATGGAATTGGTTCACCTTGGAATCAAAAGTAGTAAATATGGTTGTATCTAAGCCGGTGATGTCCTCATCACCATGACCCCGTTTGGCCTCCTTGAGGCTCCGTCTCTATGTGTGAGATTGTCATGCATGTGGGCCTAAATTTGTTACGAGTTATTACTAATCAGAGCTTCGCCTGTTGAATAAGTTGGCGTATGTAGAGCCAGTAACCATTACGACAGTGAAATTAAACTACATACCAACATATCCATTACGAGTCTCTCATGTCTCTTTTTGATATATGGTAACACCATATGTCAGTGATACTCATGTATCGATTAGGAGCCCATTATGCCTTCTAGAAGATAGGAACATAGGTGCACACTGTCTAGAAGGCCGTACTCATAACCCCTAACTAGTTGTTTGAGCAAACGCAAATAATTAACAACTTTCTAGAAGATACACACATATATAGGTGAACACTTCCTAGAATGCCGTTATGCCTTCTAGAAGATACGATCATATATAGGTGTACTCAGTAGGTACTAATTCAAGTTTGTATAATTAAAATATACCATAGGACAAGAAAAAAGAGAGGGAAGATTAGAATGTGATTTAATAGGGTAAATGTTAAAATGTAAATATGAAATAAAAAATTGCTATGGGCTATAGGTATAATGAAAAAATTGTTTAGATGAAAAACATTGTGCTATGGGGCTGTAGGGCCAAGCCAGGCCACAACAGGCTCAACTGGCGAGCGTGAAGCCCAGCGAGCGGGAGCCCGAGTGGGTCGGCCGGCCCATTAAGCCCCATAGCACATGAAGTGAGCAAGTAGTGATGGATGTTCAGTTCGGAGTTCGAGATTGCAAACACGCCTCCACCTTTAAGCAGTGATACACCCTCCTAAGTATCTGGTGTGGTACTAAATGAAGACGAGTGCGACACCACTACAAACAACACTAACAGGCTGGTGCAGAGGATAAAATGACTAATGGGCCGATGTAGTGGAATAAAATGACTAAAGGGCCGGCCCGATCCGTCTATAAACCTATTCCCTCCAGCCTCATCCCCAATCCCCTCCAGTCCGAAATTCGCATCCACCTCAGCGGCTCCAATGCATCCACTTCCACATGGCGACCGGGCAGAATGGCGGCAGCGCGGCTTCGAGCGGTGCCAGAGGACGGAGTTGCAACATCGACGCTTCCAAGGCGAGCGGTGGACGGACGGGACACAGTGCCGCAACGTAGGTGAGCGGCAGCCGCGGAAGGAGCGACCGCATCGAGATATTCCAGGCGAGCGGCGGCGGTGGACGGAGCGGCCGCATCGAGGGTTTCCAGGCCAGTGGTGGCGGTGGACGGAGGGGCCACAATGCCACAATGTAGAAGTGCGATGCATGTGGGCGATTCATGTCACCTACACTGACGCTTACCCCAACCTCGTCATCCTCCAGCACGTACAGCAGCACCCTAACCTTGTCGTCCTCTAGTACGTATGGAGCCGCCACATCCTCCTCATCGTCCGACGGCCCGCATCGCCTAGTTGAGTCATCGGGTAAGGGTAAGCAGGCCCTAATCGGATGCAAGCATTCCCGAAATGAAGTCAAGTAAAGTGCCACACCCTCTTCCTGTGTCCATGTCACATGAGGTATGTTTGAGTTAGGATTTGTTGGTGTTATTTTGAGGAAATGATTAGCTATTGACGAATTTGTTAAAAAAGAAAGCTTTAACACATTAGGTGGATATTGTTTAACTGTGTACATGCTTAAACAATCAAATGCTAAGTCGTGATTAATAATTTGTTGGTATTGAGTTGGATTTTGTGATGCTTAACTGAACTTGGCTGTGTTGGCATCATTGAAAAATGCCTGGTTAGGCAAAAATGGCTGTTTGATTCATTTTTTTGTACATTTTTCTAATTATAGAGATTAAGTCCCCTCAATTGAGATACTAGTAGCTAGCGCAGTAGGGTTGTTGATGGTTGAAACGCGTAACAAATTTCGATCCACAAGCGTACGGACCACTACACCTTTTTCGCCACGTGGATTCCCTAGGTTCGCGAACAAATTCGCAAGCGCAAGGATACACCGTTGTAGGACTTCACTTAAGGAGTATTCCAAAGGGTATCGAATCCAAGGAACGGCGAGCACTACCTCCTAGGCTAGCTATGGTCCAAGGACACCACTCTATAGGATGAGAAGAAGATGGAAAGGATCCGGCTGATAGCGTACAGAGTTAAGAACGGTCTCTCAATTAGGAACTCTCATTTCGGGCACCAGTTCCCTCCTGGCTATAACAGTTGGTTCTGGCCGAAAGCTCTATGTCGTATCCGGACGTGGAGGAGTACAAAGGGTCCAACGGCTGTCACTACCGCGGCCTACCTCAAGACAAACCGTGGGATACGGGGCAAATGCAGGATAACCCGCAGTCTAGACACCACGTCTACACCACCGATCACTACTATAGCACGGCTACATCTTCACACCCGTAGCAACACTATAGCACTCCATATAAATACGAAGCGACGAACCCACGAGGGAGAGACTAGAACTCACTCAGTATTAGCTATCTCATGAAAGTGATCACGGAAGGACTTTGGTCTAGTTAGAGCATACAGAGTACCCACCTTATTCTAGTTAGACTAACAGGCATACAAACAGAATTAGAAACTTATGAGCTGCACCGGAAGATCAAAAGGTTGAGTTCATGAAGAACACAAGCCTCTAAATCAAGAACGGATGAAGAACATAAGAGCTATTCAACAATGTAGAAAGCCACTTTAGTCTAAATAGAAAATGTTGAAATACTCACTTTAGTCTAAATGAAGAACAAAGGCATCCGTAGAGGTTCGTTCTTGGGGAAAGATGCCAAAACACCATGGCACATCCCCAAGTCACCCCCTCACCTTCCTTCTAATCTCTAAGCACTAGCAAGCCAGCACTAATCCTATGCAAAGGCACTCCTCTCTTAGAGAGGTAGGAGCCCAAAGGCAAAATGAGGAGAAGAAGTGTGTGTCCTATTCTAACCCGTCTTTTCTTCTATTTATATGCCAATGGGGGGTGTGAGGAGCCCCTTGTCTGCCTTGGGCACAACCAATAGGGTGGTGGCATGTGGCACTGAGGAGTGGGGGCCAAGTTGATGTATCTTGCGTGAGAAGGAGTTTGAGGCGGCTTCCTACCTGTGTAAGCTACTGAATCTTGCGGTGTAAGTTTCTGGGAAGCTACTCATTGCAGCCACACCTTGTGCATGTGCCCCATGCTGCTGATGTGGCATGGACCCACGCCAGATGTGGGCCCTGCTGGTGGGTCCTGCGTGACGAGGTGCGGGCCTGAGGTGACGTCATCTATCCTTTGTTTGTTTATTTCATATCTTTCTCATACGGACTCCGATGTAGACAAATAATATATCCATTTCGATCGTCTCGGCAAGCCCGTTGCAATGTTGCAGACCAATTTGGCATTTGATATTGTTTATGATGATGCCATATCGATGCCATTGGTTTACTTGCTCTCAATTGTATCACTCCATGTGCATTTCGATGTGTCCTGCAACAAAAGATAGAAACACCAACACTTGTGGAAACTGTCAGTATAAACCCCTATTCTAGTGTTGATGATCACTTTCCATTTATTTTATGCAGGAATTGACGGCCTAAAATTGGTACTTATCAGCCGTCAACAGAAGTCGCGACACATCAACCACCCGGGGGCCATCTTCAACCCGCCGCCGCTCTACCACCCTACGCGCATATCCCGGCGGCCGCGCGGAAGGCCGAGTCTCGTACAACCACTAGCTACTCCGCATGGTGGTCAATGAGGACGTGAAGCACGAGGATCCTCCTGCGCCACCAAGCAATGTAGGATTCACCCCAGGCTCAAGTAGGGGGAAAGAGAAGGCGGCAGAAGCAGATGAGGTCAGTGTGCTACAGGAAATTTGGGTTTTTCTTCTTGTGCTAGTTCTAGTGGGGTTTTTGTTGTGTGTGTTCAAATCTCTTGTTGTGATCTAATGATTCAAGCACTATTTATGTTAGTAGTCCTTTAGAACTTTGATCTATGATGTTTAGGTGAACTTCTTTTCATGTGAAGACGCTAAGCAAACTCCTAATTGCTTTGAACAAAACACTACTGTGTTCTGTGCTAGTATAGTATCCAGTGACATTATGCCATTACGATTGAATAAATTCTTGAAAAAGAATCACTTTTGCTAGATTCAATTGTTGCCAGGTTCTCTGATGGTAGATGATGATTCACTTTTGGTAGACCAAGATTCACTTTTGCATGTTCTCTGATTCATTTGTGAGTACTTTTTTGGTAGATTCTTATTTGTTGTGCTAGTTCTAGTGTGGTTTCTGTAATGTGGGTCAAATCTCTTGTTATGGTACAATGATTGAAGCACTATTTCTGTTAGTGGATCGAACCTCCAGAGTTTCCTACCGCTTGGTTGCGAGGGGACAAAGCACCTGCTCTGGAAGCAGTGGCTATGAAATGAGATCGACCCATCCCGTTGTTCTTATTGCCACGAACTCTGGGAAGCAGGCTTTCGATACGTAAAGGTGCCATTGTTCGTATTGCCATGAACTCTGGGAAGCAGGCTTTCGATACGTAAAGGTGCCACTGTATGACAAGGAGAAGGGGAAGCAACAGAAGAAGGTGAATTAGTCTCCCCTAAAACCATCGTATTGTTCATTCCTCATGATAGAAACTAGTTCATATGCTGAATGAGTTGGTAGTTCCTTATTAGTTGGAAGCAGCATAAGTCCCTCATGATACTAGCTCATATGCTTGTTCTTTTGTCTAATAGAAACTAGTTCATATGGTAATTTAGTTGGTAGTTTTTATAACAGAATCACCGTTTGGTTTTGATATTTTCTTTTGTCAATAATAATAGAAAATGTTGACTGCTAGTCTTGCACACATTGTTTAGGAAAAAATAGCCTTTTTTTCTTCATAACTCAATTTGATGCCAAAGAGTTCCTGTAGGACATGTGAAGAAGAAGGATTAAAGCTTTGTGATGGCATGACATTTAACTAAGGAATGCTGAGCTGGCAGCAAAGGTAGATGAGCTTGGCGTAGAGCTGCTGCTGCTTTAAATAATATGTTGAGTAATGTGCTAGCTAAAGAACAATGGAATTTAGTATGTATGTAGTGATGTAGTAGTACTCTGCTTCTTCTACTTCTGATGAACAAGTAGGTTTGATGAATGGGGCTTTTGTGTAATGACCCTTGTGAAGTGGCATTACTTACGTGTGGTGAATGCTTGTGTAATGCCCATTGATGAATGGGACTTTTGTTATAATGTATATCTTTTAACTATTTGTCGATGGTGAGTGTGTTCTTGAGCGTCATAATTCCATCAGTATTGCTGTCTATATTTCTTGAGTGAAAATGGAATTCTACCAGAATTCTATCAATGGTTGCGTTCTTGTTTTTTTTTAAAAAAATCAGCAAAACAACAATAAAATGATAAATACATTACTTTGCTATCAAAACATTGAGTGGCCCAATGGATTGGGCAATACATTCTCGTTGTACAGATATAGGTTCGAACCCTATGTTGCCCAAGTTATTTTAATTTATTTTAATTTAATGTTTTATTAAAAATACACATTATAAACACACTTGTGGGTCCTATCATGTGTTTTTAACTACTTGTGGGTCCTTTCATTTCGGTTTTTTGTAGCTTCATACAATAACATTAATTATCCACCGGGTGCACTATATTTTATAGAAGAATGTGAGTTTCATTTCTAAAATTCTTTGACAAACTTGATGTTTGCTCACCATAGTCTCCACTAGGGATGAAAATTGACAAGTACCTTTTGGTAGTATGGACATCTTATACTCCACTACTCATTTTAGTTTTCATTCACCTTCTCAAATAAGCAAGACTTGGATACGTGGTCAAGTATCCTACCACAACAACACAAGATCCATAATGATGTACTCATCCTGCATAACACATTGATGGAAAATATGGACTCAACAATTGTTTCAAGTTGTATAAGCTTGTATTTGTTAAGGAACACGATGCAAACAACATAATTATTTTTTTAACTACACTTGTTCAAAATTACAGCAGTGGCCCCCACGCAGATGTTCCGCCAGGCGCGGGAGCAGCAGCCCGAGCCCGACCTTGCAAAGGTCAACACCACCTTCCCTTTGCCCGATCTCCCAAATCAACCAAGGGATTGCTACCAAATCATAGGAGAAGATGAAGCATCTCTAGGAGATGGTATTCCTACGGATTTGTAGCCACAAACCCACTGAATCGAGAGGAATCGAGATTCTATCGAGCTCAACTAAAAAGCTATGGTTCCAACCGAAATCCTTCAATCGGAGGCCAAATCTGGAGTTTGAGGGGTCAAAATCAAGCACAACGATGCACGAAACATCTATCCATGATCCCCACAAAGAATCTGAACACAAACGCCTCAGAATCGAAGGAACAAGCCGTGTACGAAAATCCAACGAAAAGACTCAAAAAAGACACGAAAATCACTCGAGCCAAGAGAAGGAAATCTACACAACCATGAATGCTTCCATACACTCGGAGGTCAGATTCTCTACAAAATCATGAAGAAAATCTAGCCTAAAGAGCAGGGAAAATGAGAAGCAGTCCGGATGGATGAGTTGCCCTGAAACCCTAGAGCTATATATATGAAGTCTCTCCGAGTTGGGCAAATGACCAAGCTACCCCTAGAACATAAAGGAAGATACACACCCCTCAGGGGCAAGATGGTCAAGAAGCGATCTTAATTCATCAGGTGGCCACGCCTTTGCCGCAGTCCGCGTCCTCCTGATGCAATCCCTGCGATCCCGCTGCATGTCCCTCGGCATCGAAGCTTCTCAGCGCGCCCGAATCCCATCTCCGCCCGCCGAGCCTCCGGTCTTGGTTTTGTGGCTCAACCAAGTAACCCGACGGTTTTGTGGTGAACCACCGCAAACCCCGTGTGCAGACTCCGGTCGTGAGCCGCTACCCTTCATAGACTCCTGTCCACGACTTCGTCTTGCTTTTCTTGCCACCATGCGGCCCGCACTTGATCCCGTTCGGCCACTGGGTCCATCGAGCCGAGCCTACTTGTCTCTCCACTCCTCAGAGGCCCCGCAAGGCTAAGACCTTTCGCACCCGCTCTTCACCTGCACCAACACAAATCAAACCGCAACCTACACCTGCAATACTCGGCCAAGAGACAATCCACACCATGTTTTCAATCACTCATCACACCAAGGAGCCACCATCCACCGGTCTTCGGACGCTCCGGTCCTCAATCTCCCCCTTGAAGAGTGCATTGACAACACACATAGTGAGGATCGGAGCGTCCGAGGACCGGTGGATGGTCGCTCCTTGGTGTGATGAGTGATTGACAATGTGGTGCAGACTGAATCTTGGCCGAGTATTGTAGGTGCAGGTTATGGCTTGATTTGTGTTGGTGCAGGTGAAGAGCGAGCGCGAAAGGTTTTAGCCCATGTGGCCTCCGAGGAGTGGAGAGACAAGTAGGCTCGGCTCGATGGACCCGGTGGCCGAACGGGATCAAGTGCGGGACGCATGGTGACAAGAAAAGCAAGACGAAGTTGTGTACGGTTTCTTGGTTGAGCCTCAAAACCAAGGTCGAGCCGGTGCAAGGTAGCGGCTAACAACCGGAGTCTGCACGCGGGGTTTGGTTGGTTTACTCCACAAAACCAACACCGAGCCGGGATGACGTGGCGGCCAAGTCATGAGTGGGATTGGCGTGGAGGCTGCACCGAGTCCGCGGGGTTTGCGGCGGTTCACCTCAAAACCGTCGGGGTTACTTGGTTGAGCCACAAAACCAAGACCGAAGGCTCGGCGGGCGGAGACGGGATCCAGGCGCGTCGAGAAGCTTCGAAGCGGGTGACACACGGCATGATCGAGGTGCTTGCGTTGGGAGGACGCGAAGGCCCGATGGATGCGCGGCCGTCTGATGGAGAACTTCATGTGTTGACCAAAATGCCCCTGTGAGGGCTTGTGTTGTAACTCCTAGTGTAGGGGCACTTCGGTCTTTTCCGGAGGGCCTATATATAGGAGGAGGGGGCTGAATTTTCAGCCATCTCTTTGGCTAGTGGTGGGAGTGCTCTTTCATTTTGGGGTGCTCTTTGGGAGACAAGGTGAGAGGAGAGAGTTGGCTCTTTGCTTGAGCTTTTTGCCATCCAAGATTTGTGTTTCTTGTGAGTGGCTTGTAACCGGATTTGGCTAAGATATTCATAGTGAAATCTTCCTTCTCAATCTTGTGCCAAATCTTTTGCTCCCGGTGTTTTTCTTTTTCTGCAATTTTCGGAGGTATTTTTGGAGGAATTTTCGTTCATCGGATTTGAGTGTGTTTTGGTGGGGATTTCTTTGTGGGATCACTTATAGGTCTTGTGTGACCATTCTCCTGGTGATCTTTCACCCACAAATCCCACGAATCGGGTCGGATTTGAAGTTCTTCCTCTCTACCTCTAGTTCTTAGTGTTCATCACGAAATCCTCGATTCCGCGAGAATGAGTGGGTTTGAGGCCTTCTTTCTTTAGGGATAGCTTCTTCTTGAGGCAAATCTACTTCCCCTAAAGTTTGGCTTCAATCCATTGGGTGAATCGGGAGATCGGTGATTTTGAGGAAAAAGCTCCCTCTCTAGGGTTCATAGCCTAAATCATTTTTTGGTGGTGATGGCTTGATTTTTTTGGGGAGATCTTTTGGGAAAAGCTTCTTTGTGGTGTTGAGAAGCCTTGGTTCAAACCTCGTTATTTTTGGAGGTCGTTTGATCGAGTTTTGACTTTTTCCCTCTCCCTCACGAAGGCTGAAATTTTACTCCGGGAAAAAGCCCGGAATCTCCCGACTATTGTTACGGACTTTTTACTCTGGACTTTTACTCCGAAAACACCGGAGACTCCGGGAAAAAGTGCGGAGACTCCGTATTTTCCAGTGGAGTTTGCCTAGGCTTGTTCGATTGTGCTTCCGCTTTGCTTCTAATCTTGCCCTGACTTGTTCCTAGGGTCAGTAGGTCCGTTGTGACTACGTGATCTTGGCAAGTTTGTGTAGAGGTATTTGGAAGTGACTTTGGGACATAAGCCGAGTTCTTGGAGGAGAATTTTTATCGGCTCTCATTCACTCCCCCCCTCTCTGGTCGCCCAATTCGGTCCTTCACATAGTAACCAATTCAGAGAAAAAGGAAAAAGAAAAGAAACGAACCAAAAATTAAACAAGTGATCAAAAGCCAAACAAAAGCCAAATCAAGATCACTTGAGAGAGAAAAATCTCGATCCCCTAAGACAAGGGCAACGGCTCAACACAACCGAGATAAAATGCTCCAAAATTGCCGACTCCTCAAGGTGAGGCAAAAGGGCTCGACACCATAGGCAAAAGAGCACAACTAAAATCAGGCGACAAAGAGCTCCCAAAGCATGAATGCAAGCTCCCCCTGAACAAATGCATTTCTCCCAATTTTTCTACCCCTTGATGCAAAACTCCCCCTGGATGAATGAATTGGGTACTTTCCTCCCCCTTGTTGGTAATGCATGAATCAAGTCTACAAATGCAAGCATGTGCTTCTCAAATAGACAAAGAACACTACAACACGCTAAAAATGAGACATAGACAAGCAAGATAGCCACCTATTCAGTACAAGCATTGCCAAGAAGATGGAAAGGAGCATATAAGTATGCGACATAGCCATAAGCAAAATGAAGCATTTTTCACATAATTTCCCTCTCATGAGCATAGGACCTCAACATGGCCCAAATGAGCACAAATAACATATAACCCAAAAACTTCATGCAAGTGTTGGGATAGAAATCTTCCCCGAAGAGGGCCAATAGCCGAAACGGACTAAGGGTGGGAGAACGTAACAACCAAACCGAAGAATAAGAAACTTGAAGGTAACTGAGTGCAAGAAAATTTAGTCACCTTCCAATCGCCCCCCATTTCATTACCATCGGGTCCTTTTTATAGGCCCGTAACAATTACGCTTTACAACACTTGCCATTGCTTTTTCACCTTGTGCGAAGAATCACAAGGGCATTTTGGTAACCTCGTAGGGATCCGTACTCACAAACTTTACAGAGAATCACTTTGCACCTTGCTTCTCCACGTGTCTGCTGCCGTGGCAATTTCATCTTCGCATGTCTGCACGCGCTTCACGCGACCCTTGCCGAAGTTTTTCCCCTCCTGCAGGCCTTCTTTTGATCATCGCTTCGCACCTTCAGCATCATCACTCGAAGATCGCACGAAGACCACTTCTCTGAAGACCGCGTCTTCGTTTCAGGATGCTCCTCCTCGCGCTTCATCTTCGCTGAACCTCAGTCTGACTTCACGGCAGCTCTCTCTTCGCGTCTTCGCGCGCGGACCCCAACCTCTCAGGGCGAAGATGCAACTTTGCTTGACTCTTCTCGTGATGAACTTGGCTTCTGCAAAAGGCGAAGATCTCCAGCTGTGTTGGACCTTCGCCAGCCGACTCTCAGTTGGTTTCCTGAAACAGCAAGTGTAAAAGCAAAAACTACTCCCGATCTTGTCCTTAGAGCCGAAGATAAGGGGGGGTTAGTTGCGAAATATTGACCCCAACATTCAGCCCCTTGCTAGCGAGGGTTTCCACCGAAGACGAGCCGAACTAGCAAACCCTCTTTGTGACGGGTGAAAATATTTCGCTCCCAAGCGCCTCCCCTCTTCGGCTCGTCTTTGCAGAAAACTTCTTCTCTTCTCCTATTATGTTCATATTTTTATTATTATTAATTATTTTTAAATTCTTTTTCACAATTCTGCATGTTTATCCGCAAAGCTCCGTGATTTTCGCCACGTCCCAACGGGTTTCCTAGATTTTCGCCACGTTTTTCGCTACAGGATCTCCGAGATTCCCATCTCTGGCTGCCTATATAAGGGCCGGTCCTCATATGAAGTCACTTTCACCGCGGTAATTTCTTTGCAGATTTACCCTTGCCTTCGCGAGAGCCGAGAAATTTCGACTGACTTCGCGAGAGCTGAGGACTTCTTCCCTTCCTTCTCTTCGTGAGCGTCTTATGTTCTCTTTTTACTCTTTCTATTTTTCCGTCTCTTTTTCTAGTTCAATTGTTTATTTGCTTTTACGCATGTGTAGTCTTCTTCTTCGTTTCCATGGCTCCGAAGGCTGATAAAGCGCCCCCCCACCTTTGTCTTCGGTCGGAGTAAGGTTTCCGAAGCACACATAGCTGAGTTTGTTAACTCTGGGTTCATTAAGGAAGGAAAAGGTCGAGCCCCTGGTCCTAAGACTACTCCTGCTCCGCGCCCCAAAGAGGTGGTTGTTTTTCGGGATCTATTTACTGCTGGACTTCATTTTCCTCTCGATGGAGCTGTCATCTCCATTCTTCGGAACTTTGGGATGTATCTTCATCACCTCACCCCTAATGCCATTCTTCGGCTTAGTGTTTATATGTGGGCCAGCAAGACAATGTCTGTGAACCCTACCGCTGCAAATTTTGTCAGGGTTCATACCGTTCATCACCAACCCCTGAAGATAGAGCGTCTTGTCGACGGTGCACTTGTTTGCGAAGAGGCTCAGTTTGCCTCTCTGAACTTCAAGTATCGTGGTGACACTGATGTTCCTATCGTCGCCTACAAGAACAAGTGGGATGAAAACTGGAACCATTATTGGTTTTATTACACTATTGATGACGAAGAGCTCCCTCTTGTGTGCACATAATTTGAGCCCCTGCCCAAAGGTGTTGGCACTGCTTATGAAGACGGAGATGCGGACTGTCTTTTCCTTACTGCTTTCCAAGAGTTAGCGAAGACTTACGCTACCCGTGACTTGATAGAGGAATACATTGGCTCGAAGATATTTCCTGTTCACGCTGGGTGGTCTGTCGTCGCCTGGAGCGACTTCTCTTCGGTGATCAAGATTCTTGAGTTCGCTAGGAGTTTCGGCTTGACGAAGAACGGTGCTTACCTACCTCCTTTTTCTTTGATGTTTCTTACTTCTCTTCGTTTAATGTTTTTGTTTGTGTAGATTTTTATCTTACTGATACTTGCTTGCATCTCTTATCACAGCTATCAACGTTGCTGAAATTGAAGCTCGAGCGAACGAAATTCTTGGGCCTATCTCCTTGAAGGAAGATGCTGAGATTCAAGAACGCCTTGGTGGCACTCGAGACAATCGTCTCTTCTTTTTCTTTGGTATTCATGCTGGTGATCGGTCAGTTACTATTGCTCGTCGTGAAGCTCAGGCAAAGCGGGCATCGAAGAGAGCTGGCCAAGGAAGTTCTGAGGCCGCAGCCCCTGCCGCACGCGCGAAGGTTATCAAGAAGCGTCGCGGTCGCGGCGGTGGCCGAGGCGTTTCTAAGCGTCAAAGAACTGCCCCCGTATCTACTTCTGAGGTTGTGTCATCCAACCCCGAGGAGTCTGGTCATTCAAAAAGTGATAATGAAATGCGTCCTGGAGAAGTTGGTGCTAGCTCTGGCACAAACGTTGAAACTCCTCCAGTTGACCCAACCGAAGAGATAGTGGATATTGTTTCTCTTTCTCCTGGTGCTGCCACTGTTGGTGCTACTCTTGCTGATCCTCTGAATATTGACTATAGTGATCCTGAACCTGAGAGCGACGAAGATTGCGCCGCCCCGCTCGATCTTCGAAAGACAAGTCTCCCATCCCTCCTCCTTCAACTGTCGAAGCTGTGGTTCCTTCTCCTGCTGAAGCCCCTGGCGGAAGCAAGATTGTGTCTGCTATTCACCACAGAACTTTAACTCGTATGGAATAAGATGTCTCTTTGTCTGAGACGGAGAGTGACACTAGAAGTGGTGGTGTTTTTGTGAGCAGCGAGTCACCTAGCATTGTTGCCCGGCGTCTTGGCATGAAGCCAAACGCACGCATCTTCGGCGACTCTATGCGCAAAGTGCTCCAATTTTGCAGTGATGATCGCGAGTGTACCTCTTCAGGAGGCGGGTGACAGTTTTGGCTTCCCTATTATGGAAGATGAACTTGCCAAAGAGAGTGCCGAAGAGATTCTGTACCAAGCTCAAGATTTGAGCATGAAATCTTTCTTGGTGTGTCGTGCTGCTCAACGTCGGTGTTGTGCTGACCTTCGATCCCATCAACTGTCTAAGAAAACCTCTGCTACCGCTCTGAATAAGGAAATCGATGTTGTAAAGACCCTTCAGGCTGAAAAGGTTTCCCTCTCTTCTTTGCTTGAGGATGAGAAGAAGAAATGTCTTGATATTGCTAAGGAGAAGGACGACCTGGCTAAGAAAAACACTAAACTGGAAGTACAACTGAATGAACTTCGTCGTTTGGCCTCTAGTGCTGAAGATGAGAAGAAAAAGGCTGAGGACCTGCAGAAGTTGTATGATGCTAAGGTCTCTGAGCTCGCGGATCTTCGTCGGGCACATGACAGCTTAACTTCGGAGCACGAGACTTACTGCGACGAAATTGAGCGCCATGTTTCTCCTCTTTGCAAGAAGCTCCACGATCTCCTAGTTGACTATGGACTCAGCCCTGCTCCTTACGATATTAAAGAGATGTTTATAGGTCAAATTTTTGACTGGCTCTCTAGCGGGGTTAGTTCACTTGCATCTGCTAGGCGCTCCTTCGGAGAACTTGGGGCCGCTGTAGCCTCTCGCAGCTTATCTCACGCAGTCTACTCTCTGTTTAAATCCTCCGGAGATGGAGAGCCAAGTCTTATGAAGAATGATCTTCGTCAACTTCGTGATGTCAATTTCTCTTGGCCAACTGAGACATCTGTGGAGAAGATTCCTGTCTTGCCCAAAAATGTTGCTAAGAACTTTATGCAAACTTTCTTCAAGAAGTTTGGTTTTGGGTTGACTGTTGCCGAAGGTCGGCGTGTGCTTCGCAAGCTTCGTGCTACTATATTTTTCCTGTCTCCTTTTTTTCTTTTCTAAACGATTTTCTTTCTTATGCTTATGTTTTTCTTATTCGTTTCAGCCTGGTTCTGCACCTACACCTTCGCCTACTGCTGCATCTTCTGGTGGTGGCGGTGGTCCATCTTCGGCAGCGGTGTCTTCAGCTGTGCCGTCTATCCAGGCTGCTTCTCCACATGAAGTTCGAACCACCGACGTCACATAAGGAGCCCTAGAGGTGTGAGGGAGTGTGTAGCCTTGGTGATTTGGGCAGTTGAGGGTCTTTTGTGAACAATGTGTTTGAAACATTTTGCAACTCTGCGCAGGTGCCGGAGGTGTATCCTGCGTAGGTTGCCGAAGATATTTGTCCTGTAACTATTAACTTCGGTGATTATTTCATGTCTGGTTCTATTTGGCGCAAGTTTAATTCTAAGTTTCCCGACGTGCCCTTTGATGTGTTTATGTCACGTAAGATAGAAAAATACGAAAAGAAAAATCTTGACGCGAAGAATGTCTTCGCACATGCACGCAATCGTCTTTGTCATGATGATACTCGTCGCCGTCAAATTGAAGGATCTGAACCATCTTCTGCTGTGCCTGGTCACGAAGACGCACCTTCGTCCTCAAGCCCCCTTGCTATGCCTAAGGTTGAAGTTATTGATGTCACTGAAGAGGCAGAATATGAGTATATGTACAAGCGCCCTAATTGATTTGTTTGCGATGTATCCATCTTCGTCGACTGTGCTACCATTCTTGTAACTGTTTGTACTATGCTGCTGTGATGAACTGCCGTGTCTGTAATGTATTTTTTCAATAAATGTGTATTTCATGACTCTATTGTAATCATTCTTATGCGAAGATGATGATCTAGTTTGTCTACTTTGCATGCTTACTGGATCTTCCCTGTATTTCTTTTTCCGAAGATTAAAACAAGGGAACTGCGCTGTTAAAGCGCCTCCCCCCAGTTTCCTGTTTTGATCTTCGCGAGTCGTCTCTTTTCAAACATGTGTTGTATCATGGAGACAAGTCATGCATAAAGAATGTTTGGTCTATTTTACATACAAATTCTCACTCATGCAGAGCAACATTATAACTTAAATATGCAAAAACAGCGTGATAGCCCAAAGATGTAGATGGCGTGATAGCCCATAGATGCGAAGTGGCATGATAGCCCAACTTCGTCAAAGTTTGACCTCGAGGTGGCTCGTCAGTCCTGCCTCGCAATTTGCTTCGCGCATTAACCGCCGAAGGCTTCTTCGCTTGTGATAAAGCGGATGATTTTGCGACCACGCCCCTTAACGGGTCGACTTATCCCTGCAGTATTTACTGAGGGGCTTAGCGCATTGACCGCCGAAGACTTTTTGTTCGCGGAAAGTAGGCCTTTAAGCGAGTCATGCCCTCCTCTTTGGAACAGATTGTAGCATGCTCCTTAACATTCTTCGCGACTTTCGCAGAACAGTTCCCACATGCGCCCCCTGAATCAAATTTTTTTTTCTTAAGTGAACTAAATGCGACTTGTCTTCGCGAGGCCAGGCGCATGTGTTCACTTACTTCTTCAATGTTTTCCGGAAAGTAACAATCTCTTCGGATGATTGTTACTTCGGGACCAATGATAGATAACGGCTGTCTTTTTTGGGGAGCCCTTGTTATATTTCTCAAGGGGATATTACACAAGTCCGCCTCGTTAAAAACCTCGCATCTTTGGTGATCCCGTTATGAGACCACCGAAGACTCTCCCCGCGAGGAAAAGAGTACGGACTTCACTACGTATTTACAAAAGTTGAAAATTGAAAAGAAGTTGAAATGAAAATTACAAAAGCTGAAAAATGAAGAGAAACTAAAAAATGATAAAATCTAACATATGATACAATTATTCTCAGAGCCAGTACTTCTGCAACTTATGCTGATTCCGTGAGTATGGTACCTCTTCTCCCTCCAAGGTTTGCAATCTGTAAGCCCCCTGCCTTGTTTCTGATACCAAAAACGGGCCTTCCCACTTTTCTTCCAATTTTCCCACTCCTCTTGTTTTTCTTCGGAGCACCATGTCTCTAGTAGATATTTTTTGTTTGCGAACCCTCTTATTTCTCCACTTCCTCGTTTCATCTTGGTACTTCTCTATGTTGCTCAATGCTTGAAGTCTGTCTTCTTCTCTTGTGTCAATTGCCAAATTTGCGTCCTCTTCATTTCTTAATTCTTGGTTTGCCCTCAATGACCCTAGCTTTATTCTTCGGGAATGACAGCCTCTTCTTCGTACAACAATCTGAAGGGTGTGAAGTTTGTAGCTCTGGATGTCGTTGTGTTGTGAGACCACACAACTCTAGGCAGCTCTTCAGCCCATTTCCCCTGGCCATTCCTGTCAAGTTCTTTTTTATTCCAGTAAAGATGATGTCGTTTGCCCTTTCTACTGCTCTGTTGGATCCTGGGTGATATACCAAAGTGAAGCACAGTTTGGTGCCCAAGTTGAAGCAAAACCTTCTGAAGTTTGTGTTATCATATTGCTTGCCATTGTCTACTGTTACTTCGTAAGGAACTCCAAATCTGCACAAGATGCTTTGCCAGAAGAATTTTTGTATCACCTGCGAAGTTATTCTTTGCACTGGCCTTGCCTCTATCCATTTTGAGAAGTACTCCACTGCCACTATTGCGTACTTGTAGTTGCCTGGTGCTGTTGGTAACTGACTCACGATGTCAATTCCCCACCTTGCGAAGGGCCAAACTGGCGGCAGCAGTTGTATCTCATATGGAGAAGTTTTTGTGTAGTTGCAGTGCTTTTGACAATTATCACATCTTCGCACTATGTCTTCGGCATCTCTAACTGCTGTTGGCCAATAGAACCCCTGATGGAATGCCTTTGCGACTAGTCTTCGTGTCCCAATGTGAGAAGAACACATTCTAGAGTGGATCTGTTGCAACAAATCTTTTCCTTCTTCTGTGGAGATGCACTTGAGCAGAGGTGCACACACTCCGCTTTTGTACAAGTTGTCTCCTCTTATTTCATATGATCTCACTCTCAAGGACATTCTCCTATTTTCCTCCTTTGACTGTGGTTCGTAATGGCCTCTCAGGAATGCCATTATCGAAGATCTCCAATCTTCGCTTGATATTGCATTTATATATCTCACTGGTGCTTCATCACAGTCTACTAACTTGCACTTCAGAACTTCGTAGAAGACATCTGGTGGTAATGGTTCTTTTTGTGCTGCTGCCTTTGCTAACATGTCTGCCTCATTGTTTTGATCTCTTGGTATTTTCTTGACCGTGAAGCCGAAGAATAATTTTTCCATGCCTCGAACCGTTCTCAAGTATTTTGCCATTTCATCATGTTTTGCCTTATATGACTTCCCAATTTGCCTTGTGATCAATTCAGAATCTGTGTTTGTGATTACTCTTCGTGCCCCTATCGCTCTTGCCTTGTGAAGTCCCAGCAACAATCCCTCATACTCTGCCACGTTGATTGTCTTTCCTTCGAAGTCGAGTCTCACAGCATATCTCATCTTTATGCCTGATGGTGACATTAAGATTGCCGAAGATGCGGCTCCATCGTCACAGTAAGCTCCATCACAATGCATGACCCATGGTGTTTGAGGCTTGTCTTCGTTCATCTTGTCACCTTGACTTGGTGTCCAATCTACGATGAAGTCTGCTAGAACTTGAGACTTGATGGTTGTTCTGGCCGTGAACTCTATGGCGTACTGTGATAGCTCTGATGCCCATTTTCCTATCCGTGTCGAAGATTCCTTGTTCTCTAGTATTTCACGAAGAGGATATGATGTTGGGACAATGATTGAGTAACTTTGGAAGTAATGCTTTAACTTTCTTGCCGCCATTACCACTGCGTATGCCATCTTTTCCAACTTAGAGTAGAACTTCTTCGCTCCTGATAGAGCCTCAGAGATGAAGTATACTGGCACTTGCTTGAGTTGCCCCTCATCATACTTCTCCTCTACCAGAGCTGCGCTTACTGCACTTGCGGAGGCTGCTATGTACAACAACAACTTCGCTTTGTCTCCTGGACTTGTTAACACTGCCAAATTTTCCAAGTACAATTTAAACTTCTCAAATGCTTCCTGCTCTTCGGACCCCCAAGCTATTTTGTTCTTCACAGACAACAACTTGAAGAATGGTAAGCTTCGTTCTGCTGATCGCGCTATGAAGCGACCCAGTGCTGCTATTCTTCCCATAAGTTTCTGAATATCTCTTTTTGTTTGCGGCGTTCTCATGTTTCGTATTGCCTCTATCTTCTCTGGATTTGCTTCTATGCCAGACTTTGACACCATGCAACCTAAGAGCTTTCCCCTGGATACCCCGAAGATACATTTCTCTGGATTTAACATAAGACCATACTTCCTCAAGTTGGCGAAGATTTCTCTGAGATCTTCGATGTGCTGGTCTTTCTTATTGCTGTGTATGACCACATCATCCACGTAAGCTGATACATTTCTTCTTAGTTGTGGACCAAGTACAATTTTCACCATTCTGTTGAATGTTGGGCCAGCATTGCGTAGACCCTCTGGCATTCTGACGAAGCAGTATACTCCGAAGGGTGTTATGAAGCTTGTCTTATCTTCGTCTTCTTTCTTCATCCAGACTTGGTGATATCCGGAGAAGCAATCTAGCAACGACATTCTCTCACACCCTGCTGCTGCATCCACCAACATGTTGATTCTTGGTAAGGGGTAGTCATCTTTTGGGCAAGCCTTGTTCAAAAGTGTGAAATCAATGCACATTCTCTGTCCTCCATTCTTCTTCGGTACCATCACTATGTTTGAAAGCCAAGTTGTGAATTGTATTTCTCTGATGACACCTGCATCTAACAGTTTGTCCACTTCGCTTTGCGCTGCCAATTCTTTCTGAGGTGAGATGACTCTGAGCTTTTGTCTCTTTGGTGGAATCTTTGGATCTAGGCGTAGTGCATGCTCTATCACTTTGCGAGGCACCCCCTTAAGATCCCTCTTGCTCCAGGCAAATACATCTTGATTATTGCGAAGGCATGTGATGAGTGAATTCTCCTCTTCTTCAGTCATCCCTCTTGCTATAGTGACTGTTTTGTCATGAACATCTTCGCAGAGACGCACCTTCTTTGTGTGCTCGTGAGGTTGCATTCTTTTCTTTTCATCTTGGCAAAGTCTCTTTTTCATTTCGAGCTCTTCGGGCTCTTCTTCTTCTTCACTTTGTACAGTGTCTTTGCTATTTTCGACTATGTGGATTGGTTTCTGGTTGCTGCCCACGTTGTACTCTCGGTCGTGTGCATCTTCCTGATCTCCGTATATTGTGAGAATGCCATTAGCAGTTGGTATCTTCATACACAAAAATGGCATGTGTATCACTGCTGCGAATTTGTTTATGATCCCTCTCCCGAAGATTGCTTTGTATGCATATGGGATGTCCACTACATCGAAGGTCACCATCTCTGTTCTCATCAATGCTCTTGTTCCGAGACTTACGTTCATTTCAATTGTTCCCAAAGCCTCCACCTTCTTGTTACCGAAGCCATACAATGGCTTTGAGGTTTTCTGAAGTTGATCATCTCTGAACTCCATCCTCTTGAACAATTCATAAGTTATGATGTCTGTGGAACTACCATTTTCTACTAGGATGCCTCCTACATCATTGCCCAACAAGTATTTTGTGTTCTTTCCCAGTACTGCCTTGATGACTAGAGGGTCTTCGTGAGGATACTTCTTCAGCTTTAAATCTGCTTCTGTGAAAGTTATTGGGATGTGCGACCACTCTGTTTTGAAAACTTTCCCAGCACATACATGACTCACTTCTCTCTGTTGATCTTTCTTCTGCCTCTTCGTCAGGTGTTCAGGTGAGTTACAGCCACCTGTGATAGCATTGATTATGTTCATTCTTCGGTAGCGATCTTCATCTTCTCTGTTCTGATTTGCTTGCGAAGGTGCCTGATGAGCAGGCTCTGGTTTTGGCTGGTATGACGCAGTGCTTTGTTGCTGTAGTTGTATCATGTTCGGGTTGAACATCGGCGGAGGTGGTAACGGCATTTGTTGAAAGCATGATTGTGGGATGTAAGGTTGCCAGTTTTGCATTGAGCTCTGAGCCATCAAAGGTGTTGCTGATGATGTGTGATTGACTGTCTTCGCCTGGCTCTGTGTTGTTCTCTTCTTGTCTTCTTCGATCTGCTTCCTGTGAAGAAGCGTTCTACATTCGTATGACCAATGCCCTTTATTAAGACCGTGTAAGGAGAACACAGATTGTGGTGGTCCTCTGCCTGAATTTTGACCTCTACCTCCTATTACAGCCGAAGATGCCATTTGCGAGTTGTTTCCTGAAACATTGTTCACATTACTTCTGTTGTAAAAGTTGGACCTTGCCGAAGGTCCTTGATTGCTCTGAGGTCTGTTCCCCCACTCTGGCTGAGACTTCGCTTGATTTTTTCTTTTGTTGTATTCATCTACTCTTCGCTGTTTTCCTCTGTCTGATTTGCAATATTCTTGCATTATGTCAAACAACTGCTTCTCTGTTTTCGGTCTTCTTCGGTCAAGATACTCTCCACAAGGTCCTACCTTGAGGCCATCTATTGTTGCGTCAATTACTATTGTGGATTGTACATGTGGTGCTCTAGCTCTTGCTTTGGCAAATCACTTGATGTACTCTTGCAATGGTTCTTTGTCTCCTTGTTTTATGAGGTGAAGATCTCCTGATGTGAGATCTTGGGGTTGATACCCTTGGAAGTTGTTCTCTATTCTTCGGCGAAGTTGTTCCCATGACCTGATGCTTCCTTTCGGCAGCGAAGCGTACCACTGCTGTGCGGAGCCCTTGAGGGCCATTATCATAGCTCTTGCCATTGCTACCTCATCTCCTCCGCCCAAAGATATTGCCACAGTGTATTTCTGAAAAAATTGTCTTGGGTCTGACTCCCCATCGAACTCCGGCAGGGATGCGGGCAACTTGAATTTCGGCGGCCAATCAGCATTCTCAAGTTCTAGCAAAAGGGGAGAAGCAGGCTTCATTTTTCTTGAAAACGTATCTCTGCATCTTTTTTGTGGCCTACGTTCCACATACGCCTCTTCTTCTGAGTCATAATATATGGAGCCTTCCTCGTTCTCTTCTTCCTCTTCGTAAGTTTCATCATCGATGATTATCGGTTTTCGCTTTTTGCTTTGAGCCTGTGCTTTGCGCGGATGCTGGATCTGCTCTTGTGGTTGGATGGAGTTCAACTGAGCTTGTAAGATTGCCATTTGTTCTTGCAATTGTAATGTTTTGTTCCTTACTTCTTGCTGCTCTTCGTCTTGCGGCAGCTGTTGCAATAGCATTCTCTTCTTCTTAACTTGCTGCAACATTTCATTATATCTTGCCCTCTCTTGCTCTGGGTCCTCATTCTGTATTTCCTTCGCCCTGAGTATGGCGGCTTCCGCCTGAGCTCTTGTACAAAAGTTCGCTAGCATTGGTCTTTCTCTCATCTTGGCAACAAGTCTTTCTTCGATTCTTCTTAACGCAGCAATGTCCTCATCTTCGACTCCCAGGTCTGCTAACCCGACCTCGAAGTGTCCTTCTGCAACATCTTCGGCCTCTTGCACTTGATCTTCTCTTGCTCTTTGGTTTCGTGGACTTAGGACGATGTCTCTCGTTGTGTTTGTGTTATCTGGTACTTGTCTCTCTCTAGGGTTTTCGCTCTCTGCTTCCGACGGATCATCGGTCGCCCTATTTGGATGTGGTTGTGGGTTCTTCGGTTGCTTCTTCGGTGGCATGGCTGGGACGAAACACGGTGGGCGCCTTAACTGTTGGGATAGAAATCTTCCCTGAAGAGGGGCCAACAGCCGAAACGGACTAGGGTGGGAGAACGTAACAACCAAACCGAAGAATAAGAAACTTGAAGGTAACTGAGTGCAAGAAAATTTAGTCACCTTCCAATCGCCCCCCATTTCATTACCATCGGGTCCTTTTTATAGGCCCGTAACAATTACGCTTCACAACACTTGCCATTGCTTTTTCACCTTGTGCGAAGAATCACAAGGGCATTTTGGTAACCTCGCAGGGCTCCATACTCACAAACTTTACAGACAATCACTTTACACCTTGCTTCTCCACGTGTCTGCTGCCGTGGCAATTTCATGTTCGCATGTCTGCACGCGCTTCACGCGACCCTTGCCGAAGTTTTTCTCCTCCTGCAGGCCTTCTTTTGATCATCACTTCGCACCTTCAGCATCATCGCTCGAAGATCGCACGAAGACCACTTCTCTGAAGACGGCGTCTTCATTTCAGGACGCTCCTCCTCGCGCTTCATCTTCGCTGAACCTCAGTCCGACTTCACGGCAGCTCTCTCTTCACGTCTTCGCGCGCGGACCCCAACCTCTCAGGGCGAAGACGCAACTTCGCTTGACTCTTTTCGCGATGAACTTGGCTTCTGCAAAAGGCGAAGATCTCCTGCTGTGTTGGACCTTCGCCGGCCGACTCTCAGTTGGTTTCCTGAAACAGCAAGTGTAAAAGCAAAAACTACTCCCGATCTTCTCCTTAGAGCCGAAGATACAGGGGGGTTAGTTGCGAGATATTTACCCCAATAGCAAGGTCACAAATTTTCATCACAAGATCATCACAAACACCTACAAGCTATCTCATGTCATGTCAAAGCCACCGAGTCATGTGTCTACTTCTAAACATGAGACTTCTCAATGGTAGACATCATGCAACGATTTAGCACCCAAGATAAGGAATTTAAAGCACATGTGACATGGAAGCATATTTTTGAAGCATAGGCACCTCATATACCAATTTCATGATTTAAAATTAAGCATGGTACATGAAGTGCCTTTGCGGCAAAAAGAAGTTTAGGCTCCTCCACAAGGTAACATGTAGGCTAATCATTCATGATGACAAATGAGTCTTTGACCCCAAATGAAAAGAGCATGATACCCACACACAAATTAAGCAAGATATAGCCATTTGAGCACAAAATGAGCATGAAGGCATTCAACTCATAAGAGAGGATCATCTATAGCATTTTCACAAAAATAAGCTATCCACATGCATATACATCCCAAAGCTACCAAGAGCATAGCTATACATCACAAGAGCTCACTATCAAAGTCATAATATCACATCCAGCATATCACAGTGATCAATGTATATAAGAGTTGCACATCTCTAAAGCATATGATATAAGTGCAGTCTATGATACAAAGATGCAAAACATGATATGATACAAGAATGAAAATGCAACATGCATATGTACATCAGACTCCCCCCGCAAACGAGAAAATGTAGCTTGGTCCAAAGGCTTTGTCAGGATATCAGCGAGCTCTTTCTCGTTTGGCACATGGATGAGGTCTATGTTTCCCTTCTCAACACTGTCTCTCAGAAAGTGGTACCTCACCTCTATATGTTTGGTTCTGGAATGTAGCACGGGGTTTTTGGCAACACTAATGGCACTCATGCTATCACACATGAGAGGAACATGGGTACACTCCTCACCAAAGTCACTCAGCGTGTATGTGATCTAAAGCAGCTGGGAGCAACAACTAGCGGTAGCTACATACTCGGCTTCTGTGGTAGACTGAGCTACACTTGACTGTTTGCAAGAAGACCAAGAACAAGCGAGGAACCCAAAAACTGACACATCCCCGCAGTCGACTTCCTATCGACTCGACACCCCGCAAAGTCGACATCCGAAAAACCAAGGAGCGAAAGGAAAGAGGACGCCGAATACCAAAGACCAAGCTCAGGAGTGTATCGAAGATACCTGAAAATCCGCTTGACGGCCTGCCGATATGAAGTCCTCGGCGACGCCTGAAAACGAGCGCACAGACACACAAAAAACTGAATGTCCGGCTTCGTCGCTGTTGACGTTCCTTAGCCTCACTACTAGGTTTGCACTCATGGCGACGGTGCCAGAAATGCTTGTTGGCACTTGCTAGTGTCGCTACCAGGTTTATACCCGTTGTAATGGAGCTAAGAACGTCTTTGGTAAAACACGCGTCACAGAAAGGTCAGCAAGCACACAGATTACCGTTGTAGCACTTCACCAGTTGGTATTCGGGTTATCGTATTTATATTTTCCCAAGGGAAGCACTACGGCAAAGATGATCGGATAAACGGTGGAGAGTAACAAGACTCGATAAAGAGCTATAGCAGGGGTAACGAATAAAGATATTCGGATAACTTGACACACACAAGGAGATCTTGATAAAGGGTTAGAGTGGACCTAGTGAGCTGGGAGGACAACAAGACGAGAAAGGATCCTAACACAATCTATCTATTCTTGTCAACTCTAGGTAAAGAACTAAGGCAAAGGATAACCAAGGCAAGCTAAACTCGACAATCTCTTCTAGTGTTGCAGGGGCATGCAAAGCCGCGCTCTTGGATTGGGATGAGAAGGGAGAACAACGGCACGCTGAATCCTACCGGCCTGAACTAACGTGGTGGACTACTGAGCCCGTCCGGAGCTGTCACCTCCCTAGGGTACCACAACTATTCCGTTGAACGGGACACCAATCTAAGACTAAGGCAAGCTCTGAGCACCACGCTCATAACGAGCCAAAGAACCTTTCCCCGGATATCACGAAGGAAGGTCTCTCTCCTCTACTAAGCACAAACGTACTCGGTAGAAGATCAAGCGAAGAACGACCACAACACTATAGGGTTCAAGAGAGCTATGCTAACCAAGATTAAACTAAATTTCGTCTAAACCAAGAATAAAGCTTCTAGAGCAAAGTAAAAGCTGAATGTAATTGACTCAAAAGGTAAGATAGAAAGATAACTTGAATTGTACTTGAGTCTAACCAAAGAAAGGATACAAGAGTAGTACAGGAACCCTGAAGATGACTCCTCCGGAACCCCGAGACTAGCTCGACTCGACTCTAACTCCCAAACTACACTACTCCTACTCTAAGTGAACAAAAGTGAGAAATGGATATGCTCCTGCGTTGTATGTCCATTCCAGTGAGTGTGAGGTCCCTTTTATAGGCAAGGGAGGTCAGTGGAGCGCTAGGGAGGAAAACCCTAGGTGTGGTCGTATCTCAAGGCACGGTCGGCCCTAGGATGTGCCGCCTCTCGCCTTGGACGCTCCTGATCACTGCTCCTGAGGCGGTTGTAGGTCGGTTCCTTGGGTCGGTTTCGCCTGGTACGCCAAGTGATAGGTGCGGTCGGCCCTACCCCGTGCCGTGCGATGCACCGACCGTGTTAGGGGATGCCTAGGATTACCTCTGGATGATGGTTGTGGCGGTTAAGCAATCAGATAAGTGGACCCATTGATCCAAGTGATCCTAGCCTCCACCGTTTGATCAAACCGATGTTTCTTCAGTGAATCACATTCGTCCAAGTTGTGCTCGAGGGAGTAGGGGCACTCGGGACCAGAGGCGTGCAACCGGGCAGGGCCGGCTAGACCTAGAATGCCGGCCGCACCTGCATGGCCAGCAGCACCTGCAGTTCGGCCGAACCAGGTGGTTCGGCCGTGCCTGGCACATGTGGCGTGTTGGTCCCAAATTCTCCCAAAATGTGTACCAGCCTATGAAATTCACAACACAACTTGTGGAACTTTATTAGTTCTAAAAATGTGCATGAAACTTGTCATATACTCCTCTCGAACCCGAGGTTTTAACGGTCAAATTTTTGTTGTAAGGACCGTCAACAAATTCCCCCATGCTAAACGTTTGCTCGTCCTCGAGCAAAGCCTAGACTTGGCCTCGGTGGATCAGGAGTTGCATTGATGTTACCACTCGGCAAGTTCCTGTGCACAATGCCATGCTCTACTTGCTATTCGAAAAGATTGGTACGAGAGAAACTTAGCCTTGTTTTACCTGTGGGGCTTGTAACTTTCCACCTTCCCTTCGGAGGTTGAAAGGTAGAATGGTTTTGACTTTGCATCACTCGCTCTTCTCTTGTCGGGATCCTATCTCGGAGTTTTGAAAATTTTGCAAAGAAAAACAAGGTTCCTCGGATGGTTCCCTCGATCGCTCAAGTGGTATTTGTTACCTCACCAAAGGCTTTTGAGCGAGCCTCAACTTCCTTCTCTATGGATTGTATGTGGAGCTTTGGGCAGGATAAGCATGAGACTCACTTGTGCTACATGATGTTGTTGAGCCAAAGACCGGATCCAAGAAGAAACTAGTCATGCAACTTGATCGAGATGTGCAAGTGTGTGGAATATTTTTGTTTGTCTTTCTATGCACTCCTTGGTTGAGATTCTCCTCTTGCTTTTATTTTGGAGGGGGGTCATGTTTCATCATTTTTTTCTATGCTCTTTGATTGGAGCACATATATTTTTTCTATGCTTTTTGAGCATATACTTTTCTTTTTTTCTTTTTTTCAATGACCCCTCTTCCCTTTTGCAAGAATACAAGAAGAGAAATCTCTTTGGAACTTTGGAGTATTTATTTTTGGTGGGTGGATGGCATGTTTTGCATAACTCCCGATGTGGAAGTTAGCTTGTATATGTGGGTGTACGTGATCTCGATCATGGGAGCATGAAAAGATTCTACCAAGGGTCACAATAATTTGGCAAAACTCAATGGGTCCCAAGCAAGCATATGTAGAAGGTTTATACTTTGATATCGACATATGGCTTTGGTAGGTGGTATGGAACTGGGAGAGTTTAATCTGCCCTTGCTGAAGCAACAAATCAAATATCTTATCGGCCTTAGTGATATCAAAGCCGAATTTCTTTGGCTCTTTCTTGCCAAAGGGACAGGACACTGTCTTCTTGCCTTTGACCCACTCTGCAAGTCCTATCATATTGTCTTCATCTTCTGAATCAGAGTAATCCACATAAGACACCTTCTTCTGAAAGTTTCTTCTAGGCTCATAGGACTTTGCAGTTTCTTGACTCATCCGACTGACCAGCTGGCTGAGACTCTCGAAGTCATGTGATGCATATTTCTCACTCAAGGTTGGCAAGAGACCTTGGAACGCCAATTCAGCCAGTTGTTTGTCTCCCAGGTTCAGACTATAACACTTGTTTCTGAGTTTTCTAAACCTTTGAACGAATCCAGCAACCATTTCATCGTTCCTCTGCTTGAGTCTGGTCAGATCAGTAATCTTCATCTCGTGGATGCCAGAGAAGAAATAATTGTGGAACTGTTGTTCCAAATCGGACCACTTGATTATGGAATTAGCTGGTAATGATGTAAACCATGAGAATGCTGGTCCTGATAGACATGAAGAAAACAATCGTATCCTGAGTGCATCGATGTTCCCTGCTTCTCCACATTGTATGATGAATCGAGTAATATGCTCCATTGTGGATGTTTCATCCTGCCCAGAGAACTTGGTGAAGTCTAGCACCTTGAATCTTGGAGGGAACGGTATCTGATCATAACCTGATGGATACGGTGTCCTGTACATGCAGGACTGCTACTTGGGTTTTATCCCATATTGCTTTTGCAGCATCTCCGAGAAGTGATCCATCAACTCTTGCTTCACATGAGACTTTAACTTAGCAGATACTTGTTCAATTGCTTGCATATCAGCTGATGGAGTCTCTAGAGGTTGTTCTTCTGAGGTTCTTGGCTGTGGATTTGGCGCCATTGATGCTCCTGCTCCAGAAGAACTTTGCGTATTCGGTTGACTTGCAATATGTGGAGTTTGTCCGATCGGCTGACTAGCCGATGGGGCTGGTTGATGCAAATTCAACTGGCTTGAGATAGCCAATTGATTTAGAAGCGTTTGTAGCACCTGTGCAGGATCCACTTGTGGAATTATTGGCTGTCCTATCACCCCTTGGTTGATCGACTGCTGAGGCGATGACCTTGTATGAGCCACAGTATTAGCCGGGGTTAAGACAGGCTGCATTGGCGTTGACTGTTGTAATGGGGCAGTCTGCACAGGCATCCCTAGCGTCGGCTGCTGTAATGAAGCAGTCTGCACGGGCATCCCTAGTGTCGGCTGTTGAGCCGATTTCTGGGTTTGAACAAGAGGTTTTCTTTCTGTTGGTATAACCATATGAGCGTGAGTTGGACTGATCTTGACTCTTTCAAAAGCCTTGCTCTCGTGATTGAAGTAGACAAATTCTACTCCCTCCTTGTTCATGTGCACAGTCCCTGGAGTACCTCCAAACATGGCTTGATAAGACTGTGGGTACTTTACTTCTAGAACTTCTTCAGGTTGGGGTTCAAAGAAATTTGAGATGTTAGTCTCAAAATGATCATGAGGCAAATCCCATCCTGCAAGCTTTCCATCCTGGTTTCTCAAGGCAGGATATTTTTTATTTTGCACTAAGAATGTCTGATCTTGGGCGTTGGGCTGTACTGAATGTGTTTGGATCACAAGCATTGTAACAGCAGGATCTTTGGCCTTATCTCCAATACTTTGATTCTGAATCGGCTGGGAATCCGATGAAGAACCAGGAGCAACCTGTGGAGACGGTGAAACCCCTACTGTCGGGTCATCAATCGACGAGGAAGCCGATTGGTCATGTTGGAACTCTGGAGGAGTTCGGTTTGGTTGAAAATATGCAGGTCCCAGGTATCCTCCTTCTGCTCCTTTCTTGAGTGCTTCAATCAGACTGTTCTGAACGGTATTTGCGAAAACCTTAGCTTGATCAATCATCGTTTGATGCATCGCCTTAGTCATCATGTCTTGAAGCCCTTTAAGATCAGCTGAGAAGGTGACTTGCTTAGGTGTTGGCAAAGGATTCTTCTTGAAGACTCCACTTTTAGTCTGACCGTATGATGCCAGGCAAAGCTCTTCATAATGCTTCATGTGAGCTTCGAACTCAGCTTTGTCTGCATCTTTCAGCTGATCCCTGGTGATTGCTTGGACGTTGTCCGGATCAATCTCGGAACTACCACTCTTCGTGTTTTTGTCATTGTTGACTTTTTCGTGTCCCACCAGGCGTGCCAAAAGTGTGTTGACGCAAAAATAGGACGTCACCTTCGCGCGCAGCACACGTGACTCCCCGGTCTGTAGCGAGGCGTGCCAGCCAATCTAACCTGTTGATTGACAATGGAAAAATATTAGGGATCGGCTAGAGAACCGATGGCCTTGTAGTGACACGTGTACCAGCCAATCGGCCGATACGAGTAAAGCGGGATCGGCCGGCTCGAGGGCGACCGAAGCGCGGGTGCGTGAGTAGATAGATCGGCTGGGATCGGCCGATCGTGACGTCAGCACTCGAGTAGGTCGGAATCGGCTGCGGTGTTAGAAGCCGATAGGATCTAGATCGAGTGGGATAATGGTGATAATAGCTAAAACCACAAGAATTGGTACGAAAACTTGCAGATCTAGCTAATACCGGTAAGGGGTGAATAAAGAATTATACGAAACCTCAGCGATGAGCCCGGAGGTTAAAGCCTAGGGTTATTCGGTAAAACGGTACTCACAAGCTTGCCGGAGATCGATCGATGCAGCCCGATGAACTTGAAGGACGGCGTTGTAGAAAAGAAGAAAACGCAATGGCGAAGTCGCCGAAAAGTAGATGCTGTAAAAGTAGATGCTATAAAGTAGATGCTGTAAAGTAAAGGGTTTGCCCGGAGGCGGTTTGTTTGATATTGGTGTGTACACTTTTTCCCGACCACGTAGGGTCGCTATTTATGTCCTGAGGACAACACGACTCCTAGCCGATCACGGCATTGTTTACTTGCATCTAAAGAAAGATGAAAACTACTAAAAATAGAAAAGGACTCTCGCAGGAGTCAAAAACCTTCTAAAAACTGACTCTTGACCCGTTGTCAATTGCGGATTGACCCGCCTCCGCCGTACTTTCCTTTTGGCGCACTTTCTCGATTGTCGCCTTCTTCCTCATCGGCCGACCCTCTGCTTGACCATCAGCCGATTGGTTTGACCCACTAGTCCACCAACAGATTTGAGTCTTTTGACCACCCTTTTCTTTCCTCAATCGGCCGATTGCACTCTGTTCTCATCGGCTGCTTCTCCTTATCCCTTTTGACCTGTTTTTCCAAAAAACGGTGTCAACAGGGTCTTCTGATGAGAATGAAGGGTGGATCTCCTTTTGGGATGTCAAAGATATGATAATCTAGGAAGATCCCATACTCTCCAATCTTTGTTTGGACGACTCTAAGGATTCCCTCTGTCTCTATGGTTTGACCCGAAATCCATTGGAGACGCTTCTGAGAGAAAGAGAGGGGTTCGTCGGGAAAGGCCTCTAATACTAAGGATTTAGGAATGATATTGATATCGACCCTAGGGTCATAGAACACATCCTAGTAAGAGAGGTTTCCTACTTGGCATGAGAGTGACTTTAGCTTGGGATATAGCTGGATTACTTGATCCATGCCTTCTGCTTCTCTCAACCATTCCCGGCTACTGATTGCGGAGATGTATTCCAACTTTTCTCTCCGTCTTTTTACCTCTTCTGGGTTGGGTAAGTTGACTAATTCTCTCTCGTGTGTTGAGTCTCTTTCCCTTCTCGGGAAGGATTTCTCCGTCTGATGTTTATCAAATAACTCATCATAGTATTCATAGATGAAGTCACACGACGGGTGATCGAACTCTCGATAAGGTTGGAATGGTTCCCCTGTGAACCAAGTTTTGGTAAGAGGAGGATGGGTGTCTGTGGATATGAATTTTTCTAAGATAGGCTCCTCCTCTATGAATTCCGATTCAGAGAGTGGATCGGAGTTTGTTGATTCCTCGTCGAAGTCATACGAGAAATCAGCTGGGTACACACGGGGATAGAGGAGTGGTTCTTCATGCCAAAAAGTGCTAGTGGGTTTCTCCTCTATGGGTTTCGGTTCCGAGAGAGTGTTTGGCATGTGCTCCTCCTGAGTGATCTCTTCCTCATCCGGGAATTCATCATAAACTCCCGTGTAAGGGGTATTTTGAAGGATTTTTGTTAGAATGTCCTTACACTCAGACAAGGTGAGATGAGTGAAAGATCCTCCGGAAGAAGAGTCTAAGAAAATTGCTGACTCTGGTCCGCCATCGCGAAAGTGTTGCAAAAGAGCGGGCTCTGCGATACCAAGGTCTGGACCAGAATCTACGATTTTTGTAAATCTTTCCCATGCAGCTCCTAGAGATTCGGTCTTCCGTTGCTCAAAACAGATGACCTCTCGTCGGAGTTTCACTACTTGGGGAGTCGGGAAGAAAGTTAGGCAAAAAGCCTTTCGTAAACTTTCCCAGTCCCCCTCCATACTTCTCACACTAAGCGAATACCATTGTTTTGCTCTCCCCGTTAATGAAAACGGAAAGAGTTTCCATTTCAAGGTATCTTGACTCATTCCTGCGATCACAAGACACGAACAAAGTTGTTCGAACTCGCACAGGTGGGAATAAGGTCTTTCATCCTTATCTCCGGAGAAGCTTTGCTCTCGGACCATAGCTATGAAGCCGGGACATAGCTCATAGCTAGATGTTTCAATGGAATGTGATGAAGGTGGAGGCTCCAAATGATCGCCCTTTGGAGCGGCAAAATCGAAAAGGGTTGGATTGGAATCCATGTGATAAATGGGGTGATACACGAATGAACTGGGTTCAGAATCAAAACAGCTATCGTTCCCAGGCAACGGCGCCAGAAAGCTTGTTGGCACTTCTTACGTCGTTACTAGATTTGCAACGGCACCAGAAAGCCTGTTGGTATACTACACGATCACAGATAGATCCACAAGCGCACGGATACCATTGTAGCTTTCACCCAAGAGTATTCCAAGGTATCGATTTCCACGGGGAACGAGAAGTGTTGTGAACCTGAACTAATTCGTCCGGGGGATATGGTGACGAAGGATAGAAAGGCAAGGGTAGATTTCGGGTAGAGAGGGGATAGCTGATGAGGTTTGGGACTCGTGAGAGTCACAGATAGAATCAAGGCAAAACTTGTCGCTCGTCGGGGCCAGAGGGAAAAGAGCCACGGAAAGGGATGAGAAGGGGGCTCTGATGTCGTAACTCCTACCTGCCGGAACTAACGTGGTGGACTACAAAGCCCGTCCGGAGCTGTCACCTCCCTAGGGTACCACAACTATTCCGTTGAACTGGGAAGCATTCCAAGGTACTGGAAAGCCTAGACACCACGTCTACACTAACCAAGCACTACTTTACTTGAATTCAAAGCAAAGCAATCACAACGAGTAGAAACTACTAAATGCAATCGAAGAACCTAAGAGCGAACGATGAAATGACTTGAGACTTAGTTACTCATGAATCCGAACTTACAAAATATCCCAGGTGTGGACGACCGTAGTTGTACCGCACCCGCCGAGGAAGGGGAAGAAGACCGACACTCCGGCTTCTACTCCAACACTAGGGGAAGAAGACCGACACTCTGGCTTCTACTCCAACACTCAACTCTCTCTCCCTACTCTCTGAATACTAACTTATGTAGGGCTCCGCCACTTGCTTCTAATCACTTGTCATCCTTCCACGAGGTGCCAGGCTCTATATATAGCCCCAATGGGTCGGTGGCTGCAGGAGGGGGTACTTGTAGGCGAGAGGGAGCTGCAGTGCCGAGCAAGGAGGTGCGGCCGTATCTCCAGGTGCGGCCGGCCCTGTGATCCACCGCCTATGGACTTGGACGACCCTGATCACTGATCCTTGGTCGGTTGCACGTCGGTTCCCAGCTCGGATTCACCTGATTCACCGGTTCATAGGTGCGGCCGTACCTAGAGGTGCGGCCGGCCCTGGGCCCCCTTGTCATACGCTTTGGATCATGCTCTAGTGGGTAGATGAAGTCCTGGATGCTGTCCCACGTCGGTTGTTCACTGGCTTGTGGGTCCATGAATCCAAGTGAAGCTAACCTCAACCTCTGGATCAAACCGACCTTGTTTCCTCGATCAAGATCATTTCTAGCTGTGCTCCCTGGAGTGACCGGGACTCGGTGGCACACTTGGACGTGTCAGGCAGGTGCGGCCGGCCCCAGTGGTGCAGCCGGCCTTGGAGGTTCGGCCGGCCCTAGTGGTGCGGCCGGCCCTGCCTCCTGGCCCCGATATAGCTCGCTTGTGGTGTGTTTGCTTGATCCAACACGTCGTGATGATTTTGGTCTTTTTGGAGCTGGTGCATGGGACTACACTTGGTGTGAACCTGAATAGTGGTGCAAGGTAGGGCCGGGCGCACCACTAGGTACGGCCGTGCCTACCTTAATTGGCCCAATGCCCCAAAATTTTCCCCTAATCTTGATCCTGCAGATAAAATCTCAACACAACTCGTGGAACCTCGTTAGCACCTAAAACATGCATGTAATTCGTTATAAAGTGCTACCGTAGCCGAGATATTGACGGTCAAATATTTTTTGTAAGGACCGTCAACAACTGCCACCTTCACGACGCCGACAGTGTTGTCGTGACGGCGGTGCGGCTGGAGCCGACGATGCTGCATGACCGGCTTCCCGCGCTTCCTGACCACGTCCGCACGGTGGTGGCCGCAGAGGTGCACCAGAGGGCGACGTATGGTCTCACCGCAGCGAACCTCCAGGACCCAGACCAGTTTATCGGCCAGATCCCTGTGGGGTTCCCACGGGGGACGAGGCCACGGAGGCGCCAGGAGTCGGCCTTGTACTTCAACACCAACGCCGACGCCATCCTTCCGTCGGCGGACATCGACGCCCTCCTCGAGAACCGGGGGCCTGCCGCGGCGACATGGGGAGTGGCCATTCCGGACGAGTCCAGTGAGTCGGAGGGTGGCTCCGAGGGGGCGGACTCCCCCGGTCAGGCCGACCCTCCCGCGGAGTGAGGCATGTGCCTCAGGGCGGGTGCTAATCCTTCGTGATCGGCACCTCCCCCTTTTATCTTCTTTTTCTTTTTTTGTGTAATGAAACTTGGCCGTGGGCCTTCTAAATCGTACCTATCTTGTCGTCTTGTTTTGCTCGTTTGGCTGCAATGAGCCACTCCAGTCCTCTTTGACGATGTCTTGTCGTACGAATCCGCCCTTCTCTTTGTCCAGCCCAGGCGCGTACTTAGGTCGGGACACACGGCCGCGCCTTGGCTCGGAGCTGGGGGCATCTTTTTTACCCTTATTGCTGCGATGGTAGTTCGGGCGCCTTGCGTTAGGTCAGGAGAATCCTCTTCTCTGACGTGATCCCCTGTGTCGTCTTATCAGCCGACCTCGGTAGCTGGCGTGCCGAATGCTGTCTGGGGCGGAGATCACTTTTTCCGAGGTGTCAGGCCTGGCAGGATTCGCGTACGAGAGAGAGAGAGAGAGAGAGAGATCTTGGGCGGGACACTCCTCTGCCCCTCCCGAGTGGGCCCGAGCAGTGAATTGCCCCCAACCGGCTCGTGTCTCCCCATTTAAGTCGGGAAAGCGGGGGTTGATTGCGATCTCATTCTTCCCTTTCGTCCCTTCAATCTCGTGCACACGCCGTCCGACCCAGCGCGCCGCCTGGTTAGCAGATTCAAGTCTTCCACCATCGTCTTCGGTCTTCTCCGCGCACGGCGATGTCGAACTGGCAACGCTCCACCACCTCTCTTGCGAAGTTGACCGGTCTCGCCGACGCGGGGCTGCTCCCGCGCCTGACCGATGCGCGGGAGTGGATCAAGCCCAAGCTTGAGGATTTCCCACAGCCCCCGCCGGGGTATGTTGTCTCATTCGTCGCCTTCCACGAGCGCGGGTTTTCGGTGCCGGCAGGACAGTTCATCCGCGCCGTACTGCGGACCTACGGCCTCGAGCTCTAGCACCTCAACCCCAATGGCATCCAACATCTAGTGGCGTTCGAGGCGCTGTGTGAGGGGTATCTTGGGGTGGAGGCGCATTGGCACCTCTTCCGCTATTTCTTCGGGTTCGTCCGCCTGAAGAATGAGGGGAGACCGGCGATGATCGGGTGCGCCGCCCTCCGACTGAAACGGAACAGGTCATCCGAGTACCTGGCCGGCCCCCTCACCAGCTCGAACAGCGGTTGGCATTCGGAGTGGTTCTACCTAAAGAACGACCCCGAGTGCTCGCTGCCGGCATATACCGGCGGCTACTACGATGTGACCCCGGAGGCCTGGTCGGATGGGCCTCCGAAGAAGGACCACCAGAAACTGCTCTCTGGGTGTCTTGAGGCGCTCAAGGCGCTGCAGGGCACGGCGTTGATCTTGCGGCCGTGATTGGTGGCTACCTGGCGAGGGGGATCATGCCGTTGCGGTGGCGCCCCCTTCGCTTGTTCGAGATGACCGCCGACCGGGCCCTGTTCACGGGGACCGTGACCGCCGATCCCTGCCCTTGGTGGGCGAGGTCCGGAGGCGGGTCCGGTAGGCCATCCCCGGCGGCCCCGAGTGGCCGCCGGTCGATTTGCTTCCCATGCTCCCAGACGCGGGCACAGTGGTCTTGGTGAGTTTGGCTCTGATTCCTCCATTCAATCCTTCTCCATCCTCTTTCACCTCTTTTGCTGCTGACGTGCCATTTCTGCAGGCTGGGAACTGGCTTGTGATGCTGGCCCGCGCCCCGCTACCGGAGGAGAGGGTACGGAACCGCATCGCTGCAGCCAGGCTCAAGAGGCGGAAAGACCGCCACGAGGCGTGGGAGGTGGCAGAGGTGGCCAAACGCAGCCGCAATGACGCCCGTGTGTGACGGAGGCGAGCTGGAGATGAGGACGTCTCCTCTGACGAGGATCGTGAGCCTCCCCCTGGTTCCTCCGATGAGGATGACGAGGATGAGGAAGCTGTTGTGGCCGCGGTGCTCTGGGCGGGGGAGCCGACCGAGGGTTGTTCGTCGTTGACCTCGGAGGCCCCTCCGCGGCCGACGGTGGCCGGCACCGTCACTCAAGGGCCTTCTGAGGTACGCTGGGGAGGGGATGCTGCCCGTGAAATGGCGCCACACCCTTCCTCCCGATGCGACCGCCACGGGGACCGCGCCCTCGATTCGCCGTCAGAGCGGCCTGGCCGGGCTGACCGTGGAGCGGCGGCCGGTCGTGGGGACCCGTCCCGGGAGGAGAGGAGTCACGGCTCGGCCTCCCCCACGTCGCGGTCGTCCTCGCGGAAGCGCCTGACGCATCGACCTCCCACACAGACGTCGCTGGCTGAGGAGGCGCGCTCCTCGCTGTCTCTCCCATCCGCGGCCTCAGGGGCCGCGTCTGAGCGGCAACGGGACGAGGAGGCGATTTCTCCTCGGAGCGACCACCCCACCGCGTCATGTGGCAAGCGGCCTTCATTCTGGCCGCCGTCGTCGGAGCCCAAGAAGGCTCGAGTCCTTGCGACGAGGTGAGCTTCAATTTTTCCCCTTGTGTATGATTGCTTAAAGAGTCTGGCATTGAACTTTCTGTCATCTCAAGACGCTCCCCAGCAGACAGACACTCGTGTCGGCACCAGAGAAGTCACTCCGTCGCGTGGTGCGGAAAGTCATCGTGCCGGCATCGGCGGCTGCGGCGCAGACAGCTCCCGAAGCTCCTCCCGTGGTGCCACCAGAGGAGAAAAGCTTTGTCGGGGAGGCGTCGCGGAAGAGCGACAGCTCCAGCGACGGCTTCCGCCAGCTTGGCGTTACTACGTCCAGCGCCCCGCTGTCGGTGGAGGTGCTAGCGGCGTTCGAGGCGGAGCTGTGACAGCAGATCTCGAGCGCTGCGGCTGGCGACCGCACGGCGGTGTCGGGCGTAGATATCGTCGGGGGCCCGAGCCCCTAGAGGTTGATCTGGGCGCCACCGCTGACCGGTGCGCCTCGGGAACCGGTACGTCTGGTGCCCCGCCTCTTGGCACTTTAGAGGGCGCGGTCGTTGCTGAGGCGGACCCAGCGACGTCCACGCTGGAGGACCCGATTATGGCTACGCCTGCCGCGGGGGTCCTCCCGACCTCTGAAGCTCAGAGTGAGGGGCTCGACGCCGGGGTTCCCCGCCAGGAGGAGGGCGACCTGCCGACTAGGGGAGAGAACGCGGAGGACACGGCGTTCGTGCCGCTCTCCGGCTCCTCTCTCGCTGTCGCATCATCCTCTCGCCATGGCTCTGGCGCTGGTGTGCCGGATGAGTTCCGGGGGGCATTGGTACCTACTTCCGGTGGTGGGGCCGTCCGCCGCAGGCTGCAGGTTGCTGCCCGCGATGACCTGGGCCAGGTGCTGCTCGTCATTGACGACGAAGAGGAGCACGCCTCGACCGAGCGGCTTAGACGTGTGATCCGTCGCCAGGCAGCTTCGGTCGAGGAGGTGGCCGTTGCTGCCATGGTGTGTCTCTTGCCTCACGTCCTTCCTCTCGCTTGATCCTGCTTGACTTTTCTCATTGTCGCTCTTTTTTGAGTTGCTTCTTGGACAGGGGTTGTGGCGCGTAGTGACGCCAAGTCTCAGTTCATCTGCCAGCAAGCCGAGCTCTGGGAGTGATCGGAGCTCTTTAGGCGGAGGTGGGACCGATGCCACCTGGATGAATGAGGCCATCACCAAGCAGGAGGAGCTGACGGCGTTTGTGTCGTTGCTTGCCGACGGCTTGACAGGTGAGTTATGGTTACATCTCGTCCCATTGGCACCTTCTGTCGGTGTGTTTCTCACCCTTTTCTTCTCTGTAGAAAGGGCTGCAGCGCTCAAGCTGTCGTCCCCGGCTGCGACCGCAGCCCAGGTGACTCTCCTGCAACGAGAAGAGACTCACCTGGCTCTTACCCAAGTCGCCGTAGAGCTTCTAGAGGGCATCGGTGTTAATGAAGGGCCGTCCCTGATCGAACGCCTCGGGATGGTCGGTGGCGTTACGCGTGAACGGGGTGTGGTTATGGCTCGGCAATTGGTTCACCGAGCCGTGGCCATGTTCCTCTCGCACTACCCCGACCTGGATCGTGAGTTGCTCGGAGAGGGCTGGGCTCTTGGGTACGAAGGCCACTGTTACCCCTAAATCCTGGCGGGGTGTGTTGAGTTCGTCGGGAGGGTGGCCGACACCGCTATGGAGGACCTGGGATGACTCGATGATGAGCACTGATCAGGAGAAAACATTTTAGTAGCAAGGGCGGCTTACTGTTATAAATAGCCTGCAGGTTTCTTCCTTAAGCGGAGTGGTTTTTTCTTTTAAGTTTGACACTCGATTCCTTTTCCTTTCCTCTCGTCGGGAGGCTTGGAGTTTTCGGGCCGATGAGGTTACCCTAAGGACGTTGCGGGTCTTGCCCTGTCCCGTAGCTGCTAGAGCGTAGGGACTCGATTGTGTTGACCGGGCGTAGTCGCATTGGGGTGCCCTTTAGGCCCAAAGCCCCCGAGCTACCTTTGGGGAGTCCGGGTAGGTCGGGCATCGAGCTACTTTTCAAGAAAAGAGAAGCCGAGGTAACATCTGCCACCGAACTTAAAAGGCGTGGGGAGATCGACCTAACCATCCCGGACGTAGCTCGTGGAACCTTGCACATATAGCCGCGGGGGCATTAGTGCACGGCCGAGCGTAGACAGATGGTTGTGGGTTCCTTCCCTCTTACCCTTCAAGTTAGCGGAGTGTTTCTCGAAAAAAGCTTTTTCGGAAAAAAGACTTTTTGTTTTAAGAGGGGCATTACGCCCCTAGATGGAGCCCCCGAGCAATGAAGAGTTTTAGGTCGGAGACCGTAAAATGGTTTGTTGCTTAGGATCGCCCACATCGGAAGGACTTTTTGGCAAAAGTTGTACTTATGACGAGAAAACACAGAAAAAGCGCGGGCACTTTTATTCATCATAAGCATAAAATAGTACATGGTACTATTGCAAGGGTAGAGACAATGTAGTTGATCTAGGTCGCTTCGACCATCGTGACGTTGTTGTCGGGATTCGCAGCCGAAGTTCTTGCGGCCATCTTCTCGGAGCGGATGAGGGCCTCTGCGAACTGGAAGCACTCGACGTCGCACTCGTAGGCGTGTTGGAACTTGGTGTCGACGGTGATCACTCCCTTGGGCCCGAGCATCTTCAGCTTGAGGTAGGTGTAGTTGGGGACCGCCATGAACTTCGCGTACGCCGGCCTCCTGAGGATCACATGGTACGTTCCCGGGAAGCCGACCACCTCGAAGGTGAGCGTCTCCTTGCGGAAATTTCCCTCGTCGCCGAAGGTGACCGGTAGGTCGATCTGTCCAAGTGGGACTGCCTCCATCCCGGGCACGACTCCGTGAAACGGGGTCAATGACAGGCGGAGCTGAGATCGCTGGATCCCCATGCTGTCAAGGGTGGACATGTAGACGATGTTGAGGCCGCTGCCCCCGTCCATGAGCACCTTGTGCACCCGCTTGGTGCCGAAGAGTGGTGCCACCACGAGGGGGTAAGCCCCCGGTTGTGGAATGTGGTCGGGGTGGTCCGCCCGGTCGTACGTGACGGCCGTCTTGGACCACCGGAGGTATGAGGGCACGGCCGGCTCGGTGTGGTAGATCTCCTGTAGGCTGCACTTATGCTTGCGCCTCGGAGGGTGGGCGGGCATCCCACCGAAGATCATCATGACGGCGCCATCTTCCTTGGGGAATTCATCGTGCTTGACGTTCTTGGCGGCGCTGGCGTTGGTCGCGTCCTGCGGCTTGTTCTTCCCGCCGAGGTATCTCTTCATGAGGTTGCAATCCTTCATGGCGTGCTTGACTGGACCCTCGTGGTAGGGACAAGGTGCCTCAAGCATCTTCTCGAAGTGATCCTTCGGGGGACCAGCCTTTGGCTTGGGCGGTTGCTTGTCGGCCGCCGCTACCAGGTTGTTGCTGCGGAGCTTGCGCTCTTTCTTCTTTTTCTTCTCCGAACGGGTAGCCGGAGCTTCACCCTGTTCCTCCTCGGGCTTCCTCTTGCTGAAAGTGACGGCCTCCTCCCCGTCGGCGTGGTCAGTGGCTAGGTCAAGGAGCTTTCGGATGGTCTTCGGCTCGACACGCCCTATCCGGTGGACAAGGGTCTCGCACGTGGTACCATCCTGGAAGGCTGTGATGACCTGGTTGTCGGCTGTGTCGGGGAGCTCAGCGCAGCGGTTGGAGAAGCGGCATATGTAGTCACGGAGACTCTCGCCCTTCTTTTGCCGGTAATGGCGAAGCTCGTAGGCATTACCGGGCCGGGCGTAGGTGCCCTGGAAGTGCCCTATGAAGGCGTCCCGGAGCTAGGCCCAGCTGTTGATCCTCCCCCGGGAGAGGTGCTCGAGCCAGGTACGTGCCGAGTCAGCAAGGTACAGTGGGATGCTCTTGATGATAAACAGATCGCTGGTCACCCCGCCGTTGTGGCAGGCGAGGCGGTAGTCCTCGAGCCAAACGCTCGAGTTGGTCTCCCTATCGTACTTCGCGACGGTGGTCGGAGCACGATATCGGGCTAGTGGGGCTGCGGCGAGAACGTTGACGCCGAAAGCCTGCGGACCTCGAGGGTCAGGCGTCAGGCTGCGGCTTCGGTCTTCGCTACTATCGTAGCGGCCTCCGCGCCTCCGGCTGTACTCTCTTCGTGGCTGACGTTCGCCGTCCGACCCGCCTCTGGTCATCGTCCTTCCACGCGCCGAGGAAGCGCCTCGGGCTCCATGGTTGGAGTCGACCCTGCGACCGGCAGGCGAGTGCATGCTCTCCGCGCGGCCCAGCTGCCCCGATGGGCGTGAGGACCCACGGTGAACCGAGCACTCTTGGGCTGGAGCCTATGCCTCGCGCCGTCGAGACGCCGAATTTTCCGCCTACTGCTCGGCGGCCGCGTCGAGGAGCGTCTGGAGGTGCTAACGGAGCTTCTTTTCTTCTGGGGTCGTCGGCTCAGGGCCGGCGCGGAGGAGCACGACCACTGCAGCGAGGTTCTGGGAGGCCCGTTTGGTGAAAGGAGGCCCGTGAATGTCGCTGATGATGCAGCGGTGTACTTCTTGTGCGCGCTCGCGCGCGGGCGTTGTCGTGGCCTCCGCGCCGAGCGCATGGTGGAGCCTTGCCTGCTCTTCCTCGAGAGCCTTCTGAGTCTCGTCGAGCTCGTCGAGGCGAGCACGCTGCCATTCGCGGTCACCCCTGTCCTGCGGGGGTTCCTCGCTAGCGGAGGCGTTGGGCAAAGTGGGCTCACCTTCCGCGGAGCTCTCGTCGGAGTGGTGGAGTGGACCGCGTCGGCCTGCTGCTGGAGGACGAAACACTCGCGCCTTGGGTCGTGGGGCGTCGGTGCCTTCTTGCAGAGAGGCGCGCTCTCGGCCTCATCGCAGCTTGCCTGAGATGCCTCCGAGTGGACCGGGCGTGCGTCTCCCGTGGCGACGGGAGCATCTGTCCCGCCGCAGGGGAGCCACGCCTGTCATAGCAGAGCTTGAACTCGTCGCAGGATAGCGTCTCCTCCTCCTGCAAACCGAACACAAGCATGGAGGTGGCGAACGCCGCAAAGCGGAAGAGGTCCTGGGACGGGTTCGGCCTTAGAGCGACCACCATGTTGCGGCCGACCAGGTCCCAGACCCAGTCGGCGGCGGACTTCACCACCCGCGGCTCCTCAGGCGGCTAGCCCTGGGGAGACACAGGTGCATCGGGCTGGGACCGCGAGAACACAGCCCCAGCGGGCGACTCGACTGGACCATCGAAGAAGAAGTCTAGGGAGCCAAAGCACAGCAGGGTGGTGCGCTCCGGCTGTTCATCGGAAAGGGCCATCCGGACCCTTGTTGTCGTCGTGACACACGAAGTGCCCCTTCCTGGCACGCCAACTGTCGGGGTTTGATACCGTCGGCAAGTAAATTTTGGTATGTTCGTGCATCTGATCTGGATGGTTGGGCTTAGAGACACCGGGGTTATACTGGTTAAGGCACCAAGGGGATGCCCTACGTCCAGTTTGAAAGGATGTTCTATATGCCCACGGGGGCTTGTAGTAGGGGGTACAAGTTTAGGTCGAGAGAGGGAGAGTGTCCCAAGTCTCTGGTTGTGGTCGTGAGCTGTGGGTGCTCGATGAGTGTTGTTGTGTGTTGTTGTTCCTGTTGATTATGCTGTTTATGGTGCCAGCCTCCCTTTTTATAGTTCAAAGAGGGCTGGCATACAAGGGTTAAGACGGTAAAATGGCATCTTGCTACAGTGCCGGTACAGTGTCGCGTCGTGGGCCTTCATCTCCCATTGGCGCCGTACGCTGTGCTAGCCGCGGTAGCCCTCGTAGGGCGGCGTAGCTGCGGCTCTCGTTCCAAGGTGGCTTCTCCCGACTCATGCCCACGCCAGTCTTGTTAGGTCGAGGCTTCTTGTGCAAGCCTCGACCTTCTCTCTGATGCTTGTTGGGTCGGGTCTCGTCGTTCGATGTCTTGCAGGTGAAGGATTCATGTGTCTTTTGCCACTGTTCATTTTCCAAATGATGGGACGTCGGGGCAGTCCGCTTTCCGCGCCGGGGAAAATCTCATCATGGCCTGGCCGTCTGACAAGGCAGATCCGCCCGCCCTGCTGCTCCTGCACGTCCCGGGCGGCACGAGGCCGCTTGCGCCACGTCGCAGCTCCCCCCTGGGGGGGCCTGTCGGGGGATTGTAGCGGAAGGAACCTTAGGTCATGCGAGGCGGAGCCGCTTGTCGAGGTAGTCAGGGCGGCCGCCTAAGTCGAAGGTGGCCCTGCAGACCGTGTCAGGCCGTTGTCCTTGAGAAAGGGAAGTTGGGCCTCGCTTGTTGGTTGCCGATGTTGGGCCTTCACGGACGCAGCCCATCATTAGCATTCGTGGTTTTGGGGATTTAGGGGCTAAGATAATTACCCCTAGTTTCTCCCCTCTTCAATAGGATCTGTGGAATGGATTGCCCTATCAACCCTCGCATACTCGTGATGCGGCACAACACACATATGAAACACGTGGCTTAGAAGATGCTGGAAGTCAGTTGAAATAAACCATAATATATTAGCCACCTGAAAGAACCCAAAAACCTCTAGGGCCTCTCGGATTAACTAGTCCTTATCGTTCCTAACGCATTTTGGAAAACATACCTTAATCTTGTAAGTTTTATTCTAAAACATGTTATTAAGGGTGTATTAAGACCTCTGGTGTACAAATGAAGCTCTGATGCTAGCTGTGATAGAACCGCTCAAATTAATTCCATATTATTGCCTAAACCACTCCACTTGGCCACTAAGCAATAATATAGAAGTAACTTGTCGTCTCTGTCGGGTCAAGCCCGGTAAATCACTTACATCACAGGATCAACAATTGTACATCAAAACTCACATGAAGGCGAGTCCAGAGATAAACAAGTCACAAATTATTACATAACATCCTTCAAAGGTTCATTATTACAAACCAACTATGTTGCATAAAGGTAAATGGTTCAGAGTTTGAAACACAGCAGAAATAAAATACTAAACAACATAAGCAACATCACACGAGGCCATCTGTGATGCCACTAAGCACTGTCATCCTCCCACTCGTACTCCCAACCGGGTGGGAGAGAACCAGGCCACGGGAAGCCATCATCACACACATCATTACCTGAAAACATCAACAACAGCAAGGCTGAGTATACTAATACTCAGCAAGACTTAACCGTCGGGTGATTGGAAAAACACAAACTCCCTAGACATGCAAGGCTTTCAAATTTTAGCTCCAGCTTCTATTCATTTAACCATTACTAGATTAGCAAACTAGTTCAAGCATGAGTTGTGCAATACAAATTAAACAAGTATACAAATTCCTTCTCAATTCCATCATTAAGGGACATAGAGTGGATGGTTAAGCAGTCTCAGATAACGGTGAGAGGCTGACGATCGATCGATTAATAACCTTGCAAGGTGGACCTAAACACACAGGAGAATGCATACCCCAAAAATGCCAACTAAAACCAAAAGGGGTGAGGTACACACCAACCAGGCGGTTTCCAACCATCCTCACTTCAGGATCAAAGTCCACATTCTCTGGTACAAGGTTATCCGGTCACAGTATCTGACTGCCTAGATCCACACATGTACCACTGCCTAGTAGTTGGGGATCACTCCCGGGATTAGTGGTAGAGAGTTCCCTTGCCGGATCAGGAAAGTACTAGGCTTACCGGTCCCATTCCCGACAAATGTTTAGTACGTTCAAAAGCTTAACCACTGACATCTATTGACCGGAGTCGATCCCATGCTCTTACCACATGAGCAGATAAGTTTAACAATCTTATGATTCCAACATAAGAGACCTATAGCTCGCGAGTGACGGTCATCACTCGACTTTTACCGTGGTCCTAAGCATGGCAACTAGCGACCTGTGATGCTAGTATTAGAACACAGGAACCTAGGATCATGCATCTAAGGTTTCAATTCAACTCCTGAACATAAATGCACAAACAAAACATAAGTAGTTGCATAAGTTAACAAAAATAGGTTATGCTCCGGGGCTTGCCTTCACTGGCAAAGTCAGTAGCGAGATCCTCCGAACTTTGGTCCGGGTCTTGCTGCACTTCCACCACGTTCACTTCTCCCTCAGCTGGTTCCTCTTCAGGCTCCAGCAACAGCTCGTAGTTTCCGTCGGGAAGTTCTATACGATATGCAGATGCATTATTATTCAAGTACTCGAATTTAAGAAATGAAATTCAGTTCTGAATTCAGAGATAAACATGGGGTGTATTGTTGGCCATACTCACCTTGACAAGTTTTTAATAATCTTTTCTTTACCAAGGAAAAGTGGATGTGTGTGAACTTTATTCTTATTTGATGGTGATTGTGTGCACATCTAAGTTAATTAGTTAAGTAAACTTCACCAAAGTAACTTGGGGCTGTTCATCAATAAAAACTTGGGATTCATCAATATAAACATAGGGAATCCCAAGTTTTTAATTTAAGTTGCAAACATAAATATTTATGTTTTCCCTATGTTTCATTCATTTAAAGCTTGATTACATAGGAAATTAATTCTGAAAGATATATAAACAATCTGACCATGCAACTTTACCAGTATGAACATCTTAGCAAAACAGATTTACTGACCAAACAGGAGGTAAAACAAGGCTATGAATTAAATATGATAAATGCAACATGTTAAAGCTACTAGGAGCATGAATAAATCATAAAGCAAAATATAGACATGATCTGAGGCTGCAACTTGGCATACAACAAGATAATGACATATCTAGCTCACACACCAAAAATTGGATCCATAATTGCAGCAGAAAATTTGAATTTAACTCAGACTAAACACAATAATTTAGAAGACTAATCTACACATGCCAAAAATTCATCTCCTATTTATGACAACTACTACTAAGCATTAGAGAGCTACTGCAGAAAATTGATCAGCATTTGCTTAATATATAAATTTAAACAAATCATATACTCAGACTAGGCTGGAATCAAAATAAATTCATATCTGGAGATACATACAAGATTTATGTGCCATTTTTCTACACAGAGCCCAGCAAGATCATATTAACAACATATCCAAAATTCACATCCAGAGCATTTATAGATTTCAAGTTATTTCAAATTTATCCAAACTGAAGATTTCAAAATCATTTAAAAACTATAGTGAAATTTGGAAACTCCCTTTCTAGAAAAGGTAGTTCTCTTCTCAAAGATTCCAGAACAGTTGAGTTTGCATTTTTCCGATTTTTCTGTGATTTTATACGTATTTTATAAGTTTCAGCCTTTTAACCCTAGATATGGAAATTTGGTTCTCGCAAACAGGTCCCTGGTTCTCACAGATAGGTCCCTAGGATGAGAACTCCAATCGTAATTGAGTCCCTAGCGCCATGGCCGGCAGAGGGAGCTCGATTCCGGCGAGGGGAAGACTGGGCTTGGTCGGGAAAGTGGCGGGGAGGCACGAGGGATCACCTGGGGTTCCATTCCGGTGCTTGGTTGGGGCGGAGAAGCGACCGACGATGAAGTTCGGCGGCACCATGGATCTGAGGCCGCCTCTACTTCTCTTCTGGTGAGGTAGCCAGCTGTGGAGGCAGGCTAGGGGCCGGGGAAGGCGCAGGGGGAGCTTGCGGAGGCGGTGGTGTGCTCAGAGGGTGATGGAGAGGCGTGGCATGGTGAGCTCCGTGGCAGAGCGCCCATGGCGGCGCGCAGCAGTGCGCGTATGCGCCTGAGAGCTCCAGCCTCCAGGAGCTCACCTCTGCTTGGCATCCAAGGGAGCAAGGTGAAGGGACTTCGCCTCTAAGGCTTGGCTAGGCAGGGCTAGCTGGCCGGTGCTCGCTGTGGCGTGCAGCAACGGGCGGCGCGTGGCGGAGACAGGCGGCGGCGGACGCGTGCAGGGGCAGTTGGCGCCACACGGCATGGGGCCACGGAAAAAACGGTGGGCGCGGCGGTTTTGGGGCAAACCGCTGGCCACTTGGCCGGCTCTCGGCGTCCGTGCCAGGTGGACGGCGCTGATTGACGTGCAGGCACTGGCGCCGGTCGGCACTCTGGAGCGCCAGAGCACGCACGCGTGTGTCGAGCAGCCCAACTTTCACAGTCCATAACTCCAGGTTTTTGAACACAACTTCAAAATCTCCAAAAAAGAAAGTTGCAGATTGAAGTACCAGATACAACTTTTACAAAGGGCGACATATGTTTTGAGCAACGGTTTGGCCGGGAACGTCTGTCGAAGTTAGCAGGATGCAGAGCTCGGTTTACTGTTCAAAACAACGTTGACCATGTCTTTGAGCATCTTCCACTTAGAATTTGAAATGCCGCCAATTGGGAAAAATGTGTTCCCGGAGGTAGCGAACAACTTTCGTACTGGCTGATTTTTGAGTGGCTATACAAAAATTTGCGATATGGTCAAGCCAATAGAAGGAGGTTGTTGGCCTTCAGGGCTTAACTCACTTAACTAGGGTTTAACTCTTAATCAGGGTTTAACCCTTCATTAAAATAAGTTAAACACATGGGGAGTTACAGGACCGTCCGCCCTTTATGCAATGACTAGGAAACGTGTTAGAGGTGACCGTTACTGCAGCCACGAACGGTTCGCCTCCAGGTGCCGAACAGTCCGCCTAACAAGATTCCAAACGGCCAAGGCACGAAAACAACTATCTCTTTTGTGAGGCAGACCGTCCACCTCACAAAAGTCGCCTCTAACGCCCAGAACATGTTCCTGTCTAAACGGTCTAGGGAAAACGATCCGGCTCACAAAGGATGACCTGCGTACCGTCCGCCATGGCCTAGCAGACTGTCCGCCTTACAAAAACCCAATGAACCTCCCCAGGATTTAGTCAAAAAACACACAATGAGAAACACTTGCGGACCATCCACCCCTAGGGGAGCAGACTGTCCGCAGTACAACAGTCAGCTTTTCTCAAAAGCGATTTTTCTTCTCTTTCCTTTGCACTTTCTCAAACGTTGTTAACCCTCATGCATGCAATGCAAGTGTTTGAGCAAAGTGGCACTATAGAACCGTCAAGTAAATGAAATTGACCCCTCTGGATAGTACAACTATCTAGTATATTAATCTGGTCAATTTACATCCTCCAATCACCTCTTGACCGGTAAAATAGAAAAGCCCTATCTTATACCTTTGTCTTGAGCTCACTTAGGATCAACATACTCACGATATCACCATGATCATCTTTGAAGCTCAATTCATCTTTCAGACTAACCTACCCTTATATCTCAAAGAAATTGTTAGTCCACTATGATTGTCATTAATTATCAAAACACGAATTAGGGGCCTAGATGCCTTCACGGCCGTGCTGGGCGATGGCGGTCAGTGGTAGTGCGGTCCTACTCCCCACTGTCGCCGCCGGTGAGCTGTTGACGCACGTGTGGAGCTCATGCACCAGGCGGTGGCACGCGCCGACAGCGGCCCCTGAGCCTCACTGCCTCCACCACCAGCCATTCCTCTGTTGCTGACTGCCCGCTAGCGCCAGAGAAAAGTCACCGGCACCAAATCCTCCCCACACCCTCCACCAAAACCAAATCACCAGCACCCAAGTTTTCCCGACATGACCGCTCGCTCCCGACCTTGCCAACACTGCCTGTGACACCCCAGGTTTTTAATTAGCATCATTAATGCTAATGACCGAATCAACCGAGTCAAACACGATTGACAGTGGTCAAACCTTGGTCAACCTGGGTCATCACCTCGAAAACCTCGCCAAATAATCACTAATGACCCTCATAATCAAGTCCACACACCCTTGTGGTCAAACCCTAGTCAACCCTTGGTCAAAACCCCGGTCAAATCCCTTTGTCCTTGAACTTCCTCCAGAACTTTTGCCGCGTTCTCCAAATTTCACCTAAACACTCCAAAATCTCCCAATATAAAAGTTGTCCAGTTTTTTGAGGAACACAACTTTGCTGTTGGGTGGCATTGTAGATTTGGAGTGGAAAATAGAGAAAAACTCAGTCAACTGCAGTTCTTCCTATTCATCGGTGCCATGAAAGACATCAACTTCACCAGCAGTTCATGCCCCAACCGTTGCTCAAAACATATGTCGGCCTTTGCAAATGTTGTAGAGGGATGTCCCATCTACAACTTTCGTATCTAGCGTTTTTGTCGCGCAGTTCAAAAATTTGGAGTTAATTGCAGTCGAACAGGGGCAAACGAGAGCCGAGCGGGCGACGTCGCGCGCACGCCACGCCGGGCGCGTCCACGTGCGCGCACGCGTTGCCACGCGACCACCGCCGTACCTCGGCGTCCGGACCCCCCTAGCGCACGCCTCGAGCTCTGGGTCCCGCGCACGCAGACCAAGGTGCCGGACCCCCTCCTGCCCATCCCTCGGCGTGCCGCACGCCGCGCCCTGGCCACCGGCCCCTACCCGCGCCCGTCGCTGCCGCCGAGCCGTGCCGGGGTCCACATCCCCGCGTGCCCTTGCCTTCGGGACGAAGGATGAGAGCGCCTGCTCGCTCGCCGCATCTATAAAAGGCCTTTGCCTCCCCGCGCGCCCGAGCCTTGGCTGCTGCCGACGAACGCAGTGCCAGCCGCCCCCGCCATTGCCGCCTCCACAGCGAGCTCCCCCTACCGACCAGCACCGTCAACCCTAAAGTCCTCCGAAGCCTTCCCCTCACACCCCTAGAGCTCCTCGGCCCACGTGTTGTCTTGGCGGGGCCGCAGCCTCGCCGGAGCCGAAGCTCCAGCGGCCGGCGCCACCCGTCACCGCCGAGCTAGCTCGCCGGAGCCGTCCCGACCTTCAAATCCGTCGCAAATCGAACCAAGGTGATCCCCAGCCCTCCTCCGCACCTTCCCCGGCCGAGAGCGCCGCCGGCTCGCCGGAATCCGGCAAGCCGCGCCGCCCCTTGGGCCAAGGACCCAATTGCAAGGATTTAAATCTTTCTAGGGACCCCAGTGTAAAGCAAGGGCTTAGTTGTGAATCCTGAGAAATTTCCAGGGGCCTCGATGTAAAACATGATCTTCAATAGTATAGCAGTTTTGCTGATTCTTGTAAAATTCGTAGAAAATCATAGAAAAATCATAAAAATGCAAACTCAATTTTTTTGGATTACTTGTCAAAAATACTACAACTTTTGTAAAGCATGATCATAGTTTTTCCTGATAGTTTTGGCTTGAAAAATAGAAAACTGATAAACCTAGATTTGTTATATCTCAAAATCTACAAGTGCTCTGTAGCTAATTTTTGGATATGTTGTGTGCTATGCCATGCCTAGCTTCTGTGCCAAAAATTGCACAAAGTTATGCTGTACATCTTTTATTATGAATTGTTTTGTTTTTATGCAGAATCTGCCTAAAAGATTTTTGTAGCCAAAATTAAATAGATTTTTGTGCTCAACTTCTGCACGTGATCTTGTTATGCCGAAATTCACCTCTGGTGAATTAATCACAATTTTATATCTGCCATAAATATTTATTCTTGAAATATGCTTGTTTTTCTTTGTAAATGCATAACCCAAGATCTATAGTAGCTCTAGGTGTATATGTTGCATGCCTAGATTAGCTTTGGACCATAGGCCATGTGTGAGGAAGTTGGGATCCTTTTGATGCTTATTTATTTTTGTATGCATTTATCTTGTTTTGGTAGCTAGCTTTTGTTCTTTTCGGTATATTTAGTTTCATAGCTCTCCTAAGTGTGCATGTGTGTGCAGTGGCTTTGTTTAGGTTTGTAGTGCTTCTTAAAACACCCCACTGAAATTCATTAATTTATTTTATGAATAAAAGCATTGTAGGCCATTTAAGCTTAATATAAAGATTAATTGGAAAATCACCTTTGCCACACCTAATAACCTTATGCCTGTGTTGAAAAACATTCTAAGAAGGTTGAGACCACCTCCTTGCTGTTTTGTGATTTTAATTAATTAATTTGCATAAATATGTACACAGTCACTATCAAAAAGAATAAATAATGAAGCATCACATAACATGACTTTAATAGAAAGAATATATCAAATGTATGTTTATCTAGATGAATGTGGTCAACCATGCACCCCATGGTTGTCATATGTTGTTTGGTAATTAATTAAATTGGAAACAGTCAATTAAATCTTGCATTGCATCCTCGTGTAGATCTTCCCGACGGTAGCGGTACGCGTGTGCCAGAAGGAGGAGACGGAGGAGCTGACGGAGACGTGCACCACGTCGCTGTAGAGCAAGACCTGGACCAAAGTCCAGAAGGGCCCAAGGCCAACCTTGCCAGCGAAGGCAAGCCCCGGATCATTAACCCTTCCTGTTAAAAATTATGCAATTATCTTTGCTATGATTGTGCATTTACGTTTCAGGAGTTGAATGAAACCCTAGATGCATGATCCCTAGGTACCTATGTTCTTTTACTAGTATGCTAGGTCGATAGCTGCTAGGCTATAGGACCCGGTAGAAGTCGAGTGATGTTCGTCACTCGCGAGAATAGGTTCTTATGTTGGAATCATAAGATCTTTATAAATGGATTGCTCATGTGGTAAGAGCATGGGATTTGGGCTCCAGTCCAGTGACTTTCGTGGGCTAAGCTTTTGAACGTACTAAGCACTTGTCGGGAATGGGACCAGTAAGCCTAGTACCTGATTGACGCGGCAAGGGAACCTTTCCCTACTACCCCTAGGACACCTAGTGTGTCCCCCTGCCTGCAACAGTGGGGTACCTGCGTGAGTCTGGACGTTCGTGTGGGAGCGGTCCAGTAAGCCTTGTACCGAGGATTGTAGGTTCCGATCCCGAACCGAAGAAAGATGGGAACCGCCTGGTGGTTGTCCTCGCGGGGGCACCCTCCGTGTGTTTATGTTTACCTTGCAAGGTTATAAACCAATTGATTGTCGGCCTCTCACCGTTATCTGAGACTGCTTAATCAACTGGCCATGATATCCCTTAGTGATGGAACTTTGTGAATATTGCTGCTTGAATTAATTGTGTTGTACCATTCTTGATTGAATTAGTTGGCACACTTAGAAATGATAATCAACTAGAATTTGTGCTAAAATATTGAAAGTAAGGACATACTCTTTGTTGCTTTTCAGCAAAAGAACTCCACCGGCCAAAAAGCCTCTCATGTCTAGAGTTTGGTGATGTAGTTTTCACCCGACGGTTAAGTCTTGCTGAGTATTAGTATACTCAGTCTTGCTTTAAAAATGTTGTTGCAGGTGTTGTTTGGCCTGGTGAGATTCCACCCGGCTGGGAGCTGGAATGGGTGGACGACGACGAGTGATGGCATCACGGACGGCCTCCTGTGATGTTTATCGTGCGCTAGTTTATTTATTTCCGCTGTTTTCGAACTCGGAACCTTTACTTATCATGGTGAACAATGGCTTGTAATAATTAACCCTTCGGGGTACCAATTGGATTAAATTATGTTTGTACTCTGGACTCGCTTTCGCGTGAGTTTTGATGCATATGTTCGATCCTCTGTGTGATTTCCAAGTGATTCACCGGGTGTTAACCCGGCAACTTACGACGGTATGATACTTTATTATCGCTTAATGACCAAATTGGATTGGTTTAGGCGATAGTACAGTATTTTCCTGGGCGGGTTGTCACAGCTGGCATCAGAGCGATTATATGCACCAGAGTTTAATTAACAACTTTAATCACTGGTTTTTGAATAAAATTTGCCAAGATTGTTTGGATTTGCAAAATACGTTGGTCCGTTAAGGATGAATTACACCAAGAGGCCCTAGAGGGAATTTTTGGTTTCTTTCAGGTGGCTTATTAATCTATGGTTTATTTTGCTAACTCCCAGCACATTTTATTCCTGTCAGTACTTACTTTCTGCACAACCATACTAGTTCATCACGTTTTGCCATACGTGGTGGTACCACAGGGAAGTCCTGTGAGGGATGGATGGGACCTATTCTAATGGGAACCCACGTCGCGTCTGCGTCTCATCACGTTTTGCCATACGTGGTGGTACCGCATGGAAGTCATGTGAGGGATGGATGGGACCTAATCCAAAGGGAACCCACCGTCGCGTCTGTGTCTCGCCACGTTTTGCCATACGTGGACGTTCCGCATTGTGAATATGCGAGGCAAGGATCCGCTTCATTCGAAAAGAAGCGTATCTGAGGTTGGACGCTGTCCATGCAGCGGCTTGACGCATGGATACCGTTTCTATAGTGAACGGTAATGGATGTGGACGCTTTCGTGAGTGCTGGCACGAAAGGTTCGTTGTGTTCTGTGATCTTTTGCAGGTACACTAACCACGTTTCGTAAGTCGCTAAGTGAGCGTCGACTAGTCCTCGACTAGTTATTATAGGGAGAAACGCATATATGCCTTGCCACCGGCACTAACTTCGATTTTTGGCTTGATTGCCTTGTGAGGACGAATAGGACGTCTTGCATCATGCTAAAATTTGTGGAAACTTAAAACTGAACCCCTGTATGTTTAATGTGCTCTCTAAGGTGAAATTTTGCTAGTGTGTTTCTTCTTGCATAACCTCTCAGGTGTAGATGTGTTGCTGTCCAAAAATCTGATAGGGTTGTTTGCTTGATTTTTGCACCCTGTTCAAGAATCTTTTTGACTAGAAGATCTCTACCAAAGTTGCTCCATATCTGATCTAGTTTCTGCTCGCAAAAATTCGCGGTCATAGCTTTTGTATATCTCAAGTTGTGTTCAGTTTAGTGAACCTCTGTTCTGCTATTTTTCCAGGAACCAAATCTGAAATTTTGCTTAGTTGAGCACCTTCCTAGCCTTCCTAGATCAATCTTTGTATACCAAAAATGTGTCTCATAATCTTGCTGAGTTGCTACAAAAATTTGGGAATTTTTGGGACTCTGGGTTTTAAGTTATGAATTTTTGTTCACAACTTCCAGAACTTTATGTCATTATGTGTGTATGCTCGTTTCGAGTTCATACAACTGTACCTTTGTACCCATGACTATCCCAGTTCTACCCAGCATGAGAAAAAAAATGTTCTGTTCTACCATGACAGTTGGGTAATGTCTTGACCTTAGAGTTCAATCTTCAGTTGTAATCTTCTCCTGTCAACATGTTATCTCCATCGACATGTATCCTTTCCAAACCCCCTTGTATTTATACCTGTTGGAGCACTAAGCTATTCTTTGTATTGATATCCTTGTCGTGATTACTTCGATCTTTCAATCATGAACTTATTCTTCTTGGTCTTGCTCACAACATTTTGAAAAAAAATGTGTCACTTTTGGGTTATGCATTTGCATAGCACGTGCATTTGGGAACCTTGGGTGAACTAACGTGCATACGCATGAAAGATTTCAATACTCTTACTCTGTCCTTCTTGATGGGTGATGTTGTTGTCCCATAACTAAAGGTGTCGCGACGGAACCTAGGGCATCATGTGCGCTGCAGCCATATGATTACCACTAGGAGCGCTCTAGGTATCTTGGTTGTGAGAATGCGATTCACCACGCATATACTCCTTCTCAACTCTATGATTGCCATCTCCATCACTGGCTCATTCCGTGGGTAATCGAGTCATGCTAACATGCATCATGAGCACCATACCGCATGAACATGTGCATCATGCATTCATAAGCATGTGCATCACACCGGCTTTTAAAATCATTGCACTGTTGATGTAACAAGGTGATATCACTAAAGGTCTCAAACTAATTAACATGTGAGCAAGATTGTTCTGAAATTCCTATACCAACTCATCTCTTCATACTTCCACCACTGGCATCCGCAAAGTAAACTCCTTGCAAAAGCTCTCTATGGCTTGTCACCTTTGACTACCTTTGTGGCTACTCTTGTGGGATAGCCTTGGACCGATGATGGTTATATTCTTTGACCTATAATCACATCGTGTTTGCTCCCTCGGGGTAATTTCAGAAATCTTAGAAAACCATCACCCCTACCTTGTCCTTGGATTTTCGAATCTCGGGACGAGATTCTTTTTAAGGGGGGTAGGCTGTGACGCCCCAGGTTTTTAATTAGCATCATTAATGCTAATGACCGAATCAACCGAATCAACCGAGTCAAACACGATTGACAGTGGTCAAACCTTGGTCAACCTGGGTCATCACCTCGAAAACCTCGCCAAACAATCACTAATGACCCTCATAATCAAGTCCACACACCCTTGTGGTCAAACCCTAGTCAACCCTTGGTCAAAACCCCGGTCAAATCCCTTTGTCCTTGAACTTCCTCCAGAACTTTTGCCGCGTTCTCCAAATTTTACCTAAACACTCCAAAATCTCCCAATATAAAAGTTGTCCAGTTTTTCGAGGAACACAACTTTGCTGTTGGGTGGCATTGCAGATTTGGAGTGGAAAATGGAGAAAAACTCGGTCAACTGCAGTTCTTCCTATTCATCAGCGCCATGAAAGACATCAACTTCACCAGCAGTTCATGCTCCAACCGTTGCTCAAAACATATGTCGGCCTTTGCAAATGTTGTAGAGGGATGTCCCATCTACAACTTTCGTATCTAGCGTTTTTGTCGCGCAGTTCAAAAATTTGGAGTTAATTGCAGTCGAACAGGGGCAAACGAGAGCCGAGCGGGCGACATCACGCGCGCGCCGCGCCGGGCGTGTCCACGCGTGCGCACGCATTGCCACGCGGCCACCGCAGTACCTCGGCGTCCGGACCCCCCCTGGCGCACGCCTCGAGCTCTGGGTCCCGCGCACGCAGACCAAGGCGCCGGACCCCCTCCTGCCCGTCCCTCGGCGTGCCGCGCGCCGCGCCCTGGCCACCGGCCCCTACCCGCGCCCGCCGCTACCACCGAGCCGTGCCGGGGTCCCCATCCCCGCGCGCCCTTGCCTTCGGGACGAAGGATGAGAGCGCCTGCTCGCTCGCCGCATCTATAAAAGGCCTTTGCCTCCCCGCGCGCCCGAGCCTTGGCCGCTGCCGACGAACGCAGTGCCAGCCGCCCCCGCCATTGCCGCCTCCACGGCGAGCTCCCCCTACCGGCCAGCACCGTCAACCCTAAAGTCCTCCGAAGCCTTCCCCTCACACCCCTAGAGCTCCTCGGCCCACGTGTTGTCTTGGCCGGGCCGCAGCCTCGCCGGAGCCGAAGCTCAAGCGGCCGGCGCCGCCCGTCACCGCCGAGCTAGCTCACCGGAGCCGTCCCGACCTTCAAATCCGGCGCAAATCGAACCAAGGTGATCCCCTAGCCCTCCTCCGCACCTTCCCCGGCCGAGAGCGCCGCCGGCTCGCCGGAATCCGGCAAGCCGCGCCGCCCCTTGGGCCAAGGACCCAATTGCAAGGATTTAAATCTTTCTAGGGACCCCAGTGTAAAGCAAGGGCTTAGTTGTGAATCCTGAGAAATTTCCAGGGCCCTCGATGTAAAACATGATCTTCAATAGTATAGTAGTTTTGCTGATTCTTGTAAAATTCGTAGAAAATCATAGAAAAATCAGAAAAATGCAAAATCAATTTTGTTGGATTCCTTGTCAAAAACACTACAACTTTTGTAAAGCATGACCATAGTTTTTCCTGATAGTTTTGGCTTTAAAAATAGAAAACTGATAAACCTAGATCTGTTATATCTCAAAATCTACAAGTGCTCTGTTGCTAATTTTTGGATATGTTGTGTGTAATGCCATGCCTAGCTTCTGTACCAAAAATTGCACAAAGTTATGCTGTACATCTTTTATTATGAATTGTTTTGTATTTATGAAGAATCTGACCAAATGATTTTTGTAGACAAAATTAAATAGATTTTTGTGCTCAACTTCTGCATGTGATCTTGTTATGCCAAAATGCACCTTTGGTGAATTAATCACAATTTTATATCTGCCACAAATATTTATTCTTGAAATATGCTTGTTTTTCTTTGTAAATGCATAACCCAAGATCTATAGTAGCTCTAGGTGTATATGTTGCATGCCTAGATTAGCTTTGGACCAGAGGCCATGTGTTAGGAAGTTGTGATCCTTTTGATGCTTATTTATTTTTGTATGCATTTATCTTGTTTTGGTAGCTAGCTTTTGTTCTTTTCGGTATATTTAGTTTCATAGCTCTCCTAAGTGTGCATGTGTGTGCAGTGGCTTTATTTAGGTTTGTAGTGCTTCTTAAAACACCCCACTGAAATTCATTAATTTATTTTATGAATAAAAGCATTGTAGGCCATTTAAGCTTAATATAAAGATTAATTGGAAAATCACCTTTGCCACACCTAATAACCTTATGCCTATGTTGAAAAACATTCTAAGAAGGTTGAGACCACCTCCTTGCTGTTTTGTGATTTTAATTAATTAATTTGCATAAATATGTACACAGTCACTATCAAAAAGAATAAATAATGAAGCATCACATAACATGACTTTAATAGAAAGAATATATCAAATGTATGTTTATCTAGATGAATGTGGTCAACCATGCACCCCATGGTTGTCATATGTTGTTTGGTAATTAATTAAATTGGAAACAGTCAATTAAATCTTGCATTGCATCCTCGTGTAGATCTTCCCGACGGTAGCGGTACGCGTGTGCCAGAAGGAGGAGACGGAGGAGCTGACGGAGACGTGCACCATGTCGCTGTAGAGCAAGACCTGGACCAAAGTCCAGAAGGGTCCAAGGCCAACCTTGCCAGCGAAGGCAAGCCCCGGATCATTAACCCTTCCTGTTAAAAATTATGCAATTATCTTTGCTATGATTGCGCATTTACGTTTCAGGAGTTGAATGAAACCCTAGATGCATGATCCCTAGGTACCTATGTTCTTTAACTAGTATGCTAGGTCGATAGCTGCTAGGCTATAGGACCCGGTAGAAGTCGAGTGATGTTCGTCACTCGCGAGAATAGGTTCTTATGTTGGAATCATAAGATCTTTATAAATGGATTGCTCATGTGGTAAGAGCATGGGATTTGGGCTCCGGTCCAGTGGCTTTCGTGGGCTAAGCTTTTGAACGTACTAAGCACTTGTCGGGAATGGGACCGGTAAGCCTAGTACCTGATTGACGCGGCAAGGGAACCTTTCCCTACTACCCCTAGGACACCTAGTGTGTCCCCCTGCCTGCAACAGTAGGGTACCTGCGTGAGTCTGGACGTTCGTGTGGGAGCGGTCCAGTAAGCCTTGTACCGAGGATTGTAGGTTCCGATCCCGAACCGAAGAAAGATGGGAACCGCCTGGTGGTTGTCCTCGCCGGGGCACCCTCCGTGTGTTTATGTTTACCTTACAAGGTTATAAACCAATCGATTGTCGGCCTCTCACCGTTATCTGAGACTGCTTAATCAACTGGCCATGATATCCCTTAATGATGGAACTTTGTGAATATTGCTGCTTGAATTAATTGTGTTGTACCATTCTTGATTGAATTAGTTGGCACACTTAGAAATGATAATCAACTAGAATTTGTGCTAAAATATTGAAAGTAAGGACATACTCTTTGTTGCTTTTCAGCAAAAGAACTCCACCGGCCAAAAAGCCTCTCATGTCTAGAGTTTGGTGATGTAGTTATCACCCGACGGTTAAGTCTTGCTGAGTATTAGTATACTCAGTCTTGCTTTAAAAATGTTGTTGCAGGTGTTGTTTGGCCTGGTGAGATTCCACCCGGCTGGGAGCTGGAATGGGTGGACGACGACGAGTGATGGCATCACGGACGGCCTCCTGTGATGTTTATCGTGCGCTAGTTTATTTATTTCCGCTGTTTTCGAACTCGGAACCTTTACTTATCATGGTGAACAATGGCTTGTAATAATTAACCCTTCGGGGTACCAATTGGATTAAATTATGTTTGTACTCTGGACTCGCCTTCGCGTGAGTTTTAATGCATATGTTCGATCCTCTGTGTGATTTTCAAGTGATTTACCGGGCGTTAACCCGACAACTTATGACGGGATGATACTTTATTATCGCTTAATGACCAAATTGGATTGGTTTAGGCTATAGTACGGTATTTTCCTGGGCGGGTTGTCACACTGCCCGCCTGCCCCCTCCACGGCATCTCGCCCGTCACGACGCGCCCCATCTCCCACTGCCCTGTGCTGGCGTCCTCCCTCCTCCTCTTTTTTCTGTTTCTCACGAAGCGGTACATGGGGTGTGTAACTGATGGCAGTGGTGGGTAATTACCTCACAACTCCACGAGAAAGTTCGAAACATGGATTTTTGGAGCACCTCTTGAGGTACTCCAAAAAAGGTGGATATGCCCTCTAGCTCCACTTTTTTCTGGAGCTGGAGCTGGTGGAGTTAGAGGTGTTCGGCTGGCAAGTTTTTAGAGCAAGCGGAGTGGGAGCTATTTTTCAACTCTGGAGTGATGACTAAGGAGTGCTGGTATGACTTGTATGTTTGAATTAAAGGTCAAATATCCCAAATAGCTCTCGGATCCAAACAACTCAAAGGCTATTTCATTAGAGGGCTATTTTCTTAGGCTAAACTTTTGCCCACAAAATTCTCAAAAAAAACATTAACCCTCAAAATACTTCCTCCGATTTGGTAAATGAAGTCGTTTTGGACAAGATTTGAGTCAAACATTGAGAATATAAATCATGAGTAACTTTTAAGTCGTAAGTTTGGAAATGTGAAAATTACATGAATAGATTTGTCTTGCACAATATCATAAAAATATACATATGTTAGTTTTTAATAAATATTTTCATAAAAATAAAAAGTCAAAGTTGAACTTTGGAGACCGTGACGCTATCCTAAAGGACTCAATTTACCAAACCGGAGGGAGTAGTTTCTCCAAACACGTCCCTAAGGGCGCCCAAAATGGTTGTAATAAGGTACTCTCTATCACGGTGTCCACATAGGATATAGTAAGCATTATAGATGATCTGTGCAACAATTATGCTATAGCATTAACTTTATGTGAGTCCCACACTCTAACCTCATCCACTATTCTCCTCTCACGCCACCTCTCTCCCATGGCTAGAGTCATGGCCGCCAGCCGGCCCCCTCCCGCCCTCCTAAGAACCCGCGCAGGCCTACACCTCGATCATCGCCCCTGCTAGGGCTGGACGCTGAGCCAGCTCGGCTCGGCTCGGCTTGGTCTAGCTTGTTAAGATAACGAGCCAGTTTAGCTCGGCTTGTTAACAAAATGAGCAAAAAGGTTGGCTCGGCTTGGCTCGTTAGGCTTACGAGTTGTATGTAAATGTGAAATTAAAATATGACCATATGTAACATTTTTAAAAATAATCATTATAAAGTTGTAAATGATAAAATTAGTCACACATGGAGCACTTGAAAAGTTTAGCATAGCTTTAATGGCTCGGCTCAACTTTGATAGCTCGGTTTCTATGTTGAAATTAGAACTTTCTAGTTCGTTTGGCTCGTGAGTAGCTTGCGAGCTAGCTTGAGCCAGCTCGTTAACAAAACGAACAAAAACAGTTGCTCGACTCGTTAAAAAATTGATTGAGCCGAGCTGAGTCGAGCTAAGCTATGAACAAGTCGAGCCAGCTCACGAGTTTCTGGCTCACGGTCCAGCCCTAGCCCCGGCACTCAACCACGTCGCCGCACTGCGCTCTCGGCCAGCGTTGGCCCGTCGTCCTCCATGTCTTCCCCGACACCGCCCCTCACACCATCACCAATGTCGTCGTCACACACTTCAGCCCGAGGTGCCGCTTCCAGTTCTCCCCGCGCGGTCGCCGCCTCTGGCCCAGCGTCGACCTGACTCACACCTCTGAACTCACCGCAACACCCCACCTCTGAACTCGCCATCGCACCATGGTCCAGGTGCGCGCGCCGCCACGGTCGGCCGCACCGAGGCTAAGCTCCGTCGCTCGCCTGCCAAACCCCCATCCCCTACCTGGTCGGTCATGGCCGCCTCCTTGCACCCCAGGCCTCGCGGGTGCAACCTCTGCCCTGACAGAGGCCATCCATGGCGGTGTCCCTGCTCCGCCTCGTAGGTGAAAGGGACGACGATGCGTTGGGAATTAATTAGGCGAGACCCGCCGCTAGCTACGCAGGTGGCCGACGGCCTTTACAAAGCGCGGAGGTGGAGTTTGTCTCGTCCCGCGCCGCCGGCCGCCCTGTGCGCAGCGGATCTGTGGAGACACGGCTGGACACGAGGCAGAGGGAGGCGGGAGAAGAGCGGGGGGCTTGTGGTGGGACCCGCTTCGCACCGCACGGTCTCTCATCCTTTCTCTTTCCTACGTGGTGCTCTGTAAAGAGCTTGTTGGCACCCATTGCGGCTGCCATGAAACTCTTGCGTAAAACTTTTTTTTTAAGTAAAACTCCACTACGCAACCGGGTTGCGACTTCCGAGTTCCCAGTGCGCAACGCGGAATTCCAAGCGCGGCGCGCGAGGGAAGAGGGAAAAAAGGAAAAAGAAAAAGAAAAACCAAAACTCAGCCCCCTCCCCCTCCCGAACCTTTTCGCCTGCCCGGCTGCCCCCATCCCTACGTGCGCCCTAACCTCTCTTCCTCTTTCCGCCGCCGCCGGGACCGATCTCCGCTGCCCAGCCGACCATGGACGACACCTGCGCGGTGTGCGCGGAAACCCTGGAGTGGGTGGCCTACGGGCTGTGCGGGCACCGCGATGTGTGCTCCACCTGCGTCGTCCGCCTCCGCTTCGTTATGGACGACAATAAGTGCTGCATCTGCAAGACCATCTGCCCCTCCGTCTTCGTCACCAAGGTTTGTCCCTCTAGGGTTTGCTCTCCGCGGGCCTGACCACTTCGTGATCTGTCGTGTGGTTGCGCCGCTGGATCTCGGGGTCGTCTAGGGTTTCGGTTGGGTTACGACTTGCCAGATTTGTCCTTGCTTGTGGCATTAGATGTCTAAGGGTCCTGTTCCGCTATTGTTATCTTGTATTAGTTTAGGCAATTGCTCAAAATATACAAGGCTATTGGTGTCTTGTAGCCTGATGTGGTCAGCTTAGGTTTTCAAATGATTTGGTGCCTGGATATGAGGGTCTTTGATCTGGTCTTAGGGCTTGTTCGGTTACATAGGATTCAATCCGGCCGGAAATTATACATATAACAAAAAATTGATGATAAATACAACAAAAGACCGTTTATTCCAGATAACTAATTTACTCATGATAGATATAACATCACATCGGGAATCAATCCATGAGTCGGGAGGTGTGGAATTTATCCTGGTCTCTTAGTGTACCTTTTCTGAGTAGATTAGTCTCCGGCTTGGAATAAATCCCGGTCTCTAGTTGTATCTATCATAAATCTCTTGTTATATTTTTTATTTCCTGCCCGGAACAAATTCTATGTAACCGAATGAGATCAGTGTCACTTCACTGTAGTTTTGGTTTATCAGATGATTGGTACGCCAGGCAATTAAATTGTTTATGATTTTGTGTGGTGGTGTTTGGTTTTGAGGGTGCCAATGGTGAATTCTCTTCTACACTTGTACACGCAGAATGCCTTACTTTGGTTTATAATACTATTTATGTGTACAACAAACTATTTCTGTTGCGAGTTTTACGAATTATTGTATTTTTCTGTGAGTTAACTACAGTTCTTTCTGAGTCATATGTACTTGTTTATATAATGAACATATGAAATATCTTTTTTGTTTTTTGTGTACTTCTAATTTGATGAATTTATTGTTAGTATCATTTAGATGTGTTTCCTAGTTTCATTTTGTAAATTCGACTAGAATCATATCTGGCCATTCTACTCTACTGAAGTTAATTCTTTACTTGGTTCATGTGTTCTGCGTTGTTAACACATAATGTTTCCGACATTAGTATGGCTGATTGATACTTCTGTCAACTTTTGCATTTGCTTGAAATTAATCATGTACTGCACCTTGTAAAAAATGTGGACATCAAATGTGACCAACAAGAAATTAATGTGAGAAATGTGTATATCCAGCATTTTGCACAATGTGAATCATAGGAAACTGTATGTTCAAAAATTACATAAAAAGGTCAAATACTGTTTTGAAACAGATGTTTTCCTTTGAAAAAGCAATAGGATTTCATATGTTGTGAATATTTCACAGGCCTTGGGTGAATACACGAGAGTGGTCAATGATTTCTCTCTGTTTCCTGCTGGGTTAAATGAGGGCAAGGCAGGGGATTTCTGGTACCATGAGGATACGCAGGCATACTTTGATGATGCGGACCACTACAAGATGATACGTGCAATGTGTCGGCTTTCTTGTAGTGTTTGTGACAATGCAGAGGATCAGGTTGCTCTTGCTGCTCAAGCAAAGCGCAAAAGTAAGTTCAGGAGCATCGATCAACTAAAGGGACATTTGTTTCATGCGCACAGGGTGCACATGTGCAATCTTTGCCTGGAAGGGCGAAAGGTGAAATACTTCTCAAACTGTACTTGCATATTGTTGCATGTTATGAATTGCAGATATATTTTGAATTGGAAAATGTTGATTCCTTACACAGTTTTGTTGCTTTGTGTAATGAGCTGGACTTATTTTGTAATGCTGTACTTTGTGTATTCATTCGAGGATATCTTTTTCAGACATCTCAAAACTGGAGACTGTCAAAATGAAGAAACTATTTTCTATCAGAATTCTTACGTCATCAAACCTTTTTATTCTTTATAATTAACATGGTTGACATTGTGCTATCCATTGCTTATGTGAGTCTTGGGGTCAAGAAACTATAGGATGCTGTATTGCTCAATCTTTAATCTTTCATTATCTTGTACTTACCTCACTTATGCAGATGCAGTTATACTGTTAAACATCTCTGTTGGCTTGTCATGTGTGCATGTTCTTGCACCTGCATACATTTTCTATTCGTTTTTGTTCACTGTCATGTGTGTTAACTAAAAATATTTTTTAGGCATTATTGTCCTGTGGTCTAAATCTTATAACTTTGGATTGGATTTATGATTGTAATCTAAGTTTGACCATGTGATCTCCGCAATAAATTTTCAGATATAAATGACAATTTTCATAGTCATTATTTTTATTGAAATAGCTCATGTGTGTTTTACTGTTTTGTAGGTGTTCATTTGTGAGCAGAAGCTTTATTCTAGATCTCAGTTAACTAAGCATATGAAAACTGGTGACTCTGAAGTGGATGGCTCTGAGGTAGAACGTAGTGGATTTGCTGGGCATCCGGTGTGTGAGTTCTGCAAAACTTCATTTTATGGAGATAATGAGCTTTACACACACATGTCCAGAGAACACTATTCTTGCCACATATGCCAACGGTATACTGCAACCGTCGTCTTAGCTTACCTTAGCCAGCTGTTTACTTCATATGTTAACTTTGTGATTGTTTACAGGCAGCATCCTGCGCAGTATGACTATTTTCGGAACTATGATGACCTTGAGGTATGTTGTATCAAAGCGATGTTTTTAGGCATATATATCATTCGATATCTTTGTAGCAAACTTCTATAAATTGTTTCCTGAGTCAGGCACATTGCATTTCAGTTTTTGCTTTGTTGCCTAGCGGTGCTATCAATTCCTTTGGAAAGTGATCATTACTTCACTCACATATTTTCTTTCAATTCAATTTAGTTGCATTTTCGGAAAGATCATTTCCTCTGTGAAGATGAAGCATGTTTGGCGAAGAAATTTGTTGTCTTCCCGAGTGAAGCGGAGCTCAAGGCAAGTTGTACAAGTTATTGATTTATTAATATTTTATCTTTCATCAACTACATATTCCGAGTGTTTTTTTGGTTCTTGTTGAGTGAGTAGTGTATTTCAACAGAGACATAATGCAATGGAGCACGGTGGGCGGATGTCTCGTGCTCAGAGGAATGCTGCACTTCAGGTGTGAATTTGCTTCTAGTATTTTTCTTTCATTTTTTGTGGTTTCCCTATCCAATGTATCTGTCTTATATTTATTAAAAGATTCAGTACCATATTGATACTTTATTTGGTTGGGCTAAATTTTCTAATTTGTCCTTTTCAGATACCTACCAGTTTTATATATCGCAGAAATGAGCAAGACCAACGGCATGGCAGAGGTAGGGGGCGTAATGCTCACCATGATGGAACTGAGAGTCATATCCCATCATCGCAGAATGGCCGTGCAACTGCCGATGGTGTTGATAATGTTTCAGGGTCTTTACAGTCATTAAGTGTTGGTTCAAGTTCTGCAGGAGCAGAAGTTAGTTCAAGGACTGGACGAGCATTCGAACATTTTTCCTTTCCACCTCTTTCAGACCCAGATGTTCCTGACACTAAAGTTGACTCTGTTCCTGATGAAACCTCATTTCCTTCGTTATCAGAGCAGCAATCCAGATATGCCCTGGCCCTCAATCAAAGTGCAAGGGCCACTGCAAGGCTTGCGGATGAGTCATTATTCCCCCCTTTGCCTGGGTCCAGCAACAGCAGGGCTCCTGCTTCAGCACAACAGGGGCTACAGAGTCTAGCCAAGAGCACACTTGCAGCAAGGCTTCAACAACGTAGCAAGGGCCCCGTGAAGGTACTTAATACTGCTCGTCCTCGTCCCTCTGAGAATCCTGAATTGCTCCCTAGTTCCACCCAGGCATGGCCTACACCCAATCAGGGGCTACTTGTGTCTGGATCTTCTCAGCTTCGAATTGGAACTCAAACAAGAGAAAATGGCTTCATGCCAGCTGTCTCCAGTAATTCGGTGTGGAATCCAATTGCTCCAAACAAGATGAAGCACCCTGTTTCTACTCCTAATCTTGTGTCTGTTGGTTCCTCTGGCCAAGTGTCATCAACTACAGCTTATGGTAGCAATAGAAGTCAAGAACTGCCTCAAGGTAGCCAAGCTTTACCTGTTGCAGAGGTTGTCCGTGCTGCAAACAAATCTCTGGTTGAAAGAATGCGTTCTGCTCTGGGAATGGATGAGGACAGGTACTCTGCATTCAAAGAGATTGCTGGTGAATACCGTCAAGGTATCATAGATACTTCAGAGTATCTTTCATATGTTGAGCAGTATGGACTCTCACACCTTGTTCCTGAAATGGCTAGGCTATTACCTGATCCTCAAAAGCAGAGGGAACTCGCTGATGCATATTATACAAACATACGATTTAAAAGCCTTCAAGAAAATGGCGGAGGTGGAACTACTTCACAAGAGGCCAGCCATAAAAAGAAGGGGAAGGGAAAAGCTCCTGTTTCAGAAAGCAGTGCTGCTAAGGATGTGAAAGATGCACTAGCAGATAACTTTCTGGACACTGTAAGAAGGCTTCAATCAAACCACCAGGCTCAGGAAGGAGAGGCTGAGGTGCTGTCAAAGGCTGGGTATCGACCTTCTAAGGGGGTCCAACTATCTGCTGGATCCTCATCTAGTGTAGACAGTAATACTGGTTTCAATTCAAAAGCTTCTGGTGCCAAAGATAATGTTGGCAAGGCAGGAAGCAATAGCAGCAGTAAGCAACCAAAGAAGACATCAAAGTTCCTGAGAGCTCGTTTAGGTGACAACTCATTAGCGACACTTGATGTAAATCGCCCTAGTGCGAGTCCTGAACGACCTGAAAGGGAATCACAAGGCCCACAGATGGGGTTACCTGTTCGAGGTGCTTGGAAGAATGGTGGGGGGCAGAAACTTTTTTCTAGCAATGGGAGGAAGTAGAAGTCATTTAACTGCTGCAGTGACGTGTCCATATACATGGTCATCAATAGAGGAAAGCCCCATTGCCAAATGTGAGATTTTTGGGATGGCGTTGTTTGCTGGTTTGGTAAGCCTGCGTGGGAGAAGACCACTTTGGTTTAAGGATTGTGTTTTCTTAGTTTGTCAGGCGAAACTCAAGGGTGGAACATGAAAATGTAATGCTGTAATATCATTTTGCTCGCTGAAAACCTTTAATAGAATCCATCAGTTGGCTAATTACATGAACTCTGCTAAAGGTTCTGGGTTAGCGTGGCTGGCTCTTTTGTCATCTTGATTTTCAGGCTGAGGTGGTCTTTTCACGACAAGTATATATGCTGCTTTTGTCCGATGGTTCATTACCCTATGGATTAAAGCTTTTAAACCAATATTTTTTCTAGTGGTTGCGTATTCACCTGTTCTCTTTCAATAATTCCTTGAAATTTGATGTTCCTCAATGCTGATTTTCCTGAAATGTGATCATCTCTTGTCAGTGTCAATGCTTCTGCTGCTGAAGTTACTTTGTAACTGTAAGTTGAAACCCACAGGCAAGTTAGAATGACCCTTCAACAAGATAATATTCTTTATAAAAAATGCCCAGTTAATCTAAATCTATTATATACACGGACAGAGAGGCCCAAGGGCCAATTTCATTTCGTCAGGCTTGAGCCGGTGGGAATCCTGTATATCTTCCGGAAGGTGGAAAGAGATGGAAACTTCCACCGTTTGAGATTTGTGCAACAAATAAGGATCATTGGATCATCTCGAACCCTTGCCCTCACACCTCACCTTCCCTCGCGTCGTCGGCCCATGTAGCCCGCCGCCGGTCGGTGCGGCCCTCGCTCCGGTGCCGCCATGGACGGCGCGACCTCCCCTACGCCACGGTGGCCGCCTCGAGCAACCTCCCATGCTTCGCCGCGGCCTACCCATAGGCGTTGTCGTGGCTTTCACGTGTACTGCCGCGGCCCGCCGTGCTGCCGCGCGCCTCCGCGGCCGTCCCGCGCGCCGCTGCGGCCAACCGGCGCACCGTCACCGCAGTCGCCGGTGAAGAAGCTTCAAAATGTTGGTCTAACAAAATGTTGGTCCCAAAAATGTTGACAACATTTTCAAAAATGTTTCAACAATTTGCAAAATGTTTTAAAAAAATGACTAAAACTGCCGACGAAAAATGTTGACAACATTTCTGAAAAATATTGCAACATTTTTTATTTAATAATTATGAGGTGGGATAGTTGGAAAATAATAAACATCACATTTATATGGGCTTTGGTGAGCTCGAAGTTACAATGCTTATCCACCTGGGAAAGATAAAAATTAAAGAAAGATGGCGACGATGGTGCCCCCCCTCGCTGCTGACGCCATGGCGATGCTCAGTGCCTCGCCGTCGTCCCCCTCCTTGCCATGGCTGGGCTCTCCGACCTTGACTTCTCTCCGGGTCTTGAGATCCAGCGCTTGGCCAAGGAACGTTTCTCTTCACCGGTCAGTTTTCAAGCCACTGCTTCTTCTCGTGAGTTCTTCCTGGTTGCTACTTTTGGTCGTTCTTCCATCCGTTTGAATGAAGATTCCGTCTCTCTCATCTCGCAATCGTGCCTTGGAGGCACTGCAAAAGATTTCAGTGTCCGTCTTCTTTCGGGCATGAGTTTTCGTTTCTCCCTCTTCTCCAAATCTGTTGGTCTCATGATCTATCAGTTGAAGTTCTTTAAGTGCCCTAAGTTTGCGGTATTCTTTGATCTGTGGGGTAATGGTGGACCGAATTGGATGAGGGAGCATCGCAGTTGGTTGGCATAATAGGAAGCTTCTTGGACGCATGTCTCTGGTAAATCTCGTAAGAAAACCTTTGTGGAGGTGGTCAAATCTTCTAAACCTTTCTCCTCGGCTCCCTCGCATTCTATTTTCTCCAGATTGGATTTCTCTAAAGTTCATGATGCTCAACTACGCGATCGTGTTCGTGGGCAACCGATGAACAAGGCGCCTTCTTCGGGCGTGAATTCTGGAGCTAACGTGCAACCCAATCCCTCCCCGGATTTTCAGCGTGGTTCAAATTCACGTCTGAATCACAAGTGAGATTTTAGCTGCTTCCGTTGCCTTGCACAGGGGCACTTGGCCAAATCCTGTATGAGTCGGGTCCGGTGCAAATCCTGTTTCAAGTTTGGCCATATTGCGCGCACATGCTTGTCGTGGAAGCCCAACCCATTTGTGTTCCGGCCAAAAGTGGTAAGCCCAAACATCTCGCCTCAGGAGTCGCCGCCTGCTACTGCCATAAATACTGAGCCGCCCTCTAGTTCCTTCCACGTTGCCGTTTCATCTTCGCCCAATCTACAAGAGAAAACCCCCAACCTCCAGCTCCACCTCGGCGGATTCGCCGCTTCCACCCCCGCCCATTGGCCCTGCTCCCATGGCCAACTTCGCGGTGGATCCTCGCCAGCATGCTCCGCGGGGCTTTGAGGTGATCCAGCATGATCTGGAGTCGCCGCACGCCGCCTTTCGGTGTATCTTGGCGGGTACATTGATGCTGTCAACGATGATGTGGCCATCGCAATGTTGGTTCCGACGGTGGTGAAGCAAGACTTCAACCTCATGGCGCAAGCGATCAAGGACTACTTCATTCATCAGCATCGTGTTCGCCTGATGGAGGTACAAACTTGTGCGATAGGTGATGCATATGTCAGATTTGCTAGTTCGCTTGAGCGTGAGCGGTTTCTTGATGGAATCTACCACCTTACCCCAGAATATCAGATGCACTTTGTTAAACATGATGGGGGTGTCAATGCTCGTACTCATCCTGCTGATAGAGAGGCCTGGGTTATGCTCCTCAACTATCCTTTAGATGCTAAATCCAATGCTTTAGTTGCTAAGTTTGTTGCTGGCTTTGGTCTTCTACGTTACTGGCTTGATATCAACTACATGGCTCGGATAGTTGTGCGTGTTATTCTCAAAGAAGATGCTCAGATTCTGCATGATGTCATTGTTTTGGTTGGCATGCCGCCTACCATGAGGTCTTGGACCTACCCGGTCTTTTCTCTGAAGCGCAAGAATGTCACTCTGTTACCAGATGAAGATGAATTGCCAATTGATGGTCTGCTACACCCGCTCCCGGTTGGTCCCCCTCGTTGGATGGGGCCAAACCCTACTGATCCTTCTTTAGTTATGCAAGACCCACCAGCAGCCTCTGAAGCAGATGTAGCCATGGATGATGGAGATGTTTCTGTCAGAGGGATGGACAGGATGTTCATGAGGATCAGCAGCTGTCGCTTGTGGTTGGAGATCTGGAAGCACCTGAAGAAGCCTTGTTGAATGTTGACCCAGTGCCTCTCCAGCCTGTGCCTGCTGATGCTGCTGCTCGAGCTCTTGTTGCAATGAGCATTGCTCCCACGGGCACTGATGCACTTGTTGTTCAGAATGATCAGGTGACCCCCCTTATGAAATTCTCTATGTTCCCTTCATCTATATTCCGAACTTCCTTTCATAACCTCTCTGACTTTGAGATTAATCTGGATACTTTAGTGCCTCAATACATCTCTGATGATGATGTCCTCTTATTTCTTGTTTCCATCGTTTTGGAATAGAATGATCATGCTGACCCGTCCTTCATTGGACCTCTTCTTCCTCCCACTGGTGCCGTATGAGGACTCTGATGACGACGATGATGAAGTGGTTGAAGTTCAGGGCCCGATCACACCATGCTCCAGGAAGCGTCGTGCTCGCAAGATGAAGGAACCACTTGAAGCCACCTTCTTGCGTTGTAGCAAGCGTTTGAACCTGGACTTGGGCGGCTTCTGTGACTCCTCCAAGAGGCTGCTGTTGACACTGCTCAAGCCTCCCCAGTTCGTGCAGATGCTCTGGTTCCTGTTCATGACTCCCCACTGTATGTTGCTGCGCCTGTGGAAGCCTCATCCTCAGGGCATGGCAACTAGGTTCCTCAAGATGCAGCCTGAGGTTGTCTCTGCAGCTGCTTTGCTTGATCTGGATGAAGACGATGAAGCCTAAATCTTTATGTAATAGGACTAGCTCTCACTTAGTAGTCCTTTGGCTGTTAGGCTTATCTTTTGCTACTTTATCAGTTTATCCTTTCTTTGGGGCTTGTGAACCTTGGTAATGCTTGTCTAATGAACATCTCGTGGTAGTTCAAATATCGTTATGGCTTTATCTAATGAACATCTCGTGGTAGTTCAAATATCGTTATGGCTTTATCTATGGGTGTCTCTTGCTGTTCTTACTGTGGTGCTATGCATTACAGTCTGGTGTTGTTGCCTCCCTTTTTTAATCATGAATTAGTCAAGATCAATTAAGGTGTTGGTGTGGAATGTTAGAGGAATTAACTCCCAGGGTAAATGGGATGCTATTCGTGATAATATTGCTGAATCTTCAGCCTCTGTGGTCTGTGTGCAAGAAACTAAGAGGGGGTCTTTTGATTCCTCTTATCTGAGGAATTTTTGTCCCAGGCACCTCTCAAACTTTGAATTTTCCCCCTCAGATGGTGCCTCTGGTGGTCTCATTACTATTTGGAACCCGACTAACTTTGATGGCTCTCTTGTGCCTGCCAATGCTTACTCGGTCACAGTTAAACTGTCTTGTGTTTTTACTAGGAAGACTTTCTATTTGTCAAACATTTATGGTCCTAGTGCTGCTGCTGAGAAAGCTGCCTTCATCAATTGGTTATATAATTTTGACCATTCAGATTTGGATGACTGGATGCTAGCAGGAGACTTCAATCTTATTAGGTCCCCTGATAAGAGAAATAGGGATGGTGGCAACCTTCTTTATATGATTTTATTTAATGATCTCATCCAACATATTGATTTGGCAGAGATTGTCTTCAGAGTTAGGGATTTTTCTTGGAGCAACATGCAGTAGGATACTTTGTTGGAGAAATTGGACTGGGTTTTTGTTGGAAATATGCCCTAGAGCCAACTGGAATTGATCCACTAGTGGGCTCAGATGGATTTGAACCATTATGGTGTAAAAGTCCTAATGGGCCACAAATGTTGTAAAGTCCATTAGCGTTGGAAGGGGTACACCATCTATTAGTCCCGTATTGCTAATAGACGATGGTGTGGGGGATTTCCTTCCAATAAATATGGACCGCACCCCTCCTGAAAAGGCACGACTCTCAAGCAGTAGCCGCGCTGCCCCACGCTCTCTCCTCGTCGCATTCGCGGACCTAGCAGTCCAGCGCGCGACGCGTCCTTCTTCGTGCGTGTGGATACCTTGGAGGTGCTGCATCTGGAGCAATTGGATCAGACAAGCCACACGTAATGGACAAGAAGGACATGAGCAACTACACAGCCTGCTACCCTTAACGCATTCGTCTACGTCGAGACGGTTCTGCTGCATCTGCGCGTCTAGTGGTAATAACAGTAGTAGTTCATGGTTTATGGGGTAGAAAAATTTTGTTTTGCGCTAGCGTAGCCACCCCGTATCCCTTCAGTGGTACCAGAGCCATAGTTGCTAAGTTTTAGATTCGGGATGTGTGCATATGGACATATGCAGATGCTCGTGTAACGAATTACTCCTACTGGTCGGAATTCCGCCATCAGAGTTAAGTGATACTGTCGGTGTTTTAACCCGGCAACCTACCAAGGGGAGTACCTGAGGTAGACGTTTGTGGCCGCGCCGAGATCGGGAACTCGAAGGAGAGACACATGGCACACAATTTAGATAGGTTCGGGCCGCGAGGTGCGTAATACCCTACGTCCTGTATGCAGCGTAGCTCTGGATTGATTGGGTGTGTTTACAAGATGATGCGGATAGAGAGATAGGGGTCCCTACCTCGCCTTATATAGTCCGGGAGGCAGGGTTACAAGTCGGTTTGAGGGGGAGAGTACTAGTCGTACACAGCTAGGAGTACTCTACATGGATCCGGACATGTCTAGCTTCCTAACCGAGTACTAGCCCTCTGGATGTCTTGTGCTTCACGCCGTCTTGTGCCGTGCAGCCCAAGTCGAGTAGTCCCAGGGGCCCACGTAGTAGTCGGTCCTGGTACCCACCTAAGTAGTGGGCCCAGGGATGTCCGTACGACAAGCCCCCGAGTACTTTGTAGTCGAGCAGGATGTCTTTGAGTAGTCTTGACGGCCTTGGCGAGTAGTCCTTGAGCGTCCCCGAGTTCCACAAGCCGAAAGTCCTCAAGAATACTTGAATTATCCCGAGGCTGGAAGGTACTCCAGCTGATCTTTGAGTAGTCTTGAAGTCTTCTCGAGTAGTCCTCAAGCGTCCCCGAGTGCTTCTCTCGAAGGTTTTCAATAGTACTCATGATGTCTTGATGAAAAACCATATGGAAAATGCGATTCGAAGAATCGCATTCCTTATGGAATGTAGCCCCCGAGCCTTAGGTCGAATTGTAGATTCAAGCTAAGGGTCAATCTGAAGTTCTGCCAATCTTATCCCGAAAAATCCAGAGAAAAAACCGAAGGACATGTGGCACGGAGCCCCCGAGCCTTGAGTCGAGTACTTTCTCTCGAATTGAAGGGTCATCTTGACTGTAGAATGTGTCCGGAGTGGGATCTTGATCTGGTTTAGCCCACTGAATCCATCAATTGAAGCCGAGCCCCCGAGATAGAGAGCGTCGAGTACTAGAATACGAAGAGTCAGTCCGCCGCCGCTGAGTTAGCCACCTGAAACTTATCCGCCCGTTCGGAACTGAGCCGCTTGGTGGCTTATAAATAACAGGGCAACCCCTTATGGTTTTTCACTTCCAGCAGTTGCATTTCTTCACGATTAGATCGAAAGAGCTGCCCCCCTTCACTGCCGCTGCCGCCGCTGCTAAGTAGATTAGATCTACTTCTGCGCCGCCGCCGTAGTCTGCCCTCCTCCACAGCCCCCGAGCGAATGCGAGTGAAAACACTCGTGACCGGAAGGATGAAGTGAGGATCGGAGTGTCCGAGGACCGGTGGATGGTCGCTCCCTGATGTGATGAGTGATTGACAACGTGGTGTGGACTGACTCTTGGCTGAGTATTGCAGGTGCAGGTTGCGGCTTGACTCGTGTTGGTGCAGGTGAAGAGCGGGCGCGAAAGGTCTATGCCTTGCGGGGCCTCTGAGGAGTGGAGAGACAAGCAGGCTCGGCTTGAGGGACCCGGTGGCCAGCGGGGTCAAGTGCGGGCCGCATGGTGGCAAGAAAAGCAAGACGAAGTCGTGGACAGGAGCCGGTGCAAGGTAGCGGCTCACGACCGGAGTCTGCACGCGGGGTTTGCGGCGGTTCACCACAAAACCGTCGGGTTACTTGGTTGAGCCACAAAACCAAGACTGGAGGCTCGGCGGGCGGAGACGGGATCCGGGCGCACCGGCGGACACGTGGCGGGATCGCAGAGCTTGCGTTGAGAGGACGCGGACTGCGGCAAAGGCGTGGCCGTGCGATGAAGAGGAGTGCTACATGACCTATTTGCCCCTGAGGGGTTTGTATCTGAGTTTAAGTGCTAGGGGTAGCTTGGTCATTTGCCCAACCCAGAGGGACTCATATATATAGCTCTAGGGTTTCTGGGCAAACTATCCTTCCGGACTGCTTCTCATTTCCTTGCTCCATAGGCATAGATTTTCTTCACCGTTTTGTAGAGAATCTGACCTCCGAGTGTATGGAAGCATTCATGGTTGCGTTGATTTCCTTCTTGTAGCTCGTGTGATTTTCGTGTCTTTTTCGAGTTATTTTCGTTGGATTTTCGTGCGCGCCTTGTTCCTTCGATTCTGAGGTGTTTGGATTTGGATTTGTTGGTGGGGATCATGGATAGATGTCTTGTGCATCTTTGTGCTTGATCATGACCTCTCAATCTCCGGATTTGGCCTCCGATTGAAGGATTTCGGTTGGAACCCTAGCTTTTTGGTTGAGCTCGGTTGCGATTCGATTCCCGGTGATTTAGTTCGTTTGAGGTCTCAGGTTTTGGGGTATAGCATCTCCTAGGGACGCTTCACATCTCCCCCAAATCTTACCTCAAGAGCTCAAGCCATTTGGGAGATCCATGGATGGATAGGAGAGGTTGACCTCTCGTTTTCGAGCTCGGGCTGCTCTGTCCGCACCTGGCGGACCGTCCGCGCCTGGTCGGCGGACCGTCCGCGAGGAGACCGACAGCTGGCTGTTCGTCGTGTTCGTCGCGAGTTCTTACGTCGCTTTGTTTCGATCCGTCGAGTCGTGTGTTTTTGGTTGGAGGAGGTTTGTGATAGGTGCCGACTTGGATCAGCACAAGGATTGCCCGATCTTCACGACAGTAGGTTCAAGAACAAGGATAAATTGCTGTAGAACAGCAGGGATAACTAGCTTTATACCTGACAAACGTTGGTTGTGACCAAACGACGGGGAGAGAAGCACCGAAACCGCGAAGGACTTCGACTCGATCTCCGAACGATCGCAGAACCACAAACCGGGACTAATCCACACAATATGGCGCAGCCGAACGGAAACCATAGAGCATGAAGTAGGAGACCTCAGAGAGATCTCTCACAAGCCCAAGAAGAACTCGCAAGAACAAAGGTGTGTAAGAACACTCAGCAGCGAGGCTGCGATCAACTGTATGTGGTTAACAACTAATAATCAAAAACTGGGTTCTTGGTAGTACATAGGGGGGTATTTATACTAGGAACAACCCTCCTAGTTGGGTGTGAACTCAAGAGGAAAATGAAGAGGCTAAGTATGTGAAAAGACTCTCCAGAAATCAACTCCCGAGGTAGACTCGCGTGGCTGTTGACCTTCTGTGCAGCCTCCACTAAATCGGTCATAACTCTTTATTGGGAAGTCTAATGGACATGCGATTTCTTGCATTGGAAAGTTAACTTCAAGGCGGTTCCATGAAGTACTCATTCAGCTCCAGAGCTATCGGGATTTAAGAGTTATGATCAAATCATTATGCAGGTCCGAACTTGTCCGAACTGATTGTCCGAACTGATCTGTGTGAACTGGTCCGAACTGAACTTTGCTGGATCATCCTTGGTCCGAACTGATCCACTTGTTTCTTCTTCTTTGCTTCCTCTCCGTGTATAGCTGCACCACCCCTCTCACATATATACCTAAGTACAACCAATGTAGAACATTTAGGTAGTGTAACATTCTCAGATATGTTAAAGTTAATTTCAGCTAGGATTGAGTTCACCTTTTATTGGAGTTTCTTAGCACGGCTGCGTGTAATAGGGCCTTGAATCACTTGAGCTTGTGTGCCTGATACTTGATCTTGAGTAACTCTTGGGATGTCCACATCATCCTCCCCCTCTTAAAAAGGAGTCGTCCTCGACTCTTCCACCCCAAAGAATGGAGAAAAGTCGGTGACGTTGAAACTTGTACTAACACCATATGGACTTGGAAGATCAATTTCATATGCATTATCATTGATCTTGCGAAGCACTTTGAATGGTCCATCAGCACGTGGCTGTAGCTAGCTCTTGCGTTGGTCTGGGAATCGATCCATGCGTAGGTGCACCCAAACCAAGTCTCCTTGTTCAAACACAATCTTTTTGCAACCCTTGTTGGCGTGCTTCTCATACATCTTGGTCATCTTCTCAATGTTGGATTTTGCTCGTTCATGGAGTTTCTTAACAAATTCAGCACGCTTGCTTGCGTCGAAGTTCACACGTTCATGCATAGGTAAAGGCAATAGATCGATGGGAGCAGCAGGTTTGAAGCCATATGCAATTTCAAAGGGACTAAATTTTGTGGTTGAATGTACCGCCCTGTTGTATGCGAACTCCACATGAGGCAAGCTTTCTTCCCAAAGCTTCAAGTTCTTCTTGAGGACAGCCCGCAACAATGTTGACAAGGTGCGGTTCACAACTTCAGTTTGCCCATCAGTTTGTGGGTGACATGTTGTGGAGAACAACAATCTTGTCCTAAGTTTTCCCCACAAGGTCTTCCAAAAGTAGCTCAAAAATTTGGTGTCACGATCAGACACAATAGTTCGTGGCACACCATGTAAGCGCACAATTTCCCTGAAAAATAATTCAGCAATGTGGGAAGCATCGTCGCTCTTATGATAGGGAATAAAATGAGCCATTTTACTAAAGCGATCAACCACAACAAAGATTGAATCTCTCCCCCTCTTAGTTCGAGGTAAACCGAGAACAAAATCCATAGAAATGTCTTCCCATGGTACACTAGGAATAGGTAGAGGGGTCTATAAACCATGAGGGTGTAAGCGGGACTTAGCTTTGTGGCATGTGACGCAGCGAAGAACATATCGCTCTACATCTCTTCTCAGCTTTGGCCAAAACAAGTGATCAGCCAGCACCTGCTCTGTCTTCTTGGCACCAAAGTGACCCATTAGTCCTCCGGCATGAGCTTCCTGCAAAAGCAAAGGTCGAACAGAACAATCTGGAATGCAAAGTTTGTTAGATCGAAACAAAAAGCCATCATGCAAATGGAATTTTTCCCAACCCTTGCCATCGCAACATTTAGAAAACGGTTCAGCAAAGTATGAGTCAGTTGCATACAAATTCTTAATACTTTCCAAGCCAAGAATTTTGCATCCAGTTGAGACAACAAAGCATGGCGTCGAGACAAAGCATCAGCAACAATATTATCCTTCCCTTTCTTGTACTTAACAATGTAAGGAAAAGATTCAATGAATTCACTCCATTTAGCATGTCATTTGTTCAGTTTTAATTGGCCCTTTAAATGTTTCAAGGATTCATGATCAGAATGTATAATGAATTCTTTAGGCAAAAGGTAGTGCTGCCAAGTTTCCAAACTCCTCACAAAAGCATAAAGTTCTTTGTCATAAACTGAATAATGAAGAGTTGGACCACTTAGCTTTTCACTGAAGTATGCAATAGGTCTCCCTTCTTGCATGAGCACGCCTCCAATCCCTACACCACTTGCATCACATTCAATTTCAAAAGTCTTACCAAAATTTGGAAGTGCAAGTAGTGGGGCTGTTGTCAATTTTGTTTTCAGCTCTTCAAATGCTTTCGCTTGTGCTGCACCCCAATGAAATGGCACATCCTTCTTTGTCAACTCGTTGATTGGGGCAGCAATGGTACTGAAATCTTTAACAAACCGACGATAGAAGCCGGCAAGTCCAAGGAAGCTTCTCACTTGGCTCACATTTTGTGGAGGCAACCATTCACGTACAGCCTTAATCTTCTCTTCATCAACCTCCACGCCTTGAGCTGAAACAACAAAGCCAAGAAAGACTACCTTGTCGGTGCAAAAGGTGCACTTGGCAAGGTTAGCAAACAAGCATTCCTTCCACAAAACAGCAAGCACGCATTTTATATGTTCAACATGTTCATCAAGAGACTTGCTGTAAATTAATATGTCATCAAAATAGACCACAACAAATTTGCCAATAAAAGGCCTAAGCACGTGATTCATTAAACGCATGAAAGTACTAGGTGCATTGGTCAATCCAAAAGGCATCACCAACCATTCATACAGCCCAAACTTGGTTTTAAAGGCTGTTTTTCATTCATCTCCTTCTCTCATGCGAATTTGATGATAGCCACTTCTCAAATCAATTTTTGTAAAAATGATAGCACCACTAAGTTCATCAAGCATGTCATCAAGTCTAGGTATGGGATGTCTATACCTTGTGGTGATGTTATTTATGGCTCGGCAATCAATACACATTCTCCATGAACCATCTTTTTTGGGAACTAAAAGAACAGGAACAACACAAGGTGAAAGACTTTCTTTGACATAGCCTTTGTTGATGAGCTCGTGCACTTGGCGCTGAATTTCTTTGGTTTCCTCTGGGTTGGTTCGGTATGGTGCACGGTTGGGAAGTGAAGCACCAGGAACAAGGTCGATTTGATGTTCGATCCCCCTCTTGGGTGGCAGCCCTGGTGGTACTTCCTCCGGAAACACATCTTCATATTCCTGTAACACATCAAAAACAACACTAGGCAAAGTAGAGGGTAAGTCGTTAGTGGAAAGAAAATTGTCCTTGCACAGGAGTACAAAGAACATGGCATTGGGTTCACTCAATTCTTTTAAATCCCCTTTCCTAGTCATCATAACTAATCCCTCTTTTCCCTTTGGCTCGGGTTTTTGCAACTGTGGAGTTTTATTTGGCTATGGAAACACTCCCTCACTATGTATGTGGCTCACTCGTAAGTGGTTCTCGCTCTCTCGCTGTTTTCTCTTTAGATCATCCTTGAAAATTTCCTCCGGTGACAAAGGAAGCAAAGTGAGGCGCTCTCCTTTGTACATGAAAACAACCTTGTTGGTTCGACCACAAATCTGAACATCACGATCATATAACCATGGTCTTCCCAACAGCAATTGGCATGCCTGCATTGGAAAAACATCACACTCTACATGATCACTATATCGCCCAATAGAGAAAGGAACATTCACAATGTTGCTCACATGCAGCTCACCGGACTCATTTAACCATTGCATCTTGTAAGGAGAAGGATGACGCCGCTGTTTTAACCCCAATCTCTCAACCAATTCTTGACTTGCAATATTATTGCAGCTGCCATTATGAACAATGATTTGGCATAGCTTGTCCTTGATCATGCCTCGAGTGTGAAAAAGATTGTGTCGCTGATTATTTTCTTCTTTCACAGCAGTGACACTAAGCACTCATTGAGAAATGAAACAATTGTTATCACCTTCATCAGGCCGAATCACTGTCTCATCAGTCCTGATTTCTTCATCATATATTGGAGCACTTTCTTCATCACTTTCAGATTCCCATTCACCTTGCTCATTCACAATCATGGTCCTTTTACTAGGACACTCAGTAGCAATGTGCCCACGACCTTGTCACTTGTGACAAACAATACCTCGGCTATGCGAAGATGATGCAGCAGCTGATGTAGCTGAAGGGGCTGCTGCACTTGTAGCAGGACGACGATTTTCTTGCTGATTTGCAGGTGAAGAAGCACTAGAGAATGTTGTCTTTGCAGCACCAATGGATGGAGAAGACCTAGCTGCAGCACCTTGAGATCGAACACTAGCAATAGAGATACTGGCCTGCTGCCGGTGCCATGGAGTTGAGATAGATTGACTCCCACAGGACCGACCACGTCCTTCTTGCTGAATCTTCCTCTCAGTGCGCATAGGTTGATCAGCAAGACCTTGCAAAGTTCGATACGGAAACATCTCCACAAAACTGGAAATGTCATCATTGAGACCGTGCAAAAATCTTGCCATTCTTGACTCTTCATCTTCTCTGATATCAGATCAAATCAAGAGCAACTCCATCTCTTTAAAATATTCATCAACTGATTTGGAACCTTGTTTCAATGTTTGCAACCTATTACGAAGGTCACGGTGATAGCTTGATGGAACAAAATGTCTCCTCATCACACGCTTCATTTCAGCCCATGTGTTGATATGATCACGTCCCAACACAAGCTGATTTTCTTGTATCTGATTCCACCAAGTAAGAGCATAACTAGAGAATTCAACAGAAGCAAGACTAACACGCCTTTGGTCAGAGAGATTATGCACTCTAAAAATTTGATCACACTGCTCTTCCCAATCAAGATATACATCAGCATCTTCCTTTCCTAAAAATTTTGGAACACTTAACTTGACACGAGCAATACTGTCTGGATCAGCTCCATGGCGACCACGATGATGTTCGCCATCATGGCCAGCACCACGATGATGACCTCGGCGACGTTCAAATCGCCCACCATTGGCAAAAGGATTCTCATCGTCACAATATTCCTCCTCATGGCTGCCCTGAGATTCATCTTCATCATCAAAGCGGACACGATGACCATTACCACGACCACCTCCTGCACGTCGATCCTCATGACTAGCACGCCTTCCACCACCACGATTACCACGACCACCTTCAAAATGGTCACGAAAACCACGCCCAAAACCAGAATTTTCATCACCGGATTCATCATGGTGATGTGGAGCTCTTCGTCTCGCAGCAGGGAGACGGTCATCAAGCATCCTCTCCATTGCCTCCACAAGCGAGTTGGCCATATTGCGTATCTCAGCCCGGGAGACAGGAGGCTCGTCATCTCCATGGTTCCCACCACAAACACTTGAGTCAGATCCTGCCATGTTAGCTCTAATGCAAGTAAAGTGGAATAGGACAAGTATGTGGAATCACACAACCTCACCACTTACTTACCAAAGTTCTTACGCATTCTCAAGGACTGTGAGTGTGCTTAAAGTGGCAGTACCGTAGCTGTGATTAAGCGATTGAAAGGATACAAGTTGAGAGGTCCGGTTTCAGATTTTTGTGGAGCTATAGGTGGCTAAGCAAGGAAAGGCTATGGTACTGAAACAAAGTGAAACAAACCTTCCAAAAAGATGTAATTGTTGCTGTTCGGTGCACCACAAACTTAATATATGAACATGAAACTTTTGATAACAGATCCGCAACACAACCCCTTGCAACCTTGCAATTCTCTTTCTTTCTTCTTTTTTTTTCTCGTCTTTTTTTTCTTTCACACTTTTTTTCTGATTTTTTTACTAACAGCAAACACAAAACAATGTATAAGGGGTTCGGATAAAAATTTAAACAAGAGTACAACGGAAGAACAAAGGCGGTGACTAGCAACACGATGAATGGAATGAACACAAAGTAACAGTACCAACAAAATGGCTATAGGATTTTTTATGGCTTTTCAGTGGACTATAGGACAAGAACAAATATGTATATGATGGATGAAACCAGGAACAAATTGTAAAGGGTGGGAGGGTGGGTAAAAACAAAACCTACCGTGACAACGATAGCTCTGATTACCACTTGATAGGTGCCGACTTGGATCAGCACAAGGATTGCCCGATCTTCACGACAGTAGGTTCAAGAACAAGGATAAATTGCTGTAGAATAGTAGGGATAACTAGCTTTATACCTGACAAAGGTTGGTTGTGACCAAACGACGGGGAGAGAGGCACCGAAACCGCGAAGGACTTCGCCTCGATCTCCGAACGATCGCAGAACCACAAACCGGGACTAATCCACACAATACGGCGCAGCCGAACGGAAATCGTAGAGCATGAAGTAGGGGACCTCAGAGAGATCTCTCACAAGCCCAAGAAGAACTCGCAAGAACAAAGGTGTGTAAGAACACTCAGCAGTGAGGCTGCGATCAACCGTATGTGGTTAACAACTAATAATCAAAAACTGGGTTCTTGGTAGTACATAGGGGGGTATTTATACTAGGAACAACCCTCCTAGTTGGGTGTGAACTCGATAGAAAAATGAAGAGGCTAAGTATGTGAAAAGACTATCCAGAAATCAACTCCCGAGGTGGACTCGCGTGGCTGTTGACCTTCTGCGCAGCCTCCACTAAATCAGTCATAACTCTTTATTGGGAAGTCTAATGGACATGCGGTTTCTTGCATTGGAAACTTAACTTCAAGATGGTTCCATGAAGTACTCATTCAGCTCCGGAGCTATCGGGATTTAAGAGTTATGATCAAATCATTGTGCAGGTCCGAACTTGTCCGAACTGATTGTCCGAACTGATCTGTGTGAACTGGTCCGAACTGAGCTTTGCTGGATCATCCTTGGTCCAAACTGATCCACTTGTTTCTTCTTCTTTGCTTCCTCTCCGTGTATAGCTGCACCACCCCTCTCACATATATACCTAAGTACAACCAATGTAGAACATTTAGGTAGTATAACATTCTCAGATATGTTAAAGTTAATTTTAGCTAGGATTGAGTTCACCTTTTGTTGGAGTTTCTTAGCACGGCTGCGTGTAATAGGGCCTTGAATCACTTGAGCTTGTGTGCTTGATACTTGATCTTGCGTAACTCCTGGGATGTCCACATCAGTTTGCCGGACTGTCCGCCCGGGGTTGCCGGACTGTCCGCACGGGTTGGACCGTTCGCGTGTAGGCTACAGATTGTCCATTTTTCGAGGTGCAGTACTGGAGGTTTGGGGTTGATTTTCAGACCGTCCGCATCGGTGCATCGCGGACCGTCCGCCCCGACCCTCGCAGATCGGCTAAGTCCTTTGCTTCTTGACTTGCGCTTCCGTGTTGCTTTGAGTTGGATTTGTTCCTAGGGTTGGTAGGTCCGTTGTGACTACGCGACCTTGGCAAACTCGTGTGGGAATCCTCGGTTGTGATTTTGGGGAATAGGCCGAGTTCATCCTCCGGGAAGAATTTTTATCGGCTCCCATTCACTCCCCCCCTTTCTGGACGCCTAATCGGCCCTTCAATTGGTATCAGAGCCGGTTACAGATCTTTGTGATTCTAACCAGTCTAAGATCCAAAGATGACGTACCAGGAACGGGGCTCGGGTCCTCCACACTTTGATGGTAAGAACTACCAGATGTGGCAGAGGCGGATGGCTGCTTTCCTCCGCGGCAAAGGTCAGATCCTTTGGGATGTCGGTGAACACAGCTTATGTTCATCCTGTGAACTTCCTTGCTCCAGGATCGAGGTACATATTCGACACCAACAACAAGGTGGTCGACTACCTGTACCGTGCTCTGTGTCAATCCGAATTCGATCGGGTTCAGACAGAGGACTTGGCGTGCAGGATTTGGGAGCAGCTGAAGAATGCTCACACTGGGAACGCTCAGGTTCAGGCTCGGCTATTTGCGACCTACCGGAGAGAGTACGAGAACTTCACTCATCTCCCCGGTGAGTCCATAGATGCCATGTTCCAGCGGTTCATGGTGATTGTGAACAACATGAGGGCTAATGTGGCCGTGCTCCCGTACGATTTTCATGACAGGGCTATCAAGCTCCTGCACTCTCTGGATCGTACCGTGTGGAGTGAGAAGGTCGAGGCCATTCTTGAGTCGGAGAAGTATGAGACCCTCACGGTGGATGAGCTATTTTCCAAGCTCAAGTCGTCCGAGGAGGACCGTGGGGTGCGTGCAAAGATCGAGAACCCGACTGACCCTCATAGTCTGGCTCTCGTGACTGGATCAAGGACTAATGCTAACATGTCTTCGAGACATTTTTCTTTGTCTTGTCTTGTGTCCATGACAGATGAGGAGTTTGACGTGCTTGGTGAGGAGGATCTCGCGTTGCTGAGCAGGCGTATCGAGCGCATGTACACGAACCGGAAGAACGCTCAGAGGAGCTCGGGCATGTGCTACCGGTGCGGCAAGCAAGGGCACTTTATCGCTGAGTGCCCGGAAGCCATGGAGGTCAAGCCTGAGCACAAGCACCGTCCGAGGACCGACCACAAGTACCGCTCGAGGGACGACCACAAGGGCAAGAACAAGTCCGAGCGGAGGCCGAGGAGGAGTGGTGGTCACAAGAAGAAGGAGCGAGCGATGGTGGCCGGAGTGAGCGACATTGACTCAAGCTCCTGCTACTCTTCATCGAGCTCAAGTGAAGAAGATGAGAGCCGGCACAAGGGCAAGCGGTCAAGCAAGAACATCAACGGCCTGTGCTTTGCCGCCCAAGGCTTTTGCGGCATGGCACATAGCTCCGCAAGCAAGAAGAGCAACAAGGACAACTCGGACTCCGACTCCGAGGATGAGGTAAACAATGATCCATCATTCTTGGTAGCGGAGAATGCTAGGTTGATGACTTGCTTGACAACCGTGATGATGTGCTTAGAAAGACCAACAAGGAGAAGAGGGAGTATAGGTCTTTGCTTGGAGAGGCTAAGGAGAAGGTGATTGAGCTAGAGTCTTTGCTTGTTGATGCTAGGGCTCAAATAGATTCTCTTAAGTCTGCTCCTATTGTGACCGATGAACCTGAATGCACTGATTATTCCACTTTTCTTGGTGATTTGACTGTGCTTAAGGAAAAGTATGCCTCCAAGGTCAAGGAACTAGATGTGCTTAGGGTTGAGCTAGATGAGATGAAATCTAGGCCCTCCTTTCTTGGTGCTTGCACTTCTTGTCCTGTTTTGCATGAGAAACTAGATGAATCAGTTGCTTATGCTAGATCTCTAGAAACTGCTTTGAAAGCTCCTATTCCTACATCATGCTCTACTTATGAAGTAAATGCTGTGAAGAATTTGGAGCTTGCACACTATGTTGATTGCTTGCAGGATGAGAATGATGAGTTGAGGAAGATGATGGGTTGGTTGTCTGGTCATGAGCCTCAGCTCAGGATGATGATTGAGGCATACAAGCGCTATGATGGGCAAGCGCTTGGGGCGGATAAGGTTGGTGAGGGAAGTGGTGAGAATAAGGGGAAGATCGGAGATATCCCAGAACCACCAAAAACCTACCACAAAAATGCCTATGCTCGTAAGCTAAACCCTCTTAGGAACCGACTAGATACAACCCCAACTCCACCCGTGTTTCCTCCACATACAGACAACTTCCAGAAACCCATCAAGTTCAAGAGTGACTTGGGGAATGAGTTCTTTGGGAAGAAGGGAGAGAAACCGAGTGAAGAGAAGCCAGAGCCCAAAGAGAGCCCAAAACCAAAACCAAAACCAAAACCCTTCCATTGTGAGCATTGTGGGAGGGATGGGCACCTAGCGGAGTTTTGCTTCAGGAGGAAGCGTGAGGAGAGGTTTGCTTGGGAGATGGCAAACAAGGACAGGTACCGCCCTTCTCGTGGTGTGCCTGAGCCTAGGATGGTGCCAAGGGGCGAGGGTGTGGTGCGTACCATTTACCCTCGGGAGAGGTGTGAGTTTGTGCCTCGAGGTGAGCCACCATATAGAGAAGGTGGTAGGCGTGTTGGGTTTGGACGTGGTGAGTTTGCTGGACGTTCCTTCGCTCATGGCCAATATGAGTATGGGGGGTACGATCGCAGTTTTAGGTCCCAGAGGAGCTACGGGCCACGGTCTCCACCTCGTGGTACGCGTAGTCCTCCAAGGGGACGTGTGGGTGTTCCACCTAGGGGAGATAGGATGGATTTTGCTAACCCCACTTTTGAGCAAATGGCATGGAACTGGTTTGATTCATTTTGTACTAACCCCAGTGCTGTGTTGTTTGCTCACTCTCGCTCTCATTTTTGATTTGCAGGTGGGAGGCTTGGAGGGCTTTTGGTTGATTGACTCTGGTTGCTCTCGACACAAGACCGGAGATCGAAGGTGGTTCTCCAGCCTCACCCCGGTGATGACCAATGAGTACAAAACTTTTGGGGACAATGGGAAGGTAGAGCGCTTTCAGTGGGCACGGTGAAGGTGAGTGAGTCTGTGACTCTTAGGCATGTTTCTCTTGTCAAGTCTTTGGGGTACAATCTTCTTTCGGTTTCCCAGCTTCTTGATGAGGGTTTTGAGGTCCATTTCAAAACGGGCGCTTCTCGTGTTTTGGATTCTCGAGGTGATCTTGTGTGCACAATCATTCCCGAGGGTCAGATTTTCAGAGTCGATTTTTCTTAGTGTGTCGGTTCTTCTCGTTGTTTGGTTGCTGGTGTTTCGGCGGAGCTTTGGAAATGGCATAGGAGAATAGGTCACTTGAGTTTTGACTTGTTGTCATGCTTGAGTGGGCTAGGTTTGGTCCAAGGATTGCCTAAGTTGAAATACCAAAAGGATTTGGTATGTGCTCCGTGTAGGCATGGTAAGATGGTCGCCGCCTCTCACCCGCCTCTGACATCCGTTATGACAGAGAGGCCATGCGAGCTGTTCCACATGGACTTGGTTGGTCCAGCTCGTGTTTGCTCGGCGGGTGGGAAATGGTATGTCCTGGTGATAGTGGATGACTATTCTAGCTATGCTTGGGTCTTCTTTTTGGATGACAAAGGGGAAACGTTTGGTTTTGTGCGGGATCTAATCTTGAGGTTGAAGAATGAGAGGAATGGAGATGCCATTCGAGCTATCCATAGCGACAATGGCTCTGAATTTAAAAACTCTCATTTCGAAACCTTTTGTCGTGATTTGGATCTCGAACATCAATTCTCTTCTCCCTATGTGGCTTGTCAAAATGGTGTAGTTGAGAGGAAAAATCGTTCCCTTTGTGAGATGGCTCGGACGATGCTCGATGAGCATAGGACTCCGAGGAGATATTGGGCTGAGGCGATGAATACCGCATGCCATGTTGGGAACCGGATCTTTCTTAGGGCCTTCTTGAACAAGACGTGCTATGAGCTCATGCACGGGCGAGCACTTGGAGTGAGCCATTTCAGGGCTTTTGGTTGTCGGTGTTTTATTCTCAAGAAGGGTAGGCTTGATAAGTTTGAGTCGAGGTCTTCTGATGGGATCTTTTTAGGTTATGCGAGTCATTCTCGAGCATTCCGTGTGCTCAACCTTGATACTAACCTAGTCATGGAAACTTGCGATGTTACCTTCGACGAGACCCAGCCATGCAGTTCGTCTGATTTTGAGTGTGCAGGTGACGACGAGATTGGCAATAAGATCTTTGAGGACGAGGAGGATGATGCTGGAGAAGATGATGGTGATGATGGTGAAGCTCTAGCCGAGCATGTACCCTCTACTTCCACTACGACGACTACGGTGCAGGATGGTCCAGCCCCTACACCGACTACGATCCAGCAAGATCAAGTGGAAGCTGCAGCTGAGGGGGAGGTTGTCTCCAGGCGAGAGGCACCGAGGCGCGTTCTAGTTGATCATCCTCCCTCAAGAATCATCGGAGACATCAATGAACGTACGACACGGTCAAGGTCCAGGAATGTTTCTCACTTTGCTCATTCGGCTTTTGTTGCTACCTTTGAGCCGAAAGACATTGGACACGCCCTCTCTGATCCTAATTGGGTGAACGCAATGCATGAGGAGTTAGAGAACTTTGAGAGAAACCAAGTTTGGGAGTTGGTAGAGCCACCACCACATTGCAAACCTATCGGGACAAAATGGGTGTGGAAGAACAAAGAGGGTGAGAATGGTGAGGTGGTGAGAAACAAATCGAGGTTGGTTGCTCAGGGTTATAGTTAGAAGGAGGGGATAGACTATGAGGAGACATTTGCTCCTGTAGCCCATTTGGAGGCGATTAGGATCCTTCTAGCCTTTTCTGTGGCTAAAGGTTTCAAATTGTACCAAATGGATGTGAAGAGTGCCTTCTTGAATGAGTTTTTAGAAGAAGAGGTTTATGTGAAGTAACCACCGGGCTTTGAGAGTGCTGAGTTTCCTCATCGGGTGTATAGGCTGAGGAAGGCGTTGTATGGGCGGAAATAAGCTCCCCGTGCTTGGTATGGCCGTTTGAGGGGGTTCTTGTTCTGCAAGGGGTTTGAGATGGGCAAGGTTGATAAGACTCTGTTTCTCCTCAGGCAAGGCGATGATATGCTAATTGTTCAGGTGTACGTGGATGATATTGTCTTTGGCGGCTCGTCTCACTCTTTGGTTGCGAGGTTTGCAGAGGACATGAGCAAAGAATTCGAGATGTCTATGATGGGAGAATTGCAGTTCTTTCTCGGGCTTCAGATCAAGCAGGCGAAGGAGGGAACCTTTGTGCATCAAGCCAAGTACACGAAGGACATCTTCAAGAAGTTCAAGATGGATGACTCGAAGCCCCTGTCGACACCGATGAGTACGACTACAGCGTTGGATGCGGACGAGGACGGAGAGCCCGTGGACCAGAAGGAGTACCGGAGCATGATCGGCTCCCTCTTGTACTTGACGGCGACGAGGTCGGACATTCAGTTTTCTGTGTGTCTGTGCGCTCGTTTTCAGGCGTCGCCGAGGACTTCACATCGGCAGGCCATCAAGCGGATCTTCAGGTATCTTCAATACACTCCTGAGCTCGGTCTTTGGTACTCGGCGTCCTCTTCTCTTTCGCTTCTTGGGTTTTTGATGCAGACTTTGCGGGGTGTCGAGTCGATAGGAAGTTGACTTCGGGGACGTGCCAGTTTTTGGGACCTTCGCTTGTTTCTTGGTCTTCTCGCAAACAATCTAGTGTAGCTCAGTCTACCACAGAAGCCGAGTATGTTGCTGTCGCTAGTTGTTGCTCACAGCTGCTTTGGATCACATACACGCTGAGTGACTTTGGTGAGGAGTGTTCCCATGTACCTCTCATGTGTGACAGCATGAGTGCCATTAGTGTTGCCAAAAATCCCGTGCTTCACTCCAGAACCAAACATATAGAGGTGAGGTACCACTTCCTGAGAGACAATGTTGAGAAGGGAAACATAGACCTCATCCATGTGCCAACCGAAAAGCAGCTTGCCGATATCCTAACCAAGCCTTTGGACCAAGCTACATTTGCCCGTTTGCGAGGGGAGCTTGGTGTTGTTTTTCCTTTTTGAGCTTCGGTTGGGGGTTTGATGTACATACTCATGTTGCATTTTCATTTGTGTATCATATCATGCTTGCATCTTTGTATCATAGACTGCATATGTATCATATGAGATGTGCTTCTCCTATATACTTGGATCACCATGATATGCTGGATATGAGATTATGATTTTGCTTGTGATGCTCATATGATGAATAGCGATGCTCTTGATAGCTTTGGGATGTATATGCTTGTGAATGGCTTTCTTTTGTAAGATTGCCATATATGATCATCTCTTATGAGTTGAATGCCTTTTATGTTAAATTTGTGCACTTATGGCTATAGCTTGCTTAATTTGTGCTTGCAACCATGTTCTTTTCATTTGGGGTCAAAGACCCATTTATCATCGTGAATGTTTAGCCTACATGCTACCTTGCCTCAGCTTCTTTTTACCGCAAAGGCACTTCATGTACCATGCTTAATTTGTAAATCTTGAAATTGGTATATGAAATGCTTGCGCTTGAAAAATATGCTTCCATGTCAACTTTGCTTTAAATTCCTTATCTTGGGTGCTAAATCGTTGCATGATGTTCACCGTTGAGAAGTCTCACATTTAGAAGTAGACACATGGCTCAGTGGCTTTGACATGACATGAGATAGCTTTAGGTGTTTGTGATGATCTTGTGATGAGAATTTGTGACCTTGCATGAAGTTTGTGAGTTATGTGTTGTTTGTGCTCATTTTGATCATGTTTAGGTCCAATGCTTATGAGAGGGAAATTTTTGAAAAATGCTTCATTTTGATCATGGCTATGTCACATGCTTATATGTCCCTATCTATCTTGTTGGTGATGCTTGTACTAAATTTGTGGCTATCTTGCTTGTCTATGTCTCAATTTTAGCATGTTTTAGTGCTCTTTGTCTGTTTGAGAAGCACATGCTTGCATTTGTAGACTTGATTCATGCATTACCAACAAGAGGGAGAGATAGTACCCAATTCTTGCTTTGGGGAGAAAGTTCATGCATCCAGGGGGAGTTTTGCATCAAGGGGAGAAAAATTGGGAGAAATGCATTTGTTCAGGGGGAGCTCGCTTTCATGTGCTTTGGAGCTCTTTGTCACCTGATTTTAGTTGTGCTCTTTTTGCCGATGGTGTCGAGCCCTTTTGCCTCACCTTGAGGAGTCAGCAATTTTGGAGCATTTCATCTCGGTTGTGTCGAGCTGTTGCCCTTGTCTTAGGGGACCGAGATTTTTCTCTCTCAAGTGATCTCGTTTTGGCTTTTGTTTGGCTTTTGATCACTTGTTTGAGGTTTTCAATCGTTCCTTTTCTTTTTCCCTTTTCTCCGAATTGATTGCTATGTGTGTGTTGTCAATGCACTCATCAAGGGGGAGATTGAGGACCGGAGCGTCCGAGGACCGGTGGATGGTCGCTCCCTGATGTGATGAGTGATTGACAACGTGGTGTGGACTGACTCTTGGCTGAGTATTGCAGGTGCAGGTTGCAGCTTGACTCGTGTTGGTGCAGGTGAAGAGCGGGCGCGAAAGGTCTATGCCTTGCGGGGCCTCCGAGGAGTGGAGAGACAAGTAGGCTCGGCTCGAGGGACCCGGTGGCCAGCGGGGTCAAGTGCGGGACGCATGGTGGCAAGAAAAGCAAGACGAAGTCCTGGACAGGAGCCGGTGCAGGGTAGCGGCTCACGACCGGAGTCTGCACGCGGGGTTTGCGGTGGTTCACCACAAAACCGTCGGGTTACTTGGTTGAGCCACAAAACCAAGACCGGAGGCTCGGCGGGCGGAGACGGGATCCGGGCGCGCCGAGAAGCTTTGATGCCGGCGGACACGTGACGGGATCGCAGAGCTTGCGTCGGGACGACGCGAACTGCGGTAAAGGTGTGACCGTGCGATGAAGAGGAGTGCTACATGACCCATTTGCCCCTGAGGGGTTTGTATCTCAGTTTAAGTGCTAGGGGTAGCTTGGTCATTTGCCCAACCCAGAGGGACTCATATATATAGCTCTAGGGTTTCTGGGCAAACTATCCTTCCGGACTGCTTCTCATTTCCTTGCTCCATAGGCATAGATTTTCTTCACCGTTTTGTAGAGAATCTGACCTCCGAGTGTATGGAAGCATTCATGGTTGCGTTGATTTCCTTCTCGTAGCTCGTGTGATTTTCGTGTCTTTTTCGAGCTATTTTCGTTGGATTTTCGTGCGCGCCTTGTTCCTTCGATTCTGAGCTGTTTGGATTCGGATTTGTTGGTGGGGATCATGTAGATGTCTTGTGCATATTTGTGCTTGATCATGACCTCTCAATCTCCGGAATTGGCCTCCGATTGAAGGATTTCGGTTGGAACCCTAGCTTTTTGGTTGAGCTCGGTTGCGATTCGATTCCCGACGATTTAGTTCATTTGAGGTCTCAAGTTTTGGGGTATAGCATCTCCTAGGGACGTTTCACATCTCCCCCAAATCTTACCTCAAGAGCTCAAGCCGTTTGGGAGATCCACGGATGGATAGGAGAGGTTGACCTCTTGTTTTCGAGCTCGGGCTGCTCTGTCCGCACCAGGCGGACCGTCCGCGCCTGGTCGGCGGACTGTCCGCGAGGAGCCCGGCAGCCGGCTGTTCGTCATGTTCGTCGCGAGTTCTTGCGTCGCTTTGTTTCGATCCGTCGAGTCGTGTGTTTTTGGTTGGAGGAGGTTTGCCGGACTGTCCACCCGGGGTTGCCGGACTGTCCGCGCGGGTTGGACCGTCCGCGGGTAGGCTACGGACTATCCGTTTTTCGAGGTGCAGTGCTGGAGGTTCGGGGTTGATTTTCGGACTGTCCGCCCCCCTCTGTGCGGACCGTCCGCCGGTGCATCGCAGACCGTCCGCCCCGACCCTCGCAGATCGGCTAAGTCCTTTGCTTCTTGACTTGCGCTTCCGTGTTGCTTTGAGTTGGGATTTGTTCCTAGGGTTGGTAGGTCCGTTGTGACTACGCGACCTTGGCTAACTCGTGTGGGCATCCTCGGTTGTGATTTTGGGGCATAGGCCGAGTTCATCCTCCGGGAAGAATTTTTATCGGCTCCCATTCACTCCCCTTCTCTGGTCGCCTAATCGGTCCTTCATGAAGGCGTCTCCATCGAAGAGCACAAAGACCGGTGCGTCGAAGAAGAGGAGCCGCAATGAGGCCGGGGATGCCGGCCAATCGTCGTCGTCGCCGCCCCCTCCACTCCGCCGAATCCGGCAAAGGAGTGGAAAAAGGCGAAACTGAAAACCGAGGACCTCCTCGCCCTAGTCAACAGCGGATTCCTCCGCGAGAAGAGATGGATCTGTGGCGCGTCACCATTGGAGATCCGTACCCGATGGAGAAGAACCCGGATGAGATCCCGATGTTTGCGCAGTTCGTGGAACGCAGACTCGCACTGTCGGCGAGTGACTTCTTCAAGGGGATGCTCAGGTACTATGGGATCGAGTACCTCAACCTCAACCCCAACGGTATCTTCCACGTCTCCATCTTTGTGCACTTCTGCGAGGCGTTTGTGGGGATCAAGCCCCACTGGATCCTTTTCCGGAAGTTCTTCTAGTTAAAACCGCAGCCGAGCATGGACGACCCCCGAGTGGTTGGAGGCGCTGGGGTGCAGATGCGCGAAGACGCCGCCGGGCAGTACTTGCCTTACAAGCTCATCGACTCCAACCAAGATTGGAAGTCGAAGTGGTTCTACATCAGCAACCACCACCCAGAGCTGCCGAAGCCGAGTGGTCATCAACCGAAGCATGCACCATGGTGGAACTCGGAGCCCACCATGCAAGAGGGCCTCCAGCTACCTGCGTTGCTGGAGAAGATCAAGGCCTTGAGGGAGGCTGGACTGAGGGCTGAACACGTAGCCTTCAGTTTCATGAAGAGGCGGGTGCAGTCGCTGATGGCGCGGGACCATCTCGGTTACGAGTACACCGGCGACGAAGACTCTTCCCGGATGCCTGGTGAAGAAATTGAAGATGACGTGATCATCGAACGGCTGGGGAAGATCTTCAAAGACATGCTTGCGTACACGCCATGCCTCGTGCAGAGTACTCCGCGGCACGGCCGCCAAATGAGGTTAGTATTCGTGGCCAGAGCCCCCGAGTACTAATTGCATGTGTAGCCGCACTTATGCTTGCTTGATCTTGTAGGACGATCTGAAGAAGTACATCTCCATCCCGCCCTCCCCCCACAGCTTGAGAAACAAACACAGGGGAAGGCAGAGCCAAAAGCGAAGGAGCGCCGAGAGGTCGACGAGGGCGATGATTCCGTCGTCATCGAGAACACCTCCGACGATGAGGACGAAGAGACGCTGCAGCAGCATTTCCAACTTCGCTCTAGGTTCAGCCGAGCTGGAATGCCGCATATTCCAGTAGTTGAGAAGCCGTCCAGTCTTGAGGCGGATTTGCCGCTCCCACCGAGGAAGCCCCGCAACATGGCGCGCAAACGCGCTGTGAAGAAGCTGAAGGTGTCCGAAGCCACCAGACAAGAGGTGAGTACCGCGACTAGAGTAGTCGAGTACTGACGATGAGTAGTCTGTTGCTAACTGCTTGACTTGTATTGTTGCAGGACATCCCTTCTTCAGACTCTACTGCCCAGGATGAGGAAGAAATCTGGGAGACGGTGGGGGTGACGGCTGGGACTACCAGCCCACCTCCGGCTACTGAAGATGTTGTGCCAGAAGAGGCACAGGAACAAACCGCGGCTGTGGAGAGCCATCCACAGCCATCAACCGAAGAAGTACAGGGTCCTCCTCCTGCTGCGGCGGTGGCCGTTGGGCAGCCAGAGGAGAGAGTAGAGGAGCCTCCTATCGAGGCAGGAGCCGCCAGCGAGCCTGGCATTGTCGATATCACCAGGATACTGGGCGCCCCGACCTTCACTGTGGCGCGGTCAACGCTGTAAGTATATGATACCCTTGAGTAGTCATTTCTTGTCAAGGTCGTGTTCTTGATTGGATAATCCATGATGCAGGAAATCCACCAACTTGTCGTGGGATGAAGCGGAGACTAGTACACCTGCCGATGGTGAGAACCGCTTGGCAGAGGTACGAGAGCCCACACTGCCGCCACAAGCCGAAGCCGCGACAGAGCCGAGGCTTGAAGAAGCCACTCTGGTGGAAGGTACGCATCCTGTTGCCGTGAGTACTTGTCGTGTAGAGTAGTCCTATCCGCTGCTGTGGTTGAATTGATCTGAACAGGACCACAAGCTGAAGGAGCGGCGATCCCTGAGGCAGTAGCCATGGAGACGGCTACTGTTGAAATGACGGCCACTGAGCCAGTTGCCGAGCTGGCGACTTCGACAGCCCCCGAGCCGGTGACTTCGACAGCCCCCGAGCCAAGGGCGGAGGCACGGGTTGACCCGCAGCCCGAAGCAGGGACTGAAGTCATCATTTGCGAGGCTATTGTGGAGGACGTGGCACCGCTTCGCTCTACGTGGATGCCAGAGACTGGGACCTCGAGCCGCGGAGGTCTCGAGTTGCTGGACGATGATCTGATCGACCCGGCCTTCGTGTCTCTGAGCATGGAGTCGTGGCGTCGGACAGAGCAATGGATCAAGGTACGTTGCGAGTACCCTGAGTAGTCTTGCATCATTGAGTACTGAGTACTGATTGAGCTTTTGATCTTGCGCATGGCCTGGTGGAGAGGTCCTGCCAGAAGACTGAGCTCTTGAAGGGGTACGGTGACACGGTCATTCAGGCCGAAGCTCCGGAGAAGGAGCTGGACAAGTCGAAGAAGCACTCAGCGCTGCTCTAATCCAAGCTTGATGGCACCTTCACCCAGTACCATAATGAGGTACAAGAGATAGGCGAAGAGGGATGATTTGATCAAGAAGAACAAGATGCTTCACCAGAAGAACAAGGGTACGTCTTCCGCCGCGATGATTGAGTACTTGTTGCAGAGCTTAAGTGTAGTCTGAGATTGTTGACGAGTTGTCTGCAGATCTTGAAGCGGGGGTCGACCAGCTGAAAGCTTCCGAGACGGACCTCAAGAACATCATGTACCGGGAGACCGACCGCCGAGAGGTAGCCGAGTACCAGTACGCACAGATGCGCCATGAGTGCATCAAGCACATGGAGCTCCGTGAAGCCTCCGATCTTGACCTTGTACGTTGTTACAAATCTCTACAGAAACTCAATGAAGATTGCGAGAAGCTGCGGGCGCAACTAAAGGAACTTGAAGAAGCTGCACTTCCCATCACAAGGCTGTTGGTCCCTGATCCAGGCTATCCCAAGATAGCACCTCTCGTGGATAGACTGAAGGAAGCTCCCGGGCGCCTGGTGATGTATGTCAAGCACTTGGCGAAGTCGATACCGAACCAGGTACTAGCCTTCATGAAGTCGTACTTCCCGAAGGCACTGATGGATCTAGTAGCCGGGGGTCTTGCGGCGAACTGCACGGACGAGCAGTACAAGACCCTGCTGGAGGAGATGGTGCCTATCGCGGAACAAGTCGCGGATAAGCTGAACCTTCAGTAGATGTACCTATAGAAGTAGTCCATGTATATAGTAGTTATGTAAGACAAACAAATTAGTCAAGAACTTGTTTGAATATGATTGGAGTTGGTCCACTTCTGTGTGTGATGGGTACTCGTTGCCGCAGCTTGCATCGAAGCTTGCGGAGTACCAAACCTTTGAAGAAGTAGTGAGTAGTAGTACTCAGTAGAATCCACCTAGTTTTAGGGGGTATAGTAAACAAATTGAGTAGAATCGAAATTTATTACTGAGGAAAAAGTACACCTGGATGGCCAGGGCCGTTACAAGTATGATGTCGCCCAGACCCGAAGGCCGCCTACAGCTAAGTAGTTGCTAGGGTCCTTGGACCGCTTACAGCTGGAGATCCGTTAGTAGCCGTTGTAGCTGGATCAAAGAAGTACATGGTCTGTAGACCGTCGCGCAAGCCCGTAGGCTATGAGCAGCCCAGGATCTGTTAGTAGCCGTTAACGCTGGATCTTGGATAGAAGTAGTCCGTAGACTAGTGCTAGGACCGAGAGGCCTCTTACAGCGAGGAGTCCGTGAGTAGCCGTATAGGCTGGACTCGTAGATAGGTAGTCGAGCGACTACGCGTAGAAGCAACACAACTGGTCGACGTTCCACGAGTTGCTGATGTCGTCGCCTTCAAGTGTCTGAAGATGATAGGAACCCGGTCCGGTCACCTTGGAATCTGAGAAGGGACCTTCCCAAGGAGAACTGAGCTTGGGTAGTCCGTCCATGTTCTGGATGCGATGGAGGACTAGGCCGCCGACGTTGAAGGAGCGTTCCTTGATGTTGCGATCATGGTAGCGTCGGATACCCTCTAGGTACCTTGCTGACTGGACAAGGGCAACACAGCGGGCTTCTTCGAGGCTGTCGATGTCAACCCGTTAACTGTCTTCTGAGATGCCTTCGTCGTATTGTTCTATTGCCGGGGATTCCCACATCACGTCGGCGGGTAGAATAGCTTCGGAGCCATAGACCAGGAAGTAGGGTGACTGCCCCGCTGGCTTGGTAGGTTGAGTACAAAGCCCCCAGAGTGTGTTGGGTAGTTCCTTGATCCACTTGCCTCCTTTGGTGTTAGATGAGTCGTGCAACCGCTTCTTGAGGGCGTCGAGTACCATCCCGTTGGCGCGCTCCACCTGGCCGTTAGCACGTGGGTGGGTGACTGAGACATATCAGACGTCGATCCCACTGTTCTCGCAGTACTCACAGAACTGATGGTTGTTGAAATTGGAACCCAGGCCTGTGATGATGCGATTGGGAAGCCCATAGCGATGCACGAGTTCATCCAAGAAGTCGAGTACTCTGTCAGCCTTTGGGCACGTAACCGGCTTGACTTTGATCCACTTGGTGAACTTGTCGATGGCCACCAGAACTCAATTGAATCCTCCTGGCGCAGTTGGCAGAGGCCCAATCATGTCGAGCCCCCAGCAGGCAAAGGGCCAGGTCGGTGGTATGGTGACTAGCTTGTAGGCCGGGACGTGTAGCTGCTTTGCGAAGAATTGGCATCCTTGGCACTTCCTGACGAGTTCTTCAGCATCACCCAAAGCTGTGGGCCAGTAGAAAGCTCGTCGGAAAGCTTTTCTCACCAGCGTGCGGGAGGACGCATGGTTGCCGCAGACACCCTTGTGAATCTCCTCCAAGATGTCCTTGCCTTCTTCCCGGGGTATGCACTTCATGAGTACTCCAGAAGTGGCGCCCCGCCTATAGAGCTTGTCTCCGACTAGTACGTAGGTCTTGGCTCGGCGGATGAGTTGTTCGGCCTCGTTTTTGTCGGAAGGAACCTTCTGCTCGCGGATGTAGTCGATGAAGGGTTGTCTCCAGTCCACATCTATCATCATGACCTCCTGACTGGGTTGTGACGGCTCGGGGTCAGTGGTCGTTGGCGTCGGCTCCAGGATGGATGGCATGTGAAGCTTGTGGACGAAGACTCCAGCAGGTACTTGAGCGCGAGTAGAACCAAGCTTCAACAGGACGTCCGCTGCAACATTGTTGTCGCGGACGACATGGTGGAACTCGAGACCATAGAACTTGTTCTCAAGCTTGCGGACTTCCAGACAGTAGGCGTCCATGTTCTCCTTGTTCTGGTCCCAAGAGTCGTTGACTTCGTTGGTGACCATCGCGGTGTCGCCATAGACTAGTAGTCGCTTGATGCCCAGTGAGATTGCGAGTCAGAGCCCATGTAGCAGAGCTTCATACTCGTCTTCGTTGTTTGAGACCTTCCAAAAGATCTGTAGGACGTACTTGAGTTGTTCGCCCTTTGGAGAGATCAGAAGTACCCCTGCGCCCGCGCCCTCGAGCTTGAGTGAGCCGTCGAAGTACATGACCCAATGCTCTGGTCGCTTTGTTGGAGTGGGTAGTCGATTCTCCCGCCATTCTGCCATGAATTCGACTAGTGCTTGAGACTTGATGGCGGTGCGTGGCTTGAAGTCGATGTTGAGGGCGCGAAGCTCGACCGCCCACTTGGAGATTCTCCCGGTTGCATCTTGGTTGCGGAGTATATCGCCGAGCGGGTAGTCAGTGATGACGGTGATTGAGTACTCCTGGAAGTAGTGTTGTAGCTTCCACAAGGTGATGAGTACTTCGTAGAGTAGCTTCTGGACCAGTTGATACCATGCCTTGGACTCAGACAGGACCTTGCTGACGAAGTAGACTGGTCGCTGGACTGGGTAGGCGTGGCCTTTTTCTTGCCGCTCAACGATGATGGCAATACTGACCACATGAGTAGTCGCAGCGAGGTAGAGCAGTAGCTGCTCTTGTTTGCGAGGAGCCGTGAGGACCGGTGGCTTGGACAGGAAGTCTTTAAGCTGCGTCAGAGCTTGATCAGCCTCCGCGGTCCACACAAACTTCTCTTGGTGCTTGAGTAGCTTGAAGAAGGGTAGTCCCCGCTCTCCGAGCTTCGAGATAAATCTGTTCAGGGCCGCCATGCACCCGGTCAGCTCCTGGACATCCTTGATGCAGGTTGGAGCTTTCATGTTGGTGATGGCGGAGATCTTCTCGGGATTGGCTTTGATGCCGCGATGGCTGATGATGAAGCGGAGTAGTTTCCCCAAGGGTACACCGAAGACGCACTTGTTGGGGTTGAGCTTTCACTGGTACTCTCGTAGGGATGCGAAAGTCTCTTCAAGATCGGCGATGAGCGTGTCAGAGTTTCTGGTCTTGACGACCACATCATCCACATAGGCTTCGACGTTCTTGTTGAGCTGCTCCTTGAAGCAGGCCTGGATAGCTTGTTGGTAAGTAGCACCAGCGTTCTTCAACCCGAATGACATCGTCGTGTAGCAGTAGGCGCCGAACGGGATGATGAATGCGGTCTTCTCCTGGTCTTCTTTCTTGATTGTGATCTTGTGGTACCCGGAGTAGCAGTCGAGGAAGCAGAGCAGGTCGCAGCCCGCCGTGGAGTCGATGACTTGATCAATCCACGGCAACCCGAAGGGGTCCTTGGGACAGTGCTTGTTGAGGTCGGTGTAGTCGACGCACATCCTCCACTCGTTGGTGTTCTTCTTGCGGACGAGGACGGGGTTGGCGAGCCACTCAGGATGGAAGACTTCTCGGATGAAGCCGGACGCGAGTAGTTTGGCGAGTTCCTTCTTGATGGCGTCTCGTCGGTCGTCAGCAAAACAGCGGAGATGTTGTCGCTTGGGGGTAGCTTTAGGATCGACGTTGAGTGAGTGCTCGATCAGCCTCCTGGGCACACCTGGCATGTCCGCTGGCTTCCACGCGAAGATGTCTCGGTTAGCCCGAAGGAAGCTGACGAGCGCGTCTTCCTATTTAGGGTCGAGCCCCACGCCGATCATGGTAGTCTTGCTGCTGTCGCCGGTCCCGAGGTCGATGGCCTTCACCTGTACTTCCTCTCTTGGCTGAGGTTTGTTGTAGGTGTTGGTCTTCTCAGGTATCTCGAGTTCGGTTGGCGCAAGCTTCTTGGATGCAGCGAAGATCTCCATCATTGCGTTGGGTACTTGATTGGTTACTGCGAGTTCCATGGCTTCGGTGTCGCAGTCGTAGAAGATCTTCAAGTCCCCTTGCAGCGTGAGTACTCCGGCAGGACTTGGCATTTTGAGTACCAAGTACACGTAGTGAGGAATAGCCATGAACTTGGCAAGAGTTGGTCTGCCGAGGATGGCGTGGTAGGAGGTTTCGAAGTCCGCAACCTCGAACTTGATGTACTTGGTGCGGTAGTTCTCCCTTGTCCCGAAGGTAACTAGCAGAACCACTGAGCCAAGTGGTATAGCCACGTTGCCTGGGACGATGCCGTAGAAGGGCGACGTGCTCTTGGTGAGCATGCCGGTGATGTCGAGCTTCATCTTCTTCAATGTTTTGGTGAAGAGTACATTGAGTCCGCTTCCACCGTCGATGAGTACCTTGTTGAGTCTGGAGCCCGCGACTACTGGTTTCAGGACGAGTGGGAAACGTCCCGGTTCAGAGAAGCTCGTCCATTGATCCGCGTGGGAGAAGGTGATGGGTACCTCCGACCACCTTAGAAGTGTCGGCACCGCTGGCTCAATGTTCAAGACTTCACGGAGGGTGAGCTTCTGAGATCGCTTGGTGGGTAGTCCGCCGAAGAGAACATTCACCGCCTTGTCGGGTTCTTGGAAGTCGCCATTGTCTTCATCGACTTTCTTCTTGCCCTTCTTGTCGTGAGGGTGTCGTGGCTCGGGGACATCCTTGAGTGCTCGCCGGAGCTGGTAGCACTGGTCGGTTGTGTGGTTCCCGTCTAGATGCCATGGACACTTCTCTTTGAGAAAGTCTTTGAAGCCGTCGGAGATCTTCTTGGAGCTGTCCTTCGCAGGGCGCTGTACAGCCGCGACTGTTGTCTGGCTTGCGCTTGCGGTTAGGACCCGAGTAGCTGTTGTTGTTGTTGCGACCCCCTTGGTCCTTATTATTGTTGTTGCCGCCCGTGTTGTTTTTGCTCTTGCCACGATTGGAGTCGTACTTGGCGTTCACCTTGTCCTCTTCGTCGGCCCATGAAGTGATCATGTCCTTGAGCTTGGTGATTGAGCTTGGGCGATGGCGACCGAAGTCTTCGAAGGTGCGACGGTGGTAGAGACCATCTTGGAAGCAGTCGATGACTTCTTTGTCGGTGATGTCGACCATGGTCGCACGCTTGTCGAAGAAGCGGCGCATGTACTGGCAGAGTGTCTCGCCTTGCTCCTGCTTGACCATCGCCAGGTCCATGCGAGTACCTGAGCGTCCCATGGCGCCCGCAAAGTTGCTGGTGAACTGGGCCTTCAGCTGGTCCCACTCGTCGACCGAGTTCTTGTCGAGCGACTCGAGCCATGTGAGTGGAGCCTGGTCTAGACAGAAGGGGAAGTAGAGGCACTTGGTGTCATTGTCGCCACCAGCATTCTCAATGGCCAGGGCATAGCACCTGAGCCACTGAACTGGATCTTGCTTCGCGTCGTACTTGGTGATCCCGAGAGGCTTGAACTTCTGGGGAAGAAGCAGCGCGCGAAGTCGTGAAGAGTAGGCGGGGAAGCTGTCGCTGTCGCTGACGTCGGTAGTCTTCTTGGCGTGGCGTATCTCGTCGATCCTATGGTGGGCGTCGTAGCCACCACGTGCGTTGCCGGTGGCGTGGCTGTTCGCGTGGCCTCGGCCTCTGCGATCGCCGCCGCCACCGCCTCTTCTGCTGGCGCCATGGGAGGAGCTACCGCTGCTGCCACTGCCGCCACCGCCGCCGGCGCTAGCGCCGCCTTGCCAAGGTCCTCTCCCAGAGGCTCTAGAGCGATTGGGGGTCGGCTGGTGTTCACCACAGACGCGGTTATGTCCAACTTCTGCTGGAGTGCAGCTGCGACTAGTGGCTTCGTGATTTCCGGCTCCGACAACCCTGTTGTTGACCCACATGAAGTAGGCATCCTCAGTGAGTTTGGCGATAAGTTCGCCAGCACAGTGCCCCTGAGTTGTTCGAGCTATCGTAGTGATGGACATGAGGCATTGCTCAAGGGTTGTGTGGACCCTGTTGGCGACTTGGTCTAGAGCTTCGTTGAGGTTCCAGATGGGAAGAGCTTCCCGGAGCCTCCAGTGTTGATCCGCTCGCTTCCTATTATGGTCGCGCCGAGCGTTCTTGGCTTCGGTAGTTTCATCCGCGGGTGTATTGGTTGATTCCTCGTCCGCTGAGATGTCGTCAAGGTACCGATCGGGTCGGGCCTCTGAGGTTCCAGCTTCCCCGGTTGCCATGAATACTTCGCGGTCAGGTGTGCAAAGTCCGGAGTCAGTACTTGCCACCTCGGTTAGCGAGTACTCCTCTGTGTTTGGAGTCAATGGTGTCGCTCCTGGAAGGGGAGTGTCTCGAGGTAGGCGACGCAGCGTGAGTTGTCGTCAGTCAGGTCTGCGGGCTTGCGGTCGGGCCAGTAGATGAATCTGCTGGCGGGAGTAGACGTGATGACCAAGCCAGTGGCAGGACCTGACAACGGCTCCTCGATGGTGTTGAGCTCGGACTCGGGCTCGATCGGATCGAGAACGAAGTCAAACTTGTAGGAGGAGTCCGAGTTGTAGTCGGGGACGGCGTTGGAGTCCGAGTACTCGGAGACGACCTCCTTGCTGGCCCAACGCGGGACGAGTGCATCCTCGTAGGCCGCAGTAGCGTTGCGGAGGCCGTACATGAAGTGCTCCTAGGGGAGAACCGGTCCACACGATGGCTCAAGAGCCAGCTCGCGCGGTTCGATCCAGGGTGACGTCGAATTCGAGTTGGAGGTGGATCCAATCTCGAAGTCGGCGACTTGGTTGTAGAGTGAAAATTCATCAAATTTTTCGACGAGTTGACCCGTGATGGCTTCGGGAAGCGTCACGAGTCCGGTCTCCGGGTCCGAGGTCATGGTGAGGTAGCGCTGGAATGATCCAGTGTCGTCAGCGGTGCAGACCCAGGAGCCGAAGACGAAGGTGTCGCCGCGACTGAAGGCGGCGGTTGGCTTGATGACGATTGAAGCCGTCGAGTTCGCCATGAGATCTTCGGCGAGATCCCCTACCTGGCACGCCAGCTGTTAGTGTTTTAACTCGGCAACCTACCAAGGGGAGTACCCGAGGTAGACGTTTGTGGCCTCGTCGAGATCGGGAACTCGAAGGAGAGACACGTGGCACACATTTAGACAGGTTCAGGCCGCAAGGTGTGTAATACAGCCTGTATGCTGCATGGCTCTGGATTGATTGGGTGTGTTTACAAGATGATGCGGATAGAGAGATAGGGGTCCCTACCTCAGCTTATATAGTCCGGGAGGCAGGGTTACAAGTCGGCTTGAGGGGGAGAGTACTAGTCGTACACGGCTAGGAGTACTCTACATGGATCCGGACATGTCTAGCTTCCTAACCGAGTACTAGCCCTCTGGATGTCTTGTGCTTCACGCCGTCTTGTGCCGTGCAGCCCAAGTCGAGCAGTCCCAGGGGCCCACGTAGTAGTCGGTCCTGGTACCCACCTAAGTAGTGGGCCTAGGGATGTCTGTACGACAGATACACGTAATTACCATGGGGTGTAAAAACGAAATATATGAATTTTGGGCACACAAGTGTGACTGTTGATATTTTATTCAAATACTAAATGTCCAAATACGAATTGTTCGTATTTTTATGATTTATGAGGTGCTATTTTATGGGCTCTAATATTTTAGGGAAGCAAGTTTCATTCCAAAAAAAATAGTGACGGGCCCACGCGTCAGCGTTAGCAGCCAATATAAAAAAGATAACCGTTGCTTGCGGGTTCACTAACCATCGTCGCCAATGACACTGGCCCACACGTCAGCGTTAGCGTTAGCAGGCTAACCCACGTCGGCAATGACTATCCATTGTCTCTAAGATCTAATTCATCTCAACAGATCTCCAGTTCATCACAACATAACACATATCATAGGAGACGTGGATGGATCAAACAACCAAACTAATTAACTAAGCAAACAAAATCAAACAACCAAACTAATTAACTTAGCAGTTCATGATCTAGAAACAAACTAAGCAGTTCAACAACCTGACGAACACAAACACACACACACACACAACCTAAGCAGTTCGACCAAGCAGGAGTCTATCATTTAGTCGGTCGCCGCCGTCGGAGCCGTTGTCGCCGCCGTGGCTGCCGTCGGAGCCGTCGTCGCCGCCGTGGCTGCCGTCGTCGCCGTCAGAGCCGCCGTCGTCCAAGACGAAGTGGCGGCGGGCAGCCCACTTGACCACGGGGAGGTTCTCGAGCTTCTCAGCCAACCCGTGGATCCTGAAGGCGAGACCCTTCACGCTCGGGTCCATGTCGAAGAACGGTTCCTCGTCGGCGTCCTTGGTCGCCGGCTCCTTCCCCTTCTCCAACTTCTTTCGACGGCGGCTTTCATCATCGTCGTCCACCCTTCGTCCCCGCTTCGACGGCAGCGGGCTCCTCGACGCCATCTCCTCCTTCTCTCGGTGACCGAAGATTTGTAGTGGTGGATCGCGAGGAGGAAGAAGAAGCGAAAGAGATGATAAGCTTATGGAAGAAGCAGGGGAAAGCAGGGGAAGGCGAGGGATTTATATTGACAAGACGCGGAACCATCAGGCGCCTCTGCCCCCACCCACTACTCCATTGCTGCCAGTACGTGCCACTCAATTGTGCATCGGGCTCCGTTTCGGGCGCAAAACCGTCCAAAACCACACGTCGCCTTTCAATTACGCGGGAAGGAGAAGGTGCAGGGGCAATGATGTCGGGCCCACTCGTCAACGGCAGCAGCCAAACTGCGACGCCTTTTCAATTTCCATTTATTGTTTTACATGGCCGAGGTGCCTTCTTCAACTTCAACCCTCGTCGCCTTCTTCAACTTCAATCCTCGTCGCCAACTTCATCCCTCGTCGCCAACTTCAACCCTCGTCGCCTTCAACTTCAACCCTCGTTGCCTTTCAATTTCCAAACCCCGTCGCTTTTCTATTTCCTCCCCTTCTCCTTGATGGACGCGGTGTGCTTGATGCAGCTGCTGCCAGATGATCTTGTCACCCAGATCATCATCCACTCCATCAAGGATGAGCCCGTCATCCATTTTCTGAACCTTCGCAATAAAATCTGCGGCACCGTCCGGTGCATCTGCGACTCTGATGAGGTACTACTGCACGTGTCGCTGCGTGATCTTCGTGAGGTGTGCAAGAATCGCTACGTCAGGTCGTGCTTTGAGCGGCGCTTCCGCAAGGCCAATCATCCGGAGGCATTATGCTTCGAGGGGATGGAGAGGTTGATGAGGCGGCGGAACCCCGATAAGGGTCTGAAGCTCATCGGAGATGCCGCTGCTGAAGACTCCGGTGCCAAGTACTTCTTAGCGATGCTGAAGTACCATTGCAACCCGGCGGACCCCGAAGCCAGGGCACTGCTCCAGGAAATCAACAGCGGCCCGTCGCCCCCCGACGGGCGGTGGAAGAACCACAACATGCGGTGGCTGTGCTACCTCGTCAACCAGGATCTCCACAACATTGCGTGGTGGTACTGTCTTGATGACGGTGACGACGACATTACGTTGCCGCCCGTCCAGAATCCCCACATCTGCATTTGGGTAGCGGGATGTAGGTGCTACGGGCCGGATACCAAAGAGATCATCCACTACTGCAGCACCGAGTGTCACATCCGTCATGAGTTCGACCTCTGGACGCGTAGCTTCCGCCCCGCCGTGGAGTACACCATCAGCATGATGAACATCAGGATGTAGGCGCAAGCATCAATGAACATTATCTATCTTGAATGTAAATTATTAGATATTACTAAACGCGGATTTGATTTTATCGGGATGTCGGTTTTTAATCAGTTTTTGATAGATAATATTTGATTTGTCACGTTTGTGAGTCAAATCGAAGGTTGCGGTGGTCTCATTTGCCGCCGACGAGGCCTGGGATGCCCTCTTGGGTGTCAAAACCGCCGAAGCGGGCACGGCGGGGGCGGCGGCGGGCGGCGGTGCCCTCTGCTTCCTCCTTTGTTCTATTGGAGAATGAAGAACAGTTTATCCGTCCCGCGTCGCCGACGGCATTTCTCTTTTTAATCCGCATTCAAATTTTGTAACATGTATTTCTCCGTCGTAATTAGTCCAAATTTGATTATTTTTTTTCTACAATTTTCCAAAATCACCGTGTTTTCATTATTTTCATTGTTTAGTGTATATTCCGGTTCTTGAACAATGTTTATATGCCTTATCTTGTTCTATGTAAGTACAACATATAAATAATATTTGTTTTCCACACCTCCTGTAATGAAACTTTGCATTTTCGTAATCTTAAGGTGAACCACAAGGTTTTGTTAAGTGTTCAAATACATATGAGCTCGAACATGTTGCAAAGTGTGGAAAACTTCAATGTTCAAGGAACATTCTAGGAAACTATGTGAGAGATGTAGATATTTGTACAAAAGTATATTATTCCTTCATCGAAACCATTTGAAATTTTGAAGACAAGTCTAGGTACCCAAATTATGTTGGCAAGTCAATTTGTAGATTTTTTAGAGCACACTAGATGTTAGTAGAATTATTACATCTTTAACATGGGATATAAAAACGAATTCTAAGAATCTTGGGCACACAAGTGTGACCGTTGATATTTTATTCAAATACTAAATGTCCAAATACGAATTGTTCGTATTTTTATAATTTTTTAGGTGTTGTTTTATGGGCTCTAATATTTTAGGGAAGCACGTTTCATTTGAAAAAAAATAGTGGCTGGCCCACGCGTCAGCGTCAGCAGCCAAAATAAAAAGATAACCGCTGCCCGCCCGTCGGACCCAACTGCCAACAAAGGCGATGCGGGTTCACTAACCATCGTCGCCTATGACACTGGCCCACGCATCAGCGTCAGCAGGCAAACCGTGTGCGGGCTGCTCAAAATTTCCCACCTATATTGACTATAATGCCCATGGAATTCCAATTGCAGCACAGAGCCGTCAAGGGCACGCCAGTAATTTCCTTAAACACAGTTACGCGCGCCATTCATATTCGGCTCCTCACTAGACAGATCCACAACGCCCGCACTCTCCCCACCGCTGCCGCCACTCTCCCCGCTCGCCTTCGCCGCTCTCTCCCCGCCGCAGCCCTGCTCTTCTCCAGCCCCACCGCTCCCTGCGTGACGACGGTGACGAGGATGCGGTTACTGGCGTGCGGACGTCTTCCCAGCCAACCTAAAGACGGTTGACACGGATCCGTCATCGCCGGCCACGACGACGAGCCGACCACCTCAGGCCACGAGCCGACGTGGATCCGGCCCCTCCGACCATCACGAGAACAACTACTTCATTCGCGACAGAGGTTAGTCCTACTTGAACCCCCAACGCCCTCTCTCTCCTCGGCCACCAAATCTGCTATATATTCATGTCAATGTGGATTAGGGAGACATGCCTTGATAGTTCATCTTTAATTGATTGACTGTGGATTTGATGGATGGATTTTGTTGCCCCAAGTCTGTTTGAATAAATTGTTGCTAACAGATGAAGTTATATGAACTGTTGAAATTCATTTTCATGTTCCTGGTGCTACAATTTTTGCACTGTAAATTCATGAAAAGCATTGAGGATGTTAGTATACTTTAATTCTGCTATGCTTTGAATGTACCAGATCGATAGTTATGCTTTGGACCTGTTAGCATACTTTAATTCTGCTATGCTTTGAATGTACCAGATCGACAGTTATGCATTGGACCTGTTAGCATATTTTAATTCTGATGGCCACATAATGTCAGTGGGAATTGCATCGCAGTGGTTTATAATGTAGTCCACCCAATCTGCTATATATTCATGTCAAGGTGGATTAGGGAGACATGCCTTAATAGTTCATCTTCAATTGATTGACTGTGGATTTGATGGATGGATTTTGTTGCTCCAAGTCTGTTTGAATAAATTGTTGCTAACAGATGAAGTTATATGAACTGTTGAAATTCATTTTCATGTTCCTGGTGCTACAATTTTTGCACTGTAAATTCATGAAAAGCATAAAGGATGTTAGCATACTTTAATTCTGCTATGCTTTGAATGTACGAGATCGACAGTTATGCTTTGGACCTGTTAGCATACTTTAATTCTGCTATGCTTTGAATGTACCAGATCGACAGTTATGCTTTGGACCTGTTAGCATATTTTAATTCTGATGGCCACATAATGTCAGTGGGAATTGCATCGCAGTGGTTTATAATATAGTCCACCCAATCTGCTATATATTCATGTCAAGGGGGATTAGGGAGACATGCCTTAATAGTTCATCTTCAATTGATTGACTATGGATTTGATGGATGGATTTTGTTGCTCCAAGTCTGTTTGAATAAATTGTTTCTAACAGATGAAGTTATATGAACTGTTGAATTCATTTTCATGTTCCTGGTGCTACAATTTTTGCACTGTAAATTCATGAAAAGCATAAAGGATGTTAGCATACTTTAATTCTGCTATGCTTTGAATGTACCAGATCGACAGTTATGCTTTGGACCTATTAGCATACTTTAATTCTGATGGCCACATAATGTCAGTGGGAATTGCATCGCAGTGGTTTATAATGTAGTGATAACTAGACTGTCTTATGCTTTGTTGTGAGTGTTAATTGTTTCACTACTGTCATATATATTGTTATTGTTGGTGTCATGATGTGTTATGAGTGTTGTTTCACTACTGTCATATATAATGTCATGACCATTGCTTTATCCTCTTATTGCATGTACACATGGAACACACAATCCATTGCTGCTGAAGTTGGACAAGGAAGCAGTTGAAGGAATTTATTCTCTGCTTTGATATATAAGCATATTGTTGTGTCCCTGTCAAAATGGTTAGCACGTATCCCTGTATGCTAATTAAGTAAAATATGAACTGTGTATGTCTATGCTGATTTTATTTACGACTTGTAATGATTTCTAGTGTAATATCAGCTATTTTGCCTGTCAGAGAAAACGAAGTTATCTAATAAGAATTTTGTTTAGATTTTAAGTCTTGCTTATGTTGCTCTAATGACAACCTAACATATCATCTATGCAGTCTCCCACAACAACAAACTCCTCTACCTCCAGTGCATCATCACAGCCCATCGTCGGTGAACCTTCTTCACAGGGTCACTCAGCACAGACTGCTGCGAGTAGTACTCGATCCCGCGGGTCAAGGACACAAACCAAATGGCCAGAAGACAAGTTGACTGCAACTGGACTTGATGCCAATTTTTGGCCTACCCTAGATGCTGCGAGGGATAGATTTGTATTGGTCTGTGGTCTCATTGCTCGGGAGAGGGTGTCAATCAACAAGGCGGTTGATGATCTCTCACCAATTGAGAAGGACCATCTGTTCACAGTTTTAGAGGAAAAGCTAAATTACCCAGCCAATCTGGAAGAATCTGTTCGCAAGAAGGCAGTTAAGGCAGCTATATCAGAGATTCGAACCTTGCAACGGCAGTTCAAGGCCCATTTAAGAAAAAATATGTGAGCGAAGAGGAGACTCCCTTTGTGAAGCATGCCTTTTTGCAGCAACAAGACTGGGACATGTTTGTGCAGGAAACCAATTCTCCTTCATTTCAGCAATTGAGCCAGGAGATGAAACAAAAGAGAGCATTGCATAATAAGCCACACAAGACGGGCAGAAAAGGTTATCGTGGTAAAAGGAAAGAGTGGGAGGAGGAGGATGCAAAGCTAGCTGCAGAAGGAAAACAGAACCCTTGGGACCAATTTCCTGGACGTTCGAGACCTTATCTGCGGGCAAGGGTAGGGAAGAAGAGGAAGAATACTAGTGAAGGAAGTGGGGGCATAACATTCAGTAACCCTGCGGTGGTAGGGGTAGCAGATAGGGTGAAAACACTTGCAGCTCAGGGTAGCGATGGTTCTTTCTCTAGGGTTAGGGAGGATGATATCCTCACCGCAACACTTGAGACTCCAGAGCATCGAGGTCGGGTCCGAGGCGTGTCTAGTTCACTTGGCTGGGGTAAAGGGTTTGGTGAAGAGTTCGCTGGAATGTACAGGAAGAAGAGGAACAAGAGGTCTGATGCTCATGATATGATGGACATAACATTTAAATCAATTGTCCATGCTCTAAGACTATCAGGCATCGAAATACCGAAAATGTACTTCTTCCTTCCCAATTACCAGCGCCTGTCAGTAGCAGCGAGGAAGAAGATGTGCATGGCAGCGAGGAAGAAGATGCGCATGACTGTGAGGAAGAACATGTGCATGACAGCGAGGAAGATGCGTGTGGCAGAGAGCAAGATCATTGGAATGCCAACGGTGACGACGCGAATCAAGTGCACAGTGATAGTCGATCACCTATGCTGGACACAAAAGATAAGCTAACAGAGCCAACCGCGTGCAGCCTTTTGGATGGCATCGGGATTAATGTGGAGCTCACACTAGCGAAAGTCTTTCCATTTCAAAAGGCTTGCCATTCAGTACCGGTGCAGGATGGGTATGTTGTGGTGCAACCTACTTATGTGTGGACCAATGCGGGTCACTACCCTCTGCCTGTACCAATTGATGGGGGTGACATAGCAACCCTAGCTGAGCCTCTCGTTCAAAGGATCCAATGGCCAAAGGACAGGATCCTTATACCACCCATGACGAGACATCCCAACCCTGAAGCCGCAACAGGTAGCAGGGGTACAACATCAGATGGAGGTACTGCAGCTCAGTGTCAGCAAGAGAAGGCTCAACAGCAGCAGCAGCAGATCAGCAAAACTACACAGCAGGAGAGTCGACAACAGCCAGAGGAGCCCAAGCAAACTCCGCCTAAGCAGCAGCTGCAACATGAGGATAAGCAACAGATGAAACAGCAGCCTCTCCAGCAGCAGGAGCGTTTACAACAGTCGGAGGAGCCTAGGCAAACTACGCCTAAGCAGCAGCTGCAACATGAGGATAAGCAATAGACGAAACAGCAGCCTCTGCAACAGGAGGAGGAGCCTAGGCAATCTCCACTGCAGAAGGGGAACCAGGCCAGGAAACCTCTGTCTAAAGATGAGATTCTTAACTGTATTATTGGGACAGAACAGGAATGACCAAAATACAAGCCTGGTGCACCTATGTTGTCAGAAGCAAACTTAGAGGCTGCTGGACCAAATTGTGCCAGGTTGCATGCTTACGTCATGGAACACAGTAAGGATAAACTTGTCTTCCTGGCAAAGGTGGATCAAGACTACTTTAAAGGTGGTGGTGGTGCTTTAATGTTAAACATTGCATTCAGTAGCGTGTATAACCTTATAACCCTGACTTCTCTAGATGTTACCTTCTTAAGGTTGTGGACATTGTAAGTCCCTTAAAACCTAAAAAGATATTTCTTTAATTTTGACCACAAAGTTCATGCATGCTAACAATTTGATTTTTTGTAGGAAAATGATGGACAAGGCAGCGGAGATGCAGATCAGTGTTGGATTTTTAGATCCAGATTTGTTTACTTCCACAAATATTTCTCAGCATTCTCGCCTTGTTACCAAAGCAATCTCAAATGCAATGAACAACGACTACGTGGTGGGTGCCTACTGCACTATCCACTGGGTAACCGTGATCATCTGTATGAAGTTCAAAGAGGTTTGGTATCTAGATTCTGCTAAACAACATCCCCCGCTAAAGTTCTCAGACCTCATACCTGTTGTGGACTGGTCAGTATCTTGTAGGTTTTGTTCACAAAAATTCAATCTCTTAGTGTTTCTAATTGGTATTGCTGACCATGCAGGGCCTTTGGTACAGTATTTGTAGGTTTTGTTCACAAAAATTCAATCTCTTAGTGTTTCTAATCGGTATTGCTGATCATGCAGGGCCTTTGGTGAACATGCACAGGACGGAGTGACGAAAGGAAAGAAAAAAAAGCCAAAAGTCATACTCAAGCACAAAACAAATCTCGCTGTAAGACCGAGGTTTTTTATGGTCCCTTCTTACCTATTTGGTACTGCATTAACTTGTCATTTTGGTACCTCGATGCAGTGTGCTCAGCAGCCATGGGGGTCCTCTTTGTGTGGATTCCATGTGGCATTCCATATGTTAAGACTACTCCATGACATACCTGACATCAAGAAGGCTGCTGTAAGTAGATAATAATGCTCAACCTTGTCTCTGCTCATATTATCCATCTGATTTTAGAAACTGATTTCTACTTGTATTCTCATAAATGATTGTATTTTGCAGGATTTCAAATCTGCTGTAGATGTTTCCACAGAAGATCTAAAGCGTGTCCGGGAGATGCTGTGAGAGTACATTCTTAAGGAGACCATCGACCGAAAGGGCAACTTCTACAATGGTGCACCGTGAGTTCATTGTAGCCAGAAACTTGAAACTCATTCAGTCTTCTTTAGTCAGGTGTTGTTGCCTGAGAAACCTGCTTGGCTTGCTTGGTTGGGGTCAGATGCTGCCTGGTTCAGGCAGTTTTCTCATGACTCCATCCAAACAAGCCCTGATGAGAGTAACTTGAAACTTGATGTGATCGATCCTAGCTTGTCTATAAATGTGATCTTTTTGCTTGTCTATAAATGTGATCTTGCTTGCCTATATCTGTGATGTGAGAATGTGTTTGTGATGTCTCCTTGCTGTGGTGGCTGTCATACCCTGGCTGGTTCTAGGATGGCAGGATGCAGCCCCTGATGACTGCCAAATCCTGGCTGGTTCCAGGATGCAGCCGGCAAGCGGGCAGGTTACTGTAGGGGTGGCCTACGTATCTGTAACGAGCGTTAATTAAAGCTCGTTACAAACACTGATCAGTGAGTAACGGGCTTCATTCGGAATGCCCATTACAAACATGCCAACAATGTAACGGGCAGTGTAAAAGCCTGTTACCAGTCCTGACCGGTGGGCCCCAGGACATGGCCCGTTCATCGAGATATAGGAGACGTAGGTTGAAAGCATGCGTCTCCTTTAATCGAGAGGAAGCAGACGAGCGTGGAAACAGATGCGTCTCATTTCGTCGAGACAGAGGAGACACAGGTTCACGGCACGCGTCTCTGATGTTGATTTCATAGTAACGGGCTCTGTTTTCATGCCCGTTACTAAAGTTCCCTGTGGGCCTAGAGAAACAGCCATTTCACGTGACCGGTGAGTAGTTGTGGTAACGGTTGTTGTTTGATACCTGTTACGAATCCTAGATGTGCTAAGACGCACGTGAAATAGATGCGTCTCATTTCGTCAAGATAGAGGAGACGAAGGTACACAGAAGGCGTCTCCGATATTGAGCTACTGTAACGGGCTGTGTTTTGGTGCCTGTTACAAAAGTTCCCTGTGGGCCCAGAGAAACAGCCATTTCACGTGACCGGTGGCTAGTTATGGTAACAGTCGTTGTTTTATGCCCGTTACGAATATGTCTTATCAGTAATGGGCATCTGCCCGTTACCTTTCTTGGCTCATTTGTAACACTTGATCGGTAACGGGCGCTTTGCCCGTTACGAAAGGCAATCTATGCCCGTTACCAAAGTGAGTTTTTCACGTAGTGGATGCAACTCCACCTCCTGTCAGGATTTATTATGGAGTTGAATAATTGTTATTTTGTTCCTAGTTTGAGTCGAAATATTTTATCTCCTTCATGTTTGATGAAGGATGGTTATTCATTTGCGAGTGAAAACAATGGTTGTGTGATCTCTAAGGATAATATGTTTGTGGCTTGTGCATCCATTGTGAATGACTTATTTGTTTCAAATCTTGATGATTCACCTATCTGTAACATAAGTGCTAAAAGGTCTCGACCTAATGATTTGAGTCCTACCTACATGTGGCATTGTCGTTTGGGTCACATCAGTGAAAAGTGCATGAAGAAGCTCCATAATGATGGACTTTTAACTTCGTTTGATTTTGAATCTTACGAGACATGTGAGGCTTGTTTGCTAGGCAAGATGACCAAGATGCCTTTCTCAGGTTTTCCTGAGAGAGCCTCAGACTTGCTGGAACTCATACATATAGATGTGTGCGGACCAATGAGTACGACAGCTAGAGGTGGATACCAATACTTCATAACATTCACTGATGATTTAAGTAGATATGGCTATGTCTATCTAATGAAGCACAAGTCTGAAACTTTTGAAAAGTTCAAAGAATTTCAGAGTGAAGTAGAAAATCAACGTGGCAAGAAAATCAAGGCCTTGCGATCTGATCGTGGAGGTGAGTATTTGAGCCACGAGTTTAGCAGTCATCTAAAGAGTTGCAGAATTGTTCCACAACTTACACCACCTGGAACACCTGAGAGAAATGGTGTATTCGAGCGACGTAATCGAACTTTGTTAGACATGGTCCGATCAATGATGAGCCAGCCGAACCAACCTACCATTATCATTTTGGGGTTATGCTCTAGAAACCGCAACTTTCACTTTAAATAGGGTACCGTCTAAGTCCGTAGTTAAGGCACCATATGAGATGTGGACCGGTAAGACTCCCAGTTTGTCTTTTCTGAAAATTTGGGGTTGTGAGGTTTATGTGAAGAAACTTCAATCAGATAAATTAACACCCAAATCGGACAAGTGCATATTCGTGGGATACCCAAAGGAAACCTTGGGATATTATTTCTACAACCAGTTGGAAGGCAAAGTGTTTGTCGCCCGGAACGGTGTTTTCTTAGAGAAAGAGTTTCTTAAAAGAGAGAAATGTAGACAGAAGGTGTGTCTTGAAGAAGTTCAAGATGAGCCGCTTGGGCAATATTTCACAAGTGATGCTAATGTAGCTGAACGAGTTGAGATGCCTGTGGCAAGAGAAGCACCACCACAACCACGAAGGTCTGAAAGGGCACGTCATGCAACTGATAAGCTCAATCTCATGATTACGGGAGAGTGCGACATATTGTTGTTAGACAATGATGAGCCTATGACATATGCGGAAGCAATGATGGACCCAGATTCTGAGAAATGGCAATTCCATGGGTGACAATCAAGTTTGGAACTTGGTTGACCTGCCAGATGGTGTTAAACCCATAGAGTGCAAATGGATCTATAAGTAGAAGAGAGACATGGATGGAAATGTTCACATCTATAAAGCTCGACTTGTTGCAAAAGATTTTCGGCAAGTTCAAGGAGTTGACTATGACGAGACATTCTCGCCCGTAGGGATGCTTAAATCTATTCGAATCATTCTAGCTATAGCTGCATATTTCGATTATGAGATATGGCAGATGGATGTCAAAATAGCTTTCCTAAATGGGAATCTAACTGAGGATGTGTATATGACACAGCCTGAGGGATTTGTTGATCCAACCAATGCTGGAAAGGTATGCAAACTTCAAAACTCCATTTATGGATTGAAGCAAGCATCTCGGAGTTGGAACCTTCGCTTTGATGAAGTGGTCAAAGGGGTTGGCTTCATTCAGAGTGAAGAAGAGCCTTGTGTTTACAAGAAGGCAAGTGGGAGCTCTGTAGTATTTCTAATCTTATATGTGGATGACATATTGCTGATTGGAAATGACATTCCTATGCTTGAGGCCGCTAAGACCTCATTGAAAAATAGGTTTTTGATGAAGGACTTAGGTGAGGCAGCATACATTTTGGGCATCAAAATCTATAGAGATAGATAAAAAAGGCTTATAGAATTAAGACAAGACACTTATATTGATAAAGTGTTGAAAAGATTCAACATGGAAGAGGCGAAGAAAGGGTTCTTGCCTATGTCACATGGCATACATCTTAGCAAGACTCGGTGTCCTTTGACTATGATGAGAGGGAACACATGAGTAGAATATTGTATGCTTCGGCCATCAGATCTATTATGTATGCCATGATATGTACACATCCAGATATTTCGTATGCGCACAGTGTTACAAGTAGTTACCAATCTGATCCATGAGAGGGTCACTGGACAACGGTTAAAAATGTTTTTAAGTACTTAAGAAGGACTAAAGGCATGTTCCTAGTCTATGGTGGTGTGGAGGAGCTCGTTGTAACGGGTTACACCGATGCTAGTTTCCAAATTAACCAAGACGATTCAAAGTCGCAATCAGGATACGTATTTATGATAAACAGTGGTGCTGTGAGGTGGAAGAGTTCCAAGCAGGAGACATTGGCTGATTCTACAACAAAAGCCAAGTACATCGCGGCTTCGGAAGCTGCAAAGGAGGGTGTTTGGATAAGGAAGTTCCTTTTTGAACTTGGTGTGTTTCCGAGTGTCTCTAGCCCATTGGATCTTTACTGTGACAACAATGGGACTATTGCGCAAGCAAAGGAGCCAAGGAACCACCAAAAGAATAAACATGTACTACGGAAATTTCATCTGATACGAGAGATCGTTAGACGAGGTGATATCAAGATATGCAAAGTACACACGGATTTGGATGTTGCAGATCCTTTGACAAAACCCCTTTCACAGCCTAAGCATGAGGCGCACATGAGAGCTATGGGTATTAGATACATTCTAGATTAGCTCAAGTGCAAGTGGAAGAATGTTAGAAATATGTCTTATACGGAATCATAGAGATGATTATATTTTATTGTATCCATGACACTTTGCTCTTTTATTGAATATCCATGAAAGGCGACTTGTATTTGATTGGCAATTATGTGAATTGTTTGTGAAACTCTTTTACTTGTATGGTTATTCAAAAGTTGTTCCTAGTATGAGTTAATGACTAGAACATGAATTAGTTGATGACTATGTTTCACAAGTCATGAACAAGGAGATGTATAACTAATAATGTGGGCACATGTATGACATGGGGATGGACTGACCCAATTTGATACTTTGTTGTGTAGTTCTCTGTTTACACAACGTGTACGCTGTGTCCTTAGACTTGATATTGTCGCATGTACTCAAGATGTGAATTGACCTACTTAGGGGCTATCAACTGCTACTCCATAACTGGGTGGTTATAAAGGTGGCTTTCGGGTTTGTCAGGAAGCATGCTGTGAGGCATGGTCAATCAAGATGGAATTTGCCCCTCTATACTTGAGAGAGATATCTCTAGGCCCCTTGAGTGATCAGATCAAGAAATGTATGGCCGTGCTGGGTTAAGAGTTAACCCTTTTAAAGGATCCGAATCACGGTATCGAGAAAGAGAGGTCAGCTTGGAGCTTGACCAAATATCGTGAGGCAAAGGGAATAGCATGTATGAAACGATGTGATGGTTCGTCTGATAGATCTTTACGTATGCATAGGATTTGACACGTCTTGCTAGAGGTCGCTATCAACTATTGGTCGAGTAGGAGTACTCGGGTCATGTCTATGTGTACATGAACCTATAGGGTCACACACTTAAGGGGTTGGAAGTCGAATGAGGATGGATATACTTGCATAGTTGACTCTAGTGCAAGTGGGAGACTATTGGAAATATGCCCTAGAGCCAACTGGATTTGATCCACTAGTGGGCTCAGATGGATTTGATCCATTATGGTGTAAAAGTTCTAATGGGCCACACATGTTGTAAAGCCCATTAGCGTTGGAAGGGGTACACCATCTATTAGTCCCGTATTGCTAATAGACGATGGTGTGGGGGATTTCCTCCCAATAAATATGGACCACACCCCTCCTGAAAAGGCACGACTCTCAAGCAGCAGCCGCGCCACCCACGTTCTCTCCTCGTCGCACTCGCGGACCTAGCAGTCCAGCGCGTGACGATTCCTTCTCCGTACATGTGGATACCTTGGAGGTGCTACATCTGGAGCACTTGGATCGGATGAGCCACACGTGAATGACAAGAAGAACATGAGCAACTACACTGCCTGCTACCCTCGACGAGTTCGTCTACATCGAGACGGTTCCATTGCATCTGCGCGTCTAGTGGTAATCCCATGATCTATAATAGCAGTAGTTCCTGGTTTATGGGGTAGAAAATTTTTGTTTTGCGATAGCATAGCCACCCCGTATCCCTTCAGTTTTCACCTCTTCTTTCTGGGCACTCTCTTACCCTGGCAGTTCTGTCCAAGTTCTGAGTCGACCTGTTTCAGATCATTCCCCTTTCATGGTTACCATTGGCACACATGTTCCCAAGTCAAAATTGTTTTGGTTTGGAAACTTTTGGATGGAATTTCCAGACTTTCTGTTAGTAGTGCAACTGCATTGGGATACAGCTCCATACTTTGCTAATGTAGCTAAGACTGTGAATGCCAAGTTCAGGCAACTCAGAGCAGGGCTTAAATTGTGGAGCAAGGAACTTTCTAAGCTGGGAAAGCTCATTAATAACTGTCATTTTGTTCTAGCTCTTCTGGATGGGCTTGAGGAACAGGGAGCTCTCAGCTTTCTTGAAAGTGGTTTCAGGAGACTGGTGAAGCAACATCATGCAAAACTTCTTGAGGCTAAAAGAATGTACTGGAAGCAAAGAAACACTGCTAGATGGGTGGTCTTTGGGGATGAAAATACTAGTGTTTTTCAGGCTATGGCTACCTATTCTCTGAGGAGGAACTTCATTGCCTCCCTCCCCTTGGATGATGGTTCGGTAGTTATGATCATGATCACAAAGCTGGTCTTTTATGGTCAGCATATAGAGAAAGGCTTGGGGTTTCAGAATTTTTTGAGTTTTTGTTTGAACTCTCTGAACTTATTCAAGTGGCTGACTTGCCTGAAATGGATGGGCCTTTTACAATGGATGAGATCCTGGCTGTGCTGAAGGATATGCCTTCGGATCATGCCCCAGGACCTGATGGTTTCAATGGTGCTTTCTTTAAGAAATGTTGGCCTATTATTAAGAATGATATTGTCAGAAGGTGTAAGGACTTTGCTGATGGTAATTTGAACTTGGAAAGTATCAATGGTTCTTTGATCACTCTGATTCCTAAAAAAGATAACCCACATACAGTGAATGATTTCAGGCCTATTTCTCTATTGAATTACTCCCTAAAGTTTCTTACTAAGCTTTTGGCCAATAGGTTACAAGTTGTTATTCTCAAAGTGGTTCATGCTAACCAATATAAGGGAGAACAATTCAAGATTGCTTAGCCTGGGCCTTTCAATTTTTATATATTTGTCATAAGTCCAAGAAAGAAATTGTTCTTCTAAAGTTAGTCTTCGAGAAAGCTTTTGACAAAATTGAGCATCCTATTATTTTGGAAGTTTTAAGACATAAAGGCTTCTCTGACAAGTGGATTTCGTGGATACAAGCCATCCTATCTTCTGGTTCTTCCTATGTTCTTTTGAATGGGGTTCCTCGCAAGGAGTTCAAGTGCAAGTGGGGGTTCAACAAGGGGACCCTTTATCACCACTTCTTTTTGTTTTAGGTGCTGACCTTTTGCAATATGTGGTTAATGCTGAAGCCCTTCTTAGTAATTTGTCACATCCTCTTCGTAATGAGTTTGGTGGTGATTTCCCTATTATTCGGTATGTAGATGACACTTTGGTGATTCTTCCTGCTGATCCCACACAGCTCACTCATCTGAAGGAAGTACTTCAAATCTTCTTAGTTCCCATTAATGTGGATGAAAGCAAATGGCAATCCTTGACAGATGCTTTGGGTTGCCAACTTGGGAAACTGCCCTTCACCTATTTAGGTCTTCCTCTGGGCACTACCAGACCTTCAATTCAGGATTTCACCCCAATCTTGACAAGGATGGAAAGACACCTTATGGGCATTTCTAGATTTCTTACTCATGCTGGTAGACTGATTCTTGTGGATTCAGTTTTTTCAGCTTTGCCAACTTTTTACATGTGTTCTTTGAAGCTGCCTTTGGAGCTGTTGGATCAGATTGATAAGTACAGAAAGCATGTGTTGTGGCATGTTGGTGATGTCACCAAGAAAGGTGGTTATCTGGTAGCCTGGAAATATGCCTGTCGAAGTAAAACTGATTGTGGTTTGGGAATCACTGATTTGAGAAATCACAACTTTGCTTTGCTTATGAAATTCTTGCACAAATTCTATAATAGGGAAGACCTACCTTGGGTTGAGCTCACTTGGAAGCAGCTGTACAAGAATAGTAGACCCCCTCATGAAAGAAAGAATGTGGGTTCTTTTTGGTGGCATGATATTATGTCTCTGGCTCCAAATTTCCTTCAGATGACCAGATGCAAAGTGAAGAATGGGTTTTTTGTTTGTTTTTGGTGTGACGACTGGGATCTGGGGGTTCTCAAATCTTTGGATCCACAGCTTTTTTCCTTTGCCTGGAAGAAAACTTGCTTGGTTAACCAGTTCTTATCCTGGGATGATAGTAGATCCTTCTTTTTACCCTTGTCTCAGATTGCTTTTGAACAACTCTGTGAGCTGAAGGACAGTATCTTAGCTTTGCAGCTTCCTTCCTAGGGAATTGATGAGTGGACCTATATTTGGGATTCAGGTGTTTTCTCTAGTCACAGGGCTTACTCTTTTCTCCAAGGATCCTATCCTGCATCGCCACTTTTCAAATGGATTTGGGCATCCAAGGCTCGAAATAAGCACAAGTTTTTCTTTTGGTTATTTCTTAGAGACAGAATCAACACAAGGAACTTGCTCAATAGGAAGAATATGTACCTACCTTCTTATACATGTGTCCTCTGTGTGCAAAGTGTTGAAGAGGATATTCGGCATCTATTCTTCGGCCGTCCTTTTAGTGATGCTTGCTGGACATTTTTGAGGGTAGCTTGGGATTTAGACCTTGAGTTCCATGCCATGGTTCTCAATGCCAGACTGCTCTTCAATTCAATCATCTTTAGAGAAGTTTTCATCATTGGTTGTTGGGCCATTTGGTGCCATCGCAATGATATAATCTTTGATGGTTCTTTGTTATCTTTTTCAAAGTGGAGAAGTTTCTTTGTCAAGGAGATACATGCGGTCACCCTTCAGGCTAAACCGCGGTTAAGGGATAAACTCAAGTCTTTTTTGTGTAAATTACTTTAATACTCCATCTTTTTTTCCTTGGGCTTGGCGCCTTGTAACTTGTAAATATTTTTTGCTTATATATATATAAAAAAATAGGGGTAGGGGCCTCCCCTGTTGATTCCCGTAAAAAATGCTTATCCACCTTCCGGTAGGCATATATAGGAGCCCCCCTAGAAAAGGCGTTAGACCTCTGTTGGGGGAAATTATTCACAAGGTACCCCCTATCCTAGTTCCAGGGCTCGGATGTAATATTTGTACTCACCGGGGGCTTGGGGCTAAAATGCCATCCCACCCCTTAGCTATATAAACAACCCAAGGGGGTGGAGAGAGGGGACTCCCCCCTCCTCACTTGTCTATTTTTCTCCTTGTGATGCATCTTCTTTTATGAGTGTTGTCTCCTCTTAGGGAGACGGTTTTCACCCCAACATTTCTGGTGCCCACCGTAGGTCGTCCCTCGTTCCACAAGACCCCGTTCAGCACCATCTTCGGTTAAAAATTGGTGACCAAATTTCCAACTTCATGATCACGTTCGTTACCCGAAGACCAACCTCTTCGAGCCCAACCGAAGCACTAAAGCACCGAAGCCACCACTCTCTTCGGTCGAGACCAGCTCGCAGAATCTTGTTTCTCCTCTTCGGACTCATCTGCTAAGGCCCAGCGAAGATCCCCCACGAAGATATCTTCACCTCGAAGCATTCAGCACAGCGATGATCCCTCTTAGGTCCATTCTTCGGACTCATCATGGTCCACCGAAGCGCCCTCTATCTCCAAGCACCCACCGAAGCCAGCAACAAATTTATCTTCGGGCCCAAACCGAAGACCTCTTCGATCCAATACTAGGCAGCCATCGGCCTACCAACCGAAGACCTCTTCGGTCCCTCAGCTCTTTATCTTCGGCCCAGACGATCTTCCTCTTCGGCCCAGTGCGCCACCGAAGAGGCCCACCGAAGATCGGCCAAGTGCGCCATCGAAGCGGTCCACCGAAGATATCATCTACTCTTCGACCCAGTGTTCTCCTCTTCGGCCCAGTGCATCACCGAAGAGCCCACGGAAGATATCATCTACTCTTCGGCCCAGTTCGCGAAGGCCTGCGAAGATATATTTTTATAAGGGCTTGGTATGTCCACTTCAATTTTAGCAAAAATAATATATCTTTACAAGGGCTTGGTATGTCCACTTCAATTTTCGCAAAAATAATTGTCCCAAGTGGGATTCGAACCGCAGTCTCCTCTCCAACAACGCTTAGTGGTTGGCTGTACTAGCCAAGCGCGCCGGCTGTTCTTTGATGATTCATGTCATATCATCCTTTATTTATCTTTATACGCAGTTCATGTGTTGCACAATTCTCTCTCGTGTTCATTTTTCCATCTGCCTTTACATGCACTTCTATATCTCCAAACCTTGTGCGTGTGTGTTGTTTACATTAAGAAACAAATAATGATACACCGGAGCTAGTGTTCACCTTTCTCGATATGATTGAGACTTGGACGCATCACACATGGATCTAGGCATCTAGCACACGAGATCGGCTATCACTCTTCGGAACGGATTTTACCATTCGCAATTGATAAGGTGACAAATCTTTGCTCTTCGGCAATAGAGCCTGGTTTAGTCTTCGGACACCCTCGGGGCCATATTCGCGAAGAGCCCACCGAAGCGTGTCAACAAGCCTGGTTTAGCGACATCTTCGGACAGAGATAAGCATATTGGCTTTCTTTTAAAACCACACAGCTCAAATGCTATTGAACATGATTACCCCTTTGGCTCAAAAAAAAAAAAAAACTGCTATTGAACATGCACCATCCACACATGCTATTTTTGTTCGAGTGTATATTGCGTGCGAGGCTTAGTTTATATTTTGCACACATGCCACAACGTGTCACACTATTTGAAAAGGAAACCAGAAATGGATTTCTTGTGTAATATATATTCAAATACATGTACACAGTTGTTGTAGTCCGTAGCATGCAGTCTCTTTTTCACTTCTTGAATTATCATATGTGTCACCTCACGGAATCATCACGGTGGGTTATTCATTTTCACCCTTCAGGAGTATTTTAATCATTTACATTGAATAAGGCTGCTAATCATTACTCTTTGGAATAATTTCCAAGAGTGTCTTTCACTTTTTTGAACCATACTCACCCTTCGAGCATTATCTATTGGTTCTTCGGTTACCGCCTCATGGTTCTTCGTTTATCGTCATGGTTCTTCAGCTACCATATTTAATGAATTTTTAGCTGATATTAATGAAACAATTGAGCTGGAGTTCATGGACAGTTTTATGGCCCTTCAGTTATTGCATTATGGATCTTTGCATATTGTCTTATTGCTTTACGGATACTGTTTTATGGCTCTTCATTTATTGCCTTATATGGTCCTTCCTCTGCTATCATCTTGAATAGTATTGGGACATCTATGACGTATCTTCAAAACAAGACTCATTGAGGCAATTCGTGTCACTTCTTCACGCGAAGGTACGACATGACACCATTCTTCTTTAAGATGTTTCTTGTTCCATCCCAAACATAGTCTCTTCGAGAACCTTAAAATTTGGTGTTGCAAAGTGATCTTTTTAGTTCTAGCTTCTTTTGGATTGCACCTTTGATATAGCTTTGGAAGCATGTAAATTTTATATTCTAAAGGTTAACCTAGACTTATGTTAATATGGCTCAAAACACAACGGTCCTTTTTCTCTTCGAGAAGAGTACATCGTATGTGCTAGTTAACTTGATCAATCATCTTCGCCACAAAACCTATACATACATCTTCACTTCGGTTAAGTTTTACCCTTTGCATATCTAGAATGATGAGGATCTTCTTCTATTAGTCTGTTACTCATGTTGCGACGTGTCTAGTTTATTTATTTCCCCTTTCAGTTGAGACCACAGTAAACGATCGTCATTATTGCAAGATCTTTTTAATTTAGTTTATTCTTCTTTACTAGTCCTATGCACTCTTTCGGTAGTTTTTTAACAGCTAACTTAGCATTTATCTTCGGCACAACACACTCATAAAATGTTTTCGTTCATGAGAATGACCAACCTCTTGGCTAACGTAACGGTAAGCCGTCAAATAGTCCTGTTGGGACGCGGCAAGCAGCAAGCGAAGCTGGTTACCCGCACGATGTTGGACGAAAACGTCTTCGCGCTACCGGAGCTGGTGGTAATACCTTCGCGCCCGACGCACATACCAGCTACGGCGACACAAAGTTGCTTGATTAAAAAATACCTCTGCATGCAGGCAATAGCTCCCCGGCACCGCATTACCTTCGCGTTCGCACGCATGCTGGTAGCACTGAGATCACTTCGTTTTTGGCTCTGTACGGCCTGCTTTAGCAGTTTGGCAAGGGGAAAACAACATCGCTTTCCCTGAGTAGTTTACAGCTTAGCAGCAGTTTAACTCACATCGTTTCGCGCGAAGAAGCCAAGCAGGAAGGCCTGTTTTTTTTCGCTCGTTTTCCTTTTTGTTACCTACTCGGAAAACTGTAGAATCAAGGCATCATTGCAGCACATCTTGTTCTTTAGGACACGTACTTCTTTTCAGTTTATACACGGCGCTACAAGTTCATGGCACTGAAGGGAAACAAACTATGTTCTTGGGCTTCATATCTGTTTTGCTAACATGCAGATTCAATGAATTTTTGTTAAACTCCCTGAAACAAGGATTTAAGCTCGGAAATCTTGGATATTTTCATGAATAACCTTTTACCTCTTCGGTTATTTCCGCACAACTTTTCGGTTATTTCAGCATTGGATTCTCAGTTATCTCTATATGGCCATTCAATTATGATAATGGATTTCAATGCTTCTTCGGTTAACCCATTTGGAATGGTATTATAACTTAAACTAAAGCGCAAGTGAGCAAAAATTCTTCATTTTAGTGCCTCTCTTTATTTACACTTATCCAAAGCATCAATATCTATAATCGGTCCCGAAGTAACAACTCAATGATTCGAGTTGTTACTTTCGGAGAAACAAGTTGCAGAAGTAAGTGAACACATGCGCCTAGCCTGAAGAAGTCAAGTCGCACTTAGTTCACTTATTGAAAAAAAAGAGAAAAAAGAGAATGGGGGGCGCATGTGACGACTACTCATTATAATCGCGAGATGTTAAGGAACATGCAACAATTTGTTCCAAAGAGGAGTGCATGATTCACTTAAAGGCCAACTTTCCGCAAACAAAAAGTCTGTGGCGGTCAATGTGCGAAGCCCCTCAGTAAAATGTTGTAGGGATAAGTCGACTCGTTAAGCGGTGTAGTCGCAAAATCATCCGCTTTATCATAAGCAAAGAAGCCTTCGGCGGTGAATGCGCGAAGCAAATTGCGAGGCAGGGCTGACGAGCCACCTCGAGGTCATATTATTCAGAGGATAATCGAAGTCGAGCTATCATGCCACTTCGTATAGCTGGGGCTTGCATGGCAGACTAGCTACTTGTTATGCATAACTCGCATTTATCTTATCATGGTACATCACATGTTCACTAACTCTTCGACATAAAAACATGTTCCTTCCGAAGTAGTTTCTTGTCTTAAAATTTTTCAGGATATTATGTTGCAAATACAATCAAGTTATCATGGAAATTGGTCTTCGAAAAAATGAACTTCTAGCTGAATTTTTCGGGTGTCCTAGCATTGGCTCTTCGGTTAACTCTGTGGCTCTTCGGGTTATCATGAATTAATCTCCGCAATAATGAAATGCTAGCTGAGGCTCTTCGTATATTTCAGCATTGGCTCTTCGGTCATCTCTATGGCTCTTCGGGTTATCATGAATTAATCTTCGGAAGAGTGGATTGCTAGCCGCGGTGCTTCGAGTATTTCTGCATTGGCTCTTCGGGTCATGATAAGTGGACTTCAATATCTCTTCAGTTAATGCCTCATGCGAAGAGGTAATATGGAAGTTGTGTCCCTACCACCGACAAATACATTATCCACGCAATCATTGGCTTCATCTTCACATCAACTTCAATCCCAATCTACATCAACTACACTTCTACTTCCACGACACGTGGTCTTCGCCACCAGCATCAGCCAAGAGGGGCTATGGAGGGATCTTGGTGAACCAATTCACCCATCTTACCCGAAGCGGGTGAGCGAAGGCCCAAGAGGACTTTGGGACGATGAAGAAAGCATCACACGATTTCCTCTACTTCAGCTACACCGACTACACAGAGGAAATAACTTCGGGAGGATGAAGCTAGAACAAAGTGGGGGAAATCTCTTTCGACAAGAATGGCGAAGCTGACGGCACCACCGAAGAAACCATTTATAGTCAAATGAAGAATGAAGACCACAATAGCTGGAGTGGACGATAACTTTGTACAAGTAAATCCGCACGGCGTACGGGCAGGAGGTCACAGGGGCATGTCCTCGTAACGAAGAAAAAGTTTAGTGAATCATTTTTCCCTTGTTTTCATCTACTTCGCTTTGTTGTACTAGCCAAACTAAAGTAGCTAAGGGGCTAGAATGTTGGGGGAAATGATTCACAAGGTACACCCTATCCTAGTTCCAGGGCTCAGATGTAATATTTGTACTCACTAGGGGCTTGGGGCTAAAATGCCATCCCACCCCTTAGCTATAGAAACAACCCAAGGGGGTGGAGAGAGGGGACTCCCCCCTCCTCACTTGTCTATTTTTCTCCTTGTGATGCATCTTCTTTTATGAGTGTTGGCTCCTATTAGGGAGACGGTTTTCACCCTAACAACCTCAACATCTACGCGCCTAAGGAACTTTGGCAATTTCGGTTTGGGAAAGCACCATTGATGAGGACATCACCATGCTACTGAACACGTCCTTCTACAAGTTGTACTTCGTCCCCAACTCAGCTGCCATGTCCGGTTCGGAATCGGCCTACACCTCCGCATGGTTTTGGCGATATCTCCATCATACGATGTGGAAAGGAGGCGTATAAAGATGCATTGGAAAGGGGATGATGGCGCCATCGATTTGGTTCTGGTCCTAGCTCCAGAACATTCGTGGATCATGCTGTGTAAGTTGGAACCACGACAAGGTGCTGCATCACCTATTTTGGGGCAACTTGGCCTTGTCTCGAGTAGAGTCTTCAGCTCATGTTGTGCCCCCTGGTCGCCCCCTAGTCATAAAAACTCAGCAGCCGTTGTCGTTTAGACTCGGATTTTGCTTTGTTGAATCTGTCGTCGAACAGTCACCGTACTTCGGTTTGTGAAACCCCAATTCGTGAGCTTAATTATTCATCAACAGTTTGTCACCATATTTTGAGCCGCGTTCTTTTGGGTTCTTACTTGTGTTCTTCATTTCGTTGGCAGGGATTAGACTTCACGGAAAGGTCTAACAGATTGTGACACGATTGATAACCAAAGGAGTTGTGGTGCTAAGGTTGCAGGATTTCGGGTCTTTGGATCCGAAGCCGGATAGGTGTGTCACACTCCACCAAAACAAGTTATCCTCTCATGACGGAAGATCGAGCAGCGCCATCCCCATCAAGTGGTAATCAGTTTATTTTCTCCTTATTGGATTGAGAATAGGGTAGTGTATGACCGGTTTTGACCTACTGGAAAACTTTGTTGAAAATCTAGAATGTATTGTGAGAAGGGTTAGAACTCGTGTCAACCCCGCTCCCAACGTTCCAGCAGTAGACGAACTAGTCGAACAACAACCACCAGTTGATATGGCTTAGAAGACCTTGTGCGAGTTCTCTGTCCCCTCCACTGACAACGTGGCCATAGGCCCCGCTGCCAATGTTGGTGACAGGAACTTCGAAATCAAGACCAGCCTCTTCAACATGGTGCAGGCTAGCCCGTTCTGTGGCAAGCCTCATGAGGACGTCGACATTCATCTCTATAAATTCCTTACTTTGTGCGACACTATTGTCGTATTGGAAGTTACACCAGATATGATCAGACTCCGTTTGTTTCCCTTTTCCCTCCCGAGGAAGGCAAAATAGTGGTTCTACAAGGGCAAGGATGCTATTGACACTTGGGCTAAGTGTTCCCAACTGTTCCTCGCTACATTCTTCCCGTTGGGCAAAACTAACGCCCTTCGTGGGAAGATATCAAGGTTTCAGCATACCAGCACAGAAACAATTCCGAAGGCGTTGGAGAGGCTACAAGATTACATCCTCGCCTGCTCACACCATGTAATGGAGGAATGGTTGATTCTCCAAAGCTTCTATAATGGGCTAACATTGTCATCACGTGCCCATCTTCATGCTGCTACTGGAGGGGCCTACCTCGACTCAACGATAGCGAAAGCCAAAGAACTTGTCGAGAAGTTGGTCTCCAATCAGGGTTGGAGTGAAGAGAAACTCCAAGCCCATACATGGGGCATGCATACCGTCAAGGAAACAGACATGCTAGCCGCTAAACTTGATCTCCTTCTGAAGTGTATAAATGACCGGGAGAAATCCACGGAGTCCAGGCATGTGCAATCACTCAACTCGCACTACACGTGCCAAGACTGTGGCGATGGAGGACACTCAGGGAATGACTGCCCTGAGACCTGTGAAGAACTGGCATTCGTTAACAACTACAACAATGGGTATCATCCATAAGGAGGTCAAGGGTGGAACCAGTCGCGTCCACTGTATCAAGGAGGTAATAACCAAGGTAATTTCAACTCAAAGCAACCCTCCTTAAGGGATCTTGTCATTGGCCAAGCTAAAATTAATGATAACCTTTCCAAAAGACTTGCTGCCTATGACAAGGCCCTAGAAAGTATAAATGCTAAACATGATAATTTATCCACTTCTTTTAAGAATCAACTGAGCATCAATAAAATGATAGAAATCCAACTAGCTCATTTTGCTTTCATTGCTCCTATCTCGGAAACCGGGAAAATCCCTGGGCAACCCAAGAATGTTAGTGCGGTTTCCATTAGTTGGGAACCATGCTATCCTAACCATGCTGAAAGGCCTTGGTTCCAAGGCAACAACTGGGATGAGTCGACAATTAAAGCGGAAGATCCAGGCTACCCAGCAATCAGATATTTGCTGTGGGATTATCACGTCGACCAAGCCTTATGTGACCTCGGTGCAAGCATCAACATCATGCCCAAGGTGATGTATGAGACTATCAACCTTCCTCACTTCTACATGGTGCCCACTGCAATCCGAGTTCAACTCGCTGATTCAACCATCCAATGTCCCGAGGGCATACTATGTCTTCACGGACTTCGTGGTTCTTAACACCACGGGTGACTCTGAAACACCGCTCATTCTTGGGCGACCGTTTCTCCAAGCCACCCAAGTGCAAATCGGTTGTCGGCAACAACACGATTAGAAAGAGGGTTGGAGGAAGAACCAAAGTTTTTTGGTTCCAATCAAAGAAGGAGTCCTATTACAAGGCACTCTCCGATAAAGGCCAGAGTGTTAGAACAAGGAGAAGGAGTCGTGGCAAGCCCAAAACACAAGACCCAATTCCACAAGAGACACATGTGCCACCACCGAGAAAGGACAACCTCATTACCTTCATGAAAGCATTCATGAAGAAAGAATTAGAAAGAAATGACCGACCGGGGTACTGGAGAAATCAAGCCTCAAGGAAGAAGGCAACAATACCACCTTCAAAAAGTACATCCATAACTACTACGTCGCCAAGGTCCCGGAAGAACAGACGAGTGTTGAAGCCCAAGCACACACCATCGACTACTGAGGACCGTAGCGTCTGAGGACCGGTGGATGGTCGCTCATTAGTGATGAGTGATTGACAACGTGGAGTAGACTGACTCTTGGCTGAGTATTGCAGGTGCAGGTTGCGGCTTGATTAGCATTGATGCAGTTGAAGAGCAGGCATGAAAGGTCTTAGCCTTGTGGGTCCTTCGAAGAGTGGAGAGACAAGTAGGTTTGGCTCGATGGACCCAGTGGCCGAACGGGATCAAGTGCGGGCCGCATGGTGGCAAGAAAAGCAAGACTAAGTCGTGGACATGAGCCGGTGCAAGGTAGCGGCTCAGAACTAGAGTCTGCACGTGGGGTTTGCGGTGGTTCACAACAAAACCGTCAGGTTACTTGGTTGAGCCACAAAACCAAGACCGGAGGCTCGGCGGGCGGAGACGGGATCCGGGCGCGTCGAGAAGCTTTGATGCCGGGGGACATGCGGCGGGATCGCGGGGCTTGCATTGGGAGGACGCGGATTGCAGCGAAGGCGTGGCCGCCTGATGAGAAATACCAAGTGTTGACCATGTTACCCCTGAGGGGTATGTATCTTCATTTAAGTTGTAGGGGTAGCGTGGTCATTTGCCCCACCCGGAGAGACTTCATATATATAGCTCTAGGGTTGGATGGCAACTCATCCATCCGGAGTGGTCCCTAATTCCTTTGCTCTATAGGCTACATTGTTCCATGATTTTGTAAAGAATCAGACCTCTGGTTGTATGGAAGCATTCATCGTTGCGTCGATTTCCTTCTCTTAGCTCGTGTGATTTTCATGTCTTTTCGGGCTATTTTTTAGGGATTTTCGTGCATCGCTTGATTCGTCGATTTGAAGGTGTTTCTATTCGGATTTCTTTGATGCGATCATGGGTGAATGTCTTGTGCATCTTTGTGTATGATCTTGACCCCTCAAATGCCGGATGTGGCCTCCGATTCGCGAGTTCTTGGGCGAACCCTTGTCCATGGTGATGAGTTCATAGGATCTCGATTCCTCTCGTTTTACTTGGGTTGAGGCCATAGCATCTCCTAGAGATGCTTCATCTTCCCTTACGATTTTGTCACAATCCATCAGTTGAATTGAGAGATCGGGTGAAGGGAAGGAGGAGTTGACCTTGTGAAGGTCGAGCTCGAGTTGTTCTGATTCGCACCTGGCAGACCGTCCTCTTGGTCCCCACAGACCGTCCGCGAGGAGCCAGTTTGTCACCGGTTCGTACGTGTTCTTGCGAGCTCGTAGTTCGATCCAGTGGGATCTTTGGTTTTTGTTGCACGACGTTTGGCGGACAGTCCGCAAGCCAAGCTCAGACGGTCCGCGGGCGTCGGACAGTCCGCAATGAACCGTCGGACGGTCTGATTTTTCATGGTGCATGACGGAGGTTTGGTCTGCAATTTCAGACGGTCCGCCCTGTCCTCGCAAACAGTCCGCCCCACCCTTGCGGACAGTCCGCCTCTGGCTTGCAGATTTGGCTAAGTTCTTTGGTTCTTTGATTTGTGCTTCCACTAGTTGAACCAAGGATCGCTCCAAGGGTTGGTAGGTCCGTTGTGACTATGTGACCTTGGCGATTACATTCTCCATCGTGTGTGCTCAGATTCGGAGTTGAGTTTTGGGTATAGTCAAGTTCATCTTTTTGAGGTGAATTTTTATCAGCTCCCATTCACTCTCCCCCTCTCTGGTCGCCTAATCGGTCCTTCAATTGGTATTAGAGCCGGTAACAGATCTTCATGATTCTAACCAGTCTAAGATCCAAAGATGGCGTACCAGGAAAGGGGTTCAGGTCCTCTGCACTTTGATGGGAAGAACTATCAACTGTGGCAGAGAAGGATGTCTGCTTTTCTTCGTGGCAAAGGACAGATACTCTGGGATGTGACGAAGAACACTTCCTATGTTCGTCCCATAAACTTCCTTGCCCCACGATCAAGGGATATGCACGATGCCAACAACAAGGCGGTCGATTACCTATTTTGTGCTCTTTGCCAATCTGAATTCGATCGGGTTTGTGCAAAGGACTTGGCGTACAGGATATGGGATAAGCTCGAGGTGGCTCATGCTAGGAACAATCAGGTGAAGGCTCGCTTGTTTGCGACCTACTGGATGGAGTATGAGAATTTCAGTCATATGCCCAGTGAGTCAATTGACACCATGTTCCATTCACCATGATTGTATACAACATGAGGGCTAATGTTACCATGCTTCTGTACGATGACCATGACAGAGCTGTGAAGCTCTTGCATTCACTTGATTGTACCGTATGGAGCGCCAAGGTCGAGGCCATCTTGGAGTCCAGCACCTATGAGACACTCACTGTGGAAGAGTTGTTCTCCAAGCTTAAGTCCTCTGAGGTTGATCGTGATGTGAGAGGCAAGATTGAGAACCCGACTGACCCTTATAGTCTGGCTCTCGTTTTTGGACTGAGAACTAGCACTAACCTATCCTCTAGGTAGTTCTTTTTGTCTGCTCTTGTCTCTATGCCAGATGAGGAGTTTGATGTGCTAGGCGAGGAGAATCTCGCGTTGCTGAGTAGGAGGTTCGTGCGCATGTATGTGAACCGGAAGAACGCTCAGAGGAGCTCGGGCATGTGCTACAAGTGTGGGAAGCACAGGCACTTCATCACTGAATGTCCGGAAGCTGTGGAGAACAAGGTCGACCACAAGCACCATCCGAGGACCGAGCACAAACACCACTCGAAGAACGACTACAAGAACAAGAAAAAATCTGAGCGTAGGCCGAGGAAGAGTGGCAGCCACAAGAAGAAGACGGAGCATGCTATGGTCGCCGAAGCAAGCGACATCAACTCGAGTTCCTGCTACAGTTCATCAAGTTCAAGTGATGAAGAAGAAGATGGTGACCGGCACAAGAGCAAGCGGTCGAGCAAGAACTTCAATAGCCTGTGCTTCACTGCCCAAGGCTTTTGCGGCATGGCACATAACTCCGGATGCAAGAAGAGCCGGAAGGACGACTCAGACTATGACTCCGAGGATGAGGTAAACACTGACCCCGCCTTCTTGCTAGAGGAGAAAGATAGGTTGAATGAATTGCTTGACAACCATGATGATGTGCTTAGAAAGACCAACAAGGAGAAGAGGGAGTATATGTCTTTGCTAGGAGAGGCTAAGGAGAAGGTGGTTGAAATGAGTCCATGCTTGCTGATAGTAAAGTTCAGCTTGAGTCCTTGAAGTCTGCTCCTGTTGTGACTGATGAACCTGAATGCATTGAGTACCCTGTTTTCCTTGGTGATAAGAATGTGCTTAGGGAGAAGTATGCCTCCAAGGTTGAGGAACTAGATGTTCTTAAGGTTGAGCTTGACGAGCTGAAATCTAGACCTGCTTGGCTAGGTGTATGTACTTCTTTCCCTGTTTTGCATGCTAAGTTAGATGAATCTCGTGTCGCATTAGATCCCTTGAGGCTGATTTGAAATCTCCGATTGCTGCTGCTCGCTCTAGTTGTGAAGTAACTACTTTGAAAAACATTGAACTTGCACATTATGTTGATCGCCTGCAAGATGAGAATGATGAGTTGAGGAAGATGATGGGTTGGTTGTCAGGTCATGAGCCTCAACTCAGGATGATGATTGAGGCATACAAGAACTATGATGGTTATGCACTTGGGTCGGATAAGGTTGGGGAGAGTAGTGGTGAGAAAGATGAAGGACGGGAATGGCGAACCAGAGAGGGGGGGAGTGAATGGGAGCCGATAAAAATTCTTCTCGAAGGAGATGCCTTCTCCAACAAGACGAACACGACCAACCCCAAAACTTCTCCAACTCGAACTACCCAAGTTTGCCAAGATCACGTAGCCACTGAAGTGCTACTGACCCTAGGAACAAACAACACTACCAACCTACTCAACCACACACACGCAGCGGAAAACTGCACAACCTGCTGCCTGTGCTACACTGGTCAGACTGATGGTGCGCGCCGGTCAGACCGGTGACGCCGGTTAGACTGGTGGACTACGCCGGTCAGATCGGTGGACACAGCAGCTGCACAGAACTATTCCAGGAAGCCTCAGTGACTCTTTTAGGCCCTAGAAAAAAACTAACTCGAAAAAATGAACCCTAGGGAAACACGGACCTCCACAAACCCAAGCAAACCAACTTAAAACCTGCCAAGAACTAAACAGAAGCACCACAGAACAAAGCTCTACACGACCAGTCGTTCACCCGAGGCAAATCCCACGAGACCCTTGCACATACCGGTTAGGTCTGGGCAGCTGGGGATGAACAGTGAGCCGCGGGTCAACCCTTCCAAACAACCTTCCCGATCTCCCGATTCGCTCCACGGATTTGCATGAGACTTTGCGGATACTAGGAGTACCTCATGGGAATCCCATAGCTACGATTTGGTTCCCCAAAACTCTCTAAATCAAGAGGAATCGAAGGATTTCCACCAAGAAAACCACTTCCCGAAACCTAAGGAAAAACCCCAAATCGATCACCTTTTCCCACAGGTTTGAGAGGGGGATTACAAGGAAAAGAACCATGAAGGGCTCAAGTATACATCCCTAACCAAAACCGCAAGGGAGAGGCCTCAAGTCCGCCAAATGAAAATAGCCAAGAAAAGGCTCTGAAAATCATCAAAAAGGAAAAACGGGAGAGACAACAAAAGGCTTGAGGAATCAGGCTGAACCTTCTATACATACCATGAGAGATTCATACAAGGTCTAGCTTGCCTCCCGATCATCCATCCCTCTCTCAAGATCTCACCATGAAGGTCTCAAGCTAGTCCTATGGAAAACCTAAGGAAAATAGGAAGAAAAACTAGGAAGCAAATGAGCTAGGGTTCCAAGAGATGGCTACCATCCTCTCTTCACTTTGTTTATATGGAGGCAACCGAAAGAGGAAACTACCCCTATTACATAATACTAGGATACAAGCCCCCAAAGGGCACTTTGGGAAATCTCGTCGTAGCACCATTAGACGGATGCCCAGCGACCACACCTTGCTTAGCCTTGACGCAAGCCTTGCGATCCCGACACGTGTCCTCCGCTTCGAAGTCTCCGGAAGCCCGCGGCGCACACCGGTCAGACCGGTGCTCCTCACGGTCAGAATGGTATCCACCGGTCAGACCGGTCTGACCCACCGGTCACACCGGCCTATTGCTGCAGTGCTTTGATTTTCGGCTTTGGCTTTGTGGCTCAGCCAAGTAACCCAGTGATTTTGTGGTGAACCACTGGAAACCCCGCGGACTTTGTGTGGCCTCCCGCCAATATCCACTCATGATTTGGCCCCCACGCCCGTCCCGACTCGACCTTGGTTTTGAGGCTCAACCAAGAAATCGTCCACCACTCTGTCTTGCTATTCTTGCCACCATGCGGCCCACACTTGATCCCGCTGGCCACCGGGTCCCTCGAACCAAACCTACTTGTCTGCTTCACACCTGGAGGCCCACCGGCATAGACCTTTTGCGCTTGTTCTTCACCTGCACCACCACCAATCAAGCCGCAGCTTGCACCTGCAATACTTAGCTAAGAGTCAGTCCACACAACGTTGTTAATCACTCATCACACCAGGAAGCCACCATCCACCAGTCCTCAAACCACAAAGGCTCTCAATCTCCCCCTTGATGAGTGCATTGACAACACACACATTTGGTGATCAAAGAGAAAAGGAAAAAGAAAAGAAACGAACAAAGAAACTCAAACAAGTGACGGAAAGCCGAACAAAGACAAAGAACAAGATCACTTGAAAGAGCAAAGTCTCGGTCCGCTTGGGCAAGGGCAACTGCTCGATACAACAGAGACAAAAGCAAGCTCAAACAAAGAGCACAAACCACCAAAGTAAAGCTCAAAAACACACAAGAACTCCCCCTGCACACATGCAAGCTCCCCCTAAGCCAATGCAACCTCTGGTGAAATAGAGCAACTGCACCAGCTTAGCTCTGACCGGCAAGACCGGTCCACAACGCCGGTCAGACCGGTGCTCAACATCTGAACAGGACAAACACCCTGACCGGTCAGACCAGTGACCTCGACCTGTCAGACCAGTGACCAACCTGTAACCAGTAGAGCCCAAAAAAGGCTCAAAATCACTTGAAAACCTTTTAAATGCATCCAGAAGTACTTTTCCTTTACAACCATCTCCCCCTTGTTTCCAATGCACGAATCAAGGCAAAATTAGGAAAAATTCATCCTAGAGCTTCTCAAAAAGACAAAATTCACCACAAGATGCTACACATGTCCAAATGAGCAAGTTAGATACTCCATAGCTTCGTATGAACATAAGCTACAAGATCACCAAGTTTCACAACCATTGAACAAAGCTAATATCAAAATGAGTATTTTTACGAAAAATTTCCCTCTCATGAGCAAAGTCCTAAACATGAGCAAAACATGTCAAAGTGACAAAATCACACAAACTTCATGCTAGGACAAGTATTCTAATCATAAGATCATCATAAACACCCACAAGCACCTCATGTCATGTCAAAGCCACCGAGCCATACGCCTACTTCTATACATGAGACTTTTCAAAGGTAGGCATCATGCAACGGTTTAGCACCCAAAAGTAATTTTGATAAGCACAAATGACACGGGGACATATTTTCCAAGCAATAAACATTCCATTTTCAGATTTATATTTGGTACATGAAATGCCTTTGCGGTAAAAAGGAACTTATGCCCCTCCACAAGATAAGCAAGTAGGTTAACATTCATGATGACAAAAAGACCTTTGGCCCCATATGATCAAAATAAGCTATCCAAGCACAAATTAAGCATAACAAAGCCACAAAGACATGTCATTTTCATATAAAGGCATTTACTCACAAGAGGACCTACAACTAGCATTTTTCAAAAGCATAGCTATCTCACTTGGATATAAAACAAGATCATCAAGAACTAAGCCAACTAAACCATGTCATACCAAACTAGCTCACAAGATCATCCATAGCATGTCATGGCGAACAATGTATATGAGAGACGCTTTTCCTACCACAATGCATATGATACAAATGCAATGCAAACCTAAGATACAAAGATGCCTATACATCATGATACATATGCCATGCAAAATGCAAGGGTGCACAAAAGGAAAGCTATAAATATGCTACAAAGGAGCTCCCACCACCAACTCAAGAAACCAAACACACACCAAGTTCTCCCCGCAAACGAGTGAAAGTTGCTTGATCTATGGGCTTGGTGAAAATATCCGCTAGTTGGTTTTGTTTGGGCACATGGATCAAAGCTATTCTCCCTTTCTCAACATTGTCTCTCAGAAAATGATATCTCACTTCTATATGCTTGGTTTTGGAATGGAGCACTGGGTTCTTTGCAACACTTATGGCACTTGTGCTATCACATAGTAGTGGAACATGGGTATAATCCTCACCAAAGTCACTCATGGTGTATGTGATCCAAAGGAGTTGAGAGCAACAAATAGCAGTGGCTACGTACTCGGCTTCGGTAGTAGACTGAGCAACACTCGACTGTATGCGGGAAGACCAAGACACCTACGACGACCCCAAAAACTGACAAGTCCCAGAAGTGGACTTCCTATCCAACCAACACCCGGCAAAGTCCGCGTCCAAAAAACCATGAAGCACAAAAGAAGAAGAGGCGGAGTACCAAAGGCTGAAGTCGGAGGTGTATCAAAATACCTGAAGATGCGCTTGACTGCTTGCCGATGCGAAGTCCTTGGAGATGCTTGAAAACGAGCGCACAGACACACAGAGAATTGTATGTCCGGCCTCGTCGCTGTCAGGTACAGAAGGGAGCCGATCATGCTCTGGAACTCCTTCTTCCTCCAACCCACCATTCAGGAATGCACTCTTCACATTCATTTGGTGCAATTTGAACCCTTTAGCCACTGAAAAGGCTAGAAGGATCCTAATCGCCTCCAAACGAGCCACAGGAGCAAATGTCTCCTCTTACTGGCTAAACCCCTGAGCAACCAACCTCTCTTTGTTTCTCACCACCTCACCATTTCCTCCCTCTTTGTTCTTCCACACCCATTTTGTCCCAATCGGGTTACAACCCGGTGGAGGCTCCAATAACTCCCAAACTCTGTTTCTCTCAAAGTTCTCCAACTCCTCATGCATTGCATTCACCCAATTGGAATCATAAAGCACGTGTCCAATGTCTTTGGGATTGAAAGAAGCAACAAAAGCATCATGGGCAAAGTGAGAGTTATTTTGATACCTCGACTGTGTAGTGCGTTCATTGATGTCCCCGATGATCCTCAAAGCTAGATGATCCACTTGTACTCGCTGGGGAGCTTCTCGCCTTGAAGCCACCTCCCCCTCATCAGCAGCTTCCTCTCGATCTCGTCACGTCGTCGTGGGTGTAGGAGAGGGTCTGTTCTCGATCATAGTCGAAGTAGTAGGTACATGCATAGCCGCAAGCACCACACCACCATCTTCATCATCTCCTGGTTCCTGCACTTCATCCTCAAATATCTCCTCGCCAAGTTCCTTATCACCTGCACATTCAAAAACAAGTGAACTACGTGGCTGTGTCTCGTCGAAGGTAACCTCGCAAGTCTCAACAATTTGGTTAGTTTCCAAATTGAGCACCCGAAAGGCTCTAGAGTGAGTAGTGTAACCAAAGAAAATGCCATCGACAGATCTAGCCTCGAACTTGTCCAAACTCTTGCCTTTCTTAAGAATGAAGCATTTGCAGCCAATGGTGTGAAAGTGACTCACCTTGGGGATACGACCATGCATCAACTCGTAGCATGTCTTCTTCTTGGGGACTGAGAGAAAAATCATGTTCAACACATAGCATGCGGTACTGATCGCCTTAGCCCAGAACCTGCTCGGAGTCCTATACTCATCAAGCAGCATCTGAGCCATCTCACACAGGGTTCCATTCTTCCTTTTCCACCACGCCGTTCTGAGGAGGCATATACGGACTCGAAAACTGGTGTTCAAGACCCAAGTCATGGCAAAAGGTTTCAAAGCGAGAGTTTTTAAATACCGAGCCATTGTCACTGCGAATCGCTCGTATGGCATCTCCGTGCCTCTCGTTCTTCAACCTCAAGACAAGATCTCGAACAAAACCAAACGTCTCCCCCTTTTCCTCCAAAAAGAAAACCTAGGCATACCAAGAGTAATCGTCCACCACAACCAGGACGTACCACTTCCCACCCACTGAGCACACACGAGCTGGGCCAATGAAGTCCATATGGAGTAGCTCGCATGGACGCTCTGTCATCACATCGGTCAGGGGTGGATGGGAAGCAGCTACCATCTTAGCATGCATGCACGACGCACACACCAAATCCTTCTCGAACCTCAACCGAGGCAATCCTCGGACCAAGTTAAGTCTACTCAGGCGAGACAAAAGGTCAAAGCTCAAGTGACCCAACCTCCTATGCCACTTCCATAACTCACCCGAAGAACCAGCCACAAAACACCTAGCAACACCAGAACATTGGGAAAGATCCGCACGAAATATTTGACCCTCGGGAACGACCATACACACAAGGTCCCCTCGAGCATCAAGTATCCGAGAAGCACCAGACTTAAATAGCACCTCAAAGCCCTCGTCAAGAAGCTGAGAAACTGAAAGCAGCTTAAAACCGAATGACTTGACTAAGGCAACACGCTTCAACACCTATTTCTCACTTACCCTCACTTCACCTTCCGACAGTACACGCCCTCGTCCATTGTCCCCAAACGTGATGTACACCTTTGACACCACTGGGGTGAGGCTGGAGAACCACACCCGATCTCCGGTCATATGCCTCGAGCAACCGGAGTCGATCAGCCAAATATTCCCCAAACCTCCCGCCTGAAATTCAAAAACGAGTACGTGAGTGAGCAAATGACTAAACACTGGGGTTAGTACCAAAAGAGTAAAACCCAGTGTTGAGCCATCTGCTGCAAAGTGGGGTTAGCACGATCCATCCTACCACGACCATCAAACCTTGAATCCATCCCACCAAACCTATCAAAACTCGAACCACCACGGGGAAGCCACTTCCGTTGCACTGGAGGAGTATGAAAGCCACGAAAGGAAGACCGTGGTCCATAGCTCCTCTGAGACTCAAAGCTGCGACCTCTCCAAAACTCAAACTGACCACGAGGAGGAGAACGTCTAGCAAACTCAACACCACCAGACACAACACGCCCACCACCTACATCATGACCAAAGGAACTAAACCGAGCATCACCATGGGCACGAAAACCAAACTGCTCAGCCCTCTGCCTAGCACCGATTTGACCGGTCACCCTGACCAGTGGTCCTTGGCCAGCAGCCTCAACTCCACCCGAAGCTCTCCTATCTCCCCAAGCTGGAACCATACGCACAATGGCCTTTTCCCTGGGCAATGGCATACGAGACTCAAGCACACCATGAGAAGGGTGGTACCTATCCTTGTTTGCCTACTCCTTAGCCATTCTCTCCTCTCGCTTCCTCTTGAAGCAAAACTCTTCCTTATGACCATCCCTCCCACAATACTCACAATTGAAGCAGACTGGTCTTGGCTTGGGTTGTGGTTCCTCACAAGACTTCTCTCTTGGTTTCTCTCCCTCCTTCTTTCCAAACCCGTTTCCCGTAGGACTCACAAATCTCACAAGTTTTTGGAAGTTATTTGTTTGGAGAGGAAACACTGGTGGATCTGGGGTTGTGTCAAGTTTGTTTCGGAGATGATGAGGCTTAGTATCAAACTTGTTCTCGGTATTGTTTGTGGTGGGATAGGAATCTCTCCAACTTTTTCATCTCTCTCACCACTGCTTTCACTAATCTTGTCAGCCCCAAGAGCCTGACCATCAAAGCGCTTGAAAGCCACTATTATGATACCAAGTTGAGGCTCTTGGCACGACAACCAACCCAACAACTTTCTCAACTCGTCATTCTCATCCTGCAAGCGATCAACATAATGTGCAAGTTCCAGATTCTTTACAGCATGCAATTCACAAGTAGAGCAGGAAGTAGCAATAGGAGATTTCAATTCAGCCTCAAGCAAAACAATGCGAGAACGAGATTCAGCAAGCTTTTCATGCAAGACAGGACAAGAGGTGCACGCCCCTAGCAAAGCAGGTCTAGACTTCAGCTCAATCAACTCAACCCTAAGCACATCTAGTTCCTCACACTTGGAGGCATGCTTTTCGTTAAGAGCAGTCAAATCAGCTAGGAAAACAGAGCAATCACCACAATCAACTTCATCAGAAACAACAGGAGAAGCCTTAAGCAAATCTATCTCAAGCTTAGCATCATGGTTATGTGTTTCTAGCTCAGCCACCCTATTCCTAGCATCATCAAGAAAGGCCGTAAGCTCTTTCCTCATTTTCTTAGCCTCTATAAGCATGTCATCACGATTATCAAGCAACTTCACCAACTCCTCATTTTCCAGGTGCAAGAAGGAGATTTCATCATGTACCTCATCCTCGGAGTCAGAGTCCGAATCGTCCTTCTGAATCTTCTTGCTGCCAGAGTTGTGTGCCATGCCGCAGAAGCTGTCTTGCGCGAAGCAGCTCATCCTGCTGAGGTTACTGGACGCCTTCTTGCTCTTGCTCCGATCACCTTCATCTTCACTACTACTCGAGCTAGAGGTGGACTAGGCGGAGCTGGAGTCGACGTCGCTCGCATCGACCATCGCTCGAGCCTTCTTGCCGTGGCCGTCATTCCCCCTCGATCTCCACTCGTCCTTGTTCTTGTGCTTGTGTTCACACCTCAAGCGGTGCTTGCCCTCCATATTCGGCCGATGCTTGTAGTTGTTCTTGGCCTCCATCTCCTCTGGATAGTTGGCGATGAAGTGTCCTTGCTTGCCGAACCGAAAGCATGTCCGTGAGTTCCTCCTTGTGTTCACCCGATTCTCGTGCATCCTCTCAAACCTCCTGGTCAGCAGTGCTAGCTCGTCCTCTCCAAGCACGTCGAACTCCTCATCTAGTAAAGACATTAAGCAAGACAGAGAGTACATCCTAGAGGATGGATTAGCGTTAGTCCTAGCACCTACGAAAGAGAGACTATTCGAGTCAGTCGGGCCCTCAATCTTGGTTGTCACCCCACGGTCCACCTTAGCCGACTTGAGCTTTGAGAACAGCTCGTCTACCGTCAGGGTCTCATATGTGCCTAACTCCAAGATGGCCTCGACCTTTCCGCCCCAAATGGTACGATCCAGTGAGTGCAAGAGCTTCACAACTCTGTCATGATCATCGTACGAGAGCACGGTCACATTGGCCCTCATGTTGTTCACAATCACTGTGAACCGCTGGAACATCGTGTCTATGGACTCACCGGGGAGATGAGTGAAGTTCTCGTACTCTCTCCGGTAAGTCGCAAACAACCGAGCTTGAACCTGACTATTCCCAGCATGAGCCACCTTAAGCTTTTCCCAAATCTTGTAAGCCAAATCCTCTGCCTGAAACCGATCGAATTCAGATTGACAAAGAGCGTGAAACAAGTAGTCGACCGCCTTGTTTTTGGCGTCGTGCATATCCCTCGATCCTGGAGCAAGGAAGTTAATCGGATGAACATAAGCTGTGTTCTCTGTAACATCCCAAAGGATCCGACCGTTGCCACGAAGAAAAGCGGACATCCGCCTCTGCCATGTCTGGTAGTTCTTCCCATCGAAGTGCGGAGGACTCGAACCCCTTGCCTAGTATGTCATTTTGGATCTTAGACGGGTTAGAGTCCCGAAAGACACATAACCGGCTCTGATACCACTTGAAGGATTGTAATGGCGAACCAGAGAGTGGGGGGAGTGAATGGGAGCCGATAAAAATTCTTCTCGAAGGAGATGCCTTCTCCAACAAGACGAACACAGCCAACCCAAAAACATCTCCGACTTGAACTACCCAAGTTTGCCAAGATCACGTAGCCATTGAAGTGCTAATGACCCTAGGAACAAACAACACTACCAACCTACTCAACCACACACACAAGCAGTGGAAAACTGCACAGCCTGCTGCCTGTGCTACACTGACCAGAACGATGGTGCGCGCCGGTCAGACCGGTGACGCCGGTTAGACCGGTGGACTGCGCCGTTCACACCAGTGGACACTGCAGCTACACAGAACCGTTCCAGGAAGCCTCAGTGACTCTTCTAGGCCCTGTAACAAAAACTACCTTGAAAACATGAACCCTAGGGAAACACGGACCTCCACAAATGTTGACGGTTGTTAAACACCGCATTTATAACTGTCAACTCCTGCATTTTGACACAAGAAATATACAACCATGGTAGAATAGGGGCTTATACTAACAAATTTCACAAGTGGCAATGTATATTTGAATGTAGGCACTCAGTACAAGAAATAGAGCAAAAGCACACCTCATCCTTCCACGTCATCAATCCAAGCCTCCCAATCCCAGCCAATGAGAGGCTTGCCCATTGGTATTTCTTAACGTCACCACTACGACGTCGGGATAGCGTGAGCGTAAGAATCACCTGGGTATACCTATGGGTACGAACGAGTCCGCAAGCGCACAGATATACCATTGTAGCACTTCGCCTAAGGAGTATTTCAAAGGGTATTGAATCCAAGGAATGATGGTCCAAGGACACCAAACCCCTTCTAAGGATGAGAGATGATGAGGTGCTTCCTATGACTACTGATTCTAAAGGAGGAGCAGCAGGCAATTATACTCGCTTCGGGCACCAGTTCCCTCCTGGCTATAACAGGTCGGTTCTGGCCGAAAGCTCTATCCGAATGTGGGGGGAGTACAAAGGGTCCAACGGATGTCACTACCGCGGCCCACCCCTATCAATCCGTGGGATACGGGGCAAATGAAGGACAACCCGCAGTCTAGACACCACGTCTACACCACCGATCACTACTATAGCACATCTACGTCTGTATACCCATAGCAACACTATAGCACTCCGTATAAATACGGAGCAACGAACCCGCGAGCTACGAGCTTATCTCACTTATCACTGAATCACATAGATGATAGGAAGAACGACTTGCCACTGATTAATGTATTCCAACAAGATCTAAAGAGATAATTCACACAAACGGAATAAAAAAAATATTCGCCTAGCCAACAGGATTAAAGGATCATGTCATGAAGAACACGAGCCTCTAAATGATGAATAGATGAAGAACTCAAGAACATATCACTCATGCATGAATATCACTTTAGTCTAAATGGAAAATACAGAAATACTCACTTTGCTCTAAATGAAGAACAAGCGGGGCTTCTCACCTACATCACCCTCTACCTAGCACCTACTCACACCTACACATGGAGAGGAGAGACTAATCTCCAAGAGAGAAAATGAGAGAGAGGAGGGAATGGGATGTGTCTCTAATCTATCCCTCTCCACTTCTATTTATAGGAGCTAGGCAACTTCGCGAGAACACCCCAAGCCCCTCGGGAATGCCCTTAGGATCCACTGAGGAGACGACACATGGAAGATGGGGGCGAACCACCTTAAGGTGAGGTCGGCCGATCCCGGGTCGGCTCTGATCGTGCTGCCTTTCATCTGGGTGACTGCCAGGTGGGTCCCAAGGTGGGTATGGGGGTGTTTGCGGTGTTTCTAGCCTGTTTCCATGGGGAAGTGGGCCCTTGGATCCGTGTACTGGCTCCTGATTGGTCGAAGGTGTGTTTCATTGGATTGACGAGGTGTCACGGACATGTGGGCTCCTGTGTGGCAGCACGTTGCCGCGTGGCTTGGTGTGGGTCCCACCGGGCCCACATGATGTCTTGTGCATATCTCTCTCATCGGGCTCCGATATATGCAAATGATATATCCATTTCGATCGTCTTGACGAGCCCGTCGAAATGGTCCAGACCAATTTGGCATTTGGCACTATTTCCAATGGCGCCCTATATAGGTCTTTGGCTCTCTTGCTTAGTGAATACATCGTTTAACGTGTAATTCGGTACATCCTGCAACAAAGGCTAGAAACACCAACACTAGTGGAGATTGTTAGTATAAGCCTGTTGATGGTCGTTAAGTCCCTACTTTCAACCCTCAACTTTGAACAAATTTCACTCCATCAAAGCTTGTATCATAGCTGTGGGGTTATAAACTAACGGATTCCACGAGCTTTGGTGAATATTTGGATGCAGGTCATAATGAGACATCATAGCACAAATAAAGCATCTTGACAAACAGTCTCAAATGCTTAGTTTGATAGCACCATTGCGAAGTTCTTGTCGAGATGATCGAAATGGAGTTTTGGTTCACCCAATTCGGAATCCGGATGCAGAAATTATGCCTCACGGAAGATTGTGACACGAGACATGTCGGGGGGTAGGTACGGCCGAACCTAGTAGGTTCGGCCGGACCTATCAACCTCCTCCGATCAACACCATACTTTGCCAAATACCTCTACACTTAGCATAATATCCAAGGGGACCAAGTCCATGGGCCAGACACCACAAAAGTTGGTCCGGTCGCACCTCCCAGGTGCGGCCGCACCAACGAGGTCCGGCTGCACCTACTAGGTCCGGCCGCACCACCCAAAATCCTCCTCTCAGGTCCACGGCACCAACAATCCCACAAACACACCTTGGATGGATGAGATCAACCGGTGAATGGTCAGTTTGATCAAAAGGCTAAGGTTGGTAGCACTTGGATCGATGGACCCACACTTAACCGTCGCAACCGCCATCAAGGAGTGATCCTGGACATCCCTCAATACCGTCGATGCATCACAAGGCCACTGGGTAGGGCCGGCCGCACCTCTAGGTACGGCCGCACCTATGAACCGGTGAATCAGGCGAATCTGAGCTGGGAACCGAAGTGCAACCGACCAAGGATCAGTGATCAGGGTCGTCCAACTCCATAGTCGGTGGATCACAGGGCCGGCCGCACCTAGAGATACGGCCGCATCTCCTTGCTCGGCACTGCAGCTCCCTCTCGCCTACAAGTACCCCCTCTTGCAGCCACTGACTCATTGGGGCTATATATAGAGCCTGGCACCTCGTAGAAGGACACAAGTGATTAGAAGCAAGTGGCGGAGCCCTACATAAGTTAGTATTCAGAGAGTAGGGAGAGAGAGTTGAGTGTTGGAGTAGAAGCCAGAGTGTCATTCTTCCTTCCCTAGTGTTGGAGTAGAAGCCGGAGTGTCGGTCTTCTTCTCCTTCCTTGGTGGGTGCGGTACAACTACCGTCATCCACACCTGGGATATTTTGTAAGTTCGGATTTGTGAGTAACTAAGTCTCAAGTCATTTCATCGTTCGCTCTTAGGTTCTTCGATTGCATTTAGTAGTTTCTCCTTGTTGTGATTGCTTTGCTTTGAATTCGAGTAAAGTAGTGCTTGGTTAGTGTAGACGTGGTGTCTTGGCTTTCCAGTACCTTGGAATGCTTCCCGGTTCAACGGAAGAGTTGTGGTACCCTAGGGAGGTGACAGCTCCGGACGGGCTTTGTAGTCCACCACATTAGTTCCGGTAGGTAGGAGTTACGACATCAGAGCCCCCTTCTCATCCCTTTCCGTGGCTCTTTTCCGTCTGGCCCCGACGAGCGACAAGTTTTTCCTTGATCATATCCATGACTCTCACGAATCCCAAACTTCATCAGCTATCCCCTCTCTACTTGAAATCTACCCTTGCCTTTCTATCCTTCGTCACCATATCCCCCGGACGAATTAGTTTAGGTTCACAACACTTCTCGTTCCCCCAGGAAATCGATACCTTGGAATACTCCCGGGTGAAAGCTACAACGGTATCTATGCGCTTGCGGATCTATCTATGATCGTGTAGTATACCAACAGGCTTTCTGGTGCCGTTGCAAATCTAGTAACGACGTAAGAAGTGCCAACAAGCTTTCTGGCGCCGTTGCCGGGGAACGGTAGCTGTTTTGATTCTAAACCCAGTTCGTCCGTGTATCACCCCATTTATCACATGGATTCCAATCCAACCCTTTTCGATTTTGCCGCTCCAAAGGGCGATCATTTGGAGCCTCCACCTTCATCACATTCCATTGAAACATCTAGCTATGAGCTACGTCCCGACTTCATAGCTATGGTCCCAGAGCAAAGCTTCTCTGGAGATAAGGATGAAAGTCCTTATTCCCACCTACGCGAGTTTGAACAACTTTGTTCGTGTCTTGTGATCGCAGGAATGAGTCAAGATACCTTGAAATGGAAACTCTTTCCATTTTCATTAACGGGGAGAGCAAAACAATGGTATTCGCTCAGTGTGAGAAGTATGGAGGGGGACTGGGAAAGTTTACGAAAGACTTTTTGCCTGACATTCTTCCCGACTCCCCAAGTAGTGAAAGTCTGATGAGAGGTCATCTATTTTGAGCAACGGAAGACCAAATCTCTAGGAGCCGCATGGGCAAGATTTACAAAAATCGTAGATTCTGGTCCAGACCTTGGTATCGCAGAGCCCGCTCTTTTGCAACACTTTCGCGATGGTATTGGACCAGAGTCAGCAATTTTCTTAGACTCTTCTTCCGGAGCATCTTTCACTCATCTCACCTTGTCTGAGTGTAAGGACATTCTAACAAAAATCCTTCAAAATACCCCTTACACGGGAGTTTATGATGAATTCCCGGATGAGGAAGAGATCACTCAGGAGGAGCACATGCCAAACACTCTCTCGGAACCGAAACCCATAGAGGAGAAACCCACTAGCACTTTTTGGCATGAAGAACCACTCCTCTATCCCCGTGTGTACCCAACTGATTTCTCGTATGACTTCGATGAGGAATCAACAAACTCCGATCCACTCTCTAAATCAGAATTCATAGAGGAGGAGCCTATCCTAGAAAAATTCATATCCACAGACACCCATCCTCCTCTTACCAAAACTTGGTTCACAGGGGAACCATTCCAACCTTATCGAGAGTTCGATCACCCCTCGTGTGACTTCATCTATGAATACTATGATGAGTTATTTGATAAACATTGGACGGAGAAATCCTTCCCGAGATGGGAAAGAGACTCAACACACAAGAGAGAATTAGTCAACTTACCCAACCTAGAAGAGGTAAAAAGACGGAGAGAAAAGTTGGAATACATCTCCGCAAGCAGTTGCCGGGAATGGTTGAGAGAAGCCGAAGGCATGGATCAAGTAATCCAGCTATATCCCGAGCTAAAGTCACTCTCATGCCAAGTAGGAAACCTCTCTTACCAGGATGTGTTCTATGACCCTAGGGTCGATATCAATATCATTCCTAAATCCTTAGTATTAGAGGCCTTTCCCGACGAACCCCTCTCTTTCTCTCAGAAGTTTCTCCAATGGATTTCGGGTCAAACCATAGAGACGGAGGGAATCCTTAGAGTCGTCTAAACAAAGATTGGAGAGTATGGGATCTTCCTAGATTATCATATCTTTGACATCCCAAAAGGAGATCCACCCTTTATTCTCATCGGAAGACCCATTGAAGGGGTACTGAGTAGTGTGCTCGACCATGAAAAGCAGCCATATCATCTTGAGGTTCGAGATACACATCTCCAATGTCATAGACCTGAGGTCAAGAAAGAACATGTGTGGTCTATGGACATTCTTGAGGCGTCGACACTGGATTCTCAAAACAGACTCGAGCATGAAGGTTTTACACTAGAGGGATCACAAATCCCATGCTCACATCAAAAGTTTCCAAAGTTATCAAGCCCCATTACCAATGACCTTTACGAAACCTACAACCTCCTCATTTTCCTTGTGCATGCTAACTTTGAAAGGAAGGTTGTAGATGCTTTTGTTTACCATAAACATTGCAAATTTTGTGGTCATTTTTTTGGTACTAACCTTGCAGCTAGAGCTATGATGGTTTCATCATCTCGATTGGCTGCAAGATGAAGATCTCCAGTGGTCGAGCTTATGACCCAAAACAAAGCACTATCGGGAGATAGCCCGAATAATCATTTAGATTTCCTTTTCAAATAAAAGCAAGAGCATCTCTTTAGGATTAGTCGTCCTTCGGGTATTTTTGGTCGCTAACGTTTCAGGTGGAGATTGAAAGGACCGATGGATAGGCAATGCCTAAAAACATGAGAGCTACACCAACTACAACACCAAGGTAATTCAGGGAGAGAAAGTATTACGAAGGAAGCTTGAACTCCACACACTTGAGTTGTGTTGCCTAGCAATGCAAACTCCAAGTGTGGAGGAGATATGTGAGTATCCTGAGTAAGTTTCTCTGATACTAAATCTTATTTTGGTTTGAAGATGGTGTTGGTTCTTGCATCTTGCTCTCTTAAAAAACACAAAAATATTTGAATTTGAATAAAGGATTCCTAGCTCTTCAGCGAGCAGAGCCTCCCTTTTTGTTTCCATCTTTTTCTTTGAATAATAACACCAGGTACAAGAGCAAGTGTGGGGGAGATTTCTCAGGCTCGTCAAAACACAAAATTGAGATCTCCCGCCATGGTGCCGCACAACACCGACTACGCTAATCGACGAGGGATGAGGTGAGTGCACTAGAGCAAGTCGGTCGCCCCTGTGGTTTGGCCGAATCACCATTTGTCTACTTCATTCCCCACTTTCTCCAAGAGCGATGGTATGTGCACCCCTACCTCTCTACTTTTGGAAATCATGAGTTTAAATGAGCTTTAAATCTGATCATATAAATCAAACTCAATTGAATCCTCATGCACCCAATGCTCGACATGTTTCATATGGTTGGCTTGCATAAGTTTTATTCCATACTTATTATCTTGATGCTTGTGAACAACATATCTTTAGGAAACCATGCCCATCTAAGTAGCTGATGTTTGAGATATGGTCCGATGAAATGATCTTTGCTCCAAATGTTTGAGTGCTTGGAAAATTTATTTGAAAATTTTGAAAACCCTTTGCGAAGCTCCTCTTTGATATGCCAAGTCCTACCAGAGCCATATGATGAGACATCTTGAAAACCTCATACACATATGCTACTTGTCGTTGCATTGAGCTTTGTCAAATTGTTGTGACCCTTGTGAGAATTCTTTTCATGCTTTCATGATCAAGATACACGTAAACGCCAACATCCTCCTTGCTATGCTCAGTTGAGAGCTAGCATTGTACCATCTATCTATTCCACAAAATAAAGCTCCACACTATGTGTTGATCTCTCTCTCTCTCTCCATGTTAATATTACAAAAGAGACATGGCTATAGAAGAAAAAATGGACACATGACGGTCCAAGAAAAAAAAAGTTGGACACATGAAGGTCCAAGAAAAAAAAGAAAAAAACGAAAAAAGAAAAGATAGCCATGTCCACAAAAGAGTCAAAATAGAGAGAGACGATCATGCAAAATGGAGTTACAACAAATCAGATGGTAATAACTAGCACCCATTCCGGGCCTAGTGTACACCTTACCATCATCACAACGTTCATTGTACATATGGTAATATCTAGCACCCATTCTTGGCCTAGTATCCACCTTACCATATCCATCACATCCCTACACATGCACATCTTGATCTGATGGTATGATTTGATTTTCTCCTTGGATCCAGTTTTTGACTTTGCAATACATGTGATGCAAGTATGCCTCATCTTTATACCCTACCTTGAGCTCCATATATAGCCATCATTAGAAGTAGGTTGAAGAAAGGCAATCTAATGCCTTGGTGAGGACTATACACATTGAGCGATTTGAGAGAATCAAATGAGGTGCCAAGCAAGGTTTATTTTGAAAACTTATTGAAAAAATCCCAAGCTACTTGACATGAGGAGTAGAAGTGATTTGATTCAAGATCGTTCCATTCCTTAACTACCCAAGATGGCATGATAGACACTTCAAAGTTCACAAGTGCAAGGTATGATTCGGAATATCTCTTATGCTCCCTTCATACCATAGGAATTTTGTTTTCACCTTGGTCCTTAACCTTTACTCGAGGACGAGCAAAGGGCCCAGTGTGGGGGTGTGTTGACGGTCATTAAGTCCCTATTTTTGACCCACAACTTTGAACAAATTTCACTCCATCGAAGCTTGCATCATAGCCGTGGGGTTATAAACTAACGGATTCTACGAGCTTTGGTGAATATTTGGATGCAGGTCATAATGAGACATCATAGCACAAATAAAGCATCTTTACAAACAACGTCAATGCTTAGTTTGATAGCACTATTGTGAAGTTCTTATCGAGATGATCGAAATGGAGTTTTGGTTCACCCAATTCGGAGTCCGGATGCAGAAATTATGCCTCACGGAAGATTGTGACACGAGACATGTCGGGGGTAGGTACGCCCAAACCTGTCAACCTCCTCCGATCAACACCAAACTTTGCCAAATGCCTCTACACTTAGCATAATATCCAAGGGGACCAAGTCCATGGGCCAGACACCACAAAAGTTGGTCCGGCCACACCTCCTAGGTCTGGCCGCACCACCCAAAATCCTCCTCTCGGGTCCACGGCACCAACAATCCCACAAACACACCTTGGATGGATGAGATACACTAGTGAATGGTCGGTTTGATCCAAAGGCTAAGGTTGGAAGCACTTGGATCGATGGATCCACACTTAACCGCCGCAACCGCCATCAAGAAGTGATCCTGGACGTCCCTCAACACCGTCGGTGCATCACAAGGCCACTGGGTAGGGCCGGCCACACCTCTAGGTACGGTCGCACCTATGAACCGGTAAATCAGGCGAATCCGAGCTGGGAACCGATGTGCAGCCGACAAAGGATCAGTGATCAGGGTCGTCCAAGTCCATAGTCGGTGGATCACAGGGCCAGCCGCACCTGGAGATACGGCCGCACCTCCTTGCTCGGCACTGCAGCTCCCTCTCACCTACAAGTACTCCCTCCTGCAGCCACCGACCTATTGGGGCTATATATAGAGCCTGACACCTCGTAGAAGGACACAAGTGATTAGAAGCAAGTGGCGGAGCCCTACATAAGTTAGTATTCAGAGAGTAGGGAGAGAGAGTTGAGTGTTGGAGTAGAAGCCGTAGTGTCGGTCTTTCTTCCGTAGTGTTGGAGTAGAAGCCGGAGTGTCGGTCTTCTTCTCCTTCCTCGGTGGGTGCGGTACAACTACAGTCATCCACACCTGGGATATTTTGTACGTTCGGATTCGTGAGTAACTAAGTCTCAAGTCATTTCATCGTTCGCTCTTAGGTTCTTCTATTGCATTTAGTAGTTTCTACTTGTTGTGATTGCTTTGCTTTGAATTCGAGTAAAGTAGTGCTTGGTTAGTGTAGACGTGGTGTCTAGGCTTTCCAGTACCTTGAAATGCTTCCCGGTTCAACAGAATAGTTGTGGTACCCTAGGGAGGTGACAACTCCGGACAGGCTTTGTAGTCCACCACGTTAGTTCCGGCAGGTAGGAGTTACGACATCGGAGCCCCCTTCTCATCCCTTTCTGTGGCTCTTTTCCCTCTGGCCCCAACGAGCGACAAGTTTTTCCTTGATCCTATCCGTGACTCTCACGAGTCCCAAACTTCATCAGCTATCCCCTCTCTACCCGAAATCTACCCTTGCCTTTCTATCCTTCGTCACCATATCCCCCGGACGAATTAGTTCAGGTTCACAACACTTCTCGTTCCCCGTGGAAATCGATACCTTGGAATACTCCCGGGTGAAAGCTACAACGGTATCCGTGCGCTTGCGGATCTATCTGTGATCGTGTGGTATAACAACAGGCTTTCTGACGCCGTTGCAAATCTAGTAACGACGTAAGAAGTGCCAACAAAGCCCCTATTCTAGTGTTGATGATCACTTTTCATTTATTTTATGCAGGAGTTGGCGGCATGAAAGCAGCACTTAACAGACGTCAACACTGCCATGCAAAGTACCACAGATTACTGATGTCACCAATTTAGGGGAGAGAAGCCCGACGAATCAGAAGCCGACACTTGTGCATCACATGGATTCTATGGCCCACAAACGTGCCCAAACCGCCTCCAAACCGCGTGGACACTTGGAACCACCTTGAGGACCCACCTGACAGCCACCACGAGAAAGCACAAGGGGAGTGGCACCCACAGGAGGTCTGCCGACCCCATAGGTCGGCCGAACCGACCTTGTGGCCGCCAATCCCATTCTTCCACGTGGTGTCTCCTGGTTGGCTCTTGAGTCCATTCAGGGGGTGCTTGGGGTGTTCTGACGCCGGTGCTCAGACCTATAAATAGAAGTGGAGGGGTGTTAGAATAGGACATACACTTCTTCTCCTCATTTTTGCCATTAGGCTCCTATCTCTCTAGGAGAGGAGTGCTGGCTTGCCAGTGCTTAGAGATTAGAAGGAAGGTGAGGGGGCGACTTGGGGATGTGCCATGGTGTTTTGGCACCTTTCGCTAAGAACGAACCTCTACGGATGCCTTTGTTCTTCATTTAGACTAAAGTGAGTATTCCGACATTTTCTATTTAGACTAAAGTGGCTTTCTACATTGTTGAATAGTTCTTTTGTTCTTCATCTGTTCTTGATTTAGAGACTTGTGTTCTTCATGAACTCAACCTTCCGATCTTCTGGTGCAGCTCATAAGTTTCTAATTCTATTTGTATGCCTGTTAGTCTGACTAGAATAAAGTGGGTACTCCGTATGTTCTAACTGTACCAAAGTCCTTCCGTGATCCCATGCATGAGATAGCTAATACCCGAGTGAGTTCTTGTCTCTCCCTCGTGGGTTCATCGCTTCGTATTTATATGGAGTGCTATAGTGTTGCTACGGGTGCACAGACATAGACGTGCTAGAGTAGTGATCGGTGGTGTAGACATGGTGTCTAGACTGAGGGTTATCCTTCGTTTGCTCCATATCCTACGATTTGTCTTGAGGTAGGCCGCGGTAGTGACAGCCGTTGGACCCTTTGTACTCTTCCACGTTCGGATATGGCATAGAGCTTTCAGCCGGAACCAACTGTTATAGCCAGAAGGGAACCGGTGCCCGAAACGAGACTACCTAACTGAGAGACCATTTGTGCTATCAGTCGGATCCTTTCCATATTCTTCTCATCCTATAAAGTGGTGTCCTTAGACCATAGCTAGGCTAGGATGTAGCTCTCACCGTTCCTTGGATTCGATACCCTCTAGAATACTCCTTGGGAGAAGTGCTACAACGGTGTATCCGTGCGCTTGCGGATTCATTCGCACCCGTTAGTGTACCCGAGTGTTTCTTACACGCTCATGCTAGACGCGCCACTAGTGGTGAGGTTAAGAAATACCAACAATCATTTCTGGTGCCGTTGCCGGGGAGCGGTTGTTGTATCTATCTTCGAACCTAGTGGTCCTCGTATTTATCTTTCTTTTTCATTTTCTTTTCAGTTCTTTTTGTTTTACCTTTACCATGGAGCAACTCTCTATTCAAGATCTTTCGGCTCCCACAGCTAAATCATTTGAGCCACCACCATCTGAACATCCAATTCACACATCTAGCTATGAGTTCAGCCCTAGCTTACTTAGCATGGTTCAGAGGACTTGCTCCTTTTTGGGGTCAACTAGTGAGTGTCCATATGCACACTTACGGGAATTTGAAAATGTATGTGCATGCTATGCCATTGCTGGAATGTCACATGAAACCTTAAGGTGGAAATTGTTTCCTTTATCTCTATTGGGAGACGTGAAACAATGGTACACTCATAACGTAGGTAGCGTAAGGGGCAATTGGAATGTATTAGTAGGCAAATTCTGCCAAAAGTATTTTCCTCCTTCTGGTATTGTTACCTTGCGTAGGGACATTCTCAGTTTCCAGCAAGGTGAAAAGGAAACCTTTGGCGCGGCCTGGGAAAGATTCTCATATCTGGTGAACTCAGGTCTAGTCTTGTCAATACCCGAGCATGTAACACTTCAACACTTCTACATGGGTCTTGACGAGAAATCTGCCTCACAACTCGACACGTCCTCCGGGGGATCCTTTTCTCAGAAATCTATGGTTGAGGGGAAGGAAATTTTGGATCGAATCACACAAAACATTTCCTTCACAGCCGAATATAGACCTGCCCCAGAAGAGTTTGCACCCGAAAGTGAGAACGTTCTAGCAGCTGAGACTAGCACCACACCGTACATCCCTGTTGAGGACCGGAGTGTCCGAGGACCGGTGGATGGTCGCTCCTGGCTGTGATGAGTGATTGACAACGTGGTGTGGACTGACTCTTGGCCAAGTATTGCAGGTGCAGGTTGCGGCTTGATTCGTGTTGGTGCAGGTGAAGAGCGGGTGCGAAGGTCTTAGCCTTGTGGGGCCTCCGAGGAGTGGAGAGACAAATAGGCTCGGCTTGATGGACCCGGTGGCCGAACAAGAACAAGTGCGGGCCGCTTGGTGGCAAGAAAAGCAAGACGAAGTCCTCGACCGAAGCCAGTGCAGGGTAGCGGCTCATGACCGGAGTCTGCACGCGAGGTTTGTGGTGGTTCACCACAAAACCGTCAGGTTACTTGGTTGAGCCACAAAACCAAGACCGGAGGCTCGGCGGGCGGAGACGGGATCCGGGCGCGCCGAGAAGCTTGATGCTAGTGGACATACGGCAGGATCGCAGGGCTTGCGTCGGGAGGACGCGGACTGCGGCAAAGGCGTGGCCATCTGATGAAGAGAAGTACTACTTACCCATATTGCCCCTGAGGGGTGCGTATCTCATTTCTAGTTCTAGGGGTAGCTTGGTCATTTGCCCAACCCAGAGGGACTCCATATATCTAGCTCTAGGGTTTCTGGGCAAACCATCCATCCGAACTACTTCTCTTTTCCTTGCTCCATAGGCTTAGATTTTCTTCACCATTTTGTAGAGAATCTGACCTCTGAGTGTATGGAAGTTTTCATGGTTGCGTCGATTTCCTTCTTGTAGCTCAAGTGATTTTTGTGTCTTTTTCGGGCTATTTTCGTTGAATTTTCATGCGCGCCTTGTTCCTTCGATTCTGAGTTGTTTGGGTCCGGATTTCTTTGTGGGGATCATGGATAGATGTCTTGTGCATCTTTGTGCTTGATCTTGACCCCTCAAACTCCGGATTTGGCCTCCGATTGAAGGATTTTGGTTGGAACCCTAGTTTTTTGTGTGAGCTCGGTAGAACTTCGATTCCCGACGATTTAGTTGGTTTGGGGTCTCAAGTTTTGGGGCATAGCATCCCCTAGGGACGCTTCACATCTCCCCCATATCTTGTCTCAAGAGCTCAAGTCGTTTGGGAGATCGGGTGAAGGATTTGGAGGGTTGACTTCGCGGGGTCGGGTTGTTTCTGCTCTGATCGAGGCCGGTGGACTGTCCTCCTGTGGCCTGCGGACTGTCCGCGCGCCCTCCTATTTGTCGGTTGTTCATCACGTGTTCTTGAGTTCGTGAGCACGAGTCGTTTCGATCTGCGAAGGGGCTGGGGTTTTGTTGCACGTGGTTTGCGGACTGTCCGCCTGCAGTCCTCGGACTGTCCTGGAACCCGGCTCGGATTGTCCGATTTTCCGAGGTGCGGTACTGGAGGCTCGGTTGCAATTTACGTCCGCCGAGGGGTAGCGGACTGTCCGCCAGGCTCGCCGACTGCCCGCCGTACACCCGCAGACTGTCCGCCAGGGACCTCCCAGATTTGGTTAAGTCCTTTTCTTCTTGAGTTGTGCTTCCACTTTGCAACTTGTTTGGACTTGTTCCTAGGGTTGGTAGGTCCGCTATGACTACGTGACCTTGGCAAGCTCGTGTGGGAATCCTTGGTTGTGGATTTGGGGCATAGGTCGAGTTCATCCTTTGGGAAGAATTTTTATCGGCTCCCATTCACTCCCCCCTCTCTGGTCGCCTAATCGGTCCTTCAATTGGTATTAGAGCTAGTTATAGATCTTCGTGATTCTAACCAATCTAAGATCCAAAGATGGCATACCAGGAACGGGGTTCGGGTCCTCCACACTTTGATGGTAAGAACTACCAGATGTAGCAGAGGCGGATGGCTGCTTTCCTCCGCGGCAAGGGTCAGATCCTTTGGGATGTTCATCTGATTAACTTCCTAGCTCCAGGATCGAGGTATTTGCACGACGCCAACAACAAGGCGGTCGGCTACTTGTTTCGTGCTATGTGTCAATCCGAATTCGATCGGGTTCAGACAGAGGACTTGGCTTGTAGGATTTGGGAGGAGCTGAAGAATGATCACACTGGGAACGCACAGGTTCAGTCTCGGCTGTTCACGACCTACCGGAGAGAGTACGAGAACTTCACTCATCTCCCTGGTGAGTCCATTGACGCCATGTTCCAGCGGTTCACTGTGATTGTGAACAACATGAGGGCTAATGTGGCCGCGCTCCCGTATGATGATCATAACAGGGCTGTGAAGCTCCTGCACTCTCTGGATCGTACCGTGTGGAGTGAGAAGGTCGAGGCCATTCTTGAGTTGGAGAAGTATGAGACCCTCACGGTGGACGAGCTGTTCTCCAAGCTCAAGTCATCCGAGGTGGACCGTGGGGTGCGAGCAAGGATCGAGAACCTGACTGACCCTCATAGTCTGGCTCTCATTTCTGGACCAAGGACTAACGCTAACATGTCTTCGAGACAGTTCTCTCTGTCTTGTCTTGTGTCCATGCCAGATGAGGAGTTTGACGTGCTGGGCGAGGAGGATCTCGCGGAGCAAACGGTTCGAGCGCATGTACACGAACCGGAAGAACGCTCAGAGGAGCTCGGGCATGTGCTACCAGTGCGGAAAGCACGGGCACTTTATCGATGACTGCCCGCAAGCCATGGTGGTCAAGTCCGAGCACAAGCACCGTCTGAGGACTGACCACAAGCACCGCTCGAGGGACAACCACAAGGGAAAGAACAAGTACGAGCGGAGGCCGAGGAAGAGTGGTGGTCACAAGAAGAAGGAGCGCGCGATGGTTGCCAGAGCGAGCGACATCGACTCAAGCTCCTGCTACTCTTCATCAAGCTCAAGTGATGAAGAAGAGAATCGGCACAAGGGCAAGCGGTCAAGCAAGAACATCAACGGCTTGTGCTTCGCCGCCCAAGGCTTTTGCGGCATGGCACATATCTCCGCAAGCAAGAAGAGCAACAAGGATAACTCAGACTCTGACTCCAAGAATGAGGTAAACAATGATCCATCCTTCTTGGTAGCGGAGAATGCTAGGTTGAATGAATTGCTTGACAACCGTGATGATGTGCTTAGAAGACCAACAAGGAGAAGAGGGAGTATAGGTCTTTACTTGGAGAGGCTAAGGAGAAAGTGGTTGAGCTAGAGTCTTTGCTTGTTGATGCTAGGGCTCAAATAGATTCTCTGAAGTCTGCTGCTATTGTGACCGATGAACCTGAATGCACTGATTGTTCTGCTTTCCTTGGTGATTTGACTGCGCTTAAGGAAAAGTATGCCTCCAAGGTTGAGGAACTAGATGTGCTTAGGGTTGAGCTAGATGAGATGAAATCTAGGCCCTCCTTGCTTGGTGCTTGCACTTCGTGTCCTGTTTTGCATGAGAAACTAGATGTGTCGGTTGCTTATGCTACATCTCTAGAAGCTACTTTGAAAGCTCCTATTCCTGCATCATGCTCTACTTGTGAAGTAAATGCTGTGAAGAATTTAGAGCTTGCACACTATGTTGATCGTTTGTAGGATGAGAATGATGAGTTGAGGAAGATGATGGGTTGGTTGTCTGGTCATGAGCCTCGGCTCAGGATGATGATGGGCAAGCGCTTGGGTCGGATTAGGTTGGTGAGGGAAGTGGTGAGAATGAGGGGAAGATCGGTGATATCCCAGAACCACAAAAAACCTACCACAAAAATGCCTATGCTCCTAAGCCAAACCCTTTAGGAACCGACTAGACACAACTCCAGCTCCACCTTTGTTTCCTCCAAACACCGACAACTTCCAGAAACCCATCAAGTTCAAGAGTGACTCGGGGAATGTGTTCTTTGGGAAGAAGGGAGAGAAACCGAGTGAGGAGAAGCCAGAGCCCAAAGAGAGCCCAACACCAAAGCCAAAACCAAAACCCTTCCATTGTGAGAATTGTGGGAGGGATGGGCACCTAGCTGAGTTTTGCTTCAGGAGGGACCGCCCTTTTCGTGGTGTGCCTGAGCCTCTTATGGTGCCTAGGGGTGAGGGTGTGGTGCGTACCATTTACCCTCGAGAGAGGCGTGAGTTTGTGACTCTAGGTGAGCCACCACAGAGAGATGGTGGTAGGCGTGTTGGGTTTGGGCGTGGTGAGTTTGCTGGACGTTCCTTCGCTCGTGGTCAATACGAGTATGGGGGGAACGATCACAGCTTTAGGTCTCAGAGGAGCTACGGACCACGGTCTCCACCTCGTGGTACGCGTAGTCCTCCAAGGAGACGTGTGGGTGTTCCACCTAGGAGTGATAGGATGGATTTTGCTAACCCCACTTTTGAGCAAATGGCACGGCACTGGTTTGATTCATTTTGTACTAACCCCAGTGCTGAGTCGTTTGCTCACTCTCGCTCTCGTTTTTGATTTTCAGGTGGGAGGCTTGGAGGGCTTTTGGTTGATCGACTTCGGTTGCTCTCGACACATGACCGGAGATCGAAGGTGGTTCTCCAGCCTCGCCCCGGTGATGACCAAAGAGTACATCACTTTTGGGGATAATGGGAAAGGTAGAGTGCTTTCAGTGGGCACGGTGAAGGTGAAGGACCGGAATGGCGAACCAGAGTGGGGGGAGTGAATGGGAGCCGATAAAATTCTACTCAAGAATTCGGCCTATGAACCCAAGATCACTCGGATACCTCCGTAAACTTCTCTTGGCAAATCCACGTAGCCACTGGAGTGCTACTGGACCTAGGAGCAAGATTCAACCAACAGCCTCTGAAAACACGAAGCGGAAAACAACACGAACACAGCTGCTGGAAGCCAAAACCGGTCAGACCGATCCTCTAGGACTTAGCCTCTCATAGGCAGGGGAAACCGGTCAGGCCGGTTTGGCAAACCGGTCAGGCCAGTTTTGTCCAGGAAATCCCCAAAAGACCTTCAAGACCAAACCTAGCAAAACCACCTCAAGAACCCTCCAACCTTTGAACAAAAAAGCCATAACCTGAAGGAGACTCTCTTGTCCAAAAACACTTCACGACAGCCCACTGGGGCTAAACCGATCAGACCGGTTTGGGAAACCGGTCAGGCCTGTTTTGCCTGGACAGTCGGGAAGAACTCAGCCCGCGGGAAAAACTCAACCTTCACCTCCATCGATCTCCCGATTCGTTCCACGGATTCAAGTGAGACTTTGGGGATAGCTGGGGTACCTCTTGGGATACCTTTGGCTAGAAGCTCGGTCCCCAAAACCTACCCAATCAAGAGGAATTGGAAGTCAACGCTCAAGAACACCTTTCCACAAACTCCACCGAAAATCACCAAATCGAAGCCGTTTCGGAGGGTTTGCTGGACCAAAGTCACCAAGCAAAGAGGCACAAGGTCCTCATATGTGACATCCAACAAGAATCCCTCAAAGAAACACCCCCAAAACCCCACCACGAAAATCGACAAGAAAAGCTCCGAAAATCACCAAAAAGGGAAAATGGGAGAGACACAATCAAGCCTTGAGGAACCACGCCGAATCATCTATACATACCATGAAGGTTCATACAAGGTCTAGCTTGCCTCCCGATCATCCATCCCTCTTTCAAGATCTCACCATGAAGCTCTCAAGCTAGTCCTAGAAATCCTAAGGAAAATGGGAAGGAAAATAGCAAAGGGAAAATGAGCTTGGGTTCCAAGAGATGGCTGCCATCCTCTCACCACTTGGGTTATATGGAGGCTAGCCGAAAGACGAAACTACCCCTATTACATATACTTGGATACACGCCCACCAAGGGCACTTTGGGAAATTGTCGTCGTAACACCATCGGACGGATGCCTGGCGACCGCACTTCGCTTAGCCTCGACGCAAGCCTTGCGATCCCGACGCGTGTCCTCCGCTTCGAAGCTTCCCGGCGCCCTGCGACCCCAAACCGGTCAGACCGGTTTCACCAACCGGTCAGACCGATTCCGGCTTGACAGCCACGCCCAATCTTCGGCCTCGGCTTTGTGGCTTAGCCGAGTAACCCAGTGGTTTTCTAGTGAACCATTGCAAACCCCGCGAACTTGATGTAGGCTCCGCCAATCACCACTCATGACTTGGCTCCCACGAAATCCCGGCTCGACCTTGGTTTTGAGGCTCAACCAAGAAATCGTCCATGACTTCGTCTTGCTGTTCTTGCCACCATGCGGCCCGCACTTGACCCCGCTGGCCATCAGGTCCCTCGAACCAAGCCTACTTGTCTTCTCCACACCTGGAGGCCTCACCGGCAACGACCTTTCGCGCTTGTTCTTCACCTGCACCAACACCGGTCAAGCCGCAACCTGCACCTGCAATACTTAGCCAAGAGTCAGTCCACACAACGTTGTCAATCACTCATCACACAAGGAAGCGACCATCCACCGGTCCTCGAACCACACAGGCTCTCAATCTCCCCCTTGATGAGTGCATTGACAACACACACATTTGGTAACCAAAGAGAAAAGGAAAAGAAAAGAAACGACTTAAAAGAAACTCAAACAAGCGATCGAAAGCCAAAACAAAGGCAAAGAGCAAAAGACTCGGTCCCCTTGGGCAAGGGCGACGGCTCGACACAACTGAGTCAAAAACAAGCTGAAGCAAAGAGCACAAACCACCAAAGCAAAACGCAAAACACACAAGAGCTGCCCCTGCACATATGCACACTCCCCCTGAACATGTGGCAGCACTGGGCACAAACCAGTCATGCCGGTTCCAAACACCGGTCAGACCGATTAAACTCGGCAGAAGCTCACCCCCAAAAGCCAAAAATGCAAAAGAAATGCACAAGCTCCCTTTGACTGCTGGGATAGGTTCTAGGGATGCAATGCAACTTTTCTCCACCAACATTTCTCCCCCTTATTGCCAATGCATGAATCAAGGCTCAAATTTGAAAAAGATGCAACCTAGAGCTTCTCAAATAGACAAAATTCAACAAAGCATGCTACATACATCCAAATGAGCAAGTTAGATACTCTATAGCTTTGTATGGACAAAAACTACAAGATCACCAAGTTTCACAACCATTGGGTAAAGCTAAGATAGAAATGATCATTTTTGCGAAAAGTCATCCTCTCATGAGCAAAGACCTAAACATGAGCAAAGACCTAAACATGAGCAAAACATGTCAAAATGGCAAAGCCACACAAGTTTCATGCTAGGACAACCATTCTAAGCATAAGACCATCATAAACACCCACAAGCATCTCATGTCATGTCAAAGCCACCGAGCCATCTGCTTACTTCTAGATATGAGACTTCTCATTGGTTAGCAACATGCAACGGTTTAGCACCCAAAAGCAAATAAATTAAGCACATATGACATGGGAGCATATTTTCCAAGCAAGTTACATTTCATTTTCAGATTTAGATTTGGTACATGAAATGTCTTTGCAACAAAAAGGAACTTATGCCCCTCCACAAGATAAAGCATGGGGGCTAAACATTCATGATGGCAAATGAGCCTTTGGCCCCATATGCTCAAAACAAGCTATCCAAGCACAAATTAAGCATAAAAAAGCCACTAAAACATGTCATGATCATATAAAGGCATTTACTCACAAGAGAGCATACATATGACATTTTTCAAAAGCATAGCTATCAACCATGGATATAAAACAAGATCATCAAGAGCTAAGCCAAACTAACCATAGCATAACAAACTAGCTCACAAGATCATATATAGCACATCATGGTGAACAATGTATATAGGAGAAGCTTTCCCTACAAGATGCATATGAAACAAAATGCATGCAACCTAAGATACAAAGATGCCTATACATCATGTTACATATGCCATGCAAGATGCAAGAAGTGCACAAAGGAAAGCTATACATATGCTACAAAGGAGCTCCCACACACCCAACTCAAGAAATCAAGCACAAGCCAAGCTCCCCCCGCAAACGAGTGAAAGTTGCTTGATCTACGGGCTTGGTGAAAATGTCGGCTAGCTGGTCATGTGTGGGTACATGGATCAAAGAGATTTTCCCTTTCTCAACGTTGTCTCTCAGGAAATGATACCTCACTTCTATGTGCTTGGTTTTGGAATGGAGCACTGGGTTCTTTGCAACACTTGTGGCACTAGTGCGCTCACATTGAAGTGGGACATGGGTATACTCCTCACCAAAGTCGCTCATGGTGTATGTGATCCAAAGGAGCTGAGTGCAACAACTAGCTGCGGCCACATACTCTGCCTCGGTAGTGGATTGAGCAACACTCGATTGTTTACGGGAAGACCAAGACACCAAAGAAAAACCCAAGAACTGGCAAGTCCCAGAAGTGGACTTCCTATCCAACTGACACCCGGCAAAATCCGCGTCCGAAAATCCATGAAGAGCCAAAGAAGAAGATGCGGAGTACCAAAGGCCGAAGTCGGGAGTGTGTCGCAAATACCTGAATATGCGCTTGACTGCTTGCCGATGCGATGTCCTTTGAGACGCTTGAAAACGAGCGCACAGACATACCGAGAATTGGATGTCCGGCCTCATCACCGTCAAGTACAGGAGTGACCCGATCATGCTTTGGTACTCCTTCTGGTCCACGTGCTCACCTTCCTCGTCCGCATCAAGAGCTGTAGTCATACTCATAGGCGTCGCCATGGCCTTGGAGTCCTCCATCTTGAACTTCCTCACTATGTCCTTGGTGTACTTGGCTTGATGCATGAATGTTCCTTCCTTCGCTTGCTTGATCTGGAGCCGAAGGAAGAACTGCATCTCACCCATCATGCTCATCTCAAATTCCCTGCTCATGTCTTCTGCAAACCTTGCAACCAAAGAGTTAGACGAGCCACCAAAGACAATATCATCCACGTATACCTGCACAATTAGGATCTCTTTGCCCTGCCTGAGGAGAAACAAGGTCTGATCTACTTTCCCCATCTCGAAACCTCTCTCAAACAGGAACCCCCTCTAGGCGCCTGCTTCAACCCATACATCGCCTTCCTCAACTTGTACACCCGGTGGGGGCACTTCTCACTCTCAAACCACGGTGGTTGCCTCACATACACTACTTCCTTCAAAACACCATTTAGGAAAGCACTCTTCACGTCCATTTGGTACAATTTGAACCCTTGAGCCACGGAAAAGGCTAGAAGGATACTAATCGCCTCCAAATGGGCTACGGGAGCAAAGGTCTCCTCGTAGTCGATCCCCTCTTTCTGACTATACCCTTGCGCCACCAACCTCGACTTGTTTCTCACCACTTCTCCTTTCTATCCCTCTTTATTTTTCCACACCCATTTTGTCCCTATCGGCTTACAACCCAGTGGAGGATCCACTAACTCCCAAACTTGGTTCCTCTCAAAATTCTCCAACTCCTCATGCATCTAATTAACCCAATTGTGATCAGATAGCTCATGTCTAATGTCTTTGGACTCAAAAGTAGCAACAAAAGCAGCATGAGCAAAGTGAGAATTGTTCCGAACCCTCGACCGTGTAGTACGTTCATTGATGTCACCAATGATCCTCGAAGCTGGGTGATCCACTTGAACTCGCCTGGGAGGTTCTCGCCTTGAAGCTACCTCCCCCTCAACAACAGCTTCTCCTTGATCTGGGTTTGTCGTCGTAGGTGTGGGAGAGGGCCCGTTCTCGATCGTAGTCGAAGTAGTAGGTACATGCTCAGCCGTGGGAACCACACCGCCATCTTCATCATCTCCATGTTCATGCTCCTCCTCCTGAAAAATCTCCTCGCCAAGTTCCTCGTCACCTGCACACTCAAAAACAAGCTGACTACGTGGCTGTGTCTCGTCGAAGGTAACCTCGCAAGTCTCCACGATTTGGTTAGTTTCAAGATTGAGCACTCGAAAGGCTCTAGAATGAGACGCATAACCAAAGAAAATGCCATCGACAGACCTAGCCTCGAACTTGTCCAACTTCTTACCTTTCTTCAGGATAAAGCATTTGCACCCAAACACATGAAAGTGACTCACCTTGGGGGTTCTACCGTGCATCAACTCGTAGCAAGTTTTCTTCTTATGCACCCTAAGGTAAATCCTCTTCGACACATAGCACGCGGTATTCACCGCCTCAGCCCAGAACCTTCTCGAAGTCCTATGCTCATCGAGCATCGTCCGAGCCATCTCGCACAAGGTTCTGTTTTTCCTTTCCACCACGCCATTCTGGGAGGCGTATACGGACTAGAGAACTGGTGTTCAAGACCCAAGTCATGGCAAAAGGTTTCGAAATGAGAGTTTCTAAATTCCGAGCCATTGTCACTGCGAATCGCTCGTATGGCATCTCCGTGCCTCTCGTTTTTCAACCTCGAACAAAACCAAACGTCTCCCCTTTCTCCTCCAAAAAGAAAACCCACGCATACCGAGAGTAGTCGTCCACCACAACCAGGACGTACAACTTCCCACCCACGGATCTCACACGAGCTGGGCCAACAAGGTCCATATGGAGCAGCTCGCATGGACGCTCTGTCATCACATCGGTGAGGGGTGGATGGGAAGAGGCTACCATCTTAGCATGCCGACACGGCGCACAAACCAACTCTTTTTCAAACCTCAACCGTGGCAATCCTCGAACCAAATTGAGTTTACTCAAGCGAGACAAAAGGTCGAAGCTTAAGTGACCCAACTTCCTATGCCACTTCCACAACTCACTCGAAGAACCAGCCAAGAAACAATGAGCCACACCAGAAGACTGAGAGAAATCCGCTCGGAAAACTTGACCCTCGGGAACGACCATGCAAACTAGGTCCCCTCGAGAATCAAAAATCCGAGAATCACTAGGCCGAAATAACACCCCAAAACCCTCATCCAACAGCTGGGACACAGAAAGCAAATTCAACCCGAGCGATTGAACAAGAGCAACACGCCTGAGAGTGACCTTGTCACTCACCTTAATCTCGCCTTCTGAAAGCACACGCCCTCGCCCATTGTCCCCAAAGGTGATGTATCTCTTGGACACCACCGGGACGAGACTTGAGAACCACCCCTTGTCTCCGGTCATATGCCTCGAGCAACCGGAGTCAATCAACCAAACGTTCCTCAAGTCTCCCACCTGAAATTAAAAAATGAGCACGTGAGTGAACAAACAACTTAGCACCGGGGTTAGTACCAAAAGAGTAAAATCAGTGCCGAGCCATTTGCTCTAAAGTGGGGTTAGCACGAACCATATCATCACGCCTATCAAAGCTACCACCACGAAAACCACCATGGGAACGACCACTAGGGAACCACCCCTGTCTTACTGGAGGAGAACGAAAACCACGAAAGGAAGACCGTGGACCGTTCCTCCTCTCCATCTCAAAGCTACGACTCCTCCCACCATCGTATTGAGCACGAGGTGGAGAACGTCTAGCAAACTGACCACCACCAGACTCACCATACCAAACATATGCACCATGACCAAAAGACCTGAATCGAGCCTCATCACGAGCACGAAAACCAAACTGGTCACCCTGCTGCCTCCAAACCGGTCCGACCGGTTCTGGAACCGGTCTAACTGGTTTCTCTATACGAGCAGCCCAAACCAGTCTGCTCGGTTTCCAAATTAGTCTGACCGGATTAACTCGTCCAGCAGGGTCCCTTCCACCCAAAGCACTCTTTACTCCCCAAGCCAGAACTGTGCGAACAATGTCTTTACCCCTAGGTAGTGGCATACGAGACTCAGGCACACCATGAGATGGGTTGTACCTGTCCTTGTTTGCCCACTCCTTAGCCATTTTCTCCTCTCGCTTCCTCTTGAAGCAAAACACTCCTTTGTGACCATCTCTCCCACAATAGTCACAATGAAACCGGATTGATTTTGGCTTTGGTTTTGGTTGGGGTTGCTCGCTTGGTTTCTCCTCACTCGGCTTCTCACCCTTCTTCTCTCCAACCACACTCTCCTTAGAGCTCACAAACTTCACCGGTTTTTGGAAATCATTTGTTGGGTGAGGAAATATGGGTGGATCTGGAGTTGTGTTAAGTTTGTTTCTCTGTGGGTTGGGCTTAAGAGCATAGGCATTTTTGTGGAAGGTTTTTGGTGGAGCTTGGATATCACCAATCTTCTCTCCTTCCTCACCACTACACTCTCCAATCTTATCCGACCCAAGCGCTTGCCCATCATAGCTCTTGTATGCCTCTATCATCATCCTAAGCTGTGGTTCATGACCCGACAACCAAACCATCATTTTCCTCAACTCATCGTTCTCATCCTGCAAGCGATCAACATAATGTGCAAGTTCCAGATTCTTCAAAGCATGCAATTCACAAGTAGAGCAAGAAGTGGGAACATGTTCTTTCAACTTAGCCTCAAGAGAAACAGTGTAAGCATGCATCTCATCAATCTTTCCATGCAAAATAGGGCAAGAAGTGCAAGCACCAAGCAAAGCAGGTCTAGACTTAAGCTCAGCCACTTCAACCCTAAGCACATCTAGTTCCTCACACGTGGAGGCATGCTTATCCTTAAGAGCAGTAAGGTCAGCTAGGTACACAGAGCAATCACAGCAATCAACCTCATCAGAAACAACAGGTGAAGCCTTAAGCGAATCTATCTCAAGCTTAGCATCAAGGTTCTGTGTCTCTAACTCAGCTACTCGGTTCCTACCATCTTCTAGTGAGGCCCTAAGCTCCTTCCTCATCTTCCTTGCCTCTCTAAGCATGTCATCACGGTTATCAAGTAACTTGCCAAGACGCTCATTCTCCTCACGCAAGAAGGGAAGCTCATCACGTACCTCATCCTCAAGGTTGAAGTCCGAGTCACTCTGGTGACTCTTCTTGCTGCCGGAGCTACATGCCATGCCGCAGAAGCCATCTCTTGCGAAACAGCTCAGCCCGCTCAAGTTCTTGGATGACTTCTTGCTCTTGCGCCGATCACCTTCATCTTCGCTACTACTCGAGCTCGAGGAAGAGTAGACGGAGCTGGAGTCGACATCGCTTGCTCCGACCATCGCTCGGGCCTTCCTGCTGCGGCCGTACTTCTTCCTCGATCGTCGCTCGTCCTTGTTCTTGTGCTTGTGCTTGTGATCGCGCCTCGATCTGTGCTTGTTGTCCGTCTTCGATCGGTGCTTGTAGCCGTCCTTGTTCTCCATCTTCTCGGGGCAGTCGGCGACGAAGTGTCCTGGCTTGCCGCACTGAAAGCATGTCCCCGCGTTCCTCCTTGTGTTCACCTAGTTCTCGTGCATCCTCTCGAACCTTCTGGTCAGCAGCGCCAGCTCGTCCTCTCCAAGTACATTGAACTCCTCATCTGGCAAAGACATCAAAGAGGACAAAGAGTACATCCTGGTGGATGGGTTAGCGTTAGACTTTGCATCTGAACCACCGATGAGGGCAAGACTATGAGAGTCAGTCGAGCCCTCAAGCTGGGCTGTCATACCACGGTCCACCTCAGCCGACTTGAGCTTCGAGAACAGCTCGTTCACCGTCAAGGTGTCATACTTCTCGGACTCAAGAATAGCCTCGACCTTTCTGTCCCATACTGTATGATCCAGCGAGTGCAAGAGCTTCACGGCTCTATCATGATCATCGTATGGGAGCACAACCATATTGGCTCTCATGTTGTTCACCACAACCGTAAACCGCTGGAACAAGGCGTCAATGGACTCACCGGGGAGATGAGTGAAGTTCTCGTACTCTCTCCGGTAAGTCGCATACATCCGAGCCTGAATCTGAGCATTCCCAGCGTGAGCATCCTTCAACTGCTCCCAAATCCTACAAGCTAGGTCCTCTGTCTGAACCCGATCGAATTCGGGTTGACACAGAGCACGAAACAAGTAGCCGACCGCCTTGTTATTGGCATCGAACGTGTCCCTCGATCCCGGAGCAAGGAAGTTAATCGGATGAACATAAGTTGTGTTCACCGTAACGTCCCAAAGGATCTGACCCTTGCCACGGAGGAACGCAGCCATCCGTCTCTGTCACATCTGGTAGTTTTTCCCATCGAAGTGCGGAGGACCCGATCCCCGTTCTTGGTATGCCGTCTTTGGCTCTTAGACTGGTTAGAGTCAATAAAGACCCGTAACCTGATCGGATACCACTTGAAGGACCAGAACGGCAAACCAGAGAAGGGGGGAGCGAATGGGAGCCGATAAAAATTCTACTCAAGAATTCGGAAGCCAACACAGCTGCTGGAAGCCAAAACCGGTAAGGTCGGTTTCTGAAACCGGTCAGATCGATCCTCTAGGACTTAGCCTCTCACAGGCAGGGGAAACCGATCAGGCCGGTTTTGTCCAGGAAATCCCCAAAAGACCTTCGGGACCAAACCTAGCAAAACCACCTTAAGAACCCTCCAACCTTTGAACAAGAAAAGCCATAACCTGAAGGAGACTCTCCTATCCAAAAACACTTCACGACAGCCCACTAGGGCTAAACCGGTCAGACCAGTTTGGGAAACCGGTCCAGCCGGTTTTGCCTGGACAGTCGGGAAGAACTCAGCCCGCGGGAAAAACTCAACCTTCACCTCGATCGATCTCCCGATTCGTTCCACGGATTCAAGTGAGACTTTGGGAATAGCTGGGGTACCTCATGGGCTACCTTTGGCTGGAAGCTCGGTCCCCAAAACCTACGCAATCAAGAGGAATTGGAAGTCAACCCTCAAGAACATCTTTCCACAAACTCCACCGAAAATCACCAAATCGAAGCCGTTTTGGAGGGTTTGCTGGAGCAAAGTCACCAAGCAAAGAGGCACAAGGTCCTCATATGTGACATCCAACAAGAATCCCACAAAGAAACGCCCCCAAAACCTCACCACAAAAATCGACAAGAAAAGCTCTGAAAATCACTAAAAAGGGAAAATGGGAGAGACACAATCAAGCCTTGAGGAACCACGCCGAATCATATATACATACCATGAAGGTTCATACAAGGTCTAGCTTGCCTCCCGATCATCCATCCCTCTCTCAAGATCTCACCATGAAGCTCTCAAGCTAGTCCTAGAAATCCTAAGGAAAATCGAAAGGAAAATAGCAAAGGGAAAATGAGCTAGGGTTCCAAGAGATGGCTGCCATCCTCTCACCACTTGGGTTATATGGAGGCTAGCCGAAAGACGAAACTACCCCTATTACATAAACTTGGATACACGCCCACTAAGGGCACTTTGGGAAATTGTCGTCGTAACACCATCGGACGGATGCCTAGCGACCGCACTTCGCTTAGCCTCGACGCAAGCCTTGCGATCCCGACGCGTGTCCTCCGCTTCAAAGCTTCCCGGCGCCCTGTGACTCCAAACCGGTCAGGCCGGTTTCACCAACCGGTCATACCGGTTCCGGCCTGACAGCCACACCCGGTCTTCGGCCTCAGCTTTGTGTCTCAGCCGAGTAACCCAGTGGTTTTCTGGTGAACCACTGCAAACCCCGCGAACTTGATGTAGGCTCCGCCAATCACCACTCATGACTTGGCCCCCACGAAGTCCCGACTCGACCTTGGTTTTGAGGCTCAACCAAGAAACTATCCACGACTTCGTCTTGCTGTTCTTGCCACCATGCGGCTCGGACTTGACCCCGCTGGCCACCGGGTCCCACAAACCAAGCCTACTTGTCTTCTCCACACCTGGAGGCCTCACCGGCATCGACCTTTCGTGCTTGTTCTTCACCTGCACCAACACCGATCAAGCCGCAACCTGCACCTACAATACTTAGCCAAGAGTAAGTCCACACAACGTTGACAATCACTCATCACACCAAGAAGCGACCGTCCACCGGTCCTCGAACCACACAGGCTCTCAGAAGGTGAGCGTGTCTGTGACTCTTAGGCGTGTTACTCTTGTCAAGTCTTTGGGGTTCAATCTTCTTTCGGTGTCCCAACTTCTTGATGAGGGTTTTTAAGTCCATTTCAAAATGGGTGCTTCTCATGTTTTGGATTCTCGAGGTGATTTTGTGTGCACGATCATCCCCGAGGGTTAGATTTTCAGAGCCGATTTTTCTCAGTGTGTTGGCTCTTCTCGTTGTTTGGTTGCTGGTGTTTCGGCGGAGCTTTGGAAATGGCATAGGAGACTAGGTCACTTGAGTTTTGACTTGTTGTCACACTTGAGTGGGCTAGGTTTTGTCCGAGGATTGCCTAAGTTGAAATACCAAAAGGACTTGGTATGTGCTCCGTGTAGGCATGGTAAGATGGTCGCCTCCTCTCACCCCCCTCTGATATCCGTTATGACAGAGAGGCCATGCGAGCTGTTCCATATGGACTTGGTTGGTCCAACTCGTGTTTGCTCGGCGGGTGGGAAATGGTACGTCCTTGTGATAGTGGAAGACTATTCTCGCTATGCTTGGGTCTTCTTTTTGGCTGACAAGGGGGAGACATTTGGTTTTGTCTGGGATCTAATCTTAAGGTTGAAGAATGAGAGGAATGGAGATGCTATTCGACAATTTGTTGCGACAATGGCACTAAATTTAAAAATTCTCGTTTCGAAACCTTTTGTCATGATTTGGGTCTCGAACATCAGTTCTCTTCTCCCTATGTGGCTTGTCAGAATGGTGTGGTTGAGAGGAAAAATCATTCACTTTGTGAGATGGCTTAGACGATGCTCGACGAGCATAGGACTCCGAGGAGATATTGGGCTGAGGCGGTGAATACCGCGTGCCATGTTGGGAACCGGATTTTTCTTCGGGCCTTCTTGAACAAGACGTGCTATGAGCTCATGCACGGGCGAGCACCTAGAGTGAGCCATTTCAGTGCTTTTGGTTGTCAGTGCTTTATTCTCAAGAAGGGTAGGCTTGATAAGTTTGAGTCGAGGTCTTCCAATGGGATCTTTTTGGGTTATGCGAGTCATTCTCAAGCATTCTGTGTGCTCAACCTTGATACTAACCTAGTCATGGAAACTTATGAGGTTACCTTCGACGAGACCCAGCCATGCAGTTCGTCTATTTTTGAGTGTGCAGGTGATGACAAGATTGGCAAGAAGATCTTTGAGGACGAGGAGGATGATGCTGGAGAGGACGATGGTGATGATGGTGAAGCTCCAGCCGAGCATGTACCCTCTACTTCCACTACGACAACTACGGTGTAGGATGGCCAATCCCCTACCCTGACTACGATCCAACAAGATCAAGTGGAAGCAGCTGCTGAGGGGGAGGTTTTCTCCAGGTGGGAGGCACCGAGGCGCATTCAAGTTGATCATCCTCCCTCAAGAATCATCGGTGACATCAACGAACGTACGACGCGGCCGAGGTCCAGAAATGCTTCTCACTTTGCTCATTCAGCTTTTGTTGCTACCTTTGAGCCGAAAGACATTGGACACGCCCTCTCTAATCCTATTTGGGTGAACGCAATGCATGAGGAGTTAGAGAATTTTTGAGAGAAACCAAGTTTGCGAGTTGGTAGAGCCACCATCACATTGCAAACCTATCGGGACAAAATGGGTGTGGAGGAACAAAGAGGGTGAGAATGGTGAGGTGGTGAGAAACAAATCGAGGTTGGTTGCTCAAGGCTTTAGTCAGAAGGCGGGGATAGATTATGAGCAGACATTTGCTCCTTTTCTGTGGCTAAAGGGTTCAAATTGTACCAAATGGATGTGAAGAATGCCTTTCTGAATGGGTTTTTAGAAGAAGAGTGCTGAGTTTCATTGGGTGTATAGGCCGAGGAAGGCATTGCATGGGCTGAAACAAGCTCCCCGTGCCTGGTATGGCCGTATGAGGGGGTTCTTGTTCAGCAAGGGGTTTGAGATGCGCAAAGTAGATAAGACTCGTTTTCTTCTCAGGCAGGGTGATGATATCCTAATTGATTAGGTGTACGTGGATGATATTGTCTTTAGCGGCTCGTCTCACTCTTTGGTTGCAAGGTTGCAGAGGACATGAGCAAAGAATTCGAGATGTCTATGATGGGAGAATTGTAGTTTTTTCTCGGGCTTCAGATCAAACAGGCGAAGGAGGGAATCTTTGTGTATCAAGCCAAGTACACGAAGGACATCCTCAAGAAGTTCAAGATGGACGACTGAAAGCCCCTGTCGACACCGATGAGTACGACTACAGCACTGAATGCGGACGAGGATGGAGAGCCCGTGGACCAGAAGGAGTACCGGAGCATGATCGGCTCCCTCTTGTACTAGACGGCGACGAGGCCGGACATTCAATTTTCAGTGTGTCTGTGCGCTCGTTTTCAGGTGTCGCCGAGGACTTCACATCGGCAGGCCGTCAAGTGGATTTTCAGGTATCTTCGATACACTCCTGAGCTCGGTCTTTAGTACTCGGCGTCCTCTTCTCTTTGGTTGCTTGGGTTTTCGAATGCCGTCTTTGCGGGGTGTCGAGTCGATAGGAAGTTGACTTCGGGGACGTCCCAGTTTTTGGGTTCCTCGCTTGTTTCTTGGTCTTCTCGCAAACAATCTAGTGTAGCTCAGTCTACCCCAGAAGCCAAGTATGTCGCTGCCGCTAGTTGTTGCTCCCAGCTACTTTGGATCACATACACGTTGAGTGACTTTGGTGAGGAGTGTACCCATGTTCCTCTCATGTGTGATAGCACGAGTGCCATTAGTGTTGCCAAAAACCCTGTGCTCCACTCCAGAACCAAACATATAGAGGTGAGGTACCACTTCCTAAGAGACAATGTTGAGAAGGGAAACATAGACCTCATCCATGTGCCAATCGAAAAGTAGCTTACCGATATCCTAACCAAGCCTTTGGACCAAGCTACATTTGCTCGTTTGCGAGGGGAGCTTGGAGTGGTTTTTCCTTTTTGAGCTTCGGTTGGGGGTCTAATGTGCATATGCATGTTGCATTTTCATTTATGTATCTGTTGACACTTTTCTAGTCAACACACACGAGTGCTAGATCACGCGGAACGTCGAAACGCTGAACTCGCCGAGCTCCTGCCCGGACCGGTCTGACCGGTCAGGGGCACCGGTCTGACCGGTGGCTGCAGAGGCGCGGTGAAAGCCTAAGATCGCCACCTCGGGAGGGACCCCGTCGGAGGTGGCGCGCGTAGGGTTGCTCTGAGGTCGGCAAGGCCACTCAGAATGTCCCTGATCGTCATGGAGACAAACAAGGAAAGCACGAAGTTGGAAAAGCTAGGGTTTGAGAGATAAAAGTTGTAAAAAGTAATGATCGATTGGGTGATAGCTCCTCAAACGGCCGTGGCCCTTTATATTTATAGGGTGGGGAGGTCTTGCCCCGCAAGGAATCCTTTTACAAGTCGAAATTCACTAGGACTCCTCAATTCTACATAGACTCGGGGTCCACCGGTCAGACTAGTCAGGCCCACCGGTCAGACCGGTGTGGCTGTTGCCGGATCGGCTACAGGACCCCCGACCGGTCAGACCGTCCAGGGACACCGGTCTAACCGGTGGCGTCAGCCTGATCGGCTTTGTGCCAATTTTGGGTGCGAACAGTATCATAACATGCTTGCATCTTTATATCATAGACTGCATTTGTATCATATGCTTTAGGAATGTGCTTCTCCTATATACTTTGATCACTATGATATGCTAGATGTGAGCTTATGACCTTGCTAGTGATGCTCATGTGATGTATAGCTATGCTCTTGATAATTTTGGGATGTATATGCATGTGGATGGCTTATTTTTGTGAAAATGCTATATATGATCCTCTCTTATGAGTTGAATGCCTTTCATGTTCAAATTGTGTGCATATGGCTATATCTTGCTTAATTTGTTCTTGGGAATCATGTTCTTTTCTTTTGGGGTCAAAGACCCATTTGTCATTATAAATGTTTAGCCTACATGCTATCTTGTGGAGAAGCCTAAGCTTCTTTTTGCCGCAAAGGCACTTCATGTACCATGCTTAATTTGAAATCATGAAATTGGTATATGAAATGCTTGTGCTTGAAAAATATGCTTCTATGTCATTTATGTGATTTAAATTCCTTAACTTGGGTGCTAAACCATTGCATGATGTTCACCATTGAGAAGTCTCATGTTTAGAAGTGGACACATGCCTCGTTGGCTTTGACATGACATGAGATAGCTTGTAGGTGTTTGTGATGATCTTGTGATGAGAATTTGTGACCTTGTTTATATGTTGTTTGTGCTCATTTTGGCCATGTTTAGGTCCTATGCTCATGAGAGGGAAATTTTGTGAAAAATGCTTCATTTTGATCATGGCCATGTCACATGCTTATATGTTCCTATTTATCTTGTTGGCGATGCTTGTACTAAATTTGTGGCTATCTTGCTTGCTATGTCTCATTTTTAGTATGTTGTAGTGCTCTTTGTCTATTTGAGAAGCACATGCTTGCATTTGTAGACTTGATTCATGCATTACCAACAAGGGGGAGGAAAGTACCCAATTCATGCATCCATAGGAAGTTTTGCATCAAGGGGGAGAAAAATTGGGAGAAATGCATTTGTTCAGGGGGAGATTGCATTCATGCATTTGGGGGCTCTTTGTCGCCTAATTTTAGTTGTGCTCTTTTGCCGATGGTGTCGAGCCCTTTTGCCTCACCTTGAGGAGTCAGCAATTTTGGAGCATTTTATCTCGGTTGTGTCGAGCCGTTGCCCTTGTCTTAGGGGACTGAGATTTTTCTCTCTCAAGTGATCTTGTTTTTGACTTTTGTTTGGCTTTTGATCACTTGTTTGAGTTTTTCATTTGTTTCTTTTCTTTTCTCTTTTTCTCTGAATTGGTTACTATGTGTGAGTTGTCAATGCACTCATCAAGGGGGAGATTGAGGACCGGAGCGTCCGAGGACCGGTGGATGGTCGCTCCTGGCTGTGATAAGTGATTGACAACATGGTGTGGACTGACTCTTGGCCGAGTATTACAGGTGCAGGTTGCGGCTTGATTCGTGTTGGTGCAGGTGAAGAGCGGGTGCGAAAGGTCTTAGCCTTGTGGGGCCTCCGAGGAGTGCAGAGACAAGTAGGCTCGGCTCGATGGACCCAACCGGTGGCCGAACGAGATCAAGTGCGGGCCGCATGGTGGCAAGAAAAGCAAGACGAAGTCGTCGATCGGAGCCAGTGCAGGGTAGCGGCTCACGACCGGAGTCTGCACGTGGGGTTTGCGGTGGTTCACCACAAAACCGTCGGGTTACTTGGTTGAGCCACAAAACCAAGACCGGAGGCTCGGCGGGCAGAGACGGGATCTGGGCGTGCCGAGAAGCTTCGATGCCAGTGGACACACGGCGGGATCACAGGGCTTGCGTCGGGAGGATGCGGACTGTGGCAAAGGTGTGGCCGTCTGATGAAGAGGAGTACTACTTGACCATATTGCCCCTAAGGGGTGTGTATCTCATTTCTAGTTCTAGGGGTAGCTTGGTCATTTGCCCAACCCAGAGGGACTCCATATATATAGCTCTAGGGTTTCTGGGCAAACCATCCATCCAGACTGCTTCTCATTTCCCTGCTCCATAGGCTTAGATTTTCTTCACCGTTTTGTACAGAATCATTTGCCCAACCCAGAGTGTATGGAAGCTTTCATGGTTGCGTCGATTTCCTTCTTGTAGCTCGAGTGGTTTTTGTGTCTTTTTCGGGCTATTTTCGTTGGATTTTTGTGCGCGCCTTGTTCCTTCCATTCTGAGTTGTTTGAGTCTAGATTTCTTTGTGGGGATCATGGATAGATGTCTTGTGCATCTTTGTGCTTGATCTTGACCCCTCAAACTCCGAATTTGGCCTCCGATTGAAGGATTTCGGTTGGAACCCTTGCTTTTTGTGTGAGCTCAGTAGAACTTCGATTCCCGGCGATTTAGTTGGTTTGAGGTCTCAAGTTTTGGGGCATAGCATCCCCTAGGGACGCTTCACATCTCCCCCAAATCTTGTCTCAAGAGCTCAAGTCGTTTGGGAGATCGGGTGAAGGATTTGGAGGGTTGACTTCGCGGGGTCGGGCTGTTTCTGCTTTGTTTGAGGCCGGCGGACCGTCCGCCTGTGGCCTGCGGACTGTCCGCGCGCCCCCCCTGTTCGTCAGTTGTTCGTCGCGTGTTCTTGAGTTTGTGAGCACGAGTCATTTTGATCCGCGAAGTGGCTAGGGTTTTGTTGCACGTGGTTTGCGGACTGTCCGCCTGCAACCCTCGGACTATCCGCCAAGCTCGGACTGTCCGCGAACCTTGCTCGGACTGTCCGATTTTCCGAGGTGCGGTACTGGAGGCTCGGTCGCAATTTATGGAGTGTCCGTCGAGGGGTAGCGACTGTCCGCCAGGCTCGCAGACCGTCCGCCGTGCAACCGCGGACTGTCCGCCGTACACCTGCGGACTGTCCGCCAGGGACCTCCCAGATTTGGTTAAGTCCTTTGCTTCTTGAGTTGTGCTTCCGCTTTGCAACTTGTTTGGACTAGTTCCTAGGGTTGGTAGGTCCGCTGTGACTACGTGACCTTGGCAAGCTCGTGTGGGAATCCTTGGTTGTGGATTTGGGGCATAGGTCGAGTTCATCCTTCAGGAAGAATTTTTATCGGCTCCCATTCACTCCCCCCCTCTCTGGTCGCCTAATCAGTCCTTCACGTGTAGATCCAGCTCTAGATGATACCCCTGAACCACAAGCATCGGAGGTTGAGACTTCTCAATCCTCAGCGCCCCAGTTGGCGTTTGAGGATGATCTTTTTGAAGATTATGGAAACACGTCAAACTACCAGTGTAGAGGGAAACCGTCGATCCGAGTCACTCCCCCTGATCCCGAGGAAATTGCCTTCTTTAGGAACACTGTTTGAGAGTTGACAGCCATTACCTCTTCAGATTAGCCTATCTCATTCAACCCTCACTTGCCTCATGCGTGGTAGGCAGATAAATGCCCTCTACAACCCTTTGGTTGGAGCTAACATCATCTCAAGTGCTTGCGCTCTAGAATTAATTCTTCGGAGATGAACCCTTAGTTCCTACCAACACTACCGCCATGACTCCTTACGGAGAAACCATGGACGAGATGGGAATCCTCAGTCAGGTACCCATCACCTGTGGTGGTGTTCAGTCCATCCTTGACTTTCATGTTTTCGATATTCAGAGTTTCGATGTCATGATTGGACTTCCCGTTGAGAAATTTCTCACAGAAGTTCCAACTCAAGGTAGGCTAGATATCTGTGTAGGAAAAGAAGTTCTATCAGTTAAGATTGCTAGAGCCAAACACGCAGTGACAGATACTTCTCCCGATCCTGAATGGATCGAGGAAGTCAGAGCAATCATCCCGGTAGAATTACCAGAATCCTTCCTCGATGAAAATGCTGGGGAATTTATAGAGGAGGAGGCCGAACCTGCTGAACCTATAGACATTTCAGGTTGCACGTTTCCTCCTTAACCTCCCATTGAACTCAAACCCCTGCCTGATGGGCTTCGCTATGTTTTCCTTCATGAGGATACTGAGTCCCCAATGATCGTAAGTGATAAACTCATAGATGAGGAATCCCGAAGACTCATTTCGATCATAGAAAAACACCAAGCCGTCTTTGGATATTCTCTCAAGGATTTGAAGGGAATAAGCCATTCTCTTTGCACCCATCGCATCCATGTAGATTCTGAAATTCCGCCCTCTAGAGAACCTCAGAGGAGGTTAAATAACGCGATGAGGGAAGTTGTCAAGAAAGAGGTTCTGAAGCTCCTGCTCGCCGGGATCATCTATCCCGTGTCGTATAGTGAATCTCTCCAACTTTCTCATCTCTCTCACCACTACTCTCACCAATCTTATAGCCCCAAGAGCCTGACCATCAAAGCGCTTGAAAGCCGCTATTATGATGCCAAGCTGAGGCTCTTGGCCCAACAACTAACCCAACAACTTTCTCAACTCGTCATTCTCATCCTGCAAGCGATCAACATAATGTGCAAGTTCCAGATTCTTTATAGCATGCAATTCACAAATAGAGTAGGAACTAGCAATAGGAGATTTCAATTCAGCCTCAAGCGAAACAATGCGAGAACGAGATTTAGCAAGATTTTCATGCAAAACAAGACAAGAGGTGCACACCCCTAGCAAAGCAGGTCTAGACTTCAGCTCAGTCAACCCAACCCTAAGCACATCTAGTTCCTCACACTTGGAGGCATGCTTTTCCTTAAGAGTAGTCAAATCAGCTAGGAAAACAGAACAATCACCACAATCAACTTCATCAGAAACAATAGGAGAAGCCTTAAGCGAATCTATCTCAAGCTTAGCATCAGGGTTCTGTGTTTCTAGCTCAGCCACCCTATTCCTCGCATCATCAAGCGAGGCCCTAAGCTCTTTCCTCATTTTCTCATCACGATTATCAAGCAACTTCACCAACTCCTCATTTTCCTGGTGCAAGTAGGAGATTAAATCATGTACCTCGTCCTCGGAGTTAGAGTCTGAATCATCCTTCTAAATCTCCTTGCTGCCGGAGTTGTGTGCTATGCCGCAGAAGCCGTCTTGTGCGAAGTAGCTCAACCCGCTGAGGTTATTAGACACCTTCTTGCTCTTGCTCCGATCACCTTCGTCTTCACTGCTACTATAGCTCGAGGTGGAGTAGGCGGAGCTAGAGTCGACGTCGCTCGCACCGTTCATCGCTCGAGCCTTCTTGCCGTGGCCGTCCTTCCTCCTCGATCTCCACTCGTCCTTGTTCTTGTGTTTGTGTTAACTCCTCGAGTGGTACTTGCCCTCCATCTTTGGCCGATGCTTGTAGTTGTTCATGGCCTCCATCTCCTTTGGACAGTTGGCGACGAAGTATACTTGCTTGCCACACCGAAAGCATGTCCGTGAGTTCCTCCTTGTGTTCTCCCGGTTCTCGTGCACCCTCTCGAACCTCCTGGTCAACAGTGCCAGCTCGTCCTCTCCAGGCACGTCGAACTCCTCATCTGGTAAAGACATCAAGGAAGACAGAGAGTACATCCTAGAGGATGGGTTAGCGTTAGTCCTAGCACCTGAGCCTTTGACGAGAGCGAGACTATGCGAGTCAGTCGGGCCCTCAATCTTCGCTGTCACCCCAAGGTCCACCTCAGCCGACTTGAACTTCGAGAACAACTCGTCTACCGTCAGGGTCTCATATGTGCTCGACTGTAAGATGGCCATGACCTTTCTGCCCCAAATGGTACGATCCAGCGAGTGCAAGAGCTTCATAACTCTGTCATGATCATCGTACGAGAGCACGGTCACATTGGCCCTCATGTTGTTCACAATCACCGTGAACCGCTGGAACATCGTGTCTATGGACTCACCAGGGAGATGAGTGAAGTTCTCATACTCTCTCTGGTAAGTCGCAAACAACCGAGCTTGAACCTGACTATTCCCAGCGTGAGCCACCTTAAGCTTTTCCCAAATCTTGTAAGCCAAATCCTCTGCCTGAAACCGATCGAAGATAGAGAGCGTGAAACAAGTAGTCGACCGCCTTGTTTTTGGTGTCGTGCATATCCCTCGATCCTGGAGCAAGGAAGTTAATTGGATGAACATAAGTTGTGTTCTCCGTAACATCCCAAAGGATCCGACCGTTGCCATCAAGGAAAGCAGACATCCGCCTATGCCACATCTGGTAGTTCTTTCCATCAAAGTGCGGAGGACCCAAACCCCTTTTCTAGTACGCCATTTTGGATCTTAGAGTGGTTAGAGTCCCGAAAGACCCGTAACCAGCTCTGATACCACTTGAAGGACTGGAATGGCGAACCAGAGAGGGGGGTGAGTGAATGGGAGCCGAAAAAATTCTTCTCGAAGGAGATGCCTTCTCCAACAAGACCAACACGCCCAACCCAAAAACTTCTCCGACTCGAACTACCCCAGTTTGCCAAGATCACGTAGCCACTAAAGTGCTACTGACCCTAGGAACAAACAACACTACCAACCTACTCAACCACACACACACGCAGCGGAAAACTGCACAGCCTGCTACCTGTGCTACACCGCTCAGAACGATGGTGCGCGCCGGTCAGACCGGTGATGCCAATTAGACCGGTGGACTGCGCCGGTCAGACCAGTGGACACAATAGCTACACAGAATCATCCCAGGAAGCCTCAGTGACTCTTCTAGGCCTTGGAACAAAAACAACCTCGAAAACATGAACCCTAGGGAAACACGGACCTCCTCAAATGTTGATGGCTGTTAAACACCATATTTATAACCGTCAACTCCTGCATTTTGACACAAGAAATATACAACCATGGTAGAATAGGGGCTTATACTGACAAATTTCACAAGTGGCAATGTATATTTGAATATAGGCACTCAGCACAAGAAATAGCGCAAAAGCACACCTCATCTTTCCACCTCATCAATCCTAGCCTCCCAATCCTAGCCAATGAGAGGCTGCCATGCAAAGTACCATAGATTCCTGATGTCACCAATCCAAGGGAGGGAAGCCCGATGAATCAAAAGCCGACAAGTGCGCATCACATGAATTCTATGGCCCACAAACGTGCCCAAACCGCCTCCAAACTGCGTGGACACCTGGAACTGCCTTGATGACCCACCTGACAGCCACCACGAGAAAGCACAAGGGGAGTAGGGCCCACAGGAGGTCGGTAGACCCCACAGGTCGGCCGAACCGACCTTGTGGCCGCCAATCCCCTCCTTCCACGTGGTGCCTCCTGGTTGGCTCTTGAGTTCATTCCGCGGGTGCTTAGGTTGTTCTCACGTCGGTGCTCAGGCATATAAATGGAAGTGGAGGGGTTAGAATAGGACACACACTTCTTCTCCTCATTTTTGCCTTTAGGCTCCTAACTCTCTAGGAGAGGAGTGCCTTTGCATAGGATTAGTGCTGGCTTGCTAGTGCTTAGAGATTAGAAGGAAGGTGAGGGGCGACTTGGGGACGTGCCATAGTGTTTTGTCACCTTTCTCCTAGAATGAACCTCTACGTATGCCTTTGTTCTTCATTTAGACTAAAGTGAGTATTTCGACATTTTCTATTTAGACTAAAGTGGCTTTCTACATTGTTGAATAGTTCCTGTGTTCTTCATCTGTTCTTGATTTAGAGGCTTGTGTTCTTCATGAACTCAACCTTCTGATCTTCTGGTGCAGCTCATAAGTTTCTAATTCTGTTTGTATGCCTGTTAGTCTAACTAGAATAAAGTGGGTACTCTGTATGTTCTAACTAGACCAATGTCCTTCCGTGATCCCTTGCATGAGATAGCCAATACCTAAGTGAGTTCTAGTCTCTCCCTCGTGGGTTCATCGCTTCGTATTTATACAGAGTGCTATAGTGTTGCTACAGGTGCACAGACGTAGTCCTGCTATAGTAGTGATCGGTGGTGTAGACGTGGTGTCTAGACTGCGGGTTATCCTTCATTTGCCTTGTATCCCACAGTTTGTCTTGAGGTAGGCTGTTGTAGTGACAACCGTTGGACCCTTTGTACTCCTCCACGTTCGGATACGGCGTAGAGCTTTCGACCGGAACCAACTGTTATAGCCACGAGGGAACCGGTGCCCGAAATGAGAGTTCCTAACTGAGAGACCATTCTCGACTCTGTACGCTATCAGCCGATCCTTTCCATCTTCTTCTCATCCTATAGAGTGGTGTCCTTGGACCATAGCTAGGCTAGGAGGTAGCTCTCACCGTTCCTTGGATTCGATACCCTCTGGAATACTCCTTGGGAGAAGTGCTACAACGGTGTATCCGTGCGCTTACAGATTCGTTCGCATCCGTCAGTGTACCCGGGTGTTCCTTACACGCTCACGCTAGACGCGCCACTAGTGGTGAGGTTAAGAAATACCAACAAGCATTTCTGGTGCCTTTGCCGGGGAGCGGTTGCTGTATCTATCTTTGAACCTTTGGTCCTCGTATTTATCTTTCTTTTTCATTTTCTTTTCCGTTCCTTTTGTTTTACCTTTACCATGGAGCAACTATCTATTCACGATCTTTCGGCTCCCAGGGTTGAATCATTTGATCCACCACCATCTGAACATCCAATTCACACATATAGCTATGAATTCAGCCCTAGCTTACTTAACATGGTTCAGAGCACTTGCTCCTTTTCAGGGTCAACTAATGAGAGTCCATACGCACACTTACGAGAATTTGATAATGTATGTGCATGCTATGCCATTGCTGGCATGTCACATGAAACCTTTAGGTGGAAATTGTTTCCTTTCTCTCTATTGGGAGACGTGAAACAATGGTACACTCATAACGTAGGTAGCGTAAGGGGCAGTTGGAATGTATTAGTAGGCAAATTCTGCCAAAAGGATTTTCCTCCTTCCCGTATTGTTACCTTGCGTAGGGTCATTCTCAGTTTCAAGCAAGGTGAAAAGGAAAGCCTAGGCGCAGCCTGGGAAAGATTCTCATATCTGATGAACTTAGGTCTAGTCTTGTCAATACCCGAGCACGTAACACTTGAAGACTTCTACATGGGTCTTGACGAGAAATCTGCCTCACAACTCGACACATCCTCTAGGGGATCCTTTTCTCAAAAATCTACGGTTGAGGGGAAGGAAATTTTGGATCGAATGACACAAAACTTTTCCTTCACAGCTGAATATAGACTTGCCCCAGAAGATTGTGCACCCAAAAGTGAGAATGTTCTAGCAGCCGAGACCAGCACCACACCGTACACACTTGTAGATCCAGCTCTAGATGATAACCCTGAACCACAAGCATCAGAGGTTGAGACTTCTCAATCCTCAGTGGCCCAGTTGGCGTTTGAGGATGATCTTTTTGAAGATTATGGAAACACCTCAAACTACCAGTGTAGAGGGAAACCGCTAATCCCAGTCACTCCCCCTGATCCTGAGGAAATTGCCTTCTTTAGGAACACTGTTCGAGAGTTGACAACCATTATGACTCGGGAGTGGTCGAAGGAGCTTGAGTTATCATCAGAAATTCTTCAGATTAGCCCATCTCATTCAACCCTCCCTTGCATCATGCGTGGTAGGTAGATAAATGCCCTCCACAACCCTTTGGTTGGAGCTAACATCATCTCAAGTGCTTGCACTCTAGAATTCTTAGGAGATGAACTATTAGTTCCTACCAACACTACCGCCATGAGTCCTTATGGAGAAACCATGGACGGGATAGGAATCCTCAGTCAAGTACCCATCACCTGTGGTGGTGTTCAGTCTATCGTTGACTTTCATGTTTTCGATATTAAGAGTTTCGATCTCATGATTGGACATCCCATTGAGAAATTTCTCACAGAAGTTCCAACTCAAGGGAGGCTAGACATCCGTGTGGGAAAAAAAGTTCTATCACTTAAGATTGCTAGAGCCAAACACACATTGACAGATACTTCTCCCGATCCTGAATGGGTCGAGGAAGTAAGAGCAATCATCCCGAGAGAATTCCAAAAATCCTTCCTCGGCGAAAATGCTAGGGAATTTATAGAGGAGGAGGCCGAACCTGCTGAACCTATAGACATTTCAGGTTGCACGGTTCCTCCTAATCCTCCCATTGAACTCAAACCCCTGCCTGATGGGCTTCGCTATGTTTTCCTTCATGGGGATACTGAGTCCCCAATTATCGTAAGCGATAAACTCACAGATGAGGAATCCCAAAGACTCATTGCCATCTTAGAAAAACATCGAGCCGTCTTTGGATATTCTCTCAAGGATTTGAAGGGAATAATCCCTTCTCTCTGCACCCATCGCATCCCTGTATATTATGAAATTCCACCCTCTAGAGAACCTCAGAGGAGGTTAAATAACACGATGAGGGAAGTTGTCAAGAAAGAGGTTCTGAAGCTCCTGCACGCCGGAATCATCTATTCCGTGTCGTATAGTGAATGGGTGAGTCCAGTTCAGGTTGTGCCCAAGAAAGGAGGGATGACAACAATTACCAATGAGCATGGCGAGCAGATCGCTCAGTGTCTCCCTACTGGATGGAGGATGTGCATAGACTATAGGAAGCTTAACAAGGCTACAAAGAAGGATCACTTCCTGTTACCCTTCATCAATGAGATGTTGGAACGGCAAGAGAATCACTCCTTTTGTTTCCTTGACGGGTATTCCGGATATCATCAAATCCCCATCCATCCGGACGACCAAAGGAAGACCACCTTCACATGCCGTTATGGAACCTATGCCTATCGTAGAATGTCTTTTGGGTTGTGCAACGCACCCGCATCGTTCCAAAGGTGCATGATGTCCATATTCTCATACATGATTGAGCAAATCATAGAGATTTTCATGGACGACTTCTCTGTCTATGGAAAAACCTTTGATTAATGTTTGGGAAATTTAGACAAGGTCTTGCATCGATGCCATGAAAAGGATCTAATTCTAAACTGGGAGTAATGCCATTTCATGGTGTGCGAGGGTATCGTTTTGGGTCACTTAGTGTCTGAACGAGGGATAGAGGTGGATCGAGCCAAAATCGAAGTCATAGAAAATCTTCCACCGCCTACTAATGTGAAGGGGGTCCGTAGTTTCTTAGATCATGCGGGGTTCTATCGTCGTTTCATCAAAGATTTCTCTCAAGTCGCTAGACCCCTCATGAGCTAGCTGGCCAAAGACACTCCGTTTGACTTCACAAAGGACTGCATGACACCTTTTCTCACTCTCAAGAAAGCTCTCATCTCAGCCCCAATCATTCAACCCCCCGATTGGACAGGTCCATTTGAAATCATGTGCGATGCTAGCGACTATGCTGTAGGGGCCGTGCTAGGCCAAACTAAGGACAAAAAGCATCATGCGATTGCTTTCGCTAGCAAGACTATGACCGGAGCTCAGCTTAACTATGCTACTTCTGAAAACGAGCTCCTAGCAGTTGTCTTTACCCTAGATAAATCCAGATCTTACCTAGTGGGGGCTAATATAATCATTTATACTGATCATGCTACTTTGAAATATCTGCTCACTTAGCAAGATGCAAAACCTCATTTAATCTGATGGATCCTTTTACTCCAAGAATTTGACATTGAAATAAAAGATAAAAAGGGAGTAGAAAACTCTGTGGCAGACCACTTGTCACGTATGCGTGTTACTAACTCGCAGGACATACCGATAAACGACTACCTCCGGGATGACATGCTGCTGAAGGTCACCGACTCCAACCCCTGGTATGCAAATATTGTTAATTATATGGTTATAGGGTATATACCACCAGGGGCAGACAAGAAAAAGCTTGTACATGAGAGCAGGGAACATATGTGGGATAATCCATACCTGTACAGAGTCTGCAATGATGGCCTCTTGTGAAGATGTGTGCCCACAACAGAAGACTGCAAATCATTGAGAAATGTCATGCGGGACCCTATGGGGGGCATTATGGTGTTTTCCGCACACATGCAAAATTCTGGCAGAGTGGTTTCTTCTAGCCAACCATGTACGATGACACTAAGGAATTCATTCGAAGATGCAAAAGGTGCCAAAAACTTGGGGGAATCACCACAAGAGATGCAATGCCTTTACATGATAACCTTCAAGTGGAACTCTTCGACGTGTGGGGCATTGATTTCATGGGACCATTCTTGAAGTCAGGTGATTGTGAATACATCCTGGTTGCAGTTGACTATGTGTCAAAGTGGGTGGGGGCAATAACCTGCCGATCTGCAGACTACCAACATGCTCAGAAAATGCTCTGAGAGATAATCCTACCTCGATTCAGCGCACCAAGGCTGGTAATTAGTGATGAAGGTTCCCATTTCATTGACAAAAGATTCAGAGGGTACCTGAAGGAGATGGGGGTACACCATATGTTGCCACTGCATATCATCCCCAAACCAATGGTCAGGTCGAAACTTCAAACAAACAAATCAAAAACATCCTGCAGAAGACAGTATATGAGGCAGGGAGGAGTTGGAAGATACTTCTACCTGATGCATTATGGGCATACAGGACTTCCTTCAAAACTCCACTCGGAATGACACCTTATCAATTAGTCTATGGGAAAACATGTCACCTACTAGTGGAAGTTGAACATAGAGCTTACTGGGCCATCAAGAAGTTCACTTTAGATTTCGCCAAGGCAGGAAGACAAAGGAAGCAGCAAATTTCGGAATTGGAAGAATGGCGAAATAAAGCATATCACAATGCCAAGATCTATTAGGAAAGAATGAAGAGATGGCATGACAACATAATCAAGAAGAAAGAATTCACAACAGGAGACAAAGTGCTACTCTTCAATTCGAGGGTCAAGCTATTTGGACATGGGAAGTTACGGAGTAAATGGGAAGGACCTTTCACCGCCATTGAAGTTGCACCACATGGAGCAGTCACACTACAATATGATGAAGGAGAAACCTTCAAGGTGAATGGTTATTGTCTGAAAATCTTCTTGGAACCCGAAGATAAAGAGTACAAGATCATCAAGTTTGTGGAAGAACCATAGCTCCGGGCTACGGCCCTCCACGACGACAGGTAAGGAACCAGTGTGGGGGAGCTTTCTAGCCCCACACTCATAAATAAAAGCACATAAAGGTACGTTATCGTCACCCTTAAAGCTAAATAAAGGTTACTCTCTTGAAGTTATGCTCCCGTTGCATGCTTCCAAAGGATAGCCTGCAATCAGTTACATTCCTTACTTAACATCTTGATGCTTGTGAGCAAAAACTTCTTTAGGGAACTCATGTCCATCTAGGTGGTTGATGTTTGAGATTTGGTTTGATGACATGATCTTTGTTCCTTAACGTTTGAGTACTTGGGAATTTTATTCTTGAAAACCTAAAAACCCTGTGCAAAGTTCCTCTTTGATATGCCACAGTCCTACCAAAGCCATATGATGTTCTATTTAAAAACCATATATGCTGCTTGCTATTACATTGAGCTTTGTCAAATTGTTGCGACCCTTGTGAGAATTCTTCTCATACTTTCATGATCAAGATTCTTGTGCACATCATTCACTACAAGAAAATCGTTGATTACTGACGCAACCACATTTTAGCGTCATTGATTTATGACGTTCCTGGCTGATCTCGTCATAATATTTCACTTTCGAGCAAATTTAGTGACAAAAAAACTTTCGTCATAACGGTTGGTACTGTAGCCGAGCATTCCCTGTTCCAAGTGAAGGACCGAATAGGCGACCAGAGAGGGGGGGAGTGAATGGGAGCCGATAAAAATTCTTCTCAAAGGATGAACTCGGCCTATGCCCCAACTTCACAACCTAGGATTCCCACACGAGCTTGCCAAGGTCGCGTAGTCACAACGGACCTACCAACCCTAGGAACAAGCCTCAAACAAACCCCAAGCGAAAGCGCAACTCAAGAAGCAAAAGACTTAGCAGCTCTGCGAGGCTTCGGGCGGACTGTCGGCAAGGACCGAGCGGACCGTCCTTGAGGCCTAGGCGGACTGTCCGCGGGTCTGCGGCGGACCGTCCGAAAATAGCCCCCAAACCTCTAGTACTGCACCCCAAAAAACAGACTGTCCGTGCCCTACCCGCGGGCCGTCCGCGCGGAAGCGACTGTCCGCACTCTCCTCGCGGACCGTCCGGCAAACTCCGAGCAACCAAAAGCACTGGACAAAACGGATCGAAACACGAGCACGCAAGAACACGCGAAGAACACATAGAACACCAGATCTGCCGGCTCCTCGCGGACCGTCCGCGTGCCCCGGGCGGACTGTCCGCCAGGCACAAGAACAGCAGCCCGAACACGAAAATGCGAACACGACTTCATCTATCCGTCCATGGATCTCCCAAACGACTTGAGCTCTTGAGGCAAGATTTGGGGGAGATGTGAAGCGTCTCTAGGAGATGCTATACCCCAAAACTTGAGACCTCAAACGAACTAAATCGCCGGGAATCGAATCGCAATCGAGCTCTACCAAAAAGCTAGGGTTCCAACCGAAATCCTCAAATCCACGGCCAAATCCGGAGTTTGAGGGGTCAAGATCAAGCACAAAGATGCGCAAGGCATCTATCCATGATCCCCACAAGAAAATCCGAACTCAAACACCCCAGAATCAAAGGAACAAGCCGCGCACGAAAATCCAACAAAAATAGCCCGAAAAAGACACGAAAATCACACGAGCTACAAGAAGGAAATCGACGCAACCATGAAAGCTTCCATACACTCGGAGGTCAGATTCTCTACAAAACGGTGAAGAAAATCTACGCCTTTGGAGCAGGGATATGAGAAGTAGTTTGGAAGGATGGTTTGTCCAGAAACCCTAGAGCTATATATATGAGTTCCTCTGGGTTGGGCAAATGACCAAGCTACCCCTAGCACTTAAACTGAAGATACAATCCCCTCAGGGGCAATATGGTCAAGTAGCACTCCTCTTCATCGTATGGCCACGCCTTTGCCGTAGTCCGCGTCCTCCTGACGCAAGTCCTGCGATCCCGCCACGTGTCCGCCGGCATCGAAGCTTCTCGGCGCGCACGGATCCCGTCTCCGCCCGCCGAGCCTCAGGTCTTGGTTTTGTGGCTCAACCAAGTAACCTGAGGGTTTTATGGTGAACCGCCGCAAACCCCGCGTGCAAACTCCGGTCGTGAGCCGCTACCCTGCACCGGCTCCAGTCGATGACTTCGTCTTGCTTTTCTTGCCACCATGCGGCCCGCACTTGACTCCGTTCGGCCACCGGGTCCATCGAGCGGAGCCTACTTGTCTCTCCACTACTTGGAGGCCCCGCAAGGCTAAGACCTTTCGCGCCCGCTCTTCACCTGCACCAACACGAGTCAAGCCGCAACCTGCACCTGCAATACTTGGCCAAGAGTCAGTCCACACCACGTTGTCAATCACTCATCACACCAGGGAGCGACCATCCACCGGTCCTCGGACGCTTCGGTCCTCAGTCTCCCCCTTGATGAGTGCATTGACAACACACACATAGTAACCAAATCAGAGAAAAGAGAAAAAGAAAAGAACCGAATGAAAAACTCAAACAAGTGATCAAAAGCCAAACAAAAGCCAAAACAAGATCACTTGAGAGAGAGAAAATCTCGGTCCCCTAAGACAAGGGCAACGGCTCGACACAACCGAGATAAAATGCTCCAAAATTGCCGACTCCTCAAGGTGAGGCAAAAGGGCTCGACACCATCGGCAAAAGAGCACCACTAAAATCAGGCGACAAAGAGCTCCAAGGCACATGAATGCAAGCTCCCCCTGAACAAATGCATTTCTCCCAATTTTTCTCCCATTTGATGCAAAGCTCCCCCTGGATGCAACTTTCTTCCCAAAGCAAGAATTGGGTACGATTCCTCCCCCTTGTTGGTAATGCATGAATCAAGTCTACAAATGCAAGCATGTGCTTCTCAAATAGACAAAGAGCACTACAACATGCTAAACTTGAGACATAGACAAGCAAGATAGCTACAAATTTAGTACAAGCATCGCCAACAAGATAGATAGGGACATATAAGCATGTGACATAGCCATGATCAAACTAAAGCATTTTTCACAAAAATTTCCATCTCATGAGCATAGGACCTAAACATGGCCAAAATGAGCACAAACAACATATAACTCACAAACTTCATGCAAGGTCACAAATTCTCATCACAAGATCATCACAAACACCTACAAGCTATCTCATGTCATGTCAAAGCCACCGAGCCATGTGTCCACTTCTAAATGTGAGACTTCTCAACGGTGAACATCATGCAACGGTTTAGCACCCAAGATAAGGAATTTAAAGCAAATTTGACATGGAAGCATATTTTTCAAGCACAAGCATTTCATATACCAATTTCAAGATTTACAAATTAAGCATGGTACATGAAGTGCCTTTGCGGCAAAAAGAAGCTTAGGCTTCTCCACAAGGTAGCATGTAGGCTAAACATTCATGATGATAAATGGGTCTTTGACCCCAAATGAAAAGAACATGGTTCCAAACACAACTTAAGAAAGCTATAGCCATAAATGCACAAATCGAACATGAAAGGCATTCAACTCATAAGAGAGGATCATATATAGCATTTTTACAAAAGAAAGCCATTCACAAGCATATACATCCCAAAGCTACCAAGAGCATCGCTATACATCATATGAGCATTACTAGCAAAGTCATAAGCTCACCTCCAGCATATCATGGTGATCAATGTATATAGGAGAAGCACATCTCTAAAGCATATGATACAAATGCAGTCTATGATACAAAGATGAAAACATGATATTATACATAAATGAAAATGCAACATGAGTATGTACATCAAACCACCAACCAAAGCTCTAAAAGGAAAAACAACACCAAGCTCCCCTCACAAACGGGCAAATGTAGCTTGGTCCAAAGGCTTTGTTAGGATATCGGCGAGCTGCTTTTCGGTTGGTACATGGATGAGGTCTATGTTTCCCTTCTCAACATTAGCTCTCAGGAAGTGGTACCTCACCTCTATATGTTTGGTTCTGGAGTGGAGCACGGAGTTTTTGGCAACACTAATGGCACTCGTCCTATCACACATGAGAGGAACATGGGTACACTCCTCACCAAAGTCACTCAGCGTGTATGTGATCCAAAGCAGTTATGAGCAACAACTAGCGGCAGCAACATACTCTGCTTCTGTGGTAGACTGAGCTACACTAGATTGTTTGCGAGAAGACCAAGAAACAAGCGAAGATCCCAAAAACTGGCACGTCCCCGAAGTCAACTTCCTATCGACTCGACACCCCGCAATGTCGGCATCCAAAAACCCAAGAAGCGAAAGAGAAGAGGACGCCGAGTACCAAAGACCAAGCTCAGGAGTGTATCGAAGATACCTGAAGATCCGCTTGACGGCCTGTCGGTGTGAAGTCCTCGGCGACGCCTAAAAACGAGCGCACAGACACACAGAAAACTGGATGTCCGGCCTCGTCGCCGTCAAGTACAAGAGGGAGCCGAGCATGCTCCGGTACTCCTTCTGGTCCACGGGCTCTCCATCCTCGTCCGCATCCAACACTGTTGTCGTACTCATCGGTGTCGACAGGGGCTTCGAGTCGTCCATCTTGAACTTCTTGAGGATGTCCTTCGTGTACTTGGCTTGATGCACAAAGGTTCCCTCCTTCGCTTGCTTGATCTGAAGCCCGAGAAAGAGTGAGACGAGCCGCCAAAGACAATATCATCCACGTACACCTGAACAATTAGGATATTATCGCCCTGCCTGAGGAGAAAAAGAGTCTTATCAACCTTTGCCCATCTCAAACCCCTTGTTGAACAAGAACCCCCTCAACCGGCCATACCAAGCACGGGGAGCTTGTTTCAACCCATACAACGCCTTCCTCAGCCTATACACCCGGTGAGGAAACTCAGCACTCTCAAAACCCGGTGGTTGCTTCACATAAACTTCTTCTTCTAGAAACCCATTCAAGAAGGCACTCTTCATATCCATTTGGTACAATTTGAACCCTTTAGTCACGGAAAAAGCTAGAAGGATCCTAATCGCCTCCAAACGGGCTACAGGAGCAAATGTCTCCTCATAGTCTATCCCCTCCTTCTGACTATACCCCTGAGCAACCAACCTCGATTTGTTTCTCACCACCTCACCATTCTCACCCTCTTTGTTTTTCCACACCCATTTTGTCCCGATAGGTTTGCAATGTGGTGGTGGCTCTACCAACTCCCAAACTTGGTTTCTCTCAAAGTTCTCTAACTCCTCATGCATTGCGTTCACCCAATTTGGATCAGAGAGGGTGTGTCCAATGTCTTTCGGCTCAAAGGTAGCAACAAAAGCCGAATGAGCAAAGTGAGAAACATTCTTGGACCTTGACCGTGCCGTCCGTTCATTGATGTCACCGATGATTCTTGAGGGAGGATGATCAACTTGAACACGCCTCGGTGCCTCTCGCCTGGAGACAACCTCCCCCTCAGCTGCAGCTTCCACTTGATCTTGCTGGATCGTAGTCGGTGTAGGGGCTGGACCATCCTGCACCGTAGTCGTCGTATTGGAAGTAGAGGGTACATGCTCGGCTGGAGCTTCACCATCATCACCATCATCCTTTCCAGCATCATCCTCCTCGTCCTCAAAGATCTTCTTGCTAATCTTGTCGTCACCTGCACACTCAAAGACAGATGAACTGCATGGCTAGGTCTCATCGAAGGTAACCTCACAAGTTTCCATGACTAGGTTAGTTTCAAGGTTGAGCACCCAGAATGCTCGAGAATGACTCGCATAACCCAAAAAGATCCCATCGGAAGACCTCGACTCAAACTTATCAAGCCTACCCTTCTTGAGAATAAAGCACCGACAACCAAAAGCCCTGAAATGGCTCACTCTAGGTGCTCGCCCGTGCATGAGCTCATAGCACATCTTGTTCAAGAAGGCCCTAAGAAAAATCCGGTTCCCAACATGGCACGCGGTATTCACCGCCTCAGCCCAATATCTCCTCAGAGTCCTATGCTCGTCGAGCATCGTCCGAGCCATCTCACAAAGGGAACGATTTTTCCTCTCAACTACACCATTCTGACAAGCCACATAGGGAGAAGAGAATCGATGTTCGAGACCCAAATCACGACAAAAGGTTTCGAAACTAGAGTTTTTAAATTCAGAGCCATTGTCGCTACGGATAGCTCGAATGGCATCTCCATTCCTCTCATTCTTCAACCTCAAGATTAGATCCCGCACAAAACCAAACGTCTCCCCCTTATCAGCCAAAAAGAAGACCCAAGCATAGCGAGAATAGTCGTCCACTATCACCAGGACATACCATTTCCCACCCGCCGAGCACACACGAGCTGGACCAACCAAGTCCATATGAAATGGCTCGCATGGTCTCTTTGTCCTAACAGATGTCAGAGGCGGGTGAGAGGCGGCGACCATCTTACCATGCCTACACGGAGCACATACCAAGTCCTTTTGGTATTTTAACTTAGGCAATCCTCGGACCAAACCTAGCCCACTCAAGCGTGACAAGTCAAAACTCAAGTGACCTAGTCTCCTATGCATTTCCAAAGCTCTGCCGAAACACCAGCAACCAAACAACGAGAAGAGCCGACACACTGAGAAAAATCGGCTCTGAAAATCTGACCCTCGGGGATGATCGTGCACACAAGATCACCTCGAGAATCCAAAACACGAGAAGCGCTCATTTTGAAATGGACCTCAAAACCCTCATCAAGAAGCTGGGAAACCGAAAGAAGATTGTACCCCAAAGACTTGATAAGAGAAACACGCTTAAGAGTCACAGACTCGCTCACCTTCACCGTGCCCACTGAAAGCACTCTACCTTTACCATTGTCCCCAAAGGTGATGTACTCTTTGGTCATCACCGGGGTGAGGCTGGAGAACCACCTTCGATCTCCAGTCAAGTGTCGAGAGCAACCGAAGTCGATCAACCAAAAGCCCTCCAAGCCTCCCACCTGCAAATCAGAAACGAGAGCGAGAGTGAGCAAACGACTCAGCACTAGGGTTAGTACAAAATGAATCAAACCAGTGCCGTGCCATTTGCTCAAAAGTGGGGTTAGCAAAATCCATCCTATCTCCCCTAGGTGGAACACCCACACGTCCCCATGGAGAACTACGCGTACCACGAGGTGGAGACCGTGGCCTGTAGCTCCTCTGAGACCTAAAGCTGCGATCGTTCCCCCATACTCGAATTGGCCACGAGCGAAGGAACGTCCAGCAAACTCACCACGCCCAAAACCAACACGCCTACCACCTTCTCTATGTGGTGGCTCACCACGAGACACAAAATCACGCCTCTCCTGAGGGTAAATGGTACGCACCACACCCTCGCCCCTTGGCACCATCCTAGGCTTAGGCACACTACGAGAAGGGCGGTACCTGCCCTTGTTAGCCATCTCCCTAGCAAACCTCTCCTCATGCTTCCTCCTGAAGCAAAACTCCGCTAGGTGCCCATCCCTCCCACAATGCTCATAATGGAAGGGTTTTGGTTTTGGCTTTGGTTTGGGCTCTTTTTGGGCTCTGGCTTCTCCTCACTCGGTTTCTCTCCCTTCTTCCCAAAGAACTCATTCCCCAAGTCACTCTTGAACTTGATGGGTTTCTGGAAGTTGTCGGTGTGTGGAGGAAACACGGGTGGAGCTGGAGTTGTGTCTAGTCGGTTCCTAAGTGGGTTCGTCTTAGGAGCATAGGCATTTTTGTGGTAGGTTTTTGGTGGTTCTGGGATATCTCCGATCTTCCCCTCATTCTCACCACTTCCCTCACCAACCTTATCTGCCCCAAGCGTTTGACCATCATAGCGCTTGTATGCCTCAATCATCATCCTGAGCTAAGGCTCATGACCAGACAGCCAACCCATCATCTTCCTCAACTCATCATTCTCATCCTGCAAACGATCAACATAGTGTGCAAGCTCCATATTCTTCACAGCATTTATTTCACAAGTAGAGCATGATGTAGGAATAGGAGCTTTCACCTGAGCCTCTAAAGATCTAGCATAAGCAAGCGAAACATCTAGCTTCTCATGTAAAACAGGACAAGAAGTGCAAGCTCCAAGCAAGGAGGGCCTAGATTTCATCTCATCTAGCTCAACCCTAAGCACATCTAGTTCCTCGACCTTGGAGGCATACTTTTCCTTAAGCACAGTCAAATCACCAAGAAAAGTGGAACAATCGGTGCATTCAGGTTCATCAGTCACAATAGGAGCAGACTTAAGAGAATCTATTTGAGCCCTAGCATCAACAAGCAAAGATTCTAGCTCAACCACCTTCTCCTTAGCCTCTCCAAGCAAAGACCTATGCTCCCTCTTCTCCTTGTTGGTCTTTCTAAGCACATCATCACGGTTGTCAAGCAAGTCATTCAACCTAGCATTCTCCACTACCAAGAAGGATGGATCATTGTTTACCTTATCCTCGGAGTCGGAGTTCGAGTTGTCCTTGTTGCTCTTCTTGCTTGCGGAGCTAAGTGCCATGCCGCAAAAGCCTTGGGCGGCGAAGCACAGGCCGTTGATGTTCTTTCTTGACTGCTTGCCCTTGTGTCGGTTCTCATCTTCGTCACTTGAGCTCGATGAAGAATAGCAAGAGCTCGAGTCGATGTCGCTTGCTCCGGCAACCATCGCTCGCTCCTTCTTCTTGTGACCACCACTCCTCCTCGGCCTCCGCTCGGACTTGTTCTTGCCCTTGTGGTCGTCCCTCGAGCAGTGCTTGTGGTCAGTCCTCGGACGGTGCTTGTGCTCGGGCTTGACTTCCATGGTTTCCGGGCACTCAGCGATAAAGTGCCCGTGCTTCCCGCACCGGTAGCACATGCCCGAGCTCCTCCGAGCGTTCTTCCAGTTCGTGTACATGCGCTCGAACCGCTTGCTCAGCAACGTGAGATCCTCCTCGCCTAGCACGTCAAATTCCTCATCTGGCATGGACACAAGACAAGACAAAGAGAACTATCTCGAAGACATGTTAGCGTTAGTCCTTGGTCCAGAAACGAGAGCCAGACTATGAGGGTCAGTCGGGTTCTCGATCCTTGCTCGCACCCCACGGTCCACCTCGGACGACTTGAGCTTGGAGAACAGCTCGTCCACCGTGAGGGTCTCATACTTCTCTGACTCAAGAATGGCCTCGACCTTCTCACTCCACACGGTACGATCCAGAGAATGCAAGAGCTTCACAGCCCTGTCATGATCATCGTACGGGAGCACGGCCACATTAGCCCTCATGTTGTTCACAATCACCGTGAACCGCTGGAACATGCTATCAATGGACTCACCGGGGAGATGAGTGAAGTTCTCGTACTCTCTCCGGTAGGTTGCAAACAAACGAGCCTGAACCTGAGCATTTCTAGCATGAGCATTCTTCAACTGCTCCCAAATCCTACAAGCCATGTCCTCTGTCTGAACCCGATCGAATTCGGATTGAGAATTCGGATTGACACAGAGCACGAAACAAGTAGTCGACCGCCTTGTTGTTGGCGTCGAACATATCCCTCGATCCTGGAGCTAGGAAGTTCATCGGATGAACATAGGCTGCGTTCACCGTGACGTCCCAAAGGATCTGACCCTTGCCGCGGAGGAAAGCAGCCATCCGCCTCTGCCACATCTGGTAGTTCTTACCACCAAAGTGTGGAGGACCCGAACCCGTTCCTGATACGCCATCTTTGGATCTTAGACTGGTTAGAATCACGAAGATCTGTAACCTGCTCTGATACCAATTGAAGGACCGAATAGGCGACCAGAGAGGGGGGGAGTGAATGGGAGCCGATAAAAATTCTTCCCCAAGGATGAACTCAGCCTATGCCCCAACTTGACAACCTAGGATTCCCACACGAGCTTGCCAAGGTCGCGTAGTCACAACAGACCTACCAACCCAAGGAACAAGCCTCAAACAAACCCCAAGCGAAAGCGCAACTCAAGAAGCAAAAGACTTAGCAGCTCTGCGAGGCTTCGGGCGGACTGTCCGCAAGGACCGAGCGGACCGTCTGCGAGGCCTAGGCGGACTGTCCGCGGGTCTGCAGCGGACCGTCCGAAAATAGCCCCCGAACCTCCAGTACTGCACCCCAAAAAACAGACTGTCCGTGCCCTACCCGCAGACCGTCCGCGCGGAAGCGACTGTCCGCACTCTCCTCGCGGACCGTCCGGCAAACTCCGAGCAACCAAAAGCACCGGACAAAATGGATCAAAACACGAGCACGCAAGAACACGCGAAGAACACGACGAACACCAGATCTGCCGGCTCCTCGCGGACCGTTCGCGTGCCCCGGGCAGACTGTCCGCCAGGCACGAGAACAGCAACCCGAACACGAAAACGCGAACACGACTTTACCTATCCGTCCATGGATCTCCTAAACGGCTTGAGCTCTTGAGGCAAGATTTGGGGGAGATGTGAAGCGTCCCTAGGAGATGCTATACCCCAAAACTTGAGACCTCAAATGAACTAGATCGCCGTGAATCGAATCGCAACCGAGCTCTACCAAAAAGCTAGGGTTCCAACCAAAATCCTCAAATCCAAGGCCAAATCCGTAGTTTGAGGGGTCAAGATCAAGCACAAAGATGCGCAAGGCATCTATCCATGATCCCCACAAGAAAATCCGAACTCAAACACCCCAGAATTAGAGGAACAAGCCGCGCACGAAAATCCAACAAAAATAGCCCAAAAAAGACACGAAAATCACACGAGCTACAAGAAGGAAATTGACGCAACCATGAAAGCTTCCATGCACTCGGGGGTCAGATTCTCTACAAAATGGTGAAGAAAATCTACGCCTATGGAGCAGGGAAATGAGAAGCAGTCCGGAAGGATGGTTTGCCCAGAAACCCTAGAGCTATATATATGAGTCCCTCTGGGTTGGGCAAATGACCAAGCTACCCCTAACACTTAAACTTAAGATACAATCCCCTCAGGGGCAATATTGTCAAGTAGCACTCCTCTTCATCGCACGGCCACGCCTTTGCCGCAGTCCACGTCCTCCCGATGCAAGCCCTGCGATCCCGCCACGTGTCCGCCGGCATCGAAGCTTCTCGACGCGCCCGGATCCCGTCTTCGCCCGCCGAGCCTCCGGTCTTGGTTTTGTGGCTCAACCAAATAACCTGACGGTTTTTTGGTGAAATGCCGCAAACCCCACGTGCAGACTCCTGTCGTGAGCCGCTACCCTGCACCGGCTCCAGTCGACAACTTCGTCTTGCTTTTCTTGCCACCATGCGGCCCGCCCTTGACCCCGTTTGGCCACCGGGTCCATCGAGCCGAGCCTACTTGTCTCTCCACTCCTCGGAGGCCCCGCAAGGCTAAGACCTTTCGTGCCCGCTCTTCACCTGCACAAACACGAGTCAAGCCGCAACCTGCACCTGCAATACTCGGCCAAGAGTCAATCCACACCACGTTGTCAATCACTCATCACACCAGGGAGCGACCATCCACCGGTCCTCGGATGCTCCGGTCCTCACCAAGCCAGTTTTGTGACGCCATAAGCCCTGCAACAGCGTTATAAACCAACTTCGGTCCCACATGTAAGCATTATTTTAAAAATAGAGTGTTCCAAGTCGTCATAAAATTCGGAAGGGTCCCACATGTAATCATTCTTTCGAAAATAGAGTGTTCCAACTAGTCACAACATTTTGTAGGGTCCCATATGTAAGCATTTTCGCCAGGTCCGCGGTGTCATAAACCAACTTTAGTCCCACATGTAAGCATTATTTTAAAAATAGAGTGTTCCAGGTCGTCATAAAATGCAATTGTCCCACATGTAAGCATTTTTTTGAATCTTTAATATAAATTAGTAATTCGCAGGCGAAACGCTTCACTGCCTTCGCAAAGACTCTCGACTTTTGCTACGCGCAGATCTGCAATGGCTCGTGGTAGGAATGGTGGATTCTGGCGGTGATAAGAGGGTCGTTTATGCGCCACCTCCAGGCTACGAGTTCATGAAACAGGACGACAAGGTCAGTCCTCTGGTTTGAGCCACTATATTTTCCCCTATCGACCTAGGGATGGGAATTTCTAGATTTGGGGATCTAGAGGATGGATGACCATATACAATAGATTCAGATTTCATCGTACACTCAGATTTGAATTGCAATTGGTGTTAGAAGTTGATTCCGTTAGTTTTCAGTTTCTATCGTTTGATGGATTGATAGGTTCTTGTATTCTTCTAGCTTCTGGAGGTGCTTGAATCCATTGAAGCTGAGCTGATTTCATCGTACACTCAGATTTGAATTGCAATTGGTGTTACTGATTTAGTTAGTTTTTCAGTTTGCATAGTTTGATGGATTGATAGGTTCTTGTATTTTTCTAGCTTCTGGAGGTGCTTGAATCCACTAAAGCTGAGCTGCAAAAGGTGAAGAGAGACCTGCAAGAACAACAAGTCAGCGTGCTCAATTCACTACAAAAGGCTATAAATTACAAGCACCTGTATGAGCAATCATTACAGCAGCAGAAGGACCAACTGAAAGAGATGAAGAAATGCATGGAAGAGTGTTATCAACTGCTGCAACAGGAGCATGCCCGGTTGAATGAAATGGCATTGTTACGGTAGGAGAACATTGCCCTGATGGAAGAGCTGACCAAATGCAGGGACCATGTTTATCAATTGTTACGGCAGGAGAATGACCAGCTGAAAGAGATTCAACAATTGTTAGCGGAGAATGCCCTGTTGAAAGAAAGAGCAATCAAACTCTGACTAAGCTGCAGACAATCGATAAAACATGTCTGGTGTTACTACTAGCTAGACGGTTCATAGGTGGTGTGTACTTTGTGATGATGAATAGTTTGTATTTTTGTGTTTGCTACTTGCTGGTGGTGTGAACTTTATGGTGAGGAGTGCTATGAGATTCCATCTTATTATGTCGATTTGGTTTAATCTATTTCAAATTGAGTCGAGCATACTCACCATTCTGAATTAATTTCGCTAATGTTTTGCTGGTCTGTTCTGTTGATGTTTTGTGGAAGGACCTTCCTGAGTAACGATCGCGAAACTGCTAGTTTCCAACTGTCGGTCACGAAATGTTGCAAACACAATTTGCCATAGCAAGGGTTCGAACTAGAGACCTATAGGAACAAGACAACACTATCTACCACCGCACCACCTCTTGGTTGTGTCAATTTAATGGGAAACACTTTTGAAGGACCGGAAAGGCGAACCAGAGAGGGGGGGAGTGAATGGGAGCCGATAAAAATTCTTCTCGAAGGAGATGGAAACTCCAACAAGACGAACACGGCTTCCAAAGCACTTCTCCGACCCAACTACCCAAGTTGGCCAAGATCACGCAGCCACCGGAATGCTACTGATCCTAGGAACCAACAACCAAATCCGAGAACGCAGTGGAACTAGCAACTCGAGCACCACTGTCCTGCACCGGTTAGACCGGTCCCTGCTGGAGCACCCCAACAGATCCTGAGAACTTCCTGTAACACCCTAAATTTACTGTTTTGCAATTTAATAAAATTTATTAGAATTTTGTAGAATTTATTTTGAGCTTGTTTAAGGTTTTAAGGTTTTTCTAAGGTTTAATGTGATTTATTGGCATTTATATGTTTTCCAAAATTTAAATTAATGAACCATAGGAGTTTAATGTTGCATTCATGCTAGAGCATTGTTTTTGGTTGCTTGAATTCAAATTGGTATTTGAATTCACATGTTTGAATGCCTTTTGAAAAACAATAAAAAATAAAACCCTTTTTCTTTTCTGTTTTGGCGCGGCCCGTTATCTATAGTCTACTGGAGGCCTTAGACTCTTCTTTGCAGCTCGCGCGCCACCCGCAGCCCACCAGCGGCACATCCCTTACTCCTCTCTCCCAGCCGCTGACGGGTGGGGTCCCCCCCGTCATCTCCGACCTCCAGCCGGTCGCGCTCGAGTCCGAGCCGCCCTCTGCTCCGACCGAGCCGCACCCCGCGTCCCCAGCCTCAGGCCCGCACTCCAGAGCTACCCGAGGTGCCCATAAGAAGTGTCGCCACCTCCTCTCCTACCTTTTGCTTCAATCCGCAAGCACAGCGCTGTCGCTCGGTCTCCAAACCCTAGCTCTAGCGCCGCGCTCGATCTCCTCGATCGCCGCCTCTTCGCTAGTCCTGAGCACCCCTGGAGCTTCATTGTGAGGTGAGGAAGCCGAACGTGCCGCGTGTGGGCGTCCTGGTGCCCTGAATCGCCGGGTAAAGCTCGCCGGAATAAGAAAACCGCCACCGTCCGCCCCGTGAAGCCGCACGTCGCCTTTACTGCCCTAGTGCCCGTACTGATACCCTAGATGAGTTCGCGGTGCCGCCTGGTCCATCCCGGGCCAAACTGCAGGTCAAACCGAGCCCTAGAGCTCAAGCTCGAGTCTCACCGGCGAGCTCGCTGCCGAACGCGGCCGCGCGCCGCCTGTCGCCGCCGCGCTCTGCCGTCCTGTTGCTGCCCACCGTCCGATCCGGAGTCGACGGTCCAGATCGATCTGGACACCAGATCAATCCGGCGGCGTACCGGTCAGCTGCCGGTCAGCCACACGCGTTTTGCAAAAGAGCCCCTGAACTATTTTGTTTTTGCACCTGGGGTCCCTTACAGTTCAAAGTAATTAGGTTTTAGCCCCTGTTTGTTGCAGTTAGACCCTTGGAAGTTTTGGTTCTCTGCAGTTTAGCCCTTACATCTTGTTTAGTTCATATCTCTTGTGTTTTAGCTCCGTTTTTAGTGTTCTTTATATCCTTGTGTTCGTCTCGACGAGTAGATTAGTTTAGTGCAGCTTTTGTTTCTGTTTGAAATGATTGGTGAATTGTTTCTTATTTTATTGTGTGGTTTCTTTGCATGTAAATGTGTGATGCGTAGAGAACGTGCTATTCGAAGAATTCGACGATGAAGAGATTGAAGACTCGGAGCAGCAGTGGGATTGTGATGAAGGCAAGTGTCCTTGATCATTCCCGTTTACACCTATATAACATGCATTTAATCACTTTATTTATTATTGCTTTGCATTAATCTGTTGGGTTCCTATTAAGGACGATGCCTAGATTTCTTTTGACCGCTACCTTGCAACCGGGTTAATAATTAATCTTGATGGTAGATAATGCTTAGTTGCTCAACTGGGATGGTAATGACAACGTGGTTACTTTTACTCTATGTTCCTATGTGTTATGTGATGATTTAATTGCAAGACCATTTATGTTAATCGGAACATGGAGAACCACCCAGGAAAACAGTACAACCACATTCCACATGGCTCTGGCTTGGCCAAGTAATTAGAGACTCTAGTTTGGGGTAATCTTACCGAAAGGGCAAGGGGCTCATAGGTTGTGTGATAGCTTGTCCAGCCGAGTGGTACGCCACTTGGGGGAGGGTTCATCCCCTTATGGGGAAACCTTAGCGGGTTACCACTTATTAGAGAATCTTTGTAAAGGCCTCGAGCTCGTAGCGTCCCTATGCAATCACACCTCGGTAGTGTGGTATGATGCTTGGCCGGCATCGCATGGTTGGGTTCAAAACTCTTCGAAGTTTTTACGCGACTTGTGGTGAAAGTGTACAACCTCTGCAGAGTGTAAAACTAACCGGTTAGCCGTGCTCACGATCAAGAGCAGCCTGGACCCTCACATGATTAAATTACTTGAAGATGGAGAATAAATTGTTGCTATCTTATTTATGTTATTGGTGCTCTATATTAATTGTGGGATGGTATAAACTTACATTTGCTAGTAATTAGTGGCTTAATAAAACTTGACCAACTAAAAGTGCTAACTGCTTATAGCCCGTCAGCCTTCCACTTTATAAAGCCTTGCATGTTATATGTTTCTCCCCTTGCTGAGTACGGCATGTGCTCATGCTTGTTGTTTATTTATATTGCATCTACACCATCCGGATTGCTGCTCAGACTTGGAGGTTTTTGAGGAGTTCTAGGTAAGCGTGCCACCAGTCAACTGCCTGTGGAGTTCCCTTTGAAGATCCGCTGCTAGTTATATGCTCTGATGGTTCGTTTTTGAGACGATCGGTCATGTAATGGTTGTAATACTCTCTTTTACGCTTTGGCACTGTGTTATGGTATTCACTATGTCATTACATGTTTGTAACTTTGATCCTGGCGCACATGTAATTTATGCATTCGAGTTTGCCTTCAAATTCGGGTGTGACAAAGTGGTACCATTGCGGTGTTGACTGTAGGACGTTAGCCTAGTTAGAAAATGGTCGAATTTAAGGACTATGATATCCTAGAATCCATTCTCATGCTATGCTTTAAATTCTACTTTAATATACACCTATCCTTGTTTTTACCCCCACCCTTGATATTCTACTTGTTCTCTATCTTGTCTTGGCTAATCTGTTCACTCTATGCTTCCTTGTTCTTGCTTTAAGAGATCTCTAACATCTGTTCTACTCCTTCTAATCTTTTCCTATCTTTACCCTGCTCGTGTTCACAATCATTCTCAGTAATTTGTTTGACTCTATCGTCTTCAACTCAAAGAACTTCCTTAATAGGATATAGGAGTTTTAAGTTCATTCCTAGTATAACCGATAGATGCGAACGTCTTAATGGGTATTTAGTTTAGAAGTGTGTTTGTATGCTTGGTTTTGTGATAAATGCTTGATTTGGATCTTTGTTTTGAGTGTGGTGTGTTGTGGAGTAATGACCACAACAACATCGGTTTTAGTAGTAAGTTTGATTAGTTGGGGTTTAATTCTTTCTCAATCCACTTTAATCTTGAATAATCTTTCCTTTATCTATCTTTCTTTATCTCTCAAACATATCTTGTTGGTACAAAATCTGTTCGCACAACTTTCTAATACAGCAGTAGTGTTTTAGTTATATCTCAAGCTACAAAACTCTGATTGACATGAAACTAGTTGGGTTAGTTCCAGAATTTTGTGGACTAATTTCTTTCAAAAATTCAGCAACATTGGATACGTACTTTGGGAGGTACATATAGGTTAGTGGAGCATCCAGAATCTGCCATAATTAAACTTCAACTTGCCTTATCTTTTTGAGCCATCTTTTGCTTGTACAACTATCTAAATCTCACGTTCCTAACACTTGGATGGTGAACACCAGGTTTGGGTCAGGAGCTGATCAATCCATCTTGCCCCGTTAGAGGAAAAGCAATAGCTCAAGCAGTAGTCAGCAGCAGACTCAGATGGATCCAGTCATGCAGCAGTTTCTCGCAACACAGATGCAACTTTTCCAAGACATGTCCAATCAGATGGCAACTATGCAAGATCAGATGAACCAGATGAACCAGAATCAACCACTAAGGGACAATCATCGGAAATTCATGAGGCATGATCCCCCAACATTCTCTCACGCTGTTGATCCACTTGAGGCTGATGATTGGCTGAGGGCCATAGAGAAGATCCTCACCATTACTCAGTGCACTGACAGTGAGAAAGTCTTATATACTTCAGGACGCCTTCAGGGATCCGCTGCTAATTGGTGGGACTCTTATACAAGTGCCCATGCAGACCCAACTACCATCACCTGGTCAGAGTTTAAGGCTAGTTTCAGTATGTATCACATTCCCGCCAGTGTGATTAAGCTCAAGAAGAAGGAGTTTCTCAGCCTTAAGCAAGGAGGTATGTCTGTGTGTGAGTATCTAGACGAGTTCACACAGTTATCTCGCTATGCGCTAGAGGAAGTGGATAATGATGGAAAGAAGCAAGATCTTTTCTTTGAGGTTCTAAATGGACCTATTCAATATCAGTTAGTGGCTCATAATTTCCCAAATTTTTAGCAACTTGTGGATAAGGCGATATTAGTGGAAAATAAGCGCCATCAGTTGATAAAGGAGAAAAGGAAGCTTGAATCCCAAATGAGAATTGTTAGAAACACTCGTCCTCGTTCCACTCAATAGAGCGACCCTTCGATCTACGCTAGGGACCAGGATGTACTCCAGCACCCTTGTACAGAGGTTCAAGACTCTATCCTTGAACATGATTATTAGGTCACGCCTGATATAATCCCAACCGGAATCAGTACCCCTTGCAACTTCGATGAAAAGAAATGCTATAGCTATGGAGAAGTCGGTCATATCGCTATCAATTGTCCAAGGAAGGCTACTCATAATAACCAAAAGCCATGTGGTAAAGGTGGTAGAAGTCGAAACTGGCGAAGATGGAAAGCGCAAAATAAAAACCAACCTCAACAAGATGTGGGATCACAGAACTACGTGCATGGTAAGGTGAACCATGTGACTCTAGGGAGTGTTCAGAAGGCCCAAGGGGTTGTGCTTGGCATGCTCGTTATCAACTCAGCACCTGCCACCGTCCTGTTTGACTTCGGTGCCACACATTCTTTTGTCTCTTCTCAGTATGCATCCAGATATACCTTACACAAGTGCCCCATTAAGAGGAATATGTTGGTAGACTCTCCTGGAGGTGGGATAGAGGCAAACTACACCTGTCCAAAGGTCAACATAAACATAAAGGATGTAGATTTTCCAGCCGATCTTATAGTATTGGAATCAACTGAAATTGATGTCATCCTTGGAAGGCGATGGTTGAGCACATTTGAAGGAGTTGTTCAGTCTGCTCAAGGGTCAGTGTTGCTTACAAGTCCACGAGGGGAAAGGATCAAGTATGTGTCTACATCATCATTAGCAACACCTTGCGCAGTTTATCAGGTGAAGGTTACTCCCTTAGATGAGATTAGAGTGGTCTGTGAGTTTCCAGATGTATTCCCAGATGACCTGCCAGGCATGCCACCTGACCGAGAAGTGGAGTTTGTTATTGATCTTTTACCTAGCACCGCTCCTATTTCTAAGCGTCCATATAGAATGTCCAGTGCTCAACTGTCAGAACTTAAGAAGCAGATTAAGGAGTTACTAGAAAAAGGATTCATTCGTCCTAGTTCATCACCTTGGGGAGCACTAGTTATCTTTGTGGAGAAGAAAGATGGTACTCAGAGGATGTGTGTAGATTATCGGTTGCTTAATGAGGTTACTATCAAGAACAAGTATCCATTGTCCTGCATTGAGGATTTGTTTGATGAGATGAGAGGTGCTAAGGTGTTCTTCAAGATTGATTTGCGCTCTGGTTATCATCAGATGAAGATCAGGTGGTCGGATATTCCTAAAACTGCATTCACCACTAGATATGGGCTTTATGAGTATACTGTCATGTCTTTTGGATTGACCAATGCACCTGCCTACTTCATGTATCTGATGAACAAGGTGTTTATGGAGTATCTGGATAAGTTTGTTGTGGTGTTCATTGATGATATCTTGATATACTCCAAGAATGAAGAAGAGCATGAGGAACATTTGAGGCTTGTGTTGCAGAAGCTCAGGGAGCATCAGTTGTATGCTAAATTCAGCAAGTGTGATTTCTGGTTGAAGGAAGTCTTTTTCCTTGGGCATAACATCACTGATGGAGGTATTTCAGTTGATCCAGGGAAGGTTGACGATGTGCTAAGGTGGGAACCGCCACGGACAGTCAAGGAGATCAGGAGTTTCCTTGGTCTTGCAGGATATTACCGACGGTTCATTGAGGGATTCACCAAGATTGTGAAGCCCCTCACCACATTGTTGGAGAAAGACAGGGAATTCAAGTGGATAGAAGCATGTCAGGCCAGTTTTGAGGAGTTGAAGAAGAGATTGACTACAACTCCAGTGCTTCTGATGCCAGATCTGCAGAAGGGCTTTGACATCTACTGTGACGCGTCTCGACAGGGCTTGGGTTGTGTTCTTATGCAGGAGGGACATGTTATAGCCTATGCATCGAGGTAGTTGAGGAAACATGAGTAGAACTATCCTACACATGATCTCGAGTTGGCAGCTGTGGTTCGTGCTTTGAAGATTTGGAGGCATTACATCATGGGAACCAAGTGCCAGATCTACACTGATCATAAGAGTCTGAAGTACATCTTCACTAAGAAGGACCTTAATCTGAGACAACGCCGATAGTTGGAGCTGATCAAGGATTATGATCTGGAGATACAATATCATTCTGGGAAGGTGAATATGGTTGCAGATGCTTTGAGTCGGAAGGGACAGGCCAACATGGCGTTAACGTTCTAGTTGCTTGAAGAGTTGATGAAGGAGTTTGAGAAGCTCAATCTGGGGATGGTTGCTCATACTGAGGGAGTTACATTGGAGGTAGAGTCTGTCTTGGAGCAGGAGATACGCAAAGGATAGTTGGTGGATGTAGAGATTAAGGAAATCAGAGAGACCATGGAGAGAGGCAAGGCCCCGGATTTCACAAAAGATGATCAGGGAACGATATGGTTCAAGAATAGGATCTGTGTGCCTGATGTGGGAGACCTTCGAAAGACCATCTTGAGAGAGGCTCATGATTCAGCTTATTCCATTCACCCAGGCAGTACTAAGATGTACCAGGATCTCAAGCAGAGGTATTGGTGGTATGAGATGAAGAGAGATGTGGCCGCTCATGTAGCACTATGTGACACGTGCCATAGAGTTAAGGTAGAGCATTAGAGGCCAGCGGGATTGCTTCAGCCATTGAAGGTGCCAGAGTGGAAGTGGGAAGAGATAGGCAAGGATTTCATTGTTGGGTTGCCCCGTACTCGCGATGGTTATGATTCGATATGGGTCATAGTGGATCGTTTGACAAAGGTTGCTCACTTCATACCGGTGCGTACCACGTATACGGGAGCAAAGCTAGCTGAGTTATATATGTCCAGGGTTGTGTGCTTGCATGGTGTACCTAAGAAGATAGTGTCTGACAGAGGTAATCAGTTCACGTCTCGTTTCTGGGAGAAGCTTCATGAATCCATGGATACAAAGTTGAATTTTAGCTCAGCCTATCACCCACAGACAGATGGACAGACTGAGAGGACTAACCAAATTCTAAAGGACATGTTGAGAGCCTGTGCTCTTAAGTATGGAGGTAGCTGGGATAAGAGTTTGCCTTATGCTGAGTTCTCTTATAACAACAGCTATCAGGCTAGTCTGAAGATGGCACCCTTCGAGGCATTATATGGGAGAAAGTGCAGAACACCTTTATACTAGAGTCAAACAGGAGAGAGTTAGTTGTTTGGGACTGATATCATTAAGGAGGTAGAGAGGCAAGTTCAGATTATAAGGGAGAACTTGAGGATCACTCAATCCAGGCAGAAAAGTTATGCAGACGGGAAGAGGAGAGATGTAGCTTTTCAAGAAGGTGATTATGTGTACTTAAAAGTGTCGCCAATCAGAGGTTTGCGCAGGTTTAAAGTGAAAGGAAAGTTGTCACCTCGCTTTATCGGACCCTTCCAGATCTTGGAGAGAGTAGGAGAGGTAGCATATAGGCTGGAGTTGCCAAATCAGCTTTCAGATGTGCATGATGTGTTTCATATCTCTCTGTTGAAAAAGGGTCTCAAACCTCATGATAAAGAGCCACTACCTATAGATGGGTTGGATGTTAAGTAAGATCTCACCATTACTGAACGACCCATCAGGATCTTGGATACTCTAGCACAGGTTACAAGGAATCAAGTTGTTAAAATGTGCAAGGTGCAGTGGAGTAACCATGCGGAGGATGAGGCGACATGGGAAAGAGAGGACCAACTCAAGGCAGATTATCCCGATCCTTTTGTTGATCCATCCGAATCTCGAGGACGAGATTCATCTTAAGGGGGGTAGGATTTGTAACACCCTAAATTTACTATTTTGCAATTTAATAAAATTTATTAGAATTTTGTAGAATTTATTTTGAGCTTGTTTAAGGTTTTAAGGTTTTTCTAAGGTTTAATGTGATTTATAGGCATTTATATGTTTTACAAAATTTAAATTAATGAACCATAGGAGTTTAATGTTGCATTCATGCTGGAGTATTGTTTTTGGTTGCTTGAATTCAAATTGGTATCTGAATTCATATGTATGAATGCCTTTTGAAAAAGAATAAAAAATAAAACCCTTTTTCTTTTCTGTTTTGGCGCGGCCCGTTATCTATAGTCTACTGGAGGCCTTAGACTCTTCTTTGCAGCTCGCGCGCCACCCGCAACCCACCAGCGGCCCAGCTTGGCCCGCGCTCCCTTACTCCTCTCTCCCAGCCACTGACGGGTGGGGTCCCCCCGTCATCCCCGACCTCCAGCCGGTCGCGCTCGAGTCCGAGCCGCCCTCTGCTCCGACCGAGCCGCACCCCGCGTCCCCAGCCTCGGGCCCGCACTCCAGAGCCACCCGAGGTGCCCATAAGAAGCGTCGCCGCCTCTTCCCCTACCTTTTGCTTCAATCCGCAAGCACAGCGCCGCCGCTCGGTCTCCAAACCCTAGCTCTAGTGCCGCGCTCGATCTCCTCGGTCGCCGCCTCTTCGCCGGTCCTGAGCACCCATGGAGCTTCGTTGTGAGGTGAGGAAGCCGGACGTGCCGCATGTGGGTGTCCTCGTGCCCTGAATCGTCGGGTAAAGCTCGCCGGAGTAAGAAAACCACCACCATCCGCCCCGTGAAGCCGCACGTCGCCTTCACTGCCCTAGTGCATGTACTGATACCCTAGATGAGTTCGCGGTGCCGCCCGCTCCATCCCGGGCCAAACCGCAGGTCAAACCGAGCCCTAGAGCTCAAGCTCGAGTCTCACCGGCGAGCTCGCCGCCGAACGCCATCGCGTGCCGCCTGTCGCCGCCGTGCTCCGCCGTCCTGTTGCTGCCGGCCGTCTAATCTGGAGTCGACGGTCCAGATCGATCTGGACACTAGGTCAATCCGGCGGCGTACCGGTCAACCGCCGGTCAGCCACACGCGTTTTGCAAAAGAGCCCCTGAAGTATTTTGTTTTTGCACCTGAGGTCCCTTGCAGTTCAAAGTAATTAGGTTTTAGCCCCTAGTTGTTGCAATTAGACCCTTGGAAGTTTTGGTTCTCTGCAGTTTAGCCCTTACGTCTTGTTTAGTTCATATCTCTTGCGTTTTAGCTCCGTTTTTAGTGTTCTTTATATCCTTGTGTTTGTCTCGACGAGTAGATTAGTTTGGTGCAGCTTTTGTTTCTGTTTAAAATGATTGGTGAATTGTTTCTTATTTTATTGTGTGGTTTCTTTGCATGTAAATGTGTGATGCGTAGAGAACATGCCATTCGAAGAATTCGGCGATCAAGAGATTGAAGACTCTGAGCAGCAGCGGGATTGTGAGGAAGGCAAGTGTCCTTGATCATTCCCGTTTACACCTATATAACATGCATTTAATCACTTTATTTATTATTGCTTTGCATTAATCTGTTGGGTTCCTATTAAGGATGATGCCTAGATTTCTTTTGACCGCTACCTTGCAACCGGGTTAATAATTAATCTTGATGGTAGATAATGCTTAGTTGCTCAACTGGGATGGTAATGACAACGTGGTTACTTTTACTCTATGTTCCTATGTGTTATGTGATGATTTAATTGCAAGACCATTTATGTTAATCGGAACATGGAGAACCACCAAGGAAACAGTACAACCACATTCCACATGGCTCTGGCTTGGCCAAGTAATTAGAGACTCTGGTTTGGGGTAATCTTACCGAAAGGGCAAGGGGCTCATAGGTTGTGTGATGGCTTATCCAGCCGAGTGGTACGCCACTTGGGGGAGGGTTCATCCCCTTATGGGGAAACCTTAGCGGGTTACCACTTATTAGAGAATCTTTGTAAAGGCCTCGAGCTCGTAGTGTCCCTTTGCAATCATACCTCGGTAGTGTGGTATGATGCTTGGCCGGCATCGCATGGTTGGGTTCAAAACTCTTCAAAGTTTTTACGCGACTTGTGGTGAAAGTGTACAATCTCTGCAGAGTGTAAAACTAACCGGTCAGCCGTGCTCACTGTCAAGAGCGACCTGGACCCTCACATGATTAAATTACTTGAAGATGGAGAATAAATTGTTGCTATCTTATTTATGTTATTGGTGCTCCATATTAATTGTGGGATGGTATAAACTTACATTTGCTAGTAATTAGTGGCTTAATAAAACTTGACCAACTAAAAGTGCTAACTGCTTATAGCCCATCAGCCTTCCACTTTATAAAGCCTTGCATGTTATTTGTTTCTCCCCTTGCTAAGTACGGCATGTGCTCACGCTTGTTGTTTATTTATATTGCATCTACACCATCCGGATTGCTGCTCAGACATGGAGGTTTTTGAGGAGTTCTAGGCAAGCGTGCCACCAGTCAACTGCCTGTGGAGTTCCCTTTGAAGATCCGCTGCTAGTTATATGCTCTGATGGTTCGTTTTTGAGACGATCCGTCATGTAATGGTTGTATTACTCTCTTTTACGCTTTGGCACTGTGTTATGGTATTAACTATGTCATTACATGTGTGTAACTTTGATCCTGGCACACATGTAATTTATGCATTCGAGTTTGCCTTCAAATTCGGGTGTGACACTTCCACAGAAAGCTCCTACACCGGTCAGGCCGGTGTAGCACGCCGGTCAGACCGGTCTAAGCCAGGAAGCCCCAAAATCACAAACCTGACCTTCCGAGCTCCAAAACAAACCAAACTCGAAACAGCAGCAACACGGGACAACAGGGAACTCACCAAGACGTTCACCCGAGGCAAAACCCACGAAGCCTCTACACCGGTCAGACCGGTGAGCAGCACCAGTCAGACCGGTCAGGCTGGGACGCTCGGGATGAACAGCACCCGCGGGTCAACTCCCCCAAATCCAACTCCCAATTTCCCGAATCGCTCCACGGATTTGTGCAAGACTTTGGGGATAGTAGGAACACCTCATGGGCACTCCATAACCAAGATTTGGTCCACCAAAACTCGCTAAATCGAGAGGAATCGAAGAAATCCCACCAAGAACGCCTCTAACCCTAGAGCCAAGAAAACTCCAAAATCGAGCCCCTTTGCTCACGGATTTGGGAGGGGAATCAAAGGGAAAAGAACCACACAGGGTTCAAGCATACATCCCCTACCAAATCCCAAAGAGAAAGGCCTCGAAACCGCCACAAGAAATTCGCCAAGAAAGGGCTCCGAAAATCACCAAAAAGGAGATACGGGAAAGACACACCCAAGCCTTGAGGAACCACGCCGAATCATCTATACATACCAAAGAGGTTCATACAAGGTCTAGCTTGCCGCCCGATCATCCTTCCCTCTCACAAGCTAGTCCTAGAAATTCCAAAGGAAAAAGGAAGAGGAAAATAGCAAAAAAAAATGAGCTAGGGTTCCAAGAGATGGCTGCCATCCTCTCACCACTTGGGTTATATGGAGGCAAGCCGAAAGACTAAATTACCCCTAAGGCCTAATACTAGGATACACACCCCCGAGGGGCACTTTGGGAATCTTTGTCTTCGCACCATCGGATGGATGCCCAGCGACCGCAAACTTGCTTAGCCTCGACGCAAGCCTTGCGATCCCGACGCGTGTCCTCCGCTTTGAAGTCTCCGGACTGCGTCGTCGCACACCGGTCAGACTGGTGCTCCTCACCGGTCAGACCGGTACCCACCGGTCAGACCGGTCAGACCCACCGGTCAGACCGGTCCGATGCTGCTGCACCTCCGTCTTCGGTCTTCGGTCTTGGCTTTGTGGATCAAACAAGGAACCCAGTGGTTTTCTGGTGAACCACCGGAAACCCCGCGAACTCGGTGTAGCCTCCGCCAATCGCCACTCATGACTCGGCTCCCACGTAGTCCCGGCTCGACCTTGGTTTTGAGGCTCAACCAAGAAACCATCCATGACTTCATCTTGCCGTTCTTGCCACCATGCGGCCCGCACTTGACCCCGCTGGCCACCGGGTCCCTCGAACCAAGCCTACTTGTCTTCTCCACACCTGGAGGCCTCACCAGCAACAACCTTTCGCGCTTGTTCTTCACCTGCACCAACACCAGTCAAGTCGCAACCTGCACCTGCAATACTTAGCCAAGAATCAGTCCACACCACGTTGTTAATCACTCATCACACCGGGATGCGACCTACCACCGGTCCTCGAACCACACAGGCTCTCAATCTCCCCCTTGATGAGTGCATTTACAACACACACATTTTGGTAATCAAAGAGAAAAGGAAAAGAAAAAAAACGACTAAAATAACCTCCAACAAGCGATCGAAAGCCAAAGGAAAGGCAAAGAGCAAGATCACTTGGAGAAGACAAGTCTCAGACCCCTTAGGCAAGGGCAATGGATCGACACATCCGAGACAAAACATGCTCAAGCAAAGTGCACAAACCACCAATCCAAAGCTCGAAAACCACAAAGAGCTCCCCCTGCACACATGCAACTCCCCCTAGACGAATGCATGCAAACCACCTTGCGAAAACAGAGCAGCTGCTTCAGCTTTTCTCTGACCGGTCAGACCGGTCAACCTCACCAGTCAGACCGGTGGGCTAGATCGCCCAGCAACCTGACACTCACACCGGTCAGACCGGTGCCTCCCACCGGTCAGGCCGATGACCACCTGGGAAAAACTGGGAACTGCACGAGCTCAAAACTAGCTCGAAACCACTTGGAAACCTTCTAAATTCATGCAGCAAGCCGGAAACCTTCTAAATGCATGCAGCAAGCCAAAACATGCTCAAACTTCTCCCCCTTGTTGACAATGCATGAATCAAGCCAAAAATGCAAAAAATGCAACCTAGAGCTTCTCAAATAGACAAAATTCAACATAGCATGCTACACACCTTCAAATGAGCAAGTTAGATACTCTATAGCTTCGTATGGACAAAAACTACAAGATCACCAAGTTTCACAACCATTGGGCGAAGCTAATATAGAAATGACTATTTTTGCGAAAATTCACCCTCTCATGAGCAAAGTCCTAAACATGATCAAAACATGTCAAAATGGCGAAGCCACACAAACTTCATGCTAGGACAACCATTCTAAGCATAAGACCATCATAAACACCCACAAGCACCTCATGTCATGTCAAAGCATACCGAGCCATGTGCTTAATTCTATGTATGAGACGTCTCATTGGTAAGCAACATGCAACGGTTTAGCACCCAAAAACAAGTAAATTCAGCACATATGACATGGGAGCACATTTTCCAAGCAATTTACATTTGATTTTCAGATTTATAATTGGTACATGAAATGTCTTTGCGACAAAAAGGAACTTATGCCCCTCCACAAGATGAAGCATGGGGGCTAAACATTCATGATGGCAAATGAGCCTTTGGCCCTGTATGATCAAAATAAGCTATCCAACCACAAATTAAGAATAGCCAAGCCACAAAAACATGTCAAGATCATATAAAGACATTTACTCACAAGAGAGCATACATATGACAATTTTTGAAAAACATAGCCATCAACCATGGATATAAATCAAGATCATCAAGAGCTAAGCCACACTAAGCTATATCATACCAAACTAACTCACAAGACCATATATATCATACCATGGTGAACAATGTATATAGGAGAAGCTTTTCCTACACAATGCATATTATACAAAATGCATGCAACTTATCATACAAAGATGACTATACATCATGATACAAATGCAATGCAAATGCAAGAAATGCACAAAGGAAAGCTATACATATGCTACAAAGGAGGTCCCACACACCCAACTCAAGAAATCAAACAAACACTAAGCTCTCCCCGCAAATGAGTGAAAGTTGCCTGATCTAGGGGTTTGGTAAAAATAACGGCTAGCTGGTCATGTGTGGGTACATGGATCAAAGCGATTTTTCCTTTCTCTACGTTGTCTCTCAGAAAATGATACCTCACTTCTATGTGCTTGGTTTTGGAATGTAGCACTGGGTTCTTTGCAATGCTTATGGCACTAGTGCTATCACATTGAAGTGGGACATGGGTATACTCCTCACCAAAGTCACTCATGGTGTATGTGATCCAAAGGAGCTGAGAGCAACAACTAGCTACGGCCACATACTCTACCTCGGTAGTGGATTGAGCAACACTCGACTGTTTGCGGGAAGACCAAGACACCAAAGAAGAACCCAAGAACTGGCAAGTCCCAGAAGTAGACTTCCTTTCCAACTGACACCCGGCAAAATCGGCGTCCGAAAATGCATGAAGAGCCAAAGAAGAAGACACGGAGTACGAAAGGCCAAAGTCGGGAGTATGACGCAAATACCTGAATATGCGCTTGACTGCTTGCCGATGCGAAGTCCTCGGAGACGCTTGAAAACGAGCGCACAGACATACCGAGAATTGGATGTCCGGCCTCGTCGCCATCAAATACAGGAGTGCCCCGATCATGCTTCGGTACTCCTTCTGGTCCACGTGTTCACCGTCCTCGTCCGCATCAAGATCTGTAGTCGTACTCATAGGCGTCGCCATGGCCTTGGAGTCCTCCATCTTAAACTTCCTCACAATGTCCTTGATGTACTTGGCTTGGTGTACGAATGTTCCTTCCTTGGATTGTTTGATCTGGAGGTCAAGGAAGAACTGCAACTCACCCATCATGCTCATCTCAAATTCCCTGCTCTTGTCTTCTGCAAACCTTGCAACAAGAGAGTTAGACGAGCCACCAAAGACAATATCATCCACATATACCTGCACAATCAGGATATCTCTGCCCTGCCTGAGGAGAAACAAGGTCTGATCGACCTTCCCCATCTCAAACCCTCTCTCAAACAGGAACCTCGTCAACCTACCGTACCAAGCTCTAGGTGCCTGCTTCAGCCCATACAGCACCTTCCTCAACTTGTACACCCGGTGGGGGTACTTCTCACTCTCAAACCCCAGTGGTTGCCTCACATACACTACTTCCTCCAAGACACCGTTTAGGAAAGCACTCTTGACATCCATCTGGTACAACTTGAACCCTTTAGCCACGGAAAAGGCTAGAAGGATCATAACCGCCTCCAAACGAGCTACGGGAGCAAAGGTCTCCTCGTAGTCGATCCCCTCTTTCTGTGAGTACCCCTGAGCAACAAGCCTTGACTTATTCCTGACCACTTCTCCTTTTTCTCCCTCTTTGTTTTTCCACACCCATTTTGTCCCAATCGGCTTATACCCCGGTGGAGGATCCACCAACTCCCAAACTTGGTTTCTCTCAAAGTTCTCCAACTCCTCATGCATAGAATAAACCCAATTGTGATCAGATAGTGCATGTCCAATGTCTTTGGGCTCAAAAGTAGCAACAAAAGCAGCATGAGTAAAGTGAGAATTGTTTCGAACCCTCGACCGTTAGTGCGTTCATTGATGTCGCCGATGATTCTCGAAGCTGTGTGATCCACTTGAATTCGCCGGGGAAGTTCTCGCCTTGATGCTACCTCCCCCTCAACACAGTTTCGCCTTATCTAGGTTTGTCGTTGTAGGTGTGGGAGAGGGCCCGTTCACCACCGTAGTCGAAGTAGTAGGTACATGCTCAGCCTTGGGCACCACACCACCGTCTTCATCATCTCCGTGTTCATAATCCTCCTCCTGGAAAATCTCCTCGCCAAGTTCATCATCACCTGCACACTAAAAAACAAGCTGACTACGTGGCTGTGTCTCGTCGAAGGTAACCTCGCAAGTCTCCACGATTTGGTTAGTTTCAAGGTTGAGCACTCGGAAGGCTCTAGAGTGAGATGCGTAACCAAAGAAAATGCCATCGACAGACCTAGCCTCGAACTTGTCCAACTTTTTACCTTTCTTCAGGATAAAGCATTTGCACCCAAACACATGGAAGTGACTCACCTTGGGTGTGCGCCCGTGCATCAACTCATAGCACGTTTTCTTCTTGTGAACTCTGAGGTAAATCCTGTTTGACACATAGCCCGCGGTATTCACCGCGTCAGCCCAGAACCTTCTCGGAGTCCTATGCTCATTGTGACGCCCCAGGTTTTTAATTAGCATCATTAGTGCTAATGACCGAATCAGCCGAGTCAAACCTGCTGACGTTGGTCAAACCATGGTCAACCTGGGTCATCACCTCGAAAACTGAGTCAACAAGCCCTAATGACCCTCTTGATCAAGTCAACCCCCACTTGTGGTCAACCCTTGGTCAAAAACCCGGTCAAAACCCCTATGTCTTTGAACTTCCTCCAGAACTTTTGCCGCGTTCTCCAAATTTCACCTAAACACTTCAAAATCTCCCAATTTAAAAGTTGTCTAGTTTTTCGAGGGACACAACTTTGCTTTTGGGTGGCATTTCAAATTTTGAGTGGCAAAGGGTGAAAAACTTGGTCAACTGCAGCAAACACTGTTCATCGGTGCTATGGAAAACCAGCGACTTTGCCAGCAGTTCGTGCAAAAACCTTTGCTCAAAACCCCTATGAGCCTTTGTAAAAGTTGTAGGGGATTCATTGATCTGCAACTTTGCTTATTGGACCTTGGTACACTTCAGTTCAAATTTTTGGAGAACAGGGCAGTCAAACACGCATTGACCGGCGTCCCAAACATCTCCTGGCGCTCTAGAGCGCGAACTCGCGCGTGACGCCGTCCGACCGGCGCCCGCGCCTTCCGCGCCGCGTGTCGCCCCACAACCTCGACGTCCGGGCCCCGGCCGAACTCCGCGCCCTGAGGCCGAGCGCCCCGAGGCCGCACGCACCCCAAGACCCTTGGGAGCCGCGCATCCCGCGCGTGCAGCGCGTCCGCGCGCTCGCCGCCGGGCCCCGCCCGCATTCCCCGCCGACCACGGTCTCCCACGCCGGTCAAGCCCGGGTCCCCCACGCCGCGTGCCTGACTCACGAGTTGAAGCGCGCGACGCCTATAAAAGGAGAAGACCGGCCTCCTCGCGCGCATGCACGCTCCGCCGTCGTCCCAGAGCCCTCCGCCGCGCCGCCATTGCGACCGCCGGGCATGTCTCCCGTGCGCTCTCGCCGCGCCCGGCACCCCCCTGTCCTCCCCTCCTCTTGCTTCGAGGCGACGTCTCCTGCTTCCTGCTCCGCGTGCCGCCTATAAAAGGTACCCACCGTTCATCCTCGCGCGTGCCCGAGCTCGCTCCCGTGCGTGAACGCCCGCCGCCGGACGCCATTAGAGCCGCCGTGCGGAGCTCCACCGTCCGGCCCACCTCCTGCCGGCCAGAGCCCCTCAACGCCTCCCCACGTCGCCCCCTCAGCTTCCCGCGCCGCGTGTGGTCGTAGCCGAGCCGCAGCCTCGCCGGAGTAGAAGCTCCAGCGGCCGCCGCCGCATGCCACCGCCGAGCCCCATCGCCGGCGGCCCCTCTGCCCCAACCGAGCACGCAAATCAATCCCTGGTGAGCCCACACGCCTCCCCCACCTCTTCCCCGATCGACCCCGCCGCCGGAGCCGCCGAATTTCCGGCGAGCCGCCGCTGGCCATGCCCCAAGGACCCAATTGCAAAGCTCCAAGTCTTTCTAGCGGTAAATCTGTAAACCAGGGGCACATTTGTGAAGAATCAGAACTTCCAGGGAGCTCGGTGTAAAACCATATCTTCAATAGTGTAGCAGTTTTTCTGAAACTTGTAAAATCCATAGAAAATCGTAGAAAAATCAGCAAAATGGAAACTCAATTTTGTTGGTTCAAAGTGAAAAACACTACAACTTTTGTAAAGCATGACCATAGTTTTTCCTGATAGTTTTTGCATGAAAAATAGAAAACTAATAAACATAGATTTGTTGTATCTCAAAATCTACAAGTGATATGTAGCTGAATTTTAGATATGTTGTGTGTTATGTCAGGGCTAGCTTCTGTACCAAAAATTGAACAAAGTTATGCTGTAGATCTTGTATTATGAATTGTTTTGTATTTATGCTGAATCTGTCTAAATGATTTTTGTAGCTAAACATAAATAGATTTTTGTGCTCAACTTATGTATGTGACCTTTCTATGCCAAAATGCACCTCTGGTGAATTAATCACAATTTTATAATTGTCAGAATTATTTATTCTTGATATATGTCTAATTTTCTTTGTAAATGCATAACCCAAGATCTAGAGTAGCTCTAGGTGTAAATGTTGCATGCCTAGCTTAGTTTTGGACCAGAGGACATGTGTGAGAAAGTTGGGATCAACTCAATGCTTATTTATTTTTATATGCATTTATCTTGTGTTGGTAGCTAGCTTTTGTTATTTTTGGTTATAATTAATTTATAGCTATCCTAAGTATGCATGTGTGTGCAGTGGCTTTGCTTAGTGTTGTAGAACTTGGAAAACACCCCCACTGAATTTTATGAATTTATTTTGTGAATAAAAACAATGGGAGCCATTAAAGCTTAATATTAACTTAAATGGGAAAATCACCAACACCACATCTAATGACCCCATGTATGTGTTGTTAATCATGCTAAGAAACTAAGTGACACCACCCCCTTGCTGTTTGTGAAATTTAATTAATTAATTTGCATAAATATGTACACAGTCACTATCAAAAAGAATAATTAATAAAGAACCGCATATTGTTCCTGTCTTGGAAGAGTATGCTGAATGTGTGCTTATCTAGGTGAATGTGGTCAACCATGCACCCCATGATTGTCGTTTGTTGTTTGTAAGTAATTAAATTAAAAACCGCTAATTAAATCTTGCAATGCATCCTCGTGTAGATCTTCCCGACGGTAGTTATAAGCTCGTGTCGGAAGGAGGAGCTGACGGTGAGCTGCAGTACGTGGACGTAGCTCAAGTCCTGGATCAAAGTCCAGAAGGGCCCAAGGCCAACCTTGCCAGCGAAGGCAAGCCCCGGATCATTAACCCTGTCTTTTTAAAATTATGCAATTATGTTTGATATGATTGCGCATTTACGTTTCAGGAGTTGAATTGAAACCCTAGATGCATGCTCCCTAGGTACCTATGTTCCTTTACTAGTATGCTAGGTCGATAGCTGCTATGCTATAGGACCGGTACAAGTCGAGTGATGTTCGTCACTCGCGAGAATAGGTTCTTATGTTGGAATCATAAGATCTTGATAAATGGATTGCTCATGTGGTAAGAGCATGGGATTGGGCTCCGGTCCAGTGGCTTTCGTGGGCTAAGCTTTTGAACATACTAAGCACTTGTCGGGAATGGGACCGGTAAGCCTAGTACCTTAATGAGATGGTGCGGGAACTTACTATTACTAATCTCGAGTAATCACCGCCCGGCTAGCTACCAGGAGAGGGGGGTACATGTGCGAAGCTGGGTACCTTGCGGGGTATGCCAGATAGCCTTGTACCCGGGACAGTAATCTTCGATCCCAAGCCGAGGACTTTTGGGAACCGCCTGGTGGTTGTCCTCGCGGGGGCACCCTACCGTGTGTTTAGGTTTACCTTGCAAGGTTTAAATCAATCGATTGTCGGCCTCTCACCGTTATTTGAGACTGCTTAATCAACTGGCCATGATATCCCTTAATGATGGAATTGATGAAGTTTACTACTTGAATTAATTGTATTGTACAATTCTTGATTGCATTAGTTGGCACACTTAGAAACAGTAATCAACTAGAACTTGGTGCTAAAATATTGAAAATAAGGACATACTCTTTGTTGCTTTTCAGCAAAAGAACTCCACCGGCCAAAAAGCCTCTCATGTCTAGAGTTTGGTGATGTAGTTATCACCCGACGGTTAAGTCTTGCTGAGTATTAGTATACTCAGCCTTGCTTTAAAAATGTTGTTGCAGGTGTTGTTTGACCTGGTGAGATTCCACCCGGCTGGGAGCTGGAAGGGGTGGATGACGACGAGTAACGGCATCACGGACGGCCTCCTGTGATGTTGATCGTTTCGCTAGTTTTTATTCCGCTATTTTCAAAACTCTGAACTTCGTTATCATGTCAAAAACTCCGGTTTGTAATAATTAAACCCTTCGGGGTAGTTTTGGATGCCAATGATGTGTTGTACTCTGGACTCGCCTTCGCGTGAGTTTTAATGCATATATGTCGATCCTTGTTGCTATGTAAGTGATTTTACCGGGCGTTAACCCGGCAACTAACGACAGGATGATACTTTATTATTGCTTAATGACCAAAGTGGATTGGTTTAGGCGATAGTACGGTATTTTCCTGGGCGGGTTGTCACACTCATCAAGCATCGTCCGAGCCATCTCACATAAGGTACTGTTTTTCCTTTCCACCACGCCGTTCTGGGGAGGCGTATACGGACTCGAAAACTGGTGTTCATGACCCAAGTCATGGCAAAAGGTTTTGAAGCGAGAGTTTTTAAATTCCGAACCATTGTCACTGCGGATCGCTCGTATGGCATCTCCGTGCCTCTCATTTCTCAATCTCAAGACAAGATCTCGAACAAAACCAAACGTCTCCCCTTTCTCCTCAAGAAAGAAAACCCATGCATACCGAGAGTAGTCGTCCACCACAACCAGGACGTACCACTTCCCACGGATTGCACACGAGCTGGGCCAACAAGGTCCATATGGAGCAGCTCGCATGGACGCTCCATCATCACATCGGTGAGGGGTGGATGGGAAGAAGCTACCATCTTAGCATGCCGACACGGCGCACAAACCAATTCTTTTTCAAACCTCAACCATGGCAATCCTTGGACCAAATTGAGTTTACTCAAGCGAGACAAAAGGTCAAAGCTTAAGTGACCCAACTTCCTATGCCACTTCCACAACTCACCCGAAGATCCAGCCAAGAAATAATGCTCCACACCAAAAGACTGAGAAAAATCCGCTCGGAACACTTGACCCTCGGGAACGACCATGCACACTAGGTCCCCTCGAGAATCCAAAATCCGAGAACCACCAGGCCGAAACAACAGCTCAAAGCCCTCATCCAAAAGCTGGGACACCGAAAGCAAATTGAACCCGAGCGATTGAACAAGAGCAACACGCCTGAGAGTGACCTTGTCACTTACCTTAATCTCACCTTCTGAAAGCACACGCCCTCGCCCATTGTAACCAAAAGGGATGTATGTCTTGGACACCACCGGGACGAGACTTGAGAACCACCCCTTGTCTCCGGTCATATGCCTCGAGCAACCGGAGTCAATCAACCAAATGTTCCTCAAGTCTCCCACCTGAAATTCAAAAACGAGCACGTGAGTGAACAAACGACTCTGCACTGGGGTTAGTACCAAAAGAGTAAAACCAGTGCCGAGCCATTTGCTCCAAAGTGGGGTTAGCACAAACCAAATCATCACGCCTATCAAAGCTACCACCACGAAAACCACCACGGGAACCACCACTAGGGAACCACCCCTGTCTAGCTAGAGAAGAACGAAAACCATGAAAGGAAGACCGTGGACCGTTCCTCCTCTCCATCTCAAAGCTACGACTCCTCCCTCCCTCGTATTGAGCACGAGGTGGAGAACGTCTAGCAAACTGACCACCTGCAAACTCACCAGACCAACCACCAGAACCACGACCACCTGAACCGAACCGAGCATCCATACGAGCACGAAACCCAAACCGCTGTCTGTCCAGACCAGCACCGGTCTCATCGGTGGACTGCACCGGTCTGACCGGTGGCGCTCGGCCAGTAGCACCACCTGCCACCTTTCGATCTCCCCAAGCCGGAACCGTGCTCACAATCGCCTTGGCCCTGGGCATCTGCATACGAGGCTCAGGTACACCATCTGAAGGGTGATACCTGTCCTTGTTAGCCCACTCCTTAGCCATTCTCTCCTCACGCTTCCTCTTGAAGCAAAACTCACCCTTGTGACCATCTCTTCCACAATAGTCACAATGAAAGCGTATGGGTTAGGCTTAGGCTTGGGATGGGGCTGCTCACTTGGTTTCTCTCCACTCGGCTATTCACCCTTCTTCTCTCCACTCTCACTCTCATTGGAGCTCACAAACTTCACCGGTTTTTGGAAATCATTTGTTGGGTGAGGAAATATGGGAGGATCTGGGGTTGTATCAAGTTTGTTTCTCAGTGGGTTGGGCTTAGTAGCATAGGTATTTTTGTGGAAGGTTTTTGGTGGAGCTGGGATATCACCAATTTTCTCTCCTCCCTCACCACTACACTCTCCAACTTTCTCTGAACCAAGCGCTTGCCCATCATAGCACTTGTATGCCTCTATCATCATCCTAAGCTGGGGTTCATGACCCGACAACCAACCCATCATTTTCCTCAACTCATCATTCTCATCCTGCAAGCGATCCACATAATGTGCAAGTTCCAGATTTTTCAAAGCATGCACTTCACAAGTAGAGTAAGAAGTAGGAACAGGTTCTTTCAACTTAGCCTCAAGCAAAACAGTATAAGCATGCATCTCATCAATCTTTCCATGCAAAACAGGGCAAGAAGTGCAAGCACCTAGCAAAGCAGGTCTAGACTTAAGCTCAGCCACTTCAACCCTAAGCACATCTAGTTCATCACAAGTAGAAGCATATTTATCATTAAGAGCAGTAAGATCAGCTAGGTACACAGAGCAATCACAACAATCAATCTCATCAGAAACCACAGGTGAAGCCTTAAGCGAATCAATCTCAAGCTTAGCATCAAGGTTCTTGGTTTCTAGCTCAGCTACTTGGTTCCTAGCATCTTCTAGTGAGGCCCTAAGCTCTTTCCTCATCTTCTTTGCCTCTCTAAGCATGTCATCACGATTATCAAGCAACTTGCCAAGACGCTCGTTCTCCTCACGCAAGAAGGGAAGCTCGTCACGTACCTCATCCTCGGAATCGGAGTCCGAGTCGCTCTGGTGACTCTTCTTGCTGCCGGAGCTACGAGCCATGCCGCAGAAGCCATCTCTCACGTAGCAGCTCAATCCGCTCAAGTTCTTGGATGACTTCTTGTTCTTGCGCTGATCACCTTCATCTTCACTGCTACTCGAGCTTGAGGAAGAGTAGGCGGAGCTGGAGTCGACGTCGCTCGCTTCGACCATCGCTCGGCCCTTCCTGCTGTGGCCGTCCTTCTTCCTCGATCGTCGCTCGTCCTTGTTCTTGTGCTTGTGCTTGTGATCACGCCTCGATCGGTACTTGGCGTCCTTGCTCGGCCGGTGCTTGTAGCCGTCCTTGTAGCCGTCCTTGTTCTCCGTCTTCTCCGGACAGTCGGCGACGAAGTGTCCTGGCTTGCCGCACTGAAAGCACGTCCGTGCTGTCCTCCTTGTGTTCACCCGATTCTCATGCAGCCTCTCGAACCGCCTGGTCAGGAATGCCAGCTCGTCCTCTCCAAGCACGTTGAACTCCTCGTGTGGCCAAGACATCAAAGAAGACAGAGAGTACATCCTGGAGGATGAGTTAGCGTTAGACTTTGCCACTTTGCCACCGACGAGAGCAAGACTATGGGAGTCAGTCGGGCTCTCAAGACGGGCTGTCAAACCACGATCAACCTCAGCAGACTTAAGCTTAGAGAACAGCTCGTTCACCGTCAGAGTGGTGTACTTCTCGGACTCAAGAATGGCCTCGACCTTTCCATCCCACACGGTACGATCCAGCGCGTGTAAGAGCTTCACAGCTCTATCATGGTCATCGTACGGGAGGACGTCTGAGAGCCAGGTGTGCTTCGAGGACCGGTGGATGGTCGCTTCCTGGTGTGATGAGTGATTGACAACGTGGTGTGGACTGATTCTTCGCTAAGTATTGCAGGTGCAGGTTGCGACTTGACTGGTGCAGGTGAATAACAAGCGCGAAAGGTCGTTGCCGGTGAGGCCTCCAGGTGTGGAGAAGACAAGTAGGCTTGGTTCGAGGGACCCGGTGGCCAGCGGGGTCAAGTGCGGGCCGCATGGTGGCAAGAACGGCAAGATGAAGTCATGGACGGTTTCTTGGTTGAGCCTCAAAACCAAGGTCGAGCCGGGACTACGTGGGAGCCGAGTCATGAGTGGTGATTGGCGCAGGCTACACCGAGTTCGCGGGGTTTCCGGTGGTTCACCAGAAAACCACTGGGTTCCTTGGTTGACCCACAAAGCCAAGACCGAAGAACCGAAGACGGAGGTGCAGCAGCTCCAGACCGGTCTGACTGGTGGGTCTGACCGGTGGGTACCGGTCTGACCGGTGAGGAGCACCGGTCTGACCGGTGTGCGACGACGCAGTGTGGAATCTTCGAAGCGGAGGACACGCGTCGGGATCGCAAGGCTTGCGTCGAGGCTAAGCAAGTTTGCGGTCGCTGGGCATCCGTCCGATGGAGCGAAGACAAAGATTTCCGAATTCACCCTTGAGGGGCATGTATCCCTAGTTAGCTAGTAAGGGTATTTTCGTCTTTCGGTTGCCTCCATATAACCCAAGTGGTGAGAGGATGGCAACCATCTCTTGGAACCCGAGCTCATTTGGTTTTCCTATTTTCCTTCCTATTTTCTTAGGATTTTCGTAGGACTAGCTTGAGAGCTTCATGGTGAGATCTTGTGAGAGGGAAGGATGATCGGGCGGCAAGCTAGACCTTGTATGAACCTCTTTGGTATGTATAGATGATTCGGCGTGGTTACTCAAGGCTTGGATGTGTCTTTCCCGTTTCTCCTTTTTGGTGATTTTCGGTGCTCTTTCTCGGCGATTTTGTTGGAGCGATTTCGAGGCCTTTCTCTTTGGGATTTGGTGGGGGATGTATGCATGAACCCTTCGTGGTTCTTTTCCCTTTGATTCCCCTCCCAAATCCGTGAGCAAAGGGGCTCGATTTTGGGGTTTTCGTGGCTCTAGGGTTAGAGGTGTTCTTGGTGGGATTTCTTCGATTCCTCTTGACTTGACAAGTTTTGGTGGACCAAATCTTGGCTATGGAGTACCCATGAGGTGTTCCTACTATCCCCAAAGTCTTGTGCAAAACCGTGGAGCGAATCGGGAGATCGGGAGTTGGATTTGGGGGAGTTGACTCGCGGGCGCTGTTCATCCCGAGCTGCCTAGGCTCGACCGGTCTGACCGGTGCTAGCCCTTGGTGGGTTTTTGTCTCGGGGAACAGCCTTGTCCGTGTGGTTTTGTCTCGTGGTTCTGCTGGTCAGTTCTTGGCGTGTTTGGGGTTGTTTTGCTAGGTTTTGTGAGGGGTTCTTCTTCCTTCCAGGTTGTGTTTCGGAGGTGGTTTTTGTTCCAGGGCCTAGAGGAGTCACTGAGGCTTCCTGGAACGTTTGCTGTGCGGCTGCTGTAGCCACCGGCCTGACCGGCGCTGTCCACCGGTCTGACCGGTGTCACCGGTCTGACCGGCGCAGGCCATCGGTCTGACCGGTGTAGCACAGGCAGCAAGCCGTGCAAGTTTCCGCTATGTGTTTTGGTGAGTTCTGGCTCGGAGGGTTGAGTGTTGGTTCCTAGGACCAGTAGCACTCCAGTGGCTGCGTGGTTTTGGCCAACTTGGGTAGTTGGGTCGGAGACGTGATTTGGAAGCCGTGTTCGTCTTGTTGGAGTTCTCATCTCCTTCGAGAAGAATTTTTATCGGCTCCCATTCACTCCCCCCTCTCTGGTTCGCCTAATCGGTCCTTCAATTGGTATCAGAGCCGGTTCGGGTCTTTATTGACTCTTACCAGTCTAAGATCCAAAGATGGCGTACCAGGAACGGGGTTTGGGTCCTCCTCACTTCGATGGGAAGAACTACCAGATGTGGCAAAGGCGGATGGCGGCGTTCCTCCGCGGAAAGGGTCAGATCCTTTGGGATGTCACGGTGAACACAGCTTATGTTCATCCGATGAACTTCCTTGCTCCAGGATCGAGGGATATGTTCGAAGCCAACAACAAGGTTGTCGACTACTTGTTTCGTGCTCTGTGTCAGCCTGAATTCGATCGGGTACAGACAGAGGACTTAGCTTGTAGGATTTGGGAGCAGTTGAAGGATGCTCATGCTGGGAATGCTCAGGTTCAGGCTCGGATGTACGCGACTTACCGGAGAGAGTACGAGAACTTCACTCATCTCCCCGGTGAGTCCGTCGATGCCCTTTTCCAGCGAATTACGGTCGTTGTGAACAACATGAGAGCCAATGTGGATGTCCTCCCATACAATGATCATGATAGAGTCGTGAAGCTCTTGCACTCGTTGGATCGTACCGTATGGGATGGGAAGTTTGAGGCTATTGTTGAGTCCGAGAAGTATGACACCTTGACGGTGAACGAGCTGTTCTCGAAGCTCAAGTCGGCTGAGTTGGACCGTGGTATGACAGCCAAGATTGAGAGCCCGACTGATTCTCATAGTCTCGCTCTCGTTAGTGGCAAAGGAGCTAAGTCTAACGCTAACGCATCCTCCAGGATGTACTCTCTGTCTTCTTTGATGTCTTTGCCAGACGAGGAGTTTGACGTGCTTGGAGAGGACGAGCTGGCGTTGCTGACCAGGCGGTTCGAGAGGCTGCACGAGAACCAGGTGAACACGAGGAGGACAGCACAGACGTGCTTTCAGTGCGGCAAACCAGGACACTTCGTCGCAGACTGCCCGGAGAAGATGGAGAACAAGGACGGCTACAAGGACGGCTACAGGCACCGATCGAGCAAGGATGGCAAGTACCGATCGAGGCGCGATCACAAGCACAAGAACAAGCACAAGGACGAGCGACGGTCGAGGAAGAAGGATGGCCGCGGCAGGAAGGCCCGAGCAATGGTCGGAGCGAGCGACGTCGACTCCAGCTCCGCCTACTCTTCCTCGAGCTCGAGTAGCACTGAAGATGAAGGTGATCGGCGCAAGAACAAGAAGTCATCCAGGAACTTGAGCGGGTTGAGCTGCTTCGCGGGAGATGGCTTCTGCGGCATGGCCCGTAGCTCCGGCAGCAAGAAGAGCCACCAGAGTGACTCAGATTCTGACTCCGAGGATGAGGTATGTGATGAGCTCTCTTCTTTGCGCAAGGAGAATGATGAGTTGGTTGACTTGCTTGATAACCGCGATCACATGCTTAGAGAGGCCAAGAAGATGAGGAAAGAGCTTAGGGCCTCACTAGAAGATGCTAGGAACCGTGTGGCTGAGCGAGAAACCCAGAACCTAGATGCTAAGCTTGAGATTGATTCGCTTAAGGCTTCTCCTGTGGTTTCTGATGAGATTGATTGCTGTGATTGCTCTGTGTACCTAGCTGATCTTACTGCTCTTAAGGATAAGCATGCTTCTACTTGTGATGAACTAGATATGCTTAGGGTTGAAGTGGCTGAGCTTAAGTCTAGACCTGCTTTGCTAGGTGCTTGCACTTCTTGCCCTGTTTTGCATGGAAAGATTGACGAGATGCATGCTTACACTGTTTCGCTTGAGGCTAAGTTGAAAGAGCCTATTCCCACTTCTTGCTCTACTTGTGAATTGCATGCGGTTAAGAATTTGGAGCTTGCACATTATGTTGATCGCTTGCAGGATGAGAATGATGAGCTGAGAAAATGTATGAGCTGGTTGTCGGGTCAGGAGCCTCAGCTTGGTATCATGATAGCGGCTTTCAAACGCTATGATGGTCAGGCACTTGGGGCTGACAAGCTTGGAGAGAACAGTGGTGAGGGAGTTGAGAGAGTTGGAGAGATTCCTATCCCACCACCAAACAGACACAAGAACAAGTTTGAGCCCAAGCCTAACCATCTCAGAAACAAACTTGACACTACTCCAGATCCACCCATATTCCCTCACCCAACAAATGATTTCCAGAAATCGGTGAAGTTTGTGAGCCCAAAGGGAGGTGAGGAAGGAAAGAAGAAGGGTGAGAAGCCGAGTGGGCAGCCCCAACCCAAGCCAAAGCCTAAGCCACAACCCATAAAGTTCCATTGTGGGTATTGTGGGAGAGATGGTCATAAGGATGAGTTTTGCTTCAAGAGGAGGCGTGCGGAGAGAATGACCAGAGAATGGGCTAACAAGGATAGGTACCACCCCTCTAATGGTGTACCTGAGCCTCGTATGCAGATGCCCAGGGCCAAGGCAAGTGTGAGGACGGTTCCGGCTTGGGGAGACCGAAAGGCTGCAGGTGCTGCTGCTGGCCGAGCTACACCGGTCAGACCGGTGTACTACACCAGTCTGACCGGTGCAGGTCTGGGCAGACAGCGAGTCGGGTTTCGTGCTCGTGAGGATGCTCGGTTTGGTTCTGGAGGTCGTGGTTCTGGTGGTTGGTCTGGAAAGTTTGCAGGTGGTCAGTTTGCTAGGCGTTCTCCACCTCGTGCTCAATACGAGGGTAGGAGGAGTCGTAACTTTGAGATGGAGAGGAGGAACGATCCACAGTTTCTCTTTCGTGGCTTTCGTCCTCCTCCAGCTAGAGAGGGTTGGTTCCCTCGTAGTGGTTACCGAGGTGGTGTTCGTGGTGGTAGCTTTGATAGGCGTGATGATTTGGTTTGTGCTAACCCCACTTTGGAGCAAATGGCTCGGCACTGGTTTTACTCTTTTGGTACTAACCCCAGTGCTGAGTCGTTTGTTCACTCACGTGCTCGCTTTTGAATTTCAGGTGGGAGACTTGAGGAATGTTTGGTTGATTGACTCCGGTTGCTCGAGGCATATGACCGGAGACAAGGGGTGGTTCTCAAGTCTCGTCCCAGTGGTGTCCAAGACATACATCACCTTTGGGGACAATGGGCGAGGGCGTGTGCTATCAGAAGGTGAGATCAAGGTAAGTGACAAGGTCACTCTCAAGCGAGTTGCTCTTGTTCAATCGCTGGGGTTCAATTTGCTTTCTGTGTCCCAGTTGTTGGATGAGGGCTTTGAGGTGTTGTTTCGGCCTGGTGGTTCTCGGATTTTAGATTCTCGGGGGGATCTTGTTTGCATGGTCGTTCCCGAGGGTCAGGTGTTTCGAGCTGATTTCTCTCAGTCTTCTGGTGTGGAACGTTGCTTTTTGGCTGGTTCTTCGAGTGAGTTGTGGAAGTGGCATAGGAAGTTTGGTCACTTGAGCTTTGACCTTTTGTCTCACTTGAGTAAACTCAATTTGGTCCGAGGATGGCCACGGTTGAAGTTTGAGAAAGAGTTGGTTTGTGCGCCGTGTAGGCATGCCAAGATGGTAGCCTCTTCTCACCCGCCTCTCACCGATGTGATGACTGAGCGTCCATGCGAGCTGCTCCATATGGACCTTGTTGGCCCAACTCGTGTGCGATCTGCGGGTGGGAAGTGGTATGTCCTTGTTGTGGTGGACGACTACTCTCGGTATGCGTGGGTGTTCTTTCTTGAGGAGAAAGGGGAGACGTTTGGTTTTGTTCGAGATCTTGTGTTGAGGTTAAGAAACGAGAGGCACGGAGATGCCATACGAGCGATTCGCAGTGACAATGGTTCGGAATTCAAAAACTCTCGCTTCGAAACCTTTTGCCATGACTTGGGTCTTGAACACCAGTTTTCGAGTCCGTATACATCTCCCCAGAATGGCGTGGTGGAAAGGAAAAATAGGACCTTGTGCGAGATGGCTCGGACGATGCTCGACGAGCATAGGACTCCGAGAAGGTTCTGGGCGGAGGCGGTCAATACCGCGTGCCATGTGTCGAACAGGATCTACCTCAGGGTTCATAAGAAGAAAACCTTTTACGAGTTGATGCACGGCCGCACACCCAAGGTGAGTCACTTCCATGTCTTTGGTTGTAAATGCTTCATTCTGAAGAAAGGGAAGAAGTTGGACAAGTTCGAGGCTAGGTCTGTCGATGGCATTTTCTTTGGTTATGCATCTCATTCTAGAGCATTTTGTGTGCTCAATCTTGAAACTAACCAAATCGTGGAGACTTGCGAGGTAACCTTCGACGAGACACAGCCACGTAGTCAGCTTGTTTTTGAGTGTGCAGGCGACGACGAACTTGGCGAGGAGATCTTTCAGGAGGAGGAGCATGAACATGGAGATGATGAAGATGGCGGTGTGGTGCCCTCAGCTGAACATGTACCTACTACGTCGACGACGATCGAGAACGGACCCTCTCCCACACCTACAATGACAAATCCAGATCAAGGCGAAGCTGCTATTGAGGGGGAGGTAGCATCAAGGCGAGAACCTCCCCGGCGAGTGCAAGTGGATCACCCAGCTTCGAGAATCATCGGCGACATGAATGAACGTACTACACGGTCGAGGGTTCGGAACAATTCTCATTTCGCTCATGCTGCTTTTGTTGCCACCTTTGAGCCCAAAGGCATTGGACATGCGTTATCTGATCATAATTGGGTTAACTCGATGCATGAGGAGTTGGAGAATTTTCAGAGGAACCAAGTTTGGGTGTTGGTTGACCCTCCCCCAGGGTGTAAGCCGATTGGGACAAAATGGGTGTGGAAAAATAAAGAGGGAGAGAAAGGAGAAGTTGTGAGGAACAAGTCAAGACTTGTTGCTCAGGGGTACAGTCAGAAAGAGGGGATCGACTACGAGGAGACTTTCGCTCCTGTAGCTCGTTTGGAGGCGATCAGGATCCTTCTAGCCTTTTCCGTGGCTAAAGGGTTCAAGTTGTACCAGATGGATGTGAAGAGTGCTTTCCTGAACGGTGTGTTGGAGGAAGAGGTGTTTGTGAGGCAACCACCGGGGTTTGAGAGTGAGAAGTACCCCCACCGGGTGTACAAGTTGAGGAAGGCGCTGTATGGGTTGAAGCAGGCCCCTAGAGCTTGGTATGGTAGGTTGAGGGGGTTCCTGTTTGAGAAAGGGTTTGAGATGGGAAAGGTCGATCAGACTTTGTTTCTCCTCAGGCAGGGCAGAGATATCCTGATTGTGCAGGTATACGTGGATGATATTGTCTTTGGTGGCTCGTCTAACTCTCTTGTTGCAAGGTTTGCAGAAGACATGAGCAGGGAATTTGAGATGAGCATGATGGGTGAGTTGCAGTTCTTCCTCGGGCTACAAATCAAGCAATCAAAGGAAGGAACATTTGTGCACCAAGCTAAGTACACCAAGGACATTGTGCGGAAGTTCAAGATGGAGGACTCCAAGGCCATGGCGACGCCTATGAGTACGACTACAGCTCTTGATGCGGACGAGGAAGGTGAACACGTGGACCAGAAGGAGTACCGGAGCATGATCGGGTCACTCCTCTACTTGACAGCGACGAGGCCGGACATTCAATTCTCGGTGTGTCTGTGCGCTCGTTTTCAAGCGTCTCCGAGGACTTCGCATCGGCAAGCAGTCAAGCGCATTTTCAGGTACTTGCGACACACTCCCGACTTCGGCCTTTGGTACTCTGCGTCTTCTTCTTTGGCGCTTCATGGATTTTCAGACGCGGATTTTGCTGGGTGTCGGTTGGATAGGAAGTCCACTTCTGGGACTTGCCAGTTCTTGGGTTCTTCTTTGGTGTCTTGGTCTTCCCGCAAACAGTCGAGTGTTGCTCAATCCACTACCGAGGCAGAGTATGTGGCCGCAGCTAGTTGTTGCTCTCAGCTCCTTTGGATCACATACACCATGAGTGACTTTGGTGAGGAGTATACCCATGTCCCACTTCAATGTGATAGCACCAGTGCCATAAGCGTTGCAAAGAACCCAGTGCTCCATTCCAAAACCAAGCACATAGAAGTGAGGTATCATTTTCTGAGAGACAACGTAGAGAAAGGAAAAATCACTTTGATCCATGTACCCACACATGACCAACTAGCCGATATTTTCACCAAACCCCTAGATCAAGCAACTTTCACTCGTTTGCGGGGGGAGCTTGGTGTTTGTTTGATTTCTTGAGTTGGCGTGTGGGAGCTCCTTTGTAGCATATGTATAGCTTTCCTTTGTGCATTTCTTGCATTTGGCATGGCATATGTAACATGATGTATATGCATCTTTGTATCTTAGGTTGCATGCATGTTGTAACATATGCATTTTTTAGGAAAGGCTTCTCCTATATACATTGTTCACCATGGAATGACATATATGTCTTTGTGAGCTAATTTAGTAAGCTATGGTTAGTTTGGCTTAGCTCTTGATAATCTTGGTTTATATCCATGGTTGATGGCTATGTTTTTAAAAAATTTCATATATATGCTCTCTTGTGAGTAAATGCCTTTACATGATCTTGACATGTCTTTGTGGCTTGGCTATGCTTAATTTGTGGTTGGATAGCTTATTTTGATCATATGGGGCCAAAGGCTCATTTGCCATCATGAATGTTTAGCCCCCATGCTTCATCTTGTGGAGGGGCATAAGTTCCTTTTTGTCGCAAAGACATTTCATGTACCAATTATAAATCTGAAAATGAAATGTAAATTGCTTGAAAAATGTGCTCCCATGTCATATGTGCTAATTTTAATTTGCTTTGGGTGCTAAATCGTTGCATGATGCCTACCAATGAGAAGTCTCATATATAGAAGTAGGCACATGGCTCGGTGGCTTTGACATGACATGAGGTGCTTGTGGGTGTTTATGATGGTCTTATGCTTAGAATGGTTGTCCTAGCATGAAGTTTGTGTGGCTTTGCCATTTTGACATGTTTTGCTCATGTTTAGGACTTTGCTCATGAGAGGGTGATTTTTCGCAAAATTGCTCAATTCTATCTTAGCTTCGCCCAATGGTTGTGAAACTTGGTGATCATGAAGTTTATGTCATTACGAAGCTATAGAGTATCTAACTTGCTCATTTGGACATGTGTAGCATCCTATGGTGAATTTTGTCTATTTGAGAAGCTCTAGGTTGCATTTTTTGCATTTTTAGCTTGATTCATGCATTGTCAACAAGGGGGAGAAGTTTGAGCATGTTTTGGCCTACTGAATGCATTTGGAAGGTTTTCAGGTGGTTTCGAGCCATTTTTGGGCTCTGTTGTGCACCGGTCTGACCGGTTGAGGTCACCGGTCTGACCGGTCAGAGTGCTGGTCCTGTTCATATGTTGAGCATCGGTCTGACCGGTGGTGTCGACCGGTCTGACCGGTCATAGCTGAGCTGATGCAGCTGCTCTGTTTCGTCAAGTGGTTTGCATGCATTCATCCAGGGGGAGTTGCATTGGTTCAGGGGGAGCTTGCATGTGTGCAGGGGGAGCTCTTTGTGGTTTTTCGAGCTCTGGTTTGATGGTTTGTGCTCTTTGCTTGAGCATGTTTTGTCTCGGATGTGTCGAGCTGTTGCCCTTGCCTAAGGGGTCCGAGACTTGTCTTCTTCAAGTGATCTTGCTCTTTGCCTTTTCTTTGGCTTTCGATCGCTTGTTGGAGTTTCTTTTAGTCGTTTCTTTTCTTTTCCTTTTCTCTTGGTTACCAAAACGTGTGTGTTGTCAATGCACTCATCAAGGGGGAGATTGAGAGCCAGGTGTGGTTCGAGGACCGGTGGATGGTCGCTTCCTGGTGTGATGAGTGATTGACAACGTGGTGTGGACTGATTCTTGGCTAAGTATTGCAGGTGCAGGTTGCGGCTTGACTGGTGCAGGTGCAGGTGAAGAACAAGCGCGAAAGGTCGTTGCCGGTGAGGCCTCCAGGTGTGGAGAAGACAAGTAGGCTTGGTTCGAGGGACCCGGTGGCCAGCGGGGTCAAGTGCGGGCCGCATGGTGGCAATAACGGCAAGATGAAGTCATGGACGGTTTCTTGGTTGAGCCTCAAAACCAAGGTCGAGCCGGGACTACGTGGGAGCCGAGTCATGAGTGGTGATTGGCGGAGGCTACACCGAGTTCGCGGGGTTTCCGGTGGTTCACCAGAAAACCACTGGGTTCCTTGGTTGATCCACAAAGCCAAGACCGAAGAACCGAAGACGGAGGTGCAGCAGCTCCAGACCGGTGAGGAGCACCGGTCTGACCGGTGTGCGACGATGCAGTCTGGAATCTTCGAAGCGGAGGACACGCGTCGGGATCGCAAGGCTTGCGTCGAGGCTAAGCAAGTTTGCGGTCGCTGGGCATCCGTCCGATGGAGCGAAGACAAAGATTTCTGAATTCGCCCTTGAGGGGCATGTATCCCTAGTTAGCTAGTAAGGGTATTTTCGTCTTTCGGTTGCCTCCATATAACCCAAGTGGTGAGAGGATGGCAGCCATCTCTTGGAACCCTAGCTCATTTGGTTTTCCTATTTTCCTTCCTATTTTCTTAGGATTTTCGTAGGACTAGCTTGAGAGCTTCATGGTGAGATCTTGTGAGAGGGAAGGATGATCGGGCGGCAAGCTAGACCTTGTATGAACCTCTTTGGTATGTATAGATGATTCGGCGTGGTTCCTCAAGGCTTGGATGTGTCTTTCCCGTTTCTCCTTTTTGGTGATTTTCGGAGCCCTTTCTCGGCGATTTTCTTGGAGCGATTTCGAGGCCTTTCTCTTTGGGATTTGGTGGGGGATGTATGCATGAACCCTTCGTGGTTCTTTTCCCTTTGATTCCCCTCCCAAATCCGTGAGCAAAGGGGCTCGATTTTGGGGTTTTCGTGGCTCTAGGGTTAGAGGTGTTCTTGGTGGGATTTCTTCGATTCCTCTTAACTTGATAAGTTTTGGTGGACCAAATCTTGGCTATGGAGTACCCATGAGGTGTTCCTACTATCCCCAAAGTCTTGTGCAAAACCGTTGAGCGAATCGGGAGATCGAGAGTTGGATTTGGGGGAGTTGACTCGCGGGCGCTGTTCATCCCGAGCTGCCCAGGTTCGACCGGTCTGACCGGTGCTCTTGACCGGTCTGACCGGTGCTAGCCCTTGGTGGGTTTTTGTCTCGGGGAACAGCCTTGTCCGTGTGGTTTTGTCCCGTGGTTCTGCTGGTCAGTTCTTGGCGTGTTTGGGGTTGTTTTGCTAGGTTTTGTGAGGGGTTCTTCGTCCTTCCAGGTTGTGTTTCGGAGGTGGTTTTTGTTCCAGTGCCTAGAGGAGTCACTGAGGCTTCCTGGAACGTTTGCTGTGCGGCTGCTGTAGCCACCGGCCTGACCGGCGCTGTCCACCGGTCTGACCGGCGCAGGCCATCGGTCTGACCGGTGTAGCACAGGCAGCAAGCCGTGCAAGTTTCCGCTGTGTGTTTTGGTGAGTTCTGGCTCGGAGGGTTGAGTGTTGGTTCCTAGGACCAGTAGCACTCCAGTGGCTGCGTGGTTTTGGCCAACTTGGGTAGTTGGGTCGGAGACGTGATTTGGAAGCCGTGTTCGTCTTGTTGGAGTTCTCATCTCCTTCGAGAAGAATTTTTATCGGCTCCCATTCACTCCCCCCCTCTCTGGTTCGCCTAATCGGTCCTTCAACGTCGACATTGGCCCTCATGTTGTTCACAACCACCATAAATTGCTGGAACAAGGCATCAATAGACTCACCGGGGAGATGAGTGAAGTTCTCGTACTCTCTCCGGTAGGTCGCATACAACCGTGCCTGAACCTCAGCATTCCCAGCATGAGCATTCTTCAGCTCCAACCAAATCCTACAAGCTAGGTCCTCTGTCTGAACCCGATCGAATTCGGATTGACACATAGCACGAAACAAGTAGTCGACCACCTTGTTGTTGGCGTCAAACATGTCCCTCGATCCCGGAGCAAGGAAGTTCATCGGATGAACATAAGCTGTGTTCACAGTGACATCCCAAAGGATCTGACCCTTACCGCGGAGGAACGCCGCCATCCGCCTCTGCCACATCTGGTAGTTTTTGCCATCGAAGTGCGGAGGACCCAAACCCCGTTCCTGGTACGCCATCCTTGGATCTTAGACTGGTTAGAATCCGAAGATCCGTAACCGGCTTTGATACCACTTGAAGGACCGGAAAGGCGAACTAGAGAGGGGGGAGTGAATGAGAGCCGATAAAAATTCTTCTCGAAGGAGATGGAAAATCCAACAAGACGAACACGGCTTCCAAAGCACTTCTGCGACCCAACTACCCAAGTTGGCCAAGACCACGCAGCCACTAGAATGCTACTGGTTCTAGGAACCAACAACCACCTACACGAACTCGAGAACGCAGCGGAACTAGCAACTCGAGCACCACTGTCCTGCACCGGTCAAACCGGTGAGCAGCACCGGTCAGACTGGTCCCTGCTGGAGCACCCTAACAGATCCTGAGAACTTCCACAGAAAGCTCCTACACCGGTCCGGTCGGTGTAGCACGCCGGTCAGACGGGTCTAAGCCAGGAAGCCCCAAAATCACAGACCTGACCTTCCGAGCTCCAAAACAAACCAAACTCGAAACAGCAGCAACACGGGACAACAGGGGACTCACCAAGACGTTCACCCGAGGCAAAACCTACGAAGCCTCTACACCGGTCAGACTGGTGAGCAGCACCGGTCAGATCGATCAGGCTGGGACGCTCGGGATGAACAGCACCCGCGGGTCAACTCCCCCAAATCCAACTCCCGATCTCCCGAATCGCTCCACGGATTTGTGCAAGACTTTGGGGATTGTAGGAACACGTCATGGGCACTCCATAGCCAAGATTTGGTCCACCAAAACTCGCTAAATCGAGAGGAATCGAAGAAATCCCACCAAGAACATCTCTAACCCTAGAGCCAAGAAAACTCCAAAATCGAGCCCCTTTGCTCACGGATTTGGGAGGGGAATCAAAGGGAAAGGAACCACGAAGGGTTCAAGCATACATCCCCTACCAAATCACAAAGAGAAAGGCCTCGAAACCGCCACAAGAAATTCGCTAAGAAAGGGCTCCGAAAATCACCAAAAAGGAGATACGAGAAAGACACACCAAGCCTTGAGGAACCACGCCGAATCATCTATACATACCAAAGAGGTTCATACAAGGTCTAGCTTGCCGCCCGATCATCCTTCCCTCTCACAAGATCTCACCATGAAGCTCTCAAGCTAGTCCTAGAAATTCCAAAGGAAAAAGGAAGAGGAAAATAGCAAAACAAAATAAGCTAGGGTTCCAAGAGATGGCTGCCATCCTCTCACCACTTGGGTTATATGGAGGCAAGCCGAAAGACTAAATTACCCCTAAAGCCTAATACTAGGATACACACCCCCGAGGGTCACTTTGGGAATCTTTGTCTTCGCACCATCGGACGGATGCCCAGCGACCGCAAACTTGCTTAGCCTCGACGCAAGCCTTGCGATCCCAACGCGTGTCCTCCGCTTTGAAGTCTCCGGACTGCGTCGTCGCACACCGGTCAGACTGGTGCTCCTCACCGGTCAGATCGGTACCCACCGGTCAGATCCACCAGTCATACCGGTCCGATGCTGCTGCACCTCCGTCTTCGGTCTTCGGTCTTGGCTTTGTGGATCAACCAAGGAACCCAGTGGTTTTCTGGTGAACCACCGGAAACCCCGCGAACTCGGTGTAGCCTCCGCCAATCGCCACTCATGACTCGGCTCCCACGTAGTCCCGGCTCGACCTTGGTTTTGAGGCTCAACCAAGAAACCATCCATGACTTCATCTTGCCGTTCTTGCCACCATGCGACCAGCACTTGACCCCGCTTTCCACCGGGTCCCTCGAACCAAGCCTACTTGTCTTCTCCACACCTGGAGGCCTCACCAGCAACAACCTTCCATGCTTGTTCTTCACCTGCACCAACACCAGTCAAGCCACAACCTGCACCTGCAATACTTAGCCAAGAATCAGTCCACACCACATTGTCAATCACTCATCACACCGGGAAGCGACCTACCACCGGTCCTCAAACCACACAGGCTCTCAACTTTCCACCCCAACCACAGCACATAGCAGTTCTGATAAGTTGGCGGAAGAAAAGCCCGCACTGTAGCCAAAAATAGTTTTCGCGCAGCCCGCTGCCCCGAAATAGGAAAACGGAGAACAAAGAGGTGAGTAGGCTACCAAAATGGATCATTCTGGTGGTGATTTGCGACTTCTAACGTCTGCTCACTCCTACGGGCGCAACCTGGGTGATACTTGCTGTAGCGGTGTGTCAATATGGTAAGAAATTTTGTGTTCAATCCGGAAAATTTCATTTCGCAGAATGTTCTCCTTTTCGATTCGTTCTGTGGTCAGTAATTTTGAGTTAGATTCACCAAAAACTTTCCAGATGGATAGACGCTGGATAACTGGTTGTACTGGTTTTACCACCGATCATGAGAAAGGGGTCTAGGATTTCTTGGCATTTCTTCGGACACGATCCGCTGAGGACAAAGAAATACTATGCCCGTGTCATCAATGCGTCAATTACTCTACAGGGACTATAGAGCGAATTGGAGTTCACTTACTTGTGAGTGGGATGGCAACCACTTACACTAGGTGGATTCATCATGGAGAAGCTTTGGAGGATATGGTTGATGATGGTGCAAATGTTCAGGATAACACAATTCTGCCGGATGCAGAGGGGGATGTGGATAATGCAGCTCCACGGGATGGTGGTGATCAGGAAACGGTCTAGGAAAACTAATAAATATCGTGTATGGAGGAGGATGAAAGCCCTGGAGATGATGGAATTTCTGAATTGATTGCTGACTTGGGCAAGGGTCAGGTGCTCGATAAGAAAATGTATGAATTTGTAAAGGAACATCTGAACTGTAAGGTGTCACCGACATCTTCATATGCACAATTTACATTTTTTGTGAAGTTACTTCATATAAAGTCTTTCAGTTGGATGAGCAATGTCACATTCAATGCAACGATGATGTTTTTACAAAAAGGATTCCCAGAAGCGTGTCTTCCAGACTCTTTCAATGCGGTAATGCAGTTCATACATTCCATGGGACTCGGCTATGAAAAAATCCATGTTTGCAAAAATAATTGTATATTGTTTTGCAAGAAGAAGTATGTCAAACTCGATGTGTGCCCAGTATGTTGTGAAGCAGATTCAAGATGGAAGGGTGCAGACACCAACAAGCGCATTCTTCAAAAGGTATTGAGGCATTTTCCGCTGATTTTCAGGCTGAAGAGGATGTTTCTTTCATCAAAAATAGCAAAGGAGGCACGATGGCACCAGTCGAAGTGAAAACCGGTGAAGAATGAGCTTAGCCATCCAGCTGATGGTGAAGCATGGAAACAATTCAATAAAAGTTGGAAAAAATTTGCAGAAGATGCTAGGAACCTTAGACTTGTTCTTTCAACCAATGGTTTCAATCCATTTGGCAACATGAACAACTCAAATAGTATGTGGCCAGTATTTGTTGTGCTGTATAACATGACACCATGGGTATGCATGGAAGAATCAAACTTCGTGATGGCCTTATTGATCCCTGGGCCGAGTTCTCCATCAAAGGATTTTGAAATCTTCATGGAACCTCTCATCGAAGAGCTGCAGCAACTTTGGAAGGGAGTCTAGGCAATCGATGCTGTTGAGGGTAAAGAATGTAAACTGTGTGCTATGGTTCTTTGGTGCATACATGATTATCCAGCATTGAGCATGTTGTCTGGGCGAGTCACGAAAGGCTATTTTGCCAGTGTGCGTTGCGACAAGGATCCTTGCTCAAGGAGATTGATGAACAAGATATGTTACATTGGGCATTGTCGTTTCCTTCCAACTAACCATCCATGGAGAAGAAAGAGAGCAGATTTTGGTGGTACTGTTGAAACCCGCGAAAAGCCAGGGCAGTTTACCCATGAGGAGCTGAAGCAGCAACTGGACAAGGTTAAAGACATTAGACTAGGAAAGCATCCTCTACCTCAAGGAAAGAAAAGGAAGCAAGAATCCGGACAGTGCTGGAGCCGAAGGGTTGGTTTGTGGGACTTGCCGTACTGATCATCTCTGATGTTGGTACATAACCTTGATGTGATGCACATTAGGAAAAACATCTGCGAAAACCTTATTGGAACGTTGCTTAAATTGTTGGGAAGACAAAGTACACCATCAATGCTAGGGTTGATTTGGAAGAGATGGGCGTAAGATCAAATCTACACATGATGGCAACTGAGGATGGTGAGTCATGCAAAATGCCAGAAGCTCCGTATGTACTTTCAAAAAAGAAACAAAAGCTATTTTGTGATTTTATAAGTTCGGCAAAGTTCCCAGATGGATATGCTTCAAACTTAGCTAGGTGTATTGCTGCAGATGGATGCAAACTACAAAGACTGAAAACTCATGATTGTCATATCCTACTCCAAAGGGTTTTGCCGGCTTGTCTTCGCGGTTTTGTGGACAAAGAGATATACACAACTATTGCGGAATTAGGAAACTTCTTTCGGCAACTATGTTGCAAAACTCTGAAGTTGGATGTCTTGCAAAAACTGAAAACAGATATCCCAATAATTTTGTGCAAGCTTGAGAAAATTTTCCCTCCTGCCTTTTTTGATGTTATGGTCCACTTGACTGTCCATTTGCCTGAGGAAGCAATCCTGAGAGGTCCAGTACAATATGGATGGATGTATCGCGTCGAAAGAAAGCTATGCACATTGAAATGTTCAGTGAGAAACCAAGCTAGGCTTGAAGGATCCATTGCAGAAGCATATGTTGCTAATGAGGCCTTGACATTTTGCTCTAGGTACTTCGCGGCTAATGATGTGGCCACACGATTCAATTAGGTTGGAAGGAACAGAGAGAATGTTGATTTGTCTGTAGATGGAACATCCTGTTTTGATCACAATGTTCAAGTACTTGGAGCAGGAAGCACTTGTTGGCTTAGGTCAAAGTACGACAAGGTGGTTTCATATGTGCTAAACAATTGCGAAGAGGTGAAGCCATTGTGAGACATGGGCATCCCTGGGTCCCCACTGACCAGGCTCACGGCTGTCCCCGACAAGTGGGTCCGGCCTACCAGAAGACCTGCCGACCTAACAGTGGGCCCAACCGACCTAGTTGGTGGCCCACATGACCTCCTGAAGAAGATTCCCAGACGACCTTATCCAGAATGATTTCAAGAGTTGGCGTGCAAGACAAGATAGCAGTGGATTCCAACAAAGCAGTCCGACGTATATGGTAATAGTTGTAAACAACTAGACTTAGGTCTCCTGGTCGTAACCGACCAGGAGTTTGGGTGCTGACCTTGTCCGCTGGCCAATATAAGGCAGGCAGGGCGACCCCTTGTACAATCACGCAATCCTCAAGCAATCTACACCGACAACTGGACGTAGGGTTTTAGTCTCCGGAGGCCTGAACCAGCATAAACTCGCTGTGTTCTCTGTGTTCTGTGTGCTCGTGCGCAACCTTCGAGTTCTTAGCCCTATATTCTACCCCGCCGAACAAATAAACCACTAGGGTTAACCCCCCTGTGGGCTGTGCAGATCTAAACATCTGACAGCTGGCGCGCCAGGTAGGGGAGAATTCAGGGTTCTTCGTGCAACTTGATGGCTTCACCAAGCGGCGTCATCTTCCCTGAGAGCATGGCGGACATCCTCGCCAATCCCGTCGACATCTGCTTCGGCTCTATGCCGGTGGAATCCACCGCTCCAGCCGCCTGCCTCGTCATCGAGAGCACCGCGGTCACCACCAACCAGCAGGTCGGATCCGATCTGCTGGCGGAAACCCACCCACCCACTCCTCGCGACCTGATCGCGGGGCTCGATCGCATCGAGGACATGCTCTCCGACACGATCAAGGTCTGTGAGCGCGTCAAGCGCCCTCGCAGGACCCCTGCACCTTCACCCCGCATGCCTCTTGGTCTGCGGAACGCAGCTCATGCAGCGTCTCGCTACATGAGGAATAAGATCCAGATCGAATCTGGACCCAAGATCCCGCACTGTGGAAACTGCAGAGGTCATCTCGACGACCCCTGCCCTGTCCATGAGGACTCCAAACACACAGCTCGCCAGTGCCGTGTGCTCAAGAAGCTTCGCCGACCCCTAATCGCGGCTCATCGCCGCCAGATCAACCGTGAACCGTCCCTGGACTACCTCGCATTCCAGATCGCCCGAACGACCATCTCTCCCAACAACCCGGGTGACATGTTCGAGATCCCGGATCGAGAGGTCCTCGTGGTCTCCACTGACGTACCCCCTCTAGCTGGTGAGACAGATGAGCAGCGCCAACAGTGAGAGAATGCTAATGCCGCACGAGCTGTGCGTCGTCAGCAGGAGCCAGATGCAGCAGCTGCCCAGGCCCCAGGTCAAGAAGCGAGCAACGTCGTACCTGGTACCGGCAACCAACCCGCAGGCAATGTCATCGATGGGGGACCACACCCTGCGGACCCAGCCGCTCCCCAGCAGTAGGAGAACGAGTCTCGCCGACACCGCCTACATGCTAGAGACCTCCTAAGGGACTTTGAGCAAGATGGCCATGAAGTCTACAACTCTCCTCAAGCCAACCTAGGCGCGGCCCTTGCCGAGCTGGGACAACTTGCGGACACCCCTGCAACACGACGTCTACAAGCTCACATCCATATCGCCACCACCCAGGTCGAAGAAAGAGGTCCAGGATACAGCAGATCGGCTTCAAGTTCCTACTCCAGGAGTAGGTCGGAGCAACCCCGCCATCATCATCACCACAACGACAATGCTCCCCTTCAGCCCGTGGCCGAATAGGGAGGTGGCGAAAATGAAGTCGTGCAACCAGTCCATGCTGCTGCCAATGCAGCGGCCAATCCAACTGCCAATGTCGGTAATGCCGCCGGCAATGCTGCCAACAACACCGCCAATGCTGTTGCCACCCAGCAGCAGAACGCCGCCGGCGATGCAGGAAAGAATGCGGGAGCTCAACCTCCACCAGCGCAAGCCACACGTGCTCGGAGCAATCAGCGTCAACCCATACGAGATGAAGCGGAGATAGAGCGCCGCGCTAACTACGACCGCGACAACAGGGTCCCTGATCCCCTTGATGCCAATCACCCCATCCAAGCAGCAGACCTCCGTGAGATGCACGATCGAGAGCTTCTGCGTCGTGCCCAGTACGACCAGGACGATGGTCCTGCCGATGACCTCTATGTTATCCTGACAACCTACGCTCCAGCATCTAGTTCTGGAGCAATCAACAACTTTCCAGCATTCTCACGACGTCTCAGGACGATCAGATACCCCAAGGACTTCAAACCAGCCACTGAAAAATACGACGGCCGCTCTGACCCGAGTATTTGGCTAAAGATGTACAGCATCGTCGCCCGGGCGCCAGGAGGCAACGAAGACCACATGGTAGGATACTTTCATCTTGTGATGGGCTAGGCGCCACTCCTGTGGCTTGACAATCTCCCTGCCGAGTGCATCACCTCGTGGCCAACCTTATCGCGGCTATTCACAACCAACTATCAAGCGACCTACAACCGCCCCGGCAACACTCACCATCTCGCCAAAGTGCGGATGAGGAAGGACAAAACTCTCCGTGAGTACACCAATCTCTATTTCGAGAACCGCAACACTCTTGCGGGTGTCAAGGATGAAGACGTCATAGCCTACTAGAAGAAGGGGGTAACTAACTGAGGACCGGAGCGTCCGAGGACCGGTGGATGGTCGCTCCCTGGTGTGATGAGTGATTGACAACGTGGTGTGGACTGACTCTTTGCCGAGTATTGCAGGTGCAGGTTGCGGCTTGACTCGTGTTGGTGCAGGTGAAGAGCGGGCGCGAAAGGTCTATGCCTTGCGGGGCCTCCGAGGAGTGGAGAGACAAGTAGGCTCGGCTCGATGGACCCGGGGCCGGACGGGGTCAAGTGCGGGCCGCATGGTGGCAAGAAAAGCAAGACGAAGTCGTGGATAGGAGCCGGTGCAGGGTAGCGGCTCACGTCCGGAGTTTGCACGCGGGGTTTGCGGCGGTTCACCACAAAACCGTTGGGTTACATGGTTGAGCCACAAAACCAAGACCGGAGGCTCGGCGGGCGGAGACGGGATCCGGGCGCGCCGAGAAGCTTCGATGCTGGCGGGCACGTGGCGGGATCGCAGGGCTTGCGTCGGGAGGACGCGGACTACGGCGAAGGCATGGCCGTGCGATGAAGAGGAGTACTACATGACCTATTTGCCCCTGAGGGGATTGTATCTTAAGTTTAAGTGCTAGGGGTAGCTTGGTCATTTGCCCAACCCAAAGGGACTCATATATATAGCTCTAGGGTTTTCTGGGCAAACCATCCCATCCGGACTGCTTCTCATTTCCTTGCTCCATAGGTGTAGATTTTCTTCACCGTTTTGTAGAGAATCTGACCTCCGAGTGTATGGAAGCATTCATGGTTGCGTCGATTTCCTTCTTGTGGCTCGTGTGATTTTCATGTCTTTTTCGAGCTATTTTCGTTGGATTTTCGTGCGTGCCTTGTTCCTTCGATTCTGAGGTGTTTGGTTTCAGATTTGTTGGTGGGGATCATGGATAGATGTCTTGTGCATCTTTGTGCTTGATCTTGACCCCCCAATCTCCGGATTTAGCCTTCGATTGAAGGATTTCGATTGGAACCCTAGCTTTTTGGTAGACCTCGGTTGCAATTCGATTCCCGGCGATTTAGTTCGTTTGAGGTCTCAAGTTTTGGGTATAGCATCTCCTAGGGACGCTTCACATCTCCCCCAAATCATTCCTCAAGAGCTTAAGCCGTTTGGGAGATCCATGGATGGATAGGAGGGGTTGACTTCTCATTTTCGGGCTCGAGCAGCTCTGTCCGCACCTGGCGGACAATCCGCCTGGTAGGTGCGGACAGTCCGCACGGCCCTGTGTTCGTCCAGTTCATTGCTTGTTCTTGTGCGTTCGTGGTTCGATCCATCGGAGAGGTTGCGTTTTGTTGCAAGTGGTTTGCGGACCGTCCGCCTGGGTGTCGCGGACCGTCCGCGCGGCACAAGTTGCTCTCGGACCGTTCGCTGGTAGGGTACGGACCGTCCGTATTTCGAGGTGTAGTTCTGTTTGCTCGGTGAGTATTTGCGGACCGTCCGCCGAGGTCCCGCGGACCATCCGCCAGCCCATCGCGGACTGTCCGCCCGGTCACTGTGGACCGTCCGCCTGGGACTTCGCAGATCGCCTAAGTCCTTTGCTTCTTGAGTTTCGCTTTGGGATTGTTTGGGGCTTGTTCCTAAGGTTGGTAGGTCCGTTGTGACTACGCGACCTTGGCAAGTTTGTGTGGGAATCCTAGGTTGTGAATTTGGGACATAGGCCAAGTTCATCCTTCGGAAGAATTTTTATCGCCTCCCATTCACTCCCCCCCTCTCTGGTCACCTAATCGGTCCTTCAATTGGTATCAGAGCCGGTTACGGATCTTCGTGATTCTAACCAGTCTAAGATCCAAAGATGGCGTACCAGGAATGGGGTTCGGGTCCTCCACACTTGGATGGTAAGAACTATCAGATGTGCCAGAGGCGGATGGCTGCTTTCCTCCGCGGCAAGGGTCAGATCTTGTGGGATGTCACGGTGAACACAGCTTATGTTCATCCGATGAACTTCCTAGCTCTAGGATCGAGGGATATGTTTAACGCCAACAATAAGGCGGTCGACTAGTTGTTCCGTTCTCTGTGTCAATCCGAATTCGATCGGGTTCAGACAGAGGACTTGACTTGTAGGATTTAGGAGCAGTTGAAGAATGCTCATGCTGGAAATGTTCAGGTTCAGGCTCGTTTGTTTGCGACCTACCGGAGAGAGTACGAGAACTTCACTCATCTCCCCGGTGAGTCCATTGATAGCATGTTCCAGCGGTTCACGGTGATTGTGAACAACATGAGGGCTAATGTGGCCGTGCTCCCGTATGATGATCATGACAGGGCTGTCAAGCTCTTGCACTCTCTGGATCGTACCGTGTGGAGTGGGAAGGTCGAGGCCATTCTTGAGTCGGAGAAGTATGACACCCTCACAGTGGACGAGCTGTTTTCCAAGCTCAAGTCGTCCGAAGTGGACTGTGGGGTGCGTGCAAAGATCGAGAACCCGACTGACCCTCATAGTCTGGCTCTCGTTTATGGATCAAGGACTAATGCTAACATGTCTTCGAGACAGTTCTCTTTGTCTTGTCTTGTGTCCATGCCAGATGAGGAGTTTGACGTGCTAGGCGAGGAGGATCTCGCGTTGCTGAGCAGGCGGTTCGAGCACTTGTACACGAACCGGAAGAATGCTCAGAGGACCTCGGGCATGTGCTACCGGTGCGAGAAGCACAGGCACTTTATTGCTGAGTGCCCGGAAGCCATGGAGGTGAAGCCCGAGCACAAGCACCGTCTGAGGACCGACCACAAGCACCGCTCGAGGGACGACCACAAGGGCAAGAACAAGTCCGAGCGGAGGCCGAGGAGAAGTGGTGGTCACAAGAAGAAGGAGCGAGCGATGGTTGCTGGAGCAAGCGACATCGACTCGAGCTCTTGCTACTCTTCATCGAGCTCAAGTGATGAAGATGAGAACCGGCACAAGGGCAAGCGGTCAAGCAAGAACATCAATGGTTTGTGCTTTGCTGCCCAAGGCTTTTGCGGCATGGCACATAGCTCCGCAAGCAAGAAGAGCAACAAGGATGACTCGGGCTCCGACTCCGAGGATGAGGTAAACAATGATCCATCCTTCTTGGTAGCGGAGAATACTAGGTTGAATGACTTGCTTGACAACCGTGATGATGTGCTTAGAAAGACCAACAAGGAGAAGAGGGAGTATAGGTCTTTGCTTGGAGAGGCTATGGAGAAGGTGGTTGAACTAGAATCTTTGCTTGTTGATGCTAGAGCTCAAATAGATTCTCTTAAGTCTGCTCCTGTTGTGACCGATGAACCTGAATGCACTGATTGTTCCACTTTTCTTGGTGATTTGACTGTGCTTAAGGAAAAGTATGCCTCCAAGGTTGAGGAACTAGATGTGCTTAGGGTAGAGCTAGATGAGATGAAATCTAGGCCCTCCTTGCTTGGTGCTTGCACTTCTTGTCCTGTTTTGCATGAGAAACTAGATGAATCAGTTGCTTATGCTAGATCTCTAGAAGCTGCTTTGAAAGCTCCTATTCCTACATCATGCTCTACTTGTGAAGTAAATGCTTTGAAGAATTTGGAGCTTGCACACTATGTTGATCATCTGCAGGATGACAATGATGAGTTGAGAAAGATGATGGGTTGGTTGTCTGCTCATGAGCCTCAGCTCCGGATGATGATTGAGGCATACAAGCGCTATGATGGGCAAGTGCTTGGGGCAGACAAGGTTGGTGAGGGAAATGGTGAGGATGAGAGGAAGATTGGAGATATCCCAGAGCCACCAAAAATCCACCACAAAAATGCCTATGCTCCTAAGCCAAACCCACTTAGGAACCGTCTAGACACAACCCCAGCTCCACCCGTGTTTCCTTCACATACCGACAACTTCTAGAAACCCATCAAGTTCAAGAGTGACTTGGGGAATGAGTTCTTTGGGAAGAAGGGAGAGAAACCGAGTGAGGAGAAGCCAGAGCCCAAAGAGAGCCCAAAACCAAAGCCAAAACCAAAACCCTTCCATTGTGAGCATTGTGGGAGGGATGGGCACCTAGCAGAGTTTTGCTTCAGGAGGAAGCGTGAGGAGAGGTTGGCTAGGGAGATGGCCAACAAGGACAGGTACCGCCCTTCTCGTGGTGTGCCTGAGCCTAGGTTGGTGCCAAGGGGCGAGGGTATGGTGCGTACCATTTACCCTCGAGAGAGGCGTGTGTTTGTGCCTCGAGGTGAGCCACCACATAGAAAAGGTGGTAGTCGTGTTGGGTTTGGGCGTGGTGAGTTTGCTGGACGTTCCTTCGCTCGTGGCCAATACGAGTATAGGGGGAACGATCGCAGTTTTAGGTCCCAGAGGAGCTACAGGCCACGGTCTCCACCTCATGGTGCGCGTAGCCCTCCAAGGGGACGTGTGGGTGTTCCACCTAGAGGAGATAGGATGGATTTTGCTAACCCCACTTTTGAGCAAATGGCACGGCACTGGTTTGATTCATTTTGTACTAACCCCAGTGCTGAGTCATTTGCTCACTCTCGCTCTCATTTTTGATTTGCAAGTGGGAGGCTTGGAGGGCTTTTGGTTGATCGACTCCGGTTGCTCTCGACACATGACCGGAGATCGAAGGTGGTTCTCCAGCCTCACCCCGGTGATGACCAAAGAGTACATCACTTTTGGGGACAATGGGAAAGGTAGAGTGCTTTCAGTGGGCACGGTGAAGGTGAGTGAGTCTGTGACTCTTAGGCGTGTTTCTCTTGTCATGTCTTTAGGGTACAATCTTCTTTCGGTTTCCCAGCTTCTTGATGAGGGTTTTGAGGTCTGTTTCAAAACGGGCGCGTCACGTGTTTTGGATTCTCGAGGTGATCTTGTGTGCACGATCATCCCTGAGGGTCAGATTTTCAGAGCCGATTTTTCTCAGTGTGTTAGCTCTTCTCGTTGTTTGGTTGCTGGAGTTTCGACAGAGCTTTGGAAATGGCATAGGAGACTAGGTCACTTGAGTTTTGACTTGTTGTCACGCTTGAGTGGGCTAGGATTAGTCCGAGGATTGCCTAAGTTGAAATACCAAAAGGACTTGGTATGTGCTCCGTGTAGGCATGGTAAGATGGTCACCGCCTCTCACCCGCCTCTGACATCCGTTATGACAGAGAGGCCATGCGAGCTGTTCCATATGGACTTGGTTGGTCCAGCTCGTGTGTGCTCGGCGGGTGGGAAATGGTATGTCCTGGTGATAGTGGATGAGTATTCTCGCTATGCTTGGGTCTTCTTTTTGGCTGACAAGGGGGAGACGTTTGGTTTTGTGAGGGATCTAATCTTGAGGTTGAAGAATGAGAGGAATGGGGATGCCATTCGAGCTATCCGTAGCGACAATGGCTCTGAATTTAAAAACTCTCATTTCAAAACCTTTTGTCGTGATTTGGGTCTCGAACATCAATTCTCTTCTCCCTATGTGGCTTGTCAGAATGGTGTGGTTGAGAGGAAAAATCGTTCCCTTTGTGAGATGGCTCGGACGATGCTCGACGAGCATAGGACTCCGAGGAGATATTGGGCTGAGGCGGTGAACACCGCGTGCCATGTTGGGAATCGGATTTTTCTTAGGGCCTTCTAGAACAAGACGTGCTATGAGCTCATGCACGAGCGAGCACCTAGAGTGAGCCATTTCAGGGCTTTTGGTTGTCGGTGCTTTATCCTCAAGAATGGTAGGCTTGATAAGTTTGAGTCGAGGTCTTCCGATGGGATCTTTCTGGGTTATGCTAGTAATTCTCGAGCATTTCGTGTGCTCAATCTTGATACTAACCTAGTCATGGAAACTTGCGAGGTTACCTTCGACGAGACCCAGCCATGCAGTTCGTCTGTCTTTGAGTGTGCAGGTGACGACGAGATTGGCAAGAAGATCTTTGAGGACGAGGAGGATGATGCTGGAGAGGATGATGGTGATGATGAAGCTCCAGCCGAGCATGTACCCTCTACTTCCACTACGACGACTACGGTGCAGGATGGTCCAGCCCCTACACCGACTACGATCCAGCAAGATCAAGTGGAAGCTGCAGCTGAGGGGGAGGTTGTCTCCAGGCGAGAGGCACCGAGGCGCGTTCAAGTTGATCATCCTCCCTCAAGAATTATCGGCGACATCAATGAACGTACGACACGGTCAAGGTCCAGGAATGTTTCTCACTTTGCTCATTCGGCTTTTGTTGCTACCTTTGAGCCGAAAGACATTGGACACGTTCTCTCTGATCCTAATTGGGTGAACGCAATGCATGAGGAGTTAGAGAACTTTGAGAGAAAGCAAGTTTGGGAGTTGGTAGAGCCACCACCACATTGCAAACCTATAGGGACAAAATGGGTGTGGAAGAACAAAGAGGGTGAGAATGGTGAGGTGGTGAGAAACAAATCGAGGTTGGTTGCTCAGGGGTATAGTCAGAAGAAGGGGATAGACTATGAGGAGACATTTGCTCCTGTAGCCCGTTTGGAGGCAATTAGGATCCTTCTAGCCATTTCCGTGGCTAAAGGGTTCAAGTTGTACCAAATGGATGTGAAGAGTGCCTTCTTGAATGGGTTTTTAGAAGAAGAGGTTTATGTGAAGCAACCACCAGGCTTTGAGAGTGCTGAGTTTCCTCACCGGGTGTATAGGTTGAGGAAGGCGTTGTATGGGCTGAAACAAGCTCCCCGTGCTTGGTATGGCCGTTTGAGGGGGTTCTTATTCAGCAAGGGATTTGAGATGGGCAAGGTTGATAAGACTCTTTTTCTCCTCAGGCAGGGTGATGGTATCCTAATTGTTCAGGTGTACGTGGATGATATTGTCTTTGGCGGCTCGTCTCACTCTTTGGTTGCGAGGTTTGCAGAGGACATGAGCAAAGAATTCGAGATGTCAATGATGGGAGAATTGCAGTTCTTTCTTGGGCTTCAGATCAAGCAGGCGAAGGAGGGAACCTTTGTGCATCAAGCCAAGTACACGAAGGACATCCTCAAGAAGTTCAAGATGGACGACTCCAAGCCCCTGTCGACAGTGATGAGTACGACTACAGTGTTGGATGCGGACGAGGACGGAGAGCCCGTGGACCAGAAGGAGTACCGGAGCATGATCGGCTCCCTCTTGTACTTGACGGCGACGAGGCCGGACATTCAGTTTTCTGTGTGTCTGTGCGCTCGTTTTCAGGCGTCGCCGAGGACTTCACATCGGGAGGCCGTCAAGCGGATCTTCAGGTATCTTCGATACACTCCTGAGCTTGGTCTTTGGTACTCGGCATCCTCTTCTCTTTCGCTTCTTGGGTTTTCGGATGCCGACTTTGCGGGGTGTCGAGTTGATAGGAAGTCGACTTCGGGGACTTGCCAGCATTTGGGATCTTCGCTTGTTTCTTGGTCTTCTCGCAAACAGTCTAGTGTAGCTCAGTCTACCACAGAAGCCGAATATGTTGCTGCTGCTAGTTGTTGCCCACGGCTACTTTGGATCACATACATGCTGAGTGACTTTGGTGAGGAGTGTTCCCATGTACCTCTCATGTGTGATAGCACGAGTGCCATTAGCGTTGCCAAAAACCCCGTGCTCCACTCCAGAACCAAACATATAGAGGTGAGGTACCACTTCCTGAGAGACAATATTGAGAATGGAAACATAGACCTCATTCATGTGCCAACCGAAAAGCAGCTTGCCGATATCCTAACCAAGCCTTCAGACCAAGCTACATTTGCCCGTTTGCGAGGGGAGCTTGGTGTTCTTTTCCCCTTTTGAGCTTTGGTTGGGGGTTTGATGTACATACTCATATTGCATTTTCATTTATGTATCATATCATGCTTGCATCTTTGTATCATAGACTGCATATGTACCATATGAGATGTGCTTCTCCTATATACTTGGATCATTATGATATGCTAGATAGGAGATTATGACTTTGCTTTTGATGCTCATATGATGGATAGCGATGCTCTTGATAGATTTGGGATGTATGTGCTTGCGGATGGCTTATTTTTTTGTGAAAATGCTATATATGATCCTCTCTTATGAGTTGAATGCCTTTCATGCTAAATTTGTGCACTTATGGCTATAGCTTGCTTAATTTGTGCTTGGGACCATGTTCTTTTCATATGGGGTCAAAGACCCATCTATCATCATGGATGTTTAGCCTACATGCTACCTTGTGGAGAAGCCTAAGCTTCTTTTTGCCGCAAAGGCACTTCATGTACCATGCTTAATTTGTAAATCTTGAAATTGGTCTATGAAATGCTTATGCTTGAAAAATATGCTTCTATGTCATGAATGCTTTCAATTCCTTATTTTGGGTGCTAAACCGTTGCATGATGTTCACCATTGAGAAGTCTCACATTTAGAAGTGGACACATGGCTCGGTGGCTTTGACATGACATGAGATAGCTTGTAGGTGTTTGTGATGATATTGTGATGAGAATTTGTGACCTTGCATGAAGTTTGTGAGTTATATGTTGTTTGTGCTCATTTTGATCATGTTTAGGTCCTATGCTCATGAGAGGGAAGTTTTTGTGAAAAACTGCTTTATTTTGATCATGTTTAGGTCCTATGGCTATGTCACATGCTTGTATGTCCCTATCTATCTCGTTGGCGATGCTTGTGCTAAATTTGTGGCAATCTAGCTTGTCTATGTCTCTTTTTAGCATGTTGTAGTGCTCTATGTCTATTTGAGAAGCACATGCTTGCATTTGTAGACTTGATTCATGCATTACCAACAAGGGGGAGAGATAGTACCCAATTCTTGTTTTGGGGGAGAAATGCATTTGTTCAGGGGGAGCTTGCATTCATATGCATTTGGGAGCTCTTTTTCGCTTGAATTTTAGTTGTGCTCTTTTGCCGATGGTGTCGAGCCCTTTTGCCTCACCATGAGGAGTCGGCAATTTTGGAGCATTTTATCTCGGTTGTGTCGAGCCGTTGCCCTTGTCTTAGGGGACCGAGATTTTTCTCTCTCAAGTGATCTCTTCTTGGCTTTTGTTTGGCTTTTGATCACTTGTATGAGTTTTTCAGTCGTTTCTTTTCTTTTTCTCTTTTCTCTAAATTGGTTACTATGTGTATGTTGTCAATGCACTCATCAAGGGGGAGATTGCGGACCGGAGCGTCCGAGGACCAGTGGATGGTCGCAACCTAGTGTGATGAGTGATTGACAACGTGGTGTGGACTGACTCTTGGCCGAGTATTGCAGGTGCAGGTTGCGGCTTGACTCGTGTTGGTGCAGGTGAAGAGCGGGCGCGAAAGGTCTATGCCTTGCGGGGCCTCCGAGGAGTGGAGAGACAAGTAGGCTCGGCTCCATGGACCTGGTGGCCGGACGGGGTCAAGTGCGGGCCGCATGGTGGCAAGAAAAGCAAGATGAAGTCGTGGACAGGAGCCGGTGCAGGGTAGCGGCTCACGACCGGAGTCTGCACGCGGGGTTTGCGGCGGTTCACCACACAACCGTCGGGTTACTTGGTTGAGCCACAAAACCAAGACCGGAGGCTCGGCGGGCGGAGACGGGATCCGGGAGCGCTGAGAAGCTTCGATGCCGGTGGGCACGTGGCGGGATCACAGGGCTTGCGTCGGGAGGACGCGGACTGCGGCGAAGGCGTGGCCGTGCGATGAAGAGGAGTACTACATGACCTATTTGCCCCTGAGGGGATTGTATCTTAAGTTTAAGTGCTAGGGGTAGCTTGGTCATTTGCCCAACCCAGAGGGACTGATATATATAGCTCTAGGGTTTTCTAGGCAAACCATCCCATCCGGACTGCTTCTCATTTCCTTGCTCCATAGGCGTAGATTTTCTTCACCGTTTTGTAGAGAATCTGACCTCCGAGTGTATGGAAGCATTCATGGTTGCGTCGATTTCCTTCTTGTGGCTCGTCTGATTTTCGTGTCTTTTTCGAGCTATTTTCGTTGGATTTTCATGTGTGCCTTGTTCCTTCGATTCTGAGGTGTTTGGGCTCGGAGTTGTTGGTGGGGATCATGGATAGATGTCTTGTGCATCTTTGTGCTTGATCTTGACCCCCAATCTCAGGATTTAGCCTCCGATTGAAGGATTTCGATTGGAACCCTAGCTTTTTGGTAGAGCTCGGTTGCAATTCCATTCCCGGCGAATTATTTCGTTTGAGGTCTCAAGTTTTGGGGTATAGCATCTCCTAGGGGCGCTTCACATCTCCCCCAAATCTTTCCTCAAGAGCTTAAGCCGTTTGGGAGATCCATGGATGGATAGGAGGGGTTGACTTCTCGTTTTCGGGCTCGAGCTGCTCTGTCCGCACCTGGCAGACAGTCTGCCTGGTAGGCGAGGATAGTCCGCGCGGCCCTGTGTTCGTCCAGTTCGTCGCTTGTTCTTGCGCGTTCGTGGTTCGATCCGTCGGAGAGGTTGCGTTTTGTTGCAAGTGGTTTGCGGACCGTCCGCCTGGGTGTCGCGGACCGTCCGCGCGGCACAAGTTGCTCTCGGACCGTCCGAGGGTAGGGTACGGACCGTCCGTATTTCGAGGTGTAGTTCTGTTTGCTCGGTGAGTATTTGCAGACCGTCCGCCGAGGTCCCGCAGACTGTCCGCCAGCCCATCACGGACTGTCCGCCCGGTCACTGCGGACCGTCCGCCTAGGACTTTGCAGATCGCCTAAGTCCTTTGCTTCTTGAGTTTCGCTTTGGGATTGTTCGGGGCTTGTTCCTAAGGTTGGTAGGTCCGTTGTGACTACGCGACCTTGGCAAGTTTGTGTGGGAATCCTAGGTTGTGAATTTGGGACATAGGCCGAGTTCATCTTTTGAAAGAATTTTTATCGGCTCCCATTCACTCCCCCCCTCTCTGGTCGCCTAATCGGTCCTTCACTAACCTCAAGCTCTTCGAGAAGATCTATGAAGCTGACACCAACACCATCGCCGACCTCGTGGCCTACGTCGACAAGCTCATCGACACCCAAGATGCGGTGGTACAAGATTTCAAAGCTGATGACCACGATGACGGTGGCGGCCGGTCGCGCAAGTGATCTGGAGAGGTCTATGCGACCGACCCACCTAGACCTTCCACCTTCCTCGAAGGTGACTTCAACTGTACACTGGATGACGTGTGTCAGTTCCACCGAGACGCCAAGCACACCATGAGGGAGTGCGAGCAGCTAAAACGCGCCCTTGGCGTACCCCCAGAGCCAAAGAAGACCAAGAGCGGCAACAACGACAACCAGAGCAACGGACGCCGCTATGACAACCGCAACCGTCGACCTGATCGACATGACTACTGCGACCGACGACCTTACCATCGCAACAACGATAGGGATCGCCGTGATTATCGCCGTGACTATCGCAGCGATGACCGACGTGATGATCGTCGTGAAGACTACCGCCGCGACGACCGCCGCGATGAACGCCGTGACGACCAACGCGACAATCGCCGTCGTTACGACGACCACAACAATGACGGCAACCGCTGCAAGGAGCCTTCTCCTCCACCTCCACCGAAAGCGAGCAATCCTAACGGTGCGTTCCAGAATGCCAACCGACAGATCAACTTCATCGTCGGTGGCTGCCAAGCAGCTAAAAGCAACGGACAGCAGCGATAGAACGCAATGGAGATCAGCCAAGTCGACACTGAAACTCCACAACCCCTGCGTTGGTCGGAGTACCCCCATCACTTTCTCCAGGAAAGACCATTAGGTACACATACCAGACCCCGGGACCTACCTGCTGGTCGTCAACCCCATAGTGGACGGCACCATCCTGCCTAAGACCCTCATTGACAAGGGCAGCAGCTTGAACATCATCTTCACCGAAACGCTGAAGAAGATGGAATTCGACTTCTCCAAGATGACCGCTTGCGACAATCCCTTCTACGGGGTCGTGCCCGGCAAGGCTGCATACCCCATAGGTCGTGTATGCCTGCCAGTCACTTTTGGCAAAGAGGACAATTTCCGGACGGAGTACCTGACGTTCGAGGTCCGGACTTCCGCTCCTCCTACCACGCCATCCTTGGTCGACCCATGTTGGCCAAGTTTATGGCTACCCTCCATCACACCTACCTCATCATGAAGATGTCAGCACCAAACAGAATCCTTTCCATCTATGGTGATATCCTCGTCTCCTACAACTGCGCGAGCGACACCGTCGACCTCGCCAAGGTATCTGCATGCAAGGCTGCAGCTACGGTCATGGTCACTCAGGCCGCCAAGATCGACCAAACTACTTTGGAGGTGCCAGAACAGAAGCGCACGGCTACTGCCTTGGACGCAAGTCCCGCAGTGAAGAAAGTTTGCCTCGGCCTGCCCAATACAACCAAGGAAGTCACCATTGGGGCTGACCTCGACCCCAAATAGGAACTCGCGCTCACCAGTTTCCTCCGGGACAACGCCGACATCTTCGCATGTGTTGACGGTGAATTTCCGTCAACCTAACCATGAGTTTACCTTTAATGTTGGCATTGATTTATTATTCTAACCACTGGAACTAACCCCCTGTATATAACAAGTTCGCTATTGCATGTCGATTTTGGAGTTTATTGTTTACGCAGGAAATCTACGCTAAAGAGGAGACTTTCGGGATAAGTGTTGGCACTTCTTACGTCGTTGCTAGATTTGCAACAGCGCTAGAAAGCCTGTTGGTATACTACACGATCACAAATAAATACGCAAGCGCACGGATACAGCTGTAGCTTTCACCCGGGCGTATTCCAAGGTATCGATTTCCTCGGGGGACGAGAAGTGTTGTGAACCTGAACTAATTCGTCCGGGGGATATGGTGACAAAGGATAGAAAGGCAAGGGAAGATTTCGGGTAGAGAGGGGATAGCTAATGAAGTTTGGGACTCATGAGGATCACGGATAGAATCAAGGCACAACTTGTCGCTCGTCGGGGCCAAAGGGAAAAGAGCCACAGAAAGGGATGAGAAGGGGGCTCTGATGTCGTAACTCCTACCTGCCGGAACTAACGTGGTGGACTACAGAGCCCGTCCGGAGCTGTCACCTCCCTAGGGTACCACAACTATTCCGTTGAACCGGGAAGCATTCCAAGGTACCAGAAAGTCTAGACACCGCGTCTACACTAACCAAGCACTACTTTACCCCGCGCTAGAGCAAAGCAATCACGATAAGTAGAAACTACTTAAACCACAACCGAGGAACCTAAGAGCGAATACTGAAATGACTTGAGACTTAGTTACTCACGAAACCGAACTTACAAAGTATCCCGGGTGTGGACGACCGAAGGTGTACCGCACCCGCCGAGGTACAAGAAGAAGACCGACTCCGGCTTCTACTCCAACACTCAACTCTCTCCCTACTCTCTGAATACTAACTTCTGGAGGGCTCCTCCACTTGCTTCTAATCACTTGTACTCTTCCACAAGGTGCCTGGCTCAATTTATAGCCCCAGTAGGTCGGTGGCTGCAGGAGGGGGTACTTGTAGGCGAGAGGGAGCTGCAGTGCCCAGCAAGGATGTGCGGCCGTATCTCCAGGTGCGGCCGGCCCTGTGATTTCCACCGCCTTCGATCGTGCGTCTGTGATTTGGTCCCTGAGGTGGTTAGAAGGCGGTTGTGGGTCGGTTTGCTGAGGGATGGAGGTACGGCCGGTCCTCCTGGTGCGGCCGGCGCTGGGCCCTCATGTCATTCACTCCGGATCATGCTCTTATGTGTAGATGAAGTGTTGGACGTTTCCCTACGTCGGTTGCTCACTGGTTTGTGGGTCCCTGGATCCAAGTGAGGCTAATCTCAACCTCTGGATTGAACTGACCTTGTTCCTTCGATCAGGATCGTTCGCAGCGGTGTTCCCTTGAGTGACCGAGGCTTGGTGGCTCGTTTGGACAAGTTGGGCAGGTGCGGCCGGCCTAAGTGGTGCGGCCGCACCTGGAGGTTCGGCCAGCCCTGGTGATGCGGCCGGTCCTGCCTCCTGGCCCCGGTGCCTCTCTCCTGTGGTGTGTTTGCTTGATCCAACACGACCGTGACGAGTTTGGTCTTTTGGGAGCCGGTGCACAGAACTATACTTGGTTAGAGCCTGAGTAGTGGTGCAAGGTAGGGCCAGCCGTACGACTAGGTGCGGCCGTGCCTACCTTATGTGGCTCGGTGCTCCGGAATTGCTCCCTAATCTTGATCCTGCAAATAAAATCTCAACACAGCTCGTGGAACTTTGTTAGCACCTAAAACATGCATGAAATTAGTGCCTGGCCTATGGACTTGGTCCCCTTGGATATTATGCTAGGTGTAGAGGCATTTGGCAAAGTTTGGTGTTGATCGGAGGAGGTTGATAGGTCCGGCCGAACCTACTAGGTTCGGCCGCACATACCCCGACACGTCTCGTGTCACAATCTTCCGTGAGGCATAACTTCTGCATCCGGACTCCGAATTAGGTGAACCAAAACTCCATTTCGATTATCTCGACGAGAACTTCGCAATGGCGCTATCAAACTAAGCATTTGACATTGTTTGTCAAGATGCTTTATTTGTGCTATAATGTCTCATTATGACCTGCATCCAAATATTCACCAAAGCTCGTGGAATCCGTTAGTTTATAACCCTACAACTATGATGCAAGCTTTGATGGAGTGAAATTTGTTCAAAGTTGAGGGTCAAAAATAGGGACTTAACTACCGTCAACACACCCCCACACTTGGTCCTTTGCTCGTCCTCGAGTAAAGGTTAAGGACCAAGGTGAAAACAAAAATTCCTATGGTATGAAGCGAGCATAAGAGATATTCCGAATCATACCTTGTACTTGTGAACTTTGAAGTGTCTATCATGCCATCTTGGGTAGTTGAGGAATGGAACGATCTTGAATCAAATCACTTCTACTCCTCATGTCGAGTAGCTTGGGATTTTTTTTCAATAAGTTTTCAAAATAAACCTTGCTTGGCACCTCATTTGATTCTCTCAAATCGCTCAATGTGTATAATCCTCACCAAGGTATTTGACTTGCCTTTCCTTATCCTACTTCTAATGATGGCTATATATGGAGCTTAGGGTAGGGTATAAAGATGAGGCATACTTGCATCACATGTATTGCAAAGTCAAAAACCGGATCCAAGGAGAAAATCAAATCATACAATCTGATCAAGATGTGCATGTGTAGGGATATGACGGATATGGTAAGGTGGATACTAGGCCCGGAATGGGTGCTAGATATTACCACATGTATAATGAATGTTGTGATGATGGTAAGGTGTACACTAGGCCCGGAACGGGTGCTAGTTATTATCATCTGATTTGTTGTAACTCCATTTTGCATGATCCTCTCTCTCTATTTTGACTCTTTTGTGGACATGGCTATCTTTTCTTTTCTTTTTTTTCTTTTTTTTCTTATTATTTTCTTGGACCTTCATGTGTCCAACTTTTTTTCTTTTTTTTCACTTGGACCTTCATGTGTCCATATTTTTTTTTCTATAGCCATGCCTCTTTTTTAAAATATTAACTTGGAGAGAGAGAGAGATCAACACATAGTGTGGAGCTTTATTTTGTGGAATCGATAGATGGTACAATGCTAGCTCTCAACTGAGCCTAGCAAGGAGGATGTTGGCGTGTACGTGTATCTTGATCATGAAAGCATGAAAAGAATTCTCACAAGGGTCACAACAATTTGACAAAGCTCAACGCAACGACAAGTAGCATATGTGTATGAGGTTTTCAAGATATCTCATCATATGGCTCTGGTAGGACTTGGCATATCAAAGAGGAGCTTCGCAAAGGGTTTTCAAAATTTTCAAATAAATTTCCCAAGAACTCAAACATTTGGAGTGAATATTATTTCATCAGACCATATTTCAAACATCAACTACTTAGATGAGCATGAGTTCCCTAAAAATATGTTGTTCACAAGCATCAAGATAATAAGTATGGAATAAAACTTATGCAAGCCAACCATATGAAACATGTCATTGGGTGCATGAGGATTCAATTGAGTTTGATTTATATGATCAGATTTAAAGCTCATTTAAACTCATGGTTTCCAAAAGTAGAGAGGAAGGGGTGCACATATCATCGCTCTTGGAGAAAGTGGGGAATGAGGTAGACAAATGGTGATTCGGCCAAACCACAGGGGCGACCGACTTGCTCTAGTGCACTTACCTCATCTCTCGTCAATTAGTGTAGTCGGTGTTGTGCGGCACCATGGCGGGAGATCTCAATTGTTTGTTTCAACGAGCTTGGAAGATCTCCCCCACACTTATTCTTGTACCTGGTGTTATTATTCAAAGAAAAAGATGGAAACAAAAAGGGAGGCTCTACTAGCTGAAGAGCTAGGAAGCCTTTATTCAAATTCAAATATTCTTGTGTTTTGTTTTTTTAAGAGAGCAAGATGCAAGAACCAACACCATTTTCAAACCAAAATAAGATTTAGTATGAGAGAAACTTACTCGGGGATACTCACATATCTCCCCCACACTTGGAGTTTGCATTGCTAGGCAACACAACTCAAGTGTGCGGAGTTCAAGCTTCCTTCATGATGTTCCCTCACCAAAAATTACCTAGGCATTGCAGTCGGTGTAGCTCTCATATTTTTAGGCATTGCCTATCCATCGGTCATTTCAATCTCCACCTGAGACAGTTAGCGACCAAAAATACCCGAAGGGTGACTAATCCTAAAGACATGCTCTTGCTTTTATTTGAAAAGGAAATCTAAATGATTATTAGGGCTATCTCCAGATAGTGCTTTGTTTTGGGTCATAAGCTCGACCACTTGAGACCTTCATCTTGCAGCCAATCGAGATGATGAAACCATCATAGCTCTAGCTGCAAGGTTAGTACCAAAAAAAATGACCACGAATTTTGCAGTGTTTATGGTAAACAAAAGCATCTACAACCTTCCTTTCAAAGTTAGCATGCACAAGGAAAATGAAGAGGTTGTAGGTTTCATAAAGGTCATTGGTAATGGGGCTTGATAACTCTGGAAGCTTTTGATGTGAGCATGGGATTTGTGATCCCTCTATTGTAAAACCTTCATGCTCGAGTCTGTTTTGAGAATCCAGTGTCGACGCCTCAAGAATGTCCATAGACCACACATGTTCTTTCTTAACCTCAGGTCTATGACATTGGAGATGTGTATCTCGAACCTCAAGATGTTATGGCTGCTTTTCATGGTCGAGCACACTACTCAGTACACCTTCAATGGGTCTTCTGATGAGAATGAAGGGTGGATCTCCTTTTGGGATGTCAAAGATATGATAATCTAGGAAGATCCCATACTCTCCGATCTTTGTTTGGATGACTCTAAGGATTCCCTCCGTCTCTATGGTTTGACCCGAAATCCATTGGAGACGCTTCTGAGAGAAAGAGAGGGCTTCGTCGGGAAAGGCCTCTAATACTAAGGATTTAGGAATGATATTGATACCGACCCTAGGGTCGTAGAACACATCCTGGTAAGAGAGGTTTCCTACTTGGCACGAGAGTAACTTTAGCTCGGGATATAGCTGAATGACTTGATCCATGACTTCTATTTCTCTCAACCACTCCCGGCTACTGATTGCAAAGACATATTCCAACCTTTCTCTCTGTCTTTCTACCTCTTCTGGGTTGGGTATGAGTACTTCTTCTCCCTCGTGTGTTGAGTCTCTTTCCCTTCTCGGGAAGGATTTCTCCGTCCAATGTTTATCAAACAACTCATCATAATAATCATAGACGAAGTCACACGAGGGGTGATCGAACTCTCAATAAGGATGGAATGGTTCATTGGTGAACCATGTTTTTGTTAGAGGAGTGCAATCCTCTACGGATTGGATGGTTGGGAAAATGGGTTCCTCCTCTATGGGTTTTGGTTCCGAGAGAGTGTTTGGCATGGGTTCTTCTTCTTCGTCTGGGAATTCGTCAAAAACCCCCATGTAGGGAGTGTTTTCTACGATTTTTCCTAGAATGTCCTTACACCTAGACAAGGTGAGATGAGCGAAAGATCCTCCGGAAGAAGAGTCTAAGAAAACTGCTGACTCTGGTCCAAGACCATCGCGAAAATGTTGCACGAGAATGGGCTCTGTGATACCAAGGTCTGGACCAGACTCTATGGTCTTCATAAATCTTGCCCATGCGGCTCCTAGAGATTCGGTCTTCTGTTGCTCAAAATAGATGACCTCTTGTCAGAGTTTCACTACTTGGGGAGTCGGGAAGAATGTTAGGCAAAAAGCCTTTCGTAAACTTTCCCAGTCCCCCTCCATACTTCTCACATTGAGCGAATACCATTGTTTAGCTCTCCCCGTTAATGAAAACAGAAAGAGTTTCCATTTCAAGGTATCTTGGCTCATTCCTGTGATCACAAGACACGAACAAAGTTGTTCGAACTGGCGCAGGTGGGAATAAGGACTTTCATCCTTATCTCCGGAGAAGCTTTGCTCTCGGACCATAGCTATGAAGCCGGGACGTAGCTCATAGCTAGATGTTGTAAAGGAATGTGATGAAGGTGTAGGCTCCAAATGATCACCCTTTGGAGCGGAAATCTCAAAAAGGGTTGGATCGAAATCCATGAGATAAATGGGGTCATACACGGACGAACTGGGTTCGGGATCAAAACAGCTACCGTTCCCCGGCAACGGCACCAGAAAGCTTGTTGGCACTTCTTACGTCATTACTAGATTTGCAACGGCGCTAGAAAGCCTGTTGGTATACTACACGATCACAGATAAATCCGCAAGCGCACTGATACCGCTGTAGCTTGCACCCGGGAGTATTCCAAGGTATCGATTTCCTTGGGGAACGAGAAGTGTTGTGAACCTGAACTAATTCGTCCGGGGGATATGGTGACGAAGGATAGAAAGGCAAGGGAAGATTTCGGGTAGAGAGGGGATAGCTAATGAAGTTTGGGACTCGTGAGGATCACGGATAGAATCAAGGCACAACTTGTCGCTCGTCGGGGCCAGAGGGAAAAGAGCCACAGAAAGGGATGACAAGGGGGCTCTGATGTCGTAACTCCTACCTGCCGGAACTAACGTGGTGGACTACAGAGCCCGTCCGGAGCTGTCACCTCCCTAGGGTACCACAACTATTCTGTTGAACCGGAAAGCATTCCAAGGTACCAGAAAGTCTAGACACCGCGTCTACACTAACCAAGCACTACTTTACCCCGCACTAGAGCAAAGCAATCACGATAAGTAGAAACTACTTAAACCACAATCGAGGAACCTAAGAGCGAATACTGAAATGACTTGAGACTTAGTTACTCACGAAACCGAACTTACAAAGTATCCCGGATGTGGACGACCGAAGGTGTACCGCACCCGCTGAGGTACAAGAAGAAGACCGACTCCGACTTCTACTCCAACACTCAACTCTCTCCCTACTCTCTGAATACTAACTTCTGGAGGGCTCCGCCACTTGCTTCTAATCACTTGTACTCTTCCACGAGGTGCCTGGCTCAATTTATAGCCCCAGTAGATCGGTGGCTGCAGGAGGGGGTACTTGTAGGCGAGAGGGAGCTGCAGTGCCCGGCAAGGAGGTGCGGCCGGCCCTGTGATTTCCACCACCTTCGATTGTGCATCTGTGATTTGGTCCCTGAGGCGGTTAGAAGGCGGTTGTGGGTCGGTTTGCTTATGGAAAGAGGTGCGGCCGGTCCTCCTGGTGCGGCCGGCCCTGGGCCCTCGTGTCATTCACTACGGATCATGCTCTTATGTGTAGATGAAGTGTTGGTCATTTCCCTACGTCGGTTGCTCACTGGTTTGTGGGTCCATGGATCCAAGTGAGGCTAATCTCAACCTCTGGATTGAACTGACGTTGTTCCTTCGATCAGGATCGTTCGCAGCGGTGTTCCCTTGAGTAACCGAGGCTTGGTGGCTCGTTTGGGCGAGTTGGGCAGGTGCGGCCGGCCTAAGTGGTGCGGCCGCACCTGGAGGTTCGGCCGGCCCTGGTGATACAGCCGGTCCTGCCTTTTGGTCCCGGTGCCTCTCTCCTGTGGTGTGTTTGCTTGATCCAACACGACCGTGACGAGTTTGGTCTTTTGGGAGCCGGTGCACAGAACTATACTTGGTGGGAGCCTGAGTAGTGGTGCAAGGTAGGGCCGGCCGTACCACTAGGTGCGGCCGTGCCTACCTTATGTGGCTCGGTGCTCCGGAATTGCTCCCTAATCTTGATCCTGCAAATAAAATCTCAACACAGCTCGTGGAACTTTGTTAGCACCTAAAACATGCATGAAATTGGTGCCTGGCCTATGGACTTGGTCCCCTTGGATATTATGCTAGGTGTAGAGGCATTTGGCAAAGTTTGGTGTTGATCGGAGGAGGTTGATAGGTCCGGCCGAACCTACTAGGTTCGGCCGCACATACCCCGACACGTCTCGTGTCACAATCTTCCGTGAGGCATAACTTCTGCATCCGGACTCCAAATTGGGTGAACCAAAACTCCATTTCGATCATCTCGATGAGAACTTCGCATTGGGGCTATCAAACTAAGCATTTGACATTGTTTGTCAAGATGCTTTATTTGTGCTATAATGTCTCATTATGACCTGCATCCAAATATTCACCAAAGCTCGTGGAATCCGTTAGTTTATAACCCTACAACTATGATGCAAGCTTTGATGGAGTAAAATTTGTTCAAAGTTGAGGGTCGAAAATAGGGACTTAACGACCGTCAACAATAAGTTCATCAAGCACTTTGGAAGAAGATCATGAAGCCCGACAAGAGTCAAGACACGCGATGAACATGACTCCAAATGACCCGAGGACCGAAGTGTCAACGTGCAAATCTTCAGGGACTCAACCAGAAAATAGTGAAGCTTGGATGGCAAGCGTTCAAGCCTTAACTATGAAGGAAACAACGTCAAAGGCCCACATGCAAGTGCACACAAATGGGAAATCGCGCGAGAAGCTTCAGGACAAAAGTCGAGGCCGAACTGGACCGAAACGGGCCTAGGCTGGCCGGCCCAGCCCATTCCGGGCCCGGTTCGGCGCCCCCTTTGACCTAGCTGCCATTCGAACTATTTATAGTCCCCCTGCCAAGAGCCACGCGGAATTCATTCGTCATCCGCCACCGAGGAGCAGAGAAGAGAGAGACACCATCCCGGAGAGGAGAGGGTCGAGATGGTTGACTAGGGTTCCCCTAGCCGACGTGGGAACCTTGCACGGAAGACCACGTCGGAGTTCCCGGAGCTAGGATCAAGATCAAGGTAGGATCCCGGTGGTGATCTTGACCATGTATTATACTCTCGTGTTGAATTTGCAAGATTGAATCCGATTTCTAGCGATCAAGTGCTTTCTCTACAACTTTGTCTTCGCTTGGGTTTGCTTCTTCCCCAATCTAGTCTATAGCTAGATTGCTTATGGTGCTCTTGCAGTCATGGTGGCTAGAGGTGCACACCCGATCTATCGAGCGTTTTCAACTTGTTCTTCTTGGACTCGCCCTAGGCTAACCCGCACGAATAGGAGTGTGTTGTGACAGGACGGTGGCTCCAAAAGGCGGGCGTCTTCGGAGTTGGAACGGAAGCCATGATTTAAAGAGGCTAGTAATGAGATTCGTTTGCTTTATTCTTCTTTGTTTTGGAACTTCAACAAAAGACCCGATCCAATCTCTAGATTGGTTTTATCCCTCTTTCTCTTGCTTCCTCTGGTGTTTAGTAGATTAGATGTGTTTTCATGGCTCTTTCTTAGATTAGATGCAAAAGCAAACCTCTTAAGGTCAAAGTGTTTTCCGCTTATTAGATTGGATCTTGCGTTACACATTGTTCCACGGATTCGATACCTTGGGTTCACACATAAGGGAAGAAGGGTCCCTTGGCTATGACGGAGGACTTGTCCGCTTGCAAGTCCAAACGAAATTGGATACGCATATACACCGTCAACAAGCCCTTTTTTCTGGCGCCGTTGCCGGGGAACAAGTAATCAAGATTCAATCTAGTTTGCGTTTGTGAATATTTTCAATTTTTCTCTTGATTTTTCTTTTGCATCTCTTAATTTTGATCATCCTCAAAACAAAACAAAAATCAATCTAGGGTTTTGCTAAACCCTAGTTTTCTTTTGGTCTTTGTATATATTTTGTTTATTGCTAACCCTAACCGGAGATGGACGGCTACATCTCCAACAAAAAAATATATTTTGTGGATGGTCCAGAAAAACTTTGCAGGTAAAGGTGACGTGCAACACAAGATCTCAACTACGATTCGAGGTATGTAAAGTGGTCAATATTAAATACATTCTACCTCATCGTCACATCGGAAGGGAGTCAAGGAGAATGAAGCAAAGAAGACGCAAAAGTTATTGCATCCGTCGAGACCAAGAATCAACATCCGCCTGTGAAGACCAAAAAGATGACTAAGCTGAAGAATAAACCTACACCGAAGCCAAGGATGGTGTAGAAGTGGGGTCCCCAAGATTGCAACACCCGCAAAGAGCGTTGATCCGGAGTGAAGAGAGGAAGTCTAGCTATAGACTATAAACGAAGCGCTTGGCGGGAGGCAACCCGTTCATCAAGTCAAGAATAAGCTACCGGGAGGGCAACCCGAAGGATTTTTCATGTTTTCAAGGTAAGTCGGTCTTAGAGTTTGCTACGCAATACATACCATAAACTCTTGCGTGGTTGAATAATTTTTAGAGACATTATAATTGCTCTGTCATTTTTCTTGAATTTTATATTGATACTAAACCATTGACTTGAGCCATCTGAAGTTTTGTATGCTTCTTTTTTGAGAAACCAAGACCAAAAATTCAGAACCTACCCCAACCTTTCATCCTCTCCATGATGTTTAGGTTGGCTTGTTTCACATGTTAAAAACCCATGAGTAGAGCCTTGCTATGTTTCTTTATGTTTTCAATCTTGACGCATGGTAGGACTCACGTGAACCTAAGCAACTTTATTTTTGGTTTCATTCAACTTGACATCCACCGGTTTCTGTAGATTTAGATTTCTTTCTAAGCCCCATTGACTTTACTTTTTTCAAAATCTCTCTCTCATGTTTAGTCAAAATTAAAACCTAAACCTATGCCCCCACGGTCAAGCTGGAGGAGCTTGCTATCAATTAATGAAAGCAATCGATCCCGGAGTAACCAAAATAGATTTTACAATTGTTTTTGATGCCTAAGATCTCCTCTAATGATATATTTGGACTCATCGCTAGCGCTAAGTTAATTTTTTAAATTTTCAAAATTAGAGGAAGGATTAGCATCTAAACTTGATTAAGGGGAGGTTTTTGAGCTTGATTAACATATAGTGCCCCATGATGCATCGCGGGAAGCCTCCATCTTTTGGCATCTCGGGCACATGTAAAGGACAAGCATGGGGGAAGCAAGGGCTTTGTTTTGCAGGAAATTAGTGGAAGCACAAAAGGCAAGAAAAGAAAAAAAAGGAGTGACACAAAGCAAAATAATGGAGGTGGAAGATTAATCCCGCAAGCAAAGGAGTGGTTGTGAACGGTTCGGGCAATGGAATCTCATGGATCACGCAGACACAAGGTAAGAAGGGAGCAAGAAGCGTCTCGGAGAAAGATCAAAGCGAAAGGAGCAGGAGGCCTCCTAGGCCGATCGGCCTAGGCTAGCCGGCCTGGCATCCTCTCATGGCCCCCGGTGTTCCCCTTCGCCTGGTAAGTAATTTATGCATTTGTTAATTTGTGTTCTTGAGTTCATAGCCCATAAGTTTAAAAAACATCCTAGATAAATTTGAGTTCTATGGTGTTGTAGGATCTTGTCATGTAATCGTCGAATCTTTTGTTTCATTCATGTTGATAATGCTTTGATGCCTAAGGTTAGCCACCATGCTTTTCAGGAGTATAGGTCTCACTACTCCCGTAGATCCCATCAACATATCTTTTGTAGGTTTAGCTAAAGTGGCCTCACGTTCACACCTTAATAAATTAGTTTAGCTTCACCGTGATAGGCGGTTGCAAGATCAAATATCCATAAACCCTATGGGTTAATATCCATCCAAACTTGTGCACCTCACTCACCACCCTCCAACAATAATAATAAAGAAAATTCACCATAATTTCCATCACTCCATATGCTTCTCTTGTGTGTTTTCCCACTGACAAGAAACCCCCGGTGCACTCGTTGTGAGTTAGTGCAGCAACAATGTGGAAGAGAGCCACCAATATCTTCCCCAAGAAGACACGATCATCGAAGGCGCCATCATCGAGCTCTTCGAGGAGGCACTCGGTCTCCGAGTCTCCCCGAAGCATGGATGAAGATGTGGCACCACCGAGGAGCGACACGTTGCCCCTCGGTGGCATGAGGAGTACATGAAGCTCGTCCGTGTGGCACACCGAACCGCGAGGACACACGAAGGAGCCACTCGTTCCACCACGACGCTCAACTCATTCATCCTTTCCACCACCATACACTCCGAGGCGTCCCAATGGATTCATCATAAAGACGGAGGAGGAGGAGGATAGGCTTGTTTGTCTTGAGAGGAGGCTCGAGCCAAATGTTGATTTCGATGATGCCCTCCAAGTTTTGGATTCTACTCGGAAATCAAATCTTGAGCAACCTTGGATAGGTGCGATTCTTTATGGAGTTGGTGTGAATACTCACAAGGAGCTTGATTTGGAAGTTCTTATGACATTAGCATCGGTCATTAATGAAGGAGTGTCGTGCCTCTCATTCCGCCTTGAAGATGAAGAGCAACTAGTTCCTTATGGATATATTGGAGAACTACTCGGTTACAAGAAGGAAGCCCGGAGCAAGTTGATGTCCAAGAAAAAAAAGATGTTAGAAGGATTTTTGGGGAATGATTTCGAGAGAAGATTACAAGGAACCGAAAATTTCTCCTTGTCGCGATTTCTTTGGGATCGAGTACATCAAGCAAGGAAAGTGGAGATGAGAGGAGAAGGTACAAGTTGACGAAGGTTAATATTCCTCTTCCCAACGAGAGGCTGAGATCATTTGAAATTGGTTAGAGGAAGGATTTCTTGTACCGGCAAAAAAAATATTAAAAAGAAAAATTGTGTAAGAGGGATCATCCTCCGTAGCCCGAGAGGGGCTGCGCATGAAGCTAATAAACAACCATGGAAGGATTCCAATGCCACCACCATATGAAGGAAGTATGTCAAATGCAAGCATGGGGGAGTGGGGCAGCCACGCCACCACATCCTCCACCATACATGTTCCTCACAAAGTTTTCATGGCGCTCCATCCAACAAATGCAAGAAGAAGGGACCGCAAACATTGCCTATCAAATTGGTCGCCTTCACCATTGGAGCAATTTAGAGGAGCACCGACGCAATCATAATACAAGCAAGTATACAACACGCCGGACCATCAATATCAACCACCGGAAAATAAAGGAAGAAGGAGGAAGAAAAGAAAATAATAAATTCGGTTTGATTTTCTCCTTTTCCTTTTCTTTATTTTCAGCTTTTGTGCAAGTTTATATATGTGTAGCATTTTCTGTTTTTTTATTTATTTTCAGCATGTGTGATAATAGTAGAGTTAGTTTAAGATCACCATGAATAAAGTTTCCCACCTTGATCAACCTTTGGTAAAAATATTAAGTTGATGCCATGATAATATATGATGAAAAGTTGCCACTTTGCTCAACTTTTGTACTTGTTTTATGCATGATTAAGCTAATGCTCTCTTTAATATGAATCTGAAATTAATTAAATGCTAGCTTAATCTTTTGTGGAGGTTATGATAAAAATAAGACCCATAGTGTTATTTTCGTGCTCTCAATTTTGGATGAGTTAAAGATGATTTGTTCTTAAAAATATATATGCTAACCTTGTCATTAATGCTACTTGCATTTTGCTCTACCTATCCAAAGCCATATATATATATTTAGTGCATAAACCTTAGTATACAAGAATTGTTTTTGGGTGAGTTATTTCAGGCCATGATTTCTCTGGCCCGAGACTAAGAAGCTGGTCATTCCGTTTTTGCATATCTATCTTTTTGCTAGCCTTTCTATCCGTGCATTGTGTATCCCCACATCGGAGATTTCACAAACCTCGCCGGATATCCACCCTTAAAACCAAAAATATCATCTTTTGTGTTTACCTCCTTGACCACAACCTATCATATGAGTATGGATCGTCAATTCAAGGAAGATCGCAAGATGGTGCCAAGATTCAAGATTTCAAGTATCTCTCCAAAGGAAATATATTTCTAGTACCTACCTTATCTCTATCACCTCTTTGCCCGAGGACGAGCAACGTCTAAGCATGGGGGAGGAGGTAGGTACAATGCAATTTAGAGTTTATGTCGAGCAAATAAAAAATGATGAAAGAAAAAAAGAAGAGAAAAAAATGAGTATAAAGAAAAAAAAGAGATGAAGAAAAATATGTATTTATAAAAATAAAAATAAAGTGAACTCCCCGGTTCTCTAAAGTGCATTAGGAATCTCAAAAGTTTCAAGATTTAAGATCCAAACTCATCTTTCCAACCATGTGCAATCCGATAACGAGGACTTCCTTTGTGCCTCGGGATCACTCTTTGCCATTTGCACATGTCCACCTATCTCAAAGTGTGTGTAGTTTTCTCTCCCCCACCTTGATATAACATTATTTTCCAATAACCTTTTTGACAAGTCTCTGTAAGACCATGAGAAGCTTGTCTTGTTTTGACAACATCTCATTTATAATATCTTGGTAGGACTAAACTTTTCCCATATAGCTCCACATAAAGCCTTCCATTATATATATTGAGAGGGGAAAGGAGTAGAATGAATAGGCTTTGAGAGACAAGATGAGATGAGAGTACATGAGAAAGATGCAAGGAAGTTTATTTTTTGAACTTGGTTTAGCTCTTTTTCTTCATCTCGCTCTTAATTTCAAAATTTCTAAGATTCATTTGAAATTTGGGAGCATGAGGTAATTACTTGTGGGAAGTGCTTAAATTAATATCTACCCTCCATAAGGATGAAGGCTAGTACATTATGGAACTTTAATGATTAAATCCTCGAGAGCATTATGTTTTCTCATGTATGATCAAGTGCAGGGTATAAGCAATGTAAGGCAACACTGATATTCATTAAAGGCTTACTCGAGGACGAGCAAGGTTTAAGCACGGGGGAGATGTTGACGGTGAATTTCTGTCAACCTAGCCATGAGTTTACCTTTAATGTTGGCATTGATTTTTATTCTAACCACTGGAACTAACCCCCCGTATATAACAAGTTCACTTTTGCATGTCGATTTTGGAGTTTATTGTTTACGCAGGAAATCTACGCTAAAGAGGAGACTTTCAGGATAAGTTCATCAAGCACTTTGGAAGAAGATCATGAAGCCCGACAAGAGACAAGACAGGCGATGAACATGACTCCAAATGACACGAGGACCGAAGCGTCAACGTGCAAATCTTCAGGGACTCAACCAGAAAACAGCGAAGCTTGGATGGCAAGCATTCAAGCCTTAACTGTGAAGGAAACGACGTCAAAGGCCCACATGCAAGTGCACACAAATGGGGAATCACGCGAGAAGCTTCGGGACAAAAGCCGGGGCCAAACTGGGCCGAAACGGGCCCAGGCCGGTCGGCCCAGGCTGGCCGGCCCAGCCCATTCCGGGCCCGGTTCGGCGCCCCTTTGACCTAGCCGCCATTCGGACTATTTATAGTCCCCCTGCCAAGAGCCACGCGGAATTCATTCGTCATCCGCCGCCGAGGAGCAGAGAAGAGAGAGACACCATCCCGGAGAGGAGAGGGTCGAGATGGTTGACTAGGGTTCCCCTAGCCGACGTGGGAACCTTGCATGGAAGACCACGTCGGAGTTCCCGGAGCTAGGATCAAGATCAAGGTAGGATCCCGGTGGTAATCTTGTCCATGTATTATACTCTCATGTTGAATTTGCAAGATTGAATCCTATTTCTAGCGATCAAGTGCTTTCTCTACAACTTTGTCTTCACTTGGGTTTGCTTCTTCCCCAATCTAGTCTATAGCTAGATTGCTTAGGGTGCTCTTGTAGTCATGGTGGCTAGAGGTGCACACCCGATCTACCGAGCGTTTTCAACTTGTTCTTCTTGGACTCGCCCTAGGCTAACCCGCACGAATAGGAGTGCGTTGTGACAGGACGGTGGCTCCAAAAGGCGGGCGTCTTCGGAGTTGGAACGGAAGCCACGATTTAAAGAGGCTAGTAATGAGATTCGTTTGCTTTATTCTTCTTTGTTTTGGAACTTCAACAAAAGACTCGATCCAATCTCTAGATTGGTTTTATCCCTCTTTCTCTTGCTACCTCTGGTGTTTAGTAGATTAGATGTGTTTTCATGGCTCTTTCTTAGATTAGATGCAAAAGCAAACCTCTTAAGGTCAAAGTGTTTTTCGTTTATTAGATTGGATCTTGCATTACACATTGTTCCACGGATTCGATACCTTGGGTTCACACTTAAGGGAAGAAGGGTCCCTTGTCTACGACGGAGGACTTGTCCGCTTGCAAGTCCAAACGAAATTGGATACGCATATACACCGTCAACAAGCCCCTTTTTCTGGCGCTGTTGCCGGGGAACAAGTAATCAAGATTCAATCTAGCTTGCGTTTGTGAATATTTTCAGTTTTTCTCTTGATTTTTCTTTTGCATCTCTTAATTTTGATCATCCTCAAAACAAAAAAAATAAATTTAGGATTTTGCTAAACCCTAGTTTTCTTTTGGTCTTTGTATAAATTTTGTTTATCGCTAACCCTAACCGGAGATGGACGGCTACATCTCCAACAAAAAAATGTATTTTGTGGATGGTCCAGAAAAACTTTGCAGGTAAAGGTGACATGCAACACAAGATCTCAACTACGATTTGAGGTATGTAAAGTGGTCAATATTAAATACATTCTACCTCATCGTCACATCGGAAGGGAGGAGTCAAGGAGAATGAAGCGAAGAAGACGCAAAAGTTGTTGCATCCGTCGAGACCAAGATTCAACATCTGCCTGTGAAGACCAAAAAGATGACTAAGCCGAAGAATAAACCTACACCGAAGCCTAGGATGGTGCAGAAGTGGGGTCCCCAAGATTGCAACGCCCGCAAAGAGCGTTGATCTGGAGCGAAGAGAGGAAGTCTAGCTATAGACTATAAACGAAGCGCTTGGCGGGAGGCAACCCGTTCATCAAGTCAAGAATAAGCTACCGGGAGGGCAACCCGAAGGATTTTTCATGTTTTCAAGGTAAGTTGGTCTTAGAGTTTGCTACGCAATACATACCATAAACTCTTGCGTGGTTGAATAATTTTTAGAGACATTATAATTGCTCTGTCATTTTTCTTGAATTTTATATTGATCCTAAACCAATGACTTGAGCCATCCAAAGTTTTGTATGCTTCTTTTTTGAGAAACCAAGACAAAAATTCAGAACCTACCCCAACCTTTCATCCTCTCCATGATGTTTAGGTTGGCTTGTTTCACATGTTAAAAATACATGAGTAGAGCCTTGCTATGTTTCTTTATGTTTTCAATCTTGACGCATGGTAGGACTCACGTGAACCTAAGCAACTTTATTTTTTGTTTCATTCAACTTGACATCCACCGGTTTCTGTAGATTTAGATTTCTTTCTAAGCCCCATTGACTTTACTTTTTCAAAATCTCACTCTCATGTTTAGTCCAAATTAAAACCTAAACCTATGCCCCCACGGTCAAGAGCTTGCTATCAATTAATGAAAGCAATCAATCCCGGAGTAACCAAAATAGATTTTACAATTGTTTTTGATGCCTAAGATCTCCTCTAATGATATATTTGGACTCATCGCTAGCGCTAAATTAATTTTTTAAATTTTCAAAATTAGAGGAAGGATTAGCATCTAAACTTGATTAAGGGGAGGTTTTTGAGCTTGATTAACATATAGTGCCCCATGATGCATCGCGGGAAGCCTCCATCTTTTGGCATCTCGGGCACATGTAAGGGACAAGCATGGGGGAAGCAAGGGCTTTGTTTTGCAGGAAATTAGTGGAAGCACAAGAGGCAAGAAAAGAAAAAAAGGAGTGACACAAAGCAAAACAATGGAGGTGGAAGATTAATCCCGCAAGCAAAGGAGTGGTTGTGAACGGTTCGGGCAATGGAATCTCATGGATCACGCGGACACAAGGCAAGAAGGGAGCAAGAAGCGTCTCGGAGAAAGATCAAAGCGAAAGGAGCAGGAGGCCCCCTAGGCCGATTGGCCTAGGCCGGCCAGCCTGGCATCCCCTCATGGCCCCCGGTGCTCCCCTTCGCCTGGTAAGTAATTTATGCATTTGTTAATTTGTGTTCTTGAGTTCATAGCCCATAAGTTTAAAAAACAACCTAGAAAAATTTGAGTTCCATGGTGTTGTAGGATCTTGTCATGTAATCGTCGAATCTTTTGTTTCATTCATGTTGATAATGCTTTGATGCCTAAGGTTAGCCACCATGCTTTTCGGGAGTATAGGTCTCACTACTCCCGTAGATCCCATCAACATATCTTTTGTAGGTTTAGCTAAAGTGGCCTCACATTCACACCTTAATAAATTAGTTTAGCTTCACCTTGATAGGCGGTTGCAAGATCAAATATCCATAAACCCTATGGGATAATATCTATCCAAACTTATGCACCTCACTCACCACCCTCCAACAATAATAATAAAGAAAATTCACCATAATTTCCATCACTCCATATGCATCTCTTGTGTGTTTTTCGCACTGACAAGAAACCCCCGGTGCACTCGTTGTGAGTTAGTGCAGCAACAATGTGGAAGAGAGCCACCAATATCTTCCCCAAGAAGACACGATCATCGAAGGCGCCATCATTGAGCTCTTCGAGGAGGCACTCGGTCTCTGAGTCTCCCCGAAGCATGGATGAAGATGTGGCAGCACCGAGGAGCGACACGTTGCCCCTCGGTGGCATGAGGAGTACATGAAGCTCGTCTGTGCGGCACACCGAACCGCGAGGACACACGAAGGAGCCACTCGTTCCACCACGACGCTCAACTCGTTCATCCTCTCCACCACCATACACTCCGAGGCGTCCCAATGGATTCATCATAAATACGGAGGAGGAGGAGGATAGGCTTGTTTGTCTTGAGAGGAGGCTCGAGCCAAATGTTGATTTCGATGACACCCTCCAAGTTTTGGATTCTACTCGGAAATCAAATCTTGAGCAACCTTGGGTAGGTGCGATTCTTTATGGAGTTGGTGTGAATACTCACAAGGAGCTTGATTTGGATGTTCTTATGACATTAGCATCGGTCATTAATGAAGGACTGTCGTGCCTCTCATTCCGCCTTGAAGATGAAGAGCAACTAGTTCCTTATGGATATATTGGAGAACTACTCGGTTACAAGAAGGAAGCCCGGAGCAAGTTGATGTCCAAGAAAAATAAGATGTTAGAAGGATTTTTGGGGAATGATTTCGAGAGAAGAGTACAAGGAACCGAAAATTTCTCCTTGTCGGGATTTCTTTGGGATCGAGTACTTGAAGCAAGGAAAGTGGAGATGAGAGGAGAAGGTACAAGTTGAAGAAGGTTAATATTCCTCTTACCAACGAGAGGCTGAGATCATTTGAAATTGGTTAGAGGAAGGATTTCTTGTACCGGCAAAAAAAAGATTAAAAAGAAAAATTGTGTAAGAGGGATCATCCTCCGTAGCCCAAGAGGGGTTGCGCATGAAGCTAATAAACAACCATGGAAGGATTCCAATGCCACCACCATATGAAGGAAGTATGTCAAATGCAAGCATGGGGGAGTGGGGCAGCCACGCCACCACATCCTCCACCATACATGTTCCTCACAAAGTTTTCATGGCGCTCCATCCAACAAATGCAAGAAGAAGGGACCGCAAACATTGCCTATCAAATTGGTCGCCTTCACCATTGGAGCAATTTAGAGGAGCACCGGCGCAATCATAATACAAGCAAGTATACAACGCACCGGACCATCAATATCAACCACCGGAAAATAAAGGAAGAAGGAGGAAGAAAAGAAAATAATAAATTCGGTTTGATTTTCTCCTTTTCCTTTTCTTTATTTTCAGCTTTTGTGCAAGTTTATATATGTGTAGCATTTTCTATTTTTTTATTTATTTTCAGCATGTGTGATAATAGTAGAGTTAGTTTAAGATCACCATGAATAAAGTTTCCCACCTTGATCAACCTTTGGTAAAAATATTAAGTTGATGCCATGATAATATATGATGAAAAGTTGCCACTTTGCTCAACTTTTGTACTTGTTTTATGCATGATTAAGCTAATGCTCTCTTTAATATGAATCTGAAATTAATTAAATGCTAGCTTAATCTTTTGTGGAGTTTATGATAAAAATAAGACCCATAGTGTTATTTTCATGCTCTCAATTTTGGATGAGTTAAAGATGATTTGTTCTTAAAAATATATATGCTAACCTTGTCATTAATGCTACTTGCATTTTGCTCTACCTATCCAAAGTTATATATATATATTGAGTGCATAAACCTTAGTATACAAGAATTGTTTTTGGGTGAGTTATTTCAGGCCATGATTTCTCTGGCCCGAGACTAAGAAGCTGGTCATTCTGTTTTTGCGTATCTATCTTTTTGCTAGCCTTTCTATCCGTGCATTGTGTATCCCCACATCGGAGATTTCACAAACCTCGCCTGATATCCACCCTTAAAACCAAAAATATCATCTTTTGTGTTTACCTCCTTGACCACAACCTATCATATGAGTATGGATCGTCAATTCAAGGAAGATCGCAAGATGGTGCCAAGATTCAAGATTTCAAGTATCTCTCCAAAGGAAATATATTTCTAGTACCTACCTTATCTCTATCACCTCTTTGCCCGAGGACGAGCAACATCTAAGCATGGGGGAGGAGGTAGGTACAATGCAATTTAGAGTTTATGGGGAGCAAATAAAAAATGATGAAAGAAAAAAAAGAAGAGAAAAAATGAGTATAAAGAAAAAAAAAGAGATGAAGAAAAATATGTATTTATAAAAATAAAAATAAAGTGAACTCCCCGGTTCTCTAAAGTGCATTAGGAATCTCAAAAGTTTCAAGATTTAAGATCCAAACTCATCTTTCCAACCATGTGCAATCCGATAACGAGGACTTCCTTTGTGCCTCGGGATCACTCTTTGCCATTTGCACATGTCCACCTATCTCAAAGTGTGTGTATTTTTCTCTCCCCCTCATTTATATAACATTATTTTCCAATGACCTTTTTGACGAGTCTCGGTAAGACCATGAGAAGCTTGTCTTGTTTTGACAGCATCTCATTTATAATATCTTGGTAGGACTAAACTTTTCCCATATAGCTCCACATAAAGCCTTCCACTATATATATTGAGAGGGGAAAGGAGTAGAATGAATAGGCTTTGAGAGACAAGATGAGATGAGAGTACATGAGCAAGATGCAAGGAAGTTTATTTTTTGAACTTGGTTTAGCTCTTTTTCTTCATCTCGCTCTTAATTTCAAAATTTCTAAGATTCATTTGAAATTTGGGAGCATGAGGTAATTACTTGTGGGAAGTGCTTAAATTAATATCTACCCTCCATAAGGATGAAGGCTAGTACATTATGAAACTTTAATGATTAAATCCTCGAGAGCATTATGTTTTCTCATGTATGATCAAGTGCAGGGTATAAGCAATGTAAGGCAACACTGATATTCATTAAAGGCTTACTCGAGGACGAGCAAGGTTTAAGCATGGGGTAGATGTTGACGGTGAATTTCCGTCAACCTAGCCATGAGTTTACCTTTAATGTTGGCATTGATTTATTATTCTAACCACTGGAACTAACCCCCCTTATATAACAAGTTCACTCTTGCATGTCGATTTTGGAGTTTATTGTTTACGCAGGAAATCTACGCTAAAGAGGAGACTTTCAGGATAAGTTCATCAAGCACTTTGGAAGAAGATCATGAAGCCCGACAAGAGTCAAGACACGCGATGAACATGACTCCAAATGACTCGAGGACCGAAGCGTCAATGAGCAAATCTTCAGGGACTCAACCAGAAAATAGTGAAGCTTGGATGGCAAGCATTCAAGCCTTAACCGCAAAGGAAACGACGTCAAAGGCCCACATGCAAGTGCACACAAATGGGGAATCACGCGAGAAGCTTCGGGACAAAAGCCGGGGCCGAACTGGGCCGAAACGGGGCCGGCCGGCCCAGCCCATTCTGGGCCCGGTTCGGCGCCCCTTTGACCTAGCCGCCATTCGGACTATTTATAGTCCCCCTACCAAGAGCCACGTGGAATTCATTCGTCATCCGCCGCCGAGGAGCAGAGAAGAGAGAGACACCATCCCGGAGAGGAGAGGGTCGAGATGGTTGACTAGGGTTCCCCTAGCCGACGTGGGAACCTTGCATGGAAGACCACGTCGGAGTTCCCGGAGCTAGGATCAAGATCAAGGTAGGATCCCGGTGGTGATCTTGTCCATGTATTATACTCTCGTGTTGAATTTGCAAGATTGAATCCGATTTCTAGCGATCAAGTGCTTTCTCTACAACTTTGTCTTCGCTTGGGTTTGCTTCTTCCCCAATCTAGTCTATAGCTAGATTGCTTAGGGTGCTCTTGTAGTCATGGTGGCTAGAGGTGCACACCCGATCTACCGAGTGTTTTCAACTTGTTCTTCTTGGACTCGCCCTAGACTAACCCGCACGAATAGGAGTGTGTTGTGATAGGACGGTGGCTCCAAAAGGCGGGCGTCTTCGGAGTTGGAACGGAAGCCACGATTTAAAGTGGCTAGTAATGAGATTCGTTTGCTTTATTCTTCTTTGTTTTGGAACTTCAACAAAAGACCCGATCCAATGTCTATATTGGTTTTATCCCTCTTTCTCTTGCTACCTCCGGTGTTTAGTAGATTAGATGTGTTTTCATGGCTTTTCTTAGATTAGATGCAAAAGCAAACCTCTTAAGGTCAAAGTGTTTTCCGCTTATTAGATTGGATCTTGCGTTACACATTGTTCCACTGATTCGATACCTTGGGTTCACACTTAAGGGAAGAAGGGTCCCTTGGCTACGACGGAGGACTTGGCCGCTTGCAAGTCCAAACGAAATTGGATACACATATACACCGTCTACTGCTACAAGGTCACGACCTTTGGCCTGAAAAATGCTGGTGCGACCTACCAGATGGCAATCTAGAAGTGCCTGAAATATCAGATCAGGAAGAACGTGGAAGCCTACATCGACGACGTGGTCGTCAAGACCACAGTGCAAGACCAGCTCATCACCGACCTCACTGAGACCTTCACCAACCTACGTACCTACCAGTGGAAGCTCAACCCGACTAAGTGCGTCTTCGGTGTCCCCTCTGGGTTGCTCCTGGGCTTCATGGTGGGGCACCGAGGCATTGAAGCTAATCCCGTCAAGATCGATGCAATTCGCAACATGGCCAAGCCATCTTGCAAGAAAGACGTCATGAAGCTCATGGGTATGATGGCGGCCCTAGGTCGTTTCATCAGCAAGCTCGGCAAAAACGGTCTACCTTTCTTCAAGCTATTGCAGAAGGAAGATAAATTCATATGGGATGAAGAAGCACAGAAGGCTTTCGAGGCTCTCAAAGAGTCCCTGACCACGCCTCCAATCATGACACCTCCGATCCCGAAGGAAACACTCCTCCTATTGTTGATGCTCCTTAGCCCCACCACTAGGTTTGCACTCACGGTGACAGCACCAGAAATGCTCGTTGGCACTCGCAAGCGTCGCTACCGGGTTTTTACCCCTAGTAATGGGGCTAGGGAACGTCTTTGGTAAAACACACGTCACAGAAAGGTCCGCAAGCACACGGATTACCGTTGTAGCACTTCACCCGATGGTATTCGGGTTATCATATTTATATTTTCCCAAGGGAGGCACTACGGCAAAGATGATCGAATAAACGGTGGAGAGAAACAAGACTCGGTAAAGAGCTATAGCGGGGGTAACGAATAAAGATATTCGGGGATAACTTGACACACACAAGTAGATCTTGATAAAGGGTTAGAGAGGATCTAGTGAGCTAGGAGGACAACAAGATGAGAAAGGATCCTAACACAATCTATCTATTCTTGTCAACTTTAGGTAAAGAACTAAGGCAAAGGATAACCAAGGTAAGATAAACTCGACAAGCTCTTCTAGTGTTGCAGGGGCATGCAAAGCCACGCTCTCGGACTGGGTTGAGAAGGGAGAATGACGACGTGCTAAATCCTACCGGCCCGAACTAACATGGTGGACTACTGAGCCCGTCCGGAGCTGTCACCTCCTTAGGGTACCACAACTATTCCGTTGAACGGGACACCAATCTAAGACTAAGGCAAGCTCTGAGCACCGCGCTCACAACGAACCAAAGAACCTTTCCCCGGATATCACGAAGGAAGGTCTCTCTCTATGGTGAAACACCGAAGATCAAGCGAAGAATGACCACAACACTATAGGGTTCAAGAGAGCTATGCTAACCAAGATTAAACTAACTTTAATCTAAACCAAGAATAAAGCTTCTAGAGCAAAGTAAAAGCTGAATGTAATTGACTTGAAAGGTAAGATAGAAAGATAACTTGAATTGTACTTGAGTATAAACAAAGAAAGGATACAAGAGTAGTACCGGAACCCTGAAGAAGACTCCTCCGGAACCCCGGGACTAGCTCGACTGGACTCTAACTCCCAAGCTACAGTAATCCTACTCTAAGTGAACAAAAGAGAGAAAAGGAGATGCTCCTGCGTTGTGTGTCCAATCCAGCGAGTGTGAGGTGCCTTTTATAGGCAAGGGAGTTCGGTGGAGTGCAGGGGGCCACAACCCCAGGTGCGGCCGCACCTCTAGGCACGGCCAGCCCTGGGATGTGCCGCCTCTCGCCTTGGACTCTCCTGATCCCTGCTCCTGAGGCGGTTGTAGGTCGGCTCCTTGGGTCGGTTTCGCCCGGCGCGCTAGTTGATAAGTGCGACCGGCCCTATCCCGCGCCGTGTGATGCACCGGCCGTGCTCAGGGACGCCTAGGATTGCCTCTGGATGACCGTTGTGGCAGTTCAGTGATCGGATAAGTGGACCCATTGATCCAAGTGATCCTAGCCTCCACCATTTGATCAAACCGATGTTTCTTCAGTGAATCGCGCTCGTCCAAGTTGTGCTCGAGGGAGAGAGGGTGCTCTGGACCAGAGCCGTGCCACAGGGCAGGGCCGGCCGCACTTGGTAGGGCTGGCCGCACCTGCCAAGGCGGGCCGCACCTGTAGGGCCGGCCATGCCTGGTGGTTCGGCGGTGCCTAGCACATGTGGCGTGCTGGTCCCAAATTCTCCCAAAATGTGTACCTGCCTATGAAATTCACAACATAACTCGTGGAACTTTATTAGTACTAAAAATGTGCATGAAACTTGTCATATACTCCTCTCGAACCCGAGGTTTTGACAGTCGAATTTTTGTTGTAAGGACCGTCAACACTACACATCTCCGCCACCACTAATGTGGTCCGCACGGTTCTTGTCGCCGAATGAGAAGAAGAAGGGCAGGCCTATCCTATTCAGGGACCCGTGTACTATGTAGGCGAGGTCCTGGCCGATGCTAAAACACGTTACTCACAGCCTCAGAAGCTGCTCTATGCACTCCTGATCACGTCGAGAAAGCTCCGGCACTACTTTCATGCTCACAAGATCAAGGTGCCTTCATCGTTCCCACTAGGGGAGATTATCTGCAACCGCGACGCCAATGGCCGCATCGTCAAGTGGTCGATTGTGTTGGGGGAGTTCGACATCGAATTCTGTCCCAGACAAGCGATCAAGTCACAAATCCTAGCTGATTTCGTATCAGTGTGGACAGAAATCCAGATGCCCCCTCCCAAGGAGCGGCCTGAACACTGGATCATGTATTTCGACGGTGCCCTTAACCTCGAGGGTACTGGAGCAGGCGTGCTATTCATCTCTCCTCAGGGGGAGCTGCTCAAATACGTCCTGCAGATACACTACAAGGCCTCCAACAACGGAGCAGAGTACGAAGCTCTAATCCATGGGCTCCGGATCGCAGTGTCCCTTGGCATCAAGCGACTACTGGCGTATGGTGATTCCAAGGTCGTCATCGAGCAAGTCAACAAGGAGTGGGATTGTGTGAAAGACACAATGGATGCTTACTACGCTGAGATCCGGAAGCTCGAAGGCCACTTCGAGGGGATCGAGTTTCAGCATGTGCCACGCAACAATAACATTGCCGCCGATATTCTATCTAAACTAGGCTCCAAACGAGCTCTAGTCCCGGCGGGTGTGTTCGTCCAAGACCTACGCAAGCCATTAATCAAGCTATTGGACCCGGACAACCTGGACCAAGATCAGCCCGACCAAAATCCAGTACCTCCCCGAGACGTGCTGTTGACAAAAAAAGAGGACAATTGGTGCGAGCCTTTCCTAGCCTTTCTACTTGACCAGCGAATCCCAGAAGACAAAGTTGAACGCGAACGCATCACGCGGTGTAATGCTAACTACGTCGTGATTGGCAGTGACCTCTACAGAAAAGCCACCTCTACTGGCGTCTTAATGAAGTGCATCTTGCGATCAGAAGGTCTTTAACTCCTAGCTGAGATCCATGGCGGCGAGTGTGGCTGCCACACAACATCTGCCAATTTGGTCAGCAAGGCCTACCGATCTGGCTTCTACTGACCCACGGCCATGACTGATGCTAAAGACCTCGTAAAGAGGTGCAAGGGATGTCAATTCTTTGCCAAACAGCATCACCTGCCAGCTCAGATCCTGCACACAATACCCCCATCATGGCCCTTTGCCATGTGGGGTCTTGATTCCATAGGACTGTTCAGATCTATCCTCGACGGCTACAAGGACATCCTCGGGGCCGTCGACAAATTCACTAAGTGGATTGAAGTCCGACCTGTCGCTAAGGTCATGTCGGAAGAAGCGACGAAATTCATCCAAGAGATAACACATCGCTTCGGTGTGCCCAACAGAATCATCACCGACCTCGGGTCGGCCTTTACAGGATCTGCCTTCTGGGATTTTTGCCAGGATAGCATGATTGATGTTTACTATTCATCAGTCGCCCACCCACGGTGCAACGGCCAGGTCGAACGTGCCAATGGCATGGTTCTTCAAGCTCTCAAAGACCGTATCTTTGATGACGCTTCAAATTATGCTTCCCGGTGGTTAGCCGAGGTACCACACGTGATTTGGGGCCGGCGAACCCAAGTCAGTTCAGCCACGGGCTTCTCGCCCTTCTTTCTGGTCTATGGATCAGAGGCCATCCTACCCACCTACGTCACCTTTGGGGCTCCGCGTATATAGTTATACGAGGAAGGAGAAGCCGAGCAAACTCGTCGCGTCGACCTTGACAGCCTCGAGGAGCAGAGAGTAGTAGCCATCATGAGACAAGCTCGCCACGACTAGCAGCTTCACCGCTACCACGATCGCAACATCAGAGAATGCTCCTTCAACGTTGCCGACCTAGTCTTAAGGCGCATCCAGAAGACCGACGGCATGCACAAGTTGTCCGCCCCATGGGAGGGACCGTTCATCGTCACAGAAGTCATCAGCCCGTCAACATATCACCTCCAGTGGGGTGACGACCAAGGGGTCCCCAACCCATGGAACGTGGAGCATCTCCACCGATTCTATCCGTAGAACAGTTTTCATTACATTTATATATTCTTCATCTTTGTACTTTCAGTTAGTTAAATATTAGTGTTAAGCAGTCATCTGCTGTGTCTCGAGCTCTATCCTCTTATCTTTCATGTCATGTACCCTCCCCCTCGACACGCTCGGGGGCTTGGCAAAAGCCAATACAGGGGTCGAAAGACCTGAGGGTGAAGTTTTTGTTCCCCCACCTCGACATGTTCTGGGGCTTGGCACAAGCTAATACAAGGGTCGCTTGACCTGAGGACGTCATCCCTCTTGACTACTTACTCTATGTTGTTGCGAGCCTACTTGGTCGTGTGGTTGCAAAACCAGAGTCCCAGACTCCTCCCCACGTGCCGGTCGCACGTAAGTCTCCCTGCTGAACGGTGATGATTGGTAAGGTAGCCTCTCCGTGAGTAGTGCCCAGCGGGGCATAATAAAAAACACATTGCTTCAAGGCAACCAATCTCGTGCAAACATAAACTAAGTATGCCATGCAGGCCAAAAGAAGATCACCAATGTTATTTACATGACTGGAGGAGAAGGGGGTACAGCTCTATGACTACGATTACTCTTCACCATCATCGCCCTCGTAATCGATGGCGTCCATTATTTTCTCGGCGGCCACCCGTACTTCTTCTACAACTTGGAGGTCCTTTGCGGTGTATGGGCCCTCCCTGACCTTGACCATGTCGACCTCGGGGTGATGCAATTTCACTCGCACCAGTGACTCCGTCGCCGACGTCAAACTCGTCACCCTCAAGAGATCAACCAACTTCTGGGGTGCGGCCAGAAGACGGTCAATAGCTGGCTTGGGCTCCTCCCCAGCGACCTTCGTCTCCACCATATCCATTACATAGTCGGTGACGTTCTTTAGATTGTTCACCTCCACCTCCAGCCCTGCAATGATCACCTGGTCATTCCGCAACGACTGCAAAGCTACCTCGAGACTGACCTCAAGGTCCTTTCGAGCTTGTTTCTCATAAGCCAGCTTCTGGCATACGGCATACTCACTTTCCACAGTGGCTTTCATCAGTTGCTTCAGCTCCTCGCCACTCGCATCAGCCGCCCGCACGTCCACCTCAAGGCTTTGGATCTTTTCCTTGGCAACCTTAAGGTCTTCCTTAAGCTTGTCCCTATCCCTGTGGAATTCTGCGGTGCAAAGATATCATCAGAAACAGGGTTTTAATTTGATACCTCGAATGAACAAGGTCGTGGGTCGTTGGTCTTACCGGCACTCACGGACGTCAACAGCGTGTCGGCGTCACGATTCTTGCGCTATTCTTCCTTCAGCTCGTCCTCGAGCTTCTTCTTATCAACAGCGGCTCCCTCCCGGACCCGCTTGAGCTCTTCCTCGAGCTACGTCACCCGCAGCTGCATGGCTGTGGCATTCCTACACTGGTCGGTCCTACCCTGGGCACGGTTGGCCAGTGACTGCTTCAAAAAACCAAGACATATCATCGATAACAATTACGAGATAAGTTGCTCAAATGAATTCAAGAACGGTTATTTACCGTAAAAGCATCGTTAAGTGTCAAGATGGCCCGACGGACCGCCTTCATGTCCTCATCATCTTCGAAGACGTCTCCCTCCCAGGGAGTGCCGCTCTAGTTGATCTCCCGCCTCCTCAAATCCGACCCCATCGACATCGAACTCGGTACCACTCCACCGGTTGTTTCTGGGCCCCGTTGTGGCTACTCGATCTGAGCTTGGTCTACCACCGGGTCCACTTCAATGACGGGCGGGGGAGTCGATGTCCCCACGTCACCAAAGGAACCCTGAGTTCTGACCTCCTACTTGGACGTCGTTGTCCTTGTGGGTGAGCCTTGAGCACCCGAGGTGCTCTGAGGCCTGGCGTCTGACCTGCAATAATTTCTTAGTCAATATGCTACGACCTCCCAGTGGTTATCAATGAACAAGTCCAAGTATTGGGGTCTTACCTCACGACCACTAGCGCGTGCAATTTTGGTCTCAGGGGCCGAGCTCGCAGCTTCGTAGGCATCTTTGCATGGGCACTGGCTACAGCCAGCTGTGCCTCCCTGATGCGGCGAAGGTCCTCCTCTGTCACCTGTTGCTCCGCCTCTCGCCGCCTCTTGGTCGCGGGACTTGGCGACCTCCGTGCTGCACGATCATCAATGATCGGCGGATCATTAGTAGCTTCATCCTCTTCCTCGACCTCCTTGGACGTCAGGGTGGGGATCGTCTTCCTCTTCCTCTTCTTCTTATCGGCCTCGAGTTTAGGAGTCTTTGTTGCCTCGGCCGTCGTGGCAGCCCTCGAGCTCGACTGCTTCGCCGTCGCTGCCCTCGTCTTGCGTCCTGGCCTTGTGGCATTGCTTGCCTCAGGCCGGCTTGCCACGTCGTCACCGACCTCTGGGTCGCTGTCTTCGTCAGCCCCCACCGACAAATCCGACAGGTAATTCTCCAGCAGCGCAGCTGCTGGAGGTTGGTAGTCTTGTGACCTCAATTTCCGGCGCGGCTCCTCGCCGGTCGGCAGAGGTGCAGGGCACCAGTACTGCATCTCCCGTGCCTGGAAAAGACAAGAAACAAGGTCTAAGAGGTCTTCTTCTGAGGCACAAAGAAAATAAACACTTCAAAGACGAGCTAGGTAAGCCCAAAACTCACTGGGTCAGCCGGTCGGGTCAGGGAGTGCGCCTTAGGGCACTTTCTGTTCCGGATCTGCCCGGTGTACAACTGCGCGACCCTTGCAGCCATCTCCTCCTGGGAGACCTTGCAGTTAACTTCGCGAGTAGGGTCCGACTAACCCCAATACTCGTAGGCCGGATGCACCCGATCCTTGATCGGCTGGATCAAGCGACGACAGAATGACATAGCCACTGAGCCCACCGTCAGACCCTTCTTCTTAAGGTCGGCTACAAGGGCGAGCAACTCCTTAACATCTTCCAACTCGCGGGAGGTGAGGGACAAGTCCCACTCAGGTATCTTCTCGGGCCTGTGCCCAGTTCGCTTTGGGAGTGTTGGCTTCTGGTCAGCGATGTAGAACTACTCCGACCTCCACCCCGCGGTGTTGTCCGGCAAGTCCATATCAAGCCACTCTACCTTAAGACCTGATCTTAAGCAGAACATCACCGAGCCTACAACGCCGGTGCGCTTGCCGGTGGTCTTGACGTTGAAGAAGTAACGCCACAACAAAAAATGGGGCGGTATCCCCAGATACGCCTCGCAAAAATGGATAAACGACGACACTACAGTGATGGAGTTTGGGACGAGGTGTACCAGCTCCAGCTTATAGTAGTACAACAGACCTATGAAGAAGTCGCTGGCGAGCACATTGAACTGCGCTCGAAGAAGGAGGTGAAGACGACCTGCTCCTTGTCGTCCTCCGTCGGGAACGCCTCGCCGGTGGGCGCCTTCCACTCCATTTCCGCCTTGGACCTCAGCAGCCCGCGATTCACCAGCGCTTGGATCTTCTCCTCGTTCATCACCGAGGGCTCCCAGACCGTCTCCGGGGCGGGGATTTGGGAAGCCGCGGCCGCCATTTCTTCAAGTCGAGTGGATTTGGATCTAAATGTCACTAGGGTTTTTATGCGCATGCGGAGCGGCGTGGCGCACGAGTCGCGGTGGCGGCACACGGTCTGCTAGGGACGGCGGCGGCAAGCTCTGGCTTCAAGTATGGTGGGCTGGATGAGTGAGCACGGCGGCTAGGGCAAGGAAGCCTCCGGTGGATGGCGAGAGGAAGAAGACGATGGAAAGGGAGGGTCAATGCCCGTCCCCTTAGCCGTATTTATATGGGTCCTACCACGGATGCCCGTTGCGGATCTATCGCCACAGGGGATCTGCCCCAACAGCTCTATGCTGTTGATTTCGCGAGACGATCTCGCCGGATTTCACGCCAATGGCCATATACCCAATAGATGGACTGGCGACCTATACCCCGAGTTTAGGTCGTACATACACCAATGATAATCATGTCATCCTAATAGCAAATTCGATTTCCATGAGGTCGATAAGCCCCCAGACAACATCTTCTTAGGTCTTTGATGAATAATTTCTTCAAAACGACCATTACATGACAGAAGAGAGCGAACATTACATAGGAACCTCGAAGGTACACAGGTCGCCTGCGACCTCATTGGATCCAGAACCTGTTACAAGATACAAACATATTTGAAGACCTGATCTACCTAGAGCAATCTTTGCCATGTTCTCTGCTATAGCAGAGCACATCGCAAGAATTCTTGTAGCTTCAGACCTCTAATGGCGGCCTCGAGGCGAACGCCCCTACGACACTGCACATAGCAGGTCACAATTTGTGCCTGACTATGGAATGCAGATACGAGCTTGCTCTTTGGCGCATGCCGCAAGCCCTCGACGAGCATCTCATCCTTACCAAGAACCTACAACATCACCTCAGGCCTCTACAGCATCACCTCCAAACTCTCCTTGATTCTTCGCTGAGGCACGGTACAAAGAGTGGGGGTGCTACCTACACTTCGCAAGAGTTCTTCTAGCTCCAAGCTTCTACAAAGTTTGCATCCTATGCTCTGGTGGATGGACACATGCCCATGGCATGGCTAAGATACTACTCTGCGGCTTCATAGCTCAGCAATGCTCGGTGCTTGCCTCCTTCAGCCTTATGGTGCTATTTATAGCCGGAACTAGGCCTTGTGCGGCCGGTGAAATGGTGACACTGTTACCACGTGATTGAGAGCTCCCATAGACATGTGGATGATTAAAGTTGATGTCCCTTTTCCCTGCCTCACGACGCCTTAGGCCACTGCAGCATCACATGGCTATAGTGCACCTCTTGATCAGTGGGCAGTTTGTCATTTTCTGGGTGGCAAGAGAATCTCCGACAATTGTTGACCTGTGAACCTACAGTCTACGGAGAAGATAAGACTGACTCTCTGTCAGATGGCCCTGCGCCTCGCTACAACTACAGACGACGATGACGACGCCCAAATACGGCATTTACAGCTCTACATTTTCAATGCACCCGCTAGGCTCTGCATCTTGGTGCACCCACTATGGCTCTACACGTAAATGGACCTATTCCTATCAGCCTATATTTTTGTTCCCTAAGCAAAATGGTCATAGGTTCGATTGAAGACCTCCTGGGGTTGGCGTGCCTCGCTGCTCTGCCAGATCCGTCTGGGCGCCTGGAGATCAGAAACTTCACGTATACAATTTCACCGGGCCCCCGTGGTCGGTGTGCGTAAAAACTAAGGTCGTCAATACCTAAGTTTCATGGCTCTGCTGGATGGCTGGCAGCTATGTTGGTCGTTTGGGCACCAAAACGACCTCCTTGAGGTCGGCGTGCCTTAGTACCTAGGTCTTGCAATACTTTGGTAAGGTTACGGCTCTGCCAACCTAGTTGGTCGCCCTGGACACGTGACCTTCCTGAGGTCGGTGTGCTCTTGTAGCCCTGTCAGCCTGCTCTGGACACCTAGGATTTTGCGTAAGGAATGAAGGCCTCCCCGTGGGGTGCGCGCCTAATGGCCCTGCGAAGTACCTCTGGGTGCTTGGGCGCTTTTGATTTGAGACCTTCTTGAAGTCGGCATGCCTTGGGTGGCTCTGCCAGACTCTTTGCAGCTATGCAGGATATCTTGGTGTCTCTACACTCCATTTGATCAGAATCTACATACTTTTCTACAGCTTCATCGTCGACAGTTCTAAACACCACAACTTCAGCTACGACATCATTGACGACCTCTTCATGCGACATGGGTTTAAAGATCTTGCTGGGTATCCTTGGGTACTGGACATTGTTGATTTAAGGCCTCTTCGAGGTCGGCACGCCTACAAGGCCTCCCCGAGGTCGGCCCTGCCAGACTCCTGGCAGCTATGCTAGGAGATCTGGGTGTCTCTACACTTCGTTCGACCAAGACCATGACTCAATTTTTCTTCTTTTTTTCGAGCATCAAACCAGCCATGCTGCCTGCTTTAATGCTCAGGAACTACTCTACGAGAGCGTCTTCGACGCCCTCTTGTTTTCTTCGTCGTACCAACCTGTTGGGAAACCTGTTTCTCATCAAGTCGTTACTCGACCTATTTCTTCTTCTCTATCTTTTTTGGATCATCATACCGGCCATCCTGCCCACCACGATGCTCAGATACTACTCTATGAGTGCATCCTTGACGCCCTCTGAATTTTTTCTTCATCATATCGATCTATTGGAAGCCTGCTTCCTATAGGTCGTTACTCGACCTCGCTTTGTTCGGCAAGACTTCAAACAGGTCGGCGGCTAAGCTGATCTACTTTTCTTTTGGACCGACGTGCATGCTATTCGACCTGCCGATAGTTCTATGACTTCGTCATGACCTTCTATTGACGTTCCTTAGCCTCACTACTAGGTTTGCACTCACGGCGACGGCGCCAGGAATGCTTGTTTGCACTCGCTAGCGTCGCTACCGGGTTTATGCCCCTAGTAATGGAGCTAGGAACGTCTTTGGTAAAACAGACGTCACAGAAAGGTCTGCAAGCGCACGGATTACCATTGTAGCACTTCACCCGGCGGTATTCGGGTTATCGTATTTATATTTTTCCCAAGGGAAGCACTGTGGCATAGACGATCGAAAGAATGGTAGAGAGGATCGAGACTCGGTAAAAGGGACTTATAGCGGGGGTAACGATAAAGATATACGGGGTGTAACTTGACACGCGAGGAGATCTTGATAAAAGAACTAGAGAGGTCCTAGTGAGTTGGGAGGACAACGAGATGAGAAAGGATCCTAAGGCAATCTATCTATTCTTGTCAACTCTGGGAAAAGAACTAAGGTAAACCAGAGCCAAGGTAAGATAAGATCAACAAGCTCTTCTAGTGCTGTAGGGGCATGCAAAGCCGCGCTCTCGGACTGGGATGAGAAGGGAGAACGACGATGCACTGAATCCTACTGGCCCGAACTAACGTGGTGGACTACAAAGCCCGTCCGGAGCTGTCACCTCCTTAGGGTACCACAACTATTCTATTGAACGGGACACCAATCTAAGACTAAGGCAAGCTCCGAGCACCGCGCTCACAACGAACCTAAGAACCTTCCCTAAGGCCTTTAGGGAGAGGTCTCTCTCTACGGTGAAACACCGAAGATCAAGCGAAGAACGACCACAACACTATAGGGTTCAAGAGAGCTATGCTAACTGAGGCATAACTCACTTTAGTCTAAACCTAGAATAAAGCTTCTATTATCTAAGTAAAAGCTGAATGTAGATGACTCGATATGTAAGATAGAAAGATAACTTGAATTGCACTTAAGTCTTATAAAGGAAAGATACAAGAGTAGTACCCGAACTCTGAAGAAGACTTCTCCGGAACCCCGAGACTAGCTCGACTCGACTCTAACTCCCAAACTACACTACTTCCTACTCTAAGATACAAAAGTGGACAATAGTGATACTCCTGCTGTGTGTCTTCGTTCCAGCGAGTGGAGGGTCCCTTTTATAGCAGTGGGAGGTCGGTGGAGCGCTGAGGAGGCGGGAGCTAGGCACGGCCGCACCTATGATGTGCTACCTTTCGTCGTGGACGATCCTGATGCTCGATCCTTGGTCGGTTGTGAGTCGGTATCCTGGGTCGGTTCCGCCAGATTCGCCGCTTCGTAGGTGCGGCCGTATCTCTTGATCTGGCCGTACCTACTCCAAGCCGTGTGATGCACCGCTAATGATAGTGGATGCTCAGGATTGCTTCACAATGGCGGTTGGTTGCATGTACGGGTGGACCCATGGATCCAAGTGCCTCATTTCTACTCCTTTGGATCAAACCGACATAACCCCAGCACATCCCATCCATCCAAGGTGTGTTTGTGGGAGTGATGGTCGCCTGGGCTCGAGATGTGGCAGGGTGCAGGCTGGCCGCACCTGGCGGTTCGGCCGCACCAGCAGGGCCGGCCGCACCTGTTGGTTCGGCCGTGCCTGCTAGGTGTGGCCCGGTGATTCCTGTTTTCTCCCAATTGTGTACCTGCCTATAAAATTCACAACACAACTCGTGGAACCTTATTAGTACTAAAAATGTGCATGAAACTTGTCATATACCCTTCTCATTTCTGATATTTTGATGGTCGGATTTTTGTTGTAAGGACCGTCAACAAACTCCCCCAAGCTAAACGTTTGCTCATCCTCGAGCAAAGTCTAGACTTGGTCTTGGATGATCAGGAGTTGCATTGATGTTACCGCTATGCAAGTTTCTATGCACAATTCCATACTCTACTTGCTGTTGAAAAGGTTGGTACAAGAGAAACTTAGCCTTGTTTTACCTGTGGGGCTTGTAACTTTCCACCTTGCCTTCGGAGGTTGAAGAGTAGAACGGTTTTGACTTTGTATCACTCACTCTTCTCTTTTCTGGATCCTATCTCGGAGTTTTGAAATTTTTGCAAAGAGAGACAAAGTTCCTCGGATGGTTTCCTCGATCGCTCAAGTGGTATTTGTTACCTCACCAAAGGCTTTTGAGCGAGCCTCAACTTCCTACTCTATGGCTTGTATGTGGAGCTTTGGGTAGGATAAGTATGAGACTCACTTGTGCCACATGATGTTGTTGAGCCAAAGACCGGATCCAAGAAGAAACTAGTCATGCAACTTGATCGAGATGTGCAAGTGTGTGGAATATTTTTGTTTGTTTTTCTAAGTACTCCTTGCTTTGAGAATCTCCTCTTGCTTTTATTTTGGAGGGGGGTCATGCTTCACTTTTTTTTTCTCTATGCTCTTTGATTGGAGCACATATATATTTTTTTTCTATGCTTTTTGAGCATATACTTTTTTTTCAATGACCCCTCTCTCCTTTTGCAAGAATACAAGAAGAGAAATCTCTTAGGAACTTTGGAGCATTTATTTTTGGTGGGTGGATGGCATGTTTTGCGTAACTCCCGGTGTGGAAGTTAACTTGTATATGTGGGTGTACGTGATCTCGATCATGGGAGCATGAAAAGATTCTACCAAGGGTCACAACAATTTGGCAAAACTCAATGGGTCTCAAGCAAGAATATGTAGAAGGTTTGTACATTGATATCGACATATGGATCTGGTAGGTGATATGACCATTGAGGAACTTGTCTTGTTTTTTTTCAAAAAAAATCATCTGAGATTTTCACCATACTATGAGATAGAGTAAGATCAACATTGTCTTACCATATCATACTAGTCAACACCCTAGGGTTGATCATAAGCATTTGCTTCCCACAGAGTTTTATTTTCGGCTCTTGTTTCAATTCATACCAACAAATTCAGATGCTCGTAGAGTACAAAGTTGTACGCTAGGTTCTTGCAAAGTTTTAACATGGCAACTTTTCATTGTTTCCAAAAGAGGGTGTATAGACAAGATTTCAAGCGCACATGGTGAGAGCAAATGTTTTTGTTGTTTTTCTTTTATTCCATAAGATGTTGGGATTGGACTGGATGGGCATACCTTGTTTGATTGAACAGGGATTCTCCCCCAAGTTGATTTCCGATTACCTGGATGATATGTCCTTCCTTGTGATGCTTAGTGGAGCACTTGGGGGCTTGATGCTGAAGTTGCTTGACAATTCTGTGTAATTTCATAGGTACGGCCGTACCTGTTGGTTCGGCCGGCCCTACTACTTTTGTTCCAAGTGCTCACTTCCCCTCCTGCAAGTGTTCTGCACAAAAAATTTTGTCGAGGGGAGGTACGGTCGTTCCTCATGGTTCGGCCGTACCACAAAAACTTTCCAAAACAAATCTTGGATCACTGGTGAAACTCTGACTAAACTCCTAAACATTATTACCGTTCGAAAGACTCTTTCTCCCTTGAAACTTTTTTTTAAGATAGCAAGCTAAAAAAATTAAACAAAAGAAACGAAAAGGAAAAGCCGATTGGTCCTTACCTGGACGGGGGTGCCTCTCCCCCAAGCTGGTTCGTACGTGGGCCTAGCAGTCGGGCGGTTGCTGATATGGGTTCCATGAACCAAAGAAGTTGTGCACTGCTTGGAAACCCTCTTGCGTGGTCGAGGTTAGGGTGTAAAGCTGGCCGTCTGTCTCCTGCTTTCGTCTAGCGGTGTCCTGGAGGCCTTGTTCTATTCGCTCGGCGCGGGCATCGATACTACGGAGGTGGTTGTCTATGTTGAAGAGGCCTTGATCAATGATGCCATATTGCTCCTCATGGTAGCCGTATGGGTAGCTCTGAGGATAACTTCCGTCGTAGGTTTGGTGGTCCCCAAAATGAGCTGACTGCGAGTGTGTCAAGCTGGAACAGATGGAGGCACTGGGGGGTTGGCTCCTGCTGGACTGCCGTTGCTGGTGGCTGCCAGAGGGTCCTGCCCCGTCGGGTGCCGGAGCTTGTTGCGTGGTTTTCTCCGGGACGAGATTCTTATCGTGCCTACAAGTGCGTGATCGGGTTGTTGGTCTGGGCCCCGAGATGCTATGTCTCGAAGGCCTCATCGTGTCCGCATCGTCCTCAGGTGTCAGGTTCAAGGTGTACTTCTTAACTTGGTATAAACCAAGCTCTGGACACGGGAGGACGATGGTGGTAGAGGAGTGGGGGTAAAGCATGACCAACTCCCCCTCTACACGCTTAAGCAAGTGGGCTTGCACGAAGTGATCCTCATCAAAAGTTTCACGGGGCGTCTCTAAGTAAGTGACCTGAGCTCCCTCAAGAGCTCTGAGGTACGTAGCAATCCGAGTCACCAAAGAGGTGATCTCGATTTTGCCAGTCCTCGTGGTCATGGTGCGCCAATGCTCGACCAGGGTGACAACATGAGCAAGCTTTATCTTGTGGACGATGGCAAACAAGCATTGCAACCCATCCACCCTAACCGTTCTAAACTCGACTCTTGGGGCAATCATGCCCGAAATGAGACGATGGAGGAAACGAAGAGTAGGGTTGTGGATCTAGTTGATCTGAAGAGCGGGATTCAACCCTCTCCCCGAAATCCTTTTCCAGAACGTCTCTCTCGAAAAAGCCCTCATACCTCTTTGCTTAGACCACTCAATCAAACAATTTGAATCAAAACCTAAAGCAACACTCAACTGATCCCAGGTTAAATTGTACTCTTCGTTGAAGAGACGAAACTTAACGCCATTGTTATCAGCGCTCAAGGTTGTGAGGAACTCTAGGGTGAGAAATTTTGAACCCTCCTCCCAAGCATGCCAAAAATTTCCCCATCCTATGGCATCAAAGGCTACCCTGAACTCTCCTATCATGCCGGTTTCATTAAGCACGGTATTATCATATACCTTTGTGTGTGTGAATTCCAGGTCTTTTAGTTGCTGAAATAATCTTCGCTCTTGATCGGTACGTAAGATGATCTGTGTTTCAGAGGTGAGGAAACGCGTCCTTTCCTCCGAACCCGAACCATCATAGTGTACCGAGCTCGTGGACATGTCTTGGGCAGAACCCATGGACATAACGTCCTGATGCTCAAAACCTGGGGGCACTGAGTGACCTTGCCACCCTGAGGCAGTGGAATGACCACTGCAGCTTGAGTCTGAATCACTGGACCGGAACCTGATGTGTTTCCCCTTAACCACCTTAGCGGCCTTGCGGAACAACGACATCCTGCAAAAGGTTAGTACCAAAGATACCAGAAGGATGAAGGTTAAGAGTTAGCTGTTCGAGGGTTAGTGGTCCAAAGGTTAGCGGTCCTTGTGGGGTAACAAAACCTCCACAAAACTTGAAAGATTTGAACTACGAAGGACACGCTCTCGAAACTCCTCTCCACTAATTACGAACGAGCTTAAACAAAGGAGCAAAGGGAGCTAACTTCAGAATTTGATCGTGGTGCTTTGAGAGAGTGCACGGGGGGTCTCCTTTTATAGGAAGGCAAAAGGAGGCAGGTGCAGGCGCACCTACTCTCCTGGTCGTGTCAACTAAAAATGAGGGACACCCTCAGTGCTTGATCAGGAGCCTAGGGATAGGTTGTGGCGATCTGGATGTGACGAGTTGGTGGATTTCATAGGTGCGGCCACACCAACAGGGCCGACCGGTCCTAGTGTCTCCACCAAACACGCTGCCAGGCAGCTGCTATGCCCTCCAGTGCTTAGGATCCTCGAAAATTTTGCGCACTCAAATGTCTAAAAGCTGCTGGCATTGCTACTAGCGGTGGGAACACGCTACCGCAGATTGGACTTGATCCCACACAAACTAAACCACTGCCATGCAACTAGCGGGTGCTCCATGCACTCACCCAAGCAAAAGGGGTGGTGCGCCCATGCCAAGTGGGCCGGCCACACCGAGCAAAATGCTCAAAACTACTCCCTAACCCTTTTAAACACTAAACCATGCAGTGGCTAAAAGCATTTCGAAAATTAAACATGCTTGATGCATTAAACATAATTAGGAAGGGAAACATGGGATACATACCGGTTTATCTCACGGCGAGAGCATAGAATTTATAGTCCTCGAGCTGGACTTGTCGACGATCATTTCTTCTTTGAGTGATTCTCTCGATTAGAAAGGTAATTAACTAGAGCTCAGAAGAAAAACAGGAGATAGACAACAATCTTATCCATCCAAGATTGGGAATGGTCTTTGATTTCTTCGCCCTGGGATTCTTTTCTGATGGGCATAGCTAAAATACTCTCTAGAAATTCTAGCCCCTCAGTTGGATTTTCGTGTAAAAGTGATCCCTTTGTGAGAGCAAGCAAGCGGAAAATGTCGTCTAGAATGAGGCCGTGCTAAAAATGTTGAATCAACACTATATCTGGTAGGCCATGATCGGGACAAGTGTGTATGAGATCATAGAATCTAGTCAATGCTTGATTTAGGGATTCGGTCTTTTCCTGTTGGAAATTGATAATCTCTTCTGGAAGATTCATGAGGCGAGATAAGGGGAAGTACTTAGCGCAAAACTTGTCGCACAAATTTCTCCAATTCGTGGTGACTTCCTTCTCTTGCTGGAAGTACCAAGCCCTTGCTTTTCCCGCTAGTGAGAATGGGAAAAGTCTAACTCTAAATTCGTCGGGAGAAAGATCGGAGTATGAACGAGTAGAGCACAATTGCTCAAAACTCCTGAAGTGATTGTATGGATTTTCTCCTTTGAATCCTGAAAAAGGATTATTCTGGGCGATGGAAAGGAATTTTGGAGGAATAGTTCCATTGGAGAAGAACCTTGGCTTGAGATTTCCATTTCCGACTGGGATTGCCATCTTAGTCGGGGTGTGGGATTGATAAATAGAGAACTCAAGGTTGGCTTCTTTGGCCATGAAAAAGATGGTTCTGTCTACGGGATCGACTGGGTTCGTCGTAATAAATTGAGAGAAACCTTTCAAAGGGTAGTGACACGAGGTTGGAATACCCTTCACAAGTGACTCCGAATGGATGTGAAGGCGGGACGGAACTGTCGAAACTGGATACTACTCCATACACTGGGAACGGAGTAGGGATAAACCCGCTAAGAGACGGTTCACCGAACGGAGATAACTCTACCGAAAAGATATCTAGTGCCTATTGCTTCCCCGGCAACGGCGCCAGAAATGCTTGTTGACGTTCCTTAGCCTCACTACTAGGTTTGCACTCACGGCGACGACACCAGGAATGCTTGTTGGCACTCGCTAGCATCGCAACTGGGTTTATAACCCTAGTAATGGAGCTAGGAACGTCTTTGGTAAAACACATGTCACAGAAAGGTCCGCAAGCGCACGGATTACCGTTGTAGCACTTCACCCGGTGGTATTCGGGTTATCATATTTATATTTTTCCCAAGGGAAGCACTATGGCATAGATGATCGAAAGAACGGTAGAGAGGATTGAGACTCGGTAAAAGGGACTTATAGCGGGGGTAGCGATAAAGATATACGGGGAGTAACTTGACACGCGAGGAGATCTTGATAAAAGAACTAGTGAGGTCCTAGTGAGTTGGGAGGACAACGAGACGAGAAAGGATCCTAAGGCAATCTATCTATTCTTGTCAACTCCGGGAAAAGAACTAATGTAAACCAGAGCCAAGGTAAGATAAGATCAACAAGCTCTTCTAGTGCTGCAGGGGCATGCAAAGCCGCGCTCTCGGACTGGGATGAGAAGGGAGAACGACGACGCACTGAATCCTACCGGCCCGAACTAACGTGGTGGACTACAAAGCCCGTCCGGAGCTGTCACCTCCTTAGGGTACCACAACTATTCCATTGAATGGGACACCAATCTAAGACTAAGGAAATCTCTGAGCACTGCACTCACAACGAACCTGAGAACCTTCCCTAAGGCCTTTAGGGAGAGATCTCTCTCTATGGTGAAACACCGAAGATCAAGCGAAGAACGACCACAACACTATAGGGTTCAAGAGAGCTACACTAACTGAGGCAAAACTCACTTTAGTCTAAACCTAGAATAAAGCTTCTATTAGCTAAGTAAAAGCTGAATGTAGATAACTCAAAATGTAAGATAGAAAGATAACTTGAATTGCACTTAAGTCTTATAAAGGAAAGATACAAGAGTAGTACCCGAACTCTGAAGAAGACTTCTCTGGAACCCCGAGACTAGCTCGACTCGACTCTAACTCCCAAACTACACTACTTCCTACTCTAAGATACAAAAGTGGACAATACTGATACTCCTGCTGTGTGTCTTCGTTCCAGCGAGTGGAGGGTCCCTTTTATAGCAGTGGGAGGTTGGTGGAGCGCTGAGGAGGTGGGAGCCCGGCACGGCCGCACCTCCACACCTATGATGTGCCGCCTTTCGTCGTGGACGGTCCTAATGCTCGATCCTTGGTCGGTTGTGAGTCGGTATCCTGGGTCGGTTCCGCCGGATTCGCCGCTTCATAGGTGCGGCCGTATCTCTTGATCCGGCCGTACCTACTCGAAGCCGTGTGATGCACCGCCAATGATAGGGGATGCTCAGGATTGCTTCACAATGGCGGTTGGTTGCATGTACGGGTGGACCCATGGATCCAAGTGCCTCTTTTCTACTCCTTTGGATCAAACCGACATAACCCCGGCACATCCCATCCATCCAAGGTGTGTTTGTGGGAGTGATGGTCGCCTGGGCTCGAGACGTGGCAGGGTGCAGGGCCGGCCGCACCTGGTGGACCGGCCGCACCAGTAGGGCCGGCCGCACCTGGCGGTTCGGCCACACCAGCAGGGCCGACCGCACCTGTTGGTTCGGCCGTGCCTGCTAGGTGTGGCCCGGTGATTCCTGTTTTCTCCCAATTGTGCACCTGCATATAAAATTCACAACACAACTCATGGAACTTTATTAGTACTAAAAATGTGCATGAAACTTGTCATATACCCTTCTCATTTCCAAGATTTTGACGGTCGGATTTTTGTTGTAAGGACCGTCAACACCTTCTAAGGTCGCTACGCCAACACATCGCTCGGCGGCTTGTGAGACATGGGTATCCCTGTGTCCCCACCGACCAGGCTCACGGCCATCCCCGACAAGTAGGTCCGGCCTACCAGAAGACCCGCCGACCTACAGTGGGCCTAACCGACCTAGTTAGTGGCCCACACGACCTCCTGAAGACCTTCCAGAAGATTCCCAGACAACCTTATCCAGAACGATTTCAAGACTTGGCATGCAAGACAAGATAGTGGTGGATTCCGACAAAGCAGTCCGACGTATATGGTAATAGTTGTAAACAACTAGACTTAGGTCTCCTGGTCGTAACCGACCAGGAGTCTGGGTGCCGACCTTGTCCGCTGGCCAATATAAGGCGGGCAGGGCGACCCCTTGTATAATCACACACCTCAAGCAATCTACACCAACAACTGGACGTAGGGTTTTACTCTCCGGAGGCCTGAACCAGTATAAACTCGTCGTGTTCTCTGTGTTCCGTGTGCTCGTGCGCAACCTTCGAGTTCTTAGCCCTAGATTCTACCCCGCCGAACAAATAAACCACCGGGGTTACCCCCCTATGGGCTGTGCAGATCTAAACATCTGACAACCATATATCGAGTAAGTAAATCACCGTTGCAATGACAGAAGTACAATTATTCCGTGCTAACTTTGAGATGGTACTGCTTTGCAGAGTGTTCAAGAATGAATTAAAAGTGCAAGGTGTGTCGGACGAGGCTATTGATCGTCAAATTGTTACAGAATTTCGCCGCTGGTTTAGATCGCATGTTAGTTTTCATTTTTTTGTTTGTTTGGTAGCTAGCTTATATTATAGACTATATTAACGATGGCTCTGCTTTATAGATTTCAAAAAATCCAGTGAGCGACGAGAACCTATATGCATTATCAGCTGAACTAGACCGGTGAGAAAAAACTTATATGACATGTATTGTCGGCGGTTGAAGGACAGAACTGGCGACCAGAGAGGGGGGAGTGAATGGGAGCCGATAAAAATTCTTCTCGAAGGAGATGTCTTCTCCGACAAGACGAACACGGCTTGGCCAAATCACTTCTCCGACTCAACTACCCAAGTTGACCAAGACCACGTAGCCACTGGAGTGCTACTGGTCTTAGCAACCAACAACCACCGAAACCTACTCGAGAACGTAGTGGAACAAGCAACTCGAGCAGCACCAGACCAGCACCAGTCAGACCAATCACTCTCACCGATCAGACCGGTCTCGGCTGGAACACACAGACACGATATGACGATTTCCACAAAAAAGCTCCTACACCGGTCAGGCCGGTACAGCACACCTGCCAGACCGGTCCAAGCCAGGAAACCCCAAATCCAAGAAACCAACCTCCCGAGCTCCAAACAGCACCAAACTTGAAACAACAACAACCTTGGGAACTAGGAAACTCACCAGCACGTTCACCCGAGCAAAAACCCAACTGGGGTCTGCAGCGGTCAGACCGGTGGAGGGCACCGGTCAGACCGGTGAGGACCGGAGCGTCCGAGGACTGGTGGATGGTCGCTCCCTGGTGTGATGAGTGATTAACAATGTGGTGTGGACTGACTCTTGGCTGGTTACTGCAGGTGCAGGTTGCGGCTTGACTCGTGTTGGTGCAGGTGAAGAGCGGGCGTGAAAGGTCTTAGCCTTGCGGGGCCGCCAAGGAGTGGAGAGACAAGTAGGCTCGGCTCGATGGACCCGGTGGCCGAACGGGGTGAAGTGCGGGCTGCGCAGTGGCAAGAAAAGCAAGACGAAGTCGTAGACCGGAGCCGGTGCAGGGTAGCGGCTCACGACCGGAGTCTGCACGCGGGGTTTGCGGCGGTTCACCACAAAACCGTCGGGTTACTTGGTTGAACCACAAAACGAAGACCGGAGGCTCGGCGGGCGGAGACGGGATCCGGGCACACCGAGAAGCTTCAATGCCGGCGGACACGTGGCAGTATCGCGGGGCTTGCATCGGGAGGACGCAGACTGCGGCAAAGGCGTGGCCGTGCGATGAAGAGAAGTGCTACTTGACCACATTGCCCCTAAGGGGATTGTATCTTAAGTTTAAAGTGCTAGGGGTAGCTTGGTCATTTGCCCAACCCAGAGGAACTCATATATATATAGCTCTAGGGTTTCTGGGCAAACCATCCTTCCGGACTGCTTCTTCATGTTTAGATTTTCTTCATGTTTTTGTAGAGAATCTGATCTCCGAGTGTATGGAAGCATTCATGGTTGCGTCGATTTCCTTCTTGTAGCTCGTGTGATTTTCGTGTCTTTTTCGGGCTATTTTCGTTGGTTTTTGTGTGCGGCTTGTTCCTTCAATCCTGAGGTGTTTGGGTTCAGATTTTCTTGGGGGAATCATGGATAGATGTCTTGTGCATCTTTGTGCTTGATCTTGACCCCCCAATCTCCGAATTTGGCCTCTGATTGAAGGATTTCGGTTGGAACCCTAGCTTTTTGGTAAAGCTCGGTTGCGATTCGATTCCCGGCGATTTAGTTCATTTGAGGTCTCAAGTTTTGGGGTATATCATCTCCTAGGGACGCTTCACATCTCCCCCAAATCTTGCCTCGAGAGCTCAAGCCGTTTGGGAGATCCATGGACGAATAGGTGAGGTCGTGTTCGCATTTTCGAGTTCGGGTTGCTGTTCCCGTGCCTGGCGGACAGTCCGCCAGGGGCACGCGGACGGTCCGCGAGGAGCCGGCAGATCTGGTGTTCGTCGTGTTCTTCACGTGTTCTTGCGTGCTCGTGTTTCGATCCGTTTTGTCTGGTGCTTTTGGTTGCTCGGAGTTTGCTGGACGGTCCGCGAGGAGAGTGCGGACAGTTGCTTCCGCGCGGACGGTCCGCGGGTAGGGCACGGACAGTCCGTTTTTCGAGGTGCAGTACTGGTGGTTCGGGAGCTATTTACAGACAGTCCGACTCGACCATGTGGACAGTCCGCCCAAGCCCCGCGGACAGTCCGCCCCCTCCATGCGGACAGTCCGCCCCAGGCACTGCAGATTGCCTAAGTCCTTTGCTTCTTGAGTTGCGCTTCTGTGTTCCTTTGAGTTGGGGTTTGTTCCTAGGGTTAGTAGGTCCGTTGTGACAATGCGACCTTGGCAAACTCGTGTGAGAATCCTCGGTTGTGAATTTGGGGCAAAGGCCGAGTTCATCCTTCGGGAAGAATTTTTATCGGCTCCCATTCACTCCCCCCCTCTCTGGTCGCCTAATCGGTCCTTCAATTGGTATCAGAGCCGGTTACGGATCTTCATGATTCTAACCAGTCTAAGATCCAAAGATGGCGTACCAGGAACAGGGTTCGGGTCCTCCACACTTTGATGGTAAGAACTACCAGATGTGGCAGAGGCGGATGGCTACTTTCCTCCGCGGCAAGGGTCAGATCCTTTGGGATGTCACAGCGAACACAGCTTATGTTCATCTGATGAACTTCCTAGCTCCAGGATCGAGGGATATGTTCGACGCCAACAACAAGGCGGTCGACTACTTGTTTCGTGCTCTGTGTCAATCCGAATTCGATCGGGTTCAGACAGAGGACTTGGCTTGTAGGATTTGGGAGCAGTTGAAGAATGCTCATGCTGGAAATGCTCCGGTTCAGGCTCGGTTGTTTGCGACCTACCCGAGAGAGTACGAGAACTTCACTCGTCTCCCCGGTGAGTCCATTGACAGCATGTTCCAGCGGTTCACGGTGATTGTGAACAACATGAGGACTAATGTGGCCGTGCTCCCGTACGATGATCATGACAGGGCTGTGAAGCTCCTGCATTCTCTGGATTGTACCGTGTGGAGTGAGAAGGTCGAGGCCATTCTTGAGTCGGAGAAGTATGAGACCCTCATGAAGGACCGAAACGGCGAACCAGAGGGGGGGGGGAGTGAATGGGAGCCGATAAAAATTCTTCTCGAAGGAGATGGACACTCCAACAAGATGAACAAGGCTTCCAAAAGCACGTCTCCGACTCAAACTACAAGATCCCACCAAAAATGAGCCCCTTTGCTCACGGATTTGGGAGGGGAATCAAAGGGAAAAGAACCACGAAGGGTTCAACCATACATCCCCCACCAAATCCCAAAGAGAAAGGCCTCGAAACCACAACAAGAAATTCGCCAAGAAAGGGCTCCGAAAATCACCAAAAAGGAGAAACGGGAAAGACACATCCAAGCCTTGAGGAACCACGCCGAATCATCTATACATACCAAAGAGGTTCATACAAGGTCTAGCTTGCCGCCTGATCATCCTTCCCTCTCACAAGATCTCACCATGAAGCTCTCAAGCTAGTCCTAGAAATTCCAAAGGAAAAAGGAAGAGGAAAATAGCAAAACAAAATGAGCTAGGGTTCCAAGAGATGGCTGCCATCCTCTCACCAATTGGGTTATATGGAGGCAAGTCGAAAGACTAAAATACCCCTAAGGCCTAATATTAGGATACACACCCCCGAGGGGCACTTTGGGAAACTTTGTCTTCGTACCATCAGACGGATGCCCAGCGACCGCAAACTTGCTTAGCCTCGATGCAAGCCTTGCGATCCCGACGCGTGTCCTCCGCTTCGAAGTCTCCGGACTGCGTCGTCACACACCGGTCAGACCGGTCTGACCGGTCCGATGCTGCTGCACCTCCGTCTTCGGTCTTTGGTCTTGGCTTTGTGGATCAACCAAGGAACCCAGTGGTTTTCTGGTGAACCACCAGAAACCCCGCGAACTCAGTGTAGCCTCCGCCAATCGCCACTCATGACTCGGCTCCCACGTAGTCCCGGCTCGACCTTTGTTTTGAAAATGCAAGAAATGCACAAAGGAAAGCTATACATATGCTACAAAGGAGCTCCCACACACCCAACTCAAGAAATCAAACAAACACTAAGCTCCCCCCACAAACGAGTGAAAGTTGCTTGATCTAGGGGTTTGGTGAAAATATCGGCTAGCTGGTCATGTGTGGGTACATGGATCAAAGCGATTTTTCCTTTCTCTATGTTGTCTCTCAGGAAATGATACCTTACTTCTATGTGCTTGGTTTTGGAGTGGAGCACTGGGTTCTTTGCAACACTTATGGCACTTGTGCTATCACATTGAAGTGGGACATGGGTATACTCCTCACCAAAGTCACTCATGGTGTATGTGATCCAAAGGAGCTAAGAGCAACAACTAGCTGCGGCCACATACTCTGCCTTGGTAGTGGATTGAGCAACACTCGACTATTTGCGGGAAGACCAAGACACCAAAGAAGAACCCAAGAACTGGCAAGTCCCAGAAGTGGACTTCCTATCCAACCGACACCCGACAAAATCTGCATCCGAAAATCCATGAAGAGCCAAAGAAGAAGACGCGGAGTACCAAAGGCCAAAGTCGGGAGTATGTCGCAAATACCTGAATATGCGCTTGACTGCTTGCCGATGCGAAGTCCTCAGAGACGCTTGAAAACAAGCGCACAGACATACCGAGAATTGGAAGTCCAGCCTTGTCGCCGTCAAGTAGAGGAGTGACCCAATCATGCTCCGGAACTCCTTCTGGTCCACGTGTTCACCTTCCTCGTCCACATCAAGAGTCGTAGTCGTACTCATAGGCGTCGCCATGGCCTTGGAGTCCTCCATCTTGAACTTCCTCACAATGTCCTTGGTGTACTTGGCTTGGTGCACGAATGTTCCTTCCTTTGATTGCTTGATCTGGAGGCCGAGGAAGAACTGCAACTCACCCATCATGCTCATCTCAAATTCCCTGCTTATGTCTTCTGCAAACCTTGCAACAAGAGAGTTAGACGAGCCACCAAAGACATCATCCACGTATACCTGCATAATCAGGATATCTTTGCCCTGCCTGAGGAGAAACAAGGTCTGGTCGACCTTCCCCATCTCAAACCCTCTCTCAAACAGGAACCCCCTCAACCTACCGTACCAAGCTCTAGGCACCTGCTTCAACCCATACAGCGCCTTCCTCAACTTGTACACCCGGTGGGGGTACTTCTCACTCTCAAACCCCGGTGGTTGCCTCACATACACTACTTCCTCCAAAACACCATTTAGGAAAGCACTCTTGACATCCATCTGGTACAACTTGAACCCTTTAGTCACGGAAAAGGCTAGAAGGATCCTGATCGCCTCCAAACGCGCTACGGGAGCAAAAGTCTCCTCGTAGTCGATCCCTTCTTTCTGTGAGTACCCCTGAGCAACAAGCCTTGATTTGTTCCTCACCACTTCTCCCTTCTCTCCCTCTTTATTTTTCCACACCCATTTTGTCCCAAACGGCTTACACCCCGGTGGAGGATCCACCAACTCCCAAACTTGGTTTCTCTCAAAATTCTCCAACTCCTCATGCATCGAATTAACCCAATTGTGATCAGATAGCGTGTGTCCAATGTCTTTGGGCTCAAAAGTAGCAACAAGAGCAGTATGAGCAAAGTGAGAATTGTTTCGAACCCTCGACCGTGTAGTACGTTCATTGATGTCGCCGATGATTCTCGAAGCTGGATGATCCACTTGAACTCGCCGGGGAGGTTCCCGCCTTGATGCTACCTCCCCCTCAACAGCAGCTTCACCTTGATCTGGGTTTGTTGTTGTAGGTGTGGGAGAGGGGCCATCCACCACTGTAGTCGAAGTAGTAGGTACATGCTCAGCCGCGGGCACCACACCGCCATCTTCATCATCTCCATGTTCATGCTCCTCCTCCTGGAAAATCTCCTCGCCAAGTTCGTCGTCACCTACACACTCAAAAACAAGCTGACTACGTGGCTGTGTCTCATCGAAGGTTACCTCGCAAGTCTCCACGATTTGGTTAGTTTCAAGGTTGAGCACCCGAAAGGCTCTAGAGTGAGACGCGTAACCAAAGAAAACGCCATCGACAGATCTAGCCTCGAACTTGTCCAACTTTTTACCTTTCTTCAGGATAAAGCATTTGCACCCAAACATGTGAAAGTGACTCACATTGGGAGTTCTACCGTGCATCAACTCGTAGCAAGTTTTCTTCTTATGCACCCTGAGGTAAATCCTGTTCGACACATAGCACGCGGTATTGACCGCCTCAGCCCAGAACCTTCCCGGAGTCCTATGCTCATCGAGCATCGTCCGAGCCATCTCGCACAAGGTTCTATTTTTCCTTTCCACCACGCTGTTCTAGGGGAGGCGTATACGGACTCGAAAACTGGTGTTCAAGACCCAAGTCATGACAAAAGGTTTCGAAGTGAGAGTTTTTAAATTCCGAGCCATTGTCACTGCGGATCGCTCGTATGGAATCTCCGTGCCTCTCATTTCTCAACCTCAAGACAAGATCTCGAACAAAACCAAACGTCTCCCGTTTCTCCTCAAGAAAGAAAACCCACGCATATCGAGAGTAGTCGTCCACCACGACCAGGACGTACCACTTCCCACCCACAGATCGCACACAAGCTGGGCCAACAAGGTCCATATGGAGCAGCTCGCATGGACCCTCCGTCATCACATCGGTGAGGGGTGGATGGGAAGCAGCTACCATCTTAGCATGCCGACTCGGTGCACAAACCAACTCTTTCTCAAACCTCAGTCGTGGCAATCCTCGCACCAAATTGAGTTTACTCAAGCGAGACAAAAGGTCAAAGCTTAAGTGACCCAACTTCCTATGCCACTTCCACAACTCACTCGAAGAACCAGCCAAGAAACAACGCTCCACACCAGAAGACTGAGAGAAATCTGCTCGGAACACTTGACCCTCGGGAACGACCATGCAAACTAGGTCCCCTCGAGAATCCAAAATCCGAGAACCACCAAGCCGAAACAACACCTCAAAACCGTCATCCAAAAGCTGGGACACGGAAAGCAAATTGAACCCGAGCGATTGAACAAGAGCAACACGCCTGAGAGTGACCTTGTCACTTACCTTAATCTCACCTTCTGAAAGCACATGCCCTCGCCCATTGTCCCCAAAGGTGATGTATGTCTTGGACACCACTGGGATGAAACTTGAGAACCACCCCTTGTCTCCGGTCATATGCCTCGAGCAACCGGAGTCAATCAACCAAACGTTCCTCAAGTCTCCCACCTGAAATTCAAAAATGAGCACGTGAGTGAACAAACGACTCTGCACTGGGGTTAGTACCAAAAGAGTAAAACTAGTGCCGAGCCATTTGCTCCAAAGTGGGGTTAGCACAAACCAAATCATCATGCCTATCTAAGCTACCACCACAAATGCCACCACGAGAACCACCACTAGGAAACCACCCCTGTCTCACAGGAGGAGAATGAGAACCACGAAAGGAAGACCGTGGACTGTTCCTCCTCTCCATCTCAAAGCTACGACTCCTCCCACCATCGTATTGAGCACGAGGTGGAGAACGTCTAGCACACTGACCACCTGCAAACTCTCCATGCAAACCACCAGAACCACGACCACCAGAACCGAACCGAGCATCCGCACGAGCACGGAAACCAAACCGCTGTCTGTCCAGACCGGCACCGGTCTGACTGGTGGACTGCACCGGTCTGACCGGTGGCGCTCGGCCAGCAGCACCACATGCCACCTTTCGATCTCCCCAAGCCGGAACCGTCCTCACAATCGCCTTGGCCCTGGGCATCTACATACGAGGCTCAGGTACACCATCAGAAGGGCGGTACCTGTCCTTGTTAGCCCACTCCTTAGCCATTCTCTCCTCACGCTTCCTCTTGAAGCAAAACTCACCCTTGTGACCATCTCTCCCACAATTGTCACAATGAAAGTGTATGGGCTTAGGCTTAGGCTTGGGATGGGGCTGCTCACTTGGTTTCTCCCCACTCGGCTTCTCACCCTTCTTCTCTCCAATCTCACTCTCCTTGGAGCTCACAAACTTCACCGGTTTTTGGAAATCATTTGTTGGGGAGGAAATATGGTAGGACCTGGGGTTGTGGCAAGTTTGTTTCTCAGTGGGTTGGGCTTATGAGCATAGGCATTTTTGTGGAAGGTTTTTGGTGGAGCTGGGATATCACTAATTTTCTCTCCTCCCTCACCACTACACTCTCCAATTTTCTTTGAACCAAGCGCTTGCCCATCATAGCGCTTGTATGCCTCAATCATCATCCTAAGCTGTGGTTCATGACCCGACAACCAACCCATCATTTTCCTCAACTCATCATTCTCATCCTGCAAGCAATCCACATAATGTGCAAGTTCCAGATTTTTCAAAGCATGCACTTCACAAGTAGAGCAAGAAGTGGGAATAGGTTCTTTCAACTTAGCCTCAAGCGAAACAGTATAAGCATGCATCTCATCAATCTTTCCATGCAAAACAGGGCAAGAAGTGCAAGCACCTAGCAAAGCAGGTCTAGATTTAAGCTCAACCACTTCAACCCTAAGCACATCTAGTTCATCACAAGTAGAAGCATGCTTATTCTTAAGACTAGTAAGATCAGCTAGGTACACAGAGCAATCACAACAATCAATCTCATCAGAAACCACAGGCGAAGCCTTAAGCGAATCAATCTCAAGCTTAGCATCAAGGTTCTGGGTTTCTAGCTCAGCTACTCGGTTCCTAGCATCTTCTAGTGAGGCCCTAAGCTCTTTCCTCATCTTCTTTGACTCTCTAAGCATGTCGTCATGATTATCAAGCAACTTGCCAAGACGCTCGTTCTCCTCACGCAAGAAGGGAAGCTCGTCACGTACGTCATCCTCGGAGTCGGAGTCCGAGTCGCTCTGGTGACTCTTCTTGCTGCTGGAGCTACGAGCCATGCCGCAGAAGCCATCTCTCGCATAGCCGCTCAGTCCGCTCAAGTTCTTGGATGACTTCTTGTTCTTGCGCCGATCACCTTCATCTTCATTGCTACTCGAGCTCGAGGAAGAGTAGGCGGAGCTGGAGTCGACGTCACTCGCTCCGACCATCACTCGGGCCTTCCTGCCGCGGCCGTCCTTCTTCCTCGACTGTCGCTCGTCCTTGTGCTTGTTCTTGTGCTTGTGATCGCGCCTCGATCGGTACTTGGCGTCCTTGCTCAACCGGTGCTTGTAGTTGTCCTTGTTCTCCATATTCTCCGGACAGTCGGCGACGAAGTGTCCTGGCTTGCCGCACTGAAAGCACGCCCGTGCTGTCCTCCTCGTGTTCACCTGGTTCTCGTGCAGCCTCTCGAACCGCCTGGTCAGCAACGCCAGCTTGTCCTCTCCAAGCACGTCGAACTCCTCGTCTGGCAAAGACATCAAAGAAGACAGAGAGTACATCCTAGAGGATGTGTTACCGTTAAACTTAGCCACTTTGCCACCGACGAGAGCAAGACTATGGGAGTCAGTCGGGCTATCAAGATGGGCTGTCAAACCACGATCAACCTCAGCAGACTTAAGCTTAGAGAACAGCTCGTTCACCGTCAGAGTGGTGTACTTCTCGGACTCAAGAATGGCCTCGACCTTTCCATCCCACACGGTACGATCTAGAGCGTGTAAGAGCTTCACAGCTCTATCATGGTCATCGTACGGGAGAACGTCGACATTGGCCCTCATGTTGTTCACAACCACTGTGAACCGCTGGAACAAGGCATCAATAGACTCACCGGGGAGATGAGTGAAGTTCTTGTACTCTCTCCGGTAGGTCGCATACAACCGTGCCTGAACCTCAGCATTCGCAGCATGAGCATTCTTCAGCTCCAACCAAATCCTACAAGCTAGGTCCTCTGTCTAAACCAAATCGAATTCAGATTGACACATAGCACGAAACAAGTAGTCGACAGCCTTGTTGTTGGCGTCGAACATGTCCCTCGATTCCGGAGCAAGGAAGTTAATCGGATGAACATAAGCTGTGTTCACCGTAACGTCCCTAAGGATCTGTCCCTTGCCGCGGAGAAACGTAGCCATCCGTCTCTGCCACATCTAGTAGTTTTTGCCATCGAAGTGCGGAGGATCGGAACCCCGTTTCTGGTACGCCATCCTTGGATCTTAGACTGGTTAGAATCCGAAGATCCGTAACCGGCTCTGATACCACTTGAAGGTCCGAAACGGCGAACCAGAGAGGGGGGGAGTGAATGGGAGCCGATAAAAATTCTTCTCGAAGGAGATGGACACTCCAACAAGATGAACAAGGCTTCCAAAAGCACGTCTCCGACTCAAACTACCCAAGTTGGCCAAGACCACGCATCCACTAGAGTGCTAATGGTCCTAGGAACCAACAACCACCTACACCTACTCGAGAACGCAGCGGAACTAGCAACTCGAGCACCACCGTCCTGCACCGGTCAGACGCACCGGTCAGACCGGTCCCTGCTGGAGCCCCCAACAGATCCTGAGAACTTCCACAGAAAGCTCCTACACCGATCAGGCCGGTGTAGCACGCCGGTCAGACCGGTCTAAGCCAGGAAGCCTCAAAATCAACAAACCTGACCTTCCGAGCTCCAAAACGAACCAAACTCGAAACATCAGCAACACGGGACAACAGGGAACTCACCAAGACGTTCACCCGAGGCAAAACCCACAAGGCCTCTGCACCGGTCAGGTCGGTGAGCAGCACCGGTCAGACCGGTCTAAGCCAAGAAGCCTCAAAATCAACAAACCTGACCTTCCGAGCTCCAAAACGAACCAAACTCGAAACAGTAGCAACACGGGATAACAGGGAACTCACCAAGACGTTCACCCGAGGCAAAACCCACAAGGCCTCTACACCGGTCAGACCGGTGAGCAGCACCGGTCAGACCGGTCAAGCTGGGACGAACAGCACCCGCGGGTCAACTCCCCCAAATCCAACTCCCGATCTCCCGAATCGCTCCACGGATTTGCGCAAGACTTTGGGGACAGTAGGAACACCTCATGGGCACTCCATAGCCAAGATTTGGTCCACCAAAACTCACTAAAACGAGAGAAATCGAGGAAATCCCACCAAGAACGCCTCTAACCCTAGAGCCAAGAAAACCCCAAAAATGAGCCCCTTTGCTCACGGATTTGGGAGGGAAATCAAAGGGAAAAGAACCACAACGGGTTCAAGCATACATCCCCCACCAAATCCTAAAGAGAAAGGCCTCGAAACCACCACAAGAAATTCGCCAAGAAATGGCTCTGAAAATCACCAAAAAGGAGAAACGGGAAAGACACATCCAAGCCTTGAGGAAATACGCCGAATCATCTATACATACCAAAGAGGTTCATACAAGGTCTAGCTTGCCGCCCGATCATCCTTCCCTCTCACAAGATCTCACCATGAAGCTCTCAAGCTAGTCCTAGAAATTCCAAAGGAAAAAGGAAGAGGAAAATAGCAAAACAAAATGAGCTAGGGTTCCAAGAGATGGCTGCCATCCTCTCACCACTTGGGTTATATGGAGGCAAGCCGAAAGACTAAAATACCCCTAAGGCCTAATACTAGGATACACACCCCCGAGGGGCACTTTGGGAAACTTTGTCTTCGCAGCATCGGACGGATGCCCAGCGACCGCAAACTTGCTTAGCCTCGACGCAACCCTTGCGATGCCGACGCGTGTCTCCGCTTTGAAGTCTCCGGACTGCATCGTCGCACACCGGTCAGACCGGTGCTCAACACCGGTCAGACTGGTACCCACCGGTTAGACCGGTCAGACCCACCGGTCAGACCGGTTTGATGCTGCTGCACCTCTGTCTTCGGTATTGGCTTTGTGGATCAACCAAAGAACCCAGTGGTTTTCTGGTGAACCACCGAAAACCTCACGAACTCGGTGTAGCCTCCGCCAATCGCCACTCATGACTCGGCTCCCACGTAGTCCTGGCTCGACCATGGTTTTGAGGCTCAACCAAGAAACCGTCCATGACTTCATCTTGCCGTTCTTGCCACCATGCGGCCTGCACTTGACTCCGCTGGCCACTGGGTCTCTCGAACCATGCCTACTTGTCTTCTCCACACCTGGAGGCCTCACCGGCATCGACCTTTCGCGCTTGTTCTTCACCTGCACCAACACCAGTCAAGCCGCAACCTGCACCTGCAATACTTAGCCAAGAATCAGTCCACACCACGTTGTCAATCACTCATCACACCAGGAAGCGACCTACCACCGGTCTTCGAACCACACAGGCTCTCACCTCACGGTGCACGAGCTATTCTCCATGCTCAAGTCGTACGAGGTGGACTGTGGGGTGTGAGCAAGGATCGAGAACCCGACTAACCCTCATAGTCTGGCTCTCGTTTCTGGACCAAGGACTAATGCTAACATGTCTTCGAGACAGTTCTCTTTGTCGTGTCTTGTGTCCATGCTAGATGAGGACTTTGACATGCTGGGCGAGGAAGATCTCGCGTTGTTGAGCAGGCGGTTTGAGCGCATGTACACGAACCGGATGAACGCTCGGAGGAGCTCGGGCATGTGCTACCGATGCGAGAAGCACGGGCACTTTATCACTGAGTGCACGGAAGCCATGGAGGTCAAGCCCGAGTACAAGCACCGTCCGAGGACTGACCACAAGCACCGCTCGAGGGACGACCACAAGGGCAAGAACAAGTCCGAGCGGAGGCCGAGGAGGAGTGGTGATCACAAGAAGAAGGAGTGAGCGATGGTTGTCGGAGCGAGTGACATCGACTCGAGCTCTTGCTACTCTTCATCGAGCTCAACTGATGAAGATGAGAACCGGCACAAGGGCAAGCGGTCAAGCAAGAACATCAACGGCTTGTGCTTCACCGCTCAAGGCTTTTGCGGCATGGCACATAGCTCCGCAAGCAAGAAGAGCAACAAGGATGACTCAGACTCCGACTCCGAGGATGAGGTAAATAATGATTCATCCTTCTTGGTAGCGGAGAATGCTAGGTTGAATGAATTGCTTGACAACCGTGATGATGCGCTTAGAAAGACCAACAAGGAGATGAGGGAGTATAGGTCTTTGCTTGGAGAGGCTAAGGAGAAGGTGGTTGAGCCAGAGTCTTTGCTTGTTGATGCTAGGACTCAAATAGATTCTCTTAAGTCTGCTCCTATTGTGACCAATGAACCTGCATGCACTAATTGTTCTGTTTTCCTTAGTGATTTGACTGTGCTTAAGGAAAAGTATGCCTCCAAGGTCGAGGAACTAGATGTGCTTAGGGTTGAGCTAGATGAGATGGAATCTAGGCCCTCTTTGCTTGGTTCTTACACTTCTTGTCATGTTTTGCATGAGAAACTAGACAAATCGGTTGCTTATGCTAGATCTCTAGAAGCTGCTTTGAAAGCTCCTATTCCTACATCATGCTCTACTTGTGAAGTAAATGATGTGAAGAATTTGGAGCTTGCACACTATGTTGATCGCTTGCAGGATGAGAATGATGAGTTGAGGAAGATGATGGGTTGGTTGTCTAGTCATGAGCCTCAGCTCAGGATGACGATTGAGGCATACAAGTGCTACGATGGGCAAGCGCTTGGGGCAGATAAGTTTGGTGAGGGAAGTGGTGAGCATGAGGGGAAGATCGGTGATATCCCAGAACCACCAAAAACCTACCACAAAAATGCCTATGCTCCTAAGCCAAACCCTCTTAGGGACCGACTAGACACAAACCCAACTCCACCCGTGTTTCCTCCACACACAGACAACTTCCAGAAACCCATCAAGTTCAAGAGTGACTTGGGGAATGAGTTCTATGGGAAGAAGGGAGAGAAACTGAGTAAGGAGAAGCCAGAGCCCAAAACCAAAGCCAAAACCAAAACCCTTCCATTCTGAGCATTGTGGGAGGGATGGGCACCTAACTGAGTTTTGCTTCAGGAGGAAGCATGGGGAGACGTTTGCTAGGGAGATGGCAAACAAGGACAGGTACCGCCCTTCTCGTGGTGTGCCTGAGCCTAGGATGGTGCCAAGGGGCAAGGGTGTGGTGCGTACCATTTACCCTCGGGAGAGGCGTGAGTTTGTGCCTCGAGGTGAGCCACCACATAGAGAAGGTGGTAGGCATGTTGGGTTTGGGCGTGGTCAGTTTGCTGGACGTTCCTTCGCTCGTGGCCAATACGAGTATGGGGGGAACGATCACAGTTTTAGGTCCCAGAAGAGCTACGAGCCACGGTCTCCACCTCGTGGTACACGTAGTCCTCCAAGGGGACGTATGGGTGTTCCACCTAGGAGAGATAGGATGGATTTTGCTAACCCCACTTTTGAGCAAATGGCACGGCACTGGTTTGATTCATTTTGTACTAACCCCAGTGCTGAGTCGTTTGCTCACTCTCACTCTCGTTTTTGATTTGCAGGTGGGAGGCTTGGAGGGTTTTTGGTTGATCGACTCCGGTTGCTCTCGACACATGACCGGAGATCGAAGGTGGTTCTCCAGCCTCACCCAAGTGATGACCAAAGAGTACATCACTTTTGGGGACAATGGGAAAGGTAGAGTGCTTTCAGTGGGCACCATGAAGGTGAGTGAGTCTGTGACTCTTAGGCGTGTTGCTCTAGTCAAGTCGTTGGGGTTTAATCTTCTTTCGGTTTCCCAGCTTCTTGATGAGGGTTTTGAGGTCCGTTTCAAAACGGGTGCTTCTCGTGTTTTGGATTCTCGAGGTGATCTTGTGTGCACGATCATCCCCGAGGATCAGATTTTCAGAGCCGATTGTTCTCAGTGTGTCGGCTCTTCTCGTTGTTTGGTTGCTGGTGTTTCGGCGGAGCTTTGGAAATGGCATAGAAGACTAGGTCACTTGAGTTTTGACTTGTTGTCATGCTTGAGTGGGCTAGGTTTGGTCTGAGGATTGCCTAAGTTGAAATACCAAAAGGACTTGGTATGTGCTCCGTGTAGGCATGGTAAGATGGTCACCTCCTCTCACCCGCCTCTGACATCCATTATGACAGAGAGGCCATGCGAGCTGTTCCATATGGACTTGGTTGGTCAAGCTCGTGTGTGCTCGGTGGGTGGGAAATGGTATGTCCTGGTGATAGTGGATGACTATTCTCGCTATGCTTGGATCTTCTTTTTGGCTGACAAGGGGGAGACATTTGGTTTTGTGCGGGATCTAATCTTGAGGTTGAAGAATGAGAGGAATGGAGATGCCATTCGAGCTATCCGTAGCGACAATGGCTCTGAATTTAAAAACTCTTGTTTCGAAACCTTTTGTCGTGATTTGGGTCTCGAACATCAATTCTCTTCTCCCTATGTGGCTTGTCAGAATGGTGTGGTTGAGAGGAAAAATCGTTCCCTTTGTGAGATGGCTCGGACGATGCTCGACGAGCATAGGACTCCGAGGAGATATTGGGCTGAGGCGGTGAATACCGCGTGCCATGTTGGGAACCAGATTTTTGTTTGAGCCTTCTTGAACAAGACGTGCTATGAGCTCATGCACGGGCGAGCACCTAGAGTGAGCCATTTCAGGGCTTTTGGTTGTCGGTGCTTCATTCTCAAGAATGGTTGGCTTGATAAGTTTGAGTCGAGGTCTTCCGATGGGATCTTTTTGGGTTATGCGAGTCATTCTCAAGCATTCCGTGTGCTCAACCTTGATACTAACCTAGTCATGGAAACTTGCGAGGTTATCTTCGACGAAACCCAGCCATGCAGTTCGTCTGTCTTTGAGTGTGCAGGTGACGACGATATTGGCAAGAAGATCTTTGAAGACGAGGAGGATGATGCTGGAGAGGATGATGGTGATGATGAAGCTCCAGCCGAGCATGTACCCTCTACTTCCACTACGACGACTACGGTGCAGGATGGTCCAGCCCCTACACCGACTACGATCCAGCAAGATCAAGTGGAAGCTGCAGCTGAGGGGGAGGTTGTCTCCAGGCGAGAGGCACCGAGGCACGTTCAAGTTGATCATCCTCCCTCAAGAATCATCGGCGACATCAATGAACGTACGACACGGTCAAGGTCCAGGAATGTTTCTCACTTTGCTCATTCGGCTTTTGTTGCTACCTTTGAGCCGAAAGACATTGGACACGCCCTCTCTGATCCTAATTGGGTAAACGCAATGCATGAGGAGTTAGAGAACTTTGAGAGAAACCAAGTTTGGGAGTTGGTAGAGCCACCACCACATTGCAAACCTATCGGGACAAAATGGGTATGGAAGAACAAAGAGGGTGAGAATGGTGAGGTGGTGAGAAACAAATCAAGGTTGGTTGCTCAGGGGTATAGTCAGAAGGAGGGGATAGACTATGAGGAGACATTTGCTCCTGTAGCCCATTTGGAGGCAATTAGGATCCTTCTGGCCTTTTCCGTGGCTAAAGGGTTCAAATTGTACCAAATGGATGTGAAGAGTGCGTTCTTACATGGGTTTTTAGAAGAAGAGGTTTATGTGAAGCAACCACCCAGCTTTGAGAGTGCTGAGTTTCCTCACCGGGTGTATAGGCTGAGGAAGGCGTTGTATGGGCTGAAACAAGCTCCCCATGCTTGGTATGGCCATTTGAGGGTGTTCTTGTTCAGCAAGGGGTTTGAGATGGGCAAGGTTGATAAGACTCTTTTTCTCCTCAGGCAGGGCGATGATATCCTAATTGTTTAGGTGTACGTGGATGATATTGTCTTTGGTGGCTCATCTCACTCTTTGGTTGCGAGGTTTGCAGAGGACATGAGCAAAGAATTCAAGATGTCTATGATGGGAGAATTGCAGTTCTTTCTCGGGCTTCAGATCAAGCAGGCGAAGGAGGGAACCTTTGTGCATCAAGCCAAGTACACGAAGGACATCCTCAAGAAATTCAAGATGGACGACTCGAAGCCCCTGTCGACACCGATGAGTACGACTACAGCGTTGGATGCAGATGAGGACGGAGAGCCCGTGGACCAGAAGGAGTACCGGAGCATGATCGGCTCCCTCTTGTACTTGACGGCGATGAGGCCGGACATTCAGTTTTCTGTGTGTCTGTGCGCTCGTTTTCAGGCGTCGCCGAGGACTTCACATCGGCAGGCCGTCAAGCGGATCTTCAGGTATCTTCGATACACTCCTGAGCTCGGTCTTTGGTACTTGGCGTCCTCTTCTCTTTCACTTCTTGTGTTTTCGGATGCCGACTTTGCGGGGTGTCGAGTCGATAGGAAGTCAACTTCAGGGACGTGCCAGTTTTTGGGATCTTCACTTGTTTCTTGGTCTTCTCGCAAACAATCTAGTGTAGCTCAGTCTACCACAGAAGCCGAGTATGTTGCTGCCGCTAGTTGTTGCTCACAGCTGCTTTGGATCACATACACGCTGAGTGACTTTGGTGAGGAGTGTACCCATGTTCCTCTCATGTGTGATAGCACGAGTTCCATTAGTGTTGCCAAAAACCCTGTGCTCCACTCCAGAACCAAATATATAGAGGTGAGGTACCACTTCCTAAGAGACAATGTTGAGAAGGGAAACATAGACCTCATCCATGTGCCAATCGAAAAGCAGCTTACCGATATCCTAACCAAGCCTTTGGACCAAGCTACATTTGCTCGTTTGCGAGGGGAGCTTGTAGTGGTTTTTCCTTTTTGAGCTTTGGTTGGGGGTTTGATGTACATACTCATGTTGCATTTTCATTTATGTATCATATCATGCTTGCATCTTTGTATCATAGACTGCATGTGCATCATATGCTTTAGGAATGTGCTTCTCCTATATACTTAGATCACCATGATATGCTGGATATGAAATTATGACTTTGCTAGTGATGCTCGTGTGACGTATGGCCATACTGTTGGTAGCTTTGGGATGTATATGCTTGTGGATGGCTTACTTTTGTAAAAATGTTATATATGATCCTCTCTTATGAGTTGAATGCCTTTCATGTTCAAATTATGCACTTGTGGCTATACCTTGCTTAATTAGTGCTTCGAATCATGTTCTTTTCATTTGGGGTCAAAGACCCATCTATCATCATGAATGTTTAGCCTACATGCTACCTTGTGGAGAAGCCTAAGCTTCTTTTTGCCGCAAAGGCACTTCATGTACCATGCTTAATATGTAAATCATGGAATTGGTATATGAAATGCTTGTTCTTGAAAAATATGCTTCTATGTCAAATTTGCTTTAAATTCCTTATCTTGGGTGCTAAACCGTTGCATGATGTTCACCGTTGAGAAGTCTCACATTTAGAAGTGGACACATGGCTCGGTGGCTTTGACATGACATGAGATAGCATGTAGGTGTTTGTTGATGGTGTATTTTGGTGCACCAAACATGTTCATTACACTTTGGTTTGGATTTGATTATGGAACTAACCCACCACTAGGCACGCTAATGACATAACAAGTTCATCTTCGTATGTGCATTTGGAAGTGATATGTTTTTGCAGGAAAACATGGACATAAAGGACGGAGTCACAACAAGTTCAAAGGAGCAATTGAGGAGTCCCGTTCGTGTTCGAGAGCATGATGAAATCACTCCCAAAGGTGGCAAGGACCGAAGTGTTACAAAGGAACATCCCCGAGGATTGAAGCGTAAAAGACCGAACTTCATGCGAGAAGACCCTCCATCTTGGACGTGAGGATGACATCGTCAAAATGGTGCAAATGGAGGGGGCAAAGTGCATAATGACAAGAGGACCCACGTGTGCGAAGGGGCGACCGAGCTGGGCCCAGAAGGACCTGGGCCGGTCGGCCCAGGCCGGCCGGCCTGGCCCATTCTAGGGTCGGTTCGGCCCCCCATTTCTTGAGCGTGAAGATGTTTCAACCCTAAAGACATGGAGGTGCTGCCATTCGCAGTGAGAGAGCCATTCGCCCGAGAGGCCGTCCACAAGCTAGAGAGAGAGAAGAGGAGGGAGATCATTCGCGAGAAGGATCGCTCTACTCGAAGGAAGCAACCACAAGTGGAGGAGGACGTCGAGGCCCTGCCAAGACACCCCCGGAGGAGAAGGAAGACACCGTCGGAAGCGTCACCATGATCAACGGTGCTATGCCTAGCACCTTGATGGGGTAATCTTCTCATTTGTCCATGGGTTGTAATCGATCTTGGGATGTAATCGCTACTTTGTATGGTTATCTTTCTATCATCTAGTGTTGAAGATGCTTTGTTGTTTAAGGCTAGCTACCATGCCGTGTAGGGAGTAAGATCTCAATGCTCCCTTGGAACCATTCAATACGCCGTGTCCATCAAAGGTCTAGTCACGAATACCTCCGCGTAGTGACAGTACGGGGGGAGGGAAAGGGCGAAACTGTGGTCACAACCCCCGATAGATTAGATCGGTTTTGATATCTTAAGCGGTTGCATGTTCAAGTATCGTAGACCCATGGGCAAGTGTCTTTGATATATCTTGTTGGTTTAATCGTTCTCTCTAGTGTAGCGTAGTTGTTCTCTAGATTAACCGTAGGTTAGGGTTTGGTTAAGTTAGTGAGTAGAGCTAGATCAAACGCTTGTAATCCCCTTGCTCCGCGGATTGATAAGAACCTAGGGAATCCCCGTGGTGAAAAAGGTGTAGGTCCGTACACTTGCGGATCGTAGGTGGATACTAGTTTTATCCGTTAACAGTGTTTGCGATGATCTTGTGATGAGAATTTGTGACCTTGCATGAAGTTTGTGAGTTATAAGTTGTTTGTGCTCATTTTGATCATGTTTAGGTCCTATGCTCATGAGAGGGAAATTTTTGTGAAAAATATTTTATTTTGATCATGGCTATGTCACATGCTTATATGTCCCTATCTATCTTGTTGGCGATGCTTGTACTAAATTTGTGGCTATCTTGCTTGTCTATGTCTCATTTTTAGCATGTTGTAGTGCTCTTTGTCCATTTGAGAAGCACATGCTTGCATTTGTAGACTTGATTCATGCATTACCAACTAGGGGGAGAGATAGTAGCCAATTCTTGCTTTGGGGGAGAAAGTTGCATCCAGGGGGAGTTTTGGTTGCATCCAGGGGAGTTTTGCATCAAGTTGGCGAAATGCATTTGTTCTGGGGGAGCTTGCATTCATGTGCTTTGGAGCTCTTTGCGCCTGATTTTCATTGTGCTCTTTTGCCGATGGTGTCGAGCCTTTTGCCTCACCTTGAGGAGTCAGAAATTTTGGAGCATTTTATCTCGGTTTTATCGAGCCGTTGCCCTTGTCTTAGGGGATCGAGATTTTTCTCGCTCAAGTGATCTCGTTTTGGCTTTTGTTTGGCTTTTGATCACTTGTTTGAGTTTTTCATTCATTTCTTTTCTTTTTCTCTTTTCTCTAAATTGGTTACTATGTGTGTGTTGTCAATGCACTCATCAAGGGGGAGATTGAGGACCGGAGCGTCCGAGGACCGGTGGATGGTCGCTCCCTGGTGTGATGAGTGATTGACAACGTGGTGTGGACTGACTCTTGGCTGAGTACTGCAGGTGCAGGTTGCGGCTTGACTCGTGTTGGTGCAGGTGAAGAGCGGGCGTGAAAGATCTTAGCCTTGCGGGGCCTCCGAGGAGTGGAGAGACAAGTAGGCTCGGCTCGATGGACCCGGTGGCCGAACGGGGTCAAGTGCGGGCTGCACGGTGGCAAGAAAAGCAAGACAAAGTCGTCGACCGGAGCCGGTGCAGGGTAGCGGCTCACGACCGGAGTTTGCACGCGGGGTTTGTGGCGGTTCACCACAAAACCGTCGGGTTACTTGGTTGAACCACAAAACCAAGACCGGAGGCTCGGCGGGCGGAGACGGGATCCGGGCGCGCCGAGAAGCTTCGATGCCGGCGGACACGTGGCGGGATCACGGGGCTTGCGTCGGGAGGACGCGGACTGCGGCAAAGGCGTGGCTGTGCGATGCAGAGGAGTGCTACTTGACCACATTGCCCCTAAGGGGATTGTATCTTAAGTTTAAAGTGCTAGGGGTAGCTTGGTCATTTGCCCAACCCAGAGGAACTCATATATATAGCTCTAGGGTTTCTAGGCAAACCATCCTTCCGGACTGCTTCTCATTTCCATGCTCCATAGGTTTAGATTTTCTTCATGTTTTTGTAGAGAATCTGATCTCCGAGTGTATGGAAGCATTCATGGTTGCGTCGATTTCCTTCTTGTAGCTCGTGTGATTTTCGTGTCTTTTTCAGGCTATTTTCATTGGTTTTTCGTGCGCGGCTTGTTCCTTCAATCCTGAGGTGTTTGGGTTCAGATTTTCTTGGGGGAATCATGGATAGATGTCTTGTGCATCTTTGTGCTTGATCTAGACCCCCCAATCATGCGGACGGTCCGCCCCAGGCACTGCAGATGCCTAAGTCCTTTGCTTCTTGAGTTGCGCTTCCGTGTTGCTTTCAGTTGGGGTTTGTTCCTAGGGTTGGTAGGTCTGTTGTGACTACGCGACCTTGGCAAACTCGTGTGAGAATCCTCGGTTGTGAATTTGGGGCATAGGCCGAGTAAATCCTTCGGGAAGAATTTTTATCGGCTCCCATTCACTCCCCCCCTCTTTGGGCACCTAATCGGTCCTTCAACCGGTCAGGGCCTAGGCGCTCGGGACGAACAGCAACCCGCGGGTCAACTCTCCCAGATCCAAATCCCGATCTCCCGATTCGCTCCACGGATTCGCACAAGACTTTGGGGACAGTAGGAGTACCTCATGGGCATCCCATAGCTAGGATTTGGCCCACCAAAACTCGTTGAATCAAGAGGAATCTAAGGATTTCAACAAAAAACACCACTTTCTCGAAACCTAGGAAAACCCCAAAATCGAGCACCTTTACTCACGGATTTGGGAGGGGAATCACAAGGAAAAGAATCACGAAGGGCTCATGCATACATCCCCTACCAAATCCCGAAGAGAAAGGCCCCGAAACCACCACAAGAAAATCGCCAAGAAAAAGCTCCTAAAATCATCAAAAAGGGAAAATGGGAAGGACACAATCAAGCCTTGAGGAACCACGCCGAATCATCTATACATACCGTGAAGCTTCATACAAGGTCTAGCTTGCCACCCGATCATCCATCCCTCTCTAAGGATCTCACCATGAAGCTCTCAAGCTAGCCATAAAAAATCCTAAGAAAAATACTAAGGGAAAATAGCAAAAGCAAATGAGCTAGCGTTCCAAGAGAGGTGGCTGCCATCCTCTCACCACTTGGGTTATATGGAGGCAAGCCGAAAGACGAAACTACCCCTATTACATTAAACTAAGATACACGCCCCCGAAGGACCTTTTGGGAAACTTTCTCGTAGCACCATCGGACGGATGCCCAGCGACCGCAAACTTGCTTAGCCTCGACGCAAGCCTTGTGATCCCGATGCGTGTCCTCCGCTTCGAAGACTCCGGAAGCCGTCGTCGCACACAGGTCAGACCAGTCAGACCTACCAGTCAGACCAGCCTGATGCTGTTGCACCTCCGTCTTCGGTCTTGTCTTTGTGGATCAAACAAGGAACCCACTGGTTTTCTGGTGAACCACCGGAAACCCTGCGAACTCGGTGTAGCCTCCGCCAATCACCACTCATGACTCGGCTCCCACGAAGTTCCAGCTCGACCTTGGTTTTGAGGCTCAACCAAGAAACCATCCACGACTTCGTCTTGCTGTTCTTGCAACCATGCGGCCCGCACTTGACCCCGCTGGCCACCGGGTCCCTCGAACCAAGCCTACTTGTTTTCTCCACACCTCGAGGTCTACCCGGCAACGACCTTTCGCGCTTGTTCTTCACCTGCACCAACACTAGTCAGGCCGCAACCTGCACCTGCAATACTTAGCCAAGAGTCAGTCCACACAACGTTCTCAATCACTCATCACACCAGGAAGTGACCATCCACCGGTCCTCGAACCACACAGGCTCTCAATCTCCCCCTTGATGAGTGCATTGACAACACACACATTTGGTAACCAAAGAGAAAAGGAAAAGCAAAGAAATGACTAAAAGAAACTCAAACAAGCGATCGAAAGCCAACCAAAGGCAAAGAGCAAGATCACTAGAATGAGGAAAGTCTCGGTCCCCTTAGGCAAGGGCAACGACTCGACACAACCACTACAAGAAAAATGCCGACTAGTGATGCAAAAAAGGCCGTTTCTCGTCATAAACCGCAATTAATGACGCCGGTTGTTACGAAAACGCGTCGTCATTAATCGAGCGTCACAAACCGCGATTAATGACGAGACCTTATTTCCTGGCGTCATGAGTTTAATGACGCGTGGAAATTCATCTATACAATGCGTCATAACTTCGTTCCTGCAGCTTTGCCACGCTGGACAGAATCTGATGTGGCATCCGATGTGGCAGGCCAATTGTGACAAATCGTTTGCATCATAAAACGAATTTGCCCCGTTTGTAGCTGGGTTGAGCCCAAAACTATTCCTGTAGGCTGGCGTTGTGCATATAGCCCAAAAAAGATTTTGTTGGGCCCAATTGTAGCTTTTTCAGATGAAATTTGATTAGGGTGGGCCCGTTTTGGTTGGGTCGAGTCCAACAAGTGCGCACATTGTTGCTGCCTTCTGTGTCATGTTAATTTGACAAAAAATGACTTTTGGCCCAATTAAAAGTGAGCTAAGCCCACTGAAGGACAATATAAAATTAACTAATCATGCATCAGTATTAATGGATTTAATTTCAATTCTGATCATTTTTTTGAATAATTCCGATCTATTTGGCAAAATAGTAATCAGCACATATTTCTTTATACAATAAAGCAAACTATTGTTTATTATCAAGCACAACCATATTATTCATCACATATCACAAACTATTACAAGATAACAGTATCACAAGGAACATTCATTAACAAAGCTAAATCCAGTTCATAATCACAAGAGAAAGTGGAGATTTGATCTAATGATCTTAACCTCTTCATCTTTTACTGCTAAGCAGTAGACGAAGGAGGTCCTCACTGTCTTCGGTTAGCTTCTACAACCTCTTAATCTCAGCAGACTGCATTTTCAGAGTTGATTCTGATTCTTCGGTCTTCTTCTTCAAGCAACATAACTCTTTCTGGTGAGCAACAAACTATTGTTGAAGTTGTACCCCATCCTGATTGGGAGCGTCAACTCGCTCTTCATCAACACTACTACATAAGGATATGGTACCCATTCTTGAGTACCCGGCTGCCTCTATTTTAATTTGTTCGGGAAGAAGCATCATTGACTTGGTAGCTTCCATCTAGCAACAGTGGATCCCAAGTCAGATTAGGACCTTGTAATTGATTCGAACTAAGGAAACAAAGGTGTTAAGTTTGTTACCTTGGAGCAGATCTGAACAGGAGCGACTTCAGATGTTGACCCTTTGGCTCGCTGAAACAATTACAAGAACAAGAGGTAAGGGTTGAGATCATTCGCAATCGGAAACAAAGGTGTTAAGTTTGTTACCTTGGAGCAGGTCTGAACAGGAGCGACTTCAGATGTTGACCCTTTTGCCTGCTGAAACAAGTACATGAACAAGAGGTTAGGGTTGAGATCATTCGCAATCAGAAACAAATAAGGTGTTGAGTTTGTTACATTGGAGCAGGTCTGAACAGGAGTGACTATAGATGTTGACCCTTTGGCCTACTGAAACAAGTACAAGAACAAGAGATAAGGGTTGAGATCATTAGCAATCAGAAGCAATTTCATTTATTAAGTTCAATGCGGTACATGAACGATCACACCCAATCCATCATCACCCAAGCATGCAACAAAAATATGGAAAGCCAAAGAACATGGGTAAGCAATATAATAATTTCATCCTTTAATTTCTACAAACCTCAAATAAGTTGACTTGGAACAATCTCTTGCAATAGGGAACAGAAGATCCACAATCACCCAAGCATGCAACAACAATATTCAAAGGCAAAGAGCATGGCGAAGCAGTCCAATAATTTCATCTACAAATTTCTACAAACCTCAAATAAAATGTCTTCGAACAAATTCTTGCGATAGGGTACAGTAGATACACAATCACCCAAGCATGCAACAACAATATTCAAAGGCAAAGAGCATGGGGAAGCAGTCCAACAATTTCATCTACAAATTTCTACAAACCTCAAATAAAATGACTTCTAACAAACTCTTGCGATAGGGTACAGTAGATCCACAATCACCCAAACATGAAAGAATATTATAGAAAGCCAAAGAGCATGCGTAAGCAGTCCAGTAATTTCATCTATAAATTTCTACAAACCTCAAATAAAATGACTTCGAACAAATTCTTGCGATAGGGTACAGTAGATACACAATCACCCAAGCAAGCAACAACAATATTCAAAGGCAAAGAGCATGGGGAAGCAGTCCAACAATTTCATCTACAAATTTCTACAAACCTCAAATAAAATGACTTCTAACAAACTCTTGTGATATGGTACAGTAGATCCACAATCACCCAAACATGTAAGAATATTATAGAAAGCCAAAGAGCATGGGGAAGCAATCTAATTCAATCGATCAATACAGGGAGAAGACCACAGACCTGACGAATATGACGAGAAGAAGGTGCCGAATGCCGTCTCGATTTAGCAGCCCGACCTTGCGCCTTCAGCATGATGTTCTGCGCAACTGTTGCAGATCTGCGACCGCCATGGTGAGCCTCGGGGGAGCCAACGGAGCAACGAGTTTGCACCATCTTGCAGCTTCAAGGACGTTGCCGAGGAAGGTCGCCGCTCGTAGAAGAGGAAGGTCGTCGCTCGTAGAAGAGGAAGGCCACCGCTCATAGCAGAGGAAGCCATCGTCGGTAGCTAGGCCTCTGTGGCTGCTTCCGCCGCAGATCTAGGTCTCTTCGGCCGTCGAGGAGAAGATCCCCTGATTTTGGAAAATTACCAGGAGGGAATTGGGAGATCTGGTTTCCCTCTTTGTTTTATATATAAACGAGGAGGACCAGAAGGAGGAGCGGGGAATTCAAAATTTCAAGTCCCGCCTTTGTGGTCCAGAGCGGGAAACGAAAGACTTTGGATCATGGACCCAAACGTCAGTGACCCAAACGAAAGACCGCTTGGGTGTCGGACCCAAACGTCAGTGACCGTACGCAGAGAGGCAAGTTGTTGACTGGGTTGTCCGTGCCACCATGGATCATGGAATGGAAAAACACACATAGGACTATACTCTACTTCATATTCACGTAAGACGGGTGATCCGATATTCGCATTACAAATGTACTCACTGCAACAAAATAACGTGCCGTTTCAACTGTTTATTACATGACTACAAACACTTAAATAAAACATTAAAACTACAGGAGACCCTAGTACAACCCTTCAGTTAATCTTCTACGGAGATTGTGCATAAATTCGGGATGATCAGTGCATACAACCGCCCAATCATATGTGAGTATTCCATGAGGAAAGATTCGCTCTAAGAGAGACATGCACTTATCCTGCAATTATGTGTAGTTAGCCTAAATTGCCCATCGTAGAAATGAAGTCACAGTTTCCTCGCTTGCCATGTCCCACATCTTTGACACATAGTGCAGCTTCAACCTTTGGACTTGGTACATGTCGGCGACCGAGAGTAAATAAGGCCAGGCATTGGCAGGAGCGTCCCATAAATCAGCCTCTTCCGGGAGTGATCCTTCACTAGCATATTTGATCAGGACCGAGAAGCCATCAGGGTGTGTGTCAATAATTGTAACAGTTTCAGAGCTAGACTCCACTCCTAGGCCGTAGAGCATTGCCTCCATCACACAAGATACTTTCGCCACATCGGCACGTATCGCTCGTATCACCCGGCATTCCGCACCTACGTGGAACACAACTTCCACAAGGGCTTGGGCTGCAACGGTTTGGCATATGCTTCTTTGCACTAACGGAGGAGGAACTTCAATGCAGTCGTCCTCCAGTACTGAAACAACACATGATATGCGTATGCGATCTTCACTGGATGTCACGCGCTCAATGTCATGATGCTCCACCAGACATTCAAATCCTCTTGCTTCTAGATCCCGATTCATGAACCAAACTTCTTTTGCAGCTTGAACTCGAAACGTATCATCTTCATCATTTGGGTCTCCAACCATCGCACGCAACAATACTCGCACCTACGTGGAAGTAGTCACAGGTTAGACAAACAATAACATAATGTGACTGTATCGCCATGTGTGAGTGTGTCTTCATAGCAGCAATGAGACACGTACCATTTGGGATTTGTGCAGAGCAACGAGGACGACGGCAATGCTGTCTGGAACATCCATCCACTGATGATCATTCATAACTGTAGGATAGCAACGTAGTTTCCATTTATGGCCTCCCACCATGAACGTACCGGATTCCTTGAAGTTGCCCGCGGTTCCTTCGGCTTTCGCTTCCTGGCTTGAGACTGAGAAGTCGACTTGCATGGAAGGAATCATTTTAGCGTCTAAAGCCATTAACACAAATGGCCTACATTGATCGTCTCGTGCCTAAAGTGTCTCTTATTATAGTTGGCCGGGAGTGAATGTGTCGTTCCGAAACGTCCGTTCGTGGACATCAGTTACCACTCGGAATGGACGCGTCCCTTCAGAGCGGGTGTGGCCACGTTCGGGTCATGAACTTCCTGGTTCTAGTCCTTAAGTGTGATTCACAATGATCGACACGTCCGTTCAGAGGGGGTGTGCTGCGTGTGCACACAAGTTCGTCGGTTAACGCCCGGTGCCAGTGCTTCATTGCAATTCTTAATGATCGACACGTGGATCAACTTGTGAGAGTGTGTCGTTCCCAAACACCCATTCGAGATGCCCTTCTGTGCTTATATGCATGTTAATATTACACACACACACACAAAAAGATATATTGCTATTCCAATTCCAGCTTATTCCGTTTTGTTCTTGTCTCGTCAACAAGTTCATCACATTTCTCAGTCTCCAAGGCCAGCGGGAATCATCATGTGCGAATCCTGACCATTCGTAGACCTTTACAGTCACGACTCACGCAGCGTACCTGATCGAGGAGGACTTGTCACGTCATCCCGCACCCTGCGTGTTGCAACACAAGGACCATCCGGTCCATCTGATTACAGTGCCCAATCTTGTTCTCCAGATGCAATTGACACTTAAACCATACATAAATAAATGGTAGAGAGTTGTCTCATTGTTGATGCGGCATGAGCTGACGCAGTGAGACAGCCATTAGATGCATTTGATGCGGCGTGATTTGTCCGCAGGACTTTCTTGTGCTCTACAGAGAGGAAAGTCCGGAAGTAAACACATACCTAGACACGTCGGGCTCATCCCGTGATACCCATCGTCCACACATGTAATCAATGCACACCACTAAAGATTCTAACCTAGATAGATTCCTATCACGCGTAGTCCTGACTATATTCCGAGCATCTCACATTTTCCTTAGTAACTTTAGCAATGCTACACCGAGCTCACGTGACCACTGTAGTCCTCGATAAATAGGCGAGTGCAGCAGAGCGTTCTTGAAAGGAAAGGCCAACACTCATCAGTTCAATGTCTTGCATTTCTCTACTTCAGTGGGATACAAGGGTGAGATCATTTTGTTGGCAAATCTTGTTTACTTTATGTATGCATGGTATCGAGACGGTCACATTGTTAGCTTATGTAGGGTTTGTTCTTCGTTTGTGTATGCAGTACGTGGGGAATGGCCGGGCAAGGAAGGGACGGAGCATCGAACTTGGAGGAGTCGGGGAAGGGGGAGCTGTCGGGCGCAATAGCACCTCACCGCCACCTGGTTTAGCCGCTGCCATCGACACCGCAGCAGCACCCGGCCCTAATGGCACCTCCACTTCCGCTGGTATCGGCACCTCAGCAGCACCCGGCCCCAATGGCACCTCCACTTCCGCTGGCATCGGCACCTCAGCAACACCCGGGGGTGATGCCACCTCCAGTTCAGCCGTTGGCAACGGCAGCTCAGGATTAGCTGAACCTCACGGGACCACCTTTTCACCCACGGCCTAGGCCGCCAGCTCTGCTGTTGCCCATTGAAATGCCACTCCCGCGGCCAGTGCTCATTGAACAAGATGAATCGCATGACCTGAAATGGTCTGTGTTGCTTTGGCTTCAGCAGGGCGGGCCCGCCCATGTTTAGCACGAAGGAATGTGGGTGTGCCCTTTTTGCCACAGGGGTCACAGGCAATGGACCATTCGTGACCTGCTGTTACACGCACATAACATCACCTTTTCGCCTGCCTGGATTTGGCATGCAAGGGCGAGGCATCACGCTTTGGAGGAGTATCTGATCCAGGAGACACGTTTTGCTGCACTCTGTGCAGCGGCTGGATTTCCATGAGCCCATGATGGTAGTAGTATGAGCCGTGATGGTAGATGCTAGTAGTATGTGGTGATGGTAGTAGTATGAGCAGTGATGGTAGATGCTAGCAGTAAGTGGTGATGGTAGTAGTATATGAGCCGTGATGGTAGATGCTAGTAGTATGTGGTGATGGTAGTAGTATGAGCTGTGATGGTAGATGCTAGTAGTATGTCGTTCAGAGTATGTCGCTGTAGTTCGAACTATGGTGGATCCATCCATCCTCATGTGTAATCAATGCGTATGCATGCATTTGTGTCGTTTGTATTTGGATTGTGTTGTTTCTAATAAAAATGGTATTGTGTGTGTACTCCCTCGGTATAAATTCGTTGTATACGGAAACTCTGTTCCATTGATTTCTTAAATACCGGAAGAACACAGACGAAAGTCCGGTTTGTAGTTTTCAGTCGGACCGGATTAAATTGTCACTACTACGCAATAAGAAAACCAACATCTTACAAGGAAACAACAGTAGTAGTAATATTCAATCAGACCAGATGAACAGAAGGTGAATCTTCGTTCTGCTTCTTCTACTCCTACTTCTACTAGTAGCAGTTACCACTAATCCACTAATCAAGGCACCGCTTCTTTGTCGATGGTGCACCCGGCGCCTTATTGCAGCTGCTCACGGACGAGGATGTCGCTCTGTTGCCGCCGCCCGTGGAAGATGGTGGCGGACCTCCCAGGGCGCCGCCCGCGGATGAGGTCGTCCCTCCAATGCCGCCGCCAGAGGATGATGTCGCCGCTCCATGGCGGCCGGTCGAGCACGGCCTTGGCGCCGCTCCATGGCGGATGATGACGGCCGGTCGATGATGGCCTCTGCTCGGCGAGGATGGCAGAGATCGACTGCCGCTGACCGATGAGGATGAGAGAGGATGACGGCGCTTGGAGACGACAGTTCCCCGGCGACTGGCGGTGCTTTTGCACCCCTGACCCCTGGCACCTCTTGCTGACTTGCGAGGGGTGCGATGTTTCAGAGGCACATGATCTTGGATTTTATTTTGTTCCACAAACTCCGAATCATCAGAGGATGTGTCAACCACCACCCGAATGGGCCTCCGCTCTGCCTCCTCTTCATCAGACCACTGGAGATCCTCCCTTTCATCAGAAGAGGAGGAGGATGTGGCTTCCGCCGCACCTCTAGAAGAGAGCGCTGTGCGAAGATGGGGTTTTTTTGTTTGTTGCAAGAGTTGGGAGAGGGAGAGGGTGCTGTGCGAGAATGGGGTTTTTTGTTGGTTGCAAGAGTGGGGAGCGAAAGAGGGCGCTGGGAGGAAGGGGGATATTTATGGCCAGAGGAACCCATTCAGCGATTATTGAAAAAACTGCTCCCGAAAAGATTAGAGTAGTTGTGGGATCCGTTCAGTTCAAACTAATTCAATTTTGACCAAATTTACACTTATATCTACTTATCGGGAAGTGAGAATTGCATTGTTTTGTGGATGGAGGGAGGACCTTCTGAGGAAGGGGGAAAGACCGTTCAGCGGAATGTTAACGGACCGGAAGAAATAATTGTAGTCCAGAAGGTCCTTTTAGCAATACATCAGTATACCGGACCTTCTGGACTACCTTTTCCTCTCATTTGTCTTTGTTGGAGCTGTAACTCCTCCATGGTTCTCCCACAACCTTGTTCTTTGGCTATCCTGTCAATGATGCCTCGTCCCTGGGCAAACTTATTCCTGACATTGTTGTGAGCGTCGCGAATAAGATCAGTGAGGCAAGAGATTTCATCATGTTCAAAGCTATCTGCAAGGGTTGGAACTGCGCTCATTCAGGTGAGGCATGCCTGTTTGACCCTTGGATTCTGAAATCTGAATTTATCGGTGAATCTGGAGCAGTGACATTCGCATCCATCGCTGATATGCGGCTTTCTGAGGTCCCTTTTCCTGCATTGGCTGGGAAAAGGACTAGATTGATTGGTTGCGGCGTTTCTGGAAGCCTAGTCACCTTAGATTGCAGAGATTGGTGCAACGCGCTCATGCTGAATCCTTTATCTCCTCGGAAGCACATTCGCCTTCCTCAACTTCCAAAATGGAGCCAAATGGCTACTCTCCAAGCTTGTATCTTGTGCCTTGAAACAATAGCTGGTGCAGAGTCATTTGTCGTGATTACTTTCTTTTGGCCAGAGAAATCTTTTGCAGCGCTTGGGTCATTTCCCGTTTCCATTTGGCATTTGGGTAGCTAATCCGACTGGACTACACTACCTTCGGAAGATTTCTGGTGCAGTTCTTCTGAACACATGCGCATCTACTTGGGGCAAGATCTTTCAGCACCTCCCCATCCTGTTGGACTTCGGTTGTCATGGGTCATTGGCATGGGCAACTCTTCTCTACTCGAAGGTGAAGACCGATTGTTCTTTGTTGTTCTGGAGGAGAAAGAAACTGAGGTGGTAGAATTAACTTTGCATTCATTCGTCGAGGACATTTGGCAGCCTATTCCCTGGAAGAGAGCTCCTGATTTTTGGAATAAGATCATCTTGTTTGGTCCTGGCAAGTGCATTGTTACAGAAGAGCATGCCATTTCTGGTTTGGCTGACTTGAGGGCAAATCACATGTACTTCATACGAACTTTTCATCACGATGAAAAGAATGAGTACTGGATCTACCAGCAGGGAATAGTTATTGATCCAGTCGTCAACACTACTCTAGCGATCCGCATTAAGCAGGTTCGTGGGGACTGGATTTGGTCGCGAGGAACATGGCTGTTGCCTAGCTATCCGTAATGAGGAACTTCGATTGTGTACCACCTGTAACGTAATTCAATGTACAAATATCTATATTATCACCCTTCGTCAATTATTCCGCGCATATGTATGAGTTTCTACCACAATCACCGTTGGGAACCAGCAGTTACGCATTCGGTAATCAGGAACGTCCTTCCCGCAAAACATCAACAGAGCGGACAAGTATCAAACATCATAAGATGGCATCTCACAGCTACTCATCACCACAAAGTTCACACCACCAACAAGTAGCAAATACCAAAATACAAGCATGATTAGCACATCTAAACCGTCTACCTAGCAATAACACCACGAATCACATTATTCCTCATTGTTGTCCTTGCTGAGCGACCTCTTATATGAGGTGTGTCTCAGCAATTCCCTCACCTTCTTCACCACAAGTGTTGCAGAATCCAGGAGCTGCTTGACCATCTGCAGCTCAGCAGCAGTCTCTTGAATCTCCCTCTTAGCCTTTGCACATTCTTCCTTCCACATCCTTGCCTCCCTTTCAGCTTTTAGGTACCTGCTGGCTTCACCCTGTTCTGTAGGAGACAACAGAGCATCATTTCTCATTTTCTTTCTTGTCTCAAACAGGTTATGAGTTACCTACCCGTAGTATCGTGTTATCGTCTGCAGCTCAACTGCTTTGACATTGGCCTCCGCCTTAGCAGCTGTACATGCTTCTTTCCACGACCTTGCTTCCTCTTCTGCTTTTCCCTTCATTTCCATCAGTTTCTCTAGAACTTTTAGAGTCCTAATATCCCATTCAGGATCTATCCACCTAAACGACGCGCACTTCATGCCGCATCAGTTTGCAGTCACCGATTTCGTCCATATAATTAGCGATTAACCACACTAACATCAAAAGCAGAAGCAACATTTATTAGAAGTGATACAGGTTATCGTTTACCTCACAGCAGCATACATATCGACACCTAGGGTTGGCGCCTGTCTAGTCATACTTCAGATGGACAGGCAACCCGTCCTTGCACTCATTTTCATTAGGATCTATAACGATGACTTCACGAGGACCAGGCGTAGCGATCTGGAGCTTTCGGAGTCTACTCCAAACACCTTTAAAATACATGAATATAGTCTATTAACCCAGATCCCCAAATCTAGAATTCCCCTTAACTAGTATGACAGATCAAAGTAGCATGGCTAAACAGAGGACTGACCTGACTGGAGCGAGTCCTGCTTCTCCGTTCGCCGCTAGGGTCGCTATGATTCGCCATTCCCGCCACGGGCAACAGCAAATCTAAGAACTGACACTAGCTCTAGTCTTTACCACAAGGAAAAGGAGCGTGGTGCCGGTGAGTCTCTTGCAGAGTTGCAGTAGTGTACGCCGAGTCGTCGAGAGAAATGAGATATATACACTTGTCTGCGGGAAAACTTTTTTTTGGTTGTCACGCGCGCTTTTCTCCCACCAACTTACCATAACCGCTCTGTGCTATTGTTGGGGCAGTTACACAATTGTTTCTCAGGAAGGTCCTTCCTGCAAACTGTCAAAAGGACGGACGACCCGATTCTGGATCAATCCAAACAAACAGCATCTTAGCTTTTCCTTCCTTTTTACCACTAGGAAGGTCCTCCTTGCGAAACATCAACAGGCTGGAGTTTCCTCAATCAAAACTTCCCCCTTCTCTATCTATTACCACCATACCTCCATTGTTCTTCCTCTACCTCCATTACAACGCGTATGAATTCTGAATGGTGAGTATGCTCAAAACGAATGAGTTTGGATCTTCTACGGAGATTGTGCATAAATTCGGGATGATCAGTGCATACAACCGCCCAATCATATGTGAGTATTCTATGAGGAAAGATTCGCTCTAAGAGAGACATGCACTTGTCCTGCAATTGTGTGCAGTTAGCCTGAATTGCCCATCGTAGAAATGAAGTCACAGTTTCCTCGCTTGCCATGTCCCACATCTTTGACGCACAGTGCAGCTTCAACCTTTCGACTTGGTACATGTTTGTGACCGAGAGTAAATAAGGCCAGGCATTGCGATTCACAATGATCGACACGTCCGTTCAGAGGGGGTGTGCACACAAGTTCGTCGGTTAATGCCCGGTGCCAGTCGCTAACTGCAATTCTCAATGACCTCCATTGCAATGCGTATGAATTCCGAATGGTGAGTATGCTTGAATCAATTCGTAATAGATTAAACCAAATCGGCATAATAAGATGACATCTCATAGCAACTCATCACCACAAAGTTCACACCACCAGTCGACCAACAAGTAGCAAACATCATATGATGATCCGGTAGCCAACACCAAAACACAATCATGATACAAGTTTCACAATAATCATCACTACTCATTCATAATCATAACTCCATCTCATGTTTGGCCTCCTGCAGCTGTTCCTTCACCTTCTGCACCTCCTACCGTGAATTTTGTGGCCTTGCGGGACTCTCTTGCATTTCTTAATGTTCTTTCAGAAAATCTAGATGTCTCATCTCAGGGCGAGGACTCTATAGGATCTCGAAAGAGATCGGAAACATAATAGAACAAGTAGCAGAAAAAGAGAAAAAGCATCAGTACACACCTAAGGACAAGACAACTGAGGGCGGAGATCATTCTTCTTACCATATACATTGGAATAAAAACGTCAATGAATGGGTAGGATATTGAGTTTTTTTGGTCAGTCTTTTCTTTTAAATTTTCAAGAAGTTCGTTGTCTGTTGGACTGAAACGGGTACTGATAGGCAAGGGTACCCATTTCAGTCCAACTGACAACGAACTTCTTGAACATCTAAAAGAAAAGACGGACCAAACAAACTCAATGTCCTACCCATTTATTGACGCTTTTATTCCAATGTCTATGGTAAGAAGAATAATCTCCGCCCTTAGTTTTCTTATTCTTAGGTGTGTACTGAAGTTGTTTCTCTCTTTCAGCTAGTTGTTCTATCATGTTTTGGATCTCTTTGGAGATCCTAATAGAGTTCTCCCCCGAGATGAGGCATCCAGATCTTCTAAAATAACATTATGATGTTCTTGTAGAACTAAACTACTCCTTGGAGAAATCTCATCTCGATCTGAAAAATAAACTGATCTCAGTCTATAAAAAAACCTGAATCCCTTGAACCCATTTGTATGAGTACAGTAAAACAACCACCACACGCCACAAAACCTGGTTGTTTGCTACCTACATAAACTCAGTTGTGCACCTCCACAAAAATCCATAAAACGAGTGGCTGAAGCACATCTAGAATCTACTAAAATACAAAACCTACTGTAAGATGATGCAAATTGAAAACTAACTGAATCTAACATGAATTGTCTATAGCCTATCAACTTCTAACACCTATCGAAGTGCAAATCTAAAGGTACGATAATGCAATCTAAATCTACCAAATATGCTCATCAATCCTCCAGATCCCCAAATCTAGATATCCCTAACCCTAGTAAGATAGGGGAAAATATAGCGGCTCAAACCAGAGGACCAACCTCGTCTTGCTGTCTCATCCTCTTGTTGCTAGGATGTGGCGGCGCAACCATCTTCCCCTCACAGCTAGGATCCGCCATTCCTACCACGAACTATTGCAGATCTGCGTAGCGGAAGTCAAAAGTCTTTGCGAAGTCTGAGTGAAGTGTCTCGCCAGCCATTCGATAAGTTATTATAGACTCAACTGAAACTTACATGTTGGACCTGGTCACAGTAAAGAATTCGCATGAACTATTAGTAGAGTTTCCCATGTTCTAATCACAACCAACGACTGGTGCAGTGGTAAATAGCACAACCTTGTTCCTTCAGGTCCCTGGTTCGAACCCATGCCATGGCAAATTATTTTTGCAACATTTCGTGACCTATGCTTACACGTGGGACCCTGGAACTATTTATGATGACTTGGAACACTCTATTTTAAAATAATGCTTACATGTGGGACCAAAGTTGGTTTATGACGCCGCTGACATGGCGAAAATGCTTACATGTGGGACCCTGGAAAATTTTATGACGACTTGGAACACTCTATTTTCGAAAAAATGCTTACATGTGGGACCCTACTGAATTTTATGACGACTTGGAACAATCTGTTTTTAAAATAATGCTTACATGTGGGACCGATGTTGGTTTATGACGTTTTTTCAGAGCTTATGGCGTCACAAAACAGCATGGAACAGGGAACGCCCGGCTACAGTGTCAACCGTAATGACGAAATTTTTTTTTGTCACTAAATTTGCTCGGAAGTGAAATATTATGACGAGATCAGCCTGGAACATCATAAATCAATAACGCTAAAATGTGGTTGCGTCATTAGTCAACGATTTTCTTGTAGTGAACCGAGACAAAAGCAAGCTCAAGCAAACAGCACAAACCACCAAAGCAAAGCTCGAAAACCACAAAGAGCTCCCCCTGAAAACATGCAAGCTCCCCCTGTACCAATGCAACTCCCCCTGGACGAATGCATGCAAACCACTTCACAAAACGGAGCAACTATCTCAGCTCAGCTCCGACCGGTCAGACCGGTCCACCTCACCGGTCAGACCGGTGCACTAGATCCGCCTAGATCCTAACACTCACACCGGTGAGACCGGTGAGTGCCACCGATCAGGCCGATGACCACCTGGAAACTGCAAGAGCCCCAAAACAGCTCGAAACCACTCGAAAACCTTCTAAATGCATTCAGTAGACTAAAACATGCACAAACTTCTCCCCCTTGTTGACAATGCATAAATCAAGCCAAAATTAGGAAAATTTCAACCTACAGCTTCTCAAACAGACAAAATTCAACATAGCTTGCTACACATATCCAAATGAGCAAGTTAGATACACTATAGCTACGTATGGACATAAACTACAAGATCACCAAGTTTCACAACCATTGGGCAAATCTAAGATAGAATTGATCATTTTTGCAAAAAATTACCCTCTCATGAGCAAAGTCCTAAACATGAGCAAAACATGTCAAAATGGTAAAGCCACACAAACTTTATGCTAGGACAACCATTCTAAGCATAAAATCATCATAAACACCCACAAGCATCTCATGTCATGTCAAAGCCACTGAGCCATGTGCTTACTTTTATATATGAGACTTCTCATTGGTAAGCAACATACAACGATTTAGCACCCAAAAGCAAGTAAATTTAGCACCCATCGCCGAAATCAGAGGTATGCGTCCGCTTCCAGGCTCCAGCAGATACCGCAATCTGCCGCTGAATTCTTGGAATGGCACTAATTTGAGAAATTTATTGCAGATGGGCCGAGATGGTGGCAAGAGAGATGGAAAGACGCTTGATCCTCCTCTGGCGAAGCGACAACGAAAGTCACAGCCGACTTCTGCAGGCACGTCTGGTCCTCAAATGAGGCAAAGGTGCACGGGGTGGGTCAAGCTCGGCGCCTTCCTACCGCACATGGGGTGGGTCAAGCTCGGCGCCTTCCTGCCGCACACGGGGTGGGTCAACCGCGGGCTGTCGCCTGCCCCGCCCTTCAGAGTTTTCTGCGCCAGATCCTAGGAAGGAGAAAGAGGTAAAACTTAACCCTCCACCAGAAGAGCCACTTAAGATGATGTACCTGCGCAACCACACCTACCAAATGATTAAAGGTCTTAGATGGGTGCCTGAGAATCACTGGTGGGAGAAAACCAAGGACAAACGGGTCGAACCAAGATTTAGGAATGTCGTTCAGCAAACATTCTATTACAACTACAAATACCTACCCACGAAACTGTATCAGCACAGGGTTATAAATTGGGATCTTATGAAGTTGGCCGCGGGAGGGGATATTAAGGTATACTTCGATGATCATCCCATATTGGCTGATTTGGTCTCATTGCATCATCAGTATGTTGAGGATTGGGTGAGAGTTTTTTATGCTACTGTATACATTGCATCGTACATCATGTTCATGTTTCAGGGAACCCAGTACACTCTTTTCCGACACCATATTGCTACCACTCTTGGATTGAGGCATTGTGAATTAGGAAAGTACGATCATAAGACATCCCTACATAATATTGTCTACAGGGATCGTGAACCACCTCGGCGTAGTTTGCTCGGTGGGTCGTTCCCGTCCGACGAGGAGATGGTCGGAATTTTTGTTGAGTCGTTCACAGGTACGCGAGCATATCGCATGCCTAACATGCCTACCCCTAAGGAAAATGTGGTTCACCGGGAACTACGAAAGACACTGTTACCACAGATTGGCAATGCAGAGTCGATCACTAGTCTTCAGCAGTGGCTTCTCCTTCACGTCATGACTGGCCGGCCCTTCGACATTGTGGACTTCATTTTATGTGAGATTGAAGATGTTATCCTTGATGGGTTGACCATGGCCCGACATTTGCCGTATGCTCACTGGATCTCCTTCATCCCGAGTCGTGTTACCAAAGTAGATGAAGATGGGGAAAGGTTGCAAACCAGACCCAAAGATTGGCGTACTAAGTTCATGAATTCCAAAACACATTTCAAGAAATACAGGCCTGCGAGACCAGGAGACAGACGTCGTGGCCGAAGGGCTACAATTGAGCCATCTCCTGATGACATTTGTTCCTTAGACAGCAAAGACAATGAGGCGTCTCCAGTGAGACATCTCCGAGTACATGATGGCGCATCGCTACCCACTACAAAAATAGAAACAGTTCCAGTCACTCCAGCATCAACCAGTGAGCCAATGGACTCTTCCTTCTTTCTGAAACTGATCCTTGAAAATCAGTGCGAGCAGACCAAGTTCCAGTCAATGATGGAGAAGAGGATGGCACACCAGGAGGACTTAAATCACGCACACTCGGAGCAGATAGTACAAATGGTAACACAGCAGTAGCGCACTATGGAGAATTTTGTGACTCAGTCACCTTCACCAAGTTAACGGCTTACCGCCACCACCCGCTCTACTCGCACCTATTGGTCAGACCCCCCTTGCAACTCATGCCTCCTGCTAACTTGGGTAAATCATCTGAAGTCTATGAGCTTCCTCACAGTTCAGCAATTGGTTCACAATGCGTGACAAAAAAAGGATTCCAAAGAAGAAAAGGAAGCAGATGCAACAATACTCAAGGTTCTATCTGATATTGCAACAGAGGAAATGAATAAGGAAGATCCTTTGGTGGCAACAACAAATGATCCGAATGGTCGTGCTATCTCTACCAGTAGTAGTGCAGAACATCCTCGTCACTCTACTTTGCAAGTTCCGGAAGATCCTGCTCCTGCTACCTCGGAAGGCTCTCGTGCAACTGATCCTGCTCCAGCTCCTGCTACGTCGGAAGGCTCTCCTACTCCTGCTCCTGTTACCTCAGAAGGCCCTCCTGCTCCAACTCCTGCTCCTGCTACCTCAGAAGGCTCTCCTGCTCCTGCTCCTACTACCTCAGAAGGCTCTCCTACTCCAGCTCTTGCTACCTCAGAAGGCTTTGCTGCTCCAGCTCCTGCTCTTTCTACCTCAGACGGCTCTCCTACTATTGCTCCTTCTCCTGCTCTAGCTCTTGATGATCCTCTTCACAATCCTATTATATCAGCTCCTTCGAATACCGACGAAAAAGAGGTAGAATGTTAAACATTCCATTTATTGTCATTGATTCCATTTGATTGTTGTATTCGAGTTAAACAATGCATTTTTCTTCACCTGTGCGAACTAACCATAAATAATCATTTTGCCTGGGCTTTGTGCTCAGGTCTTCCCAATTGCTGACCAAGATGAAATTGTACCGAAGTCAGAAGACTCCCAATACTCTTGTACTGGGTTGCAGAATGAGATAGAGGTACCAGCACTTCGTTTTCAGAATAGAACATCGTACTTGTGTCATGATGTTGAAGACTCCGACTTCCATACGATTGAATCCCCTGATTGGATTAACGGCTTGGATCAATGCGGGATTCCTACTGAGAGCCTGTGTGGTTCGAGGACCGGTGGATGGTCGCTTCCTGATGTGATGAGTGACTGACAACGTTGTGTGGACTGACTCTTGGCTAAGTATTGCAGGTGCAGGTTGCGGCCTGACTGGTGTTGGTGCAGGTGAAGAATAAGCGCAAAAGGTCGTTGCCGGTGAGGCCTCCAGGTGTGGAGAAGACAAGTAGGCTTGGTTCGAGGGACCCGGTGGCCAGCGGGGTCAAGTGGGAGCCGCATGGTAGCAAGAACAGCAAGACAAAGTCATGGACAGTTTCTTGGTTGAGCCTCAAAACCAAGGTCGAGCCGGGACTTCGTGGGAGCCAAGTCATGAGTGGTGATTGGCGGGGTTTACAGTGGTTTACCAGAAAACCACTGGGTTGCTTGGTTGAGCCACAAAGCCAAGGCCGATGACTCGGTGTGGCTGTCAGGCCAAAACCGGTCTGACCGGTTGGTGAAACCGGTCTGACCGGTTTGGGTCGTAGGGCATCGAGACGCTTCGAAGCGGAGGACACGCGTCGGGATCGCAAGGCTTGCATCAAGGCGAAGCGAAGTGCGGTCGCCAGGCATCCGTCCGATGGTGCTGCGACGAAGATTTCCCAAAGTGCCCTTCGTGGGTATGTATCCTAGTATTATGTAATAGGGGTAGTTTCGTCTTTCGGTTGCCTCCATATAAACTAAGTAGAGAGAGGATGACAGCCATCTCTTGGAACCCTAGCTCATTTTGCCTTTGCTATTTTCCTTGGGTTTTCTAGGACTAGCTTCAGAGCTTCATGGTGAGATCTTGAGAGAGGGATGGATGATCGGGAGGCAAGCTAGACCTTGTATGAACCTTCATGGTATGTATAGATGATTCATGGTGGTTCCTCAAGGCTTGATTGTGTCTCTCCCGTTTTTCCCTTTTTGGTGATTTTCGGAGTTTATCTTGGTGATTTTCGTGGTGCGGTTTTGGGGGTGTTTCTTTGAGGGATTCTTGTTGGATGTCACGTATGAGGACCTTGTGCCTCTTTGCTTGGTGACTTTGCTCCAGCAAACCCTCCTAAACGGCTTCGATTTGGTGGTTTTCGGTGGAGTTCGTGGAAAGGTGTTCTTGAGGGTTGACTTCCGATTCCTCTTGATTGGGTAGGTTTTGTGGACCGAGCTTCTAGCCAAAGGTAGCCCCCGAGGTACCCCAACTATCCCCAACGTCTCACTTGAATCCGTGGAACAAATCGGGAGATCGATCAAGGAGAAGGTTGAGTTTTTCCCGCGGGCTGAGTTCTTCCCGACTGTCCAGGCAAAACCAGCCTGACCGGTTTCCCAAACCGGTCTGACCGGTTTAGCCCCAGTGGGCTGTCGTGAAGAGTTTTGGACAAGAGAGTTTTCTTCAGGCTATGGCTTTTCCTGTTCAAAGTCTGGAAGGTTCTTGAGGTGGTTTTGCTGGGTTTTGTTCTCAAAGGTCTTTTGGGGATCTCCTGGACAAAACCGTCCTGACCGGTTTGCCAAACCGGCCTGACCGATTTCCCCAGCCTGTGAGAGGCTAAGTCCCAAAGAATCGGTCTGACCGGTTTCAGAAACCGACTTGATCGGTTTTGGCTTCCAGCAGCTGTTTCATGTTGTTTTCCGCTGCGTGTTTTCAGAGGCTGTTGGTTGGATCTTGCTCCTAGGTCCAGTAGCACTCCAGTGGCTACGTGGATTTGGCAAGAGAAGTTAACGGAGGTATCCGAGTGATTTTGGGTTCATAGGCCGAATCCTTGAATAGAATTTTTATCGGCTCCCATTCACTCCCCCCTCTCTAGTACGCCGTTCTGGTCCTTCAAGTGGTATCAGAGCAGGTTACGGGTCTTTATTGACTCTAACCAGTCTAAGATCCAAAGATGGCGTACCAGGAACGGTGATCGGGTCCTCCGCACTTCGATGGGAAGAATTACCAGATGTGGCAGAGACGGATGGCTACGTTCCTTCGTGGCAAGGGTCAGATCCTTTGGGATGTTACGGTGAACACAGCTTATGTTCATCCGATTAACATCCTTGCTCCGGGATCGAGGGACATGCACGACGACAACAATAAGGCGGTCGACTACTTGTTTCGTGCTCTTTGTCAATCCGTATTTGATCGGGTTCAGACAGAGGACCTAGCTTGTAGGATTTGGAGTCAGTTGAAGGATGCTCATGCTGGGAATGCTCAGGTTCAGGCTCGGTTGTATGCGACTTACCGGAGAGAGTACGAGAACTTCACTCATTTCACCGGTGAGTCAATTGATGCCTTGTTCCAGCGGTTGATGGTGGTGGTGAACAACATGAGCGCCAATGTGGACGTGCTCCCGTACGATGATCATGACAGAGCTGTTAAGCTCTTGCACTCTCTAGATCGCACAATTTGGGATGGCAAGTTCGAGGCCATTGTAGAGTCTGAGTAGTATGACACTCTGACGGTGAACGAGCTGTTCTCGAAGCTCAAGTCGGCTGAGGTGGACCGTGGTATGACATCCAAGCTTGAGAGCCTGACTGACTCTCTTAGTCTCGCTCTCATCGGTGGCTCAGGTGCAAAGTCTAACGCTAACCCATCCACCAGGATGTACTCTTTGTCCTCTTTGATGTCTTTGCCAGATGAGGAGTAAAGGACCGGAACTAGCGACCAGAGTGGGGGGGGGAGTGAACGGGAGCCAATAAAAATTCTTCTCGAAGGAGATGGACACTCCAACAAGATGAATAAGGCTTCCAAAGCACGTCTCCGACTCAGCTACCCAAGTTGGCCAAGACCACGCAGCCACTGGAGTGCTACTGGTCCTAGGAACCAACAACCACCTACACCTACTCGAGAACGTAGCGGAACTAGCAACTCGAGCGACACTGACTTTCACCGGTCAGACCGGTGAGTAGCACCGGTCAGACCGGTCCCTGCTGGAGCACCCCAACAGATCCTATGAGCGTCCACAGAAGGCTCCTACACCGGTCTGGCCAGTGTAGCACGCCGGTCAGACCGGTCTAAGCCAGGAAGCCCAAAAATAACAAACCTGACCTTCTGAGCTCCAAAACGAACCAAACTCGAAACAGCAGCAACACGGGACAACAGGGAACTCACCAAGATGTTTGCCGAAGGCAAAACCCACAGAGCCTCTGCACCGGTCAGACCGGTGAGCTGCACCGGTCAGACCGGTCAGGCTGCGACGATCGGGATGAACAGCACCCATGTGTCAACTCCCCCAAATCTAACTCCCGATCTCCCGAATCACTCCACGGATTTGCGCAAGAGTTTGGGGATAGTAGGAACACCTCATGGGCACTCCATAGCCAAGATTTGGTCCACCAAAACTCGCTAAACGAGAGGAATCGAAGAAATCCCACCAAGAACGCCTCTAACCCTAGAGCCAAGAAAACCCCAAAATCGAGTCCCTTTGCTCACGAAATTGGGAGGGGAATCAAAGGGAAAAGAACCACGAAGGGTTCAAGCATACATCCCCCACCAAATCCCAAAGAGAAAGGCCTCAAAACCGCCACGAGAAATTCGCCAAGAAAGGGCTCCGAAAATCACCAAAAAGGAGAAACAGGAAAGACACATCCAAGCCTTGAGGAACCACGCCGAATCATCTATACATACCAAAGAGGTTCATACAAGGTCTAGCTTGCCACCCGATCATCCTTCCCTCTTACATGATCTCACCATGAAGCTCTCAAGCTAGTCCTAGAAATTCCAAAGGAAAATGGAAGGGGAAAATAGGAAAACAAAATCAGCTAGGGTTACCAGAGATGGCTGCTATCCTTTTACCACTTGGGTTATATGGAGGCAAGCCGAAAGACTAAAATACCCCTAAGGCCTAATACTAGGATACAGACCCCCGAGGGGAACTTTGGGAAACTGTGTCTTCGCACCATCAGACGGATGCCCAGCGACCGCAAACTTGCTTAGCCTCGACGCAAGCCTTTCGATCCCGACGTGTGTCCTCCGCTTTGAAGATTCCGGACTACGTCGTCGCACACCGGTCAGACCGGTGCTCCTCACCGGTCAGACCGGTACCCACCGGTCTGACCGGTCTGATGCTGCTGCACCTCAGTCTTCGGTCTTCGGTCTTGGCTTTGTGGATCAACCAAGGAACACAGTGGTTTTCTGGTGAACCACCGGAAACCCCGCGAACTCGGTGTAGCCTCCGCCAATCACCACTCATGACTTAGCTCCCACATAGTCTCGGCTCGACCTTGGTTTTGAGGCTCAACCAAGAAACCGTCCACGACTTCATCTTGCTGTTCTTGCCACCATGCGTCCCACACTTGACTCCGCTGGCCACCGGGTCCCTCGAACCAAGCCTACTTGTCTTCTCGACACCTGGAGGCCTCACCAGCAACGACCTTTCGTGCTTGTTCTTTACCTGCACCAACACCAGTCAAGCCGCAACCTGCACCTGCAATACTTAGCCAAGAATCAGTCCACACCACGTTGTCAATCACTCATCACACTAGGAAGCGACCTACCACCGGTCCTCGAACCACACAGGCTCTCAATCTCCCCCTTGATGAGTGCATTGACAACACACACATTTTGGTAATCAAAGAGAAAAGGAAAGGAAAAGAAACGACTAAAGAGAAACTCCAACAAGTGATCGAAAGCCAAAAGAAAGGCAAAGAGCAAGATCACTTGAAGAAGACAAGTCTCGGACCCCTTAGGCAAGGGCAACAGCTCGACACATCCGAGACAAAACCATGCTCAAGCAAAGAGCACAAGCCACCGATCCAAAGCTCGAAAACCACAAAGAGCTCCCCCTGCACACATGCAAGCTCCCCCTGAACCAATGCAACTCCCCCTGGACGAATGCATGCAAACCACAATGCGAAACAGAGAGCAGCTGTCTTAGCTCAGCTCTGACCGGTCAGACCGGTCAACCTCACCGGTCAGACCGGTGGGCTAGATCGCCCAGCAACCTGACACTCACATCGGTCAGACCGGTGAGCAGCACCGGTCAGGCCGATGACCACCTGGGAAAAACTGGGAACTGCACGAGCTCAAAACTAGCTCGAAACCACTTGGAAACCTTCTAAATGCATGCAGCAAGCCAAAACATGCTCAAACTTCTCCCCCTTGTTGACAATGCATGAATCAAGCCAAAAATGCAAAAAATGCAACCTAGAGCTTCTCAAATAGACAAAATTCAACATAGCATGCTACACACCTCCAAAAGAGCAAGTTAGATACTCGATAGCTTCGTATGGACAAAAACTACAAGATCACCAAGTTTCACAACCATTGGACGAAGCTAAGATAGAAATGACTATTTTTGCGAAAAAACACCCTCTCATGAGCAAAGTCCTAAACATGATCAAAACATGTCAAAATGGCAAAACCACACAAACTTCATGCTAGGACAACCATTTTAAGCATAAGACCATCATAAACACCCACAAGCACCTCATGTCATGTCAAAGCCACAGAGCCACGTGCTTACTTCTAGATATGAGACTTCTCATTGGTAAGCAACATGCAACGGTTTAGCACCCAAAAGCAAGTAAATTAAGCACATATGACATGGGAGCGCATTTTCCAAGCAATTTACATTTCATTTTCAGATTTATAATTGGTACATGAAATGTCTTTGGGACAAAAAGGAACTTATGCCCTTCCACAAGATGAAGCATGGGGGCTAAACATTCATAATGGCAAATGAGCCTTTGGCCCCTTATGATCAAAATAAGCTATCCAACCACAAATTAAGCATAGCCAAGCCACAAAAACATGTCAAGATCATATAAAGGCATTTACTCACAAGAGAGCATACATATGACGATTTTTGAAAAACATAGCCATCAACCATGGATATAAATCAAGTTCATCAAGAGCTAAGCCACACTAAGCCATATCATACCAAACTAGCTCACAAGATCATATATACCATACCATGGTGAACAATGTATATAGGAGAAGCTTTTCCTACCCAATGCATATGATACAAAATGCATGCAACCTATCATACAAAGATGACTATACATCATGATACACATGCAATGCAAAACCAAGAAATGCACAAAAGAAAGCTATACATATGCTACAAAGGAGCTCCCACACACCCAACTCAAGAAATCAAACAAACACCAAGTTCCCCCCGTAAACGAGTGAAAGTTGCTTGATCTAGGGGTTTGGTGAAAATATCGGCTAGCTGGTCATGTGTGGGTACATGGATCAAAGCGATTTTCCCTTTCTCTATGTGGTCTCTCAGGAAATGATACCTCACTTCTATGTGCTTGGTTTTTTAATGGAGCACTGGGTTCTTTGCAATGCTTATGGCACTCGTGCTATCACATTGAAGTGGGACATGGGTATACTCCTCACCAAAGTCACTCATGGTGTATATGATCCAAAGGAGCTGTGAGCAACAACTAGCTGCGGCGACATACTCTGCCTCGGTAGTGGATTGAGCAACACTCGACTGTTTGCGGGAAGACCAAGACACCAAAGAAGAACCCAAGAGCTGGCAAGTCCCAGAGCTGGACTTCCTATCCAATCGACACCCAACAAAATCCGCGTCCGAAAATCTATGAAGAGCCAAAGAAGAAGACGCAGAGTACCAAAGGCCGAAGTCAGGAGTGTGTCAAGCCAGGACACTTCATCACCGACTGTCCGGAGAAGATGGAGAACAAGGACGGCTACAAGCACCGGCCGAGCACGGACGCCAAGTACCGATCGAGGCGCGATCACAAGCACAAGAACAAGCACAAGGACGAGCGACGATCGAGGAAGAAGGACGGCCGCGGCAAGGCCCGAGCGATGGTCGGAGCAAGCGACGTCGACTCCAGCTCTGCCTACTCTTCCTCGAGCTCTAGTAGCAGCGAAGATGAAGGTGATCAGCGCAAGAACAAGAAGTCATCCAAGAACTTGAGCGGGCTGAGCTGCTTCGCAAGAGATGGCTTCTACAGCATGGCACACAGCTCCGGCAGCAAGAAGAGTCACCAGAGCGACTCGGACTCTGACTCTGAGGATGAGGTACGTGACGAACTTCCCTTCTTGCATGAGGAGAGTGAGCGTCTTGGAAAGTTGCTTGATAACCGCGATGACATGCTTAGAGAGGCAAAGAAGATGAGGAAAGAGCTTAGGGCCTCACTAGAAGATGCTAGGAACCAAGTAGCTAAACTAGAAACACAGAACCTCGATGCTAAGCTTGAGATAGATTCACTTAAGGCTTCACCTGTTGTTTCTGATGAGGTTGATTGTGCTGATTGCTCTGTTTTCCTAGCTGATCTTACTGCTCTTAAGGAAAAGCATGCTTCCAAGTGTGAGGAACTAGATGTGCTTAGGGTTGAGTTGGCTGAGCTGCAATCTAGGTCCTCTTTGCTAGGTGCTTGCACGTCCTGCCCTGTGTTGCATGGAAAAATTGATGAATTGTGTGCTCGCATTGTTTCACTTGAGGCTGACTTGAAAGTTCCTATTCCTACTTCTTGCTCTACTTGTGAATTGCATTCTGTGAAGAATCTAGAACTTGCACATTATGTTGATCGCTTGCAGGATCAAAATGATGAGTTCAAAAAGTGTTTGAGTTGGTTGTCGGGTCAGGAGCCTCAGCTTGGTATCATGATAGCGACTTTCAAACGCATGATGGTCAAGCACTTGGGGCTAACAAAATTGGAGAGAGTAGTGGTGTGAGAGATGAGAAAATTGGAGAGATTCCTATCCCACAACAAACAACCCACAAGAACAAGTTTGAGCCAAAACCCAACCATCTTAGAAACAAACTTGACACAACCCCAGATCCACCCATATTGCCTCACCCAACAAATGTTTTCCAAAAACCGATGAGATTTGTGAGCTCAAAGGGAGATGTGGTTGGAGAGAAGAAGGGTGAGAAGCCGAGTGAGGAGAAACCAAGCGAGCAATCCCATCCACAACCAAAAACAAAGCCAAAACCAATCCGGTTCCAATGTGACTATTGTGGGCGAGATGGTCACAAAGAAGAGTTTTGCTTCAAGAGGAAGCGAGAGGAGAGAATGGCTAAGGAGTGGGCAAACAAGGATAGGTACAACCCATCTCATGGTGTGCCTGAGTCTCGTATGCCACTACCTAGGGGTAAAGCCATTGTTCGCATAGTTTCGACTTGGGGAGTCAAGAGTGCTTCGGGAGGAAGGGACCCTGCTGGACGAGTTAATCCGGTTAGACTGGTTTGGAAACTGGTTAGATCGGTTTGGGCTGCTCGTATAGTGAAACCGGTCAGACCGGTTTGGAGGCAGCAGGGTGACCAGTTTTGTTTTCGTGCTCGTGATGAGGCTCGATTCAGGTCCTTTGGTCGTGGTATAGATGTTTGGCATGGTGAGTCTGGTGGTGTTGAGTTTGCTGGACGTTCTCCACCTTGTGCTTAATACGATGGTGGGAGGAGTCGTAGCTTTGAGTTGGAGAGGAGGAACGGTCCACGGTCTTCCTTTCGTGGTTTTCGTTCTCCTCCAGCGAGACAGGGTTGGTTCCCTTGGAGTGGTTCCCGTAGTGGTTTTCGTGGTGGTAGTTTTGATAGGCGTGATGATATGGATTGTGCTAACCCCACTTTGGAGCAAATGGCTCGGCACTGGTTTTACTCTTTTGGTACTAACCCCAGTGCTGAGTCGTTTGTTCACTCACGTGCTCGTTTTTGAATTTCAGGTGGGAGACTTGAGGAATGTTTGGTTGATTGACTCCGGTTGCTCGAGGCATATGACCGGAGACAAGGGGTGGTTCTCAAGTCTCGTCCCTGTGGTGTCCAAGACATACATCACTTTTGGGGACAATGGGCGAGGGCTTGTGCTTTCAGAAGGTGAGATTAAGGTAAGTGACAAGGTCACTCTCAGGCGTGTTGCTCTTGTTCAATCGCTCGGGTTCAATTTGCTTTCGGTGTCCCTGCTTTTGGATGAGGGCTTTGAGGTGTTGTTTCGGCCTGGCGGTTCTCGGATTTTGGATTCTCGAGGGGTCCTAGTGTGCATGGTCGTTCCCGAGGGTCAAGTGTTCCGAGCGGATTTTTCTCAGTCTTTTGGTGTGGAGTGTTGTTTCTTGGCTGGATCTTCAAGTGAGTTGTGGAAGTGGCATAGGAAGTTGGGTCACTTAAGCTTTGACCTTTTGTCTCGCTTGAGTAAACTCAATTTTGTCCGAGGATTGCCACGGTTGAGGTTTGAAAAAGAATTGGTTTGTGCGCCATGTTGGCATGCTAAGATGGTAGCTTCTTCCCATCCACCCCTCACCGATGTGATGACGGAGCATCCATGCGAGCTGCTCCATATGGACCTTGTTGGCCCAGCTCATGTGCGATCCGTGGGTGGGAAGTGGTACGTCCTGGTTGTGGTGGACGACTACTCTCGGTATGCGTGGGTTTTCTTTCTTGAGGAGAAAGGGGAGACGTTTGGTTTTGTTCGAGATCTTGTCTTGAGATTGAGAAACGAGAGGCACGGAGATGCCATAAGAGCGATCCGCAGTGACAATGGCTCGGAATTTAAAAATTCTCGCTTCGAAACCTTTTGCCATGACTTGGGTCTTGAACACCAGTTTTCGAGTCCGTATACACCTCCCCAGAACGGCGTGGTGGAAAGGAAAAATAGAACCTTGTGGGAGATGGCTCGGACGATGCTTGATGAGCATAGGACTCCGAGAAGGTTCTGGGCTGACGCGGTGAATACCGCGTGCTATGTGTCAAACAGGATTTACCTCAGAGTTCACAAGAAGAAAACATGCTATGAGTTGATGCACAGGCGCACACCCAAGGTGAGTCACTTCCATGTGTTTGGGTGCAAATGCTTTATCCTGAAGAAAGGTAAAAAGTTGGACAAGTTCGAGGCTAGGTCTGTCGATGGCATTTTCTTTGGTTACGCGTCTCACTCAAGAGCCTTCCGAGTGCTCAACCTTGAAACTAACCAAATCGTGGAGACTTGCGAGGTTACCTTCGACGAGACACTGCCACGTAGTCAGCTTGTTTTTGAGTGTGCAGGTGAAGATGAACTTGGCGAGGAGATTTTCCAGGAGGAGGATCATGAACATGGAGATGATGAAGACGGCGGTGTGGTGCCCAAGGCTGAGCATGTACCTACTACTTCGACTATGGTGGTGACCGGGCCCTCTCCCACACCTACAATTACAAACCCTGATGAAGGCGAAACTGTGTTGAGGGGGAGGTAGCATCAAGGCGAGAACCTCCCCGGCGAATTCAAGTGGATCACCCAGCTTCGAGAATCATCAGCGACATCAATGAACGTACTACACGGTCGAGGGTTCGAAACAATTCTCACTTTGCTCATGCTGCTTTTGTTGCTACTTTTGAGCCCAAAGACATTGTACATGCACTATCTGATCACAATTGGGTTAATTCTATGCTCGTCCCGGTGTTGCACAGCACAAGGGGTGGTTCTCAAGTCTCGTCCCGGTGGTGTCCAAGACGTACATCACCTTTGGGGATAATGGGCGAGGCGTGTGCTTTCAGAAGGTGAGATTAAGGTAAGTGACAAGGTCACTCTCAGGCATGTTGCTCTTGTTCAATTGCTCGGATGAGGGTTTCGAGGTGTTGTTTCGGCCTGGTGGTTCTCAGATTTTGGATTCTCGAGGGGACCTAGTTTGAATGGTCGTTCCCGAGGGTCAAGTTTTCTGAGTGGATTTCTCTCAGTCTTCTGGTGTGGCTCGTTACTTTTTGGCTAGTTCTTCGAGTGAGTTGTGGAAGTGGCATAGGAAGTTGGGTCACTTAAGCTTTGACCTTTTGTCTCGCTTGAGTAAACTCAATTTGGTCCGAGGATTGCCACGACTGAGGTTTGAGAAAGAGTTGGTTTGTGCGTCGTGTCGGCATGCTAAGATGGTAGCCTTTTCCCATCCACCCCTCACCGATGTGATGATGGAGCGTCCATGCGAGCTGCTCCATATGGACCTTGTTGGCCCAGCTCGTGTGAGATCCGTGGGTGGGAAGTGGTACGTCCTGGTTGTGGTGGACGACTACTCCCGGTATGCGTGGGTTTTCTTTTTGGAGGAGAAAGGGGAGACGTTTGGTTTTGTTCGATATCTTGTCTTGAGGTTGAGAAACGAGAGACACAAAGATGCCATACAAGCGATCCGCAGTGACAATGGCTCGGAATTTAGAAACTCTCGCTTCGAAACCTTTTGCCATAACTTAAGTCTTGAACACCAGTTCTCTAGTCCGTATACGCCTCCCCAGAATAACGTGGTGGAAAGGAAAAACAGAACCTTGTGTGAGATGGCTCGGACGATGCTCGATGAGCATAGGACTCTGAGAAGGTTCTGGGCTGAGGCGGTGAATACCGCGTGCTATGTGTCGAACAGGATTTACCTCAGGGTCAATAAGAAGAAAACTTGCTATGAGTTGATGCACAGTAGAACCCCCAAGGTGAGTCACTTTCACGTCTTTGGCTGCAAATGTTTCATCCTTAAGGAAGGGAAGAAGTTGGACAAGTTCGAGGGTAGGTCTGTCGATGGCATTTTCTTTAGTTACGCGTCTCATTCTAGATCCTTTCGAGTGCTCAATCTTGAAACTAACCAAATCGTGGAGACTTGCGAGGTTACCTTCGACGAGACACAGCCACGTAGTCAGCTTATTTTAGAGTGTGCAGGTGACGAGGAACTTAGCGAGGAGATTTTCGAGGATGAGGTGCAGCAAGGTGATGATGAAGATGGTGGTGTGGCGCCTGCGGCTGAGCTTGTACATACTACTTCGACTACAATCGAGGACGGTCCCTCTCCCACACCTACAACGACGTGCCGAGATCGTGAGGAAGCTCCAGCTGAGGGGGAGGTGGCTTCGAGGCGAGAAGCTCCCCGGCGAGTACAAGTGGATCATCCAGCTTCAACGATCATCGGGAACATCAACGAACGCACTACACGGTCGAGGTCTCTTAATGATTCTCACTTTGCCCATGCTACTTTTGTTGCTACTTTTGAGCCCAAAGACATTGGACATGCGCTATCTGATCACAGTTGGGTCAATTCGATGCATGAGGAGTTGGAGAATTTTGAGAGAAACCAAGTTTGGGAGTTAGTGGAGCCTCCACCGGGGTGTGGAAAAATAAAGAGGGAGAGAAAGGAGAAGTGGTGAGAAGCAAGTCAAGGCTTGTTGCTCAGGGGTACACACAGAAAGAGGGGATAGACTACGAGGAGACTTTTGCTCCTGTAGCCTGTTTGGAGGCAATTAGGATCCTTCTAGCATTTGCCATGGCTAAAGGGTTCAAATTGTACCAAATGGGTGTGAAGAGTGCTTTCCTAAACGGTGTTTTGGAGGAAGAAGTGTTCGTGAGGCAACCACCGGGGTTTGAGAGTGAGAAGTACCCCCACAGGGTGTACAAGTTGAGGAAGGCGCTGTATGGGTTGAAGCAGGCGCCGAGGGCTTGGTATGGTAGGTTGAGAGGGTTCCTGTTTGAGAGAGGTTTTGAGATGGGGAAGGTAGATCAGACCTTGTTTCTCCTTAGGTAGGGCAAAGAGATCCTAATTGTGCAGGTGTACGTGGATGATATTGTCTTTGGTGGCTCGTCTAACTCTTTGGTTGCAAGGTTTGCATAAGACATGAGCAGGGAATTTGAGATGAGCATGATTGGCGAGTGAAGGAAGGAACATTCGTACACCAAGCCAAGTACACCAAGGACATTGTGAGGAAGTTCAAGATGGAGGATTCCAGGGCCATGACGACATCAATGAGCACGACTACAGCTCTTGATGCAGACGAGGACAGTGAACACGTGGACCAGAAGAAGTACCGAAGCATGATCAGGTCACTCTTGTACTTGACGGCAACGAGGCCGAACATCCAATTCTCAGTATGTCTGTGCGCTCATTTTCAAGCGTCTCCAAGGACTTCGCATCGGCAAGCAGTCAAGCGCATATTCTCAACTTCGGCCTTTGGTAATCCGCGTCTTCTCCAATGGATCTTCATGGATTTTCGGACGCAGATTTTGCCGGATGTCGGTTGGATAGGAAGTCCACTTCTGGGACTTGCCAGTTCTTGGGTTCCTCTTTGGTGTATTGGTCTTCCCGCAAACAATCGAGTGTTGCTCAATCTACTACCGAGGCAGAGTATGTGGCCGCAGCTAGTTGTTGCTCGTAGCTCATTTGGATCACATACACCATGAGCGACTTTGGTGAGGAGTTTACCCATGTCCCACTTCAATGTGACAGCACTAGTGCCATAAGTGTTGCAAAGAACCTAGTGCTCCATTCCAAAACCAAGCACATAGAATTGAGGTATCATTTCCTGAGAGACAACATTGAGAAAGGGAAAATCGCCTTGATCCATGTACCCACACATGACCAGTTAGCTGACATTTTCACCAAGCACCTAGATCAAGCAACTTTCACTCGTTTGCGGGGGGAGCTTGGCGTGTGCTTGATTTCTTGAGTTGGGTGTGTGGGAGCTCCTTTGTAGCATATGTATAGCTTTCCTTTGTGCATTTCTTGCATTTTGCATGGCATATGTAACTTGATGTATAGGCATCTTTGTATCTTAGGTTGCATGCATTTTGTATCATATGCATTGTGATAGGAAAAGCTTGTCTCATATACATTGTTCACCATGATGTGCTATATATGATCTTTTGAGCTAGTTTGGTATGATATGGCTTAGTGTGGCTTAGCTCTTAATGATCTTGATTTATATCCATGGTTGATAGCTATGCTTTTGAAAAATGTCAGATGTATGCTCTCTTGTGAGTAAATGCCTTTATATGATCATGACATGTTTTAGTGGCATTTCTATACTTAATTTGTGCTTGGATAGCTTGTTTTGAGCATATGGGGCCAAAGGCTCATTTGCCATCATGAATGTTTAGCCCCCATGCTTTATCTTGTGGAGGGGCATAAGTTCCTTTTTTGTCACAAAGACATTTCATGTACCAAATATGAATCTGAAAATGAAATGTAAATTGCTTGGAAAATATGCTCCCATGTCATATGTGCTTAATTTATTTGCTTTGGGTGCTAAACCATTGCATGTTGCTTACCAATGAGAAGTCACATACATAGAAGTAAGCACATGGCTCGGTAAGCTTTGACATGACATGAGATGCTTGTGGGTGTTTATAATGGTCTTATGCTTAGAATGGTTGTCCTAGCATGAAGTTTGTGTGGCTTTGCCATTTTGACATGTTTTGCTCATGTTTAGGACTATACTCATGAGAGGGTACATTTTCGCAAAAATGCTCAATTCTATCTTAGCTTTACCCAATGGTTGTGAAACTTGGTGATCACGTAGTTGATGTTCATACGAAGCTATAGAGTATCTAACTTGCTCATTTGACCATGTGTAGCATCTTGTGATGAATTTTATCTATTTGAGAAGCTCTAGGTTGCATCTTTTTCACATTTGAGCCTTGATTCATGCATTGGCAACAAGGGGGAGAAATGTTGGTGGAGAAAAGTTGCATTGCATCCCTAGAACCTATCCCAGCTGTCAAGGGGGAGCTTGTGCTTTTCTTTTGAATTTTTGGCTTTTGGGGGTGAGCTTCTACCGAGTTTAATCGGTCTGACCGGTTTGAGAAACCGGCCTGACCGGTTTGGTGGAACCGGTCTGACCGGGTTGGGAAACCGGCCTGACCGATTTGTGCCCTGTGCTGGCACATGTTCAGGGGGAGTGTGCATATGTTCAGGTGGAGCTCTTGTGTGTTTTGAGTTTTGCTTTGGTGGTTTATGCTCTTTGCTTCAGCTTGTTTTTGACTCGGTTGTGTCGAAACATTGAGCTAAGGGGACCGAGTCTTTTCTCTTTCAAGTGATCTAGCTCTTTGCCTTTGTTTGGCTTTCGATCGCTTGTTTGAGTTTCTTTTAGTCATTTCTTTTCTTTTCCTTTTCTCTTTGGTTACCAAATGTGTGTGTTGTCAATGCACACATCAAGGGGGAGATTGAGAGCCTGTGTGGTTCGAGGACCGGTGGATGGTCGCTTCCTGGTGTGATGAGTGATTGACAATGTTGTGTGGACTGACTCTTGGCTATGTATTGCAGGTGCAGGTTGCGGCTTGACTGGTGTTGGTGCAGATGAAGAACAAGCGCGAAAGGTCGTTGTCGATGAGGCCTCCAGGTGTGGAGAAGACAAGTAGGCTTGGTTCGAGGGACCCGGTGGCCAGCGGGGTCAAGTGCGAGCCGCATGGTAGCAAGAATAGCAAGACGAAGTCGTGGACGGTTTCTTGGTTGAACCTCAAAACCAAGGTCGAGCCGGGACTTCGTGGGAGCCAAGTCATGAGTGGTGATTGGCGGAGGCTACACCAAGTTCGTGGGGTTTACAATGGTTTACCAGAAAACCACTGGGTTGCTTGGCTGAGCCACAAAGCCAAGTCTGAAGACTCGGTGTGGCTGTCAGGCCAAAACCGGTCTGACCGGATGGTGAAACCGGTCTAACCAGTTTGGGGTCGCAGGGCATCGAGACGCTTCGAAGCGGAGGACACGCGTCGGGATCGCAAGGCTTGCGTCGAGGCTAAGCGAAGTGCGGTCGCCGGGCATCCGTCCGATGGTGCTACGACGAAGATTTCCCAAAGTGCCCTTCGGGGGCGTGTGTCCTAGTATTATGTAATAGGGGTAGTTTTGTCTTTCGGTTGCCTCCATATAAACTAAGTAGAGAGAGGATGGCAACCATCTCTTGGAACCCTAGCTCATTTTGCCTTTGCTATTTTCCTTAGGTTTTCTAGGACTAGCTTGAGAGCTTCATGGTGAGATCTTGAGAGAGGGATGGATGATCGGGAGGCAAGCTTGACCTTGTATGAACCTTCATGGTATGTATAGATGATTCGGCATGGTTCCTCAAGGCTTGATTGTGTCTCTCCCGTTTTTCCCTTTTTGGTGATTTTCGGAGTTTATCTTGGTTATTTTCGTGGTGAGGTTTTGGGGGTGTTTCTTTGAGGGATTCTTGTTGGATGTCACGTATGAGGACCTTGTGCCTCTTTGCTTGGTGACTTTGCTCCAGCAAACCCTCCTAAATGGCTTCGATTTGGTGGTTTTCGGTGGAGTTCGTGGAAAGGTGTTCTTGAGGGTTGACTTCCGATTCCTCTTGATTGGGTAGGTTTTGGGGACCGAGCTTCTAGCCAAAGGTAACCCACGAGGTACCCCAACTATCCCCAAAGTCACACTTGAATCTGTGGAACAAATCGGTAGATCGATCAAGGAGAAGGTTGAGTTTTTCCCGCGGGCTGAGTTTTTCCTGACTGTCCAGGCAAAACCGGCCTGACCGGTTTCCCAAACCGGTCTGACCGGTTTAGCCCCAGTGGGCTGTCGTGGAGAGTTTTGGACAAGAGAGTTTTCTTCAGGCTATGGCTTTTCCTGTTCAAGGTCTGGAAGGTTCTTGAGGTGGGTTTGCTGGGTTTTGGTCTCGAAGGTCTTTTGGGGATTTCCTGGACAAAACCGATCTGACCGGCTTGCCAAACCGGCCTGACCGGTTTCCCTCGCCTGTGAGAGGCTAAGTCCCAAAGAATCGGTCTGACCGGTTTCAGAAACCGGCCTGACCGGTTTCAGAAACCGGCCTGACCGGTATTGGCTTCCAGCAGCTGTTTTGTGTTGTTTTCCGCTGTGTGTTTTCAGAGGCTATTGGTTGGATCTTGCTCCTAGGTCCAGTAGCACTCTAGTGGCTACGTGGATTTGGCAAGAGAAGTTAACGGAGGTATTCGAGTGATTTTGGGTTCATAGGCTGAATTCTTTAATAGAATTTTTATCAGCTCCCATTCACTCCCCCCCCTCTCTGGTTCGCCGTTCTGGTCCTTCACCTACAACCAAAACGGAGAGTTCTACGGCCTCGACATCACGTAATGCATGAGTCATGCTATGCATATAACGAACCCAATACTCCCTACGCATGCTTTTGTTTGTAATTTTTGATGTAATCCTTGAATCATGTCACAATACCAATGTTTGATGACAGGAAGGAATGTGTTCATCTCCAATGTGGGCATGATCAAGGAGTATGCAACGTGACGTGCTCATGATCATGTAGTACTAGACGAATCGAATCGACGAAGGAAGGGATCTGTTGATCTCCAATGTGGGCATGATCGAGGAGTATGCAACGTGATATGCTCATAATCTTGTAGTACTAAGCGTATCGAATCGACGAAGGAAGGGATGCGTTGATCTGCATTGTGGGCATCATCGAGGAGTATGCAACGTGACGTGCTCATGATCATGGAGTACTAAGCGAATCGAATCGATGAAGGATGGGATGTGTTGATCTCCAACGTGGGCATGATTGAGGAGTATGCAACGTGACGTGCACATAATCTTGTAGTACTAAGCGAATCGAATCGACGAAGGAAGGGATGTATTGATCTCCAATGTGGGTATGATAGAGGAGTATGCAGCGTGATGTGCTCATAATCATGTAGTACTAAGCGAATTGAATCGACGAAGGAAGGGATGTGTTGATCTCTAGTGTGGGCATGATCGAGGAGTATGCAACGTGATGTGCTCAATATCATGTAGTACTAAGCGAACCGAATCGACGAAGGAAGGGATGTGTTGATCTCCAATGTGGGCATGATGAGGAGTATGCAATGTGACGTGCTCATGATCATGTAGTACTAGGCGAGTCGAATCGACGAAGGTAGGGATGTGTTGATGTCCAATGTGGGCACGATCGAGGAGTATGCAATATGACGTGCTCATCATCTTGTAGTACTAGGCGAGTCGAATCGACGAAGGCAGGGATGTGTTGATGTCTAATGTGGGCACGATCGAGGAGTATGCAATGTGACGTGCTCATCATCTTGTAGTACTAAGCAAATCGAATCAACGAAGGACGGGATGTGTTGATCTCCAATGTGGGTATGATCGAGGAGTATGCAACGTGGTGTGCTCATGATCATGTAGTACTAAGCGAATCGAATTGATGAAGGAAGGGATGTGTTGATCTCTAATGTGGGCATGATCGAGAAGTATGCAACGCGATGTGCTCATGATCATGTAGTACTGTTGACAGATAAAACTCGTATCCACCTATGATCCGCAAGCGTACGGACCTACACCTTTTTCACCACGGGGATTCCCTAAGTTCTTATCAATCCGCGGAGCAAGGGGATTACAAGCGTTTGATCTAGCACTACTGACTAACTTAACCAAACCCTAAACTACGGTTAATCTAGAGAACTACTATGCTACACTAGAGAGAGCGATTAAACTCACAAGATATATAAAAGACACTTGCCCAAGGGGAACATGCAACCGCTTAAAGATACAAAAACCGATCTAATCTACCGGGGGTTGTGACCATGGTTTCGCCCTTTCCCTCCCCCTGTACTGTCACTACGCGGAGGTATTCGTGACTAGACCTATGATGATCATGGCGTATTGAAGGGTTCTAAGGGAGAAGTGAGATCTATACTCCCAACATGGCATGGTAGCTAACCTTAAACATGAAAGCATCTTCAACACTAGATGATAGATTGAAACCATAAAAGTTGCGATTACATCTCAAGATCGTTTACAACCCATGGACAAATGAGAAGATTACCCCATCTGCTAGGCATAGCACCGTTGATCATGGTGACGCTTCTGACGGTGTCTTCCTTCTCCTCCGGGGGTGTCATGGCAGGGCCTTGACGTCCTCCTTCTAGTAGAGTGATCCTTCTCGCGAATGATCTCTCTCCTCTCCTTCCTCTCTAGATTGTGGATGGCCTCTTGGGCGAATGGCTCTCTCTCTGTGAATGGCGGCACCTCCACGGCTTTAGGGTTGCATCTTCTTCAGGCTCAAGAAAGGGGGGGGGGGCGAACCGACACGGGAATGGGCCAGGCCGGTCGGCCTGGGCCGACTGGCCTAGGCCCATCCCGGCCCGGTTCGGTCGCCCCTTCGCTCCCGTGGGTCCTCTTGCCATTTTTCAATTTTCCCCCTTCACTTGCATCATTTTGGCGACGTCATCCTCACGTCCAAGATTGAGGGTCTTCTCGCATGAAGTTCGGTCTTTTACGCTTTAATCCTCGGAGATGTTCCTTTGTAACACTTCGGTCTTTGCCACCTTTGGGATTTATTTCATCATGCACTTGAACACGAACGGGACTCCTCATTTGCTCCTTTGAACTTGTTGTGACTCCGTCCTTTTAGTCCATGTTTTCCTGCAAAAACATAACACTTCCAAATGCACATACAAAGATGAACTTGTTATATCATTAGTGTGCCTAGTGGCGGGTCAGTTTCATAATCAAGCTCAAACCAAAGTGTAATGAACATGTTTGGTGCACCAAAATACACCATCAACATATCCCCCATGCTTAGATCTTGCTCGTCCTCGAGCAAGTCCTCGTAAAAGAACTTTTGTCCAAGGTGTTGAAAACGTGCTCCGCTAATTCTTCCTTCACAAGTTAGTCAATCCTTCATCTTTAATATAATAAACATAAGGCAATGATCATGATACATAAACATGGGCGTTTAGAATTTTTACCAAATCGAGATTTACCCCACAACTCGTACCTTTCACTCGAGGTCCTCAATTCCAGTCATGCTTACTTCTTTGCTTCCATCGGAGGGTTTTCATGATCTTTTCAAAAATAAAATTCCTGCAACAAGTATTAGACAAAAACCTTTCTCCAAGTTCTTACATGTCGCTCATATGAAGTGGCTATCCTAAACAATTCATAAACTCTCACCTCCCACAAGTCTCTCATATTATCATGTAAGGTAGAGCTATAGGTATGGCTAGTGAAATCAACACAAATATTGTCAAGCTAAGAAATTCCTCTAATGGTTGTTTACCTTTCAAAGCCAATGATCATGAGAGTTAAACCATGATGTGGGGATGTCAAGGATAAGAAGATATAGAATGGTGGACATGTGCAAGGGCAAAAGAAAATAAGACTACGAGGCACCGATGACGTCCGCGTTGTCGGATTGCACATGGTTGGAAAAACGGAAGATTCATCTCTTAACAACAATGTGGCATCCTTCCTTACACTTTATTTAATCTTCACTTGATTCATCCCTCTTTATATCTTTCTTGCTTTTCCTCTTTCTTTCTTTCTTTCTCTCTCTTTTTTTCTTCTCTTTTTTTTCTTTTTCTCTTCCTCTCTTTTTTTTCTTTTTTCTCTTTCTCTCTTTTTTTTCTTTTCTTTTCCATACACATATTTTTTTTACTTCTCTCTCTCTCTTGACATCTTTACCTCTCTTCCGAAGCTCTTTGCTCATCTCTTCTTGCATAAATACAATCTGAATTTTAAATGAAAACCATGCTAGAGACGAGACGAAACTTCGAACATAGGTTGTGTTCAAGGAATACGATGTACAAAAGAGAGTCTCGTTACCGAATATATGACGAGACTAGCAATAAAAGATATATACAAGGACATGATCATTGCTCGAAATTAAAACTTCCAAGAGAGAAGGATCCTAGCCCAACTCATCATGCTAACTGCACTTATGGTTGAGCGGATATTGAGTTGGCCTTGTATAGGATTATTTTCTTTGTCTCTCAACATGGAGAAAGAGAGTTTGCTAACCTTTATTACAAGGGTTTTTCATATAATTTTCAGAAATAAAACTCCTCCAACATTAGCATCAAACTTAGCACAACCGAAACAAGGTTCTAGATCAAAGCATGGTGCGGGTACTTTTAAAGGTAAAAACTCCACTAAGCACCACGGTAAACATTTCAAACCAATCGCTCATGCTTATATATCAAAAATTAAGGAAAAACATACGAGTAAAGGAAGAAAAAGCATTGCATGAGACCAAAATTAAAAGACACTTTTTATTTGATTTTTCGACTCGAACACTAAATTAACACACTTCAAACTTGAAAATTTAAAAGCACACCTAAAAAATTTAACTCACAAACTCTAAACCAAACCAAACTAAACTCACTAAGGCAAAATTTTTAAGATCTAGCTAGCTAGCTCTCCCCCACGCTAAAATCATACGACGTCCTCGTCGTATCTTACAAAAATCCTAAGGGGGAGAACCCTAACTTTCTAGTGGAACTTCCCATAGTCGTTGCACCACCTTTTCTTCATGTTGCCGACCATCCCGAATAACTTCTTCACGTTCCTATTAAGGAACTTGTAGTCGTCATCGACTACTCGTTCCAAATCCTCCATTCTCTGCCTCATCGCCTCCATAGCTTGGAAACACTCCTCGACCGATGCGTAGAGGTCCGAGATGGAGTGACGGCAAGCCGCACAACATAACAGATGCATCCCGAATGGGTCGTCGTTGCCGTGGTCGTCGCCGTTGTCACCATCACCACCGTCGTCGTGATCTCCACCACCGTTTGGACCTTCGGAAGTCTTCTCTTCAGGCACCTCCTCTCAATAGAAGAGGTCATTGTCGTCCCTTCCGGCGGCTGCCGACGAGCTCGGGCTGCGGTCGTCAGAGTAGTCACTCCCCCCGTAATCCTTCGGCTTGGGCGACTCCTCCTTGTAGTCTTTCCTCTTCATGCCCCGGAGTCGCTCCGATCTACGGACGGGAGTTGAGACCTCCTCCTTGACATGGCGGCGAGATGCAATCGGCCCGGTCGGGACACGCCCTCCGCAACGGATGCGGGCAGTCCTCTTGATCTCCATTGTAGGCTTGAGCTTGCATCGCTTCGCCACCTCTAGCTTCAAAGGCTTCTTGGCACCTAGCTTGATCTCCTTGCTCCTTGGGGACGCCATGGCTGCTGCTTGGGTGCAAAAGGATGTGAATTGGGATGGATTCCTGAGCTCCAATCTCATTCCTTTAAATAGTCCGAGAAGGAATGCCCTAGAACCCATCTTTTCCTTTTCTTGACTTCCCTAAAATTCTCTGACCAAACAAGGAAGTCGAAGACGCGCGTCCCAGAGAAAAACGGGGGCGAACCGCCTCCCGGGCCTCCTGGGCCGATTGGACCGAGCCGGCCGGCCTGCCCTAGTTCGCGGACCGGTTCGGTCCGGTTTTTCGCGTGCTCCACTATTTTTTAATTGTTAGCCCATGTAGAAAAGTTGGCCTGGTAAAACTTTGCGAGAAACTCCAGAAAAATAAAATAAGATATATTTACAAAAAGCTCACCTTGTTTTACGTCCTAGGTTTGACGTTCGGGCTCATCCTCCATGATGAAAATATCAATATGGTGAAGGGGCACAACGTCGGGTTCGAAATACATCTTAAGCCGTTGACCATTCACCATGAATTGATCTCCGTTCATATCCATGATGGTAACCGCTCCATTGGAGAGCACCGAATGAACAATGTAAGGTCCATCCAACTTGCTTTGCAATTTACCCTTTCCAAAAGTTTTGAATCTCGAATTATAGAGGAGGACCTTATCTCCTTCTTTAAACTCCTTCTTCTTTAATCTTTTGTCGTACCATCTTTTGATTCTGTCTTTGTATATGCTTGCGTTTTCATAAGCTTTCAACCTCATCTCCTCTAGCTCGCTAATTTGGATTCTCCGTTTTACTACCGCGGCATCTAGATCGAGATTAATTTCTTTTATTGCCCAATATGCCTTGTGTTCTAGCTCAACCGGAAGATGACAAGCTTTGCCATAAATAAATTGATATGGGGTCATACCTATCGGTGTCTTGAACGCCGTTCGATATGCCCACAAAGCTCCATCCAACTTCTTTGACCAATCCTTGCCTCCCTTCTCTATAGTCTTGTTAAGGATGCTCTTTAGTTGCCTATTCGATGTTTCCGCTTGTCCGTTAGTTTGTGGGTGATAAGCCATAGAGACTCTATGTTCGATTCCCAACTTGGACAAGCATTTCTTAAAGTTCTTCCTAGTGAAGTGAGTTCCTCCATCGCTTATCAAAATTCTCGGGGTACCGAAGCGAGGGAAAATCACACTCTTAATCATTGCGATGGTCTCTTCCGTGGAAGCTTTATGACATGGCATGGCCTCTACCCACTTGGATACATAATCAACCATAACTAGGATGTGCTCAAATCCATGTGAGTTTTTGAAAGGCCCCATGAAGTCAATTCCCCAAACATCGAATAAATCGATTTGTAGATTGTAATTTAAGGGCATAGCATTCCTTTGAGATATGCTTCCAGTCCTTTGGCATTCGGGGCATGATGCAACATATCTTGTAGTATCTTCATGCATCTCCGGCGAAAAGAATCTGGTGGACCACACTTTTGCTTGGGTTCGAAAATGACTGTAGTGTCCACCGTACTCCGCCGAATGACACTTCCTCAAAATTTCTTGCCTCTCTTCTCTTGGTACACATCTTCTCATTACTCCATCATTCCCAAGTTTAAAGAGGTAAGGCGAATCCCAGAAATATTTCTGGCTTTCGGAGATTATCCTCCTTTGAGTGTTTTTATATAGGTGATCAAGAGGCATTCTCCGAATGACTCGAATGATATCGATCATCCAAGTATTCTTGTCGAGTATTCGGTAGAGGTGGTCGTCTCTCATCTTATCCTCTATGGGCTCTTTGTCATCTTGTCCACGGTTCATCCTAGACAAATGATCGGCCACACATTTTCCACCCCCTTTTTATCACGAATTTCCACATCGAACTCTTGGAGAAGAAGGATCTAACGAATCAATCTTGGTTTAGCATCCTTCTTAGACAAAAGATACTTGATGGCCGCGTGATCGGTGTAGACAATGACTTTCGTGTTCACGATGTAAGATCTGAATTTTTCGAAAGCAAACACCACTGCTAGCAACTCCTTTTCCGTAGTGGCATAATTTAATTGTGCCTCACTAAGAGTTTTACTAGCATAGTATACGGTGTGAACTCGGCCTTCCTTTCTTTGACCTAAAACTACCCCTACGGCATAGTCACTTGCATCGCACATGATCTCGAAAGGTTGACTCCAATCTGGAGGTTGAATGATAGGAGCGCTTACTAAAGCATTTTTCAAGGTTCGGAATGCCGCTAAGCACTTCTCATCAAAGTCAAAAGCCACATCTTTTTGAAGAAGTTGTGTTAAAGGCTTAGTGATCTTTGAGAAGTCCTTAATAAATCTTCTATAAAATCCGGCATGACCTAGAAAGCTCCTCAAGGACTTTACATCCGTTGGAGGTGGGAGTTGCTCAACTGTATCCACTTTGGCTTTATCCACTTCAATTCCTCTCTCGGATATAACGTGTCCGAGCACTATGCCTTGCCTTACCATGAAGTGGCACTTTTCCCAATTTAGCACTAGATCGACCTCCGCACACCTCGTGAGAACCTTGTCTAAGTTTGCCAAGCAATCCACGAATGTCTTCCCATAAATGGAAAAATCATCCATGAGCACCTCGACAATTTCCTCGATAAATTCCGAGAACACTGGCATCATGCAACGATGAAAAGAGGCAGGAGCGTTGCATAAACCGAAGGGCATCCTTCTATACGCAAACGTTCCATAAGGGCAAGTAAATATTGTCTTGTGTTGATCATCTAGGTGAATAGGAATTTGCATGAACCCCGAGTATCCATCAAGAAAGCAAAAATATGCGTGGTTTGCTAATCTCTCGAGCATCTCGTCTATGAACGGTAGGGGGAAGTGATCTTTCTTCGTTGCTTTGTTTAGCTTTCGATAATCGATACACATCCGCCATCCTGTAACAGTTCTTTGCGGTATTAATTCGTTCTTCTCATTCTTCACCACAGTCAAACCTCCTTTCTTCGGCACACAATGTACCGGGCTCACCCACTCGCTATGCGACACCGGGTAGATGATTTCGGCATAAAGTAACTTGATGACCTCCTTCTTCACTACCTCTCATGATGCGAACATCCCCACTGACCGTACTATGACACAAGTGGATGAACACAACACACTAATAAATATAAACCAAGGACCAATTACACGAAGTCATGCCAAGAAACTACAACAAGAGGTGAACTCTCTCCTAGCTGAAATTAACTTTAACATATCTGAGAATGTTATACTACCTAAATGTTCTACATTGGTTGTACTTAGGTATATATGTGAGAGGGGTGGTGCACCTATACACGGAGAGGAAGCAAAGAAGAAGAAAGAAGTGGATCAGTTCGGACCAAGGATGATCCAGCAAAGTTCAGTTCGGACCAGTTCACACACATCAGTTCGGACAATCAGTTCGGACAAGTTCGGACCGGCATAATGATTTGATCATACTCTTAAATCCTGATAGCTCTAGAGCTGCATGAGTACTTCATGGAACCGGCTTGAAGTTAACTTTCCAATGCAAGAAACCGCATGTCCATTAGACTTCCCAATAAAGAGTTATGACCGATTTAGTGAAGACTGTGCAGGGATTTGAGTTCGTGGTGTCTTTTCACATAGCATAACTCCAGAAACTCAAAGGTCCATTCACACCCAACAAGGAGGGTTGTTCCTTGTATAAATACCCTATGTATTTCTGAAATAATCAAGACTTTTGATAATGAAATAGAACCCCTTTGTTAAGCTGTGTGCTAACAAATTCAGAGAGTGATTCTCTACCCCTTTGCTCTTGTGATTTCCTATAGGATTACATCGGTGGCCGCTTCATCGGCACCCAATCCATGCTCCTAGTACTTCGTGTTCAGGTTGCATAGGTTGGTTCTTTGAGAGTGTGATTCGGCGAATCCTTGATTCAGGCTGCCGTATAGAGACGGTGGTTGACTTCTTATGCGTGTCGTTAGGTTGCACTACCTATCCGGCTGCTCACAGCTATTTATCTTGGCTGATTTATCAGCTAGTTATCTTGTTCAAGATCCTACGTCGTGAAGATCGGGACAACATCCGTATCATCTGGTATCAAGAGCCATCGTTGCCACGGTAGGATTTTCTTTACCCTTAGCTACATATATTTTTGCCTTTGTCCTATCCACCAAAAAGCCATAAAATTGTCATATCCTTTTGTTACAATCTGTTTATCTAGTGAGTTTGGTTAAGTTTCAGTCCATTAGAGTCCTTGTTTAGTTGCTGATCATATCATCATTTGCGTGTCCTTTTTGTGCCTTTCTATATATCTGAAAATCCCCACAAAAAGAAGTAAAACATTTCTATCCTTTGTGAAAACTTTTGTCCTATTAAGATAGTTGCTGGTTATATTGGGTTCTATCATCTTAAATTTGTGCAAGTGTTATATCTGATCTTGTTTAGTATTGTGCAAAAAAAAGTGTCAAAAAAAGAGAAGAAAGAACGCTGGAAAAAAAAAGTTGTTGAGAAAGTTAAAAAAAAGAGAAAGTGTTGGAAAGAAAGAAGAAGGATCAGATTGTTGGTATGCACAAGTGTTTGAACCTTCATATCAATTTGTGTAACCAGATTGCTATCATCATTTTGGTGCAATTTTGCTAGGTGATCTCTTTAAATCAATCATCACTAGCATATTCCTTGTTTGCATCAAATCTGAATTCTGTCTTTTGTGCGTGTGTTGCTACATCACATCTTTTATATCTTGTGATCAGCACTAGGCATTGAATCTCTAGTTTGGATTGTTACTTATCTTTACAACAACTAGAATTCAGATTGCTCCTTGTGTTTATACCCTACCAAGCTCTACATAAAAGCCATAGTGTACGGTTTTCTGATCTTGTATTCGCTCAATTATCACTACTCTTTACCACCAATGGATTGCCTTAGTAACTTGCAGGGAAGCATAAGAGTTTTGGTTGGTAAGAGAAGGTGAGGTTGTGAGTTCCACATATTATCCTATTCCACATATATGCTTGCTCTTTTGTAGACATTAACCATGACAGGTCGAATGTATACAAGACTTCCATTCTATGGAAGTACTAATCCGGAGGAATTTCTTGATTAGAAAGAACAAATGGAGTATGAACTTGAACTCCAAGATTTTCCAGAAGCAAAGAAGGTTTCACAAGCCATACTTGAGTTTGAAGATTATGCTCATGAATGGTGGAAGAAATATTCACATAAGCGCTTTGTCAAGTGTTGGGAAGACTTGAAGAAATCTATGAGAAAAGAATTTGTCCCACGTGAGTATGAGCTGATTTTACTTCGTCATTTAAAGTGCATCAAGTAAGGAAGTAAATCTGTTCGGTCATATCATGATGAGTTATCTTTTGCTATGCGTCGGGCAAATATTGTTGATGACATGGATGCAAAAGAATACTTCATGAGAGGTCTCAATGCTACTATTGTTGCTGCAATCAAGGGAAAGTATGCAAGAAGTGTGCACAATCTTTTGGTATATGCACTCATAGAAGAGAGAAAAAATAAAAAGCTGCAGCAAGATAATATTTCAAAGTGCATTAATTTGTGCAAAGACATTGCTACAAGGTTACATGATGAGTTGAAGCCCAAAGTGCCATTTGTTGTCGGAAGTAAACAAGCAACAACTCAATGCAAGAAGAAACGATCTATTGTCACCATGTGTGAATCAATAGATGCTAATGTTAAGTGCGTTGAAAATAAGAGCATTGTTGTGCATCAAGAAGACAAGTGTGAGCCAAAAGTTGACATGGGAAGTGATATGGTGATTGATCTTTCTATCAATTCTAGTGGAAGAACTTATCCCAGTGTTATGGCTATCCAGGATTTTAGTTTGGACTCTGAGTTTCGAAGACTGAAATCAATGAAGTTCTCTCCAATGATTATTTGAAATCTGAGCATGAACCATTTGGAGATGTTGCTGCACATACCGTGCAAGATGAGAATGGACAGTGCCACAATCATTTGCAAACAAGAGAAATAATTGAAAGCAAGAAAGAGGTGGTTGTTGCTGATTTTCAAAGTGAAGGTGCTTATTTTGTTCAGCAAGAACATGGTAAAACATCTTCTCAGGTTCAGATTCTAAGAGCTGATGTTCCTACAAGTTCTATGCCTTTTTCAAGTACCATTTGTGATGAAATTAAGTGCCGCAATGTTATTGATAGTTGTGATATGCAGCAAGGTGGTGAATCAGTGTCACTATAAGATTCAGAGTATGTTTCGACACCCATTTTTAGAGTTGCATATAATCTGAATGAAAAGAGAGACCAAATGTTTGGTTTGAGGGAAGATTTGGAGAAGAAATATGTTGCTAGTGCATCACCAAGTGTGATTGATGAATCTGTCCAAAAGCAAATTCAACATGTTCCACTTGATCAATGGTTGCAACATGATGTTGTTCCATACTTGAAAGAGATGTCAACATGTACTACATCATCAACTGTAGTATGTGAGGAATTATTGGACAGAGATGCTGAAATTAAGTGTGCTAATATGCCTCATGAAGTGCAGATTGAAGGCATAACTTATATTAATAATTCCACTGAAATTGTTGGTGTTCCATTACCACTGGAACTTGTTAAAGTTGGTTGTTCCACTTTGAGCTTTGTTGGTCAATGTTTAGTTGAGGAATTCACGAAGGAAAGTGACCATGCAGTTACTGCTCCAAATATAGTTATGAAGGCTTTGCATCAAAACCCATGTGAGATTGAGAGCCACATAGCCAAATTGAGTGCAAGGGAAAATAAAAGTGAGCTGTGTGATTCCACAAAATGTGACCACAATGAGTGTGAGGGATATACACCACATAAAAAGACAGAGCTTGATTACAAGATGTGTGAGGATGTTTATGATTCTAACCCACTCATCCCTACTTCTTGTGTTGTCTCTCAAAGTGTGCAGGTTAGCAAAGAAACTGAGAAAGAGGTGATTTCTCCTCACACAACACCACTTGTTGAGAGAGGTGGGAATATTGTTGTTGTACAAAACAAATTTGTTGCTGCCATAAACATGAAGCATGAAGATGAAGGAGGTAAAAATTCAGAAGTGCAAGCCATTGTGTATACTGAAAAGTAATGAAAATAATTCAGATCTGAATTTGCAAGGTAAAATGGATAATAATGATGATAAAACATCTGCTGCAATTTCAATTGACCTTACTCAAAGTTTTTATTCTGATTCAATCCATTCACAAGTCAATTCAAGTGCTAAAATTTTGCGAGTTGATAACCTTTGTTCTAGTTTGCGTAACTTCTATTCTATTTTGAAACCTTGTGATACCTTACATGATAATAAATTTCACCATGTTCGATTGATTACTCATGCTGAATTTGTCAGAAGAATATTTCCTTCTAATTGTTTTAGTTACACTATGCTTGATAAACCTATTGAGATTAATGAAATGCTTCAAAATGTGTCTATGCTAACATCCATGACATCTTTGAATAATGTTCATAGCTGCAAGTTTACTTTCAATTTGATTGTTGAACATGTTGTTGATAAGTTCTTTGTAAGTTCTATGTGCATAACATGTGACAAGCTTGCTGAATTTAAATTGAACATGTCAGACGACAATCATTGTGTGCCATACTTTTCTGGTCATAAAGTGAATAAATTTTTTAATACTTGTGATATTGAGAGAAAAATATTGTTCCCATGCTCATATTGTTCATCAAAAGAAAGAGACCTTGTGCAAAGAATAACAAACTCTTCACCCAAATTTTTTCTATCCACATCAAAGAGCAATGAATTTGGAAGGATGCATCTAAACCTTCAAAAGAACTGTACAAAAATAATTATGAGAATGACAACAGATCAATGTTTTCTTCAAATTTTGAAATGTTCAATGTTGCAATGATGAAATTAGAGATTTTGAATAAATTGTGTTGCTTGCAAGAAATTGTTGTTCTTCCATCTACGAAGTTGTTTGCAGGATTACAAACACCAAGAAAACATTTTCAATGTGAGTTTAGAAAAATGAATTTGATGTTTCTAGTTTGTCCAAATAAAGTGCATAACTCATATATGTCATGTTATCATTATGCATCAATGAATATGGATGAGAAAGGAAGCAATGAGGGATCTAACTTGATTGATCATGAAAAATGCTATATATATCCACCCTCTACCTTTTATAGATTGATTTCAGGTCAACAAAAGCTAAGGACAGCTTTTCTTCAAGGGAGGGAGGATGATGCGGCCCGGTCGAAGACTTCAACAAATACTATCAATATTGAACATTCATACAAGGTGAAAGCTATACTTAATTCCAAATCTTACTATTTTCCTTTAGGAAGGCTGCTACTTGGCTTGTATGATTACAGACTCAAGCACATTGCTATATTCGACTACAACAATGATCATCAACATGACCAAGCCCACAATAATCAGAGTCGAGGACGACTCCTTTTTCAAGAGAGGGAGGATGATGCGGACATCCCCACTGACCGTACTGTTACACAAGTGGATGAACACAACACACCAATAAATATAAACCAAGGACCAATTACACGAAGTCGTGCTAAGAAACTACAACAAGAGGTGAACTCTCTCCTAGCTGAAATTAACTTTAACATATCTGAGAATGTTATACTACCTAAATGTTCTACATTAGTTGTACTTAGGTATATATGTGAGAGGGGTGGTGCAGCTATACACGGAGAGGAAGCAAAGAGGAATAAACAAGTGGATCAGTTCGGACCAAGGATGATCCAGCAAAGTTCAGTTCGGACTAGTTCACACAGATCAGTTCGGACAATCAGCTCGGACAAGTTCGGACCTGCATAATGACTTGATTATAACTCTTAAATCCCAATAGCTCTGGAGCTGCATGAGTACTTCATGGAACCATCTTGAAGTTAACTTTCCAATGCAAGAAACCGCATGTCCATTAGACTTCCCAATAAAGAGTTATGACCGATTTAGTGAAGACTGCGCAGGGAGCCAACAGTCACACGAGGTTGTTCGGGATTTCAGTTCGTGGTGGCTTTTCACATAGCATAACTCTAGAAACTCAAAGGTCCATTCACACCCAACAAGGAGGGTTGTTCCTTGTATAAATACCCTATGTATTTCTGAAATAATCAAGATTTTTGAAAATGAAATAGAACCAAGTTGTTCAGCTGTGTTCTATCAAATTCAGAGAGTGATTCTCTACCCCTTTGCTCTTGTGATTTCCTGTGGGATTACATCGGCGGCCGCTTCATCGGCACCCAATTGTGCTCCTGGTACATCGTGTTCAGGTTGCATAGGTTGGTTCTTTGAGAGTGTGATTGGGCGAATCCTTGATTCAGGCTGCCGTATAGAGACTGTGGTTGGCTTCTTGTGCGTGTCGTCAGGTTGCACTACCTATCTGGCTGCTCGCAGCTATTTATCTTGGCTGATTTATCAGCTAGTTATCTTGTTCAAGATCCTACATCATGAAGATCGGGACAACATCCGTATCATGTCACATGGCATGGGTTAGCCTCCTTTGATGGTCCACTATGGACTTACATTGGTCTTCCATAGGTATACGATGATTGCAAAAGGCTGGGCTGAGTCCTTTGAGATCATGGATTGAATATCCAATCACCTTCTTGTGCTTTTTCAATAAATTCAGCAACTTCTCATTTTCTTTGGGACTCAACTCGTCGCTCATGATGACTGGATAAGTCTTGTCTGGGCCCAAAAATTCATACTTTAGTCCTTTGGGCAAAGATTTGAGATCCACCTCGGGCACTTGTGGCTATTTGGGTTTAGTGTCTCCTATGTCTTCGAATTTTTCTTCCTCCACGCTTCCATCTTGTGGTTCTAATCCTTTTGTTGCTTCCTCTAGTTCCTCGTCTTGTTGATCATTGGATTGGTTCTCCATCACTCTTTGCAGCGGGTCTCTAAGGGTTTCAACAAAACAAAGACTACCTACCTCCTCTTCTTCTTCATCCTCGGGAGGAAAAGGTGAAGGATGACTAGAGGCGCGAAGAAAACTATATGTGTACTTATCTCCATTGAGATTTATTGTTACTTTGCCTTCTCCGGCATCCAACACGGCATCAACCAACTTAAGAAAAGGCCTACCTAGGATTATGTGATCATGATTATTATAGTAGGCATCTATAACAAAGAAATCGGTTGGTATGCACATTCCAGAGATGATTACATATGTTGCAAGCAATACCTAGAGGTTTAATAGTTCTACCATCTCCCATGATTAACTTTGTTGAAGTTGGAGCTAAGTCTAGGTTATGATCTTGAACTTTATCGTAAATCTTGGAGGATAGGACACTTACTTGGGTTCTGATGTGGCATAAAGCCTTGCATTGAACTCCGTTAATCTCGCAACTCAAGTGTGGTGTCGTCTTCTCCTCTTGGTCGGATCCTATTTCATAAACTTCGGCGAGGCGAGCGTATGGTGATGCTTCGGGCTTGATCCCCTTGATTCTTTTCACCTCGGCTATGTGATCCGGATCCACTTCATCATCACTAAAGAGCTTTCGAAATATCTCACCGGTGGATTCAAGATCATAAAGATTTTCCACTTGCTTTTTCGGTGGGTAGTCCACTTCCAATGCTCTTGCCATCCCCTTTTGATTAGGGAACGGTCTTCTCTTGTCGAATACTTCTCCGTAATCAATGGGAACCCAATCCATTTGCTCGAACTCCCTTAATGGCTTCGCTCTTGACATACTCCTTTTGTTCGTTTCATTTGACTTGGCGAAGTCAACGCTTGGGGTAGTTCTTGTCTTGGTGTGTACTTCTTCAAGCTTTTCCAGGATTGGCTCCTCCTTCTTGTCTTCTGGGGTTGCCTTTTTGGAAATTTCAGCACATGTCTTCATCTTGAATCGTGTTCCGGCTCTCCCGAAAGTCGTGTTTCCCAATCTCTTCGCATGGCTGCCGCTTTGCTAATCTTTTGTAAAAGTTGAGAGGCTTCCGTGAGCATTTTCTCCATGAGACCCCCACCTGCACACATTTGAACATGTTCCATGCAACTAGGGGTTAGGGAAAAGAAAAATGTATGCAAAAGTACGTCACCGGAGAAGCCGAGTCTTGGTACTTGTTCAATCAACTCATTAAATCTATTCCAAGCTTGGTCTATCCCTTCCTCTTCTCCTTGCGTAAAGGTGATCACTTGCCTCCTTAGATGTTGAACCTAGCTTATTGGAAAAAACTTCTGGCAAAATTTCTTCGTCAACTTGTTCCAGTTCCCTTCAACTTCAAAGGACGCAAACGAGTACCATGTCATTGCTTCGCCGACAAGTGAGTAGTAAAAGAGATTCCACTTGAACCATTCATCGGAAACTCCTTCTTGACGCACTGTGTTGCATAGCGTCGTGAAATGCTTTATGTGTCTATACGGGTTCTCCGTCTCCATCCCTCCAATTGGGGTTGCCGCCGCCATCTCGATGATCCTAGCCTTGATTTCATACTTAGTCGCTTCGAGCTTCGAATCCGACTCTTGTACTTTAATGTCTTCACATCGAGGGCTAGCGTAATCCTGTAACGATTTCTCCGGTTCTTCCATGGGGTGGTTGGCGAACGCCATCTAGACAACAAAATAGAAAAACAAAAACAAAATAAAGTGGTTTTCTAGTTAATAGGGGTTAGATGTTAGCAATAAACGATAAACAAAAACAAAAATAAATGCAAAACCAAACGATGTAAATTGGCTTGCTCCCCGGCAACGGCGCCAGAGAAAGGGGCTTGTTGACAGATAAAACTCGTAGCCACCTACGATCCGCAAGCGTATGGACCTACACCTTTTTCACCACGGGGATTCCCTAGGTTCTTATCAATCCGCGGAGCAAGGGGATTACAAGCGTTTGATCTAGCACTACTAACTAACTTAACCAAACCCTAAACTATGGTTAATCTAGAGAGAGTGATTAAACTCACAAGATATATAAAAGACACTTGCCCAAGGGTCTATGATACTTGAACAAGCAACCGCTTAAAGATACAAAAACTGATCTAACCTACCGGGGGTTGTGACCACGGTTTCGCCCTTTCCCTCCCCCCGTACTGTCACTATGCGGAGGTATTCGTGACTAGACCTATGATGATCATGGCTTATTGAAGGGTTCTAAGGGAGAAGTGAGATCTATACTCCCAACATGGCATGGTAGCTAACCTTAAACGTGAAAGCATCTTCAACACTAGATGATAGATTAAAACCATAAAAGTTGCGATTATATCTCAAGATCATTTACATCCAATGGACAAATGAGAAGGTTACCCCATCAAGGTGCTAGGCATAGCACCGTTGATCATGGTGACGCTTCCGACGGTGTCTTCCTTCTCCTCCGGGGGTGTCGTGGCAGGGCCTCGACGTCCTCCTCCACTTGTGGTTGCTTCATTCGAGTAGTGCGATCCTTCTCGCGAATGATCTCTCTCCTCTCCTTCGTCTCTAGCTTGTGGATGGCCTCTCGGGCGAATGGCTATCTGTCTGCAAATAGCGGTGCCTCCACGGCTTCAGGCTCAAAAAAAGGGGGGGCGAACTGACACGGGAACGGGCCAGGCCGGCCGGCCTGGGCCGACCGGCCCAGGCCCATCCCGGCCCGGTTCGGTCGCCCCTTCGCTCCCGTGGGTCCTCTTGCCATTTTTGACTTTGCCCCCTTCACTTGCATCATTTTGGCGACGTCATCCTGGCGTCCAAGATAGAGGGTCTTCTCGCATGAAGTTCGGTCTTTTACGCTTCAATCCTCGGGGATGTTCCTTTGTAACACTTCGGTCCTTGCCACCTCTGGGAGTGATTTCATCATGCACTTGAACACGAACGGGACTCCTCATTTGCTCCTTTGAACTTGTTGTGACTCCATCCTTTTAGTCCACGTTTTCCTGCAAAAACATAACACTTCCAAATGCACGTACAAAGATGAACTTGTTATATCATTAGTGTGCCTAGTGGCGGGTTAGTTTCATAATCAAGCTCAAACCAAAGTGTAATGAACATGTTTGGTGCACCAAAATACACCGTCAACAAGTACTAAGTGAATCGAATCGACGAAGGAAGGGTTGTGTTGATCTCCAATGTGGGCATGATCGATTAGTATGCAACGTGACGTGCTCATAATCTTGTAGTACTAAGCGAATTGAATCGACGAAGGAAGTGATGTGTTGATCTCCAATGTGGGTATGATCGAGGAGTATACAATGTGACGTGCTCAAGATCATGTTGTACTAGGCGAATCGAATCGACGAAGGAAGGGATGTGTTGATCTTCAATGTGGGCATGATTGAGGAGTATGCAACGTGACATGCTCATGATCATGTAGTACTAAGCGAATCAAATCGATGAAGGAAGGGATGTGTTGATCTCCAATGTGGGTATGATCGAGGAGTATGCAACGTGACATGCTCATGATCATATAGTACTAAGCGAATTGAATCGACGAAGGAAGGGATGTGTTATCTCCAATGTGGTCATGATTGAGGAGTATGCAACGTGACATGCTCATAATCTTGTAGTACTAGGCGAATTGAATCGACGAAGGAAGGGATGTGTTTATCTCCAATGTGGGCATGATCGATGAGTATGCAACATGACGTGATCATCATCATGTAGTACTAAGCAAATCGAAGCGACGAAGGAAGTGATGTCTTGATCTCCAATGTGGGCATGATCGAGGAGTATGCAATGTGACGTGCTCATGATCAATTTAAGGGGAGAAGTACATAAACGAAATGAGTAGTTCCTAATAAAGGAATATCCTTTTTAGTAGTATCTTGATAAGAGGAACATCCTTTGCCACCAGTATATAATGCTGACCAGCCCCCAGAACAAACCGGTGCGCTATTCAAATATTTAGAATTTTGGACGCCCAGGTAAAGCAGATGTTAAATGTCCTTTTTGCTTCACCCTTCCCAATGCACCCCGTTTCAGTCACCACCATAATGAAAGGGTATATTGGTAATCTGACAAGGCCCTCCACCGAAATGGATAAATTACCGCCGCCCCCATCCCTTCCCTCCCTTCTACTCCTCGCCGTCTCAAATCTTTCCGCCCCCATTTCACCTTCCCTTCTCGCCGCTAGCCCAAATCTTTACCTCCTCTCCTCCATCTTCCCAAATCTACCACTCATAGCTTCAGCCCCTTTCCCATCTGCCCCTGTAGTACCAGCGGCGACGACACAGTGTCACCAGAAGGGAAGGTCGTACGAAGGAAATATCCAGAACAAGGTACAATGTTTTCCTCCTCGGTTCAGCTTCCCCGGTGGATTCGCACTTGCGTGTTTCCCATGTGGCAGATCCCATGTGTGCTCTAGTTTTGTTTTATCAGGTAGATCCCATGTCTACACTAGTTCTTTTTAGGATATTCTTTTGACTAGGAACATCCTTTCAGGATCTTGTTCGGCTAGGAACATCCTACTGGTTCTTATAGAAGTTTTTAGATCTGACAGATCTCATGTCTACATTCGTTCTTCTTAGGATCTTGTTTTGACTAGAAACATCTTTTTCAGGATCTTGTTTCAGCAAGGAACATCCTACTGGTTCTAATAGAAGTGTTTAAATCCAACCTTACAGAAGTTTCTCTGCTTTCCTAATAGAAGTAGACGAGCGCTGCGATTACGAGCGGCGGAGGGACATTAATGTCTTGAGGAATCACACATTCTTCACTAGTCATGGCATCGAGAAAATGGAATCACTTTTACCACCTGACGGACTAAGCAGAAAGGGTACCAACGATGCAAGAATACAAGATTCGGATCCGGAGTACAACCCGTCTGATGAACATGAATCTGACCCAGAGACATGTCAACAAGAGGTAATCTTATCATGAACTCATTTCATGTACTAGTTATGCAGGATTGCTTCTGATATTCTCTTTTTTCGTTGAATTTTGTGTAATCAGGTCACTCATAGCATACTTGTCAGTGGAGGAACAGGGACCAAGTGTCGGTGTTTTAACCCGGCAACCTACCAAGGGGAGTACCCGAGGTAGATGTTTGTGGCCTCGCCGAGATCGGGAACTCGAAGGAGAGACACGTGGCACACAATTTAGACAGGTTCGGGCCGCGAGGTGCGTAATACCCTACATCCTATATGCTGCGTAGCTCTGGATTGATTGGGTGTGTTTACAAGATGATGCAGATGAAGAGATAGGGGTCCCTGCCTCGCCTTATATAGTCCGAGAGGCAGGGTTACAAGTCGGTTTGATAGGAGAGAACTAGTCGTGTATGGCTAGGAGTACTCTACATGGATCCGGACATGTCTAGCTTCCTAACCGAATACTAGTCCTCCGTATGCCTTGTGCTTCACGCCATCCGGTGCGTGCAGCCCAAGTCGAGTAGTCCCAAGGGCCCACGGAGTAGTCAGTCCCGGTACCCAGCTGAGTAGTGGGCCCAGGGTTGTCCGTACGACAAGCCCCTGAGTACTTTGTAGTCGAGCAGGATGTCTTCGAGTAGTCTTGACGGCCTTGGCGAGTAGTCCTTGAGCGTCCCCGAGTTCCACAAGCCGAAAGTCCTCAAGAATGCTTGAATCATCCCAAGGCTGGAAGGTACTCCAGCTGATCTTTGAGTACTCTTGAAGTCTTCTCGAGTAGTCCCCAAGCGTCCTCGAGTGCTTCTCTCGAAGGTCTTCAATAGTACTCGTGTTGTCTTGAAAAGAGACCATATGGAAAATGCGATTCAGAGAATCGCATTCCATATGGAATGTAGCCCCTGAGAGGTCGAATCGTAGATTCAAGCTGAGGGTCAATCTGAAGTTCTACCAATCTTATCACAAAAAATCCGGAGAAAAAACTGAAGGACACGTGGCACGGAGCCCCTGAGCCTTGAGTCGAGTACTTTCTCTCGAATTGAAGGGTCATCTTGACTGTAGAATGTGTCCTGAGTAGGATCTTGATCTGGTGTAGCCTACTCTATCCGTCGGATGTAGTCGAGCCCCCGAGACTGAGAGCATCGAGTACTGGAATTTGAAAGGTCAGTCTGCCTCCGCTGAGTCTCCCGCCTGGCGCTTAGCCGCCCGTTCGCAACTTAGCCGCCCGGTGGCTTATAAATAACAGGTGACCCCCCTTAGGGTTTTTCACTCCCAGCGGTTGCATTCCTCGCAGATTAGATCTGAGTGACTCCCCCCTCTGCTCCTCTGCTGTCGTCGCCGCCGCTAAGTAGATTAGATCTACATTCACCCGCCGCCGTAGGTCGCCCTCCTCCGCAACCCCCGAGCGAATGCGAGTGAAGACGCTCGTGACTCGAAGGATGAAGGGGTCCTCAGCGAAGAGCACGAAGACCGGCGCGTTGAAGAAAAGGAGCCGTGATGAGGCTAGGGATGCCGACTAGTCGTCGTCGTCGCCGCCCCCCTCCCCTCGCGCCAATCCGTCTAAGGAGTGGAAGAAGGCGAAACTGAAGACCGAGGACCTCCTCGCCCTGGTCAACAGCAGATTCCTTCACGAGAAGGAAATGGATTTGTGGTGCACCACCACTGGCAATCCATACCCAATGGAGAAGAACCCGGATGAGATTCCGATGTTCGCACGGTTCGTGGAGCATGGACTCATGCTGCCGGCCAGCAACTTCTTCAAGGGGATGCTTCGGTACTACGGCATCAAGTATCTCAACCTCAACCCCAATGGTATCTTCCACGTCTCCATCTTTGTACACTTCTGCGAGGCGTTTGTGGGGATCAAATCCCACTGGATCTTGTTCCGGAAGTTCTTCTAGGTGAAGCCGCAGCCGAGTACAAATGATCCGCGAGTAGTTGGAGGCGCCAGGATACAGATGCGCGAAGACACCGCCGGGCAGTACTTGTCGAACAAGCTAATCGACTCCAACCAGGATTGGAAGGCGAAGTGGTTCTACATCAGCAACCATCACCCCGAGCTGCCGAAGCCCAGCGGGCGACAACCGAAGCACGCGCCATGGTGGAACACGGAGCCCACCATGCAAGAAGGTCTTCAGCTACCTCCCCTGCTGAAGAAGATTAAGGCCCTGAGGGAGGTCGGACTGAGGGCTGAGCATGTGGCCTTCAGCTTCATGAAGAGAAGGGTGCAGCCGCTGATGGCGCGAGACACTCTCAGCTACCAATACACTGGCGACGAAGATACTTCCCGGATGCCTGGTGAAGAAATTGAAGATGAAGTCATCATCGAGAGGCTTGGGAGGATCTTCAAGGATATGCCTCCGTATACGCCATGCCCGGTGCCGGAGTTCTCCACGGTACGGCTGCCGAATCAGGTTAGTAGTCGTGGCCAGAGCCCCCGAGTACTGATTTGCTTGATGTAGTCGTACTTATGCTTGCTTGGTGTTGTAGGACGATGTGAAGAAGTACATCTCCGTCCCGCCTTGCCCTCCACGACTTGAGGGACAGACACAGGGGAAGGCGGAACCCAAGGCGAAGGAGCGCCACGAAGTTGGCGACGGTGATGATGCTGTTGTCATTAAAGACACCTCGGACGACGAGGATGAGGAGACGCTGCAACAGCGGTTCCAGCTCCACTCGAGGTTCAGCCGAGCTGGAATGCCGCACATTCCGATCATCGAGAAGCCATCAAGCCTGGAGGCGAGCTTGCTGGTGCCGCCCAGGAAACCACGCAACGTGGTGCGCAAACACGCCATGAAGAAATTGAAGTTGTCAGAGGCCACCAGACAAGAGGTGAGTTCCGCGACTAGAGTAGTCGAGTACTGACAATTAGTAGTCTGTTACTTGACCGCATGACTTATGTTGTTGCAGGACATCCCCTCCTCTGATCCTGTTGACCAAGATGAGGAGGATGTTTGGGAGACCGTAGCCGCGACGGCTGAGAGAAGCACTAGCCCACCTTCGGCGACTGAAGACACTGTGCCAGAAGGGGCACAAGAGCAGACCGGCACTGTGGAGCTGCAGTCGTCGGTTGAAGAAGTACAAGGTCCTCCTCCAGCTGCGGCCGCGGCCGTTGGGCAGCAAGAGGAGAGAGTAGAAGAGCCTTCTTTCGAGGCCGGAGCCGTTGGCGAGTCTGGCATCGTGGATATCACCAGCATACTAGGCGCCCCGACCGTCACTGTAGTACGGTCAACTCTATAAGTTCCCTGAACTCTTGAGTAGTCATGTAGTCGTCAAGCTCGTGTTGTTGACTGGATACTTCATGATGTAGGAAATCCACGGACTTATCGTGGGATGGAGGGGAGACTAGCACTCCGGCCGGGGGTGAAGACCGCTCGGTGGAGGTATGAGAACCCACACCACCATCAAAAGCCGATGCCGCTGTAGAGTCGAGGCTTGAAGAAGCTACCTTGGTGGAAGGTACACATCCTTTCACCACGAGTAGTTATTGTGGAAAGTAGTCATAGCCGTTATTGACTTGTTTAGTTGATCCTGACAGGGGCACAAGCCGAGGGAGCTACGATCCCCGAGGTAGTAGCCATGGAGATGGCTGCTGTGGAGACGATGGCCACAGAGCCAGTTGCCGAGGAGGTGACAGCGATAGCCTCCGGGCCGGGGACTACGATAGCCCCCGAGTCGAGCGCGGAAGCTCGGGTTGACCCGCACCACGAGGCGAGTACTGAAGTTGTCATTCGTGAGGCGATGATAGAAGATGCTGCGCCGCTTTGCTCGACGCCCATGCCAGAGACTGGATCCTCGAGCCGTGGGGGTCTTGAGTTGCTGGATGATGATCTCATTGACCCGGCCTTTGTGTCTCTGAGCATGGAATCGTGGCACCTGAGAACTGGATCAGGGTATGCTGCGAGTACCCTGGGTTGTCTTGCCTTGTTGAGTACTGAGTACTAATTGACCCTTGTGTATTGCACAGGGCCTGGTGGAGAGATCCCGCCAGAAGACCGATCTTCTGAAGGGGTATGGTGACATAGTCCTCCGCGCCGAAGCTTTGGAGAAAGAGCTGGACAAGTCGAAGAAACACTCAGCGCTGCTCCAGTCCAAGCTTGACGGCGCCTTCGCCCAGTACCACAATGAGGTTCAGGAGATGCAGGCGAAGAGGGACGAGTTGATCAAGAAGAACAAGACTCTGCGCCAGAAGAACAAAGGTATGCCATCTGTCGTGACCACCGAGTACTTGTTGTAATATTTGTGAGTAATCTGACACTGCGACGAGTTGTCTGCAGATCTTGAGGCAAAGGTCGACCAGCTGAAGGCATCTGAGACCGACAAGAGAAGCTTAGAGGTCAACTGAAGGAACTCGAAGAAGCCGCGCTGCCCATAGCGAGGCTGTTGGTACCACATCCGGGCGGACCCAAGATAGCTCCTTTGGTAGACAGGCTGAAAGAAGCCCCCGGGCGCCTGGCGACGTACGTCAAGCACTTGGCGAAGTAGATACTGAACCAGGTGCTTGCCTACATGAAGTCGTACTTCCTAAAGGCGCCAGTGGATGTGGTGGCCGGTGGTCTTCCGGCAAACTGCACAGACGAGCAGTACAAGACCCTTCTGGAGGAGATGGCGCTCATCGCGGAACAAGTCGCTGACAAGCTGAACCTCTAGTAGATGTACATGTAGAGGTAGCTCATGTATAGAGTAGTTGATGTGAGACAAACAGAGCCGTTAGAAACTTGTTTGAAATATCAATGAAGTTTGTTCACTTTCTATGCTGCAATGAGTACTCGTTGCCGCTACTTGCAGCGAAGTGAGCGGAGTACCAAGCCGTGGGAGAGGCGATGAGTAGTAGTACTCGATAGGATCTGCCTAGTTAGAAGGCATAGTAAACAAGTTGAGTACAACCAAACTTTATTACTGATGAATAAGTACACCTAGATGGCTAGGGCCGTTACAAATAAGTAGTCGCCAGGACCCGTAGGCTGCCTACGGCTAAGTGATTGCTAGGGCCCTTGGGCTGCTTACAGCTGGAGATCTGTTATTAGCCGTATAGGCTGGATCTGGAGAGTACATGGTCCGTAAACTGCCGCCAAAGTCCTTCTGCTATGTGCGGCCCAGGATCCGTTAGTAGTTGTTGACGTTGGATCCTGGATAGAAGTAGTCCGTAGGCAACTGCTGGGACCGAGAGGCCGCTTACAGCGAAGAGTCTGTTCATAGCTGTATAGGCTGGACTCCTAGACGAGTAGTCGAGTGACTATGCGTAGAAGCGACACAGCTGGTCGACGTTCCACGAGTTGCTGATCTTGTCGCCTTCGAGTGTTTGAAGACGGTAAGAGCCTGGTCCGGTCACCTTGGACACTGAGAAGGGACCTTCCCATGGCGAGCTGAGCTTGTGTAGTCCATCCGTGTTCTGGATGCGACAGAGGACTAGATCACCGACGTTGAAGGAGCGTTCCTTGACGTTGCGATCATGGTAGCGTCGGATACCTTCTAGGTAGCTTGCTGACTGGACGAGGGAAGCACAACGGGCTTCTTCGAGGCTATCGATGTCAACCCGTCGGCTGTCTTCTGAGATGCCTTCGTCGTATTGTTCTACTGCCGGGGATTCCCACATCACATCGGTGGGTACAATAGCTTCAGAGCCATAGACCAGGAAGTAGGGCGACTGCCCTGTTGGCTTGGTAGGTTGAGTACGAAGCCCCCAGAGTGCATTGGGTAGTTCCTTGATCCACTTGCCTCCTTTGGTGTTAGCTGCATCATGTAATCGCTTCTTGAGGGCATCGAGTACCATCCTATTGGCGCGCTCCACCTGGCCGTTAGCGCGCGGGTGGGCGACTGAGACATATCGGACGTCGATCCCACTGTTCTCGCAGTACTCCCATAACTGATAGTTGTTGAAGTTGGAACCCAAGTCTGTGATGATGCGATGGGGTAGCCCGTAGTGATGCACGAGTTCATCCAAGAAGTCGAGTACTCTGTCGGCCTTTGGACAGGTAACCGGCTTGACTTCGATCCACTTGGTGAACTTGTCGATGGCCACCAAGACTCTGTTGAATCCTCCTGGCGCAGTTGGTAGAGGCCCAATCATGTCGAGCCCCCAGCAGGCAAAGGGCCAGGTTGGTGGTATGGTGACTAGCTTGTAGGCCGGGACGTGTTGCTGCTTGGTGAAGAATTGACACCCTTGGCACCTTCTGACGAGTTCTTCGGTGTCGGCCAGAGCTGTGGGCCAGTAGAAGGCTCGTCGGAAGGCTTTGCTCACCAGCGTGCGAGAAGACGCATGGTTGCCGCAGACGCCTTTGTGGATCTCCTCCAAGATGTCCTTGCCTTCATCCCGAGGTATGCACTTCATGAGTACTCCAGAAGTAGCACCCCACCTATAGAGCTTGTCTTCGACTAGTACGTAGGTCCTGGCTCGGCGGACGAGTTGTTCGGCCTTGTTCTTGTCGGAGGGAACCTTCTGCTCCTGGATGTAGTCGATGAAGGGTTGTCTCCAGTCCACGTCGATCATCATGACCTCCTGACCGGGCTGTGGTGGCCCAGGGTCAGTGGTTGTTGGCGCCGTCTCCGGTATGGATGGCGCGTGAAGCTCGTGGACGAAGACTCCGATGGGTACTTGGGCGCGAGTAGAATGAAGCTTCGACAGGACGTCTGCTGCAACGTTGTTGTCGCAGACGATGTGGTGAAACTCGAGACCATAGAATTTGTTCTCGAGCTTGCGGACTTCAAGACAGTAGGCGTCCATGTTCTCCTTGTTGCGATCCCAAGACTTGTTGACTTGGTTGATGACCACTGCGGAGTCGCCGTAGACTAGTAGTCGCTTGATGCCTAGCGAAATTGCGAGGAGAAGCCCATGCAGCAGGGCTTCGTTGTTTGAGACCTTCCAGAAGATCTGCAGGACGTACTTGAGTTGTTCGCCCTTTGGAGAAATCAGGAGTACCCCTGCGCCCGTGCCCTCGAGCTTGAGTGAGCCATCGAAGTACATCACCCAATGCTTTGGTTGCTCTGTTGGAGTTGGTAACTGATTCTCCCGCCACTCTACCATGAAGTCGACTAGTGCTTGAGACTTGATAGCGGTGCGTGGCTTGAAGTCGATATTGAGGGCGCCCAGCTCAACCGCCCATTTGTAAATTCTTCCAGTAGCATCTTGATTATGGAGTATATCACCGAGCGGGTAGTCGGTGATGACGGTGATCGAGTACTCCTGGAAGTAGTGTCGTAGCTTCCGCGAGGTGATGAGCACTGCGTAGAATAGCTTCTGGACCGGTTGGTACCGTGCCTTGGACTAGGACAAAACTTCGCTGACGAAGTAGACTGGTCGCTGGACTGGGTAGGCGTGGCCTTCTTCCTGCCGCTCGACAATGATGGCAGTACTGACCACGTGAGTAGTCGCAGCGAGATAGAGCAGTAGCTACTCCTGTTTGCGAGGAGCCGTAAGAACCGGTGGCTTGGACAGAAAGTCCTTAAGTTGCATTAGAGATTGATCAGCCTCCGCGGTCCATACGAACTTCTCTTGGTGCTTGAGTAGTTTGAAGAAGGGTAGTCCCCGTTCTCCGAGCTTCGAGATAAATCTGTTCAGGGCCGCCATACACCCGGTCAGCTTCTAGACATCCTTGATGCAGGTTGGAGCTTTGATATTGGTGATGGCGGATATCTTCTCGGGATTGGCTTCGATGCCGCGATGGCTGATGATGAAGCCGAGTAGTTTCCTCGAGGGTACGCCGAAGACGCACTTGTTGGGGTTGAGCTTCCACTCGTACTCTCGCAAAGATGCGAAGGTCTCTTCAAGATCGGTGATGAGCGTGTCGGAGTTTCTGGTCTTGACAACCACGTCATCCACATAGGCTTCGACGTTCTTGTTGAGCTGCTTCTTGAAGCAGGCCTGGATAGCTCGTTGGTAGGTAGCGCCGGCGTTCTTCAACCCGAACGACATTGTCGTGTAGCAGTAGGCGCCGAACGGGGTGATGAACGCGGTCTTCTCCTGGTTTTCTTCCTTAGCGATCTGGTGGTACCCGGAGTAGCAGTCGAGGAAGCAAAGCAGGTCGCAGCCTGCTGTGGAGTCGATGACTTGATCAATCCGCGACAACTCGAAGGGGTCCTTGGGGCAATGCTTGTTGAGGTCGGTGTAGTCGACGCACATCCTCCACTCGTTCGTGTTCTTCTTGCGGGCGAGGACGGGGTTGGCGAGCCACTCAGGATGGAAGACTTCTCGGATGAAGCCGGCCGCGAGTAGTTTGGCGAGTTCCTTCTTGATGGCATCCCGTTGGTCGTTTGCAAAACGGTGGAGGTGTTGTCACTTGGGGGTAGCTTTAGGATCGACGTTGAGTGAGTGCTCGATCAGCCTCCTGGGCACACCTGGCATGTCCGCTGGCTTCCACGCGAAGATGTCTCGGTTAGCCCGGAGGAAGCTGATGAGCGTGTCTTCCTATTTGGGGTCAAGCCCCGCGTCGATCATGGTAGTCTTGCTGCTGTCACCGGTCCCGAGGTCGATGGCCTTCACCTGTACTTCCTCTGTTGGCTGAGGCTTGTTTGAGGTGTCGGTCTTCTCCGGTATCTCGAGTTCGGTTGGCGCGAGCTTCTTGGATGCAGCGAAGATTTCCATCATTGCGTTGGGTACTTGATTGGTTGTTGCGAGTTCCACGGCTTCGGTGTCGCAGTCATAAGAAATCTTCAAGTCCCCTTGCAGCGCGAGTACTCCGGCAGGACTTGGCATTTTGAGTACCAAGTAGGTGTAGTGAGGGACCGCCATGAACTTGGCGATGGCTGGCCTGCAGAGGATGGCATGGTAGGAGGTTTCGAAATCCGCAACCTCGAACTTGATGTACTCGGTGCGGTAATTCTGAGCCGAGTGGTATAGCCATGTGGCCCGGGACGATGCCGTAGAAAGGTGACGCGCTCTTAGTGAGCTTGTCAATGATGTCGAGCTTCATCTTCTTCAAGGTCTTGGTGAATAGGATGCTGAGTCCGCTGCCACCGTCGATGAGTACCTTGTTGAGTCTGGAGCCCGCGACTACTGGTTTCAGGACGAGTGGGAAACGTCCTGGCTCAGAGAAGCTTGTCCATTGATCCACGCGGGAGAAGGTGATTGGTACCTCCGACCACCTTAAAGGAGTCGGCACCGCTGGTTCAATGTTCAAAACTTCCCGTAGAGTGAGCTTCTGGGATCGTCTGGTGGGTAGTCCGCCGAAGAGGACATTTACCGTCTTGTTAGGTTCTTGGAAATCACCTTTGCCTTTGTCGACTTTCTTCTTGCCCTTCTTGTCGTGAGGAGGCCGTGGCTCAGGAACATCCTTGAGTGCTCGCCGGAGTTGGTAGCACTGGTCGGTTGTGTGATTGCCATCCAGATGCCACGGGCACTTCTCTTTGAGCAGGTCTCTGAAGCCGCCGGAGGTCTTTTTGGAGCTGTCCTTCGCAGGTCGCTATATAGCCGCAACTGTGTTGTCTGGCTTGCGCTTGCAGTTAGGACCCGAGTAGTTGTTGTTGTTGCGACCCCCTTGATCCTTGTTGTTTTTGCTGCCCGTATTGTTTTTGCTCTTGCCACGAATGGAGTCGTACTTGGCGTTCGCCTTGTCCTCTTCGTCGGCCCATGATGTGATCATGTCTTTGAGCTTGGTGATTGAGCTTGGGCGACGGCGACTGAAGTCTTCGAAGGTGCGACGGTGGTAGAGACCGTCTTGAAAGAGGTCGATGACTTCTTTGTCGGTGACGTCGACTACGGTCGCACGCTTGTCGAAAAAGCGGCGCATGTACTGGTGGAGCGTCTCGCCTTGCTCCTGTTTGATCATTGCCAGGTCCATGCGAGTACCCAAGTGTCCCATGGCACCTGCGAAGTTGCTGGTGAACTGGGCCTTCAGGTGGTCACACTGGTCGATCGAGTTCCTGTCGAGTGACTCGAGCCATGTGAGTGGAGCCTGGTCCAGACAGAAGGGGAAGTAGAGACACTTCGTGTCGTTGTCGCCCCCATTGTTTTCGATGGCCAGGGCATAGCACTTGAGCCACTGAACTGGGTCTTGCTTTGCGTCGTACTTGGTGATCCCGAGAGGTTTGAATTTCTCGTGAAGAAGCAGATCGCGAAGTCGTGCAGAGTAGGCGGGGAAGCCGTCGCTGTCGCTGACTTCGGTAGTCTTTTTGGCGTGGCGGATCTCGCCGATCCTGTGGCGGGCGTCATAGCCGCCGCGTGCGCTGTCGGTGGCGTGGCTGTTCGCGTGGCCTCGGCCTCCGCGATCACCGCCGCCACCAGCTCTTCTGCCGCCGCCATGAGAGGAACTACCGCTGCTACCGCCGCCGCCACCGCCGCCACCGCCCCCACCGCTGTTGCCACCATGTGAGGGTCCTCCCGCAGAGGCTCTAGAGCGGTTGGGGTTTGGCTGGTGTTTGCCACGGACGCGGTTGCGTCCGACTTCTGTTGGGGTGCGACTGCGACTGGTGGCTTCGTGGTTTCTTGCTCCGGTGGTTCTGTTGTTGACCCGCATGAAGTAGGCGTCCTCAGCAAGCTTGGCGATGAGTTCACCTGCGCGGTGCCCCTGAGCTGTTCGTGTTATCGTGGTGATAGACATGAGGCATTGCTCAGGGGTGGTATGTACCCGGTTGGTGACTTGATCCAGAGCCTCATTGAGGTTCTGGATGGGGAAAGCTTCCCGAATCCACCAGCGTCGATCAGCTCGCTTCCTATTGCGGTCGTGCCGAGCGTTCTTTGCTTCTGTAGTCTCATCCGCAGGTGCATTGGCTGATTCCTCATCTTCTGAGATGTCTTCAAGGTACCGATCAACTCGGTTTTCTGAGATTCCAGCTTCCCCGGTTGCCATGAATACCTCACGGTTAGGCGCGCAGAGTCCGGTGTCTGTAGTCGCCACCTCGGTTGGTGTGTGCTCTTCCTCGTTTGGAGTCAGTGGTGTCCCCTCTTGGAAGGGGAGTGTCTCGAGGTAGGCAACACAGTGTGAGTTGTCGTTGGTCAGGTCTGCGGGCTTGCGGTCAGGCCAGTAGACAAATCTGCCAGCGGGAGTAGACGTGATGACCAAGCCAGCAGCAGGACCTGACAACGGTTCCTCAATGGTGTTGAACTCGGACTCGGACTCGATCGGATCGAGACCGAAGTCAAACTCGTAGGAGGAGTTCAAGTTGTAGTCGGGGACGGTGTTGGAGTCCGAGGAGTACTCGGAGGCGATCTCCTTGCCGGCCTGACGCGAGGTGAGTGCTTCCGCGTAGGCTTTTGCTAGAGTTGCAGAGGCCGTACGGGAAGTGCTCATGGGGGAGGACTGGACCGCACGATGGCTCGGGAGCCAGCTCGGGCGGTTCGATCCAGGGCGACGTCGAGTTCGAGTTGGAAGTGGCTCCAGTCTCGAAGTCGGCGACTTGGTTGCAGAGCAAAAATTTGTCGAATTTTTCGACGAGTTGACCCATGATGGCTTCAGGAAGTGTCACGAGTCCGGTCTTCGGGTCCGGGGTCATGGTGAGGTAGCGCTGGAATGATTCGGCGCCGTCAGCAGTGCAGACCCAGGAGCCGAAGACGGAGGTGTCACCGTGGTTGAAAGTGGCGGTGGGCTTGATGACGATTGAAGCCATCGAGTTCGCCATGAGATCTTCAGCGAGATCCCCTACCGGGCACGCCAGCTGTCGGTGTTTTAACCCGGCAACCTACCAAGGGGAGTACCCGAGGTAGATGTTTGTGGCCTCGCCGAGATCGGGAACTCGAAGGAGAGACACGTGGCACACAATTTAGACAGATTCGGGCCGCGAGGTGCGTAATACCTACGTCCTGTATGCTGCGTAGCTCTGGATTGATTGGGTGTGTTTACAAGATGATGCGGATGAAGAGATGGGGGTCCCTGCCTCGCCTTATATAGTCCGAGAGGCAGGGTTACAAGTCGGTTTGATAGGAGAGTACTAGTCGTGTAGGGCTAGGAGTACTCTACATGGATCCGGACATGTCTAGCTTCCTAACCGAGTACTAGTCCTCCGTATGCCTTGTGCTTCACGCCATCCGGTGCCGTGCAGCCCAAGTCGAGTAGTCCCAAGGGCCCACGGAGTAGTCGGTCCCGGTACCCACCTGAGTAGTGGGCCCAGGGATGTCTGTACAACACCAAGAGAATTTGGGAACCGGATGACCCTACCAGAATGCCTCCTATACTGACTAGGACCAAGGCAAGGGAATTGGCTTTAGCTGATGGGAGTGGGACAACTCTTGATACACAAGAATTGCCCACTGAAGGCCTAGCAAAAGCAACCCCTGATGAGAACATGATCAACATGACGACTGCAGAAGGTACATCATTTTATCTCATATTCGAATGTCCTAATTACCAACCAAATCATTATTAACTTGTATGGCTGTAACAAACTTGTTAGGTGATGCACGCACTTCAAGAAGATCGGGCAGAGATCTAGAACGAATTGGCCGAGGCTTAAATGGCAAAATCCTTATACACATTCAAGAAGGGCTCAAATGCCCTGAGGCACTAATCCAAGCTGCAAAGTTTGCATCAGAAGGTGGGATCATAGTGCGTGGGCACATACCGATCCTTCCTTGCTGGAAGGACTACAAGCCAAAGAAGAACCAGCAAGATGGTGAAAAGAATGAAGACCATCTCAAGAACTACATGGGCAAACTAGCTGTGTGCATATGTCCACTCATCTACTACCATAGTTCTTTGCATCCGTTTTTGCATCCATTTTTCTGATAATTGTGTTGTGCTAGGGGCAATTCGACATTGACACCACCAGTGAGCCTGTAAGGGTGGCATGCACTGACATGCTGAAGTCGATACAGAGACATGTGAGGTATCGCCTGAAGCAAAAGTACTTCAATGATGTTCCAGCAAATGCAGTCCCAACTAAATCCCCTGTGCCCAATCTGACCGACGCCCAATGGAAGGCACTGGTTAACATGTGGTCTTCCCCTGAGCATAGGGTATGATAGAACTTCAAGTTGCCACTACCACATTTTCATGTACTTATATATTGTTCTTAATCTTATTTCTTACACGAGTTCTTATTATTGTAAAGGCGAGGTGTAGTACAAACACCCGTAATCGAGGAAAGGTCAAGTACCATCAGCGCACGAGATCTCGAAGCTACATTGTACAAGCTAATCTTGTGGTAAGCAGAAGAACAAGTCATGTTTTTGCTCTGTAGTTCATTTCATGAACCATATTACAATGCTAGCACTTTAATAATTATGCCTATTTTTGAAACATATTTAGAGGTAGAAGTATACTGCTGAAGGAGAAGGGCTAAGTCCACTTGATTATTTCAAGTCCTTCCACTCAGCAAGAATGGCTTCACCGCTCCAGTACAGGCAGCCATTGTAAGTACTTGTCTGCTTTTGCATTCTTCTTTGCAACAATACTAGAAACAAGTGTGAGTATTTTATTTTAAACCTTTCATTTTATTTCCTTTTTTAGGCTCGCATGGAACAAATTGTCGCTAAACCTCAAGGTGACCAACCAAGAAAGACTGCTGCTGAAGTAGTGGCGAAAGTTGTCCAATCTAGGACTTCTTGGGAGGTTGCTAGCAGTCGCCCGCCCTCCATGAAAAAGACTAGGGTTACTACAACACTTCAGGTTCAGGAAATACGAGCTGGACTTAACAATGAGAAGCAAGGGGGGCTCAACTGCGGTAGAAGATTGTTGAACAGGAGGCCGAGATGAGTGAACTGAGATTGAAGGCTCAAGAATAGGAGACAACATTGAAGTCTTAAACAGAAGCGCTTGAAGTTTTGAAGAGGAGCACAACTGACATGCATAATTTGATCCAAGGCTGGATAAATTTCAGCAAGGTTTATCCTCCTCTCAACTGAAGTGGGTCCTGGTGAACTTGTGTTGCTGATGACTTGTTGTATGTTGATTTGATTCGATGCTAACTTGATGCATGTTTCACGATTGTACTAGTTGAACTATTCCCTGAACGTGGTGTGAATTATATGGAAGTGGGAAATGTTTTGTTTTGTTGTCTGATTATGTGCTAGCCATCAGCAGCAGCCAGAACAGTATACTGTGCCATGCGAAATGCAATATGGGCTGATCTAAAAAAATGCAATATGGGCTGAGGCCCATGAAAGGCCCTGTGGATAATTGCCCAAAATCAAATGTCCCTGCATAATGCAATATGGGCCAAGTTCGTTAGATTGACTAGGACTCAAAATAAAATAGCCCAAAATAGCGTGCAACAAACATTTAGGGAATGGCCAAAAAAATAACACAAAAACATGAAACGGGCAAAATTTCGCCCAACAATATTAGGCGCACAAAGGCTCTTAGATGGACCGGGCCTCAATTTGTGACGAACTGAAATCGTCATAACCCCCTACCACGTTGGAGCCACGATAGATCTCGGTCCGACGTGGCATGTAGCTTATGACGCCGTAGTGTTACGAATTTATACGCGTCATTAAACTCATGACGCCGCGAAATAAGGTCTCGTCATTAATCGCAGTTTGTGACGCTCGATTAATGATGGAGCGTTTTCGCAACAACCGGCGTCATTAATCGCAGTTTATGACGAGAAACGACCTTTTTTTTGCGTCACTAGCCGGAGTTTTTCTTGTAGTGATTTTCCCCTTGCTATGCTTCTACACTGGAAGTTAGCACTGTATCATCCATTCTTTCCATCAAATAAAGCTCCGTGCATTGTTGCATTATTTACCCCTCTCCAACTATCTCCAAAAGAGGCTGGGCTATACAGAGAGAGAAGAAAAGAAAAGAGATAGCCCATGTCTCAAATATTCCAAGAAGGAAAGAGGATAAAATCATATAAAAGGAGTTCCGATAAATCATATATGGTAATATCTAGCACCCATTCCGGGCCTAGTATCTAGCTTACCATATGCATCATACCCACACATGTGCACATCTTGATCTGATGGTATGATTTGATGTTCTCTATGGATCCGGTTTTTGACTTTGCAATATATGTGATGCGAGTATGCATTGTCACTTATCCTACCCTGAGGTCCACATATAGCCATCATTAGAAGTAGGGTGATGAAAGGCAATCTGAATGCCTAGGTGAGGACATATACACAATGAGTGATCTGAGGGAATCAAATGAGGAACAGAGCCAGGTTTGCTAGAAACACTTATTGCAAAAATCCCAAGTGCCTACATGATGAACGAAGTGATTGAAGTCATGACTACTCCATCCCTCAACCACTCAAGATGACATGATAGAAACTCCACAAAGCTCACAAGTCGAAGGTAAAAGTTTGGTATAACTCTTTTGCTTGCTTTGTACCTTTGAGTAGTATGTCTCACCTTGATCTTCTCACCTTCACTCGAGGACGAGCAAAGGTCGAGTATGGTGGAGTTGTTGACAGTTGTTAAACACCATATTTATAATCGTCAACTTCTGCATTTTGACACAAGAAATATACAACCATGGTAGAATAGGGGCTTATACTGACAAATTCCACAAGTGGTAATGTATATTTGAATGCAGGCACTCAGCACAAGAAATAGAGCAAAAGCACACCTCATCCTTCCACCTCATCAATCCAAGCCTCCCAATCCCAGCCAATGAGAGGCTGCCATGCAAAGTACCACAGATTGCTGATGTCACCAATCCAAGGGAGAGAAGCCCGACGAATCAGAAGCCGACACGTGTGCATCACATGGATTCTATGGCCCACAAACATGCCCAAACCACCTCCAAACCGTGCGGACACCTAGAACCCCCTTGAGGACCCACTTGACAGCCACCACGAGAAAAGCACAAGGGGAGTGGGGCCCACAGGGGGTCGGCTGACCCCACAGGTCGGCCGAACCGACCTTGTGGCCGCCAATCCCCTCTTTCCACGTGGTGTCTCTTGGTTGGCTCTTGAGTCCATTCTGGGGGTGCTTGGGGTGTTCTCACGCTGGTGCTCAGGCCTATAAATAAAAGTGGAGGGGGTTAGAATAGGACACACACTTCTTCTCCTCATTTTTGCCTTTGGGTTCCTATCTCTCTAGGAGATGAGTGCCTTTGCATAGGATTAGTATTGGCTAGCTAGTGCTTAGAGATTAGAAGGAAGGTGAGGGGGCGACTTGGGGACGTGCCATGGTGTTTTGGCACCTTTCCCCAAGAACGAACCTCTACGTATGCCTTTGTTCTTCATTTAGACTAAAGTGAGTATTTTGACATTTTCTGTTTAGACTAAAGTGGCTTTCTACATTGATGAATAGTTCTTGTGTTCTTCATCTATTCTTGATTTAGAGGCTTTTGTTCTTGATGAACTCAACCTTCTGATCTTCTGGTGTTACTCATAAGTTTCTAATTCTGTTTGTATGCCTATTAGTCTAACTAGAATAAAGTGGGTACTCTGTATGTTCTAACTAGACCAAAGTCCTTCCGTGATCCCTTGCATGAGATAGCCAATACCTGAGTGAGTTCTAGTCTCTACCTCATGGGTTTGTCGCTTTGCATTTATACGGACTGCTATAGTGTTGCTACGGGTGCACAGACGTAGCCGTGCTATAGTAGTGATCGGTGGTGTAGACGTGGTGTCTAGAATGCGGGTTATCCTTCATTTGTCCTGTATCCCATGATTTATCTTGAGGTAGGCCGCGGTAGTGACAGCCATTGGACCCTTTGTACTCCTCCACGTTCGAATACGACGTAGAGCTTTCGACCGGAACCAACTGTTATAGCCACGAGGGAACCGGTGCCCAAAACGGGTGTTCCTAACTGAGAGACCGTTCTCGACTCTGTACGCTATCAGCCAAATCCTTTCTATCTTCTTCTCATCCTATAGAGTGGTGTCCTTGGACCATAGCTTGGCTAGGAGGTAGCTCTCACCATTCCATGGATTCGATACCCTCTGGAATACTCCTTGGGAGAAGTTCTACAATGGTGTATCCGTGTGCTTGCGGATTCGTTCGCACCTGTCAGTGTAGCTGGGTGTTCCTTACACGTGCATGCTAGACGCGCCACTCGTGGTGAGGTTAAGAAATACCAACAACAAACCCAAGGAAACCAACTTGAAACCTGCCAAGAACTGACCAGGAGCACCACAGAACAAAACTCTACATGACTAGTCATTCACCCGAGGCAAATCCCACGAGGACAGATCAGACCGGTTAGGTTTGGGCAGCTCAGGATGAACAGCGAGCCGCGGGTCAAACCTTCCAAACAACCTTCCCGATCTCCTGATTCACTCCACGGATTTGCATGAGACATTAGGGATACTAGAAGTAGCTCATGGGCATCCCATAGTTACAATTTGGTACCCCAAAACTCGCTAAATCAAGAGGAATCGAAGGATTTCCACCAAGAACACCACTTCCCAAAACCTAAGGAAAAACCCTAAATCGAGCACCTTTTCCCACGTATTTGAGATGGGGATTACAAGGAAAAGAACCATGAAGGGCTCAAGTATACATCCCCAACCAAAACCGCAAGGGAGATGCCTCAAATCCACCAAATGAAAATAGCCAATAAAAAGCTCTAAAAATCACCAAAAAGGAAAAATAGGAGAGACAGCAAAAGGCCTTGAGGAATCACGACGAACCTTCTATACATACCATGAAAGATTCATACAAGGTCTAGCTTACCTCCAGATCATCCATCCCTCTCTAAAGATCTCACCATGAATCTCTGAAGCTAGTCCTATGGAAAACCTAAGGAAAATAGGAACAAAAACTAGGAAGCAAATGAGCTAGGGTTCTAAGAGATGGCTGCCTTCCTCTCTCCACTTGGTTTATATGGAGGCAACCAAAAGAAAAAACTACCCCTATTACATAATACTTGGATACACGCCCCCGAAGGGCACTTTGGGAAATCTCGTCGTAGCACCATCGGACGGATGCCCAGCGACCGCACCTTGCTTAGCCTCGACGCAAGCCTTGTGATCTCGACGCGTGTCCTCCGCTTCAAAGTATCCGGAAGCCTGCAGCGCACACTAGTCAGATTGTCCTGGTGCTGCAGCGCTTCGGTCTTTGGCTTTGGCATTGTAGCTCAGCCAAGTAACCTTATGGTTTTGTGGTGAACCACTGGAAACCCCGCGGACTTGGTGTGGCCTCTCGCCAATCTCCACTCATGACTTGGCCCCCACGGTTGTCCCAGCTCGACCTTGGTTTTGAGGCTCAACCAAGAAACCCTCCACGACTTCATCTCGCTGTTCTTGCCACCATGCGGCCAGCACTTGATCCCACTGGCCACCAGGTCCCTCGAACAAAGCCTACTTGTCTGCTCCACACCTGGAGGCCCACCGGCATAGACCTTTCTCGCTTGTTCTTTACCTGCACCAACACCAATCAAGCCGCAACCTGCACCTGCAATACTTAGCCAAGAGTCAGTCCACACAACATTGTCAATCACTCATCACACTAGGAAGCGACCATCCACTGGTCCTTGAACCACACAGGATCTCAAAAGAGGAGAAGATTGGTGACATCCCAGCTCCACCACAAACCTTCCACAAAAACACCTTTGAGCCTAAGCCAAACCCACTTAGGAACCGACTAGACCCAACCCCAGATCCACCAGTGTTTCCTCCCCAGAAAAATGGTTTCCAGAATCCCATCAGGTTCAAGAGTGACATGGGAAACGAGTTCTTTGGGAAGGAGGGAGAGAATTGAGTGAGAAGCCATAGCCCAAAGAGAACCCAAAGTCAAAGCCAAGCCAATCACATTCCATTGTGACCATTGTGGGAGGGATGGGCACAAAGAGGAGTTCTGCTTTAGGAGGAGAATGGAGGAGAGGTTTGCTAGGGAGATGGCAAACAAGGGTAGGTACCGCCCTTCTCGTGGTGTGCCTGAGCCTCGTGTTGTGCCTAGGCGTGAGGGTGTGATGCGTACCATTCATACGTAGGCTAGGCGTGAGTTTCCTACACAAGGTGTGCCTATTCAAAGAGATAGTAGTAGGCGTGTTGGGTTTGGGTGTGGTGAGTTCATTAGACATTCCTTCACTCGTGGCCAATACGAGTATGGGGGAACGATCGCAATTTTAGGTCTCAGAGGAGCTACAGACCACGGTCTCCACCTCGTGGTACTCGTAATCCTCCAAGGAGATGTGTGGGTGTTTCACCTAGGAGTGATAGGATGGATTTTGCTAACCCCACTTTTGAGCAAATGGCACAGCACAGGTTTGAGTCTTTTTGTGCTAACCCCAGTGCTGAGTCGTTTGCTCACTCGCGTTCTCATTTTTTATTTTGCAGGTGGGAGGCTTTGAGAGCTTTTGGTTGATCGACTCCGGTTGCTCTCAACACATGTTCGGAGATCGACGGTGGTTCTCCAGCCTCACCCCGGTGGTGTACAAGGAGTACATCACTTTTGGGGCAAATGGACGAGGTCGAGTGCTTTCGGTGGGCATAGTATAGGTAAGTGATAGTTTGACTCTTAGGCGTGTTGCTCTTGTCAAGTCCCTCGGGGTCAATCTGCTTTCGGTTTCCCAGCTTCTTGATGAGGGTTTTGAGGTCTGTTTCATGACAGGTGCTTCTTGCGTATTGGATTCTCGAGGTGATCTTGTGTGCATGATTGTCTCCGAGGGTCAGATTTTCCAAGCCGATTTTTCTCAGTCAGTTGGCTCTTCTTTTTGCTTGGTTGCCGGTGTTTCAGCAGAGCTTTCGAAATTGCATAGGAGGTTGGGTCACTTGAGTTTTTACTTTTTGTTACGCTTGAGTGGGTTTGACTTGGTCTGAGGATTGCCTAGGTTGAAATTCCAGAAGGATTTGGTTTGTGCTATGTGTAGACATGGCAAGATGGTAGCCACCTCCCATGCACCCCTGTCCGCTGTCATGACAGAGCGTCCATGCGAGTTGTTACATTTGAACTTTGTTGGTCCAGCTCGTGTGTGCCCGCCGGGTGGGAAGTGGTATGTCCTTGTGATAGTGGACGACTACTCACACTATGCTTGGGTCTTCTTTTTGGCTGCAAGGGAGAGATGTTTTGTTTTATTCGGGATCTAATCTTGATGTTGAAAATGAGAGGCATGGAGATGTTGTTCGAGAAATTTGTAGCGACAATGGCACAGAATTTAAAAACTTTCAATTTGAAACCTTTTGCCGTGATCTAGGTCTCGAACATCAGTTTTCCTCGCCCTATGTCGCTTGTCAGAATGGTGTGGTAGAGAGAAAAAATCGTTCCCTTTGTGAGATGGCTCGGATGATGCTCGATGAGCATAGGACTCTGAGCAGATATTGGGCTAAAGCAGTGAATACCGCATGCCATGTGGGAACCTGATTTTTCTTCGGGCTTTCTTGAAAAAGACGTTGAGGACCGGTCGATGGTCGCTCCCTAGTGTGATGAGTGATTGACAATGTGGTGTGGACTGACTCTTGACCGAGTATTGCAGGTGCAGGTTGCGGCTTGATTTGCGTTGGTGCAGGTAAAGAGCAGGCGTGAAAGGTCTTAGTGAGGACCGGAGTGTCCGAGGACCAGTGGATGGTCGCTCCCTGGTGTGATGAGTCATTGACAATGTGGTGTGGACTTACTCTTGGGCGAGTATTACAGGTGCAGGTTGCGGCTTGATTTTGCATTGGTGCAGGTGAAGAGCGGGCGCGAAAGGTCTTAGCCTTGCGGGGCCTCCGAGGAGTGGAGAGACAAGTAGGCTCGGCCTGATGGACTCGGTGGCCGAACGGGATCAAGTGCGGGCCGCATAGTGGCAAGAAAAACAAGACAAAGTCATCGACTGGAGCCGGTGTGGGGTAGCGGCTCACGACCGGAGTCTGCACGCGGGGTTTGTGGTGGTTCACCACAAAACCGTCGGGTTACTTGGTTGAGCCAGAAAACCAAGACCGGAGACTCGACGGGAGGAGATGGGATCCGGGCGTGCCGAGAAGCTTCGATAACGGGGGACACACGACGGGATCGCAGGGCTTGCGTCGGGAGGACACGGACTGCAGCAAAGGCATGGCCGTCCGATGAAGAGGAGTTCTACTTGACCATATTGCCCCTTAGGGGTATGTATCTCATTTTAAGTTCTAGGGGTAGCTTGGTCATTTGCCCAACCCAGAGGGACTTCATATATATAGCTCTAGGGTTTCAGGGCAACTCATCCATCTACATTACTTCTCATTTCCCTGCTCTTTAGGCTTAGATTTTCTGCACCGGTTTGTAGAGAATCTGACCTCCGAGTGTATGGAAGCATTCATGGTTGTGTCGATTTCCTTCTTGTGGCTCGAGTGATTTTCGTGTCTTTTTCGGGCTATTTTCGTTAGATTTTCATGCGCGGCTTGTTCCTTTGATTCCGGGGTGTTTGGGTTCGGATTTCTTTGTGGGTATCATGGATAGATGCCTTGTGCATCTTTGTGCTTGATCTTGACCCCTCAAACTCTGCATTTGGCCTTGGATTTGAGGATTTCGGGTGGAAGCCTAGCTTTTTGGTAGAGCTCGGTTCGTGATCGATTCCCGGCGTTTTAGTTGGTTTGAGGCCTCAAGTTTTTGGTCATAGCATCCCCTAGGGACGCTTCACATCTCCCCCAAATCTTGTCTTAATCCATTCAGCCATTTGGGATTTCCATGGATGGATAGGCGGAGTTGACTTGGCGTTTTTGAGCTCAGGCTGTTTTGTTCGAAGGGGACGAACGGTCCGTGGGGTGCTCACGGACCGTCCGCGCGCCTCTAGTTCATCGCGTGTTCGTCAGTTCTTGTGAGTTCGTGCGTCAATCTTTTGGGGTGCCAGGATTTTGTTGTAGCAGGTTTGTCGGACTGTCCGTCTGTGGGTATCGGACCGTCCACGAGAGCGACGGACTGTCCGCGCAGGGGTCACGGACCGTCCGCAGCCATCGGACCGTCCGTGGTGCCGTGTCGGACCGTCTGTACTTCCGGGGGTTGCTACTGGTAGTTCTGTTAGCTTTTACAGACCGTCCGTCCAGGTCCATGGGACCGTCTGCCAGGTCCAGTCAGACCGTCTACCGGCTCAGGTCGGACCGTCCGTCCTAGGCACCGCAGATTGCCTAAGACTTTGCCTCTTGAGTTGTGCTTCTGCTTTGGGTTGTGTTGAGACTTGTTCCTAGGGTTGATAGGTCCGTTGTGACAACGCGACCTTGGCAAGTTCATGTGGGAATCCTTGGTTGTGAGTTTGGGGCATAGTCGAGTTCGACTCTTCGGAGAAGAATTTTTATCGGCTCCCATTCACTCCCCACCTCTCTAGTCGCCTAATCAGTCCTTCAATTGGTATCAGAGCCGGTTACGGATCTTAGTGATTCTAACCAGTCTAAGATCCAAAGATGGCGTACCAGGAACGGGGTTTGGGTCCTCCACACTTTGATGGTAAGAACTACTAGATGTGGCAGAGGCGGCTGCTTTCCTCCGCGGCATGGGTCAGATCCTTTGGGATGTTAAGGTGACCACAACTTATGTTCATCCGATTAATTTCCTTGCTCCAGGAACGAGGGACATCATGACGCCAACAACAAGGTGGTCGACTACTTGTTTCATGCTCTGTGTCAATCCGAATTCGATCGGGTTCAGACAGAGGACTTGGCTTGTAGGATTTGGGAGCAGCTGAAGAATGCTCATGCTGGGAACGCTCAGGTTCAGGCTCGGTTGTTTGCGACCTACCGGAGAGAGTACGAGAACTTCACTCATCTCCCCGGTGAGTCCATAGACACCATGTTCCAGCGGTTCACTGTGATTTGTTACAACATGAGAGCTAATGTGGCTGCTCTCCCGTATGATGATCATGACAGGGCTGTGAAGCTCCTGCACTCTCTGGATCGTACCGTGTGGAGTGAGAAGGTCGAGGCTATTCTTGAGTCGGAGAAGTATGAGACCCTCATGGTGGCGAGCTGTTTTCCAAGCTCAAGTCGTCTGAGGTGGACCGTGGGGTGCAAGCAAGGATCGAGAACCCGACTGACCCTCATAGTCTGGCTCTCGTTTCTGGACCAAGGACTAACACTAACCTATCTTCGAGACAGTTCTCTTTGTCTTGTCTTGTGTCCATGCCAGATGAGGAGTTTGGTGTGCTGGGCGAGGAGGATCTCACATTGTTGAGCAGGCGGTTCGAGCGCATGTACACGAACCGGAAGAATACTCGGAGGAGCTCAGGCATGTGCTACCGGTGCGGGAAGCACGGGTACTTTATCACTTAGTTCCCGGAGGCCATGGAGATCAAGCCCGAGCACAAGCACCGTCCAAGGACCGACCAAAAACCTTGGGTGGGTCGGATAAGATTGGGGAGTGTAGTCGTGAGAAGGAAGAAAAGATTGGTGATATCCTAGCTCCACCAAAAATCTTCCATAAGAATGCCTATGCTCCTATGCCAATCCCACTTAGGAACCGACTAGACACAACCCCAGATCCTCCCGTGTTTCCTCCACAAACCAACAACTTCCAGAAACCCATCAAGTTCAAGAGTGACTTGGGGAACAAGTTCTTTGGGAAGAAGGGAGAGAAACCGAGGAGAAGCCACAACCCAAAGAGAGCCCAAAGCCAAAGCCAAAACCAATCCCCTTCCATTGTGAGCATTGTGGGACGGATGGGCATCTTGCTGAGTTTTGCTTCTGGAGGAAGCGTGAGGAGAGGTTTGCTAGGGAGATGGCAAACAAGGACAGGTATCGCCCTTCTCGTGGTGTGCCTGAGCCTAGGATGGTGCCTAAGGGTGGTGTGGTGCGTACCATTTACCCTCGAGAGAGGCGTGAGTTTGTGCCTCGAGGTGTGCTTCCACAGAGAGATGGTGGTAGGCATGTTGGGTTTGGGCGTGGTGAGTTTGCTGGACGTTCCTTCACTCTTGGCCAATACGAGTATGGGGGGAATGATCGCAATTTTAGGTCTCAGAGGAGCTACGGGCCACAGTCTCCACCTCGTGGTACTCGTAGTCCTCCAAGCAGGTGTGTGGCTGCTCCACCTAGGAGTGATAGGATGGATTTTGCTATCCTCACTTTTGAGCAAATGGCACGACACTAGTTTGATTCATTTTGTACTTTCCCAGTGTTGAGTCGTTTGCTCACTCTCGCTCCCGTTTTTCATTTTCAGGTGGGAGGCATGGAGAGTTTTTGGTTGATCGACTCCAGTTGCTCTCAACACATGACCGGAGATGGAAGGTGGTTCTCCAGCCTCACCCCGGTGATGACCAAAGAGTACATCACTTTTGGGGACAATGGGAAAGGTAGAGTGCTTTCAGTGGCCATGGTAAAGGTGAGCGAGTCTGTGACTCTTAGGCGTGTTGCTCTTGTCAAGTCTTTGGGGTTCAATCTTCTTTCGGTGTCCCAACTTCTTGATGAGGGTTTTGAGGTCTATTTCAAAACGGGCACTTCTCGTGTTTTGGACTCTCGAGGTGATCTTGTGTGCACGATCATCCCTGAGGGTCAAATTTTCAAAGCCGATTTTTCTCAGTGTGTCGGCTCTTCTCGTTGTTTAGTTGCTGGTGTTTCGGCGGAGCTTTGGAAATGGCATAGGAGGCTAGGTCACTTGAGTTTTGACTTGTTGTCACGCTTGAGTGAGCTTCGTTTGGTCCAAGGATTGCCTAAGTTGAAATACCAAAAGGACTTGGTATATACTCCATGCAAGCATGGTAAGATGGTCGCCGCCTCTCACCCGTCTCTAACATCCGTTAAGCCAGAGAGGGCATGCGAGCTGTTCCATATGGACTTGATTGGTCCAGCTCGTCTGTGCTCGGCGGGTGGGAAATGGTACGTCCTTGTGATAGTGGACGACTATTCTCGCTATGCTTGGGTCTTCTTTTTGGCTGACAAGGGGGAGACATTTGGTTTTGTCCGGGATGTAATCTTGAGGTTCAAGAATGAGAGGAATGGAAATGTTGTTCGAGCAATTCGTAGCGACAAAGGCACTGAATTTAAAAACTCTCGATTTGAAACCTTTTGTCGTGATTTGGGTCTCGAACATCAATTTTTTCTCCCTATGTAGCTTGTCAGAATGGTGTAGTTGAGAGGAAAAATCGTTCCCTTTGTGAGATGGCTCGGACGATGCTCGACGAGCATAAGACTCTGAGGAGATATTGGGCTGAGGCGGTGAATACTGCGTGCCATGTTGGGAACCGGATTTTTCTTCGGGCCTTCTTGAACAAGACATGCTATGAGCTCATGCACGGGTGAGCACCTAGAGTGAGCCATTTCAAGGCTTGTGGTTGTCGGTGTTTTATTCTCAAGAAGGGTAGGCTTGATAAGTTTGAGTCGAGGTCCTCCGATGGCATCTTTTTGGGTTATGCTAGTCATTCTCGAGCATTCCGTGTGCTTAACCTTGATACTAACCTAGTCATCGAAACTTGCGAGGTTACCTTCGACGAGACCCAACCATGCAGTTCGTCTATTTTTTGAGTGTGCAGGTGACGACGAAATTGGCAAAAAGATCTTTGAGGACGAGGAGGATGATGCTGGAGAGGATGATGGTGATGATGGTGAATCTCCAGCCACGCATGTACCCTCTACTTCCACTACGATGACTACGGTGCAGGATGGCCCATCCCCTACACCGACTACAATCCAGGAAGATCAAGTGGAAGCTGCTGTTGAGGGGGAGGTCGTCTCCAAGCGAGAGGCACCGAGGCGCATTCAAGTTGATCATCCTCCCTCAAGAATCATCGGTGACATCAACGAACGTACGACACGGTCAAGGTCCAGGAATGTTTCTCACTTTGCTCATTCAGCCTTTGTTGCTACCTTTGAGCCGAAAGACATTGGACACGTACTCTCTGATCCTAATTGGGTGAACGCAATGCATGAGGAGTTAGAGAACATTGAGAGAAACCAAGTTTGGGAGTTGGTAGAGCCACCACCACATTGCAAACCTATTGGAACAAAATGGGTATGGAAGAACAAGAGTGTGAGAATGGTGAGGTGGTGAGAAACAAATCGAGGTTGGTTGCTCAGGGCTATAGTCAGAAGCAGGGGATAGACTATGAGGAGACATTTGCTCCTGTAACCCGTTTGGAGGCGATTAGGATCCTTCTAGCCTTTTCTGTGGCTGAAGGGTTCAAATTGTACCAAATGGATGTGAAGAGTTCTTTTCTGAATGGGTATTTGGAGGAAGAGGTTTATGTCAAGCAACCACCGGGCTTTGAGAGTGCTGAGTTTCCCCACCGAGTGTACAGGGTGAGGAAGGCGTTGTATGGGCTGAAACAAGCTCCCCGGGCATGGTATGGCCGTTTGAGGGGGTTCTTGTTCAGCAAGAGGTTTGAGATGGGCAAAGTAGATAAGACTCTTTTTCTTCTCAGGCAGGGTGATGATATCCTAATTGTTTAGGTGTATGTGGATGATATTGTCTTTAGCGGCTCGTCTCACTCTTTGGTTGCAAGGTTTGCAGAGGACATGAGCAAAGAATTCGAGATGTCTACGATGGGAGAATTGCAGTTCTTTCTCGGGCTTGAGATCAAGCAGGCAAAGGAGGGAACCTTTGTGCATCAAGCCAAGTACACGAAGGACATCCTCAAGAAGTTCAAGATGGATGACTCGAAGCCCTTGTTGACACCGATGAGTACGACTACAACGCTGGATGTGGACGAGGACGAAGAGCCCGTGGACCAGAAGGAGTACCGGAGCATGATCGGCTCCCTCTTGTACTTGACGGCGACGAGGCCGGACATTCAGTTTTTTGTATGTCTGTGCGCTCGTTTTCAGGTGTCGCCGAGGACTTCACATCGGCAGGCCGTCAAGCGGATTTTCAGGTATCTTCGATACACTCCTGAGCTTGGTCTTTGGTATTCGGCATCATCTTCCCTTTCGTTTCTTGGTTTTCGGATGCCGACTTTGCGGGGTGTCAAGTCGATAGGAAGTCGACTTCGGGGACATATCAGTTTTTGGGTTCCTCACTTGTTTCTTGGTATTCTCGCAAACAGTCAAGTGTAGCTCAGTCTACCATAGAAGCTGAGTATGTAGCTACCGCTAGTTGTTGCTCCCAGCTGCTTTGGATCACATACACGCTGAGTGACTTTGGTGAGGAGTGTACCCATGTTCCTCTCATGTGTGATAGCACGAGTGCCATTGTGTTGCCAAAAATCCCGTGCTACACTCCAGAACCAAACATATAGAGGTGAGATACCACTTCCCGATAGACAATTTTGAGAATGGAAACATAGACCTCATCCATGTGCCAACTGAAAAACAGCTCACTGATATCCTGACAAAGCCTTTGTATCATAGACTGCATTTGTATCATATGCTTTAGAGATGTGCTTCTCCTTTATACATTGATCACTATGATATGTTGGATGTGAGCTTATGACTTTGCTAGGGAAGCTCTTGTGATGTATAGCTATGCTCTTGGTAGCTTTGGGATGTATATGCATGTGGATGGCTTACTTCTATGAAAATTCTATATATGATCCTCTCTTGTGAGTTGAATGCCTTTCATGCTCAAATTGTGCTCATGGCTATATCTTGCTTATTTTGTGCTTGGGAATCATGCTCTTTTCATCCGGGGTCAAAGACCCATTTGTCATCATGAATGTTTAGCCTACATGTTACCTTGCAGAGAAGCCTAAGCTTCTTTTTGCCACAAAGGCACTTTTTGTACCATGCTTAATTTTAAATCATGAAATTGGTATATGAAATGTCTATTCTTGAAAAATATGCTTCCATGTCAAATGTGCTTTAAATTCCTTATCTTGGGTGCTAAACCATTGCATGATGTTCACCTTTGAGAAGTCTCATATTTAGAAGTGGACACATGGCTCGGTGGCTTTGACATGACATGAGATAGCTTGTAGGTGTTTGTGATGATCTTGTGATGAGAACTTGTGACCTTGCATGAAGTTTGTGGGTTATATGTTGTTTATGCTCTTTTTGGCCATGTTTAGGTCCTATGCTCATGAGAGGGAAATTTTTGTTGAAAAATGCTTCTTTTTTATTATGGCTATGTCACATGCTTTTATGTCCCTTTCTATCTTGTTGGCGATGCTTGTACTGAATTTGTGTCAATCTTGCTTGTCTATGTCTCATTTTTAGCATGTTGTAGTGCTCTTTGTCTATTTGAGAAGCACATGCTTGCATTTGTAGACTTGATTCATGCATTACCAACAAGGGGGAGGAAAGTACCCAATTCATGCATCCAGGGGGAGTTTTGCATCAAGGGGGAGAAAAATTCAGAGAAATGCATTTGTTCAGGGGGAGCTTGCATTCATGCTTTAGGAGCTCTTTGTTGCCTGAATTTTAGTTGTGCTCTTTTGCCGATGGTGTCAAGCCCTTTTGCCTCACCTTAAGGAGTCGGCAATTTTGGATCATTATATCTCGGTTGTGTTGAGTCGTTGCCCTTGTCTTAGGGGACCGATATTTTTCTCTCTCAAGTGATCTTATTTTGGCTTTTGTTCGGCTTTTGATCACTTATTTGAGTTTTTAGTTAGTTTCTTTTCTTTTTCTCTTTTCTCTGAATTGGTTACTATGTGTGTTGTCAATGCACTCATCAAGGGGGAGATTGAGGATCGAAGCATTCGAGGACCGATGGATGGTCGCTCCCTGGTGTGATGAGTGATTGACCACGTGGTGTGGACTGACTCTTGGCCAAGTATTGCAGGTGCAGGTTGTGGCTTGATTTGCGTTGGTGTAGGTGAAGAGCAGGCGCGAAAGGTCTTAGCCTTGCACGACCTCCGAGGAGTGGAGAGACAAGTAGGCTCGGCCCGATGGACTCGGTGGCCGAATGGGATCAAGTGCAGGCCGCATGGTGGCAAGAAAAGCAAGTCGAAGTTGTCGACTAGAGCCGGTGCAAGGTAGTGGTTCACTACCGGAGTCTGCACACGGGGTTTGCGGTTGTTCACCACAAAACCGTCGGGTTACTTGGTTGAGCCACAAAACCAAGACCGGAGACTCGGCGGGTGGAGACGGGATCTGGGCGCGTCAAGAAGCTTCGATGCCGGGGGATACACAGCGGGAACGCAGGGCTTGTGTCGGGTGGATGCGGACTGTGGCAAAGGCGTGGCCGCGCGATGAAGAGGTGTGCTACTTGACCATATTGCCTCTGAGGGTTGTGTATCTCATTTTAAGTTCAAGGGGTAGCTTGGTCATTTGCCCAACCCAGAGAGACTTCATATATATAGCTCTAGGGTTTCAGGGCAAATCATCCATCCAGACTGCTTCTCATTTCCCTGCTCTTTAGGATTAGATTTTCTTCACCGTTCTGTAGAGAATCTAACCTTCCAGTGTATAGAAGCTTTCTTGGTTGCGTCGATTTCCTTCTTGTGGCTCGAGTGATTTTTATGTCTTTTTCGGGCTATTTTCGTTGGATTGTTGTGCGTGGCTTGTTTCTTCAATTCTGAGGTGTTTGGATTCGGATTTCTGTGGGGATCATGATAGATGTCTTGTGCATCTTTGTGCTTGATCTTGACCCCTCAAACTCCGGATTTGGCATCCGATTGAAGGATTTCTGTTGGAACCATAGCTTTTTGTGTGAGCTTAGTAGAATCTCGATTCCTCTCGATTCAGTGGGTTTGAGGCTACAAATTTGTAGGAATAGCATCTCCTAGAGACGCTTCATCATCTCCTATGATTTGGTAGCAATCCCTTGGTTGATTCAGGAGATCGGGCAAAGGGGAGATGGTGTTGACTTTGAGCAACTCGTGCTCGAGCTGCTCTGTCCGCGCGTGGTCGGTGGACCGTCCGCGAGGACTTGAGTTCGTCGCGTGTTCTTCAGTTCATGAGCACGAGACATTTCGATCCACAGAGAGTCAAGGGTTTGGTTGCGAGGTGTTTGCCAGACCGTCCGCCAGGGCTAGCCGGACTGTCCGCGCCGGTCGGATTGTCCGCGGACCATCCGCGGGTATGGTACGGACCGTCCGTTTTTCGCTGGTGCATACTGGTGGTTCGGGCAGCTTTTGCGGACCGTCCGCCCAGGGCACTGCAGTTTGCCTAAGTCCTTTGCTTCTTGAGTAGCGCTTTCACTTGTGATTGATTTGAGACTTGTTCCTAGGGTTCGTAGGTCCGTTGTGACTAAGCAACCTTGGCAAGCTCGTGTTGGAATCCTTGGTTGTGAATTTGGGACATAGTCAAGTTTGACTCTTTGGAGAAGAATTTTTATCGGCTCCCATTCACTCCCCCCCTCTAGTCGCCTAATCGGTCCTTCATTGAGCAAGAAACTCATGTGGAGGTACTTGCTGGAATTTCTAGAAAAGAAGCCCCAGAAGTAAAGAAAGGAGAAGCAAGGCAAGAAAAGAATGAAGGAGCAACCCACAATGAAGGAGGACCAATCCAAGGCAACAAAATTTGCAAGCTCGAAGAGGTACAACGAAGAAGTTTGGTTGAGCCACAAAGACGCTAAAGGAGTTCGAACAAATGGATTGGATCCCGATTGACTTCAGAGAAATATTCAACAAGAGGAGACCATACTTGAACCAAAAAGAGTTGGCGAGAGCTATAGAATTCAACTTTCTAAAGGAGAGGCACTCGGGGTACGAGTTGGACAAAGAATCAACCGGAGAGATTATCTAAAGGCTTTTCAATGAGGAAGAAGTGGTAGATCCGGATCACATTGCAGAAGTAAAGAAAATTATGAGAGTGAAGCCGGAGGACTCACCATATGCACACCTAGCCGAAGTGTACGCGATAGGAGCCGATCATGTCAAAGGTACCTCTCTACCGACACCTCACATAAGTTGCACCATTAATGGGGAGAAAATTTGAAAAGCCTTATGTGACATAGGAGCCCATGTTAGTGACATGTCTTCCAAAATTTATTATGAGCCCTTTAGTAAAACTTTGAATATTGCTTCAACTCAAATAAAATTAATCATGTGAGATGGTAGAACGACAAGACCATTGGGTGTGCTTAGAGATTTAGATGTTGCTATCTCAGGTAAAAAATTCTAACCGACTTTTTCGTAATCGATGCTTGCCATAATGAAGATGATGATATAATTCTTAGTAGTCACTTTCTTAAGTTGGTCAATGTTGTTCTTAATACCGGAAAGGGTAGAGTTACTATTGATCTAGATGGAACTAAATTTATATATGATTTCCGATCTGCTTCTCGTATTGCTTTACCTCTACCTCTTGATAACCAAGTGGTAGAGAATCTTCATTTTGTTGATACTTTCAGGGACCATCTCCAACGAGCAATAGAAAATGATGCTATGTATGATGATCAAGACAAAGAACTAGCGGAAGCATCTGAGGGGTTGCGGGCACAAGATGGAAGCTTGCACGAAGAAAATTATGAAGATATTAGAGACTTGCAACAACAAGAACCCGAAGCACCCGATATTGAGTATTAGTCCCAAGGGACTAAAGTATGAATTTTTGGGAGCCGATAAGACGTACCCGGTCATCGTGAGAGAGGAATTTAGTCCGAAAGAGATGAATAAGTTGCTGAATTTATTGAGAATACATAAGAAGGTGATCGGGTACTCGATAAGAGACTTGAAGGGTATTAGTCCAGCCTTTTGCACCCACCGCATACCAGTTGAAGAACAATGCAAGCCCGTTTTCGAGCATCAAAGAAGATTGAGCCATGCCATGTTTGAGCGAGGTGGTGAAGGAGGTGATCAAATTGTTGGATGCCGGAATAATATACCCCATACCACATAGTGAATGGGTGAGCCCGGTGCATTGTGTAACAAAGAAGGGAGGAATAACCGTTGTGAAGAATAAGAAGGATGAGTTGGTACCGCAACGGATCGTGACTGGATGGAGAATGTGGATCAACTATAGGAAGTTGAACAAGGCAACAAGGAAGGATCCCTTTCCGTTACCATTTATTGACGAGATGCTTGAAAGGTTAGCTAAACATCTTACTTTTGTTTCCTTGATGGGTACTCAGGGTTCATGCAAATTCCCATTCATCCGGATAATCAACAAAAGACAACCTTCACATGTCCGTATGGAACTTTCGCATATAGAAGAATGTCATTTGGTTTACATAATGCATCGGCTACCTTTCAAAGAGGCATGATGGCTATATTCTCGGATTTTATTGAAGAAATTATGGAGGTATTCATGGACGACTTCTCGGTGCATGGTACGTGTTTTGAAAGTTGCTTGGAAAATTTGGAAAAGGTTCTCAAAAGGTGTGGAGAAATTGACCTTGTGCTTAATTGGGAGAAGTGTCACTTTATGGTTAGACAAGGGATAGTCTTGGGACATGTCATCTCCGAGAGAAGAATATAGGTGGACAAGGCTAAAATTGAGATGGTTGAAAAGTTACCACCTCCGACAAATATCAAATCGTTAAGAAGCTTTCTCGAGCATGCCGGATTTTATAGAAGATTTATAAAGGATTTCTCAAAGATCACCAAGCCATTGACACGACTTCTCCAAAAAGATGTGGAATACGACTTTGATGAAGAGTGCTTGCATGGTTTCCGGACTGTCAAAGGTTTTGATCTAGACAGCCCACAGGGGGGTTAACCCCGGTGGTTTATTTGTTCGGTGGGGTGGAATCTAAGGCTAAGAACTCGAAGGTTGCGCACGAGCACACGGAACACAGAGAACACGGCGAGTTTATACTAGTTTAGGCCTCTGGAGAGTAAAACCCTACGTCCAGTTGTTGGTGTAGATTGCCTGAGGCTTGCCTGATTATACAAGGGGTCGCCCTGCCCGCCTTATATTGGCCAGCGGACAAGGTCGGTTCCCAGATTCCTAGTCGGTTACGACCAGGAGACCTAAGTCTAGTTGATTACAACACTTGCCATATCCGTCGATCTGCTTGGTCGAAAACCACTGATGTCTTGTCTTGCACGCCAAGTCTTGAAGTCGTTTTGGATAAGGTCGTCTGGGAATCTTCTGGAAGTCTTCGGGAGGTCGTGTGGGCCACCAACTAGGTCGGTTGGGCCCACTATCAGGTCGGCGGGTCTTTTGGCAGGCCGGACCCACTTGTCGGGGACGGCCGTGAGCCTGGTCGGTGGGGACCTAGGGGTACCCATGTCTCACACGGACGTTGAAGCAATCTCCCATAAGTGCACCAATCATGCAACCTCCCGATTGGAATCTACCATTTGAGATAATGTATGATGCAAGCGATTACGCCGTTGGAGCCGTTCTTGGACAAAGGAAGGAAGGGAAGGTACACGCAATTTATTATGCAAGTAAAACTGTAAATGAAACTCAAGTGAATTATGCAACTACGGAGAAGGAATTGCTTGCTGTAGTGTTCGCATTTGAAAAATTTAGATCTTATATTGTGAACTCGAAGGTGATCGTGTATAACGACCATGCTGCAATCAAGTACCTTTTGTCCAAGAAAGATGCCAAGACACGTTTGATTAGATGGATTCTATTATTACAAGGGTTTGATATGGAAATTAAAGACAAGAAAGGGTCGGATCATGTAGTAGCCGACCACCTATCAAGGATGCATCATGGAGATGATGAGATGGAGCTAATTGTAGATAGAATGAGAGTAGACCATCTATATCGAATACTTGATAGGAGAGGATGGATGCATGATATTATAAGATGACTATGGAAGATGCCATTAGATCACTTGGACAAAAATGCTAAAAGAAGGGTGATTGCCGAGAGTAGAAAATTTTATTGGGATGCACCATACCTATATAGATATGGATATGATGGAGTGTTAAGATGATGTGTACCGTGGGAAGAAAGAGAAGAAATTCTAAGAAAATGCCACTCATCGGAATATGGAGGACACTATGGACAGTTTAGAACACAAGCAAAGGTATGGGCAAGCGGATTCTATTGGCCTGAGATGCACGAGGATGCTAAAGGGTTTGTTGCAACTTGCCAGGAATACCAAAGGAGTGGAAATATATCACAAAGGAATGCAATGCCACTGAATTATAATTTGCAAATTGATCTATTTGATGTTTGGGGCATCGACTTTATGGGACCATTCGTGAACTCGCATGGGTATGAACACATCTTGGTCATAGTTGATTATGTATCAAAATGGGTTGAAGCAATTCCATGTCGGAAAGCATCTACGGAAGAAGCCATTCAAATGATCAAGACGGTGATATTCCCACGATATGGTGTTCCTAGAATTTTAATAACTGATGGTGGATAACACTTTATTGGCAAGGATTTTAAAGGATGATTGGCAAAGTTGGGAATCGAGCATAGGGTGTCTACGACCTATCATCCACAAACAAATGGCCAAGCGGAAACATCGAACAAGCAACTCAAAGGCATCCTCACGAAGACGGTGACTAAAGGAGGAAAAGATCGGTCAAAGAAGCTAGACGGAGCATTGTGGGCGTACCGGACTGCACATAAAACACCGATAGGTATGACCCCTTATCAATTTGTCTATGGAAAAACATGTCATTTACCGGTAGAACTAGAGCACAAGGCTTATTGGGCAATAAAACAGATGAATCCTGATATTGATGCGGCACGTATAAAGCGGAGGATTCAGATAAGTGAACTTGAAGAGCTAATATTGAAGGCATATCACAACGCTAGTTTCTATAAAGAAAGGATGAAGAGATGGTACGAAAAAATATTGCATATGAATTAATTCAAAGAAGGAGACAAAGTCCTACTATACAATTCTCGATACAAGGTCTTCGGCAAAGGAAAACTGCAAAGCAAATGGGATGGACCGTACGTCGTGCATTTACTGTCACCGTCAAGAGTGGTAACAATCATGGACGCCAAAGGAGATCAATATGTTGTAAATGGACAATGGCTCAAGGTATTCCTGGAGCCTAACATTGTGACCATTAAATACATTGACGTATACACCTTGGATGGTGACCCGGACCGTCAAAGCTAAGCGACGAAAACAAGGTAAGTTTGTAATTAATCTTCTACTTTACTTTCAGCATGCGTGTTAGTAGTTATGTTTGCTTCAAATCATCATGAATAAATATTGCCCCCCTAATCATGACCTTTGGTGAGGATGCAAAATTATGCCAAATTGATATGTCATAATCGTTGCCGCTTTGCTTGTCTTTGTGCTTGCTTTATGCATGATTGAGCTAATGCTCTCATTAATAAAAATCTGAAATTAAATTTAAATGCTAGCTTAATCCTTTGTGGAGGTTATGATAAAGATGAAGACTCATAGTTTTTCTCATGCTCTCAATTTTGGATGGGTTAAAGATGATTTATTTTCACTTTTAAAAGTTATGCTAACCTCGTCATTAATACCACTTGCATGTTGCTCTACCTGTGCAAAGCCTTATATTTAATTGAGTACAAAACCTTAGTATACAAGATTTATTTTTGGGTGCATTGATTCAAGGCTTGATTTCTCTTGTTCGAGACAAAGAAGCTTGTCATTCCGTTTTTTGCGTATCTATCTTATTGCTAGCCTTTTCTATCCGTGCATTGTAAGTTTCCACATCGGAAATTTTGCAAACCTCGCCGGATATCCACCCACAAACCCAAAATATCTTTTTGTGTTTATCTCCTTGACCAGAACCCATTTCTTGAGTATGGATGAATATTTCGAGAAAGATCACAAAAATGAAGGTGCTAAAGATTGAAGTTTAATTTTGGGAGACCTCCAGAACGACATAAAGGGTGCGTGAAGGATCCCTGAAAGATTTCAAGTGTCTCTCTCTCTCCGGAAAAATTAGGATTTTTAGTACCTACATTGGCACAAAAATTTTATCTCTTTGCCCGAGGACGTGCAATCGTCTAAGCATGGGGGGAGGTGCCAAGAAGGTAGGTACTAGTGTAGTTTAGTGTTTAGGGGAGTATGCAAAAAAAAGAAAAACAAAGAGGAAAAAAGAAAAAAAAAGAAAGAAGGAAAAAATGATGGAAGAAAAAAAAGAGAGAAAGAAAGAGAGATGTGTATATATAATAAAAAATTCCCTGGCTCTCTAGACGCATTAGGAATTTCAAGAGGATTCAAGATCAAGACCCATACTCATCTTTCCAACCATGTGCAATCCGATAACGAGGACTTTGTTTGTGCCTCGGGATCTCTCTTTGCCATTTGCACATGTCCACTTATCTCAAAAAGTGAGTGTTCATCTCTCCCCCCTCCTTGAAAACATTATTTTCTAATGACCTTTTTGACGAGGCTCGGTAAATCCATGAGAAGCTTGACTTGTTTTGATAATATCTTGATAATAATATCTTGGTAGGACTAAAGTTTTCCCAAAAGCTACAGATAAAGTCTTCCACTTATATATGTTTTGTGAGGGGAAAGGAGTAGAACAACTAGGCTTAAGAGACAAGATGAGATGAGAGTTCATGAGCAAGATGCAAGGAGGTTTAAATTTTTGAACTTGGTTTAGCTCTTTCTTCATCTTATTCTTCATTTCGAAATTTCTGAGATTCATTCAAAATTTGGGAGCATGATTAATTACTTGTGCGAAGATCCTAATTGATATCCACCCTCTGTCGGGATGAAGGCTAGTACTCTATGGAACTCTAACAAATAAATTTTGAGAGCATTATATTTTCTTCATGTATGATCAAGTGTAGGGTGTAAACAATGAAAGGCAACACTGATATCCATTGAAGGCTTCCTTGAGGACGAGCAAGGTTTAAGCATGGGGGAGTTGTTGACGGTCGACTTTGAAACTCATAACCATGAGTTTACCTTCAATGTTGGCATTGATTTGTCATCCAATCTAATGGTACTAACCCCCTTGATATAACAAGTTCGCTCCTGCATGTGGTTTTTGGAGTATGTTGTTTACACATGATTTAAGCGCTTAAAGGAGCACTTTCGGACAAAGTTCATCAAACACTTTATGAGAAGATAATGACGCCCGACATAAGTCAAGACTCGAAGTGAACATGACTCCAAATGGCCCAAGGTCGCCTTGAGATTTGGAGATTTACTCATGAGATCAATTCAACCTGAGTGATATTTGCGCAACCCAGAACAACATGATCTTTCAATGCAGATTCGGGGACTTAAACGGCCTCCAATGTCAAAATGTTAGCTACCAAAGTTGTGGACCATGTTGAGAGCTTCGATTTGAACATATGGAAAGCCCAGTTCGGACCAAGGAGCTAGGAGATATGGCCCCCGAAATATCTGATGCGTAGATCAGTCCGAAGTCAGACAGATTATCTTGCGGGGCCATTTTGGGGATCTTATCTTCGTTTCCAAGGAAACAAATGAATCCGAAAGTTGAAGATAATTTCGTGCCACACAATATAGACACCGAATTTGCATTATTTCAAGTCCGGACGTGGGAAATATGATGTCAGCAAGGAAGGGCTGCGAAACAGAAAAATCTGGGCGAGGCTGATTTTATGGAAATCAAGTTTACTTCTCTCTCAAGGAAGATCTCGTGCAAGGTAAGGTTGGGCACGCCCTAAGGCTTCCCAAGGGCATAAATACAACCCCTTGGGTGCTCAAGTGGAGTTTTTATCATCATTCGCAGCCACAAGACTGAGAAGAGGAAGGAGATTGGATCGACAAGGGAGCAATCATCGACCTTCATCTACTTCGGAGGTTTCTACACCATGTCCAGTGCTTCAATGTGTAACATTGTGGGGTAAAATCCATGTGTGTCCATGGGGATTGAAGGGGGATCTTGATATGTAATCACCTAACCTATGTTTTGGATCTATTTGCTATCGTATTCATGTTGATGATGCTTCAATCTTATTGCCCGGCTGGCTTGTTTTGGGGATGCATCGCTCGTAGTCTCACGTATCGTGTTCCTTTTGTTCTTTATGCGATTACCATCGCGTACTGACAGTGCGCGGGAGGGAAAACATATTGAACTTGGTCCACACACTTAGTCTTCCATACCTAGAACACATCAACATCTTGTGCACTTGTCATCCAATCACGGATTACCCTCGTGTAGTGAGTAGTATGCGAGAGTTAAAGGGTTGGACTCAGTGCACCTTTACTTTTGATTAGATCGGGTAATTCCCTCTAGGTGGTTACATCTTCAAGTGATCCTAGATCCCTTGGACAAGCATTCTACGTACTTGTGGTCTCTATTCCATCTTGGGTCGACCGACCTATTGGGTCGGCCGAGCCCATCTGGGCTCCGCTGGGCCTCAGCTTCAGCCTGCGGGCTCTTGCGGGGCTCAAGGTCTCGGGGTTAGGTGCCCTACCAATTTTAAGGTCAGAAGCCTCGGGAAAAGCTACAGTGGGGCTATGGGCATATAGTTGCCTTTGCCTCCAATCAACTTTACTCAAGACTCTTTATATTTTATTGGCTCAAATCGGGGGTTTTACCTGGACTCATACCTGGATGAAGAATGTTGTTGCCCTTTTTATGCTTATGTCATCCATTTTCCTCATTCGTCTGCATGGTTAGTAACGAGCTAATACCCGAAGGATAATTTTCCCGAAATGAAATATGAAATGAAATTCACGGGAGAAAATCTTATCTTGGGGTATCTTATGATGTTCTCCTGCTCAACCATGTATGTCCTTCTTGCAAGTTTTTTTTCAGTGATGATGTATGTAATACTTTTCTTTACTGCAAGGTTAGTACACAGATATGATGCAAGCTGTATACATGGTATAATAGTGATAACTCTCACAACCAACCTAGGGAGATTATGATGGGTAACCTTAGGAAGACTGTGCAGCTAGCAAAGCTACAGCACTACAGATGGGAGTCCACAGAGATGATGAAAATGAGCACGAGAAGAGTGCTCTAAGAGTGGAAGCTCTCATCTCTGAGAAAAGCATAACTCAAAAATGCTCGAACCCATGATCATAAGAGTGAAATCCTATGGGTCAGACGAGCACTTTGAGCAATGAACCGAGAGTAACGAACTTGCTAGTTCATTCACTTCCTCATAAATGTGAGAATGACACATAAGTCCACCTAAGCTTCCAATGGGAGTACAGGAGGTAGGAGTGCATTCATACTGCCATTGGGCATCGGTCAAGCCAAGAAGTGAAGAGTAGGATTTGGGCTTACTTGACTGATCGGCATCGGTCATAATTGAGCTCAAGATAATAAAGTGGATTACTCAATTCGACGGGTGTAAGGTCGTGCTTCCTCGGCCAAGAATATGGAAGTTTATGGATCAAGGGCCAGTGTCTTGACTAACCCTAAGTGTGGAGACACCTCAGGCTGAGTCTTGACATGGAGCATGAAATGTCTGTCGTAACCTCTCCTGGAAAGTTATAGTTATTGTCGAAGTAATCATTCTCTCGAAGAACGACTATCCTTCCCAGACTACTGTTGACACCGTTTTTTGGAAAACAGGTCAAGAGGATAAGGGGAAGCAGCCGATAAAAACAGAGTGCAATCGGCCGATGGAAGAGAGAGAAGGATGGTCAACAGGATTCGCCGATGGTCAAGGGAGCTCAAATCTATCGATGGACCAGCGAGTCAAACTGATCGGCCGATGGTCAAATGGAGGATCGGCCGATGGAAAGAAGAAGGCGGCAATCGAGAAGATACGCCAAAAGGAAAGCACAGTAGAGGCGGGTCAGTCCACGATTGGCAACGGGTCAAAGAATCAATTTTAGGAAATTTTGACTCCTGCGAGAGTCCTTTTCTATTTTTAGTAGTGTTTGTTTTCTTTAGATGCAAGTAAACAGTGCCATAATCGGCTAGGAGTCGGGTTGTCCTCAAGACATAAATAGTGACCTTGCGCGGTTGGAAAAAAGTGTACACACCAATATCAAACAAACCGCCTCCGGGCAAACCTTTTACTTTACAGCATCTACTTTACAGCATCTACTTTTACAGCATCTACTTTTCGGTGACTTTGCCATTGCGTTTTCCCCTTTTTCTACAACGCCGTCCTTGAAGGTCGTTGGGCTGCATCGATCGATCTCCGACAAGCTTGTGTGTACCGTTTTGCTGAATAACCCTAGGCTTTAACCTCCGGGCGCATCGCTGAGGTTTCGTCTAGTTCTTTATTCAACCCTTACCGATATTAGCTAGATCTGCAAGTTTTCGTACCAATTCTTGTGGTTTTTTAGCTATTATCACCAATTATCCCGCTCGATCTAGATCCTATTCGCTCCCAACATTACAGCCGATTCTGACCTGTTCGAGTGCTGACGTCACGATCGGCCGATCCCAACCGATCTATCTACTCACGCACCTGCGCTTTGGTCGCTTTCGAGCCGGCCGATCCCGCTTTACTCGTATCGACCGATTGGCTGGTACGTGTGTCACTAAAGGCCATCGGTTCTTTAGCCGATCCCTGATATTTTCCATTGTCAATCAACAGGTCAGATTGGCTAGCACGCCTCGCTACAGACCGGGGAGTCACGTGTGTTGCGCGCGGAGGTGACGTCCTATTTTCGCGTCAACACAGTTTTGGCACGCCCGGTGGGACATGAAAAAGTCAACAATGACGAAGAACACAAAGAGTGGTACTTCCGAGGTTGATCCGGATAACGTCCAAGACATCACCAGGGATCAGCTGAAGGATGCAGACAAGATCGAGTTTGAAGCTCACATGCCAGTGTTCCAGAAAGTCCAATCGGCTTCTCTGCCGATTGATGATCCAACAGTAGGGGTTACACCGTCTCCACAGATCAATGCAACTGCTCCTAGTTCTTCATCGGATTCCCAGCCGATTCAGAATCAAACTGTTGGAGATAAGTCTAAAGACCCTGTTGTCACAATGTTAGTGGTCCAAACACATCCAGCACAGTCCAACGTCCACGATCAAACATTCTCAGTGCAGAATCAGCATCAAAAGTACCCTGCCATGAGAAATCAGGATGGAAAGCTTGTAGGATGGGATTTGCCTCGTGATCATTTTGAGACTAATATCTCAAATTTCTTTGAACCTCAGCCCGAAGAAGTTCCAGAAGTGAAGTACCCGCAATCTTATCAAGCTATGTTTGGAGGTACTCCAGGGACCGTGCACATGAACAAGGATGGAGTAGAATTTGTCTACTTCAATCACAGGAGCAAGGCTTTTGAAAGAATCAAGATCAGTCCAGCTCATGCTCATATGGTCATACCAACAGAGAGAAAAGCTCCTGTTCAACCTCAGAAATCGGCTCAGCAGCCGATGCTAGGGATGCCCGTGCAGACTGCCCCAGTACAGCAGTCAACTTCAATGCAGCCTATCTTAACCCCGGCTAACACAGTTGCCCACACTAGATCATCGCCTTAGCAGTCGATCAATCAAGGGGTTACAGGACAGCCAGCAATACCACAAGTGGATTCTACACAAGTGCTGCAAATGCTCCTGAATCAATTGGCTCCCTCGGGCCAGTTGAATTTGCAGCAACCAGCCCCATCGGCTAATCAGCCAATCGGACAAATCCCACCTGTGACAAATCAGTCAAACACGCAAGGTTCTACTGGAGTAGGAGCATCAATGACACCAAATCCACAACTAAGGACCTTGGAAGATCAACCTCCAGAGACTCCATCCGCTGAGATACAAGCATTTGAGCAAGTATCGGACGAGTTGAAGTCTCATGTGAAGCAGGAGTTGATTGATCACTTTTCAGAGATGCTGCAGAAGCAATATGGGATGAAACCTAAGCAACAATCCTACATGTACAGGACACCGTATCCATCTGGCTACGATCAGAAATCGTTCCCTCCAAGATTCAAGGTGCCAGACTTCACCAAGTTCTCTGGGCAAAATGAAACATCCACAATGGAGCATATCACTCAATTCATCATACAATGTGGAGAAGCAGGGAACGTTGATGCACTCAGGATACGGTTATTCTCTTCATCCTATCAGAACCAACATTCTCATGGTTTACATCATTGCTAGCTAACTCCATAATCAAGTGGTCTGATCTAGAGTAGCAGTTCCACAATTATTTCTTTTCTGACATCCATGAGATTTGCTGGATTCGTTCAGAGATTCAGGGAGGTCAGAAACAAGTGTTATAGTCTGAACCTGGGAGACAAGCAACTGGCTGAGTTGGCATTCCAAGGTCTCCTGCCGACCTTGAGAGAGAAATATGCATCACATGACTTTGAGAGTCTCGGCCAGCTGGTCAGTCGGATGAGTGAAGAAACAGCAAGATCTTATGAGCCTAGGAAGAACTTTCAAAAGAAGGTGTCTTATGTGGATTACTCTAACTCAGAAGATGAAGATAATATGATTGGGCTTGCAGAGTGGGTCAAAGGCAAGAAGACAGTGTCCTGTCCCTTTGGCAAGAAAGAACCAGAAAAGTTCGGCTTTGATATTACAAAGGCTGATAAAATATTTGATCTGTTGCTTCAGCAAGGGCAGGTCAAGCTCTCCCAATTCCATACCATACCTTCTGCAGAAGAGCTCAAGAGAATGAAGTTTTGCAAGTGGCACAATGCAACGTCGCACGACACCAACGATTGCAAGACCTTCAGACAACAAATCCAGTCAGCTATTGAGCAAGGGAAACTCAAGTTCGAAACTCCTGCCAAAGCTGAAAAGCCGATGAAGATTGATCAGCACCCGTTCCCAACTAATACAGTTGAAGTGTCTAGCAAAGACATGTCACATATTAAGTTGCTGACATCTGAATCGGCTCAAAATAAAGGAGCTGTCGATCCCAAGGTACAAGCAACCGCTGCCGATGTCAAAGGAAAAGGGTTGCTACTTGAAGAAGGGGACATGAAGCCACGCTGACCTGTCACGTCTCAGATGCTGATTAACAAGTTTCAGCACCGACAAGAGAAGGCAAAAGGAAGAGAAGAGTGGGCACAACGCAACGAGGGACATTGGAGATGTCCATTCTTCAAGTATTGCTGGGAAGAAGGGATCAAGCTACCAACGGCAGAGAACTATCCAGAGTGCAATGGAGCTTACAACAACAGCAGCTCATCTAAGAGGGTTTGCTTCAACAATAGAAAACCTACAGCTGGGGATCACAGTGAATTCAACAATCAACGGGTCTCAGTCCACGATCGGCTGGGGGGCAAGGCCAGCGTCCACGATCGGCTAGGGGGCAAGGCCAGCATCCACGATCGGCTGGGGGGCAAGGCCAGCGTTCATGATCGGCTGGGAGGCCGAGTCAATGAAAAGTCAAACAATCGGCTGGAAGAGATGGCCGATTCCTTGGTCCCTGATGAAGATATCATGTGTCGAGCTCCCGAACGTCGACGTACTCTACAGCTGGACGATGAAGGATCAAGCCAAACATACAAGAAGCCTAATCAACAATGGTGTCTAGATGGCTTGACCAAATCCCAGAAAAGGAGAGTCCAGCGCCTAAGCCAACTAGAACAACAAGAAGAAGCAGAGAGACGCGTGCTGGACAAGAAGAAGGTTCGGTCTAAAGTTTGGCATCCAAAGCCTAAGGCTGATGATGGGGAGGGTGACAAACCACAAGCTGATATAAACATGGTTGTCCTTCTACCAAAAGAGTTCATGGCTCCTGTTGATTCGGATGTGTCCGATGCGGAACGTGGCATGGCTCAGTTAACACTGGAACCTACACAAGCCATCTTTGAGAAGCCAGGTGATGAAAAGAGACAACACTTGAAGGCTCTATTTCTCAAGGGTTCTGTCAACAGGAAGCCAGTAACCAGGATGTTAGTAGATGGAGGAGCAGCAGTCAACCTGATGCCATACACCATGCTGCGCAAGATTGGAAAGTCTGATGAAGATTTAACCCAAACCGACATGATGCTGGTGGACTTTGAAGGCAACGTCTCTCCGGCTCAAGGTGCAATCTGCGTGGAGCTCACCATCGGCAGTAAGACCCTTCCAACTGCTTTCTTTGTCATTAAAGGGAGGGGATCTCATAATCTACTGCTGGGTCGAGATTGGATACATGCCAATTGTTGCATACCATCTACAATGCATCAATGCATCATCCAATGGATCGGAGATTCAGTGGAGGTGGTCCAAGGAGAAACCTCTTTGACGGTAGCAGCTACAGAAGCACAAGGATGGACCTATGATCGAGTAAGCTGCATATCAGGAAAAGCATGGGATACCAAGTATCTCAAAGTGTCCGATTTCGGACTAAAGCCGGTTCAAGCAGTCGGCTCTGATGACAAGATTTAATGGATCAGCTCATTAAAGACGAAGGGAAGCTTGGGCACGGAATCACAGCAGTTGATGGATTGGTCGCCCAAGTATATCAGCAGTTGTGTAAGCCGATTACTATATCGAGCCTATCGGCCGATTGAATTTTTGAGTTATAGCCGATTGTAAATGTAATCGTTTCTAGTGGGATAGCCGATATCTATAAAGAATCGCCTCTAGTACAAAAAATGTAAAGAACCGTGCACAATCAATATAATTCGGTTGTGACCGATACAAATATCGCTCTCAGAACAAATGCATTTTCATTTCCTTTGTTTTGGATTACAACAATGATATTACAACTCAGATCTACAGATTACATGCGTTCTCAAGAGGTTACAAGGGGTGCGTTGTCCTAGTCTCCAGTATGATGAGGATATTGAATCGATGAATAAGAAAAGGACACATCGAAGAGGAAACGAAAGACTAAGATCTTCGCCGGATTCTGTAATCTTCCGCCAGAAGGAACCCGAGTTGATGACCAAGATGGCCGTTCCTTTGGCACGCTCTTCCTCTGATAAATGTGTAGTAAGACACCCTACTTTTCTCCTTCCCCTAAAGCCGGATCCTCACAAGGATTCTTCTAGCTATAGTGCCTCCTGGCTATTCGAAAGGAGACGAAGAAGAAGAGGGTTCACTACACTACTTCACAAGAATTCTTCTAGACATGAAAGAGGGAGAAGAAAAGAGAACAGTCATACAAGAAGAGCCTATAATCTATCTGAGTTGGTTGTGCCATGGCCGATGAGTGTATCTTCTCCATCGAGCTCCAGGCCTATTTATAGCCCCAGGAGGCAGAAGGGATAACTACAAGAGGGAATTGAAAAAGGGGAAATGAAGAGCATCCGATGCAGTCAAAGCTAGAACAGTTTCCCCGTGAAAGTCTCAGACTGGGCAATAGGCACGCATGCGGTGATGCGTTTCCCGAAAATCAGGGGTTGGTTTTGAAGGAGGATTGAATAACAATGTGTGGCCCCGCTCTGTACTCCAGAAGAGGAGACTATCAGGATTCCCCTCTCTCAACATTTCCAGCAACAACGACAAGCTTTGGTGCATCATTTGGATGCAAGAATACTTCAAGAAGAAACTTGTCAAGGAATGGAAATGATTGCATTTTCCTGGAAACACTCCGAAGGAGGCCTACCTCCTATTCCTAATGGAAGCTGATCTGGTTCATAGTCAAAAGATTGTGATACCACATAAAGAGCAAGCTACATTTTTATAGGAGGAGAGGTCGAACCTGATCATAATGGGCACCTACAAGTATGGGTGGGAATTCATCACTAAGGAAATAACACATTCAAATCCATCAATGAATAGTGGTTTCATTCATAAAAGCCGATTGCATCGGCTGGCAATACATCGAGGATTAATGGAGGCTCTTTGCTAGCTCTGCTCTAACTTGGGCTATCTCTTCACCCACGTGGTCCAGCTCCTAAAGAAGAGCAGTCCTCCTAGCTTCAAGAATTTCCAGCTTCTTCTAGTCGTTTGCAATCTCTAGGCAAAGACCGCGTTCTTGTCTAGATGGATGGGTTGGTCGATTTGCACCAAAAGCATTGATGCTCGACACAATCCTTTCCACGGTATCACGATTTGGAGACTGAGAAAAAAGGAAAGGAGGAGGAAGAAGAGGAAGCCATCGCAAAAGAGAAATAACAGTTCAAAGGACTAAAGAGATCTGGGCATCTTATAAAGGCCGAGTGGAACGTTCGGTCAAAACAATTAACACAGAGCGTTGGAAGTTGGCCAGTAAAGGCCAATCACAGTTTAGAAAAATTACAAATAAAGTTTAAACTATGCCTAAAAGATGGAAGGCATTGATGAGGTCCAGACGCAGCTGATCAACCGCCTCTATCTCCTGGCGATCAGCATCGGCCGAACCAGGAATCGGCTGTTCTTGTTCACGAAGAATTTGGGCTTGGCGTGCAGCAGAATCCCTCTGTTCTCGCATGACAGCTATGGTGCCTGGGAGATCTGCAAGCTTCTGCTCTTCAGCTGCTAAATCTTGATCAACTTGACCAAGTTCTTTCATCAGTTCAGCACGACGCCTCTTCAGACGATCAATACTGTTGAGGATATCAGAGCGAGAAGAAGTCAGAAATTCAATCCTATTGTCAAGATCGGCCATATTGCTATCCAGGCTCTCCCTGTCTTGAGTAAGTTGTTTCTGGCGCTTCCTTTCATCCAGCAGATCTTGAGCCTCCTGGACTACCAGCTGCCGATTCTCAATAAAAGCAACCTGGAGCATCTTTGCCTTGAGATATCTAGGCAACTGGCTTTGAATCTGTTTGAAGATAGTCCTGATCGGCTCAGCATCTTGCACGAGTTGGCTGATGTCCTGGTTGAGTAATGGAAGCACCTCGATTAGCTTAGCCTTTACATCATCAGGAAGAACAGCTGCTGATACGCTCTGATCAACAAAAGGCAAAGTTAGTGGGACCTGAAGAGGAAAGATCAAGAAATTTACCTCTGCAGCAGAAGTGGTCTGCACTTCAATAATCGGATTTTCAGCCGATTCTGATTCAGGAACCTCAATAACTGGCGATAATGGTTGACCACCAGTGTCCTGCTGGGAATCATCCAAAGGCTTGTCTTGGATCTCGATTAGCGTCTCAACCACATCCTGAACAAAGGCAAGGGGTTAAATATAGGAAGAATGAGAGGAAACATTAATAGAGATTCTACCTCAATTGGTTGTTCAGTTTGAAGATTGACCCGTTCAGGAGAATGCTGGGGGTGACCACCAGAATCATCTAAAGCATCAGCCTTTTGATGAATTTCAGACTGCTCAGTTGACGAGATCAAAACATCATCAACCGGGGTTTCTTCCAAGACCTTGTCCTGACCAAGATCTGCAGTGGTGGCTTGTTCTGACTGGCCGATTAATCCCGAAGACTGCGCAAAAAAGATGATCAATCAAAAATACAAAAGGAGAAGGGAAAGGACTGAAAGTCAGTACCTTGAAAGCACTTGCCAATGCTCCTGCCATATCCGAAACATTGACAACCTTAGTGTCAATCTTCTTCCTTGTTCTACGGGAGAGAACTTTGCTAGTTACACCCTTCCTCTTAAGGGTCGACAGAAGTAGATTGTCCGAAGCAGGATTGATCTTGGGGCCTTGCATGACTGAAGAAATCAATGGAGCATTATAGCCGATGTACGGTGCCCGTCTTGGTGGCCAATAATGAATCAGCTTGCCACTTCCGCTGATAACAGGGGGCTCTGTAGTTTCAGGCTGAAAAAAGGGGATGCAGCAATCAAAATACAGTAGATGCAAATGCATAAACTGACTATAAGAAAGTTACCTCATCAGCCGATGCATGATATGCAGGGTCCAACTGCTCACAATAGATTTTTGGGGAGACACAGAAGAGGTGATCACACCATTCCGCCCACCAGATGTTAAAGAGGGAAGAAGTAAAGCTGGAAAATCTCCAGGAGGCAAGATCAATAGTGGCAGAATCAGGGACCCGATCCAAAAGATGCTGATAATAAGTGCCACTAGGAATAATCTCCCGTGGCTTAATCAAATCAGAGAAGTAAAGGCCAATCGGCAATTGGCCAAACCCCAGCTGACGTGCACACACCGAAGGGTTATAAAATTCGTAGGTGGCCGATTGATCCTTTCCAAAGACACAAGAAGGGAGGAACCCTGGCTTAATAATTTCCACGAAAGCAATCCTGTCTTCATCATCCTTGTGGATGTCATCAAAGCTGAATGTGGTCTCAAAATAAGTATCATCATCTCTATATGCAAACCAGATGATGGATTCTGGATTGAAGCCGAGATAAAAGCTTCTGAAGTGTTCTGCTATACGAGAAGGAGTTCTCTTGTGCCCTGGAAAGAAAGAAATAGCCTCTCCAGAGTTCATACATCGACACCTCACAATTGGAACGCCATCTGGTTGGTCTCCCGGGAAGGTCTAGGTAAAAATGTTCTGCTCCAACCTATCTCGAAGATGAAGGTTTAGCCACATGTTAATGAACCACCAGGGACCTCCCGGGGTGCCTATCGGAGAATTGGTTGACAAGCTAACCGCCACTTGGTGGAGGAGGTTATAAACTGCACCTAGGAGATATTTTCCAAGAGGAATACAATTGCCATCGGCCAGATGTTCAGCCACTATATGATAATTGGCAGTAGGACCAAAAGTTTTGCCACAGAAGATGAATTTCTCAAGCCACATGTTCAGAAAGGCAACATGTTCCCTGTGGCTCACAGTTCCCTCTTTCTTGTGCTCAGCAATATAACCAGACCATCCACCTATATTCTTGGTTTTCAGCTGGTGTGAAGGTTTATCATTCCGATGGCTAAAGAGGATGTCTGGAGAAGAAACATCTAGACCGGTTAGCTGGAGAACATCAGCCAAAGTTGGAGCCATCGGCCCATGGCCAAACAAGAAAGCATTAAGCGCATCAGACCAAAAATAAGAAGCAGCTATCAAAAGAGATTCGTTCCGGGACATCTCAAATAAAGATAGGGTGATGCATTGACTGATCTTGTATTGCTCCCAAGATTCCCTGTTCTTCACAGAAACTCTATGGTACCAATCTCTCCATCCTTTGACATAACCTGTCCAGGATCTGAAGCAGTTGTCCCAATCGACTAGATCCAAAGAAGCATGCTTAAAGGGGTTTCATCCAGTTTCAAAATTGATCATTTCAGTAGGGTCAGCATCACCCATTGGGCCAAGAAAAGCAAGTCCAGGTTTGTCATCAACTGGAATGATGAGATTAGATCTAAGTTCCTGAAGAAATAAATGAAGAAAAAATCCGGGCTTCAGACAAAACAAAGCGGCGGCATTTGGGAGCAGATGAAAGCAAAAGAACAGGAGCAATACCGGGGGAACTGAAGAAAGACACGCCTTTGGAGGCGCAGAGGCAGAATGAGAACCTCCGGCAGAACTTGAAGACGCCATGAATCAGCAAGAACTCTAGAGCTTAGGGTTCATCGTCTGGAAGCTTGAACTGTTGAAGCAACGAGATTTGGGGAAAAGAGAGCTGAGGCAGATGTATTTATGGCCCTTGAGATTTGTTTGGATTCTTCGGTCGACTTCGAATCAAGGAAGATAACGGATTCAAGGGAATTTCGGAGCAAAAAAGGATTATTTACTCCGAAACTGGGGGCCATGTGTGGACACTGTTTTTTGAAAAAACAGGTCAAGAGGATAAGGGGAAGCAGCCGATGAAAACAGAGTGCAATCGGCCGATGGAAGAGAGGGAAGGATGGTCAACAGGATTCGCCAATGGTCAAGGGAGCTCAAATCTGTCGATGGACCAGCGAGTCAAACTGATCGGCCGATGGTCAAATGGAGGGTCGGCCGATGGAATGAAGAAGGCGGCAATCGAGAAGATACGCCAAAAAGAAAGCACGGTGGAGGCGGGTCAGTCCACGATTGGCAACGGGTCAAAGAATCAGTTTTGGGAAATTTTGACTCCTGCGAGAGTCCTTTTCTATTTTTAGTATTGTTTGTTTTCTTTAGATGCAAGTAAACAATGCAGTAATCGGCTAGGAGTCGGGTTGTCCTCAGGACATAAATAGCGACCCTGCGCGGTTGGAAAAAAGTGTACACACCAATATCAAACAAACCGCCTCCGGGTAAACCCTTTACTTTACAGCATCTACTTTTACATCATCTACTTTTACAGCATCTACTTTTCGGCGACTTCGCCATTACATTTTTCCCCTTTTTCTACAACACCGTCCTTCAAGTTCGTCGGGCTGCATCGATCGATCTCCGGCAAGCTGGTGAGTACCGTTTTACCGAATAACCCTGGGCTTTAACCTCCGGGCGCATCACTGAGGTTTCGTCTAGTTCTTTATTCACCCCTTACCGATATTAGCTAGATCTGCAAGTTTTCGTACCAATTCTTGTGGTTTTTTTAGCTATTATCACCAATTATCCCGCTCGATCTAGATCCTATCGGCTCCCAACATTACAGCCGATTCCGACCTGTTCGAGTGCTGACGTCACGATCGGTCGATCCCAACCGATCTATCTACTCACGCACCCGCGCTTCGGTCGCTTTCGAGCCGGCCGATCCCGCTTAACTCGTATCGGCCTATTGGCTGGTACACGTGTCACTAAAGGCCATCGGTTCTCTAGCCGATCTCTAATATTTTCCATTGTCAATCAACAGGTCAGATTGGCTGGCACGCCTCGCTACAGACCGGGGAGTCACGTGTGCTGCGCGCGGAGGTGACGTCCTATTTTCGCGTCAACAACTACTCCTTTCCAACTTCCTTCGAGACAAAGTCTCGTGGGACGGGCTTTAAGAGAAGAAACGATAGGGGAACCTAAAGGCAGAACTCACACTAGGCGCTCTTTCCCATAGATTCCGGCCAGTCAGGAATGATATCTTCGACCAGAGCGAAGTGAAGGTCGGAATATAAGCTCAGGCTCTCTCGAAGATGGATCTAGGCAACTCCACACCATTTGTTTTGGCTACTTCGTTTCTTGAGACAGGTGGGGAACTGAAATCTCATATTTCTCCTTGAATTTCCTTCCCTCGTTCAGGCTCTAAGAACAAAAAGGAGCCTCCCGAGAGGGCATCAAGTCTCATGGCGCTGTCCTTGTGTAAACCAACCCAGAAATGCTGCAAAAGCACTGGATCGGGTAGGCCAAGGACTGCGCACGTTTCGACTAAGGAGGCAAAATGATACCATGCCATCCCTAGTGATTCCTCCTCTCCTTGTTTAAAAATGAGGATCACCATTCTCAGGGAAATGATACATCGCAGAGCGAAGAATCAAATGCAGAAAGCTGCTCTCAAATTTTCCCAACTGGAGTGATCAGAACCGAAACAACGGTACTAGGTCCTCGCCTTCCCAGAGAGGGAGAACGGGAACAGGTTCCTCTTAAGAACATCTTGTGTCATCCAGGTTCTACTCTGGGTGGAACACAATTGCTCAAAGTCTCTCACATGGTCGTAAGGGTTCTCATGACTCATCCCCTAGAAGGAACTTTCCTGAACTAGCTTCATGAGAGATGGGTGAATCAGGTAAGGTGATAGTGGAATGGGTCCTAAAGAGGACGCTTCTCCGAATTCACTCATGACGGGTGAAAGGTGTGTAAGAGGATAAGCTTCCATGGATAACGGGGGTAGGGGTAGAAACAAAAGAAAAATAAAATATACGAGGATAGTTGGGTTCATAGTTTCACGACAACTATTCCCCGGCAACGGCACTAGAAATGCTTAACCTCACCACTAGTGGCTGTCTAGCGTGAGCGTGTAAGGAACACCTGGGTACACTGACGGGTGCGAACGAATCCGCAAGCGCACGGATACACCGTTGTAGCACTTCTCCCAAGGAGTATTCCAGAGGGTATCGAATCCTAGGAACGGTAAGAGGAGTTCTACGAATGACTATCCAAGGACACAGGATCCCTGCTGAGGTGGATCGGGAGATGAGGAGTCTCCTATGGGTATTGATTCTAGAAGGGCGCAAGCACGTGATAGGGACACTCGCTTCGGGCACCGGTTCCCTCCTGGCTATAACAGTTGGTTCTGGCAGAAAGCTCTACGCCGTATCCAAACGTGGAGGAGTACAAAGGGTTCAACGGTTCTCATGGTGAAATGCAGGAATTGACGGCCTTAAAATGGGTACTTAACAGCCATCAACACCAACTAGTGGGGAGGGATCAATCCGGTTGGCCTGGGTCGCGGTGGCTTGCACCAGAGCCTGTAGGCGCCGTAGGCCCGGTGTTTCCAGAGGCATCTTATCGAGCTCCTCATTCAGCACAATGAGGTTCTCTTTTGGGGTCGCGTAGACCCCGTGTGCATCGAAATCAATGGTGAAGTCATCTTCCAGCCTGCGAGGGCGTGTGTTCCTGGTGCGCCGAGTGCGGCGTCTCCGCCTCAAGTGCAGCGGGTTGGAATTCGAGTGGTCATACTCGTCTTTGTCGCCCTCGTCATCTCGGTGTTGGTTGGAGCGGCTAGCCTCCAAGCGTCGTAGTGCGTGGTCTGCGTTCTTCCTCAAGCGCTTGGTTTTCTCAGTGGCCCTCTCGACATTCTGAGTGCGCTCATCCACTGTGAAGGACCGATTAGGCGACCAGAGGGGGGGAGTGAATGGGAGCCGATACAAAATTCTCCGAGAGAAAACCGGCTAAGTCCGAAAATCGCAACCAAGGATTCCCACACGAGCTTGCCAAGGTCACGTAGTTACAACGGACCTAACAAACCTAGGAACAAGTCTCAACTCAACCTAAAGCGGAAGCAGAAGTCAAGAGCCAAAGGACTTAGGCAAATTTGCCTGGCCAGGACGGACGGTCCGACCAACAGCCACGGACGGTCCGTCAAGGCTGGCCGACGGTCCGACCCCTAAGGATGGACGGTCCGTATTATTGGACAGAACCTCCAGTACCTCACCTGGCCAATACGAACTGTCCGTTCCGACCTCTCGGACAGTTCGACCCTGGCGACTGTCTGTGACCCACACACGGACGTTCTGTCGAACTCCACACAAAAGCAAAACAAAACCTCAACTGATCTACCACTATGGCTCAAGAACACGAGATGAACTCGACGAACAGTAGACGGCACAGGCGGTCCGCGGCAGCTCCACGGATGGTCTGTCGGCCTCGCAGAGCTCGAACAGGAGCACGCGCGCGAGGTCAACCCTCCAAAATCCTACCACGGATCTCCCAAACGGCTGCACGGTTTGAGACAAGATTTTGGGGAAGGAGAGGCGTCCCTAGGGGATGCTATACCCAAAAACTTAGAGCCTCAAACACACCAAATCATCGGGAATCGACAACAAACCGAGCTCAACCAAAAATCTTGGGTTCCAACCGAAATCCTCGAATCGGAGGCCAAATTTGGAGTTTGAGGGGTCAAGAGCAAGCACAAAGATGCACAAGACATCTACCCATGATCCCCACAAAGAAATCCAAACACAAACGCCTCAGAATCGAAGTAACAAGCCGCGCACGAAAATCCCACAAAATAGACCGAAAAAGACACGAAAATCACTCGAGCCAAGAGAAGGAAATCAAAACGACACGAAAATCACTCGAGCCAAGAGAAGGAAATCGACGCAACCATGAATGCTTCCATACAACCAGAGGTTAGATTCTCTACAAAATCATGAAGAAAATCTAGCTTAAAGAGCAGGGAAAATGAGAAGCAGTCCAGATGGATGAGTTGGCCTCAAACCCTAGAGCTATATATATGAAGATACACACCCCTCAGGGGCAAGATGGTCAAGTAGCGATCCTTTTCATCGGGTGGCCACGCCTTCACCGCAGTCTGCGTCATCCCGACGCAAGCCCCGCTATCCCACCACGTGTCCCCCGGCATGAAAGCTTCTCGGCGCGCCCAGATCCCGTCTCCGCCCGCCGAGCCTCCGATCTTGGTTTTGTGGCTCAACCAAGTAACCCGACGGTTTTGTGGTGAACCACCGCAAACCCCACGTGCAGACTCCAGTCGTGAGCCGCTACCCTGCACCGGCTCCTGTCCATGACTTCGTCTTGCTTTTCTTGCCACCACGTGGCCCGCACTTGATCCTGTTCGGCCACTGGGTCCATCAAGCCGAGCCTACTTGTCTCTCCACTCCTCGGAAGCCCCACAAGGCTAAGACCTTTCACACCTGCTCTTTACCTGCACCAACGCAAATCAAGCCGCAACATGCACCTGCAATACTCAGCCAAGAGTTAGTCCAAACCACGTTGTCAATCACTCATCACACCAGGGAGCGACCATCCACCTGTCCTCAGACGCTCCGGTCCTCAATCTCCCCCTTGATGAGTCCATTGACAACACACATAGTAACCAATTCAGAGAAAAGAGATAAAATAAAAGAAACGAACCAAAAGCTCAAACAAGTGATCAAAAGCCAAACAAAAGCCAAAATAAGATCATTTGAGAGAGAAAATCTCGGTCCCCTATGGCAATGGCAATGGCTCAACACAACCGAGACAAAATGCTCCAAAATTGCCAACTCCACAAGGTGAGGCAAAAGGGCTCGATAGCATCAACAAAAGAGCACACAAATCAAATGTGGCGACAAAGAGCTCCCAAAGCATGAATGCAAGCTGCCCCTGAACAAATGCATTTCTCCCCATTTTTCTCCCCCTTGATGCAAATCTCCCCCTTTTGAATGAATTGGATACTTTTCTCCACCTTGTTGGTAATGCATGAATCAAGTCTACAAATACAAGCATGTGCTTCTCAAATAGACAAAGAGCACTACAACATGCTAGAAATGAGATATAGACAAGCAAGATAGCCACATATTCAGTAGAAGCATCGCCAACAATATAGAGATGAACATATAAGCATGTGACATAGCCATGATCAAAATGAAGTATTTTTCCACAAAATTTCCCTCTCATGAGCATAGGACCTCAACATGGCAAAAAGGGCACAAACAACATATAACCCACAAACTTCATGCAAGGTCACAAGTTCTAATCACAAGGTCATCATAAACACCTACAAGCTATCTGATGTCATGTCAAAGCCACCAAGCCATGTGTCTACTTCTAAACATGAGACTTCTCAATGGTAGACATCATACAACGGTTTAGCACCCATGATAATAAGGAATTTAAAGCACATGTGACATGGAAGCATATTTTTCGAGCATAGGCATTTCAAAGTACCAATTTCATGATTTAAAATTAAGCATGGTACATGAAGTGCCTTTGCGGCAAAAAGAAGCTTAGGCTCCTCCAAAAGGTAACAAGTAGGCTAAACATTCATGATGACAAATGGGTCTTTGACCCCAAATGGAAAGAGCATGATACCCAAGCACAAATTGAGCAAGATATAGTCATTTGAGCACAAAACGAGCATGAAAGGCATTCGACTCACAAGAGAGGATCATATTTAGCATTTTCACAAAAATAAGTCATTCACATGCATATACATCCCAAAGCTACCAAGAGCATAGCTATACATAACAAGAGCTCACTAGAAAGATCATAAGCTCACACCCAGCATATCACAGTGATCAATGTATATAGGAGAAGCACATTCTCTAAAGCATATGATACAAATGCAGTCTATGATACAAAGATGCTAAACATGATATGTTGCAGAAATGAAAATACAAGATGCATATGTATATTAGACCCCTAACCCAAGCTCAAAAAGGAAAAATCACACCAAGCTCACCCCACAAACGAGCAAATGTAGCTTGGTCCAAAGGCTTTGTCAGGATATTGGCTAGCTGTTTCTGGGTTGGCACATGGATTAAGTCTATGTTTCCCTTCTCCACATTGTCTGTCAGAAAGTGGTACCTCACTTCTATATGTTTGGTTCTGGAGTGTAGCATAGGATTTTTGGCAACACTAATGGCACTAGTGCTATCACACATGAGAGGAACATGAGTACACTCCTCACCAAAGTCACTCAGCGTGTATGTGATCCAAAGCAGCTGGGAGCAACAACTAGCGGCAGCTACATACTCAGCTTCTGTGGTAGACTGAGCTACACTTGACCGTTTGCGAGAAGACCAAGAGATAAGCGATGAACCCAAAAATTGACAAGTACCCGTAGTCGATTTCCTATCGACTCGACACCCCGCAAAGTCGGCATACGAAAAACCAAGAAGCGAGAGAGAAGAGGATGTCGAGTAACAAAGAGCAAGCTCGGGAGCGTATTGAAGATACCTAAAAATCCGCTTGATAGCCTGCCAATGTGAAGTCTTCGGCGATACCTGAAAACGAGTGCACAGGCGCACAACGAACTGTATATCCGGCCTCGTCGCCGTCAAGTACAAGAGGGAGCCGATCATGCTTCGGTACTCCTTCTGGTCCATGGGCTCTCCATCCTCATCCGTATCCAGCACTGTAGTCGCACTCATCGGTGTCGACAAGGGCTTCGAGTCGTCCATATTGAACTTCTTGAGGATGTCCTTCGTGTACTTAGCTTGATGTACAAAGGTTCCCTCCTTAGCCTGCTTGATCTGAAGCTCGAGAATGAACTGCAATTCTCTTATCATAGACATCTCAAATTCTTTGCTCATGTCCCTTGCAAACCTCACAACCAAAGAGTGAGACGAGCCGCCAAAGACAATATCATCCACATACATGTGAACAATTAGGATATCATCGCCCTACCTAAGGAGCAATAGAGTCTCATCTACTTTCCCCATCTCAAACCCCTTGCCAAACAAGAACCCCCTCAACCTGCCATACCATGCCCGTGGAGCTTATTGCAACCCATACAAAGCCTTCCTCAGCCTATACACTCGATGTGGGAACTCATCACTCTCAAAGCCCTGTGGTTGCTGTCGTACAGACATCCCTGGGCCCACTACTCAGGTGGGTACTGGGACCGACTACACCATGGGCCCCTGGGACTACTCGGCTTGGGCTACACGGCACCTGATGACGTGGAGTGCAAGGCTTACAGAGGATTAGTACTCGGTTAGGAAGCTAGACATGTCCGGATCCATGTAGAGTACTCCTAGCCGTACACGACTAGTACTCCTCTGGCAAACCGACGTGTAACCCTGCCTCCCGGACTATATAAGGCGAGGTAGGGACCCCTATCTCTTCATCCGCATCATCTTGTAAACACACCCAATCAATCCAGAGCTACGCAGCATACAGGACGTAGGGTATTACGCACCTCGCAGCCCGAACCTGTCTAAATTGTGTGCCACGTGTCTCTCCTTCGAGTTCCCGATCTCGGCGAGGCCACAAACATCTACCTCGGGTACTCCCCTTGGTAGGTTTGAAGGACCGATTAGGCGACCAGGGAGGGGGGGAGTGAATGGGAGCCGATAAAAATTCTTCCCGAAGGATGAACTCGGCCTATGCCCCAAATTCACAACCAAGGATTCCCACACGAGTTTGCTAAGGTCACGTAGTCACAACGGACTTACCAACCCTAGGAACAAACCTAAACTCAAAGCAACACGGAAGCACAACTCAAGAAGCAAAGGACTTAGGCAATCTGCGATGCCTGGGGCGGACGGTCCGTGAAGACCAGGCGGACGGTCCGCAAGGGCTAGGCGGACAGTCCGCGAGGTCACGGCGGACAGTCCGAAAATGCGACCCGAACAACCAGTACTGCACCTCGAAATACGGACGGTCCGTGGCCAACCCGCGGACAGTCCGACCCGCGCGGACGGTCCGGCAACCCCGGGCGGACAGTCCGGCAAACCTCCTCCAACCGAAAACACCCAACTCGACGGATCGAAACAAAGCAACGCAAGAACTCGCGACGAACACGACGAACAGCCAGCTGCCGGGCTCCTCACGGACGGTCCGCCGACCAGGCGCGGACGGTCCACCAGGTGCAGACAGAGCAGCCCGAGTTCGAAAACGCAAGCACGAGTTCACCTATCCGTCCATGGATCTCCCAAACAGCTTGAGCTCTTGAGGTAAGATTTGGGGGAGATGTGAAGCGTCCCTAGGAGATGCTATACCCCAAAACTTGAGACCTCAAACGAACTAAATCGCTGGGAATCGAATCGCAACCGAGCTCTACCAAAAAGCTAGGGTTCCAACCGAAATCCTTCAATCGGAGGCCAAATCCGGAGATTGGGGGGTCAAGATCAAGCACAAAGATGCACAAGACATCTATCCATGATCCCCACCAACAAATCCGGACCCAAACACCTCAGAATCGAAGGAACAAGGCGCGCACGAAAATCCAACGAAAATAGCTCAAAAAAGACACGAAAATCACATGAGCTACAAGAAGGAAATCAACGCAACCATGAATGCTTCCATACACTTGGAGGTCAGATTCTCTACAAAGCGGTGAAGAAAATCTACGCCTATGGAGCAAGGAAATGAGAAGCAGTCCGGATGGATAGATTGCCCAGAAAACCCTAGAGCTATATATATGAGTCCCTCTGGGTTGGGCAAATGACCGAGCTACCCCTAGCACTTAAATTTAGGATACAAACCCCTCAGGGGCAAATAGGTCATGTAGTACTACTCTTCATCGCACGGCCACGCCTTCGCCGCAGTCCGCGTCCTCCCGAAGCAAGCCCCGCGATCTCGCCACGTGTCCGCCGGCATCGAAGCTTCTAGGCGCGCCCGGATCCCGTCTCCGCCCGCCGAGCCTCCGGCCTTGGTTTTGTGGCTCAACCAAGTATCCCAACGGTTTTGTGGTGAACCGCCGCAAACCCCGCGTGCAGACTCCGGTCGTGAGCTGCTACCCTGCACCGGCTCCAGTCGACGACTTCGTCTTGCTTTTCTTGCCACCATGCGGCCCGCACTTGACCCCGCTGGCCACCGGGTCCCTTGAGCCGAGCCTACTTGTCTCCCTACTCCTCGGAGGCCCCGCAAGGCATAGACCTTTCGCGCCCGCTCTTCACCTGCACCAACACGAGTCAAGCCGCAACCTGCACCTGCAATACTTGGCCAAGAGTCTGTCCACACCACGTTGTCAATCACTCATCACACCAGGGAGCGACCATCCACCGGTCCTCGGACGCTCCGGTCCTCAATCTCCCCCTTGATGAGTGCATTGACAACACACCCATAGTAACCAATTCAGAGAAAAGAGAAAAAGAAAAGAAACGACTGAAAAACTCAAACAAGTGATCAAAAGCCAAACAAAAGCCAAGAAGAGATCACTTGAGAGAGAAAAATCTCGGTCCCCTAAGACAAGGGCAACGGCTCGACACAACCGAGATAAAATGCTCCACAATTGCCGACTCCTCAAGGTGAGGCAAAAGGGCTCGACACCATCGGCAAAAGAGCACAACTAACATTCAGGCGAAAAAGAGCTCCCAAATGCACATGAATGCAAGCTCCCCCTGAACAAATGCATTTCTCCCCCAAAACAAGAATTGGGTACTATCTCTCCCCCTTGTTGGTAATGCATGAATCAATTTTACAATTGCAAGCATGTGCTTCTCAAATAGACATAGAGCACTACAACATGCTGAAAAGAGACATAGACAAGCTAGATTTCCACAAATTTAGCACAAGCATCGCCAACGAGATAGATAGGGACATACAAGCATGTGACATAGCCATGATCAAAATAAAGCAATTTTTTACAAAAACTTCCCTCTCATGAGCATAGGACCTAAACATGATCAAAATGAGCACAAACAACATATAACTCACAAACTTCATGCAAGGTTACAAATTCTCATAACAAGATCATCACAAACACCTACAAGCTATCTCATGTCATGTCAAAGCCACCGAGCCATGTGTTCACTTCTAAATGTGAGACTTCTCAACGGTGAACATCATGCAACGGTTTAGCACCCAAAATAAGAAATTTAAAGCATACATGACATGGAAGCATATTTTTCAAGCTCAAGCATCTCATATACCAATTTCAAGATTTACAAATTAAGCATGGTACATGAAGTGCCTTTGCGGCAAAAAGAAGCTTAGGCTTCTCCACAAGGTAGAATGTAGGCTAAACATTCATGATGATAGATGGGTCTTTGACCCCATATGAAAAGAACATGGTCCCAAGCACAAATTAAGCAAGCTATAGCCATAAGTGCACAAAGGCATTCAACTCATAAGAGAGGATCATATATAGCATTTTCAGAAAAATAAGCCATCCACAAGCACATACATCCCAAATCTATCAAGAGCATTGCTATCCATCATATGAGCATCAAAAGCAAAGTCATAATCTCATATCTAGCATATCATAGTGATCCAAATATATAGGAGAAGCACATCTCATATGATACAAATGCAGTCTATGATACAAAGATGCAAGCATGATATGATACAAAAAATGAAAATGCAACATGAGTATGTACATCAAACCCCCAACCAAAGCTCAAAAGGGGAAAAGAACACCAAGCTCCCCTCGCAAACGGGCAAATGTAGCTTGGTCCAAAGGCTTGGTTAGGATATCGGCAAGCTGCTTTTCGGTTGGCACATGGATGAAGTCTATGTTTCCCTTCTCAACATTGTCTCTCAAGAAGTGGTACCTCACCTCTATATGTTTGGTTCTGGAGTGGAGCACGGGGTTTTTGGCAACGCTAATGGCACTCGTGCTATCACACATGAGAGGTACATGGGAACACTCCTCACCAAAGTCGCTCAGCGTGTATGTGATCCATAGCAGTTGTGAGCAACAACTAGCAGCAGCAACATATTCTGCTTCTGTGGTAGACTGAGCTACACTAGACTGTTTGCGAGAAGACCAAGAGACAAGCGAAGATCCCAAAAACTGGCAAGTCCCCGAAGTCGACTTCCTATCGACTCGACACCCCGCAAAGTCGGCATCCGAAAACCCAAGAAGCGAAAGAGAAGAGGACGCCGAGTACCAAAGACCAAGCTCAGGAGTGTATCGAAGATACCTGAAGATCCGCTTGACGGCCTGCCGATGTGATGTCCTCGGCGACGCCTGAAAACGAGTGCACAGACACACAGAAAACTGAATGTCCGGCCTCTTCGCCGTCAAGTACAAGAGGGAGCCGATCGTGCTCCAGTAATCCTTCTGGTCCACGGGCTCTCCGTCCTCGTCCGCATCCAACGCTGTAGTCGTACTCATCGGTGTCGACAGGGGCTTCGAGTCGTCCATCTTGAACTTCTTGAGGATGTCCTTCGTGTACTTGGCTTGATGCACAAAGGTTCCCTCCTTCGCCTACTTGATCTGAAGCCTGAGAAAGAACTGCAATTCTCCCATCATGGACATCTCGAATTCCTTGCTCATGTCCTCTGCAAACCTCGCAACCAAAGAGTGAGACGAGCCGCCAAAGACAATATCATCCACGTACACCTGAACAATTAGGATATCATCGCCCTGCCTGAGAAGAGAAAGAGTCTTATCAACCTTGCCCATCTCAAACCCTTTGCCGAACAAGAACCCCCTCAAACGGCCATACCAAGCACGGGGAGCTTGTTTCAGCCCATACAACGCCTTCCTCAACCTATACACCCGGTGAGGAAACTCAGCACTCTCAAAGCCCGGTGGTTGCTTCACATAAACCTCTTCTTCTAAAAACCCATTCAAGAAGGCACTCTTCACATCCATTTGGTACAATTTGAACCCTTTAGCCACGGAAAAGGCTAGAAGGATCCTAATCGCCTCCAAACGGGCTACAGGAGCAAATGTATCCTCATAGTCTATCCCCTCCTTCTGATTATACCCCTGAGCAACCAACCTCGATTTGTTTCTCACCACCTCACCATTCTCACCCTCTTTGTTCTTCCACACCTATTTTGTCCCTATAGGTTTGCAATGTGGTGGTGGCTCTACCAACTCCCAAACTTGGTTTCTCTCAAAGTTCTCTAACTCCTCATGCATTGCATTCACCAAATTAGGATCAGAGAGAGCGTGTCCAATGTCTTTCGGCTCAAAGGTAGCAACAAAAGCCGAATGAGCAAAGTGAGAAACATTCATGGACCTTGACCGGGTCGTACATTCATTGATGTCGCCGATGCTTCTTGAGGGAGGATGATCAACTTGAACGCGCCTCGGTGCCTCTCGCCTGGAGACAACCACCCCCTCAGCTGCAGCTTCCACTTGATCTTGCTGGATCATAGTCGGTGTAGGAGCTGGGCCATCCTGCACCGTAGTCGTCGTAGTGGAAGTAGAGGGTACATGCTCGGCTGGAGCTTCATCATCACCATCATCCTCTCCAGCATCATCCTCCTCATCCTCAAAGATCTTCTTGCCAATCTCGTCGTCACCTGCACACTCAAAAACAGACGAACTGCATGGCTGGGTCTCGTCGAAGGTAACCTCGCAAGTTTCCATGACTAGGTTAGTATCAAGGTTGAGCACACGGAATGCTCGAGAATGACTAGCATAACCCAAAAAGATCCCATCAGAAGACCTCGACTCAAACTTATCAAGCCTACCCTTCTTGAGAATAAAGCACCGACAACCAAAAGCCCTGAAATGGCTCACTCTAGGTGCTCGCCCGTGCATGAGCTCATAGCACGTCTTATTCAAGAAGGCCCTAAGAAAAATCCGGTTCCCAACATGGCTCGCGGTATTCACCGCCTCAGCCCAATATCTCCTCGGAGTCCTATGCTCGTCGAGCATCGTCCGAGCCATCTCACAAAGGGAACGATTTTTCCTCTCAACCACACCATTCTGACAAGCCACATAGGGAGAAGAGAATTGATATTCGAGACCCAAATCACGACAAAAGGTTTCGAAACGAGAGTTTTTAAATTCAGAACCATTGTCACTACGGATAGCTCGAATGGCGTCTCCATTCCTCTCATTCTTCAACCTCAAGATTAGATCCCTCACAAAACCAAACGTCTCCCCCTTGTCAGCCAAAAAGAAGACCCAAGCATAGCGAGAATAGTCATCCACTATCACCAGGACATACCATTTCGCACCCGCCGAGCACACACGAGCTGGACCAACCAAGTCCATATGGAACAGCTCGCATGGCCTCTCTGTCATAACGGATGTCAAAGGCGGGTGAGAGGCGGCGACCATCTTACCATGCCTACACGGAGCACATACCAAGTCCTTTTGGTATTTCAACTTAGGCAATCCTCGGACTAATCCTAGCCCACTCAAGCGTGACAACAAGTCAAAACTCAAGTGACCTAGTCTCCTATGCCATTTCCAAAGCTCCGCCGAAATGCCAGTAACCAAGCAACGAGAAGAGCCAACACACTGAGAAAAATCGGCTCTGAAAATCTGACTCTCGGGGATGATCGTGCACACAAGATCACCTTGAGAATCCAAGACACGTGAAGCGCCCGTTTTGAAACGGACCTCAAAACCCTCATCAAGAAGCTAGGAAACCGAAAGAAGATTGTACCCCAAAGACTTGACAAGAGAAACACGCCTAAGAGTCACAGAATCGCTCACCTTCACCGTGCCCACTGAAAGCACTCTACCTTTCCCATTGTCCCCAAAAGTGATGTACTCTTTGGTCATCACCGGGGTGAGGCTGGAGAACCACCTTCGATCTCTGGTCATGTGTCGAGAGCAACCAGAGTCGATGAACCAAAAGCCCTCCAAGCCTCCCACCTGCAAATCAAAAACGAGAGTGAGAGTGAGAGTGAGCAAACGACTCAGCACTGGGGTTAGTACAAAATGAATCAAACCAGTGCCGTGCCATTTGCTCAAAAGTGGGGTTAGCAAAATCCATCCTATCTCCACTAGGTGGAACACCCACACGTCCCCTTGGAGGACTACGCGCACCACGAGGTGGAGACTGTGGCCCGTAGCTCCTTTGGGACCTAAAACTGCGATCGTTCCCCCCATACTCGTATTGGCCACGAGTGAAGGAACGTCCAGCAAACTCACCACGCCCAAACCCAACACGCCTACCACCTTCTCTATGTGGTGGCTCACCTCGAGGCACAAACACACGCCTCTCTCGAGGGTAATTGGTACGCACCATACCCTCGCCCCTTGGCACCAACCTAGGCTCAGGCACACCACGAGAAGGGCGGTACCTGTCCTTGTTGGCCATCTCCCTAGCCTACCTCTCCTCACGCTTCCTCCTGAAGCAAAACTCTACTAGGTGCCCATCCCTCCCACAGTGCTCACAATGGAAGGGTTTTGGTTTTGGCTTTGGTTTTGGGCTCTCTTTGGGCTCTGGCTTCTCCTCACTCGGTTTCTCTCCCTTCTTCCCAAAGAACTCATTCCCCAAGTCACTCTTGAACTTGATGGGTTTCCGGAAGTTGTCGGTATGTGGAGGAAACACGAGTGGAGCTGGGCTTGTGTCTAGTCGGTTCCTAAGTGGGTTTGGCTTAGGAGCATAGGCATTTTTGTGGTGGGTTTTTGGTGGCTCTGGGATATCTCCAATCTTCCCCTCATCCTCACCACTTCCCTCACCAACCTTGTCTGCCCCAAGCGCTTGCCATCATAGTGCTTGTATGCCTCAATCATCATCCGGAGCTGAGGCTCATGACCAGACAACCAACCCATCATATTTCTCAACTCATCATTCTCATCCTGCAAATGATCAACATAGTGTGCAAGCTCCATATTCTTCACAGCATTTATTTCACAAGTAGAGCATGATGTAGGAATAGGAGCTTTCAGCTGAGCCTCTAGAGATCTAGCATAAACAAGCGAAACATCTAGCTTCTCATGCAAAACAGGACAAGAAGTGCAAGCACCAAGCAAAGAGGGCCTAGATTTCATCTCATCTAGCTCAACCCTAAGCACATCTAGTTCCTCAACCTTGGAGGCATACTTCTCCTTAAGCACAGTCAATTCACCAAGAAAAGTGGAACAATCAGTGCATTCAGGTTCATTGATCACAATAGGAGCAGACTTAAGAGAATCTATTTGAGCCCTAGCATCAACAAGCAAAGACTCTAGCTCAACCACCTTCTCCTTAGCCTCTCCAAGCAAAGACCTATACTCCCTCTTCTCCTTGTTGGTCTTTCTAAGCACATCATCACGGTTGTCAAGCAAGTCATTCAACCTAGCATTCTCCGCTATCAAGAAGGATGGATCATTGTTTACCTCTTCCTCGGAGTCGGAGCCCGAGTCATCCTTGTTGCTCTTCTTGCTTGCGGAGCTATGTGCCATGCCGCAAAAGCCTTGGGCGGCGAAGCACAAACCGTTGATGTTCTTGCTTGACCGCTTGCCCTTGTGCCGGTTCTCATCTTCATCACTTGAGCTCGATGAAGAGCAGCAAGAGCTCGAGTCGATGTCGCTTGCTCCGGCAACCATCGCTCGCTCCTTCTTCTTGTGACCACCACTCCTCCTCGGCCTCCGCTCGGACTTGTTCTTGCCCTTGTGGTCGTCCCTCGAGTGGTGCTTGTGGTCGGTGCTCGGACGATGCTTGTGCTCGGGCTTCACCTCCATGGCTTCCGGGCACTCAGCGATAAAGTGCCCGTGCTTTCCGCACCGGTAGCACATGCCCGAGCTCCTCCGAGTGTTCTTCCGGTTCGTGTACATGCGCTTGAACCGCCTGCTCAGCAACGCGAGATCCTCCTCGCCTAGCATGTCAAACTCCTCATCTGGCATGCACACAAGACAAGACAAAGAGAACTGTCCCAAAGACATGTTAGCGTTAGTCCTTGATCCAGAAACGAGAGCCAGACTATGAGGGTCAGTCGGGTTCTCGATCTTTGCACGCACCTCACGGTCCACCTCGGACGACTTGAGCTTGGAAAACAGCTCGTCCACCATGAGGGTCTCATACTTCTCCAACTCAAGAATGGCCTCGACCTTCTCACTCCACACGGTACGATCCAGAGAGTGCAGGAGCTTGATAGCCCTGTCATGATCATCGTACGGGAGCACGGCCACATTAGCCCTCATGTTGTTCACAATCACCGTGAACCGCTGGAACATGGCATCTATGGACTCACCGGGGAGATGAGTGAAGTTCTCGTACTCTCTCCGGTAGGTCGCAAAGAGCCGAGCCTGAACCTGAGCGTTCCCAGCATGAGCATTCTTCAGCTGCTCCCAAATCCTGCACGCCAAGTCCTCTGTCTGAACCCGATCGAATTCGGATTGACACAGAGCATGGTACAGGTAATCGACCGCCTTGTTGTTGGCGTCGAACATGTCCCTCGATCCTGGAGCAAGGAATTTCACAGGATGAACATAAGCTGTGTTCACCGTGACATCCCACAGGATCTGACCCTTGCCGCGGAGGAAAGCAGCCATCCGCCTTTGCCACATCTGGTAGTTCTTACCATCAAAGTGTGGAGGACCCAAACCCCGTTCCTGGTACGCCATCTTTGGATCTTAGACTGGTTAGAATCACGAAGATCCGTAACCGGCTCTGATACCAATTGAAGGACCGATTAGGCGACCAGGGAGGGGGTGAGTGAATGGGAGCCGATAAAAATTCTTCCCGAAGGATGAACTCGGCCTATGCCCCAAATTCACAACCAAGGATTCCCACACGAGTTTGCCAAGGTCACGTAGTCACAACATACCTACCAACCCTAGGAACAAACCTAAACTCAAAGCAACACGGAAGCGCAACTCAAGAAGCAAAGGACTTAGGCAATTTGCGATGCCTGGGGCGGACGGTCCGTGAAGACCAGGCGGACGGTCCGCAAGTGCTAGGCGGACAGTCCGCGAGGTCACGGCGGACAGTCTGAAAATGAGACCCGAACAACCAATACTGCACCTCGAAATACGGACGGTCCGTGGCCAACCCGCGGACAGTCCGACCCGCGCGGACGGTCCGGCAACCCCAGGCGGACAGTCCGGCAAACCTCCTCCAACCGGAAACACGCAACTCGATGGATCGAAACAAAGCAACGCAAGAACTCGCGACGAACACAACGAATAGCCAGCTGCCGGGCTCCTCGCGGACGGTCCGCTGACCAGGCGCGGACGGTCCGCCAGATGCGGACAGAGCAGCCTGAGTTCAAAAACGCAAGCACGAGTTCACCTATCCGTCCATGGATCTCCCAAACGGCATGAGCTCTTGAGGTAAGATTTGGGGGAGATGTGAAGCGTCCATTGGAGATGCTATACCCCAAAACTTGAGACCTCAAATGAACTAAATCGCCGGGAATCGAATCAAAACCGAGCACTACCAAAAAGCTAGGGTTCCAACCGAAATCCTTCAATCAGAGGCCAAATCCGGAGATTGGGGGGTCAAGATCAAGCACAAAGATGAACAAGACATCTATCCATGATCCCCACCAACAAATCCGGACCCAAACACTTCAGAATCGAAGGAACAAGGCGCGCACGAAAATCCAACGAAAATAGCTCGAAAAAGTCACGAAAATCACATGAGCTACAAGAAGGAAATCAACGCAACCATGAATGCTTCCATACATTCGGATGTCAGATTCTCTACAAAGCGGTGAAGAAAATCTACGCCTATGGAGCAAGGAAATGAGAAGCAGTCCGGATGGATAGATTGCCCAGAAAACCCTACAACTATATATATGAGTCCCTCTGGGTTGGGCAAATGACCAAGCTACACCTAGCACTTAAATTTAGGATACAAACCCCTCAGGGGCAAATAGGTCATGTAGTACTCCTCTTCATCGCACGGCCACGCCTTCGCCGCAATCCACGTCCTCCCGACGCAAGCCCCAAGATCTCGCCACGTGTCCACCGGCATCGAAGCTTCTCGGCGCGCCTGGATCCCGTCTCCGCCCGCCGAGCCTCCGGTCTTGGTTTTGTGGCTCAACCAAGTAACCCGATGGTTTTGTGGTGGACCGCTGCAAACCCCGCGTGCAGACTCCGGTCGTGAGCCGCTACCCTGCATCGGTTCCGGTCGGTCACCGGGTCCCTCGAGCCGAGCCTACTTGTCTCTCCACTCCTCGGAGGCCCCGCAAGGCATAGACCTTTCGCGCCCGCTCTTCACCTGCACCAACACGAGTCAAGCCGCAACCTGCACCTGCAATACTCGGCCAAGAGTCAGTCCACACCACGTTGTCAATCACTCATCACACCAGGGAGTGACCATCCACCGGTCCTCGGACACTCCAGTCCTCAAGGTTGCCGGTCTAAAACACCGACAGTTGCTTCACATAAACCTCTTCCTCCAAAAACCCATTCAAGAAGGCACTCTTCACATCCATTTGGTACAATTTGAACCCTTTAGCCACAGATAAGGCTAGAAGGATCCTAATCACCTCCAAACAAGCTATAGGAGCAAATGTCTCCTTATAGTCCATCCCCTCTTTCTGGCTATAACCCTGAGCAACCAACCTTGACTTATTCCTCACAACCTCACCATTCTCACCCTCTTTGTTCTTCCACACCCATTTCGTGGTGGTGGCTCTACCAGCTCCCAAACTTGGTTTCTCTCAAAGTTCTCTAACTCCTCATGCATAGCATTCACCCAATTAGGATCAGAGAGTCCGTGTCCAATGTCTTTTGGCTCAAAGGTAGCAACAAAAGCCGAATGAGCAAACTGAGAAACATTTCTAGACCTTGACCGTGTCGTACGTTCATTGATGTCGCCGATGATTCTTGAGGGAGGATGATAAACACGAACTCGCCTCGATGCCTCTCGCCTGGATACGACCTCCCCTTCAACAGTAGCTTCCACTTGATCATGCTGGATCATAGTTAGTGTAGGGGATGGGCCATCCTGCACCATAGTCGTCATAGTAGAAGTAGAGGGTACATGTGTGGCTGGAGCTTCACCATCATCACCATCGTCTTCTCCAGCATCATCCTCCTCATCCTCAAAGATCTTCTTGCCAACTTCGTTGTCACCTGCACACTCAAAAATAGATGAACTAAATGGTTGTGTCACGTCAAAGGTAACCTCGCAAGTTTCTATGATTTGGTTAGTATCAAGGTTGAGCACACGATATGCTCGAGAATGATTAGCATAACCCAAAAAGATTCCATCGGAGGACCTCGACTCAAACTTATCAAGCCCACCCTTCTTGAGGATAAAACACCGGCAACCAAAAGCCCTAAAATGGCTCACTCTAGGTTCTCGCCCATGTATTAGCTCGTAGCACGTCTTGTTCAAGAATGACTGAAGAAAAATCTGGTTCCCAACATGGCACGTGGTATTCACCAGCTCAGCCAATATCTTTTCAGAGTCCTATGCCATCTCACAAAGGGAACGGTTTTTCCTTTCTACCACACCATTCTGACAAGCGACATAGGCAGAGGAAAACTGATGTTCGAGATCCAAATCACGACAAAAGGTTTCATATCGAGATTTTTTAAATTCAGTGCCATTGTCGCTACGAATAGATCGAACAACATCTCCATTTCTCTCATTTTTCAACCTCAAGATTAGATCCCGAACAAAACCAAACGTCTCCCCCTTGTCAGCCATAAAGAAGACCGAAGCATAGCGAGAATAGTCATCAACTATCACCAGGATATACCATTTCCCACCCTCCGAGCACACACGAGCCGGACCAACCAAGTCCATATGGAACAACTCGCATGGGCGCTCTGTCATAACGGCTGTCAGAGGCAGATGAGAGGTGGTGACCATCTTGCCATGCCTACATGGAGCACATGCCAAATCCTTTTTGTATTTCAGCATAGGCAATCCTCAAACAAACCAATCCCACTCAAGCACGACAACAAGTCAAAACTCAAGTGACCTAGCCTCCTACGCCATTTCCAAAGCTCCGCCGAAACACCCGCAACCAAACAACGAGAAGAGCCGACTGACGGGGTCCCTATTAGGGGTATCCAGAGACAGGGACTCAATGACAGTGGCCCCTGACCAAATAAATCGCTGCTTCACCCGATCCGGTCAATTAGGAGCACGAAAATACGTTTCACCCGACTTCCTACTAAACACGCATGGGATGCTTTGGTTTTTATCAAACCCACATGCAAACTTGCTGCCTACATGCATGCACACTCAAGTGCCTACTTCACCTACAGACATGCACACTCAAGTGCCTACATCACCTATATGCATGCACACTCAAGTACGTACAAGGCTACAAGCCATGCACACTTGAGTACCAACGCTACTCCTACAAGGCTACAAGACATGGATGCAAAGTCACCCGCATACAAGCCATGCATGCATAGGTCGGAAGCTCTCTCGAGCTAACTTGTCTGACCTATTAAAACTCCACCTCGCACGACCTATAGTTTTTCCTTCCTGCGACCTACTAAGCCCCAAGTCTTCGCGGCTAAGGAACTCCCCGAAGCTCCCAACTTTCCTGACAAGTTTTCTGTACCAGCCCTGAGGACAGCGGGGCCCACAACATGGGCAAAAGCTTTTCCCTGTACTCTCGAAGGCCGTGTACTCTCTCTCCTGTTGTCTTCACTAGTAAGTCTTCTCTTGGCTTATAAAAGGAAGGGCACCGAAGGTAACAGGGGAGGGTTTTCTTTTTACTCACTCCACTCTGATGGAGCTCTCTCTGACTGCTCTTCTTCTTCCTCCAGCCAAACTTGGCTCCTACGCACACACACCACAGAGACTTGGGACCAAGCTCCCTCTCTCGCCAGTTTGTATCGCCCCACTACAAACCAGTGAAAACAACATGAGCAGCACGAACTGGACATAGGGTATTACTCCACGGAGGCCCAAACCAGTATAAATCCTCGTGTCCCCATTTGGACACAATCTGAGGCTCGTTGTGCAATTCTTGATTTTATTTGCCGGCGGTTTCCAAACCACGACAGTTGGCACCCACCGTGGGACCGCTTGCGCGTCACGCCGATTTTTTACCAAGCCTCGGATGGCCAACACCGTCGAAAGTTGACTGCCGGGCGAGCGAGCGCTCTGGCGGCCTCGTACTTCATCATCGCCGCGGACAAAGCCGACCAGAGCTGATCCTCGGCCGCATTCGCACCTCACAGTCGAAGCCACCATTGTGGCGCCTCGGCCGCGCTCTGCGTCGGCCCCGCGGTCATCGCGGCGTCCCAGCGACGCTCCGCGTCGACCCCGCGACCATCACGGCATCCTGGCCGCGCTCCATACTGGTCCCGCGGCTGTCACAGAGCCGGCAGCGCTCAACCGGCCTCACAGCAGCTACGACGTCCCGGCCACGCTCCTCATCGTCCTGAAAGCTGCAGCGACTTCTTGGGAAGCCTCGACACACGCGGTTCCACACACAAGGCTGGGCAGCCCAGATGTCCAGTCAGACGCTTGCCCCTGCACCCAAACGAAATATCGCCAGCCAGCCTCGCCTTGGCCGACCATTAGCCACCCCCCGACCAGCTACGAGGACCGGAAGTTGGGTCCTGATCCACCAAGGCACACGGCGAACGCTTGCAGCCGGCGAGCTGCAACACGCCGCGACAACGGCGACGGCGACACCAACAAGCGTGGAGACATCCATGACAACCACGACCGGCAGCATTCCTCCACTAGCTGCGGCCACTAGCGCGCGGCACCATCCTATGATGAACCTGCTCTGCGCACTCCAACGTTGGACGACTGCACCCCCAGCGGTGCAACCCTCCACTAACGGCCGAGCATCTCTTCAATGGCTTGCGCTGCCCCCACCGGCTAGCAAGCAGCATGTCCCGCTGACAAGACCGGCAGCCGTACACCTCGATCGACCGACCGACAGGCTGCACTCGGCGATTCAGCCGTCCCGAGACCTAGTCGATCCGCAATAGGAAAGCTATTTCCTTAATGTCACGTTATCTTACCTTAATTTAATTAGCAATTGTCATACATGACCTTACCTTTGATTGCTAACATCACCTACCGCTCTGTGCTATTGGACGGATCCAAGTGCACGTTCATTTTGCAGGGCCACGCACGTTGCGAAAGTGGTTTGCGCGGCCACCAGCAGCTACGCGCGTTGCCGCAACTCGGTGTCAACCTCAACCACTCGGTCGTCCCAGGACCGCAACCATGGCATCGCCGATAACAAGCAGCGGCAAGCGTCACCGACAGCCGTCCAACAGCCACCCCGACTGAGCCTGCGGTCCTCCCGATAGCTGCCTCGACAGAGCCCGAGACGATCACCGTCCAGACATCTACGGTCTCCAAACCACCAATGGCGGGAACGTCCTCTGTGCTCGAACCACCAAAACAGCTATGTTACTCCAACCCCTATTTTCTCGCAATATACAAAGTTGCTAGTTCTTTCGCTTAAAACTAGTCGCTCCTAACCCTTGTTCGAGCAATGACATCGGTAAACGAACTGTGATGGGAAAAGCCATGTCAGACTAGTCGGACTGCAAGAAATCTAAGCCCCCGGTGCTACGGCTCCCTCTCTCACTAGTACAAGCAGTCTCTCCCACTCACAAACTCGATTACCGCCACCTCATCACCAGAAAAAGGGTCGGGCAACAGTGACCTTTCGAAAACCTTTCTGACCGACCTCTTCACCTGCGCCAAGGTCGGGGCTCGAGTTACGACGAAACGAGTCAGGTCCGACTGGTCCGAATGCGAGAAACCTACGCCCCAGCGGCTACGGTGCCTTTGCTCACCAGCACGACCGACCTCTACCGCGTACGAACTCGGGCTCTGCTACCTCAACACTAAGAAAGGGTCGGCCAGCAATAACTCTTTTTGCATAAATAATTGAGCTGGAAGTCTTTTCGACCAAGGCAGTCTGTAGCTCGATTTCCATTCACCATTATGAATTTTGGGGCACACCGCCCCTATAATTAAAACTAACTGTCTCTCGAGAGATGATATTCTTTATAACTTGTTGGCATAGCAACGACGACCCCGACTAGTTGCTGATCTCGTCGGTGACCTCCCGCTCGGCCACGATGGGCAACGCAAGGCTTGGGGGCTTATCACTTGGGCTCGAGGATGACACGCCGGCTCCTCTGATGTGAACGCAAAACAAGCTAAGTATTATTTTAATACTACCATTTCCCGGTTAGTGCTTGTCTTAACGTGCATCTCCGGGCTATCACCGACTACCCTTGGCCTGTTCCCGACTGGTTCTTCAGCCCCAGCGCTACACGAACAGTCAGGCCAACAACCAACGGGCGTGCCACACACATCATTTCTCCGATGCTTACTTTCTTTTTTCCCTCTTGCACAAGTCGCTAAAGTACTCGGAGAGTACACTCCTTAGACCGTGAAACCTTGACTCTACGCCTACACTTCCAACGCGTGCATGCGGCCAGCTCCCTACGCTACGGATGCAGCTATCAGTAGTCAGGTGCATAAACGTATAAGGATAACTACCCGAAGAAATTAATAGACTTAAAAGAGTTGGAATCAGATATTTTGTTATGCATCGCCAAATGTTTTTTGCTTCAGAGTTAGTGTTTGTGGCATCCCTTTCTATCGTCTTCATGTTTCTTTCCAAGAACGAGTCTTGGATCCCTGAGCCTGCCGCCTACGCTCAGGGGCTAGGCACCGAGACGTGAACCATCAATGGATCTCGCGGATCCAAACCGACACGTGGTTCGAAGGCTGGCCCAGCGAAGGGTTCCGAACAGCCACCACCGTCACCAGAGCATGGGACGAAAAGGGATGGGCCCACGAGCGGCCAAAACCCAGGCACACGAGTGCTATGGGCATGTCGGCTCGTGTTCGAGCCCCAGACGAAAAAATCTCATGGAATCCACACCGAAGGGGAGGCAACGAGCCGCCGGAGTCAATCGAATGACTCCGGAAATAAATGAGATGTTCGAAGGGGTTTAATAAGATCTATCACCGCTGATCATGTTGGGACCCCGCGAACGGGACCTGGGTCTTACTCGAACCAACCCGCTAGTAGCTCGACGAGCACTGTGACTCGACCACCGAGGTAAGCCATGGGAATGCTCACCCCTCCTCCAAGACGAAAGGGATGTGCGAGGAAAAATCAACAGGAGACGAGCCGCCGGAGTCAACCGAACGACCCCAGAAACAAACGAGACATTCGGAGAGGTTTAATAAGACCTATCACCAGCTGATCCTGTCAGGACCCTGCGAACGAGACCTGGGTCTTACTAGAACTTACCCGCTAGTAGCTCGACGAGCACCATGACTCAGCCACTGAGGTAAGCCATGGCAATGTTCACCCCTCCTTCCCTAACGAGAGGGACATGCAAACAAATAATAATAATAAACAGGCAACGAGCCGCCAGGTCCATCGAATGATCCCAAAAGCTCGGGGACACTGCCGTTCCCGATGAAACGACTATCGAACCCAAAATCACTAACTCCACGAGCGAGGTTCCGACTCCCCCACGGGCTCGGGGGCTACACCCAGCGGGTGCGCTCGCGCGCCCCCTATTCAAACAGACAACGACGTATCCTCCACACTACAACTACTAAACCTAGGAACGAGTCCAAGACTCCTTCCCAGGCTTGGGGGCTACTGATGGGGTCCTATATTAGGGGTACCCAGAGACAGCGACTCAATGACAATGGCCCCTGACCAAATAAATCGCTGCTTAACTCGACCCGGTCAATCAGGAGCGCGAAAATGCGATTCACCCGACTCCCTGCTAAACACGCATGGGATGCTTTGGTTTTTATCAAACCCACATGCAAACTTGCTGCCTACATGCATGCACACTCAAGTGCCTACTACACCTACATACATTCACACTCAAGTGCCTACATCACCTATATGCATGCACACTCAAGTACCTACAAGGCTACAAGCCATGCACACTTGAGTACCTACGCTACACCTACAAGGCTACAAGACATGCATGCAAAGTCACCCGCATGCAAGCCATGCATGCATAGGTCGGAAGCTCTCTCGAGCTGACTTGTCCGACCTATTAAAACTCCGCCTCGCACGACCTGCTATTTTTCCTTCCTGCGACCTACTGAGCCCCGAGTCTTCGCAGCTAAGGAACTCCCCAAACCTACCAACTTGCCTGACAAGTTCACTGTACCAGCTACTCCTGAGGACATCGGGCCCCACGACATGGGCAAAAGCTTTTCCCTGTACTCTCGAAGACCGTGTACTCCCTCTCCTGTTGTCTTCACCTGTAAGTCTTCTCTTGGCTTATAAAAGGGAGGGCACCAAAGGTAATAGGAGAGGATTTTTTTTACTCACTCCACTCTGAGGGAGCTCTCTCTGACTGTTCTTCTTCTTCCTACAGCCAAACTTTGCTCCTACGCACACACACCACAGAGACTTGGGACCAAGCTCTCTCTCTGGCCAGTTTGTATCGCCCCACTACAAACCAGTGCAAACAACATGAGCAGCATGAACTGGACGTAGGGTAATACTCCACGGAGGCCCGAACCAGTATAAAATCCTCATGTCCTGTTTGCACACCATCTGAGGCTCGATGCGCAATCCTTGATTTTATTTGTCGGCAGTTTCTAAACCACGACACCAACACACTGAGAAAAATCGGCTCCGGAAATCTGACCCACAGGGATGATCGTGCACACAAGATAACCTCGAGACTCCAAAACACGAGAAGCACCCGTCTTGAAACAGACCTCAAAACCCTCATCAAGAAGCTAGGACACCGAAAGAAGATTAAACCCCAAAGACATGACAAGAGCAACACGCCTAAGAGGCACGCTCTCACTTACTTTCACTGTGCCCACTGAAAGCACTCTACCTTTCCCATTATCCCCAAAAGTGATGTACTCCATGGACACCACCGTAGTGAGGCTAGAGAACCACCTTCGATCTCTGGTCATGTGTCGAGAGCAACCGGAGTCGATCAACTAGAAGCCCTCTATGTCTCCCACCTGTAAAATCAAAAACGAGAGCAAGAGTGAGCAAATGACTCAGCACTAGGGTTAGTGTAAAAGGAATCAAACCAGTGTCGTGCCATTTGCTCAAAAGTGGGGTTAGCAAAATCCATCCTATTACTCCTAGGTGGAACACCCACACGTCTCCTTGGAGGAATACGTGTACCACGAGGTGGAGACTGTGGCCCTGAGAGCCTGTGTGGTTCGAGGACCGGTGGATGGTCACTTCCTGGTGTGATGAGTGATTGACAACAATGTATGCACTGACTCTTGGCCTAGTATTGCAGGTGCAGGTTGCGGCTTAATTGGTGCTGGTGCAGGTGAAGAACAAGCGTGAAAGGTCGATGCCAGCGAGGCCTCCAGTTGTGGAGCAGACAAGTAGGCTTGGTTCGAGGGACCCGGTGGCCAGCGGGGTCAAGTGCGAGTCGTATGGTGGCAAGAACAGCAAGACGAAGTCGTGGACGGTTTCTTGGTTGAGCCTCAAAACCAAGGTCGAGCCGGGACGACATGGGAGCCAAGTCATGAGTGGAAATTGGCGGGAGGCTACACCAAGTCCATGGGGTTTCCAGTGGTTTACCACAAAACCACTGGGTTCCTTGGTTGATCCACAAAGTCAAGACCGAAGACCGAAGTGTAGCAGCATCTGGCCAATCTGACCGGTGGGGAGCACCGGTCTAACCGGTTTGCGACGACACCTTCTGGAGACTTTGAAGAGGAGGACATGCGTCGGGATCGCAAGATTTGCATCGAGGCTAAGCAGGTTGCGGTCACCAGGCATTCGTCTGATGGTGTTACGACGAAGATTCCCAGAGTGCCCCCTCGGTGGTGTGTATCTTAGTTTTATGTCTTAGGGGTAGTTTTGTCTTTCGGTTGCCCTCCATATAACCCAAGTGGTGAGAGGATGGCAGCCATCTCTTTGAACACTAGCTCATTTGCTTTTGCTATTTTCCCTTCCTATTTTCCTTAGGATGTTCTAGGACTAGCTTGAGAGCTTCATGGTGAGATCTTTAGAGAGGGATGGATGATCGGGAGGCAAGCTAGACCTTGTATGAACCTTCATGGTATGTATAGATGATTCGGCGTGGTTCCTCAAGGCCGTGTGTTGTTTCCCCCGTTTTCCCTTTTTGGTGATTTTCGGAGCATTTTCTTGGTGATTTTCTTGTGGTGGATTTGAGGCTTTTCTCTTGGGGATTTGGTTGGGGATGTATGCATGAACCCTTCGTTGTTCCTTTCCTTCTGATCCCCCTCACAAATCCGTGAGAAAAGGTGCTCGGTTTTGAGGTTTTCTTAGGTTTCAGGAAAGTGGTGTTTTTGGTGGAAATCCTTCGATTCCTCTTGATTTATCAAGTTTTGGTGGACCAAATCATAGCTATGGGATGGCCATGAGGTACTCCTAGTATCCCCAAAGTCTTGTGTGAATCCGTGGAGCGAATTGGGAGATCGAGAAGGTTGTTTGGAAGGGTTGACCCGCGGCTCGCTGTTCATCCCGAGCTGCCCAGACCTGACCGGTCTGACCGGTGCTTGTGACCGGTCTGACCGGTGCCAGAGCTCTATGGGATTTGCCTCGGGTGAATCGCTGGATGTGTGTAGCTTTGGGTTGGGGTGCTCCTAGTTAGTTCTTGGCAGTTTTCGAGTTGGTTTGCTAGGTTTTGTAGAGGTTTTTCATTCCATTAAGTTTGTGCTTTGGAGGTGGTTTTTGTTCCAGGGCCTAGAGGAGTCACTGAGGCTTTCTGGAACGTTACTGTGCATTTGCTGTTGCCATCGGCCTGACCGGTAGTGATCACCGGTCTGACCGGTGCCATCGGTCTGACCGGCAAGAGCCATCAGTCTGACCGGTGTGGCACAAACAGCAGGTTGTGCAGATTTTCGCTGTGTGTTGGGAGTGTTTGTTTCGGTTGGCTGAGTGGTTTGTTCCAAGGGTCAGTAGCACTTCAGTGGCTACGTGACTTTGGCAAACATGGGTAGTTTGAGTCGGAGAAGTGTTGGATAGGCCGTGTTCATCTTGTTGGAGAAATCATCTCCCTCGAGAAGAATTTTTTGGTATCAGAGCCGGTTACGGGTCTTTTGGGACTCTAACCAGTCTAAGATCCAAAGATGGATACTAGGAATGGGGATCGGGTCCTCCGCACTTCGATGGAAAGAACTACCAGATGTGGCAGAGGCGGATGGCTGCTTTTCTCCGCGGCAAGGGTCAGATCCTTTGGGACGTTACGGTGAACACAGCTTATGTTCATCCGATTAACTTCCTTGCTCCAAGATTGAGGGATATGCACGACGCCAACAATAAGGTGGTTGACTACTTGTTTTGCGCTCTCTATCAATCCGAATTCGATCGGGTTCAGACGGAGGATTTGGCTTGTAGGATTTGGGAGCAACTCAAAAATGCTCACGCTGGGAATAGTCAAGTTCAGGCTCGGTTGTTTGCGACTTACTGGAGAGAGTAAAAGAACTTCACTCATCTCCCCGGTGAGTCATCAATACGATGTTCCAGCGGTTCACGGTGATTGTGAACAATATGAGGGCCAATGTGATCGTGCTCCCATACGATGATCATGACAGAGCTGTGAAGCTCATGCACTCGTTGGATCGTACTATTTGGGGTGGAAAGGTCGAGGCCATTCTAGAGTCTGAGAAGTATGAGACTGTGACGATAGACGAGCTGTTCTCTAAGCTCAAGTCGGCTGAGGTGGACCGTGGTGTGACAGCCAAGATTGAGGGCCCGACTGACTCTCATAGTCTTGCCCTCATCGGTGGCTCAGGTGCAAAGTCTAATGCTAACCCATCCACTAGGATGTACTCTCTGTCTTCCTTGATGTCTTTTCCAGATGAGGAGTTCGACGTGCTTGGAGAGGACAAGCTGACACTATTGACCAGGAGGTTCGAGAGGATGCACGAGAATAGGGTGAACACAAGGAGGAACACAAGGACATGCTTTCAGTGCAGCAAGCCAGGACACATCGTCGCCAACTGCCGCGAGAAGATGGAGAATAAGGACAACTACAAGCACCGGTAGAAGACAGAGAGCAAGTACCGGTCAAGGCGCGACCACAAGCACAACCACAAGAACAAGGACGAGTGAAGATCGAGGAAGAAGGACGGCCACGGCAAGAAGGCCCGAGCGATGGTCGGGGCGAGCGACGTCAACTCCAGCTCCGCCTACTCTACCTCGAGCTAGAGTAGTAGTGAAGATGAAGGTGATCAGCGCAAGAGCAAGAAGGGATCCAAGAACCTGAGTGGGTTGAGCTGCTTCGCGCGAGACGGCTTCTGCGGCATGGCACATAGCTCCGGCAGCAAGAAGAGCCAGAAGGACGACTCGGACTCCGACTCCGAGGATGAGGTACGTGATGAACTTTCCTTCTTACACCAGGAGAATGAGGAGCTAGGAAAATTGTTTGATAATCATGATGACATGCTTAGAGAGGCTAAGAAAATGAGGAAAGAGCGTAGGGCCTCGCTTGAAGATGCTAGGAGTAGAGTAGTTGAGCTAGAAACGCAGAACCTTGATGCTAAGCTTGAGATAGATTCGCTTAAGGCTTCACCTGTTGTTTCTTATGAGGTTGATTGTGCAGATTGCTCTTTTTGCCTAGCTGATCTTACTGCTCTTAAGTTAAAGCATGCCTCAAAGTGTGAGGAACTAGATGTGCTTAGGGTTGAGTTGGCTGAGCTGCAATCTAGGTCCTCTTTGCTAGGTGCTTGCACATCTTGTCCTGTTTTGCATGGAAAGATTGATAAGCTTCGTTCTCGCATTGTTTCGCTTGAGGCTGATTTGAATGTTCCTATTCCTACTTCCTGCTCTACTTGTGCATTGCATGCTTTGAAAAATCTGGAACTTGCACATTATGTTGATCGCTTGCAGGATGAGAATGATTAGTTGAGAAAAATGATGGGTTGGTTGTCGGGTCATCAGCCTCAGCTTAGGATGATGATAGAGGCATACAGGCGCTATGATGGGAAAGCACTTGGATCGGATAAGATTGGATAGTCTAGTGGTTTGGGAGGAGAGAAGATTTGTGATATCCAAGCTCCACCAAAAACCTTCCACAAAAATGCCTATGCGTCCAAGCCAAATCAATTCAGAAATCGACTAGACACAACCCCAGATCCACCAGTGTTTCCTTCCCGAGCAAATGATTTCCAAAAGCCCATCAAGTTCAAGAGTGACATGGGTAATGAGTTCTTTGGGAAAAAGGGAGAGAAACGTAGTGAGGAGAAACCAAAAGAGAAACCTAGTGAGGAGAAACCAAAAGAGAAGACGAGTGAGGAACCACAACCAAAGCCCAAGCCAAAACTGATCTGGTTTCATTGTGAGTATTGTGGGAGAGATGGTCACAAGGGTGAGTTTTGCTTCAAGAGGAAGCGTGAGGATAGAATGGCAAAGGAGTGGGCCAACAAGGACAGGTACCACCCTTCTCATGGTGTACCAGAGCCTCGTATGCCACTGCCCAGGGCTAAGGCCATTGTGTGTACGGTTTCGGCTTGGGGAGATAGACAGACTGCAGGTAGTGTTGTTGGCCGGGCACCACCAGTCAGACCGGTCAGGGTGACTGGTCAGACTGGTGCTGGTCTGGGTGCTGGCCAGATTGGTTTTTGTGCTCGTGATGATGCTCAGTTCAGTTCCTTTGGTCGTGGTACTAGTGGTTGGCTTGGTGAGTCTGGTGGTGTTGAGTTTGCTGGACGTTCTCCTTCTCGTGGTCGATACGAGTCTGGGAGAGGTCGTAGCTTTGAGTTGGAGAGGAGCTACGGTCCACGGTCTTCCTTTCATGGCTTTCGTGGTCCTCAAGCGAGACGGGAGTGGTTTCCCCATGGTGGTTTCAGTTCTAGTAGAGATGGTAGGATGGGTCCAAGGTTTGATGCTCGTGATAGGATGGATTCTAATTTTGGTAGGAATGGTAGGATGGATCGTGCTAACCCCACTTTGGAGCAGATGGCTCAGCATTGGTTTTACTCTTTTGGTACTAACCCTAGTGTTGAGTCGTTTGCTCATTCACGTGCCCGTTTTTAAATTTCAGGTGGGAGGCTTGGGGAACGTTTGGTTGATCGACTCTGGTTGCTCGAGGCACATGACCGGAGATCAGGGGTGGTTCTCCAGTCTGACCCTGGAGATGTCAAAGACATACATCACTTTCGAGGTCAATGGGCTAGAGCGTGTACTTTCAGAAGGTGAAGTGAGGGAAAGTGACAAAGTGGTGCTGAAGCATGTTGCCTTGGTCAAGTCGCTCGGATTTAACTTGCTTTCGGTTTCCCAGCTTCTTGAGGAAGGTTTTGAGGTGTTGTTTAAGTCGGGTGGTTCTCGGATACTTGATGCTCGAGGTGACCTTGTCTGTGTGGTCATTCCTGAGGGTCAAATATTCCGAGCGGATTTTTCTCAGAGTTCGGGTGTTTTGAGGTGTTTCATGGTTGGTTCTTCGGGTGAGTTGTGGAAGTGGCATAGGAGGTTGGGTCACTTGAGTTTTGACCTTTTGTCACGCTTGAGTGGACTCAACTTGGTCCGAGGATTGCCCCAGTTGAAGTTCGAAAAGGATTTAGTGTGTGCGCCATGCAGGCATGCTAAGATGGTAGCTACTTCCCATCCACCCCTCACTGATGTGATGATGGAGCGTCCATGCGAGCTGCTCCATATGAACCTTGTTGGCCCAGCTTGTGTGCGATCTGTGGGTGGGAAGTGGTACGTCCGGGTTGTGGTGGACGACTATTCTTGGTATGCTTGGGTTTTCTTTTTGGAGGAAAAAGGGGAGACATTTGGTTTTGTTCGAGATATTGTCTTGAGGTTGAAGAACGAGAGGCATGGAGATGCCATACGAGCGATCCGCAGTGACAATGGCTCGGAATTTAAAAACTCTCACTTCGAAACCTTTTGCCATGACTTGGCTCTTGAACACCAGTTTTCGAGTCCGTATACGCTTCCCAGAACGACGTGGTGGAAAGGAAAAAAACCTGTGAGGAATAAAGCCTTCAAATGCTATCTCTTTTCATCCTCTGGTTTCTCAAAGATAGTTTGTGTAGGTTCTAATGTCAACTGAGCCATCCCTAATTCTTCATTGGATGCATCCGAATCAATTGGAGTCATAAACTCCTTTGGGAAAAGGACAACCATGTTTATATCAGCTTTTAGCCCACCATCTTTCTCATCATCGGCATTAGGCTTAGGACACCATATCTGAGACCGAACTTTCCTCTTGTTCAGCACACGCTTTTCTTCTGCTTCTTCTTGCTGTTCCAGCTGTCGCAAGAATTGAACTCTCCTTTTCTAGGACTTTGTCAAACCATCTAGACACCATTGTGGATTAGGCTTCTTGTATGATTGGTTTGACCCTTCATCGTCCAGTTGCACAGTGTGCCGTCATTCGGGAGCTCGGCACATGATGTCTTCATCCGGAACCAAAGAATCATCTAACTCTTCCAGCCGATTGCTTGACTTTTCATTGACTTGGCCTCCCAACTGATCATGAACATTGGCCTTGCCCCCGAGCCGATCATGGACGCTGGCTTTGCCCCCCAGCCGTTGATGAACTCAGATCCGTTGATTACTGAATTCACGGTGATCCCCAGTCATAGGTCTTCTGTCATTGAAGCAAACTCTCTTGGATGAGCTGCTAATGTTGTAGGCTCCGTTGCACTCTGGACAATTCTCTGTCGTCGGTAGTTTGATTCCTTCTTCCCAACAGTACTTGAAGAATGGACATTTCCAATGTCCTTCATTGCGCCGTGCCCACTCTTCTCTCCCCCTTGCCTTCTCTTGCCGTCGCTGAAACTTGTTGATCAGCATCAGGGAAGTGACAGGCCGACGTGGCTTTATGCCCTTTTCTTCAAGCAGCAACCCTTTTCCATTAACATCTGCAGCGGTTGTTTGTATCTTGGGATCAACAGCTCCTTTAATTTGAGACGATTCCGACGTTAGCAATTTAACACGTGATGTGTCTTTTCTAGACACTTCAACTGTATTAGTTGGGAAGGGATGCTGATCAGTCTTCATCGACTTTTCAGCTTTGGCGGGGGTTTCAAATTTAAGCTTCCCTTGCTCAATAGCTGATTGAATCTGCTGTCTGAAAATCTTGCAATCATTGCTGTCATGAGATGTTGCATTATGCCACTTGCAATACTTCATCCTCTTAAGCTCTTCAACAGAAGGTATGGTATGGAACTAAGAGAGTTTAATCTGCCCTTGTTGAAGTAATAGATCAAATATTTTATCAGTCTTAGTGATATCAAAGCCGAATCTTTCTGGTTCCTTTTTACCAAAAGGACAAGATATAGTTTTCTTGCCTTTGACCCATTCTGCAAGCCCTATCATGTTTTCTTCATCTTCTAAGTCAGAACATTCCACATAAGAAACCTTCTTTTGGAAATTTCTTCTAGGCTCATAAGACTTCGCAGTTTCTTGACTCATCTGACTCACTAACTGGCTGAGGCTCTCAAAATCATGCGATGCATATTTCTCTCTCAGGGTTGGCAAGAGCCCTTGGAATGCTAACTCGGCCAGCTGTTTATCTCCCAGATTCAAATTGTAACATTTGTTACTAACTTCTCTGAACATCTAAATGAATCCAGCAACAGTTTCATTGTTCCTTTGCTTGAGTCTGGTTAAGTCAGTGATCTTCATCTCATGAATACCAGAGAAGAAATAATTGTGGAACTGCTGCTCCAAATTAGACCACTTGATAATGGAGTTGGCTGGAAGTGAAGTGAACCACGAAAATGCTGGCCCTGAGAGAGATGAAGAGAACAACTGTATCCTAAGCACATCAATATTCCCTGCTTCTCCACACTGTATGATGGAACGAGTGATATGTTCCATTGTGGATGTATCGTCTTGCCCAGAGAATTTAGTGAAATCTGGCACCTTGAATCTTAGAGGGAAAGGTATCTGATCATAACCAGATGGATACGATGTCCTATACATGTAGACTTGCTGCTTAGGTTTTATCCCAAATTGTTTCTGCAGCGTCTCTGAAATTTGGTCAATCAATTCTTCCTTCAGATGAGATTTTATCTCAGTAGATATTTGTTCTATCGGCCGTATGTCAGCCAATGGTGTTTCTGAAGGTTGTTCTTCAAGAGTTCCTGACTGTGGATTTGGTACTTCTGCTGATACACTTGCTCCAGAAGAACTCTGTGTGTTTGACTGACTCGTCACAGGTGGTGTCTGTCTAATCGGCTGTCCAGCCGATGGGGTTGGTTGATGCGGGTTCAACTGGCCCGAGCTTGTCAATTGATTTAGGAGCATCTGCATCATTTGTACTGGATCCATTTGTTGTGGTTGCGCTGTTGCTTGCCTTGTCTCCCCTTGATTGATTGGTTGTTGTAGTGATGATCTCACATGAGTAACCGTATGAGTGACAGGTTGCAACAATGTCGCTTGCTATAGTGGAGTAGTCTGTATAGGCATTCCTAACATCGGCCTATATGTGCATGAGCTGGACCTATAAGTGCATGAGCTGGACTTATTTGAGCTGGACACCTTGCTATAGCTGGTTTTTGAGGTGGAACAGGAGCTTTCTTCTCTATTGGTATAACCATATGTGCATGAGCTGGACTTATTTTGACTCTTTCAAATGCCTTGCTCCCTTGATTGAAATAAACAAACACCACTCCCTCCTTAGTTAAATGCACAGTCCCTGAAGTATTTCCAAGCCTTGCTTGATAGTGATTTGGGTACTTAACTTTTGGAATTTCTTCGTGTTGGGGCTCAAAGAAGCTTGAAATATCAGTCACAAAGTGATTATGAGGCAAGCCCCATCCTGTAAGTCTTCCATTCTGATCCCTCACTGCAGGATATTATTGAGGATTATGGACCGAGAACTGATCTCGAACATTGGACAGTGCTGAATAGGTTTGAACTATTGGGACCGTAATAGCAGGATCTTTAGATGCAACCCCAATATTCTAATTTTGAATCGGCTGGGCATCCGATGATTTGTCAGGAGCAGTTGCATTGACCTGCGTAGATGGAGTAACCCCCACTGTTGGATCATTAATCAGCTGAGAAGCCGATTGGTCCCTTGGGAACATCAGAGGAGATCGCCCAGGTTGAAAGTATGCCGGTCCCACATATCCCTCTTCTGTTCCTTTCTTGAACGTTTCAGTCAGACAATTCTGAATAGTATTGGTGAGGACTGTTGACTTATTGATCATAGTTTGATGCATAGCTTTGTTCATCATGTCTTGGAACCCTTGAGGATCAGCTGAAAAAGTGATGTGTTGTGGCCCTAGAAGAGGATATTTCTTGATGACCCCACTTTTAGTCTAACTATATGAAGCCAAGCATAGTTCTTCATAACGCTTCATGTGTGCTTCGAACACGGCTTTGTCTGCATCCTTCCGCTGATCTCTAGTGACTGGTTGGATGTTTTTCTTCAAAAAATTCACCAGGATTCACGATCTTTGACATTGTTGAATTTTACTTCGGGTCCCACTGAAGGACCGAACTGGCGACCAGAGAGGGGGGAGTGAATGGGAGCCGATAAAAATTCATCTCGAAGGAGATGACTTCTCCAACAAAATGAACTCGGTCGGATACCCAAAATCACACGCTCCGCACACAACCTTCTGTTTGCCAAAACGACATAGCCACTGGAGTGCTACTGGTCCTAAGAACAAACACTACCTGCAGCCGCAGCCCCTACACACACACAACAGCGTAAACACCTTGGAAACAGTCTGGCCAGCAGGAGCGGTTTAACCGGGGTAGGGGGCGGTTAGACCGCCTGCTCCTGGGCAGCCAAAAAAATCCTCCGAAATGACTCTTCTGAGGTCCAAAACTCTCCACGGTTTCACCCACTGAATTCTCTGGTCAAGGCCAAGCTAGCTACCAGAAAATCTTGGTGAAAACCAAAATCCACCCAAGAGGCCTAGGGTGGTTAGACCAGCTCACGGGGGCGGTCGAACCTACTGTACCCAGCAACGAACTCAAGGCAAGAACTCCTAGCAAACAGCGCCGAAACGAGCCAAGATTTCACCTGAACGCTCCTCTGATCAAGGCGAACAAACTCACAGAGGAAAATCCGGCAAAACCAAAACTTTCACCTGGAAGATCCAGGGCGGTTAGACCACCCCCTATGGCGGTTAGACCGCCCCTCCCAGAAAACTTGGCCGCGGGTCAAACCTCAACTTCTCATCGCCCGATCTCCTGATTCACCCCACCTTCTGGGCAACCTCTCCACCAAAGGAATCGAACTGAAACACTCTCAATCAAAGGGAATTGCGGATCTTGGCGCTCTAGGTCACGAACTTGAGCAACTCGAAAAACCACCAAATCGAGGTCGATTCAAGGGAGTTCTTGGGGCAAAGTCACCAGCCAAAGAGGCACAAGGTCCTCATTCGTGACACCCAACAAGAATCCCGCAAGAAATCACTCTCAAACTCCGCCACGAAAATCACAAGAAAGAGCTCTGAAAATCACCAAAAAGAAAAATGGGAGAGGCAACACAAGGCCTTGAGGAACCACGCCGAATCATTTATACATACCATGAAGGTTCATACAATGGTCTAGCTTGCCACCCGGTCATCCAACCCTCTCTCTAGATCTCACATGAAGCTCTCAAGCTAGTCCTAGAAAAAACTAGAGAAAATAGCAAACGAAAATGACAAAGGGAAATGAGCTAGGGTTCCAACAGTTGGCTGCCATCCATCCCTCCATTTTTTATATGGGGGCAACCAAAAGACTAAACTACCCTTACTAGATAACTAGGGATACATGCCCCTCAAGGGCAATTTTGGAAGTCTTCAATTCAGCACCATCGGACGGATGCCCAGCGACTGCAAACCTGCTTAGCCTTGACGCAAGCCTTGCGATCCCAAGACGTGTCCTCCGCTTCGAAGTTTCTCAGCGGCTGTGACTCGGGCAGTCAAACCGCCCCCCTGGGCGGTTGACCGCCCCCCTGGGTGGTTAGACCGCTCAGGGTGGCGGTCTGACCGCCCCTCCTGGGCGGTTGAACCGGCCTGGGTGGCCGCACTCCCTCGTCGAGTCTTCGGCCTCGGTTTTGTGGCTCAACCGAGTAACCCAGTGGTTTTATGGTGAACCACTGCAAACCCCGCGAACACGGTGTAGCCTCCGCCAATCACCACTCATGACTCGGCTCCCACGTTATCCCGGCTCGACCTTGGTTTTGAGGCTCAACCAAGAAACCGTCCATGACTTCGTCTTGCTGTTCTTGCCACCATGCGGCCCGCACTTGACTCCGCTGGCCACCGGGTCCCTCGAACCAAGCCTACTTGTCTTCTCCACACCTAGAGGCCTACCAGGCAACGACCTTTTGCGCTTGTTCTTCACCTACACCAACACCAGTCAAGCCGCAACATGCACCTGCAATACTTAGCCAAGAGTGAGTCCACACAACGTTGTCAATCACTCATCACACAAGGAAGCGACCATCCACCGGGCCTCGAACCACACAGGCTCTCAATCTCCCCCTTGATGAGTGCATTGACAACACACATGATTGGTAACCAAAGAGAAAAGGAAAAGAAAAGAAACGACTAAAAGAAACTTAAACAAGCGATCGAAAGCCAAGGGAAAGGCAAAGGCAAAGAGCAAGATCACTTGAAGAAGGAAAGTCTCGGTCCCCTTAGGCAAGGGCAACATCTCGACACAACCGAGACAAAAACAAGCTCAAACAAAGAGCAAAGACCACCAAAGGCACACAAGGCCGCAAACCACAAACTCACACAAGAAGCTCCCCCTGCACATATGCAAGCTCCCCCTGGGCCAAAGCACACTACCCCTGAACCAATGCAGCAATGCAACATGGGAATGCAACAAGGAGCAAGAACCTACTCACACTGTCCAGGGCGGTTAGACCGCCCCAAGAAACCGGCCCTGCACCAAACTTTTCAAAATCTGCCCGAACCACTTGGAACACCTTCCAAATGCTCCCAGGTGCCCAAATCATACCCAAACTTCTCCCCCTTGTTGACAATGCATGAATCAAGGCAAAAGGCGAAAAGTTTCAACATAGAGCTTCTCAAATAGACAAAATTCATCATAGCATGCTACACATATCCAAATGAGCAAGTTAGATACTCTATAGCTTCGTATGGACAAAAACTGCAAGATCACTAAGTTTCACAACCATTGGGCAAAGCGAAGATAGAATTGACCATTTTTGCGAAAAATTACCCTCTCATGAGCAAAGTCCTAAACATGAGCAAAACATATCAAAATGGCAAAGCCACACAAACTTCATGCTAGGGCAACCATTCTAAGCATAAGACCATCATAAACACCCACAAGCATCTCATGTCATGTCAAAGCTTACCGAGCCATGTGCTTACTTCTATGTATGAGACTTCTCATTGGTAAGCAACATGCAACGGTTTAGCACCCAAAAGCAAGTAAATTAAGCACATATGATATGGGAGCACATTTTCCAAGCAATTTACATTTCATTTTCAGATTCATATTTGGTACATGAAATGTCTTTGCGACAAAAAGGAACTTATGCCCCTCCACAAGATAAAGCATGGGGGCTAAACATTCATGATGGAAAATTAGCCTTTGGTACCATATGCTCAAAATAAGCTATCCAAGCACAAATTAAGCATAGAAAAGCCACTAAAACATGTCATGATCATATAAAGGCATTTACTCACAAGAGAGCATACATATGACATTTTTCAAAAACATAGCTATCAACCATGGATATAAATCAAGATCATCAAGAGCTAAGCCACACTAAGTCATATCATATCGAACTAGCTCACAAGATCATATATAGCATATCATGGTGAACAATGTATATAGGAGAAGCTTTTCCTACACAATGCATATGATACAAAATGCATGCAACCTATCATACAAAGATGACTATACATCATGTTACACATGCAATGAAAATGCACAAATGCATAAAAGGAAAGCTATACATATGCTACAAAGGAGCTCCCACACCAACTCAAGAGACCAAACACACACCAAGTTCTCCCCGCAAACGAGTGAAAGTTGCTTGATCTAGGGGCTTGGTGAAAATATCCGCTAGTTGGTTTTGTGTGAGCACATGAATCAAAGCGATTTTCCCTTTCTCAACATTGTCTCTCAGAAAATGGTATCTCACTTCTATATGCTTGGTTTTGGAATGAAGCACTGGGTTCTTAGCAACACTTATCGCACTCGTGCTGTCACAAAGAAGTGGAACCTGGGTATACTCCTCACCAAAGTCACTCATGGTGTATGTGATCCAAAGGAGATGAGAGCAACAACTGGCTACGGCAACATATTCGGCTTCGGTTGTAGATTGAGGAACACTCGATTGTTTGCGGGAAGACCAAGACACCAAAGAAGAACCCAAGAACTGGCAAGTCCCAGAAGTGGACTTCCTATCCAACCGACACCCGACAAAATCCGCGTCTGAAAAACCGTGAAGCTCCAAAGAAGAAGACGCAGAGTACCGAAGGCCGAAGTCGGGAGTATATCGCAAATACCTGAAGATGCGCTTGACTGCTTGCCGATGCGAAGTCCTGGGAGACGCTTGAAAATGAGCGCATAGACATACCGAGAATTGGATGTCCGGCCTCGTCGCCGTCAGGTACAGGAGGGAGACGATCATGCTCTAGTACTCTTTCTGGTCCACGTGTTCACCGTCCTCGTCCGCATCAAGGGCTGTAGTCGTACTCATTGGAGTTGCCATGGCCTTGGAGTCCTCCATCTTGAACTCCCTCACAATGTCCTTGGTGTACTTGGCTTGGTGTACAAATGTACCTTCCTTCAACTGCTTGATCTGGAGCCCGAGGAAGAACTGCAACTCGTCCATCATGCTCATCTCAAATTCCCTGCTCATGTCTTCTGCAAACATTGTAACAAAAGAGTTAGACGAGCCACCAAAGACAATATCATCCACGTACACCTGCACAATTAGGATCTCTTTGCCCTGCCTGAGGAGAAACAAGGTCTGATCTACCTTCCCCATCTCAAAACCTCTATCAAACAAGAACCCTCTCAACCTACCATACCAAGCTCTAGGCGCCTGCTTCAACCCATACAGCACCTTCCTCAACTTGTACACCCTGTGGGGGTACTTCTCACTCTCAAACCCGGTGGTTGCCTCACGAAAACTTCTTCCTCCAAGACACCGTTTAGGAAAGCACTCTTCACAACCATTTGGTACAATTTGAACCCTTTAGCCACGGAAAAGGCTAGAAGGATCCTAATTGCCTCCAGACGAGCTACGGGAGCAAAGGTCTCCTCGTAGTCGATCCCCTCTTTCTGTGTGTACCCCTGAGCAACAAGCCTTGACTTGTTTCTCACCACTTCTTCTTTCTCTCCCTCTTTATTTTTCCACACCCATTTTGTCCTAATCGGCTTACACCCAGGTGGAGGCTCCACTAACTCCCAAACTTGGTTTCTCTCAAAATTCTCCAACTCCTCATGCATCAAATTGACTCAATTGTGATCAGATAGCGCATGTCCAATGTCTTTGGGCTCAAAAGTAGCAATAAAAGCAGCATGGGCAAAGTGAGAATCATTACGAGACCTCGACCGTGTAGTGCGTTCGTTCATGTTCCCGATGATCGTTGAAGCTGGGTGATCCACTTGTACTCGCCGGGGAGCTTCTCGCCTCGAAGCCACCTCCCCCTCAGCTGGAGCTTCCTCACGATCTCGGCACATCGTCGTAGGTGTGGGAGAGGGCCCGTTCTCGATCGTAGTCGAAGTAGTAGGTACATGCTCAGTCGCGGGCGCCACACCGCTATCTTCATCATCACCATGTTCATGCTTCTCCTCCTGAAAAATCTCCTCACCAAGTTCCTCGTCACCTGCACACTCAAAAACAAGCTGACTACGTGGCTGTGTCTCATCGAAGGTAACCTCGCAAGTTTCCACGATTTGGTTAGTTTCAAAATTGAGCACTCGAAAGGCTCTAGAATGAGACGCGTAACCAAAGAAAATGCCATCGACAGACCTAGCCTCGAACTTGTCCAACTTCTTCCCTTTCTTAAGGATGAAACATTTGCAGCCAAATACGTGAAAGTGACTCACCTTGGGGTTTCAACCATGCATCAACTCGTAGCAAGTTTTCTTCTTATGCACTCTGAGGTAAATCCTGTTCGACACATAGCACGCGGTATTCACTGCCTCAGCCCAGAACCTTCTCGGAGTCCTATGCTCATCGAGCATCGTCCGAGCCATCTCGCACAAGGTTCTGTTTTTCCTTTCCACCACGCTGTTCTGGGGAGGCATATACGGACTAGAGAACTGGTGTTCAAGACCCAAGTCATGGCAAAAGGTTTCGAAATGAGAGTTTCTAAATTCTGAGCCATTGTCACTGCGGATCGCTCGTATGGCATCTCCGTGCCTCTTGTTTCTCAACCTCAAGACAAGATCTCGAACAAAACCAAACGTCTCCCCTTTCTCCTCCAAAATGAAAACCCACGCATAACGAGAGTAGCCGTCCACCACAACCAGGACGTACCACTTCCCACCCACGGATCTCACATGAGCTGGGCCAACAAGGTCCATACGGAGCAGCTCACATGGATGCTCCGTCATCACATCAGTGAGGGGTGGATGGGAAGAGGCTACCATCTTAGCATGCCGACACAACGCACAAACCAACTCTTTCTCAAACCTCAGTCGTGGCAATCCTCGGACCAAATTGAGTTTACTCAAGCGAGACAAAAGGTCAAAGCTTAAGTGACCCAACTTCCTATGCCACTTCCACAACTCACTCGAAGAACCAGCCAAAAAGCAACGAGCCACACCATAAGACTGAGAGAAATCCGCTCGGAAAACTTGACCCTCGGGTACGACCATGCAAACTAGGTCCCCTCGAGAATCCAAAATCTGAGAACCACCAGGCCGAAACAACACCTCAAAACCCTCATCCAAAAGCTGGGAAACGGAAAGCAGATTGAATCCGAGCGATTGAACAAGAGCAACACGCCTAAGAGTGACCTTGTCACTTACCTTAATCTCACCTTCTGAAAGCACACGCCCTCACCCATTGTCCCCAAAGGTGATGTATGTCTTGAACACCACCGGGACGAGATTTGAGAACCACCCCTTGTCCCCGGCCATATGCCTCGAGCAACCGGAGTCAATTAACCAAACGTTCCTCAAGTCTCCCACCTGAAATTCCAAAATGAGCACGTGAGTGAACAAACGACTCAGCACTGGGGTTAGTACCAAAAGAGTAAAACCAGTGCCGAGCCATTTGCTCCAAAGTGGGGTTAGCACAAACCATATCATCACGCCTATAAAAGCTACCACCACGAAAACCACCACGGGAACCACCACGAGGGAACCAACCCTGACTCGCTGGAGGAGAACGAAAACCACGAAAGGAAGACTGTGGACCGTTCCTCCTCTCCAACTCAAAGCTACGACTCCTCCCACCATCGTATTGAGCACGAGGTGGAGAAAGTCTAGCAAACTGACCACCACAGACTCACCATGCCAACCACCAGAACCATGACCACCAGAACTGAAACCACTTGAATCGCCACCTCGAAAACCAAACCACCCAGAATTCTGGGGGGGCGGTCTAACCGCCTAGCCAGGCCAGTCTAACAGCCCCCCTCTAGGCAGGGCCGGTCTGATCGCACCTCCAGGCCGGTCTGACCGCCCTCTCCAAAAAACCACCTTGGCTGCGGGAACTCGCATCTCCCCATGCCGGAACACTTCTCACAATCGTCTTACCCCTGGGCAGTGGCATACGAGGCTCAGGTACACCATTTGAAGGGTGGTACCTGTCCTTGTTAGCTCACTCCTTAGCCATTCTCTCCTCACGCTTCCTTTTGAAGCAAAACTCACCCTTGTGACCATCTCTCCCACAATAGTCACAATGAAACCCTATGAACTTAGGTTTAGGCTTGGGTCGGGGCTACTCACTTGCTTTTTCCTCACTCGGTTTCTCTTCCGGTTTCTCCTCACTCGGCTTCTCACCCTCTTTCCCAAAGAACACATTCCCCAAGTTGCTCTTGAACTTTATGGGTTTTTGGAAATCATTTGTGGGGTGAGGAAATATGGGTGGATCTGGGGTTGTGTCAAGTTTGTTTCTCAATGGGTTTGGCCTAGGAGCATAGGCATTTTTGTGGAAGGTTTTTGGTGGAGCTTGGATATCACCAATTTTCTCTCCTCCCTCACCACTACACTCTCCAATCTTATCTAACGCAAGCGCTTGCCCATCATAGCGCTTGTATACCTCTATCATCATCCTAAGCTGTGGTTCATGACCCGACAACCAACCCATCATTTTTCTCAACTCATCATTCTCATCCTGCAAGCGATCAACATAATGTGCAAGTTCCAGATTCTTCAAAGCATGCAATTCACAAGTAGAGCAGGAAGTGGGAACAGGTTCTTTCAATTTAGACTCAAGAGAATCAGTGTAAGCATGCATCTCATCAATCTTTCCATGCAATACAGGGCAAAAAGTACAAGCACCTAGCAAAGCAGGTCTAGACTTAAGCTCAGCCACAATAGCCCAAAGCACATCTAGTTCCTCACACTTGGAGGCATGCTTTTCCTTGAACACAGTAAGATCAGCTAGGAACACAGAGCAATCAGCACAATCAACCTCATCAGAAACAAAAGGTGACACCTTAAGGGAATCAATTTCAGGCTTAGCATCTAGGTTCTGTGTTTCTAGCTCAGCCACTCTAGTCCTAGCATCCTCAAGCGAGGCCCTAAGCTCCTTCCTCATCTTCTTAGCCTCTCTAAGCATGTCATCACGATTATCAAGCAACTTGCAAAGTCGTTCATTCTCCTCATGCAAGAAGGGAAGCTCGTCACGTACCTCATCCTCGGAGTCGTAGTCCGAGTCGCTCTGGTGACTCTTCTTGCTGCCGGAGCTTCGTGCCATGGTGCAGAAGCCATCTCTCGCGTAGCAGCTCAGCCCGCTCAAGTTCTTGGATGACTTCTTGTTCTTGCGCTGATCACCTTCGTCTTCACTGCTACTCGAGCTCGAAGTAGAGTACGCGAAACTGGAGTCGACGTTGCTCGCTCCGACCATCGCTCGGGCCTTGCCGCGGCCGTCCTTCTTCCTCGATCGTCGCTCGTCCTTGTGCTTGATCTTGTGCTTGTGCTTGTGATCGCGCCTTGATCGGCACTTGCCGTCCATCCTCGACCGGTGCTTGTAGCTGTCCTTGTTCTCCATCTTCTCGGGGCAGTCAGCGACGAAGTGTCCTGGCTTGCCACACTGAAAGCATATCCTCGTGTTCCTCCTTGTGTTCACCCGGTTCTCGTGCATCCTCTCAAACCTCATGGTCAACAGCGCCTGCTCGTCCTCTCCAAGCACGTCAAACTCCTCATCTGGCAAAGACATCAAAGAGGACAAAGAGTACATCCTGGTGGATGGGTTAGCGCTAGACTTTGCACCTGAGCCACCGATGAGGGCGAGACTATGTGAGTCAGTCGGGCCCTCAAGCTTGGCTGTCATACCACGGTCCACCTCAGCCGACTTGAGCTTCGAGAACATCTCGTTCACCGTCAAAGTGTCATACTTCTCGGACTCAACAATGGCCTCGAACTTGCCATCCAAAATTGTACGATCCAGAGAGTGCAAGAGCTTAACAGCTCTGTCATGATCATCGTACGGGAGCACGTCCACATTGGCCCTCATGTTGTTCAAAACTACCGTGAACCGTTGGAACAGGGCATCAATTGACTCCCCGAGGAGATGAGTGAAGTTCTCGTACTCTCTCCGATACGTCGCATACATCCGAGCCTGAACCTGAGCATTTCTAGCGTGAGCATCCTTCAACTGACTCCAAATCCTACAAGCCAAGTCCTCTGTCTGAACCTGATCTAATTCGGATTGACACAGAGCACAAAACAAGTAGTCGACCGCCTTGTTGTTGGTGTCATGCATGTCCCTCGATTCCGGAGCAAGGAAGTTAATCGGATGAACATAAGTTGTGTTCAGCGTAACATCCCAAAAGATATGTCCCTTGCCACGAAGGAACGCAGCCATCCGTCTCTGCCACATCTGGTAGTTTTTGCCATCGAAGTGCGGAGGACCCGATCACCGTTCCTGGTATGTCATCCTTAGACCTTAGAGTAGTTAGAATCCGAAGATCCGTAACCAGCTCTGATACCACTTGAAGGACCGAACTGGCGACCAGAGAGGGGGGAGTGAATGGGAGCCGATAAAAATTCTTCTCGAAGGAGATGACTTCTCCAACAAGATGAACTCGGTCGGATACCCAAAATCACACGCTCCGCACACAACCTTCCGTTTGCCAAAACCACGTAGCCACTGGAGTGCTAGTGGTCCTAGGAACAAACACTACTTGCAGCCACAGCTCCTACACACACAGCAGCGGAAACACCTTGGAAACGGTCTGCCTAGCAGGGGCGGTTTAACCGGGGTAGGGGGCGGTTAGACCGCCTGCTCCTGGGCAGCCAAGAAATCCTCCGAAACGACTCTTCCGTGGTCCAAAACTCTCCACGGTTTCACCCACTGAATTCTCTGGTCAAGGCCAAGCTAGCTACCAGAAAATCTTGGTGAAAACCAAAACTCCACCCAAGAGGCCTAGGGCGGTTAGACCGACTCACGGGGGCGGTCGAACCTCCTGTACCCAGCAACGAACTCAAGGCAAGAACTCGTAGCAAACAGCGCCGAAACGAGCCAAGATTTCACCTGAACGCTCCTCTGATCAAGGCGAACAAACTCACAGAGGAAAATCTGGCAAAACCAAAACTTTCACCTGGAAGGTCCAAGGCGGTTAGAACGCCCCCCTATGGCAGTTAGACCGCCCCTCCCAGAAAACTTGGCCGCGGGTCAAACCTCAACTTGCCATCACCCGATCTCCCGATTCACCCCATGGATTGGAGCGAGACTTCGGGGATACCTGGGTTACCTCCTGGGCAACCTCTCCACCAAAGGAATCGAACTGAAATGCTCTCAATCAAAGGGAATCACGGATCTTGGCCCTCTAGGTCACGAACTTGAGCAACTCGAAAAACCACCAAATCGAGGTCGATTCAAGGGAGTTCTTGGGGCAAAGTCACCAGCCAAAGAGGCACAAGGTCCTCATATGTGACACCCAACAAGAATCCCGCAAGAAATCGCCCTCAAAACTCCGCCACGAAAATCACAAGAAAGGGCTCTGAAAATCACCAAAAAGGAAAATGGGAGAGGCAACACAAGGCCTTGAGGAACCACACCGAATCATCTATACATACCATGATGGTTCATACAATGGTCTAGCTTGCCACCCGGTCATCCAACCCTCTCTCTAGATCTCACATGAAGCTCTCAAGCTAGTCCTAGAAAAACTAGAGAAAATAGCAAACAAAAATGACAAAGGGAAATGAGCTAGGATTCCAACAGTTGGCTGCCATCCATCCCTCCAATGTTTTATATGGGGGCAACCAAAAGACTAAGCTACCCTTACTAGATAACTAGGGATACATGCCCCTCAAGGGCAATTTTGGAAGTCTTCAATTCAGCACCATCGGACGGATGCCCAGCGACCGCAAACCTGCTTAGCCTTGACGCAAGCCTTGCGATCCCGACACGTGTCCTCCGCTTCGAAGTTTCTCGGCGGCTGCGACCCGGGCGGTCAGACCGCCCCCCTGGGCGGTTAGACCAGCCCAGGCGGTCTGACCGCCCCTTCTGGGCGGTTGAACCGGCCTGGGTGGCCGCACTCCCTCGTCGAGTCGTTGGCCTTGGTTTTGTGGCTCAACTGAGTAACCCAGTGGTTTTATGGTGAACCACTGCAAACCCTGTGAACACGGTGTAGCCTCCGCCAATCACCACTCATGACTCTGCTCCCACGTTGTCCCGGCTCAACCTTGGTTTTGAGGCTCAACAAAGAAACCGTCCACGACTTCGTCTTGCTGTTTTTGCCACCATGCGGCCCGCACTTGACTCCGCTGGCCACCGAGTCCCTCGAACCAAGACTACTTGTCTTCTCCACACCTGGAGGCCTACCCGGCAACGACCTTTCGCGCTTGTTCTTCACCTGCACCAACACCAGTCAAGCCGCAACCTGCACCTGCAATACTTAGCCAAGAGTCAGTCCACACAACGTTGCCAATCACTAATCACACCAGGAAGCGACCATCCACTGGTCCTCGAACCACACAGGCTCTCACCCACTAGGCGTGCCAAAAGTGTGTTGACGCGAAAATAGGACGTCACCTTCACGCATAACACATGTGACTCCCCAGTCTGTAGCGAGGCGTGCCAGCCAATCTGACCTATTGATTGACAATGGAAAATATTAAGGATTGAATAGAGAACCGATGCACCTTCAACAGTACGTGTATCTGCCGATCGGCCCATACAGGGAAACAGGATCGGCAGGCTCAAAAGCCGATTGTGACGTCAGTGCTCGAAAGAGTCTGGATCGGCTGTGATAGTGGAAGCCGATGAGATCTAGATCGAGCTTGATAAATTGATGATAAAAGTTAAAAACTACAAGAGTTGGTACGAAAACTTGCAGATGTAGCTAGTATCGGTAAAGGGTCAATAAAGAACTAGACGAAACCTCAGCGATGCGCCTGGAGGTTAAAGCCTAGGGTTATTCGGTAAAATGGTACTCACATGCTTGCCGGAGATCGATCGATGCAGCCCGACAAACTTGAAGAATGACGTTGAAGAAAAGAAAAACGCAATGGCGAAGTCGCCGAAAAGTAGATGCTGTAACGTAGATGCTGTAAATTGTAAAGGGTTTGCTCGAAGCCGGTTTGTTTGATATTGGTGTGTATAGATTTTCCGACCACATAGGGTCACTGTTTATGTCCTGAGGACAACCCGACTCCTAGCCGATTACAGCACTATTTACTTACATCTAAAGAAAACAAACAATACTAAAAATAGAAAAGACTCATACAAGAGTAAAAACTCTCCTAAAACTGACTCTGACCCGTTGCCAATCGTAGACTGACCCGCCTCCGCCGTGCTTTGCCTTTGGCATATTTTCTCAATTATTGCTTTCTTCCTCTCTATCGGCTGATTCCCTGATTGACCATCGGCCGATCAGGTTGACCCACCTGTCCATTGATAGATAGGGTTGGACTGCCTTGACTATCGGCGGGCTCTGTTGTCTTCCTTCTTTACTTCAATCGGCCGATCGTATTGCTCTCCCATCGGCTACTTCTCCTTATCTCTTCTTGACTCGTTTCTTTCCAAAAAACGGTGTCAACAGAACACTACAAGGTTTTGTATCAAATGCAACACCGAAAAAGTGTAGCAAAAGACACAAAAATGGTAGCAATAGTACTTTTGCTACCTTATTTTTTTTTGGTTAAGTATTGTTGCACTTGTAACGGTAGCAATAGCATAGCAATAGGTTACGTTTTAGTTGCGACACACAACCCCTCTATTGCAACACTTTTGACGCTTTTGCAACACTTGGTGAGTGTTGTAACAATAGCAATTGCAACCACTACAGGTGTGGCAATAGTATCAATTGCAACAAACGAGGCGTTGCTAGCGATACGTATTGCGACACGCTAGTCGTGTAGCAACACAATGCAATCGCAGCGCAACACAGGTGTTGCAATCGTGGTTATTGCTACACAGAGAAAGCATTGCAATAGAGCTTCTCTATTACCACATCGCCTAAATAGTTGCTATAGGTGGCTTATGTTATTGCAATGTGTCCGTAGGTTGGTTGCTACAGAGAGGTTCTCTAGTGTCACGTTTCTGAATGGTTGCTATAGATGGCATAGGCTATTGCCACGTTACTTAGCTTTGTTGCTACAGATAGGTCCTCTATTGCCACGTTACTGACTGGTTGCTATAGGTATTCCTCTATTGCCACCGTCATCTTTTTTAGTTGCAAAAGATAGTTGCTCTATTGCCATGATTATAGCACTTGTTGCCACAACTAAATGTGGTTGTTATATGTGCGATTGTTGCAACACAATTATTGCAACCTCAGATTAATATACTCATAATTCATGTTGCGACCCTTTGTTTGATAGCATAAATCATAATGAATGGAAACACATAATGAATGAAGCATCGACATCTATTAAAACGAAATATAATTTGTTCATACAAATCTTTAAGGAAACACACCGAGTGTCAAACTAAATGAGAATACAAGTAGAAAGCTTAACACATAATAATGTATCCAGCACACACAACTATTTGAACTCATTCGAATCAAAAGATCAATGTCTACTATAGCAGTGAAGATAGGCTATCTTCCCAAGACAATGCATGACGCCTTCTTGCCTCCTGGAGTTCACACATGAGATATACACTTAACATAAAGCAGATCCAATCAGAAGCATGTTAAAGCTTGTAAGTATTATACAAAAATTAAGGCTATAGGTTGGAGACCTTCCATAATCAAAGAGGCATGTACATTTTTAATTATTTGTTTAATATAGCTAGTGCATAGCAAAGACCACCTTCCATCAATTATCTGCATGGATCATCAGTTATCTCATAATCAAAGAGTTATGCATTATTCGTAACAGCTATCCAAAGAGCCATTACCAGGATTTAAGAGACAGAAGATACATGGTTTATAAGAATAGAACATGACAAATTTCAAAGTGACCAAGGAAATAATTTTTTTCATTTTTTATATCAGTAAATCTTTCCTACCACACCCAGAGAAGTAGCATGATTTTTACACTTGTAGTTCAGTTTTGGCCCCCAATCTCCCACACCCCTCTCAGTTCACATGAAAAAAAATCCGAATAGCTTTGGGTGGATTTTTTTTATTCCTGTGTTTTGTGTAGGAAAGGGAGGCATTCCTCTGGATTGGAAACTGTGGGTCCTCCACTCCATAAAGAAACTTTCCTTTGTAATTCCTTTAGATTTCCTATAATCCAGACAGGGCCTAAATTAATGTGCCATTTCTTTGAACAACTGGGAGGTAGATCCAATTATCCATGAGACCATGATATGTTTCTGCAAGAACAAAGTGGCTTTGAAAATGGGAGGTTCACAGAAGAGGTGGGTAGGTGGCACGGACCTAGCCAATGGCGACAACAAGGGTGCTTACTAACCTGACCATCAACAATGCCAGGAAAGCTCTGAAGCATTGTTGCATCCACTTCCCTATCCTGGTGCCTCGCAGGCGACTGGACCAAATGAGGAGCATGTGAGCGCGCCAATGCCTCTTGCCGATCCTCACGCGACCTACCGCCGACAAGGCGCCGGAACCCACAACCTTCCTTGCTAAGATGCACTGCAGCCACCGTGCTATCCCTCGCTCGGCCTGGACCTGAGAGCAAAGAGAAATAGGAGAGAGGATCTGAGATATGAGATTTGATGACAATGAGAGACGGAGGCAGGGGAAAAGGAAGAGAGCACCTCAAATCTAATCACTGAAAACCCAATGCTTACATAGCAACACTGAGCAAGTTTAGCTCTCACCAAATGACCATTTCAAACTATGTACCACTCTCTCGATGTTTGAAAATCTGTTTGTATTAGTGTATTACTGTGAAATGGCAAGCTTCGAATTGCATTGGCATAATGAAATTTGTTAAAAAACAAAGCATTTCACCAGAATCACATGGGTGTCACTTTTTAGTACTATACTACCACTCAAAAAGGCACAACGTAGAAAAAAAATAAATACTACACAGGAAAGCTCACATTTTGCAACCCTGAATGCATGACAACAGCCACATTTTGCAACCCTGAATGCTTGACAACAGCCAGGGTTCATAGAACCTATATTTGTGAAAAGAGTAAATGATGTGTAAAGCTCACCCTGAAATCTTGCCGACCCAACCCGCAAATTTAATTTCACTACAGCCACAACAAAAAGGACATGGTGTTAGTCAGGGTCCACTGCTGTTCACAACAAAAAGGACATGGTCATCGTATGGGAGCACGGTCACATTGGCCCACATATTGTTCACAATCACGGTGAAGTGCTAAAACATGGAGTCAATGGACTGACCGGACAGATGAGTGATGTTCTCATACGCCATCCGGTAGGTTGCAAACAAGCGCGCCTTCACTTGATTGTTCCCACCATGAGCTACTTTGAGCTTCTCCCAAATCTTGCATGCCAAGTCCTCTGCTTGAACCCGATCGAATTCAAGTTTGCAAAGGGTACGAAAGAGATAATCGACCGCCTTGTTGTTGGCGTCATGCGTATCCCGAGAACCTAGGGAAAGGAAGTTGATGGGGTGGACATGTGAGGTGTTCTCCGTCACATCCCATATGATCTGTCCTTTGCCACGAAGAAAAGCAGACATACGATGCTGCCACATCTGGTAATCCTTACCATCAAAGTGTGGAGGAACCGAACCCCGTTCTTATTACGCCATCTTTGGATCTTAGATCGGTTGAATAACAAAGATTCGTAACCGGCTCTGATACCAATTGAAGGACCGATTAGGCGACTAGACACGGGGGGACTTAATGGGAGCGGATATAAAATTCTCCGAGAGAAAACCGGCTAGGTCCCAAAATCACAACCAAGGATTCCCACATGAGCTTGCCAAGGTCACGTAGTCACAACGAACCTACCAACCCTAGGAACAAGTCTCAACTCAACCCATAGCGGAAGCACAAGTCAATAGACAAAGGACTTAGGCAAATCTGCCTGGCTAGGACAGATGGTCCAACCACTAGCCACAGACGGTCTGTCAAGGCTGGCGGACGGTCCGACCCCAGAGGACGGACGGTCCGTATTATCGGACAGAACCTCCAGTACCTCCCCCAGCCAATACGGACTGTCCGTTCCGACCTCTCAGACGGTCCGACCCTGGCGGACTGTCCGTGACCTACACACTGACAGTCCGTCGAACTCCACACAAAAGAAAAACAAAACCTCAACCAATCTACCGCTGCGACTCAAGAACACGAGATGAACTCAACGAACTGTAGCTGGCACGGATGATCCGTGGCAGCTCCACGGACGGTCCGTCGGCCTCGCAGAGCTTGAACAGGAGCACGCGCACGAGGTCAACCCTCCAAAATCCTACCACGGATCTCCCAAACGGCGGCATGGTTTGAGACAAGATTTTGGGGAAAGGAGAAGCGTCCCTAGGGGATGCTATACCCAAAAACTTAGAGCCTCAAACACACCAAATCACCGAGAATCGACAACGAACTGAGCTCAACCAAAAAGATGGGGTTCCAACAGAAATCCTCGAATCGGAGGCCAAATCCGGAGCTTGAGGGGTCAAGATCAAGCACAAAGATGCACAAGACATCTATCCATGATCCCCACAAAGAAATGCGAACACATATGCCTCAGAATCGAACGAACAAGCCGTGCATGAAAATCCCACAAAATAGCCCAAAAAAGACACGAAAATCACTCGAGCTAAGGAAATCGACGCAACCATGAATGCTTCCATACAACTAGAGGTCAGATTCTCTACAAAATCCTGAAGAAAATCTAGCCTAAGGAGCAGGGAAAATGAGAAGCAGTCCAGATGGATGAGTTGGCCTCGAACCCTAGAGCTATATATATGAAGTCTCTCCAGGTTGGTGTAAGGAATCAGATGCTCGTAGCCTAAGAGGGGGAGGGGGTGAATTAGGCAACTTAAAAACCTAACCTATGGCTTCCACTACTTTGCATAAAGTAAACTAGATCAAATTTTTCTAGATGTTCAATCCAAGGTTGATCTAGTGTGAAACCCTCATCCCAAAACAAGTTTTGCAACCTATAGCCAATCCTAGCATGATACTACTCTAGGAAAGTAAAGGCAAACAAGGATTGCAAGAGAGTAATGCGGAAACGTAAAGAGGGATGAGAGGAAGCAAACTCTTGACATGCGATTTATCCCGTGGTATCGGTGGGCACTAAGCCACTCCTAGTCCACGTTGTTGAAGCACTCACACAAGAGAATTGCTTCCCGGTCACCAAGTCTCTCCCAAGAGCACCACTTGACTCGCCACAAAGGCTCACCACTTAGGCACTCGCCAAGCTCCCTTGGTCACCTTGATGCCGCCTCCACTAAGGAGCTTCTCCACTTAGTAAGGGGGTCTCCACGTCCCCCGCACAAAGTGTCCTCGCCACTCCACACCAAGTCGGAGGGTCGAAGACGATTGCCGGTGAGCCACTTAGGCCCCAAGGCTTCCGGCGCACCTTGTACAACTTGATTCACTCAAGAATCACCTCACAAGGTTGGCACAACCTTGCACTCACTCAGCTCTAAGCTAAGCCTAGCACTAAGCACACACACAAAGCATGTGCAAGTCTATAGATGAGCAATTTAGCACTTGGATGGATTGGATATGATCTTCTAGGTGTCTTGCACTCCTCTGCACTTCCACACAATCCAGCAACCTCAAATGGGTGAGTGAAGGGGGTATAAATAGCCCAAGGTGTCCAAAGAACCGTTAGCTAAAAGCTGCAGAAAGTAGTACCATTAGATGATCTGACGCTATGTTTTTCCGGGCGTCGGTTCATCCGGTGCTACTAGCCGTTGCCCTCCACCGCACTTGACCGTTGACACAATTCATTTGATGCACTGTCGGTTCACCCGGTGCTAAAGACCCCACGGCCAAAACCTCTCTGTTAGCTTCTTAGAGACCGTCGGATAGACCGACGCTTCCACTGTCCATGGCGTCAGTTCATCCGGTGCTACAGAATCATTCTTGGCGCGTTTCTGTCTTGATTCAAACTGAGCATCGGATAGACTAACGGTGTCCCCACTTAGATTGTCGGTTCATCCAGTGCTACTATCTTCTGCATCTCTACTCCTTCGAATCATCTGACGCAACTAGAATATGGACCGTCGATTCATCCGACGGTGCCAATTGAGTTTGGCCTTCTGCGCGGTGTACCAAGGGCTCTGACGCATACACCGACGCTTGTTCCAAGGTACTGTCGGTTCATCTGACGGTGTCTTTTTCCTTCCTTTTCTCCGTGTCTTTGACTTGTCATTACTTCAACTTATCATACTTAACATACTTAACATGCCACCACTTATAACCTCAAAACATGTACTAAGTCCTCATTTTTGCTATGAACAAGTTAACATGTGCACGGTATGTTAACTTGTGGTAAGACATGTTAACTTGGGCATGGTATGTTAACTTGTGGTATCCATGGGACCTAGGAATGCCTACAAAGACATGCTAGACAATGTGGTTAGTTCCATTACTTGTGTTAGCATGAATCACCAAAATCAACTTTAACAAATGGCAAATGGGGCCATGTTCGCTACAGTTGGGCAAATGACCAAGCTACCCCTAGAACATAAAGGAAGATACACACACCTTAGGGGCAAGATGGTCAAGTAGCGATCCTTTTCATCAGGCGGCCGCGCCTTCACCGCAGTCCGCATCATCCCGACGCAAGCCCCACGATCCCGCCACATGTCCCCCAGCATCAAAGCTTCTCGGTGCGCCCGGATCCCGTCTCTGCCCGCCGAGCCTCCGGTCTTGGTTTTGTGGCTCAACCAAGTAACCCGATGGTTTTGTGGTGAACCGCCGCAAACCCCGGGTGTAGACTTCGGTCGTGAGCCGCTACCCTACACCGGCTCCTGTCCACGACTTCGTCTTGCTTTTCTTGTCACCATGCGGCCCGCACTTGATCCCGTTCGACCACCGGGCCCATCGAGCCGAGCCTACTTGTCTCTCCACTCCTCGGAGGTCCCACAAGGATAAGACCTTTTGCGTCCGCTCTTCACCTCCACCAATGCAAATCAAGCCGCAACCTGCACCTGCAATACTCGGCCAAGAGTCAGTCCACAACATGTTGTCAATCACTCATCACACCAGGGTGCGACCACCCACCGGTCCTTAGACGCTCCGATCCTCACTCTAAGATCACTAGGGGCGCATTAACGGCTACTGCAGCGGTGTAGACGAAAGCCGAGGCCTGGCTCCCATCAGATGATTAGGAAGACAAGGCATCAATAGATTGGATCTCAGAAGTGTCGGTCGATCCGAGAGTCTCAGAGCTGTCCTCGAGTCGAAGGGCTGCTCTCAAGGATGTGAAGGAACCCCCTGAGTCAGAGCTGGGATCAGGCCGCCTGCCCGATTAGTTTGGCCGGCGTAGATCTCCAGACTCCTCGGTGGTCCAGTCTCCAAGTTGCCCATCTTCCTCCTGGATGGGGAAGAGGGACGCGTTACGATCATCATCCTCCAGGGGAGTGATAACCATCGTCACGAAATGTGGTCGGTCCTTGTCTGAGTGGTATTCCACCGGCTGGGGTGAGGAGATCGCGACTAGGTTCTTCTTAACTATCTCTGAGATGACGGAGGTAGTGGTGCTCTTCAACCCGTAGAGAAAGTGCTCAGCCTGCGGGGTGCCAAGGGAGGCCTCGTAGATCGTGATAGTGTCGGCCATTTGGCCAATGACCTGATCCATATATTGGACCGAATTACATGCGGGAGGCGTGGATTCTGGGTTAGTGGTGGCATGCCGAATAAGGCTCGACAGGCCTTAGGCTCATCCAGATTAGATCTAGAAACCTAACTGTTGCCCGTGGGCGGTGTAAGAACCGCTCCGGAGGGCTTTTCTGCGGTGATCACGGTGTCGAAGATGATGCATGGGATCTCCTCGATGATGATGTGACCCTGAGGTGGAGTCATGTAGCCGGCCGCCCGCTCGTCGACGACAGATATGGGGTCGAGGCTCTCGAAAGGTATTCCCTCTCCCAACGCGGAGAGGGAGAGGCAACTAGCTGGGATCTTGAATGCGGCCATCAAGCTTGCCAATTATCATGGTGAAGCCCCTACCTGGTGCGCCAACTGTCGGTACAGTGGTGCCGGTAGTCCACCACAAGGTAGGCTATGGTGGTAGATTTTGTGGAGGGGATCGCGAGATTGGAGCTAGATGGTTAACAAAGGACAGAGGGGTTTATCCTGGTTTGGGCCGCAAGAATGCGTAATACCCTACGTCTTGTGTTCGGTGCTTGTATTGAGCATTCCGCAGTTGGGAATCAGATTGAACTTGTTTTGGAGGGGGTCCATGCCGCCCTTATATAGGCTTGGGGGTAGGGTTACAGATCTCATGGGACCTATCCATAGTCGGTTATACAAGATCTTCCTTTGAGTACAAGTAATATCTTTCCTAACCAACTAGTCTTTATATAAGGTAGTCTATCTCTCCGGGCGCTGCCTCATTCCTGATCCGCACGCCCGCACTGAGTGCCCACGTGTAGGCCCTTGTTGTTCCTACTGATACGCTGTTGGGTCCCTCCGTGTGGCACCCCGGGGGTATATCCCCCACAAGCTGCTCGCTATGGGATTATCAAGTCAAGCAAGCATTGTGTGATCTCGGTGACAGTATCAATATAATGCCAAAGGCCATGTATGACACTATTAATCTTCCCCACTTCTATATGTTGCCCACCGAGATCCAAGTTCAGCTCGCCGATTCAACCATACGACATCCCGAAGGCATAATTCGCAACATCATAGTCAAAGTCCAAAGCAACTATGTCTTCGCGGACTTCGTAGTTCTTGATACACTGGGTGACGCGGAAATGCCGCTCATCCTTGGGCGACCATTTCTCTGAGCCACCCAAGCATGAATTGATGTCGGCAACAATACAATCAGGATTAAGGTTGGAGGGAGAACCAAAGTGTTTTGCTTCCAGTCAAAGAAAAAATTCTACTACAAAGCTTCCTCCAAACAATCCCAAGGTGTCAGAAGAAAAATAATAAATCAGGGCAAGCTAAGAGCTCAAGCCCCGATCCGACAAGAGACACTCGTACAACTACGAGAGAAGGACAACCTCATCACCTTCATGAAGGAATTCATGAAGAAGGAATTAGAAAGAAATAATCGATCGGGGTATTGGAAGAACCAACCCCCTCCCTCAGCAAAATGCGACGGTGACACCTTAGGGAAACACCTCATCCACAATCTCGTGACCAAGGCCACGAAAGAACAAGCGGGTGTGGAAAGCCAAGACCACACCATCGGCTACGTCATCTCCTTCGGTGGAAGACGCGTCAACACCAGACGTGTCAGGAACTCCATCCACAAGCTGAACCTGATGAAGAAGTCCCGCTCAAAAGACTCAAACAGCTAAGCCCTTGCCAAAGGTCAATTGGTATTCATCTCATATTTAATTGCTAATCCTAATTTGAATTTCCTCGTTTGCTTGTTTCCCTTTTCAAAATTGCATTTGCATGCTAGAATTCATTCTAGCCCATTTCCCTTTTCAAAATAAAAATTTGAAAAATAATTTATTAAACAAAACTATTTGAAAATAAAATTCTAGCTTGAACAAAAACATTCAAAAATATTTTAGAGCGATTCTGGTAACCAACTTTGGCCGGGCACCACATAAGCTAAGCAATATAGCTGTTGTGGGCCTGTGGGCCAAAGTTCGAAGCGTGCGGGCCCCACCGCCTCCAACGGCTAGGAGCCCAGGCTCAATGGCCATTTCCCCGGGGTACCGCCTCATTGGGCTATAAATAGAGGCCAAGAGGGGTGTTGATCATTCATTCAACCCTTCTCTCATTCACTCCCTCTCAAATTCTTTGCTCCTTGGTTTTCTCTCAAGATTTTGTTCGAGTTCGTTCTTGTGTTCGTGTTTGTTCGAGCTCTATTCCCCCCCTCTATCAATTCTTGTCGCTACAATGAACCACAAATCACGGGTAAGGGTTTCAATTGATTTCATTAACATCACCCATTGCGAGTTGTTTATATTGTGCTCCACCACCAAGAGAGGGTTCGGAAGGAAGTTCTCCAGTGCTGTCCGGAAGATGACGGGATCGAGCTCAAGCCGTTCCCGAGAAAGCCCAAGCACACCTCGCTCCCAAGACTACATGCATAGTCCGATGGATGAAGACAAGGAGGTGCAACAAGAAGAAGCACCACATGAAGAGCAAGCTTAACCACAAGCTGTGGAGGAGGAACTAATCCTCCTGTACCTACACGCTAGCCGAGAAGCGCAAGGCTACGCTCTCCTCAAGGATTGGGTCTTCAACCACACCAAACATTTCGACCCCGAACTTCTTGAGAACACAAGTATGAATATCGATTTTGCTAACGTTTGGCATGCAATTGAATGGGATTCTTTTGTGCCTATTTTAGAGGAGGGCTCTCGCTCTCACCATCCAATTCATATGCACTGCACAATACAAAGATGTTGGTCTCTCCTTCCGTTTCTTCGGACAAGAGTACACACGTTCTTCGAGAGACCTGAGTTTATTGCTAGGGTTTCACAAGAGATGCAAGATCGACCTCGACAATGCTATCCAACACTTCGACCATCATTCCTTCTGGACAAGCATCTCCGGCCAAGTGGTCATCGGTAATTTCAAATCTCGCTGCAATGACATTCAACATCCTACTTTGAGGTTCATGCATAAGTGGCTTGCTGTTTCGCTATTTCCTAGAGATGATGTTAGACCTGTTCGTAATGATGAGCTTAAAATCCTCTATGCTATGGTAAAAAAATTAAGGTTGCTCCTGTTAAACAAATGATCACACAATGGTTAGAAAATTTGAAGTTGTCTGGTCCTGTTGAGTGCACCTCTCTGATCACCCGCATCGCCTAGAGAGTCGGTGCACTCTAAGGTAACATTGTCATATTCTTAAGCATGCCCATGATCAGTCGCTTGTGTTTTTCTTCCCCGGTTATGCAAATGAGATCCCGTTACCTCACCCGGGACTTCATTTGTATAAGTTGCAAGCGGCTCATCATGGCAGGCTCCACATATGCTGGTACACTCACCACAGGAAGCGGGAGGGTCAGGCTAGTAGAGTGCAGGAAGCGCAAATGAGTGGGAGCAAGGACGACTATTCCATCTCACCACGTCCAACTCTAGCGGTCCGCCCACGGATGGTGCATAGTGTTCTTCCTCGGGCAGAAGATGTAGCAACCTCGCCGATCTTATGAGCCGAGTGAACAACCTCGACATTCACACAAGTGATATCCAAAATACTCTTAACACACATGTCGAATGTTTTGCTTCTTTTACGCAGCATGTGGACACGCAATTCAACAACATCAACACTGCGCTACAAAACACCAACGCGGACCTACTGGCTTACTTCTGCTCACAGGGCTTCAACCCTCATCAACAACAGTGAGCAAAGAGATAGCTTGGGGGAGGGCACCCCCAAGGGAGGTAACCAGTATCTATCCTGTCTCTTGTATCCTTATCTTTCTTATGCAATTAAAAAAATATGAATATGATAAAAGTAACAAAAACATTTCTTGCTTTCTTCTATGTTAGTAGAAATGTCTAGTTCTTCCTCGTTGAAATAATGAATAGTTGCTCTGCTTAATTTCGTTCATGTGCCTGTTGGTATTTCTTAACCTCACCACTATGGCGCCGTGTTAGCGTGAGCGTGTAAGAAACACCCGGGTACACTGACGGGTGCGAACTAATCCACAAGCGCATGGATACACCGTTGTAGCACTTCTCCCTCGGGAGTATTCCAAAGGGTATCGAATCCAGGGAACGGTTGGGAGCTCTACGAGCGATTTATCCAAGGACATAGGATCTCTGCTACGGTAGGTGAGAGGTATGGTTTCCCTTGTAGGCACTTGGTTCTAGGGAAGTACAAGCTGCAAAGGATCTCGCTTCAGACACCGGACCCTCCTGGCTATAACAGTCGGTTCACGACAAATGGTCGCCTACACCTATATCCGATAGTGGGGGATTCCAAAAGGGTCCAACGGCTGTCACCACCGTGGCCTACCCCAAGACAAACCGTGGGATACAGGGCAATCAAAGGATAACCTGTAGCCCAGACACCGCATCTGCACCACTGGATACTACTATAGCACAGCTACGCCTGACGTCACGTAGCAACACTATAGCACTTCGTAAAAATACGGAGCGACGATCCCACGAGTACAACTAGTCCTTACCCATCATGGAATTAGGATCGTACAAAGGATATGAATGACACTTTGGTCTAAACCAGGTATGCAGAGTTCTCACTATATTCTAATTGACAAGCTGCCATACAAACGGAATGCAGGAATACTCATCCAATCAACAAGATCAGAGGATCATGTCACGAAGAACACGAGCCTCTAAATGATGAACAGATGAAGAACTCTAGAACATATCACCCATGTATGAATACAACTTTAGTCTAATTGGAATATAACGAAATACTCACTTTAGTCTAAATGAAGAACAGTATCACTCACGAGGTACAAAGAGATGATGAACGAAGAACGGATCATTGCATCTCCCTTCTACTCAACCACACCCTCTCCTCTCTACCTAGCACTACCTAAGCTAGATCTTCCCCACACTCATATTCCTGGTGGGATGAGGTTTCACCTCCACCAAGAAGGAATGAGAAGGAAGAAAGGAGGCTAAGGTAAGAAGTTGCCTTCAAGTGTGTTGTCCTATTCTTACCCCGCTCTCCTCCTATTTATAGGCGCGGGCACCGGTGTCAAGTGGAGCGAGACACCCCGGGGATGGCCTCTAGGGCCACTGGGAGACCACCACGTGGAGGCCTGGGATCAGCCGACCAAAGGTCGGTTCGGCTGATCCTAGGCTCGGCCGATCCCCACGTGGCCCGCCTCGGCTTGTGCTTTCTCTGAGCGGTTGACTGGTGGGTCCTGAGGTTGGTTCCCGGTGTACACGTGTGTTGGAGGCGGTTTAGGCACTCTGGTGGGCCCATGGATCCATGTGAGGTACGCGTGGCGATCTCTGATTCGCTGAGGCTCTCTCTCTTGGATTGGTGACATCATTGATCCAGGGGATGCTTGCATGGCGGCTCCTCATTGGCTGAGCCTGAAGTACTAGGATCAAAGAGGCGTGCTTTCTCCTCATTTCTTATGCTAATCACCTGCATTTATCTTTATACAGCCACTTGTGGAAATTATCAGTTTAAGGCCCTATTCTAGTGTGGATGCATGATTCTCATGTTGAAATGCAGGGATTGATGGTCCTAAATTAGGTACTTAACAGCTGTCAACAACTCCCCCACACTTGCCCTTTGCTCGTCCCGAGCAATAGGGAAGAGATTGAGCGGGTTAAACCATGGGTATGTAACATACATAAGAATTATTCCAGGTCATACCTTGCTCTTGTGAACTTTGTGGAGTGGCTACCATTCCATCTTGGGTAGTTGATAAAAGGAATGATCATGAATCGAATCCCTCAGACATCTGAGGGTAAGGACATGGGGTTTTCAAAAGATTTTGAAAGAAAAGCATGCTCTGCCTCCTTCTTTGATTCTCTCGGATCGCTCAATGTGTATATGTCCTTACCAAGGCATTGGAATTGTCTTTCTTTATCCTACTTCTAATGATGGCTATATGTGGAGCTCAGGGTAGGATAAGAGATAAAGCATACTTGTTTCACATATATTGCAAAGTCAAAAAAACTGGATCCAAGAAGAAAATCAAATCATACGATCAGATCAAGATGTGCACGTGTATGGGTATGATGGGTATGGTAAGGTGGATACTAGGCCCGGAATGGGTTCTAGATATTACCATACATGATGAAATGCTATGGTGATGGTAAGGTGGACACTAGCCCCGGAGTAGGTACTAGTTATTACCATCTAAAATATGAAACTCCTTTTTGCATGATTTTCTCCTCTCTCCTTCTTGAAATATTTGAGACATGGGCTATCTTCCTCTTCTTTTCTTTTTTTCTTTTTCTTTTTTTGTCATGCTTTTTGAGCATGTCTTTCTCTCTTTTTTTTCTTTTTCTATAGCCCAGTCTCTTTTGGAGATATTTGGAGAGGGGTAAATTATGGAACAATGCATGGAGCTTTATTTGGTAGAATAGATGGATGATACAATGCTAACTTCCAGTGTAGAAGCATAGCAAGGGGGAAATGGTGGTGTGCACATATTGATCATGAAAGCACGAAAAGAATTCCCGAAAGGGTCACAGGATTTGACAAAGCTCAATGCAATAACAAGCAGCATATGAGTATAAGGTTTTCAACTTGAACATCATATGGCTTTGGTAGGACTATGGCATATCAAAGAGGAGCAACGTTTTTTTAAATAAACCCAAGAACTCAAGCCTTCAGAGTTGAGATCATGTCTTCAAGCCATATATCTCTTGTCAACTACTTAGACGAACATGCTGTCCTTATAAAGATATGGTTCACAAGCCTCAAGAGTATAAACAAGAAATAGAACTTATGCATGTCAACCACAGGTACGGAGCAAGCATTACCGTGAAATTCTTGAGTTGCTCATAAAAGATTTTTCAAACAGGGCATAATGAACTCAAGCAACATGGTGGAAAAGGGTAGAGATGCAAACCAACGCTGGTTGTTGATGCGGGCCGCACGGGGTTGGTTGTGCTGTGCGAGAATGTGTCTCCGTTCAAGGTCTTTTAAACATGAGTGATTGCAGCGCTGTGCGAGCGTGGTGCGAGTGCAAAAATCCATCATGTTCGTGTTTGGAGAGTGCGTGTCTCCCCCACACTATCTTGTACCTGGGTGTAGTTCTTCAAGACAAACAGACAAAAACAGAAACAAACGACACATGTGCGACTCAACCAGGTTATATGACCGGTGGAGCCGAAATTATTTTATCCAAATTCATAATGAAATAGGCGCTTACACACATGATGGAAATAAAAGATTGTAAGGGAAATAAACTTGGAAGGAATTAAATTAAACCGAACTAAGTGCCTATGGAAAATGAAAAGTGGGCGTAGCCCTCTACTCCGCGAAAAGGGCTTCCAAACCCTCTGCCTTGATCAGGCGCTGCATCATAGCATCCATCTCCTCACGGGTCTCGAGGAGAAGACGCCTGAGCTGCCGATACTCTTCTCGCTGCTTCCCCACAACCTTCACCAAGGCCTCGTACTCGAGGTACACATCTGCCAATCTATCCGCCACCTTGCTTGTCTGGAGACACCTTCTGTTAGGTAATGACGCCAGGATATCATCAAGTTCTGTCTCCCAGTGCGGTGGATATGGTTTTGGCACCCCGCAGCTGTCCTTCAGGGTCCTCACCCCAAAGATGCGAAACCTGGTCTGGGGCTGCGGGAACTCATCCCAAACATCCTGCTCATACTTGTGGCAAAAAGGCTCACCATCCTTGCTGAAAAGCGATCCTGCGTTGCGCTCTCCGGGCTTCAATGGTGGGCCTGGCCAGTCATCGTAGAGCACCTTCTTGCTTGAACCAGGGGCTGGTTTCTTCCCTAGGGCAGTGAATCGAGGAAAATGACCAGCGAAAGTGGGGGGTGAAGATGGGCCGCGCCTAGCCGGGGACTCTATCGAGTCTCCAGTCGGGCTTTTCATCCTCCTCCCCTATTCCGGGGTCATCAAATCATCCTGAGATCCTTCCCATGGATGCAGCCTGCTGCTCCCTATGTCGCTGAAGAAGAAGGACTTCTCCCCCTTGAAAGGGGAGGGGTCGTCATCTGACGAGGCTGCGTGTCCCGGCTACTCATGACGGGTGATAGGGTGGTAGCGAGGAGGAGGGAGCAGGGGAGATGGAGTTCTGCGTGGCTCGAAATCCGTCACGCGGTGAGGAGGAGATCTCTGGAGGACGAAGGGAGGCACACGCGAAAGGGGAGAGGCGGCGGCGCCGAGGCTGGGTCAGCCGACCTAATGCATTGGCCGAACCTATATGGGCCCCGCTGGGCCTCCCCTTTGGCCTGTGGGTTCTAGCAAGGGTCACGGCCTCAGGGCCAGGTGTCCCGTAGGTTTTGAGGTTGGAGGCTCCAGAAATGGCTGAGGCAAGGTGTTGAGCATAAATGCTCTCGCTCCTCTGTTAGCTTTACTTAAACCTCTTCCCGCACAGACAACACATCGGGAACTTACCTGGACCCCTATCTCCGGAAGCATGGCTCAAGAACACTCGGACCCCAGATCAAGCGAATGGGATTCCATGGGTTGGAGGGGCATTCGAGCCTTAGGTCCGAAGAAGCAAACTTGCAGTTCAGTTTCTCCTTGGGTTGCCACAGGTTTTCACCCTCACTTACGTGAGGACATCACGCGGGCTAACCCAGCTTCCAACAGAGGTGCAAAAGGTAGGGATGCAACCACACTTTCACAGGGCATCGATCAAGTCAGAGTATTAGAATGGGATTTATGCCTACCGAGCTTGATCAGCATCGGTCCTAGCTGAGCTCATGATGATGATATGAGTTGCTCGACTGGACCAGAATAAAGCGGTGCTTTCCAAGGCCAAAAATTTTAGGGATGTACAATCCTGAGGCCAGTGTCTTGACCCGACCCTCAGTGTGGTGGCACCTCAGGCTGAGCCTTGACACAAAGCACAAAACATCCATCGTAACCTCTCCCGGAAAGTTGTAATCGAAATCGTGATAGTTGTACTTGCCAGGAACAACCACCCTTCTTTGATTACTCCTTTCCTCCCTCCTTCGAGACTAAGTCTCGAAGGTCGGGGTTTTAAGAGAAGAAACGAAAAGGGAACCTAAGGGCAGAACTCACACTAGGTGCTCTTTCCCACAGATTCCTGCTAGTCAAGAATGACATCTTTGACAAGAGTGTAGAGAAGGTTGGTATGTACGCTCGAACTCTCTCGAGGATAGGTCTAGGCAACTCATTACTATGGTTGGCTACCTCAGTGCTCAGGACAGGCGGGGAGCTGAAATCCTGGAGTTTCTCTAGAATTTCCTTTCCCTGCTCCAGCTCTAAGAAAACAAAGGCGCCTCCTGACATGGCATCAAGCGTCATGCCACTGTCCCTTAGCAGACCAAACCGGAAATGCTGCAAGAGCACCAGGTCTGGCAGATCAAGGACTCGGCAGACTCGGTCATAGAAGTAATACGATCCCATGCCATGCCTAGACATTCCTTCTCTCGTTGGAAACTAAGGATTGCCATTCTTAGGGAAATGATACGCCTCAAAGAAAAAAATCGGGTGCAGAAAGCTGCTCTCAATGCTCCCCAATTGAGGTGTTTATGCCCAAAACAACGGTACCAAGTTCTCGCTCCCCCCGAAAGGGAGAATGGGAACAAGTTCCGCCTAAGAATGTCCTGTGTCGCCCCGGTCTTACCCTGGGTCGAGCACAGTTGTTCAAAGTATCACATGGGCGTAGGGATTTCCATGATTTTCCCCTGAGAAGGAATTGCTCTCAACTAGCTTAAGGATGGATGGATGAACCATGCAGGGTGTTAAGGAGATGGGTTGCCTCCACAAAGTTGATTCCATTGGTTCATTCATAATGAGCGGAAGGTGTGTACAAGGATAACCTTCCTAGGATAACGGGGGTAGAGGTAGAAACAAAGAAGGGAAACAAAAGATACGAGGACAATCGGGTTCGTAGACTCGTGACAACCGCTCCCCGGCAACGGTGCCAGAAATGCTTGTTGGTATTTCTTAACCTCACCACTATGGCGTCGGGTTAGCATGAGCATGTAAGAAACACCCGGGTACACTGACGGGTGCGAACTAATCCAGAAGTGCACGGATACACCATTGTAGCACTTCTCCCTCCGGAGTATTCCAAAGGGTATCGAATCCAAGGAACGGTTGGGAGCTCTACGAGCGATTTATCCAAGGACACGGGATCTCTGCTACGGTAGGTGAGAGGTATGGTTTCCCTTGTAGGCACTTGGTTCTAGGGAAGTACAAGCTGCAAAGGATCTCGCTTCAGACACCAGACCCTCCTGGCTATAACAGTCTGTTCACGGCAAATGGTCGCCTACACCTGTATACGAACGTGGGGGATTCCAAAAGGGTCCAATGGCTGTCACCACCGCGGCCTACCCCAAGACAAACCATGGGATACAGGGCAATCGAAGGATAACCTGTAGCCTAGACACCGCGTCTGCACCACTGGCTACTACTATAACACAGCTACGCCTGACGTCTCGTAGCAACACTATATCACTCCGTAAAAATACGGAGCGACGATCCCGCGAGTACAACTAGTCCTTACCCATCGTGGAATTAGGATCGCACAAAGGATATGAATGACACTTTGGTCTAAACCAGGTATGCAGGGTTCTCACTATATTCTAATTGACAAGTAGTCATACAAATGGAATGCAGGAATACTCATCCAATCAACAAGATCAGAGGATCATGTCACGAAGAACACGAGCCTCTAAATGATGAACAGATGAAGAACTCTAGAACACATCACCCATGTATGAATACAACTTTAGTCTAATTGGAATATAACGAAATACTCACTTTAGTCTAAATGAAGAACAGTATCACTCACGAGGTACAAAGAGATGATGAACGAAGAATGGATCATTGCATCTCCCTTCTACTCAACCACACCCTCTCCTCTCTACCTAGCACTACCTAAGCTAGATCTTCCCCACACTCATATTCCTGGTGGGATGAGGTTTCACCTCCACCAAGAATGAATGAGAAGGAAGAAAGGATGCTAAGGTAAGAAGTTGCCTTCAAATGTGTTGTCCTATTCTTAGCCCCCTCTCCTCCTATTTATAGGCGCGGGCACCGGCGTCAAGTGGAGCGAGACACCCCGAGGATGGCGTCTAGGGCCCATGGGAGACCACCACGTGGAGGCCTGGGATCAGCCGACCAAAGGTCGGTTCGGCCGATCCCAGGGTCGGCCGATCCCCACGTGGCCCGCCTCAGCTTGTGCTTTCTCTGAGCGGCTGACTGGTGGGTCCTGAGGTCGGTTCCCAGTGTACACGTGTGTTCGAGGTGGTTTAGGCACTCTGGTGGGCCCATGGATCCATGTGAGGTACGTGTGGTGATCTCTGATTCGCTGAGGCTCTCTCTCTTGGATTGGTGACATCATTGATCCAGGGGATGCTTACATGGCGGCTCCTCATTGGCTGAGCCTGAAGTACTAGGATCAAAGAGGCGTGCTTTCTCCTCATTTCTTATGCTAATCACCTGCATTCATCTTTATACAACCACTTGTGGAAATTGTCAGTTTAAGCCCTATTCTAGTGTGGATGCATGATTCTCATGTTGAAATGTAGGGATTGACGACCCTAAATTCGGTACTTAACAGCCGTCAACAGTGCCTAGTTTACAACTTAGCTCTCTCTCGGGTTTTGAGTTTATCAGTTGTCATTTGCCTTTCGATCTTGAAACTCTGTGGGTCGCAGTTGCATGATCAAAGTCTAAGTTTTTGCTTGGTACGATATGGTATAATGGAGTTTGCTATGATCTTGTTCTGAATGAAACTTGACGTCTGGAGCTTTTGTTTTCAAAAACCAAAAATAAATACATAAGAGTTCCTCAATGATGTTGACATCGCTCACTAGGGTTAACCAAATCGGTGGGAACCGGGCCGGAAACTGTGGGAACCGGTCGAACCGGTCCAGACCGGTTCCAGTTCCGATCAGTTCCCAACCGGTCCAAATTCAAAATTTGAATTTGAATTCAAAAAAATTAAAAATTCTCAAAAAATTCTCAAAAATTCTTAAAGGTGTGTAGAATCTAATGGTGTCAAAATTTTCAAATATTCGTTCATTTAGTATACTTTGCGAGCATTAGAAGTTCAATTAAAAAAGAAAAAGGAGAAAAATTGGCTAGTTGAACTTCTAAGGCCCGCAAAAAAAATATTAAATGCACTAATATTTGAAATTTTTTGGCACCATTAGATTCTATGCACCTTGCAATATTTTTAGAAAAATTTCTCTTATTTTTTCAATTCTTTAAGTCAAATTTTAAAACACATCAAATTCTCCACTGATTCGGTTTTTTTGGTTCAATGACCGGTAACCGGTCGAAATGGACCGGTATACCGGTCGAATTGGTCGGTATACTGGTCTAAACCGAGTGAACTACTGATTTTGATTTGGAATTTGAATTTATCCGGTTTTTGGTGGTTCCCGATTGAACTGGTCCGGTATACCGGAACCGGACTGCGGCGGTTCGGCCTAAACGGTCGGGAAAAAAAACTGTGTCCCACTAGAGCCTTGTGTAGGATCATCATATAAACCCAGCACATAGGGTGGTTGTTGTTGCATTGAGCTTTGTCAAACGGTGTGACCCTTGAATGGTCCTTGTCATGCTTTCTTGATCAAGATCACGTACACTCCACATACTCATTCATGCTTACTTCTACACTAGAAGTTACATATTCATCATCGTAGAATGTAGGTTTCATCTCTATGTCATGACTTCTCCCTATTCATCATTCAAAAGATATGGGCTATGCAAACGAAAGAAAAGAAAAAAAAAGAGAAGAAAAGGATCCATGCCAAAGAGCATGTCAGAAAAATAAAAGAAAAGATGGACTAGTCAAGTCCATGCAAAAAAAGAACAATGGACATACCATAGTCCATGAAAAAAAGAGAGAAACAAAAGAAATAGAGATAGCCCATATCTCAAAAAATAATAATAAAGAAGGAGGGAGTCATGTGCATAGAGTCCGCATAAAGGTTCACAGTAATAACTAGCACTCATTCCGAGCCTAGTGTCCACCTTACCGTGACACCTCTAAAAGCACTTCTGTTAGATGGCACCTATGCCATCGCCTCAGTGCTTCTCATATATGGTAATAACCAACACCCATTCTGGGCCTGGTGTCCACCTTACCATCAACATCAAACTCATCACTTATGGTAATAGCTGGCACCCATTCTGGGCCTAGCATCCACCTTATTGTAATCCCGAGTATTCACTATGGCAATAGCTGGCACCTAGTACAGGCCTAGTGTCCACCTTGCCACACCATCATCATCCACACACATGCACTTCTTGATGGAGTTTCATGACATGACTATCTTGGATCCGCTTTTTGGCTTTGCAATATTATGTGACGCAAGTACACCCCAACTTATCCTTACCCAAAACCCCACAAAAAGCCATATTAGAAGTAGGAAAGGCAATCACAATGCCTTGGTGAGGACTATACACATTGAGCGACCAAGAGTGCGTCATTTGAGGAATTTAGTTTTCTTTTCAAAAATTATTGAAACCTACAGAAAGAAAGTTAGTTGAAGAACAGGTGAATGGTGACTCTATATAACCATTCTGCCTTGCAATCGCCAAAGACAAAGAGAATGCTAAAAGCCCCATGGGGAGTAAAGATAAAGGGGTGAGCAATGCTGACTTTTTCAAATCAAGAAAGAGAATTATTTTGTATACAAGATACAAAAAAGAAAGAAGGCATTGTAGCAACTCCTGATCAACAACCAAGTGTCTTGCTCGGGACGAGCAAGAAGACAGCTTGGGGGAATCTTGTTGACGGTCCTTACGGCAAACATTTGACCGTCAACATCACTCCAATAAGAGGGGAATTAGCATCTCTAACTAACATATTATCAAGAATCCTATCAACAAGCATTTCAGGAATAAGAAGCCGGAAACAGGGGAAAACCATGCAGTACTACGAGACTGACACACGGTGATTCTATATGGTCAAACATGGGCACAAAACCAAAGCAAAACGACTCAATGCAAGTGGGGCCCACAAGGCAAAGAGCACCAGCCAAAGCCGGTGGCCGGATGGGCCAAGCCTGGTTCGGCCGACCCACTGGTTTGGCCTAACTAGCGCAGAGGCCGTTCGCGCCCATCCTTCCCACCATGAATCTCCTGCGCAAGAAATAGGTGGTGGAGGTGGAGTAGGCCCCAAGAAGCCACGGGAACCGTCTCTCCACCCCTATATAAGGAGGCCTCCACCCCCCTTCATTCACACACCACACAAGGAGCCGCTCTCTCTCTCTCTCCCTTTGTAATCTTTACTCCAGTTAGTGGAGCTTAGGCCTAGTGCTTTCTTGCTAGTAGTGCTTAGTGATCGCTTTGGGTCGGTTGGCTCAACCTTCGGCCTATGGTATGGCTATGTACTCTCTTCGTGCATTTCATATTTATACGCTGGAGTGCTTTAGCCCTTTGAAGCAAGAATCACGAATCTAGAACTCTCTTTACTGAGCGAGACTTCATCTATATCCCTAAAAGTGGATTTTGGTAGAGTTCGGTATTTCTACTCTTGTAGTATGTTTTCATATGCTTTCATGTGCTATACTAGTATGTTTAGTATAGGTTTGCTCTATAGTAATGGTGGGGTGTGCTCTCGGGCTTCCTCTAGCCTTTTGCCTATGGGTCATCATGGCTCGGGTTCAGGGGCGCTAGAAGTAGTGATTATGGCCACGAGCATGGTGCTCAGTGCCGTAGGATCCACTTCAGGTGGCCGTATTCCACGGTCTTTCAGGGTAGGTGTACATGTGGTGACAGCCCCGTACATCCTTAGTATTCCCCCACATGAGTTTGCGGGCATTGGAGGTACATAAAGACGTGCTACCCTGGCAGACCAGGGGAGTGTGTTCTCCTCAATGCAATAGAATAGATCTAGACTAACCATATGATGTATGCTTTGCTAGTACATACGAACTAAGGATGACTCTAGTGCCCTACTCCTACTAACCTTAGTTTATTCTTTTTTCTTTATTTTTTTATCTGAGATGATGGTCGTGTGTGTGTGAACCAGTCATATCATATATATCTTATGCTCAATGCCTTGCTTACCCCTGTATTAAGCTTTGGTATGCTTTACTCATTCATGTTGTCCTTGGCTTGTATCCGATATATCCATATGACACAATTATACATACACATATATATTTATACACATTTTTATAAGTCCTTCTTCCTGTAAAATATAAATAAAGATACCCTTGGGAATACTCATGGGTGAAATGCTACAACCGGATAATAAAGTTTGTACTTGTACGCTTGCGGATACATCTCACCCCATCAATAAGGCTCGCTCCTTGATAATATTATTGAGTCTTGTACTCAGTAGTACTATTAAGAGCGCCCACTCAACATATCTTTTTATAATAAAACATCACCCCTGAGGTGATTTCACAAAAACCATCAACCGGTCATTTCTGACACTGTTGCTAAAGGTAAAACTTTGGTGACACGTCAGAAATGCCAACAATCATTCAGGGTCAAAGATCTTTTTGTCATCATGAATGCTTAGCCCCCTTGTTTACCTTGTGGAGGAGCATAAGTTCCTTTTTGCAGCAAAGTCATTTCATGTACCTTATATAAATCTGAAATGAAGTGCCTTATGCTTGAAAATTATGCTCACGTCTTTTGTGCTTAATTTATTTTATTTTGGGTGCTAAACTGTTGCAAGATGTCTACCAACGAGAAGTCTCATACGTAGAAGTAGACACATGGCCTGGTGGCTTTGACACGACATGAGGTAGCTTGTGGGTGTTTATGATGATCTTTTGATTAGAATATATATCCTAGCATGAAGTTTGTGTGATTTAGTAACTTTGGCATGTTTTTCTCATGTTTAGGACTTTGCTCATGAGAGGGAAATTTTTCGCAAAAATGCTCAATTTGATCTTAGCTTTGTCGTATGGAAATGAAACTTTGCTGTCATGTAGCTGATGTTCTTATGAAGCTATCGAGTATTTAACTTGCTCATTTGGTCATGTGTAGCATCTTGTGGTGAAATTTGTCTATTTGAGAAGCTCTAGGTTGCATTTTTCCAATTTTTTCCTTTATTCATGCATTGGCAACAAGGAGGACAAGTTTGTGAAGGAAAAGTGCTTCTAGATGCATTTAGAAGGTTTTCATGCTTTTCTGAGTTGCACTGGAGCATTTTCATTTTTGCTCAGACAAAACTGGTCTAGAGACCGGCTAGGCCGGTATGGAGACCGGTTTGGGAAAATGGGATCCGAAAGCGGTATGGCTGGTTTGCAATCCGGCCTGACCGGTTTTATGGCTGTTGTTTAGGGGGTATGCATTTGTGCAGGGGGAGCTCTTGTGTATTTTCGAGCTTTGCTTTGGTGGTTTTGCTCCTTTGTTGTGAGCTTGTTTCTGTCTTCTTTGTGTCGAGCCATTGCCCTTGCCTAAGGGGACCGAGACTTTCCTCTTTCAAGTGATCTTGTTCTTTGCCTTTGTTTCGGCTTTCGATCGCTTGTTTGAGTTCTTTTGTTCGTTTCTTTTCTTTTTTTCCTTTTACCTTATGATAGTGATTGTGTGTGTTGTCAATCCACTCATTAAGGGGAGATTGAGGACATGTGTGTGTCTGAGGACCGGTGGATGGTTGCTCCTTGGTGATGAGTGATTGACAACATTGTGCGGACTGACTCTTAGTCTAGTATTGCATGTGCGAGTTGCGGCTTGATTTGCGTTGGTGCAGGTGAAGAACATGTGCGAAAGGTCTATTCCAGAGGGCCTCCAGGTGTGGAAGGACAAGTAGGCTTAGCTTGATTCATGGGACCCGGTGGCTGACGGGATCAAGTGCGGGCTGCATGGTGGCAAGAAGAGCAAGACGAAGTCGTGTACGGTTTCTTGGTTGAGCCTCAAAACCAAGACCGAGCCGGGACGACCGTGACGGCCAAGTCATGAGTGGAGATTGGTGTGAGGCTGCACCAGGTCTACAGGGTTTGCAGTGGTTCAGCACAAAACAAGTGGGTTCCTTGGTTGAGCTACAAAGCCAAGACCGAAGACCGAAGCGCGTGTAGCTACAGCACTTGGCCCGTCTGACCAGTGGGTCGGATCGGTCCGAGCGGTGGGGGGCACCGGTCTAACCTGTGTGCACCATGGGGTTCCGGAGACTTCGAAGCGGAGGACACACTGCATTGAACGCAAGGCTTGCATAGTGGTTACGTGGGTTTGTAGTGAATGCACATCCGTGTGATGGAGATTCGATGAGCTTAATCATGTGTTGACCAAAACGCCCTTGCAGGGGCTTGTGTTGTAACTCCTAGTGTAGGGCACTTCGGTCTTTTGTCCGGAGGGCTCTATATGTAGGAGCAGGGGCTAGTTGGGCAGCTATCTCGTTTGGTTGGTCATGTGGGTGTGCTCCTTCTTCTTGGCGTGCTCTTGGTGAGAGGAAGAGAGGAGAGAGTGGCTCTTTGTTTGAGCTTTTTGCCTACCAAGATTTGTGATTCTTGTGTACGGCTTGTAAACAGATATGGCTACATGATGCATAGTGATTTATCCTTCTTCATCTTGTGCCATATTTTTATTCCCTGCATTTATCTTTTTCAGAGCTATTTTCGGAGCCTTTATGGAGGGATTTTCGTGGGGAGGATTTGGAGGAGTTTCTTTGCGGGGTTTTCAGTGGAGCTCGAGGAGAGGTGTTCTTGGTGGTTAACTTGCGATTCCTTTTGATTCGGTGAGTTTTGGGGTATGAGCTTTTAGCCAAAGGTTTCCCATGAGGTACTCCTACTATCCCCAAAGTTTCACTTGCATCCGTGGAGCGAATCAGGACATCGATTGAGGTGAAGTTCGAGTTTTTCCCGCGGGTGGAGTTTTTCCCGAGTGCCTAGGTAACACCGGCCTGACCGGTTTTGCAAACCGGCCTGACCAATTTGGTCCCTGTTGGGTTTTCGAGGAGTTCTTTGGCGAGCAAGTCTTTCCTTGGTACAAGTCTCTCTAGTCCAAGTTTCGTTGTGTTTCGAGTTCGTTTGCTCAGGTTTGGCCTCGTTGTTCTTTTGGGGGTTTTCTAGGCAAAACCGGCCTGACCGGTTTGCCAAACCGGCCTGACCGGTATCCCCTAGCATGTGAGGGGATAAGTCTGAGAAAACCGGCCTGACCGGTTTGGGAAACCGATCTGATCGGTTTGTCTTTGGTGGTCGTGCTCGAGTTGCTTTCCGCTGCGTGCTTCAAGTGTCGTGTTTGTGAGACTTGTTCCTATGTCCAGTAGCACTCCAGTGGCTACGTGGATTTTGCAAGAGAAGTGTTGGAGGTCTCAGAGTGACTTTGGGTTCATAGGCCGAATTCTTGAGTAGAATTTTTATCGGCTCCCATTCACTCCCCCCCTCTGGTCGCCAATCCGGTCCTTCAAAATCTAACACAATACGCAAAGCAATTTACTTTCTAAGCATGGCTCATCGATTAACTTGTGTTACAAATCATTGACTGGATCTAGAGAGGCAAAGGTAAGAGAAGAATCTCAGAATTAACACAATACACCAAGCAATTTACTTTCTAAGCCAACGAAAATACTCCAAGGGTACTAGACAGAAAAGGAAATGAGATTCTCACTTGTGAAGCTCCAAGATTCAGGGACACATGGATTGAGGGGGCATCGCAGGAGGAGGTTCTTGCATCGCATCCTCGCTCAACTCCTCAGCTTGGCCAGCACAACAGATGCAAGTTGAACACCGATATCTGCTGCCCACCAGCTCACTAAGATACCCCCCACTGGTGACGGCGAGGTTGGACCGCTACCACAGATATAGCTGAGCATAGTGATGCTTTGTGGAAATGGAAGGCAGGAGTTTAGTGGCGCAACGCGGTAGCTTTGGGGGAGGAGAGGGAATACAAAATTTGAAAATCCCGCTTTCAACTTCTTGACCGTGAAATGAAAATTTGGTAAGCTGCACTTGCTTCGGGGCCACTGACAAGGGGGGCGTGCAAGCACGGCCACATATTGTCAGCGAGTTTGGGTGGGATTCCGGTGGCATACAATATAGGCGCGAAACAGATATCTGGACGAGGCCCACACTTTAGTGAAGCTAGGTGCATTTCTAGTCGCAGATCACAAAGCGGAATAGCTACTTCTCCCACTATAATGCCTACACGTCTATTTTTTAACTCATGCGCATATAAGGATCTTCCTTCTTTGTTCTTATTTGAACCAAAGCACACTCATGTACCCACCAAATATTTTGCATGCCTACCGGTGAAAAAGCCTACATATTTCGCCCTACACTTGTGACTGGATTCCTGAGTAGTGTAGACCTGCGTATTCTGAGCATCCCACGTATTTTTATGGCTATTGTAATCCCGTGAGGCATGCACTGCCACAAGGTGCACGTTGCCTTATGATCGGTCATGGTTTGATAAATAGGCGTGCCCCCAAGGCCTTTGCTTACCACCTCTTAATCCTCCATGCATTGTGCTAGCAGACCTCTACTTGGTTCTGCATGCTGTAAAAAGAGGTGAGCTCTTAGCTTCCGCATTGTGTTCTTACAGGTTACCATCATTGTTTGTGATCAGTGCTTATCATGTTTACTTTGTTGGCAAGTATGTGTAGGAGGATGGCTTCTGATGCGAACGGAGCAACCACCAACTTCCATGCTATGCCACCTCCACAGTGGCCAGGATACATGGATCCAAATGATTGGTATGACATGGACGAAGTGGACGAGGACGAAACGGAGGAGATGAAGAAAGATGCCTTGGCTTGGCTGCAGGAGCAGGGTTACACTCATGTGCTTCACCATGGTCGCTGTGTGTGCCCTTATTGGAATCTTGCACACCAGTAGTGGGGTTTTCGTGACATCCTGCAGCATGCTTCTGGCATTGGTCGCTCGGGACGTACCATAAAGTCGAGGGGTGGGCATCGTGCATTGGAGGAACATCTGCACATAGATCCTCGTTATGCTACATTCTGTCGTGCATTAGGTATGGCAGAATAGGCGTGTGCCATATCCATCTCTATGACCGTGTCTGTTGTCTCCTCGTTGCCAAGTCCAAAGGTTTCGTTTCATGGTGTGTGTGTGTGTGTGTGTGCGTGCGTGCGTGCGTGCGCGCCAGTGCTAGTGCCACTGTACGAGTGCGGGTCTATGGGGATGTACCAAGTATGTGCACATTTAAGTTGAATAATTTGGGCAGGGTGACCATTATTTTAGTTGTGTATCTTCTTGGCAAAATGGTGACTTTGGTCAAATGGTAAATTGGTAAAATCGATCATCATTTACATGTGTATCTTGCAATGCAGTGCGGTGGGATAAGAATAAAATATCACATGACAAGACATTACATCTGAGACTATGACAATGCATCATGACTAGGGAAAACCACTGAAGAAAGGAAGGTGATCATGGAAAATACGAACACCACAGTTCTTGATGGATAACAGGGGGAAACAGGAGATTTTCCTACCACTACAGGATTGACAGAGCAGGAAAGCAGAGGATCGATCTTTCCATCAAAAAGAAAACAGACCATTGACCTTTCCATCCACAAGACCACCTATATGAACATGAAAAACAAACCCAAATCTGAGTAATCTACATCGACCCCTCCAAGGAGTTCTCTGATGACTCTGGCGTTGAGGGAGGTTTAATTGCTGGGAGAGCCACGGGACCAGGATTGGCGGGGCCGTCATTTGAGGGACCAACGCCGACGTCCATTATTCTTGGTCATTTTCGAGTCCACCTCCTCCTCTGCACCCTTCTTCTTCTTCTTCACTGACGGAATGTCCTTGAACAAATCAAGCTTACCGGCCTTCTCATCCTTCAACAGTTGCCTCACAGACGCCTCCGTCTGACGATTCCTCTTCTTGGCCTCCACCAGCTTCATCTTTTTGGCCAACAATCGCTTCTTCTCAATAGCCACCCACGTCTCCACCTCATCCTTGTCCTCTTCCTCTTCCTCCTCTGCCACGTAGTTGTACTCTTCCTCGCTGTCCTCGCTCTCCTACCTCTCCATGTCTTCTACACCAGATACACTCGACGAGGGCTCGAATGGCTCACATGCACTTGGTTGGGGGCAGTCGTGCGGTGAACCGATGGAGGTGGGGTTGGAAGGGAAGGGGTTGGGCCGTCGAATCAGAGAAGAAGGCATGGTGCTTGTGGTTTTCTAGAGGAAGTGAGTTTGAGGCAAGGCAATGGAGGGAGTTGGGAGGGTCCAGTATATTGATAGATCTCAGTTTCAGGGAAAGGCGGGGTGTCTCTTTGATAGTCGTATCACGCTAATGCAAGGAGGCGCCTCAATCTCTAATAACGTAATGGTCTTTTGCAAAGGAAAAAACTATGTAAATTTGTAATCTTAGTGAATTTGGAGCAAATGATATTTACATCCATTTCAACATGCAGAGATGAACTATTTCACTGCCATTAAACCGGATGTTTGGGATTAGAATGCATTAACAGATCGAACACAACATTTTGCATTGAGATAGGGAATACAACATGGGTACGATAGGATACCAGATGTTTGGGTTTAGGATGCATTAGCAGATCGAATGTTTGGCAATAAGAGACCGGATGCTTGTTTTGAATTTGGTCAAGGTGAGCAACGATCACATTGCTATTTCTTATTGATCTTCAACCTCTCCAGATATGTGCATTATTCCAACTACTCCATGCATAGCTGTGGCTTAGCTAGAGTGTGTTGAAGTGAGGGGTGTGGTACACTGCCATTGGATATGAAGCAAGAAAAAAAAATTTGTTTGAAGTAAAATCTTGGCTACTCTGCCTAACGTACACTACATGAGAACAAGACATGGTCAAGACAACCAAGCAGACCTAGAGTTTCATCCATGGTTTTTTTCCTTGTTCATGTGGCATTCTAGGAAATGACCAAATGACATCATGCAATTCCACAAGCACGACCGGATGTTAGGGTCTAGGAAAAATGTACAGAAAGGACAAACATTTTCGGTCCTGTAAAACATGCCTGTTTTGATTTTGCGCTAAGGTGATCTAGGTGTTCTTTCACTAGCGTGGCTCACTCACTCCATCTACATCCATCCCTCGTTCCTGGCTAGGCCGCGGTGGTAGCTCCACTTCTTCATGTTGTCCTCCCATAGGGCCTTAGACTTGGCAATCCCAAGGACGTGGTCCTTGACCTCATTCAGGTTCCTCCACCGGTGCATACGGTTGGGGCAGATAGGGCACCCATAGGTGGTGGTAGTGCGCCGGAAGACTCGTAGAGCAACAGTCTTCGGATGGTCTTTGTCAGTCTGGGTGTCAGAGTTGGAGTCAGACTCTGAGTCCAACTCTACCAGTGGTGGAGGAGACTGGGAATCCGCCGGCGATCTACAAGCGGCTCCAGGCAAACCGCCATTGAGCAATGGTGGGTCGATGTTGGCGGTGTCAGAGTGGGACAGCTCTGTGCTATGGAATTGACACCCTAGCCACTCTAAGTAGGCACAGATGAAGTGGAGGCCGCGCGGTGACAATCAGGACCCAGATTCGGCTCCAGAGGAGGCGGTGGCCGAGAGGCTGGCAACGCCGCTGGACCGGTGAGCAGGGACGGGTATAGCCATGCACTAGAGCTATCTGTGTCTGGGGAGACTGATTGCTTCATTACGTCAGCCGCGCAGTAGGACTGAAAAATGAGTGTTTGGGAAGAGAACTATGGGTAGAGTGGTTTGGAACTAGGGAGGATGCCGGTGGTGGTAGGAATACAATGCCCAGCTTCCTTGAGAAGTTGAGCAAGCTTATGTGACAAGCTAAGCAACGGGCCCCTAGATCGAGTGGCTGCCATTCATCTTCTAGCTTTGAGTGGACTAAATTGTTTGTTGATTTGTGGGCAAAATAGGATGACAACGGCCGGATCTTACTAATTTGTAAAAGTGACCGGACAGGAGGGTTCATCTAGTCTATTTCGTCGAGGATCATGGAAGGAGCCTCGCCGTCGAGCGGGACGGGTCCAAATGTGCATCTGAGCTCTCTGGGACAGTCGAGGCAGCAGACACACTCAACACCAATGGCAGAGTGGCTGGCAACGCCGCTGGCCTATCGAGCGGCAAGAGGTAAGGTCGTGCGCATGAGCTCTCTAAGACAGTCGACGCAGCGGCCGCAGTTGACACCAGTGTGACCGAGCGACTGGCAATGCCGCCAGCCTGTCAAGCGGGAACTGGTATTGCCATGCACCTAAGCTCATTGGAATAGTCAACACAGTGGACGGACTTGACTTTAGTTGTCGAGCACTTGGGAACACCGCCGGCTCGTGGGGAGGAACGGGTACAGCCGCGCCCCTGAGCTCTCCTGCACAGTCGATGCACTGGGTGCACTTGACATCAGTCGCTGAGCGCCCCAGAACGTCGCCAGCTCGTGGAGGATGAATTGAGGTCTCCTGGACAGTCGACGCGGTGGACGCACTTGACCTCTGTCGCTGAGCGCCCAGGAACGCCTGCAGCTCATGGAGCAGGAGCAAGTTGTTGACAGTGCAAAACCGTGCTCAAGTTCATCGCAAGCCTACGGGTGACTTGGTGCCTTTTTCACCCAGGAGGGTCCTCCCTAGATTTGTCAATCCAAGGATCGGAAGCAAACCACTAAGGTTCTCTATCTAACCTACCGGTCTAACCCTATGTGAAGTGTTGATTGCATAAAGGTTAAACATACATGAAAGGATGTATGGATCACATCCACCTAGCCATAAAGGTAAGCAAACCAAAAGTAACCCTAGCCTATCGTCTTCTTGTTGCCGCTCCGGCCACGATGACAAACCAATCTAATCCTATACTATGATAAGGAGTACACTCGATATGGAGTAACCCGATATAGAGTGGTCCGATGCACGTTCATTCGCCGCTTTCTCCTCCACCGTACTGTCACTACGCAAGGATAATCATCACCGAACGACAACCTCGGTCCGTGCACTACAACGATGTATCCGCAAGACATAGGCTAACCACCACGATTAGACCTATTCCTACTAAAATCATATGCTAGCTACACATATGGATAAAACACTCATCGATGTAGATCAAAGTAAAGAAAAGACATGATTTATATCACCATCGAATGTAGAATGTACAATTTCCTTGATGGAATCAAGGCATGGGCTCCGGAACTCCACCATGGCTTCACCACGCAGGGCCAACCATGGTGGCTAGGGCATGGCCTAGGCCATCTCCAAGGCAACTCGAGGACTTGCGGCGGCCGTCGGCTTCCTCCCGGTGCTTCTCCTTCGTGTCGGCGGCTCTCTGATGAATGGATCGATGTGGCGGCCGGAGGAGGCAGAGGCAATATATAGAGGAGCACCTAGGTCAAAGGGGGGCGCGAACCGGGCTCAGTACAGGCCAAGCCGGCCGGCCTGGGCCGACCGGCCTAGGCTCGTTTCGGCCCGGTTTGACCCCGTCTCGCTCCCCGATGCTTCTCGGTCAATTCCTGACTTGCTCCCTTCTGCATATGGGCCCTTGACGTCGTCTTCTCCACGGTTTAGATAGAGCTCCTTGTCGCGCAAGCTTCAGCATCTTCAGTTTAGGTCCCTGGAGTTTTACGGCTTCATGATTCGGTCCCTGGGCCATTTGGAGTCATGTTCATCATGTGTCTTGACTTGTGCCGGGCTTTATGATCTTCTCTTGAAGTGCTTGATGAACTTATCCCGAAAGTCTCCTCTTTAACATTATTTTCCTGCGTAAACAATAAACTCCAAAATCGACATGCAAGAGTGAACTTGATACCTCCGGGCGGTTAGTACCATTAGTTAGAATATCAAATACATGCAAATGTTGACGGTAAACTCATAGCTAGGTGTACCAAAATCGACCGTCAACATACCCCCGTGCTTGAACCTTGCTCGTCCTCGAGTGAGCCTTTAATGGACATCAGTACTGCCTTTCAATGTTCATACCTTGCACTTGATCATACATGAGAAAACATAATGCTCTCCAAGTTTATATTTGTTAAAGTTCCATAATGTAGCTAGCTTTCATCTCTATGGAGGGTAGATATCATTTAAGCTCTTTCCACAAGTAATTAAACTTGCTCTCAAATTTTAAACAAATCTCAGAAATTTTGAAAACAAAGAGCGGGATGAAGAAAATTGCTTTACCAAGATCAATAATAAACCTCCTTGCATCTTGCTCATGAACTCTCATCTCATCTTGTCTCTCAAGCCTACTTGTTCTACTCCTTTCCTCTCTCAAATATTTGGTGGAAGGCTTTATATGGAGCTATGGGAAAGTTTAGTCCTACCAAGATATTATAGTTGAGATATTATAAAAACAAGACAAGCTTCTCATGGACTTACCAAGACTCGTCAAAAAGGTCATTGGAAAATAATGTTCCGCGGAGGGGGGAGAGAAAAACACACACTTTTTAGATAGGTGGACATGTGCAAATGGCAAAGAGTGATCCCGAGGCACAAACGAAGTCCTCGTTATCGGATTGCACATGGTTGGAAATATGAGTATGGGTCTTGATCTTGAAATCCTTTTGAAATTTCCAAATGTAGCTAGAGAACCGGGGAGCTTTATTATATATTTTTTCTTCACTCTTTTTTTTTCTTTTCTTCTTTTTCTCATCATACTTTTCCTTCTTTATATATATATATATATATATTCTTTCATCACTTTTTTCTCTTTTTTTATTTCTTTTTTTTACTCCCCTTGAACTCTAGACTACACTGGTACTTCCTTGGCAACCCCCCCATGCTTAGACATTGCTCGTCCCGAACCAAAGAGGCGATGATTGTGCCAAGGTAAGTGCTGAAATTCTTGTATTTTCATGAAGAGAGATACTTGAAACCTTCTAGGGATCCTTTTATGGAGGTCTCCCAAAATCTTGCTCCACTTGACGGCACCTTCCTTGTAATCTTCTTCGAAATATTCATCCATACTCAAAGTTTTGGGTTGTGGTCAAGGAGGTATACACAAAAAGATATTTTGGGTTTGTGGGTGGATATTCGGCGAGGTTTGCAAAATTCCCGATGTGGAAACTCACAATGCACGGATAGAAAAGGCTAGCATAAAGATAGATACGCAAAAACGGAATGTCCAGCTTCTTCGTCTTGAGCCAGAGAAGTCAAGCCTTGAATTAATGCACCCAAAAATACATCTTGTATACTAAGGTTTTTGCACTCAATGAATATAAGGCTTTGGATAGGTTGAGCAAAATGCAAGTGGTATCAAAGACAAGGTTAGCAAATCATTTAAGAACAAAAATAAAGGATCTTTGATTCATCCAAAAGTGAGAGCAACGAAAAATACTGTGGGTCTCAAGTTATCATAACCTCCACAAAAGATTAGGCTAGCATTAATTAAAATTTCAGATCATATTTAAAGAGAGCACTAGCTTAATCACATACAAACCAAGCACAAGAATGAGTAAGGTGGCAATGATCATCATATATCCATAAGTAAGAGCATACAAGATATCATCATAGTGAGCTCAAGGTAACGGTGATTATTATTAAAAATAAAAACAAACCTAGGTTGTACTCCTAGTAGCCATGTTATTCTAAAGAGAGATATACAAAGGTTGTATCTAAGGTTGTGGAAAGCACATACATAAATGCAGACATATAGAAAAGACAAGAACAAAAGAGAGTTGAAGAATTGTTACCGTTCTTTGATGCTTGAAGTGTAGCGTGGCCTCCCCCATGCTTAAGCATTGTGCTTAACATGGTAGAAGAAAATTAGCATCCCGTGGCAACTATGATCTTTGTTCTCCATGCGGTCTTCTTACGTCCACCAAGTCCTCCCCCATGCTTAGCATGTTGCTAGGCATGGAAGATGATGAATCATCATGTATTTATTGAAGTCCTACCGCCATATGTGGAGATCATCATCGTACTCTTCACTTTTGTTGCCTTGATCGTCCTTCAACGTCCACCCTTTGTCACAAGCCTTAGTCCCAATCGTCTCTCAACTTGTCTTCACCTCCTTCTATGTTGTCCTTTATTGCTGCTTCAACTTCCACAAATTTTTCTTCAACTTCCAGAACAGAACATGTACTGAAACTTTGCTCCATTGTAAAGTTCTTGAAATTATCTTTCCAACGAGTGGTCATTAACTCCAATCGTACTCCGAACAAGAGAGTTACACCCTTTTTACTCCGTCAATGCAAACTGTCCCGGCTGATTTCAGAACGTGTGACGCCCAATGATTTGGTTGTAACTCCTTGCACGGGTCACCTAAAATGTTGAATCTCGATGTGTTGGAAAGAAGACTTAGTGGAGCTCCTGAATATCCAAATTTTCCTATTTTGTACATCTCTGAACATGCGCCTAATCTTGATGAAGGCAGCGGTGTTTCTTCTGGGATTTTGGAGGTGTTGACGATCTTATTTTCATCTTTCATCGCTAACTCATGGGAGCGATTCGTCATGCCTACAAAACAACTCTAAAGCACAAGGTACCCCCGAGGTGACGGTCGGGAATACTCACTCTATGCTAACAAACGAAAGTCATCCCCTAAGATCTTAACTTGTGGCATAGTTAAGCTAGTGAAAGAAAAATTAAAACCTAATGGGTGTACGTGTGTGCAAGTGTGTATGCAAATGAGAGGATGGTATAAAAACAAAACAATGTTGACGCCAAATTCTAAGCTCCATGCTTACAAAGTGGTTGCCAAACTTCTCCCTCGCCATAAAGATTTATTAACCAAGGTCAAAACACCATGCTTATCCCAAGATTAACAACTCTTCATGGTGTAAGATAAGTAGGGCGCATTGCAAAGTTTATAAACAATCCAATGCAATATGATAGCAAGGTATATAAAACTGAATGATGTGGGTCCCCAATCATGTCTAAACACCATGTTTACACAAGATTGCAAAAAAGAAAAATGCTCATATCGTCATATGAAGCATTAACATAGGTATAAAAGCATTCATCATAAAGCTTCACAAAAAGTCCCAAGCTAACATAAGGTGGATGTAAAATGCAAATGCAAAAAGTTAGCACAAACAAACATTAGCAAGGTTTGAAAAACACTTTCGATGCGGTCTACAATAAGCAAAGGACAAAGCTTGATCTCACACTTCATACGAAGTAAGCATTGTCAACAAGGAAGTCACCCATCGAAAAGAATCAATCAACCAAACTAACAAGGTTTAAGGGTAGGTTATGGGTATCCTATATTTTTGGCTCAAACAAGGATTTTGAAGAGAGGAAGTAATGTATAGAAATTCTAACTAAGGTGGTGCTATGAGTCTTTTAATGAAAAACGAACCTATGGTTTTAGGATGGCTAAAGGTGTGAAAGGTTTTCCTAAGGATTCTATGGGGAGGCTAGTCAAAGTTTTTAGTTAGAAGAGAGGAAAGAGATAGACTTGTTCAATCCGGATGGTGACGTCAAACGGCCAACACAAGCAATCCTACCTCTATTGGCTATGGTTTTTGGTGGGGGCTATGGGAAGGCCTAGGTTGGTTGGCAAAGAGTTAGATCAACACAAGATGCAATGCAATATAACATGGATGAACAAAACAACATGATATGGTGGTTGTCTAAAACAAAAATGAAAGTTAGCCTAAATTAACTAGCCACAAGGTTTCGGATTAAAGGATGGTGCCAACTTCATATTTCTCTCTAAAAAGACACAAAAGAAAAATGACTTTAAACACTAATAGGCACACAAAAGGGTCTACAAGTTTTTCAAGATCAAGAACAAAGTGCTCCCTCAATAGCAATTGAATTAAACAACATGGTGTTGTGGTATTTATTAGAGCAATGGTACAATGTTACTTGATGTTTCTTTTTGAGATCACAATGTAGACGGTCATAATATATATAAACATAAACAAAAGAAAACGGGTTGCCTCCCGCAAAGCGCTTCATTTAGAGTCATAGAGCTTGACTTTCTTACGTACCTACTCGCGGTCGTGAAGCCATGGTCCTCCATGTAAGATTTGAAGATGTCCATGCAGCTTTGATCCACTCTCCATGCTTGACATGATCATTTTGCTTGATGAGAGGCTTGCCCGATTGTCTCTTGCATCATCATCCCCTCCTTCTCCTTTGCTCTTCGTCACTGCCTCTCTTTTCATGAATTTTACTCTCTGTCCAGATCAGATCATGTAGCAAACAATAACTTCCACGCGTGGCGCATGAAATTATCTTTCCATCAAGTCTTTGTTGACCCCCAACGGACTCCGAACGAGTGAGTTACGCCCGTTTTACTCCAACGCTACAATCTGTCCAAAGATTTCAGACTGCGCAGCGTCTAATGTGTTCGCCATATCTCCTTGTACGGGTCTTTGAATTTGTCGATCTCGGAGGCATTGGAATCAGCACTTGATGGAGCTTCTGATTTTAAACATTATCCTTCTTCTACATATCTGATCAGGTGTTCAAAACTGATGAAAACAGCGGCATTGTCTTCGAGGTTCGGTGATGGCGATGCACGAGCTTGCAATTCCTTTAGGGCATGGCTCCTCCCCTCTTTGTTATGGTTTAATGACCTACATGGTTAGTAAAACTTGGGTTTTCTCCCGACACACGCTCTTTTAAGGTCACGAGCTTGACCAAGCACAAAGCAAGTCTAGGATTTGCAAAATATAAAATAGACATATGCAATTGTAACCACAATTTAAAGGTTAGATGAACAAAATGTGATTAAATGTTGCATAAGTTTCTTGCTCAGCGCTAAGGCTCTCATTAGGCATGGATTCATTAGGCTTGCAAATTAACAAAGTTAAAGCACAACATAGCCTCTTTATCATTTTCAGAAAATTCTAGCCTATCATGATCATCAAAAGTGTAAGGCATAGAATCAAACATACTATTGGACATGAACATGAATGTTTCAAAAGAAAGTTATCATATCCAAAAGTACCTTGAGAGTTTAATGTGTACCTTAGCCTTTAAGCTTTTCATCGTGAGTGGTCCTTTGGAGTTGAAAGCGAACAATCCTTGATGATCGGAGGTGGCTCGCGTAGACTTCTTCAATCTCTCCCTTCGTACCACATGTCATCAAGGTTACTTTATGTAGGATCACTCCTCTTCATTTGTGGGCTCACACATCTCTTAAGTGTCTTCATGTAACTCCATGAGCCTTCGTGTGAGAGCCCAAAGTGTCCGCGCCATTGGATGTTGTCCTTTGTGTGTAATCCTTCGTGGTTTGCTCCAAACATCTCCTTGCGCCAGTCGTCGCCAACATGTGTCTTCATTTGCCAATGCTCCAGGGGTCTTTGTTTTGTTTCAAGCCTCTGAATTTCTTCATGTGAGGTCTAGTGGAAGCATTGCCCAAACTTATCTTCGTTGTTGTCGTCCTCATCTCCACTCTCTTGTTCTCATCGTGTTGCTGCTGCCTCTTCCTCGTGGATTTTCTCCTGTATACATAACAGAACATATACCAAAATATAATTCTATTGAAAAATTTATAAAATTACCTTTCCAACGGGTACTCATCCATCTTAATCGGAGTCCATATGAGGGAGCTATGGCTGTTTCACTTCAGCTTTGCTTGCTGTCCAAATCAGGACGTGCAACCATCGGTGATTCGGCCATATCCGCTTGTAGGTACCTCCGATTGACTTGATTCTTGACTCGTTGGAAGCGTAACTTCGTAGGGCTTCTAAATATCCAAGTATATTCTGTTGTTCCTCCCATGAGGCTGTGCAAAACTTGATGCGAACAGAAGCTTCGAAGATGTTGACGGGCTTGATCTTGTGATCTTGGGGGCACCGTGATTGCTTCCAATGCCTATTGCTCAAACAAACGATTCTCCACAAAACATTAGTCTTAAAATTTTAATTGACACGTTGACTTACCTTGTTTATCATCTCTCGTGTAGGGTGTGGACTCGATAGCGGATGATGGGCCACTAACAAAAGTTAGCACCTACCACTAAAGAGCGAATCTTGATGTTGCGATCATCTTGTTGGGGTGCGGATGTTGAGAACTTCTCGAACGTCTTGTGTCTAGCTTTTCACCTGCTTTCAAGGACACAAACAAGAAAACAAGTGTACATGCAATACTAAGAATTAGGGTTAGTTAAAAGAAAGATAGATCTCCCTAGGGTTCGAGTTGCCGATCCCCGGCAACGACACCAGAAAAAGGGGCTTGTTGACGGTGCAAAACCGTGCTCAAGTTCACCGCAAGCCTACGGGTGACTTGGTGCCTTTTTCACCAAGGAGGGTCCTCCCTAGATTTGTCAATCCAAGGATCGGAAGCAAACCACTAAGGTTCTCTATCTAACCTACCGGTCTAACCCTATGTGAAGTGTTGATTGCATAAAGGTTAAACATACATGAAAGGATGTATGGATCACATCCACCTAGCCATAAAGGTAAGCAAACCAAAAGTAACCCTAGCATATCGTCTTCTTGTTGCTGCTCCGGCCACGATGACAAACCAATCTAATCCTATACTATGATAAGGAGTACACTCGATATGGAGTAACCTGATATGGAGTGGTCCGATGCACGTTCATTCGCCACTTTGTCCTCCACGGTACTGTCACTACGCAAGGATAATCATCACCGAACGACAACCTCGGTCCGTGCACTACAACGATCTATCCGCAAGACATAGGCTAACCACCACGATTAGACCTATTCCTACTAAAATCATATGCTAGCTACACATATGGATAAAACACTCATCGATGTAGATCAAAGTAAATAAAAGACATGATTTATATCACCATCGAATGTAGAATGTACAATTGCCTTGATGGAATCAAGGCATGGGCTCCGGAACTCCACCATGGCTTCACCACGCAGGGCCAACCATGGCGGCTAGGGCATGGCCTAGGCCATCTCCTAGGCAACTCGAGGACTTGCGGCGGCCGTCGGCTTCCTCCTGGTGCTTCTCCTTCGTGTCGGCGGCTCTCTGATGAATGGATCGATGTGGCGGCCGGAGGAGGCAGAGGCAATATATAGATGAGCACCTAGGTCAAAGGGGGGCACGAACCGGGCTCAGAACAGGCCAGGCCGGCCGGCCTGGGCCGACCGAACCAGGCCCGTTTCGGCCCGGTTCAGCCTCGTCTCGCTCCCCGATGCTTCTCGATCAATTCCTGACTTGCTCCCTTCTGCATGTGGGCCCTTGACGTCGTCTTCTCCACGGTTTAGATAGAGCTCCTTGTCGCGTAAGCTTCAGCATCTTTAGTTCAGGTCCCTGGAGTTTTACGGCTTCATGCTTCGGTCCCTGGGCCATTTGGAGTCATGTTCATCATGTGTCTTGACTTGTGCCGGGCTTTATGATCTTCTCTTGAAGTGCTTGATGAACTTATCCCAAAAGTCTCCTCTTTAACGTTATTTTCCTGCGTAAATAATAAACTCCAAAATCGACATGCAATAGTGAACTTGATACCTCCGGGGGGTTAGTACCATTAGTTAGAATATCAAATACGTGCAAATGTTGACAGTAAACTCATAGCTAGGTGTACCAAAATTGACCGTCAACACAAGTACGGCCACACCCCTGAGCTCTCTAGGAACATCAATGAGGCGGGTGCACTTAACATCAGCAGCCTTTGTGGGCTCACCCAGCCTCTCGGGCACTCCACCCGCTGCATGCCAGTCATGGTATTCTAGCGCTAGCAACGACATGGCTTGCCCCACCTCGCCCCGCGTAATACCTTCAATGATCCCCACTGAGAGCCTGTGTGGTTCGAGGACCGGTGGATGGTCGCTTCCTGGTGTGATGAGTGATTGACAACTTTGTGTAGACTGACTCTCGGCTAAGTATTGCAGGTACAGGCAGTGGCTTGATTGGTGCTGGTGGAGGTGAAGAACAAGCGCGAAAGGTCTATGCCGATGAGGCCTCCAGGTGTGGAGCAGACAAGTAGGCTTGGTTCGAGGGACCCGGTGGCCAGTTGGGTCAAGTGCGGGTCGCATGGTGGCAAGAACAATAAGACGAAGTCATGGACGGTTTCTTGGTTGAGCCTCAAAACCAAGGTCGAGCCGGGACGTGGTGGGAGCCGAGTCATGAGTGGAGATTGGCGGAGGCTACACCAAGTCTGCGGGATTTGCAGCAGTTCACCACAAAACCACTTGGTTACTTGGTTGAGCCACAAAACCGAGGCCGAAGACTCAACGGAGGAGTGTGGCCGGCCAGGCCGGTTCAACCGCCCAGGAGGGGTGGTCAAACTGCCTTGGGCCGGTCTAACCGCCTAGGTGGGACGGTCTGACCGCCCGGGTCGTAGCCGCCGAGAAGCTTCGAAGCGGAGGACACGCGGCATGATCGCAAGAGTTGTGTTGGTGCTACGCAGGCTTGCGGTGGATGCGCATCCGTCCGATGGTGCTGAACTGAAGACTTCCAAATTTGCCCTTGAGGGGCTTGTATCCCTGTTGCTAGTAAGGGTAGTTTAGTCTTTTGGTTGCCCCCATATAAACACTTGAGTTGTGGGATGGCAACCAACTCTTGGAACCCTAGCTCATTTCCCTTTGCTATTTTTCTCTTCCTATTTTCCTTAGGAATTTCTAGGACTAGCTTGAGAGCTTTATGGTGAGATCTTGAGAGAGGGATTCTTGTTGGGTGTCACGTATGAGGACCTTGTACCTCTTTGGTTCGTGACTTTGCCCCAAGAACTCCCTTGAATCGACCTCGATTTGGTGGTTTTTCAAGTTGCTCGAGTTCATGACCTAGAGGGCCAAGATCCGTGATTCCCTTTGATTGAGAGCGTTTCGGTGCAATTCCTTTGGTGGAGAGGTTGCCCAGGAGGTAGCCCAGGTATTCCCGAAGTTTCACTGCAATCCGTGGGGTGAATCGGGAGATCGGGCGATGAGAAGTTGAGGGTTGACCCACGGCCAGTTTTTCTGGGAGGGGCGGTCTAACCGCCATAGAGGGGCGTTCTAACCGCCCTAGGTCTCCCAGGTGGAAAGTTTGCTTTTGCCAGATCTTTCTATGTGAGTTCGTTCGCCTTGATCAGAGGAGCGTTCTGGTGAAATCTTCGCTAGTTTTGGTGCTGTTTGCTAAGAGTTCTTGGCTTGAGTTCATTGCTGGTAGCTGGTCTAACCGCCCCTAGGCCCCTGGGTGAAGTTTTGGTTTTCGCCAAGATTCTCTGGTAGCTAGCTTGGCCTTGACCAGAGGATCCACTGGGTGAAACCGTGGAGAGTTTTGGAGGTCGGAGGAGATTGTTCGGTGGATTTCTCAGTTAGTGGAGGCAGTCTAACCGCCCCCATACCCGGTCTAATCGCCCCTACTGGCCAGACTGCTTCTGAGTTGTTTCCGCTGCCGTGTGTGTGTAGGAACTGTGGTTGCAGGTAGTGTTTGTTCTCAAGACCAGTAGCACTCCAGTGGCTACGTGGTTTTGGCTAACGGAAGGTTGAGTACGGAGTGTGTGATTTTGGGTACCCGACCGAGTTCATCTTGTTGGAGAAGTCATCTCTTTCGAGAAGAATTTTTATCGACTCCCATTCACTCCCCCCCTCTCTGGTCGCCAGTTCGATCTTTCAAGTGGTATCAGAGCCGGTTACGGGTCTTCCGAGACTCTAACCAGTCTAAGATCCAAAGATGGCGTACCAGGAATGGGGATCGGGTCCTCCGCACTTCGATGGAAAGAACTACCAGATGTAGCAGAGGCGGATGGCTGCTTTCCTCCGCGGTAAGGGTCAGATCCTTTGGGATGTCACGGTGAACAAAGCTTATGTTCATCCTGTGAACTTCCTTTCTCTGGGATCGAGGGACATGCACGACGCCAACAACAAGACGGTCGACTACTTGTTTCGTGCTCTGTGACAGTCCGAATTCGATCAGGTTCAGACAGAGGACTTGACTTGTAGGATTTGGGAGGTGTTGAAGAATGCTCGTGCTGGAAACAGTTAGGTTCAAGCTCGGTTGTTTGCGACTTACCGAAGAGAGTAGGAGAACTTCACTCATCTCCCCGGTGAGTCCATCGATACGATGTTCCAGCGGTTCACGGTGATTGTGAACAACATGAGGGCCAATGTGGCCGTGCTCTCGTATGATGATCATGAGAGAGCCGTCAAGCTCTTGCATTCGTTGGTTCGTACGATCTGGGGCGGAAAGGTCGAGGCCATACTTGAGTCGAATAAGTATGAGACTCTGTCGGTAGATGAGCTGTTCTCGAAGCTAAAGTCGGCTGAGGTGGACCGGGGTGTGACAGCCAAGCTTGAGGGCCCGACTGACTCTCATAGTCTCGCCCTCAGCGGTGGCTCAGGTGCAAAGTCTAACGCTAACCCATCCACCAGGATGTACTCTTTGTCTTCCTTGATGTCTTTGCCAGATGAGGAGTTCGACGTGATTGGAGAGGACGACCTGGCGCTGCTGACCAGGAGGTTCGAGAGGATACACGAGAACCGAGTGAACAAAAGGAGGAACACGAGGACGTGCTTTCAGTGCGGCAAGCCAGGACACTTCGTTGCCAACTGCCCTGAGAAGATGGAGAACAAGGACAACTACAAGCACTGGTTGAACACGGAGAGCAAGTACCGGTCGAGGCGCGATCACAAGCACAAGCACAAGAACAAGGAGGAGCGAAGATCGAGGAAGAAGGATGGCCATGGTAAGAAGGCCCGAGCGATGGTCGGAGCGAGCGACGTCGACTCCAGCTCCGCCTACTCTACCTCGAGCTCGAGTAGTAGTGAAGATGAAGGTGATCGGCGCAAGAGCAAGAAGGGATCCAAGAACATGAGCGGGCTGAGCTGCTTCGCGCGAGACGGCTTCTGCGGCATGGCCACAGCTTCGGCAGCAAGAAGAGCCAGAAGGACGACTCGGACTCTGACTCCGAGGATGAGGTGTGTGACGAGCTTTCCTTCTTGCGCCAGGAGAATGAGGAGCTAGGAAAACTGCTTGATAATCATGATGACATGCTTAGAGAGGCTAAAAAAATGAGAAAGGAGCTTAGAGCCTCGCTTGAAGATGCTAGGACTAGAGTGGCTGAGCTAGAAACACAAAACCTGGATGCTATGCTTGAAATTGACTCGCTCAAGGCTTCACCTGTTGTTTCTGATGAGATTGATTGTGCTGATTGCTCTGTGTTCCTAGTTGATATTACTGCTCTTGGGGAAAAGCATGCCTCCAAGTGTGAGGAACTAGATGTGCTTAGGGTTGAGTTGGCTGAGCTGCAATCTAGACCCTCTTTGCTAGGTGCTTGCACGTCTTGCCCTGTGTTCCATGGAAAAATTGATGAGTTGCGTGCTCGTATTGTTTCACTTGAGGCTGATTTGAGAGTTCCTATTCCTACTTCCTGCTCTACTTGTGAATTGCATGTTGTGAAGAATCTAGAACTTGCACATTATGTTGATCGCTTGCAGGATGAGAATTATGAGTTGAGAAAGTGTTTGAGTTGGTTGTTGGGTTAGGAGCCTCAGCTTGGTATCATGATAGCAACTTTCAAACGCTATGATGGTCAAGCACTTGGGGCTGACAAGATTGGAGAGAGCAGTGGTGAGAGAGATGAGAAAATTGGAGAGATTCCTATCCCACCACAAACAAAACACAAGAACAAGTTTGAGCCAAAACCTAACCATCTTAGAAACAAACTTGACACAACTCCAGATCCACCCATATTCTCTCACCCAACCAACAACTTCCAAAAACTGGTGAGATTTGTGAGCTCTAAGGAAGGTGAGGTTGGATAGAAGAAAGTAGAAAAACCTAGTGAGGAGAAACCAAAAGAGAAGCCATGTGAAAAGGCCCAACCCAAGCCTAAACCAAAACCCATAAGGTTCCATTGTGAATATTGTGGTAGAGATGGTCACAAGGGTGAGTTTTGCTTCAAGAGGAAGCAGGAAGAAAGGATGGCTAAGGAGTGGGCGAACAAGGACAGGTACCACCCATCTCATGGTGTGCCTGAGCCTCGTATGCCACTGCCTAGAGGTAAGGTGATTGTGAGAAGCATTCCGGCATGGGGAGATGCAAGCTCCCACAACCGAGGGAGTTTTCTAGAGAGGGCGGTCAGACCGGCCTGGAGGGGCGGTCAGACCGGCCCTACCCAGAGGGGGGCGGTTAGATCGGCCTGGCTAGGCAGTCAGACCACCCCACCCCCCACTCCCCCAGAATTCTGGGGGGTTTGGTTTTCGCGGTGGCGATTCGAGTGGATTCAGTTCTAGTGGTCGTGGTACTGGTGGTTGGCATGGTGAGTCTGGTGGTGTTGAGTTTGCTAGTCATTCTCCACCTCATGCTCAATACGAGAGTGAGAGGAGTCGTAGCTTTGAGTTGGAGAGGAGCTAAGTCCACGGTCTTCGTTTTGTGACTTTCGTGCTCCTCCAGCGAGACGGGAGTGGTTTGCCCGTGGTGGTTTCAGTTCTAGTGGAGATGGTAGGATGGGTCTGAGGTTTGGTGCTCGTGGTAGGATTGATGCCCACTTTGGTAGGAATGCTAGGATGGATCATGCTAACCCCACTTTGGAGCAGATGGCTCAGCACTGGTTTTACTCTTTAGGTACTAACCCCAGTGTTGAGTCGTTTGCTCATTCACGTGCTTGTTTTTTATTTTCAGGTGGGAGGCTTGGGGAACATTTGGTTGATCGACTCCGGTTGCTCGAGGCACATGACCAGAGATCGGGGGTGGTTCTCCAGCCTCACCCAGGTGGTGTCCAGGACATACATCACTTTGGGGATAATGGGCGAGGGCGTGTACTTGCGGAAGGTGAAGTAAGGGTAAGTGACAAAGTGGTACTGAAACGAGTTGCCTTGGTCAAGTCGTTGGGGTTTAATTTGCTCTCTATCTCCCAGCTTCTTGAGGAAGGTTTTTAGGTGTTGTTTAAGTCGGGTGGTTCTCGGATACTTGATACTCGAGGTGACCTTGTCTGTGTCGTCGTCCGCGAGGGTCAAATATTTCGAACGGATTTCTCTCAGAGTTCGGGTGTTTCGAGGTGTTTCGTGGCTGGTTCTTCGGGTGAGTTGTGGAAGTGGCATAGGAGGTTGGGTCACTTGAGTTTTGAATTGTTGTCATGCTTGAGTGGACTTAACTTGGTCCGAGGATTGCCCCGCTTGAGGTTCAAAAAGGATTTGGTGTGTACGCCGTGCAAGCATGCTAAGATGGTAGCTGCTTCCCATCCACCGCTCACCGATGTGATGACGGAGCGTCCATGCGAGCTGCTCCATATGGACCTTGTTGGCCCAGCTCGTTAGCGATCTGTGGGTGGGAAGTGGTACGTCCTAGTTGTGATGGACGACTACCATCGGTAAGATTGGGTTTTCTTTTTAGAGGAAAAAGGGGAGATGTTTGGTTTTGTTCAAGATCTTGTCTTGAGGTTGAAGAACGAGAGGCACAGAGATGCCATATGAGCCATCCGTAGTGACAATGGCTCGGAATTTAAAAACTCTCGCTTCGAAACCTTTTGCCATGACTTGGGTCTTGAACACCAGTTCTCTAGTCCGTATACGCCTCCCCAGAACGGCGTGGTGGAAAGGAAAAACAGAACCATGTGTGAGATGGCTCAGACGATGCTCGATGAGCATAGGACTCCGAGATGGTTCTGGGCTGTGGCAGTCAGTACCGCGTGCTATGTGTCGAACAGGATTTACCTCAGGGTCCATAAGAAGAGAACTTGCTACGAGTTGATGCACGGTAGAACCCGCAAGGTGAGTCACTTTCACGTCTTTGGCTGTAAATGCTTCATTCTTAAGAAAAGGAAGAAGTTGGACAAGTTCGAGGCTAGGTCTGTCGATGGCATTTTCTTTGGTTACGCCTCATTCTAGAGCCTTTCGAGTGCTCAATCTTGAAACTAACCAAATCGTGGAAACTTGTGAGGTTACCTTCGACGAGACACATCCACGTAGTTCGCTTGTTTTTGATTCTGCAGGTGATGAGGAACTTGGCGAGGAAATTTTTGAGGATGAGGTGCAGCAAGGAGACGAGGAAGATGGTGGTGTGGTGCCCGCGGCTGAGCATGTACATACTACTTCAACTACGATCGAGGACGGGCCTTCTCCCACACCTACGACGACGTGCCGAGATCGAGAGGAAGCTACAGCTGAGGGCGAGAAGCTCCCCGGCGAGTACAAGTGGATCATCCAGCTTCAACGATCATCAGGAACATCAACGAACGCACTACACGGTCGAGGTTTCGAAATGACTCTCACTTTGCCCATGCTACTTTTGTTGGTACTTTTGAGCCCAAAGGCATTGGACATACGCTATCTGATCACAATTGGGTTAATTCTATGCATGAGGAGTTGGAGAATTTTGAGAGAAACCAAGTTTGGGAGTTAGTGGAGCCTCCACCAGGGTGTAAGCCGATTGGGACAAAATGGGTGTGGAAAAATAAAGAGGGAGACCTTTGCTCCCGTAGTCTGTTTGGAGGCGATTAGGATCCTTCTAGCCTTTTCTGTGGTTAAAGGGTTCAAATTGTACCAAATGGACGTGAATAGTGCTTTCCTGAACGGTGTTTTGGAGGAAGAAGTGTTCGTGAGGCAACCACCGGGGTTTGAGAGTGAGAAGTACCCCCACAGTGTGTACAAGTTGAGGAAGGCGCTATATGAGTTGAAGCAGGCGCCTAGAGCTTGGTATGGTAGGTTGAGAGGGTTCCTGTTTGAGAGAGGCTTTGAGATGGGGACGGTAGATCAGATCTTGTTTCTCCTCAGGCAGGGCAAGGATATCCTAATTGTGCAGGTATACGTGGATGATATTGTCTTTGGTGGCTCGTCTAACTCTTTGGTTGCAAGGTTTGCAGAAGACATGAGCAGCGAATTCGAGATGAGCATGATGGGTGAGTTGCAGTTCTTCCTCGGGCTCCAGATCAAGCAATCGAAGGAAGGAACATTTGTACACCAAGCCAAGTACACCAAGGACATTGTGAGGAAGTTCAAGATGGAGGACTCCAAGGCCATGACGACGCCGATGAGTACAACTACAGCCCTTGATGCGGACGAGGACGGTGAACACGTGGACCAGAAGGAGTACCGGAGCATGATCGGCTCCCTCTTGTACCTGACGGCGACGAGGCTGGACATCCAATTCTCGGTATGTCTGTGCACTTGTTTTCATGCATCTCCAAGGACTTCGCATCGGCAAGCAGTCAAGCGCATCTTCAGGTATTTGCGATACACTCCCAACTTCGGCCTTTGGTACTCCGCGTCTTCTTCTTTGGAGCTTCACGATTTTTTAGATGCGGATTTTGCCGGGTGTCGGTTGGATAGGAAGTCCACCTCTGGGACTTGCCAGTTCTTGGGTTCTTCTTTGGTGTCTTGGTCTTCTCGCAAATAATCTTGTGTTGCTCAATCTACAACCGAAGCCGAATATGTTGCCGCAGCTAGTTGTTGCTCTCAGCTCCTTTGGATCACATACACCATGAGTGACTTTTGGTGAGTATACCCAGGTTCCACTTCTTTGTGATAGCACGAGTGCTATTAGTGTTGCTAAGAACCCAGTGCTACATTCCAAAACCAAGCATGTAGAAGTGAGATACCATTTTCTGAGGGACAATGTTGAGAAAGGGAAAATCGCTTTGACCCATGTACCCACACAAAACCAATTAGCGGATATTTTCACCAAGCCCCTAGATCAAGCAACTTTCACTCGTTTGCGGGGGGAACTTGGTGTGTGTTTGGTTTCTTGAGTTGGTGGTGGGAGCTCCTTTGTAGCATATGTATAATTTCCTTTGTGCATTTCTTGCATTTTGCATTGCATATGTAACATGATGTATAGGCATCTTTGTATCTTAGGTTGCTTGCATTTTGTACCATATGCATTTTGTAGGAAAAGCTTCTCCTATATACATTGTTCACCATGATGTGCTATATATGATCTTGTGAGCTAGTTTGGTATGATATGGTTTAGTTTGGCTTAGCTCTTGATGATCTTGATTTATATCCATGGTTGATAGCTATGTTTTTGAAAAATGTTACATGTATGCTCTCTTGTGAGTAAATCCCTTCATATGATCATGACATATTTTAGTGGCATTTCTATGCTTAATTTGTGCTTAGATAGCTTATTTTGAGTATATGGGGCCAAAGGCTCATTTGTCATCATGAATGTTTAGCCCCCATGCTTTATATTGTGGAGGGGCATAAGTTCCTTTTTGTTGCAAAGACATTTCATGTACCAAATATGAATCTGAAAATGAATCAAGGGTGGGATTAAGAGCCTGTGTGGTTCGAGGACCGGTGGATGGTCGCTTCCTGGTGTGATGAGTGATTGATAACGTTGTGTGGTTCGAGGACCGGTGGTTGGTGCTTGTGTAGGTGAAGAACAAGCATGAAAGGTTAATGCCGGTGAGGCCTCCTGGTGTGGAGCACACAAGTAGGCTTGGTTCGAGGGACTCGGTGGCCAGCGGGGTCAAGTGCGGGTCGCATGGTGGCAAGAACAGCAAGATGAAGTCATGGACGGTTTCTTGGTTGAGCCTCAAAACCAAGGTCGAGCCGGGACATGGTGGGAGCCGAGTCATGAGTGGAGATTGGCGGAGGCTACACCAAGTCTGCGGGGTTTGCAGTGGTTCACCATAAAACCACTTGGTTACTCGGTTGAGCCACAAAACCAAGGCCGAAGACTCGCCGGAGGAGTGTGGCCGGCCAGGCCGGTTCAACTGCCCAGGAGGGGTGGTCAAACCACCTAGGGCCAGTCTAATCGCCCAGGTGGGGCAGTCTGATCGCCCGGGTCGCAGCAACCGAGAAGCTTCGAAGCGGAGGACACGCGACATGATCACAAGAGTTGCATTGGTGCAACGCAAGCTTACGGTGGATGCGCATCCGTCCGATGGTGCTGAACTGAAGACTTACAAATTTGCCCTTGAGGGGCTTGTATCCCTAGTTGCTAGTAAGGGTAGTTTAGTCTTTTGGTTGCCCACATATAAACAGTTGAGTTGTGGGATGCCAGCCAACTCTTGGAACCCTAGCTCATTTCCCTTTGCTATTTCCCTTGCTATTTTTCTTAGGAATTTCTAGGACTAGCTTGAGAGCTTCATGGTGAGATCTTGAGAGAGGGATGGATGACCGGGTGGCAAGCTAGACCTTGTATGAACCTTCATGGTATGTATAGATGATTCGGCGTGGTTCCTCAAGGCCTTGTGTTGCCTCTCCCGTTTGTCTTTTTGGTGATTTTCGGAGCTCTTTCTTGTGATTTTCGTGGTGGAGTTTTGAGGGCGATTTCTTGCGGGATTCTTGTTGGGTGTCACGTATGAGGACCTTGTGCCTCTTTGGCTGGTGACTTTGCTCCAAGAACTCCCTTCCATCGACCTCGGTTTGGTGTTTTTTCGAGTTGCTCGAGTTCATAACCTAGAGGGCCAAGATCCGCGATTCCCTTTGATTGAGGGCGTTTCGGTGCAATTCCTTTGGTGGAGAGGTTGCCCAGGAGGTAGCCCAGGTATCCCCGAAGTTTCGCTGCAATCCGTGGGGTGAATCGGGAGATCGGGCGATGAGAAGTTGAGGGTTGACCCACGGCCAGTTTTTCTGGGAGGGGCGGTCTAACCGCCATAGAGGGGCGTTCTAACTGCTCTGGGTCTCCTAGGTGGAAAGTTTGATTTTGCCGGATCTTTCTCTATGAGTTCGTTCGCCTTGATCAGAGGAGCGTTCTGGTGAAATCTTAGCTCGTTTCGGTGCTGTTTGCTAGGAGTTCTTGACTTGAGTTCGTTGCTGGGTACAGGAGGTTAGACCGCCCCTGGTAGCCGGTCTAACCGGCCCTAGGCCCCTGGGTGAAGTTTTGGTTTTCGCCAAGATTCCCTGGTAGCTAGCTTGGCCTTGACAAGAGGATTGAGAGCCTGTGTGGTTCGAGGACCGGTGGTAGGTCGCTTCCTGGTGTGATGAGTGATTGACAACGTGGTGCAGACTGATTCTTGGCTAAGTATTGCAGGTGCAGGTTGCGGCTTGACTGGTGTTGGTGCAGGTGAAGAACAAGCGTGAAAGGTCGTTGCTGGTGAGGCCTCCAGGTGTCGAGAAGACAAGTAGGCTTGGTTCGAGGGACCCGGTAGACAGCAGGGTCAAGTGCGGGCCGCATGGTGGCAAGAACGGCAAGATGAAGTCATGGACGGTTTCTTGGTTGAGCCTCAAAACCAAGGTCGAGCCGAGACTACGTGGGAGCCGAGTCATGAGTGGTGATTGGCGGAGGCTACACCGAGTTCGCCGGTTTTCCGATGGTTCACCAGAAAACCACTAGGTTCCTTGGTTGATCCACAAAGCCAAGACCGAAGACCGAAGACGGAGGTGCAGCAGCATCGGACCGGTCTGACCGGTGGGTACCGGTCTGACCGGTGAGGAGCACCGGTCTGGCCGGTGTGCGACGACGCAGTCCGGAGTCTTTCAATCGGAGGACACGCGTCGGGATCGCAAGGCTTGCGTCGGGGCTAAGCAAGTTTGCAGTCGCTGGGCATCCGTCCGATGGTGCGAAGACAAAGATTCCCAAAGTGCCCCTCGGGGGGATGTATCCTAGTATTACGCCTTAGGGGTAATTTAGTCTTTCGGCTTGCCTCCATATAACCCAAGTGGTGAGAGGATGGCAGCCATCTCTTGGAAGCCTAGCTCATTTTGTTTTGCTATTTTCCTCTTCTTTTTTTCCTTTGGAATTTCTAGGACTAGCATGAGAGCTTCATGGTGAGATCTTGTGAGAGGGAAGGATGATCAGGCGGCAAGCTAGACCTTGTATGAACCTCTTTGGTATGTATAGATGATTCGGCGTGGTTCCTCAAGGCTTGGATGTGTCTTTCTCGTTTCTCCTTTTTGGTGATTTTCGGAGCCCTTTCTTGGCGATTTTCTTCTAACGGATACGAGGCCCTTCTCTTTGGGATTTGGTGGGGGATGTATGCTTGAACCCTTCGTGGTTCTTTTCCCTTTGATTCCCCTCCCAAATCCGTGAGCAAAGGGGCTCGATTTGGGGTTTTCACCTCTCTAGAGTTAGAGGCGTTCTTGGTGGGATTTCTCTGATTCCTCTCGATTTAGCAAGTTTTGGTGGACCAAATCTTGGCTATGGAGTGCCCATGAGGTGTTCTTACTATCCCCAAAGTCTTGTGCAAATCCGTGGAGCGATTCAGGAGATCGGGACTTGGATTTGGGGGTGTTGACCCGCAGGCGCTGTTCATCCCGAGAGCTCAGGTCACACCGGTCTGACTGGTGCCTCTCACCGGTCTGACCGGTGCAGACTCTTTGTTGAGTTTTGCTCGAGTGAACGTCTTGGTGATTTCCCTGTTGTCTTGTGTTGCTGCTGTTCCGAGTTTGCTTTGGTTTGGAGCTCAGAAGGTCAAGTTTGTGGTTTTGGGGCTTCCTGGCCTGGACTGGTCTGTCCGGCGTGCTACACCGGCCTAACCAGTGTAGGAGTTTTCTGTGGAAGTTCTCAGGTTTTGTCAGGGTGCTCCAGCAGGGACCGGTCTGACCGGTGTGTGCAACCGGTCTGACCGGTGTAGTCCAGTAGCTGCTCGAGTTGGTTTTTCCGCTGCGTTCTCGGGTTAGCTTCGGTGGTTGTTGGTTCCTAGGACCAGTAGCACTCCAGTGGCTGCGTGGTCTTGGCCAACTTGGGTAGTTGAGTCGGAGACGTGTTTTGAAAGTCGTGTTCATCTTGTTGGAGTTTCCATCTCTTTCGAGAAGAATTTTTATCGGCTCCCATTCACTCCCCCCCTCTCTGGTCGCCAGTTTCGGTCCTTCAAGTTGTATAAGAGCCGGTTACGGATCTTCGGATTCTAACCAGTCTAATATCCAAGGATGGCGTACCAGGAATGGGGTTCGGGTCCTCCGCACTTCGATGGCAAAAACTACCAGATGTGGCATAGCCGGATGGCGGCGTTCCTCCGCGAAAAGGGTCAGATCCTTTGGGATGTTATGGTGAACACAGCTTATGTTTATCTGATTAACTTCCTTGCTACGGGATCGAGGGACATGTTCGACGCCAACAACAAGGCGATCGACTACTTGTCAGTCCGAATTTGATCGGGTTCAGACAGAGGACTTAGCTTGTAGGATTTGGGAGCAGTTGAAGGATGCTCATGCAGGGAATGCTCAGGTTCAGGCTCGGATGTACGCGACTTACCAGAGATAGTACGAGAACTTCACTCATCTCCCCGGCGAGTCCGTCGATACCCTTTTCCAGCGGTTTACGGTTGTGGTGAACAACATGAGAGCCAATGTGGCCGTGCTCCCATACGATGATCATGATAGAGCCGTGAAGCTCTTGCACTCATTGGATGCACCGTATGGGATGGAAAGGTCGAGGCTATTCTTGAGTACGAGAAGTATGACACCCTGACCATGAACGAGCTGTTCTCGAAGCTCAAGTCGGCTGAGTTGGACCGTGGTATGACAGCCAAGATCGAGAGCCCGACTGACTCTCATAGTCTTGCTCTCGTCGGTGGCAAAGGTGCTAAGTCTAACGCTAACGCATCCTCCAGGATGTACTCTCTGTCTTCTTTGATGTCTTTGCCAGACGAGGAGTTCGACGTGCTTGGAGAGGACGAGCTGGCGTTGCTGACCAGGTGGTTCGAGAGGTTGCACGAGAACCGGGTGAACACAAGGAGGAATCCACGGACATGCTTTCAGTGCGGCAAGCCTGGACACTTCATCGCCGACTGTCCGGAGAAGATGGAGATCAAGGATGGCTACAAGGTCGGCTACAAGCACCGGTCGAACAAGGACGGCAAGTACCGATCAAGGCGCGATCATAAGCACAAGAACAAGCACAAGGATGAGCGACGATCGAGGAAGAAGGACGGTCGCGGCAGGAAGGCCCGAGCGATGGTCGGAGCGAGCGACGTCGACTCTAGCTCCGCCTACTCTTCCTCGAGCTCGAGCAGTAGTGAAGATGAAGGTGATTGGCGCAAGAACAAGAAGTCATCCAAGAACTTGAGCGGGCTGAGCTGCTACGCGAGAGATGGCTTCTGCGGCATGGCTCGTAGCTCCGGCAACAAGAAGAGTCACTAGAGCGACTCGGACTCCGACTCCGAGGATGAGGTACGTGACGAGCTTCCCTTCTTGCGTGAGGAGAATGAGCGTCTTGGCAAGTTGCTTGATAATCGTGATGACATGCTTAGAGAGGCAAAGAAGATGAGGAAAGAGCTCAGGGCCTCACTAGAAGATGCTAGGAACCGAGTAGCTGAGCTAGAAACCCAGAACCTTGATGCTAAGCTTGAGATAGATTCGCTTAAGGCTTCACCTGTGGTTTCTGATGAGATTGATTGTTGTGATTGCTCTGTGTACCTAGCTGATCTTACTTCTCTTAAGGATAAGCATGCTTCTACTTGTGATGAACTAGATGTGCTTAGGGTTGAAGTGGCTGAGCTTAAATCTAGACCTGCTCTGCTAGGTGCTTGCACTTCTTGCCCTGTTTTGCATGGAAAGATTGATGAGATGCATGCTTACACTGTTTCTCTTGAGGCTAAGTTGAAAGAACCTGTTCCCACTTCTTGCTCTACTTGTGAAGTGCATGCTTTGAAAAATCTGGAACTTGCACATTATGTGGATCACTTGCAGGATGAGAATGATGAGTTGAGGAAAATGATGGGTTGGTTGTCGGGTCATGAACCACAGCTTAGGATGATGATAGAGGCATACAAGTGCTATGATGGGCAAACGCTTGGCTCGGATAAGATTGGAGAGTGTAGTGGTGAGGGAGGAGAGAAAATTGGTGATATCCCAGCTCCACCAAAAACCTTCCACAAAAATGCCTATGGTCCTAAGGCCAACCCACTGAGAAACAAACTTGACACAACCCCAGATCCTCCTATATTTCCTCGCCCAACAAATGATTTCCAAAAACCGGTGAAGTTTGTGAGCTCCAAGGAGAGTGAGGTTGGAGAGAAGAAGGGTGAGAAGCCGAGTGAGGGGAAACCAAGTGAGCAGCCTCAACCCAAGCCTAAACCTAAGCTCATACGGTTTCAGTGTGACTATTGTGGGAGAGATGGTCACAAGGGTGAGTTTTGCTTCAAGAGGAAGCGTGAGGAGAGAATGGCTAAGGAGTGGGCTAACAAGGACAGGTATCGCCCTTCAAATGGTGTACCTGAGCCTCGTATGCAGATGCCTAGGGCCAAGGCGATTGTGAGGACGGTTCCGGCTTGGGGAGATCGAAAGGTGGCAGGAGGTGCTGCTGGCCGAGCACCACCGGTTAGACCGGTGCACTCCACCGGTCAGACCGGTGCTGGTCTGGGTAGACAGCAGTTCGGTTTCCGTGCTCGTGCGGATGCTCGGTTCGGTTTTGGTGGTCGTGGTTCTGGTGGTTGGCATGGAGAGTTTGCAGGTGGTCAGTTTGCTAGACGTTCTCCACCTCGTGCTCAATACGAGGGTGGGAGGAGTCGTAGCTTTGAGATGGAGAGAAGGAACGGTTCACGGTCTTCTTTTCGTGGTTTTCGTTCTCCTCCAGCTAGACAGGGATGGATCCCTCGTGGTAGTTCCCGTGGTGGTTTTCGTGGTGGTAGCTTTGATAGGCGTGGTGATTTGGTTTGTGCTACCCCACTTTGGAGCAAATGGCTCGGCACTAGTTTTACTCGTTTGGTACTAACCCCGGTGCTGAGTTGTTTGTTCACTCACATGCTCGTTTTTGAATTTCAGGTGGGAGACTTGAGGAACGTTTGGTTGATTGACTCCGGTTGCTCGAGGCATATGACCGGAGACAAGGGGTGGTTCTCAAGTCTCGTCCCGGTGGTGTCCAAGACATACATCACCTTTGGGGACAGTGGGTGAGGGCATGTGCTTTCAGAAGGTGAGATTAAGGTAAGTGAGAAGGTCACTCTCAGGCATGTTACTCTTGTTCAATTGCTCGGATTCAATTTGCTTTCAGTTTCCCAACTTTTGGATGAGGGTTTTGAGGTGTTGTTTCGGCCTGGTGGTTCTCGGATTTTGGATTCTCGAGGGGACCTAGTTTGCATGGTCGTTCCCGAGGGTCAAGTGTTCCGAGCGAATTTCTCTCAGTCTTCTGGTGTGGAGCGTTGTTTCTTGGCTGGTTCTTCGAGTGAGTTGTGGAAGTGGCATAGGAAGTTGGGTCACTTAAGCTTTGACCTTTTGTCTCGCTTGAGTAAACTCAATTTGGTCCGAGGATTGCCATGGCTGAGGTTTGAGAAAGAGTTGGTTTGTGCGCCGTGTCGGCATGCTAAGATGGTAGCTTCTTCCCATCCACCCCTCACCGATGTGATGACGGAGCGTCCATGCGAGCTGATCCATATGGACCTTGTTGGCCCAGCTCGTGTGCGATCTGTGGGTGGGAAGTGGTACGTCCTGGTTGTGGTGGACGACTACTCTCGGTATGCGTGGGTTTTCTTTCTTGAGGAGAAAGGGGAGACGTTTGGTTTTGTTTGAGATCTTGTCTTGAGGTTGAGAAACGAGAGGCACGGAGATGCCATACAAGTGATCCGCAGTGACAATGGCTCAGAATTTAAAAACTCTCGCTTCGAAACCTTTTGCGATGACTTGGGTATTGAATACCAGTTTTCGAGTCCATATACGCCTCCCCAGAATGGCGTGGTTGAAAGGAAAAACAGAACCTTGTGCGAGATGGCTCGGACGATGCTCGATGAGCATAGGACTCCGAGGAGGTTCTGGGCTGAGGCGGTGCATACCGCGTGCTATGTGTCGAACAGGATTTACCTCAGGGTTCACAAGAAGAAAACATGCTATGAGTTGATGCACGGTCGCGCACCCAAGGTGAGTCACTTTCATGTGTTTGGGTGCAAATGCTTTATCCTGAAGAAAGGTAAGAAGTTCGAGGCTAGGTCTGTCGATGGCATTTTCTTTGGTTACGCGTCTCATTCTAGAGCCTTTCGATTGCTCAACCTTGGAACTAATCAAATTGTGGAGACTTGCGAGGTAACCTTCGACGAGACACAGCCACGTAGTCAGCTTGTTTTTGAGTGTGCAGGTGACGATGAACTTGGCAAGGAGATTTTTCAGGAGGAGGAGCATGAACATGGAGATGATGAAGACGGCGGTGTGGTGCCCGCGGCTGAGCATGTACCTACTACTTCGACTACGGTGATGAACGGGCCCTCTCCCACACCTACAACGACAAATCCAGATCAAGGCGAAGCTGCTATTAAGGGGGAGGTAGCATCAAGGCGAGAACCTCCCCGGCGAGTTCAAGTGGATCACCCAGCTTCGAGGATCATCAGCGACATCAATGAACGCATTACACTGTCGAGGTTTCGAAACAATTCTCACTTTGCTCATGCTGCTTTTGTTGCTACTTTTGAGCCCAAAGACATTGGACACGCATTATCTGATCACAATTGGGTTTATTCGATGCATGAGGAGTTGGAGAATTTTGAGAGGAACCAAGTTTGGGAGTTGATGGATCCTCCACCAGGGTGTAAGCCATTTGGGACAAAATGGGTGTGGAAAAACAAGGAGGGAGAGAAAGGAGAAGTGGTGAGAAACAAGTCGAGGTTGGTGGCGTAAGGGTATAGTCAGAAAGAGGGGATCGACTACGAGGAGACCTTTGCTCCTGTAGCCCATTTGGAGGCGATTAGGATCCTTCTAGCTTTTTCCGTGGCTAAAGGGTTCAAATTGTACCAAATGGATGTCAAGAATGCTTTCCTAAACGGTGTTTTGGAGGAAGTAGTGTATGTGAGGCAACCACCAGAATTTAGGAGTGAGAAGTACCCCCATCAGGTGTACAAGTTGAGGAAGGCGTTGTATGGGTTGAAGCAGGCGCCTAGAGCTTGGTACGGTAGGTTGAGGGGGTTCTTGTTTGAGAGAGGTTTTGAGATGGGGAAGGTCGATCAGACCTTGTTTCTCCTCAGGCAGGGCAAGGATATCCTGATTGTGCAGGTATACGTGGATGATATTGTCTTTGGTGGCTCGTCTAAATCTTTGGTTGCAAGGTTTGCAAAAGACATGAGCAGGGAATTTGAGATGAGCATGATGGGTGAGTTGCAGTTCTTCCTCGGTCTTCAGATCAAGCAGTCGAAGGAAGGAACATTTGTGCACCAAGCCAAGTACACCAAGGACATTGTGAGGAAGTTCAAGATGGAGGACTCCAAGGCCATGGCGATGCCTATGAGTACGACTACAGCTCTTGATGCGGACGAGGAAGGTGAACACGTGGACCAGAAGGAGTACCGAAGCATGATCGGGTCACTCCTCTACTTGACGGCGACGACGCCGGACATCCAATTCTCGGAATGTTTGTGCGCTCGTTTTCAAGCGTCTCCGAGGACCTCGCATCGGCAAGCAGTCAAGCGCATATTCAGGTATTTGCGACATACTCCCGACTTCGGCCTTTGGTACTCCGTGTCTTCTTCTTTGGCTCTTCATTTATTTTCGGACGCGGATTTTGCCGGGTGTCGGTTGGATAGGAAGTCCACTTCTGGGACTCGCCAGTTCTTGGGTTCTTCTTTGGTGTCTTGGTCTTCCCACAAATAATCGAGTGTTGCTCAATCCACTACCGAGGCAGAATATGTGGCCACAGCTTGTTGTTGCACTCAGCTCCTTTGGATCACATACACCATGAGTGACTTTGGTGAGGAGTATACCCATGTCCCACTTCAATGTGATAGCACGAGTGCCATAAGTGTTGCAAACAACCCAGTGCTCCATTCCAAAACCAAGCACATAGAAGTGAGGTATCATTTCCTGAGAGACAACGTAGAGAAAGGGAAAATCGCTTTGATCCATGTACCCACACATGACCAGCTAGCCGATATTTTCACCAAACCCCTAGATCAAGCAACTTTCACTCATTTGAAGGGGAAGCTTGGTGTTTGTTTGATTTCTTGAGTTGGGTGTGTGGGAGCTCCTTTGTAGCATATGTATAGCTTTCCTTTGTGCCTTCTTGCATTTTGCATTGCATTTGTATCATGATGTATAGGAATCTTTGTATTTTAGGTTGCATGCATTTTGTACCATATGCATTTTGTAGGAAAGCTTCTCCTATGTACATTGTTCACCATGGTATGATATATATGTCTTTGTGAGCTTGTTTGGTATGATATGGATTAGTGTGGCTTAGCTCTTGATGATCTTGAGTTATATCCATGGTTGATAGCTATGTTTTTCAAAAATGTCATATGTATGCTCTCTTGTGAGTAAATGCCTTTATATGATCTTGACATGTTTTTGTGGCTTGGCTATGCTTAATTTGTGGTTGGATAGCTTATTTTGATCATATGGGGCCAAAGGCTCATTTGCCGTCATGAATGTTTAGCCCCCATGCTTTATCTTGTGGAGGGGCATAAGTTCCTTTTTGTCGCAAAGACATTTCATGTGCCAATTATAAATCTGAAAATGAAATGTAAATTGCTTGGAAAATGTGCTCCCATGTCATATGTGCTTAATTTACTTGCTTTTGGGTGCTAAACCGTTGCATGTTGCTTACCAATGAGAAGTCTCATATTTAGAAGTAAGCACATGGCTCGGTGGCTTTGACATGACATGAGGTGCTTGTGGGTGTTTATAATGGTCTTATGCTTAAAATGGTTGTCCTAGCATGAAGTTTGTGTAGCTTTGCTATTTTGACATGTTTTGATCATGTTTAGGACTTTGCTCATGAGAGGGTGATTTTTCGCAAAAATAGTCATTTCTATCTTAGCTTCGCCCAATGGTTGTGAAACTTGGTGATCTTGTAGTTTTTGTCCATACGAAGCTATAGACTATCTAACTTGCTCATTTGGAGGTGTGTAGCATGCTATGTTGAATTTTGTCTATTTGAGAAGCTCTAGGTTGCACTTTTTGCATTTTTGGCTTAATTCATGCATTGTCAACAAGGGGGAGAAGTTTGAGCATGTTTTGGCTTGCTGCATGCATTTATGAGGTTTCCAAGTGGTTTCGAGCTAGTTTTGAGCTCGTGCAGTTCCCAGTATTTCCCAGGTGGTCATCAGCCTGACCAGTGGGATGCACCAGCCTGACCGGTGTGAGTATCAAGTGCTGGACGATCTTGTCCACCGGTCTGACCGGTGAGGAGGACCGGTCTGACCGGTCAGAGCAAAGCTGAAGCAGCTGCTCTGTTTCGCGAAGTGGTTTGCATGCATTCGTCCAGGGGGAGTTGCATTAGTTCAGGGGGAGCTTGCATGTGTGCAGGGGGAGCTCTTTGTGGTTTTCGAGCTTTGGATTGGTGGTTTGTACTCTTTGCTTAAGCATGGTTTTGTTTCGGATGTGTCGAGCCGTTGCCCTTGCCTAAGGGGTCCGAGACTTGTCTTCTTCAAGTGATCTTGCTCTTTGCCTTTCTTTTGGCTTTCGATCGCTTGTTGGAGTTTCTTTTAGTCGTTTCTTTTCTTTTCCTTTTCTCTTTGGTTACCAAAACGTGTGTGTTGTCAGTGCACTCATCAAGGGGGAGATTGAGAGCCGGTGTGGTTCGAGGACCGGTGGTAGGTCACTTCCTGGTGTGATGAGTGATTGACAACGTGGTGTGAACAGATTCTTGGCTAAGTATTGCTGGTGCAGGTTGCGGCTTGACTGGTGTTGGTGCAGGTGAAGAACAAGCGCGAAAGGTCGTTGCTGGTGAGGCCTCCAGGTGTGGAGAAGACAAGTAGGCTTGGTTCGAGGGACCCGGTGGCCAGCAGGGTCAAGTGCGGGCCGCATGGTGGCAAGAATGGCAAGATGAAGTCATGGACGGTATCTTGGTTGAGCGTCAAAACCAAGGTCGAGCCGGAACTACGTGGGGGCCGAGTCATGAGTGGTGATTGGCGGAGGCTACACTGAGTTCGCGGGGTTTCCGGTGGTTCACCAGAAAACCACTGGGTTCCTTAGTTGATCCACAAAGCCAAGATCGAAGACCGAAGACGGAGGTGCAGCAGCATCGGACCGGTCTGACCGGTGGGTCTGACCGGTCTGACCGGTGGGTACCGGTCTGACCGGTGAGGAGCACCGGTCTGACCAGTGTGTGATGACGCAGTCCGGACACTTCAAAGCGGAGGACACGCATCGGGATCACAAGGCTTGCGTCGAGGCTAAGAAAGTTTGCGATCGCTAGGTATCCGTCCGATGGTGCGAAGACAAAGATTCCCAAAGTGCCCCTCGGGGGTGTGTATCCTAGTATTAGGCCTTAGGGTAATTTAGTCTTTGGGCTTGCCTCCATATAACCCAAGTGCTGAGAGGATGGCAGCCATCTCTTGGAACCCTAGCTCATTTTGTTTTGCTATTTTCCTCTTCTTTTTTCCTTTGGAATTTCTAGGACTAGCTTGAGAGCTTCATGGTGAGATCTTGTGAGAGGGAAGGATGATCATGCGGCAAGCTAGACCTTGTATGAACCTCTTTGGTATGTATAGATGATTCGGCGTGGTTCCTCAAGGCTCGGATGTGTCTTTCCCGTTTCTCCTTTTTGGTGATTTTCAGAGCCCTTTCTTGGCGATTTTCTTGTGACGGATTCGAGGCTCTTCTCTTTGGGATTTGGTGGTGGATGTATGCTTGAACCCTTCGTGGTTCTTTTCCCTTTGATTCCCCTCCCAAATCCGTGAGCAAAGGGGCTCGATTTTGGGGTTTTCTCCTCTCTAGGGTTATAGGCGTTCTTGGTGGGATTTCTCCGATTCCTCTCGATTTAGCAAGTTTTGGTAGACCAAATCTTGGCTACGGAGTGCCCATGAGGTGTTCCTACTATCCCCAAAGTCTTGTGCAAATCCGTGGAGCGATTCGGGAGATCGGGAGTTGGATTTGGGGGTGTTGACCCGCGGGCGCTGTTCATCCCGAGAGCTCAGGTCACACCGGTCTGACCGGTGCCTCTCACCGGTCTGATCGGTGCAGACTCTTTGTTGAGTTTTGCTCGGGTGAACGTCTTGGTGAGTTCCCTGTTGTCTTGTGTTGCTGTTGTTTCGAGTTTGGTTCGGTTTGGAGCTCAGAAGGTCAGGTTTGTGGTTTTGGGGCTTCCTGGCTTGGACCGGTCTGACCGGCGTGCTACACCGGCCTGACTGGTGTAGGAGTATTCTTTGGAAGTTCTCAGGTTCTGTCAGGGTGCCCAGCAGGGACCGGTCTAACCGGTGTGTGCAACCGGTCCGACCGGTGTAGTCCAGTAGCTGCTCGAGTTGGTTTTTCCGCTGCGTTCTCGGGTTAGCTTCGGTGGTTGTTGGTTCCTAGGACCAGTAGCACTCCAGTAGCTGCATGGTCTTGGCCAACTTGAGTAGTTGAGTCGGAGACATGTTTTGGAAGCTGTGTTCATCTTGTTGGAGTTTCCATCTCTTTCGAGAAGAATTTTTATCGGCTTCCATTCACTCCCCCCTCTCTGGTCACCAGTTTCGGTCCTTCAAGGATCCACTGGGTGAAACCGTGGAGAGTTTTAGAGCTCGGAGGAGCTTGTTCGGTGGATTTCTCGATTACTGTTGACGCCTGTTAACGTATACTTTTATATGTCAACTAAACATGGAGAATGACTAAAAATTAATTAGATCACCTTGTTAGGGTTTACACTAACATATTTCCATGAGTTTTGGTGAAGTTGTGATTTGCATGGACTAAACAGGAAAACAGCAGAATTAGCGAGACATACGACTCCAAAGATGTGTCCCAATCGTACTCCGATCTAACTCCTACAAAAGAGAAACCTAGAAGTACTTCAAAGGAAGAATCAAAGTACAACATTGTGAAGAGCTCGTCGAGATGATCGAACGCATATATCATTTGCCATATTCGGAGTCCAGAATCAGAAGATATTCGTCGCAGAGCGGAGTTCGGTAAAACGGGCATAACTTCATCATCCGGACTCCGTTTGACACAAATTATAGTTTTTCGGAAACGGCACGACGACGCGCACGCACCCACCAAAGATGGGCCTGAAGCTCCACAGTGGGAGACCGACCAGCCTCCTTACAGGGCCGATCGGTCTGGCCCTGCTGCCAAACGGGACCTGCTTCTGGTGTGTTCTAGAAGGTTCCTCCACCGACCTATAAAACCACATCTTGGCCGTAGATCAAGGTCGGTTGGATCGTATGGTGGCGAGGCACCTCCTCAGGACTATATAAACAGACCCCAGACCCCCTGGTTCAATCATCTTCTCATTAGCTATCTATAGAGCAAAAGTTAGGGTTTCATATTAGAAGAGAGAGATCCCTCTAGTTGTCTAGTTCAACTAGTTCTAGTTCTAGTTCTAGATCTAGTTCTTCTAGTTCATCTAGTTGTAAGATCAAGGAGAGAGGTGAGGAGAAAGCTGGATATCCGGACCTGTCGGATCTTCATCAACATTGTACATCTACAGCAACTAGTTCGTTCTTCAGCAATCTCCAGGTTCTTTATTTATTAATTCTAAGTTCTCTATTTATTTATTTTCATTCAGTATTTACTTTAAGTTTATTTATTAGATTCCCGCTTGCATCAAGTGCTCTAGTCTTTGCAACGCTAGAGTAGTAATCTTTAGATTAGGCGTGGTGCTTAGTCTAGTGGTTACCTGGAATTGCACCCAATCCCACGGATAGTTAGTGGTAGCCCCAGGTGGTGACAGCCCTGACGGCCGACGTATTCCACCACGTTCGGATTGGTGTTTGTAGGACCGTAGTTGGAGCTTCCTAGCCCCCTTCTCATCCCTTTCCGCGGCTAGTGTTCTGATGTCCCAATATAAATAAACCCAAAAGTATCTCAGATTTTTTCAAATCGATTAGAGGCTTTAGAAACAATCTCTCTCCCAACATCATCAAACTTTTCGTAGGACGTTCTAAACTCTTTCTAGTACACTTCACGTTCCCCATGGAAATCGATACTCTGGAATACTCCCGGGTGAAGGCTACATCGGTATCTGTGCGCTTGCGGATTTTTCTGTTTGCGTTAATAAATACCAACAAGCTTTCTGGCGCTGTTGCCGGGGACATGGTAGCTGTGCTAGTTTAGAACCAAGTTCGTCCATTTATCCTTTTTCTTTTTACCACCTTTCTCATACCACCATCATGGATTCCACTCCTATTTATAAACTTTCCGCTCCAAAGGGCGAACTACTAGAGCCACCAAAATCATCACATCCAATTCTTACAGATGGCTACGAGATTCGCCTTGCTTTTATAGCAATGGTTCGGGAACAAACTTTCTCGGGAAAAGAAGGCGAAAATCCATATGTCCACCTTCGAGAATTTGAGCAATTGTGTTCATCCTTGAATATTCCTGGCATGAAACATGAGACCCTAAAATGGAAACTATTTTCGTTCTCTCTTTCTGAGAGAGCGAAACAATGGTATGCTCATAATTCTAGAAGTGTGAACGGAAATTGGGAGGAACTTCGAGACAAATTTTGTCTTGCTTTCTTCCCTACTTCTCATATTATCACTCTTCGTCTTGAAATTCTGAATTTTAAACAAAAAGAGAAAGAAACCGTAGGAGCAGCTTGGGCAAGATTTTCAAATTTAATCTCATCTGGCCCAGATTTGTCTTTGCCTGACCAAGTCCTTTTACAACACTTCCATTATGGCCTTAGCAAAGAAGCTGCCCTATTCCTCGATACATCTTCTGGTGGATCATTTTCACATATGACCGTTAGTGAGGGAAAAGTTATCCTTGACAAAATTCTTGAAAACACCCCATACACTGGCATCTACGATGAATTCCCCGAAGAAGAAGTCGAGCCAAGCCCCGAACCATTAGAGGAGGAACATGCAACCGAATTAGAAATTCCAATTGACTCATCTAGTAATTTGGTTGTCGAGGAACCTCTCGAAAAGGGAACGCAAACCCAACTAGAGGATGATGAACCATCTCCTCTAGAGCTTCCCTTTGCATTTGAGGAAGATATCTTTGAAGATTATGGAAACACCTCAAATTTTCCTATTCAAGCGAGACCTCTAGAAAAGACCACTCCATCTGATCCGCAGGAAGAAACGGTTAGCATAGAACATATCAAAAGTCTTTCTGCAATTATGAGTTATGAATGGTTGACCGAAGCGGAGTTATCACCTGAGGTAGCTCGAATCACCTCCCCTTCAACCATTCTCTTATGCCAAATTAGAGGGTTTGCTAGAGAAGTCCACTACAATCCTTCAGTCGGGATAAACATAATTTCAAAGGAGTTAGCCGATACTCTTTATCCCGACACGTCCTTAACTCCATCTCAAAAACTTTTACATGGTCCAACAGGATTTATTCTTGAAAGCCATGGAGTTTTAAGGACAGTTCCTGTTAGAATCAACAACTCTGAGATATATCTAGATTTTCATATTTATGACATCTCAGAGATTCCTCTCTTGATTGGCAGACCAATCATGAGGCTTCTACAGGAAAAACCACTACGAGGTCATTTAGACTTCAATGTTGGGAATTCCACTATAACTATTCCTCTTGCCCGATCTACAAACACAATAGTGGAACCCAAACCTAAGCAAGACCTTATTGAGGAGGCCTTAATGGCGTCTTTAGAAGAAATGGCCCAACCATCCTTCGACGTCGAACACTTCATTGAAGAAGAGGACGAGTTTGCAGAACCAATTGAGCTAGACCAAAATGAGAAACCTCCACCTCCTTCAATAGAGTTGAAACCTCTTCCTCCTGGTTTGAAATATGTCTTCCTACACAATAATCGACAAACCCCAGTAATCATCAGTGACAAACTTTCAAAAGAAGAAACACAAAAACTCGTCACTGTTCTTGAAAGACATAGATCAGCCATAGGCTACTCACTCGAAGACCTCAAGGGCATTAGTCCTGCTCTCTGCACTCACCGCATCCCTATCGATCCTAATTGCACACCTTCAAGGGAGCCACATTGCAGACTTAACAACGCTATGCAAGACGTTGTCAAGAAAGAGGTCCTTAAGCTCCTACACGTTGGGATTATTTACCCTGTGCCACATAGCGAGTGGGTTAGTCCTGTCCAAGTAGTGCCAAAGAAGGGAGGAATGACGGTTGTTAGGAATGAGAAGAACGAACTCATCCCTCAACGAGTTATCACTGGGTGGCGTATGTGCATTGATTATAGAAAACTCAATAAGGCTACAAAGAAAGATCACTTCCCGTTACCCTTCATTGATGAAATGTTGGAACGGCTTGCAAAGCACTCTTTCTTTTGTTTCCTTGATGGTTATTCTGGGTATCATCAAATCCCAATCCACCCTGATGACCAAAGTAAGACCACTTTTACATGCCCGTATGGAACTTACGCATACCGACGAATGTCGTTCAGGTTATGCAATGCTCCGGCTTCCTTCCAACGGTGCATGATGTCTATTTTCTCTGATATGATCGAGAAAATCGTGGAGGTATTCATGGACGATTTCACCGTCTATGGAAAAACCTTCGACAATTATTTGGAGAATTTAGATAAAGTCTTACAACGGTGTGAAGAAAATTCCTTAGTCCTGAACTGGGAGAAATGTCATTTTATGGTTCGGGAAGGAATAGTGCTAGGACACAAGGTGTCCGAATGTGGTATAGAAGTGGATAGAGCAAAGATTGAAGTTATTGAACAACTTCCACTTCCCACGAATGTGAAAGAAATCCGTAGCTTTCTGGGACATGCAGGGTTCTATAGGCGCTTTATTAAAGACTTCTCTCAAATCGCTAGACCCCTGACTAGTCTCTTAGCTAAAGATGCACCTTTCATCTTTACTGATGAGTGCCATGAATCTTTTCAAATCCTTAAGAAGGCACTCATTTCAGCTCCAATCATTCAACCACCTGATTGGAATATTCCTTTTGAGATCATGTGTGATGCTAGCGACTTTGCGGTTGGTGCTGTTTTAGGCCAAACCAAGGATAAGAAGCATTATGCCATATCCTATGCTAGCAAAACCTTGTCTGGACCACAGTTCAATTATGCCACAACTGAAAAAGAGCTGTTGGCTGTTGTCTTTGCTATAGACAAGTTTAGATCTTACTTAGTGGGGGCAAAGGTAATTGTTTATACCGATCATGCTGCTCTTAAGTACCTCCTCACTAAGAAAGATGCTAAGCCTAGGCTAATTCGATGGATTCTTCTACTCCAAGAGTTTGATATTGAAATTAGAGATAAAAAGGGAGTAGAGAATTCAGTAGCCGACCACTTGTCTAGGCTACAACATAAGGAAAAACACGATCTACCCATAAATGACTACCTAAGGGATGACACCCTGCTCAAGATAACACACTCCGATCCATGGTATGCAGACATCGTGAACTTTATAGTCACAGGCTATGTCCCACCTGGTGCAGACAAAAGAAAGTTAATCCATGAGAGTCGTTTGCACCTATGGGATGAGCCATACCTTTTTCGAGTTTGCGCCGATGGATTGTTGAGAAGATGTGTCCCTAAGGCTGAGGCAATTCAAATTATGGAAAGATGTCATGCTTCACCATATGGAGGACATTATGGATCATTCCGGACACATGCCAAGATATGGCAGAGTGGCTTTTTCTGGCCAACGATGTATGCAGATACAAAGGAGTTTGTCAGGAGATGCCACCGTTGCCAAAAACATGGAAACATTAATACACGAGATGCTATGCCTCTCATGAACAATCTCCAAATTGAACTTTTTGATGCTTGGGGGATTGATTTTATGGGGCCATTTCCTAATTCTGGGAATTGTGAATACATCTTGGTAGCTGTAGACTATGTGTCCAAATGGGTAGAAGCACTACCATGTCGAACAAATGATTCCAAACATGCAAAAAAAAATGTTCCATGAAATCATTTTTCCTCGTTTTGGTACACCACGGATGGTCATAAGCGATGGAGGTCCTCACTTCATCGATAAAAGCTTCCGAAAGTACCTAGCAGATCATGGAATTCGTTACAACATCGCTACTCCTTATCATCCCCAAACTAGCGGTCAAGCGGAAACATCTAATAAACAAATCAAGAATATTCTACAAAAGACCGTAGATGAAATGGGGAAGGGATGGAAGGACAAGCTTCCAGATGCACTTTGGGCTTACCAAACTGCATTCAAAACACCAATAGGCATGTCACCTTATCAACTTGTATATGGGAAAACATGCCACTTGCCTGTTGAATTAGAGTTTAAAGCTCATTGGGCAATCAAGAAATGGAATATGGACCTCCACCTAGCTGGTAAGAATCGTCTAATGCAACTCTCTGAGCTAGAGGAATGGAGAGAAAAAGCATATCACAACTCTAAGATTTACAAAGAGAGAACAAAAAGATGGCATGATAAGAGAATTAAGCACAAGGAGTTTAAGCCCGGAGACAAAGTCCTACTATTCAATTCAAGGGTTAAGCTCTTTGGACATGGTAAGTTGCGAAGTAAGTGGGATGGACCATATAATGTCGTCGACACTTCAACACATGGAGCCATCACCATCCAAGATGATTCAGGTAACACATTCAAGGTAAATGGTCATCGGTTGAAAGTCTTTCTAGAACCGGAAAAGTTAGAAGAAATTGACTTGATTGAATTCTTTCAAGTCAATGATCTACTCTAAAAAGAGTCAGCAAAAAAAAACTCTAGGCAACAAAGGCTTAAGTGGCCAACCGCTAACGCTTAACATGTTCCACAAGTTTTGTTGTCTATTTGAGTTTAGCAGGATTTGGAGCATAAGAAGGAGTAAGACACGATAGTTTAGAGGCGTACGACCACTTGATAGAGCACAATCTTAACCGTCATCATCATCAATGCCCCATCAAGGAAGGTCAACACCACCACTACTGTCTACCTTACTTCACCATTACCAATCGACTATGTCAACATTCAGCTTGGGGGAGGGCATCCCCCATTTATCCAGGTAAGTATTCTTATTCTTTTTGTCTTATTAGCTAGTTTTATATATATATTTGCTTTGCTAGATATAGTGAGTCTTAATTACAGTCCTTGTCTGTTAGAGTCAAAATAAATAAAAGAGAGTATGTTTCTGCTAGATGGCTTTGATTGATCTCGATGATATATGCTTGGAAATGATGAATAGTTGCTCCGCCATAATTCCTCTTAAAAGTACTTACATTTCGGACTTAGATTCTCCTGAGGCTTTAAATACTTAATTGGCTCTAAACCCAACACCTGTGGGAAGCACATGCTTAATCTGAGTCTTAGCATTGAAGGATAAAGATTCATGAAGAGTTGAGCTGTTGTTTATCATTTTCCTGGAGATAGTTGATTCCTGGTTTTATCTTTCGAAAATCATGAAATGCTACATGATGAGTTCCTGTATTTATGACCCTCAAGAGTTTGTCATACACATCAAGATCATCCCACTCCACCATTTATGATGTTTCTGACATGGAAGTACGCATTTTCCATCAAGCCATATAGCTCATGCAACTCTAGGATATATCTCTCAATGTCAAAAAGATTCTGGGGCTACATTCGAGAAAAAAAAAGAGAAAGAAAAAGAGAAAAAAAGAGAGGAAAAAGTGAGATGAGAGAGGGAGAGAAAAGGACAAGTGTCATACTAGGCGAGTAGGGCCTACCTCCCTGAAAAAAATATATATAAATAAATAAATTTAGAGATGAATAATGGACGCGTGTCTGAGGGCGAGTAGAGCCCACATCTCTAAGGAGAGAGAAAAATGGACAAAAGTCCGGGGCGAGTAGAGCCCACCTCTCCAAGAATGGAAAGCCCAGATCTAAAAAGTCTTAGAAAGAGAGATATAGTCCAAGATGCATGAGAAGAAAAAGATACAAAAGGCTAAAGGCTTACCACCTTTCACCCTCATCCACACTATCATTCTGCCATACAGATCTTGCCAAGTGTGACTCCATACTTGAGAGGGTCATGCATAGGATCTCTGAGTTTTATTTTGCAAAAATCCCAGGATGATAGTTGATCAAAGAATTTGATATATACTGCTTGACTTGATTGTTCTGTCTTTTAATTGCTTATGATTTATGAAAAGGCTACGCACCATGGTTAAAGGTAAGACAGAGCAATTTTGTTGCGAGGAGAATTTATTTCTGATAACTATACTACTTTTGAGGCATGAAAGTGTAGTAGCAACTCCTGATCCATTGTTAAGTTATGCTTTGCTAGGGACTAGCAAAGGGTAAGCTTGGGGGAACTTGTTGACGCCTGTTAACGTATACTTTTATATGTCAACTAAACATGGAAAAAGACTAAAAATTAATTAGATCACCTTGTTAGGGTTTACACTAACATATTTCCATGAGTTTTGGTGAAGTTGTGATTTGCAGGGACTAAACAGGAAAACAGCAGAATTAGCGAGACATGCGACTCCAAAGACGTGTCCCAATTGTACTCCGATCTAACTCCTACAAAAGAGCAACCTAGAAGTACTTCAAAGGAAGATTCCAAGTACAACATTGCGAAGAGCTCGTCGAGATGATCGAAACGCATATATCATTTGCCATATTCGGAGTCCAGAATCAGAAGATATTCGTCGCAGAGCGGAGTTCGGTAAAACGGGCATAACTTCATCATCCGGACTCCGTTTGACACAAATTATAGTTTTTCGGAAACGGCACGACGACGCGCATGCACCCACCAAAGATGGGCCTCAAGCTCCACAGTGGGAGACCGACCGGCCTCCTTACATGGCCGATCGGTCTGGCCCAGCTGCCAAACGGGCCCCGCTTCTGGTGTGTTCCAGAAGGTTCCTCCACCGACCTATAAAACCACATCTTGGCCGTAGATCAAGATCGGTTGGATCGTATGGTGGCGAGGCACCTCCTCAGGACTATATAAACAGACCCCAGACCCCCTGGTTCAATCATCTTCTCATTAGCTATCTATAGAGCAAAAGTTAGGGTTTCATATTAGAAGAGAGAGATCCCTCTAGTTGTCTAGTTCAACTAGTTCTAGTTCTAGTTCTAGATCTAGTTCTTCTAGTTCATCTAGTTGTAAGATCAAGGAGAGAGATGAGGAGAAAGCTGGATATCCGGACCTGTCGGATCTTCATCAACATTGTCTTAGCCTTTCGAGGCCTTCGAGGAGTGGAGAGACAAGTAGGCTTGGCTCGATGGACCCGGTAGCCGAACGGGATCAAGTGCGGGCCGCACGGTGGCAAGAAAAGCAAGATGAAGTCGTGGACAGGAGCCGATCCTGGGTAGCGGCTCACGACCGGAGTCTACACGCGGGGTTTGCGGTGGTTCACCACAAAACTGTCGGGTTACTTGGTTGAGCCACAAAACCAAGACCGGAGGCTCGGCGGGCGGAGACGGGATCCGGGCGCGTCAAGAAGCTTCGATGCCAGGGGGCACACGGCGGGATCGCGGGGCTTGCGTCGGGAGGACGCGGACTGCGGCGAAGTCTTGGCCGCCTGATGAAAAGGATCGCTACTTGACCATCTTGCCCTTGAGGGGTGTGTATCTTCTTTTATGTTTTAGGGGTAGCTTGGTCATTTGCCCAACCGGAGAGACTTCATATATATAGCTCTAGGATTCCAGGGCTACTCATCCATCCGGACTGCTTCTCATTTTCCCTGCTCTTTAGGCTAGATTTTCTTCATGATTTTGTAGAGAATATGACCTCTTGTTGTATGGAAGCATTCATGGTTGCGTTGATTTCCTTCTCTTGGCTCGAGTGATTTTCGTGTCTTTTTCGGGCTATTTTGTGGGATTTTCATGTGCGGCTTGTTCCTTCGATTCTGAGGCATTTGTGTTCGGATTTCTTTGTGGGGATCATAGATAGATGTCTTGTGCATCTTTCTGCTTGATCTTGACCCCTCAAACTCCGGATTGGCCTCCGATTCGAGGATTTCAGTTGGAACCCTAGCTTTTTGTTTGAGCTTGGTTCGTTGTCGATTCCAGGCGATTTAGTTGGTTTGAGGCCTCAAGTTTCTGGGCATAGCATGCCGTAGGGACGCATCACATCTCCCCCAAATCTTGTCTCAATCCATGCAACCATTTGGGAGATCCGTGGAGGAGTAGGGGTAGTTTGACTTGCGTTTTCGAGCTTGACCTATTCTGTTCGTGATTGGCAGACCGTCCGCCACATGCTCATGGACCATCCTCGGGGCATCGAGTTCGTCTAGTTCGTCGTGAGTTCGTGCTGGCCTGTGGTTTGATCCGTGGAGAGTTGAGTTGCTTTTTCAGTCGTGTTTGTCGGACCGTCCACGCTAGGGTCACGGACCGTCTGTCCGTGTTGGACCGTCCGTGGAGCCAGGTCGGACTGCCCGTATTGGCCGTGAACCTTCTGGAGGTTCTTTCTGATAATACGGACCGTCCTTCCGAGGGGGTCTGATCGTCCGCCGGTGCTTGACGGACTGTCTGCGACTTCAAGTCGGATCGTCCGTCCCAGGCTAGCAGATTTGCCTAAGTCCTTTGGTTCTTGAGTTGTGCTTCCGCTTTGCAACTTGTTTGGACTTGCTCCTAGGGTTGGTAGGTCCGTTGTGACTACGTGACCTTGGCAATATCGTGTGGGAATGCTTGGTTGTGATTTTGGGACTTAGCCGGTTTTCTCTCGGAAAATTTTTTATCGGCTCCCATTCACACCCCCTCTCTGGTCCTTCAATTGGTATCAGAGCGGGTTACGGATATTGTGATTCTAACCAGTCTAAGATCCAAAGATGGCGTACCAAGATTGGGGTTCGGGTCCTCCACCCTTTGATGGTAATGATTACCAAATGTGGTAGCATCGTATGTCTGCTTTTCTTCGTGGCAAAGGGCAGATCATATGGGATGTGACGAACAACACCTCCTATGTCCACCCCATCAACTTCCTTGCCCCAGGTTCTCGAGATATGCATGACGCCAACAACAAGGCGGTCGATTATCTCTTTCGTGCCCTTTGCAAAGCTGAATTCGATCGGGTTTAAGCAGAGGACTTGGCGTGCAAGTTTTGGGAGAAGCTCAAGGTATCTCATGTTGGGAACAATCAGGTGAAGGAGCGCTTGTTTGCGACCTACCGGATGGAATATGAGAACTTCACTCATCTATCCGGTGAGTCCATTGACTCCATGTTTCAGCACTTCACCGTGATTGTGAACAATATGCGGGCCAATGTGACTGTGCTCCCGTACGATGACCATGAAAGGGCTGTGAAGCTCTTGCATTCTCTGGATCGTACCGTGTGGGGTGCCAAGATCGAGGCCATTTTGGAGTCCGACCACTATGAGACGCTCACCATGGATGAGCTATTCTCCAAGTTGAGGTCCTCTGAGGTGGATCGTGGTGTGAGAGGCAAGATCGAGAACCGGACTGACCCTCATAGTCTGGCTCTCGTTTCTGGATCGAGAACTAACGCTAACCTGTCTTCGAGGCAGTTCTCTTTGTCTTGTCTTATTTCCATGCCAGATGAGGAGTTCGATGTGCTGGGCGAGGATGATCTCGCGTTGCTGAGCAGGCAGTTCGAGTGCTTCTACACGAACCGGAAGAACACTTGGAGGAGCTCGGGCATGTGCTACCAGTGCGGGAAGCACAGGCACTTTATCGCTGAATGCCCGGAGGCCATGGAGATCAAGACCGAGCAAAGCACTGCTCGAGGACCAACCACAAGCACCACTCGAGGAACGACTACAAAGGTAAGAACAGGTCCGAGTGGAGGTCGAGGAAGAGTGGCGGCCACAAGAAGAAGACAGAGCGTGCAATGGTCGCTGGAATGAGCGATATCGACTCGAGTTCCTACTACTCTTTATCAAGCTCAAGCGGTGAAGAAGAAGAGGTGGACCGGCACAAGAGCAAGCGGTCGAGCATGAACATCAACGGCCTGTGCTTTGCCGCCCAAGGCTTTTGTGGCATGGCACACAGCTTCGAGAGCAAGAAGAGCCGGAAGGATGACTCGAACTCCGACTCCAAGTATGAGGTAAACAATAATCCTGCCTACTTCTTGTTTTACATGTGAGTTGCATGTTGTCCAGAATCTAGAACTTGCACATTATGTTGATCGCTTGCAAGATGAGAATGATGAGTTGAGAAAAATAATGGGTTGGTTGTTGGGTCATGAGTCTCAACTTAGGATGATGATTGAGGCATACAAGCGCTATGATGAGCAAGCGCTTGGGTCGGATAAGATTGGAGAGGGTAGTGGTGAGAAGGAGGAGAAGATAGGTGACACAACCCTAGATCCTCCCGTGTTTCCTCCATAAACCAACAACTTCCAGAAACCCATCAAGTTCAAGAGTGACTTGGGGAATGAGTTCTTTGGGAAGAAGGGAGAGAAACCAAGTGAGGAGAAGCCACAGCCCAGAGAGAACCCAAAGCCAAAACCAATCCCATTCCATTGTGACCATTGTGGGAGAGATGGGCATCTTGCTGAGTTTTGCTTCAGAAGGAAGCGTGAGGAGAGGTTTGCTAGGGAGATGGCAAACAAAAATAGGTACCACCCTTCTCGTGGTGTGCCTGAGCCTCGGGTTGTGCCTAGAGGTGAGGGTGTGGTGCGTACCATTCCTCCTCAGGATAGGCATGAGTTTCCTACCACTACAAGAAAATCATTGATTAGTGACACAACCACATTTTGGCGTCATTGATTTATGACATTCCTACCTGATCTCGTCATAATATTTCACTTCCGAGCAAATTTAGTGACAAAAAAAACTTTCGTCATAACAGTTGGTACTGTAGCCGAGCGTTCCCTGTTCCATGCTTGTTTTGTGACACCATAAGCTCCGCAATAGCGTCATAAACCAACTTTGGTCCCACATGTAAGCATTATTTTAAAAATAGAGTGTTTCAAGTCGTCATAAAATTCAGTTGGGTCCCACATGTAAGCATTATCGTCAGGTCAGCGGCGTCATAAACCAACTTTGGTCCCACATGTAAGCATTATTGTAAATAGAGTGTTCCAAGTTGTCATAAAATTCAATTGGGTCCCACGTGTAAGCATTTTTTTGAATCTTTAATATAAATCAGTAATTCACAGGCGAAAAGCTTCACTGCCTTCGCAAAGACTCTCGACTTTATTGGAATGTTGCTTAAAATTGCTGGGAAGACAAAGGACACCATCAATGCTAGGGTTGATTTGGTAGAGATGGGCGTAAGATCAAATCTACACATGGTGGCAACTGAGGATGAAGAGTCATGCAAAATGCCAGAAGCTCTGTATGTACTTTCAAGAAAGAAACAGAAGTTGTTTTGTGATTTTATAAGTTCGGGGAAGTTCCTAGATGGATATGCTTCAAACTTATCTAAGTGTATTGCTGCAGATGGATGCAAAGTACAAAGACTGAAAACTCATGATTGTCATATCCTACTCCAAAGGGTTTTGCCGGCTTGTCTTCGCAGTTTAGTGGACAAAGAGATATACACAGCTATTGCGGAATTAGGAAACTTCTTTCGGCAACTATGTTGCAAAACTCTGAAGTTGGATGTCTTGCAAAAACTGAAAACAGATATACCAATAATTTTGTGCAAGCTTGAGAAAATTTTCCCTCCTGCCTTCTTTGATGTTATGGTCCACTTGGCCATCCATTTACCTGAGGAAGCAATCCTGAGAGGTTCAGTACAATATGGACGGATGTATCCCGTTGAAAGAAGGCTATGCACATTGAAGTGTTCAGTGAGAAACCAAGCTAGGCCTGAAGGATCCATTGCATTGGCATATGTTGCTAATGAGGCCTTGACATTTTGCTCTAGGTAACTCGCGGCTGATGATGTGGCCACACGATTCAATCAGGTTGGAAGGAACAGAGAGAATGCTGATTTGTCTGTAAATGGAACATCCTGTTTCGATCACAATGTTCAAGTACTTGGAGCAGGGACCACTAATTGGCTTGGGTCAAAGTACGACAAGGTAGTTTGGTATGTGCTAAACAATTGCGAAGAGGTGAAGCCATACATCAAGTAAGTAAATCACCATTGCATGATAGAACTACAATTATTTCGTACTAACTTTGAGATGGTACTGCTTTGCAGAGTGTTCAAGAATGAATTAAAAGCGAAAGGTGTGTCGGATGAGGATATTGATCGTCGAATTGTTACAGAATCTCGCCACTAGTTTAGATCGCATGTTAGTATTCATTTTTTTGTTTGGTAATTAGCTTATATTACTTGGTGAGGACCTTTACACAAGACTATATTAAAAAACTATGGCTCTTCTGTACAGATTACAAACAATCCAGTGAGCGACGACAACATATATGCATTATCAGCTGAAGCAGACCGGTGAGCAAAAATTTATACAGCATGTATTTTAGGCGGTGTCCGATACCACACCAAGGCCCGAGAGGCAAATAGGAAGACACAGAACAGTCGAATCATGACTACAGGATCACATAAAGACATTGAAGAATTTGAGTTTTATGGTTCACTAAGAGACATTGTTGAGCTGCGGTACAACTCGGGCCTTGACATTGATCGAATTGTTGTTTTATTCCAGGTTGGCTGGTATGCTCTAGAAGGGACCAAGAAGGAACAAAAGATTAGAAATGATGGTTAGTTCACAAGCGTCAATACTGGAGATTACTGGTACCAAGATGATCCCTACATTCTTGCTGAACAGGCAACGAAGGTCTTTTACTTGCCAGACACCCTACTACAACACCCATGGAGAGTGGTGCAAAAATTTGAGCATAGACATTTGTGGAGCTATAATGAAAATGAGGAGGACATAGCTCCCACTGGCATGGTACTTGCATATCAAGATGATGAAATTGACCAAACCTTGCATGATGTTATACTTGATGATGGTCTCGGTGATGGTTCGGAGGTTCCGGTGCCTATTACTGGCGAAGAGACTTTGGTTGCAGCCGCTGAAGTTGACGCAATTCGCCAGAAGGAGCTGACTGATGTGGATGGATTCAATTATGAAGATGAGGACGACGACACTCTATGGCAATACGTCGATGAAGATGAAAATGCTGCAGATGAAAGGAGGACGACTAGGATATCAAATCAGTAAATGTTTAAGTCGATCCGATCTGAAATCATGTGGACCTTATGATTTATATGTAGTTGAAGTCGCACTTTCCTGAATATTAAACCTGCCATAGGTGCCTACTATCCGGTTCACTGTATTATGTAGCATTGGAACTTCTTGTAACGACTTTTACAAAATATACGATCGCGCATGGGGATGACGGATTGTCCGGTACGTTGTATTATAAAACAACGGAACGTCCTGTATGGGCTACGTGAATGGTAGGTTAGATAATATCCATTTCTTATCCTCTCCATTGTGGCCATGATCGAGTAGTATGCAGCATGCTCATAATCTTGTAGTACCAAGCGAATCGAATCGACGAAGGAAGGGATGTGTTGATCTCCAATGTGGGCATGATCGAGGAGTATGTAATGTGCTCATAATCTTCTAATAGTATGCGAATTGAATAGACGAAGGAAGGGATGTGTTGATCTCTAATGTGGGCATGATCGAGGAGTATGCAACGTTATGTGCTCATAATATGTAGTACTAGGCGAATCGAATCGATGAAGGAAGGGATGTGTTGATCTCCAATGGTGGCATGATCGAGGAGTATGGAACATGACGTGCTCATAATCTTGTAGTACGAAGCGAATCAAATCGACGAAGGAAGGGATGTGTGATCTCTAATGTGGGCATGATCGAGGAGTATGCAACGTGACGTGGTTATAATCTGTAGTACTAGCCAACGTGACATGCATTGCTCATAATGCATGACGGGCACTGCAGAGTCGATCACTAGTCTTCAGCAGTGGCTTCTCCTTCACGTCATGACTGGCCGGCCCTTTGACATCGTGGGCTTCATTTTATGTGAGATTGAAGATGTTATCCTTGATGGGTTGACCGTGGCCCAACATATGTTGTATGCTCACTGGATCTCCTTCATACTGAGTCGTGTTACCAGAGTAGATGAAGACGGGGAAAGGGTGTGAACTGGACCCAAAGATTGGCGTAACGAGTACATGAAGTCCAAGACACATTTCAAGGAATACAGGCCTGCGAGACTAGGAGACAGATGTCATGGCCTAAGGGCTACAGTTGAGCCATCCCCTGATGATATTTGTTCCTCAGACAGCGAAGACAATGAGGTGTCTCCAGTGAGACATCTCCGAGTACATGATGGTGCGTCGGTACCCACTACAAAAACAGAAATAGTTCTAGTGACTCCAGCAACAACCAGTGAGCCAATGGACTCTTCCTTCTTTTTGAAACTGATCCTTGAAAATCAGCACGAGTAGACCAAGTTCCAGTCAATGATGGAGACGAGGATCGAACAATAGGAGGAGTTAAACCGCGCACACTCGGAGCAGACAGTACAAATGGTAACACAGCAGCAGCGCACTATGGAGAATTTTCTGAATGCTTCACTCAGTCACCTTCACCAAGTTAACGGCTTACCGCCACCGCCCGCTCTACTCGCACCTATTGGTCAGACCCCCTTGCAACTCATGCCTCTTGCTAACTTGGGTACATCATCTCAAGTCTCTGAGCTGCCTCACAGTTCAGCAATTGGTTCACAATGGATGACAGAAAAGGATTCCAAAGAAGAAAAGGAACTCAAGGTTCTATCTGATATTGCAGCAGAGAAAATGAATAAAGAAGATCCTTTGGTGGCAATAGCAAATGATCCAGATGGTCGTGCTATCTCTGCCGGTAGTAGTGCAGAACATCCTCGTCACTCTACTTTGCAAGTTCCGGAAGATCCTGCTCCAGCTACCTCAGAAGGCTCTCCTGCAGTTGATCTTGCTCCAGCTCCTACTACGTCGGAAGGCTCTCCTGCTCCTGCTCCCGCTCCTACTACCTCAGAAGGCTCTCCTGCTCCAACTCCTGCTCCTGCTACCACAGAAGGCTCACTTGCTCTTGTTCCTGCTACCTCCGAATGCTCTCCTACTCCAGCTCCTGCTCCTGCTACCTCAGAAGGCTCTCCTGCTCCAGCTCCAGCTCCTGATGACCCTCTTCACAATCCTGTTATATAGGCTCCTTCAAACACCGACGAAAAAGAGGTAGAATGCTAAACATTCCTTTTATTGTCATTGATTCCATTTGAATGTTGTATTCAAGTTGAACAATGCATTTTTCTTCATGTGTGCGACCAACCATAAATAATCATTTTGCATGGGCTTTGTGCTCAGGTCTTCACAATTGCTGACCAAGATGAAATTGTACTTGAGTCGGAAGACTCCCAATACTTTTGTACCGGGTTGCAGAACGAGATAGAGTACCAGCACTTCGTTTTCAGAATAGAACATCGTAGTTGTGTCGTGAAGTTGAAGACTCCTACTTCCATACGATTGAATCCACTGATTGGATTAATGGCTTGGATTAATGCGGGACTAAGCCAATCGAATCGACGAAAGAAGGGATGTGTTGATCTCCAATGTGGGCACGATCGAAGAGTATGCAACGAGACGTGCTCAAGATCAAGTAGTACTAAGCGAATCAAATCGACGAAGGAAGGGATGTGTTGATCTCCAATGTGGGCATGATCGAGGAGTATGCAACGTGACGTGCTCATGATCATGTATTACTAAGCGAATCGAATCGAAGAAGGAAGGAATTTTTTGATCTCCAATGTGGGCATGATCGGGGAGTATGTAACGTGACGTGCTCATGATCATGTAGTACTAAGCGAATCGAATCGACGAAGGAAGGGATGTGTTGATCACCAATGTGGGCATGATCCAGGAGTATGCAACGTGATGTGCTCATGATCATGTATTACTAAGGGAATCGAATCGATGAAGGAAGGGATGTGTTGATCTCTAATGTGGGCATGATCTAGGAGTATGCAACGTGACGTGCTCATGATCATGTAGTACTAAGCGAATTAAATCGACGAAGGAAGGGATGTGTTGATCTCCAAAGTCGGCATGATCGAGGAGTATGCAACGTGACATGCTCAAAATCTTGTAGTACTAAGCGAATCGAATTGACGAAGGAAGGGATGTGTTGATCTCCAATGTGGGCATGATCGAGGAGTATGCAACGTGATGTGTTGATAATTTTGTAGCACTAAGCAAATCGAATCGACGAAGAAAGGGATGTGTTAATTTCCAATGTGGGCATGATCAAGGAGTATGCAACGTGATGTGCTCATAATCTTGTAGCACTAAGCGAATCGAATCGACGAAGAAAGGGATGTGTTGATCTCCAATGCGGGCATGATCGAGGTGTGTGCAACATGACGTGCTCATGATCATGTAGTACTAAGCGAATCGAATCGATGAAGGAAGGGATGTGTTGATCTCCAATGTGGGCATGATCGAGGAGTATGCAACGTGACGTGCTCATGATCGAGGAGTACTAAGCGAATCGAATCGACGAAGGAAGGGATGTGTTGATCTCCAATGTGGGTATGATGAAGGAGTATGCAATGTGACGTGGTCATGATAATGTAGTACTAGGCGAATCGAATCGACGAAGGGAGGGATGTGTTGATCTCCAATGTGGGCATGATCGAGGAGTATGCAACGTGACGTGCTCATGATCATGTAGTACCAAGCGAAATGAATCGACGAACGAAGGGATGTGTTGATCTCCAATGTGCGCATGATCTAGGAGTACGCAACGTGACGTACTCATGATCATGTAGTACTATGCGAATCGAATCGACGAAGGAAGGGATGTGTTGATCTCCAATGTGGGCATGATCGAGAAGTATGCAACGTGACGTGCTCATGATCATGTAGTACTAGGCGAATCGAATCGACGAAGGAAGGGATGTGTTGATCTCCAATGTGGGTAAGATTGAGGATTATGCAACGTGACGTGGTCATGATCATGTAGTACTAAGCGAATTGAATCAACAAAGTAAGGGGTGTGTTGATCTTTAAATAGGGTATGATCGAGGAGTATGCAACGTGATGTGCTCATGATCATGTAGTACTAAGCAAATCGAATCGACGAAGGAAGGGATGTGTTGATTTCCAATGTGGGTATGATCGAGGAGTATGCAACATGATGTTCTCCTGATCATGTAGTACTAAGCGAATAAAATCTACAAAGGAAGGGATGTGTTGATCACCAATGTTGGTATGATCGAGGAGTATGCAACGTGACGTGCTCATGATCATGTAGTACTAAACGAATCGAATCGACAAAAGAAGGGATTTGTTGATCTCCAATGTAGGTATGATCGAGGATTATGCGACGTGACGTGGTCATGATCATGTAGTTATAGGCGAATCGAATCGACAAAGGGAGGGATGTGTTGATCAACAATGTGGGCATGATCGTGGAGTATGCAATGTGACGTGCATGTAGAACTAAGCGAATCGAATCGATGAAGGAAGGGATGTGTTGATCTCTAATGTGGGCATGATCTAGGAGTATGCAACGTGACATGCTCATGATCATGTAGTACTAAGCGAATCGAATCGACGAAGGAAGGGATGTGTTGATCTCCAATGTGGGCATGATCGAGGAGTATGCAACATGACGTGCCCATAATCTTGTAGTACTAAGTGAATCGAATCGACGAAGGAAGCGATGTGTTGATCTCCAATGTGGGCATGATCGAGAAGTATGCAACGTGACGTGCTCATGATCATGTAGTACTAAGCGAATCGAATCGACGAAGGAAGGGATGTGTTGATCTCCAATGTGGGCACGATCGAAGAGTATGCAACGTGACGTGCTCATCATCTTGTAGTACTAAGCGAATCGAATCGACAAAGGAAGGGATGTGTTGATCTCCAATGTGGGCATGATCGAGGAGTATGCAACGTGACGTGCTCATGATCATGTAGTACTAGGCGAATCGAATCGACGAAGGAAGGGTTGTGTTGATCTCCAATGTGGCCATGATTGAGGAGTATGCAACACGATGTTCTCCTGATCATGTAGTACTAAGCGAATCGAATCGACGATGGAAGGGATGTGTTGATTTCCAATGTGGGCATGATCTAGGAGTATGCAACGTGACGTGCTCATGATCGTGTAGTACTAAGCGAATCGAATCGACGAAGGAAGGGATGTGTTTATTTTCAATGTGGGTATGATTGAGGAGTATGCAATGAGACGTGCTCATGGTCATGTAGTACTAAGAGAATTGAATCGACGAAGGAAGGGATGTGCTGATCACCAATGTGGGCATGATCGAGGAGTATGCAACGTGACGTGCTCATCATCCTGTTGTACTAAGCGAATCAAATCGACGAAGAAAGGGATGTGTTGATCTCCAATATGGACATGATCGAGGAGTATGCAACGTGACGTGCTCATGATCATGTAGTACTAAACGAATTGAATCGACGAAGTAAGGGATGTGTTGATCTCCAATGTGGGCATGATCGAGTAGTATGCAATGTGACGCGCTCATGATCATGTAGTACTAAGCAAATCAAATCGACGAAAGAAGTGATGTGTTGATTTCCAATGTGGGTATGATCGAGGAGTATGCAACATGATGTTCTCCTGATCATGTAGTACTAAGCGAATAAAATCTCCAAAGGAAGGGATGTGTTGATCACCAATGTAGGCATGATCGAGGAGTATGCAACGTGACGTGCTCATGATCATGTAGTACTAAGAGAATCAAATCGACAAAGGAAGGGATGTGTTGATCTCCAATGTGGGTATGATCGAGGATTATGCAACTTGACAAGGTCATGATCATGTAGTAATAGGCGAATCGAATCGACAAAGGGAGGGATGTGTGGATCAACAATGTGGGCATGATCGAGGACTATGCAATGTGACGTGCATGTAGTACTAAGCGAATCGAATCGATGAAGGAGGGATGTGTTGATCTCTAATGTGGGCATGATCTAGGATTATGCAACGTGACGTGCTCATGATCATGTAGTACTAAGCGAATCGAATCGACGAAGGAAGGGATGTGTTGATCTCCAATGTGGGCATGATCGAAGAGTATGCAACGTGACGTGCTCATCATCTTGTAGTACTAAGCTAATCGAATCGACGAAGGAAGGGATGTGTTGATCTCCAATGTGGGCATGATCGAGGAGTACGCAACGTGACGTGCTCATGATCATGTAGTACTAGGCGAATCGAATTGACGAAGGAAGAGTTGTGTTGATCTCCAATGTGGCCATGATTGAGGAGTATGCAACATGATGTTCTCCTGATCATGTAGTACTAAGTGAATCGAATCGACGAAGGAAGGGATATGTTGATCTACAATGTGGGTATGATCGAGGAGTATGCAACGTGACGTGCTCATGATCATGTAGTAATAAGCGAATCGAATCGATGAAGGAAGGAATGTGTTGATCTCCAATGTGGGCATGATCTAGGAGTATGCAACGTGACGTGCTCATGATCATGTAGTTCTAAGCGAATTGAATCGACGACGGAAGGGATGTGTTGATCTCCAATGTGGGCAAGATTGAGGAGTATGCAACGTGACGTGCTCATGATCATGTAGTACTATGTGAATCGAATCGATGAAGGAAGGGATGTGTTGATCTCCAATGTGGGCATGATCTAGGCGTATGCAACGTGATGTGCTCATTATCGTGTAGTACTAAGCGAATCGAATCGACGAAGGAAGGGATGTGTTGATCTTCAATGTGGGTATGATCGAGGAGTATCCAATGAGACGTGCTCATGGTCATGTAGTACTAAGAGAATCGAATCGACGAAGGAAGAGATGTATTTATCTCCAATGTGGGCATGATCGAGGAGTATGCAATGTGACGTGCTCATCATCTTGTTGTTCTAAGCGAATCGAATCGACGAAGAAAAGGATGTGTTGATCTCCAATATGGACATGATCGAGAAGTATGCAACGTGATGTGCTCATGATCATGTAGTACTAAGCGAATTGAATCGATGAAGGAAGGGATGTGTTGACCTCCAATGTGGCCATGATCGAGGAGTATGCAATGCGATGTGCTCATAATCTTGTAGCACTAAGCAAATCGAATCGACGAAGGAAGGGATGTGTTGATCTCCAATGTGGGCATGATCGAGGAGTATGCAACGTGATGTGCTCATAATCTTGTAGCACTAAGCAAATCGAATCGACGAAGGAAGGGATGTGTTGATCTCCAATGTGGGCATGATCGAGGAGTATGCAACGTGACGTGCTCATGATCATGTAGTACTAAGCGAATCGAATCGACGAAGGAAGGGATGTGTTGATCTCCAATGTGGGCATGATCGAGGAGTATGCAACGTGACGTGCTCATCAACTTGTTGTACTAAGCGAGTTGAGTCGACGAAGGAAGGGATGTGTTGATCTCCAATATGGACATGATCGAGGAGTATGCAACGTGACGTGCTGATGATCATGTAGTACTAAGCGAATTGAATCGACGAAGGAAGGGATGTGTTGATCTCCAATGTGGGCATGATCGAGGAGTATGCAATGTGACGTGTTCATGATCATGTAGTACTAAGTGAATCGAATCGACGAAGGGATGTGTTGATCTCTAATGTGGGTAGATCAAGGAGTATGCAATGTGACGTGCTCATGATGATGTAGTACAAAGCGAATCGAATCGACGAAGGAAGGGATGTGTTGATCTCCAATGTGGGCATGATCGAGGAGTATGCAACGTGACGTGCTTATGATCATGTAGTACTAACCGAATCGAATCAACGAAGGAAGGGATGTGTTGATCTCCAATGTGGGCATGATCTAGGAGTATGCAACGTGACGTGCTCATGATCATGTAGTACTAAGCGAATCGGATCGACGAAGGAAGGGATGTGTTGATCTCCAATGTGGGCATGATCGAGGAGTATGCAACGTGACGTGCTCATGATCATGTAGTACTAAGAGAATCGAATCGACGAAGGAAGGGATGTGTTGATCTCCAATGTGGGCATGATCTAGGAGTATGCAACGTGACGTGCTGATGATCATGTAGTACTAAGCGAATCGAATTGACGAAGGAAGAATGTGTAGATCTCCAATGTGGGCATGATCTAGGAGTAAGCAACGTGACGTGCTCAAGATCATGTAGTACTAAGTGAATCGAATCAACGAAGGAAGGGATGTGTTGATCTCCAATGTGGGCATGATCGAGGAGTATGCAACGTGACGTGCTTATGATCATGTAGTACTAAGAGAATCGAATTGCTGAAGGAAGGGATGTGTCGATCTCCCATGTGGGCATGATCGAGGAGTATGCAACGTGACGTGCTCATCATCTTGTAGTACAAATCGAATCGAATCGACGAAGGAAGGGATGTGTTGATCCCCAATGTGGGCATGATCGAGGAGTATGCAACGTGACGTGCTCATGATCATGTAGTACTAAGCGAATTGAATCGACGAAGGAAGGGATTGGTTGATCTCCAATGTGGGTATGATCGAGGAGTATGCAATGTGATGTGCTCAGGATCATGTAGTACTAAGCAAATCGAATCGAGAAAGGAAGGGATGTGTTGATGTCCAATGTGGGCATGATCGAGGAATATGCAACATGATGTGCTCATAATCTTGTAGCACTAAGCAAATCGAATCGACGAATGAAGGGGTGTGTTGATCTTTAATGTGGTCATGATGGAGGAGTATGCAACGTGACGTACTCATGATCATGTAGTACTATGCGAATCGAATCGACGAAGGAAGGATGTGTTGATCTCCAATGTGGGCATGATCTAGGAGTATGCAACGTGATGTGCTCATGATCATGTAGTACTAAGCGAATCGAATCGACGAAGGAAGGGATGTGTTGATCTCCAATGTGGGTATGATCGAGGAGTATGCAACGTGACGTGCTCATGATCATGTATTACCAAGAGAATGGAATCGACGAAGGAAGGGATGCGTTGATTTCCAATGTGGGCATGATCGAGGAATATGCAACGTGATGTGGTCATAATCCTGTAGCACTAAGCAAATCGAATCGACGAATGAAGGGGTGTGTTGATCTCCAATGTGGGCATGATCGAGGAGTATGCAACGTGACGTGCTCATGATCATGTAGTACTAAGCGAATCGAATCGACGAAGGAAGGGATGTGTTGATCTCCAATGTGGGCATGATCGAGGAGTATGCAACGTGACGTGCTCATGATCATGTAGTACTAAGAGAATCGAATCGACGAAGGAAGGGATGTGTTGATCTCCAATGTGGGCATGATCTAGGAGTATGCAACGTGACGTGCTCATGATCATGTAGTACTAAGCGAATCGAATTGACGAAGGAAGAATGTGTTGATCTCCAATGTGGGCATGATCGAGGAGTAAGCAACGTGACGTGCTCAAGATCATGTAGTACTAAGTGAATCGAATCAACGAAGGAAGGGATGTGTTGATCTCCAATGTGGGCATGATCGAGGAGTATGCAACATGACGTGCTTATGATCATGTAGTACTAAGAGAATCGAATCGACGAAGGAAGGGATGTGATGATCTCCCATGTGGGCATGATCGAGGAGTATGCAACATGACGTGCTCATCATCTTGTAGTACAAATCGAATCGAATCGACGAAGGAAGGGATGTCTTGATCCCCAATGTGGGCATGATCGAGGAGTATGCAACGTGACGTGCTCATGATCATGTAGTACTAAGAGAATTGAATCGACGAAGGGATGTGTTGATCTCCAATGTGGGTATGATCAAGGAGTATGCAATGTGATGTGCTCAGGATCATGTAGTACTAAGCGAAACAAATCGACGAAGGAAGGGATGTGTCGATCTCTAATGTGGGTATGATCGGGGAGTATGCAACGTGACATGGTCAAAGTCTTGTAGCACTAAGCAAATCGAATCGACGAATGAAGGGGTGTGTTGATCTCCAATGTGGGCATGATGGAGGAGTATGCAACGTGACGTGCTCATGATCATGTAGTACTATGCGAATCGAATCGACGAAGGAAGGGATGTGTTGATCTCCAATGTGGGCATGATCTAGGAGTATGCAACGTGATGTGCTCATGATCATGTAGTACTATGCGAATCGAATCGACGAAGGAAGGGATGTGTTGATCTGCAATGTGGGTATGATCGAGGAGTATGCAACGTGACGTGCTCATGATCATGTATTACCAAGAGAATGGAATCGACGAAGAAGGGATGTGTTGATTTCCAATGTGGGCATGATCGAGGAATATGCAACGTGATGTGGTCATAATCCTGTAGCACTAAGCAAATCGAATCGACGAATGAAGGGGTGTGTTGATCTCCAATGTGGGCATGATCGAGGAGTATGTAACGTGACGTGCTCATGATCATGTGGTACTATGCGAATCAAATCGACGAAGTTAGGCATGTGTTGATCTCCAATGTGGGCATGATCGAGGAGTATGCAACATGAGGTGCTCATGATCATGTACTACTGAGCGAATCGAATCAACGAAGGAAGGGATATGTTGATCTCCATTGTGGGTTTAATCAGCAAGTGTGCAACTTGACATGGTCATGATCATGTAGTACTAGGCGAATCGAATCGACGAAGGGAGGGATGTGTTGATCTCCAATGTGGGCATGATCGAGCAGTATGCAACGTGACGTGCTCATGATCATGTAGTACTAAGCGAATCGTGTCGACGAAGGAGGGATGTGTTGATCTCCAATGTGGGCATGATCTAGGAGTATGCAACGTGACGTGCTCATGATCATGTAGTACTAAGCGAATCGAATCAACGAAGGAAGGGATGTGTTGATCTCCAATGTGGGCATGATCGAGGAGTATGCAACGTGACGTGCTCATAATCTTGAAGTACTAAGCGAATCGAATCTATGAAGGAAGGGATGTGTTGATCTCCAATGTGGGCATGATCTAGGAGTATGCAACGTGACGTGCTCATGATCATGTAGTACTAAGCGAATCGAATCAACGAAGGAAGGGATGTGTTGATCTCCAATGTGGGCATGATCGAGGAGTATGCAACGTGATGTGCTCATAATCTTGAAGTACTAAGCGAATCGAATCGATGAAGAAAGGGATGTGTTGATCTCCAATGTGGGCATGATCTAGGAGTAAGCAACGTGACGTGCTCATGATCATGTAGTACTAAGCGAATCGAATCAATGAAGGAAGGGATGTGTTGATCTCCAATGTGGGCATGATCGAGGAGTATGCAACGTGACGTGCTTATGATCATGTAGTACTAAGAGAATCGAATTGACGAAGGAAGGGATGTGTTGATCTCCTATGTGGGCATGATCGAGGAGTATGCAACGTGACGTGCTCATCATCTTGTAGTACAAAGCGAATCGAATCGACGAAGGAAGGGATGTGTTGATCCCCAATGTGGGCATGATCGAGGAGTATGCAACGTGACGTGCTCATGATCATGTAGTACTAAGCGAATTGAATCGACGAAGGAAGGGATGTGTTGATCTCCAATGTGGGTATGATCGAGGAGTATGCAATGTGATGTGCTCATGATCATGTAGTACTAAGCAAATCGAATCGACGAAGGAAGGGTTGTGTTGATGTCTAATATGGGCATGATCGAGGAATATGCAACGTGATGTGCTCATAATCTTGTAGCACTAAGCAAATCGAATCGACGAATGAAGGGGTGTGTCGATCTCCAATGTGGGCATGATGGAGGAGTTTGCAACGTGACGTGCTCATGATCATGTAGTACTATGCGAATCGAATCGACGAAGGAAGGGATGTGTTGATCTCCAATGTGGGCGTGATCTAGGAGTATGCAACGTGATGTGCTCATGATCATGTAGTACTAAGCGAATCGAATCGACGAAGGAAGGGATGTGTTGATCTCCAATGTGGGCATGATCGAGGAGTATGCAACGTGACGTGCTCATGATCATGTAGTGCTAAGCGAATTGAATCGACGAAGGAAGGGATGTGTTGATCTCCAATGTGGGTATGATCGAGGAGTATGCAACGTGACGTGCTCATGATGATGTATTACCAAGAGAATCGAATCGATGAAGGAAGGGATGTGTTGATTTCCAATGTGGGCATGATCGAGGAATATGCAACGTGATATGGTCATAATCCTGTAGCACTAAGCAAATCGAATCGACGAATGAAGGGGTGTGTTGATCTCCAATGTGGGCATGATCGAGGAGTATGCGACATGACGTGCTCATGATCATGTGGTACTATGCGAATCGAATCGACGAAGTTAGGCATGTGTTGATCTCCAATGTGGGCATGATCGAGGAGTATGCAACATGACGTGCTCATGATCTTGTACTACTGAGCGAATCGAATCAATGAAGGAAGGGATATGTTGATCTCCAATGTGGGTATGATCGGGGAGTATGCAACTTGACATGGTCATGATCATGTAGTACTAGGCGAATCGAATCGACGAAGGGAGGGATGTGTTGATCTCCAATGTGGGCATGATCGAGTAGTATGCAACGTGACGTGCTCATGATCATGTAGTACTAAGCGAATCGTGTCGACGAAGGAAGGGATGTGTTGATCTCCAATGTGGGCATGATCTAGGAGTATGCAACGTGACGTGCTCAAGACCATGTAGTACTAAGCGAATCGAATCGACGAAGGAAGGGATGTGTTGATCTCCAATGTGGGCATGATCGAGGAGTATGCAACGTGAAGTGCTCATAATCTTGAAGTACTAAGCGAATGGAATCGATGAAGGGATGTGTTGATCCCCAATGTGGGCATGATCGAGGAGTATGCAACGTGACGTGGTCATGATCATGTATTACCAAGAGAATCGAATCGACGAAGGAAGGGATGTGTTGATCTCCAATGTGGGCATGATGGAGGAGTATGCAACGTGACGTGCTTATGATCATGTAGTACTAAGAGAATCAAATTGACGAAGGAAGGGATGTGTTGATCTCCTATGTGGGCATGATCGAGGAGTATGCAACGTGACGTGCTCATCATCTTATAGTAAAAAGCGAATCGAATCGATGAAGGAAGGGATGTGTTGATCCCCATTGTGGGCATGATCGAGGAGTATGCAACGTGACGTGCTCATGATCATGTAGTACTTAGCGAATTGAATCGACGAAGGAAGGGATGTGTTGATCTCCAATGTGGGTATGATCGAGGAGTATGCAACGTGATGTGCTCATGATCATGTAGTACTAAGCAAATCGAATCGACGAAGGAAGAGATGTGTTGATTTACAATGTGGGCATGATCGAGGAATATGCAACGTGATGTGCTCATAATCTTGTAGCACTAAGCAAATCGAATCGACGAAGTTAGGCATGTGCTGATCTCCAATGTGGGCATGATCGAGGAGTATGCAACGTGACGTGCTCATGATCATGTAGTACTATGCGAATCGAATCGACGAAGTTAGGCATGTGTTGATCTCCAATGTGGGCATGATCGAGGAGTATGCAACATGACGTGCTCATGATCATGTACTACTAAGCGAATCGAATCAATGAAGGACGGGATATGTTGATCTCCAATGTGGGTATGATCGGGGAGTATGCAACTTGACAAGGTCATGATCATGTAGTACTAAGCGAATCGAATCAACGAAGGAAGGGATGTGTTGATCTCCAATGTGGGCATGATCTAGGAGTATGCAGCGTGACGTGCTCATGATCATGTAGTACTAAGAGAATCGAATTGATGAAGGAAGGGATGTGTTGATCTCCTATGTGGGCATCATCGAGGAATACTCAACGTGACGTGCTCATCATCTGGTAGTACAAAGCGAATTGAATCGACGAAGAAAGGGATGTGTTGATCTCCAATGTGGGCATGATCGAGGAGTATGCAACGTGAGGTGCTCATGATCATGTCGTACTAAGCAAATTGAATCGATGAAGGAAAGGATGTGTTGATGTCCAATGTGGGCATGATCGAGGAATATGCAACATGATGTGCTCATAATCTTGTAGCACTAAGCAAATCGAATCGACGAATGAAGGGGTGTGTTGATCTCAAATGTGGACATGATGGAGGAGTATGCAACGTGACGTGCTCATGATCATGTAGTGCTATGCGAATCGAATCGACGTAGGAAGGGATGTATTGATCTCCAATGTGGGCATGATCGAGGAGTATGCAACATGACATGCTCATGATCATGTAGTACTAAGTGAATCGAATCAACGAAGGAATGGATGTGTTTATCTCCAATGTGGGTATGATCGGGGAGTATGCAACGTGACATGGTCATAATCATGTAGTACTAGGCGAATCGAATCGACGAAGGGAGGGATGTGTTGATCTCCAATGTGGGCATGATCGAGCAGTATGCAACGTGACGTGCTCATGATCATGTAGTACTAAGCGAATCGAGTCGATGAAGGAAGGGATGTGTTGATCTACAATGTGGGCATGATCAAGGAGTATGCAACGTGACGTGCTCATGATCATACAGTACTAAGCGAATCGAATCGACGAAGGAAGGGATGTGTTGATCTCCAATGTGGGCATGATCTAGGAGTATGCAACGTGAAGTGCTCATGATCATGTAATACTAAGCGAATAGAATCGACGAAGGAAGGGATGTGTTGATCTCCAATGTGGGCATGATCGAGGAGTATGCAAAGTGACGTGCTCATGATCATGTAGTACTAGGCGAATCGAATCGACGAAGGAAGGGATGTGTTGATCTCCAATGTGGCCATGATTGAGGAGTATGCAACATGATGTTCTCCAGATCATGTAGTACTAAGCAAATCGAATCGACGAAGGAAGGGATGTGTTGATCGCCAATGTGGGCATGATCGAGGAGTATGCAACGTGATGTGCTCATGATCATGTAGTACTAACCGAATCGAATCGACGAAGGAAGGGATGTGTTGATCTCCAATGTGGGCATGACCTAGGAGTATGTAACGGGGATGTGCTCATGATCATGTAATACTAAGCGAATTGAATCGACGAAGGATAGGATGTGTTGATCTCCTATTTGGGCATGATCGAGTAGTATGCAACGTGACGTGCTCATGATCATGTAGTACTAGGCGAATCGAATCGACCAAGGAAGGGATGTGTTGATCTCCAATGTGGCCATGGTTGAGGAGTATGCAACATAATGTTCTCCAGATCATGTAGTACTAAGCGAATCGAATCGACGAAGGAAGGGATGTGTTGATCGCCAATGTGGGCATGATCGAGGAGTATGCAACGTGACGTGCTCATGATCATGTAGTACTAAGCGAATTGAATCGATGAAGGAAGGGATGTGTTGATCTCCAATGTGGGTATGATCGAGGAGTATGCAACGTGACGTGCTCATCATCTTTTAGTACAAAGCGAATCGAATCGGCAAAGGAAGGGATGTGTTGATCTCCAATGTGGGCATGATCGAGGAGTATGCAACGTGTCGTGCTCATGATCATGTAGTACTAAGCGAATTGAATCGACGAAGGAAGGGATGTGTTGATCTCCAATGTGGGTATGATCGAGGAGTATGCAATGTGATGTTCTCCAGATCATGTAGTACTAAGCAAATCGAATCGACGAAGGAAGGGATGTGTTGATCGCCAATGTGGGCATGATCGAGGAGTATACAACGTGATGTGCTCATGATCATGTAGTACAAAGCGAATCGACTCGACGAAGGAAGGGATGTGTTGATCTCCAATGTGGCCATGATTGAGTAGTATGCAACATGATGTTCTCCAGATCATGTAGTACTAAGCAAATCGAATCGACGAAGGAAGGGATGTGTTGATCGCCAATGTGGGCATGATCGAGGAGTATGCAATGTGATGTGCTAATGATCATGTAGTACTAAGCGAATTGAATCGACGAAGGAAGGGATGTGTTGATCTCCAATGTGGGTATGATCGGGGAGTATGCAACGTGACGTGCTCATGATCATGTAGTACTAGGCGAATCGAATCGACGAAGGAAGGGATGTGTTGATCTCCAATGTGGGCATGATCGAGGAGTATGCAACGTGACGTGCTCATGATCATGTAGTACTAAGCGAATCGAATCGACGAAGGAAGGGATGTGTTGATCTCCAATGTGGGCATGATCGAGGAGTATGCAACAGGGACGTGCTCATCATCTTATAGTAAAAAGCGAATCGAATCGACGAAGGAAGGGATGTGTTGATCCCCATTGTGGGCATGATCGAGGAGTATGCAACGTGACGTGCTCATGATCATGTAGTACTTAGTGAATTGAATCGACGAAGGAAGGGATGTGTTGATCTCCAATGTGGGTATGATCGAGGAGTATGCAACGTGATGTGCTCATGATCATGTAGTACTAAGCAAATCGAATCGACGAAGGAAGAAATGTGTTGATTTACAATGTGGGCATGATCGAGGAATATGCAACGTGATGTGCTCATAATCTTGTAGCACTAGGCGAATCGAATCGACGAAGGGAGGGATGTGTTGATCTCCAATGTGGGCATGATCGAGCAGTATGCAACGTGACGTGCTCATGATCATGTAGTACTAAGCGAATCGAGTCGATGAAGGAAGGGATGTGTTGATCTACAATGTGGGCATGATCAAGGAGTATGCAACGGGGACATGCTTATGATCATGTAGTACTAAGCGAATCGAATCGACGAAGGAAGGGATGTGTTGATCTCCAATGTGGGCATGATCTAGGAGTATGCAACGGGGATGTGCTCATGATCATGTAATACTAAGTGAATTGAATCGACGAAGGAAGGGATGTGTTGATCTCCAATGTGGGCACGATCGAGGAGTATGCAACGTGACGTGCTCATGATCGTGTAGTACTAGGCGAATCGAATCGACAAAGGAAGGGATGTGTTGATCTCCAATGTGGCCATGATTGAGGAGTATGCAACATGATGTTCTCCAGATCATGTAGTACTAAGCAAATCGAATCGACGAAGGAAGGGATGTGTTGATCGCCAATGTGGGCATGATCGAGGAGTATGCAACGTGATGTGCTCATGATCATGTAGTACTAAGCGAATCGAATCGACGAAGGAAGGGATGTGTTGATCTCCAATGTGGGCATAATCTAGGAGTATGTAACGGGGATGTGCTCATGATCATGTAATACTAAGCGAATTGAATCGACGAAGGATAGGATGTGTTGATCTCCTATTTGGGCATGATCGAGTAGTATGCAACGTGACATGCTCATGATCATGTAGTACTAGGCGAATCGAATCAACCAAGGAAGGGATGTGTTGATCTCCAATGTGGCCATGGTTGAGGAGTATGCAACATAATGTTCTCCAGATCATGTAGTACTAAGCGAATCGAATCGACGAAGGAAGGGATGTGTTGATCGCCAATGTGGGCATGATCGAGGAGTATGCAACGTGACGTGCTCATGATCATGTAGTACTAAGCGAATTGAATCGATGAAGGAAGGGATGTGTTGATCTCCAATGTGGGTATGATCGAGGAGTATGCAACGTGACGTGCTCATCATCTTTTAGTACAAAGCGAATCGAATCGACAAAGGAAGGGATGTGTTGATCTCCAATGTGGGCATGATCGAGGAGTATGCAACGTGTCGTGCTCATGATCATGTAGTACTAAGCGAATTGAATCGACGAAGGAAGGGATGTGTTGATCTCCAATGTGGGTATGATCGAGGAGTATGCAATGTGATGTTCTCCAGATCATGTAGTACTAAGCAAATCGAATCGACGAAGGAAGGGATGTGTTGATCGCGAATGTGGGCATGATCGAGGAGTATATAACGTGATGTGCTCATGATCATGTAGTACAAAGCGAATCGACTCGACGAAGGAAGGGATGTGTTGATCTCCAATGTGGCCATGATTGAGTAGTATGCAACATGATGTTCTCCAGATCATGTAGTACTAAGCAAATCGAATCGACGAAGGAAGGGATGTGTTGATCGCCAATGTGGGCATGATCGAGGAGTATGCAATGTGATGTGCTAATGATCATGTAGTACTAAGCGAATTGAATCGACGAAGGAAGGGATGTGTTGATCTCCAATGTGGGTATGATCGGGGAGTATGCAACGTGACATGGTCATGATCATGTAGTACTAGGCGAATCGAATCGACGAAGGGAGGGATGTGTTGATCCCCATTGTGGGCATGATCGAGCAGTATGCAACGTGACGTGCTCATGATCATGTATTACTAAGCGAATCGAGTCGACGAAGGGAGGGATGTGTTGATCCCCATTGTGGGCATGATCAAGCAGTATGCAACGTGACGTGCTCATGATCATGTATTACTAAGCGAATCGAATCGACGAAGGAAGGGATGTGTTGATCCCCATTGTGGGCATGATCGAGGAGTATGCAACGTGACGTGCTCATGATCATGTAGTACTAAGCGAATTGAATCGACGAAGGAAGGGATGTGTTGATCTCCAATGTGGGTATGATCGAGGAGTATGCAACGTGATGTGCTCATGATCATGTAGTACTAAGCAAATCGAATCGACGAAGGAAGAAATGTGTTGATTTACAATGTGGGCATGATCGAGGAATATGCAACGTGATGTGCTCATAATCTTGTAGCACTAAGCAAATCGAATCGACGAAGTTAGACATGTGTTGATCTCCAATGTGGGCATGATCGAGGAGTATGCAACGTGACGTGCTCATGATCATGTAGTACTATGCGAATCGAATCGACGAAGTTAGGCATGTGTTGATCTCCAATGTGGGCATGATCGAGGAGTATGCAACATGACGTGCTCATGATCATGTACTACTAAGCGAATCGAATCAATGAAGGAAGGGATATGTTGATCTCCAATGTGGGTATGATCGGGGAGTATGCAACTTGACATGGTCATGATCATGTAGTACTAGGCGAATCGAATCGACAAAGGAAGGGATGTGTTGATCTCCAATGTGGGCATGATCGAGCAGTATGCAACGTGACGTGCTCATGATCATGTAGTACTAAGTGAATCGTGTCGACGAAGGAAGGGATGTGTTGATCTCCAACGTGGGCATGATCTAGGAGTATGCAACGTGACGTGTTCATGATCATGTAGTACTAAGCGAATCAAATCGACTAAGGAAGGGATGTGTTGATCTCCAATGTGGGCATGATCGAGGAGTATGCAACGTGACGTGCTCATAATCTTGAAGTACTAAGCGAATCGAATCGATGAAGGGATGTGTTGATCTCCAATGTGGGCATGATCGAGGAGTATGCAACGTGACGTGCTCATGATCATGTAGTACTAAGAGAATCGAATCGACGAAGGAAGGGATGTGTTGATCTCCAATGTGGGCATGATCGAGGAGTATGCAACGTGACGTGCTCATCATCTTGTAGTACTAAGCGAATCGAATCGACGAAGGAAGGGATGTGTTGATCTCCAATGTGGGCATGATCAAGGAGTATGCAACGTGATGTGCTCATCATCTTGTAGTACTAGGCGAATCGAATCGACGAAGGAAGGGATGTGTTGATCTCAATGTGGGCATGATCGAGGAGTATCCAACGTGACGTGCTCATCAACTTGTTGTACTAAGCGAGTCGAATCGACGAAGGAAGGGATGTGTTGATCTCTAATATGGACATGATCGAGGAGTATGCAACGTGATGTGCTCATGATCATGTAGTACTAAGCGAATTGAATCGACGAAGGAAAGGATGTGTTGATCTCCAATGTGGGCATGATCGAGGAGTATGCAATGTGACGTGCTCATGATCACGTAGTATTAAGCGAATCGAATCGACGAAGGAAGGGATGTGTTGATCTCCAATGTGGGTAGATCAAGGAGTATGCAACGTGACGTGCTCATGATCATGTAGTACTAAGCGAATCGAATTGACGAAGGAAGGGATGTGTTGATCTCCAATGTGGGCATGATCGAGGAGTATGCAACGTGACGTGCTCATGATCATATAGTACTAAGCGAATCGAATCGACGAAGGAAGGGATGTGTTGATCTCCAATGTGGTCATGATCGAGGAGTATGCAACGTGACGTGCTCATGATCATGTAGTACTAAGCGAATTGAATCGATGAAGGAAGGGATGTATTGATCTCCAATGTGGGCATGATCTAGGAGTATGCAACGTGACGTGCTCATGATCATGTAGTACTAAGTGAATCGAATCGACGAAGGAAGAATGTGTTGATCTCCAATGTGGGCATGATCGAGGAGTGTGCAACGTGACGTGCTCATAATCTTGAAGTACTAAGCGAATCGAATCGATGAAGGAAGGGAAGTGTTGATCTCCAATGTGGGCATGATCTAGGAGTATGCAACGTGACGTGCTCATGATCATGTAGTACTAAGCGAATCGAATCGACGAAGGTAGGGATGTATTGATCTCCAATGTGGGCATGATCGAGGAGTATGCAACGTGACGTGATCATCATCTTGTAGTACTAGGCGAATCGAATCGACGAAGGAAGGGCTGTGTTGATCTCCAATGTGGGCATGATCGAGGAGTATGCAACGTGACGTGCTTATCAACTTGTTGTACTAAGCGAGTTGAATCGACGAAGGAAGGGATGTGTTGATCTCCAATATGGACATGATCGAGGAGTATGCAATGTGACGTGCTCATGATCATGTAGTACTAGGCGAATCGAATCGACGAAGGGAGGGATGTGTTGATCTCCAATGTGGGCATGATCGAGGAGTATGCAATGTGACATGCTCATGATCTTGTAGTACTAAGTGAATCGAATCGACGAAGGAAGTGATGTGTTGATCTCTAATGTGGGTAGATCAAGGAGTATGCAATGTGACATGCTCATGATCATGTGTTACTAAGCGAATCGAATCGACGAAGGAAGGGATGTGTTGATCTCCAATGTAGGCATGATCGAGGAGTATGCAACGTGACGTGGTCATGATCATGTAGTACTAAGCGAATCGAATCAACGAAGGAAGGGATGTGTTGATCTCCAATGTGGGCATGATCTAGGAGTATGCAGCGTGACGTGCTCATGATCATGTAGTACTAAGCGAATCGAATCGACGAAGGAAGGGATGTGTTGATCTCCAATGTGGGCATGATCGAGGAGTATGCAACGTGACGTGCTCATGATCATGCAGTACTAAGCGAATCGAATCGACGAAGGACGGGATGTGTTGATCTCCAATGTGGGCATGATCTAGGAGTATGCAACGTGACGTGCTCATGATCATGTAGTACTAAGCGAATCGAATCGACGAAGGAAGAATGTGTTGATCTCCAATGTGGGCATCATCGAGGAGTATGCAACGTGACGTGCTCATAATCTTGAAGTACTAAGCGAATCGAATCGATGAAGGAAGGGATGTGTTGATCTCCAAAGTGGGCATGATCTAGGAGTAGGCAACGTGACGTGCTCATGATCATGTAGTTCTAAGAGAATCGAATCAACGAAGGAAGGGATGTGTTGATCTCCAATGTGGGCATGATCGAGGAGTATGCAACGTGACGTGCTCATAATCTTGAAGTACTAAGTGAATCGAATCGATGAAGAAAGGGATGTGTTGATCTCCAATGTGGGCATGATCTAGGAGTATGCAACGTGACGTGCTCATGATCATGTAGTACTAAGCGAATCGAATCAACGAAGGAAGGGTTGTGTTGATCTCCAATGTGGGCATGATCGAGGAGTATGCAACGTGACGTGCTTATGATCATGTAGTACTAAGAGAATCGAATTGATGAAGGAAGGGATGTGTTGATCTCCTATGTGGGCATGATCGAGGAATATGCAACGTGACGTGCTCATCATCTTGTAGTACAAAGCGAATTGAATCGACGAAGAAAGGGATGTGTTGATCTCCAATGTGGGCATGATCGAGGAGTATGCAACGTGAGGTGCTCATGATCATGTAGTACTAAGCGAATTGAATCGACGAAGGAAGGGATGTGTTGATCTCCAATTTGTGTATGATCGAGGAGTATGCAATGTGATGTGCTCATGATCATGTAGTACTAAGTAAATTGAATCGATGAAGGAAAGGATGTGTTGATGTCCAATGTGGGCATGATCGAGGAATATGCAACATGATGTGCTCATAATCTTGTAGCACTAAGCAAATCGAATCGACGAATGAAGGGGTGTGTTGATCTCCAATGTGGGCATGATGGAGGAGTATGCAACGTGACGTGCTCATGATAATGTAGTACTATGCGAATCGAATCGACGAAGGAAGGGATGTGTTGATCTCCAATGTGGGCATGATCGAGGAGTATGCAACATGACGTGCTCATGATCATGTAGTACTAAGTGAATCGAATCAACGAAGGAATGGATGTGTTTATCTCCAATGTGGGTATGATCGGGGAGTATGCAACGTGACATGGTCATGATCATGTAGTACTAGGCGAATCGAATCGACGAAGGGAGGGATGTGTTGATCTCCAATGTGGGCATGATCGAGCAGTATGCAACGTCACGTGCTCATGATCATGTAGTACTAAACGAATCGAGTCGACGAAGGAAGGGATGTGTTGATCTACAATGTGGGCATGATCAAGGAGTATGCAACGGGGACATGCTTATGATCATGTAGTACTAAGCGAATCGAATCGACGAAGGAAGGGATGTGTTGATCTCCAATGTGGGCATGATCTAGGAGTATGCAACGGGGATGTGCTCATGATCATGTAATACTAAGTGAATTGAATCGACGAAGGAAGGGATGTGTTGATCTCCAATGTGGGCACGATCGAGGAGTATGCAACGTGACGTGCTCATGATCTTGTAGTACTAAGCGAATCGAATCGACGAAGGAAGGGATGTGTTGATCTCCAATGTGGGCATGATCGAGGAGTATGCAACGTGACGTGCTCATCATCTTGTAGTACTAAGCAAATCGAACCGATGAAGGAAGGGATGTGTTGATCTCCAATGTGGACATGATCGAGGAGTATGCAACGTGACGTGCTCATGATCATGTAGTACTAACCGAATCGAATCGACGAAGGAAGGGATGTGTTGATCTCCAATGTGGGCATGATCAAGGAGTATGCAACGTGATATGCTCATGATCATGTAATACTAAGCGAATTGAATCGACGAAGGAAGGGATGTGTTGATCTCCAATGTGGGCATGATCGAGTAGTATGCAACGTGACATGCTCATGATCATGTAGTACTAGGCGAATCGAATCGACGAAGGAAGGGATGTGTTGATCTCCAATGTGGCCATGGTTGAGGAGTATGCAACATAATGTTCTCCAGATCATGTAGTACTAAGCGAATCGAATCGACGAAGGAATGGATGTGTTGATCGCCAATGTGGGCATGATCGAGGAGTATGCAACGTGACGTGCTCATGATCATGTAGTACTAAGCGAATTGAATCGACGAAGGAAGGGATGTGTTGATCTCCAATGTGGGTATGATCGAGGAGTATGCAACGTGACGTGCTCATCATCTTTTAGTACAAAGCGAATCGAATCGACGAAGGAAGGGATGTGTTGATCTCCAATGTGGGCATGATCGAGGAGTATGCAACGTGTCGTGCTCATGATCATGTAGTACTAAGCGAATTGAATCGACGAAGGAAGGGATGTGTTGATCTCCAATGTGGGTATGATCGAGGAGTATGCAATGTGATGTTCTCCAGATCATGTAGTACTAAGCAAATCGAATCGACGAAGGAAGGGATGTGTTGATCGCCAATGTGGGCATGATCGAGGAGTATGCAACGTGATGTGCTCATGATCATGTAGTACAAAGCGAATCGACTCGACGAAGGAAGGGATGTGTTGATCTCCAATGTGGCCATGATTGAGTAGTATGCAACATGATGTTCTCCAGATCATGTAGTACTAAGCAAATCGAATCGACGAAGGAAGGGATGTGTTGATCGCCAATGTGGGCATGATCGAGGAGTATGCAACGTGATGTGCTCATGACCATGTAGTACTAAGCGAATTGAATCGACGAAGGAAGGGATGTGTTGATCTCCAATGTGGGTATGATCGGGGAGTATGCAACGTGACATGGTCATGATCATGTAGTACTAGGCGAATCGAATCGACGAAGGGAGGGATGTGTTGATCTCCAATGTGGGCATGATCGAGCAGTATGCAACGTGACGTGCTCATGATCATGTAGTACTAAGCGAATCGAGTCGACGAAGGAAGGGATGTGTTGATCTCCAATGTGGGCATGATCAAGGAGTATGCAACAGGGACGTGCTCATGATCATGTAGTACTAAGCGAATCGAATCGACGAAGGAAGGGATGTGTTGATCTCCAATGTGGGCATGATCTAGGAGTATGCAATGGGGATGTGCTCATGATCATGTAATACTAAGCGAATTGAATCGACGAAGGAAGGGATGTGTTGATCTCCAATGTGGGCATGATCGAGGAGTATGCAACGTGACGTACTCATGATCATGTAGTACTAGGCGAGTCGAATCGACGAAGGAAGAGATGTGTTGATCTCCAATGTAGCCATGGTTGAGGAGTATGCAACATGATGTTCTCCAGATCATGTAGTACTAAGCGAATCGAATCGACGAAGGAAGGGATGTGTTGATCGCCAATGTGGGCATGATCGAGGAGTATGCAACGTGATGTGCTCATGATCATGTAGTACTAAGCGAATCGAATCGACGAAGGAAGGGATGTGTTGATCGCAAATGTGGGCATGATCGAGGAGTATGCAACGTGATGTGCTCATGATCATGTAGTACTAAGCGAATCGAATCGATGAAGGAAGGGATGTGTTGATCTCCAATGTGGGCATGATCGAGGAGTATGCATGTTGGGGGGTCCGAAAATCGGATGGGATCCCCGAACACAAGACTTCAGAATGAACACACGAAAGTAAGAATGAAGGAGGGGACAAGGAATCCCCGAAAGTCTGTACTCGCCTCAAAAGTTGTGAATCCCTTTACACGTGCCCTCGAGCCCCCTTTTATAGAGAGACGAAGGGACTTTTACATTCCGAGATTACCCTCGAATCTAAACAATATTCTTGGTGTGAACATGTACAGGAACGTCTTTTACATCCCGTGATTTGCGGGGCTAATTTCTCATATTTACAAGCTTGCCATCTATTCACACCTCAAACCCAGACATTTTGCACCGCCCCTTTGACTCGGCTCGTTCGTGACTTCCACTTCATATTCACGAAGACTTCTTGTAGCTGAGACTTCCAACTCAAGTTTGCCGAAGTTAGTCCCGAAGTAAAGTTTCCCGATTCTTGCAGAGATCCTCCTATGTCACCATTGCTAGAGTTTCCCGAATTCGTTATGATCTCCGAAGTTTTACCAACCTGAAACAGACACGCGAACTTGCGCCATTTCGGCGATTATTTCGCACATCATCAGAGGGTTAGCGAATCAATCGAAAATGATGAAACATCTTCGTGAATAAATTCCTGCCACGAAACAGACCCGCAACTTGATGAGCTGTTCACGAATGTTTTCACGAATTCGTCAACCCCGACGTTTCGAGGGTGAAATGTTTTTGGCACCCAATTCCCCAACACTAGCCCCTCGGGGAAGTGGGTTGACTCTGACGATCCGTTTCCACGAACAATTCCCGAATTTCGGTAAAAAACGTCACCCTCGGAACGTTAGTGTAGACATGCGTCCCCCTGAAAAAGCGCAACGGTCATCTCGAGGCGGTTTCTTGAACCTACCCCCCCTCACCCTATAAATAGAGGGCGGACGCGGTAACTTTGTTTCGCCGTTCCGTTGCTTTCTTCGGAAGTTTTCAAGAACTCTCGAAGAAAAAGCTCTTCGTCTTAAGATGCCCGAAGCTCGGCAACTTCTCTGGTCTTCGAAGGTATTTTGCTTCTTCTTCTTCTTTCGTTGATTGATCAATTTTTTTTCAGAGGTTTTTGTTTCTTATAAATTGATATGCGTTTCATATTTGTTTTATTCTTGAGTAGGTGGCTTGTACTAAAAGCACTGCTAGACCAATGACTTCTGACGAACTGGCTGCTGCTGGTGTCCCGCCAACCAGAGAAAACGTTCACGATTCTGAGAATGTTCAGTCTCGTACAGATGATCCGACTGCCGAAACCATTCGCGATTCCGGCAGTCGCGAAGACGGGTAGATAAGATCTGATGTGAGTGAACTTGTTGTCATGAAGGCTAAATCTTATCCCCCGGCTTTTGTCTTCGGCGAACCAAAGGTTACGGCCGATCTTATCAAAGAATATGAAGAGGCTGGATTTTTCCCTGCCGGTGATGGACGTCCTCCCTCTGGTGAACAAGTCCCTGCTCCCGAAGCAAATGAAGTTGTTGTTTTCAGGGATTTCTTTACCTGTGGACTTAGATTTCCCTGTGATCCCATCCTGCCTTCCATTCTTGAGAAATTTTCTGTGAAGACACATCAATTGACACCGAACTCTTTTCTGGAACTTTCAAAGTTCTTTTGGATCATGAAGACTTTCAAGTGTACCTTCGGTGCTGACATATTCGCTCGTTTATTCGAGCTTGTGATTGAGAAGGATATTCTCAAGCTTGACGATGGGAAGTACTATGAGGCGCATTATGCGTGTTGTACTTTCAACACCCGAAGACAAAATTCGCGAAAGGGCCTCACCCGAATCCAACTTGCACCCTACAGTAAGACCAACTTCTCCGAAGTTGACATGTCTAAGGTTTCTGGCTACACTGGGCCAGCCTACCCCTTCTACTCACCCATGGTACCAGTGACTGCTATTTGTACTGCTTCGTATAACAACCGTACCATTGGCTTCAAGAACTCCGAAAATGCTTTCTTTCTGGCCAGTACCATTCTCGGAGGTCGTGATGCCATTGAGGAATTCGTTGCAGCCGAAGTTTGGCCGATATCTGATGGCTAGAAACCTTCTAATATTGTTTCTTTGGATGTGGACTAGGCATCGCAGCAAGTGTCGTTTCCACGATTCAACTTGCGGCTTAAGGAAGGCCAGAGTCACGAAGATTTTATTGCCGAAGTTGAAGAAAAAGTTAATGCCATGGTTGGCGAATCTACTCTTAATGACTACAAGTCTTTTAAGAACATTGTGAAGCACAAAAGGAGGGTTAACCGAGTTTTTTCAGAACTTGGTGCTGATACTACTCTTCGCTCTCGTACACCAGGCGTGGACAAGAAAATCCCGGCTGTTGCCATCGCAGTCTGTTCGGCTGCCCCACCTAAGGCTCCAAGGAGAGGAACTTCGAAGAAGGGAAAAGCAAAAGGCAGCGCAGGTTACACCTCTTCTTCTGCGATTCGTCCTGAAAAGACCAAATCTTTAGAATCCAGCAAAAGAAAGAGGAAAGCTTCCGAAGGTATTTCAGATGCTGAGATCCAGGCAGCTTCAAGTCTTGCATATTTGAGGAAGAAGAAGGCCAAGAAAGCTGTGAAGAAGATTGCTGCTGCCATAGTTCAGCGCGTTCCTCCGGCTTTCTCTGACGACGAGATGACTGACGAACCTCGTCCAACAGGTTTCTCTTCTTGCTTGTGGTGTGATTTAAGATTTGGTGTTCGTGTTATACCCCAGGTTCTGAGAGTCAATTTGTTGACATCGAAACTTTTTCAGACGATGTCCTCGAAGTTCGGGAGGCTCCTGTTGAATCTGCTGCTGCTGCTGATATTGAGGCTGGTCCTTCCCAAGCTTCTGCTTCTAAGGACGGTGCTTCTCCAGAGTTTACCGAACGCACGGTGCAAAAAGATGGTGAACCTGTTGAAAACCCGTCCCTTGTCGAGAAACGCGAAGAAATCCCCGAAGGTCAAGATCCCTCTCCCTCAGTCACTGCTTACAACGAGAGTTTTGGTACGTCTTTTAGAGGTGAATTGTTAAGTGTTAGGGGTGAAGTGATTGACTCAGAAGATGGTGCTCCTAGATTTTCCTTGCTATGGACGTCCCCTGAATTTGTGGATGAAACAGGAGAAGATGTTCCGAAGAAAAAACTTCGGTTGACCGGCAAGACACTCCCTGCTGCTGAAAAGCAGACCTCTTCGTCTCTCCAGAAGTCTTTAACGATTTCTGAGCCCGCAAATGAGATTCCCTTGAGGAGGCTGAACCCGTCAGGTTTGCACACCGCTTCTATCTTTTTATACTCTGGTGGTCTCCTTACTTCTCTTAAGTTTATTTTAGGCTTTATGACTTTCGCAGTTTTTGAAGAAAATGCTCGGAAACTCTCATCCTCGGAGCTTGCTAGTTTCAAGAAGACTTATGACTTGAAGGCATCTATTGTCGGCAAGGTTGTTTCTGAACGGCTCCTTGAAAAGGAGGAGCTTGTTGGTAAACTTTCTGGCGAAACCAAGAAGCTGAAGCGTGAGCTCAACAAGGCTCAGGTTTCAAACATTGATTTAGAGCAACGAATCACTGAGCTTGCTGATTCTCTGAAAAAATGTCAAGATGAGAAAAGACTCGCTGAAGCTGCCCTTCAGGATTCAAGGAAAGATGTTGAGAAGCTTAACAAGACCCACGAAGATGATCTAACGATGATTGAAAATCTTCGCAAGGAATCTGATAAGAACGCCAAAACTATTGAAGATCTTTCATCGAAGAATTTCGAGCTCGCCAAAACTTTGAGTACTAAAGAGCAAACGATTCAGAATCTTGAAAAGGCTCTTTCTGAACGAGACGAAACTTCGAGTAAAGATGTCGATCAGATTAAGGGAAGTCTGAAACTCTTATTTGAGGAGTACAAGGAAGCTTTGAAGAACTTCGGTGTTCGTCCAGGCCCACTCCCTGATAGTGGAGAAATTTCTGATCTAATGGACTGGATGTTAAAAGAATTTCAAGCTCTTCCCGATGTTATCTCAGGAGCCAGTAACTTCGCTGCTCTTTTTTCGGTAGAATGTCTTCTGAAGCTTCTCTATGACTTCGACTGTGTTGACCTCGTGAAATTTTGTGGGGCACTTTCGCGATTTCCGGATGCTGCGATCACTGCATCTATTCGTCCCAACGAGGATGTTCGAGCTATAAAGATTCAATTCGCAAGAGAATTTTGGCTTGCAAGCGGGAAGGAGTTCGCGAAGAAGATTGCTCGTGACAAACTTGAAGAGGTTGCTCTTTGTAGATTCTGTTGAAATTTTGATACCTCATGAACATTTCTTTCTTGATTTTTATTAACTTCTTTTTACGTTTCTTCAGATGATTCAGAAAGAGGAACGTGCCAAAGCTGCAGAAAGCCAAGAATCGTCCTCCGAGTCTGAAGAGAATGAAGATGCTGATGATGGAGAAGACGGTTCGGGGAATGCAGGCAGTGGTGATAGCGGAAGCAGCGGTGATGGCCAAGACGACGGGGATGAAGAGAGCTCCGATCGTCAAACAAGCTCCCCGAAGGTTGATATCATTGGATGAGGCTACGCTTGTCCGAACACTTGCTTTTGTTGTTGAAAAACTATAAACTTGTATATTCGTGGGCTGCGACCCCCCTTCTTAACTCTTGTCTTGTAAATTTTAACCTGCGCAGGTCCTGCAAGGTGGGCCTGTGCAGGATGTGATACCTTTGCGAATCCATCGTCAGGATCAAGTAGTTAGTGGTGAAGCTTGGCGGTTGTACAAAGAAGCTAATCCTGGATGCGAGTTTTCTGATTTTTGGCTTGAGTGTTGTCAGTATTTTTCGATGAGTAGTTTTCAACTTAGCTGGTTCTTTCTTCAACGAGACGGTTACGCTCTTACCAGTGAAGTTTCAAGTTCGCTGTCTTTCGTGAAGACGGAGCCCCTTAGCCCCATTACTGGCGATTGTAGTTTTGCTTATGCTAGTGATATTACCGAAGAGAGGGGTCGTAAACCAGGCTGTATCGTCGAACTTCCTTTCTGAAGTTCTCAGCTCTTGGAAGCTTTGTAATTTTATTTTTGAGAAATTTTGTATGAAACTAAGGCAATAAGTTCGTTTTTTAAGAAAAAACGTCACCCTTCCCACCTTGCCGTTTTCATGCAAAATTTTGTGGACTTCCAAGGATTGATGATCTCTCGTGCTACTATTATTTTTCTTTCAATGTGCCATTGTTTTCAATTTATCATAGGGTAAGTCGACAAAATTTGCTTTGCGAATTTTGTGGACTTGCGCTCGCTCGGCACACTTGCCTAGGTTGATATTGCAACCTTCAGTTGCTTCAACCATCCTGTGTGATTATTATTTTTCAGAAATGGTCGAGCCCCTTGGCCCTCGAAAGAAGTTTTTCGACTAAAGCAGTTTTCCGAAAAAACTTCATACGAATCTTCATGAATATTCGATACCGCGCTGACTTGCTTTTGCCATCGGGGAAATTTTAACTTTGCTTTATAATTTTTTACACGAAAAATCCTAAGCATGAACGTTTGTACTTTTCTGGGCCACAACCTTCAGTTGTTCTCATTTTTCTGGTAGGATGTCCCTTCAAGGTGGGATCTAGGCCACAACTTGTTGTCTCAGGCCTTTCGATAGGAAATCCCTTTAAGGTGGGATTTAGGCTGCAACTTGTTGTTGCCTCAGGCCTTTCTGTAGGATATCCCTTTAAGGTGGGATTTAGGCCGCAACTTGTTGTTGCCTCAGGCCTTTCGGTAGGATATCCCCTTAAGGTGGGATATAGGCTTTCACGGAGCCTTTGGCTATCAAGGAGCCTCTTTCGCGTATTCTTCTTTCTCATGGTGTAATTCAGGCTATCAAGGAGCCTTTTTCGCGAACTTTTCCTTTCTCACAATGGAACTTAGGCTGTCACGAAGCCTTTTTCACAAACTTTCTTTTTTCTCACGATGGAATTCAGGCTATCACGGAGCCTTTTCACGAACTTTTTCTTTCTCACGATGGAATTCAGGCTATCACGGAACCTTTTCACGAACTTTTTCTTTCTCACGATGGAATTCAGGCTATCATGGAGCCTTTTTTCACGAACTTTTTCTTTCTCATGATGGAATTTAGGCTATCACGGAGCCTTTTCACGAACTTTTTCTTTCTCACGATGGAATTCAGACTATCACGGAGCCTTTTTTCACGAACTTTTTGTTTCTCATGATGGAATTCAGGCTAACATGGAGCCTTTTTTCACGAACTTTTTCTTTCTCATGATGGAATTCAGGCTATCACGGAGCCTTTTTTCACGAACTTTTTCTTTCTCATGATGGAATTCAGGCTATCACGGAGCCTTTTCACGAACTTTTTCTTTCTCACGATGGAATTCAGGCTATCACAGAGCCTTTTTTCACGAACTTTTTCTTTCTCATGATGGGATTTCGCAAGACACATAGTTTGGGGGAAGTCTCCTTTCATATATATCACAAAGAGTATTTACATAGGATCCGCCTCGTTAAAAACCTTACCCCTTGATTTAGGGCCCCCTTTGCAAGGAAAAGAGTACGGTCCTTCTTATTCTAACTTAAATGCGAGAAGTAAATGTTTTTGTTTCCGAAACCACTTATAGATCCGTGGTTCGGGGATTATACAATTTTATGGAATCTAAACTTGTGAAAAGAAATGCTGAAAAAAGAATCTAGCTACTTTCATGATTTTCAAGGGTAGTACCTTTTCAAACTGTCCGCATTCCACGAAAGTGGCAGCTCTTCACCGGTTTGGTCTATTAGACGGAAAGCTCCTGGCATGTTTGTTTCCTTTACTATGTATGGCCCTTCCCATGGTTCCTGGAGTTTCCTAGGGTTTTTCCAATTTTTCTTTCTTTTCAGAACTAAATCACCAGCCTTGATGTTTTTCCTAACTACTTTTTTATCCCTCCATGCCTTGGTTTCTCTTTGGTATTTTTCGATGTTTTCTGAAGCTTCGAGGATTGTTAACTCGATCATGTCTTTCTCGACCTTCATGTCGACTTCTTCGATCTCTTTTGCTTTCTGCACTCTCATGCTTTCATTCTTGATCTCTTCTGGTGTCATTGCCTCGGTGCCAAACAGTAAGCGAAATGGTGTGAAACCCGTTGCTCTTGACACTGTTGTATTATGGGACCAGATCACTTTCGGCAATTCATCCGTCCATTTGCCTTTCTTTTGATCATATAGACACTTCTTGATTCCCGAGAAGATGAGCCCGTTTGCTCTTTAACAGCCCCATTAGACTCCGGGTGGTAAATAGAAGAGAACTTCGCATGAGTGCCCAGCGTTTTGCAGTACTCCTTGAAAGAATAGCAGTCAAATTGCTTCCCATTGTCGACAGTCAACTCTCTTGGTACTCCGAATCTGCAGATTATGTTTTGCCAGAAAAAATTCTGAATTGTTGGTGCTGTGATGTTTGCTAATGCCTTTGCTTCCACCCACTTGGTGAAGTAGTCAACCGCTACTGCTGCGAATTTGCAGTTTCCTTGAGCTGTTGGTAATTGACTAACCAAATCCATTCCCCACCTTTGCAGAGGCCAAGATGGTGGGATTAGATGAACTGGCATGGAAGGTAGATTCTGCTGATTCGCTGTCTTTTGGCATGCTTCACATTCTTGAACAAGCTTCTTTGCATCAATGTTTATGGAAGGCCAGAAAAATCCTTGCTTTATTGCTTTGCTTGCTAGAGCCCTTGTGCCTATGTGTGCACCACAAAATCTACTATGAATTTGCTTGAGAAGTTCTACTCCTTTTTCGGAGGTTATGCATCTCAGCCATGGTTCAGTAACCCCAGATTTATAGAGCTCTCCGTCCACCACTGCATAGCCCCTTGCCCTTTGCTTTAGCCTTTTTTCCTCCAATTCATCTTTTGGTTCATAATGACCTCTCAAGTATGTAATGATTTCGGCTCTCCAATCGCGAGTTTCTACAACGTTCACAGTTTTTGGCTTTGGATCTTTGACAGACGGTTCTTTGATGATTTCGAAGAACACGTCTGGGGGCATTGCATGATTCTGGGCTGCTACTTTCGCCAATTTGTCTGCTTTGTTATTGTCATTTCTTGGTATGTGCTGAACTGAATAGCCCTTGTAGTGCCTTTCCATCTCTCTAACCTTCTCGAGATACTTCATCAAAATAGGATTTCTTGCTTCGCTCACTTTCTCGATGTGTTCTTGAATGACTTTAGAGTCTGTCTTGATGATAAAGGTTTGTTGACCCAGAGCTTTAATCTTCCTCAAGGCTAGAAGTAGAGCCTCATATTCAGTTGTGTTGTTCGTAGAGTGCACATCATCCGCGAAATCGAGCCGAGCAGCGTATCTTATCACGATTCCTGCCGGAGATGTTACGATTGCTGATATTCCAATTCCTCTGTCGCCCCAAGCCCCATCACAATGCACTACCCAAGGTGTGACTATGTCTTCACCGGGATTATGTGTTGGTGATGTCCAGTCCACGACGAAATCTGCCAAGACTTGCGATTTGATTGCACTTCTTCTTTCGAAATCAACTGTGTATTCTGATAGTTCAGCAGCCCATTTGATGATTCGGGTTGATGCCTCTTTGTTCGTGAACAGGTCATTCAGCGGTTGGTTCGTGATGACCCTTATTCTGTGACCCTCGAAGTAGTGCCTTAGTTTTCTAGCAGCCATCACGACAGCATACGCTATCTTCTCTAATTCAGAATAAAAGAGTTTAGATCCTGAAAGAGCCTCGGAAGCAAAATATACTGGAATTTGTTTCAGCTTTCCTTCTTCTTCTTTTTCTTGCACCAGTACATCACTTACGACCGAATTTGAAGCAGACAAGTACAATAAGAGCGGTGACTTTGGCTCTAGAGGGGATAGCTTAGTCATATTTCACAGATAGTCTTTGAGCTCTTGGAAGGCTTGTTTCTGAGGTTCGGACCACTGAAAGTTCTTGGAACTTTGGAGAACTTGGAAGAAAGGCAAACTTCTCTCTGCAGCTCTGGCGATGAACCTGTTAAGGGCGGCAACTCTCCCTGTCAACTTTTGCACATCTTTCACTGAAACAGGATCTTGCATCTCGACTAGAGCCTTGATTTTGTCAGGATTTGCCTCGATGCCTTTTGTCGAAACCAGACATCCCAGAACTTTCCCCTTGTGGATGCCGAAAACACATTTTTCAGGATTCAGCTTAACGTTCGCCGCTCTGAGGTTCGCAAAAGTTTCTGCTAGGTCGCTGATGTGGTCTTTCCTTTGAATGCTCTTTACGACTATATCATCAACATATGTTAGAATATTTCTCCGAAGCTGGGGGTGGATAACTATTGCTATCATTCTTGAAAAAGTGCATCCTGCATTCTTTAGTCCTTCTGGCATTCTGACAAAGCAAAAAGTTCCGAAAGGAGTGATGAAACTTGTTTTCTCCTCGTCTTCTTTTCGCACCCTTATTTGATGATATCCTGAGAACATGTCAAGGAGTGACAGCATTTCGCTGTTCGCAGCGTCATCAACGACTTTGTCCACCCTTTCTAAGGGGAAGTCATCCTTCTTGCAAGCCTTATTCAGATCTGTGACGTCCACACACATTCTCCACTTCCCATTTTTCTTCTTTACTGGCACGGTATTAGCCAGCCAAACAGGATACATGACTTCTCTGATTACTTTGGCGTCGTGAAGCCTCTGCACTTCGGCCTCTACTGCCTTGACTTTCTCTTCGGACATTTTCCTGAGTTTTTGTTTTTTCGGGGTTATTTTCTCATCTGTTTCCAGGGCATGTTCAATGATATCTCTATCGACACCTTGCAGGTCTTTGGCTGACCAGGCGAAGACATCTTTATTCTTGTTCAAGAATTGCACAAGTTCTTTTTCTCCTTCGGGGCTAAGATGAGCCCCTATCACGACTGCTCTGTCAGGCATATCATCTAGGTACACTTTCTTGGTTTCACCATCAGCAGCTATCTCAATTTTTTTTATCCCGCTTGGCCTCAACATAGGGTTCTTTCTTTTCTTCGGTGGAGTTCAACTGATGCACATTGCTTTGACCTGGTGTGAAGCCCTTCTCAATGTTTCTGGCTTCTTGTTGATCACCGAGTACTGTGATGATTCCTTTGGGTGCCGGGATTTTCATGCACAGGAACTGCTGCCTTATTGCAGCATCAAACTTGTTCATGAATCCTCTACCGAAGATCGCGAAGTAGGGATGATACATGTCGACCACGTCGAAGATGAGAGTTTCGGTTCTGGCATTGTCAAGATCTCGAAAAGGTACAGGCAAAACTATTTTTCCTGCTGGCTTGATTGGTTTTCCTCCGAAACCTAGCAGCGGGTACTCTGGTGGCTGCAGCATGCGTGGACTCAAGCTCATCTTCTCGAAAGTTTTCATGAATAAGATGTCTGCCGAACTTTCGTTATCCACTAGAACTTTTCCGATAACCCATCCGGCTATGTTCACCTCGATGACCATGGCATCGTTGTGGTCTGTTGACTTCAATCTAAAATCTTGTTCAGTGAAAGTTATCGGCACCTTGGCCCATTCTGGTCGTGCAGCTGGACCATCACTGATGACTGTGTTCACAGATCTGAAATAGTTGTTTCTTTGCCTCTTTATTTCGAACTCCATGGCTGAGCCTCCTGTGATAGGCATGATAGATCCGAAAGAGGGCAGTGCTTTTGGGTTATGGCTTCTTGAACTCGACTCTGGTCTTGATGAATTATCTGGTGGTGGCGGCAACATTTCTTGAATTGGTTGTGGTTGCTGAATGGTTTGGATTACCTGAGACTGAGGATAGAATTGCTGAGAAGGCTGCCAGGATGACTGTGCCTGCTGAAGCTGCTGAATTGTGACTGGATTTGGTTGAGGACCCATGAATTGTGGTTGCCAGAAGTTTGGACGGAATTGGTTCGGCATTGTGGAGGCAATATTCATCATGTTTTTCTCTTGTTGGATTCTTGCTATGTTCTTTTTGGTTTCTGGGCACGCTTCGGTGCTATGGCCTCTTCCATGATATCGGCAGTAGAAGTATGGATCTCTTGGATCATGGTTCTGAACTTTCGGGGGTCCTCTTCCCCTTCCTCTTCCTCTTGACGCAAAACCACCTCTTGTGCTCGGTCTGCTGTCCTGGTTGAACTGAGGATTTTCCACATTGTTGATGTTTCGTGGGGTTTGAGAGTGAGGTCTCCACATTGTTCCTCTGTTGCCTTGCCTTGCTTCATTTCGCTCAGCGACTCTTCTGTGATGATCTTCATCGGACTTAATGTATTCTTCCAGTTCGTGAAAGAGTTCGTCAATGCTTTTAGGCTCCTTTCAGGTCAAGTGCGAGGCTATTGGTCCTGGAGTCAGACCTTTGATTAGCGCTTGTATCGTTGTCTTGTCATCTGCTTCCGGAATCTGAGACCTCTGCTGCATGAACCTTCTTACGAAGTTCTGCAATGGTTCTCTATCTTTTTGCTTGCAATTGTACAGGTCTGATGATTTTGCTGCAGTTTCATGGGATATCTGAAAAGCTTGGATGAACTTTGTTTTGAGGTCAATCCAACTGCAGATTGAGTGTGGTGATAGCAAGGAGTACCAATTGAGGACTGGGCCTTCGCAAGCAATGATGAAGGACTTGGCCAGTGCGATATCATTTCCTCCTGCTGAATTCACAGCTGCTTCATAGCTCATGAGGAACTGTCTAGAGTTTCCATAGCCATTGTACTTCGGTAGAGATACTGGTTTGTACTTTGGTGGCCACGGTGCTGTTTGCAACCCAAGTAAGAGTGGTGAATCTGGATCCGCGAACTGCGAGATTCCGTTACCCGCGAAGAAGTTTTCTCTTGAGGTTCGTCTGTTCTGGCCAGAGTTCTGGTGTGGTGAATCACGCCACAGTGAACTGTTTTCTTGTTCTTTCATTTCATCAATTTCTCTTTGCATTCTTTCTATTTGCTCCTTTGCCTGATTGAGTTTCTCTAGCTTTTCCGAAGCTCTTCTTTTTGCTTCCAGCTGGTTCGCGAATCTTTCCTTCTCTTTCTGAAGCTGCAGCATTTTTTGGTTCACTCTTTCTAGTTCTCTGTCGACCTCTTGATCATCATCCTCATCTACTTCTTCTTTAGTGAATGGTTCTAGAGTATGCGCTGTTTTCTCAGCTCGTGCCTTCTGGAGAGCCTCGAGTTTCGCCCTCCTCTCTTGGTCTGAGATCTGCAAAGGTTCTGCAGTGAGAGAGTTTCCGTTGTCTTGTTCGGTGTAGTGATCTTCCTGGTTGGCTTCTGTAGGTGTGTTCTTCTTGGACTTCTTCTGTGGAGGCATCGTGGATTGTCTTTCGGCTGAAACCACGGTGGGCGCCAATGTTGGGGGGTCCGAAAATCGGATGGGATCCCCGAACACAAGACTTCAGAATGAACACACGAAAGTAAGAATGAAGGAGGGGACAAGGAATCCCCGAAAGTCTGTACTCGTCTCAAAAGTTGTGAATCCCTTTACACGTGCCCTCGAGCCCCCTTTTATAGGGAGACGAAGGGACTTTTACATTCCGAGATTACCCTCGAATCTAAAGAATATTCTTGGTGTGAACATGTACATGAACGTCTTTTACATCCCGTGATTTGTGGGGCTAATTTCTCATATTTACAAGCTTGCCATCTATTCACACCTCAAACCCGGACTTTTTGCACCGCCCCTTTGACTCGGCTCGCTCGTGACTTCCACTTCATATTCGCGAAGACTTCTTGTAGCTGAGACTCCCAACTCAAGTTTGCCGAAGTTAGTCCCGAAGTAAAGTTTCCCGATTCTTGCAGAGATCCTCCTATGTCACCATTGCTAGAGTTTCCCAAATTCGTGATGATCTCCGAAGTTTTACCAACCCGAAACAGACACGCGAACTTGCGCCATTTCGGTGATTATTTCGCACATCATCAGAGGGTTAGCGAATCAATCGAAAATGATGAAACATCTTCGTGAATAAATTCCTGCTGTTCACGAATGTTTTCACGAATTCGTCAACCCCGACGTTTCGAGGGTGAAAGGTTTTTGCCCAATTCCCCAACAATGCAACGTGACGTGCTCATCATCTTGTAGTACAAAGCGAATCGAATCGACGAAGGAAGGGATGTGTTGATCTCCAATGTGGGCATGATCGAGGAGTATGCAACGTGACGTGCTCATGATCATGTAGTACTAAGCGAATTGAATCGACGAAGGAAGGGATGTGTTGATCTCCAATGTGGGTATGATCGAGGAGTATGCAATGTGATGTGCTCATGATCATGTAGTACTAAGCAAATCGAATCGACGAAGGAAGGGATGTGTTGATGTCCAATGTGGGCATGATCGAGGAATATGCAACGTGATGTGCTCATAATCTTGTAGCACTAAGCAAATCGAATCGACGAATGAAGGGGTGTGTTGATCTCCAATGTGGGCATGATGGAGGAGTATGCAACGTGACGTGCTCATGATCATGTAGTACTATGCAAATCGAATCGACAAAGGAAGGGACGTGTTGATCTCCAATGTGGGCATGATCGAGGAGTATGCAACATGACGTGCTCATGATCATGTAGTACTAAGCGAATCGAATCAACGAAGGAAGGGATGTGTTGATCTCCAATGTGGGTATGATCGGGGAGTATGCAACGTGACATGGTCACGATCATGTAGTACTAGGCGAATCGAATCGACGAAGGGAGGGATGTGTTGATCTCCAATGTGGGCATGATCGAGCAGTATGCAACGTGACGTGCTCATGATCATGTAGTACTAAGCGAATCGAGTCGACGAAGGAAGGGATGTGTTGATCTCCAATGTGGGCATGATCAAGGAGTATGCAACGGGGACATGCTTATGATCATGTAGTACTAAGCGAATCGATTCGACGAAGGAAGGGATGTGTTGATCTCCAATGTGGGCGTGATCTAGGAGTATGCAACGGGGATGTGCTCATGATCATGTAATACTAAGCGAATTGAATCGACGAAGGAAGGGATGTGTTGATCTCCAATGTGGGCACGATCGAGGAGTATGCAACGTGACATTCTCATGATCATGTAGTACTAGGCGAATCAAATCAACGAAGGAAGGGATGTGTTGATCTCCAATGTGGCCATGATTAAGGAGTATGCAACATGAAGTTCTCCAGATCATGTAGTACTAAGCGAATCGAATCGACGAAGGAAGGGATGTGTTGATCGCCAATGTGGGCATGATCGAGGAGTATGCAACGTGATGTGCTCATGATCATGTAGTACTAAGCGAAACAAATCGACGAAGGAAGGGATGTGTCGATCTCTAATGTGGGTATGATCGGGGAGTATGCAACGTGACATGGTCATGATCATGCAGTGCTAAGCGAATCGAATCGATGAAGGAAGGGATGTGTTGATCTCCAATGTGGGCATGATCTAGGAGTATGCAACGGGGATGTGCTCATGATCATGTAATACTAAGCGAATTGAATCGACGAAGGAAGGGATGTGTTGATCTCCAATGTGGGCATGATTGAGGAGTATGCAACGTGGCGTGCTCATGATCATGTAGTACTAGGCGAATCGAATCGACGAAGGAAGGGATGTGTTGATCTCCAATGTGGCCATGATTGAGGAGTATGCAACATGATGTTCTCCAGATCATGTAGTAATAAGCGAATCGAATCGACGAAGGAAGGGATGTGTTGATCGCCAATGTGAGCATGATCGAGGAGTATGCAACGTGATGTGCTCATGATCATGTAGTACTAAGCGAATCGAATCGACGAAGGAAGGGATGTGTTGATCGCCAATGTGGGCATGATCGAGGAGTATGCATCGTGATGTGCCCATGATCATGTCGTACTAAGCGAATCGAATCGACGAAGGAAGGGATGTGTTGATCTCCAATGTGGGCATGATCGAGGAGTATGCAAGACGACGTGCTTATGATGATGTAGTACTAAGCGAATCGAATCAACAAAGGAAGGGATGTGTTTATCTCTAATGTTGGTATTATCGGGGAGTATGCAACGTGACATGGTCATGATCATGTAGTACTAGGCGAATCGAATCGACGAAGGAAGGGATGTGTTGATCGCCAATGTGGGCATGATCGAGGAGTATGCAACGTGATGTGCTCATGATCATGTAGTACTAAGCGAAACAAATCGACGAAGGAAGGGATGTGTTGATCTCTAATGTGGGTATGATCGGGGAGTATGCAACGTGACATGGTCATGATCATGCAGTGCTAAGCGAATCGAATCGATGAAGGAAGGGATGTGTTGATCTCCAATGTGGGCATGATCTAGGAGTATGCAACGGGGATGTGCTCATGATCATGTAATACTAAGCGAATTGAATCGACGAAGGAAGGGATGTGTTGATCTCCAATGTGGGCATGATTGAGGAGTATGCAACGTGGCGTGCTCATGATCATGTAGTACTAGGCGAATCGAATCGACGAAGGAAGGGATGTGTTGATCGCCAATGTGGGCATGATCGAGGAGTATGCAACGTGATGTGCTCATGATCATGTAGTACTAAGCGAAACAAATCGACGAAGGAAGGGATGTGTCGATCTCTAATGTGGGTATGATCTAGTAGTATGCAACGGGGATGTGCTCATGATCATGTAATAGTAAGCGAATTGAATCGACGAAGGAAGGGATGTGTTGATCTCCAATGTCGGCATGATTGAGGAGTATGCAACGTGGCGTGCTCATGATCATGTAGTACTAGGCGAATCGAATCGACGAAGCAAGGGATGTGTTGATCTCTATTGTGGCCATGATTGAGGAGTATGCAACATGATGTTCTCCAGATCATGTAGTACTAAGCGAATCGAATCGACGAAGGAAGGGATGTGCTGATCGCCAATGTGAGCTTGATCGAGGAGTATGCAACGTGATGTGCTCATGATCATGTAGTACTAAGCGAATCGAATCGACGAAGGAAGGGATGTGTTGATCGCCAATGTGGGCATGATCGAGGAGTATGCAACGTGATGTGCTCATGATCATGTCGTACTAAGCGAATCGAATCGACGAAGGAAGGGATGTGTTGATCTGCAATGTGGGCATGATCGAGGAGTATGCAACATGACGTGCTCATGATGATGTAGTACTAAGCGAATCGAATCATGAAAGGAAGGGATGTGTTGATCTCTAATGTGGGTATGATCGAGGAGTATGCAACGTGACATGGTCATGATCATGTAGTACTAGGCGAATCGAATCGACGAAGGGAGGGATGTGTTGATCTCCAATGTGTGCATGATCGAGCAGTATGCAATGTGACGTGCTCATGATCATGTAGTAGTAGGCGAATTGAGTCGACAAAGGAAGGGATGTGTTGATCTCCAATGTGGGCATGATCAAGGAGTATGCAACGGGGACGTGCTCTTGATCATGTAGTACTAAGCGAATCGAATCGACGAAGGAAGGGATGTGTTGATCGCCAATGTGGGCATGATCGAGGAGTATGCATCGTGATGTGCTCATGATGATGTCGTACTAAGCGAATCGAATCGACGAAGGAAGGGATGTGTTGATCTCCATTGAGGGCATGATCGAGGAGTATGCAACACGACGTGCTTATGATGATGTAGTACTAAGCGAATCGAATCAACGAAGGAAGGGATGTGTTCATCTCCAATGTGGGTATTATCGGGGAGTATGCAACGTGACATGGTCATGATCATGTAGTACTAGGCGAATCGAATCGACGAAGGGAGGGATGTGTTGATCTCCAATGTGTGCATGATCGAGCAGTATGCAATGTGACGTGCTCATGATCATGTAGTAGTAGGCGAATTGAGTCGACAAAGGAAGGGATGTGTTGATCTCCAATGTGGACATGATCAAGGAGTATGCAACGGGGACGTGCTCCTGATCATGTAGTACTAAGCGAACCGAATCAACGAAGGAAGGGATGTGTTGATCTCCAATGTGGGCATGATCTAGGAGTATGCAACGGGGATGTGCTCATGATCATGTAATACTAAGCGAATTGAATCGACGAAGGAAGGGATGTGTTGATCTCCATTGTGGGCATGATCGAGGAGTATGCAACGTGACGTGCTCATGATCATGTAGTACTAAGCAAATCGAATCGACGAAGGTAGGGATGTGTTGACCTCCAATGTGGGCATGATCTAGTAGTATGCAACGGGGATGTGCTCATGATCATGTAATAGTAAGCGAATTGAATCGACGAAGGAAGGGATGTGTTGATCTCCAATGTCGGCATGATTGAGGAGTATGCAACGTGGCGTGCTCATGATCATGTAGTACTAGGCGAATCGAATCGACGAAGCAAGGGATGTGTTGATCTCTATTGTGGCCATGATAGAGGAGTATGCAACATGATGTTCTCCAGATCATGTAGTACTAAGCGAATCGAATCGACGAAGGAAGGGATGTGCTGATCGCCAATGTGAGCTTGATCGAGGAGTATGCAACGTGATGTGCTCATGATCATGTAGTACTAAGCGAATCGAATCGACGAAGGAAGGGATGTGTTGATCGCCAATGTGGGCATGATCGAGGAGTATGCAACGTGATGTGCTCATGATCATGTCGTACTAAGCGAATCGAATCGACGAAGGAAGGGATGTGTTGATCTGCAATGTGGGAATGATCGAGGAGTATGCAACATGACGTGCTCATGATGATGTAGTACTAAGCGAATCGAATCATGAAAGGAAGGGATGTGTTGATCTCTAATGTGGGTATGATCGAGGAGTATGCAACGTGACATGGTCATGATCATGTAGTACTAGGCGAATTGAATCGACGAAGGGAGGGATGTGTTGATCTCCAATGTGTGCATGATCGAGCAGTATGCAATGTGACGTGCTCATGATCATGTAGTAGTAGGCGAATTGAGTCGACAAAGGAAGGGATGTGTTGATCTCCAATGTGGGCATGATCAAGGAGTATGCAACGGGGACGTGCTCTTGATCATGTAGTACTAAGCGAATCGAATCAACGAAGGAAGGGATGTGTTGATCTCCAATGTGGGCATGATCTAGGAGTATGCAACGGGGATGTGCTCATGATCATGTAATACTAAGCGAATTAAATCGACAAAGGAAGGGATGTGTTGATCTCCAATGTGGGCATGATCTAGGAGTATGCAACGGGGATGTGCTCATGATCATGTAATACTAAGCGAATTGAATCGACGAAGGAAGGGATGTGTTGATCTTCATTGTGGGCATGATCGAGGTGTAAGCAACGTGACGTGCTCATGATCATGTAGTACCAAGAGAGTCGATTCGATGAAGGAAGGGATGTGTTGATCTCCAATGTGGGCATGATCTAGGAGTATGCAACGGGGATGTGCTCATGATCATGTAATACTAAGCGAATTGAATCGACGAAGGAAGGGATGTGTTGATCTCCAATGTGGGCATGATTGAGGAGTATGCAACGTGACGTGCTCATGATCAAGTAGTACTAAGCGAATCGAATCGACGAAGGAAGGGATGTGTTGATCTCTATTGTGGCCATGATTGAGGAGTATGCAACATGATGTTCTCCAGATCATGTAGTACTAAGCGAATCGAATCGACGAAGGAAGGGATGTGCGGATCGCCAATGTGAGCTTGATCGAGGAGTATGCAACGTGATGTGCTCATGATCATGTAGTACTAAGCGAATCGAATCGACGAAGGAAGGGATGTGTTGATCGCCAATGTGGGCATGATCGAGGAGTATGCAACGTGATGTGCTCATGATCATGTCGTACTAAGCGAATCGAATCGACGAAGGAAGGGATGTGTTGATCTGCAATGTGGGCATGATCGAGGAGTATGCAACATGACATGCTCATGATGATGTAGTACTAAGCGAATCGAATCATGAAAGGAAGGGATGTGTTGATCTCTAATGTGGGTATGATCGAGGAGTATGCAACGTGACATGGTCATGATCATGTAGTACTAGGCGAATCGAATCGACGAAGGGAGGGATGTGTTGATCTCCAATGTGTGCATGATCGAGCAGTATGCAATGTGACGTGCTCATGATCATGTAGTAGTAGGCGAATTGAGTCGACAAAGGAAGGGATGTGTTGATCTCCAATGTGGGCATGATCAAGGAGTATGCAACGGGGACGTGCTCTTGATCATGTAGTACTAAGCGAATCGAATCAACGAAGGAAGGGATGTGTTGATCCCCAATGTGGGCATGATCTAGGAGTATGCAACGGGGATGTGCTCATGATCATGTAATACTAAGCGAATTAAATCGACAAAGGAAGGGATGTGTTGATCTCCAATGTGGGCATGATCGAGGAGTATGCAACGTGACGTGCTCATCATCATGTTGTACTATGCAAATCAAATTAACGAAGGAAGGGATGTGTTGATTTCCAATGTGGGTATGATCGAGTATTATGCAACATGATGTTCTCCTGATCATGTAGTACTAAGCGAATAAAATCTACAACGGAAGGGATGTGTTGATCACCAATGTAGGCATGATCGAGGAGTATGCAACGTGATGTGCTCATGATCATGTAGTACTAAGCGAATCGAATCAACGAAGGAAGGGGTGTGTTGATCTCCAATGTGGGTATGATCGAGGAGTATGCAACGTGACATGGTCATGATCATGTAGTACTAGGCGAATCGAATCGACGAAGGGAGGGATGTGTTGATCTCCAATGTGGGCATGATCGAGGAGTATGCAACGTGACGTGCTCATGATCAAGCAGTACTAAGCGAATCGAATCGACGAAGGTAAGGATGTTATGACCTCCAATGTGGGCATGATCTAGTTGTATGCAACGGGGATGTGCTCATGATCATGTAATACTAAGCGAATTGAATCGACGAAGGAAGGGATGTGTTGATCTCCAATGTGGCCATGATTGAGGAGTATGCAACATGATGTTCTCCAGATCATGTAGTACTAAGCGAATCGAATCGACGAAGGAAGGGATGTGTTGATCGCCAATGTGAGCATGATCGAGGAGTATGCAACGTGATGTGCTCATGATCATGTAGTACTAAGCGAATCGAATCGACGAAGGAAGGGATGTGTTGATCGCAAATGTGGTCATGATCGACGAGTATGCAACGTGATGTGCTCATGATCATGTCGTACTAAGCGAATCGAATCAACAAAGGAAGGGATGTGTTGATCTCTAATGTGGGTATGATCGGGGAGTATGCAACGTGACATGGTCATGATCACGTAGTACTAGGCGAATCGAATCGACGAAGGGAGGGATGTGTTGATCTGCAATGTGTGCATGATCGAGCAGTATGCAGTGTGACGTGCTCATGATCATGTAGTAGTAGGCGAATCGAGTCGACAAAGGAAGGGATGTGTTGATCTCCAATGTGGTCATGATCGAGGAGTATGTAACGTGACGTCCTCATGGTCATGTAGTACTAGGCGAATCGAATCGATGAAGGAAGGGATGTGTTGATCTCCAATGTGGCAATGATTTAGGAGTTTGAAACATGATGTTCTCCTGATCATGTAGAACTAAGCGAATCGAATCGACGAAGGAAGGGATGTATTGATCGCCAATGTGGGAATGATCGAGGAGTATGCAATGTGATGTGCTCATGATCATGTAGTACTAAGCGAATCGAATCGACGAAGGAAGGGATGTGTTGATCGCCATTGTGGGCATGATCGAGGAGTATGCAACGTGATGTGCTCATGATCATGTAGTACTAAGCGAATCGAATCAAGGAAGGAAGGGATGTGTTGATCTCCAATGTGGGCATGATCGAGGAGTATGCAACGTGATGTGCTCATGATCATGTAGTACTAAGCGAATCGAGTCGACGAAGGAAGGGATGTGTTGATCTCCAATGTGGGCATGATCAAGGAGTATGCAACAGGGACATGCTTATGATCATGTAGTACTAAGCGAATCGAATCGACGAAGGAAGGGATGTGTTGATCTCCAATGTGGGCATGATCTAGGACTATGAAACGGGGATGTGCTCATGATCATGTAATACTAAGCGAATTGAATCGACGAAGGAAGGGATGTGTTGATCTCCAATGTGGGCACGATCGAGGAGTATGCAACGTGACGTGCTCATGATCATGTAGTACTAGGCGAATCGAATCGACGAAGGAAGGGATGTGTTGATCTCCAATGTGGCCATGATTGAGGAGTATGCAACATGATGTTCTCCAGATCATGTAGTACTAAGCGAATCAAATCGACGAAGGAAGGGATGTGTTGATCGCCAATGTGGGCATGATCGAGGAGTATGCAACGTGTTGTTCTCATGATCATGTAGTACTAAGCGAATCGAATCGACGAAGGAAGGGATGTGTTGATCTCCAATGTGAGTATGATCGGGGAGTATGCAACGTGACATGGTCAAGATCATGTAGTACTAGGCGAATCGAATCGACGAAGGGAGGGATGTGTTGATGTCCAATGTGGGCATGATCGAGCAGTATGCAACGTGACCTGCTCATGATCATGTAGTACTAAGCGAATCGAGTCGACGAATGAAGGGATGTGTTGATCTCCAATGTGGGCATGATCAAGGAGTATGCAACGGGGACGTGCTCATGATCATGCAGTACTAAGCGAATTGAATCGACGAAGGAAAGGATGTGTTGATCTCCAATGTGGGTATGATCTAGGAGTATGCAACGTGATGTGCTCATGATCATGTGATACTAAGCGAATTGAATCGACGAAGGAAGGGATGTGTGGATCTCCAATGTGGGCATGATCGAGGAGTATGCAACGTGACGTGCTCATGATCATGTAGTACTAGGAGAATCGAATCGACGAAGGAAGGGATGTGTTGATCTACAATGTGGCCATGATTGAGGAGTATGCAACATGATGTTCTCCAGATCATATAGTACTAAGCGAATCGAATCGACGAAGGAAGGGATGTGTTGATCGCCAATGTGGGCATGATCGAGGAGTATGCAACCTGATGTGCTCGTGATCATGTAGTAATAAGCGAATCGAATCGACGAAGGAAGGGATGTGTTGATCGCCAATGTGGGCATGATCGAGGAGTATGCAACGTGATGTGCTCATGATCATGTAGTACTAGGCGAATCGAATCGACGAAGGAAGGAATGTGTTGATCTCCAATCTGGGCATGATCATGGAGTATGTAACGTGACGTGCTCTTGATCATGTAGTACTAGGCGAATCGAATCGATGAAGGAAGGGATGTGTTGATGTCCAATGTGGCCATGATTGAGGAGTATGAAACATGATGTTCTCCTGATCATGTAGAACTAAGAGAATCGAATCGACGAAGGAAGCGATGTGTTGATCGCCAATGTGGGCATGATCGTGGAGTATGCAACGTGATGTGCTCATGCTCATGTAGTACTAAGCGAATCGAATCGACGAAAGAAGGGATGTGTTGATCTTCAATGTGGGTATGATCGAGGAGTATGCAACGTGACGTGGTCATGATCATGTAGTACTGGGCGAATCGAATCGACGAAGGAAGGGATGTGTTGATCTCCAATGTGGGCATGATCGAGGAGTATGCAACGTGATGTGCTCATAATCTTGTAGTACTAAGTGAATCCAATCGACGAAGGAAGGGATGTGTTGATCTCCAATGTGGGCATGATCGAGGTGTAAGCAACGTGACGTGCTCATGATCATGTAGTACTAAGAGAGTCGAATCGACGAAGGAAGGGATGTGTTGATCTCCAATGTGGGCATGATCGAGGAGTATGCAACGTGACGTGCTCATCATCTTGTAGTACTAAGCGAATCGAATCGACAAAGGAAGGGATGTGTTGATCTCCAATGTGGGCATGATCGAGGAGTATGCAACGTGACGTGCTCATCATCTTGTTGTACTAAGCGAATCGAATCGACGAAGGAAGGGATGTGTTGATCTCCAATGTGGACATGATCGAAGAGTATGCAACGTGACGTGCTCATAATCTTGTAGCACTAGGCAAATCGAATCGACGAGGGAAGCGGTGTGTTGATCTCCAATGTGGGTATGATCGAGGAGTATGCAACGTGACGTGCTCATGATCATGTAGTACTATGCGAATCGAATCGACGAATGAAGGGATGTGTTGATCTCCAATATGGTCATGATCAATGAGTATGCAACGTGACGTTCTCATGATCATGTAGTACTAAGCGAATCGAATCAACGAAGGAAGGGAGGTGTTGATCAATGTGGGTATGATCGGGGAGTATGCAACGTGACATGGTCATGATCATGTAGTACTAGGCGAATCGAATAGACGAAGGGAGGGATGTGTTGATCTCCAATGTGGGCATGATCTAGGAGTATGCAACGTGACGTGCTCATGATCATGCAGTACTAAGCGAATCGAATCGACGAAGGAAGGGATGTGTTGATCTCCAATGTGTGCATGATTTAGGAGTATGCACCGGGGATGTGCTCATGATCATGTAATACTAAGCGAATTGAATCGACGAAGGAAGGGATGTGTTGATCTCCAATGTGGGCACGATTGATGAGTATGCAATGTGACGTGCTCATGATCATGTAGTATTAGGCGAATCGAATCGACGAAGGAAGGGATGTGTTGATCTCCAATGTGGCCATGATTGAGGAGTATGAAACATGATGCTCTCCAGATCATGTAGTACTAAGCGAATCAAATTGACGAAGGAAGGGATGTGTTGATCACCAATGTGGGCATGATCGAGGAGTATGCAACGTGATGTGCTCATGATCATGTAGTACTAAGCGAATCAAATTGACGAAGGAAGGGATGTGTTGATCTCCAATGTGGGTATGATCAGGGAGTATGCAACGTGACATGGTCATGAACATGTAGTACTAGGCGAATCGAATCGACGAAGGGAGGGATGTATTGATCTCCAATGTGGACATGATCGAGCAGTATGCAACGTGACGTGCTCATGATCATGTAGTACTAAGCGAATCGAGTCGACGAACGAAGGGATGTGTTGATCTCCAATGTGGGCATGATCAAGGAGTATGCAACGGGGACGTGCTCATGATCATGCAGTGCTAAGCGAATCGAATCGACGAAGGAAGGGATGTGTTGATCTCCAATGTGGGCATGATCTAGGAGTATGCAACGGGGATGTGCTCATGATCATGTAATACTAAGCGAATTGAATCGACGAAGGAAGGGATGTGTTGATCTCCAATGTGGGCATGATCGAGGAGTATGCAACGTGACGTGCTCATGATCAAGTAGTACTAGGCGAATCGAATCGACGAAGGAAGGGATGTGTTGATCTCCAATGTGGCCATGATTGAGGAGTATGCAACATGATGTTCTCCAGATCATGTAGTACTAAGCGAATCGAATCGACGAAGGAAGGGATGTGTTGATCGCCAATGTGGGCATGATCGAGGAGTATGCAACGTGATGTGCTCGTGATCATGTAGTACTAAGGGAATCGAATCGACGAAGGAAGGGATGTGTTGATCTCCAATGTGGGCATGATCTAGGAGTATGCAACGGGGATGTGCTCATGATCATATAATTCTAAGCGAATTGAATCGACTAAAGAAGGGATGTGTTGATCTCCAATATGGGCATGATCGAGGAGTATGCAACGTGACGTGCTCATGATCAAGTAGTACTAGGCGAATCGAATCGATGAAGGAAGGGATGTGTTGATCTCCAAAGTGACCATGATTGAGGAGTATGCAACATGATGTTCTCCATATCATGTAGTACTAAGCGAATCGAATCGATGAAGGAAGGGATGTGTTGATCGCCAATGTGGGCATGATCGAGGAGTATGCAACGTGATGTGCTCGTGATCATGTAGTACTAAGGGAATCGAATCGACGAAGGAAGGGATGTGTTGATCGCCAATGTGGGCATGATCGAGGAGTATTGAATGTGATGTGCTCATGATCATGTAGTACTAGGCGAATCGAATCGACGAAGGAAGGAATGTGTTGATCTCCAATGTGGGCATGATCGAGGAGTATGTAACGTGACGTGCTCATGATCATGTAGTACTAGGCGAATCGAATCGACGAAGGAAGGGATGTGTTGATCTCCAATGTGGCCATGATTGAGGAGTATGAAACATGATGTTCTCCTGATCATGTAGAACTAAGAGAATCGAATCGACGAAGGAAGCGATGTGTTGATCGCCAATGTGGGCATGATCGTGGAGTATGCAACGTGATGTGCTCATGCTCATGTAGTACTAAGCGAATCGAATCGACGAAGGAAGGGATGTGTTGATCTTCAATGTGGGTATGATCGAGGAGTATGCAACGTGACGTGGTCATGATCATGTAGTACTGGGCGAATCGAATCGACGAAGGAAGGGATGTGTTGATCTCCAATGTGGGCATGATCGAGGAGTATGCAATGTGACGTGCTCATCATCTTGTAATACAAAGCGAATCGAATCGACGAAGGAAGGGATGTGTTGATCTCCAATGTGGGCATGATCGAGGAGTATGCAATGCGATGTGCTCATAATCTTGTAGCACTAAGCAAATCGAATCGACGAAGGAAGGGATGTGTTGATCTCCAATGTGGGCATGATCGAGGTGTAAGCAACGTGACGTGCTCATGATCATGTAGTACCAAGAGAGTCGAATCGACGAAGGAAGGGATGTGTTGATCTCCAATGTGGGCATGATCGAGGAGTATGCAACGTGACGTGCTCATCATCTTGTAGTACTAAGCGAATCGAATCGACAAAGGAAGGGATGTGTTGATCTCCAATGTGGGCATGATCGAGGAGTATGCAATGTGACGTGCTCATCATCTTGTTGTACTAAGCGAATCAAATCGACGAAGGAAGGGATGTGTTGATCCCAATGTGAACATGATCGAAGAGTATGCAACGTGACGTGCTCATAATCTTGTAGCACTAGGCAAATCGAATCGACGAAGGAAGCGGTGTGTTGATCTCCAATGTGGGTATGATCGAGGAGTATGCAACGTGACGTGCTCATGATCATGTAGTACTATGCGAATCGAATCGACGAATGAAGGGATGTGTTGATCTCCAATATGCTCATGATCAAGTAGTACTAGGCGAATCGAATCGACGATGGAAGGGATGTGTTGATCTCCAATGTGACCATGATTGAGGAGTATGCAACATGATGTTCTCCATATCATGTAGTACTAAGCGAATCGAATCGATGAAGGAAGGGATGTGTTGATCGCCAATGTGGGCATGATCGAGGAGTATGCAACGTGATGTGCTCGTGATCATGTAGTACTAAGGGAATCGAATCGACGAAGGAAGGGATGTGTTGATCGCCAATGTGGGCATGATCGAGGAGTATTGAATGTGATGTGCTTATGATCATGTAGTACTAGGTGAATCGAATCGACGAAGGAAGGGATGTGTTGATCTCCAATGTGGGCATGATCGAGGAGTATGCAACGTGACGTGCTCATGATCAAGTAGTACTAAGCGAATCGAATCGACGAAGTAAGGGATGTGTTGATCTCCAATGTGGCCATGATTGAGGAGTATGAAACATGATGTTCTCCTGATCATGTAGAACTAAGAGAATCGAATCGACGAAGGAAGCGATGTGTTGATCGCCAATGTGGGCATGATCGTGGAGTATGCAACGTGATGTGCTCATGCTCATGTAGTACTAAGCGAATCGAATCGACGAAGGAAGGGATGTGTTGATCTTCAATGTGGGTATGACCGAGGAGTATGCAACGTGACGTGGTCATGATCATGTAGTACTGGGCGAATCGAATCGACGAAGGAAGGGATGTGTTGATCTCCAATGTGGGCATGATCGAGGAGTATGCAACGTGACGTGCTCATGATCATGTAGTACTATACGAATCGAATCGACGAATGAAGGGATGTGTTGATCTCCAATATGGTCATGATCAATGAGTATGCAACGTGACGTTCTCATGATCATGTAGTACTAAGCGAATCGAATCAACGAAGGAAGGGATGTGTTGATCAATGTGGGTATGATCGGGGAGTATGCAACGTGACATGGTCATGATCTTGTAGTACTAGGCGAATCGAATAGACGAAGGGAGGGATGTGTTGATCTCCAATGTGGGCATGATATATGAGTATGCCACGTCAAGTGATCATGATCATGCAGTACTAAGCGAATCGAATCGACGAAGGAAGGGATGTGTTGATCTCCAATGTGGGCATGATTTAGGAGTATGCACCGGGGATGTGCTCATGATCATGTAATACTAAGCGAATTGAATCGACGAAGGAAGGGATGTGTTGATCTCCAATGTGGGCACGATTGATGAGTATGCAATGTGACGTGCTCATGATCATGTAGTATTAGGCGAATCGAATCGACGAAGGAAGGGATGTGTTGATCTCCAATGTGGCCATGATTGAGGAGTATGAAACATGATGCTCTCCAGATCATGTAGTACTAAGCGAATCAAATTGACGAAGGAAGGGATGTGTTGATCACCAATGTGGGCATGATCGAGGAGTATGCAACGTGATGTGCTCATGATCATGTAGTACTAAGCGAATCAAATTGACGAAGGAAGGGATGTGTTGATCTCCAATGTGGGTATGATCAGGGAGTATGCAACGTGACATGGTCATGAACATGTAGTACTAAGTGAATCGAATTGACGAAGGAAGGGATGTGTTGATCTCCAATGTGGGCATGATCGAGGTGTAAGCAACGTGACGTGCTCATGATCATGTAGTACCAAGAGAGTCGAATCGACGAAGGAAGGGATGTGTTGATCTCCAATGTGGGCATGATCGAGGAGTATGCAATGTGACGTGCTCATGATCATGCAGTACTAAGCGAATCGAATCGACGAAGGAAGGGATGTGTTGATCTCCAATGTGGGCATGATCTCGGAGTATGCAACGGGGATGTGCTCATGATCATGTAATACTAAGCGAATTGAATCGACGAAGGAAGGGATGTGTTGATCTCCAATGTGGGCATGATCGAGGTGTAAGCAACGTGACGTGCTCATGATCATGTAGTACCAAGAGAGTCGAATCGACGAAGGAAGGGATGTGTTGATCTCCAATGTGGGCATGATCGAGGAGTATTCAACATGATGTTCTCCAGATCATGTAGTACTAAGCGAATCGAATCGACAAAGGAAGGGATGTGTTGATCTCCAATGTGGGCATGATCGAGGAGTATGCAATGTGACGTGCTCATCATCTTGTTGTACTAAGCGAATCGAATCGACGAAGGAAGGGATGTGTTGATCTCCAATGTGGACATGATCGAGGAGTATGCAACGTGATGTGCTCATAATCTTGTAGCACTAAACAAATCGAATCGACGAAGGAAGGGGTGTGTTGATCTCCAATGTGGGCATGATCGAGGAGTATGCAACGTGACGTGCTCATGATCATGTAGTACTATGCGAATCGAATCGACGAATGAAGGGATGTGTTGATCTCCAATGTGGGCATGATCGAGGAGTATGCAACGTGACGTGCTCAAGATCATGTAGTACTAAGCGAATCGAATCAACGAAGGAAGGGATGTGTTGATCTCCAATGTGGGTAGGATCGGGGAGTATGCAACGTGACATGGTCATGATCATGTAGTACTAGGCGAATCGAATAGACGAAGGGAGGGTTGTGTTGATCTCCAATGCGGGCATGATCTAGGAGTATGCAACGTGACGTGCTCATGATCATGCAGTACTAAGCGAATCGAATCAACGAAGGAAGGGATGTGTTGATCTCCAATGTGTGCATGATCTAGGAGTATGCAACGGGGATGTGCTCATGATCATGTAATACTAAGCGAATTGAATCGACGAAGGAAGGGATGTGTTGATCTACAATGTGGGCATGATCGAGGAGTATGCAACGTGACGTGCTCATGATCATGTTGTACTAGGCGAATCGAATAGTACTAAGCGAATTGAATCGACGAAGGGAGGGATGTGTTGATCTCCAATGTGGGCATGGTCGAGGAGTATGCAACGTGACGTGCTCATGATGATGCAGTACTTAGCGAATCGAATCGACGAAGGAAGGGATGTGTTGATCTCCAATGTGGGCATGATCTAGTTGTATGCAACGGGGATGTGCTGATGATCATGTAATACTAAGCGAATTGAATCGACGAAGGAAGGGGTGTGTTGATCTCCAATGTGGGCATGATCGAGTAGTATGCAACGTGACGTGCTCATCATCTTGTTGTACTAAGCAAATCGAATCGACGAATGAAGGGATGTGTTGATCTCCAATGTGGACATGATCGAGGAGTATGCAACATGACGTGCTCATGATCATGTAGTACTAAGCGAATTGAATCGACGAAGGAAGGGATGTGTTGATCTCCAATGTGGGCATGATCGAGGAGTATGCAACGTGACGTGCTCATGATCATGTACTACTAAGCAAATCGAATCAACTAAGGAAGGGATGTGTTGATCTCCAATGTGGGCATGATCGAGGAGTATGCAATGCGATGTGCTCATAATCTTGTAGCACTAAGCAAATCGAATCGACGAACAAAGGGATGTGTTGATGTGCAATGTGGGCATGATCGAGGAATATGCAACGTGATGTGCTCATAATCTTGTAGCACTAAGCAAATCGAATCGACGAATAAAGGGGTGTGTTGATCTCCAATGTGGGTGTTGACGCTCCTTAGCCTCACCACTGTGGTTGCACTACGGTGACGGCGCCGGAATGCTTGTTGGCACTCGCAAGCGTCGCTACCGGGTTCGCACCTCTAGTAACGGGGCTAGGGAATGTCTGGGTAAAACACACGATCACAGAGAGGTCCGCAAGCGCACGGATTACCGTTGTAGCACTTCACCCGGTGGTATTCGGGTTATCGTATTTATATTTTCCCAAGGGAAGCACTATGGCATAGATAATCAAACGAACGGTAGAGAGGATCGAGGCTCGGTAAAAGGGTCTTATAGCTGGGGTGACGATAAAGATATGCGGGGTAAATTGGACACGCGAGGAGATCTTGATAAAAGAACTAGAGAGGTCCTAGTGAGTTGGGAGGACAACGAGACGAGAAATGATCCTAAGGCAATCTATCTAATCTTGTCAACTCCGGGAAAAGAACTAAGGTAAAGCAGAGCCAAGGTAAGATAGGATCAACAAGCTCTTCTAGTGTTGCAGGGGCATGCAAAGCCGCGCCCTCAGACTGGGATGAGAAGGGAGGACGACGACGTGCTGAATCCTACCGGACTGAACTAACGTGGTGGACTACAGAACCCGTCCGGAGCTGTCATCTCCTTAGGGTACCACAACTATTCCGTTGAACGGGACACCAATCTAAGACTAAGGCAAGTTCTGAGCACCTCGCTCACAACGAACCAAAGAACCTTCCCTAAGGCCTTTAGACAAAGGTCTCTCTCTCCCGTGAAACACCGGAGATCAAGCGAAGAACGACCACAACACTATAGGGTTCAAGAGAACTAAGCTAACCAAGGCAAAACTCACTTTAGTCTAAACCTAGAATAAAGCTTTTAGTAGCTAAGTAAAAGCTGAATGTAATTGACTCGAAATGTAAGATAGAAAGATAACTTGAAATGCACTTAAGTCTTATAAAGAAAAAGATACAAGAGTAGTACCCGAACTCTGAAGAAGACTTCTCCGGAACCCCGAGACTAGCTCGACTCGACTCTAACTCCCAACTACACTACTTCCTACTCTAAGATACAAAAGTGGACAATAGTGAAGCTCCTGTGGTGTGTCTCTTGTTCCAGCGAGTGGGGGTCCTTTTTATAGCAGTGGGAGGTCGGTGGAGTGCTGAGGCGGCGGGAGCCAGGCACGGCCGCACCTCTAGGTGCGGGAGGTGCGGCCGCACCTATGATTTGGCGCCTTTCGTCGTGGACGGTCCTGATGCTCGCTCCATGGTCGGTTGTGAGTCGATATCCTGGGTCGGTTCCGTTGGATTCGACGCTTCGTAGGTGCGGCCGTATCTCTTGATCCAGCCGTGCCTACCCCAAACCGTGTGATGCACTGCCACTGATAGGGGATGCTCAAGATTTTTTCGTAGTGGCGGTTGGTTGCATGTAGAGGTGGGCCTGTGGATCCAAGTGCCTCTTTTCACACCCTTTGGATCAAACCGACATAACCACGGCGTATCCTATCCATCCAAAGCGTGTTCGTGGAAATGATAGTCACCTGGACCCGAGTCGTGGCGGGGTGCAGGGCCGGCCGCACCTGCTGGTTCAGCCGCGCCTGCCCGGTGTGGCCCGATGACTCCCTTTTTATCCCCAAATGTGTGCCTGCATGTAAAATTTCAAACACAACTCGTGGAACTTTATTAGTACTAAAAACATGCATGAAGCTTGTCATATACCCTCCTTGTTCCGGGATTTTGACGGTCGGAAACTTGTTGTAAGGACCGTCAACAAACTCCCCCAAGCTAAACGTTTGCTCGTCCTCGAGCAAAGTCTAGACTTGGCCTCGGACGATCCGGAGTTGCACTGATGTTATTACTCTGCAAGCTCCTATGCACAATTCCATACTCTACTTGCTGTTGAAGAGGTCGGTACGAGAGAACTTAGCCATGTTTTACCTGCGGGGCTTGTAACTTTCCACCTTGCCTTCGGAGGTTGAAGAGTAGAACGGTTTTGACTTTGCATCACTCACTCTTCTCTTTTCCGGATCCTATCTCGGAGTTTTGAAATTTTCGCAAAGGGAGACAAAGTTCCTCGGATGGTTCCCTCGATCGCTCAAGTGGTATTTGTTACCTCACCAAAGGCTTTTGAATGAGCCTCAACTTCCTACTCTATGGCTTGTATGTGGGGTTTTGGGTAGGATAAGTGTGAGACTCACTTTGTGCCACATAATGTTGTTGAGCCAAAGACCGGATCCAAGAAGAAACTAGTCATGCAACTTGATCGAGATGTGCAAGTGTGTGGAACATTTTTGTTTGTTTTTCTAAGTACTCCTTGTTTGGAGATTCTCTTCTTGCTTTTGTTTTGGAGGGGGGGTCATGCTTCACTTTTTTCTATGCTCTTTGATTGGAGCACATTTTTTTTCTATGCTTCTTGAGCATATACTCTCTTTTTTTTAATGACCCCTCTCTCCTTTTTGCAAGATTACAAGAAGAGAAATCCCTTTGGAACTTTGGAGTATTTATTTTTTGGTGGATGGATGGCATGTTTTGCGTAACTCCCGGTGTAGGAGTTAGCATGTATTTGTGGGTGTACGTGATCTCGATCATGGAAGCATGAAAAGATTCTACCAAGGGTCACAACAATTTGGCAAAACTCAATGGGTCACAAGCAAGCATATGTAGAAGGTTTGAACTTTGATATCGACATATGGCTTTGGTAGGTAATATGACCATTGAGGAACTTGCTTTGTTTTATTTTCAAAAAGAAATCATCCGAGATTTCACCATACTTTGAGATAGAGCAGATCAACATTGTCGCACCATATCATACTAGTCAACACCCTAGATTTGGTCATAAGCATTTGCTTCCCACAAGGTTTTATTTCAGGCTCATGTCTCAAATTATACCAACAAATTCAAAAAGGCATAGAGCACAAAGATGCACACTAGGTTCTTGCAAAGTTTTAACATGGCAACTATTCATTATTCCAAAAGAGGGTGTATAGACAAGTTCTCAAGCTCATGATGAAAGCAAATGTTTTTGTCGTTTTTCTTTTATAAAAAAGAGATAAACAAGAAGTTGAAAAGTAGTTTGGATGGACATACCTTCCTTGATTGAAGATGGGGTCTCCCCCAAGCTAATTTTTGGCTACTTGGTTGGCGTGTCTTCATTTTGGTGATGAGTTGAGCCCCTGGAAGCTTATAGTGGTTGACTTGATGGATTCGTGGAAAATCATAGCTACGGCCGTATCACTTGGTACGGCCGACCCTACCATACTTCCTCCAAGCACTCGTGTCCCCTCCTGTAAACATCCTGCACAAAAATTTTGTCGAGGGGAGGTACGGCTGTACCTCTAGGTTCGGCCGTATCACCAAAAATCTCCGAAACTGCTTTTCTATGTCTTGTTTACTTATTAATGCAATGGTGAAATCAAATTTGAAATTTAAATATGCTTGATGTACGAAATAAAATGTTGGAAAGGAAATATGAGATAAATACCGGTTTACCTCTCGGTGAGGGCTCGTAGTTTAGAGTCCGTGAGCGGGACTCCTCTGTTTGCTCAATTGATCTTGGATTCGTCCGGTCCCGGAGTGGAAGACTCAGACGATGCTTCCTTCACACGCCACACCCTCTTTGTTTTCTTCGGTGGCGCTGAAGTCGGTGAGGCTTTAGCGGGGGGTGTTTTTGGTTTCCGTCTTCTTTTCCCCTTTAGCCTTGTTGATTGCCTTCGGCTTCCTTGTTTGGTGGCGCCCTTTGAATGCTTTCACCTTGGGCTTGGTCGGGGCCACCTCATCTTCCTTGTGCTGGGGCTGTGGCTTCCTCCTCGATTCCTCATCTTGCACTAGGTAACATTGCTCTTCCTTTACTTGGAATGTGAATGTCATGTTTCTTCGCCCTGTGCGGAATTGAATCCTTCCGGCTCCGACATCGATCCTTGCATTGACATCTCTTAGGAATGGTCGCCCGAGAATAAGCGGTATTTCTTCTTGTGTGTCGAGGACCACGAAATCCGCAAAGACATATGAGCCTTTGACGTTCACCAAGAGATTTTCCACTATGCCCTCTGGATACTTGATCGATGAGTCGGCAAGTTGGAATGTCATCATTGTCGGAGAGAGAGCAGGATATCCTAACTCCTCAAACATGGCCTTAGACATGAGATTGACACTTGCACCAAGGTCACAAAGAGCATTCTTGATCTTTTGATAGTAGATGGTGCATGTGATGGCCGGATATCCATTGTCTTTCTTGTGCAAGACTACTGATTCCTCCCATGGGTCTTGGATTTGATGTATGAGCTTCCCTACATGGTTAGGTGCATACACCCTCCTAGACTGAATGGAACGATCTTGAATCAAATCACTTCTACTCCTCATGTCGGCTATCATGCGAAAGGTTAGTGCAACAGATACCCGAAGGATGATGGTTAGGGGAGGTTAGTCATTCGAGGATTAGCAGTCCAAGAGTTAGCGGTCCTTGCGGGGTGATGAAACCTCCACAAAACTTGAAAGACTTGCACTATGAGGGACACACTCTCGACACTCCTTTTCATTAAAAACGAACGGACTTATCAAGGGAGCAAAGGTTTCAACCTTCGGAATTTGGCTGTGGTTCTCTGGGAGAGTGCACGGGAGGCCTCAATTTATAGGCAGGTGGAGGGAGGTAGGTGCGGCCGCACCTGTCCATCTGGCCGTGCCAACAAAAATTGAGAGGCGACCTCAGTGCGCGATTAGGAGGCTAGGAGCAGCATGCAACAACTTGGAAATGACAGCATGGTGGATTCCACAGGTGCGGGCGCACCTACAGGGCCGGCCGGCCGTAGTGTTTCCACCGAAAATGCTGGCAGGTAGCTGCTGCACTATCTAGCACTTAAGATCCTCGAGAATTTGTGCACTCAGCTGTCCAAAGTTTGCTAGCAAAGCTATTGGTGGTGGGGAAAGAATTACTACAGATTGGACTTGCTTTTTTGCAAAGTAAAGCACCACCATACAGCTAGTGGCTGCTCCACGCATTTACCCAGGCAAGATGGGTGGTGCGGCCGTGCCAAGTGGGCCGGCCGCACCAGGCAAAACGCCCGAAATTGTTCCTTCAACCTTCTAAACTCTAAGTCATGCAGTGGCTAAAAAGATTTCGAAAATTAAACATGCCTGATGCATGAACTTAGGACGGGACAAATGCCGGTTTATCTCACGGCGAGAGCGTCGAATTTATAGTCCTCGAGCTGGACTTGTGTTGACATTGCTAACGTCATCGACTAGAAACAGATATAAGATCCATCTCTATCGACGGCACCAGAAATGCAAAGGTATATCTTAACATGATGCTAAGTGTATATCAGATGTTGCTTTCAGATTAAACTAAAAGGTGAACTCCGACACGATTCATAGCACAACTCGATATAGGTTGTCAGCCCTGACTGGTGTGCCAGAAAACGCATGGATATGGTACTCTTACATATGCCTTGGATCTCTAGAAAAGAAGATATATATAAACTGGGAATCCGCAAGCGCACAGATATGAATATACCATTATAGCATTTTAACCAGGAGTAAAACCAGGTATCGTATTTATATTCTACCACAGGGAAAGAAGTCTTTCTAATCTATAATAGCTAATACATGCTCATCTCTCAGTTTTATAATGTAGAGTGGCCAAAATATATCAATTGCTATAAACAGGGGTAAGTCACATAAAGATAAAGATATTGATAGCATTGTTCAAGTCATAACATCATGAGCAGCTAGAAAGTGTCATTATAGCAAGAGAAACATAGCAAAGTCTAGTTAGAGAGGATACTCCTCGGTAACTCTAAACTATATGTCAGTGCCAACTATGATTAGTGCAAACATTTAACAATCATGGAAGAAGAACTATTATATCAATGCATGGGGAGACTATCCAGGAGGATCAAGGCCGAAACTTGAAACAACCCAAACAGTATAAGGCTCCACTAGTCCTATACACGGGGGGTGGACTGCGAAGGACTCAATAGTGCTGTCACCACCACGATCTACCACACGACCCGGCATATAGGGTGCAATCGCAGATAAATACAATATAAGCACCATGCTTACACTGTCTTTACCGTTCACCCATGTTAACAAATGATCTAGGTGAGGGCTATACGACTCCATACATGAATATAAAGGCAAATCAACTATGCTAAACATGTAATCATAATAAACACCAAAGCATATAATGTCGAATATAATCATTGATAAGAACATATGTCTGTATAACAAATATAAGGAACTAGATAAGAACTTACAAGAGCGAAGCTAGATCAGTATCTCGATCAGCCTCTAGACGATCATGAGCCAAGTAGACGCCTTGCCTCCTCCTAGATCTAGACTAGCTAGCTACTCTGCTATATGGTGTTTCTAGGGCGTAGTATCTCTGACTTGATGACTTGATTTGGTGTATGCAAACTCAGGTTTCCAGATGCCTCTGCCAGGGGGCAGGGGGGCTGCTTATATAGCCCTGAGGGGTAGACGTGCGCCGTTTGATCAAACCGACCTAACGAGTGGTTTAGATTGATCCTCATAGGCGGTGGAAGAACCTTCTGGAAGTAGGGCTGAGGTGGCGCCCGGGGGAGGCCGACCGACCCCACCACCAGGCCGATCGGGCTGGGGTGGGCCCCCCTCGGGGCCCACTTCGGCCAGGTGGTCCGTCGCTTCTTCTAGATGCTTCTTTCTTGGGTGCCAAGTCTCGTTGAGTTCCGGAGCCTTCTGGAGTCTTCTAGATTTGATTCTTTTAGCACTTTTCCCGAATGGTTCCTGGATTTATATAATTTACCAAATCTCCAGAAAAACTGTTAGTGGCACCCTATTCTAAGTTGATATTAACATTTATGCCCTTTTCTCATGTTTAGTTGACTTATAAATATATAGGATAAGATGTGTCAACAAACTCCCCCAAGCTTACCCTTTGCTAGTTCCTAGCAAAGATATGCTTTAGCAGGATCAGGAGTTGCTACAACGCTTTCACACCTCAAAAGTACTATGGTTTTCAAAAACCAATTCTCCTCAACATGATTGCTCTCTCTTACCTTCAGCCTTTTCATAAATCTTGAGCAAATAAAAGACAAAACAATCAAGTCAAGCAGTATATCTCAAATTCTTTGATCAGCTATCATCCTGGGGTTTTGCACATTTTTCAGATAAAACTCAGAGATCCTGTGTATGACCTTCTCAAGCATGGAGTCACACTTGGCAAGATATGTATGGATGATAGTGTTGGATGGATGAGGGTGAAAGGTGGTAAGCCTTTTAGCCTAGCTCTTGGACTATATCTCTCTTTCTAAGATTTTTAAGATCTGGGCTTTCCATTCTTGGAGAGGTGGGCTCTACTCGCCCCGGACTTTTGTCCATTTTTCTCTCTCCTTAGAGATGTGGGCTCTACTCGCCCTCGGACACGTGTCCATTATTCATCGCTAAATTTATTATATATATTTTTTAGGGAGGTAGGCCCTTCTCGCCTAGTATGACACTTGTCCTTTTCTCTCCCTCTCTCTTCTCACTTTTTCCTCTCTTTTCTCTTTTTTTTCGAATGTAGCCCCAGAATCCTTTTTAACATTGAGAGAGATATATCCTAGAGTTGCATGAGCTATATGGCTTGATGGAAAATGCGTACTTCCATGTCAGAAGCAGCATAAATGGTGGAATGGAATGATCTTGATGTGTATGACAAGCTTTTAAGGATCATAGACACAGGAACTCACCATATAAAATTTCATGATTTTTAAGATAAATCCAGGAATCAAGCTTCTCTAGGAAAATGATCAATAGCAACTCAACTTTTCATGAATCATCTTTCAAAGCCTAGACTCAGATTAAGCATGTACTTGCACAGGTTTTGGGTTTAGAGCAAATTAAGCATTTAAGCTTCAGGAGAATCTAGGTCTGAAAACTAAGCACTTTTAAAAGGAATTACGGCGGAGCAGCTATTCATCATCTCCAAGCATATATCATCAAGATCATTATTAAAGAGAAAAGCCAACTAGCAGACTCTAGCATTTTATTCAAACTAAGACCTTTAACTAATACTAAAATAACTAGCTAAAAACATAGGATAGTGATACTTATCATGATAACTGGGGGTGCTCTCCCCCAAGCTGGATCTTGAAGTGATTCTTGATTCATCCTTGGAACTTGTTTGCCTTCAGGTCTTTATTAAATTCTCCCTGTAAATATTAGTCTCGCACATACCCGAAGGAACAAATTCTAGGATTATGCTGTGAGCCTTCATGTGCCCACTTCTTTTTGGGTTTTTCTGAAATGTGTGGACCTTCATGTGCCCACGTTTTTTTTGTGAATTTTTATATGCAAAAGGGATGCAGAAACATGTGAATGCAAAAATATATTTATTTTTTTTATGCCGCCACGGTACGGAGTACATGGGGCCTTAAAGAATGCAAAAGCAGAAAATATTTTTATGATTTTTTTCAATGCAGGTATAGGGAAATAAACATGCTAATCTAAATATGCAGTGCAGAATATAAAGATAAATACCGAGTTACCTCTCGGTGAGAGTTTAGAGTACTTACTCCCATGGTGTAGATGTAGTGGTCATTGATTGATTAGTTGATGACGCGGGTAGTGATTGGTCTTCCGAAGGTGTACTTTGATCTTTCTTCCTCCAAACTTGTTTCTTCGGTGGAGACCTTTCTGGAGTAACAGGTTCAGAATACTGGGCTGGTAGAAGCTGAGCGGACTTCTCCTTAATCTCTTCTTCAATGTTCTTAACATCCGTCAACTTTGTGTTCAGCTTGCGTTGTAATTTCTGAAGGCGCCTCCGCGTCTTGTTCTTCTTGGGCTGCTCAAGATCAGTATAAGTATTGAAGTAGCAGCATACCTTTTCAGTTCTGAACTGGAAGTGGATCTCGCCAGTCCTGATGTAGATGATTGCTCTTGTTGTGTTCAGGAACGGTCTTCCAAGCACGATGGGAGGATCTTGCTCATCTCCCATGTCTATGACTAAAAAGTCAGTCATGACATAGTGGTCCTTTATCTTGACAGGTACATCTTGTGCAATTCCTTCCGGGAACCGTTGTGATTGATCCACCATCAACAACATTATATATGTGGAATACAAAGGCAGGTCACCATATATTAATTCGTAGGTTACCTTAGACATTAGGTTGATGCCCGATCCCGTGTCGCAGACAACTCCCTGGAAGTTCCATTGATTGATGGAGCAGTGGATTGATGGAACTCCAGGGTCTTCAAGCTTTGGCAGTAATGGTGAAGGGAACAAGTTCTCATTCTCTGATTGAATCGTGTTGATCATCCAAACTTCCTCCACATGCGGTTGAGGTCGATTATTCTTCTTATTCCTCCTTCTATCTCTTCTCTTCTTCTCGACAACTGGCTCGTGTTCTTGGGGGTAAGGATATCGGGGGTGCGCAGGAGCTTTTAGGATCTTGTTCTTAAAATTGAATCTCTCCTTTCTCACATTGATGGTGAAGACGATCTTAGCGGCGTCGGCGTAGCTGATGGCTTTGGCTGTGGCAAGGAAAGGACGACCCAAAATGATTGGAGCATTCTTACTTCCCCTAGTCTCAACCACAGCGAAGTCGGCAGCCACGTAGGAGCGTCCTACCCCCAGACATATGTCGTCTAGGATGCCCTCGGGGTAGCATAGTGACAGGTCTGCAAGCTGCAAGCACATGGTTGTATACAATAAAGGTGAACCATTGATTTTCTTATATATTACCTTAGGCATTATGTTGACGCTAGACCCATAGTCACAAAGTGCATTCTTGACGGTGTAGGCTCCAATAGTGATGGTGATGACGGGCCTTCCTGGATCTCCTCTTTTGGCGGGCATGCCCCAGTCAGTCCATCTTGGGCCTTCTTCTATCTTACTCGAACACAGATCTACAGAGTAGATATCGACAAGATTTGCAGATTCTAATTCTTCCGGCTGGCCCGGAATCTTACCTGGGTAGTTGGTCCTCTGCTCAGTCCATCCTTGATTCTGCTGGGGACGATATTGGTTGTTATTGTTGATGTAGTTCACGTCCTCCTCCAGCTGAGGGCATTGACTCCCTGAGTGTCCAGTGTTTCCACACTCTTCACAGGTCATGCGGGATTCGAAGAGTTGCATGACTTCCTTCTTCTCAGGGGCTTTGTCTTCAAGCCTCTTCATCAGTAAATCCATTTTGGCAGACAGCATGTCTACCTCCTTGAGCTGGTGCATTCCTCTTTCTTTCTTGCGGGGATGACGTTCCTCGTTCCAAGCTTGATTGGACGCCATCTTTTCCACAAGGTTAGTAGCTTGAGTAAGTGTAAGGGACAGAAAAGCACCTCCAGCTGCAGCATCCATCGTTTCACGGGTGTTGGTAGAGAGCCCGTGGTAGAAGGTCTGTAAGAGCAACTAGTTTTCCATTCCATGATGAGGGCATTCTGAAATGTAGTCTTGAAAGCGCTCCCATGCTTCAGGAACAGATTCCTCGTGTTGCTGTTGGAAACTCGAAATTTTCCCCCGTAAGGCATTGGTTTTGCCTATAGGAAAGAACTTTGCCAGAAAGGCAGTAGAACACAATGTCCAATTTGTAAATTTGTCTTTGTTGGAGTAAAACCATTGCTTCGCTCGCCCCAATAGTGAGAATGGGAATAAACGAAGTAGGACTGCATCACTTGGCACATCTTTGATCGTGAAGGTGCTACATATCTCCAAGAAATGTTGAAGGTGTTTGTTGGCATCTTCATGAGCTTTTCCACAAAATTGGCTAGCTTGTACCATGTTGATCAGTGTAGGCTTGAGCTCAAAAGCAGCATTTCCTACAGTGACTGTCGGACCAGTACGAATGTTGTCCGGGGTCGGTGCGGATTATTCGCGTAGGGACTTGTTTGCCATTACTTCAAACGTGGGTGTTAAGCTTCGCGCTGTTGAATCTCCCAAGGCAGAAGTCGTGGGCCGAGAATCAGGAGACCTGAGCTTTGACCTTGCCTTCCTTAAGATTTTCTCTAGATCTGAAACGAAGTCTTCTGGAAGATTCTTATTCATACATTACCCTGAAATAAGATAGACAAAAGTGGAAAGAACAAGGGTAGGCCTGTTTAAGCAATGATAATTTGGGTTCTCGATACATTATGTGTGAGAGATGCATGCATGCTATTATATCAATGCATGGGGAGACTATCCAGGAGGATCAAGGCCGAAACTTGAAACAACCCAAACAGTATAAGGCTCCACTAGTCCTATACACGGGGGGTGGACTGCGAAGGACTCAATAGTGCTGTCACCACCACGATCTACCACACGACCCGGCATATAGGGTGCAATCGCAGATAAATACAATATAAGCACCACGCTTACACTGTCTTTACCATTCACCCATGTTAACAAATGATCTAGGTGAGGGCTATACGACTCCATACATGAATATAAAGGCAAATCAACTATGCTAAACATGTAATCATAATAAACACCAAAGCATATAATGTCAAATATAATCATTGATAAGAACATATGTCTGTATAACAAATGTAAGGAACTAGATAAGAACTTACAAGAGCGAAGCTAGATCAGTATCTCGATCAGCCTCTAAACGATCAGGAGCCAAGTAGACGCCTTGCCTCCTCCTAGATCTAGACTAGCTAGCTACTCTGCTATATGGTGTTTCTAGGGTGTAGTATCTCTGACTTGACGACTTGATCTGGTGTATGCAAACTCAGGTTTCCAGATGCCTCTGCCAGGGGGCAGGGGGGCTGCTTATATAGCCCTGAGGGGTAGACATGCGCCGTTTGATCAAACCGACCTAACGAGTGGTTTAGATTGATCCTCATAGGCGATGGAAGAACCTTCTGGAAGTAGGGCTGAGGTGGCGCCCGGGGGAGGCTGACCGGCCCCACCACTAGGCCGATCGGGCTGGGGTGGTCCCCCCCTCGGGGCCCACTTCGGCCAGGTGGTCCGTCGCTTCTTCTAGATGCTTCTTTCTTGGGTGCCAAGTCTCGTTGAGTTCCGGAGCCTTCTGGAGTCTTCTAGATTTGATTCTTTTAGCACTTTTCCCGAATGGTTCCTGGATTTATATAATTTACCAAATCTCCAGAAAAACTGTTAGTGGCACCCTATTCTAAGTTGATATTAACATTTATGCCCTTTTCTCATGTTTAGTTGACTTATAAATATATAGGATAAGATGTGTCAACAACTTGTTGATGATCATTTCTTCTTGGAGTGACTCTCTTGATTAGAGAGGTAATTCACTAGAGTTTGGAAGAGAAACGATAGGTAGGCGATAATCCGATATATCCAAGATTGGGAATGGTCCTTGATTTCCTCGCTCTGGGATTCTCTTCTGACGGGCATAGCTAAGATTCTCTCTAAAATTTCTAGCCCCTCAGTCGGATTTTCGTGAAAAAGTGATCCCTTTGTGAGTGCAAGTAAGCGGAAAATGTTGTCTCGAGATAGGCCATGCTGAAAATGCTGAATCAACACTATATCTGGCAGGCCAAGATCGGGACAAATGTGTATGAGATCATGGAATCACGGTAGAGAGGATCGAGGCTCGGTAAAAGGGTCTTATAGCTGGGGTGACGATAAAGATATGCGGGGTAAATTGGACAGGCGAGGAGATCTTGATAAAAGAACTAGAGAGGTCCTAGTGAGTTGGGAGGACAACGAGACGAGAAAGGATCCTAAGGCAATCTATCTAATCTTGTCAACTCCGGGAAAAGAACTAAGGTAAAGCAGAGCCAAGGTAAGATAGGATCAACAAGCTCTTCTAGTGTTGCAGGGGCATGCAAAGTCGCGCCCTCAGACTGGGATGAGAAGGGAGGACGATGACGCGCTGAATCCTACCGGCCCGAACTAACGTGGTGGACTACAGAGCCCATCCGGAGCTATCACCTCCTTAGGGTACCACAACTATTCTGTTGAACGGGACACCAATCTAAGACTAAGGCAAGTTCTGAGCACCTCGCTCACAACGAACCAAAGAACCTTCCCTAAGGCCTTTAGAGAAAGGTCTCTCTCTCCCGTGAAACACCGGAGATCAAGCGAAGAACGACCACAACACTATAGGGTTCAAGAGAACTAAGCTAACCAAGGCAAAACTCACTTTAGTCTAAACCTAGAATAAAGCATTTAGTAGCTAAGTAAAAGCTGAATGTAATTGACTCGAAATGTAAGATAGAAAGATAACTTGAAATGCACTTAAGTCTTATAAAGAAAAAGATACAAGAGTAGTACCCAAACTCTGAAGAAGACTTCTCCGGAACCCTGAGACTAGCTCGACTCGACTCTAACTCCCAACTACACTACTTCCTACTCTAAGATACAAAAGTGGACAATAGTGAAGCTCCTGCGGTGTGTCTCTTGTTCCAGCGAGTGGGGGGTCCTTTTTATAGCAGTGGGAGGTCGGTGGAGTGCTGAGGCGGCGGGAGCCAGGCACGGCCGCACCTCTAGGTGCGGCCGCACCTATGATTTGCCGCCTTTCGTCGTGGACGGTCCTGATGCTCGCTCCGTGGTCGGTTGTGAGTCGATATCCTGGGTCGGTTCCGCTGGATTCGAATCTTCGTAGGTGCAGCCGTATCTCTTGATCCGGCCGTGCCTACCCCAAACCGTGTGATGCACCACCACTGATAAGGGATGCTCAGGATTGCTTCGTAGTGGCGGTTGGTTGCATGTAGAGGTGGGCCCGTGGATCCAAGTGCCTCTTTTCACACCCTTTGGATCAAACCGACATAACCACGGCGTATCCTATCCATCCAAAGCGTGTTCGTGGAAATGATAGTCGCCTGGACCCGAGTCGTGGCGGGGTGCAGGGCCGGCCGCACCAGCAGGGCCGGCCGCACCTGCTGGTTCGGCCGCGCCTGCCCGGTGTGGCCCGATGACTCCCTTTTTATCCCCAAATGTGTACCTGCATGTAAAATTTCCAACACAACTCGTGGAACTTTATTAGTACTAAAAACATGCATGAAGCTTGTCATATACCCTCCTTGTTCCGGGATTTTGACGGTCGGAAACTTGTTGTAAGGACCGTCAACAGTGGGCATGATGGAGGAGTATGCAACGTGACGTGCTCATGATCATGTAGTACTATGCGAATCAAATCGACGAAGGAAGGGATGTGTTGATCTCCAATGTGGGCATGATCGAGGAGTATGCAACGTGACGTACTCATGATCATGTAGTACTAAGCGAAACGAATCAACGAAGGAAGGGATGTGTTGATCTGCAATGTGGGTATGATCGGGGAGTATGCAACGTGACATGGTCATGATCATGTAGTACTAAGCGAATCGAATTAACGAAGGAAGGGATGTGTTGATCTCCAATGTGGGTATGATCGGGGAGTATGCAACGTGACATGGTCATGATCATGTAGTACTAGGCGAATCGAATAGACGAAGGGAGGGATGTGTTGATCTCCAATGTGGGCATGATCTAGGAGTATGCAATGTGACGTGCTCATGATCATGCAAGTACTAAGCGAATCGAATCGACGAAGGAAGGGATGTGTTGATCTCCAATGTGGGCATGATCTAGGAGTATGCAACGGCGATGTGCTCATGATCATGTAATACTAAGCGAATTGAATCGACGAAGGAAGCGGTGTGTTGATCTCTAATGTGGGCATGATCGAGGAGTATGCAACGTGACGTGCTCATGATCATGTAGTACTAAGCGAATCGAATCGACGAAGGAAGGGATGTGTTGATCTCCAATGTGGGCATGATCGAGGAGTATGCAACGTGACGTGCTCATCATCTTGTTGTACTAACCAAATCAAATCGACGAAGGAAGGCATGTGTTGATCTCCAATGTGGACATGATCGAGGAGTATGCAACATGACGTGCTCATGATCATGTAGTACTAAGCGAATTGAATCGACGAAGGAAGGGATGTGTTGATCTCCAATGTGGGCATGATCGAGGAGTATACAACGTGACGTGCTCATGATCATGTAGTACTAAGCAAATCGAATCAACTAAGGAAGGGATGTGTTGATCTCCAATGTGGGCATGATCGAGGAGTATCCAATGCGATGTACTCATAATCTTGTAGCATTAAGCAAATCGAATCGACGAACAAAGGGATGTGTTGATGTCCAATGTGGGCATGATCGAGGAATATGCAACGTGATGTGCTCATAATCTTGTAGCACTAAGCAAATCGAATCGACGAATGAAGCGGTGTGTTGATCTCCAATGTGGGCATGACGGAGGATTATGCAACGTGACGTGCTCATGATCAGGTAGTACTATACGAATCGAATCGACGAAGGAAGGGATGTGTTGATCTCTAATGTGGGCATGATCGAGGAGTATGCAACATGACGTGCTCATGATCATGTAGTACTAAGCGAATCGAATCAACGAACGAAGGGATGTGTTGATCTCCAATGTGGGTATGATCGGGGAGTATGCAACGTGACATGGTCATGATCATGTAGTACTAGGCGAATCGAATCGACGAAGGGAGGGATGTGTTGATCTCCAATGTGGGCATGATCGAGCAGTATGCAACGTGACGTGCTCATGATCATGTAGTACTAAGCGAATCGAGTCGACGAAGCAAGGGATGTGTTGATCTCCAATGTGGGCATGATCAAGGAGTATGCAACGGGGACATGCTTATGATCATGTAGTACTAAGCGAATCAAATCGACGAAGGAAGGGATGTGTTGATCTCCGATGTGGGCATGATCTAGTAGTATGCAACGGGGATGTGCTCATGATCATGTAATACTAAGCAAATTGAATCGACGAAGGAAGGGATGTGTTGATCTCCAATGTGTGCACAATCGATGAGTATACAACGTGGCGTGCTCATGATCATGTAGTACTAGGCGAATCGAATCGATGATGGAAGGGATGTGTTGATCTCCAATGTGGCCATGCTTGAGAAGTATGCAACATGATGTTCTCCAGATCATGTAGTACTAAGCGAATCGAATCGACGAAGGAAGGGATGTGTTGATCGCCAATGTGGGCATGATCGAGGAGTATGCAACGTGATGTGCTCGTGATCATGTAGTACTAAGCGAATCGAATCGACGAAGGAAGGGATGTGCTGATCTTCAATGTGGGTATGATCGAGGAGTATGCAACGTGACGTGGTCATGATCATGTAGTACTAGGCGAATCTAATCGACGAAGGAAGGGATGTGTTGATCTCCAATGTGGGCATGATCGAGGAGTATGCAACGTGATGTGCTCATAATCTTGTAGTACTAAGCGAATCGAATCGACGAAGGAAGGAATGTGTTGATCTCCAATGTGGGCATGATCGAGGAGTAAGCAACGTGACGTGCTCATGATCATGTAGTACTAAGAGACTCGAATCGACGAAGGAAGGGATGTGTTGATCTCCAATGTGGGCATGATCGAGGAGTATGCAACGTGACGTGCTCATCATCGTGTAGTACTAAGCGAATCCAATCGACAAAGGAAGGGATGTGTTGATCTCCAATGTGGGCATGATCGAGGAGTATGCAACGTGACGTGCTCATCATGTTGTTGTACTAAGCGAATCGAATCGACAAAGGAAGGGATGTGTTGATCTCCAATGTGGACATGATCGAGGAGTATGCAACGTGATGTGCTCATAATCTTGTAGCACTAAGCAAATCGAATCGACGAAGGAAGGGGTGTGTTGATCTCCAATGTGGGTATGATCGAGGAGTATGCAACGTGACGTGCTCATGATCATGTAGTACTATGCGAATCGAATCGACGAATGAAGAGATGTGTTGATCTCCAATTGGGGCATGATCGAGGAGTATGCAACGTGACGTTCTCATGATCATGTAGTACTAAGCGAATCTAATCAACGAAGGAAGGGATGAGTTGATCTCCAATGTGGGTATGATCGGGGAGTATGCAACGTGACATGGTCATGATCTTGTAGTACTAGGCGAATCGAATAGACGAAGGGAGGGATGTGTTGATCTCCAATGTGGGCATGATCTAGGAGTATGCAACATGACGTGCTCATGATCATGCAGTACTAAGCGAATCGAATCGACAAAGGAAGGGATGTGTTGATCTCCAATGTGGGCATGATCTAGGAGTATGCAACGGGGATGTGCTCATGATCATGTAATACTAAGCTAATTGAATCGACCAAGGAAGGGATGTGTTGATCACCAATATGGGCATGATCGAGGAGTATGCAACGTGACGTGCTCATGATCATGTAGTACTAGGCGAATCGAATAGTACTAAGCGAATTGAATCGACGAAGGGAGGGATGTGTTGATCTCCAATGTGGGCATGATCGAGGAGTATGCAACGTGACGTGCTCATGATGATGCAGTACTTAGCGAATCGAATCGACGAAGGAAGGGATGTGTTGATCTCCAATGTGGGCATGATCGTGGAGTTTGCAACGTGATGTGCTCATAATCTTGTAGTACTAAGCGAATCGAATCGACGAAGGAAGGGATGTGTTGATCTCCAATGTGGGCATGATCGAGGAGTAAGCAACGTGACGTGTTCTTGATCATGTAGTACTAAGAGAATTGAATCGACGAAGGAAGGATGTGTTGATCTCCAATGTGGGCATGATCGAGGAGTATGCAATGTGACGTGCTCATCATCTTGTAGTACTAAGCGAATCGAATCGACAAAGGAAGGGATGTGTTAATCTCTAATGTGGGCATGATCGAGGAGTATGTAACGTGACGTGCTCATCATCTTGTTGTACTAAGCGAATCGAATCGACGAAGGAAGGGATGTGTTGATCTCCAATGTGGGCATTGTCGAGGAGTATGCAACGTGATGTGCTCATAATCTTGTAGCACTAAGCAAATCGAATCGACGAAGGAAGGGGTGTGTTGATCTCCAATGTGGGCATGATCGAGGAGTATGCAACGTGACCTGCTCATGATCTTGTAGTACTATGCGAATCGAATCGATGAATGAAGGGATGTGTTGATCTCCAATGTGGGCATGATCGAGGAGTATGCAACGTGACGTTCTCATGATCATGTAGTACTAAGCGAATCGAATCAATGAAGGAAGGGATGTGTTGATCCGCAATGTGGGTATGATCGGGGAGTATGCAACGTGACATGGTCATGATCATGTAGTACTAGGCGAATCGAATAGACGAAGGGAGGGATGTGTTGGTCTCCAATGTGGGCATGATATAGGAGTATGCAACGTGACGTGCTCATGATCATGCAGTACTAAGCGAATCGAATCGACGAAGGAAGGGATGTGTTGATCTCCAATGTGGGCACGATCTAGGAGTATGCAACGGGGATGTGCTCATGATCATGTAATACTAAGCGAATTGAATCGACAAAGGAAGGGATGTGTTGATCTCCAATGTGGGCATGATCGAGGAGTATGCAAAGTGACGTGCTCATGATCATGTAGTATTAGGCGAATCGAATAGTACTAAGCGAATTGAAACGACGAAGGGAGGGATGTGTTGATCTCCAATGTGGGCATGATCGAGGAGTATGCAACGTGACATGCTCATGATGACGCAGTACTTAGCGAATCGAATCGACGAAGGAAGGGATGTGTTGATCTCCAATGTGGGCATGATCTAGGTGTATGCAACGGGGATGTGCTGATGATCATGTAATACTAAGCGAATTGAATCGACGAAGGAAGGGGTGTGTTGATCTCCAATGTGGGCATGATCGAGGAGTATGCAACGTGACGTGCTCATGATCATGTAGTACTAAGCAAATCGAATCAACTAAGGAAGGGATGTGTTGATCTCCAATGTGGGCATGATCGAGGAGTATGCAATGCGATGTGCTCATAATCTTGTAGCACTAAGCAAATCGAATCGACGAACAAAGGGATGTGTTGATTTCCAATGTAGGCATTGTCGAGGAGTATGCAACTTGTTGTGCTCATAATCTTGTAGCACTAAGCAAATCGAATCGACGAAGGAAGGGGTGTGTTGATCTCCAATGTGGGCATGATCGAGGAGTATGCAACGTGACGTGCTCATGATCATGTAGTACTATGTGAATCGAATCGACGAAAGAAGGGATGTGTTGATCTCCAATGTGGGCATGATCGAGGAGTATGCAACGTGACGTGCTCATGATCATGTAGTACTAAGCGAATCGAATCAATGAAGGAAGGGCTGTGTTGATCTCCAATGTGGGTATGATCGGGGAGTATGCAACGTAACATGGTCATGATAATGTAGTACTAGGCGAATCGAATCGACAAAGGGAGGGATGTGTTGATCTCCAATGTGGGCATCATCGAGGAGTATGCAATGGGGATGTGCTCATGATCATGTAATACTAAGCGAATTGAATCGACAAAGGAAGGGATGTGTTGATCTCCAATGTGGGCACGATCGAGGAGTATGCAACGTGGCGTGCTCATGATCATGTAGTACTAGGCGAATCGAATCGAAGATGGAAAGGATGTGTTGATCTCCAATGTGGCCATGCTTGAGGAGTATGCAACATGATGTTCTCCAGATCATGTAGTACTAAGCGAATCGAATCGACGAAGGAAGGGATGTGTTGATCGCCAATGTGGGCATGATCGAGGAGTATGCAACATGATGTGCTCGTTTTCATGTAGTACTAAGCGAATCAAATCGAGGAAGGAAGGGATGTGTTGATTTTCAATGTGGGTATGATCCAGGAGTATGCAACGTGACGTGGTCATGATCATGTAGTACTAGACGAATCTAATCGACGAAGGAAGGGATGTGTTGATCTCCAATGTGGGCATGATCGAGGAGTATGCAACGTGATGTGCTCATAATCTTGTAGTACTAAGCAAATCGAATCGACGAAGGAAGGGATGTGTTGATCTCCAATGTGGGCATGATCGAGGAGTATGCAACATGACGTGCTCATCATCTTGTTGTACTAAGCGAATCGAATCGACGAAGGAAGGGATGTGTTGATCTCCAATGTGGACATTATCGAGGAGTATGCAACGTGATGTGCTCATAATCTTGTAGCACTAAGCAAATCGAATCGACGAAGGAAGGGGTGTGTTGATCTCCAATGTGGGCATGATCGAGGAGTATGCAACGTGACGTGCTCATGATAATGTAGTACTAAGCGAATCGAATCGACAAAGGAAGGGATGTGTTGATCTCTAATGTGGGCATGATCTAGGAGTATGCAACGGGGATGTGCTCATGATCATGTAATACTAAGCGAATTGAATCGACGAAGGAAGGGGTGTGTTGATCTCCAATGTGGACATTATCGAGGAGTGTGCAACGTGATGTGCTCATAATCTTGTAGCACTAAGCAAATCGAATCAATGAAGGAAGGGGTGTGTTGATCTCCAATGTGGGCATGATCGAGGAGTATGCAACGTGACGTGCTCATGATCATGTAGTACTATGCGAATCGAATCGACGAATGAAAGGATGTGTTGATCTCCAATGTGGGAATGATCGAGGAGTATGCAACATGACGTTCTCATGATCATGTAGTACTAAACGAATCGAATCAATGAAGGAAGGGATGTGTTGATCTCCAATGTGGGTATGATCGGGGAGTATGCAACGTGACATGGTCATGATCATGTAGTACTAGGCGAATCGAATAGACGAAGGTAGGGATGTGTTGGTCTCCAATGTGGGCATGATCTAGGAGTATGCAACGTGACGTGCTCATGATCATGCAGTACTTAGCGAATCAAATAGACGAAGGAAGGGATGTGTTGATCTCCAATGTGGGCATGATCTAGGAGTATGCAACGGGGATGTGCTCATGATCATGTAATACTAAGCGAATTGAATCGACGAAGGAAGGGATGTGTTGATCTCCAATGTGGGCATGATCGAGGAGTATGCAATGTGACGTGCTCATGATCATGTAGTACTAGGCGAATCGAATAATACTAAGTGAATTGAATCGACGAAGGGAGGGATGTATTGATCTCCAATGTGGGCATGATCGAGGAGTATGCAATGTGACGTGCTCATGATGACGCAGTACTTAGCAAATCGAATCGAGGAAGGAAGGGATGTGTTGATCTCCAATGTGGGCATGATCTAGGTGTATGCAACGGGGATGTGCTGATGATCATGTAATACTAAGCGAATTGAATCGACGAAGGAAGGGGTGTGTTGATCTCCAATGTGGGCATGATCGAGGAGTATGCAACGTGACGTGCTCATCATCTTGTTGTACTAAGCAAATCGAATCGACGAAGGAAGGGATGTGTTGATCTCCAATGTGGACATGATCGAGGAGTATGCAACATGACGTGCTCATGATCATGTAGTACTAAGCGAATTGAATCGACGAAGGAAGGGATGTGTTGATCTCTAATGTGGGCATGATCGAGGAGTATGCAACGTGACGTGCTCATGATAATGTAGTACTAAGCAAATCGAATCAACTAAGGAAGGGATGTGTTGATCTCTAATGTGGGCATGATCGAGGAGTATGCAATGCGATGTCCTCATAATCTTGTAGCACTAAGCAAATCGAATCGACGAACAAAGGGATGTGTTGATTTCCAATGTTGGCATTGTCGAGGAGTATGCAACTTGTTGTGCTCATAATCTTGTAGCACTAAGCAAATCGAATCGACGAAGGAAGGGGTGTGTTGATCTCCAATGTGGGCATGATCGAGGAGTATGCAACGTGACGTGCTCATGATCATGTAGTGCTATGCGAATCGAATCGACGAATGAAGGAATGTGTTGATCTCCAATGTGGGCATGATCGAGGAGTATGCAACGTGACGTGCTCATGATCATGTAGTACTAAGCGAATCGAATCAATGAAGGAAGGGATGTGTTGATCTCCAATGTGGGTGTGATCAGGGAGTATGCAACGTGACATGGTCATGATAATGTAGTACTAGGCGAATCGAATCGACGAAGGGAGGGATGTGTTGATCTCCAATGTGGGCATGATCGAGGAGTATGCAATGTGACGTGCTCATCATCTTGTTGTACTAAACGAATCGAATCGACGAAAGAAGGGATGTGTTGATCTCCAATGTGGACATGATCGAGGAGTATGCAACGTGACGTGCTCATGATCATGTAGTACTAAGCGAATTGAATCGACGAAGGAAGGGATGTGTTGATCTCTAATGTGGGCATGATCGAGGAGTATGCAACGTGACGTGTGTTGACGCTCCTTAGCCTCACTACTAGGTTTATACCCCTAGTAATGGAGCTAGGAATATCTTTGGTAAAACACACGTCCCAGAAAGGTCTGCAAGCGCACAGATTACCGTTGTAGCACTTCACCCGGTGGTATTCGGGTTATCGTATTTATTTTTTCCCAAGGGAAGCACTATGGCATAGATAATCAAACAAACGGTAGAGAGGATCGAGGCCCGGTGAAAGGGTCTAATAGCAGGGGTGATGATAAAGATATACGGGGGGTAATTGGACACGTGAGGAGATCTCGATAAAAGAACTAGAGAGGTCCTAGTGAGTTGGGAGGACAACGAGACGAGAAAGGATCCTAAGGCAAACTATCTAATCTTGTCAACTCCGGGAAAAGAACTAAGGTAAAGCAGAGCCAAGGTAAGATAGGATCAACAAGCTCTTCTAGTGCTGCAAGGGCATGCAAAGCCGCGCTCTCGGATTGGGATGAGAAGGGAGAACGACGATGCGCTGAATCCTACCGGCCCGAACTAACGTGGTGGACTACAAAGCCCGTCCGGAGCTGTCACCTCCTTAGGGTACCACAACTATTCCGTTGAACGGGACACCAATCTAAGACTAAGGCAAGCTCTGAGCACCGCGCTGACAACGAACCAAAGAACCTTCCCTAAGACCTTTAGGGAGAGGTCTCTCTCTCCCGTGAAACACCGGAGATCAAGCGAAGAACGACCACAACATTATAGGGTTCAAGAGAGCTACGCTAACCAAGGCAAAACTCACTTTAGTCTAAACCTAGAATAAAGCTTCTATTAGCTAAGTAAAAGCTGAATGTAATTGACTCGAAATGTAAGATAGAAAGATAACTTGAAATGTACTTAAGTCTTATAAAGGAAAGATACAAGAGTAGTACCTGAACTCTGAAGAAGACTTCTCCGGAACCCCGAGACTAGCTCGACTCGACTCTAACTCCCAAACTACACTACTTCCTACTCTAAGATACAAAAGTGGACAATAGTGATGCTCCTGCGGTGTGTCTTCCGTTCCAGCGAGTGGAGGGTCCTTTTTATAGCAGTGGAAGGTCGGTGGAGTGCTGAGGCGGCGGGAGCCAGGCACGGCCGCACCTCTAGGTGCGGCAGAGGTGCGGCCGCACCTATGATGTGTCGCCTTTCGTCGTGGACGGTCCTGATGCTCGCTCGTTGGTCGGTTGTGAGTCGGTATCCTGGGTCGGTTCCGCCGGATTCGACGCTTCGTAGGTGCGGCCGTATCTCTTGATCCGGCCGTGCCTACTCCAATCCGTGTGATGCACCGCCACTGATAGGGGATGCTCAGGATTGCTTCGAAGTGGCGGTTGGTTGCATGTAGAGGTGGGCCCATGGATCCAAGTGCCTCTCTTCTACTCCTTTGGATCAAACCGACATATCCCCGGCATATCCTATCCATCCAAGGCGTGTTTGTGGAAATGATGGTCGTCTGGACTCGAGACGTGGCGGGGTGCAGGGCCGGCCGCACTAGCAAGGCCGGCCGCACCAGCAGGGCCGGCTGCACCTGATGGTTCGGCCGTGCCTGCTCGGTGTGGCCTGGTGACTCCTGTTTTATCCTAAATGTGTACCTGCATATAAAATTTACAACACAACTCGTGGAACTTTATTAATACTAAAAATATGCATGAAACTTGTCATATACCCTCCTCATTTCCGGGATTTTGACGGTCGGAAACTTGTTGTAAGGACCGTCAACAAACTCCCCCAAGCTAAACGTTTGCTCGTCCTCGAGCAAAGTCTAGACTTGGCCTCGGACGATCAGGAGTTGCATTGATGTTACCACTCTGCAAGTTTCTATGCACAATTCCATACTCTACTTGCTGTTGAAAAGATTGGTACGAGAGAAACTTAGCCATGTTTTACCTGTGGGGCTTGTAACTTTCCACCTTTCCTTCGAAGGTTGAAGAGTAGAACGGTTTTGACTTTGCATCACTCACTCTTCTCTTTTCCGGATCCTATCTCGGAGTTTTGAAATTTTTTGCAAAGAGAGACAAAGTTCCTCGGATGGTTCCCTCGATCACTCAAGTGGTATTTGTTACCTTACCAAAGGCTTTTGAATGAGCCTCAACTTCCTACTCTATGGCTTATATGTGGAGCTTTGGGTAGGATAAGCACGAGACTCACTTGTGCCACATGATGTTGTCGAGCCAAAAACCGGATCCGAGAAGAAACTAGTCATGCAACTTGATCGAGATGTGCAAGTGTGTGGAATATTTTTGTTTGTTTTTCTAAGTACTCCTTGCTTGGAGATTCTCTTCTTGCTTTTATTTTTGAGGGGGGTCATGCTTCATTTTGTTTCTATGCTCTTTGATTGGAGCACATTTTTCTATGCTTCTTTGAGCATTTACTCTTTTTTTTTAATGACCCCTCTCTCCTTTTGCAAGAATACAAGAAGAGAAATCTCTTGTAAACTTTGGAGTATTTATTTTTGGTGGATGGATGGCATGTTTTGCGTAACTCCTGGTGTGGAAGTTAGCTTGTATATGTGGGTGTATGTGATCTCGATCATGGAAGCATGAAAAGATTCTACCAAGGGTCACAACAATTTGGCAAAACTCAATGGGTCACAAGCAAGCATATGTTGAAGGTTTAAACTTTGATATCGACATATGGCTTTGGTAGGTGATATGACCATTGAGGAACTCATCTCGTTTCATTTTCAGAAGAAGTCATCCGAGATTTTCACCATACTATGAGATAGAGCAAGATCAACATTGTCTTACCATATCATACTAGTCAACACCCTAGGTTTGGTCATAAGCATTTGCTTCCCACAAAGGTTTATTTCGGGCTCTTGTCTCAAAATATACCAACAAATTCAAAAGCTCGTAGAGTACAAAGCTGTACGCTAGGTTCTTGCAAAGTTTTAACATGGCAACTATTCATTATTCCAAAAGAGGGTGTATAGACAAGATTTCAAGCACATGATGAGAGCAAATGTTTTTGTTGTTTTCTTTTATTCTAAATGATGTTGGGATTGGACTGGATGGGCGTACCTTCTTTGATTGAACCGGGGCTCTCTCCCAAGCTGATTCTAATATCCTGGATGATTTCTCTTTCCTTGTGATGCTGAGTGGAGCACTTGGGGACTCAATGCTAAGGTTGCTGGACAATTTTGTGTAATTTCATGGGTACGGCCGTACCTGTTGGTTCTTACCTGGACGGGGATTCCTCTCCCCCAAGCTGGTTTGTAAACGGGACTAATAATCGGGCGGTTGTTGATATGGGTTCCATGAACCGAAGAAGTTGTGCACTGCTTGGAATCCTTGTTGCGTGGTCGAGGTTAGGGTGTAAAGCTGGTCGTCTGTCTCCTGCTGCCGCCTGGCGGTGTCCTAGAGGCCTTGTTCTATTCGCTCGGCGCGGGCATCGATACTATGGAGGCGGTTGTCGATGTTGAAAAGGCCTTGATCAATGATGCCGTACTGCTCCTCATGGTAGCCGTACGGGTAACTCTGAGGGTAGTTTCCGCCGTAGGTTTGGTGGCCCCCAAAACACGCTGACTGAGAGTGTGACGAGCTGGAGCAAATGGAGGCACGGGGGGTTGGCTTCCGTTGGACTGCTATTGCTGGCGGCTACCGGAGGTCCTGCCCTGCCAGATGCCGAGGCTTGCGTCTTTGTGTGTGAGAATTCTCGGTCCTTTAGTTGCTGGAACAACCTCCGCTCTTGATTGGTACGCAGGATGATTTGTGTTTTGGAGGTAAGGAAACGCGTCCTTTCCTCCGAACCTGAACCATCATAATGTACCGAGCTTGTGGACATGTCCCAGGCAGAACCCATGGACACATTGTCCTGGGGCTCGAAACACGGGGGTACCGAGTGATCTTGCCAACCTGAGGTATTGGAGTGGCCACTACGGCTCGAGTCCGAGTCACTAGACCGGAACCTGATGTGTTTTCCCTTGACCACCTTAGCGGCCTTGCGGAGCCACGGCATCCTGCAAAAGGTTAGTGCAACAAATACCCGAAGGATGATGGTTAGGGAAGGTTAGTCGTTCGAGGATTAGCGGTCCAAAGGTTAGCGGTCCTTGTGGGGTAATGAAACCTCCACAAAACTTGAGTGACTTGCACTACGAGGGACACACTCTCGGCACTCCTTTCCACTAATTAGAACGAGCTTAACGAGGGAGCACAGGGTGCAAACTTCGGAGTTTGAATGTGGTGCTCTGGGAGAGTGCACGGGAGGCCTCATTTTATAGGCAGGTGGAAGGAGGCAGGTGCGGCCGCACCTGCTCATCCGGCCGTGCCAACTAAAAATGAGAGACAGCCTCAATGCGTGATTAGGAGGCTAGGAGCAGGCTGCAGCGATCTGGAAGTGACAACTTGGTGGATTTCACAGGTGCGGCCGCACCAATAGGGCCGGCCGGCCCTAGTGTTCCCACCAAAATTTGCTGCCAGGCAGCTGCCACACCATCTAACGCTTAGGGTCCTCGAAAACTTGTGCACTCAGTTGTCCAAAAGTTGCTGAGAATGCTATTAGTGGTGGGGAATGAATTACTGCAGATTGGACTTGCTTCCTCACAAACTAAAGCACCTCCATGCAGCTAGTGGCTACTCCACACACTCACCCAGGCAAAGGGGGTGGTGCGCCTGTGCCAAGTGGGCCGGCCGCACCGGGCAAAATGCCCGAAACTGCTCCCTAAACCTTCTAAACTCTAAGTCATGCAGTGGCTAAAAGGATTTTGAAAATTAAACATGCTTGATGCATGAAACAAACTTAGGAAGGGAAACATGGGATAAATGCCGGATTATCTCACGGCAAGGGCATCGAATTTATAGTCCTCGAGCTGGACTTGTCGATGATCATTTCTTCTTTGAGTGATTCTCTCGATTAGAGAGGTAATTCACTAGAGCTCGGAAGAAAAACGATAGATAGACGATAATCCGATATATCCAAGATTGGGAATGGTCCTTGATTTCTTCGCTCTGGGATTCTTTTCTGACGGGCATAGCTAAAATCCTCTCTAAAATTTCTAGCCCCTCAGTTGGATTTTCATGAAAAAGTGATCCCTTTGGGAGTGCAAGCAAGCAGAAAACGTTGTCTCGAAAGAGGCCGTGCTGAAAATGTTGAAGCAACACTATGTCTGGACGGCCGTGATCAGGACAAATGTGTATGAGATCATAGAATCTAGTCCATGCTTGATTTAGGGATTCGGTCTTCGTCTGTCGGAAATTGATAATTTGTTTTCGAAGTTTCATGAGACAAGATAAGGGGAAGTACTTAGCGCAGAACTTGTTGCGCAAATTTCTCCAATCCGTGGTGACTTCCTTCTCTTGTTGGAAGTACCAAGCCTTTGCTTTTCCCGCTAGTGAGAATGGAAGAAGTCTAACTCTGACTTCGTCGGGAGAAAGATCGGAGCATGAACGAGTAGAGCATAATTGCTCGAAATTCCTCAAGTAATCGTATGGGTTTTCCTCTTTGAATCCTGAAAAAGGGTTTTTCTGGGCGATGGAAAAGAATTTTGGAGGAATAGTTCCATTGGAGAAGATCCTTGGTTTAAGATTTCCATTTCCGATTGGGATTGCCATCTTAGTCGGGGTATGGGATTGATAAATAGAGAACTCAAGGTTGGCTTCTTTGGCCATGAAAAAGATGGGTCTGTCTACGGGATCGACTGGGTTCGTCGTGATAGATCCAGAGAAACTTTTCAAAGGGTAGTGACACGAAGTCGGAATATCCTTCACAAGTGACTCTGAATAAATGTGCATACGGGACGGAACTGTCGAAACTGGGTACTACTCCGTACACTAGGAGCGGAGTAGGGATAAACCCGCTAAAAGACGGTTCACCGAACTGAGATAACCCTACCGAAAAGATATCTAGTGCCTATTGCTACCCCGGCAACGACACCAGAAATGCTTGTTGACGCTCCTTAGCCTCACTACTAGGTTTATACCCCTAGTAATGGAGCTAGGAACGTCTTTGGTAAAACACACGTCACAGAAAGGTCCGCAAGCGCACGGATTACTGTTGTAGCACTTCACCCGGTGGTATTCGGGTTATCGTATTTATATTTTCCCAAGGGAAGCACTATGGCATAGATAATCAAACAAACGGTAGAGAGGATCGATGCTCGGTGAAAGGGTCTTATAGCAGGGGTGATGATAAAGATATACGGGGGGTAATTGGACACGCGAGGAGATCTCGATAAAAGAACTAGAGAGGTCCTAGTGAGTTGGGAGGACAACGAGACGAGAAAGAATCCTAAGGCAATCTATCTAATCTTGTCAACTCCGGGAAAAGAACTAAGGTAAAGCAGGGCCAAGGTAAGATAGGATCAACAAGCTCTTCTACTGCTGCACGGGCATGCAAAGCCACGCTCTCGGACTGGGATGAGAAGGGAGAACGACGACGCGCTGAATCCTACCGGCCCGAACTAACGTGGTGGACTACAAAGCCCGTCCGGAGCTATCACCTCCTTAGTGTACCACAACTATTCTGTTGAACGGGACACCAATCTAAGACTAAGGCAAGCTCTGAGCACCGCGCTCACAATGAACCAAAGAACCTTCCCTAAGGCCTTTAGGGAGAGGTCTCTCTCTCCCGTGAAACACCGGAGATCAAGCGAAGAACGACCACAACACTATAGGGTTCAAGAGAGCTACGCTAACCAAGGCAAAACTGACTTTAGTCTAAACCTAGAATAAAGCTTCTATTAGCTAAGTAAATGCTGAATGTAATTGACTCGAAATGTAAGATAAAAAGATAACTTGAAATGCAATTAAGTCTTATAAAGGAAAGATACAAGAGTAGTACCCGAACTCTGAAGAAGACTTCTCCGAAACCCCGAGACTAACTCGACTCGACTCTAACTCCCAAACTACACTACTTCCTACTCTAAGATACAAAAGTGGACAATAGTAATGCTCCTGCGGTGTGTCTTCCATTCCAGCGAGTGGAGGGTCCTTTTTATAGCGGCGGGAGCCAGGCACGGCCGCACCTCTAGGTGCGGCCGCACCTATGATGTGCCACCTTTCGTCGTGGACGGTCCTGATGTTCGCTCCTTGGTCGGTTGTGAGTCGGTATCCTGGGTCGGTTCCGCCGGATTCGACACTTTGTAGGTGCGGCCGTATCTCTTGATCTGACCGTGCCTACTCCAAGCCGTGTGATGCACCGCCACTGATGTGCTCATAATCTTGTAGCACTAAGCAAATCGAATCGACGAACAAAGGGATGTGTTGAATGTGGGCATTGTCGAGGAGTATGCAACGTGATGTGCTCATAATCTTGTAGCACTAAGCAAATCAAATCGACGAAGGAAGGGGAGTGTTGATCTCCAATGTGGGCATGATGGAGGAGTATGCAACGTGACGTGCTCATGATCATGTAGTACTAAGCAAATCGAATCAAATAAGGAAGGGATGTGTTGATCTCCAATGAGGGCATGATCGAGGAGTATGCAATGCGACGTGCTCATAATCTTGTAGCACTAAGCAAATCGAATCGACGAACAAAGGGATGTGTTGATTTCCAATGTGAGCATTGTTGAGGAGTATGCAACGTGATGTGCTCATAATCTTGTAGCACTAAGCAAATCGAATCGACGAAGGAAGGGGTGTGTTGATCTCCAATGTGAGCATGATCGAGGAGTATGCAACGTGACGTGCTCATGATCATGTAGTCCTATGCGAATCGAATCGACGAATGAAGGGATGTGTTGATCTCCAATGTTGGCATGATCGAGGAGTATGCAACGTGACGTGCTCATGATCATGTAGTACTAAGCGAATCGAATCAACGAAGGAATGGATGTGTTGATCTCCAATGTGGGTATGATCGGGGAGTATGCAATGTGATATGGTCATGATCATGTAGTACTAGGCGAATCGAATCGACGAAGGTAGGGATGTGTTGATCTCCAATGTGGGCATGATCAAGGAGTATGCAACGTGACGTGCTCATCATCTTGTTGTACTAAGCGAATCGAATCGACGAAGGAAGGGATGTGTTCATCTCCAATGTGGACATGATCGAGGAGTATGCAATGTGACGTGCTCATGATCATGTAGTACTAAGCGAACTGAATCGACGAAGGAAGGGATGTGTTGATCTCCAATGTGGGCATGATCGAGGAGTATGCAACGTGACATCCTCATGATCATGTAGTACTAGCGAATCGAATCGACTAAGGAAGGGATGTGTTGATCTCCAATGTGGGCATGATCGAGGAGTATGCAATGTGATGTGCTCATAATCTTGTAGCACTAAGCAAATCGAATCGACGAACAAAGGGATGTGTTGAATGTGGGCATTGTCGAGGAGTATGCAATGTGATGTGCTCATAATCTTGTAGCACTAAGCAAATCGAATCGACGAAGGAAGGGGTGTGTTGATCTCCAATGTGGGCATGATCGAGGAGTATGCAATGTGACGTGCTCATGATCATGTAGTACTATGCGAATCGAATCGACCAATGAAGGGATGTGCTGATCTCCAATGTGGGCATTATCGAGGAGTATGCAACGTGACGTGCTCATGATCATGTAGTACTAAGCGAATCGAATCAACAAAGGAAGGGATGTGTTGATCTCAAATGTGGGTATGATCGGGGAGTATGCAACGTGAGATAGTCATGATCATGTAGTACTAGGCGAATCGAATCGACGAAGGGAGGGATGTGTTGATCTCCAATGTGGGCATGATCGAGGAGTATGCAACGTGATGCGCTCATCATCTTGTTGTACTAAGAAAATCGAATCGACGAAGGAAGGGATGTGTTGATCTTCAATGTGGATATGATCGAGGAGTATGCAACATGACGTGCTCATGATCATGTAGTACTAAGCAAATTAAATCGACGAAGGAAGAGATGTGTTGATCTCCAATGTGGGCATAATCGAGGAGTATGCAACGTGACGTGCTCATGATCATGTAGTACTAAGCAAATCGAATCAACTAAGGAAGGGATGTGTTTTTCTCCAATGTGGGCATGATCGAGGAGTATGCAATGCGATGTGCTCATAATCTTGTACCACTAAGCAAATCGAATCGACGAACAAAGGGATGTGTTGATTTCCAATGTGGGCATTGTCGAGGAGTATGCAATGTGATGTGCTCATAATCTTGTAGCACTAAGCAAATCGAATCGAGGAAGGAAGGGGTGTGTTGATCTCCAATGTGGGCATGATCGAGGAGTATGCAACATGACGTGCTCATGATCATGTAGTATTATGCGAATCGAATTGACGAATGAAGGGATGTGTTGATCTCCAATGTGGGCATGATCGAGGAGTATGCAACGTGACGTGCTCATGATCATGTAGTACTAAGCGAATCGAATCAACGAAGGAAGGGATGTGTTGATCTCCAATGTGGGTATGATCGGGGAGTATGCAATGTGACATTCTCATGATCATGTAGTACTAGGCGAATCGAATCGAAGAAGGAAGGGATGTGTTGATCTCCAATGTGGGTATGATCGGGGAGTATGCAACGTGACATTGTCATGATCATGTAGAACTAGGCGAATCGAATCGACGAAGGAAGGGATGTGTTGATCTCCAATGTGGGTATGATCGGGGAGTATGCAACTTGAGATATTCATGATCATGTAGTACTAGGCGAATCGAATCGACGAAGGGAGGGATGTGTTGATCTCCAATGTGGGCATGATCGAGGAGTATGCAACATGACGTGCTCATGATCATGTAGTACTAAGCAAATTAAATCGACGAAGGAAGAGATGTGTTGATCTCCAATGTGGGCATGATCGAGGAGTATGCAACATGACGTGCTCATGATCATGTAGTATTATGCGAATCGAATTGACGAATGAAGGGATGTGTTGATCTCCAATGTGGGCATGATCGAGGAGTATGCAACGTGACGTGCTCATGATCATGTAGTACTAAGCGAATCGAATCAACGAAGGAAGGGATGTGTTGATCTCCAATGTGGGTATGATCGGGGAGTATGCAACGTGACATTCTCATGATCATGTAGTACTAGGCGAATCGAATCGAAGAAGGAAGGGATGTGTTGATCTCCAATGTGGGTATGATCGGGGAGTATGCAACGTGAGATAGTCATGATCATGTAGTACTAGGCGAATCGAATCGACGAAGGGAGGGATGTGTTGATCTCCAATGTGGGCATGATCGAGGAGTATGCAACGTGACGTGCTCATCATCTTGTTGTACTAAGCAAATCGAATCGACGAAGGAAGGGATGTGTTGATCTCCAATGTGGACATGATCGAGGAGTATGCAACATGACGTGCTCATGATAATGTAGTACTAAGCAAATTGAATCGACGAAGGAAGGGATGTGTTGATCTCCAAAGTGGGTATGATCGGGGAGTATGCAATGTGACATGGTCATGATCATGTAGTACTAGGCGAATCGAATCGACGAAGGGAAGGATGTGTTGATCTCCAATGTGGGCATGATCGAGGAGTATGCATGATCGATGAAGGGAGGGATGTGTTGATCTCCAATGTGGGCATGATCGATGAAGGAAGGGATGTGTTGATCTCCAATGTGGGTATGATCGGGGAGTATGCAACGTGAGATAGTCATGATCATGTAGTACTAGGCGAATCGAATCGACGAAGGGAGGGATGTGTTAATCTCCAATGTGGGCATGATCGACGAGTATGCAACGTGACGTGCTCATGATCATGTAGTACTAAGCTAATCGAATCGACGAAGGAAGGGATGTGTTGATCTCCAATGTGGGCATGATCGAGGAGTATGCAACATGACGTGCTCATGATCATGTAGTACTAAGCAAATTGAATCGACGAAGGAAGGGATGTGTTGATCTCCAATGTCGGCTTGATCGAGGAGTATGCAATGTGACGTGCTCATGATCATGTAGTACTAAGTGAATCGAATGAACGAAGGAAGGGATGTGTTGATCTCCAATGTGGGTATGATCGGGGAGTATGCAACGTGACATTGTCATGATCATGTAGTACTAGGCGAATCGAATCGACGAAGGAAGGGATGTGTTGATCTCCAATGTGGGTATGATCGGGGAGTATGCAACGTGAGATATTCATGATCATGTAGTACTAGGCGAATCGATTCGACGAAGGGAGGGATGTGTTGATCTCCAATGTGGGCATGATCGAGGAGTATGCAACGTGACGTGCTCATCATCTTGTTGTACTAAGCGAATCGAATCGACGAAGGAAGGGATGTGTTGATCTCCAATGTGGACATGATCGAGGAGTATGCAACGTGACGTGCTCATGATCATGTAGTACTAACCGAATTGAATCGACGAAGGAAGGGATGTGTTGATCTCCAATGTGGGCATGATCGAGGAGTATGCAACGTGACGTGCTCATGATCATGTAGTACTAAGCGAATCGAATCGACTAAGGAAGGGATGTGTTGATCTCCAATGTGGGCATGATCGAGGAGTATGCAATGTGATGTGCTCATAATCTTGTAGCACTAAGCAAATCGAATCGACGAACAAAGGGATGTGTTGAATGTGGGCATTGTCGAGGAGTATGCGACGTGATGTGCTCATAATCTTGTAGCACTAAGCAAATCGAATCGACGAAGGAAGGGGAGTGTTGATCTCCAATGTGGGCATGATGGAGTATGCAATGTGACGTGCTCATGATCATGTAGTACTATGCGAATCGAATCAACTAAGGAAGGGATGTGTTGATCTCCAATGTGGGCATGATCGAGGAGTATGCAATGCAACGTGCTCATGATCATGTAGTACTATGCGAATCGAATCGACGAAGGAAGGGATGTGTTGATCTCCAATGTGGGCATGATCGAGGAGTATGCAACGTGACGTGCTCATGATCATGTAGTACTAAGCGAATCGAATCGACGAAGGAAGGGATGTGTTGATCTCCAATGTGGGCATGATCAAGGAGTATGCAACGTGACGTGCTCATCATCTTGTTGTACTAAGCGAATCGAATCGACGAAGGAAGGGATGTGTTGATCTCCAATGTGGACATGATCGAGGAGTATGCAATGTGACGTGCTCATGATCATGTAGTACTAAGCGAACTGAATCGACGAAGGAAGGGATGTGTTGATCTCCAATGTGGGCATGATCGAGGAGTATGCAACGTGACATCCTCATGATCATGTAGTACTAGCGAATCGAATCGACTAAGGAAGGGATGTGTTGATCTCCAATGTGGGCATGATCGAGGAGTATGCAATGTGATGTGCTCATAATCTTGTAGCACTAAGCAAATCGAATCGACGAACAAAGGGATTTGTTGAATGTGGGCATTGTCGAGGAGTATGCAATGTGACGTGCTCATAATCTTGTAGCACTAAGCAAATCGAATCGACGAAGGAAGGGGTGTGTTGATCTCCAATGTGGGCATGATCGAGGAGTATGCAATGTGACGTGCTCATGATCATGTAGTACTATGCGAATCGAATCGACGAATGAAGGGATGTGCTGATCTCTAATGTGGGCATGATCGAGGAGTATGCAACGTGACGTGCTCATGATCATGTAGTACTAAGCGAATCGAATCAACAAAGGAAGGGATGTGTTGATCTCCAATGTGGGTATGATCGGGGAGTATGCAACGTGAGATAGTCATGATCATGTAGTACTAGGCGAATCGAATCGACGAAGGGAGGGATGTGTTGATCTCCAATGTGGGCATGATCGAGGAGTATGCAACGTGATGCGCTCATCATCTTGTTGTACTAAGAAAATCGAATCGACGAAGGAAGGGATGTGTTGATCTTCAATGTGGATATGATCGAGGAGTATGCAACATGACGTGCTCATCATCTTGTTGTACTAAGCAAATTGAATCGACGAAGGAAGGGATGTGTTGATCTCCAATGTGGGCATAATCGAGGAGTATGCAACGTGACGTGCTCATGATCATGTAGTACTAAGCTAATCGAATCAACTAAGGAAGGGATGTGTTTTTCTCCAATGTGGGCATGTTCGAGGAGTATGCAATGCGATGTGCTCATAATCTTGTACCACTAAGCAAATCGAATCGACGAACAAAGGGATGTGTTGATTTCCAATGTGGGCATTGTCGAGGAGTATGCAACGTGATGTGCTCATAATCTTGTAGCACTAAGCAAATCGAATCGACGAAGGAAGGGGTGTGTTGATCTCCAATGTGGGCATGATCGAGGAGTATGCAACGTGACGTGCTCATGATCATGTAGTATTATGCGAATCGAATTGACGAATGAAGGGATGTGTTGATCTCCAATGTGGGCATGATCGAGGAGTATGCAACGTGACGTGCTCATGATCATGTAGTACTAAGCGAATCGAATCAACGAAGGAAGGGATGTGTTGATCTCCAATGTGGGTATGATCGGGGAGTATGCAACGTGACATTCTCATGATCATGTAGTACTAGGCGAATCGAATCGAAGAAGGAAGGGATGTGTTGATCTCCAATGTGGGTATGATCGGGGAGTATGCAACGTGACATTGTCATGATCATGTAGAACTAGGCGAATCGAATCGACGAAGGAAGGGATGTGTTGATCTCCAATGTGGGTATGATCGGGGAGTATGCAACGTGAGATATTCATGATCATGTAGTACTAGACGAATCGAATCGACGAAGGGAGGGATGTGTTGATCTCCAATGTGGGCATGATCGAGGAGTATGCAACATGACGTGCTCATGATCATGTAGTATTATGCGAATCGAATTGACGAATGAAGGGATGTGTTGATCTCCAATGTGGGCATGATCGAGGAGTATGCAACGTGACGTGCTCATGATCATGTAGTACTAAGCGAATCGAATCAACGAAGGAAGGGATGTGTTGATCTCCAATGTGGGTATGATCGGGGAGTATGCAACGTGACATTCTCATGATCATGTAGTACTAGGCGAATCGAATCGAAGAAGGAAGGGATGTGTTGATCTCCAATGTCGGTATGATCGGGGAGTATGCAACGTGAGATAGTGATGATCATGTAGTACTAGGCGAATCGAATCGACGAAGGGAGGGATGTGTTGATCTCCAATGTGGGCATGATCGAGGAGTATGCAACGTGACGTGCTCATGATCATGTAGTACTAGGCGAATCGAATCAACGAAGGAAGGGATGTGTTGATCTCCAATGTGGGTATGATCGGGGAGTATGCAACGTGACATTCTCATGATCATGTAGTACTAGGCGAATCGAATCGAAGAAGGAAGGGATGTGTTGATCTCCAATGTGGGTATGATCGGGGAGTATGCAACGTGAGATAGTCATGATCATGTAGTACTAGGCGAATCGAATCGACGAAGGGAGGGATGTGTTGATCTCCAATGTGGGCATGATCGACGAGTACGCAACGTGACATGCTCATCATCTTGTTGTACTAAGCAAATCGAATCGACGAAGGAAGGGATGTGTTGATCTCCAATGTGGACATGATCGAGGAGTATGCAACATGACGTGCTCATGATAATGTAGTACTAAGCAAATTGAATCGACGAAGGAAGGGATGTGTTGATCTCCAAAGTGGGTATGATCGGGGAGTATGCAATGTGACATGGTCATGATCATGTAGTACTAGGCGAATCGAATCGACGAAGGGAAGGATGTGTTGATCTCCAATGTGGGCATGATCGAGGAGTATGCATGATCGATGAAGGGAGGGATGTGTTGATCTCCAATGTGGGGATGATCGATGAAGGAAGGGATGTGTTGATCTCCAATGTGGGTATGGTCGGGGAGTATGCAACGTGAGATAGTCATGATCATGTAGTACTAGGCGAATCGAATCGACGAAGGGAGGGATGTGTTGATCTCCAATGTGGGCATGATCGACGAGTATGCAACGTGACGTGCTCATCATCTTGTTGTACTAAGCAAATAGAATCGACGAAGGAAGGGATGTGTTGATCTCCAATGTGGACATGATCGAGGAGTATGCAACATGACGTGCTCATGATAATGTAGTACTAAGCAAATTGAATCGACGAAGGAAGGGATGTGTTGATCTCCAATGTCGGCTTGATCGAGGAGTATGCAATGTGACGTGCTCATGATCATGTAGTACTAAGTGAATCGAATGAACGAAGGAAGGGATGTGTTGATATCCAATGTGGGTATGATCGGGGAGTATGCAACGTGACATTGTCATGATCATGTAGTACTAGGCGAATCGAATCGACGAAGGAAGGGATGTGTTGATCTCCAATGTGGGTATGATCGGGGAGTATGCAACGTGAGATATTCATGGTCATGTAGTACTAGGCGAATCGATTCGATGAAGGGAGGGATGTGTTGATCTCCAATGTGGGCATGATCGAGGAGTATGCAACGTGACGTGCTCATCATCTTGTTGTACTAAGCGAATCGAATCGACGAAGGAAGGGATGTGTTGATCTCCAATGTGGACATGATCGAGGAGTATGCAACGTGACGTGCTCATGATCGTGTAGTACTAAGCGAATTGAATCGACGAAGGAAGGGATGTGTTGATCTCCAATGTGGGCATGATCGAGGAGTATGCAACGTGACGTGCTCATGATCATGTAGTACTAAGCGAATCGAATCGACTAAGGAAGGGATGTGTTGATCTCCAATGTGGGCATGATCGAGGAGTATGCAATGTGATGTGCTCATAATCTTGTAGCACTAAGCAAATCGTATCGACGAACAAAGGGATCTGTTGAATGTGGGCATTGTCGTGGAGTGTGCAACGTGATGTGCTCATAATCTTGTAGCACTAAGCAAATCGAATCGACGAAGGAAGGGGAGTGTTGATCTCCAATGTGGGCATGATGGAGTATGCAACGTGACGTGCTCATGATCATGTAGTACTATGCGAATCGAATCAACTAAGGAAGGGATGTGTTGATCTCCAATGTGGGCATGATCGAGGAGTATGCAATGCAACGTGCTCATGATCATGTAGTACTATGCGAATCGAATCGACGAATGAAGGGATGTGTTGATCTCCAATGTGTGCATGATCGAGGAGTATGCAACGTGATGTGCTCATGATCATGTAGTACTATGTGAATCGAATCGACGAATGAAGGGATGTGTTGATCTCCAATGTGGGCATGATCGAGGAGTATGCAACGTGACGTGCTCATGATCATGTAGTACTAAGCGAATCGAATCAACGAAGGAAGGGATGTGTTGATCTCCAATGTGGGCATGATCGAGGAGTATGCAACGTGACGTGCTCATGATCATGTAGTACTAAGCGAATCGAATCAACGAAGGAAGGGATGTGTTGATCTCCAATGTGGGTATGATCGGGGAGTATGCAATGTGACATTCTCATGATCATGTAGTACTAGGCGAATCGAATCGAAGAAGGAAGGGATGTGTTGATCTCCAATGTGGGTATGATCGGGGAGTATGCAACGTGACATTGTCATGATCATGTAGTACTAAGCGAATCGAATTGACGAAGGAAGGGATGTGTTGATCTCCAATGTGGGTATGATCGGGGAGTATGCAACGTGAGATATTCATGATCATGTAGTACTAGGCGAATCGAATCGACGAAGGGAGGGATGTGTTGATCTCCAATGTGGGCATGATCGAGGAGTATGCAACATGACGTGCTCATGATCATGTAGTACTAAGCAAATTAAATCGACGAAGGAAGAGATGTGTTGATCTCCAATGTGGGCATAATCGAGGAGTATGCAACGTGACGTGCTCATGATCATGTAGTACTAAGCAAATCGAATCAACTAAGGAAGGGATGTGTTTTTCTCCAATGTGGGCATGATCGAGGAGTATGCAATGTGATGTGCTCATAATCTTGTACCACTAAGCAAATCGAATCGACGAACAAAGGGATGTGTTTATTTCCAATGTGGGCATTGTCGAGGAGTATGCAACGTGATGTGCTCATAATCTTGTAGCACTAAGCAAATCGAATCGACGAAGGAAGGGGTGTGTTGATCTCCAATGTGGGCATGATCGAGGAGTATGCAACGTGACGTGCTCATGATCATGTAGTACTAAGCGAATCGAATCGACGAATGAAGGGATGTGTTGATCTCCAATGTGGGCATGATCGAGGAGTATGCAACGTGACGTGCTCATGATCATGTAGTACTAAGAGAATCGAATCAACGAATGAAGGGATGTGTTGATCTCCAATGTGGGTATGATCGGGGAGTATGCAACGTGACATTCTCATGATCATGTAGTACTAGGCGAATCGAATCGAAGAAGGAAGGGATGTGTTGATCTCCAATGTGGGTATGATCGGGGAGTATGCAACGTGAGATAGTCATGATCATGTAGTACTAGACGAATCGAATCGACGAAGGGAGGGATGTGTTGATCTCCAATGTGGGCATGATCGACGAGTATGCAACGTGACGAGCTCATCATCTTGTAGCACTAAGCAAATCGAATCGACGAAGGAAGGGGTGTGTTGATCTCCAATGTGGGCATGATCGAGGAGTATGCAACGTGACGTGCTCATGATCATGTAGTATTATGCGAATCGAATTGACGAATGAAGGGATGTGTTGATCTCCAATGTGGGCATGATCGAGGAGTATGCAACGTGACGTGCTCATGATCATGTAGTACTAAGCGAATCGAATCAACGAAGGAAGGGATGTGTTGATCTCCAATGTGGGTATGATCGGGGAGTATGCAACGTGACATTCTCATGATCATGTAGTACTAGGCGAATCGAATCGAAGAAGGAAGGGATGTGTTGATCTCCAATGTGGGTATGATCGGGGAGTATGCAACGTGAGATAGTCATGATCATGTAGTACTAGGCGAATCGAATCGACGAAGGGAGGGATGTGTTGATCTCCAATGTGGGCATGATCGACGAGTATGCAACGTGACGAGCTCATCATCTTGTTGTACTAAGCAAATCGAATCGACGAAGGAAGGGATGTGTTGATCTCCAATGTGGACATGATCGAGGAGTATGCAACATGACGTGCTCATGATAATGTAGTACTAAGCAAATTGAATCGACGAAGGAAGGGATGTGTTGATCTCCAATGTGGGCATGATCGAGGAGTATGCAATGTGACGTGCTCATGATCATGTAGTACTAAGCGAATCGAATGAACGAAGGAAGGGATGTGTTGATCTCCAATGTGGGTATGATCGGGGAGTATGCAACGTGACATTGTCATGATCATGTAGTACTAGGCGAATCGAATCGACGAAGGAAGGGATGTGTTGATCTCCAATGTGGGTATGATCGGGGAGTATGCAACGTGAGATATTCATGATCATGTAGTACTAGGCGAATCGATTCGACGAAGGGAGGGATGTGTTGATCTCCAATGTGGGCATGATCGAGGAGTATGCAACGTGACGTGCTCATCATCTTGTTGTACTAAGCAAATTGAATCGACGAAGGAAGGGATGTGTTGATCTCCAATGTGGACATGATCGAGGAGTATGCAACATGACGTGCTCATGATAATGTAGTACTAAGCAAATTGAATCGACGAAGGAAGGGATGTGTTGATCTCCAAAGTGGGTATGATCGGGGAGTATGCAACGTGACATGGTCATGATCATGTAGTACTAGGCGAATCGAATCGACGAAGGGAAGGATGTGTTGATCTCCAATGTGGGCATGATCGAGGAGTATGCATGATCGATGAAGGGAGGGATGTGTTGATCTCCAATGTGGGCATGATCGATGAAGGAAGGGATGTGTTGATCTCCAATGTGGGTATGATCGGGGAGTATGCAACGTGAGATAGTCATGATCATGTAGTACTAGGCGAATCGAATCGACGAAGGGAGGGATGTGTTGATCTCCAATGTGGGCTTGATCGACGAGTATGCAACGTGACGTGCTCATCATCTTGTTGTACTAAGCAAATCGAATCGACGAAGGAAGGGATGTGTTGATCTCCAATGTGGACATGATCGAGGAGTATGCAACATGACGTGCTCATGATAATGTAGTACTAAGCAAATTGAATCGACGAAGGAAGGGATGTGTTGATCTCCAATGTGGGCTTGATCGAGGAGTATGCAATGTGACGTGCTCATGATCATGTAGTACTAAGCGAATCGAATGAACGAATGAAGGGATGTGTTGATCTCCAATGTGGGTATGATCGGGGAGTATGCAACGTGACATTGTCATGATCATGTAGTACTAGGCGAATCGAATCGACGAAGGAAGGGATGTGTTGATCTCCAATGTGGGTATGATCGGGGAGTATGCAACGTGAGATATTCATGATCATGTAGTACTAGGCGAATCGATTCGACGAAGGGAGGGATGTGTTGATCTCCAATGTGGGCATGATCGAGGAGTATGCAACGTGACGTGCTCATCATCTTGTTGTACTAAGCGAATCGAATCGACGAAGGAAGGGATGTGTTGATCTCCAATGTGGACATGATCGAGGAGTATGCAACGTGACGTGCTCATGATCGTGTAGTACTAAGCGAATTGAATCGACGAAGGAAGGTATGTGTTGATCTCCAATGTGGGCATGATCGAAGAGTATGCAACGTGACGTGCTCATGATCATGTAGTACTAAGCGAATCGAATCGACTAAGGAAGGGATGTGTTGATCTCAATGTGGGCATGATCGAGGAGTATGCAATGTGATGTGCTCATAATCTTGTAGCACTAAGCAAATCGTATCGACGAACAAAGGGATCTGTTGAATGTGGGCATTGTCGTGGAGTGTGCAACGTGATGTGCTCATAATCTTGTAGCACTAAGCAAATCGAATCGACGAAGGAAGGGGAGTGTTGATCTCCAATGTGGGCATGATGGAGTATGCAACGTGACGTGCTCATGATCATGTAGTACTATGCGATTCGAATCAACTAAGGAAGGGATGTGTTGATCTCCAATGTGGGCATGATCGAGGAGTATGCAATGCAACGTGCTCATGATCATGTAGTACTATGCGAATCGAATCGACGAATGAAGGGATGTGTTGATCTCCAATGTGTGCATGATCGAGGAGTATGCAACGTGACGTGCTCATGATCATGTAGTACTATGTGAATCGAATCGACGAATGAAGGGATGTGTTGATCTCCAATGTGGGCATGATCGAGGAGTATGCAACGTGACGTGCTCATGATCATGTAGTACTAATGGAATCGAATCAACGAAGGAAGGGATGTGTTGATCTCCAATGTGTGCATTATCAAGGAGTATGCAACGTGACGTGCTCATGATCATGTAGCACTATGCGAATCGAATCGACGAATGAAGGGATGTGTTGATCTCCAATGTGTGCATGATCGAGGAGTATGCAACGTGACGTGCTCATGATCATGTAGTACTAAGCGAATCGAATCGACGAATGAAGGGATGTGTTGATCTCCAATGTGGGTATGATCGGGGAGTATGCAACGTGAGATAGTCATGATCATGTAGTACTAAGCGAATCGAATCGACTAAGGAAGGGATGTGTTGATCTCCAATGTGGGCATGATCGAGGAGTATGCAATTAGATGTGCTCATAATCTTGTAGCACTAAGCAAATCGTATCGACGAACAAAGGGATGTGTTGAATGTGGGCATTGTCGTGGAGTGTGCAACGTGATGTGCTCATAATCTTGTAGCACTAAGCAAATCGAATCGACGAAGGAAGGGGAGTGTTGATCTCCAATGTGGGCATGATCGAGGAGTATGCAATGCGACGTGCTCATGATCATGTAGTACTAAGCGAATCGAATCGACGAAGGCAGGGATGTGTTGTTCTCCAATGTGGGCATGATCGAGGATTATGCAACGTGACGTGCTCATCATCTTGTTGTACTAAGCAAATCGAATCGACGAAGGAAGTGATGTGTTGAACTCCAATGTGGACATGATCGAGGAGTATGCAACGTGATGTGCTCATGATCATGTAGTACTAACCGAATTGAATCGACGAAGGAAGGGATGTGTTGATCTCCAATGTGGGCATGATCGAGGAGTATGCAACGTGACGTGCTCATGTTCATGTAGTACTAAGCGAATCGAATCGACTAAGGAAGGGATGAGTTGATCTGCAATGTGGGCATGATCGAGGAGTATGCAATGTGATGTTCTCATAATATTGTAGCACTAAGCAAATCGAATCGACGAACAAAGGGATGTGTTGATTTCCAATGTGGGCATTGTCGAGGAGTATGCAACGTGATGTGCTCATAATCTACTAGCACTAAGAAAATCGAATCGACGAAGGAAGGGGTGTGTTGATCTCCAATGTGGGCATGATCGAGGAGTATGCAACGTGACGTGCTCATGATCATGTAGTACTATGCGAATCGAATCGACGAATGAAGGGATGTGTTGATCTCCAATGTGGGCATGATCGAGGAGTATGCAACGTGACGTGCTCGTGATCATGTAGTACTAAGCGAATCGAATCAACGAAGGAAGGGATGTGTTGATCTCCAATGTGGGTATGATCGGTGAGTATGCAACGTGACATGGTCATGATCATGTAGTACTAGGCGAATCGAATCGACGAAGGGAGCAATGTGTTGATCTCCAAGTGGGCATGATCGAGGAGTATGCAACGTGACGTGCTCATGATCATGAAGTACTAAGCGAATAGAATCGATCAAGGAAGGGATGTGTTGATCTCCAATGTGGCCATGATTGAGGAGTATGCAACATGATGTTCTCCAGATCATGTAGTACGAAGCGAATCAAATCGACGAAGGAAGGGATGTGTTGATCGCCAATGTGGGCGTGGTCGAGGAGTATGCAATGTGATGTGCTCATGATCATGTAGTACTAAGCGAATCAAATCGACGAAGGAAGGGATGTGTTTATCTGCAATGTGAGTAAGATCGAGGAGTATGCAACGTGATGTGGTCATGATCATGTAGTACTAGGCGAATCGAATCAACGAAGGAAGGGATGTATTGATCTCCAATGTGGGCATGATCGAGGAGTATGCAACGCGATGTGCTCATAATCTTGTAGTACCAAGCGAATTGCATCGACGAAGGAAGGGATGTGTTGATCTCCAATGTGGGCATGATCGAGGAGTATGCAACGTGACGTGCTCAGGATCATGTAGTACTAAGTGAATCGAATCGACGAAGGGAGGGATGTGTTTATCTCCAATGTGGGCATGATCGAGGAGTAAGCAACGTGACGTGCTCATCATCTTGTTGTACTAAGTGAATCGAATCGACGAAGGATGGGATGTGTTGATCTCCGATGTGGACATGATCGAGGAGTATGCTACGTGACGTGCTCATGATCATGTAGTACTAAGCGAATTGAATCGACGAAGGAAGGGATGTGTTGACCTCCAATGTGGGCATGATTGAGGAGTATGCAATGTGACGTGCTCATGATCATGTAGTACTAAGCGAATCAAATCGACTAAGGAAGGGATGTGTTGATCTCCAATGTGGGCATGATCAGGAAGTATGCAATGTGATGTGCTCATAATCTTGTAGCACTAAGAAAATCGAATCGACGAACAAAGGGATGTGTTGAATGTTGGCATGATCGAGGAGTATGCAACGTGACGTGCTCATGATCTTGTAGTACTAAGCGAATCGAATCAACGAAGGAAGGGATATGTTGATCTCCAATGTGGGTATGATCGGGGAGTATGCAACGTGACATGGTCATGATCATGTAGTACTAGGCGAATCGAATCGACGAAGGGAGGGATGTGTTGATCTCCAATGTGGGCATGATCGAGGAGTTTGCAACGTGACGTGCTCATCATCTTGTTGTACTAAGCAAATCGAATCGACGAAGGAGGTGATGTGTTGATCTCCAATGTGGACATGATCGAGGAGTATGCAACGTGATGTGGTCATGATCATCTAGTACTAAGCGAATCAAATCGACGAAGGAAGGGATGTGTTGATCGCCAATGTGGGCATGATCGAGAAGTATGCAACGTGATGTGCTCATTATCAGGTAGTACTAAGCGAATCGAATCGACAAAGGAAGGGATGTGTTTATCTGCAATGTGGGTATGATCGAGGAGTATGCAATGTGACGTGGTCATGATCATGTAGTACTAGGCGAATCGAATCGACGAAGGAAGGGATCTATTAATCTCCAATGTGGGCATGATCGAGGAGTTTGCAATGTGATGTGCTCATAATCTTGTAGTACTAAGCAACTCGAATCGATGAAGGAAGGGATGTGTTGATCTCCAATGTGGGCATGATCGAGGAGTATGCAACGTGACGTGCTCATGATCATGTAGTACTAAGATAATCGAATCGACGAAGGAAGGGATGTGTTGATCTCCAATGTGGGCACGATCAAGGAGTATGCAATGTGATATGCTCATAATCTTGTAGCACTAAGAAAATCGAATCGACGAACAAAGAGATGTGTTGATTTCCAATGTGGGCATGATCGAGAAGTATGCTACGTGATGTGCTCATAATCTTGTAGCACTAAGCAAATCGAATCGACGAAGAAAGGGATGTGTTGATCTCCAATGTGGGCATTATCGAAGAGTATGCAACGTGACGTGCTCATGGTCATGTAGTACTAAGCGAATCGAATCGACGAAGGAATAAATGTGTTGATCTCCAATGTGGGCATGATCGAGGAGTATGCAATGTGACGTGCTCATGATCATGTAGTACTAAGCGAATCGAATCGACGAAGGAAGGGATGTGTTGATCTCCAATGTGGGTATGATCGAGGAGTATGCAATGTGACGTGGTCATGATCATGTAGTACTAGGCGAATCGAATCGACGAAGAAAGGGATGTGTTGATCTCCAATGTGGGCATGATCGAGGAGTATGCAACGTGATGTGGTCATGATCATGTAGTATTTGGCGAATCGAATCGACGAAGGGAGGGATGTGTTGATCTCCAATGTGGGCATGATCAAGGAGTATGCAACGTGATGTGGTCATGATCATGTAGTATTAGGCGAATCGAATCGATGAAGGGAGGGACGTGTTGATCTCCAATGTGGGCATAATCGAGGAGTATGCAACGTGATGTGCTCATGATCATGTAGTACTAAGCAAATCTAATCGACGAAGGAAGGGATGTGTTGATCTCCAATGTGGGTATGATCTAGGAGTATGCAACGTGGCGTGCTCATCATCTTGTTGTACTAAGCGAATCGAATCGACAAAAGATGGGATGTGTTGATCTCAAATGTGGGCATGATCGAGGAGTATGCAACGTGACGTGCTCATAATCTTGTAGCACTAAGCAAATCGAATCGACGAAGGAAGGGGAGTGTTGATCTCCAATGTGGGCATGATGGAGTATGCAACGTGACGTGCTCATGATCATGTAGTACTATGCGAATCGAATCAACTAAGGATCGGATGTGTTGATCTCCAATGTGGGCATGATCGAGGAGTATGCAATGCAACGTGCTCATGATCATGTAGTACTATGCGAATCGAATCGACGAATGAAGGGATGTGTTGATCTCCAATGTGTGCATGATCGAGGAGTATGCAACGTGACGTGCTCATGATCATGTAGTACTATGTGAATCGAATCGACGAATGAAGGGATGTGTTGATCTCCAATGTGGGCATGATCGAGGAGTATGCAACGTGACGTGCTCATGATCATGTAGTACTAATGGAATCGAATCAACGAAGGAAGGGATGTGTTGATCTCCAATGTGTGCATTATCGAGGAGTATGCAATGTGACGTGCTCATGATCATGTAGCACTATGCGAATCGAATCGACGAATGAAGGGATGTGTTGATCTCCAATGTGTGCATGATCGAGGAGTATGCAACGTGACGTGCTCATGATCATGTAGTACTAAGCGAATCGAATCGACGAATGAAGGGATGTGTTGATCTCCAATGTGGGTATGATCGGGGAGTATGCAACGTGAGATAGTCATGATCATGTAGTACTAAGCGAATCGAATCAACTAAGGAAGGGATGTGTTGATCTCCAATGTGGGCATGATCGAGGAGTATGCAATGTGATGTGCTCATAATCTTGTAGCACTAAGCAAATCGTATCGACGAACAAAGGGATGTGTTGAATGTGGGCATTGTCGTGGAGTGTGCAACGTGATGTGCTCATAATCTTGTAGCACTAAGCAAATCGAATCGACGAAGGAAGGGGAGTGTTGATCTCCAATGTGGGCATGATCGAGGAGTATGCAATGCGACGTGCTCATGATCATGTAGTACTAAGCGAATCGAATCGACGAAGGCAGGGATGTGTTGATCTCCAATGTGGGCATGATCGAGGAGTATGCAACGTGACGTGCTCATCATCTTGTTGTACTAAGCAAATCGAATCGACGAAGGAAGTGATGTGTTGATCTCCAATGTGGACATGATCGAGGAGTATGCAACGTGACGTGCTCATGATCATGTAGTACTAACCGAATTGAATCGACGAAGGAAGGGATGTGTTGATCTCCAATGTGGGCATGATCGAGGAGTATGCAACGTGACGTGCTCATGATCATGTAGTACTAAGCGAATCGAATCGACTAAGGAAGGGATGTGTTGATCTCCAATGTGGGCATGATCGAGGAGTATGCAATGTGATGTGCTCATAATCTTGTAGCACTGAGCAAATCGAATCGACGAACAACGGGATGTGTTGATTTCCAATGTGGGCATTGTCGAGGAGTATGCAACGTGATGTGCTCATAATCTTGTAGCATTAAGAAAATCGAATCGACGAAGGAAGGGGTGTGTTGATCTCCAATGTGGGCATGATCGAGGAGTATGCAACGTGACGTGCTCATGATCATGTAGTACTATGCGAATCGAATCGACGAATGAAGGGATGTGTTGATCTCCAATGTGGGCATGATCGAGGAGTATGCAACGTGACGTGCTCATGATCATGTAGTACTAAGCGAATCGAATCAACGAAGGAAGGGATGTGTTGATCTCCAATGTGGGTATGATCGGCGAGTATGCAACGTGACATGGTCATGATCATGTAGTACTAGGCGAATCGAATCGACGAAGGGAGCGATGTGTTGATCTCCAAGTGGGCATGATCGAGGAGTATGCAACGTGACGTGCTCATGATCATGTGGTACAAAGCGAATGGAATCGATGAAGGAAGGGATGTGTTGATCTCCAATGTGGCCATGATTGAGGAGTATGTAACATGATGTTCTCTAGATCATGTAGTACTAAGCGAATCAAATCGACGAAGGAAGGGATGTGTTGATTGCCAATGTGGGCATGATCGAGGAGTATGCAACGTGATGTGCTCATGATCATGTAGTACTAAGCGAATCAAATCAACTAAGGAAGGGATATGTTTATCTCCAATGTGAGTAAGATCGAGGAGTATGCAACGTGACGTGGTCATGATCATGTAGTACTAGGCGAATCGAATCAACGAAGGAAGGGATGTATTGATCTCCAATGTGGGCATGATCGAGGAGTATGCAACGCGATGTGCTCATAATCTTGTAGTACCAAGCGAATTGCATCGACGAAGGAAGGGATGTGTTGATCTCCAATGTGGGCATGATCGAGGAGTATGCAACGTGACGTGCTCAGGATCTTCTAGTACTAAGCGAATCGAATCGACGAAGGGAGGGATGTGTTTATCTCCAATGTGGGCATGATCGAGGAGTAAGCAACGTGACGTGCTCATCATCTTGTTGTACTAAGTGAATCGAATCGACGAAGGATGGGATGTGTTGATCTCCGATGTGGACATGATCGAGGAGTATGCTACGTGACGTGCTCATGATCATGTAGTACTAAGCGAATTGAATCGACGAAGGAAGGGATGTGTTGACCTCCAATGTGGGCATGATTGAGGAGTATGCAATGTGACGTGCTCATGATCATGTAGTACTAAGCGAATCAAATCGACTAAGGAAGGGATGTGTTGATCTCCAATGTGGGCATGATCGAGGAGTATGCAATGTGATGTGCTCATAATCTTGTAGCACTAAGAAAATCGAATCGACGAACAAAGGGATGTGTTGAATGTTGGCATGATCGAGGAGTATGCAACGTGACGTGCTCATGATCTTGTAGTACTAAGCGAATCGAATCAACGAAGGAAGGGATATGTTGATCTCCAATGTGGGCATGATCGAGGAGTATGCAACGTGACATGGTCATGATCATGTAGTACTAGGCGAATCGAATTGATGAAGGAAGGGATCTATTGATCTCCAATGTGGGCATGATCGAGGAGTTTGCAATGTGATGTGCTCATAATCATGTAGTACTAAGCGAATCGAATCAACGAAGGAAGGTGATGTGTTGATCTCCAATGTGGACATGATCGAGGAGTATGCAACGTGACGTGGTCATGATCATCTAGTACTAAGCGAATCAAATCGACGAAGGAAGGGATGTGTTGATTGCCAATGTGGGCATGATCGAGGAGTATGCAACGTGATGTGCTCATGATCATGTAGTACTAAGCGAATCGAATCGACGCAGGAAGGGATGTGTTTATCTGTAATGTGGGTATGATCGAGGAGTATGCAATGTGACGTGGTCATGATCATGTAGTACTAGGCGAATCGAATCGACGAAGGAAGGGATCTATTAATCTCCAATGTGGGCATGATCGAGGAGTATGCAACGTGACGTGCTCATGATCATGTAGTACTAAGATAATCGAATCGACGAAGGAAGGGATGTGTTGATCTCCAATGTGGGCACGATCAAGGAGTATGCAATGTGATATGCTCATAATCTTGTAGCACTAAGAAAATCGAATCGACGAACATAGGGATGTGTTGATTTCCAATGTGGGCATGATCGAGAAGTATGCTACGTGATGTGCTCATAATCTTGTAGCACTAAGCAAATCGAATCGACGAAGAAAGGGATGTGTTGATCTCCAATTGGGGCATTATCGAAGAGTATGCAACGTGACGTGCTCATGGTCTTGTAGTACTAAGCGAATCGAATCGACGAAGGAATGAATGTGTTGATCTCCAATGTGGGCATGATCGAGGAGTATGCAACGTGACGTGCTCATGATCATGTAGTACTAAGCGAATCGAATCGACGAAGAAAGGGATGTGTTGATCTCCAATGTGGGTATGATCGAGGAGTATGCAATGTGACATGGAAATGATCATGTAGTACTAGGCGAATCGAATCGACGAAGAAAGGGATGTGTTGATCTCCAATGTGGGCATGATCGAGGAGTATGCAACGTGATGTGGTCATGATCATGTAGTATTTGGCGAATCGAATCGACGAAGGGAGGGATGTGTTGATCTCCAATGTGGGCATGATCTAGGAGTATGCAACGTGGCGTGCTCATCATCTTGTTGTACTAAGCCAATCTAATTGACGAAGGAAGGGATGTGTTGATCTCCAATGTGGGCATGATCTAGGAGTATGCAACGTGGCGTGCTCATCATCTTGTTGTACTAAGCGAATCGAATCGACAAAAGAAGGGATGTGTTGATCTCAAATGTGGGCATGATCGAGGAGTATGCAACGTGACGTGCTCATGATCATGTAGTACTAAGCGAATCGAATCAACGAAGGAAGGGATGTGTTGATCTCCAATGTGGGTATGATCGGGGAGTATGTAACATGAGATAGTCATGATCTTGTAGTACTAGGCGAATCGAATCGACGAAGGGAGGGATGTGTTATTCTTCAATGTGGGCATGATCGAGGAGTATGCAATGTGACGTGCTCATCATCTTGTTGTACTAATCAAATCGAATCGACGAAGGAAGGGATGTGTTGATCTCCAATGTGGACATGATCGAGGAGTATGCAACATGACGTGCTCATGATCAAGTAGTACTAAGCGAATTGAATCGACGAAGGAAGGGATGTGTTGATCTCCAATGTGGGCATGATCGAGGAGTATGCAACGTGACGTGCTTATGATCATGTAGTATTAAGCAAATCGAATCAACTAAGGAAGGGATGTGTTGATCACCAATGTGGGCATGATCGAGGAGTATGCAACGTGACGTGCTCATCATCTTGTTGTGCTAAGCGAATCGAATCAACGAACAAAGGGATGTGTTGATTTCCAATGTGGGCATGATCGAGGAGTATGCAACGTGACGTGCTCATGATCATGTATTACTAAGATAATCGAATCGACGAAGGAAGGGATGTGTTGATCTCCAATGTGGGCATGATCAAGGAGTATGCAATGTGATATGCTCATAATCTTGTAGCACTAAGAAAATCGAATCGACGAACAAAGGGATGTGTTGATCTCCAATGTGGGCATGATCGAGGAGTATACAACGTGACGTGCTCATCATCTTGTTGTAGTAAGCGAATCAAAACGACGAACAAAGGGATGTGTTGATTTCCAATGTGGGCATGATCGAGGAGTATGGAATGTGACGTGCTCATGATCATGTAGTTTTATGCGAATCAAATCGACGAATGAAGGGATGTGTTGATCTCCAATGTGGGCATGATCGAGGAGTATGCAACGTGACGTGCTCATGATCATGTAGTACTAAGCGAATCGAATCAACGAAGGAAGGGATGTGTTGATCTCCAATGTGGGTATGATCGGGGAGTATGCAACATGAGATAGTCATGGTCATGTAGTACTAGGCGAATCGAATCGACGAAGGGAGGGATGTGTTGATCTCCAATGTGGGCATGATCGAGGAGTATGCAACGTGACGTGCTCATCATCTTGTTGTACTAAGCAAATCGAATCGACAAAGGAAGTGATGTGTTGATCTCCAATGTGGACATGATCGAGGTGTATGCAACGTGACGTGCTAATGATCATGTAGTACTAACCGAATTGAATCGACGAAGGAAGGGATGTGTTGATCTCCAATGTGGGCATGATTGAGGATTATGCAACGTGACATCCTCATGATCATGTAGTACTGAGCGAATCGAATCGAGTAAGGAAGGGATGTGTTGATCTCCAATGTGGGCATGATCGAGGAGTACGCAATGTGATGTGCTCATAATCTTGTACCACTAAGCAAATCGAATCGACGAACAAAGGGATGTGTTGAATGTGGGCATTATCGAGGAGTATGCAACGTGACGTGCTCATCATCTTGTAGTACTAAGCGAATCGAATCGACGAAGGAAGGGATGTGTTGATCTCCAATGTGGGCATGATCGAGGAGAATGCAACGTGACGTGCTCTGCATCTTGTAGTACTAAGCGAATCGAATCAACGAAGGAAGGGATGTGTTGATCTCCAATGTGGGTATGATCGGTGAGTATGCAACGTGACATGGTCATGATCATGTAGTACTAGGCGAATCGAATCGATGAAGGGAGGGATGTGTTGATCTCCAAGTGGGCATGATCGAGGAGTATCCAACGTGACGTGCTCATGATCATGTAGTACTAAGCGAATCGAATCGATGAAGGAAGGGATGTGTTGATCTCCAATGTGGCCATGATCGAGGAGTATGCATCGTGACATGCTCATGATCATGTAGTACTAACCGAATTGAATCGACGAAGGAAGGGATGTGTTGATCTCCAATGTGGGCATGATCGAGGAGTATGCAACGTGACGTGCTCATGATCATGTAGTACTAAGCGAATCGAATCGATGAAGGAAGGGATGTGTTGATCTCCAATGTGGGCATGATCGAGGAGTATGCAATGTGACATGCTCATGATCATGTAGTACTAAGCGAATCGAATCGACGAAGGAAGGGATGTGTTGATCTCCAATGTGGGCATGATCGAGGAGTATGCAACGTGACGTGCTCATCATCTTGTAGTACTAAGCGAATCGAATCGACAAAGGAAGGGATGTGTTGATCTCCAATGTGGACATGATCGAGGAGTATGCAACGTGACGTGCTCATGATCATGTAGTACTATGCGAATCGAATCGACGAAGGAAGGGATGTGTTGATCGCCAATGTGGGCATGATCGAGGAGTATGCAACGTGATGTGCTCATGATCAGGTAGTACTAAGCGAATCGAATCGACAAAGGAAGGGATGTTTTTATCTGCAATGTGGGTATGATCGAGGAGTATGCAACGTGACGTGGTCATGATCATGTAGTACTAGGCGAATTGAATCGACGAAGGAAGTGATATATTTATCTCCAATGTGGGCATGATCGAGGAGTATGCAATGTGATGTGCTCATAATCTTGTAGTACTAAGCGACTCGAATCGACGAAGGACGGGATGTGTTGATCTCCAATGTGGGCATGATCGAGGAGTATGCAACGTGACGTGCTCATGATCATGTATTACTAAGATAATCGAATCGACGAAGGAAGGGATGTGTTGATCTCCAATGTGGGCATGATCAAGGAGTATGCAATGTGATATGCTCATAATCTTGTAGCACTAAGAAAATCGAATCGACGAACAAAGGGATGTGTTGATCTCCAATGTGGGCATGATCGAGGAGTATACAACGTGACGTGCTCATCATCTTGTTGTAGTAAGCGAATCAAAACGACGAACAAAGGGATGTGTTGATTTCCACTGTGGGCATGATCGAGGAGTATGCAACATGACGTGCTCATGATCATGTAGTACTAAACGAATCGAATCAACGAATGAAGGGATGTGTTGATCTCCAATGTGGGCATGATCAAGGAGTATGCAACGTGACGTGCTCATGATCATGTAGTACTAAGCGAATCGAATCAACGAAGGAAGGGATGTGTTGATCTCCAATGTGGGTATGATCGGGGAGTATGCAACATGAGATAGTCATGATCATGTAGTACTAGGCGAATCGAATCGACGAAGGGAGGGATGTGTTGATCTCCAATGTGGGCATGATCGAGGAGTATGCAACGTGTCGTGCTCATCATCTTGTTGTACTAAGCAAATCGAATCGACGAAGGAAGTGATGTGTTGATCTCCAATGTGGACATGATCGAGGAGTATGCAACGTGACGTGCTAATGATCATGTAGTACTAATCGAATGGAATCGACGAAAGAAGTGATGTGTTCAAAGCAAATGTGGGCATTATGGAGGAGTATGCAACGTGACGTGCTCATGATCATGTAGTACTAACCGAATTGAATCGACGAAGGAAGGAATGTGTTGATATCCATTGCGGGCATGATCGTGGAGTATGCAATGTGATGTGCTCATAATCTTGTTGCACTAAGCAAATCGAATCGACGAACAAAGGGATGTGTTGAATGTGGGCATTATCGAGGAGTATGCAACGTGATGTGCTCATAATCTTGTAGCACGAAGCAAATCGAATTGACGAAGGAAGGAGTGTGTTGATCTCCAATGTGGGCATGATCGAGGAGTATGCAACGTGACGTGCTCATGATCATGTAGTACTAAGCGAATCTAAACAATGAAGGAAGGGATGTGTTGATCTCCAATTTGGGTATGATCGGTGAGTATGCAACGTGACATGTTCATGATCATGTAGTACTAGGCGAATCGAATCGATGAAGGGAGGGATGTGTTGATCTCCAAGTGGGCATGATCGAGGAGTATCCAACGTGACGTGCTCATGATCATGTAGTACTAAGCGAATCGAATCGATGAAGGAAGGGATGTGTTGATCTCCAATGTGGCCATGATCGAGGAGTATGCAACGTGACATGCTCATGATCATGTAGTACTAACCGAATTGAATCGACGAAGGAAGGGATGTGTTGATCTCCAATGTGGCCATGATCGAGAAGTATGCAACGTGACATGCTCATGATCATGTAGTACTAAGCGAATCGAATCGATGAAGGAAGGGATGTGTTGATCTCCAATGTGGCCATGATCGAGAAGTATGCAACGTGACATGCTCATGACCATGTAGTACTAGGCGAATCGAATCGACGAAGGGAGGGATGTGTTGATCTCCAATGTGGGCATGATCGAGGAGTATGCAACGTGACGTGCTCATCATCTTGTTGTACTAAGCAAATCGAATCGACGAAGGAAGCGATGTGTTGATCTCCAATGTGGACATGATCGAGGAGTATGCAGCGTGACGTGGTCATGATCATGTAGTACTAAGCGAATCAAATCGACGAAGGAAGGGATGTGTTGATCGCCAATGTGGGCATGATCGAGGAGTATGCAACGTGATGTGCTCATGATCAGGTAGTACTAAGCGAATCGAATCGACAAAGGAAGGGATGTGTTGATCTCCAATGTGGGCATGATCGAGGAGTATGCAATGTGACGTGGTCATGATCATGTAGTACTAAGCGAATCGAATCGACGAAGGAAGAGATGTGTTGATCTCCAATGTGGGCATGATCGAGGAGTATGCAATGTGATGTGCTCATAATCTTGTAGTACTAAGCGACTCGAATCGACGAAGGACGGGATGTGTTGATCTCCAATGTGGGCATGATCGAGGAGTATGCAACGTGACGTGCTCATGATCATGTATTACTAAGATAATCGAATCGACGAAGGAAGGGATGTGTTGATCTCCAATGTGGGCATGATCAAGGAGTATGCAATGTGATATGCTCATAATCTTGTAGCACTAAGAAAATCGAATCGACGAACAAAGGGATGTGTTGATTTCCAATGTGGGCATGATCGAGAAGTATGCTACGTGATGTGCTCATAATCTTGTAGCACTAAGCAAATCGAATCGACGAAGAAATGGATGTGTTGATCTCCAATGTGGGCATTATCGAAGAGTATGCAACGTGAGGTGCTCATGGTCATGTAGTACTAAGCGAATCGAATCAACGGAGGAATGAATGTGTTGATCTCCAATGTGGGCATCATCGAGGAGTATGCAGCGTGACGTGCTCATGATCATGTAGTACTAAGCGAATCGAATCGACGAAGGGAGGGATGTGTTGATCTCTAATGTGGGTATGATCGAGGAGTATGCAATGTGACATGGAAATGATCATGTAGTACTAGGCGAATCGAATCGAGGAAGGAATGAATGTGTTGATCTCCAATGTGGGCATGATCGAGGAGTATGCAACGTGACGTGCTCATCATCTTGTTGTACTAAGCAAATCGAATCGACGAAGGAAGTGATGTGTTGATCTCCAATGTGGACATGATCGAGGAGTATGCAACGTGATGTGCTAATGATCATGTAGTACTAATCGAATGGAATCGACGAAGGAGGGATGTGTTGATCTCCAATGTGGGCATGATTGAGGATTATGCAACGTGACATCCTCATGATCATGTAGTACTGAGCGAATCGAATCGACTAAGGAAGGGATGTGTTGATCTCCAATGTGGCCATGATCGAGAAGTATGCAACGTGACATGCTCATGACCATGTAGTACTAGGCGAATCGAATCGACGAAGGGAGGGATGTGTTGATCTCCAATGTGGGCATGATCGAGGAGTATGCAACGTGACGTGCTCATCATCTTGTTGTACTAAGCAAATCGAATCGACGAAGGAAGCGATGTGTTGATCTCCAATGTGGACATGATCGAGGAGTATGCAGCGTGACGTGGTCATGATCATGTAGTACTAAGCGAATCAAATCGACGAAGGAAGGGATGTGTTGATCGCCAATGTGGGCATGATCGAGGAGTATGCAACGTGATGTGCTCATGATCAGGTAGTACTAAGCGAATCGAATCGACAAAGGAAGGGATGTTTTTATCTGCAATGTGGGTATGATCGAGGAGTATGCAACGTGACGTGGTCATGATCATGTAGTACTAGGCGAATTGAATCGACGAAGGAAGGGATCTATTGATCTCCAATGTGGGCATGATCGAGGAGTATGCAATGTGATGTGCTCATAATCTTGTAGTACTAAGCGACTCGAATCGACGAAGGACGGGATGTGTTGATCTCCAATGTGGGCATGATCGAGGAGTATGCAACGTGACGTGCTCATGATCATGTATTACTAAGATAATCGAATCGACGAAGGAAGGGATGTGTTGATCTCCAATGTGGGCATGATCAAGGAGTATGCAATGTGATATGCTCATAATCTTGTAGCACTAAGAAAATCGAATCGACGAACAAAGGGATGTGTTGATCTCCAATGTGGGCATGATCGAGGAGTATACAACGTGACGTGCTCATCATCTTGTTGTAGTAAGCGAATCAAAACGACGAACAAAGGGATGTGTTGATTTCCAATGTGGGCATGATCGAGGAGTATGCAACATGACGTGCTCATGATCATGTAGTACTAAACGAATCGAATTAACGAATGAAGGGATGTGTTGATCTCCAATGTGGGCATGATCAAGGAGTATGCAACGTGACGTGCTCATGATCATGTAGTACTAAGCGAATCGAATCAACGAAGGAAGGGATGTGTTGATCTCCAATGTGGGTATGATCGGGGAGTATGCAACATGAGATAGTCATGATCATGTAGTACTAGGCGAATCGAATCGACGAAGGGAGGGATGTGTTGATCTCCAATGTGGGCATGATCGAGGAGTATGCAACGTGTCGTCCTCATCATCTTGTTGTACTAAGCAAATCGAATCGACGAAGGAAGTGATGTGTTGATCTCCAATGTGGACATGATCGAGGAGTATGCAACGTGACGTGCTAATGATCATGTAGTACTAATCGAATGGAATCGACGAAAGAAGGGATGTGTTGATCTCCAATGTGGGCATGATTGAGGATTATGCAACGTGACATCCTCATGATCATGTAGTACTGAGCGAATCGAATCGAGTAAGGAAGGGATGTGTTGATCTCCAATGTGGGCATGATCGAGGAGTATGCAATGTGATGTGCTCATAATCTTGTACCACTAAGCAAATCGAATCGACGAACAAAGGGATGTGTTGAATGTGGGCATTATCGAGGAGTATGCAACGTGATGTGCTCATAATCTTGTAGCACTAAGCAAATCGAATTGACGAAGGAAGGGGTGTGTTGATCTCCAATGTGGGCATGATCGAGGAGTATGCAACGTGACGTGCTCATGATCATGTAGTACTAAGCGAATCTAATCAATGAAGGAAGGGATGTGTTGATCTCCAATGTGGGTATGATCGGTGAGTATGCAACGTGACATGTTCATGATCATGTAGTACTAGGCGAATCGAATCGATGAAGGGAGGGATGTGTTGATCTCCAAGTGGGCATGATCGAGGAGTATCCAACGTGACGTGCTCATGATCATGTAGTCCTAAGCGAATCGAATCGATGAAGGAAGGGATGTGTTGATCTCCAATGTGGCCATGATCGAGAAGTATGCAACGTGACAAGCTCATGATCATGTAGTACTAACCGAATTGAATCGACGAAGGAAGGGATGTGTTGATCTCCAATGTGGCCATGATCGAGAAGTATGCAACGTGACATGCTCATGATCATGTAGTACTAAGCGAATCGAATCGATGAAGGAAGGGATGTGTTGATCTCCAATGTGGCCATGATCGAGAAGTATGCAACGTGACATGCTCATGACCATGTAGTACTAGGCGAATCGAATCGACGAAGGGAGGGATGTGTTGATCTCCAATGTGGGCATGATCGAGGAGTATGCAACGTGACGTGCTCATCATCTTGTTGTACTAAGCAAATCGAATCGACGAAGGAAGCGATGTGTTGATCTCCAATGTGGACATGATCGAGGAGTATGCAGCGTGACGTGGTCATGATCATGTAGTACTAAGCGAATCAAATCGACGAAGGAAGGGATGTGTTGATCGCCAATGTGGGCATGATCGAGGAGTATGCAACGTGATGTGCTCATGATCAGGTAGTACTAAGCGAATCGAATCGACAAAGGAAGGGATGTTTTTATCTGCAATGTGGGTATGATCGAGGAGTATGCAACGTGACGTGGTCATGATCATGTAGTACTAGGCGAATCGAATCGACGAAGGAAGGGATGTGTTGATCTCCAATGTGGGCATGATCGAGGAGTATGCAATGTGATGTGCTCATAATCTTGTAGTACTAAGCGACTCGAATCGACGAAGGAAGGGATGTGTTGATCTCCAATGTGGACATGATCGAGGAGTATGCAACGTGACGTGCTCATGATCATGTAGTACTAACCGAATCGAATCGACGAAGGAAGGGATGTGTTGATCTCCAATGTGGGCATGATCAAGGAGTATGCAACGTGATATGCTCATAATCTTGTAGCACTAAGAAAATCGAATCGACGAACAAAGGGATGTGTTGATTTCCAATGTGGGCATGATCGAGAAGTATCCAACGTGATGTGCTCATAATCTTGTAGCACTAAGCAAATCGAATCGACGAAGAAAGGGATGTGTTGATCTCCAATGTGGGCATTATCGAAGAGTATGCAACGTGACGTGCTCATTGTTATGTAGTACTAAGCGAATCGAATCGACGAAGGAAGGAATGTGTTGATCTCCAATGTGGGCATGATCGAGGAGTATGCAACGTGACGTGCTCATGATCATGTAGTACTAAGCGAATCGAATCGACGAAGGGAGGGATGTGTTGATCTCTAATGTGGGTATGATCGAGGAGTATGCAATGTGACATGGAAATGATCATGTAGTACTAGGCGAATCGAATCGAGGAAGGAATGAATGTGTTGATCTCCAATGTGGGCATGATCGAGGAGTATGCAACGTGACGTGCTCATGACCATGTAATACTAAGCGAATCGAACCGATGAAGGAAGGGATGTGTTGATCTCCAATGTAGGCATGATCGAGGAGTATGCAACGTGACGTGCTAATGATCATGTAGTACTAACCGAATTGAATCGACGAAGGAAGGGATGTGTTGATCTCCAATGTGGGCATGATTGAGGAGTATGCAACGTGACATCCTCATAATCATGTAGTACTGAGCGAATCGAATCGACTAAGGAAGGGATGTGTTGATCTCCAATGTGGGCATGATCGAGGAGTATGCAATGTGATGTGCTCATAATCTTGTAGCACTAAGCAAATCGAATCGACGAACAAAGGGATGTGTTGAATGTGGGCATTGTCGAGGAGTATGCGACGTGATGTGCTCATAATCTTGTAGCACTAAGCAAATCGAATCGACGAAGGAAGGGGTGTGTTGATCTCCAATGTGGGCATGATCGAGGAGTATGCAACGTGACGTGCTCATGATCATGTAGTACTAAGCGAATCGAATCGACGAAGGAAGGGATGTGTTGATCTCCAATGTGGGCATGATCGAGGAGTATGCAACGTGACATGGTCATGATCATGTAGTACTAGGCGAATCGAATCGACGAAGGGAGGGACGTGTTGATCTCCAATGTGGGCATGATCGAGGAGTATGCAACGTGACGTGCTCATGATCATGTAGTACTAAGCGAATCGAATCGATGAAGGAAGGGATGTGTTGATCTCCAATGTGGCCATGATCGAGAAGTATGCAACGTGACATGCTCATGATCATGTAGTACTAACCGAATTGAATCGACAAGGAAGGGATGTGTTGATCTCCAATGTGTGCATGATCGAGGAGTAGGCAACGTGACGTGCTCATGATCATGTAGTACTAAGCGAATCGAATCGACGAGTGATGAATTGCTAACTAGCATTGGCACTAGGAATTCAGTGGGGTGACCCTGTGAAGAAAGATTTCTGATGGGGATGGCAATGGGATACATCAGATATTTTAGTTTAAGCACAGATGTGGAATTAAGATCCAAAACATATGGCCGTGCGGGCAAGGTCTGGAAGATAGCTTGTTGAGAGCAAAAACTCTGCACCACTTTTTCTACATCTCTTAATTTCTTCTATTAATTTCAAGAGCAACGACGTACGGAGACCAGAAGAAATCAAGAAGCACAGCAAACAATTATTACCTGGGTGAGAGGGTGAGCTCCTCGACGCCGAGGACCAGGCGACGGCGAGGGTGTCGAGCGTGAGGTCGACGTCGGCAGCGCAGTGAGTGTGCCAGCAGTCGCGCTCGCTGCAGCCCGGCCGGGGCTCCCCCTTCTGCGGCACGAGGGACACCTGCCCGCTGTACAGGATCTGCAGCAGCAGCAGGAAGACCTCGTAGCTCACCGAGTTCACCGGTATGACAGCTTTTCAGATCCGGCGGCGCAGGATTTCGGCAGCAGCCAGTGCGAGGCTCTTCGGCGGGGGTGGCGCGGGACACATCTTCGGTGGCCAGCGCAGACCTCGTTGGTGGCCAGCGGCCGCGAGACCTGACCTCGGCGGCTCGATCTGGATCTGAGGAGAGGGTTGGGAAAGAGACAGGGGAGAGGGAGTGCGTGCGCCCAGGGGGTGGGTGGATGAGATGCGGTAGAGGGAGCCTGGGTGGTGGTGGAGCGGCGTCGAGGGAGGGAGAGGGTCCGCGGGGGCGTCGTGGGAGGGAGGGGGTCAGCGGTGGCGGAGGGCAGGAGGGAGCCGGCGTGAGGGTGTGCGCAAGGAGGGGGCTAGGGTTTATTTGTAGCGTGGATCATCTCAACTGTCCGTATCATAGATGGACGGTAAGAAATAATTGGGCTATGTAAACTGAGTCTAAAAACAACCAAAAAATAGATCTTCGGACCCTTTTAAGCAAATTTAACATTTATTTTCTTTTAATGATAGAATTATATTAAAGTTTAAGATACCAAAAATGATTTCAAATAAAAAAGTTGTCAATACAAAAGTTATAGAACTTATCGAGATCTACAACTTTTATTTTGGTCATTTCCCCATCCGACTCTATTTGAACAATCCATATTTCGAATTTCAAAAAATGACAGCTAGATGCAAGTTTTTCGAACACTAAATGATGTCAAATCAAAAAGTGTTGAATACCAAAGTTTCATAACCCATCAAGATCTACAAACTTTATTTAGACCACTTTATCATTTGAGAAAGTGGTTACAATACTTAGTTCAAATTTGACAAACCCCTCACATAGTTTCTTAAACTATGCGAGTGAGCATAGGATTAATGAGTGATGTACACTATCACTTTCTCAAATCGAAAAATGACCTAAATAAAGTTTGTAGAGCTTGACGAGTTATGAAACTTTGGTATTCATCACTTCCTCAGATGAAATCTTTTCGGGTTTCAAAATTTGTCTAAAATTGTCACTTTGAAAAACAATTCAAATTTTGAATTCTCCAACTTGATCACATGAAAAAAGACCAAACTCAACACATTATCTTGATAGAGCATGATTTTAGAAAAATTAATGAAAAAGAATCATCCGATTTGGAGTTAGTATGAGGGAGAAAAACTAGTTACAAGTTATAGTCAAAGATTAAAAAGAGAAACCGCACTTGTTCATCCCAGTTCATCCATAGCTGTGAGATAGATGTGTTGAATTTTACCCTTGTTTCAATTCAAAATATAAAAAATTGATCTTGGTTACCAAAGCAATATTGTGGATCTTTTCATGATGGACAATATTGGTATTTTGAGTTTTCAAGGTTTTCATATAAAATTTAAAGTAATTTTGAATCTACAAAATTTTAAAAAGTTTCAATGAAAATATAAAAGGAACCACATACACTAAAAGGACACAAACCATGTTATAGCTTAGTGGTATGTCCCTCCCTTCACACTGAGAAGGCCAGTGTTCGAATCCCCTTTGCCCTCTTTTTTTACCGCGCTACTGTGGGCCGACAAGCCGCTATTGGGTCGAGCCCCGCCGCCGCCGCCGTCGCGCTACTGTGGGCCGACTGGCCGCTACTGGGCCGAGCCGACGTGGCCTGCCGCCGCTGCTACTGTGGGCTGATGTGTTAGAAAGAGATCATATAACAAACTTAAAAGCAAATACACATAACTACTAGTGGCATAGTGGTTTGGGTAGTTGGTTGGAATGCTAACAACCCAGGTTCGAACCCCGAGTTTCACAACTTTTAAAAAAAATTTTTTGCTGCGGACGTAAGCCAAGGCGCGGCCAGGGCTCAGCCGGCCGGGGCCGTGGCACGGCCTGGCACGGCCAGGGCGCAGCCGGCCGGGGCCATGGAGCGGCCGGCCGTAGCTGGCTGGGGCTTCGCCGCTGCATGGCGCGGGAGGCTGCAACATATCTACGATCATGAATTTTTTTCACAAATCCTACACGCTAAAAGTAAGTTAGCATACAAATTTCATAATTTTTTGAGCACAGAAACTAATGTAATGAATTATAAACTCTAGTTGGAATTTTCTAGATATGTTGAAACATTACAAGTACAAAAATTTTCATTACTATAAGAGAGATGGAATTTTTTTAAACAATATATTAATACATTTGTGTCGGAAGATCGTTCGTGATTGGGGTCTATATTCGCGGGATCATATGGGTCGGCCCATAACGTTTGATCCATGTAGTTAAGGGACCCACGATTTATTATTGAACTTACAAATAAAAAAACTTCATTACATCAACATAAAAGGTTGCGTAGTGCAGTGGTAGTGCTCCTACTTGTGCACCAGCAGGTCGCGGGTTCGATGCTCTGCGGGAGCAGTCTTGTTTGCCAAATATTATTTAACAAGGAGTTCTGGCCCATTGTGTTGTGCCCACTATGCAAAAATAAAAAGGTTCGATGCTCTGCGGGAGCAGTCTTTTTTGCCAAATACTATTTAACAAGGAGTTCTGACCCATTGTGTTGTGCCCACTATGCAAAAAAAAGGTGGAGTGTGGCCCAGACACGTTATCTATGATGATCACTAAAATTGATCTGTGACCAATTTGTTTCTTCATTAGATGTGCCAAACGAGGCAAATAAACTATGACGATGTCAAATCTAATCTGTGACCAATTTTTTTCATCATTAGATGTGTCGAATGAGGCAAATAAACGATGACGATGTCAAATATAATCTATGACGATTATGTTTCGTCACAACATGAAAACGTAATCTATAACGATTTCCGGTTAGACTTTTGTGACGATTGTTTTATTTTCGTCATTAATATTTATGGCAAATCTTCGTCACTTGCAACTTATGACGAAAACGAAAATTTTGTCACAGAAAGAGCCTATTCTGTGACGAAGTTTTGCATCGTCACGAGCAAAACGTCATGGATGATCATATTTCTACTAGTGTTAGATAGGTTCAGGCCGCGAGGTGCATAATACCCTACATCCTGTATGCTGTGTAGCACTTGATTGATGGAGTGTTGTTTACAAGATGATGCCGATAAATAGATAGGGGTCCCTGCCTCACCTTATGTAGTCCCGGAGGCAGGGTTACAAGTCGGTTTGAAGGGCGATTACTAGTCGTACACAGGTAGGAGTACTCTACATGGGTTCGGACATGCCTAGCTTCCTAACCGAGTACTAGTCTTCTGGTTGCCTTGCACTTCACGCCGTCTTGCACCATGTAGCACAAGTCGAGTAGTCCCGGGGGCCCACGCAGTAGTCAGTTCCAGTACCCGCCATGGTAGTGGGCCCTGGGATGTCCATACGACAAGCCCTCGAGTACTTTGTAGTTGAGCAGGATGTCTTCGAGTAGACTTGACGGCCTTGGCGAGTAGTCCTTGAGCATCCCCGAGTTCCACAAGCCGAAAGTCCTCAAGAATGCTTGAATCATCCTGAGGCTGGAAGGTACTCTAGCTGATCTTTGAGTAGTCTTGAAGTCTTCTCGAGTAGTCCCCAAGCGTCCCTGAGTGCTTCTCTCGAAGGTCTTCAATAGTATTTGTGATGTCTTGATGAAAAATCATATGGAAAATGCGATTCGAAGAATCGCATTCCATATGGAATGTAGCCCCCGAGCCTTAGTTCGAATTTGTAGATTCAAGCTGAGGGTCAATCTGAAGTTCTGCCAATCTTATCCCTGAAAATCTGGAGAAAAACCGAAGGACACGTGGCATGGAGTCCCTGAGCCTCGAGTCGAGTACTTCTCTCGAATTGAAGGGTCATCTTGACTGTAGAATGTGTCTGGAGTGGATCCGTGATGTGTTGAAGTCCACCAAATATAGCGATCGAAGTCGAGCCCCCGAGATTGAGAGCATCGAGTACTGGAAGTTGAAGAGTCAGTCCGCCTGCACTGAGTCAGCCGCTCTGAACCGACCCACCCAGTGGCTTATAAATAAGAGGGCAACCCCTTAGGGTTTTCCCACTCACAACAGTTGCATTCTTGCGTTTAGATCTGAAGAGCCCCCTCTCCACTACCGCTGCCGCCGCCGGTAGATTAGATCTACTAGCACCACCGTAGTCCTCACCCCCGCAGCCCCCGAGCGAATGCAAGTGAAGACACTTGTGACTGGGAGGATGAAGTCTTCACCGGCAAAGAGCACGAAGACGGGCGCGTCAAAGAAGAGGAGTCGCGAAAAGGCCGGCGATGCTGGGCAATCATCATCGTCGTCCTGCCCCGTTCCGCCAAATCCAGAGAAGGAGTGGAAGAAGGCGAAGCTGAAGACCGAGGACATCCTTGCCCTCGTCAACAGCGGTTTCCTTTGGGAGAAAGAGATGGATCTGTGGCGCACCACCACCGGAGACGGCTACCCAACGGAGAAGAACCCCGACGAGATTCCGATGTTCGCGCGGTTCGTGGAGCGCGGACTCGCACTCCCCACAAGTGTTTTCTTCAAGGGGATGCTTCAGTACTACGGCATCGAGTATGTGAATCTCAATCCGAACGGAATATTCCACATTTCTGTCTTCATCCACTTCTACGAGGTGTTCGTGGGGATCAAGCCCCACTGGATCTTGTTCCGCAAGTTCTTCCAGTTGAAGCCCCAGCCAAGCGCGGATGACCCCAGGGTAGTCGAATGTGCCGGGGTGCAGATGCGTGAGGATGCCGCCAGGCAGTACTTGCCGTACAAGCTGATCAACTCCTACCAGGACTAGAAGGCGAGGTGGTTCTACGTCAGCAACCACCACCTGTCCCTGCCGAAGCCGAGCGGGTACCCGCCAAAGCACCAGCCATGGTTGCACACGGAGCCCACCATGCAGGAAGGCCTCCAGCTGCCTGCACTGCTGCAGAAGGTGAAGGCCATAAGGAAGGCCGAACTGAGGGCCGAGCACGTGGCCTTCAGTTTCATGAAGAGGAGGGTCCAGCCGCTGATGGTGCGAGACCATCTCGGCTACGAGTACACTGGAGCGGAAGATTCCTCACAGATGCCTGGTGAGGAGGTTGACGATGAGGTGATCATTGAAAGGCTGGGAAAGATCTTCAAAGATATGCCCCCGTACACGCCTTGCCCTGTGGAGGAGTACTCCGCGTCACGTCCACTGAAGAAGATTAGTAGTCGTGGCCATAGCCCCCGAGTACAAGTAGCTTGAGTACTCGTACTGACTCTTGTTCGTTCTTGTAGGAGGACGTCGAGAAGTTTGTTTCCATGCCGCCTGCTGCCCCGCAAGCTCAGAAGCAATCCCAAGGCAAGGCGGAGGCAAAAGCGAAGGAACGCCGAGTAGTTGGTGACGGCGATGACACTGTCATTGTCAAAGATTCATCCGATGATGAAGACGAGGAGACGCTGCAACAGCGCTTCCAGCTCCGGTCTAGGTTCCACCAGGCTGGAATGCCAGATGTGCCGGTGGTGGAGCCACCGGCTAGTCTTGAAGATGATTTGCCGCTTCCGCCAAGGAAGCCGCACAATGTGGCGCGCAAATGCGCCGTGAAGAAACTGAAGGTGTCTGAGGACACCAGGCCAGAGGTACGTACTGCGACTTGAGTAGTCGAATACACGTGGAGTAGTTTGGTGCTAATGACTTGTATTATTATAGTAGGAAATCTCCTCCTCGGAGCCCACCGCCCGAGATGAGGAGGGAGATTGGGATACTGTGGGGGCGGCGACAGGAGGAAATACCAGCCCGCCTCCAGTTCTCGAAGGTGCTGTGCCTGGCGAGGCACAAGAACAGGCGGTGACTGTGGAGTTGAATCCGCAGCCATCGGTTGAAGTAGCCCAAGGCCTGTCTCCTGCTGCGGCCGTGGCTGTTGAGCAGCTGGAGGAGAGGGAGCAGGAGCCTCCTATTCAAAAAGTTGCTACTAGGGAACCCGGTATCGTAGATATTGCCAGTCTGCTAGGTGCCCCGACCGTCACCGTGGTGCGATTGACGCTGTAAGTACTCGAATACTCGAGTAGTCATTGAGGTACAATTTGAGCAGCTGACGTAGTAATCTTTGGTGTAGGAAATCCACCGACTTGTCGTGGGATGAGGCCAAGACGAGTGTTCTTGCTGATGGTGAAGACCACTCAGCAGAAGCACAAGAACCCACATCGCTGCGACAGGCCGAATCCGGGGCTGAGGCGATGCTAGAAGAAGCCACCATTGTCGAAGGTATGGATCCTGCTGAGTTGAGTACTTGTCGTGTAGAGTAGTCGCCGCAGGCGTATCTCACTGACTTGTTGCTGACAGGGCCGCAAGCTGAAGAAGGGGTAATTCCCGAGGCAGTGGCCATTGAGGCAACTATTGTCGAGGCGACTGCTGTTGAGACAGTTGTGGAGCAAACGACAACTACAGCCCCCGAGCCCATGGTGGAAGAACAAGTTGATCCACAGCCAGGTTCAAGAATTGAGGTTGTCGTTCACGAAGCGGTGGTAGAAGAGGCGGCAACGCTGTGGTCGGCGCCAATGCCAGAGACTGGGACCTCGAGTCGCAGAGGGCTCGAGTTGCTAGATGATGAGATGATCGACCCGGCCATCGTGTCGCTGAACATGGAGTCGTGGCACCACACGGAGCAGTGGGTCAAGGTATATGACGAGTACCCTGAGTTGCCTTGTAGTTGTGAGTACCAGTGCTGACCAAGCTCTGATATTTGTAGAACCTTGTGGAGAGATCTCAAAAGAAGACTGAGCTCCTCAAGGGCTATGGCGATACGGTCATCCGCACTGAGACCTTGGAGAAAGAGTTGGACAAGTCGAGGAAGCACTCTGCGCTGCTCCAATCCAAGCTCGACAGTGCCTTCGCCCAGTACCATAATGAAGTCCAAGACATGCAGGCGAAGAGAGATGACCTGATCAAGAAGAACAAGTTGCTGCGGTAGAAGAACAAAGGTATGCCTCCCACCATAATACTTGAGTACTAGTTTTGTGGCTTTCTGTTGTTGACCCTATTGTGGAGTTGTCTACAGAGCTTGAGACTTCTGTTGAGCGGCTGAAAGCTTCCGAGACAGATCTGAAGAACATCGTGTACCGGGAGACAGATGCCCGATAGGTAGCCGAGTATGAATTCGCGAAGATGCACCATGAGTGCATCAAATGGATGGAGCTTCATGAAGCCTCCGACCTTGACCATGTGCGTTGTTACAAATCTCTGCAGAAGCTTAATGAAGACAGCGAGAAGCTGCGGGCGTCATTGAAAGAGCTACCCATCGCAAGGTTGATGGTCCCACATGCAGGCGGTACTCAGATACAACCACTTGTGGACAGGTTGAAGGAAGCCCCCGGGCGTTTGGCAACATATGTCAAGCACTTGGCTAAGTCTATCCCCAACCAGGTACTTGCCTTCTTGAAGTCGTACTTCCCCAAGGCGCCCGTGGATGCAGTGGCTGGAGGGCTCGCAGCGAACTGCACAGATGAGCAGTATCGAGTTCTGCTGGAGGAAATGGCGCCCATTGCAGAACAAGTCGCCGAGAGGCTGAACCTCCAGTGATTGTACCTGTAGGAATAGTTGATGTACAGGCATGATGGTGTAAGATAAACAAGTTAGTGAAGAACTCGTTTGAAAGTATATAAGTTATTTGAATTCGATGAACTGAGTACTCGTTGCCACGGCTTGCAACAAAGCCCGCAGAGTACCAAGTCATGGTAGCCAATGAGTAGTAGTACTCGATGGTGATTCGTCTAGTTAAGAGACGTAGTAAAGAAGTTGAGTAGAATCAAACTTTATTACTGATGAAAGATTGCACCTGGATGGCCAGGGCTGTTACAAATAGGTAGTCGCCAGGACCCGTAGGCCGCTTATAACTAGGTAGTTGCTAGGGTTCGTGGACCGCTTACAGCTGAGGATCCGTAGGTAGCCGTTGAAGCTGGATCTGTAGAGTAGGTGGTCCGTAGACCACTGCCAAAGCCCTTAGGCCATGTACAGCCCAGGATCTGTGAGTAGTTGTTCACGCTGGATCTTGGTTGAGAGCGGTCTGTAGACTGGTGCTAGGACCTGGAGGCCGCTTACAATTGAGAGTCAATGAGTAGCCGTGTAGGCTAGACCCGTAGATGGGTAGTTGAGCGACTTCGTGTAGAACCGACAGAGCTGGTCGACGTTCCACGAGTTGCTGATGTCTTCTCCTTCAAGTGTTTGGAGGCGGTAGGAGCCCGGGCCGGTGACCTTGGATACTGAGAAGGGACCTTCCCAAGGCGAGTTGAGCTTGTGTAGTCCTTCCGTGTTCTGGATACGACGGAGGACTAGATCGCCCACGTTGAAGGAGCGTTCCTTGATGATGCGCCAAGGGGGTCCCCATCTTCACGACGTAGGATGATCACCAGATAACTAGCTTCAAAGAAGCCAAGATAACTTGTTGCAAGCAGTGATAACTAGTGCAACCTGGCAAATAAAACTCGAAGCCAACCACTGTCTTTAACCGGTAACCTGAATCGAGGATTCGCCCAACCACACTCTCAAGGAACCAACCAACACAACCTACAATCAATCGAGGAAACCTCGAAGGGAGTAGGAGCACCAATTGGGAGCGGATGAAGTTGCCACTGTTGTATTCCCGCGAAGGAGATCACAAGAGCAAAGGGGTAGAGATTTCTCTCAAGGGTTTGCTAGCACACAGCTAATCAAAGGGGTTCTGTATTTCAATTATCAAAAGTTTGTTTTTGCTATGAAGCAAAGGGGTATTTATACAAGTAGCAGCCCTCCTAGATAAGTGAAACACGAAACAGAAAATGAAAAGACGAAATGTGAAAAGGCCTCCACGCTCTTGAGTTATTCCCGCGTGGCTGTTGGACTTCTGCGCAGTCTTCAATGTTTTGGCAATAACTCTATCTAGGGAACTCGAAAGGACGAGCCGTCAGTTGCATTGGAATGTTGACTTCAAGATGGTTCCATCAAGTACTCATGGAGCTCTAGATCTATTAGGAATAAAGATTTATGGTCGATTCTGAGGATGGAAGCGTCCGAGGACCGGTGGATGGTCGCTCCCTGGTGTGATGAGTGATTGACAACGTGGTGTGGACTGACTCTTGGCCGAGTATTGCAGGTGCAGGTTGCGGCTTGACTCGCGTTGGTGCAGGTGAAGAGCGGGCGCGAAATGTCTTAGCCTTGCGGGGCCTCCGAGGAGTGGAGAGACAAGTAGGCTCGGCTCGAGGGACCCGTTGGCCAGCGGGGTCAAGTGCGGGCCGCATGGCTGCAAGAAAAGCAAGACGAAGTCGTCAACCGGAGTCGGTGCAGGGTAGCGGCTCACGACCGAAGTCTGCACGCGTGGTTTGCGGCGGTTCACCACAAAACCGTCGGGTTACTAGGTTGAGCCACAAAACCAAGACCGAAGGCTCAGCGGGTGGAGACGGGATCCGAGTGCGTCGAGACTCTTCGAAGCGGAGGACACACGTCGGGATCGCAAGGCTTGCGTCGAGGCTAAGTGAGGTGCGGTCGCCGGGCATCCGTCCGTTGGTGTTACGACGAGAATTCCCAAAGTGCCCTTCGGGGGCGTGTATCCTAGTATTTTGTAATAGGGGTAGTTTCGTCTTTCGGTTGCCTCCATATAAATTTAGAGGAGAGAGGATGGCAGCCATCTCTTGGAACCCTAGCTCATTTCCCTTTGCTATTTTCCCTTCCTATTTTCCTTAGGTTTTCCACAGGACTAGCTTGGGAGCTTCATGGTGAGATCTTGAGAGAGGGATGGATGTTGAGGAGGCAAGCTAGACCTTGTATGAATCTTTCATGGTGTGTATAGAAGGTTTGGCGTGATTCCTCAAGTGTTCTTGTTGCTCCTCCCATTTTTCTTTTTCTACGATTTTCGGAGGTATTTTCGGAGGTTTTTCGTTCGTCGCTCGATTCGTCGATTTGAGGGCGTTTCTCTCCGGATTTCTTTGAGGGGATCATGGGTGAGTGCCTTGTGCCTCTTTGTGGATGATCTTGACCCCTCAAACGCCGGATTTGACCTTCGATTCGTTGATTTTCGGATGAACCCTAGTTCATAGTGTTCTTGGCAAGGATTTGCGATTCCGGGAGTTGTAGGGAGTTAGAGGCCGAAATTTTTGGGGTATATCCTCTCCTTGGGGTGTTCATCATCTCCCCAAAGTTTCGTCTCAAGGCTCCAAGTGGTTTGGGAGATCCATCAATCGAAAGTTTGGAATTGACCCGCAGGCGTTTTTTCTGGGCTGTCCAGGAAGTTCCGACCCTGAGGCTGTATGTTCCGGTAGGGGGCCGAAAGTTCTGACAATATCTTCCGTTGAGTCTCGGGCTTGGTCCGAAAGTTCCGACCTCTTGGTCGTATGTTCCGGTAGGTTGCTTGTAAAACCCCGGATTTTCAAAGAAAACCCGAATCCCTGTACCTTCGCGATAGTCCCTGGATCAGTGGCTATCGCGTACAGAATGTCTCACAGATAGTAAAACACAGTCATACATCGCATCACATAAGCATTAGTACATAAATTTATTACATGTCCATTATGGAGTACATCATTACAAGCCTCTTGGCTGAATCAGAGTGAAATTCTACGCAGCAGTAGCTAGCATCTCAGAAGGGTCTCCATCTTTTATTCTTCTCGCCACATGCATCCTTGAGTGAAGCGACGCATCCCTCAGTCATACCATCCATCGGCGTTGTTGTCGAACTCGGACTTGTACCCTGCACACCCAAAGTCTATCCCCAAGGAGTGGGATAGGTTCACGTCACCAACCGTATGCAGCTTTAAGTGGCCTAACTTCTAAAGGGAAGAAAAAGAGACAAGGAAGCAGCTCGGGTTTCCTATGCAGCAGCAGCAGAGTAACTTCAAGATATCTCCAACAAGATCCCAACCCAAAGCTCTCAACACAGCAAGGAACCACCTGGTAACCCAGGGCCCCGTCTCCACAACCTACCTCCATCTAGGGTCGATGCGAGAACTTCCTCTCCTCGCACCTCAATGATTGCAATCGGATCTGCGAGGTAGAGAGAGCAACTCTCCTCTCCCCGGCTACAACCACGGCTCACCACACTCTCAACTACAGGAGGAAGGTAGAAATCCTAAAACATGAGAACCAACAATCCACTGGGCTCGTCCATGACCGAGGACGCGGCTATAGCTATAGATCGAACAACTCTGTAGAGCGTGTACACCTGTACCCATCCCAGAATGGCACCCGACCGGTGTACGGCCGACCGAGCCCATCCTACCGTGCGAACTCTCGGTAGTTACGGTCCCATCCTGCATCCGGCCCTCAAAACGATCCCCCCCTCGGAAGGGATTGCACCGGAACTGTGAAATGCTCCCGTATGGCCACACGGGAGTCGCTCTGAGAGAAGGTGGTCTCTCCCACCTCTCCCCCACTGATACCCCGCTATCCTACTAGCAGGTATGGTTCCGCACTTGCCGATCTCAACTCGGCCCTAACCCCACGCTCGGCAAGGTGGTGTGTACGTAAAGTCCCGTGAAGTGGTTGGCCCACTCGGTTTCGGACCGGGGCGAGCTCATATCCTCCAAGCGCAAGTAAAACCCCAACACCTAGGCTCCGAAAACCGTAAAAGTGGGGATACACTGAGGAGTGCACCCCCGTCCCTGATCCCAGATCGGTTGTTTCGAGCTCACCCCCGCCAAAGTACCCAAAACGCCTTCTCCTGCCGGTTTTTCCCCACACACGCCCAGAACCACTATTCCCATCCCAACACATGCATCGCGAAGCTCAGCGTATATACACGCTTATATACATATATATAGTAGTAGGATAATCAAGGACAGGGTAAATAAAGTAGGCAGTGCAAGGTTCATCAACATGCATATAAAGTAAAGCGCTAGCATACTACATTGCAATGTCTAATAGGTATTCAGAATCAGTCGGGCGTGAACCTGGGGTCTGGTAGTCCTCAGCAGTGTAGTCATCGGCGTAGTCGTACTCCAGGATCAGCTCCCCGGCTCCAGCTGCTCCTATTAACGCGTAAAAGAAAATAAACATCGGTCCTATTGCAATTAACTCCAAACAAACAGCGATTAAGAGCCAAAAGAGAGCAAACACTATTCTAGCACGGAGTTTAAGATTTTAAGAATTTCTGGAAAAGGTTTTGCATTTTTCGGAGCAAAAATGGATTTATTATGATTTTCCAAAGATAAAATAGTCTTCTGGAAATAAAATACGCATACACAATAGCAATATCTTTAAGCTGGCTACTGGCTGTCAATAGCGGACTTATAGCTGACTACAGGCTGGCTACCAGCTAGCTCTTGCGGCCCACGTGGCCGCCACCTAGCCAGCTTGAAGCTAGCTGTAGCCCAAGTGGCGGTTGCTGTGGCTCGGCCACACGGGATCTGCTGCGGCACAGCGCCCAACAGGGGGGTGGTGTGGCCGGTAGGGGATTAGCCGGGCGCACGGGATCCGCTGTGGCCAGCGGCCGGAGTGGGCGCCGATGTGAAGAAGAATCTTCCCCCGGTTTCAGATACGGGCGCAAGGTGCTCGACGATTTGCTCCAGAGGAGCGGCGGTCCGGAAAAAGGTTCGCCGGCGACGAGGCGTCGCAGCGCTCGGTCAACACGTGGTATGGCGCGCGAGAGGGGTCCTTAGGGTTCAACTAGGGCAAAGGAAAGGCAGCTCCTTGACTCGGTCCTGGCATCCCGGCGATGTCGCTACGAGGCAGGGCAAGGCGGCGACGAGGTCGGCTGCGAGGCTAGGCCCGGCGGCGCTAGCTTCGCGCTAGCGCCGGCGTCCTGCTTTGCGTGAACGGCTGCGTGGACTGGCGAACGGGTGCGGCTCGTGGGCGGTGTGGCCTCGGTAGAAAAAACAGAGCCCAGCGGCGCGGCTAGGGTGGCCGGCACCGGTGTGGTGGGTCGCGTGTGCCGTGCGCATACACACGCGCGTGTGGATGGTCGGGCCGGCGCTCATTCGCTCCGGCGGATAGGAAATCCCCCGACGGCGAGCTCCGGTCCAGAGCGACCAGAGACTCGGACACGCGGTGCGTGCGTGCACAGATGTGCGCGTGTGCGTGAGTGCGTACAAGAGAAACGGGGCCAACGGCGGCGCACACCGGTGTGAAGGTGTCGGCGGCGATCCGTGGCTCGGCATGCCGGAACGAGGACGGAAACAGAAGCAGCGGTGGCGCGCACACGACGGGGAAGGCAGCGGCACCTGCAAGCCGTCCAGCTCGGCTCGATGGCCGGCACCACAAGCGACGGCGGGACGCGCGGCGGCGCGGCGCAGCACGAGATGACACGGGCGCACAAGGCCTGGCGAGCACACAAGGCTCGGCACGCTCGCGGCTCGAAGACCGGGCGCCACAGAAGAGAGGGGATGCGGTGCTCACCTAGGGCCTAAAGGACCCGACGGTGAAGGAGTCGGTGAAGAGCTCGGTGCAGCGGATGTAGGGGAATACGACGCGCGGCGACGGTCAGGTCCGGCTCCCTCCTCATGGACGGCTCCAGCTTCACGGCGACGGCGGTGCTCCCGCGGACGGCCGACCCTGCCCCCTTCTCCTCCTCTTCCTTCCTCGACGTCAGCGGCGGCGGCGGATTGGGAATTGGGGGAAGAATCCCCTGAGCAGCTAGGGTTTGGGGCTCCCGCGGCGGGGCTTCTTATAGGAGGTGGTAGGTAGGACGGACGGCTCGATCGAGCTCTCGACGCGTGGAGGCCATCTAGGGGCGGCGGCCATGGCTGCACGGCGCCCCCCTTTCCACGGCGGCGCGGTGCGGGAGAGAGCTGGGCGCGGAAAGGCGTCAAAAGGAGGAAGAAAGGGTGGTGAGGTGGCGGCCGACAGGTAGGCCCCACCTGTAAGCGGCTCGGTCGGTGTTAAAGGGGACGGCAGGCCTCGTGGGCTGCTTGGCTGCGGGCCGTTGCTGGGCCGAGGCGCGGCGGTGCAAAACGAGAAAGAGAGGAGGGAGGTTTGATGGACTTCAGCTGGTGGGCTTCGGCCCAGGCGGGTTTGAAAGGTTTTCATTTTTCCTAAAGCACTTTAGCCATCTATATTCAAATTTGAATTCCATTCAAATTTGAATAGCAAACAATAAAATTCAAATAAAAGCCAAAGAAGATCCAACTCCACACACTAACATTTTATATGACTTAGAATTATTAATTAACTTAAAATAAATCTAGGAATAAGGGAAGGGAAAGAAGAAGACATCCTTATATTATTTCATGAGCACTCGAATACAAATCAAAATTTTTGAATTCCCTATTTTTACAATCAAGCAATTTCAAGGATGTTACAGAACTCCCCCCCTCACAAGAATCTCGTCCCCGAGATTAAGAAGTTACCTCCGGTTCGAAGAGATGAGGGTATTTCTCCCTCATGACAGCCTCCTTCTCCCACGTCGCTTCGCACTCGGAGTGGTTACTCCAGAGCACCTTGCAGAAGCGAGTGGTGGTCCTCCTGGTTGACTTCACCGCCCAGTCCAGGATCCGGACTGGGTACTCCAAGTACTCCAGGGTGTCTTGTACGTTGAGTGCCTGAGCGGGTACTCTCTTCTCGACAACTACACACCTCCGGAGATGGGACACGTGGAACACCGGGTGAACTCCGGCGAGCTCCGGTGGTAGCTCAAGCTTGTAAGCCACTTTCCCAATCTTCTGCACGATCAGGTATGGCCCAACGTACCGGGGTGCGAGCTTCCCTTTGACGTGGAACCGCTTCGTGCCTCGAAGGGGTGAAACCCTCAAGTAGACGTGCTCACCCACCTCAAATGAGATGTCTTTTCTCTTTGGGTCGGCGTAGCTCTTTTGCCTGCTCTAAGCTATCTTCAGATTCTCTCTGACCTTAGCAACATTCTCTTCGGCTTCGACTACGGTGGCGGGACCGAAGAAGGTTCGCTCCCCCACCTCGGACCACATCAACGGTGTTCGACACTTTCTGCCATAAAGAGCCTCGAAGGGTGCCATCTTCAGACTTGCTTGGAAACTGTTGTTGTACGAGAACTCTGCATAGGACAAGCTCTTCTCCCAATCTGATCCATAGGTCAACACGCAAGCCCTCAGAAGATCTTCGAGTATCTGGTTCACTCTCTCTGTCTGCCCATCGGTCTGCGGGTGGAAGGCTGAGCTGTAGTGCAAGTCGGTGCCCATTGCTTTATGTAAGCTCCTCCAGAATTTGGCGGTGAATTGCGGTCCTCTGTCAGACACTATACTCTTCGGTGCCCCATGCAGCTTCAAAATGTTGTCGATGTACAGCTCTGCTAGCTTGTGTGTCTCGAAGGTCATCTTCACGGGGATGAAATGTGCCACTTTGGTCAAACGGTCGACAATCACCCAGATTGAGTCATTTCCTTTCTGTGTGTGAGGTAGTCCCACTATGAGGTCCATGCTGATATCTTCCCATTTCCAGACGGGTATCTCAAGCGGCTGTAGCAAACCGGCAGGTCTCTGATGTTCTGCCTTCACTCTCTAGCACGTGTCGCATCGAGCGACGTACTTAGCAATGTCTTCCCTCATCTTATCCCACCAGAACCGTACCTTCAGATCTTGGTACATCTTTGTGCAGCCAGGGTGAATCGAGTACCGAGAACCGTGAGCTTCCTTCAGAATCGAGTCTCGAATCTCCTTGCTCTGGGGTACACATATGCGATCCTTCAACCACAGTGTGCCTTGCTCGTCGAGGCGGTAGTCAGCTGCTTTGCCTCTTGCCATCAAGCCTTTCACCTCTTCAATTTCTGGGCATCCCTTTTGAGCTTGCCGAATCTGGTCTTCTAGGGTCTACTTCACTCACAGTTCATTCAGCTGCCCCTTCTCAACTATCTCCAGCTTCAGCTTCTCCATCTCCTCATACAAAGCCGGTTGCTCTTTCTGCACCATCAGATTGTTGCAGTAATGCTTGCGGCTTAGTGCATCGGCTACGACATTAGCTTTACCAGGGTGGTAGTGGATATTCAGGTCGTAGTCCTTGACCAACTCAAGCCATCTCCGCTGTCTCAGGTTCAACTCGGACTGTGTGAAGATGTACTTCAGACTCTTGTGGTCGGTGTAAATATCACACTTGTTGCCCATCAGATAGTGCCTCCATATGTTCAAAGCGTGAACGACAGCAGCTAGCTCGAGGTCGTGCGTGGGGTAGTTCTCCTCGTGCTTCCAAAGCTGTCGTGAGGCATACGCAACAACTTTGCCTCCCTGCATCAGCACGCAACCGAGTCCTTGTCTCGATGCGTCACAGTACACCACGAAGTCCTTGCTCGCATCAGGAAGAGTCAGGACCGGTGTAGTGGTGAGGCGAGTCTTGAGCTCTTGAAAGCTGGCTTCACACTTGTCCGACCATACATACGGTGTGTTGCTCTTCAACAGTTCAGTCATGGGTTTCGCAATCTTGGAGAAGTTCTCGATGAATCGGCGGTAGTAACCGGCTAAACCGAGGAAACTGCGGATCTCTGTCACTGTCTTGGGTGATTGCCACTTGGACACTACTTCTATCTTGCTCAGATCTACGGCCACTCCTTTAGCTGACAACACGAGAGTGAGAAAAGCGACTTCTTCCATCCAGAACTCGCACTTGCTGAACTTGGCATACAGCTGCTGTTGCCTGAGCTTCTCCAACACTATCCTCAGGTGCTCTTCATGCTCTACTGCAGTCTTGGAGAAGACCAGTATGTCGTCAATGAAGACAACGATACACTTGTCTAACTCCTCCATGAACACCTTGTTCATCATGTTCATGAAGTACGCCGGGGCGTTCGTAAGACCGAACGATACGACAGTGTACTCGTACTGTCCGTACCGGGTCACAAACGCGGTCTTGAAGATGTCTTCCGGCCGAATCTTCATCTGGTGGTAGCCTGATCGGAGATCAATCTTGCTGAAGAACTTGTCTTGCCTTAGCTGATCCATCAGGTCATCCATCCGGGGTAGCGGGTACTTGTTCTTGATGGTTACCGCATTAAGTGCGCGGTAATCAACACAAAGACACTGAGTCCCATCTTTCTTCGGCACGAACAGAGCTGGTGAACCCCATGGTGAAGCACTCAGTCGAATGAATCCCTTCTCAAGCAGGGAGTCTAACTCTGCCTTCAACAGCTTCAGCTCAACATCTGCCATTCTGTACGGACTCTGAGCTCTAGGGGCAGTCCCCGGTACCAAGTTGATCACGAACTCCACATCAAGGTCTGGTGGCAAACCCGGCAGCTCTTCTGGGAACACATCTTCATACTCACAAACCACTGGCACATCTGAGATAGCTTTCGTGTGAAGACTGTACACAGCTGGTATGTCTTGAGACTTCATCAGCTCGAAGGTGGCTCTCGTTCCATCGGGGTGGACCAAGGTCACTAGTCGCGGTGAAGTGGAGACGACACCCTTGTGCGCGGTCATCCAATCCATCCCCAGAATCACATCGATGCCATTGTAGGGCAACACTGTCAGATTCCCCAAGAACCTGTGGCCCTGAATGACCACATCCACACCTCTACACAGTAAGGTGCATCTGATATCTCCAAGAGGTGAACTCGTGATGATAGGAATCAATCGGGTGGTTGTAGGGAGGGAGAGTTTGTTCACAAATCTAGAGGTGATATACGACCCAGTTGCACCGGTATCGAAAAGAACCAAAGCAGTAGTACCACAAACCAAAAACTCACCGATCACGACGTCAGGAGCATCAGCAGCCTCCTCCTCAGTGAGGTGGTTCAGCCTCCCACGGCCGGCAGTCGGCGGTGGTGCAGCCTGAGGAGGTCGTCCTCCTGGAGCAGGTGCTCTCGCGGGAGTAGCAGCAGTCTTCTTGTCCGGGCAGTCGTAGGACTTGTGGCCAGGTTTGCCACATGCGAAGCAGGTCACGGTGAAGCCTCCAGCGGTAGGTCTCGTGGTGCTCGGCGGCGGACGGTTGTAGCCTCCAGTCTGCTGTGGGTAGCCGGGGCTCCTCCCTCCGGGGAACTGGCCATGGCCTCCTCCGAAGCTGCACCCAGGCTGGTTGTGCCCCGGGTGGCAGCTCCCCCTCAGCATGTTGCTCTGTCCGCTCCTCGGCTTCTGGAAGGATCGGTCGTGGTGATCCCGATCTCCCATCCTCTTCTTGCCCTTCATGCGCTCCTCGTGGCCCCTCCTCTCCTCCTCGACCGCGATGGTGCAGTTGACGAGGTGGCGAAGGGACTTGTGCTCGCTCGCCTTCAGTCCCTGGCGAAGACCGTGGTGAAGGCCTCGCAGGAACCATAACTGCTTCTTCTGGTCGGTGTTGGTGTCATTGGGGGCGTATCGCATCATCTTCATGAAATGACGCTCGTACTCCTCGACCCTCATCGTACCCTGCGTCATGGTGCGGAACTCCTGCGCCTTCTGGATCAGCAGCTTGCTGGGCAGGTACTGCTCGCGGAATGCCTCGCAGAACTCCAGCCAAGTGAGGAAGGCTGGGTTCGGGTGGCTGGCGGTGTAGTTGTCCCACCAAGACTTGGCAGGACCCTCCAGCTGGTGCGCGGCGATGGCGACGCACTCCTCGTTGGAGCAGACGGTGAGGTCGAGCTTGGTCTCGATCACCCTCAGCCAGTCGTCGACGTCGAGCGGGTCATTCGAGTAGCTGAAGGTGGCGGCCTTCAGGCGGATGAACCGCTCGATCTTCCTCGTGAGGTCCTCGTCCTGCGGAGTGACGCGGTTCCCACCGTTGCCACGATGCTCCATGGCTTCCGCCATCCTCTGCATCAACTGAGTCTGGACAGCCATCACATCCACCAAGTTAGGTGGTGGCGGCGGAGGCTGGTCCGGCTCAGGCTGGTCTTACTCCTGTTCTTGCTCGGCTTCTCCATCCTCGGCTTCAGCTTCTGGGCCCTCGGGCGGCGGTGGCGGTGCTCCGGCACCCCGGCCTCTTGCTCCCAGAGCTCCTCCACGTAGGGGCGGGCGTCCACAGCCACGGGCAGGTGCACGACCGCGTCCACGTGCGGCAGCACGGCCACGTCCATAGCCACAGCCCTTTGGGGCTTCCTCCTCGGCGGCAGCCTCCTCGAGGCGCGCCAGCAGACGGTTGGACCGTCGGATCGACATCCTTCTGAAAACACGACCAGGGAAGAAAAGACTTTTACACAACGTCACTCACCAAAATATATGAGTTTGAGACAAGCATGAAAATAAAACTATTTATATAACCAACACTCAATGAGAAAAGGCATTAAGACACAAATAACTCCATTAAGATCCAAGCATACAACAAGCATGAGTAGTACATATGCTTCCCCGAGGCTGACTCAGACCTTAGGGGTAGCAGCTCAAATCAACGCTCTAATACATCGTTACATGCTCAAAAGGGTGGTGCCTACATGGTGTGACATGACTCTCTTCATGCACCGGAACATGCTCGCGGCTGCATGGAACAACTCATGGAAACTACTATCATACAACTCTACTCTAGGTCATGTCCTCGCTCTGCACTCTACTCGGTGCGAGCCCTCTTGTACGAGACAGGGTAGCGGTCCTCAATAGGGTAGTCCGGAGGGAAGATCCGGGACACCAAGGCGTGTGCCTCGCGTACCTCCTCGGTCTCGACAGGGGTCGGCATCCGAGCCATCGGACACAGGTGTAGCTTGAGGCGGGACTGGTGCAGCTCGAAGGTCTTGACGCGGATCGCACGCTGCGACTCGCGGGGTAGCTCTCCGTTGAACTCCTGGAGCTCGTCCACACGGAGAGAGTCTGTGTCCTCCCAAGTCCTCCTCAGTCTCTCAGCCTTGTCTCTCAGGTAGACAGCCGTGCGTGTAAGCCATGCGAGGTTGGCGATGTTCTCCGCCCTGTTCTTCTCCAGCTTCTCCACCTTGTTCCGCTCACAGCCGAGCAGGTGGGCGCGTACCGTGACCAAGTCGTCCTTGCTCTGAAGTCTGTCCTTCAGCCTGTTCTGACTCGCGACCATCTTGCGGAGGTCCTCCTTGACGTACAGCAGCTCCTCGCGGGTGTCCACACGCTCCCTCTCAGACTGCAGCAGGACGGTGGTCGCGCGGTTGAGCCCCTGCTCAAGCTGGCGAACACGGTGGCGTAGTGCGCTGTTCTCTCTCTCCAGCTGAAGGCAGCGCGGCTGGTACTGGCGGGCCTCAACGGTGGCATCTCTGATCTCGCCGAAGAGGGTCCGCGACTCGTCCTCCAGGCGGCGTGCGTACTTGTCGAGGTCGACCAAGTAGCTGGCGGTCTCCACCAGAGTCTCGTCAGACTCGCGGAAGGGTGTGGCGTCAACGTCGTCCTGGATCCCCTCGTGCGAAGGGACCCCGTCCACGAGCGGTGCCAGGCGCCAGTAGTCCCGGGGAAGAAGACGGAGCATCCCGGACTCGAAGGTGGCGCGGTACTGGGCGAGAAGGCAGCCCAGTGCCTGGCGGCAGGCGACGTCCAGCGCAGTCGCGACGGTCAGTGCAGTGCTGTAGCAGACCTCCCCCTTGAACCCCGGAAGGCTCGGGTGAGGAAGGACGGCAACTGTGCAGAGCACCATCCGTCCTGTCACGGCGGGCACGTACTCAGCACGGTACGTGACGTAGGTAGGAGGGACCCCAAGCCTGAGAAGGGCCCTCTCCATCAAGTGGCAGATCGCCCCGCACGTCTCGGGGGTGATCTCCGCAACTTGGCGCTCCATTTCCTGTGACACGTGAGAAATCTTAGTTAGCGCAGGTAAGTGAGATGTTTTCAAAAAGAGATAAGTTTTTATAACATAGCTCAAGGGTATAAATATAGAAATAGAGCGTATAGAGTCCTATTTCTATCGGCCATTTCTAGGGATACGTGCTATAGTCAAGTATGGCTCTGGTACCACCTGTAAAACCCCAGATTTTCAAAGAAAACCCGAATCCCTGTACCTTCGCGATAGTCCCTGGATCAGTGGCTATCGCGTACAGAACGTCTCACAGATAGTAAAACACAGTCATACATCGCATCACATAAGCATTAGTACATAAATTTATTACATGTCCATTATGGAGTACATCATTACAAGCCTCTTGGCTGAATCAGAGTGAAATTCTACGCAGCGGTAGCTAGCATCTCAGAAGGGTCTCCATCTTTTATTCTTCTCGCCACAGGCATCTTTGAGTGAAGCGACTCATCCCTCAGTCGTACCATCCATCGGCGTTGTTGTCGAACTCGGACTCGTACCCTGCACACCCAAAGTCTATCCCCAAGGAGTGGGATAGGATCACGTTACCAACCGTATGCAGCTTTAAGTGGCCTAACTTCTAAAGGGAAGAAAAAGAGACAAGGAAGCAGCTCGGGTTTCCTATGCAGCAGCAGCAGAGTAACATCAAGATATCTCCAACAAGATCCCAACCCAAAGCTCTCAACACAGCACGGAACCACCTGGTAACCCAGGGCCCCGTCTCCACAACCTACCTCCATCTAGGGTCGATGCGAGAACTTCCTCTCCTCGCATCTCAATGATTGCAATCGGATCCGCGAGGTAGAGGGAGCCACTCTCCTCTCCCCGGCTGCAACCACGGCTCACCACACTCTCAACTACAGGGGGAAGGTAGAAATCCCAAAACATGAGAACCAACAATCCACTGGGCTCATCCATGACCGAGGATGCGGCTATAGCTATAGATCGAACAACTCTGCAGAGCGTGTACACCTGTACCCAACCCGGAATGGCACCCAGCCAGTGTACGGCCGACCGAGCCCATCCTACCGTGCGAACTCTCGGTAGTTATGGTCCCATCCTGCATCCGGCCCTCAAAACGATCCCCCCTCGGAAGGGATTGCACCGGAACTGTGAAATGCTCCCGTGTGGCCACACGGGAGTCGCTCTGAGAGAAGGTGGTCTCTCCCACCTCTCCCCCACTGATACCCCGCTTTCCTACTGGCAGGTATGGTTCCGGACTTGCCGAGCACAACTCAGCCCTAACCCCACGCTCGGCGAGGTGGTGTGTACGTAAAGTCCCGTGAAGCGGTTGGCCCACTCGGTTTCAGACTGGGGCGAGGTCATATCCTCCAAGCGCAAGTAAAACCCCAACACCTAGGCTCCAAAAACCGTAAAAGTGGGGATACACTGAGGAGTGCACCCCCGTCCCTGATCCCAGATCGGTTGTTTCGAGCTCACCCCTGCCAAAGTACCCAAAACGCCTTCTCCTGCCGGTTTTTCCCCACACACGCCAAGAACCACTATTCAAATCCCAACACATGCATCGCGAAGCTCAACATATATACACGCTTATATACATATATATAGTAGTACGACAATCAAGGACAGGGTAAATAAAGTAGGCAGTGCAAGGTTCATCAACATGCATATAAAGTAAAGCGCTAGCATACTACATTGCAATGTCTAATAGGTATTTAGAATTAGTCGGGTGTGAACCTGGGGTCTGGTAGTCCTCAGCAGCGTAGTCGTCGGCGTAGTCGTACTCCGGGATCAGCTCCCCGGCTCCAGCTGCTCCTATTAACGCGTAAAAGAAAATAAACATCGGTCCTATTGCAATTAACTCCAAACAAATAGCGATTAAGAGCCAAAAGAGAGCAAACACTATCCTAGCACGGAGTTTAAGATTTTAGAGAATTTCTGGAAAAGGTTTTGCATTTTTTGGAGCAAAAATGGATTTATTATGATTTTCCAAAGATAAAATAGTCTTCTGGAAATAAAATACGCATACACAATAGCAATATCTTTAAGCTGGCTAGTGGTTGTCTATAGGGGACTTATAGCTGACTACAGGCTGGCTACCAGCTAGCTCCTGCGGCCCGCGTGGCCGCCACCTAGCTAGCTTGAAGCTAGCTGTAGCCCAAGTGGCGGCTGCTGTGGCTCGGCCACACGGGATCTGCTGCGGCACAGCGCCCAGCAGGGGGGTGGTGTGGCCGGTAGGGGATTGGCCGGGCACACGGGATCCGTTGGATCCACTATGGCCAGTGGCCGGTGTGGGCGCCGATGCAAAGAAGCATCTTCCCCCGGTTTCAGATAAGGGCGCAAGGTGCTCGACGATTTGCTCCAGAGGAGCGGCGGCCGGGAAAAAGGTTTGCCGGCGACGAGGCGTCGCGGCGCTCGGTCAACACGTGGTATGGCGCGCGAGAGGGGTCCTTAGGGTTCAACTAGGCCAAAGGAAAGGCAGCTCCTTGACTCGGTCCCGGCATCCCGGTGACGTTGCTAGGAGGCAGGGCGAGGCGGCGACGGGGTCGGCTGCGAGGCTAGGCCCGGCGGCGCTGGCTTCACGCTGGCGCCGGCGTCCTGCTTTGCGTGCACGGCTGCATTTACTGGCGAACGGGTGCGGCTCGCGGGCGGTGCGGCCTCGGTAGAAAAAACAGAGCCCGGAAGCGCGGCTGGGGTGGCCGGCACCGGTGTGGTGGGTCGCGTGCGCTGTGCGCATACGCGCACGCGTGTGGATGGTCGGGCCGGCGCTCATGCGCTCCGGCGGATAGGAAATCCCCCGGTGGCCAAGGAAAGCCCCCGGCGGCGAGCTCCGGTCCAGAGCGACCAGAGACTCGGACGCGCGGTGCGTGCATGCACAGATGTGCGCGTGTGCGTGAGTGCGTACAGGAGAAACAGGGCCGACGGCGGTGCACACCGGCGTGAAGGTGTCGGCGGTGATCCGTGGCTCGGCATGCCGGAACGAGGACGGAAACAGAAGCAGCGGTGGCGCGCGCGTGATGGGGAAGGCAGCGGCACCTGCAAGCCATCCAGCTCGGCTCGATGGCCGGCACCACTAGCGACGGCGGGACACGCGGCAGCGCGGCGCAGCACGAGATGACACGAGCGCACAAGGCCCGGCGAGCTCGCAAGGCTCGGCGCGCTCGCGGCTCGAAGACCGGGCGCCACAGAAGAGAGGGGATGCGGTGCTCACCTAGGGCCTAAAGGACCAGGCGGTGAAGGCGTCAGTGAAGGGGATCTCGACGCGGTGAAGAGCTCGGTGCAGCGGATGCAGGGGAAGACGACGCGCGGCGACGGTCAGGTCCGGCTCCCTCCTCACGGACGGCTCCGGCTTCACGGCGACGGCGGTGCTCTCGCGGACGGCCGACCCCGCCCCCTTCTCCTCCTCTTCCCTCCTCGACGTCAGTGGCAGCGGTGGATTGGGAATTGGGGGAAGAATCTCCTGAGCGACTAGGGTTTGGGGCTCCCGCGGCGGGGTTTCTTATAGGAGGTGGTAGGTAGGGCGGACGGCTCGATCGAGCTCTCGACGCGTGGAGGCCATCTAGGGGCGGCGGCCATGGCTGCACGGTGCCCCCTTTCCACAGCGGCGCGGTGCGGGAGAGAGACTGGCGCGGAAAGGCGTCAAAAGGAGGAAGAAAGGGTGGTGAGGTGGCGGCCGACAGGTAGGCCCTACCTGTAAGCGGCTCGGCCGGTGTTAAAGTGGACGGCAGGCCTCGTGGCCTGCTTGGCTGCGGGCCGTTGCTGGGCCGAGGCGCGGCGGTGCAAAACGAGAAAGAGAGGAGGGAGGTTTGATGGACTTGAGCTGGTGGGCTTCGGCCCAGGCGGGTTTGAAAGGTTTTCCTTTTTCCTAAAGTACTTTAGCCATCTATATTCAAATTTGAATTCCATTCAAATTTGAAGAGCAAACAATAAAATTCAAATAAAAGCCAAAGAAGATCCAACTCCACACACTAACATTTTATATGACTTAGAATTATTAATTAACTTAAAATAAATCTAGGAATAAGGGAAGGGAAAGAAGAAGACATCCTTATATTATTTCATGAGCACTCGAATACAAAGCAAAATTTTTGAATTCCCTATTTTTACAATCAAGCAATTTCAAGGATGTTACATTTCTGCAGTTCTAGGTTTCGCCGAAAGTTCCAACAATATCTTCCGGTGGAGCTCGAGCTTGGTTCGGAAGTTCCGACCTCTTGGTCGTATGTTCCGGTAGGCTGCTGCAGTGCTCGGTTTTGCTCCGTTTTGTTCGCGGTTGTTTCCATCTTGCGTCTGCCTTTTTTGGAAAAACAGGTCAAAAAGGTTAAGGAGAGATAACCGATGAAAACTGAGTGCAATCGGCTGATTAAAGGAGAGAGAAGGGTGGTCAACGGAACTCACCGATGGTCAAGGAGGTTCAACCCTGACAGTGGGCCAACAAGTCAGAGCGATCGGCCGATGGCTAACCAGAAGATCGGCCGATGGGCGTGAAGAAGGCGGTATTCAAAGGGATACGCCAGATGGAAAGTACGGTGGAGGTGGGTAAATCTACAATTGGCGACGGGTCAAAGGGTCAGTTTTAGGAAGTTTTGACTCCTACGAGAGTCCTTTTCCATTTTTAGTAGTATTTTGTCTTTAGATGCAAGTAAGCAGTGCCGTGATCGGCTAGGAGTCGGGGTTGTCCTCAGGACATAAATAGAGGCCCTGCGTGGTCGGAAAAGGTGTACACACCAATATCAAACAAACCGCCTCCGTGCAAACCCTTTACTTTTACTGCTTCTACTATACAGCATCTACCTTTACAGCATCTACTTTTTCGGCGACTTCGCCATTGCGTTTTCCCCTCTTCTACAACGTCGTGCTTCGAGTTCGTCGGGCTGCATCAACTGACCTCCGGCAAGCTTGTGAGTACCGTTTTACCGAATAATCCTAGGCTTTAACCTCTGGGCGCATCGCTGAGGTTTCGTCTAGTTCTTTATTCACCCCCTACCAATATTAGCTAGATCTGCAAGTTTTCGTACCAATTCTTGTGGTTTTAGCTATTATCATTATCATCCGCTCGATCTAGATCCTATCAGCTTCTAACACCGCAGCCGATCCCGACCTACTCGAGCGCTAATGTCACGATCGGCCGATCCAGCCGATCTGTCTACTTACGCACCTGCGCTTCGGTCGCTCCCGAGCCGACCGATCCCGCTTTACCCTGTATCGGCCAATTGGCTGGTACACGTGTCGCTGAAAGGCCATCGGTTCTCTAGCCGATCCCTAATATTTTTCCATTGTCAATCAACAGGTCAGATTGGCTGCCACGCCTCGCTACAGACCGGGGAGTCACGTGTGCTGCGCGCGGAGGTGACGTCCTATTTTCGCGTCAACACACTTTTGGCACGCCTGGTGGGACACGAAAAGGTCAACAATGACGAAAACTACGAAGACCGGTCCTCATGAAGTTGATCCAGAGAACATCCAACCAATCACCAAGGATCAGCTTAAAGATGCAGACAAAGCTGAGCTCGAAGCTCACATGAAGCATTATGAAGAGCTTTGCCTGGCATCATATGGTCAGACTAAAGGTGGAGTCTTCAAGAAGAATCCTTTGCCAACACCTAAGCAAGTCACCTTCTCAGCCGATCCTGAAGGGCTTCAAGACATGATGACCAAAGCAATGCATCAAACAATGATTGATCAATCTAAGGTATTCGCAAACACTATTCAGAATGCCATAATTGATGCACTCAAGCAAGGAGCAGAAGGAGGATATCTGGGGCCTGCATATTTTCAACCAAGGCGAACTCCCCCAATGTTCTAGCAAAATCAATCGGCTACACCGCCGATTGATGACTCAACAGTGAAGGTTACACCATCCCCACAAGCTGCTACTGGTTCTTCATCGGACGTCCAGCCGATTCAGAATCAGAGTGGTGATGGAAAAGCTAAAGACCCTGCCGTCATAATGCCAGCACAATCCAATGTCCAGGATCAGGTGCTTTCAGTGCAGAATCAACAAAAATATCCTGTGATGAGAGATCAAGACGGAAGGCTTGCAGGATGGGATTTGCCTCGTGATCACTTTGAGACTGATATCTTAAATTTTCTTGGGCCTCAACCTGAAGAAGTTCCAGAAGTAAAGTACCTGCAATCTTACCAAGCCATGTTTGGAGGTACTCCAGGGACTGTGCACATGAATGGGGATGGAGTTGAATTCGTCTACTTCAATCATGGGAGCAAGAACTTTGAGAGAGTCAAGATTAGCCCAACTCATGCTCATATGGTCATACCAACAGAGAAAAGGGCTCCCATTCCACCTCAGAAGACAAATCCCACTCCACCTCAGAGATCGGCTCAACATCCGATACTCGGGATGCCTGTGCAAACTGCTCCATTATAGCAGCCAACACTAGGGATGCCTGTGCAGACTACCCCACTTCAACAGTCAATGACAATGCAGGCTGTCTTAACCCCGGCTAATACAGTGGCTCATACAGGGTCATCGCCTCAGCAGCCGATCAACCAAGGAGTAACAGGACAGCCAGTATTTCCACAAGTGGATTCTGCACAACTACTGCAAACACTTCTAAATCAATTGGCTATCTCAAGCTAATCGAATTTGCAGCAGCCAACTCCATCGGCTGGTCAGCCGATCGGACAAGCTCCACCTGTTTCAAATGTGCAAGGTTCTTCTGGGACAGGGGCGTTAATAGTACCAAATCCACAGCCAAGAATCTTAGAAGAACGGCCTCCAGAAACTCCAGCTGAGATACAAGCAATTGAGCAACTGTCTGCTGAATTGAAGTCTCATGTGAAGCAGGAGTTGATCGACCACTTCTCGGAGATGCTACTGAAACAATATGGGATAAAGCCCAAACAGCAGTCCTGCATGTACAGGACACCGTATCCCTCTGGCTATGATCAAATACCGTTCCCGCCAAGATTTAAAGTGCCAGACTTCACCAAGTTTTCTGGGCAAGATGAAACATCCACTATGGAGCATATCACTCGATTTATCATCCAATGTGGAGAAGCAGGGAACGTTGATGCACTACGGATACGTATGTTCTCTTCATCTCTGTCAGGGCCAGCATTTTCATGGTTCACATCATTGCCAGCTAACTCTATCATCAAGTGGTACGATTTGGAACAGCAGTTCCATAACTACTTCTTCTCTGGCATCCATGAGATGAAAATCACTGATCTGACCAGGCTCAAGCAAAGGAACGATGAAACAGTAGCTGGATTCGTTCAAAGATTCAGAGAAGTCAGAAACAAGTGCTACAGTCTGAATCTGGGAGACAAACAATTGGCTGAGCTAGCTTTCCAAGGTCTCCTGCCGACCTTGAGGGAGAAATATGCGTCACATGACTTTGAGAGCCTCAGCCAGTTGGTCAGTCGGATGAGTCAGGAAACTGCAAAGTCCTATGAGCCTGGAAGAAACTTTCAGAAGAAGGTGTCCTATGTGGATTACTTTGATTCAGAAGATGAAGACAATATGATAGGGCTCGCAGAGTGGGTCAAAGGCAAGAAGACAGTGTCCTATCCCTTTGGCAAGAAGGAGCCTGAGAAATTCGGCTTTGATATCACTAAGGCCGATAAGATATTTGATCTGTTGCTTCAGCAAGGGCAGATTAAACTGTCCCAGTTCCATACTATACCATCTGCAGAGGAGCTGAAGAGAATGAAGTATTGCAAGTGGCACAATGCAACTTCGCACGATACCAATGATTGCAAGATCTTCAGACAATAGATCCAATCAGCTATTGAGCAGGGAAGCCTTAAATTTGAAACTCCTGCCAAAGCTGAGAAGCCGATGAAGATTGATCAGCACCCCTTCCCAACTAACACAATTGAGGTGTCTAGCAAAGGCACGTCACAAGTTAAGTTGCTGACATCTGATTCGGCTCAAAATAAAGGAGCCGTTGATCCCAGAGTACAAGTAACCACTGCTGATGTCAAAGGGAAAGGGTTGCTACTTGAAGAGGAAGACTCAAAGCCACGCAGACCAGTCACATCCCAGATGTTGATCAAGAAGTTCCAGCGCCGACAAGAGAAAGCAAGAGGAAGGGAAGAGTGGGCACGGCGTAATGAGGGACATTAGAGGTGTCCGTTCTTCAAGTACTGCTGGGAAGAAGGAATCAAGCTGCTGACGGCAGAAAACTGTCCAGAGTGCAATGGGGCTTACAACAATAGCAACTCATCCAAAAGGGTTTGCTTTGATGATAGAAGACCTGCAGCCAGAGATCACCGTGAATTCAACAATCAACGGGTCTCAGTCCATGATTGGCTGGGGGGCAAAACCAGCATTCACGATCGGCTGGGGGGCAAGGCCAATGTTCATGATTGGCTGGGTGGCCGAGTCAATGAGAAGTCAAACAATCGGCTGGGAGAGATGGCCGATTCACTGGTTCCTGATGAGGACATCATGTGCCGAGCTCCTTAACGTCGACGCACATTGCAACTGGATGATGAAGGGTCAAGCCAAACACGTAAGAAGCCCAATCCATAGTGGTGTCCAGATGGCTTGACCAAGTCCCAGAAGAGAAGAGTCCAGCGCCTACGTCAGCTAGAACAGCATGAAGAAGCAGAGAGACATGTACTGGACAAGAAGAAAGTTCGGTCTAAAGTTTGGTGCCCAAAGCCTAAGGCCGATGAAGCAAAGGACGACAAACCACACGCTGATATAAATATGGTTGTCTTCCTACCAAAAGAGTTCATGGCTCCAGTGGATTCGGATCTGTCCGATGAAGAACTTGGCATGGCTCAATTGACACTGGAACCTAGACAAGCCATCTTTGAGAAACCAGAAGATGAGAAGAGACAACAGTTGAAGGCTTTGTTTCTCAAAGGATTTGTCAATGGCAAACCGGTCACCAGGATGCTAGTGGATGGAGGAGCAGCAGTCAACCTGATGCCATACACAATGCTACGCAAGATTGGGAAATCTGATGAAAATTTGACCCAAACCGACATGATGTTGGTGGACTTCGAAGGCAACGTCTCTCCGGCTCAAGGAGCAATCTGTGTGGAGCTCACCATCGGCAGTAAGACCCTTCCAACCGCTTTCTTTGTCATTAAAGGGAGGGGATCTTATAATCTACTGCTGGGTCGGGATTGGATACATGCCAATTGTTGCATACCATCTACAATGCATCAATGCATCATCCAATGGATCGGAGATTCAGTGGAGGTGGTCCAAGGAGAAACCTCCTTGACAGTAGCAGCTACAGAAGCACAAGGATGGACTTATGATCAAGTGAGCTGCATATCTGGAAAAGCCTAGGATACCAAGTATCTCAGAGTGTCCGATTTTGGACTAAAGCCGGTTCAAGCAGTCGGCTCTGAAGACAAGATTTAATGGATCAGTTCATTGAAGATGAAGGGAAGCTCGGGCATGGGTTTACGTCGGCTGATGAATTGGAAAAGATAGACCTTGGGGATGGAAGCAAACCAAGGCCGACGTACATTAGTGCCAAGCTGGATGCTGAATACAAGAAAGAATTGATCACATTGTTAAAAGAATTCAAGGATTGCTTTGCTTGGGAATATTATGAGATGCCTGGCTTAGACCGATCCATTGTTGAACATCGGTTACCTATTAAACCATGGTTTCGACCTTTCCAGCAACACCCAAGGCAGTGTAATCCGAAGATTTATCCTGATATAAAAGTCGAGATAACAAAGTTACTCGAAGCTGGTTTCATTCGGCAATGTCGATATGCCGAATGGATTTCTAATATAGTTCCTGTCTACAAGAAAAATGGCAAACTACGTGTATTCATTGATTTCAGGGACTTGAACAAAGCAACGTCGATGGATGGGTATCCGATGCCAGTAGCTGATGCATTAGTTAATGCTGCTGCAGGACACAAGGTCATCAGCTTCATGGATGGTAATGCCGGGTACAATCAAATATTCATGGCCATAGAAGACATCGCAAAGACTGCTTTCAGGTGCCCCGGCCACGTCGGATTGTATGAGTGGATTGTCATGACTTTTGGGTTGAAGAATGCTGGTGCCACATATCAAAGAGCCATGAATTACATATTCCATGAACTCATCGGCAAGATAGTAGAAATCTACATTGATGATGTAGTTGTCAAGTCAAAGAGCTACAAGGAACACTTGGCAGACCTACGAAGAACACTAGAATGCACAATGAAGCATGGTTTGAAAATGAACCCCAACAAGTGTGCTTTTGGTGTTTCAGCTGGCCATTTCTTGGGTTTCTTAATACACGAGAGAGGAATCGAAGTGGGCCAAAAGTCAATCAGCGCAATTGACAATATAAAAGCGCCATCAAACAAGAAAGAGCTCCAGTCATTAATTGGCAAGATCAATTTCATCAGAAGGTTTATATCTAATCTGTCGGAAAGGATTCAGCCATTTACACCTCTACTAAAGCTCAAGGCCGATCAGAAGTTCGTATGGGGAGAAGAACACCAAAAGGCTTTAGATAATGTCAAGCATTACCTAAAATCTCCTCCTGTCTTAATGCCTCCTCAAGACAAGAGGCCGTTCAAGTTATACTTATCGGCTAATGAGCAAGCTATTGGATCGGCCTTTGTACAAGAGTTTGAAGGAAAAGAGCGAGTTGTATATTTCGTGAGCAGAAGACTCTTGGACGCAGAAACGAGATATTCAGCGGTGGAAAGACTGTGCTTGTGCTTATATTTCTCATGCACAAAGTTGAGACCTTATCTATTAATTGCTGAATGCACCGTGGTGTGCAAAGATGATGTGGTCAAATATATGCTGTCATTACCAATCTTGATGGGTAGGATTGGAAAATGGATCTTAGCTTTGTCAGAATTTGATTTGACCTATCAATCGACCAAAGCAATCAAAGGGCAAGTGATGGCCGATCTGGTAACTCAGCATTGTGGACCTGAGGTTGCAGTCGTAGAACCTATTCCTTGGACTACGTTCTTTGACGGATCATCATGTGGAGTAGGAGCTGGGATCGGAATTGTCCTTATTTCACCTCTAGGGGCAAATTACGAGTTCTCCATCTCAATTGAAAAAACTTCAACAAACAATCAAGCTGAGTACCAGGCAGTATTAAAGGGGATAAAGCTACTACGAGAAGTCAATGCTGAAGTCGTTGAGATATTTGGAGATTCTCAACTCGTGATAAAACAATTGGCAGGAGAATATGAATGCAAAGATGATATATTAAAGGTTTATCATGAAGAATGCCTTCAGTTACTCTGAGAGTTCAAGATAGTAAAACTTGAACATATCCCTAAATGTCATAACACTGAAGCTAATCGGCTGGCCCAAGGGGCATCAGGATATCGGCCGATTCTGACTATGGAGTTATCAGCTGAAGATTGGAGGAAAGAGATAATAAATTATCTGAAAGATCCATCCATGAAGGTTGATAAACAACTGAGGTACAGGGCCATTAAGTATGTTCTGCTGGAATACTATCGTACCATTGATGGAGTTCTGCTCAAATGTCTCGGTGAAGACTGTGACATCAGGCAATATGATTGATTTTGTCAATGAGCATATTGTCTATCGGTTTGGTATACCTCAAACTATCACAACCGATCAAGGGAGTCAATTCACTCCAGGGGAATTTGAAGAATATGCGAATTCTTTAGGAATCAAGCTGTTAAATTCATCTACCTATTATGCTCAAGCCAATGGACAGGCAGAAGCAGCGAACAAGGGCATCATCAAATTGATCAAGCGCAAAATTGATGAAAATCCTAAGCAGTGGCACATGATCCTTCATGAAGCACTATGGGCATATAGAATGGCATGCCATGGAGCAACCAAGGTATCACCATATCAACTGGTATATGGTCATGATGTTGTACTGCCTTGGGAATTAAAAACTGGATCCAGAAGGACTTCTTTACAAAATCAGTTATCAGTCGATGATTATTCAGCAATGATGAAAGAGGAATTAGAGGATCTTGCTAGTAATCGGCTGAGAGCTTTAGAGAATATTGAAAAGAATAAAAGAAGGGTAGCCAGATGGTACGATAAGAAAGTCAAAGTTAAAGAATTTGCTGAAGGAGATCTGGTTTGGAAGCTTATATTACCAGTCGGCTCAAGGGATCCTAAATATGGGAAGTGGTCACCTAATTGGGAAGGGCCATATCGGATCAGTCAATGCGTACCAGGGAATGCATATATCTTGGAGACGTTGGAAGGAGAAAAGTTTGCCAGAGCGCTAAATGGGAAGTATTTAAAGAAATACTATCCAAGCATATGGGTAGACGCTTAGTCCGATCAGAGCCTAAAAGTGGCCGATTAGAGACTCAAGTTACGGCCGATTGAAAATGGGATCTTCTCTAATAGCAAAAAGCCGAATCATCAAAGCATATTTGGACTAAAGTTATGGCCAATGTACAAATCGCCCTTAGAACAAAAATATATATATGTATTTTCTCTCATATTTGGTGACATTACAATACAGATCTGGAAGAATACATTGAGAAGATAAGCGATTCATTACAGATCGGTTACATTAGTCATCACTGAGCAAGCGATGGAGACGAAGAAAGAGAAAAGCAAAAAAGGAAACAGATGACCCGTGAATGGCTCAGAATGACCGATTCAAAGGAATCGCTTCTAAATAAAGGATACATGCACACAAGACGACGGGAAATTTCTCTGACACGTCCACAAACTGCAGAGCGTGGCTCACAGAAATCTTCTGCCCAACATTGCAGACAGAGTCTACAAGCTCGCTAGCAGCGCCTGGGGGAAATGCCATTTCAAGTTAGAATCTGTCAAAGACTAGTGATGATCATCGACGACCGCAGAGTTTTCCAGGGAAAGATGCCTCTCATACCCAAAGGCTAAAGGGATTAACACCTACATCAGGAAAATCCAAAGGGTTGAAAAGGATACAGAGAACCCCGGATAGAAGGGTGAGTCTTACAGGGAAAGGGAGCGAAACAATCAAAGAGTCACATGGTGAATAGCCCTGGGGGTCAGATAGAAAGGACGAGACACTATCAATGGGGATTAATCGCATCGATCACGTAGAGAGATTTGGCCATTATTCGAAAGATGTTGAGCAAATTTCGGAAGCAAAAAGATCATTTACTCCGAAACTGGGGGGCATGTGTTGACACCATTTTTTGGAAAAACAGGTCAAAAAGGATAAGGAGAGATAGCCGATGAAAACAGAGTGCAATCGGCTGATTAAAGGAGAGAGAAGGGTGGTCAACGGGACTCGCCGATGGTCAAGGAGGTTCAACCCTGACAGTGGGCCAACTAGTCAGAGCGATCGGCCGATGGCTAACCAGAAGATCGACCGATGGGCGTGAAGAAGGCGGTATTCAAAGGGATACGCCAGATGGAAAGTACGGTGGAGGTGGGTCAATCTACAATTGGCGACGGGTCAAAGAGTCAGTTTTAGGAAGTTTTGACTCCTGCGAGAGTCCTTTTCCATTTTTAGTAGTATTTTGTCTTTAGATGCAAGTAAGCAGTGCCGTGATCGGCTAGGAGTCAGGGTTGTCCTTAGGACATAAATAGCGGCCCTGCGTGGTTGGAAAAGGTGCACACACCAATATCAAACAAACCGCCTCCGGGCAAACCCTTTACTTTTACTGCATCTACCTTTACAGCATCTACTTTTTCGGCGACTTCGCCATTGCATTTTTCCCTTTTCTACAACGCCGTGCTTCGAGTTCGTCACGCTGCATCAACTGACCTCCGGCAAGCTTGTGAGTACCGTTTTACCGAATAATCCTAGGCTTTAACCTCCGGGCGCATCGCTGAGGTTTCGTCTAGTTCTTTATTCACCCCCTACCGATATTAGCTAGATCTGCAAGTTTTCATACCAATTCTTGTGGTTTTAGCTATTATCATTATCATCCGCTCGATCTAGATCCTATCGGCTTCTAACACCGCAGCCGATCCCCACCTACTCGAGCGTTGACGTCACGATCGGCCGATCCAGCCGATCTGTCTACTTACGCACCTGCGCTTCGGTCACTCCCGAGCCAGCCGATCCCGCTTTACCCTGTATCGGCCGATTGGCTGGTACACGTGTTGCTGAAAGGCCATCGGTTCTCTAGCTGATCCCTAATATTTTTCAATTGTCTATCAACAAGTCAGATTGGCTGGCACGCCTCGCTACAGACCGAGACAGATGTCTACAGAGCTTGAGTCTTCTGTCGAGCGACTGAAAGCTTCCGAGACAGATCTGAAGAACATCGTGTACCAGGAGACAGATGCCCGATAGGTAGCCGAGTATGAATTCGCGAAGATGCGCCATGAGTGCATCAAATGGATGGAGCTTCATGAAGCCTCCGACCTTGACCATGTGCATTGTTACAAATCTCTGCAGAAGCTTCATGAAGACTGCGAGAAGTTGTGGGCGTCGTTGGAAGAGCTACCCATCGCAAGGTTGATGGTCCCACATGCAGGCGGTACTCAGATACAACCACTTGTGGACAGGTTGAAGGAAGCCCCCGGGCACTTGGCAACATATGTCAAGCACTTAGCGAAGTCTATCCCCAACCAGGTACTTGCCTTCTTGAAGCCGTACTTCCCCAAGGCGCCCGTGGATGCAGTGGCTGGAGGGCTCGCGGTGAACTGCACAGATGAGTAGTATCGAGTTCTGCTGGAGGAAATGGCGCCCATTGCAGAACAAGTCACCGAGAGGCTGAACCTCCAGTGATTGTACCTGTAGGAATAGTTGATGTACAGGCATGATGGTGTAAGATAAACAAGTTAGTGAAGAACTCGTTTGAAAGTTTATAAGTTATTTGAATTCGATGAACTGAGTACTCGTTGTCGTGGCTTGCAACAAAGCCCGCGGAGTGCCAAGTCATGGTAGCCAATGAGTAGTAGTACTCGATGGTGATTCGTCTAGTTAAGAGACGTAGTAAAGAAGTTGAGTAGAATCAAACTTTATTACTGATGAAAGATTACACCTGGTTGGCCAGGGCTGTTACAAATAGGTAGTCACCAGGACCCGTAGGCCGCTTACAGCTAGGAAGTTGCTAGGGTTCGTGGACCGCTTACAGCTGAGGATCCGTAGGTAGCCGTTGAAGCTGGATCTGTAGAGTAGGTGGTCTGTAGACCGCTGCCAAAGCCCTTAGGCCATGTACAGCCCAGGATCTGTGAGTAGCCATTGACGCTGGATCATGGTTGAGAGCGGTCCGTAGACCGGTGCTAGGACCCGGAGGCCACTTACAATTGAGACTCAATGATTAGCCGTGTAGGCTAGACCCGTAGATGGGTAGTCGGGTGACTTCACGTAGAACCGACAGAGCTGGTCGACGTTCCATGAGTTGTTGATGTCTTCGCCTTCAAGTGTTTGGAGGTGGTAGGAGCCCGGGCCGGTGACCTTGGATACTGAGAAGGGACCTTCCCAAGGCGAGTTGAGCTTGTGTAGTCCTTCCGTGTTCTGGATACGACGGAGGACTAGATCGCCCACGTTGAAGGAGCGTTCCTTGATGATGCGCCAAGGGGGTCCCGATCTTCACGATGTAGGATGATCACCAGATAACTAGCTTCAAAGAAGCCAAGATAACTTGCTGCAAGCAGTGATAACTAGTGCAACCTGGCAAATAAAACTCGAAGCCAACCACTGTCTTTAACCAGCAACCTGAATCGAGGATTCGCCCAACCACACTCTCAAGAAACCAACCAACACAACCTACAATCAATCGAGGAAACCTCGAAGGGAGTAGGAGCACCAATTGGGAGCGGATGAAGCCGCCGCTGTTGTATTCCCGCGAAGGAGATCACAAGAGCAAAGGGGTAGAGATTTCTCTCAAGGGTTTGCTAGCACACAGCTAATCAAAGGGGTTCTGTATTTCAATTATCAAAAGTCTGTTTTTGCTATGAAGCAAAGGGGTATTTATACAAGTAGCAGCCCTCCTAGATAAGTGAAACACAAAACAGAAAATGAAAAGACGAAATGTGAAAAGGCCTCCACGCTCTTGAGTCATTCCCGCGTGGCTGTTGGACTTCTGCGCAGTCTTCAATGTTTTGGCAATAACTCTATCTAGGGAACTCGAAAGGACGAGCCGTCAGTTGCATTGGAAAGTTGACTTCAAGATGGTTCCATCAAGTACTCATGGAGCTCCAGATCTATTAGGAATAAAGATTTATGGTCGATTCTGAGGACCAGAGCGTCCGAGGACCGGTGGATGGTCGCTCCCTGGTGTGATGTGTGATTGACAACGTGGTGTGGACTGACTCTTGGCCGAGTATTGCAGGTGCAGGTTGCGGATTGACTTGCGTTAGTGCAGGTGAAGAGCGGGCGCAAAAGGTCTTAGCCTTGCGGGGCCTTCGAGGAGTGGAGAGACAAGTAGGCTCGGCTCGAGGGACCCGGTGGCCAGCGGGGTCAAGTGCGGGCCGCATGGTGGCAAGAAAAGCAAGACGAAGTCGTCAACTGGAGCCGGTGCAGGGTAGCAGCTCACGATCGGAGTCTGCATGCGTGGTTTGCGGTGGTTCACAACAAAACCGTCGGGTTACTTGGTTGAGCCACAAAACCAAGACCGAAGGCTCGGCGGGCGGAGACGGGATCCGGGTGCATCGAGAGACTTCGAAGCGGAGGACACGCGTCGGGATCGCAAGGCTTGCATCGAGGCTAAGCGAGGTGCGGTCGCCGGGCATCCGTCTGTTGGTGCTACGACGAGAATTCCCAAAGTGCCCTTCGGGGGGCGTGTATCCTAGTATTATGTAATTGGGGTAGTTTCGTCTTTCGGTTGCCTCCATGTAAACTTAGAGGAGAGAGGATGGCAGCCATCTCTTGGAACCCTAGCTCATTTCCCTTTGCTATTTTCCCTTCCTATTTTCCTTAGGTTTTCAATAGGACTAGCTTGAGAGCTTCATGGTGAGATCTTGAGAGAGGGATGGATGTTCAGGAGGCAAGCTAGACCTTGTATGAATCTTTCATGGTGTGTATAGAAGGTTTGGCGTGATTCCTCAACTGTTCTTGTTGCTCCTCCCGTTTTTCTTTATCTGCAATTTTCGGAGGTATTTTTGGAGGTTTTTCGTTTGTCGCTCGATTCGTCGATTTGAAGGCGTTTCTCTCTGGATTTCTTTGAGGGGATCATGGGTGAGTGCCTTGTGCCTCTTAGTGGCTGATCTTGACCCCTCAAATGCCGGATTTGACCTTCGATTCGTTGATTTTCGGATGAACCCTAGTTCATAGTGTTCTTGGCAAGGATTTGCGATTCCGGGAGTTGTAGGGAGTTAGAGGCCGAAATTTTTGGGGTATATCCTCTCCTTGGGGTGTTCATCATCTCCCCAGAGTTTCGTTTCAAGGCTCCAAGTGGTTTGGGAGATCCATCGATCGAAAGTTTGGAGTTGACCCGCGGGCGTTTTTTTCTGGGCTGTCCAGGAAGTTCCGACCCTGAGGCTGTATGTTCCGGTAGGGGGCCGAAAGTTCTGACAATATCTTCCGTTGAGTCTCAGGCTTGGTCCGGAAGTTCCGACCTCTTGGTCGTATGTTCCGTTAGGTTGCTGCAGTTCTAGGTTTCATTGAAAGTTCCGACAATATCTTGCGGTGGAGCTCGGGCTTGGTCCGGAAGTTCCGACCTCTTGGTCGTATGTTCCGGTAGGCTGCTGCAGTGCTCGGTTTTGCTCCGTTTTGTTCGCGGTTGTTTCCATCTTGCGTCCAAGCTTTTCAATCCTTGTTCTAGGGTCTCTAGAGAGGTGTGTGCTTCCTTCCGCTTGTTTGTGTGTGACTCTTGGAGTTGCGATTGGGACATAGGCCGAGTTCTTTGAAGAAGAATTTTTATCGGCTACCATTCACTCCCCCCTCTCTGGTCGCCAATCCGGTCCATCAATTGGTATCAGAGCCGGTTACGGATATTCGTGATTCTAACCACTCTAAGATCCAAAGATGGCGTACCAGGAATGGGGTTCGGGTCCTCCACAATTTGATGGTAAGAACTACCAGATGTGGCAGAGGCAGATGGCTGCTTTCCTCCGCGGCAAGGGTCAGATCCTTTGGGACGTCACGGTGAACACAGCTTATGTTCATCCGATGAACTTCCTAGCTCCAGGATCGAGGGATATGTTCGACGCCAACAACAAGGCAGTCGACTACTTGTTTCGTGCTCTGTGTCAATCCGAATTCGATCGGGTTCAGACAGAGGACTTGGCTTGTAGGATTTGGGAGCAGTTGAAGAATGCTCACGCTGGAAATGCTCAGGTTCAGGCTCGGTTGTTTCGAGAGAGTACGAGAACTTCACTCATCTCCCCGGTGAGTCCATTGACAGCATGTTCCAGCGGTTCACGGTGATTGTGAACAACATGAGGGCTAATGTGGTCGTGCTCCCGTACAATGATCATGACAGGGCTGTGAAGCTCCTGCACTCTCTGGATCGTACCATGTGGAGTGAGAAGGTCGAGGCCATTCTTGAGTCGGACAAGTATGAGACCCTCACGGTGGACGAGCTGTTCTCCAAGCTCAAGTCGTCTGAGTTGGACCGTGGGATGCGTGCAAGGATCGAGAACCCGACTGACCCTCATACTCTGGCTCTCGTTTCTAGATCAAGCACTAACGCTAACATGTCTTCGAGACAGTTTTCTTTGTCTTGTCTTATGCCCATGCCAGATGAGGAGTTTGACGTGCTAGGTGAGGAGGATCTCGCGTTGCTGAGCAGGCGGTTCGAGCGCATGTACACGAACCGGAAGAACGCTTGGAGCAGCTCGGGCATGTGCTACCGGTGCGGGAAGCACGGACACTTTATCGCTGAGTGCCCGGAAGCCATGGAGGTCAAGCCCGAGCACAAGCACCGTCCGAGGACCGACCACAAGCACCGCTCGAGGGACGACCACAAGGGCAAGAACAAGTCCGAGCGAAGGCTGAGAAGGAGTCGTGGACACAAGAAGAAGGAGCGTGCGATGGTTTCCGGTGCGAGCGACATCGACTCAAGCTCCTGCTACTCTTCATCGAGCTCAAGTGATGAAGATGAGAACCGGCACAAGGGCAAGCGGTCGAGCAAGAACATCAACGCCATGTGCTTCGCCGCCCAAGGCTTTTGCGGCATGGCACACAGCTCCGCAAGCAAGAAGAGCAACAAGGATGACTCGGACTCCGACTCCGAGGATGAGGTAAACAATGATCCATCCTTCTTGGTAGCGGAGAATGCTAGGTTGAATGAATTGCTTGACAACCGTGATGATGTGCTTAGAAAGACCAACAAGGAGAAGAGGGAGTATAGGTCTTTGCTTGGAAAGGCTAAGGAGAAGGTGGTTGAGCTAGAGTCTTTGCTTGTTGATGTTAGGGCTCAAATAGATTCTCTTAAGTCTGCTCCTATTGTGACCGATGAACCTGAATGCACTGATTGTTCCACTTTTCTTGGTGATTTGACTGTGCTTAAGGAAAAGTATACCTCCAAGGTTGAGGAACTAGATGTGCTTAGGGTTGAGCTAGATGAGATGAAATCTAGGCCCTCCTTGCTTGGTTCTTGCACTTCTTGTCCTGTTTTGCATGAGAAACTAGACGAGTCGGTTGCTTATGCTAGATCTCTAGAAGCTGCTTTGAAAGCTCCTATTCCCACATCATGCTCTACTTGTGAAATAAATGCTGTGAAGAATTTGGAGCTTGCACACTTTGTTCATCGTTTGCAGGAAGAGAATGATGAGTTGAGGAAGATGATGGGTTGGTTGTCTGGTCATGAGCCTCAGCTCTGGATGATGATTGAGGCATACAAGCGCTATGATGGGCAAGCGCTTGGGTCGGACAAGGTTGGTGAGGGAAGTGGTGAGAATGAGAGCCATGTGTGGTTCGAGGACCGGTGGATGGTCGCTTCCTGGTGTGATGAGTGATTGACAACGTGGTGTGGACTGATTCTTGGCTAAGTATTGCAGGTGCAAGTTGTGGCTTGATTGGTGTTGGTGCAGGTGAAGAACAAGCGCGAAAGGTCGTTGCCGATGAGGCCTCCAGGTGTGGAGAAGACAAGTAGGCTTGGTTCGAGGGACCCGGTGGCCAGCGGGGTCAAGTGCGGGCCGCATGGTGGCAAGAACGGCAAGATGAAGTCATGGACGGTTTCTTGGTTGAGCCTCAAAACCAAGGTCGAGCCGAGACTATGTGGGAGCTGAGTCATGAGTGGTGATTGGCGGAGGCTACACCGAGTTCGCGGGGTTTCCGGTGGTTCACCAGAAAACCACTGGGTTCCTTGGTTGATCCACAAAGCCAAGACCGAAGAACCAAAGACGGAGGTGCAGCAGCTCCAGACCGGTCTGACCGGTGGGTCTGACCGGTCTGACCGATGAGGAGCACCGGTCTGACCGGTGTGCGACGACGCAGTCCGGAATCTTCGAAGCGGAGGACACGCGTCGGGATCGCAAGGCTTGCGTCGAGGCTAAGCAAGTTTGCGGTCGCTGGGCATCCGTCTGATGGAGCGAAGACAAAGATTTCCGAATTCGCCCTTGAGGGGCATGTATCCCTAGTTAGCTAGTAAGGGTATTTTCGTCTTTCGGTTGCCTCCATATAACCCAAGTGGTGAGAGGATGGCAGCCATCTCTTGGAACCCTAGCCATTTGGTTTTCCTATTTTCTCTTCCTATTTTCCTTAGGATTTTCATAGGACTAGATTGAGAGCTTCATGGTGAGATCTTGTGAGAGGGAAGGATGATCGGGCGGCAAGCTAGACCTTGTATGAACCTCTTTGGTATGTATAGATGATTCGGCGTGGTTCCTCAAGGCTTTGTTGTGTCTTTCCCGTTTCTCCTTTTTGGTGATTTTCGGAGGCTTTTCTTGGCGAATTTCTTGTGGCAGTTTTGAGACCTTTCTCTTTGGGATTTGGTGGGGGATGTATGCATGAACCCCTCGTGGTTCTTTTTCCTTTTATTCCCCTCCCAAATCTGTGAGTAAAGGGGCTCGATTTTGGGGTTTTCTTGGCTCTAGGGTTAGAGGCATTCTTGGCGGAAATCCTTCGATTCCTCTTGATTCAATGAGTTTTGGTGGACCATAACTTGGCTATGGAGTGCCCATGAGGTGTTCCTACTATCCCCAAAGTCTTGTGCGAATCCGTGGAGCGAATCGGGAGATCGGGAGTTGGATTTGGGGGAGTTGACTCGCGGGCGCTGTTCATCCCGAGCTGCCCAGGCGCGACCGGTCTGACCGGTGCTCTTGACCGGTCTGACCGGTACGAGCCCCTGGTGGGTTTTGTCTCGGAGAACTGCCGTGTTCGTTTGGTTTTGTCTCGTGGTCCTGCTGTCCAGTTCTTGGCCCGTTTGGAGTTGTCTTGCTAGGTTTTGTGAGGGGTTTTCCTTCTTGGCAGGTTGTTGTTTGGTTGTGGTTTTTGTTCCAGGGCCTAGAGGAGTCACTGAGGCTTCCTGGAACTTTGCTGTGCATCTGCGGTTTGCCACCGGCCTGACCGGCAGAGTCCACCGGTCTGACCGGTGCCATCGGTCTGACCGGCAGGAGCCATCGGTCTGACCGGTGTGGTACAGACAGCAGGCTGTTCAGTTTTCCGCTGTGCGTTTGGGGTGTTTGGTTCGGTTGGTTGAGTTGTTGGTTCCTAGGACCAGTAGCACTCCAGTGGCTACGTGGTCTTGGCCAACTTGGGTAGTTGAGTCGGAGACGTGTGTTGGAAGCTGTGTTCATCTTGTTGGAGTTTCTATCTCCTTCGAGAAGAATTTTTATCGGCTCCCATTCACTCCCCCCTCTCTGGTTCACCTAATCGGTCCTTCAATTGGTATCAGAGCCGGTTCGGGTCTTCATTGACTCTTACCAGTCTAAGATCCAAAGATGGCGTACCAGGAACGGGGTTCGGGTCCTCCGCACTTCGATGGGAAGAACTACCAGATGTGGCAGAGGCGGATGGCAGCGTTCCTCCGCGGAAAGGGTCAGATCCTTTGGGACGTTACGGTGAACACAGCTTATGTTCATCCGATGAACTTCCTTGCTCCAGGATCGAGGGATATGTTCGAAGCCAACAACAAGGCGGTCGACTACTTGTTTCGTGCTCTGTGTCAGCCTGAATTCGATCGGGTTCAGACAGAGGACTTAGCCTGTAGGATTTGGGAGCAGTTGAAGGATGCACATGCTGGGAATGCTCAGGTTCAGGCTCGGATGTACGCGACTTACCGGAGAGAGTGCGAGAACTTCACTCATCTCCCCGGCGAGTCCGTCGATGCCCTTTTCCCGTGGTTTACGGTCGTTGTGAACAACATGAGAGCCAATGTGGCTGTGCTCCCATACGATGATCATGATAGAGCCGTGAAGCTCTTGCACTCGTTGGATCGTACCGTATGGGACGGGAAGTTTGAGGCTATTGTTGAGTCTAAGAAGTATGACACTCTGACCCTGAACGAGCTGTTTTCGAAGCTCAAGTCGGCTGAGTTGGATCGTGGTATGACAGCCAAGATCGAGAGCCCGACTGATTCTCATAGTCTCGCTCTCGTTGGTGGCAAAGCTAAGTCTAACGCTAACGCATCCTCCAGGATGTACTCTCTATCTTCTTTGATGTCTTTGCCAGACGAGGAGTTCGACGTGCTAGGAGAGGACGAGCTGGCGTTGCTGACCAGGCGGTTCGAGAGGCTGCACGAGAACCGGGTGAACACGAGGAGGACAGCATGGACGTGCTTTCAGTGCGGCAAGCCAGGACACTTCGTCGCCGACTGCCCGGAGAAGACGAAGAACAAGGACGGCTACAAGGACGGCTACAGGCACCGGTCGAGCAGGGACGGCAAGTACCGATCAAGGCGCGATCACAAGCACAAGAACAAGCACAAGGACGAGCGACGGTCGAGGAAGAAGGACGGCCGCGGCAGGAAGGCCCGAGCGAAGGTCGGAGCGAGCGACGTCGACTCCAGCTCCGCCTACTCTTCCTCGAGCTCGAGTAGCAGCGAAGATGAAGGTGATCGGCGCAAGAACAAGAAGTCATCCAAGAACTTGAGCGGGCTGAGTTGCTTCGCACGAGATGGCTTCTGCGGCATGGCTCGTAGCTCCGGCAGCAAGAAGAGTCACCAGAGCGACTCGGACTCCGACTCCGAGGATGAGGTATGTGATGAGCTCTCTTCTTTGCGCAAGGAGAATGAGAAGTTGGTTGACTTGCTTGATAATCGCGATCACATGCTTAGAGAGGCCAAGAAGATGAGGAAAGAGCTTAGGGCCTCACTAGAAGATGCTAGGAAGCGTGTGGCTGAGCTAGAAACCCAGAACCTAGATGCTAAGCTTGAGATTGATGCGCTTAAGGCTTCTCCTGTGGTTTCTGATGATGTTGATTGTGTTGATTGCTCTGTGTACCTAGCTGATCTTACTGCTCTTAAGGATAAGCATGCTTCTACTTGTGATGAACTAGATATGCTTAGGGTTGAAGTGGCTGAGCTTAAGTCTAGACCTGCTTTGCTAGGTGCTTGTACTTCTTACCCTGTTTTGCATGGAAAGATTGATGAGATGCATGCTTACACTGTTTCGCTTGAGGCTAAGTTGAAAGAGCCTATTCCCACTTCTTGCTCTACTTGTGAATTGCATGCGGTTAAGAATTTGGAGCTTGCGCATTATGTTGATCGCTTGCAGGATGAGAATGATGAGCTGAGGAAATGTATGAGCTGGTTGTCGGGTCAGGAGCCTCAGCTTGGTATCATGATAGCGGCTTTCAAACGCTATGATGGTCAGGCACTTGGGGCTGACAAGCTTGGAGAGAACAGTGGTGAGGGAGTTGAGAGAGTTGGAGAGATCTCTATCCCACCACCAAACAGACACAAGAACAAGTTTGAGCCCAAGCCTAACCATCTCAGAAACAAACTTGACACTACTCCAGATCCACCCATATTCCCTCACCCAACAAATGATTTCCAGAAACCTGTGAAGTTTGTGAGCCCAAAGGGAGGTGAGGAAGGAGAGAAGAAGAGTGAGAAGCCGAGTGGAGAGAAACCAAGTGAACAGCCCTATCCCAAGCCTAAACCTAAGCCCGTGCGGTTTCATTGTGACTATTGTGGGAGAGATGGTCACAAGGGTGAGTTTTGCTTCAAGAGGAAGCGTGAGGAGAGAATGGCTAGAGAGTGGGCTAACAAGGACAGGTACCACCCCTTTAATGGTGTACCTGAGCCTCGTATGCAGATGCCCAGGGCTAAGGCGATTGTGAGGACGGTTCCGGCTTGGGGAGACCGGAAGGCAGCAAGTGGGGCTGCTGGCCGAGCTACACCGGTCAGACCGGTGCGCTTCACCGGTCAGACCGGTGCAGGTCTGGACAGACAGCGAGTTGATTTTCGTGCTCGTGAGGATGCTTGGTTTGGTTCTGGTGGTCGTGGTTCTGGTGGTTGGTATAGAAAGTCTGCAGGTGGTCAGTTTGCTAGACGTTCTCCACCTCGTGCTCAATACGGGGGTAGGAGGAGTCGTAGCTTTGAGATGGAGAGGAGGAACGGTCCATGGTCTTCTTTTCGTGGCTTTCGTCCTACTCCAGCTAGAGAGGGTTGGTTCCCTCGTAGCGGTTACCGTGGTGGTATTCGTGGTGGTAGCTTTGATAGGCGTGATGATTTGGTTTGTGCTAACCCCACTTTGGAGCAAATGGCTCGGCACTGGTTTTACTCTTTTGGTACTAACCCCAGTGCTGAGTCGTTTGTTCACTCACGTGCTCACTTTTGAATTTCAGGTGGGAGACTTGAGGAACGTTTGGTTGATTGACTATGGTTGCTCGAGGCATATGACCTGGGACAAGGGGTGGTTCTCAAGTCTCATCCCGGTGGTGTCCAGGACATACATCACCTTTGGGGACAATGGGCGAGGGCGTGTGCTATCAGAAGGTGAGATCAAGGTAAGTGACAAGGTCACTCTCAGGCATGTTGCTCTTGTTCAATCGCTGGGGTTCAATTTGCTTTCAGTGTCCCAGTTGTTGGATGAGGGCTTTGAGGTGTTGTTTCGGCTTGGTGGTTTTCGGATTTTAGATTCTCGAGGGGACCTTGTTTGCATGGTCGTTCCCGAGGGTCAAGTGTTCCGAGCTGATTTCTCTCAGTCTTCTGGTGTGGAGCATTGCTTTTTGGCTGGTTCTTCGAGTGAGTTGTGGAAGTGGCATAGGAATTTGGGTCACTTGAGCTTTGACCTTTTGTCTCGCTTGAGTAAACTCAATTTGGTCCGAGGATTGCCGCGGTTGAGGTTTGAGAAAGAGTTGGTTTGTGCGCCGTGTAGGCATGCCAAGATGGTAGCCTCTTCTCACCCGCCTCTCACCGATGTGATGACTGAGCGTCCATGCGAGCTGCTCCATATGGACCTTGTTGGCCCAGCTCGTGTGCGATCTGCGGGTGGGAAGTGGTATGTCCTTGTTGTGGTGGATGACTACTCTCGGTATGCGTGGGTGTTCTTTCTTGAGGAGAAAGGGGAGACGTTTGGTTTTGTTCCAGATCTTGTCTTGAGGTTAAGAAACGAGAGGCACGGGGATGCCATACGAGTGATCCGCAGTGACAATGGCTCCGAATTCAAAAACTCTCGCTTCGAAACCTTTTGCCATGACTTGGGTCTTGAACACCTGTTTTCGAGTCTGTATACGCCTCCCCAGAATGGCGTGGTGGAAAGGAAAAATAGGACCTTGTGCGAGATGGCTCGGACGATGCTCGACGAGCATAGGACTCCGAGAAGTTTCTGGGCTGAGGCGGTCAATACCGTGTGCTATGTGTCGAACAGGATCTACCTCCGGGTTCACAAGAAGAAAACCTGTTACGAGTTGATGCACGGTCGCACACCCAAGGTGAGTCACTTCCTTGTCTTTGGTTGTAAATGCTTCATTCTGAAGAAAGGGAAGAAGTTGGATAAGTTCGAGGCTAGGTCTGTCGATGGCATTTTCTTTGGTTATGCATCTCATTCTAGAGCATTTCGTGTGCTTAATCTTGAAACTAACCAAATCGTGGAGACTTGCGAGGTAACCTTCGACGAGACACAACCACGTAGTCAGCTTGTTTTTGAGTGTGCAGGTGACGACGAACTTGGCGAGGAGATCTTTCAGGAGGAGGAGCATGAACATGGAGATGATGAAGATGGCGGTGTGGTGCCCGCGGCTGAACATGTACCTACTACTTCGACGACGATCGAGAACGGGCCCTCTCCCACACCTACAACGACAAACCCAAATCAAGGCGAAGCTGCTGTTGAGGGGGAGGCGGCATCAAGGCGAGAACCTCCCCGGCGAGTGCAAGTGGATCACCCAGCTTCGAGAATCATCGGTGACATGAATGAACGTACTACACGGTCGAGGGTTCGGAACAATTCTCATTTCGCTCATGCTGCTTTTGTTGCCACTTTTGAGCCCAAAGACATTGGACATGCATTATCTGATCATAATTGGGTTAACTCGATGCATGAGGAGTTGGAGAATTTTGAGAGGAACCAAGTTTGGGTGTTGGTTGACCCTCCCCCAGGGTGTAAGCCGATTGGGACAAAATGGGTGTGGAAAAATAAAGAGGGAGAGAAAGGAGAAGTGGTGAGGAACAAGTCGAGACTTGTTGCTCAGGGGTACAGTCAGAAAGAGGGGATCGACTACTAGGAGACTTTCGCTCCTGTAGCTCGTTTGGAGGCGATCAGGATCCTTCTAGCTTTTTCCGTGGCTAAAGGGTTCAAGTTGTACCAGATGGATGTGAAGAGTGCTTTCCTGAACGGTGTGTTGGAGGAAGAGGTGTTTGTGAGGCAACCACCGGGGTTTGAGAGTGAGAAGTACCCTCACCGGGTATACAAGTTGAGGAAGGCGCTGTATGGGTTGAAGCAGGCGCCTAGAGCTTGGTATGGTAGGTTGAGGGGGTTCCTATTTGAGAGAGGGTTTGAGATGGGGAAGGTCGATCAGACCTTATTTTTCCTCAGGCAGGGCAGAGATATCCTGATTGTGCAGGTATACATGGATGATATTATCTTTGGTGGCTTGTCTAACTCTCTTGTTGCAAGGTTTGCAGAAGACATGAACAGGGAATTCGAGATGAGTATGATGGGTGACTTGCAGTTCTTCCTCGGGCTACAAATCAAGCAATCAAAGGAAGGAACATTTGTGCACCAAGCTAAGTACACCAAGGACATTGTGAGGAAGTTCAAGATGGAGGACTCCAAGGCCATGGCGACGCCTATGAGTACGACTACAGCCCTTGATGCGGACGAGGAAGGTGAACACGTGGACCAGAAGGAGTACCGGAGCATGATCGGGCCACTCCTCTACTTGACGGCGACGAGGCCGGACATCCAATTCTCGGTATGTCTGTGCGCTCGTTTTCAAGCGTCTCCGAGGACTTCACATCGGCAAGCTGTCAAGCGCATTTTCAGGTATTTGCGACACACTCCCGACTTCGGCCTTTGGTACTCTGCGTCTTCTTCTTTGGCTCTTCATGGATTTTCGGACGCGGATTTTGCCGGGTGTCGGTTGGATAGGAAGTCCACTTCTGGGACTTGCCAGTTCTTGGGTTCTTCTTTGGTGTCTTGGTCTTCCCGCAAACAGTCGTGTGCTGCTCAATCCACTACCGAGGCAGAGTATGTGGCCGCAGCTAGTTGTTGCTCTCAGCTCCTTTGGATCACATACACCATGAGTGACTTTGGTGAGGAGTATACCCATGTCCCACTTCAATGTGACAGCACCAGTGCCATAAATGTTGCAAAGAACCCAGTGCTCCATTCCAAAACCAAGCACATAGAAGTGAGGTATCATTTCCTGAGAGACAATGTAGAGAAAGGGAAGATAGCTTTAATCCATGTACCCACACATGACCAGCTAGCCGATATTTTCATCAAACCCCTAGATCAAGCAACTTTCACCCGTTTGCGGGGGGAGCTTGGTATGTGTTTGATTTCTTGAGTTGGTGTGTGGGAGCTCCTTTGTAGCATATGTATAGCTTTCCTTTGTGCATTTCTTGCATTTGGTATGGCATATGTATCATGATGTATAGGCATCTTTGTATCTTAGGTTGCATGCATTTTGTATCATATGCATTGTTTAGGAAAAGCTTCTCCTATATACATTGTTCACCATGGAATGATATATATGTCTTTGTGAGCTAGTTTGGTAAGCTATGGTTAGTTTGGCTTAGCTCTTGACAATCTTGGTTTATATCCATGGTTGATGGCTATGTTTTGGAAAAATGTCACATGTATGCTCTCTTGTGAGTAAATGCCTTTATATGATCTTGACATGTTTTAGTGGCTTGGCTATGCTTAATTTGTGATTGGATAGCTTATTTTGATCATATGGGGCCAAAGACTCATTTGCCATCATGAATGTTTAGCCCCCATGCTTGATCTTGTGGAGGGGCATAAGTTCCTTTTTGTCGCAAAGACATTTCATGTACCAATTTCAAATCTGAAAATGAAATGTAAATTGCTTGGAAAATGTGCTCCCATGTCATTTGTGCTAATTTTAATTTGCTTTGGGTGCTAAACCGTTGCATGATGCCTACCAATGAGAAGTCTCATATATAGAAGTAGGCACATGGCTCGGTGGCTTTGACATGACAGGAGGTGCTTGTGGGTGTTTATGATGGTCTTATGCTTAGAATGGTTGTCCTAGCATGAAGTTTGTGTGGCTTTGCCATTTTGATATGTTTTGCTCATGTTTAGGACTTTGCTCATGAGAGGGTAAATTTTCGCAAAATTGCTCAATTCTATCTTAGCTTCGCCCAATGGTTGTGAAACTTGGTGATCATGAAGTTGATGTCTTTACGAAGCTATAGAGTATCTAACTTGCTCATTTGAACATGTGTAGCATCCTATGTTGAATTTTGTCTATTTGAGAAGCTCTAGGTTGCATTTTTTGCATTTTTCGCTTGATTCATGCATTGTCAACAAGGGGGAGAAGTTTGAGCATGTTTAGGCCTACTAAATGCATCTAGAAGGTTTTCAGGTGGTTTCGAGTCTTTTCTGGGCTCTGTTGTGCACCGGTCTGACCGGTTGAGGTCACCGGTCTGACCGGTCAGAGTGCTGGTCCTGTTCACATGTTGAGCACCGGTCTGACCGGTGGTGTCGACCGGTTTGACCGGTCAGAAATGAGCTGTTGCAGCTGCTCTGTTTCGTGAAGTGGTTCGCATGCATTCATCCAGGGGGAGTTGCATTGGTTCAGGGGGAGCTTGCATGTGTGCAGGGGGAGCTCTTTGTGGTTTTCGAGCTTTGGTTTGATAGTTTTTGCTCTTTGCTTGAGCATGGTTTTTGTCTCGGATGTGTCGAGCCGTTGCCCTTGCCTAAGGGGTCCGAGACTTGTCTTCTTCAAGTGATCTTGCTCTTTGCCTTTTCTTTGGTTTTCGATCGCTTGTTGGAGTTTCTTTTAGTCGTTTCTTTTCTTTTCCTTTTCTCTTTGGTTACCAAAACGTGTGTGTTGTCAATGCACTCATCAAGGGGGAGATTGAGAGCCTTGTGTGGTTCGACGACCGGTGGATGGTCGCTTCCTGGTGTGATGAGTGATTGACAACGTGGTGTGGACTGATTCTTGGCTAAGTATTGCAGGTGCAGGTTGCGGCTTGATTGGTGTTGGTGCAGGTGAAGAACAAGCGCGAAAGGTCGTTGCTGGTGAGGCCTCCAGGTGTGGAGAAGACAAGTAGGCTTGGTTCGAGGGACCCGGTGGCCAGCGGGGTCAAGTGCGGGCTGCATGGTGGCAAGAACGGCAAGATGAAGTCATGGACGGTTTCTTGGTTGAGCCTCAAAACCAAGGTCGAGCCGGGACTACGTGGGAGCCGAGTCATGAGTGGTGATTGGCGGAGGCTACACCGAGTTCGCAGGGTTTCCGGTGGTTCACCAGAAAACCACTGGGTTCCTTGGTTGATCCACAAAGCCAAGACCGAAGAACCGAAGACGGAGGTGCAGCAGCTCCAGACCGGTCTGACCGGTGGGTCTGACCGGTCTGACTGGTGAGTACCGGTCTGACTAGTGAGGAGCACCGGTCTGACCGGTGTGCGACGACGCAGTCTGGAATCTTCGAAGCGGAGGACACGCGTCGGGATCGCAAGGCTTGCGTCGAGGCTAAGCAAGTTTGCGGTCACTGGGCATCCGTCCGATGGTGCGAAGACAAAGACTTCCAAATTTGCCCTTGAGGGGCATGTATCCCTAGTTAGCTAGTAAGGGTATTTTCGTCTTTCGGTTGCCTCCATATAAACCAAGTGGTGAGAGGAAGGTAGCCATCTCTTGGAACCCTAGCTTATTTGGTTTTCCTATTTTCTCTTCCTATTTTCCTTAGGATTTTCATAGGACTAGCTTGAGAGCTTCATGGTGAGATCTTGTGAGAGGGAAGGATGATCGGGCGGCAAGCTAGACCTTGTATGAACCTCTTTGGTATGTATAGATGATTCAGCGTGGTTCCTCAAGGCTTGGTTGTGTCTTTCCCGTTTCTCCTTTTTGGTGATTTTCGGAGGCTTTTCTTGGCGAATTTCTTGTTGCGGTTTTGAGACCTTTCTCTTTGGGATTTGGTGGGGGATGTATGCATGAACCCCTCGTGGTTCTTTTCCCTTTGATTCTCCTCCCAAATCTGTGAGTAAAGGGGCTCGATTTTGGGGTTTTCTTGGCTCTAGGGTTAGAGGCGTTCTTGGCGGAAATCCTTCGATTCCTCTTGATTCAACGAGTTTTGGTGGACCATAACTTGGCTATGGAGTGCCCATGAGGTGTTCCTACTATCCCCAAAGTCTTGTGCGAATCCGTGGAGCGAATCGGGAGATCGGGAGTTGGATTTGGGGGAGTTGACTCGCGGGCGCTGTTCATCCCGAGCTGCCCAGGCGCGACCGGTCTGACCGGTGCTCTTGACCGGTCTGACCGGTGCGAGCCCCTGGTGGGTTTTGTCTCGGGGAACTACCGTGTTCGTGTGGTTTTGTCCCGTGGTCCTGCTGTCCAGTTCTTGGCCCGTTTGGAGTTGTCTTGCTAGGTTTTGTGAGGGGTTTTCCTTCTTGGCAGGTTGTTGTTTGGTTGTGGTTTTTGTTCCAGGGCCTAGAGGAGTCACTGAGGCTTCCTGGAACTTTGTTGTGCATCTGCGGTTTGCCACCGGCCTGACCGGCAGAGTCCACCGGTCTGACCTGTGCCATCGGTCTGACCGGTGTGGTACAGACAGCAGGCTGTTCAGTTTTCCGCTGTGCGTTTGGGGTGTTTAGGTTCGGTTGGTTGAGTTGTTGGTTCCTAGGACCAGTAGCACTCCAGTGGCTACGTGGTCTTGGCCAACTTGGGTAGTTGAGTCGGAGACGTGTGTTGGAAGCCGTGTTCATCTTGTTGGAGTCTCTATCTCCTTCGAGAAGAATTTTTATCGGCTCCCATTCACTCCCCCCCTCTCTGGTTCGCCTAATCGGTCCTTCAGAGAATGAGGGGAAGAACGGAGATATCCCAGAACCACCAAAAACCTACCACAAAAATGCCTATGCTCCTAAGCCAAATCCTCTTAGGAACTGACTAGACACAACCCCAGCTCCACCCGTGTTTCCTCCACACATAGACAACTTCCAGAAACCCATCAAGTTCAAGAGTGACTTGGGGAATGAGTTCTTTGGGAAGAAGGGAGAGAAACCGAGTGAGGAGAAGCCAGAGCCCAAGGAGAGCCCAAAGTCATAGCCAAAACCAAAACCCTTCCATTGTGAGCATTGTGGGAGGGATGGGTACCTAGATGAGTTTTGCTTCAGGAGGAAGCATGAGGAGAGGTTTGCGAGGGAAATGGCAAACAAGGACAGGTACCGCCCTTCTCGTGGTGTGCCTGAGCCTAGGATGGTGCCAAGGGGCGTGGGAGTGGTGCGTACCATTTACCCTCAGGAGAGGTGTGAGTTTGTGCCTCGAGGTTAGCCACCACAGAGAGATGGTGGTAGGCGTGTTGGGTTTTGGCGTGGTGAGTTTTCTGGACGTTCCTTCGCTCGTGGCCAATACAAGTATGGGGGGAACGATCGCAGCTTTAGGTCCCAGAGGAGCTACGGGCCACGGTCTCCACCTCGTGGTACGCGTAGTCCTCCAAGGGGACGTGTGGGTGTTCCACCTAGGAGAGATAGGATGGATTTTGCTAACCCCACTTTTGAGCAAATGGCACGGCACTGGTTTGATTCATTTTGTACTAACCCCAGTGCTGAGTCGTTTGCTCACTCTCGCTCTCATTTTTTATTTTCAGGTGGGAGGCTTGGAGGGTTTTTGGTTGATGGACTCCAGTTGCTCTCGACACATGACCGGAGATCGAAGGTGGTTCTCCAGCCTCACCCCAGTGATGACCAAAGAGTACATCACTTTTGGGGACAATGGGAAAGGTAGAATGCTTTTCAGTGGGCACGGTGAAGGTGAGCGAGTCTGTGACTCTTAGGCGTGTTTCTCTTGTCAAGTCTTTAGGGTACAATCTTCTTTCGGTTTCCCAACTTCTTGATGAGGGTTTTGAGGTCCGTTTCAAAACGGGCGCTTCTCGTGTTTTGGATTCTCGAGGTGATCTTGTGTGCACGATCATCCCCGAGGGTCAGATTTTCAGAGCCAATTTTTCTCAGTGTGTCGGCTCTTCTCGTTGTTTGGTTGCTGGTGTTTCGGCGGAGCTTTGGAAATGGCATAGGAGACTAGGTCACTTGAGTTTTGACTTGTTGTCACGCTTGAGTCGGCTAGGTTTGGTCCGAGGATTGCCTAAGTTGAAATACCAAAAGGACTTGGTATGTGCTCCGTGTAGGCATGGTAAGATGGTCGCCGCCTCACACCCGCCTCTGACATCCGGTATGACAGAGAGGCCATGTGAGCTGTTCCATACGGACTTGGTTGGTCCAGCACGTGTGTGCTCGGCGGGTGGGAAATGGTATGTCCTGGTGATAGTGGACGACTATTCTCGCTATGCTTGGGTCTTCTTTTTGGCTGACAAGGGGGAGCCGTTTGGTTTTGTGCGAGATCTAATCTTGAGGTTGAAGAATGAGAGGAATGGAGATGCCATTCGAGCTATCCGTAGCGACAACGGCTCTGAATTTAAAAACTCTCATTTGGAAACCTTTTGTCGTGATTTGGGTCTCGAACATCAATTCTCTTCTCCCTATGTGGCTTGTCAGAATGGTGTGGTTGAGAGGAAAAATCGTTCCCTTTGTGAGATGGCTCGGACTATGCTCGATGAGCATAGGACTCCGAGGAGATATTGGGCTGAGGCGGTGAATACCGCGTGCCATGTTGGGAACCGGATTTTTCTTAGGGCCTTCTTGAACAAGACGTGCTATGAGCTCATGCACGGGCGAGCACCTAGAGTGAGCCATTTCAAGGCTTTTGGTTGTCGGTGCTTTATTCTCAAGAAGGGTAGGCTTGATAAGTTTGAGTCGAGGACTTCCGATGGGATCTTTTTGGGTTATGCGAGTCATTCTCGAGCATTCCGTGTGCTCAACCTTGATACTAACCTAGTCATGGAAACTTGCGAGGATACCTTCGACGAGACCCAACCATGCAGTTCGTCTGTCTTTGAGTGTGCAGGTGACGACGAGATTGGCAAAAAGATCTTTGAGGACGAGGAGGATGATGGTGATGATGAAGCTCCAGCCGAGCATGTACCCTCTACTTCCACTACGACGACTACGGTGCAGGATGGCCCATCCCCTACACCGACTACGATCCAGCAAGATCAAGTGGAAGCTGCAGCTGAGGGGGAGGTTGTTTCCAGGCGAGAGTCACCGAGGCGCGTTCAAGTTGATCATCCTCCCTCAAGAATCATCAGCGACATCAATGAACGTACGACACGGTCGAGGTCCAGAAATGCTTCTCACTTTGGTCATTCGGCTTTTGTTGCTACCTTTGAGCCGAAAGACATTGGACACACCCTCTCTGATCCTAATTGGGTGAACGCAATGCATGAGGAGTTAGAGAACTTTGAGAGAAACCAAGTTTGGGAGTTGGTAGAGCCACCACCACATTGCAAACCTATTGGGACAAAATGGGTGTGGAAGAACAAAGAGGCTGAGAATGGTGAGGTGGTGAGAAACAAATCGAGGTTGGTTGCTCAGGGCTATAGTCAGAAGGAGGGGATAGACTATGAGGAGACATTTGCTCCTGTAGCCCGTTTGGAGGCGATTAGGATCCTTCTAGCCTTTTCTGTGGCTAAAGGATTCAAATTGTACCAAATGGATGTGAAGAGTGCCTTCTTAAATGGGTTTTTAGAAGAAGAGGTGTATGTGAAGCAACCACCGGGCTTTGAGAGTGCTGAGTTTCCCCACCGGGTGTATAGGCTGAGGAAGGCATTATATGGGCTGAAACAAGCTCCCCGTGCTTGGTATGGCCGGTTGAGGGGGTTCTTGTTCAGCAAGGGGTTTGAGATGGGCAAGGTTGATAAGACTCTTTTTCTCCTCAGGCAGGGCAATGATATCCTAATTGTTCAGGTGTACGTGGATGATATTGTCTTTGGCAGCTCGTCTCACTCTTTGGTTGCGAGGTTTGCAGAGGACATGAGCAAAGAATTCGAGATGTCTATGATGGGAGAATTGCAGTTCTTTCTCGGGCTTCAGATCAAGCAGGCGAAAGAGGGAAGCTTTGTGCATCAAGCCAAGTACACGAAGGACATCCTCAAGAAGTTCAAGATGGACGACTCGAAGCCCCTGTCGACACCGATGAGTACGACTACAGCGTTGGATGCGGACGAGGACAGAGAGCCCGTGGACCAGAAGGAGTACCGGAGCATGGTCGGCTGCCTCTTGTACTTGACGGTGATGAGGCCGGACATTCAGTTTTCTGTGTGTCTGTGCGCTCGTTTTCAGGCGTCGCCGAGGACTTCACACCGGATCTTCGATACACTCCTGAGCTCGGCCTTTGGTACTCGGCGTCCTCTTCTCTTTCGCTTCTTGGGTTTTCGGATGCCGACTTTGCGGGGTGTCGAGTCGATAGGAAGTTGACTTTGGGGACGTGCCAGTTTTTGGGTTCTTCGCTTGTCTCTTGGTCTTCTTGCAAACAATCTAGTGTAGCTCAGTCTACCACAGAAGCCGAGTATGTTGCTGCCGCTAGTTGTTGCTCACAGCTTCTTTGGATCACACACACGCTGAGTGACTTTGGTGAGGAGTGTACCCATGTTCCTCTCATGTGTGATAGCACGAGTGCCATTAGTGTTGCCAAAAACCCCGTGCTCCACTCCAGAACCAAACATATAGAGGTGAGGTACCACTTCCTGAGAGACAATGTTGAGAAGGGAAACATAGACCTCATCCATGTGCCAACCGAAAAGCAGCTTGCCGATATCCTAACCAAGCCTTTGGACCAAGCTACATTTGCCCGTTTGCGAGGGGAGCTTGGTGTTCTTTTTCCTTTTTGAGCTTTGGTTGGGGGTTTGATGTACATCTCATGTTGCATTTTCATTTGTGTATCACATCATGCTTGCATCTTTGTATCATAGACTTCATATGTATCATATGAGATGTGCTTCTCCTATATACTTGGATCACCATGATGTGCTAGATATGAGATTGTGACTTTCCTAGTGATGCTCATATGATGGATAGCGATGCTCTTGATAGCTTTGGGATGTATGTGCTTGTGAATGGCTTTCTTTTGTAAAAATGCTATATATGATCCTCTCTTATGAGTTGAATGCCTTTCATGTTAAATTTGTGCACTTATGGCTATAGCTTGCTTAATTTGTGCTTGGAACCATGTTCTTTTCATTTGGGGTCAAAGACCCATCTATCATCATGAATGTTTAGCCTACATGCTACCTTGTGGAGAAGCCTAAGCTTCTTTTTGCCGTAAAGGCACTTCATGTACCATGCTTAATTTGTAAATCTTGAAATTGGTATATGAAATGCTTGTACTTGAAAAATATGCTTCCATGTCATGTATGCTTTAAATTCCTTATCTTGGGTGCTAAACCGTTGTATGATGTTCACCGTTGAGAAGTCTCACATTTAGAAGTGGACACATGGCTCGGTGGCTTTGACATGACATGAGATAGCTTGTAGGTGTTTGTGATGATCTTGTGATGAGAATTTGTAACCTGCCATGAAGTTTGTGAGTTATATGTTGTTTGTGCTCATTTTGATCATGTTTAGGTCTTATGCTCATGAGAGGGAAATTTTTGTGAAAATTGCTTCGCTTTGCTCATGGCTATGTACATGCTTATATGTCCCTATCTATCTTGTTGGCGATGCTTGTACTAAATTTGTGGCTATCTTGCTTGTCTATGTCTCAATTTAGCATGTTGTAGTGCTCTTTGTCTATTTGAGAAGCACAAGCTTGCATTTGTAGACTTGATTCATGCATTACCAACAAGGGGGAGAGATAGTACCCAATTCTTGCTTTGGGGAGAAAAGTTCTTGCATCCAGGGGGAGTTTTGCACCAAAGGGGAGAAATGCATTTGTTCAGGGGGAGCTTGCATTCATGTGCTTTGGAGCTCTTTGTGCCTGATTTTAGTTGTGCTCTTTTGCCGATGGTGTCGAGCCCTTTTGCCTCACCTTGAGGAGTCGACAATTTTGGAGCATTTAATCTCGGTTGTGTCGAGCCATTGCCCTTGTCTTAGGGGACCGAGATTTTTCTCTCTCAAGTGATCTTGTTTTGGCTTTTGTTTGGCTTTTGATCACTTGATTGAGTTTTTCATTCGTTTCTTTTCTTTTTCTCTTTTCTCTGAATTGGTTACTATGTGTGTGTTGTCAATGTACTCATCAAGGGGGAGATTGAGGACCGGAGCGTCCGAGGACCGGTGGATGGTCGCTCCCTGGTGTGATGAGTGATTGACAACGTGGTGTGGACTAACTCTTGGCCGAGTATTGTAGGTGCAGGTTGCGGCTTGACTCGCGTTGGTGCAGGTGAAGAGCGGGCGCGAAAGGTCTTAGCCTTGCGGGGCCTCCGAGGAGTGGAGAGACAAGTAGGCTCGGCTCGAGGGACCCGGTGGCCAGCGGGGTCAAGTGCGGGCCGCATGGTGGCAAGAAAAGCAAGATGAAGTCGTCAACCGGAGCCGGTGCAGGGTAGCGGCTCACGACCGGAGTCTGCATGCGGGGTTTGCGGCAGTTCACCACAAAATCGTCGGGTTACTTGGTGGAGCCACAAAACCAAGACCGAAGGCTCGGCGGGCGGAGACGGGATCCGGGTGCGTCGAGAGACTTCGAAGCGGAGGACACGCGTCGGGATCGCAAGGCTTGCGTCGAGGCTAAGCGAGGTGCGGTCGCCGGGCATCTGTCCGTTGGTGCTACGACGAGAATTCCCAAAGTGCCCTTCGGGGGCGTGTATCCTAGTATTGTGTAATAGGGGTAGTTTCGTCTTTCGGTTGCCTCCATATAAACTTAGAGGAGAGAGGATGGCAGCCATCTCTTGGAACCCTAGCTCATTTCCCTTTGCTATTTTCCCTTCCTATTTTCCTTAGGTTTTCCATAGGACTAGCTTGAGAGCTTCATGGTGAGATCTTGAGAGAGGGATGGATGTTGAGGAGGCAAGCTAGACCTTGTATGAATCTTTCATGGTGTGTATAGAAGGTTTGGCGTGATTCCTCAAGTGTTCTTGTTGCTCCTCCCGTTTTTCTTTTTCTGCGATTTTCGGAGGTATTTTTGGAGGTTTTTCGTTCGTCGCTCGATTCGTCGATTTGAGGGCGTTTCTCTCTGGATTTCTTTGAGGGGATCATGGGTGAGTGCCTTGTGCCTCTTTGTGGCTGATCTTGACCCCTCAAATGCCGGATTTGACCTTCGATTCGTTGATTTTCGGATGAACCCTAGTTCATAGTGTTCTTGGCAAGGATTTGCGATTCCGGGAGTTGTAGGGAGTTAGAGGCCGAAATTTTTGGGGTATATCCTCTCCTTGGGGTGTTCATCATCTCCCCAAAGTTTCGTCTCAAGGCTCCAAGTGGTTTGGGAGATTCATCGATCGAAAGTTTGGAGTTGACCCGCGGGTGTTTTTTTCTGGGCTGTCCAGGAAGTTCCAACCCTGAGGCTGTATGTTCCGGTAGGGGGCCGAAAGTTCCGACAATATCTTCCGTTGAGTCTCAGGCTTGGTCCGGAAGTTCCGACCTCTTGGTCGTATGTTCCGGTAGGTTGCTGCAGTTCTAGGTTTTGCCGAAAGTTCCGACAATATCTTCCGATGGAGCTCGGGCTTGGTCCAGAAGTTCCGACCTCTTGGTCGTATGTTCGGGTAGGCTGCTGCAGTGCTCGGTTTTGCTCCATTTTGTTCGCGGTTGTTTCCATCTTGTGTCCAAGCTTTTCAATCCTTGTTCTAGGGTCTCTAGAGAGGTGTGTGCTTCCTTCCGCTTGTTTTTGTGTGACTCTTGGAGTTGCGATTGGGACATAGGCCGAGTTCTTTGAAGAAGAATTTTTATCAGCTCTCATTCACTCCCCCCTCTGGTCGCCAATCCGGTCCTTCAGATTCTTTATGCAGGTCTGAAATTGGTCCGAAGTGAACCTCCTGGATCCTTATTTCGAATAGGTGGTTCTTGGTTTTCAAGCTGGTCCGATCGGACGTCCGAACGAAATCCTCCTGAATCCTTGGTTCGAACTGATGATCCTTGGTCTGACTGCATCTTGTTGTTCATTTCATCTCCATATTTAGTTGTACCGTCATCTTCGTGTATATGACTAAGGACAACCAAAGTAGAACATTTAGGTAGTATAAAATTCTCACATATGTTAAAATGAAATTCACAAAGTAGCGCGTGCACCTCTGGTCGTAGCTTCATAGCTCGACTACATGTAATTGGTGTAGTTTGACTTGTACGTTGTTTCATCTTGTCTAATAAAGTAGTCATCTTGCTTGAACAAGTCGACATGCTTGTCAGTGTGGTCAGCGTAGTCATATCACTTGACATTGCGGTCGTGGTAGCGTCGGATACCCTCCAGGTACCTTGCTGACTGGATGAGGGCAGCGCAACCTGCTTCCTCGAGGTTGTCGATGTCAACCCGTCTGCTGTCTTCTGAGACGCCTTCGTCGTATTGTTCAACCGCCGGGGATTCCCAGATCACGTCGACGGGTAGTATAGCATCAGAGCCATAGACCAGGAAGCAGGGCGACTGCCTAGTTGGCTTGGTAGGTTGAGTACGAAGACCCCAGAGTGCGTTGGGTAGTTCCTTGATCCACTTGCCTCCCTTGGTGTTGGCAGCAACGTGCAGTCGCTTCTTGAGGGTGTCGAGAACCATCCCGTTGGCGCGCTCCACCTAGCCGTTAGTGCGCAGGTGAGCGACTGAGACGTACCGGACATCGATCCCGCTGTTCTCGCAGTACTCCCAGAACTGGTGGTTGTTGAAGTTGGAGCCTAGGTCTGTGATGATGCGATGAGGTAGCCCGTAGCGATGCACGAGTTCATCCAAGAAGTCGAGTACTCTATCGACCTTTGGGCAGGTGACTGACTTGACTTCGATCCACTTCGTGAACTTGTCGATAGCCACCAGAACTATGTTGAATCCTCCTTGCGCAGTTGGCAGAGGCCCAATCATGTCGAGCCCCCAACAGGCGAACGGCCATGTTGGTGGTATCGTGACTAGCTTATAGGCTAGGACATGTTGCTGCTTGGCGAAGAATTGGCACCCTTGGCATTTCCTGACGAGTTCTTCTGCATCCGTGAAGACGCGTGGTTGCCGCAGACACCTTTGTGGATCTCCTCCGAGATGTCCTTTCCTTCTTCCCGAGGTACGCACTTCATGAGTACTCCAGAAGTTACACCTCGCCTGTAGAGCTTGTCTCCAACTAGTACGTAGGTCTTGGCTCGTCAAACGAGTTGTTCTGCCTCGTTCTTGTCGGAAGGAACCTTCTGCTCGCGGATGTAGTCGATGAACGGTTGCCTCCAGTCCACGTCGATCATCAAGACCTCCTGAGTGGGCTGGGATGGCCCAGGATCAGTGGTCGTTGGTGCCTGCTCCGGGATGGATGGCGTGTGTAGTTCAAGGACAAAGACCCCCGCTAGTACTTGAGCGCGAGTAGAACCAAGCTTTGACAGGACGTCCGCTGCAACATTGTTGTCGCGGACGACATGATGGAACTCGAAACCATGGAACTTGTTCTCGAGCTTGCGAACTTCTAGGTAGTAGGCGTCCATGTTCTCCTTGTTGCGGTCCCAGGAGTCGTTGACCTGGTTGATCACCACAGCGGAGTCATCGTAGACTAGTAGTCGCTTGATGCCCAATGAGATTGTGAGACGGACCCCGTGAAGTAGAGCTTCGTACTAGGCTTCGTTGTTTGAGACCTTCCAGAAGATCTGTAGAACGTACTTGAGTTGTTCGCCCTTTGGTGAGATCAGGAGTACCTCTGCGCCCGCGCCCTCGAGCTTGAGTGAGCCATCAAAGTACATCACCCAATGCTCAGGTCGTTTTGTTGGTGTGGGTAGTTGATTCTCCTGCCACTCTGCCGTGAAGTCGACTAGAGCTTGAGACTTGATGGTTGTTCGTGGCTTGAAGTCGATGTTGAGGGCACCAAGCTCGACCGCCCACTTGGAGATTCTCCTGGTGGAATCCCGGTTGTGGAGTATATCACCGAGCGGGAAGTCTGTGTTCACAGAGATCGAGTACTCCTGGAAGTAGTGCCGTAGCTTCCGCGAGGTGATGAGTACTGCGTAGAGTAGCTTCTGAACCAGTTGGTACCGGGACTTGGACTCGGACAGGACCTCACTGACGAAGTAGACTGGTCACTGGACTAGGTAGGCATGGCCTTCTTCCTGCCGCTCGACGACGATGGCAGTACTGACCACGTGAGTAGTCGCAGCGAGGTAGAGCAGTAACTGCTCCTTTTTGCGAGGAGCCATGAGGACTGGTGGTTTAGACATGAAGTCTTTGAGCTGCGTCAGAGCTTGATCAGCTTTCGCAGTCCACGCGAACTTCTCTTGGTGCTTGAGTAGCTTGAAGAAGAGTAGTCCCCGCTCTCCTAGCTTTGAGATGAATCTGTTCAGGGCCGCCATGCACCCGGTAAGCTTCTGGACATCCTTGATACAAGTTGGAGCCTTCATGCTGGTGATGGCGGAGATCTTCTCGGGATTAGCTTCGATGCCACGATCGCTGATGATGAAGCTGAGTAGTTTCCCTGAAGGTATGCCGAAGACGCACTTGTTGGGGTTGAGCTTCCATTGGTACTCCTGTAGAGATGCGAAAGTCTCTTCAAGATCAGCGATGAGTGTGTCTGAGTTCTGGTCTTGACGACCACGTCATCCACGTAGGCTTCGACGTTCTTGTTGAGCTGCTTCTTGAAGCCGGCCTGGATAGCTCGTTGGTAGGTAGCGCCTGCGTTCTTCAACCCGGACGACATCGTCGTGTAGCAGTAGCCGCCGAACGGGGTGATGAACGCGGTCTTCTCCTGGTCTTCTTCCTTGATTGCAATCTGGTGGTATCCTGAGTAGCAGTCGAGGAAGCAGAGCAGGTCGCAGCCCACCGTGGAGTTGTTGACGGTTCAAAACCGTGTTGAAGTTCACCTCAAGCGTACGAGTGACTTGGTGCCTTTTTCACCAAGGAGGGTCCCCAAGGTTTGTTAGTCCAAGGATCGGAAGCAAACTCCTAAGGTTCTCTACCTTATCTAGTCAATCTAACCTAACATGAAGCATCGCTTGCATACAAAGGGGTAAACCTAATAGATATGAGTGATAGCATATAGGTCGATCACATCCACAAACATAGGCTAGGTAAAGTGCAACAAAAGGGGTAACTAGGCCTATCGCCTTCTAGTTATAGTTCCAGCTAAAGAGCAACAAATCAAGCATCTCATCTAATAGCATCCTTAAATTCCTACCTCCGGTCTTCCTCCCGAAAACATCCGCCTTTCGAAACCTTCGTCCTGTCACGACGCGCCCCTATTCATGCGCGGAGTCTAGGGGCACGTCCAAGTGAACGTGTCTACAAACCATGAAGGATCCACATACTAGATCTAATCACCATGATTACATAAAGTATGCTAAGTAGTCTAACCATGCATTAGACTAAGGAATAAGCATATTCACAATTGGTAGAAAGCATGAACGGAGACATGGAATCGCTTAAAAGATCGGATGACAAGATTTATCATTACTCACATGAAAGTATGCATTACATCATCACCACCGAGGCCATATCTATGATGACGTATGTGTAGCTCCGGAACTCCACCATGGCTCAACCGTGCAAGGAGTCCATAGTGGCTAGGGTAGCCCTAGGCCATCTCCTAGACAACTTCGAAGACTCGCGGCGGCCGTCGTCTCCCTCTGGTGCTTGCTTCTAGGTTTCGCCGAATTGTGATGAATGGATCGATTCCAACCCCCTCCTTGGGCACCCAAGGGCTTGTATTTATGCCCTTGGGGAGCCTTGGGGCGTGCTCCACCTTGCCTTGCACGAGATCCTCCTTGGGAGAGAAGCAAACTTGGTTTCCATAAAATTAGCCTCGTCCAGATTTTCCTGATTCGTAGCCCTTCCTTGCCGGCACCATATCTCCCACGTCCGGACTCCAAATAATGCAAATTCAGTGTCCAGGTTGTGTGCCACGAAATTATCTTCAACTTTGGTATTCATTGCTTTCCTTGGAAACGAAGATAAGATCCCAAAATAGCCTCGGAAGATATCTGTCTGATTTCGGGGGCCATATCTCCTAGCTCCTTGACCCGAATTGGGCTTTCCATATGTCCAAATTGAAGCTATCGTCGAGGCCCACAACTTTGGTAGTCAAACTTTTGTCATTAGAGGCCGTTTAAGTCTCCGAATCTGCACCGAAAGATCATGCTGTTCTGGGCTGCGAGAATATCTCTCGGGCTGAGTTGATCTCGTTGGTAAACCTCCTAATCCCCGGAGTTTTACGTGTTGATGCTTCGGTCCTTGGGTCATTTGGAGTCGTGTTCACTTCATGTCTTGACTTGTGACGGGCTTCATGATCTTCTCATAAAGTGCTTGATGAACTTATCCCGAAAGTCTCCTCTTTAACGTTGATTTCCTGCGTAAACAATAAACTCCAAAAACCACATGCAAGTGTGAACTTGTTACATCATTAGTATGCCTAGTGGCAGGTTAGTTATAATTCAAAGCTCAAACCAAAGTGTAACAAGTGGTCTTGGTTAACGGAAATCGACCGTCAACATACCCCCATGCTTAAACCTTGCTCGTCCTCGAGTAAGCCTTTAATGGATGTCAGTATTGCCTTTCAATGTTCATACCTTGCACTTGATCATACATGAGAAAACATAATGCTCTCCAAGTTTGTATTTGTTAAAGTTCCATAATGTAGCTAGCTTTCATCTCTATGGAGGGTAGATATTTTAGCTCTTTCCACAAGTAATTAATCTTGCTCTCAAATTTTAAACAAATCTCGAAAATTTTGAAAATAAAGAGCGGGATGAAGAGAAAATTGCTTTACCAAGATCAATAATAAACCTCCTTGCATCTTGCTCATGAACGCTCATCTCATCTTGTCTCTCAAGCCTACATGTTCTACTCCTTTCCTCTCTCAAATATTTGGTGGAAGGTTTTACATGGAGCTATGGGAAAGTTTAGTCCTACCAAGATATTATAGTTGAAATATTATCAAAACAAGACAAGATTCTCATGGACTTACCAAGACTCATCAAAAAGGTTATTGGAAAATAATGTTCCATGGAGGGGGAAGAGAAAAACACACACTTTTTAGATAGGTGGACATGTGCAAATGGCAAAGGGTGATCCCGAGGCACAAGCGAAGTCCTCATTATCGGATTGCACATGGTTGGAAAGATGAGTATGGGTCTTGATCTTGAAATCCTTTTGAAATTTCCAAATGTAGCTAGAGAACCGGGGAGCTTTATTATATTTATTATTTTTTTTCTCATCATACTTTTCCTTATTTATATTTTTTTCTTTCATCACTTTTTTCTCTTCTTTTTATCTTTTTTTTTGTTTTTTACTCCCCTTGAACTCTAGACTACACTAGTACTTCCTTGGCAACCCCCCATGCTTCGACGTTGCTCGTCCCGGAGCAAAGAGGTGATGATTGTGCCAAGGTAAGTGCTGAAATTCTTGTATTTTCTTGAAGAGAGATACTTGAAACCTTCTAGGGATCCTTTTATGGAGGTCTCCCAAAATATTGCTCCACTTGACGACACCTTCCTTGTAATCTTCTTCGAAATATTCATCCATACTCAAAGTTTTGGGTTGTGGTCAAGGAGGTATACACAAAAAGATATTTTGGGTTTATGGGTGGATATCCGACGAGGTTTGCGAAATTCCCGATGTGGAAACTCACAATGAACGGATAGAAAAGGCTAGCATAAAGATAGATATGCAAAAACGGAATGACCAGCTTCTTAGTCTTGAGCCAGAGAAATGAAGCCTTGAATCAATGCACCTAAAAATAAATCTTGTATACTAAGGTTTTTGCACACAATGAATATAAGGCTTTGGATAGGTTGAGCAAAATGCAAGTGGTATCAAAAACAAGGTTAGCATATCTTTTAAGAACAAAAATAAATGATCTTTGATTCATTAAAAAATGAGAGCAATGAAAAATACTATGGGTCCCAAGTTATCATAACCTCCACAAAAGATTAGGCTAGCATTAATTTAATTTTCAGATCATATTTAAAGAGATCACTAGCTTAATCATATATAAACCAAGCACAAGAATGAACAAAGTGGCATAAATCATCATGTATCCATAAGTAAGAGCATACAAGATATTATCATGGTGAGCTCAAGGTAACGGTGATTATTATTGAAAAGAAAAACAAACTTAGGTTGTACTCCTAGTAGCCATGTTATTCTAAAGAGAGATATATGAAGGTTGTATCTAAGGTTTGTGGAAAGCACATACATATATGCAGACATATAGAAAGACAAGAACAAAAAAGGGTCGAAGAATTGTTACCGTCCTTTGATGCTTGAAGTGTAGCACGGCCTCCCCCATGCTTAAGCATTGTGCTTGACATGGAAGAAGAAAATTAGCATCCTGTGGCAACCGTGATCTTTGTTCTCCATGCGGTCTTCTTATGTCCACCAAGTCCTCCCCCATGCTTAGCATGTTGCTAGGCATGGAAGATGATAAACCATCTTGTAATTATTGCAGTCCTACCACCATATGTGGAGATCATCATTGTACTCTTCACTTGATCGTCCTTCAACGTCCACCCTTGTTACAAGCCTTAGTCCCAATCGTTTCTCAACTCGTCTTCACCTCGTTCCATGTTGTCCTTTATCACTGCTTCAACTTCCACGAATTTTTCTTCATCTTCCAGAACAGAACATGTACTTAACCATCACTCCATTGTAAAGTTCTTGAAATTATCTTTCCAACAAGTGGTCATTCACCCAAATCGGACTCCAAACAAGAGAGTTACGCCCTTTTTACTCCATCAATGCAAACTGTCCCAAGCTGATTTCAGACCGTGTGACGCCCAAAGATTTGGTTATAACTCCTTGCACGAGCCTCCTAAAATGTTGAATCTCGATGCATTGGAAAGAAGACTTAGTGGACCTCCTGAATATCCAAATTTTCCTCTTTTGTACATCTCTGAACATGTGCTTAATTTTGATGAGGACAGCGGTGTTTCCTCTGGGAATTTGGAGGTGTTGACGATCTTAGTTCCATCTTTTATCACTAACTCATGGGAGCGGTTCGTCATGCCTACAAAACAACTCTAAAGCACAAAGTACCCCCGAGGTGATGGTCGGGAATACTCACTCTATGCTAACAAACCAAAGTCATCCCCTAAGATCTCAACTTGTGGCATAGTTAATCTAGTGAAAGAAAAATTACAACCTAATGGGTGTACATGTGTGCAAGTGTGTATGCAAATGAAAGGATGATATAAAAACAAAGACAATGTTTACACCAAATCCTAAGCTCCATGCTTACAAAGTGGTTGCCAAACTTCTCCCTTGCCATAAAGATTTATTAACCAAGGTCAAAACACCATGCTTATCTCGAGATTAGTAATTCCTTACAACGCAAGAAAAGTAGGGCGCATTGCAAAGTTTTCAAACCAACCAATGTAATAAGATAGCAAGGTATATAAAACTGAATGATGGTGGTCCCCAATCATGTCTAAAGACCATGTTTACACAAGATTGCAAAAAATAGTAATGCATGTCGACAAGCATTAACATAGATATGAAAGCATTCATCATAAAGTTTCACAAAAAGACCAAGCTAGCATAAAGGTGATGATGACAAAGAGATGGATGCAAAATGCAAATGCAAAAAGTTAGCACAAACAAACATTAGCAAGGTTTGAAAAACACTTTTGATGCGGTCTACAATAAGCAAAGGACAAAGCTTGATCTCACACTTCATACGAAGTAAGCATTGTCAACAAGGAAGTCACCCATCGAAAAGAATCAATCAACCAAACTAACAAGGTTTAAGGGTAGGTTATGGGTATCCTATATTTTGGCTCAAACAAGGATTTTGAAGAGAGGAAGTCATGTATAGAAATTCTAACTAAGGTGGTGCTACGAGTCCTTTAATGAAAAACAAACCTATGGTTATAGGATGTCTAAAGGTGTGAAAGGTTTTTCCTAAGGATTTTTATGGGGAGGCTAGTCAAAGTTTTTAGTTAGAAAAGAGGAAAGGGATAGACTTGTTCAATCTGAATGGTGACGGCAAACGGTCAACACAAGCAATCCTACCACTAATGGCTATGGTTTTTGGTGGGGGCTATGGGAAGGCTTAGGTTGGATAGACAAAAAGTTAGATCAACACAACATGCAATGCAATATAACATGGATGAACAAAACAACATGATAAAGTGGTTGTCTAAAACAAAAACAAAAGTTAGCCTAAATTAACTAGCCACAAGGTTTAGGATTAAAGGATGGTTCCAACTTCATATTTCTCTCTAAAAAGACACAAAAGAAAAACAACTCTAAACACTAATAGGCACACAAAAAGGGTCTACAAACTTTCCAAGATCAAATAACAAAGTGCTCCCTCAATAGCAATTTAAATTAAACAACATGGTGTTGTGGTATTTATTAGAGCAATGGTACAATGTTACTTGATGTTTCTTTTTGAGATCACAATGTAGACGGTCATAATATATATAAACATAAACAAAAGAAAATGGGTTGCCTCCCGCAAAGCGCTTCATTTAAAGTCATAGAGCTTGACTTTCTTACGTACCTCCTCGTGGTCGTGAAGCCATGGTCCTTCATGTAAGATTTGAAGATGTTCATGCAGCTTTGATCCACTCTCCATGCTTGACACGATCATTTTGCTTGATGAGAGGCTTGCCCGATCGTCTCTTGCATCATCATCCCCTCCTTTTCCTTTGTTCTTCGTCGCTGCCTCTCTTTTCATGAATTTTACTCTCTGTCCAGATTAGATCATGTAGCAAACAATAACTTCCACGTGTGGCGCATGAAATTATCTTTCCATCAAGTCTTTGTTGGCCCCCAACGGACTCCGAACAAGTGAGTTACGCCCGTTTTACTCCAACGCTGCAATCTGTCCAAAGATTTCAGACTGCTCAGCGCCTAATGTTTTCGCCATATCTCCTTGTACGGGTCTTCAAATTCGTCAATCTCAGAGGCGCTGGAATCGGCACTTGATGGAGCTTCTGATTTTCAACTTTATCCTTCTTCTACATATCTGAGCAGGTGCTCAAAACTGATGAAAACAGCGACGTCATCTTCGAGGTTCGGGGAAGGTGATGGACGGGCTTGCAATTCCTTTGGGGCATGGGTTCTCTCATCTTATTAAGGTTTAATGACCTGCATGGTTAGTGAAACTCGGGTTTTCTCCCGACACACGCTCTTTTAAGGTCACGATCTTGACCAAGAACAAAGAAAGTCTAGGATTTGCAACACATAAAATAAACATATGCAATCATAACCACAATTTAAAAGTTAGATGAACAAAATGTGATTAAAGGTTGCATAAGTTTCTTGCTTAGCGCTAAGGCTCTCATTAGGCATGGGTTCATTAGGCATGCAAATTAACAAAGTTAAAACACAACATAGCCTCTTTATCGTTCTCAAGAAATTCTAGCCTATCATGATCATCAAAAGTGCAAGGCATAGAATCAAACATACTATTGGTCATGAACATGAATATCTCAAAAGAAAGTTATCATATCCAAAAGTACCTTGAGAGTTTAATGTGCACCTTAGCCTTGGAGCTTTTCATTGTGAGTGGTCCTTCGGAGTTGAAAACGAACGATCCTCGATGATCGGAGGTGGCTCGCGTAGACTTCTTCAATCTCTCCCTTCGTGCCACATGTCGTCAAGGTCACTATATGTAGGATCACTCCTCTTAATTTGTGGGCTCACACATCTCTTAAGTGTCTTCATGTAACTCCATGAGCCTTCGTGTGAGAGCCCAAAGTGTCCGCGCTATTGGATGTTGTCCTTTGTGTGTAATCCTTCGTGGTCTTCTCCAAACAACTCCTTGCGTCGGATTGTCGCCAACTTGTGTCTTCATTTGCCAATGCTCCAGGGGTCTTTGTTTTGTTCCAAGCCTCTGAATTTCTTCATGTGTGGTCTTGTGGAAGCATTGCCCAAACTTCTCTTTGTTGTTGTCGTCCTCATCTCCACTCTCTTGTTCTCATCGCGATGCTGCTGCCTCTTACTCGTGGATTTCCCCCTGTATAAATAACAGAACATATACCAAAATATAATTCTATTGAAAAATTTATAAAATTACCTTTCCAATGGGTACTCATCCATCTTAATCGGAGTCCATATGAGGGAGTTGTGGCTGTTTCACTTCAGTTTTGCTTGCTGTCCAGAAATTTCAGGACGTGCAACCATCGGTGATTCGGCCATATCCGCTTGTAGGAACCTCCGATTGACTTGATTCTTGACTCGTTGGAAGCGTAACCTCGTGGGGCTTCTAAATATCCAAAGATATTCTGTTGTTCTTCCCTTGAGGCTGTGCAAACTTGATGCGAACAGAAACTTCGAAGATGTTGACGAGCTTGATCTTGTGATCTTGGGGGCACCGTGATTGCTTCCAATACCTATTGCTTGAACAAACGATTCTCCACAAAACATTAGTTTTAAAATTTTAATTGACACATTGACTTATCTTGTTCATGTCCTCTTGTGTAGGGTGTGGGCTCGATAGCGGATGATGGGCCACTAACAAAAGTTAGCACCTACCACTAAAGAGTGAATCTTATTGTTGCGTTCGTCTTGTCGGAGCGGATGGTGGACTTCTCGAAGTCCAAGGTTTGTGTCTAGCTTTTCACCTGCCTTCAAGGACACAAACAAGAAAGCAAGCGTATATGCAATGATAAAAATTAGGGTTAGTAAAATAGAAAGGTAGATCGCCCAGGGTTCGAGTTGCCGACCCCCGACAACGGCGCCAGAAAAAGGGGCTTATTGACGGTTCAAAACCGTGTTGAAGTTCACCGCAAGCGTACGAGTGACTTGGTGCCTTTTTCATTAAGGAGGGTCCCCAAGGTTTGTCAATCCAAGGATCGGAAGCAAACTCCTAAGGTTCTCTACCTTATCTAGTCAATCTAACCTAACATGAAGCATCGATTGCATACAAAGGGGTAAACCTAATAGATATGAGTGATAGCATATAGGTCGATCACATCCACAAACATAGGCTAGGTAAAGTGCAACCAAAGGGGTAACTAGGCCTATCGCCTTCTAGTTGTAGTTCCAGCTAAAGAGCAACAAATCAAGCATCTCATCTAATAGCATCCTTAAATTCCTACCTCCAGTCTTCCTCCCGAAAACATCCGCCTTTCGAAACCTTCGTCCTGTCACGACGCGCCCCTATTCATGCGCGGAGTCTAGGGGCACGTCCAAGTGAACGTGTCTACAAACCATGAAGGATCCACATACTAGATCTAATCACTATGATTACATAAAGTATGCTAAGTAGTCTAACCATGCATTAGACTAAGGAATAAGCATATTCACAATTGGTAGAAAGCATGAACGGAGACATGGAATCGCTTAAAAGATCGGATGACAAGATTTATCATTACTCACATGAAAGTATGCATTACATCATCACCACCGAGGCCATACCTACGATGACGTATGCGTAGCTCCGGAACTCCACCATGGCTCAACCGTGCAAGGAGTCCATGGCGGCTAGGGTAGCCCTAGGCCATCTCCTAGACAACTTCGAAGACTCGCGGCGGCCGTCGTCTCCCTCTGGTGCTTGCTTCTAGGTTTCGCCGAGTTGTGATGAATGGATCGATTCCAACCCCCTCCTTGGGCGCCCATGGGCTTGTATTTATGCCCTTGGGGAGCCTTGGGGCGTGCTCCACCTTGCCTTGCATGAGATCCTCCTTGGGAGAGAAGCAAACTTGGTTTCCATAAAATCAGCCTCGTCCAGATTTTCCTAATTCGTAGCCCTACCTTGCCGACACCATATCTCCCACGTCCGGACTCCAAATAATGCAAATTCGGTGTCCAGGTTATGTGCCAAGAAATTATCTTCAACTTTGGTATTCATTGCTTTCCTTGGAAACGAAGATAAGATCCCAAAACAGCCTCGGAAGATAATCTGTCTGATTTCGGACTTGTCTGCGCAGCTGGCATTTCGGGGGCCATATCTCCTAGCTCCTTGACCTGAATTGGGCCTTCCATATGTCCAAATTGAAGCTATCGTCGAGGCCCACAACTTTGGTAGTCAAACTTTTGCCATTAGAGGCCGTTTAAGTCTCCGAATCTGCACCGAAAATCATGCTGTTCTGGGCTGCGAGAATATCTCTCGGGCTGAGTTGATCTCGTTGGTAAACCTCCTAGTCCCCGGAGTTTTACGTATTGATGCTTCGGTCCTTGGGTCATTTGGAGTCGTGTTCACTTCGTGTCTTGACTTGTGACGGGCTTCATGATCTTCTCATAAAGTGCTTGATGAACTTATGCCGAAAGTCTCCTCTTTAATGTTGATTTCCTGCATAAACAATAAACTCTAAAAACCACATGCAAGTGTGAACTTGTTACATCATTAGTATGCCTATTGGCGGGTTAGTTATAATTCAAAGCTCAAACTAAAGTGTAGCAAGTGGTCTTGGTTGACGAAAATCGACCGTCAATAGGAGTTGATGACCTGATCAATCCGCGGCAACCCGAAGGGGTCCTTGGGGCAGTGCTTGTTGAGGTCGGTGTAGTCGACGCACATCCTCCACTCGTTGGTGTTCTTCTTGCGGACGAGGACGGGGTTGGCGAGCCACTCAGGATGGAAGACTTCTCTGATGAAGCCAGCCACAAGTAATTTGGCGAGTTCCTTCTTGATTGCGTCCCGTCGGTCGTCGGTGAAGCGGCAGAGATGTTGTCCCTTGAGGGTAGCTTTAGGATCGACGTTGAGTGAGTGCTCGATCAGCCTCCTGGGCACACCTGGCATGTCCGCTGGCTTCCACGCGAAGATGTCTCGGTTAGCCCGAAGGAAACTGACGAGCGCGTCTTCCTATTTGGGGTCTAGCCCTACGCCGATCATGGTAGTCTTGCTGTTGTCACCTTCCGAGGTCAACGGCCTTCAACTGCACTTCCTCTTGAAGGACCGGAACAGCGAACCAGAGAGGGGGGAGTGAATGGGAGCCGATAAAAATTCTATTCAAGAATTTGGCCTATGAACCCAAAGTCACTTGGATACCTCCGTTAACTTCTCTTGCCAAATCCACGTAGCCACTGGAGTGCTACTGGATCTAGGAGCAAGATCTAACCAACAGCCTCTGAAAACACTCAGCAGAAAACAACACGAAACAGCTGCTGGAAGCCAAGACCGATCAGGTCGGTTTCTTAAACCGGTCAGACCGATTCTTTGGGACTTAGCCTCTCACAGGCAGGGGAAACCGGTCAGACCAGTTTTGCAAATCGGTCGGGCCGGTTTTGTCTAGGAAATCCCCAAAAGACCTTCGAGACCAAAAGCCAGCAAAACCACCTCAAGAACCTTCCAGACTTTGAACAGGAAAAGCCATAGCCTGAAGAAAACTCTCCTATTCAAAACTCTTCACGACAACCCACTGGGGCCAAACCGGTCAGGCCGGTTTTGCCTGGACAGTCGGGAAGAACTCAGCCCGCGGGAAAAACTCAACCTTCTCCTTGATCGATCTCCCGATTCGTTCCACGGATTCAAGCGAGACTTTGGGGATAACTGGGGTACCTCGTGGGCTACCTTTGGCTAGAAGCTCGGTCCCCAAAACCTACCCAATCAAGAGGAATCGGAAGTCAACCCTCAAGAACACCTTTCCAAGAACTCCACCGAAAACCACCAAAACGAAGCTATTTCAGAGGGTTTGTTGGAGCAAAGTCACCAAGCAAAGGGGCACAAGGTCCTCACATGTGACATCCAACAAGAATCCCTCAAAGAAACGCCTCCAAAACTTCACCACGAAAATAGCCAAGAAAAGCTCCGAAAATCACCAAAAAGGGAAAACGGGAGAGACACAATCAAGCCTTGAGGAACCACGCCAAATCATCTATACATACCATGAAGGATCATACAAGGTCTAGCTTGCCTCCCGATCATCCATCCCTCTCTCAAGATCTCACCATGAAGTTCTCAAGCTAGTCCTAGAAAACCTAAGAAAAATAGGAAGGAAAATAGTAAAGGGAAAATGAGCTAGGGTTCCAAGAGATGGCTGCCATCCTCTCTCTACTTAGTTTATATGGAGGCAACCAAAAGACGAAACTACCCCTATTACATAATACTAGGATACACGCCCCCGAAGGGCACTTTGGGAAATCTTCGTCATAGCACCATCGGACGGATGCCCGGTGACCGCACTTCGCTTCGCCTCGACGCAAGCCTTGCGATCCTGACGCGTGTCCTCCGCTTCGAAACGTCTTGATGCCCTGCGACTCCAAACCGGTCAGACCGGTTTCACCAACCGGTCAGACCGGTTTTGGCCTGACAGCCACACCGAGTCTTCGGCCTTGGCTTTGTGGCTCAGCCAAGCAACCCAGTGGTTTTCTGGTGAACCACTGCAAACCCCGCGAACTTGATGTAGCCTCCGCCAATCACCACTCATGACTTGGCTCCCACAAAGTCCCGGCTCGACCTTGGTTTTGAGGCTCAACCAAGAAACTGTCCATGACTTGGTCTTGCTGTTCTTGCCACCATGCGGCCCGCACTTGACCCCGCTGGCCACCGGGTCCCTCGAACCAAGCCTACTTGTCTTCTCCACACCTGGAGGCCTCACTGGCAACGACCTTTCGTGCTTGTTCTTCACCTGCACCAACACCAGTCAAGCCGCAACCTGCACCTGCAATACTTAGCCAAGAGTCAGTCCACATGACGTTGTCAATCACTCATCACACCAGGAAGCGACCATCCACCGTTCCTCGAACCACACAGGATCTCACCTCTGTTGGTTGAGGCTTGTTGGCAGTGTCGGTCTTCTCGGGTATCTTGAGTTCATTCGGAGTGAGCTTCTTTGATGCAGTGAAGATCTCCATCATCACGTTGGGTATTTGAGTAGTTGTTGCGAACTCCACAACTTCAGTTTCGTAGTCGTAGGATCGCTTCAAGTCCCCTTGTAGCGCGAGTACTCCCTTGGGACTTGGCATCTTGAGTACCAAGTACACGTAGTGTGGGATCACCATGAACTTGGCCAGAGCTGGTCTGCCGAGGATGGCATGGTAGGATGTCTCAAAGTTGCAACCTCGAACTTGATGTACTCGGTGCGGTAGTTCTCCTGTGTCCCGAAGGTGACTGGCAGAACCACTGAGCCGAGTGGTATAGCCGCGTTCCCTGGGACAATGCCGTAGAAGGGCGACGTGCTCCTGGTGAGCATGCCGGTGATGTCGAGCTTCATCTTCTTCAAGGTCTTGGTGAACAGGACGTTAAGTCCACTTCCACCGTTGATGAGTACCTTGGTGAGTCTGGAGCCTACGACTACTGGGTCCAGGACGAGTGGGAAGCGTCCTGGCTCAGAGAAGCTTGTCCATTGATCCGCGTGTGAGAAGGTGATGAGTACCTCCGACTAAGGATGGCAGTTTTACCCACGGGTAAGGGTACCCGTGGGTACCCTACCCTGTTGGGTAAGGGTAAGGGTATAGAATTCTACCCGCGGGTAAGGGTACGGGTATAAAATTCTACCCGCGGGCAAGGGTAAGGGTATGAAACTCTACCCATGGGTTACCCAAGGGTACCTGCACTAAAGAAGCATAGAAATATTTGACCCAAGTAGGCCCATATATCCTAACCCTAGCAGCACATCCCTTCCACCATTGGTATGTACTGACTTCACATGTTCCACTTTCTTTCCAAAGTATAACTTGAATTGATCTAATGTCTATTATTTTGTGTTCTCAGGATGATGTTGAGGCTGACATCATTGATCCATGACTCATTGACTCGCAAGAATGCATCATAATTTGATCTTATTTCTTATGTTCGGATGTTGTAATTTCTTATTTGACTTATTTATGTATCGATAAGTGTGTGATTGTGAATTTTGAGACTTATTTAGCTATCAAATGATTATTGTACTCTTAGATATGAACTTAATGACATGTCTATGTTAATACCCATCGGGTACCCTTTTACCCTGCGGGTACGCTATGGGTAAGGGTAAGGGTAAGGATTTTTACCCGTTACGTTTGGCGGGTAAGGGTACAAAAGAGATAGACGGGTATGCCAACGGGCGGGTAAATACTTTACCCTTACCCTACCCTGCCCATTGCCATCCCTACCTCCGACCACCTGAGATGTGTCGGTGTCGCTGGTTCAATGTTCAAGACCTCGCGTAGAGTTAGCTTCTGCGCTCGCTTGGTGGGGTAGCCACCAAAGAGGACGTTGACCGTCTTGTCGGTTATTGGAAGTCATCGTTGCCTTCATTGACTTTGCCCTTGCCCTTCTTGTCATGAGGGTGGCATGGCTCCGGAGTATCCTTGAGTGCCCACCGCAGCTGGTAGCACTGTTCGGTAGTGTGGTTGTTCTGCGGGTGCCATTGACACTTCTCTTTGAGCAATTCTTTGAAGCCATCGGAAGTCTTCTTGCTGTTGTCCTTCGTAGGGTGTTGAACAGCCGTGATAGTGTTGTCTAGCTTGCGCTAGCGGTTAGGACCCAAGTAGTTGTTGTTGTTGTTATTGTTGCGACCCCCTTGATCCTTGTTGTTGTTGCCGCCCGTGTTGTTCTTGCCCTTGCCATGATTGGAGTCGTACTTGGCATTAGCCTTGTCTTCCTCATCGGCCCATGAAGTAATCATGTCCTTGAGCTTGGTGATTGAACTTGGGCAGCGGCGATCGAAGTCTTCAAAGGTGCGACGGTGGTAGAGACCGTCTTGGAAGCAGTCGATGACTTCTTTGTCGGTGACGTCGACTATGGTCACACGCTTGTCGAAGAAGCGACGCATGTACTGGCAGAGCGCCTCACCTTGCTCTTGCTTGACTTGCACAAGGTCCATGTGAGTACCCGAGTGCCTCATGGCGCCCGCGAAGTTGCTGGTGAACTGCACCTTCAGCTGGTCCCACTTGTCGATCGAGTTCTTGTCGAGTGACTCGAGCCACGTGAGTGGAGCTTGGTCCAGGCAGAAGGGGAAGTAGAGGCACTTCGTGTCGTTGTTGCCACCAGCGTTTTCGATGGCCAGGGTGTAGCACCGTAGCCATTGTACTGGGTCTTGCTTCACGTCGTACTTGGAGATCCCGAGAGGCTTGAACTTCTTGGGTAGTAGCAGAGTGCGAAGTCGAGATGTGAACGTGGGGAAGCCATCACTATCACTAACGTTGGTAGTCTTCTTGGCGCGGCGTATCTCATCGATCCTGTGGCAAGCGTCGTAGCCGCCACGTTCGTTGCCGGTGGCGTGGTTGTTCGGGTGGCCTCGGCCTCCGCGATCGCCGCCGCCACTGCGTCTTCCGCTGCCACCATGGGAGGAGCTGCCGCTGCTACCGCCACCGCCTCTGCTACTGCTAGCACCACCATGTGAGGGTCCTCCCCCCGTAGCTCTAGAGTGATTGGGGGACGGCTGGTGTTCGGCGCGAACGCGGTTGGGTCCGACGTCTGCTGGGGTGCGGCTGCGACTGGTGGCTTCTTGGTTTATAGCTCTGGCGATCCTGTCGTCGACCCGCATGAAGTAGGCTTTTTCCATGAGCTCGGCTATGAGGTCGCCGGCACGGTGTCCCTGAGCGGCTCGCCCTATCCTGTTGATGGACATGAGGCATTGCTCAGGGGTCGTGTGATTCCGATTGGAGACTTCGTCCAGAGCGGTGTTGAGGTTGCGGATGGGTAGAGCTTCCTGAAGTCGTCGGCGTCGGTTTGCTCGCTTCTGGTTGCAGGTACGCCGGGTGTTATTGGCGTCAGTAGTCTCATCCGTGGGTGCATTAGCTGACACCTCGTCATCGGAGATGTCATCAAGGTACCGGTTTACCCGGGCTTCTGAAGTGTCGCTTGTCTCGGCGACGAACACCTCGTGATCGGGTGTACAGAGGCCGGGATCGGTAGTCACTGCCTCGGTTGGTGTGTAGTCCTCTGATGTGGGTGTCAGAGGCGTTCCCTCCTGGAAGGGGAGTGTCTCGAGGTAGGCGACGCAATGTGAGTTGTCATCAGTCAGGTCTGCGGGCTTCTTGTCGGGCCAGTAGACGAATCTACTAGTTGGAGCAGACGTGATGACCAAGCCGGCGACAGGACCTGATAACGGTTCCTCAGTGGAGTTGTACTCGGACTCGGGCTCGATCGGATCCAATCCGAAGTCGAACTCGTAGGAGGAGTCCGAGTTGTAGTCGGGGATGGTGTTGGAGTCCGAGGAGTACTCTGAGACGACCTCTTTGCCGGCCCGACGCGGGATGAGTGCTCCGCGTAGGCCGGGCTGGCGCTGCGGAGGCCGTACGGGAATTGCTCGTGGTGGAGGACCGGTCCACACGATGGCTCGGGAGCCAGCTTGCGTGGCTCAATCCAGGTTGTTGTCGAGTTCGAGTTGGAGGCGGATCCAGTCTCGAAGCCGGCGACTTGGTTGTAGAGCGAAAATTCGTCGAATTTCTCGATGAATTAGCCCGTGACAACTTCGGGAAGCGTCACGAGTCTGGTCTCCGGGTCCGGGGTCATGGTGAGGTAGCGCTAGAACGAACCAGCGCCGTCAGCGGTGCAGACCCAGGAGCCGAAGATGAAGGTGTCGCCGCGGTTGAAGGCAGCGGTTGGCTTGGTGGCGATGGAAGCCGTCGAGTTCTCCATGAGATCTTCGGCGAGATCCCCTACCTGGCGCGCTAGCTGTCGGTGTTTTAGACCAGCAACCTACCAAGGGGGTACCCGAGGTAGATGTTTGTGGCCTCACCGAGATCGGGAACTCGAAGGAGAGACACGTGGCACACAATTTAGACAGGTTCGGGCCGCGAGGTGCGTAATACCCTACGTCTTGTATGCTGCATAGCTCTTGATTGATGGAGTGTTGTTTACAAGATGATGTCGATAGATAGATTGGGGTCCCTGCCTCACCTTATATAGTCCGGGAGGCAAGGTTACAAGTCGGTTTGAAGGGAGAGTACTAGTCATACACGGGTAGGAGTACTCTACATGGGTTCGGACATGCCTAGCTTCCTAACTGAGTACTAGTCCTCTGGTTGCCTTGCGCTCCATGCTGTCTTGCACCGTGTAGCACAAGTCGAGTAGTCCCGGGGGCCCACGCAGTAGTCGGTTCCAGTACCCGCCTGGGAAGTGGGCCCTGGGATGTCCATACGACAATCGTCCCAAATCTACCACTCATAGCTTCAGCCCCTTTCCCATCTGCCTCTGTAGTACCAGCGGCGACGACACAATGGCACCAAGAGGGAAGGTCGTACGAAGGAAATATCCAGAACAAGGTACAATGTTTTCCTCCTCGGTTCAGCTTCCCCAGTGGATTCGTACTTGCGTGTTTTCCCATGTGTCAGATCCCATGTGTGCATTAGTTTTTTTTATTAGGTAGATCCCATGTCTACACTTTTGTTCTTTTTAGGATCTTGTTTTGACTAGGAACATCCTTTCAGGATCTTGTTCGGCTAGGAACATCCTACTGGTTCTTATAGAAGTTTTTAGATATGACAGATCCCATGTCTACACTAGTTCTTCTCAGGATCTTGTTTCGGCTAGGAACATCCTACTGGTTCTTATAGAAGTGTTTAGATTTAGTTTTATTTACAGTGGTAGGCCAACCTTACAGAAGTTTCTCTGCTTTCCTAACAGAAGTAGACGAGCGCTGCGATTACGAGCGGTAGAGGGACATTAATGTCTTGAAGAATCACAAATTCTTCTCTAGTCTTGGCATCGAGAAAATGAAATCGCTTTTACCACCTGACCGAACAAGCAGAAAGGGTACCAACGATACAAGAATACAAGATTCAGATCCGGAGTACAACCCGTCTGATGAACATGAATCTGACCCAGAGACATGTCAACAAGAGGTAATCTTATCATGAACTTGTTTCATATACTAGTTATGCAGGATTGCTTCTGATCTTCTCTTTTTTTGTGGAATTTTGTGTAATCTTATAGCATACCTGTCAGTGGAGGAAGAGGGACCAAAAGAATTCAGGCACCAGATGACCCTACCAGAATGCCTCCTAGACTGACTAGGACTAAGGCAAGGGAATTGGCTTTAGCTGATGGGAGTGGGACAACTCTTGATACACAAGAATTACCCACTAAAGGCCAAGCAACAACAACCCACGATGAGAACATCATTGTCATGATGACTGCAGAAGGCAAGTCATTTGATCTCATATTCGAATGTCCTAATTACCAACCGAATAATTATTAACTTGTATGGCTGTAACAAACTTGTTAGGTGATGCATGCCCTTCCAGAGCACAACGGGGGCCGCGGGATTCAAGAAGATTGGGCAAGATCTAGACCGAATTAGCCAAGGCTTAAATGGCAAGATCCCTATACACATTCAAGAAGGGCTCAAACGCCCAGAGGCACCAATGCAAGCTGCAAAGTTTGCATCAGAAGGTGGGATCATAGTGCGTGGGCACATACCGATCCTTCCTTGCTGGAAGGACTACAAGACAAAGAAGAACCAACAAGATGATGAAAAGACTGAAGACCATCTCAAGAACTACATGGGCAAACTAGCGGTGTGTATATGTCCACTCGTCTACTACCATAGTTCTTTGCATCCATTCTTGTCATCCATTTTTCTGATAATTGTCTTGTGCTAGGGGTAATTCGACATTGACACCACCAGTGAGCCTGTAAGGGTGGCATGCACTGACATGTTGAAGTCGATACAGAGACAGGCGAGGTATCACCTGAAGCAAAAGTACTTCAATGATGTTCACACAAATGCAGTCCCAACTAAATCTCCTGTGACCAATTTGACCGACGCCCAATGGAAGGCACTGGTTAACATGTGGACTTCCCCTGAGCACAGGGTATGATAGAACTTCAACTTGCCACTACCACATTTTCATGTACTTATATATTGTTCTTAATCTTATTTCTTACACAAGTTCTTATTATTGTAAAGGCGCGTGACATATCATTTTCAGCATCTTTGTATCATAGACTGCATTTGTATCATATGCTTTGAAGGATGTGCTTATCTCATATACATTGATCACAGTGACATGTTGGATATGAGCTTATGATCATGCTTGTTAGCTCTTATGATGTATAGCTATGCTCTTGGTAGCTTTGGATATGTATGCATGTGAAATTGCTATATTTTTGTGAAAATGCTAAATTTGATCCTCTCTTGTGAGTTTAATTCCTTACATGCTCATTTTGTGCTCAAATAACTATATCTTGCTTAATTTGTGCTTGGGAATCATGCTCTTTTTATTTGAGGTCAAAGACCTAATTGTCATCATGAATGTTTAGCCTACATGTTACCATGTGGAGGAGCATAAGTTTCTTTTTGCCGCAAAGGCACTTCATGTACCATGCTTAATCTTGCAAATTAAATTGGTATCTTGAAATGTCTATGCTTGAAAAAAATGCTTCCATGTCATATGTGCTTTATATTCCTTATCTTGGGTGTTAAACCGTTGCATGATGTCTACCATAGAGAAGTCTCATATCTAGAAGTAGACACATGGCTCGGTGGCTTTGACAAGACATGAGATAGCTTGTAGGTGTTTGTGATGAACTTGTGATGAGATCGTGTGACCTTGCATGAAGTCTGTGAGTTATATGTTGTTTGTGCTCATTTTGATCATGATGAGGTCCTATGCTCATGAGAGGGAATTTTTGTTGAAAAATGCTTAAATTTGCTCATAGCCATGTCACATGTATATGTGTCTTTGCTCTCATGTTGGTGATGCTTGTACGGATGTTTGGCTTTCTTTTATGATCTATGTTTCATTTCTAGCATCTTATAGTTCTCAGTGTCTATTTGAGAAGCTCATGCTCAATTGTAGCCTTGATTCAAGCATTACCAACAAGGGGGAGAAATGCACCCAATTCATTCAAGGGGGAGAAAAATGGAGAGAAATGCATGTAGGGGGAGAATTCCTACTTTTTGCACGCATTTGTTCTGGGGGAACTTGCATTCATGCTTGGGAAGCTCTTTGTGTCGCCTGAAGTTGTTTTGTTCTTTGCTCGTTGCTTTGTGCTTTGCTCTTTTGCCGATGGTGTTGAGCCCTTTTGCCTCACCTTGAGGAGTCGGCATTTTGGAGCATTTTGTCTCGGTTGTGTTGAGCCGTTGCCTTTGCCTTAGGGGACTGAGACTTGCTCTTTCAAGTGATCTTGTTTTGGCTTTTGTTTGACTTTTGATCACTTGTTTGAGATTTTTGTTTGTTTCTTTTCTTTTTCTTTCTTTTATGAATTGGTGACTATGTGTGTTGTCAATGCACTCATCAAGGGGGAGACTGAGGACCGGAGCGTCCAAGAATCGGTGGATGGTCTCTCCTTGGTTTGATGAGTGATTGACAATGTGGTGTGGACTGACTCTTGGCCGAGTATTGTAGGTGCAGGTTGCGGCTTGATTTGCGTTGGTGCAGGTGAAGAGCAGGCGCGAAAGGTCTTAGCCTTGCGGGGCCTCCGAGGATTGGAGAGACAACTAGGCTTGGCTCGATGGACCCGGTGGCCGGACGGGATCAAGTGCGAGCTGCATGGTGGCAAGAAAAGCAAGACGACTTGAAACACTCTATTTTCGAAAGAATGTTTACATGTGGGACCCTACTGAATTTTGTGATGACTTGGAACACTCTATTTTTAAAATAGTGCTTACATGTAGGACCAAAGTTGGTTTATGATGCTATTGCATAGCTTATGGCATCATAAAACAAACATGGAACAGGGAATGCTCGGCTACAGTAACAACCATTATGGCGAAAGTTTTTTTGTCACTAAATTTGCTCGGAAGTGAAATATTATGACGAGAATAGGCAGGAATGTCAGAAATCAATGACACTAAAATGTGGTTACGTCACTAGTCAACGTTTTTCTTGGAGTGAAACTAGTCAGGAGAGGTATGTAGCCCCAAGTCCCTGAGTGAGTGAGCGAATGTGTGTTCGTGGGTCGGGTGCCTTGCGGCTACCTAGGTGTGTTTGCCTGAGCGAGTGTGTTCAAGCTTCCCTCTCTTTATCGATTCTTGTCCGTCTCCTTTGCTCCCCTTTTATAGCCACAAGGAGAGCAAAGTATGAGGGTAAAAAAGGAATTACAGTTGGAGTTACAGTATCTGGGTCCTTGAAGTCGCCTCGAAGTTTTGGCCATACACAGTGAGCAGGTAGCTTGTTGTTGATGAGTCGGTGTTGACAAAGCAGGCGGTGGCTTGACTAAGAAGCGCGGCCACCGAGTTGTTGTTTGGGGCAACCACTCGGACACTGGTGGTGACGGGGGGAGGGTTTGGTGATTCTTGACTGCTACTACTGATACTTGACCGCGGCGGTCATCGCCTGAGTGGCTAGGCATCTTGTCCCGAGTCCTATGGGCTCCTATTGGGACAAGACGGTCGATGTTGCGCTACCGTGGCCCTGGCAGGTGCCCATCCCATTCAGACAGGCGTGGTACCATGTGGGTACGACCCGGAATAGGCAAGAGCGGTGAGGTGACACCGAGAGGTTGGGTCAGACGAAGCAGAGGCGCGTCTGAAAAGTGGGATTCAGCAGAGCTTTCTTAGGGGTGAGGTGGAGACTGGTCGGGCGAGGTGGAAATCACTCGGAAGTGGTGGGCCCTCCCTTGGTGGATACAAAGCTTGGTCGAACGAGGTGGGGCCCGACCAGTTAGTTAATTTCTCTTATACTTACGAGGGTCCCCTAGCCACGTGGCGCTTGGTTTAGGAGGTTGACTAGTCAACCCTAGGCTAAATCCTCGTCAGCAAGGTGCGAGTGTCGTCGGCCACGCATCGCCGGCCACAAGCGAGCTCCACAGGCGCGGGCGCCGCTGAACACATGTGAGCCTGTTGACGGTCTATATGTGTATCAAACTTCGTTTGGACTTGCAAGCGGACAAGTCCTCCGTCGTAGTCAAGGGACCCTTCTTCCCTTAAGTGTGAACCCAAGGTATCGAATCCGTGGAACAATGTGTAACGCAAGATCCAATCTAATAAAGCTAAGAACACTTTGATCTTGAAAAGGGGTTTTGCATCTAATCTATGGAAGAACCATAAAACACATCTAATCTACTAAACACCGGAGGTAGCAAGAGAAAGAGAGGGGAGAACCAATCTAGAGATTGGATCGGGTCTTTTGTTGAAGTTCCAAAACTGAGAAGAATAAGGCAAATGAATCTCATTAAAAGCTTCTTTAAATCGTGGCTTCCGTTCCAACTCCGAAGACGCCCGCCTTTTGGAGCCACCGTTCTGTCACAACGCACTCCTATTCGTGTGGGTTAGCCTAGGGCGAGTCCAAAGGACAAGATGAAAACACTTGGTAGGTCAGGTATGCACCTCTAGCCACCATGGCTACAAGAACATCCTATGCAATCTGTCCGGAATAGATTGGAGAAGAAGAAAACCCAAGCGAAGACAAAGTCATAGTGAAAGCACTTGATCACTAGAAATCGGATTCAAACTTGCAAATTCAACATGAGAGTATAATACATGGACAAGATCACCACCGGGATCCTACCTTGATCTTGATCCTAGCTCCGGGAACTCCGACATGGTCTTCCATGCAAGGTTCCCACGTCGGCTAGGGAAGCCCTAGTCAACCATCTCGACCCTCTCCTCTCCGGAATGGTGTCCCTCTCTTCTCTGCTCCTCGGCGGCGGATGACGAATGAATTGATGCGTGGCTTTTTGTGTCATGGCTTTAAATAGACCGAAGAGGGGCTAGGTCAAAGGGGAGCCCGAACCGGGCTGAAAACGGGCCAGGCCGGTCGGCCCAGGGCCTTTTTGGCCCGGTTCGGCCCCATTCTTCGCGGGCGAGCTTCTTGCATTTTTCCCTATTTGCACCCTCCTGCATGTGGGTCATTGACGTTGTTTCCTTTGCGATTAAGTTGATGAATCTTGCAATCCAAGCTTCCCCATCTTCTGTTTAGGTCCCTGATGTTTTCCACATTGACACTTCGGTCCTTGATCCATTTGGAGTCATGTTCATCGCGTGTCTTGACTCTGTCGGGCTTCATGATCTTCTTCCAAAGTGCTTGATGAACTTATCCCGAAAGTCTCCTCTTTATCATTGATTTCCTGCGTAAACAATAGACTCCAAAATCGACATGCAAAGGTGAACTTGACTTATCATGAGGGTTAGGATAGTTAGTTTGGATATTAAATCAATACCAACATTGAAGGTAAACTCATGGCTAGGTTGATGGAAATTCACCGTCAACAGAGCCCTGCTGTACGTGGGCTCTGTCGACCACCTACGAACCACACTACACACGAGCTCCGACCGCATGCGAGCTTCGCCGACCATCACAAGCTCCTCCTGGCCGGCGACTTCATCAGGAGATAGAGGGTAGAAGATGATGAGGCTGGTCTGTATGACGTGTGGGGCCCAATTGTAAGTGAGAAACTTCACCAAGTCACAGCTGCTCAACCAGTCTTCTAGATAAAATTTCACAGCTGCTTTTTCAAAATTCACACCTCACATAAGCTTTATCAAAAGCCACGTTCCAACCAAACACATGCTAAACAAGAAAAGGAGTATTAACTTTCTTTTATTACATCAAGATTACTAAATATTGTTTTCTATGTTTGACTTAGGTGTGTTTGGTAGCGATTCTCACAGCTCCGCTCCACCTGACATGCATCTACATATGTACTGTAGCATAACTATTCACTAAATTAGTTTTTGTCTCTCATCTTTCCTCTGTCTCATAGAGCGACGATGAGCTGGAGAAGCTACGAAATACTCGCTCCCCGCCGCTTCCTCTGACACGCTATACTGTCGCAACAGTGCAGGAGCTGAAGTTCGTTAGACTGACCGCAACGGTGTTCTCTAAGAATCATCCTCTAAAAGAGTGTTTAGAGGATCCTAAAAATATTTTCACTCCTTATAAATAACATTCTTCTGCAACAGTGACATGTATTTTTCCTCCCCTATCAACGCTCCACTCTTTTTATCTGTTTCGAGACATCTCCTATGCGGCTCTGCCTCGCCGCCCACCCCCGGCCGCGTCATCCGCCCGCTCTCCTGCACCTGCACGCACCCACTTTTCCTCTGCCTCTCCCTCGCTGTTGCCCACGCTGCATCCCCTCCCTCCTCTGGCAGCGGGCGGTCGCGGCCCCACCACCACGCCGCTGCTACCCGCCGCCGCTAGCCCCGCCCCGCTGTGTCCTCGCGTCGCGGCATCCTCCTCCATTTTCTTCCCCACCGATTGGCCGGCCAAATCCACAGCGCGACTCCCCCGCCTCCTCCTCCCGCCGCCATCTAAGATCCATGTGTGATGTGGCCGCCTCCCGAAGCTCACCCTACCGGCCTCGAGATACATGGGGCCGCGCATGGCGGTGGGGTCCAGCAGTCCAGCCGCGGCGGTGCAGCTCCAGCCTAGACGTCGTCCTCTCCTCCTCGGCTCTAGGCCGGAGCTCTGATTGACGGTGTGCTCGATCGAGGGAGGAACAGAGATAGAAGGCAGCAGCTGCTAGCTACTACTTGCCTGCGCGCTATGAGAAGGAGGGTAGGGAGATGCGGCTGCTACTTGTTCTGCACTTCTGCCGATTGAAGATGCCAGGGGGTCAAGATACTGTAGGTGGCTTGCTGGTGCATAACATGGCAGGGAGCGATGCTGATGCGGGTTGCTCGAATGGAGATGGATGGATTGGAGAGAGCCGCAGTTGATTGCTGCCTACACTGCTGAGTGCTGATTGGAAAAGAAAGGAGAAGATGTTGGAATCGAGCCTGAACTCTACTCACGCACGGACGGAGGTAGAAGAGACACAGTGCACGAACACAGAAAATGGAGAGGAACGCCCCGGCCGCCGAACGGCCAGTATGTTGGCCATCTTTTTGATAAAATGGACTTGACTCGAGTGTTACATAGGGATATTACATGGCTACTATTGGCACCTTTTGGAGCCAACAACACGCAAAGATAGCTGTCGCTGCGCCTCTACGTCGACACCGGTCAGACCAGTGGGGTAGACCGGTCAGATCAGTCGTCGGGAGATTTCCGGCGGTAGACCTCTGAACGTCGCCCGGGCAGGATCTCATCAGGGAGACGCACATAGGGTTGCTCTAGGGTCGGCAAGGCCACCTAGAACGCCTTCAGACATCGCGGAGATGAAAGAAGAATAGCAGATGGGATTGGAAAAGGCTAGGGTTTGAAGATAAATGTAAATACGAGACAAATAAGGTAAATAAATTTGATCGATTGGATGATACTCAATCGGTCGCGACCCCTCATATTTATTAGGGTGGGAGGACTTGCCCTGCAAGGAAATCCTTTTACAAGTCTAATTCTATCAGGATTCCTTGATCTATCTCGGACATGGGGGCACCGGTCAGACTGGTTAGGCACACCAGTCTGACCGGTGTGGTGTGCCGGACCAGCTACAGGAGCCAGGACCGGTCAGACCAGTGTGGGGGACCGGTCAGACCGGTCTGTCCTGCCTAGTCGGCATGGTGCCAATTTTGAGTGTCAACATATGCCCCCCTGTTTTTTGTTAAAGGATGCGTGCCAAAAAATACTTTTCTGAACTAAAAAACACTTAGGGCGATGTCTATCAAACACCGGTTGTATATATGTTTGACTCAAGTCGAGGTTGACGCCTGCTTCGGTATCCACTCCTTCCGGGTCCGTGTTGACTTGGCTGGCTTCTCTTCAATCTGTTGCTCCATTGCTCCTCACTTGCGTAGTCTTTGCAACCTCCTCTTTTGAGTATGGGACAAGCCTGAGGGACACCACCTCGGCTGCATCTCCTTAGCATTTTGCTTGTTGCTATTCTCACCTTGCTTAATAGTAGTATACACATTATTTTTGACCAGATTGCTATTGCAAACAATTGACCTTTGCAATGCATTATAATTTGAGTATGCAATAGGATATTGAATCATATACGAATTCATGTACATACTACTATAATCAGCAGGTGAATAATAGCAAGGATAATACCAAGACGATGGCATAACAGATCCAACAAAAGGATATTGTGAAAAGTTACCTCGTTGGTGATGAATACCTTTATGTCTTGGTGGTGCTTTTACGCCCTTAGCACCGTTTGGTTGATTACTTCGATCCTTAGTAGCTTCTTCCCTCTTATATTTGGCTAGGAGCTCATTAAAACTCGGCCTTGCTTTTTTTCTTGGGCTTGGAGCATCTTGAACCTTTCTGGAGGCACCGGTCAGACCAGCCTGAGGCACCGGTCAGACCGGTCCGGGCACCGGTCAGATCGGTCGACGTAGTGCCGGTGGTTTGATCTTGTCTTGTCCCCCAAGCGTTGAAGTCGCTGAAACCTTGGGGATCACCTCCAGAGGCTGCCTCTCGTCATGTCTTTGCTCTCCAATGATCACATTCTTCACTTTAGCGTTTTCGGCTTGATCCGTCCGAATAAGCACCTTAGGATTTGATAACTCAAGAGTATTAACAAAGGCACTATTAAGGAAAGGATTTTCGTCAACTTGCATCTCATGGAATTTCAAATGACCTTCATTAATGGCCGATTGTATTTGCCGACGAAAAGTATTGCAATCATTGGTAGCATGAGAAAAAGAATTATGAAATTTACAATAGGCACGTCTTTTTAATTGATCAAGAGGTGGTATAGTGTGAGACATTTTAATTTTACCCGACTTAAATAATTCATCAAATATTTTATCACACTTAGTCACATCAAAAGTAAATTTCATCTCATCCCGACTCTTATGAGCCGGCTTAAAAGAAGCACAAGTGTTTGCTTTATCATTAGGTAACCAAGTAAATTCAGCAGCACACACTTCTTTATTCTCATCATCTGATGATTCATAATCTAGCATATGTATGCTAGGACGATCAGATTTGAGCCGAGTATCTTTGCTTCGGCTTTCATGAGCTAAACCTCTTACTAAGACTTGGGCAACATCAATAAATTCATGACCTTCTAATTTTTCTTTAATATGAGATCGCAAACCATCAAAAGCTAATTCAGCAAGATCCCTTTCGGAGATAACAAGATTATAACAACGGTTTTTGGTTTCTCTAAACCTCCTAATGTAACTAGTAACAGGTTCATCATACTTTTGCTTAACCGATGTTAAATGACTTAACCTTAACTCATTATCTCCACTATAAAAGTGGTCATGAAATTTTTGTTCTAATTGTTCCCAAGTATGAATAGAGTTAACAGGTAATGAAGCAAACCATGAAAAAGCATTGCCAGTTAAAGATAAAGAAAATAAACGCACACTTATTTCCTCTATGGCACTAGCTTCTCCTAGTTGAGCAAGATATTGACTAACATGCTCCCATGTAGTTTTGCTATCATCCCCATTAAACTTCACAAATTCATGACAACACCAACCAATAAGATAGGGAACCGAATCAAAACTAGAAGGGTACGGTTTTCGATATGAAAGATTTTTATTTTTCACTTCTATCCCATAATCATCTTTCATTTGTTTAGTTAGCATTAAACCTATCGATGACTTCCTGGATGGTGGTTGCCATTGGTGTAGTAGAAGCATTCGATTGCACCACATTCGGCTGCGTGTATGAGCCAGAAGTGTTGTGTTGCAAACGGCTATTAACTTGAGGATTAGGTGCGTAACCATACCCAATGCCTGTCTCAAACGGAACCATAATTGGAATACCTTGAGCTACTGAGGTATTCCCACCGGATCGTCCAGAAGCAGCCTAAACAAGAGGAATAGTAACTATAGGTTCAGGAGATGAGGGAAAAGGCACCATAGCGCCAGCACCGGTCTAACCAGTCGGACCCACCGGTCTGACCGGTCTGTTCTGACCAAACGGCGGCGGTGGTGATTGTCCCACAAAATAATTCAATGACATGCCATACTGAGGATTAATCGTTTGTGCAGCCGATGAATTAATTGATGGGGTCTGAGGTGCCACGGTTTTAGAACCAAATGCAACATTATCATCACCCTCTATCCGTTTACCTAGACTCTTATCTACCATGTTTTGCATATTTTCAATCATTGATAAACGAAAGCTATCCATCACAGTAGTAAGATCATTGATGGTAACAAAAGAGGATGGAAATAACGATGTGCTCACATTGGGTGGTACCTCAGGCGGTGGAGTGTCGAAGGTGACGTCCTTGATCTTCTTCACCTTGCCTTCGCGATTCTTCTTGAAGTGCGACAAGTAGTGAAGTCGATCCTCTTCAGCCTTCTTCTTCATGTGCTCTTCTAATTCTTGGCGATCTCGTTCGGCCTTTTGCTTCATGAAGTCCTCCATGGCTTGACGATCTTCAGGTGAGAGCTCTTCATCCGTGAAGTTGATGATGTTTCCCTTGTTTATCTCACACTGAGACATGTCGCCGGAGTTGGATAGATCGTTTAAGTTAGCCAAATCTTCACTCCCCAACGGAGTCACCAATTTGTTAGCACCTTCTGGAGCCAACAGCACACAAAGGCAGCTATCGCAGCGCCTCTGCGTCGACACCGATCAGACCGGTGGGGTAGACCGGTCAGACCGGTCGCCGGGAGATTTCCGGCGGTAGACCTCCGAATGTCGCCCGGGCAGGATCCCGTCAGGGAGACGTACGTAGGGTTGCTCCAGGGTCGGCAATGCCACCTAGAACGCCTTCAGACGTCGTGTAGACGAAGGAAGAACAGCAGATGGGATTGGAAAAGGCTAGGGCTCGGAGATAAATGTAAATACGAGACAAATAAGGTAAATAAATTTGATCGATTGGATTATACTCAATCGGCCGCAACCCCTCATATTTATTGGGGTGGGAGGACTTGCCCTGTAAGGAAATCTTTTACAAGCCTAATTCTATCAGGACTCCTTGATCTATCTTGGACACGGGGGGCACCGGTCAGACCAGTTAGGCACACCGGTCTGACCGGTGTGGCATGCCGGACCAGCTACAGGAGCCAGGACCGGTCAGACCGGTGTGGGGGACCGGTCAGACCGGTCTGTCCTGCATGGTCGGCTAGGTGCCAATTTTGAGTGTCAACAGCTACATATAGCCTAGCGGCGTCACAGCGCCCACGCCATCCACTACGGCGAGCTCGGCGCGCGCACACGAACCACCACCCGGCGGACTCGATCTTCTGCGTTCTGAGCCCCAAACTCCTCCGCAAGAACCGCACCTCCGCTCCACTCGCACGCCGGATCATGCGCCCTTCCGCTATCAATGCCTCGTCCAACAACTTGACCACCCCTGCAGCTGTAACACCACCTCACCGGAAACTGCGCGCGAACGCCATCCCGGCCGACTCGACCTGGAACGCGGCCAAACCAGCATTCCGACTTGGACTTTGTCCCTGGTGCGTCCTCGAGCACGAACTCGTGCACCACTGACACAACTAAACCAACTCCCTAGACCTGAACTCGATCGAACCTAACAAGCTAACTAACTTGAACGCACACACACGTTCAACTAACAAGCTAATAGACTCACACGCACACACGCGCGTGACACACACAACGCACGCCAGGCACACACCGTGGCGTGGTTTATTCTAACAATCTCCCCCTAAACCACGACACCACCACGCGTCCTGCCCTACAGGAGCGTTGCCTCGTCGTCGGCATTGCCGTATAACGCCTGTTCCTTCCTCGGCTTGGGGCACTCCCGGGAGAAGTGGCCACGAACGCCACAGTTGAAGCACCGCCACTTGCCAGAGCTGCAACGGCGTCCACTTGCACCGGAACGGACACTGCTTGCCCGTCATCGTCATCGCTGCTGTCATCTTCACGGCCGCCGCTACGGCCTCCCTTCTTGTCACGTCCGCCGCCGCTGCGCACGCTCCTTCTCGCGGCGTTCCCGCCGGCGCGTGTCCCACTGGTCCATGGTGAGGTAGAGCTTCCCGTCGGCGCCTGGCAACGGAGCACCATCATCTTCAGCTTCGGCGTCCTGCGCCGCACGCAGACGCCCGCTCGCATCCTCCAAGGTCAGCGTGACGAGGTTCGCCGACACTTGGATCGCCACGGCCACCTGCCGGAGCGACTTGGGTACTGTGTTGGGGGATTCGGAATCAAGGTTGACAAAGTCAGCGTTTTGGAATCATCGAAGCACGCTCGTTCAATCCGACAGCTTCAATGATACAAGTGACGAAGCCCTCGAAGACAATCGGTTTACCTTCTCCATTAACTCATGAGCTTTCAATGGACACCTTTCGTCATTCGAAACCCATAGTGATATCGGAAGTGCCAATCTCTAAGTATACTCCCTTTCTGCATCAGCTTTCGCGTCGCACCCTTCGTCGCCCGAAAGACTCAGCGCTAGGCGAAGGGTTCGATTCCCCTAGTTCCGGACTTAATGTTATCAGCTTTTTGCGTGGCGAAACCCCAGAGCCAAATCTCCTCTGACCAGCGAGTATTAGTCTATATTCCGCCCGGGGGTTTCGTCGCCTCTAACGACTTATTCGTTTACTTTTTGGCTTTGCGCATGGTGCAGGGGAACTGGAAGTCACTAGGCGAAGGGGGCATCTCCAAAGATCGAAGGTCTTCACCCGACAGGCGCACGTGCTGATGCCGAGAAAAGCGCCGTGATATGCGGCGTGACGTCAGGGAGCGCCGATTACGTGAAGACCTAATGGAGATTTCCCAAAATTAGCCTAGTACATTCTTGTTTGATCCGTTTTACACAAGGGCAATTTCGGTATGTAAAAAGTCCGTTCGTCTCCCTATAAAAGGAGGCCGACCGGCGCTTGTAAAGGGGATCGACTTTCGAGAATTACACTGTTGATGAATAGCTTTCTGTCTTCCTTTGGCATTCGTCTGAGTTTGAGTACTTGAGCCCTTTCATTCCTTTCATTGTCTGTGTTAAAGCTTTGGCATAGCACAACATACTGTGCGCAGCAACTTCTCCACCACTCTCCACGACGTGATCATCTCCCCCACGATCTCAAACGCGGCGACGATGTTCTGGAGCCGTGTGGTGTAGTCGTCGACGCCCTTGCCGGAGTTGAACCTCATGTTCTCCAACTCCCGTAGCAGCCTTTGCGCCTTCATCCTCTGCACTTGATCGCTCCCAATCCGCCGCTCCTTCACCGCCTTCCACGCCTCCAACGCGGAATCCTTCGTCGCCAGTGGCACCACCATCTCCGGCGGCATGACACTCGTGATCGCGTCGAGCGCCATGCGATCCACCCTCAACGACATGCCGCCGGGCTCGATCGCCTCCCACAAATCACGCGCCTCCATCTTGATCTTCATCACCAAGGACCACTGCGTGTAATTGGTCTTGGTGAGCATCGGCCAATTCGGCGCTCCGCCGCCGAACTTGCGAACCACGCGCACGATCTCCCCCTTCCCGCTGCTCTCGGCGTCTTCACCGCCCTTGCCGCCGGACGGCTTCTTCGGGGAGGCCGGAGGAGTCTTCACGTCGTCGCCCCCCATGGCCGTCGCTGTTGCACTCCGCCGCGGGACCACACGCTTCTTGTTCGCCGGGTGTCGAGGTGGGCTCATCGATCCGCTGTAGAACATACAGCAGCGGACTGCCCTCACCTCGCCCTAGCCCGGCTTTGATGCCACGTGTTGGAATCGAGTCCTGAACTCTACTCACGCGCAGACGGAGGTAGAAGAGACAGTGCACGAACACAGAAAATGGAGAGGAACGCCCCGGCCACCGGACGGCCAGTATGTTGGCGATCTTTTTAATAAAATGGACTCGACTCGAGTGTTACACAGGGATATTACATGGCTACATATAGCCCAGCGGCGTCGCAGCGCCCACGCCATCCACTCCGGCGAGCTCGGCGCGCGCACACGCACCACCACCCGGCGGACTCGGTCTTCTGCGTTCTGAGCCCCAAACTCCTCCGCAAGAACCGCACCTCCGCTCCACTCGCACGTCGGATCATGCGCCCTTCCCCTATCAACGCCTCGGCTAACAACTTGACCACCCCTGCAGCTGTAACACCACCTCGCCGGAAACTGCGCGCGAACCCCATCCCGGCCGACTCGACCTGGAACGCGGCCAAACCAGCGTTCCGACTTGGACTCCGTCCCCTGTGCGTCCTCGAGCACGAACTCATGCACCACTGACACAACTAAACCAACTCCCTAGACCTGAACTCAATCAAACCTAACAAGCTAACTAACTTGAACGCGCACACACACGTTCAACTAACAAGCTAACAGACTCACACGCACACACGCGTGACACACACAACGCACGCCAGGCACACACCGTGGCGTGGTTTATTCTAACAGAAGAACTCGGCTGTTGTTCGGTAGGGAGAGGAGAGCAGGCTTGCTACTTGCTCTGCTGCAGTTGGAAGGAGGGAGGCGCGTGCGGGCGTGCGTCTCTGGTGCTCGCCTGCAGAGAAACAAGGAAGAAAGAAGCCTGAGTTGCTACATGACATATCGCTTCAGTGGATTTTGCGCGATGTGATCTGCTCTGCTCTACTCCGCCATGCTGGTGAATCCGCCTTCCAGGTCTCCGTCGGCCTCGCTGAGATTGCGCCAGCTGTGGTGCCGAGACGACGCGACGAGGACGCGACACCACCGCGGGTGACCGGGAGCTGCGCCAACTCAGGTGCTCCACCCTAGACCTCGCCGCCCTCGTGCCCACGACGGCGAGAGGGAGGCGCGGGGGACTGGAGAGGGGAAGCGGCGCCAGCCAGTGGCGGAGCTGGCGGATTTTGGCGTCTAGGGCCACATAGTATGCGCTTATACCACTCATTCTCATTGTAGATCACATAATAGCGGTAACAACAACAGTGATTGATCGTATAATGATAGAACTGCTTAAAATGCAGGATTTAAACTAGTGCATCACAATTTAAGATCTATTTGTATACCGAACTTGATAAAATAACTAACTAGTATCAGTCTGGTTTGTCGTCAGCTCCTCGTATATCACACCTGAGCCTACACATGAGAAGTTGTAAATTCTAAATGAATTAGATAAGCAACATGTAAAATATAATTGAATAGCAGAAAAATGACAATTGGATATATGAAACATAACACCTGCATTAGAGCTACGAGTAGAAGAAAAAAAATGTCAATGTCCTACTCATCTTATTCATTGACATAAATTGAGTAATGTTAATCTACAATCTACAAAACAGTACATACATAATATAATCTTCTGATTCAATCTACAATATGCTCATGGGAATTGAGGATTGAAGATTGAGAATTCAAAACAAAACTAACTTGTTTAAGTGGTTGGCTTTGGCCGATTGGGTGAAGCTGAAGATGGTCCGCCACTCTGCCGTTCACCCTCCGCCGGACGGTCGCTAAGTCCCCAGCGCCAGCTCCGCTTGAGAACTGGTCGACTGGGTGCCCTGCCTGTGCCCGAGTGGGAGAGTGCCCCAGTGAAGCCGTGCAGGGAGGTTGAGATCCGGAGGCCACCCACCCTGTTGAGCACTGCCGTGCCGCGCAGGTGTCGCCGGGTGCCGAGTGCCGCCGCGGCGTCGCCCGCTGGCTAGGGTTGCCGTGACACGAGGGACGGAGGGAGCGAGCGCCATGTTTTTTTTCTTTTTTAAGCCGCGAGCGCCGTTGTCGGGGCTGTGTGGACTGAACTAGAGAAGGAAAGCAGCAGATCGGACCAGGTGTGATTTGTTGAACAATGCAACAAATTGAGCTGATGAAGATTAGGGTCATTATACAAAATTATTCGCTGGGCCATGAAAAATATAGAGGGTATAAGAGGTTTTTTAGCCACAATGCAACAATGCAGCAAAGCAGCAAAGCTTGTGAAATTGAGCTTGGAGCGGCGCTGTGTTCTTGCGGCATTTTTGGAGCGGCATGTGGCCCAACCGAAGCAAGAGGCGTCGGAGCCTTGTGTTCGCAGAGGCTTCTCGGCGCCGAGAAGAAGGCAGTGCTGTCCAGATCAAGTCGCCCCAACGCTGCTCCTACCACACCCGCACGGCTCCCGAGCCTCTGCCGGCTGCCGCTGAGGAAGGCAGCGCCACCACCTCCGTGCTGGCGTGCGACGACTAGCTTCCCCGCAAGAAGCCGCCGGCGGACACCGCGGAGCGCTGGTGAGCATCCCCAGGCGGTGTGGGGGGGGGGGGGACTCGTGACGGCGACAGGAAGGTGCAGGCGGAGGACGCGGCGACGACGGGGGAGGTTCGAGCGGGGCGCCGCCGCGCCGCTAGTTGAGGGAGAGGCGAAGAAAAGAAAAGCCCGTCACGATTTGGAGGTCAGACCCGCTAAGTTTACTGGTCCATGGTGATATCCCGGAGATCGTTGCGATCAGTCTTAATCGGTGCCAAACGCACCCTTAGTTCTGAGAAAAACTCAAAGGCAAACCCCAGACTGACCCTAAACAAACTATTGGCTTTTCAGACAGACACTAGCATCTTCTTTATACTGAATTCTTCGAAAATTGATGGACAAAAAAAAAACGATGTCACACTATGCTGAGTGGACTCCGACAGTTTGCAATTCGATGTTTTTGTTTGCCATAATTTCAGGAGCCGATTGTATTTGCATGTATTTTTGAACTGAATGTCAAAGCTACACATAACCGCAACATGAAACTCCTATTCCTTTACACAGATTCGCTGTACACATGTTTTAACCCTATGGCAACCGACGGCTTTGTAGTTCCAACACCTACGGTCAGCTGAAATAGAACAAAGGTAAAAGGGAAAAGGGGTTACATGTCCGGATTTAAGATCTAGACAGTACACACAGGAATCTGGTATCTACAATAATTTCTTTCCATAAGCGAACTGCCAAGCTTCTATACTTATCTCCACACTAGGTTGATTGATGAGTCGATGGTACATATCATGTGCCTGGAGGCCTCAGCAAAATCGAGTTGGCCAGAGTTTCATTCATCTTTACAGGAAGGGGCGGCATCTGCCTCATTATTTCAGGAACATCATTTACCCTGCAACAAGAAGAAATTCCAGTTGTTACCTTGTTGCAAGTTCACTTGATAAGCACAAATCATGGAGGGGCAGCAAGTTCTTGTCAGCAAAATACAAATATAGTTTGTACGATGATAGAACGTAGTGTTTAATCATTTACAGTGATTTAATAACATGTGCACAATGAACCTGAGAAACAATTTTGAAGGATACAACTATGCATAGATTCCTAACCTAAGAGGCATGTTAAGATGTCATGCATAGTGTTAAAATTAACAGATAATGCAAAGGCTAGAACAAATTTGGCGATAATTCTCTCAGTGTTTACAAGTATGAGGAATGCAGTTATACTACAGGGCTGGAGGCATTTGAGAATTCTCTCATCCATGTTCAGTGAAGATCATATAGAAGATGAAAAAAAAGTAAAATGAAGAAACTTACTCTTTCAGAACTGTAAGTATATTGTCCCTTGTCTGGCCTAAAAGAGAGAGGTTATCTTGTACCTACAAAAGATTTAGTGAACGAATATCCGAATATTAGGACAAAATTATCCAATGATGGCAGACCTACACCATGGAAGCAAAACAAGTTTTTTTAACAAAGAATTTATAAACGCAAGTAATATCACACACATCCTCATGTTCACTGATGCATCCAAGTGTTAAGTGTATAAAGGTCCTTCTATTATAGGCCCATATGGCCCATGAGGCTCTGCCTCTATATATGGATATCTCCCTCTGATGGACTCTAATTCTGCTCTCCCTCTTATAATTCACCGGTACGCAACATGGTATTAGAGAAGGATTTCAGGTGATTTTTCACCTGCGATCCTTTTTCCCCGCCGCCAGCCCGTCGCCGGCGTCGTCCCCCGGATTTGGCCTGTCCAGCCCGTCCGTCAGGCGGCCTCTCTCGGTCCGCCCGTCGCCAAGGCTCCGTCTGCGTGACATTCTCCATCCGTCGCGGCAGACTCATCTGCGCGAGTCGCACCAGTCGCCGCCCGTCGCGGACTCGTTCTTCACGTCCGCCTGTCACCACTTCGTTCGTCCTCACGGTCACCTACCGCACGTATGCGGCTTCATCTTCTGTCAATTCCCCAGGGACTATCAGGCTGCCGTCCGTCTCCATCTGCTGCTGGTGTGCTGAAATCTGCAATTCACGCCTGCTGCTCTGCATTTGCTACAAAGTCACGGTGGTAACTGTCCTTCCTGACTCTGCTGCTGTTCGTTGCGTCCCAGTCATCTTTCTAATTTTTCTGTGCCTGATCTCTCTTTTGTACCTCAGTTGTCTATGAGTCTGCTTTCAGTTGGTCAAATAGCATATCATAATTTTTTTTGTTGGATTTGATGACTCATCTTGTTTTATTCAGGATCGTCGAACCGGGACTGTGCTTGGGACTGGCCATCGCCGTAGAGGTTCTCCTGGCCTCTATGTTATTGATACAACTCGTCTTCCTCAACATCCACCCAGTGCATCATCCGCTACTTCATCATCCACCTCGTCCTTCGCCAAGTGGCATCATAGTCTTGGTCATCTTTGTGGGTCACGTTTGTCTACAATAATAAATACAGGTCGTTTAGGTCATACGTCTCTCGAGTCTAGCTTTAGTTGTAAGGGTTGCAAGCTTGGAAAACAAATACAACTTCCATAATCATCCAGTGTTTCTCATTCTGCTAGACCTTTTTGATCTTATTCATTCAGATGTATGGGGTCCTGCACCTTTTGCCACAAAGCGTGGTCACAAATATTATGTCATTTTTATTGATGATCATTCTCACTATACTTGGATTTATTTTATGAAACATCACTCTCAACTGTGTTCCATTTACCAGTCTTTTGTTCGCATAGTTCACACACAATTTTCTACACCTATTAGAGTCTTTCGTTCTAACTCTAGTGGTGAGTATTTGTCCAATGTTTTTCGCCAGTTCTTGTCCTCTGAGGGCACTCTTGTTCAGCTTTCTTGTACTCGTGCTCATGCACAAAATGGTGTGGCCGAACGCAAACATCACCATCTTATAGAGACGGCTCACACACTTTTGATTTCTTCTTTTGTCCCTTCTCATTTTTGGGGTGAAGCTGTCTCTACTACTGCATATCTCATAAATAGACAACCCTCATCCAAATTGTCTAACAAATGTCCTCGTGAGGTACTTTTTGGTACCCCTCCCAGCTATGATCATCTTTGAGTTTTTGGATGTACATGCTATGTTTTGCTTGCTCTTCGTGAACGTACTAAGTTGACTGCACAATCTGTTGAGTGTGTTTTTCTAGGGTATAGTACTCAGCATAAAGGTTATCATTGCTATGATCCTTCTTCTCGTCGCATACGTATCTCTCGTGATGTGACCTTTGTTGAGAACCATCCTTTCTTTTATAACCTATATCTACACACCCCTCATATTCTCCCAGAGTCCACATCTTTTATGTGTCTTCCTCCTATTTCAGCCACGAGTGATGTCACTTCACCTTCCGCATCCATTCCTGATGTGCCACCTATTTTCTTTACGCCTCTCTATGAGCCACCTTACACCTCCACCATCTTCACATGCGCCGCCTCCACCTCCACCATCTCCACCTCACCCTTTCTCAAAACCACCTATCACACGTTTCTTTGAACGTCGTAATAAAACTACTACTGAACTTCCTTCTAGTCCTACCACCTCAGCCACTCCTGACGCATCCGTTGTTGATGATTCTAATAACATTGATGAGTCGCATATTTTTCTGATGATATAATCTACGAGATCGTAGAACTATTCGTCCTGAAGACAAGTATGGTTTTCCCAGTGTGAATGCTCTTGTTCTTGAACCAGTCACTTATCAAGAAGCTGCTAGTGTTCCTGAATGGAAGCTTGCTATGTTTGAGGAACTTGCTGCCCTTGAACGTACAGGCACTTGGGATCTTGTTCCGTTACCATCACATGCTGTGCCTATCACGTCTAAGTGGGTATTTAAAATTAAGACCAAGTCAGATGGTTCCATTGAGAGATATAAAGCTGGTCTTATTGCCTGAGGATTTCAGCAAACTCAAGGTCGCGATTATGATGAGACATTTGCTCCAGTTGCACATATGACTACTGTTCGGACTTTGATTGCTGTGGCTGCCACTTCTTCATGGACTATCTCTCAGATGGATGTTAAAAATGATTTTCTTCATGGTGATTTGCACGAGGAAGTTTATATGCAACCACCCCCAGGTGTTAATGCTCCTCCTGGACATGTGTGTCGTTTTCGTCATGCTTTATATGGTCTTAAACAGGCTCCTTGTGCCGGATTTGAGCATTTTGTATCTGTGATACAAGCTGTTGGTTTTCACCCAGTGATCATGATCCTGCTTTATTATTCTTCACTCACACGTACTTTCCTTCTTCTATATGTCAATGATATGTTGATTACGAGAGATGATGTGGAACGTATATCTAATTTGAAGAAGCAACTTGGTGAGAAATTTCAAATGTCAGATCTGGATCCTCTCAGTTATTTCCTAGGGATTGAGGTTCGGCACTCTCCTAGGGGATACTTTCTCTCTCAATCCAAATACATACATGATCTTATTGATCGTTCAGGCATCAGTGATAATCGCATGACTGTCACGCCTATGGATCTACACTTGCAACTTCGCCCCACTGATGGTGCACCTGTTGAGGACCCCTCTCGATATCGGCATATTGTGGGCAGTTTGGTATATCTCACTGTTACCAGACCAGATATTGCACATGCTATCCATATTTGGAGTCCTGAGATACTTACGGGGTACCTCATCTCAGTGTTTGTTCTATGCTCGTGATAGTCCACTTCAGATTCATGCTTACTCGGACTCCACTTGGGCGAGTGACCCAACGGATCGTCGCTCCATCACAAGATACAGCATTCTTCTTGGCTCCTCTCCTCTTGCATGGAAGTCTAAGAAGCAGGCAGCTGTCTCTCGATCTAGTACAGAGGCAGAACTTCGAGCATTGGCTACTACTACTGCAGAGATTGTTTGGCTTCGATGGTTGTTGGCTGATTTTGGTATTTCTTGTGATGCCCCAACACCCCTTTTTATCTGACAATACAGGAGCCATAGAAATTGCTAATGATCCTGTCAAGCATGAACTTACAAAGCATACCGGAGCCGATGCTTTCTTCACTCAGTATCATTGTCAACATAAAACCATTGCTCTACAGTATGTGCCCTCTAAGCTGCAGTTGGCAGATTTCTTTACTAAAGCACAAACTCGAGAGCAACATCGGCTCCACCTTCTCAAACTCAATGCTTCAGATCCTCCACTTCCACCTTGAGTTTGAAGGGGGGTGTTAAGTGTATAAAGGCCCTTCAATTATAGGCCCATATGGCCTATGAGGCTCTGCCACTATATATGGATATCTCCCTCTGATGGACTCTAATTCTGCTCTCCCTCTTATAATTCACTGATACGTAACACCAAAGACCCTATCACCCCCCCCCCGGTCCACTAACCGTCTACCCCTGTCCTCACATCGGTGGACATGTGGTCTGAGCAAAAGTCATGGCAAAATCCCAGAAGGAGCAACCATGGGACTGGGATAAAATGGTGTACTAGCATTAGGGAATTATTTGATTTTGTCTTCACACTTGTGTAAAGGGTTTTGGAGTTGGAAGTGAAACTTAAATTCCACAAACATACCTAATAAAATTTTTATTCGAAACTAGCACCCCCTTTCATGTTCCATTACAAAACATGACTCCTACTGTATTGGAAATACTAATAGGTGTGTATATAATATAACAACATAAAGGCAACAAAGGTAACAATGCACATTAAAGCTGAAACCCATTGTAGAGAATCACCGCACGCCTTAATCAGGGGGGGTTGCCTTCATTATAAAGCCTAATAGGCTAGGGTTACAATCTGTACAAAGGCCAATGGGCCGTACGCCCAATATGGGCTGTTACTATTCTAACACCCTCCCTCAGTCTAAGCGGGAGTGTCACAAACACAAAGACTGGACCTAAAGTTAGTAAACAACTGTACAAGTAACCCTTTTGTCATAATGTCCGCGAACTGATGCGACGAGGGAACATGGAGCACCCGGACCTGTCCCAAAGCAACCTTCTCATGGACGAAATGAATATCTATCTCAATATGCTTCGTGCGACGATGATGAACGGGATTGGCGGTCATATAGACAGCACTGACATTGTCGCAGAAGACGATCGTCGCTGAAGAAATGGATGCGTGAAGCTCCTAAAGTAACTGACGAAGCCAACAAGTCTCAGCCACAGCGTGCGCAACAGCACGATACTCAGCCTCCGCACTCGAACGAGAGACCGTAGTCTGTCGTTTGGAGGTGAGACTAAGTTGTCGCCGAGGAAGACACAGTAGCCAGATGTGGAGCACCGAGAATCTGGACAGCCAGCCCAGTCAGCATCGGAGTAGGCAGTCAAGCTGGTGATGCTGCCTGTGGACAGAGTGCCCTTGACATACCGCAGGACACGCTTGAGCAACGCAAGGTGAGGCTCTCGCGGGTCGTGCATGAAAAGGCACACCTGCTGAACTGCATAGGCGAGGTCCAGACGAGTCAGCGTGAGGTATTGTAAAGCACCGGCGAGGCTGCAGTACTGAGTGGCATCCGCCACCGGAGCGCCGTCCGTAGCAGAAAGCTTGGCCTGAGTGTCCACAGGAGTCGCTGTAGAGTGACACTCAGCCATGCCGGCGCACTGGAGCAGATCCACAGCGTACTGGCGCTGGGAGAGCAGAAGGCCGTCAGCAGAACGCGTGACAGAGATCCCGAGGAAGTGGTGAAGGTCCCCGAGATCTGTCATGGCGAACTCAGAGTGAAGGAGCTTGGTGATGCGACGAAGAAGTGAGGTCGACGAGGCTGTCAAGATGATGTCGTCGACGTAGAGCAGCAAGTAGGCGATGTCGGTACCCACTTTGTAAACAAAGAGGGATGGGTCGGAAGTCGAAGCAGTGAAGCCGGACTGCTGGACGAAGCTGGAGGACCGCTGGTGCCATGCCCTGGGCGCCTGCTTAAGTCCGTACAAGGACTTTTGCAGGAGACAGACATGATCGGGAGTGGCCGGGTTGACGAAGCCGGGCGGCTGCTGGCAGTAGACCGTCTCATTCAGATGGCCGTGAAGAAAGGCGTTCTTCACGTCCAGCTGATGTATCGGCCAGGAGCGAGAAGCGGCGATGCTGAGGACGACCCGGATGGTGGCCGGTTTGACAACCGGGCTGAACGTCTCGTCGTAGTCGATGTCGTACTGCTGCGAGAAGCCACGAACGACCCATCTGGCTTTATAACGAGCCAAGGAGCCATCAGCACGATACTTGTGCTTGAAGACCCACTTGCCGGTGATGACATTGGCACGGGGCGGTCGAGGAACGAGACGCCAGGTGCCATTGTCCACGAGCGCCTTATATTCTTCAGTCATTGCCGCGTGGCAATTTGCATCGGCGAGGGCGGCGCGATTGTTGCCTGGCAGTGGAGAAGCCAGACAGGAGACCGCTGCAGAGAAGCCATACCGCTGCATGGGTGGCGGCAGTGAGCCTGTCCGGGAACGAGTCGTCCGCGCAGGAGGCTCTGGAGACTGGGGCACCGCCGCCTGCGGTGCTGGGGCGGGGGCACTGCTACCGGCAGCTCTGGAGCCGAAGGTACCTCTGGCTGCGGATGAGGAGCCGGTGCCGGATGCGGACGACGAGTGTAGTGAAGACCAAACCGCTACCGGGCAGCAGCATCGGGAGCAGCGACGGGGGCCGGAGCGCCGGCTGGCATAGGAGATGTCGAAGCCGAGGGGAGCAGGAGGAGCCTGCCGATGCACGTGAGGCAGCCGGTAGGCAGCACCATGCCACAGGATGGCAGGGTCAAGCCCAACGGGGTCGCCGGAATCGCCCGCAGCAAACGGGGCAGGCGTAACCGAGACCCGCGAGTGACGAACGTCAGATGGAGGCGCGGGAAGTATATCCTGTAACAAAAAATCAAGAGAATCCGGTTGTGGCTTGGAGGCCGCAAACGGAAAGTGAGTCTCATCGAAAATGACGTGTCGTGAGATGATGATCTTGCAGTTGGAGAGGTCAAGACACCGGTAGCCCTTCTGAGAAGGGGGGTAACCGAGGAAGACACACGCCGAGGAGCGAGGAGCTAATTTGTGGCGAGTCATGGTACTAAGGTTTGGGTAGCAGAGGCAGCCAAAAACCCGAAGGATGGAGTAGTCTGGCATCTTGAGATGAAGAAGATAGTAAGGGATACCGTTATTGATGGACGAGGATGGCCGCCGGTTGAGCAGAAACACGGCGGTAGAGAGAGCTTCGACCCAATAGGTAGGAGTCATGGCGGCATGAATCAGAAGCGAGCGAACAACATTGTTCAGGGTGCGAAGCATCCGCTTAGCTTTGCCATTCTGGGCGCATGTATAAGGGCACGAGGTGCGAAGGAGGATACCGCGGCCAGCCAAGAAGGTGGCGGTGGCATTGTTGAGGAACTCGGTGCCATTATCTGCCTGAAAACAGCGCACAGGAAGACTGAACTGTGTGTGAGCGTAAGCAATAAACTGAACGATGTGTTCAGGAACTTCTGATTTATGGCGAAGAGGAAACGTCCAGCAATAATGTGTATAATCATCAACTAGCACAAGATAAAATTTATAAACAGAAATACTCAAAACTGGAGAGGTCCAGACATCACAATGAACGAGTTCAAAAGGTGCTGATGTACTAGAAACCGAACTAGCAAAGGGCAGCCTAGCGTGTTTGCCAAGCTGGCAAGCATGACAAATGCGGAGAGCTGCTTTATTACACTGGATAGCTGATAACTTATTTAGAGTGCTGACGACGGCGGGTGCAGGATGACCAAGGCGGGAGTGCCACAACTCCGGGGAGACGACGGCGACATGGCAGCGAGGTGGCATGTGGTGTGGAATGGTGTAGAGGTCCCTGTTGCTATTGCACCGAAGAAGGACCGTCTTGGTCTGGAGATCCTTAACAGAAAAACCAGAGGCGTCAAACTCAATTGAACAGTTATTGTCGCGAGTAAGCTGTCGAACAGATAACAGATTACAAGTGAGCTATGGAGCGACAAGAACATTATCTAGATGAAAGGGGCGATCAGCTATTTGAATACAAGAAGTGCCACGACTAAAAACAGGAATAGATTGACCGTTGCCGACCGTAATGGAGGACGGTGGCGACGGGAGACGGGAGAGTAAAATACCATCGTTGGATGACATGTGGGATGTCGCTCCGCTGTCCATGACCCAAGGTGCAGACCCGCCCTGAACCGCCATCTGGTTGAGGGCGGAGATCAAGCTGGTCTGATCCCAGCTGCCTGGAGGCGCGTACACCGGGGGACTGCCGGCAGTGGAGAACTGGGCCGGCGCGAAGGCGGTGTGTGCCTGTGGAGGAGGCGCAGAGGGCGCACCCCACTGCTGCTGCTGCTGAGATGGCCACTGAACAGCCCAAGGGTTGTAGCAAACCCAAGGACCGGCCGGCTGAGGAGCCTGACGTCCGCCGAAGCCGCCGCCTTGCTGCTGGTGACCGCCTTGCTGCTGGTTGCGCCCGCCACCGCTGCCATTGCCGCTGCGCCCACCCTTGCCCTTGCCACCTTTGCCTTTGCCACCGCCCCCACGATTGGTGGATGTAGAAGAGGTGGTCTGGCAGGAAGACGACGTACAGGAGGAGGTGGTGGAGGCAGCAAGGGCTGAAGCCGAGGCCTCTTTGCCCTCAGTGCCAAGGCGAAGTTCCTTGACGCAGAGCATGTTGGTGGCAGACTTGAAGTTGGGAAGCGGCGACGTGTTGGCGATGATGTCGGCGGTGTTGGCGAAGCGGGAGTTGAGGCCGCGCAGAAGATTCAGCACGAGCTGCGTGGGAGAGATGGTGTGACCGACCTCCCGGAGGGCATCGGCGGTGCGCTTCATCTGCTGGGCGTAAGCGTCGATGGAGAGGTCGCCCTGGGACAGGTTGTGGAACTCCTGTTCAAGGACGATAGCGCGGGACTCCTTGTTCGCCTGGAACAGAGCCTCGATGGAGACGTACAGGGCGCGTGCATCCTGATCGGGCTCCATGGCGAGGTCGAGGATGGCGTCGTCGACGGAGCCGTACATCCAGCCGCGGATGCAAGCGTCGGGTTGAGACCACAAGGGGTCAGCCGGGCGCGCGGCCTCCGTGCCATCGATGTGGCCGAGCAGCCCGTACTTGGCGCAGAGGGCGAAGCCTTCCACTTGGAGTAGTTGGGGCGCTCGAGGCTGAGGGCGATGGGCGCGTGCTGCTTCACGTTGACGGAGGCGTAGGTGACGTAGAAGGAAGCGTCGGCGAGAGCGTTCCCGGAGGATTGGGACCCCAGAACGCCGGAGGTGGCAGTCACTCGAGGAACTCGTCATGGCGGCTTGGCCAAGACAGAGCGGCGCAGCCCGATCGAATCGAGGCAGGGGTGCGGCTCGTAGGCGGGGGCACGAGCAGTGCGGCGGCCTGGAGGAGCGGCGCAGCCTGATTCGATCGGAAACAGGGGCGCGGCCGGCGGCACGAGGTGCGGCGGCCTAGGCGCGCGGGTCGCGGCGGCGGCACGAGGAAATCGTGCGACGGCCTGGGCCCTGGGCGGCGCGAACTCGCACGGCCTGGTGGTGCGGTGGCGGGCGCTCTCGGGCAGAGGACGAGCGGGTAGGGGAGAGGCGCGCCGGGCAGAGGACGGCGTCGCCGCGAGCGGAAGGGGATGGGGGGAACGGGAATTAGGCTGATACCATGTAGAGAATCACCGCACGCCCTAATCAGGGGGGGGGGTTGCCTTCATTATAAAGCCTAATAGGCTAGGGTTACAATCTGTACAAAGGCCAATGGGCCGTACGCCCAATATGGGCTGTTACTATTCTAACACCCATAAATGTAATTATCTTGCAATTTAAGCATCCACCAAAAGATGAAAACAGACATAGTAACAGATTCAATCTTGTTATGTGAAATTTAATAGAAAAGGCAGGAACAAACCTGCATGTTTGATATATTTGAATGGATTTGATTTAAAATCTGTGCATTGTGCTCCAAAATCTGTCCAGTTGGGCCTCCAATAGCTGCAATAGAAGACAAGGACGCAAATAACTAAGCATACCATCAGATAGTAACTGAACTACTCATCCAAATTTGATATGTCAACAGAGGTAGCATGTTTTATTTAAGATGATCTTTTGAGTTACTGTGCTCTTCCTTCTACACGGCTAAAGAGAGTTTGTATCTGTCATAACTCACAAACAACAAAGCACCAATGTTGTACAAGAGAGTAAGAGCAATGTAAACTTCCATGTTATCTTCTGACGCTCAGGAGCAATTGTACCCTGATAAATTAATTATTTGATACAAGCATAGAAGATACCTAAGGCCTGATTACATAATGAAGCAGTGCAAAATATGACCTCCCCTAGTCCCCTAACAACCCCCCGCCCCCGGTATTTAAAATAACTGACGGACCTAATCATTTTTTTAAGAAGAGGACGGGCATAATCAAATATCTTAAGCATCCGCAACTGTCATGGGCACTCGGCTGGGCCTATTGGGCGTCCATTAGGATTAGGGTTAGAGATAGAATTAGAGATATCTTTCTTAGCAGCCAAGTAAACCTCTCAATATAAAGAGATATGCATCAATTAAAAGAATCAAGTAAGAATTATTAGGAGAGATCCTTATCTACCTCCGAGCCTTGAGATTGGGCGCAGCCATCGCCGGCGTGCCTGATATCAAACGTCCGGTTCAGCGCCCGTTTACCCCCTGCAATCCCCTAATCCCTCCCGTTATGCACTGCTCCCAGATCAGAGCCATGACAATTCAGAGACAGCTATTGCAATCCTGATGGCTGACAGCAAGGAGATGAAGGATCCAGTCAGGATAATTGACAGTATTATCAAACAGATCTCTGACATAGCCATGCAGATGAAAGCCCTAACCTGGAAGCTGGAGCGTCAGCGCCAGGAGGTGGCGGCGGTGCAACTACATGTGGCAGTGCGTGGGTTCTTGGCCAGGCGTCATGTGCGAGTAGCGAAGGCATCACCAATTTCCACAGCGGCGGTACAGCAGCAGTTTCAAGATGGCGTCTCAGTGGATCGCCTTGCATGTCAGGACTCAGGAGGCTGCCGCTCAGGTCGCTGCGAGACTCCGAACTGCCTTGCAACAGCCAACAGTTCATGGCTTCTGTGGCATCTCCATGGACTTGTTCGGCCGCAACACCATCCCGATTGCTTCCACTACACGGCCGCAACACCATCCCGATTGCTTCCACTACAGCCTCCGTGCAAGATGTGCCATGTGTAGAGATGTCAGGAGAAGGCATCCATGCAAGCAAGTCCTTATGCAACGAAATCTACAGGCCCGTGTGTTTTCCTTAGAAACCAGGAGGGGTGTTCGGTGCATGTGAGTTGTTTTGGCTAACAGATTCCTGCCTACATGGAAGTCCAAAAGTTGTTGCTGGTAGCAAATGCATGTGCGGCAGACTCAAAGTCTATATGCACCTATCTGTTCAAGCTTCCAGATGGGATCAACCTTCAACTAGAGGTGTGATGCAAATAAAGAGCTGTAATTTATTTAGTGTTTAGTTAATGATAAAGGAATAAGCACTAAGATGTAAAAGGCTTCTTTCTAGATAATATGTTTAAATCAGAATCATTGTTGTTATGCTGCAGCTCGAGGATGAGCTGCTCAAAAAGGGAGGGAGTAGTGTCATGGGCACTCGGCTGGGCTGACACTGGGCCTATTGGGCCTCCATTAGAACTAGGGTTAAGATAAAATTAGAGATCTTTTTTAGCAGCCAAGTAAACCTCTCAAATGTAAAGAGAGATGTATCAATTAAAAGAATCAAGTAAGATTTATTAGGAGAGATCCTCATCTACCTCCGGGCATTAAGATTGGGCCCAGCCGTCGCCGGCATGCCCAATCTCAAGTGTCCGGCTTGCAGATCTGGGCCGTGACAGCAACATCAAACGGGAAAACAAACCAGAAGAGGAAAGATCAATGTAGAGACTAGAAACAATTAGTATGATCACTAATCTCAAAAACTATATGTACCTTTGTATGAAACATGATCATCATCGATAGGGAGAACAGGAACAGTATATGATGGAGCATTAGGTCGTGATACTATGTGTGCTGGACCTTTTGATGAAGAGTCACCAAGTCTTTCCTACAGTTTAGTAGTTTGGTAAGAACGTCAAAAGTGTAAATGATGTCGAAACATAAGCAGCAATCACCGAAAAGCAAACTTAAACCAAAATTGAAGTGATTGAAATGTCAACTAGTGACTTTCTTCGACACATAGATTTCAATATATGATCAACACTACTATCAGTATCTGGGTACGCACTGTTTAATTTGATTTATGTACCTTTAATTCATGTTGACAAACAACGAATTATATTTCACACAATAATTAATATGAAAACATCAAGGAAAAGTGAATCTGTAATAAAAAGAGTAGGACGAAAACGCAGGTGACAAAGACGACAACCTTCTTTTCTTTGCTTTTCTTAGATAATTCCTCCTTCCTTTTCTTGCTACTCTCTTTTTTCTGCGGGACACAGGTGGGAGCACCTTTCACAGTGAGTTTGCTAGGCAGCAGAAACCCAGTGTATACATTACATGGAACTTTGAAAAAAAAAGGAAGATCTTAGAAAAGTACACCAGATATGACTATTTCTTGTAAGTTGCTGATCACTTTGATCAGCTGCTACTTTTCATTCAACTTATTCTGAACAACTGTAATGCCAATGGCTTCAACTTAATTGTAGCATTGGTTGTGGTGATATTGACAGAAGTAAAGCTTTGACCTAATAATGGAGCCATCAATATCAGTTATTACAGAGATGTGTACTAATGCTTGCTAGAATTGCAAGTCAAATGCAATGGCTAAATGACTGGAATGAAATTGCTAGGTTAGGCCACCCTACTGGTCAGAATAGAACATATGGAAAAAAAACACTTGGGTTACATAAGTGAAGGGATACCAGTACTGTTAGTGTATATATGTGTGAGTGACCCATATGGCCTGTGTAGAGCCCATATAGAGGCCCATGTATAGCTAACTATATACCCACCCTTCTAGGGTTGGAGGAATACACAGGAAATTATTCCCCAAACATGGTATCAGCTAGAGTTTCTTCTCCTCTCCTTCCCTGAGCTCCAGAAGCCGGCTCCTCTCCCTGCCATGGCTGGCTGGCCGCCACCCCCTCCTCTCTCCTCCTTCCTCCCTCTCTCCTATGCTTCAGCCGCGGCCCGCCGACCTGCTCCTCGCGCGGTCGCGCACGGATTCCCGCCGCCGCTCGTCGACCCTGCGGCCGCACTCACCGCCGCCGCCGATTCGCGGCCATCTCCCTTCGATTCGAGGCCGTACCTCGTCGATCCGGCCGCCGCCGACGCCGCCTTCCGCGCAACGCAGCAGGGCGCGGGAGGCGCAGCTGCAGGTGCGGGCAGTGCGGATGTGGCAGCGGACTGCGCGGACGCGGGCCCCGGCGGCGCAGACGCGGGCGCAGGGGGCGCAGACGCCGTGGACGTCGAGCTCGACGCCGAGGACGGGGTCCTGGCTGCTGCGGGCGCTGGGGTCTTGGCCGACCTAGCTGCTGCGGGTGCTGGGACCTTGGCCGTCCAGGAGACGGGCGCGTCCGCCGCCGGCGCCTTGGTCGCGGCCTACGGGCTCTCCCCGGCCACGGCGGTAGCCATAGCCGCGACCGGACCTGATGCCGTGGCCGCTGCCCTCCGCATCTTCGGGGCGGCTGCGGGTCAGGAGAGCTCCGAGGCCGCCGCCATGCTGGCTGCCGCCCTCACGGGCGCCACCTTTGCCTTGGCCACGACGGGAAGCCCCGACACCACCGTCTCCGCCGCCACCGCCCCTACCTCTGCTGCGGTTCCGTCAGGCGGTGGTGCTTCTCCATGCCGAGGTGCTGGTGGCGTGGGCGCGGGTGGCACCTTGCTGCTTAGCGGCCCCGGTGCCACGCTCTTCCCCGGCTACCCGCACGGTCCCCTCTACGGCATGCCTCCCGCGGCTGGACCCTTCTCCGCCACCGCCTTCCTCCGCGGGCTGTCTCCGCGTCCCACCTCCGTCGCCGCCGCCGACAGCGCCCTTGCTGCGGCCCTGGAGAGCACCAAGACCGAGGCAGCCGCCGCCCAGGAGCGCGTGCGTGTGGCTGCCCTCGCCTAGTAGCACGAGCGCACCACGGCTGACGCTCTTGCTCGCCGGGTCGCCGAGGCGGAGCACTTCCTCCACGCCTCTGCGGGGGAGCGCGTCGCCTCCTCTCAGCAGCCTTCGCCTACTGCTCTGCCCACGCCGAGTACTGGACCCCCGAGTGGCGTGGTCGACCCCATGGTCGCCTACCTCCACCTTCAGGCCGCCGGGGTCCCGCACATCAAGAACCTGATCACCGTCCTCGACTCCACCTCCACCTCCTACGCTCCATGTCCTGGATCTTTGGGACCATCTCCCTAGATCTGCAGGACATCGTGCGGACTCCAGATGCCACCGCGCGCGAGGTCTGGCTTGCCCTCGAGACTCAGTTTCTCGGGAACGCTCAGACTCGCGCCCTTCAACTTGACGCCAAGCTTCGCACGCTTGAGCAGGGTGACCTGTCCGTGGGCGACTACTGCAGGAAGATGAAGAGCACGGCTGATGCTCTTCGCGACCTCGGGTACCCGGTCCCGGAGCACGTCTTGTTGCTCAACGTCGTGCGAGGCCTTCCCAGCAGCTACGAGGCCTTGCGGACGTTGATCACCCATCAGCGGCCGACACCCACCTTCCTGGAGGTCCGTGATGCCCTGACCCTGGAGGAGCTCACCCGAGGCCTCCACACACCTACCTCGACCATGTCCACCACCTCTCGCGCACTCATCGCTGCCCCACCACCGTCCTCCGCCTCGCCGCCAGCCTCTCTCCTTGGTGCTCCTCCAACGACGCAGTGGTGGGGGTCGTGGGACGCCCACCCAGGCTCCGACCCCTGCTCTCGCTCCTCTTCCCGGAGGTGCGCCCTGGCCGACCTTCTCCAACCCATGGTCAGGGCATATCTCCATGTGGCCCTACCAGGGTCAGTGAGGGGGGCCTCGTCCCCCGCACCAGCCGGCGGCCACACGCCATCCTGGACTCCACCTCCTCAGCCCAGCTCGATGTGGCCGGGGGGTGGGATCAGACTGCCTTGGTGCAGTCCTCCAGCACTGTGGGGCTGACACCGCCTGTTGGCACCGAGTGGATCGCCGACTCGGGTGCCTCCTACCACACTACTCCGGATGCGAGTATCCTTTCTTTTGTCCGACCTCCTCACCCCTCTTGTCCTTCTTCCATCATGGTCGGTGATGGTTCTCGTCTTCCGGTCACTTCTGTGGGTTCTACTCATGGTCCCTTCCGCCTCTCTGATGTCCTTGTTGCTCCTCAGATGGTTCACAATCTCCTTTCTATTCGTCAATTTACAGCTGACAATTCTTGTTCTATTGAGTTTGACACTTCTGGTCTTTCTGTGAAGGATTTGGCTACCAAGCGTCCACTCCTCCACTGTGATAGCACTGGGCCCTTTACACCCTTCGTCTTCCTGCTTCCGCTGCCTCTACTTCACCTTCATCCTCCTCGCCAGCTACTCTAGCCGCGACACCGTCTTCCACCACCTGGAACCGCCGCCTTGGTCATCCCGGCCGAGATGTTTTGGCTCAGATTAGTCGTAGTGGAGATGTCTCTTGTACTAGGACTACTGTTGCACCTCTGTCATGCATGCCAGCTTGGTCGCCATGTTCGGCTTCCTTTTTCTTCTTCGCATGCTTCGCATGCTTTTGATCTTATCCACTGTGATTTGTAGACTTCTCCTATACTCAGCATTTCTGGCTATAAGTATTATCTGGTGATCATTGATAATTTCTCTCACTACTCCTGGACTTTCCCTTTGCGTGCCAAGTCTGACACCTTCCCCACCCTCCTTCACTTCTTTGCCTGGGTGTCCACTCAGTTCGGCCTCACCGTTAAGGCCGTCCAGTGCGACAACGGTCGTGAGTTCGATAACACCACCTCGCTCCTTCTTTCTCTCCCGAGGTGTTCAGTTCCGTATGTCTTGTCCGTACACTTCCCCACAAAACGGCAAGGCAGAGCGCATGATTCAGACCACGAACGATGTCATGCGCACTCTTCTGATCCAGGCCTCCCTGCCCCCGCGCTTCTGGGCAGAGTCTTCACACCGCCACCTACCTTCTTATAACTGTCTTCCTTCTACAGCTTCTCCCGCTCCGACTCCTCACCACGCTCTCTTCGGTACCCCTCCCACCTACGCTCACCTTCGTATCTTCGGGTGCGCGTGCTACCCGAACCTTGTTGCCACTGCTCCTCACAAGCTCGCACCTCGCTCGACACGTTGTGTGTTCCTTGGTTACTCCCCTGACCATAAGGGGTATCGTTACTACGATCTCACCTCTCGTCGGGTTCTTATCTCCCGACATGTTGTGTTTGACGAGTCGGACTTCCCCTTTTCCTCCACCTCCACACCTACTCCTGATCCTGACCTTGAGTCCATGTTTTCTGACCCGGTGGTTCAGCCACCTGTTTCTGTTTTTCCTTTTCTAGCAGGTCCTTCTGGTACACCACCAGCTCCGGCCCCTTCGGCTGTGCCACGCGCGGCACCTGCGCCTCCTCTTGCACCACCCGCGGTTCTGGTGCCATTTGTCGCACCGGACGCGGGCTTGGTGCCTTCGGCCGCGCCACGCGCGGCCCCGGCGCCTTCTGTCGCGCCCCCGGAGCCCCTCGCCGCGCCACCCGCGGCTCCGGCGCCTTCTGTCGCGCCCCCGGAGCCTCTCGCCGCGCCACACGCGGCTCTGGCGCCTCCTGCCGCGCCACGCACGGCCCTGCCTCCACCTGCACGCTACACTGAGCCCGTGCAGGTGTACCGACGCCATCCGGTGCCTCCACCGCCGCTGGCTTCTCCGGTTCCTGCCCCGGAGGTGCCCGTGGACTATGCGCCTCCTGTGCGCTATGTCTACGAGCATCGTTCGACGGTTCCGCCTCCCCACCACCGTCACCGGAGCCGTCTCCGCCTCCTCCACCGGCGCCCACACCGCCTCCGCCGCCACCGCCGCCGCCTCCACCACGCCGCTCTAGGGTGGAGCCGTCCGTGTACCACCCGCCGGTCATCCATCGGGATCCTCGTCACACTCATCCCATGGTGACCCGGCAGGCGACCGAGGTTCTTCGGCCGCGGGCTCTCTCCGCCACCGAGGGGGAGCCGCGGCTCTCTTCGATCCCGACGTCGGTTCGTGAGGCTCTGGCAGATCCGAACTGGAGTCGTGCGATGGAAGAGGAGTATGGAGCTCTTCTTGCCAACCAGACTTGGGACCTTGTGCCGCGTCCGTCTGGTTGCAATGTGGTGACCGGCAAGTGGATTTGGACGATCAAGCGTCGGGCTGATGGTACTCTGGAGCGCTATAAGGCGCGTTGGGTTCTTCGGGGCTGCACTCAGCGACCTGGTCTGGATTATGATGAGACTTCCAGTCCAGTGGTGAAGCCTACTACAGTGCGCATTGTTCTCTCTTTGGTTGTCTCTCGCTCTTGGCCTGTACACCAGCTTGATGTCAAGAATGCATTTCTCCATGGCACTCTGACCGAGACAGTCTACTGCAACCAGCCAGCAGGTTTTGTGAATTCTAGCCGTCCGGATTTGGTCTGCTGACTGAACAAGTCTCTTTATGGTTTGAAGTAGGCTCCTCGGGCATGGTACTCTCGGTTCGCCTCTTTCTTGCTCACACTGGGGTTTGTTGAGGCCAAGTGAGATACTTCACTGTTCATATATCACCATGCTGATGGAGTTGCCTACCTCCTCCTCTACGTTGATGACATTGTTCTGACTGCCTCTAGTCCACAGCTACTCCAGCGGATTATCTCCTCTCTTCAGCAGGAGTTTGCCATGAAGGATCTGGGCAAGCTTCACCACTTCTTGGGCGTGACAGTTGAGCCCCGTCAGGCTGGTCTTCTCCTTCACCAGCGTCAGTATGCCCTTGATATCCTGGAGCATGCCGAGATGACTGATTGCAGGCCTTGCTCCACTCCTGTTGACACTCAGGCGAAGCTGTCTACTACTCTGGGTGATCCTGTGGCTGATCCTACTGCTTATAGGAGTCTTGCTGAAGCCTTACAGTACCTCACTTTCACCAGGCCGGACCTCACCTACGCTGTCCAGTAGATCTACCTCCATATGCATGATCCACGGGAATCACATCTTGTTGCGCTGAAGCGCCTTCTTCGCTACGTCCGCGGCACAGTTGACTTCGGCTTGGTCCTCCACCGGTCTCCGTCTGCTGAGCTGGTCGTCTACACTGACGCTGACTGGGCGGGGTGCCCGGACACGCGCCGCTCTACCTCAGGTTATGCCGTTTTCCTCGGCGGCAACCTGATCTCCTGGTCGTCAAGCGACAGCCGGTTGTCTCCCGCTCGAGTGCTGAGGCGGAGTACCGGGCTGTTGCTAACGGCGTGGCTGAGGCATCCCGGCTCTGACAGCTCTTGGCTGAGCTTCACAGCCCGCTCGCCAAGAGCACGCTCGTCTACTGCGACAACGTCAGCGCCGTGTACCTCTCCACCAACCCGGTTCAGCATCAGCGGACGAAGCACGTGGAGATTGACTTGCATTTCGTTCGTGACCGGGTGACTACCGGTGATGTTCGGGTTCTTTATGTACCGACCACCTCCCAGTTTGCTGATATCTTCACCAAGGGTCTTCCCTCCTCGACCTTCGGTCCAGCCTCAACGTAGCCAGTGGCTGCGGGGGGCCTTGTGTGTGAGTTTCTTTCTTTGTTGGCCAGTCTTGTACACCGCTGCGCCGGTAGTCCAAACTGTAGGGGGGTGTTAGTGTATATATGTGTGAGTGGCCCATATGGCCTGTGTACAGCCCATATAAAGACCCATGTATAGCTAACTATATACCCACCCTTCTAAGGTTGGAGGAATACGAAATTATTCCCCAAACAAGTACACTGATCAAGCTGACAAATCACTTATAACAAAGCTCCAATTGTCATTAACAGGAAACACTAGACAGATTACTTAATTCTTAAGCAAAAACATAAGCTCATCCCACAAGCAAGTGTAATCTGTATATTGATGGACTAAATAAAAAGAATGTGCAAAAAAATTCAATGTCTAACAGCTAACTTATCATGCCCAAGAACATGAAATAGTGCACCCTCTGCTTTTTCATGTTCTTATAGATATCAAGTGGGTCAACAAAAATACAGGACATGCTCAGCATGCAACTTACAGCCATCCATCTGCAGCGAAGGGCCACATCTCGCACTGTCTTGTCCGGCAGACTAATCGCAATTTTTGCGTAGCGAACTACAGGTGCATCTGCCACAAACCTACAGAAGTGCAGAGTTAAACAAAGAGATGGATTCATTTAATGTTGTTAACATGGTCTTTCAATTTGAAGACCTGAGCTTATATCATAACGAAACTGATAAAACAGCGCATCACAATCCATAAATTTTAGCATTTTATTGCATCTACTGCTATGACTAGCATGTATTTACTTAGCTGTTCCAAGTGCATAAAACATGACACAGAAGTAATAGTTACATTTATCCTCAGAACAATCAGTATAGAAATCAATATTAAATGCAAGCATCTTCACTTGAGTAAGTGATACATATACTCACATACACACCCATGCGGTTGTGCCATGCACCAATGAGAACTAAACCTTAGTAACAGGATATTGAATGTAACCATACCTATTTCAGCAAGAGACTACCCAATACCTATCATGACTATTTCCCTTTCTGTTTTTCAAATCATACCGCTATTTCACATTAAATTAACCATAAATGAACATGGTAATAAAATATGAGAACCCTGGCCGTGAGCAAGAACATGACCCCCTACATAGAACAGCAGCGCATTACCTTTTTTTTCTTTCAACCTACAAATTACCAACCATTTAAGACAAAAGGAACATAACCATATTTGTGAGCATGATAAAGTAGCAGCTACAAAATCCACAGGTCTTGCATAGGCCTTACTCCATAAATGAGAAAAAGTATATCTAGTTGTCTTACACACGCATTGAAGAAAAATACAATCAAAACTAGTAACAACAAGTATTCACATATCCCGGCTTGTTCACTTCCATAGGATGCAATCCGGTCGGAATAATAGATACATCAAGAAAACTATGATAGAGACTCGGATTTATTCCGGAACGAAATGTAATTTACTCATCATGGTAGGTAGAATAAGAGACCGAAGAGCCGGATTGGTTCCACACCTCTTGACTAGTGGATTGATTCCGAGTCTCTTGGTGTACCTATCATGAGTAAATTAATTTTTGACCCGGAATAAATCCGGATCTCTTGTAGTAGCTATCATGATTTTCTTTTACATTTATCAATTCCGGTCAGAATCCAATCGGGTGAAAACGAATGAGGCCTAAACCTACTATAATACAGTACAGACAGTAAATCTAACTAGTCAAGTAGTTAAACTAACCCCCACTCCCACTCTCAAGAACAGCCCCAGGACGCAACCCGAACAGCTCCAAGATCGGCTGACTTTTAACGCTCGTCCCAGCTCCAATCACGCAGTTCACACTACTTAACCCCAACAGCAAGAAAGGGAGAAAACGATAAGCACAGGCAACTCACTTGGCCAGGCCCTTGTCGAGCAGGACCTGCTCCTCGGGAGACCACCGCGCGGCGAGCCCTGGGTCGTGCCGCAGCGCGGCAACAGTACTCGCCGCTACGCCATGCTGATGTTGCGGCAGCGTCAGCGGCGGCGGCGCGGGCACCGGAGAGGAAAGGTGGCGGTTGGGCCCGCCCAGGGACCCAGAGGGGTCGGCGTTGGCCCCCATCGCGGTGTCTCCACACTCGAGGCCGGCGCTGAAGTCCCAACAAGGATCCGCCGGACAAATACGATGAGTCCCGTGGATGAAGACAAGGAATTCTTCTGTTTCGAGGGGGAGGAGGAAGATGTGCGATTCGGTAAGGTCGGCGGCGGCGAGGGTTTCGGGGCGGGCCGCCGGCGAGTCGGGAACTCGGGTTGGACGAGGTTGGGGGGCAGCTTTTTTTTTTCTTTTTTTCAAGTTTGGTGTTATGGAGAAAAAATTCAAAAATTCTTGAATTTTAGGAAGATGATGGCAAATCCAAATATGGTGTTTTGCCAATTTCTAAAAGGATATCCTAAGTAAAAAAGTTCATCTCCAACAGTTTGACATAATTCACTTGGCAAACTCAAATCTAACATATATTAGAGCAACTCCAACAGTTCCCCATATCAAGTTGTCATTGTTTTTTTTTTTGGCAAAAATAGAAAAAAAAACCCTCTCCAATAGTTTCCCATCTCAGATTGTCATTTATCCCAACTTGGGAAAAACCGACTCCGCGCGCGCATATATGCGCGCAACGATTCGCGGCGCATCCTCCCGTATTAGAAGAGGTGGAAGGGTATAAAAATAATTTTGTATTTTCTCAGGATTCCTGAAACATAATTTTGTTTCTCTTTCAGGTTCCTGATGTAAGTTAGATCTGGATTTGGTAAGTGGATTATGCCAAACTGTTGGAGATGGACTCTTTTTTTAATTGGCATATCTTTTTACAAGTTGGCAAAACACAAGATTTGCTAAGTAAAATTTGGCAAACTCTTGGAGTTGCTCTTAGAGCATCTCTAAGAGTTAGCTAAATTTTACTTGGATCTTATGTTTTGCTAACTTCTAAAAACATATGCAAATTAAAATATGAGCTCATCTCCAACAGTTTGGCATAATTCATTTACCAAACTCAGATCTAACTTACATTAGGAACCTTAAGAGAAACAAAATTATGTTTATGCTCTTCCATCTCTTAAAAACCGGTACGAGGAATCATTCTCTATTCTCTATTTCCTTTTTCACCCACCCACCTGACTTGGCCACACTGACGCATATTTCCGCGTGGTGTGGTGAGTTTTGCCAAGTTTCTATTTTTGCCAAGTTAGAGCATCTCCAACAGTTTGGCAAACTAACTTGGCATCCATCTAATTTTGGCAAAATAAGAAAAACTAGTCTCCAACGGTTTGGCAAAAATAGATACTTGGCAAAACTCACCTCCCCACGTGGAAATATACACGCACCGATCCGGGTTGGCATTGGCGTGACCAAGCTAGGTGGGAGGGTGAAAAAAGAAATAGAGAATAGAGAAAGATTCTTCATACAAGTTTTCAAAAGGTGGAAGGGCATAAACATAATTTTGTTTCTCTCGGGGTTCCTGATCTAAGTTAGATATGGGTTTGTCAAGTGAATTATGCCAAACTGTTGGAGAGTAGCTAATTTTCACTTGGCATATGTTTTTAAAAGTTGGCAAAACATAAGATTAGCCAAGTAAAATTTGAGAAACTCTTGGGGATGAAACCTTGAGAGAGAACCAAAATTATATTTACGTCCTTCCACCTCTTCAAAACTTGCATCAGGAACCCTTTTTTGTTCTTTATTTCTTTTTTATCCTCCCACTTGGCTTGGCGCGTGGGAGAAACGTCGATGCCAACCCGGATCGGTGAGCATATATTTCCACGTGGGGAGATGAGTTTTCCCAAATTTCTATTTTTGCCAAGTTGGTTTGCCAAACTATTAGAGACCAGTTTTTCTTTTTTTTCCCAAAATTAGATGGATGCCAAGTTAGTTTGCCAAATTATTGGAGATGCTCGGATTCCGGAAAAACCACCTCATTCGGCGTAACTTTACGCGCGTGAGTTCGTGCCTAATCTAAAGGTGAAAGGACACAGAAAGAAGATTGAAGAGTAGATAAAGGTTCCTGATGTAAATTTACAAGAGAAAAATAATTTATAAAAGCAGTTAGCATAATTTAGAAATAGTATAAGATTCCTGATGTAAAATTGTCTTCTATATTGTAGGAGTTGATTATTAAGGACTCTTGAGATGACTTCATTTATTTTTTTCCAATAATTTTTAGAAGTTGTAAAACTTCATGTTTTTAGGAGGAAATAAGAGATACTCTTAGGGCAACTCCAACTGGCCTCTCAAATTCGAGCCCTCATCCAGCTATATGAGGATCTCCTATCTGGATTTGAGACTCCTACTTCTTTTCCAACTCCAACCCAACTCTCATATACCCCCTTACTTCTAATAAATTCTCCTTTTCATTCACCGGCCCCACCTGTCAGCAACCCCTCCCCCTTATCCACCCACCCCTCGCCGCTCCCACCAGATCCCCACCCTCTCCCGACCCCCTGCTCCCCGGGAGGACCTCGCATGTCGTCACCTCCCCTACCCGCGCCGGCCTGTCGTGCGCGTGCAGTGCTAGGGGCAAGCAACAAGCGGCGGATTGACGCCGGCCCACTGCAGCTCACCTCCATGTGGAGACCGCATCGGCTCCAGGTCGCGGTGGCGGGTCGGGACGCCGCCGGCCCCCATGGGTGTGACAGCGAGTCGAGGCACTGCTGGCCCCCATGGGTGCGGCCACGGATCGGGGCGGCGCTAGCTCCGCGCCTGTCGGGAGGGGTGTCAGCCTGAGGACGGGCGCCATTGACCCCATCCGCGCCAATCCACAGGTACGATTTCTCTCTCCCTCCATGGATGGTGCAGAGAAACCTCCAAGGAGGTGCGGGAACGTCAGCGGTTGGCCTGTGGCCGGATGAGGGCATGGGTAAGGGCCTCCCGCAAGTGAGAAACGAGAGGGGAGAAATAAATGTCTCTCATCCGTCAGGGGTCGGATAAGAGCTTAGTTGGAGGTCGTTTTCTGCTCGTCGACTCTCAAATCCAAGATGAGAGTTCAGGTAGGGTGCGGTTGGAGTTGCCCTTAAATACTTAAATTTGATGGATGGACAGATGACTGGTCATGAGGGGATAAATCAGGGGTAATCATCTTAGCTCCTAATCCCCAAACCATGAAGACTAAGAGCGGCCCACATCCGCAGCGGCCCAACATCGAAGCCAGCAACACAGGCCTAGCATCTCCCGGAGACAGCAGCCTGGCATTATCCGCGGGATCAACTCCGACTCAGGCGTTCACCCCGCGCGACCTAAGGGAGCGTCTCGGCCTAACGGCTACCTCGGGAGAAGACTCCGCCTCGCACGACCTAAGTCTTCGTCACCCGCAGCCCACTAGCACCCCCCTCCCCGACGGGGGCCGCAACGTGGCACGGGCGCCGCGACCTCGACCAAGCGGCTATCACAGGGAAGGTCGGGGCTTGCACGGGAAGCCTCGACCTACCAGTCCTGCAAGGCCCTAAGTCGAGGAGAAGCTGTCTTGGAGTAGGAGCCACCAACTACGTTGCCTATGAGGACTACCGCGCCTAGCACAACGTACGGCGCCAACCAAAGACGAAGGCCCACACGCGGCACTATTCTGACACTGTTGCAGCACTGTAGCAGGACGCCGTTTTACCATCCTAACCCTGGTACACCGGCCCCTCTTGGACTATAAAAGGGGAGGCCAGCACCGTAAACAAGGACGACATCAGGAGATCACCAGATCACTCACACGATCACACACCACATACGAAACTCCTCATAGAAACATTCCCACCAAGCTCTTGAAGCTCTCCACCACACTCAGAGACTTGGGACACACTCCCTCTCTCGACCTAAGCTTGTACCCCCTACTACAAGCCCCCATGGGCATATAGAACACTCTCCCGAACTGGGCGTAGGGCCCCTTGCGGTACTTGAACCAGTATAACCCCTGTGTCTATAAGCCCATCCATCCGGATCAGATGCACGAACATACCAAAATTTACTTGTCGGCGGTATCAAACCCCGACAACTGGGTTGGATGGGTTTTAACTTTTAAGTCACTAGCGGAACTGCACTGCACACATGACACGAGCCTGATAAAAAAATAAAAAATATTTATAAAATCATATCATAATTATTAATATGTCAATATTTAATCAAAATTGATTACTATCATAAACCACTACAATACTCACCAATAAAAAATTAATGCTTCCTTAGGAGCACGTCACCAAATTATCCATTACATTAATAATACATCAAGTAGCTCGCAGTCTATACATCATGTGCCTCTACTAAAGTTGAGAAGGTCTCCCCTTTTCTGTTTCTCTCTCTTCAATCGTCCTTACCGTTGTCTTTTAAAAACATACCATTCCCACAATGAAGCCATTCATCATCTTTTTGGTCACCAAATCTGGGAAGGGGAAGGAAACCTCTTTTTCGAGGAACAGGCAGCCATTATCTATGAGGAATTTCGAAATTTAACCCTATCTTCGCGAGCCTCACTTCATTTGACCATAAGTTCGTGAACCTTTCAAAATTTAGCCCTGTGCATACGAAGTTCTTTGATTTGGGGGTTTTTGACTCTTTTCCATGATTTCCTCATTTTCTTTCTCTTTTTCCATCTCAAACCCAAGTGAAGGAACGGTTCTACCCTGCCTTATCTCTTTGGCCGGTTGGAGACTTGGAGGAACGGATCGAGCCGTTGACTTCTCTTTCTCGACTTCGGTTCGGTTCTTGCGTGAGGTGCTCGCCGTCTCCTCTGCCGGCCGGTCCCGGTGGGGTGCTCGCCACAGGAGCTCGCCATAGCCCAACATGCAAGTCCCGGTTGGGGTGCTTTCCGCAGGAGCTGCGCGCCGTCGCTCCGACGAGTCACCGTAGCCTGACACCGCTGCCCGACGGTGGGGAGCGAAGAACTGGAGGACGCCGGGAGGAGCGCAGCACTCGATCACTACGTGAAAAACTCACTTTGGTAACGGGCATAGATGGCCTTTGGTAATGGGCAAAGCGCCCGTTACCGATCAAGTGTTACAAATGAGCCAAGAAAGGTAACAGGCAGATGCCCGTTACTGATAACACATATTCATAACGGGTATGAAACAACGACCGTTACCACAACTAGCCACCGGTCACGTGAAATGGCTGTTTCTCTGGGTCCACAGAGAACTTTAGTAACGGGCACCAAAACAGAGCCCGTTACAGTAACTCAACATCAGAGACGCGTTCTATGAAACTGCGTCTCCGATGTCTTGACGAAATGAGACGCGTCTATTTCACGCGCATCTCAGCACAACTAGGATTCATAACAGGCATCAAACAACAACCGTTACCAAAACTAGTCACCGGTCACATGAAAATGACTGTTTCTCTGGGCCCACAGGGAACTTTGGTAACGGGCACCAGAACAGAACCCGTTACAGTGAATCAATATCGGAGACGCGTGCAGTAAACCTGCGTCTCCGATGTCTCGACGAACGGGCCAAGTTCTGGGGCCCACCGGTCAGTACTGGTAACGGGCTTTTACGGTGCCCGTTACATTGTTGGCATGTTTGTAACGGGTGTTCCGATTGAAGCCCGTTACTCAATGATCAGTGTTTGTAACGAGCTTTAATTAACGCCCGTTACAGATACGTAGGCCACCCCTACAGTAACCTACTGCCTGCTTGCCGGCTGCATCCTGGAACCAGCCAGGATTTGGCAGCCATCAGGGGCTGCATCCTGGAACCAGCCAGGATATGACTAAATTCACAGAAATTAGATCCAGCATCCAAATTCACAGAAATCCACATAATTCACATGCATCATATGACAAAATTCAGCGTCATCATCTCACAAGGAGGAATGCAACAATATCACAAAAATTCATGGACAAGGAGGAATGCAAAAATTTCCTAGTCACCATATTTAATCTGAGCCCACACAGTTTCATCAGCATGAAATTTTCCTCCGGCTGTGATCACCTGTTCCATGAGGAATGTGGCAATTCTTTCACGAACATAGACCAGCGTTGATTTGTCGAGAGGATGCTCATCTAGCCCTAATCTCGGGATATAACAATGTCACCAGTCAGCACACATATATAGGTGGTTACCAAACATGTGCAGTGCTAATAAGCAAGAACTATGCTCAGTTGCAAGTTTTACAAATGAAGATCCCAAGAAAGTACCTCCATATGTGGGCCTCTATCTTTTAATTTAAGCATGTGATAGGCACAATAGAAGCCGCAGAGTTTGGATCCAGTAGGTTGTTGGTGGCACTGCAATAAATGTACAAAGAAAAATAGTGGTGATCGAGAAGAAATAAACTCAAGCTTTAGTACTAGCTTCCACAGGAAGGAAATAAGTGGTATGTACCTTAACATCTTTGACATGTTCCAAGGTGCTAAGGTGCGACTTCTTATCGCGGCAGTAACGTTCCCAACCCCTACAACGAAACATGCAACAATTGTTAGGGCACTATTAATTAATATACTCTGCACAGTTTGTTGAGGAACGTCCGCAGGTTAAGAAAGAAATAACTTACTCATTAATGATTTGTTCGAAAGGTTTAGTATCAGTCTTAACTATCTTCAATGAATCAAGATAGTAGACCTTCCGCTGCTTCGGAACGATCGCCACTGCAATCCAGCGGTTCGTACTGAGATAAGCGGTAAGCATGAAATTCTTTTTAGCATATAGTTCAAAGGCATTACGCATATAGGACACAGAGAAAGCAAGAGTGTTTTTCGTGCTCTTCAACGTTGTTGAGCAAAGGCATTCAGGATCAAGGAAGCCAACTGCAGCGCCCGTCTTCTCAACTTCTACAGCCATATTCCTATTATTAAGAAAAAACAAAGTGTAAGGAGGCAAAATACATGGTAAAGATGATGTGAGGCAAAAAGCACATTTCGATAGAGAATGATTAGTGAGAAGCAGATTAAATTTTCAAGCAACTTACAGGATGAAGCAGCGGAGAAGTGTCAGATCCAAAGCATCCATGTTGAAGAGATCGTACAAATCACTGAGTTGCACAGGTAGCTGCTGGAGTTCGTTTGACAATTCATCTCTCTGTGGCCATGCATTGGTCCCGGGCCGAAGTGCGACCATAATGTCAGAATCATCATCTGACTTACCACGTTGCATGTAGAATGTGTGGAGCTATCTAGTACAAGGAGCAGCATTTTTGAGATCATCATAACTGAGAAGGCTCTTTCCGAATTTGTAATTTGGGTTAACCGTAGCCCAAGGATTCTTCTGGGTGTTTCTCTCAGATCGCTTTGGGTTAGTCATAGACCAAGGATTCTTCTTGGTATTTCTCTTAGATCGCTTTGTAGTAGGCATCTTAGAGGTTTTATTTACAGCAATTTTCTTTTCCTGCTGCTTTGAGATGGCTGAAGAAGGTTTCTTAAGGGCTTGCTTACCTACTGTAGGTGGTGTATAGCTTTTATTTTTGGCAAGTTTCTCTTCTTGCAGCTTTGAAATGGCTGAAGGTTTCTCAAGGGATTTCTTGCCTGCTGTACGTGGTGTAGAGATTTTATTTTCGGCAAGTTTCTTTCCTTGCTGATTTGAAATGGCTGAAGGTTTCTCAAGGGCTTTCTTGCCTAGTGGTGTCTCACCAGGAGCTATTACAGAGGTATTGGACCCAGATGTACCTACAGCTTTCTTCGAAATGTCGTCGACAGATTTATCAGCACCAGCCAACACATCACTCTGGTTGACTGGTAACAGTGGTGTCTCACCAGGACCTATTACAGAGGTATTAGGCCCAGATGTACCTGCTTTGGCATGATTATTTTGAGCACTTTCGTTTGGGGGTGTAGGTTTTGTTGTTTCATGAGGAGGAGAAGGAGGAGGAGGAGGAGGTGGTGGGCGTGGTGGTGGGGATGGAATATTTGGTGTCTCTTGCGGATGTGGGGATGCAAATTTTTCTGTTTTTCAGGACTAGTAGTAGGTGGGGATGGAATATTTGGTGTATCTTGCGGATGTGGGGATGCAAGTTTTTCTGTGTTTTCAGGATGACGAGGAGGTGGGGATGCAAGTTTTTCAGGACGAGGAGGAGGTCCGAATGGAACGTCTTGCGGATGTGGGGATTGAGGAGGAGGAGGAGGATGTGGGGAACCATGTGAGGAAGGAACCCGTACTGTACTCTGTGAACTACAAGGAATCTGTACTGTAGCCTGTGAACGAGATTTACATGTTGGTGCTCCTTTGATGTCAATCCGACACCTTCTCCACTGTAACCTCTGTCCTTCAGCTTGTCCGAGTTTCATCACCTCGTCATTAGGAGGGTATTCCAACAGTTCATTCGCAAAGATAGTATATACAGTGAGCACTTCAACCACAACACAGTCTTCATGAATCGGGACTGTTTGTAGCGTAGTCTCCTCTAGATGAACAAGACCAATTACAGCCTCACATTGAAGACCCCTCCACGTGATCCATAGGCCACAGTGTGTGGGTTCAGTCAACATGCCTATAAGGTCTTCGTGTGTACGATCGTCACAGCGCACCTCCGTCGCCAACTCTGCAGTGCCATCGATCAAACCTACATTATCTGCGGACGCACAACTGCTCTTCAGTGTGGCGGGTGAAGGGCTTGCGCGATTGGACACTGGTGACAACACCATCTGGTGACAACACCACCTCTGCATCTGCATGTTCTGCATCTGCATGTTCTGCATCTGCATCTCAGCCACCAGTTCTTGCTTGATTTGTTCCTTTATCTTTTTCGTATCAACTGATGCGTCGGTCTTCGTCCTCTTCCTCTTCCTGTACATCTCGACGTGCTGAGGCCATGCATACTTCCAGCCCTGGTAGCTGGAGACACCACGCACACGACCTGGTTGTTCAGGGCGGCCCAAGCACTGACTTAGCACATCATACTCCCTCTGCCCTGCCATTCCTGAAGATTCTGCACATGCAATCTTCTCCTTGATGTCTGCAGCCAATTTTTCTGCCTCTTTGTTGTTGAACACTATCACGGCAACACGGTCTTTAATCACTAGCTTACTCCTTGCTCGCAGCCAATTCTTGGAACGATCGTCAGGGTAGGCGTCATATGGGTTGGGGATACCAGCTACAGCTAATTGTCTGTCATCTTCCTCCCATTGTTCTAGTTTCACAGTATAACCAGCTGGACCCATGCTGTGCTCGCTTGTGTTCCGGCTTCGGAGTTCTTTGAACTTGACACTAACAGATGAGGCTTGCTCGGTTTCCTCCTGTTTCATGAACTCCTTCCACTGTTCCGGGATAATAAACGGGTGCCTTGTAAATGGCTCAAGTCCTTTTCTGATAAAATCTTGCCTAAGCTGAAATCTGAATTGTCTCCATGCCTTGGCTACCATCTTCCAAAAAAGCTTGAATGCCTGCGGTTTCGCGTCTTCCTGGAACTTCAAGTGTTTCTGCACATGCTTATCAAACAAGTCCCACTTTTCATCACTGCTTAGTTCTTTGAATTCTGGCAAGTGCAAAGGTATCTTTTGTCTAGCAACGAGCCCCGCAAGCGCCCTGAACCTGCGCTTTTGAGTCAATGGTACTGGCAGCCCCACTATGTCGACCTCAGTGACTATCATTGTGTCACTTAGCCACTTTGTGGATGTCCTTGGCGCTCTGCCTCGGCGCTGAGCCCCACCCACCTGGTCTTGTTGTGCACTAGCAGTGCCATAACCCTCTTCTTCATCTTGTGGCCCAGGTCTATAGTCCTCGTCAGATTTATCTTGTGAATTAATAGTCAAGGGTATTACAGTAACTACTTTAGCTCACTGTAATATCATTGGTTCTTGGTAAACCATTAACATAAATGGAAAATTCAGTAACCAAAAAATTAGTTCAGGTAATGCGACCTTACCATTTTAAAGAGGAAGATGCAGGCTGCCTCTGTTGCTAATGAGGTACTTATTCAACTTGGAGAGAATGTGCAGATGTACATAGGAACAAGAGCAAAACCAAATATAAGAGTCAATCTAAAGGGAAATGCTAAGTATGTATACCATCAACAGCTAAGTATGTCCACATGTACTTATACAAAGGAGCCACGACATACCCTGCAATTCCCACAAGTACAAGTATATTTATACGCATTTATATAAAAAGAAAACCATACGCACGCATATGTTGTATACTTGATTATCTGAACTCATGTGTGCTGCATACGCTCACTTGGCCTAATTGCATAAACTCGAGCAAATATACCAAATTATGTTGTTAATTTTACAGTTATTACTGAATTGTTGTTAATTTTACAATTATTACCGAGTTGGTAGAATGCATTTACCGAATTGTATAAGACATTTTTAGAGCGGCATACCATAAACTCAAATCCTAGATTCGCCACTGACCTTGTCACTGCCGGAGCGGAGGGATCTCTACTCCTCGTCGCTGCCTGCTCGCCGCCACGTCCTCGTCCTCGCGTCGACCTCGTGGCTGGATCTCTCCTCCTCCTAGTCGTCGTCGTCGTCGCTGGATCCCTCCCCTAGTCGTCGTCGTCGCTGGATCCCTCCTCTAGTCGTCGTCGTCGTCGCCGCCGCCGCTGCTGGGTCCCTCCTCCTCCAGATCTCGCTGTCAGAGGTGTGGTGCGCGTCGCGCCGAGCGTGGTGTGGCGCGCGTCTTAGTGAAGGGGTGTAGCGTGCGTCGCGGCGTGGGGGGAGGTGAGGGGGACGAAGGCGAGGGGGAGAAAGCGGTGGCGGCGGCGCGAGGGGAGAGTGGGAGGAGACTGCGTGGGGGAGGTGTCCTTCCCTACTAACCTAGCGTGAGTGGGCTTGTGTGGGCCTTAAAACGAGTAATGTAGTCAAGTACTACTCTGCTACTAGTATAGTATATCATAAATATGAGATAAAAAATCTAATTTTAAGAAATTTGGTTAAACAAGTGTGGCTGTTGATATTTTATTCAATTACTGTGAATTTTTCGTATTTTTTATATCATAAACTGTGAATTTTTCGTATTTTTCGTATTTTTAGGTGCTGTTTATGGGCTCTAATATGACATGCATCACAAGTTCACATCACCAAAGCAAACAAGTGTGACTGTTGATATAGCATCACATGTTCACATATGACATGCATCACAAGTTCACATCACCAAGCAAACTAACTCATAACAAACATATTCACATCTGACATGCATCAGCAGGGCACATCACCAAAATAAGACTGCATCAGCTAGGCGCATCACCAAACTAGATTGTAGCTGCAAGGGAACTAGTTAGCTAGGATGGCTTCTTTTGTGCTGGTGCCTCAAGTTCAGCTAGCCTTGTCTCTAGTTTTGCAACTCTTTCTGCCAGCTCAGCATTCTTCTTTAGAAGTTCAATCTCCTGCCTCTTTTGTGCGGCTCTAAGCTGCTCATCCTGCTTGTCGATTCCTTTCCAGATGTAGTCAATGTCATCCCGAGTAACAGCACGTTCCTAAAACAAAGGAAAAATTATATTGATGCAAGCTTCAAAACAGTTGTAATTTACAAGAAAGCTGTTTAGCTCTAACTGGTTTCAAAACTTGCCTGCTTCTCTTCAGCCGATTCCTTGAGCTTATTGATTTCAGTCCAAATCCTGTCAATGTCATGTGCAGCAACTTCCTATAACAAATGGAAATTGATGCATTAGAACAATTGATCAGTGAAGATGTGAACAAGGACAAATCGTGCGTGATGGTTTCAGAACTTGCCTCTTGGTCTTCAGAATCATCGCCGGAGTTATTGCCGGAGTCGTCGCCAGAGTTGTTGCCGGGGTTGTCGCCGGAGTTGTTGCCGGAGTCGTCGCCGGAGGAGATGAGGTCTACCACCACTCTTCTGCCCGGGTCATCGCCGGAGGAGTCCGCGCTCACCTCAGTGCGCGTGGACCGCTTCTTCCTTCGCGTTGAGGAAAAAAACCCTACCTCTCCATGGCGGGCGTCGCTGGAGTCCGCCAACTTGGCCCTTGCGCGCGTGTACGGCTTCCTCCCCCGGGCCGACGAAGAACCGGCCTCTTCCATGGAGCGCCGAGGAAGACGCACGGGGGCGGCGCGCTAGGACGGCTCCTCTTCGTCGCCACGGAACCTCACTCTCTTGGCGGGGGCGGCGGACAGCACCGAGGAAGACGGACGGGGACGTGGCCGCGGGGCCTCCTCCTTGCAGAACCTCCCCCTAGAGTCGCGGGCCATCCCTGCGACGGAGACGAGGAAGGCGGAAGGCGGAGAAGGGGATAGAAGGCGGAATGCGGGGCGGAGCGTTTATTAAAAAGGTTCGGATGCGCAAATGATACGATTATTAACAACCACCCGTCGCCAATGAAGGGGCGGGGCCAGGTCTATTCGAATGAAGAACATTTTGCTTTTCCCCTTTTAATCTGCAATCAAATTTTGTATCACGTATTTCTCCGTCAACCGTAATCCAAATTTGATGATATTTGTTTCTGAATTTTTCTAAAATCAACATCTATTCATTTATGACATTTTTTCGTACGTAATTCCATTTCTTGGATGTTGTTTATACACCTTATATTGTTCCTTATAAGTACAACATAGAAATAATATTTGTTTTACACAACCATTACTAATGAAACTTTGCATTTCGTAATCTTATGGTGAACATAAGGTTATGTTAAAATTTCAAATGCATATGAGTTCGAACATGTTTTAAAGTGTGGAAAACTTCAATGTTGAAGTAACATTCTAAGAAACTATGTGAGAGATGTAGACATTTGTACACAAGTATAATGTTTCGTTTTCGAAACCATTTGAATTTTTGTAGACAAGCTTAGGGACTTAAATTATGTTGCCAAGTCAATTAGTAGAATTTTTAGAACACACTAAGACGTTATTATAATTATTATATCGTAAACAAGAGATAAAAAAATCTAATTTTAAGAAATTTCGTTAGACAAGTGTGGCTGTTGATATTTTATTCAAATACTAAATTATCAACTATGAATTGTTCGTATTTTTTACGAATTTTTTGGTGCTGTTTATGGGCTATAATATTTGAGGGAAGCAAGTTTCAATTCAGAAAAAATAGTGTCGGGCCCACGCGTCAGCATGAGAAGCCTATATAAAAAAAGATAACCGTAGCCTGCCCGACCGACAAAGGCGATGCGGGTAGACTAACCCTCGTCGCCAACAAGTGCTCCATTGTCCGAAATGCCCCTGGCTGAGTGAATATGCATCCGCCCCGGCGACGCTGGTAGACTAACCCTCGTCGCCAATAAGTGCTCCATTGTCCGAAATGCCCCTGGCCGAATGAATATGCATCCGCCCCGGCGACGCTGGTACACTAACCCTCGTCGCCAACAAGTGCTCCATTGTCCGAAATGCCCCTGGCCGAATGAATATGCATCCGCCCCGACCCCGGCCCCCTTCTTCTTCCCCGATCTGAGCTCCACCGCCGCCGCCCGCCCGTCCTTCCCCGCCGTCGCGCACATGTCGCACTACGCCGATTCGTCTGGAGGTGCACGTGCGAGGAGCAGGGTTCAAGGTTGCCGGAGCAGCCGCAATCACTCCATCGTCTTGGATCCAGTCGGTGAGCTAAGCGGCTTTCCACTGGTCCCTTGCCCGGACTGTGGTATGGCTCGGGTGGTGGAGGGGCGGACGCAGAAGGAAGGTGAAAACCACGATCGTCTTTATTTCAAGTGTGCAAGGAACTCGGTGAGTAGTCTGCTGTGTCTCCCAAATCTGAGTTAGGGTTCTTATGTGCTTTTGATTCTGCAGTACACCAAGAATTGTGGATTTTATCATTTCCACAAGGAGTATCTCCAGATGCTGAAGGATGCTGGCGTCATTGTTTTTCGACCATCGAACTGGGCAGACGCGGTCGATGAAGTAGTTGATTCAGTGGAATGTCAAATTGGGAGCGGCGAGCAGAGGCAAGCACTGGAGGACAAGCAAAGGAAGAAAGCACTGGAGGAGAAGATGGACAATGTGATCTGGAAGATGAACTTGATTATTGTGGCTGTTGTTTGTGTAGTATTTGGATGTTTACTGGGGATGTATGCTGCAAAGAAGTAATTCTGATGTTAAAAGTGGTGCTTTTGCTTCATCTGTGTGGATGAAGAATGAAAAATTTGTCACATATGACAAACTTAAATGTATGAATGAAGAATGGATGGAATGACAATTGGGTCACAAATCTTAATGTGTCACACATCACAAAATTCATCAATTCATCTGTGCTGACATTTCATTGCAGCACGAGGAAAAGGAAATGCGGATTAACACAAACAGAGTAACAAACTTCTGGCATACACATTGCAATTCATTGTGAACTGCTGCCATATAATGACACAAACAGAGTAACAAACTTCTGGCATACACATTGCAATTCATTGTAAGCTGCTGCCATAGACATTGCAAGTTCATCACAAGTTCATCACAAGTTCAACATACACACAGGAGGAACATATTAACAGAGGATCTACTAGTCCATCACAAGTTCAACAAACACACAGGAAGAACACATTAACAGAGGAACAAATTAATTAAGCAGAGGTAGTCGCCGCCGGAGGAGCCCCACCGTCGGAGTCGGAGTCGGAGTCGGAGCCGGAGCCGGAGCCGGAGCTGTCGAGGCTGCCATCGTCGCCGCCGTCGTCGTCGACGGGGGCGAGCACTCCTCTCTCCAGGTCCCCAACCAAGATATTGATCTTGAAGGCGTAATCCTTCACGGTCATCTGCAGCGGATCACTGGGTACTGGGACCCCGAGACGAACGGCCACCTTTCGAAGCTTCACGAAAGCATCGCGGAACAAGTTCACTGACCAAGTGGCTTCGTCAGCATTTAGTAGAGGAGCATGCACGACCGCCACGGGCTGCGGCGCCAGCGCCTCCTCGGGCTCGTCGGGCGGCGGCACCTCCTCGGGCTCAGCGGGCGGGGGGGGGGGGGGGGCCCCATCGCGGGCTCGGCCGGCGGGGGCGGCGGCACCTCCTCGGGCTCGGCGGGCGGGGGCGGCAGCACCTCCTCCCTCCTCCGCTTCCTGGATGGCTCGCTTGACGATGCCATGCGTGCGCTTGAGGAAGAAGAAGCTCTTGGATTCACTTCTTGGTGACCAGAGACGGTGGTGCTGGGGTTTTCTTGGTGCCGCGGTTGACGAAGTTCTTGGCCGGCCGGGATTTATATTGACAAGACGGCGAACCGTCAGGCAGCCGGTCACGTGCCTCGGAACCCGTGTCCGCTCAGGAGAGCTCTTGGCCACAAAAAGAGTCATGTGGTCACAAGGAGACGTGTGACTATTCATATTTTATTCAAAATACCAAATGCCCAACTACTCTTATGAGTTGTTTGATTCTTAAAAAAACTATGAATTGTTCGTATTTTTATTAATTTTTAGGTGTTGCTTTATGGGCCCTAATTTTTGAGGGAAGCAAGTGTCATTTCAAAAAGAAAGTGTCAGGCCCACGCGTCAGCGTCAGCAGCCTAGTATAAAGAAGGTAACCATTGCCCGCCCGCGCACCAGCCAACAAAGCGACGCGGGTTTGCTAACCCGTGTCGACATTGACTATCCATTTTGCAAAATGAATATTCAACCGCCCCCTTCTTCTTTCCGAATGGATAAGTGCAGCACTTTCCTTAAAAAAAGCGCAGAGGAGGCGTGGAGACAGCGACGACGATGAGCGCCGGCGAGGGGCCAAGCAGCGGACGACCCCGCGCACCCGGGATCGAGGAGAACTGGAACGCGAAGCGGTGCCGCAACTGGATCCGCGCGCGTGCCGGCGAGATGGCGGCGAAGAGGGAGACGACAATGAGCGCTGGAGAGGGGCCAAGCGGCGGTGGAGTGAACCCAATGCCGGAGACGAGGGTCCTCGACTGGATCCTCTCGGATTCCGACGAGGGGCCAAGCAGCGGCAAGGAGGAGCGTGCCGGCGAGGGGGCAACAAAGTGGGCGAGGGGCCTGCCTCACGTTTGCGAGCACAAGTGTCTGGCAACTACGAAGAGGGGTCGAGGGAGCGGCGAAGAAGGTGTAGAGGACCTCATCTCTGACTCTGGCAACGACCACGACGACGGCGAGGCAAGTTTCTCTGAATCTCACTGCCTTTTTACTTGTTCTATAAATGGAGCTTAAGCTAGCTTGAGCTTGAGCTTCATAAAGTTAATTAGTGCCTATGATGATGTCTTCCATGCTTGTCATGATCTTATACCAAGTTCTGAGGCAAATCAGTTCTGAACTAAGTTCTGCTTTTACTTGTCACACCCTGCTATGAAGCCTAGGATAATTTTCAAGTTCTTATATAATTTTCCTATGACTGTTCCTATACTGCTCCAAGTTCTGAGGCAAATTAGTTCTGAATTAACTATGTTATTCTTATACCATGTTTAACCCTGTTTCAGGCAAAACTCTTTGAGTCGCGAGCAGAGCTTGAGTTACTTCTAAACCTTAATGTCTGGGATTATGTGAAACCTGAGTTTGAAAAAATCACGAAAGAAGTGAACATCCTCATCGAAAAGGCTAAGCACATAAGGAGGTACAAGTATACTACTGAACAAAATCTCGAGCCCATTGAAGGTGCGCTCGAAGGGCTTCAAGAATCCTTGGTTGCTTACGAAGAGGCTGCAAAAAGAGCCAATCTTGATGGGGCATGATCTAGTTCAAGCTTGTTGATGTGCAGGGTCAGTAGCCATACTTTTGTGGATGTTCAAGGGGCATGCCTTTGTTGATGTGTATGGTCAGATAGCACGACCATAGTAAATAATGTGATGGACAAGTTAAGTCCTAGCCTGATGGACAAGTTAACCTTTTGTAATAATTATCTTTATTCCTGTGGACAAGTTATCTTCATCTTTGTGGACAAGTTATCTCTCTTATGATGTCTGTTTTGTCTCAGAAGATATGTGTGTTGATTGTGCCTGTATGTCGAAATGGAAGCAATGAGAGATCGAGTTGACCTGTCAATGAGGACAGACTCAAAGGAGACGATGATTCACAAACCTCCGTCTCCTTTCTTAACAAAGGAGACACGGATTAACAAACCTCCGTCTCATTTGTTCACTGCCGCCGCGCTCCCGCTTCACGGCAGTGACGAGTGCTATTAGACTTTAATTATTGAGCTCTCAGTCTAGTAACAGGCGTCAAATGCTCATCCGTAATGGACTTTATAACCCGCTACCAATACGGTAGTGATCAGTAACGGACTTAAACAGCCCATTACCGATAGGGCATTGATCAGTAACGGACTTTACGAGCTCGTTACCGATAGGTTTAACTTGTGTAACGGACTCGATTTAACGTCCGTTACAAAGAATTCATGTAACGGGCATTTAAGAAGACCGTTACCAGAAGTCCACATTGGTAACGGGCATTGTGGAGGCCAACCCCGGGGTCGGCCTGCCGCGCTTATCTGTAACGGGTGCCAAACAACAACCGTTACAGATGTGGGTGCATGTAACGGGTGTTAAGGGCCCGTTATAAATGCTGCGTGACCTATTTGAGGTTTTCACGTAGTGGATGTCGCCACCGTGGGAGCTGATGGCGCTGGCGGCGGAGGAGAGGGAGGGCGTCATTGCCATGCCCTGTCGAGCTCTACTGACAGGGGCCTTGCAGCGTCCGCCCGGTGTGCGGCGGCCATGGCGCACCGGCGGCCACGGGAACGAGCAGCGGTCTGAGGTTGAAGATGACCAAGACGTGGGTCCCACCTGTCATTGCAAGGGATGATAAAAGCAGGGCAAATAGGTCTGTTCAATTGGGCTGGAGAAGAAAGAGATAAAAGAAAATATCAAAATTGTGGAAAGTGGTCGAAATCCCTCGAATCAAAAGACTTCGCGTGCAAAGGGTTATATTTCGGAAGGCTTGCGAAGTGAGGGTTATATCGCGTGAGACCTGCAAACATAGGGTCAAATTTCGAAATTCCTCATTATCTACACAACTCTGCTGCAAATTGTCTGAATGAAACTCAGCCAAACTACCAATATTAAAATTTCCTAGAACATAAACTCCAAATTGACCTTGAAAAGGAGCAAGTCCTCTGAACCAAGTCGATTAAGGTAGGGCTGAGTTCATAGCTAGATGTGTGAATTGGATGTTCAGATGGTGGTGGCTCAAATGATTCAGCCCTGGGAGCCGAAAGATCTTGAATAGATAATTGCTCCATGGCAAAGGTAAAACAAAAAGAACCGAAAAGAGGATGAAAGAGAAAGAAAGATAAATACGAGGACCACTAGGTTCGAAGATAGATACAGCAACCATTCCCCGGCAATGGCGCCCGAAATGCTTGTTGGTATTTCTTAAGTCACCACTAACGGCGCCTTGCTAGCATGAGCGTAAGATCCACTGGGTACACCTATGAGTACGAACGAGTCCGCAAGCGCATGGATATACCGCTGTAGCACTTCACCTAAGGAGTATTCCAAAGGGTATCGAATCCAAGGAACGGTGAGCACTACCTCCTAGCCTAGCTATGGTCCAAGGACACCACTCTATAGGATGAGATGGAAGATGGAAAGGATCCGGCTGATAGCGTAAAGAGTTAAGAACGGTCTCTCAATTAGGAACTCTCGTTTCGGGCACCAGTTCCCTCCAGGCTATAACAGTTGGTTCTGGCCGAAAGCTCTACGCCGTATCCGAATGTGGAGGAGTACAAAGGGTCCAACGACTGTCACTACCGTGGCCTACCTCAAGACAAACCATGGGATACGGGGCAAACGAAGGATAACCCGCAGTCTAGACACCACGTCTACACCACCGATCACTACTATAGAACGGCTATGTCTGTGCACCCATAGCAGCACTATAGCACTCCGTATAAATACGAAGCGACGAACCCACGAGGGAGAGACTAGAACTCACTCAGGTATTAGCTATCTCATGCAAGGGATCACGGAAGGACTTTGATCTAATTAGAACATATGGAGTACCCACTTTACTCTAGTTAGACTAACCGGCATACAAACAGAATTAACAACTTATGAACTACACCAGAAGATCAGAGGGTTGGGTTCATGAAGAACACAAGCCTCTAAATCAAGAATAGGTGAAGAACACAAGAACTATTCAGCAATGTAAGAAACCACTTTAGTCTAAACAGGAAATGTTGGGATACTCACCACTACGTGAAAACCTCAAATAGGTCACGCAGCATTTGTAACGGGCCCTTAACGCCCGTTACATCCACCCACATCTGTAACGGTTGTTGTTTGGCGCCCGTTACCCATAAGCGCGCCAGGCTGACCCCGGGGTTGGCCTCCACAACGCCCGTTACCAATGTGGACTTCTGGTAACGGGCTTCTTAAACGCCCGTTACATGAATTCTTTGTAACGGACGTTAAATGGAGCCTGTTACAAATGTTAAACCTATCGGTAATGGGCTTGTAAAGTCTGTTACCGATCAATGGCCTATCAGTAACGGGCTGTTTAAGTCCGTTACTGATCACTGCCGTATTGGTAACGGGCTATAAAGTCCGTTACCGATAATTTCGTACTGGAGACACATGCTTGTTAGGATGCGTCTCCTTTGCTGGCAACCCAATTGGATACACTCATGTCTTAGGACTCGTCTCCTTTGATTGCCACCCAGGGTCGCCTTTTTTCTCACATCAGAGACGCACGTTGTTATTGCTCGTCCTCTGTCTTCTCCTTCCGACACCACTCGCTCTCTCTCCGCAGAAGGCCACTCCCGTTCCGACAACAACACTCGCTCTCTCTCCTCAGAATGTCACTCGCTCGATCTGTGTGCTCAGATGTCCCCGCCGGCCTGTCCCATTCGCCGCCGCCAGCTGCACGCGCTCTGAGGATCACGCTTAATTTCTCTCCTCAGAAAGCCGGCGCTGCAGCAGGCCGACCGGCCGCGTGCGCGACGGCGAAAGGGGCCAGCAGACGTCCACCGGGCCGTCCTCCGTGATGTCGCCGCGGCCGCGACGCCGCCGCCTCCGATCCTCCTCCTCGGCCGCGCTCGCCTCGTAGAAAGTCCTCGTTAAGGTGGAAATTAATTGCCCCCTTTTATTGAAATTCTTCAGCTGTCCTAATCCTCTTGTGTTATCGGTTTTTTTGTGTGATGAATTATGCTCATTTGGTGTATGGAATGCAGATGGCGTCTGCTGCTCGGGCTTGGATGTACAGATAGCCCCAAGAAGATGGGAGAATTTCTTAAGCGGGGTCAATGGTTTTCTAAATCAAGCAGAGGCGGATATGAGAAACCGTGGTGTTCAGGCAATGCTTTGCCCCTGTATAGATTGTCTCAACCAGAAGAAATTCACACAACGGGAAATCATTTTTCATCATTTGGTCACACGTGGTTTCACAAAAAATTACACATGTTGGAATAAACATGGTGAGGAAGGCCTTAATGAACTCGAAGCAGGCTGCCTAAATGAAGGTGAAGTGCGACACCATGCTACCGACCATGATAAAGACCTTGATGACAGTGGAGTTATTGAGGAAAATGAACCATTATTCCCACCAAATGTGTTGAGGCCTGAGGATATCACTGATCAAGAAGTTAGGGGCTTCGATGATGGTGAGGTGTTGCAACGTGTGCACAATATTGATCAAATGTTGTGGGATGTTGAGTTTCAACGAGTGTACACACCTTCTGAATTAGCGAGGCTGAAGCAGTTCATTGAAGATTCAAAGAAACCCCTCTATCCTGATTGCCAGAAGTACTCTCGCCTTTCTGGTGATCTAAAACTTCTGCAGCTTAAGGCAGATCATGGTTGGAGCAACAAAAGTTTCAAACATCTATTGGATGTGCTTAGAGACATGCTACCTGAAGGAAACCAAATAGCAGAGTCTGTCTATGAGGCGAAGAAGATAATCTGTCCTCTGGGAATAGAGGTTGAAAAAATCCATGCATGCAAGAACAGTTGTGTATTGTTCCGTGGAGATTATGCAGACCTTGACAAGTGCCCCAAGTGTGGCTATGATCGGTACAAGAGGAAAAAGGATGGTGGAGATGATAATAATGCTGATGACGAGAACGAGCCCGGCGAGATCAGAGGCAAGAAGAAGAAGGCTAACAGAGGGGCTCCTGTGAGGGTGGCATGGTATTTTTGCATCATTCCTCGGCTGAGAAGATGGTTCGCAACACGAAAGGAGGCCCAACTCTTGCGTTGGCATGACGAAGGCTGAAAGGAGCTTAAGAAAGATGGCAAGTTTAGGCACCCCGCAGATGTAGCACAATGGGGTAACATTAATAACCACTTTCCGTGGTTTGACGAAGACGCAAGGAGCATACGGTTTGCTATGAGCACAGATGGTGTGAACCCATTCGGTAACCAGAGCTCAACACATAGCACCTAGCCTGTCGTACTGTCGTTGTACAACCTTCCACCCTGGCTATGTAAGAAACAGAAATATATGATGCTGACAATATTGGTCTCCGGGCCAAAGCAACCTGGCGACCGTATTGATGTCTACTTGAGGCCACTAGTTGATGACTTGAAGATATTGTGGAAGCCTGGTGTGCCGGAGGTTTGGGATGAGTACAAGCATGAGGAGTTCACAATGCATGCCATGTTGTTCACCACCATCAACGACAACCCGGCTCATCGCAACCTCTCTGGCCACAGTAAAAGGAAAGGTGTAGCTTGCCCACACTACTTGGAAGATACTTGGGCAGCATGGCTAAGACATTCAAAGAAATACGTATTTATGGGGCACCGTCATTTCCTCAGCAAGAAACATCCATACCGGTGCATGGATTGTCAGTTTAATGGGGAAAAGGAGAATCGAGAGGCGCCGTTGCATGTGACTGGAGATCTGGTCCACTTGAAAGTCAAGGACATCAAAACTATCGAGGAGTTACCCAAACTGACTGAAAAAACCCTTGGCAAAAGAAAGAAACGAGATGGTGAAGAAGAAGAAGAAGGAATGTGGAACAAGAAATCAATTCTATGGGAGCTAGAGTATTGGCCGATGTTGGATGTGCGTCATTCGATTGACAACATGCACGTCAAGAAGAATGTGTGTGAAGCTACTTGTGGAACATTGCTACAACAGAAGTCCAAAGGAAAAGATCATAAAAATGCAAGGGAGGATCTTAAAGAACTGGGCATTAGGCCGGAGCTCTATGCAGAGGAAACAAAGACGGGGACAAACCTTCCCGTTGCTGCAACCACCTTGTCAAAGGCAGAGAGAAAAGAATTATGTCAGTTTTTGCATGATTTGAAAGTACCTTCAGGCTACTCATCAAACTTCAAGAGGCTAGTGTCGGTGAAGGACATGAAAATGAATTTCAACTTGATGAAATCTCATGATTGCCATGTGTTGATGACAGCTCTTCTTCCTGTTGCACTTAGAGGTATCAAGACAGAACTAGTTCGCGACGCGGTCACGAGCTTGTGTTTATTCTTCAATGCAATAGAACAGAAGGTGATTGATGAGGAAAAACTATTGGACTTAGAGAGGAGGCATTTCGAGACCCTATGCCTGCTTGAAGCTACCTTCCCACCATCATTCTTTGATCTCATGCTGCATCTAACAGCACACCTCGCGAGGGAAATCTGGTTCCTTGGCCCATCTTACCTTCATCAGATGTTTCCATATGAGAGGTTCTATGGATTCCTGAAATCATTGGTACATAACCGGTTATTTCCGGAGGGAGCCATTGTTTGTGGCTACGAGACCATCGAAGCAGTGGAGTGGGCCATGGGTTATATGGACCCACAAAACCCCATTGGTGTGCCTCGCTCACGGCATGAAGGTAGGCTTTCAGGTGTTGGGACCATGGGGAAAAAGTCAGTCACTCCGGAACAAGATGCCTTCCAAAAGGCTCATTTCACCATGATACAACAGCTGCACCTAATTACACCGTTTGCCAATGAGCACAAACGACAATTACGTGAAGACAACCCTGACCGTGGTAGGGCTTGGCTTGCAAAGATGCACATGCAAGGTTTCAGCAGGTGGCTCCTAGATTATGTCGAGACATGCAGCAATAATGCTGTAATTACCGACGAGATAAGGAATCTAGCAGCGGGACCATTGTTCACTGTTACAAGATACCAAGCAATGGATATCAATGGATACACGTTCTACACCATGGCCTAGGATAAAAAGAGCGTTTATCAAAATAGTGGTTTGCGTGTACGGGCCGTCGTCGACGACAGTCATGATGATGATGACACGGAGGAGACAGACACATATTATGGTCAAATAGAGGAGATATGGGAGCTTGATTATGTAGGATTGAAGGTAGCCTTGTTTCGGTGTAGATGGGTCACCAATGGGAATAGAGCTGTGAGCAAGGACAAATATGGTTATGTTAGTGTTGATCTCCGGGTCTTTGGTTACAAAAACGAACCGTTTGTCTTCGCCAATGATGTTGAGCAAGTGTTCTATGTACCTGACCTTGCAAAGAAGAACTGGTCTGTGGTTATGCTTGGAAAAAAAAGGATTGTTGGGGTTGAAAATGTTGTTGAGGAGGAGGAATACAACCAGTTTGACGAAATTCCATCCTTTGACACTTCATACAAGCCCCGACTCTTGGGAACTAACAAAACACCATACTTGCGAAGCGACCATAGTGAAAAAATCCATATACAGAAATTAAGGAAGAAAAAGCAAGCCTGATTTCTGCTGAATCCTTTTTGTAATGCCGGAGGATGTGTCTATTGGTGGAAATGGAATCCGTTTTGTAATATAAAGGATGCGATGTATTGGTGGAATTTCAATCCTTTTTGTAATATATGGGATGTGGTGGAATTTGAATCCTGCTTGTAATATATTCTGCCTATGATACTATATATATTATGTTTATATTCTGCTTCAGTTTAGTAAGTATGTTGCAGGCTGCTTCAGTTCAGTAACGGGTGTTAATATCAAAGAGACGAGGATTAGCCAACCCGCGTCGCCTTTGTTACGGGCAAGAGACGAGGATTAGCCAACCCGCGTCGCCTTTGTTACGGGCAAGAGACGAGGATTAACGAACCCGCGTCGCCTTTGTTAGGGGCAAGATATGCGAAATCACACACAGATTACATCTAAAGATACACGGATTAGCCAGCCCCCGTCGGCTTGTTCTTCTTCATGCTTGCAAGTGAGTAGGTAAATCATACAAAAAATTGTACTGCACACAGATAATCACACAAGCATGTCTCTTGAGATGCAAAATCACACACACAGAGATTACAGTCATCATTGATACATCAGAAGGTTACAAAGCGGCCATCTATGTTCATCATCACTAGGCACTACAGATCGATCTTGCTCGCATGTCGATCTTGCTCGCATGTCGATCTTGCTCGCCTTCGGCTTATTCTTCATGACGAGATATGCTCCAGATTCTAGCTTCTTCTTCATGCTTACAAGTGAGCACAAGAGAAAGATACAGAGAGGGTGGAAACATATCCCTTCAAAAATCCTCCTCCTGGAGGAGGGAAAGCAAAAGGAAGCGCAAGTTTGACGGAAAAGCCGCAACAGGCTGTTTAATTTCTGGCTTTCCGTCGGCTTGTTCTTCCTGATGCCAGGAGGTTCTGGGCTACCTTCCCCCGACACAGCTGCGAGCAAGGAGTTTATCACAAGGATTTTTCTAGCAGCTGTGCTAGAGGGATGAGCAACCCAATCACCCATATCACAAGAATTCTTCTAGCAACTGAGAGATCGAGGAGGAGGAAGAAGAGAGAAAAGCAAAAGCTTGCGTCCTACAAGATCTATTCTTTGTGCCATAGCTAGATCTAGATCTAGAGAAGAAGGAAGCAAGTGACTCACTTTATTGTATCAGAAGAAGGAACCATAGCTAGATCTAGATCTAGAGAAGAAGGAAGCAACTTGAAGTGAGGAGGACCGATAGGCGTCGGTGCCTTTTTATAGCAAAAACAAGGAAGGGATAACATCGGTTGTAAAAAAAAGAGAGGAAGGGATAAGATCAAGAGCACAGGAAACGGGAAGGTTCCCAAGATCTAGTCAATGGGGAAACTGTTGCCCAGTCAATGGCTGAGAGCAGAGGTAGTGATTCCAATGTAGAATTAAATGATACGCGGATTAACAAAACATTGTCTCCAATGTACTCACATCCCGAGGAGTCAAACTACTCCCTCCATCCATCTATCCAAGGCCTATAAATGCAACACTGATCAACGAAGCGTTTAATGCCTTAATCACCTGTGGAAAACCGAAATAGGCCTTGTAAAGTTGGATTTTTTCAGTTTTCTAATGGGCCTTGGATAGATGGATGGAGGGAGTATATGAAAAACTACTAACAATTACAAAATAAAACATGCAATTCTCACATCTGGAGGAGTATATTTTTCATAAAAAAAGTTATTTCAAGACATAAATGCTAATATGTTTTTGCTATAAACTTGGTCAAAGTTGTAATAGTTTGACTGGCACGTTTCCCATAACTGCATGTTTTTTGGGATGGAGGGAGTAGAATTAAAGCATACACAGATTAACCAAACGTCGTCTGCAATGGAGAATTAAGGATATGCGGATTAGCCAAACGTCGTCTCCATTGCTTACTTAAACCGTGTTTGGAAACAAATCTGCTGTATCTTCTCCTTCGAAAATAATTTAGATCCCCTGCCCCTTCATCTACCCGCGAAAAACAGCAACTGCCTACTCCTCATCGTCACCATTCCCGGCCGGAGATGAATAGCATGCCGGGAAGAAGCAGGCGGCACCAGCCGTCGTCGTCGTCGCTGCTGGACCTCCCTCAAGACCTCCGCATTGAGATTGCGACGCGCGTCGGTGCGACCTCGGAGCGGCCCTTGGCTGACCTCCGCAGCCTACGCGGTACTTGCTCGACCATGCGCCGCGTGTGCGGCCACGGCGACGTCGGCCGGCGTTTGTCGATAGAGGGGATACGGGATGAGATTTCTTGGGTGTGGGACCCCACCGCTTACAAAGCATTCCTTGCTATGCTGACCGATCTCGGGAATCCGGAGGCTTGCTTCTTCTCCGGGATCAAAGCCGTCTTCATGGAAAACAGGGGATGCAATGATCTCCGGCGCACCGCCGAGGGTGGGCACAATGCGGCAGCCTATCTATACGCCATCTTGCTCTACAGAGACAATGGCAGTGCCGCCACCGACGACACCGCGAAGCGGTACATGAGGCGGGTCGCGGGTGGCGGCAGTACGACGTCGAGATGGCTGAGCAACGAGGGGTGTCTGCCATTGCGCGAGAAGGCCGCGCGTGTGATCCACTCCTTGACTTGGCGCATTTGGGGTGAACCGCTGCCGCCTCCTGCACAGGTGCGCGGCAATCAGCCGTGCGCAGGCAACGGCGGCTGCTGCGGCGTGGATAAAGGATGGCTTCGAATTTCTCTGTTTTGCAGCGAAGACTGTAGGCTCCGCTGCGAAATGATGAAGTTCGAACAGATTATTGGAATAGGAAATCAGTAGTAGATTAGCTTTTGTATGTTGCTCGAATTATTTGTGTAAAATTTTGGAAGAGCAGCAAAGCCGACGCGGGTTATCAGCCCCGCGTCGCTAATGACTGTGGGGCCCAGTTCTATTCAAATGAAGAACAGTTCCCATTTCTCCTTTTAATCTGCAATCAAATGTTGTAACAAGTATTTCTTCGTCATAATTAGTCCAAATTTGATGTTTTTTTCTAAATTTTTCTAAAATCACCATCTTTTCATTAATTTTATTGTTTAGTGTATATTCCGTTTGTTGAATAATGTTTATATGCCTTATTTTGTTCTTTGTAAGTACAACATACAAATAATATTTGTTTTACACAACCATTAGTGATGAAACTTTGCATTTCGTAAGCTTAAGGTGAACACAAGGTTTTGTTAAGTTTTCAAATGCATATGAGTTCGAACATGTTGCAAAGTGTGGAAAACTTCAATGTTCAAGCAACATTCTAGGAAACTATATGAAAGATGTAGACATTTGTACACAAGTATATTATTCCTTCATCGATACCATTTGAAATTTTGAAGACAAGTTTAGGTACCCAAATTATGTTGCCAAGTCAATTTGTAGATTTTTTAGAGCAAATTTGATGTTATTAGAATTATTATATAATTACCATGGGGTGTAAAAACGAAATATATGAATTTTGGGCACACAAGTGTGACTGTTGATATTTTATTCAAATACTAAATGTCAAAATACGAATTGTTCGTATTTTTATGATTTTTTAGGTGCTGTTTTATGGGCTCTAATATTTTAGGGAAGCAAGTTTCATTCCAAAAAAATAGTGGCAGGCCCACGCGTCAGCGTCAGCAGCCAATATAAAAAAGATAACCGTTGCCTGCCCGCCCGGACCCAACTGCCAACAAAGGCGAAGCGGGCTCACTAACCATCGTCGCCAATGACACTGGTCCACACATCAGCGTCAGCGTCAGCAGGCTAACCCGCGTCGGCAATGACTATCCATTGTCTCTATGATCTAATTCATCTCAACAGATCTCCAGTTCATCACAACAGAACACATATCATAGGAGACGTGGATGGATCAAACAACCAAACTAATTAACTAAGCAAACAAAATCAAACAACCAAACTAATTAACTTAGCAATTCATGATCTAGAAACAAACTAAGCAGTTCAACAACCTGACGAACACAAACACACACACACAACTTAAGCAGTTCGACCAAGCAAGAGTCTATCATTTAGTCGGTCGCCGCCGTCGGAGTGCCGCTGTCGTTGCCGCCGTGGCTGCCGTCGGAGCCGTCGTCGCCGCCGTGGCTGCCGTCGTCGCCGTTGGAGCCGCCGTTGTCGAAGACGAAGTGGCGGCGGGCAGCCCGCTTGACCACGGGGAGGTTCTCGAGCTTCTCAGCCAACCCATGGATCCTGAAGGCGAGACCCTTCACGCTCGGGTCCTTGTACACATCATGATGCGCCTTGATGTCGAAGGCCGCGCCAACATCTTCAAGCTTTCTGAAGGCGCTCCTGAGCAGGTCGACGGTGAACTTAGTGTCGTCGAAGAACGGTTCCTCGTCGGCGTCCTTGGTCGCCGGCTCCTTTCCCTTCTCCAACTTCTTTCGACGGCGGCTTTCGTCATCGTCGTCCTCCCTTCGTCCCCGCTTCGACGGCGGCGGGCTCCTCGACGCCATCTCCTCCTTCTCTCAGTGACCGAAGATTTGTAGTGGTGGATAGCGAGGAGGAAGAAGAAGCGAAAGAGATGATAAGCTTATGGAAGAAGCAGGGGAAAGCAGGGGAAGGCGAGGGAGTTATATTGACAAGACGCGGAACCGTCAAGCGCCTCTGCCCCCACCCACTACTCCATTACTGCCAGTACGTGCCACTCGATTGCGCATCGGGCTCCGTTTCGGGCGCAAAACCGTCCAAAACCACGCGTCGCCTTTCAATTACGTGGGAAGGAGAAGGGGCAGGGGCAATGATGTCGGGCCCACTCGTCAACGGCAGCAGCCAAACTGCGGCGCCTTTTCAATTTCCATTTATTGTTTTACATGGCCGAGGCGCCTTCTTCAACTTCAACCCTCGTCGCCTTCTTCAACTTCAATCCTCGTCGCCAACTTCAACCCTCGTCGCCTTCAACTTCAACCCTCATCGCCTTCAACTTCAACCCTCGTCGCTTTTCTATTTCCTCCCCTTCTCCTTGATGGCCGCGGTGTGCTTGATGCAGCTGCTGCCAAATGATCTTGTCACCCAGATCATCATCCACTCCATCAAGGATGAGCCCGTCATCCATTTTCTGAACCTTCGCAATAAAATCTGCACCACCTTCCGGCGCATCTGCGACTCCGATGAGGTACTACTGCACGTGTCGCTGCGTGATCTTCGTCGGGTGATCAAGAATCGCTACGTCAGGTCGTGCTTTGAGCGGCGCTTCCGCGAGGCCAATCATCCGGAGGCATTATGCTTCAAGGGGATGGAGAGGTTGATGAGGTGGCGGAACCCCGATAAGGGTCTGAAGCTCATCGGAGATGCCGCTGCTGAAGACTCTGGTGCCAAGTACTTCTTAGCGATGCTGAAGTACCGTTGCAACCCGGCGGACCCCGAAGCCATGGCACTGCTCCAGGAAATCAGCGGCGGCCCGTCGCCCCCTGACGGGCGGTGGAAGAACCACAACCTGCGGCGGCTGCGCTACCTCATCAACCAGGATCTCGACAACATTGCGTGGTGGTACTGGCTTGATGATGGCGACGACGACATTCCGTTGCTGCCCGTCCAGAATCCCCACATCTGCATTTGGGCAGCGGGATGTAGGCGCTACGGGCCGGATACCAAAGAGATCATCCACTACTGCAGCGCCGAGTGTCGCATCCGTCATGAGTTCGACCTCTGGACGCGTAGCTTCCGCCCCACCGTGGAGTACGCCGTCAGCACGATGAACATCGGGATGTAGGCGCAAGCATCAATGAACATTATCTATCTTGAATGTAAATTATTAGATAGTACTAAACGTGGATTTGATTTTATCAGGATGTCAGTTTTTAATCGGTTTTTGATAGATAATATTTGATTTATCACGTTTGTGAGTCAAATCGAAGGTTGTGTTGGTCTCATTTGCCACCGACGAGGCCTGAGATGCCCTCTTGGGTGTCAAAACCGCCGAAGCGGCCACGGCGGGGGCAGTGGCGGGCGGCGGTGCCCTCTGCTTCCTCCTTTGTTCTATTGGAGAATGAAGAACAGTTTATCCGTCCTGCGTCGCCGACGGCATTTCTCTTTTTAATCCGCAATCAAATTTTGTAACATGTATTTCTCCGTCGTAATTAGTCCAAATTTGATTATTTTTTTTCTACAGTTTTCTAAAATCACCATGTTTTCATTATTTTCATTGTTTAGTGTTTATTCTGTTTCTTGAATGATGTTTATATGCCTTATCTTGTTGTATGTAAGTACAACATATAAATAATATTTGTTTTCCACACCTCCTGTAATGAAACTTTGCATTTTCGTAATCATAAGGTGAACCACAAGGTTTTGTTAAGTGTTCAAATGCATATGAGTTCGAACATGTTGCAAAGTGTGGAAAACTTCAATGTTCAAGCAACATTCTAGGAAACTATGTGAGAGATGTAGAGATTGTACACAAGTATATTATTCCTTCATCGATACCATTTGAAATTTTGAAGACAAGTTTAGGTACCCAAATTATGTTGCCAAGTCAATTTGTAGATTTTTTAGAGCACACTAGATGTTAGTAGAATTATTATATAATTACCATGGGGTGTAAAAATGAAATATATGAATTTTGGGCACACAAGTGTGACTGTTGATATTTTATTCAAATACTAAATGTCCAAATACGAATTGTTCGTATTTTTATGATTTTTTAGGTGCTGTTTTATGGGCTCTAATATTTTAGGGAAGCACGTTTCATTCGAAAAAATAGTGGCTGGCCCACGCGTCAGCGTCAGCAGCCAAAATAAAAAGATAACCGCTGCCCGCCCGCCGGACCCAACTGCCAACAAAGGCGATGCGGGTTCACTAACCATCGTCGCCTATGACTCTGGCCCACGCGTCAGCGTCAGCAGGCAAACCGTGCGCGGGCTGCTCAAAATTTCCCACCTATATTGACTATAATGCCCATGGAATTCCAATTGCAGCACAGAGCCGTCAAGGGCACGCCAGTAATTTCCTTAAACATAGTTACGCGCGCCGTTCATATTCGGCTCCTCGCTAGACAAATCGCCACCGCTCGCACTCTCCTCACCGCCGCCGCCACTCTCCCCGCTCGCCTTCGCCGCTCTCTCCCCGCTCGCCGTCGCCGGTCTCTCCCCGCCGCAGCCCTCCTCTTCTCCAGCCCCACCGCTCCCTGCGTGACGACGGTGACGAGGACGTGGTTACTGGCGTGCGGTCGACGTCTTCCCGGCCAACCTAAAGACGGTTGACGCGGATCCGTCGACGTCATCCCCGGCCACGACGACGAGCCGGCCGCCTCAGGCCACGAGCCGACGTGGATCCGGCCCCTCCGACCATCACGAGAACAACTACTTCATTCGCGACAGAGGTTAGTCCTGCTTGAACCCCCAACGCCCTCTCTCTCCTCGGCCACCAAATCTGCTATATATTCATGTCAATGTGGATTAGGGAGACATGCCTTGATAGTTCATCTTTAATTGATTGACTGTGGATTTGATGGATGGATTTTGTTGCCCCAAGTCAGTTTGAATAAATTGTTGCTAACAGATGAAGTTATATGAACTGTTGAAATTCATTTTCATGTTCCTGGTGCTACAATTTTTGCACTGTAAATTCATGAAAAGCATTGAGGATGTTAGCATACTTTAATTCTGCTATGCTTTGAATGTACCAGATCGACAGTTATGCTTTGGACCTGTTAGCATATTTTAATTCTGATGGTCACATAATGTCAGTGGGAATTGCATCGCAGTGGTTTATAATGTAGTCCACCCAATCTGCTATATATTCATGTCAAGGTGGATTAGGGAGACATGCCTTAATAGTTCATCTTCAATTGATTGACTGTGGATTTGATGGATGGATTTTGTTGCTCCAAGTCTGTTTGAATAAATTGTTGCTAACAGATGAAGTTATATGAACTGTTGAAATTCATTTTCATGTTCCTGGTGCTACAATTTTTGCACTGTAAATTCATGAAAAGCATAAAGGATGTTAGCATACTTTAATTCTGCTATGCTTTGAATGTACCAGATCGACAGTTATGCTTTGGACCTGTTAGCATACTTTAATTCTGATGGCCACATAATGTCAGTGGGAATTGCATCGCAGTGGTTTATAATGTAGTGATAACTAGACTGTCTTATGCTTTGTTGTGAGTGTTAATTGTTTCACTACTGTCATATATAATGTCATGACCATTGCTTTATCCTCTTGTTGCATGTACACATGGAACACACAATCCATCGCTGCTGAAGTTGGACAAGGAAGCAGTTGAAGGAATTTATTCTCTGCTTTGATATATGAGCATATTGTTGTGTCCCTGTCAAAATGGTTAGCACCTATCCCTGTATGCTAATTAAGTAAAATATGAACTGTGTACGTCTATGCTGATTTTATTTACGACTTGTAATGATTTCTAGTGTAATATTAGCTATTTTGCCTGTCAGAGAAAACGAATTTATCTAATAAGAATTTTGTTTAGATTTTTAGTCTTGCTTATGTTGCTCTACTGACAACCTGACATATCATCTATGCAGTCTCCCACAACAACAAATTCCTCTACCTCCAGTGCATCATCACAGCCCATCGTTGGTGAACCTTCTTCACAGGGTCACTCAGCACAGACTGCTGCGAGTAGTACTCGATCCCGCGGGTCAAGGACACAAACCAAATGGCCAGAAGACAAGTTGACTGCAACTGGACTTGATGCCAATTTTTGGCCTACCCCAGATGCTGCGAGGGATAGATTTGTATTGGTCTGTGGTCTCATTGCTCGGGAGACGGTGTCAATCAACAAGGCGGTTGATGATCTCTCACCAATTGAGAAGGACCATCTGTTCACAGTTTTAGAGGAAAAGCTAGATTACCCAGCCAATCTGGAAGAATCTATTCGCAAGAAGGCAGTTAAGGCAGCTATATCAGAGATTGGAACCTTGCAACGGCGGTTCAAGGCCCATTTAAGAAAAAAATATGTGAGTGAAGAGGAGACTCCCTTTGTGAAGCATGCCTTTTTGCAGCAACAAGACTGGGACATGTTTGTGCAGGAAACCAATTCTCCTTCATTTCAGCAATTGAGCCAGGAGATGAAACAAAAGAGAGCATTGCATAATAAGCCACACAAGACGGGCAGAAAAGGTTATCATGGTAAAAGGAAAGAGTGGGAGGAGGAGGATGCAAAGCTAGCTGTAGAAGGAAAACAGAACCCTTGGGACCAATTTCCTGGACGTTCGAGACCTTATCTGCGGGCAAGGGTAGAGAAGAAGAGGAAGAATACTAGTGAAGGAAGCGGGGGCATAACATTCAGTAACCCTGCGGTGGTGGGGGTAGCAGATAGGGTGAAAACACTTGCAGCTCAGGGTAGTGATGGTTCTTTCTCTGGGGTTAGGGAGGATGATATCCTCACCGCAGCACTTGAGACTCCAGAGCATCGAGGTCGGGTCCGAGGCGTGTCTAGTTCACTTGGCTGGGGTAAAGGATTTGGTGAAGAGTTCGCTGGAATGTACAGGAAGAAGAGGAACAAGAGGTCTGATGCTCATGATATGATGGACATAACATTTAAATCAATTGTCCATGCTCTAAGACTATCAGGCATCGAAATACCGAAAAATGTACTTCTTCCTTCCCAATTACCAGCGCCTGTCAGTAGCAGTGAGGAAGAAGATGTGCATGGCAGCGAGGAAGAAGATGCGCATGACCGCGAGGAAGAACATGCGCATGACAGCGAGGAAGATGCGTGTGGCAGAGAGCAAGATCATTGGAATGCCAACGGTGACGAAGCGAATCAAGTGCACAGTGATAGTCGATCACCTATGCTGGACACAATAGATAAGCTGACAGAGCCAACCGCGTGCAGCCTTTTGGATGGCACCGGGATTAATGTGGAGCTCGCACTAGCGAAAGTATTTCCATTTCAAAAGGCTTGCCATTCAGTACCGGTGCAGGATGGGTATGTTGTGGTGCAACCTACTTATGTGTGGGCCAATGCGGGTCACTACCCTCTGCCTGTACCAATTGATGGGGGTGACATAGCAACCCTAGCTGAGGCTCTCGTTCAAAGGATCCAATGGCCAAAGGACAGGATCCTTATACCACCCATGACGAGACATCCCAACCCTGAAGCCGCAACAGGTAGCAGGGGTACAACATCAGATGGAGGTACTGCAGCTCAGTGTCAGCAAGAGAAGGCTCAACAGCAGCAGCAGCAGCAGATCAGCAAAACTACGCAGCAGGAGCGTCGACAACAGCCGGAGGAGCCCAAGCAAACTCCGCCTAAGCAGCAGCTGCAACATGATGATAAGCAACAAACGAAACAGCAGCCTCTCCAGCAGCAGGAGCGTCGACAACAGTCGGAGGAGCCCAGGCAAACTACGCCTAAGCAGTAGCTGCAACATGAGGATAAGCAATAGACGAAACAGCAGCCTCTGCAACAGGAGGAGGAGCCCAGGCAATCTCCCCCTAAGCAGCAGATGCAACATGCACAGCAGCCTCTGCAACAGGAGGAGGAGCCCAGGCAATCTCCACTGCAGAAGGGGAACCAGGCCAGGAAACCTCTGTCTAAAGATGAGATTCTTAACTGTATTATTGGGTCAGAACAAGAACGACCAAAATACAAGCCTGGTGCACCTATGTTGTCAGAAGCAAACTTAGAGGCTGCTGGACCAAATTGTGCCAGGTTGCATGCTTACGTCATGGAACACAGTAAGGATAAACTTGCCTTCCCAGCAAAGGTGGATCAAGACTACTTTAAAGGTGGTGGTTGTGCTTTAATGTTAAACATTGCATTCAGTAGCGTGTATAACCTTATAACCCTGGCTTCTCTGGATGTTACCTTCTTGAGGTTGTGGACATTGTAAGTCCCTTAAAACCTAAAAAGATATTTCTTTAATTTTGACCACAAAGTTCATGCATGCTAACAATTTGATTTTTTGTAGGAAAATGATGGACAAGGCAGCGGAGATGCAGATTAGTGTTAGGTTTTTAGATCCAGATTTGTTTACTTCCACAAATATTTCTCAGCATTCTCACCTTGTTGCCAAAGCCATCTCAAATGCAATGAACAACGACTACGTGGTGGGTGCCTACTGCACTAGCCACTGGGTAACAGTGATCATCTGTATGAAGTTCAAAGAGGTTTGGTATCTAGATTCTGCTAAACAACATCCCCCGCTAAATTTCTCAGACCTCCAACCTGTTGTGAACTGGTCAGTATCTTGTAGGTTTTGTTCACAAAAATTCAATCTCTTAGTGTTTCTAATTGGTATTGCTGACCATGCAGGGCCTTTGGTACAGTATTTGTAGGTTTTGTTCACAAAAATTCAATCTCTTAGTGTTTCTAATCGGTATTGCTGATCATGCAGGGCCTTTGGTGATCAACATGCACAGGACGGAGTGACGAAAGGAAAGAAAAAAAAGCCAAAAGCCATACTCAAGCACAAAACAAATCTCGCTGTAAGACCGAGGTTTTTTTATGGTCCCTTCTTACCTATTTGGTACTGCATTAACTTGTCATTTTGGTACCTCGATGCAGTGTGCTCAGCAGCCATGGGGGTCCTCTTTGTGTGGATTCCATGTGGCATTCCATATGTTAAGACTACTCGATGACATACCTGACATCAAGAAGGCTGCTGTAAGTAGATAATAATGCTCAACCTTGTCTCTGCTCATATTATCCATCTGATTTTAGAATCTGATTTCTACTTGTATTCTCATAAATGATTGTATTTTGCAGGATTTCAAATCTGCTGTAGATGTTTCCACAAAAGATCTAAAGCGTGTCCGGGAGATGCTGTGCGAGTACATTCTTAAGGAGACCATCGACCGAAAGGGCAACTTCTACAATGGTGCACCGTGAGTTCATTGTAGCCAGAAACTTGAAACTCATTCAGTCTTCTTTAGTCAGGTGTTGTTGCCTGAGAAACCTGCTTGGCTTGCTTGGTTGGGGTCAGATGCTGCCTGGTTCAGACAGTTTTCTCATGACTCCATCCAAACAAGCCCTGATGAGAGTAACTTGAAACTTGATGTGATCGATCCTAGCTTGTCTATAAATGTGATCTTTTTGCTTGTCTATAAATGTGATCTTGCTTGCCTATATCTGTGATGTGAGAATGTGTTTGTGATGTCTCCTTGCTGTGGTGGCTGCCATATCCTGGCTGGTTCCACTGGCTGGTTCCAGGATGGCAGGATGCAGCCCCTGATGGCAGCCAAATCCTGGCTGGTTCCAGGATGCAGCCGGCAAGCGGGCAGGTTACTGTAGGGGTGGCCTACGTATCTGTAACGGGCGTTAATTAAAGCTCGTTACAAACACTGATCAGTGAGTAACGGGCTTCATTCGGAATGCCCGTTACAAACATGCCAACAATGTAACGGGCAGTGTAAAAGCCCGTTACCAGTCCTGACCGGTGGGCCCCAGGACATGGCCCGTTCATCGAGATATATGAGATGCAGGTTGAAAGCACGCGTCTCCTTTAATCGAGAGGAAGCAGACGCGCGTGGAAACAGCTGCGTCTCATTTCGTCGAGACAGAGGAGACGCAGGTTCACAGCATGCATCTCTGATGTTGATTTCACAGTAACGGGCTCTATTTTCATGCCCGTTACCAAAGTTCCCTGTGGGCCCAGAGAAACAGCCATTTCACGTGACCGGTGACTAGTTGTGGTAACGGTTGTTGTTTGATACCCGTTACGAATCCTAGATGTGCTGAGACGCGCGTGAACTAGACGCGTCTCATTTCGTCAAGATAGAGGAGACGCAGGTACACAGAAGGCGTCTCCGATATTGAGCTACTGTAACGGGCTGTGTTTTGGTGCCCGTTACAAAAGTTCCCTGTGGGCCCAGAGAAACAGCCATTTCACGTGACCGGTGGCTAGTTATGGTAACGGTCGTTGTTTTATGCCCGTTACGAATATGTCTTATCAGTAACGGGTCTTTCTTGGCTCATTTGTAACACTTGATCGGTAACGGGCGCTTTGCCCGTTACTAAAGGCCATCTATGCCCGTTACCAAAGTGAGTTTTTCACGTAGTGCACTTTAGTCTAAATGAAGAACAAAGGCATCCGTAGAGGTTTGTTCTTGGGGAAAGAGGCCCAAACACCATGGCACGTTCGCAAGTCACCCCCTCACCTTCCTTCTAATCTCTAAGCACTAGCAAGCCAGCACTAATCCTATGCAAATGCACTCCTCTCCTAAAGAGGTAGGAGCCCAAAGGCAAAATGAGGAGAAGAAGTGTGTGTCCTATTCTAACCCCTCCTCACTTCTATTTATAGGGCCTGGGCAACTTCGTGAGGACACCCCGAGCACCCCCGGAATGGACCCAGGAGCTAACCAGGAGTCACCACGTGGAAGCAGGGCATTGGCAGCCACAAGGTCGGTTCGGCCGACCTGTGGGGTCGGCTGACCCCCTATGGGCCCCACTACCCCTGTGCTTTCGTGTGGTGGCTGTCAAGTGGGTCCTCAAGTCGGTTCCAGGTGTCCACGTGGTTTGGAGGCGGTTTGGACACGTTTGTGGGCCATAGTATCCATGTGATGCACACGTGTCGACTTCTGATTCGTCGGGCTTCTCTCCCTTGGATTGGTGACATCAGCAATCCGTGGTACCTTGCATGGCAGCCTCTCATTGGCTGGGATTTGGGGGCTTGGACTGATGAGGTGGAAGGATGAGTGTGCTTTTGCTCTATTTCTTGTGCTAAGTGCCTGCATTCAAATATACATCACCACTTGTGGAATTTGTCAGTATAAGCCCCTATTCTACCATGGTTGTATATTTCTTGTGTCAAAATGCAGGAGTTGACGGTTATAAATATGGTGTTTAACAACCGTCAACAACTCCCCCACACTCGACCTTTGCTCGTCCTCGAGTGAAGGTGAGAAGATCAAGGTTAGACATACTACTCAAAGGTATAAGGCAAGCAAAAAGAATCATACCAAACTTTCACCTTGGACGTGCGAGCTTTGTGGATTGTCTGTCATGTCATCTTGAGTGGTTGAGGAATGGAGTAGTCATGACTCCAATCACTTCGTTCATCATGTAGGCACTTGGGATTTTTGCAATAAGTTTTTCAAGCAAACCTGGTGAAGGACCGATTAGGCGACCAGAGAGGGGGGAGTGAATGGGAGCCGATAAAAATTCTTCCCGAAGGATGAACTCGGCCTATGCCCCAACTTCACAACCTAGGATTCCCACACGAGGTTGCCAAGGTCACGTAGTCACAACGGACCTACCAACCCTAGGAACAAGCCTCAAACAATCCCAAAGCGAAAGCTCAACTCAAGAAGCAAAGGACTTAGGCAATCTGCGAAGTCCCAGGCGGACAGTCCGAGGTGACCGGGCGGACGGTCCGCAGGGGGCAGACGGACGGTCCGCGGGTCAGGGGCGGACGGTCCGCAAATCGACCCCGAACCTCCAGTATGCACCCTCTGAAATTCGGACAGTCCGCGAGCTCACTGCGGACGGTCCGCTCCTCGCAGACGGTCCGGCCTCACCGGGCAGATGGTCCGGCCAACAACCTCCGACCAAAACCTAACGACCAAACGGATCGAAACGAAGCGGCTCAAGAGCTCGCGAAGAACTCGACGAACACCTGGCCGGTCAACACCTCGCGGACGGTCCGCCGACCCCGCACGGACGGTCCGCCGACCCCGCGCGGACGGTCCGCCAGGCACGGAAACAGCAGCCCGAGCCCGACCTCCCGAAGGTCAACTCCTCCTTCCCTTTGCCCGATCTCCCGAATCAACCAAGGGATTGCTACCAAATCATAGGTGAAGATGAAGCGTCTCTAGGAGATGCTATACCTACGAATTTGTAGTCCTAAACCCACTGAATCGAGAGGAATCGAGATTCTACCGAGCTCACACAAAGAGCTAGGGTTCCAACCGAAATCCTTCAATCGGAGGCCGAATCTGGTGTTTGAGGGGTCATGATCAAGCACAAAGAAGCACAAGACATCTATCCATGATCCCCACCAACAAATCCAAACCCAAACACCTCAGAGTCGAAGGAACAAGGCGCGCACGAAAATCCAACGAAAATAGCTCGAAAAAGACACGAAAATCACACGAGCTACAAGAAGGAAATCAACGCAACCATGAATGCTTCCATACACTCGGAGGTCAGATTCTCTACAAACCGGTGAAGAAAATCTACGCCTATAGAGCAAGGAAATGAGAAGCAGTCCGGATGGATCGTTTGCCCAGAAAACTCTAGAGCTATATATATGAGTCCCTCTGGGTTGGGCGAATGACCAAGCTACCCCTAGCACTTAAACTTAAGATACAATCCCCTCAGGGGCAATATGGTCAAGTAGGACTCCTCTTCATCGCACAGGCACGCATTCGCCGCACTCCGCGTCCTCCCGACGCAAGCCCTGCGATCCCGCCACGTGTCCGCCGGCATCGAAGCTTCTCGGCGCGTTCGGATCCCGTCTCCGCCCGCCGAGCCTCCGGTCTTGGTTTTGTGGCTCAACCAAGTAACCCAACGGTTTTCTGGTGAACCGTCGCAAACCCCGCGTGCAGACTCCGGTCATGAGCCGCTACCCTGCACCGACTCCGGTCGACGACTTCGTCTTACTTTTCTTGCCACCATGCGGCCCGCACTTGACCCCGTCCGGCCACCGGGTCCATCGAGCCGAGCCTACTTGTCTCTCCACTCCTCGGAGGCCCCGCAAGGCTAAGACCTTTTGCGCCTGCTCTTCACCTGCATCAACACAAGTCAAGCCGCAACCTGCACCTGCAATACTCAGCCAAGAGTCAGTCCACACAACGTTGTCAATCACTCATCACACCAGGGAGCGACCATCCACCGGTCCTCGGACGCTCCGGTCCTCAATCTCCCCCTTGATGAGTGCATTGACAACACACACATAGTAACAAATTCAGAGAAAGAGAAAAAGAAAATAAACGAATGAAAACCTCAAACAAGTGATCAAAAGCCAACAAAAGCCAAAATGAGATCACTTGAGAGAGAAAAATCTCGGTCCTCTAAGACAAGGGCAACGACACGACACAACCGAGACAAAATGCTCAAAAATTGTCAACTCCTTAAGGTGAGGTAAAAGGGCTCGACACCATCGGCAACAGAGCACAACTAAAATCAGGCGCAAAGAGCTCCAAAGGCACAAGAATGCAAGCTCCCCCTGAACAAATGCATTTCTCCCAATTTTTCTCCCACTTGATGCAAAACTCCCCCTGGATGCAACTTTCTCCCCCAAAACAAGAATTGGGTACTATCTCTCCCCCTTGTTGGTAATGCATGAATGAAGTCTACAAATGCAAGCATGTGCTTCTCAAATAGACAAAGAGCACTACAACATGCTAAAAAGAGACATAGACAAGGAAGATTGCCACAAATTTGGTACAAGCATCGCCAACGAGATAGATAGGGACATATAAGCATGTGACATAGCCATGATCAAAATGAAGCAATTTTCACAAAAAATTCCCTCTCATGAGCATAGGACCTAAACATGATCAAAATGAGCACAAACAACATATAACTCACAAACTTCATGCAAGGTCACAAATTCTCATCACAAGATCATCACAAACACCTACAAGCTATCTCATGTCATGTCAAAGCCACCGAGCCATGTGTCCACTTCTTAATGTGAGACTTCTCAATGGTGAACATCATGCAACGGTTTAGCACCCAAGATAAGGAATTTAAAGCATACATGACATGAAAGCATATTTTTTCAAGCACACGCATTTCATATACCAAATTCATGATTTACAAATTAAGAATGGTACATGAAGTGCCTTTGCGGCAAAAAGAAGCTTAGGCTTCTCCACAAGGTAGCATGTAGGCTAAACATCTATGATGATAAATGGGTCTTTGACCCCATATGAAAAGAACATGGTTCCAAGCACAAATTAAGCAAGCTATAGCCATAAGTGCACAAATTTAACATGAAAGGCATTCAACTCATAAGAGAGGATCATATATAGCATTTTTACAAAAGAAAGACATTCACAAGCATATATATCCCAAAGCTATCAAGAGCATCGCTATCCATCATATGAGCATCACTCGCAAAGTCATAACCTCATATCTAGCACATCATAGTGATCCAAGTATATAGGAGAAGCACATCTCATATGATACATATGCAGTCTATGATACAAAGATGCAAGCATGATATGATACATAAATGAAAAATACAACATGAGTATGTACATCAAACCCCCAAACAAAGCTCAAAAAGGAAAAACAACACCAAGCTCCCCTCGCAAACGGGCAAATGTAGCTTGGTCCAAAGGCTTGGTTAGGATACCGGCAAGCTGCTTTTCAGTTGGCACATGGATGAGGTCTATGTTTCCCTTCTCAACATTGTCTCTCAGGAAGTGGTACCTCACCTCTATATGTTTGGTTCTGGAGTGGAGCACGGGGTTTTTGGCAATACTAATGGCACTCGTGCTATCACACATGATAGGAACATGGGTACACTCCTCACCAAAGTCACTCAGCGTGTATGTGATCCAAAGCAGCTGTGAGCAACAACTGGCGGCAGCAACATACTCGGCTTCTGTGGTAGACTGAGCTACACTAGACTATTTGCGAGAAGACCAAGAAACAAGCAAAGATCCCAAAAACTGGCACGTCCCCGAAGTCGATTTCCTATCGACTTGACACCCCGCAAAGTCGGCATCCGAAAACCCAAGAAGCGAAAGAGAAGCGGATGCCGAGTACCAAAGACCGAGCTCAGGAGTGTATCGAAGATACCTGAAGATCCACTTGACGGCAAGCCGATGTGAAGTCCTCGGCGACGCCTGAAAACGAGCGCACAGACACACAGAAAACTGAATGTCTGGCCTCGTCGCCGTCAAGTACAAGAGTGAGCCGATCATGCTCCGGTACTCCTTCTGGTCCACGGGCTCTCCGTCCTCGTCCGCATCCAACGCTGTAGTCGTACTCATCGGTGTCAACAGGGGCTTCGAGTCGTCCATCTTGAACTTCTTGAGGATGTCCTTCGTGTACTTGGCTTGATGCACAAAGGTTCCCTCCTTCGCCTGCTTGATCTGAAGCTCGAGAAAGAACTGCAATTCTCCCATCATGGACATCTCGAATTCTTTGCTCATGTCCTCTGCAAACCTCGCAACCAAAGAGTGAGACGAGCTGCCAAAGACAATATCATCCACATACACCTGAACAATTAGGATATCATTGCCCTGCCTGAGGAGAAAAAGAGTCTTATCAACCTTGTCCATCTCAAACCCTTTGCTGAACAAGAACCCCCTCAAACGGCCATACTAAGCACGGGGAGCTTATTTCAGCCCATACAACGCCTTTCACAGCCTATACACCCGGTGAGGAAGCTCAGCACTCTCAAAGCCCGGTGGTTGCTTCACATAAACCTCTTCTAAAAACCTATTCAAGAAGGCACTCTTCACATCCATTTGGTACAATTTGAACCCTTTAGCGACGGAAAAGGCTAGAAGGATCCTAATCGCCTCCAAACGGGCTACAGGAGCAAATGTTTCCTAATAATCTATCCCCTCCTTCTGACTATACCCTTGAGCAACCAACCTCGATTTGTTTCTCACCACCTCACCATTCTCACCCTCTTTGTTCTTCCACACCCATTTTGTCCCGATAGGTTTGCAATGTGGTGGTGGCTCTACCAACTCCCAAACTTGGTTTCTCTCAAAGTTCTCTAACTCCTCATGCATTGCGTTCACCCAATTAGGATCAGAGAGGGCGTGTCCAATGTCTTTCGGCTCAAAGGTAGCAACAAAAGCCGAATGAGCAAAGTGAGAAACATTCCTGGACCTTGACCGTGTCGTACGTTCATTGATGTCGCCGATGATTCTTGAGGGAGGATGATCAACTTGAACGCGCCTCGGTGCCTCTCGCTTGGAGACAACCTCCCCCTCAGCTACAGCTTCCACTTGATCTTGCTGGATCGTAGTCGGTGTAGGGGCTGGACCATCCTGCACCGTAGTCGTCGTAATGGAAGTAGAGGGTACATGCTCGGCTGGAGCTTCACAATCATCACCATCTTCCTCTCCAGCATCATCCTCCTCGTCCTCAAAGATCTTCTTGCCAATCTCGTCGTCACCTGCACACTTAAAAACAGACGAACTGCATGGCTGGGTCTCGTCGAAGGTAACCTCGCAAGTTTCCATGACTAGGTTAGTATCAAGGTTGAGCACACGGAATGCTCGAGAATGACTCGCATAACCCAAAAAGATCCCATCGGAAGACCTCGACTCAAACTTATCAAGCCTACCCTTCTTGAGAATAAAACACTGACAACCAAAAGCCCTGAAATGGCTCACTCTAGGTGCTCGCCCGTGCATGAGCTCATAGCACGTCTTGTTCAAGAAGGCCCTAAGAAAAATCCGGTTCCCAACATGGCACGCGGTATTCACCGCCTCAGCCCAATATCTCCTCGGAGTCCTATGCTCATCGAGCATCGTCCGAGCCATCTCACAAAGGGAACGATTTTTCCTCTCAACCACACCATTTTGACAAGCCACATAGGGAGAAGAGAATTGATGTTCGAGACCTAAATCACGACAAAAGATTTCGAAACGAGAGTTTTTAAATTCAGAGCCATTGTCGCTACGGATAGCTCGAATGGCATCTCCATTCCTCTCATTCTTCAACCTCAAGATTAGATCCCGCACAAAACCAAATGTCTCCCCCTTGTCAGCCAAAAAGAAGACCCAAGCATAGCGAGAAAAGTCGTCCACTATCACCAGGACATACCATTTCCCACCTGCCGAGCACACACGAGCTGGACCAACCAAGTCCATATGGAACAGCTCGCATGACCTCTCTGTCATAACGGATGTCAGAGGTGGGTGAGAGGAGGCGACCATCTTACCATGCCTACACGGAGCACATACCAAGTCCTTTTGGTATTTCAACTTAGGCAATCCTCGGACCAAACCTAGCCCACTCAAGCGTGACAACAAGTCAAAACTCAAGTGACCTAGTCTCCTATGCCATTTCCAAAGCTCCACTGAAACACCAGCAACCAAACAACGAGAAGAGCCGACACACTGAGAAAAATCAGCAATGAAAATCTGACCCTCGGGGATGATCGTGCACACAAGATCACCTCGAGAATCCAAAACACGAGAAGCGCCCGTTTTGAAACGGACCTCAAAACCCTCATAAAGAAGCTGGGAAACCGAAAGAAGATTGTACCCCAAAGACTTGACAAGAGAAACACGCCTAAGAGTCACAAACTTGCTCACCTTCACCGTGCCCACTGAAAGCACTCTACCTTTCCCATTGTCCCCAAAAGTGATGTATTCTTTGGTCATCACCGGGGTGAGGCTGGAGAACCACCTTCAATCTCTGGTCATGTGTCGAGAGCAACCGGAGTCGATCAACCAAAAGCCCTCCAAGCCTCCCACCTGCAAATCAAAAACGAGAGCGAGAGTGAGCAAACGACTCAGCACTGGGGTTAGTACAAAATGAATCAAACCAGTGCCGTGCCATTTGCTCAAAAGTGGGGTTAGCAAAATCCATCCTATCTCCTCTAGGTGGAACACCCACACGTCCCCTCGGAGGACTACGCGTACCACGAGGTGGAGACCGCGGCCCGTAGCTCCTCTGGGACCTAAAGCTACGATCGTTCCCCCCATACTCGTATTGGCCACGAGCAAAGGAACGTCCAGCAAACTCACCACGCCCAAACCCAACACGCCTACCACCTTCTCTATGCGGTGGCTCACCTCGAGGTACAAACACAAGCCTCTCTCGAGGGTAAATGGTATGCACCACACGTTCGCCCCTCGGCACCAACCTAGGCTCAGGCACACCACAAGAAGGGCGGTACCTGTCCTTGTAGGCCATCTCCCTAGCCAACCTCTCCTCACGCTTCCTCCTGAAGCAAAACTCTGCTAGGTGCCCATCCCTCCCACAATGCTCACAATGGAAGGGTTTTGGTTTTGGGCTCACTTTGGGCTCTGGCTTCTCCTCACTCGGTTTCTCTCCTTCTTCCCAAAGAACTCATTCCCCAAGTCACTCTTCAACTTGATAGGTTTCTGGAAGTTGTCGGTATGTGGAGGAAACACGGGTGGAGCTGGGGTTGTGTCTAGTCGGTTCCTAAGTGGGTTTGGCTTAGGAGCATAGGCATTTTTGTGGTGGGTTTTTGGTGGCTCTAGGATATCTCCGATCTTCCCCTCATTCTCACCACTTCCCTCCTTGTCTGCCCCAAGCGCTTGCCCATCATAGCGCTTGTATGCCTCAATCATCATCCTGAGCTGAGGCTCATGACCAGACAACCAACCCATCATCTTTCTCAACTCATCATTCTCATCCTGCAAGCGATCAACATAGTGTGCAAGCTCCATATTCTTCACAGCATTTATTTCACAAGTAGAGCATGATGTAGGAATAGGAGCTTTCAGCTGAGCCTCTAGTGATCTAGCATAAACAAGCGAAACATCTAGTTTCTCATGCAAAATAGGACAAGAAGTGCAAGCACAAAGCAAAGAGGGTCTAGATTTCATCTCATCTAGCTAACCCTAAGCACATATAGTTCCTCGACCTTGGAGGCATACTTTTCCTTAAGCACAGTCAAATCACCAAGAAAAGTGGAACAATCAGTGCATTCAGGTTCATCGGTCACAATAGGAGCAGACTTAAGAGAATCTATTTGAGCCCTAGCATCAACAAGCAAAGACTCTAGCTCAACCACCTTCTCCTTAGCATCTCAAAGCAAAGACCTACACTCCCTCTTCTCCTTGTTGGTCTTTCTCAGCACATCATCATGGTTGTCAAGCAATTCATTCAACCTAGCATTCTCCGCTATCAAGAAGGATGGATCATTGTTTACCTCTTCCTCGGAGTCGGAGCCCGAGTCATCCTTGTTGCTCTTCTTTCTTGCGGAGCTATGTGCCATGCCACAAAAGCCTTGGGCGGCGAAGCACATACTGTTGATGTTCTTGCTTGACCACTTGCCCTTGTGCCGGTTCTCATCTTCATCACTTGAGCTCGATGAAGAGTAGCAAGAGCTCGAGTCGATGTCGCTCGCTCCGGCAACCATCGCTCGCTCCTTCTTCTTGTGACCCCCACTCCTCCTCGGCCTCCGCTCGGACTTGTTCTTGCCCTTGTGGTCGTCCCTCGAGTGGTGCTTGTGGTCGGTCCTCGGACGGTGCTTGTGCTCGGGCTTGACCTCTATGGCTTTCGGGCACTCAGCGATAAAGTGCCCGTTCTTCCCGCACCGGTAGCACATGCCCGAGCTCCTCTGAGTGTTCTTCTGGTTCGTGTACATGCGCTCGAACCGCCTGCTCAGCAACGCGAGATCCTCCTCGCCAAGCACGTCAAACTCCTCATCTGACATGGACACAAGACAAGACAAAGAAAAATGTCTCGAAGACATGTTAGCGTTAGTCCTTGATCCAGTCACAAGAGCCAGACTATGAGGGTCAGTCGGGTTCTCGATCTTTGCACACACCCCACGGTCCACCTCGAACGACTTGAGCTTGGAGAATAGCTCGTCCACCATGAGGGTCTCATACTTCTCCGACTCAAGAATGGCCTCGACCTTCTCACTCCACACGGTACGATCTAGAGAGTGCAGGAGCTTGATAGCCCTGTCATGATCATCGTATGGGAGCACGGCCACATTAGCCCTCATGTTGTTCACAATCACCGTGAACCGCTGGAACATGGCATCTATGGACTCACCGGGGAGATGAGTGAAGTTCTCATACTCTCTCCGGTAGGTCGCAAAAAGCCGAGCCTGAACCTGAGCATTCCCAGCGTGAGCTTTCTTCAGCTGCTCCCAAATCCTGCACGCCAAGTCCTCTGTCTGAACCCGATCGAATTCGGATTGACACAGAGCACGGTACAGGTAGTCGACTGCCTTGTTGTTGGCGTCGAACATGTCCCTCGATCCTGGAACAAGGAAGTTCACAGGATGAACATAAGCTGTGTTCACCGTGACATCCCAAAGGATCTGACCCTTGCCGCGGAGGAAAGCAGCCATCCGCCTCTGCCACATCTAGTAGTTCTTACCATCAAAGTGTGGAGGACCCAAACCCCGTCCCTGGTACACCATCTTTGGATCTTAGACTGGTTAGAATCACGAAGATCCGTAACCGGCTCTGATACCAATTGAAGGACCGATTAGGCGACCAGAGAGGGGGGGGGGAGTGAATGGGAGCCGATAAAAATTCTTCCCGAAGGATGAACTCGGCCTATGCCCCAACTTCACAACCTAGGATTCCCACACGAGCTTGCCAAGGTCACGTAGTCACAACAGACCTACCAACCCTAGGAACAAGCCTCAAACAATCCCAAAGCGAAAGCTCAACTCAAGAAGCAAAGGACTTAGGCAATCTGCGAAGTCCAGGCGGACAGTCCGAGGTGACCGGGCAGATGGTCCGTAGGGGGCAGGCGGACGGTTCGCGGGTCAGGGGGGACGGTCCACAAATCGACCCCGAACCTCCAGTATGCACCCTCCGAAATTCGGACAGTCCGCGAGCTCACCGCGGACGGTCCGCTCCTCGTGGACGGTCCGGCCTCACCGGGCGGACGGTCTGGCCAACAACCTCCAACCAAAACCTACCGACCAAACGGATCGGAACGAAGCGGCTCAAGAGCTCGCGAAGAACTCGACGAACACCTGGCCGGTCAACACCTCGCGGACGGTCCACCGACCCCACGCGGACGGTCCGCCAGGCACGGAAACAGTAGCCCGAGCCCGACCTCCCAAAGGTCAACTCCTCCTTCCCTTTGCCCGATCTTTCGAATCAACCAAGGCATTGCTACCAAATCATAGGTGAAGATGTAGCGTCTCTAGGAGATGCTATACCTACGAATTTGTAGTCCCAAACCCACTGAATCGAGAGGAATCGAGATTCTACCGAGCTCACACAAAGAGCTAGGGTTCCAACCGAAATCCTTCAATCGGAGGCCGAATCCGGTGTTTGAGGGGTCGTGATCAAGCACAAAGATGCACAAGACATCTATCCATGATCCCCACCAACAAATCCGAACCCAAACACCTCAGAATCGAAGGAACAAGGTGCGCATGAAAATCCAACAAAAATAACTCAAAAAAGACACGAAAATCACACGAGCTACAAGAAGGAAATCAACGCAACCATGAATGCTTCCATACACTCAGAGGTCAGATTCTCTACAAACCGGTGAAGAAAATCTACTCCTATAGATCAAGGAAATGAGAAGCAGTCCGGATGGATAGTTTGCCCAGAAAACCCTAGAGCTATATATATGAGTCCCTCTGGGTTGGGCAAATGACCAAGCTACCCCTAGCACTTAAACTTAAGATACAATCCCCTCAGGGGCAATATGGTCAAGTAGCACTCCTCTTCGCCGCAGTTCGTGTCCTCCTGACGCAAGCCCTGCGATCCCCCCACGTGTCCGCCGGCATCGAAGCTTCTCGGTGCGCTCGGATCCCGTCTCCGCCCGCCGAGCCTCCGGTCTTGGTTTTGTGGCTCAACCAAGTAACCCGACGGTTTTCTGGTGAACCGCCGCAACCCTCGCGTGCAGACTCCGGTCATGAGCCGCTACCCTACACCGGCTCCGATCGACGACTTCGTCTTGCTTTTCTTGCCACCATGCGGCCCGCACTTGACCCCGTCCGGCCACCGGGTCCATCGAGCCGAGCCTACTTGTCTCTCCACTCCTCAGAGGCCCCGCAAGGCTAAGACCTTTCGCGCCCGCTCTTCACCTGCACCAACATGAGTCAAGCCGCAACCTGCACCTGCAATACTCAACCAAGAGTCAGTCCACACAACGTTGTCAATCACTTATCACACCAGGGAGCGACCATCCACCGGTCCTTGGACGCTCCGGTCCTCACCTGGCTCCGTTCCTCATTTGATTCCGTCAGATCACTCAGTGTGTATATGTCCTCACCAAGGCATTAGAACTGCCTTTCTTCATCCTACTTCTAATGATGGCTATATGTGGAGCTTAGGGTAGGATAAAAGATAAAGCATACTTGTTTCACATATATTGCAAAGTCAAAACCCGGATCCACGGAGAAAATCAAATCACACAATCGGATCAAGATGTGCACATGCATGGGTCTGATGGATAAGATAAGGTGGATACTAGGCCCGAAATGGGTTCTAGATATTACAATACATGATGAAATGCTAAGGTGATGGTAAGGTGGATACTAGCCCCGGAGTGGGTACTAGTTATTACCATCTAAATTATGAAACTCTTTTTGCATGATTTTCTCCTCTCTCCTTCTTGGAATAATTGAGACACAGGCTATCTCTTCTCTCTCTCTTTTGAAACATGCATTGAGCATGTCTTTCCCCTTTTTTCATAGCCCAGTCTCTTTTGGAGATATTTGGAGAGGGGTAAATCGTGGGAATGCATGGAGCTTTATTTGGTGAAATAGATGGATTCTATAATGCTAACTTCTAGTGTAGAAGCATAGCAAGGGGGAAATGGTGTGCACATGAATCTTGATCTTGAAAGCATGAAAAGAATTTTCACAGGGGTCACAACAATATAACAAAGCTCAATGTAATAACAAGCAGCAAATGAGTATAAGGTTTTCATCTAGAACATCGTATGGCTTTGGTAGGACTGTGGCATATTAAAAAGTAACTTTGCACAGGGTTTTCAGGTTTTTTAAAAAAAAATAAAATTCTCAAGTGCTCAAACATGGAGAAACAAAGATCATGTCATCAAACCACATCTCAAACATCAACCACCTAGACGGACATGAGTTCCCTAGAGAGGTTTTTGCTCGCCAGCATCAAGTTGTCAAGTAAGGAATGAAGCTAATTGCATGCTTATCCTTTGAGAGCATGCAATGGGAGCACAATCTTTAGAGAATAACCTTTATTGAGCTTAAAGAGTGAGGATAACATACCTTTATGTGATTTTATTGATGAGTGTGGGGCTAAGAAGCTCCCCCACACTGGTTCCTTACCTGTCGTCGTGGAGGGTCATAGCCTGAGCTAGGGTCCTTCCAAAAACTTGATGATCTCGTACTCATTATCGTCGGGTTCCAAGAAGATTTTCAGACGATGGACATTCACCTTGAAGGTTTCTCCTTCATCATTTTGAAGTGTGACTGCTCCATGTGGTGCAACTTCAATGACGGTGAAAGGTCCGTCCCATTTACTTCGTAACTTCCCATGTCCAAATAGCTTGACCCGCGAATTGAAGAGCAACACTTTGTCTCCTGTTGCGAATTCTTTCTTCTTGATCCTCTTGTCGTGCCATCTCTTCGTTCTTTCCTTATAGATCTTGGCGTTGTGATATGCTTTATTTCGCCGTTCTTCCAATTTTGAGATTTGCTGCTTCCTTTGTCTTCCTGCAGGTGACATTTTTTCCCATAGACTAATTGATAAGGTGTCATTCCGAGTGGTGTTTTGAAGGCAGTCCTGTATGCCCATGACGCATCAGATAGATGTTTCTTCCAACTCCTCCATGCCTCACTTCTGCAGGATGTTTTTGATTTGTTTGTTTGAAGTTTCGGCTTGACCATTGGTTTGAGGATGATATGCAGTGGCAACATTATGGTGTGCCCCCATATCCCTCAGGTATGCCCTGAATCTTTTGTCAATGAAATGGGAACCTCCATCACAAATCACCAGCCTTGGTGTGCCGAACCGAGGTAGGATTATCTCTCGGAACATTTTCTGAGCATGTTGGGAATCTGCAGATCGGTAGGGTATTGCGTCCACCCACTTTGACACTAGTCAACTGCAACCAGGATGTATTTACAATCGCCTGACTTCAGGAATGGTCCCATGAAGTCAATGCCCCACACGTCGAAGAGTTCCACTTGAAGGTTATCATGTAAAGGCATTGCATCTCTTGTGGTGATTCCCCCATGTTTTTGGCACCTTTTGTATCTTCGAATGAATTCCTTGGTGTCATCATACATGGTTGGCCAGAAGAAACCACTCTGCCAGATTTTTGCATGTGTGCGGAAAACACCATAATGCCCCCCATAGGGTCCCACATGACATTTATTAATGATTTGCAGTCCTTCTGGAGCGGGCACACATCTTCGCAATAGGTCATCATTGCAGACTCTGTATAGGTATGGATCATCCCACATATGTTTCCTGCTTTCGTGTACCAGCTTTTTCTTGTTCGCCCCTAGTGGTATATACCCTGTAGCCATATAATTAACAATATTTGCGTACCAGGGGTTGGAGTTGGTGACCTTCAGCAACATGTCGTCCCAGAGGTAGTTGTTTATCGGTATGTCCTGCTAGTTAGTAACACGCATACGAGACAAGTGGTCTGTGACAGAGTTTTCTACTCCCTTTTTATCTTTTATTTGAATATCAAATTCTTGGAGTAAAAGGATCCATCGGATTAAACGAGGTTTTGCGTCTTTCTTAGTGAGCAGATATTTCAAAGCAGCATGATCAGTATAAATGATTATCTTAGCCCCCACTAGGTAAGATCTTAATTTATCTAGGGCAAAGACAACCGCTAGGAGCTCCTTTTCAGTAGTAGCATAGTTAATCTGAGCTCCAGTCATAGTCTTGCTAGCGTAAGCAATCGCATGATGCTTCTTATCCTTGGTTTGGCCTAGCACGACCCCTACAGCATAGTCGCTAGCATCGCACATGATCTCGAAGGGAAGCATCCAATCAGGGGGTTGAATGCTTGGGGCTGAGATGAGAGCTTCCTTGAGAGTGAGGAAAGCTTTCACGCAGTCCTCTGTGAATTCGAACGGAGTGTCTTTGGCCAGCAAGCTCGTGAGGGGTCTAACGATTTGTGAGAAATCCTTGATAAAGAGACAACAGAACCCCGCGTGGCCTAGGAAATTACGAATCCCCTTTACATTGGTAGGTGGTGGGAGATTTTCTATGACTTCGATTTTGGCTCGATCCACCTCTAACCCTCGTTCAGACACTAAGTGTCCCAAAACAATACCTTCGCTCACCATGAAATGGCACTTCTCCCAGTTTCGAATTAGATCCTTTTCATGGCACCGCTGCAAGACTTTGTCTAAATTTCTCAGACATTCATCAAAGGTCTTTCCATAGACAGAGAAGTAGTCCATGAAAACCTCCATGATTTGCTCAATCATGTCTGAGAATATAGACATCATGCACCTTTGGAACAATGCGGGTGCGTTGCACAACCAGAAAGACATTCTACGATAAGCATAGGTTCCATAAGGGCATGTGAAGGTGATGTTTCTTTGATCATCGGGATGGATGGGGATTTGATGATACCCGGAATACCCATCAAGGAAACAAAAGAAGGAGTGATTCGCTAGTCGTTCCAACATCTCATCGATGAAGGGTAACGGGAAGTGATCCTTCTTTGTAGCCTTGTTAAGCTTCCTATAGTCTATGCACATCCTCCATCCAGTAGGGAGGCGCTGGGCGATCTGCTTGCCATGTTCATTGGTGACTATCGTCATCCCTCCCTTTTTGGGCACGACCTGAATGGGGCTAACCCATTCACTACACGGTACGGGATAAATGATCCCGACGTGCATGAGCTTTAGAACCTCTTTCTTGACAACTTCTCTCATCGCATTATTTAACCTCCTCTGAGGTTCCCGAGAGGGTGGGATTTCAGAATCCATAGGGATGCGATGGGTGCAGAGAGAAGGGCCTATTCCCTTCAGATCCTGGAGAGAATATCCAAAGATGGCTCAGTGTTTTTCTAAGATGGCAATGAGTCTTTGGGATTCCTCATCTGTGAGTTTATCGCTTATGATCACTTGGGACTCAGTATCCCCATGAAGGAAAACATAGAGAAGCCCATCAGGCAGGGGTTTGAGTTCAATGAGAGGTTTAGGAGGGACTGCGTAGTCTGAGATGTCTATGGGTTCAGCAGGTTCGGCCTCCTCCTCTATAAACTCCCCAACATTTTCATCGAGGAAGGATTTTGGGAATTCTCCTGGAATGATTGCTCTTACTTCCTCGATCCATTCGGGATCGGGAGAAGTATTTGTCACGGCATGTTTAGCTCCAGCAATTTTAACTGACAGAACTTCTTTTTCTACACGGATGTCCAGCCTCCCTTGAGTTGGAACTTTTGTGAGAAATTTCTCAATGGGAAGTCCAATCATGAGATCGAAACTCTCAATATCGAAAACATGAAAGTCAAGGATAGACTGAACACCACTGCAAGTGACGGGTATCTGATTGAGGATTCCTATCCCGTCCATGGGTTCTCCGCAAGGACTCATGGCGGTAGTGTTGGTAGGAACTAAGGGTTCATCTCCTAAGGATTCTAAGGCGCAAGCACTTGAGATGATGTTGGCTCCAACCAAAGGGTTGTAGAGGGCATTTATCTGCCTACCATGCATGAAGCAGGGGAGGGTTGAATGAGATGGGCTGATCTGAAGAATTTCTGATGATAGCTCAAGCTCTTTCGACCACTCCTGAGTCATAATGGCTGTCAACTCCCGAACAGTGTTTCTATAGAAGGCAATTTCCTCAGGATCAGGGGGAGTGACAGGGATCGGCGGTTTCCCTCTACACTGGTAGTTTGAGGCGTTTCCATAGTCTTCAAAAAGATCATCCTCAAATGCCAAATGGGGCATTGAAGATCGAGAAGTCTCAACCTCCGATGCCTGTGGTTCAGGGGTATCATCTAGATCTGGATCTACAGGGATGGATGGTGTGGTGCTGGTCTCAGCTGCTAGAATGTTCTCACTTTTGGGTGCACACTCTTCTGGGGCAGGTTTGTATTCGGCTGTGAAGGAAGAGTTTTGGGTGATTCATTCCAAGACTTCCTTCCCTTCAGCTGTGGATTTCTGAGAAAAGGATCCCCCAGAGGATGTGTCAAGTCGTGAGGCGGATTCCTTGTCAAGACCCATGTAAAAATGTTGAAGTGTTACATGCTCGGGTATTGACAGGATTGGGCATGAGTTTACCAAATATGAGAATCTTTCCCAGGCCGCGCCTAAGGTTTCCTTTTCACCTTGCTGGAAACCGAGAATGTCCCTCCGCAAGGTAACTATACGGGAAGGAGGAAAATACTTTTGGCAGAAACTGCCTACTAATACATTCCAACTAACCCTTACGCTACCTACGTTGCGAGTGTACCATTGTTTCGTGTCTCCCAATAGAGAGAAAGGAAACAATTTCCACCTAAGGGTTTCATGTGACATGCCGGCAATAGCATAGCATGCACATATACGCTCGAATTCCTGTAAGTGTGTGTATGGATTCTCACTAATTGACCTCGAAAAGGAGCAAGTCCTCTGAACCAAGTCAATTAAGGTAGGGCTAAGTTCATAGCTAGATGTGTGAATTGGATGTTCAGATGGTGGTGGCTCAAATGATTCAGCCCTGGGAGCCGAAAGATCTTGAATAAATAATTGCTCCATGGCAAAGGTAAAACAAAAAGAACCAAAACGAAGATGAAAGAGAAAGAAAGATAAATACGAGGACCACTAGGTTCGAAGATAGATACAGCAACCATTCCCCGGTAATGGCGCCAGAAATGCTTGTTGGTATTTCTTAAGTCACCACTAACGGCGCCTTGCTAGCGTGAGCGTAAGATCCACTGGGTACACCTATGAGTACGAACGAGTCCGCAAGCGCATGGATATACTACTGTAGCACTTCACCTAAGGAGTATTCCAAAAGGTATCGAATCCAAGGAACGATGAGCACTACCTCCTAGCCTAGCTATGGTCCAAGGACACCACTCTATAGGATGAGATGGAAGATGGAAAGGATCCGGCTGATAGCGTACAGAGTTAAGAACGGTCTCTCAATTAGGAACTCTCGTTTCGGGCACCAGCTTCCTCCTGGCTATAATAGTTGGTTCTGACCGAAAGCTCTACGCCATATCCGAACGTGGAGGAGTACAAAGGGTCCAACGGCTGTCACTACCGCGGCCTACCTCAAGACAAACCGTGGGATACGCAGTAAACGAAGGATAACCCGCAGTCTAGACACCACATCTACACCACCGATCACTACTATAACACGGCTACGTCTGTGCACCCGTAGCAACACTATAGCACTCTGTATAAATATGAAGCGACGAACCCACGAGAGAGAGACTAGAACTCACTTAGGTATTAGCTATCTCATGCAAGGGATCACGAAAGGACTTTGATCTAATTAGAACATATGGAGTACCCACTTTACTCTAGTTAGACTAACTGGCATACAAACAGAATTAGCAACTTATGAACTACACCAGAAGATCAGAGGGTTGGGTTCATGAAGAACACAAGCGTCTAAATCAAGAATAGGTGAAGAACACAAGAACTATTCAGCAATGTAAGAAACCACTTTAGTCTAAACAGGAAATGTCGGGATACTCACTTTAGTCTAAATGAAGAACAAAGGCATCCGTAGAGGTCGTTCTTGGGGAAAGATGCCAAAACACCATAGCACGTCCCCAAGTCACCCCCTTCCTTCTAATCTCTAAACACTAGCAAGCCAGCACTGATCCTATGCAAAGGCACTCCTCTCCTAGAGAGGTAGGAGCCCAAAGACAAAATGAGGAGAAGAAGTGTGTGTCCTATTCTAACCCCTCCTCACTTCTATTTATAGGGCCAGGGCAACTTTGTGAGGACACCCCGAGCACCCCCGGAATGGACCCATGAGCCAACCAGGAGTCACCACATGGAAGCAGGGCATTGGCAGCCACAAGGTCGGTTCGGCCGACCTGTGGGGTCGGCTGGCCGCCTGTCGGCCCCACTGCCCCTGTGCTTTCGCGTGGTGGCTGTCAGGTGCGTCCTCAAGTCGGTTCCAGGTGTCCACGCGGTTTGGAGGCGGTTTGGACACGTTTGTGGGCCATAGGATCCATGTGATGCACACATGTCGGCTTCTGATTCGTCGGGCTTCTCTCCCTTGGATTGGTGACATCAGCAATCCGTGGTACCTTGCATGGCAACCTCTCCTTGGCTGGGATTTGGGGGCTTCAACTGATGAGGTGGAAGGATGAGGTGTGGTTTTGCTCTATTTCTTGTGCTAAGTGCCTGCTTTCAAATATACATCGCCACTTGTGGAATTTGTCAGTATAAGCCGCTATTCTAACATGGTTGTATATTTCTTGTGTCAAAATGCAGAAGTTGACGGTTATAAATATGGTGCTTAACAGCCGTCAACAACAAAGTAAAGGAAAATTGATTGGTGTGACTGATGACACATCAAGGCAAGGAAAAACAAGGAAAGAATCACTGCATGATTACAGGTACTAAGGAAAGAATTGCTGCGTCATTTTGTCAATGGTAGCCATGTTGTTCATAAATAATTAGCAAGGAAAAGGAAAACAAGGAAAGATCAAGTAAGGAAAGAATCACCGCGTGATGAGGTCAACAACATTCAAATGCAATTAGATGGATGACATTTATATGTAAATGATGTTTTGAGTCCTTGAATATTTCCATTTGAGTTCTATACTCTAAATCACGCCAATCAATACCCCTTCTTTTTTCACCTCGTGTTCCCTATAAAACTCAATTCTCTCCACCCTCATTCCCATATTCACGAGCCGCTAGCGCCACCACTGCCTTCCCGCGGGCGTCGACCCCTCCTCCCGCCGGTCTCCTTCTCCCCGTTGGCCTCGTCTTCCCTGTCGTGGTGGCGACTGGCGAGCTCCCCCTTGAGGATCGAGCACGCGGGCAGGTGAGCTCCCCCACCGGGGTGCGGCAGCGCGGTCGACCTCGGGACGGGCTCCCACGCCAGATCTGCGGACCCTTATCCCCGCCTTGAAGGTGGCGGCGGTAACGCGCCGCCCTCCCTGGACAGTCTCCTGCAAAGCCGCCTTGAAGGTGGTGGCGATGATGCGGCACGGTGCGGAGACCAGCAGGGTGGATGGTCGATGAACGTCAACTTCCCTAATCCCCAGGTGTGAAGGATGAATTGATGCTTTTTATAATTAGATTTACTTTAATATCCTTTTATTTTCTACATACATACTAATTAAACCTTTTATGTAATTCTTTTTATATCACGTGCGTGCCGCACATGCCCTTGCACTAGTAAATATTTATAAACCACACACAGTCTCACTGGTTATTTTTTCACAAAGGCAGCTCACAACACAGCTAATTGTGAAGTGTTTTAAACTAATGGTTCACTAAAACTGAAATTACCTACCCAATGTATACATTGTAAAAATATAAATAATGCACTATGAAATAGAAAGTGATCCAGTAGACCGCCTCGTGCCTCCACTGCCGGAGCTCTAGAGGCGGCGCAGATGTTGGGGAGAGGCGCCGGTCTAGGCAAGCTGCTGCATCTGTTGGGTTCTTCTCGCCCTCACCTCCTGCACCATGGATCAACAGCGAGTTAATTTCTCTAGACAAATAAAGAAACAAATTCATAACTACAAAGAAAGATGCCATTGAACTCGTATTGCTTTAAAAAAAACTGGACCCGCGTGGTATGACGCCCCCGGGTGTTGTTTTATGAAGAAGATGATCTTCTCACGCAGATCCAGAAAATCTCCGAACCCCTACCCTACCCGTACATGGCGGCACCTACTACACCCGTGTGAGCTTGGGCCGAGCCTTGCAGCATGCTTTGGCGTGGGATAGGCGAGGAGATTTTTTTCAACGCGCACATAAGTGCGCCACCTCCGGCCAACAAATCCGCCCAACCTGGGACTCGAACCGTGGCCGGTAGGGTGCGAGCCGAAGCTCCTGACCAACCGGTCTAGAGCTCGTTCGCAACTCGTATTGCTTTGCAACAGTGGTGGAGGCAGAATCAAAATTTACCTATAGCGAAGTTACTACTACAGTACTACTAAGCATAGATAGTCACCAAATATTCATAAATATACTAGAGATCATCATATGAATTATGATTGTATTTCGAACATTGATAAGTGAATTGTTGGGTGAACATACTACCTCCGTTCTTAAATGTAGGACACTATTGACTTTTTTTATTCGTTTGACTATTTGTCTTTACTGCAAATATTTTTGCAAATCGATAAACTTACAGGTTGAATCTAAAGTAAATGTGACATATACATAATGATACATATTTTACTTTAGCTAACTAGTTCAATAGATATTGGTGGTCAAAGTTGAAGTAAAAGTCAACGGTGTCATATATTTAAGAACGGAGGGAACTATAGAAGCACTATGTACAGCTAGATGTTCGATGAAGCAAAAAGTCGAAGGTGATAGGACAACAATATCTAGTAGCGGCAGCGAGAAAGGCTGGATGCGATATCCTTCCATGCTGCAGGCATGATGTGTTAGGTTAATTAGATTTTATTTTTCTAAACTTATTTGTGCTAATATACTGCTAATTGGTGATTAAGTACTATGCCAGCGGGCAGGTGTGGCGGCCGCCCTAGTTTGCCATAGTGGTGGGTGGCTCCGCCAAACATACAAGGAACTGAAAACACACTACATAGACATAACTCTGCCGCTGATGTAGTCATGCATGACCTTTTGAACCATGACAATAGTTTTGAGTTGTAGCTAATATTTAACCTGACTGTAACCTGTTTAGAACTTAAAAAATGAACTAATGAAACTAACCTTGTGCTCATGAGAGTTACAAGCAGGACAACAAAACAAGTTGAATAATTCTGAGTGCACTTTTTAATCAGAACCAAATGTTCAGAACTATATACAACCAATTTGAAGAAAGCAAACGCCCTACCCTGCAAGGTCGCACACAACAGTGATCTGCTGATCCTTATGGCGCTGTGCACTGGCCCAAAGGAGACACCTGCACTAATGCACCATCATTAATCAAGACAGAATTTATTTGAAGTCCTCTACCCCACTGCATGGCCATGACTTGTTAATACGGTTCTCTACTGTTTTCTCTGGTTAACAGCAGGATAGTTTGTTGTCAAAAAAAAAAAAAACAGGATAGTTCACTCTTTCTTAAGCGAATCAATTTAGTTTAGAGGTATTAATTTATAAGAAAATATTCATTTGCTTATTTATGCTCAGGTTCAATAAATTTCTGAAGGAAAATACAAGTAATAGGGCACACTTCACTATTGAATGCTGTCAGAGATATGGTGATAGAGAGCTTCTGTAGCAAATAGCAATACAGAAAAAGATCACCCAACAAGGTGCATAAGAAAAACAACGCTTGTTACTGGAATGAATGCAATGAAAACAAAATAAAACTACATTGGACAGTCATTAATTAACTCTAAGAAAAGAAGGTATGCAAAACTCAAACTACAAGTTTTTTCTACAGTGTTGGAAAACTTTCGAATAAAATGGTTGCTATGATGTGTTCAGCCTTGAGCGGTCCAGTTACTTCAACTTCCCGGTCAGTCTTCCAAACGTCCATGGACCATTAATTGGTCCAGTACATTTAACTGGAAACCTATAGCAGGATAGAACTCCAAATGCAAGGAATTCATAGCCAAAAGTTTCAGAAGGCCTTGTTTAGTTGGAATTCATTTTTCAGAAGGAATTCATTTGCTACTTTTTCAACTCTCTCTCCATCACATCACATTAAATACACCAAAAGACATATGTTCGGAGTAGTAAATGTAGCTAAAAAAATTACTAATCACACAGTTCTGTTATACATCACGAGAGGAATCTTTTGAGCCTAATTACCCCATGGTAGGATAATATTTACCACAAACAAACAAAACGTGCTACAGGAGTGCTACAGGCCATTGCTGAGACGCCCCGGATCTTCTGTCCACAAGTTTCCGGATCTTCCGGCCCTACCGAATCATCCGGCCTAGAGAGTTCGGATGACCCGAGGTAGGAAAAACAGCCCAGAAAACAGCATGCTGGAGGGAGAGATAAAAATCCAAAACTCAACCAAAAGACCTCCTAAAATCACGAAAAATTAACCACAACTTCAATGCAACCTAGTAAGTCTTCTCCTAAAAAATATCCACAAAAGGATCACCGTATCATCTGGTCCCTAAGTCCGGATCATCCGGAACAGCCCAGAAAAATCACCTGCGCATCAACGCCCAACTTCAAATCCGTGGATCTCCCGATTCGTGCAACGGATTCAAGTAAAACTTTGGGGATAGTAGATTTGATTCATGGGCAAGCCATACCTAGAAGGACAAGTTTCCAAACTCACTAAATGTTGCGGAATCGCGAATCAAAGCCAAGAACACCAAGAACTCATGTTCATCTGAAAATCATCAAATCGAAGGTGATTCCTGGCGTTTGAGGGTGTGAGATCACCAAGAAAAGAGTCACATGGTACTTGTTTTTTACCTAGCAAACCTACCAGGAGAGTACCCGAGGTAGTAGATTGTGCGGTGGGGGATTGCCAGACCTGGAACTCGAAGGTAAAGGCAAAGACACAGGACACAAATTTATATAGGTTCAGGCCGCCAGAGTAGCGAACCCTACGTCTTATTTGGAGTATCATATGTGGCACCCTACGCTTGGGCGTGTTGTTCCCCGGAGGGGTTGTGTGCTGGGTTCTCCTCCTAGGTACCCGACCCTCCTTTATATAGTCCAGGGGCGGGTTCCTAGTCGGTTACAAGATAGGAGTCCTAGTAGGATTACAGAGTACGAGTCCTACTAGTATTACAGAGATTTATGGTATGAGTCTGTATTCTACCGTGTATAGGTACCCGGGGTGTATGCCCAACAAGCCTCTGAGCACTTTGTAGTCGAGAATAGTAGTTCGAGTAGTCTTTAAGCCTCTTCGAGTATTTTTTGAGTGTCCTCGAGTACTGCTTAGAGAAGTCTTTAATAGTACTTGAACTGTCACGAGACTGGAAGGTGGTCCAACTCATCTGTCTTGAAGTCGAGATTATATGGAAGTGCGATTGCTAAATCGCACTCCATATGGAGTAACCCCAAGTCTTAGGTTGAGTCGTGGACTCCGACTGAGGGTCAATATTGATTCTACATCTTCTGTCTTAAAAAATTGAATGATGGGTGTAGTATAGTAGCCCATGAGCCTTGAAGTTATTTAGATTATCAATCCAAGTGTCTTCAAAGTTTGCATAAGCCATCATCCGAGTACTCTTGCAGCGTCCAGCCCCTGAGAGTAGTGATTAGAGTTGAGCTCCCGAGCTGAAGAGCTAATGGAGCATACTGAAGTTGTTCCTGAGTAGTAATTTGGTGTTGAGCCATTGAGCTTAAGAAGTAGCGGAGACTACTCGAGTTGTCTTCGAGTAGTAATATTGATCTTGAGAAGTAGTCGTGCCGTCAGAGCGGACTTTAGATGTGACCGAAGTCGACTTTAGATATTATCAAAGCGGACTTTAGATGCGACCGAAGTCGACTTTAGATGCAGTTAGAGTGGACTTTAGATGCGACAAGAGTCGATTTTGTGCCGTCAGAGCGGACTTTAGAATGTGACTGAGAAGTCAACTTTAGATTACTGCGCGGAGCGGAGTTTGAGATGCGACTAGAGTAGTCGACTTTATGCCGCGAGGAGCGGACTTGAATACTCGGGGCCAAGTATGAAACCTGGAATACAAAACTTGAAAGCAAAAAATGAAAAGCACTTCCGAAAGGCAAAAACGAATAAGAAATCAGAAAAACGAATAGTTTGCCACTGGAGCAGGCTTGAATGCGACCGAAGTCAACATGAGTAATAGAGAGGACATGAAGGTGACTTACAGCTAGGTAATCACCATGACCTGAAGGCCTCTTATAGCTAAGGCCGGCAACTGGCCTGGTGCGCAATGAGGACTAGAAGCTTGGGTCGCGCACCATGATGAGTAGTCGCCAGGACCCGAAGGTTGCTTACATCTAAGGGTCGGAATTTAAGCAAAGACCCAGAGTACGTAGGGCTCGATATGAGACCCATAGTGTAGTTTTTGCCACCGGAGCGGTCTTGATATGCGACCAATGTCGACTTGAGAGCTTGTTTGTGAGGACTAGGAGTGTCCGAGGACCGGTTGATGGTCGCTCATCAGTGATGAGTGATTGACAACATGGTGTGAACTGACTCTTGTCCGAGTATTGCAGGTGCAAGTTGCAGCTTGATTTGCATTGGTGCAGGTAAAGAATAGGCGCGAAAGGTCTTAGCCTTGCGGGGCCTCTGAGGAGTGGAGAGACAAGTAGACTTGGTTCCAGGGACCTGTTGGCCGAATGGGATCAAGTGTGAGCCGCATGGTGTCAAGAAAAACTAGACGGAGTCATGAACATTGAGCCGATGCAAGGTAGCGACTAACAACCAGAGTCTGCACGCGGGGTTTGGTTGGCTTATTCCACAAAACCAACACCGAGCCGGGACAACCGTGGTGGCCAAGTCAAGATGAGCTTGGCGTGGAGGCTGCACCAAGTCTGCGTTGTTTGTGGCGGTTTACCCCCAAAATCGGCGGATTCCTTGGTTTTTCCACAAAGCCAAGGCCGAAGGCTCGGCATGGCGGAGACGGGATCCGGGCGCGTCAGGAAGCTTTGAGGCGTGGGACACGTGAAGAGATCACGGGGCTTGTGTCGAAGGGAAGGAAGACTGCAGCAGATGCATGCCCGCTCGATGGGAATGTCCACTTCTTGACCAAAGTGCCCCTGAGGGGTGTGTATCTTCTATTTAAGTTGTAGGGGTAGCGTGGTCATTTGCCTCCACCAGAAGACTTCATATATATAGCTCTAGGGGGTGGATGGCAACTCATCCGTCTGGACTGCTTCTCAATTCCTTTGCTCTATTGGCTAGATTTTTCCATGTATAGAATCTGAACTCTGGATATATAGAAGAATTCGGCGTTGTGATGATTTCTCCTACTTAGCTCTTTGTGATTTTTGTGTCATTTTCAGAGCTATTTTTGAGTGATTTTTGTTTGTCGATTTTCAAGGTGTTTTCTCTGGATTTCTTTGAGGGGATGATGGGTGAGTGCCTTGTGCCTCTTTGTGGATGATCTTTAACCCTCAAATGCTGGGAATCGCCGTCAATTCATGGTTTTCTGGATGAACTTGAGCTCTAGGTGTTCATCCACATGATTCGTGATTCCGGGAGTTGTAGGGAGTTAGAGGCCGAGATTTTTGGGGAATAACCTCTCTTTGAGGAGTTTATCATCTCCCCAAAGTTTTGCCTCAAGGCTCCAAGTGAATCGGGAGATCGATCCGTTTCAAGGTTGTGCTCGTGTTCTTCATGTTCTTTCACGAGATTTGTGATTGATCTCGATTCAGTGGATTAGAGGCCATGAAATTTTAAGTATAGCTTCCTCTTGAGACGCTTCTCCTTTACCTAAATTTGGTTTCAATCCACCGAGCCATTTGGGAGATCCATCGATCGAAAGTTTGGAGTTGACTCGTGGGCATTTTTCAGGCTGTCTCGGGTGACCCGAAAACTAGGGCCGGGTAACCCGAGGGTAGGCTGACCAGAAATTTGAGGCTGAGTGGCCCGGTACGGCCCTGTTTGCCTTAGGGTGATCCGGACTTTGAGACTAGGTGACCGGTAGGTCTATGTCTTCCTTAGTTTTGCTCGAGCTCTATCTTGTTTGCTTCTGCTTTGCTTTTTAGCCTTTTCAAGCTTTGTTCCTAAGGTCTCGAGAGAGGTTTGTGTTTGCTGCCACTTGTTCGTGCATGACTCTTGGAGTTGTGATTGGGATATAGGCCGAGTTCTTTTGAGAAAGAGAATTTTTATCGGCTCCCATTCACTTCCCCCCTCTCTGGTCTCCAATCCGGTCCTTCAATTGGTATCAGAGCCGGTTGTGGGTCTTTGCGACTCTAACCAGTCTAAGATCCAAAGATGACATATCAGGATAGGGGTTCGGGTCCTCCGCACTTCGATGAGAAGACCTACCAGATGTGGCAGACCTGGATGGCTGCGTTTCTTCATGGCAAAGGGCAGTTGCTTTGGGATGTGACGGAAGATGTCCCCTATGTTCGTCCCGCAAACTTCCTTGCCCTTGGTTTTTGGGATTTGCACGACGCCAACAACAACACGGTCGATTACTTGTTTCGTGCTCTTTGTGCATCCGAATTAGATCGGATGTTTGGAGAGGAGTTAGCATGTAAGATTCGAGAGAAGCTTAATGTTGCCCATGTTGGGAACAATCAGGTGAAGGCTTGCTTGTTTGCTCCTTATCGAAGAGAGTACGAGAATTTCACTCGTCTCCCTGGTGAATCAACTGACACCATGTTTCAACGATTCACCTGCATTGTGAACAACATGTGGGCTAATGTGATTGTGCTCCCATACAATGATCATGACAGAGCTGTGAAGCTCTTGTACTCGCTAGATCGTACCATGTGGATGAAGGACCAGATTGGCGACCAAAGGGGGGGGAGTGAATGGGAGTCGATAAAAAAATTCTCTGATGAGAACTTAGCCTATGCCCCAAAATCACTTCCAAAGAATCCCGCACAAACTTGCCAAGATCAAGTAGACACCAGACCTACTAACCCTAGGAACAAGTTAGGTTAAGCCTAGGAGCAAAATGGAAGCGTCAAAAGCAAATGAGAGAAAGAAAGAGCTCAACACAACTTACAAGTGTTTATCGGAACTTCCTTTGTGAGGTCAGAACTTCCGATAAAGGGTGCTCTAGCTGTCAAAAACTCATTATCGGAACTTCCAGTATAGGGTCGGAACTTTTGACCATCGGAACTTCAGCCCTAAGGCCGGAACTTCCGATAAATACCTCTCTGTCAGCCAACAAACAAGTTATCAGAACTTCCTATGTCAGGTCGGAACTTCCGACAACACGCGGAAAACAGCCCGAAAGAGAAGGAAGGAAAACCCAAAACTCAATCAAACGACTTCCTAAAATCACGAGATTTTAACCATAGCTTCTCAACAACACAAGGAAGCTTTTCCCAAAAGATCTTCTCCAATAGATCAAGCCTTCACCACCAGAAAAATGATTTAGGGTATGAACCCTAGAGAGAGTTTTTTCCTCAAAATCACCGAGCTCTCGATTCACCCAATGGATTGAAGCCCAAACTTTTGGGGAAGTAGATTTGCCTCAAGAAGAAGCTATACCTGAAGGAAGAAGGCCTCAAACCCATCAATCTCGCGAAATCGAGGATTTCGTCATGAACACCAAGAACTAGAGGTAGAGAGGAAGAACTTCAAATCTGAGCCGATTCGTGGGGTTTGTGGGTGAAAGATCACCAGGAGAATGGTCACACAAGATCTATGAGTGATCCCCACAAAGATATCCCCACCAAAACACACTCAAATCCGATGAATGAAAAATCCTCTAAAAATACCTTCGAAAAACGCATAAAAGAAAAACGCTCGGGACTAAAGGATTTGGCACAAGATTATGAGAAAGATTTCACTATGGATCACTTTGCCACATCAGGTTACAAGCCACTCACAAGAATCACAAATCTTGGATGGTAAAAAGCTCAAACAAAGAGACAACTCTCTCCTCTCTCCTACTCTCCCAAGAGCACCCCAAAATGAAAGAGCACTCGCACCACTAGCCAAAGAGTTCGCTGAAATTCAGCCACTCCTACTGTATATAGGCCCTCCGAAAAATGACTGATGTGCTCCTACACAAGGAGTAAAAACACAAGCCCTCATAGGGGCATTTTGGTCAACACATGAAGTTCTCCATCAGACGGCCACGCATCCAACGGGACTTCGCGTCCTCCTGACGCAAGCACCTCGATCATGTCGCGTGTCACCCGCTTTGAAGCTTCCCGATGCGCCTGGATCCCGTCTCCATCACGTCGAGTCTTCGGTCTTGGCTTTGTGGCACAACCAAAGAACCCGATGGTTTTGTGGCCAAACCACCGCGAACCCCGCTGACTCGGTGTAGGCTCCGCGCCAAGCTCCTCTTGACTTGGTCGCCATGTTGTCCTGGCTCAGTGTTGGTTTTGTGGAGTAAACCAACCAAACCCCGCGTTTAGACTACAGTTTTTAGGCTCTACCCTGCACCGACTCCATGTTCACGACTTCGTCTTGCTTTTCTTGCCACTGTGCGGCACACACTTGATCCCGTCGGCCACCAGGTCCCTCGAACCAAGCTACTTGTCTATCCACACCTTGGAGGCCACACGGGCATAGACCTCTCACACTTGTTCTTCACTTGCACCACGCAAATGAAGCCGCAACCTGCACCTACAATACTCGGCCAAGAGTTAGTCCACACCATGTTGTCAATCACTCATCACTAAGGAGCGACCATCAACCGGTCCTCGGACATTCCTGGTCCTCAATCTCCCCCTTAATGAGTGCATTGACAACACACATAGTCACCAATTTAGAAAAGAAAGAAAAAAGAAAAGAAATGAACAAGAAACTCAACCAAGTGATCAAAAGTCGAAGAACAAGCTAAAACAAGATCACTCGAATGAGAAAGTCTTGGTCCCCTAAGGCAAGGGCAATGGCTCAACACAACTGAGACAAAACACTCACATAGCCGACTCCTCGAGGGGAGGAAAAAGGGCTCGACACCATCAGCAAAAGAGCAAAGCACAAAGCACAACAAGCACAAAGCACAACTTCAGGCGACACAAAGAGCTCCCCCTACATGAATGCAAGCTCCCTTGAACAAATGCATGCAAACTCAAGTTCTCCCCCTGAACTGAGTATCCTTATCCTCAAATGCAATCTTAATTGGAATGCACAAAATTCTCCCCCTTGTTTGTAATGCATGAATCAAGGTATAATGCAAGCATGGGCTTCTCAAATAGACAAAGAGCACTATAAGATACTAGAAATGAGACAACAATCAAGCATGATAGTCCAAAATTTCGTAAAAGCATTGCCATCAAGATAGTAAGGACATATAGACAGGTGACATAGCTATGGTCAAATTAAGTAATTTTCATCAAAAATTTCCTCTCATGAGCACAAAGCCTAATCATGTCCGAAACGAGCCAAAATGAACTACATCATACAAACTTCATACAAGGTCACAAGTTCTCATCACAAGGTCATCACAAACACTCACAAGCTATCTCATGTCATGTCAAAGCCACCGAACCATGTGTCTACTTCTAATTTGAGTTTTCTCATGGTAGACATCTGTTGATGGTAAATTTCCGTCAACCTAGCCATGAGTTGGTACTAACCCCCTTGATATAACAAGTTCGCTTTTGCATGTCGTTTTTGGAGATTTTAGCACTAAAAGGAGGACTTCTGGATAAAGTTCATTAAGCACTTTGTGAGAAGATTATGAAGGCTGACACAAGTCAAGACACGAAGTGAACATGACTCCAAATGGCCCAAGGACAGAAGTATGAAGCCGTAAAGCTCCGAGGACTTAGACAGAAAATGCTGAAGCTTGGACGACAAGTACCCTTATCTAAATCACGGAGAAAACGACGTACACTACAAGAAATCCTTTGATACATGACGAAATTCTCATGACATTTTTTGATTTCATCATAGATCACACTACATCAATGACAAATAGTCAGATTTCGTCATAGATTCACAGTGGTGGATATGAAGCCCGATATGAAGTCCAAACACTATGACGTTGTGCCAATTTCGTCATAGATTTCGTCACAGATCACACTGCATCCATGACAACAGTCAGATTTCATCATAGATTAGCAGTGTTGGATGGGAAGCCAGATATGAAGTCGACACACTATGACGTTGCGCCAATTTTGTCATAATCCGACCCACATTGCATTTCAACATTTCCTCATGATCAATAAATCTTTAAAAATATCATATAATGTGTGAAAAGAATTAGAGATAATCATAGTCAATATTTTAAAAATATAAATTTAATTTATTTTCTAAAGCATATAATATTATATATCTAGTATATAGATATACCTATATAAAGCCAAACAAAATTGGATTTTTGTTTTATGTTTTTTTATAGTTTACTATGATTTCCTAAATATTCAGCTGAATTAAATAAAAAAGACAAAGACAAAACCGTTTTTAATCTGGACGGTTTCAAAGTTGAATGATATGCTTTGTGTTGTTATGAAGTTTAGGGATGAAAACCAGACTTTCGCGAAAAATGAACAGGATCATAGTAACTTGGGCTTGCTAACCGGAGTCAAAGTCTGCTGGTGGTCCTCTAACTCCTTAACGCAGACTAGATAACCACCCTAAGAACCCAAACAAGCCCGCGCAGGCCAACAGGCCGGACACGCGCATAGCCCAATAGGCCGACCCAATTACGCGAAAATGGAGGTGTGAGACATTGAAAGGATCGAGGCAATGTGGCCTAGAGGGGGGGTGAATAGGCCTGCAAACAAATTTAAACTTTTTCTTGCAAAGTAACTGTCAGGGTTCGGAACTTCCGAGATTATTTCCGGAACCTCCGAACGGGGCAACCTCCGAAAATAATCACGGAAGTTCTGAGATCTGTTAGCTCAGAAAAGATACGAGAAATATTACGGATTACTTGATGAAAAACAGATCTAGCAAATTTTAGGAGATCCTTAGGACCTAGCAAGATGATTTAAAAGCAAGGAACCAACTAGAGCACTACCAACAAGTAGATCGGAAACAAACCCTAATAGATCTAGTCAAGAGCAAGCATGAACAAGGATGAGAAAGTATATAAATCAAAGCACACATGAGACAAGGATTTATCTCGTGGTTCAGCTCACCACAAAGGCTTGCCTACATCCTTGTTGTTGAGGAAGCCACAAAGGCTAAGGACCACAAAGATCCACTCCTCTCTCTCACCTATCACCTAGGGTAATAGGTGGAGACTTTCCACTAGATTCACAAGGGGTAATACAAACACCTTGGAGCTTCCACAAATCGAGTTGGAGAGCTTCCAAGAACCTCTAGCCGTCTAGGAGCAAGGCTCCAAGAGTAAAAGATCCACCAAGCTTGCTAGAGCTTCTCCAAGTGCTCAAGAACTAGGAAAGGAAGATTTTGCTCACAATCTCACTTGAATCCCCACTCTCAATCAATGCTAGGCAAGGATTTGGAAGAGAGTAGGTTGGGAGTCAATGCAAGGTGAGAGAATGAGGTTCGAAAGAGTTTCTGTTCGGGGAGAAGAGAGAATGACCGTTGGGGGACCAGAGAGTATAAATACCCCCAGATCCAGAACAGTAACGGTCATATTTCAAAGTCCGGAACCTCCGAGAAAAATCCCGGAACTTCCGAACCCTGAAACCTCTGCTGACTGTAGCCCGTACGGTCGGAACCTCCGAGATTAAACTCGGAACCTCCGAACACAGGAATAATAGGGGCAAAACAGCAGCAGGTCTCCCTCTTCAAGGGATGGGTTAGGATTAGGATAGATGTTCTATGAGCACTTGAATCCACCCAAACTTGCCATTAGAATCCCTCTTGATAGTACGGCTTGTCCTATAGTCGAATTCAAAAGATAAAATAAATAAAATCCTCCAAAGAGCATAGGAATACTTCTTCATGTAATTGAGGGGTCTCCTTTCTTTCTTTTGCACCTGTAATATATTCTTGTACTGCACAATATACTCAAAGGCTCATTAGATCTTTAATTGTGTGGTCAACATCACCAAAACCCTCATAGGGCTTGATTGCTCTTACAATCTCCCCCTTTTTGGTAAATGTTGACAACCCAATTAAAGTTTACAATTTACTTTGAAAGATTGAGCTTTTGATGATTTGAATACAAGTCTCCCCCTCAATGTATGCATGTCCCTTTTGAATAGAGTGATATGTCTCATATGACATTTGAATTGCATAAATTGAGAGTAAAGTGACAGGATATATTGTATTCATGTCATCGAGGGGTGCAAAAAAAGTGTAACAAATAAGTCGTGATGCATATGGCATGTCATACACACAGAGAGTTATCTGTTAACAGAGTTCAGAACCTCTGAGAAAAATTCCGAAACCTCCAGGATGAACCCAGAATTGGAACCTCCGGAAAAATTTTCGGAACCTCCGAAGTCTGTAACAGATACTCCAACATTCATTCACACACAGGCAATGCAACAACATAAACCAGAAGTAGTAGCTAGATACAGATAGAAACAAACAGCTACATCTAGCCCTATTACACACATCACACATGAGTTTTAAAGTTTTCACATCCCAAAGATTCAACCATGACCAAATCCATACTTGCCAACAGAGGCAAGCCAAAATATTTACAGCAAGTTCACCAAATTTTACCACCAGGAGTTTATGAGAGGCCCAAAAGACAGTCAGCTCTCTCATCTCACCAAAAGAACAAAAGATTTTGTTAGCCATAGCCCACAGCCAGCCAGCACAGAAGCTAGGTCTTCAAATCATCTCAATCTTCATCTTTCTCCCCCTTTGTCAACAGTTAACAAAAAGAGAAGAATAGAAGAGAGGAAATTAGAATAGGACCTGCAGGGAATCATTCATCATCACTATAGTCAGAGTCCTCCTCCTCAGCCTCAGGAACAGTGTTTTCAGATTCAAGTTCAAGGTCAGTGTCAGATCCAGAGGATAAATCAGCAGGCCTTCTGACAGACCTTCCAGCAGTGGCTTTCCTCCTTGCTCTGACAGGAGTAGGAGTCTCCATGGCTTTCTTCCCAGCAGCCTCTTTTCTCAGCCTGGCTATTTTAGCACAAAGAGGCTCATCATCTTCTTCTTCTTCATCAGTATGAGCAGCAGGAATATCTCTTTCAGGCAGTGGGCTGCCTCTGTCCTTCTCACCCTCATCTTCACCTTCACTAGTAGTATACTCAGGGAAATCTGGGAATATAGGGGGAGGATGCAGCATGGCCTCAAAGGGCAGCCCCTGATGCTTCAACAGCTTGTTCATGTCCTGCCTCATCTCATAAATCTGAGTTGCTGACCAATTGCAGAACCTCCAGGTGTCCCTCACCATGCCCCTTAGCTTGTGCAAACCAGCAGGCATAGGTGCCCTGCTTGGCTCCCCTTTCTCAGACCCAGCCTTCTTGAGAATATAGTCTTCAACTACTTGCTTCTTCTTCTGATGATGCCACTGCTTCACTTGGTAAGAGGCATGTTCATCATCTTTCTTGAAACTGATTCCTGACACCATCTCAATCATATACATAATGTAAGGTGCATAGGGCAGGTTGCACTTTCCACTCTCAGTGACCTCAATCAGGTTGAACCAGATAAACCTACTGACAGAAAAGGGCCTTGCCCCAGGCAACATCCTTGCAAGCAGATTTGGTGCAAACCTCCTCAGGCTGGTAGAGTCACTCCCACCTTTGGGGTAGATAGTCTCCCTGAACATATTATTCAGCACATAGTAAACTGACTTAAGGGCTGTTGTTGAGCCATCTGCAAGATCTTCATATTCATAAGCTGAGAAAATCATGCTTGTGTTCATGTGCTACTCATAATGGATCACCTCAGCATCCCTGTCTTCCTTGCTGAAACCAAAAAGTCTGGCAAAGGTAGTGAAGTCAATCTTGTAGTGCACCCCCTCAGTCATCCAGTGGATTGGCTCTTTTGTGTCTTCATGGTAGAAAGTTGCATGAAATTGTGCCAGAACCTCAATGTTCCAGTCATACTTGAAGCTCATTATGTCCCTCATCTTGTATTTATCCACCAAGTCAAGCACTTCCTTCTTCTCAGGTTCTTCTGCAGCTTCCAAGTGAGTGAAGTCAATCCACTTCATTTTGATCAGCTTCATCTTTATATTCAGAACAGTCTCATAGAACTTGAAATGGAACACAGACCAGAACCTATAATCTATAGCTGCCATCTTTGGATTGATATATGGGTTCTCTTCTCTTGCTTTTCTGACAAGGTATCCTGCTCCATCATAGTTGTTGTGCTCAATGTAAACAGAGTTGTCATACTTGGTTGGGGGCGCCTTTTGAGCAAAGCCTTGTGATACCTCAGATAGGTAGAGTCAATTTCCCCGAGCATCATGTCATCTTCAAGTTCAATGGGGATGGTTTTGCCTTCAGTTCCCCCATTGTCTTCAACATGAGCAGCTGAACCAGAACCTCTACCGCCAGACAAGCTGCCACCTCTGCCTCTTCTAGGGGTTGCCTTGCCCCTGCTGCCACTGCCGCCTGCCACCTCTCTGACTGCAATTTTGTATGCTCTTTCTCCTGCAGTGGTCTCATACGGCTACCTCTGCCTCTTGACATACTTTTTGTCAGCAGGTCCCCCAGACATCTGTCAGATAAGGGATAGAGGATGGATAAGGAACAGATCAAGAGGAGTAGGTGCAGAGAATCAAAGATAGTGATTAGAGATCAAATGGTTAAGGTTCAGTGGAATTTTGAATCACAGACTAGCCCTTGTCAATACAGACTTCGGAACTTCCGGGAATTTTCTCGGAACCTCCGAGTCTGGGCAATGACAGAGGATAGTTTGTTGATTCAACCTTCAACTGAAACTTAGCCAAGAGATGCAAACTAGACGGAAAAGAACTTTGACAGAGAATGGGTGAAGTGATGCAAGTGAATTGTAACTTAGTGGAACTTTGAATCAAAGTCAACCTACAGTTGGCTACAGAGTTCGGAACCTCCGGGTTTGATCCCGGAACCTCTGAGACTCCTTGAACCTTACTGCATTTTGCACTTTGATTCAATTTTCAACTGAGTTCAATCATACAGGCATCACAACATAGCATTTCTACACTAAGAACATCTAGAACCCTAAGGTAACCGACAGATCTGGAAATTAGGGTTAGGGTTACCTTGAAATAGAGGGAAGAAGATGGAAACCGACGGGATTGTGGAGCTTTTGACGCCAGGGAACGTAGACCAGAGGTCCCCTCCAGATCACAGAGTGATCTGGTGGCGCTGAGGAGGAACAACTCGCTGGAACGGGTCCAAGCGGTGCAATGTCGTTCCCCTCTGCTTCACAAAGAGAGTCGGCGAGGAAGGAGAGAGTTGATGAAGATCAGGACGTCGTCCTCCTTCAAACTTCAGTGGAACAGCACGGATCTAGGTCAGACCCCCGAGCGGCTCCCCCTCCATCTTCAGCTTCCGCGGCCCGTCGATGAAGAGTGATGCGCGGCCTTCCTAGCGGGACGTACGGGGATGTACGGTCGCCAGCGGCGAGGACGAGGGCGGCGGCGCGGCGGTGGAGAGAGAGAGGGCGATGCGGGCGCGGGAGTGAGAAAGGGAGGGACGCGGTGAAAGATTAGATCTGATAACTGATGCGGTGAAAGGAGAGTCGGGTTAACCCTAGGGGTAAAAGAATATTCTATGGAATATGCCTGATTCCTTTCACACTGCTCCTCTGACGAACTGAAAGCTGAGTCGATTAAGACTGGAAGTTCCGAAGATTTACCCGGAGCTTCCGAGGCTCGGAACCTCCGAAGATTTTCCCGGAGCTTCCGAAACTTGAATTCCAGAGACTGTCAACTTTTACTCCTTTTGAGATTTTGCAGCCTTTTTCAACTGAGATCTTTAGGTCATGGTTTCCTTGACTTAAGTGGCTAGAAAACAAGCAATCACACATAGCTATAGCCACTTGAGACAAGTTAGGGATATGAAAAATAGATTTTTGAAGCACTATTAATTTCAAGTTTTTATAAATGCTTTTTCAAGAGGATTTTCAGAGATTATTATCATTATGAAGCAAACAAACAGGGCATGCTAGAGATCAAGCCACGCAACGAGAATCAAGAATATTTAGCTCATTCCTCAAACTACAAAACCTTGACTCATCGAGAGGTTTAGTGAAGATATCGGCTAGTTGTTTATCGGTGCTCACATGACTTAGAGCAATATCTCCTTTGGCTTCGTGGTCTCTCAGGAAATGATGACGGATGTCTATATGTTTTGTATGAGAATGGCTTACAGGGTTGTTTGCAAGCTTTATGGCACTTTCATTGTCACACAAAAGTGGGATATGGGTAAAGTGACATCCGTAATCCTTTAAGGTTTGCTTCATCCAAAGTAGTTGAGCACAACAAGCGCCGGCTGCAACATACTCGGCCTCGGTGGTGGAAAGGGCTACTGAATTTTGCTTTTTAGAACTCCAAGACACTAGAGACCTACCAAGGAATTGGCAAGTCCCCGATGTACTCGTTCTATCTACCTTGCAACCGGCATAATCGGAATCCGAATAGCCAAGTAGATCGAAAGTGGAGCCCTTAGGATACCACAAGCCAAGGTTAGGGGTATGCACTAGATATCTCAAGATTCTCTTTACGGCCATGAGATGGCACTCTTTCAGGTTAGCTTGAAATCTAGCACACATGCACACACTAAGCATAATATCTGACCTAGATGCACATAAGTAAAGAAGAGAGCCGATCATGGAGCGATATACCTTTTGGTCCATGGATTTCCCTTCTTCATTGAGGTCTAAGTGTCTATTGGTAGGCATTGGAGTCTTGATGGGCTTCGCCTTGTCCATGTCAAACTTCTTAAGCATATTCCATGTATACTTGGTTTGACATATGAACGTCCCTTCCTTTGCTTGTTTGATTTGAAATCCAAGAAAGAACTTGAGCTCACCCATCATGGACATCTCAAACCTCTTTGTCATCACCCTACTAAACTCTTCACAAAAAGTTTCATTAGTACTACCAAATATTATGTCATCGACATATATTTGGCACACAAAAATATGACCATCAACTTTTCTAGTAAAGAGAGTAGCATCGGCTTTGCCTATCTCAAAGCCTTGCTTGAGCAAGAATTCCTTAAGGCATTCATACCATGCTCTTGGTGCTTCCTTGAGCCCATAGAGCGCCTTACGGAGTTTGTAGACATGATTAGGATGCTTGAGATCTTCAAAACCCGGTGGTTGCTCTACATAGACTTCTTCGGTGAGTGGTCCATTGAGAAATGCACTCTTGACATCCATTTGGTATAGCTTAAAGTCATGATGGGCAGCGAAGGCAAGTAGAAACCGAATTGCTTCAAGTCTTGCCACCGGTGCATATGTTTCTCCAAAGTCTAGTCCTTCAACTTGAGTGTACCCTTGAGCAACCAATCTTGCTTTGTTCCTAATCACAATGCCAAACTCATCTTGCTTGTTTTGAAAGACCCATTTGGTGCCAATGATGTTCGTCTTCGGTCTTTCCACCAACTCCCACACTTGATTTCTTTCAAAGTTGTTTAACTCCTCTTGCATAGCCACCACCCAATCCGGATCCTCAAGAGCTTGTTCTACCTTAATGGGTTCAAGAGAGGAAACAAACGAGTAAAATGCGCAAAAATTCTTAAGACGAGATCGTGTTGTTACCCCTCTCTTTATGCTCCCAAGGATATTGTCAACGGGATGATCCTGTTGTATGACTTGATGTACACGCGGATGTGATGGTCCAAGAGGTTGGTGTAGAGGTTGGTCTTCATCATTTTCATCAGCTTGGGGTTCAGATGTACTTGCTTGAACAGCCCCTTGCTGATTAGACTGCTGGTTCACAGTGTCTTGTGGTGCTGAGTTCCTAGACCCCGGAACCTCCAGAGAATTTCCCGGAGGTTGAGTCCCAGTAGCAGTTCCCGGAACCTCCGGGTATTTTCTCGGAACCTCCGGAGTCTGCACATCTGCTGAACCAGTGACTTCAGGCCCTTCGAGTGGTGTTGAAGCTTGGAGTTGATCCTCATCTTCCTCTTGTGCTTCAACTGGTCTAACATCACCTATGACCAATTGCTTGATTGCTTCACAAGATGGCTTCTCATTACCTACAACATTTAAGTCAACTTGCTCCACTTGAGAGCCATTAGATTCATCAAAAGTCAAATCTACCGTGACTTCAATCCTCCCGGTGGTTAGATTGAAGACTCGGTAAGCATGCTCATTAGGACCATAACCAAGAAGAAATCCTTCGTCAACCTTTGGTGCAAACTTAGAAGTTTGGGGCCTCTTGTTTAGAATGAAACATTTGCACTCAAACACTCTAAAGTAGGACACCTTAGGCTTTTTACCGGTGATAAGCTCATAGGATGTCTTCTTGTGAAACTTGTGAAGATAGAGGCGGTTGATAGCATGGCAAGCCGTGTTGATAGCTTCGGCCCAAAAGATGTCTTGAGTCTTGTACTCGTCCAACATGGTTCTTGCCTTCTCAATAAGAGTCCGGTTTTTCCTCTCAACCACCCCATTTTGTTGAGGGGTATAAGGAGCCGAAAATTCATGGTTGATGCCCTCTTCATCAAGAAACTCTTCAACATTGGTGTTCCAAAATTCCGAGCCATTGTCACTTCTTACTTTCTTGATTGGTAGCTCGAACTCCCTTTGTGCTCTCCTTATGAAGGTCTTCACCTTCCCTTGTACTTCACTCTTGTCAAACACAAAGAACACCCACGTGAAGCGAGAATAATCATCAACAATAACCAAGCCATATTTGTTACCACCAATACTTATGTAGGCCACCGGTCCAAATAGATCCATGTGAATGAGCTCCAATGGGCTTGAAGTAGTGAGGATGCTATTTGGTGGGTGAGGTGCTCCTACTTGCTTTCCGGCTTGGCATGCTTTGCATATCCTATCTTTCTCAAAATGTACATTTGTTAGTCCAAGGATGTGTTCATCTTTCAAAAGTTTGGCCAAGTTCCTCATGCCAACATGAGCTAGTCGGCGATGCCATAGCCAACCCATGCTAGATTTTGCCACTAAACAAGTCTTGGGAGAAACCTTACTTTTGTTGAGATCAACTAGGTAAAGCCTCCCCCTCAAGCGATCCGTAAGGACAATAGAGGAATCCTCCCTTCTTATGATGGACACACCCTTATCCAAAAAGTGACAATCAAAACCAATCTCACTAAGTTGTGAAACTGATAATAGATTGTAACCCAACGGATCAACATGTAGAACATTGGTAATCGAATATTTTTGAGAGATAGGGATATCACCTACACCGATGACTTCTCCTTTTGTATCCCCTCTATAGGCAATAGTTTCTTTTGGTCCTTCGAAATGGAGGTAGGATGAGAATATACTCCTTTCTCCGGTCATATGATGTGTACATCCGCTATCAAGCACCCAACTTGATCCACCGGAGGAGTATGCCTACAAAACAATTTAGTTCCTTCTTTTAGGTCCTCAATTTGACTTGGGGCCTTCCACGTTAATAACCAAAACTTTGGGAACCCATAGAGATCTTTTCACATATATGTTGGACTGATTTCCAACATACGTGGCAACAACTTTACCAAGGTCGTTGCGTCTCAACACATAGCTAGGGGGTATGTCGGTGAATGCATGAGTCTTGGTCTTGTGAGCAACCTTGTTCCTCTTAGGCATCATTGGATGGTTGTGAACCTACAAACAAGAGTTAGATGCCTTGGGAACTTGCTGGGGTTGAGTCTTGCCTTTCTTCTTGGTTCTGTCTTTGCAGACCCCGGAACCTTCGGGAATTTTCCCGGAACCTCCGGATTCTGCTGTCTATGTGGCACGAGGCTTCCAGACTCCAGAACCTCCGGGTTTGGACCTCGGAACCTCCGGACTCTGGGCAGAAGGCATGTACTCATCTTCCTTGAGCTCACCATTGCTCACAAACTTGATACATTCTTGTCCTTTGATAATATCCCTTTGTCCAGTCTTCCCATTTCTATGATGACCAAGTCCATCCAAGTTTCCGGGCATTTTTCCTTCCTTGAATTTTACCCTCTCATTCATGCATCCCCTTGCTATGATTGAGTTGAGCCTAGCAATTTCCTTCTTCATAGTCTCCATGTTAGCAAGATTAGTAGCATAAGATTCAATATCAATATTGTAACACCTATCACAGCCCTTGCTAGTAGAAGCACTAGAGTCACCCTTTACCTTCGAAGGATGTGAGGTGCTACTCCAAAGGAGACTATATTACTCCTCAAGCTCTTCATTCCTCGACTTGAGAGAATTACATTGAGCTTGAGAGGCAGCAAGGTCTTCCTTGAGAGTAGCTATGACGCTCTCCGCTTGGCTAACTTCCAAACGCAAAGCCTCAAGCTCACTTCTTTCGGATGTAAGAATGTCTTGGGTTTTCTCTAGTTCCACTACCAACTTAGCCATAAAATCTCTAGATTGCTTATCCATTTCACTAACAAGTTGGTTTACTTCCTCATCACTAGATTCATCACTAGAGTCCATTTCCGACTCATCACTAGGTGGAGGAGAGGGTTTTGAGCTAGTTTTTACCTTCTCACCCTTGGCCATGAAGCAATGAATGGATGAGCTCTCTTCATCATCGGTCAAGTTGTCAAACAACCTTGATGTAGAGGGAAGCTTCTTGATAGCCACGGTTGCAACTTTCTTCCCTTCTCCTTCACTAGAGCTCTCATCTCCGGAATTCCATTCATGACCAATATGAGCTTCTTCACTATAGTTTCTTCTCTTGTAATGTGGTTTTTGATCTTTCTTGTAGCTTCCCTTGCCTTTGTCATTCTTGTTTTCCCTCTTCTCATTTGGGCAATCCGCAATGAAGTGTTCGGTGCTTCCACAATTGTAGCAAATTCTCTTTTTCTTGTTGGGGAACCTTCTCTTGGCAAATTTGTAACCTTGCTTTTTCAAGCCCTTCTTGTATGTCTTCATGAACAAGGCCATATCCCCAATCTCAACATGAGAAGTTTCATCTTCGTCTTCACTTGAGTCACTTGTAGAGCTCTCTACTTCCACTTTCTTTGATTTTGACTTGGAAGGCTTGGATGAAGTGGAGTGCTTGGATGAAGTAGTAGGCTTGCTTGACTTATTCGCATGGAGAGCAACCTCTTTGACCTTCAAGTTGTTCAACTTAGCTTCTAGCTCACCAATCTTCTTTCTATGTTGGATTTCCTTGTCCATAAGCTCATGAGTAAGAATTCTCCCAAGAACATCATTTAGAGAGAACTCCTCAAATCTCTTCTTCTCTCTAATCAAGGTGACTAGAGTAGGATTTCTTGGAGCAAAGGCCTCCAACATCACCTTCACAACATAGTGGTCATCCAACTCATCACCACCCAAACCTCTTATCTTCCCAACTATGATCATCAATCTATCAAACATCTCTTGTGGCCCCTCTCCATCAAAGATAGTGAACCTATTAAGCTCGGCCATCAATATGTTGATCTTGGACTTCTTCACCTTGTCAACACCCTCATGAGCAATGAGGAGGGTGTCCCAAATCTCTTTGGCAATCTCTAGTCCATTGACCCGGTTGTACTCTTGAGCACTCAAGGCACTAAGGAGTATGCTTGTAGCTTGAGCACTTCTCTTGATGTTGCGGCGATCACGTGGGGTGAGGTTTCCAAAGTCTTCGGGATCATCAAAACCTACACACATAATGTTCCACAACTCCAAACTCAAACCGGCTAGATAAGCTTTCATCATATGCTTCCATTTAGCAAAGTTGGTCCCATCAAATTGGGGCAACTTGCCAACGGGTATAGTAACATCATCCTTAGACTTAGTCTCCAAAGAATCATAGTTAAAGAATACGCTTTTGTAATCATTCTTGAACTTGGCCTTGGGCTTGGGATTGAGTGTTCTCTTGGGAATTCTTGCGCCATAGTACTCATCATCCCCATCTCTATTCTCACTAGATGAAGATGATGATGAGGATGGTGAAGATGGTGATGGAGATGGTGAAGGTGTTCTCTTTCTTCTCTTCTTTTCCTCCTCCTTCCTTTTCTTCTTCTTTTCTTGCTTGCTGTCCTCTTTCTTCTTTTCTTCTTCTTTCTCTTTCTTCTTGTCCTCTTTGTTGCTTTTCTTGCCGTAGTCCTTGGAGCTTTCTTTGACTGCCTTCTTGAGCTTGTCGAACTTCTCTTGGGCTGATGTATTCCCTATCTCCGAGGCATCACCATCAACTTCACTTGGTAGGTCTTCAAACTCCTCTTCCTCTTGCTTTTCATCACCACTTGCCATATCCTCACAGGGTTAAGTGTTTGCAAGGATAACCGACTCTGATACCAATTGAAAGGATCGAGGCAATGTGGCCTAGAGGCGGGGTGAATAGGCCTGCAAACAAATTTAAACTTTTTCTTGCAAAGTAACTGTCAGGGTTCGGAACTTCCGAGATTATTTCCGGAACCTCCGAACGGGGCAACCTCCGAAAATAATCACGGAAGTTCTGAGATCTGTTAGCTCAGAAAAGATACGAGAAATACTGCGGATTACTTGATGAAAAATAGATCTAGCAAATTCTAGGAGATCCTTAGGACCTAGCAAGAAGATTTAAAAGCATGGAACCAACTAGAGCACTACCAACAAGTAGATCGGAAACAAACCCTAATAGATCTAGTCAAGAGCAAGCATGAACAAGGATGAGCAAGTATATCAATCAAAGCACACACGAGATAAGGATTTATCCCGTGGTTCAGCTCACCACAAAGGCTTGCCTACATCTACGTTGTTGAGGAAGCCACAAAAGCTAAGGACTACAAAGATCCACTCCTCTCTCTCACCTATCACCTAGGGTAATAGGTGGAGACTTTCCACTAGATTCACAAAGGGTAATACAAACACCTTGGAGCTTCCACAAATCGAGTTGGAGAGCTTCCAAGAACCTCTAGCCGTCTAGGAGCAAGGCTCCAAGAGTAAAAGATCCACCAAGCTTGCTAGAGCTTCTCCAAGTGCTCAAGAACTAGGAAAGGAAGATTTTGCTCACAATCTCACTTGAATCCCCACTCTCAATCAATGCTAGGCAAGGATTTGGAAGAGAGTAGGTTGGGAGTCAATGCAAGGTGAGAGAATGAGGTTCGAAAGAGTTTCTGTTCGGGGAGAAGAGAGAATGACCGTTGGGGGACCAGAGAGTATAAATACCCCCAGATCCAGAACAGTAACGGTCATATTTCAAATTCCGGAACCTCCGAGAAAAATCCCGGAACTTCCGAACCCTGAAACCTCTGCTGACTGTAGCCCGTACGGTCAGAACCTCCGAGATTAAACTCGGAACCTCCGAACACAGGAACAATAGGGGCAAAACAGCAGCAGGTCTCCCTCTTCAAGGGATGGGTTAGGATTAGGATAGATGTTCTATGAGCACTTGAATCCACCCAAACTTGCCATTAGAATCCCTCTTGATAGTACGGCTTGTCCTATACTCAAATTCAAAAGATAAAATAAATAAAATCCTCCAAATAGCATAGGAATACTTCTTCATGTAATTGAGGGGTCTCCTTTCTTTCTTTTGCACCTGTAATATATTCTTGTACTGCACAATATACTCAAAGGCTCATTAGATCTTTAATTGTGTGGTCAACATCACCAAAACCCTCATAGGGCTTGATTGCTCTTACAGACATGGGTACCCCTGGGTCCCCACCGACTAGGCTCACGACCGTCCCCGACAAGTGGGTCCGGCCTACCAGAAGACCCGCCGACCTGACAGTGGGCCCAACCGACCTAGTTGGTGGCCCACACGACCTCCTGAAGACCTTCCAGAAGATTTCCCAAACGACCTTATCCAGAACGACTTCAAGACTTGGCGTGCAAGACAAGACATCGGTGGATTCCGACCAAGCAGATCGACAGATATGGCAAGTGTTGTAATCAACTAGACTTAGGTCTCCAGGTTGTAGCCGACCAGGAATCTAGGAACCGACCTTGTCCGCTGGCCAATATAAGGCGGGCAGGGCGACCCCTTGTACAATGACGCAATCCTCAAGCAATCTACACCAACAACTGGACGTAGGGTTTTACTCTCCGAAGGCCTGAACCAGTATAAACTCGTCGTGTTCTCTGTGTTCCGTGTGCTCGTGCGCAACATTCGAGTTCTTAACCTTAGATTCCACCCTGCCGAACAACTAAACCACCGGGGTTAACCCCCCTGTGGGCTGTCTAGATCTAAACCTCTGATAGTTGGCGCGCCAGGTAGGGGGGAATCCAGGGTTCTTCGTGCAACTCGATGGCTTTGTCAAGCGGTGTCATCTTCCCGGAGAGCATGACGGACATCCTCGCCAACCCCATCGACATCTGCTTCGGCTCTATGCCGGCGGGATCCACCGTTCCAGCCGCATGCCATGTCATCGAGAGCGCTGCGGTCACCTCCAACCAGCAGGTCGGATCCGATCTGCTGGAGAAAACCCACCCACCCACTCCTAGCGACCTGATCGCGGGGCTCGATCACGTCGAAGACATGCTCTCCAACACGATCAAGGTCTGTGAGCGCGTCAAGCACCCTCGCAGGACACCTCCCTCTTCATCCCACATGCCCTTTGGTCTGAAAAACGTTGGCGCAACATACCAGAAGGCGATACAGAAGTGCCTGAAGTCGCAGATCGGGAAGAACGTAGAAGCTTACGTCGACGATGTGGTCGTTAAGACCACCGAACAAGATCAACTCATCACCGACCTTGCCGAGACCTTCTCCAACCTACGCACCTACCAGTGGAAGCTCAACCTGACCAAGTGCGTCTTCGGTGTCCCCTCCGGATTGCTCCTGGGCTTCATGGTGGGACACCGGGGCATCGAAGCTAATCCCATCAAGGTTGACGCAATACGCAACATGGCCAAGCCATCTTGCAAGAAAGACGTCACGAAACTCACAGGTATGATGGCGGCTCTAGGTCGTTTCATCAGCAAGCTGGGCGAAAAAGGTTTGCCTTTCTTCAAGCTATTGAAGAAGGCAGATAAGTTCGTGTGGGATGAAGAAGCACAGAAGGCTTTCGAGGCTCTCAAAGATTCCTTGACCACGCCTCCAATCATGACGCCACCTATACCAGGGGAAACACTCCTACTCTACATCTCCACCACCACTCATGTGGTCAGCACGGTCCTCGTCACAAAACGAGAAGAAGAAGGGCAGGCCTATCTTGTTCAATGACCTGTGTATTACGTAAGCGAGGTCCTTGCCGACGCTAAGACACGTTATTCATAGCCTCATAAGTTGCTCTACGCACTCCTGATCACGTCGAGAAAGCTTCGCCACTACTTCTAAGCCCACAAGATCACGGTACCATCATCATTCCCGCTAGGAGAGATCATCCGCAACCGCGACGCTAACGGCCGCATCGTCAAGTGGTCGGTGGAGCTTGGAGAGTTCGATATCGAGTTCTGCCCTAGGCAGGCGATCAAGTCCCAGATCCTAGCTGATTTTGTATCAGAGTGGATAGAGATCCAGATGCCCCCTCCCAAGGAACGGTGCCCTTAACCTCGAAGGTGCAGGAGCAGGAGTGCTATTCATCTCTCCTCAGGGAGAACAGCTCAAGTACGTCCTGTAGATACACTACAAGGCCTCCAACAATGGAGCAGAATATGAAGCTCTAATTCATGGGCTCCGTATAGTAGTGTCCCTTGGCATCAAGTGACTATTAGCATACGGCGACTCCAAGGTCGTCATCGAGCAAGTAAACAAGGAGTGGGACTGTGTCAAAGACACAATGGATGCTTACTGTGCTGAGATCCGCAAGCTCGAAGGCCACTTCGAGGGTATCGAGTTTCAGCACGTGCCACGCAATAACAACGTGGCCGCCGACGTACTATCCAAACTAGGCTCCAGGTGAGCTCTAGTCCCGGCGGGTGTGTTCGTCCAAGACCTACGCAAGCCGTCAATCAAGCTCTGGACCCAGACAACCCAGACCAAGTACAGCCCGACCCAACTCTAGCACCTCCCCGCGACGTGCTGATGACAGATAATAAAAATTTAGAAAAATTCGGGAAGATAATAAAAAATTCATTTAAGCTCTTTTCAGCTTTTTCATGAATCTTCCGGAATTTCTCTAGACCGCATTGCACCTCCGTTTAAGCTGAAATTTTGTGTTCCTCTATCTTTTGTGCTCCTTGTTCATTGGTAAATTCCTCAGAAAAATATAGAGTGGTTTGCTTTTCCTTTTGGTTGTCTCTATTGGTGAATAGAGGCAAACCGGGTGCTTTCTTTGCTTCTTCACTTGTTCCTTGAGCCTCCTTTCAACTAATCCTAACCGGTGCTTTGAGTATGGCACCAAGCACCTCTTCTTGTGTGTCTTTGTCTTCAGAGATCGATGTGATGGAGTTTGCATCGGGAGATGACCACAAGTGGAGACGGAAGTGTGAGGAGTTGATGCGGCTTTTGGTTGCTCAAGAAGATGATCTCCAAGACAAGCTTAACAAGAGAAGCAAAGTAAATCTCTCCCAAGGTATCATTGGTTTGTTCACTCGTCTTTGTGCTTATGGCGAGATGCTTGTTGAGCTTAAGAACTCTCCTTTGCCTTGCAAATCTTGTGATGCCTTGTGTGCTGAAACTGAGAAGCTAAAACATGAAACTAGTTGCCGCAATAGGCATGTTGAAGCTCTTAGAAGAGCATGCAACAATCTTGATTTTGAAAATGATGAATTGAGATCATCTCTTGCTAACTTACAATCTGAAATTGACTTGTTGAAATCTAATGTTTCTACGCCTTGCAACTCTTGTGTTGCTTTGAATAATGATCTTGATGTGGCTAGAAGTAAGATTGCTTTGTTGGAGACAAGTGCTTCCTTGCCATGTGTTTCTTGTGAGTCTTTGCTTGCTGAAATAAATGATCTAAAATTGACTCATGTAGATGAACTTGAGCATGCTAGGGCTGAAATTTGTGATATGAAATCCATGCCTTGTAGCAAGTGCTCTTTGTTGCTCGTTGAGGATGCTTGCCATACTTCTTGTGATGATGATAATGCTTTGCGAGATGTAAATGATGTTGCTTGTTCATGTGACTTCGTATGCACCTCTTGCATTGATTTGGAAAGTGAAGTTTTGGCTTTGAAAAAGATGCGCGAGGATATGAGCGCCAAGTTGGTTGAGCATGATGAGATGAGTGCCAACCTTGAGAAAGAAAATGAACTCTTGCGTACCACATATGCTAAATGCATTGAAGAAGAAATCAATAATTTGAGAAATATGACATGTGGTACTTGTGAGCGCCTCAAGTCTCAAAATGAGGTTTTGCGTACAAGGTGCAAGAGTCTTTGTGCTAAGGGTTTGGATTCTCGCTTCTCTTGTCACTCCGATGTTGATGCTTCTAAATTTGCTTCTTCTAAATCGGAGTCGACTTCTTCTCTTGACCGTGAGTCTTTGGATGGTGGTAAGTGTGCTAGTGCTTTGGATAGCTCTCCCATAGCTACTCCTAAGCTTGTTGCTTCTTCCGGTGTTGCCCAAGGTGATTTGAATGGCAAGGGTGCTTCTCATTTCTTTGGAACTCATACTTCCAAACCGAAGTTCCATTGCACCTTTTGCAAGAAAGATGGGCATACCATGGAGTTTTGCTTTCGTCGTGTCAAGCACGAGCAACGTGTGCGTGCTAAAGCTTTTAAGAAGCCACGTAGCCTTTCTCATGGCACGTGTGATTCTAATGTTGGCACCAAGTCAAGTATTGAGGTTGATGCTTCATGCTCTAAGTCCCAAGGGACTTCTCACTTACAAGAGAATGGTGATTCGTCCACTCGGACCGTGCCTCCCGATAGGCCTTTGTACCATTGCTCTCTTTGTGGGAAGGATGGGCATCAAGAGAGCTTTTGCTACCGCCGTGCAAGGAAAATGCGGCGAGCTTGTGCTTCTAGGCCTTTGGTTGTTCATAGCCCTTCGCATGGCATCAATACTTTTGAGCCTAAGAAGGCACAATTTGTGGACGGGTTTTATGACACTCTTTCTAGTGAGTTAGGCCATGCTCGTGGACATGTTTCTAGTGTTTCTTGTGTTGGTCCGCGACATGCTTCCCATGGTGCTTGTGTTTGTTCTTCTCCTACGACCTCGAGGGACCTTTGCATTTTTGCTTGCGGTAGCACTCGTCTTTCTTCGCGGGTTGCTCCTTTGAGGCATGGTTCTAAGGGTGTTCGAAATCCTTTTCATTCTAACCGGCATTGGCATCATGCTAACTCACATGATAAGTTGAGTGCTTCGCATACCCGTGTGACCAAGTATTAGATTCCCAAGTATGTGCTTGCTAACCCTTTGGGATCCAAGACTAGGTCTTTTCGTCTCTTGTTGTGTAGGTATGGAGACGCGGTTGGAGAACATGAGCTCGATGGTACTTGATCTTTTGTCCGTGAGGTGATCAAGAAATGATGGTTCTCAACACCGCTTTGAGTGGCTCTTGAAAGACTTTGTACACATGTATAGTGAGTTTTCCTTTTCTCCTTGTACTCACTTGTATACTTGTTGCATGCTTTGCTCTTGTGTCATGCTTGTGTATAAACCATGGTAGGCTAGCCACCTTGTTCATGATAGCTTTGTGATCTTGTATACCTATCTTGCTATCTTTTGTATGATATTGTGGTGGATGATGTATATGAACATCATGCCATGCTTATGGTTGCCCTCTTGTGGTTATGACATGTTGTTCATCCATATCATTTTTGTCTAGCTCCTTGGTATCCTCTCTTGTTAGCATGTTTGCCCCCCCTCATGTATATCTTGTCATGCTAGCTTTGTGATATATCTTGGTGGTTGATCTATGTGAACTTGTCTCATGCCTTTGTTTAGTTCTTGTATCATGTTTGGCATGTTGTTCATTGGTATTTTTTTGTGCTAGGCTTTTTGTATAGTTATGCATCTTGTTGACATGTTTGCTAGCCCATGCTTATCATATATGTGGAATCATGTTACAATGCTTTATTTATCTTAATTGGTATTGTCAATGCTTTGTGTAGCATGTTTTGAGCTTTCCTTGTGGCTTTGGACTTGTCTTTTCTTCGGGTTGTGTTTTGCTTCTTCTCTTCATTTGGGTTTAAAGATTTCCTTTTGCTCTTTCTTTTCCTAGCTTTTGCTTGCTAGTTGGCTTTGGTTGAGGGGGAGCTTGGCTTATCGATGGGAATTTGGTTTCAAGAGTTGGCCTTGGCTTTTGGTAGCCGTTTGTGATCTTTCAATTGGTATCCTTTCTATGGTACTCAATTGAGATCTTTGGAGCATTTATTTGGTTGGTGTGTTAAGTCTGGTGGTGTTGAGTTTGCTGGACGCTCTCCACCTTATGGTCGATATGAGTATGGGAGGGTCGCAGTTTTGAGTCTCAGAGGGACTACGGACCACGCTTTCCCTTTCGTGATGCTTGTACTCCTTCAGCGAGATGGGAGTGGTCTCCCCGTGGTGGTTCCAGCTTTGCTAGGCGTGATAGGATGGTTTTTGTTAACCCCACTTTTAAGCAAATGGCTCGGCACTGGTTTGACTCTTTTTGTGCTAACCCCAGTGTTGAGTCGGTTGCTCATTCTCGCTCTTGGTTTTGATTTTGCAGGCGGGAGGTTTGGAGGACTTTTGGTGGATCGACTCCGGAGGCTAGCGGCACATGACCGGAGATCGAAGGTGGTCCTCAAGCCTCATCTCGGTGGTGTCAAAGGAGAACATCATTTTCGGGGACGATGGACGAGAGCGAGTGATCAAGGTAAGTAGTTTGGAGACTTTGAGTTGTGTGGCTCTTGTTAAGCCATTTGGTCTCTTTTGCTCTTTGCCCTATCGCGTGTACTTAGGATGAGCTTTGTATGCTTTTTGATCCTAGTGCATGTATTTAGGGGGAGCTTGTAAGCTTTGTGCTCTTTGCCTTGGCCCTAGTGCATGTGTTTAGGGGGAGCTTGTGAGTTTTGTGCTCTTTTGCCTTTTTGAGTTTGGGTTGGGCATCTCATGTACATATGCATGTTGCATTTTCATATCATGTTTGCATCTTTGTATCATAGGCTGCATTTGTATCATATGCTCTAGAGATGTGCTTCTCCTATATACTTTGATCACCATGATATGCTGGATACGAGCTTATGACTTGCTAGTGATGCTCATGAGATGTATAGCTATGCTCTTGGTAGCTTTGGGATGTATATGCTTATGGATGGCTTTCTTTTGTAAAAATGCTATACATGATCCTCTCTTGTGAGTTGAATGCCTCTCATGTTCAAATTGTGCACTTATGGCTATATCTTGCTTAATTTGTGCTTGGAACCATGTTCTTTTCATTTGGGGTCAAAGACCCATTTGTCATCATGGATGTTTAGCCTACATGCTACCTTGTGGAGAAGCCTAAGCTTCTTTTTGCCGCAAAGGCACTTCATGTACCATGCTTAATTTGTAAACCTTGAAATTGGTATATGAAATGCTTGTGCTTGAAAAATATGCTTCCATGTCAAATTTGCTTTAAATCCCTTATCTTGGGTGCTAAACCGTTGCATGATATTCACCAATGAGAAGTCTCATATTTAGAAGTGGACACATGGCTCGGTGGCTTTGACATGACATGAGATAGCTTGTGGGTGTTTGTGATGATCTTGTGATGAGAATTTGTGACCTTTCATGAAGTTTGTGAGTTATATGTTGTTTGTGCTCATTTTGGCCATGTTTAGGTCCTATGCTCATGAGAGGGATTTTTTTTTGAAAATTGCTTCATTTTGATCATGGCTATGTAACATGCTTATATATCCCTATCTATCTTGTTGGCGATGCTTGTACTAAATTTGTGGCTATCTTGCTTGTCTATGTCTCATTTTTAGCATGTTGTAGTGCTCTTTGTCTATTTGAGAAGCACATGCTTGCATTTATAGCCTTGATTCATGCATTACCAACAGGGGGAGAAATTGTGTCTCCAATTCATAACATGGGGAGAAGTGTGCATGTTTGGGGAGAAATGCACTTTGTGGAAAGTTTTTGCATCAAGGGGGAGAAAAAGATGGATACTCAGTTCAGGGGGAGAATTTGAGTTTGCATGCATATTGTTCAGGGGGAGCTTGCATTCATGCTTTGGGAGCTCTTTGTGTTGCCTGAAGTTGCTTTGTGCTTTGCTCTTTTGTCGATGGTGTCGAGCCCTTTTTCCTCACCTTGAGGAGTTGGCATTTTGAGCGTTTTGTCTCGGTTGTGTTGAGCCATTGCCCTTGCCTTAGGGGACCGAGACTTTCTCTCTCAAGTGATCTTGTTTTGGCTTTTGTTCGGCTTTTGATCACTTGTTTGAGTTCTTTGTTCGTTTCTTTTTTTTTCTTTTATGAATTGGTGACCATGTGTGTTGTCAATGCACTCATCAAGGGGGAGATTGAGGACCGGAACGTCCGAGGACCGGTGGATGGTCGCTCCTTGGTGTGATGAGTGATTGACAACGTGGTGTGGACTGACTCTTGGCCGAGTATTGCAGGTGCAGGTTGCGGCTTGATTTGCGTTGGTGCAGGTGAAGAGCGGGCACGAAAGGTCTTAGCCTGTGTGGCCTCCGAGGAGTGGAGAGACAAGTAGGCTCGGCTCGATGGACCCGGTGGCCGAACGGGATCAAGTGCGGGCCGCATGGTGGCAAGAAAAGCAAGACGAAGTCGTGTACGATTTCTTGGTTGAGCCTCAAAACCAAGGTCGAGCCGGTGCAGGGTAGCGGCTAACAACCGGAGTCTGCACGCGGGGTTTGGATGATTTACTCCACAAAACCAACACTGAGCCGGGATGATGTGGCGGCAAAGTCATGAGTGGGATTGGCGTGGAGGCTGCACCGAGTCCGCGGGGTTTGCGGTGGTTCACCACAAAACCGTCGGGGTTACTTGGTTGAGCCACAAAACCAAGACCGGAGGCTCGGTGGGCGGAGACGGGATCTGGGTGCACCGAGAAGCTTCGAAGCGGGTGACATGCAGCATGATCGAGGTGCTTGCGTTGGGAGGACACGAAGGCCCGATGGATGCGCGGCCGTCCGATGGATAACTTCATGTGTTGACCAAAATGCCCCTGTGAGGGCTTGAGTTATAACTGCTAGTGTAGGGGTACTTCGGTCTTTTCCGGAGGGCCTACATATAGGAGGAGGGGGCTGAATTTTCAGCCAACTCTTTGGCTAGTGGTGGGAGTGCTCTTTCATTTTGGGGTGCTCTTTGGGAGAGAGGGAGATAGGTGAGTGTGGCTCTTTGTTTGAGCTTTTTGCCATCCAAGATTTGTGATTCTTGTGAGTGGCTTGTGACCGGATATGGCAAAGTGATTCTCAGTGAAATCATTCTCTTAATCTTGTGCCAAATCATTTTATCCCGAGTGTTTTTCTTTTATGCGATTTTCGGAGGTATTTTTGGAGGATTTTCATGCGTGGCTCGATTCGTCGATTCTGAGGCTTTTGTGTTCGGTTTTCTTTGAGGGGATCATGGATAGATGTCTTGTGCATCTTTGTGCTTGAACTTGATCCCTCAAACGCCGGATTTGGCCTCCGATTCGTAGATTTCGGTTGGAACCCTAGCTTTTTGGTTGAGCTCGGTAGAATCTCGATTCCTCTCGTCTCAGTGGATTTGAGGCTCCAAATTCGTAGGTATAGCATCTCCTAGAGGCGCTTCACCTTCCCCTATGATTTGGTAGCTTTCCCTTGGTTGATTCGAGAGATCGGGTAAAAGGAATGTAGGGTTGACCTTCAAAGGGTCGAGCTCGGGCTGCTGTCCGTGCTCCTGGCGGACGGTCCGCAAGCCCCGTGCGGACGGTCCGCGAGGAGGCTTTCAGCCAGTTGTTCTTCGTGTTCATCGCGAGTTCTTTCGTGTCTTCCGTTCGATCCATTTTGTCGATGGATTTTTGGTGCACGAGGTTTGGCGGACGGTCCGTGGGTTGAGTACGGACGGTCCGTGTGTGGCGGACGGTCCGCGGGTAGGCATCGGACGGTCCGTTTTTCGCGGTGTGTTTCTGGAGGTTTGGGCAGCTATTTCGGATGGTCCGCAGTGACCTCGCGGACAGTCCGCACCTTCCTCACGGACAGTCCGCTAGGACCCCGCAGACGGTCCGCCCTGAGCAACGCAGTTTGCTTAAGTCCCTCACTTGTTGAGTTGTGCTTCCGCTTCTTGATTCGTGTCTTGTCTCTAGGACTTGTAGGCTTGTGTGTACCTAGTTTAGAGTCGCTCTTGTGTGTGTGAGTGATCCGAGTGGCAATCGGGGTATAGGCCGAGTTCATCTCATAGGAGAGAATTTTTATCGGCTCCCATTCACTCCCCCCCTCTGGTCGCCTAATCGGTCCTTCACCGGTTCGCTTCGGGAGCACTGGCTGCTGGTCGGCGATGTAAAACCACTCTGACCTCCACCCAGCGGTGTTGTCCGGCAGGTCCATATCTATCCATTCTGCCTTGAGACCTGATCTCTGGCAGAACATGACCGATCCTACTACGCTAAGGTGCTTGCCGGTGCTCTTGACATTGAAAAGATAGCGCCAGAGCAAGAAGTGGGGCGGTATCCCCAGATACGCCTCACAGAAATAGATGAACGACGACACCACGGTTATGGAGTTGGGGACGAGGTGTACCAGCTCTAGCTTGTAGTAGAAGAGGAGACCTCTGAAGAAGTCGCCGGTGGGGATGTTGAACCCGCGCTCGAAGAAGGAGGCGAAGACGACCTGTTCCTTGTCGTCCTCCGTCGGGAAGGCCTCGCCCATGGGCGCCTTCCACTCCACCTCCGCCTTGGGCCTTAGGAACCCGCGATCCACCAGCACTTGAATCTTCGCCTCGGTCATCACCAAGGGCTCCCACACCGTCCGCGGGTCCGGGATTTGAGAAACAACATCCGCCATTTCTTGAGGACAAGGAGCTTTGGATCTAAAGTTGACTAGGGTTTTCACGCGCATGCGGAGCGGCGCGGCGCGTGGATGGCGGAGCTGGCGTGTGGTCTGCTACAGACGGCGGCGGGCTGAGGATTCTCGGGTGGAGGTTGGATGTGGAGCGCGCAGCGGCTAGGGCACGAAGATTCCGGCGGAGACGGCGAGAGGAGGAAGAAGATGGAAAGGGATGGTCAACACCGGTCCCCGCCGCTCTATTTATACGGGCCCCGCCACGGGTGCCCGTTGCGGATTTATCGCCGTGATGAGCTCTTCACAATGGCTAAGTGCCGCTGATTTCGCGAGACAATCTCACCGGATTTCATGCCAACGGATATATGCCCAATGGATAGTTTGGCGACCTACACCCTGAATGTAGGTCGTGAATACAACTAAGATATCAAGTCGTCTTGATAGTACATTCGATCTCCATGAGGTTGATAAGCCCCCAAATCACGTCACTTCAGGTCATTGATGAATAATTTCTTCAAGTCGACCATTACATGACAGAAGAGAGCGAACATTACACGGGAACTTCGAAGGTACACAAGTCGCCTGCGACCTCATTGGATCCAGAACCCGTTACAAAATACAAACATATTCGAAGACCTGATCTACCTAGAGCAATCCTTGAGGTGTACTCTGCTATAGCAGAGCACATCGCAAGAATTCTTCTAGCTTCAGGACCTCGATGGTGGTCTTGCGGTGAACAACTACACGATGCTGGACATAGTAGGTCACACTCTATGCCTGACTATGGAATGCAGATGCGAGCTTGCTCTTCGGCGCGGACCACAAGCCCTCGACGAGCATCACATGCTCACCAAGAACTTGCAGCGTCACCTCGGGCCTCTACAGCATCACCTCCAAACTCTCCTTGATTCCTCGCTGAGGCAAGGTACAAAGAGTGGGTGTGCTACCTACATTTCGCAAGAGTTCTTCTAGCTCCAAGCCTCTACAAACTTTGCTTCCTACAATCTGGTGGACGGACACATGCCCACGGCATGGCCTCAATACTACCCTGCGGCTTCATAGCTCAGCAATGTTCGGTGCTTGCCTCCTTCAGCCTTATGGTGCTATTTATAGCCCGAGTCAGGCCTGTGAGGCCGGTAAAGTGGAGACACTGTCACCATGTGATCAGGAGGACCTGTCGGCATGTGCATGATTAAAGGCGATGTCTTTTACCTGCCTCGCGACACCTTTGTCGCTGGTGCATCAATGATGCCTGAGGCCGCTGAGGCGTCACATGGCTACAGTACATTCCTCGATCAGTGGGAGGTTTGTCATTTTTCTGGGTGGCAAGAGAATCTCCGACCACTATTGACTCGGGACCCAGTAGTCTACGGACACAAACAAGCCTGACTCTGTGTCAGAGGGCCCTGCGCCTCGCTCCAACTACAGACGACGACGCTGATCAAACGCACCCTTTACAGCTCTACGTCTTCATTGCACCCGCTAGGCTCTGCGTCCTGGTGCACCCGCTATGGCTCTACATGTAAACGGACCTATTCCAATCATCCTATATTTTTGTTCTCTGAGCAAAATGGTCGTAGGTTCGATTGAAGACCTTCCGGGGTAGGCATGCCTTGCTGCTCTGCCAGATCTGTTTGGGCGCCTGGAGATCAGAAGCTTCACGTCTACGATTTCGTCGGGCCCCCGTGGTCGGTGTGCCTATATTACGGTCGTCATTACACCTTGGCTCCGCTGGATGGCTGGCAGCTATGTTGGTCGTCTGGACACCAAAATGACCTCCCTGAGGTCGGCGTGCCTTAATATCTAGGTCTTGCAATACCTTGGTATGTCTACGGCTCTGCCAACCTAGTTGGGCGCCTTGGATGTGTGACCTTCCTGAGGTCGGTGTGCTTTGTATAGCTCTGCCAGCCTGCTCTGGACACCTAGGATTTTACGTCAGGAATGAAGGCCTCCCTATGGGGTGCGCGCCTAATGGCCCTGCCAAGTATCTCCGGGTGCTTGGGTGCTTCTTGATTTGAGACCTTTTTGAGGTCGGCATGCCTCGGGTGGCTCTGCCAGACTCTTTGCAGCTATGAAGGATATCTGGATGTCTCTACACTCCATTCGTTCAAGATTAACATCTTTCTATAGCTTCATCGTTGACCGTTTCGACGTAATCGACGATCTCTCCAACAAGTGCACGTTTAAAGATCCTGCTGGGTATCCTCGGATACTAGACGCTATTGACATTGAGGCCTCCTTGAGGTCGGCACGCCTATAAGGCCTCCCAGAGGTCGGCTCTGCCAGACTCTTGGCAGCCATGCTGAGGAGATCTGGGTGCCTCTACACTTCGTTCGATCAAGACCATGACTCAGTTTTTCTTCTCTTTTTTGAGCATCAAACCAGCCATGCTGCCTGCTTCAATGCTCGGGGACTACTCTACGAGAGCGTCTTCGACGCCCTCTTGTTTTCTTCGTTGTACCGACCTGTTGGGAAACATGTTTCTCATCACGTCGTTACACGACTTACTTTCTCTTCTCTTTCTTTTTTGGATCATCATACCGGCCATCCTGCCCGCCACGATGCTCGGATACTACTCTATGGGTGCATCCTTGATGCCCTCTGAAATTTTTTTATCGTCGTTTCGATCTATTGGAACCATGCTTCCTATAGGTCGTCACTTGACCTTTCTCCGTTCGGTAAGACTATAAACAGGTCGGCTGCAAAGCTAATTTGTTCTTTTTCTTTTTGACCGACGTGCATGCTATTCGACCTGTCGATAGCTCTACGACTTCGTCATGACCTTTCTAAGGTCGCTGCGCCTACACCTCACTCGGGGCTTGTGAGACATGGGTACCCCTGGGTCCCCACCGACCAGGCTCACGGCCGTCCCCGACAAGTGGGTCCTGCCTACCAGAAGACCCGCCGACCTAACAGTGGGCCCAACCGACCTAGTTGGTGGCACACACGACCTCCTGAAGACCTTCCAGAAGATTTCCCAGACGACCTTATCCAGAACGACTTCAAGACTTGGCGTGCAAGACAAGACATCGGTGGATTCCGACCAAGCAGATCGACGGATATGGCAAGTGTTGTAATCAACTAGACTTAGGTCTCCTGGTCGTAGCCGACCAGGAATCTGGGAACCGACCTTGTCCGCTGGCCAATATAAGGCGGGCAGGGTGACCCCTTGTACAATCACGCAATCCTCAAGCAATCTACACCAACAACTGGACGTAGGGTTTTACTCTCCGGAGGTCTGAACCAGTATAAACTCGCCGTGTTCTCTGTGTTCCGTGTGCTCGTGCGCAACCTTCGAGTTCTTAACCTTAGATTCCACCCCGCCGAACAACTAAACCACTAGGGTTAACCCCCCTGTGGGCTGTCTAGATCTAAACCTCTGACAGGAGGGGCAGGACTTTTTGACATACATGTAGTTCAAAATTTAATTATTTCCAATAAACCTGTTGAAATTCATTTAAATGATAGAAAATAGTAAATTTGTTCGAAAAATCTTAAAACTTCTAGAAGACAACTTAAATGTGTTCTTTTACATGAGAAAAATATATTTGGGTATATAAGATAACAATTTTGCAACTTCCTTCACAAGGGTGTACTCATTAGTGATTTAAAAAATAGAAAAATAACGTTTTTGCACAACAAATGGCAATGTGAATCCCCATATGTTAATAGAAGAGTAAATGTAAGGTTATGCCCATAATTGAGGTGTACATGAGCAAGAAAATACTTTATGGTATACAAAATTCAAAGTTTAAGTTGAGTTGTACGAAACAATGTGAGAGGCTTGTATAGTTTGTAAATAATGTATACTCCAACATTTGTAAAATCTCATGAAACTTATATGGCAAGATTTTTTATTCATAAAATGATTGTATTTCAACTTACATAATATTTGGAGAAGTTTTAGGTATTCTTATCATTATTTTATGAAGAGGTGACTAGTAGAAGTTTGAATTTTCCCTATAACTATAAGTCAATCAAATTTTTGGTCAATCTCCTAGTTGTGGGCTACAATGTACCATAGGTGCCTAAATATAGTTTTTTTTTAATTTTTTAAACTTATTAGTTGCACATATAGGTCAATTTTGAATTACTTAACACGTAGAAAGTCATTTAAATGATAGAAAATAGCAAACCTACTCGAAAATTCTTGAAACTCCTAAGTGACAACTTTTATGTTGTATTTTACATTAGAAAATGTATTGGGGGAATATAAGATAAATATTTTGCAACTTACTTCACAAGGGTGTACTCATTAGTGATTTAAAAAATAGAAAAATAACTTTTTTGCACAACAAATGGTAATGTGAATCCCCATATATTAATAGAAGAGTAAATGTAAGGTTATGTCCGGAACTGATGTGTACATGAGCAAGAAAAATACTTTATGGTATAACAAATTCAAAAGTTTAAGTTCAGTTGTATGAAACAATGTGAGAGACTTGTATAGTTTGTAAATAATGTATACTCCAACATTTGTAAAATCTTATGAAACTTTTATGGCAAGATTTTTTATTCATAAAAATGATTGTATTTCAACTTACATAATACTTGGAGAAGTTTTAAGTATTGTTATCATTATTTTATAAAGAGGTGTCTAGTAGAAGTTTGAATTTTCATTGGATTTTTTGTCAATCTCTTAGATGTGGGCTATAATGGACCATAGGTGCCTAAATATAGTTTTTTTAATTTTTTAAACTTATTAGATGCACATATAGGTCAATTTTGAATTACTTTCGGTAAACACGTAGAAATTCATTTAAATGATATAAAATAGAAAATCTACTCGAAAATTCTTGAAACTCCTAGGTGACAACTTTTATGTTCTATTTTACATTAGAAAAATGCATTGGGGGGATATAAGATAAATATTTTGTAACTTACTTCACAAGGGTGTACTCATTAGTGATTTAAAAATAGAAAAACAACTTTTTTGCACAACAAATGACAATGTGAATCCCCATATGCTAATAGAAGAGTAAATGTAAAGTTATGTCCAGAATTGAGGTGTACATGAGTAAGAAAATACTTTATGGTATACAAAATTCAAAGTTTATGTTGAGTTGTATGAAACAATGTGAGAGACTTGTATAGTTTGTAAACAATGTATACTCCAACATTTGTAAAATCTTATGAAACTTTTATGGCAAGCTTTTTTATCCATGAAATGATTGTATTTCAACTTACATTATATTTGGATAAGTTTTAGGTATTATTATCATTATTTTATAAAGAGGTGACTAGTGGAAGTTTGAATTTTCCCTATATGCCAGATGTTGGCTAGAATGGACCATAGGCGCCTAAATATAGGTTTTTGATATTTTTCGAATCTTATTCGATGTACATATAGGTCAATTTGGAATTACTTTTGGTAAATATGCAGAACTTTATTTAAATGATAGAAAATAGCAAATCTTTTTGAAAATTTTTGAAACTCCTAGATGAAAACTTATATACATAATATTATATGTAAAAAATATATTTGTATGTATAAGATAATTATTTTTTAGTGTTACTTCACAATAGTGCAACAAAAAGGAAAAAGAAAACGAAAAACAATAAACAGAGAAGCCCATGTTGGCCCAAATAGCCCAACAATTTACAGCGGTCGATCGTCGATCCGATGGTTCTCATCGTGTTTCCTTGGTTTATAATGCTGCATCCAACCCTAACACTAACCCCATCTCCCTCCTCCCGCAGTCCCTCCTCCCCTGTCGCCCCTCTCTCTCCCCAGGTCCCCTCTGCTCTCCTCCCGCCACCAAATCCTTCCCGTTCCTACTAGCACTGCTTCCGGCGTGGCCTTTGCACCCAGCCTTCCGGCGCAGAAGGACGGGCGAGATCCAGATCTTGGGTGTCGCCATCGCGCAAGCAAGTCCACCGCCGCGTCGGTCGAGTAGTGCGAGGAGTCTGCCGCCCTCAAGCTCCAAGGCGGCCAACAATTCCTCCTCATATCTTTTCGATTTTACCGCCCCACACGATACTAGATCTGGTTCGATTCATATCTTTGTGTGTTGTTGATGCAGGAGGCTATGAAGAGGGGACTGTCAGCGACCTCACAAGCTGGCAGGAGCGGCATGCCGTGCTCGTGCTACCACAGGAAAGGGGTCCTCAAGTTGCCACGCCGCCGCTCCTCCTTGGCCTCGCCGCAGCGGCCGCGCCGCCCCTCCTCAGCCTCGTCGCTCCACCCGCCACCGCCGTCCCTCACTCGATGCCGCAGCAAGACATGGCGGTGACATGGTACATCTTCCACGGAGGGCAACTCTGCCTCCCCTATCTCCTTCCCCGACCTCCCTCTTAGATTTACCCTCTCTCTGATTTGTGTTTCCGAAAGCCCAGAATGCATGCTGATTGATGTGCTTACTCCTTGATTTAGTGTTGATTTATGATCCTTTTACCAGAAAATAGATCTGGTCCTCGTAGAGTCATAGATTTGTTTTGTACTAGCCTAGCTTTAGTCCTTGTTGAATCATGAGTTGATGAGAAAACATCTAGATGGTTTCAGTATTGACTGCATGTTAGATTTGAATGTACTGAGTGCCAGACAGCTGACGGTGGCAATGTCCGGATTATATGTTAAATGTTTTCTCCCTTGATTAGAAGCATCATGCATATTCCTTAGCTATGATTTTGTTAGTGTGACACATAGCTTTTGCGAACTAAACCCTTGAGAGAATGCCTTTGATGAGTATTGTTGATTTAGTTCCATTTGGAAAGTAGCAGTACTTATTCTTGCATAATTGTGAAATTGTGGTACTCAACTCATTTATGCTTAATTCTAAATATAAGAACTTGTATTCTGCTTGCTAGTCTTAAAGTATGTACATGTATGCTTAGTGCAGTAATTTGCTTCGCCATTTCTATAGTTCAGTGTAGTGTTTAATATACCTCATATTTATTTTTTGTACCGCAATTTTAAATATCAGTTCAGAGATTATGAAGCCTGTTCCTGCCTTAATTTTGTTGCTTAGATAATAACAGAGTATTCCTGGTCCATCTAAACCATGACACTGGCTGATGTTCTGAAGTTTTTGAACTTGTAGTGCTATCATCTAAACCATGGCACTCTGACTGAACTTGTATTGCAGTACTAGATCTGTATCATCTGAGCCATTACACTGACTAAGATATAGAATATCTAAATTCACAACAATAGTAAATATATATTCAATATCAAATGCTTCATAAAAGATAGCTAATCCATAACTAGTAATTAGAAAAATCAAATAGTTGTTTCACTATCTTTGCTTTATAACTCTTATTTTCTTGGCAGGTCAGCTAGCTCATCTCTACACTTCTTTTCTGCAGGTCAGCTCGACAGCTCATGCATAGGCTGCAATAGATCGAGTTTGATTTCTCTCAGGTGAGATAGTGTATGCTTGCAGTCATTTATGATTGCAAAACCAGGCTGTTTTCTTATGTATGCTTTTAATTCTAGCACCTCGAGATTATAAGCACAACTTATTGTAGCATTGGGTGGGCAATAAGTGAAAGTTTATATTACTGTATGTTGTGTGTTAAGTTAGCTTCTATCATTAGGCTTGAATGATGGAAGTGCTCTTTGTTAAAATGCAATGTGAAGGACCGATTAGGCGACCAGAGAGGGGGGGAGTGAATGGGAGCCGATAAAAATTCTTCTCCGAAGAGTCGAACTCGACTATGCCCCAAACTCACAACCAAGGATTCCCACACGAACTTGCCAAGGTCGCGTAGTCACAACGGACCTACAATCCCTAGGAACAAGTCCCAAACAAAACCCAAGCGGAAGCACAACTCAAGAAGCAAAGGACTTAGGCAATCTGCGAAGACCTGGGCGGACAATCCGCAGTGACCAGGCGGACGGTCCGCTGGGTTCCTTGGTTGATCCACAAAGCCAAGACCGAAGACCGGAGGTAGCAGCACTGGACCGGTCTGACCGGTGGGTACCGGTCTGATCGGTGGGGTACACCGGTCTGATCGGTGGGGTACACCAGTCTGACCGGTGTGCGACGACGCGTTCCGGAGACTTTGAAGCGGAGGACACGCGTCGGGATCGCAAGGCTTGCATCGAGGCTAAGCAAGTTTGCGGTCGCTGGGCGTCTGTCCGATGGTGCTACGATGAAGTTTCCCAAAAGGCCCTTCGGGGGAGTGTATCTTAGTTTAATTTAATAGGGGTAGTTTCGTCTTTCGGCTAGCCTCCATACAACCCAAGTGGTGAGAGGATGGCAGCCATCTCTTGGAACCCTAGCTCATATGCTTTTGCTATTTTCCCTTCCTATTTTCCTTAGGATTTTTAGGACTGCTTGAGAGCTTCATGGTGAGATCTTGAGAGAGGGAAGGACGACCGGGTGGCAAGCTAGACCTTGTATGAACCTTCATGGTATGTATAGATGATTCGGCGTGGTTCCTCAAGGCTTGATTGTGTCTCTCCCGTTTTTCCTTTTTGGTGATTTTCGAAGCCTTTTCTTGGCAATTTTCTTGTGGCGGTTTTGAGACCTTTATCTTTTGGATTTAGTGGGGGATGTATGCATGAACCCTTCGTGGTTCTTTTCCCTTTGATTCCCTTCCCAAATCCGTGAGTAAAGGGGCTCAATTTTGGGGTTATCTCCGGTTTAGGGTTAGAGGCGTTCTTGGTGGAAATCTTTCGATTCCTCTTGATTTAGCATGTTTTGGTGGACCAAATCGTGGCTATGGAATGCCCATGAGGTACTCCTACTATCCCCAAAGTCTTGTGCGAATCCGTGGAGCGAATCGGGAGATCAGGATTTGGATTTGGAGGAGTTGACCCGCGGGTTGTTGTTCATCCCGAGCACCTAGGTCTTGACCGGTCTGACCGGTGCTTTCCACCGGTCTGACTGGTGCCGATCCCCTGTTTGGTTTTGCTCGGGTGAACGTCTTGGTGAGTTCCCTAGTCTTTGGGTTTGCTACTGTTTTGAGTTTGGAGTGGTTTGGAGCTCGGGAGGTTGATTTCTTGGATTTGGGGTTTCCAGGCTCGGACCGGTCTGACCGGTGAGCTGCACCGGCCTGACCGGTGTAGGAGCTTTCTGTGGAAATCTTCAAGTTCTGCTCAGGTGACCCAGCTCGGGGTCCAGGATGACTCGGTGTGTCTCTAGAGGGTATCGGGTGATCCGGCGGCTTAGTCCGGGTGATCCGGCCTTGACTGGTCTGACCGGTGTAGGTGACCGGTCTGACCGGTGTGGTCAGTAGTTGCTCGAGTTGCTTGTTCCGCTGCGTTCTCGAGTAGGTCTTGGTGGTTGTTGGTTCCTAGGACTAGTAGCACTTCAGTGGCTACGTGGTCTTGGCCAACTTGGGTAGTTGAGTTGGAGACGTGTTTTGGTTAGCCGTGTTCATCTTGTTGGAGTAGCCATCTCCTTCGAGAAGAATTTTTATCGGGTCCCATTCACTCCCCCTTCTCTGGTCGCCAGTTCGGTCCTTTAGGGGTAAAGATCAAGCACAAATATGCACAAGACATCTATCCATGATCCCCACAAAGAAATATGAATCCAAACACCTCAAAATCGAAGGAACAAGCCGTGCACGAAAATCCAACGAAAATAGCCTGAAAAAGACACGAAAATCACTCGAGCCACAAGAAGGAAATCGCCGCAACCATGAATGCTTCCATACACACGGAGGTCAGATTCTCTACAAAACGGTAAAGAAAATCTAAGCCTAAAGAGCAGGGAAGTGAGAAGTAGTCTGGATGGATGAGTTGCCCTGAGACCCTAGAGCTATATATATGAAGTCTCTCCGGGTTGGGCAAATGACCAAGCTACCCCTAGAACTTAAAACGAGATACACACCCCTCAGGGTCAATATGGTCAAGTAGCACTCCTCTTCATCGGGCGGCCACGCCTTCACCGCAGTCCGCGTCGTTCCGACGCAAGCCCTGCGATCCCGCCGCGTGTCCCCCGGCATCGAAGCTTCTCGGCGCGCCCGGATCCCGTCTCCGCCCGCCGAGCCTCCGGTCTTGGTTTTGTGGCTCAACCAAGTAACCCGACGGTTTTGTGGTGAACCGTCGCAAACCCCGCGTGTAGACTCCGGTCGTGAGCCGCTACCCTGCACCGGTTCCAACCGACGACTTCGTCTTGCTTTTCTTGCCACTATGTGGCCCGCACTTGATCCCGTTCGGCCACCGGGTCCATCAAGCTGAGCCTACTTGTCTCTCCACTCCTCAGAGGCACTGCAAGGCTAAGACCTTTCGCGCCCGCTCTTCACCTGCACCAACGCAAATCAAGCCGCAACCTGCACTTGCAATACTCGGCCAAGAGTTAGTCCACACCACGTTGTTAATCACTCATCACACCAAGGAGCGACCATCCACCGGTCCTCGGACGCTCCGGTCCACCAATTCAAAGAAAAGAGAAAAAGAAAAGAAACGCACTAAAAACTCAAACAAGTGATCAAAAGCCAAACAAAATCCAAAACAAGATCACTTGAGAGAGAGAAATCTCGGTCCCCTAAGGCAAGGGCAACGACTCGACACAACCGAGATAAAATGCTCCAAAATTGCCGACTCCTGAAGGTTAGGCAAAAGGGCTCGAGACCATCGGCAGAAGAGCACAACTAAGCATGAATGCAAGCTCCCCCTGAACAAATGCATTTCTCCCAAATTTTCTCCCCCTTGATGCAAACCTCCCCCTGGATGCATGAATTGGGTACTTTGCTCCCCCTTATTAGTAATGCATGAATCAAGTCCACAAATGCAAGCATGTGCTTCTCAAATAGTCAAAGAGCACTACAACATGCTAAAAAGAGACATAGACAAGCAAGACAGCCACAAATTAAATACAAGCATCGCCAACAAGGTAGATAGGAACATATAAGCATGTGACATAACCATGATCAAAAAGAAGAATTTTTCAACAAAATTTCCCTCTCATGAGCATAGGACCTAAACATGGCCAAAAAGAGCACAAACAACATATAGCCCACAGACTTCATGCAAGGTCACAAGTTCTCATCACAAGATCATCACAAACACCTACAAGCTATCTCATGTCATGTCAAGCCACCGAGCCATGTGTCCACTACTAAATATGAGACTTCTCAATGGTGAACATCATGCAACGGTATAGCACCCAAGATAAGGAGTTTAAAGCAAATTTGACATGGATGCATATTTTTCAAGCATAGACATTTCATATACCAGTTTCATGATTTAAAATTAAGCATGGTACATGAAGTGCCTTTACGGGAAAAAAAAGCTTAGGCTTCTTCATAAGGTAACATGTAGGCTAAACATTCATGAAGACAAATGGGTCTTTGACCCCAAATGAAAAGAGCATGAATCCCAAGCACAAATTAAGCAAGATATAGTCATATGAGCACAATTTGAGCATGAAAGGCATTATATATAGCATTTTCACAAAAGTAAGTCATTCACATGCATATACATCCCAAAGCTACCAAGAGCATAGCTATACATCACAAGAGCTTCACTAGCAAAGTCACCAGCTCACATCCAGCATATCATAGTTATTAATGTATATAGGAGAAGCACATATCTAAAGCATATGATACAAATGCAGTCTATGAACAAAGATGCAAACATGATATGATACAAGAATGAAAGTGCAACATGCATATGTACATCAGACTCCTAACCGAAGCTCAAAAAGGAGAAACCACACCAAGCTGCCCCCGCAAATGAGCAAATGTAGCTTGGTCCAAAGGCTTTGTCAGGATATCACTGAGCTATTTCTCGGTTGGCACATGGATGAGGTCTATGTTTCTCTTCTCAACATTGTCTCTCAGGAAGTGGTACCTCACCTCTATATGTTTGGTTCTGGAGTGTAGCACGGGATTTTTGGCGACACTAATGGCACTCGTGCTATCACACATGAGAGGAACATGGGTACACTCCTCACCAAAGTCACTCAGTGTGTATGTGATCCAAAGCAGCTGGGAGCAACAATTAGCGGCAGCTACATACTCGGCTTCTGTGGTAGACTGAGCTACACTTGACTATTTGTGAGAAGACCAATAAACAAGCGAGGAACCCAAAAACTAACACGTCGCCGAAGTCGACTTCCTATCGACTCGACACCCCGCAAAATCGGCATCCAAAAAATCAAGAAGCGAAAGAGAAGAGGACGCCGAGTACCAAAGACCATGCTCAGGAGTGTATCAAAGATACCTGAATATCCGCTTGACGGCCTGCCGATGTGAAGTCCTCGACGACGCCTGAAAACGAGCGCACAGACACACAGAAAACTGGATGTCTGGCCTCGTCACCGTCAAGTACAAGAGGGAGCCGATCATGCTCCGGTACTCCTTCTGGTCCATGGGCTCTCTGTCCTCTCCGCATCCAGCAGTGTAGTCGTACTCATTGGTGTCGACAGGAGCTTCGAGTCGTCCATCTTGAACTTCTTGAGGATGTCCTTCGTGTACTTGGCTTGATGCACAAAGGTTCCCTCCTTCGCATGCTTGATCTGAAGCCCGAGAAAGAACTGCAATTCTCCCATCATAGACATCTCGAATTCTTTGCTCATGTCCTCTGCAAACCTCACAACCAAAGAGTGAGACGAGCCGCCAAAGACAATATCATCCACATACACTTGAACAATTAGGATATCATCGCCCTGCCTGAGGAGAAAAAGAGTCTTATCTACTTTGCCCATCTCAAACCCTTTGCTGAACAAGAACCCCCTCAAACGGCCATACCATGCCCAGGGAGCTTGTTTCAGCCCATACAACGCCTTCCTTAGCCTATACACTCGGTGGGGAAACTCAGCACTCTCAAAGCCCAGTGGTTGCTTCACATAAACCTCTTCCTCCAAAACCCATTTAAAAAGGCACTCTTTACATCCATTTGGTACAATTTGAATCCTTTAGCCACAGAAAAGGCTAGAAGGATCCTAATGGCCTCCAAACGGGCTATAGGAGCAAATTTCTCCTCATAGTCTATCCCCTCCTTCTGACTATAGCCCTGGGCAACCAACCTCGATTTGTTTCTCATCACCTCACCATTCTCACCCTCTTTGTTCTTCCACACCCCTTTTGTCCCAATAGGTTTGCAATGTGGTGGTGGCTCTACCAACTCCCAAACTTGGTTTCTCTCAAAGTTCTCTAACTCCTTATGTATTGCGTTCACCCAATTAGGATCATAGAGTGCGTGTCTAATGTCTTTCGGCTCAAATGTAGCAACAAAAGCCGAATGAGCAAATGGGAAACATTCCTGGACCTTGACCGTGTTGTACGTTCATTAATGCCACTGATGATTCTTGAGGGAGGATGATCAACTTGAACGCGCCTCGGTGCCTCTCGCCTAGAGACGACCTCCCCCTCAACAGCAGCTTCCACTTGATCTTGCTGGATCGTAGTCGGTGTAGGGGATGGGCCATCCTGCACCGTAGTCGTCATAGTGGATGTAGAGGGTACATGCGTGGCTAGAGCTTCACCACCATCACCATCATCCTCTCCAGCATCATCCTCCTCGTCCTCAAAGATCTTCTTTCCAATCTCGTCGTCACATGCACACTAAAAAACAGACGAACTGCATGGCTGGGTCTCGTCGAAGGTAACCTCGCAAGTTTCCATGACTAGATTAGTATCAAGGTTGAGCACCCGAAATGCTCGAGAATGACTAGCATAACCCAAAAAGATGCCATCGGTGGACCTCGACTCAAACTTATCAAGCCTACCCTTCTTGAGAATAAAGCACCGACAACCAAAAGCCCTGAAATGGCTCACTCTAGGTGCTCGCCCGTGCATGAGCTCATATCACGTCTTGTTCAAGAAGGCCCGAAGAAAAATCCGATTCCCAACATGGCATGTGGTATTCACCGCATCAGCCCAATATCTCCTCAGAGTCCTATGCTCGTCGAGCATCGTCCGAGCCATCTCACAAAGGGAACGATTTTTCCTATCTACCACACCATTCTGACAAGCGACATAGGGAGAGGAAAATTGATGTTCGAGACCCAAATCACGACAAAAGGTTTTGAATCGAGAGTTTTTAAATTCGGTGCCATTGTCACTACGAATAGCTCGAACAACATCTCCATTCCTCTCATTCTTCAACCTCAAGATTAGATCCCGGACAAAACCAAATGTCTCCCCCTTGTCAGCCAAAAAGAAGACCCAAGCATAGCGAGAATAGTCATCCACTATCACAAGGACGTATCATTTCCCACCCGCCGAGGACACAGGAGCTGGACCAACCAAGTCCATATGGAACAACTCGCATGGCCTCTCTGTCATAACCGATGTCAGAGGCGGGTGACAGGCGGCGACCATCTTACCATGCCTACACGAAGCACATACCAAGTCCTTTTGGTATTTAAACTTAGGCAATCCTCAGACCAAACCAAGCCCACTCAAGCGTGACAACAAGTCAAAACTCAAGTGACCTAGCCTCCTATGCCATTTCCAAAGCTCCACCGAAACACCAGCAACCAAACAACGAGAAGAGCCGACACACTGAGAAAAATCGGCTCTAAAATCTGACCCACGGGGATGATCGTGCACACAAGATCACCTCTAGAATCCAAAACACGAGAAGCGCCCGTCTTGAAACGGACCTCAAAACCCTCATCAAGAAGTTGGGACACCGAAAGAAGATTGAACCCCAAAGACTTGACAAGAGCAACACGCCTAAGAGTCACAGACTCGCTCACCTTCACTGTGCCCACTGAAAGCACTCTACCTTTCCCATTGTTCCCAAAAGTGATGTACTCTTTGGTAACCACCGGGGTGAGGTTGGAGAACCACATTCGATCTCTGGTCATGTGTCGAGAGCAACCAGAGTCGATCAACCAAAAGCCCTCCATGCCTCCCACTTGAAAATAAAAAATGAGAGAGAGAGTGAGCAAACGACTCAGCACTGGGGTTAGTACAAAATGAATCAAACCAGTGCTGTGCCATTTGCTCAAAAGTGGGGTTAGCAAAATCCATCCTATCACTCCTAGGTGGAACACCCACACGTCTCCTTGGAGGACTACGCGTACCACGAGGTGGAGACTGTGGCCCGTAGCTCCTCTGAGACCTAAAACTGTGATCGTTCCCCCCATACTCGTATTGGCCATGAGTGAAGGAACGTCCAGCAAACTTACCACGCCCAAACCCAACACGCCTACCACCATCTCTCTGTGGTGGCACACCTCGAGGCACAAACTCATGCCTCTCTCGAGGGTAAATGGTACGCACCACACCCTCACCCCTAGGCACCATACGAGGCTCAGGCACACCACGAGAAGGGCGATACCTGTCCTTGTTTTCCATCTCACTAGCAAACCTTTCCTCACGTTTCCTCCTGAAGCAAAATTCAGCAAGATGCCCATCCCTCCCACAATGCTCACAATGGAAGGGGATTGGTTTTGGCTTTGGCTTTGGGCACTCTTTGGGTTGTGGCTTCTCCTCACTCAGTTTCTCTCCCTTCTTCCCAAAGAACTCGTTCCCCAAGTCACTCTTGAACTTGATGGGTTTCTGGAAGTTGTTGGTTTGTGGAGGAAACACGGGAGGATCTGTGGTTGTGTCCAGTCAGTTCCTAAGTTGGTTTGGCTTTGGAGCATAGGCATTCTTGTGGAAGGTTTTTGGTGGAGCTGGGATATCACCAATCTTCTCCTCATTCTCACCACTGCACTCCCCAATCTTATCCGACCCAAGCGCTTGCCCATCATAGCGCTTGTATGCCTCAATCATCCTGAGCTGAGGCTCATGACCCGACAACCAACCCAACATCTTCCTAAACTCATCATTCTCATCCCGCAAGCGATCAACATAGTGTGCAAGCTCCAAATTCTTCACAGCATTTATTTCACAAGTTGAGCATGAAGTAGGAATAGGAGCTTTCAGCTTAGCCTCTAGTGATCTAGCATAAGCAAGCGATACATCTAGCTTCTCATGCAAAACAGGACAAGAAGTGCAAGCACCAAGCAAGGAGGGCCTAGATTTCATCTCATGTAGCTCAAACCTAAGCACGTCTAGTTCCTCAACCTTGGAGGCATACTTTTCCTTAGGCACAGTCAAATCACCAAGGAAAGTAGAACAATTGGTGCATTTAGGTTCATCGGTCACAATAGGCGTAGACTTCAAAGAATCTATTTGAGCCCTAGCATCAACAAGCAAAGACTCTAGGTCAACCACCTTCTCCTTAGCCTCTCCAAGCAAGGACCTATACTCCCTCTTCTCCTTGTTGGTCTTTCTAAGCACATCATCACGTTGTCAAGCAATTCATTCAACCTAGCATTCTCCGCTACCAAGAAGGTAGGATCATTGTTTACCTCATCCTCGGAGTCGGAGTCCGAGTCATCCATGTTGCTCTTCTTGCTCCCGGAGCTATGTGCCATGCCGCAAAAGCCTTGGGCAGCGAAGCACAGGCCATTGATGTTGTTGCTTGACCGCTTGCCCTTGTGCCGGTTCTCTTCTTCATCACTTGAGCTCGATGAATAGTAGTAGGAGCTCGAGTCATTGTCGCTCGCCCCGGCAACCATCGCACGCTCCTTCTTCTTGTGACCACCACTCTTCCTCGGCCTCCGCTCGGACTTGTGCTTGCCCTTGTGGTCATCCCTCGAGCGGTGCTTTGTGGTCGGTCCTCGAACAGTGCTTGTGCTCGGGCTTGATCTCCATGGCCTCCGGGCACTCAGCGATAAAGTGCCCATGCTTCCCGCACCGGTAGCACATGCCCATGCTCCTCCGAGCATTATTTCGGTTCGTGTACATGCGCTCGAACCGCCTGCTCAGCAACGCGAGATCTTCCTCGCCCAGCACATCAAACTCCTCATCTGGCATGGACACAAGACAAGACAAAGAGAACTGTCTAGAAGACAGGTTAGTGTTAGTCCTTGGTCCAGAAACGAGAACCAAACTATGAGGGTCAGTCGGGTTCTTGATCCTTGCTTGCACCCCATAGTCCACCTTGGACGACTTTTGCTTGGAAAATAGCTCGTCCACTGTAAGGGTCTCATACTTCTTCGACTCCAGAATAGCTTCGACCTTATCACTCCACACGGTATGATCCAGAGAGTGCAGGAGCTTCACAGCCCTGTCATGATCATCACACGGGAGCACGACCACATTAGCTCTCATGTTGTTCACAATCATAGTGAACCGCTGGAACATGGTGTCTATGGACTCGCGGGGGAGATAAGTGAAGTTCTCATACTCTCTTCGGTAAGTCGCAAACAAGTGAGCCTGAACCTAAGCGTTCCAAGTGTGAGCATTCTTCAGCTGCTCCCAAATCCTACAAGCCAAGTCCTCTGTCTGAACCCGATCGAATTCGGATTGACACAAAGCACGAAACAAGTAATCGACCGCCTTGTTGTTGGTGCCGTGCATGTCCCTCGATCCTAGATCTAGGAAGTTAATCGGATGAACATAAGTTGTGTTCACCGTGACATCCCAAAGGATCTGACCCTTACCGCGGAGGAAAGCAGCCATCCACCTCTGCCACATCTGATAGTTCTTACCATCAAAGTGTGGAGGACCCAAACCCCGTTCTTGGTATGCCATCTTTAGATCTTAGACTGGTTAGAATCACGAAGATCCGTAGCCGACTCTGATACCAATTGAAGGACCGATTAAGCGACTAGAGAGGGGGGAGTGAATGGGAGCCGATAAAAATTCTTCTCCGAAGAGTCGAACTCGACTATGCCCCAAACTCACAACCAAGGATTACCACATGAACTTGCCAAGGTCGCGTAGTCACAACGGACCTACTGTTGGTATTTCTTAACCTCACCACTAGTGGTGCGTCTAGCGTGAGCGTGTAAGGAACACCCGGGTACACTGACAGGTGCGAACGAGTCTGCAAGCGCACAGATACATGGTCGTAGCACTTCTCCCTCGGGAGTATTCCAAAGGGTATCGAATCCAAGGAACGGTTGGGTATTCTACGAGCGACTTATCCAAGGACACAGGGTCTCTGCTGAGGTAGGTGAGAGGTATGGTATCTCTTGTAGGTTCTTGGTTCTAGGGGGGTACAAGCTGCAACGGATCTCGCTTCGGACACCGGACCCTCCTGGCTATAACAGTCGGTTCACGGCAAAGGGTCGCCCACACCTGTATCTGAACGTGGGGGATTCCGAAAGGGTCCAACGACTATCACTACCGCGGCCTACCCCAAGACAAACCGTGGGATACAGGGCAATCGAAGGATAACCCGTAGTCCAGACACCACGTCTGCACCACCGATTACTACTATAGCACGGCTACGTCTGACGTCCCGTAGCAACACTATAGCACTCCGTAGAAATATGGAGCGACAAACCCGCGAGTACAACTAGACCTTGCCCATCATGGAATCAAGACGATACAAAGAGATATGAATGACACTTTAGTCTAATTCAGATATGCAGAATACTCACTATATTCTAATTGACAAGCAATCACACAAACAGAATGCAGAACTATTCATCCAATCAACAAGATTAAAGGATCATGTCATGAAGAAGACGAGCCTCTAAATGATGAACATATGAAGAACTCTAGAACATATCACCCATGTATGAATACGCCTTTAGTCTAATTGGAATATATCGAAATACTCACTTTAGTCTAAATGAAGAACAGCATCACTCACGAGGTACAAAGAGATGATGAACGAAGAACGGATCATCGCATCTCCCTTCTACTCACCCACACACTCCCCTCTCTACCTAGCACCACCTAAGCTAGATCTTCCTCACACTCACACTCATGGTGGGACGAGGTTTCACCTCCACAAGGGAATGAGAAGGAGGAGAAGAGGCCAAGGTGAGAAGTTGCCTTCAAGTGTGTTGTCCTATTCTTACCCCCTCCTCTTCTATTTATAGGCTCGGACACCGGCATCAAGTGTGTTGTCTAGGGGTTGCTTGCATGGCAGCCCCTCATTGGCTGAGCCTGAAGTGCTAGGATCATAGAGGTGTGCTTTCTCTTCATTTCTCATGCTAAGCACCTGCATTCATCTTCATAGAGTCACTTGTGGAAATTATTAGTTTAAACCCCTATTCTAGTGTGGATGCATGATTCTCATGATGAAATGCAGGGATTGACGCCTTAAATTAGGTACTTAACAGCCGTCAACAACTCCCCCACACTCGCCCTTTGCTCGTCCCGAGCAATAGGGAAGAGATCGAGTGGGTTAAACCACGGGTGTGAAGCAAGCATAAGGAGCATTCTAGGTCATACCTTGCTCTTGTGAACTTTGTGGAGTGGCTACCATGCCATCTTGGGTGGTTGATAGAGGAATGACCACAAATCGAATCCTTTAAACATCTGATGGTAAGCACTTGGGGTTTTAAAAGATTTCAAAGAAAATCATGCTCTGCCTCCTTCTTTGATTCTCTCAAATCACTCAATGTGTGTATGTCCTCACCTAGGCATGACTGCCTTGAATTCATCCTACTTCTAATAGGCTTATGCGGAGCTCAGGGTAGGATATGAATAGCAAGGCATACTTGTATTACATATATTGCAAAGTCAAAAACTAGATCCAAAGAGTAAATCTAGTCATACGATCAGATCAAGAGGTGCACGTGTAGGGATGTGGTGGATATGGTAAGGTGGACACTAGGCCCGGAATGGGTTCTAGATATTGCCATACATGATGAATGAGATGAATGACTCCATTGCATGATCCTCTCTCTCATATATATGAAAAAGCCTTATGAGAGCATGGCTATCCTCTCCTTTTAGTGGACCTTCATGTGCCCACATTTTTTTTCTTTTTTTTCTCCTTTTTTTTATCGATAGCCATGCCTCTTTACAAAATACTTAAGGAGAGAGAAATCAGTGCATATGATGGAGCATTTATGTGGGTGAACAGATGCATGATACAATGCTAACTTCTAGGGTAGAAGCATAGCAAGGGAAAAGTGGTGGTGTGCACGCGAATCTTGATCATGAAAGCATGAAAAGAATTTCTCACTAGGGTCACAGGTTTTGACAAAGCTCAATGCAAAAACAAGCAGCATATGAGTATAAGGTTTTTAACTAAAGACATCATATGGCTTTGGTAGGACTGGAACAATCAAAGAGGAGCTGCAAGAGCATATATTATTTATATTTTTTTCAAATAAAACCCAAGAACTTAAACCTTCAGAGCTAAGATCATGTCATCAAGCCATATCTCTCTTGTCAACCACTTAGATGAACATGATGTCCTTATAAAGATATGGTTCACAAGCCTCAAGAGTATAAACAAGGAATAGAACTTATGCATGTCAACCACGAGGTAGGAGCAGCATCACCATAGAATTCTCGAGTTTGTTCATAAATCATTTTATAAAAGGGCATAACGAACTCAAACATCATGGTTGAATGAGGTAGAGATGCAAACCAACGCTGGTTGTTGTAGAAGACCGAACGGGGTTTTCGTGATGTGCAAGTATGCGTCTCCGTTCAGGTTCTCTAAACATGAGTGGTCGTAGCACTGTGCGAGTGTGGTGTGGGTGCAAATATCCATCGTGTTCGCGTCTGGAGAGTGCGACTCTCCCCCATACTATCTTGTACCTGAGTGTAGTTCTTCAAGACAAACAAAAACAGAAACAACTAACACACATGTGACTCGACCGGGTTATCTGACCGGTGGAGCCAAATTATTTTATTCAAGTTCATAATGAAATAGGCGCTTACACACATGATGGAAATAAAAATTGAAAGGGAAATAAACATGGAAGGAAATAAACTAAACTGAACTAAGTGCCTACGAAAAACAAAGAATGGGCGTAGCCCTCTACTCCGCGTCGTAGAGGTCCTCGTGCCCTGTGGCCTCAAAGAGGTGCCTCAACTTGGCACACAGGCCACGATGAAGGTCGTGGAGGTCATCCCTCAGCTCAGCGAGGTCCATCTTCTGCTCTGCACTGATAGACTCCAGCTCCTCGCACTTCTTGCCAAGCTCTTCCACCAACAGGGCTATCCGGGCAGAGGGAGTCTTGGGAGATCGCTCGGTTGCCCGAGTCTTCTCCCTCGACTTCCTAGGTGCCCGTGGTGTGGAGCTGCTGCCCAGCTCGAAGTCCTCGTCGGTTGCCTCCAGAGTCACCGGCGCTCAGGTGCCTTTCCTGCTGGTGCTGCCTGGGCTAGCGAACTGGGCTTCCCAGGCTGAGAGGCCGGCGGAGGAGACGTCAGTGCAGCGGGGACCGGATGGCCCTTTGCCCCTGAGGCTCCTGGAGCGTCGGTCCGAAATAGTGGAACCACCGGTGGCAGCGGGATCACCACGGGTTTCGGCCGAATCCCCACTCCCCTCTGGTAGGGGCTGCTGGCACGTCCCCACGACTTCCTCGCCTTTCCAAGCGAAGCAGATCGGCTTGAGGAGCGGGGGGCCAAAGGCGCGAAGGGCTGGACCACTACCCCCTTAGCAACCGAGGGTCCTTCCCTGGTTGCCCCCAATCCTTGGCCTTCCACCGGAGGACGGGAAGCGAGCGGCCGCACATCAAGAATGCACGCAACCTTCATGGTGCTACCTCTTTAGGAGATGCAGCAATGGCAGGGACGTCTCCCTTGATGGGCTTCGTAGAGGAGGACTTTGCAGGGTAGGGAACAATGCTCTTGTCGGCCATAGCAATGGCTGTGGGAAAGAAGGAGCAGGGGAGATGGAGTTCTGCGTGGCTCGAAATCTGTCGCGCGGTGAGGAGGAGGTCTATGGAGGATGAAAGGAGGCACACGCGAAAGGGGAGAGGTGGCGGCGCCCTTATTGGGTCAGCTGACCTAGTGGGTCGGCCGAACCCATATGGGCCCCGCTGGGCCTCCCCTTTGGCCTGTGGGTTCTAGCAAGACTCACGGTCTCAGGGCCAGGTGTCCCGCAGATTTTGAGGTTGGAGGCTCCAGTGATAGCTAGGACAAGGTGTTGGGCATAAATGCCCATACTCCTCTTTTAACTTTACTTAAACCTCTTCCCGCATAAATAGCGCAACATAGGGGGATCACCTGGACCCATACCTCTGGAAACATGGCTCAGGAATGCTCGGACCCCAGATCAAGTGAGTGAGATTCCATGGGTCGAACAAGCATTCGAGCTGTAAATCAAGAGCAACAAACTTACCAGTTCATTCTCTCCTTAGGTTGCCAAGGTTCTCACCCTCACTAGTGTGAGGATGACACGTAAGCCAACCCAAGCTTCCAACTGGAGTGCAAAAGATAGATATGCAACCACACTCCTGCAGGGCATCGATCAAGTCAAGGCGTCAGAATGGGATTTATGCCTACTTAACTTGATCGGCATCAGTCCTAGCTGAGCTCATGATGATGAGATAGGTTGCTCAACTGGATCGGTATGAAGTCGTGCTTTCCAAGGCCAGAAGTATAGAGACTTGTGATCCTGGGGCCAGTGTCTTAGCCTGACCTTTGGTGTGGCAGCACCTCAGGTTGAGCCTTGACATGAAGCACAAAACATTCATCGTGACTTCTCCCGGAAAGTTGTAGTCGAAGTCGAAACAGTCATTCTCGCCAGGAACAACCACCCTTCTTTGACCACTCCTTTCCTCCCTCCTTTAAGACTAAGTCTCGAAGGTCGGGTGTTTAAGAGAAGAAACGATAGGGGAACCTAGGGGCAGAACTCACACTGGGTGCTCTTTCCCATAGATTCCTGCTAGTCAATATTGATATCTTCGACCAGAGCGTAGAGAAGGTTGGCATGTAAGCTCGGGCTCTCTCGAAGATGGATCTAGGCAACTCTTCATTACTACGGTTGGCTACCTTGTCGCTCAGGACGGGCGGGGAGCTGAAATCTCGGAGTTTTTCTAGAATTTCTTTTCCTCGCTCTGGCTCTAAGAACACAAAGGCGCCTCCCGACATGGCATCAAGCGTCATGCCACTATCCCTTAGCAAACCAAGCCGAAAGTGTTGCAAGAGCACCAGGTCTGGCAGATCAAGGACTGGGCATGACTCGGCCATAGAGGCAAACGATGCCATGCCATGCCTAGGGATTCCTTCTCTCTATGTTGGAAACTGAGGATCTTCATTCTCAAGGAAATGATATGCCCCAAAGGAAAGAATCGGATATAGAAAGCTGTTCTCAATGCTCCCCGGTTGAGGTGATCATGCCCATAACAACGGTACCAAGTTCTCGCTCCTCCTGAAAGGGAGAACGGGAACAAGTTCCTCCTAAGAACATCCTATGTCGCCCCGGTCTTACCATGGGTAGAACACAGTTGTTCAAAGTCTCTGACATGGGAGTAGGGATTTTCATGACTTTTCCCCGAGAAGGAATCGTTCTCGACTAGCTTCATGAGGGATGGGTGAACCATACAAGGTGTTAAGGAGGCGGGTCGCCTCCGCAGAGATGATTCTATTGGTTCACTCATAATGGGCGGAAAGTGTGTACAAGGATAACCTTCCTGGGATAACGGGGGTAGAGGTAGAAATGAAAAGGAAAAACAAAAGATACGAGGATAGTCGGGTTCGTAGATTCTCGACAACCGTTCCTCAGCAACGGCGCCAGAAATGCTTGTTGGTATTTCTTAACCTCACCACTAGTGGCGCGTCTAGCGTGAGCGTGTAAGGAACACCCGGGTACACTGACAGGTGCGAACGAGTCCGCAAGCGCACGGATACACCGTTGTAGCACTTCTCCCTCGGGAGTATTCCAAAGGGTATCGAATCCAAGGAATGGTTGGGTATTCTACGAGCGACTTATCCAAGGACACAGGGTCTCTGCTGAGGTAAGTGAGAGGTATGGTATCTCTTGTAGGTTCTTGGTTATAGGGGGGTACAAGCTGCAAAGGATCTCGCTTCGGACACCGGACCCTCCTGGCTATAACAGTCGGTTCACGACAAAGGGTTGCCTACACCTGTATCTGAATGTGGGGGATTCCGAAAGGGTCCAACGGCTGTCACTACCGCGGCCTACCCCAAGACAAACCGTGGGATACAGGGCAATCGAAGGATAACCCGTAGTCCAGACACCACGTCTGCACCACCGACTACTACTATAGCACGACTACGTCTGACGTCCCGTAGCAACACTATAGCACTCCGTAGAAATACGGAGCGACGAACCCGCGAGTACAATTAGACCTTGCCCATCATGGAATCAAGACGATACAAAGAGATATGAATGACACTTTGGTCTAATTCAGATATGCAGAATTCTCACTATATTCTAATTGATAAGCAATCACACAAACGGAATGCAGAACTATTCATCCAATCAACAAGATCAAAGGATCGTGTCATGAAGAACACGAGCCCCTAAATGATGAACAGATGAAGAACTCTAGAACATATCACTCATGTATGAATACGACTTTAGTCTAATTGGAATATATCGAAATACTCACTTTAGTCTAAATGAAGAACAACATCACTCACGAGGTACAAAGAGATGACGAACGAAGAACGAATCATCGCATCTCCCTTCTACTCACCCACACACTCCCCTCTCTACCTAGCACCACCTAAGCTAGATCTTCCTCACACTCACACTCATGGTGGGATGAGGTTTCACCTCCACCAAGAGGGAATGAGAAGGAGGAGAAGAGGCTAAGGTGAGAAGTTGCCTTCAAGTGTGTTATCCTATTCTTACCCCCCTCCTCTTCTATTTATAGGCTCGGACACTGGCGTCAAGTGGAGCGAAACACCCCGGGGATGGCCTCTAGGACCAATGGGCGAGCACCACGTGGAGGCCTGGGATCAGCCGACCAAAGGTCGGTTCGGGCGATCCCAGGGTCGGTCGATCCCCACGTGGGCCCCCTTGGCTTGTGCTTTCTCTGAGTGGCTGATTGATGGGCCCTGAGGTTAGTTCCCGGTGTACACGTGTGTTTGAGGCGGTTTAGGCGCTCTGGTGGGCCATAGGACCCATGTGATGCACGCGTGGCGGTCTCTGATCCGCCGAGGCTCTCTCTCTTGGATTGGTGACGTCATTGATCCAGGGGTTGCTTGCATGGCAGCCCCTCATTGGCTGAGCCTGAAGTGCTAGGATCATAGAGGTGTGCTTTCTCTTCATTTCTCATGCTAAGCACCTGCATTCATCTTCGTACAACCATTTGTGGAAATTGTTAGTTTAAACCCCTATTCTAGTGTGGATGCATGATTCTCATGATGAAATGTAGGGATTGACGGCCTTAAATTAGGTACTTAACAGCCGTCATAAGCAGCACCTCCTCGCCGAGCCTTCGGCCTCGGTTTTGTGGCTCAACCGAGTAACCCAGTGGTTTTGTGGTGAACTACTGCAAACCCCGCGGACTTGGTGTGGCCTCCTGCCAATCTCCACTCATGACTTGGCCCCCCACATCGTCCCAGCTAGACCATGGTTTTAAGGCTCAACCAAGAAACCGTCCACGACTTCGTCTTGCTATTCTTGCCACCATGCGGTCCGCACTTGACCCCGTCGGTCACCGGGTCCCTCGAACCAAGCCTACTCGTCTGCTCCACACCTGGAGGCCCTCCGGCATAGACCTTTCGAGCTTGTTCTTCATCTGCACCGACACCAATCAAGCCGCAACCTGCACCTGTAATACTTAGCCATGAGTCAGTCCACACAACGTTGCCAATCACTCATGACACTAGGAAGCGACCATCCACCAGTCCTCGAACCACATAGGCTCTCACATGCCGAGTACGCTAGCTCCTCTGGTCAACGCGACTTCACGACGTTCAAACTCAAGATTTCCAAATGGAACTTAAATTTCTCCAAAAAGCAAAGTTGTAGATTGAAGTATCAGCTACAACTTTTACAAAGGGTGACATGGTGTTTGAGCAATGCTTCGGCTGGGAACATTTGGGGAAAGTTGGCCTGTCGCAGAGTGCATTGAACTGTTCAAATCTGCATTGACTAAGATTTTGAGCCCTTAAATTTGAAATGCCACCAATTATGAAAAATGTGTTCCTGGAAAAGAGGAATAACTTTCATATTGGCATAATTTTGAGTGTTTAGGGAAAATCTCGAGATATGGCCAAGATACTATAGGTGGGTGCTAGGGGTCTGGGGTTTTGACCAAACAAGGAGGGGTTTGACTAGTCAACCATGCTTAGGTTCCACTAATCAACTTAATTACTGTTCAAAAACATCAAGGATGTTACACGAACCTGTCTAAATTGTGTGCCACGTGTCTCTCCGTCGAGTTCCCGATCTCGGTGAGGCCACATTCAACCACCTCGGGTACCCCCTTGGTGGGTTTGCCGGTCTAAAACGCCGACACTACCCACAGCTCTAAATAAAGCCTTTAGATGTTAGGAGAATAAAAGGCAACACCTTTTCCTTGGTGAGAATATAGATATAGAAATACACAAAAAGAGTGACTCGAGAGAATAATTTGAGGAGCAAGTCTATTCTTTGTTTTCAAAAATTCAAAAACCCAAGTTTCTAAGCAAGAGGTGATGGGAACCTGATGTCTATACTGTTTCATCTTTCAATCGCCCAAGATATGTGTGGTAGCCACTCAAAAGTTCACCGGAGCATGGAAAAGCTTAAAATAATTTGTATGCAGGTTTTCTTCTATGGAGATGCATCCACCTTTGTCCTTAACCTTTACTCGAGGACGAGCAAAGGGCTAAGTGTGGGGGGAGTCTTTTTGACGGCTCTTACAGCAAATATATCGTCAACCTTATCTCTAAAATCATAGACATAAGGGTTTACCTCTAACTAGCTCCATGAGTTTTGGTGTATTATACTATTTCGGGGAGCAAAGGTGAAATGTAAAGACAAACATTGCATCCACGCACCGACCCACTCTACCCATCCAAGAAGGTCCACAAAACAGGGATATTCGGTGCCCAAAGAGAGCAACACTCATGGGCCTCGACCAAGAGCATCCCAGAGGATCCACCAGCCAAAGGTGGTGGCGAACAGGCCTTGGTCCGGTTCGGCCGAACCGCCTCTGGCGCCGTTCGCGCCCAGCCTTCATGCCAAAATCTCCCGCGCATCTCACAAGGCAGTGGAGGTGGAGTTGGTGCCAAGGGACCCCCAGGGAACCGCCTCCACACCCCAATATAAGGAGCCCCTCTCCCCTCACAAACACACACCATTCTAGAGAGAAGAGAGTAGAGGAGAGGCTCCTTTGTTGTATTAGACGTAGAGCAGTGTGCAGAGCAAGAGCTTGGAGGAGAGCCGGAGTTGTCGGCCTCCCTCTGCTTGTACTTCGGCGGGTGCGAGCACGGAGGTGAGTACCTAGTAAAGTTGTATTCATGTTATTATTCGCTTGCGGGATCATCGCTTGCCCTTGTGGCGGGGGCTCTAACCTTAGGACTCTAGCTGTCGGCGGAGTCTGGCCGTGGTCAGGGTCGAGGTAGCTAGCATGGACGTTGTGTCTAGGCTATATCTCTCTTTTGTTTGCATACCTATTCAACGGTCTGAGGGGTAGGTGTACGGGTGGTGACAACCCCGTGCGTCCCTGGTATTCCCCCACGTGAGGGTAGGGTGTAGAGCTAATAGCCAAAGACACTTGGCAGACCAGGGGTAAACCGGTGCCCGAAATAAGTGAGTAGTACTGAGAGTATCTTCTTTCTTTGTACTTATCCCGTAGATTTCCACGCTACCCAGACTACTTTTTCATCCTCTTTCTTCCCTCGGGACTAGACTAGCTAGTAGACCGCTACACCTCCATTCCTTTGGGAAAATATAAATAACGATACCCTACTCATCGGGTGAAGTGCTATAACGGTATCTTTCGTGCGCTTGTGGATTTATTCGTGACGTAAGAAATACCAACACTACATGTATCGAAATTTTACTATGGACTGTACTATGCACTATATTGTGGACTGTATGGATTCTGGAGGACTATGACTATGTCTTGCTATATTTCGTTTGGTATGGTACTGATATGTGTACGGATGTTGATGTTGCTATTGAAATTATTTTTGTTGATATGTTTGTTGGAATGGGAGGTTCTGTAAATTTTTTTTGATTATAGGTAATTGAAAAGTCATGCAGTAGTATGGTTAATAAAATTTTGTACCCAAGTTTCACCTAGATAGGAATTTATTTCTTGGAATTTTTTTGCGATTATGCTCCTACTTTGAAATGCAATGGTGTTTTTACCTACATTTTTCTAACTTTGTGATTTTGCATTATTCACATACCATTATGATTTTGTCCTTGGTATTTACGTATTTGCCCCTGTTTTGACGGTTGACTAGGAGCAAAATCGTATTGACTTGTGAATAGTCGAGAGGGCAAAATCACAAAGTTGGAAAAACAAAGCAAAATCACAATTACACTTCAAAACAAAGCCAGGAACACCAATGCCCATTGTTTTTTTATGAGATCTTAGCAGTATGTTTTCTCTGCATACACACGGCTAATAACATGCTAGTACACGTCGAAAAGACTCTACAGCACTTAATTTTTGACTGCCTTTATACACATAACACGTTGCACATCTTCATCACTGAATGACTGATTAACAGCAGACTACTTGGCCCGCCGTAGGTGTCCTTTCGGCCCAAGACAGAAGGTCCCGCATCCATTTTGCGCTTCTATTGGGCCGCAACATGTTTTACATCGATAGGAAGCACAGGGGACTCGTCTGCTGGTTCCATACAAAACGGTTTGAGTACGACAGCAGAGTTCAGAAAAGATATTTTACCCTATTCAATTTTTCCTAATATTTGAATAATTATGCTAACGACAGCACAAACTCATGGAAGAATTAGATACTGTTAAGAAGCTGGTTTGCATATTTGAAAACTTTCTAGTTTAAAACACACCCAGTGCATTTGATAACAAGAACAGTTATGCTTGTGATTTTGCAAATGACAATGAGTTACAAACATAACAACAACAAAAGTACAAGTGGAAAAGGCAACGTTTGCAAATAACCAACCATTTACATGAAAGTATGGAGATAACGTCTGTAAAACTTTTACATGCACCATGTGTGTAAGCAGATATACACAAAAGTTAGTTTGACAACAAAAAAAATGCATCAGTTATCTTCCGTGTGAACAGATGATTCAATGTAGCTGACTAGCTGTGGACTGTGACTACACAGCATATAATACGACGTAATATATCTGATGCTAAATCATACATTATCTTCCTCAGGCTTGTCAGACGACCTGATAAGAGGGGCTACTCTTTCAGAAATGATTGCCTTACCATTCTCATCCTTTTTGACAGGGTACAGCACACAGTGCTGAATTATGAACAGAACATCGAAGAAAACCGTCTCCTACAAAAAGTGACGAGCATAGTTTGATTAGTCAAGTTCTGCAAGCAGCAAGGGAAACTTCTATGTAGATAAGAATGTGTTGCAAAAAAGCCAATAGGAAACATTAGGAGTCATTCTCACCAATGAAAGCAGAGTTTTCCCAATATTTCCGTAGAAATTTACCAGAGTATCTGCAGAACAATTTGTTCAGTGGGGAGAAAGCTAATATGTGTAACACAATCAATGCAGTGAAAGCAAATAATTAATATGGCTTACGTTGATCTATAGATTGCACACCCATCTGACCAAAATTCAGCACCCCTCCAGTGAGGTCAAGTAAAATGTTGCCAATGCTCCAACCAATTGTGCTCTTCCGCTTGAAGTTCATGACAGCCTAAGCGAAATGACAAGATTAAATATTATGAAAGAAATATCTGTGTGCAAATTTGAGCAGATAACTTCGGTAGATTCAATATGAGTTCCGTGAATCTCAGGACTTCTAATGTTGAATGCATGAGAAGGGCTATTTTCAAATTTCTTCGAATTAGTGTGGACTCAAAAACTATTTCCCTTGTTTTATAGAATATAAAAACATTTTCTAAAAAGCTGCACTGTTGGCCTGTCTTCTAGGTATCAGATGTTTCCATTGAAAACCAATTTAATGTGTTATTACTCCCTAAAATAGTACAGTAAGAAAGGAGACGTTGGCTATTTATGTCCTTTTGGTTATCTTTTACTAAAAAAAAGGTTGTGGAGAATTTTCTTTAACAACACTGCCACAATAACACAATTTTGTTAGGTTTCATAAATATATTAAGATCCAGTACCAATTATTAGCTACATGCACTGTGGAGTTTCATTTTAGGGGATCCTGTACTATGTCCTAAATCAAATTTATCACTAGTTCTAACTCCAAATATATATGTATTCATCAAGAGAAAACCTATGTTGCCAATTCACTGCTCTGAAGAGGACATGGATCTTATTCATAGCCTGCTGCCGTGTGAGATTCTGGACTTCCCATGCAAATACCTTGGGCTGCCACTCTCTATTCAAAAGCTTACAAAAGAGCAGCTCCAACCCATTATTGACAGGATAGCAGATCAGCTGGCAGGTTGGAAAGCGGAATTGATGACTCGTGCAGGAAGGGTGGTTCAGGTTCAGCATGTCCTAACAGCAATGTTAGTCTATCTGGCCATGGCAACCGAATTACCAACATGGGCAATCAAATCTATCGATAAGATTAGAAGAGGATTTATTTGGAGGGGAAGAAAGGAGGCAAATGGAGGACACTGTCTTATTGCATGGCCCAAAGTTTGCCGGTCTTGTGAGCTTGGTGGGTTGGGGATTTCAGACCTAAAATCCCTTGGTCTGGCCCTAAGAATAAGATGGCCATGGCTGAGAAAATCTGAGCCAAATAAACCATGGGCTAATCTGCCCCTCCACATTACCAAGGAAATGGATTGCCTGCTCTCTATGGCAGTGATTTCTGAAATTGGTGATGGAGCTAATACCCTCTTTTGGAAGGATAGATGGCTGGCTGGGAAGAACGTCCAGGATATTGCACCACGTCTATATGCTTTGGTAACTAAGAGAGCTATTGGAAGGCGTACTGTCCTGGAAGCGCTTATCAATGACAAATGGGTTGAAGACATTCGAGGCTCAATTTCTCTAGAAGCCCTGGTGGAATATTTGTCACTTTGGGATATGATTTCAGAGGTAGATTTGCAAGTGGGGGTGCAAGACAAGCATATTTGGCGTCTCACTAAATCTGGACAGTACACAGCAAGATCAGCTTATGAGGCCCTATTCCAGGGGGCTGTCTACTTTCGGCCTTTTGAAAGGATCTGGAAATCTTGGGCTCCACCTAAATGTTGCTTCTTTATGTGGTTAGTCGCGCATAATAGGTGCTGGACAGCTGATCGGCTGGAAAGACGTGGTCTCCCGCATCCAGATAAGTGCCCTTTGTGTGACCAGGAGGACCAAAACATTCAGCATCTGCTGATTCAGTGTGTGGTTGCAAGACAATTCTGGTACTACCTCTTCAATCAAGTGGGTCTTTCTCATCTCGCCCCAGCAGCCGCTGAATCTTCCTTCGACGATTGGTGGGAGAGTGTGGGAGCTAGCGTTTCAGGAGAGGAACGTAAAGGGGTTAACTCCTTAATCATTCTAGGGGCTTGGTGTATCTGGAAGCACCGGAATAGCTGTGTCTTTGATGGGGTTGCCCCCAATGTTGCCGCAGTTTTGAACTTGGCCAGAGAGGAATCTCTTCTGTGGAGTTTGGCTGGGGCCAAAGGTCTCACTTTTCTCTCTATCAGAGAACCTGGCTAGGTTGTTCAGGTCTAGGGTCCTGGGTTGTCCAATATTGTTTCCGGTGATTTAGTCTTTTCTTAATCTGGTGTGCTGGTGGAGTCCTTCTTTTTGACTCCTTTTCTTCTATTAATACAATGATACGCAGTTCTCCTGCGTATTCGAGAAAAAAAAAAGTAAAGTTTTGTTTATAATTATTAGTACCTGAGGAATGTACTTGATTGCTGTCATACCAACTTGTATTGAACTGAAATTCACATGGAATGAGGACATTCACCAAGAGGATCAAGTTTAGTTAGCTATTACCCTAACTGAAGAATAGCTGGCTGTTTCCAAATGTAAAGCTAATGTGACTTTCAAATAATGAGGACAAAAAACTTACTTGAACACGTCAATAAGCCAAAGCCAATCACTTTTTGGCCAAGCAATAATGAGGCAAACAATAGCGGCAGTCCAGACAATAGCAGTAATTGATATGCAAACTTTTGAGACTTTCTGGATTCCTCGCTGTATATTAGGAGTTCAAAAAAATCAACACAGTTAGGAGTGAGTAGCTATGTTATACCCTTTACGGTCAATAAGATAGTAAACCAACCTCATATATAAATACTTGGAAAACAGTGAAGGATGTCAATGCAACCGCATGTAGTGAAAAAGCAACATCATTTGCAGCAACAGGAATCATCTGCAAATAAAAAACATCATAGTTGATACCTATAAAGAACAAGGTCAAGGAGGCCCCGACATCAAGAAAATGTATTAGTACAATCAGAGAATAGACATGGATATACAATGCCTGTTCTTGAAAGTTATGTGACAACAACTACGACCAAGACTGATATGACAACAACAGTACAACGCTGCCCACCATTATAACTTTGTTTGGAAAATGGCAACAGTTTAAAAGGTATGCCTCGAAATTTTTAACTTCACCATGCAGCTGTAAACCCAGAGCTGAAGCAAGAATTATCTTCTTTCCAGATAACATCATTGAGGCTTTAACCTACATGCCATTATAAAAGTTTGCTATGACCTGTGTGCCACAAGGAAATTTGACTACACCTGTGTGCCACTCATTGAAACTTCTTTGCCCCGTGCGCCATTCCGTCTGCAGTCTGTGAGATTATCTTCGTTGGTAACCCTGACAGGTGAGACCCAGCACGCGAAAGGACCTTCTTGCCCCTACTCTCTCTGATTCTCCTTTCTCCTCCCCTGCTCTCCTCCCGCACGTTTGCAGCGGCGGCGGCGGCACCCTCCAGGGCGACGGTGCCGAGCTTCATGGCCAGCTCGTCGGCGCCGACCTCGGCCTTCACGGCGGCCTCAGACTGGTGGAGGAGCCAGACGACGATGCCGATGTGTAACACCCGGTTTTAAAAGACAAACCGAATGCACCCTTTATGCATGCCCAGGATCAAAATTCATGCATAAAGTGACATCATTAGTGAATATCACAACATATATCATTACAGGCGTGTAACTATTACAAAATGACCAGAGGGTCTAAACAGAAAATTACACAGCGTATGTCTATCGCAGCGGAGTAGGCACCATCTTCCACAGGAACGTCGACTGGGGGCACGCCAACCTAGAACTCCAGGTCTTCACGGTGGTCTTCACGATGTAGCTCCTTCTTCTAGCTTCGGTTTATCTGAGCAGCAGTGGGGAGAGAACAGCAGGGGTTGAAAGGGAAAACGGTGAGTACACCTGGAGGCGTGTACTCTGCAAGTGGAGGGAAAGTAAATGCATAACATGCAGGCTTATAACAAGGAAGGCTTTATTTCGTGGACTGCAAAGCTCAAGTTTTAGTTGGTCAAATTTTAATTAAGCACCTAAGGATTATTGTGTATAAGGCTTCCCAACCCATTCAAGGCACAAGCACCCAATTGTCCTGATCCTAAGGTTAAAACATCATACAACTATAACCAGCTCCCAAACCACAGTGACCACCACTGTGATCCACCAACTAACCATCTGAGGGTCCAGGCCGCTCATGACCGTGAGCACGGCTGTTATAACAGTTTTTAACACTCTGCAGAGGTTGTACAACTTTACCCACGAGTCGTGATACCCATCACGCGAGAGGTTGCGAGCCTCTTCACAACACATTTCCGAGATGTGCTGGCATTGGTTCACTACGAGGCCTTTACATAGGTTCACCAGCGGCGCATTAACCCAACTCAGGGTTCGGGTACCCGTCCTCGTGCCACAGAATGTTGGGGGCCTAGCCTCCCTCACTGGAACCAACAGCTTAACACAGGCCAGCTGGATTTCCCGATTTACCCTACTTAATTGGCCAAGACCATAGCCCATTAGTTCTCGTGGTTGTACGGTAAGTCCCAGGTGGTCGCTCCACAAACCGGTCCTTAAAAGATCGACTCAGGCAAGACCATCATCAAGCATCACAAATCACCATCCCAACCACTTGCCTGAGTCGCCTAGGGTGTTCATGTTGCTAACCATAACCCACATTAACATGTTGCATAGTAATTAATCAAGTTAAGATTAAAACCCAACCCATGTTGAGCAAGCTAAGCATAAATCTACCCATATAGGTAACCTCTAAGGGTAAGCAAGGAATGATCATGAAAATCTAGTAAACAGTCCTTAATAGGATTCCCAGCAAAATTAGACATCTAATGCAAGAAAGCATAAATAAAACAGTGATTATGGTGAATAAAACATAAAGGTATAAAATAGCAAGATGTCAAGGACACTTGCCCGTTTCCTGATGCTCCACTGCTCAGAAGCGTTCCTCAGCGTACAACAATCAGCTGAAACAACACAAAGCTACAACTAAGAACAAAGCACCAGATGATAAAAGCATTTTAGAAAAGCGTACTACTAGCTAACGCGAGCTAGCTACGAACAAGAGAGCACGAGAAGGGTTAAAGAGAAGCTACGAGCGAAAGGCACAACTATCGGTCGGGTTTATATGATTAGGAACAAAGGGCTATGTGCTTCATTTATTTTAATTAAAGAAATATGTTTAATGGGTATTTCGGAGAAATACCACATGTTGTAACTTAATCAAATTATGTTTGAATGTAAAACACAAGATAAACCTAGTCATATTTTATTTATAAAAGTTTATTAGAGTTTATACCAATTAAGGATTTAATTTAGAAAACTATATACTATGTGAGAGCAACTAACGAATTTTCATGTGTCGGGTTGAGCTAAACAAGTTATAATTAAAACACATTGATGTTCAAATTATTCAAGTTAGCTTTTGTTAAAGAAAAGACGAGAGTTAAGCCTATATTTGATTTTATTTAAAAGAGGTTGAAATGGTCATTAATCAAATTAATATTAACTTTAATTTTTAGAAGCATGAAACATGGTAAACGTGGCTGCTAGCACGTGCGCTACAACAAAACAAAGCTAACGCAACTTGAACGAGGTAAAACAGAGCTAAAACGTGAAAGATATGGAGTTTTGAAGGTTGCAGGGACCTATCTGCGATTAACTATAAACTTCAGGGGTTAACAAGGGAGATACGCAAGGCACAGTGAACAGTGCTCGCGAAAAGGTTGAAACAGAGGGTTACATGTGCAAAACAGGGTCAGCTGGACCAAACTGCAAAAGGTGGGATTTTTATGGGGTGTTTCGTGCAAAGTGGCAAGACACAGAGAAAAGTGGATGGGATTTCAGGGTACCGCAGGGGGTTTTCTGCAAAACAGGAGCTGACGGGTGGATCTGCCGACTGGTCACCACGTGGCGTGCGCTGGTTGGCTCGGACCACCACGTGGCGCTGACGTGTGCTGTGACTGGGCCATAGACCGGCTGTGGACCATGGTCCATAGGTCCATGGTGGACCGATTACACACCCCGAAGGGGTATGCGATCACGTCCGTCCGTGGACGATCCGGCGGCAGGGGAGCGGCTGGTGTTTGGATCACCGGCGGGGGAGCTCGGGACGGTGGCGCCTGGCCGGACTTGGCGGCGCATCGCCGGAGACGGGGTGCGCGGTCCTACAGTGCACCGATTCGCGTGGGATTTTGACCAGGAGGCAGAGGAGGACATGGCGAAGCTCACCGGGGTGGTCTCGGGGTCGATGGAGCGGCGGGGACGGCGTACGGCGATGAGGGGCGGACGGTGCTTCGCGCATGCGTGGAAGAAGGGGTTGCGGCCTCCGTTCTTCACGTCTGGGCGTCGGGGTGGCCTCCTGTGGTCTCCTGGGTGCACGAAAGAAGAGAGGGAGGGGTGAGGCACGGTTCTTCGGCGGCGGTGAGAGGCGACGACGCTCTGCTTACCGAGGCGGCTCCGGCGGTGAAGACCTGGGCGGCGGTGGCGCGTCTGCTAGGGAGGTCAGGCGGTGGTGCAAAAAGGGAGCACAGGGTATCGGTTTGGGGCTTTTATAGATGAGGAGGGGGCAGCGGGGCTCGGGGATTGGCATGGCGACATCTCCGGCCGGCAGAGGAGCGGCATGGGCTCGCCTTGCCATCTGGGGCTCCGAGTGCACCTGGACGCGAGCACGAGCAAGAAGGAGGGTGTGGAGGAGGGGACCGGTGGTGCCAGAGAGCGAGGTTTGGGGCGGGGAAGGCGCGTGATGCCCGGGGATTTCGAATCCCCGGTGGCGGCGGCGCTGCTCGGGTGGAAACAGGGGAGGGGGAAGAAAGGAAGGTGGAGGGGAGGGGATGACGGGTGGGGACACCGTGTCAGCGAGGGAAGGAAAGAGAGGGCGCTGGGCTGCTGCTGGGCCTGCGGAAGAGGAGAGGGAGGTGGGCCAGTGGGCCGGCGGAAAGAGGGGAGGGTGCTGGGCTGGTGTTGGGCGTGGCCCATGGGAAGGGAAGGGGGATTGGGTTGGATCAAGAGTTTAGGCCCAAAGGATATTAGATGTAGGTGCTTAGATATGTATATATATAGAGAGAGATGAACTGGGCTCGAATTTTAGAGAGAGAAGAGGGGACCTTTGGTATAAGAAGATGTAGAGAGAGAGATTGGTCCCAAGAGATTAGAGAGAGAGATTTAGAGATAAAGATTTAAAGAGATCTAGAGATACCAGGATTAACCTATGGACGAACCTATTCGAGCTTAAAACTCAAAGCTCATTTTCACACAAATAAAACTATGCATTGCAGCATGAATGCAACGCACAAAAAAAATTATAACCTATGATTCATTTATTTATTTTAGAAAATATTATTTATTTTGAAATCATTGCACACACTCTCTATTTAATTCTAACAAATTTTAATAAAATTTTAAATCCTAGCCAAAATGCAAACTAGGGTGTTACACGATGTAGCGGTCAATCCAGCTAGCGTCCTCGGGCACGTCGACGTTCCAGACGGGGGCGCTGATGATCCTGTTCCAGACGGCCTCGGCGAGCGTGGCGTCGGAGGGGATCTCCACCAGCTGCGTGCTGTCGAAGGCATGCGGGAAGGAGGGGCATGACTGGCAGCGCTGTCCTCAGGGCATCGTGCCCCTGCTCATCTCCTGCCCCTGCTACAAGAAACTCGTCGTGCTCCTCAATCTATACGTGAGCAGCAGCGGCGAGGACGTCGAGGAGCTCACCCGTGCGCGCGCTCGCGGCGGCGGGGCAGAGCTCGCCCGCGCGCGCCCGCGACGGGGGGAACAGAACTCGCCCGTGTGCGCGCTCAAGGCGGTGGGGGCAGCTCACCCGTGCGCGTGCTCGAGGCGACGGGGTAGAGCTCGCCCAAATGCGCCCGCGGCGGCGGGGGCAGAGCTCGCCCGTGCGCGCACCCACGGCGGCCGAGGCAGAGCTCGTCGCCACGGCCGACCCACGTCTCCCGCCTTCCGTGCTCCTCTCGGCGGGGCATTGTGGAGATAGGAGATGATCAGGCCCACATGTGAGGTGTTTTTAACGGCGGAAACTGGATGGCACCGGACAGAATGGCTCGTGGGTCAAAAAAGTTTGAGCGGATGGCATATAGGTGTGCACGAATTTTTTGATGGCACACAGGTCACTACAAACTTTTATAATGGCACCGGGGTAAAAGCCTCAACATCTTTGCATGTCTTTGACATGCATCTGCAGCTTACACAGCAGCATTGTTCCAAGTTCCAATTCATGAAAGTACTAATCCAGTTCATCATTATTCAGCATCAGTATGACATGTTAAAACTGTGTACCAAAGAATTCTCTGCTCTACATTAACAAGTTGTGCATGCCAAACATGGATCAGCAGTTTACATAACCACTGCAATTGGTACTATTGAGGCAAACATCAAGTATAAATGCAATCTGGAACACTACCAAACCAGGTTAAGAGAGTAGTCGATGGGAAACCATTTAAATAAAAGCATGCAACAGATTATTTTTGTCAATTGATAGTTCAATACTGGAAGAACCAATCACAGAACACTAGAAATGTTGACATACTGATGATTTTAGATGCCCAACAAAGGTTCTGACTGCACATGATGCAAATGCACAAAGAAGCAACCAATCATCAATTAGCCTACCCATTTCCAATATGAACTATAAAAAAATCTGAGTTTAATATGTGACATTAATATCTGAACAGATAAAGTACAAAGAAGAAAGTAGGACAAACCTCTTTGTCACCATATTTGTCCTGGTACTGCCTCTGAATGAACGGGCTGAAGAACATAGCCGCATTGTATATGAGGTAAGATGAGTGCTTTGTCAAGTTCAGCACCAGAAAATCAAAATTCAGACCCACAACACTGCAACAGAATGGCAAAAAGTTAGCCATAGACCATGGACTTCCATTAAGAAATGCATATTTGGATCAGAAAAGGCTTAACTGTTTGAGGTCAAAACAAGAACTTGAAAATTTAAATGCACTACAACCAGTCAGGATACAAATTCCAATACTGCACATTGCAAATAGATGCTGGGAAAGTGTTAAGGTGTGTATAAAAAACACAGCCAAAAGACAAATGCTCAGTACCAAAAACACTGGTCAAAGTTTTTTTTTGGCAAAGTAATACTCTTTTTTCCCTAACTGTCTCAGAAAAGCAGGACAACCAGAGCACAGACAAACTAAGAACAAAGTTAATAAAATAAAAGTAAGGACAGATGTTTTCAGCTTGTAATTGAATAGGATTCAAGTGTAACCGAAATGTACACAAATTGCTGATAAGAAAAAAGAGGATTTCAGCTTGTCTCAGAAAAGAGGATTTGTGATGATGCATGTTTCAATATAGAACGTACTGACCCGTCTTCTGCTATCAATTAGTTGTGGCCAGGTTAGGAACACTGCACCTACTTCAAACATATCCTCTGTCGACAGAATACCATATAGCATACTACCTCCGATTGTCCTCAGCGTCAAGTATTACGAACCGGAGGTAGTATGTCATAAGGCAAATTGGATACACACTTGTGCTCATTCCACCTAGTTTAAGGGACAGGTTCAGACCGGAGTAACAGCTGCTTAAGAAACAGCTTCAAACATTTCTTTGGCAAACCAACCCAGGACAAGGACAGCCAGAGCATGGACAAACTCAGAACCAAGTTAACAAAATTAAAGTTAGCACAAATGTTTTCAGCTTGTAACTGAGTAGGATTCAACTGTAACCAAAACGTAAAAAAAGAAAGGAAATCCTAAGAACTGATTATGTGTGTTACAACATAGATGACACTGACCCATCCACTGACTAATATTTGCTGGTCAGACGAGGAACATCCCCCAACTTGAAAGATAGGTATTCAACAGAATGGCATATAACTTAACCATATAAGAAGGCCAATTGGATATACACGTGCTCATTCCACTAGTTTAAAAGACAGGTTCAGACCAGAGTATGATTAAAATCTGCTTAGGAATCAGTTTGAAGCACTAATGAAGCCAAAGTTCCATTTCATACCAATTAGCAATTCTGAATAGTTTCCTAACTGCGGCGCTGGAGCCATGTAACCGATAACAGAGATTTCTCCTTAGTGGAGAATTGCTCAGTGTAAGTGTTGGCTGTTACGAAATTTGTACACAGGTAATGGACACAGCACATACAATACATGCAACAACCGTTCTCCACACAAGAGCACCAGTTAGAGAAGGGTGAATTTCATCCCCAGGGCCCCAAATTGAGGCACGAGCACGGCAAATCGAACCCCCCACCCAACCCAAGAAATGAGGAGTGGAATCAGGATGACGGTGCTGACCTCTTGCGCTTGTAGTTGAGGAGGACCTGTGGGTAGAAGCTGAAAGACCAGGCGAAGAAGGCGACCCAGCCCAGCACCTGGTACAGCACCTCAAGCCCCACCGAGTTCCACGACGACGACATGGCCGCGCCGCCAGTGCCCAATCCCTTCCCTCCCCTCCCAACCCAGGCAAGGCCGGTTCTTGGCTCCCCCTTTGGTCAAGTCGTGCCCTGACCCTGAGACGACCGATCTCTGTCTGCCGGTGGCGCACAATTTCCCGCTCCCTGCCAATTTTCTTCGATTCTTTCTCCGTCAAGGGCGGATTTTTATAGTGGTGGAATGGAAAAGCGAGGCCGGCGAGGAAATGCCTGGCATTGAAGGTGGGGTCGTGGGGAAACTGGTGATTCCGTCGCCGTCACAACTGACGTCGTCCCACATCTCCCCGGTCCGCTGGGAGAAGTATACATTACCCCAAACGGAGTGGAACACATCACCCCCTCAACTATAAAACCGGATAAATTACCCCTCAAACTTTTCAAAACCGGACATATCACTCCTGAAGTGGTTTGGGACGGCAGTTGCTACAGTAACAGTGGTTTTTGATTTTTTTTTTCTTTTTTATTTCGGTTGAAACTTTGAAAAATCATAGTAAATCACAGAAAAATCATAAAATAGAAAATCCAATTTTGTTAGACTCCACATGAGTAGATGCACACAGTGAATATATAATATGGTATGCCACAGTACATTTTTTTTACATCTATGAATTAATTACAGGAAAACATAGATCTAAAGCCACACAAAAAAATGTCTTGTAGTATACCATATTATATGTTCACTGTGTGCATCTACTCATGTGGAGTCTAACAAAATTAGATTTTCTATTTTATGATTTTTCTGTGATTTACTATGATTTTTCAAAGTTTCAACCGAAATAAAAAAGAAAAGAAAAATCCAAAACTACTGTTACTGTAGCAAAACCGCCGTCCCAAACCACTTCAGGGGGTGATTTGTCCGGTTTTGAAAAGTTTGGGGGGTAATTTATCCGGTTTCATAGTTGAGGGGGTGATGTGTTCCACTCCCCATAGTTTGGGGGGTTATGTATACTTTTGCCCCGGTCCGCTGGGTCGGCGTTAGAAATGGGTGGCGTCGACGGCTCGAAAGCTGCCACCGCTCCCGTTGCGACAGTTGAGCCCCCCGGGGCGGTTCAACATTCATCCCGCCAGGGCGGGGTTCGCGGGGCGTACCTGGACGGAATCCAGGCGTGGTGCGTCCCAGACCCGCAGTCCGTGGAGATGGGATGGGCATGGCCCCTTTGGTGTGGTTGTGCTGCGCCGTTAGGACATGTACAACCAGGGTCGTCTGCAGACCTTGAATTTAACTGTTTGTAAGTTGTTTAATGTTTTACATATAGTTTTAGATCAACTACAAATGTATTTGTGTATAACATTGTGTGCTTATTTAAATTAATATGAAAATGTATTTTTTTAGAATTACACAGTACAACGCAGACACTCACAACACGCACGTACACTCACCCCTATGAATACACGTACGCAAACCCTACCCCTATGAGCACCTCCGAAGTACTGAGCACCGACAGATCTGGAGATTCCCGAAGTCACCAATGGCGCCTCGTCGTCGACGGGAACGTCGCTTACCACTTAACGCATAACGCCGGTTAATCCTGGAAAATCAAGTACATTTGATATTTATATATGTATACCATTGTGTGTATACTTAAATCAACATGAAAAGATGATCAAGTACATTTGATATTTGAATTTTATCCCAAATTAAGCACCACTGATATCCCAAGCCTGTTGTGGTGCAGCTATACGTGGCCGCTAGAGTGAAACACATGAAGCCCAACTTCCTTCCTTCACAATAGTCTCGTTTCTTCTGGAGCTCCGTTTCTTCCGTCGATGGGTGCTGGCGCAGGGTACGGGAACATGCTCCGGTCGGGCATGGCCGGCGGTGGCGGGTTCAGGAATGGCGTCAGCGACGCACGGATCAAGGGAGCTTCTCGTCCCGGCAGGGTCAGTGATGTCGCAGACCTCCGCGGTGGGCAGCGAGGAGCTTGACGGCAACAACAGCCCTGAGGCTGCCGGCAACAAAGGCGCACCAGGACGCAGAGCCTAGCGGGTGCACTTGATTGTCGTCGTTGTCGTCCGTACATGTAGCAAGACGCAGGGTCATCTGACGCATAGTCAGTCTTATCGCTCCGTAGACTGCAGGGTCACAGGTCAACAGTGGTCGGAGATTCTCTTGCCACCCAGAAAACGACAACTATACCCCCTAACCACGGGCGCAATGTAGCCATGTGACACTACAGCGGCCTCAGGCATCATTGATGCAGCAACAACAATTCGCGAGGTAGGTGGGGAAAAAATCTTCGCTTTGACATGTCCACAGGCTCACAATACCCCATGGTCACGAGGTAACAGTACGTAGGGCTCATCCGGCCACAACCAAGTGCTGGCACTCACTATAAATAGCACCATAAAGCTGGGGTAAGCACCGAGCATTATTGAGCTATGAAGCCATAGAATAGAATTGCAGCCATGTCGTGGGCATGCAACCGTCTGTGAGACATGGGTACCCCTAGGTCCCCACCGATCAGGCTCACGGTCGTCCCCGACAAGTGGGTCCGGCCTTCCAGAAGACCCGCCGACCTGTCAGTGGGCCCAACCGACCTAGTTGGTGGCCCACACGACCTCCTGAAGACCTTCTAGAAGATTCCCCAGACGACCTTATCCAGAACGACTTTAAGACTTGGCGTGCAAGACAAGACATCGGTGGATTCCGACCAAGCAGATCGACGGATATGGCAAGTGTTGTAATCAACTAGATTTAGGTCTCCTGGTCGTAACCGACCAGGAATCTGGGAACCGACCTTGTCCGCTGGCCAATATAAGGCGGGCGAGGCAACCCCTTGTACAATTACGCAATCCTCAAGCAATCTACACCAATAACTGGACGTAGGGTTTTACTCTCCGGAGGCCCGAACCAGTATAAACTCCCTGTGTTCTCTGTGTTCCGTGTGCTCGTGCACAACCTTCGAGTTCTTAGCCTTAGATTCCGTCCTGCCAAACAACTAAACCACCGGGATTAACACCCCTGTGGGCTGTCTAGATCTAAACATCTGACAGTTGGCGCGCCAGGTAGGAGAGGAATCCAAGGTTCTTCGTGCAACTCGATGGCTTCGACCAGCGGCGTCATCTTCCCGGAGAGCATGGCGGACATCCTCGCCAATCCCGTCGACATCTGCTTCGGCTCTATGCCGGCGGAATCCACCGCTCCAGCCGCTTGCCTCGTCATCGAGGGCAATGCGGTCACCTCCAACCAGCAGGTCGGGACAGATCTGCTGGCGGAAACCCACCCACCCACTCCTAGTGACCTGATCGCGGGACTCGATCGTGTCGAAGACATGCTCTCTGACATGATCAAGGTCTGTGAGCACGTCAAACGCCCTCGCAGGACCCCTCCATCCTCATCCAGCATGCCTCTTGGCCTGCGGAACGCAGCTCACGTAGCGTCTCGCTACATGAAGCGCAAGATCCAGATCGAATCTGGACCCAAGACACTAGATCATGGAAACCATAGGGGCCACCTCGACGACCCTTGCCCCGTCCTCGAGAACTCCAAACACACGGCTCGCCAGTGCCGTGTGCTCAAGAAGCTTCGCCGACCTCTCACCGCGGCTCATCGCCGCCAGATCAACCGCGAGCCGTCTCCGGACCGCCTCGCGTTTCAGATCGCTCGTACGACCATCTCCCTGAACTATCCGGGAGAAGTGTTTGAGATCTCAGACCGAGAGGTCCTTGTGGTCTCTGCAGATGCACCTCCTCAAGACGGAGAGACAGATGAGCAGCGCACAGAGCGCGAGAACGCTAACGCCGCACGGGCCGTACGCCGTCAGCAGGCGTTAGCTGCAGCCGCCCCAGGCGCAGGTCAGCCCGCAGGCAACGTCGGGCAAGGCGCCGGCAACCAACCAGCAGGCAATGTCGGGGCGCAAGCGCCCCCAGCTCACCCTGCTCCCCAGCAACGCAACGAACCTCGTCGAAACCGCCTACGTGCCAGAGACCTCATAAGGGACTTTGAGCAAGACGGCCACGAAGTCTACAACTCTCCTCAAGCAAATTTGGGCGCAGCTCTCGCCGCGTTGGGTCAGCTCGAAGACACTCCTGCAATACGGCGTCTACAAGCCCACATCCGCGTCGCCACCGCCCAGGTCGAAGAAAGGGGCCCAGGATACAGCAGATCGGCTGCAAGCTCCTACTCCAGAAGTAGGTCGGAGCACCCTCACCAACGACGTCGCAACAATGCTCCCCTTGAGCCCGTGGCTGAAGAGGGAAGAGGTGAAAACGAAGTGGTGCAGCCGGTCAATCCTGCTGCCAACGCTGCCGCTAACGCCGCAGCCAACCCTCCAGCCAACGCCGCCGCTAACGCCGCAGGCAACGTCGCCAACAATGCAGCTATTGCTGCCGGCGCCCAACAAAACGCCGCTGCCAATGCAGGACAGAACGCTGGAGCTCAGCCTCCACCAGTTCAAGCCAACCACGCTGAGAGCAGTCAGCGTCGATGGATACGAGATGAAGTGGAGATAGCACGTCGTGCTAACTACGACCGCGACCACGGGGTCCCTAATCCCCTCAACGCCAATAATCCTATTCAAGCAACGGAACTCCGGCAGATGCACGACCAAGAGCTTCTATGACGTGCCCAGTACGACCAAGATAACGGCCCTCCAGATGACCTTTACATCATCCCGACGGCCTATGCCCCATCAGCCAGTCCTGGAGCGGTCAACAACTTCCCGGTGTTCTCACGATGTCTCAGGACGATCAGATACCCCCAAAGACTTCAAGCCAGCCATCGAAAAATACGACGGTCGCTCCGACCCAAGTATTTGGCTTAAGATGTACAGCATTGCGGCACGCGCCTCTGGAGGCAACAAAGACCACATGGCAGGGTACTTCCCCCTTGTGATGGGCAAAGCGCCACTCCTGTGGCTCGACAATCTTCCTGCAGAGTGCATCACCTCATGGGCGACCTTGTCACGGCTCTTCACGACCAACTACCAGGCGACCTACAATCGCCCTGGCAACACACATCACCTCGCAAGAGTGCGGATGAGGCGTGACGAAACCCTCCGGGAGTATACTAACCGCTACTTCGAAAATCGCAACACCCTCGTAGGTGTCAAAGACGAAGACGTCATCGCCTACTACAAGAAGGGAGTCACCAACATCAAGCTCTTCGAGAAGATCCACGAAGCTGACGCCCACACCATCGCTGACCTCATGGCTTACGTCGACAAGCTTGTCGATACTCAAGATGCGGTGATGCATGACTTCAACGGGGAAGACCACGACGACGGTGGGAGCAGGTCGCGCAAGCGATCTGGCGAAGTCTATGCGACTGAACCACCCAGACCCTCCACTTTCCTTGAAGGTGACTTCAACATGGTCATGGACGACTAGTACCAGTTCCACCGCGACGCCAAGCACACCATGAGGGAGTGTGAATAGCTAAAGCGCGCTCTAGGGGTACCCCCGGAGCCCAAGAAGACCAAGAGCGGCAGCAACAACGACCAGAACAGCAGCCACCGCTACGACAACCGTAACCGTCGACCTGATCGACATGATTACCGTGATCGACAACCCTACCGTCGCAACGACGACAAGGACCGCCGTGATTATCGCCGCGACTATCACCGCGATGACCAACGCAATGACTACCGCCGCGATGATCGTCATGAAGACAACCGCAACGACCGGCGGGATGATCGTCGTGACGACCGACGTGACGAATGCCACGACGACCGACAGGATGATCGTCGTCGCCAGGACGACCACAACCGCAACGACAACAACCGCAAGGAGCGTTCTCCACCACCGCCGCCAAAAGGGGGCAACCCCAATGGCGTGTTCCAGACCGCCAACCGAGAGATCAACTTCATCGTTGGTGGTCGTCAGGCAGCCAAGAGCAACAGACAGATACGATCAAACGCAAGGGAGATCGGCCAAGTCAACACTGAAACTCCGCAACCTCTGCGTTGGTCGGAGTACCCAATCACTTTCTCCAGGAAAGACCATTGGGTGCACATACCTGACCCCGGGACCTACCCGCTGGTCGTCAACCCCATAGTGGACGGCGCGTTCCTGCCTAAGACCCTCATCGATGGGGGCAGCAGCCTGAACATCATCTTCACAGAGACGCTGAGAAAGATGGACTTCGACTTCAACAAGATGACCGCCTGCGATGAACCCTTCTACGGGGTTGTGCCCGGCAGGGCTGCGTACCCCATAGGTCGTGTATGCCTGCCGGTCACCTTCGGCACAAAGGAGAATTTCTGCATAGAGTACTTGACGTTCGAGGTCGCGGACTTCCGCTCCTCCTACCATGCCATCCTTGGTCGACCCATGTTGGCCAAGTTCATGGCCATACCCCATCACACCTACCTCATCATGAAGATCCCAGCACCAAACGGAATCCTTTCCGTCCTTGGCGACATCATGGTCTCCTACAACTGCGACAGCTCTACCGTCGAGCTCGCCAAAGACTCTGCCTGCAAAGCCGCATCCACGGTCATGGTCGCTCAGGCCGCCAAGATCGACCAATCCACTCTAGAGGTGCCAGAGCAGAAGCGTACTGCCACAGCCTTGGATCCAAGTCCAGCTATGAAGAAAGTTTGCCTCGGTCTGCCCGACGCGTCCAAGGAAGTCACCATCGGGGCCAACCTCGACCCCAAATAGGAACTCGCGCTCACCAGTTTCCTCAAGGACAACGCCGACATCTTCGCATGGAGTCCATCCGACATGCCCGGTGTCCCCAGGAAACTGGCTGAGCACGCCCTTGAAGTAAGCAAGACCGCTCGACCTATCAAGCAAAAGCTCCAGCGATTTGCGAAAGATAGAAAACAAGCTATAGAAGTAGAAGTCTGCAAGCTCTTAGCTACACGATTTATCCGAGAATGTAAACACCCGATTTGGCTCGCAAACCCGGTCCTTGTACCTAAAAAGACTGGAGGATTAAGGATGTGTATCGACTACACCGACCTTAACAAGCACTGCCCAAAAGATCCCTTCCCTCTTCCTCGCATCGAACAGGTCGTGGACTCCACGGCCGGTAGCGTTCTACTGTGCTTCCTCGACTGCTACTCAGGTTATCACCAGATAGCCTTGAATCCCGACGACGAAGACAAGACGGTGTTCATAACACCTAATGGCATCTACTGCTACAAGGTCATGACCTTTGGTCTCAAAAACGCTGGAGCAACATACCAGAAGGCGATACAGAAGTGTCTGAAGTCGCAGATCGGGAAAAACGTAGAAGCCTACGTCGACGATGTGGTCGTCAAGACCACCGAGGAAGATCAGCTCATTGCCGACCTCGCCGAGACTTTCACCAACCTACGAGAGTTCCAGTGGAAGCTCAATCCGACCAAGTGCGTCTTCGGTGTACCCTCCGGATTGCTCATGGGCTTCATGGTCGGACACCGAGGCATTGAAGCTAACCCCGTCAAGGTCGACGCAATACGCAACATGGCCAAGCCATCTTGCAAGAAAGACGTCATGAAGCTCACAGGTATGATGGCGGCTCTAGGTCGTTTCTTCAAGCTATTGAAGAAGGCAGATAAGTTCGTATGGGATGAAGAAGCACAGAAGGCGTTCGAGGCTCTCAAAGAGTCCTTGACCACACCTCCAATCATGACGCCACCGATACCAGGCGAAACGCTCCTCCTCTACTTCTCCGCCACCTCTAATGTGGTCAGCACGATTCTTGTCGCAGAATGAGAAGAAGAAGGGCAGGCCTACCCTGTTCAGCGACCTATGTACTACGTGAGCGAGGTCCTGGCCGACGCTAAAACACGGTACTCACAGCCTCAGAAGTTGCTCTATGCACTCCTGATTACGTCGAGAAAGCTTCGCCACTACTTCCAAGCCCACAAGATCACGGTGCTCTCATCATTCCCTCTAGGAGAGATCATCCGCAACTGTGACGTTAACGGCCGCATCGTCAAGTGGTCGGTGGAGCTTGGAGAGTTCGACATCGAGTTTTGCCCTCGGCAGGCGATCAAGTCACAGATCCTAGCTGATTTTGTATCAGAGTGGACAGAGATCCAGATGCCCCTTCCCAAGGAGCGGCCTGAACACTGGATAATGTACTTCGACGGTGCCGTCAACCTCGAAGGTGCAGGAGCAGGAGTGTTGTTCATCTCTCCTCAGGGAGAGCAGCTTAAGTACGTCCTGCAGATACACTACAAGGCCTCCAACAATGGAGCAGAGTACGAAGCTCTAATCCATGGGCTCCGTATAGCAGTGTCCCTTGGCATCAAGCGACTACTGGCTTATGACGATTCTAAGGTCGTCATCGAACAAGTCAACAAAGAGTGGGATTGTGTCAAAGATATAATAGATGCTTACTGTGCTGAGATCCGCAAGCTCGAAGGCCACTTCGAGGGAATTGAGTTTTAGCACGTGCCACGCAACAACAACGTCGCCGCCGACGTAGTCTCCAAACTAGGCTCCAAGAGGGCTTTAGTCCCGACAGGTGTGTTCGTCCAAGACCTACGCAAGCCGTCAATAAAGCTGTTGCACCCGGACAACCCGGACCCAGTACAGCCCGACCTAATCACAGCACCTCCCCGCGATGTGCTGATGACAGAAAAAGAGGATGATTGGAGTGATCCTTTCTTAGCCTTTCTACTCGACCAACGAGTCCCAGAAGACAAGGCTGAGCGAGAACGCATCACACGACGAAGTGCCAACTACGTCGTGATTGGTACCGACCTATACAGGAAAGCCGCCTCTACCGGCGTCTTGATGAAGTGTATCTTGCAATCAGAAGGGATCCAGCTCTTGGCTGAGATTCATGGTGGAGAGTGTGGCTGCCACGCGGCATCCGCTAATCTGGTCGGCAAGGCGTACCGATCCGGCTTCTACTGGCCCACGGCCATGTCTGACGCTAAAGACCTCGTCAAGAGATGCAAAGGATGCCAATTCTTTGCCAAGCAGCAGCACCTGCCAGCTCAGGCCCTGCGTACAATTCCCCCATCTTGGCCCTTCGTCATGTGGGGCCTCGACTCTGTGGGTCCGTTCCGAACCGCCCCAGGCGGCTACAGGCATATCCTCGTAGCCGTTGAATTTCGTTGACAAATTCACCAAGTGGATTGAAGTCCGACCTGTCGCAAAAGTCACGTTAGAAGAGGCGGCCAAATTCATGCAAGACATAACACATCACTTCGGTGTGCCCAATAGGATCATCACCGACCTAGGGTCAGCCTTCACAGGGTCAGCCTTTTGGGATTTCTGCCAAGATAATACAATCGACGTCTACTACTCCTCGGTCGCCCACCCCAGGTGCAACAGCCAGGTCGAACGTGCCAATGGCATAGTTCTCCAGGCTCTCAAAGATCACATCTTCGATGACGCTTCAAACTACGCTACCCGCTGGTCAGCCGAGCTACCACATGTAATCTGGGGTCTACGGACTCAAGTCAGTTCTGCTACGGGCTTCTCGCCCTTCTTTCTAGTCTACGGCTCCGAGGCTATCCTACCCACCGATGTTACCTTTGGAGCTCCACGCATACAGTTCTACGAGGAGGGAGAAGCTGAGCAGACTCGTCGTGTTGACCTCGACAGCCTCGAAGAACAGAGAATGGCTGCTGTCATGAGGCAAGCTCGCCATGACCAGCAACTCCGTCGGTACCATGAACGCAACGTCAAGGAGACCTCCTTCAACGTTGGCGACCTAGTTCTAAGGCGTATCCAGAAGACCGACGGCATGCACAAGCTTTCTGCCCCTTGGGAAGGACCCTTCATCATCACCGAAGTCATCAGCCCATCCACATATCGCCTCCAATGGGGCGACGAGCAAGGTGTACCCAACCCTTGGAACGTGGAGCATCTACGACGATTCTACCCATAGAATAGTTTTTATTACAGCTATGTATTCCTCGTCCTTGTACTTTTTCAGTTTCAATAAATATTAGTTAAAGCAGTCATCTGCTGTGTCTCGAGCCCTACCTTCTCCTCTCTCATGTCATACACCCTCCCCCTCGACATACTCGGGGGCTTGGCTAAAGCCAATACAAAGGTCGTAAGACCTGGGGGTTAAGATTTCTGTTCCTCCCCCTCGACATGCTCGGGGGCTTGGCTCATGCCAACCTATGGGTCGTTCGACCTGAGGACACCGTCCCTCGTGACTACCTACTTTGTGTTATTGCGAGCCTGCTTGGTCGTAAAGGTTGCAAAACCTGAGTCCTAGACTCCCTCCTGCGCACCGATCACACGTAAGCCTCCCCGCTGAGCTGTGGTGGTCGGTAAGCCAGCCTCTCCGTGAGTAGTGGTTAGCGGTCTATGCTACAAGACACGTCACTTCAAGACTACCAAGTTCGCGCAAACACAAATTAAGTACGTCATGCAGGTCACAAAAGAAGGTTTTCAAGCAATATTTTACATGACTGAGAGAAGGCGGGGGTACAGCTCCAAGACTACGACTACTCTTCTCCGTCGTCACCTTCATAGTCAAGGGCGTCCATTACCGCCGTAGCGGCGTCACGCACTTCAAGCTCCAAGGCCTGCAGATCCTTCGTCATGTCTGAGCTCTCTCCGACCTTGACCATGTCAACGTCGGGGTAGTGGGACTTCACTCGGACCAACGCCTCCGTGGCCGCCGCCAAGCTCGTCGCCTTCAAGAGGTCGAGCAGCTTCTCGGGTGCAGCTATAAGACGGTCAATAGCAGGCTTGGGCTCCTCCCCCTCGATCTGTGACGCTATTATGTCCATTGCAAAATGGGCAGCATTCTTCAGGTCCTTTAGCTCCACCTCTTGCCCTGCAATGATCACTTGGTCATTCTGTAGTGCCTTCAAAGCTACCTCAAGACTGACCTCGAGATCCCTCCGAGCCTGTTTCTCATAAGCCAACTTTTGAGATACAGCGTACTCACTGTCGACGGTCTCCTTCATCACCCGCTTCAGCTCCTGGCCGCCAGCCTCGGCCTCCCGGAGGTTCACCTCCAAGCTTCGAACTCTCTCCCTGGTGTTCTTCAGCTCGTTTTTGAGGTCGTCCTCATGCCTGAGAAATTCTGCAACATGCCAACAATGCTCTGAGGTCAGGTCCTTAGTAGTATAAGACAATGACATAGAAAAACCCATAAGAAAATGGATCTTACCAGTGTTTGCGGCATTAAACTGTGCGTTGGCCTGTCGGGTCTTCCGCTTCTCTTCAGCAAGCTCGTCCTCGAGCTTCTTCCTGTCCGCCGCCGCCGTCTCGTGGACCTGCTTGAGCTCCTGCTCAAGATCGACCACCCGCAGCTGCGTGGCTGCAGGATTCTTCAACAGGTCGGCCCTGCCCTTGGCGCAGTCAGCCAGCGACTGCTTCACAGAAACAAGAAACCAGGTCGTCAAGACCAGACTCAAAGCAAATTACCAAAGATAGCATGAGGGAAGGGCCTACCGTAAACGCCTGGTTGAGAGTCAAGATCGCATTGCGGACCACCCTCATGTCCTCGTTGTCATCGAAGATATCCTCCTGCCAAGGAGTACCATTCTAGTAAATCTCTTCACGCCTCAACATCGGCCCTGTTGACGTCGAACCCGGTACCTGCACATTGGTTGTTTTTGGATTCTCCTGTGGCTGCTCGATCTGAATCGGGTCCGCAGTTGGGTCCTGAGCCGACGTGCTGGGCACCGCGTTGATGGGGTCCACGTCGAAGATAGGTGGAGAGGTCGAAGCACCAACGTCGCCTACGGAACCCTGCGTTCCGGCCTCAGTAGCAGGCGGAGGAGTCGCCGTCCCCGCGTCGTCGACCAAAGTCCGAGCTCCGGCCTCATGATCGGTCGACCTTGTTTGTGAAGGTGACCCTTGAGCACCCAAGGCGCTCTGAGGCTGGACGTCCGGCCTGCAGAAGTCCTCATCAACACAATGCAAGAACCAATAACAGCTAGCAAATTAATGAACTCCAGCGCAACGACCCTACCTCACAGCAGCCGTGACACATGGCTTCAGCCTAAAAGGCCGCACCTTTAGCTTCACAGGCATCCTTGCCTGCGCACCAGCAGCAGCTCGCTGCGCCTCCCTTATTCGACGGAGGTCGTCCTCCGTCGTCTTCTGCTCCAACTCCCGCTGCCTCTTGGCCGCGGGACTCAACGACCTCCTCGCCATCCGATCTTCAACGACCGGTAGCTCATCGGTGGCTTCGTCTTCATCATCTTCGACCTCCCTGGTCGAAGGTGTGGGAATTACCAGCGTCTCAACCGCCGGTGGAGGGCTTGCCCTTCTCTTCCTCTTCTTCTTCTCAGCTTCAAGTTTGGCGGTCTTTGCTGCCTCAACCTGGGCAGCAGCCTTCGTGGTTGACTGCTTCGCCGTTGCTGCCCTCATCTTATGCCTGGGCTTTGTGGCGCTGCTCACCTCTTGGCGGTTCGCTACATCGCCCCCGACCTCCGGGTCGGTATCTTCATCAGCCTCCACTGACGAGTCTGACTCATAGTTCTCCAGCAGCCCAGCTGCTGGAGGTTGGTACTTGTCCGACCTCAGTTTCCGACGAGGCTCCTCGCCTCTAGGAAGGGGTGCTGGGCACCAAAACTGCATTTCCCGAGCCTGCAACAGATACATACCAAACAGTGAGATCGATGTAAACAAGGGAACATAACAAACAACCTACTAGTCCCAGGACTTACAGGGTCGGCTGGTCGGGTCAAGGAATATGCCTTTGGGCACTTCTTGATTAGAGCACGCCCGGCATAGATTTGTGACACCCTGGCCATCATCTCCTCCTGGGGGACCTTGCAGTTGACCTCGCGAGTGGGGTCTGACTGTCCCCAATATTCATAAGCCGGATGCACCCGATCCTTGATCGGCTGGATCAGGCGACGGCAGAACGACCTTGCCACCGAGCCCCTCGTTACGCCCCTCTCCTTGATGTCGCGCACCAGTTCAAGAACCTCTTTGACATCGTCTATCTCGCGCGAGGATAGCTGCAGGTCCCACTCCGGTATCTTCACGGGCTTGTGCCCAGTACGCTTTGGGAGCGACGGCTGCTGATCGGCGATGTAGAACCATTCCGACCTCCATCCAGCGGTGTTGTCAGGCAGATCCGTATCAATCCATTCTTTCTTGAGACCCAACCTCAAGCAAAACATGACAGCCCCCACAACACCAGCGCGCTTGCCGGTGGACTTAACACAGAAGAGATGTCGCCAGAGAAGGTAGTGGGGCGCTATCCCCAGGTATGCCTCACAGAAGTGGATGAACGTTGAAACTACAGTAATGGAGTTGGGGACGAGATGTACCAGCTCCAGCTTGTAGTAGAAGAGGAGACCTCTGAAGAAGTCACCGGCAGGAATGTTGAACCCGCGCTCGAAGAAGGAGATGAAGACGACCTGCTCCTTGTCGTCCTCCGTCGGGAAGGCCTCGCCTGTAGGCGCCTTCCACTCCACCTCCGCCTTGGACCTCAGAAGTCCACGGTCCACCAGCGCTTGGATCTTCACCTCGGTCACCGTCGAGGGTTCCCACACCGTCCGCGGGTCCGGGATTTGACAAGCCGCGGCCGCCATTTCTTGAGTTCGGGTGGATCTGGATCTAAAATTCACTAGGGTTTTGATTCCCATGCGAAGTGGAGCAACGCGTAGATGGTGGGGCCGGCGCGCAGTCTGCAACAGACGGCAGCGCACTAAGGATGCTAGGGCAAAGCTCAGCGGTGGAGAGCACGGCGGCTAAAGGTGCGGTGATTTCGGCGGTGATGGCGAAAGGAGGAAGAAGACGAAGGGGGCGGTCAACGCTGGTCCCCGCCGCTCTATTTATAAGGGTCCCACCCGGTCCGCCCGTTGCGGCTCCTTCCACAGTAAGGAGCTCGCCCTAACGGCTCTGTGCCGATAATTACGCGAGACGATTTCGCCGAAATTCGCGCCAACGGATATCTACTCAACGGATAGTCTAGCGACCTACACCCTGAGTTTAGGTCGCGAATACAACAACGCTATTAGGTCGTCCTGATAATACTTTTCGATCTTCATAAGGTCGATAAGCCCCCAAATTGTGTCACTTTAGGTCTTTGATGAATAATTTCGTCAAAACGACCATTACAAGACAGAAGAGAGCGAACATTATACGGGAACTTCGAAGGTACACAAGTCGCTTGCGACCTTATTGGATCCAGAACAGTCAGATGGTGAGATCTAGACAGGCCACAGGGGTGTTAATCCCTGTGGTTTAGTTGTTCGGCGAGGTGGAATCTAAGGATAAGAACTCGAAGGTTGTGCAAGAGCACACGGAACACAGAGAACACGGCGAGTTTATACTGGTTCGGGCCTCCAGAGAGTAAAACCCTACATCCAGTTGTTGGTGTAGATTGCTTGAGGATTGCGTATTGATACAAGGGGTTGCCCTGCCCGCCTTATATTGGCCAGCGGACAAGGTCGGTTCCCAGACTCCAGGTCTGATATGACCAGGAGACCTAAATTTAGCTGACTACGACATTTGCCATATCCGTCGATCTGCTTTGGTCGAAATCCACCGATGTCTTGTCTTGTACGCCAAGTCTTGAGGTCGTGTTGAATTAGGTCGTCGGGGGAATCTTCTGGAAGGTCTTCAGGAGGTCGTGTGGGCTGCCAACTAGGTCGGTTGGGCCCACTGACAGGTCGGCGGGTCTTCTGGTAGGCCGGACCTACTTGTCAGGGACGGCCGTGAGCCTGGTCGGTGGGGACCCAGGGGTACCCATGTCTCACAAGCCCCTGAGCGAGGTGTAGGCGCAGCGACCTTAGAAAGGTCATGACGAAGTCGTAGAGCTATCGACAGGTCGAATAGCATGCACGTCGGTCCAAAAGATAAAAGAACAAATCAGCTTAGCAGCCGACCTGTTTGTAGTCTTGCTGAACGAAGAGAGGTCGAGTGACGACCTATAGGAAGCTGGCTTCCGATAGATCGAAACGACGATGAAAAAATTCAAAGGGCGTCAAGGACGCACTCATAGAGTAGTATCCGAGCATCGTGGCGGGCAGGATGGCCGGTATGATGATCCAAAAAAGAAAGAGAAGAGAAAGAAGGTAAGTCGAGTAACGACGTGATGAGAAACAGGTTTCCCAACAGGTCGGTATGACAAGGAAATCAAGAGGGCGTCGAAGACGCTCTCGTAGAGTAGTCCCTGAGCATTGAAGCAGGCAACGTGGCTGGTTTGATGCTCAAAAAAGAGAAGAGAAACTGAGTCGTGGTCTTGGTCGAATGGAATGTAGAGACACCCAGATCTCCCAGCATGGCTGCAAGGAGTCTGGCAGGGCCGACCTCGTGGAGGCCTTGTAGGCGTGCCGACCTCGAAGAGGCCTCAAGTAAATTTTGTCCAGTATCCGAGGATATCCAGCAGGATCTTGAAATGTGCGTCGCATGAAGAGGTCATCTGTAGTGGTCGAAATGGTCAACGATGAAGCCGGCCGAGGACGTGAAGGAGCAGGTCGTCTTCATGTCGTACTTTGAACGTGGCTTCAACCTCCCCGCGGGTGACTTCTTCCGGGGTCTTCTCTACTACTACAAGCTGGAGCTGGTACATCTCGTTCCCAACTCCATCACCGTAGTATCGACCTTCATCCACTTCTGTGAGGCATATCTGGGGATATCGCCTCATTTTCTTCTTTGGAGGCACCTGTTCTGTGTGAAGAGTACTGGCAAGAGGTCTGGGCCAGTGGGGGTTGTAATGTTCTGCTTGAGGTCGGGCCTCAAGTCAGAGTGGATAGACAGCGATCTCCCTGACAACACTGCTGGGTGGAGATCGGAGTGGTTCTACATCGCCGACCAGCTGCCGGCCCTTCCGCGTCGTTCTGGCCACAAGCCCGTGAAGATTTCTAAATGGGACTTGGGGCTGTCTTCTCGTGAAGCTGATGACATCAAGGAGGTTCTGGAGCTGGTCCAGGACCTGAAGAACTGTGGTGTGACAGGGGGTTCGGTCGCCAGGTCGTTTTGCCGGTGGCTGATTCAGCCGATCAAGGATCGGGTCCACCCCGCGTATGAATACTGGGGGCAGTCAGACCCCACTCGTGAGGTGGACCGCAAGGTCTCCAAGGAGGAGATGGCGGCCAGGGTGTCCCAGATCTACTCTGGGAAGGTGAAGATCAAGAAGTGCCCCAAGGCACATTCGCTGAAGAGGCCGGCTGACCCGGTAAGTCCTGGGACTATTTTAGGCCGTTTTACTCCATTTGTAGATTTACGTCATTTAACCCTTTTGGTCGTTGGTTGTTGCAGGATCGTGAACGTCAGTTTTGGTGCCCTGCACCTCTTCGCGAAGGCGAGCAGCACCGACGGAAGCTGAGGTCGGACAAGTACCAACCTCCGGCAGCCCGGCTGCTGGAGTATTACGAGTCCGACTCGTCGGTGGAGGCTGATGAGGACACTGACACTGAGGTCGGTGGTGACGCCGGGACCGGCCCGGAGGCGGGTAGTGCCACGAAGCCCAGGCGCAAGACCAAGGCGGCGGTAGCGAAGTAGTCAGTCTCGACGGCTGCTGTTAAGGTCACCGCGGTAAAGGCCGCAGAGAAGAAGAAGAGGAAGAGGAAGACAAGTCCTCCGCCGGCGGTTGAGACGCCGGTGATTCCTACGCCTCCGTCCAGGGAGGTCGAATCTGATGAAGAAGAAGATGAAGCCACCGAGGAGCCACCGGTCATAGAAGAACGATCGGTGAGGAGGTCGTTGAGCCCCGCAGCCAAGAGGCAGTGTGAGTTGGCGCAGAAGACGACGGAGGATGCCCTCCGTCAAGGATTGGAGGCGTAGCGAGCTGTCGCTGCTACGCAGGCAAAGATGCCTGTTTTGAATAGGCCGCAGATTTTTAGGCCGAAGCCTCGTGTCCCGACCATCACGAGGTAAGGTCTTGAACACTCGATATCTCTAACTCATTATTGCCGTGTTTTTTATGCTTGTTTGTGTGTGGTGGACTATGTAGGTCGGTTGCGGAGCCTCAGCGCGGCCTGGGCGCTCAGGCCTCGCCTTCCCGCACGAGGTCGCCCGACCCTAAGGTCGTGGCGCAGTCATTGGTTGATGATGCGAGAACGGCGACCCCGCCACCGGCTGCTGATGAAAGGGGGGCGACTCCGCCGCCGGCTACAGACTCAAGGACGGCGACTCCGCCGCCTGCAGATGATGCGGGAGCAGGAGGTGCCGTGGGGGACGTCGGAACGTCGGCTTCTCCGCGGGTCATTGACGTGGATCCCATCAGCGCGAGGCCTGGTGGGATGGAGGAAGACCTGGTCAAGGATCAGGCCCAGATTGACCAAGCGCCGAAAGGTCTGGGGACGTCTGGCGCACAGGTACCTGATTCTTCTCCGTCGAGCCCGAGGTTGCCACGACGAGAGATTGACTGGAATAATACCCCTTGGCAGGAGGACATTTTTGACGACAATGAAGATATGCAGGCCGTGCGGACCGGCATTATAACCATCAACGTTGCATTGATGATGAGTTTGCCTCTGATGTTTTTTCTGACGACGTGTTGTTGATTTGTTACTGATGAGCTGTTGTGTTATACCAGGCGCTAGCAGATCGTGCGAAGAGCCGGATCGACCTGCTGAATAACGCTGAGGCGACGCAGTGGTGGGTTACTGAACTTGAGCAAGAGCTCAAACAGGTCCACGAGGCGGCGGCCGTAGAGAAGAAGAAGCTCGAGGACGAGCTCGCCGAGGAAAAGCGCAAGACCCAGGAGGCCAATGTGCAGTTCAATGCTGTGAGCATAGGTAAGGTCGAGACTTTATGTTGTTAATCCTCTTGTAGAGCTGAGGTCTTTGTGTTGAGTATCAATTTTGTTGGATATTTTGCAGACTTCCGCAAGCATGAGGAGGACCTCAACAACGATCTAAAGAACACCAAGGAAAAGGTCCGGTCCTTGGAGGTGACGCTTCGTGAGGTCGAGGCTGGGGGCCAAGAGCTCAAGCGGGCGATGAAAGAAGCTGCTGACAGTGAGTATGCCGTATCTCAAAAGCTGTCTTATGAGAAATGAGCTCGGCAAGACCTTGAGGTCAATCTTGAGGTGGCGTTGAAGTCATTGCAGAATGACCAAGTAACCATTGCAGGATATGAGGTGGAGCTGAACGACCTGAAGGGCACCGCCAATTACGCTATGGACTGCATAGCGGTGCCGGTTGAAGGGGGGGAGGCCAAGTCTGTTGTTGATCGTCTCATAGAGACCCCTGACAGACTCCTCACGTTGCTGAAGGCGACGAGCTTGGCGGCAGCTACTGATGCGCTGGTGAGGGTGAAGTCGCACTACCCCGATGTTGACATGGCCAAGGTCAAGGGGGGTGCTGATGTTGAAAAAGACCTCGCAGCCCTGGAGCTGGAAGTTCAAGATGCCGCTATGGAAGTGGCGAACTCCTTGGACTATGAAGGTGATGACGGCGGGCAGTAGTCTTGGACTGAGAGCTGTACCTCCTCCTCTTCTCTGTCGTGTAAACAATGCTTCTTGATGAATGTTTTGGTATGCCTAAGTGAAGTACTTGCCTTGTGCCTGCGCGAGCTTAGTAGTCTTGTAGATGACGACGTGTTGTTTCTTGCCTCGCTGACCACTACTCACGGAGAGGCTGGCTTACCGACCTCCATAGCTCAGCGTAGAGGCTTACGTGAGCTCGGCGCGCGAGGAGGAGTTTAGGACTCAGGTCTGGCGACCTTATCGACCAATAATGCTCGTAGCGACAAAGGGCTTATACCCATTAGGAATGATGTCCTCAGGTCGAACGACCCTTAGGTTGGCTTTGAGCCAAGCCCCCGAGCATGTCGAGGGGGAGGAGTAGGAGAAAATTATGACCCTCAGGTTTTACAACCCATGTATTGGCTTTAGCCAAGCCCCCGAGTGTGTCGAGGGGGAGTGTTGATGACATGAGAGAGGAGAAGGTAGGGCTCGGCACACAGCAGATGACTGCTTGAACTAATATTTATTTAATCTGAAAAAGGTAAAAAGAAATACATAGCTGTAAAAAATTATTCTACGGGTAGAATCGTCGTAGATGTTCCACGTTCCAAGGGTTTGGCACTCCTTGCCCGTCACCCCATTGGAGGTGATACGTGGATGGGCTGATGACTTCAGTGATGATGAAGGGTCCTTCCCAGGGGGAAGAGAGCTTGTGCATGCCGTCGGTCTTCTGGATGCGCCTGAGGACGAGGTCGCCAATGTTGAAGGAAGTTTCCCTAATGTTGCGATCGTGATACCGACGAAGTTGTTGGTCGTGATGAGCTTGTCTCATGACGGCAGCTAGCCTCTGTTCTTCAAGGCTATCTAGGTCAACTTGACGTGTTTGCTCGGCTTCTCCTTCCTCGTAGAATTGGATGCGTGGAGCTCCAAAGGCGACGTCGGTGGGTAATATGGCTTCTGATCCGTAGACCAAAAAGAAGGGCGAAAAGCCCGTGGCGGAGCTGACTTGGGTCCTTAGACCCCAAATCACGTGTGGTAGCTCGGCTAACCACCGGGTGGCGTAGTTTGAGGCATCGTCAAAGATACGATCTTTGATAGCCTGAAGGACCATGCCATTGGCACGCTCGACCTGGCCGTTGCACCGAGGGTGGGCGACCGAGGAGTAGTAGATGTCGATGGTGTTATCCTGACAGAAATCCCAAAAGGCAGAGCCGGTAAAGGCCGTGCCCAGGTCGGTGATGATCCTGTTAGGCACACCGAAGCGGTATGTTATGTCTTGCTTGAATTTTGCTGCTTCTTCCGATGTTACTTTCGCAACAGGTCGGACTTCGATCCACTTGGTAAATTTGTTGACAGTTACTAGTGTGAACCTGTATCCACCTGGGGCCGTTCAGAACGGTCCCACTGAGTCGAGGCCCCACATGGCAAAGGGCCATGATGGAGGAATTGTGCGCAGGGCCTGAGCTGGTAGGTGCTGCTGTTTGGCAAAGAATTGGCATCCTTTGCACCCCTTTACGAGGTCTTTTGCGTCGGTCATGGCCGTGGGCCAGTAGAATCCAGATCGGTACGCCTTACCGACCAGGTTGGCGGATGCTGCGTGGCAGCCACATTCGCCGCTGTGGATCTCAGCCAGGAGCTGTAGACCTTCTGATCGCAAGATGCACTTCATCAAGACGCCTGTGGAGGCAGCTTTTTTGTAGAGGTCGGTACCAATCACGACGTAGTTGGCACTTCGTTGTGTGATATGCTCACGTTCTGCTTTGTCTTCTGGAATGAGTTGGTTGAGTATGAAGTCTATGAAAGGCTTGCGCCAATCATCTTCTTTTTCTGTCATCAGCACGTCGCGGGGAGGTGCTGAGGGTTGTTCGTGTTGAGGTGAATCTGGACTGTCTGTGTCCAGTAGCTTGATTGAAGGCTTGCGTAAGTCTTGGACAAAAATGCCTGCCGGGACTAGAGCTCGTCGACAGCCTAGTTTGGAGAGTACGTCGGCTGCTACATTGTTGTTTCGTGGTACATGCTGAAACTCAATCCCTTCGAAGTGGCCTTCGAGTTTGCGAATCTCAGCACAGTAGGCATCCATTGTGTCTTTGACGCAGTCCCAGTCCTTGTTGACTTGCTCGATGACGACCTTGGAATCGCCAAAAGCTAGTAGTCGCTTGATGCCAAGGGACACTTCTATACGGAGTCCATGAATCAGGGCTTCGTACTCTGCTCCATTGTTGGAGGCCTTGTAGTTTATCTGCAAGATGTACTTGAGCTATTCCCCCTGAGGAGAGATGAGTAATACACCTGCGCCTGGTCCTTCGAGGTTTAGGGCACCGTCGAAGTACATTATCCAGTGTTCGGGCTGCTCCTTGGGAGGGGGCAACTGGATCTCTGTCCACTCAGACACAAAGTCTGCGAGGATCTGTGACTTGATTGCTTGCCGAGGGCAAAACTCGATGTCAAACTCTCCAAGCTCGACCGAACACTTGACGATGCGGCCGTTGGCGTCACGGTTGCGGATGATTTCTCCTAGTGGAAACGACGATGGGACCGTGATCTTGTGGGCTTGGAAGTAATGACGAAGCTTTCTCGACGTAATCAAGAGTGCGTAGAGCAACTTCTGAGGCTGTGAGTAACGTGTCTTAGCATCGGCCAGGACCTCGGTCTCGTAATACACAGGTCGTTGAACAGGATAGGCCTGCCCTTCTTCTTCTCGTTCAGTGACGAGAACCGTGCTGACCACATTAGTGGTGGCAGAGATGTAAAGGAGGAGTGTTTCTCTCAGAACTGGTGGTGTCATAACTGGTGGTGTCGTCAAGGATTCCTTGAGAGCTTCAAACGCCTTTTGTGCCTCGTCGTCCCTCACGAACTTGTCTGCCTTCTTCAATAGCTCGAAGAAGGGTAAGCCTTTCTCGCCGAGCTTGCTGATGAAACGACCTAGAGCCGCCATCATCCCTGTAAGCTTCATGACGTCTTTCTTGCTAGATGGCTTGGCCATGTTGCGTATAGCGTCGACCTTCGCAGGGTTGGTCTCAATGCCTCGGTGCCCGACCATGAAGCCCAGGAGCAATTCGGAGGGTACACCGAAGACACACTTGGTTGGGTTGAGCTTCCATTGGAACTCCCGTAGATTGGCGAAGGTTTCGGTGAGGTCGGCGATGAGCTGATCTTCCTCGGTAGTCTTGACGACTACATCGTCTACGTAGGCTTCGACGTTCTTCCCGATCTGCGACTTCAGGCACTTCTGAATTGCCTTCTGATATGTTGCTCCAGCGTTTTTTAGGCCAAAAGTCATGACCTTGTAGCAGTAGATGCCATGGGGTGTTATGAACGCTGTTTTGTCTTCGTCGTCGGGGTGCAGGGCTATCTGGTGATATCCCGAGTAGCAGTCGAGGAAGCAGAGTAGAACACTACCAGCCGTGGAGTCCACGACCTGGTCAATGCGAGGAAGAGGGAAGGGATCTTTCGGGCAGTGCTTGTTGAGATCGGTGTAATCGATACACATCCGTAATCCACCAGTTTTCTTTGGTACAAGGACCGAGTTTGCGAGCCAAACCGGGTGTTTACACTCTCTGATAAATCCTGCAGCTAAGAGCTTACAGACTTCTACTTCTATGGCCTGCTTTCTATCTTTTGCAAATCGCCGGACCTTTTGCTTGATAGGTCGTGCAGTCTTGTTTACTTCAAGTGCGTGCTCAGCCAGCCCCCTTGGGACACCGGGCATGTCGGAAGGGCTCCATGCGAAGATGTCTGCGTTGTCCCTGAGGAAACTGGTGAGCGCGAGTTCCTATTTGGGGTCGAGGTTGGCCCCGATGACGACTTCCTTGGATGCGTCGGGCAGGCCGAGGCAAACCTTCTTTACAGCTGGACTTGGGTCCAAAGCTGTGCTTGTGCGCTTCTGCTCTGGCACCTCCAGAGTGGTTTGGTCGATCTTGGCTGCCTGGACGACCATGATTGTTGCTGCAGCTTTGAGCGCGGAGTCTTTGGAGAGCTCGATGGTGGCGCTCTCGCAGTTATAGGAGACCATGATGTCCCCGAGGATGGAAAGGATTCCGTTTGGTGCCGGCATCTTCATTATGAGGTAGGTGTGATGAGGTATGGCCATGAATTTGGCCAGCATAGGTCGGCCGAGGATGGCATGGTAGGAGGAGCGGAAGTCCGCGACCTCAAACGTTAAGTACTCCGTGCGGAAGTTCTCCTTTGTGCCGAAGGTAACCGGCAAGCATACACGACCTATGGGGTATGCAGCCTTGCCGGGCACAACCCCATAAAAGGGTTCGTCGCAGGCGGTCATCTTGTTGAAGTCGAAGTCCATCTTTCTGAGCGTCTCTGTGAAGATGATGTTCAGGCTGCTGCCCCCATCAATGAGGGTCTTAGGCAGGAACGCCCCGTCGACTATGGGGTTAACGACCAGCGGGTAGGTCCCGGGGTCAGGTATGTGGACCCAATGATCTTTCCTGGAGAAAGTGATTGGGAACTCCGACCAACGTAGAGGTTGTGGAGTTTTAGTGTTGACGTGCCCGATCTCCCTTGCGTTCGATCGGAGCTGCCTGTTGCTTTTGGTCGCTTGGCGACCACCGACGATGAAGTTGATCTCTCGGTTGGCTGATTGAAATGCACCATTAGGGTTGCCCCCTTTAGGTGGTGGTGGTGGAGAGCGCTCCTTGCGGTTGTTGTCGTTGCAGTTGTGGTCGTCCTGGCGACGTTGATCATCTCGGCGGTCATTGCGCTGGTCATCACGGCGATCACCCCTTCGGTCGTCACGCCTGTCGTTGCGGTTGTCGTCGTGACGATCACTGCGACGGTAGCCGTCGCGTCTGTCATCGCGGCGGTAGTCACGGCGATAATCACGTCGATCCCTGTCGTCGTTGCGACGGTAGGGTCTGCGGTCACGGTAATCACGTCGATCAGGTCGACGGTTACGGTTGTCGAAACGCCGATCACCGTTCTGGTCGTCATTGTTGTCGCTCTTGGCCTTCTTGGATTCGGAGGGTACCCCAAGGGCATGCTTCAGCTGCTCGCACTCCCTCATGGTATGTTTGGCGTCACGATGGAACTGACATTGGTCGTCCATGACCATGTTGAAGTCACCCTCGAGGAAGGTGGAAGGTCTTGGTGGATCTGCCATGTAAGCTTCGCCAGATCGCTTGCGCGACCTGTTTCCTCCATCATCGTGATCCTCTCCATTGAAGTCATGCATCACCGCGTCTTGAGTGTCGACTAGCTTGTCGACGTAAGCCATGAGGTCGGCGATGGTGTGAGCGTCAGCTTCATGGATCTTCTCGAAGAGCTTGATGTTGGTGACTCCCTTCTTATAGTAGGCGATGACGTCCTCGTCCTTGACACCCGCGAGGGTATTGCGGTTCTCGAAGTAGCGGTTGGTGTACTCCCGAAGAGTTTCGTCGCGTCTCATCCGCACTCTGGCGAGGTGATGAGTGTTACCAGGTCGGTTGTAGGTCGCCTGGTAGTTGGTCGTGAAGAGCCGAGACAATGTTGCCCAAGAGGTGATGCACTCTGCTGGGAGATTGTCGAGCCACAGGAGTGGCGCCTTGCCCATCACAAGGAGGAAGTATCCCGCCATGTGGTCTTCGTTGCCTCCAGAAGCACGTGCTGCGATGTTGTACATTTTGAGCCATATACTTGGGTCGGAGCGACCGTCGTATTTCTCGATAGCTGGCTTGAAGTCTTTGGGGGTATCTGATCATCCGGAGACGTCGTGAGAACGCAGGGAAGTTGTTGACCGCACCCGGGCTTGCTGACGGGGCGTAGGCCGTCGGGATGACGTAGAGGTCATCAGGAGGGCCGTTATCTTGGTCGTACTGGGCACGTCGGAGGAGCTCTTGGTCGTGCATGTTTCGTAGTTCCGTTGCTTGGATTGGATTGTTGGCGTTGAGGGGATCGGGGACCCCATTGACGCGGTCATAGTTAGCACGACGTGCTATCTCCACTTCATCTCGTATCCGTCGACGCTGGCTTCCTTCAGCATGGTTGGCTTGCATTGGCGGAGGTTGAGCTCCGAAGTTTTGTTGGGCGCCAACAGCATTAGCTGCATTGTTAGCGACGTTGCCTGCAACGTTGGCGGCAGGGTTGGCTGCGGCGTTAGCGGCAGCATTGGCGCCGGGGTTGGCTGCAGCGTTAGCGGCAGCGTTGGCAGCGGGGTTGACCGGCTGTACCACTTCGTTTTCACCGCCTCCTTCTTCAGGCACCGGCTGAAGAGGAGCGTTGGCGTTGGAGCGACGTCGTTGCCGAGGGTTGTCCGACCTACTCCTGGAGTAGGAGCTTGCAGCCGATCTGCTGTACCCTGGGCCCCGTTCTTCGACCTGAGCGGTGGCGACGCGGATGTGGGCTTGAAGACGCCGTATTGCCGGAGTATCCTCAAGCTGACCTGGTGCAGCGAGAGCGGCGCCCAGGTTTGCTTGAGGAGAATTGTAGACTGCGTGGCCATCTTGCTCAAAGTCCCTGAGGAGATATCTGGCACGTAGGCGGTTCCGTCGAGGCTCATTGCGTTGTTGAGGAGCTACTGGAGCCGCGGGTGCTTGCACTCCGTTGTTGACGACGTTGCCTCCGGGTTGGTCGCCGACGCCTTGTCCCACATTAGCTGCGGCTGCTTCGACTTCTTGTTGACGACGTGCAGCTCGTGCAGCGTTAGCCTTTTCACGTTCGATACGTTGCTCGTCCATCTCGCCAACTTGAGGAGGTACATCCGCAGAGACAACCAAGACCTCGCGATCTGGAGTCTCGAACACTTCTCCCGGATAGTTCGGGGAGATGGTTGTGCGGGCGATCTGGAACGCGAGGCGATCCGGGGACGGCTCTCGGTTAATCTGGCGGCGATGGGCCGTAGTAAGAGGTCATCAAAGCTTCTTGAGGACACGGCACTGGCGAGCCATGTGTTTGGGATTCTCGTGGATAGGGCAGGGTTCGTTGAGGTGACTCCTGCGGTTTCCACGATCTGGTGTCTTGGGTCCAGATTCGATCTGGATCTTGCGTTTCATGTAGCGGGATGCTGTGTGAGCTGCGTTCCGCAAGCCAAGAGGCATGCTGGATGATGATGAGGTCTTGCGAGGGCGTTTGACGCGTTCGCAGATTTTGATCGTGTCGAAGAGCATGCCTTCAACACGATCGATCCCCGCGATTAGGTCGCTAGGAGTGGGTGGGTGGGATTCCGTCAACAGATCTGTCCCGATCTGTTGGTCGGAGGTGACCGCGTTGCTCTCGATGACGAGGCAGGCAGCTGGAGCGGTGGGTTTCGCCGGCATGGAGCCGAAGCAGATGTTGATGGGATTGGGAGGATGTCCGCCATGCTCTCCGGGAAGATGACGCCGTTGGTCGAAGCCATCGAGTTGCACGAAGAACCTTGATTCCCCCCTACCTGGCGCGCCAACTGTCAGATGGTGAGATCTAGACAGCCCATGGGGGTGTTAATCCCTGTGGTTTAGTTGTTCGGCGAGGTGGAATCTAAGGCTAAGAACTCGAAGGTTGTGTAAGAGCACACGGAACACGGAGAACACAACGAGTTTATACTGGTTCGGGCCTCCGGAGAGTAAAACCCTACATCCAGTTGTTGGTGTAGATTGCTTGAGGATTGCGTATTGATACAAGGGGTCGCCCTGCCCGCCTTATATTGGCCAGCGGACAAGGTCGGTTCCCAGACTCCAGGTCTGATACGACCAGGAGACCTAAATTTAGCTGACTACGACATTTGCCATATCCGTCGATCTGCTTTCGTCGAAATCCACCGATGTCTTGTCTTGTACGCCAAGTCTTGAGGTCGTGTTGAATTAGGTCGTCGGGGGAATCTTCTGGAAGGTCTTCAGGAGGTCGTGTGGGCTGCCAACTAGGTCGGTTGGGCCCACTGACAGGTCCGCGGGTCTTCTGGTAGGCCGGACCTACTTGTCAGGGACGGCCGTGAGCCTGGTCGGTGGGGACCCAGGGGTACCCATATCTCACAAGAACCCGTCACAAAAATACAAACGTACTCGAAGACCTGATCTACCTAGAGCAATCCTTGAGGTGTACCCAGCTACAGCCGGGCACGTCGCAGGAATTCTTCTAGCCTTAGGACCTCGATGGTGGCCTTGCGGTGAACAGCTGTACGACGCCGCACGTAGCAGGGCATGCTCTGTGCCGGACTATGGAATGCAGACACGAGCTTGCTCTTCGACGCGGGCCGCAAGCCTCCGACGAGCATCTCATGCTCACCAAGGACTTCCAGCTGCACCTCGAGCCTCTACAGCATCACCTCCAAACTCTCCTTGATTCCTCGCTAAGGCACGGTACAAAGAGTGGGTGTGCTGTCTACATTTGGTAAGAGTTCTTCTAGCTCCAAGCTTCTACAAACACAGCATCCTACAATCTGGTGGACGGACACATGCCCATGGCATGGCCTTAAAACTACCCTGCGGCTTCATAGCTCAACAATGCTCGGTGCTTGCCTCCTTCAGCCTCACGATGCTATTTATAGCCAAAGCCGGGCCTCGGGCAGCTAGCGAAGTGATGACACTGTCCCCACGTGGTCCAGAGGGCCTGCAGACATGTGCGTGATTAAAGGCGATGACTTTACCCTGTCTCGCAACGTCTTTGTCGCTAGTGCATCAATGATGCCTGAGCCCGCCGCAGAATCACATGGCTACAGTGTACTCCTTGATTCGTGGGCAGTTTGTCGTTTTCTGGGTGGCAAGGGAATCTCCGACCACTGTTGACCCGTGACCCTGCAGTTTACGGCAAACGATAAGCCTGACTCTGCGTTAGAGGGCCCTACGCCTCGCTACAACTACAGACGACGACGATGATCAAACGCACCCTTTACAACCTAACGTTTTTCAATGCACCCGCTAGGCTCTGTGTCTTGGTGCACCCGCTATGGCTCTGCACGTAAACGGACCTATTCCAGTCAGCCTATATTTCTGTTTCATGAGCAGAATGGTCGTAGGTTTGATTGAAGACCTTCCGGGGTAGGCGTGCCTCGCTGCTCTGCCAGATCTGTCTGGCGCCTGGAGATCAGAAGCTTCACGTCTGCAATTTTCGTCGGGCCGCCGAGGTCGGTGTGCCCGCTACTTAGGTCGTCAATACTTTGTACCTTGGCTCCGCTGGATGACTGGCAGCTATGTTGGTCGTCTGGACACCAAAATGGCCTTCCTGAGGTTGGCGTGCTTTAATACCTAGGTCTTGCAATACCTCGGTATGTCTTTGGCTCTACCAACCTAGTTGGGCGCCTTGCATGTGTGACCTTTCGAGGTCGGTGTGCTCTTGTAGCCCTGCCAGCCTGCTCTGGACACCCAGGATTTTACGTCGGGAATGAAGGCCTCCCTGTGGGGTGCGCGCCTATTGGCCCTGCCAAGTATCTTTGGGTGCTTGGGCGCTTTTGATTTGAGACCTTCCTAAGGTCGGCATGCCTCGAGTGGCCCCGCCAGACCCTTTGCAGCTATGCAGGATATCTGGGTGTCTCCACACTCCATACGTTCAAGATTTACATATTTTCTACAACTTCGTTGGTAACAGCTCCGGATATCATGACTTCAAGCTATGACATCATCAACGACCCCTCCATGTGACACGCCTTTCAAGATCCTACTGGGTATCCTCGAATACTGGACATCATTGACTTGAGACCTCCTTAAGGTCGGCACGCCTACAAGGCCTCCTTGAGGTCGGCCCTGCCAGACTCCCCGCAGCCATGCTGGGAGATCTGGGTGTCTCTACACTTCGTTCGATCAAGACTATGACTTAGTTTTCTTCTCTTTTTTGAGCATCAAACCAGCCATGCTGCCTGCTTCAATGCTCGGGGACTACTTTACGAGTGCGTCTTCGACGCCCTCTTGTTTTCTTCATCGTAACGACCTGTTGGGAAACCTGTTTCTCATCACGTCGTTACTCGACTTACTCTTTCTTCTTCTTTTCTTTTTTGGATCATCATATTTTCCATCCTGCCCGCCACGATGCTCGGATACTACTCTATGAGTGCATCCTTGATGCCCTCTGAAATTTTTTCGTCGTCGTTCTGATCTATTGGAAGCCAGCTTCCTATAGGTCATCACTCGACCTCTCTTTGTTAGGCAAGATTTCAAACAGGTCGGCTGCTAAGTCGATTTGTTCTTTTGTTTTTTGACCGACGTGCATGCTATTCGACCTGTTGAAAGCCCTACGACTACATCATGACCTTTCTAAGGTCGCTGCGCATACACCTCGCTCGGGGGCTTGTGAGACATGGGTACCCCTGGGTCCCCACCGACCAGGCTCACGGCCGTCCCCGACAAGTGGGTCCGACCTTCCAGAAGACCCGCCGACCTGTCAGTGGGCCCAACCGACCTAGTTGGTGGCCCACACGACCTCCTGAAGACCTTCTAGAAGATTCCCCAGATGACCTTATCCAGAATGACTTCAAGACTTGGCGTGCAAGACAAGACATCGGTGGATTCCGACCAAGCAGATCGACGGATATGACAAGTGTTGTAATCAACTAGATTTAGGTCTCCTGGTCGTAACTGACCAGGAATCTGGGAACCGACCTTGTCCGCTGGCCAATATAAGACGGGCGAGGCAACCCCTTGTACAATCATGCAATCCTCAAGCAATCTACACCAACAACTGGACGTAGGGTTTTACTCTCCGGAGGCCCAAACCAGTATAAACTCGCCGTGTTCTCTGTGTTCCGTGTGCTCATGCGCAACCTTCGAGTTCTTAGCCTTAGATTCCGCCCCGCCAAACAACTAAACCACCGGGATTAACACCCCTGTGGTCTGTCTAGATTTAAACATCTGACACCGTCCACCAAAGCATAGGATGCAAAGTTAGAAGCTTGGAGCTAGAAGAATACTTGCGAAGTGTAGGTGTCTCATCCGATCTCTGCGCCTTCTCCCAGCGAGGAATCAAGGAGAGTTTGGAGGTGATGCTATAGAGGCCCGAGGTGACGCTGCAGGTTCTTGGTGAGTAGTAGATGCTCGTCGAAGGCTCGCAGCACCCTCCCCCTGGGAAGACTGTGTCTGCATTCCATAGTCAGGCACAAAGCACGACATGCTAGGCGTAGTGTTGTGTTGAAGTTCACCGCGAGGCCGCCATTGGGGATCTGAATAGAAGAATTCTTGCGATGTGCTCTGCTGTAGCAGAGAACATTGCAAAGATTGCTCTAGGTAGATCAGGTCTTCAAATAAGTTTGTATCTTGTAACTCGTGCTAGGTCCAATGAGGTCGCAGGCGACCTGTGTACCTGGGAGGCACACTGTTGACGGTCCTTAATACAAAAATTTGACCGTCAAATCCTCGGGTTCGAGAGGAGTATACGGCAAGTTTCATGCACAATTTTATTACTATCAAAGTTCCAGGAGTTGTGTTGTGAATTTCATAGGCAGGTACACATTTTGGGAGAATTTGAGACCACCGTGCCACATGTGCTAGGCACGGCCGAACCACCTGGTCCGGCCGGCCTTGCAGGTGCGGCTGGCCTGGCAGGTGCGGCCGGCCCTGCCCCGTGGCACGTCTCCAGTCCAGAGCACCCCCTCTCCCGCGAGCACAACTTGGACGAGCGTGATTCACTAAAGAAACGTTGGTTTGATAAAATGGTGGAGGCTAGGATCACTTGGATCAATGGGTCCACTTATCCGATCGCTCAACCGCCACAACCGTCATCCAGAGGCAATCCTAGGCGTCCCCGAGCACAGTCGGTGCATCACACGGTGCGGGGTAGGGCCGGCCGCACCTATAGGGCTGGCCGCACCTATCAACCGGCGCGCCGGGCGAAACCGACCCAAGGAGCCGACCTACAACCGCCTCAGGAGCAGGGATCAGGAGCGTCCAAGGTGAGAGGCGGCGGATCACAGGGTCGGCCGTGCCTAGAGGTGCGGCCGCACTGGCATCTTGCCCCCCTGCGCTCCACCGACCTCCCTTGCCTATAAAAGGCACCTCCCACTCGCTGGAACAGACACACAACGCAGGAGCATCTCCATTTCTCTCTTTTGTTCACTTAGAGTAGGATTAGTGTAGCTTGGGAGTTAGATTCGAGTCGAGCTAGTCTTAGGGTTCCGGAGGAGTCTTCTTCAGGGTTCCGGTACTACTCTTGTATCCTTTCTTTGTTTAGACTCAAGTACAATTCAAGTTATCTTTCTCTCTTACCTTTCGAGTCAATTACATTCAGCTTTTACTTTGCTCTAGAAGCTTTATTCTTGGTTTAGACTAAAGTTAGTTTAGTCTTGGTTAGCATAGCTCTCTTGAACCCTATAGTGTTGTGGTCATTCTTCGCTTGATCTTCAGTGCTTCACCATAGAGAGAGACCTTCCTTCGTGATATCCGGGGAAAGGTTCTTTGGTTCGTTGTGAGCGCGGTGCTCAGAGCTTACCTTAGTCTTAGATTGGTGTCCCGTTCAACGGAATAGTTGTGGTACCCTAAGGAGGTGACAGCTCCGGACGGGCTTTGTAGTCCACCACGTTAGTTCGAGCCGGTAGGATTCAGCGCGTCGTCGTTCTCCCTTTTCATCCCAGTCCGAGAGCGCGGCTTTGCATGCCCCTGGAGCACTAGAAGAGCTTGTCGAGTTTAGCTTGCCTTGGTTATCCTTTGCCTTAGTTCTTTGCCTAGAGTTGACAAGAATAGATAGATTGTGTTAGGATCCTTTCTCGTCTCGTTGTCCTCCTAGCTCACTAGGTCCTCTCTAACCCTTTATCAAGATCTCCTTGTGTGTGTCAAGTTATCCCCGAATATCTTTATTCGTTACCCCCGCTATAGCTCTTTAGCGAGTCTTGTTTCTCTCCACTGTTTATTCGATCATCTTTGTCGTAGTGCCTCCCTTGGGAAAATATAAATACGATAACCCGAATACCACCGGGTGAAGTGCTACAACAGTAATCCGTGCACTTGCGGACCTTTCTGTGACGTGTGTTTTACCAAAGACGTTCCCTAGCCCCATTACTAGGGGTATAAATCCGGTAGTGTCGCTAGCAAGTGCTAACGAGCATTTCTGGCACCGTAACTGTGAGTGCAAACTTAGTGGTGAGGCTAAGGAGCGTCAACAAGCATTTCTGGCGCCGCTGCCAGGGATGCAATAGGCAAAAGATATCGTTTAAACTTAGTGGTAGAGTTATCTAGGTTCGGTGAACGCAAAGTAGTGCATGACCGGTTTCTTCCTACCGTCCAACTTCCACGACAATCCGGAGTCACTTGTGAGGAGAGTGCGACCTCGTGTCCTCATTCCTCAGAAGTTTCTCTTGAGTCAAGAGACGAACCCCGTCGATCCCGTAGACAGCACCTCGTCAGCACCGATGGCTGAGAGGACGATCCGCGAGTTTTCCGCTCCCTCCAACACCAATGTCCCTACCGGACCGAACGTGACGGTGGGAGACAAAAACTTTGAACTCAAGCCGGCATTGATCAACATGGTGCAAGCAAGTCCGTTCTACGGCAAGCCTAATGAAGATGCCAATGCACATCTCCAGCATTTCCTGGAGGTGTGCAGGACTTTCACTATCCGCGGAGTGACGGACGACGCAATTCGTCTTTGCCTATTCCTGTTCTCATTGCTCGGGAAGGCGAAGCAATGGTTTTATGCAGAGCGAGATGCCATCAACACATGGGATGAGTGCTCTAAGGCATTTCTCGCGAAGTTCTTCCCGGTGGGCAAAACCAATGCCCTCTGCGCAAGAATTTCGGGCTTCCAGCAGCAGAATGATGAGAGTATCCCGGAAGCATGGGAACGTTTCCAGGAGTACATCACCGCATGCCCGCACCACGGCATGCAGGGGTGGTTCTTAATTCAAACCTTCTACCATGGGCTCAAGCGTACCGCCCGTGAGCACCTAGATGCAGCCGCTGGAGGAGCCTTCTTCTCGTTACAAGTACCCGCCGCCAAGGAATTGATCGAGAAGATGGTGGCCAATCAAGGTTGGGATGGAGATCGTCTCCAACCCCGTACCTGCGGTGTACACCAAGTCGATGGAATCAACATGCTCGCCGCCAAGATGGACCTCCTAATGAAGAAATTGGAGGCACCGAGCAATATGGAGACCGCCAAGATTATGGACGCTCGCATGACGTGCAAGGTTTGCGGTAATGTGGGTCATTCGGGAAATGATTGTCCCGAGACAAGGGAAGAAGCCAACTTCATCAACAATGGCAACAACAATGGGTTCCGCAACAACAACTACAACAATCAAGGGTGGAACTCGAGGCCCAACTTCCCATTCAACAATCAAAATGGAGGTACTTATTCTAACAATTTCAATAATCAGCCTTCCATTAAAGATCTTGTCTTTGGCCAAGCTAGAATTAATGAAAACTTAAACAAGAAGCTAGCCGCCAATGATAAAGTTCTCGAAAATTTAAATTCCACCATAGAATCCTTCACTACTGCTATGAAGAATCAGCTAAGCTTTAATAAAATGATAGAAACCCAACTTGCTCAGCTTGCTGCTTCTTTACCTTCTTCCTAGTCGGGTGGAATCCCGAGGCAACCCAAATCGACCCAAGAGAATTTAAAATCAGTGACCACGAGAGGTGGTAAGACCACTCGGGATCCACCACATCCTAACCTCGCAGAAAAGAAACAGAAGGAAGTGATCACCGAGTCAGAGGGAGAAGAGGACACCGAGAGGGTAGCTCTCGATGAAGAAAAGTTAAGAAAAATGGCACCCCATGATTTCGTCGATACCACGCTACTTCCATTTCCGCGAAGAATCAAGAAGCCTACTGTGGATGAGCAATTCGGGAAGTTCGTTGAGGTAATCAAGAAACTCAATGTCAACATACCATTTCTTGAGGCTATGCAGGTACCAACCTACGCCAAGTACCTCAAGGACATCCTCAACAATAAAAGACCTCTACCCACCACAGATATGGTCAAGCTTATGGAGGAATGTAGTGCGGCCATTCTAAAGAAAAAAGACCTCGGGTGCCCTACAATCAGCTGCTCTATCGGGTCCGAACACTTTGAGAATGCACTATGCGACCTTGGAGCCAGTATTAGCATCATGCCTAAGGTAGTCTTCGACAAACTTAACTATACTTCCTTGTCGCCTACAACCATGTGCTTGCAGCTAGCGGATCAATCGGTCCGCTACCCGGTGGGGATAGCGGAGGACATTCCGGTGAGAGTTCGGGATTTCTTCGTAACCGTGGATTTCGTCGTCCTCGACATGGATGTCGATACGAGGACGCCTCTAATCCTCAGGAGACCCTTCTTGAGTACCGCCAATGCTAACATCGATGTAGGAGCCGGAGAAATCTGCCTTAACATCAACGGCGAGGAAGAACGATTCACCTTTAGACCAAAGGTGGAACAATGCTCACAGGTACGAATAGTCGATAGAAAAATTTCAAACTGTGTGCAGAAAGATAAGGTAGCCCCGACCAAGCCCAAGGTGGACAGCCTCATTACAATGATGAGGAAGCATTGGGAGCAAGACAAAGCATTCAAAGGGCGCCACCAACCAAAGAAGCCTAAGGCAATCAACAAGGCAAAGGGGGAAAAGAAGATGGAAGACCCCGCTAAAGCCTCACCGACTTCAGCGCCACCGAAGAAAACAAAGAGGGTGTGGCGTGTGAAGGGAGTATTGTCCGAGTCTTCCACTCCGGGACCGGATGAATCCAAGATCAATTGAGCAAACGGAGGAGTCCCGCTCACGGACTTTAAACCACGATTCCTCACCGTGAGGAAAATCGGTATTTATCTCATATTTCCCTTCCAACATTTTATTTCATGCATCAAGCATATTTAAATTTCAAATTTGATTTCACCATTGCATTAGTAAGCAAACAAGATATAGAAAAATAGTTTTGGAGATTTTTGGTGATACGGCCGAACCTAGAGGTACGGCCGTACCTCCCCTCGACAAAACGTTTGTGCAGGATGTTTACAGGAGGGGACACGAGTTCTTGTAACAAATATAGTAGGGCCGGCCGAACCTAGTGGTACGGCCGTACCTATGATCTTCCACAAATCCATCAAGCCAATACCTATGATCTTCCACAAATCCATCAAGCCAACCACTACAAGCTTCCAAGTGCTCAACTCATCACCGAAATGAAGACATGCCAACCAGGTAGCCAAAAATTAGCTTGGGGGAGACCCCATTTTCAATCAAGGAAGGTATGTCTATCCAAACCAATTTTCAACATCTTGTTTATCGCATTCGAATAAAAGAAAAACAACAAAAATATTCGCTTCAACCATGTGCACTTGAAATCTTGTCTATACCCTCACTTTGGAAATGATGAATAGTTGCTATGCTAAAACTTTGCAAGAACCTAGTGTACAACCTTGTGCTCTATGAGCATTTGAATTTGTTGGTATATTTTGAGACAAGAGCCTGAAATAAAACTTTGTGGGAAGCAAATGCTTATGACCAACCCTAGGGTGTTGACTAGTATGATATGGTGAGACAATGTTGATCTTGCTCTATCTCATAGTATGGTGAAAATCTCGGATGATTTCTTTTGAGAAAATAAAACAAGACAAGTTCCTCAATGGTCATATCACCTACCAAAGCCATATGTTGATATCAATGTATAAACCTTCTACATATGCTTGCTTGTGACCCATTGAGTTTTGCCAAGTTGTTGTGACCCTTGGTAGAATCTTTTCATACTCCCATGATCGAGATCACGTACACCCACATATACAAGCTAACTTCCACACCGAGAGTTACGCAAAACATGCCATCCACCCACCAAAAATAAATACTCCAAAGTTCCAAAGAGATTTCTCTTCTTGTATTCTTGCAAAAGGAGAGAGGGGTCATAAAAAAAGCATAGAAAAAAATATATATGTGCTCCAATCAATGAGCATAGAAAAAAATTTATATGATGAAGCATGACCCCCCTCCAAAATAAGAGCAAGAGGAGAATCTCAAAGCAAGGAGTACTTAGAAAAACAAACAAAAATATTCCACACACTTGCACATCTCAATCAAGTTGCATGACTAGTTTCTTCTTGGATCCGGTCTTTGGCTCAACAACATCATGTGGCACAAGTGAGTCTCATGCTTATCCTACCCAAAGCTCCACATACAAGCCATACAGTAGGAAGTTGAGGCTCGCTCAAAGCCTTTGGTGAGGTAACAAATACCACTTGAGCGATCGAGGGAACCATCCGAGGAACTTTGTCTTTCTTTGCAAAATTTTCAAAAACCCCGAGATAGGATCCAGAAAAGCGAAGAGCGAGTGATGCAAAGCTAAAACCATTCTACTCTTCAACCTCCGAAGGCGAGGTGGAAAGCTACAAGCCCCATGGGTGAGATAAGGCTAAGTTTCTCTCGTACCAATCTTTGCAAATAGCAAGAAGAGCATGGAGTTGTGCATAGGTACTTGCCGAGTGGTAACATCATGCAACTCCTGATCCACTGAGGCCAAGTCTAGGCTTTGCTCGAGGACGAGCAAATGTTTAGCTTGGGGGAGTTTGTTGACGGTCCTTACAACAAAAATTCAACCGTCAAATCCTTGGGTTCGAGAAGAGTATACGACAAGTTTCATGCACATTTTTATTACTAATAAAGTTCCACGAGTTGTGTTGTAAATTTCATAGGCAGGTACACATTTTCGGAGAATTTGGGACCAATGTGCCACATGTGCTAGGCACGGCCGAACCACCTGGTCCGGCCGGCCCTGCAGGTGCGGCCGGCCTGGCAGGTGCGGCCGGCCCTACAGGTGCGGCCAGCCCTGCCAGGTGCGGCCAGCCCTGCCCCGTGGCACGTCTCCAGTCCAGAGCACCCCCTCTCCTGCGAGCACAACTTGGACGAGCGTGATTCACTGAAGAAACGTCGGTTTGATCAAATGGTGGAGGCTAGGATCACTTGGATCAATGGGTCCACTTATCCGATCGCTCAACCGCCACAACCGTCATCCAGAGGCAATCCTAGGCGTCCCTGAGCACGGTCGGTGCATCACATGGCGCGGGGTAGGGCCGGCCGCACCTATAGGGCCGTCCGCACCTATCAACCGGCGCGCCGGGCGAAACCGACCCAAGGAGCTGACCTACAACCGCCTCAGGAGCAGGGATCAGGAGCGTCCAAGGCGAGAGGCGGCGGATCACAGGGCCGGCCGTGCCTAGAGGTGCGGCCGCACCTGGCATCTTGCCCCCCTGCGCTCCACCGACCTCCCTTGCCTATAAAAGGCACCTCCCACTCGCTGGAACGGACACACAACGCAGGAGCATCTCCATTTCTCCCTTTTATTCACTTAGAGTAGGATTAGTGTAGCTTGGGAGTTAGAGTCGAGTCAAGCTAGTCTCGGGGTTCCGGAGGAGTCTCCTTCAGGGTTCCGGTACTACTCTTGTATCCTTTCTTTGTTTAGACTCAAGTACAATTCAAGTTATCTTTCTATCTCACCTTTCGAGTCAATTACATTCATCTTTTACTTTGCTCTAGAAGCTTTATTCTTGGTTTAGACTAAAGTTAGTTTAATCTTGGTTAGAATTGCTCTCTTGAACCCTATAGTGTTGTGGTCGTTCTTGGCTTGATCTTCGGTGCTTCACCGTAGAGAGAGACCTTCCTTCGTGATATCCGGGGAAAGGTTCTTTGGTTCGTTGTAAGCGCGGTGCTCAGAGCTTACCTTAGTCTTAGATTGGTGTCCCGTTCAACGGAATAGTTGTGGTACCCTAAGGAGGTGACAGCTCCGGATGGGCATTGTAGTCCACCACGTTAGTTCGGGTCGGTAGGATTCAGCGCGTCGTCGTTCTCCCTTCTCATCCCAGTCCGAGAGCGCGGCTTTGCATGCCCCTGCAGCACTAGAAGAGCTTGTCGAGTTTAGCTTGCCTTGGTTATCCTTTGCCTTAGTTCTTTGCCTAGAGTTGATAAGAATAGATAGTAGATTGTGTTAGGATCCTTTCTCGTCTCGTTGTCCTCCCAGCTCACTAGGTCCTCTCAACCCTTTATCAAGATCTCCTTGTGTGTATCAAGTTATGCCCGAATATCTTTATTCGTTACCCCTGCTATAGCTCTTTACCGAGTCTTGTTTCTCTCCACCGTTTAATCATTCATCTTTGCTGTAGTGCCTCCCTTGGGAAAATATAAATACGATAACCCGAATACCACTAGGTGAAGTGCTACAACGGTAATCCGTGCGCTTGCGGACCTTTCTGTGACGTGTGTTTTACCAAAGACGTTCCCTAGCCCCATTACTAGGGGTGTAAATCCGGTAGCGACGCTAGCAAGTGCTAACGAGCATTTCTGGCGCCGTAACCGTGAGTGCAAACCTAGTGGTGAGGCTAAGGAGCGTCAACACACACATGTAATGTTCGCTCTCTTCTGTCGTGTAATGGTCACTTTGAGGAAATTATTCATCAAAGACAAAAAAATTTATGATTTGGGGGCTTGTCGACCTCAAGGAGATCGAATTTACTATCAGGATGACCTGATAACGTCGATGTGTCTACGACTTAATCTCAGTGCATTAGGTTGCCAATCTATCCATTGAGCATATAGCCGTTGGAGTAAAATCTAGCGAGATCATGTCGCAAAATTAGCAGCATAGAGTCGTTGCCGCAGATCCGTTGCGGCGGTAAATCCACAACGGGCGTCCGTGGGGGGCCCCATATAAATACGGCCGAGAGGACGAGCGTTGACCCTCCGCTGCTTTCTTCTTTCTCTCGCCGCCGCCGGTATTCCCCGAGCCATAGCCACCGCACTTCACACCTCCATGCCTCCGTGACTAGAGCCAGAGCTCACCGTCGTCCATAGCAGTCCGCACGCCACCAGCACAAGCCGTGCGCCGCGCCGCTCCGCATGCGCATAAAAACCCTAGTGACTTTCAGATCCAAACCCGTAGATCCCGAAGAAATGGTGGCCGCAACTTCCAGATCCCCACCCTAGAGACGATCTGGGATCCCTCAGAGATGACCGAGGAGACGATTCAAGTGCTGGTGGATCGCGGGCTGCTAAGGCCCAAGGCGGAGGTGGAGTGGAAGGCGCCGACCGGCGAGGCTTTCCCGACCGAGGACGACAAGGAGTAGGTCGTCTTCGCCTCCTACTTTGAGCGAGGGTTCAGTGTACCCGCTGGCGACTTCTTCAGAGGGCTCCTCTACTACTACAAGCTGGAATTGGTACACCTCGTCCCCAAGTCCATCACAGTAGTTTCCTCATTCATCCACCTCTGTGAGGCGTACCTTGGGATACTGCCACATTTTTTGTTGTGGCGGTATTTCTTCACTGTCAAGAGCACCGGCAAGCGTAGTAGCATCGTGGGCTCCATCATGTTTTGCCTACGATCAGGTCATAAGGCGGAATGGATCGACATGGATCTTCCGGACAACACCAGCGGGTGGAGGTCCAAGTGGTTCTACATCGCCGACCAGAAGCCAGTGCTCCCGAAGCGAACCGGGCACAAACCTGAGAAGATACCTGAGTGGGACATGGTCCTCTCTTCCTGCGAGACTGAGGACCTCAAGGGTTTGCTCATGATCCTCACCGACCTCAAGAAGAAAGGTCTCACAGACGGCGCTGTGGCGATGTCATGCAGTTGTCGCTTGATTCAGTCGATCAAGGATCGGGTGCATCCGGCCTACGAGTATTGGGGTCAGTCAGACCCTACTCGTGAGGCAAACCGCAAGGTCTCTAGGGACGAGATGGTGGCAAGGGTCACCCAACTGTACACCGGGCAGATCCGCAACAAGAGGTGCCCGAAGGCACATTCCCTGAACCGTCCGGCCGACCTAGTAAGTCCTGAAACTTTTAACTCTTCAATGTCTTTTCTTATCTTGGATTCTAGAGGAAGACCTCTCAAACTTTATGTTCACCTTGTGTAGGAACGTGAGTTGTTATATTGGTGCCCAGCACCTCTACCGACCGGTGAAGAGCCACGTTGGAAGTTGAGGTCGGAGGAATATCAACCTCCAGCAGCTACGCTGCTGGAGAATTACTTGTCGGATTCGTCGGTGGGGGCCGATGAAGATAGTGACCAGGAGGTCGGGGGTGACGTGATGAGTCAGCCTGAAGCAGCTAGTGCCGCAAAGCCAGTACGTCGGACAAGGGCAACGGTTGCGAAGGTCTCAAGGTCGAAGGCCGACGCGACAAATGTCGAGGTAGCGAAGACTGCTAAGCTCGAGGCCGAGAAGAAGAAGAGGAAGAGGAAGACGAACGGACCCCGCCCCGACGTCATAGGACGTCGAGGAGGAGGACGAGTCTATAGACATGCTGACAGGCGAAGATGATCGCGCAGCACCAAGGTCACCAAGTCCCGTGACCAAGAGGAAGCGGGAGCTAGAAATGAAGACGACGAAGGAAGACATCCGCCGCATAAAGGAGGCACAACTGGAGAAGGCCAGCATTCAGGCAAAGATGCCCGCAAAGGTGCTAGGTCGGCTCTTGAAGTCGAAGGCACGTGTGAAGGTAGTAGTGAGGTAAGACCTCAGTGCCACGTTTGCACATAATTTTATATACATGGTCGATGCATGCTGACGAACTATCTATTTCAGGTCGGACGCTGGACCTCAGAGCACCTCGGGTGCCCAGGGATCTCCCGCAAGGACGACGATGTCCGAGCAGGAGGTCGAAACCCAGAGTTCTGTTGGAGGCTTGGAGACGTCGACTCCCCCGCCCATCATCGATGTGGAGCCGATCAACACGGTACCAACCACGTCGGCTTAGGGCCTGGCCATGGACCAAGCTCAGATTGAGCAACCACAGCAAGACCCAGAAACAACTGTCAGGGCGGTGCCGGGTTCGACGTCGACGGCTCAAGGGCTGAAGAGGCGAGAGATTGACTGGAACAACACCCCGTGGGAGGATGACATCTTCGACGATGATGAGGATATGAAGGACGTCCACCGGGCCATCTTGACGCTTAACAACGCTTTCAAAGTAAATTGCTACCCCGAAGTTTGCTTGCTTGATTTATGGTGCGAGTGTAGTTAGTAGCCTAACTTCTGTGTTTGAAGCAGTCATTGGCAAAACGTGCGCAGGGCAGGGCTGACCAATGCAGGAACGCCACTGCTATGCACTTGCGGGCACAGCAGCTTGAGCAGGAGCTCAAGCAGGTCAGAGAGGAGGCCGCTGCTGAGAAGAAGAAGCTCCAGGAGGAGTTAGAAGTAGAGCAGCTTAAAGTTCTGCAGGCCGACACATTGCTGCAGAATACGTGCACTGGTAAGGCCAGTTTCACACGACCTTTACGTCTGGTTCGCTGTTGTTGACCTTTGTGAAGATGACGATGTCTTGTTTGTTGCAGAGTTCCACAGGGAGAAGGACCAGCTTAAGGATGACCTCAAGGTTGCCAAGGATAGGATCCGGAGCCTTGAGAAAGACCTGCAAGAAGCTGATGCGGGGGGCGAAGAGCTCAAGAAAGTGATGAAGGCCGCCGTAGAAAGTGAGCTGGAAGATGCTCCTGTTTGGCAAAGAATTGGCATCCTTTGCACCTCTTCACGATGTCTTTAGTATCAGTCATTGCCGTGGGCCAGTAGAAACAAGATCGATAGGCCTTGCCGACCAAGTTGGCGGATGCCGCGTGGCAGCCACACTCACCGCCATGAATCTCAGCCAGGAGCTGAGGACCTTCTGATCGCAAGATACACTTCATCAGCGCGCCAGTGGAGGCTGCTTTTTTGCAGAGGTCGTTGCCAATCACGACGTAGTTGGCACTACGCCGGGTGATGCGTTCTCGCTCTGCTTTGTCTTCTGGGACCCGCTGGTGGACCAGGAAGGCCAGGAAAGGCTCGCACCAACTGTCTTCACTTTCTGTCATCAGTACGTCGTGGGGAGGTGCTGGAGTTGGGTCGGGTTGACCTTGGTCTGGATTGTCCGGATCCAACAGCTTGATGGACGACTTGCGTAGGTCTTGGACGAACACACCCGCCAGGACTAGAGCTCTCTTGGAGCCTAGCTTAGATAGGACGTCTGCAACGACGTTGTTGTTGCACGGCACGTCCTGGAACTCGATTCCCTCGAAGTGGCCTTCGAGTTTTCAAATCTCAGTGCAGTAAGCATCCATTGTGTCTTTGACACAATCCCACTCCTTATTGACCTGCTCAATGACGACCTTGGAATCGCCATAGGCCAACAGTCGCTTGATGCCAAGGGAAACTGCAATTCGGAGCCCATGAATCAGAGCTTCATACTCCGCTCCATTGTTGGAGGCCTTGTAGTGTATCTGCAGAATGTATTTAAGCTGCTCTTCCTGAGGAGATATGAACAGCATGCCTGCCCCAACACCCTCGAGATTGAGAGCACCGTCGAAGTACATTATCCAGTGTTCAGGCCGCTCCATGGGAGGGGGCATCTGGATTTCTGTCCATTCTGACACAAAGTCAGCTAGGATCTGTGACTTGATTGACTGCCTGGGGCAGAACTTGATGTCAAATTCGCCAAGCTCGACCAACCACTTGACGATGCGGCCGTTGGCGTCGCGGTTGCAGATGATCGCCCACAGGGGAAAGACGAGGGCACCTTGATCTTTTGGGCTTGGAAGTAGTGCCAGAGCTTTCTCGACGTGATCAGGAATGCGTAGAGCAACTTCTGAGGCTGTGAATAACGTGTTTTAGCATCGGCCAGGACCTCGCTTATGTAATACACAGGTCGCTGAATAGGGTAGACCTGCCCTTCTTCTTCTCGTTCGGCGACGAGAACTGTGCTGACCACATTAGTGGTGGCCGAGATGTAGAGGAGTAGCATTTCCTTCGGGATTGGAGGCGTCATGATTGGTGGTGAGATCAAGGACTCCTTGAGAGTCTCGAAAGCTTTCTGTGCGTCTTCATCCCATACGAACTTATCCGCCTTCTTCAATAGCTTGAAGAAGGGCAGACCTTTTTCGCTGAGCTTGCTGATGAAACGACCTAGGGCCGCCATCATGCCAGTTAGCTTAATGATGTCTTTCTTGCAAGATGGCCTGACCATGTTGCATATTGCGTTGATCTTGGCAAGATTGGCTTCGATCCCTCGGTGACCTACCATGAAGCCCAGGAGCAATCCAGAGGGGACACCGAAGACACACTTGGTCGGGTTGAGCTTCCATTGTTAGGTGCATAGGTTGGCAAAGGTCTCGGCGAGGTCGGTGATGAGCTGATCTTCTTCAATTGTCTTGACGACCACATTGTTGACGAAGGCTTCCACGTTCTTGCCGATCTGAGATGTCAAGCACTTCTGTATCGTCTTCTGGTAGGTGATGTCAGCGTTTTTCATGCCAAAGGTCATGACCTTATAGCAGTAGATGTCGTCGGGCATTATGAACGCCATTTTATCTTGGTCATCAGGATTCAGGGCTATCTGGTGATACCCTGAATAGCAGTTGAGGAAGCATAGCAGGACGCTACCAGCCGTGGAGTCCACGACCTGGTCGATGCGAGGGAGAGGGAAGGGATCCTTCGGGCAGTGCTTGTTAAGGTTGGTGTAGTTGATACACATCCTTAGTCCTCCAGTTTTCTTGGGTACAAGGACCGGGTTTGCGAGCCAAACCGGGTGTTTACATTCACAGCAGCTAAGAGCTTACATACTTCAACTTCTATGGCTTGTTTTCTGTCTTTTGCAAATCGCTGGAGCTTTTGCTTGATAGGTCTTGTTGTCTTGCTTACTTCAAGGGCGTGCTCAGCTAACTTCCTGGGGACACTGGGCATGTCGGATGGACTCCATGCGAAGATGTCAGCATTGTCCCAAAGGAAACTGGTGAGCGCGAGTTCATATTTGGGGTTGAGGTCGGCCCCGATGGTGACTTCCTTGGTTGCGTCGGGCAGGTCGAGGCATACTTTCTTCACCGCGGGACTTGCGTCCAAGGCGGTGGCCGTGCGCTTCTATTCTGGCACCTCCAGAGTAGTTTGGTCGATCTTGGCGGCCTGAGCGACCATGACCGTAGTTGCGGCCCTACATGCAGATGTTGCAGCAAGGTCGACAGTATCGCTCTCGCACATGAAGGATACGATGAGGTCGCCGTAGACGGAAAGGATTCCGTTCGGTGCTGGCATCTTCATGACGAGGTAGGTGTTGTGCGGGATGGCCATAAACTTGGCCAACATAGGTCGACCATGGATGGCATGGTAGGAGGTGCGGAAGTCCGCCACCTCGAACGTCAGGTACTCCGTGCGGAAGTTGTCTTCTTTGCCGAACGTGACCGGCAGGCATACACGACCTATGGGGTATGCAGCCTTGCTGGGCACGACCCCGTAGAAGGGCTCGTCGCAAGCGGTCATCTTGGTGAAGTCGAAGTCCATCTTCTTCAGCGTTTCGGTGAAGATGATGTTTAAGCTGTTGCCCCCGTCGATGAGGGTCCTAGGCAGGAAGGCGCCGTCCACAATGGGGTTAACGACCAGCGGGTAGGTCCCAGGGTCGGGTATGTGAACCCAGTGGTCTTTTCTGGAGAAGGTAATGGGGAACTCCGACCACCGCAGAGGTTGTGGAGTTTCGGTGTTGACCTGGCCAATCTCCCTTGCGTTCGATCGTTGCTGTCTGTTGCTCTTGGCTGCTTGGCGGCCGCCGACGAGGAAGTTGATCTGCCGGTTGGCGTTCTGGAATGCACCGTTGGGGTTGCCACCTTTCGGTGGTGGTGGAGGAGAAGGCTCCTTTTTGCGATTGCCATCATTAGCGATCTTCACTACGGATGAGGCGGTAGTTGTTAGGTCGCTCCTCACGGCGATCATCGCGGTGGTCATCACGTCGGTCGTCACGGCGATAGTCGCGGTGATCTTTGTCATCGTTGCGACGATATGGTCGCCTGTCACGGTAATCGCGTCGATCAGGTCGACGGTTGCGGTTGTCGTAGCGTCGGTCGTTATTCTGTTCGTTGTTATTGCCGCTCTTGGTCTTCTTTGGTTCTGGAGGGACACCCAGGGTGCGCTTCAACTGCTCACACTCCCTCATGGTATGCTTGGCGTCGCGACGGAACTGACATTGGTCGTCCAGCGTGCAGTTGAAGTCACCTTCAAGGAAGGTGGAGGGTCTTGGTGGGTCGGTCGTGTAGACCTCGCCAGATCGCTTGCGCGACCTGCCACTGTCGGGGTTTGATACCGCCGACAAGTAATTTTTGGTTAGAATCGTGCATTTGATCTGGATGGTTGGGCTTAGAGACACCGGGATTATACTGGTTCAGGCACCGAGGGGATGCCCTACGTCCAGTTCGGGAAAGTGTTCTATATGCCCACAGAGGGGCTTGTAGTAGGGGATACAAGCTTAGGTCGAGAGAGGGAAGAAGTCCCAAGTCTCTGTATGTGGGTGAGAGCAGCTGGTGCTCGGTGAGTGTGGTGTGTTTCTTTTTGTCTTGCCGAGTTCGTATGCCTGAGTTTGCGTATCCTATTCGTGATGCCAACCTCCCCTTTTATAGTTCAAGGAGGGCTGGTGTACAAAGGTTAAGATGGTAAAAACCCATTCTGCTACAGTGCTGCAACAGTGCCGGAACAGTGCAACGCCGTGGGCCTTCGTCTCCCGTTGGCACCGTACACTGCTCCAGTGTCGGTAGCCTTCGTAGGGCGGCGTAGCTTCAGCCTCCGTCTCGAGGAGGCTTCTTCCCGACCCAGGGGCTTGCTGGTCTTGCTTGGTCGGGGCTTCTTGTGCAAGCCTCGACCTCCCCTCTGATGCTTGATGGGTCGGGTCACGTTGTTCAATGTCTTGCAGGCGAAGGATTCACATGTCCTTGGCCACTATTGAGTATCAGGTGATGAGACGCTGGGGCAGTCCGTCTGCCACGCTGGGAGAAAATCTCATCACTACCTGAGCCTCTGGCAGAGCAGATCTGCGTGCTCTGCTGTAGCTGCACGTCCCGTGTGGCGCGGGGCAGCTTCCGCCACGTTGTGCCCGCCCCGGGGGGGGCAGGCGTCGGATTACGGCGGAAGGAGCCTTAGGTCATGCGAGGCGGAGCCTCCCGCCGAGGTAACCGGGTTGGTTGCTTGAGTCGGAGGCAGCCCTGCGATGGGGGGCCGAGCTGCTATTCTTTAAAGGGAAAGAGCTGGGCCTGGCCTTGCCGGCCGTCGGTGTTGGGCCTCTGCTGACGCGGCCCACCATTAGTCTTCTTGATTTGGGGTTTAGGGGTTAAGATGATTACCCTGGGTTCAGCCCCTCTTCAGTAGCCCCCGAGCCTAAGGGGGGAAAACAGATTTCTCCCTTAGGATCAGAGAGGTTGAGTTTTTGTTTTTCTTCCTCAGTCTGGTGAGGGCGCGCGAGCGCACTCACCGAGTGTAGCCCCCGAGCCCGTGGTAGAGTTGAGGACTCTGCCATGGGGTGATATTTTAGCCACCGTGAGTATTGGCTCGCCTTTTGAGGCCGACGTGGCCGGATGGTGGATTTGACCCGGCCTCACGGGGAACTGTGGCTGACCTCTGCTGATGTGACGGCGAGGCTCTGTGAGGCTTCAATGCGTCGCCTAGCGGGGTGGGTGGCCGTTTTAGCTTGCTTTGTAAGCTAAGCCGTGTCCACCATGCCCCTCGTGTGGTTGGGCTGTTGCTGCCCTATAAAAGGAGCTCCACTTCGTCCCGGTGAGACTCCATGGTTGCCATATGGAGAGGGAAAGAAAGCAGCTACTTCTCCGGACTCGGGGGGTTCGTCCCCCTGAGTGTAGTGCCATCCTTAAAGCCTCCTGATGTTGGTGGGAGTTCAGCGAATGGGGAGGCATGCTCTTGGCACCCGTGTCCTTCCCTGCGTCTCGAGCCCTTGCGGTGACATGGGGGTCGAGTGCTGGGGGAGAGGGCACCGAGGCGAGCCGCCACTCCAAGCCCATGTCACCACCGCCGCATCCTGCCACCTGCTATGGCGCTCTTGGGGTTGCTTCCCTGAGTGCTATCGAGGTAGCAGGCCACCAAGTTAGCCCTGAACAAGCTTCTCTGATGAGGCTGCTCCGGTAGGAGCGATGCTTCGTCGGCAGCTTGTCCGGCTGTGGCCCCCAGGAACTTGGTCTTCTTCCTGGGTCTTGGTAGTCGCGGTGGAGGCATCGGCCATCTCCCTGGTCCCCACAGGGAGTCTCCGGCCGCATCAGATGTTTGTGGGAGCTCTGCGAGGTGCTCCTCCAACTCTGACCTGCCGGGGAACGCAACACCGCCATGCCGGTGGTGTTTTATGTTACGATACTTGTTCACAGACCGTCTGGCCGCCTTCTTGTACCTTCGAACTTAGGGCTTCACATAAATGCAGTTGTCCCCTTGTCCTCTTTTTGTTGACGCCCGCTCTGTGTATTTGACGCTCGTTTCGAATCCCGCCAAGCGATTCACCTTCATCCCTTAGGTCGGGGGAAAACCCTTGTGGTTTCTCAAGGTTGGTGGGCATCGTGGCCCGAGGCTGGTGGAGTGATGGGGAGTTGAAGAGCAGAGAGAGGAAGAGAGAGAAGGTGAAGAGCAAGAGAGAGCGCCTCCTCGCCTCTGGGTAACCGCTGCGCACGGGGTGCTGCACGGCTATAAAACCCGGGGAAGGCTCAGAGCGAACGCACCTCTTGTCTTCCTTCTTCCTCACGCTCGCACTGCCTCCCTGCTTCCTCACCCCTCATTTCAACCGGAAGCCTCGTCCTCCCTAGAAACCCCCGACGCTTGTATGGCCGGTGAAAAGCGTTCTACCGAGGGCTCGCTTGACTCGTCAGCGAGGGCGCCACCCGCGCTCCGTCGAGCGGCGCATCAGGAGGCCGCGGGCGACGTCGCACCGGTGGGGTGCTGGATCAGGTCCCTCGACGTGGCCGGCACTGGGATGTTCACGACTCCAGACGTCGGTGCGGGCCCGTCCGCGCCGGCCGCTCCTCCGGTGGCCGCCGAGGGTGGGGCCCCTGCCGGGGCTGACCCTGCCGCTGAGCTCCAGGCCCGGCTGAACGACGCGTGGCAGCGCATTGCGTTGCTGGAGAGCGAGCTAGAGCTCGCGCAGTAGGCATCCACTGCCTTCAGGGCCGCCTTCGAGGGGGCCGAGCGGGAGCTCAAGGCGGCGCAGGACGCAGCGGACTACGCACACGCCCGGGCGATGGGTGAGCCCCTCGGCCCTATCTTCATTCCTCCTTCGTTGCATTGTCGTTGTTGTCCATGACACCCTTTTTTTTGGTGCTGGGCAGGTCAGGAGGAGCTTGCGGGCCTGCACACCGAGGAGGCGAAAAAGGCGAGGAAGGAGCTCGACGAGCTTCGCGTTGCCCACGGCCACCTCCGTGATGCTGCCACCGTCGCCGTGACGGCGGTGCGACTGGAGCCGATACTGCTGCACGACCAGCTCCGCGCACTCCCAGACCGCGTCCGCGTGGTGGTTACCGCGGGTGTGCATCAGGGGGCGACGTACGGTCTTGCCGCCGCGAACCTCTAGGACCTAGACTGCTCCATCAGCACGGTCCCCGTGGGGTGGCCCCGGGGAACAAGGCTGTGGAGACGTCAGGAGTCAGCCTTGTACTTCAACGCCAACGCTGACACCATCCTCCCGTCGGTGGACATCGACGCCCTCCTCGAGAACCGGGGGCCTGCGGCGGCGACCTGGGGCACGGCCGTCCTCGACGAGTCCAGCGAGTCGGAGGGCGACTCCGAGGAGGCGAACTCCCCTGGCCAGGCAGACCCCCCGGCGGAGTGAGGCGTATGCCTCGAAGCGGGCGCCAATCCTTCCTGATCGGCGTCTCCTTCTTGTATCTCTTTTTTTTCCGTAATGAAACTTGGCCATAGGCCTTTTAATTCGCACCTTTGCCTTGTCGACTTGTTCTTGCTCGTACGGGTGATGGATGACTGCAACGAATCATTTCGGACCTTGTTGACGACGTCTTGGCGCTTGAATCTGCCCATCTCACCATCTGGCCGAGACGTGCGCTTAGGTCGAGGTGCATTGTTGCTCCCTGGCTCGGAGTTGGGGGCACTCCTTTTACCTTTTTACCGTGATGATAGGTCGGGCTCATTGCGTTAGGTCAGGGAATCCTTCTCCTCTGATGTGATCCCTCGTGTTGTCCTGTCAACCGACCCCGGTCAGCGTGCCGAATGCTGCCCGGGGCGGAGGTTGCTTTTCCTGGGACGTCAGACCTGGCAGGATTCGCATATACAGAGGAAAAAGGTAGGGAGGGAGAGAGAGAGAGAGAGAGATTGGGCGGGACGCTCCCCCGCTACCCATGAGTGGGCGTGAGCAGTGAATTGCCCCCAACCGACCCGCGTTCCCCCATTTAAGTCAGGGGGGGGGGTTGATTGCCATCTCATCCTTCCCTTCCGTCTCTTTCTCCTCGCGCACCCGCCATCCGACCCAGCGCGCCGCCGGCTCAGCAGATTCAAGTCTTCCGTCGCCGTCCCAAGCTTTCTCCACACACAGTGATGTCGAACTGGCAGCACTCCACTGTCTCCCTCATGAGCTGACTGGTCTTGCAGATGCAGGGCTGCTCCCTCGCCTGACCGATGCGCGGGAGTGGATCAAGCCCAAGCTTGAGGACTTCCCACAGCCCCCGCCGGGGTATGTGGTTTCCTTCGTCGCCTTCCATGAATGCGGGTTCTCAGTGCCGCCGGGACGGTTCATCTGCGCCGTTCTGTGGACTTTCGGCCTCAAACTCCAGCACCTTAACCCCAATGGCGTCCAACATTTAGCGGCGTTTGAGGTGCTGTGTGAGGGATACCTTGGGGTGGAGGCGCACTGGCACCTCTTCCGCTACTTCTTCGGGTTCGTCTGCCTGAAGGATGAGGGGAGGCCGGCGACGATCGGGTGCGCCGCCCTTTGGCTGAAGCAGAACAGGTCATCAGAGTACCTGGCCGGCCCCCTCACCAGTTCGAACAGCGGCTGGCATTCAGAGTGGTTCTACCTGAAGAACGACTCCGAATGCCCGCTGCCAGCGTACACCGGCAGCTATTACGACACGACCCCGGATGCCTGGTCGGACGGGCCCCCGAAGAAGGACCACCAGAAACTGCTTTCTGGGTGTCTTGAGGCGCTCAAGGCACTGCAGGGACACGGCGTCGACCTTGCAGCCGTGATCAGAGGCACCTGGCGAGGGGAATCGTGCTGTTGCGGCGGCGCTCCCTCCGCCTGTTTGAGATGACCGCGGAGCGGGCCCCGTTCGTGGGGACCGTGACCTCCGATCCCCTGCCCTCGGTAGGCGAGGTTCGGAGGCGGGTTCGACAGGCTGTCCCCGGTGTTCCTGAATGGCCGCCGGCCGTCTTGCTCCCTATGCTCCCGGATGCGGGCGCGGTGGTCTTGGTGAGTCCGCCTCTAATTGCTTTATTTAGTCTCGCCACGTCCTCTTTTCTCCCTTCTTACAGCTGATTTGTTGTTTCTCCAGGCTGGGAGCTGGAACGTGACGGTGGCCCGCGCGCCACTGCCGGAGGAGAGGGCGCGGAACCGCATTGCCGTGGCCAGGCTTAAGAAGCGGAAAGATCGCCACGAGGCGTGGAAAGCGGCGGAGATCGCTAAGTGCAACCGGAACGATGCCCGGGCGAGACGGAGGCGCGCCGGTGATGAGGATGTTTCCTCTAACGAGGACCGTGAGCCCCCGCCTAGTTCCTCTGATGAGGACGACGAAGAAGAAGAGACGGTTGTGGCCACCGTCCGGTCGGCGGGAGAAACGACGGAGGGTTGCTCGTCGTCAACCTCTGGCGCTCCGTCGCGTCCGTCGGTGGCCGGCGGCGCCACGCAGGGGCCCACCGAGGTGCATCGGGGAGGCGATGGCGCCCGTGACAGGACGCCGCGCCCTTCCTCCCGGAGAGACCGTCATGGGGACCGCGTCCGTGATTCTCCGCCGGGGAGATCTGGGCGGGCCGACCGCGGGGCGGCACCTAGTCGCGGCGACCGGTCCCGAGAGGAGAGGGGCCGCGGCTCGGCGTCCCCCGTGCTGCGGTTGTCCTCGCGGGAGCGCCAGACGCTCCGCCCCCCCACGCCGACGTCGTCGGCCGAGGAGGCGCGCTCCTCGCTGTATCTGCCACTCGCGGCCGCGGGGGCCGCCTCCGAGCGATGTCGGGATGAGGAGGCGATTTCTCCTCTGAATTACCGTCCAGCCGCAGTATGCGGCAAACGGTCTTCGTTCTGGCTACCGTCATCGGAACCGAAGAGAGCTCGGGTCCTTGCGACGAGGTGAGCTTTGATTTCCCTCTGATTGTTTGATTGGTTGGAGACCCTGACGCCGAGCTCTTTGCTTTTGCAGGGCGCTTCCGGGCGGGCGGACGCCCACACCGGCGCCGGAGAAGTCTCTCCGTCGCGCAGTGTGGAAGATCACCGTGCTGACGGCGGAGACGACGCAGGCGGCTCCCGAGACTCCTCCCGTGGTGGTGCCTGAGGAGAAAAATTCTGCCGGTCGTGGTGCCGGGGAGGCGTCGCGGAAGAGCGACAGCTCGAGCGATGGCTTCCGTCAGCTTGGCGTTACTACGTCCGGCGTTCAGCCGTTCGCAGAGATGCTGGCGGCGTCAGGCGTCGCTTCCGTCGGGGGGCCAGAGCCCTCGGAGGTCGCAGCACGCGCAATCGTTGCTGAAGTGGTCCCGACGGTGTCCGCGCTGGAGGATCCGGTGATGGCCACACCTGCCGCGGGGGTCCTCCCCACCTCTGAAGCCTAGAGCGAGGACCTTGACGACGGGATTACCCACCCGGAGGAGGGAGACCGGCCGAACGAGGGGGGAACGCGGAGGTCATGGGGATCGTGCCGCTCTCCGGCTCGGCTCCCGCTGTTGCGTCGTCCTCCCAACCTGGCTCTGGTGCGCCGGACGGGCCCCAGGGGGCGTTGGTGTCTGTTTCCGGCGGTGAGGTCTTCCGCCGCAGGTTGCAAGTGGTCGCCCACGTAACCCAGACCGAGTGCTGCTTGTTATTGACGACGAGGAGGAGCACGCCTCGATCGAATGGCTCAGATGTGCGGTCCGCCGTCAGGCGGCCTCGGCCGAGGAAGTAGCCGCTGCTGCCATGGTACGTCCCCTTCCTTACTCCTTCCTTCTCGCACGACCCCGCTGAAGGACCGATTAGGCGACCAGAGAGGGAGGGGGGAAGTGAATGGGAGCCAATAAAAATTCTTCCCGAAGGATGAACTCGGCCTATGCCCCAAATTCACAACCAAGGATTCCCACACGAGTTTGCCAAGGTCACGTAGTCACAACGGACCTACCAACCCTAGGAACAAACCCCAACTCAAAGCAACACAGAAGCGCAACTCAAGAAGTAAGAGACTTAGGCAATCTGCGGTGACCGGGCGGACGGTCCGCAAGAGCCAGGCGCACGGTCCGCGGGACCACGGCGGACGGTCCGCAAAAACTGCCTGAACAACCAGTACTGCACCTCGAAATACGGACGGTCCGTACCCTACCCTCGGACGGTCTGTGGTTAACCCGTACCGCGCGGACAGTCCGGGACACCCGGGCGGACAGTCCGCAAACCTCTCCCAACCAAAAGCACTTGACTCAACGGATCGAACCACGAATGCGCACGAACAAGCGACGAACTGGACGAACGCTGGCCCACGCGGACTGTCCGTGCCCACCAGGCGGACTGTTCGCCAGGTGCGAACAGACGCGGGAACAGCAAGCCGAGAACAAGAACGCGATCGCACCTCCTCCTATCCGTCCATTGATCTCCCAAACGGCTTAAGCTCTTGAGACAAGATTTGGAGGAGATGTGAAGCGTCCCTAGGGGATGCTATACCCCAAATCTTGAGACCTCAAATGAACTAAATCACCGGGAATCGAATCGCAACCGAGCTCTACCAAAAAGCTAGGGTTCCAACCGAAATCCTTCAATTGGAGGCCAAATCCGGAGATTGGGGGGTCAAGATCAAGCACAAAGATGCACAAGACATCTATCCATGATTCCCCCAAGAAAATCCGAACCCTAGCACCTCAGAATTGAAGGAACAAGCCGCGCATGAAAATCCAACGAAAATAGTCCGAAAAAGACACGAAAATCACACGAGCTACAAGAAGGGAATCGACGCAACCATGAAAGCTTCCATACACTCGGAGATCAGATTCTCTACAAAGCCATGAAGAAAATCTAAACCTATGGAGTAGGGAAATGAGAAGCAGTCCGGAAAGATGGTTTGCCCAGAAACCCTAGAGCTATATATATGTGTCCCTCCCTCTGGGTTGGACAAATGACCAAGCTACCCCTAGCACTTAAACTAAGATACAATCCCCTCAGGGGCAATATGGTCAAGTAGCACTCCTCTTCATCAGACGACCACGCCTTTGCCGCAGTCCGCGTCCTCCCGACGCAAGCCCTGCGATCCCGCCGTGTGTCCTCTGGCATCGAAGCTTCTCAGTGCGCCCGGATCCCATCTCCGCCCGCCGAGCCTCCGGTCTTGGTTTTGTAGCTCACCCAAGTAACCCGACGGTTTTGTGGTGAACCGCCGCAAACCCCGCGTGCAGACTCCGGTCGTGAGCCGCTACCCTGCACCGGCTCAAGTCGACGACTTCGTCTTGCTTTTCTTGCCATCACGCGGCCCGCACTTGACCCCGTTCGGCCACCGGGTCCATCAAGCCGAGCCTACTTGTCTCTCCACTCCTCGGAGGCCCTGCAAGGCTAAGACCTTTCGCGCCCGCTCTTCACCTGCACCAACACGAGTCAAGCCGCAACCTGCACCTGCAATACTCGGCCAAGAGTCAGTCCACACCACGTTGTCAATCACTCATCACACCAGGGAGCGACCATCCACCGGTCCTCGGACGCTCCGGTCCTCAATCTCCCCCTTGATGAGTGCATTGACAACACACACGTAGTAACCAATTCAGAGAGAAAGGAAAAAGAAAAGAAACGAATGAAAAACTCATACAAGTGATCAAAAGCCAAACACAAGCCAAAACGAGATCACTTGAGAGAGAAAAATCTTGGTCCCCTAAGACAAGGGCAATGGCTCGACACAATCGAGATAAAATGCTCCAAAATTGTCGACTCCTCAAGGTGAGGCAAAAGGGCTCGACACCATCGGCAAAAGAGCACAACTAAAATCAGGCGACAAAGAGCTCCAAAGCACATGAATGCAAGCTCCCCCTGAACAAATACATTTCTCCCAATTTTTCTCCCCTTGATGCAAAACTCCCCCTGGATGCATGAACTTTCTCCCCTAAGCAAGAATTGGGTACTATCTCTCCTCCTTGTTGGTAATGCATGAATCAAGTCTACAAATGCAAGCATGTGCTTCTAAAATAGACAAAGAGCACTACAACATGCTAAAATTGAGACATAGACAAGCAAGATAGCCACAAATTTAGTACAAGTATCGCCAACAAGATAGATAGGGACATATAAGCATGTGACATAGCCATAATCAAAATGAAGCATTTTTCACAAAATTTCCCTCTCATGAGCATAGGACCTAAGCATGGTCAAAATGAGCACAAACAACATGTAACTCACAAACTTCATGCAAGGTCACAAATTCTCATCACAAGATCATCACAAACACCTACAAGCTATCTCATGTCATGTCAAAGCCACCGAGCCATGTGTCCACTTCTAAATATGAGACTTCTCATTGGTGAACATCATGCAACGGTTTAGCACCCAAGATAAGGAATTTAAAGCATAAATGACATGGCATATTTTTTCAAGCACAATCATTTCATATACCAATTTCAAGATTTACAAATTAAGCATGGTACATGAAGTGCCTTTGCGGCAAAAAGAAGCTTAGGCTTCTCCACAAGGTAGCATGTAGGCTAAACATTCATGATTATAGATGGGTCTTTGACCCCAAATGAAAAGAACATGGTTCCAAGCACAAATTAAGCAAGAAATAGCCATAAGTGCACAATTTGAACATGAGAGGCATTCAACTCACAAGAGAGGATCATATAGCAATTTTACAAAAGTAAGCCATCCACAAGCATATACATCCCAAAGCTACCAAGAGCATCGCTATACATCATATGAGCATCACTAGCAAAGTCATAATCTCATATCCAGCATATCATGGTGATCCAAGTTTATAGGAGAAGCACATCTCTAAAGCATATTGATACAAATGCAGTCTATGATACAAAGATGGAAGCATGATATGATACATAAATGAAAATGCGACATGAATATGTACATCAAACCCCCAACCGAAGCTCAAAAAGGAAAAATCACCCCAAGCTCCCCTCGCAAACGAGCAAATGTAGCTTGGTCCAAAGGCTTTGTTAGGATATCGGCGAGCTGTTTTTCGGTTGGCACATGGATGAGGTCTATGTTTCCCTTCTCAATATTGTCACTCAGGAAGTGGTACCTCACTTCTATATGTTTGGTTCTAGAGTGGAGCACGGGGTTTTTGCAACACTGATGGCACTCGTGCTATCACACATGAGAGGTACATGGGAACACTCCTCACCAAAGTCACTCAGCGTGTATGTGATCCAAAGCAGCTGGGAGCAACAACTAGCGGCAGCGACATACTCGGCTTCTGTGGTAGACTGAGCTACACTAAATTGTTTGCGAGAAGACCAAGAAACAAGCGAAGATCCCAAAAACTGGCACGTCCCCGAAGTCGACTTCCTATCAACTCGACACCCCGCAAAGTCGGCATCTGAAAATCCAAGAAGCGAAAGAGAATAGGACGCCGAGTACCAAAGACCGAGCTCAGGAGTGTATCGAAGATACCTGAAGATCCACTTGACAGCCTGCCGATGTGAAGTCCTCGGCGACGCCTGAAAATGAGCGCACAGACACACAAAAAACTGAATGTCCGGCCTCGTCGCCGTTAAGTACAAGAGGGAGCCGATCATGCTCCAGTACTCCTTCTGGTCCACGGGCTCTCCGTCCTCGTCCGCATCCAGCACTGTTGTCGTACTCATCGGTGTCGACAGGGGCTTCAAGTCATCCATCTTGAACTTCTTGAGGATGTCCTTCGTGTACTTGGCTTGATGCACAAAGGTTCCCTCTTTCGCCTGCTTGATCTGAAGCCCGAGAAAGAACTGCAATTCTCCCATCATAGACATCTCGAATTCTTTGCTCATGTCCTCTGCAAACCTCGCAACCAAAGAGTGAGACGAGCCGCCAAAGACAATGTCATCCACATACACCTGAACAATTAGGATATCATCACCCTGCCTGAGGAGAAAAAGAGTCTTATCAACCTTGCCCATCTCAAACCCCTTGCTGAACAAGAACCCCCTCAAACGGCCATACCAAGCACGGGGAGCTTGTTTCAGCCCATACAACGCCTTCCTCAGCCTATACACTCGGTGGGGAAACTCAGCACTTTCAAAGCCCGGTGGTTGCTTCACATAAACCTCTTCTTCTAAAAACCCATTTAAGAAGGCACTCTTCACATCCATTTGGTACAATTTGAACCCTTTAGCCATGGAAAAAGCTAGAAGGATCCTAATCGCCTCCAAACGGGCTACAGGAGCAAATGTCTCCTCATAGTCTATCCCCTCCTTCTGACTATAGCCCTGAGCAACTAACCTCGATTTGTTTCTCACCACCTCACCATTCTCGCCCTCTTTGTTCTTCCACACCCATTTTGTCCCGATAGGTTTGCAATGTGGTGGTGGCTCTACCAACTCCCAAACTTGGTTTCTCTCAAAGTTCTCTAAATCCTCATGCATTGCGTTCACCCAATTAGGATCAGAGAGGGCGTGTCCAATGTCTTTCGGCTCAAAGGTAGCAACAAAAGCTGAATGAGCAAAGTGAGAAACATTCCTGGACCTTGACCGTGTCATTTGTTCATTGATGTCGCCGATGATTCTTGAGGGAGGATGATCAATTTGAACGTGCCTCGGTGCCTCTCGCTTGGAGACAACCTCCCCCTCAGCTGCAGCTTCCACTTGATCTTGCTGGATCGTAGTCGGTGTAGGGGTTGGACCATCCTGCACCGTAGTTGTCATAGTGGAAGTAGAGGATACATGCTCGGCTGGAGCTTCACCATCATCACCATCATCCTCTCCAGCATCATCCTCCTCGTCCTCAAAGATCTTCTTGCCAATCTCGTCATCACCTGCACACTCAAAAACAGACAAACTGCATGGCTGGGTCTCGTCGAAGGTAACCTCACAAGTTTCCATGACTAGGTTAGTATCAAGGTTGAGCACACGGAATGCTCGAGAATGACTCGCATAACCCAAAAAGATCCCATCGGAAGACCTCGACTCAAACTTATCAAGCCTACCCTTCTTGAGAATAAAGCACCGACAACCAAAAGCCCTGAAATGGCTCACTCTGGTTGCTCGCCCGTGCATGAGCTCATAGCACGTCTTGTTCAAGAAGGCCCGAAAAAAAATCCAGTTCCCAACATGGCACGCGGTATTCACCGCCTCAGCCCAATATCTCCTTGGATTCCTATGCTCGTCGAGCATCGTCCGAGCCATCTCACAAAGGGAACAATTTTTCCTCTCAACCACACCATTCTGACAAGCCACATAAGGAGAAGAGAATTGATGTTCGAGACCCAAATCACGACAAAAGGTTTCAAAATGAGAGTTTTTAAATTCAGTGCCATTGTCGCTACGAATGGCATCTCCATTCCTCTCATTCTTCAACCTCATGATTAGATCCCGCAGAAAACCAAACGTCTCCCCCTTGTCAGCCAAAAAGAAGACCCAAGCATAGCGAGAATAGTCGTCCACTTTTACCAGGACATACCATTTCCCATCCGCTGAGCACACACGAGCTGGACCAACCAAGTCCATATGGAACAGCTCGCATGACCTCTCTGTCATAACGGATGTCAGAGGCGGGTGAGAGGTGGCGACCATCTTACCATGCCTACACGGAGCACATACCAAGTCCTTTTGGTATTTCAACTTAGGCAATCCTCGGACCAAATCTAGCCCACTCAAGTGTGACAACAAGTCAAAACTCAAGTGACGTAGTCTCCTATGTCATTTCCAAAGCTCCGCCGAAACACCAGCAACCAAACAACGAGAAGAGCTGACACATTGAGAAAAATTGGCATAGAAAATCTGACCCTCGGGAATGATCGTGCACACAAGATCACCTCGAGAATCCAAAACACGCGAAGCGCCCGTTTTGAAACGGACCTCAAAACCCTCATCAAGAAGTTGGGACACCGAAAGAAGATTGAACCCCAAAGACTTGACAAGAGCAACATGCCTAAGAGTCACAGACTCGCTCACCTTCACCGTGCCCACTGAAAGCACTCTACCTTTCCCATTGTCCCCAAAAGTGATGTACTCTTTGGTCATCACCGGGGTGAGGCAGGAGAACCACCTTCGATCTCCGGTCATGTGTCGAGAGCAACCGGAGTCGATCAACCAAAAGCCCTTCAAGCCTCCCACCTGCAAATAAAAAATGAGAGCGAGAGTGAGCAAACGAATCAGCACTGGGGTTAGTACAAAATGAATCAAACCAGTGCCGTGCCATTAGCTCAAAAGTGGGGTTAGCAAAATCCATCCTATCTCTCCTAGGTGGAACACCCACACGTCCCCTTGGAGGACTACACGTACCACGAGGTGGAGACCGTGGCCCGTAGCTCCTCTGGGACCTAAAACTGCGATCGTTCCCCCCATACTCGTATTGGCCACGAGCGAAGGAACGTCCAGCAAACTCACCATGCCCAAACCCAACACGCCTACCACCTTCTCTATGTGGTGGCTCACCTCGAGGAAACTCACGCCTCTCCCGAGGGTAAATGGTACGCACCACACCCTCGCCCCTTGGCACCATCCTAGGCTCAGGCACACCACGAGAAGGGCAGTACCTGTCCTTGTTTGCCATCTCCCTAGCAAACCTCTCCTCATGCTTCCTCCTGAAGCAAAACTCAGCTAGGTGCCCATCCCTCCCACAATACTCACAATGGAAGGGTTTCGGTTTTGGCTTTGGTTTTGGGCTCTCTTTGGGCTCTGGCTTCTCCTCACTCGGTTTCTCTCCCTTCTTCCCAAAGAACTAATTCCCCAAGTCACTCATGAACTTGATGGGTTTCTTGAAGTTGTCTGTGTGTGGAGGAAACACGGGTGGAGCTAGGGTTGTGTCTAGTCGGTTCCTAAGTGGGTTTGTCTTAGGAGCATAGGCATTTCTGTGGTAGGTTTTTGGTGGTTCTGGGATATCTCCGATCTTCCCCTCATTCTCACCACTTCCCTCACCAGCCTTGTCCGACCCAAGCACTTGCACAACATAGCGCTTGTATGCCTCAATCGTCATCCTGAGCTGAGGCTCATGACCAGACAACCAACCCATCATCTTCCTCAACTCATCATTCTCATCCTGCAAGCGATCAACATAGTGCGCAAGCTCCAAAATCTTCACAACATTTATTTCACAAGTAGAGCATGATGTGGGAATAGGAGCTTTCAAAGCAGCTTCTAGAGATCTAGCATAAGCAACCGACTCATCTAGTTTCTCATGCAAAACAGGACAAGAAGTGCAAGCACCAAGCAAGGAGGGCCTATATTTCATCTCATCTAGCTCAACCCTAAGCACATCTAGTTCCTCAACCTTGGAGGCATACTTTTCCTTAAGCACAGTCAAATCGCCAGGAAAAGTGGAACAACCTGTGCATTCAGGTTCATCGGTCACAATAGGAGCAGACTTAAGAGAATCTATTTGAGCCCTAGCATCAACAAGCAAAGACTCTAGCTCAACCACCTTCTCCTTAGCCTCTCCAAGCAAAGACCTATACTCCCTCTTCTCCTTGTTGGTCTTTCTAAGCACATCATCACGGTTGTCAAGCAACTCATTCAACCTAGCATTCTCCGCTACCAAGAAGGATGGATCATTGTTTACCTCATCCTCAGAGTTGGAGTCCGAGTCGTCCTTGTTGCTCTTCTTGCTTGCGGAGCTATGTGCCATGCCGCAAAAGCCTTGGGCGGCGAAGCACAGGCCATTGATGTTCTTGCTTGACCGCTTGCCCTTGTGCCGGTTCTCATCTTCATCACTTGAGCTCGATGAAGAGTAGCAGGAGCTTGAGTCAATGTCGCTCACTCCGGCAACCATCGCACGCTCCTTCTTCTGGTGACCACCACTCCTCCTCGGCCTCTGCTCGGACTTGTTCTTGCCCTTGTGGTCGTCCCTCGAGCGTTGCTTGTGGTCGGTCCTTGGATGGTGCTTGTGCTCGGGCTTGACCTCCATGGCTTCCGGACACTTAGCGATAAAGTGCCCGTGCTTCCCGCACCGGTAACACATGCCCGAGCTCCTCCGAGCGTTCTTCCGGTTCGTGTACATGTGCTCGAACCGCCTACTCAGCAACGCGAGATCCTCCTCGCCTAGCACGTCGAACTCCTCATCTGGCATGGACACAAGACAAGACAAAGAGAACTGTCTCGAAGACATGTTAGCGTTAGTCCTTGGTCCAAAAACGAGAGCCAGACTATGAGAGTCAGTCGGGTTCTCGATCCTAGCTCGCACCCCACGGTCCACCTCGGACGACTTAAGCTTGGAGAACAGCTCGTCCACCGTGAGGGTCTCATACTTCTCCGACTCGAGAATGGCCTCGACCTTCTCACTCCACACGGTACGATCCAGAGAGTGCAGGAGCTTCACAGCCCTGTCATGATCATCGTACGGGAGCACGACCACATTAGCCCTCATGTTGTTCACAATCACCGTGAACCGCTGGAACATGCTATCAATGGACTCACCGGGGAGATGAGTGAAGTTCTCGTACTCTCTCTGGTAGGTCGCAAACAACCGAGCCTGAACCTGAGCATTTCCAGCATGAGCATTCTTCAACTGCTCCCAAATCCTACAAGCCAAATCCTCTGTCTGAACCCGATCGAATTCGGATTGACACAGAGCACAAAACAAGTAGTCGACCGCCTTGTTGTTGGTGTCGAACATATCCCTCAATCCTGGAGCTAGGAAGTTAATCGGTTGAACATAAGTTGTGTTCACCGTAACATCCCAAAGGATCTGACCCTTGTCGCGGACGAAAGCGGCCATCCACCTCTGCCACATCTGGTAGTTCTTACCAACAAAGTGTGGAGGACCTGAACCCCGTTCCTGGTACGCCATCTTTGGATCTTAGACTGGTTAGAATCACGAAGATCCGTAACCGACTCTGATACCAATTGAAGGACCGATTAGCCGACCAGATAGGGGGGGAGTGAATGGGAGCCAATAAAAATTCTTCCCGAAGGATGAACTCGGCCTATGCCCCAAATTAACAACCAAGGATTCCCACACGAGTTTGCCAAGGTCACATAGTCACAACAGACCTACCAACCCTAGGAACAAACACCAACTCAAAGCAACACGGAAGCGCAACTCAAGAAGCAAGAGACTTAAGCAATCTGCGGTGCCTGGGGTGGACGGTCCGCGGTGCCTGGGCGGACGGTCCGCAAGGGCCAGGCGGACGGTCCGCGGGACCACAGCGAACGGTCCGCAAAAACTGCCCGAACAACCAGTACTGCACCTCAAAATACGGACGGTCTGTACCCTACGCTCGGACAGTCCGTGGGTAACTCGTATCGCGCGGACAGTCCGGGACACCCAGGCGGACGGTCCGCAAACCTCTCCCAACCAAAAGCACTTGACTCAATAGATTGAACCACGAACGTGCGCGAACAAGCGACGAACTGGACGAACACTGGCCCACACGGACTGTCTGCGCCCACCAGGCGGACTGTCCGCCAGGTGCGAACAGACGCGGGAACAGCAAGCCGAGAACAAGAACGCGATCGCACCTCCTCCTATCCGTCCTTGGATCTCACACGAACTAAATCGCTGGGAATCGAATCGCAACCGAGCTCTACCAAAAAGCTAGGGTTCCAACCGAAATCCTTCAATTGGAGGCCAAATCCGGAGATTGGGGGGTCAAGATCAAGCACAAAGATGCACAAGACATCTATCCATGATTCCCCCAAGAAAATCCGAACCCTAGCACCTCAGAATTGAAGGAACAAGCCGCGCATGAAAATGCAACGAAAATAGTCCGAAAAAGACACGAAAATCACACGAGCTACAAGAAGGGAATCGACGCAACCATGAAAGCTTCCATACACTCGGAGATCAGATTCTCTACAAAGCCATGAAGAAAATCTAAACCTATGGAGAAGGGAAATGAGAAGCAGTCCAGAAGGATGGTTTGCCCAAAAACCCTAGAGCTATATATATGTGTCCCTCCCTCTGGGTTGGACAAATGACCAAGCTACCCCTAGCACTTAAACTAAGATACAATCCCCTCAGGGGCAATATGGTCAAGTAGCACTCCTCTTCATCTGACGACCACGCCTTTGCCGCAGTCCGCGTACTCCCGACGCAAGCCCTGCGATCCCACCGCGTGTCATCTGGCATCGAAGCTTTTCGGCGCGCCTGGATCCCGTCTCCGCCCGCCGAGCCTCCGGTGTTGGTTTTGTGGCTCAACCAAGTAACCCGATGGTTTTTGGTGAACCGCCGCAAACCCCGCGTGCAGACTCCGGTCGTGAGTGAAGGACCGAAATGGCGAACTAGAGAGGGGGGGAGGAGTGAATGGGAGCCGATAAAAATTCTTCTCGAAGGAGATTGAAACTCCAACAAGACGAACACGGCAACCAAACACGTCTCCGACTCAACTACCCAAGTTGGTCAAGACCACGTAGCCACTGGAGTGCTACTGGTCCTAGGAACCAACACACAACCTTCCAAACCAAAACACACCAATACGCACAGCGGAAACTTGCACGGCTTGCTGCCTGTGCTACACTGGTCAGACCGATGGCCAGCGCCGGTCAGACCGGTGACGCCGGTTAGACCGGTGACGCTGGTCAGACCGGTGGACAGCGCCGGTCAGGCCGGTGGCTACAGCAGCCGCGCAACAAACGTTCCAGGAAGCCTTAGTGACACCTCTAGGCCCTGGAACAAAAACCACCTCCAAAACACAACTTGCACGGAAGAAGAACTCTTCACAAAGCCTAGCAAAACAACTCCAAACAGGCCAAGAACTGACCAGCAGAACCACGGGACAAAACCACACGAACACAGCAGTTCCCCGAGACAAAACCCACCAGGGGCTCGCACCGGTCAGACCGGTCAAGAGCACCGGTCAGACCGGTCACGCCTGGGCAGCTCGGGATGAACAGCGCCCGCGGGTCAACTCCCCCAAATCCAACTCCCGATCTCCCGATTCGCTCCACGGATTCGCACAAGACTTTGGGGATAGTAGGAACACCTCATGGGCACTCCATAGCCAAGTTATGGTCCACCAAAACTCGTTGAATCAAGAGGAATCGAAGGATTTCCGCCAAGAACACCACTAACCTAGGACAACGAAAACCCCAAAATTGAGCCCCTTTACTCACGGATTTGGGAGGGGAATCAAAGGGAAAAGAACCACAAAGGGTTCATGTATATATCCCCCACCAAATCCCAAAGAGAAAGGTCTCAAAACCGCCTCAAGAAAATCGCCAAGAAAAGGCTCCGAAAAACACCAAAAAGGGGAAACGGGAAGAACTCAAACAAGCCTTGAGGAACCACGCCGAATCATCTATACATACCAAGAAGGTTCATACAAGGTCTAGCTTCCGCCCGATCATCCTTCCCTCTCACAAGATCTCACCATGAAGCTCTCAAGCTAGTCCTAGAAATTCCAAAGGAAAAATGGAAAGGGAAAATAGGAAAACAAATGAGCTAGGGTTCCAAGAGATGGCTGCCATCCTCTCACCACTTGGGTTATATGGAGGCTAGCCGAAAGACTAAATTACCCATAAGGCCTAATACTAGGATACACACCCCCGAGGGGCACTTTGGGAACTTTGTCTTCGCACCATCGGACGGATGCCCAGCGACCGCAAACTTGCTTAGCCTCGACGCAAGCTTTGCGATCCCGACGCGTGTCCTCCGCTTCGAAGTCTCCGGACTGCGTCGTCGCACACCGGTCGGACCGGTCAGACCCACCGGTCAGACCGGTCCAATGCTGCTGCACCTCCGTCTTCGGTCTTCAGTCTTGGCTTTGTGCATCAACCAAGGAACCCAGTGGTTTTCTGGTGAACCACCGGAAACCCCGCGAACTCGGTGTAGCCTCCGCCAATCACCACTCATGACTCGGCTCCCACGTAGTCCCGGCTCGACCTTGGTTTTGAGGCTCAACCAAGAAACCATCCATGACTTCATCTTGCCGTTCTTGCCACCATGCGGCCCGCGCTTGACCCCGCTTGCCACCGGGTCCCTTGAACCAAGCCTACTTGTCTTCTCCACACCTGGAGGCCTCACCGGCAACGACCTTTCATGCTTGTTCTTCACCTGCACCAACACCAGTCAAGCCGCAACCTGCACCTTCAATACTTAGCCAAGAATCAGTCCACACCACGTTGTCAATCACACATCACACCAGGAAGCGACCTACCACCGGTCCTCGAACCACACATGGCTCTCATTCTCCCCCTTGATGAGTGCATTGACAACACACACGTTTTGGTAACCAAGAGAAAAGGAAAAGAAAAGAAACGACTAAAAGAAACTCCAACAAGCGATCGAAAGCCAAAGGAAAGGCAAAGAGCAAGATCACTTGAAGAAGACAAGTCTCGGACCCCTTAGGCAAGGGCAACAGCTCGACATATCCGAGACAAAACATGCTCAAGCAAAGAGCACAAACCACCGATCCAAAGCTCGAAAACCACAAAGAGCTCCCCTTGCACACATGCAAGCTCCCCCTGAACCAATGCAACTCCCCCTGGACAAATGCATGCGAACCACTTGACGAAACAGAGCAGCTGCATCAGCTCAGCTCTGACCGGTCAGACCGGCCAACACCACCGGTCAGACCGGTGCCCAACATATGAACAGGACCAGCACTCTGACCGGTCAGACCGGTGACCTCAACCGGTCAGACCGGTGCACAACGAGCCCAGAAATGGCTCGAAACCACCTGAAAACCCTCCAAATGCATTCAGTAGGCCAAAACAAGCTTAAAGTTCTCCCCCTTGTTGACAATGCATGAATCAAGCCAAAATTAGGAAAATTTCAACCTAGAGCTTCTCAAATAGACAAAATTCAACATAGCATGCTACACACCTCCAAATGAGAAAGTTAGATACTCGATAGCTTCGTATGGACAAAAACTACAAGTTCACCAAGTTTCACAACCATTGGACGAAGCTAAGTTAGAATTGAGCATTTTTACGAAAAATTCCCTCTCATGAGCATAGTCCTAAACATGAGCAAAACATGTCAAAATGGCAAAGCCACACAAACTTCATGCTAGGACAACCATTCTAAGCATAAGACCATCATAAACACCCACAAGCACCTCATGTCATGTCAAAGCATACCGAGCCATGTGCTTACTTCTAGATATGAGACTTCTCATTGGTAAGCAACATGCAACGGTTTAGCACCCAAAAGCAAGTAAATTACGCACATATGACATGGGAGCACATTTTCCAAGCAATTTACATTTTATTTTCAGATTTAAAATTGGTACATGAAATGTCTTTGCGACAAAAAGGAACTTATGGCCCTCCACAAGATGAAGCATGGGGGCTAAACATTCATGATGGCAAATGAGCCTTTGGCCCCATATGATCAAAATAAGCTATCCAACCACAAATTAAGCATAGCATAGCCACTAACACATGTCAAGATCATATAAAGGCATTTACTCACAAGAGAGCATACATATAAGTTTTTTGAAAAACATAGCCATCAACCATGGATATAAACCAAGATCATCAAGAGCTAAGTCACACTAAGCCATATCATACCAAACTAGCTCACAAGATCATATATAGCATACCATGGTAAACAATGTATATAAGAGAAGCCTTTCCTACACAATGCTCATGATACAAAATGCATGCAAGCTATCATACAAAGATGACTATACATCATGATACAAATGCAATGCAAATGCAAGAAATGCACAAGGGAAAGCTATACATATGCTACAAAGGAGCTCCCACACACCCAACTCAAGAAATCAAACAAATACCAAGCTCCCCCCGCAAACGAGTGAAATTTTCTTGATCTAGGGGTTTGGTGAAAATATCGGCTAGCTGGTCATGTGTTGGTACATGGATCAAAGCTATCTTCCCTTTCTCTATGTTGTCTCTCAGGAAATGATACCTCACTTCTATGTGCTTGGTTTTGGAGTGGAGCACTGGGTTCTTTGCAACGCTTATGGCACTTGTGCTATCACATTGAAGTGGGACATGGGTATACTCCTCACCAAAGTCACTCATGGTGTATGTGATCCAAAGGAGCTGAGAGCAACAACTAGCTGCGGCCACATACTCTACCTCGGTAGTGGATTGAGCAACACTTGACTGTTTGCGAGAAGACCAAGACACCAAAGAGGAACCCAAGAACTGGCAAGTCCCAGAGGTGGACTTCCTATCCAACCGACACCCGGCAAAATCCGCATCCGAAAAACCATGAAGAGCCAAAGAAGAAGACGCGGAGTACCAAAGGCCGAAGTCGGGAGTGTGTCGCAAATACCTGAATATGCGCTTGACTGCTTGCCGATGCGAAGTCCTCGGAGACGCTTGAAAACGAGCGCACAGACATACCGAGAATTGGATGTCCGGCCTCGTCGTCGTCAAGTAGAGGAGTGACCCGATCATGCTCCGGTACTCCTTCTGGTCCACGTGTTCACCTTCCTCGTCCGCATCAAGAGCTGTAGTCGTACTCATAGGCGTCGCCATGGCCTTGGAGTCCTCCATCTTGAACTTCCTCACAATGTCCTTGGTGTACTTAGCTTGGTGCACAAATGTTCCTTCCTTTGATTGCTTGATTTGTAGACCGAGGAAGAACTGCAACTCACCCATCATGCTCATCTCAAATTCCCTGCTCATGTCTTCTGCAAACCTTGCAACAAGAGAGTTAGACGAGCCACCAAAGACAATATCATCCACGTATACCTGCACAATCAGGATATCTCTGCCCTGCCTGAGGAGAAACAAGGTTTGATCGACCTTCCCCATCTCAAACCCTCTCTCAAACAGGAACCCCCTCAACATACCGTACCAAGCTCTAGGTGTCTGCTTCAGCCCATACAACGCCTTCCTCAACTTGTACACCCGGTGGGGGTACTTCTCACTCTCAAACCCCGGTGGTTGCCTCACATACACTACTTCCTCCAAGACACCGTTTAGGAAAGCACTCTTGACATCCATCTGGTACAACTTGAACCCTTTAGCCACGGAAAAGGCTAGAAGGATCCTGATCGCCTCCAAACGAGCTACGGGAGCAAAGGTCTCCTCGTAGTCGATCCCTTCTTTCTGTGAGTACCCCTGAGCAACAAGTCTTGACTTGTTCCTCACCACTTCTCCTTTCTCTCCCTCTTTGTTCTTCCACACCTATTTTGTCCCAATTGGCTTACACCCTAGGGGAGGGTCAACCAATTCCCAAACTTAGTTCCTCTCAAAATTCTCCAACTCCTCAAGCATCGAATTAACCCAATTATGATCAGATAGCGCGTGTCCAATGTCTTTGCGCTCAAAGGTAGCAACAAAAGCAGCATGAGCGAAATGAGAATTGTTCCGAACCCTCGACCGTGTAGTACGTTCATTCATGTCGCCGATGATTCTCGAAGCTGGGTGATCCACTTGCACTCGCCGGGGAGGTTCTCGCCTTGATGCTACCTCCCCCTCAACAGTAGCTTCTTCTTGACCTGGGTTTGTCGTTGTAGGTGTGGGAGAGGGGCCGTCCACCACCGTAGTCGAAGTAGTAGGTACATACTCAGCCGCGGGCACCACACCGCCATCTTCATCATCTCCATGTTCATGCTCCTCCTCCTGGAAAATCTCCTCGCCAAGTTCGTCGTCACCTGCACACTCAAAGACAAGCTGACTACGTGGTTGTGTCTCGTCAAAGGTTACCTCGCAAGTCTCCACGATTTGGTTAGTTTCAAGATTGAGCACTCGAAAGGCTCGAGAATGAGATGCGTAACCAAAGAAAATACCATCGACAGATCTAGCCTCGAACTTGTCCAACTTCTTACCTTTCTTCAGGATGAAGCATTTGCACCCAAACACATGGAAGTGACTCACCTTGAGTGTGCGCCCGTGCATCAACTCATAGCACATTTTCTTCTTATGCACCCTGAGATAAATCCTGTTCGACACATAGCACGCGGTATTCACCGCCTCAGCCCAGAACCTTCTCGGAGTCCTATGCTCATCAAGCATCGTCCGAGCCATCTCGCACAAGGTTCTGTTTTTCCTTTCCACCACACCGTTCTGGGGAGGCGTATACGGACTCAAAAACTGGTGTTCAAGACCCAAGTCATGGCAAAAGGTTTCAAAGCGAGAATTTTTAAATTCCGAGCCATTGTCACTGCGAATTGCTCGTATGGCATCTCCGTGCCTCTCGTTTCTTAACCTCAAGACAAGATCTCAAACAAAACCAAACGTCTCCCCTTTCTCCTCAAGAAAGAAAACCCACGCATACCGAGAGTAGTCGTCCACCACAACCAGGACGTACCACTTCCCACCCACAGATCGCACACGAGCTGGGCCAACAAGGTCCATATTTAGCAGCTCGCATGGACGCTCTGTCATCACATCGGTGAGGGGTGGATGGGAAGCAGCTACCATCTTAGCATGCCGACACGGCGCACAAACCAACTCTTTTTCAAACCTCAGCCGTGGCAATCCTCAGACCAAATTGAGTTTACTCAAGCGAGACAAAAGGTCAAAGCTTAAGTGACCCAACTTCCTATGCCACTTCCACAACTCACTCGAAGATCCAGCCAAGAAACAACGCTCCACACCAGAAGACTGAGAAAAATCAACTCAAAACACTTGACCCTCGGGAACGACCATGCAAACTAGGTCCCCTCGAGAATCTAAAATCCGAGAACCACCAGGCCGAAACAACACTTCAAAGCCCTCATCCAAAAGCTGGGACACCGAAAGCAAATTGAACCCGAGCGATTGAACAAGAGCAACACGCCTGAGAGTGACCTTGTCACTTACCTTAATTTCACCTTTTGACAGCACACGCCCTTGCCCATTGTCCCCAAAGGTGATGTATGTCTTGGACACCACCGGGACGAGACTTGAGAACCACCCCTTGTCTCCGGTCATATGCCTCGAGCAATCGGAGTCAATCAACCAAACGTTCCTCAAGTCTCCCACCTGAAATTCAAAAATGAGAACATGAGTGAACAAACGACTCTGCACTGGGGTTAGTACCAAAAGAGTAAAACCAGTGCCGAGCCATTTGCTCCAAAGTAGGGTTAGCACAAACCAAATCATCACGCCTATCAAAGCTACCACCACGAAAACCACCACGAGAACCACCACTAGGAAACCATCCCTGTCTCGCTGGAGGAGAACGAAAGCCACGAAAGGAAGACCGTGGACCGTTCCTTCTCTCCATCTCAAAGCTACGACTCCTCCCACCCTCGTATTGGGCACGAGGTGGAGAACGCCTAGCAAACTGACCACCTGCAAACTCTCCAGACCAACCACCAGAACCGAACCGAGCATCCGCACGAGCACGGAAACCAGACCCCTGTCTGCCCAGACCTGCACTGGTTTGACCAGTGTAGCACACCGGTCTGACCGGTGTAGCCCGGCCAGCAGCACCACCTGCTACCTTCCGATCTCCCCAAGCCGGAACCGTCCTCACAATCGTCTTGGCCCTGGGCATCTCCATATGAGGCTCAAGTACACCATTGGAAGGGTGGTACTTGTCCTTGTTAGCCCACTCCTTTGCCATTCTCTCCTCACGCTTCCTCTTGAAGCAAAACTCGCCCTTGTGACCATCTCTCCCACAATAGTCACAATGAAACCTTATGGGCTTAGGCTTAGGCTTGGGATGGGGCTGCTCACTCGGTTTCTCTCCACTCGGCTTCTCAACCGGTTTCTCCTCACTAGGCTTCACACTCTCTTTCCCAAAGAACTCATTCCCCAAGTTGCTCTTGAACTTTATGGGTTTTTGGAAATCATTTGTGGAGTGGGGATATATGGGAGGATCTAGAGTTGTGTCGAGTTTGTTTCTCAGTGGGTTGGGCTTAGGAGCATAGGCATTTTTGTGGAGGTTTTTGGCGGAGCTTGGATATAACCAATCTTCTCTCCTCCCTCACCACTGGACTCTCCAACTTTCTCCGAGCCAAGCGCTTGCCCATCATAGCGCTTGTATGCCTCAATCATCATCCTAAGTTGCGGTTCAGGACCCGACAACCAACTCATCATTTTCCTCAACTCATCGTTCTCATCCTACAAGCGATCCACATAATGTGCAAGTTCCAGATTTTTCAAAGCATGCACCTCACAAGTAGAGCAAGAAGTGGGAACAGGTTCTTTCAGCTTAGCCTCAAGCGAAACCGTATAAGCATGCATCTCATCAATCTTTCCATGCAAAACAGGGCAAGAAGTGCAAGCACCTAGCAAAGCAGGTCTAGACTTAAGCTCAGCCACTTCAACCCTAAGCACATCCAGTTCATCACAAGTAGAAGCATGCTTATCCTTAAGAGCAGTAAGATCAGCTAGGTACACAGAGCAATCACAGTAATCAATCTCATCAGAAACCACAGGAGAAGCCTTAAGCGAATCAATTTCAAGCTTAGCATCTAGATTCTGGGTTTCTAGCTCAGCCACACGATTCCTAGCATCTTCTAGTGAGGCCCTAAGCTCTTTCCTCATCTTCTTGGCCTCTCTAAGCATGTCATCACGATTATCAAGCAACTTGCCAAGACGCTCATTCTCCTCACGCAAGAAAGGAAGCTCGTCACGTACCTCGTCCTCGGAGTCAGAGTCCGAGTCGCTCTGGTGACTCTTCTTGCTGCCGGAGCTACGAGCCATGCCGCAGAAGCCATCTCTCGCATAGCAGCTCAGCTCGCTCAAGTTCTTGGATGACTTCTTGTTCTTGCACTGATCACCTTCATCTTCACTGCTACTCGAGCTCGAGGAAGAGTAGGCGGAGCTGGAGTCGACGTCGCTCGCTCCGACCATCGCTCGGACCTTCCTGCCGCGACCGTCCTTCTTCCTCGTCCGTCGCTCGTCCTTGTGCTTGTTCTTGTGCTTGTGATCGTGCCTCGATCTGTACTTGGCGTCCTTGCTTGACCAGCGCTTGTAGCCGTCCTTGTAGCCGTCCTTGTTCTCCGTCTTCTCAGGGCAGTCGGCGACGAAGTGTCCCGGCTTGCCGCACTGAAAGCACGTCCGTGCTGTCCTCCTCGTGTTCACCCGGTTCTCGTGCAGCCTCTCGAACCATCTGGTCAGCAACGCCAGCTCGTCCTCTCCAAGCACGTCGAACTCCTCGTCTGGGAAAGACATCAAAGAAGACAGAGAGTACATCCTGGAGGATGTGTTAGCGTTAGACTTAGCCACTTTGCCACCGACAAGAGCAAGACTATGGGAGTCAGTCGGGCTCTCAAGATGGGCTGTCAAACCATGATCAACCTCAGCAGACTTAAGCTTCGAAAACAACTCGTTCACCGTCAGAGTGGTGTACTTCTCGGACTCAAGAATGGTCTCGACCTTTCCATCCCACACGGTACGATCCAGCGCGTGTAAGAGCTTCACAGCACTATCATGGTCATCATACGGGAGGACATCGACATTGGCCCTCATGTTGTTCACAACCACCGTGAACCGCTGGAACAAGGCATCAATAGACTCACCGGGGAGATGAGTGAAGTTCTCGTACTCTCTCCGGTAAGTCGCATACAACCGTGCCTGAACCTCAGCATTCCCAGCATGAGCATTCTTCAGCTCCAACAAATCCTACATGCTAGATCCTCTGTATGAACCCGATCAAATTCGGATTGACACAAAGCACGAAACAAGTAGTCGACTGCCTTGTTGTTGGCGTCGAACATGTCTCTCGATCCCGGAGCAAGGAAGTTCATCGGATGAACATAAGCTGTGTTCACCGTGACATCCCAAAGGATCTGACCCTTACCGCGGAGGAACGCCGCCATCCACCTCTGCCACATCTGGTAGTTTTTGCCATCAAAGTGCGGAGGACCCGAACCCCGTTCCTGGTACGCCATCCTTGGATCTTAGACTGGTTAGAATCTGAAGATCCGTAACCGGCTCTGATACCACTTGAAGGTCCGAAACGGCAAACCAGAGAGGGGGAAGTGAATGGGAGCCGATAAAAATTCTTCTCGAAGGAGATTGAAACTCCAACAAGACGAACACGACAACCAAACACGTCTCTGACTCAACTACCCAAGTTGGTCAAGACCACGTAGCCACTGGAGTGCTACTGGTCCTAGGAACCAACACACAACCTTCCGAACCAAAACACACCAACACGCACAGCAGAAACTTGCACGGCTTGCTGCCTGTGCTACACCGGTCAGACCGATGGCCTGCGCCGGTCAGACCGGTGACGCAGGTCAGACCGGTGGACAGCGCCGGTCAGGCCGGTGGCTACAGCAGCCGCGCAACAAATGTTCCAGGAAGCCTCAGTGACACCTCTAGGCCCCGGAACAAAACCACCTCCAAAACACAACCTGCACGGAAGAAGAACTTTTCACAAAGCCTAGCAAAACAACTCCAAACAGGCCAAGAACTGACCAGCAGAACCATGGGACAAAACCACACGAACACAGCAGTTCCCCGAGACAAAACCCACCAGGGGCTCACACCGGTCAGACCGGTCAAGAGCACCGGTCAGACCGGTCACGCCTGGGCAGCTCGGGATGAACAGTGCCCCGCGGGTCAACTCCCCCAAATCCAACTCCCGATCTCCCGATTCGCTCCACGGATTCGCACAAGACTTTGGGGATAGTAGGAACACCTCATGGGCACTCCATAGCCAAGTTATGGTCCACCAAAACTCGTTGAATCAAGAGGAATCGAAGGATTTCCGCCAAGAACACCACTAACCCTAGGACAACGAAAACCCCAAAATTGAGCCCCTTTACTCACGGATTTGGGAGGGGAATCAAAGGGAAAAGAACAACAAAGGGTTCATGTATACATCCCCCACCAAATCCCAAAGAGAAAGGTCTCAAAACCGCCTCAAGAAAATCGTCAAGAAAAGGCTCAGAAAAACACCAAAAAGGTGAAACGGGAAGAACTCAAACAAGCCTTGAGGAACCACGCTGAATCATCTATACATACCAAGAAGGTTCATACAAGGTCTAGCTTCCGCCCGATCATCCTTCCCTCTCACAAGATCTCACCATGAAGCTCTCAAGCTAGTCCTAGAAATTCCAAAGGAAAAATGGAAAGGGAAAATAGGAAAACAAATGAGCTAGGGTTCCAAGAGATGGCTGCCATCCTCTCACCACTTGGGTTATATGGAGGCTAGCCGAAAGACTAAATTACCCCTAAGGCCTAATACTAGGATACACACCCCCGAGGGGCACTTTGGGAACTTTGTCTTCGCACCATCGGACGGATGCCCAGCGACCTCAAACTTGCTTAGCCTCGACGCAAGCTTTGCGATCCCGACGCATGTCCTCCGCTTCGAAGTCTCCGGACTGCGTCGTCGCACACCGGTCGGACCGGTGCTTCTCACCGGTCCGACCGGTACCCACCGGTCAGACCGGTCAGACCCACCGGTCAGACCGGTCTAATGCTGCTGCACCTCCGTCTTCGGTCTTCAGTCTTGGCTTTGTGGATCAACCAAGGAACCCAGTGGTTTTCTGGTGAACCACCAGAAACCCCGCGAACTCGGTGTAGCCTCCGCCAATCACCACTCATGACTCGGCTCCCACGTAGTCCCGGCTCGACCTTGGTTTTGAGACTCCACCAAGAAACCGTCCATGACTTCATCTTGCCGTTCTTGCCACCATGCGGCCCGCGCTTGACCCCGCTGGCCAACGGGTCCCTTGAACCAAGCCTACTTGTCTTCTCCACACCTAGAGGCCTCACCGGCAACGACCTTTCGTGCTTGTTCTTCACCTGCACCAACACCAGTCAAGCCGCAACCTGCACCTGCAATACTTAGCCAAGAATCAGTCCACACCACGTTGTCAATCACTCATCTCACCAGGAAGCGACCTACCACCGGTCCTCGAACCACACATGGCTCTCAGTGAGCCGCTACCCTGCACCGGCTCAAGTCGATGACTTTGTCTTGCTTTTCTTGCCACCATGCGGCCCGCACTTGACGCCGTTCGGCCACCGGGTCCATCGAGCCGAGCCTACTTGTCTCTCCACTCCTCGGAGGCCCCGCAAGGCTAAGACCTTTCGCGCCTGCTCTTCACCTGCACCAACACGAGTCAAGCCGCAACCTGCACCTGCAATACTCGGCCAGGAGTCAGTCCACACCATGTTGTCAATCACTCATCACACCAGGGAGCGACCATCCACCGGTCCTCGGACGCTCCGGCCCTCACTCGCTTGACTTTTCTCATTATTGTCCTTTCTTGAGTTGCTTCTTGGACATGGGTTCGTGGAGCGCTGCGATGCCCGGTCCTCACCGGCAGGCTGAGGTCTGGAGGGCGATCGGAGCTCTTCAGGCAGAGGTGAGACGGAAGGAGGCGGAGCTGGCTTCACTTCATGCATCATCGGCGGAGCGCCTGGCGGCCGTCAAGGAGGAGAGGGCGACGTCGGCGATAAGGCTGGCCGAGTCCCAGCGTCAGGCGGAGAGTGCTCAGGCTGCCTTCGATGCCTTTGCTGGCGAGGTGGCTTGGAAGTAGGCCGAGCTGGAGACGCGGGTGGCCGAGCTTACCGCTGCCGCAACAAGCTCTGCTCGTGCCCTAGAGTCCACCCGCGAGCAGAACATCTCCCTACAGGACCGGCTCAACGTTGCTGTCGCCGAGCAGAGACAACTGTTGGTTGTCGCCACCGATCGCGACAGGGAGCTGACCGGTAAGCTGGTGCCTCGGGGTGGGCTCTTTCGTATTGGGTGGTCAACCTGTAGGTTAGCGTGCTTACCCCCGATTGTTTGTCCTTATAGCTGCCTGCGTGGAGATGCAGGCGTTGCGGGATCGGCGGGCTGCCGACGCAGCCAGGATGAACGAGGCCATCACCAAGCAGGAGGAGTTGACGGCACTCGTGTCGTTGCTTGCTGACGGCTTGACGGGTAAGTCGTGGTTGTAACTCGTCCCACCGGCGCCTTCTGTTGGTGCCCTTCCCATTCTTTTTGTCCTCCCGCAGAGAGGGCTGCCGCGCTCAAGCTGTCGTCCCCGGCTGTGGCCGCAGCCTGAGTGACTCTCCTGCAACGGGAAGAAACTCATCAGGCTCTTACCCATGCCGTCGTGGAGCTTCTGTGGGCATCGGTGTCGACGAAGGGCCGTCCCTGGTCGAACGCCTCGGGATGGTCGGCGGCGTCGCTCGCGCGCGGGGCATGGCTATGGCTCAGTAGTTGGTTCACCGAGCCGTGGCCATGTTCCTTTCGCACTATCCCGACCTGGACCGCGAGCTACTCGGAAAGGGGTGGGCCCCCAGGTATGAGGACCACCGTTACCCCCAGATCTCAGCAGGGTGTGTTGAGTTCGCCGGAAAGGTAGCCGACGCTGCCATGGAGGACCTGGGATGGCTCGATGATGAGCACTGATCAGGAGAAAACAGTTTAGTGGCACCCGCGGCTTACTGTTACGAATAAGTTGCGGGTTTCCTCTTTAAGCAGAGGGACTACTTTCGTTTTAAGTTTGACACTCGATCCTTTTTCCTTTCCCTTTCGTCAGGAGGCTAGGGGTCTCCGAGCCAGTAGGGCTTCCCTTAGGACGTTGCTGGTCTTGCTCCGCCCCGTAGCTGCCAGAGCGTAGGGACTCGAGAGCGTCAACCGGACGTAGTCGCGTCGGGGTATCCCGTAGGCCCAAAGCCCCCCAAGCTATCTTCGGAAGGGTCGGGTAGGTCGGCTATTGAGTTACTTTTTAAGAAAGGAGTCGTCGAGGTAACATCTGCTGCCGAGCTCTTAGAGGCGCGAGGAGATCGACCTAACCATCCCAGACGTAGCTCGTGGAACCTTGCACGTATAGCTGCGGGGGCGTCAGTACTCAGCCGAGCATAGACAGATGGTTGCGGGTTCCTTCCCTTTCGCTCTTTGAGCTAGCGGAGTGTTTCTCGAAGAAAGCTTTTTCGGAAAAAAGACTTTTTGTTTTTCAAGGGGCATGTTGCCCCTGGATGGAGCCCCCGTGCAACAAAGGATTTTAGGTCGAGGACCGTAAAATGGTTTGTTGCTTAGGATCGCTCGCATCAGGAGACCTTTTTGGCAAAAGTCGCGCTTATGATGGAAAAAACGGAAAAAGGGTGGGCACTTTTATTCATCATAAGCATAAAACAGTACACGGTACTATTGCAAGGGTAGAGACAACGTAGCTTGTCTAGGTCGATTCGACCATCGTGATGTCGTTGTTGGGATTCCCAGCCGAAGTTCCTGCAGCCATCCTTTTGGAGCGGATGAGGGCCTCTGCAAACTGGAAGCACTCAGCATCGCACTCGAAAGCGTGTTGGTACTTGGTGTCGATGGTGATGACTCCCTTGGGTCCGGGCATCTTCAGCTTGAGGTAGGTGTAGTTGGGGACCGCCATGAACTTCGCGTATGCCGGCCTCCCGAGGATCACGTGATACGTTCCCGGGAAGCCGACGACCTCGAAGGTGAGCGTTTCCTTGCGGAAATTCCCCTCGTCGCCGAAGGTGACCGGTAGGTCGATTTGTCCAAGCGGGACCGCCTCCATCCCGGGAACGACTCCATGGAATGGGGTCGAAGACGGGCGGAGCTGGGACCGCTGGATCCCCATGCTGTCGAGGGTGGACATGTAGACGATGTTGAGGCCGCTTCCTCCGTCCATGAGCACCTTGTGCACCCGCTTGGTGCCGAAGAGCGGTGCCACCACGAGGGGGTAAGCCCCCGGCTGTGGAATGTGGTCGGGGCGATCCGTCCGGTCGTACGTGACGGCCGTCTTGGACCACCGGAGGTACGAAGGCACGACCGGCTCGATGTGGTAGATCTCCTGCAGGATGCACTTATGCTTACGCCTTGGAGGACGAGCGGGTGTCCGGTCGAAAATCATCATGACAGCGCCATCTTCCTTGGGGAAATCGTCGCGCTCAGCGTTCCTGGCGGCGCTGGCGTCGGCCGCGTCTTGCGGCTTATTCTTCCCTCCGAGGTATCTCTTCATGAGGTTGCAGTCCTTCATGGCGTGCTTGACTGGGGTCTCGTGGTAAGGACAAGGTGCCTCAAGCATCTTCTCGAAGTGATCCCTCGGGGGACCAGCCTTGGGCTTAGACGGTCGTTTGTCGGCTGCCGCCACTAGGTTGCTGTTGCGTAGCTTGCGCTCTTTCTTCTTCTTCTTCTCTAGGCGAGTGGCCGGAGCCTCACCCTGCTCTTCCTCGGGCTTCCTCTTGCTAAAAGCGACGGCTTCCTCCCCGTCGGCGTGGTCAGTGACCAGGTCAAGGAGCTTGCAGATGGTTTTCGGCTTGACTCGCCCTATCCGATGGACAAGGGTCTCGCACGTGATGACCTGGTTGTCGGCCGTGTCGGGGAGCTCAGCGCAACGCTTGGAGAAGCAGCGAATGTAGTCACGGAGACTCACGCCCTTCTTTTGCCGACAATGGCGAAGTTCGCACGCATTGCCGGGCCGCACGTAGGTACCCTGGAAGTGCCCTATGAAGGCGTCCCGGAGCTGGGCCCAGCTATTGATCCTCCCTCGAGGGAGGTGCTCGAGCCAGGTACGAGCCGAGTCGGCGAGGTATAGTGGGATGCTCTTGATGATGAACAGATCGCTGGTAGCGTCGCCGTTGTGGCAGGAAGGCGATAGTCCTGAAGCCATACGCTCGGGTTGGTCTCCCCATCGTACTTCGCGACGGTGGTCGGAGCACGATACCGAGCTGGAGGGGCCGCAGCGAGGACGTTGGTGCCGAAAGCCAGTGGACCTCGGGGGTTAGGCGTCGGACTCCGGCTTCGATCCTCACTGCTATCGTAGCACCCCCCGCACCTCCGGCTGTAATCCCTTCGCGGTAGACGTTTGCCGTCCGACCCGCCTCGGGTTGCCATCCTCCCACGCGCTGAGGATGCGCCTCGGGCCTCGTGGTTGGAGTCGGCTTTGCGGCCGGTGGGCGAGCGTATGCTCTCCGCACGGTTCAGCTGCCCTGTTGGGCACGAGGACCCGCGGTGAACCGAGTGCTCCTTGTCCGGGACCCGTGCCTCGCGGCGTCAGGACGCCGAACTTTCCGCCTGCTGCTCGGCGGCCGCATTGAGGAGCGTCTGGAGGTGCTGACGGAGCTTCTTTTCCTCCGGGGTCGTAGGCTCGGGGCCAGCCCGGAGGAGTACGGCCGCAGCGGCGAGGTTCTGGGAGGCCTGCTTGGCGACGGGAGTCCCGTGAACGTCGTCGATGATGCAGCAGCGTACCTCTTGCACGCGCTCGCGCTCGGGTGTTGCCGCGGCCTCCGTGCCGAGCGCGTGGTGGAGCCTTGCCTGCTCATCCTCGAGAGCCTTCTGAGGCTCGTCCAGCTCGTCGAGGCGGGCTTGCTGTCGCTTGCAATCGTACTCGTCCTACAGAGGTTCGCCGCTAGCGGAAACGTCAGGCGATGTGGGCTCACCTTCCGCGGAGCTGTTGTCAGAGTTGTCAGAGTGGACCGCATCGGGCTGCTACTGGAGGACAAAATACTCGCGCCTCGGGTCGTGGGGCGTCGGCGCCTTCTTGCCGGGAGGCGTGCTCTCAGCCTCGTCGCAGCTCGCCTGAGAAGCCCCCGAGGGAACTGGCTATGCATCTCCCCTGGCGGCGGGAGCTTTCGCCCCGCCGCAGGGGAGCCACGCCTGCCCCTCAGGGTACACGGAGTCGTAGCAGAGCCTAAACTCGTCCCAGGTCAGTGTCTACTCCTCCTGCAGCCCGAACACGAGCATGGAGGTGGCGAACGTCGCGAAGTGGAAGATCTCCTGGGATGGATTCGGGCCTAAGGCGACCGCCATGTTGCGGCCGACCAAGTCCCAAACCCAGTCGGCGGCAGATTTCGCCGCCTGCGGCTCCTCAGACGGCTGGTCCTGAGGCGGCACGGGCATGTCGGGCTGGGATCGCGAGAACACGGCTCCAGTGGGCGACTCGACTAGATCGTCGAAGACGAAGTCCAGGGAGCCGAAGCGCAGCATGGTGGTGCGCACCGGCTACTCGTCGGAATGGGCCATCCGGACCCTTGTTTGGCGTCATGACACATGAAGTGCCCCTACCTGGCACGCCAACTGTCGGAGTTTGATACCGCCGGCAAGTAATTTTTGGTTAGAATCGTGCGTCTGATCCGGATGGTTGGGCTTAGAGACACCGGGATTATCACTACAAGAAAAACGCGGACTAGTGACGCAAAAAAAGGCCGTTTCTCATCATAAACCGCGATAAATGACGCCGGTTGTTACGAAAACTCTCCGTCATTAATCGAGCGTCACAACCGCGATTAATGATGAGACCTTATTTCCCGGTGTCATGAGTTTAATGACGCGTATAAATTCGTAACACAAAGGCGTCATAAGGTACATGCCACGTCGGACCGAGATCCATCGTGGCTCCGACGTGGCAGGGGGTTATGACGATTGCGGTTCGTCACAAATTGAGGCCCGGTCCATGTAAAAGCCTTTGTGCGCCTAATATTGTTGGGCCAATTTTAGACCGTTTCAGGTTTTCGTGTTATTTTTTTTGGCCATTCCCGAAATGTTTGTTGCACAGTACATTGGGCTATTTTATATTGGGCCCTAGCAATCTAACAAACTTGGCCCATATTGCATTATGCTTGGACATTTGATTTTGGGCATTATCCACAGGGCCTTTCCTGGGCCTCGGCCCATATTGCTTTTTTTTATCAGCCCATATTGTATTTCGCAGGGCACTGTAAACTATTCTGGCTGCTGCTGATCGCCAGCACATAATCAGACAACAAAACAAAACATTTCCCACTTCCATATAATTCACACCACATTCAGGTAATAGTTCAATCATTACAATTGTGCAATATACATCAAGTTAGCATCGAATCAAATGAACATACAACAAGTCATCAGCAACACAAGTTCACCAGGACCACACTTCTGTTGAGAGGAGGATAAACCTGGCTGAAATTTATCAAGCCTTGGATCAGATTATGCATGTCAGTTGTGCTCTTCTTCAAAGCTTCAAGCGCTTCTGTTTGAGACTTCAATGTTGTCTCCTGTTCTTGAGCCTTCAATCTCAGTTCGCGCATCTCGGCCTCCTGTTCAACAATCTTCTGCCGCAGTTGTGCCCCCCCCTTGCTTCTCATTGTTAAGTCCAGCTCGTATTTCCTGAACCTGAAGTGCAGTAGTAACCCTAGTCTTTTTCATGGAGGGCGGGCGAATGCCAGCAACCTCCTGAAAAGTCCTAGTTTGGACAACTTCTGCCACTGCTTCAGCAGTAGTCTTTCTTGGTTGGTCGCCTTTAGGTTCAGCGACAATTTGTTCCATGCGAGCCTAAAAAAGGAAATAAAATGAAAGGTTTAAAATAAAATAGTCACACATGTTTCTAGTATTGTTGCATAGAAAAATGCAAAAGCAGACAAGTACTTACAATGGCTGCCTGTACTGGAGCGGTGAAGCCATTCTTGCTGCAGTGGAAGGACTTGAAATAATCAAGTGGACTTAGCCCTTCTCCTTCAGCAGTATACTTCTGCCTCTAAATATGTTTTTAAAACAGGCATAATTATCAAAGTGCTAGCATTGTAAAATGGTTCATGAAATGAACTACAGAGCAAAAACATGACTTGTTCATCTTCTTACCACAAGATTAGCTTGTACAATGTAGCTTCGAGTTCCCGTGCGCTGATGGTACTTGACCTTTCCTCGATTACCGGTGTTTGTACTACACCTCACCTTTAGAATAATAAGAACTCGTGTAAGAAATAAGATTAAGAACAATATATAAGTACATGAAAATGTGGTAGTGTCAAGTTGAAGTTCTATCATACCCTGTGCTCAGGGGAAGACCACATGTTAACCAGTGCCTTCCATTGGGCATCGGTCAGATTGGGCACAGGAGATTTAGTGGGGACTGCATTTGCTGGAACATCATTGAAGTACTTTTGCTTCAGGCGATACCTCGCCTGTCTCTGTATCGACTTCAGCATGTCAGTGCATGCCACCCCTACAGGCTCACTGGTGGTGTCAATGTCAAATTGCCCCTAGCACAAGACAATTATCAGAAAAATGGATGACAAGAATAGATGCAAAGAACTATGGTAGTAGATGAGTGGACATATGCACACCGCTAGTTTGCCCATGTAGTTATTGAGATGGTCTTCAGTCTTTTCACCATCTTGCTGGTTCTTCTTTGGCTTGTAGTACTTCCAGCTAGGAAGGATCGGTATGTGCCCACGCACTATGATCCCACCTTCTGATGCAAACTTTGCAGCTTGCATTGGTGCCTCTGGGCGTTTGAGCCCTTCTTGAATGTGTATAGGGATCTTGCCATTTAAGCCTCGGCTAATTCGGCCCAGATCTCTACCCAATCTTCTTGAATCCCACGGCCCCCGTTGTGCTCTGGAAGGGCGTGCATCACCTAATAAGTTTGTTACAGCCATACAAGTTAATAATTTTTCGGTTGGTAATTAGGACATTCGAATATGAGATCAAATGACTTGCCTTCTGCAGTCATCGTGTCAATGATGTTCTCGTCGTGGGTTGCTGTTGCTTGGCCTTCAGTGGGCAATTCTTGTGTATCAAGAGTTGTCCCACTCCCATCAGCTAAAGCCAATTCCCTTGCCTTGGTCCTAGTCAGTCTAGGAGGCATTCTGGTAGGGTCATCTGGTGCCCGAATTCTCTTGGTCCCTCTTCCTCCACTGACAGGTAGGCTATGAGTGACCTGATTACACAAAATTCAACAAAGAAAAAGAAGATCAGAAGCAATCCTGCATAACTAGTACATGAAATGAGTTCATGATAAGACTACCTCTTGTTGACATGTCTCTGGGTCAGATTCATGTTCATCAGAAGGGTTGTACTCCGGATACGAATCATGTATTGTTGTATCATTGGTACCCTTTCTGCTTGGTCGGTCAGCTGCTAAAAGTGTTTTCATTTTCTCGATGCCAAGACTAGAGAAGAAATTGTGATTCTTCAAAACATTCATGTCCCTCTGCCTCTCGTAATCGCCGCGCTCGTCTACTTCTGTTAGGAAAGCAGAGAAACTTCTGTAAGGTTGGCCTACCACTGTAAATAAAACTAGATCTAAACACTTCTATAAGAACCAGTAGAATGTTCCTAGCCAAAACAAGATCCTGAAAAAGATGTTCCTAGTCAAAATAAGATCCTGAGAAGAAGTAGTGTAGACATGGGATCTGTCAGATCTAAAAACTTCTACAAGAACCAGTAGGATGCTCCTAGCCGAACAAGATCCTGAAAGGATGTTCCTAGTCAAAACAAGATCCTAAAAAGAACTAGGGTAGACATGGGATCTACCTGATAAAAAAAACTAGTGCACACATGAAATCTGCCACATGGGAAAACACGCAAGTACGAATCCACCGGGAAGCTGAACCGAGGAGGAAAACATTGTACCTTGTTCTGGATATTTCCTTCGTACGACCTTCCCTGTTGGTGCCATTGTGTCGTCGCCGCTGCTACTACAGAGGCAGATGGGAAAGGGGCTGAAGCTATGAGCGGTAGATTTGAGACGATGGAGGAGAGGAGGTGAAGATTTGGGCTGCCGGCGAGGAGGGAATGTGAAATGGTGGCGGAAAGATTTGCGATGGTGAGGAGAGGAGTAGAAGGGAGGGGAGGGACGGGGGCGGGGGTAATTTATCCAATTCGGTGGAGGGCTTTCTCAGATTACCAATATACCCTTTCATTATGGTGGTGACTGAAACGGGGTGCATTAGGAAGGGGGAAGCAAAAAGGACATTTAACATCTGCTTTGCCCGGGCGTCCGAAATTCCGAATATTTGAATCGCGCGCCGGTTTGTTCTGAGGGCTGGTCAGCGCTATATACTGAGGAAAAGGATGTTCCTCTAATCAAGATACTACTAGATAGGATATTCCTTGACTAGGAACTACTCATTTCGTTTATGTACTGCTCCCCTTATATTGATCAACACATCCCTTCCTTCGTCGATTCGATTCGCCTAGTACTACATGATCATGAGCACGTCACGTTGCATACTCCTCGATCATGCCCATATTGGAGATCAACACAACCCTTCCTTCGTCGATTCGATTGGCTTAGTACTACAAGATTATGAGCACGTCATGTTGCATACTCCTCGATCATGCCCACATTGGAGATCAACACAACCCTTCCATCGTCGATTCGATTGGCTTAGTACTACAGGATTATGAGCACGTCACATTGCAAACTCCTCGATCATGCCCACATTGGAGATCAACACATCCCTTCATTCGTCGATTCGATTCGCCTAGTACTACATGATCATGTGCACATCACATTGCATACTACTCGATCATGCCCACATTGGAGATCAACACATCCCTTCCTTCGTCGATTCATTCGCCCAGTACTACATGATCATGAGCACGTCACGTTGTGTACTCCTCGATCATGCCCACATTGGAGATCAACACATCCATTCCTTCGTCGATTCGTTCGGCCAGTACTACATGATCATGAGCATGTCACGTTGCATACTACTCGATCATGCCCACATTGGAGATCAACACAGCCCTTCCTTTGTCGATTTGTTCGCCTAGTACCACATGATCATGAGCACGTCACGTTGCTTACTCCTCGATCATGCCCACATTGGAGATCAACACATCCCTTCCTTCCGCGATTCGTTCGCCTAGTACTACAAGATTATGAGCATGTCACGTTGCAAACTCCTCGATCATGCCCACATTGGAGATCAACACATCCCTCCTCTCATCAAACATCGGTATTGTGACATGAATCAAGGATTACATTGAAAATTACAAACAAAAGCATGCGTAGGAAGTGTTGGGTTCGTTTTATGCATAGCACAACTCATGTATTGCGTGATGTCAAGGTCGTAGAACTCTCCGTTTTGGTTGTAGGAATCCCGCATTGATCCAAGCCATTAATCCAATCGGAGGATTCAATCGTATGGAAGTCGCAGTCTTCAACGTCACGACACAAGTACAATGTTCTACTCTGGAAACGAAGTGCTGGTACCTGTATCTCATTCTGCAACCCGGTACAAGAGTATTGGGAGTCTTCTGACTCCGGTACAATTTCATCTTGGTCAGCAATTGTGAAGACCTGAGCACAAAGCCCAGGCAAAACGATTATTTATAGCTGGTTCGCACACGTGAAGAAAAATGTATTGTTCAACTCGAATACAACAATCAAATGGAATCAATGACAATAAAAGGAATGTTTAACATTCTACCTCTTTTTCGTCGGTGTTCGAAGGAGCCGATGTAACAGGATTGTGAAGAGGGTCATCAGGAGCCGGAGCTAGAGCAGGAGCAGGAGCAGGAGCAGGAGCAGGAGCAGGAGCAGGAGAGCCTTCTTCACTAGCAGGAGCAGGAGCTGGAGCAGGAGAGCCTTCTGAGGTAGCAGGAGCAGGAGCAGGAGAGCCTTCTGAGGTAGCAGGAGCAGGAGCAGGAGCAGGAGAGCCTTCCGACGTAGCAGGAGCTGGAGCAGGATTAGCTGCACGAGAGCCTTCCGAGGTAGCTAGAGCAGGAATTTCCAGACCATTTGCTGTTGCCACCAAAGGATCTTCCTTATTCGTTTCCTCTGCTGCAATATCAGATAGAACCTTGAGTATTGTTGCATCTGCTTCCTTTTCTTCTTTGGAATCCTTTTCTGTCATCCATTGTGAACCAATTGCTGAACTGTGAGGCAGCTCATAGACTTTAGATGATTTACCCAAGTTAGCAGGAGGCATGAGTTGCAAGGGAGTCTGACCAATAGGTGCGAGTAGAGCGGGCAGTGGCGGCAAGCCGTTAATTTGGTGAAGGTGACTGAGTGAAGCATTCACATTATTCTCCATAGTGCGCTAGTGTTGTGTTACCATTTGTGCTATCTGGTCCGAGTGTGCGCGGTTTAACTCCTCCTGCTGTGCCATCCTCATCTCCATCATTTATTGGAACTTTCTCTGGTCGCGCTGATTTTCAAGGATCAGTTTCACAAAGAAGGAATATTCCATTGGTTCACTGGTTGTTGCTGGAGTGACTGGAACTGTTTCTATTTTTTTAGTGGGTAGTGATGCACCATCATGTACTCGGAGATGTCTCACTGGAGACGCCTCATTGCCTTCACTGTCTGAGGAAAAAATGTCATCAGGAGATGGCTCAATTGTAGCCCTTAGGCCACGACGTCTGTATCCTAGTCTCGCAGGCCTATATTCCTTGAAATGTGTCTCGGACATCATGTACTCGGGACGCCAATCTTTGGGTCCAGTTCGCACCCTTTCCCCATCTTCATCTACTCTGGTAAGACTACTCAGCATGAAGGAGATCCAGTGAGCATACGGCATATTTCGGGCCACGGTCAACCCATCAAGGATAACATCTTCAATCTCGGCTAAAATGAAGTCCACGATGTCGAAGGGCCGGCCAGTCATAACGTGAAGGAGAAGCCACTGCTGAAGACTAGTGATCGACTCTGCATTGCCAATCCGTGGTAACAATGTCTTCCGTAGTGCCTGGTGAACCACATTTGCCTCAGGGTTAAGCATGTCAGGCGTGTGATATGCTCGCCTACCTGTGAATGACTCAACAAAAAGTCCGGCCATCTCCTCGTCGGACGGGAACGACCCACCGAGCAAACTACGCCGAGGTGGTTCACGATCCCTGTAGACAATATTATGTAGGGATGTCTTATGGTCATACTTTCCTATTTCAAAATCCGTCAATCCAAGTTTGTCAGCAATATGGTGTCGGAAAAGAGTATACTGGCGTCCCTGAAACATGAACATGATGTACGCCCTAGTATCGGCAATGTACACAGTAGCATAAAAAACTCTCACCCAATCCTCAACATACTTATGATGCATTGAGACCAAATCAGCCAATCCGGGATGATCATCGAAGTATGCCTTAACATCCCCTCACATGGCCAACGTCATATGATCCCAATTTATAACCCTGTGCTGGTACAGTTTCATGGGCAGATATTTGAAGTTGTAATAGAAAGTTTGGTGAAGGACATTCCTAAATCTTGGTTTGACCCGTTTGTCCTTGGTTTTGTCCCACCAATGCTTCTCAGGCACCCATCTAAGACCTTTAATCATTTGGTAGGTGTGGTTGCGCAGGTCCATCATCTTAAGCGGCTCTTCCAGTGGAGGGTGAAGTTGTACCTGTTTCTCCTTCCTGGGATCTGGCGCAGGAAACTCTGAAGGGCGGGGCGGGTGATGGCCCGTGGTTGACCCACCCTGTGTGCGGCAGGAAGGTGCCGCGGTTGACCCACCCCGTTTGTGGCAGGAAGGCGCCGAGCTTGACCCACCCCGTGTGCGGCAGGAAGGCACCGAGTTTGACCCACCCCGTGTGCGGTGTGTAGGGGCAGAGGAAGAATCCCGTGCCGCAGGCCTGCACCTTAGCCTCATCTGAGGACCAGACGTGCCTTCAGAAGTCAGCTGCGACTTTCGTTGTCACTTCGCCGGAGAAGGATCAAGCGCCTTTCCATCTCTCTTGCCACCATCTCGTCCCATCTGCAATGAATTTCTCGAATTAGTGCCATTCCAAGAATTCAGCGGTGGATTGCGGTATCTGCTGGAGCCTGGAGGCGGACGCATACCTCTGATTTCGGCGACGGATTGAGGTATCCGCTGGAGGCTGCTGCAGGCGGCAGTAGCGGCAGCGGCGGAACCCTACCAAGGGGTTGCGCCTCAAGTGAGGAGACAGTAAATGGAGGGATGGCGGGTCAGCACGAGTGACACGCCGTTGGATAAAGCCATAAAGGTGTGTGTAGTGCCCAGTTGGCACCCTGTGACCAGGAAATGGGAAACGCCTTTCGTACCTGTAGTTTACAAGGAAGTTCCTCTGTTCCGATGTATACCAGACCGGACCATCCTCCGAACGTATGTCGATGAGCATGAAAGTCATAACAGGATGGTCCTGTCGTACATAATACAAAGAACCAAACAATCTATTCGCATACTTAGTCGATCATGCCCACATTGGAGATCAACACATCTCTTCCTTCGTCGATTCGATTCGCCTAGTACTACATGATCACGAGCACGTCACGTTGCATACTACTCGATCATGGCCACATTGGAGATCAACACATCCCTTCCTTCGTCGATTCGATTCTTCTAGTACTACATGATCATGAGCACGTCACGTTGCATACTCCTCGATCATGCCCACATTGGAGATCAACACATCCCTTCCTTCGTCGATTCATTCGCCTAGTACTACATGATCATGAGCACGTCACGTTGCGTACTCCTAGATAATGCCCACATTGGAGATCAACACATCCCTTCCTTCGTCGATTTGTTCGTTTAGTACTACATGATCATGAGCATGTCACGTTGTATACTCCTCGATCATGCCCACTTTGGAGATCAACACATCCCTTCCTTCGTCGATTCGTTCGCTTAGTACTACATGATCATGAGCATGTCACATTGCATAGTCCTCGATCATGCCCACAATGGAGATCAACACATCCCTTCCTTCGTCGATTCGCTCGCCTAGTACTACATGATCTTGAGCACGTCACGTTGCATACTCCTCGATCATGCCCACATTGGAGATCAACACATCCCATCCTTCGTCGATTCGTTCGCCTAGTACTACATGATCATGAGCATGTCACATTGCATACTCCTTGATCATGCCCACATTGGAGATCAACACATCCCTTCCTTCGTCGATTTGTTCGCCTAGTACTACATGATCATGAGCACATCACGTTGCATACTCCTCGATCATGCCCACATTGGAGATCAACACATCCCTTCCTTCGTCGATTCGTTCGCCTAGTACTACATGATCATGAGCACGTCACGTTGCATACTCCTCGATCATGCCCACATTGGAGATCAACACATCCCTTCCTTCGTCGTTTCGTTCGCTTAGTACTACATGATCATGAGCACGTCACGTTGCATACTCCTTGATCATGCCCACATTCGAGATCAACACATCCCTTCCTTCGTCGATTCGTTCGCCTAGTACTACATGATCATGAGCACATCACGTTGCATACTCCTCGATCATGCCCACATTGGAGATCAACACATCCCTTCCTTCGTCGTTTCGTTCGCTTAGTACTACATGATCATGAGCACGTCACGTTGCATACTCCTTGATCATGCCCACATTCGAGATCAACACATCCCTTCCTTCGTCGATTCGTTCGTCTAGTACTACATGATCTTGAGCACATCACGTTGCATACTCCTCGATCATGCCCACATTGGAGATCAACACATCCCTTCCTTCGTCGATTCGTTCGCCTAGTACTACATGATCATGAGCACATCACATTGCCTAATCCTCGATCATGCCCACATTGGAGTTCAACACATCCCTTCCTTCGTCGATTCGTTCGCCTAGTACACGTCACATTGCATACTCCTTGATCATGCCCACATTGGAGATCAACACATCCCTTCGTTCGTCAATTCGTTCGCCTAGTACTACATGATCATGAGCACATCACGTTGCATACTCCTCGATCATGCCCACTTTGGATATCAACACATCCCTTCTTTCGTCGATTCGTTCGCCTAGTACTACATGATCATGAGCACATCACGTTGCATACTCCTCGATCATGCCCACATTGGAGATCAACACATCCCTTCCTTCGTCGATTCGTTCGCGTAGTACTACATGATCATGAGCATGTCACATTGCATACTCCTCGATCATGCCCACAATGGAGATCAACACATCCCTTCCTTCGTCGATTCGTTCGCCTAGTACTACATGATCTTGAGCACGTCACGTTGCATACTCCTCGATCATGCCCACATTGGAGATCAACACATCCCTTCCTTCGTCGATTCGTTCGCCTAGTACTACATGATCATGAGCATGTCACATTGCATACTCCTCGATCAAGCCCACATTGGAGATCAACACATCCCTTCCTTCGTCGATTCGTTCGCCTAGTACTACATGATCATGAGCACGTCACGTTGCATACTCCTCGATCATGCCAACATTGGAGATCAACACATCCCTTCCTTCGTTGATTCGTTCGCGTAGTACTACATGATCATGAGCATGTCACATTGCATAGTCCTCGATCATGCCCACAATGGAGATCAACACATCCCTTCCTTCGTCGATTCGTTCGCCTAGTACTACATGATCTTGACCACGTCACGTTGCATACTCCTCGATCATGCCCACATTGGAGATCAACACATCCCATCCTTCGTCGAGTCGTTCGCCTAGTACTACATGATCATGAGCATGTCACATTGCATACTCCTCGATCATGCCCACATTGGAGATCAACACATCCCTTCCTTCGTCGATTTGTTCGCCTAGTACTACATGATCTTGAGCACATCACGTTGCATACTCCTCGATCATGCCCACATTGGAGATCAACACATCCCTTCCTTCGTCGATTCGTTCGCCTAGTACTACATGATCATGAGCACGTCACATTGCATACTCCTCGATCTTGCCCACATTGGAGATCAACACATCCCTTCCTTCGTCGATTCGTTCGTCTAGTACTACATGATCATGAGCACATCACGTTGCATACTCCTCGATCATGCCCACATTGGAGATCAACACATCCCTTCCTTCGTCGATTCGTTCGCCTAGTACTACATGATCATGAGCATGTCACGTTGCGTACTCCTCGATCATGCCCACATTGGAGATCAACACATCCCTTCCTTCGTCGATTCGTTCACTTAGTACTACATGAACATGAGCACGTCACGTTGCATACTCCTCGATCATGCCCACATTCGAGATCAACACATCCCTTCCTTCGTCGATTCATTCGCCTAGTACTACATGATCATGAGCACGTCACGTGATGTGCAACGTGATGTGTTGACTCGTTCCGTCGTCGATTCGTTCACTTAGTACTACATGATCATGAGCACGTCACGTTGCATACTCCTCGATCATGCCCACATTCGAGATCAACACATCCCTTCCTTCGTCGATTCGTTCGCCTAGGACTACATGATCATGAGCACGTCACGTTGCATACTCCCCGATCATGCCCACATTGGAGATCAACACATCCCTTCCTTCGTCGATTCGTTCGCCTAGTACTACATGATCATGAGCACGTCACGTTGCGTACTCCTTGATCATGCCCACATTCGAGATCAACACATCCCTTCCTTCGCCGATTCGTTCGCCTAGTACTACATGATCATGAGCACATCACATTGCCTACTCCTCGATCATGCCCACATTGGATTTCAAGACATCCCTTCCTTCGTCGATTCGTTCGCCTAGTACACATCACATTGCATACTCCTTGATCATGCCCACATTGGAGATCAACACATCCCTTCCTTCGTCGATTCGTTCGCCTAGTACTACATCATCATGAGCACATCACGTTGCATACTCCTCGATCATGCCCACATTGGAGATCAACACATCCCTTCCTTCGTCGATTCGTTCGCCTAGTACTACATGATCATGAGCACGTCACGTTGCGTACTCCTCGATCATGCCCACATTGGAGATCAACACATCCCTTCCTTCGTCGATTCGTTCGTCTAGTACTACAGGATCATGAGCATGTCACGTTGCATACTCCTCGATCATGCCCACATTGGAGATCAACACATCCCTTCTTTCGTCGATTCGTTCGTCTAGTACTACATGATCATGAGCACGTCACATTGCATACTACTCGATCATGCCCACATTGGAGATCAACACATCCCTTCCTTCGTCGATTCGTTCGCTGAGTACTACATGATGATGAGCACGGCACGTTGCATACTCCTCGATCATGCCCACATTGGAGATCAACACATCCCTTCCTTCGTCGATTCGTTCGCCTAGTACTACATGATCATGAGCACGTCACATTGCATACTCCTCGATCATGCCCACATTGGAGATCAACACATCCCTTCCTTCGTCGATTCGTTCGCTGAGTACTACATGATCATGAGCACGTCACGTTGCATACTCCTCGATCATGCCCACATTCGAGATCAACACATCCCTTCCTTCGTCGATTCGTTCGCCTAGTACTACATCATCATGAGCACATCACGTTGCATACTCCTCGATCATGCCCACATTGGAGATCAACACATCCCTTCCTTCGTCGATTCGTTCGCCTAGTACTACATGATCATGAGCACGTCACGTTGCGTACTCCTCGATCATGCCCACATTGGAGATCAACACATCCCTTCCTTCGTCGATTCGTTCGCCTAGAACTACATGATCATGAGCACATCACATTGCCTACTCCTCGATCATGCCCACATTGGAGTTCAACACATCCCTTCCTTCGTCGATTCATTCGCCTAGTACACGTCACATTGCATACTCCTTGATCATGCCCACAATGGAGATCAACACATCCCTTCCATCGTCGATTCGTTCGCCTAGTACACGTCACGTTGCATACTCCTCGATCATGCCCACATTGGATATCAACACATCCCTTCTTTCGTCGATTCGTTCGCCTAGTACTACATGATCATGAGCACATCACGTTGCGTACTCCTCGATCATGCCCACATTGGAGATCAACACATCCCTTCCTCCGTCGATTCGTTCGCGTAGTACTACATGATCATGAGCATGTCACATTACATACTCCTCGATCATGCCCACAATGGAGATCAACACATCCCTTCCTTCGTCGATTCGTTCGCCTAGTACTACATGATCATGAGTATGTCACATTGCATTCTCCTCGATCATGCCCACATTGGAGATCAACACATCCCTTCCTTCGTCGATTCGTTCGCCTAGTACTACATGATCATGAGCACGTCACGTTGCGTACTCCTCGATCATGCCCACATTGGAGATCAACACATCCCTTCCTTCGTCGATTCGTTCGCCTAGTACTACATGATCATGAGCACATCACATTGCCTACTCCTCGATCATGCCCACATTGGAGTTCAACACATCCCTTCCTTCGTCGATTCGTTCGCCTAGTACTTCATGATCTTGAGCACGTCACGTTGCATACTCCTCGATCATGCCCACATTGGAGATCAACACATACCTTCCTTCGTCGATTCGTTCGCCTAGTACTACATGATCATGAGCACATCACGTTGCATACTCCTCGATCATGCCCACATTGGAGATCAACACATCCATTCCTTCGTCGATTCGTTCGCCTAGTACTACATGATCATGAGCACGTCACGTTGCATACTCCTCGATCATGCCCACATTGGAGATCAACACATCCCTTCCTTCGTCGATTCGTTCGCCTAGTACTTCATGATCTTGAGCACGTCACGTTGCATACTCCTCGATCATGCCCACATTGGAGATCAACACATACCTTCCTTCGTCGATTCGTTCGCCTAGTACTACATGATCATGAGCACATCACGTTGCATACTCCTCGATCATGCCCACATTGGAGATCAACACATCCATTCCTTCGTCGATTCGTTCGCCTAGTACTACATGATCATGAGCACGTCACGTTGCATACTCCACGATCATGCCCACATTGGAGATCAACACATCCCTTCCTTCGTCGATTCGTTCATCTAGTACTACATGATCATGAGCACATCACGTTGCATACTCCTCGATCATGCCCACATTGGAGATCAACACATCCCTTCCTTCGTCGATTCGTTCGCCTAGTACTACATGATCATGAGCACGTCACGTTGCATTCTCCTCGATCATGCCCACATTGGAGATCAACACATTCCTTCCTTCGTCGATTCGTTCGCTTAGTAATACATGATCATGAGCACGTCACGTTGCATACTCCTCGATCATGCCTACATTCGAGATCAACACATCCCTTCCTTCATCGATTCGTTCGCCTAGTACTACATGATCATGAGCACGTCACGTTGCATACTCCTCGATCATGCCCACATTGGAGATCAACACATCCCTTCTTTCGTCGATTCGTTCGCCTAGTACTACATGATCATGAGCACGTCACGTTGCGTACTCCTCGATCATGCCCACATTGGAGATCAACACATCCCTTCCTTCGTCGATTCGTTCGCCTAGTACTACATGATCATGAGCACATCACATTGCCTACTCCTCGATCATGCCCACATTGGAGATCAACACATCCCTTCCTACGTCGATTCGTTCGCGTAGTACTACATTATCATGAGCATGTCACATTGCATAGTCCTCGATCATGCCCACAATGGAGATCAACACATCCCTTCCTTCATTGATTCGTTCGCCTAGTACTACATGATCATGAGCACGTCACGTTGCATACTCCTCGATCATGCCCACATTGGAGATCAACACATCCCTTCCTTCGTCGATTCGTTCGCCTAGTACTACATGATCATGAGCATGTCACATTGCATACTCCTCGATCAAGCCCACATTGGAGATCAACATATCCCTTCCTTCGTCAATTCGTTCGCCTAGTACTACATGATCATGAGCACATCACGTTGCATACTCCTCGATCATGACCACATTGGAGATCAACACATCCCTTCCTTCGTCGATTCGTTCACCTAGTACTACATGATCATGAGCACGTCACGTTGCATACTCCTCGATCATGCCCACATTGGAGATCAACACATCCCTTCCTTCGTCGATTCGTTCGCCTAGTACTACATGATCATGAGCACATCACGTTGCATACTCCTCGATCATGCCCACATTGGAGATCAACACATCCCTTCCTTCGTCGATTCGTTCGCCTAGTACTACATGATCATGAGCACGTCACGTTGCATACTCCTCGATCATGCCCACATTGGAGATCAACACATCCCTTCCTTCGTCGATTCGTTCGTCTAGTACTACATGATCATGAGCACATCACGTTGCATACTCCTCGATCATGCCCACATTGGAGATCAACACATCCCTTCCTTCGTCGATTCGTTCGCCTAGTACTACATGATCATGAGCACGTCACGTTGCATACTCCTCGATCATGCCCACATTGGAGATCAACACATCCCTTCCTTCATCGATTCGTTCGCCTAGTACTACATGATCATGAGCACGTCACGTTGCATACTCCTCGATCATGCCCACATTGGAGATCAACACATCCCTTCCTTCGTCGATTCGTTCGCCTAGTACTACATGATCATGAGCACGTCACGTTGCATACTCCTCGATCATGCCCACATTGGAGATCAACACATCCCTTCCTTCGTCGATTCGTTCGCTGAGTACTACATGATCATGAGCACGTCACGTTGCATACTCCTCGATCATGCCCACATTGGAGATCAACACATCCCTTCCTTCGTCGATTCGTTCGTCTAGTACTACATGATCATGAGCACGTCACGTTGCCTACTCCTCGATCATGCCCACATTGGAGATCAACACATCCCTTCCTTCGTCGATTCGTTCGCTGAGTAGTACATGATCATGAGCACGTCACGTTGCATACTCCTCGATCATGCCCACATTGGAGATCAACACATCCCTTCCTTCGTCGATTCGTTCGCCTAGTACTACATGATCATGAGCACGTCACGTTGCATACTCCTCGATCATGCCCACATTGGAGATCAACACATCCCTTCCTTCGTCGATTCGTTCGCTGAGTACAACATGATCATGAGCACGTCACGTTGTATACTCCTCGATCATGCCCACATTCGAGATCAACACATCCCTTCCCTCGTCGATTCGTTCGCCTAGTACTACATCATCATGAGCACATCACGTTGCATACTCCTCGATCATGCCCACATTGGAGATCAACACATCCCTTCCTTCGTCGATTCGTTCGCCTAGTACTACATGATCATGAGCACGTCACGTTGCGTACTCCTCGATCATGCCCACATTGGAGATCAACACATCCCTTCCTTCGTCGATTCGTTCGCCTAGTACTACATGATCATGAGCACATCACATTGCCTACTCCTCGATCATGCCCACATTGGAGTTCAACACATCCCTTCCTTCGTCGATTCGTTCGCCTAGTACACGTCACATTGCATACTCCTTGATCATGCCCACATTGGAGATCAACACATCCCTTCCTTCGTCGATTCGTTCGCCTAGTACACGTCACGTTGCATACTCCTCGATCATGCCCACATTGGATATCAACACATCCCTTCTTTCGTCGATTCGTTCGCCTAGTACTACATGATCATGAGCACGTCACGTTGCATACTCCTCGATCATGCCCACATTGGAGATCAACACATCCCTTCCTTCGTCGATTCGTTCGCGTAGTACTACATGATCATGAGCATGTCAGATTGCATACTCCTCGATCATGCCCACAATGGAGATCAACACATCCCTTCCTTCGTCGATTCGTTCGCCTAGTACTACATGATCTTGAGCACGTCATGTTGCATACTCCTCGATCATGCCCACATTGGAGATCAACACATCCCTTCCTTCGTCGATTCGTTCGCCTAGTACTACATGATCATGAGCATTTCACATTGCATACTCCTCGATCATACCCACATTGGAGATCAACACATCCCTTCCATCGTCGATTCATTCGCCTAGTACGACATGATCATGAGCACGTCACGTTGCGTACTCCTCGATCATGCCCACATTGGAGATCAACACATCCCTTCCTTCGTCGATTCGTTCGCCTAGTACTACATGATCATGAGCACATCACATTGTCTACTCCTCGATCATGCCCACATTGGAGTTCAACACATCCCTTCCTTTGTCGATTCGTTCGCCTAGTACACGTCACATTGCATACTCCTTGATCATGCCCACATTGGAGATCAACACATCCCTTCCTTCGTCGATTCGTTCGCCTAGTACACGTCACGTTGCATACTCCTCGATCATGCCCACATTGGATATCAACACATCCCTTCTTTTGTCGATTCGTTCGCCTAGTACTACATGATCATGAGCACATCATGTTGCATACTCCTTGATCATGCCCACATTGGAGATCAACACATCCCTTCATTCGTCGATTCGTTCGCCTAGTACTAAATGATCATGAGCACGTCACGTTGCATACTCCTCGATCATGCCCACATTGGAGATCAACACATCCCTTCCTTCGTCGATTCGTTCGCTAAGTACTACATGATCATGAGCACGTCACATTGCATACTCCTCGATCATGCCCACATTCGAGATCAACACATCCCTTCCTTCGTCGATTCGTTCGCCTAGTACTACATGATCATGAGCACATCACGTTGCATATTCCTCGATCATGCCCACATTGGAGATCAACACATCCCTTCCTTCGTCAATTCGTTCACCTAGTACTACATGATCATGAGCACGTCACGTTGCGTACTCCTCGATCATGCCCACATTGGAGATCAACACATCCCTTCCTTTATCGATTCGTTCGCCTAGTACTACATGATCATGAGCACATCACATTGCCTACTCCTCGATCATGCCCACATTGGATTTCAAGACATCCCTTCCTTCGTCGATTCGTTCGCCTAGTACACATCACATTGCATACTCCTTGATCATGCCCACATTGGAGATCAACACATCCCTTCCTTCGTCGATTCGTTCGCCTAGTACACGTCACGTTGCATACTCCTCGATCATGCCCACATTGGATATCAACACATCCCTTCTTTCATCGATTCGTTAGCCTAGTACTACATGATCATGAGCACGTCACGTTGCATACTCCTCGATCATGCCCACATTGGAGATCAACACATCCCTTCCTTCGTCGATTCGTTCGCGTAGTACTACATGATCATGAGCATGTCACATTGCATAGGCCTCGATCATGCCCACAATGGAGATCAACACATCCCTTCCTTAGTCGATTCGTTCGCCTAGTACTAAATGATCATGAGCACGTCACGTTGCATACTCCTCAATCATGCCCACATTGGAGATCAACACATCCCTTCCTTCGTCGATTCGTTCGCGTAGTACTACATGATAATGAGCATGTCACATTGCATACTCCTCGATCATGCCCACATTGGAGATCAATACATCCCTTCCTTCGTCGATTCATTCGCCTAGTACTACATGATCATGAGCACGTCACGTTGCATACTCCTATATAATGCCCACATTGGAGATCAACACATCCCTTCCTTCGACGATTTGTTCGTTTAGTACTACATGATCATGAGCACGTCACATTGCATAGTCCTCGATCATGCCCACAATGGAGATCAACACATCCCTTCCTTCGTCGATTCGTTCGCCTAGTACTACATGATCTTGAGCACGTCACGTTGCATACTCCTCGATCATGCCCACATTGGAGATCAACACATCCCATCCTTCGTCGATTCGTTCGCCTAGTACTACATGATCATCAGCATGTCACATTGCATACTCCTCGATCATGCCCACATTGGAGATCAACACACCCCTTCCTTCGTCGATTTGTTCGCCTAGTACTACATGATCATGAGCACATCAAGTTGCATACTCCTCGATCATGCCCACATTGGAGATCAACACATCCCTTCCTTCGTCGATTCATTCGCCTAGTACTACATGATCATGAGCACGTCACGTTGCATACTCCTCGATCATGCCCACATTGGAGATCAACACATCCCTTCCTTCGTCGATTCGTTCGTCTAGTACTACATGATCATGAGCACATCACGTTGCATACTCCTCGATCATGCCCACATTGGAGATCAACACATCCCTTCCTTCATCGATTCGTTCGCCTAGTACTACATGATCATGAGCACGTCACGTTGCATACTCCTCGATCATGCCCACATTGGAGATCAACACATCCCTTCCTTTGTCGATTCGTTCGCTTATTACTACATGATCATGAGCACGTCACGTTGCATACTCCTCGATCATGCCCACATTCGAGATCAACACATCCCTTCCTTCATCGATTCGTTCGCCTAGTACTACATGATTATGAGCACGTCATGTTGCATACTCCTCGATCATGCCCACATTGGAGATCAACACATCCCTTCCTTCGTCGATTCGTTCGCTTAGTACTACATGATTATGAGCACGTCACGTTGCATACTCCTCTATCATGCCCACATTGGAGATCAACACATCCCTTCCTTTGTCGATTCGTTCGCCTAGTACTACATGATCATGATCACGTCACGTTGCATACTCCTCGATCATGCCCACATTGGAGATCCACACATCCCTTGTTTCGTCGATTCGTTCGCCTAGTACTACATGATCATGAGCACGTCACGTTGCATACTCCTCGATCATGCCCACATTGGAGGTCAACACATTCCTTCCGTCGTCGATTCGTTCGCCTAGTACTACATAATCATGAGCACGTCACGTTGCATACTCCTCGATCATGCCCACATTGGAGATCAACACATCCCTTCTTTCGTCGATTCGTTCGCCTAGTACTACATGATCATGAGCACGTCACGTTGCATACCCCTCGATCATGCCCACATTGGAGATCAACACATCCCTTCCTTCGTCGATTCGTTCGCCTAGTACTACATGATCATGAGCACGTCACGTTGCATACCCCTCGATCATGCCCACATTGGAGATCAACACATCCCTTCCTTCGTCGATTCGTTCGCCTAGTACTACATGATCATGAGCACGTCACGTTGCATACTCCTCGATCATGCCCACATTGGAGATCAACACATCCCTTCTTTCGTCGATTCGTTGGCCTAGTACTACATGATCATGAGCACGTCACGTTGCATACTCCTCGATCATGCCCACATTCGAGATCAACACATCCCTTTCTTCGTCGATTCGTTCACCTAGTACTACATGATCATGAGCACGTCACGTTGCATACTCCTCGATCAAGCCCACATTGGAGATCAACACATCCCTTCCTTTGTCGATTCGTTCGCCTAGTACTACATGATCATGAGCACGTCACGTTGCGTACTCCTGGATCATGCCCACATTGGAGATCAACACATCCCTTCCTTCGTCGATTCGTTCGCCTAGTACTACATGATCATGAGCACATCACATTGCCTACTCCTCGATCATGCCCACATTGGAGTTCAACACATCCCTTCCTTCGTCAATTCGTTCACCTAGTACACGTCACATTGCATACTCCTTGATCATGCCCACATTGGAGATCAACACATCCCTTCCTTCGTCGATTCGTTCGCCTAGTACACGTCACGTTGCATACTCCTCGATCATGCCCACATTGGATATCAACACATCCCTTCTTTCGTCGATTCGTTCGCCTAGTACTACATGATCCTGAGCACGTCACGTTGCATACTCCTCGATCATGCTTACATTGGAGATCAACACATCCCTTCCATCGTGGATTCGTTTGCGTAGTACTACATGATCATGAGCATGTCACATTGCATACTCCTCGATCATGCCCACATTGGAGATCAATACATCCCTTCCTTCGTCGATTCGTTCGCCTAGTACTACATGATCATGAGCACATCACGTTGCATACTCCTCGATCATGCCCACATTGGAGATCAACACATCCCTTCCTTCGTCGATTCGTTCGCCTAGTACTACATGATCATGAGCACGTCACGTTGCGTACTCCTCGATCATGCCCACAATGGAGATCAACACATCCCTTCCTTCGTCGATTCGTTCGCCTATTACTACATGATCATGAGCACATCACGTTGCATACTCCTCGATCATGCCCACATTGGAGATCAACACATCCCTTCCTTTGTCGATTCGTTCGCCTAGTACTACATGATCATGAGCACGTCACGTTGCATACTCCTCCATAATACCCACATTGGAGAACAACACATCCCTTCTTTCGTCGATTCATTTGCCTAGTACTACATGATCTTGAGCACGTCACATTGCATACTCCTCGATCATGCCCACATTGGAGATCAACACATCCCTTGCTTCGTCGATTCGTTCGTCTAGTACTACATGATCATGAGCACATCACGTTGCATACTCCTCGATCATGCCCACATTGGAGATCAACACATCCCTTCCTTCGTCGATTCGTTCGCCTAATACTACATGATCATGAGCACGTCACATTGCATACTCCTTGATCATGCCCACATTGGAGATCAACACATCCCTTCCTACGTCGATTCGTTCGCTTTAGTACTACATGATCATGAGCACGTCACGTTGCATACTCCTCGATCATGCCCACATTCGAGATCAACACATCCCTTCCTTCGTCGATTCGTTCGCCTAGTACTACATGATCATGAGCACGTCACGTTGCGTACTCCTCGATCATGCCCACATTGGAGATCAACACATCCCTTCCTTCATCGATTCGTTCGTCTAGTACTACATGATCATGAGCACATCACGTTGCATACTCCTCGATCATTCCCACATTGGAGATCAACACATCCCTTCCTTCGTCGATTCGTTCGCGTAGTACTACATGATCATGAGCATGTCACATTGCATACTCCTCGATCATGCCCACATTGGAGATCAACACATCCCTTCCTTTGTCGATTCGTTCGCCTAGTACTACATGATCATGATCACGTCACGTTGCATACTCCTCGATCATGCCCACATTGGAGATCAACACATCCCTTCTTTCGTCGATTCGTTCGCCTAGTACTACATGACCATGAGCACGTCACGTTGCATACTCCTCGATCATGCCCACATTGGAGATCAACACATCCCTTCCATCGTCGATTCGTTCGCCTAGTACTACATGATGATGAGCACGTCACGTTGCATACTCCACGATCATGCCCACATTGGAGATCAACACATCCCTTCTTTCGTCGATTCGTTCGCCTAGTACTACATGATCATGGGCACGTCACGTTGCATACCCCTCGATCATGCCCACATTGGAGATCAACACATCCCTTCCTTCGTCGATTCGTTCGCCTAGTACAACATGATCATGAGGACGTCACGTTGCATACTCCTCGATCATGCCCACATTGGAGATCAACACATCCCTTCCTTCGTCTATTCGTTCGCCTAGAATTACATGATCATGAGCACGTCACGTTGCGTACTCCTCGATTATGCCCACATTGGAGATCAACACATCCCTTCCTTCGTCGATTCGTTCGCCTAGTACTACATGATCATGAGCACGTCACGTTGCGTACTCCTCGATCATGCCCACATTGGAGATCAACACATCCCTTCCTTCGTCGATTCGTTCGCCTAGTACTACATGATCATGAGCACATCACGTTGCATACTCCTCGATCATGCCCATATTTGAGATCAACACATCCCTTCCTTTGTGGATTCGTTCGCCTAGTACTACATGATCATGAGCACATCACGTTGCATACTCCTCAATCATGCCCACATTGGAGATCAACACATCCCTTCTTTCATCGATTCGTTCGCCTAGTACTATATGATCATGAGCACGTCACGTTGCATACTCCTCGATCATTCCCACATTGGAGATCAACACATCCCTTCCTTCACGATTCGTTCGCCTAGTACTACATGATCATGAGCACGTCACGTTGCATACTCCTCGATCATGCCCACATTGGAGATCAACACATCCGTTCCTTCGTCGATTCGTTCGCCTAGTACTACATGATCATGAGCAGGTCATGTTGCATACTCCTCGATCATGCCCACATTGGAGATCAACACATCCCTTCCTTCGTCGATTCATTCGCTTAGTACTACATGATCATGAGCACGTCACGTTGCATACTCCTCGATCATGCCCACATTCGAGATCAACACATCCCTTCCTTCGTCGATTCGTTCGCCTAGTACTACATGATCATGAGCACGTCACGTTGCATACTCCTCGATCATGCCCACATTGGAGATCAACACATCCCTTCCATCGTCGATTCGTTCGCCTAGTACTACATGATCATGAGCACGTCACGTTGCATACTCCTCGATCATGCCCACATTGGAGATCAACACATCCCTTCTTTCGTCGATTCGTTCCCCTAGTACTACATGATCATGAGCACGTCACGTTGCATACTCCTCGATCATGCCCACATTCGAGATCAACACATCCCTTCCTTCATCGATTCGTTCGCCTAGTACTACATGATCATGAGCACGTCACGTTGCATACTCCTCGATCATGCCCACACTGGAGATCAACACATCCCTTCCTTCGTCAATTCGTTCGCCTAGTACTACATGATCATGAGCACGTCACGTTGCGTACTCCTCGATCATGCCCACATTGGAGATCAACATATCCCTTCCTTCGTCAATTCGTTCGCCTAGTTCACGTCACGTTGCATACTCCTCGATCATGCCCACATTGGAGATCAACACATCCCTTCCTTCGTCGATTCGTTCGCCTAGTACTACATGATCATGAGCACGTCACGTTGCGTACTCCTCGATCATGCCCACATTGGAGATCAACACATCCCTTCCTTCGTCGATTCGTTCGCCTAGTACTACATGATCATGAGCACGTCACGTTGCATACTCCTCGATCATGCCCACATTGGAGATTAACACATTCAGGTAGCCCAACAGGACGTTCCGTTGTTTTATAATACAACGTACCGGATAATCGGCATCCCCATGCGGGATCGTATTTTGTAAAGATACAACAGGAAGTTCCGATGCTACATAATACAGTGAACTGGATAGTAGGCACCTACGGCAGGTTTAATATTCAGGAAAGTGCACTTGAACTACATATAAATTACATATAAATCATAAGGTCCACATGATTTCAGTTCGGATCTACTTAAACATTTACTGATTTGATATCCTAGTCATCATCACTATCATCGGCAGCATTTTCATCTTCATCGACGTATTGCCATAGAGTGTCGTCATCCTCATGTTCAGAATTGAATCCATCCACATCAGACAGCTCCTGCTGACGAATTGCGTCAACTTCAGCAGCTGCAACCACAGTCTCCTCGCCAGTAATAGGCACCGGAACCTCCGAACCATTACCGAGACCATCATCAAGTATAACATCATGCAAGGTTTGGTCAATTCATCATCTTGATATGCAAGTACCATGCCAGTGGGAGCTATGTCCTCCTCATTTTCATTATAGCTCCACAAATGCATGTGCTCAAATTTTTGCACCACTCTCCATGAGTGTTGTAGTAGGGTGTCTGGCAAGTAAAAGACCTTCGTTGCTTGTTCAGCAAGAATGTAGGGATCATCTTGGTACCAGTAATCTCCAGCATTGACACTTGTGAAGTAACCATCATTTCTAATCTTCGGTTCCTTCTTGGTCCCTTCCAGATCATACCAGTCAACCTGGAATAAAACAACAGTTCGATCTCTGTCAAGCCCCGAGTTGTACCGCAGCTCAATAATGTCTCTTAGTGAACCATAAAACTCAATTTCTTTAATGTCTTTATGTGATCCTGTAGTCATGATTCCACTGTTCTGTGTCTTCCTATTTCCCTCTCGGGCCTTGGTGTGGTACCGGACACCGCCTACAATACATGCTGTATAAGTTTTTGCTCGTCGGTCTGGTTCAGCTGATAATGCATATAGGTTGTCGTCGCTCACTGGATTGTTTGTAATCTGTACAGAAGAGCCATAGTTTTTTTTAATATAGTCTTATGTAAAGGTCCTCACAAGGTAATATAAGCTAGCTACCAAACAAAAAATATGAATACTAACATGCAATCTAAACCAGTGCCGAAATTCTGTAGCAATTCGACGATCAATATCCCCGTCCGACACACCTTTCGCTTTTAATTCATTCTTGAACACTCTGCAAAGTAGTACCATCTCAAAGTTAGAACGAAATAATTGTAGTTCTATCATTGCAATGGTGATTTACTTACTCGATATATGGCTTCACCTCTTCGCAATTGTTTAGCACATACCAAACCACCTTGTCGTACTTTGACCCAAGCCAACAAGTGGTCCCTGCTCCAAGTACTTGAACATTGTGATCGAAACAGGATGTTCCATCTACAAACAAATCAGCATTCTCTCTGTTCCTTCCAACCTGATTGAATCATGTGGCCACATCATCAGCCGCGAAGTACCTAGAGCAAAATGCCAAGGCCTCATTAGCAACATATGCTTCTGCAATGGATCCTTTAGGCCTAGCTTGGTTTCTCACTGAACGCTTCAATGTGCATAGCCTTCTTTCGACAGGATACATCCATCCATATTGTACTGGACCTCTCTGGAATGCTTCCTCAGGCAAATGGACAGCCAAGTGGACCATAACATCAAAGAAGGCAGGAGGGAAAATTTCTCAAGCTTGCACAAAATTATTGGGATATCTGTTTTCAGTTTTTGCAAGACATCCAACTTCAGAGTTTTGCAACATAGTTGCCGAAAGAAGTTTCCTATTTCTGCAATAGCTGTGTATATCTCTTTGTCCACTAAACCGCGAAGACAAGCCGGCAAAACCCTTTGGAGTAGGATATGACAATCATGAGTTTTCAGTCTTTGTAGTTTGCATCCATCTGCAGCAATACACCTAGCTAAGTTTGAAGCATATCCATCTGGCAACTTCTCTGAACTTATAAAATCACAAAACAGCTTCTGTTTCGTTTTTTGAAAGTACATACGGAGCTTCTGGCATTTTGCATGACTCACCATCCTCGGTTGCCACCATGTGTAGATTTGATCTTACGCCCATCTCTTCCAAATCAACCCTAGCATTGATGGTGTCCTTTGTCTTCCCAGCATTTTTAAGCAACATTCCAATAAGGTTTTCACATATGTTTTTCTCAATGTGCATCACATCAAGGTTATGTGCCAACTTCAGAGATGACCAGTACGGCAAGTCCCACAAACAAACCCTTCGGCTCCAGCACTGTCCGGATTCCCGCTTCCTTTTCTTTCCTTGAGGTAGAGGATGCTTTCCTGGTCTAACGTCTTTAACCTTCTCCAGTTGCTGCTTCAGCTCCTCATGGGTAAACTGCTCTGGCTTTTCTCAGTTTTCAACAGTACCATCAAAATCTGCTCTCTTTCTTCTCCATGGATGGTCAGTTGGAAGGAAACGACGATGCCCAATGTAACATATCTTGTTCTTCAATCTCCTTGAGCAAGGATCCTTGTCACAACGCACACATGCAAAATAGCCTTTCGTGACTCGCCCAGACAACATGCTCAATGCTAGATAATCATGTATGCACCAAAGAACTGCAGCACGTAGTTTAAATCCTTTACTCTCAACAGCATCGATTGCCCATACACCCTTCCAAAGTTGCTGCAGCTCTTCGACGAGAGGTTCCATGAAGATATCAAAATCCTTTGATGGAGAACTCAGCCCAGGGATCAATAAGGCCATCATGAAGTTTGATTCTTCCATGCATACCCATGGTGGCATGTTATACGGCACAACAAATACTGGCCACATACTATATGAGTTGTTCATGTTGCCAAATGGATTGAAACCATCGGTTGCAAGACCAAGTCTAAGGTTCCTAGCATCTTTTGCAAATCCTTTCCATCTTTTATTGAATTCTTTCCATGCCTCACGATCAGCTGGATGGCTAAGCTCATTGTCCACCTATTTTCACTTCGACTCGTGCCATCGTGCATCCTTTGCTGTTTTTGATGAAAGAAACATCCTCTTCAACCTGGCAATCAGCGGAAAATGCCTCAATACCTTTTGAGGAACACGCTTGTTCGTGTCTGCATCCTTTCATCTTGAATCCGCTTCACAACATACTGGGCACACATCAAGTTTGACATACTTCTCCTTGCGAAACAATATACAATTATTTTTGCAAATATGGATTTTTTCATAGCCGAGTCCCATGGAACGTATGTACTTCATTGCCGCATCGAAAGAGTCTGGAAGACACGCTTCTAGGAATCCTTTTTGTAACAAATTCATCATTGCATTGAATGCGACGTTGCTCATCCGACTGAAAGACTTTATATGAAGTAACTTGACAACAAATGTAAATTGTGCATATGAAGATGTCGGTGACACCTTACGGTTCAGATGTTCCTTCACAAATTCATACATTTTCTCACCGAGCACCTAACCCTTGCCCAAGTCAGCAATCAATTCAGGCATCCCATCGTCTCCAGGGCCTTCATCCTCCTCCATACCTGATATGTATTGGTTTTCCTGGATCGTTTCCTGATCACCACCATCCCGTGGAGCTGCATTATCCACATCCCCCTCTGCATCCAGTAGAATTGTGTTATCATGTACATTTTCATCATCGTCAACCATATCCTCCAAAGCTTCTCCATGATGGATCCACCTAGTGTAAGTGGTTGCCATCCCACTCACAAGTAAGTGAACTCCAATTCGCTCTATAGTCCCTGTAGAGTTATTGAGGCATCGACGACACGGGCATAGTATTTCTTCGTCCTCAACGTATCTTGTCCGAAGAAATGCCAAGAAATCCTGGACCCCTTTCTCATGATCGGTGGTAAAACCAGTACAACTGGTTATCCAGCGTCTATCCATCTGGAAAGTTTTTGGCGAATCCAACTCAAAATTACTGACCACAGAACGGATCGAAAAGGAGAACATTCTGCGAAATGAAATTTTCCAGATTGAACACAAAATTACTTACCAGATTGACACGCCGCTGCAGCAAGTATCACCCAGGTTGCGCCCGTAGGAGTGAGCAGCCGTTGGAAGTCGCAAATCACCGTCGGAATGATCCGTTTTGGTAGCCTACTCACCTCTCCGTTCTTCGTTTTCCCGTTTCGGGCTGCGGGCTGCGGGAAAACTATTTTTTTGCTACAGCGCGGGCTTTTCTCCCACCAACTTATCAGAACAACCGCTCCGTGTTGTGGTTGGGGTGGAAAGTGTTTCTCATTAATTGACACAACCAAGAGGTGGTGCAGTGGTAGATAGTGCTGTCTCGTTCCTATAGGTCTTTAGTTCGAACCCTTGCTATGGCAAATTGTTTTTGCAACATTTCATGACCAACAGTAGGAAACAAGCAGTTTCGCGATCGTTACTCAGGAAGGTCCTTCCAGCAAAACATCAACAGAACAGACCAGCAAAACATCAGCAAAATTAATTTAGAATGGTGAGTATGCTCGACTCAATTTGAAACAGATTAAACCAAATCGGCATAATAAGATGGAATCTCATAGCACTCATCACCACAAAGTTCACACCACCAGCAAGTAGCAAACACAAAAATACAAACAAATTCATCATCACAAAGTACACACCACCTCTGAACCATCTAGCTAGCAGTAACACCAGACATGTTTTATCGATTGTCTGCAGCTCAGTCAGAGTATATTTGCTCTTTCTTTCAACAGGGCATTCTCCACTAACAATTGCTGATTCTCTTTCAGCTGGTCATGCTGCTGCTGTAACAATTGATTAACATGGCCCCTCTCTTTGGTCAGCTCTTCCATCAGGGCAATGTTCTCCTGCTGTAACAATGCCATTTGATTTAGCTGGTCTTTCTCCTATTGCAGTAATTGATTCATCTCTTTCAGTTGTTCATTCTGCTGCTGTACCGATTCCTCATACAGGCGCTTGTAATTTAGAGCCTCTTGCAGGTCTCTCTTCACCTTCTGCAGCTCAGCTTTAGTGGATTCAAGCACCTCCAAAAGCTAGAAAAATACAAGAACCTATCAATCCATCAAACTATGCAAACTGAAAACTAACTGAATCAACTTCTAACACCAATTGCAATTCAAATCTGAGTGTACGATGAAATCAGCTCAGCTATTCAGTGGATTCAAGTACCTCCAGAAGCTAGAAAAATACAAGAGCCTATCAATCCATCAAACGATGCAAACTGAAAATTAACCGAATCAACTTCTAACACCAATTGCAATTCAAATCTGAGTGTACGATGAAATATGAATCTATTGTATATGGTCATCCATCCTCTAGATCCCCACACTAGAAACCCCATCCCTAGCTCGATAGGGGAAAATATAGTGGCTCAAACCAGAGGACTGACCTTGTCGTCCTGTTTCATGAACTCGTAGCCGAGAGGTGGCGCATAAACCACCCTCTCATCACCGCCAGAATCCACCATTCCTACCACGAGCCGTTGCAAATCTGCGCGTAGCAAAAGTCGAGAGTCTTTGCGAAGGTAGTGAAGCGTTTCGCCTGCGAATTACTGATTTATATTAAAGATTTGAAAAACATGCTTACATGTGGGACCCAACTGAATTTTATGACGACTTGGAACACTCTATTTTTAAAATAATGCTTACATGTGGGACCACAGTTGGTTTATGACGCCGCTGACATGGCGAAAATGCTTACATGTGGGACCCTGGAAAAATTTATGACGACTTGGAACACGCTATTTTCGAAAAAATGCTTACATGTGGGACCCTACTGAATTTTATGATGACTTGGAACACTCTGTTTTTAAAATAATGCTTACATATGGGACCGATGTTGGTTTATGACGTTTTTTCAGAGCTTATGGCGTCACAAAATAGCATGGAACAGTGAAAGCCCTGCTACAGTACCAACCGTAATGACGAAAGTTTTTTTTGTCACTAAATTTGCTCGGAAGTGAAATATTATGACGAGATCAGCCAGGAACGTCATAAATCAATGACGCTAAAATGTGGTTGCATCACTAGTCAACGATTTTCTTGTAGTGTATAATGGTTCAGGCACCGAGGGGATGCCCTACGTCCAGTTTGGGAAAGTGTTCTATATGCCCACAGAGGGGCTTGTAGTAGGGGATACAAGCTTAGGTCGAGAGAGGGAAGAAGTCCCAAGTCTCTGTATGTTAGTGAGAGGAGCTAGTGCTTGGTTTGTGTGGTGTGTTTCTGTTGATGCAAAAATAGGACGTCACCTCAGCGCACAGCACACGTGACTCCCCAGTCTGTAGTGAGGCGTGCCAGCCAATCTGACCTGTTGATTGACAATGGAAAATATTAGGGATCGGCTAGAGAACCGATGGCCTTTCAGCGACACGTGTACCAGCCAGTCGGCCGATACAAGATAAAGCGGGATCGGCCGGCTCAAGAGCGACCGAAGCGCGGGTGCGATCGGCTGGATCGGCCGATCGTGACGTCAGTGCTCGAGTAGGTCGGAATCGGCTGCGGTGTTAGAAGCCGATAGGATCTAGATCGAGCGGATAGTAATGATAATAGCTAAAACTACAAGAATTTGGTACGAAAACTTGTAGATCTAGCTAATATCGGTAAGAGGTGAATAAAGAACTAGACGAAACCTCAGCGATGTGCCCAGAGGTTAAAGCCTAGGATTATTCGATAAAACGGTACTCACAAGCTTGCCGGAGATCAGTTGATGCAGCCCGACGAACCCGAAGCACGGCGTTGTAGAAAAGAGAAAAAACGCAATGGCGAAGTCGCCGAAAAGTAGATGCTGTAAAGGTAGATGCTGTAAAGTAGATGCAGTAAAAGTAAAGGGTTTGCCCGAAGGCGGTTTGTTTGATATTGGTGTGTACAGATTTTCTGACCACGCAGGGTCGTATTTATGTCCTGAGGACAAACCCGACTCCTAGCCGATCACGGCACTGCTTACTTGCATCTAAAGACAAAAAACTACTAAAAATAGAAAAGGACTCTTGCAGGAGTCAAAAACTTCCTAAAACTGATTCTTTGACCCATCGTCAATCGTAGACTGACCCGCCTCCACCATGCTTTCCATTTGGCGTATCTCTGAATACCGCCTTCTCTTTTCCCTATCGGCCGATTTCCTGGCTGACCATCGGCCGATCGTTTTGACCAACTGGCCCACTGTCAGGGCTGAACCCTTCTGACCATCGGCGAATCTTGTTGACCGTTCTCTTCTTCCTTCAATCGGCCGATTGTACTCTGCTTTCCATCGACTGCTTCTACTTATCCTTTTTGACCTATTTTTCCAAAAAACAGGGTCAACACATGCCCCCCAGTTTCGGAGTAAATGATCCTTTTGCTTCGAAATTTGCTTGATATCTTTTGAATAATGGTCGGATCTTTTCTCGTGATTGATATGATCAATCTTTATTGATAATATCTTGTCCTTTCTACCTGACCTTCTTCGGGGTTGTCCACCATGTGACTCCTTGGCTCTTTCGTTCCTTTTCCCTATAAGACTCATCCTTTTACCCTGGGGGTTTCTTGTATCTCCTTTCACTCTTGGGCTTTTTCTTGATGTAGGTGTTAGCTCTTTCAGTCTTATGGGTATGAGAGGCATCTTCCCCTGGGAAACTCTGTGAGCGTTGATTGTCATCACTGACCATTGACAGACTTCAACTCAAAATAGCATTCCTCCTGAGTACTGCAAGTGAGCTAGTAGACTCTGTCTGCAATGTTGAACAGACGATTTCTATGAGCCATGCTCTACAGTTTGTGGATGTGTCAGAAAAATTTCCCGTCGTCTTGTGTGCGAGTATCCTTTATTTAGAAGCGATTCCCTTGAATCGGTCATTCTTTGGAAACTGAGCCATTCACGGGTTATCTGTTTCCTTTTTTACTGGATCTGGCATCTTCGGTTTCCGCTTTTCCCGGTTCCCTCGTCTTTATCTCTTCTGTTGCTCTGGCTATAAATAACCGATCCCATACTCTCGCGGAGATCGCATCTTTCTCTTCACCCATGGCTCAAGATATAGGCCCAGGGAGCTTTAGGCTCTTGCTCTTTGGCTCCTCTCTTCTTCTCTGACTTAAAAATGGCTAGAAGAATTCTTGTGAAATAGCTTAGAACATACTCCCCTCTCTAGTCTCCTTTTGTGAAGCCAGGAGGTCCAACAGCTAGAAGAATCCTTGTGATGCAGCTTGGGTGCATCAGCTGGTGGAGGAGGGTGGAAGCTGTCCCTGGGTGCTGCGGAAAGAAGAACAACCCTATGTCTTCTTTCCCAACAATCTTGATGGAGAGTTACCGCATCTGGTGATTCATCTTCATCAAACCAATGCTTTCCCTTTTTTGTTTTTCTCTTTCTTCGTCGCCATCATCTATTTCAGCGATGACTGATGTAATAGATTTGTAATGGATCTTCCAAATTTGTCTTCAAATGTATCCTTCAAATCTGTACTTGTAATGCCATCATTGTAATCGAAGATGAGAGAGAATATATATATATTTTTATTCTAAGGGCGATTTGTACATCGGCCATAACCTGAAACCGAACATGCTTCGATGATTCGGCTTTTCGCTACTATAAACGATTTCACCCGCAATCGGTTGTAGCTTGAGTCTTAAATCGGCCGATTAGGCTCAGATTGGACTAAGCGTCTACCCATATGCTTGGATAGTATTTCTTCAAATATTTTCCGTTCAATGCTCTAGCAAACTTCTCTCCTTCCAATGTCTCCAATATATATGCATTGCCCGGCACGCATTGACTGATCCGATATGGTCCTTCCCAATTAGGTGACCACTTCCCATATTTAGGATCCCTAGAGCCGATCGGTAATATAAGCTTCCAAACCAGATCTCCTTCAGCAAATTCTTTAATTTTAACTCTCTTATCATACCACCTGGCTATCCTTCTTTTGTTCTTTTCAATACTCTCCAAAGCTCTCAGCCGATTACCAGCAAGATCTTCTAATTCCTCCTTCATCATAGCTGAATAATCATCGGCCGATAGTTGATTTTGTAAGGAAGTTCTCCTGGTTCTGGCTCTCAGTTCCCAAGGTAGCACAGCATCATGACCATACACTAGTTGATATGGTGATACCTTGGTCGCTCCGTGGCATGCCATCCTGTATGCCCATAGCGCTTCATTAAGGACCGTATGCCATCGCTTAGGACTTTCATCAATCTTGCGTTTGATCAATTTGATGATGCCCTTGTTCGCTGCTTCTGCCTGTCCATTCGCTTGAGCATAATAGGGAGATGAGTTTAATAGTTTGATCCTCAAAGAGTCAATGCCTCAGATGCTCCTATTGGTCAACCTCAGCATCTTCTTGAACAAGCCGATCTTCAACCAGTTGAGGTATAATCTCCGTTGGTTGTTTCTTTATTACTTTCATCTTCTAACTCTCTCTCTTCGTTTCAGGATACTATCAATATATTATCTGAGGCTCACGATCGACCACAGTTACCGATCGTTGAAGTCTCGGTTTTATTATCGACTGGAAATCCAACTGCCCAGATTCGAGCAACACCTTCTGCTGTAAAGGTGGATTTCTTGATTTCTTCATATTTCTTCCTCAGCTTCTCTGCCTCTTCTGTAGATTTTAATAAATTTGCCTTCTGTTTCAGGGCACAGTAGCAGTCATTCTCCCAGATGAATCGAAGGCTAAACTTTCCGAGATGTTTCCGAGATGTTGCCTTCTGTTTCAGGGCACATTGGTCAACTAGTACAAGATGCCGAGCCGATCAGAACCATCTTTAAGCAAATCCAGGGTCAGTTGCCCAGAGATCTTAAGGCGAAGATGCTCCAAGTCGCTTTCATTGAGCATCGGTAGCTCGTGGTTCAGGAAGCCCAAGATCGGCTGGAAGAAAGAAGACATCAAGAGCAACTTACTCAGGACAGGGAGAAGTTGGACCTCAGCATGGTCGATCTTGACAATAGGATTGAATTCCTATCTTCATCTCGTCCTGACATCGTCAGCAGTATTGATCGCTTGAAGAAACGCCATGCTGAGTTGATGAAAGAGCTCAGTCAAGTTGATCAGGACTTGAAAGCTGAAGAACAAAAGCTCGCAGATCTTCCAGGCACCATTGCTGCCATGCAGGAACAGAGGGATTCCGTTGCACGCCAAGCTCAAGTTCTACGTGGTCAAGAGCAGCCGATTCCTGGTTCGGCCGATGTCGATCGCCAGGAGATAGAAGCGGTTGACCAGCTGCGCCTGGATCTCATCAATGCCATCCATCTTTTAGGCATAGTTTGAACTTTATTTGTAATTTCGTAAACTGTGATTGGCCTCTTCCTGGCCAACTTTCAACGCTCCGTATTGAACGCTTTGACCGAACGTTTCAATCAGTCTTTATATATTACTGTCCTCCTTTTAGTCCTTTAGAACTATCATCTTTCTTTTGCGATGGCTTCTTCTTCTTCCTCCTCTGTGAACCAGGTTGGTCTCTTTTTTCTTTTCTTTTTTTCACGATTTCCTTCTCTTGACATCTTTTCTTTTCTCAGTCCCCAAATCGTGATACTGTGGAGAAGATTGTCTCGAATATTAACGCCCTTGGTGCAAATCGGCAAAACCACCCATCTAGGCAAGAACGTGGTCTCTGTCTGGTGATTGCCAACAAGGAGGAAAGGTTGGAGGTTCTTGAAGCCAGGAGGACAGCTCTTCTTCAAGAACTAGATCGTTTAGGCGAAGAAATAGCCCAAACTAGGGTAGAGTTAGACAAGGCCAAGAGCCTCCTTTAAACTCTGATGTACCGTTAGCCAATGCAATCGGCCTTTTATGAACGAGAGTCTTCACCTCTTTAATGTGCCACTCTCTGGCAATGAATTCCCATCCATATTTGTGGGTGTCATTTTTATGATTTGATTCAACTTCTCTGCCATAAAATGGCAACCCACTCCTTATACAGCACCATGATTTCTTCAGCTATGGAACAAACTAGTTCCAATTTAGGAATAAGAGGCAAGCCTCCTCCAGAGTGCTTCCAGGAATATGTAACCATTTCCATTCCTTGACAAGTTTCTCTTTGGAGATTTCTTGTATCCTAATGATGCGTCGAAGCTTGTCGTTGTTGCTGGAAATGTTGAGAGAGAGGAATCCGGACAGCCTCCTCTTCTGAAGTACAGAGTAGGACCACATATTATTATTTAGTTCTTCTTTAAAGCCAGCCCCTGAATTTTGGGAAACGCATCACTGCATGTCTGCCCACTGTCCAGTCTGAGACTTTCACGGGGAAACTGTTCTCGCCTTGACTGCATCGGATGCTCTTCATTTTCCCTTTTTCAATTCCTTCTTGTAGTTATCTTCTCTGCATCTTGGGGCTATAAATAGGCCTGAAGCTCGATGGGAAGAACTCACTCTTCATCGGCCATGGCACAACTAACTCAGATAGATCACAGACTCCTGCTGTATGACTATTCCTTTCCTCCTTCTCTCTTTTATAGCTAGAAGAATTCTTGTGAAGTAGTGTAGTGGCCCCTCTTCTTCTTTGTCTCCTTTTGAAAAGCCAGGAGGCGCCATAGCTAGAAGAATCTTTGTGAGGATCTGGCTTTGGAGGGAGAACACAGGTAGGGTGTCTTGCTACACATTTATCAGAGGAAGAGCGTGCCAAAAGAACGGCCATCTTGGTCATCAACTCGTTTCCTCTTTGAGTATGCCTTTCTCCCATTCATCGATTCAATATCCTCATCACACTGGGAGTTAGGACAATGCCCTTCTTGTAACCTCTTGAGAATATATGTAATCTGTAGATCTGAGTTGTAATATCATTGTAATCCAAAGCAGAAGAGATAAACATGTATTTTTGTTCTGAAGGCGATATACGTATCGGCTATAACCGAATATATTGATTTTGTACATCGGTTTTACATTTTTTGCACTAAAGGCGATTCTTTACAGATATCGGCTATTCTACGATTACATTTGTAATCGGCTGTAGCTCGAAAACTCAATCGACCGATAGGCACGATAAGGCAATCGGCTTGTACAACTGTTGACATACTTGGACGACCAATCCATCGGCTGCTATGACTCTGAGCCCAAGCTTCTTTTTTTCTTCAATGAATTGATTTATTAAGTCTCGTCATCAGAGCTGACTGCTTGAACCGGCTTTAGTCCAAAATCGGACACTCTGAGATATTTGGTATCCCAGGCTTTTCCAGATATGCAGCTCACTTGATCATAGGTCCACCCTTGTGCTTCTGTAGCTGCTACTGTCAAGGAGGTTTCTCCTTGCACCACGTCCACTGAATCCCCGAACCATTGGATGATGCATTGATGCATTGTAGATGGTATGCAACAATTGGCATGTATCCAATCCCGACCCAGCAGTAGATTATAAGATCCCCTCCCTTTAATGACAAAGAAAGCGGTCGAAAGGGTCTTACTGCCGATGGTGAGCTCCACGCAGATGGCTCCTTGAGCCGGAGAGACATTGCCTTCGAAGTCCACCAACATCATGTCGGTTTGGGTCAAATCCTCATCAGATTACCCAATCTTGCGCAGCATGGTGTATGGCATCAGGTTGACTGCTGCTCCTCCATCTACTAGCATCCTAGTGACTAGTTTGCCATTGACAAAACCTTTGAGAAATAGGGCCTTCAAGTGTTGTCTCTTCCCATCTTCTGGCTTCTCAAAGATAGCTTGTTTAGGTTCCAGTGTCAATTGAGCCATGCCAAGCTCCTCATCGGACACATCCGAATCAACCGGAGCCATGAACTCTTTCGGTAGGAAGACAACCATATTTATATCAGCTCGGGGTTTGTCATCTTCCTCACCATCGGTCTTAGGCTTTGGGCGCCAAACTTTAGACCGAACCTTCTTCTTGTCCAGCACAAGTCTCTCTGCTTCTTCATGCTGTTCTAGCTGACGTAGGCGCTGGACTCTTCTCTTCTGGGATTTAGTCCAGCCATCTGGACACCACTGTGGATTAGGCTTCTTACGTGTTTGGCTTGATCCTTCGTCATCCAGTTGTAATGTGCGTCAACGTTCAGGAGCTCGGCACATGATATCTTCATTAGGTACCAGTGAATCGGCCATCTCTTCCAGCCGATTGTTTGGCTCTTCATTAACTCGGCTTCCCAGCCGATCATGAACACTGGCCTTGCCCCCCAGCCGATCGTGGACGCTGGCCTTGCCCCCCAGCCGATCGTGAACCGAGACTCATTGATTGTTGAATCCACAGTGATCCTTGGCTGCAGGTCTTCTGTCATCAAAGCAAACCCTTTTGGATGAGTTGCCATTATTGTAAGCCCCGTTGCACTCTGGACAGTTTTCTGCCGTCGACAGTTTGATCCCTTCTTCCCAACAGTACTTAAAGAACGGACATCTCCAATGTCCTTCATTACGCCGTGCCCACTCTTCTCTTTCCTTTGCCTTCTCTTATCGGCGCTGGAATTTGTTGATCAACATTTGGGACGTGACAGGTCGGCGTGGCTTTGATTCTCCCTCTTCAAGTAGTAACCCTTTTCCTTTGACATCGGCGGCGGTTACTTGTACTTTGGGATCAACGGCTCCTTTATTTTGAGCCGAATCAGATGTCAGCAACTTAACTCGTGACGTGTCTTTGCTAGACACTTCAACTGTGTTAGTTGGGAAGGGGTGCTGATCAATCTTCATCAGCTTTTCAGCTTTGGTAGGAGTTTCGAATTTAAGCCTCCCTTGCTCAATAGCTGATTGGATCTGTTGTCTGAAGATCTTGCAATCATTGGTGTCATGCGATGTTGCATTGTGCCACTTGCAATACTTCATCCTCTTCAGCTCCTCTGCAGATGGTATGGTATGGAACTGGGAGAGTTTAATCTGCCCTTGCTGAAGCAACAGATCAAATATTTTATCGGCCTTAGTGATATCAAAGCCGAATTTCTCTGGCTCTTTCTTGCCAAAGGGCCAGGACACTGTTTTTTTGCCTTTGACCCACTCTGCGAGCCCTATCATATTGTCTTCATTTTCTGAGTCAGAGTAGTCCACATATGACGCCTTCTTCTGAAAGTTTCTTCTGGGCTCATAGGACTTTGCAGTTTCCTGACTCATCCGACTAACCAACTGGCTGAGGCTCTCAAAGTCATGTGATGCATATTTCTCCCTCAAGGTCGGCAAGAGACCTTGGAAAGCCAACTCAACTAGTTGCTTGTCTCCCAAGTTCAGACTATAGCACTTATTTCTGACCTCTCTGAATCTTTGAACGAATCCAGCTACTGTTTCATCGTTCCTTTGTTTGAGCCTGGTCAGATCAGTGATCTTCATCTCGTTAATGCTAGAGAAGAAGTAGTTATGGAACTGCTGTTCCAAATCGGACCACTTGATTATGGAGTTTGCTGGCAATGAAGGAACCATGAGAATGCCGGCCCTGACAGAGATGAAGAGAACAAACGTATCCTGAGTGCATCAACATTTCCTGCTTCTCCACATTGGATGATAAACCGAGTGATGTGCTCCATAGTAGATGTTTCATCTTGTCCAGAGAACTTGGTGAAATCTGGCACTTTGAATCTTGGAGGGAATGGTATCTGATTGTAGCCAGAGGGATACGGTGTTCTATACATGCAGGACTGCTGTTTGGGTTTTATCCCATATTGCTTCAGTAGCATCTCTGAAAAGTGGTCGATTAACTCCTGCTTCATATGAGATTTCAACTCTGTAGCCACTTGCTCAATTGCTTGCATCTCAGCTGGAGTTTCTGGAGGTCGTTCTTCTAAGATTCTTGTCTTTAGATCTAGAACTGTCCTTGCCTCAGTAGAACCTTGAGTGTTTGAATGACCTGTAATAGATGTAGCCTGTTCAATCGGCTGACTAGCCGATGGGGCTGGTTGCTGCGTATTCAACTAGCTTGAAATTGCCAGTTGACTTAAAAGTGTTTGCAGCAATTGCACTGAATCCACCTGTGGAACCATTGGCTGCCCTGCTGCTCCTTGGTTGATCGGCTGTTGAGGTGAAGATCTTGTATGAGCCACCGTATTAGCTGGGGTTAAGACAGCCTGCATTGTCGTTGACTGTTGAGGTGGGGCTGTCTGTATGGGCATCCCGAGCGTTGGTTGCTGTAGTGGAGCGGTTGGCATGGGCATCCCGAGTATCGGCTGCTGAGCCGATCTCTGAGGTGGAGTGAGGTTTGGCCTCTGAGGTGGAATAGGAGGTCTTTTCTCTGTTGGTATGACCATGTGAGCATGAGCTGGACTAATCTTGACTCTTTCAAAGTTCTTGCTCCCATGATTGAAGTAAACGAACACCACTCCTTCCCCATTCATGTGCACAGTCCCTGGAGTACCTCCAAATGTAGCTTGGTAAGACTGTGGGTATTTTACTTCTGGGACTTCCTCAGGCACAGGCTCAAAGAAATTTGAGATGTTAGTCTTAAAGTGATCACGAGGTAAATCCCATCCTGCCAGCTTCCCATCTTGATCTCTCATCGCAGGATATTTTTGTTGATTCTGCACTGGAAGCACCTGATCCTAGACGTTAGACTTAACTGGTGATGTGACGGCAGGATCTTTAGCTTTACCATCGCCACTTTGGTTCTGAGTCGGCTGGGTGTCCGATGAAGAACTAGTAGCAACTTGTGGAGATGGTGTAGCTTTTGCTGTTGGATCGTCAATCGGCGGGTTGGCCGATTGGTTTTGCTGGAACACTAGAGGATTTTGTTTCGGTTGGTAATATGCAGGCCCCAGATATCCTCCTTCTGCTCCTTTCTTGAGTGCATCAATTATGGCATTCTGAATAGTATTTGCGAATACCTTGGATTGATCAATCATTGTTTGATGCATAGCTTTGGTCATCATGTCTTGAAGCCCTTCAGGATCGGCTGAAAAGGTGACTTGTTTAGGCGTTGGCAGTGGATTCTTCTTGAAGACTCCACTTTTAGTCTGACCGTACGACGCCAGACAAAGCTCTTCATAATGCTTCATGTGAGCCTCTAACTCAGCTTTGTCTGAATCTTTCAGCTGATCCTTGGTGATGGGTTGAACGTTCTCTGGATCGACTTCATGAGGACCAGTCTTCGTAGGCTTCGTCATTGTTGACTTTTTCGTGTCCCACTGGGCATGCCAAAAGTGTGTTGACGCGAAAATAGGACGTCACCTCCGCGCGCAGCACACGTGACTCCTCGGTCTGTAGCGAGGCGTGCCAGCCAATCTGACCTGTTGATTGACAATGGAAAATATTAGGGATCGGCTAGAGAACCGATGGCCTTTCAGCGACACGTGTACCAGCCAGTCGGCTGATACAAGATAAAGCGGGATCGGCCGGCTCAAGAGCGACCGAAGCGCGGGTGCGATCGGCTGGATCGGCCGATCATGACGTCAGCGCTCGAGTATGTCGGAATCGACTGCGGTGTTAGAAGCCGATAGGATCTAGATCGAGCGGATAGTAATGATAATAGCTAAAACTACAAGAATTTGGTACGAAAACTTGTAGATCTAGCTAATATCGGTAAGAGGTGAATAAAGAACTAGACGAAACCTCAGCGATGCGCCCCGAGGTTAAAGCCTAGGATTATTCGGTAAAACGGTACTCACAAGCTTGCCGGAGATCAGTTGATGCAGCCCGACGAACCCGAAGCACGGCGTTGTAGAAAAGAGAAAAAATGTAATGGCGAAGTCGCCGAAAAGTGGATGCTGTAAAGGTAGATGCTGTAAAGTAGATGCAGTAAAAGTAAAGGGTTTGCCCGGAGGCGGTTTGTTTGATATTGGTGTGTACAGATTTTCCGACCACGCAGGGTCGCTATTTATGTCCTGAGGACAAACCCGACTCCTAGCCGATCACGGCACTGCTTTCTTGCATCTAAAGACAAAAAACTACTAAAAATAGAAAAGGACTCTTGCAGGAGTCAAAATCTTCCTAAAACTGATTCTTTGACCCATCGTCAATCGTAGACTGACCCGCCTCCACCATGCTTTCCATTTGGCGTATCCCTGAATACCACCTTCTCTTTTCCCTATCGGCCGATTTCCTGGCTGACCATCGGCCGATCGTCTTGACCGACTGGCCCACTGTCAGGGCTGAGCCCTTCTGACCATCGGCGAATCTTGTTGACCGTTCTCTTCTTCCTTCAATCGGCCGATTGTACTCTGCTTTCCATCGGCTGCTTCTCCTTATCCTTTTTGACCTGTTTTTCCAAAAAATGGTGTCAACAGTTTCTTTTTGTCTTGCCGAGTTCGTATGCCTGTGTTTGCATATCCTATTCGTGATGCCAACCTCCCCTTTTATAGTTCAAGGAGGGCTGATGTACAAAGGTTAAGATGGTAAAAACCCATTCTGCTACAGTGCTGCAATAGTGCCGGAACAGTGCAACGCCGTGGGCCTTCGTCTCCCATTGGCGCCGTACACTACTCCAGCGTCGGTAGCCTTCGTAGGGTAGCTTCGGCCTCCGTCCCGAGGCGGCTTCTTCCCGACCCAGGGGCTTGCTGGTCTTGATAGGTTGGGGCTTCTTGTGCAAGCCTCGACCTCCCCTCTGATGCTTGATGGGTCGGGTCACGTTGTTCAATGTCTTGTAGGCGAAGGATTCGTGTGTCCTTGGCCACTATTGAGTATCAGGTGATGGGACGCCGGGGCAGTCCGTCTGCCACGCCGGGAGAAAATCTCATCATTACCTGAGCCTCTGGCAGAGTAGATCCGCGTGCTCCGCTGCAGCTGCACGTCCCGTGCGGCGCGGGGCAGCTTCCGCCACGTTGCGCCCGCCCCGCGGGGGGCCCCGGGCGTCGGATTGCGGCGGAAGGAGCCTTAGGTCGTGTGAGGCAGAGCCTCCCGCTGAGGTAACCGGGTTGGTTGCTTGAGTCAGAGCCGGCCCTACGATGGGGGGCCGAGCTGCTATTCTTTAAAGGGAAAGAGTTGGGCCTGGCGTTGCCGGCCGTCGGTGTTCGGCCTCTGCTGACGCGGCCCACCATTAGTCTTCTTGATTTGGGGTTTAGGGTTTAAGATGATTACCCCCGGTGCAGCCCCTCTTCAGCCACCGACATCGATTTCCATATGGTCATCGACTTTGTTGCCTTTGAAGTCATGCACAACTGCGTCTTGGGTGTCGACGAGCTTGTCGACGTAGACCATGAGGTCGGCGATGGATTCAGCACCGACTTCGTGGATCATCTCGAAGAGCTTGAGGTTGGTGACTCCCTTCTTGTAGTAGTCTATCACATCCTCATCTCTGACCCCGGCGAGGGTGTTGTGGTTCTCGAAGAAGCGGTTGGTGTACTCTCAGAGAGTTTCACCTTTCCTCATCCGCACTTTGGCAAGGTGGTGAGTGTTGCCGGGGCGATTGTAGGTCGCTTGGTAGTTTGTTGTGAAGAGCCGTGATAGGGTGGCCCAAGAGGTGATGCACTCCGCGGGGAGATTGTCGAGCCATAAGAGTGGTGCTTGTCCCATCACGAGGGGGAAGTATCCTACCATGTGGTCTTCGTTGCCTCCTGATGCCTGGGCGACAATGATGTATATCTTGAGCCAAATACTTGGGTCGGAGCGACCGTCGTATCTTTCAATGGCCGATTTGAAATCTTTCGGGTATCTCATCGTCCTGAGACGTCGTGAGAAAGCCGGAAAGTTGTTGATTTCTCCAGAACTGGATCCTGGATTGTGGGCCGTCAGGACGATGTAGAGGTCGTCGGGAGCACCGTTGTCTTGGTCGTACTGGGCATGACGTTGGAGTTCGATTTCATGCATCTCGCGGAGCTCTGTTGCTTGGATGGGGTTTTTTGCGTTGAGGGGGTCTGGGGCCCCATTGTCGCGATCGTAGTTGGCACGGCACTCGATCTCCACTTCATCCCGGACGGGTTGGTGCTGCTGCTGGCTGCCCCGGAGGACGCGTGTAGCTCATACTGGTGGAGGTTGAGCTCTAGTGTTTTGTCCTGCGTTGACGGCAACGTTCTGCTGCTGGTTGCCAGTGGTGTTGGCGGCGTTACCGGCAGCGTTGGCAGCGGCGTTGGGCGGCTGTATGACTTCATTCTCTCCGTCTCCCTCTTTAGCTATGGGCTGGAGAGGAGCGTTGTTGTTGTTGTGACGATGACGAGGTCGCACTGACCTACTCCTGGAGTAGGAACTTGAGGCCGACCTACTGTAGCCTTGGCTTCTCTCTTCGACCTGGGCGGTGGCGACGCGGATGTGAGCTTGCAGGCGTCGGGTTGCAGGAATATCTCCAAGCTATCCTAGCTCGGCAAGGGCCGCGCCTAGGCTACCTTGGGGTGAGTTGTAGACTTCGTGGCCATCTTGCTCAAAGTCCCTCAGGAGGTCTCTGGCACGTAGGCGATGTCGACGAGGTTCGTCTTGGTTTTGCTGCTGCCGAACGGCGGCTGGGGCCGCGGGGGGTGGTCCCCCGGCGGCGTTCTGAACAACATTGCCTGTGGGCTGACCACCGGCACCAGGTACGACATTGCCTGCGGGCTGACTCAGGGCGTTGTGCTGGGGTGCAGCAGCTGCTGCAGCTGCGGCATCTACTTCTTGCTGGCGGCGCTGGGCTCGCCAGCGTTGGCGTTCTCCCGTTGCTGGTGTTGTTCATCTATCTCGCCGACTTGGGAGGTACACCATCGGAGACCACGAGGACCTCACGATCTGGCGCTTCAGACATGTCGCTAGGATTGTTGGGGGAGATGACAGCACGCGATCTGGAACGTGCCGCAGTCTGGGAACGACGCACGATTGATCTAGCGACCATGGGTCGCAGTTGGAGGTCGGTGAAGCTTCTTCAGCACACGACACTGGCGAGCCGTGTGTTTGGAGTTCTCGTGGACAGGGTAGGGGTCGTCGAGAGGACCTCTGCGGTTTCCACGGGGTGAGGTGTTCGACCCAGATTCGATCTGGATCTTCTTCTTCATGTGGCAGGAGGCCGCATGAGCTGCGTTCCGCAAGCCAAGAGGCATGCGAGGTGGAGGTGGAGTGGTCCTACGGGGGCGCTTGACGCTTTCGCAGACCTTTATCGTGTCGGAGAGCATGCCCTCGACGCGATCGAACCCCGCGATCAGGTCGCGAGGAGTGGGTGGATGGGTTTCCACCAATAGATCGGATTCGACCTGTTGGTTGGAGGTGACCGCAGTGTTCTCGATGATGAGACAGGCAGCTGGAGCAATGGGTTCCGCCGGCATTGAGCCAAAGCAGAAGTCGACGAGGTTGGCGAGGAAGCCCGCCATGCTTGCAGGGAAGACGACGCCACTTGGTGAAGCCATCGAGTTGCATGAAGAACCTTAGATCAAACCCCTACCTGGCGCGCCAACTGTCAGAGGTTTAGATCTGCACAGCCCACAGGGGTGTCGACCCCGGTGGTTTATTTGTTCGGCAAGGAGAGATTTAGGGCTAAGAACTCAAAGGTTATGCAAGAGCACATGGAACACAAAGGACACGGCAAGTTTATACTGGTTCGGGCCTTCGGAGAGTAAAACCCTACGTCCAGTTCTTGATCGTATTGCTTTAGGCAGATTGCGACTTGGGATGACTTGGCCTCAGGGATTTGGCCTTGTCCGCCTCAGGGCTTCGGCCTTGTCTGCCTTATATTGTCTGACGGACAAGGTCGGTGGACCCAGAGTCCAGGTCGGTTACAATAGGGAAACCAATCTAAGGAAAGTTACAACATAATCTTGTGAGCTTCGGACTGATTGGCGGCGTAGCCGATGTCTTCTGCCTTGTCTTGCACGCCAAGTTACCCGACCGGATCGAATAAGGTCGCCTGGGGAATCTTCTAGAGGGTCTTCAGGAAGTTGTGTGGGCCACAGACCAGGTGTTGACGGTCGTTAAGTCCCTATTTTCGACCGTCAACTTCGGATAAAAGTTACTTCATGAAAGTGTGCACCATAGCTATAGGGTTATAATCTAACAAATTCCACAAGCTTTGGTGTATATTTGGTTGCAGGTGCAAATGAGCAATTATAGAATAAAATATGACATTATCACAAACAATCTCAAATGCCAAGATGGATTGCGCCATTGCGACGGGCTCGTCGAGACGATCGAAATGGACATATTATTTGCCTACATCGGAGTTCATATGCGCAAGATAGGAAAAGGACAAGATTGCTGACGTTATGCGGGACCCACACCTGATCCGCCGTACCGCAGCTGCGCAGAGGCCACCAGCGAGCGACACGTGGCGGCCGGGCACTGGCCGAAGCCGGCGCCGCGGAGACGCGCACGCACGCGCGCGGGCGGCCCGCCAGGCCACGCGGCAAGTGCCAGTAGGCCGGCCAGGCGAGCGCGCGGACGCGCGGGTCAGGCGCGCGGTCCGCCCCGGCCGGGCGTCGTGGCGGGCCGCGGTTGGCTGCCCTCCTCCGCACGCGGGAGCGCGGGCGCGCGCGTTGTCTGCCCGGACGCGTGGTGCGCCGCGGCTAGCCGCTGGAGGTCGGTTTGCCTGGGCCGGGTTGGTTCGGCCGATTTATCGTTTTTAGCGCCGTTTCAGCGACCCAGCGACTGGTTTAGCTCCGGTTCAAGGCTCTAAGATCCGGTTTTTGCCCGGTTTTCACCTTCACCGCCTCAGGCACCTTCCCCTGCACGCTACAGTACCGTGGGAAGGCTGGTTGCGCCCCAGGAAAGAGGGGGAGGTCCTCCACTCTCCCAAGTCTCCTCCCCCTATAAATAGAAGCCCATTCCTCACTTCCAGAGGACGAAAAGAGAAGCAGAGATCAAGGCGAAGCCCTACAAAATTAGTGTTAGAATTAGGTGAGAGTTGAGGTGCGAGTCTGGGAGAAGCCGGAGTTGTCGGCTTCCTCCCTTCCTCTTGTACCTCGGCGGATGCGGCTCCACTTCGAGTAACATCCGGGTAACTCTTAGGCATTCTGGATTTATTTAATTAATTAAGTTCAGCTTTATTATTTATGCTTGTGGTCTCCTTGCTTTGATTAGTGTTCTAGTAATTGTAAAGCTAGAATAGTAGTCACTAGAGTAGACGTGGTGTCTAGTATTGCGATTACCTCGGACTACACCTAGTGGCACAGATTGTTGTGGTAGCCCCAGGTGGTGACAGCCCTGACGGCCTACATAGTCCACCACGTGAGATCCACTAGAGCACAGTAGGACCCCTGCTTGGCTTGCCTAGCCCCCTTCTCATCCCTTTCCGGGTTAGGACGGTTGAGCGTCCCGAAGCAAGCATCGTAGCAAACGCTAATCTTATCTTTAGTATCCGGAATCCTTCGAAACCCTCTCTACCTCTCCTACACTATTCTCATATCTTCTCTCGTCCAAGGCCGATTTTGATTCTTCACTAGTGCACACACGTTCCCTGTAAACTCGATACCCTGGAATACTCTTGGGTGAAAGCTACACCGGTATCCGTATGCTTGCGGACTTTTTTGCGATCGTTATTTATACCAATAGGTCTTCTAGCATCGTTGCATATTTAGTAGCGACGCTAGAGAGCGTCAACAAGCTTTCTGGCATCGTTGCCGGGTAATATAAACCTGGTGCGATACTAGTAAACACCAAGACCAGGTCTGTTGGGTCCACTGTAAGGTCGGCGGGTCTTCTAATGGGTCGAACCCACTTGTCGGGGATGGCTGTGACACTGGTCGGTGGGGATCCAGGGGTACCCATGTCTCACAGGAACTAGATGTGCTTAGGGTTGAGCTAGATGAGATGAAATCTAGGCCGTCCTTGCTTAGTGCTTGCACTTCTTGTCCTATTTTGCATGAGAAGCTAGATGAATCACATGCTTGTGCTAGATCACTAGGGGCTGAGCTGAAAGCTCCTATTCCTACTTCATGCTCTACTTGTGAAATACATGTTGTGAAGAATTTGGAGCTTGCACACTATGTTGATCGCTTGCAGGATGAGAATGATGAGTTGAGGAAAATGATGGGTTGGTTGTGGGGTCATGAGCCTCAGCTTAGGATGATGATTGAGGCGTACAAGTGCTATGATGGGCAGGCGCTTGGGTCGGAAAAGATTGGAGAGTGCAGTGGTGAGAAGGAGGAGAAGATAGGTGATATCCCAGCTCCACCAAAAACCTTCCACAAGAATGCCTATGCTCCTAAGCAAAACCCACTTAGGAACCGACTAGACACAACCCCAACTCCACCAGTGTTTCCTCCCCAAACAAATGACTTCCAGAAACCCATCAAGTTCAAGAGTGACATGGGTAATGTGTTCTCTGGGAAGCAGGGAGAAAAACCTAGTGTGAAGCCACAACCTAGAGAGAAGCCAATGCCAAAGCCAATCCCATTCCATTGTGATCATTGTGGGAGGGATGGTCACCTAGCTGAGTTTTGCTTCAAGAGGAAGCGTGAGGAGAGGTTTGCTAGGGAGATGGCAAACAAGGATAGGTACCACCCTTCTCGTGGTGTGCCTGAGTCTCGTATTATGCCTAGAGGTGAGGGTGTGGTGCATACCATTTACCCTCGAGAGAGGCGTGAGTTTCCTACATGGGGTGTGCCTCCTCAGAGAGACAGTGGTAGGCGTGTTGGGTTCGGACGTGGTGAGTTTGTTGGACGTTCCTTCACTTGTGGCCAATACGAGTATGGGGGGAACGATCGCAGTTTTAGGTCTCAGAGGAGCTAACAGCCACGTTCTTCACCTCGTGGTACGCGTAGTCCTCCAGGGAGACGTGTGGGTGTTCCACCTAGGAGTGATAGGATGGATTTTGCTAACCCCACTTTTGAGCAAATGGCACGGCACTGGTTTGATTCCTTTTACACTAACCCCAGTGCTGAGTCATTTGCTCACTCTCGCTATCGTTTCTGATTTTGCAGGTGGGAGGCATGGAGGGCTTTTGGTTGATCGACTCTGGTTGCTCTCGACACATGACCGGAGATCGAAGGTGGTTCTCCAGCCTCACCCCAGTGGTGTCCAAGGAGTTCATCACTTTTGGGGATAATGGGAAAGGTAGAGTGATTTCAGTGGGCACGGTGAAGGTAAGTGAGAGCGAGACTCTTAGGCGTGTTGCTCTTGTCAAGTCTTTGGGGTTCAATCTTCTTTCGGTGTCCCAACTTCTTGATGAGGGTTTTGAGGTCTGTTTCAATACGGGCGCATCTCGTGTTTTGGATTCTCGAGGTGATCTTGTTTGCACAATCATCCCCAAGGGTCAGATTTTCATAGCCAATTTTTCTCAGTGTGTCGGCTCTTCTCGTTGTTTGGTTGCTGGTGTTTCGGTGGAGCTTTGGAAATGGCATAGGAGGCTAGGTCACTTGAGTTTTGACTTGTTGTCATGCTTGAGTGGGCTTGGTTTGGTCCTAGGATTGCCTAAGTTGAAGTACCAAAAGGATTTGGTGTGTGCTCAGCGTAGGCATGGCAAGATGGTCGCCGTCTCCCATCCTCCTCTGACATCGGTTATGATAGAGAGGCCATGCGAGCTGTTCCATATGGACTTGGTTGGTCCAGCTCGTGTGTGCTCGGTGGGTGGGAAATGGTACGTCCTGGTGATAGTGGATGACTATTCTCGCTATGATTGGGTCTTCTTTTTGGCTAACAAGGGGGAGACGTTTGGTTTTTTCCGGGATCTAATCTTGAGGTTGAAGAATGAAAGGAATGGAGATGCTGTTCGAGCTATTCGTAGCGATAATGGCACTGAATTTAAAAAATGTCGATTCGAAACCTTTTGTCGTGATTTGGGTCTCAAACATCAGTTTTCCTCTCCCTATGTCACATGTCAGAATGGTGTGGTAGAGAGGAAAAACCATTCCCTTTGTGAGATGGCTCGGATGATGCTCGATGAGCATAGGACTCCGAGAAGATATTGGGCTGAGGCGGTGAATACCGCTTGTCATGTAGGGAACCGGATTTTTCTTCGGGATTTCTTGAACAAGACGTGCTATGAGCTCATGCATGAGCGAGCACCTAGAGTGAGCCATTTCAGGACTTTTGGTTGTCGGTGTTTTATCCTCAAGAAGGGTAGGCTTGATAAGTTTGAGTCGAGGTCCTCTGATGGCATATTTTTGGGTTATGCTAGTCATTCTCAAGCATTTCGTGTGCTCAACCTTGATACTAACCTAGTCATGGAAACTTGCGAGGTTACCTTCAACGAGACACAGCCATGCAGTTCGTCTGTTTTTGAGTGTGCAAGTGACGACGAAGTTGGCAAGAAGATCTTTGAGGACGAGGAGGATGATGCTGGAGAAGATGATGGTGATGATGTTGAAGTCCCAGCCACACATGTACCCTCTACTTCCACTACTACGACTATGGTGCAGGATGGTCCATCTCATACACCGACTACGATCCAGCAAGATCAAGTGGAAGCTACTGCTGAGGGGGAGGTCGTCTCCAGGCGAGAGGCATCGAGGCGCGTTCAAGTTGATCATCCTCCCTCAAGAATCAGCGGCGACATCAATGAACGTACAACACGGTCAAGGTCCAGGAATGTTTCTCACTTTGCTCATTCAGCTTTTGTTGCTACCTTTGAGCCGAAAGACATTGGACATGCACTCTCTGATCCTAATTGAGTGAACACAATGCATTAGGAGTTAGAGAACTTTGAGAGAAATCAAGTTTGGGAGTTGGTAGAGCCCCCACCACATTGCAAACCTATTGGGACAAAATGGGTGTGGAAGAACAAAGAGGGTGAGAATGGTGAGGTGGTGAGAAACAAATCATGGTTGGTTGCTCAGGGCTATAGTCAGAAAGAGGGGATAGACTATGAGGAGACATTTGCTCCTGTAGCCCGTTTGGAGGCTATTAGGATCCTTCTAGCCTTTTTTGTGGCTAAAGGGTTCAAATTGTACCAAATGGATGTGAAGAGTGCCTTTTTGAATGGGTTTTTGGAGGAAGAGGTTTATGTGAAGCAACCACCGGGCTTTGAGAGTGTTGAGCTTCCCCATCGAGTGTATAGGCTGAGGAAGGTGTTGTATGGGCTGAAACAAGCTCCCCGGGCATGGTATGGCCGGTTGAGGGGGTTCTTGTTCAGCAAGGGGTTTGAGATGGGCAAAGTAGATAAGACTCTTTTTCTCCTCATGCAGGGCGATGATATCCTAATTGTTCAGGTGTATGTGGATGATATTGTCTTTGGTGGCTCGTCTCACTCTTTGGTTGCAAGGTTTGCAGAGGACATGAGCAAAGAATTCGAGATGTCTATGATGGGAGAATTGTAGTTCTTTCTCGGGCTTCAGATCAAGAAGGCGAAGAAGGGAACCTTTGTGCATTAAGCCAAGTACACGAAGGACATCCTCAAGAAGTTCAAGATGGACGACTCGAAGCCCCTGTCGACACCGATGAGTATGACTACAGCGCCGAATGCAGATGAGGACAGAGAGCCCGTGGACCAGAATGAGTACCGGAGCATGATTGACTCCCTCTTGTACTTGACGGCGATGAGGCCAGACATTCAGTTTTCTGTGTGTCTGTGCGCTCGTTTTCAGGCATCGCCGAGGACTTCACATCAGCGGGCCGTCAAGCGGATTTTCAGGTATCTTCGATACACACCTGAGCTTGGTCTTTGGTATTCGGTGTCCTATTCCCTTTCGCTTCTTAGTTTTTCGGATGCCGACTTTGCGGAGTGTCGAGTCGATAGGAAGTCGACTTCGGGGACGTGTCAGCTTTTGGGTTCCTCGCTTATTTCTTGGTCTTCTCGCAAACAGTCAAGTATAGCTCAGTCTACCACAGAAGCCGAATATGTAGCTGCCGCTAGTTGTTGCTCCCAGCTGCTTTGGATCACATACACGCTGAGTGACCTTGGTGAGGAGTGTACCCATGTTCATCTGATGTGTGATAGCACGAGTGCCATTAGTGTTGCCAAAAATCCCGTGCTACACTCCAAGTGGTGTACGTTTTGTATACCTCTTAAGTCGAGTAAAAGCCTTCTCAAATACCCTTACAGTATTATTCACTTTTATTCTCCATAGCATTAAAACAATGGGCTATAATTCTTTAAATATTAAAATAAATGGCTTAGGGCCCATTTATTTCAACAATCCCCACCAAGAATTATAAGCTTCATTGGAAATGCTCTCAGTATCCATCTCTGCCTTTGATATACCAGCGCTACGGTGGAGACTGTTAAGTTGAACATCCACCAGGAACTAAGGTTGCGCTTGTTCACGACTGAATAATGGACTATGCCTTGAATTGTCAGTCTTGTGTAAACAAGTTTGGCCAAAGTCTATTACTAATACTTGGTTGCGAAGCATCCCCGCGGGTTGGAGCTAATAAGTCACACTCCGTGCCTCTTCATGAGTTTTTTAGAGATCGCCCAAATCTCATAGACTATGACTTGTAGTCAGACTCATATGGAGTGCTCCTTAAAGACATACTGTAGGACTATGTCTTTACTTCAGAGATACAACTTCTCTTATTTCTAAGAAGCCACTTGGAGCACATTAATGTATGCACCATCCTGCCATACAGATTTGAAGAGAAATGCATATTCCCATGGAACGAGCCTATTACAGGTTCTCTTCTCTCAGTTCAACCATAGCTTGTTTTGCCATCCTAATTCACAGGATCACCGATCACATAGGATAGGTTGCCACTGTGGAAGAACTCATGTGGGTCTCAAGCACAGTTCCATAGATGCACTGTCTATCACATTTCGTGAAAGACCCTTTGTAAATTGATCTGCCAGATTCTTAGTTGTATTGATATAGTCCAAGGCTATAACATTGGTGTTTTTCAACTTCCTAACAGATTTTAACCACCTTTTGACATGCCTGGATGACTTCATGTTGTCCTTTGAACTGTTCACCTTGACAATCATAGTTTGATTGTCATAGTTCATTAGAATTGCCAGTATCGGTTTCTCAACTATCGGCAAATCCATTAGGAGTAGACCTTGTTAGACTGGTCTGCTTGCAAGACTTCCAGGAAATAGCGCCACCTCCAAGTGTAAACACATATCCACTTGTGGCTTTTAACTCGTCAGCATCAGAAATCCAATTTGCATCACTATCTCCCTCTAAGACCTTGGGGTCACCGGAATAGTGAATTCCATAGCTCATTTTTCCTACTAGATAGCGCAGTACCCTTTCAAGAGCACGCCAGTGTTCACTTCTTGGATTTGCAACAAACCGGCTTAGTTTACTAACTGCGTATGCAATGTCGGTCTAGTGGCGCTGGCTAGATACATTAATGAGCCGATGATTTGAGAGTATCTCAACTAATCTACCATTATCCTTAGATTATTTTTCAGAACCAAGCTGGCGTCATAAGGAGTTGGGGCGGCTTTGTGATCGCTATAGCCAAAACGGCTTAGGATCTTCTCAACATAGTGAGTCTGAGATAGAGTCACCCCACCATTTTCTCCCTTTATCAGCTTTATGTTAAGGATAACATCAGCTTCTCCCAAATCTTTCATCTCAAAGTTCTAAGACAGAAAGTCTTTGACCTCCTTGATCACATCAAGATTCGTGCCAAAGATGCATATGTCATCTGCATACAGACACAGGATTACTCCTTCACCCCCACCAAAGCGATATTATAAATATTTGTCAGCTTCGTTTGCAACAAAACTGACAAACGTCAAAGTTCTGTCAAACTTATCGTGCCACTGCTTAGGAGCTTGTTTTAGGCCGTAGAGAGACTTTACCAGCCTACACACCATTCCTTCTTGACCATTTGCTATAAATCCATCTAGCTGATCCATGTAGATCTCCTCTTCCAACTCTCCGTTCAGGAAAGCTGTCTTAACGTCCATCTGATGGACGAGAAGGCCATGGGAGGCTGCTAGAGAGAGTAGCACTCGTATAGTGGTCAATCTAGCAACTGGTTAATAGGTGTTAAAGAAGTCCTCCCCTCCCTTCTGGGTATAGCCCTTGGCCACAAGCCTAGCCTTGTACTTGTCGATAGTGCCATCAGGCCTAAGCTTCTTTGTGAACACCCATTTGCAACCAACGGGTTTGCGCCCATAGGGACGTTCAACGACCTCCCAAGTACCATTCGTCATGATAGAGTCCATCTCACTCCTAACTGCTTCCTTCCAGTAGTCAGCATCGGGAGATGAATAGGCCTCTTCAATAGTCTTAGCAGTGTCATCCACGAGGTATACGATGAAATCATCGCCAAAGGACTTTTCAGTCCTCTGTCTCTTGCTCCTCCTAGGAGCTTCATCATTATCCTCCTCTGGATGTTCAACAGGTGTGGGTACATCACGTACTATCAACTCGGTAGGTTATCCTTCTCGATAGACTCTTGCCTAGATGAACTCGTTTCATCTCTCATTGGGAATATGTCCTGAAAGAAGGTAGCATCTCTGGACTCCATGACTGAACCGACGAGAACGTCAGTTGCTCCAGATCTTACTACCAAAAATCTATTTCCAATGCTGTGAAAAGCATAGCCTAGAAAGACACAGTCCACAGCCTTTGGTCCAAGCTTACATTTCTTGTTGATTGGCACATTCACTTTGGCCAAACAACCCCAGGTACGCAAATATGAAAGAGTTAGCTTCTTCTTATCCCATTCCTCAAATGGTGTTACTTCCTTATTCTTTAAAGGTACATGGTTCAGGAGATGAAAAGTTGTCATTATCGCCTCACCCCACCATGCCTTGGAAAGCCCCGCGGTTTCTAACATGCCATTCACCAAGTCAGTCAGTGTGCGGTTCTTTTTTTTGGCAATCCCATTGGATTGGGGTGAATATGGCGGTGTCCTATCATGAACAATGTCGTGTTCTTCACAGAATGAATCGAAAGCATTTGAGAAATATTTGCCACCTCGATCGGACCTAAGATGTTTGATCTTTCTCAAGTTGGTTTTCTACTTCAGCTTCATAGATTTTAAAGTAATGCAAAGTTTCATCCTTTGATTTCAACAAATAGATGTAACTAGTGCAATCATCTATTAGAGTCATGAAATACCTTTTACCTCCCTTTGTCAACACACCATTCATTTCGCTCAAATCGGAATGAATTAACTCTAGAGGTCCCAAGTTCCTCACCTCAGCAGCTTTATGCGGCTTGCGAGTTTGTTGATTCAACACATACATGGTACTTAGAGTTTTTGACATGGGTAAACTTTGGAATTAAACTCAAAATAGCTAAACGCAACATACAGCCAAAATTAATGTGACAGAGTCTCGAATGCCAAATATTTGATTCATCATCATTAACCACATGGTTCACAACGTAATTACAATTATCATCTGATAAAGAAAAGTGGAACAAGCCTCCACTATCATAGCCTTTTCCAACAAAGTACCAAATTTAGAGATGATACATTTATTCGATGTTGACGGTCCTTACAACAAAAATTCGACCGTCAAAACCTCAGGTTCGAGAGGAGTATATGACAAGTTTCATGCACATTTTAAGTATTAATAAAGTTCCACGAGTTGTGTTGTGATTTTCATAGGCAGGTACATATTTTGGGAGAATTTGGGACCAACGTGCCACATATGCTAGGCACGGCTGAACCACCTGGTCTGGCCGGCCCTGCAGGTACGGTCGGCCTGGCAGGTGTGGTCAGCCCTGCAGGTGCGGCCAGCCCTGCCCTGTGGCACGTTTCTGGTCCAGAGTACCCCCTCTCCCTCGAGCACAACTTGGACGAGTGTGATTCACTGAAGAAACGTCAGTTTGATCAAATGGTGGAGGCTAGGATCACTTGGATCAATGGGTCCACTTATCCGATCGCTCAACCGCCACAACCGTCATCCAGAGGCAATCCCAGGCGTCCCCGAACACAGTCGGTGCATCACACGGCGCGGGGTAGGGCCGGCCGCACCTTGAGGGCCGGCCGCACCTATCAACTAGCATGCCGGGCAAAACCGACCCAAGGAGCCAACCTACAACCGCCTCAGGAGCAGTGATCAGGAGCGTCCAAGGCGAGAGGCGGCACATCACAGGACCGGCCATGCCTAGAGGTGCGGCCGCACCTGGGGTGTGGCCCCCCTGCGCTCCACTGACCTCCCTTGCCTATAAAAGGCACCTCACACTCGCTAGATCAGACACACAACGCAGGAGAATCTCCATTTCTCTCTTTTGTTCACTTAGAGTAGGATTAGTGTAGCTTGGGAGTTAGAGTCGAGTCGAGCTAGTCTCGGGGTTCCGGAGGAGTCTTCTTCAGGGGTCCGGTACTACTCTTGTATCCTTTCTTTGTTTAGACTCAAGTACAATTCAAGTTATCTTTCTATCTTACCTTTCGAGTCAATTACATTCAGCTTTTACTTTGCTCTAGAAGCTTTATTCTTGGTTTAGACTAAATTTAGTTTAATCTTGGTTAGCATAGCTCTCTTGAACCCTATAGTGTTGTGGTCGTTCTTCGCTTGATCTTCGGTGGTTCACCGTAGAGAGAGACCTTCCTTCGTGATATCCGGGGAAAGGTTCTTTGGTTCGTTGTGAGCGCGGTGCTCAGAGCTTGCCTTAGTCTTAGATTGGTGTCCCATTCAATGGAATAGTTGTGGTACCCTAAGGAGGTGACAGCTCCGGACGGGCTTTGTAGTCCACCACGTTAGTTCGGGCCGGTAGGATTCAGCGCGTCGTCGTTCTCCCTTCTCATCCCAGTCCGAGAGCGCGGCTTTGCATGCCCCTGCAGCACTAGAAGAGCTTGTCGAGTTTAGCTTGCCTTGGTTATCCCTTGCCTTAGTTCTTTACCTAGAGTTGACAAGAATAGATAGATTGCGTTAGGATCCTTTCTCATCTCGTTGTCCTCCCAGCTCACTAGATCCTCTCTAACCCTTTATCAAGATATCCTTGTGTGTGTCAAGTTATCCCCGAATATCTTTATTCGTTCCCCCACTATAGCTCTTTACCGAGTCTTGTTACTCTCCACCGTTTATCCGATCATCTTTGCCGTAGTGCCTCCCTTGAGAAAATATAAATACGATAACCCGAATACCACCGGGTGAAGTGCTACAACGGTAATTCGTGCACTTGCGGACCTTTCTGTGACGTGTGTTTTACCAAAGACGTTCCCTAGCCCCATTACTAGGGGTATAAATCCAGTAGCGACGCTAGCGAGTGCCAACAAGCATTCCTGGCGCCGTCACCGTGAGTGCAAACCTAGTAGTGAGGCTAAGGAGTGTCAACAAGCATTTCTGGCGCCGTTGCCGGGGAACGGTAGCTGTTTTGATTCTGAACCCAGTTCGTTCGTGTATCACCCCATTTATCACATGGATTCCAATCCAACCCTTTTCGATTTTGCCACTCCAAAGGGCGATCATTTGGAGCCTCCACCTTCATCACATTCCATTGAAACATCTAGCTATGAGCTGCGTCCCGGCTTCATAGCTATGGTCCGAGAGCAAAGCTTCTCCGGAGATAAGGATGAAAGTCCTTATTCCCACCTGCGCGAGTTCGAACAACTTTGTTCGTGTCTTGTGATCGCAGGAATGAGTCAAGATACCTTGAAATGGAAACTCTTTCTGTTTTCATTAATGGGGAGAGCAAAACAATGGTATTCGCTTAGTGTGAGAAGTATGGAGGGGGACCGGGAAAGTTTACGAAAGGCTTTTTGCCTAACATTCTTCCTGACTCCCCAGTAGTGAAACTCCAACGAGAGGTCATCTGTTTTGAGCAACGGAAGACCGAATCTCTAGGAGCCGCATGGGCAAGATTTACAAAAATCGTAGATTCTGGTCCAGACCTTGGTATCGTAGAGCCCGCTCTTTTGCAACACTTTCGCGATGGTCATGGACCAGAGTCAGCAATTTTCTTAGACTCTTCTTTCGGAGGATCTTTCACTCATCTCACCTTGTCTGAGTGTAAGGACATTCTAACAAAAATCCTTCAAAATACCCCTTACATGGGAGCTTATGATGAATTCCCGGATGAGGAAGAGATCACTCAGGAGGAGCACATGCCAAACACTCTCTCGGAACCGAAAACCCATAGAGGAGAAACCCACTAGCACTTTTTGGCATGAAGAACCACTCCTCTATCCCCGTGTGTACCCAGCTGATTTCTTGTATGACTTCGACGAGGAATCAACAAACTCCGATCCACTCTCTAAATCGGAATTCATAGTGGAGGAGCCTATCCTAGAAAAATTCATATCCACAGACACCCATCCTCCTCTTACCAAAACTTGGTTCATAGGGGAACCATTCCAACCTTATCGAGAGTTCGATCACCCCTCGTGTGACTTCATCTATGAATACTATGATGAGTTATTTGATAAACATTGGACAGAGAAACCCTTCCCGAGAAGGGAAAGAGACTCAACACATGAGAGAGAATTAGTCAACTTACCCAACCTAGAAGAGTTAAAAAGACGGAGAGAAAAGTTGGAATACATCTCCGCAATCAGTAGTCGGGAATGGTTGAGAGAAGCAGAAGGCATGGATCAAGTAATCCAGCTATATCTCCAGCTAAAGTCACTCTCATGCCAAGTAGCAAACCTCTCTTACCAGGATGTGTTCTATGACCCTAGGGTCGATATCAATATCATTCCTAAATCCTTAGTATTAGAGGCCTTTCCTGATGAACCCCTCTCTTTCTCTCAGAAGCGTCTCCAATGGATTTTGGGTCAAACCATAGAGACGGAGGGAATTCTTAGAGTCGTCCAAACAAAGATTGGAGAGTATGGGATCTTCCTAGATTATCATATCTTTGACATCCCAAAAGGAGATCCACCCTTCATTCTCATCGGAAGACCCATTGAAGGGGTACTGAGTAGTGTGCTCGACCATGAAAAGCAGCCATATCATCTTGAGGTTCGAGATACACATCTCCAATGTCATAGACTTGAGGTTAAGAAAGAACATGTGTGGTCTATGCACATTCTTGAGGCGTCGACACTGGATTCTCAAAACAGACTCGAGCATGAAGGTTTTACACTAGAGGGATCACAAATCCCATGCTCGCATCAAAAGTTTCCAGAGTTATCAAGCCCCATTACCAATGACCTTTACGAAACCTACAACCTCCTCATTTTCCTTGTGCATGCTAACTTTGAAAGGAAGGTTGTAGATGCTTTTGTTTACCATAAACATTGCAAATTTCGTGGTCATTTTTTGGTACTAACCTTGCAGCTAGAGCTATGATGGTTTCATCATCTCGATTGGTTGCAAGATGAAGATCTCCAATGGTCGAGCTTATGACCCAAAACAAAGCACTATCGGGAGATAGCCCGAATAATCATTTAGATTTCCTTTTCAAATAAAAGCAAGAGCATCTCTTTAGGATTAGTCATCCTTCAGGTATTTTTGGTCGCTAACGTTTCAGGTGGAGATTGAAAGGACCGATGGATAGGCAAAGCCTAAAAACATGAGAGCTACACCAACTACAACACCAAGGTAATTCAGGGAGAGAAAGTATTACGAAGGAAGCTTGAACTCCGCACACTTGAGTTGTGTTGCCTAGCAATGCAAACTCCAAGTGTGGGGGAGATATGTGAGTATCCCGAGTAAGTTTCTCTCATACTAAATCTTATTTTGGTTTGAAGATGGTGTTGGTTCTTCCATCTTGCTCTCTTAAAAAAACACAAAAATATTTGAATTTGAATAAAGGCTTCCTAGCTCTTCAGCTAGCAGAGCCTCCCTTTTTTTCCATCTTTTTCTTTGAATAATAACACCAGGTACAAGAGCAAGTGTGGGGGAGATTTCTCAGGTTCGTCGAAACACAAAATTGAGATCTCCCGCCATGGTGCCGCACAACACCGACTACGCTAATCGACGAGGGATGAGGTAAGTGCACTAGAGCAAGTCGGTCGCCCCTATGGTTTGGCCGAATCACCATTTGTCTACCTCATTCCCCACTTTCTCCAAGAGCAATGGTATGTGCACCCATACCTCTCTACTTTTGGAAATCAGGAGTTTAAATGAGCTTTAAATCCGATCAAATAAATCAAACTCAATTGAATTCTCATGCACCCAATGCTCGACATGTTTCATATGGTTAGCTTGCATAAGTTTTATTCCATACTTATTATCTTGATGCTTGTGAACAACATATCTTTAGGAAACCATGCCCATCTAAGTAGCTGATGTTTGAGATATGGTCTGATGAAATGATCTTTGCTCCAAATGTTTGAGTGCTTGGGAAATTTATTTGAAAATTTTGAAAACCCTTTGCGAAGCTCCTCTTTGATATGCCAAGTCCTACCAGAGCCATATGATGAGACATCTTGAAAACCTCATACACATATGCTACTTGTCGTTGCATTGAGCTTTGTCAAATTGTTGTGACCCTTGTGAGAATTTTTTTCATGCTTTCATGATCAAAATACACGTACACGCCAACATCCTCCTTGCTATGCTCAGTTGAGAGCTAGCATTGTACCATCTATCTATTCCACAAAATAAAGCTCCACACTATGTGTTGATCTCTCCCTCTCTCCAAGTTAATATTACAAAAGAGACATGGCTATAGAAAAAAGATGGACACATGAAGGTTCAAGAAAAAAAAAGTTGGACACATGAAGGTCCAAGAAAAAAGAAAAGATAGCCATGTCCACAAAAGAGTCAAAATAGAGAGAGAGGATCATGCAAAATGGAGTTACAACAAATCAGATGGTAATAACTAGCCCCCATTCCGGGCCTAGTGTACACCTTACCATCATCACAATGTTCATTATACATATGGTAATATCTAGCACCCATTCTGGGCCTAGTATCCACCTTACCATATCCATCATATCCCTACACATGCACATCTTGATCTGATTGTATGATTTGATTTTCTCCTTGGATCCGGTTTTGACTTTGCAATACATGTGATGCAAGTATGCCTCATCTTTATACCCTACCTTGAGCTCCATATATAGCTATCATTAGAAGTAGGTTGAAGAAAGGCAATCTAATGCCTTGGTGAGGACTATACACATTGAGCGATTTGAGAGAATCAAATGAGGTGCCAAGCAAGGTTTATTTTGAAAACTTATTGAAAAAAATCCCAAGCTACTTGACATGAGGATTAGAAGTGATTTGATTCAAGATCGTTCCATTCCTCAACTACCCAGGATGGCATGATAGACACTTCAAAGTTCACAAGTGTAAGGTATAATTCGGAATATCTCTTATGCTCGCTTCATACCATAGGAATTTTTGTTTTCACCTTGGTTTTTAACCTTTACTCGAGGACGAGCAAAGGGCCAAGTGTGGGGGTGTGTTGACGGTCATTAAGTCCCTATTTTCGACCCTCAACTTTGAACAAATTTCACTCCATCAAAGCTTGCATCATAGCTATGGGGTTATAAACTAACGGATTCCACGAGCTTTGGTGAATATTTGGATGGAGCTCATAATGAGACATCATAGCACAAATAAAGCATCTTGACAAACAATGTCAAATGCTTAGTTTGATAGCACCATTGCGAAGTTCTTGTTGAGATGATCGAAATGGAGTTTTGGTTCACCCAATTCAGAGTCCGGATGCAGAAATTATGCCTCACGGAAGATTGTGACACGAGACATGTCGGGGGGTAGGTGCGGCCGAACCTAGTAGGTTTGACCGGACCTATCAACCTCCTCCGATCAACACCAAACTTTGCCAAATGGCTCTACACTTAGCATAATATCCAAGGGGACTAAGTCCATGGGCCAGACACCACAAAAGTTGGTCCGGCCGCACCTCCTAGGTCCGGCCGCACCTACTAGGTCCGGCTGCACCACCCAAAATCCTCCTCTCGGGTCCACGGCACCAACAATCCCACAAACACACCTTGGATGGATCAGATACACTGGTAAATGGTCAGTTTGATCAAAAGGCTAAGGTTGGAAGCACTTGGATCGATGGACTCAAACTTAACCGCTGCAACCGCCATCAAGGAGTGATCCTGGACGTCCCTCAACACCGTCGGTGCATCACAAGGCCACTGGGTAGGGCCGGTCGCACCTCTAGGTACGGCTGCACCTATGAACTGGTGAATCAGGCGAATCCGAGATGGGAACCGACGTGCAACTGACCAAGGATCAGTGACCAGGGTCGTCCAAGTCCATAGGCGGTGGATCACAGGGCCGGCCGCACCTGGAGATACGACCGCACCTCCTTGCTCATCACTGCAGCTCCCTCTCGCCTACAAGTACCCCCTCCTGTAGCCACTGACCCATTGCGGCTATATATAGAGCCTGGCACCTCATAGAAGGACACAAGTGATTAGAAGCAAGTGGCGGAGCCCTACACAAGTTAGTATTCAGAGAGTAGGGAGAGAGAGTTGAGTGTTGGAGTAGAAGCCGGAGTGTCGGTCTTCTCTTCATACCACGATGGGTGCGGTACAACTACGGTCGTCCACACTCGGGATGTTTTGTAAGTTCGGATTCGTGAGTAACTAAGTCTCAAGTCATTTCATCATTCGCTCTTAGGTTCTTCGATTGCATTTAGTAGTTTCTACTCGTTGTGATTGCTTTGCTTTAAATTCGAGTAAAGTAGTGCTTGGATAGTGTAGACGTGGTGTCTAGGCTTTCCAGTACCTTGGAATGCTTCCCGGTTCAACAGAATAGTTGTGGTACCCTAGGGAGGTGACAGCTCCGGACGGGCTTTGTAGTCCACCACGTTAGTTCCGGCAGGTAGGAGTTACGACATCAGAGCCCCCTTCTCATCCCTTTCCATGGCTCTTTTCCCTCTGGCCCCGACGAGTGACATGCTAACCAAGATTAAACTAACTTTAGTCTAAACCAAGAATAAAGCTTCTAGAGCAAAGTAAAAGCTGAATGTAATTGACTCGAAAGGTAAGATAGAAAGATAACTTGAATTGTACTTGAGTCTAAACAAAGAAAGGATACAAGAGTAGTACCGGACCCCTGAAGAAGACTCGTCTAGAACCCCGAGACTAGCTCGACTTGACTCTAACTCCCAAGCTACACTAATCCTACTCTAAGTGAACAAAAGAGAGAAATGGAGATGCTCCTGCGTTGTGTGTCTGATCCAGCGAGTGTGAGGTGCCTTTTATAGGCAAGGGAGGTCGGTGGAGCGCAGGGGGGCCACACCCCTGGTGCGGCCGCACCTCTAGGCACGGTCGGCCCTGTGATGTGCCGCCTCTCGCCTTGGACGCTCCTGATCACTACTCCTAAGGCGGTTGTAGGTCGGCTCCTTGGGTCGGTTTCACCCGGCACGCAAGTTGATAGGTGCGGCCGGCCCTTTAGGTGCGGTCAGCCCTACCCCGCGCCGTGTGATGCACCGACTGTGTTCGGGGACGCCTAGGATTGCCTCTGGATGACAGTTGTGGCGGTTGAGCGATCGGATAAGTGGACCCATTGATCAAAGTGATCCTAGCCTCCACCATTTGATCAAACCGACGTTTCTTCAGTGAATCACGCTCGTCCAAGTTGTGCTCGAGGGAGAGGGGGTACTCTGGACCAGAGACGTGCCACGGGGCAGGGCCGGCCGCACCTGCAGGGCCGGCTGGACCAGGTGGTTCGGCCGTGCCTAGCATATGTGGCACGTTGGTCCCAAATTCTCCCAAAATATGTACCTGCCTATGAAAATCACAACACAACTCGTGGAACTTTATTAGTACTAAAAATGTGCATGAAACTTGTCATATACTCCTCTTGAACTCGAGGTTTTGACAGTCGAATTTTTGTTGTAAGGACCGTCAACAAACTCCCCCAAGCTAAACCTTTGCTCGTCCTCGAGCAAAGCCTAGACTTGGCCTCGGTGGATCAGGAGTTGCATGATGTCACCACTCGGCAAGTACCTATGCACAAATCCATGCTCCACTTGCTATTTGAAAAGATTGGTATGAGTGAAACTTAGACTTATCTTACCCGTGGGGCTTGTAACTTTACACCTTGCCTTCGGAGGTTGAAAGGTAGAATGGTTTTGACTTTGCATCACTCGCTCTTCTCTTTTCTGGGTCCTATCTCGGAGTTTTGAAAATTTTGCAAAGAAAGACAAAGTTCCTCGGATGGTTCGCTCGATCGCTCAAGTGGTATTTGTTACCTCACCAAAGGCTTTTGAGCAAGCCTCAACTTCCTACTCTATGGCTTGTATGTGGAGCTTTGGGTAGGATAAGCATGAGACTCACTTGTGCCACATGATGTTGTTGAGCCAAAGACCGGATCCAAGAAGAAACTAGTCATGCAACTTGATCGAGATGTGCAAGTGTGTGGAATATTTCTGTTTGTTTTTCTAAGTACTCCTTGCTTTGAGATTCTCCTCTTGCTTTTATTTTGGAGGGAGGTCATGCTTCATCATTTTTTTTTCTATGCTCTTTGATTGGAGCTCATATATTTTTTTCTATGCTTTTTGAGCATATACTTTTTCTCTTTTTTTTCAATGACCCCTCTCTCCTTTTGCAAGAATACAAGAAGAGAAATCTCTTTGGAACTTTGGAGTATTTATTTTTGGTGGGTGGATGGCATGTTTTGCGTAACTCCCGGTGTGGAAGTTAGCTTATATATGTGGGTGTACGTGATCTCGATCATGGGAGCATGAAAAGATTCTACCAAGGGTCACAACAATTTGGCAAAACTCAATGGGTCACAAGCAAGCATATGTAGAAGGTTTGTGCTTTGATATCGACATATGGCTTTGGTAGGTGATATGACCATTGAGGAACTTGTCTTGTTTTATTTTCAAAAGAAATCATCCAAGATTTTCACCATACTATGAGATAGAGAAAGATCAACATTGTTTCACCATATCATACTAGTCAACACCCTAGGGTTTGTCATAAGCATTTGCTCCCACAAAGTTTTATTTCAGGCTCTTGTCTCAAAATATACCAACAAATTCAAATACTCATAGAGCACACGGTTGTACATTGGGTTCTAGCAAAGTTTTAACATAGCAACTATTCATCATTTCCAAAGTGAGGGTATATAAACAAGATTTCAAGCACATGGTTGAAGCAAATATTTTTGTTGTTTTTCTTTTATTCAAATGTGGTAGACAAGATGTTGAAAATTGGTTTGGATGGACATACCTTCCTTGATTGAAAATGGGGTCTCCCCTAAGCTTATTTTTGGCTTCCTGGTTGGCGTGTCTTCATTTTGGTGATGAGTTGAGCACTTGGAAGCTTGTAGCGGTTGGCTTGATAGATTCGTGGAAGATCATAGGTACGGCCGTACCACTAGGTTCGGCCGGCCCTACTATATCTGCTCCAAGCACTCGTGTCCCCTCCTGTAAACATCCTACACAAAAATTTTGTCGAGGGGAGGTACGACCGTACCTCTAGATTCAGCTGTATCACCAAAAATCTCCAAAACTGTTTTTCTATGTCTTGTTTACTTACTAATGCAACGGTGAAATCAAATTTGAAATTTAAATATGCTTGATGCACGAAATAAAATGTTGAAAGGGAAATATGAGATAAATACCGGTTTACCTCACGGTGAGGGCTCGTAGTTTAGAGTCCGTGAGCGGGACTACTCCGTTTGCTCAATTGATCTTGGATTCGTCCGGTCTCGGAGTGGAAGACTCGGACGATGCTCCCTTCACACGCCACACCCTCTTTGTTTTCTTCGGTGGCGTTGAAGTTGGTGAGGCTTTGGCCGGGGTGTTTTTGGTTTCTGTCTTCTTTTCCCCCTTAGCCTTGTTGATTGCCTTCGACTTCCTTGTTTGGTGGCGCCCTTTGAATGCTTTGTCTTGCTCCTAATGCTTCCTCATCGTTGTGATGAGCCTATCCACCTTGGGCTTGGTCGGGGCTACCTCATCTTCCTGCACACAGTTTGAAATTTTTCTATCGACTATTCGTACTTGTGAGCATTGCTCCACCTTTGGTCTAAAGGTGAATCGTTCTTCCTCGCCGTTGATGTTAAGGCAGATTTCTCCGGCTCCTACATCTATGTTAGCATTGGCGATACTCAAGAAAGGTCTCTCGAGGATTAGAGGCGTCCTTGTATCGACATCCATGTCGAGGACGACGAAATCCACGGGTATGAAGAAATCCCGAACTCTCACCGGAATGTCCTCCGACCTCCGCTATCCCCGCCGGGTAGCGAACCAATTGATCCGCTAGCTGCAAGCACATGGTTGTAGGCGACAAGGAAGTATAGTTAAGTTTGTCGAAGACTACCTTAGGCATGATGCTAACGCTAGCTCCAAGGTCGCATAGTGCATTCTCAAAGTGTTGGGACCCGATAGAGCAGCTGATTGTAGGACACCCAGGGTCTTTCTTCTTTAGAATGGCTGCACTACATTCCTCCGTAAGCTTGACCATATGCGTGGTAGGTAGAGGTCTTTTATTGTTGAGGATGTCCTTGAGGTACTTGGCGTAGGTCGGTACCTGCATAGCCTCAAGAAATGGTATGTTGACATTGAGGTTCTTGATTACCACAACGAACTTCCCGAATTGCTCATCCACGGTAGGCTTCTTGATTCTTCGGGGAAATTGAAGTAGCGTGGTATCGACGAAATCATGGGGTGTCGTCTTCCTTAACTTTTCTTGATCGGGAGCTACCTTCTCGGTGTCCTCTTCTCCCTCAGACTCGGTGATCACTTCCTTCTGTTTCTTCTCTGCGGGGTTAGGATATGGTGGATCCCGAGTGGTCTTACCACCTCTCGTGGTCACCGATTTTAAAATCTCTCGGGTAGGATCGGGTTGCCCCGGGATTCCTGAGAGCCAGGTGTGGTTCGAGGACCGGTGGATGGTCGCTTCCTGGTGTGATGAGTGATTGACAACGTGGTGTGGACTGATTCTTGGCTAAGTATTGCAGGTGCAGGTTGCGACTTGACTGGTGCAGGTGCAGGTGAAGAACAAGCGCGAAAGGTCGTTGCCGGTGAGGCCTCCAGGTGTGGAGAAGACAAGTAGGCTTGGTTCGAGGGACCCGGTGGCCAGCGGGGTCAAGTGCGGGCCGCATGGTGGCAAGAACGGCAAGATGAAGTCATGGACGGTTTCTTGGTTGAGCCTCAAAACCAAGGTCGAGCCGGGACTACGTGGGAGCCGAGTCATGAGTGGTGATTGGCGGAGGCTACACCGAGTTCGTGGGGTTTCCGGTGGTTCACTAGAAAACCACTGGGTTCCTTGGTTGATCCACAAAGCCAAGACCGAAGAACCGAAGACGGAGGTGCAGCAGCTCCAGACCGGTCTGACCGGTGGGTCTGACCGGTGGGTACCGGTCTGACCGGTGAGGAGCACCGGTCTGACCGGTGTCCGACGACGCAGTCCGAAATCTTCGAAGCGGAGGACACGCGTCGGGATTGCAAGGCTTGCGTCGAGGCTAAGCAAGTTTGCGGTCGCTGGGCATCTGTCCGATGGAGCGAAGACAAAGATTTCCGAATTCGCCCTTGAGGGGCATGTATCCCTAGTTAGCTAGTAAGGGTATTTTCGTCTTTCGGTTGCCTCCATATAACCCAAGTGGTGAGAGGATGGCAGCCATCTCTTGGAACCCTAGCTCATTTGGTTTTCCTATTTTCCTTCCTATTTTCTTAGGATTTTCGTAGGACTAGCTTGAGAGCTTCATGGTGAGATCTTGTGAGAGGGAAGGATGATCGGGCGGCAAGCTAGACCTTGTATGAACCTCTTTGGTATGTATAGATGATTCGGCGTGGTTCCTCAAGGCTTGGATGTGTCTTTCCCGTTTCTCCTTTTTGGTGATTTTCGGAGCCCTTTCTTGGCGATTTACTTGGAGCGATTTCGAGGCCTTTCTCTTTGGGATTTGGTGGGGGATGTATGCATGTACCCTTCGTGGTTCTTTTCCCTTTGATTCCCCTCCCAAATCCGTGAGCAAAGGGGCTCGATTTTGGGGTTTTCGTGGCTCTAGGGTTACAGGCGTTCTTGGTGGGATTTCTTCGATTCCTCTTGATTTGACAAGTTTTGGTGGACTAAATCTTGGCTATGGAGTACCCATGAGGTGTTCCTACTATCCCCAAAGTCTTGTGCAAAATCGTGGAGCGAATCGGGAGATCGGGAGTTGGATTTGGGGGAGTTGACTCGCGGGCGCTGTTCATCCCGAGCTGCCCAGGCGCGATCGGTCTGACCGGTGCTCTTGACCGGTCTGACCGGTGCTAGCCCTTGGTGGGTTTTTGTCTCGGGGAACAGCCTTGTCCGTGTGGTTTTGTCCCGTGGTTCTGCTGATCAGTTCTTGGCGTGTTTGGAGTTGTTTTGCTAGGTTTTGTGAGGGGTTCTTCTTACTTCCAGGTTGTGTTTCGGAGGTGGTTTTTGTTCCAGGGCCTAGAGGAGTCACAGAGGCTTCCTGGAACGTTTGCTGTGCGGCTGCTGTAGCCACCGGCCTGATCGACGCTGTCCACCGGTCTGACCGGCGCAGGTCATCGGTCTGACCGGTGTAGCACAGGCAGCAAGCCGTGCAAGTTTCCGCTGTGTGTTTTGGTAAGTTCTGGCTCGGAGGGTTGAGTGTTGGTTCCTAGGACCAGTAGCACTCCAGTGGCTGCGTGGTCTTGGCCAACTTGGGTAGTTGGGTCGGAGACGTGATTTGGAAGCCGTGTTCGTCTTGTTGGAGTTCTCATCTCCTTCGAGAAGAATTTTTATCGGCTCCCATTCACTCCCCCCCTCTCTGGTTCGCCTAATCGGTCCTTCAATTGGTATCAGAGCCGGTTCGGGTCTTTATTGACTCTTACTAGTCTAAGATCCAAAGATGGCGTACCAGGAACGGGGTTCGGGTCCTCCGCACTTCGATGGGAAGAACTACCAGATGTGGCAAAGGCGGATGGCGGCGTTCCTCCGCGGAAAGGGTCAGATCCTTTGGGATGTCACGGTGAACACAGCTTATGTTCATCCGATGAACTTCCTTGCTCCAGGATCGAGGGATATGTTCGAAGCTAACAACAAGGCTGTCGACTACTTGTTTCGTGCTCTGTGTCAGCCTGAATTCGATCGGGTTCAGACAGAGGACTTAGCTTGTAGGATTTGGGAGCAGTTGAAGGATGCTCATGCTGGGAATGCTCAGGTTCAGGCTCGGATGTAAGCGACTTACCGGAGAGAGTACGAGAACTTCACTCATCTCCCCGGCGAGTCTGTCGATGCCCTTTTCCAGCGGTTTACGGTCGTTGTGAACAACATGAGAGCCAATGTGGACGTCCTCCCATACAATGATCATGATAGAGCCGTGAAGCTCTTGCACTCATTGGATCGTACCGTATGGGACGGGAAGTTTGAGGCTATTGTTGAGTCCGAGAAGTATGACACCTTGACGGTGAACGAGCTGTTCTCGAAGCTCATGTCGGCTGAGTTGGATAGTGGTATGACAGCCAAGATCGAGAGCCTGACTGATTCTCATAGTCTTGCTCTCGTTGGCGGCAAAGGAGCTAAGTCTAACGCTAACGCATCCTCCAGGATGTACTCTCTGTCGTCTTTGATGTCGTTGCCAGACGAGGAGTTCGACGTGCTTGGAGAGGACAAGCTGGCGTTGCTGACCATGCGGTTCGAGAGGCTGCACGAGAACCGGGTGAACACGAGGAGGACAGCACGGACGTGCTTTCAGTGCGGCAAGCCAGGACACTTCGTCGCCGACTGCCCGGAGAAGACGGAGAACAAGGACGGCTACAGGCACCGATCGAGCAAGGATGGCAAGTACCGATCGAGGCGCGATCACAAGCACAAGAACAAGCACAAGGACGAGCGACGGTCGAGGAAGAAGGATGGCCGCGGCAGGAAGGCCCGAGCAATGGTCGGAGCGAGCAACGTCGACTCCAGCTCCGCCTACTCTTCCTCGAGCTCGAGTAGCAGTGAAGATGAAGGTGATCGGCGCAAGAACAAGAAGTCATCCAGGAACTTGAGCGGGTTGAGCTGCTTCGCGGGAGATGGCTTCTGCGGCATGGCCCGTAGCTCTGGCAGCAAGAAGAGCCACCAGAGTGACTCGGATTCTAACTCCGAGGATGAGGTATGTGATGAGCTCTCTTCTTTGTGCAAGGAGAATGATGAGTTGGTTGACTTGCTTGATAACCGCGATCACATGCTTAGAGAGGCCAAGAAGATGAGGAAAGAGCTTAGGGCCTCACTAGAAGATGCTAGGAACCATGTGGCTGAGCTAGAAACCCAGAACCTAGATGCTAAGCTTGAGATTGATTCGCTTAAGGCTTCTCCTGTGGTTTCTGATGAGATTGATTGCTGTGATTGCTCTGTGTACCTAGCTGATCTCACTGCTCTTAAGGATAAGCATGCTTCTACTTGTGATGAACTAGATATGCTTAGGGTTGAAGTGGCTGAGCTTAAGTCTAGACCTGCTTTGCTAGGTGCTTGCACTTCTTGCCCTGTTTTGCATGGAAAGATTGATGAGATGCATGCTTACACTGTTTCGCTTGAGGCTAAGTTGAAAGAGCCTATTCCCACTTCTTGCTCTACTTGTGAATTGCATGTGGTTAAGAATTTGGAGCTTGCACATTATGTTGATCGCTTGCAGGATGAGAATGATGAGCTGAGAAAATGTATGAGCTGGTTGTCGGGTCAGGAGCCTCAGCTTGGTATCATGATAGCGGCTTTCAAACGCTATGATGGTCAGGCACTTGGGGCTGACAAGCTTGGAGAGAACAGTGGTGAGGGAGTTGAGAGAGTTGGAGAGATTCCTATCCCACCACCAAACAGACACAAGAACAAGTTTGAGCCCAAGCCTAACCATCTCAGAAACAAACTTGACACTACTCCAGATCCACCCATATTCCCTCACCCAACAAATGATTTCCAGAAACCGGTGAAGTTTGTGTGCCCAAAGGGAGGTGAGGAAGGAGAGAAGAAGGGTGAGAAGCCGAGTGGGCAGCCCCAACCCAAGCCAAAGCCTAAGCCACAGCCCATAAAGTTCCATTGTGGGTATTGTGAGAGAGATGGTCATAAGGATGAGTTTTGCTTCAAGAGGAAGCGTGAGGAGAGAATGGCTAGAGAGTGGGCTAACAAGGACAGGTACCACCCCTCTAATGGTGTACCTGAGCCTCGTATGCAGATGCCCAGGGCCAAGGCAATTGTGAGGACGGTTCCGGCTTGGGGAGACCGGAAGGCTGCAGGTGCTGCTGCTGGCCGAGCTACACCGGTCAGACCGGTGCAGGTCTGGGCAGACAGCGAGTTGGGTTTCGTGCTCGTGAGGATGCTCGGTTTGGTTCTGGAGGTCGTGGTTCTGGTGGTTGGTCTGGAAAGTTTGCAGGTGGTCAGTTTGCTAGGCGTTCTCCACCTCGTGCTCAATACGGGGGTGGGAGGAGTCGTAGCTTTGAGATGGAGAGGAGGAACGATCCACGGTTCCCCTTTCGTGGCTTTCGTCCTCCTCCAGCTAGAAAGGGTTGGTTCCCTCGTAGTGGTTACCATGGTGGTGTTCGTGGTGGTAGCTTTAATAGGCGTGATGATTTGGTTTGTGCTAACCCCACTTTGGAGCAAATGGCTCGGCACTAGTTTTACTCTTTTAGTACTAACCCCAGTGCTGAGTCGTTTGTTCACTCACGTGCTCGCTTTTGAATTTCAGGTGGGAGACTTGAGGAACGTTTGGTTGATTGACTCCGGTTGCTCGAGGCATATGACCGGAGACAAGGGGTGGTTCTCAAGTCTCATCCCGGTGGTGTCCAAGACATACATCACCTTTGGGGACAATGGGCGAGGGCGTGTGCTATCAGAAGGTGAGATCAAGGTAAGTGACAAGGTCACTCTCAGGCGGGTGGCTCTTGTTTAATCGCTGGGGTTCAATTTGCTTCCTGTGTCCCAGTTGTTGGATGAGGGCTTTGAGGTGTTGTTTCGGCCTGGTGGTTCTCGGATTTTAGATTCTCGGGGGGATCTTGTTTGCATGGTCATTCCCGAGGGTCAGGTGTTTCGAGCTGATTTCTCTCAGTCTTCTGGTGTGGAGCGTTGCTTTTTGGCTGGTTCTTCGAGTAAGTTGTGGAAGTGGCATAGGAAGTTGGGTCACTTGAGCTTTGACCTTTTGTCTTGCTTGAGTAAACTCAATTTGGTCCGAGGATTGCCACGGTTGAGGTTTGAGAAAGAGTTGGTTTGTGCGCCGTGTAGGCTTGCCAAGATGGTAGCCTCTTCTCACCCGCCTCTCACTGATGTGATGACTGAGCGTCCATGCGAGCTGCTCCATATGAACCTTGTTGGCCCAGCTCATGTGCGATCTGCGGGTGGGAAGTGGTATGTCCTTGTTGTGGTGGACGACTACTCTCGGTATGTGTGGGTGTTCTTTCTTGAGGAGAAAGGGGAGACGTTTGGTTTTGTTCGAGATCTTGTCTTAAGGTTAAGAAACGAGTGGCACGGAGATGCCATTCGAGCGATCCGCAGTGACAATGGCTCGGAATTCAAAAACTCTCGCTTCGAAACCTTTTGCCATGACTTGGGTCTTGAACACCAGTTTTCGAGTCCATATACGCCTCCCCAGAATGGCGTGGTGGAAAGGAAAAACAGGACCTTGTGCGAGATGGCTCGGACGATGCTCGACGAGCATAGGACTCCGAGAAGGTTCTGGGCTGAGGTGGTCAATACCGCGTGCTATGTGTCGAACAGGATCTACCTCAGGGTTCATAAGAAGAAAACCTGTTACGAGTTGATGCACGGTCGCACACCCAAGGTGAGTCACTTCCATGTCTTTGGTTGTAAATGCTTCATTCTGAAGAAAGGGAAGAAGTTGGACAAGTTCGAGGCTAGGTCTGTCGATGGCATTTTCTTTGGTTATGCATCTCATTCTAGAGCATTTCGTGTGCTCAATCTTGAAACTAACCAAATCGTGGAGACTTGCGAGGTAACCTTCGACGAGACACAGCCACGTAGTCAGCTTGTTTTTGAGTGTGTAGGTGACGACGAACTTGGCGAGGAGATCTTTCAGGAGGAGGAGCATGAACATGGAGATGATGAAGATGGCGGTGTGGTGCCCGCAACTGAACATGTACCTACTACTTCAACGACGATCGAGAATGGACCCTCTCCCGCACCTACAACGACAAACCCAGATCAAGGCGAAGCTGCTGTTGAGGGGGAGGTAGCATCAAGGCGAGAACCTCCCCGGCGTGTGCAAGTGGATCACCCAGCTTCGAGAATCATCGGCGACATGAATGAACGTACTACACGGTCGAGGGTTCGGAACAATTCTCATTTTGCTCATGCTGCTTTTGTTGCCACCTTTGAGCCCAAAGACATTAGACACGCGTTATCTGATCATAATTGGGTTAACTCGATGCATGAGGAGTTGGAAAATTTTGAGAGGAACCAAGTTTGGGTGTTGGTTGACCCTCCTCCAGGGTGTAAGCCGATTGGGACAAAATGGGCGTGGAAAAATAAAGAGGGAGAGAAAGGAGAAGTGGTGAGGAACAAGTCGAGACTTGTTGCTCAGGGGTACAGTCAGAAAGAGGGGATCGACTACGAGGAGACTTTTGCTCCTGTAGCTCGTTTGGAGGCGATCAGGATCCTTCTAGTCTTTTCCGTGGCTAAAGGGTTCAAGTTGTACCAGATGGATGTGAAGAGTGCTTTCCTGAACGGTGTGTTGGAGGAAGACGTGTTTGTGAGGCAACCACCGGGGTTTGAGAGTGAGAAGTATCCCCATCGGGTGTACAAGTTGAGGAAGGCACTGTATGGGTTGAAGCAGGCGCCTAGAGCTTGGTATGGTAGGTTGAGGGGGTTCCTGTTTGAGAGAGGGTTTGAGATGGGAAAGGTCGATCAGACCTTGTTTCTCCTCAGGCAGGGCAGAGATATCCTGATTGTGCAGGTATACATGGATGATATTGTCTTCGGTGGCTCGTCTAACTCTCTTGTTGCAAGGTTTGCAGAAGACATGAGCAGGGAATTTGAGATGAGCATGATGGGCGAGTTGCAGTTCTTCCTCGGGCAACAAATCAAGAAATCAAAGGAAGGAACATTTGTGCACCAAGCTAAGTACACCAAGGACATTGTGAGGAAGTTCAAGATGGAGGACTCCAAGGCCATGGCGACGCCTATGAGTACGACTACAGCTCTTGATGCGGACGAGGAAGGTGAACACGTGGACCAGAAGGAGTACCGGAGCATGATCGGGTCGCTCCTCTACTTGACGGCGACGAGGCCGGACATCCAATTCTCGGTATGTCTGTGCGCTCGTTTTCAAGCATCTCTGAGGACTTCGCATCGGCAAGCAGTCAAGCGCATTTTCAGGTATTTGCGACACACTCCCGACTTCGGCCTTTGGTACTCTGCGTCTTCTTCTTTGGCACTTCATGGATTTTCAGACGCGGATTTTGCCGGGTGTCGGTTGGATAGGAAGTCCACTTCTGGGACTTGCCAGTTCTTGGGTTCTTCTTTGGTGTCTTGGTCTTCCCGCAAACAGTCAAGTGTTGCTCAATCCACTACCGAGGCAGAGTATGTGGCCGCAGCTAGTTGTTGCTCTCAGCTCCTTTGGATCACATACACCATGAGTGACTTTGGTGAGGAGTATACCCAAGTCCCACTTCAATGTGATAGCACCAGTGCCATAAGCGTTGCAAAGAACCCAGTGCTCCATTCCAAAACCAAGCACATAGAAGTGAGGTATCATTTTCTGAGAGACAACGTAGAGAAAGGGAAGATAGCTTTGATCCATGTACCCACACATGACCAACTAGCCGATATTTTCACCAAACCCCTAGATCAAGCAACTTTCACTCGTTTGCGGGGGGAGCTTGGTGTTTGTTTGATTTCTTGAGTTGGTGTGTGGGAGCTCCTTTGTAGCATATGTATAGCTTTCCTTTGTGCATTTCTTGCATTTGGCATGGCATATGTAACATGATGTATAGGCATCTTTGTATCTTAGGTTGCATGCATTTTGTATCGTATGCATTGTTTAGGAAAGGCTTCTCCTATATACATTGTTCACCATGGAATGATATATATGTCTTTGTGAGCTAGTTTGATAAGCTATGGTTAGTTTTGGCTTAGCTCTTGATAATCTTGGTTTATATCCATGGTTGATGGCTATGTTTTTGAAAAATTTCATATATATGCTCTCTTGTGAGTAAATGCCTTTACATGATCTTGACATGTTTTTGTGGCTTGGCTATGCTTAATTTGTGGTTGGATAGCTTATTTTGATCATATGGGGCCAAAGGCTCATTTGCCATCATGAATGTTTAGCCCCCATGCTTCATCTTGTGGAGGGGCATAAGTTCCTTTTTGTCGCAAAGACATTTCATGTACCAATTATAAATCTGAAAATGAAATGTAAATTGCTTGAAAAATGTGCTCACATGTCATATGTGCTAATTTTAATTTGCTTTGGGTGCTAAATCGTTGCATGATGCCTACCAATGAGAAGTCTCATATATAGAAGTAGGCACATGGCTCGGTGGCTTTGACATGACATGAGGTGCTTGTGGGTGTTTATGATGGTCTTATGCTTAGAATGGTTGTCCTAGCATGAAGTTTGTGTGGCTTTGCCACTTTGACATGTTTTGCTCATGTTTAGGACTTTGCTCATGAGAGGGTGATTTTTCGCAAAATTGCTCAATTCTATCTTAGCTTCGCCCAATGGTTGTGAAACTTGATGATCATGAAGTTGATGTCATTACGACGCTATAGAGTATCTAACTTGCTCATTTGGACATGTGTAGCATCCTTTGTTGAATTTTGTCTATTTGAGAAGCTCTAGGTTGAAATTTTCCTAATTTTGGCTTGATTCATGCATTGTCAACAAGGGGGAGAAGTTTGTGCATGTTTTGGCCTACTGAATGCATCTAGAAGGTTTTCAGGTGGTTTCGAGCCATTTTTGGGCTCTGTTGTGCACCGGTCTGACCTGTTGAGGTCACCGGTCTTACCGGTCAGAGTGCTGGTCCTGTTCACATGTTGAGCACCGGTCTGACCGGTGGTGTCGACCGGTCTGACCGGTCAGAGCTGAGCTGTTGCAGCTGCTCTGTTTCGTGAAGTGGCTCGCATGCATTGGTTCAGGGGGAGCTTGCATGTGTGCAGGAGGAGCTCTTTGTGGTTTTCGAGCTTTGGATTGTTGGTTTGTGCTCTTTGCTTGAGCATGTTTTGTCTCGGATGTGTCGAGCCGTTGCCCTTGCCTAAGGGGTCCGAGACTTATCTTCTTCAAGTGATCTTGCTCTTTGCCTTTTCTTTGGCTTTCGATCGCTTGTTGGAGTTTCTTTTAGTCGTTTCTTTTCTTTTCCTTTTCTCTTGGTTACCAAAACGTGTGTGTTGTCAATGCACTCATCAAGGGGGAGATTGAGAGCCAGGTGTGGTTCGAGGACCGGTGGATGGTCGCTTCCTGGTGTGATGAGTGATTGACAACGTGGTGTGGACTGATTCTTGGCTAAGTATTGCAGGTGCAGGTTGCGACTTGACTGGTGCAGGTGCAGGTGAAGAACAAGTGCGAAAGGTTGTTGCCGGTGAGGCCTCCAGGTGTGGAGAAGACAAGTAGGCTTGGTTCGAGGGACCCGGTGGCCAGCGGGGTCAAGTGCGGGCCGCATGGTGGCAAGAACGGCAAGATGAAGTCATGGACGATTTCTTGGTTGAGCCTCAAAATCAAGGTCGAGCCGGGACTACGTGGGAGCCGAGTCATGAGTGGTGATTGGCGGAGGCTACACCGAGTTCGCGGGGTTTCCGGTGGTTCACCAGAAAACCACTGGGTTCCTTGGTTGATCCACAAAGCCAAGACCGAAGAACCGAAGACGGAGGTGCAGCAGCTCTAGACCGGTCTGACGGGTGGGTCTGACCGGTGGGTACCGGTCTGACCGGTGAGGAGCACCGGTCTGACCGGTGTGCGACGACGCAGTCCGGAATCTTCGAAGCGGAGGACACGTGTCGGGATCGCAAGGCTTGCGTCGAGGCTAAGCAAGTTTGCGGTCGCTGGGCATCCGTCCGATGGAGCGAAGACAAAGATTTCCGAATTCGCCCTTAAGGGGCATGTATCCCTAGTTAGCTAGTAAGGGTATTTTCGTCTTTCGGTTGCCTCCATATAACCCAAGTGGTGAGAGGATGGCAGCCATCTCTTGGAACCCTAGCTCATTTGGTTTTCCTATTTTCCTTCCTATTTTCTTAGGATTTTCGTAGGACTAGCTTGAGAGATTCATGGTGAGATCTTGTGAGAGGGAAGGATGATCGGGCGGCAAGCTAGACCTTGTATGAACCTCTTTGGTATGTATAGATGATTCGGCGTGGTTCCTCAAGGCTTGGATGTGTCTTTCCCGTTTCTCCTTTTTGGTGATTTTCGGAGCCCTTTCTTGGCGATTTTCTTGGAGCGATTTCGAGGCCTTTCTCTTTTGGATTTGGTGGGGGATGTATGCATGAACCCTTCGTGGTTCTTTTCCCTTTCATTCCCCTCCCAAATCCGTGAGCAAAGGGGCTCGATTTTGGGGTTTTCGTGGCTCTAGGGTTAGAGGCGTTCTTGGTGGGATTTCTTCGATTCCTCTTGATTTGACAAGTTTTGGTGGACTAAATCTTGGCTATGGAGTACCCATGAGGTGTTCCTACTATCCCCAAAGTCTTGTGCAAAACCGTGGAGCGAATCGGGAGATCGGGAGTTGGATTTGGGGGAGTTGACTCGCGGGCGCTGTTCATCCCGAGCTGCCCAGGCGCGACCGGTCTGACCGGTGCTCTTGACCGGTCTGACCAGTGCTAGCCCTTGGTGGGTTTTTGTCTCGGGGAACAGCCTTGTCCGTGTGGTTTTGTCCCGTGGTTCTGCTGATCAGTTCTTGGCGTGTTTGGAGTTGTTTTGCTAGGTTTTGTGAGGGGTTCTTCTTACTTCCAGGTTGTGTTTTGGAGGTGGTTTTTGTTCCAGGGCCTAGAGGAGTCACTGAGGCTTCCTGGAACGTTTGCTGTGCGGCTGCTGTAGCCACCGGCCTGACCGGCGCTGTCCACCGGTCTGACCGGTGTCACCGGTCTGACCGGCGCAGGTCATCGGTCTGACCGGTGTAGCACAGGCAGCAAGCCGTGCAAGTTTCCGCTGTGTGTTTTGGTAAGTTCTGGCTCGGAGGGTTGAGTGTTGGTTCCTAGGACCAGTAGCACTCCAGTGGCTGCGTGGTCTTGGCCAACTTGGGTAGTTGGGTCGGAGACGTGATTTGGAAGCCGTGTTCATCTTGTTGGAGTTCTCATCTCCTTCGAGAAGAATTTTTATCGGCTCCCATTCACTCCCCCCCTCTCTGGTTCACCTAATCGGTCCTTCAATTCCACCCGCCTCGGAAGAAGGTAAATAAGCAACAATATGAGCAAGTTGAGTTTCTATCATTTTATTAAAGCTTAGCTGATTCTTCATAGTAGTAGTGAAGGATTCTATGGTGGAATTTAAATTTTAAAGAACTTTATCATTGGAGGCTAGCTTCTTGTTTAAGTTTTCATTAATTCTAGCTTGGCCAAAGACAAGGTCTTTAATGGAAGGCTGATTATTGAAATTGTTAGAATAATTACCTCCATTTTTGTCACACCCTGAAATTTCTAATTTCAGGATGTGAATAGAGAGAATAATGAAACAACAATTTTCTCATAATTTTAAAATTTTTCCAACATTTAATTTCTTTACAGGGAATATAGTATAGGAAAAATCCTTGTTTGATTTTCCGAATTAAATAAATAGTTGTGAGTGTTGCATTCATGCCGATGCATCTTGGTGCTTCTTGAGTGCAAAAGGTTTCAAAAATGCGTTTAGGTGCTGATCAAACCCTTCCGAGAATTTTCCGGAATTTTCTGGGATTTATTCTCATTTTCTCTGAGCATTTTCTATTTATTAGAAGGCTCTAAAATCTTTTTCATGAGCTCCAAATATTTTATTTGGAATGTTCGTGTCCCAATCTATCTCTGGGAATTTTCCTAGAATTTTTGGAATTTTTTAGAATATTTTTCGTGGCTTTTATGAATTACCTAGCTATTTCTAGATTATTCTTTTCCCGAGAATAATTTCTAAAAATAAAAAGAAATTCTTTTCCTTTTTCTTTTTCTTCCTCCCTTTTCGGCCCAGTCAAGCTTTCAGCCCACTCTTGGAAGTCTGGCGGACCACCCCCGACTCCTCCTCTTCACCCGTTCGGTCACTTCCGGCCCATCTATCCGAAGTCCACCACCGCCCCCTTAACTTCTTCGCGATCCACTCAAGCTCCCTCAAGTTCTCAGGCCGCTCATCCTTTCACCCGGCCTTTCTTCAGCCCAGCCCGCCAGGCCCGGCGAGGCCCATCCGGCCACCAGTGGCCGAGGCCGCCACGGCTTGCGCCGGCCGCCGCCTCTCCCTCGGCGTGCGTGCCGTGCACGCCACGGACTGCGCCTGCCCGCGCCCCTATATAGCGCGCGCGCCCGGCCCTGCGAACCCTAGCTGCTCGCGCCTGCCGCTGCCCCTGCGCGTCGCGCCGCCCCAGCGCATCACGCCGCCTTGAGCCGCGCCGCCGAGCAGAGCCGCCGCACGCCGGAGCCAAGCACCGCCGCGCCGGTTTGACGCCGTCGTCCTTCCCCGAAGCGAACAAGCGCCACCAGAGGCTTCCTCGTGTCGAGCCGCACGTGCTCCGCTGCTTCGCGTCGCCGGAAGGCCGCCGGAACGCCACCGCCACCTGGGACCGCCGCAGGCCGCCGGTGCCCGCCGCCGCCGGTCGTCTGCCGTCTCTCCCCGTCCAAGGTGAGCAGCCCCACGTAATCCCCTCGGCCTCCTCCCTCTATTCCCCAACTCGCCCGAGACCCTCGTGCCCTAGGTCGCCGGCGCCGCCGTAGGCCGGAGTCCCCCTGTCCGCCGTCCGTGGCAGTCCAGAGGAGGAAGAAGGAGATGCCAATCTTGCACTTAAGCCCCTGGACTTTCTTGTAAACCTTAGATCTTCTCTTGTGTCTTGGCAAAACTGCAGAGAACCCCCTACAAAGATTCCACTTTCACACATAAATCCATCCTAATCCCTTTTGTAGATCTAACCCTGCAGTCCATCCTTTTCGCAACCACTGTTTACTGTGTCTTGCAGATCTTCTCAGCTAGCCCCTGAAGTCTATAGTTAATTGCAGATAGGTCCCTGTAATCTTGTTTTCTCCATAGAATCTTTGTTTTAGCTCCGTTTTAATCCGTTCAAGTTGCGTTAGGATCATAATAATGCAAAGTACACGTTAGTAGTGATGTTTTCACCATGCTTGTTTTCTGAAAATTAATTTAATATTAATTTTGTTAATACCTATTAAACATGCCTTTTCTAAATAAAAGCAATGTAGAGCTATACACCGTTTTTCTTAAACAAAGTTAATTTGAGTAATGTTTATTTCACATACTTTTGCAAATAAAATCTAATTAGATCTTTATCTCGGGTTTTTATACATACCAAATGTTAATTTGCTTAATATTAAATTAACTTTTCTAATTAAAAGTTGATTAGGCCTTTACATCGGCTTTTCTAAATAAATGTTAACTTGATTAATATCAACACAAATGTTTTTCTAATTGTAACTTGGTTAGTTCTATACAAATCATAAAGTTGTACGCTTAGACCTTTTCACCTAGTTGTTTATTTATTAAACTAATGTTTAACTGGTGTAATTTATATGTGAATATTTATAAATAAAATTTGACTAGGATCTTTACACCGGTTTCTTCAAATAAAGTTTAATCTGAATTAATGTCGACATAGGGTATTTTATTTCTAAAATATCCTTTACATTTGTTTTGTTATTAATTAAAATGAACCTAGCCCATAATCTTGTTCTATCAGAGATGCAAATAATTCGTTAGACGTTCTCTTTTGTGTATCTAGCCTTGTGTAATCTTTAGATCTTTCTAAATCTAGTTCTAGTTCAGATCAAGTTGTTTCCTACATCTAGCTGAGCTTCGCCCTTCTAAGCACGGTTTGTGTGCTTTGGTGATCCAAATAGATATCTTAGAGTTTCTGTTTTGCATTTATTTATCCAGTAATCCTACCATGATTATTTCAGGTTTCTCTTAGAATCTCGTTCATCAATATCTAGTTCATGTCTATCCTACCTCAGTTAGGTTGTCTCTTTATGAATCAGCTGTGTTCTTGTACCTAATCTATCGTAGCTACCTTTCTTTAGAGTTTACCCTATTATCTGTTTCTCCTGTCAGATCAGATCACCCTTGGTTAGTGTGTCTGTTGTTCATCCGAGTTCTCTTTGTAGACTAGTTCTCCTAAACCCTAGCCTAAGGTTTGTGTGTGCGTTATAGTTCGCTTCTACCGTTCTCGTTCGTTTCACCTTAACTTGTACGTTAGCGTGTGTATCACCTGTTACTTGTTTTAACACTAAAACTACATGTTAATCTTGACTAATTCTTATTCCATTGCTTTTATAAATAAAAAGTGATTAGGTTCTAATCCGGTTTTCTTTAATCATGATGTAATTGGTTAATCCCTATTCATAACTAGTTTTTCTAAATAAAAGATGTTAGAGTTAAACATCGGTTTTCATAATAAAGTCAATATGCCTAATGACATCACAAATGTCTTTTCAATATTAAATATGTTTAGTTGAACACGTGACATAAAGTTACTCGTCTAGATATCTTATACTTGCTTTATCTTTCTAGAGTAATTGTTAATTTGACATAACTTCTACTCGAATGTTATAAATAAAATATGATTAGGTTTATCGTGTTTTCTTTAATTAAATGTAACTTGTTTAATGGTAACATAGAGTATTTCTCTGAAATATTCTTTCACATGATTTCTTAATTAAAATATGCCAAGCGTAGTCTCTTGTTGTTTGATAATGATCTCACGATAGTTTCGAGCTTAGTTCTGTTTTCAGCGTTTCTTGCGCTTGCGTAACCATAGAATCGAGTCTATCTCTTAGTGCGCTCTTTTAAAGCTTTTCTTTTGATTGGTGTATTGTTCTCAGTGTGCTTGTTTGTTTGCTTTGTATGGTTGTGCCCGATGATTGATGCGAGTAGAATGAACGTGGTTCGAAAGCTTTGAAGAGCATGAAGATGAAGATAATCTGAGCAACGTTACTCTGGTTAAAGGCAAGTGTGTCCTTGTTCTTTTGTCCTAATAACTTTATTAATCACTATTGCATTGCTTTGCATTAATTTTGATGGGTTCCTATTAAGGATGACTAGCCTCAGTTGACCAGTATCTTGAACCTGGTTTTAATTAATCTTGATGGTAGCTATTGCTTAGCATGCTTAACTGGGATGTGTTAATCAACTTGGATACCTTTTATGATATATGTTCCGCTTTATGTTATTTTAATTGCAAGACCACCTTTGATATGTTAATCGGAACATGGAGAACCACCCAGGAAAACAGTACAACCACAAGAACTAAACGGGCACTGGTCTTGGCTAATTAATTAGGAACTTTAGCTTGGGGTGATCTTACCTGATAAGGACAAGGGATCGGCGGTACTGCGGGGTATGGACTCGCTCTAGCAGGGGGTTGGGTGAGTTCTTTATTCTATGGTGGGGTATCGACCTGCTAGGGGACTTTATACCTTGCTAACTGATCCGGACCTTGTGGGTCACAACTTGTTGAAGAACCTTTGTAAAGGCCTCGTAGCGTCCCTATGCAGTCACACCTCGGTAGTGTGGTATGGTGCCTGATCAGCATCGCGTGGTTGGGTCCAAAGTTCTTCGGAGCTTTTACGCTGCTTGTGGTGAAAGTGTACAACCTCTGCAGAGTGTAAAACTAATCGATTAGCCGTGCTCACGGTCAAGAGCGGCCTGGACCCTCACATGATAATTGAACTTGAAGATGGACTTAAATCATGGTTATGCTTGCCATATGCTTATGACGTATCTTATCTATCTCTTTATGCTAATTGTGGGATGGTATATACTTATACTTTCTAGTAAATAGTTGTTTAATAAAACTTGACCAAATAAAATGCTAAATGCTTAGAGCCCAGTCCACTATAAAGCCTTTGCATTCATACTTTCCCCACACTTGCTGAGTACGACAAGTGCTCACCCTTGCTATATACGTTGCTCAGAAAGAGGAAGTTGCTACATGAAGATGACGTGAAGATGTTGTGGAGTTCTAGGCGTACGCAACCCCCAGTCGACTGCTTGTGGAGTATGGTGTCTTCGTTTCCAGGATTAAGCGTAAACTCTGATAATCTCCCTTTTTCTTACGTGATACTGTTTCTGTATTCACTTATATGTCACTATATGTATGAAAATAGATCCTGGCATACATATAGTTATGCACTTGGTTTTCTTTGGAAAAACAGGTGTGACAGAGTGGTATCAGAGCTGTATCGACTGTAGGACGTAAGCCTAGTTAGCAATGGTCATTTCTTAAGGTTTATTTTGATCTAAAATTCATCACTGCCTTTCCTTGAGCTCTGTGATGAATATTCTCACTCCTTGACCAATCTCTTCTCTCTCATCCTTGAAAATTAAACCTTACCCACTTCTTTTCATTTGCACATCTTGATTTGCAAATGTTAAAGCATTAATCCTTGTTTATATGCTCCCCTAGATCTTATCTTGATCTTGATCGTTCTATCCATTCCCACTTGTTCCATGTAATGCACCTCCTTGATATCCTTACTTGTCTATTTACTTTGAACATAGCTGTCAATGAATCCACATATCTTCCTCATTGAACTTCTCCTTCCTTATGAAATGCTACTTTGGATTCCCCCTTGATTTTTGACTACAAAGTGTCGTTCTAATCCAAAATTTTAGTAGATCCATGCGACGTACCCTGAAGCAAGCTTACCCAAAGCAAACATAGATAGAAATGGTCGTTTCCTCATGTGTCCTTTGTTCTACAATCCATTCTTACCTTATCAATGACCTCTCTGATGAATGTTCTCACTTCTTAATCACCCTCTTCTCTCCTCACTATGAAAACTCTTCTCCCTAGTTGACTCTTAGCATTTGCACTTCTTTTCCTCACAAATGCTAAATCCTAAACTCTTGTATGTTTACCTTTACTCTCCCTGAACGCTTGCGGATCTTTCCCCCAAGCAATGACATCACCTTGGTTTGGTGGAATTGTTATCCTTGATATTATATCAGCATGTCCTTTAAAAAATATATATATATATATCTCCTTCTTATTTCCAATATATCTATCTCCACCAAATATATTTATTCATCTACCTATTTATCATCCCAGCTAAGTTGGTGTCAAATCTGTTCGCGCAGCTCTCCAACACACCAGCGCTGTTTTAATTCCTTCCCAAGCTACAGAACTCCGATTGACATGAAACCAGATGGGTTAGTTCATAAATTTCATAAGTGAATTTCTATCAAAAACTCAGCCCTACCCAGTACATATTCCAGGAGCTATGCTCGAAATATTGGAGCTATCAGAATCTGTAAACTCTGCTGACCTAGTTACCTTCATTATTTTATATCTCGGGCTATAGACCTCCGATTGAGGTAAATCCAATTGGATAGTTCAGGAATTTCATCAGTTTCACTCTGTCCAAAATTCATCAATTTAGGGTACATATACAGAGAGTTATGCCCGAAACTTTGGAGGTTCCCGAATCTGTCAACACTGTTGACATAGCCATCTTGTTTAATTCATATCTCGAGTTCTAGACCTCTGATTGAGGTGATTCCAGTTGGGATGAACTCATAATTTCGTACTCCTTGATCTGGGAAAAATCCATTATTTATGGATATCCTTACTGGGAGCTACATCTGATCTATTAGGAGGATACCCTCTGACTTTATTAACAACGTGTAGTATCGTTCCCTTGACCATGTCTTGTTTGGTGGAATTCAGTGCTTGCATGATGATGCTTGGTTTTATGACATTGCTTGTGTTGGTTCTTTGCTGTGAGTGTTGGTGTATTATGGGTCTTCTACCTGTAAAGACATCAGTTGTTTAGTTGGGTTCTTCTTTTGTGCCTCCCACATCCTTGCTATCTCTTTTTCTCTCTACCTGATCAAGTGGAGGACACCCGGAAGAAGAAAATAAGGCCCACACCAACAAGCCAATGCTACTACCACCGTCACCATCTAGAAGTGAGCAAGTTGAAGAAAAGAAGACCTCACTCTACCTTCCTTCCCACCTTGTGCTTGTTCCTATCCCATCTAGCTCACTCTGATGAAGACCCCAATGACCAAGACAAGATGAAGATTAAAGATTTCACACCGATCAACAAAAAGAGGATGACCGCCTACCTATCTCAATCGCAATGTTCTTGTTTATCTCCCTTCTCCTTGTTCCTTCTTTCTTCGAATCTCGGGACGAGATTCCGTTTAAGGGGGGTAGGTTTGTCACACCCTGAAATTTCTAATTTCAGGATGTGAATAGAGAGAATAATGAAACAACAATTTTCTCATAATTTTAAAAATTTTCCAACATTTAATTTCTTTACAGGGAATATAGTATAGGAAAAATCCTTGTTTGATTTTCCGAATTAAATAAATAGTTGTGAGTGTTGCATTCATGCCGATGCATCTTGGTGCTTCTTGAGTGCAAAAGGTTTCAAAAATGCGTTTAGGTGCTGATCAAACCCTTCCGAGAATTTTCCGGAATTTTCTGGGATTTATTCTCATTTTCTCTGAGCATTTTCTATTTATTAGAAGGCTCTAAAATCTTTTTCATGAGCTCCAAATATTTTATTTGGAATGTTCGTGTCCCAATCTATCTCTGGGAATTTTCCTAGAATTTTTGGAATTTTTTAGAATATTTTTCGTGGCTTTTATGAATTACCTAGCTATTTCTAGATTATTCTTTTCCCGAGAATAATTTCTAAAAATAAAAAGAAATTCTTTTCCTTTTTCTTTTTCTTCCTCCCTTTTCGGCCCAGTCAAGCTTTCAGCCCACTCTTGGAAGTCTGGCGGACCACCCCCGACTCCTCCTCTTCACCCGTTCGGTCACTTCCGGCCCATCTATCCGAAGTCCACCACCGCCCCCTTAACTTCTTCGCGATCCACTCAAGCTCCCTCAAGTTCTCAGGCCGCTCATCCTTTCACCCGGCCTTTCTTCAGCCCAGCCCGCCAGGCCCGGCGAGGCCCATCCGGCCACCAGTGGCCGAGGCCGCCACGGCTTGCGCCGGCCGCCGCCTCTCCCTCGGCGTGCGTGCCGTGCACGCCACGGACTGCGCCTGCCCGCGCCCCTATATAGCGCGCGCGCCCGGCCCTACGAACCCTAGCTGCTCGCGCCTGCCGCTGCCCCTGCGCGTCGCGCCGCCCCAGCGCAGCACGCCGCCTTGAGCCGCGCCGCCGAGCAGAGCCGCCGCACGCCGGAGCCAAGCACCGCCGCGCCGGTTTGACGCCGTCGTCCTTCCCCGAAGCGAACAAGCGCCACCAGAGGCTTCCTCGTGTCGAGCCGCACGTGCTCCGCTGCTTCGCGTCGCCGGAAGGCCGCCGGAACGCCACCGCCACCTGGGACCGCCGCAGGCCGCCGGTGCCCGCCGCCGCCGGTCGTCTGCCGTCTCTCCCCGTCCAAGGTGAGCAGCCCCACGTAATCCCCTCGGCCTCCTCCCTCTATTCCCCAACTCGCCCGAGACCCTCGTGCCCTAGGTCGCCGGCGCCGCCGTAGGCCGGAGTCCCCCTGTCCGCCGTCCGTGGCAGTCCAGAGGAGGAAGAAGGAGATGCCAATCTTGCACTTAAGCCCCTGGACTTTCTTGTAAACCTTAGATCTTCTCTTGTGTCTTGGCAAAACTGCAGAGAACCCCCTACAAAGATTCCACTTTCACACATAAATCCATCCTAAGCCCTTTTATAGATCTAACCCTGCAGTCCATCCTTTTCGCAACCACTGTTTACTGTGTCTTGCAGATCTTCTCAGCTAGCCCCTGAAGTCTATAGTTAATTGCAGATAGGTCCCTGTAATCTTGTTTTCTCCATAGAATCTTTGTTTTAGCTCCGTTTTAATCCGTTCAAGTTGCGTTAGGATCATAATAATGCAAAGTACACGTTAGTAGTGATGTTTTCACCATGCTTGTTTTCTGAAAATTAATTTAATATTAATTTTGTTAATACCTATTAAACATGCCTTTTCTAAATAAAAGCAATGTAGAGCTATACACCGTTTTTCTTAAACAAAGTTAATTTGAGTAATGTTTATTTCACATACTTTTGCAAATAAAATCTAATTAGATCTTTATCTCGGGTTTTTATACATACCAAATGTTAATTTGCTTAATATTAAATTAACTTTTCTAATTAAAAGTTGATTAGGCCTTTACATCGGCTTTTCTAAATAAATGTTAACTTGATTAATATCAACACAAATGTTTTTCTAATTGTAACTTGGTTAGTTCTATACAAATCATAAAGTTGTACGCTTAGACCTTTTCACCTAGTTGTTTATTTATTAAACTAATGTTTAACTGGTGTAATTTATATGTGAATATTTATAAATAAAATTTGACTAGGATCTTTACACCGGTTTCTTCAAATAAAGTTTAATCTGAATTAATGTCGACATAGGGTATTTTATTTCTAAAATATCCTTTACATTTGTTTTGTTATTAATTAAAATGAACCTAGCCCATAAACTTGTTCTATCAGAGATGCAAATAATTCGTTAGACGTTCTCTTTTGTGTATCTAGCCTTGTTTAAGCTTTAGATCTTTCTAAATCTAGTTCTAGTTCAGATCAAGTTGTTTCCTACATCTAGCTGAGCTTCGCCCTTCTAAGCACGGTTTGTGTGCTTTGGTGATCCAAATAGATATCTTAGAGTTTCTGTTTTGCATTTATTTATCCAGTAATCCTACCATGATTATTTCATGTTTCTCTTAGAATCTCGTTCATCAATATCTAGTTCATGTCTATCCTACCTCAGTTAGGTTGTCTCTTTATGAATCAGCTGTGTTCTTGTACCTAATCTATCGTAGCTACCTTTCTTTAGAGTTTACCCTATTATCTGTTTCTCCTGTCAGATCAGATCACCCTTGGTTAGTGTGTCTGTTGTTCATCCGAGTTCTCTTTGTAGACTAGTTCTCCTAAACCCTAGCCTAAGGTTTGTGTGTGCGTTATAGTTCGCTTCTACCGTTCTCGTTCGTTTCACCTTAACTTGTACGTTAGCGTGTGTATCACCTGTTACTTGTTTTAACACTAAAACTACATGTTAATCTTGACTAATTCTTATTCCATTGCTTTTATAAATAAAAAGTGATTAGGTTCTAATCCGGTTTTCTTTAATCATGATGTAATTGGTTAATCCCTATTCATAACTAGTTTTTCTAAATAAAAGATGTTAGAGTTAAACATCGGTTTTCATAATAAAGTCAATATGCCTAATGACATCACAAATGTCTTTTCAATATTAAATATGTTTAGTTGAACACGTGACATAAAGTTACTCGTCTAGATATCTTATACTTGCTTTATCTTTCTAGAGTAATTGTTAATTTGACATAACTTCTACTCGAATGTTATAAATAAAATATGATTAGGTTTATCGTGTTTTCTTTAATTAAATGTAACTTGTTTAATGGTAACATAGAGTATTTCTCTGAAATATTCTTTCACATGATTTCTTAATTAAAATATGCCAAGCGTAGTCTCTTGTTGTTTGATAATGATCTCACGATAGTTTCGAGCTTAGTTCTGTTTTCAGCGTTTCTTGCGCTTGCGTAACCATAGAATCGAGTCTATCTCTTAGTGCGCTCTTTTAAAGCTTTTCTTTTGATTGGTGTATTGTTCTCAGTGTGCTTGTTTGTTTGCTTTGTATGGTTGTGCCCGATGATTGATGCGAGTAGAATGAACGTGGTTCGAAAGCTTTGAAGAGCATGAAGATGAAGATAATCTGAGCAACGTTACTCTGGTTAAAGGCAAGTGTGTCCTTGTTCTTTTGTCCTAATAACTATTTAATCACTCATTGCATTGCTTTGCATTAATTTTGATGGGTTCCTATTAAGGATGACTAGCCTCAGTTGACCAGTATCTTGAACCTGGTTTTAATTAATCTTGATGGTAGCTATTGCTTAGCATGCTTAACTGGGATGTGTTAATCAACTTGGATACCTTTTATGATATATGTTCCGCTTTATGTTATTTTAATTGCAAGACCACCTTTGATATGTTAATCGGAACATGGAGAACCACCCAGGAAAACAGTACAACCACAAGAACTAAACGGGCACTGGTCTTGGCTAATTAATTAGGAACTTTAGCTTGGGGTGATCTTACCTGATAAGGACAAGGGATCGGCGGTACTGCGGGGTATGGACTCGCTCTAGCAGGGGGTTGGGTGAGTTCTTTATTCTATGGTGGGGTATCGACCTGCTAGGGGACTTTATACCTTGCTAACTGATCCGGACCTTGTGGGTCACAACTTGTTGAAGAACCTTTGTAAAGGCCTCGTAGCGTCCCTATGCAGTCACACCTCGGTAGTGTGGTATGGTGCCTGATCAGCATCGCGTGGTTGGGTCCAAAGTTCTTCGGAGCTTTTACGCTGCTTGTGGTGAAAGTGTACAACCTCTGCAGAGTGTAAAACTAATCGATTAGCCGTGCTCACGGTCAAGAGCGGCCTGGACCCTCACATGATAATTGAACTTGAAGATGGACTTAAATCATGGTTATGCTTGCCATATGCTTATGACGTATCTTATCTATCTCTTTATGCTAATTGTGGGATGGTATATACTTATACTTTCTAGTAAATAGTTGTTTAATAAAACTTGACCAAATAAAATGCTAAATGCTTAGAGCCCAGTCCACTATAAAGCCTTTGCATTCATACTTTCCCCACACTTGCTGAGTACGACAAGTGCTCACCCTTGCTATATACGTTGCTCAGAAAGAGGAAGTTGCTACATGAAGATGACGTGAAGATGTTGTGGAGTTCTAGGCGTACGCAACCCCCAGTCGACTGCTTGTGGAGTATGGTGTCTTCGTTTCCAGGATTAAGCGTAAACTCTGATAATCTCCCTTTTTCTTGCGTGATACTGTTTCTGTATTCACTTATATGTCACTATATGTATGAAAATAGATCCTGGCATACATATAGTTATGCACTTGGTTTTCTTTGGAAAAACAGGTGTGACAATTTTGCTTGTTGAACGGGAAGTTGGGCCTCGAGTTCCACCCTTGATTGTTGTAGTTGTTGTTGCGGAACTTGTTGTTGTTGCAATTGTTGATGAAGCTGGCTTCTTCCCTTGTCTCGGGGCAATCATTTCCCGAATGACCCACATTACCGCAAACCTCGCACGTCATGCGAGCGTCCATAATCTTGGCGGTCTCCACATTGCTTGGTGCCTCCAATTTCTTCATTAGGAGGTCCATCTTGGTGGCGAGCATGTCAATTCCATCGACTTGGTGTACACCACGGGTACGGGGTTGGTGACGATCTCCATCCCAACCTTGATTTGCCACCATCTTCTCGATCAATTCCTTGGCGGCGGGTACTTGTAGCGAGAAGAAGGCTCCTCCAGCAGCTGCGTCTAGGTGCTCACGGGCGGTACGCTTGAGCCTGTGGTAGAAGGTTTGAATTAAGAACCACCCCTGCATGCCATGGTGCGAGCATGCGGTGATGTACTCCTGGAAACGTTCCCATACTTCCGGGATACTCTCATCATTCTGCTGCTGGAAGCCCGAAATTCTAGCGCGGAGGGCATTGGTTTTGCCCACCGGGAACAACTTCACGAGAAATGCCATATAGCACTTATCCCATGTGTTGATGGCATCTCGCTCCGCATAAAACCATTGCTTCGCCTTCCCGAGCAATGAGAACGGGAATAGGCGAAGACGAATTGCATCGTCTGTCACTCCACGAATAGTGAATGTCCTACACACCTCTAGGAAATGCTGGAGATGTGCATTGGCATCTTCATTAGGCTTGCCGCAGAATGGACTTGCTTGCACCATGTTGATCAACGCCGGCTTGAGTTCAAAGTTTCCGTCTCCCACCGTCACGTTCGGTCCGGTAGGGACATTGGTGTTGGAGGGAGCGGAAAACTCGCGGATCGTCCTCTCGGCCATCGGTGCTGACGAGGTGCTGTCTACGGGATTGACGGTGTTCGTCTCTTAATTCGAGAGAAACTTCTGAGGAATGAGGACACAAGGTCGCACTCTCCTCACAAGTGACTCTGGATTGTCGTGAAAGTTAGACGGTAGGTCGAAACCGGTCATGCACTACTCTGCGTACACGAGAGTAGAGCAAGGGTAAACCCGCTTAAATAGCGGTTCACTGAACCTGGATAACTCTACCACTAAGTTTAAACGATATCTTTTGCCTATTGCTTCCCCGGCAATGGCGCCAGAAATGCTTGTTGGCACTTCTTACATCGTTACTAGATTTGCAACGGCGCCAGAAAACCTGTTGGTATACTATACGATCACAGATAGATCCGCAAGTGCACGGATACCGTTGTAGCTTTCCACGGGGAACGAGAAGTGTTGTGAACCTGAACTAATTCGTCCGGGGGATATGGTGATAAAGGATAGAAAGGCAAGGGTAGATTTCGGGTAGAGAGGGGATAGCTGATGAAGTTTGGGACTCATGAGAGTCACAGATAGAATCAAGGCAAAACTTGTCGCTCGTCGGGGCCAGAGGGAAAAGAGCCACGGAAAGGGATGAGAAGGGGGCTCTGATGTCGTAACTCCTACCTGCCGAAACTAACGTGGTGGACTACAAAGCCCGTTCAGAGCTGTCACCTCCCTAGGGTACCACAACTATTCCGTTGAAATGGGAAGCATTCCAAGGTACTGGAAAGCCTAGACACCACGTCTACACTAACCAAGCACTACTTTACTCAAATTCAAAGCAAAGCAATCACAACGAGTAGAAACTACTAAATGCAATCGAAGAACCTAAGAGCGAACGATGAAATGACTTGAGACTTAGTTACTCACGAATCTGAACTTACAAAACATCCCGGGTGTGGACGACCGTAGTTGTACCGCACCCGCCGAGGTATGAAGAGAAGACCGACACTCCGGCTTCTACTCCAACACTCAACTCTCTCTCTCTCCCTACTCTCTGAATACTAACTTGTGTAGGGCTCCGCCACTTGCTTCTAATCACTTGTGTCCTTCTACGAGGTGCCAGGATCTATATATAGCCCCAATGGGTCGGTGGCTGCAGGAGGGGGTACTTGTAGGCGAGAGGGAGCTGCAGTGACGAGCAAGGAGGTGCGGCCGTATCTCTAGGTGCGGCCGGCCCTGTGATCCACCGCCTATGGACTTGGACGACCCTGATCACTGATCCTTGGTTGGTTGCACATCGGTTCCCAGCTCGGATTCGCCTGATTCACCGGTTCATAGGTGCGGCCGTACCTAGAGGTGCGGCCGGCCCTACCCAGTGGCCTTGTGATGCACCGACGGTGTTGAGGGACGTCCAGGATCACTCCTTGATGGCAGTTGCGGTGGTTAAGTGTGGGTCCATCGATCCAAGTGCTTCCAACCTTAGCCTTTTGATCAAACCGACCATTCACCGGTGTATCTCATCCATCCAAGGTGTGTTTGTGGGATTGTTGGTGCCGTGGACCCGAGAGGAGGATTTTGGGTGGTGCGGCCGGACCTAGTAGGTGCAGCCGGACCTCGTTGGTGCGGCCGGACCTAGGAGGTGCGGCCGGACCAACTTTTGTGGTGTCTGGCCCATGGACTTGGCCCCCTTGGATATTATGCTAAGTGTAGAGGCATTTGGCAAAGTTTGGTGTTGATCGGAGGAGGTTGATAGGTCCAGCCGAACCTACTAGGTTCGGCCGCACCTACCCCCGACATGTCTCGTGTCACAATCTTCCGTGAGGCATAATTTCTGCATCCGGACTCCAAATTGGGTGAACCAAAACTCCATTTCGATCTTCTCGACAAGAACTTCGCAATGGTGCTATCAAACTAAGCATTTGACGTTGTTTGTCTAGATGTTTTATTTGTGCTATGATGTCTCATTATGACCTGCATCCAAATATTCACCAAAGCTCGTGGAATCTGTTAGTTTATAACCCCATATCTATGATGCAAGCTTTGATGGAGTGAAATTTGTTTAAAGTTGAGGGTCAAAAATAGGGACTTAACGACCGTCAACATTCGACTCAAAGACTAATTTAAACCCATCTCTACACAGTAGAGACCCGCTGACTAGGTTCTTCTTGATGGTAGGGACATGTTGCACGTTCTTCAATTGCACTGTCTTTCCTGAAGTAAACTTCAGAATGACCGTACCAACACCAAGAACACACGCATGGGCACTGTTCCCCATCAAAAAGGAGCCAGTCCCCCGACCTGGTAAGAAGAAAACATAGAAATGTCAGCACACATATGAATATTAGCTCCTGTATCAATCCACCATTCCGGTGAGAGACAAACTGAAAGAACTGTAGGTAAAGAATTACCGTACCCTGATGTTCCTCCAGCCTCACTAATAACCATGTTTACCGACTTGGGTATCTTACGGTCCGGACACTTCACAGCAAAGTGATCCGGACTACCGCACACAAAGCATGTCTTGTTATGCCCTGCCCCTAGAAATTTCTTCTTATTCTTTGAGGCTTCTTCATCTTGTTTTGCGGTTTGGGATTGCCCCTCTGCACAAAATTTGTGCTCGAGGGACCGGCCATTGCCTTTCCACGTGTGTCTTTTGCTCTCGCCTTCTCCTCAACATCAAGAGTGGCGACAAGGTCATCAAAGCTGAACACCTGTCTCTTGTGTTTTAGGGTCGTAGCAAAGTCCCTCCAAGAGTGTGGTAATTTGGAGATAATAGCTCCAGCCACAAACTTTTCGAGCAACTCACATGGACTCTCTTTGCTGTAGTCTTTGAGTTCTTTTGCTAGTCCCTGTATTTCATGGGCTTGTTCCACTACCGGGCGGTCTTCGACTATCTTGTAGTCTAGGAACTATTCCATGGCGTACAGCTCACTACCAGCATCAGAAACTCCAAACTGAGCCTCAAGAGCCTCGCAGACCTCCTTCCCCGTCTTGTAACGAAGGTAGGTCTCAATCAGGTTGTCAGCCGGAACGCTGATGACACAACCCCGGAACAAGCTATCGGCAGCTTGAAAAGCCTCAGCCGAGACACCCTCTGGAGCTGTTCCGGAGATAATGTACATCACGTTCATAGTTGTCAACCAAAGGGTGACTAGATCTCGCCACCGCTTAAAGTTGGAACCATCAAATGATTTTGGCTCAATGAAGTTTGCAAAGCTAGCTACCGAAATCATCTTATCATCAATATAAGGTTTTTGGATTGTTAGATAATATGTGATTAAACAATATATTTTAATTCCATAATTAAATAGATAGTCCAACAAAAGAATAATTGTGTGTGCAACATAGCAGGTGCGAGTGTTCATGTTTAAACAACTATTAAACATAAATATGTTCATGATTAAACAACAGTTAAACATGAACGATAAGGAATTCAGAAAGTGCCCAAAGGCGGGGCGGGTGACGGAGTCACCCGATGCGCTGTTGTTCTCTGGGTTAACCATTTGGCTAACCATTGAAGAACCTCAGTCGGTGTAGTCGTGTGAAATCGGTGCAGGAAGATGATCGCAGTGCAGATCTCGGACGGCCTCCCGGAAGTAGTCGAAGTAGTCGTACTGGGAGCGAGCAGTCGCGTCAAATGCTCCCCAAAAACCTTATCGCCCGCCTATCCCGAGCAGGATCTTCAACAGCGGTCGAGGAAGAAGAACATGAGTATCTGTTTATGAATGTGTAAATGGAAAGGAGGAGGGGGCGTCCTTATATAGGCCGAGCAGCAGTCGAGGGAGAAGGGAGAGATCTCCTAAACATGAGTATCTGTTTGTGAATGTGTAAATGGAAAGGAGGAGGGGGCGTCCTTATATAGGTCGAGGAGGGCCTGCGGGGAGGCGCCCAGATCTAGATTTGGGACGCGAATTATACGCGGTTCATAGAACCTGGACGCCTGCGGGTAAGGAAGGCATATCACCATTTGAGAATATTCTGAGGATTATTCCTTCAACGGCAAAAGGTGCTCACGTCCGCTCCGCACCGTCTGCTCATCTCAACTCGGCGAGGCGAGTGAGCATAGGCGCGCGTTTGGCTCGCCAGTCTCTTTTTCAACTTCACAAGTGGTGTACGTTTTGTATACCTCTTAAGTCAACTAAAAGCCTCCTCAAATACCCTTACGGTATTATTCACTTTTATTCTCCCTAGCATTAAAACAATGGGCTATAATTCTTTAATTATTAAAATAAATGGCTTAGGGCCCATTTATTTCAACAACCAAAACAGACAGCATAGGCACACGACATAAGAAATTTATGGACTGCAAGTTCACAAAGAGAAAATTACCTGAATATTGGAAACCAAAGAACCAACATGAGCGCACCAACTACTGCTGCAGAACCAAGCTGTGCATATAGAAGGACCATGGAAATAACAATGCGGAAAGGTGTAGACCATAGGCTGTGAAGCTGCAGGCAAACTTGCTGCAAATATCCGAATGTAAATTAGAAGGATTGAAAATAAACACATAAATCAACTTTGCACGCACCGGTGGCGGGTTCCTGGCCATTGGATCTGGCCGATTGGACGGCTGCAAACTCTTGACGACGTAGCGGGTCTCAGGAGGTGTGCCAGACGACGAGGAATACATAGCTTTGCATTGGATCTGGCCGATCGGACGACCGCGAATTCTTGACAACGTAGCGGGTCTCAAGAGGCGCGGCAGATGTCGAGGAATACATAGCTTTGGATATGTGAATTTGGGAGATAAAATAATTTTTAGCAGACGCCGATAGTTAATGTCTTCTAAAAAGGACTGTAACCTCACAAAAAAGTATGTTTAATTGCCTGATAAAACATTTGAAGTATAGTTAAAAAGTAGTTAGGTTTGATATTTTGCCAAGCTTTTCCTTGTGGGGATTCATAAGAATTTCTTTTTCATTTAATGATACGACAAATCAACAATTTTGATGACATATGACATGCTAATTATGAAGAGGGGGAGACGAATTAAGCGTAGATTAGCGGGTAAGGTCCCTTGTGCTCGAATCTGCCCACCAAGATTTGAGTCCTCAAATCCACGATGGTGCTCGTATTTATTTTCTGTAATTTATAACTGGTGCCATTCTTTTCAATGGAACGTGAGGTGCCAGTGATGAGTGGTGACTTCGTCAATTTTGAGATTTTAATGGTTTATTAAGGTAGGATTGCATGCATGTGCTTACAGGAGTAAGTGCGCGTGCGTGTATGTGAGAGTCGTCAATTTTGAGGATTTGACGGCTTATAGGTGTAGAGTTGTGTGCGTGTGTTCGTAGGTGCTAGTGTGCGTCCGTGTATGTGAGAGTCATCAATTTCGAGAATTTCACGGCTTAAAGGAGTAGGATTGCGTGCATGTGTTTGAATGGGCAAGTGTGCGTGCGTGTAGGTGAGCGTCTGCAACTGTGATTCGAAAAATGAAATCATTTTTTTTGCAAATAATTGTTCTGTTTTCCATTGATGGAACTGTAGCAATAAATTGTACAGATAATGAGGTGTCATCGAGTAAAAATGGGAGAATTAGTAATAAAAAGTTTATTTGAATTATTAGATGATATAAGTAGATTATTTTTCTTAGGGTGTGTTTGGTTGGGTTGTTGCTTTTGGAAAAGCAGTATTGGGCTTTGGTTTTCTAAAAAAGTAGCTTTGGAAAAGTAGTTGTGAGGAACCTAAAAGCCCGTTTGGTTACACACAGGTGACTTTTGGAAAGTTTCTCTCCCTGACGAGTGGACCCCACATGTCCTGCCAGAAATTTCTCTCCTTCCTCTAATCCTCACGACACAAGGGAACATCGCGACGACAGGGGCTCGCCGTGCTGGATTCGTGGCCGTGCTCGCCGGCTGGGGATGGCCACACTTGGCGTCCTGGGCTGGCCGTGCCCGCCGTCCGGGGTCTCAAGCAGCACCGCCGGGGAGCCGCCGAAGATAGGGCAGAAGCAGAGGCAGGGCTCGTCAAGCTGGATTTGTTGCGCCACGCCCGCGAGCTTCCGGAGTTGAGGCAGGAGTAGAGGCGGAGGGTCGTCAGAACAACACCGTCGGAGAGGGCCGGGTAGTTGCGTGACCTCTAGAAGAGAATGGGGGCCGCTGGGATCTTGCCCACCTGGGCATGACGGCCTGGGTTGGGAGATCTGGACCAGTTGTTGGTATTTCTTAACGTCACCACTACGGTGCCGAGATAGCGTGAGCATAAGAATCACCTAGGTACACCTATGTGTTATGAAAGTGTCGGCAAGTACACAGATATACCGTTGTAGCACTTCACCTAAGGGGTATTCCAAAGGGTATCGAATCCAAAGACGGGAGAGACCTAGCTCTAGGTTTAACTTATGGTCTAAGGACACCACTCTTAGGATAGGATTTGGATAGAGAGGATCCGGCAGGTAGAAATAGAGTCTAGAGCGACTTCTCTGGTTAGAACACTCACTTGAAGCACTGATCCCGCCTGACTCTAACAGTTGGTTCCTATATGTGGCTCTACACCGTATTCGAACACGAAGGAGTAAAAAGGGTCCAACGACTGTCACTACCATGGCCTACCTCTGTTAGAGGATAGGCAATATTTCGGTATATTTTAATTCCATATTTAAATAGACATTTCAATATTGCGGTGAGTGAAACAATCCATGTGCAAGTGTTTATGTTTAAACAACAACTAAACATAAATATATTCATGATTATACAACTAATAAACATGAATACTAGTTTGAGTAAGTACCCTGTGGAAGGTAGGGTGACGGCGTCACCCGACTTTCCGATATCACTCATTGTAGAGTGACCTCAATCGATGTAGCCGTACTTAGTCGATGCAGGTAGATGATCGCAGTGAAGACCCGCTGTAGACGAAGTAGTCGTTCGTAGTCGATGTAGAGGAAGTAGTCATACGGAGTCATTCGTAGTCGACGTAGAGGTAGTAGTCGTACGGGAGCGAGCAGTCGCGTGAAGACGCTCCCCCAAAAACCTTATCGCCCGCCTATCCCGAGCAGGATCTCAGCAGCAGGACGAGGTTCCGGAGGCTCTGCTCTCGCCGGTACCGTGCGCGCGGTGCAGGCGACGGGAATGCGAGAAGAAGCAGCAAACAGAGGGAGAGTGTCGGTGTTTTAGACCGGCAACCTACCAAGGGGAGTACCCGAGGTAGATGAATGTGGCCTCGCCGAGATCGGTAACTCGAAGGAGAGACACGTGGCACACAATTTAGACAGGTTCGGGCCGCGAGGTGCGTAATACCCTACGTCCTGTATGCTGCGTAGCTCTGGATTGATTAGGTGTGTTTACAAGATGATGCGGATGAAGAGATAGGGGTCCCTGCCTCGCCTTATATAGTCCGGGAGGCAGGGTTACAAGTCGGTTTGCCAGAGGAGTTCTAGTCGTGTGCGGCTAGGAGTACTCTACATGGATCCGGACATGTCTAGCTTCCTAACCGAGTACTAGTCCTCTGTATGCCTTGTGCTCCACGCCATTAGGTGCCGCGTAACCCATGTCGAGTAGTCCTAGGGGCCCACGGAGTAGCCGGTCCCAGTACCCACCTGAGTAGTGGGCCCAGGGATGTCCGTACGACAAGCCCCCGAGTACTTTGTAGTCGAGCAGGATGTCTTCGAGTAGTATTGATGACCTTGGCGAGTAGTCCTTGAGCGTCCCCGAGTTCCACAAGCCGAAAGTCCTCAAGAATGCTTGAATCATCCCGAGGCTGGAAGGTACTCCAGCTGATCTTTGAGTAGTCTTGAAGTCTTCTCGAGTAGTCCCCAAGCGTCCCCGAGTGCTTCTCTCGAAGGTCTTCCATAGTACTCGTGTTGTCTTGATGAAGAAACCATATGGAAAATGCGATTCAAAGAATCGCATTCCATATGGAATATAGCCCCCGAGCCTTAGGTCGAATCGCAGATTCAAGCTGAGGGTCAATCTGAAGTTCTGCCAATCTTATCCCGAAAAATCCGGAGAAAAAACTGATGGACACGTGGCACGGAGCCCCCGAGCCTTGAGTCGAGTACTTTCTCTCGAATTGAAGGGTCATCTTGACTGTAGAATGTGTCCTGAGTGGGATCTTAATAAGGTGTAGCCCACTGAATCTGTTAGCTGTAGTCGAGCCCCAGAGATGGAAAGCATCGAGTACTGGAAGACGAAGAGTCAGGCTGCTGCCGCTAGGTCACCCATCTGGCGCCTTATCTACTCATTGAGAACTGAACCGCCTGGCCGGTTATAAATAACCGGTAAGCCCTTAGGGTTTTTCACTCCTAGCAGTTGCATTCCTCAGATTAGATCTGAGTCTTCGCCCCGCTGCTCCTCTGCTACCGCCGCCGCCGCTCAGAGAATTAGATCTACTTGCACCTGCCGCTGGAATCCGCCCACCTCCATAGCCCCCGAGCGAATGCGAGTGAAAACTCCTGTCACTTGGAGGATGAAGGGGTCTCCAGCAAAGAGCAAAAAGACCGGCGCGTCGAAGAAAAGAAGCCTGGGATGCCGGCCGGTCGTCGTCATCGCCGCCCTCGTCCCCTCACCCCAATCCGGTGAAGGAATGGAAGAAGGCGAAACTGAAGACCGAGGACCTCCTTGCCTTAGTCAACAGCGGATTCCTTCGTGAGAAGGAGATGGATCTCTGGTGCACCGCCACCGGCGACCCGTATCCGATGGAGAAGAACCCAGACGAGATTCTGATGATCGCGCGGTTCGTGGAGCGTGGACTTGCGCTGCCGGCCAGCGACTTCTTCAAGGGGATGCTCAGGTACTACGGCATCGAGTACCTCAACCTCAACCCCAATGGGATCTTCCACACCTCCATCTTTGTCCACTTCTGCAAAGCATTTCTGGGGATCAAACCCCACTGGATCTTGTTCCGGAAGTTTTTCTGGGTGAAGCCGCAGCCAAGCACTGACGACCCGCGAGTAGTCGGAGGCGTGGGGATTCAGATGCGCGAAGACGTCGCCGGCCAGTACCTGCCGTACAAGCTCATCGACTCCAACCAGGACTGGAAGGCGAGGTGGTTTTACATCAGCATCCACCACCCCGAGTTGCCGAAGCCGAGCGGGAGCCAGCCAAAGCATGCGCTGTGGTGGAACACGGAGCCCACCATGCAGGAGGGTATTCAACTACCCCCCTACTGAAGAAGATCAAGGCCCTGCGGGAGGCCGGACTGAGGGCCGAGCACGTGGCCTTCAGTTTCATGAAGAGGAGGGTGCAGCCGTTGATGGCGCGAGACACCCTCGGGTACCAATACACGGGCGACAAGGACACCTCTCGGATGCCTGGCTTCGAAGTCGAGGACGATGTCATCGTCGAGAGGTTGGGCAAGATCTTCAAAGACATGCCGCCATACACACCTTGCCCGGTCCCTGAGTACTCCGCAGCTCGGCCGCCAAACCAGGTCAGTAGTCGTGACATAAGCCCCCGAGTACTGATTAGCTTGAAGTACCCGTACTCACATGTGCTGTATGTTGTAGGATGATGTGGCGAAATACGTCTCCATCCCACCCTCCCCTCCGCAACTTGAGGAACAAACGCAGGGGAAGGGCAAGAAGAAGGAACACCGCGAAGTCGGTGAAGATGATGATGCCGTCATCATCGAAAGTAGTTCCGATGAGGATGACGAGGAGACACTGTAGCAGAGGTTCCAACTGCGCTCAAGGTTTAGCCGGGCTGGGATGCCAGACGTCCCAGTCATCATCGAGAGGCCATCGAGCCTTGAGGCTAGCCTGCCGGTGCCGCCGAGGAGGCCGCGCAATGCGACGCGAAAGCGCGGCGCCAAGAAGCTGAAAATCTCCGAAGCCACCAGCCAAGAGGTCAGTACCACTACCAAAGTAGTCGAGTACCACCAATAAGTAGTCTTGTGCTGACAAGCCCAGTTGAACTGTTGCAGGACATTCCCTCCTCGGACCCTGTAGATCAGGACAACGAGGGCGCCTGGGATACGATGGGAGCGGCGGTGGAAAGGAGTGTCAGCCCGCCTCCAACCACTGAAGAAGTCGTACCAGTGGCGGCACAACAAGAGACTGACGCCGTGGAAGCACGGGCGTCGGTCGAAGAAGGACAGGGCCCCTCTCCGGCTGCAACGGTAGAGCAACCAGAGGAGGCTCACACTGAAGCCGGGGCGACCAGCGAGGATGGCATAGTTGACATCGCCAGTATTCTGGGCGCACCGACCGTGACTGTGGTGCGATCCCAGAAGCCGTAGCCATGGAGACAGCGACTATGGAGACGGAACCCGCAGAAGCAGTTGCTGGGGTGGCGGAAGTGACAGCCCCCAGGCTGGGGACTGCGGTAGCCCCCGAGCTGAGTGCAGAGGCACAAGTCAATCCGCTCCCCGAGACAAGCACGGATGTAGTCGTCCGCGAGCCCATCATAGAGGAAGCCGCGCCGATCCGTTCGGCACCCATGCCAGAGGGGGCATCATCAAGCCGTGGGGGTCTTGAGCTGCTGGAAGATAACCTTATCGACCCGGCTGTAGTTGCCCTGAGCATGGAGTCATGGCGCCGGACGGAGCAGTGGGTCAAGGTACGTTGCGAGTACCCTGAGTAGTCTTGCATTGCGAAATACAAAATACCTATTTGACTGATCTGTCTTGCGCAGGATGTTATTGAATGGTCCCGCCAGAAGTCCGAGCTTCTGAAGGGGTTTGGCGACACGGTTCTCCGCGCCGAGGCCTTGGAGAAAGAGCTCGAGAAGTCGAGGAAGCATTCTGCTTTGCTCCAGTCCAAGCTCGACAGCGCCTTTGCCTAGTACCATAATGAGGTACAAGAAGCGCAGGCGAAGAGGGACGACTTGATCCGGAAGAACAAGTCGCTGCGCCAGAAAAAGAAGGGTACGTCCTCCGCTAGAGCCTTTGAGTACTTATTGGAGTACCTTGGAGTAGTCTGACACTGCGTTGAGTTGTCTGCAGATCTTGAAGCAAGAGTTGACCAGTTGAACGCTTCAGAGACGGACTTGAAGAATATTGTCTATCGGGAGACCGATAAAAGAGAGGTACTCGAGTACAAGTACACTCAGTTGAGCCATGAGTGCATCTATCACATGGAGCTCCGTGAAGTCTCAGACCGTGATCTTGTAAATTGCTATAAATCTCTGCAGAAACTGAATGAAGATTGCGAGAAGCTCCGAGGCCAGTTGAAAGAACTCGAGGAAGCCGCACTACCCATCGCAAGGTTGCTGGTGCCGCACCCGGGCGGGCCCAAGATAGCTCCACTGGTAGACCGGTTGAAGGAAGCCCCCGGACGACTGGCGACGTATGTCAAACATCTGGCAAAGTCTATTCCAAACCAGGTGCTGGCGTACATGAAGTCACCAGTGGATGTGGTAGCCGGCGGTCTTGTGGCTAACTGTAGCGATGATCAGTACAAGACCCTCCTCGAGGAGATGGCGCCCATTGCAGAGCAAGTGGCGGAGAAGCTCAATCTGCAGTAGATGTACCTGTCGAGGTAGCTTAGGGTAGTTATATAAAACAAACAGAGTAGTTAGAACTTGTTTGAGTTATCAATGAAAGTTATCCACGCTTTGTATGTTAAATGAGTACTTGTGGTCGCCACTTGCAGCAAAGTGTGCGGAGTACCAAACCGTGGAGAACTCGTGAGTAGTAGTACTCGGTAGAGTCTGCCAGATTGGAAGGTTCAGTAAAGAAGTTGAGTAGAATCAATCTTTATTACTGATGAATGAGTACACCTGGATGGACAGGGCCGTTTACAAGTGTAGTCGCCAGGACCCGTAGGCCGCCTATGGCTAAGTGGTGCTAGGGCCCTTGAGCCGCTTACAGCTGGAGATCCGTTAGTAGCCGTATAGGCTGGATCTAGAGTACATGGTCCCATACACCGCTGCTAGAGTCCTCAGTGCTCTGAGCAGCCCAAGATCCGTTAGTAGTCGTTGACGCTGGATCTTGGAGAGAAGTAGTCCGGAGACTAGTGCTAGGACCGAAAGGCCGCTTACAGCGAAGAGTCCGTGAGTAGCCGTATAGACTTGGACCCATAGATGAGTAGTCGAGAGATTACGCGTAGAAGCGACATAGCTGGTCGACGTTCCACGAGTTGCTGATGTCGTTGCCTTCAAGTGTTTGGAGGTGATAGGAGCCCGGTCCGGTCACCTTGGAGACTAAGAAGGGACCTTCCCATGGCGAGCTGAGCTTGTGTAGTCCTTCCGTGTTCTGGATGCGACGGAGAACTAGATCGCCGACGTTGAAGGATCGTTCCTTGACGTTGCGATCATGGTAGCGTCGGATACCCTCTAGGTACCTTGCTGACTGGACGAGGGCGGCGCAGCGGGCTTCTTCGAGGCTGTCGATGTCAACCCGTCTGCTGTCTTCTGAGATGCCTTCATTGTATTGTTCTACTGCTAGGGATTCCCACATCACGTCATCTGGTAGAATAGCTTTGGAGCCGTAGACCAGGAAGTAGGGCGACTGCCCTGTCGGCTTGGTAGGTTGAGTACGAAGCCCCCAGAGTGCATTGGGTAGTTCCTTGATCCACTTGCCTCCTTTGGTGTTGGCTGCGTCGTGCAATCGCTTCTTGAGGGCGTCGAGTACCATCCCGTTGGCGCGCTCGACTTGACCGTTGGCGCGGGGGTGGGCGACTGAAACGTACCGGACGTCGATCCCACTGTTCTCGCAGTACTCCCAGAACTGGTGGTTGTTGAAGTTGGAACCCAAGTCTGTGATGATGCGATGGGGTAACCCGTAGCGATGCACTAGCTCATCCAAGAAGTCGAGTACTCTGTCGGCCTTTGGGCAGGTGACCGGCTTGACTTCGATCCACTTGGTGAACTTGTCGATGGCCACCAAGACTCTGTTGAATCCTCCTGGCGCAGTTGGCAGAGGCCCAATCATGTCGAGCCCCCAGCAGGCAAAGGGCCAGGTTGGTGGTATGGTGACTAGCTTGTAGGCCGGGACGTGTTGCTGCTTGGCGAAGAATTGGCATCCTTGGCACTTTTTGATGGGTTCTTCAGCGTCGGCCAGAGCTGTGGGCCAGTAGAAGGCTCGTCGGAAAGCCTTGCTCACCAGCGTGCGGGAAGACGCGTGGTTGCTACAGACGCCTTTGTGGATCTCCTCCAAGATGTCCTTGCCTTCATCCCGAGGTATGCACTTCATGAGTACTCCAGAAGTGGCACCCCGCCTGTAGAGCTTCTCTCCGACTAGTACGTAGGTTTTGGCTCGGCAGACGAGTTGTTCGGCCGTGTTCTTGTCGGAGGGGACCTTCTGCTCGCGAATGTAGTCGATGAAGGGTTGTCTCCAATCCACGTCAATCATCATGATCTCCTGACCGGACTGTGGTGGCACAGGGTTAGTGGTTGCTGGCACCGGCTCCGAGATGGATGGCGCGTGAAGCTTGTGGATGAAGACTCCGACGGGTACTTGCGCGCGAGTAGAACCAAGCTTCGACAGGACGTCCGCTGCAATGTTGTTGTCGCGGATGACGTGGTGGAACTCGAGACCGTAGAACTTGTTCTCGAGCTTGCGGACTTCCAAACAGTAGGCGTCCATGTTCTCCTTGTTGCGATCCCAAGACTTGTTGACTTGGTTGATGATCACTGCGGAGTCGCCGTAGACTAGTAGCCGCTTGATGCCCAAAGAGATTGCGAGGCGAAGCCCATGCAGTAGGGCTTCATACTCGGCTTCGTTGTTTGAGACCTTCCAGAAGATTTGCAGGACATACTTGAGTTGTTCGCCCTTTGGAGAGATCAGGAGTACCCCTGCACCTGCGCCTTCGAGCTTGAGTGAGCCGTCAAAGTACATCACCCAGTGTTCTGGCCGCTCGGTTGGAGTTGGTAGCTGATTCTCCCGCCACTCTGCCATGAAGTCGACTAGTGCCTGAGACTTGATAGCGGTACGTGGCTTGAAGTCGATGTTGAGGGTGCCGAGTTCGACTACCCACTTGGAGATTCTTCCAGGAGCATCCTGATTGCGGAGTATGTCACCGAGCGGGTAGTCGGTGATGACGACAATCGAGTACTCCTGGAAGTAGTGTCGTAGCTTCCGCGAGGTGATGAGCACTGCGTAGAGTAGCTTCTGGACCGGCTGGTACCGTGCCTTTGACTCTGACAGAACCTCGCTGACGAAGTAGACTGGTCGCTAGACTGGGTAGGCGTGGCCTTCTTCCTGCCGCTCGACAACGATGGCAGTACTGACCACATGAGTAGTCGTAGCAAGGTAGAGCAGTAACTGCTATTTTTTGCGAGGAGCCATGAGGACCGGTGGCTTTGACAGGAAGTCTTTGAGCTGCGCCAGAGCTTGATCAGCCTCCGCGGTCCACGCGAACTTCTCTTGGTGCTTGAGTAGTTTGAAGAAGGGTAGTCCCCGTTCTCCGAGCTTTGAGATAAATCTGTTCAAGGCCGCCATGCACCCGGTCAGCTTCTGTACATCCTTGATGCAGGTTGGAGCTTTCATGTTGGTGATGGCGGAGATCTTCTCGGGGTTGGCTTCGATGCCGCGATGGCTGATGATGAAGTCGAGTAGTTTCCCAGATGGTACGCCGAAGACGCACTTGCTGGGATTGAGCTTCCATTGGTACTCTCACAGGGATGCGAAAGTCTCTTCAAGATCGGCGATGAGCGTATCAGAGTTTCTGGTCTTGACGACCACGTCATCCACATAGGCTTCGACATTCTTGTTGAGCTGCTTCTTGAAGCAGGCCTGGATAGCTCGCTGGTATGTAGCACCGGCGTTCTTCAACCCGAATGACATTGTCGTGTAGCAATAGGCGCCGAACGGGGTGATGAACGCGGTCTTCTCCTGGTCTTCTTCCTTGATAGCGATCTGGTGGTACCCGGAGTAGCAGTCGAGGAAGCAGAGCAGGTCGCAGCCCGCCGTGGAGTCGATGACTTGATCAATCCGTGGCAACCCGAAGGGGTCCTTGGGGCAGTGCTTGTTGAGGTCAGTGTAGTCGACGCACATTCTCCACTCGTTCGTGTTCTTCTTGCGGACGAGGACGGGGTTAGCGAGCCACTCAGGATGGAAAACTTCATGGATGAAGCCCGCCGCGAGTAGTTTGGCGAGTTCCTTCTTGATGGCATCCCGTCGATCGTCGGCGAAGCGGCGGAGGTGTTGTCGCTTGGGGGTGGCTTTAGGGTCGACGTTGAGTGAGTGCTCGATCAGCCTCCTGGGCACCCCTGGCATGTCCACTGGTTTCGACGCGAAGATGTCTCGGTTAGCCCGGAGGAAGCTGACGAGCGCGTCTTCCTATTTCGGGTCAAGACCCGCCCCAATCATGATAGTCTTGCTGCTGTCGCCCATCCCGAGGTCAATGGCCTTCACTTGAACTTACTCTGATGGCTGAGGCTTGTTTGTTGTGTCGGTTTTCTCAGGTATCTCGAGTTCGGTTGGGGCGAGCCTCTTGGATGCAGCGAAGATCTCCATCATTGCATTGGGTACTTGGTTGGTCGCTGCGAGTTCCACGGCTTCGGTGTCGCAGTCGTAAGAGATCTTCAAGTCCCCTTGCAGTGTGAGTACTCCGGCAGGACTTGGCATCTTGAGTACCAAGTAGGTGTAGTGGGGTATTGCCATGAACTTGGCAATAGCTGGTCTGCCGAGAATGGCATGGTAGGAGGTTTCGAAGTCCGCAACCTCGAACTTGATGTACTCGGTGCGGTAGTTCTCCCTTGTCTCCCCGAAGGTAACTGGCAGGACGACTGAGCCTAGTGGAATAGCCGCGTTACCGGGGACAATGCCATAGAAGGGCGACGCGCTCTTGGTGAGCATGTCGGTGATGTCGAGCTTCATCTCCTTCAAGGTCTTTGTGAAGAGGACATTGAGCCCGCTTCCCCCGTCGATGAGTACCTTGTTGAGTCTAGAGCCCGCAACTACAGGTTTCAGGACGAGTGGAAAACGTCCTGGCTCGGAGAAGCTTGTCCATTGGTCCGTGCGGGAGAAGGTAATGGGTACCTCCGACCACCTTAGAGGTGTCGGCACCGCTGGTTCGATGTTCAAGACTTCCCGTCGGGTGGCCTTCTGAGACTGTCTGGTGGGTAGTCCGCCGAAGAGGACATTCACCGTCTTGTCGGGTTCTTGGAAGTCGCCGTTGCCTTCGTCGACTTTTTTCTTGCCCTTCTTGTCGTGAGGAGGCCGTGGATCGGTAGTATCCTTGAGTGCTCGCCGGAGCTGGTAGCACTGCTCGGTGGTGTGGTTGCCATCCAGATGCCACGGGCACTTCTCTTTGAGCAAGTCTTTGAAGCCGCTGGAGGTCTTTTTGGAGTTGTCCTTCGTAGGGCGCTGAATAGCTGTTGACACCGTTTTTTGGAAAAACAGGTCAAAGAGGAATAAGGAGAAATAGCCGATGAAAACAAAGTACAATCGGCCGGTTGAAGGGAGAGAAGGACGGTCAACACGAATCGCCGATGGTCAAAGGGATTCAACCCTGGCGGTGGGCTAGCTGGTCAAAGCGATCGGCCGATGGTCAGATAGAAGATCGGCCGATGGAGGAAAGAAGAGGCGGTATTCAAAAAGAAATACGCCAAAAGGAAAGCATGGTGGAGGCGGGTCAGTCTACGATTGACGATGGGTCAAAGAGTCAGTTTTAGAAGGTCTAAGACTCCCGCGAGAGTCCTTTTCTATTTCTAGTGGTTTTTGTCTTTAGATGCAAGTAAACAGTGCCGTGGTCAGCTAGGAGTTGGGTTTGTCCTCAGGACATAAATAGCGACCCTGCGTGGTCGGAAAAGGTGTACACACCAATATCAAACAAACCGCCTCCGGGCAAACCCTTTACCTTTACTGCATCTACTTTACAGCATCTACCTTTACAGCATCTACTTTTCGGCGACTTCGCCATTGCGTTTTTTCTCTTTTCTACAACGTCGTGCTTCGAGTTCGTCGGGCTGCATCACCTGATCTCCGGCAAGCTTGTGAGTACCGTTTTACCGAATAATCCTAGGCTTTAACCTCCGGGCGCATCGCTGAGGTTTCGTCTAGTTCTTTATTCACCCCTTACCGATATTAGCTAGATCTACAAGTTTTCGTACCAAATTCTTGTAGTTTTAGCTATTATCTTTACCTCCCGCTCGATCTAGATCCTATCGGCTTCCAACACCGCAGCCGATTCTGACCTACTCGAGCGCTGACATCACGATCGGCCGATCCAGCCGATCGCACCCGCGCTTCGGTCACTCTCGAGCTGGCCGATCCCGCTTTACTTTGTATCGGCCGATTGGCTGGTACACGTGTCGCTGAAAGGCCATCGGTTCTCTAGCCGATTCCTAATATTTTCCATTGTCAATCAATAGGTCAGATTGGCTGGCACGCCTCGCTACAGACCGGGGAGTCACGTGTGCTGCGCGCGGAGGTGACGTCCTATTTTCGCGTCAACACACTTTTGGCACGCCCAGTGGGACCCGAAAAAGTCAACAATGATGAAGCCTACGAAGACTGGTCCTCATGAAGTCGATCCAGAGAATGTTCAACCAATCACCAAGGATCAGCTGAAAGATTCAGACAAAGCTGAGTTGGAGGCTCACATGAAGCATTATGAAGGGCTTTGTCTGGCATCATACGGTCAGACTAAAAGTGGTGTTTCGAAGAAGAAGCCTTTGCCAACACCGAAGCAAGTCACCTTCTCAGCCGATCCTGAAGGGCTTCAAGACATGATGACCAAGGCTATGCATCAAACAATGATTGATCAATCCAAGGTATTCGCAAATACTATTCAGAATGCCATAATTGATGCACTCAAGAAAGGAGCAGAAGGAGGATATCTGGGGCCTGCATATTACCAACCGAAACAAAATCCTCTAGTGTTCCAGCAAAACCAATCGGCCAACCCGCCGATTGACGATCCAACAGCAAAAGCTACACCATCTCCACAAGCTGCTGCTAGTTCTTCACCAGACGCTCAGCCAACTCAGAACCAAAGTGGTGATGGTAAAGCTAAAGATCCTGCCGTCACAACACCAGTGCAATCTGTCGTCCAGGACCAGGTGCTTCCAGTGCAGAATCAGCAAAAATATCCTGCGATGAGAGATCAAGATGGGAAGCTGACAGGATGGGATTTACCTCGTGATCACTTTGAGACTAACATCTCAAATTTCTTTGAGCCTGTGCCTGAGGAAGTCCCAGAAGTAAAATACCCACAGTCTTACCAAGCTACATTTGGAGGTACTCCAGGGACTGTGCACATGAATGGGGAAGGAGTGGTGTTCGTTTACTTCAATCATGGGAGCAAGAACTTTGAAAGAGTCAAGATTAGTCCAGCTCATGCTCACATGGTCATACCAACAGAGAAAAGACCTCTTATTCCACCTCAGAGGCCAAACCCCACTCCACCTCAGAGATCAGCTCAGCAGCCGATACTCGGGATGCCCATGCCAACTGCTCCACTACAGCAACCAACGCTCGGGATGCCCATACAGACAGCCCCGCCTCAACAGTCAACGACAATGCAGGCTGTCTTAACCCCAGCTAATACGGTGGCTCATACAAGATCTTCACCTCAACAGCCGATCAACCAAGGAGCAGCAGGGCAGCCAATGGTTCCACAGGTGGATTCAGCGCAATTGCTGCAAACACTTCTAAATCAATTGGCTATTTCAAACCAGTTGAATACGCAGCAACCAGCCCCATCGGCTAGTCAGCCGATTGAACAGGCTACATCTGTTACAGGTCATTCAAACACTCAAGGTTCTACTGAGGCAAGGACAGCTCCAGATCCAAAGACAAGAATCTTAGAAGAACGACCTCCAGAAACTCCACCTGAGATACAAGCAATTGAGCAAGTGGCTACAGAGTTGAAATCTCATATGAAGCAGGAGTTAATCGACCACTTTTCAGAGATGCTACTGAAGCAATATGGGATAAAACCCAAGCAGCAGTCCTGCATGTACAGGACACCATATCCCTCTGGCTACGATCAGATACCGTTCCCTCCAAGGTTCAAAGTGCCAGACTTCACCAAGTTTTCTGGGCAAGATGAAACATCCACTATGGAGCTTATCACTCGATTCATCATCCAGTGTGGAGAAGCAGGGAATGTTGATGCACTCAGGATACGTTTGTTCTCTTCATCTCTGTCAGGGCCAACATTCTCATGGTTTACGTCACTGCCGGCTAACTCCATCATCAAGTGGTCTGATTTGGAACAGCAGTTCCATAACTACTTCTTCTCTGGCATCAACGAGATGAAGATCACTGATCTGACCAGGCTCAAGCAAAGGAACGATGAAACAGTAGCTGGATTCGTTCAAAGATTCAGAGAGGTCAAAAATAAATGCTATAGTCTGAACTTGGGAGACAAGCAATTGGCTGAACTAGCTTTCCATGGTCTCTTGCCGACCTTGAGGGAGAAATATGCATCACATGAGTTTGAAAGCCTCAGCCAGTTGGTCAGTCGGATGAGTCAGGAAACTGCAAAGTCCTATGAGCCTAGAAGGAACTTTCAGAAGAAGGTGTCGTATGTGGATTACTCTGACTCAGAAGATGAAGATAATATGATAGGGCTCGCAGAGTGGGTCAAAGGCAAGAAGACAGTGTCCTGTACCTTTGGCAAGAAAGAGCCAGAGAAATTCAGCTTTGATATCACTAAGGCTGATAAGATATTTGATCTGTTGCTTCAGTAAGGGCAAATTAAACTCTCTCAGTTCCATACCATACCATCTGCAGAAGAACTGAAGAGGATGAAGTATTGTAAGTGGCACAATGCAACATCGCACGACACCAATGATTGCAAGATCTTCAGACAACAGATCCAGTCAGCTATTGAGCAAGGGAGGCTTAAATTTGAAACTCCTACCAAAGCTGAAAAGCCGATGAAGATTGATCAGCACCCCTTCCCAGCTAACATGGTTGAGGTGTCTAGCAAAGATACGTCACGAGTTAAGTTGCTGACATCTGATTCGGCTCAAAATGAAGGAGCCGTCGATCCCAAGGTACAAGTAACCGCTGCCAATGTCAAAGGAAAAGGGTTACTACTTGAAGAGGGAGATTTGAAGCCACGCCGGCCTGTCACGTCCCAAATGCTGATCAACAAGTTCCAGCGCTGACAAAAGAAGGCAAAGGAAAGAGAAGAATGGGCACGGCGTAATGAAGGACATTGGAGATGTCCATTCTTCAAGTACTGCTGGGAAGAAGGGATCAAGCTGCCAACGGCAGAGAACTGTCCAGAGTGCAACGGGGCTTACAATAATGGCAACTCATCCAAAAGGGTTTGCTTTGATGACAGAAGACCTGCAGCCAAGGATCATCGTGGATTCGACAATCAACGGATCTCGGTTCACGATCGGCTAGGGGGCAAAGCCAGTGTCCATGATCGGCTGGGGGGCAAGGCCAGCGTTCATGATCGGCTGGGAGGCCGAGTCAATGAGTCAAACAATCGGCTAGAAGAGATGGCCGATTCTCTGGTCCCTGATGAGGACATCATGTGCCGAGCTCCTGAACGTCGACGCACAATACAACTGGATGAAGAAGGATCAAGCCAGACACGTAAGAAGCCTAATCCACAGTGGTGTCCAGATGGCTTGACTAAATCCCAAAAGAGAAGAATCCAGCGCCTACGTCAGCTAGAACAGCATGAAGAAACAGAGAGACTTGTGCTGGACAAGAAGAAGGTTCGGTCTAAAGTTTGGCGCCCAAAGCCTAAGGCCGATGGCGAGGAAGATAACAAGCTCCAAGCTGATGTAAATATGGTTGTCTTCCTACCGAAGGAGTTCATGGCTCCGGTTGATTCGGATGTGTCTGATGAGGAGCTTGGCATGGCTCAATTGACACTGGAACCTAAACAAGCTATCTTTGAGAAGCCAGAAGATGGGAAAAGGCAACATTTGAAGGCTCTATTTCTCAAAGGTTTTGTCAATGGCAAACCAGTCACCAGGATGCTCGTGGATGGAGGAGCTGCAGTTAACCTGATGCCATACACCATGCTGCGCAAGATTGGGAAATCTGATGAAGATTTGACCCAAACCGACATGATGTTGGTGGACTTCGAAGGCAACGTCTCTCCGGCTCAAGGAGCAATCTGCGTGGAGCTCACCATCGGCAGTAAGACCCTTTCGACTGCTTTCTTTGTCATTAAAGGGAGGGGATCTTATAATCTACTGCTGGGTCGGGATTGGATACATGTCAATTGTTGCATACCATCTACAATGCATCAATGCATCATCCAATGGATTGGAGATTCAGTGGAGGTAGTGCAAGGAGAAACCTCCTTGACGGTAGCAGCTACAGAAGCACAAGGGTGGACCTATGATCAAGTGAGCTACATATCTGGAAAAGCCTGGGATACCAAATATCTCAGAGTGTCCGATTTTGGACTAAAGCCGGTTCAAGCAGTCGGCTCTGATGACGAGATTTAATGGATCAATTCATTGAAGATGAAGGAAAGCTTGGGCATGGGTTTACATCGGCCGATGAATTAGAAAAGATAGATCTTGAAGATGGAAGCAAACCAAGGCCGACATACATCAGTGCCAAGCTAGAAGAAGATTATAAAAAAGAATTGATCACATTATTGAAAGAATTCAAGGATTGCTTTGCTTGGGAATATTATGAGATGCCTGGCTTAGACCGATCCATTGTTGAACATCGGTTACCTATTAAACCAGAATTTCGACCTTTTCAGCAACACCCAAGGCAGTGTAATCCGAAGATTTATCCTGATATAAAAGCCGAGATAACAAAGTTACTCGAAGCTGGTTTCATTCGGCAATGTCGATATGCCGAATGGATTTCTAATATAGTTCCTGTCTACAAGAAAAATGGCAAACTACGTGTATGCATTGATTTCAGGGACTTGAATAAAGCAACACCGATGGATGGGTATCCGATGCCAGTGGCCGATGCACTAGTTAATGCTGCTGCAGGACACAAGGTCATCAGTTTTATGGATGGTAATGCCGGGTACAATCAAATATTCATGGCCATAGAAGATATTGCAAAGACTGCTTTCAGGTGCCCCGGCCACGTCGGATTGTATGAGTGGATTGTCATGACCTTTGGGTTGAAGAATGCTGGCGCCACATATCAAAGAGCCATGAACTACATATTCCATGAACTCATCGGCAAGATAGTAGAAATCTACATTGATGATGTAGTTGTCAAGTCAAAGAGCTACAAGGAACACTTGGCAGACGTACGAAGAACGCTGGAATGCACAAGGATGCATGGTTTAAAAATGAACCCCAACAAATGTGCTTTTGGTGTTTCAGCTGGCCAATTCTTGGGTTTCCTAATACACGAGAGAGGAATCGAAGTAGGTCAGAAGTCAATCAGCGCGATTGACAATATAAAAGCACCATCAAACAAGAAAGAGCTCCAGTCATTAATTGGCAAGATCAATTTCATCAGAAGGTTTATATCTAACCTGTCGGAAAGGATTCAGCCATTTACACCTCTATTGAAGCTCAAGGCCGATCAGAAATTCGTATGGGGAGAAGAACAGCAAAAGGCTTTAGATAATGTCAAGCATTATTTGAAATCTCCTCCTGTCCTAATGCCTCCTCAAGATAAAAAGCCGTTCAAGTTATACTTATCGGCTAATGAGCAGGCTATTGGATCGGCCCTCGTACAAGAGTTTGAAGGAAAAGAACGAGTTGTGTATTTCGTGAGCAGAAGACTCTTGGACGCAGAAACAAGATATTCGGCGGTGGAAAGACTATGCTTGTGCTTATATTTCTCATGCACGAAGTTGAGACCTTATCTATTAACCGCTGAATGCACCATGGTGGGCAAAGATGATGTGGTCAAATATATGCTATCATTACCAATCTTGAAGGGTAGAATTGGAAAATGGATCTTAGCTTTGTCAGAATTTGACTTGACCTATCAATCGGCCAAAGCAATCAAAGGACAAGTAATGGCCGATCTGGTAACTCAGCATTGTGGACCTGAAGTTGCAGTCATAGAACCTATTCCATGGACTATGTTCTTTGATGGATCATCATGTGGAGTAGGAGCTGGGATCGGAATCGTCCTTATCTCACCTCAAGGAACGAGTTATGAGTTTTCCATCCCAATTGAAAAGACTTCAACAAACAATCAGGCTGAGTACCAAGCAGTACTAAAGGGGATAAAGCTACTACGAGAAGTCAATGCTGAGGTTGTTGAAATATTTGGAGATTCTCAACTCGTGATAAATCAATTGGCAGGAGAGTATGAATGCAAAGATGATATATTAAGGGTTTATCATGAAGAATGCCTTCAGATACTTCAAGAGTTCAAGATAGTAAAACTTGAACATATCCCTAAGCGTCATAATAGTGAAGCTAATCGGCTGGCCCAAGGGGCATCAGGATATCAGCCGATTCTGACTGTGGAATTATCAGCTGAAGATTGGAGGAAAGAAATAGTAAATTATCTGAAAGATCCATCCAAGAAAGTTGATAAACAACTGAGGTACAGGGCCATTAAATATGTTCTACTGGAAGATGAGCTGTATTATCGTACCATCGATGGAGTTCTGCTCAAATGCCTCGGTGAAGAGGAAGCTAAAATTTTAATGGGAGAGATTCATGAGGGAGTCTGTGGAGCTCATCAGTCAGCTTTCAAGATGAAGTGGATGATCAGGAACAATAATTATTATTGGCCAACGATATTGGAAGATTGCTTCAAATATTACAAAGGATGCCAAGAGTGTCAGAAGTTTGGAAGCATTCAAAGGGTTCCGGCATCAGCAATGAACCCAATAATCAAGCCGTGGCCGTTCAGAGGTTGGGCAATTGATTTGATCGGACAGATATATCCACCATCAAGCAAAGGTCATAAATTTGTGCTGGTGGCTACGGATTATTTCACAAAGTGGGTTGAAGCCATCCCAATCAAGACTGTGACGTCAGGCAATATGATCGACTTTGTCAATGAACATATTGTCTATCGGTTTGGTATACCTCAAACTATCACAACCGATCAAGGAAGTCAATTCACCTCAGGGGAATTCGAAGAATATGCAAATTCTTTGGGGATCAAACTGTTAAACTCATCTCCCTATTATGCTCAGGCGAATGGACAGGCAGAGGCAGCAAACAAGGGCATCATCAAATTGATCAAACGCAAGATTGATGAAAATCCTAAGCGATGGCATACGGTCCTTAATGAAGCACTATGGGCATACAGGATGGCATGCCACGAAGCGACCAAGGTATCACCGTATCAACTAGTGTATGGTCATGATGTTGTACTACCTTGGGAACTGAGAGCCGGATCCAGGAGAACTTCTTTACAAGTTCAGCTATCGGCCAATGATTATTCAGCTATGATGAAGGAGGAATTAGAAGATCTTGCTGGTAATCGGCTGAGAGCTTTAGAGAATATCGAAAAGAATAAAAGAAGGGTAGCCAGATGGTATGACAAGAAAGTCAAAGGTAAAGAATTTGCTGAAGGAGATCTGGTCTGGAAGCTCATATTACCAATCGGCTTAAGGGATCCTAAATATGGGAAATGGTCACCTAATTGGGAAGGACCATATCGGATCAGTCAATGTGTACCAGGCAATGCATATATATTGGAGACATTGGAAGGAGAAAAGTTTGCTAGAGCATTAAATGGGAAATATTTAAAGAAATACTATCCTAGCATATGGGTAGACGCTTAGTCCAATCTGGGCCTAATCGGCCGATTTGAGACTCAAGTTACGGCCGATTGCAGTTGGAATCGTCTCTAGCAGCAAAAGCCGAATCATCGAAGCATGTTCGGTTTCAGGTTATGGCCGATGTACAAATCACCCTTAGAATAAAAATATATATATATTCTCTCATCTTCGATTACAATGATGACATTACAAGTACAGATTTGAAGGATACATTTGGAGACAAATTTGGAAGATCCATTACAAATCCATTACATCAGTCATCGCTGAAACAGACGATGGGGATGAAGAAAGAGAAAAACAAAAAGGGAAAAGCATAGGTTTGACAAAGATGAATCACCAGATGCAGTAACTCTCCGTCAAGATTGTTGGAAAAGAAGACATAGGGTTGTTCTTCTTTCCACAACGCCCAGGAACAACCTCCGCCCTCCTCCACCAGCTGATGCACCCAAGCTGCATCACAAGGATTCTTCTAGCTGTTGGACCTCCTGGCTTCACAAAAGGAGACTAGAGAGGGGAGTATGTTCTAGGCTATTACACAAGAATTCTTCTAGCCATTTTTAAATTAGGAAAGAAGAGAGGAGCCAAGGAGCAAGAGCCTAAAACTCCCTGGGCCTATATCTTGAGCCATGGGTGAAGAGAAAGATGCGATCTCCGTGAGTATGAGATCGGTTATTTATAGCCAGAGCAACAGAAGAGATAAAGATGAGGAAGCCGAGAAAGGCGGAAACCGAAGATGCCAGATCCAGCAAAAAAGGAAACAGATAACCCGTGAATGGCTCAATTTCCAAAGAATGACCGATTCAAAAAGATCGCTTCTAAATAAAAGATACTCGCACACAAGACGACGGGAAGTTTTTCTGACACGTCCACAAACTGTAGAGCACGGCTCACAGAAATTGTCTGTTCAACATCACAGACAGAGTCTACTAGCTCACTAGCAGTACTCAGGAGGAATGCTATTTTGAGTTGAAGTCTGTCAATGGCCAGTGATGACCATCAACGCTCACAGAGTTTCCTAGGGGAAGACGCCTCTCATACCCATAAGACTGAAAGAGTTAACACCTACATCAGGAAAAAGCCCAAAGGTGAAAGGAGATGCAAGAAACCCCAGGTAAAAGGGTGAGTTTTATAGGGAAGAGGAACGAAAGAGCCAAGAAGTCACATGGTAGACAACCCCGAAGAAGGTCAGATAGAAAGGACAAGACGTTATCAATAGAAATTGATCATGTCAATCACGAGAAAAGATCCGAAAGATATCAAGCAAATTTCGAAGCAAAAGGATCATTTACTCCGAAACTGGGGGGCATGTGTTGACACCGTTTTTTGGAAAACAGGTCAAAGAGAAATAAGGAGAAATAGCCGATGAAAACAAAGTACAATCGGCCGGTTGAAGGGAGAGAAGGACGGTCAATACGAATCGCCGATGGTCAAAGGGATTCAACCCTGGCAGTGGGCCAGCTGGTCAAAGCGATCGGCCGATGGTCAGATAGAAGATCGGCCGATGGAGGAAAGAAGAGGCGGTATTCAAAAAGAAATATGCCAAAAGGAAAGCATGGTGGAGGCGGGTCAGTCTACGATTGACGATGGGTCAAAGAGTCATTTTTAGAAGGTCTTAGACTCCCGCGAGAGTCCTTTTCTATTTCTAGTGGTTTTTGTCTTTAGATGCAAGTAAACAGTGCTGTGGTCGGCTAGGAGTCGGGTTTGTCCTCAGGACATAAATAGCGACCCTGCGTGGTCGGAAAAGGTGTACACACCAATATCAAACAAACCGCCTCCGGGCAAACCCTTTACCTTTACTGCATCTACTTTACAGCATCTACTTTTCGGCGACTTCGCCATTGCGTTTTTTCTCTTTTCTACAACGTCGTGCTTCGAGTTCGTCAAGCTGCATCACCTGATCTCCGGCAAGCTTGTGAGTACCGTTTTACCGAATAATCCTAGGCTTTAACCTCCGGGCGCATCGCTGAGGTTTCGTCTAGTTCTTTATTCACCCCTTACCGATATTAGCTAGATCTACAAGTTTTCGTACCAAATTCTTGTAGTTTTAGCTATTATCTTTACCTCCCGCTCGATCTAGATCCTATCGGCTTCCAACACCGTAGCCGATTCCGACCTACTCGAGCGCTGACGTCACGATCGGCCGATCCAGCCGATCGCACCCGCGCTTCGGTCGCTCTCGAGCCGGCCGATCCCGCTAAGGCCATCGGTTCTCTAGCCGATCCCTAATATTTTCCATTGTCAATCAACAGGTCAGATTGGCTGGCACGCCTCGCTACAGACCGGGGAGTCACATGTGCTGCGCGCGGAGGTGACGTCCTATTTTCGTGTCAACAATAGCCACGACCGTGTTGTCTGGCTTGCGCTTGCGGTTAGGACCCGAGTAGTTATTGTTGTTGCGACCCCCTTGATCCTTGTTGTTGTTGTGGCCGCCCGTGTTATTCTTACTCTTGCCGCGGATAGAGTCGTACTTGGCGTTCGCCTGGTCCTCTTCGTCGGCCCATGACGTGATCATGTCCTTGAGCTTGGTGATGGAACTCGGGTGGCGGCGACCGAAGTCTTCAAAGGTGCGACGGTGGTAGAGCCCGTCTTGGAAGAGGTCCATGACTTCTTAGTCGGTGACGTCGACTACGGTCGCGCGCTTATCGAAGAAGCACCGCATGTACTTGTGGAGCGTCTCGCCTTGTTCCTGCTTGACCATTGCCAGGTCCATGCGGGTACCCGAGCGCCCCATGGCGCCCGCAAAGTTGCTGGTGAACTGAACCTTCAGCTGGTCCCACTCGTCGATCGAGTTCTTGTCGAGCGCTCGTCGATCGAGTTCTTGTCGAGCGACTCGAGCCAAGTGAGTGGGGCTTGGTCTAGACAGAAGGGGAAGTAGAGGCACTTCGTGTCGTTGTTGCCACTAGCGTTTTCAATGGATAAGGCATAGCACCTGAGCCACTGAACTGGGTCTTGCTTCGCGTCGTACTTGGTGATCCCGAGAGGTTTGAATTTCTCAGGAAGGAGCAGGTCACGAAGTCGTGCAAAGTAGGCAGGGAAGCCGTCGCTGTCGCTTACTTCAGTAGTCTTCTTGCGATGGATCTCGTCGATCCTATGGCGGGTGTCGTAGCCGCCACGTGAGTTGCCGGTGGCGTGGCTATTCGCGTGGCCTCGGCCTCCGCGATCGCCGCCGCCACCAGCTCTTTTGCCAGCGCCATGGGATGAGCTTCCGCCGCTGCTGCCACCACCATCGCCGTCGCTGCGACTACCACCAGTGCCGCCGCGGCTACCACTGGCGCCGCCCTGGCTGTTGCCGCCCTGTGAGGGTCCTCCAGCCGAGGCCCTAGAGCGGTTGGGGTTTGGCTGGTGTTCTCCACAGACACGGTTGCGTCCGCCATCTGCCGGGCTGCGACTAGTGGCTTCGTGGTGTCTGGCTTCGCGATTTCTGACGGGGGGTACTTGGGCAACCCTGTTGTCGACCCGCATGAAGTAGGCATCTTCAGCGAGCTTGGCGATGACTTCGCCTGCGTGGATCCCCTGGGCCTGCCGTGCTATCGTGGTGATAGACATGAGGCACTGCTCGGGAGTGGTGTGTACCCGGTTGGCAACTTGATCCAGAGCCTCGTTGAGGTTCCGGATAGGGAGAGCCTCTCGGAGACGTTTGCGTCGATCGTTCCGCTTCCTGTTGCGGTCACGTCGGGCGTTCTTGTCTTCGGTGGTCTCGTCGGGAGGTGCGTTGGCGGACAACTCATCTTCTGAGATGTCGTCAAGGTACCGGTCGGGTCGATTCTCTGAAGTCCCGGCATCTCCGGCCACCATGAAGACTTCACGGTCGGGAGTGCAAAGACTGGAGTCAGTAGTCGCTACCTCGGTGGGGGTGTGCTCGTCGTTTGGAGCCAGTGGGGTCCCCTCCTGGAAGGGGAGTGTATCGAGGTAGGTGACGCAGCGTGAGTTGTCGTCCGTTAGGTCTGCTGGCTTGCGGTCGGGCCAGTAGACGAATCTACCGGTGGGAGTAGATGTAATGACCAAGCCGGTAGCAGGGCCTGACAGTGGTTCCTCAGTCATGTTGAGCTCGGACTCGGACTCGATTGGGTCCGATCCGAAGTCGAACTCATATGAAGAGTCCGAGTAGTAGCCGGATGCGGTGTTGGAGTCCGAGGAGTACTCGGAGGCGATCTCCTTGCCGGCCCGGCGTGCGGCGAGAGCTTCCACGTGGGCCCTACTAGAGTTGCAGAGACCGTATGAGAAGTGCTCGTGGAGGGGGGCCGCTTCACACGATGGCTCAGGATCCGGCTCGCATGAGGCGATCCAGGGTGACGTCGACTTCGAGTCGGAAGCGGATCCAAGCTCGAAGACGGCGACTTGGTTGTAGAGTGAAAATTCGCCGAATTTTTCAGCGAGTGTGCCCGTGACGACTTCGGGAAGTGTCACGAGCCCGGTCTCTCCGGGTCCGGGGTCATGGTGAGGTAGCGCTGGAACGACCCCACGCCGTTAGCAGTGCAGACCCAGGAGCCGAAGACGAAGGTATCGCCGCAGTTGAAGGCGGCGGTTGGCTTGATGACGATTGAAGCCGTCGAGTTCGCCATGTGATCTTCGACGAGAGCCCCTACCTGGCGCGCCAGCTGTCGGTGTTTTAGACCGGCAACCTACCAAGGGGAGTACCCGAGGTAGATGAATGTGGCCTCGCCGAGATCGGTAACTCGAAGGAGAGACACATGGCACACAATTTAGACAGGTTCAGGCCGCGAGGTGCGTAATACCCTACGTCCTGTATGCTGTGTAGCTCTGGATTGATTAGGTGTGTTTACAAGATGATGCGGATGAAGAGATAGGGGTCCCTGCCTCGCCCTATATAGTCTGGGAGGCAGGGTTATAAGTCGGTTTGCCAGAGGAGTTCTAGTCGTGTGCTGCTAGGAGTACTCTACATAGATCCGGACATGTCTAGCTTCCTAACCGAGTACTAGTCCTCTGTATGCCTTGTGCTCCACGCCATTAGGTGCCGCGTAGCCCAAGTCGAGTAGTCCCAGGGGCCCACGGAGTAGCCCGTCCCAGTACCCACCTGAGTAGTGGGCCTAGGGATGTCCGTACGACAGAGAGAGAGAGAGGTCTCCTGAACAGGAATACCTTAGTGTGAATTGGCAACCTGAGCAGGAGGAGGAGGGCGACTTATATAGGCGAGCAGGCGCACGCAGGGGGGGGGGGTGAATAGCAAAAACAAAAGGGAAGATGAGAGCATTTCCAATGTGGCTTGAAATTCTTGGTGGGGATTGTTAAGGTCTAGTAATGGTCGCAGTTTAAGGCGCCATCATTCCTCTCCAACAGTCAACAGCAAAAAGATGCTCCCGCCCCGCAACACATCACGTCTGTCCGTCCGTCTGACCGACCGCACCGCACCGCCCGCTCGTCTCGACTCGTCACGTCACGTCATGTCACGTCACGCCCTCGGCCCGGCTCGGCGAGCGAGCCCGCGTGCGCACGTGTGGCACGCCTATCTCATTTATTCAACTTCACAAGAGGTGTACTGAAAGGCTACCTCATAAGTTGGATGGGAGACTCCTCAAATACCCATACGACATTTCTCTCTTTTCCCTAGCATTAAACAAATAGGCTTTAATTCTTTCATTATTATAATAAATGGCTCTAGGCCCATTTATTCTAACAATCCCCACCAAGAATTTCAAGCCACATTGGAAATGCTCTCATCTTCCCTTTTGTTTTTGATATACCAGTACTACGATGGAGACTGTTAAGTTGAACATCTACCAGGAACTCAAGTTACACTTATTTGCAACTGAACAATGGACTATGCCTTGAATTGTCAGTTTTGTGCATCTAAGCTTGTCTAGAGCCCTTTACTGATACTTGGCTGCACATAGCATCCCCGCGGGTTGGAGCTTATGGGTCACACTCCGTGCCTCTTCATGAGTTTTCTAGAGATCACCCAAATCTCATAGACTGTGACTAGTAGTCGATACTCATATAGATGTGTTCCTTCAAGACATACTGTAGGACTATGTCTTCGCTTCAGAGAAACAACTACCTTGTTTCATGAAAGCCACTTGGAGCAGATTAAGGTATAAATACCAGCCTGCCATATAGTTTTGAAGAGAAATGCATCTTTCCATGAACTGAGCCTTCTCAAAGGTTCTCTTCTCTCAGTCAAATCATAGCTTGTTTCACCATCTTAATTCACGGGATCTCCAATCACATAAGACAGGTTTCCACTATGGAAAAACTCACGTGGGTCTCAAGCCCAGTTCCATAGATGCAAGATCTATCACAATACGTGATAAACCCTTTGTAAATTGATCTGCCAGGTTCTTAGATGTATGGATGTAATCCAAAGCTATGACACTGATGTTTCTCAATTTCCTGACAGACTTCAACCGCCTCTTGACATGCCTGGATGACTTCATGTTGTCCTTTGAACTGTTCACCTTGATAATCATAGTTTGATTATCACAGTTCATTAGAATTGCCGGTATCGGTTTTGCAACTATCGGCAAGTCCATTAGGAGTTCACGAAGCCACTCGGCCTCTACAGTGGCAGTATCCAATGCTGCGAGTTCTGCTTCCATTGTTGACCTGGTTAGAATGGTCTGCTTGCAAGACTTCCAGGAAACAGCGCCACCTCCAAGTGTGAACACATATCCACTTGTGGCCATTAACTCATCAGCATCAGAAATCTAATTTGCATCACTATATCCCTCCAAGACTTTGGGATCTCCGGAATAGTGAATGCTATAGTTCATTGTGCCCACTAGATAGCGCATTACCCGCTCGAGAGAACGCCAATGTTCACTACCCGGGTTTGAAACAAACCGGCTCAGTTTACTAACTGCATATGCAATGTCAGGTCTCGTGGCGCTAGCCAGATACATCAGTGAACCAATGATCTGGGAGTATCTCAGCTGATCCACCATTATCCTCAGGTTCTTTCTTAGAACCAAGCTGGCATCGTAAGGAGTTGGTGCGGGTTTAGAATTGCTGTAGCCAAATCGACTTAGCATCTTCTCAACATAGTGAGTCTGTGACAGAGTCACCCCACCATTTCTCCCTTTATCAGCTTTATGTTAAGGATAACATCAGCCTCTCCCAAATCTTTCATCTCAAACTTTTGAGATAGAAAGTCTTTGACCTCCTTGATCAACTCAAGGCTCGTGCCAAAGATAAGTATGTCATCTACATACAGACACAAAATCACTCCTTCGCCCCCACCATAGCGATAGTACACACATTTGTCAGCTTCGTTTGTAACAAAGCCAACAGATGTTAAAGTTCTGTCGAACTTATCATGCCATTGCTTAGGTGCTTGCTTGAGGCCATAGAGAGACTTCACTAGCTTACACACCATTCCTTCTTGACCCTTTACTACAAATCCTTCCGGCTGATCCATATAGATCTCCTCTTCCAACTCTCCATTTAGCAAAGCTGTCTTAGCGTCCATCTGATGAACGAGAAGACCATGAGAGGCTGCTAAAGAAAGTTGTACTCTTATGGTGGTCAATCGAGCGACTGGTGAGTAAGTATTGAAGAAGGCTTCTCCTTCCTTTTGGGTGTAACTCTTGGCCACAAGTCTCGCCTTGTACTTATCAATAGTACCATTAGGCCTAAGCTTCTTTTTGAGCACCCATTTGCATCCCATGGGTTTGCACCCGTAAGGACGTTCAACAACCTCCCAAGTTCCATTTGACATGATAGAGTCCATTTCACTCCTCACTGCTTCCTTCCAATAGTCAGCATCAGGTGAAGAGTAGGCCTCTGCAATGGTCTTGGGAGTATCATCCACGAGGTATATGACGAAATCATCTCCAAAGGATTTCTCTATCCTTTGTCTCTTGCTCCTCCTAGGAGCTTCATCATTGTCCTCAGGATGCTCAATAAATGTAGGCTCATTGAGTTCCATCGGCTTGGTGGAGTCGTCCTTCTCGACAGACTCTTGCCTAGATGAAGTTGTTTCATCTCTCATTAGAAAAATATTCTCAAAGAATGTAGCGTCTCTGGACTCCATAATTGTGCCGACAAGCAAGTCAGGCACTCCAGATCTTACTACCAAGAATCTATATCCGATGCTGTGAAAAGCATACCCCAGAAAAACACAGTCCACCATTTTTGGTCCAAGATTACGTTTCTTGGTGATTGGCGCACTGACTTTGGCCAAGCAACTCCAAGTACGTAAATATGAAAGAGTTAGCCTCTTCTTCTCCCATTCCTCGAATGGTGTTACTTCCTTATTCTTCATAGGCACACGGTTCAGGACATGACAGGCCGTCAGTATCGCCTCACCCCACCATTCCTTAGATAGTCCCGCGGTTTCTAATATGGCATTCACCAAGTCAGTCAGTGTGCGGTTCTTTCTTTCGGCAATCCCATTGGATTGGGGTGAATAAGGCGGTGTCCTCTCATGAACAATATCGTGTTCCTCACAGAATGTATCAAAAGTATTAGAGAAGTATTCGCCACCTCGATCTGACCTTAGGTGTTTAATCTTTCTCTCAAGTTGATTTTTTACTTCAGCTTTATAGATCTTAAAGTAATGTAACGCTTCATCTTTTGATTTTAACAAGTAGATGTAACAAAATCTAGTGCTATCGTCTATCAAAGTCATGAAATATCTTTTACCACCTTTTGTGAACACACCGTTCATTTCGCTCAGATCGGAATGAACTAATTCTAGAGGTGCCAAGTTTCTCGCCTCAGCAGTCTTATGTGGCTTGCGAGTTTGTTTCGATTCAACACATACGTGACACTTAGAATTTTTGACAGAGGTAAACTTTGGAATTAAACTCAAACTAGCTAAGCGCATCATACAACCAAAATTAACATGACAAAGCCTCGAATGCCAAACATTTGATTCATCATTCATCACATGGTTCACAACGTTATCAACGAACAATAAAGAAAAGCGGAACAAGCCTCCGCTATCATAGCCTTTTCCAACAAAGGTACCAAACTTAGAAATGATACATTTATTTGACTCAAAGACTAACTTAAAACCATCTCTACACAGTAGAGACCCGCTGACTAGATTCTTCTTGATGGTAGGTACATGCTGTACATTCTTCAATTGTATGGTCTTCCCCGAAGTGAACTTCAGAGTGACCGTACCAGCACCAAGAACACGCGCATGGGCACCGTTCCCCATCAACAAAGAGGTAGTCCCCCCGACCTGGTAAGAAGAAAACATAGAAATGTCAGCACATACATGAATATTAGCACCGGTGTCTATCCACCACTCTGGTGAAGAACACACTGAAAGAACTGTAGGTAAGAAATTACCATACCCCGATGTTCCTTCACCCTCGCTAACAACCATGTTTGCTGTCTTTGGAGCCTTGCGATCTTTACGATCCGGGCACTTTGCAGCAAAGTGATCCGGACTGCCACAAGTATAGCAAGCACCCCCCGGCTTTCTCTTCTTCTTATTAGGCCCGTCGGCTTCCTTAGCCTTGGGCGGGTTTTGTGAAGGCTTCTTCCTCTTGTTCTGATTATTCTGGAACTTGGGATTGCCCCTCTGCACAAAGTTTGCGCTTGAGGAGCCGGCTATTGCCTTTCCACGTGTGTCCTTTGCTCTCGCCTTCTCTTCAACATCAAGAGTCGCAATAAGGTCATCAAAAGTGAATAATTGCCTCCAAGAATGTGGCAGCTTAATGATAATTGCTCGTGCCACAAACTTGTCGGGCAACACACATGGGGCCTCTTTGCTATAGTTTTCAAGCTCTTTAGCCAGCGTCTGTACTTCATGGGCCTGTTCCACCACAGAACGGTCTTCAACCATCCTGTAGTCTAGGAACTGTTCCATTACGTACAGCTCTCCGCCGGTGTCAGAAGCACCGTACTGAGCCTCAAGAGCATCCCAAATGTCCTTCCCCGTCTTTTTCTGGAGATAGGTGTCCACCAGGTTATCAACTAGAACGCTGATGACGGCACCCCGGAATAGATTATCATCTGAATTGAAATTTTCTTCCGAGACACCCTCGGGAGCTTTTCCGGTGATGACGTACATCACGTTCATGGCGGTGAGCCACAGGGTGGCCAACTCACGCCATCTCTTAAAGTTGGAACCATCAAAAGGCTTTGGTTTAATTACATTTGCAAAGCTAGTTGCACCAAACATATTCCTATCAACATAATAAGGTTTTTGGATTGTTAGAGGATAGGCAATATTTTGGTATATTTTAATTCCATATTTAAATAGATATTTCAATATTGCGGTGAGTGAAATAATCCATGTGCAAGTGTTTATGTTTAAACAACAATTAAACATAAATATATTCATGATTATACAACTAATAAACATGAATACTAGTTTGAGTAAGTACCCTATGGAAGGTAGGGTGACGGCGTCACCCGACTTTTCGATATTACTCATTGTAGAGTGACCTCAATCGATGTAGCCGTACTTAGTCGATGCAGGTAGATGATCGCAGTGAAGACCCGCTGTAGACGAAGTAGTCGTTCGTAGTCGATGTAGAGGAAGTAGTCGTACGGAGTCGTTCGTAGTCGACGTAGAGGTAGTAGTCGTACGGGAGCGAGCAGTCGCGTGAACACGCTCCCAAAAACCTTATCGCCCGCCTATCCCGAGCAGGATCTCAGCAGCAGGACGAGGTTCCGGAGGCTCTGCTCTAGCCGGTACCATGCGCGCGGTGAAGGCGATGGGAATGCGAGAAGAAGCAGCAAACAGAGGGAGAGAGGGAACAGGAGGAGGAGGGCGACTTATATAGGCGAGCAGGCGCGGGGGATGAACCCGGACGTCACGGTTAATGCGCCTCAGGCAGTAACGGTCGCGGTTTAAGGCGCTATCGTTAAGGTCTAGTAATGGTCGCGGTTTAAGGCGCCATCATTCCTCTCCAACAGTCAACAACAAAAAGATGCTCCCGCCCCGCAACACATCACGTCCGTCCGCACCGCTCGTCTCGGCCCGGCCCGGCCCGGCGAGGGAGGCGAGCGCGCGCGCGTGTGGCATGCCTATCTCCTTTATTCAACTTCACAAGAGGTGTACCGAAAGGCTACCTCATAACTTGGCTGGGAAACTCCTCAAATACCCATACGGTATTTCTCTCTTTTCCCTAGCATTAAACAAATAGGTTTTAATTCTTTCATTATTATAATAAATGGCTCTAGACCTATTTATTCTAACAACCTCTATCTAAACGTGGGATACGGGGCAAACGAAGAATAATCCGTAGTTTGGACACCAGATCCATACCACCGACGATCATCCGCGCAACGAACTCATCACACAGCTCGGGGCCAGCCCGTGGCTTTGTCGATGCGAGGACGACGGACACGATTAATTTGCTACCTTTAGCGTTCGTTTCTCCAAAGTCATGCAGGTAGGTAGCCATTGATGGCGTCGATCGTCGTCCAAGACATCATCGATCATATATTTAGAGCAAAGACCATAATATCATTATATACTGCGACAGGAAATTAATTACAGTCGGTCGCGCTTGCAATCATGCATGGCTTTCGCCTAGTCATCTGCGTATCCAAGCAGCCCTATATATAAGCTAGCCGGCACCCGGCATCTCGATAGATGATGATTACAGCATATGGAACCCTGTGAAGACTGCATGATGTCGATCGAGATTCCCTTGGTTGACCGAATACTGACGATGGTACACACGTACTAGCTACACTCTCCGTTCGCGATCAGAAGTTCAGGAGGAACAATACCAATGTTTTTCTGCATACTTTCCGGCGTTTGGCCCAGAAGTTCAGGAGGTTCATGATCTGTGTGCACTCAAAAGGGGATGGTCGTGGATGACGAGTACGTGCTAATCGGATTGGCCAACATAAACCAGTCCATGGACTGGTCACGGGACACGGAGATCGCCATGGGCGCGTACCAGCCTCACTACAGCTGGGCTGCTGCTGCTGGCTGGAGCGTTGGTGCTCCGAGAGGGCAGGTGTACAGGTACCGGATGTCGCTGTGGGCGGAGCACGTGGGCACGGTGGAGGAGTGCTTCCGGCGGCTGGAGTCGGAGGAGTGCGTGCGGCGGGTGAACCAGATGGTGAACGACAACTGGGCGGGCTACCGGCTACGTCTCGCCGGAGATGGCGGTGGACGGCAGCATGAGGGGGCACCTCATGAGGTACCCGGTGAGGGTGGAGCAGGACGGGCTGTTGCCTGGGCAGGAGATCTTCCCGGATGTCAGAGGCAAGGTGCTGGGAACCCACTCGTCGCTCCCCAACGCCCTCACTACGTAAGGTGGATTGGATGGAGGTTGAAGCTGCTCGATCGTTTGTCTGCTGTCTGTATTATTCAACGAAGGATAATCCGTAGTCTGGACAGTACGTCCACCACACCACCGACTACTACTATAGCAGACTCTGAAAAAGTTTTAAATACCAAGTTTAGGTCTCATCGAGCTACAATTTTGATATAAAGTTTATTTTCATCTGAGATCATATGAAAATGTTAAGAATTTTTTCACGCGAGACCATTTTTTCATCGAGCTACAATCATTTTCTATGAGCGGGTGACACCGTCACCCGCACCTGCAAATCATTTTCAGGTGCAGGTGACGCCATCACCCGATCTTGAAAATGTGATGGTGTCACCCGCTCTCAGAAATGATTTCCAGGTGCGGGTCGAATGCTACAATGCCGTCTCATTTTTCTTGGATTGGACGGCAAATTCACCCGCTCCTGGAAAAAATGTGACACGCTCCTACAAATCGTTTATGTAGTAGTGTCGCTTCTGTAAGGGAGGACATCGGCGGATGGGCGGCAGCCGGAGGGACCCTGACCAGGGGCTTATATGTGACTTAGAGGGTCCTAATTGCAATTATTCAGATCACGATTAATAATCACGATCCAAGTTAGGGGGTTATGTGTAAATAATCCAAGGAGTTATGTGCAAATAATTGGTTCATAATTAATCGTTGTGATCCAAACCAGGGTTCCTTTTGCAAATATTTCGCGGATTTCCCTTGGCGGTGCATGCCGCATCCGATCCCCGACACGGCGCGCACCCAAATGAATCCCCTGCGGCGCCGAAAGCTGGCCACCTCGTCGCCGTTCCGGCGAGGTGTTTCGGGGTATGCATTGGATACTCATCTAGTCATCTAGCTGCCTTTGTTCGTATGCTTTTACTGTTAAAACTAATTCCGTCACATGTAAAATGGCTTCTCCCTTTGATTTTACAGAATTCCTATGTTCTTAACAATGGATATCCCCTCCCTTTAACGGCCCATCAGTATGCAGCAACTAGAATCAAATTAAAGAATCAACCAACGAAACACGCATACGACAATATGATCAGAGTACATGCATGTGGACACCAACAGTGTGAATCCCAAATCCCAAACGGCAACAACATATATGCATGCACGATCCAGCATCCACGTCCGTCCCATATACACTTGTACCTCACCGACCGGTTGGGTGAACGAGCTGCGAGAACACCACGCTGTTGGCGATATCCTCCTCGTCCATGTCCTCGCTGATCAGCTCGAGCGCCGCGGCGGAGGCAGCCATGCTGTCGGCCGCAGACACGGTGCTGCTGGCGCAAACGCTGCCCTCTCCCTCTGGCTTACCGCCGTTCTCGAAGGTGTCCTGCATTTGCAACGCGAACTCGAGGTTCCATAGCACATCGCCCATCGACGGCCGGTCGACGCCGTGGTCGGCCAGGCACTTCTCCGCTGTCTCCGCGTACTTGTTCAGGCAGTCGGGCGCTATCTTTCCCTTGAGCAGCGGGTCCATGATGTCCTGGAGCGTCCCCTTCCTCTGGCAGCTCATGGCGTGGTCGGCCAGGCTGACCTGCTCCCTTGGCAGACTAGGGTTCAGCGCAGGCCGCGCGCAGAGCACCTCGAAGAGCACGACGCCGAAGGAGTAGACGTCGGACTTCTCCGTGAGTTGCTGCCGCCGGAAGTACTCCGGGTCGAGGTAGCCGAAGCTTCCCTTCACCATGGTGCTGACGTGCGTCTGCATGGCTGTCGTCGGGCCAGTCTTGGACAGACCGAAGTCGGAGACCTTGGCCACCCAGTTCTCGTCGACCAGGATGTTGGTCGTCTTGACGTCGCGGTGGATGATGGTGTACTTGGCGCCGGTGTGGAGGTAGTGCAGGCCCCGCGCGGCGCCGATGGTGATCTCGAGACGCTGCCGCCACGGCAGTGCCGGCTTGCCGGTCTTGTACAGGTGCTCCCGGAGCGTGCCGTGCGCCATGTAGTCATACACGAGGATCATCTCGCCGTCGTCCTCGCAGCACCCGATAAGCGACACAAGGTGCTTGTGCCGGAGCTTGGAGAGCATCTCGATCTCGGTCTGGAATTCCAAGACGCCCTGCTCCGACGACGGGTTGCTCCGCTTGATGGCCACCTTGGTGTCGCCGTCGACGACGCCACGGTACACCTTGCCGAACCCGCCCACGCCAATCACCAGAGACTCGTCGAAGTTCTTTGTCGCCGCCTTGATCTCCGGAAACGAGAAGTGCCGGCACATGGCGGTGATGTTCGGGTTGAGCACGGCGCTCTTGCCGCCAGAGGATTTGCTGGCGTTGGTGTGCGAGTTTCCACCGTACACCGGCAGCCATCCTGAAGAATGCGAGACGCTAGTGCCCAGCGCCCTCCTCTTCTTCGATTGGTACGCCACGACACAGATGGCTGCGACGATCCCGAAGGCCGCCGCGCCGCCAGCCGCGCCTCCAATCACCGCGGCCTTGAGGTGGCTGGGCTTGTCCTGGAACTTCCCTTGTGTCGTCAGCTCCATCTCCGCTTCCTCGAGCATCTTGGACGGGTCGGGATTTGGGCCGGCAAGGTTGCCAGTGCTGTCGCTCATCTTGAATACCTCGAGACCGTTGAGCAGGGCGTCATAGAACTCGGGCTTCATCGACACGGAAGGGTGCAGCGCGACCCAGAGGATCTTATCACCGGGAGTGTCGGGCATGAATGTCGCGTAGTCCTTGTACACGGGCACATCCTTTTCTGTCGTCCAACCGATGACGTCGGCTTCTGCCTGCGCCGTCTTGTTGTTGATGTAGATGTCGAACACCCGTTGGTTCACTTTGGTGCGAATCAGCTCGCAGAAGTGGAGCCGAACGACGTAAGTGAAGTTGCTGTCCACCTCGAACACCCATGTCAGGTTGTAGTTCTGGTTCACCTTGGGGTCAGGGCCCATCGACCGGCTGTTGAGGTAGACGCTCACCGGAGCTGCGTACTCTGCCTCGGGGCTTGGAAACTTGAGCTTATCCGTTTCATTAGCTTGGTATGTCACACCGACGGCGGCTCCGTAGAGGTACGGCGTGTCATCGTACCAATCTCGCGACAGCCCGGAGTCATTCGCCGGGGCGATGTACGACCCGCCGACGTTGAGCCTGTACATGGTCTGCAGGCTGCCAGCGACGGTGTCGACGGTCTGGTCGGCGAAGCCCACCATCGTGGCAGGGTTGTAGAAGATGTTCGGCATGGAGACGATCTCGATACCATTGACGAAGGCGTAGGACGCGTTGTTCATCGCGGTTGGTGTGAAGGTTAGCGACAGCACACCGCCCGTCACCGGCGGCAGCGTGAACTCCCTGATGATGTACGCCTGGCTGAGCGCCTTGGCGGTGATGTACACGCTGAAGTTGCGGAGCAGCGTGATGCCGGTGGACGTGGACACTGAGAATAAAAATTGCTCCGCAGGGAGGCCGTGGTAAGCCGCCGGGTAGAAATGGAGGCGCAGCCAGTGCCTGTCCGTTTCGTCGACGGAGAAGTTGTATACAGTCTCCTTGGTGAACACCCGCGCCGACATGTACGGCACCGGTGACGGAAGCGACGGGTCCTGGACATCCGCGTCAGCCATGATGGATGATTTGCCGCCGTCGAGGAGCCACTTGCTGCCCTGGTCGGTCACCCATTTCCTCCCGTCAGCGTCCTGGCCCTCCTTCGCCGACCCGCAGTTGACCAGTACGGACTCGGAAGGCTTGTACCTCTCCGCGGCAGCGAGAATGACCACCTCGACTGCAACGATGACGGCGAGCAAGACGCCACGACGGGCAGCCATGTCCGACGCACCAACCAGCTTTATTTCGCCGGTGTAGAGGCGCGGGAAAGAGTGATTGAATTGATCAGGCCATGTGGTGTTGACCAGTCGATTTGGGAGGAAGACGTTCGAGATGAGGGAGAAGGAGAACAGAGGTGTGTACGCCTCTGCGACCTCCTCCTCCAAGGCGATGTTTGTTTGGGAGAATAAGGGGGTAAGGGGAGCTTGACCCACAGGTTAGCTAGCGGCCGTTGAAGACGGACGCACAGGAGTGTTTGCCGGGGATGGCTGCCGCTTGTTCATTTAATTTCGCGCTCGTCTCTCCGGAGGGAAATGTGGCTCAGCGCATGCGTAGGAATCTAAAATTAGGCTTGTTTGTTGGTATCTTCTCTACTTACAGCTAAAAAGAATGAATTTATATATATTATACAATGAAAAACTTGGTACAACGTTTTCCTCTCGGCCCGTGCGTCCGCCCCGAGCGTCCGCCGCGCCATCCGTCTTCCGCTCGACCCCCCTCCGCGGCCTTGGCGGCCTCCGAATCATGCCGCGACCTCGCCTCCTCTCCACACGACGCCGCCGCCTGCTATCCTCCTCTTCCCGTGACGCCGCCGCCTGCTATCCTCCTCTTCCCGCGACGCCGCTAATCCATTTTCCTGCTCATACCTGATCCGTTTTCCCAGTGCCCCTGCCTACCCCTCCGCCCACCGCGCCGCTGAGGATGTGGAGGTCAGGGCTGGCAGCGCGGACGGCGAAGTGATGAGCCTCTTCTATTGTGGCTGTGGTCGAGATCCATGGTCGTGGCTACCGTGAGCCCTCTTGGTGATCTTGTAGCGGTGGAGGAGGTGGTTGAGGTCCATGGCGTGGCGACCTTGCGGCCGCCATCTCCTCTGTGCCCTCCCCCTGCGCCTCCGCCTGAACAGGTACTCTATCTTCTCCTTAGTTTGTTTTGCTGGATCGGAGTTGCTCGACGGGAGCTCTCGATTGGTACTAGATTTCTCCTCGATTTTGTAGGGTTCCTGTTAGGGTTTGCGAGGGTGGATATCGGACCCCAATCTGCTTGATTGAATCCCGATTTTGCGTGAGGTGCTAGATTCATGTGCAATCTGCAGGTTTCGTGAGTCAATTTTTAGTGACATGGCTAGCTGTTGTCTATCCTTCCCACAGATTCTCATGCATACCAGCTGTTCGCCCCAAATCCTAGCTGAGAACCTGCTAATTTTGCCCCAATTCCTAGCTGAGAACCTGCTAATTTTTTTCCCCTCAATCACTGCTCTTGTAGATTATTTCAACCATGAATAGTGTGAGTGGTGGCAGCGGCAATCAAAGAGTTGAGGTCAAACTCATGTTATTTCTAAATTTGCTAACATGTTTCAGTAATTTTTCTGAGGTTTCCTTGCTTTGTTTTTGGTGGTTAGTACCTGTTCAAAATGTTTACTTGTGATAGCCAAAACAAATGTAGTTTGCTATCAACTTTATTTACAGATGGCTGGACCTATTGATGCTAATCATGTTCAGTTAAGGATGCGGCATCATCAGATGCAAACTTCAAGACAGCTCTCCATGCCAGTTAAGGTACCTATCTTCATGTTATATGTGTGTTTCGTAGCCTTTATGTTAGAATCTGAGTCTCATACTTGAGACTTCCTGTCATGGACAATTAGCACATGCTATTATTACTGTAATCGAAGTTTTTTATTTCCCGACTTGCTATGCTCTGATTGTTAGCATGAATTAGTTATTCTGATGACATCGACCTATCATGTCTAAAAAATTGATTTGTTCTCAAATCAGTATGTTTTCCAAAAGATCTCAAATCAGTATGTGGAAACATATCCTTTAGGTTTCAATGTTCCAAAAGAAAAGGAAGCTATCTATTGGGCATTACAAAAGTCTTTTGAGCCTGAATTCCTTATTACAGCGCACCAATCGTCAGTTTCTTGTTCTTATTCAGTGATGTATGAGCGCAGGAAAGGCCAACATGGCCTTCACACCTTCAGGTTGTGGGTGGTCTTCATGTCCGTGATGGCTAGCAGGTCTTGGATAATTTTTCTGACTGAACATTTAGATATCACACGTGAGAAGAACTATTTGTGTGATTATTGAATAACCGGATCAACTGTGATTTTTTCACCTACCAGGATGAGCTCCTCTGGACCTCAGCATAGCTGTACACCTGTAACAGTGGACAAGGGACGGCAAGTGCCTCCACTTCCTGCAGAACAACCAGAGTAGCTCATACTAGGCAAGTTGTGCATTCTATGGATTTCAAGATGGTCATGTCTTCTAATTATATCACTGTAGTATCTAATGCTAAAAAACTGCATAGTGTGTTCCTGAGTTTTCAGGGACCTCCTATATTTTTGGGCTTAATCAAACATTCTCTATTTCTAGGCTCTTCCACATTTAATAACTAATCAACCATCCTTGATTTAAAATGAGCAAAGCATGTTGGTAGTAGTAGCTTGCTTTGGTGTATGTGAGCATATGTGTACCAGTAGTGTTTACCATGTGTGCATCTCAGGCTGCTTTAGTGAAAGTCATACCCGTTAGGTTTAGTCACTATGGAGAGTTATAAACAGTAAAACAGTTAACCATCCTTCAAAAAGCCTTTTGTTGCAATATTTTATTGCATGGTAGTATCCTGTGCCTTTTATTGCAATATTTTCTTGGTTCATTTTTCTTTTTTCTTAACTTAAGGGGATTTATTTTCAAAAAGCATGAAACAGATTATTTCAATTAGAATTCTTCTTACTTCATATAGTCTGGATGCATTTTACAGGTCAGTGGAAATATAAGGCAATGTATTTACATGATTACATGTGTGAAAGCTAACAGAGAACACCTATCTGTTCTGAGGTTAGTCATAGCTTAATGTACTTTTTTTTACCACTGAACTGTAATATGTATCTTTTAAACTGAAATTGTACCCACCAATTAGATTCTTCATTTTAGAGGCATGAGATCTGTCATTAAAATTCTGATTGTGTATTTGACTGTAGGCTGGAACTGGCATTTATCATTAATATTTTGATGATTTTGTATTTGACTGTATTTTAGAGGCATGAAAACTAGCAAGATTAGAGTTTAGGATGCATTGTGATATGTGTGCTTGGTTGGTCTAGCTAACTGACAATTAACAACATTATTGATCACTGGATGGATACTTCACTTTTCTAAGTTCATATTGCTAGCACTCACAGTATGAGACGATTTCTTACACGACACTCAAGATGAATCGAGTAGTTAGAATATAAGAAAATGAAGCAGTGGGTGACTAGCTAGCCTGACTCCTGTGAGTTCCTGATTTTCATACACCATGTGTTGTGTGATGGTAGCGGATGTCTTGTGCAGGCATGACTCAGGACTCACAGAAGTCAAAGGTAACAAGGTGTGAAATGCAGCATTTAAAAGAGCTCTGATGTGCAAATCTCTGCCACTTGAAAAAAAACGTACATGTGGTGTCAATTGACTCATTCTATGACTGATTTTTTATCTGATTTAACATGGTATTTGATATATCTAGGGGCATTGTTACCCATATGAAAATGACATTTTTCTCCATACTCGTATCCTCTCAAATTAGAATGAACTTGTATTTTTGGGGGGCTGGACGAAAAACCAGTATTTTAATGTGTGCATCCTTTATGCTTATCGTATCTTCCATACATTGGCAAATCCAACCTGGTAAGCGAGAGATTGCATTGCCTTTTTTCGTATTTGCACTGCTCATAAATATCCTCTAACTATTGGTTCCCTGGATTGTTTAAGATCTTGAAGGGAAGTTGTGTTCATAAACACATGCAATTGGATGTCTTCAAGCGCGGCAACTTGAAGACACTAACCTCATGCTTGCGGCGCTGACGTCTTGCTATGCATGTTCCCCAGCTTATTTGCAATGTCAAATTTGTACTCTTACTATAAAGAAGTAGCTAAAAAAGAAAAGGAATTTCTATTGGTGTGCATCTTCATGTGTATCTTTTAGAACTTCATTTTTGTGATTCATCAGAAATAAATACACAGGGCAACTTGCATCTTCCTTAATTTGATTGTAGTGCTTGACGAGCGAATACTCAGCTCTTCTTAGAACTTAATTTTGCAATTCTTAAATGCTTAGCATGACTATTATTTCGGTACATGACTAGCTTTTTGGCACACTATTTTGAGATGGAATTTACTTTATATACTCTCATGCGAATGAACTGAGTTTATATTTTTATTACCCGTATATTTTTATTACCCGTGGCAACGCACGGGCATGATCATTGGGGACAAGATGCACCACCTCAATCCTGTAGAAGTAGAGGAGGCCGCGGAAGAAGTCGCCGACGGGGACCTCGAACCCGCGCTCGATGTGCTCGAGGTAGACGACGGCCTCGCCGGTCCCCTCGGTGGGGAACTCCTCACCCGCCGCCGGCCTCCAGCCGACCTCCGTCTTGGGCCTCAGCAACCCGCGGGTCGTCAGGGCCTGGATCTGCTCCTCTATCACCACGGACGGCTCCCAGACGATTTGCGGTGCCGGGATCTGCACGGGCTCCATCTTCTCCTCCTCTATACCGATGGATTTGGATCTAAACACTACAAGGGTCTTGGTTCGCATGCGAAGACACGAAGCGCAGCGGACCTAAGCACGGCGGCGCCGCTGTTCGATTTGAGCAAAGGAATGGCGGCACAACCCTAGCGCGGAGCAGAAATGAGAGAAGTAAAGGTCCCCAGCCCACGGCTCGGCCTTATATAGTTGGGCCCCAGCGGCGCAACGGGCGGCTGCACCCAACGTCTCTTTAGCGGAGATCACAGCGACCCAACGGCTCGGCGCCTCCCGCAGATCCACCGCTCAACGGCTCTTTCGGCCTAACAGAAAATGGCCGTAACAGCTAGTTCTGCACGGGAATCTGCGTCTGCCGGCCCTTGGTCAGCACCCCGGCCGACGTGGACCCGTTACGCCCCACATTCAAGCCCTCCAAACTTAATATTTTCGATGCCACATTCATGGTCGTCAAGATTCATGGGCGACCTAGGAACCAGTCTTACAACCTCATTAAGGTCGTCTAGAGACCGGCAGCCTGCTAGGTCGTCTCGGCCTCCAAATGGCGGGTTCACACCACGTCTCCTAGGCCCAGCTGCCTAAACACCTTCTAGGTCGCTTCGATCTACAGCGGCCGACCCAACCAACGGCTCAGCGCTTAAAGGCTCTACTGCCCGTTGGCGACCTACCAGTCGTAATCACAGATCCTTGCTGAGGCCCTGCTGCCTTCTAGGTTGGTAAAAGACCTACAAATTTCAGGATTGACACCCTGTGTTGCACCACTGCACAACGGCCGTGTTGACCCAGGTTGACACGGGTTCTTTTGTCGATTTCCACGACCTTCCGAATGTCGGCGCGCTTCCACAGCCCCGCCGGGACCTTGGCCACGCCATCGCTGCCCGGGCGCCTCTATATAATAATGAAGATACAACGTTTGCCACGCAAGCATTGGTATACAAGCTTCGTAAGCTACAAAGGACTATGGCCCAAGGCCAATTACAAGATGCAAACATATTAAAGGTCCTAATCTACCTTACATTGTGCCTACGGCGCAACCTAGACTGATGAAGCGCGTCGCATGTTTTCTTCTAGCTTCAGGACCTACTTGGAGCCCTCCACCGCCGCCGAGGTCGCGGCTGCCACACAGCCACCTCTACTCTAGCCCCAGAAGGTTTCCTATGGAGTCCCATCTTTTGCTAGGGTGCTCCCACAAGATCCCAAATCGGACCAGTGTCACCTCGGGCCTTCACCGGTGCAGCATGGCGGTCTCCAACGCCACCTTAGGCCTCTGCTCACAAGGTCCGTCAAGGCATGTACTGCCCCATGCTGCACTTGGATACCTCGCTGGGCGCAGGTGAAGCGGTTGATGGAGTTCTCCCAACTTCGCAAGCATTCTTCTAGCTCCAGATGGCAATAACCTAGCGCTATGCTCTGGTGGACGGACATAAGCCCAGCCTGTTGCAAAATTACTAAGCTGCTTCGCCATGATGCTCCTACTTGGTTCAAGAAGCAAGCTATGGGGTCTCCTATTTATAGCAGCGGAGCTTGGCCTTGGATGCCGTCTGCATTTCAGCTGGCGTGGCGTCCTTATCCACAACACTGTTACCACGTGGAGCGCGAGGTTCCTGTTTGCTCTTGGGGAGCGCTGACACGTCTGTCAACCGCCTGATGACACCTTTTCAGCTTTTGTCCCATATGGGCAGCGACTGCATTTCTGCTTGGGACAGGTCCCACGATCAAACAGTGCGCCCGTGGGGCGCCACACGACGAGGCTGCTGGCGCCTGGCACTACTTTACAAAGATTCCGGATGGCTTGTCTTATTCGGTGGGAAGAGCATCTTAAAGCACAAGCAGAAGGCCGTAGGTTCTCTGTTCACTCTTCGAGCATCAACCCGACCATCCAGGTCGCCTTACTGCTCAGGGGCTACTCCACGAGTGCGTCTTACGACACCCTCTTTCTTCCACATCACATTGACCTATTGGAAGCCCGCTCCCACTACATCTTCGCTTGACCTCACTCCGATCGGCAGAGGAACCCTCTTCAAGGTCCTCATGGTTTTTTGGTGGTTACCTGACTAAGGTTAGGTCGGCGACTCTTCAGAGGACGGCGCCTTGTCTTTGCCTTGACCCCCTAGACCTGCGTTCCAGGAGCTCGATACTTGACGTCGTGCGTGTTGGAGGAGTCTATTTCCTTTTTGGATCCCTGTGCACCCTACACGACCTTGACGATGCCACGACTTCGCCAAGTCTCGACATGGTCTCACCTCGGCCGCTACGCCTACACATCAATCGGGGGCTTGAGAGACATGGGTACCCATGGGTCCCCACCGACCAGGGTCCCTGTCAAGTGGACCCGACCTGCCAGAAGCCCCGCCGACCTGCAAGTGGGCCCGGAGACCTTATCCACAACCCCGGCGACCTTGGAAGACTCCAGAAGACCTTATCCAGATTCCGGAGGATCCGCCGGGCTTGTGGCGCAAAACTCATCCCCAGGTCGCGGCTCGGCGCCGCCTGTAGGTCCGCAGATCGCGGGATTCACCCTGTAATCACGGAGGATGACCTTCCTATTTTGTAACTGACCCCGATGAGGGTGCACCGACCTCGAATGGAAGCCCTAGCCTGTTGACCATATAAGGCGGCCTAGAGCTCCATTCGAGGGGACTCCCCTTCGACGCATAATTCCACCTCATACTGGACGTAGGGTTTTACTCTCCGGAGGCCTGAACCAGTCTAAACCCTTGTGTCCCTCTCCATTCTCGCCGTATTCCGAGTTCCATCCGTGAACTACCACCTACGCTCTTAGTTCTCGATCCCCTCCAATTAACCTACAACCGCTTGGGTCGCCCCCTTGCGGATCTGTCCAGGTCTCACCCCCTGACAATTATTTATTGCTAACCCTAACAGGAGATGGGCGACATCCTCTGCAACAAACCTGATAATTTTGTGGATGATCCAGAAAAACTTTACAGGCAAAGAAGACGTGCAGCTCAATCAAGGAAACTGGAAGCTAAAGATCTAATAGCGGAGGTCGAAGGATCGTCGCAATCTCCAAAGTCAGAATCTCCGAAGGAAACTCCACCTCCAAGTCCGAAGGGAGATCAACAACCACCACCCATGGGAGATCAGCCATTGCCGAATAGCAAGATCGGGGAGCTATGCACCCCAGACCTCATCGATCTACCAATCATCCCCCTCGAGAACATCACAGGACCATTTGAGATCAAGACCTCAATCATCCACATGGTGCAAAACTCACCGTTCACCGGTAAAGAAGATCTTAATCTTCATCTTCAGGCATTCATCCAACTTTGCAACACATTCAACATGAATTGGATGGAGCCAAATCAAGTCAAGGCAAGGCTTTTTCCGTTTTTGCTACATGGGAAAGCTTTGCAGTGGTTCTACACTTTACCAGCCACCACAGTGCAAAATTGGGATGACTTGATGAGAGCTTTCATTAAGGAAAACTACTCACCAGGTAAGACTCAAAGCTTGTGCAATAAGATTGCTACTTTTGCTTAATATCCTACGGAGACTATTTCGGAAGCTTATGAGCGATTCAACGAGTACATTCGGGCTGTGCCACATCATAAGTTCCCAAGGGAAGATCTTGTTCAAAAGTTCCATCAAGGGCTCAATTTGGCATCAAGGACGATTATTGATGCATCGGCGGGAGGGTCAATCATCAAGCTCACACCCACGCAAGCGTTCTCCTTATTCAACAAGGTCGCCGACAATGATACATGGGCATCATCCGGGCGCCTACTTCCAGTCCAACCGACGGGGAATGTCAAGGGTATCTTGCAAGTGGAGAAGGAGGAGAATCTTGAAGGCAAGATCGACTCGCTCATGAGGAGATTGGAGAAGATGGAGATAGAAAAGAGAGAAGCTATAAAGGCCGCTGAAGCAAGATCTGCATGCGAACAGTGTGGGGAGTACGGCCACGTCCAAAAAGATTGTTCGGAGGAAGCCAAGATGCTTGACTACATGAGCAAGGGGGACTTGCCGAACTTCCGCTACGGGCAAGGTAGGCCCCAATTTAATGCAAGCTCATCCATACCAAATTTGGTTCCTCTCCATATTCAGCTCAAGGACTTCATGGACGAGCAAGCCAAAATCAACAAGGACACCATCAGCAAGTTCAAGGCCATGGATAAGGTGTTGGAGAACAAGACGACAAAGTGACGGAAGTCAGAGGCTCCAGCCATCAAGTACTCAACATGATGATGATGCTGGAGACGCAAGTGGGTCAACTTGCGGGGCACCTAACCGCTAGTGAAGGGAGATTGCCGGGACAACCTCAAGGTCCCGAGATGGCGAAGGCAATTCAAACACATTCGGGAAAGGAGACCGAAGATCCGGAACATCCAGTGGGAGCTAGAAAGCCTAAACCATCTACCGAAGCGGTTGCTAAGGGGAAGATTACCGAGATTGTCACCGAGGAGCCGGAATTTGAGATGCCGGGAGAAGACACAAAGATACCACCGCTTAAGCAATGCTACTTTCGAGGTAAACTTGATGGCCATTTTGAGAATTTGTGGAAGTGGTACGTAGATTGAGTATCAATATGCCTCTATTAGATGCTCTCCAAGTTCCTACCTACTCTCGCTACTTCAAAGATATTCTTGCAAATAAATACGAGATGGCAACACTCGGGATAGATCATGTTAATATGTCCGAGAAATATAGCGCCACTATTGCTAATGGACTTGAGAAGCAAGGAGACCCCGAATGCCCAACCATCCCATTCTCAGTCGGTTCCTTCAAGTTTTAGAAGACCTTTGTTGATGGTGAATTTCCATCAACCTAGCCATGAGTTTACCTTCGGTGTTGGCATTAATTTGATATCTTATCCAATGGTACTGACCCCCTTGATATAACAAGTTCACTCTTGCATGTCGTTTTTGGAGTTTATTGTTTATGCAGGATTTTAGCGCTAAAAGCAAGACTTCCAGGTAAAGTTCACGAAGCACCTTGTGAGAAGATCATGAAGCCCAACACAAGTCGAGACACGAAGTGAACATGACTCCAAGTGTCCCAAGGACCAAAGCGTGAAGGAAGAAAACTCTGAGGACTTGAACAGAAAATGCTGAAGCTTGCGCGGCAAGTACCCCTATCTAAACTGCAGAGAAAATGACGTCAAGGGTCCACATGCAAAAGGGTGAAAGTTCCAGAAGACACGAGAAGCTTCGTGGAGGAAGTAGGGGGCGAACTGGGCTGGGATGGGCCTAGGCCGGTCGGCCCAGGCCGGCTGGCCCAGCCCATTTCGGGCTCCATTCATCGTCCCCTTTGACGTAGCTGACCCTCAAACTATTTATAGTCCCCGTACGAAGAGCCACACATGATACCATTCATCATTCGCTGCCAAGGAGCTGAGAAGAGAGGGACACCATTCCAAAGAGAAGAGGGTCGAGATTGTTGACTAGGGTTTTCCTACCCGGTGTGGGAACCTTGCAAGGAAGACCACGTCGGAGTTCCAGGAGCTAGAATCAAGATCAAGGTAGAATCCCGGTGGTGATCTTGTCCTTGTATCATTTATCTATGTTGAATTTGCAAGATTGAATCCGATTTCTAGCGATCAAGTGCTTTCACTACAATTTTGTCTTCGTTTGGGTTTTCTTATTCTCTGATCTATTCCGGATTGATCACATAGGATGTTCTTGTAGCCATGGTGGCTAGAGGTGCATACCTGACCTACCAAGAATTTTCAACATGTTCTTCTTGAACTCACCCTAGGCTAACCCACACGAATAAGGGCCTGTCATGACAAGGTGGTGGCATCCGAAAGGCGGGCGTCTTTGGAATTGGAACGGAAGCCACGATTTAAAGAGGCTTTTTATGAGATTCGTTTTGCTATTTTCATCTTTGTTTGGAACTTCAACAAGAGCTCGATCCAATCTCTCTAGATTGGTTTTACCCCCCCCTCTCTCTTGCTACCGCTGGTGCTTTATAGATTAGATGATGTTTTCTTGGATTAGATGCAAAAACAACTTCTTAAAGATCAATGTTTTCCACTTTATTAGATTGAATCTTGCGTTGCACATTGTTCCACGGATTCGTTAACCTTGGGTCTTACTCGAGGGAAAAATGACTATGATGGGGATCTGTACGTTTGCAGATCCAAACGAACTTTGATACAATAATTAACCATCAACAAGCCCCTTTTTCTGGCACCGTTGTCGGGGAACAAACAATCAAGATCGGATTTAGTATCGCGTTCTTGTGAATATTTTCAGTTTTCCTTTTACATCTCTTAACTTTGATCATCTTCAAAAAACCAATCTAATCTAGTTTTTGACTAACCCTAGTTTTCTTAGATTTTTTATTTTTTTGTTTTTGTATATATATTGTTTATTGCTAACCCTAACAGAAGATGGACGGCTACATCACCAACAAACCCAAGAATTTTGTGGATGATCCGGAAAAACTTTATGGGCAAAGGAGATGTGAAACACAAGCTAAAAAACTGGAAATTGTAGATCCAAAAGCAGAGGTCGAAGGATCGTCGGAATCTCCAAAGGAATCACCACCTCCAAGCCCTAAGGAAGATCAACTTCAACCGCCACCGGTGGGAGAACAACCGCAGCCGGAGTGCAAGATCGGGGAGCTATGCACCCTGAACATTGTCGATCTAACTATCCTAGACCTCGCAGAGATCGAAAGGCTGTTCGAGATGAAGACCTCAACAATCCGCATGGTGCAACATTTACCCTTCACCGGTAAAGAGGATCCCAACCTTCACCTCCAAGCATTCATTCAACTATGTCAGACTTCCAACATGGACGGGGTGACTCAAAATCAAATGAGGGCAAGGCTTTTTCCGTTCTCGCTACTCAGAAAAGCTTTGCAATGGTTCTACACTCAACCGGCGGAGACGGTGCAAAATTGGGAGGCTTTGATGAGAGCTTTCATGAAGGAATACTACTCACCGGGTAAGACTCAAAGCTTGCGTAATAAGATTGCTACTTTTGCTCAGTATCTTACGGAGACTATTTCGGAAGCTTTTGAGTGTTTCAATGAGTACACTCGGTCGTGCCACATCATAAGTTCCCAAAGGAAGATCTTGTTCAAAAGTTCTATCAAGGACTTACCATGGCGTCAAGAACGATTATTGATGCATCGATGGGAGGATCTATCATCGAGCTCACACCAACCGAAGCTTTCACTTTATTCAAGAAGGTCGCGGATAATGATACATGGGCGTCATTCGGACGCTTAATTCCTGTTCAACCCACGGGGAATGTCACAGGAGTATTGCAAGTGGAAAAGGAAGATCTACTTGAAGGCAAGATTGATTCGCTCATGAGGAGGTTGGAGAAAATGGAGATAGAAAAGAAAGGACCTCAAGACCTAAAGGCAGCCGAAGCAAGATCCACATATGAGGATTGTGGGGAGTACGACAACGTCCACAAATATTGTCCGGAGGAAGCCAAGATGCTCGACTATATGAGGAAGGGAGTGTCAGGCATACACCCCGGGTACCTGCAAGGATGGATGAAGACGGGCACCTACTAGAATTCCCCTGTAATCCTACTAGGACTCGTGTCATGTAATCCTACTAGGACTCCTATCTTGTAACCGACTAGGAACCCACCCCTGGACTATATAAAGGAGGCTCGGGTACCTAGGAACACATCCACAATCCCTCTGGGGAACAACATCTAGGCGCAGTGCGCAATACTACTCCAAACAGGATATAGGGTATGCTACTCTAGCTACCCGAACCTGTATAAATCTCGTGTCTTGTGTCCTCGCGCATAGCTTCGAGTTCCAGGTCTAGTGATCCCCCACTATCTGCTCTCCGACGGGTACCCCCTATGGAGGTTGCCGGATATAAAACTCTGACATTAGCGCCCACCGTGGGGCAATCGTCATGATCAATGTGCGAATTCGAAGGACATCCATCGTCAAGATCAACATACGCATGTGACGAGTTGGCAGCATGCAAGTCCACAACTCGCCATGTCTTTGTGTCAAGATTCAATCTGCTCAGCGCAATTGAAATTCGCGACGGATTTGATCCTGATGCGGCGTCCTGACGGAATCTCAAGCAGTCGATTTCCTGTGTCCGAAATCCGAAGCAGAGCAAGTATTTGGTCTCGCCGAGTTCCCACCAGTAAAAAAAATCTGCAGCACAGATCAGTCTGAGAATTAGAAAAATCGGCCACGTCGAGTCAAAATTGCTGTAGGCACCAAGACCAAAGCGGATTCGAGTCCCGTATCCAAGTCGCTGAAAGTTCCAGACCTTCGGTGGCATCCCATGCACATGCTTCAGGCTCAAACAGAGTTGAGGCAGGAAATCAATCCGATGCATGCACGTGAAGACCACAAAATACATTGACTATTGGTGCAAATTACTACTCGCACACAGAGAAGACTACCACAAAACCGCAAGATCATTGCTTAGTGCACACAAAAGAGATGTACGCAAGCACTACCACGGTCACGTACGACTATCTCAACTCGCCGTACGACTACTTCGACTACTCATCTCGACTAGTAAACTAGTCGAGAGCGGCTAGCACGTCATCAACAACTAGTCGGAACCGAGTCTGACTAGTCGACTTCAACAACAACCGTCGCGGCTCCATCACCGACCGCCACGGCTTCGACAACGCTCGTCCGCGAATCAAGCTAAGTCACTTATTTCAATAATTATTTTTTCTTTGGCTTGTTTTCCACATACAGGAACCAACACCGAAGACTGCTTCGTGTACGCCTCTCGACGGCTACTTGCTAGCAGAGCTACACCGTGCCAATTATTCCTTGGGGATGTTGACCGACTGCCATAGGCTTGGTGGACCAAATTAGGAGGCTCTTGCCACAACATTTCATGTACTAAGTGCTAGAGGCGCACAGCGGCTACACCCTGAGGAGGCACTGCGCACAACATGCGCAATCTTGCTCTCCGCCATGCGGAACAACGAGAAATCGCACTCTCTCTTGTCGCCATGCCGACTACCTTTGTCTACCTCTTAATGGTCTCGCTTCAGTAGCACATGCCTCAATCTGTGCAAAGCCTCGGCTCTCCTATCATGCCTTCACGCCCACAACTGGCTATGGCTAAACAGAGGCCTAACAGAGACCGTGTGCTTAACCGCATCAGGCTAACTACTCGGCGACTAATGACCACAACAAGAGCATGACACATGACATTTACATTTATATTCATATTTGTATTTGTCATAAGTAGATTCAATTTCTACAAAAATGCTACATAATGTCGCATCTTTACTTTCAGGTCAAGCTTCGGCGACGACTTCCCAGGACGCTCCGCGTACCTCCACCGACGCGGCTAGTTCCCAACCTCGGGGGCTACGCACCAAATCACTACTCGACAACAACTCCAGTAGTCTCCGCTAGCTCTCTAGCTCGGGGGCTCATCACCAACAACTACTCGATGTGGCTCCTACGGCTCTCCTGGCGACGAGCTCGGGGGCTGAACACTACAAGAGTACTCGGATGATGACTTCCGCAAACACTGAAGACCCTTGGATTGATTCTTCAATCGTTCCAAGGCTCGGGGGCTACTAGGCTACACCCATCAGTTGATTTTTTCAAGATGGAAGCAGAATCAACATTGACCCTCAGCCAGAGTCCACAACTCAACCTAAGGCTCGGGGGCTACTCCATATGGAGTGCGATTTTGCAATCGCACTTCCATATAAATCTCGACTTCAAGACAGATGAGATGGACCACCTTCCAGCCTCGTGGCAGTTTAAGTACTATTGAAGACTTCTCCAAGTAGTACTCGAGGACGCTCAAGAACTACTCGAAGAGGCTTCAAGACTACTCGAACTACTACTCTCGACTACAAAGTGCTCGGGGGCTTGTCAGGCATACACCCCGGGTACCTGCAAGGAAGGATGAAGACAGACTCCTACTAGAATTCCCCTGTAATCCTACTAGGACTCGTGTCATGTAATCCTACTAGGACTCCTACCTTGTAACCGACTAGGAACCCGCCCCCTGGACTATATAAAGGAGGGTCGGGTACCTAGGAACACATCCACAATCCCTCCGGGGAACAACATCTAGGCGCAGGGCGCAATACTACTCCAAACAGGACGTAGGGTACGCTACTCTGGCTACCCGAACCTGTATAAATCTCGTGTCTTGTGTCCTCGTGCATACCTTCAAGTTTCAGGTCTGGCGATCCCCCACTATCTGCTCTCCGACGGGTACCCCCTATGGAGGTTGCCAGATATAAAACTCCGACAGGGAGATTTGCCGAACTTCTGTTACGGGCAAGGTAGACCTGAATTTAATGCAAGCTCATCCGTACCAAATTCGGTTCCTCTCCGTATTCAACTCAAGGACTTCATGGACGAGCAAGCCAAAATCTGAGAGCCTGTGTGGTTTGAGGACCGGTGGATGGTCGCTTACTGGTGTGATGAGTGATTGACAACGTTGTGTTGACTGACTCTTGGCTATGTATTGTAGGTACAGGTTGCGGCTTGACTGGTGTTGGTGCAGGTGAAGAACAAGCATGAAAGGTCGTTGCCGGGTAGGCCTCCAGGTGTGGAGAAGAGAAGTAGGCTTGGTTCGAGGGACCCGGTGGCTAGCTGTTGGCAGTACTTACGTTGTTACTAGATTTGCAATGGCGCCAGAAAGCCTGTTGGTATACTACACGATCACAGATAGATCCGCAAGCGCACGGATACCGTTGTAGCTTTCACCCGGGAGTATTCCAAGGTATCGATTTCCATGGGGAACGAGAAGTGTTGTGAACCTGAACTAATTCGTCCGTGGGATATGGTGACGAAGGATAGAAAGGTAATGGTAGATTTCGGGTAGAGAGGGGATAGCTGATGAAGTTTGGGACTCGTGAGAGTCACGGATAGAATCAAGGCAAAACTTGTCGCTGGTCGGGGCCAGAGGGAAAAGAGCCACGGAAAGGGATGAGAAGGGGGGCTCTGATGTCGTAACTCCTACCTGCCGGAACTAACGTGGTGGACTACAAAGCCCGTCCGGAGCTGTCACCTCCCTAGGGTACCACAACTATTCTGTTGAACCGGGAAGCATTCCAAGGTACTGGAAAGCCTAGACACCACGTCTACACTAACCAAGCACTACTTTACTCGAATTCAAAGCAAAGCAATCACAACGAGTAGAAACTACTAAATGCAATCGAAGAACCTAAGAGCGAATGATGAAATGACTTGAGACTTAGTTACTCACGAATCCGAACATACAAAATATCCCAGGTGTGGACGACCGTAGTTGTACCGCACCCGCCGAGGAAGGGGAAGAAGACCAACACTCTGGCTTCTACTCCAACACTCAACTCTCTCTCCCTACTCTCTGAATACTAACTTATGTAGGGCCCCGCCACTTGCTTCTAATCACTTGTGTCCTTCTATGAGGTGCCAGGCTCTATATATAGGCCCCCTGGGTCGGTGGCTGTAGGAGGGGGTACTTGTAGGCGAGAGGGAGCTGCAGTGACGAGCAAGGAGGTGGGGCCGTATCTCCAGGTGCGGCCGGCCCTATGATTTGCCGCCTTTGATCGTGCACAGCCCTGATCAACGCTCCTGGGTCGGTTCCCAAGCCGGTGGAGCGAAATCCTGGGGTTTGATAGGTGCGGCCGTACCTAGAAGTGCGGCCGGTCCTACTCAATTGCCGTGTGATGCACCGACGGTGTTGAGGGACGTCTAGGATCACTCCTTGATGGCGGTTGTGGTGGTTAAGTGTGGGTCCATTGATCCAAGTGCTTCCAACCATAGCCTTTTGATCAAACCGACCATTCACCGGTGTATCTCATCCATCCAAGGTGTGTTTGTGGGATTGTTGGTGCTGTGGACCCGAGAGGAGGATTTTGGGTGGTGCGGCCGGGCCAACTTTTGTGGTGTCTGGCCCATGGACTTGGTCCCCTTGGATATTATGCTAAGTGTAGAGGCATTTGGCAAAGTTTGGTGTTGATCGGAGGAGGTTGATAGGTCCGGCCGAACCTACTAGGTTTGGCCGCACCTACCCCCCGACATGTCTCGTGTCACAATCTTCCGTGAGGCATAATTTCTGCATCCGGACTCCGAATTGGGTGAACCAAAACTCTATTTTGATCATCTCGACAAGAGCTTCGCAATGGTGCTATCAAACTAAGCATTTGACTTTGTTTGTCAAGATGCTTTATTTGTGCTATGATGTCTCATTATGACTTGCATCCAAATATTCACCAAAGCTCGTGGAATCTGTTAGTTTATAACCCCACAACTATGATGCAAGCTTTGATGGAGTGAAATTTGTTCAAAGTTGAGGGTCGAAAATAGGGAATTAACTACTGTCAACACAAGCAGGGTCAAGTGCGGGCCACATGGTGGCAAGAACGACAAGACGAAGTCGTGGTCGGTTTCTTGGTTGAGCCTCAAAACCAAGGTCGAGCCGGATCTTCGTGGGAGCCGAGTCATGAGTGGTGATTGGCGGAGGCTACACCGAGTTCGCGGGGTTTCCAGTGGTTCACCAGAAAACCACTAGGTTCCTTGGTTGATCCACAAAGCCAAGACCGAAGACGGAGGTGCAGCAGCATCAGGCCGGTCTGACCGGTGGGTACCGGTCTGACCGGTGGGGTACACCGGTCTGACTGATGTGCGATGACGGCTTCCGAAGTCTTCGAAGCGGAGGACACGCGTCGGGATCGCAAGTCTTGCGTCGAGGCTAAGCAAGTTTGCGGTCGCTGGGCGTCCGTCCGATGGTGCTACGATGAAGTTTCCCAAAAGGCCCTTCAGGGGTGTGTATCTTAGTTTTGTAATAGGGGTAGTTTCATCTTTCGGCTTGCCTCCATATAACCCAAGTGGTGAGAGGATGGCAGCCATCTCATGGAACCCTAGCTCATTTGTTTTGCTATTTTCCTCTTCCTTTTTCCTTAGGATTTTTTAGGACTAGCTTGAGAGCTTCATGGTGAGATCTTGAGAGAGGGATGGATGATCGGGAGGCAAGCTGGACCTTGTATGAACCTTCATGGTATGTATATATGATTCGGCGTGGTTCCTCAAGGCTTGATTGTGTCAACAATCACTAATGATCATCTTAATCAAGTCAACACGCACTTTTGGTCAAACCTTGGTCAAAGGCATAGTCAAACCCAAGTTAAACCCTTGACGTCCAAGAACCCTTCCTAGAACTTTTGCCGCGTTCTCCAAATTTCACCTAAATACTTCAAATTCTCCCAATATAAAAGTTGTCTAGTTTTTCAAGGGACACAACTTTGCTTCTGGGTGGCATTTCAAATTTGGAGTGGAAAATGGGGAAAAACTTGGTCAACTACAGCTAAGTACTATTCACTGATGCTGAGAAACATTCAAAGTTTGCCAGCAGTTTATGCAAAATCCGTTGCTCAAAACCCCTATGAGCCTTTCTAGAAGTTGTAGAGGGTAGCTTGTTCTACAACTTTGCTATAAACATGATTGTGCACTTTAGTTTCAAAATTGGGAGAAAAACTTGGTCAAATATCGGTAAACCGTAGGGGAAGTGGCGACGTCGCGCCGTGCCGCGTGCTCCCACGCTACAGAGCGCGCCTGCCCACGCCGCCTCGTGGTGCCCGTTCTGCCTCGGCGTCCGGGCCCCCCACGCCGGCCCGCGCATCCCGAGGCCACCGCGCCCTCTTAGTCGCACGCTGCCCGAGCAAGTTGCCTTGGGCCTCGCGCTCTCGCCACGCGTCGCCCACGCTACGCACCCGCGCCGGCCCCTACAGCCGTGCCGCCACTGCCACCGGCCGCCGTTCGGGCCCCTCCCCTCCCCTGGCTTTTCCTTCGCCTCGAAGACACCTCTCCCCGGCCTATATAAGCAAGCCACCCTGTCCGCACGGAGCAGCCGCTCCGCCAGCCACTCGACACCGCCGCCAGCCGCCGTAAAGACCACCACGGCGAACTTCCACTTTTGGTGCCACTTCCGCAGCAACGAGCCGCCCTCTACCCTTCTTGGACCTCACCCGACCTTCCCCAGTCGCCTGTTGCCCCGACCTCGCCCTCAGCTCGCCGGAGCAGGACGACCGGCGGCCACCGCCGGGCAGCGCCGCCCAGCACCATCCTCGGCGCCGCTTCTGCCCGAACCCTGGCCCCCCTAGCGCCTAGGTGAGCTCACACGCCTCCCCGACCATTTCTCCGGCCAAAACTCCGGCGAGCCTCGCCGGATTTCCTCCCCGCCGCCGGTCAAGCCGCACGAGGACCCAATTGCTCTGATTGAAAACTTTCCAGGGTCTTAGCTGTGATGTAGGGGCATAAGTGTAAAAGGAAATAGTAGTTCAGGGTCCTAACGGCAAATGAGTATCTTAAATAGTATATACTTTTAGCTGAATCTTAGAAAAATCCTATAAAACCACAGGAAATTCAGAAAAATGCAAAACCAATTTTGTTGGTTTCCTTGTGAGCAATACAACTTTTACAAAGCATGATCATACTTTTGACTGATAGATTTTGCATGAAAATTTGAAATCAGTTTAACCTAGATCTGTTGTAGTTCAAAATCTAGATGTGATCTTTAGTTGAATTTTGGATATGTTGTGAGTAATGCCATGTGTAGGCTCCACATCAAAATTTGCACAAAATTTGCCCACCAAAATATGTTTGATCGTCTGTGTGTTAACCAAGTGATTTACCGGGCCTTGACCAGGCAACCTACGACGGGATGGTACTTTATTATCGCTTAATGACCTAAGTGGATTGGTTTAGGCGATAGTACGGTATTTTTTCGGGCAGGTTGTCACAGCTGGTACCAGAGCGATTATATGCACCGGAGTTTAATTAACAACCTTAATCACTTGTTTTTGAATAAAACTTGCCAAGATTGGTTGTATTTGCAAAATACGTTGGATCGTTAAGGATGGAAATAAACCGAGAGGCCCTAGTAGGAATTTTTGGGTTCTTTCAGGTGGCTAGTCAAATATATGGTTTATTTTGCTAACTTCCAGCACTTCTTAAGCCACGTGTTTCATACGTGTGCCGTGCCGCATCACGAGTATGCGAGGGTCGATAGGGCAATCCATTCCACAGATTCTATCTTCTCGGTTGGGTGCCCACGTGTTTTATACGTGCACTTTCCGTATGCGAGTCGTACGAAGGATGGCACGCTCTATTCAAGATGAACATGTCATGGGTTGTGATGTCACCACATTTTGCCATACGTGTGCGTTCCGCATTACGAATATGCGAGGCAAGGATACACTCCATTCAAACGGAGGGTGTCTGTGGTTGGACGCTGTCCATGCAGCGATAAATGCATGGGTGCCGTTTCTATAGTGAACGGTAAAGTATGTGGACGCTTCCGTGAGTGTTGGCACGGAAAGTTCTTTTCTGCAAGTACACTAACAACGCTTCATTAGTCGCTAAGTGAGTACCGAATAGTTCTCGACCAGCTATTATAGGGAGAAACGTATATATGCCTTGCCACCGACACTAACTTTGATTTTGGCTGGATCGCCTGGTGAGGACGGATAGGACGTCATGCATCATGTTAAATATCGTGGAAACTCAAACTGAACCCATACATGTTTGTGTGATCTCTAGGTGAAATTTTGCTAGTGTGTGATTTCTGTGCATAGCCTCTCATGTGTAGATGTTGTGCTGTCCAAAAATCTAGTGTGGCTGTTGCTTAAATTGTTGCACTCTGTTCAAAAATTAAATTGACTAGATGATCTATACCAAAGTTGCTCCATATCTAATCTAGTTTTTGCTCGCAAAAATTCACGGCCATAGCTTCTGTATACCTCAAGTTATGCCCAGATTAGTGAACCCATGTCGTGCTGTTTTTCCGGAAACCTAATCTGAAACCTTGCTTAATTGAAGCACCTTCCTAATCTCTTCAGATCAACCTTGAAATACCGAAAATGTGCCTCATAACCTTGCTGAGTTGCTACAGAAATTTGGAAATTTTTGGGCTCTGGTTTTTAAGTTATGAATTTTTATTCAGAGCTCCCAAGAACCTTGCCAAGTTGGATGTTTGTACCAATGGCTACCCATTTCTTAACCACGTACTCTTTTTATCATTGACCAAATCTATCCTTGTACACTCACATCCGTCTGGTTCTCACATTTGTCGTTATGTCCAGATGGACAACTTTGGATCTGCGTCGGCTGATGTGGAAGCATGGACTCTCGTGAACTGCCTCGAGGAGGGTGGATTCCCTACGCTCTTGTGGGACACCCTGAAGGACTTTGGGTACACCGCTCACCCAGAGTACTTGGCACGTGAGGTCATGACCACAGGCCAGCTCCTTCATTGTGAAGTGAAGGTGAAAGTCACCATGTGCCCGACAAATCCTGATTGGGAAGCATGGGAGAGTAAGGCACAAGGGTTGAACCTGGTTGACACTGTGCAAAAGGCTGCTCTTGAAGCGCTCACAACTTTTTGTGGGAAGCATCCTGACTCGGTAGCTAGCACTGCAGCCAAAGTAATTCCTTTGCCTGAGCGACACACTGGACCATGGGTCGAACGCGAAGCTTTTCTCTCCGCTCAGGGCAACTCTCACTATAGTCCTGACCTTATTACCTCAGTCCGTTTCTCCAAAGCTATGTTTGACACATATCAACTGATTGTGGGAGAAAGTGCGTTCTATAGACGCCAAGTTTATAGGCAACAAGTTAAAGAAGTGGAAGGTACCACCCAAGAGTTGAAGGAAGCCCGAGCAATGATAGTCAATCTCAAGAAGATAAGACGCAAGGATAAGGCAAAAATACAAGAATTGAGTGAAGTGATTCACGAGCAAAATTTTATGCTACAACATAATGACCAATATATGTTTGAACTAGAGAATCAACTGGAAGCGATAGCAGCCCCACCTCCAGAACCTGTCTTCCCCGGACCATAAGAAGAAGGAGATGCTGAGGATATTCAAGGAGAATCTGGAGTAGAGTCTGGACCTGCTTCACCTTGAGCTTTTCTTCGGCATGGGAAGACCAAACCACTAGAAAGTAAACCAAGACTAGCTTGTCATCCAGTTGGAAGTTGGTATGCTCATAATAAAGTAAGGAGTTGTACGAGTGTGGTAGTAGGAAGGAATCCCCTAGTGTGTGCAGCCACTTTTTGGTTGGTTTTTGTGGTAGGCTGAACTAGGAGCTTTCCTTTGTGCGGCTAGGCTGCATTGTAACCCCCATATATTAGTATGGTGATCCCAAAACTTGGCATCGATGTAATGCTTTGGTTGAACACCTTCCTGCAGTGATCGTTGTAAAGGAATTAATTAAGTTACTTGTGGTCAGATCTGAGTTCCATGATGAATACCAAACTTGTCCAGAACTTTATGGCGATCATGTTCACCAAATTTCAACATTTTTGCACATCCCTGCCGGGAGTTATAAAATTTTTAGTGAAACTCTGTTCGCTGTCCAAACCAGCTAGACAAAACCTCGGTGATGGAACTTTTCAGGCATGTTCACTTCGGAGTTGCCTCGGAGTTGAATACCGACATTGGAGCTTATGAAATCCTACACCTACTGACCAAAAATGAGAATTTTTCGGTACATGAGCAGAGATTTATGAATTTTATGCTTATGGCCGCTGTGCTGTCCAGTTTCGAAAAACTTGCTATGAATGAGTTTTCGTCGTGCATATTCTACTTGCTAATGTCTATGAGCAACCTTATGAATATGTGTTTAATGAAAACTCAAATTTTCAGATGGCGGGACCGATATGCAAGTCTCCTAACGGTTTTGGTGCGTCGGGTAGTTGTGACCCACCACCGCCACCGCCCATGACACCGACGGAGGTATTCATGGCAACGCAAACCGAAGTGTTACGCCAGATCCTACAAATGCAGTAGCAGATGGCCCAACAGCTGCAACAGAGACCTCCACATGGGGCTAATCAGGATGGACCGCATACGTCACCACATACACCCATTTTCTGGGATGAAGCCCCCAACGTTTACCAAGGCAGAAGAGCCCCTTGAAGTTGATGCATGGGTTAGGGCCATAGAGGCCAAATTTTCTGCGTTTACCCTGCCTTGCTCAGAGGAGCGCAAGGCCAACTTTGCGACCTTGCAGCTTCATGGTGAAGCTCTGATGTTGTGGGAGCATTACAAGTCCATGCAACCTGCTGGACACGAAGTCACTTGGGCTGAATTCAAGCAAGCCTTCAAGGACCACCATATCCCTAAAGGACTCAGGATAGAAATATGAAAGAGTTGTTGGCTCTTAAGAAGGGAGTCAATATCGTGTATCAATATGCACAGAAGTTCAACAGTCTCTGCCAGTATGGAGGACATCACGTGGACACCGATGCTAAAAAGATGGAACATTTCCATGATGGTCTTAATGGTGACTTATACGAAAGGCCAAATCTGCTGGAGCCCAATAGTTATCATGAGTTGGTAAACAAAGCTATCTCTCAGGAGGATGCCATGAGAAAGGCACAGAAAGATAGGAAACGACAAGCCGATTTTACTTCGGGAAGTGGATTGGGCAAGAAGTTCCGCTTTGTGAAGAAGAATACTCATGGGTCTTCCCAATCCTCTTCATCTGGGCACTGGAGAGTGACCCCGTCCCAGAATAAGCCTTCGGGAAATTTCCAGTACCGGAAGGAGCAGCAACAAGTTTCCAAGCCTAAAGAACTTCCACCCCGCATTTGTTACAATTGTAGACAGCCCGGGCATTATGCCAATGAATGCCCGAACCCTAAGCAGAACAAGCCCCAGCAGCAGAATCAAGGCTCCGGAGCAGATAAGGGCAATCACGGCAAGAAGCCGTCAATTCAAGTGAAGCAAGGCCAGCTTAACTTCATGGGTATCGTTTCTATCCGAAAACCCCTATTACTTCCGTCTTGGACTTTCGAATCTCGGGACGAGATTCTTTTTAAGGGGGGTAGGCTGTGACGCCCCAGGTTTTTAATCAGCATTATTAGTGCTAATGATCTAGTCAACCGAGTCAAACACGTGACTTTGGTCAAACCTTGGTCAACCGGGTCATCACCTCGAAAACCTAGCCAACAATCACTAATGATCATCTTAATCAAGTCAACACGCACTTTTGGTCAAACCTTGGTCAAAGGCATAGTCAAACCCTAGTTAAACCCTTGACGTCCAAGAACCCTTCCTAGAACTTTTGCCGTGTTCTTCGAATTTCACCTAAACACTTCAAATTCTCCCAATATAAAAGTTTTCCAGTTTTTCAAGGGACACAACTTTGCTTTTGGGTGGCATTTCAAATTTGGAGTGGAAAATGGTGAAAAACGTGGTCAACTGCAGCTGAGTACTATTCACCGGCGTCGAGAAACATTCAAAGTTTGCTAGCAGTTTATGCAAAATCCGTTGCTCAAAACCCCTATGAGCCTTTCTAGAAGTTGTAGAGGGTAGCTTGTTCTACAACTTTGCTATAAACATGATTGTGCACTTTAGTTTCAAAATTGGGAGAAAAACTTGGTCAAACATCGGTAAACTGAAGGGAAAGTGGCGACGTCGCGCCGCAACGCGCGCTCCCGTGCTCCAGAGCGCACCCACGCGCGCCGCCTCGTGGCGCCCATTCAGCCTCGGCGTCCGGGCCCCCCCACGCCGGCCCGCGCATCCCGAGGCCACCGCGCCCTCTTAGCCGCACGCCGCCCGAGCAAGTCACCTTGGGGCTCGCGCTCTCGACACGTGTCGCCCACGTCGCGCTCTCGCGCCGGCCCCTACAGCCGTGCCGCCACTGCCACAGGCCGCCGTCCGGGCCCCTCCCCTTGCCTGGCTTTTCCTTCGCCTCGAAGACACCTCTCCCTGGCCTATATAAGCAAGCCACCCCGTCTGCGCAGAGCAGCCGCCCTGCTGCCCACTCGACACCGCCGCCAGCCGCCGTAAAGACCGTCGCGGCGAACTTCCACTTCCGGTGCCGTTTCCGCAGCAACGAGCCGCCCTCTACCCTCCTTGGACCTCACCCAACCTTCCCCAGTCGCCTGTTGCCTCGGCCTCGCCCTCAGTTCGCCGGAGCAGGACGACCGATGGCCACCGCTGGGCAGCGCCACCCAGTACCATCCTCAGCGCCGTTTCTGCCCCAACTCCAGCCCCCTAGCCCCTAGGTGAGCTCACACGCCTCCCCGACCGTTTCTCCGGCCAAAACTCCGTCGAGCCTCGCCGGATTTCCTCCCCGCCGCCGGCCAAGCCGCACGAGGACCCAATTGCTCTGATTGAAAACTTTCCAGGGTCTTAACCGTGATGTAGGGGCATAAGTGTAAAAGGAAACAGTAGTTCAGGGGCCTAACGGCAAATCAGTATCTTAAATAGTATATACTTTTAGCTGAATCTTAGAAAAATCCTATAAAACTACAGGAAATACGGAAAATGCAAAACCAATTTTGTTGGTTTCCTTATGAGCAAATCTACAGCTTTTACAAAGCATGACCATACTTTTCACTGATAGATTTTGCATGAAAATTTGAAATCGGGTTAACCTAGATCTGTTGTAGTTCAAAATCTAGATGTGATCTTTAGTTGAATTTTGGATATGTTATTAGTAATGCCATGTGTAGGGTCCACACCAAAATTTGCACAAAGTTACTAAGTAGATCTTTTAATATGATTTATTTTGTATTTTTGATGAATCTGCTTAAATGAATTTATAGCTTAAAATAAGTATATTTTTGTGATCAACTTCTGGATATGATCTTTTTATGCCTAAATACATCTCTGGTGAATTAATCATGATTTTATATCTGTCAGAATTATTTATTCTTGATTTATGCTTAGATTTAAATATAAATGCATAGCTCAAGATCTAAAGTAGCCCTTGATGTATATGTTGGTTGCATAGCTCAGTTTTGGACCAGAGAACCAGTGAGAGAAAGTTTGAATCCATAAGTGCTTTATTTATTTTTATATGCATTTCTCATGTTTTGGTAGCTAAAAATTGCCATTTGTGATATAATTAATTCATAGCTCATATAAGTGTGCACTTGTGTTCAGCGGCTTTGTTTAGAGCTAAAGAGCTTCAGAAATGTCGTCTACTGCATTTTATGAATTTATTTATGAATAAAAACAATGGAGGCCAAATGAAGCTTAATATTAAGTTAAATTGGAAAACCACCAACACCACACCTAATGACCCTATGTTTGTGATGTGGAACATGCTAAGAAGGTTGAGACCACACCCTTGTTGTTTTGGTGAAATTAAATTAATTTAATTGCATAAAGTGAACATAGTCGCTATCAAAAAGAATAAATAATGAAGCACCACATAATATCACTTTAATAGAAAATAGTATACCAAATATGTCTTTGTCAAGGTGAATATGGCCAACCATACACTTCATGGTTGTCATATATTGTTTTGTAATCAATTAAATTAAAACCGTCATTTAAATCTTGCATTTGCATCCTCGTGTAGATCTTCCCGACGGTAGCTATACACTCGTGCCGGAAGGAGGAGGCGAGGGAGCTGACAGTGAGCTGCAGTACGTGGATGTAGCTTAGGACCTGGACCAAAGTCCAGAAGGGCCCAAGGCCAACCTTGCCGACGAAGGCAAGCCCCGGATCATGAACCTTTCTTTTTAAAATTATGCAACTACCTTTGCTATGTTTGTGCATTTACATTTCAGGAGTTGAATTGAAACCCTAGATGCATGATCCCTAGGTACCAATGCTCTTCTACTAGTATTCTAGGTCGACAGCTGCTATGCTATAGGACCCCGTAAAAGTCGAGTGATGTTTGTCACTCGCGAGAATAGGTTCTTATGTTGGAATCGTAAGATCTTTATAAATGGATTGCTCATGTGGTAAGAGCATGGGATTTGGGCTCCGGTCCAGTGGTTTTCGTGGGCTAAGATTTTGAACGTAGTAAGCACTTGTCGGGAGTGGGACCGGTAAGCCTAGTACCTTAATGAGACGGTGCAGGATCTTACTATTACTAATCTTGAGTATTCGCCCGCCCGGCTCGCAACCGGGAGTGGGGGTACATGTGTGAGGCTGGATGTACTGTGTGGGGGCATACCAGATCAGCCTTGTACCCAGGACTGTAAGCTTCGATCCCAAGCCGAGGACTTTTGGGAACTGCCTGGTCGGTGCCAACTTTGTGAGGGCACCGCTCCGTGTGTTTAGGTTTACCTTGCAAGGATTTAATCAATCGATTGTCGGCCTCTCACCGTTATCTGAGACTGCTTAATCAACTGGCCATGATATCCCTTAATGATGGAACTATGTGAATATTGTTGCGTGGATTAATTGTATTGTACAATTCTTGATTGCAATAGTTGGCTCAAATAGAAATGGTAATTAACTAGAATTTGAGCTAAAATATTGAAAGTAAGGACCTACTCTTTGTTGCTTTTCAGCAGAAGAACCCACCGGCCAAAAAAAAGACTCTCATGTCTAGAGTTTGGTGATGTAGTTATCACCCGACGGTTAAGTCTTGCTGAGTATTAGTATACTCAGCCTTGCTATACAAATGTTGTTGCAGGTGATGTTGTTTGGCCTGGCGAGATTCCACCCGGCTGGGAGCTGGAATGGGTGGATGACAACGAGTGATGGCATCATGGATGGCCTCCTGTGATGCTTATCGTATCGCTAGTTTATTTTCCGCTGTTTTCGAACTCTGAACCTTTACTTCTCATGTCATGAACCATGGTTTGTAATAATTAACCCTTAGGGGTAAATTGGATTTAATATATTTGTGTAATGTACTCTGGACTCGCCTTCGTGTGAGTTTTAATGCATATGATCGATCCTCTGTGTGTTAACCAAGTGATTTACCGAGCCTTGACTCGGCAACCTACGACGGGATGGTACTTTATTATCGCTTAATGACCAAAGTGGATTGGTTTAGGCGATAGTACGGTATTTTCTCGGGCGGGTTGTCACAGGACCGGTCTGACCGGTGAGATGTACCGGCCTGACCGGTGTAGGAGCTTTCAATGGAATTCTTCAAGTTCTGCTCGGGTGACCCGGCTCGGGGTCCAGGGTGATCCGGTGTGTCTCTAGAGGGTGTCGGGTGATCCGGCGGCTTAGTCCGGGTGATCCAGCCTTGACCGGTCTGACTGGTGTAGGTGACTGGTCTGACCGGTGTGGTCAGTGGCTGCTCGAGTTGCTTGTTCCGCTGCGTTCTCGAGTAGGTCTCGGTGGTTGTTGGTTCCTAGGACCAGTAGCACTCCAGTGACTACGTGGTCTTGGCCAACTTGGGTAGTTGAGTCGGAGACGTGTTTGGTTAGCCGTGTTCATTTTGTTGGAGTAGCCATCTCCTTCGAGAAGAATTTTTATTGGCTCCCATTCACTCCCCACCTCTCTGGTCGCCAGTTCGGTCCTTCAAGTGGTATCAGAGCCGGTTACGGGTCTTTCGGGACTCTAACCAGTCTAAGATCCAAAGATGACGTACCTGGAACGGGGATCGGATCCTCCGCACTTCGATGGCAAAAACTACCAGATGTGGCAGAGGCGGATGGCAGCTCTCCTCCGCGGTAAGGGTCAGATCCTTTGGGACATTACGGTGAACACAGCTTATGTTCATCCGATTAACTTCCTTGCTCCGGGATCGAGGGACATGCACGACGCCAACAACAAGGCAGTCGACTACTTGTTTCGTGCTCTGTGTCAGTCCGAATTCGATCGGTTTCAGACAGAGGACTTAGCTTGTAGGATTTAGGAGGTGTTGAAGAATGCTCACACTGGAAACAGTCAGGTTCAGGCTCAGTTGTTTGCGACTTACTGGAGAGAGTACGAGAACATCACTCATCTCCCTAGTGAGTCCATCGATACGATGTTCCAGCGGTTCACGGTGATTATGAACAACATGAGGGCCAATGTGGCCGTGCTCCCGTACGATGATCATGAGAGAGCTGTGAAGCTCTTGCACTCATTGGATCGTACGATCTGGGGCGGAAAGGTCGAGGCCATACTTGAGTCGGATAAGTATGAGACTTTGTCGGTGGACGAGCTGTTCTCGAAGCTCAAGTCGGTTGAGATGGACCGGGGTGTGACAGCCAAGCTTGAGGTCCCGACTGACTCTCATAGTCTTGCCCTCATCGGTGGCTCAGGTGCAAAGTCTAACGCTAACCCATCCACCAGGATGTACTCTTTGTCCTCTTTGATGTCTTTGCTAGATGAGGAGTTCGATGTGCTTGGAGAGGACGAGCTGGCGCTGCTGACCAGGAGGTTCGAGAGGATGCACGAGAACCGGGTGAACACAAGGAGGAACATGAGGATATGCTTTCAGTGCGGCAAGCCAGGACACTTCATCGCCGACTGCCCCGAGAAGATGGAGAACAAGGACAACTACAAGCACCGGTCGAAGATGGAGAACAAGTACCGATCGAGGCGCGATCACAAGCACAAGCACAAGCACAAGGACGAGCGACGATCGAGGAAGAAGGATGGCCACGGCAAGAAGGCCCGAGCGATGGTCGGAGCGAGCGACGTCGACTCCAGCTCTGCCTACTCTACCTCGAGCTCGAGTAGCAGTGAAGACGAATGTGATCGGCGCAGGAGCAAGAAGTCATCCAAGAACTTGAGCGGGCTGAGCTGCTACGTGAGAGATGGCTTCTGCAGCATGGCACGTAGCTCCGGCAGCAAGAAGAGTCACAAGAGCGACTCGGACTCCGATTCCGAGGATGAGGTATGTGACGAGCTTTCCTTCTTGCGTGAGGAGAATGAGGAGTTTGGCAAGTTGCTTGATAATTGTGATGACATGCTTAGAGAGGCTAAGAAGATGAGGAAAGAGCTTAGGGCCTCACTAGAAGATGCTAGGAACCGAGTAGCTGAGCTAGAAACACAGAACCTTGATGCTAAGCTTGAGATAGATTCGCTTAAGGCTTCACCGGTTGTGTCTGATGAGGTTGATTGTGGTGATTGCGCTGTTTTCCTAGCTGATCTTACTGCTCTTAAGAAAAAGCATGCCTCCAAGTGTGAGGAACTAGATGTGCTTAGGGTTGAAGTGGCTGAGCTTAAGTCTAGACCTGCTTTGCTAGGTGCTTGCACTTCTTACCCTGTTTTGCATAGAAAGATTGATGAGATGCATGCTTACATTGTTTCTCTTGAGGCTGAGTTGAAAGCACCTGTTCCAACTTCTTGCTCTACTTGTGAATTGCATGCTGTAAAGAATCTGGAACTTGCACATTATGTTGATGGCTTGCAGGATGAAAACGATGAGTTGAGAAAATGATGGGTTGGTTGTCGGGTCATGAACCACATCTTAGGATGATGATAGAGGCATACAAGCGCTATGATGGGCAAGCGCTTGGGTCGGATAAGATTGGAGAGTGTAGTGGTGAGGGAGGAGAGAAGATGGGTGATATCGAAGCTCCACCAAAAACCTTCCACAAAAATGCCTATGCTCCTAAGCCAAACCCACTGAGAAAGTGACTTGACACAACCCCAGACCCACTAGTGTTTCCTCCCCAAACAAATGATTTCCAAAAATCCATCAAGTTCAAGAGCGACTTGGGGAACGAGTTCGTTGGTAACAAGGGAGAGAAACCGAGTGAGGAGAAACCAAAAGAGAAGCCAAGTGAGCAGCTCCAACCCAAGCCTAAACCAAAACACATACGGTTTCATTGTGACTATTCTGAGAGAGTGAGGACCGGAGCGTCCGAGGACCGGTGGATGGTCGCTCCCTGGTGTGATGAGTGATTGACAACGTGGTGTGGACTGACTCTTGGCCGAGTATTGCAGGTGCAGGTTGCGGCTTGACTCGTGTTGGTGCAGGTGAAGAGCGGGTGCGAAAGGTCTATGCCTTGCGGGGCCTTCGAGGAGTGGAGAGACAAGTAGGCTCGGCTCGAGGGACCCGGTGGCCAGCGGGGTCAAGTGCGGGCCGCATGGTGGCAAGAAAAGCAAGACGGAGTCGTGGATAGGAGCCGGTGCAGGGTAGCGGCTCACGACCGGAGTCTGCACGCGAGGTTTGCGGCGGTTCACCACAAAACCGTCGGGTTACTTGGTTGAGCCACAAAACCAAGACCGGAGGCTCGGCGGGCGGAGACGGGATCCGGGCGCGCCGAGAAGCTTCGATGCCGGTGGACACGTGGCGGGATCGCAGGGCTTGCGTCGGGAGGACGCGGACTGCGGCGAAGGCGTGGCCGTGCGATGAAGAGGAATGCTACATGACCTATATGCCCCTGAGGGGATTGTATCTTAAGTTTAAGTGCTAGGGGTAGCTTGGTCATTTGCCCAACCCAGAGGGACTCATATATATAGCTCTAGGGTTTTCTAGGCAAACCATCCATCTGGACTGCTTCTCATTTCCTTGCTCCATAGGCGTAGATTTTCTTCACCGCTTTGTAGAGAATCTGACCTCCGAGTGTATGGAAGCATTCATGGTTGCGTCGATTTCCTTCTTGTGGCTCTTGTGATTTTTGTGTCATTTTTGAGCTATTTTCGTTGGATTTTCGTGTGCGCCTTGTTCCTTTGATTCTGAGGTGTTTGGGTTCGGATTTGTTGGTGGGGATCATGGATAGTTGCCTCGTGCATCTTTGTGCTTGATCATGACCCCTCAAACTCCGAATTCGGCCTCTGATTGAAGGATTTCGGTTGGAACCCTAGCTCTTTATGTGAGCTCGGTAGAATCTCGATTCCTCTCGATTCAGTGGGTTTGAGGCTACAAATTCGTAGGTATAGCATCACCCAGAGGTGCTTCATCTTCACCTATGATTTGGTAGCAATCCCTTGGTTGATTCGGGAGATCGGGCAAAGGGAAGGTGGTGTTGACCTTCAAGAGGTCGAGCTCGGGTTGCTGTCTGCGTGCTCGGCGGACCATCCGCGGTCACCGTGCGGACTGTCCACGAGGTGCGAGTCAGCCGGCTGCTCTTCGTGTTCTTCGCGAGTTCTTGCGCCGCTTCGTTTCGATTCGTCGAGTTGGGAGTTTTCGTTTGGAGGAGGTTTGCCGGACTGTCCGCCCGGGGTTGCCGAACTGTCCGCGCGGGTCAGACTATCGGTAGGGTGGCCACGGACCGTCCATTTTTCGAGGTGCAGTACTGGTTGTTCGGGGTTGGAATTTCGGACCGTCCGCCGCGACCTCGCGGACCGTCCGCCTGCTCCACGCGGACTGTCCGCCAGGGCACCGCGGACCGTCCGCCCCAGGCACTGCAGATTGCCTAAGTCCTTTGCTTCTTGAGTTTCGCTTTCGCTTTGGGATTGTTTGGGGTTTGTTCCTAGGGTTGGTAAGTCCGTTGTGACTACGTGACCCTGGCAAACTCGTGTGGGAACTCTTGGTTGTGAATTTGGGGCATAGGCCGAGTTCATCCTTCTAGAAGAATTTTTATCGGCTCCCATTCACTCCCCCCCTCTCTGGTCGCCTAATCGGTCCTTCAATTGGTATCAGAGCCGGTTACGGATCTTCGTGATTCTAACCAGTCTAAGATCCAAAGATGGCGTACCAGGAACGGGGTTCGGGTCCTCCACACTTTGATGGTAAGAACTACCAGATGTGGCAGAGGCGGATGGCTGCTTTCCTCCGCGGCAAGGGTCAGATCTTGTGGGATGTCACGGTGAACACAGCTTATGTTCATCCGATAAAAGTCCTAGCTCCAGGATCGAGGGATATGTTCGACGCCTACAATAAGGCGGTCGACTACTTGTTCCGTGCTCTGTGTCAATCCGAATTCGATCGGGTTCAGACAGAGGACTTGGCTTGTAGGATTTGGGAGCAGTTGAGAATGCTCATGCTGGAAATGCTCAGGTTCAGGCTCGGTTGTTTGCGACCTACCGGAGAGAGTACGAGAATTTCACTCATCTCCCCGGTGAGTCCATTGACAGCATGTTCCAGCGGTTCACAGTGATTGTGAACAACATGAGGGCTAATGTGGCCGTGCTCCTGTACGATGATCATGACAGGGCTGTCAAGCTCCTGCACTCTCTGGATCGTACTGTGTGGAGTGGGAAGGTCGAGGCCATTCTTGAGTCGGAGAAGTATGACACCCTCATGGTGGACGAGCTGTTTTCCAAGCTCAAGTCGTCCGAAGTGGACTGTGGGGTGCGTGCAAAGATCGAGAACCCGACTGACCCTCATAGTCTGGCTCTCGTTTCTGGATCAAGGACTAACGCTAACATGTCTTCGAGACAGTTCTCTTTGTCTTGTCTTGTGTCCATGCCAGATGAGGAGTTTGACGTGCTAGGCGAGGAGGATCTCGCATTGCTGAGCAGGCGGTTCAAGCACATGTACACGAACCGGAAGAATGCTCGGAGGACCTCGGGCATGTGCTACCGGTGCGGGAAGCATGGGCACTTTATCGCTGAGTGCCCGGAAGCCATGGAGTTGAAGGCCGAGCACAAGCACCGTCCGAGGACCGACCACAAGCACTGCTCGAGGGACGACCACAAGGGCAAGAACAAGTCCGAGCGGAGGCCGAGGAGAAGTGGTGGTCACAAGAAGAAGGAGCGAGCGATGGTTGCTTGAGCGAGCGACATCGACTCGAGCTCCTGCTACTCTTCATCAAGCTCAAGTGATGAAGATGAGAACCGGCACAAGGGCAAGCGGTCGAGCAAGAACATCAACGGCTTGTGCTTCGCCGCCCAAGGCTTTTGCGGCATGGCACATAGCTCCGCAAGCAAGAAGAGCAACAAGGATGACTCGGGCTCCGACTCCGAGGAAGAGGTAAACAATGATCCATCCTTCTTGATAGCAGAGAATGCTAGGTTGAATGACTTGCTTGACAACCATGATGATGTGCTTAGAAAGACCAACAAGGAGAAGAGGGGGTATAGGTCTTTGCTTGGAGAGGCTAAGGAGAAGGTGGTTGAGCTAGAGTCTTTACTTGTTGATGCTAGGGCTCAAATAGATTCTCTTAAGTCTGCTCCTATTGTGACCAATGAACCTGAATGCACTGATTGTTCCACTTTTCTTGGTTAATTGACTGTGCTTAAGGAGAAGTATGCCTCCAAGGTCGAGGAACTAGATGTGCTTAGGGTTGAGCTAGATGAGATGAAATCTAGGCCCTCCTTGCTTGGTGCTTGCACTTCTTGTCCTATTTTGCATGAGAAGCTAGATGTTTCGCTTGTTTATGCTAGATCTCTAGAGGCTCAGCTAAAAGCTCCTATTCCTACATCATGCTCTACTTGTGAAATAAATGCTGTGAAGAATATGGAGCTTGCACACTATGTTGATCATTTGCAGGATGAGAATGATGAGTTGAGAAAGATGATGGGTTGGTTGTCTGGTCATGAGCCTCAGCTCCGGATGATGATTGAGGCATACAAGCGCTATGATGGGCAAGCGCTTGGGGCAGACAAGATTGGTGAGGGAAATGGTGAGGATGAGGGGAAGATTGGAGATATCCCAGAGCCACCAAAAACCCTCCACAAAAATGCCTATGCTCCTAAGCCAAACCCACTTTGGAACCGACTAGACACAACCCCGGCTCCACCCGTGTTTCCTCCACACACAGGCAACTTCCAGAAACCCATCAAGTTCAAGAGTGACTTGGGGAATGAGTTCTTTGGGAAGAAGGGAGAGAAATCGAGTGAGGAGAAGCCAGAGCCCAAAGAGAGCCCAAAACCAATGCCAAAACCAAAACCCTTCCATTGTGAGCATTGTGGGAGGGATGGGCACCTTGCTGAGTTTTGCTTTAGGAGGAAGCGTGAGGAGAGGTTGGCTAGGGAGATGGCCAACAAGGACAGGTACCGCCCTTCTCGTGGTGTGCCTGAGCCTAGATTGGTGCCAAGGGGTGAGGGTATGGTGCGTACCATTTACCCTCGAGAGAGGCGTGTGTTTGTGCCTCGAGGTGAGCCACCACATAGAGAAGGTGGTAGGCGTGTTGGGTTTGTGCGTGGTGAGTTTGCTGGACGTTCCTTCGCTCGTGTCCAATTCGAGTATGGGGGGAATGATCGCAATTTTAGGTCCCAGAGGAGCTACGAGCCATGGTCTCCACCTCGTGGTGCGCGTAGTCCTCCAAGGGGATGTGTGGGTGTTCCACCTAGAGGAGATAGGATGGATTTTGCTAACCCCACTTTTGAGCAAATGGCACGGCACTGGTTTGATTCATTTTATACTAACCCCAGTGCTGAGTCGTTTGCTTACTCTCGCTCTCGTTTTTGATTTGCAGGTGGGAGGCTTGGAAGGCTTTTGGTTGATCGACTCTGGTTGCTCTCGGCACATGACCGGAGATCGAAGGTGGTTCTCCAGCCTCACCCCAGTGATGACCAAAGAGTACATCTCTTTTGGGGACAATGGGAAAGGTAGAGTGCTTTCAATGGACACGGTAAAGGTGAGCGATTCTGTGACTCTCAGGCGTGTTTCTCTTGTCAAGTCTTTTGGGTACAATCTTCTTTCGGTTTCCCAGCTTCTTGATGAGGGTTTTGAGGTCCGTTTCAAAACGGGCGCTTCGTGTGTTTTGGATTCTCGAGGTGATCTTGTGTGCACAATCATCCCCGAGGGTCAGATTTTCAGAGCCGATTTTTCTCAGTGTGTTGGCTCTTCTCGTTGCTTGGTTGCTGGCGTTTCGGCGGAGCTTTGTAAATGGCATAGGAGACTAGGTCGCTTGAGTTTTGACTTGTTGTCACGCTTGAGTGGACAAGGATTAGTCCGAGGATTGCCTAAGTTGAAATACCAAAAGGACTTGGTATGTGCTCCGTGTAGGCATGGCAAGATGGTCGCCGCCTCTCACCCGCCTCTGACATCCGTTATGACAGAGAGGCCATGCGCGCTGTTCCATATGGACTTGGTTGGTCCAGCTCGTGTGTGCTCGGCAGGTGGGAAATGGTATGTCCTGGTGATAGTGGATGACTATTCTCGCTATGCTTGGGTCTTCTTTTTGGCTGACAAGGGGGAGACGTTTGGTTTTGTGAGGGATCTAATCTTGAGGTTGAAGAATGAGAGGAATGGAGATGCCATTCGAGCTATCCGTAGCGACAATGGCTCTGAATTTAAAAACTCTCGTTTCGAAACCTTTTGTCGTGATTTGGGTCTCGTACATCAATTCTCTTCTCCCTATGTGGCTTGTCAGAATGGTGTGGTTGAGAGGAAAAATCGTTCCCTTTGTGAGATGGCTCGGACGATGCTCGACGAGCATAGGACTCCGAGGAGATATTGGGCTGAGGCGGTGAATACCGCATGCCATGTTGGGAATTGGATTTTTCTTAGGGCCTTCTTGAACAAGACGTGCTATGAGCTCATGCACGGGCGAGCACCTAGAGTGAGCCATTTCAGGGCTTTTGGTTGTCGGTGCTTCATTCTCAAGAAGGGTAGGCTTGATAAGTTTGAGTCAAGGTCTTCCGATGGGATCTTCTTGGGTTATGCTAGTCATTCTCGAGCATTTCGTGTGCTCAACCTTGATACTAACCTAGTCATGGAAACTTGCGAGGTTACCTTCGACGAGACCCAGCCATGCAATTCGTCTGTCTTTGAGTGTGCAGGTGACGACGAGATTGGCAAGAAGATCTTTGAGGACGAGGAGGATGATGCTGGAGAGGATGATGGTGATGATGAAGCTCCAGCCGGACATGTACCCTCTACTTCCACTACGACGACTACAGTGCAGGATGGTCCAGTCCCTACACCGACTACGATCCAGCAAGATCAAGTGGAAGCTGCAGCTGAGGGGAGGTTGTCTCCAGGCGAGAGGCACCGAGGCGCGTTCAAGTTGATCATCCACCCTCAAGAATCATCGGCGACATCAATGAACGTACGACACGGTCAAGGTCCAGGAATGTTTCTCACTTTGCTCATTCGGCTTTTGTTGCTACCTTTGAGCCGAAAGACATTGGACACGCTCTCTCTGATCCTAATTGGGTGAACGCAATGCATGAGGAGTTAGAGAATTTTGAGAGAAACCAAGTTTGGGAGTTGGTAGAGCCACCACCACATTGCAAACCTATAGGGACAAAATGGGTGTGGAAGAACAAAGAGGGTGAGAATGGTGAGGTGGTGAGAAATAAATCGAGGTTGGTTGCTCAGGGGTTTAGTCAGAAGGAGGGGATAGACTATGAGGAGACATTTTCTCCTGTAGCGCGTTTGGAGGCAATTAGGATCCTTCTAGCCTTTTCCGTGGCTAAAGGGTTCAAGTTGTACCAAATGGATGTGAAGAGTGCCTTCTTGAATGGGTTTTTAGAAGAAGAGGTTTATGTGAAGCAACCACCGGGCTTTGAGAGTGCTGAGTTTCCTCACCGGGTGTATAGGTTGAGGAAGGCGTTGTATGGGTTGAAACAAGCTCCCCGTGCTTGGTATGGTCATTTGAGGGGGTTCTTGTTCAGCAAGGGGTTTGAGATGGGCAAGGTTGATAAGACTCTTTTTCTCCTCAGGCAGAGCGATGATATCCTAATAGTTCAGGTGTACGTGGATGATATTGTCTTTGGCGGCTCGTCTCACTCTTTGGTTGCGAGGTTTGCAGAGGACATGAGCAAAGAATTCGAGATGTCCATGATGGGAGAATTGCAGTTCTTTCTCGGGCTTCAGATCAAGCAGGCGAAGGAAGGAACCTTTGTGCATCAAGCGAAGTACACGAAGGACATCCTCAAGAAGTTCAAGATGGATGACTCGAAGCCCCTGTCGACACCGATGAGTACGACTACAGCGTTGGATGCGGACGAGGACGGAGAGCCCGTGGACCAGAAGGAGTACCGGAGCATGATCGGCTCACTCTTGTACTTGACGGCGACGAGGCCGGACATTCAGTTTTCTGTGTGTCTGTGCGCTCGTTTTGAGGCGTCACCGAGGACTTCACACCGGCAGGCCGTCAAGCGGATCTTCAGGTACCTTCGATACACTCCTGAGCTTGGTCTTTGGTACTCGGCGTCCTCTTCTCTTTCGCTTCTTGGGTTTTCGGATGCCGACTTTGCAGGGTGTCGAGTCGATAGGAAGTCGACTTCGGGGACTTGCCAGTTTTTGGGATCTTCACTTGTTTCTTGGTCTTCTCGCAAACAGTCTAGTGTAGCTCAGTCTACCACAGAAGCCGAATATGTTGCTGCCGCTAGTTGTTGCTCACAGCTGCTTTGGATCACATACACGCTGAGCGACTTTGGTGAGGAGTGTTCCCATGTACCTCTCATGTGTGATAGCACGAGTGCCATTAGTGTTGCCAAAAACCCCGTGCTCCACTCCAGAACCAAACATATAGATGTGAGGTACCACTTCCTGAGAGACAATGTTGAGAAGGGAAACATAGACCTCATCCATGTGCCAACCGAAAAGCAGCTTGCCGATATCCTAACCAAACCTTTGGACCAAGCTACATTTGCCCGTTTGCGAGGGGAGCTTGGAGTTCTTTTTCCTTTTTGAGCTTTGGTTGGGGGTTTGATGTACATACTCATATTGCATTTTCATTTATGTATCATATCATGCCTGCATCTTTGTATCATAGACTACATATGTACCATATGAGATGTGCTTCTCCTATATACTTGGATCACTATGATATGCTAGATAGGAGATTATGACTATGCTTTTGATGCTCATATGATGGTTAGCGATGCTCTTGATAGATTTGGGATGTATGTGCTTGTGGAAGGCTTGGTCTTGTGAAAATGCTATATATGATCCTCTCTTATGAGTTGAATGCCTTTCATGCTAAATTTGTGCACTTATGGCTATAACTTGCTTAATTTGTGCTTGGAACCATGTTCTTTTCATTTGGGGTCAAAGACCCATCTATCATCATGGATGTTTAGCCTACATGCTACCTTGTGGAGAAGCCTAAGCTTCTTTTTGCCGCAAAGGCACTTCATGTACCATGCTTAATTTGTAAATCTTGAAATTGGTATATGAAATGCTTGTGCTTGAACAATATGCTTCTATGTCATGAATGCTTTAAATTCCTTATTTTGGGTGCTAAACCGTTGCATGATGTTCACCGTTGAGAAGTCTCACATTTAGAAGTGAACACATGGCTCGGTGGCTTTGACATGACATGAGATAGCTTGTAGGTGTTTATGATGATCTTGTGATGAGAATTTGTAACCTTGCATGAAGTTTGTGAGTTATATGTTGTTTGTGCTCATTTTGATCATGTTTAGGTCCTATGCTCATGAGAGGGAAGTTTTTGTGAAAAATGCTTTATTTTGATCTTGGCTATGTCACATGCTTATATGTCCCTATCTATCTCGTTGGCTATGCGTGCGCTCAATTTGTGGCAATCTAGCTTGTCTATGTCTCTTTTTAGCATGTTGTAGTGCTCTTTGTCTATTTGAGAAGCACATGCTTGCATTTGTAGACTTGATTCATGCATTACCAACAAGGGGGAGAGATAGTACCCTATTTTTGTTTTGCGGGAGAAATGCATTTGTTCTGGGGGAGCTTGCATTCATATGCATTTGGGAGCTCTTTTTCGCCTGAATTTTAGTTGTGCTCTTTTGCCGATGGTGTCGAGCCCTTTTGCCTCACCTTGAGGAGTCGGCAATTTTGGAGCATTTTATCTCAGTTGTGTCGAGCCGTTGCCCTTGTCTTAGGGGACCGAGATCTTTCTCTCTCAAGTGATCTTTTCTTGGCTTTTGTTTGGCTTTTGATCACTTGTTTGAGTTTTTCAGTCGTTTCTTTTCTTTTTCTTTTTTTCTCTAAATTGGTTACATTGTGTGTGTTGTCAATGCACTCATCAATGGGGAGATTGAGGACCGGAGCGTCCGAGGACCGGTGGATGGTCGCTCCCTGGTGTGATGAGTGATTGACAACGTGGTGTGGACTGACTCTTGGCCGAGTATTGCAGGTGCAGGTTGCGGCTTGACTCGTGTTGGTGCAGGTGAGGAGCGGGCACGAAAGGTCTATGCCTTGCGGGGCCTTCGAGGAGTGGAGAGACAAGTAGGCTCGGCTAGAGGGACCCGGTGGCCAACGGGGTCAAGTACGGGCCGCATGGTGGCAAGAAAAGCAAGACGAAGTTGTGGACAGGAGCCGGTGCAGGGTAGCGGCTCACGACCGGAGTCTGCACGCGGGGTTTGCGGCGGTTCACCACAAAACCGTCGGGTTACTTGGTTGAGCTACAAAACCAAGACCGGAGGCTCGGCGGGCGGAGACGGGATCCGGGTGCACCGAGAAGCTTCGATGCCGGTGGACACGTGGCGGGATCGCAGGGCTTGCGTCGGGAGGACGCGGACTGCGGCGAAGGCGTGGCCGTGCGATGAAGAGGAATGCTACATGACCTATATGCCCCTGAGGGGATTGTATCTTAAGTTTAAGTGCTAGGGGTAGCTTGGTCATTTGCCCAACCCAGAGGGACTCATATATATAGCTCTAGGGTTTTCTGGGCAAACCATCCATCTGGACTGCTTCTCATTTCCTTGCTCCATAGGCGTAGATTTTCTTCACCGCTTTGTAGAGAATCTGACCTCCGAGTGTATGGAAGCATTCATGGTTGCGGCGATTTCCTTCTTGTGGCTCTTGTGATTTTCGTGTAATTTTTGAGCTATTTTCGTTGGATTTTCATGCGCGCCTTGTTCCTTTGATTCTGAGGTGTTTGGGTTCGGATTTGTTGGTGGGGATCATGGATAGTTGCCTCGTGCATCTTTGTGCTTGATCATGACCCCTCAAACTCCGAATTCGGCCTCCGATTGAAGGATTTCGGTTGGAACCCTAGCTCTTTGTGTGACCTCGGTAGAATCTTGATTCCTCTCGATTCAGTGGGTTTGAGGCTACAAATTCATAGGTATAGCATCACCTAGAGGCGCTTCATCTTCACCTATGATTTGGTAGCAATCCCTTGGTTGATTCGGGAGATCGGGCAAAGGGAAGGTGGTGTTGACCTTCAAGAGGTCGAGCTCGGGTTGCTGTCTGCGTGCTCGGCGGACCGTCCGCGGTCACCGTGCGGACTGTCCGCGAGGTGCGAGTCTGCCGGCTGTTCTTCGTGTTCTTCGCGAGTTCTTGCGCCGCTTCGTTTCGATTCGTCGAGTTGGGAGTTTTCGTTTGGACGAGGTTTGCCGGACTGTCCGCCCGGGGTTGCCAGACTGTCCTCGCGGGTCGGACCGTCCGCAGGGTGGCCACGGACCGTCCGTTTTTCGAGGTGCAGTACTGGTTGTTCGGGTTGCAATTTCGGACTGTCCGCCGCAACCTCACGGACCGTCCGCCTGCTCCACGCGGACTGTCCGCCAGGGCACCGCGGACCGTCCGCCCCAGGCACTGCAGATTGCCTAAGTCCTTTGCTTCTTGAGTTTCGCTTTCGCTTTGGGATTGTTTGGGGTTTGTTCCTAGGGTTGGTAAGTCCGTTGTGACTACGTGACCTTGGCAAACTCGTGTGGGAACACTTCGGGAAGAATTTTTATCAGCTCCCATTCACTCCCCCCCCTCTGGTAGCCTAATCGGTCCTTCAGAGAGATGGTCACAAGGGTGAGTTTTGCTTCAAGAGGAAGCGTGAGGAGAGGTTGGCTAAGGAGTGGGCTAACAAGGACAGGTTCCACCCCTCGAATGGTGTATCTGAGCCTCGTATGCAAATGCCTAGGGCCAAGGCTATTGTGCATACCGTTCGAAAGGTGGCAGGTGGTGCTGCTGGCCGAGCACCACCAGTCAGACCGGTCAGGGGCACCGGTCAGACCGGTGCTGGTCTGGGTGCCAGGCAGTTTGGTTTCCGTGCTCGTGAAGATGCTCGGTTCAGTTCCTTTGGTTGTGGTACAGGTGGTTGGCATGGTGAGTCTAGTGGTGGTCAGTTTCCTAGACGTTCTCCACCTCGTGTTCAATACGATGGTGGGAGGAGTCGTAGCTTTGAGTCTCAGAGGAGCGACGGTCCACAATCTTCCTTTCGTGGTTTTCGTTCTCCTCCAGCGAGACAGGGTTGGTTCCCTCGTGGTGGTTCCCGTGGTGGTTTTCGTGGTGGTAGCTTTGATAGGCGTGATGATATGGTTTGTGCTACCTCACTTTGGAGCAAATGGTTTGGCACTGGTTTTACTCTTTCGGTACTAACCCCAGTGCTGAGTCATTTGTTCACTCACGTGCTCACTTTTGAATTTCACGTGGGAGACTTGAGGAACGTTTGGCTGATTGACTCCGGTTGCTCGAGGCATATGACCGGAGACAAGGGGGGGTTCTCAAGTCTTGTCCCGGTGGTGTCCAAGACATACATCACCTTTGGGGACAATGGGCGAGGGCGTGTGCTTTCAGAAGGTGAGATTAAGATAAGTGTCAAAGTCACTCTCAGGCGTGTTGCTCTTGTTCAATCGCTCGGGTTCAATTTGCTTTCCGTGTCCCAGCTGTTGGATGAGGGTTTTGAGGTGCTGTTTCGGCTTGGTGGTTCTCGGATTTTGGATTCTCGAGGGGACCTAATTTGCATGGTCGTTCCCAAGGGTCAAGTTTTCCGAGCTGATTTCTCTCAGTCTTCTGGTGTGGCTCGTTGCTTTTTGGATGGTTCTTCGAGTGAGTTGTGGAAGTGGCATAGGAAGTTGGGTCACTTAAGCTTTGACCTTTTGTCTCGCTTGAGTAAACTCAATTTGGTCCGAGGATTGCCACGGTTGAGGTTTGAGAAAGAGTTGGTTTGTGCGCTGTGTAGGCATGCCAAGATGGTAGCCTCTTCTCATCCACCCCTCACCGATGTGATGACGGAGCATCCATGCGAGCTGCTCCATATGGACCTTGTTAGCCCAGCTCGTCTGAGATCTGTGGGTGGTAAGTGGTACGTCTTGGTTGTGGTGGATGACTACTCTCGGTATGCTTGTGTTTTCTTTTTGGATGAGAAAGGGGAGACGTTTGGTTTTGTTCAATATCTCGTCTTGAGGTTGAAGAAGGAGAGGCACGGAGATGCCATACGAGCGATCCGCAGTGACAATGGCTCGGAATTTAAAAACTCTCGCTTCAAAACCTTTTGCCATGACTTCGGTTTTGAACACCAGTTCTCTAGTCCGTATACGCCTCCCCAGAACTGTGTGGTGGAAAGGAAAAACAAAACTCTGTGTGAGATGGCTCGGACGATGCTCGATGAGCATAGGACTCCGAGAAGGTTCTGGGCTGAGGCGGTTAATACTGCGTGCTACGTGTCGAACAGGATTTACCTCAGGGTCCATAAGAAGAGAACTTGCTACGGGTTGATGCACGGTAGAACCCCCAAGGTCACTCACTTTCACGTCTTTGGCTGTAAATGCTTCATTCTTAAGAAGGGGAAGAAGTTGGACAAGTTCGAGGCTAGGTCTGTCGATGGCATTTTCTTGGATTACGCGTTTCATTCTAGAGGCTTTAGAGTGCTCAATCTTGAAACTAACCAAATCGTGGAGACTTGCGAGGTTACCTTCGACGAGACACAGCCACGTAGTCAGCTTGTTTTTGAGTGCGCAGGTGACGAGGAACTTGGCGAGGAGATTTTCGAGGATGAGGTGCAGCAAGGAGATGATGAAGATGGTGGTGTGGCGCCCGCGGCTGAGCATGTACATACTACTTCGACTACAATCGAGGACGGGCCTTCTCCTACACCTACGACGACATGCCGAGATCGAGAGGAAGCAACAGCTGAGGGGGAGGTGGCTTCGAGGCGAGAAGCTCCCCGGCGAGTACAAGTGGATCACCCAGCTTCAACGATCATCGGGAACATCAATGAACGTACTACACGGTCGAGGTTTCGAAATGATTCTCACTTTGCCCATGCTGCTTTTGTTGCTACTTTTGAGCCCAAAGACATTGGACATGCGCTATCTAATCACAATTGGGTTAATTCTATGCATGAGGAGTTGGAGAATTTTGAGAGGAACCAAGTTTGGGAGTTAGTGGAGCCTCCACCAGGGTGTAAGCCGGTTGGGACAAAATGGGTGTGGAAAATAAAGAGGGAGAGAAAGGTGAAGTGGTGAGAAACAAGTCAAGGCTTGTTGCTCAGGGGTACATACAGAAAGAGGGGATCGACTACGAGGAGACCTATGCTCCCGTAGCCCGTTTGGAGACGATTAGGATCCTTCTAGCCTTTATCGTAGCTAAAGGGTTCAAATTGTACCAAATGGACGTGAAGAGTGCTTTCCTAAACGGTGTTTTGGAGGAAGAGTGTTCGTGAGGCAACCACCGGGGTTTGAGAGTGAGAAGTACCCCCACAGGGTGTACAAGTTGAGGAAGGTGCTGTATGGACTGAAGCAGGCGCCTAGAGCTTGGTATGGTAGGTTGAGAGGGTTCCTGTTTGAGAGAGGCTTTGAGATGGGGAAGGTAGATCAGACGTTGTTTCTCCTCAGGCAGGGAAAATAGATCCTAATTGTGCAGGCGTACGTGGATGATATTGTCTTTGGTGGCTCGTATAACTCTTTGGTTGCAAGGTTTGCAGAAGATATGAGCAGGGAATTCAAGATGAGCATGATGGGCGAGTTGCAGTTCTTCCTCAGGTTCCAGATCAAGTAATCAAAGGAAGGAACATTTGTACACCAAGCCAAGTAAACCAAGGACATTGTGAGGAAGTTCAAGATGGAGGACTCCAAGGAGTACCGGAGCATGATCGGCTCCCTCCTGTACTTGACGGCGACGAGGCCGGACATCCAATTCTCGGTATGTCTGTGCGCTCGTTTTCAAGCGTCTCCAAGGACTTCGCATCGGCAAGCAGTCAAGCGCATATTCAGGTATTTGCGATACACTCCCGACTTCGGCCTTTGGTACTTCGCGTCTTCTTCTTTGGAGCTTCACAGTTTTTCAGACGCGGATTTTGCCGGGTGTCGGTTGGATAGGAAGTCCACTTCTGGGACTTGCCAGTTCTTGGGTTCTTCTTTGGTGTCTTGGTCTTCCCGCAACAATCGAGTGTTGCTCAATCTACAACCGAAGCCAAATATCTTGCCGCAGCAATTTGTTCCTCTCAGCTCTTTTGGATCACATACACCATGAGTGACTTTGGTGAGGAGTATACCCAGGTTGCACTTCTTTGTGATAGCACAAGTGCCATTAATGTTGCTAAGAACCCAGTGCTTCATTCCAAAACCAAGCATATAGAAGTGAGATACTATTTTCTGAGGGACAATGTTGAGAAAGGAAAAATTGCTTTGATACATGTGCCCACACAAAACCAACTAGCGGATATTTTCACCAAGCCCCTAGATCAAGCAACTTTCACTCGTTTTGCGGGGAGAACTTGGTGTGTGTTTGCTCTCTTCAGTTGGTGTGGGAGCTCCTTTGTAGCATATGTATAGTTTCCTTTGTGCATTTCTTGCATTTTGCATTGCATATGTAACATGATGTATAGGCATCTTTGTATCTTAGGTTGCATGCATTTTGTATCATATGCATTGTGTAGGAAAAGCTTCTCTTATATGCATATGGGGCCAAAGGCTCATTTGTCATCATGAATGTTTAGCCCCCATGTTTTATCTTGTGGAGGGGCATAAGTTCCTTTTTGTTGCAAAGACATTTCATGTACCAAATATGAATCTGAAAATGAAATGTAAATTGCTTGGAAAATGTGCTCCCATGTCATATGTGCTTAATTTACTTGCTTTTGGGTGCTAAACCGTTGCATGTTACTTACCAATGAGAAGTCTCATATCTAGAAGTAGGCACATGGCTCAGTGGCTTTGACATGACATGAGGTGCTTGTGGGTGTTTATGATGATCTTATGCTTAGAATGGTTGTCCTAGCATGAAGTTTGTGTGGCCTTGCCATTTTGACATGTTTTGCTCATGTTTAGGACTTTGCTCATGAGAGGGAATTTTTCGCAAATATAGTCAATTCTATCTTAGCTTTGCCCAATGGTTGTGAAACTTGGTGATCTTGTAGTTTATATCCATACAAAGCTATAGAGTAGATATGTGTAGCATCCTATGTTGAATTTTGTCTATCTGAGGAGCTTTAGGTTGAAATTTCCTAATTTTGGCTTGATTCATGCATTGTCAACATGGGGGAGAAGTTTGAGCATGTTTTGGCCTACTAAATGCATTTAGAGGGTTTTCAAGTGGTTTCGAGCAAATTCTGGGCTTTGTTGGTCACCGGTCTGACCGATTGAGGTCACCGGTCTAACCGGTCAGTGTGCTGGCTCTGTTCAGATGTTGGGCACCAGTTTGACCGGTGTAGGGGACCGGTCTAACCGGTCAGAGCAAGGCTGGTGCAGCTACTCTGTTTTGTGAAGAGGTTTGCATGCATTCGTCCAGGGGGAGTTGCATTGGTTCAGGGGGAGCTTGCATGTGTGCAGGGGGAGCTCTTTGTGGTTTTTCGAGCTTTGCTTTGGTGGTTTGTGCTCTTTGCTTGAGCTTGCTTTTGTCTCGGTTGTGTCGAGCCGTTGCCCTTGCCTAAGGGGATCGAGACTTTCCTCATTCAAGTGATCTTGTTCTTTGCCTTTGGTTGGATTTCGATTGCTTGTTCGAGTTTCTTTTAGTCGTTTCTTTTCTTTTCCTTTTCTCTTTGGTTACAAAATGTGTGTGTTGTCAATGCACTCATCAAGGGGGAGATTGAGAGCCTGTGAGGTTCGAGGACCGGTGGATGGTCGCTTCCTGGTGTGATGAGTGATTGACAACATTGTGTGGACTGACTCTTGTCTAAGTATTGCAGGTGCAGGTTGCAGCTTGACTGGTGTTGGTGCAGGTGAAGAACAAGCGCGAAAGGTCATTGCCGGGTAGGCCTTCAGGTGTGGAGAAGACAAGTAGGCTTGGTTCGAGGGACCCGGTGGCCAGCAGGGTGTTGACGGCTGTTAAGTGCTTACTTTAGCCATCAATTTACTCATGGATAAAGGAGCAAGAGGCATTTCTTACACGCATTTTAGTTAAGAATAATGTAGTTCCACTTGTCCTTGGAGATTATGTGATTGCAGGAAAATAAGCACAAAAGAAGTGGCAAACTCACCTTCTATGATTCATGCCACGTCACCTCAAGGAATGGCTGCCACCTCAGGTGCCATGCATGCAAGACAAGCCACCTCAGATGCCACGCATGCACGCCATGTCACCAATCCAAGAGAGGCAAGCCCCGACGAATCAGAGCGTGACACATGGACTTCACATGGATCCATGGGCCCACCAGAGCGCCTAAACCGCCTCAAGAACACGTGTACACCGGGGACCGACTTAAGGGCCCACAGGACAGCCACCCCGAGGAAGCACACCCCGAGTGGGCCCACCTGGGATCGGCCGACCCTAGGATCGGCCGAACCGACCTTGGGTCGGTTGATCCTGGGCTTCCACGTGGCGCTTGTCCATTGGTCCTAGAGGCCATCCCTGGGGTGTTTCACTCCTTCTTGCGCCGGTGCTCTGGCCTATAAATAGAAGGGGAGGGGGCTCATTTCTTACCAACACATCTTACTCCTCCTCTCTCACTTTTGGTTTCTAAGGCTAGGAGGTAGGCTAGAGTAGTTCTACTTCAGGTTCTAAGTCTACTTTGGGATCTAGGTATGAGTCCTCTTGTATCTTTATTTTATTGTATGACTTTGATCTACTTCAGTTATTCAGCTATTTCATATAAAGTTGTGCTTGTACACATGGGTGATTTGTTCATGTGTTCTTCGCTCGTTCATCATTTAGAGGCTCCTGTTCTTGATGAACAAGGCCTTTCGATCCAGTTGACGAGTGACTTATACATATTTTCGGTGTTTGTTAATAAGTTAGAGGCTCGTGTTCATCACGAACATGACCCTTTGATCTTGTTGAATAGACATATTAAAGCATGAATCCGTTTGTGTGCTTAGCCTAGTTTGATCTAGTTAGATCCCATGTTTGTGTTGTATGAAGTTCGTGCTCAAGCTACGGTGTTCGTTGTAATTGGCCGGTTTACCTGGTGGCTCTGACCTGGGTCACAATAGCCCGGGCCGGTCAGGGTCCTGCTAACAACGTAAGCGTGGTGCTTGGGTTGCGTAGCTACGTTGCTTACGAGTGTATCCCACGGTTTGTCTTGGGGTAGGCCGCGGTGGTGACAGCCGTTGGACCCTTCTGGAATCCCCCACGTTCGGATACGCTGTAGGAGTCTAAAGTCTAACAACCGGAGTCGTGCGTAAGAGACGCGGGAGGTTAGCTCCCCGTTTGTGCCTGGGTGCTTGAGCCAGCATCATGCGATGCTAGTGTGTGACTATCTTGTCTGACTAACTTCATATGTTCCGTACCTTAGAACCTAGAACTAACTCGTATGTTGCCTCCTAAGCCTAGGACCTTTAGAGAGAGTGTGTTTGTGTGTTCACACTACTATCTTATCTATCTTATCTTACCCCTGCACTTGAGTATCTGGTTTGTCCCCGTCTATGATTTATACTCCTTGCAATAGTGTTGAACTAGTCAATCCGCCCAGCCTTCCTTGGATTCGATACCCTTTGGAATACTCCTTTGGGGAAATGCTACAATGGTACTTCCGTGCGCTTGCGGACTCTTGTAATCGTTAGGATTACCATTTGGATATTTCTGGCATCGTTGCTAGGAACCCGTAACTTAGCATCGAGGTTAAGAAATACCAACAAGCATTTCTGGCGCCGTTGCCGGGGAAGGCTAAGGATAACTTGTCAGCACTTTGCAATGTTTATAATCATGACAGGAATAAAACAGTTCTCAATGCAGGCTAACTTTGAATGTCTTCTTTGTCTATCGATGATGAAGACAGGTAGTGTATGACTGGTTTCGACTTACCGCCGAATTTCACTGAAGATCCTGAGTCACTCGTAAGGAGAGCTAGAACTCATTTCGGTTCTCCCCAGCGTGTACGCACGGAAGTCGATCGAGCTTCCTTTGTGCCATCTACATCAACTCCTATGGCCAATCAGGAGAAGACTCTTCGCGAATATTCTGCTCCCTCTGCTGATTAGGTGCCCACTGGCCCCGAGATCAACACCGGGAATGGAAACTTTGAAATCAAGATTGGCCTCATTACGATGGTACAGGCTAGCCCATTCTGTGGCAAGCCTAATGAAGACGCGAGCGCCCACTTGCAACAGTTCTTGGAGCTGTGCAGTACCTTCACTATACGAGGAGTGGAGGAAGATGCCATTGATCTGCGGCTGTTTCCATTCTCACTCCTGGGAAAGGCGAAGCAGTGGTTCTATGCGAACCGTGTAGATATTGACACCTGGGCAAAATGCTCAGCAGCATTCCTCGCGAAGTTCTTTCCATTGGGCAGGACCAACGCTCTCCGGGGAAGAATTTCAAGCTTTCAGCAAGCAGCAAATGAAACCATTCCAGAGGCTTGTGAGAGGCTTCAGGAGTACATCCTGGCTTGTCCCCATCATGGGATGGACAACTGGCTTATTCTTCAGAGTTTCTATAATGGGCTGACTCCGACAGCCCGAGGCCATATTGATGCCGCTACTGGAGGGGCTTTCTTCTCTCTCACTATCGCTGAAGCAACCAAACTTATCGAGAAGATGGTCTCCAACCAAGGGTGGAGTGATGATCGACTCCAGCCACGTCAGAGGGGTACACATACCGTCAAGGAAGCGGATATGTTGCACGCCAAGATGGACCTACTCATGAAGAGAATGGATGCTCTGACCAGCGAGAAGGCTGCCATGGCCATCACTACTCAAGCTGTGGATGCTCGCATGACCTGCGAAGTCTGTGGTGATACTGGGCATTCAGGGAATTACTGCCCTGCTACCCAGGAGGATGTGATGTACATGAACGGCAACAACAATGGTTATCGTCCACAAGGAGGTCAAACGTGGAATCAATCACGCCCTTACTATCAGGGGGGTAATCAAGGTAATATTTACAATCCCAACCAACCTTCCCTGAAAGATCTGGTTTTCGGGCAAGCTAAGATTAATGAAGGCTTTAACAAGAAAACGACTGCCTATGATAAGGCTTTGGAAAGCCTTAACGTTAAAATCGATAGCCTTTCTTCTACTCTTAGGGATCAAGTGAGCTTTAATAAAATGATAGAAGACCGGTTAGCTCGTTTGATCGCTTTGGTTCCTCCAGTCGAGAATGCTAAGGCGGTAGTCACGAGAGGGGGTAAGACCACTCGCGACCCGCCCTATCCTCACCATGCAGGACTCAAGAAAACCCCGAAAGAGGGCGAAGATCGCGACAACAAGTCGCTAGGTATGACAGAACCCTCACAGGCAAGGGTACCAGAGGAGAAGGCAGACATGCCTGAGTTTATTGATACAAATATACTGCCATTCCCTCAGTGAAATAGGAAGGTGACAGTGGATGAGCAATTCGCTCGCTTCGTGGATATGATTCAGAAGGTCCACATCAATGTTCCCCTCCTTGAGGCTATACGTGTGCCCACATACGCACGATATCTCAAGGATATCCTTACCAAGAAACGGGCTCTACCCACGTCGGATGTGGTAAAGCTTACGGAGGAGTGTAGCGCGGCTATACTCAATCACCTTCCAGAAAAGAAAAAGGATCCAGGGTGCCCTACGATCACATGCACGATTGGGACGCAGAGATTTGATCATGCCCTCTGTGATCTGGGCCCCAGTGTTAGCGTCATGCCAAAGATAGTCTTCGACCAACTCAATTATACGGAATTGTCCCCAACCACCCTGCGGCTGCAATTGGCCGATTCATCAGTACGGTACCCAGCAGGGATAGCCGAGGACATCCCGGTGAAGGTGCGGGATTGTTTCATCCCAGTGGACTTTGTGGTACTCGACATGGACATTGGTGATGAAATACCTCTCATTCTGGGGCGTCCATTTCTGAGCACGGCCGATGCACAAATTGATGTTGGCGCCGGAGTACTCCGACTCCACATTAATGGTCGGGAGGAAAGGTTTGAATTCCGTCCGCGAAAGGAACAATGCTCAATGGCCGAGGACATACCAAGGATGGATACCCTCGCCCGAAATGTTGAATCTATTCAGTGCAAGGAAACGATGAGCAGACCTGGGGGTGGACGGAGCCACAACCCCAGCTCACACGACCTCTGACCACACCAAGAAAATCAAGGAAGGCACGGAAGGTGTGGCGGCAGGTACAGAGATCGCACCCCTCTACTTGGGAGTGGGGTGACGAGTGGAATTAATCACCGAGAAAAGTCCCGCTCTCGGACTTAAAAAGAAGAGTCCTTTCGCCAAAAGGTAAAATTGGTAAGCTATCTCTTATTTCGCTTCCAAAATTTAATTTAATTTTTCACGGTGCATATTTGAATTTTCCATCTCTGCATCTGCATGCTGGAATTTTTTCTAGCCAAATTTCCCTTTTTCTTTAAAAATAAAAATTCCGAAAATAAAATTTTGGGTTGAAAAATCCTTGAAAATTCATTCGAGCAAGTTTTTGGGCGAATTTGGACCGGTACACCTGGGCAGGCCCTCATGTGATCGTTAGAGAGCCGTTGCAAAAAGCCGAAGGCGGGCGGACCCGAGGTGGGTTCGACCGACCCCACAGGTCGGCCGACCCAGCCTAACGGCTAGCCCAGCCCTCCTTCCTCCAACGGCTCCTAGCCGTTGCGCACGCCCCATGTCTCGGTGCCCGGCCTTAATGCCTATAAATACAAGGGGGGTTGAGGGGTGTCTTCACCCATTGCAACACTCTCTCCCTCTCTTGTTTCTGCTCTCTAGTTCTCGTAGGATTTTTCGCTCAAGATTGAGGTGCCAAGTACTCTCTCTAAGTGCTGCTGAAGTATTGATTATTGGCGGAGCAAACTCGGTAAGAATTCCATTCGGTTTCACTAACCCATCACCGAGTTGCTCGTGTCGTCCGATAGTTGTGCAGGATGAGTTGGGCCTCCGGTGCATTCCGGAAGTTGACTCGCTCGCGCCGTTCACGCGACGGGGGGAGCTTGTCTCGTCATTCCGAAGCTGCACCGAGCCCAATGTCGACCGACCGTGAAGAGGAAGGAGAGGAAGAGCTACCCATGCCACAAGCCGATGAAGTGTACGCCGTCGACGCCGCCTTCATCGACCTGAGGAGTGATCACGAGAGACAAGCCTACGCTCTCATCAAGGACCGAGTCTTCGCCAACACCAAGGAGTTCGACCCGGACCTTCTCGAGAAAACAGGTATGGACTCCGAGTTCAATTCCATTTGGCAAGCTCTAGGATGGGAGGATTTCATCCCAGTTCAGGAGGTTGGTTCTAGACCTACCACCATCCAGTTTCTCTGCAGTCTTCAAGAGGATGCGACCGGTATTTCATTTCGATTTCATGGAGTTCCGTACCGAGTTTCGTGGAAAGATCTTAGCCACACCCTCGGTTTTCATCGTCGCTGCGCTATTTCTCTTAAGCAAGCTTGTGCTGGTTTTAATCGTGAGAGTTTTTGAGAAGAGATCTCTGGTCGTCCTGTTCGCGGCAAGTTAATACCGAGGTGCAACGACATCTTGCACCCCACTCTCCGACTGTGGCACAAGTGGCTCGCCGTCACTCTCTTTCCAAGGGATGACGTACGACCCGTGCACACTGACGAGATGATGATCTTATATGCCGCGGTCAGGAGGATCAAGATCTCCCCTGTGCAAGCTATGATTCGGCAGTGGTTAACAAATTTTAAGATGACGGGTTCTATTGAGTGTACGTCTCTGATTTCTCGTATCGTCACGAATCTTGGGATTACGCAAGGGCGCAACGTGCCCTCCATTGCTAATCCCCGAACTCAGATTGACGAGGCTTATCTGACTCAGGGGCATATTCTTAAGAAGGGTCCGGATGATTCGTTGGTTTTCTTTTACCCAGGCCATACAAACCAGATCCAGTTACCTAACCCGGATTTCAGGTTGTACGGCCAGGGGTCACTGACCGTTCCTCTCGAGGAACCTCGTCGTTCTAGTGTCTCTGGTGACAGGGTAACTAGGAGTGCATCGAGGAGAGCAGCCGGAGCACAACAGCCGCCACCACAGCCGTCTCCACAACTGTCGCCTCAGCCACAGCCTCAGCCTACGACAGCTCCATTTGGTACGTGGACCTCTACCGAGTACATGCCTGGGGTCACTCCCGGGTATGCTCCCGGTTGGGACCAGCCCATGTACCAGCAGGGTGCGAGTAGCTCGGCTTGGGCTAGCACAGGCAGTGGCGAGTGGGCCGTCCCTGCTGGTACTACCTACAGAGATGCGACATCTTCATCGTCCGGATTGCGCTCGTCATCTCATGGGGCCACCCACACTCAGCAAATGAGCGAGCTCAACATCCGAGTCGGCGACATGGAGGAGACCGTGCACCAGCACGTCGAGTCCACCCGGGACTGGCAGCAGATGTCCGGCGAGAGACTTCACGCCATCGAGCTGGCACAGCAGCAGCAGCTGGAGGAGCAGAGGGCCTACTACCGGTGGATGGGAATCCCTCCTCCACAGTAGTGCTAGCTTGGGGGAGGACCCCCACTCAGAGGTAACTCGTATCTTTATTTTCAGAATCTCATATGCTAAAAACACATAAAAATCCAAAAAAATTAAAAAGACCAAAAATATTTATTTTGCTTTCTTAAATTAGTTTGCTTTCATATGCGCGGTAAGAATGCTTTATGTCCCTTTATGGTCGAAATGATGAATAGTTGCTCTGTTTATTCCTCTTGTATGCCTTGCTACAGCTTAGTATCCGATCTTAATTTTGAGTTTGTTGGCTTGTTGAGAGCCTGTGTGGTTCAAGGACCGGTGGTAGGTCGCTTCCTGGTGTGATGAGTGATTGACAACGTGGTGTGGACTGATTCTTGGCTAAGTATTGCAGGTGCAGGTTGCTGCTTGACTGGTGTTGGTGCAGGTGAAGAACAAGCATGAAAGGTCATTGCTGCTGAGGCCTCCAGGTGTGGAGACGACAAGTAGGCTTGGTTCGAGGGATCCGGTGGCCAGCGGGGTCAAGTGCGGGCCGCATGGTGGCAAGAACGGCAAGATGAAGTCATGGACGGTTTCTTGGTTGAGCCTCAAAACCAAGGTCGAGCCGGGACTACGTGGGAGCCGAGTCATGAGTGGAGATTGGCGGAGGCTACACCGAGTTCGCGGGGTTTCCGGTGGTTCACCAGAAAACCACTGGGTTCCTTGGTTGATCCACAAAGCCAAGACCGAAGACCGAAGACGGAGGTGCAACAGCATCGGACCGGTCTGACCGGTGGGTCTGACCGGTCTGACCGGTGGGTACCGGTCTGACTGGTGTGCGACGACGCAGTCCCGAATCTTCGAAGCAGAGGACACGCGTCGGGATCGCAAGGCTTGCGTCGAGGTTAAGCAAGTTTGCGGTCGCTGGGCATCCGTCCGATGGTGCGAAGACAAAGATTCCCAAAGTGCCCCTCGGGGGTGTGTATCCTAGTATTAGGCCTTAGGGGTAATTTAGTCTTTCGGCTAGCCTCCATATAACCCAAGTGGTGAGAGGATGGCAGCCATCTCTTGGAACCCTAGCTCATTTGTTTTCCTATTTTCTCCTTCCATTTTTCCTTTGGAATTTCTATGACTAGCTTGAGAGCTTCATGGTGAGATCTTGTGAGAGGGAAGGATGATCGGGCGGCAAGCTAGACCTTGTATGAACCTCTTTGGTATGTATAGATGATTCGGCGTGGTTCCTCATGGCTTGTTTGAGTTCTTCCCGTTTTCCCTTTTTGGTGTTTTTCGGAGCCTTTTCTTGGCGATTTTCTTGAGGCGGTTTTGAGACCTTTCTCTTTGGGATTTGGTGGGGGATGTATGCATGAACCCCTCGTGGTTCTTTTCCCTTTGATTCCCCTCCCAAATCCGTGAGTAAAGGGGCTCAATTTTGGGGTTTTCGTTGTCCTAGGGTTAGTGGTGTTCTTGGCGGAAATCCTTCGATTCCTCTTGATTCAACGGGTTTTGGTGGACCAAATCTTGGCTATGGAGTGCCCATGAGGTGTTCTTACTATCCCCAAAGTCTAGTGCGAATCCGTGGAGCGAATCGGGAGATCGGGAGTTGGATTTGGGGGAGTTGACCTGCGGGCGTTGTTCATCCCGAGCTGCCCAGGCGTGACCGGTCTGACCGGTGCTCTTGACCGGTCTGACCGGTGTGAGCCCCTTGGTGGGATTTGTCTCGGGGAACAGCCTTGTTCGTGTGGTTTTGTCCCTTGGTCCTGCTGGTCAGTTCTTGGCGTGTTTGGAGTTGTTTTGCTAGGTTTTGTGAGGGGTTTTCTTTCCTTGCAGGTTGTGTTTTGGAGGTGATTTTTGTTCCAGGGCCTAGAGGAGTCACTGAGGCTTCCCAGAACGTTTGTTGTGCGGCTGTTGTAGCCACCGACCTGACTGGCGCTGTCCACCGGTCTGACCGGTGTCACCGGTTTGACTGGCACAGGCCATCGGTCTGACCGGTGTAGCACAGGTTGCAAGCCGTGCAAGTTTCTGCTGTGTGTGTTCGTGAGTTTTGGCTCGGAAGGTTGTGTGTTGGTTCCTAGGACCAGTAGCACTCCAGTGGCTACGTGGTCTTGACCAACTTGGGTAGTTGAGTCGAAGACGTGCTGGGTTGCCGTGTTCGTCTTGTTGGAGTTTCAATCTCCTTCGAGAAGAATTTTTATCGGCTCCCATTCACTCCACCCTCTCTGGTTCGCCGTTTCAGTCCTTCAAGTGGTATCAGAGCCGGTTACAGATCTTCGGATTCTAACCAGTCTAAGATCCAAGGATGGCGTACCAGGAACGGGGTTCGGGTCCTCCGCACTTCGATGGCAAAAACTACCAGATGTGGCAGAGGCGGATGGCGGCGTTCCTCCGTGGTAAGGGTCAGATCCTTTGGGATGTCATGGTGAACATAGCTTATGTTCATCCGATGAACTTCCTTGCTCCAGGATCGAGAGACATGTTCGACGCCAACAATAAGGTGGTCGACTACTTGTTTCGTGCTCTGTGTCAGTCCGAGTTCGATCGGGTTCAGACAGAGGACATAGCTTGTAGAATTTGGTTGGAGCTGAAGAATGCTCATGCTGGGAATGCTGAGGTTCAGGCACGGTTGTATGCGACTTACCGGAGAGAGTACGAGAACTTCACTCATCTCCCCGATGAGTCTATTGATGCCTTGTTCCAGCGGTTCACGGTGGTTGTGAACAACATAAGGGCCAATGTCGACTTCCTCCCGAATGATGACCATGATAGAGCTATGAAGCTCTTACACACGCTGGATCATACCGTGTGGGATGGAAAGGTCGAGGCCATACTTGAGTCCGAGAAGTACACCACTCTGACGGTGAATGAGCTGTTTTCTAAGCTCAAGTCTGCTGAGGTTGATCGTGGTTTGATAGCCCGTCTCGAGAGCCCGACTGACTCCCATAGTCTTGCTCTCGTCGGTGGCAAAGTGGCTAAGTCTAACGCTAACGCATCCTCCAGGATGTACTCTCTGTCTTCTTTGATGTCTTTGCCAGACGAGGAGTTTGACGTGCTTGGAGAGGACGAGCTGGCATTGCTGACCAGGCGGTTCGAGAGGCTGCACGAGAACCGGGTGAAGACGAGGAGGACAGCACGGACGTGCTTTCAGTGCGGCAAGCCGGGACACTTCGTCGCCGACTGCCCGGAGAAGACAGAGAACAAGGACGGCTACAAGGATGGCTACAAGCTACGGTCAAGCAAGGATGCCAAGTACCGATCGAGGCGCGATCACAAGCACAAGAACAAGCACAAGGACGAGCGACGATCGAGGAAGAAGGACGGCCGCGGTAGGAAGGCCCGAGCGATGGTTGGAGCGAGCGACATCGACTCCATCTCCGCCTACTCTTCCTCGAGCTCGAGTAGCAGTGAAGATGAAGGTGATCGGTGCAAGAACAAGAAGTCATCCAAGAACTTGAGCGGGCTGAGCTGCTACGCGAGAGATGGCTTCTGCGGCATGGCTCGTAGCTCCGGCAGCAAGAAGAGTCACCAGAGCGACTCGGACTCCGACTCCGAGGACGAGGTACGTGACGAGCTTCCCTTCTTGCGTGAGGAGAACGAGCATCTTGGCAAGTTGCTTGATAATTGTGATGACATGCTTAGAGAGGCCAAGAAGATGAGGAAAGAGCTTAGGGCCTCACTAGAAGATGCTAGGAACCGTGTGGCTGAGCTAGAAACCCAGAACCTAGATGCTAAGCTTGAAATTGATTCGCTTAAGGCTTCTCCTATGGTTTCTGATGAGATTGATTGCTGTGATTGCTCTGTGTACCTAGCTGATCTTACTGCTCTTAAGGATAAGCATGCTTCTACTTGTGATGAACTAGATGTGCTGAGGGTTGAAGCGGCTGAGCTTACGTCTAGACCTGCTTTGCTAGGTGCTTGCACTTCTTGCCCTATTTTTCATGGAAAGATTGATGAGATGCATGCTTATACTGTTTCGCTTGAGGCTAAGCTGATTGAACATGTTCCCACTTCTTGCTCTACTTGTGAGGTGTATGCTTTGAAAAATCTGGAACTTGCACATTATGTGGATCACTTGCAGGATGAGAACGATGAGTTGAGAAAGATGATGGGTTGACTGTCAGGTCATGAACCGCAGCTTAATATGATGATTGAGGCATACAAGCGCTATGATGGGCAAGCGCTTGGCTCGGAGAAAGTTGGAGAGTCTAGTGGTGAGGGAGGAGAGAAGATTGGTGATATCCAAGCTCCACCAAAAACCTTCCACAAAAATGCCTATGCTCCTAAGCCCAACCCACTGAGAAACAAACTCGACACAACCCCAGATCCTCCCATATTCCCCCACTCCACAAATGATTTCCAAAAACCCATCAAGTTCAAGAGCAACTTGGGGAATGAGTTCTTTGGGAAAGAGAGTGTGAAGCCTAGTGAGGAGAAACCGGTTGAGAAGATGAGTGGAGAGAAACCGAGTGAGCAGCCCCATCCCAAGCCTAAGCCTAAGCCCATGAGGTTTCATTGTGACTATTGTGGGAGAGATGGTCACAAGGGCGAGTTTTGCTTCAAGAGGAAGCGTGAGGAGAGAATGGCGAAGGAGTGGGCTAACAAGGACAAGTACCACCCTTACAATGGTGTACTTGAGCCTCGTATGCAGATACCCAGGGCCAAGGTGATTGTCAGGACGGTTCCGGCTTGGGGAGATTGGAAGGTAGCAGGTGGTGCTGCTGGCCGGGCTACACCGGTCAGACCGGTGCGCTACACCGGTCAGACCGGTGTAGGTCTGGGCAGCTAGAGGTCTGGTTTTCGGGATCGTACGGATGCTCGGTTCGGTTCTGGTAGTCGTGGTTCTGGTGGTTGGTCTGGAGAGTTTGCAGGTGGTCAGTTTGCTAGACGTTCTCCACCTCGTGCTCAATACGAGGGTGGGAGGAGTCGTAGCTTTGAGATGGAGAAGAGGAACGGTCCACGGTCTTCCTTTCGTGGCTTTCGTTCTCCTCCAGCGAGACAGGGATGGTTTCCTAGTGGTGGTTCTCGTGGTGGTTTTCGTGGTGGTAGCTTTGATAGGCGTGATGATTTGGTTTGTGCTAACCCCACTTTGGAGCAAATGGCTCGGCACTGGTTTTACTCTTTTGGTACTAACCCCAGTGCAGAGTCGTTTGTTCACTCACATTCTCGTTTTTGAATTTCAGGTGGGAGACTTGAGGAACGTTTGGTTGATTGACTCCGGTTGCTCGAGGCATATGACCGGAGACAAGGGGTGGTTCTCAAGTCTCGTCCCAATGGTGTCCAAGACATACATCACCTTTGGGGACAATGGGCGAGGGCGTGTGCTTTCAGAAGGTGATATTAAGGTAAGTGACAAGGTCACTCTCAGACGTGTCGCTCTTGTTCAATCGCTCGGGTTCAATTTGCTTTCGGTGTCCCAACTTTTGGATGAGGGTTTTGAGGTGTTGTTTCAGCCTGGTGGTTCTCGGATTTTGGATTCTCGAGGGGACCTAGTTTGCATGGTCGTTCCCGAGGGTCAAGTGTTTCGAGCTGATTTTTCTCAGTCCTCTGGTGTGGAGCGTTGTTTCTTGGCTGGATCTTCGAGTGAGTTGTGGAAGTGGCATAGGAAGTTGGGTCACTTAAGCTTTGACCTTTTGTCTCGCTTGAGTAAACTCAATTTGGTCCGAGGATTGCCACGGCTGAGGTTTGAAAAAGAGTTGGTTTGTGCGCCGTGTCGGCATGCTAAGATGGTAGCTTCTTCCCATCCACCCCTCATCGATGTGATGACGGAGCGTCCATGCGAGCTGGTCCATATGGACCTTGTTGGCCCAGCTCGTGTGCGATCTGTGGGTGGGAAGTGGTACGTCCTGGTTGTGGTGGACGACTACTCTCGGTATGCGTGGGTTTTCTTTCTTGAGGAGAAAGGGGAGACGTTTGGTTTTGTTCGAGATCTTGTCTTGAGGTTAAGAAACGACAGGCACGGAAATGCCATACGAGCGATTCGCAGTGACAATGGCTCGGAATTTAAAAACTCTCACTTTGAAACCTTTTGCCATGACTTGGGTCTTGAACACCAGTTTTCGAGTCCGTATACGCCTCCCCAGAATGACGTGGTGGAAAGGAAAAACAGAACCTTGTGCGAGATGTCTCGGATGATGCTTGATGAGCATAGGACTCCGAGAAGGTTCTGGGTTGAGGCGGTGAATACCGCGTGCTATGTGTCGAACAGGATTTACCTCAGAGTTCACAAGAAGAAAACGTGCTATGAGTTGATGCACGGGCGCACACCCAAGGTGAGTCACTTCCATGTGTTTGGGTGCAAATGCTTCATCCTGAAGAAAGGTAAGAAGTTGGACAAGTTCGAGGCTAGATCCGTCGATGGTATTTTCTTTGGTTACGTATCTCATTCTAGAGCCTTTCGAGTGCTCAATCTTGAAACTAACCAAATCGTGGAGACTTGCGAGGTAACCTTCGACGAGACACAGCCACGTAGTCAGCTTGTTTTTGAGTGTGCAGGTGACGACGAACTTGGCGAGGAGATTTTCCAGGAGGAGGAGCATGAACATGGAGATGATGAAGATGGCGGTGTGGTGCCCGCGGCTGAGCATGTACCTACTACTTCGACTACGGTGGTGGACGGCCCCTCTCCCACACCTACAATGACAAACCCAGATCAAGGCGAAGCTGCTGTTGAGGGGGAGGTAGCATCAAGGTGAGAACCTCCCCGGCGAGTTCAAGTGGATCACCCAGCTTCGAGAATCATCGGCGACATCAATGAACGTACTACACGGTCGAGGGTTCGGAACAATTCTCATTTCGCTCATGCTGCTTTTGTTGCCACCTTTGAGCCCAAGGACATTGGACACGCGCTATCTGATCACAATTGGGTTAATTCGATGCATGAGGAGTTGGAGAACTTTGAGAGAAACCAAGTTTGGGAATTGGTTAACCCTCCCCCAGGGTGTAAGCCGATTGAGACAAAATGGGTGTGGAAGAACAAAGAGGGAGAGAAAGGAGAAGTGGTGAGGAACAAGTCAAGACTTGTTGCTCAGGGGTACTCACAGAAAGAGGGGATCGACTATGAGGAGAGCTTTGCTCCCGTAGCTCGTTTGGAGGCGATCAGGATCCTTTTAGCCTTTTCCGTAGCTAAAGGGTTCAAGTTGTACCAGATGGATGTCAAGAGTGCTTTCCTAAACGGTGTCTTGGAGGAAGTAGTGTATGTGAGGCAACCACCGGGGTTTGAGAGTGAGAAGTACCCTCACCGGGTGTACAAGTTGAGGAAGGCGCTGTATGGGCTGAAGCAGGCGCCTAGAGCTTGGTACAGTAGGTTGAGGGGGTTCCTGTTTGAGAGAGGGTTTGACATGGGGAAGGTCGATCATACCTTGTTTCTCCTCAGGCAGGGCAGAGATATCCTGATTGTGCAGGTATACGTGGATGATATTGTCTTTGGTGGCTCGTCTAACTCTCTTGTTGCAAGGTTTGCAGAAGACATGAGCAGGGAATTTGAGATGAGCATGATGGGTGAGTTGCAGTTCTTCCTCGGGCTACAAATCAAGCAATCAAAGGAAGGAACATTTGTGCACCAAGCTAAGTACACCAAGGACATAGTGAGGAAGTTCAAGATGGAGGACTCCAAGGCCATGGCGACACCTATGAGTACGACTACAGCTCTTTATGCGGACGAGGAAGGTGAACACGTGGACCAGAAGGAGTACCGGAGCATGATCGGGTCACTCCTCTACTTGACGGCGACAAGGCCGGACATCCAATTCTCGGTATGTCTGTGCTCGTTTTCAAGCGTCTCCGAGGACTTCGCATCGGCAAGCATTCAAGCGCATATTCAGGTATTTGCGTCATACTCCCGACTTCGGCCTTTGGTACTCCGCGTCTTCTTCTTTGGCTCTTCATGGATTTTCGGACGCGGATTTTGCCGGGTGTCGGTTGGATAGGAAGTCCACTTCCGGGACTTGCCAGTTCTTGGGTTCTTCTTTGGTGTCTTGGTCTTCCCGCAAACAGTCAAGTGTTGCTCAATCCACTACTGAGGCAGAGTATGTGGCCGCAGCTAGTTGTTGCTCTCAGCTCCTTTGGATCACATACACCATGAGCGACTTTGGTGAGGAGTATACCCATGTCCCACTTCAATGTGATAGCACAAGTGCCATAAGCGTTGCAAAGAACCCAGTGCTCCACTCCAAAACCTTCATGGTGAGATATTGAGAGAGGGATGGATGATCGGGAGGCAAGCTAGACCTTGTATGAACCTTCATGGTATGTATAGATGATTCGGCGTGGTTCCTCAAGGCCTGATTGTGTCTCTCCCGTTTTCCCTTTTTGGTGATTTTTGGAGCCTTTTCTTGGCGATTTTCTTGTGGCGGTTTTGAGACCTTTCTCTTTGGGATTTGGTGGGGTATGTATACACGAACCCTTCGAGGTTCTTTTCCTTGTGATTCCCTTCCCAAATCTGTGTGTAAAGGGGCTCGATTTTGGGGTTTTCTTTGGTTTAGGGTTAGAGTCATTCTTGGTGGAAATCCTTCGATTCCTCTTGATTTAGCAAGTTTTGGTGGACCAAATCGTGACTATGGAATGCCCATGAGGTACTCTTACTATCCCCAAAGTCTTGTGCGAATCCGTGGAGCGAATCGGGAGATCGAGATTTGGATTTGGAGGAGTTGACCCGCGGGTTGCTGCTCATCCCGAGCACCCAGGTCCTGACCGGTCTGACCGGTGCCTCTCACCGGTCTGACCGGTGCCGGCCCCCTGTTGGGTTTTGCTCGGGTGAACGTCTTGGTGAGTTCCCTAGTCTCTGGGTTTGCTGCTGCTTCGAGTTTGGAGTGTTTTGGAGCTCGGAGGTTGATCTCTTGGATTTGGGGTTTCCATGCTTGGACCAGTCTGACCGGTGAGCTGCACCGGCCTGACCGGTGTAGGAGCTTTCTGTGGAAATCTTCAAGTTCTGCTCGGGTGACCCGGCTCGGGGTCCAGGGTGACCCGGTGTGTCTCTGGAGGGTGTCAGGTGATCCGGCGGCTTAGTCCGGGTGGTCCGGCCTTGGCCAGTCTGACCGGTATAGGTGACCGGTCTGACCGGTGTGGTCAGTGGCTGCTTGAGTTGCTTGTTCCGCTGCGTTCTCGAGTAGGTCTCGGTGGCTGTTGGTTCCTAGGACCAGTAGCACTCCAGTGGCTACGTGGTCTTGGCCAACTTGGGTAGTTGAGTCGGAGACGTATTTTGGTTAGCCGTGTTCATCTTGTTGGAGTAACCATCTCCTTCGAGAAGAATTTTTATCGACTCCCATTCACTCCCCCCCCCCTCTCTGGTCGCCAGTTCGGTCCTTCAAAATCAACTAGGATACCACCACAAAGTTCAAGGCCATGGATAAGGTGTTGGTGAACATAGACGGCAAAGTGACGGAGGTCGGAAGCTCCAACCATCAAGTGCTCAACATGATGAAGATGCTCGAGACGCAAGTGGGTCAACTTGCGGGGCGTCTAACCACTAGTGAAGGAAGATTGCCGGGACAACCTCAAGGTCCCAAGACGGTGAAGGCAATTTAAACACGTTCGGGAAAGGAAACCGAAGATCCGGAACATTCCGCGGGAGCTAGAAAGCTAAATCATCTACCGAAGCGGAAGTTGCTAAGGGGAAGGTTACCGAGATTGTCACTGAGGAGCTGGAATTTGAGATGCCGGGAGAAGATACAAAGATACCACTTTTTAAGCCACGCTACTTTCGAGGTTAAATTGATGGCCATTTTGAGAAATTTGTGGAAGTGGTGCGTAGATTGAGCAACAACATGCCGCTATTAGATGCTCTCCAAGTTCCTACCTACTCTCATTACTTCAAAGACATTCTTGCAAATAAATATGAGATGACAATACTCGAGATGGATCATGTTGAGATGCCCGAGCAATGTAGCGCTGCTATTGCTAATGGAGTTGAGAAGCAAGGAGATCCCGGATGCCCAACCATCCCATGCTCGGTCAGTTCATTCAAGTTTGAGAAGGCCTTGTGTGACCTTAGAGCAAGTGTAAGCATCATGCCAAGAGAGGTGTACGAGAAGCTACACCTACTGGAGCTAGAGCCTACGACGATGTGTTTGGAGTTGGGAGACAACTCCATCCGCTATCCTTTGGGTATCGCCGAAGATGTGCCTGTGAGAGTTGGACATCATTTTTACCCCTGTTGACTTCGTGGTGCTTGAGATGGGAGAGAGGGAGAAGCCGCCACTCATCCTTGGGAGGCCTTTCCTCATGACCGTTGGAGCTACTATCGATGTCGGCAAGGGGGAGATCAAGTTCGACATTAACGGCGAAAGGAGCGCGTTCAAGTTTCGCCCACGCTTTGAGGTATGCAACATGATCAACGATAAATATGTTCCGCCTCATCATTGCTTTATCTAGGAGGAGCCAAAGAAGAAGGAAGAACCGAAGAAGAAGGAAGCGAAGATAGCCAAGGAGGTAGTTGCATCCGTCGAGATCAAGGAACAAAAGCCGCCTGTGAAGACAAAAAGTTGACTAAGCCGAAGAATAAGTCTGCGCCCAAGCTAAAGATGGTGCAGAAGTGGGTACCCAATATTGCAACGCCCGCAAAGAGTGTTGATCCGAAGTGAACAAGTGAAGGAGTCTAGCTATGGACTATAAACGAAGCGCTAGGCGGGAGGCAACCCATTCATCGAGTCAAGAATAAGCTACCGGGAGGACAACCTGATCAAGATTTTTCGAGTCTTTCAAGTAAGTTTGTTTAAATTTTTGCCACATAAGACATTCTGTAAACTCTTAAGCGGTTGGACAATATTTAGGGTTATGATATGTGCTTGGGTATTTTATTTGGATTTTATCTCGATCATGAACCAATGACATGAGCCATCCTATGTGTTATTTGCTTCTTTTTTGAGAAACCCAAACCAAAAATTCAGAACCTACCGCAACCTTCCATTCTCTTCATGATGTTAAGGTTGACTTGTTTTACATGTTAAAAACACACGAGTAGGGCCACGCTATGTTTCTAGATGATTTTTAATTTTTAACACATGGTAGGACTCACGTGAACCTAGGAAACTTGAATTTTTGTTTTATTAAAATTCATATCATTTGGTTTCTTTAGAATTAGAATTTTTCTAAGCCTCACTTGATTTTATTTTATTCAAAATCTTTCTCTCACATTTAGCCAAAATTAGAACCTAATGGAAAAGCTTGCTCTCAACTAATGGAAGCAATCTATACCGGTGTGGTCAAAATAAAAGTAGTCAGAAAACTTTTTCGACTTATATTTGTTTTTGATGCCTAAAAACTCCTCTAAATATATTTGAACTCATTGCTAACTCTGAGTTAATTTTTATTTTTCGAAATTAGAAGAGTGCTTAGCATCTAAACATGATCAGGGGAGGGTTTTGAGTTTACCTAACCACACAAGCACCATGATGCATCACGGGAAGTCCCTCCATCATTTAACATCATGGCACATGCAAATGACAAGCATGGGGGGCAGTCAAGGCATTGTTTTGCAAGATTCCCATGGAGGCATGTGAGGCAAGGAGGCATGGAAGTGACACAAAGCAAAGTAATCAAGTTAGAGACTCAATTATGCAAGCAAAGGAGTGGACGAGAGAGTTTGGGCGGTGCAACCTCGTGGAGCACGCAGGCACAAACCAACAAAGAGGCATGGAGTACACTGGAGAAAATTGGAGGTGAGAGGAGCAGCAGGCCACCTAGGCCGCTTAGCCCAAGCCGGCCAGCCTGCCCTTTTTATTCACCCCCTGGTGTTCGTCTTCCTCAGGTAAGTCTCCCATCTAGATGCTAGTTTGTGTTCTTGAGCTCCAAGTCCAAAACCTCTAGAAACTTTGCAAAACATTCGAGCTTAATTTCATCCACCAAAAATTTACCATAAATTTCACCCTTCCATATACTTCCTTTGTGTGCTATATTTCCAGCTAGAAACCTCGGGTATATTTGTTGAGAGTTAGTTCAGCGACCATGTGGAAGGTGGCCTCTAGCCTCCTTTCTAGGAAGACACGATCATCATCGAAGGCACCATCAACAAGTTCTTCGAGGAGGCACTCGGTCTCCGAGTCTCCCCGAAGCATGGAGGAGGACACGACACCGCTGAGGAGCGACACCTTGCTCCTTGGTGGCATGAGGAGCATGCAAAGTTCGTCCATGCGGCACACCGAACCGCAAAGGCACACAGAGGAGCCGCCCGTCCGACCTTGTCATTCAACACGTTCATCCGCTCCACATCCATATGTCCCTCAATATTCCAAATTTGGTTTCACCATCAAGACGGAGGAGGAGGAGGAGGAGGAGAAGCTTACTCGCCTTGAGAAGAGGATTGTGGCAAATGTCGACTTCGGTGATCAAGCTCTCCAAGTGTTGGGTGTTCAAGCGGATATTTATCAATTGTTGGGCAACCTTGGGTGGGTGCAATTTTCCAATGGAGTTGGGGCACACACCCATCCAAAGAAGAAGACGCGGAGTACCAAAGGCGGAAGTCAGGAGTGTATCGCAAATACCTGAAGATGCGCTTGACTGCTTGCCGATGCGAAGTCCTTGGAGACGCTTGAAAACGAGCGCACAGACATACCGAGAATTGGATGTCCAGCCTCGTCGAGTACAGGAGTGACCCTATCATGCTTCGATACTCCTTCTGGTCCACGTGCTCACCTTCCTCGTCTGCATCAAGAGCTGTAGTCGTACTCATCGGCATCGCCATGGCCTTGGAGTCCTCCATCTTGAACTTCCTCACAATGTCCTTGGTGTACTTGGCTTGGTGTACAAACGTTCCTTCCTTCAACTGCTTGATCTGGAGCCCAAGGAAGAACTGCAACTCGCCCATCATACTCATCTTAAATTCCCTGCTCATGTTTTCTGCAAACCTTGCAACCAAAGAGTTAGACGAGCCACCAAAGACAATATCATCCACGTACACCAGCACAATTATGATCTCTTTGCCCTACCTGAGGAGAAACAAGGTCTGATCTACCTTCCCCATCTCAAAACCTCTCTCAAACAGGAACCCTCTCAACCTACCATACCAAGCTCTAGGCGCCTGCTTCAGCCCATACAGTGCCTTCCTCAACTTGTACACCCTATGGGGATACTTCCCACTCTCAAACCCCGGTGGTTGCCTCACGAACACTTCTTCCTCCAAAACACCGTTTAGGAAAGCACTCTTCACGTCCACTTGGTAGAATTTGAACCCTTTAGCCACGACAAAGGCTAGAAGGATTCTAATCGCCTCCAAACGGGCTACGGGAGCAAAGGTCTCCTCGTAGTCTATCCCCACTTTATGTGTGTACCCTTGAGCAACAAGCCTTGACTTGTTTCTCACCACTTCACATTTCTCTCCCTCTTTATTTTTCCACACCCATTTTGTCCTAATCGGCTTACACCCCGGTGGAGGCTCCACTAACTCCGAAACTTGGTTCCTCTCAAAATTTTCCAACTCCTCATGCATAGAATTGACCCAATTGTGATCAGATAGCGCATGTCCAATGTCTTTGGGCTCAAAAGTAGCAACAAAAGCAACATGGGTAAAGTGAGAATCATGGAGCATCGTCCTGTGGTAAATCCTGTTCGACACATAGCACGCGGTATTGACCGCCTCAGCCCAGAACCTTCTCGGAGTCCTATGCTCATCGAGCATCGTCCGAGCCATCTCACACAGGGTTCTATTTTTCCTTTCCACCACACCGTTCTGGGGAGGCGTATACGGACTAGAGAGCTGGTGTTCAAGACCCATATCATGGCAAAAGGTTTCGAAATGAGAGTTTTTAAATTCAGAGCCATTGTCACTACGGATCGCTCGTATGGCACTCCGTGCATCTCGTTCTTCAACCTCAAGACAAGATCTCGAACAAAACTAAACATCTCCCCTTTCTCCTCCAAAAAGAAAACCCAAGCATATTGAGAGTAGTCGTCCACCACAACTAGGACGTACCACTTCCCACCCATAGATCTCACATGAGCTGGGCCAACAAGGTCCATATGGAGCAGCTCGCATGGACGCTCCGTCATCACATCGGTGAGGGGTGGATGGGAAGAGGCTACCGTCTTGGCATGCCTACACGGCGCACAAACCAACTCTTTCTCAAACCTCAACCGTGGCAATCCTCGGACTAAATTGAGTTTACTCAAGCGAGACAAAAGGTCAAAGCTTAAGTGACCCAACTTCCTATGCCACTTCCACAACTCACTCGAAGAACCAGCCAAAAAGCAACGAGCCACAACAGAAGACTGAGAGAAATCCGCTCGGAAAACTTGACCCTCGGGAACGACCATGCAGATTAGGTCCCCTCGAGAATCCAAAATTCAAGAACCACCAGGACGAAACAACACCTCAAAACCCTCATCCAACAGCTGGGACACGGAAAGCAAATTGAACCCGAGCGATTGAACAAGAGCAACACGCCTGAGAGTGACTTTGTCACTTATCTTAATCTTACCTTCTAACATCACACACCCTCGCCCATTGTCCCCAAAAGTGATGTATGTCTTGGACACCACTAGGACGAGACTTGAGAACCACCCCTTGTCTCCGGTCATATGCCTCGAGCAACCGGAGTCAGTCAGCCAAACGTTCCTCAAGTCTCCCACCTGAAATTAAAAAGCGAGCACGTGAGTGAACAAACGACTGAGCACTGGGGTTAGTACCAAAAGAGTAAAACCAGTGCCGAGCCATTTGCTCCAAAGTGGGGTTAGCACAAACCATATCATCACGCCTATCAAAGCTACCACCACGAAAACCACAACGGGAACCACCACGAGGGAACCAACCCTGTCTCGCTGGAGGAGAATGAAAACCACGAAAGGAAGACCGTGGACCGTTCCTCCTCTCAAACTCAAAGCTACGACTCCTCCCACCATCGTATTGAGCACGAGGTGGAGAACGTCTAGCAAACTGACCACCACCAGACTCACCATGCCAACCACCAGTACCACAACCAAAGGAACTGAACCGAGCATCCTCACGAGCACAAAAACCAAACTGCCTGGCACCCAGACCAGCACCGGTCTGACCGGTCCCCCTGACCAGTCTGACCGGTGGTGCTCGGCCAGTAGCACCACCTGCCACCTTTCGATCTCCCCAAGCCGAAACCGTCCTCACAATCGCCTTGGCCCTGGGCATTTGCATACGAGGCTCAGGTGCACCATTCGAGGGGCGGTACCTGTCCTTGTTAGCCACTCCTCAGCCATTCTCTCCTCACGCTTCCTCTTGAAGCAAAACTCACCCTTGTGACCATATCTCCCACAATAGTCACAATGAAACCGTATGAGCTTAGGTTTAGGCTTGGGTTGGGGCTGCTCACTTGGTTTCTCCTCACTCGGCTTCTCTTCCGGTTTCTCCTCACTAGGCCTCTCACCCTTTTTCCCAAAGAACTCATTCCCTAAGTTGCTCTTGAACTTGATGGGTTTTTGGAAATCATTTGTGGGGTGAGGGAATATGGGTGGATCTAGAGTTGTGTCAAGTTTGTTTCTCAATGGTTTGGCTTAGGAGCATAGGCATTTTTGTGGAAGGTTTTTGGTGGAGCTTGGATATCACCAATCTTCTCTCCTCCCTCACCACTACACTCTCCAATCTTATCCAACCCAAGCGCTTGTCCATCATAGCGCTTGTATGCCTCCATCATCATCCTAAGCTGTGGTTCATGACCCGACAACCAACCCATCATTTTTCTCAACTCATCGTTTTCATCCTGCAAGCGATCAACATAATGTGCAAGTTCCAGATTTTTTACAGCATGCAATTCACAAGTAGAGCAAGAAGTGGGAACATGTGCTTTCAACTCAACCTCAAGAGAAACAATGTAAGCACGCATCTCATCAATCTTTCCATGCAAAACAAGGCAAGAAGTGCAAGCACCTAGCAAAGCCGGTCTAGACTTAAGCTCAGCCACTTCAACCCTAAGCACATTTAGTTCCTCACACTTGGAGACATGCTTTTCCTTAAGAGGAGTAAGATCAGCTAGGAAAACAGAGCAATCAGCACAATCAACCTCATCAGAAACAACAGGTGAAGCCTTAAGCGAATCAATTTCAAGCTTAGCATCTAGGTTCTGTGTTTCTAGCTCAGCCACATTAGTCCTAGCATCCTCAAGCGAGGCCCTAAGCTCCTTTCTCATCTTCTTCGCCTCTCTAAGCATGTCATCACGATTATCAAGCAATTTTCCTAGCTCCTCATTCTCCTGACGCAAGAAGGAAAGCTCGTCACGTACCTCATCCTCGGAGTCGGAGTTCGAGTTGCTCTTGTGACTCTTCTTGCTCCGGAGCTACGTGCCATGCTGCAGAAGCCATCTATCACGTAGCACCTCAGCCTGCTCAAGTTCTTGGATGACTTCTTGTTCTTGCACCGATCATCTTCGTCTTCACTGCTACTCGAGCTCGAGGTAGAGTACGCGGAACTGGAGTCGACGTCGCTCGCTCCGACCATCGCTCGGGCCTTGCCGTGGCCGTCCTTCTTCCTCAATCGTCGCTCATCCTTGTTCTTGTGCTTGTGCTTGTGCTTGTGATCACACCTCGATCAGTACTTGCCCTCTGTCTTCGACCGGTGCTTGTAGTTGTCCTTGTTCTCCATCTTCTCGGGGCAGTCGACGATGAAATGTCCCGGCTTGCCGCACTGAAAGCACGTCCTCGTGTTCCTCCTTGTGTTCACCCGGTTCTTGTGCATCCTCTCGAACCTCCTGGTCAGCAGCGCCAACTCATCCTCTCCAAGCACGTCAAACTCCTCATCTAGAAAAGATATCAACGAGGACAAAGAGTACACCCGAGAGGATGGGTTAGCATTAGACTTAGCACCTGAGCTACCGACGAGAGCAAGACTATGGGAATCAGTCGGGCTCTCAAGACGGGTTGTCACACCACGATCCACCTCTGCTGACTTGAGCTTAGAGAACAGCTCGTCTACTGTCAGAGTGTCATACTTCTCGGACTCAAGAATTGCCTCGCCCTTTCCATCCCAAACTGTACGATCCAAAGCGTGCAAGAGCTTCACAGCTCTGTCATGATCAACGTACGGGAGCACGACCACATTAGTCCTCATGTTGTTCACAATCACCGTGAACTGCTGGACCATGGTGTCAATTGACTCACCTGGGAGATGAGTGAAGTTCTCGTACTTTCTTCGGTAAGTCGCGTACAACCGAGCCTGAACCTGAGCGTTCCCAGTGTGAGCATTCTACAACTGCTCCCAAAGACTACAAGCCAAGTCCTCTATCTGAACCCGATCGAATTCAGATTGACACAGAGCACGAAATAAGTAGTCGACCGCCTTGTTGTTGGCGTCGTGCATGTCCCTCGATCTCGGAGCAAGGAAGTTAATTGGATGAACATAAGCTGTGTTCACCGTAATGTCCCAAAGGATCTGACCCTTACCGCAGAGGAAAGCTGCCATCTGCCTCTCCCACATTTGGTTGTTTTTGCCATTGAAGTGTGGAGGACCCGATCCCCGTTCCTGGTACGCCATCCTTGGATCTTAGACTGGTTAGAATCACGAAGATCCGTAACCGGCTCTGATACCACTTGAAGGACCGAACTGGCGACCAGAGAGGGGGGAGTGAATGGGAGCCGATAAAAATTCTTCTCGAAGGGGATGGCTACTCCAACAAGATGAACACGGCTAACCAAAACACGTCTCCGACTCAACTACCCAAGTTGGCCAAGACCACGTAGCCACTGGAGTGCTACTGGTCCTAGGAACCAACAACCACCAAAACCTACTCGATAACGTAGCGGAACAAGCAACTCGAGCAGCTACTGACCACACCGGTCAGATCGGTCACCTACACCGGTCAGACCGGTCCAGTCCAGATCTTCCGGACTGAGTCGCCGAAACACCCGAACCCCACCAGAGACACACTGGGTCACCCTGGACCCTAAGCTGGGTCACCCGAGCAGAACTTGAAGATTTCCACAGAAAGCTTCTACACCGGTCAGGCCGGTGTAGCTCACCGGTCATACCGGTCTAAGCCAGGAAACCCCAAATCCGCGAAACTGACCTCCCGAGCTCCAAAATAGACCAAACTCGAAATAGCAGCAAACCCAAAGACTAGGGAACTCACCAAGACGTTCACCCGAGCAAAACCCAATAGAGGGTCTGCACCTGTCAGACCGGTGGAAGGCACCGGTCAGACCGGTCAAGACCTAGGCGGTCGGGATGAACAGCAATCCGCCGGTCAACTCATCCAAATCCAAATCCCGATCTCCCGATTCGCTCCACGAATTCGCACAAGACATTGGGGATAGTAGGAGTACCTCATGGGCATTCCATAGCCACGATTTGGTCCACCAAAACTTGCTAAATCTAGAGGAATCGGATGATTTCCCCCAAGAACACCACTAAACCTAAACCGGAGAAAACCCCAAAATTGAGCCCTTTTACTCACGGATTTGGGAGGGGAATCAAAGGGAAAAGAACCACGAAGGGTTCATGCATACATCCCCCACCAAATCCCAAAGAGAAAGGTCTCAAAACCGCTACAAGAAAATCGCCAAGAAAAGGCTCCGAAAATCACCAAAAAGGGAAAACGGGAGAGACACAATCAAGCCTTGAGGAACCACGCCGAATCATCTATACATACCATGAAGGTTCATTCAAGGTCTAGCTTGCCACCCGGTCATCCTTCCCTCTCTCAAGATCTCACCATGAAGCTCTCAAGCTAGTCCTAAAGATCCTAAGGAAAATAGGAAGGGAAATAGCAAAAGCAAATGAGCTAGGGTTCCAAGAGATGGCTGCCATCCTCTCACCACTTGGGTTATATGGAGGCTAGCTGAAAGATGAAACTACCCCTATTACATTAAACTAAGATACACACCCCCGAGGGGCCTTTGGGGAAACGTCATCGTAGCACCATCGGATGGATGCCAGGTGACCACAAACTTGCTTAGCCTCGATGTAAGCCTTGCGAAACTGACGCGTGTCCTCCGCTTCGAAGTCTCCGGAACACGTCGTCGCACACCGGTCAGACCGGTGTACCCCACTGGTCAGACCGGTCCAGTGCTGCTGCCTCCGGTCTTCGGTCTTGGCTTTATGGATCAACCAAGGAACCCAGCGGTTTTCTGGTGAACCACTAGAAACCCCGCGAACTCGGTGTAGCCTCCACCAATCACCACTCATGACTCGGCTCCCACATAGTCCTGGCTCGACCTTGGTTTTGAGGCTCAACCAAGAAACCGTCCATGACTTCATCTTGCCATTCTTGCCACCATGCGGCCCGCACTTGACCCCGCTGGCCACTGGGTCCCTCGAGCCAAGCCTACTTGGCCTACCCGGCTACGACCTTTCATGCTTGCTCTTTACCTGCACCAACACCAGTCAAGCCGCAACTTGCACCTGCAATACTTAGCCAAGAGTCAGTCCACACAACGTTGTTAATCACTCATCATACCAGGAAGCGACCATCCACCGGTACTTGAACCACACAGGCTGTCCTAGCATGAAGTTTGTGTGGCCTTGCCATTTTGACATGTTTTGCTCATGTTTAGGACTTTGCTCATGAACTTGGAGGCATGCTTTTGCCTAAGAGCAGTAAGATCAGCTAGGAACATAGAGCAATTAGCACAATCAACATCATCAGAAACAACAGATGAAGCCTTAAGCTAGTCTAGCTCAAGTTTAGCATCGAGGTTTTGTGTTTCTAGCTCAGCTACTCTACTCCTAGCTAGCATCTTCAAGCGAGGCCCTAAGCTCCTTTCTCATTTTCTTAGCCTCTCTAAGCATGTCATCACGATTATCGAGCAGTTTTCCTAGTTCCTCATTCTCCTGGCGCAAGAAGGAAAGCTCGTCACGTACCTCATCCTCGGAGTCGGAGTCCGAGTCGTCCTTCTGGCTCTTCTTGCTGCCGGAGCTGTGTGCCATGCCGCAGAAGCCGTCTCTCGCGAAGCAAATAACCCGCTCAGGTTCTTGGACCCCTTCTTGCTCTTGCGCTGATCACCTTCATCTTCACTGCTACTCGATCTCGAGGTAGAGTAGGCGGAGCTGGAATCGACGTCGCTCGCTCCGACCATCGCTCGGGCCTTCATGCCGTGGCCGTCCTTCTTCCTCGATCTTCACTCGTCCTTGTTCTTGTGCTTGTGCTTGTGATTGCGCCTCGACTGGTACTTGCTCTCCATCCTCAACCGGTGCTTGTAGTTGTCCTTGTTCTCCATCTTCTCAGGGCAGTCGGCGATGAAGCGTCTTGGCTTGCTGCACTAAAAGCATGTCCTCGTGTTCCTCCTTGTGTTCACCTGGTTCTCGTGCATCCACTCGAACCTCCTGGTCAGCAGCGCCTGCTCGTCCTCTCCAAGCACGTCGAACTCCTCATCTGGCAAAGACATCAAGGAAGACAAAGAGTACATCCTGGTGGATGGGTTAGCATTAGACTTTGCACCTGAGCCACCGATGAGGGCAAGACTATGAGAGTCAGTCGGGCCCTCAATCTTGGCTGTCACACCACGGTCCACCTCAGCCGACTTGAGCTTCGAGAATAGCTCGTCTACCGTCAGAGTCTCATACTTCTCAGAATCTAGAATAACCTCGACCTTTCCACCCCAAATAGTACGATCCAACGAGTGCAAGAGCTTCATAGCTCTGTCATGATCATCGTACGGGAGCACGGCCACATTGGCCCTCATGTTGTTCACAATCACCGTGAACCGCTGGAACATCGTATTGATGGACTCACCGGAGAGATGAGTCAAGTTCTCATACTCTCTCCGGTAAGTCGCAAACAACCAAGCCTGAACCTGACTATTCCCAGTGTGAGCATTCTTCAGCATCTCCCAAATCCTACAAGCCAAGTCCTCTTTCTGAACCCGATCGAATTCGGATTGACACAGAGCACGAAACAAGTAGTCGACCGCCTTGTTGTTGGCGTCATGCATGTCCCTCGATCCCGAAGCAAGGAAGTTAATCGGATGAACATAAGTTGTGTTCACCGTAACGTCCCAAAGGATCTGACCCTTACCGCGGAGGAAAGCTGCCATCCGCCTCTGCCACATCTGGTAGTTCTTCCCATCAAAGTGCGGAGGACCCGATCCCCGTTCTTGGTACGCCATCTTTGGATCATAGACTGGTTAGAGTCCCGAAAGACCCGTAACTGGCTCTGATACCACTTGAAGGACCGAACTGACGACCAGAGAGGGGGGGGAGTGAATGGGAGCCGATAAAAATTATTCTCGAGGGAGATGTCTTCTCCAAAAAGATGAACACGGATTGACCAAATCACTTCTCCGTCTCAAGTACCCAAGTCGGCCAAGACCACATAGCCACTGAAGTGCTACTGATCCTAGAAACCAACAACCACCGAAACCTACTCGAGAATGCAGCGGAACAAACACTCGAGCAACACTTAGACCACACCGGTCAGACCGGTCACTGCCACCGGTCAGACCGGTCCTGTCCGGATCACCCGGACTAGACTGCCGTATCACACGACACCAACCAGAGACACACCGGGTCACCCGAGACCCCAAACCGGATCACCCGAGCAAGACTTGACGATTTCCACAGCACAACTGCGCACCGGTCAGATCGGTACAGCACACCAGTCAGACCGGTCCAAGCCTGTAAACCCCAAATCCAAATAACAGACCTCCCGAGCTCCAAACAGCACCAAAAACGACATAGCAGCAAGCCTAGAAACTAGGGAACACACCAGGACATTCACCCGAGCCAAAACCCAACAGGGAGCTGCACTGGTCAGACTGGTGGAAGGCACCAGTCAGACCGGTAAGGGCCCGGGTGCTCGGGATGAACAGCGAGCCGCGGGTCAACTCCCCCAAATCCACTTCCCGATCTCCCGATACGCTCCACGGATTCGCACAAGACTTTGGGGATACTAGGAGTACCTCATGGGCATCCCATAGCTACGATTTGGTCCACCAAAACTTGTTCAATCTAGAGGAAACGAAGGATTTCCACCTAGAACACCACTTTCCCAAAACCTAAGAAAACCCCAAAATCGAGCACCTTTACTCACGGATTTGAGACGGGAATCACAAGGAAAATAACCACGAAGGGTTGATGCATACATCCCCCGCCAAATCCCAAAGAGAAAGGCCTCAAAACCACCACAAGAAAATCACCAAAAAAAGGCTCCAAAAATCACCAAAAATGGAAAACGGGGGAAACAACAGAAGGCCATGAGGAACCACGCCGAATCATTTATACATACCATGAATGTTCATACAAGGTCTAGCATGCCACCCGATCATCCGTCCCTCACTAAGGATCTCACCATGAAGCACTCAAGCTAGTCCTAAAAATCCTAAGGAAAATAGGAAGGGAAAATAGCAAAAGCAAATGAGCTAGGGTTCAAGAGATGGCTGCCATCCTCTCACCACTTGGGTTATATGGAGGCAACTGAAAGATGAAATTACCCCTAAGACATAAAATTAAGATAGACACCCCCGAGGGGCAATTTGGGAATCTTCGTCGTAGCACCATCGGACGGATGCCCGACGACCGAAAACTTGCTTAGCCTCAAGGCAAGCCTTGCGATCCCGACGCGTGGCGTCATCGCACACCGGTCAGACCGGTACCCACCGGTCAGACCGGTCCAGTGCTGCTACAATTCGGTCTTCAGTCTTGGCTTTGCGGATCAACCAAGGAACCAGTGGTTTTGTGGTGAACCACTGGAAACCCCGCAGACTTGGTGTTGCCTCCCACCAATCACTACTCATGACTTGGCTCCCACGAAGTCCCGGCTCGACCTTGGTTTTGAGGCTCAACCAAGAAATCGTCCATGATTTCGTCTTGCTGTTCTTGCCACTATGCGAGCCGCACATGACCCCGCTAGCCACCGGGTCCTGCGAACCAAGCCTACTTGTCTGCTCCACACCTGGAGGCCTCGCCGGCATCAACCTTTCGAGCTTGTTCTTCACCTGCACCAGCACTAATCAAGCCGCAGCCTGCACCTACAATACTTAGCCAAGAGTCAGTCCACACAACATTGTCAATCACTCATCACACCAGGAAGCGACCATCTACCGGTCCTCGAACAACACAGGCTCTCAGCAACCCACGGGCGGACAGTCCGCAAAAACAACTTTAGCTCTTGAGACAAGATTTGGGGGATATGAGAAACGTCCCGAGGGGATGCTATGCCCAAAAACTTGAGGCCTCAAACTAACTAAATCGCCGAGAATCGATCACGAACCGAGCTCAAGAACAAAGCTAGGGAACCACCCGAAATCATTGAATCAGAGGCCAAATCCGGAGTTTGAGGGGTCAAGATCAAGCACTAAGATGCACAAGACATCTATCCATGATCCCCACAAATAAATCCGAACACAAATGCCTCAGAATCGAAGGAACAAGCCGCGCACAAAAATCCAACGAAAATAGCCCAAAAAGACACGAAAATCACTCGAGCCACAAGAAGGAAATCGACGCAACCATGAATGCTTCCATACACTTGGAGGTCAGATTCTCTACAAAATGTTGGAGAAAAATCTAGCCTAAAGAGCAGGGAAATGAGACGCAGTCCAGTTGGATGAGTTGCCCTGAAACCCTAGAGCTATATATATGAAGTCTCTCCGTGTTGGGCAAATGACCAAGCTACCCCTAGAACATAAAATGAGATACACACCCCTCAGGGGCAATATGGTCAAGTAGCACTCCTCTTCATCGGACAGCCACGCCTTCACTGCAGTCCGCGTCCTCCCGACGCAAGCCCCGCTATCCCGCCGCGTGTCCCCCGGCATCGAAGCTTCTCGGCGCACCCGGATCCCGTCTCCGCCCGCCGAGCCTCCGGTCTTGGTTTTGTGGCTCAACCAAGTAACCTGACGGTTTTGTGGTGAACCGCCGCAAACCCCGCGTGCAGACTTCAGTCGTGAGCCTCTACCCTGCACTAGCTCCAGTCGACGACTTCATTTTGCTTTTCTTACCACCATGCGGCCCGCACTTTATCCCGTTCGGCCACCGGGTCCATCGAGCCGAGCCTTCTTGTCTCTCCACTCCTCGGAGGCCCCGCAAGGCTAAGGCCTTTCGCGCCCGCTCTTCACCTGCACCAACGCAAATCAAGCCGCAACCTGCACCTGCAATACTCGGCCAAGAGTCAGTCAACACCATGTTGTCAATCACTCATCACAACAAGGAGCGACCATTCACCGGTCCTCGGACACTCCGATCCTCACATGGTCCTAATGAAATTGAGTACATGAATTGACCAAGAAGCATAGTTTGAGCCATCTAGAGCTAGAGGCTCAAAAGGTACCTCACTAGTTGTCGACATGACCAAAACTCCAAGCGGTTAAGCTCAAATCGGAGCACCAAGCTCTGATACCAATTGAAAGGACCTTGATGTCGCCTAGAGGGGGGGTGAATAGGCGTGACGACTGACTTAAACTTTTCGTCCGCGAAAACATGAACTGTCAGGCATCACCGGTCAGACCGGTGAGGCTGATCGGTCAGACCGATCCCTGGCTCTGCTCAGTAGGTGGCACCGGTCAGACCGTTGCCCTCCACCGGTCAGACCGGTGGGCCACAGAGAACCTGCAAAAATAGCTTCAAGCTCTTCTTGACTTCTAGCACGAACCAAACTTGGTGAGTGGCCTTGGTAGATGATCACGAGCAAGGTAGTGACCCCTACACACACATGTAGCACACCCAAGTAGATCGAAGCGGAAGCAAATCAAACAAGCTAGAAAACAACATAGAGAGGCAAACCACAAAGAGATGCAAGGATTTGTTTCCCAAAGTTCACCTCCCACTAAGGAAACGCTATGTCAACGTTGAGGAGCTTGTGTTGACGCGAAAATAGGACGTCACCTCCGCGCACAGCACACGTGACTCCCCGGTCTATAGCGAGGCATGCCAGCCAATCTGACCTGTTGATTGACAATGGAAAATATTAGGGATCGGCTAGAGAACCTGTGGCCTTTCAGCAGCACGTGTACCAACCAATCGACCGATATGAGTAAAGCGGGATCGACCGGCTTGAGAGCGATCGAAGCGCGGCTGCGTGAGCAAATAGATCGGCTGGAATCGGCCGATCGTGATGTCAGCACTCGAAAAGGTCGGAATCGGCTGCAGTGTTAGAAGCCGATAGGATCTGGATCGAGTGGGGTAATTGGTGATAATACCTAAAAACCACAAGAATTGGTACGAAAACTTGCAGATCTAGCTAATATCGGTAAGGGGTGAATAAAGAACTAGACGAAACCTCAGCGATGCGCCTGGAGGTTAAAGTCTAGTGTTATTCGGTAAAATGGTACTCACAAGCTTGCCGGAGATCGATCGATGCAGCCCGACGAACTTGAAGGACAGCGTTGTGGAAAAGGAAAAAACACAATGGCGAAGTCGCCGAAAAGTAGATGCTGTGAAAGTAGATGCTGTGAAAGTAGATGCTGTAAAGTAGATGCTGTAAAGTAAAGGGTTTGCCCGGAGGCAGTTTGTTTGATATTGGTGTGTACACCTTTTCCCGACCACGCAGGGTCGCTATTTATATCCTGAGGACAACCCGACTCCTAGCCGATCACGACACTGTTTACTTGTATCTAAAGAAAGACAAATACTACTAAAAATAGAAAAAGACTCTCGTAGGAGTTTAAAACTCCCTAAAACTGACTCTTCGACCCATTGCCAATCGTGGATTGACCCGCCTCCACCGTGCTTTCCTTTTGGCGTATCTTCTTGATTGCCGCCTTCTTCTTTCCATCGGTCGATCGTCCATTTGACCATCGGCCGATCAGTTTGACTTGCTGGTCCATCGACAGATCTGAGCCCCCTCGACCATTGGCGAATTCTGTTGACCATCCTTCTCTCTCTTCCATCGGCCGATTGCACTCTGTTTTTCATCGGCTGCTTCTCCTTACCCTTTTTGACCTATTTTTCCAAAAAATGGTGTCAACACATGCCCCCCAGTTTCAGAGTAAATAATCTTTTGCTCAGAAATCTCCTCGAATCCGTTATCTTCCTTGATTCGAAGTCGGCCGAAGAATCCAAACAAATCTTAGGGGCCATAAATACATCTGCCTCAGCTCTCTTTTCCCCAAATCTTGTTGCTTCAATAGTTCAAGCTTCCGGACGACGAACCCTAAGCTCTAGAGTTCTTTCGATTCATGGCATCTTCAAGTTCTGCTGGAGGTCCTCATTCAGCTCCTGCGCCCCTAAAGGCGTCTCTTTCTTCAGTTCCCCTGGTATTTCCCCTGCTCTTCTGTTTTTATTTGTCTCTGAATGCTGCCATACCACTTTACCTAGATTCATTTGATTTCTTCAGGAACTTAGATCCAATCTTACCATTCCCATTGATGATAAGCCTGGGCTCACTTTTCTTGGACCAATGGGTGATGTTGACCCTACTGAGATGATCAACTTTGAAACTAGTCGAATCCCTTTTAAACATGCTTCCTTGAATTTGGCCGATTGGGATGGTTGCTTTAGATCTTGGACGGGGTACGCTAAAGGATGGAGAAATTGGTACCATAGGGTATCTGCTAAGAACAGGGGTTCCTGGGAGAAATATAAGATCAATCAATGCATCACCCTGTCTTTGTCTCATATGTCTCGGAACGAATCTCTCCTAATAGCTACCTCTTATTTTTCTTCTGATGCTCTTAATGCCTTCTTATTTGATCATGGGCTAATGACCCCAACTTTGCCTGATGTCCTTCTGTTGACTAGTTTGGATATTTCTTCCTCAGACGCCCTCTTCAGTTGTTGTGACCTTAAACTTTCCCACTGTTTAAAAACCAAAAATGTGGGTGGCTGGTCGGGATATATCTCTGAGCATATGAAGGAAGGCACCGTGACTGACAGAGAACATGTGGCTTGAAAAATTCGTCTTTTGTGGCAAATCTTTCGGCCCTACTTCCAATTATCAGATTGTAGCCGAATGGTTAGCCATTGGGTCTTCGATTCCTCTCGGCAAATACCTTTTGGGAGCGGTGTACAATATCCTTCATCAAGTGGCAGTCAGCCTGTCAACCAACTCCCCAATAGGTACTCCAGGAGGTCCTTGGTGGTTTATCAACATGTGGCTAAATCTTCACCTCCGAGATAGATTGGAACAAAATATCTTTGATATGCGTTTTCTAGGAGATCAGCCCGATGGTACTCCGATTGTTAAATGCCAATGCATGAATTTTGGAGAAGTGGTTTCTGTATTCCCAGGACATAAGAAGACCCCATCTCGTATAGCAGAACATTTTAGGAGCTTTTACCTTGGCTTTAATCCAGGATCCATTATCTGGTTTGCATATACAGATGATGAAAACAATTTTGAGGCCTTGTTCAGCTTTGACGATATTCACAGAGATGATGAAAACAGGATTGCCTTTGTGGAGATGATCAAACCAGGGCTCCTTCCTTCTTGTGTCTTTGGAAAAGATCAATCGACTACTTACGAATTTTATAATCCTTCAGTGAGTGCTCGCCAGCTGGGGTTTGGTCAGTTGCCGATTGGTCTCTACTTTTCTGATTTGATTAAACCACGAGAGATTATTCCTAGTGGTACTCATTATCGGTGTCTCCTGGACCATGTTCCTGATTCTGCCACCATCGATCTTGATTCCTGGAAGTTTTCCAGCTTTTCTTCTCCCGTCTTCAACATCTGGTGGGCGGAATGGTGTGATCATCTTTTCTATGTTTCTCCAAGAATTTATTGTGAGAAGTTGGACTCCGCGTATCATGCATCGGCTGATGAGGTAATCTTCTTTTGATCAATTTATGTATTTGCTTGACTGTACCCAGATTGCTTCATCCTTTTCCTTTTCAGCCTAAAATTACAGAGCCTCCTGCTGTCAGTAGAAGTGGCAAGCCGATTCAATATTGGCCACCAAGACGGGTACCATATATCAGCCACAAGGCTCCTTTGATCTCCTCAGTCATGCAGGGTCCTGCTCCAGACAAACTACTTCTGTCATCCCTCAAGAGGAAAAGCAGGACTAGCAAGGTTCTCTCTCGTAGAACAAAGAAGAAAATTGACACAAAGGTTGTCGATGCCTCTGATATGGCCAGAGTATTAGCAAGTGCCTTCAAGGTACTGACTTTTACCCTTTTCCCTTTCCCTTTTGTATTTTTTGATTGATCATCTTCTTTTTCTGCCCAGTCTTCAAGTCAATCAACACAAACTAGTAATGATGATTCTGATCAAGGTCCAGTTCTGGAGCCAATTCAAGAAGCTTCAACTGATGATACTTTGGTTGAGCTGTCTAAGCAACCTGAACCAGATAAAGTCATGGAGAATTCGGTTGATAATACCCTGACTTCATTGATCGAACAACCTGAACCTCAGAGGATCAGTGTCTCAGATGCTCCTGTTAGTCAACTTCGGCGTTCTCCTGAACAGGCCGATTTTCAAACTGAACAACCAACTGAGGTACAATCTTCATTAGTCACTTCCTTATTACTCTCATCTTTGCTTATCCTTGTCTTTGTTCAGGATGTGGTTGAGATGCCAATCAAGATCCAAGACAAGCTTTTGGATGATTCCCAGCTAAACTAATCGAGGTGCTCCTATTACTCAATCAGGACATTGGCCAACTTGTACAAGATGCTGAGCCGATCAGGGTTATTTTCAAGCAGATTCAAAGCCAGTTGCCTAAAGACCTCAAGGCGAAGATGCTCCAAGTTGCTTTCATCAAGAATCGACAGCTCATAGTCCAGGAAGCCCAAGATCGGCTGGATGAAAGGAAGCGTCAAGAGCAACTTACCTAGGACAGGAAGAAGCTGGACAACAGTATGGCCGATCTTGACAATAGGATTGAATTCCTGGCTTCTTCTCGTTTTCATATTGTCAACAGCATTGATCGTCTGAAGAAACGTTGTGTTGATTTGATGAAAGAACTCGGTCAGGTTGAGCAAGACTTGGAAGCTGAAGAGCAGAAGCTTGCAGATCTTCCAGGCACTATAATCACTATGTGAGAACGGAAGGACTCCATTGCTCAGCAAGCCCAGGCTCTTCATGAACAAGAACAGCTGATTCTTGGTTCGGCCGATGCCGATCGCCAGGAGATAAAGGCGGTCGATCAACTACGTCTGGACCTCATCAATGCCATCCATCTTCTAGGCATAGTTTAAATTTTATTTGTAATTTTTCTAAACTGTGATTGGCCTTTACTGGCCAACTTCCAACGCTCTGTGTTAATTGTTTTGACCGAACGTTCCACTCGGCCTTTATAAGATGCCAGATCCCTTTAGTCCTTTGAATTGTTACCTTTCCTTTGCGATGGCTTCCTCTTCTTCCTCCTCCTCTGTGAATCAGGTTGGTTTTCTTCTACTTTTCTTCATTCTCATGATCTCTTTCCCTGATGCCTCTTCTTTTCTCAGTCCCCAAATCGTGATACTGTGGAAAGGATCATGTCGACCATCAATGCCTTTGGTGCGAATCGGCCAACCCAACCATCTAGACAAGAACGTGGCCTCTGTCTAGTGATCGCAAACGATGAGAAGAAGCTGGAAGTTTTTGAAGCTAGGAGGACTGCTCTCCTTCAGGGACTGGATCGTGTGGGTGAAGAGATAGCCCAAGTTAGAGCAGAGATAGATAAGGCAAAAAGCCTCTTTTGAATTCTTATGTACTATCAGCCGATGCAATCGGCCTTTTATGAATAAAATCATTGTCTCTTATGGGTTTCGATGGATCTGACTGTACTATTTCTTGGTAATAAATTTCCACCCATACTTGTAGGTGCTCTTTTATGATTTGGTTCAACTTCCTTGCTATAAAATGCAACTCACCTCTCAGGTGTTACCATATTCTTCTGAGTATGCATCGAATTAGCTTCCATTAGGAATAAGAGGCAAGCCTCCTCTAGAGTGCTTCCAGGAAAATGCAACTATTCTCATTCCTTGACAAGTTTCTTCTTGAAGTGTTCTTGCATCCAAATGATGCATCAAAGCTTGTCGTTGTTGCTGGAAATGTTGAGAGAGGGGAATCCTAATAGTCTCCTCTTCTGGAGTACAGAGTGGGGCCACACATTGTTATTCAATCCTCCTTCAAAGCCAACCCCTGACTTTCGGGAAATGCATCACTGCATGCCTGCCTATTGCCCAGTCTGAGACTTTCATGGGGAAACTATTCTAGCTTTGACTGCATCGGATGCTCTTCATTTCCCCTTTTTCAATTCCCTCTTGTAGTTATCCCTTCTTGCTCCTGGGGCTATAAATAGGCCTAGAGCTCGATGGAGAAGATACACTCATCGGCCATGGCGCAACCAACTTAGATAGATTATAGGCTCTTATTGTATGACTGTTCTTTTTTCTTCTCCCCCTTTCATGGCTAGAAGAATTCTTGTGAAGTAGTGTAGTGAACCCTCTTCTTCTTTGTCTCCTTTCGAAAAGCCAGGAGGCACTATAGCTAGAAGAATCCTTGCGAGGATCTGGCTTTAGGGGAAGGAGCAAGGTAGGGTGTCTTGCTACACATTTATCAGCGGAAGAGTGTGCCAAAGGAACGGCCATCTTGGTCATCAACTCGGACTCCTTCCGGCGGAAGATTACATAATCTGGCGAAGATCTTAGTCTTCCATTTCCTCTTCGCTGTGTCCTTCTCTCATTCATCGATTCAATATCCTCATCATACTAGAGATAGGACAACGCACCGCATGTAATCTTTAGATCTGAGTTGTAACATCATAGCTGTAAACCAAAACAGAAGAGATGAAAATGCATTCATTTTGTTCTGAAGGTGATACATGTATCGGCTACAACCGAATATATTAATCTTGTACATCGGTTTTACATTTTTTGCTCTAAAGGAGATTCTTTACAGATATCGGCTATTCTACTAGAAATGATTACACTTGCAATCGGCTACAGCTCAAAAACTCAATCGGCCGATAGGCTCGATATGACAATTAGCTTATACAACTGCTGGTATACTTGGGCGACCAATCCATCGGCGGCTGTGATTCGGTGCCGAAGCTTTCTCTTATTTTTCAATGATTTGATCCATTAACTTTCATTATCAGAGCCGACTGCTTGAACCGGCTTTAGTCCAGAATTGGACACTTTGAGATATTTGGTATCCCATGCTTTTCCTGATATGCAGCTCACTCGGTCATAGGTCCATCCCTGTGCTTCCGTAGCTGCTACTGTCAAGGAGGTTTCTCCTTGGACCACCTCCACTGAATCTCCGATCCATTGGATGATGCATTGATGCATTGTAGATGGTATGCAACAATTGGCATGTATCCAATCCCGACCTAGCAGTAGATTATAAGATCCCCTCCCTTTAATGACAAAGAAAGCGGTCGGAAGGGTCTTACTGCCGATGGTGAGCTCCACGTAGATTGCACCTTGAGCCGGAGAGACGTTTCCTTCGAAGTCCACCAGCATCATGTCGGTCTGGGTCAAATCTTCATCAGACTTCCCAATCTTGCGCAGCATGGTGTATGCCATCAGATTGACTGCTGCTCCTCCATCTACTAGCATCCTGGTGACTGGCTTCCCGTTGACGAAGCCTTTGAGAAAAAATGCCTTCAAATGCTGTCTCTTCTCGTCATCTGACTTCTCAAAGATGGCTTGTGTAGGTTCCAGTGTTAACTAAGCCATGCCACATTCTTCATCGGACACATCCGAATCAACAGGAGCCATGAACTCTTTTGGTAGGAAGACAACCATGTTTATATCAGCCTGTGGTTTGTCATCCTTTCCATCATCGGCCTTAGGCTTAGGGCGCCACACTTTAGACCGAACCTTCTTCTTGTCCAGCACGCATCTTTCTGCTTCTTCTTGTTGTTCTAGCTGGCGTAGGCGCTGGACTCTCCTTTTCTGGGACTTGGTCAAGCCATTTGGACACCATTGTGGATTGGGCTTCTTACGTGTTTGGCTTGATCCTTCATCATCCAGTTGCAGCGTGCGTCGACGCTCAGGAGCTCGGCACATGATATCCTCGTCAGGGACCAGAGAATTGGCCATCTTTTCTAGTCGATTGTTTGACTTTTCATTGACTCGGCCTCCCAGCCGATCATAAACGCTAGCCTTGCCCCCCAGCAGATCGTGAACACTAGCCTTGCCCCCCAGCTGATCGTGGACTGAGACCCGTTGATTGCTGAATTCACGGTGATCTCCAGCTGCAGATCTTCTGTCATCGAAGCAAACTCTCTTGTTGGTAGCTTGATCTCCAGCTGCCCCATTGCCTTCTGGACAATTCTCTGTTGTTGGTAGCTTGATCCCTTCTTCCCAGCAATACTTGAAGAATGGACATCTCCAATGTCCTTCGTTGCACCGTGCCCACTCTTCTCTTCTTTTTGCTTTCTCATGCCGATGTCGGAACTTGTTGATCAGCATCTGGGACGTGACAGGTCGGCGCGACTTCAAGTCTCCTTCAAGTAGCAACCCTTTTCCTTTGACATCAGCAGCGGTTGCTTGTACCTTGGGATCGACAGCTCCATTATTTTGAGCCGAATCAGACGTCAGCAGCTTAACACGTGATGTGTCTTTGCTAGACACCTCAACTGTGTTAGTTGGGAAGGGGTGCTGATCAATCTTCATCGGCTTTTCAGCTTTGGTAGGGTTTCAAATTTAAGTCTCCCTTGTTCAATAGCTAATTGGATCTGTTGTCTGAAGATCTTGCAATCATTGGTGTCATGCGACATTGCATTGTGCCATTTGCAATACTTCATCCTCTTCAACTCTTCTGCAGATGGTATGGTATGGAACTGGGAGAGTTTGATCTGCCCTTGCTGAAGCAACAGATCAAATATCTTATCGGCCTTAGTGATATCAAAGCCGAATTTTTCTGGTTCTTTCTTGCCAAAGGGACAGGACACTGTCTTCTTGCCTTTGACCCACTCTGCAAGTCCTATCATATTGTCTTCATCTTCTGAGTCAGAATAATCCACATAAGACACCTTCTTCTGAAAGTTTCTTCTAGGCTCATAGGACTTTGCAGTTTCCTGACTCATCCGACTGACCAGCTGGCTGAGACTCTCGAAGTCATGTGATGCATATTTCTCCCTCAAGGCTGGCAAGAGACCTTGGAAAGCCAACTCAACCAGTTGTTTATCTCACAAGTTTAGACTATAACACTTGTTCCTGACCTCCCTGAATCTCTGAACGAATCCAGCAACTGTTTCATCGTTCCTTTGCTTGAGTCTGGTCAGATCAGTAATCTTCATCTCATGGATGCCAGAGAAGAAATAATTGTGGAACTGTTGTTCCAAATCAAACCATTTGATAATGGAATTAGCTGGCAATGAGGTAAACCATGAGAATGCGGGCCCTGATAGAGATGAAGAAAACAATCGTATCCTTAGTGCATCAACGTTCCCTGCTTCTCCACATTGTATGATGAATCGAGTGATATGCTCCATTGTGGATGTTTCATCTTGCCCAGAGAACTTGGTGAAGTCTGGCATCTTGAATCTTGGAGGGAACAGTATCTGATCATAGCCAGATGGATACGGTGTCCTATACATGCAAGACTGTTGCTTGGGTTTTATCCCATATTGCTTCTGTAGCATCTCTGAGAAGTGGTCGATCAACTCTTGCTTCACATGAGACTTCAACTCAGCAGATACTTGTTCAATTGTTTGCATCTCAGCTGATGGAGTCTCTGGAGACTGTTCTTCTGAGGTTCTTGGCTGTGGATTTGGTGCAATTGATGTTCCTGCTCTAGAAGAACCTTGCGCATTTGGTTGACTTGTAATAGGTGGAGTTTGTCCGATCGGCTGACTAACCGATGGGGCTGGTTGATGCAAATTCAACTGGCTTGAGATAGCCAATTGATTTAGAAGCGTTTGTAGCACTTGTGCAGGATCCACCTGTGGAATTGCTGGCTGTCCTGTCACCCCTTGTTTGATCGGTTGCTGAGGCGATGACCTTGTATGAGCCACCATATTAGCCGGGGTTAAGACAGGCTGCATTGGCGTTGACTGTTGTAGTGGGGCAGTCTGCACGGGCATCCCTAGCGTCGGCTGCTGAGCCGATTTCTGAGGTTGAACATGAGCTTTTCTCTCTATCGGTATAACCATATGAGCGTGAGCTAGACTGATCTTGACTCTCTCAAAAGCCTTGCTCCCGTGATTGAAGTAGACAAATTCTACTCCCTCCTTGTTCATGTGCACAGTCCCTGGAGTACCTCCGAACATGGCTTGATAAGACTGCGGGTACTTCACTTCTGGAATTTCCTCAGGCCGGGGTTCGAAGAAATTTGAGATGTTAGTCTCAAAATGATCACGAGGCAAATCCCATCCTGCAAGCTTTCCATCCTGATTTCTCATGGCAGGATACTTTTGATTCTGCACTGAGAATGTCTGATCTTGGAGGTTGGACTGTGCTGAATGTGTTTGGATCACAGGCATTGTAACAGTAGGATCTTTGGCTTTATCTCCAATACCTTGATTCTGAATCAGCTGCGAGTCCGATGAAGAACCAGGAGCAGTTGCATTGACCTGTGGAGACGGTGAAATCCCCACTGTTGGGTCATCAATCGTTTGATCAATTCTGAATAGTATGTAGTACCCAGGTATCCTCCTTCTGCTCCTTTCTTGAGTGCTTCAGTCAGACAATTCTGAATAGTATTGGCAAAAACCTTAGATTGATCAATCATCGTTTGATGCATCACCTTAGTCATCATGTCTTGAAGCCCTTTTGGATCGGCTGAGAAGGTTACTTGCTTAGGTGTTGGCAAAGGATTCTTCTTGAAGACTCCACCCTTGGTTTGAACATATGATGCCAGACATAGTTCTTCATAATGCTTCATGTGAGCTTCAAACTCGATCTTGTCTGCATCCTTCAGCTGATCCCTGGTGATTGCTTGGATGTTGTCCGGATCAATCTCAGAAGTACCACCCTTCGTGTTCTTCGTCATAGTTGACTTCTTCGGGTCCCACCGGGCATGCCAAAAGTGTGTTGACGCGAAAATAGGACGTCACCTCCGCGCGCAGCACATGTGACTCCCCGGTCTGTAGCGAGGCGTGCCAGCCAATCTGACCTGTTGATTGACAATGGAAAATATTAGGGATCGGCTAGAGAACCGATGGCCTTTCAGCAGCACGTGTACCAGCCAATCGGCCAATACGAGTAAAGCGGGATCGGCCGGCTTGAGAGCGACCGAAGCGCGGGTGCATGAGCAAATAGATCGACTGAAATCGGCCGATCGTGATGTCAGCACTCGAACAGGTCAGAATCGGCTGTGGTGTTAGAAGCCGATAGGATCTGGATCGGGTGGGGTAATTGGTGATAATAGCTAAAAACCGCAAGAATTGGTACGAAAACTTGCAGATCTAGCTAATATTGGTAAGGGGTGAATAAAGAACTAGACGAAACCTCAGCGATGCGCCCGAAGGTTAAAGCCTAGGGTTATTCGGTAAAACGGTACTCACAAGCTTGCCGGAGATCGATCGATGCAGCCCGATGAACTTGAAGGACAGCGTTGTGGAAAAGGAAAAAACACAATGGCGAAGTCGCCGAAAAGTAGATGCTGTGAAAGTAGATGCTGTAAAGTAGATGCTGTAAAGTAAAGGGTTTGCCCGGAGGTAGTTTGTTTGATATTGGTGTGTACACCTTTTCCCGACCACGCAGGGTCGCTATTTATATCCTGAGGACAACCCGACTCCTACCCGATCACGACACTGTTTACTTGTATCTAAAGAAAGACAAATACTACTAAAAATAGAAAAAGACTCTCGTAGGAGTTTAAAACTCCCTAAAACTGACTCTTCCACCCATTGCCAATCGTGGATTGACCCGCCTCCACCGTGCTTTCCTTTTGGCGTATCTTCTTGATTGCCGCCTTCTTCTTTCCATCGGTCGATCGTCCATTTGACCATCGGCCGATCAGTTTGACTCGCTGGTCCATCGACAGATCTGAGCCCCCTCGACCATTGGCGAATTCTATTGACCATCCTTCTCTCTCTTCCATCGGCCGATTGCACTCTGTTTTTCATCGGCTGCTTCTCCTTACCCTTTTTAACCTATTTTTGCAAAAAATGGTGTCAACAGCTTGTAAGGGAAATTTCCCACAACAAGCCGGATCTCTTTCAACCACTTTCCTCCTTTACACTAAGGCGATCTTTTCCACGAAGAGGCAAGACCATAGCCCTCACAAACTTCCCACTGCTCACCACAACCTTGGGAGCTAGCTGGCGACGCCTAGCAGTCTAGGAGGCAAACCTCCAAGAGTAACAAATGCTTCAATGCTTGTAGATGCGAAATCGAAGTGCTCAAGCTATGGGAATGCTCTTGTTAGCTCACAAAGACGCTCTTGAGCTCACTCTCTCAACCCAACACAAAGGATATGGCTTGAATCTACAAATCTCACAAAGAGAGGTTGGGGAGAGCCACTAAGGCTTAGGGCTTGCAAGAATTGGCTTAGGAGCTCAGCACAAACACTAGAAATAACAGCCCTCCACTATAGGAGGCTTGGGGTATTTATACCCCTCGAAGGAAAAAAATTAGCCGTTAGCTGTCGGGCGGCACCGGTTAGACCGGTGCCCCACACCGGTCAGACCGATGAGTTGCATTGCTTCCCTCAGTTAAGGCTTGGATATGATACTTCGAGATCCCACAGATACTAGAACTTCACCTTAGCAAAACACTAATGGCCGCTTAGCTAGGGCCCCAAAGATTGCTTAGTCCCTAACCCTAGTCATCTCGGTTGATCTCTTCATCACTTACCCAATCCACGTTGAGTTTCACTTTGCTTCATCCACAATTAACTTTCATTTGAAAATCCCACTTCAAATGCTTGTGCTTGATTGATAACGAATATGGAAGCTTCCAATAAAGGACCATAAAGTCTACACTCATCCTTGTGTCCTCTTTCAATTACCACATGAAGCCTTGCATTTAAATTTAGAGAGAACTACGACCTTCTCTTTCTATGATCCTTGTACTTTAATCAAGCTACCATATTTACCGGAGAGCATGAATTGACCTTCTCAAAATATCCCCAATATTTATCTTCCTTTGTTGCTTGATATTTGTCACTATGCCTTAGAATCACACATATATTTGTCTTCTCCAATGTGAGCCATATAATATCCATTCACCAATAAATATTCCAACAATAACTCATGAATAAGTAAATAACACTTGCTCACAATCTTAGACAAATATGTTAGACCTTTAATGGCTTTGTCATTCAATTCACCAAAATCCACTTAGGGTCCTAGACGCGAGGGGCAGACCGGTCGGCGGGCGAAAGGAGATGTCGAGGTGCGCCGCGTGCCCGCGTCCAGCCTCAAGGGTGCCTCCACCAACCGCTCCAGCAGATGCACCGCTGGCTGTGAGAGAAAAAATGAGAGGGGGCGGTCGGGTGGGGAACAGAGGTGGGGTTGGCATGCGGATAAGGTCTAGGGTTTCTTGTGTTAATGGGTTAGGCCATACATTGATACATATGGGCCTTCTTTTTATTTTGATGCGGGTAGAGGGTATAACCGTGGGTGAAAGTTGCTACCCGTTAGCTGCCCGCGGGCAGATTTTGATGCCCGTATCGGCGCCCGCGGGCGGATTTTGCTGCCCGTATCCGCGCCCGTCGGGTCAGGTATCCGCGGATAGCCACGCCCGCGGGCAAAATTGCCATCTCTGATGACATTGCATACGTGTTCAATGTCAGCCACAACTGTCTGCATCCATAGTTCATATATAACTGGTACTCCCTCCGTCCCGGAAAGACTGTTGTTTTTGCTTATCGAGAAACAACTTTGACTAAATATATGTAAAAATATATTAATAATTATGCTACAAAATTAATATCATTAGATAGATATTCGAATCTAGTTTTTAATATTTGAAGGTGTGGGGGATATACCCCTGGGGTGCCTCACGGAAGGGGCACACGGTGTATCTTCAAGGACAATGAGGGCCCGCACGGAGGCACCTGGCGCAGGCGTACGGATCAGGAATGAGGCGGCGCCCAAGGAGATAGGGTTCCATAGATAAAGACTAGTTGGTTAGGAAAGGTATTACTTATACATGAGGAAAGATCTTGTATAACCGACTAGGCTAGATCCCATGCGATCTGTAACCCTGCCCCCTGAGCCTATATAAGGGCGGAAGGGACCCCCCTCAAAAACAAGTCCATTGGGATTCCCAAGCAATACAATCACCTGACGCAGGACGTAGGGTATTATGCATCTTTGCGGCCAGAACCTGGATAAACCCTTGTGTCCTTCGTCCCACCATCTAGCTCCAGTCTCAGCGATCCCCTCCACACAATCTACCACCACAGCCTACCCCGTGGTGGACTACCGGCACCATTGTACCAACAGTTGGCGCGCCAGGTAGGGGCTTCGCCACGATAATTGGCGACCTTGATGGCCGCAGTCAAGATCCCGGCTAGCTGCCTTGCTTTCGTTGCGTTGGGAGCAGGAATCCCTTTCGGGACCATCAACTCTGTCCCCACCAGCGACGAGTAGATGGCTGGCTTCGTGAATCCTCCCCGGGGTCACGTCCTCATCGGAGTGGTCCCTTGCGAAATCTCCGACACCACGATCACCGTGGAAAAAACACCCGGCCCGGCGCCTATGCCGCCCGCGGGTGTAGCGAACATGGCCCCATTTGCCATTTGTTCGAGTTGATTTTGGTGATTCATGCTAACACAAGTAATGAGACTAACCACATTGTCTAGCATGTCTTTGTAGGCATTCTTAGGTCCTATGGATATTATCATAAGTTAACATACCATGCCCAAGTTAACATGTCATACCACAAGTTAACATACCATGCACATGTTAAGTTACTCATAGCAAAAATGAGGACTTAGTATATATTTTGAGGCTATAAGTGATGGCATGTTAAGTATGTTAAGTTGAAGCAACGACAAGTTGAAGACGTGAAGAAAAGAAAGGAAAAAGACATCATTGGATGAACTGACGGTACCCCAGAAGTGAGCGTCGGAGCACTTGGTACAATGCGCAGAGGTTGGAATCAAGGGCACCATCGGATGAACTGACGGTCCATTTTGTAGATGCACCAGATGAATTGCAGAGGAGAAGCAGCGAAGTCAGAAGCGCCGGATGAACCGACGGTCCATTGGATGGCACCGTCGGTCTATTTGATGACCAGATTTGAACAAGACAAAGACGCTCCAAGACGAACCCTTCAGCACCGGATGAACCGACGCCTTGGGTCAGAGGAAGCGTTGGTCCATCCGATGATCACGAAAAAACCAACAAAGACGTTTTGGCGAGAAGTCCTTCAGCACCGGATGAACCGACGCACCGTCGGTGTATAGCGTCGAAACAGTTGTGTCAACAGAGCTGCAACGGCTAAGTGATGTGGAGGGCACCAGATGAACTGATGGCTAGGAAAAGCATAGCATCGGTTCATCCGACGCTACCTTTTTCTGTGGCTGTTAGCCAACGGCTCTTTGGACGCCTTGGGCTATTTATACCCCCTCCACTCACCCATTTGAGGTGGCTGGATTGTGTAGTAGTGCAGAGAAGTGCAAGACACCTAGAAGATCATATCCAATCCATCCAAGTGCTAAATTCCTCATCCATAGACTTGCACATGCTTTGTGTCTGTGCTTAGTGCTAGGCTTAGCTTAGAGCTGAGTGAGTGCAAGGTTGTGCCAACCTTGTGAGGTGATTCTTGAGTGAATCAAGTTGTACAAGGTGCGCCGGAAGCCTTGGGGCCTAAGTGGCTCACCGGCAATTGTCTTCGACCCTCCGGCTTGGTGTGGAGTGGCGAGGACACTTTGTGCGGGGGACGTGGAGACCCCCTTCCTTGGTGGAGAAGTTCCTTAGTGGAGGCGGCATCAAGGTGACCATGAGAGCTTGGCAAGTGCCTGAGTGGCGAGCCTTTGTGGCGAGTCAAGTGGTGCTCTTGGGAGAGACTTGGTGACCGGGAAGCAATACTCTTGTGTGAGTGCTTCAACAACGTGGACTAGAGGTGGCTTAGTGTCTACCGATACCACGAGATAAATCACGTGTCAAGAGTTTGCTTCCTCTCATCCCTCTGTACATTTCCGCATTACTCTCTTGCAATCCTTTTTTGCCTTTACTTTCCTAGAGTAGTATCATGCTAGGATTGGCTATAGGTTGCAAAACTTGTTTTGGGATGGGAGTTTCACACTAGAATAACCGTAGTTGCACATCTAGATAATATGTTCTAGTTTTACTTTATGAAAAGTAGTGGAAGCCATAGGTTAAGTTCTTAGATTGCCTAATTCACCCCCTCCCCCTCTTAGGCTACGAGCATACGATTCCTTACAAGTGGCATCAGAGTCGGGACTCACTTCCCTTGTGCAATTCCTATCTCCAAGGTAGATGCTTCAACTTCTTGCATCGATTTAATTGATGAATTTTGCTCACCATCTTGCAACGAGAATGTTGTTGTAGAAACATGTGATTGTCTCATAGGCAAGAAGAATGATGAGCTTAAGCAATAAGTGAAATGGCTCCGAGAGAGGTTGGCAAGCTTGATGGGAAAAGGAAAGAACAATGAGGAACAAGTGGACATCTCTCAAGACATGAAGAGCAACGTCCAACCTTCTCAAGATAACTGTGACCCCATGGTGAAGAAGCTTGAGAACGGTGCAACTGTGACTTGCTACAAGTGTCATGAAGAAGGGCACAAGTTCTACAAATGCCCCCAATTTGTCAAGAAGATGGACAAGGGTGAGAAGAAGAAGTTGAACCCCACCATCCAAAGCTCCCTCATCTACACCAAGCCCAATCGCAAGAACAAGACCAAGAGCAACACCTACGTCATCAAGAAGAAGGCTAATGGCAAGGTGGTTGCACACAAGGTTGGGAAGATGAAGAAGGAGCGGGGTTGGAACCAACCCATTTGGGTGCCCAATGAAGTCATCATCAACATGAAGGGGTCTCAAATGGTGTGGGTTCCTAAGGCCACGTGAAGGACTTGAGCGCAGGGACTTGGGAGGCTTGGCACAAAGAAGTTGTGAAGATTCAAGCCTAGAAGCCAAGCTTGCAAGTTGGACATGCGTTGCCCAAGTTCCCCGGTTGAGGTAATGGAAACTAGAACCTATCTCATGTATCATTGTAGCTCCATTGCCTTGTCTAGGTTTTCATTTGTTGCTATGCCTAGTTGTTCACATATGGTAGGTTGCTTGTGTCATGTGCTAACCCATGAGCAACCTACATGGTTTGATTAGTGTGTAGGAAAGCTACACTTGTTTTTTCATGGTGCATGTTTTTCATATATATCTCTTTGCATCATGAGCAAGACATAGGGTTAGCTTCCCTTTTGTTGTCATAAACAATGTGCATACATTTGGTTGGTGATTCAAACACTAAATGCACACATTTAGGGGGAGCTCATCCTATGATTTGATTATGGGACAAACATTGTTTCAAGCTTATTTTTTAGTACCTTGGTGACACATTCCGGTGCGGTGCTTCATTCTAAGAGAATGCTATTTCACTCTCAATGTGATCTAACAACTCTAAAAGAGTGAATATAGCAATATGAGCTTCATGCTATTGAGTCATGTCCTTGCGAGCCTATGTCTCTATATAAGTTCAAAGGCAATGAACTCATACATTTCTAATCATTGTGGTACCCAAGTGTCTTCTTTGCTAGCTCCTTTCAAGTGGTCTCACCTCCTAGTGATATCATTTCCAAGTGGCTCATCTCAATGTGGTGCCAACAAGGTAGAGAGGAACATCCCCCGGAGGTATGCAATGATCAAAAGAGTACAAGTGGTAATGTTGAGGACCCATTTGTTTTATCTCTTGTCTTTTAAGCTACCTCCTTGCATGATATGCTCTAAGCTTTCTTGTCTTACAAGTGTTTGTAGTTGTGCACTTGATTTTCACACTATCATATTGTGCACACACTTAGGGGGAGCTTAGTTTGTATCATGCTAGTCTCATGAGCTTGTGATCCACCTTAGTTATTCACACAAGTGGTATCTACATTGATATCATAAATATGGATCATTATTCATGTGGCTTTCTCCCTTGTGGCTAACATTTCTCTTTGAGCAATGTTTGCTAGGACTTGCTAGTTTCCTTGGAGACCTTTTGTTTTGGACCTTTTTGGAGATTTTATTCCAAAGGGGGAGAATGTGGGACCAGAGCAAGCTAGTGTTTCGAAAGTGGGAAGTAGTAAGCTATGTGTGAACATGGTGAAGAGAAGATCAAAAAAGGGGGAAGTTTGATCTAGGGGGAGTTTGGATGATGGTAAGCATCCAAGCAAGTGTAAGTGGTTCTAATTTTGTCAATTTATGCAAATTTATGCTTGCTTTGCTTGTGTTGTCATAAATCACCAAAAAGGGGGAGATTGTAGCAAACATGGCCCCATTTGCCATTTGTTCGAGTTGATTTTGGTGACTCATGCTAACACAAGTAATGGGACTAACCACATTGTCTAGCATGTCTTTGTAGGCATTCTTAGGTCCCATGGATATTACCACAAGTTAACATACCATGCCCAAGTAAACATGTCATACCACAAGTTAACATACCATGCACATGTTAAGTTACTCATAGCAAAAATGAGGACTTAGTATATATTTTGAGGTTATAAGTGATGGCAAGTTAAGTATGTTAAGTTGAAGCAATGACAAGTTGAAGACGCGAAGAAAAGAAAGGAAAAAGACACTGTTGGATGAACCGACGGTACCCTAGAAGTGAGCGTCGGAGCACTTGGTACACTGCGCAGAGGCTGGAATCAAGGGCACCGTCGGATGAACCGACGGTCCATTTTGTAGATGCGCTGCACCATTGGATGAACCGACAGTCCATTGTGTAGATGTGCCGGATGAAATGCAGAGGAGAAGCAGCGAAGTCAGAAGCGTCGGATGAACCGACGGTCCATTGGAGGGCACCGTCGGTGTATCTGATGACCAGATTTGAACAAGACAGAGACGGGCCAGGACGAACCCTTCAGCACCGGATGAACCGACGCCTTGGGTCAGAGGAAGCGTCGGTCCATCCGACGATCACGAAGAAACCAACAGAGACGTTTTGGCGAGAAGTCCTTCAGCACCGGATGAATCGACGCACCGTCAGTGTATAGCGTCGGAACTATTGTGTCAATAGAGCTGCAACGGCTAAGTGACATGGAGGGCACCGGATGAACCGACGCCTAGGAAAAGCATAGCATCGGTTCATCCGACGCTACCTTTTTCTGTGGCCGTTAGCCAACGGCTCTTTGGACGCCTTGGGCTATTTATACCCCCTCCACTCACCCATTTGAGGTGGCTGGATTGTGTGAAAGTGCAGAGGAGTGCAAGACACCTAGAAGATCATATCCAATCCATCCAAGTGCTAAATTGGTCATCCATAGACTTGCACATGCTTTGTGTGTGTGCTTAGTGCTAGGCTTAGCTTAGAGCTGAGTGAGTGCAAGGTTGTGCCAACCTTGTGAGGTGATTCTTGAGTGAATCAAGTTGTACAAGGTGCGCCGTAAGCCTTGGGGCCTAAGTGGCTCACTGGCAATTGTCTTCGACCCTTCGGCTTGGTGTGGAGTGGCGAGGACACTTTGTGCGGGGGACGTGGAGACCCCCTTCCTTGGTGGAGAAGCTCCTTAGTGGAGGCGGCATTAAGGTGACCAGGGAGCTTGGCGAGTGCCTAAGTGGTGAGCCTTTGTGGCGAGTCAAGTGGTGCTCTTGGGAGAGACTTGGTGACTGGGAAGCAATACTCTTGTGTGAGTGCTTCAACAACGTGGACTAGGGGTGGCTTAGTGTCTACCGATACCACAGGATAAATCACGTGCCAAGAGTTTGCTTCCTCTCATCCCTCTTTACGTTTCCACTTTACTCTCTTGCAATCCTTGTTTGCCTTTACTTTTCTATAGTAGTATCATGCTAGGATTGGCTATAGGTTGCAAAACTTGTTTTGGGATGGGAGTTTCACACTAGAACAACTGTAGTTGCACATCTAGATAGTATGTCTAGTTTTACTTTATGAAAAGTTGTGGAAGCCATAGGTTAAGTTTTTAGATTGCCTAATTCACCCCCTCCCCCTCTTAGGCTACGAGCATACGATTCCTTACAGCAGGCAGCAGATCGGTTCCCAGATCCAATCTGGAGAAGCCTAAGGCTTGTCGAGTCCTTTTTGGCACGGCACTAGCCCGGCAGCTATGCTTTGAGAGCCTGTGTGGTTCGAGGACCGGTGGATGGTCGCTTCCTGGTGTGATGAGTGATTGACAACGTTGTGTGGAATGACTCTTTGCTAAGTATTGCAGGTGCAGGTTGCGGCTTGACTGGTGTTGGTGCAGGTGAAGAGCTAGCGCGAAAGGTCATTGCCGGGTAGGCCTCCAAGTGTGGAGAAGACAAGTAGGCTTGGTTCGAGGGACCCGGTGGCTAGCAGAGTCAAGTGTGGGCCGCATGGTGGTAAAAACGGCAAGATGAAGTCGTGGACGGTTTCTTGGTTGAGCCTCAAAACCAAGGACGAGTCGGGACTTTGTGGGAGCCGAGTCATGAGTGGTGATTGGCGGAGGCTACACCAAGTTCACGGGGTTTCCAGTGGTTCACCAGAAAACCGCTGGGTTCCTTGGTTGATCCACAAAGCCAAGACCGAAGACAGAGGTGCAACAGCATCATGTCGGTCTGACCGGTGGGGTACACCGGTCAGACCGGTGTGCAACGACGGCTTCCGGAGTCGTCGAAGCAGATGACACGCATCGGAATCGCAAGGCTTGCGTCGCGGCTAAGCAAGTTTGCTGTCGCTGGGCGTCCGTCCGATGGTGCTACGACTAAGTTTCCCAAAAGGCCCTTCGGGGGCGTGTATCCTAGTTTAATGTAATATGAGTAGCTTCGTCTTTCGGCTTGCCTCCATATAACCCAAGTGGTGAGAGGATGGCAACTATCTCTTGGAACCCTAGCTCATTTGCTTTTGCTATTTTCCCTTCCTATTTTCCTTAGGATTTTTAGGACTATCTTGAGAGCTCCATGGTGAGATCCTTAGAGAGGGATGGATGATCGGGTGGCAAGCTAGACCTTATATGAACCTTCATGGTATGTACTGATGATTTGGCGTGGTTCCTCAAGGCTTGATTGTGTCTCTCCCGTTTTCCTTGTTTTGTGATTTTCGGAGCGTTTTCTTGGCGATTTTCTTGTGGTGGTTTTGAGACCTTTCTCTTTGGGATTTGGTGGAGGATGTATGCATGAACCCTTCGTGGTTCTTTTCCTTGTGATTCCCTTCCCAAATCCATGAGTAAAGGGGCTTGATTTTGGTATTTTCTCCGGTTTAGGGTTAGAGGCGTTCTTGGTGGAAATCCATCGATTCCTCTTGATTCAACAAGTTTTGGTGGACCAAATCATAGCTATGGGATACCCATGAGGTACTCCTACTATCCCCAAAGTCTTGTGCGAATCCGTGGAGCGAATCAGGAGATCGGGATTTGGATTTGGAGGAGTTGACCCGCGGGTTGCTGTTCATCCCGAGCGCCCAGGCCCTGACCGGTCTGACCAGTGCCCTCCACCGGTCTGATCGGTGCAGACCCCAGTTGGGTTTTTGCTTGGGTGAACGTCGTGGTGTGTTTCCCAGTCTCTAGGCTTGCTACTGTTTCGAGTTTGGAGTGTTTTGGAGCTCAGGAGGTTGGCCTTGTGGATTTGGGGTTTCCTGGCTTGAACTGGTCTGACCGGTGAGCTGCACCGGTCTGACCGGTGTAGGGGCTTTCTGTGGGAATCTTCAAGTCCTGCTCAGGTGACCCAGCTCGAGGTCCAGGGTGACCCGGTGTGTCTCTGGTAGGTTTCGGGTGACCCGGCGTTCTGTCTCGGCTAATCCGACTTAGACCGGTCTGACCAGTGGCTGTGACCGGTCTGACCAGTGTGGTTAGTAGCTGCTCGAGTTGCTTGTTCCGCTGCGTTCTCGAGTAGGTTTCGGTGGTGTTGGTTCCTAGGATCAGTAGCACTCCAATGGCTACGTGGTCTTGACCAACTTGGGTAGTTGACTCGGAAAAGTGATTTGGCCAAGCCGTGTTCTACTTGTTGGAGAAGCCATCTCCTTCGAGAAGAATTTTTATTGGCTCCCATTCACTCCCCCCCTCTCTGGTCGCCAGTTCGGTCCTTCAAAGGATATCAGAGCCGGTTACGGGTCTTTCGGGACTCTAACCAGTCTAAGATCCAAAGATGGCGTACCTGGAACGGGGATCGGGTCCTCCTCACTTCGATGGGAAGAACTACTAGATGTGGCAGATGCGGATGCCTGCGTTCCTCCGCGGCAAGGGTCAGATCCTTTGGGATGTCATGGTGAACACAACTTATGTTCATCTTGTGAACTTCCTTGCTCCAGGATCGAGGGATATGCACGACGCCAACAACAAGGCGGTCGACTACTTGTTTCATGCTCTGTGTCAGTCCGAATTCGATCAGGTTCAGACAAAGGACTTGGCTTGTAGGATTTGAGAAACGCAGAAGAATGCTCACGCTGGAAACAGTCAGGTTCAGTCTCGGTTGTTTGTGACTTACCGGAGAGAGTACGAGAACTTCACTCATTTCCCCGGTGAGTCCATCGATACGATGTTCCAGCGGTTCACGGTGATTGTGAACAACATGAGGGGCAATGTGACCGTGCTCCCGTACGATAATCATGAGAGAGCCGTGAAGCTCTTGCACTCGTTGGATCGTACGATCTGGGGCGGAAAGGTTATTGTGAGGACAGTTCCGGCTTGGGGAGATCGAAGAATGGCAGGTGGTGCTGCTGGCAGTGCGCCACCGGTCAGACCAGTGCAGGTCTGGGCACTGACCAGTTTGGTTTTCGTGGTTGTGGTGATGTTCGGTTCAGTTCCTTTGGTCGTGGTATAGGTGGTAGGCATCGTGTGTCTGGTGGTGTTGAGTTTGCTAGACATTCTCCACCTCGTGCTCAATATGAGGGTGGGAGAAGTCGTAGCTTTGAGTTGGAGAGAAGCTATGGTCTACAGTCTTCCTTTCGTGGCTTTCGTGCTCCTCCAGCAAGACGGGAGTGGTTTCCCCATGGTGGTTTGAGGTTTGATAGGCTTGATAGGATGGATCACAGTTTTGATAGGCGCAGTAGGATGGAGGTTGCTAACCCCACTTTCGAGGAGATGGCTCGGCACTGGTTTGACACTTTTGGTACTAACCCCAGTGTTGAGTCGTTTGCTCGCTCTCGCTCTTGGTTTTAAGTTGCAGGTGGGAGGCTCGGAGAACATTTGGTTGATATCGGGGGTGGTTCTCCGGCCTCATACCCCGGTGGTGTCAAGGAGGTACATCACTTTCGGGGATGGTGAACAAGGACATGGGACTTCTGAAGGAATGATCAAGGTAAGTAGTTTTGTGACCTTCAAGGGTGTGGCATTGGTCAAGCCACTCAGTCTTTTGCTCTTTACCCTATCTCATGTGTGTAGGGTGAGCTTAGTATGCTCTTTGGAACAAATGCATGAGTTTAGGGGGAGCCTGTGTGCTTAGTGTGGTCTTTGCTCTAACATGTGTGCTTAGGGTGAGCTTTGTATGCTCTTTGGCCCTAGTGCATGTGTGTAGGGGGAGCTTCTTGTTGACGGCTGTTAAGTGCTTACTTTAGCCGTCAATTTACTCATGAATAAAGGAGCAAGAGGCATTTCTTACATGCATTTTAGTTAAGAATAATGTAGTTCCACTTGTCCTTGGAGATTATGTGATTGCAGGAAAATAAGAGTAAAGAAGTGGCAAACTCACCTTCTATGATTCATGCTACGTCACCTCAGCCAAGGAGTGGCTGCCACCTCAGGTGCCATGCATGCAAGCCATGTCACCAATCCAAGGGAGGCAAGCCTCGACGAATCAGAGCGTGACACGTGGACTTCACATGGATCCATGGGCCCACCAGAGCGCCTAAACCGCCTCAAGAGCACGTGTACCCAAGGGCCCATAGGACAGCCACCCCGAGGAAGCACACCCTGAGGGGGCCCACCTGGGGATCGGCCGACCCTAGGATCGGCCGAACCGACCTTGGGTCGGCTGATCCAGGGCTTCCACGTGGTGCTTGCCCATTGGTCCTAGAGGCCATTCCTGGGGTGTTTCGCTCCACTTGACGCCGGTGCTCGGGCTTATAAATAGAAGGGGAGGGGGTTCATTTCTAACCAACACACTTTACTCCTCCTCTCTCACTTTTGGTTTCTAAGGCTAGGAGGTAGGCTAGAGTAGTTCTACTTCAGGTTCCAAGTCTACTTTGGGATCTAGGTATGAGTTCTCTTGTATCTTTATTTTATTGTATGACTTTGATCTACTTCAGTTATTCAGCTATTTCATATAAAGTTGTGCTTGTATACATGGGTGATTTGTTCATGTGTTCTTCGCTTGTTCATCATTTAGAGGCTCATGTTCTTGATGTTATTATATAATGTAACAAAATACATCAAATGATGTTACTATATAATGTAACAAAATACATAGACATGTATAAAAAACGTCTCTATGAATGCGTTTCTATATTTGTTAACACAAATATATATGTTACTACAAACTGTTTCAGATGCCACGTCACCTACCCACGTCAGCTGCTAGGTCACCTGCCATGTCATCTACCCACGTCAACTGCCACATCACCAACCATGTTAGCTACCACGTCACATGCTACGTCATAGCATAGAACATCTCTATACTACTTAATGCGCAAAACGAGTTGTTACAAAATGTGACAACATTCATAGATATGATCCATACATGTATCTACAAGATGTCTCTACATATGGCATCACGCAATAAAGCGTAGTAAAACAACATAAATATAACAATAGACACATTTTACATATGTCTCTAGCAAAATGTAGCAATGTATCTACACACACAATTGTTGTGTCTATGAAACATCTTTTCCATTCAAAGATACGTCTAGAAAATGCGTCTCTATGAAGTCTGACACGGTGACTGGGAAGACGCTCCAAACACGCTTTATGAAAGTGTGCTTACATAGCTTTAGAGACAAAATATACCGTGTCTACATCAAAATAAAGCGTGCCTAGAGGGGGGGTTTCCTAGTAGTGTATGCCTTTATATGATCATGACATGTTTTAGTGTCATTTCTTTGCTTAATTTGTGCTTGGATAGCTTATTTTGAGCATATGGGGCCAAAGGCTCATTTGTCATCATGAATGTTTAGCCCCCATGCTTTATCTTGTGGAGGGGCATAAGTTCCTTTTTATTGCAAAGACATTTCATGTACCAAACATAAATCTGAAAATGAAATGTAATTTGCTGGGAAAATGTGCTTCCATGTCATATGTGCTTAATTTACTTGCTTTTGGGTGCTAATCTGTTGCATGTTGCTTACCAATGAGAAGTCTCATACATAGAAGTAAGCACATGGCTCGGTGGCTTTGACATGACATGAGATGCTTGTGGGTGTTTATGATGATATTATGCTTAGAATGGTTGTCCTAGCATGAAGTTTGTGTGGCTTTGCCATTTTGTCATGTTTTGCTCATGTTTAGGACGTTGCTCATGAGAGGGTAATTTTTCGCAAAAATCCTCAATTCTATCTTACCTTTGCCCAATGGTTGTGAAACTTGGTGATCTTGTAGTTTATGTCCATACGAAGCTATAGAGTATCTAACTTGCTCATTTGGATATGTGAGCATGCTATGTTGAATTTTGTCTATTTGAGAAGCTCTAGGTTGGAATTTTCCTATTTTTGGCTTGATTCATGCATTGTCAACAAGGGGGGAGAAGTTTGAGCATGTTTGGGCCTACTGAACGCATTTAGAAGGTTTCCGAGTGGTTTCGAGCCATTTTTGGGCTCTTGCTGTTCCCAGGTGGTCATCGGCCTGACCGGTGGCACTCGCCAATCTGACCGGTGTGAGTGTCAGAATCTGGGCAGATCTAGTGCCCCAGTCTGACCAGTGAGGTGGACTGGTTTGGCCAGTCGGAGCTGAGATGAGGCAGCTGCTTCGTTTTGTGAAAAGGTTTGCATGCATTCGTCCATGGGGGAGTTGCATTGGTTCAGGGGGAGCTTGCATGTGTGCAGGGGGAGCTCTTTGTGGTTTTCGAGCTTTGCTTTGGTGGTTTGTGCTCTTTGCTTGAGCTTGTTTTTGTCTCGGTTGTGTCAAGCTGTTGCCCTTGCCTAAGGGGACCGAGACTTTCCTCATTCAAGTGATCTTGCTCTTTTGCCTTTGGTTGGCTTTCGATCGCTTGTTTGAGTTTCTATTAGTCGTTTCTTTTCTTTTCCTTTTATATTTGGTTACCAAATGTGTGTGTTGTCAATGCACTCATCAAGGGGAGATTGAGAGCCTATTTGGTTCGAGGACCGGCAGATGGTCGCTTCCTGGTGTGATGAGTGATTGACAACGTTGTGTGGACTGACTCTTGGCTAAGTATTGCAGGTGTAGGTTGCGGCTTGACTGGTGTTGGTGCAGGTGAAGAACAAGCGCGAAAGGTCATTGCCGGGTAGGCCTGCAGGTGTGGAGAAGACAAGTAGGCTTGGTTCAAGGGACCCGGTGGCCAGCGGGGTCAAGTGCGGGCCGCATGGTGGCAAGAACGGCAAGATGAAGTCGTGGACAGTTTCTTGGTTGAGCCTCAAAACCAAGGTCGAGCCGGGACTTCGTGGGAGCCGAGTCATGAGTGGTGAGTGGCGGAGGCTACACCGAGTTCGCGGGGTTTCCTGTGGTTCACCAGAAAACCGCTGGGTTCCTTGGTTGATCCACAAAGCCAAGACCGAAGATGGAGGTGCAACAGCATCAGGCCGGTCTGACCGGTGGGTCTAATCGGTCTGACCGGTGGGTACCGGTCTAACCGGTGGGGTACACCGGTCTGATTGGTGTGCAACGACGACTTCCGGAGTCTTTGAAGCGGAGGACACACGTCGGAATCGCAAGGCTTGCGTTGAGGCTAAGCAAGTTTGCGGTCGCTGGGCGTCCGTCCGATGGTGCTACGATGAAGTTTCCCAAAAGGCCCTTTGGGGGCGTGTATCCTAGTTTAATGTAATAGGGGTAGTTTCGTTATTCGGCTTGCCTCCATATAACCCAAGTGGTGAGAGGATGGCAGCCATCTCTTGGAACCTTAGCTCATTTGCTTTTGCTATTTTCCATTCCTATTTTCCTAAGGATTTTGAGGACTAGCTTGAGAGCTTCATGGTGAGATCCTTAGAGAGAGATGGATGATCGGATGGCAAGCTAGACCTTGTATGAACCTTCATTGTTTGTATAGATGATTCGGCGTGGTTCCTCAAGGCTTGATTGTGTCTCTCATGTTTTCCTTTTTTGGTGATTTTCGGAGCCTTTTCTTGGCGTTTTTCTTGTGGCGGTTTTGAGACCTTTCTCTTTGGGATTTGGTGGGGGATGTATGCATGAACCCTTCGTGATTCTTTTCCTTGTGATTCCCTTCCCAAATCGTGAGTAAAGAGGCTCGATTTTGGGGTTTTCTCCGGTTTAGGGTTAGAGGCGTTCTTGGTGGAAATCCTTCGATTCCTCTTTATTCAACAAGTATTGGTGGACCAAATCGTAGCTATGGGATGCCCATGAGGTACTCCTACTATCCCCAAAGTCTTGTGCGAATCCGTGGAGCGAATCGGGAGATCGAGATTTGGATTTGGAGGAGTTGACCCGCGGTTTGCTGTTCATCCCGAGCGCCCAGGCCCTGACCGGTCTGACCGGTGCCCTCCACCGGTCCGACCTGTGCAGACCCCAGTTGTGTTTTTGCTTGGGTGAACGTCTTGGTGTGTTTCCCAGTCTCTCGGCTTGCTGCTATTTTGAGTTTGGAGTGTTTTGGAGCTCGGGAGGTTGGCCTTGTGGATTTCGGGTTTCCTGGCTTGAACCTGTCTGACCGGTGAGCTGCACCGGCCTGACCGGTGTAGGGGCTTTGTGTGGAAATCTTGAAGTCCTGCTCGGGTGACCCGGCTCGAGGTCCAAGGTGACCCGGTGTGTCTCTGGTAGGTTTCGGGTGACCCGGCGTTCTGTCTCGGGTGATCCGGATTGGACCGGTCTGACCGGTGGCTGTGACCGGTCTGACCGATGTGGTCAGTAGCTGCTCGAGTTGGTTGTTCCGCTGCGTTCTCAAGTAGGTTTCGGTGGTGTTGGTCCTAGGATCAGTAGCACTCCAGTGGCTACGTGGTCTTGACCAACTTGGGTAGTTGAGTCGGAAAAGTGATTTGACCAAGCCGTGTTCTACTTGTTGGAGAAGCCATCTCCTTCGAGAAGAATTTTTATCAGCTCCCATTCACTCCCCCCCTCTGGTCGCCAGTTCGGTCCTTCATACCTCTTGGTTGGAGATCTAACGGTGGAAGGATCCTCTGGTCCTCCCGAATGCGATCTGGTTCAATCTATGAATCGGGTCATCGGCCAGATGGCCGACACCATCTCGATTTGCGAGGAAGCCCTAGGCACTTCGTAGACCGAACGCTTTCCCCACGGGTTGAAGAGCACAGCCGCCTCTGCCTACGCGGAGACGACAAAGAAGAACCTAGCCGTGGTCCCCTCGCCCCAGCCAGTGGAATACCACTCGGATGAGGAGCCGCCGCGCTTCGTTTCAATGGTGATCACTCCGCTCGAGGATGATGATCAAGATGGATCCCTCTTCCCTATTTTAGAGGAGGACGGACAGCTTGGAGACTGGACCACCGAAGTGTCCGAAGATCTGTGCCAGCCAAACTACTCGGCCAGGCGATCTGATCACGGCTACGACTCAGGAGGTTCCTTCACCTCCTTAAGCCTCGAGGACAGCTTCGAGACCTTCGGATCGACCGACACTACTGAGATCCGATCTACTGACCCCTCTGATTCATCGGACGGTGGCCAAGCCACGACATTCATCTATGCGGTGGCGCCCGGCGCCGGCGCTCCCGCCATAGTCTCGGAGGACGAACGCACTCGGGATGGTGAGACGGCCGAACAAAAGGCCGAGTGCCAGAGGAAGAACGCGAACCTAGCGCGGTGATGCCAGGAGATTAACCGCATCCGCCCACATCGTGACGAGGAGGAACTCGAGGACGAGACCTCGGGATCCAGCCCGCCACGGAGGCGCAAACACCGCACTCGGCGCTTTCGCAACATACGCCCCCTTAGGCTGGAAGATGAGTTCACCGTCGATTTCGGTGGACATAGGGTCTATGCGACTCCAAAGAGAACCTCAACGTATTGAATGAGGAACTTGACAAGCTACCGCCTGCCACTGTGGGCCTGGCACGCCTCCAAGCGCTGGTCCAGGCCACCGTGACTCAGGCCAACCAGATTGACCCTTCCCCACCAGTTGGGCGAGGGGAGACAGGCAGCTCGCGCTGACTGCGGCTCAAGAGAGCTCGCCACAAAGGCGGTGAAGACCTCCGCGATCGGCTCTGTACCCGCGACGCGAGGCACACGATCAACTGCCGCACACAGGAACGACGGCAGCACGAGGTGGAACGCTGCCGCAATTACGACAGGGAGCATGGAACCCCGAATCGTCGCGGCCGGCGAGATGTGACCCCGCCGTTCGACTCACACAGCGGCTATAAGGACTCCTCGGGCAGCTACGACAACTCAGGCGAGAGTTACAGCTCCTACGAGAAGCCGCCCCATAGGCGCCGCAGAGGTCAAGAGGAGGCACTGTCATATGACGGTTTCCTTTCCCTCACGGCTCAGTTGTGAAGGGTGACTTGGCCCTGAGGCTTCAAACTGTCTGACATAGACAAGTACGATGGGACATCCGATCCCACCCAATGGCTGCAGATTTACTCCACCACGGTTAAGGCCGCGGGAGGGAACTCCGACGTGATGGCAAACTATTTGACTATCATGCTCACGAAAAGGTGCTGGAGTTGGCTTGCAGGACTCCCCAAGGACTCGATCAACTCCTGGGAAGACCTCTGCGCCTTCTTCACTAGCCAGTACTCCGGCACATGGGAACGGCCAGGGAACAGAAGGGCGCTGGATCAGATCCAGCAGCGGAAGAACGAGTCCCTGCGCTCGTATATCCGTCGTTTCTCAGAGAAGAAGAACTCTCTTCCTTCGGTTGAGGAACACCATGTCATCAGCGCCTTCTAGCATGGGCTGGTCTACGACAAGCTGGTGAACATGTGGGCTCAGAGGACCCAAAATATCATCAACGAGCTCTTCACAGTGGCGAACCTAGAGGCCGACGGCGAGGACGCAGAGCGCAAACAGCTCAAGAGCCTGAAGGAGCGCTGGGATGACGATGATTCCCCGCGCCCTCACCACAAGTGTCACGACCTCGACATAGAGGGAGAGACGCACCGGCAGGGCGCCAGGCGGAAGCGGAAGCCCAAGCCTGAGATCGTGGCCGCCGTACAGCCCGGTCCCAAGCGCATGGACCCGTCCGAGTTCCAGAAGATGCTCGACATGCAGTGCCCGTACCACAAGAATCACAAGCACACGGCTCAGGACTGCTTCGGCCTCAAGAACTACTTTTCTGGCAAAAGCCGTCAGAGAAGCCCTAAGAAGGGCGAGAAGGGCAAGGCTAAGCGCAACCAACCCGCGGAGGATGAAGAGGAAGAATTCCAAGTAGTCGACCGCACCGTCAACATGATCTACAGTGGCCCGGAACAGCTGGAGGGCAAGCGCAAGGCCAAGCTCACCTAGTGAGCATCGGTGTACGCGGCCCACCTCGGAACGCCCCAGTACCAGCGATGGTCAGATGTTCCGATCACCTTCAGCAGGGAAGACCACCCGAAAGTAGTCGCTAGACCCGGACGGTGCCCCCTAGTTCTCAAGCCCACAATCTGCAATGTGGGACTCGGCTAGTCGACGGAGGCAGTAGCCTCGACATCCTGTTCACCAGCACACTGAAGGAACTTAGGCTCACTCCCATGGATCTGAATCCAACGGACAAGCCCTCGGTACTGCTCGGAGAGATCTCTCTGCCGGTTACCTTCGGCATGATCGAGAACTGCAGGACTGACTATGTTCACTTCATCGTGGCTGACTTCGAGACAGCCTACCACAGCATACTTGGCAGGCCCTCATTGGCCAAATTCATGGTGGTTCCGCACTACACCTATATGGTGTTGAAGATGCCCGCCCCCAACGGTGTTCTCACCCTTAAGGGTGACGCCGGTACAGCTAGCGCGTGCGAGACGGAAACCTCCACATTGCAGCTACGCTCGACCTCTCGAGACACGCTGCGGAGATCATGAACGCCGCCAGCAAGCTAGCCCCAGCTGACCTGGAGATCCCAACCAAGAGGCCGACGATGGAGGCGATCCAGTGGGAGAAGGAGGCCACGAAGAAGGTGTCCCTCGGGCTCGAGGATCCGGCCAAGACGGCGACCATAGGGGCTAACATGGACCCCAAATAGGAAACTGTGCTCGTCGAGTTCCTGCACGCTAACTCTGACATATTCACCTGGAAACCAGCGGACATGCCAAGGGTGCCCCGAGAGCTCGCCGAGCACTCCTTGAAGGTTGATGTGAACGCAAAGCCGATAAAGCAGAAGCTGCATCGTTTCACGAAGGACCGCAAGGAGGCGATAAGGGTAGAGATCACAAAACTATTAGCAGCCAGCTTCATAAGGGAAGTGTATCATATGGACTGGCTGGCTAATCCAGTTCTTGTATCCAAAAAGAATAAAGAATGGAGAATGTGCGTTGATTACACTGATCTCAACAAACACTGCCCCAAGGACCCCTTCACCCTCCCGTGAATAGACCAGGTCGTTGATTCCACAGCGGGCTGTGCCTTACTCTGTTTTCTCAACTGCTACTTGGGCTATCACCAGATCAGCCTAAAAGTCGAAGACCAGATCAAGACGTCATTCATTACGCCCTTTGGCGTGTATTGCTACTTGACTATGTCTTTCGGTCTGAAGAATGCCGCGCGACCTATTAGCGCGCCATCCAAAAGTGTCTAGCGACACAGATTGGGAAATATGCCGAGGCCTATGTAGACGACGTAGTAGTCCAGATTCGAGAGCCTGATAACCTTATCAAGGACTTGTCTGAGACTTTCGCCAACCTCAGGGTTTACCGCTAGAAACTTAACCTGTAAAAATGCGTTTTCGGTGTTCCCTCAGGGAAATTACTCGGATTCCTCGTCAGCAACCGCGACATAGAGGCAAACCCGTATAAGATCAATGTGATCACCCAGATGAAGCCCCCAAGTGCCAAAGAGATGTGCAGATGCCGGGTGCATGGCAGCACTCAGCCGCTTTATATCACGACTCGGCGTGAGAGGGTTACCCTGCTTCAAGCTTCTCAGGCACCTAGACAACTTTCAGTGGGATGAGGAGGCTCAGAAGTCCTTCCTAGAACTCAGGGACTATCTCCAGAAACCACCCATCCTCACTGCGCTAGAGGTCGGAGAGCCGTTTTACCTTTACATCTCGGCTACCACGCATGTGGTGAGCACAGTGCTAGTCGTGGAGTGTAAAGAGGAAGACCATGCCTACGCTGTTCAGAGGCCGGTCTACTTCATAAGTGAGGTACTGACCGACTTAAAAGTGCGGTACAACCAAGCGCAGAAATTACTCTATGCGCTGCTCATCACCGCCCGCAAGTTGAAGCACTACTTCGAGGCACACAAGATCGTCGTAGTTTCTGACTATCCCATAGGCGACATCTTGCACAACAGAGACGTTATGGGAAGAATCATGAAGTGGTCCATTGAGCTGGCCGCGCACGATATTACCTTCGTACCCCGCAACACGGTCAAGTCACAGGTACTGGCCGACTTTGTAGCCGAGTACACAGAGATTCAAATGCCATCTACTGCTGCCGAACCTGAGCACTGGACCATGTATTTTGATGGATCACTCAGGATTAAGGGAGGCGGAGCTGACATACTCCTCATCTCCCCTGAAGGTGAGAAGTTGCAGTACGTGCTGCAAATCATGTTCGGTGTCTCGAACAATGCGGCTGAGTACGAAGTGGCCCTCCATGGGCTGCGGATCGCCATATCGCTCGGGATCAAACACTTGATAGTCAGCGGAGACTCGGCCCTGGTCATCAACCAAGCAAACAGGACATGGCAGAGGACGAATGAGAAGATGGACGCCTATTGTGTGGAGATTCGAAAGCTCGAAGGCAAATTCCCCGGCTTAGAGTTGCAGCATGTGCTCTGAGACAACAACAAGGCAGCCGATGAGTTGACAAAAATGGGCTCCACTAGAGCTCAGGTGCCACCCGGCGTTTTTGTCCAAGATCTCATCAAGCCCTCCATCAGAAATCCCGAGTCCCAAGTCGACCCATCCAAAGGACTCGGCGAGGTCCTTATGATCGAGCCACAACCCGAGTGGATCTCTGTTGGCACTTCTTACGTCGTTACTAGATTTGCAACGGTGCCAGAAAGCCTGTTGGTATACTACACGATCACAGATAAATCCGCAAGCGCACGGATACTGTTGACGGTGAATTTCCGTCAACCTAGCCATGAGTTTACCTTTAATGTTGGCATTGATTTATTATTCTAACCACTGGAACTAACCACCCGTATATAACAAGTTCACTCTTGCATGTCGATTTTGAAGTTTATTGTTTACACAGGAAATCTACGCTAAAGAGGAGACTTTCGGGATAAGTTCATCAAGCACTTTGGAAGAAGATCATGAAGCCCGACAAGAGTCAAGACACGCGATGAACATGACTCCAAATGACCCGAGGACCGAAGCGCCAACGTGCAAATCTTCAGGGACTCAACCAGAAAACAGCGAAGCTTGGATGGCAAGCATTCAAGCCTTAACCGCGAAGGAAACGACGTCAAAGGCCCACATGCAAGTGCACACAAATGAGGAATCGCGCGAGAAGCAACCAGGGAGGAAGCCGGGGCCAAACTGGGCTGAAATGGGTCCAGGCCGGTCGGCCCAGGCCGGCCGGCCCAGCCCATTCCGGGCCCGGTTCAGTGCCCCCTTTGACCTAGCCGCCATTCGGACTATTTATAGCCCCCTCGCCAAGAGCCACTCAGAAATTGATTCGTCATCCGCCGCCGAGGAGCAGAGAAGAGAGGGACACCGTTCCGGAGAGGAGAGGGTCGAGATGGTTGACTAGGGCTTCCCTAGCCGACGTGGGAACCTTGCATGGAAGACCACGTCGGAGTTCCCGGAGCTAGGATCAAGATCAAGGTAGGATCCCGGTGGTGATCTTGTCCATGTATTATACTCTCGTGTTGAATTTGCAAGATTGAATCCGATTTTTAGCGATCAAGTGCTTTCTCTACAACTTTGTCTTCGCTTGGGTTTGCTTCTTCCCCAATCTAGTCTATAGCTAGATTGCTTAGGGTGCTCTTGTAGTCATGGTGGCTAGAGGTGCATACCTGATCCACCGAGCGTTTTCAACTTGTTCTTCTTGGACTCGCCCTAGGCTAACCCGCACGAATATGAGTGCGTTGTGACAGGACGGTGGCTCCAAAAGGCGGGCGTCTTCGGAGTTGGAACGGAAGCCACGATTTAAAGAGGCTAGTAATGAGATTTGTTTGCTTTATTCTTCTTTGTTTTGGAACTTCAACAAAAGACCCAATCCAATCTCTAGATTGGTTTTATCTCTCTTTCTCTTGCTACCTCTGGTGTTTAGTAGATTAGATGTGTTTTCATGGCTCTTTCTTAGATTAGATGCAAAACCAAACCTCTCAAGATCAAAGTGTTATTCGGTTATTAGATTGGATCTTGCGTTACACATTGTTCCACGGATTCGATACCTTGGGTTCACACTTAAGGGAAGAAGGGTCCCTTGACTACAACGGAGGACTTGTCCGCTTGCAAGTCCAAACGAACTTTGATACGACAATCAAACATCAACAAGCCTCTTTTTCTGGCGCTGTTGCCGGGGAACAAGTAATCAAGATTCAATCTAGTTTGCGTTTGTGAATATTTTCAGTTTTTCTCTTGATTTTTCTTTTGCATCTCTTAATTTTAATCGTCCTCAAAACAAAAAAAATCAATCTAGGGTTTTGCTAAACCCTAGTTTTCTTTTAAGTTTTTGTATATATATTTTGTTTATTGCTAACCCTAACCGGAGATGGACGGCTACATCTCCAACAAAAAAAAACATATATTTTGTGGATGGTCTAGAAAAACTTTGCAGGTAAAGGTGACGTGCAACACAAGATCTAAAAGTGGAGGCCGAACATCGTCGGAATCTCCAAGAGAAACTCCACCTCCAAGATCGAGAGGATGTCAACCTCATCGCCACTCATCCTAGGGAGATCGTTCCTCAAGACCATCGGAGCAATCGACGTCGGCAAGTGGGAGATCAAGTTCGACATCGATGGCGTGAGGAGTGCATTCAAGTCAACCATGATTCAAGGTATGTATCATGATCAATGTTAATTATGTTCTACCTCATCGTCACATCGGAAGCCAAAGGAGAACGAAGCCAAGAAAGAAAAGATGTTGCATCTGTCAAGACCATGAATCAACGCCCGCCTGCAAAGATCAAAAAGATGACTAAGCCGAAGAATAAACCGACACCAAAGCCATGGATGGTGTAGAAGTGGGGTCCCCAAGATTGCAACACCCGCAAGGAGCGTTGATCCGGAGCGAAGAGAAGAAGTCTAGCTATAGACTATAAACGAAGCGCTTGGCGGGAGGCAACCCGTTCATCAAGTCAAGAATAAGCTACCGGGAGGACAACCTGTTGAAGAGTCAAGCTACCGGGAGGGCAACCCGAAGAATTTTTCATGTTTTCAAGGTAAGTTGATCTTGTGTGGTTGAATAATTTTTAGAGATATTATAATTGCTCGGTTATTTTTCTTGAATTTTATATTGATCCTAAACCAATGACTTGAGCCATCTGAAGTTTTGTTTGCTTCTTTTTGAGAAACCAAGACCAAAAATTCAGAACCTACCCCAACCTTTCATCCTCTCCATGATGTTTAGGTTGGCTTGTTTCACATGTTAAAAACACACGGGTAGAGCCTTCCTATGTTCTTTAATGTTTTTAATCTTTGATGCATGGTAGGACTTGTGTGAACTTAGAAAACTTGATTTTTGGTTTCATTCAACTTGACATCCACCGGTTTCTCTAGATTTAGATTTTTTTCTAAGCCCCATTGACTTTAATTTTTTTTTCAAAATCTCTCTCTCATGTTTGGCCAAAATTAAAACCTAAACCTATGCCCCCTCGGTCAAGCTGGAGGAGCTTGCTATCAATTAATGAAAGCAATCGATCCCGGTGTAACCAAAATAGATTTTATAATTGTTTTTGATGCCTAAAAGCTCCTCTAATGATATATTTGGACTCATCGCTAGTGCTGAGTTAATTTTTAATTTTTCAAAATTAGAGGAGGGATTAGCATCTAAACTTGATTAAGGGGAGGTTTTTGAGCTTGATTAACATATAGTGCCCCATGATGCATCGCGGGAAGCCTCCATCTTTTGGCATCTCGGGCACATGTAAAGGACAAGCATGGGGGAAGCAAGGGCTTTGTTTTGCAAGAAATTAGTGGAAGCACAATAGGCAAGAAAAAAACAAAGGGAGTGACACAAAGCAAAACAATGGAGGTGGAAGATTAATCCCGCAAGCAAAGGAGTGGTTGTGAACGGTTCAGGCAATGGAATCTCGTGATCACGCGGACACAAGGCAAGAAGGGAGCAAGAAGCATCTCGGAGAAAGATCAAAGTGAAAGGAGCAGGAGGCCCCCTAGGCCGATCGGCCTAGCCCGGCCGGCCTGGCATCCTCTCATGGCCCCCGGTGCTCCCCTTCGCCTGGTAAGTAATTTATGCATTTGTTAATTTGTGTTCTTGAGTTCATAGCCCATAAGTTTCAAAAACAACCTAGAAAAATTTGAGTTCCATGGGGATGAGGATCTTGTCATGTTATTGCCGATCCTTTTGTTTTTGTTTATGTTGATAATGCTTTGATGCCTAAGGTTAGCCACCATGCTTTTCGGGAGCATAGGTCTCACTACTCCCGTAGATCCCCTCAACATATCATTTGTAGGTTTAGCTAAAGTGGCCTCATGTTCACATCTCAATAAATTAATTTAGCTCCACCATGATAGGCGGCTGCATGTTCAAGAATCCACAAACCCTATGGGCTAATATCCATCCTAACTTGTGCACCTCACTCACCACCCTCAAACAACAATAATAAAGAAAATTCACCATAATTTCCATCACTCCATATACTTCTCTTGTGTGTTTTTCCCACCAGCAAGAAACCACCAATATCTTCCCCAAGAAGACACGATCATCGAAGGCACCATCATCGAGCTCTTCGAGGAGGCACTCGGTCTCCAAGTCTCCCCGAAGCATGGAGGAAGATGTGGCACCACCGAGGAGTGACACGCTGCCCCTCGGTGGCATGAGGAGTACACGAAGCTCGTCCGTGCGGCACACCAAACCGCGAGGACACACGAAGGAGCCACTCATTCCACCACGACACTCAACTCGTTCATCCTCTCCACCACCATACACTCCGAGGTGTTCCAATGGATTCATCATGAAGACGGAGGAGGAGGAGGAGAGGCGTGTTCGTCTTGAGAAGAGGCTTGTGCCAAATTTTGACTTCGATGACAACGCCCTCCAAGTGTTGGATTCTACTCAGATATCAAATCTTGAGCAACCTTGGATGGGTGCGATTCTTTATGGAGTTGGTGTGAATACTCACAAGGAGCTTGATTCGGAAGTTCTTATACATTAGCACCGGTAATTGATGAAGGAGTGTCGTGCCTCTCATTCCGCCTTAAAGATGAAGAGCAACTAGTTCCTTATGGATATATTGGAGAACTACTCGGTTACAAGAAGGAAGCCCGGAGCAAGTTGATGTCCAGGAAAAAAATGTTAGAAGGATTTTTGGGGGAATGATTTCGAGAGTAGATTACAAGGAACCCAGAATTTCTCCTTGTCGGGATTTCTTTGGGATCAAGTACATGAAGCAAGGAAAATGGAGATGAGAGGAGAAGGTACAAGTTGATGAAGGTTAATATTCCTCTTCCCAACAAGAGGCTGAGCTCATTTGGAGACAAAATTGGTAAGAGGAAGGATTTCTTGTACCGGCAAAATAAAAAAATTTATATAAAAAGGAGAAGCATTGTTGAAGAAAGATCATCCTCCGTAGCCCAAGATGAAGGAGGGGCTACACATCAAGCTAATAAACAACCACATGGAGGGATCCCGATGCCACCACCTTACAGAGGAATACCAATGCCTCCACCATATGAAGGAAGTATGTCAAATGCAAGCATGGGGGAGTGGGGCAGCCACGCCACCACATCCTCCACCATACATGTTCCTCACAAAGTTTTCATGGCGCTCCATCCAACAAATGCAAGTAGAAGGGACCGCAAACATTGCCTATCAAATTGGTCGCCTTCACCATTGGAGCAATTTAGAGGAGGACCGGCGCAATCATAATACAAGCAAGGATACAACACACCGGACCATCAATATCAACCACTAGAAAATAAAGGAAGAAGGAGAAAGAAATGAAAATAATAATGCTTTCAAATTCGGTTTGATTTTCTCCTTTTCCTTTTCTTTATTTTCAGCTTTTGTGCAAGTTTATATATGTAGCATTTTCTGTTTTTATTTATTTTCAGCATGTGTGATAATAGTAGAGTTAGTTTAAGATCACCATGAATAAAGTTTCCCACCTTGATCAACCTTTGGTAAAAATATTAAGTTGATGCCATGATAATATATGATGAAAAGTTGCCACTTTGCTCAACTTTTGTACTTGTTTTATGCATGATTAAGCTAATGCTCTCTTTAATATGAATCTGAAATTAATTAAATGCTAGCTTAATCTTTTGTGGAGGTTATGATAAAAATAAGACCCATAGTGTTATTTTCATGCTCTCAATTTTGGATGAGTTAAAGATGATTTGTTCTTCAAAATATATATGCTAACCTTGTCATTAATGCTACTTGCATTTTGCTGTACCTATCCAAAGCCATATATATATATATTGATTGCATAAACCTTAGTATACAAGAATTATTTTTGGGTGAGTTATTTCAGGCCTTGATTTCTCTGGCCCGAGACTAAGAAGCTGGTCATTCCGCTTTTGCGTATCTATCTTTTTGCTAGCCTTTCTATCTGTGCATTGTGTATCCCCACATCGGAGATTTCACAAACCTCGCCGGATATCCACCTTTAAAACCAAAAATATCATCTTTTGTGTTTACCTCCTTGACCACAACCTATCATATGAGTATGGATCGTCAATTCAAGGAAGATCGCAAGATGGTGCCAAGATTGAAGATTTCAAGTATCTCTCCAAAGGAAATATATTTCTAGTACCTACCTTATCTCTATCACCTCTTTGCCTGAGGACGAGCAACGTCTAAGCATGGGGGAGGAGGTAGGTACAATGCAATTTAGAGTTCAAGGGGAGCAAATAAAAAAAATGATGAAAGAAGAAAAAAAGAAAAAAAATGAGTATAAAGAAAAAAAAGAGAGATAAAGAAAAATATGTATGAGAAAAGAAAAAAATATGAGTTTATAAAAATAAAATAAAGTGAACTCCCCGGTTCTCTAAAGTGCATTAGGAATCTCAAAAGTTTCAAGATTTGAGATCCAAACTCATCTTTCCAACCATGCGCAATCCGATAACGAGGACTTCCTTTGTGCCTCGGGATCACTCTTTGCCATTTGCACATGTCCACCTATCTCAAAGTGTGTGTATTTTTCTCTCCCCCTCCATGATATAAAATTATTTTCCAATGACCTTTTTGACGAGTCTTGGTAAGACCATGAGAAGCTTGTCTTGTTTTGACAACATCTCATTTATAATATCTTGGTAGGACTGAACTTTCCCAAAAAGCTCCACATAAAGTCTTCCACTATATATTGAGAGGGGAAAGGAGTAGAATGAATAGGCTTTGAGAGACAAGATGAGATGAGAGTACATGAGCAAGATGCAAGGAAGTTTTTGAACTTGGTTTAGCTCTTTTTCTTCATCTCGCTCTTAATTTCAAAATTTCTAAGATTCATCTGAAATTTGGGAGCATGAGGTAATTACTTGTGGGAAGTGCTTAAATTAATATCTACCCTCCATAAGGATGAAGGCTAGTACATTATGGAACTTTAATGATTAAATCCTTGAGAGCATTATGTTTTCTCATGTATGATTAAGTGCAGGGTATAAGCAATGTAAGGCAACACTGATATTCATTAAAGGCTTACTCGAGGACGAGCAAGGTTTAAGCATGGGGGAGATGTTGATGGTGAATTTCCGTCAACCCAGCCATGAGTTTACCTTTAATGTTGGCATTGATTTATTATTCTAACCACTGGAACTAACCCCCCGTATATAACAAGTTCACTCTTGCATGTCGATTTTGGAGTTTATTGTTTATGCAGGAAATCTACGCTAAAGAGGAGACTTTCGGGATAAGTTCATCAAGCACTTTGGAAGAAGATCATGAAACCCGACAAGAGTCAAGACACGTGATGAACATGACTCCAAATGACCCGAGGACCGAAGCGCCAACGTGCAAATCTTCAGGGACTCAACCGCGAAGGAAACGACGTCAAAGGCCCACATGCAAGTGCACACAAATGAGGAATCGCGCGAGAAGCAACCGGGGAGGAAGCCGGGGCCAAACTGGGCCGAAATGGGCCCAGGCCGGTCAGCCCAGGCCGGCCGGCCCAGCCCATTCTGGGCCCGGTTCGGCACCCCCTTTGACCTAGCCGCCATTCGGACTGTTTATAGCCCCCTCGCCAAGAGCCACGCAGAAATTGATTCGTCATCCACCGCCGAGGAGCAGAGAAGAGAGGGACACCATTCCGGAGAGGAGAGGGTCGAGATGGTTGACTAGGGCTTCCCTAGCTGATGTGGGAACCTTGCATGGAAGACCACGTCGGAGTTCCCGGAGCTAGGATCAAGATCAAGGTAGGATCCCGGTGGTGATCTTGTCCATGTATTATACTCTCGTGTTGAATTTGCAAGATTGAATCCGATTCCTAGCGATCAAGTGCTTTCTCTACAACTTTGTCTTCACTTGGGTTTGCTTCTTCCCCAATCTAGTCTATTGCTAGATTGCTTAGGGTGCTCTTGTAGTCATGGTTGCTAGAGGTGCATACCCGATCTACCGAGCGTTTTCAACTTGTTCTTCTTGGACTCGCCCTAGGCTAACCCGCACGAATAGGAGTGCGTTGTGACTGGACGGTGGCTCCAAAAGGCGGGCGTCTTCGGAGTTGGAACGGAAGCCAGGATTTAAAGAGGCTAGTAATGAGATTCGTTTGCTTTATTCTTCTTTGTTTTGGAACTTCAACAAAAGACCCAATCCAATCTCTAGATTGGTTTTATCTCTCTTTCTCTTGCTACCTCCGGTGTTTAGTAGATTAGATGTGTTTTCATGGATCTTTCTTAGATTAGATGCAAAACCAAATCTCTCAAGATCAAAGTGTTTTCCGCTTATTAGATTGGATCTTGCGTTACACATTGTTCCACGGATTCGATACCTTGGGTTCACACTTAACGGAAGAAGGGTCCCTTGACTACGACGGAGGACTTGTCCGCTTGCAAGTCCAAACGAACTTTGATACGACAATCAACCGTTAACAGATACCGATGTAGCTTTCACCCGGGAGTATTCCAAGGTATCGATTTCCACGGGGAACGAGAAGTATTCTAGTCCTAAGCTGATTCGTCTAGGGAAAGTGCGGATAAAGGGATGACGACGAAGAGAAGAGAGATGAACGATAGGAGGGTAGAGAGGGTACTTGATACGGGAACTTCGGCTCTCTCAACTAATCAAGCGATTAGGATATTACTTGCACTTGTCTTGAGCGGGGGATGCACACTACGGCTACGGAAAGGGATGAGAAGGGAGCCGTTACGTACACCACTCTTACGATGCCTACAGGACTAGCCACTCTCACGTGGTGGAATACAGAGGCCGGACGGGGCTGTCACTACCCGCCGGCTACCACAAGCAGTCTGTGGGGCTAGGTGTATTTCAAGGTAACGTCAAGTCTAGGCACCACGCCTACACTATCGATCACTACTTCACTCAGCGCTCAAGCAAAGCAATCACTCAGAGCAAGATAAACTTACTATGATATGAACGAGAAACGATAAGACAAAGACAAGTAATACTTAATGCTTAATTAATTAGAGGGGACCAGAGTTACCGAACAAGACCCGGATGTAGCTACTAGAAGAGGAGCTGCATCCGCCGAGGCGCGAGCTAGAGGAGGGGCCGACACTCCGGCTCCTCCCAGAAACTCTCACCTCAACTCTCTCCCTATTTTCTAACTATAATAATGGAAGTGCTTCGCTTCTTCAAAGCTCTTCTCTTGTGTGTTTTGAAGTGAGGAGAGGGGTCTCTATTTATAGTGGAAGGAGACTTGGGAGAGTGGAGGACCTCCCCCTCTTTCCTGGGGCCAAACCGACCTTCCCAGGGGCGGTTCGCGCGTGAACAGTGCCCTGTACGGCACTGGAGGCGGTGGGCGTCGAGAACAGGTGAAAAACGTGAAGAACCGGGCATGAACCGGCCTCTTGGGCGCTGAACCGGAGAAAAACAAGGAAAACCGGGCGATCCAGGGGTGAGCCGACCGGGCGGACCAGGCGAACCGCGGCTGAGCCGCGTGGGCCGTGCCACCACCTCGACCCGCGCCTACCGCGTCGCGACGCGTGTCCCGGCCGGTGCTTTCCCGCGCTCGGACGCGCGCGCACGCGCGGATCGACGGGGCCGGCGGCTGCCAGCCGGATGGTGACACGTGGCGGCCGGGGAAGGCCCGCGCGCGCCCGCCTCACCAATCCGCGGCAGTGCGCGGCTGCCAACCACGTCCCGCCACGTGGCCGCTTCTGGTTCGTCCGCCCGTAGGGTGTTGCATGGTACTGTACCGATGACGTCAGCTATTCTGTCTTTTCCATATCTTCTTCATCCGGACTCCGATGCATACAAGTAATATGTCCATTTCGATCGTCTTGACAAGCCCGACACAATGGCGTAATCCAAATTGGCATTTGAGGTTGTTTGTGATAATGCCATATTTTATTCTATAATTCTCATTTGCAACTGCAACCAAATATACATCAAAGCTTGTGGAATTTGTTAGATTATAACCCTATAGCTATGGTGCACACTTTCATGGAGTAAATTTTATCCGAAGTTGACGGTCAAAAATAGGGACTTAACGACCGTCAACAAGCTCCCCCACACTTAGCCCTTTGCTCGTCCTCGAGTAAAGGTTAAGGACTAGGGTGGAAAACATGAATCCAAAATGATATGATGCAAGCATGTAAGATATTCCAAGGCATACCTGTACTTGTGACTCTTTGGGGTGTCTACCATGTCATCTTGGATGGTAGAAGAGTGGAACGGCTGGATTTGAATCACCTCAACTCCTTCTGTGAAGTAACTTGGGTTTTTTTATATATTTTTTTTCAAAACTTAGCCTTACTTGTCTCCTCAAGTGATGCTCTCGGATCGCTCAGTGTGTATGATTCCTTACCAAGGCATTAAACTCGCCTTTCTTCAACCTACTTCTAATGATGGCTATATGTGGAGCTCAAGGTAGGGTTGAGCATATAAGGCATACTTATATCACATAATATTGCAAAGTCAAAAACCGGATCCAAGAAGAAAACTCGTCATACAATCTGATCAAGATGTGCAAGTGTGTGGAAAGGGGATGATATGGTAATATGTACTCCTTGTTGTATGATCTCTCCCCCTTTGAACTTTATTTGAGAACATGGCTATATTTTTTTTTCTTTTTTTCTTTTTCATCATGCTTGAGAAGAGTTTCTCTTTAGCATGTGTCTTTATCTCTCTTCTTTTTTTTAGCCCATGTCTCTTTTGGAGGAAAATCTAGGGAGAGAGATTCATAAATTGAATGGAGTATTTATTTTGTGGATGGATGGATGTTGCTAACAACCAGTGTAGAAGTTTAGCATATGAAGGTGGAGTGTACGTGATCTTGATCATGAAAGCATGTAAAGCTTCTAGCAAGGGTCACAACAATTTGACAAAGCTCAATGTAATAACAAGCAGTATATGTGTGAGATTTTCTAATGTAAACAACATATGGCTTTGGTAGGAATATATCATCACTGAGGAGCTTGTAAGGCTATTTTTTTTCAAGTAAAACATCCCAAGCAGTTTGTTAGAGTGAGTAAGGTTCATCGCATCGTACCATATCTCGTCAATCAACCATTTAGATGAACATGTTTTCCTAATGATATTTGTTCACAAGCAACAGATATATGTGCTAGGAATAAATAACATGCAAGCCAATCAATTGAAAACATGTATAGCAATGGAGCATCAAGATTCATTGAGTTTAAATGAATGATTATCTTATGAAAGGAATTATAACTCATGAATCATGGAATTAGGGGGGGTAGAATTTTTCAAACCATGATATCCCTTTGAATGTCGGAAGAAGTTGACTCTCGATACCTCCCCCACACTATCTTCTACTGCAACTTTTCCTGCACGCTTTTAGACAAAGATGAGATACATGGATTTGGCTAGTACAGATTGTACTAGCCAAATCAAAGCAAAGTTTTTTTATTATTCACCGTGAGACCGATGGTGGACATCGGGCAACCTCCCGGAAGGGCTTTGTTTAAAGTCAAAAGCAGGACATATCTAGCTAGGCAGGATGCATGAGCTAACATCATCTCCAAACAAGGATAAGATTTTGTATGAGAGGAGCTTTACTCATGATGCTCACATACCTCCCCCACACTTGAAGTTTGCATTGCTGAGCAACAAAACTCAAGTGTGTGGAGATCAAGCTTCCTTTTGTAGTCATTCTCTCACCAAAAACTTACCAAAGTGTTGTAGTTGATTTAGCTCACATGTTCTTAGGCATCATCTATCCATCGTTCTTCTTGGTCTCCACCTAAAAGGTTAGTAACCAAAAGTACCCGAAGGACACTCTTATCCTAGGAACATGCTCTTGCTTTTATTTGGAAGGAGAAATAAATCTAAGCTAATCCAGGCTATCTCCTGGTAGTGCCTTGTTTACGGTCATAAGCTCGACCCTGGGAACCTTCTCCCTGCAGCTATCATTGGTAATGTGATTCCTGTCTCACCACCAATTGTTGATGTATTAGTGAAGCTTCAGCTGCAAGGTTAGTGCAACAGTGCATACACGAAATCTGCAATGCTTATGGTAAACATATGCATCTACAACCGTCCTTCTAAACTTTTTACAGGAGAGGACCATAAGGCGGTTGTAGTCCTGATGTGTGCTCTGTGCACTGAGCGTGGCTGACTCTGGAGAGACATGATGCAAACATGGTTCCTGAGGTAAATCAAGAGTAAAGCTACCATGCTTGTCGACGAGATCCTTTCCTTCGGACCCCAGAGTCGGTGCCTTATAGATTTCCATGGCCCATGAATTCTCCATCTCAAGAGATGCATCTTGTATGAACAATGTTGATTCTCGACAACGGTCGGAATCAACATGATACGGGCCAGTGGGAAGAGGTTCAAACTCGATCAAAGGTGATGATGATCGTTTGTCTTCACAAAGGTGAAGCAGGTCTTCCGAGTCATACTCCTGAGAAGTAGAAAATTCTACAAGCTCAGCGAGAACGGGCTCAGACGATGTGAACGGAGATACATGCATCATCTCCTCGAACAGGTTTTGCTTGGGAAGTGGCGTCACCATAGAATTTTCTGAAAACAAGGGAGTGATGGTCGAAATGGCTTCCCTAAGGTTTTTATCTAGGCTTCCTCGAGATGCATCGAGAAGTTTTCTATATGGGAGCCTAGGAGGAGATCAAGATCGAGGACATCAAAGACGTGGAAGTCTAGATTAACCTTGATCTTGTCTACTAGGAGTGGCACAGCACATGCAACCCCCCGACACTCAAGAATGTGTCCAGAGGGACAACTCTTGAGGAGCTTGTCGGACGGTCTTAGCGTCACATTGCCCAATAAAGTGTACGCTAAGTGCCATGGCATAATATTAACCTCCATGACGGGGTTAAGATGGGCTTCTATGGTAATCCCTTTTATGGAAGAAGGAAGGATCGTAGAAGGTGAACAAATCCAAAGTGCTTCGGAAAAATGTTCCATTCCAGTCGACCACTTCTTTCCCATGGCATCCATGATAGATGTTTCGGTTGGAGGATCAGGAGGCAAAGGAGGGGCCGTAGGCCTCTAGGGGAAGATTCTGTCAAAAGATTTCTAGCTGGATCGATTTGGACAGAAGAGGGTTCCTCCCCTTGTTCGGCATCCAAGGGATTCAAGGTGTCTTCGGGATTCTCAGTGGGATCATCCTCGAATCGGTCGTGGGACTTTGCTATTGCATTCCGTGCACGAGCTAAAGAGACGGTTTGTGTGGATTTGTCTAGTTGCATGGCTAGGCTACCATTAGCCATTTCTTGGAAAAGTCTCTCGGTAGGCCGACCTATAAGAATAGGTATGTCCGAATTATCGTAGAAATGAAAATATAGAAAGATCTCGGCCTCATTGGCAACTACCGGGACTGTTCTGACAACACCGCAACATTCCAACATGGTCCCATAAGGGTCTTGAAAAATCTTTCAGGACGAACATAGGGTCATGTTGAGATAGAGCTGTTAGGCAAGAGATTTTGAGATGATATTTATCCCAATAGTGGGGTTGTACTGGACATCCATCATGACGCCTTGTATTTGATAGGAAAGAAGAGTGGATGGCATGATGAGTCTAACTACCTCGGGCGATGTCTCGGCTTCTCTCAACCACTCCACACCCATAGCCGCCGATAAGCATTTAAGGTCTTCTTTGAGAGTGGGCTTACCGGGTTGGCTAGCATTTTGTTGAAACGGAGAGTTGCACGCTCGAGGTTTTGGTTGGATCGGAAAATTCGAGGTATTTCCAAAGTCTGAGAGAAGATCATCCTCGATTTCACCGATAAAGTCCATTGGATGAGTTTCCTCATCTTCTAGACTATGGAGGTTTTCTATGGGAGGCTCTACTTTTATTGGCTCAGAGAGAGGAGCGGTCACGGGTGTAGGCTGGATAGGTAAAACCTCATTTCCTGGCTCAAGGATTTCTATGGAGGGTTCTTCCGGTTGCATTTCCGGTGGTTCTTCGGGAAATTCATCGTAAATTCCGGTGTAAGGGGTGTTTGCTAGAATTTTTTCTAAGATCACCCTTCCCTCATTCGAGGTTAAATCTACAAAAGAACCTCCTGATGAAGAGTCTAGGAACTTAGCGGATTCAGCATTGAGGCCCAGTCTGAACTGCTGGAGACATGTGGGTTCTGGAATCCCTAAGTCGGGTCCTGAACCTAAGATATTGGTAAATCGGGCCCAGGCAGTTCCTAAAGACTCACCCTCCTTTTGTTTAAAAAGGATGATTTCGCACCGAAGATCACTAATCCGTGCTAGCGAAAAGAAGGTGCGACAAAATTTTTCCCTCAAAACATCCCATTTGCCTTCTACGCTTCGGACGTTGAGGTCGTACCATTACTTCGCTCTTCCCGTTAATGAAAATGGGAAGAGTATCCACTTCAACGTTTCTTGTGCCATACCCTCTATTGTGATGCATGAGCAAAGTTGCTCGAATTCTCTGAAATGAGTGTATGGGTTCTCCTCTTCGATCCCAGCAAAGGATTGCTCTTTGGCCATGGCTATGAAACCAGGACGTAGCTCATAGCCACTAGTATGGATAGGGTGTTGTCGGGGTTCTCTACCGCCGGACAGTAAATTTGTATCGATCGTGTGTCAGACTCGGATGGTTAGCACAAGAGACAACGGGATTTAGACTGGTTCGGGCCTCCGAGGAGTAATACCCTACGTCCAGTATCGAGCTGTCGTGTTCTCGCGCTAGGGTTGTTTGTACTAGGGGTTACAAACTGGTCGGGAGAGGGTGTCGAGCCCAAGTCCCTGGAGTGTAAGTGTTCAGTTCGTCAGCCTTTGTGATGGTTGCCCTCCTCTTCCTTTTATAGACGCAAGGGAGAGGGGCAAAAAGGGAAACAAAATAGAAGCTACAGTGCCAGCCGTTGGGACGTCTTCTCGCACGTTGTTGTCGGTCAGGGAGCTTTGAAGGCGGCTGAGCTGTATTTGTGGTCGAAGCCGCCGCGTGTCAGGGCGAGGCTGTTCATTTCGGCTACCTGGCGCCTCATCCGAGCACTTTGGTGCTGACTCAACCCGTCTGAGTACGGTGTGGGTTTGCCACATTAGGACCTAATCGTAGGCCAGCGCTAAACGTAGAGGGTGCTTGAGTGCCTCGGTTGGAGTTGGCGTGCTGCAGGGTCGGATGGGACGGCGTGTTGATGGCCGCGCGGCTGAGCAGAGCTACATTAAGGCTTCTGTTAGAGCCGGCTGCCCGCGCGTGCCTCCAGCTGGTGTGCTCGCATGGCATGGGGAACTGGCACCCCACGTGTCGTAGCGGAGGAGTCCGTGCGTCGGTGTGGCGCCATGTTGCGTGGACCGAGCCTTGGTCGGAGACGGAGACTACTCGTGCGAACGAGCAGTTTGTCGGAGGCGAGGACTCCTCGTGCGAGGCGGAGACTCGTCGTGCGAGGCGGAGACTTGTCGTGCAAGGCGGAGACTTGTCGGAGAAGCTTTCTCTAGTAGGAGACTTGTCGAGGAAGCTCCCAATTAGTCGGAAACAAGACGTCTTGCCAGTGATGGTCTTGACAGGGGTTCTAAGTCCTCCTTATCTTGAATCTTGGCCTTGACATTGCCAATGGTGTCAGAAGACTCCACTTCAAGAGAGATTATCTCGCTGTCAAAGGGGGCCCTAATCTGGGCCCTCGTCAGTAGCCCCCGAGCCTGAGAGGGAGTCAAGGACTCGCACACAGGCTCAGACGAAAGGCGTCGTGTCAATTTTTGCTCTTGATCTTCTCGGTGGGTGCGCGCGAGCGCATCCGCCGGATGTAGCCCCCGAGCCCACGAGTGAGTTGTAGACTCACTTGTGGGGTTTTGATCTTCAGTGGTGTTGCTGTGGTTCTGGTACTTTTTCTCGAGGTAGTCGTGGCCGTCGTGGGAGATGTGCAGGTTGCGGGAGCCCGCGGGAGTCGCGGAGGTCGTGGCCTACGTGGCGGATGAGACGGTTTGAAAAGACGGGTGGGGGACAGTTCAGGTACCTGGGCCCAGCGAGGATCGAGGCGTCGCGCAGGCGGGCGTCAGTTACACCGGGGCACGTGCACGTGCGCATGGGCAGGCGTCTCTTCGGCGTGGCGGGCCCAGCATTCAAGGCCGCCAGCCGCGCCCCTTCCTTTTTAACCGCGGGCCGGCGAAGAGTTTGGAACTTTTACTCTTCTGCCTTTTCTTCTGCCCTCGCGGTCTGCCACCTTTGCTCCTCACGTCCGCAGCGTCGCCACCGCTTTTGCCATAGTCGCACGCGAGAGTTCGCCGTCGCCATGTCGAACTGGTCGCGCTCCAACGTGTCCCGCCTGATGCTGCACCACCTTGTCGCCACCGGGCAGCTCCCTCCACTCACCGATGTCGTAGAGTGGAAGGTGCCCGAGGAGGAGTCCGTGCCGCGCCTGCCGAAGGGGTACGTCATCTCGTTCGTGGCTTTCCACGAGCCCGGCTTCTCCATTCCCGCCGGGCGGTCCTCTTCGAGTACGGGCTTCAGCTTCAGCACCTCAATCCGAACAGTGTCCAACAGATGGCGGCGTTCGAGGCGCTGTGCGAGGGGTACTTGGGGATCAGTGCCCATTGGCACCTCTTCAAGTACTTCTTCATGTTCGCGTGTTTGAAGGACGGCCCCAACGCGGCGACCATCTGCTGCGCCAACCTCCGGATGAAGCAAGGCCGGGGCAGCAAGTACGTCCCCTTCCCGCTGACCAGCTCCAACAGCGGCTGGCACAAGGGGTGGTTCTATCTTCGGTGGCCATCGGGAAGTCGACCTTCGAGTGGCCGCCGTCGCAGCTCCTGCCGATGCTCCCCGACGAGGGGACTGAAAAGCTCGTAAGTGATTTCTTCCTCCGATAAGTTTCCCGACTAGTTCGGTGTCTTCTCTTGGTTTGGATCTTCTCGAGAACTTCTTGATAGTTGTTGACTCCTTTTGCCCCGACCTCTTTCAGCTGAAGAGCTCCCATCTCGTGCCCGCGAAGGCGCCTCTCCCGGAGGAGGCGATCTTCAAGCGCAACCAGGCGGCCACGGACAGGCGGAGGGCCGAGCGCAAGGAGCGGCATAAGGAGAAAGAGATCGCCAAGCGCGATCGGAACAACAACCATATCAAGCGCCGCAAGGCGGGGGAGCGCCACGTCTTCTCCAACGAAGACCCATCGCCGTCGCCGCCGTGGAGTGGGGACGAGCCGAGCGCGGAGGTTGACTGGAGCGGCATATCCGGGTCACCCCTTCCTTCGCCGTGTCAGGCGGCGGAGGTGAGCTCGTCGCGGCGGTCGGAGCAGGACGCCTGCGAGAAGGGCGCTGGTTCCAGCTCGCAGTCGGGGACCCGCCCCGTCTGAGAAGATCAGAGGGTGACCCGCTCGCAGGCTGCCCCTGGCGGCTCGCGCACCTCCGAGGGGCGGAGGGATCCCCCACGCCGGGAAGACCCACCCAAGCGACCGACAGAGCAAGAGCCTTCCTCCCGCCACCTCTTTGACGGCTGTGACCGCCCGGACTCGGACTCCCTACGGAGGCATTCGTCGTCCAAGGCGAGGTCGACCCCGCCGGCGTTTGTTCCGGCCGCGCCACAGGAGGGGGACATGAGCGTCCCCCAGCGGCGCCTTCAATCCCTCGTTATCCGCGGCGGTGGCACCCCGGCCGTGCAAGTCCCCCTCTCCACCGGTGGGAGTCAGGGGTTGGCCTCTGGTGCGGCGGAGGTCGGGAGGACAGCTCCCGAGCCGTCGAGGGCTCAAAGCACCGCCCCTAAGCCGTCGGGGGATCGAAGCGCCCCCCCAAGCCGTCGGGGGGCGACAGACCAATTCCTGCGCCAGCGGAGCGTCGGGAGCCAGCTTCCGAGCTGGCGGGGGCCAAGAGGTCAGCCCCCGAGTCGGGCCCATCGGATAGGCTCACGAAGCGGGTTCGCGTGCGATCTTCCATGTAAGATCTCGTTCACCATTCCTCGTTGTTTCATTGTTCTTCGTCCTCGTCTTGCTTCTTATCTTCAATTCGCGTTTTCCTCAGCCGCGCTGACACCGGCGTGCTCAGTCTTGCGCCCCTGAAACGTGCAGCGCTGGGCGCGCGCGGCCCGCAGTCCGAGCCCCGCCCGTCGCTTCCCTACGCCGAACCGCTGGCGGAGCAGGACGGGAGCGGGTTGGTCATGGTGACCGAGGTGGTCGAGTCCGCGGTGCCTCCGCCGGCATCGGACGCCGGCAATTTGGCCGAGGGGCAGGTGACCCCATGAGCGGACGTTGTCCAGGCAGCGACCGAGCCGCTGGTTGAGGGCACCACGAGAGACAGTGATGTCGGGACGGCACCTTCCGAGGAGATCGTGCTCCCGCCGCCTTTGGTCGTCGAGCGCGAGGTCGTGACGCCGGCGGCGGCGGAAACTTCGGTGCCTATGGCGTCACAGGTGGGTGGGGATGCGGTGGAGGCGCCGGCAGCCGACACCGCGGCTGCCCAGCTTTGAGAAGTCATCGACCTCGACGAGCCCGACCTCCCTAGCAACGACACGACCATCTTCGAAGCCGCACTGGAGCGGTTGTTGTTGGAGCTGGAGGAGTCGCAGGCCGAGGCCTCTAAGTCTGCCGTACCCGAGGCGGCGACCACAACCGGAGCGGCGGAAGCCGTCGAGAAGGAGCCCGCGCCCGATGCGGCCGCGATGGCGCCGCCAGAGCCGGGCCTGGTCGGAGCTGCCGAGGCCCCCGAGGCCCCAGCCACGTTGGAGGCGACCGAGGAGGTCCTCGGGGAACCGGCGGCTGGCGCAGAACTGGCCCACGCCGCATCCTCGTCCCCCGCTGTGGTCGCGGAATTGACCGCAGCGAGCGCGCCGGATTCGTCGTCGTCCCGGCCTACCGCCCTACCACCGAAGCGGCGCCCGTCGTAAGCCCGGCCCGCCCAGCCCCACAGGAACACGACATTCCCGGGAGCACTGTGGGAGCCACCTCCCCGGAGATCCAGTAGGTCGGGGAGGGCTCAGGTGCAGGTCTGCTGCTAGAGCCCGAGGTGGACGACGCGCGGATCACCGACCTTGCTCGCTCCACCTGGGCGGCCACCTTTGAGGCGGACACGTCCGACGACGAGGACGAGGAGACCACGGCCTGCTGCAGCCTCGAGCGGGGTCTCTTGTGGGCGCGTCGTGCATTCGACGAGCTCATCCTCCACGCGACGATGGTAAGTCCCCTCAAACTGGTAGCTTACTCTTGTCTTTTCTGTTATCGCGAATCTTGTGATCGAAGTACTTTTGCCTGGAGCAGGCGCTCGCGCGGTCCGGCAGAAGGAGGGCGCGCACCATTGATGAACTCCGAGCGGAGAGGGCCCAGCTGGAGATGCAGCTGGTGGTCGCCCGCGTGGCCGCCGCCGGGGCGGTGGCGAGTGAGGCGTCGTCGAGGGCCGCGCTCGAGGCCGCCAGGAAGTCTGCGGAAGACCGTGCCACGGCTGCACAAGCCGCGGCTGCCACCGCCGTGGCAGAGCAGGAGTCGCTCGAGGTGAGGTTGGCCCAGGCGGAGGCGAAGATCGAGGAGTTGTGGGCCGCCGCGGCGACCGCTAATGATGCCGCCGAGAGGGCCACAGATGCCGCCGCTGCTGCCGAGACCGCCACCCAGAACGCCGCCCAGGCTGCCGCCCAAGAGAAAGTGGTGCTTGAGACGAAAGTGGCGGAACTGGGGCAAGAGTTGGTCACCATCGGAGCGGACCTCAGGACGGCCAACCGACAGTTCTCCGAGGTAACCAACAAGCTCTAGGAGGTCACCGAGGAAGCGTCCCGGCTCCGAGACACCAACTCCAAACTGGCGTAGGACATTGAGGGTGAGTCGGCCTCGCACGCCTCCAGTTTCGAGTTTGTTTCTCCTCGTTGGTTTTTGTTGATGTTGATTTGTCTTCTCGTGGTCTCAGGGATGCGCACGTACCGAGCTTCAATGACTGTGAAGCTCACGAAGAAGACGCAGGAGGCGAACGCGGCCGCGCTCAAGATCCTCGAGAAGGACGGCTCGATCAAGCGGCTGTCGGAGCAGCTCGAGAGTAAGTTCCTTCGATCCCGCCTTGCCTTTCTCCTGAATTTGGTTGCGCCGCGTTTGCTCATTGCGCCTCGTTGACCGTTTCAGAGACCAAAACCGAGCTCGAGCAGTCCCGGATGGCCCGGGAGCAGGTCGCGGTTGAGCTCGAGCAAGCGAAGAACGCCCGGCGCGAGTCGGAGACGTCCCGCAAGGCGAACATCTTGGATCACGCAAAGATCGGGAGAGCTATTGGCAGGGTCATGACGGGGCTCGGCGTTCCCGTCGGGCCGATGCTCCCCGAGAGGCTTCTGTAAGTGGTCGGGCGTCTCCTGGAGGTGATCAAGGAGCAGGAGCTGTCGACCGCTCGGAGGGTGGTGCACCGGGCGTTCGCCATGTTCGACTCGCACTACCAAGGGCTGGACCGCACGGCGCTGAGCGGCGGCTGGGCCCCTGGCATCTCCGACACACTCTGCGACCAGCTCGAGGAAGACTGCGCCTCCTTCGCCCGTGACATGGCCGACACCGCCATGAAGGACCTGGACCTGCTGCCAAGAGATGCACCAGAAGACCCAGAGAGCTCCAGGCCTTCATCTTAGATGTATCATGCTTAGATGTAGGTAATTAAGAACGGTTCATATGTGTAACATCATGAACAACATCATGTTATCGAGAACTTGTTCACAGAAGCTACGGCTCGAACGTCCCCGAGAACCCAGGGACGACTGCAGCAACGTGCAGCAAGACTTAGGAATTATGAGATGACTAAACTCCACTCGGGAGTCGCGGGGGCGTAAGAGTCGGAGAGCTCAGCCATCCCAAACCGCTAAGGGGTGCCACACGTTCGCAGTCCCGAGCACTCGGGGATATTCGAAAAGTAGCTCACGAGATTTGTCGTCAAAATCATTTTAGACCGGAGTCTAGGCGGTCGCTCGAGCGCTTTTGAAAAGAGGTCGGATGGAGACCTGTGAACTCAGGCTGTGCTCGCAAGCCTTCGCGCCGTAGCCACGGAGGTGTAGGTGCTAGGAGCGTTGAACGAGCAGCAGCGCCAAGCCCCGCGCAGGTCGCCATCTTTACTTCTCGCAAGGTTGAGCTTTCCGCCAAAAAACCTCTCGCGCGTGTGATTGGTTGCGACATAGATGTCGGATTTTGTTTTTGAAAAAACGTAGAAAACGAAAGGAAGGCATCGTGCCTTGGGTAGCCCCCGAGCGGGGAGCATTTTTGTGCAGGCACAGAGATGCTCGTCGCTCAGCCTTCAGACAAGTTGCAACATATCAAAGCATAGTAACCGAGAAGATTACGAACTTATAGATATATGAACAAAGCAAGCGGCATTTATTCACTGATTTATAAGATTTGAACATTTACTCAAGGGTAAAATGGCCGCAGATGCTCGATGTTCCACGCGTTGGAGACGACTCGACCGTCTTCGTATCAGATCTTGAATGTCCCAGGTCGAAGCACTTGGTCGACGACGAATGGCCCGTTCCACGGGGGTGAGAGCTTGTGTCGATCCTTGCTGCTTTGAACTCGTCGGAGGACCAGGTCCCCGACCTGGAACTCGCGAACGCGCATGTTGCGCTCGTGGTAGCGCCGTAGGGTTTGCTGGTACTTGGCGAAGTGTCGCAGTGCCACATCGCGCGCCTCGTCAAGCTGGTCGATCGCGTCCTCGAGCGCGACTTGATTGCCCTCTTTGGTGTAGGCCCGCACTCTGGGACTGCCGTAGTCGATGTCTGTATGTAGTACTGCTTCCGACTCGTACACCATGAAGAACGGAGTGAAGCTGGTTGCTCGACAAGGTGTAGTGCGCAGACTCCAAAGAACGGATGGCAGCTCGGCCACCCACCTCGCTCGGAACTTCTCGAGGCGTTTGAAGATGCGGGGCTTTCAAGCCTTGCAATATCATGTCGTCCGCCCTCTCGACCTGCCCGTTTGTCTTCGGGTGCGCCATGGCTGACCAGTCCACACGAATGTTGTTGTCGTCGCAGAAGTTGAGGAATTTCTTCCCCGTGAACTGGGTGCCGTTGTCGGTGATGATCGTGTTGGGTATGTCGAAGCGATAGATGATGTCGGTGAAGAATGCTACGGCCTCCTCGGAGCGGACGTTCACGATGGGTCGAGCTTCGATCCACTTAGTGAACTTGTCGACCGCTACGAGGAGATGCGTGAAGCCCCCGGGCGCTTGTCGGAGCGGCCCCACCATGTCGAGGTGCCACACAGCAAAGGGCCATGTGATGGGGATAGTTTGAAGCGCTTGCGCCGGGAGGTGAGTTTGCCGAACGTAGAACTGGCACCCCTCGCAACGACACACGATGTCCTTGGAGTCCGCCACCGCTGTGGGCCAGTAGAACCCTTGTCAGAAGGCTTTCCCGACAAGAGTCCTCGGACCGGCACGATGCCCACATGTGCCGGCGTGGATCTCGCGAAGTTGTTCCTTGCCTTAATCTTCGAGGATGCACCGCATGAGTATGCCTGCCGCGCCCCACTTGTAGAGCTCACCCTCGATGAGGACGAACGCTTTAGCTCGTCACGCGATGCGGCGTCCCTCCGTTTGGTCGAAGGGTAGCTTCCCTTCGACAAGCCTCTCGAGGATGGGGAAGCGCCAATCCGGGTCCTTGAGGTTCAACTCGGGCGGTTGGTCGATCTCCATGACTTCCGGACCCTCGGGTTCTGGTGGCTTTTCCCCTTCGATGCGCACAGAAGGTGCATGCTGGTCGCTCGCAAAGACCCTGTGCGGCACTAGCTTGCGGCTCGATGCAGTCTTGGTGAGGATGTCCGCAGCCTTGTTGTAGTCGCGGAGCACGTGATGAAGCTCGAGCCCATAGAACTTGCCTTCTAGCTCACGGACGGCCTGGCAGTATGCCGCCATTTTCGGATCAACGCAATTTTTCTCGTTCATGATTTGATCCACGACAAGCTCTGAGTCTCCTCTGATCTCGAGACGACGGATCCCAAGCTCGACCGCTATTCGAAGGCCGTTGATGAGCGCTTCATACTCGGCGACGTTGTTGGAGGCCGGGAAATGTAGTCGAACCATGTACTCCATGCGCACGCCCAGAGGCAAGATGAAGACAAGGCCTACTCCCGCTCCTTCCTTCATGACCGAGCCATCAAAGTACATTGTCCACGTCTCGTGCTCGATGGGTGCTGGCGGTGTTTGGACCTCCGTCCACTCTGCAACAAAGTCCGCCAGCACTTGGGACTTGATGGCACTGCAGGGTGCATACGAGATGTTCTACCCCATCAACTCGAGTGCCCACTTGGCTATCCTTCCTTTGGCCTCGGGGTTCTGGATAACCTCTCCGAGCAGGAACTTGGACACCACCATGATGGGGTGGGCGTCGAAGTAGTGGCGGAGCTTGCGCTTGGTCATCAAGACAGCATATACGAGCTTTTGCCTTTGTGAGTAGCGGGTCTTCGAGTCGGAAAGTACCTCGCTCATGAAATAGACCGAGCGCTGCACCTTGACTGACCTCCTGGGCTCTTCTCGCTCGACCACCAGCGCAGCGCTGACCACCTGGGTTGTCGTGGCGATGTATAGGAGCATCAGTTCTTCAGGCGCTGGAGCCATGAGGATTGGTGGACTCTTCAGCATGTTCTTGAGGGAGTCGAGCGCTTCCTGAGCTTCAGGAGTCCACGCAAAGCGGTCGGAATTCTTCATTAGGCGGTACAGCGGCAGGCTGTGTTCTTCGAGTCGCGCTATGAAACGGCTAAGAGCCGCGAGGCAGCCCGTGACGCGCTGTACGCCCTTCAGGTTTTGGATCGGCCCCATGTCCGTGATGGCCGAGATCTTCTCAGGGTTAGCCTCAATGCCGCGTTCCGACACGACAAAGCCGAGGAGCATGCCCCTCAGAACCCCGAAAACGTACTTCTCGGGGTTAAGTTTTACCCCGTGCTCTCTCAACTTCGCGAACACCTCCGTGAGGTCTGGGACTAGATCACCGGTCTTTTTCGACTTGACCACGATATCGTCGACATACGCCTCGATGATGCGTCCTATGAGTTCTCCGAAGACGCACTGCATGCATCTTTGGAACGTGGCACCCACATTTTTAAGCCCGAAGGGCATCATCTTGTAGCAGTAAGCGCCGAACGGAGTGATGAATGAGGTCGCGAGTTGGTCCACTATGCACATCGCTATCTGGTGGTACCCGGAGTACGCATCGAGAAAACAGAGGGTTTCGCACCCGGCTGTCGAATCGACTACCTGATCTATGCGAGGCAAAGGAAACGGATCCTTGGGACATGCCTTGTTAAGGCCTGTGTAGTCAACACACATCCTCCATTTCTTATTCTTCTTCTTTACAAGTACAGGGTTAGCAAGCCACTCGGGGTGGAATACTTCTCGGATGAACCCTGAACTAAGGAGCTTCTTGATCTCCTCGCCGATCGCCTTGCACTTCTCGTCGTTGAAGCGGCGGAGGGGTTGCTTCACCGGTTTCGATCCCGACTTGATGTTCAATTTGTGCTCGGCAACCTCTCTCGGGATTCCCTTCATGTTGGAAGGTTTCCATGAGAACACATCGAGGTTCGCTTTGAGGAAGTCGATGAGCGCGCTTTCCTATTTAGAATCGAGCGCCGTCCCAATATGGAGCGTACGGCCATCGTCGAAGACGACCGCATCCTTGACGTCCTTGGCAGGCTCGAAAGAGCATGCCGCTCGCTTGGACGACTTGGGGATTTCTTGGTCCTCGGAGGGAGGTTCGGCGCGGAGCCTCTCGGACCGGATCAGTGCCTCCGCAAATTGGAAGCACTCAGGGTCACACTCGAATGCGCGCTGGTACGTAGTCCCTACTGTGATGATCCCCTTCGGACCGGGAATCTTCAGCTTCAGGTACATATAGTTGGGTACGGCCATGAACTTCGCGTAAGCTGGCCTCCCGAGGATGGCGTGGTACGTCCCTGAGAACCCCACCACTTCGAAGGTGAGGGTTTCTGTGCAAAAAATTTGGAGGTCCCCGAACGTGACGGGCAGATTGATCTACCCGATCGGGAGAGCCTCCATCCCAGGGACGACCCCGTGGAATGGTGCGGTCGACGGCCGCAGCTTGGACCGATGGATGCCCATGTCGTCGAGCGTTGACGCATAGAGCACGTTGATGCCACTTCCCCCGTCCATTAGGACCTTGTGGATCCGCTTTGACCTGCACAGGGGAGCTACCACTAGTGGGTAAGCTCCCGGCTGTGGTACGCAGTCGGGATGGTCCTTGCGGTCAAAGGTTATCGGAACCTCCGACCACTTCAGGTAGGACGGCGTCGAGGACTCGGCACTGAAGACTTCGCGCCGGATCAGCATCTCCCGACACCTCGAGGGTCGTGCCGGGGACCCACCGAAGATCATGTGGACTGCGCCATCCTCGCCGGGGTACTGAGCTTCCAAGTCGTCGTCGTTGTCAGGGATGGGCGCGGCCTTCTTCTGTGGTTCGGTGTGACACCCCAGGTTTTTAATTAACCCTAATTACTGGTCAAACCTGTTGACTGTGGTCAAATCATGGTCAACCTGGGTCATCACCTCGAAAACCTCACCAACAATCACCCTTTAGCACCCTAAGCAAGTCAACACCACCTACCATGGTCAAAACCCTAACTTAAGTGGTCAAACCCCTAAGGTCTATCTCCTTGTTCTGGAACTTTGGCCACGTTCTCCAAATTTTGTCTAAACACTCAAAAATCTGCCAATATAAAAGTTGTGCAGAATTTCCAGGAACACAATTCATCTTCAGGGTGGCAATTCAAATTCTGAGTGGAAAAGGTTCAAAACTTCCAGTCAAACCCAGATTTACTATTCACCCGAGCCATGAAATTCATCAACTTGGCATTTGAATTTCTCCCCCGTTTTAGATCCAAATCCAATTCGGCGTGTGCCATTGTTTAGAGGGTTAACTCGTCTACAGATGTCCTATCTACAGTTTGTGGAGTTTACATTGAAAATTTTTGAGCATTGCACGGTCAAACAGGGTAGCATGGCTTGGACCGGGCCGAGAGCGCGCCCGGCGCGACGTCACACGCGCGCGCGACGTCCACGCGTCGCCGCCGCGCCGCCGCTGTGCGCCGCCGTACCACGGCCGTCCCTAGGAGTCCGCGCATGACCTCGGCCTACGTCGGCACCTGCGCGCGCCCCTAGACACAGCCTCGGCGGGAGGAGCTGCGCGCCACGCAGCGTGTACGCGCGCCCGCGGCGCCGTCCTTGCTCCCTGCACGCACGCACGCCGAGGGCCGCCGTCGTACAGCGCTTTGAAGCACTGGGAAGCCTTAGCTGCTAAGAAGCCTCCCCTTCACACGCGCCGGCTATAAATAGACGTCCCCATCTTCCTCCCGCGCGAGAACGCCAACCGCCAGTCCGCCATTGCCGCCGCCGCCGCGAGCTCGAGATCCCGCTAGCTCCCGTCGCCGGCCAACCATTCCAAGCTCCTCTCTAGACCCCTGTGTGGCTTCCACGGCCGCGCATTGACCTCCCTTGCCTCGAGCCTCACCGGATTTCAGGTGACTGCGGGCGTGCCGCCGCGGCCTCGCCGCCGCCGCTCGCCGAAGACATCACCGACCACGCCACCACCACCAATCGGCTCGGGGTGAGCTCAATCGAACCCCCGTGCCATTTGTTGATCTGCTCCGGCCCCACATCACCAGCGGCGACCTCTCCCCCGCTGCCGAGGGCATGGATGTGAACATCCAGGGGCATATGTGTGAACCGAGGGCTTGGTTGTAATGAAAGTTAACTTAGTTTCTTTGCAACTTAGTCTAGCACCTTAGAAAAAGCATAGAAATTCATAGAAAAACCAGAAAAATGTAAAAACAATTTTGTTGGTCTCAGTGAGAGTAGGTCTGCACCTTCTACAAAGCATGACCATAGTTTTGACTTATAGATTTTGAATTAAAATTCAAATTCAGTTTGACACCTTTTTGCTGTACTTCAAAATCTAGAAAGGGTATGGAGCTGAATTTTGGATATGTTCCTAGACATGTCATGTATAGGTTCTGGACCAAAATTTGCACAAAGTTATTGAACAGATCTTTTTATATGATTTACTTTGAATTTATGCTATTTCTGACTTACTGATTTTTGTAGCAAAATGTAAACATATTTTTGTGCTCATCTTGTGGCTATGTTCATGTTATGACTAGATTCAGCTTTCCTGCATTTACCATGATTTTATCTCTGCCAGAATTATTTATTCTTGTTATATGCTTAGATTTAAGTTTAAATGCATAGTTCAAATTTCAAAAGTGATCTTGATGTGCATGCTGGTTTTCTATGTTTGTTTTAGGCCAGAGATGTTGTAGGGATGAATTTGGCTACAGTCATCCTGTATTTATTTATTTATGCATTTCCCATGTTTCTATTAGCTAGGAAATGTCTTTTTGATGTATATATGTTTTGTGGCTCCTTTGCATGTGTAAGCTTGGACCAATAGTTGTTTGGGTCACTAGGACCAGCAAAGCACCTTTCCCTGTTTTATATTTTGTTTTGGTCATTAAAGCTTGGAATCCATATAAGCTCCCTAATAAGTTTTATTTAAGAAAAATCATCTTTATGTCCTTAATGACCTTGTTAACATGTTGTTACCTTAATGAATGATTTGGATCCACCCTTGCTGTTTTGTGTGGTTAAATAATCTTATTTGCTTAAATGTGTACACAGTCACTATGAAAAGATTAAAGATTAAACCTTCACATGAAATGACCCTAATGAAAGGAAACACTATTGATTGATTGTCAAAATGAATATGGCCAACAAGAGTTGGATGTGATGGTTAAACTCTCGCTCCACTCAATAACCCTGCATTGCATTCCGTGTAGAGCTTCCTGACGATAACTACGCGCTCGTGCCGGAAGCCGAGGAAGGAGGAGCTGACGCGGAGCTGCAGTGCGTGGAAGTGAACGAGGACACCGAGGACCCCCAGGCTAACTTTGCTGACGAAGGCAAGCCCCGGTGCATTAACCTATTTGTTTTTGGGAATTTATGCAACTATCTATGAATGTTTGTGCATTTACGTTCAGGAGTTGAAATGAAACCCTAAATGCATGATCCCTAGGTACCTTGTCTTTACTAGTATGCTAGGTCGATAGCTGCTATGCTATAGGACCATTACAAGTCGAGTGATGTTCGTCACTCGCGAGAATAGGTTCTTATGTTGGAATCATAAGATCTTTATAAATGGATTGCTCATGTGGTAAGAGCACGGGATGTGGGCTCCGGTCCAAAGGCTTTCGTGGGTTAAGTGTTTGAAAGTACTAAGCACTTGTCGGGAATGGGACCGGTAAGCCTAGTACCTTAATGACGCGGTGAGGGATCTTACTATTACTCATCTTGGGATGCGTCTCACGGCTAGCTACCGGTGGTGTACGGTGATTCTGGGTGCTTCGCGGGGTATGCCAGATAGCCTGCACCAAAGACTGTAAGATTCGATCCTGATCCAAAGAGTTTTGGGAACCGCCTGGTGGTTGTCCATGTGGGGGCACCCTACCGTGTGTTTAGGTCTACCTTGCAAGGTTTAAATCAACTGGTTGTTGGCCTCTCACCGTTATCTGAGACTACTTATCCAACTGGCCATGATATCCCTAATGATGGAACTTTGTGAATATTGATGCTTGATTAATTGTATTGTTCAACTTATGCTTGCAATAGCTTGCTCATTTAGAAAAGAGTAATCAACTAGAATCTGTGCTAAAATCTTGAAAGTAAGGACAAACCCTTTGTTGCTTTTCAGCAAAAGAACTCCACTAGCCAAAAGCCTTTTATGTCTAGAGTTGGTGATGTAGTTGTCACCGACGGGTAAGTCTTGCTGAGTATTAGCATACTCAGCCTTGCTGTAATGTGTTGATTTCAGGTAATACCTTTAGTGATGTGTGGCCTGGAGAGATCCCGCCTGGCTGGGAGCTGGAGTGGGTGGAGGACGATGAATGAAGGCATCATGGCAGGCCTCCTGTGATGCTCCTCGCGCCGTTTAGTTTAATTCCTCTGTTTTCAAAACTCTAAACTTTGTTATCATGTCAAGTACCTTGGTTTCTAATAATTAAACCCCCTTCGGGGCAGATTTGAACTTAATCTTGTGTTGTACTCTGGACTCGTCTTCGTGCGAGTTTTAATGCATATTTGTTGATCCTTTGTTGCTATGTAAGTGATTTCACCGGGCTAGACCCGGTAACCAACGACGGGATGATACTTTATTATTGCTTAATGACCAAAGTGGAATGGCTTAGGCAATAGTATGGTATTTTCCTGGGCGGGTTGTCACAGCTGGTACCAGAGCGATTATATGCACCAGAGTTTAATTAACAACCTTAATCTCTGGTTTTTGAATAAAATTTGCCAAGATTGTTTGGATTTGCAAATACGTTGGTCCGTTAAGGATGAGTATAGACCGAGAGGCCCTAGAGGGAATTTTGGGTTCTTTCAGGTGGCTTACAAATCTATGGTTTATTTTGCTAACTCCCAGCACATTTTAATTCTGTCAGAACTTACTTTCTGCACAACCATACTAGTTCATCACGTTTTGCCATACGTGGTGGTGCCACAGGAAAGTCCTATGAGGGATGGATGGGACCTATTCTAATGGGAACCCACGTCGCGTCTGTGTCTCGCCACGTTTTGCCATACGTGGACGTTCCGCATTGTGAATATGCGAGGCAAGGATGCGCTCCATTCGAAGAGGAGCATATCTGAGGTTGGACGCTGTCCATGCAGCGGCTTGACGCATGGATACCGTTTCTATAGTGAACGGTAATGTATGTGGACGCTTCCGTGACGTGCTGGCACGGAAGGTTCTTTTCTGCAGGTACACTAACAACGATCCGTTAGTAGCTAAGTGAGTATCGAATAGCTCTCGGCTAGTTATTATAGGGAGAGACGAATAAAAGCCTTGCCACCGGCACTAACTTCGATTTTTTGCTTGATTGCCGTGTGAGGACGAATAGGACGTCTTGCATGCATATTAAAAATCGAAACAACTTCAAAATGGACCCAAACTTGAATTGTATGTTCTCTAAGGAAAATTTTTGCTAGTGTGCGGTTTTTGTGTTCTAGCTTTGCCTCTCATGTTTAGGAATGTTGTTGCTGTCCAAAAATCTGTATGGTTGCTGGTTTGAATTTTTGCACCATGTTCTAGGAAAAATTGGTCTAGATGACCTATACCAAAGTTGCTCCATATCTAATCTAGTTTTTGCTCGCAAAAATTCATGGTCATAGCTTTTGTAGATCCCAAGTTGTACCCTTTTTAGTGAACCTAAGTCATGCTGTTTTTCTGAGGACAGTACTCTGAACATTGCATCTTTCGACCTTGTTCCTAATTGATCTAGCTCAACCTTTGAATACCAAAAGTGTGCATAAAAACCTTACTGAGTTGCTGGTAAAAATTGAGAATTTTTGGGGTTCTGGTTTTTGAGTTATGAATTTTTATTCACAGCTGCCAGAATTTTGCACCATTTGACATGTTGTCCTCTTTGAGTTCTAACATGCGTTACAATTTTTGTACAGATGGCTGCCCCCGTGTTTCTCGAGTACGGCGCTGACGGTTCGGTTCGCACTGATAGACTGCACTGGGAGGGTTTTCCACGCCTTGCGTGGGAGGCACTCAGCGCTGCCGGCTACACTATTCCGCCCGTCTACGAGTCGCTTGAGTTCAAGCACCTGGGCGTACCTCGTTGCAGGGTGACAGTCACCGTGCCACCTCACCTAGACCACCCCGACTGGTTTGACTTGAGCACCGTGTATTGGGGTTTCCGTGGGCAGGAGTCCATCGAGTCGGCTGCCCTCTGGGTATTGACGGATTTCTGCGACCGCAACCCGACGGTGGTAGCACTGTCACCGTTCGGACTGTTCCCGGTGGAGAACCCGCACGACCCAGCATGAAGCGACCGTGTGGACCACCTACAGGAGTTGCTGCTGCTCGCTATCCCACTGGACGTCACGCAGACGCTGACGCGTTGCCTAGACGCCTTGTTCACACTTCAGGGACTGCGTAACACCACTCAGTTGATGATCAGCCAGCGTCTGGAGTCAGCCCGGATGGCCTGGCATAGTCTCTCAGCGGCTTACCAGTAGCAGAGCTTCACCCTCTTCCAGACTCAGCAGGAGAATGACCGGCTGCGTACTAGGAGATTCCAGTTGGAGTTAGAGAGAGGTGACCGCTTACAGAGGATCGTAGACCTGGAGGCAGAGGTCACTGCACTTCAGGAGGACGTGGACGCCGGAGACATCGAGACGTTGACACTGCTGCAGAACATCACTGAGATGCAGCAGCAGGTGGAGGAGGCTGAGGTACAGGTAGCAGCTCTGCAGGCCATCGTGGCTCTGCAGCTACCACCTCCGGTGGAGGCACCTCCGGAGGAGCAGCAGGGTCAGTCTGGTCTTGACCAGGCGAGTCAGGCTGGACCACCGCCACCGACCCCACCAGCTTCACCTGCCGCCAGTGACGCGTCGGTCGGCAACTAGGTTGTCGTAGTGTTGTAGTAGGATGAATCATACTCCTGTGTGTAGCCTCTTGGTTGGATTTTGTGGTAGGCGAACATAGGAGTATTCTTTTGTGCAGCGTGACTGCAGTGTAACCCATGTTGTAATGTGGTGATCCCAAAACTTGAAACCTTTGTAATGCTCGGTGAACACCATTCCTGCAGTGTTTGTTGTAAGGAAAATGTTATGCTATTTGTGGTCATATTTGAGTCCGGTGTTGAATACCAAACTTGTTCGGAAGTTTATGACGATCGCGCTCGCAAAATTTCAGCACGTGTATAGTTTTCTACTGAGAATTATGCAGTTTTTACTCCAGTTCTGTCTGCTGTCCAAACAGCTAGGCCGAACTTGTGAGATGCAATCTTTCGAGCTAGTTAACGTCGAAATCTTATCATGCGTTGAATACCAAAGTTGTGCGGAATCTTCTGATGACCGTGCTCACCAAAACTCAGCATTTTTGCATGAGGGTATTGAGAGTTACGGAAATTTCGGTGAGTGTCAGCCTGCTGCGGGACAGCTAGGTAGCTTTTCGCAATTCGAATTCTTCGGGCATGCGAACTTGGAAATTCGCTGCGGAGTAGAATACCAACTTTGGAGCGTATGAAATCCTACATCTACTGACCAAAATTGGAGAATATTTCGGTGACTAAGCTGTTGGATATGAAACGTTCTTATGACTGTGTCGCTGCAATTTTCGGGAAACTTGCACGAATGAGCTTTTGTCATGCATGTTTTACACTTGTCATCCTTTCTAAGCAAGATTATGACTATGTGTCTAATAAAGGCTCGCATTTCAGATGGTGGGACCCACGCGCAGCTCTCCCAACGGTTTTGGAGCGTCCGGTAGTGGTGAACTGCCACCGCCACCGCCCATGACGCCGTCGGAGGCATTCATGGCCACTCAAACCGAAGTGCTGCGCCAGATCCTGCAGACGCAGCAACAGATCGCCCAGCAGCTGAACCAAAGGCCGCCACATGGGGCAAATCATGAGGGGCCGAATCAGGTCACCACCTACGCTCAGTTCATTGGGATGAAGCCCCCGACTTTCTCTAAGGCGGAAGACCCCCTTGAAGCTGAGGCGTGGATCAAGGCCATCGAGGCCAAATTCTCTGCCTTTGTACTGCCATGCTCAGAGGAAAACAAGGCCAACTTCGCAGCCTTGCAACTGCGAGGTGAAGCCTTAATGTGGTGGGATCATTTCCAGACCACTCATCTTCCTAAGGGATTAATGGATAGGAAGATGAGGGAGTTACTGGCCCTCAGGCAGGGATCTGACACTGTGTATCACTATGCATAGAAATTCAATAGCCTTTGCCAGTATGGTGGGCATCATGTGGATACCGATGCAAAGAAGATGGAAAGGTTCTGTGATGGCCTGGATGGTGAGTTGTACGAACGGCTGAACTTGATTGAGCCCAACAACTTCCACGAGCTGGTAAATAAGGCTATATCCCAAGAGGATGCTATGAAGAAGGCCCAGAGAGACAAGAAGAGACAGGCTGGTTTCGCTTCGAGTAGCGGAACTAACAAAAAGTTTTACTTTGTGAAGAAGAATGTTCCTAACTCGTCCCAGCAATCTTCAACTGGACGATGAAGCCATCACAGAGCAAACCTTCAGGGAACTTCCAGTTTCGCAACACCCAGCAGCAAGCTTCCAAGCCCAATGCACCCCCACGCAACACCGGTGAACGCTGTTGTTACAATTGTGGACAGCCTGGGCATTATATAAGTGACTGCCCAAAGCCCAAGCAGAACAAGCCCAACCAGCAGAACCAAGGCACAGGGACCAAGCCGGTCAATCCAGCCAAGAAGCCGATGGTGCAAGTCCGTCAGGGCAAACTGAACTTCACCACCAAGAGTGACATTCCAGAAGGAGCTTCAGTGCTTACGGGTACATTCTCTATCAACGATACTCCCATTAAGATATTGTTCGATTCTGGAGCTACCCATAGTTTTATTAGTGGAAGTTTGGTAGAAAAATTGGGTTTAAGTGGTTCGCATGTTAAGGATGCTTTTACCATTGTCACTCCGGGTGGAAAAATCTCTTCTCACACCGTAGCTTTCGGAGTGCCATTGAAATTGGGTAGTAAGACTGTTCAATCAAACCTCATTGTCATAGGCTTGGAGGGTATGGATGTTATCTTGGGTATGGATTGGATGACCCGACATAAGGTAGTTCTAGATATCTCGGGTAGAGTTGTAGCGATCAATTCACCTACCGTCGGGCACACCACCCTGTACCTACCTTTTAAGGATGGTGCAGACCCTTGTGCCTATGTGACCGTTATCTCTCACCTTGAAGAAATTCCAGTAGTTTGTGAATATCCTGATGTCTTTCCCGAGGAATTGCCTGGCATGCCACCAGACCGGGATGTCGAGTTTGTGATTGAACTCCAACCGGGCACTGCGCCCATTTCCAAACGACCTTACTGTATGCCTCCCAAAGAGCTAGCTGAACTGAAAAATCAACTCCAAGAATTGTTAGATAAGGGCTACATTCGCCCAAGTTCTTCTCCTTGGGGTTGCCCCGCACTCTTTGTCAAAAAGAAGGATGGTAGTTTGAGGTTATGTGTTGACTACAGACCTCTCAATGCGGTGACCATCAAAAACAAATATCCTCTTCCCCGCATTGATGTTCTTTTTGATCAGTTGGCTGGGGCCAAGGTTTTCTCCAAGATCGATCTTCGGTCTGGTTATCACCAAATCAAAATTCGACCTTGTGACATTCCTAAAACTGCTTTCTCCACCCGATATGGTCTCTACGAGTATCTGGTGATGTCCTTTGGCCTCACCAATGCCCCCGCTTACTTCATGTATCTCATGAACTCCGTATTCATGACGGTGCTTGACAAATTCATAGTGGTCTTCATCGATGATATTCTGATCTATTCCCAAAATGAGAAAGAACATGCCGAACATCTTCGAATTGTTCTGCAGCGTTTGAGAGAGCACAAACTCTATGCTAAATTCTCCAAATGCGAATTCTGGTTGGATAGTGTGAAATTCTTGGGGCACACTATTTCCAAAGATGGCATATCCGTAGATCCTAGCAAAGTACAAGAGGTGATGGATTGGAAACCACCCAAGTCCGTACACCAAATTCGCAGTTTTCTGGGTCTGGCAGGTTATTACCGTCGATTCATTCCAAACTTCTCCAGGATCGCCAAACCTATGACTGGACTGCTCAAGAAAGGGGTGAAATTTGTGTGGAGTGAAGCATGTGAGAAAGCTTTCCATACATTGAGACAACACTTAACTTCAGCCCCAGTGCTAGTACAACCGGATAATTCCCAACCTTTTGAAGTTTTCTGTGATGTGTCAGGCACTGGTCTCGGTTGTGTTCTTATGCAAGAGGGCCGAGTCATTGCCTATGCCTCACGGGCGCTTCGACCCCATGAGATAAATTATCCCACTCATGATCTAGAGCTAGCAGCAGTTGTTCATGCTCTTAAGATTTGGAGACACTATCTGACGGGCAATTGTTGCAATATCTTCACCAATCACAAGAGTCTCAAATATATCTTCACTCAATCAGATCTAAATATGAGGCAAAGGAGATGGCTTGAGTTGATTAAAGATTATGATCTAGAAGTGCGCTATCACCCCGGAAAAGCCAATGTTGTTGCGGATGCTCTTAGCCGCAAAGTTCACTGCAACCATCTAGAAGTGGAGCTGTATAGTGACACCTTATGTGAAGACATGAGGAAGCTTCATTTGGAAGTGGTAGAGCAAGGAAATCTATATGCCATAGCTGCCGAATCTAATCTTTATGATAGAATTGTCACTGCTCAACGCAATGACGAGGGCATACAGCTAATCAAACAGAAATTAGTAGAAGGAGATCCCAAGTATACCTGTTTCCCGAGGGATTCAAATGATGTGGTATGGTTTGGAAACATCTTGTGATTCCTGCTGACCAAGAAATTAAGAATACAATCTTTGATGAGGCTCATCTTTCCAAATTCTCTATTCATCCTGGCAGTACCAAAATGTATCAAGATCTGAAGGAAAATTTTTGGTGGTCAAATATGAAGGTAGACATAGCAAAGTATGTGTCCGAGTGTGATACTTGTCATAGAATGAAAGCAAGCCACTTGAAATCGGCAGGTGTACTCCAACCCTTGTCGATACCTATGTGGAAGTGGGATGACATAAGTATGGACTTTATTGTGGGATTACCCCTGACTGCCAGAAAGAAGGATTCTATTTGGGTTATCGTGGACAGACTCACCAAAACTGCTCACTTCATCGCTGTTCACACCACTTATTCAGTGCAGAACTATGCAGAGATTTATATGGACCAAATAGTCCACTTGCATGGAACTCCGAAGACCATAATCTCTGATCGAGGAACTCAATTTGTAGCTCGTTTCTGGGAGCAATTGCATGAATGTTTAGGAACCAAATTAATCCGTAGTTCCAGCTATCATCCGCAGACCGATGGTCAGACGGAAAGGGTGAATCAAATTGTGGAAGACATGTTACGGGCAAGCATCCTGCATTTTGATAAGAGTTGGGACAAGTGTTTGTCCTTGGCAGAGTTCTCGTATAACAATAGTTATCAGGCTAGTTTGAAGATGGCACCGTTCGATGCTCTTTATGGACGGAGATGTCGTACCCCCTTGAACTGGTCAGAAGTCGGAGAAAGGACACTCTTTGGTCCGGACTTAGTCAAAGACGCCGAAGAGAAGGTGCAAGTGATAAGGGAAAATTTGAAGTTAGCCCAGATGAGGTAAAAGAGCTATCATGACAGAGGGACAGCACCCCGACAATTTGAAGTTGGTAATTATGTATACCTAAAGGTTTCACCAACCAAAGGTGTGCAAAGGTTCGGTGTTAAAGGAAAATTAGCTCCGCACTATATCGGACCTTATGAAATTATTGAAGTATGTGGGCTAGTGGCTTATCGCATCCGACTTCCGGAGCGGTTCTCTGCAGTCCACAATGTGTTTCATGTGACTCAGTTGAAGAAAGGCGTGCCTGTGCCTGAGACCGAGGTAATCACGGAAGCAAATGCTTGGATTGAGCCAGATTTCTCGCTCATCGAGCATCCTATGAGGGTGTTAGACCAAAAGGAGAGGAAGACCTGAAGACATACCGTAAGGATGTACAAGATACAATGGAGTCATCATACGGAAGAAGAAGCAACTTGGGAGACGGAAGATTTTCTCAACACCAAGTACCCGGGTTTTCTACAATCTCGAAACCGTAAGTTTCTTTTGTCCTATCTTGTTCTTTAAAATCGAATCTCGGGACAAGATTCCGCTTAAGGGGGGTAGGCCGTGACGCCCCAGGTTTTTAATTAACCCTAATTACTGGTCAAACCTGTTGACTGTGGTCAAATCATGGTCAACCTGGGTCATCACCTCGAAAACCTCGCCAACAATCACCCTTTAGCACCCTAAGCAAGTCAACACCACCGACCATGGTCAAAACCCTAACTTAAGTGGTCAAACCCCTAAGGTCTATCTCCTTGTTCTGGAACTTTGGACACGTTCTCCAAATTTTGTCTAAACACTCAAAAATCTGCCAATATAAAAGTTGTGTAGAATTTCCAGGAACACAATTCATCTTCAGGGTGGCAATTCAAATTCTGAGTGGAAAAGGTTCAAAACTTCCAGTCAAACCTAGATTTACTATTCACCCGAGCCATGAAATTCATCAACTTGGCATTTGAATTTCTCCCCCGTTTTAGATCCAAATCCAATTCGGCGTGTGCCATTGTTAGAGGGTTAACTCGTCTACAGATGTCCTATCTACAGTTTGTGGAGTTTACATTGAAAATTTTTGAGCATTGCACGGTCAAATAGGGTAGCATGGCTTGGACCGGGCCGAGAGCGCGCCCGGCGCGACGTCACGCGCACGCGCGACGTCCACGTGTCGCCGCCGCTATGCGCCGCCGTACCACGGCTGCCCCTAGGAGTCCGCGCATGACCTCGGCCTACGTCGGCACCTGCGCGCGCCCCTAGACGCAGCCTCGGCCAGAGGAGCCGCGCGCCACGTGGCGTGTACGCGCGCCCGCGGCGCCGTCCTTGCTCCCTGCGCGCACGCATGCCGAGGGCCACCGTCGTACAGCGCTTTGAAGCACCGGGAAGCTTTAGCCGCTAAGAAGCCTCCCCTCCACACGCGCCGGCTATAAATAGACATCCCCATCTTCCTCCTGTGCTAGAACGCCAACCGCCAGTCCGCCATTGCCGCCGCCGCCGCGAGCTCGAGCTCTCGCTAGCTCCCGTCGCCGGCCAACCATTCCAAGCTCCTCTCTAGACCCCTGTGTGGCTTCCACGACCGCGCATTGACCTCCCTTGCCTCGAGCCTCACCGGATTTCAGGTGACCGCGGGTGCGCCACCGCGGCCTCGCCGCCGCCGCTCGCCGGAGACATCCCCGACCGCGCCACCACCACCAATCGGCTCGGGGTGAGCTCAATCGAACCCCCGTGCCATTTGTTCATCTGCCCCGGCCCCACATCACCGGCGGCGACCTCTCCCCCGCCGCCGAGGGCATGGATGTGAACATCCAGGGGCATATGTGTGAACCGAGGGCTTGGTTGTAACGAAAGTTAACTTAGTTTCTTTGCAACTTAGTCCAGCACCTTAGAAAAAGCATAGAAATTCATAGAACAATCAGAAAAATGCAAACCCAATTTTTTTGGTCTCAGTGAGAGTAGGTCTGCAACTTCTACAAAGCATGACCATAGTTTTGACTTATAGATTTTGAATTAAAATTCAAATTCAGTTTGACACCTTTTTGCTGTAGTTCAAAATCTAGAAAGGCTATGAAGCTGAATTTTGGATATGTTGCTAGACATGTCATGTCTAGGCTCTGGACCAAAATTTGAACAAAGTTATTAAACAGATCTTTTTATATGATTTACTTTGCATTTATGCTATTTCTGCCTTACTGATTTTTGTAGAAAAATGTGAATATATTTTTGTGCTCATCTTGTGGCTATGTTCATGTTATGACTAGATTCAGATTTCTTGCATTTACCATGATTTTATCTCTGCCAGAAGTATTTATTCTTGTTATATGCTTAGATTTAAGTTTAAATGCATAGTTCAAATTTCAAATGTGATCTTGATGTGCATGCTGGTTTTCTAGGTTTGTTTTAGGCCAGAGATGTTGTAGGGATGAGTTTGGCTGCAGTCATGCTGTATTTATTTATTTATGCATTTCCCATGTTTCTATTAGCTAGGAAATGTCTTTTTTATGTATATATGTTTTGTGGCTCCTTTGCATGTGTAAGCTTGGACCAGTAGTTGTTTGGGTCACTAGGACCAGCAAAGCACCTTTCCCTGTTTTATATTTTGTTTTGGTCATTAAAGCTTGGAATCCATATAAGCTCCCTAATGAGTTTTATTTAAGAAAAATCATCTTTATTCCCTTAATGACCTTGTTAACATGTTGTTACCTTAATGAATGCTTTGGATCCACCCTTGCTGTTTTGTGTGGTTAAATAATCTTATTTGCTTAAATGTGTACACAGTCACTATGAAAAGATTAAAGATTAAACCTTCACATGAAATGACCCTAATGAAAGGAAACACTATTGATTGATTGTCAAAATGAATATGGCCAACAAGAGTTGGATGTGATGGTTAAACTCTCGCTCCACTTAATAACCCTGCATTGCATTCCATGTAGAGCTTCCTGACGGTAACTACGTGCTCGTGCCAGAAGCCGAGGAAGGAGGAGCTGACGCGGAGCTGCAGTGCGTGGAAGTGAACGAGGACACCGAGGACCCCCAGGCTAACTTTGCTGACGAAGGCAAGCCCCGGTGCATTAACCTATTTGTTTTTGGGAATTTATGCAACTATCTATGAATGTTTGTGCATTTACGTTCAGGAGTTGAAATGAAAACCTAGATGCATGATCCCTAGGTACCTTGTCTTTACTAGTATGCTAGGTCGATAGCTGCTATGCTATAGGACCGTTACAAGTCGAGTGATGTTCGTCACTCGCGAGAATAGGTTCTTATGTTGGAATCATAAGATCTTTATAAATGGATTGCTCATGTGGTAAGAGCACGGGATGTGGGCTCCGGTCCAATGGCTTTCGTGGGTTAAGTGTTTGAAAGTACTAAGCACTTGTCGGGAATGGGACCGGTAAGCCTAGTACCTTAATGACGCGGTGAGGGATCTTACTATTACTCATCTTGGGATGCGTCTCACGGCTAGCTACCGGTGGTGTACGGTGATTCTGGGTGCTTCGCGGGGTATGCCAGATAGCCTGCACCAAAGACTGTAAGATTTGATCCTGATCCAAAGAGTTTTAGGAACCGCCTAGTGGTTGTCCATGTGGGGGCACCCTACCGTGTGTTTAGGTCTACCTTGCAAGGTTTAAATCAACTGGTTGTCGGCCTCTCACCGTTATCTGAGACTACTTATCCAACTGGCCATGATATCCCTAATGATGGAACTTTGTGAATATTGATGCTTGATTAATTGTATTGTTCAACTTATGCTTGCAATAGCTTGCTCATTTAGAAAAGAGTAATCAACTAGAATCTGTGCTAAAATCTTGAAAGTAAGGACAAACCCTTTGTTGCTTTTCAGCAAAAGAACTCCACTAGCCAAAAGCCTTTCATGTCTAGAGTTGGTGATGTAGTTGTCACCGACGGGTAAGTCTTGCTGAGTATTAGCATACTCAGCCTTGCTGTAATGTGTTGATTTCAGGTAATACCTTTAGTGATGTGTGGCCTGGAGAGATCCCGCCTGGCTGGGAGCTGGAGTGGGTGGAGGACGATGAATGAAGGCATCATGGCAGGCCTCCTGTGATGCTCCTCGCGCCGTTTAGTTTAATTCCGCTGTTTTCAAAACTCTGAACTTTGTTATCATGTCAAGTACCTTGGTTTGTAATAATTAAACCCCCTTCGGGGTAGATTTGAACTTAATCTTGTGTTGTACTCTGGACTCGTCATCGTGCGAGTTTTAATGCATATTTGTCGATCCTTTGTTGCTATGTAAGTGATTTCACTGGGCTAGACCCGGCAACCAATGACGGGATGATACTTTATTATTGCTTAATGACCAAAGTGGAATGGTTTAGGCAATAGTATGGTATTTTCCTGGGTGGGTTGTCACATTCGGCCACCTTGGGCTTGAGCGTGCCGTTGACGTAGTTCTTCATCAAGCGGCAGTCCTTAAGCGCGTGCTTGACAGGGACCTCGTGGTGCATGCATGGCGCCTCCAGGAGCTTCTCGAAGTGGTCATCGCGGTCGTAGCGTCGTCCGCGCCCCCGGTCGTCGTGTCGGCGCGGGCGGTGCTCGTCGCGGTGGTTGTGGTTGTCGCCGTCAGGGTGGTTGTTGACGCTCGCAGCCCATCGGCGAGCTTCGATGGTGTCCCGGGCATCGCGGTTGGGCCCGAGACAACTCTTGACCGCCGATGCTGCGGCCCCGGCCCCATCTCCACGGTCCTGATGCCGGAAGGGGGGCGGGTTTGGGTGATGCGCAGAAGGCGCTGCTCCTCGGTCTCGCGACGACCGCTGGCGCGAGGCAGAACTCTCCGCCTGCTGTGCCGCCGCCACCTCGAGTAGCGCCTTGAGCTGCTGGCGCACTCGTCTCTCCTCGGAAGTCGCTGCCTCCGGGCAGCCACGTAGCAGCATAGCCGCAGCGGCCAGGTTCTGCGACGCCCGCATAAAGAGCGGCGGGGCATCACTGTCAGCGTCGACGTTCACGCCCTTGTTGGCGCGTCGGTTGTTGTCGCATGTGCGTCCTCGAGCCGGCGGCATCGGGGCGCGGGCTCTGGACTGCTCGGTGGCAGGACGACGATCCTGCCGCTCGCCGTTTCCCACACGGCGTTGCTCCTACACCGGGACCTGCTGCGGGGCAGGTTGCGGGGCGGGCAACTGGTTACGAGGCCCGCGGTCCTCACCGAGTTCCTGGTGGAGGTTGGCCAGCTCCTCGTCAAGCTAGCGCCTAGCCTCGACGAGCTCGTTGAGGCGCGCCCTGCGGTGGCGCGGTGCCGGCTCCAGGTCGGTGGAGCTGCTCGAGTCTGGCGCCACGCAGACGAAGCACTCGCGCGTGGGGTCGCGCGCGCGCGTCCATGGTGCCCTCCGAGCTGTCGCGGAGCCCGGGGCGACGTGGGTCGCTCGTAGCTCGTTCACGTAGGCCGTCACCGGGTCGTCCGGGAGGCCTGGCTGTCCACGGGGGTACATGGCGGTGTACCGCTCCATGAACTCCCCCAGGCGAGCGGCTCGGCTCCGCTGGCGTGGAAGGCGAGGTCGGTGAGGTAGTAGGCAGCGAGCCTAAAGTGCTCCTGTGTCGGGTTTGGCCCCAACATGGCCATGATCGTCTCGTCCGAGAAGCCCCAGACGAACTCCACGCGCCCCGCCGCCCCCGTCAGGGCATTGGGGCGGGATGGCCGGGTGAAGGTTCCCCCGACGATGGACTCTGCCGGCCTGGTGTAGACGAAGCCGAGGGAGCCGAAGCGCATGGTGGCCACAGGGTTCAGCGAAACCCTGCGGCCCTCCATCCGAGTCGTTGGTGAAGTTCGGCGAGACACACGATGTGCCCCTACCTGGAGCGCCAATTGTCGGGGTTCTCGACCGTCGGACAGTAAATTTGTATCGATCGTGTGTCGGACTCGGATGGTTAGCACAAGAGACAACGGGATTTAGACTGGTTCAGGCCTCCGAGGAGTAATACCCTACGTCCAATATTGAGCTGCCATGTTCTCGCGTTAGGGTTGTTTGTAGTAGGGGTTACAAACTGGTCGGGAGAGGGTGTCAAGCCCAAGTCCCTGGAGTGTAAGTGTTTGGTTCGTCAGCCTTTGTGACGGTTGCCCTCCTCTTCCTTTTATAGACGCAAGGGAGAGGGGCTACAGTGCCAGCCGCTGGGACGTCTTCTCGCACGTCGCTGTCCGTCAGGGAGCTTTGAAGGCGACTGAGTTGTGTTTGTCGTCGAAGCCGCCACGTGTCGGGGCGAGGCTGTTCGTTTCGGCTACCTGGCACCTCCTCCGAGCACTTTGGTGCTGACTCAACCCGTCTGAGTACGATGTGTGTTCGCCACATTAGGACCTAATCATAGGCCAGCGCTAAACGTAGAGGGTGCTTGAGTGCCTCGGTCGGAGTTGGTGTGCGGCAGGATCAGATGGGACAACGTGTTGATGGCCGCACGGCTGAGTAGAGCTGCATTAAGGCTTCTGTCAGAGCCGGCTGCCCACGCGTGCCTCCAGCTGGTGTGCTTGCATGGCATGGGGAACTGGCGCCCCACGTGTCGTAGCGGAGGAGTCCGTGCGTCGGTGTGGCGCCACGTTGCGTGGACCGAGCCTTGGTCGGAGACGGAGACTGCTCGTGTGAATGAGCAGTTTGTCAGAGGCGAGAACTCCTCGTGCGAGGCGGAGACTCCTCGTGCGAGGCGGAGACTCGCCGTGCGAGGCGGAGACTCATCGTGCAAGGCGGAGACTCGTCGTGCGAGGCGGAGACTTCTCGGAGAAGTTTTCTCTAGTAGAAGACTTGTCGAGGAAGCTCCCAACTAGTCGGAAACAAGACATCTTGCCAGTGATGGTCTTGACAGGGGTTCTCAGTCCTTCTTATCTTGAATCTTGGCCTTCACATTGTCAATAGTGTCAGAAGACTCCACTTCAAGAGAGATTATCTCGCCGTCAAAGGGGGCCCTAATCTGGGCCCTCGTCAGGTGTGATGAAGATGGGGGCTCCAAATTTTCGCCTTTTGGAGCCAAAAATTATGCAAGGGTAGGAGAGGAATTCATTGTGGTAGGTGGATGATATGTAGACGAACTAGGTTCGGAACTAGAATAGCTACCGTTCGCCGGCAACGGCGCCAGAAAGCTTGTTGGCACTTCTTACGTCGTTACTAGATTTGCAATGGCGCCAGAAAGCCTATTGGTATACTACACGATCACAGATAGATCTGCAAGCACACGGATACCAATGTAGCTTTCACCTGGGAGTATTCCAAGGTATCGATTTCCACGGGGAACGAGAAGTATTCTAGTCCTAAGCTGATTCATCTGGGGGAAAGTGCGGATAAAGGGATGACGACGAAGAGAAGAGAGATGAACGATAGGAGGGTAGAGAGGGTACTTGATACGGGAACTTCGGCTCTCTCAACTAATCAAGCGTTTAGGATATTACTTGCACTTGTCTTGATCGGGGGATGCACACTCCGGCTACGGAAAGGGATGAGAAGGGAGTCATTACGTACACCACTCTTACGATGCCTACAGGACTAGCCACTCTCACGTGGTGGAATACAGAGGCCGGATGGGGCTGTCACTACCCGCCGGCTACCACAAGCAATCCGTGGGGCTAGGTGTATTTCAAGGTAACCTCAAGTCTAGGCACCGCGCCTACACTATCGATCACTACTTCACTCAGCGCTCAAGCAAAACAATCACTCAGAGCAAGATAAACTTACTATGATATGAACGAGAAACGATAAGACAAAGACAAGTAATACTTAATGCTTAATTAATTAGAGGGGACCAGAGTTGCCGAACAAGACCCGGATGTAGCTACTAGAAGAGGAGCTGCATCCGCCGAGGCACGAGCTAGAGGAGGGGCCGACACTCCGGCTTCTCCCGGAAACTCTCACCTCAACTCTCCCTATTTTCTAACTATAATAATGGCAGCGCTTCGCTTCTTCAAAGCTCTTCTCTTGTGTGTTTTGAAGTGAGGAGAGGGGTCTCTATTTATAGTGGAAGGAGACTTGGGAGAGTGGAGGACCTCCCCCTCTTTCCTGGGGCCAAACCAACCTTCCCAGGGGCGGTTCGCACATGAACAGTGCCCTGTACAGCACTGGAGGCGATGGGTGTTGAGAACCAGTGAAAAACGCGAAGAACCGGGCGTGAACTGGCCTCCTGGGCGCTGAACCGGAGAAAAACAAGGAAAACCGGGCGATCCAGGGGCGAGCCGGCCTGGCGGACCAGGTGAACCGCGGCCGAGCCGTGTGGGCCGCGCCACCGCCTCGACCCGCGCCTACCGCGTCGCGACGCGTGTCCCGGCCAGTGCTTTCCCGCGCTCGGGTGCATGCGCGCGCACGCGCGGATCGGCGGGCCTGGCGGCTGCCAGCCGGATGGCGACACGTGGCGGCCATGGAAGGCCCATGCGCGCCCGCGTCACCGATCCGCGGCAGCGCACGGTGGCCAACCACGTCCCGCCACGTGGCCGCTTCTGGTTCGTCCGCCCGTGGGGTGTTGCATGGTACTGTAGCGACGACGTCAGCTATTCTGTCTTTTCCATATCTTCTTCATCCGGACTCCGATGCATACAAGTAATATGTCCATTTCGATTGTCTCAATGAGCCTGACACAATGGCATAATCCAAATTGGAATTTGATGTTGTTTGTGATAATGCCATATTTTATTCTATAATTGCTCATTTGCACCTGCAACCAAATATACACCAAAGTTTGTGGAATTTGTTAGATTATAACCCTATAGCTATGGTGCACACTTTCATGGAGTAACTTTTATCTGAAGTTGACGGTCGAAAATAGGGACTTAATGACCATCAACAATCTCAGAGATGGTCCAGTACATCAAGTATAGAACGCTTCCAAATCCCTCGCCTGAAAACGAAAGGGAAACGCGAGCGCTACATGAAAGGATTACTCGCAGAAGCAAGAACTACATCTTGATCGGGGATAACCTATACCGCTGAGGAGCACACTCCTGAGTACTCCAAAAGTGCATCTCGAAGGAAGAAGGACAAGAGCTTCTGTCAGAGATCCATGGCGGCATGTGTGGGAATCACACCGGAGCACGAACCATCGTAGGCAAAGCCTTCCGATCTGGTTTCTACTGGCCTACAGCTGTCACGGACACCGAGATGCTGGTTAAACGCTGCGAGGGATGTCATTTCTTCGCAAAACAAATCCACGTCCCGGCTCAAGCCCTCCAAACCATACCTGTGTCTTGGCCCTTCGCGTGTTGGGGGCTCAATATGATTGGTCCTTTCAGGAAAGCATCGGGAGGATACGACCACATCCTGGTGGAGATTGTGCACGGATACGACCACATCGACAAGTTCACAAAGTGGATAGAGGTCAAGCCAATAAAGGCACTAATGGCAGTAAAGGCAGCCGAGTTCATTGCGGAGATTGTGCACGGATTCAGCGTTCCAAATAGGATTATCACCGACTTGGGCATAAATTTCACAAGGAGAGAATTCCAGAACTACTGCGATGACCTCCTCATCAAGGTGGCCCATGCATCGGTGTCTCACCCCCGTGGCAATGGCCAAGTGGAGCGAGCCAACGGAGCGGTGCTCGAGGCACTCAAGAAGCGCATCTTCAATCGACTCAAGAAGTACGCGACTCGCTGGCTTCGAGAGCTCCCAGCAGTAATCTGGGGACTGCGGACACAGCCGAGTCATGCTACCGGTCAGACCCCCTTCTTCCTGGTGTACGGATCTGAGGCGGTACTCCCAACCGACCTCATGTTCAACGCACCTAGGGTGGAGGTGTATGAGGAGAACAAAGCTGAGGAGGCGCGCATTGAGGACATCGACAGCATCGAAGAAGGACAGCTCGCAGCAACCATTCAGGTTGCTAGGTACGCCCAAGATCGGAGGCGTTACCATGACAAAAACGTGCAAGAGAAAGCCTTTTGCGTCGGTGATCTCGTTCTCCGGAGAGTCCAGAACAAGAAGGAGAGAAGCACAAGCTGTCGGCTCCATGGGAGGGGCCATTCATCGTTAAGGAGGTCAGCAGGTCGGGTGCTTACCGGCTAATGTGGGAAGATGGCTCTGAGGTGCCAAACTCATGGAATATCGAGCACCTACAACGCTTCTACCCATAAAGCTATGTACTCCTCATTAGTTTTTCATATATTCATCATACATGCTAGCAGTCTTGGCAATGAATAAATATTCATGTCCCTTGAAGTTCTTTCACTTCATTTTTCCTGCAAAAGCATGACCAGGCACCCAAGCTTCAAGTCTGAAACTTGGGGACTACCCTCTCTACGGCAATGTACCTTTTTCTGTCAAACTTAAAAGGCTCATCTAACACGAATCCTACGACTTATAAAGTACTCGACAGAACACGTCTTAAATCGTGGACCAAGATCTTCGCCAAGCCAAGGTACTAAGCGTGCACGAGTGTATGCCCTCTGTGCTAGGAAACTAAGGCCAACGGGACTACGGTTTCCCGTGACAGACTAACTACCGAAGGAATTAACAATACATGGACATCGTCAAAGTAAAGCGGAAACTTAAAAATGCTATAAAATGAAAGCAACAAAGCCAAGTACCACAAAATATTACAAGTACTTATAATAATGTTCTTATTGCTGCAGCAGGAGATTGCCATCACCCTCCGTCGCAGGAACAACATCGTCAGCCAGCTGCTCCGTGCGTCCTTCACCTCCTCCAGAAGCTGGTCGATCCATGTAGGCGACGTCCCACGGGCGAAGCTTCCACGGAAACTGTTCACGTCCACGTTGGGGAGGAAGGAGCGAAAGATGGCGAGGCAGTGGCTGGTGCTCACCAGGCTGAATTTGCGCAGGTACCCTTGGAAGCGTGACGATGCCGCTTGAGCCCGCTCCAGCAGACTTGGCGGGCAGACAGGCGGCTCACCGAACTCATGCACGGTGGAGGACTCAGCGAGCGGAGCCAGCTCATCCAACAATGGGTGCAGGGCCTCACCCAGTGCCCGGAATTGAGCCCTCTCCGACTCGACGCTGGCCTCAAGGTCTGTGAATTATGCGAAAAGTTTTCACCGAAGATCTGCTCTCGAAACGTCATAAGGACTAGACAAGACAAAATAGTAGAAAAAGTACATGGCAAGCAGTCGGCTGACCGGTGAGTTCCTTCTTCGCCACAGCCCGCTCCCTGGCAGCCTGCTCAAAGGACACCTTCAGCCGCTTCACCTGAGCGCGGAAGTCCTCGAGCTCCTGCTCCGCCTTGGTCTGAGCTGTTCCAACAATAACATCAAAAACAAGCACTCGGGTGACAAGGCCAATCGAGAGTTGAGCCAACATACCTTCCTGGTGCTCCTCCGCCGCCTCACGCAAGGACGCAACAGCAGTGTCTGCGGCCATCTTATCCCGGCGCGGCTGCTCGAGCTCCTGGTTGCTGCTCGCCTGACGCGTAGCAGCCTGCTCCACAAGATGCCGTACATGGGCGCGCAGCATGACAGCATTGGACCCGATGTCATCCAACACCTCGCTCTTCCGAGCGGATGCTGCAGCAACGGCCTACAGATACAACGTCTAAGGAAACCACTGCAGTAGCAAAAAACGGAATCCCAAACGGCTACTAACCTCTGCCAGCTGCGCAACCTTCTACGCAGCCATGACGAGCTCCTTACGATTGTCCTCGTCAGTAGCCGGGTCTCCAAGAACCTCTCGTGCCTGGCCTTGGCGCATCCGCGCGGTCCGGTCAGGGCGCGGCGGGCTGGCGCAGCGCACAGGGATCTCCCTGTGGATCTCCTCAACCTCAGGCTCGGCCACGACGGTCTCAACAGCTTAACGCTGGGGACTGGCCACCCGGGGAGATGCACTGGTGCCCGGCGCCACGTCACCTGACGCCTCCGGCGCTGCACCCGAGTGCTCCGCCGAAGCACTCGCCGGCTCCACCACCAGAGCAGCAGGAGGCACAGGCACCTCACCCCCATCAATGGAGATGTTACAAGGGTCCCTGCAAACAACAAATTTCAACACCACCGACATATTTAAAACCTCCATCAGAAAAATCAACAACACTCAGAAGGTGAACTAAAGCGCAAGAAAACTTACTGGTTCGATATGCGCATACGCGCGCGCTTGCGGAACTAAGAGCTGGGGGGTGCTGGACGCTTCGCCCCCGCGGTCGCCCCTGTGGCCACCCTGCGCGCTTCCTGCGCCGTCACAGGAGACGGCTGAGCAACCTCCGGTGCAGGATGGGGAACGCCCGCGCTCTGTGACGCGTCTTCTGGTCGTTGACGAGGAGAAGGAAGAGAAGGTGGAGGAGAGGGAAGAGAAGGTTGAGGAGAAGGAAGAGAAGGAGAAGAAGTAGGCGCACCACTCGGCGCCCCCTGGCCGCCGCCAGTGGGACATCAGTGACCTTAGGTGCGCCAGGAGCCACCTCCTCCTCGTCCGAGTCACCCGGCAACACCAGTTTGCGCCGACGTGATTCTGACTCGTTCATCTTGATCGAGCCAGGAGGCGCGCGCTGTACATCAGGGCGAATACTGCCCTAGAGCTCCTTCCTCTTCCTCGGAGCAACAGCCGCACCATCGCTCACCGAAGGTTGGGCCTGGACGCGCTCCACCCGCTGCAACCAAGCCTGCCGGGCTGAGAATCTTTCCCAGCCAAAGTGCCCGGCAGCGGCGGCACAGAAAAGAAAGCACGACAATCCTAAAAACACCATGTTCAATAGGCATTCCATCAAACATCTGATGGGCATATGTTTATGCCTTAATGGGCGCACAGCAATGGAAGAGATTTTCTACCTCCGGCGGTAGCAACGCCACGTCGTACGGATGCGGCGCACCCCGAGTCATAATCACGGTGCCAGCCACGAAGCACTGGCGGATGCGCTCCACCAGCTCGTCATGCTTTCCCGGCTCGGGCACATGCCGCGTGGAGTCGTAGTCCTCACCGGCATATTCGTACGCTGGGTGGACCCTATCCTTCAGCCGTTGCAGCCGCCTGGTGGCGAAGTTCTCCATGACCACCACGACGGTGAGCCTGGTCGCCTTCAGCTTCTGGATCAGCTTCAGCAGCTCCTGCACTTCCCCCATCATGGTGTCGCTCGGCTCCTCGTCCCAACACTTGAGAGGAACCGGCAGCACGTCAATGTTGCACGGGATCTACGGGGCGTGGTTGGTGGTGTAGAACCACTCGGCGTGCCACCCCTTATTGGAACTGACCAGTGGCACGGAGATGTACTCGGCAGAATGCTTCTGCTTGAGTTGGATCCCGGCGCCACCGACCACGTTCGGCTTCTTGGAAATCTTGTGGGGTTTCACCCAGAAGAAGTACCGAAAGAGATTGAAGTGCGGGGCGATACCGAGGTATGCCTCACATAGATGAACGAAGATGGGGATGTGCAAGATGGAGTTAGGGTTGAGATGGCAAAGCTCTAACCCATAGTACTAGAGCAACCCGTGGAAGAAGGGGTGCGCCGGCAACCCGAAGTCGCGGAGGTACGCCGACTCGAAGATGACGGCTTCGTTCATCTCTGGCGTTGGAAACTCCTCCCCCACCGCTGGGCGCCACCCCTTGGTGGCCACGTCGAGCATCACCCCATCCCACATCAGGGAGATGATTCGCTCCCTTGTCGAGACGGAGCGGACCCACTCCTCATCACGGCTCGGCGGTGCCGGCAGTGGCGAGGCGGACCGCCTCACTTCCGCCGCGCTAGACCTCCAATCCCTCCTGATCTGGCGGCCCATTGGAGGCATCTTTCCTCGCTACACTCGGGGACTGGTGGGAGAAGGAGCTGAGATTGGGGGCAAGGCCGGGTGGCAGATCTAGATCTAGGGTTCCCGCTGGGGCAGATCCGGCGGAGTGGGCGCGGATGCGGCTGCGGATCGAGCGGATGCGTCGGCGGAGCGACCGGAGCGGAAGGCGAAGCGGCAGCAGTGAGCTCTCCTAAGCGAGGCGACGCGACATGAAGTGATGGGAGTGGAAGGCGCACGCTACCCCCTGGATTGCCTTAAATGTGGGCGGACAAGAGAGGGAATCGTGGCGGGCCCCCTCCGCTCCATCACCAGGCCACGTCCGCGCGGGATTAACTCGTGAAATTCTCGCAAGACCAACTCGCGCCTCACGCCGTTAGCCCGACGCTTCCGATTCCCCACTGTACAGGCCTGCTAGGCCAAAACTTTAAATGGGCCCAGGAGTGTAACTTGTTCCTGAGCTCTAATTAAAGGCTTTCCACATAGATTTGGTGCATAAGCCAAATCAGAGGCCATGACCCGGAGTCATGGATAGCCAGGTTATTCGATAACCCGCCCTCAAAATTATACAGCGTGAATCCCAAGAGGTTCCGTTCTTCTACCTCAAGAGAGATTCCTTTCGCAGGAATGCCGAACATAGGCCAGAGCTGCTCAGAAGCCACATAAACGATGGCTAGGGCAGGTGACCACGCGCAAGGACTCCTTGGGAACACGGTGCGCCATACGGTGAATCTGGTTTAGAGATGGAGCTCTTTTCGGGCACCGTACCAGATCAGATGATCTGAGAGGTACTCTCCCAAATGGGATGACGGTAATTTCAATCTAAAGTCTTCTTTTAGAGCTTCGAAATAGTTATTCTAACTACTCCAAACCTCGGGGACTGTCCTAATGGGCGCATCCGGAGATGCGCCCATTCAGTGAGCACGAAAGTGTCACCAGGATCATCCAGAGCCAGAAGTGAGGCCCTTGGCCGAGCGTATAAACCTAGACATAGCTGAAACCTTGGGAGGCAGTCAGGGGAAGCCTAGCTAGGGTTATCCACCTTAAGACATCGAAATCCAGTCGCTTTATTCTCTACTGACCCTTGATAAACCTCTTTCAATCTTTATCAAGGCTCGGGGGACTAAGTGTGTACACTTCGTCTTCGACGAGAGTGTACATTTTCTGGCTTGATAATCTGATCTAATAAGCTTTGGAGCTCTCCTCAACTACCCGGCAACCACGAGTCGAGTTTCAAAACCACTCGGCTACGCCAAGAATCGACCAAGGCGGCATACGAAGCACTCAGTTGGAAACAGTAAGCACTCGGATGAATCCCCATGATCGTCGATCAAGGTCGCAGTCTGGTCAAGAAGCGCTCGAGGACTGCTATGGGGGATATACCCCCGGGGTGCCTCATGGAAGGGGCCCACGGTGTATCTTCAGGGACAATGAGGACCCGCACGGAGGCATCTGGATCAGGAATGAGGCGGCGCCCAAGGAGATAGGGTTCCATAGATAAAGACTAGTTGGTTAGGAAAGATATTACTTGTACATGAGGAAAGATCTTGTATAACCGACTAGACTAGATCCCATGCGATCTGGTAACCCTGCCCCTTGAGCCTATATAAGGGCGGCAAGGACCCCCCTCAAAAACAAGTCCATTCGGATTCCCAAGCAATACAATCACCAGACGCAGGACGTAGGGTATTACGCATCTTTGCGGCCCGAACCTGGATAAACCCTTGTGTCCTTCGTCCCACCATCTAGCTCCAGTCTCGGCGATCCCCTCCACACAATCTACCACCATAGCCTACCTTGTGGTGGACTACCAGCACCACTGTACCGACAGAAGGTACAAATGTTACATATATTTTCTTCAACTTTTGTCAAACTTGTGGCATGAACACCAAAAATGATTGTCATTTAGGGTGTGTTTGGTAGAGCTCCAGCTCTGAAAAAATAGCTCTAGAGCTGCAGATCCGCGTAGCTCCACCATGGAGCAGCTCCACTGTGGATCTAAAAGATCCAAAAAAACACAGATTTCGCTTCATGCCTATGACACCTAGGGCCCGCATGTTAGACGTTAGAAAATAAAAAAACTTTTTCCTGGGTCGTTGCCCGCTCCCCCTCCGCAGCTCACCTCGCATCCCATGGACTCCGCCACCGTGGCACTCGCTAGCCCCGCCTCTGACAACCAGTGGCGTGCTCCCGCCACCAGGCCCTGCAGCCACCATGGTGATTGCTTGTCTCTAATTATTCCTCTTCCGCTTTTGTTTGGGTTGAATCGGATCTTGACTCTTGAGTTACTTTGTATCGTGATTGGGGATTGACGCAACCCGTGGAGTCCGAGCGAGGGAATCGCCTTCGGGAGGACTCACTGATGCTCGTCTGTGGCTTGGACTCCGTCATCGTGTCGTTGGCGCAGCTGTCCGACACCCTTACCGACGCGCAGAAGGTTCAGACTTTCGGAGCCCGCCCAGATTCACTACTGATTTCAGAAATTGAGAATGTATTTCTGAAGATCTTATGGTGCCCTGTGATACTTGTCAGGGAGTGAGTGCTCTTGTCACGTGCTCTTCTCAGGCGAGGGAATGGGAGCGTCACGCTGAATTAGATGAGGAAGAAGAGGAGCCAAAGACAAAGCGGCTGTGTGGCCACTCGTTGGAGGCCGTGTATCAGGATGGTGATTCTCCAGTCACCGAAAAGGAAGCGGCTGTTGGTCCTGATTTAGAGGAAACCGATCGACGTAGGTGGGGGCGCGGCCTCCCAGCCCAGCGGCGGCGGCTTCGTCCTGGAGGCCGACGGCCGGTGGAGGGATACTTGGGAGGAAAGGAGATAAAATGGGAGAAATTGGAGAGGGATAATGGAGGATCTGGTGGAGGACGACGGCAATGTCCGACGACCAGTAGTGGGGAGGACGGAGGGATCCTTGGGGAGGAGCGGAGGGCCAGACTGGCGGCCGGCGGGAGGAAGCGCGTGGGCGGCGAGTCATAAAGAGGGGAGGGCTCCGGGGAGAAAAAAGAACAGACGAATCGTTTTTTCCACTTAACAGTGGTAGTGGTGGGTAATTTCTCCCAACTCCACAAAATATGGAGTGGTGGAGCACCCCCTGAGGTACTTCACGAAAATCATGGAGTTGGGGCATGCTCCACCTTTTTTTGGAGCAAATCTGTGATAGAGTTGATGGAGCTGGGTGTGTTCGGCTGGAAAAATTTAGAGCAGAGTTGGTTTTTTGGATCTGGAGCTGCGTGGAGCTGTGTCAAACATGCCCTTAGGGACAGAGGGAGTATCTTCCAGCATATAGCATGCCCGTCCATCATCTCTTTATGCCACAATTTCTCCGTGGAACAAACCACAGATGCAACACAGGAACACAAAGGAAGAAGGAACCAACTCCGCAGGTATGAATCTTTCACAATTTGCGTCGCTGAATGCATCCAAACACTGCTATTTCAACACCGAACCTAACGAATTTGTGCAAACCTTGCAGAATCATGTCATCCATTCAAATACCGAAGAAGCTACTTTTTGAACAGATTGCCCAAGAACTAGGCCTTTATGTCTCTACAACAAACGTCAGAGACATGAGTCCCAACATCTTTACTGCTTCCATTACAGTTACACCCACCCACCATACACTAGCCCCACATAATAAAAAAGCAACTTATTACACTGATTTTACACAAACCGTAGATCGAGCAATTAAATCCACCTACGACGATGCCATTCACAGTATCATAAATGAAGGCAAATTGACTTTGATCACCACAATCATGCCAACTTTTTGAAGACCCAAAAAAGAAAAAGAATCAGCTTTATCTTGGGCATGGATATTTGAAGACACATGTATCGCGCAGATGAGATGACACATTTGAAGAAAATAGAAGATCAATACCGCACATTCACTTCCGACCTTGCAAAACTATCCGCCGACTACGAAAATATACTTCCACTTGCCATCATTCCAAATACAAACCAAGCTACTACATCAAATGCTGCCGCACTTATATATACTGGAAGCACTCCTCCATAATCTTCTCTAGAATTGTTCACTAACAAGTTTGTCCATCTGATAAATAAATACGGTTGTTAGTTTAACATTCATCCCTTGTCGTTCCAATATATTTTTCTATCATGTAAAGGCGCGACTTCAACACCTCATCTTCTTGTACTATCTACTATTGTAACACTGCTCCTATTTATACTATTAATAACACAATATCAAACACCGTACCAATTTCTTTCTCCAAATAACTACATCTTTGAAAATAAAATCAACTTAAAATCAACCCACCATTGGCGCGCCTCGGTCTCTAGTTCTCACTATGCATGCACGGTTGATGCTTGTACCAGCGTCCTATTCACGCTTCTTCCTGCCGCACGCTCCTATCAGATGCCTCTACAGCAGCTACCCTCCTCTGAGGTAGTTGGAAAAACTTTAGAGGAATCAGATCCATTGGGGATGGGTGCCCAGTGGGGCCCGCATTTTTTCCTTTAATGGATTATTAGCAGGTGCGGTTACGGGTTACCCCACTTAGAACAACTCCAACAATTTGGGATAATTTGTTTGGCAAATCTTGATTTTTGGCAACTCCCCAAATGTTATGGCAAATGAAAAATTGTACATCTCCAACAGATCCCCACAATTCACTTGGCAAAACAAAATTTGGGCCCACACTATTTTTTTCCCGTGATCCCTTGCCTTTCCCGCGCCAAACTTTTTTGCGAGCCGTGATATGGCAGTCACGCTCGCGCCATAGGCCGCTGCCACGATCTCCTGACCGGGGCACCAGACTTTCAGCTCCTCACCGGCCATCACATGCCCTCTATGGCAGAAGGAGGCAAGAAGCAGAGCAGGCACACCGTCCGCCGGCCATCACCCCTCCGCCGACCCTCACGTACACTTCCCCAGCCATCACGTACTGCACACTCCGTGGCAAAAGCAGCAGGCACCGTTCGCCGGTCATCGTATTCCGCCGGCCATCACCCTCCAGACGACCTCCACGACATCGTATCTCACAGGTTAGTGCTGCGTTAATCAATCTCAGGTGGTCAGGAAAATATCTGATCTTGTGCAATTGACATTCATAGGAGTCAGAAATCATGAGTGTTTTCAACAAATCACTTCTCCAAAGACAATTAGATGATGATTCATCTTCTGATGACGATGATTATTTAATCATCACAACTGCTGCAATTGTGCAAACCTTTTCTGGTCAGAAACGAAGACCTGGTGGTTCTGTTCCTGGGCATATTGTTATTTCTCGAGACAGAGAAGCCGGGCATCAAAGGATGGTCCGAGATTATTTGGCGGCCAATCTGACGTACGATCGACATTTATTCTGTCGAAGGTTGGTGTTAATTAAGCTTTGAGTAGTTGCGCACAATATGTATTTATATGTGTTGAAGATTGTTATTTTTTTTGTTCAGGTATAGGATGAGGAGGGACCTTTTCCTACGCATAATGAATGCTGTGGAAGCACACGATGATTACTTTGTGCAAAAAAGAAATGCGGCCGTACTTGGATTGAGTTGCTTCCAAAAAGTCATTGGCCCATTTCGTATGCTCACATATGGGGTCCTAGCTGATTTAACAGATGAGTACATTCGCATTGCCGAAAGTACTGCACTTGAGAGCCTACGTAGATTTGTTGCTGCAGTTGTTGATATTTTTGAAGATGAATACCTGAGACATCCCAATGAGGCTGACACAACACGCTTACTGGCACTCGGTGACCAAAGTGGCTTTCCTGGAAAGTTAGGGTCTATCGATTGTATGCATTGGCCGTGGAAGAACTGTCCAGTTGCAAAGCAAGGTTAGTACAAGGGGCATGTGGACAAGCCCACTATCATTTTGGATGCGGTTGCTTCGCATGACCTTTGGATCTGGCATGCCTTCTTTGGAATGCCTGGGTCTCATAATGACATAAATGTCCTTCACCGGTCTCCTTTGTTTGCAAACTTGGCGGAGGGTAGTGCTCCACAGGTGAACTTGCAGATGGTATATACCCCTCATGGGCTACTTTAGTCAAGACTATCTCTCAGCCTATGGGGAACAAGAACAAATATTTTGCCAAAGCACAGGAAGCAGCAAGGAAGGATGTCGAGAGAGATTTTGGGGTTCTCCAATCTAGGTTCGCCATTGTTCGAGGACCAGCTCGCATTTGGGACACAAAGACACTAGGAATGATCATGAGGGCTTGTGTGATCATGCACAACATGATTGTTGAAGATGAAGGACTCGTGGACCCTAACGAGCGATTCAAGAAGGGTGGTGACAATGTGGAACCTGGTCACGGGAAGACTACTCGTACACTTGATGAATTTATTGAGGCACACATAAAGATCAGAGACAATGAAACACATGTGCAGTTGAAAGAAGACCTCGTCGAACACCTTTGGAACCATCATCCTGATTTGTATACATAGTTATTTTATTTAATTGTTTGGAAGACCGATATATTTAATTCTCAAGTGTAACACAGCTTATATTTAAGTGAACAACTTTATATACTGGTCATATTAAACAAATATCTTCTCTGAAAATTTTCCACCACGTCAACAGTAGCATGCATACCACAAATACTGATAGCTTCAGGATCATATTAAACACGTATTTTGTCAGGTACAGGAGCAACAAAAATGACCCCAGCATCATTGGCAAAAAAAGAAAAAAAAAGCCTAGACCCCAGCACCACAACAGGAGCTTGCATCCTAGCGAGAGGAGCATGGATGTTAACAGGACCATGCAAGCCACCAGCGACAGGAACTTGTTCACTATTGTCAGAATTGTCAGCCACCTATGCATAACGGAACTCAGTGTCCTTGGAACTTTATCTTTAATGTGTTCCTTCATATGTTCCTCAAAGAAGACATGTACTCTACTCCAAAATGCTGAATGAGATTGATTGACCCCATGAATGGGATCTTTGCTAATGTTCAACCAGCCGGAGCATACAACTTCGTCTTCCTTGGAATTAAATTTTTTTGTCCTCTTGGATCCCTTTGTACCACGACTTGGCTGCATTTCCACATCAACTTCAGAACGAATGTTTTGTGTGGTCGGAATGGTGCCATCCTCCATACCAGCAACACCATCATCTTCTCCATTGAGCAGAAAGTCGGTATATAATCCATATCCTTCCATTTGAATGAGCCTAAAAAAGAGATCAATGGCCAGGAACAATATAAATGAGAACAAACTTAATTACCAGTTCCACAAGTATACATAGAACATACTTATAATGTCTTTTCATTGGAAAAAATAAACTTTGTGTTCTTTTACATCAGCATAAATTACTCTATATATGTAGACAGTTCAAAATTGGTTTAAAAATTAAGTGCATAATCGTATGAACAAAAGGAGAGGTCCAATGTACTGTGAAAACGAGAATTGTTGATGTAGGTGCTGCTATCCTACTCGGCTGCATCATCTATATATGTAGACAGTTCAAAATTGGATCAATAATTAAGTGCATAATCATATGAACAAAAGGAGAGGTCCAATGTACGGTGAAAACGAGAATTGTTGATGTAGGTGCTGCTATCCTACTCGGCTGAATCGGATGGTGGAATCAATAAAGCTAGCAACAGTTTGGCCGGCGACCTTGCACCAAACGACCTCGCACTCAATAAAGCTACCGATCGATCTTGCCTTGCCCTTGCACCGATCGAGCAGTTGACCGGCATCAACCCTTGCAACCAGACCAACAGTTTGGGATCATAACTGGCCTGGCGTTCAGCGAGTGCGCGTCTCCTCCCTGGCGACCACGTGCCGATCCGATTCCTGCCGATGCGCCCCCCTCGCGACAGTGGCGATGGACCCTAGCGATCGATCTACCCAGCCACCTGTGGGGACAAAAAGGAAGCGTCCAAGGATGATAGGGAGACATGCTGCAGGAGAAAAGGAGGCGCGTAGGCTGCGAGAGAAAATGAGGCGCGCAGGAACCCTTCGCGCGTGGGGGAAGCGTGGCGGTGGCGCCAAAAAAACAGATGGAAATCGCAATGGCAAAACATCACGGCACGCATATATGCACCCGCGGCACGGAGGGATGGCAAGTTGCCATTGATGCCAAGTTATTTTGCCAATCTGTTGGAGGCCATTTGTCCTTGTTTTGCTAAAATTAGATAGATGCCAAGTTCATATACCAAACTGTTGGAGTTGCTCTTAGAAACGTTATTTCCATGTGCTGATAACGTTGTCACACGCATTTGGAAACGGCTTTTCAGGTGTGGACTTTTCTCACCCGCTCTTGAAAAGTGTTATTTTTAAAAGCGATAGGTAGAAGCGGGTATGCCACAAGCTCCTAAAAAGGCCATTCTACTTGTTCCTACAAATCATTTATATAGTAGTACGACAGGGCTAGGCGGACATATGACGGTGTCGAATTGTCAATCATATTTGCATTCCTCGCTTGTCTGTTCGGTGGTGGGCCATTTCGCGAAGAACACGATGCAGAGCTCGATAAATGGCGATTGAACACGCTGCTGTGACATCCGGCGACGAAACCTAAATGACCGCGCTGTTGACATGCTGGGGATCGGATGCGGTGCGGCGCATATGGCGGAGGAAGCGAATGTCGCCGGCACGGAACATTTGCAAAAGGGCCCCTATTTGGATCACAATTATTAAATGTGATCCAGATATTTACACATACACCCCTCAAACGGATCGTGATCCGAATATTTGCAATCACAGCCCTGTAGTTTGCATATAGCTCCTTGGTGGTGGTGGTCAGGGTCCGCTCCTGCCTCCTGCCGCAGCCCATCCGCGATGGTACAGCTATATGTTTCGTCGCGCCATATTAGTATGCGCTGCGTTGATGCAAGTGGACTGGTCAAATTGGCAGATTTTGGACTTGCAAAGGAGGTATTTCACTGTGACATTCTAAAGACCCTGAGAATCATCTATGCTCTTCATCTGCGTGTTCTACTGACCTTTTCTAATCTGATTTGCAAGATGTCAATTTTGAGTCAGGCAAGATCTAGCAAGGGAACTGTCTTCTGGATGGCCCCTGAGGTTAGTCTGAGAAGTTGCGTTACTGTGCTGTTTCTACATCTGAGTGGTCCTGCATGTTGTATTCTTAAAACAATCCAGAATATAAAACCAAATAGCTCAAGTGTCTTATAAATATCTCGGAGTTTCAACCTTAATAGTTTAAGTACTTTAGTTACTTGGCAACATCAAGTGTCCTAGTGGTTTTGTGGTGAACTACTGGAAACCCGCAGACTTGGTGTGACCTCCCACGAATCTCCACTCATAACTTGACCCTCACGTCGTCCAGGCTCGAGATTGGTTTTGAGGCTCAACCAAGAAATTGTACACGACTTTATCTTGCTGTTCTTGTCACCATGCGGTCCGCACTTGATCCCGCTAGCCACCGAGGCAGACACATCACTGCCATGTGGGTCGAGCCTGGAGACAGACCTGATTTAGGCTCACATGGCAGTGAAGCACAGGTTGTTTGCATGCATACAATGACTCCACGCATAATGCCGGATGAGACCATCTCCAGCAGCTATTGTATAAGCATCTGCATTTGCATAATGTAGACCGGGAGCGCAATGTAGCGGCTCCAGCAGGAGCCGCAACAGGTGCTGCATTTTGCAGCGAGCAGTGGCAGTGTTGCATTCTTGGGGGTTCTGGGGGCTCTCCACATCCCAACCGCCTGCGGGCCTCATCGTCTCGGCCTCCTCCTCCGCTCTCCGCCTCCGCTGCTCTACCACCGCCTGCTCCGCCTCCTCCTTCCTCGCCCTACTCCGGCGAGGGAACGCGGCGGCCGCCCGCATCGACGACCTCCTCCACCCCAACCCTAGCTCCTCCACATCGGTGGCGGTCGGACTCCCTCAAGACCAGTGCGCGCGCGGCCAGATCCTGCTCCTCCTCTGCTTCTGGAGGCTGACGCGAGCTCGGTGGAGAAGTGGCAGGAGGCGGAGAAGCGGCGGCCTCGATTCGGTCAGCAGAGGCGCGAGGCAAGGTGGCGCGGCCTGCCTCCTCGGCCCTCCCGGGAGCGACGGCGGCGGCTGAGAGCATAGCACCGACGGGCGGAGAGTAGGGCAGCAGCGCAGATCCGGCCTCTCCGCCTGCGGCCCGGCCTCCCTTCCGAGCGGAGGATGACGGTGAGCGACGGCGACATCCAGGACCCGTACTATGAATGCATGATGGCTGCGGCAACGTGCTCCCTGGTCTTCTTCTCCTTTTTGACATTTGGAACGTATCATGTGCATGTATATTTAATTTGGAGCCTACTACCATTGCTTGTTATTCTCTGCTGAATGCTCATCAAGTCATCAGTTGCTAATTCCAAATTTGGAATTACCAACTTGCATTGATGAGCAGGGAAGGGGCAAGTTCAAGGGCTACCTGCTGTTTGGTTGCGCGTGGGTGGGCGCTGATGACGGAAACACCGACATAAAGAAAGGTGGAGAATGGACAGGAGAGAGCGACGCGAAACTCGAAAGGGTGAAGTGTAGCTGCAAGGAAGCGCACCGACCAAGCACGTCACTGATCAACAAGCCCTACCAGGATCATGTAATCTGTGCACTCTTGCACGCTGTCCATTTGACCATAATCCTCCCCGATACACCCGGATACACATATTTGAGTAATTTCATTTAAAAATAAATAAATAAATTCTAGATACTTGGTCCATAATTGATGATACTTCCTCCCAATACTTGTGCCTGATATCCTGAGCCTATAACTATAAGTTAATGATTTGATGTGACTTTTGAACTGCTTACTATATGCCTCTATGTATTATATATATGTGCACTACTAGAGAATCGGGTATTTGTCCCTGGCTCAAATTTTCATTTGAACCGGGTGGTGGATCTGCCCGGTACAAATGTGCTGGCCTCACATTTATACCGGTCGGAGCCACCACCCGGTACAAATGTGAGCACATTTGTACCGGCCCGTGTCTTGGCCCAGTACAAATGTGCAACGGCTATAATTCCTTCTTCTTCCCCTGCCTGAGCCCCCCTCCCCACTCTTCTTCTTCCTTTCTCAACTCGAGCTCCCCCTCCCCAATGGCGCCCTAGGGTGTCCGATTTGCGACGATTTCTCTACGATTTCACTCATTGAAGTGGTGTAGAGGTTAGTTACTTGCCGATTTAAGTATTATGCTTTGTACTTAGTGTATTTCATTAAATTTCAAATGAGCTATGAATGGTGTTTTTTTTATTTAGATGCATATTTGTCTATGTTCTAATAGAAAGAAAGTAGTCCTCCAAGGAGACATGTGGGTGTTCCACCTAGGAGTGATAGGATGGATTTCGCTCATCCCGCTTTTGAGCAAATGACACGGCACCGGTTTGATTCTTTTTGTGCTAACCCCAGTGCTGAGTTGTTTCCTCACTCGCATTCTCGTTATTTATTTTGCACGTGAGAGGCTTGGAGAGCTTTTGGTTGATCGACTCTGGATGCTCTCGACATATGACCGAAGATCGAAGGAGGTTCTCCAGCCTCACCCCGGTGGTGTCCAAGGAGTACATCACTTTTGGGGATAATGGACGAGGTCAAGTGCTTTCAGTGGGCACGGTGAAGGTAAGTGATAGTGTGACTCTCAAGCGTGTTGCTATTCTCAAGTCGCTCGGGTTTAATTTGCTTTCAGTTTCCCAGCTTCTTGGTGAGGGTTTTGAGGTCCGTTTCAAGACAGGTGCTTCTTGTGTGTTGGATTCTCGAGGTGATCTTGTATGCACGATCGTCCCCGAGGGTTAGATTTTTCGAGCCAATTTTTCCCAGTCGAGTGGCTCTTCTCGTTGCCTTGTTGCGGACGTTTCGACTGATTTGTGGAAGTGGCATAGGAGGTTGGGTCATTTAAGTTTTGACTTGTTGTCACGCTTGAGTGGGCTCGACTTGGTCCGAGGATTGCCCAGGTTGAAGTTCCAGAAGGATTTGGTGTGTGCCCCGTGTCGACATGGCAAGATGGTAGCCACCTCCCATCCGCCCCTAACTGCTATCATGACAGAGCGTCCATGCGAGCTGTTCCATATGGACTTGGTTGGTCCAGCTCGTTTGTGCTCGGCGGGTGGGAAGTGGTACCTCCTTGTGATAGGGGACGACTATTCTCGCTATGATTGGGTGTTATTTTTGGCCGACAATGGAGAGACGTTTGGTTTTGTTTGGGATCTGATATTGAGGTTGAAAATGAGAGGCATGGAGACGCCATTCGAGCTATTCGTAGTGACAATGGCACAGAATTTAAAAACTCTCGATTTGAAACCTTTTGCCATGATCTAGGTCTTGAACATCAGTTTTCATTGCCCTATGTCGCTTATCAGAATCGTGTGGTAGAGAGAAAAAAAAGTTCTCACATGAGATGGCTAGGACGATGCTCGATGAGCATAGGACTCCTAGGTGATTTTGAGCTGAGGCGGTGAACAACATGTGCCATGTGGGGAATCGGATTTTTCATCGAGCTTTCTAGAAGAAGACATGCTATGAGCTCATGCATGGGCGGGCACCTAGAGTGAGCCATTTTCGGGCTTTTGGTTGCAAGTGCTTTATTCTAAAGAAGGGTAAGCTAGATAAGTTTGAGGCAAGGTCTTCCGATGGTATTTTCCTTGGTTATGCTAATCATTCGAGAGTATATCGTGTGCTCAACCTTGACACTAACCAAATCATGGAGACTTGCGAGGTAACCTTCAACGAGACACAGCCATGTAGCGCTGTTGTCATTGAGTGTGCAGGTGATGATGAAATTGGCGAGAAGATCTTTGAGGATGAGAAGGATGATGTTGGACAGGATGATGGTGATGATTGTGAAGCTCCAGTCACACATGTACCCTCTGCCTCCAGTACTACGACTATGGTTCAGGATGGTCCATCCCTTACACCGACTATGACCCAGCAAGATCAAGTGGAAGCTGCTGTTGATGGGAGGTTGCCTCCAGGCGAGAGGCACCCATGCGCGTTCAAGTTGATCATCCTCTCTCAAGAATCATCAGCGACAGCAATGAACGCACGACACGGTCGAGGTCTCAAAATCTCTCACTTTGCTCATTCAGCTTTTGTTGCGTCTTTCGAGCTCAAGGACATTGGACACGTACTCTCTGATTCTAATTGGGTGAACGCAATGCATGAGGAGTTAGAGAACTTTGATAGAAACTATGTTTGGGAGTTAGTGGAGCCTCCACCATATTGCAAATCTGTGGGCACTAGATGGGTGTGGAAAAACAAAGAGGGAGAGAATTGAGAAGTGGTCAGAAACAAGGCGAGGTTGGTTGCTCAGGGTTTTAGCCAGAAAGATGGGATAGACTATGAGGAGACATTTGCTCATGTAGCTCGTTTGGAGGCGATTCAGATTCATCTAGCCTTTTCTGTGGCTAAAGGATTCAAATTCTACCAAATGGATGTGAAGAGTGCCTTTTTGAATGGAGTGTTGGAGGAAGAAGTGTATGTGAGGCAACCCCCGGGCTTTGAGAGTGTAGAGTTCCCACACCGAGTGTACAAGTTGAGGAAGGCTCTCTCTATGGCCTGAAACAAGCTCCCAGGGCATGGTATGGCAGGTTGAGAGGGTTCTTCTTCAGCAAGGGGTTCGAGATGGGTAAGATAGATAAGACACTCTTTCTCCTCAGGCAGGGTGATGATATCCTGATTGTTCAGGTGTATGTGGATGATATTATCTTTGGTGGCTCATCTCACTCTTTGGTTGCGAGGTTTCAAGGACATGAGCAGAGAATTCGAGATGTCTATGATGGGAGAATTGCAGTTCTTTCTCAGGCTTCAGATCAAGAAGGCCAAGGAGGGAACATTTGTGCACCAAGCTAAGTACATGAAGAACATCATCAAGAAGTTCAAGATGGACGACTCCTAGCCACTATCAACACCAATGAGTACGACTACAGTGCTGGACGGGGACGAGGAAGGAGAGCCCGTGGACCACAAGGAGTACCGAAGCATGATTGGCTCCCTCCTCTACCTGACGGCGACGAGGCCGAAACAGTTCAGTGTGTGTCTGTGCGCTCGTTTTCAGGCGTCGCCAAGGACTTCGCATTGGCAGGTCGTCAAGAGGATTTTCAGGTATCTTCGATACACTCCTGAGCTTGGGCTTTGGTACACGGTGTCTTCTTCTCTTGTGCTTAATGGTTTTTCAGATGTCGATTTCGCTGGTTGTCGTGTGGATAGGAAGTCCACCTCGGGTACTTGTCAGTTTTTGGGTTCCTTGTTGGTTTCTTGGTCATCTCGCAAATAGTCAAGTGTAGCCCAGTCTACCACTGAGGCCAAGTACGTAGCTGCTGCTAGTTGCTATTTCCAGTTGCTTTGGATCACCTATACCTTGAGTGATTTTGGTGAGGAGTGCACCCACGTCCCTCTTCTGTGTGATAGCACCAGTGCCATAAGTGTTGCCAAAAATCTAGTGCTCCATTACAGAACCAAACACATAGAGGTGTGATATCACTTTTTGAGAGATAATGTGGAGAAGAGGAATATAGATTTGATACATGTGCCAACCCAGAAACAGCTTGCAGATATCTTCACAAAACCTTTGGACCAAGTTACCTTTTCTCGTTTACCTTGTGGAGGAGCATAAGTTCCGTTTTGTCTCAAAGGCATTTCATGTACCATGCTTAATATTGAAAATGAATTTGGTATCTATGAAATGTCTATGCTTAAAAAATATGCTGCCATGTGTATCATGTCAATCATGCTTTAAATTCCTTATCTTGGGTGCTAAACCGTTGCATGATGTCTACCAATGAGAAGTCTCATATCTAGAAGTAGACACATGGCTCGGTGTCTTTGACATGACATGAGATAGTTTGTGGGTGCTTATGATGACCTTGTGATGAGATCTTGTGACTTTGCATGAAGTTTGTAGGATATATGTTGTTTGTGCTCAGTTGGGTCATGTTGAGGTCCTATGCTCATGAGAGGATATTTTTGTTGAAAATTGCTTAAATTTGATCATGGCTATGTCACATGCATATATGTCCTTTGTATCTTGTTGGCGATGCTTGTATGGAATTTTGGGTTATCTTGCTTGTTCTATGTCTCATTCCTAGCATTTGTAGATTTGATTCATGCATTACCAACAAGGGGGAGAAATGAATCCAATTCAACTTATGTGCTTCGGGGAGAAAATTTTGTGAGAATAAATGCATCCAATTCAGCTTATGTGCTTGGGGGAGAAAATTTTGTGAGCAAATGGTTACTCAATTCTGGGAGAGAACTTGACTTTTGCACGCATTTGTTCAGGGGGAGCTTGCATTTGTTTAGGGGGTGCTTGCACTCATGCATGGGGAGCTCTTTGTGTCGCCTGAAGTTGCTTTGTGCTTTGCTCTTTGGCCGATGGTGTTGAGCCCTTTTGCCTCCCCTCGAGGAGTCGGCATTTTGAGCGTTTTGTCTCGATTGTGTTGAGTTGTTGCCCTTGCCTTAAGGGATTGAGACTTGCTCATTTAAGTGATCTTGTTGTTGGCTTTTGTTTGGCTTTTGATCACTTATTTGAGATTTTTGTTCATTTCTTTTCTTTTTCTTTCTTTCCCGAATTGATGACTGAGTGTGTTGTCAATGCACACATCAGGGGGGAGATTGAGGACTGGAGCGTCTGAGGGCCGGTGGATGGTTGCTCACATATGAAGTAATTATCCACATAAATAATAAGTAAAAATGTTCAAGAGAGTATTTTTCAAACATGAAGAAGTAATATACAAATTACTCCTTGTTTGGCAAAATGATTACGTTCTATTGAATTAGTGCTCTCTATGACTTATTACTTCTCTGTATGTAGTTACATCTATGCAAGATTGAGGAGTAAGTTCTATAAAAAATTACTCCCATGGCTTTAAGATAATATAGTGACTAATTACTTCCTTTTCTCTACATGAGGACCATTAGATGACCAAACGGTGACAAACAGAACTTCCATCATATTCATATCATATACGTACACAACTTTGGTAAGGCATACATTTATCTTCTTTTTTAATAAACCTTCTGGTACAGTTTAGGCAAGTTGGCCATTTTAACTTTGTAGCCATTAAAAAATGGAGTAAGGCTTGGGAGGGAGAGTACATTTTGACAAAGAAGTAATTAATCATCGAGAAGTAGTAGTAGGACAAACAGAATAAAGTAACATGAAATTACTTCCAGTGTCAAAAATACATGTTATCTTTTGCAAATGATTACTTGCATGTAATTGGAGATTCATAAGTATAAATGTATTCTCAGTTCGTTCTGAGGCATTCTCAAAATTGTACAAAAAGGCATGTATCTTTCTGAGTCGAAATGGGATCTGAAAGTCATAAACAAAGAATCTAACGCAAAACTTGCAGAAAATCATTGCAGTCTTCAATCTGATTTGCGGATGCACATCACCATGCTGCCATGGATCTGCCATGTCATTGATGCCCCGTTACCACACACGTGCAGAGGAGAATGTGCCTTACCAGACTTGCCCACCATCGCTGCCATGCTAGAGCTTTGCCACAGCTAAACTGCCGCATCCATCCTCGATCTTGAACCAGCGGCACCCACACACCGTCACGCTGCTAGCCGCGGAGGAATTAGCATATCAGCACAGCGTCTTCAACCCAACGGCGAGAGGACATCCCGCAGCACCTATAAACCAAATCATCCCCAGATGCATAAACACAAAACGATTAATTTTTTACACTCAATTTGAGAAAGGGGCTACACAGCATATTGGAATCGGACTAACCCCACCCACATATGCATTCCTGTACCTCGGGTGCAGAGTGCGGAGGAGGGGGAACCAACGAGCCATCTATTGCGGCCGCACCGCCGATTGGGGCATCGCAGAAGAGGGAAGACATCATGCGAGTTCAACTGCGCGGTGACAGTGCTGTGGTCACCGCCCAAGATCGTCTCTATGGAGGGCTGTGCGATGCGAGAGGGACCCAGCCAGCCGCCGGAGTGCTTGGACCAGGACCGGTCGCGCCACCATGGAGGGAGAGAACAGTAGCAGAGAGAATGGGAGGATTTAATGTGTACAGGCTAACCACGTTCCGGTTGTTTATATGAACGAGCTTTTACGGTTTCAGTCTGGACATTTACGACTGCATGAGTTTCTATTGATTCACCGGTGGTGGGCGGCGCTCCGCCGACGTGTTGGATATTATTTGTCAGATGGTTAGATCTAGACAGCCCACAGGGGGTTAACCCCGGTGGTTTAGTTGTTCGGCGAGGGGGAATCTAAGGCTAAGAACTCGAAGGTTGCGCACGAACACACGGAACTCAGAGAACACGGCGAGTTTATTCTGGTTCGGGCCTCCGGAGAGTAAAACCCTACGTCCAGTTGTTGGTGTGGATTGCTTGAGGACTGCGTCATTGTACAAGGGTCGCCCTGCCCGCCTTATATTGGCCAGCAGACAAGGTCGGTTCCCAGATTCCTGGTCGGTTACGACCAGGAGACCTAAGTCTAGTTGATTACAACACTTGCCATATCCGTCGATCTGCTTGGTCGGAATCCACCGATGTCTTGTCTTGCACGCCAAGTCTTGTTCTGGATAAGGTCGTCTGGAGTCTTCCGGAAGGTCTTCAGGAGGTCGTGTGGGCCACCAACTAGGTCGGTTGGGCCCACTAACAGGTCGGCGGGTCTTCTAGTAGGCCGGACCCACTTGTCGGGGACGGCCGTGAGCCTGGTCGGTGGGGACCCAGGGGTACCCATGTCTCACAAGCCCCGAGCGAGGTGTAGGCGCAGCGACCTTAGAAAGGTCATGACGAAGTTGTAGAGCTATCGACAGGTCGATTAGCATGCTCGTCGGTCAAAAAGAAAAAACAAAATCAACCTAGCAACCGACCTATTTGTAGTCTTGCCGGACGAAGAGAAGGTCGAGTGACGACCTATAGGAAGCAGGCTTCCAATAGATCGAAACGACGATGAAAAAATTTTAGAGGGCATCAAGGATGCACTCATAGAGTAGTATCCGAGCATCGTGACGGGCAGGATGGCCGGTATGATGATCCAAAAAAGAAAAGAAGAAGAAAGAGTAAGTCGAGTAACGACATGATGAGAAATAGGTTTTCCCAACAGGTCGTTACGATGAAGAAAACAAGAGGGTGTCGAAGACGCACTCGTAGAGTAGTCCCCGAGCATTGAAGCAGGCAGCATGGCTGGTTTGATGCTCAAAAAAGAGAAGAAAACTGAGTCATGATCTTGATCAAACGAAGTGTAGAGACACCCAGATCTCCTAGCATGGCTGCAAGGAGTCTGGCAGGGCTGACCTTAAGGAGGCCTTGTAGGCGTGCCGACCTCAAAGAGGCCTCAAATCAACAATGTCCAGTATCTGAGGATACCTAGTAGAATCTTGAAAGGCGCATGAAGAGGTCATTGATGATGTCGTAGCTTGAAGTCATGATATCCGGAGCCGTTGCCGACGAAGTTGTAGAAAATATGTAAATCTTTAACGTATGGAGTGTAGAGACACCCAGATATCCTGCATAGGTGCAAAGAGTCTGGCAGGGCCACTCGAGGCATACCGACCTTAGGAAGGTCTCAAATCTAAAGCGCCCAAACACCCAGAGGTACTTGGCAGGGCCATCAGGCACGCACCCCACAGGGAGGCCTTCATTCCCGACGTAAAATCCTGGGTGTCCAGAGCAGGCTGGCAGGGCTGTAAAAGCACACCGACCTCAGGAAGGTCACGCATCCAGGGCGCCCAACTAGGTTGGCTAAGCCGTAGTCATACCGAGGTATTGCAGGACCTAGGTATTGAGGCACGCGGACCTCATGGAGGCCATTTTGGTGCCCAGACGACTAACATAGCTGCCAGCCATCCAGCGGAGCCAAGGTACTAAGGTATCGACGACCTCAGCAATAGGCACACCGACCACGGGGCCCGATGAAATCATAGACGTAAAGCTTCTGATCTCCAGGCGCCCAGACGGATCTGGCGGAGCAGCGAGGCACGCCTACCTCGGAAGGTCTTCAATCGAACCTATGACCATTCTGCTCAGAAAAACAGAAATATAGACTGATTGGAATAGGTCCGTTTACGTGCAGAGCTATAGCGGGTGCACTAGGACGCAAAGCCTAGCGGGTGCAATGAATGCGTCAAGTCGTAAAAAAGGTGCATGTAATTGTCGTCGTCGTCCTTAGATGTATCGGGGCGCCGGACCCTCTGACACAGAGTCAGGCTTGTCGTTTATTGTAGACTGCAGGGTCACAGGTCAACAGTGGTCGGATATTCCCTTGCCACCCAGAAAACGACAAACTGCCCACGAATCAAGGAGTACACTGTAGCCATGTGATTCTGCGGTGGGCTTAGGCATCATTGATGCACTAGCGACAAAGACGTCGCGAGACAGGGTAAAGTCATCGCCTTTAATCACGCACATGTCTGCAGGCCCTCTAGACCACGTGGGGACAGTGTCATCACTTCGCCAGCTGCCCGAGGCCCGGCTTTTGCTATAAATAGCACTGTGAGGCTGAAGGAGGCAAGCACCGAGCATTGTTGAGCTATGAAGCCGTAGGGTAGTTTTGAGGCTATGTCATGGGCATGTGTCCGTCGACTAGATTGTAGGATGTTGTGTTTGTAGAAGCTTGGAGCTAGAAGAACTCTTACGAAATGTAGGCAGCACAACCACTCTTTGTACCTTGCCTCAGCAAGGAATCAAGGAGAGTTTGGAGGTGATGCTGTAGAGGCTCGAGGTGCAGCTGGAAGTCCTTGGTGAGCATGAGATGCTCGTCAGAGGCTTGCGGCCCGCGTCGAAGAGCAAGCTCGTGTCTACATTCCATAGTCCGGCATAGAGCATGCCCTGCTACGTGCGGTGTCGTGCAACTATTCACCGCAAGGCCACCATCGAGGTCCTGAGGCTAGAAGAATTCTTGCGACGTGCCCGGTTGTAGCTGGGTACACCTCAAGGATTGCTATAGGTAGATCAGGTCTTCGAGTACGTTTGTATTTTTGTGACGGGTTCTGGATCCAATAAGGTCGCAGGCGACTTGTGTACCTTCGAAGTTCCCGTGTAATGTTCGCTCTCTTCTGTCTTGTAATGGTCGTTTTGATGAAATTATTCATCAAAGACCTAAAGTGACATGATTTGGGGGCTTATCGACCTCATGAGGATCGAAATGTGTTATCAGGATGACCTGATAACTTTGTTGTATTCACAACCTAAACTCAAGGTATAGGTCACTAGACTATCCGTTGAGTATATATCCATTGGCGCAAAATCCGGTGAGATCAACTCGCGAAATTATCGACACAGAGATATTAGAGCGAGCTCCTTACTGTGGAAGGAGCCGCAACGGGCGGACCCGGTGGAGCCCTTATAAATAGAGCGGCGGGGACCAGCGTTGACCGCCCCCTTCGTCTTCTTCCTCCTTTCGCCATCACCGCCGAAATCGCCGCACCTTAGCCGCCGCGCACTCCACCGCCAAGCTTTGCCCTAGAATCCTTAGTGCGCCGCCGTCTGTTGCAGACCACGCGCCGGCTCCACCATCTGCGCGCCACTCCACTTCGCATGCGAATCAAAACCCTAGTGAATTTTAGATCCAGATCCGCTCGGGCTCAAGAAATGGCGGCCGCGGCTCGTCAAATGCCAGACCCGCGGACGGTGTGGGAACCCTCGACAGTGACCGAGGCGAAGATCCAAGCACTGGTGGACCGTGGGCTTTTAAGGTCCAAGGCGGAAGTGGAGTGGAAGGCGCTTACAGGCGAAGCCTTTCCGACGGAGGACGACAAGGAGCAGGTCGTCTTCGTCTCCCTCTTTGAGCGCGGGTTCAACATTCCTGCTGGCGACTTCTTCAGAGGTCTTCTTTTCTACTACAAGCTGGAGCTGGTACACCTCGTCCCCAACTCCATAACTGTAGTTTCATCGTTCATCCACTTCTGTGAGGCATACCTAGGGATAGCGCCCCACTTCCTTCTCTGGCGACATCTCTTCAGTGTCAAGTCCACCGGCAAGCGCGCCGGTGTTGTGGAGGCTGTCATGTTCTGCTTGAGGTCGGGTCTCAAGACAAAATGAATTGATACAGACCTGCCGGACAACACCGCTGGGTGGAGGTCGGAATGGTTCTACATCGCCGATCAGCAGCCGGCGCTCCCGAAGCGTACTGGGCACAAGCCCGTGAAGATACCGGAGTGGGACCTACAGCTGTCTTCGCGCGAGATGGACGATGTCAAAGAGGTTCTCGCGCTGGTGCGCGACCTCAAGGAGAGGGGCGTGACGGGAGGCTCGGTGGCGAGGTCGTTCTGCCGTCGCCTGATCCAGCCGATTAAGGATCGGGTGCATCCGGCTTATGAATATTGGGGACAGTCAGACCCCACTTGCGAGGTCAACCGCAAGGTCTCCCAAGAGGAGATGATGGCCAGGGTGTCGCAAATCTATGCTAGGCGTGCACGAATCAAGAAGTGCCCAAAGGCATATTCCTTGACCCGACCAGCCGATCCTGTAAGTCCTGGGACTAGTAGGTCGTTCGTTCTATTCCTTTGTTTACGTCGATCTTACTCTTTGGTATGTATCTGTTGCAGGTTCGGGAGATGCAGTTTTGGTGCCCAGCACCCCTACCTAGAGGCGAGGAGCCTCGTCGGAAACTGAGGTCGGACAAGTACCAACCTCCAGCAGCTGGGCTGCTGGAGAATTATGAATCAGACTCGTCAGTGGAAGCTGATGAAGATACCGACCCGGAGGTCGATGTCGATGTGGCGAACCGCCAAGAGGCGAGCAGGGCCACAAAGCCCAAGCGTAAGACAAGGGTAGCAACAGCGAAGCAGTCAACCACGAAGGCTGCTGCCAAGGTTGAGGCGGCAAAGACCGCCAAACTTGAAGCTGAGAAGAAGAAGAGGAAGAGGAGGGCAAGCCCTCCACCGGCGGTCGAGACGCCGGTAATTCCCACACCTTTGGCCAGGGAGGTCGAAGATGATGAAGACGAAACCACCGATGACCCCCGGTCGTTGAAGATCGGACGACGAGGAGGTCGTTGAGTCCTGCGGCCAAGAGGCAGTGGGAGTTGGAGCAGAAAACGACAGAGGACGACCTCCGTCAAATGAGGGAAGCGCAACGAGCTGCTGCCGGTACGCAGGCGAAGATGCCTGTGAAGGTAAAAGTACGGCCCTTTAGACCGAAGCTACATGCCCCGGCTGCTATGAGGTAAAGCCGTAGTGCTGAATTTCATTCCGTTGCTAACTGTCATTGGTTCTTGCATTGTGTTGACGAAGACTTCTGTAGGTTGGATGTCCAACCCTAGAGCGCCTTGGGAGCTCGAGGGTCACCTTCATGATCAAGGTCATCCGACCATGAGGCCGGGGCTCGGACGTTGGTGGACGATGTGGTGATGTCGCCTCTGCGCCTGCTGTTGAGGCCGGAGCACGAGGTTCCGTGGGCGACGTCGGGGCTTCGACCTCTCCACCTATCATCGACGTGGACCCCATCAACGCGGTGCCCAGTACATCGGCTCAGGACCCAACTGCGGACCCGACTCAGATCGAGCAGCCGCGGGAGAATCCAGAAACAACTGGTGTGCAGGTACCGGGTTCGACGTCAACAGGGCCAACATTGAGGCGTGAAGAGATTGACTGGACTGGTACTCCTTGGCAGGAGGATATCTTCGACGACAACGAGGATATGAAGGCGGTCCGTAATGCGATCTTGACTCTCAACCAGGCGTTTACGGTAAGCCCTTCTCTAGTGCTATCTTTGACAACTTGCTCTGGGATTGTACTTGATGACCTGATTTCTTGTTTCTGTGAAGCAGTCACTGGCTGGCCGTGCCAAGGGCAGGGCCGACCTGCTGAAGAATGCTGCGGTCACGCAGCTGCGGGTGGTCAAGCTTGAGCAGGAGCTCAAGCAAGTCCGTGAAGCGGCGGCGGCAGACAAGAAGAAGCTCGAGGACGAGCTGGTCGAGGAAAAGCGGAAGACCCGAGAGGCCAACGCACAGTTTAATGCCGCAAACATTGGTAAGATTGATTTTCTTACGGGTTTTTCATCGTCATTGCCTTGTACTACTGAGGACCTGACCTCAGAGCGTTGTTGGTATGTTGCAGATTTTCACAGGCGCGAGGACGACCTCAAAAACGAGCTGAAGAACACCAGGGAAAGAGTTCGAAGCTTGGAGGTGAACCTCCGGGAGGCCGAGGCTGGTGGCTAGGAGCTGAAGCGGATGATGAAGGAGACCATCGACAGTGAGTATGCTGTATCTCAAAAGCTGGCTTATGAGAAATAGGCTCGGAGGGATCTCGAGGTCAGTCTTGAGGTTGCTTTGGAGTCGCTGCAGAATGACCAAGTGATCATTGCAGGGCAAGAGGTGGAGCTAAACGACCTGAAGAATGCTGCCAATTTTGCGATGGACATAATAGCATCGCAGGTCGAGGGGGAGGAGCCCAAGCCTGTTATTGACCGTCTTATAGCCGCACCCGAGAAGCTGCTCGACCTCTTGAAGGCGACGAGCTTGGCGGCGGCCACGGAGGCGTTGGTCCGGGTGAAGTCTCACTACCCCGACGTTGACATGGTCAAGGTCGGAGAGAGCTCCGACACGACGAAGGATCTGAAGGCCTTGGAGCTTGAAGTGCGTGACGCCGCTACGGCTGTAATGGACGCCCTTGATTATGAAGGTGACGACGGAGAAGAGTAGTCATAGTCTTGGAGCTGTACCCCCTCCTTCTCTCAGTCATGTAAAATATTACTTGAAAACCTTCTTTTGTGGCCTGCATGATGTACTTAATTTGTGTTTGCGCGAACTTAGTAGTCTTGAAGTGACGTGTCTTGTAGCATACACCGCTAACCACTACTCACGGAGAGGCTGGCTTACCGACCACCACAGCTCAGCGGGGAGGCTTACGTGTGATCGGTGCGCGGGAGGGAGTCTAGGACTCAGGTTTTGCAACCTTTACGACCAAGCAGGCTCGCAATAACACAAAGTAGGTAGTCACGAGGGATGATGTCCTCAGGTCGAACGACCCATAAGTTGGCATGAGCCAAGCCCCCGAGCATGTCGAGGGGAGGAACAGAAATCTTAACCCCCAGGTCTTACGACCTTTGTATTGGCTTTAGCCAAGCCCCCGAGCATGTCGAGGGGGAGGGTTTATGACATGAGAGAGGAGAAGGTAGGACTCGAGACACAGCAGATGACTGCTTTAACTAATATTTATTGAAACTGAAAAAGTACAAGGACGAGGGATACATAGCTGTAATAAAAACTATTCTAAGGGTAGAATCGTCGTAGATGCTCCACGTTCCAAGGGTTGGGTACGCCTTGCCCGTCGCCCCATTGGAGGCGATATGTGGATGGGCTGATGACTTCGGTGATGATGAAGGGTCCTTCCCAAGGGGCAGAAAGCTTGTGCATGCCATCGGTCTTCTGAATACGCCTTAGGACTAGGTCGCCAACGTTGAAGGAGGTCTCTTTGATGTTGCGATCATGATACCGACGGAGTTGCTGGTCGTGACGAGCTTGCCTCATGACAGCAGCCATTCTCTTTTCTTCGAGGCTATCAAGGTCGACACGACGAGTCTGCTCGGCTTCTCCCTCCTCGTAGAACTGTATCCGTGGAGCTCCAAAGGTGACGTCGGTGGCTAGGATAGCCTCGGAGCCATAGACCAGAAAGAAGGGCGAGAAGCCCGTAGCAGAACTGACTTGGGTCCGTAGACCCCAGATTACATGTGGTAGCTCGGCTAACCACCGGGTAGCGTAATTTGAAGCGTCATCAAAGATGCGATCTTTGAGAGCCTGGAGAACCATGCCATTGGCACGTTCGACCTGGCCGTTGCACCTGGGGTGGGCGACCGAGGAGTAGTAGACGTCGATCGTATTATCTTGGCAGAAATCCCAAAAGGCCGATCCTATGAAGGCTGACCCTAGGTCGGTGATGATCCTATTGGGCACACCGAAGCGATGTGTTATGTCTTGCATGAATTTGGCAGCTTCTTCCGACGTGACTTTTGCGACAGGTCGGACTTCAATCCACTTGGTGAATTTGTCGACGGCCGCAAGGATGTACCTGTAGCCGCCTGGGGCGGTTCGGAACGGACCCACAGAGTCGAGGCCCCACATGGCGAAAGGCCAGGATGGGGGAATTGTGCGCAGGGCCTGAGCTGGCAGGTGCTGCTGTTTGGCAAAGAATTGGCAACCTTTGCACCTCTTTACGAGGTCTTTAGCGTCAGACATGGCCGTGGGCCAATAGAAGCCGGATCGGTATGCCTTGCCGACCAGATTGGCAGATGCCGCGTGGCAGCCACACTCTCCACCGTGAATCTCAGCTAAGAGTTGGACACCTTCTAATCGTAAGATACACTTCATCAGGACACCAGTAGAGGTAGCTTTCCTGTATAGGTCGGTACCAATCACGACGTAGTTGGCACTTCGTCGTGTGATATGCTCGCGTTCATCCTTGTCTTCTGGGACTCGTTGGTCGAGTTGGAAGGCCAGGAAAGGCTCGCGCCAATCGTCCTCTTTATCTGTCATTAGCACGTCGCGGGGAGGTGCTGGAGTTGGGTCGGGCTGTACTTGGTCTGGATTGTCCAGATCCAACAGCTTGATTGACGGCTTGCGTAGGTCTTGGACGAACATACCTGCCGGAACTAGAGCTCGCCGGGAGCCTAGTTTAGATAGTACGTCGGCGGCCACGTTATTGTTGCGTGGCACGTGCTGAAACTCAATTCCCTCGAAGTGGCCTTCGAGCTTGCGGATCTCAACACAGTAAGCGTCCATTGTGTCTTTGACACAATCCCACTCCTTGTTGACTTGCTCGATGACGACCTTGGAGTCGCCGTATGCTAATAGTCGCTTGATGCCGAGGGACACTGCTATACGGAGCCCATGAATTAGAGCTTCGTATTTTGCTCCGTTGTTGGAGGCTTTGTAGTGTATCTGCAGGACGTACTTGAGCTGCTCTCCCTGGGGAGAGATGAGTAGTACTCCTGCTCCTGCACCTTCGAGGTTGAGGGCGCTGTCGAAGTACATTATCCAGTGTTCAGGTCTGTCCTTCGGAGGGGGCATCTGGATCTCTGTCCATTCTGACACGAAGTCAGCTAGAATCTGTGACTTAATTGCCTGCCGAGGGCAGAACTCGATGTCGAACTCTCCAAGCTCCACCGACCACTTGACGATGCGGCCGTTGGCGTCACAGTTGCGGATGATCTCTCCTAGAGGGAAAGATGAGGGCACCGTGATCTTGTGGGCTTGGAAGTAGTGGCGAAGCTTTCTCGACGTGATCAGGAGTGCATAGAGCAACTTCTGAGGCTGTGAGTACCATGTTTTAGCGTCGGCCAGGACCTCGCTCACGTAGTACATAGGTCGCTGAACAGGGTAGGCCTACCCTTCTTCTTCTCGTTCTGCGACGAAAACCGTGTTGACCACATTAGTGGTGGCGGAGATGTAGAGGAGGAGCGTTTCGCCTGGTATCGGTGGCGTCATGATTGGAGGTGTGGTCAAGGACTCTTTGAGAGCCTCGAACGCCTTCTGTGCTTCTTCATCCCATACGAACTTATCTGCCTTCTTCAATAGCTTGAAGAAAGGCAGACCTTTCTCGCCAAGCTTGCTGATGAAACGACCTAGAGCCGCCATCATTCCTGTGAGCTTCATGACGTCTTTCTTGCAAGATGGCTTGGCCATGTTGAGTATTGCATCGACCTTCACGAGGTTTGCTTCGATGCCTCGGTGCCGGACCATGAAGCCCAGGAGCAATCCGGAGGGGACACCGAAGACGCATGTCGGGTTGAGCTTCCACTGGACCTCTCGCAGGTTGGTGAAGGTTTCGGCAAGGTCGGCGATGAGCTGGTCTTGTTCAGTAGTCTTGACGACCACATCGTCGACGTAGGCTTCCACATTTTTCCCAATCTGAGAACGCAGGCACTTCTGTATCGCCTTCTGGTAGGTCGCACCGGCGTTTTTCAGGCCAAAGGTCATAACCTTGTAGCAGTAGATGCCATTGGGCGTTATGAACGACGTCTTGTCTTCGTCGTCAGGGTTCAGGGCTATCTGGTGATACCCGGAGTAGCAGTCGAGGAAGCACTGTAGAACGCTACCAGCCGTGGAGTCCACGACCTGGTCGATGCGAGCAAGAGGGAAGGGATCTTTTGGGCAATGCTTGTTGAGGTCGGTGTAATCGATACACATCCTTAATCCTCCAGTCTTTTTGGGTACAAGGACCGGGTTTGCGAGCCAAACCGGGTGTTTACATTCTCGGATAAATCCTGCAGCTAAGAGCTTGCAGACTTCTACTTCTATAGCCTGTTTTCTATCTTTCGCAAATCGCCGAAGCTTTTGCTTGATAGGTCGAGCGGTCTTGCTTACTTCAAGGGCGTGCTCAGCCAGCTTCCTGGGGACACCGGGCATGTCGGACAGACTCCATGCGAAGATGACGGTGTTGTCCCTGAGGAAACTGGTGAGCGTGAGTTCCTATTTGGGATCGAGGTTGGCCCTGATGGTGACTTCCTTGGACGCGTCGGGCAAGCCGAGGCAAACTTTCTTCACAGCAGGACTTGGATCCAAGGCTGTGGCTATATGCTTCTGCTCTGGCACCTCCAGAGTGGTTTGGTCGATCTTGGCGGCCTGAGCGACCATGACTGTGGTTGCGGCTTTGCAGGCAGAGTCTTTGGCGAGTTCGACGGTGGAGCTCTCACAGTTGTAGGAGACCATGATGTCGCCAAGGATGGAAAGGATTCCATTTGGTGCTGGCATCTTCATGCTGAGGTAGGTGTGATGGGGTATGGCCATGAGCTTGGCCAACATGGGTCGACCAAGGATGGCATGGTAGGAGGAGCGGAAGTCCGCGACCTCGAACATCAAGTACTCTGTGTGGAAGTTCTCCTTTGTGCCGAAGGTGACCGGCAGACATACACGACCTATGGGGTACGCAGCCTTGCCGGGCACAACCCCGTAGAAGGGTTCATCGTAGGCGGTCATCTTGTTGAAGTCGAAGTCCATCTTTCTCAGCGTCTCTGTGAAGATGATGTTCAGGCTGCTGCCCTCATCGATGAGGGTCTTAGGCACGAACGCGCCGTCCACTATGGGGTTGACGACCAGCGGGTAGGTCCCGGGGTCAGGTATGTGCACCCAATGGTCTTTCCTGGAGAAAGTGATTGGGTACTCTGACCAACGCAGAGGTTGTGGAGTTTTAGTGTTGACTTGGTCGATCTCCCTTGCGTTCGATCGTATCTGTCTGTTGCTCTTGGCTGCCTGACGACCTCCAACGATGAAGTTGATCTCTCGGTTGGCGGTCTGGAACGCGCCATTGGGGTTGCCCCATTTTGGCGGTTGTGGTGGAGAGCGCTCCTTGCGGTTGTTGTCGTTGCGGTTGTGGTCGTCCTGGTGACGACGATCATCTCGTTGGTCGTCGCGGCGTTCATCACGCCGGTCGTCGCGACGATCATCCCGTCGGTCGTTGCGGTTGTCTTCATGGTGATCATCGCGGCGGTAGTCGTTGCGTTGATCATCGCGACGGTCATCACGGCGATAGTCGTGGTGATAATCACGGCGGTCCCTGTCGTCGTTGCGACGGTAGGGTCGTCGATCACGGTAATCACGTCGACGGTTACGGTTGTCGTAGCGGCGGCTGCTGTTCTGGTCGTCGTTGTTGCCGCTCTTGGTCTTCTTGGGCTCCGGAGGCACCCCTAGAGCACGCTTTAGCTGTTCGCACTCCCTCATGGTGTGCTTGGCGTCGCGGTGGAACTGACACTGGTCGTCCATGACCATGTTGAAGTCACTTTCAAGGAAGGTGGAGGGTCTGGGTGGTTCAGTCGCATAGACTTCGCCAGATCACTTGCGCGACCTGCTCCCACCGTCGTCGTGGTCTTCCCCGTTGAAGTCATGCATCACCGCATCTTGAGTATCGACAAGCTTGTCGACGTAGGCCATGAGGTCGGCGATGGTGTGGGCGTCAGCTTCGTGGATCTTCTCGAAGAGCTTGATGTTGGTGACTCCCTTCTTGTAGTAGGCGATGACGTCTTCGTCTTTGACACCTGCGAGGGTGTTGCGATTCTCGAAGTAGCGGTTAGTATACTCCTGGAGGGTTTCATCACGCCTCATCCGCACTCTTGCGAGGTGATGTGTGTTGCCAGGGCTATTGTAGGTCGCCTGGTAGTTGGTCGTGAAGAGCCGTGACAAGGTCGCCCATGGGGTGATGCATTCTGCAGGAAGATTGTCGAGCCATAGGAGTGGCGCTTTGCCCATCACAAGGGGGAAGTACCCCTGCCATGTGGTCTTCGTTGCCTCCGGAAGCACGTGTCGCGATGCTGTACATCTTGTGCCAAATACTTGGGTCGGAGCGACCGTCGTATTTTTCAATGGCTGGCTTGAAGTCTTTGGGGTATCTGATCATCCTGAGACGTCGTGAGAACGCCGGAAAGTTGTTGACCGCTCCAGGACTGGCTGATGGGGCATAGGCCGTTGGAATGATGTAGAAGTCGTCTGGAGGACCATTATCTTGGTCGTACTAGGCATGTCATAGAAGCTCTTGGTCGTGCATCTGCTGAAGTTCTGTTGCTTGAACAGGATTATTGGCGTCGAGGGGATCAGGGACCCCATTGTCGCAGTCGTAGTTAGCACGACGTGCTATTTCCACTTCGTCTCGTACACGTCGGCGTTGGCTTCCTTCGGCATGGTTGGCTTGTACTGGTGGAGGTTGAGCTCCAGCATTCTGTCTTGCATTGGCAGCGGTGTTTTGTTAGGCGCCAGCAGCATTAGCTGCATTGTTGGTGACAATGCCTGCGGCGTTAGCGGCGGCATTGGCTGGAGGGTTGGCTGCGGCGTTAGCAGCAGCGTTGGCAGCAGGGTTGACCGGCTGCACCACTTCGTTTTCACCTCTTCCCTCTTCAGCCACGAGCTGAAGGGGGGTGTTGCTGCGACGTCGCTGGCGAGGGTGCTCCGACCTACTCCTGGAGTAGGAGCTTGCAGCCAATCTGCTGTATCCTGGGCCCCTTTCTTCGACCTGGGCGGTGGTGACGCGGATGTGAGCTTGAAGACGCCGTATTGCAGGAGTATCCTCGAGCTGACCTAGCGCAGCAAGGGCTGCTCCCAGGTTTGCTTGAGGAGAGTTGTAGACTTCGTGGCCGTCTTGCTCAAAGTCCCTTAGGAGGTCTCTGCCACGCAGGCGGTTTCGACGAGGTTCGTTACGTTGTTGCTGCTGAGGAGCTGCTAGAGCTGCGGGTGCTTGCCCCCCGACGTTGCCGGCTGGTTGGTTGCCGGCACCTTGTCCGACGTTGGCCACGGGCTGACCTGCGCCCGCGGCAGCTGCGTCTAACTCTTGCTGACGACGTGCAGCTCTTGCGGCGTTGGCGTTCTCGCGCTCTATGCGCTGCTCTTCCGTCTCCCCGGGTTGAGGAGGTACGTCTGCAGAGACTACCAAGACCTCGCGGTCCGGGACCTCAAACACTTCTCCCGAATAGTTCGGGGAGATGGTCGTACGAGCGATCTGAAACGCGAGGCGGTCCGGAGACGGCTCGCGGTTGATCTGGCGGTGATGAGCCGCGATGAGAGGTCGGCGAAGCTTCTTGAGCACTCGGCACTGGCGAGCCGTGTGTTTGGAGTTTTCATGGACGGGGCAAGGGTCGTCGAGGTGGCCCCTGCGGTTTCCACGATCTGGTGTCTTGGGTCCAGATTCGATCTGGATCTTGCGCTTCATGTAGCGAGACGCTACGTGAGTTGCGTTCCGCAGACCAAGAGGCATGCTGGATGAGGATGGAGAGGTCCTGCGAGGACGCTTGGCGCGTTCGCAGACTTTGATCGTGTCGGAGAGCATGCCCTCGACGCGATCGAGCCCCGCGATCAGGTTGCAAGGAGTGGGTGGGTGGGTTTCCGCCAGCAGATCTGTCCTGACTTGCTGGTTGGAGGTGACCCCATTGCCCTCGATGACGAGGCAAGCGGCTGGAGCGGTGGATTCCGCCAGTATAGAGCCAAAGCAGATGTCGACGGGGTTGGCGAGGATGTCCGCCATGCTCTCCGGGAAGATGACGTCGTTGGTCGAAGCCATCGAGTTGCACAAAGAGCCTTGGATTCCTCCCCTACCTGGCGCACCAACTGTCAGATGGTTAGATCTAGACAGCCCATAGGGGGGTTAACCCCGGTGGTTTAGTTGTTCGGCAAGGGGGAATCTAAGGCTAAGAACTCGAAGGTTGCGCACGAGCACACGGAACTCAGAGAACACGGCGAGTTTATAGTGGTTCGGGCCTCCGGAGAGTAAAACCCTACGTTCAGTTGTTAGTGTGGATTGGTTGAGGATTGCGTGATTGTACAAGGGTCGCCCTGCCCGCCTTATATTGGCCAACGGACAAGGTCGGTTCCCAGATTCATGGTCGGTTACGACCAGGAGACCTAAGTCTAGTTGATTACAACACTTGCCATATCCGTCGATCTGCTTGGTCGGAATCCACCGATGTCTTGTCTTGCACGCCAAGTCTTGTTCTGGATAAGGTCGTCTGGAGTCTTCCGGAAGGTCTTCAGGAGGTCGTGTGGGCCACCAACTAGGTCGGTTGGGCCCACTAACAGGTCGGCGGGTCTTCTGGTAGGCCGGACCCACTTGTCAGGGACGGCCGTGAGCCTGGTCGGTGGGGACCCAGGGGTACCCATGTCTCACATTATTCAACACGTAGCATGATGAATATATATATATATATATATATATATATATATATATATATATGTATGTATATGTATATATATGTATATATATATATATATATGTAACTCATACTCTATAGCTAGCCATAGAATAGCTTATTCTATAGCCAGGCCATCTCACACATGTCGCTGACCACGTCTCTTGCATGCGTGAGCTGTTGGAATATGCATTAACTACATAAAAAAAGAAGAAGAAGAAGAATATGCATTAACTATGGTGTGATTATGGCAAATAAACACGCAAGGGTCTGGTAGTCATTTCAAATTGACTAGACGGTTTGTGGCTTGCATGCATGGATTACGAGAATACGTGAGCATGCAAGGTTTGGGTACACGTTCTCGCATGTGTACGTGATGTTCTTTTTAATCAGGCACTGTATGTCTGGCATAGTAAATAATTTTCCAAAGTCTAGTAAATATATATTGGGTTAATGACAAGAACAGAAGTTATGACTTAAGAGAAGAAATCATGGCTTTTTTATTTTTACGAATTACCATTTCCTGTGTGTCGATTTACTATATTGACACGAGAACCATTTAGCATTTACCATAAATTAGTTAGGGAAAATCCCAATTGCTATAGAAAATAATGCCCGTGAATGGTTAACCACATACTCCTGCAGGGATATAATCTTGTAATTGATTATAGTAAATCACATACAAGGACATGGATTCTAGTAAATTGTTTACAAAAACCTCATTAAATCAGATTCTTAACTGATTCTCGTAACTAACAGCTGCTGGTATATATATTATAGTAGTAAATTACTTAAAAATTCTCGTAGCCAGCATGTTGTGTACGTTAAATACTATCGTCACCAGATTACGTATAGTAGTAAATTACTTAAAAATTTAGGTAAATCAGATTCTCAACAGATTCTCGTAAATCGCAGCTGCTGGTATACATTAAAGTAGTAAATTACTTAAAAATGTCGTCACCAGAATGTACTGAGTAGAGTCAACCGGTTCATGTACGTATTCTCGTAACGTGTATGCTGCAATTATGCATGATTTTACTGGACGGAAATATGTTTCGCCATTGACGGATATCTGCCTGAACTCTCAATATAATCCAATATTCTTTTTTCTGTTGCTGATTACGTAAATGGATTAATAGTGAGTAACGACCCTCATTAAACCCGGCAGCAATGACGGAAGTAAATGTGGCTCCCATCAGCACGGCTCGTTGGCAACTTGGCTGGCAGGTGTGGACCCTTGTGGAGTAAATGTGGCCAATCCTAATGTGCCATGTGGCCTCGCTATAGAATAACTATTTTATGGCCGGCCGCAGAGTATACTCTCCCTTATATATATATATATATATATATATATATGCCAGCGCTATTCCATACCCGAGCCCACCGGTCGCTCGCCCCTACGCACGGGCGCAGCCTCGCGCGTCCCGCGGCTCCTGCCTGCACGTGCCAACTCCTGTTGAGTCCAACCGGTTTTTTTATTCAGCCAGCCGGCGGTTCTGAACACAATCGTGTCAGACCAAATCTGCAACGGTACGATGCAACCCTGTTTAACGTAGCGAATGGTCCACGTTCCTTTGAAAAATGGAAATACTCCCTCCGGTTCCATATTAGAAGTCGTTTTGGACAGGGACACGGTCACCAAAGCACAACTTTGACTTCTCTTTTCTATAAAAATATTTATTGGAAAGTTATATATGTATATTCTTACGAAAGTAATTTTCAAGACAAATCTATTTATATGATTTTCACATTTTCAAACTCAACGACTTAAAAGTTATTTATGATTTATATTCCTAATGTTTGACTCAAACCTTATTCAAAACGACTTCTAATAGTGAACCGGAGGGAGTACGTACCAAGTGCACACAAAGGTACAAAGTTGATGACATGACTGATGACGTCCATTACCACCACTCGTGGCATATGTGCATACTTTATCCCTAAGCATTGCATGAAGTTCTTCATTAAAATAATTAAGGCAACACAAATTTTGTAATTTCGATATGCCCAAACGTGGCCCCAAAAACTGAAGCTCGAACAAACTTGATTCATTTTGCTTGATTAAAAATAATATCACGTATGAGAACAAAACTTAAATTCTGTGCAACCGGGCACGTATATGTCACGACAGTAGAAAAGACTTTTCGTGATGGTGTCAAAAATTAAAGCTAGTAACCTATAAAAGCTTACTCTACTTGCAGATAATGCCAAACTGAAACGGAAGTAACTAGATTTCATATCCAGTGAGCTTTTTGTAATTAGTGCTTACAGAAACCTTGGAGTAATAACCACACTCCCACCTAGAGCATCTTGATATATTGTACAACAATTCGATCATAACATAATGATCATTACAAGTAGTTCAAACAACCAGCAGGTAGCACTTGCAAAGATGAAAAACACTGTAGAACAAATGCTCCTTGCGCTGAATCTATCACTAGATGAAAAAGATGCTGGATCTATCTAAATAACTATGGCACGCACGGCAGCTCTCTAGCTCTAGTGTCTGCTACATCAACTCTGCCAATATGCCATATTAGTCTATACAGCAGCTGCTGCGATTATCATCTGAACTTCAGAGTCGTTTTAAAAATAATTCCCAATGGTTGCTACATGGTGTCGATATTGCAGAGAGTTGAGATCCTGGTCACATCTGCAAAAACCATTTGAATTCTGTTGTTATTGAAAGGGGTTGGCTGCAGATGCTCTAATCAACAAGCACAAATAGAAGTAGCATTTTGTTGACACCCGAATTTGGCAGGTCTGGGAGGACCCGGTTAGACCAGCATGACAACCCGGTTAGACCGGCCTAGGCAAGTTGCTCAAAAGGTAATTTGGACACCACCACTGGATAGTTCTCGTCGAGTAGATCAAGATCCATATATAGAACGTCCAATTCGGAGTTCGGATGAGAGAGATATGGCTTCTGGATGATCCGCACGTCGGACACGCGGTTAAACCGGGTCCGGGGCTGGTTTGACTGGCCTACCCTGCCAAATCCGAGTTAGGAGTTGTATTTCGACATGGAATTTGTATAGGCTTCAACTCCTACTGGGGCAAGACCTCCCCACCCTATATTTTATGAGGGGCCATGGCCGATTGAGTGGAACACAATCGATTCTATTCATTACATCTACTCTTTATCCTCTCAACACCTTTTCCAACCTCCATGCTTCTCGTCTATTGATCTCCACGGTCGTAGATGACGTCCTAAGGTTCGTTGGTCGACCTAGGACACGTCGGCGACGTCCACACCCTGACGGGGTCCCTCCCGGGCGAGAGCTTCGACGGCCTTTGCTAGTTTGCTCGTAAACTAGTCGTTCTTTGCCACGTAAGTGTGTTGGTTATCTCTTTGCTGGTTTGCTCGTAAGCCTAGCCATCCTCCATCACGTAAGAGTGGTAGTTATCCTCCCGAACGCTCGAGTTAGGCAAACCCTAGGTCACCGGTCTGACCGGCGCGCCTGACCGGTCTGACCGGCCCCGGCAGCGACTTTGCTCTTCGGTCCGTTCGCGTGCTCTCGTGTGTTGGCCCTGAAAGGCGCCAACAAATTGGCGACACCGCTGGGGAAGAAAGATCTGGTTGCTCAACCCTACGATGGGACATGGCAAGCGAGGAAACTGTTACTTCATTTCTATGATGGGCAATTCAGGCTAACTGCACACAATTGCAGAACAAGTTCATGTCTCTCTTAGAGCGAATCTTTCCTCACGAAATACTCACATATGATTAGGCGGTTGTATGCACTGATCATCCCGAATTTGTGCACAATCTCCGTAGAAAATTACCTGAAGGGTTGTACTAGGGTCCCATGTAATTTTAATGTTTTATTTAAGTGTTTGTAGTCATGTAATAAACAGTTGAAACAGTACGTCATTTTGTTGCAGTGAGTACATTTGTAATGCGAATATCGGATCATCCGTCTTACGTGAATATGAAGTAGAGTATAGTCCTGTGTGTGTTTGTCCATTCCATGATCCATGGTGGCACGGACAACCCAGTCAACAACTTGCCTCTCTGCGTAAGGTCACTGACGTTTGGGTCCGACACCCAAGCGGTCTTTCGTTTGGGTCACTAACGTTTGGGTCCATGATCCAAAGTCTTTCGTTTCCTGCTCTGGACCACAAAGGCGGGACTTGAAATTTTGAATTCTCTGCTCCTCCTTCTGGTCCTCCTCATTTATATATAAAACAAAGAGGGAAACCAGATCTCCTAATTCCCTCCTGGTAATTTTCCAAAATCAGGGGATCTTCTCCTCGACCGCCGTAGAGACCTAGATCTGCGGCGGAAGCAGCAACGGAGGCCTTGCTACCGACGACGGCTTCCTCTGCCACGAGCGGTGGCCTTCCTCTTCTACGAGCAGCAGCCTTCCTCTTCTACGAGCGGCGACCTTCCTCGGCAACGTCCTTGAAGCTGCAAGATGGTTCAAACTCGTGTTGACACGGTTTTTTGGAAAAACAGGGTCAAAAAGGATAAGGAGAAACCACCGAGTGCAATCGGCCAGTCGAAGGAGGATCAGAGCAATCAACGAGATCCGCCGATGGTCAGAAGAGTTCAGCCCTGACAGTGGGCCAGCAGGTCAGAGCGATCGGCCGATGGCAAACCAGAGGATCGGCCGATGGGCATAAAGAATGGGGTATTCAAAGAAATACGCCAGATGGAAAGCACGGTGGAGGCGGGTCAATCCACGATTGACAACGGGTCAAGAGTCAGTTTTTAGAAGGTCTTTGACTCCTGCGAGAGTCCTTTTCTATTTTTAGTAGTTTTTGTCTTTAGATGCAAGTAAACAGTGCCGTAATCGGCTAGGAGTCGGGTTGTCCTCAAGACATAAATAGCGACCTTGCGTGGTCGGAAAATCTGTACACACCAATATCAAACAAACCGCCTCCGGGCAAACCCTTTACTTTTACTGCATCTACTTTACAGCATCTACCTTTACAGTATCTACTTTTCGGCGACTTCGCCATTGCGATTTTCTCTTTTCTACAACGCCGTGCTTCGGGTTCGTCGGGCTGCATCAGCTGATCTCCAGCAAGCTTGTGAGTACCGTTTTACCGAATAATCCTAGGCTTTAACCTCCGGGCGCATCGCTGAGGTTTCGTCTAGTTCTTTATTCACCCCTTACCGATATTAGTTGGATCTACAAGTTTTCGTACCAAATTCTTGTAGTTTTAGCTATTATCTTTACCCTTCCGCTCGATCTAGATCCTATCGGCTCATACCACCGCAGCCGATTCCGACCTACTCGAGCGCTGACGTCACGATCGGCCGATCCAGCCGATCGTACCCGTGCTTCGGTCGCTCTCGAGCCGGCCGATCCCGCTTTATCCGTATCGGCCGATTGGCTGGTACATGTGTCGCTGCAAGGCCATCGGTTCTCTAGCCGATCCTTAATATTTTTCCATTGTCAATCAACAGGTCAGATTGGCTGGCACGCCTCGCTACAGACCGGGGAGTCACGTGTGTCGCGCGCGGAGGTGACGTCCTATTTTCGCGTCAACACACTTTTGGCATGCCCGGTGGGACACGAAAAAAGTCAACAATGACGAAGCCTACGAAGACTGGTCCTCATGAAGTTGATCCGGACAACGTCCAACCAATCACCAAGGATCAGCTGAAAGATTCAGACAAAGCTGAGTTAGAGGCTCACATGAAGCATTATGAAGAGCTTTGTCTGGCATCATACGGTCAGACTAAAAGTGGAGTCTTCAAGAAGAATCCGCTGCCAACGCCTAAACAAGTCACCTTTTCAGCCGATCCTGAAGGGCTTCAAGGCATGATGACCAAGGCTATGCATCAAACAATGATTGATCAATCCAAGGTATTCGCAAATACTATTCAGAATGTCATAATTGATGCACTCAAGCAAGGAGCAGAGGCAGGATATCTGGGACCTGCATACTTTCAACCAAGGCGTACTCCTCCTGTGTTCTAGCAAAACCAATCGGCTAACCCACCGATTGATGATCCAACAGCAAAAGCTACACCATCTCCACAAGCTGCCACCAGTTCTTCATCGGACTCTCAGCCGATTCAGAATCAAAGTGGCGATGGTAAAGCTAAAGATCCTGCTGTCACAACACCAGTGCAATCTGTTGTCCAGGATCAAGTGCTTCCCGTGCAGAATCAACATAAATATTCTGCTATAAGATATTCAGATGGGAAGCTTGCGAGATGGGACTTACCTCGTGATCACTTTGAGACTAACATCTCAAATTTCTTTGAGCCCGTGCCTGAGGAAGTTCCAGAAGTAAAATATCCACAGTCTTACCAAGCTACATTTGGAGGTACTCCAGGGACTGTGCACATGAATGGGGAAGGAGTGGTGTTTGTCTACTTCAATCATGGGAGCAAGAACTTTGAAAGAGTCAAGATCAGTCCAGCTCATGCTCACATGGTCATACCGACAGAGAAAAGACCTCATATTCCACCTAAGAGGCCAAATCCCACTCCACCTCAGAGATCGGCTCAGCAGCCGATACTCGGGATACCCACGCCAACTGCTCCGCTACAGCAACCAACACTCGGGATGCCCATACAGACAGCCCCGCCTCAACAGTCAACGACAATGCAGGCTGTCTTAACCCCAGCTAATACGGTGGCTCATACAAGATCTTCACCTCAACAGCCGATCAACCAAGGAGCAGCAGGGCAGCCAGTGTTTCCACAAGTGGATTCAGCGCAATTGCTGCAAACACTTCTAAATCAATTGGTTATTTCAAACCAGTTGAATACGCAGCAACCAGCCCCATCGGCTAGTCAGCTGATTGAACAAGCTACACCTATTATAGGTCATTCAGACACTCAAGGTTCTACTGAGGCAAGGACAGTTCCAGATCCCAAGACAAGAATCTTAGAAGAACGACCACCAGAAACTCCAGCTGAAATACAAGCAATTGAGCAAGTGGCTACAGAGTTGAAATCTCATGTGAAGCAGGAGTTGATCGACCACTTCTCGGAGATGCTATCGAAGCAATATGGGATAAAACCCAAGCAGCAGTCCTGCATGTACAGGACACCGTATCCCTCTGGCTATGATCAGATACCATTCCCGCCAAGATTTAAAGTGCCAGATTTCACCAAGTTCTCTGGACAAGATGAAACATCCACTATGGAGCACATCACTCGGTTTATAATCCAATGTGGGGAAGCAGGGAATGTTGATGCACTCAGGATACGGTTGTTCTCTTCATCTCTGTCAGGGCCGGCATTCTCATGGTTTACATCACTGCCAGCTAACTCCATCATCAAGTGGTCCGATCTGGAACAGCAGTTCCATAATTACTTCTTCTCTGGCATCAACGAGATGAAGATCGTTGATCTGACCAGACTCAAGCAAAGGAACGATGAAACAGTAGCTGGATTCGTTCAAAGATTCAGAGAGGTCAGAAATAAGTGCTATAGTCTGAACTTGGGAGACAAGCAACTAGCTGAGTTGGCTTTCCAAGGTCTCTTGCCGACCTTAAGGAAGAAATATGCATCCCATGACTTTGAAAACCTCAGCCAGTTGGTCAGCCGGATGAGTCAAGAAACTGCAAAGTCCTATGAGCCTAGAAGGAATTTTCAGAAGAAGGTGTCGTATGTGGACTACTCCGACTCAGAAGATGAAGACAATATGATAGGGCTCGCAGAGTGGGTCAAAGGCAAGAAGACAGTGTCCTGTCTCTTTGGCAAGAAAGAGCCAGAGAAATTCGGCTTTGATATCACTAAGGCCGATAAGATATTTGATCTGTTGCTTCAGCAAGGGCAGATTAAACTCTCCCAGTTCCATACCATCTGCAGAAGAGCTGAAGAGGATGAAGTATTGCAAGTGGACAATGCAACATCGCACGATACCAATGATTGCAAGATCTTCAGACAACTGATCCAATCAGCTATTGAGCAAGGGAGGCTTAAATTTGAAACTCCTACCAAAGCTGAAAAGCCGATGAAGATTGATCAGCACCCTTCCCAGCTAACACAGTTGAAGTGTCTAGCAAAGACACGTCACGAGTTAAGTTGCTGACATCTTATTCGGCTCAAAATAAAGGAGCCGTTGATCCCAAAGTACAAGTAACCGCTGCCGATGTCAAAGGAAAAGGGTTACTACTTGAAGAAGGAGAATCAAAGCCACGCCGACCCGTCACATCACAAATGTTGATCAACAAGTTCTAGTGCCGACAAGAGAAGGCAAAGGAAAGAGAAGAGTGGGCACAGCGTAATGAAGGACATTGGAGATGTCCGTTCTTCAAGTACTGTTGGGAAGAAGGAATCAAGCTGCCGATGGCAGGAAACTGTCCAGAGTGTAACGGGGCTTACAATAATGGCAACTCATCCAAAAGGGTTTGCTTTGATGACAGAAGACCTGCAGCCAAGGATCACTGTGGATTCAACAATCAACGAATCTCGGTTCACAATCGGCTGGGGGGCAAAGCCAGCGTCCACAATCGGCTGGGGGGCAAGGCCAACGTCCACGATCGGCTGGGGGGCAAGGCTAGCATTCATGATCGGCTGGGAGGCCGAGTCAATGAAGAGTCAAACGATCGGCTAGAAGAGATGGCCGATTCTCTGGTCCCTGACGAGGACATCATGTGCCGAGCTCCTGAACGTCGACGCACATTGCAACTGGATGATGAAGGGTCAAGCCAAACACGTAAGAAGCCTAATCCACAATGGTGTCCAGATGGCTTGACTAAGTCCCAGAAGAGAAGAGTCCAGCGCCTACGTCAGCTAGAACAGCATGAAGAAGCAGAGAGACTTGTGCTGGACAAGAAGAAGGTTCGGTCTAAAGTTTGGCGCCCAAAGCCTAAGGCCGATGGTGAGGAAGATGACAAACCCCGAGCTGATATAAACATGGTTGTCTTCCTACCAAAAGAGTTCATGGCTCCAATTGATTCGGATCTATCCGATGAAGAACTTGGCATGGCTCAACTAACACTGGAACCTAGGCAAGCCATCTTTGAGAAACCAGAAGATGAGAAAAGACAACACTTGAAGGCCTTGTTTCTCAAAGGATTTGTCAATGGCAAGCCAGTCACCAGGATGCTCATAGATGGAGGAGCAGCAGTCAACCTAATGCCGTACACCATGCTGCGCCAGATTGGGAAATCTTATGAAGATTTGACCCAAACCGACAAGATGTTGGTGGACTTCGAAGGCAATGTCTCTCCGGCTCAAGGAGTCATCTGCGTGGAGCTCACCATCGGCAGTAAGACCCTTCCGACCGCTTTCTTTGTCATTAAAGGGAGGGGATCTTATAATCTACTGCTGGGTCGGGATTGGATACATGCCAATTGTTGCATACCATCTACAATGCATCAATACATCATCCAATGGATTGGAGATTCAGTGGAGGTGGTGCAAGGAGAAACCTCCTTGACAGTGGCAGCTACAGAAGCACAAGGATGGATTTATGATCAAGTGAGTTGCATATCTGGAAAAGCATGGGATACCAAGTATCTCAAAGTGTCCGATTTTGGACTAAAGCCGGTTCAAGCAGTCGGCTCTGATGACAAAATTTAATGGATCAATTCATTGATGATGAAGGAAAGCTTGGGCATGGGTTTACATCAGCCGATGAATTAGAAAAGATATATCTTGGAGATGGAAGCAAATCAAGACCGACATACATCAGTGCCAAGCTAGAAGAAGATTACAAAAAAGAATTGATCACACTATTGAAAGAATTCAAGGATTGCTTTGCTTGGGAATATTATGAGATGCCTGGCTTAGACCGATCCATTGTTGAACATCGGTTACCTATTAAACCAGGATTTTGACCCTTTCAGCAACACCCAACGCAGTGTAATCCAAAGATTTATCCTGATATAAAAGCCGAGATAACAAAGTTACTCGAAGCTGGTTTCATTCGGCAATGTCGGTACGCCGAATGGATTTCTAATATAGTTCCTGTCTACAAGAAAAATGGCAAATTACGTGTATGCATTGATTTCAGGGACTTAAACAAAGCAACGCCGATGGATGGATATCCGATGCTAGTAGCCGATGCATTGGTCAACGCTGCTGCAGGGCACAAAGTCGTCAGCTTCATGGATGGTAATGCTGGATACAATCAAATATTTATGGCCATAGAAGACATTGCAAAAACTACTTTCAGGTGTCCTGGTCATATCGGATTGTATGAGTGGATTGTCATGACCTTTGGGTTGAAGAATGCTGGTGCACTTATCAAAGAGCCATGAATTACATATTCCATGAACTCATCGGCAAGATAGTAGAAATCTACATTGATGATGTAGTTGTCAAGTCAAAGAGCTACGAGGAACACTTGGCAGACCTACGAAGGACGCTGGAATGCACAAGGAAGCATGGTTTAAAAATGAACCCCAATAAATGTGCTTTTGGTGTTTCAGCTGGCCAATTCTTGGGTTTCTTAATACACGAGAGAGGAATCGAAGTGGGTCAGAAGTCAATCAGCGCAATTGACAATATAAAAGCACCATCAAACAAGAAAGAGCTCCAGTCATTAATTGGTAAGATCAATTTCATCGGAAGGTTTATATCTAACCTGTCGGAAAGGATTCAGCCATTTACACCTCTACTAAAGCTCAAGGCCGATCAGAAATTCGTATGGGGAGAAGAACAACAAAAAGCTTTAGATAATGTTAAGCATTATCTGAAATCTCCTCCTGTCTTAATGCCTCAAGATAAAAAGCCGTTCAAATTATACTTATCGGCTAATGAGTAGGCTATTGGATCGGCCCTCGTGCAAGAGTTTGAAGGAAAAGAGTGAGTAATATATTTTGTGAGCAGAAGACTCTTGGACGCAGAAATGAGATATTCGGCGGTAGAAAGACTGTGCTTGTGCTTATACTTCTCATGCACAAAGTTGAGGCCCTACCTATTAACTGCCGAATGCACTGTGGTGTGCAAGGATGATGTGGTCAAATATATGTTGTCATTACCAATCTTGAAAGGCAGGATCGGAAAATGGATCTTAGCTTTGATAGAATTTGATTTGACCTATCAATCGGCCAAAGCAATCAAAGGGCAAGTAATGGCCGATCTGGTAACTCAGCATTGTGGACCTGAAGTTGCAGTTGTAGAACCTATTCCATGGACTATGTTCTTTGATGGATCATCATGTGGAGTAGGAGCTGGGATCGGAATCATCCTCATCTCACCTCAAGGAGCAAATTATGAATTTTCCATCCCAATTGAGAAGACTTCGACAAACAATCAAGCTGAGTACCAGGCAGTGTTAAAAGGGATAAAGCTACTACGAGAAGTCAATGCTGAAGTTGTTGAGATATTTGGAGATTCTCAACTCGTGATAAATCAGTTGGCTGGGGAATATGAATGCAAAGATGACATATTGAGGGTTTATCATGAAGAATGTCTTCAGCTACTCCGAGAATTCAAGATAGTAAAACTTGAACATATCCCTAAGTGTCATAATAGTGAAGCTAATCGGCTGGCCTAAGGGGCATTAGGATATCTGCCGATTCTGACTATGGAATTATCAGCTGAAGATTGGAGGAAAGAAATAATAAATTATCTGAAAGATCCATCCAAGAAGGTTGACAAACAACTGAGGTACAAGGCCATTAAGTATGTTCTGCTGGAAGATGAGCTGTATTATCGTACCATCGATGGAGTTCTGCTCAAATGTCTCGGAGAAGAAGAAGCTAAAATTTTAAGGGGAGAGATTCACGAGGGAGTCTGTGGAGCTCATCAATCAGCATTCAAGATGAAGTGGATGATCAGAAACAATAATTACTATTGGCCAACGATATTGGAAGATTGCTTCAAGTATTACAAAGGATGCCAAGAGTGTCAGAAGTTTGGAAGCATTCAAAGGGTTCCGGCATCAGCAATGAACCCGATAATCAAACCATGGCCGTTCAGAGGTTGGGCAATTGATTTGATCGGACAGATATATCCACCATCAAGCAAAGGTCATAAATTCGTGCTGGTGGCTACGGATTATTTCACAAAGTGGGTTGAAGCCATCCCAATCAAGACTGTAACAACAGGCAATATGATTGATTTTGTCAATGAGCATATTGTCTATCGGTTTGGTATACCTCAAACTATTACAACCGATCAAGGAAGTCAATTCACCTCAGGGGAATTCGAAGAATATGCAAATTCTTTGGGGATCAAACTGTTAAACTCATCTCCCTATTATGCTCAAGCGAATGGACAGGCAGAGGCAGCAAACAAGGGCATCATCAAATTGATCAAACGCAAGATTGATGAAAGTCCTAAGCGATGGCATACGGTCCTTAATGAAGCACTATGGGCAAACAGGATGGCATGCCACGGAGCGACCAAGGTATCACCATATCAACTGGTGTATGGTCATGATGCTGTACTACCTTGGGAACTGAGAGCCGGATCCAGGAGAACTTCTTTACAAGACCAGTTATCGGCCGATGATTATTCAGCTATGATGAAGGAGGAATTAGAAGATCTTGCTGGTAATCGGCTGAGAGCTTTGGAGAGTATTGAAAAGAACAAAAGAAGGATAGCCAGGTGGTATGACGAGAAGGTCAAAGTTAAAGAATGCCGAAGGGGATCTGGTTTGGAAGCTCATATTACCAATCAGATCTAGGGATCCTAAATATGGGAAATGGTCACCTAATTGGGAAGGGCCATATCGGATCAGCCAATGCGTACCTGGAAACACATATATTCTAGAGACATTGGAAGGAGAGAAGTTTGCCAGAGCATTGAACGGGAAATATTTGAAGAAGTACTATCCAAGCATATGGGTAGATGCTTAGTCTAATCAGAGCCTAAAAGCGGCCGATTCGAGACTCAAGTTACAGCCGATTGTGAATAAAGTCGTCTTTAATAGCAAAAAGCCGAATCATCAAAGCATGTTCGGTTTCAGGTTATGGCCGATGTACAAATCGCCCTTAGAACACAAAATATATATATATATATTTTCTCTCATCTTCAATTACAATGGTGACATTACAATGCAGATCTGAAAGAATACATTGGGATGACAAACTTGAACAATTCAGATCGATTACATTGGTCATCACTGGACAAGTGATGGGGACGAAGAAAGAGAAAAACAAAAAAGAATAGATTTGACGAAGATGAATCACCAGATGCGGTAACTCTCCCCGTCAAATTTGTTGGGAAAGAAGACATAGGGTTGTTCTTCTTTCCGCAACGCCCAGGGGCAACCTCCACCCTCCTCCACCAGCTGATGCACCTAAGTTGCATCACAAGGATTCTTCTAGCTGTTGGACCTCCTGGATGAAAGGAAAGGTGTGGTCTCCATAGGGGTATGAGGACAGCTATTTATAGCCGGAGCACCAGAAGAGGTAAGGATGAAGAAGCTGAAAAAGACGGAAACCGAAGATGCCAGATCCGGTGAAAAGGGAAACAGATAACCCGTGAATGACTCAGTTTCCAAACGATGACCAATTCAGAGAAATCACCCCTAAATAAAGGATGACTCGTACACACTTAAACAAGGGGAAGCTCCTCTATCACGTCCACAAACTTCAGAGCATAGTTCAAAGAAATCTTCTGCCCAAAATTACAGACATAGTTTACTAGCTCACTAGCAGTACTCAGAAGGAATGCTATTTTGAGCTAGAGTCTGTCAATGGCCAGTAAGGAACATCGGCGCTCGCAGAATTTTCCAGGGGAAGATGCCTCTCATACCCATAAGACTAAAAGAGTTAACATCTACATCAGGAAGAACCCAAGGTCAATACAAAGAATCTACGGGTAAAAGAATGAGTCTTATAGGGAAGGGGAACGAGAGATGCCAAAGAGTCACATGGTGAACAATCCCAAGAAAAGGCAGATGGAAAGGACAAGACATATCAATGGAGATTGATCAGGTCGATCACAGGGAGATTTGACTATTATTCAAAAGATATCAGGCAAATTTCGGAGCAAAAGGATTATTTACTCCAAAACTGGGGGGCATGTGTTGACACCGTTTTTTGGAAAAACAGGGTCAAAAAGGATAAGGAGAAACAACCGAGTGCAATCGACAGATCGAAGGAGGAACAGAGCAATCAACGAGATCCGCCGATGGTCAGAAGAGTTCAGCCCTGACAGTGGGCCAGCAGGTCAGAGCGATCGGCCGATGGCAAACCAGAGGATCGGCCGATGGGCATAAAGAAGGGGGTATTCAAAGAAATACGCCAGATGGAAAGCACGGTGGAGGCGGGTCAATCCACGATTGACAACGGGTCAAGAGTCAGTTTTTAGAAGGTCTTTGACTCCTGCGAGAGTCCTTTTCTATTTTTAGTAGTTTTTGTCTTTAGATGCAAGTAAACAGTGTCGTAATCGGCTAGGAGTCGGGTTGTCCTCAGGACATAAATAGCGACCCTGCGTGGTCGGAAAATCTGTACACACCAATATCAAACAAACCGCCTCCGGGCAAACCCTATACTTTTACTGGATCTACTTTACAGCATCTACCTTTACAGCATCTACTTTTTGGCGACTTCGCCATTGCGATTTTCTCTTTTCTACAATGTCGTGCTTCGGGTTCGTCGGGCTGCATCAGCTGATCTCCGGCAAGCTTGTGAGTACCGTTTTACCGAATAATCCTAGGCTTTAACCTCCGGGCGCATCGCTGAGGTTTCGTCTAGTTCTTTATTCACCCCTTACCGATATTAGTTGGATCTACAAGTTTTCGTACCAAATTCTTGTAGTTTTAGCTATTATCTTTACCCTTCCGCTCGATCTAGATCCTATCGGCTCATACCACCGCAGCCGATTCCGACCTACTCGAGCGCTGACGTCACGATCGGCCGATCCAGCCGATCGTACCCGCGCTTCGGTCGCTCTCGAGCCGGCCGATCCCGCTTTATCCGTATCGGCCGATTGGCTGGTACACGTGTCGCTGCAAGGCCATCGGTTCTCTAGCCGATCCTTAATATTTTTCCATTGTCAATCAACAGGTCAGATTGGCTGGCACGCCTCGCTACAGACCGGGGAGTCACGTGTGTCGCGCGCGGAGGTGACGTCCTATTTTCGCGTCAACAACTCGTTGCTCCGTCAGCTCCCCCGAGGCTCAACCTGGCGGCCGCAGATCTGCAACAGTTGCAAAGAACATCGTGCTGAAGGCGCAAGGTCGGGCTGCTAAATCGAGACGGCATTCGGCACCTTCTTCCCGTCATATTCGTCAGGTCTGCGGTCTCCTCCCTGTATTGATCGATTGAATTAGATTGTTTCCCCATGCTCTTTGGCTTTCTGTAATATTCTTTCATGTTTGGGTGATTGTGGATCTACTGTACCCTATTGCAAGAGTGTTTTAGAAGTCATTTTATTTGAGGTTTGCAGAAATTTGTAGATGAAATTGTTGGACTGCTTCCCCATGCTCTTTGCCTTTGAATATTGTTGTTGCATACTTGGGTGATTGTGTATCTACTGTACCCTATCGTAAGAATTTGTTCGAAGTCATTTTATTTGAGGTTTGTAGAAATTTTTAGATGAAATTATTGGACTGCTTTCGCATACTCTTTGGCTTTCTATAATATTCTTTCATGTTTGGGTGATTGTGGATCTACTGTATCCTATCGCAAGAGTTTGTTAGAAGTCATTTTATTTGAGGTTTGTAGAAATTTGTAGATGAAATTGTTGGACTGCTTCCCCATGCTCTTTGCCTTTGAATATTGTTGTTGCATGCTTGGGTGATTGTGTATCTACTGTACCCTATCGCAAGAATTTGTTCGAAGTCATTTTATTTGATGTTTCTAGAAATTTGTAGATGAAATTATTGGACTGCTTCCCCATGCTCTTTGCCTTTGAATATTGTTGTTGCATGCTTGGGTGATTGTGGATCTTCTATTCCCTATTGCAAGAGATTGTTCCAAGTCAACTTATTTGAGGTTTGTAGAAATTAAAGGATGAAATTATTATATTGCTTACCCATGTTCTTTGGCTTTCCATATTTTTGTTGCATGCTTGGGTGATGATGGATTGGGTGTGATCGTTCATGTACCGCATTGAACTTAATAAATGAAATTGCTTCTGATTGCTAATGATCTCAACCCTTATCTCTTGTTCTTGTACTTGTTTCAGCGGGTCAAAGGGTCAACATCTGTAGTCGCTCCTGTTCAGACCTGCTCCAAGGTAACAAACTCAACACCTTATTTGTTTCCGATTGTGAATGATCTCAACCCTAACCTCTTGTTCATGTACTTGTTTCAGCGAGCAAAAGGGTCAACGTCTGAAGTCGCTCCTGTTCAGACCTGCTCCAAGGTAACAAACTTAACACCTTTGTTTCCGATTGCGAATGATCTCAACCCTTACCTCTTGTTCTTGTACTTGTTTCAGCGGGCCAAAGGGTCAACATCTGAAGTCGCTCCTGTTCAGATCTACTCCAAGGTAACAAACTTAACACCTTTGTTTCCTTAGTTCGAATCAATTACAAGGTCCTAATCTGACTAGGGATCCACTGTTGCTAGATGGAAGCTACCAAGTCAATGATGCTTCTTCCCGAACAAATTAAAACAGAGGCAGCCGAGTACTCAAGAATGGGTACCAAATTCTTATGTAGTAGTGTTGATGAAGAGCGAGTTGACGCTCCCAATCAGGATGGGGTACAACTTCGACAACGGTTTGTTGCTCACCAGAAAGAGTTATGTTGCTTGAAGAAGAAGACCGAAGAATCAGAATCAACTCTAAAAATGCAGTCTGCTGAGATTAAGAGGTTGCAGAAGCTAACCGAAGACAGTGAGGACCTCCTTCGTCTACTGTTTAGCAGTAAAAGATGAAGAGGTTAAGATCATTAGATCAAATCTCCACTTTCTCTTGTGATTATGAACTGGATTTAGCTTTGTTAATCAATGTTCCTTGTGATACTGTTATCTTGTAATAGTTTGTGATATGTGATGAACAATATGGTCGTGCTTGATAATAAACAATAGTTTGCTTTATTGTATAAAGAAATATGTGTTGATTACTATTTTGCCAACCAGATCGGAATTATTCAAAAAAGGATCAGAATTGAAATTAAATCCATTAATACTGATGCAGGATTAGTTAATTTTATATTGTCCTTCAGTGGGCTTAGCACACTTTTAATTGGGCCAAAAGTCATTCTTTGTCAAATTAACATGACACAAAAGGCCGCAACAATGTGCGCACTTGTTGGACTCGACCCAACCAAAACGGGCCCACCCTAATCAAATTTCATCAGAAAAAGCTACAATTGGGTCCAACAAAATCTTTTTTGGGCTATATGAACAACGCCAGCCTACAGGAACAGTTTTGGGCTCAACCCAGCTACAAACGGGCCAAATTCGTTTTATGGCGCATACGATTTGTCACAATTGGCCTGCCACATCGGATGCCACATCAGATTCTGTCTAGCGTGGCAAAGCTGCAGAAACGAAGTTATGACGCACTGTATAGACGAATTTCCACGCGTCATTAAACTCATGACGCCGGGAAATAAGGTCTCGTCATTAATCGCGGTTTGTGACGCTCGATTAATGACGGCGCATTTTCGTAACAACCGGCGTCATTAATCGCGGTTTATGACGAGAAATGGCCTTTTTTTTGCGTCACTAGTTGGCGTTTTTCTTGTAGTGTTTCAGGACCGTTTGCATCTATAATTGTCACATTGCATCAGGCTGCTCAAGCTGTTTGCATTGTGTCTTGCTTGCTACTACATATTGTAGATTAAAAGTGAAGCGAGACTTTGGTCATTGATTGCTTGGATTTTCGAGGATATCTGGATTTATCTATATTACAAGATCTGAAGCATCAAGACTTATTATGGCGGGCTACTCTTATTCCTCAAATCAATTCAACTACAACGAGGCCAAGGTACAATTTGCAAATACATTACCTATGTCTAACGTTAATAATTATTTTGCAAGTACCATGAATCCTTATGTTGATGTTGCTAGATTTGATACTAGTAGGCATATTGCATCGGCTAGTGCTTGTTCAGATGGTTTTGATTATGCAAATTATAATCTTGAATTTAATATGCAAAAGCCATTGTCAAATAATATGCATGCTTTGAATTTTAATGATACTAGCAACATACAACATTACTCTTACACACCTGCTGTACAACAAGTTCAAAAGTCGGTTAACATGTATCAAGGCCAAACTAACATGGTGAGTTCGGCCAAATCTTATGGAACACCACATGCTATTAATTCTATTAATTTTCAGCAAGGTGTTTCATCTATTTATTCATCGGCAGGAAATTCACAATATGTGATTACATCACAGAACATGCCGGTGAATGAGAAAGTTGGTTATGCTAATTCTAGCCACCTAGCCAGCTATTCTCAAACATCATGCGCCACCAATCTCTATAATATTCAGCAAGGTAGAGATGAATTGGTTTTTAATTATTTAGAACGATTCAAAGAAATAAAGAATCAATGCTTTAATTTACCTTTTTCCGATTCAGATCTAGCTTATCTTGCTTTTAGAGGTTTAAAATCATCCCTTAGAGATTGGTTGAGAGATATAAAATTTAATTCACTTGATGAAGTGCTTGTGAAAGCTATGGCATATGAATTAAGTATAAAAGAACAAAACGAGAAAATTGGACATGCTAACTCTAGCTATCAGGCCAGTTGTTCTCAATCATCATATGCTACACAACATAACACTCGAGTAGAGGTTGCATCTAATTATTCAGCACCATATGCAAATGCTAATAATCATGATTTGGCTCTAAATGTTTCTAATAACTCTAGCCAAATTAATGAAAATTCAGCAAAAACATATGCACCTCTAGAGTATAAATCTGATGCTTGGTATAATGAAATTGCTAGCATTAAGGCAGACTTGGCTGCATTGATAAAAGGGAAATCTGAACTTAAGGAGCTTATTGCATCGGCACATGAGTGTGAAAAGAAGAACGATTTAGATTTTCATTCTAAATCTGTTCTATTAAAAGAGCCAAGCCTAGCTGTAAAAGAGAATGTCAAGCAAAATAAAACAACCATGCTTGATTTTCCTGAAGCCGGAGTTGTCGTACATTTTACTAGTGATTATCATGCTACTAAGCGACAAGTTCAGGCTGAGAAACCTTTAGGACATCAGATTGTTGAAAACCAAGACAAAGGAGGCGAGAAGGGATCAGTGGCTTGTCGACGCGAGGTGATTCCCAGCAACCCAGGAGGCACCGGTCTAACCGGCCACCTACACCGGTCTGACCGGTCTAGGTGGAGTATGACAGTCGGCTGCCGGTCAAGAGAAGTACAACACCATCCACATAAAAGTTCCTCGCCTCTCCAAAATATTTGACAAGGTATGCCTTATAAGTAATTCCCAATCAGATCCTATATTTTTTATTAATTCATTTATTAATGATTCTATCATGAATAATTCTAAGAGATCGATTGAGGATGATTTACTTGTTAGTGATAGCATACCTTTAGATTCTACCAGCCAATGCATTGTGAAAATTAAAAAGGCTGATCATAAAAATACTTTGACATTTAAATTTTCTACATCATCACTATCAAAGTTTTTCTCTTCATGGTGTGCTTATGGTTATTCTGGACTTAAATGCAAGAGATCAAAGCCGAGAGCAATTGTGAAGTCCGATGCTAATATAGTGATCAATTCTAAAGCATCGGGTATGGGAAGTTCTAAGAAAGGTATAGCCGAATCGGTCGATGAGAAATCCGAACCATTCGTTTGCTTGGCCTTAAAGCCTTCTCCACAAAAGCATCGGTTGGAAAAAATTAAGTACACCTTTGATTTAACTTTGTGTGATAATTTATTTGATATCTTGCTAGAGAATAACTTTATTAAACTCTTTGATCACAAAGTTAGTCCATCACCTCCTGAGTTAGGAGATCGAAAATATTGCAAGTGGCATAATTCTTTTAATCATAATACTAGTGATTGCAATATTTTTCGTCAATTCATACAATCGGCCATTGATTCTGGACGATTGAGGTTTGCTCAAACACAAGGGGATGACCAGTTGGCCACAATTGATTTTGATGGCAAAGGATCATTAAATCGGTTAGCATCAGCCGGTTTATCCAAAGATCCGAATTTAATTGCCAAAGAGGAAGATTCAAAGCTCCCAAGTGATGAGAAAGACATCGTCCATGACTTGCAAGATCAAGCAATTATTGAGGATGATGAGCTTGTCAAAATCCCAGAGGTTACCGGGGCGCCAATGGATTTTTCTCCATCAAACCAAGAACCTGTTGCAGCCGCTGTGCTAGAACAGGCGGTTAGACCGCCTAGGCGAGGAGGTCTAACCGGGTTGGACCAACAGGTCAGACCGACTTCCCAAGTCGGTCAAACTGGGTCAGGTCTGAAAGATCAAAAAATGTTGAGACCTGAACGTCCTGTAGGTAATGGAGGTAAAGACCATGTCAAGCACAATGGTAAGAAGCCGAAGCTCACCTTTGCTGAACTTCTAGCTAAATATCAAAAAGATAATGAGGCCAAGCGTGCTAATGGGTCAAATGATGCTAAATATTCAAGATTGCCTCCTAGACATAATTATGGGAATTGGAATCGGCAAAGAAAGGGTTTTCATTCAGCGACGAATTCTCCTTTTGAGCCATCAATGCCGGTTTCATATGCTCCATGTCCCACTAGTGATCATCCTTATTCATCATGGGGGTGGAATGATTCATGGACACATACTCCTTCATATTTCAGACCATATCATGTTGAGTATGCAGCTCCAAGACGACCGTCACGTGCAAGGCAGCCATATGTTGAAAGTGACCGTTTTGAGTATAAAGATCGGTCTAGTGCTCAAAACAAGAAAAAGGTTGTCAAGCAAGTTTACCGAGTGAAAAGAGATGGTCGCAAGGATAAAAGTTCAGATCTGAATTCAATTAATGAAAAGCCGATTAATGTGTTGATCACTTCGGCTATTGGTGGCAAAGGGAAGGAAAAATCATCTGTTGATCCTCCAAGTGCCAAATCTGAGCCAAAGGAGTTGAAGGGGTCGAAAAACAAGAGAGGAGCACTGCTGTCCAAAACTGAAGTAAAGTCAAGTCATCCACTTGATTTATCAAATTGGCAGAAGAAGAAGCTACAAAAGCTTAGTGCTCAAGAGCTGAGGAAGAAAGGCATGGCATGGATTCCTAAAGGAAGCATTCGGACTCAAGACATGGGTAATGATCAAGCAAAAGGTGCAACATAGTTGAAGGAGAAGAAAAGGTATGAGAGACGGTCTTCAAAATTGAGGTTTGCACCAAATCATCAAAATTATTGGTCATTACCTAGTTCATTTACTTTACAAATGCCACATATGCCTATGTTTCGGAATTCATCCTTAGATATGCTTGATTATCCCTCATACTTTGGTCCTTGGGTTCCACATGGATCATATTTATATCATAGATGGTCATCACCATATTGCTATGCATATTGATCAATAACAATAGCCGAAATATTTAGTTCTTAGAGATGGTTTTAATTTTTGAATTTATATATCTCTACTCTATTATTTCGGTTGTTTATATTTTTATGAATGAATTCTTTATGGATGATATTGAATTATCGTCTTTGACAACATACATGGCCGATGAATCTCTTAAATCATCGTCCTAAAGTGATAGCTTCCCGATGAGAGGTTGATTATAACCTTTTTGGTGCCTTGAGTGCTCAGGGGGCAAGACTTAAGCAAAAAGAGTAATTTATCACTTTGGAGTTTCTATTTATTAAATCGGCTTGCAAGATTTCTCAGAATGTTGGTGCTGTCCTTATTTCACCAAATTATGGCGTATTGAGATTTTTAGCCGGTTGGTATATTTAGCCTCAATTAATAAGCCGAATGTGAATTTTTTCTATTCAGGCTAGATTTGGGGATCCAAGATTGTAAATTCATGCAAAGGCATTTGGTGACTCGTTGTTGGAAGTGCAACAAATATTTACATTAAAATGAGTCACCATATATATTTTTATCAATAGATGTCTAGATGATTATCTCAATTCTATATCCATTATCTATCTAGACACAAAAAGTTTATGATCAATATTCTAAAACAATAAACATCAGGCTACAATGTCCAGGAGGGCATTTACATAAGAGAGGCCGATGTTTAAAGAGTATTGGGGCACATCCTGGACAGACCGGTCTAACAGCCACTGTGACCGGTCTCACCGCGTGCCATTGGTCTGACCGCCAATGGGAACCGGTCTGACTGGTATGGCTACAGTTTTGGCTTTGAAGTTTCTGCATTTGATCAAGCCAAGATTGGTAGCTACTGGATTTTATCGTCGGATATTTGCATAATCCAAGATGCATTAAAAAATAAACAAGAGGGGTTCAAGAATAATCTGGACATTGTCAATTCTAAGGTAATTGTATCATATTCATATTTTTGGGGCTCATTACTCATCTTACTTCGCTTATGGTTAAAATTAATTATGGATGTAATACTGAATTCTTCTATCCTTCTCTATTGTTAAATTGAGAAGTGTTGCAATGACCAAATGACATAACAGTAATTTGGTCGCTTTAAGCATTCATAAAGACTTGCAAGTGTGAAATGAGTTTGAATTAATATTTCAATACCCCACAACCGAGCTAGTGTGCTCATGTTTGTTTGATTCACACAATATGCATAAACAGCAGTAACAAGTTGCATTCTTCATATTTCGCAAATTCAAGTAATATGGCCGATAGATTCTATCATCCTTAAAAAGTAAAACTTGTTTGCTATTCTTGTGCTTAACATTATTCCTATGCAGTTCTGGTGCTGAATAAATATTTCTTGGTACGCAAGCTTTACCAAGAAACAGGGGGCATATGTTGACACCCGAATTTGGCAGGTCTGGGAGGACCCGGTTAGACCGGCATGACAACCCGGTTAGACCGGCCTGGGCAAGTTGCTCAAAAGGTAATTTGGACACCACCGTTGGATAGTTCTCGTCGAGTAGATCAAGATCCATATATAGAACGTCCAATTCGGAGTCCGGATGAGAGAGATATGGCTTCTGGAAGATCTGCACGTCGGACACGCGGTTAAACCGGGTCCAGGGGGCGGTTTGACCGGCCTACCCTGCCAAATCCGAGTTAGGAGTTGTATTTCGACATGGAATTTGTATAGGCTTCGACTCCTACTGGGGCAAGACCTCCCCACCCTATATTTATGAGGGGCCATGGCCGATTGAGTGGAACACAATCGATTCTATTCATTACATCTACTCTTTATCCTCTCAACACCTTTTCCAACCTCTATGCTTCTCGTCTATTGATTTCCACGATCGTAGATGACGTCCTAAGGCTCGCTGGCCGACCCAGGACACGCCGGCGACGTCCACGCCCTGACGGGTCCCTCCCGGGCGAGAGCTTCGACGGCCTTTGCTAGTTTGCTCGTAAACTAGTCGTTCTTCGCCACGTAAGTGCGTTGGTTCTCTTTGCTGGTTTGCTCGTAAACCTAGCCGTCCTCCATCACGTAAGAGTGGTAGTTATCCTCCCAAACGCTCGAGTTAGGCAAACCCTAGGTCACCGGTCTGACTGGCGCGCCTGACCGGTCTGACCCGTCCCAGCGGCGACTTTGCTCTTCGGTCCGTTCGCGTGCTCTCGTGTGTTGGCCCTGAAAGGCGCCAACACATTTCCCATGATTTCCATCAAGATAAAGATGTAGGTCAGACAATAGTGCATGGTCCAACTGGCATATTACACCTCCAAGGATGGAACGTGGGGAAACAATATTGGTAGGAGTTTGCCATGAGGTCATCCAGCATTAACATTCACTACTTCACAGCAAGAACAAGTTAATTCTCATGATTCAATTCTAAAAGTGAAAGGTGCATGCAGATATGAAATATTCAAGCCTGAACATTCCAAATTTCATTTTATTAGGGCAACCCCTCCATTTATTCACCATTATTAATGGCATCACTTCAGAAAAAAAAGTATTAAGAAATGGTACACAAGAGACTTCAAAATTCAGAAACTTATGTCGGCATGCATATGATAATTGCATCAGTGAAACAACAGTAGGACTTGGAGAAGAGCAGGTATAATCCTCACGTTCTTTCGATTGTCATTGGTGGATTTTATTAGAGAGTGTACTCAGGTTGCTTACCTCTTATGCTTACAGATGAGCTTTTCAAGGAGCACCCTGCATGCTGAAGATGCCCTCCACTACCCAAACTGGATTTACCTTGGCAGTCAAGATATTTCTTAGCGACCAAAATCGAGCCGCCAAGGTATATATCATTTCCTTGGCAGTGGAAGAAAACCGCCAAGACAATGTAATTCCTTGGCTGTTATTAGAATCCGCCAAGAAAAAACATGAGTTTCCTTGGCCGTTTGCGCAAGCCGCCAAGCAAAGGACTGATTAACTTGGCGGTTTTGAGGCATCACCAAGAAAAGGATGGATTTCCTTGGCTATTTTTAGAAACCGTCAAGGAAAGCATACAATTACTGAAGATGCCCTCGGCTCGTGGAAAGGTCCGGTCTGCGCACAAAGGAAAATCGGTACCAGACTTATGGCCAAAAATTCTTCAAACTGCTCGTGTCACAAAATTAGAACAAAGCTGAACTAGTCGCTTCTGCACCCATCCATCACAAAAAATTGGGACTGCTAATAGGCTGATTATTGTACACCTTTCTTTTGGATTATATATACATAATGTATTGGACAATAAAAACAAGGCAACATGCAAAAAGATATTCCAAATTTCATGCTGAAGCTGAACAAGGCAGAAAAGGACTCTATTTAGTATAATAGAACACACTGATATCTGACAAAACCCAGGTTGGAGTCCACCCTATCTTTTGAAAGTACACTCTTTTAGGTAATTGCATACTGCATAGCCTTGTCTAAAAGGACTGATTTTCGTTGAGGTTATGAATTAATTCTGAAATGCAAATGAACCCAAATCTAAATCAGGATTTTCTCTGCCTCCGTCGGTTTATTTTCTGGTTCGCACTTCTATAATTCAGAATCATATAATAAAGACCTAACAATCTTGAATACAGATCAGAGGAGCATGGTGACCATCTCACCTGAATCCACAAGAGAAGGACACAATGGATTCAGTGGAGCATTTCAGAGAATTAAATTTAGGGAGATTACGATGGAGGGAGGTGGGTTGATAGTTCAGTTTAGTTATGATGGCATAACTGATCAATTAATTTGAAGCACCACAATTAATTTGAAGCACCATGCTCACTTGAAAGAAGTATATGTACGACTACATGAGCTACTCCATTGATCATAAACAAATTTAAGAGTATTTGAGATTATGAATCTTATTGAGTACAACTTAAAACAAGATTTTTAGACCTACATTTCACTCAACATATACTATATAACCATTGCATCTCTAAACAATTAAATATTGGTGAACCAATAGCATGGCTAATATTGTTAAACTGAGATGCATCATACCTCAAAGCACTGAGTGCGAGAGGCTAGTCATTGGTTAATCAGAAAATAGCAAGAAAGTATATGCTAATGCCCAAATAAAATTGTAATTCTCTCCCAAGATTGATTTTTATATGACGATCGGCACGCGCCTCCATTAGCTAGAGTTTGACTGTGCAAACTGCTTGTTCCCAGTTGTTCATCATTTGTTGGGGGGTCAGAAAATCGGATGGAACCCCCAAACACAAGTGGAGACAGAGTCCCGAATGAATGCGCGAAAGTACTCAAGAATGAGGAGACAAGAGATCCCCGAAAGCCTAGATTTGTCTCAAAAGTTGTGAACCCCTTTACACGTGCCCTCGGACCCCCTTTTATAGGGAGACAAAGGAACTTTTACATTCCGAGATTGCCCTCGGATCTAAAGAATATTCCAAATGTGAACATGTACATGAATGTCTTTTACATCCCGTGATTCGCGGAGCTAACTTCATACATTTACAAGCCGGCCACTTGTTCACACCTCAAACCCGGACTTTTGGTGCCTCGTCCTTGACTTGGTCTTCTCACAGCTTTCGACTCTCATTCGCGAAGTTCATCTGGTGCACAGATTCCTGACTCGAATCCTCGAAGCCACCACTGAAGTGAAGTTTTCAGAATCAGCAAAGATTTCTGAAGTTTCCATCATCCTGAAATGACAAATAAACTTGCGAACTGATACTCCTTCGGCGATCTTTTCGCCCGAGAGTAACATGTTAGTAAATTCTTCCCTCCATACTTCGCACAAAAACTTCTGAATTCGGGAATCATGAAAACGAACGTTCCACTTGATTCTTTCTCGCCCACTTCTTCGAATTCACAGAACTCGTGAAACCTCTGAAGTTTCGAGGGTGAAAGGTACCCAATTCCCCAACATTAGCCCCTCGGGGAAGTGAGTTGACTCCGACGATTCGTTTCCACGAAAATTTTTAAGAATTTTGGTAAAAAACGTCACCCTCGGAACGTCGGAGTGTACACGCGCCCCCCCTTAGATTGCGTAACGGTCATCTCGAGACATCTTCTCGAAACTACCCCCCTCTCCCCTATAAATAGAGACTCCGCGCGGTAATTTTATTTCACCGTTTCGTCATCTTCTCTAGATTTTTCTGGCATTCGCCGCTCAAGTCATTCCGTCTCGAGATTCCCGAAGTTCCGTAATTTCTTCGCTCTTCTGAGATAATCTATCTATACTTCTTATATCTTTGAGTTTCATCTATGTTTTCGTAGATTTTTCATTATTCGCGAGTTGACACGCCTTCATTAACTCTCTTTTCTAAAAAGGTGGCGCGCACTAAGAGTACCGCCAGACCAATGACTACCGAAGAACTGGCTGCAGCTGGTATCCCACCATCATCGGAGAATGTTCCTCCGAGCACAAGTAGCCCGGTTGCTGAGGTTGTCCAAGAATCTGGCAGTCGTGAGGATGGGAGATTAAGTCCGGAAATGATTCTGGCGATGGTGAGGATATCTCAAACGTCGAAGTCAACCTGAATGAACTCATTGCTTCGAGATCTTCCTATCCCCCAGCCTTTGTCTTCGGCAAATCTAAAGTTACCGCCGAACTTATTAAAGAATATGAAGAAGCTAGTTTTTCCCTCCCGGTGATGGGCGTCCTCCTTCTGACGAAGAGACTCCTTCTCCTAAAGCGAACGAGGTTGTCGTTTTCAGAGATTTCTTCACTTGTGGCCTCAGATTTCCTTGTGACATTTAGCTTCCTGCCATTCTCGAGAAATTCTCTGTGAAGATTCATCAATTAACACCCAACTCTTTTCTGGAGCTGTCGAAGTTTTTCTGGATCATGAAGACCTTCAGATGCGCTGTTGGTGCTTATATCTTCGCATGTTTGTTCGAGCTAGTAGTTGAGACAGATGTCCTCAAGCTTGATGATGGAAAATTCTATGAAGCTCACTACGGGTGTTGTACTTTTAATACTCGAAGTAAGAATGTGCATCAAAATCTCACCCGCATTCAACTTGCCCCTTGTAGTAAGAGCAATTTGTCCGAGGACAGGCGCTCATACTGGTTTTATGTGAAGGCCGATATGTCCAAGATCCCTGGTTATACTGGTCCAGCATATCCTTTTTATTCACCCATGTCCCCCTTGATTGTCGTTAGCACTGCTACCTTCAATCGGAGAGTTAGCAGTTTCAAAAGTTGCGAAAATGGCTTTTTTCTAGCGAGCACTATTCTTGGTGGTCGCGACGCTATCGAGGAATTTGTTGCCGCTCATATATGGCCCTTGTCACATGGCTGGAACCCTACAGAGATAATCCATCTCGAAGTTGACTGGGCTTCTCAGAAGGTTCCCTTTCCTCGATTTGGCTTGCGCCTTGAAGATTGTCAGAGCCTTGAAGATTCTATTCTTGAAGTTGAAGAGAAAGTCACCGATATGGTTGGCGAATTTACCCTGAATGAATACAAGGCTTTCAAACACATCGTGAAGCACAAGAGAAGGGTGAATCGTGTTTTCTCGGAACTTGGTGCTGAAACCAAACTCCGACCTCGCCCGCCAGGTGTAGACAAGAAAGTTCCAACTCTTGCTATTGCTGGTTCTTCGGCTGCTCCCTCTAAATCGCGAAGAAAAAGGGCTTTGCGCAAAGAGAAGGCTAAAGACGGTGCTAGCGACGCTTCCTCCCCTGCTGCTTGCCCCTCCAAGACTAAGTCCTTGGAATCTAGCAAGAGAAAGAGGAAGGTTTCTGAGGGTACTTCAGAAGCTGAGGTTCAAGCGGCTTCTGGTCTTGCAAACTTGGGCAGGAAAAGGTCCAAGAAGGCTGTAAAGAAGGTTTCTGCTGCTGTTGTTCAGCGCATTCCCTCAGCGCTTTCTGATGAAGAAATGGTGGATGAGCCTCGCCGAACAGGTTTCTTTTCATGCTTGTGCTGTGAATTGAGATTCGGAATTCATCATGCTTGTACTCCAGGTTCTGAGAACGAATTTGTTGATATTGGAACTTTTTCAGACATTGTCCCTGAAGCTCAGGCTACTCCAGATGAGTCTGCTGCCATTGCTTCTGCTGAGGTTGAAAGTTCCAAAGTTCTTGTTGCTGATGATGAGGCGTCCCCAAAATTTACTGAAGATTTGGAGCGTACCATGGATCGGAGTGGAGGTTTTGTTGCGGATCCTCCTTTGATCGGGACTCGCGAAGATATCCCCGAGGAGCAGGACCCCGCTCCTGCAGTCGTTGCTTATAACGAAACCTTTGGTACGTCTTTCAGGGGTGAACTGTTAAGTGTTGGTGGTCAAGTGGTTGGTGCAGATGGCGGTAGTCCTAAATTTTCTCTGTTGTGAAGGTCCCCTAAATTTGTGAGTGAAACAGGAGGAGATGCTTCGAAGAAAACACTCTGTTTGACTGACAAGGCAACTGTCGCTTCTGAGAAGCAAACTTCTTCATCTCTTTAGAAATCTTTGACGATTTCTGACTCTGCTATACAAGGGTCCACAAAGATGTTTGATTCGAAAGGTTTGTTTACTATTTTACTGTTTTACCTTGTTTTTTCTTCCTTCTTCTCTTAAGCTTTCGAGGAAAATATGCGGAAACGTTCCTCGTCGGATCTCTCTAAGTTCAACTCCATCCTTAGTCTGAAGACAACACTCGTCGGCAAGATTGTTTCAGAGAGGTTTAACGAAAATGAAGAACTTGTCGCTAGACTTAGCGACGAGTCTCAAAATTTGAAGCGTGACTTGGAGAAGATTCAAGCGTGACTAGAGAAGCAGGTTACAGAACTGAACAAATCTTTGAAGAAGTCCGAAGAAGATAAGAAGCTTGTTGAGACTACTCTTCAGGATTTAAGGAAAGAACACGATAAGCTTGCTAAAACCCGTGAAGATGACCTCAAGATGATTCAGAATCTTCGTGAAGACACTGACAAAAGCACCAACACTATCATTGAACTTCGCGGCACCAATGCCGAGCTTTTGACAAAGAATTCTGAACTCGTGAAGACTCTCAGTAAAAAGAGTAGACTATTGTGAATCTCAAGAAGGCTCTATCTGAGCGGAACCAATCTTTAAGCAAGGATACTGATGAAGTCCGACAAAGCTTCAAACTTTTGTTTGATGAATACAAAGAGGCTCTTGGTCAGTTTGGCACCCGACCGAACCCTTTCCCTGAAAAGGATGACGCTTCAGACATAATGGAATGGATGTTCACAGAGTTCAAGGCTCTTCCGAGCGTCATTTCTGGAGCCAACGCCTTTGCTGCTATCTTTTCCGTTGAAAGCCTACTCAAACTTCTTGCGGATTTTGATTGTGTTGACCTTGCAAAATTTCATGGAGCATTTCCACGATTCCCAGATGCTGCGAGTACTTCGGCTATCCGAGCTGATGAAGATGTTCAGGCTCTGAAAGTGAAATTCATGATAGAGTTCCGGATTGCCAGCGGGAGGGAATTTGCTAAGAAGATTGCTCGTGAAAAGCTTGAGGAGGTTTCTTTTATAGACTTTACTGAATTTTTGATGTCTTGTTGACTTCTTCCTTCTTGATACTGATGTCTTACTTTATTCCTTTTTCAGCTGATTCAGAAGGAAGCCAGCACCAAGCTTGAGAGGACCCTAGAAGCAGCTTCCGAATCTGAAGAAGGTGATGACAACGATGATGGAGAAGATGCTTCCGGAAGTGAGGGTAGCAGCAGTGGTGACCATGATGACGGAGAAGGAGAGAGTTTTGATCAGCGCACCAGTTCTCCGAAGGTTGATATTGTTGGATGAGGCAGAACTTATCCGAACTCTTGCTTTTGCTGTTTAGAAGTTGCGAACTTGTATATTCGTGGGATATGGCCCTCTCTAAACTTTTGTCTTGTAAACTTTAACCTACGCAGGTCCTGCAAGGTGGGCCTGTGCAGGACATCATACCTTTGCGTATTCATCATCAAGACCAGATAGTTAGTGGCGAAGCTTGGCGTTTGTACAAAGAATCCCATCCTGGATGGAAGTTCTCTGATTTCTGGACTTATTGTTGTCAATATTTCTCAATGCGTAGCTTCCAACTAAGTTGGTTTTTTCTTCACCGCGACGGTTATGCTCTTGCGACTGAGGCTTCAAGTTCACGCCCCTTCGTGAATACGGAGCCCCCTAGCCCCATAAGTGGCGATTGCAGCTTTGCTTATGCTAGTGATGTTGCAGAAAACAGTGGCCGTAATCCAGGCCGTATTATCGAACTACCTTTTTGAACTTTCAGCTCTTCGAAGCTGTGTATTGTACTTCTATGAAATTTCGTATGAAAATAAGGCAATAAACTTGTTTGTTAAGAAAAAAAGTCACCCTTCCCACCTTGCCGTTTTTATGCGAAATTTCATGCATGTCTCCTTTCACGAACTTTGGTTTTCTTTTAAAGCGTAAAACTTGTACTTCGGAGTGTAAGTCGACAAAACTTGCTTCGCGAGTTTTGTGGACTTATGACTATACAGCAAACTTGCTCAGGTTGATATCGCAACTTTCAGTTGCTTCAACCAGTTTGTGCACTCGTCATTCTTATGAGGCAGCTGAGCCCCTTAGCCTACAAAATAACATTTTCAGCTAGAAAACTTTCCTGAGTAGACGTCACTTCATAAATTTATTCGAGGATATTCATTGCTAAGATTCCCAAGTTTCTCATACCTACGACTGAGAGAATTTTGGATCAAAAATTACTTCATACTCTTTTTCACAAAGATCTCATGTCAAGACATTTGAATTTTCTGGGCGACAACCTACGGTTCTCTCAGGCCTTTTGGTAGGATATCCCTTTACTCTGGGATCTAGGCCACAACTTGTTGTTGTCTCAAGCCTTTTCGTAGGATGTCCCTTTACTCTGGGATCTAAGCCACAACTTATTGTTGTCTCAGGCCTTTTTGTAGGATGTCCCTTTACTCTGGGACTTTGGCTTTCACGGAGCCCTCGGCTATCAAGGAGCCTTTGCACGAAACTTTTCTTTCACTTTTGGATCTTCGGCTATCACGGAGCCCTTTCACGAACTTTTCTTTCATACGATAGAATTTCGGCTATCACAGAGCCTTCTCATGAATTTTTCTTTCACACGATGGAATTTCGGGTATCACGGAGCCTTTCACGGAACTTTCCTTTCTCACGATGGAATTTCGGCTATCACGGAGCCTTCCCACGAATTTTTCTTTCACACGATGGAATTTCGGCTATCACGGAGCCTTTCACGGAACTTTCCTTTCTCACGATGGAATTTCGGCTATCACAGAGCCTTTTTTCGTGGAACTTTACTTTTACATGATGTTGAAACTTCACAAGACACATAATTTGGGGGAAAGCTCTTCTCATGTATATCATAAAGAGTATTTACATAGGATCCGCCTCGTTAAAAACCTTGCCCCTTGATTTTGGGCCCCTTTGCAAGGAAAAGAGTACGGTCCTTTTTATTTTAAGGTAAATGCGTAAAGTAAATATTTTTGCTCCCGAAGCCACTTATAACTCTATGGTTCGGGTTTTTACAATTTTTTATGGAATTTAAATCTACGAAAGGAAATGTTGAAAACTGAATCTGACTACTTTCATGACTTTCAAGGGTAGTACCTTTTTAGGTTGTCTGCATTCCACGAATGCGGTAATTCTTCGCCGGTCTGATCTACTAGACGAAAGGCTCCGGGCATACTAGTCTCTTTTGCTATGTAGGGTCCTTCCCAAGATTCCTGAAGTTTCCCGGGATTCTCCCAATTCTTCTTTCTTTTTAGCACTAAGTCACCAGTCTTGATGTCTTTCCTGACTATCTTCTTGTCTTTCCATGCCTTGGTCTCTCTTTGGTATTTCTCAATGTTCTCTGAGGCTTTGAGAATTGTGAGCTCAATCATATCCTTCTCTATTTTCATTTCAACTTCTTGAATTTCTTTTGCCTTCTGAACTCTCAAACTTTCATTCTTGATTTCTTCTTGTGTCATCGCCTCAGTCCCAAATAGCAAGCGAAAAGGCGTGAAACCTGTTGCCCTTGACACTATTGTGTTGAGAGACCAGATTACTCATGGCAACTCATCTATCCACTTTCCTTTTTTCTGATCATGCAAGCATTTCGTGATTCCTGAAAAAATTAATCCGTTTGCTCTTTCTACAGCCCATTAGACTGCGGGTGATATACAGAGGAAAACTTCACGTGAGTGCCCAGAGTTTTGCAATATTCCTTGAAGGAATAACAGTCAAACTACTTTCCGTTGTCCACAGTTAACTCTCTCGGGACTCCGAATCTGCAGATTATGTTTTGCCAAAAGAATTTATGAACTGTTGGCGCGGTAATGTTCGCCAATGATTTTGCTTCCACCCATTTGGTGAAGTAATCAACTGCAACTACCGTGAACTTGCAGTTCCCTTGAGCTGTCGGCAATGGCCCGACCAAATCCATCCCCCACCTTTGCAGAGGCCATGATGGTGGAATTAAATGAACTGGCATGGATGGTAAGTTCTGCTGATTCGCTATTTTTTGGCAGGCTTCACATTCCTGAACCAGCTTCTTTGCATCAAGGTTTATGGAAGGCCAAAAGAATCCCTGCTTTATCGCCTTGCCTGCTAGTGCTCTTGTGCCTATGTGTGCACCGCAAAATCCACTATGAATTTCTTTGAGAAGTTCTACGCCTTTTTCGGATGTTATGCATCTTAGCCATGTTTCAGTAACTCCAGACTTGTATAGCTCTCCATCCACTATGGCGTAGCCCCTTGCCCTTTGCCTTAACTTTTTTTTCCTCCAACTCATCCTGTGGTTCATAGTGACCCCTCAAGTACGCCCTGATTTCAGCCCTCCAGTCACTTTCTATGTTGTTCACAGTTCTTGGTTCGGATCTTTGATGGATGGTTCTCTGATGATTTCAAAGAATACATCTGGAGGCATTGGTTGCTTCTGAGCTGCCGCTTTCGCTAACTTGTCTTCTTCATTGTTGTCATTTCTTGAGATATGTTGGACTGTGTATCCCTTGAAGTGCTTCTCCATTTCTCTTACTTTCTCAAGATATTTCACCAGTATCGGATTTCTCGCTTCGCTTTCTTTCTCGATATGTTCTTGAATCACTTTCGAATCCGTTTTGGTGATGAAAGTTTGCTGACCCAAGGCTTTCATCTTTCTCGAAGATAGAAGTAGAGCCTCGTATTCTGTCATGTTGTTTATAGAAGGCACATCATCTGCGAAATCAAGCCGAGCAGCGTATCTTATTACGACCCCAGTTGGAGATGTTACAATCGCCGAAATTCCAACCCCTTTGTCACACCAAGCCCCATCGCAGTGTACCACCCATGGTGTGATTATATCTTCGCCAGAGTCTTGGGTTAGCGATGTCCAGTCTACAACAAAGTCTGCTAAGACCTGCGATTTGATTGCGCTTCTTCTTTCGAAGTCTACAGTGTATTCTGATAGCTCTCTGCCCATTTGACGATTCAGGTTGATGCTTCTTTGTTCGTGAACAAATCGTTCAGTGGCTGATTTGTGATTACTCTTATTCTGTGACCTTCGAAATAATGTCTGAGCTTTCTTGCCGCCATGATTACTGCATACGCTATTTTTTCTAGCTCGGAATAGAACAGTTTGGATCCTGAAAGAGCTTCCGAAGTGAAATACACTGGGATTTGTTTCAGCTTCCCTTCTTCTTCTTTCTCTTGTACTAGCACGGTACTTACGGCTGAATTTGAGGCAGACAAGTATAGCAGAAGTGGTGATTTTGGCTCTGGAGGACATAGCTTTGTCATGTTCCATAAGTAGTCTCTGAGTTCTTGAAAGGCTTGTCTTTGGGATTCAGACCACTGAAAATTCTTGGAACTTCGGAGAATTTGAAAGAAAGACAAGCTTCTTTCTACAGCTCTAGGTATGAATCTGCTAAGGGCAGCCACTCTCCCTGTTAGCTTTTGTACATCTTTCACCGAAATAGGTTCTCGCATCTCGACTAGAGCCTTGATTTTATCTTGGTTTGCTTCAATGCCCTTTGTTGAGACCAAGTAGCCCAAGACATTTCCTTCCTGAATGCCGAAAACGCACTTCTCAGGATTTAGCTTGAGATTTGCTGCTCTAAGATTCGCGAAAGTTTCTGCCAAATCGCTGATGTGGTCTTTTCTTTGGACGCTTTTGACGATTATGTCATCGACATATGCGAGAATATTTCTCCGAAGTTGAGGATGTAGCACTATTGCTATCATTCTAGAAAAGGTGCACCCTGCATTCTTCAGCCCTTCTGGCATTCTGACGAAGCAATAGGTTCCGAATGGTGTGATAAAACTTGTCTTTTCTTCGTCTTCTCTCTGCACCCTGACTTGGTGATATCCTGAGAACATGTCCAGGAGTGAAAGCATTTCGCTGTTTGCAGCGTCATCAACAACTTTGTCCACCCTTTCCAAGGGAAAATCATCTTTTTTGCAACCTTTATTCAGATCTGTGAAGTCCACACACATTCTCCACTTCCCATTCTTCTTCTTTATTAGCACAGTGTTAGCTAGCCATACGGGGTACATGACTTCCCTGATCACTTTGGCATCCTAAAGCCTTTGCACTTCGGCCTCTACTGCCTTGACCTTTTCTTCAGACATTTTTCTAAGTTTCTGCTTCTTTGGAGTTATTTTTTCATCTGTGTCTAGGGCATGTTCAATGATATCTCAGTCGACACCTTGCACATCTTTTGCTGACCAGGCGAAGATATCTTTGTTTTTGTTCAAGAATTCGATGAGCTCTTTCTCTTCTTCGGGACTGAGGTGAGCCCCTATCACCACTGCTCTATCTGGCATATCATCTAGGTATACTTTCTTTGTTTCGCCATCAGCGCTTATTTCCACTTTCTCTTTGTCTCTTTTGGCCTCGACATATAGTTCTTTCTTTTCTTCGGTGGAGTTCAAGTGGTGCACGTTGCTTTGGCCAGGTGTATGGCCCTTCTCTATGTTTCTAGCTTCTTGCTGATCACCGAACACTGTGATGACTCCTTTGGGTGCCGGAATTTTCATACACAGGAACTGCTGCCTTATCACTGCATCGAATTTATTGATGAATCCTCTGCCGTAGATTGCGAGGTACGGATGATACATGTCGACTACATCAAATGTGAGAGTCTCAGTTCTGGCATTGTCAAGATCTCCGAAGGATACTGGAAGAGCTATCTTTCCCGCTGGCTTGATTGGTTTTCCTCCGAATCCCAGTAGTGGATATTCTTGTGGCTGTATCATGTGCAGACTCAAGGTCATTTTCTCGAATGTTTTTATGAACAGAATATCGGCCGAACTTCCGTTGTCCACCAGGACTTTTCCGATCACCCATCCGGTGATATTCACCTCGATGACCATGGTGTCATTGTGATCAGTGGATTTCAACTTGAAGTCTTGTTCGGTGAATGTTATCAGCACCTTGGCCCATTCTGGCCGCGCGGCTGGACCGTCGTTGATGACTGTGTTCACAGATCTAAAGTAGTTGTTCCTTTGCCTCTTTGTTTCTAACTCCATGGCCGAGCCTCCAGTGATAGGCATGATAGTTCCGAAGAAGGGCAGTGCTTTCGGATTATTGCCTCTTGAACTTGACTCTGGTTTTACCGAAATGGCTGGTGGTGGTGGCAACATTTCTTGAATTGGTTGCGGCTGCTGAATGGTTTGGATTGCCTGAGACTGAGGAAAGAACTGTTGTGAAGGCTGCCATGAGGATTGTGCCTGTTGAAATTGCTGAATTGGGATTGGGCTTGGCTGGGGACCCATCAGCTGTGGTTGCCAGAAATTTTGACGGAACTGGTTTGGCATTGAAGAGGCAATGGACATCATGGTTTTCTCTTGCTGGATTCTTGCTACGTTCTTTTTTGTTTCTGGGCAAGCCTCGGTACTATGGCCCCTCCCATGATATCTGCAATAAAGGTATGGATCTCTTGGATCATGATTTTGGACTTTCGGAGGTCCTCTTCCCCTTCCTCTTCCTCTCGATGAAAAACCCCCTCTTGGGCTTGGCCTGTTGTCTTAGTTAAATTGTGATGAGGGATTTTCCACGTTATTGATGTTTCGTGGGGTTTGGAATTGAGGCCTCCATCTTGTTCCTCTATTGCCTTGTCTTGCTTGGTTTCTCTCAGCTACTCTTCTTTGGTGATCTTCATCAGATTTGATGTACTGTTCCAGTTCGTCGAAAAGTTCTTCAATGCTCTGGGGTTCTTTTCTAGTCAAGTGCGAAGATGTTGGTCCTAGAGTCAGACCTTTGATTAGTGCTTGAATTGTTTTTTTGTCATCTGTTCCCGGGGTTTGAGATTTTTGTTGCATGAATCTTCTTACGAAGTTCTGCAATGGCTCTCTGTCCCGTTGCTTGCAATTATAGAGATCTGATGGCTTTGCAGTTGTTTCATGGAACACTTGAAATCCAGCTGCAAATTAAGTGTGGAGGTAGCAGGGAGTACCAATTGAGAACTAGGCCTTCGCAAGTAATGATGAAAGATTTGGCCAGCGCGACATCATCTCCTCCTGCTGAGTTTACAGCGGCCTCATAACTCATGAGGAATCGTCTGGAGTTTCCATACCTATTGTATTTCGGGAGAGCGACTGGTTTGTACTTCGGAGCCCATGGCGCAGTTTGCAACCCAAGAGGAAGTGGCAATTCTGGATCTGCGAACTGTGAAACTCTGTTGCCTGTGAAGAAATTCTCTCTCGGGGTTCTTTTTCGCTGACCAGAGCTATGATGTGGCGAGTCGCGCCAGAGTGAACTATTTTCTTGTTCCTTCATTTCATCAATTTCCTTTTGCATTTTCTCCAGTTGTTTTTTCGCTTGGTTGAGCTTCTCCAGTTTCTCCAAAGATTTTCTTTTTGCTTCCAGCTGAATCGCGAAGTTTTCCTTTTCCTTCTGAAGCATTAGCACCTTTCTGTTCACTTCTTCCAATTGTTGGTCCACGGCGTCATCATCCTCATCTTCATCTTCGGTATGTGATTCCAGGAGATGTGCAGTTTTTTCTGCTCGTGCTTTCTTGAGAGCTTCTAATTTTGCGTGCCTTTCTTGATCTGTGATCTGTGGAAGTTCTGTGGCGAGAGAGTTTCCATTGTCTTCTTCTACGTGGTGATCTTCTTGGTCTGGTTCGGTGGGTGTATTCTTCTTGGACTTCTTCTGTGGAGGCATCGTGAGTTGTCTGTCGGCTTAGACCACGGTGGGCGCCAGTGTTCGGGGGGGTCAGAAAATCGGATGGAACCCCTAAAGGACCGGAACGGCGAACCAGAGAGGGGGGAGTGAATGGGAGCCGATAAAAATTCTACTCAAGAATTCGGCCTATGAACCCAATTTCACTCGGACACCTCCGCAAGCTTCTCTTGCCAAGTCCACGTAGCCACTGGAGTGCTACTGAAAGTAGGAGCAAGATCCAACCAACAGCAACACACAACATGCAGCGGAAAACAACACGAAACTGTAGCTGGCAACCAAAACCGGTCAGGCCGGTTTCTGAAACCGGTCAGACCGCTTCTCTGGGACTTAGCCTCTCGCAGGCAGGGGAAACCGGTCAGGCCGGTTTGGCAAACCGGTCAGGCCGGTTTTGTCCGGAAAATCCCCAAAAGACCTTCGAAGCCAAAACTGCCCCAAAACACCTCAAGAACCTCTCCACCTTTGAACAAGAAAAGCCATAGCACTAACAAGACTCTCATGCTCAAAAACCTTCACGACAGCCCACTAGGGCTAAACCGGTCAGACCGGTTTGGGAAACTGGTCAGGCCGATTTTGCCTGGACAGTCGGGAAGAACTCAGCCCGCGGGAAAAACCTAGCCTTCACCTCGATCGATCTCCCGATTCGTTCCACGGATCAAAGTGAGACTTTGGGGATAGCTGGGGTACCTCGTGGGCTACCTTTGGCTAGAAGCTCGGTCCCCAAAACCTACTCAATCAAGAGGAATCGGAAGTCAACCCTCAAGAACACCTTCCCATGGAATCCACCGAAAACCACCAAATTGAAGCCGTTTCGGAGGGTTTGTTGGAGCAAGATCACCAAGCAAAGAGGCACAAGGTCCTTATACGTGACATCCAACAAGAATCCCTCAAAGAAACGCCCCCAAAACTTCCCCACGGAAATTCCAAGAAAAGGCCCCGAAAATCAACAAAAAGGAAAAACGGGAAGAACACAAACAAGCCTTGAGGAACCACGCCGAATCATCTATACATACCATGAAGGTTCATACAAGGTCTAGATTCCGCCCAATCATCCTTCCCTCTCACAAGATCTCACCATGAAGCTCTCAAGCTAGTCCTAGAAATCCTAAGGAAAAACAGGAAGGAAAATAGCAAAGGGAAAATGAGCTAGGGTTCCAAGAGATGGCTGCCATCCTCTCACCACTTGGGTTATATGGAGGCAAGCCGAAAGACTAAAATACCCCTAAAGCCTAAACTAGGATACACGCCCACCAAGGGCACTTTGGGAAATTGTCTTCGCAACACCATCGGACGGATGCCCGGTGACCGCACTTCGCTTAGCCTCGACGCAAGCCATGCGATCCCGACGCGTGTCCTCCGCTTCGAAGCTTCCGGCGCCCTGCGACCCCAAACCGGTCAGACCTGTTTCACAAACCGGTCAGGCCGGTTTTGGCCTGACAGCCACACCCGGTCTTCGGCCTCGGCTTTGTGGCTCAGCCGAGTAACCCGGTGGTTTTCTAGTGAACCTCCGCAAACCCCGCGAACTTGATGTAGCCTCCGCCAATCACCACTCATGACTCGGCTCCCACGAAGTCCCGGCTCGACCTTGGTTTTGAGGCTCAACCAAGAAACCGTCCACCGACTTCATCTTGCTGTTCTTGCCACCATGCGGCCCGTACTTGACCCCGCTGGCCACCGGGTCCCTCGAACCAAGCCTACTTGTCTTCTCCACACCTGGAGGCCTCACTGGCGACGACCTTCCGCGCTTGTTCTTCACCTGCACCAACACCAGTCAAGCCGCAACCTGCACCTGCAATACTTAGCCAAGAATCAGTCCACACAACATTGTCAATCACTCATCACACCAGGAAGCGACCATCCACCGGTCCTCGAACCACACATGGTCCTCAATCTCCCCCTTGATGAGTGCATTGACAACACACACATTTGGTAATCAACGAGAAAAGAAAAAGAAAAGAAACGACTAAAAGAAACTCAAACAAGCGATCGAAAGCCAGACAAAGGCAAAGAGCAAGATCACTTGAAAGAGGAAAGACTCGGTCCCCTTAGGCAAGGGCAACGGCTCGACACAACCGAGTCAAAAACAAGCTCAAGCAAAGAGCACAAACCACCAAAGCATACCAGAGCTCCCCCTGCACATATGCATACTCCCCCTGGACATGTGCCAACTCTGGGCACAAACCGGTCAGACCGGTTTCCCAAACCGGTCAGGCCGGTTCCACCAAACCGGTCAGACTGATTCCCAAAACCGGTTAGACCGATTTACCCAGCAGAAACACCCCCCAAAAGCCAAAAATGGAAAAGAAATGCACAAGCTCCCCCTTGGCTGTTGGGATAGGTTCTAGAGATGCAATGCAACTTTTCTCAACCAACATTTCTCCCCCTTGTTGCCTATGCATGAATCAAGGCTCAAATTTGGAAAAGATGCAACTAGAGCTTCTCAAATAGACAAAATTCATCACAAGATGCTACACATGATCAAATGAGCAAGTTAGACACTCTACAGTATCGTATGAACATCAACTACATGATCACCAAGTTTCACAACCATTGGGTAAAGCTAAGAGAGAATTGAGCATTTTTGCGAAAAATCACCCTCTCATGAGCAAAGTCCTAAACATGAGCAAAACATGTCAAAATGGCAAAGCCACACAAACTTCATGCTAGGACAACCATTCTAAGCATAAGACCATCATAAACACCCACAAGCACCTTATGTCATGTCAAAGCCACCGAGCCATGTGCTTACTTCTAGATATGAGACTTCTCATTGGTAAGCAACATACAACGGTTTAGCACCCAAAAGCAAGTAAATTAAGCAGATATGACATGGGAGCACATTTTCCAAGCAATTTACATTTCATTTTCAGATTTAAAATTGGTACATGAAATGTCTTTGTGACAAAAAGGAACTTATGCCCCTCCACAAGATGAAGCATGGGGGCTAAACATTCATGATGGCAAATGAGCCTTTGGCCCCATATGATCAAAATAAGCTATCCAACCACAATTTAAGCATAGCCATGCCACAAAAACATGTCAAGATTATATAAAGACATTTACTCACAAGAGAGCATACATGTGACATTTTTCAAAAACATAGCTATTAACCATGGATATAAATCAAGATCATCAAGAGCTAAGCCACACTAAGCCATATCATACCAAACTAGCTCACAAGATCATATATAGCATATCATGGTGAACAATGTATATAGGAGAAGCTTTTCCTACACAATGCATATTATACAAAATGCATGCAACCTAAGATACAAAGATGCCTATACATCATGTTACACATGCCATGCCAAATGCAAGAAAAGCACAAAGGAAAGCTATACATATGATACAAAGGAGCTCCCACACACCCAACTCAAGAAATCAAACAAACACCAAGCTCCCCCCGCAAACGAGTGAAAGTTGCTTGATTTAGGGGTTTGGTTAAAATATCGGCTAGCTGGTCATGTGTGGGTACATGGATCAAAGCGATTTTTCCTTTCTCTACGTTGTCTCTCAGGAAATGATACCTCACTTCTATGTGCTTGGTTTTGCAATGGAGCACTGGGTTTTTTGCAACGCTTATGGCACTTGTGCTATCACATTGAAGTGGGACATGGGTATACTCCTAACCAAAGTCGCTCATGGTGTATGTGATCCAAAGGAGCTGAGAGCAACAACTAGTTGCGGCCACATACTCTGCCTCGGTAGTGGATTGAGCAACACTCGACTGTTTGCGGGAAGACCAAGACACCAAAGAGGAACCCAAGAACTGGCAAGTCCCAGAAGTGGACTTCCTATCCAACCGACACCCGGCAAAATCCGCGTCCGAAAATCCATGAAGAGCTAAAGAAGAAGACGCGGAGTACCAAAGGCCGAAGTCGGGAGTATGACGCAAATACCTGAATATGCGCTTGACTGCTTGCCGATGCGAAGTCCTCAGAGACGCTTGAAAACGAGCGCACAGACATACCGAGAATTGAATGTCCGGCCTCGTCGCCGTCAAGTAAAGGAGTGACCCGATCATGCTCCGGTACTCCTTCTGGTCCACGTGTTCACCTTCCTCGTCCGCATCAAGAGCTGTAGTCGTACTCATAGGCGTCGCCATGGCCTTGGAATCCTCCATCTTGAACTACCTCACAATGTCCTTGGTGTACATAGCTTGGTGCACAAATGTTCCTTCCTTTGATTGCTTGATCTATAGTCCGAGGAAGAACTGCAACTCACCCATCATGCTCATCTCAAATTCCCTGCTCATGTCCTCTGCAAACCTTGCAACAAGAGAGTTAGACGAGCCACCAAATACAATATCATCCACGTATACCTACACAATCTGGATATCTCTGCCCTGCCTGAGGAGAAACAAGGTCTGATCGACCTTCCCCATCTCAAACCCTCTCTCAAACAGGAACCCCCTCAACCTGCCGTACTAAGCTCTAGGCGCCTGCTTCAACCCATACAACGCCTTCCTCAACTTGTACACCCGGTGGGGGTACTTCTCACTCTCAAACCCAGGTGGTTGCCTCACATACACTACTTCCTCCAAGACACCATTTAGGAAAGCACTCTTGACATCCATCTGGTACAACTTGAACCCTTTAACCACGGAAAAGGCTAGAAGGATCCTGATCGCCTCCAAACGAGCTACGGGAGCAAAGGTCTCCCCGTAGTCGATCCCCTCTTTTTGTGAGTACCCCTGAGCAACAAGCCTCGACTTGTTCCTCACCACTTCTCCTTTCTCTCCCTCTTTGTTTTTCCACACCCATTTTGTCCCAATCGGCTTACACCCTGGGGGAGGTTCAACCAATTCTCAAACTTGGTTCCTCTCAAAATTCTCCAACTCCTCATGCATTGAATTAACCCAATTATGATCAGATAGCGCGTGTCCAATGTCTTTGGGCTCAAAGGTGGCAACAAAAGCAGCATGAGCGAAATGAGAATTGTTCCGAACCCTTGACCGTGTAGTACGTTCATTCATGTCGCCGATGATCCTCGAAGCTGGATGATCCACTTGAACTCATCGGGGAGGTTCTCGCCTTGATGCTACCTCCCCCTCAACAGCAGCTTCTTCTTGAACTGGGTTCGTCATTGTAGGTGTGGGAGAAGGGCCGTCCACTACCGTAGTCGAAGTAGTAGGTACATGCTCAGCCGCGGGCACCACACCGCCATCTTCATGTTCATGCTCCTCCTCCTGGAAAATCTCCTCGCCAAGTTCGTCGTCACCTGCACACTCAAAGACAAGCTGACTACGTGGCTATGTCTAGTCGAAGGTTACCTCGCAAGTCTCCACGATTTGGTTAGTTTCAAGATTGAGCACTCGAAAGGCTCTAGAATGAGATGCGTAACCAAAGAAAATGCCATCGACAGATCTAGCCTCGAACTTGTCCAACTTCTTACCTTTCTTCAGGATGAAGCATTTGCACCCAAACACATGGAAGTGACTCACCTTGGGTGTGCGCCCGTGCATCAACTCATAGCACGTTTTCTTCTTGTGAAACCTGAGGTAAATCCTGTTCGACACATAGCACGCGTTATTCACCGCCTCAGCCCAGAACCTTCTCGGAGTCCTATGCTCATCAAGCATCATCCGAGTCATCTCGCACAAGGTTCTGTTTTTCCTTTCCACCACGCCATTCTGGGGAGGCGTATACGGACTCAAAAACTGGTGTTCAAGACCCAAGTCATGGCAAAAGGTTTCGAAGTGAGAGTTTTTAAATTCCGAGCCATTGTCACTGCGAATCACTCGTATGGCATCTCCGTGCCTCTCGTTTCTTAACCTCAAGATAAGATCTCGAACAAAACCAAACGTCTCCCCTTTCTCCTAAAGAAAGAAAACCCACGCATACCGAGAGTAGTCATCCACCACAACCAGGATGTACCACTTCCCACCCACAGATCGCACACGAGCTGGGCCAACAAGGTCCATATGGAGCAGCTCGCATGGACGCTCCGTCATCACATCGGTGAGGGGTGGATGGGAAGAGGCTACCATCTTAGCATGCCGACACGACGCACAAACCAACTCTTTCTCAAACCTCAGCCGTGGCAATCCTCGGACCAAATTGAGTTTACTCAAGCGAGACAAAAGGTCAAAGCTTAAGTGACCCAACTTCCTATGCCACTTCCACAACTCACTCGAAGAACCAGCCAAGAAACAACGCTCCACACCAGAGGACTGAGAAAAATCAGCTCGAAACACTTGACCCTCGGGAACAACCATGCAAACAAGGTCCCCTCGAGAATCTAAAATCTGAGAACCACCAGGCCGAAACAACACCTCAAAGCCCTCATCCAAAAGCTGGGACACGGAAAGCAAATTGAACCCGAGCGATTGAACAAGAGCGACACGCCTGAGAGTGACCTTGTCACTTACCTTAATCTCACCTTCTGACAACACACGCCCTCGCCCATTGTCCCCAAAGGTGATGTATGTCTTGGACACCACCGGGACGAGACTTGAGAACCACCCCTTGTCTCCGGTCATATGCCTCGAGCAACCGGAGTCAATCAACCAAACGTTCCTCAAGTCTCCCACCTGAAATTCAAAAACGAGAACGTGAGTGAACAAACGACTCTGCACTGGGGTTAGTACCAAAAGAGTAAAACCAGTGCCGAGCCATTTGCTCCAAAGTGGGGTTAGCACAAACCAAATCATCACACCTATCAAAGCTACCACCACGAAAACCACCACGAGAACCACCACTAGGAAACCATCCCTGTCTCGCTGGAGGAGAACGAAAACCACGAAAGGAAAACCATGGACCGTTCCTCCTCTCCAACTCAAAGCTACGACTCCTCCCACCATCGTATTGAGCACGAGGTGGAGAACGTCTAGCAAACTGACCACCACCAGACTCTCCATGCCAAACATCTGGACCACGATCAAAGGACCTGAACCGAGCCTCATCCCAAGCACGAAAACCAAACTGGTCACCCTGCTGTCTCCAAACCGGTCTGACCGGTTCTGGAACCGGTCTGACCAGTTTCGCTGTGCGAGCAGCCCAAACCGGTCTGACCGGTTTCCAAACCGGTCTGGCCGATTTAATTCCTCCAGCAAGGTCCCTTCCACCCAAAGCACTCTTTTCTCCCCAAGCCGAAATAGTGCGCACAATGGTCTTACCCCTAGGCAGTGGCATACGAGACTCAGGCACACCATGAGGTGGGTTGTACCTGTCCTTGTTTGCCCGCTCCTTAGCCATTCTCTCCTCTCGCTTCCTCTTGAAGCAAAACTCTCCTTTGTGACCATCTCTCCCACAATAGTCACAATGAAACCGGATAGGTTTTGGCTTTGGTTTTGGTTGGGTTTGCTCACTCAGTTTCTCTCCACTCGGTTTCTCAACCTTCTCCTCACTAGACTTCACACTCTCTTTCCCAAAGAACTCATTCCCCAAGTTACTCTAGAACTTGATAGGTTTCTGGAAATCATTTGTGGAGTGAAGGAATATGTGAGGATCTAGGGTTGTGTCAAGTTTGTTTCTCAGTGGGTTGGGCTTAGGAGCATAGGCATTTTTGTGTAAGGTTTTTGGTGGAGTTTGGATATCACCAATCTTCTCTCCTCCCTCACCACTACACTCTCCAACTTTCTCCGAGCCAAGCGCTTGCCCATCATAGCGCTTGTATGCCTCAATCATCATCCTAAGTTGCGGTTCATGACCCGACAACCAACCCATCATTTTTCTCAACTCATCATTCTCATCCTGCAAGCGATCCACATAATGTGCAAGTTCCAGATTTTTCAAAGCACGCACTTCACAAGTAGAGCAAGAAGTCGAAACAGGTTCTTTCAACTTAGCCTCAAGCGAAACAGTATGAGCATGCATCTCATCAATCTTTCCATGCAAAACAGGGCAAGAAGTGCAAGCACCTAGCAAACCAGGTCTAGACTTGAGCTCAGCCACTTCAACCCTAAGCACATCTAGTTCATCACAAGTAGAAGCATGCTTATCCTTAAGAGCAGTAAGATCAGCTAGGTACACAGAGCAATCACAATAATCAATCTCATCAGAAACCACAGGTGAAGCCTTCAGCGAATCAATCTCAAGCTTAGCATCTAGGTTCTGGGTTTCTAGCTCAGCCACACGGTTCCTAGCATCTTCTAGTGAGGCCCTAAGCTCTTTCCTCATCTTCTTTGCCTCTCTAAGCATGTCATCACGATTATCAAGCAACTTGCCAAGACGCTCGTTCTCCTCACGCAAGAAGGGAAGCTCGTCACGTACCTCGTCGTCGGAGTCGGAGTCCGAGTCGCTCTGGTGACTCTTCTTGCTGCCGGAGCTACGAGCCATGCCACAGAAGCCATCTCGTGCAAAGCAGCTCAGCCCACTCAAGTTCTTGGATGACTTCTTGTTCTTGCGCCGATCACCTTCATCTTTACTGCTACTCGAGCTCGAGGAAGAGTAGGCAGAGCTGGAGTCGACATCGCTCGCTCCGACCATCGCTCGGGCCTTCCTGCCACGGCCGTCCTTCTTCCTCGACCGTCGCTCGTCCTTGTGCTTGTTCTTGTGCTTGTGATCGCGCCTCGATCGGTTCTTGCCGTCCTTGCTCGACCGGTGCTTGTAGCCGTCCTTGCTCTCCATCTTCTCCGGACAGTCGGCGACGAAGTGTCCCGGCTTGCCGCACTGAAAGCACGTCCGTGCTGTCCTCCTCGTGTTCACCCGGTTCTCGTGCAGCCTCTCGAACCGCCTGGTCAGCAATGCCAGCTCATCCTCTCCAAGCACGTCGAACTCCTCGTCTGGCAAAGTCATCAAAGAAGACAAAGAGTACATCCTGGAAGATGTGTTAGCGTTAGACTTAGCACCTTTGCCACCGACGAGAGCAAGACTATGGGAATCAGTCGGGCTCTCGAGACGGGCTATCAAACCCCGATCAACCTCAGCAGACTTCAGCTTAGAAAATAGGTTGTTCACCATCAGAGTGGTGTACTTCTCGGACTCAAGAATGGCCTAGACCTTTCCATCCCACACGGTACGATCCAGCGCGTGTAAGAGCTTCACAGCCCTATCATGGTCATCGTACGGGAGGACGTCGACATTGGCCCTCATGTTGTTCACAACCACCGTGAACCGCTGGAACAAGGCATCAATAGACTCACCGGGGAGATGAGTGAAGTTCTCGTACTCTCTCCGGTAAGTCGCATACAACCGTGCCTGAACCTCAGCATTCCCAGCATGAGCATTCTTCAGCTCCAACCAAATCCTACATGCTAGGTCCTCTGTATGCACCCGATCGAATTCGGATTGACACAGAGCACGAAACAGGTAGTCGACCGCCTTGTTGTTGGCGTCGAACATGTCTCTCGATCCCGGAGCAAGGAAGTTCATCGGATGAACATAAGCTATGTTCACCATGACATCCCAAAGGATCTGTCCCTTACCATGGAGGAACGCAGCCATCCGTCTCTGCCACATCTGGTAGTTCTTTCCATCGAAGTGCAGAGGACCCGATCCCCGTTCCTGGTACGCCATCTTTGGATCTTAGATTGGTTAGAGTCAATCAAGACCCGTAACCGGCTCTGATACCACTTGAAGGACCAGAACGGCGAACCAGAGAGGGGGGAGTGAATGGGAGCCGATAAAAATTCTACTCAAGAATTCGGCCTATGAACCCAATTTCACTCGGACACCTCCGCAAGCTTCTCTTGCCAAATCCAAGTAGCCACTGGAGTGCTACTGAACCTAGGAGCAAGATCCAACCAACAGCAACACACAACACGCAGCGGAAAACAACACGAAACTGCAGCTGGCAACAAAACCGGTCAGGCCGGTTTCTGAAACTGGTCAGACCGCTTCTCTGGGACTTAGCCTCTCGCAGGCAGGGGAAACCGGTCAGGCTGGTTTTGTCCGGAAAATCCCCAAAAGACCTTCGAAGCCAAAACTGCCCCAAAACACCTCAAGAACCTCTCCACCTTTGAACAAGAAAAGCCATAGCACGAACAAGACTCTCCTGCTCAAAAACCTTCACGACAGCCCACTGGGGCTAAACCGGTCAGACCGGTTTGTGAAACCGGTCAGGCCAGTTTTGCCTGGACAGTCGGGAAGAACTCAGCCCGCGGGAAAAACCTAGCCTTCACCTCGATCGATCTCCCGATTCGTTCCACGGATCAAAGTGAGACTTTGGGGACAGCTGAGGTACCTCGTGGGCTACCTTTGGCTAGAAGCTCGGTCCCCAAAACCTACTCAATCAAGAGGAATCGGAAGTCAACACTCAAGAACACCTTCCCATGGAATCCACCGAAAACCACCAAATTGAAGCCGTTTCGGAGGGTTTGTTGGAGCAAGATCACCAAGCAAAGAGGCACAAGGTCCTCATACATGACATCCAACAAGAATCCCTCAAAGAAACGCCCCCAAAACTTCCCCACGGAAATTCCAAGAAAAGACCCCGAAAATCACCAAAAAGGAAAAACGGGAAGAACACAAACAAGCCTTGAGGAACCACGCCGAATCATCTATACATACCATGAAGGTTCATACAAGGTCTAGCTTCCGCCCGATCATCCTTCCGTCTCACAAGATCTCACCATGAAGCTCTCAAGCTAGTCCTAGAAATCCTAAGGAAAAATAGGAAGGAAAATAGCAAAGGGAAAATGAGCTAGGGTTCTAAGAGATGGCTGCCATCCTCTCACCACTTGGGTTATATGGAGGCAAGCCGAAAGACTAAAATACCCCTAAAGCCTAAACTAGGATACACGCCCACCAAGGGCACTTTGGGAAATTGTCTTCGCAACACCATCGGACGGATGCCCGGCGACTGCACTTCGCTTAGCCTCGACGCAAACCTTGCGATCCCAACGCGTGTCCTCTGCTTCGAAGCTTCCGGCGCCCTGCGACCCCAAACCGGTCAGACCGGTTGCACAAACCGGTCAGGCCGGTTTTGGCCTGACAGCCACGCCCGGTCTTCGACCTCGGCTTTGTGGCTCAGCCGAGTAACCCGGTGGTTTTCTGGTGAACCACCGCAAACCCCACGAACTTGATGTAGCCTCCGCCAATCACCACTCATGACTCGGCTCCCACGAAGTCCCGGCTCGACCTTGGTTTTGAGGCTCAACCAAGAAACCGTCCACCGACTTCATCTTGCTGTTCTTGCCACCATGCGGCCCGCACTTGACCCCGCTGGCCACCGGGTCCCTCGAACCAAGCCTACTTGTCTTCTCCACACCTGGAGGCCTCACCGGCGACGACCTTTCGCGCTTGTTCTTCACCTGCACCAACACCAGTCAAGCTGCAACCTGCACCTGCAATACTTAGCCAAGAATCAGTCCACACAATGTTGTCAATCACTCATCACACCAGGAAGCGACCATCCACCGGTCCTCGAACCACACATGGTCCTCAACCCCCAAACACGAGTGGAGACAGATTCCCGAATGAACGCGTGAAAGTACTCAAGAACGAGGAGACAAGAGATCCCCGAAAGCCTGGATTTGTCTCAAAAGTTGTAACACGTGCCCTCGGACCCCCTTTTATAGGGAGATAAAGGGACTTTTACATTCCGAGATTGCCCTCGGATCTAAAGAATATTCCAAATGTGAACATGTACATGAATGTCTTTTACATCTCGTGATTCGCGGAGCTAATTTTACATTTACAAGCCGGCCACTTGTTCACACCTCGAACCCGGACTTTTGGTGCCTCGTCCTGGACTTGATCTTCTCACAGCTTTCGACTCTCATTCGCGAAGTTCATCTGGTGCACAGATTCCCGACTCGAATCCTCGAAGCCACCGCCGAAGTGAAGTTTCCAGAATCAGCAAAGATTTTCGAAGTTTCCATCATCCTGAAATGACAAATAAACTTGCGAACTGATACTCCTTCGGTGATCTTTTCGCCTGAGAGTAATAGGTTAGTAAATTCTTCCCTCCATACTTCGCACAAAAACTTCCGAATTCGGGAATCATGAAAATTAACGTTCCACTTGATTCTTTCTCGCCCACTTCTCCGAATTCACAGAACTCGTGAAACCTCCGAAGTTTCGAGGGTGAAAGGTTTTTACCCAATTCCCCAACATTATTCATTCATTTCATTTGGACCCTCACCTGTGAGAAAGTTGACTATCAACAAGCAAAGAACAGTCTTTACCGAGAAATTTACCAAAGTCATAGGATCAGGGCTCTACCGATTATGTAGTTTCAGTTAGCCACCATGCTTTCTATGATCTCGACCCCTTGCGGATACTCCATCTGAAATGTAGTAGACCTGTGAAAACAAAAGAAAAGGTTGAAGAACAGTGTTGACAGAACAACACAATTATATCATATTCATTAAAACTATGATAGCCTTCCTGAAAATTCTGGTTGCAGTACCCATTGCCATCAGGAATTATATAGAGCATTTATAGTTTGCCAATTGTCTGCTAAAACTAAACTTAACTGAACTGAACTATCAACCCACCAATTCAGCAAAATCTGCCCAAAATTTGCTAGCTAAGAGAGTAATCGTAACTCTTGCAAGAGGATGTGGTGATCTACAACTAACCACAGAAATAGGAATCAGGATTAAACAGCCAAATAAAAGGATCCCCTTGCAAGAGGATGTGGTGATCTACAACTAACCACAGAAATTGGAATCAGGATTAAACTGCAAAATAAAAAGATTCCCTCCTGAACACAAAAAAGAATATAATGCAGTTGATGATAGAAGAAACAGCGGAGGGGCGGGGCACCTCAAAGCAGGGGCCGCCGCACTTGAGCTCCCTGCCGCATGCACCAGCTCGCCGGCCAGGGATGGGCGTTGCAGCAGGATCGATCCCGCCATCCTTGGTACAAACTCACCTAATCAGGGATTGGAACAACAACTAATCGGATGAAATCTCATCCAATCAGGCGAGGGATAAAAGTTTAGATATCAAAGGGTAGCAGATCAAAACAAACCAAATCCAGTCAGGTGGGGAGAGACCAGTGAAGAGAGAAGAGGGGAGAGGGGGGAGGGTGCTTGGGCTGAACGACGACGAACACGGGCAGAATCAGCGGCAGCTTAATGGCGGAAGCTCCGTCTCTTGACACACGGTGGACAATTTCTACGACAGATTGAGGATGATAAAATGTGAACGAGCTGAGTAGAACTAACCACAAAAGAGTTCCTCGCCGGCAGCGTCGGGGGCGCAGTGGGATTGAGCAGTGGAGGGGTTGCGCCGGCCGTGACCAAGCTCTTGTGGGTTCTCGCGGTGTCCGCGCAGTGCTGTGACCTAGCTTTGGTGGGATCTCGCGGTGTCCGCCACTACATCAATGTGAGCGCAGCATGATAGGGACATCGACAAAGCGATGGACCACGGCGACGGAAGGGTGGGTGCGGCGGGGCGTGCGCGGCGGTGATGGCGGAATGGGGGCGCAAGAGGACGCGGGTCGTGGGCGGCAGCATTGGCGGCGGCGGCGGCGGAGCGGAGGTCGTCTCGGGGGAGACGGACGGAAAATAAAACTGCCGCAGCTTTTTTTCTTGACCCACGATTTGTGTACCGGCCTAGCGGGACGTGGGACGGGGAGGACATGGGGAAAACGATAAAAAAACATACGATGTGGTGCGGATGGCGCGCCGCACGTGAGAATGCCGAGGTTGGCTCGGATACAGAATAATTGTTCCTTACCCAGGATATATATATATATGACGAGTTTTATCTACTCCCGGGTGTAGTTACTCCTATATACCTTCGGGGTTAACGGGCATCAACTCATCTATTTTATGGAACCCGCTAATCAGATGTGGGTCCGGTGGTCAATCACACATGTATGGCGGCGCGGTATTTGCGGCCTCTTTGCATGGCCGCCGGCCGCGGGCTGCGACTGCCTCCTAGATTTGAGGCGTATAATTGGACAACCACACTGTTTACAACAGTAGATGTGTATTAAATTCGTATGTGCACAAATCAAACATAGACATATCCAAGATCCAACAAGTGGGACCACGCGCACATAGTACACATGCATGCGTATCAACCGGACTTAATTAGATGTCTACATTAAGCAAGCATATGTGTCAGTAGTATGTGCACATACTGCAACAAATACGTGAGTATCCATGCATACTCTTTTTTTTTAAGTATGTATACATACTGCACCATATAAAAGTAAAAGTCGGAATGACAACGAGTATGATAGCATACTTGCCGGACAAGTGTATATGATTACTTTTTGATGAGTATGTTGGCATAATGGCATATATTTGGGAGTTATATATCAGGAGTATCAGGACATACATCTTTTCGAGAGTATGAACGCATACTGAGCATGAAAGCATACTTCCCATGAAGTATGTATACCAGAGTAGGGTATGTGCACATACATGATTATGGAAGTATGAGTACATACCTATTTGTGGGAGTATCAAACTATCAATACATACACATTTATTAACGGGAGTATTAATTAATACATGGTGCCAATCAGTATTAAACTAGTATATTATAATCAGATTCTCAAAGCCTGCCATGCAGTAGAATCATCGGGTATATTGCATTGAACGATATATAAATGAATAAAACATGACACATGCATCCAATTATCAACCGCCAGCCCATACTTTGGAATTTTAATTTGGATCATCATCATGCACAGAGAGGAGCATCCTTCTGGCTGGACGCTGCGCCGCCACTGCAACAAGGAGATTAGGATTAGGGGTAAACAAACAGATGGTTTTCAAATCTGCGTATGGTTTCAATAAAATAATACTTAGCCTGGATATGAACATCGATCACCGGAATGCCCTTTAGAAAAAGAAGATGGCACGAGGCAGATCATACATCCTTAAATGGTAAGTTACTCATCACGATGACAGGAGGGAACTGGAAAAGCATGCATGCGCGGATGATAATGTACACCAGTGGAGATTCAGATGAGGTGCGGTCGCGTACGGCGTACCTGTTCAACAAATGGAGATGCCGGATAACAGATCACGATCAAAGCGAAGGGCAGCGCGTCGATCACCATCGTCGACACATCCCGGAAAGTGGATGAACAGCTCGTACCCGCACGACAGATAGCAAAGGAGTTGGCCTGGCACCGATCGACAAGCTGTAACCAGGAAGGACGACGGTGATTTCATTTCATTACCAGTTGAATTGAATCGATCCTGGGAGATCCAGAGGAGTATGGACTCATACCTGTTCACCATAGTCTCGCCGGAAGTCAGAATGGACGAGCACTCAAGCAACGCAGGGCTGCTCGTCACCGCCGCCGGCCGCCGGGAGAAGTCCGCGTCGTATGCGCCGGCAGCTTTCGTCACCGCCGCCGGCTGCCGGGAGAAGTACATCGTATGCGCCGGCAGTTCGTCACCGCCGCCAGGGTCGCCGAGAGAAGCACGCGTACGTGTTGCTCGATCCAAATTAAATGGCCCGGATATTTCTCAACTAGTCGAATCCTCTGAGGGATTACCACCGTCGTATAAAAATACCTGACGTATTATACGCGGCAGGGAACGCGAGTCGTAGGGATTCTACGCGCGGGTTGAGGAGGATCACGTCTCGCTTATCGGGTCCGCTCCTGGTTTCGCGACCCAATAATGACCGGAACGCACGTGTGTGAACTGAATAGAGGCAGAAGTAACTACAAGAATGGATTTTCCCTATATACACACACATACATACTGTTTTGCTATAGTGCACCTGGGTGCATTCTGTATAGAGAATGCACCCACCCTTGTTGCAACTAGTTCTTGTCTAGTTGCAATCGGTTCGTGCGTAATTGCAACTGGTTCGCGCCTAGTTGCAGCTCGGTTGAGTCTAGTTGCAATTGGTTCGCGTCAAGTTGCAATTGGTTCAGCTGCGAAGTTGCAACCGCATGGTCTGTGCATTTGCTATACAAAATGCACATAGATGCATTTTAGTATCACCCGATATATATATAAGTATAGGTATATTATATAGTACTGAATAATATTCGGTACCGGATCCGATCCACCGCACCGTCCCGTCTCGCCGTCTCCACCCTGATTTTTATTCCGTCCCCCGTTCTCCACGTTTTTTCGGGGCCCCCACCTCTGCGTCAGTTCCCCCGCATCTGCCGCCGCTCCCCACGCCCCCAGTCCGTTCCCCCCGCCGCCGCCGCCGCCAGTCCCCACGCCCCGTCGTCTTGTCGTCGTCGTCCCCGGTGACACGCTCGTTTCCTCCTCCGCCATCCAGGTGCGCCATGGCCACTGGTGGACGGCGGCGGGATCTCCTTCTGGCGGCTGCGCCATGGATCCACAGTGGAGCCTCCACCTGGGGCGCTGGTTCTCCCTCCCGACCTCCGCTGCACCTTCCCAGCACTCCAGCATGGCTTCTAGAGGGAACGGCCGGGGCCAGCGATTGGTCACATCCCAGCTACAGGTTACCGAGAGTCCCTAATTAACCTGGCATGCGCATGGGAGATCAGGTCGTGATAGGCTTTCAAGTTTCAAGCGATTCTGGTAAGCCTTTCTACCTGATTACCATTCACTCAAAATTCCCACTCCGTCCGCTGCCTTAACTTCCGTTGCGCATCCATTGTTTTTCGCAGCAGGAGACACCAATCCTTCCCTCAGGGAGGCGGCAGCGTCCTAGGGTTTGTCCATCCTCTTGTTCAGCTCATGCCATCCATGGACCGGTGGGCAAAAGCATCACAGTTGCAGCAGTTCTTGGTGGTTGTGTGAGCTGAATGTCTCCATTCAGGACAACGGGCATAGTCTCAGCTGCTCAAGAGGTAAGCAGCCATTAGGAGTTGATTCCCTTTGGATTATCTAGTTTTGCTCCGTTGTGCTTCCATTATGTTTAGAACTTCTCAGCTGTTCTCTGTACTGTTTAGCCAAGAGGAATACATAATGCTTGTAGTAGCCATATGTCTATATCATCTCAATTTCAATTTTACCCCAGTTCAGTAGTTTTGTTTGATTCTATTTCTAGCAATTATCGGTGCTAGGTAGGTTTCATTTTGTTCATGGTCTCATTGTTTTCTTTTAATTGCCTGAAACCAAAATTTTCAGTAATATGGTGATGTAAAAATAGAGGTGTGATCTTTACTGCATTACTGAAATGAGAGTATGTCTTTTTAGTCTTTGTCATGAATGGCTTGGTGTTCCTATTTTATATTTTACTGAGTCTACCTACAGGGGATCCTGTTCACTTGTTCAGCCTCTTTATTTGCACATATTGAATAATGTGTCGAGTTAATCTACAATTTTTTTTGAACTGAAACTGTGGGGGAGTCCCCCACATCATTTGTATTAATAAAAAGTTAATTTACAATTTTTACATGTCTGGAAATGATATATCATTTTTTGGTAGCCAAAATACTGAAAATTGATTTCAGAAACCTAAATTTTACAAGAAAAGATGTGCCAAGGATTACTCCAGATGTTGGTGTGCAGCCAATCCCAATGTGTTCTCTTGGACAAGGCACAAATTAGGAGGTGCTCCCTGCCAAGTCTTCTTTTCCCTTCTAACCACCTTGCAATTTTGTGATGGCATCATCGCTCCCCCGCTGCCCTGCTCAATCATGTGGTGCAGATGTGCAGAATAGATATTTGATTGCACAAAAAATTAGGTTCCTCTCCTGTGCTTGTTCTGGCAATGTGTTTCAGTGTCCTCTACTTGTTTATTGTTTTGCTTCTGAGGTTGCAACAAAAATATGATTCTGCTTTGGTTGTAGCACATTGTGAGAAGCTGTCTCTGTAGGGATGATGGGTTCCATCCTGATGCTGATGTCCATTCTGACCAACGAGCTAGAGGTGATACAAAGACGGCAAAAAAAAAAAATACTGGCTCTGCCCTGAACACAGCCTTTTGGAGCACCCTATGTACAAGTGAGTGCCAGGACCATCTTATTGTGCAACTTCCATGATCTTAGGTTAGCTTCCCGCCTGCATGTTTGATTTGGTCTCCCATTTTGTACAAAGGACCATTTTGTGAACATGGATTGTGTTGTCACCCTACTGAATAATTTCCTACAAAGTACGCTTTTGCCCTGCAGCTCCAAGTTTGCACCATTGCAAACAGGTCAGAGCAAATAAGCTATTCTACTGTTTTCATGTCGCGACAAAATCTGTGGTTAGGCTAGTGTGATTGCAAATCACTGAGGTTAATGGTTCTAGTGTGATAGTAAATTTCAGATGGCTTAATGGCCTGAAACATATCCCATCATGACTGGTGTTGTTTAGATTTGTTTGCTGATAAATTAACTACTCTTATTCAGATAATTCAGATGCATATTGATAATTATTAATAACTATTCTTATTTAGAATCTGAAACCAAGCATGGGGGGATTGCCTTTCTGTTCTCCCGTGGTTAACTCTGGTCAAGGCAGCACAGCGTTGTTGTTCCTGGGGCCTGAGATGTTGCAGAATGATAGTGTGAGGCCATATATCACTGAGGTCTATTAATTTGAACCGACTGAATTTTTTTGAACGAAACAAAGCCTTATTAATTTACACGGATTGAACATGCTGTTTTGTGATCGTAATGGGCGCGTGACCATTCTGCTGAATCATTAGCTATATCTATTATATATATGTTGTTTTGAACTATTTCCATCTTCCTGCAGCTAAAAGGTAACATTCATGCTCAAAACAAACAAGCTTCAGTTTCATTTGCATTGTGAAAGACAGTGAAACAAGCTGTTAGATGATGGTATGAAGACTGAAATAGCTCGAGGGTGTGTAGAAAATTCATTTTTAGGGCGATGGTTCTTGTCTTTCTATGCTTGTAATATGATCATGGTTCCTAACCCTTCAGATGGTGCAATTGTGGATTCCAAAGACATCATGTGCTTATGTAGGTGAAGGCCAGAGTACGCATGTAGCTTATTTGCTATATTTGTATGCCCATCACTTGCCAATATCTGTAAATTGTTTACTTAGTTCTTTGTATTTTCGGATCCTAATCCTTTTTTATCATATTCATTTAATTAGCACTCTGAGATTTTGTAATTGTTTTTGTCTTTGGTACCGTTCATTCATCTTTTCTAGTAATTAGCACAAATTTCGATAACATGCTGAGCAAATTTAACGTGTATTTTTTCTATTGTGTACTTTACCTTGGAGTAATATGTAAAGAAGTTGCAAATGTCCTGTCATCATAAAAACAGAACCCTCCAGTCTTGAGTGAGAAGAGCACGTTAGTTCATAATACTTGTAACCGCTCTAATTTATGAGGAAAATAATTAGAGCCAAAGAGGTCACCACCGCAAACATAGTCACGTCAACTTCTAATGAATGGTTAGTTACTTCAAATGAATCTTTTATCTACTAATTGATATTTTGTCATTAAAATAGGAAGATTCCTCGGTATGTGGTGCGTTGAGCACAGACAATTTTGTTGCTTAGGTGTTGATTTTTTAAGTAAGAGTAAAATGCACCAGCGGTCCTCGAACTTATGCAGGTGTGTCATGCCGGTCCACGAATTCAAAAAGTGTGCCATCGCGGTCCCTAATCGCTATTTGGGTCTCATTAAGGTCCAAACGGATGTTTAAAGGTGATTAGTGCCAAGGTGGACTGCCAACGTGGACTACTGATGTGGACATGGTCCCCGAGTTAAGAATCAAAATCGCAAAGATGACCTTGGTCTTTTGGGCTTCTCACATTCCTGGCCATTCCGGTCTCTTCGTTTCCCTCATCACTGGGGGAGGCGGCGGCGACGAAGGCGGCGCGGCGCCTGGCGGCGATCCTCGTCCACCGGATCGAGAGGGTGAAGAGCGAACCCAAGCAAGTAGCAATCGCGCTGGCGAAGTCCGTCGCTGGGTCGGACAAGGATGGTGGCACGACTGCGGCACAAAGGGGAGGCGGAACCTGTGTATGGTGAGTTTGATCTCCCCTCAAACTTGCTGGTGTTCTTCGAATACGTAGTGATTTCGTAGTCGTAGCACACTTGTGGGATGAAGACATTGTATCTCTTTCATCTGTGGATGTCGATTTTGGGGATGTTAGGGTTTTACTCAGTCATAAAAGATGTTCTTTTTTGTGTGCAATGTAGGTGACCGTAGGGATGAATTCACCATAAAGCTTCACCATGGTGGTTTTTTTGTTGGATATGGTGAGCTGCGTTCTTATGTGGATGGAAAGATAGATTGGTTCGATCATGTTGAGGCAGACACCTGGTCACTGTTATGGTTTGAGGACTTTCAAGAGCAATTAGGATACAAAATTGACAAGATGTTAAAGATTTATTAGCTTTTACCTAGGAAAACTTTGGCAGATGGGCTTAGAATCATATCAGGGGATCATGATATCAATGTGATGTCATCTGTTGCTGAGAAACACAAGACATTGGTTGTGTACTTTGATCATGATGATAACATTGGAGGCCATGATTGGGATGATGTGGTTGTCAATCCATGTCACCATTGCCAAAGGTAATTAGCCCCCACAAAGTTGAGTATGTACACAGGAATCCTGGTGAGAAGCTACCAGTGTTCTACACTGACATCAGAAATAGAAGAGTTGAGCAAAATCAACAGGAAGAGAGTGACCATGGCAGTGGCAGTGACAGTGACAGTCAGTATGAGGATTTTGTGGACAGTGACTATGACTTGAAGGCAGAAGATGATGACCTATTTGAGGAGCACGTTGATGATGAAGTGGGAGAGCAGGTGGCAGCAAAAGGCAACAAGAAAGCAAGAGGAAGCAAACTAAAGACATATTGCACAAGTCGACCTGAGGTGCTGTCAGATGAAGAGTCAGAAGAAGATGATCTACAACTGCCAGATTCAGATGGGGAAGGTGAAGGTTTCAGATTGAAGTCATTCAAAGATGAGGACTTGAATGATCCCACATTCTCAGTTGGTCTAATGTTTCCTAATGTGCAGAAGCTGAGAGAAGCACTTACAGAGTATAGTGTCAGAAACAAGGTGGAAATAAAGATGCCAGGAATGACAGAAAAAGCTTAAAGGCTCATTGTGCACAAGGATGCCCATGGAACTTGTATGCTTCAGAGGATAGCAGAGTGAAGTCATTTGTGATCAAGACTTACTATGGGAGGCACACTTGTCAAAAGGAATGGAAGCTGAGGAAATGCACATCAAAATGGTTGGCTGACAAATACTTGGAGGCATTTAGAGCCAATGACAAGATGAGCATCACCAGTTTAGGGAGGACAGTACAAAAAGATTTCAACCTGACACCTTCTAGGAGCAAGTTGGCTAGAGCAAGGAGATTGATCATGAAGAAAATACATGGTGATGAGGATCAGCAATGGAGGATGCTGAGGGACTATGGGGCAGAACTGATGAGAAGTAATCCTGGTAGCTCTCTATACATAAACCTTGCAGGCAATCTGTTTAGCACATGCTATATGTCACTTGATGCATGCAAGAGGGGATTTTTAGCAGGATGCAGACCTATAATATGCCTGGATGGGTGTTTCATCAAGACAAAATATGGAGGGCAACTATTGATAGCAGTTGGAATGGATCCTAATGACTGTATCTTCCCAATTGCTATGGCTGTTGTTGAGAATGAGTCACTTGTGACTTGGAAATGGTTTCTGGAGACTTTGAAGAATGACCTTAAAATTGACAATACATATCCATGGACAATTATGACAGATAAGCAAAAGGGATTAATTCCAGCAGTGCAGCAGGTTTTCAGTGAATCAGAACACAGGTTTTGTGTCAGACATTTGTATGCCAACTTCAATGAAAAATTCAAGGGTGAGGGCTAAAGAATCAATTGTGGACTTGTGCAAGAGCTTCCTCTGTGCAGTCATTTGAAAGGAACATGGAGAGGATGAAAGCACTGAACAAAGATGCTTATGACTGGTTGAACAAACTTGCTCCTAACACATGGGTCAGAACATATTTCTCTGAGTTCCCAAAATGTGACATTTTGTTGAACAACAATTGTGAAGTTTTCAATAGCTACATCCTAGAAGCTAGAAAGTTGCCTATTTTGAGCATGTTTGAGAAGATTAAGAGCTAGTTGATGACAAGGCACTTCAACAAGAGGCAAGAGCTGGAAAATGAATTTAGTGGATCTTTCTGTCCCAAAATCAAAAAGAAAGTGGTAAAAAAATGTTGAATATGCTAACATTTGCTATGCACAGCCATCAGGTTCTGGAATATTTCAGGTTTCAGTAAATGAGTACCAACACATTGTAGATATAGCTACCAAGACATGTGATTGCAGAAGGTGACAATTGACAGGGATACCATGTTCCCATGCAATATCTGCTTTAAGGCATGATAGAGTGCCACCTGAGAGTGTTCTTCCTCACTGTTACTCAATTGAGGCTTACAACAAAGCATATGGTCATAACATCTGGCCTTGTAGGGATAAAACCATGTGGCAGCATGTTGAGGGTGATGAAATTCTTCCACCTGTGTACGAGAAGAAGGTTGGTAGGCCACCAAAGTCAAGGAAAAAGGCACCTCATGAAGTGCAAGGTCCACATGGCACCAAATTGTCAAGGCATGGAATCACCATCCACTGCAGCCATTGCACAGATGCAGGTCACAACACTGGAGGGTGCAAGTTGAAAAAAATGGGTTACAGCTCTAAAGATGCCAAGAAGCTTGTTGCAAATACCAGAGCAACACTACAACAGGAAGCTGAACAAGCAGCTGTTGAAGCAACTGGGACAGTTACCCAAGTTGATGATGTTGGGCAGGGCACAAGCAATGTTCAGCCAGATGATGTTAGCCAGAACACCTCCAATGTTCCTATCCAGGTAAATTTTTTTCTTTCTAAGCTCATTTCTCTGATCTAATGACCAATGCCACAAGCAATTCTCTAAGATGGTTACAAAATGTAGGATACACAAGGAAGCACAAACATGTTAAGTCAGATGACACAAGAGGTCAGCCAGGGTGTTTCTGCACTTTCACAGCCTGTTGGCCAATTGCCAGATTGTCAGTTCATTTCTTCCAACCAATTGCTCCAAAGACCGGTGCCACTGACCACCACCTCCAAGGCAGGGAAGGCAGCACTTGCAAAGAAGAGGAAGGCCACTGGAACCACAACCAAGTCTGCAGCTGCCAAGAAGAGCAAGAACTGAAAATGCTAGTGACATAGAGCTTTTGTGCAAGATAGATGTGAAACTTGCCCCTTAATTTTGTTAACCATGTTGAAGCATCCATGTAACATGTGAATGCTGGTTATGGCTGAATGTTATGCCTAAGCATGTGAATGCTTTCTTAACTGCATTATGGCTGAATGCTTGTGAAATGATTTATTAATTGTCAATGTTGAAAATATTTCTCAATCCCGTGTGTTTCCCTAAGCATGTGAATGATTTCTTAACTGTCAGTTGAAAATATGGCTTAATGCTTCCTGTCAATGTTGATCCATTCATTAATTGATCCATTCACACACATTTATTGATCCATTCAGAATTCCAGCAGCAAAGTGCCTTTCATTCATTGATCAATTCAGAAAAAACACACATACATGATACATATTTCACATCCTCATACCAGCACACACATTCCAGATCACTCCACACACACAAACAAGAGCAATACACTTCAACAGCAACACTACATCTTTCATCATTTCTACTAATGTGTTCATCTTGAGTTCCAGATGGCTGATCCTTTGTTCATCCAGGCCCTTGTTCTTCTCTTCTCTTTCCTTCTTCTGTTCCTTGGTCTGCAGCTCCGACACATAGTCCTCTACCCACCGGTAGTATTGGCAGCCAATGCCACGCTACAAATCCAAAATCAAATCCCAACAAAATGATGAAATCGAGAACCACACAAATCAAATCGCAAGAAAAGCTACTCCAATCACTACCTTTCCACCAGGGCACTTGTAGAACACCCGCCCCTTGTTCCCATTCTCATCGGTCTTCACCACCCGCTCTGAAACCGTGTACCGTCCGCAATCTGGGCAGGTTATGAGAGGGATCTCGGGATGCACTCGACGCCTAATCGCTGAGGAAGAAGAGCTTGCCGGCGTGGCCATGGCGATGGGGTTGGAGGATGCTGCGGCGCGCAAGCAGGCGAGGGGAGGGGAAGAGAAGAAGAACCAAGGGTCAAGATGTGGACCGAGGGGCCTAGTAGATGGAGATAGCTGCCACATAAGAATGCCACGTCGTCACGGGTCACGGGTTTAGACCCGTTTGGACGTGTAATGAGACCCAAATAGCGATTAGGGACCGCGATGGCACACTTTTTGAATTCGTGGACCAGCATGACACACCCGCACAAGATTGAGGACCGCTAGTGCATTTTACTCTTTAAGTAAAGAACACGGTGCGGTACGTAGAGAAAAGAAAATGGAGTTGGATGGAGAACGTAGCCACGTGGGTGAGCAGTTGGACTGAAAAAACGGACCTTAGCAACCTTGCGTGATGTGCACATAAAATAAACCGAATGCGATGGGCTCAGCCGCCGAAAATCTCGAGCACGTGGCGTGGGAAAACCGGACGCACGGGCTTGGTGGTGAGCAGGCGCGGGACGCTCGGCGCACGGGGAGGCTCGGGTGCTGAATATTACTCAGTACCCTATTCCATACCTTTTCCATACCCGAGCCTACTGCCGCTCCCACCCGCACCGAGCCTCCCCCACCCGCATCCTGTTTTTTCTTCCCACGGTTTTTCTCTCGTCCGGTTTTTCCTCCCCCACCGCATCCCGTTCCGAGCCTCCCCCACCCGCATCCTGTTTTTTCTTCCCACGGTTTTTCTCTCGTTTGGTTTTTCCTCCCCGGCCGCATCCCGTTTTTCTTCCCACGGTTTTTCCTCCCCCCACCGCATCCGGTTTTTTCCCACGGTTTTTCTCTCATCCGGTTTTTTCCTGGTTTTTCCCACGTCTGTTTTTTCTACACTTGCTCAATTTTTCGCACACTGCATCCGGTTTTGTTCCCACGGTTTTTCTCTCGTCCTATTTTTTTTCCTGGTTTTTCCCATGTCCAGTTTTTTTCAATTCGCGCAGGTACGTGAGATTGGAGTGACTTGGAAGATTGTTAGGAGAAATCATAAATTTTGCAGTATGAGTATATTAGATTATTTTTTTTGTACATCAACAATTCGATCACCCTTTCACGTACGCAGGACGGGTGACGAGGTTCTGTTGTTTTTTCCCATTTGTTTTCCAAGTGCCATTTGCTTTCCTTTTTTTTCATTATTTTCATTCAGTAAGACAGGTCACAGATCATGAAAACAATATATTGAATATGTGGGTATCTAAACAATAGTACAACTTTTTATACACAAACGACTAATTCACAGTCTACTAACCAGAGGCAGACCATGCTGAGCGATCCTGAATACATATGAAAGGGAACATGTACATACAAGGGAACGTCAGACATGAACCCAAACCTGCCTAAAACAAACCATAGTTGTTAATATTTATCTAAAAATTGGGAGCCCTTGAAGATGAACTGAAAAAGATCACCAGGAAGCTTGTTGACCCTGTTTTTTGTGTAAAAGATGAGTCAATGCAACATCTCATCTTTGTTGATCAAGCCAGCAAGAAACATAGTTATACTAAAGAGACAGGAAAATAGGACGAACATATGAAACAACATCTCAGCCTAGTACCAAGTTTTAGGTATGTAATTAGTCTCAAAAACTTTTGGATGTACTCGTATTGTCATGCATCTCTAGGAAGAAACGAACCAAAACTGGCATCATAGTACCCAACTCTGCATTTGATCACTCACAAGACTAATGAGGCCAAATTTCAAGTAATTAAAATACTGTGATCTTTCGCAATAGGCCGAAATCCATCTTGTCGGTAAGAATGGGTTCGGCAGCAAGACCCCACCCTGTCATCACTGAAAAAACTTGCAGGGACTAAAAATGAAGCCAGTTGGGCATACTATAACCATTTCAGAAAGAAAAAAAGGTCATGTTAATCGGGCAAACTGGTATCATGAACCACAATGTTTTTAAGTCCAAAGCTTCAAAACAACTTGAATGATTAACAAAGTATATTGATCCCAAATATTAACTCGTATCAAGCGTTCAAACCAAACTTGTACCTAGCACAAAATTTGGATTAGCAGATCAGATCAACATCTCTCGGATGAATGCATATCAGGCAGTGAAGCATGCACATCTGAACATTACAACAGTGGACAAAACAAGTTGCATCTTTGAATTTTGAACAGAAACTCATCTATTCATATTCACAAAAAAGGAAATTAACAAATATCTAGTTATCTGAACAGGTATTCCTCAACCAACAAACAATCCTCTACAATTTCAGGCAAGAAGAAACTTTAAAAACTGAATAATAGAAGCTAATAACATTGTAACAAGGCAAGCAAAATCAAATATGAGATGCCAGGAGGCCATACCAATCTGAACTTCCAGGAGATGCTTCATATAGCAAATATTTACAGTTCTACTAAATGTTATTACCAACTGGTAATGGTGTATGCAAACAAGTTTTTATTCCCAAGCTACCTAGCGAACAATAGATTTATTTGGTGACAAGTAATATATTAGGTAAGTCTTTGTGATTAATTCAGAAATTGTATACAGTAGCTTGGCAAAACCTTAGGACCAGAGTACAAAAGACCGTCTTCTTTACCAGTGTGATTTTAATATCAACAACAATAGCTGATTCTTGTTTTGTTCCACGTGATGAAGATCCTAGTCTAGAATCGGAAGGCAAAGGGCGCAAATTATTTACCTGAACGAGAGTGGCCATTGCAAAGGTAATTTCTATATCTCTGTATAACATGTATCAGTGTCATTGAAGACAAAGTAGAGACTAATTAAGCCTGAAGTTCAATATACATAGTTTAAGAGATATATTGACACAATTTCAGAAAACTAACCAGAGGCTGATCCAGTTAGCTAGCAAAGCGGTGGAATTAACACTATGATTGATACTTTAATGCAAAATTTGGGCAGTATTTAATTAAAAAATGATCCCTAGAAAACGTTCGCAGAAAATATATCATGCAAGAGGTAAATACAAAATAAACTGGAGCTGAAAATTAGACTGACGGCAATGAGACACAAAGACGAACTGATAGTCAGGAATCTGCATAAGGGCCTAAAAGTCTCACATGAAGGATGGCTCTGGTGGTCAGCGCCTGTACAGGCTGTGTTCAGGTTCGAAGTTGCAGAAGTTGGGGGCTTCACAAAACTTTGCTGAGCATCTGCTCATCGTCTCTAGATCGTCAGTCAGTGTCAGGTGTCCGCAGCAAGATCGATCAGGTATCCCTGCAAAGGCACCAGCAGTTCACAAAAGGATGAAATATCGTGGAATAAGAGGAAAACACGTCCAATTAATAAGAGATTTGAAGGATATTAACGATGAAATTAAGGAGGAGTGAGGTCCAAGCATCCTTGAATGAGCATCCCAGAAATCAGCAAGACAACAACGACAGGCTATGTATCCTGTCAATACTTGCACAAGATAAACTGATAAAGTTAGTTTTGAGCAATTATTTCTAAAAAAGGGCACTGATAGATGATGTAACAAATCAATACAATGATTTCCCCAGAACCAATTCATCTTAGTTTTGGTCATAAAAAATCAACACTTTGCAACTCACTGGTTAATCAGAAAATGGCAAGGACGTACATGCTAATGCCCAAATAAAATTGTAATTGTCTCCCGAGATTGATTTTTATATGACGACCAGCATGTGCCCCCATTAGCTACAGAGTTTGACTGTGCAAACAAATCGACAATGTTGCACATTCCTGACCAAACAATATATCCACTGAACCACACACATATATATCCAGTCCAATGTCAGGACATGATGTGACATAGTGGAACATGGGACGGGAAAAGCAAAAGGTTAATCAAAACCCCATTGGGGATTAATAACAATTATGGTAATGTACAAAAATACAAATTTGGAGTATAATTCTTAGCAGAAAGATGTATATGCAACTCTACGTATAGGCTGGTCCATTTGTCATATCCAAATTAACAAAGTTTCATAATTCAGATATCAGTACTACATATCCGTTCTTTATTATGCACTTCAATAATCTGGATAGAAACAAAAAACAGAGCATCAAGAACACCAGATTCATGGCATGATTTACTGACAGTAAACCTCAAACGCCAGACTGATTTGAGGGGCTGAATACCATCGATACGAAGCAACATCCACCAGGATGGAGCTCAAATTCAGAGTTTGTTGCACATGAAGAACTCAAATGAGAAGCAGCCAAGTTATAACATTTAATAATGTTTGGAGGTCCAAAGCTTCAGAACATTTGGTGATTAGCAAAGTATAATGATCCAAACTTATTGATATCAGACAATCAAACCAACTAGCAGGCTAGCAGATTTGGATTGACAAACCTGATCAGTAAATATGTCTTAGGAGTGGTGTTATTTGCTCTGATATTTCTTTAAGGATACCATGCTAATGTTAAGACGAAGGTACAGGGAAACAAAAGATAAGCAACAACTGGTTCTGGACAATTATCGTTATTATTCTAATATCACTATGCATCTGAATAATCTGAATAGAAATAGTTTTTCAGGAAAGAAAAATTATGAGATATAGTTTACATCTCTAAGTGTATACATGTTGAATATATACCTGAATGAGTTTTTGAAAAGCAAATCACTAATGAGAATTTTAAACATTCAAGAAACAACAGAGTGCACAAATTGAAGAAATCACTAATGGGATTTGCTCAAACACAGAGTGCGCATCAGCATCAACGATAGTTTATTGGTCAAAAGGACATACACAACAGGCAAGAAACGGTGGTGAAAGGAGCAGTCACCTGGCAGTCTCATGAACTGGACTATGTCCTCTGCAAACCCCCATAGCTGGCCATCTAATTCTCTGAGGTGATAACGTGCATGGAGCCATGGACTCGTGCAGATTCTTCTATAGTCAAGCGAGGATATCACCATGCTTCATGATATCCGATCTGGAAAAATTTAAGCCTGGGAATCAGCTAATCTATCAGAAAAATCAAAATAATAGGTTCTAGTTGGTCTTTGTTATACCTGGATTCCTGAGAACTTCAGAAAACTAAACAAAGACTGATACACCATTAATAATCAGCTCCTCTGCTTCTGTAAAGGTCACCAAATCTAATTTGTTGAGCTGGCCATCATTCCATGCTTCTAACAGTTAAAATACATCACATTTAACTAGCGTTCTGAAGGGGGAAAACAATTTACTATCATCTAGTCTTCATTTTTATCAAGCATTCTCCCTATCTCCTTATCTATTCTTAAATTTCTTTATCAGCAGTTCAGCATTATGTGCCTCCACATCTCCTTATCTCTCCTTTTCTTTCTAAATAAAATTCTCAGTCACTAGTTTCGGTGTTACACCTGACATTTATTAACCTTAACACATCCCCAACCCCAACTACTGCAGCACAAATCCTCCCAAAAAGCTTGACCATCGTAGGCTAATCCAGTATTGCAGAGATAGGAGCAAGAGGGCTTCTGATTGGTACCTTCCAAGGGTTGTGGTGAGCTCATGGGAGAAGTAACTGCTGGCAGCAGTCGATGGGGGTAGAAGGTGAACAACTGGAGATGGAGGCACTGCTGGCCACAAAAGCTTGCACACCACGGGCAGAGGTCCGCTCTATCATCCGGGTGGAGAACGGAATCAAATCATGGGACACAGATCCAGAGATTGAAACCAAATAATGCACAAGCAACGGAAAATTAATATGCGTATCATTGTATCAATTAATCACCCGCAGAATAGTTAAGCGAATTTTCCCCTTCACGACATGTGGCCGAGCTAGATCCAACAGGCGATGGAGGGGGCGGCTCGAGCTGGCGGAGGCAGGCATGGGACTGGGGACAGCGGTGACAGATTGGGTGAGTGCGGAGGATCGGGGCAGCAACGAGGGAACGGGGTCGCGAGCGGACGGACGCGGGGGATCCTCTGCAGTTCAGTCCCTGCAGTTGAGGGGCTGACATGTGGGCTCCACATGTCAACGGCCCAACTGCAGAGGCCACAACTGCAGAGGATCTCGTGGTGGTGGGGGGGGGGGACAGCGACGGGGCGAGGTCTCAAAAGGGCGGGGCGTGCGCCGCGGCGGCGGCGGAACAAGGGCGCAGGCGGACTGCGGACGTGGGCGGCGACGGTGGGGGGACGAAGTCGGCCGAGGGCGGCGGCGACGGGACAGGTCGCAGGGGAGGACGAGGCGTGGGCGGCGGCGACGCAACGGAGGCGTAGGATGGGGGGCGTGGGCGGCGGCGGTGGGGCGAACTGACGAGGCACGTGGGACGGTGGGAGGATTGGGGAAGGGAAAACAAAAAAACCGGACGGCGTGCGGGAGAACCGGGTGCACGTGCGAAGGTCGTAGGTTGGCTCGGGTATGGAATAGTTATTCCATAACCTATAGACGTGGCTAAGGCACGGCCGGCCGGCCGTACATTAGGCTATCCGCAGCAGTGCTCCCTAAATGATCCTCTACCCCTAATATGGGGGATATGGGATCCAAAATCACCCGCAACAGTGTCCTGTAAACAACTTCGTAAATTTCCAGGGGCTCCCCATCCTCCCCAAACCTGGGGGACGCCGCTTCCTCCCCCAAACACACCCCTGGTTCTCCTCCTCTACTCCACGCCGCCGCCTCCCTCTGCTCCCTCCCTCCCTTCCCGGCAAGGCGCAGACCGGCGAGGCGACCTAGTGACGCGCAGAAGCTGCTCTGACCGGCGGCGAACGACGTCGAGGCGGGGCCATGGCAACCTCGCGCACCGGGCGCTGCGCGACCTATCCCGTCGGCACGCCCGGTCATGCTGCTCTGCCTCAGCGCCATGCCGACGTTGGTGGGTGTCCTCGGCACAAGCGGCCAGGGCGGTCGTGTTCAGCGTCGGGGGGCGCAACATACTGTTCTCCCCCTACGGCAACCTGTGGCGGAGCTTCGGCGGATCTGCGTGCTTGAGCTCATATCCGCGCGCCGTGTCCGGCCCTTCCGCCGCATTCGGGAGGAGGAGGCCGGGGCCCTCCTCCGCTCCAGCCCCGCAGACGCCCCCGCCGGAGGCCGAATCGCCCGACGAGCCTGTCGGTGGCCCCCGCAGCGTCGCGCTCGTCGTTGTCGTCCTCCACCTCGTCCTCCTCTTGGCGGTGCCGGCAGTGTCCGCGCCGCGGCTCTCCCCGGAGGCACCGCTGCGGCCGCAGGGTAGGTCCCCGCCGCGAGGCGAGGCACCATTGCCTCCTCGGGCACCGGTGATGACGAGGGGTGGGCCGCCTCCCAGGCAACCTCTCCTCATGCTGCTGCCAAGAACAGAGGAAAAAAAGCACTCTTCTTCCCTCTTCCAAATCGGCAAATCCCACCTCCAAATCCAGCAAAAAGGCTATGCATGTCACACCACCGCGTTCTCCTTCTCGTGAGCTTTTCATTCTCCTATGCGGCTCTCCTTGGCATGTAATATTGGAGGAGATTGAAGAAGGTAGCCAAAGCATCCATGGCTGCCTCAGCTTTTTTTCATGCCACCAGCATAACCAAGCACGGCTAGCTTTGTCTGCTCGTGCAAATACCAACTTGGCCGTCGCTGCCAGACCTGGCTTGCTCCTAATCTTTACTTCGGTGTGGCCTTCCTCATCAACCTAATCTGTCCAGACAGCAGGAGCGAGCGCCAGAGCAAATTGCGAGGTGGAGGCGTGGGAGCAACGCGATGGAAATTGGCGAGCTAGCGGCGGGGACGCGCGCCGCGCCGCCGCGGCAGACGCCTTGACCCCGTCGACCTCCTTCTGGCGGGTGAGGCAGCGGCGCCGCTCTGACAGGTCGCTGTCCAGCTTCTTGCGCCAGACAAACACACTCAAGCCTCGCGACGCCAGCTTCTCCGATACCGCGACGGCACGGCGGCAGACGACCTTGGACAACGCCTTGGACGGCCGCGTGGGCGTGGCCTCGCGCGCGATCGCAGGAGAGGCGGCACGAGGTTTCCCCATCGGCGGCGGCGGGAGGAGGGAGCAGGGGAGGTGGCCAGTGGCGGCCGGCGCGAGGTGGAGGGGTGCTGGGGATGGGGGTGCACAGTGGGCTCGACAAGAAAATAAATGACAGGTGGGACCTACGTATAGGGAATGGAAATGGAGGACACTGCTGCAGCACAATGTTGTTTAGGGGATGAAATTTGTTATGGGATCCTCCAAATACTCCTATACAGGATGGTTTTTACGGGTCACTGTTGCAGATAGCCTTAGACCCACCGCACGGCTGCTCCGGTTTAAGAAAACTATCGGGGACAGCCATAGGGGTCCCCTAACTAAGGGGGAAATTACCCTTCCCAAAGAGTTAACGCAAAACCACAAAAGCACTCCCCAAACCGGCCGCGGCCCAGATGCGAATAAAGCCCACGGCCCAACAACCTCCCATGGCCCGTCAAACTACCACCCCCGGCCACCCTCGAGCGAACCTCTGCCTCGCTCGAGGATCGGACGCCGCGCTGCAAACTCCCGCCCCGCTCGAGGGCCCCGATCCCTCGGGTGAGTCTCCGCCTCGCTCGAGGGTTTCAGCCCCTCGAGCGGGTCTCCGCCTCGCTCGAGAGTTCCCGCCCCTCGAGCGAGCCTCCGCCTCGCTCGAGGCCTCCCCTCGACCCGTGGCGTCTTACCTGCTCCCCCGACCGGAGCATTAAATGCCCTGACACGCCGCGGGCGCCCGGGTCAAAAGCGAATCCCCGCCACGCCGATCTCCTGACACCGCCTGGGAATCCGACCCCGGCGCTGTTCGAGCAACCCACCACTGTGCGGCCATCCCCGGCGCTGTGCAGGTGCTGTGCGGGATGGCTGCTATCATTCTTCGACACTATGCCACCCGCTCCCGTCCTTCCTCCACGCCTCACCCCTCGAAAAGGGACGGAGACACCCTCGAGGAGCGTACGCCCACCGACCCGACGCTCGCCCAGGACAGCGCCGTGACGCGGGGTGAGCGGAGCACGTCCTCTCCATCGCCTCCGTCCCTGTGTGGCCATCCCCGGCGCTGTGCGGACAGCCCGTCACTGTGGAACCATCCCCGACGCTGTGGAACCCTGTTTCGATGGGACACCGCCACGCCGGACCCTGTACAGCACGAGCGCCCCCGTCAGCAGGACCCTCGAGCTGATACACAAACAGCAGCCAGGCACGAGCACTGGCCGGACCGCCCTCGAAGCTGCTCCCCGGCGAGTACAAGGCTGCCACGACACCCGCAAGTGCTAGGACTCGCCAAGACGCCATCAGATCACAAGCGCTGTATGTCAGTACTGCAATACTGTATAGAGACCCATGCGACATGTTTGTAAGCCGCCTCCCCTTGGTCTATAAAAGGAGGAGGCGGTCACCCGGCCGTGAGGGGGGATCTTCATCCGCACTCACCCGCATACTCGTTCCCCTGATACGGGCACTTGCCTCAGTCGTTTAGCAGGGACTTGAAGGCTTTTTCTTCTCTCCCGCCTAGCTTGTAGCCCCCCTCCACAGGCACCACGGTGCATTGCAATACAGCGCACAAGCGCAACCTGCTGGACGTACGGCCCCGCGGCCGGAACCAGGATAAATCCGTGTCCCCTTATTGCTTAGCACCAGCCATCGAGAGACCGATCACAACGCATCTTACTAGTTAGTGTCGGGACTAATCTCAACATCGACAAAAATGAACATAACACGTCTGCAATTTTTCCTGTTTTGGTAAAAAAAAGCTGGCAGATAAAGAGAAACAACTGTCACCAATCAGTCCTACTCCGTAGTTTTCCGCCACCAAATTTGCTTCCTTGTAGACGTTCTTACAATCTGGTAATTCAACTCAATAGGTACAAAGAATGCAATTTTTGGATCTCATAAAAGCATATCTTTGACAAATTGTAAGTAAATTAGAGTGTATGGTAAGGCATTTCACCTATCTAAAATTTTGAACAATAGCAAAAATTCACAACTACCAGCATACGAGCTTATGAGACACGATTGCCTCTATTATTGTACAGACCAAACAAAAAGGTTGGAGCTACTACAACAATGTTGAGCTACAACTTTAGTGTCGGCGGCGACAATCTGATGAACTTTTAGGTGATCGAACACGTGGCTGTGAGGGCAAAAAAAGAAAATTCGTTTCATTATGGAAAAATCAAACTCTATAAGAGACATGCCCAGAAAACAATGGTACAAGCCTTTGCCTTACAGGTGAAAAGCATGTTCTGGTGCTAATTCATTCAGGAAACTTGCAGGCGGAAAAGAAATGCACACCAGGTACTAAACACCGTTTTATGGGTCTGAAACGAGGAAACAGAAGCATGGATTAGTGATAATAGCCTAATTAAGAATAATAATTTGCTGAAAATTACTACTAAAACAATAAGCAGAATCAGATAACTGCAGTCTAAGAAATTCAATACTTTACTTTACCTAACTAAGGTACCTATTTTCAACTGATTTATATGATCTGTTGGTGAGAGAAACACGACAATAATGCTTTCTCACAATTAAGCAGTTCCCCAATTCTGGTTTTCTCACAATCTAAGGAACCTATTTTCTCAATCTTTTCAGTTAAACTATTGCTCAACAAACTGGTAATAATATACACATGAAATTGGCAAATCGAAATACAAGAAATACAAAATTAGAATGGATGATTTTCTTGTTCAATTCACTCAGAGTAAGTTACCTTATTCCACATATTGATATAATTTGTATATGGAGGAAAGTGTTAAAAAAATAGAACACAAAATGCTAAAATGGTGGATTTGAGGTATAACAATTACACTGCATGTGGCATGTATGGTTTATACTGAAATAATGTTTGATGCATCTCAGGAAATGAGAATTTATCTTTTTAAAAAGAAGATCCTTCGTAAATCACATGACCAAAACGTTGTAGGTTGCCTACAAAATTAATTTTAGTTGCAGAAGGAAAAAATAGGTCTGGTACTATTGAGATAGAGATACAGATATCTAAAAGGTGGTTCTATTGAAGAACGTGACTATTTGTAAATGGAAAATCATACTACTTTGGAAGCAAAATGTTTGGTCTAGTATGAAAAAAGGCACATGACTTCAATATTGAGATAACTTGTAACATAAACAGTGGTGCCTGTTCAGCAGAGAAGTTGATCTTGCACTAGCAGGACAGGCTGCTGACTAAAACTGAGATTAGGAAGGGGCAAAGAAAAAACCGAGATTAGGAAGGGCAAACAAATGTACAGACAGATTATTTGCTTCCCAAAACTATTGCTGAGTTTCCTACTGTAGAATCCTCCTACAGCTGTAGTCACATCTGATCCTAAAGAAGTTGTGCCTATAGAGATAATACTTTGATAGGAAAAAAGGGATTTGCCAAGACCTATCAGTAGTAAGTGAGTAAAAAAAACCTGAAGAAACACTAATGAAATGAATGAAGAACCAAAAGGAAAAAGGAAAAACAAGTGCATAAAAAAAGAAATCTAGATTTATCAGCGGCTGTAAACAGGAAACAAAGTTCTAAGCTAGTAATTCCTATAGCAAAAGTAAAAGCCTCTCCATTTACACAAAGCTAAACGTGTAAGTACAAATTCTTAATTTCTTAATCTTACGACCAAACCTGCTTAACCATGGTTGCTAAAAAGCTATATTGTATATCCTATGATGCTTCAGGGTAGGACCTAAATTGCTGAATTATAGAACCTAATATCTCTGATCTTGATTATAAAAAAACTGACACAAATAGAATGCTCAAAAGATTGCCCAAATACTGAAATGTTTCAGAAATGATGATAAGTGAAATAACATAGGTGCTATAGGCATTGTATTAACTGATTGCTTCCTGCTTGATTTGATATAGGAAAATTATCAGATTTTCGCCACAAATATGGGGGGGGGGGCGTTGCTGTGCAAAAACAAACAAAAAATTGATGTGCAAAAAAATCAGATGCATGTACTGAATGAAAAAACTAAAAATACATTAGTGCACTCATATTAGTGTTTGTTAAACTAAAAATATACTAGTATGAGAACATCATTCTAGTGTTTGTTGCACACTTGGAACTACAAAATAGTTGTCCAACTCTATCTGGAACATTGATTCATGGTTCATGGTGCGTGAAAAACCAATGTGTTTTAATTCACAAGATCAACCAAGGGGAGCTAAAAAGGGCAGTGTATACATCTGGCAGCATTGGTTTAGTTGAGAAATACAGCTTACAACGATTACTGATATGTTTTAATTCAGAACTACATAATGATTTCTTGAAAATAAACGACATCATGAACTACTGGTTTCGGTGGCTAACGTGGGTGCTAACCAGTTATGCTAAATACTACAAACTTGCTTAACATGGGGGGCTTTTCTCTATATTATGTGTCCTACAATGCTTCATCGTAGGTTCTAAATTGCTTCATGAAAAAAAGAATACAGTAAAACATCAAAGCTGAAATGTAGTTACTGGTCTGGTGAATCTACTTGCATCTCACAATGATTGTCTAACGAAATCGTTTCATATGTACTAATTGCATCACACAACGATTGTCCTGTGAATCAATCGACATTTCAGTCTGTGGTCTAGACAGTAAAATAATCCTGCCCATCCATACTGGTGATGGAAAACAAAACAGTAGCTCACCTTTTTATATGCGCCTCCCACACCTTTCCTTCTGTTCTTCCTCCACTACAGTCTCAATCAATTAGTCTCAGAAAAGATCTTCCTCCACTACAAAAACCAAAGTGAAAAGAAATATAAATTGAGCACTAAAGTTAAAACTCAAAAAAAAAAGGCCGCTGATTGAGAAACCAAGAAAACCAACTTAAAATTTTAGTTGAATAAAAGATGGTCATACCATTTAAAAAAAGTTAGACAATGAAAAAATGGCAACAGGGGATTCAGATCCTCCTCTCTAGTTGTTTTTTGTGCACATTACAGGAAAACATGTTGTTGCTACTGCACGAAAAATGAATTATAGTACACTATATGCTATGATGACTATATTAGCTTAACCAAGAGGGATGCTATAAATCATACAAAATAGAAAATAAAAAGGATTTTATAAAGTTGCTAAATCATACTACTAGAATGCTAATATTCTATATTAAATGGCCTACAAATGCTTCATTCTGTGATCCTAAATTGCTTCATCATATCCTGTGTTGTTCCTGATCTATGATTGCCGATGAGTAAATGTGTTCCCGAGGTCCTATACTAAGAATCATATATCAGAGAAAAATAACATGTGTTCAATGTCAACAAAACTGATATGCTTCAATAAAAAAAATCTCGCACAAACCATATATATCGCCAATCAGACACAAGCAGTCAGTTGATGCATACCTTTCTGTGAGCCCCCTAAAAAAGCACCCCCTCCTCTCAGGTATTCTTCCACCACAGCAGTCAGATTGGTCGAGTAGGCGCTCAGAACTGGGTAGGAAAAAATAAAAAAAATACATCAGCATAATACAGGATGTGCTTAGGGATTTTGAAGGAACGAAGCCTCACCTTCGTGCAGGATAGGCTTGCAGTCTCCAATCAGCAAAAAACTCTATGAATGCAGCATGTGAAGAATGAAAAAATCAGGCGAGATTTAGAACCCAGGTATTGAAGGGATGAAACCTGACCTCCGTGCGTGATAGGCTTGCGCTCTCCGACCCAATCCGTGGATCCCGTGTCTCGGTTGCACTCACGCTGGCCCACAGCCCTACACCCCCACCGCGAAAATCCCCATGCACAAAACACAATTCGAAGGAAAATTAGATGAAATCGGGAGGTAAATGATGAAGAATAGATAGGGATTCAAGGAACAACCAACCAATTTGTGCCCTCCATGCTTCAATGTCTTCAATCTGTAGTTCCTTGCCACAGCTGATTGATGCATCCGACGATGCGGTGGAGAAATCACTGGGAGGAGGAGGAGAGAGACAAACCCTAGAGAGAGAGGGAGCCGGTGAAAATGAGGGGATGAAAGAGATAAACAGGGGCGCGACCCGATATTTGAACAGTTCCATGTCGATTAGTATGACTAGTGGGCTCGGTTCGGCTACCGTTCCTGGCTGTACGATGCTGCATGGGTGGTGGATCAGCCCGACCGTTCCAATCAACAAAAAGACAGCCGGCTTGATTATAGTCTTTACCGATATATATATAAGTAACACTAATGGGAGCCAACCAACCAGCCACGTGCCCACCTCCATCTCCCTCACAGCCAACCAACCAGCCACGTGCTCACCTCCCACCTCCATCTCCCTCCCACCTGACGCATGTATGCATGTAGATCCATCTTTTTGCTTTTTAGTTTTTCCGCGATAATTCTTCACATGAGAGTCCAATTCAGAAACGGTTTTCACCATAAGATTCGTGACATTTTTATGCACAATTTGAGATCCATTGTGAATATTTTTTTTGAATTTTTTGAATTCAAAATTTTATATGACCATAGATGCCCGGACGGCAGGTTTGTATGACCCGGACTACATGTTTGTATTACCTAGCCGACATGTTTGTAAGATCTGATCTATGAGTTTGCATGACTCGGACTGCAGGTTTGTATGATCCGCGATGATATGGTTCTATGACCCAGACTACAAAATTCTATGACCTGCGAGGCTGCGACAACAAGTTTCTATGACCTAAATGATAGGTTTCTATGAACTGGACAATAGGTTTCTATGACATAGACACTAGATTTCTATGAAGACACCGGAATTTGAATTTGAATACAAGTGTTAGTAGTCATATAAACAAGTGAGAATCATCCTATAAACATGAAATTTACATTCATGCACAAAAACTTCGCACGAGGATCTGATTCACAAACGGTTTTCATCATAATATGCGTGACATTTTTATGCACATTTTGAGATCCATTGTGAATATATTTTTTGAATTTTTGACGACAGATTTGTATGACCCGAACTGCAGATTTGTATGACTACATGTTTATATGACCCAAACTGCAAGCTCAACACGTAATGTCTAACGCACGACATCACAAAAGTCATAGAAAACAATATTAACAGTCATATAAACCAGTAAATACCATCATATAAACCTAAAATTTACATTCATGCACAAGTGTTTTGAGAGAGTACAATTTGTATCCTTAGCAGCGCCACCTACAACAAAAGCTCGGCACGAAGGCCGGCACACATAGACGACAGTGAACACATCCTCAGCATGTTCAGGAGCTTATAGTCGTTCTTGCCACGGGTCGAGCAGCACCTCTGGCAGCTTCGACTATGCACCAGCACCAGTCAAATGTCATAGAATCCTGTTAACACAATCATAGAATCAAGCAACTGAAATTTCTATGCTCAAAACAATGACGAGCCTATATATCACATCATTATTCAGGGGCCTAATTACAAAAAACTCAAGAATAGATAGTATCTATGCTCATATGCTAGCACATATATGATCAACAGCTAAGACGCAAACAAAGTTATTATCGTAGGCAATGAGGTTTCTATGCTCAAGAACAAGCATATATATGATATCCAAACAAATTCGACAAAAAATCGACTATGCATAGGTTTCTATGACAAAAACAATAGGTTTCTACGACAACTTCTACGGAATCCGTTGTGCCTACCAAAAGTCTTATAATCTTGTTATCACGGTCATAGAATCATGCATATGAGATTTCTATGCTCAAAACATAAGCATATATATGATCGAAAAAACAAGAGTAAAGAAATGTTGACAGCCATACGTATATATGATATGAATGTCACATCTCACAAAATGTTGGCAGTCATATAAACCAGCGAGGATGATCATATATACTTGGGAGGAAATCGTGTAACACATCACAATCATAGAATCAGGCAACTAGGGTTTCTATGCTCTGTCACAAGCATATATATTACCCAAAAGACAAACCTAACAGATGGATACTTATGGTCACGAGCATATAAACATATAGCCATAGGCATAGAAATGTTGTGCAGGTTATTTTTCAACATTTGAATCAAGTAGACAAAACTGACATGCCACCACACATGCATGCATATGACTTCAATCAACAGAGTAAAAAAAAGCTGGCAGTCATAAAAACTAGTGATAATGATCATACAAACTAGTGATAATGATCATATATACTAGAAAAAATCTGGGAACACATTCATATATCTCAACAAGACTGAATATGTGAGCAGGGACAGAATAAGTTTTCACACAGAATAGTATGTATGATCAAACAAGACTGAAAATTATTGGCTAGCATACAACCTCTCTTTGTAGGAAAGATTCCACGCTTTTTTTTTCGAAGGCATAGAAACAACAATAGAAAATCATATGAACATGCATCTCAAGAGGGGAGGATTATAGAAACATCACGTCTCCTGCTATGTGTTGCTTCCTCTCCTGGGCAATCTGTCTCCTACATGTGCATAGATGCAAGGACCAAATCAATTTGAGGCAGCGATTTAGTATGCTCAAATATGCAGAAACGATTTACTTTTTTTACCACCACAAGATCCAACAAGCAAAGTCCTAGTAGTCGAATCTATCACCAGCAATTCGAAGGGGAATATCATAAAAAACGAATTTTGGAGGTCCAAAATCACATCACCACTGCACCGAGATGGCAGCCGTGCGTACCTAGATGCCTGTGCGATACTTTGCAGGAGCCTACGCGACATCCACCGAGGAGGAATCACCTGATGCGACTTCACCACATGCAAAGAAGAATCGAGCCTGGACCCGGGCACAACTGATAAAGAGGATCGAATTGAAGTTTGCAATTTAAAACCAAACAAATTGGGGATGGAACTGCAGAACCTGGACCACTGACCGGCGGGGAACTGCAGAACCGTCCACTGCATCGACCAGGTCTGCACCACCTCGTTGGGGCGGAGCAGGCCGGGCCAGCCACCGGGTCCTCGCCGAGGTCCGCCTGCCGCCGGGGAATAGGCGGACCCACTAGGAGCCAGGGGCAGGCCGCGAGCCAGCCGGAGACCGCGCGCTGGGGAGGGCCCACCTGCTGCGCGCCTGCCGAGCATCCACCTCTGGCTCCCGTGCAGGGAGGTCGCCGGACCCGTTGCCGTTCGTCGCGGGCTTCCGCTTGGGGAGCTCGCCGGGGGAGGCCGGTCCAATAGCGGCTACCATCTGTGTTCGCGCCGCAGATCCCGGGAGGAGGGGGCGCCGACGTGGTGCGGCTGCGGCCAGCGAGGGGGCAGCGCCGGCCCCGTGTGCTGCGGCCAGCGAGCGACCGGAGGAGGATGGCGTCGGCAACGATGTGGCTGTCCGTCCGCCCGGTTGTGAGGAAAGAAAGAGGGAGGGGAATTTGAGAGGGTTGGTGGTGGGCCTGGGTCGGGACGGGTGGCTGATATTATATGCGCTCCACTGGGGGTCCATACGGTGGGTGAAGGTGGCTCGGTTGGACCGATGGCTGAATGGCGGAGCTGGTTGGAAGTCCTGTACTCCCAATATATATATTCTATATATATATAGTAGTTACCTATATAGGACAGGGTTATTCACCATACTGTGTGGTGAATAATATTTAGTGTCCCGACGGCGCTTCTGCCCGCAGCTTCCGGTGACGTAAAAAGCTAGTTGTTTGGATGCCGCGGTAGTAAAATCGCCTGTGCAGTTACCCCATCCATTTTAAATGCATTCATGTGCTGACCCTGATTCCTCACTGATTACTCAGCTGCCGGCGCAATAAAGCTTCCAGGCACGGCCGTAGGTCCGGCGAGCTCTGTAAGTTAACCACAAAATTGTTCCTTCCCGCTCTTAAGTAGTAAAAATGAATTGCAATGACTGTCAACACGCGATTTTAATGGATTTGTTGGTATGTTTCAGCTGACTCATGGGACTGATTAATATTGGTGTGCCGCCGCCGCAGCTCCGATGAGATCTCGTGGACGTAAAAACTAATTGTTTTCTATCTAACAGTAAAAATCATGTGGCAGGTGCATTAGGTATCTATTAATTGCGTGTTGATGGGCTTGCCATCAATTCCTCGATGATTCCATTAGTTACTGCTTGCATGCGCAGCATTTGGGAGCCGGAATTTTAAATTCGTCTCATGAGCCTAATCACATCAGTGTGGTTAAGATTGGATGTATGCATGAATTTGAATTGAAATTTCAGGATAGAGGCAACAAGAAAAAATTGAAAATTTTCACGATAGTTAATTCCCAATTGCAGGATAATAAAGAAATAAAAACAACAGCAAAAAGAAGGCGACTATCCTGGCATAGTTTGAAAATTTTCTAAACCCGAACGCGCATGACATCCTAGGGCTATTTTACTTGTTGCATTGATGAAATTACTGCTTATTGACCTGCTAGACCCATTTATCTATAACAACGTTGCACACACTGATGGAACATGCACTATGATCATAACAAGTAGAAATGTAAAATTATACAGTCTGCGCCAATATATTTTTCACTTGTTACTAGTATTTTCTAATTAACAAAGGAGAACATTTTTCTACAAAGGAGTAATGTACACATGTGAACAATTTACTCCTCGCGAGGAGTAAAAATGGATCCATTTATATGCCAATTAACTCCTTTTCGGCGGCGAGAGTAGAAAACTGATCCCTGAGGTTGACATGGTAACACAATTAATTATTTCATATTGAAACGAAGTTATTGAGATTTAGCCTATGAATCATGTAGATGTATTTATGTTGGTTCTTATGCTAGACTTCTTGCCTCATTCAAAATGTTTTGCCAGTCCCCGTATCAAATCAGGCACTATGCACTAATTATGTGGTTCTCAATGCAAGTAGTAGAAAACGTAAGCCAATCAATTTACTCCTTTTCGGCAAGGAGGAGTCAAAAACAGATGGAGGCTTTGCTGATATGTTTCACGCAGTTGTTTATTTCGACATTATAAGTAATTCCTTGATACAATTTTACTAGCTACCCACAAAATACAATTTAAGATGACATGACCGTAATAATCTTCTAAACTTCTTCTTGGCATCGATGAAATTAGTGCTGCTTGAGTAGACGAAAAAATCATAAGTGTTTAAATTATTTTTTGTATAATCAGGAGCAATTATTTCTATATTGTATTAATATAACTTCTCGAGTCACTAGTAGTAATATCACTCACAGTAAATATCGGGAGTAATTATCTTGGAACCATGTTTAAATTTTGCGTGCATACAAGACTCTCCCTAAAATATGCATGCAAGCAAGCATTAACTGAGCTTAAAAATCCATCAATCTCCCGCTGCAAGGGCGCGATTGCAGGCATACCTTTTGCCTACCTTTTATGATTCAATCATGATTCACCCCACTGCAACTTCGACCAATCGGATGAACCAGAAAAATATTTTGTGGCTTGAAAGATTGAACCAGAACAAAACAAAAAAACAAAAATTGTAGAAGCACGGTTGGCTCGGTGTAATCTCTCCCCCACACACGGTGGCAACCCTTTTCCTTGAGCGGTTCAGGGGCATCCTCCTCCACGTACGATGACGGTTCGCAGGAAGGGACGACAGTACCGCTATTACCGAATGATTAGAGTTTTATACTACTTCTTGGCATCGGAAATTATTTCTATTTGATAAGACCCAAAAACCACTAGTGTTTAAATTATTTTTCGTATAACCAGGAGTAATTATTTCTATATTGTATTGATATTACTTCTCGAGTCAATAACATAGTAAATATCACTCATAGTATTTTCTTCTCAGTATTATTCCTTTGATCGAAATATTTTTCTAAAGAATAAAAAAATCATGTTTGTACTACCCAAATGAGCTGTGTGTGTGGGGATAGGGGATGACATCTACGATGAAGACCATCAGTGCTGCCTGGTGAAGCCGTTGAGGAAGCCGATCTATACCAAAGAAATGTGGCAGATGGCTCCTATGTTGGACTAAACTGCGTGCAAGGATACACCGTCGCTAGTAGCATGGGGGGATTGCATCACAAGGCTGGTCCATGCTGCCGTCGTGGGTAGTAAGATTGAGGCCAAGCATCATGGAGGAAGTTGTGTGCTCAAGCTTTTTCTCGCTGCATCCAAAGCTTCCTGGCCTCCCTCCACGGCTGGATACAACCCAAAAGAATCTCAGCTCCACGGTAAAACCAAATTTGCAATAGAAAAACTCAATCCAAATTATTACCTTCACGAATAGAAGATGATAAATAGCCCACACCGCTGCTCCCCACCGATTGGAGCCTCCGCCGCCAGTAGGGAAATTTTAATTTTGTGGGATGGTGTTGTGATTTACGGTTGCATGTCTTTTTTATGACGAGTTTGGAAGCTTGGGTGCTCGGTTGGGCGGTGCTCTGCCGGAGTGTTAAACGGCCAGGTAGAATGCTCAATGTGAGAAAAAAAGATGGATCGAGAGGAGAGACAAATGAAGGAAAGACATGCAATTTTTTACCTTTATAACTATTCGGTATGCAACGACTTGAATTCTAATAAATTTTTGAACCGTGCATGTATGCATGCAGAGTTGATTAAGCTAATTAATTTGATTCCAATGAAGTACATGCATGCGGGTTGGTCGAAGGAGTAAAATTCGAAACTAATTACGGTTGTAGAATTTAACGGCTTGGGACGGAGTACTAGCATTCCGTCAGGATTGTTGATTGGTAAACTCCTTAAGCTCATGCATTTACGTGCTAATTATTTCCTTAATGCATTTATGTGCTAATTGACATTTATATGCTATACTGATGACCGAAATAAATTTGTTGACATGCGGATGTCACGTGAATGTGAATGCTAGAGACCACAGAATATTTAATGCATAATTATAGGTCCATGCAATTAATCCCTGGTAAGGAGTAAATATTGGAAGCATTTCACAATTGATTACTACTAGCATCACAACACGCCATGAGGGTGTTGAATATTAATCAACACCCTGCCCTATGAATAGTAGCTACATATGTGTGTGTGTATATATATATATATATATATATATATATATATACACACACGGAGAGTATACTCTGCGGCCGGTCGTAGAATAACTTATTCTGTAGCCAGATCAGTCAACCGCACCAACCAGGCCACTTGGGGCAGCGCGTGCCGGTTTTGGAGCACCCACGGTCATGCGTCCTAATTAAATAGCGCTAATTACTTTCAGCCGAGTTGTGCTAGCGAGCCATGCGTACGAAGGCAGGGAGCCGAGAGGCAACCGAGCTATATGTGCTGAGCTTCCGTAAAAAAAGCAACGTGCAGTTACTCAGTGCGTGATTAACGTTGCAGTTACTACATTGTCAAAAAATTAACGTTGCAGTTACTATTAAGCAAACCATGCCTGCCCATTGTTCTGTGTACACGTGCCGAGAGTGAACAACCACATGGTTACGAGAAAACAAAGAGCAGTGCACAATGTTTGAACCACGTATGGATCATATATTATATTTTTGTTTATGCACCATACAAGTGCGAAACTGGTCACAAGAATGCATACAAAATATACTTGGATCAGTTGATAAGTAGTAGGGGAGTTACGGTAGATAAGGCATCACATATTGATAAGGATTTACTATATTTTATGAATTGAATGTACAATGAAATAGTTACGAGAATCCAAATGGCTCACCAGTTACCACAATTTAGCATCAAAGGTAATCTGAGAAATATGTTACTATAATAAGAAGACAAAATCAGGTTGAAATAGGTGCGGTAATTCAAATAGCTTGGTATGGTAGTAATTAGGATGCAGAGTTACGAGGCCAAATGCATAGATATATTGTAGTAACTCATTTACAGAGATTACTATAAAAATCCAATGGTGTGCAAAGGGGCATGTATTGTAGTAAATCATTAACAAAATTATCGTAAATCCCAATTGCCTAGTTTTGCAAGGAATAGACCAAGTAATTCATATACGAGGCACTCATTTTATGAACTAGTAAATCATTTACAGAAAAATACTTGTAACAAAATATATGGCGCATAGCCGCATACAACGGGCATACAACCTGCATGCATCCTGTAGAGACAAAATCAAGCATTGATGGAGTACGTCGTAATCAAAGCTTGGTTGGTTTTTCCAACCCGTAATCAAAGCAGCAATTAAATAGGATTGATGGTGGGTAGTAGTGTAGTACCTTGGCTTGCTGCGTGGCTCGGCTGTATGTGCTAGTTGGGTCTGGCCACAGAATAGTTATTTTGTGGCCGGCTACAAGGTAATAGTTCTATATATATATATAGGATAACTCCATTCTACTCCCGGGTGTAGTTACTCCCACGTTCAAAAAAGCACTTTGCCTATATGTACATACCTATTTATCAATTGGAGTGTGTAAACATACCTAAAATAAAATTTATCAAAGTGATAACCATGAAAAATTTTTAGTGAAACTAATAATTTTTTGCACCTTGTGATGTATGTTATTTCCTATATTGAAACATGAGTTCGGTCACTAACTTTATGTTTCCTTACACATAAAAAAAATAGTATGTCCACATACCACTTTTAAAAATCAAGTATGTGTGCATACTTTTTTTAGAAACCTCAAGTATGCAAAGATACCTTCTAATTTGGATGAGCCAAAGGGATGAAGTGGCAGTACTTACTGAAGCGATCCACCACGGTGAGGATGACGGATTTCCCGTGAACCCATGGGAGAGCTTCAATAAAGTCCATGCCAATGTCCGCCCAAACCGTCGACGGCACCGGAAGTGGCACAAGCAGGCCGACCGGTAGGAGGTGCTCCGACTTGTAGCGTTGGCACATGGCGCAGGCGCGGACGTAGTCCTGTACGGCGGCGCGCAGATTCGGCGAGTGAAAGTCCCGGCGCACGCGGTGGAGGGTGCGCTGAATGCCCTCGTGTCCGTCGTCGTGGATGGCGGCCACCAGCTCGAGCAGCAGCGGTGATGCGGGCGGGAGGTACAGGTGCCTGGAGAATGCCACCATACCGTCCACCAGGGACCACGGCGCCTGTCGCAGGTCGGGCAGGATGTCGTCGTGGATGGCACGGAGGGCCGGGTCCGTGTCCTGCGCGGCTCGGAGGCGGTCAAGGATGTCGAAACGCGGCGCAGTCAGAGCCATGCATCCGGCCTCCTCAGTATCTCGTCGGGACAGAGCATCGGCGACGATGTTGAGACGCCCCGCCTTATACTCCACCGTGAAGTCGAAGCCCAGAAGCTTGCCCACCCAATGGTGCTGTGGGATGGTGGCCAGGCGTTGATCCAACAAAAATTTCAGGCTGTAGTGGTCGGTGCGCACCTGGAACCGGCGGCCCCAAAGATAAGGCCTCCAATGGCGGACGACTAGAACCAGGCCGATGAGCTCGCGTTCGTAAGCCGCGAGGGAGCGATGGCGAGGCGCGACGGGCCGGCTGAAGAAAGCGATCGGGTGCTGGTCCTGGAGAAGCACGGCGCCGAAACCGTGGGTCGACACGTCGCACTCGACCACAAACGGCAGAGCAAAGTCCGGCAAGGCGAGAACGGGCGCCGTCGTGATGGCCGTCTTGAGGGCGTCGAAGGCTGTCGTCGCCTCGTCGGTCCAGGAGAACCCCTCTTTGCGCAGGAGGGCGGTGAGCGGCGCGGCGATGACGCCATAGTCCTGCACGAATTTGCGGTAATAGCCCGCGAGGTGACCTTCTCGGTGGGCGATTGGGTGCTGTTCTGCCTTCGCCAGCGCGCGCCGGCCTCCCTCCAGGTGCAGACTTCCGGGAAGCTGAGGCCTCGGTTCTATGGGCCGTACAAAGTCAGCGCCGTCATCAACCCCGTCGCCTACAAGCTGGAGCTTCCGCCGCGCGCCTGTCTGCACGACGTCTTCCACGTCGGCCTGCTGAAGCCTTTCAAGGGCACTACGCCGGATGCTCCGCCAGCCCTGCCTGAGCTTATATATATATATATATATATATATATATATATATATATATATATATATATATATATATATATATATATATATATATATATATATATATATACATATATATATATTGGGAGTCAAGGGCTTCCAATAATATTGGAAGCCCCAGCCAACCCAACCACATTTGGTCCAATCCAACCACCTCCCCACCTAGCATGGGCCCGCACCACCACCACCCTCCTCTTTTATCATCCACTCGGCCGCGGCCCACCACCCACCGCCTCTCCCTCCCCTTTATTTCAAAATCCCGCACCGTGGGTCCCACCAGGCCCAGATCGACCTTATCTGCGGGTACGGTGCCCCCCACTCGGGCCACCACCCCACGCCCACCCGAATGAGTTTCCTCTCCCACCCACCTACCCCCCTCTCTATCGATCCAAATCGGCGGCGACGCGAGGGAGCTCCGACGGCGCGTGGGACCTGGCGACGGCGGCCCCAAGCTCGGCGGCGCGAGGGAGCTCTGGCGGTGCGTGTTGACCTCGCAACCCGGGGCCTGGCGACCATCCCGCGTTGGACGGCTGGAGCACGCTGTTGCGGCGGACGACAGCGACGGGGAGCGGCGCCCGCGGGGACAGGAGGGCGTGGGGAGCTCCGCGAGATCCCGTCTGACGACGGCCAGCTCATCCTGCTTCGCGACGTCGACCCTTCGGCGCAGGCAGGAGGAACTGCGCATCTTCTTCCCGGTGGCGAGCACGGCTACGGCTTGCATGCGGTCTTCCCCGGTGGAGGTGGAGGTGGCGCCGTTCTCCGGTGGGCTCGCGGCCTGCCCCTGGCCGCGGCGCTGCCCCGTCTCCAGAGGAGGTGGCGGCGGTCCCCGCGCCGGATCTGGCGACCTCCTGCAGCACCAGCTGCGGCGGTGGCGAGAACCTTCCCCAGCAGCGACAGGGCGTCGACCTCCCGGCGTCGGGAAGCCACGCCGTGGTGCGCTCGGCAAGGTCCCTGTCTCCCCTCCACTGGCTCCATGCGGCGGCCTACACGGCTCCACGCGTTCGCGTCCTCCATGTTCGCGAGCTGCCCGGCCTCCACCACCGTCGCATCCGGTGAGCTGCGGCACAGGAGAACGAGTGGCAGGACAGCTCGGCGTGCTCGCCAATGGCGACGGGGTGCTCGGTCGGCTGTTGGAGCGTCCTCGACCATCGAGGATCTGGCGTCCCCTACGGCGCGGCGAGCAGCCTCCTCGTTGGCGGCACAGCGAGCAGCTCCTGGGCAGCGGTGCGCGCCAATGAAAGGGAGCGGCGGCGCAGGCGGAGCAGCCCCGGCCGGGCGAGCGTGACCCCCGACGACAAGCTCCAGGAGACGACCGGTGTGGGCGAGCTCCCCGGGGGCGCCTCGGCTCCTGATGGATTGTATGATGCTTTTTTTGTGGATCTGGATTGTATGATGCTTGGTTGTTCACTGTCGTCCATGTCTGTATCCGTTGTGCGGCCATGGAGCCATGTTTTCAGGATTGTATGACTGACTTACCAGGATTGTATGACGCTTGGTTGTTCACTGTCGTCCATGTGTCGACCTTCGCATCGAGCTTGTTGAAGGTGTCCTGCTTTGGATTTGGACATAGAACTTGTCTTTTTTTGGCATAGATAAAAACTCTTGTGCATATGATGTTAATTTTATGTTTGTATGATGATTCTTACCGGTTTATATGACTGCCGACACTACTTTCTATGGCTTCTGATGTGTGATGAGACATTATATCAATTTCGAATTTTAAACTTTGATTTTGTTGCTGGTGTCGCTGCCTTGGATTAAAATTATTTTTCATAGATCTCGAAACTTTGTTGAATGAAAGAAAATTCCATGTTTATACGATGGTTCTAGTTTGTTTATATGACAGTCAACACTTGTATTCAAATTTCAAGTTTTATGGCTGCATGTGTTAGATTTATATGCTTGCATGTGTCACGTGGTAGCTGCTTTAGGTGGCATGTGTCAGTTGATTCACTTGTATCCTTATTTGAATTTTTTTAAAAAAACAAGCGGCTAAACATTTATATGCTCGCGTCGTTGGTTTATATGCTAACTTCTATATGTTTCTTTGCTCGAATCCATATATTTCTATGATCTGTGTGGTAGGTTTCTATGACCCGAAGACATGTTTCTATGGTCCATAATGTCATAGAAACTTGTTGCCCGTGTCAAAGGAATTTCTTTTTCGGGGTTATAGAAACATGTGGTCCGAGCCATATAAACTTGCCGTCTGTGTAAAAAAAGAGCTTTCATTAGGGTCATACAAACTTATTATCCAGGACATAGAAATATGTTGTCGAGTTCATACAAACATACCATCCAGGTCATAGAAACGATTTTGACCCTCCCATCAAAGTTTGTCAATGAATTTAAAATCCGTGTCATAGAAATTTGTTGTTTGTGTCACATAAACATATTGTTCCGGGTCATATAAACATGCAGTCCTATCATATAAATCTGGTTTTCTTAAAAAAAATCATATAAATCTGGCACCCAGACTGACCGTGCGGCGTGCGTGGGCGGCAGTGCGGCGTGCGTGGGCGGCGTGGGGCCCGAGGGGCGCGGCGCGGGGGGCAGCGCAGCAACACGGGGGCGCGTGGCAGCGCGGGGCTGCGTGGGGCGCGCGGGGCCCGGGGGCCGCGGGGGCGCGTGGGAGCAGAGGGGTCGCGCGGGGCCCGGTGGGGCGCGGGTGCCGAGGGTGGACGGGGTGGCGCGCGTGGGGTGCCTGGTCGGGCCGGTTGTTGGAAGCCCTGGGCTCCCATTAGTCTTACTATATATATACACACACATATGCCTTCAGTATTAGGTTAAATTTGATGGTGTAAACTTTTATCTGATAGGCCAGAAACAATCGTGATCTCATTTTTTATATTTTTTTGGTGCTTCCAGGAATAATTACATTTTGTGATGCTGATTTTTCTACAGGTTGATGACTGTGTTAATGTACTATGCTTCCAGGAAGCATGTATTAGTATTGTGCTTCATGTTGATGGCTGAAGTCACCACCCTGGGCATGGTGCTGTTGGATACTTTTTGAAGGACCGGAACGGCGAACCAGAGAGGGGGGAGTGAATTGGAGCCGATAAAAATTCTACTCAAGAATTCGGCCTATGAACCTAATTTCACTCGGACACCTCCGCAAGCTTCTCTTGCCAAGTTCACATAGCCACTGGAGTGCTACTGAACCTAGGAGCAAGATCCAACCAACAGCAACACACAACACGCAGCGGAAAACAACACGAAACTGCTGCTGGCAACCAAAACCGGTCAAGCCGGTTTCTGAAACCGGTCAGACCGCTTCTCTGGGACTTAGCCTCTCGCAGGCAGGGAAAACCGGTCAGGCCGGTTTTGTCCAGGAAATCCCCAAAAGACCTTCGAGACCAAAACTGCCCCAAACCACCTCAGGAACCTCTCCACCTTTGAACAAGAAAAGCCATAGCATAAACAAGACTCTCCTGCCCAAAAACCTTCACGACAGCCCACTGGGGCTAAACCGGTCAGACCGGTTTGGGAAACCGGTCAGGCCGGTTTTGCCTGGACAGTCGGGAAGAACTCAGCCCACGGGAAAAACCTACCCTTCACCTCGATCGATCTCCCGATTCATTCCACAGATCAAAGTGAGACTTTGGGGATAGCTGGGGTACCTCGTGGGCTACCTTTGGCTAGAAGCTCGGTCCCCAAAACCTACTCAATCAAGAGGAATCGGAAGTCAACCCTCAAGAACACCTTCCCATGGAATCCACCGAAAACCACGAAATTGAAGCCGTTCCGGATGGTTTGTTGGAGCAAGATCACCAAGCAAAGAGGCACAAGGTCCTCATACGTGACATCCAACAAGAATCCCTCAAAGAAACACCCCCAAAACTTCCCCATGGAAATTCCAAGAAAAGGCCCCGAAAATCACCAAAAAGGAAAAACGGGAAGAACACAAACAAGCCTTGAGGAACCACGCCGAATCAACTATACATACCATAAAGGTTCATACAAGGTCTAGCTTCCGCCCGATCATCCTTCCCTCTCACAAGATCTCACCATGAAGCTCTCAAGCTAGACCTAGGAATCCTAAGGAAAATAAGAAGGAAAATAGCAAAGGGAAAATGAGCTAGGGTTCCAAGAGATGGCTGCCATCCTCTCACCACTTGGGTTATATGGAGGCAAGCCGAAAGACTAAAATACCCCTAAGGCCTAAACTAGGATACATGCCCACCAAGGGCACTTTGGAAAATTGTCTTCGTAACACCATCGGACGGATGCCCGGCGACCGCACTTCGCTTAGCCTCGACGCAAGCCTTGCGATCCCGACGCGTGTCCTCCGCTTCGAAGCTTCCGGCGCCCTGCGACCCCAAACCGGTCAGACCGGTTTCCCAAACCGGTCAGGCCGGTTTTGGCCTGACAGCCACGCCCGGTCTTCGGCCTCGGCTTTGTGGCTCAGCCGAGTAACCCAGTGGTTTTCTGGTGAACCACCGCAAACCCCGCGAACTTGATGTAACCTCCGCCAATCACCACTCATGACTCGGCTCCCATGAAGTCCCGGCTCGACCTTGGTTTTGAGGCTCAACCAAGAAACCGTCCACCGACTTCATCTTGCTGTTCTTGCCACCATGCGGCCCGCACTTGACCCCGCTGGCCACCGGGTCCCTCGAACCAAGCCTACTTGTCTTCTCCACACCTGGAGGCCTCACCGGCGACGACCTTTCGCGCTTGTTCTTCACCTGCACCAACACCAGTCAAGCCGCAACTTGCACCTGCAATACTTAGCCAAGAATCAGTCCACACAACGTTGTCAATCACTCATCACACCAGGAAGCGACCATCCACCGGTCCTCGAATCACACATGGTCCTCACTTTTGATATAAAGGACATGTAAATTCCACAATGCTTGGCTGTTAAAGTACTGGTTCTAATTAGAAATAAGCAGAGTATTGTATTTGATTAATATGCGGCCCAATTATTTGTAACACACCATTTTTTAACTGGCTCGTGGTTTCGACACACATGTGGGGATGATGAATGGGATTGACGCCGGATGATAAAACTAATTTACTTGTAGATACATTGTTTCACTTTTTTAGTTTATTTATTTATTTTTAGGCAGAGTTTTCTGAAAATACTATTAATCTGACCGACATATTTGGTTAAACAAATGGACTGAAGTATGACTTTATGGAGATTATCCCCTTCTCAACTTGATTTGCATCTTCTGTATGTTTTCATTAGATATTCATAGCTGTTATCGATTCTTTGCTGAATTTCTTGTTGCCTTTTTAAATTTGATTGGCCAGTTTTTTTTCGAAAACTTTCAGCACTTGGAGACCACAAGCAGCAACAACTAAATAAAAATCTTTCTTGGTTATTCACTTAAATATCTTTAATTTTTATCAATTACCTCACTTCAAGTTCTACCATAAGTTTGCTAAGATGGTGTTGTGATATTTCTTTGCTCTTAAAGTTTGTAAATGTAGGTGGCTAAATTTGGTGGTCTGATGAACCTATGTTTTAGTGGGTAGAATGAGAGCTTGGCAAGAAATTGATTTCATCATTTTTATTGTTTGCTGTCATATGACTTAGCACTTGTTGAAAAAATCTGAACATAATTTCAGATTGCTGCCTACTACTAGCTTCATGGCCACTACTGGGTATATAATTTAAAATTACTATATTTTTTAGAGCTAACAGCTTCACATCCTCGTTGTTTTCTATCTGTGTCGAGCTAATCTCACTTCTTTTCAGACCACAATAGCTTCACATCCTGGTTATTTTTTAGAACTTCTTTTGTATCTGTGGCTGATCCTGGTTGGAAACTATGTTTTGTTACACATTGACATCAAATGGAGCTATGTCAAATAAGACTGGTAAGAACATTGGTTAATATTGCTTGTTTAGAGTGCAAATGTTCAGACATGCATCATTTTTAGTTTTTCCAATGTACAAGTTCTTTTGGAAGAAACTACTTTTATTCTGATTCATAAGATGCATATCCTTAGAATAATTAGTGATGAATAGGTGCAATATTATTCTAATTAGTGTGATAATGATTTATTTTAACTTCCTTTTATCTTTACCTTTTTTGTTTACAATTCTAAGCAGAGATGTTTGTTGTTCGGGGCTCGTACATTTCATTGCTAGAAGTAGTTGTTTGTCGTCTTCTCTAGCTTATCTTAGAGATATGTGGAAGATAGTACTGAATTTGCAGCCATTGTAGAAATGCTGAGCTGCATTTGTAAATATCTTCTGGGAATGTTGGTTTTGTAGCCATTTGACAGGTTTCGAGTGTGTTTCCCTTCAATCTGTGTTCTTGTAGAATCTTTATGCTTTTATTTTGTAAAACTGGATCTGTATGGTTTCGTCCTTGTCTATTCTAGCTACTACGGTCTGGTGGCTTATAGTGCTTGCAAACGCTTCTATTAAGTCAGCTGTGGTGTACTGCCAGTTTATTTATAGGTGGATTAGTTTTTGAATAAAATCAATGATCTATCTTATGATTGTAGCTACTCAGGTATGTTAATGTTGAGATGTGATGTTCGAGGGAGAGAACTGGAGATGCACAAAATTGGATAGGGGAACGGGATGGCCACACGTGGTTTTAGGTGCGAAAAGGTAGATAGTTTCACACTTGGTTCTAGAAGGAGAAATGTAGATAGTCTTGGTAATGTCATCTCACTTGATTAGTTCTTGGTAATACCCAATTCTTGGGTACCAATATTTTTTGATTGGCAGCACTCATGGATGCACTTTTGCTGCAATCAAGTGTTTCTCCTTTATAATTCTTTTTTTAAACCATCATATGTGTGATGGCATTGGCAATGTAAGGATTTTGATACTATCAATTTGTTTGGAATATCTTGATATAATAGATTTAAGAATAATGTCCGCATCCAATCTGAATCTGAATTTTGTAGATATGGATAAGAGTTTTTGACATCCATGAGGATATGGATAATCTGAATCCGATTATGTGTGGACAGAGATTATGATATGTTGTTAACGTAATCCGACAGATATGGATTATTCAATAATTGAACATGGATGATTCGAAGGTTGTAATAGGATATCTGACTACTACGACAAGCCTAATACGGTCCAAGGCTCATACACTATTGTAGCGAACATGGCCCCATTTGCTATTTGTTCGACTTGATTTTAGTGATTCATGCTAACACAAGCAATGAGACTAACCACATTGTCTTGCATGTCTTTGTAGGCATTCTTAGGTCCCATGGATATTACCACAAGTTAACATACCATGCCCAAGTTAACATACCATGCCCAAGTTAACATACCTTGCACATGTTAAGTTACTCATAGCAAAAATGAGGACTCAATATATATTTTGAGGCTATAAGTGATGGCATATTAAGTATGTTAAGTTGAAGTAATGACAAGTTGAAGATGCGAAGAAAAGGAAGGAAAAAGACACCGTCGGATGAACCGATGGTACCCTAGGAAGAAGCGTCGGAGCACTTGGTACACTGCGCAGAGGCTGGAATCAACAGGCACCGTGGATGAACCGACGGTCCATTTTATAGATGCGCCGGATGAATTGCAGAGGAGAAGCGGCGAAGTCAGAAGCATCGGATGAACCGACGGTCCATTAGAGGGTACCGTCGGTCTATCCGATGACCAAGTTTAAACAAGACTGAGATGCGCCAAGACTGGGGTAGTAGCACCAGATGAACCGACGGTGGAGCAGCGGTTCATCCGACGGTCTCGAAGAAACTAACAGTAAGGTTTTTGCCGCGAGGTCTTCAGCACCGGATGAACCGACGGTGCGTCGAATGAAGCGTCGGAGCAATTGTGTCAACGGTCATGTGCAGTGGAGGGCAACGACTAGTAGCACCGGATGAACCGACGCCTGGAAAAATCATAGCGTCGGATCATCCGACGTTAATACTTTTAGCAGCTTTTAGCCAACGGCTCTTTGGACACCTTGGGCTATTTATACCCCCTCCACTCACCCATTTGAGGTTGCTGGATTGTGTGGAAGTGAAGAGGAGTGCAAGACACTTAGAAGATCATATCCAAGCCATCCAAGTGCTAAATTGCTCATCCATAGACTTGCACAAGCTTTGTGTGTGTGTGCTTAGTGCTAGGCTTAGCTTAGAGCTGAGTGAGTGCAAGGTTGTGCCAACCTTGTGAGGTGATTCTTGAGTGAATCAAGTTGTACAAGGTGCGCCGGAAGCCTTGGGGCCTAAGTGGCTCACCGGCAATCGTCTTCGACCCTCCGGATTGGTGTGGAGTGGCGAGGACACTTTGTGCGGGAGACGTGGAGACCCCCTTCCTCGGTGAAGAAGCTCCATAGTGGAGGCGGCATCAAGGTGACTAAGGGAGCTTGGCGAGTGCCTAAGTGGCGAGCCTTTGTGGCGAGTCAAGTGGTGCTCTTGGGAGAGACTTGGTGACTGGGAAGCAATACTCTTGTGTGAGTGCTTCAACAACGTGGACTAGGAGTGGCTTAGTGCCTACCGATACCATGGGATAAATTGCGTGTCAAGAGTTTGCTTTCTCTCATCCCTCTTTACGTTTCCGCATTTACTCTCTTGCAATCCTTGCTTGCCTTTACTTTCCTACAGTAGCATCATGCTAGGATTGGCTATAGGTTGCAAAACTTGTTTTGGGATGAGGGTTTCACACTAGATCAACCTTAGATTGCACATCTAGATAGATTTGATCTAGTTTTACTTTATGCAAAAGTAGTGAAGCCATAGGTTAAGGTTTTAAGTTGCCTAATTCACCCCTCCCCCTCTTAGGCCACGAGCATCCGATTCCTTACAAGTGGTATCAGAGCTGGGACTCACTTCCTTCATAAGGAAACGCCAATTCAATTGGTAAATTGTGAAAATCAGCTCATTGGAACGGTTAGGCTTCACCGCCTAGTGAGTTGCTCTATTGAGGTATGAAAGGGGTGGATACCTTAGGTTTGGCTCCACATTTCGATGGCACAGGATATCCTCAGTGGAAGGTTCTCATGGAGGCCTATCTCCAAGCAAAGGACCTTGATGTTTGGAGAGTCACCGATGAGGGCGTGAAAAATGGTACTAAGAAGGAAAAGCAATTTGATGTTATTGCTAAGAGTATCATTTTGTCCTCACTAGATGTAGGTGTTTTCAATAGAGTTTTTACTTGTGATAATGCTTATGAGCTATGGAAAATCATCAAGGAGCGAAATGAGGGCTCAAAAGAAGTAGCTAATGAATGCTACGGTTGCCTCCTTAAGGAATTCAATAGCTTCAAGCAACTTGAAAATGAAAATGCCGAATCTATGTACTCATGTCTAAATGTTCTTGTCAATGAGATCAATGCTTTAGGTGTGAAGAACATCACGGACTTGAACATCAACCGCAAGATCATTCAAAGTCTCCGGAAGCCCGATTATGACTTGGTGAAAGCTATCATCTATGAGAAGAAGCTCGAAGAATTGAAGCCACCTCAAATCTTGAGCAAGATCATGACACATGAGCTTCAACTCATGCCCAAGTCCAAGAAGGCGTCCCAAGAAAAGCCCCAAGAACCATCTTCTCCAACCACCAGCCATGCCCTCTCAAGCCAACAAGAGAAGGTGATGAGTAGGATGGCTACTCATGGAAGCTCAAGCGAAGATGATGGTGACGATGAATACTCCTCAAGTGATGAAGAGACCGAGTCCATGGTGGCCATGTACGTGAAGATCTTCAAGTATGTGAAGAAAATCAACATGTACGGCTACAACATCCACTTGAGAGAAGGGCGTCATCATCAACACATCAAGTTTACCAAGATCAAGCACAAGCCCAAGAAGAAGGTGGTCAAGGAGAGGAAGCCAAGGCAAGAAGCAATTGTCGCCGTCCGTGAGTGGACAAGTGGTGGATAATCAAGTTCTTGTAGCTCAAGTGATGAATCAAAAAAGAACTTCACCACCCGCTTCATGCAAGGTCCTTCATCATCACCACACATGTGCCTTATGGCCTAAGGTATGGAGAGCAATGTAAGTGATGATGAATCCGACACCACCTCTCTCGATGATCTTGTTGAGCTAGTTCATGAGCAAAAAGGAATACTTAAGAAACAAGCTAATGAAATTAAAGAACTCAATGCTCTCAATAATCTTAGTGCGACCCTTGCTACAAATTATGAACATTTATTGTGCAAATTCAAATTGCTTAGCAAGGAGTGTGATGAGCTAAAATCTAAGCTTGAGAGAAATGAGATTAAAACAAGTGATTCCTTTGAGCTTGATGAATCATCTATCCCTTGTGCAATTTGAAGGACCGAACTGACGACCAGAGAGGGGGGGGGAGTGAATGGGAGCCGATAAAAATTCTTCTCGAAGGAGATGACTTCTCCAACAAGATGAACTCGGTCGGGTACCCAAAATCACACGCTCCGCACACAACCTTCCGTTTACCAAAACCACATAGCCACTGGAGTGCTACTGGTCCTAGGAACAAACACCACCTACAGGCACAACTTCTACACACACACGGCAGAGGAAGCAACTCGGAAGCTGTCTGCCTGGAGGGGGCGGTTAGACCGGGTATGGGGGGCGGTTAGACCGCCTCCACCTGGTAACCAAGAAATCCTCTGAAACACCTCTTCCGAGCTCCAAAACTCTCAACGGTTCCACCCACTGGATTCTCTGGTCAAGGCCAAGCTAGCTACCAGAAAATCTTGGCGAAAACCAAAACTTCACCCAAGGGCCTAGGAGCGGTTTAACCGGCTCACAGGGGTGGTTTAACCTCCTGTACCCAGCAAGGAACAGAACCTAAGAACTCCTAGCAAACAGCACCGAAACAGACCCCAATTTCACCAGAACGCTCCTCTGATCAAGGCGAATGAACTCACAGAGGAAAATCCGGCAAAATCAAAACTTCCACCTAGGAGACCCAGGGCGGTTAGACCGCCCCCTATGGCGGTTAGACCACCCCTCCCAGAAAACCTGGCCGCAGGTCAAACCTCAACTTCCCATCACCCGATCTCTCAATTCACCCTACGGATAGCAGCGAAACTTCGGGGATACCTGGGTTACCTCCGGGGCAACCTCTCCACCAAAGGAATTGTCCCGAAACGCTCTCAATCAAAGGGAATTGCGGATCTTGGCCCTCTAGGTCATGAACTCGAGCAACTCGAAAAACCACCAAATCGAGGTCGATTCAAGGGAGTTCTTGGGGCAAAGTCACTAGCCAAAGAGGCACAAGGTCCTCATACGTGACATCCAAAAAGAATCCCGCAAGAAATCACCCTCAAAACTCCGCCAAGAAAATCACAAGAAAGAGCTCCAAAAATCACCAAAAAGACAAATGGGAGAGGCAACACAAGGCCTTGAGGAACCACGCCGAATCATCTATACATACCATGAAGGTTCATACAAGGTCTAGCTTGTCACCCGGTCATCCATCCCTCTCTCAAGATCTCACCATGAAGCTCTCAAGCTAGTCCTAGAAATTCCTAAGGAAAATAGGAAGGGAAAAAGCAAAGGGAAAATGAGCTAGGGTTCCAAGAGTTGGCTGCCATCCCACAACTCAAGTGTTTATATGGGGCAACCAAAAGACTAAACTACCCTTACTAGGAACTAGGGATTCATGCCCCTCAAGGGCAATTTTGGAAGTCTTCAGTTCAGCACCATCGGACGGATGCGCATCCACTGCAAGCCTGCGTAGCTCCAACGCAACTCTTGCGATCATGTCGCGTGTCCTCCGCTTCGAAGCTTCTCGGCGGCTGCGACCCGGGCGGTCAGACCGCCCCCCTGGGCGGTTAGACCGGCCCCAGGAGGTCTAACCGCCCCTCTGGGGCGGTTCAACTGGCCTGGTCGGCCACACTCCTCCGTCGAGTCTTCGGCCTCAGTTTTGTGGCTCAACCGAGTAACCCAGTGGTTTTGTGGTGAACCACTGCAAACCCCACAGACTTGATGTAGCCTCCGCCAATCACCACTCATGACTCGGCTCCCACGTAGTCCCGGCTCGACCTTGGTTTTGAGGCTCAACCAAGAAACCGTTCACGACTTCGTCTTGCTGTTCTTGCCACCATGCGGCCCGCACTTGACCCCACTGGCCACCGGGTCCCTCGAACCAAGCCTACTTGTCTTCTCCACACCTGGAGGCCTCACCGGCAATGACCTTTCGCGCTTGTTCTTCACCTGCACCAACACCAGTCAAGCCACAGCCTGCACCTGCAATACTTAGCCAAGAGTCAGTCCACACAACGTTGTCAATCACTCATCACACCAGGAAGCGACCATTGTTGACGGGTGTTAAGTTCCACTTTTATGCCGTCAACTCCTGCATAAAATAACTAAAAAGTGAGCATCAACACTAGGTAGGGCTTTATACTGACAATCTCCACAAGTGTTCGTGTTTCTAGCTTTTGTTGCAGGGCACACCGAAATGCGTGCTAAATGGTACAGTTGAGAGCAACTGATCTAATGGCTTATATAGGACGTCGTCATAAACAACCTCAAATGCCAATTTATAGTGCACCATTGCGAAGAGCTCATCGACACGATCGAAACGGATATATTATTTGCCTACATCGTAGTTCGTATGCATGAGATATGAAATAAACAAACAAATGATTGATGACGTCACCTGGGGCCCACACCTCGTCACGCGGGACCCACCAGCGGGGCCCACACCTGGCGCGGGTCCACACCACATCAGCAGCATGGGGCGCTTGGACAAGTGTGGCTGCAATGGGTAGCTTCCCAGAAGCTTGCACCGCAAGATTCAGTAGCTTACGCAGGAAGGAAGCCGCCTCAAGCTTCTTCTCACGCAAGATACAGCAACTTGGCCCCCACTCCTCAGCGCCACGTGTCAGCACCTTATAGGTGGCGCCCATGGAAGCCAAGGGGCCTCCTCCTCCTCACCTTGGCCTATAAATAGAAGTGGAGGGTGTAGAGAATAGGACACACAACTCCTCTCCTCCTCTCTCATTTTCTCTCTTGAGAGGAGAGGCTCTCCTCTCGTCCTTCTAGAGTGTAAGTGTGGAGTAGTTGATTAGATCAAAGCTAGGGAGAGAGTGAGAGGTATGTACCTCTATGGATGCTCATTCTTCAATTAGAGTAAAGTGAGTATTTCCGCATTTTCTATTTAGACTAAAGTGCAAGTGATATGTTCTTGTGTTCTTTGCCTGTTCTTGATTTAGAGGCTTGTGTTCTTCGCGAACACAAACTTTCGATCTTGTAGCATAGGTTCATAAGTGCTCATATCCATTTGTATGCATGTTCGTCATTTAGAATAAAGTGGATATGCTTGCATGCTCTGATTAGAATAAAGTGTGTTCGTGATTCCTTTCTAATAGTTTATGCTAGGTTGCATGAGTAGCCTTTTTCCTCTGGTAGTGCGTAGATCCTGGGTTTATGCGTTCATCTGCTGCAAGTTGGTCGTATACGTTGGAAGCATAGTACGGGGCCGAGTGCTCTCCCGTATGCCTTTAGTATAAGCTTGTAGTACCTACAGTGAGTGAGATCAATTCTCTTCCGTGGTCGTAGTTCTATTAGTACAGGGTGTCGTAGTCCGTTGGCTACGGCAGTAACCACAGCGTGGACGTTGTGACACGCTATTGGTTATCATCCGTTCGGCTTATCCCAAGGTTAGGTAGAGGCAGTCCAGGAGGTGGTGACAGCCCTTCTGACCCTCATTGATCCTCCGCAGCTGGATATAGTCAGAGCTCGTTCCACATAGATCTGCGTACCGGAGTCGCCTGTTAAGTCAGGGCTATCGGTACCCTAAGCCAAGTTCTATCTAGAGGTCGACCTTTAATCTCATCTATAGTGCTATCTTTAGGAATCCTCTCTATCCTTGCCTCTTATTTGGGTGTGTCCTTGGACCGACTGTACGAAGTTAGTGCACACACGTTCCCTTGGATTCGATACCCTTGGAATACTCTGAGGTGAAAGCTACAACAGTATCCGTGCGCTTGCGGATTTATTCGTGTGACGCTAAAATACCCAACAACCATCCACCGGTCCTCGAACCACACAGGCTCTCAATCTCCCCCTTGATGAGTGCATTGACAACACACATGATTGGTAACCAAAGAGAAAAGGAAAAGAAAAGAAACGACAAAAAGAAATTTCAACAAGCGATCGAAAGCCAAAGGAAAGGCAAAGAACAAGATCACTTGAAGAAGCAAACTCTCGGTCCCCTTAGGCAAGGGCAACGGCTCGAGACAACCGAGACAAAAACATGCTCACACAAAGAGCAATGACCACCAAAGGCACACAAGGCCGCAAGCCACAAACTCACACAAGAGCTCCCCCTGCACATATGCAAATTCCCCCTGAGCCAAAGCACACTCCTCCTGAACCAATGCAGCAATGCAACATGGGAATGCAACAAGGAACAAAAACCTGCTCACACTGCCCAGGGTGGTTAGACCGCATGACCAGGCCGGTCAGACCGCCCCCTGTGGGATCTGACCGCCTGGGGGCGGTTAGACCGCCCCAAGAAACCGGCCCTGCACCAAACTTTTCAAAACCTGCCCGAACCACTTTGAACACCTCCAATTGCTCCCAGGTGCCCAAATCATGCACAAACTTGTCCCCCTTGTTGACAATGCATGAATCAAGGCAAAATGCAAAAAGTTTCAACCTAGAGCTTCTCAAATAGACAAAATTCAACATAGCATGCTACACATATCCAAATGAGCAAGTTAGATACTCTATAGCTTTGTATGGACATAAACTACAAGATCACTGTTGACGGCTGTTAAGTGCTTACTTTAGCCGTCAATTTACTCATGAATAAAGGAGCAAGAGGCATTTCTTACACGCATTTTAGTTAAGAATAATGTAGTTCCACTTGTCCTTAGAGATTATGTGATTGCAGGAAAATAAGCATAAAAGAAGTGGCAAATCACCTTCTATGATTCATGCCACATCACCTCAAGGAATGGCTGCCACCTCAGGTGCCATGCATGCAAGCTAAGCCACCTCAGGTGCCACGCATGCACGCCATGTCACCAATCCAAGAGAGGCAAGCCCCGACGAATCAGAGCGTGACACGTGGACTTCACATGGATCCATGGGCCCACCAGAGCGCCTAAACCGCCTCAAGAACACGTGTACACCAGGGACCGACCTAAGGGCCCACAGGACAGCCACCCCGAGGAAGCACACCCTGAGTGGGACCCACCTGGGGTCGGCCGACCCTAGGATCGGCCGAACCGACCTTGGGTCGGCTGATCCTGGGCTTCCACATGGCGCTTGTCCGTTGGTCCTAGAGGCCATCCCCGGGGTGTTTCACTCCTTGCACCGGTGCTTTGGCCTATAAATAGAAGGGGAGGGGTTCATTTCTAACCAACACACCTTACTCCTCCTCTCTCACTTTTGGTTTCTAAGGCTAGGAGGTAGGCTAGAGTAGTTCTACTTCAGGTTCCAAGTCTACTTTGGGATCTAGGTATGAGTCCTCTTGTATCTTTATTTTATTATATGACTTTGATCTACTTCAGTTATTCAGCTATTTCATATAAAGTTGTGCTTGTATACATGGGTGATTTGTTCATGTGTTCTTCACTCGTTCATCATTTAGAGGCTCATGTTCTTGATGAACAAGGCCTTTCGATCCAGTTGACGAGTGTCTTATACATATTTGCGGTGTTTGTTCATAAGTTAGAGGCTCGTGTTCATCACGAACACGACCCTTTGATCTTGTTGAATAGACATAGGAAAGCACAAATCCGTTTGTGTATTTAGCCTAGTTTGATCTAGTTAGATCCCATGATCGTGTTGCATGAAGTTCGTGCTCAAGCTACGGTACTCGGTGTAATTGGCCGGTTTACCTGGTGGCTCTGACCTGGGTCACAATAGCCCGGGCCGGTCAGGGTCTTGCTAACAACGTAAGCGTGGTGCTTGGGTTGCGTAGCTACGTTGCTTACGAGTGTATCCCACGGTTTGTCTTGGGGTAGGCCGCGGTGGTGACAGTCGTTGGACCCTTCTGGAATCCCCCATGTTCGGATACGCTGTAGGAGTCTAAAGTCTAACAACCGGAGTCGTGCGTAAGCGACGCGGGAGGTTAGCTCCCTGTTTGTACCTGGGTGCTTGAGCCAGCGATCATGCCATGTTAGTGTGTGTCTAACTCGTCTGACTAACTTTGTATGTTCAGTACCTTAGAACCTAGAACTAACTCGTATGTTGCCTCTGAAGCCTAGGACCTTTAGAGTGAGTGCATTTGTGTGTTCACACTACTATCTTATCTATCATATCTTACCCCTGTACTTGAGTGTCTGGTTCGTTCTCGTCTATGATTTATACTCCTTGCAATAGCGTTGAACTTGTTAATCCGCTCAGCCTTCCTTGGATTCGATACCCTTTGGAATACTCCTTTGGGGAAATGCTACAATGGTACTTCCGTGTGCTTGCGGACTCTTGTAATCATTCGGATTACCATTTGGATTTTTCTGGCATCGTTGCTAGGAACTCAAAACTTAGCATCGAGGTTAAGAAATAACAACAATCACCAAGTTTCACAACCATTGGGCAAAGCTAAGATAGAATTGATCATTTTTGCGAAAAATTACCCTCTCATGAGCAAAGTCCTAAACATGAGCAAAACATGTCAAAATGGCAAAGCCACACAAACTTCATGCTAGCACAACCATTCTAAGCATAAGACCATCATAAACACCCACAAGCACCTCATGTCATGTCAAAGCCACCTAGCCATGTGCCTACTTCTATATATGAGACTTCTCATTGGTAAGCAACATGCAACGGTTTAGCACCCAAAAGCAATTAAATTAAGCACTGTTGGCGGTCGATTTCTGTCAACGTAGAACACTTGTTATGTTATGGTTTGAACTTCATTTTGGAACTAACCCACCACTAGGCATACTAATGATATAACAAGTTCACCGTTAGATGTGCATTTTGGAGTATAGTGTTTTTGCAGGAATTCACGTATTAAATGAGGGAAGATGCAACTAGTTCGGAGAACGTTTTGCAAGTCAATCAAGGAGCTCCGACCGTGTGCGAACTTGCCTCCAAAGGTGGCAAGGACCAATGTGCTTGAATGGAGAACTCCCGAGGACCGAGATGAAAAGACCAGAAGTTCATGCATAAAGATCCCTCAACTTGGTCGCGGAGATAACGGCGTCCAAAGCCCACAATTGAAGAGGCCAATGATCCAAAGTGCAAAAGATGGAGCGTGGAGCAAATTGGGCCGAAACCGAGCCCAGAAAGGCCCAGGCCGGCCGGCCCATGCCGACCGGCCCAGCCCGTTCTGGTGTCGGTTCGCGCCCCCTTTCTTCGGTGTTAAGTAGATGCAACCCTAATCACGTGGGCAAGCCACCATTCGTCAGAGACGCCATCTACCTCCTCAGAGCCGCCAAGGAGGAGAGAATCGACTATGAGAGAGACCCTTGGGGGAGGACACTCGGGAGAGATCATTGCCAAGCCCAAGGGAGGTTGCCACGAGGAAGGAGGACGCCGAGAGCTTGCCACGGCGCCGCCAGAGTTGTAGGACAATGAGGATCCATCTCATCGGAGGCATCCACCATCTCAATGGTGCCATGCCTAGTGTCATGATGGGGTAAAGTCTATTGTTTGTCCATGGAGTTGTAACGGAACTTGAAGTGTAGTCACCTATATATCTTATTTGGATCATATGTCTATCATACCTTTTGTTGATGATGCTTAATGTTTAAGGCTAGCTACCGTGCTTTCGGGGTTGCTCCCGTAGATCGCGTCAACATATCGTGTTCATTAGGGTTAGTACCGATTACCTTCGCGTAGTGACATGTACGAGGGAAGGGAAAAGTCTAATCCTTGATCACACACCTAGATAGATTGGATCAGGGGTTTATAATGTTTTGGGTGATTGCATCTTCAAGTGCCTAGACTCCATGGGCATACATTCTTCATACTTGTGCACCTTTAATCTCTCTTTAACGTAATCTAGGGTTAGTTTGTCTTTATTTTATAGATTAATCTTTCTATCATAAGTCTTCAATCAACTAGATTAGTGTTAGGTTAAATGCTAGTAATCCCCTTGCTCCTTGGGTTGACAAGAACCTTGGGATCTCCCGTAGGTGAAGAAGGGCATAGGAGATCCGTACGCTTGCGGATCGAAACTTCATACGAGTTTCACCTATAAACAAGCCCTTTTTCTGGCGCCGTTGCCGGGGAGCAAGCTAGTTTACTTCGTTTAATCTTTTATTGATTTTGTTGATTACTAACATTTAACCCTTGTGTTCTAGAAAAACACTCTTTTTTGTTTTTGTTTTCTTTTGATTGTCTAGATGGCGTTCGTTCGAAATCCCTTGGAGGAACCGGAAAAATCGCTAAGAGACTACGCTAGCCCTCGATGTGAGGACATCAAGGTACAAGAGTCCAACTTGGTTCTCCAAGCGACAAGGTACGAAATCAAGCCTCGAATCATTGAGATGGCAGCAACTAATCCGTTCTGAGGGGTGGAGATGGACAACCCATATAGACATATCCAGTGCTTCACGACACTATGCAATATGGTACGTCAAGAGGGAGTCCCCGATGATTGGTTTAAATGGAATCTCTTCCCCAACTCGCTTGCCGATGAAGCAATGAAGTGGTATTCATTCGCATCCTTCGAAGTCGAGGGAAATTGGGATCAATTGATAAAGAAATTTTGTGTCAAGTTTTTCCCTATAAGCAAGATTCAACATATAAGGATGCAAGTGATTAACTTTAAGCAAGGAGAAGAAGAGGGGATTGATCAAGCGTGGAATAGATTCAACGAGCTAGTTGAACAAGGACCAAGACTCGGATTTCCCGGTGATGTACTTTTGCATACATTTTTCTTTGCCCTAACCCCTAGTTGCATGGAATACGTTCAAATGTGTGCAGGAGGGGATCTCATGGAGAAAACACTCACGGAAGCTGCCCAACTTCTACAAAAAATAAGCAAAGCGGCGGCCATGCGAAGAGATTGGGAAACACGACTTTCGGGGAAGCCGGAATGTGATACAAGTGTGAGACCCCTTGCTAGAATTTTCAAAAATACGGCCCCGAAAGAGAAGAAAGAGGATCCAATCCCAAAAAAGGTTAAAGAAATTAAACATGCGGAAGCTAGGACTATCCCGGAAAGAGATCACGTCGAGACAAGCAAAGCAAGTGAAAGGACTATGTCAAGTGCGAAGCCACTAAGGGAGTTCAAGCAAATGGATTGGGTCCCAATTGATTTTGGAGAAATCTTTGACAAAAGAAGACCGTTCCCTAATCAAAAGGGATGGCGAAAGCCGTGGAGATGGACTTTCCACCGGAGAAACATGTGGAACAACCATACAACCTAGAGACAACCGGCGAGGTCCTTTAAAAACTCTTTAGCGAAGAAGAAGTGGATCCAGACCATGTGGCCGAAGCAAAAAGGATTATGGGAATCAAGCCTGAGGCATCACCATCTGCTCGCCTCGCTGAAATTTATGCCATAGGATCCGATGAAGAAGAGAAGACATCGCCGCGTATAGATTGCAAGGTCAACAACATTGATTGCAAGGCGTTATGCGACATAGGAGCACAAGTAAGTGTCTTGTCTTCTAAAATTTTTGATGAAATTCAAGATCATACCATTGACCTAGTTCCAACCACTACTAAATTAATCATGGGAGATGGTAGAATTGTTAAACCTATTGGAATTGCCTGAAATCTAGAAGTTTTAATTTCCGGAAAACATATACCAACCAATTTCTTCATTGTTGATGTCTACTATGATAAAAATGATCATATAATTCTTGGTAGACCGTATCTCAAGTTGGTTAATGTCGTTTTAGATGCCGGAAAAGGAAAAGTAACTATTAATCTTGATGGGGATAATCACACATATAATTTTCTTCCCGCTTCTAGAATTGCCTCACCCCTACCTCTTGATGACGAAGAGGTAGAGAGCCTTCATTTTTTGAAACCTTTAGGGATCCATTGCAAAGAGCAATGGAGAATGAACCTAATAATGAGCTAGATGGAGAATTAGCAGAAGCAACTAAAGGACTAGAACCACAAGACGGAAGCTTAGAGGAAGATAAATTTGAAGACATTGGGGAAATTAAACATGAGGAACCACAAGTACCGGAGGTGGATCTTAAGCCATTGCCCAAAGGATTAAAATACGAATTTTTGGGGCCGTACAAGACTTATCCCGTGATCGTGAGCGACGAATTGAGTCCCGAGGAGAATGACATGTTGCTGAATTTATTGAAAAAGCACAAGAAAGTGATCGGATATTCGATAAATGACCTTAAAGGACTTAGCCCACCGTTTTGCACTCACCGCATACCTATGGAAGATCAATGCAAGCCTGTTGTGGACCATCAAAGGAGGTTAACCCATGCCATGCGAGAGGTGGTGAAGAAGGAGGTTATCAAGTTGTTGGACGCCGGAATCATCTACCCGGTGCCGCATCGCGAATGGGTGAGCCCCGTACATTGTGTGCCGAAGAAAGGAGGTTTGACCGTGGTGAAGAATGAGAAGAATGAAGTAATATCGCAAAGAACCGTGACCGGATGGAGGATGTGTATTGATTATCGTAAATTGAACAAAGCAACGAAGAAGGATCACTTCCCCCTACTGTTCATCGATGAGATGCTTGAGAGGTTAGCAAACCATGCATATTTTTGCTTCCCTGATGGATACTCGGGGTTCATGCAAATTCCCATTCACCCGGATGATCAACACAAGACAACATTCACTTGCCCTTATGGAACATTTGCATATAGAAGGATGCCCTTCGGTTTATGTAATGCTCCAGCCTCTTTTCAATGATGCATGATGGCGGTATTTTCGGAGTTCATCGAGGAAATTGTTGAAGTATTTATGGATGACTTCTCCGTTTATGGTAAAACTTTTGCGGATTGTTTAGCAAATTTGGATAAAGTTCTTACAAGGTGTGGAGAGGTTGACTTGGTGCTAAATTGGGAGAAATGTCACTTCATGGTGAAACAAGGAATAGTGTTGAGACACGTGATATCCGAGAGGGGGATCGAGGTGGACAAGGCCAAGATTGAAGCGGTTGAGGAGCTTCCACCACCGACGGATATCAAATCTTTGAGGAATTTCTTGGGCCATGCGGGATTCTATAGGAGATTCATCAAGGATTTCTCAAAGATTACAAAGCCGTTGACTAATCTTCTCCAAAAAGATGTGCCATTCGATTTTAATGAGAAGTGCTTGGCAGCGTTCCGGACACTAAAGAGAGCTCTCATAACTGCACCTATCATTCAACCGCCCGATTGGAGTCAACCATTTGAGATCATGTGCGACGCTAGCGACTATGCCGTTGGAGCCGTGATGGGGCAAGGAAAAGAAGGCAAGGTACATGCTATATATTATGCTAGCAAAACCCTTAATGGAGCTCAATTGAATTATGCAACAACGAAGAAGGAATTGCTTGCGGTAGTATTTGCCTTCGAAAAATTCAGATCTTATATTGTGAATTCTAAAGTAATCGTCTACACCGATCATGCGGCAATCAAGTATCTCTTGTCTAAAAAGGATTCCAAGCCAAGGTTGATTAGGTGGATCCTTCTCTTGCAAGAGTTCGATGTGGAGATTCGGGATAAAAAGGGGTCGGAAAATGTTATGGCCGACCATCTATCAAGAATGAATCGTGGGGATGATAAAGAGCCCATCGAAGACAAGATGAGAGATGATCATCTATATCGCATCCTTGACAAAGACACATGGATGATCAACATTATTCGAGCCATACGAAAGATGCCACTTGATCACTTAGATAAGAATGCTCAAAGAAGGGTGATGGCCAAGAGCCAAAAATATTATTGGGATGCACCTTACCTCTTTAGGCTTGGAGCGGATGGAGTCTTGCGAAGGTGCGTACCAAGGGAAGAAAGAGTCGAAATATTAAGGAAGTGTCACTCGGGCGAATATGGAGGACACTATGGACATTTTAGGACTCAAGCAAAGGTATGGGCTAGTGGGTTCTATTGGCTGGATATGCATCAAGATTCGAAAAGGTACGTTGCTTCTTGTCCGGAATGTCAAAGAACGGGGAATATATCTCAAAGGAATGCTATGCCTTTAAATTATAACTTGCAAATTGATCTATTCGACGTATGGGGAATTGACTTCATGGGGCCTTTCACTAATTCAAATGGATATGAGCATATATTGGTAATGGTTGATTATGTATCCAAGTGGGTAGAGGCCATCCCTTGTTGAAGAGATTCAACGGAGGAATCTATATCAATGATCAAGAATGTTATATTCCCACGCTATGGAGTCCCGCGAGTTTTGATAAGTGATGGAGGAACACACTTCACGGGAAATAGTTTCAGAAAGTGCTTGTCCAAGTTGGGGATCAAGCATAGAGTGGCCACGGCTTACCACCCACAAACCAATGGTCAAGCGGAAACTTCAAATAGGCAACTCAAGAGTATTCTTAACAAGACCGTTGAGAAGGGAGGTAAAGATTGGTCGAAAAAGTTGGACGGAGCTTTATGGGCATATCGGACGGCACATAAGACACCAATAGGTACGACACCATATCAATTCGTCTATGGTAAATCTTGTCATTTGCCTTTGGAATTAGAGCACAAAGCATATTGGGCAATCAAGGAGATGAATCTTGATGTGGATGCCGCGAGAATCAAACAGAGAATTCAAATAAGTGAATTAGAAGAGATGAGGCTTAAAGCTTATGAGAGCGCAACCATCTACAAGGAAAGAATGAAGCGATGGTATGATAAAAGACTTCAAGCGAAGGAATTCAAAGAAGGCGACAAGGTCCTCCTCTTTAACTCAAAGTTCAAGATATTCGGTAAAGGCAAATTGAAAAGTAAATGGGATGGACCGTATGTCGTCCACTCAGTCTCGCCAAGCGGAGCGATAACGATTATGGATATAAAGGGAGATCAATATGTGGTTAATGGACAGCGATTGAAGGTTTTTCTCGAGCCCGATGTTGTGCCCATCGACTACATTGACATATACACCATGGAGGACGGGCCCGAGCGTCAAGCCTAAGACGTAAAACAAGGTAACTTTTCTGTAAATAAATTTTCGTTTTCTTTTCTTATTTTTATCGAGTCCTTTTTGCGGTTTTTAGCTGGACTTTTTCACCACATAGGCTAGTATGCACGAAACATAGAGGCCCGCAGAAGATGGGCCATGGGGCCCAAAATCAGGGGGTAGGTCGGCCGGCCCATGCCGACCGGCCCTGCATCCCCCTGCATCGGTTCATGTCTGTTTTTCTCTGGGATACGACTCGGTTTATTTCCTATCTTTGCCGACCTTTTTAGCAACTTCAAAAATAGGAAGGGTAGGGTTTAGGCCGAGTTTCCCCGAAGAAGTGCTCTTCTTGTGGGAAGTTTCATTAGGTGTAGTAGCTAGCTTTTCTTCCTCTTGTGCTTCTTGAAAAATTACGACGAGGACGTCGTAAGATCTAAGCGTGGGGGGAGGGGGAGCTAGCTCTTTTAATTTTTTGCTCAAGTGGTGAAAGGTTGAGTCTTAAAGTCGAGTCAAGTATGAGTCTTGTTTTTAAATTTTTAGCTTGTGATGTGTCTTAAATCAGCGTTGAGTCAAGAAAAAGAAATAAAGAGAGTCTTTTACATTTTGTGTCGTGCGAGTCTTTTGTTTCTTTTACTTGTTATGTCTTTCTTTTATCTTATTATTTGAGCATGAGCATTGTGAATAATTGTTTACCGTGGTGCTTAGTGGAAGTTTACCTTTGAAAGTATCCATGCTCAACTTTGATCTAGGACCTTACTTTGGCTATGCTTTGAGTAATACTAATATTGGAGGTTTTTATTTCTGAAAATTATGAAAAACCCCTTGCAATGAAGGTTAGCAATTTCTTTCTCCAAGTTGAGAGGCAAGTCTATCCTCAAGGCCTAAACTATATATACTCCACCATAAGTGTTGTTTAGCATGATGAACTGGGTTAGGATTATACTCTCTTGGGAGATCTAATTTCGAGCAATGATCATGTCCTTGATGTTATATCTTTTATTACTAGCCTCGTCATATATTCGGTAATGGGAACTTCACATTGAATGCCCCATACATCGCCGGATTCCATACCCGAAACCACAAACATCTTTTTATCATCTTACTCCTTGAACACAACCCATGTCCGAAGATTCGTTCAATTTTTAGGTAAGGTTTTATTTAAAATTCAGATTAGTATTCATAGCAAAAAGATGGGCGAAAGACTTCGGAATAGAAGATAAAGGTGTGGAGGAAAGAAAAAATATATATATGTATATGTGTGTGCACACACAAGCAAAAAAAAGAAGAGAAAAAAAAGGAGAAGAAAGAAAAGAAAAAGGAAAGAGAGAAAAGAAAAGAAGAGAGAAAAAGAAAAAGAGAGAAAGATCCAAGGCAAGGCATGAAGGATATAATGAGGGATGATAAGTCAAGCGAAGATCAAGAGAAGTGCAAGGAAGGATGCGATGATGTTGAGAATGAATCTTCGATATTCCATACTATGTGCAATCCGACATCGAGGACATCATTAGTGCCTTGAAGTCATGATTCTTTTTCCCTTTGCACATGTCCACCTGACGGGACCCAAAATTATGGGTACCCAAAGACAGCGATTACGAGCGATTATCACAACCACGATGGCCCCTGGGGTATTTGTGGTGGTTTTCTGGATTTATTTCTATGAAGGAAAACGGCCACAAAAACCAAGGGTATTCTACGATTTATTTCCGTGAAGGAAAACGGTCAGAAATCAAGACCATCTCCTCACGTACACACCTGCCAGGCCACTTCCGACTAGTTGGTTGTCCTCCCGAGAAGTTTGGACTCCCTCGTTTACCCATGCAAGTGCCAAGTGTCAGAAGCATTCAATGACCAAGCTGCATGCATGAGGCATGGCACCAGGACCTGACACGAGCAACCATGCAGCCAGCTTCCCCCTGTACACCTGTTGTGCATGCACAGCCTCTCTCTCTTTCTCTCTCTTCACTAATGTAACCTGCTCCCCTTGTCTGATAAAGGGGAGAGCAGAGGTCCTCTCATAAGGGGGTTAGCTTTTTACTTTGACTTCTTCTTTCTCCTCCAAGGAGGAGCACTGCCTTCTTCTTCTACCTCCAGCCAGCCATGGCTTCGACAGACACAGAGACTTGGGAACTCGTCCCTCTCTCGCCTATTTGTACCCCTACTACAAATTAGTGCAAATAATACAGCAACACGAATTGGACGTAGGGTGTTACTCTCCGGAGGCCCGAACCAGTATAAATCCTGCGTACCCCCATTTGCGCAACCATCCGAGGCCCGGCACGCAATCCGATACAAATTTACTGTTGGCAGTAGAGAACCCCGACAGTTGTCGCGGTAGGTAGGGGCCTTTGCGTGTCACGACGTTTTTTTAGCAGGTCTCGGATGGCTATCCTCGACGGCTGGGACTGCGCCGGCAATGCCGACGGCCATGACTCCGCCGGCAACGACGGCGGCGGTGGCCGCGACGCCGACGGCCGCGACGACTACGGCGGCAACCACGACACCGCCGGTTACGACTACGACGGCACCGACGTCCACGATAATACAGACGGTGACCACAACTCCTCCATCTTCGAAGCCGCTGCGGCCAGCTACCTTTTCCCCTTGGTCGTTTCTTCACAGAGAAAAAATCCATTGCCGGCTCAAAAATCCAAGCTCTGACTCTCTCTCCCCTAACGATTCACGCAAGAAACAAACCAGCACTCCCTGATTCTTGCAATCGCAAGGGTCGCGCCGGCGGCCAGCTGTTTGTACTCCTCGAGCTTCTCCTCCGGGGACTCCGTCGAATCCTCCTCCAGGCGCCCACCGTGGCCTTGTCGTCTCCTCTCGCAGTCTTGCTGACTGATTCCTCCGTGCTCCGCAGCAATCAGCAGATCAGCAGTCGCGGACGACGCAGGCAGTGCCGACTGGGGGCTCACATCCCTCACACCCGCGGCATCGATTCCCCCGCTGCCGTTTTCAGCGCAACAGGCTCGACGCGGACCTGACCTGCGGCCGCGGCGACCTCCCGGCGCGGGCCCCGCTCGCCGAGCGGTCACACCACGCGGGTCCGTCCTACCGAGGCGGCGGCCTCTCGACGCAGGCGCGGGTGGCCGGCGCGCTGCTGTGGCGTCCTCGGCTCCTCCACCGGCGGGGCAGCAACCAGCTCAGTCTCCCATCGAATCCAGGCACCCGCGGGCTCCAAATCGAGGTCTCCCCTGCAACGCGCGGAGATATTTGTAATTTAGCCACTTTCAAAAGTGGATTTAGCTAGATTGCCATTTTCAAAAAAGGTTTCGCTATGTTGCTATTATGAAACTATGTCAACTTGCTAGAATGCCTTTTCACTATTTTCTTTTGGATTTTGTGTTTTTCCCTTTATAATCTGATCGTAATGCCCTTGAGAGCTTCTTCTCCTTATCCATTCTCCCGTTCTCTCGTTTCCTCTTTTTTCCTCCGGCTCGCTCGGTCTTGCCGCGCCGCCCCTTCTGGTCGTGCTGCGCCACGCCGCGGAGAGCCTCGTCGAGGAAGGCCGGGCGCGCATACGGGACCCGGCACTTGGATGCTCCTACGTCGCCATCCTCTTCTTGCCTTCTTACCCCGCCGCGGGGTGTGGTTGCTACTGCCCGGTTTGATGCTTGTGTGCTGCAATTTGGATCAATGGGAGATGCAGTGCTCTTGCTAGTAGCTGCTGATCGTTTATCCAAGCAGTACTAATTCATTTATTCATACGGATTGCAGATTGCTTAGTGCAAGCAAGCTAATAACTGAGAAAAGCAGGCAAGCAAATCTATACATTGCCGCAAGCGTCCACAGCCTAGGCGCCCAGCTCGCCGCTGTGCTGGGGGAGATTGCTAGGGCAGCCGAGCTGGTCGACATCGCAGGTGCGGAGCCGGCAGCGAGGTTGGCGAGGGCCGCGGAGCTGGTCGGCTATTCCGGCGCGGCGGCACTGAAGAACACGAACAGAGGAAGAGGGCAACAATAATAACGAAGCGATTCAGTCTGTTCAGCATGTGGAAGGGCAAATTGGTCAGATCAGGTGGGAAAAAACAAGAAATGAATTGGTAAATGATGAAAAGGCATTCCAGCGGGTGGACAACGTTTCATAATGGCAATTTAGCGAAACCCATTTGCAGAATGGCAAACTAGCGAAACCCACTTTTGAGAGTGGTCAAATTACAAATATCTCGTAACGCGCGCGCGTGGCATGCCGACCTCAATCGCGGTCGACACGGCAGCGGACTTCTCTCTCACGATTCCGAACTCCAGGCGGCCGCGGCCTCTCGTTCAGCCTCCTCGACCGACGCGGGGCTCATCAACGGCGACTCGGCGCGGCGCCCGCGACCCACGCCTCCACCTCTCCACCCGCGGCGGTGCCCGCGGCCCACGACTCCACCTCCCTCGGTGCGGAGGGCGAGGTCGTGGCCTCCTCCCTCGGTTCACGCTCGCGACGGCAGGCTTCGGCGCACGCCGCCTCGCCTTCTGCGCCGCGCGGCTGTCCCGCACCGCGCCAGCTTCTATTTCACTGCGAGGCCACCCGACGCGGCCGCCTCCGCCTCCTCATCGCGAGGGGGGACCGGCTCCGCCACCTCGACGCGCGCCGCGGCGAAGCCCCGCCTCTTCGACTCCGCCTCGCGCCGCGGGACCGGCCCCACCTCCTCGACGCGCACCGCGGCGGCCCCGCGTCGCTCCTCCTCGTCTTCGCCTCGCGCCGTGGGACCGGCCCGTCGGGTCCCAGTCTCCTCGTCTCCACCTCGCGCAGCGGGCCCGGCCCCGTCTCCTCGTCTTTGGCGGGCGGCGCCGCGGCTTTCCCCCAGTCACGGGCGGCGGCGCGGCCATGGCACGCGCGCGTGGCGAGGCAGGACGGAGCCACGGCGGCGGAGCCTCCTCTCCCTCAATCACCGCGACCGGCGACCTCCTCTCCAGTTCGACCTCGGTGGCCGTCGCCCGCTTTCCCCTCCTCGCGGCACGACGCTCGATACTCGCCGTCTCCTCCACAGCGGCATGACCCGACACGACACTCGTCATCTCCTCCTCCTCGGGGCATGGCCTCCCGACGCGGCTCCTCTCCCTCAGCGTGCGGTCGACGGCACGACGAGCACGCGCACGGCGGGCAGGGCAGAGCCACGGCGGAGCTGCACAGCTCCTCCTCGACACCAGGCGGTCCGACGCGGCGCTCTATCCTCTCCACCTCGCCGCGGTCGATGATGTGGTGTCGTTCCCTCACGGCCGGCGCGGCCGCGTTTCCCTTCCCCTCTTCTTTCTGTGCAGGGGGCGCGGTGGCAACACGTGTGGCAGAGGCCGCAGCAACGGCGCGCGCGGCGGCCACCGGCGAGGCAGTATGCCAGTAGCACAAGGTGAGCTAACCGTGGACGGGGGACGGGTCCCAGGCGGTCTCATGGCGTACGACAGTAGCGGTTCACCGACAACGACATCTTGGAAACCAGCGGCGTGGCGTTCGTCTCCGGCTACCTGCGACGCCCTGCCTTCCACTATGAGCAACACATACTCCCCCGACCTTGGCTCCTGCAGCGCGGCGACGCGAACCCCCACCGCCACCGACGACCGGCGGCGCGGCCTTCCGCTCTACACCGCATCCTGCATCGACGGTGGCAGCGTGCTCGCCCCTTCACCACGTTCCTCGACGCGCGACGGCACGGCGACTCACCCCGTTCCTCGATCTTCTCCGCCTCCCCGACATCGGCGGCGCGCCCGCCTTCCTGCTTCTTCACCACCTCCGCCTCCGGCACGGTGGCCTTCCGGAGTGGGGTCCGGCCTGCTAGGGTGGTGGCTTCTCGGGGTGGACGCGGCCCTGATTGGTGGAGGCAGATCGCTCCTACTCAGGATGGACACGAAACTACTCGGAGGCGGACGTGCGTCTCGTGCGAACCGTTCTACTCGGAGGCGGACGGAACAAGTCGTGCGAACAAGCCTACTCGGAGAAACTACTCAGAGGCGGACGAGCTTATCGTGCGAGGCGGAAAGTCCTCGTGCGAGTCGCTCCTACTCGGAGGCGGGAAGTTCTCGTGCGAGGCGGAAACTTCTCGGAAGGGCTTCTCGTGCGAGGCGGAAACTTCTCGGAAGGCTTCTCGGAGGAACTTCTCGGAAGGCCTTCTCGTGCGAGGCGGAGAGTACTCGTGCGAGGCGGAAGGAAGTCGTGCGAACGAGCCTACTCCGAGAAACTCTTCGGGGACGGAAAAACAACTCGAACAAATGAAGTTCCCGCTCGGGAACATCGCCTTTCTGACTAAAAACATGATTTTCTTGTCAGTACCCAAGTTCTTGTGTGTAGGTAACGAACTGCAGCATCGGCCGCCCGCCACCCTGATCAGGACAAAACCGTTTCGAGCAACGCGACGGGCGGCGGCAAGCCGAGACCGACCGCTGCGTAACTGCTTGTCGTCGTACCTCGTCCTTCCTCGCGTACCTCGCCGCGGCAACCCAGCTCGCACCTTCATCGCTCACAAGCACACCCCGAATCGTCTTGAAAGACGCTGACACCGAGCATTTCCTCTCGCCACCGACCGCGGCGCCGCCATCAACAACAACGGTGAATGGCGCTGGCAGCCATCTGGCAGCCGCCTCGAACGAACCCGTGACGTCTCCCACGCGAAACCAATGACGACTTCGACAAATCGCCGACCGCCTCGGCAGCCGTCCGCTCAACCGCCACAGGCAACACGAAGCTCGCGGCCTTGTCAGGACGGGCCCGAGAACGACATGCCGACTTCTCCGACATGGATGCGAACCGAGCTAAGTGTAATTGTAGCACAGCCATCTTTCCAGCTATAACACACCTTGACACGCGTCGCTGGGACACATCAGCGCACTTTTTTTTCCTCTCTCACACAAGTCGCTAAAAGTACTCGGGGAGCACACGCCTTAAATCGTGAAACCTCGACCCCACGCCTACACTTCCCATGCATGCACGCGGCCCGCTCCCTGCGCTACGGATGCGGCTGTCGGGGGTCAGGTGCTTAAACGCAACAGGATAACTGCCCGAGGAAATTAAATAAACTTAAAAGGGTTGGACTTAGAATTCTCACTGTGCGTTGTCAAAAGTTTTTTCTCTTAAATTAGTAGTTGTCGTACCACATACTGATGTCCTCCGATTTTTCTTCTGCAGGAACTGGTCCGCGAACTCGGCCCTCGCACTCGGGGGCTGGGGGACGACGACTACTACCTGGCCCTCACGCTCGGGGGCTAGGCGACGACTACTACCTGGCCCTCACACTCGGGGGCTAGGCGACGACTACTACCTGGCCCTCACGCTCGGGGGCTAGGCGACGACTACCCGACCCTCGCGCTCGGGGGCTGGGCGACAACTACTTGACTGTCACGACGACCGCATCGCACTCTTTCGGTGGCCCCATCGGGGGCTCCTCGCGGCTCTGCACCCGAGGGCTGGCGCCACACACCGACGACCAGGAGTTCGAAGGCAGACCCGTCGAAGGGTTCGACAGCTGCTCCTGGACACCCGAGCGAGGGGCGGCGAGGGATGGGGCCCAGCGGCCAGAACTCGGGCACATGAGCACCACAGGCATCCTGAACTGCGTTCGAGTCTTGATGGAAAGTGAAGTCATGGTTTTTCCCCCGACGGAAGGGCGACGAGCCGCCGAGTCTAACCGAATGGGCTCGGTAACTAGATGACTTCACCATCAGGAATCTGAGGTCGATCACCAGCTGATCCGTTCGGAACCCGTCGAATGGGATTCCGAGGCTTCACTCGAGCTCACCCGCACGCAGCTCACGGGGTGCCGAGGCTCGGCCAGCGAGGCAAGTTTCGACGTCACCCAGCCCCTCCTTCCTGACGAAAAGGATGCGCGAGGGAGACGCAACGAAAAGGGAACCCGACTCCCTGACTAGCGCCTCGTGCTGTGCGAGGTCACCAAAAATTCATCTTCCTCCTGCAAGCTCGGGTGCGACGACACCTCCGACGAAACGATGTTCAGCTCCAAAATCGCTAACCCCGCGAGTAAGTCTCCGACTCCCTCGCGGGCTCGGGGGCTACACCCGGCGGGTGCGCTCGCGCGCCCCCGCCGTACGAATGATGATCTACCTCCCCACTGCGACGACTGAGCCCGGGAACGAGTCTGCGACTCCCTCCCAGGCTCAGGGGCTACTGACGGGACCCAAAATTATGGGTACCCAAAGACAGCGATTACGAACGATTATCACAACCACGATGGCCCCTGGGGTATTTGTGGTGGTTTTCTGGATTTATTTCTATGAAGGAAAATGGCCACAAAAACCAAGGGGTATTCTACGATTTATTTTCGTGAGGGAAAACGGCCAGAAATCAAGACCATCTCCTCACGTACACACCTGCCAGGCCACTTCCGACTAGTTGGCTGTCTTCCCGAGAAGTTTGGACTCCCTCATTTACCCATGCAAGTGCCAAGTGTCAGAAGCATTCAATGGCCAAGCTGCATGCATGAGGCATGGCACCAGGACCTGACACGAGCAACCATGCAGCTAGCTTCCCCCTGTACACCTGTTGTGCATGCACAGCCTCTCTCTCTTTCTCTCTCTTCACTAATGTAACCTGCTCCCCTTGTCTGATAAAGGGGAGAGCAGAGGTCCTCTCGTAGGAGGGGCTAGCTTTTTACTTTGACTTCTTCTTTCTCCTCCCAGGAGGAGCACTCCCTTCTTCTTCTACCTCTAGCCAGCCATGGCTTCGACAGACACAAAGACTTGGGAACTCGTCCCTCTCTCGCCCATTTGTACCCCCTACTACAAATTAGTGCAAATAATACAGCAGCACGAACTGGACGTAGGGTGTTACTCTCCGAAGGCCCGAACCAGTATAAATCCTGCGTACCCCCATTTGCGCAACCGTCCGAGGCCCGACACGCAATCCAATACAAATTTACTGCCGGCGGTAGAGAACCCCGACACCACCATTCTAAATCTTCTCATCCTTGATACCCTTACATTATGATTTAACTCTCATGATCATTGGCTTGGAAGGTGAACAACCACTAGAGGATTTTCTTAGCTTGATAATATTTGTGCTAACTTCATTAGCCATACCTAAAGCTCCACCTTACATTATAAATGAGAGACTTATGGGAGGTGAGAGTTTATGAAATTATTTAGGATAGCCATTTTAAATGAGTGACATGTGAGAACTTGGAGGAGGACTTTGTCTAATACTTTATGCAGGAATTTTATTTCTAAAAGCTTGTGAAAACCCTCCAATGGAAGTAAGAAAGTAAGTATGGTTGGAGATGAGGATCTCTAGTGAAAGGTATGAGTTGTGGGGTAAGTCTTGAGTTGGTAAATTTCTAAACGCCTATGTTTACATTGTGATCTTTGTTGCATGTCTCTTATATTAAAGATGAATGATTGACTAACTTGTAAGGAAGGATTTGACGAAGCACGTTTCGACTCCTTGAATGAACAACTTGTGAGCAACTTGCTCGAGGACGAGCAAGATCTAAGCGTGGGGGGATGTTGGCGGTCGATTTTCGTCAACCTAGAACACTTGTTATGTTATGGTTTGAACTTCATTTTGGAACTAACCCGCCACTAGGCATACTAATGATATAACAAGTTCACTGTTGGATGTGCATTTTGGAGTATAGTGTTTTTGCAGGAATTCACGTATTAAATGAGGGAAGATACAACTAGTTCGGAGAACGTTTTGCAAGTCAATCAACGAGCTCCGACCGTGTGCGAACTTGCCTCCAAAGGTGGCAAGGACCAATGTGCTTGAATGGAGAACTCCCGAGGACCGAGATGAAAAGACCAGAAGTTCATACATAAAGATCCCTCAACTTGGTCGCGGAGATAACGACGTCCAAAGCCCACAATTGAAGGGGCCAATGATCCAAAGTGCAACAGATGGAGCGTGGAGCAAATTGGGCCGAAATCGAGCCCAGAAAGGCCCAGGCCGGCCGGCCCATGCCGACCGGCCCAGCCCGTTCTGGTGTCGGTTCGCGCCCCCTTTCTTCGGTGTTAAGTAGATGCAACCCTAATCACGTGGGCAAGCCGCCATTCGTCAGAGACGCCATCTACCTCCTCAGAGCTGCCAAGGAGGAGAGAATCGACTACGAGAGAGACCCTTGGGGGAGGACACTCGGGAGAGATCATTGCCAAGCCCAAGGGAGGTTGCCACGAGGAAGGAGGACGCCAAGAGCTTGCCACGGCGCCGCCGGAGTTGAAGAACAACGAGGATCCATCTCATCGGAGGCATCCACCATGTCAACGGTGCCATGCCTAGCGTCATGATGGGGTAAAGTCTTTCGTTTGTCCATGGAGTTGTAACGGAACTTGAAGTGTAGTCACCTATATATCTTGTTTGGATCATATGTCTATCATACCTTTTGTTGATGATGCTTAATGTTTAAGGCTAGCTACCGTGCTTTCGGGGTTGCTCCCGTAGATCGCGTCAACATACCGTGTTCATTGGGGTTAGTACCGATTACCTTCGCGTAGTGACATGTACGAGGGAAGGGAAAAGTCTAATCCTTGATCACACACCTAGATAGATTGGTCGGGGGTTTATAATGTTTTGGGTGATTGCATCTTCAAGTGCCTAGACTCCATGGGCATACGTTCTTCATACTTATGCACCTTTAATCTCTCTTTAACGTAATCTAGGGTTAGTTTGTCTTTATTTTATAGATTAATCTTTCTATCATAAGTCTTCAATCAACTAGATTAGTGTTAGGTTAAACGCTAGTAATCCCCTTGCTCCTTGGGTTGACAAGAACCTTGGGATCTCCCGTAGGTGAAGAAGGGCATAGGAGATCCGTACGCTTGCGGATTGAAACTTCATACGAGTTTCACCTATCAACAAGCACATATGACATGGGAGCACATTTTCCAAGCAATTTACATTTCATTTTCAGATTCATATTTGGTACATGAAATGTCTTTGCGACAAAAAGGAACTTATGCCCCTCCACAAGATAAAGCATGGGTGCTAAACATTCATGATGGCAAATGAGCCTTTTGGCCCCATATGTTCAAAATAAGCTATCCAAGCACAAATTAAGCATAGAAATGCCACTAAAACATGTCATGATCATATAAAGGCATTTACTCACAAGAGAGCATACATGTAGTATTTTTCAAACATAGTTATTAACCATGGATATAAATCAAGATCATCAAATGCTAAGCCAAACTAAACCATATCATACCAAACTAGCTCACAAGATCATATATAGCACATCATCGTGAACTATGTATATAAGAGAATCTTTTCCTACACAATGCATATGGTACAAAATGCATGCAACCTAAGATACAAAGATGCCTATACATCATGATACATATGCAATGCAAAAAGCAAGAATGCACAAAAAGAAAGCTATACATATGCTACACAAGAAGCTCCCACCACCAACTCAAGAGACCAAACACACACCAAGTTCTCCCCACAAACGAGTGAAAGTTGCTTGATCTCGGGGCTTGGTGAAAATATCCGCTAGTTGGTTTTGTGTGGGCACATGGATCAAAACGATTTTCCCTTTCTCAACATTGTCCCTCAGAAAATGGTATCTCACTTCTATATGGTTGATTTTGGAATGAAGCACTGGGTTCTTAGCAACACCAATGGCACTCATGCTATCACAAAGAAGTGGAACCTGGGTATACTCCTCACCAAAGTCACTCATGGTGTATGTGATCCAAAGGAGCTGAGAGCAACAACTAGCTGCGGCAACATATTCGGCTTTGGTTGTAGATTGAGCAACACTCGATTGTTTGAGGGAAGACCAAGACACCAAAGAAGAACCCAAGAATTGGAAAGTCCCAGAAGTGGACTTCCTATCCAACCGACACCCGGCAAAATCCGCGTCTGAAAAACCGTGAAGCTCCAAAGAAGAAGACGCGGAGTACCAAAGGCCGAAGTCGGGAGTGTATCGCAAATACCTGAAGATGCGCTTGACTGCTTGCCGATGCGAAGTCCTTGGAGACGCTTGAAAACGAGCGCACAGACATACCAAGAATTGGATGTCCGGCCTCGTCGCCGTCAGGTACAGGAGGGAGCCGATCATGCTCCGGTACTCCTTCTGGTCCACGTGTTCACTGTCCTCGTCTGCATCAAGAGCTGTAGTCGTACTCATCGGCATCATCATGGCCTTGGAGTCCTCCATCTTGAACTTTCTCACAATGTCCTTGGTGTACTTGGCTTGGTGTACAAACGTTCCTTCCTTTGATTGCTTGATCTGGAGCCCGAGGAAGAACTGCAACTCACCCATCATGCTCATCTCGAATTCCCTGCTCATGTCTTCTGCAAACCTTGCAACCAAAGAGTTAGGTGAGCCACCAAAGGCAATATCATCCACGTACACATACACAATTAGGATCTCTTTGCCCTGCCTGAGGAGGAACAATGTTTGATCTACCTTCCCCATCTCAAAGCCTCTCTCAAAACAGGAACCCTCTCAACCTACCATACCAAGCTCTAGGCGCCCATTTCAGCCCATACAGCACCTTCCTCAACTTGTACACCCTGTGGGGGTACTTCTCACTCTCAAACCCCGGTGGTTGCCTCACATACACTTCTTCCTCCAACACACCATTCAGAAACGCACTCTTCACATCCATTTGGTATAATTTGAACCCTTTAGCCACAGAAAAGGCTAGAAGGATCCTAATTGCCTCCAAACGAGCCACAGGAGCAAATGTCTCCTCATAGTCTATTCCCTCTTTTTGTGTGTACACCTGAGCAACCAACCACGATTTGTTTCTCACTACTTCACCTTTCTCTCCCTCTTTATTTTTCCACACCCATTTTGTCCCAATCGGCCTACAACCCGGTGGAGGCTCCACTAACTCCCAAACTTTGTTTCTCTCAAAATTCTCCAACTCCTCATGCATAGAATTCACCCAATTGTGATCAAATAGCGCGTGTTCAATGTCTTTGGGCTCAAAAGTAGCAACAAAAGCAGCATGGGTAAAGTGAGAGTCATTTCGAAACCTCGACTGTGTAGTTCGTTCGTTGATGTTTCCGGTGGTCATTGAAGCTGGGTGATCCACTTGTACTCGCCGGGGAGCTTCTCGCCTCAAAGCCACCTCCCCCTCAGCTGTAGCTTCCTCTCGATCTCGGCACATCGTCGTGGGTGTGGGAGAAGGCCTGTCCTCGATCGTAGTCGAAGTAGTATGTACATGCTCAGCCGCGGGCACCACACCACCATCTTCCTCATCTCCTTGCTACTGCACCTCATCCTCGAAAATCTCCTCACCAAGTTCCTCGTCACCTGCACACTCAAAAACAAGCGAACTACGTGATTGTGTCTCGTCAAAGGTAACCTCGCAAGTCTCCACAATTTGGTTAGTTTCAAGATTGAGCACCCGAAAGGCTCTAGAATGAGACGCGTAACCAAAGAAAATGCCATCGACAGACCTAGCCTCGAACTTGTCCAACTTCTTCCCTTTCTTAAGAATGAAGCATTTGCAGCCAAAGACGTGAAAGTGACTCACCTTAGGGGTTCTACCGTGCATCAACTCGCAGCAAGTTCTCTTCTTATGGACCCTTAGATAAATCTTGTTCGACACATAGCACGCGGTATTGACCGCCTCAGCCCAGAACCTTCTCGGAGTCCTATGCTCATCGAGCATCGTCCGAGCCATCTCACACAGGGTTCTGTTTTTCCTTTCCACCATGCCGTTCTGGGGAGGCATATATGGACTAGAGAACTGGTGTTCAAGACCCAAGTCATGGCAAAAGGTTTCAAAACGAGAGTTTTTAAATTCCGAGCCATTGTCACTACGGATCGCTCGTATGACATCTCCATGCCTCTCGTTCTTCAACCTCAAGACAACCTCTCGAACAAAACCAAACGTCTCCCCTTTCTCCTCCAAAAAGAAAACCCAAGCATACCGAGAGTAGTCGTCCACCACAACCAGGACGTACCACTTCCCACCTACAGATCGCACACGACCTGGGCCAACAATGTCCATATGGAGCAACTCGCATGGATGCTCCGTCATCACATCGGTGAGGGGTGGATGGGAAGCAGCTACCATCTTAGCATGCCTGCACGGCGCACACACCAAATCCTTTTCGAACCTCAAGCGGGGCAATCCTTGGACCAAGTTAAGTCCACTCAAGCGTGACAACAAGTCAAAACTCAAGTGACCCAACCTCCTATGCCACTTCCACAACTCACCTGAAGAACCAGTCACAAAACACCTCGAAACACCCGAACTCTGAGAGAAATCCGCTTGAAATATTTGACCCTCGGGGACGACCACACAAACAAGGTCACCTCAAGCATCAAGTATCCGAGAACCACCTGACTTAAACAACACCTCAAAACCTTCCTCAAGAAGTTGGGAAACAGAGAGCAAATTAAAACCCAACGACTTGACCAAGGCAACTCGCTTCAGCACAACTTTGTCACTTACCCTCACTTCACCTTCAGCAAGTACACGCCCTCGACCATTGTCCCCAAAGGTGATGTATGTCCTAGACACCACCTGGTTGATGATGGAGAACCACCCCCGATCTCCGGTCATATGCCTCGAGCAACCGGAGTCGATCAACCAAACGTTCCCCAAGCCTCCCACCTGAAATTCAAAAACGAACACGTGACGACTCAGTACTGGGGTTAGTACCAAAAGAGTAAAACCAGTGCCGAGCCATTTGCTCCAAAGTGGGGTTAGCACCATCCATTCCATCACGCCTACCAAAGCTACCACCACGTAAACCACCACGGGGAAACCACCCCTGTCTCGCTGGAGGAGCACGAAAGCCATGAAAGGAAGACCGTGGACCGTAGCTCCTCTCCAACTCAAAGCTGCGACCTCTCCCTGACTCGTATCGACCACGAGGGGGAGAACGTCCAGCAAACTCAACACCCCTAGACTCACCATGCCAACCACCAGTACCACGACCACCAGAACTGAAACCACTCGAAACGCCACCTCGACAACCAAACCACTCAGAATTCTGGGGGGCGGTCTGACCGCCTAGCCAGGCCGGTCTAACCGCCCCCCTCTAGGCAGGGCCGGTCTGACCGCCCCTCCAGGCCGGTCTGACCGCCCTCTCCAGAAAACCTCCTCGGCTGCGGGAACTTACATCTCCCCATGTTGGAACACTTCTCACAATCGCCTTACCCCTGGACAGTGGCATACGAGGCTCAGGCACACCATTAGATGGGTGGTACCTGTCCTTGTTCGCCCACTCCTTAGCCATTCTCTCCTCACGCTTCCTTTTGAAGCAAAACTCACCCTTGTGTCCATCTCTCCCACAATAGTCACAATGAAACCGTATGGTCTTACGTTTAGGCTTGGGTTGGGGCTTCTCTCTTGGTTTCTCGTTTGGTTTCTCCTCTCTCGGCTTCTCTTTTGGTTTCTCCTCACTAGGCTTCTCTCCCTTTTTCCCAAAGAACTCGTTCCCTAAGTCACTCTTGAACTTGATGGGTTTTTGGAAATCATTTGTTTGGGGAGGAAACACTGGTGGATCTGGGGTTGTGTCAAGTCGGTTTCTCAATGGGTTAGGCTTAGGAGCATAGGCATTTTTGTGGAAGGTTTTCGGTGGGGCTTGGATATCACCAATCTTCTCTCCTTCCTCACCACTACACTCTCCAATCTTATCCGACCCAAGCGCTTGCCCATCATAGCGCTTGTATGCCTCTATCATCATCCTAAGCTATGGTTCATGACCCGACAACCAACCCATCATTTTTCTCAACTCATCATTTTCATCCTGCAAGCGATCAACATAATGTGCAAGTTCTAGGTTCTTAACAGCTTGCAATTCACAAGTAGAGCAGGAAGTAGAAATAGGAGCTTTCAATTCAGCTTCAAGCGAAATAATGTAAGCACGAGACTCATCAAGCTTTCCATGCAAAACAGGGCAAGAAGTGCAAGCACGTAGCAAAGCAAGTCTAGACTTAAGCTCAGCCACTTCAACCCTAAGCACATCTAGTTCCTCACACTTGGAGGCATGCTTTTCCTTAAGAGCAGTAAGATCAGCTAGAAACACAGAGCAATCAGCACAATCAACCTCATCGGAAACAACAGGTAAAGCCTTATGCGAATCAATTTCAAGCTTAGCATCCAGGTTTTGTGTTTCTAGCTCAGCCACTCTAGTCCTAGCATCCTCGAGCGAGGCCCTAAGCTCCTTTCTCATTTTCTTAGCCTCTCTAAGCATGTCATCACGATTATCAAGCAATTTTCCTAGCTCCTCATTCTCCTGGAGCAAGAAAGAAAGTTCGTCACGTACCTCATCCTCGGAGTCGGAGTCCGAGTCGTCCTTCTGACTCTTCTTGCTGCCGGAGCTGTGTGCCATGCCGCAGAAGCTGTCACGCGTGAAGCAGCTCAACCCGCTCAGGTTCTTGGATCCCTTCTTGCTCTTGCGCCGATCACCTTCATCTTCACTGCTACTCAAGCTCGAGGTAGAGTACGCGGAGCTGGAGTCGACGTCGCTCGCTCCGACCATCGCTCGGGCCTTCTTGCCGTGGCCGTCTTTCTTCCTCGGTCGTCGCTCGTCCTTGTTCTTGAGCTTGTGCTTATGATCATGCCTCGACCGGTACTTGTTCTCCGTCTTCGACCGGTGCTTGTAGTTGTCCTTGTTCTCCATCTTCTCGGGGCAGTCAGTGACGAAGTGTCCTGGCTTGCCGCACTGAAAGCACGTCCTCGTGTTCCTCCTTGTGTTCACCCGGTTCTCATGCATCCTCTCGAACCTCCTGGTCAGCAGCGCCAGCTCGTCCTCTCCAAGCACGTCGAACTCCTCATCTGGCAAAGACATCAAAGAGGACAAAGAGTACATCCTGGTGGGTTAGCATTAGACTTTACACCTGAGCCACCGATGAGGGCGAGACTATGAGAGTCAGTCGGGCCCTCAAGCTTGGCTGTCACACCCCGGTCCACCTCAGCCGACTTGAGCTTCGAGAACAGCTCGTCTACCGACAGAGTCTCATACTTGTCCGACTGTAGAATGGCCTCGACCTTTCCACCCCAGATCGTATGATCTAATGAGTGCAAGAGCTTCATGGCTCTCTCATGATCATCGTACGGGAGCACGGCCACATTCGCCATCATGTTGTTCACAATCACCGTGAACCGCTGGAATATCGTATCAATGGACTCACCGGGCAGATGAGTGAAGTTCTCGTACTCTCTCCGGTAAGTCGCAAACAACCGAGCCTGAACCTGACTGTTTCCAGCGTGAGCATTCTTCAGCATTTCCCAAATCCTACAAGCCAAGTCCTCTGTCTGAACCCGATCGAATTCGGACTGACACAGAGCACGAAACAAGTAGTCGACCGCCTTGTTGCTAGCGTCATGCATATCCCTCGATCCTGGAGCAAGTAAGTTAATCGGATGAACATAAGATGTGTTCACCGTAATGTCCCAAAGGATCTGACCCTTGCCGCGGAGGAACGCAGCCATCCGCCTCTGCCACATTTGGTAGTTCTTTCCATCGAAGTGCGGAGGACCCGATCCCCGTTCCTGGTACGCCATCTTTGGATCTTAGACTGGTTAGAGTCCCGAAAGACCCGTAACCGGCTCTGATACCACTTGAAGGACCGAACTGGCGACCAGAGAGGGGGGAGTGAATGGGAGCCGATAAAAATTCTTCTCGAAGGAGATGACTTCGCCAACAAGATGAACTCGGTCGGGTACCCTAAATCACACGCTCTGCACACAACCTTCCGTTTGCCAAAACCACATAGCCACTGGAGTGCTACTGGTCCTATGAACAAATACTACTTGCAGGCACAGCTTCTACACACACACGACAGCGGAAACAACTCGGAAGCTGTCTGCCTAGAGGGGGCGGTTAGACCGGGTATGGGGGGCGGTTAGACCGCCTCCACCTGGTAACCAAGAAATCCTTCGAAACACCTCTTCCGAGCTCCAAAACTCTCCACGGTTTCACCCACTGGATTCTCTGGTCAAGGCCAAGCTAGCTACCAGAAAATCTTGGCGAAAACCAAAACTTCACCCAAGGGCCTAGGGGCGGTTTAACTGGCTCACGGGGGTGGTTTAATCTCCTGTACCCAGCAAGGAACACAAGCCAATAACTCCTAGCAAACAGCACCGAAACAGACCCCAATTTCACCAGAACGCTCCTCTGATCAAGGCGAACGAACTCACAGAGGAAAATCCGGCAACATCAAAACTTCCACCTGGGAGACCCAGGGCGGTTAGACCGCCCCCCTATGGCGGTTAGACCGCCCCTCCCAGAAAACCTGGCCGCGGGTCAAACCTCAACTTCCCATCACCCGATCTCCTGATTCACCCCACGGATTGCAGCGAAACTTCGGGGATACCTGGGTTACCTCCTGGGCAACCTCTCCACCAAAGGAATTGTCCCAAAACGCTCTCAATCAAAGGGAATCGCAGATCTTGGCCCTCTAGGTCATGAACTCGAGTAACTCGAAAAAACACCAAATCGAGGTCAATTCAAGGGAGTTCTTGGGGGCAAAGTCACCAGCCAAAGAGGCACAAGGTCCTCATACGTGACACCCAACAAGAATCCTGCAATAAATCACCCTCAAAACTCCGCCAAGAAAATCACAAGAAATCACCCTCAAAACTCCGCCAAGAAAATCACAAGACAAACGGGAGAGGCAACACAAGGCCTTGATGAACCACGCCGAATCATCTATACATACCATGAAGGTTCATACAAGGTCTAACTTACCACTCGGTCATCCATCCCTCTCTCAAGGTCTCACCATGAAGCTCTCAAGCTTGTCCTAGAAATTCCTAAGGAAAATAGGAAGGGAAAAAGCAAAGGGAAAATGAGCTAGGGTTCCAAGAGTTGGCTGCCATCCCACAACTCAAGTGTTTATATGGGGGCAACCAAAAGACTAAACTACCCTTACTAGCAACTAGGGATACAAGCCCCTCAAGGGCAATTTTGGAAGTCTTCAGTTCAGCACCATCGGACGGATGCACATCCACTGCAAGCCTACGTAGCTCCAACGCAACTCTTGCGATCATGCCGCGTGTCCTTCGCTTCGAAGCTTCTCAGCGGCTGCGACCCGGGCGGTTAGACCGGCCCCAGGCGGTCTGACCGCCCTCCTGGGCGATTCAACCGGCCTGGTCGGCCACACTCCTCCGTCGAGTCTTCGGCCTCGGTTTTGTGGCTCAACCGAGTAACCCAGTGGTTTTGTAGTGAACCAGTGCAAACCCCGTAGACTTGATGTAGCCTCCGCAATCACCACTCATGACTCGGCTCCCATGTAGTCCCGGCTCGACCTTGGTTTTGAGGCTCAACCAAGAAACTGTCCACGACTTCGTCTTGTTGTTCTTGCCACCATGCGGCCCGCACTTGACCCCGCTGGCCACCGGGTCCCTCGAACCAAGCCTACTTGTCTTCTCCACACCTGGAGGCCTCACCGGCAACGACCTTTCGTGCTTGTTCTTCACCTGCACCAACACCAGTCAAGCCGCAGACTTCACCTGCAATACTTAGCCAAGAGTCAGTCCACACAACGTTGTCAATCACTCATCACACCAGGAAGCGACCATCCACCGGTCCTCGAACCACACAGGCTCTCATAATTCCTATCTCAAAGGTAGATGCTTCAACTTCTTGCATTGATTTAATTGATGAATCTTGCTCACCATCTTGCAATGAGAATGTTGTTGTAGAAACATGTGATTTTCTCATAGGCAAGAAAAATGATGAGCTCAAGCAAGAAGTGAAATGGCTCCGAGAGAAGTTGGTTAGCTTGATGGGCAAGGGCAAAAACAATGAGGAACAAGTGAAAATCTCTCGACATGAAGAGCAACGTCCAACCTTCTCAAGATAACCGTGATCCCATGGTGAAGAAGCTTGAGAAGGGTGCAACCGTGACTTGCTACAAGTGTCATGGAGAAGGGCACAAGTTCTACAAATACCCTCAATTTGTCAAGAAGATGGACAAGGGCGAGAAGAAGAAGATGAACCCCACCATCAAGAGCTCCCTCATCTACACCAAGCCCAACCGCAAGAACAAGACCAAGAGCAACACCTACGTCATCAAGAAGAAGGCTAATGGCAAGATGGTTGCGCACAAGGTTGGGAAGATGAAGACGGAGCGGGGTTGGAACCAACCCATTTGAGTGCCCAAGGAAGTCATCACCAACATGAAGGGACCTCAAATGGTTTGGATTCCAAAGGCCACTTGAAGGCCATGAGTTCGGGGACTTGGGAGGCTTGGCATAACGAAGTTGTGAAGGTACAAGCCTAGAAGCCAAGCTTGCAAGTTGAACATGTGTTGCCCAAGTTCCCCGGTTGAGGTAATGGAAACTAGAACCCACCTCATGTATAATTGTAGCTTCATTACCTTGTCTAGGTTTGCACTTGTTGCTATGCCTAGTTGTTTACATATGGTAGGTTGCTTGTGTCATGTGCTAACCCATGAGTAACCTACATGGTTTGATTAGTGTGTAAGAAAGCTACACTTGTTCTTTCATGATGAATGTTTTCATATATATCTCTTTGCATCATGAACAAGCTATAGGGTTAGCTTCCCTTTTGTTGTCACAAACAATGTGCATACATTTGGTTGGTGATTCAAACACTAAATGCACACATTTAGGGGGAGCTCATCCTATGGTTTGGTTATGGGACTAACATTGGTTCAAGCTTATTTTGTGTAGTCCCTTGGTGATGCGTTCCGGTGCGGTGCTTCATTCTAAGAGAATGCTATTTCACTCTCAATATGATCTAACATCTCTAAAAGAGTGAAAATAGCAATATGAGCTTCAGGCTATTGAGCCATGTCCTTGCGAGCTTATGTCTAAGTTCAAAGGCAATGTACTCATACATTGCTAATCCTTGTGGTACCCCAAGTGTCTTCTTTGCAAGCTTCTTTCAAGTGGTGTCATCTCCAAGTGATATCATGTACAAGTGGCTCATCTCAATGTGGTACCAACAAGGTAGAGAGGATTGTCCCCTGGAGGTATGCAATGCTCAAAAGTGTACAAGTGGTATCTACAAGTGGTAATGTAATCCATTTGTCTTATCTCTTGTTCTTTAAGCTACCTCCTTGCATGATATGCTCTAAACTTCCTTGTCTTTCAAGTGTTTGTAGTTGTGCACTTGATTTTCACACCATCATATTGTGCACACACTTAGGGGGAGATTAGTTTATGTCATGCTAGTCTCATGAGCTTGTGATCCACCTTAGTTATTCGCACATGTGGTATCTTCATTGATATCATACATATGGATCATGGTTCATGCGGCTTTCTCCCTTGTGGCTAACATTTCTCTTTGAGCTATGTTTGCTAGGACTTGCTAGTTTCCATGAAGACCTTTTGTTTTGGACCTTTTTTGGAGATTTTATTCCAAAGGGGGAGAATGTGAGACCAAAGCAAGTTATTGTTTCCAAAGTGGGAAGAGGCAAGCTATGTGTGAACATAGGAAGAGAAGATCAAAAAGAGGGAAGTTTGATCTAGGGGGAGGTTGGATGATGGTAAGCATCCAAGCAAGTGTAAGTGGTTCAATTTTGTCAATTTTTGCAAATTTATGCTTGCTTTGCTTGTGTTGACATAAATCACCAAAAAGGGGGAGATTGTAGCGAACATGGCCCCATTTGCCATTTGTTTGAGTTATTTTTGGTGATTCATGCTAACACAAGCAATGAGACTAACCACATTGTCTAGTATGTCTTTGTAGGCATTCTTAGGTCCCATGGATATTACCACAAGTTAACATACCATGCCCAAGTTAACATACCATGCCCAAGTTAACATACCTTGCACATGTTAAGTTACTCATAGCAAAAATGAGACTTAGTATATATTTTGAGGCTATAAGTGATGGCATGTTAAGTATGTTAAGCTGAAGCAATGACAAGTTGAAGACGCGAAGAAAAGGAAGGAAAAAGACACCTCCGGATGAACCGACGGTACCCTAGGAAGAAGCGTCGGATGAAGCGTCGGAGCAATTGTGGCAATGGCTAGTAGCACCGGATGAACCGACGCCTGGAAAAATCATAGCGTCAGATCATCCGACGGTACTACTTTCAACAGCTTTTAGCCAACGGCTCTTTGGACGCCTTGGGCTATTTATACCCCCTCCACTCACCCATTTGAGGTTGCTGGATTGTGTGGAAGTGAAGAGGAGTGCAAGGCACTTAGAAGATCATATCCAAGCCATCCAAGTACTAAATTGCTCATCCATAGACTTGCACAAGCTTTGTGTGTGTGCTTAGTGCTAGGCTTAGCTTAGAGCTGAGTGAGTGCAAGGTTGTGCCAACCTTGTGAGGTGATTCTTGAGTGAATCAAGTTGTACAAGGTGCGCCGGAAGCCTTGGGGACTAAGTGGCTCACCGGCAATCGTCTTCGACCCTCCGGCTTGGTGTGGAGTGGAGAGGACACTTTGTGCGGGGGACATGGAGACCCCCTTCCTCAGTGGAGAAGCTCCTTAGCGGAGGCGGCATCAAGGTGACCAAGGGAGCTTGGCGAGTGCCTAAGTGGCGAGCCTTTGTGGCGAGTCAAGTGGTGCTCTTGGGAGAGACTTGGTGACTGGGAAGCAATACTCTTGTGTGACTGCTTCAACAACGTGGACTAGGGGTGGCTTAGTGCCTACTGATACCACAGGATAAATCGCGTGTCAAGAGTTTGCTTTATCTCATCCCTCTTTACGTTTCCGCATTTACTCTCTTGCAATCCTTGCTTGCCTTTACTTTCCTAGAGTAGCATCATGCTAGAATTGGCTATAGGTTGCAAAACTTGTTTTGGGATGAGGGTTTCACACTAGATCAACCTTAGATTGCACATCTAGATAGATTTGATCTAGTTTACTTTATGCAAAAGTAGTGAAACCATAGGTTAAGGTTTTAAGTTGCCTAATTCACCCCCTCCCCCTCTTAGGCCACGAGCATCCGATTCCTTACAACTATGACCTTAATTTTGTTCAATGTCAAAGTGTGAAGTGTCATACGGTGAAGAACACTTTCACTATTTGCGAACCATAAAGAGTATTGTTCGTATAATGTTGGTCCTTTACAGCTTTGTTTTAAAAATTACCAATCACCATAAGAAGTTGAATATAAGCTTGTATTGTCCGACTATTTTAATCCGCCTTAGCTCCGACACCGATCCAACTCCACACCATTTTCGGCATTCAAAAAGGCCCCATTTGTAACCACATCTGTATAATATTTGCTCCTCGTCTGACAAAAAAAAAGATGTGGATGTGAAAAAGTTATTATCTGATATGATTCGATCCACTTTCATTCCTATTTAATATCATAAATTTTATTATTTTTAAACCCATGCGACACACAAAGGGTAGTTGTAGTTTGATAATATTGTTTGCAGAGAATATTTAAAAGGCAAATGGGAACATATGAGTAATTTTATTACTAAGTTGTGTATTTTTATTACTAATGTAACTCTAATATTGTGTGTTACAAAGGAATATTTTATTATAAATTAGTAAAAGTTATTCTTCTACCATCGAGGAAGCTTAGTTCTGTTATTAGTTTTATGAGTTTTGAAAATTCTTGTTCACTAGATTTTTTTTTAACATATCTTTGTCAGGTATGCTTCATCTTTACTATAAATATAGATTATCTATTTTGTAACTAAAATATTCTTGTTTTGTTTTTTCAAATCATGTACGTGTCGCATCGTGCGGTTCCACTAGTAGCAAGAAATAATTGTCAAGTTTGAATCTTAGATTTAATACACAACAACTTGCAAATGGTGAATTATTTACCAAGGTCATAACTTCAATAATATTGCAGGACCACAAATGTAGTAGAGTGCAAAGTGAAAACCTTGATTTTTTTCGTTACATCAGTGAAGTTACTTCAAAATCTCACCATTGTCATAGAAAACATGCGAAGATACAATTATAAACATGAAAAATCTCAAGAACGGTATAGAGAATATGCGACGAAAAAAGATAGCAAACAGAGGTAACAGAACAACACATTGCCTGGAACAAGCCTCATGACAAGGGCTGCACATGCTAGTGGTCTTGTTTTGTGGAATGGCATGACAAAAGATACCTTGAGATGGGCTCAAGGGCTGTTGTTGCATAATGGAAATAAGGATAGGAGATAACAGTAAACAAAATCTCATGACAACAAGAACATACCACACCAACAACTATGAAGCTGCCTCAGCTAAACGAACTGAGCGTGGAAGCAAAAACTCAGCAAAAATGGGGAAGTGTGAGGATGGATAAACACCGTCTATATTATCATTTATGACCTCACAAAGTGCTGGTACCAGTGGGCGCCCTCTAAATAGGATCCAGTCAATATGCAAGTCTTGTGTCTGTCGATCCCAGCACAGGCAAAGAGCTCTAAATATTAATTTGAGAAATTCTACCGCACCTTGTTTCTCCCCTGCAACAAAATATTTGTTTTAAGATTGCAAAAACACATACTAGGATGAGCAAATAGGAAAAAAATGGGAGGTGTGATTAAAACAAACGTCAATACATCCATGGAGCATAATTAGCACAAAAATCATCATTATACAGATAAAATATAATGCAGAATAGTGGGGAACGAGTCGGGTGACATGCGCTCCGGGTGTGGAGGTTGCCGGTCGTGAGTTCAAGCCGTGCTCAACTCACTATTCCCACCGGGGTTTTCCCTCATTTTCTTGTCCTGCAGGTACTGCAGCTGCCTCACACGTGGATGCATCACAATGGTCATGGTGACGCGCCCGTCACGTACGAAGTCTGTTGATGACTTCGGATATGTGTCAGCCACGTGAAGTTTCTTAAGTATAGGTTGTAGGTCTAGCTTGCGCACAATGTGTATGCGTGTGTATGGGTATGAGTGCGCCAGTGCGGTGGTGTGCGTGAGTTTAGATACTACAGCTTGTACTCTGAAGGGTTGAGGCATCAAAATAATAATAATGCAGAATAGTGAAATATTGAACTGTTTTAGAAAGGTGATTAGAAAAAGGCTACATGATAAAAAAACTTGATTTATCTCAATATGAAATTGAATTTAACCAAGTCATTTTCCTTTAATTCCTGGTTTCATTTTTCGATGATAAATTTAAATTTTCCAAAATAAAAAGTTGTTGAAAATTTGAAGCAACATGTAAGCAGAGTAACAGTTATTTAACGTGACATTCTTTCTGCCATCTAATTGTGCAGTGATCCACATAATGGTACAATGGGAACTGTAAAAAAGGTCATAAAATAAAGCATCAAGGGGCACCTTTAAATCCATGATATGTGTGTATTAGTGAAACATTTTTTCGCACCCGAGCATTTGGCCAAGCATCTCGCATATCACCCACAACACCATGTTCTCTGTATTATTGACACCACAAAGGACTGTGTCAACAAACACACTGAAGGAAATTGCCTAATAAAATCACTGAACTACATATACATATATACTAAAGAAACATAATATTAGCAAACGATAATCAGAGGAACCTCTGTAGAAACACTAATACTCCGTTGCCAAATAGATATCTTCTGAAAATGAGTGCAGTCAATGTTTATAAAACTTTGACCATGTATATATATTGAAGTAGTCAGATTGAACACATAAAAAGGATATAAGTTTATTATGAAAATACCATTCAAATGGTTAGATTCTCAGTAACTTTTGATGAGAAGTACTTAGAAAAAGTAATAGTCAAAGATGCATTTTCCAAAACAGTCAATGTACTCCATGCAAAATTTTCCAAATTATGTAAGTTCTTATTTAAAAGGAACATTATTTCTGAAGTTTCAAATGCTTACAATATCATGTACCTAGGACTTCAGGAACAAAAACGTGCAAATCTTTTCAAAAAAAGTTTATTTTGTCCATTTTTAAAAAGTGTTAAAAAATACCATAAAAGATGATACCATGTAAGATTGTGTATAATGTGTGGGATGTATTGCTTGAGCCCCTTAGGTTGATTATATAGGAGTACATGGCTTAGAGGGCAAGTAGCCTCTCCAAGAGATAAGGAAGGTTATCCCAAGATTACAATCAATCCTAAACTAACTATATCTGGAGTTGCCTAATGTACTCTAACAGTGCGCACTAAATCTCAATGGTATGTGCAAAAGAAGCTAAAAGTAAGTGGTGGATCCGATGCAAAAATTTATTTGCAAAGCAAGTGGCGCAATTGTTAACTACAGGTAGAAGGTTGTGGTTGTGCTGGTGGCATGTTAACTTCGACAAAATTGATTGCAGACCACATGCTGTGATTATATGGGAAATGACATGCTAAATTGGACAAAATTTATAATCCTCCACCATAGCTATTACCTGGATCTGCCAAGCAAAAACCGCCCAGTCATAGATTCCTTCTGCGTGTTGAAGCCTCCACAATAGATAACAGGCAAATTGGGAGGCAAGGATGCTATATGTTGCCATGTAAGCAAAGCACTTCTTCGTCGAGCACGAGGGCTAACTTCATCAAAATTTGTATTTACGATCTGGAAGCTGAATCCAGGTGGTTCTACTCTTTTGAGTTGAAACGTGTGTAAATCATGTTAAGGCAACAGACGCTCTTCATTATAACCAAGATACTAAGAAAATGATAGAACATTGAAGCACAAGAAGAGTATCACACCAAAGGATATTGCCCATGTCGCAATGCAGGGTGCCGTTGCTCCCCATGAAACACTTGCTGGCACTGATGGTGATTCTGATAACCAAAATGTGCCACCTTCTGTAAGCTCCACCTTCAACAAATGCATGGCAGTTCAGCTCATCTAGGAGTATAAATTATTATTTACTTCAACATCATAATAATAAAAGCAAGATGGATATGTTTTGAAGTGAATGAGACAAACAAGTATTGTACAGAAATGATTAGCCAGAAATGTCATACCTTCTCTTTTTCATAGAATATTGTGCAGTATTCATCAGTGGTGTCCTGTGAGCCTTTTCTTGAGATGCCAAACTGTTCATAACCTAGATGAGTGCAAAGGCTTAGTCATTCAACTTCTCGATACATGCTGATCAATTAATAAAAGGCCATCTCTTACAAAAGTGGAACATTGTGTACCTCAGAAACTCATATCTGTGTTGAACAGGCACAGGGTGTAAACTGGACTTCTTGTTTATAGATCAGAGAGAACACATGACTCATTTTTGTGTGCAACAAAAGATTATGGGCAGGGAAAAGTACTTAAACGGATTTGGATGCCAAGGATTGTGCCTAACTGACTGTTCATAATGTACCCTTTGGTACTCCGAAGGATTTTGCACATGCTGATGAGCAATCCACATGCCCAAAATGTAATCCTCCTTTTACAATTATTAAACTCTTTTTCAGTGCATCTTCTTAGGTTTCATATCTATCCTAGGCCAACTTGCTTGAAACTAGTTGCCATTTCTGTAGTTATATCTTATAAATTGGTGGATTGTGCTTTCTCCCGACAAATCTGGGCCTTGATACTTCAGTGCCTCAGTCTGCTTGATTTGGCACCTGGACTTTCTGATTCTTGTTTCTTTGGGTCGTGGAGGAAAGCCGTTGCAGCAGTAACAAAGGACAGCCACAAGGGACTCAACTCCTTGATAATTCTGGTGGCCTGGGAGGTCTGGACTCTGGAGACACCGTAATGTATGTGTGTATTAAAATGCTAGGCCAAATATTCAGAAGGTTCTCTTGGCTGTTAGCAATGAGAGTAGTTTTTGGTGTATGGCAGGTGCTTCTTAGCTTCAGCTCTCCTACGTAGTTCAAGAAAAAAACTTATAAATTTGTAGTTGATAGCCAATGTAGCACTACTACAAATACTCGTTTTTGTGTCACTGTTTTAACTGATGGCAGTCTATTCATACTTGGTCCTTGTTCCAAGCAAGCTCTATATGGTTCACAACTTCATGGTAAGTTTTTAGGTTCCTCTAAAATGGAGAAGAGACACTGCGACTGGATCAGAGAATGAAATTTCATTATAAGGCGGCAATTGAACAGACCAAGCACGTTCAAATTTGTTGGTTACATCACCCTAATTCCCAAGAAGGTGGACACTAATTTGGCCAAAGACTTCCGTCCTATTAGTTTGGTACACAGTTTTGCCAAATTGATCACAAAGATCCTTGCCAATTGGCTAGCGCCACATTTAAACTCCATAGTAGCCACAAATCAGAGCGCCTTCATTAGAGGGAGAAGTATTCGTGACAATTTCATCTTGGTTCAACAAACAGTGAAGACTCTCCAGAGACAAAAGGTTCCTAGTCTCTTCCTCAAATTGGACATATCTAAAGCCTTTGATTCAGTTTTCTGGACGTTTCTTTTGGAAGTGCTGTCTCATTTGGGCTTTGGGATGACGTGGTGTAATCTGATTTCTAACATGCTGGCTGTTACAGAATGGAGAAGAAGAGAATGGCTGAAAAATGTTCGATGTATTGACATAGGCCCAAAAGAGCAATATATAGTACAAGAGGACCCCCAAACCCTAGAAAAGGAAAAGACAATACTACCCTTGACTACTATACCTATTATACCCTTAACACTGGCTACCTCCTCCACACGTGTACTGATAAATGGGGATCCTGGTGATGTCATTCAGAATCAGCATGGACTTCGGCAAGGTGATCCATTATTTCCAATGCTCTTTATTCTTGTTATGGATGTGCTTAATAGTCTCTTTGTGAAAGCTGGTAAGGAAGGTCTGCTGCAACCCCTCTCCTCACAGATTTCTGGACAGCGGTTATCTCTGTATGCTGATGACATCACCCTCTTCATAAAGCCTGTAGAAGATGAGTTACAAGTCACAAGGGAAATTCTAAATGTTTTTGGTTGGCCTCTGGGTTACAGACAAATCTTCATACGAGCAACATTATTCCTACCCATTGTGAAGAAATCTACATGTCAACGGTGACTGAGTGATACCCTCCCATGCACCATTGCAGCGTTTCCTTGTACCTATCTGGGGCTACCTTTGTCTAACAAGAAGCTGAGGAAAAATGACCTTATGCCTTGGATTGAGAAGGTAGCTGATAAGATGCCAGGTTGGAAGGCAAATTTGGTGAATAGAGCTGGCCGGGCTATCATGGTTTGGATTGTGCTATCGGCCATTCCTATTTATTTACTCATTGCTCTCTGTGTTCCTAAATGGTTCATTAACGCCATCGATATAATCAGAAGGGGCTTCCTTTGGAAGGGGAGGGAGCAAGCTCATGGTGGCTGCTATTTAGTGGCATGGGAGAAGGTCATGCACCCTTTGGACCTTGGTGGCTTAGAAATCTCCAATCTGGAGGTTATGTCATGGGCTCTACAAGCAATATGGCAGTGGCACAAGAAAACTCGGGCTGACCAGCCTTGGACAAAACTAGATCTTCCGTCCCATCCCAATGCTCTGGCATTGTTTGCTATTGCAGTTCACACAGATTTAGGAAATGGGAACTCTACACTGTTTTGGACAGATAAATGGCTGCATGGCTCGGTAGAGAACTTGGCACCTTTGGTTTTCGCAAGTGTGCCTCCCAGAATTTGTAAAAAGCAAACTGTGGCTGAGGCGTTGACAAACAATGGTTGGGTTTCAGTTATTCAAGGTGGTCTGTCTTGGATTGGAATTAGAGAATTCTTGCAACTTTGGGACTGTATCCAGAGTATAGTTCTAAATGACCAGGAAGATAAACATATTTAGAGATTGGAAACAGGAGGAATTTACTCGTCAAAATCTGCGTACTATGCTTATTTCCAGGGTTCAGTTACCTTTGAACCATGGAAAGACTTTGGAAATCCTGGGCCCCAAACAAGTGCAAGATTTTCCTTTGGCTGGTTATCTGAAACAGGTGCTGGACAGCTGACAGATTGGAAAGAGGACCGCCTCACCCGGAGCAATGTCCTCTTTGTGATCAGGAAGATGAGACTGTACAACATATTTTAGTCTCCGGTGTGGTGGCTAGGCAGGTCTGGTTCAATCTCCTTGCTCCCTTGAACTTGGGGGATTGTGTTCCTAGACAAGGGGGGTGCAGCTTTGCAGATTGGTGGCGCAGAGTTATAAAAAAGGTGAAAAGGGAATACAAGAAAGGGGTCAATTCCCTAATTATTCTGGGTGCCTGGATGATCTGGAAGCACAGGAATTCCTGTGTTTTTTAAGGCTTACCTCCCTCTGTCAACACAATCATGAGGTATCTCAAGGATGAGCACAACCTGTGGTGTTTGGCCGGTGCCAAGAAATTAGATGGTCTGGGTTTGGCTGGTGTAATCTAGTTGATAGGTCTAGGTCTGGTCAGGTCCTGTTTGCCTTTTTTTAAGTAAGTCTTTGTGTAACCTGCTCTCATACCTGGCCCCCACATGAGAGATAGGAGTTGTAGGGGGGGCTCTTTTTTCTCTCTAATTCAATGAAGCGCAGTTATCCTGCGTTTTCCAAAAAACAAAAGCAAGTTCAAAGGTCCACAGATCACTGAATTGACACCAATGAGTAAATCCCCCTATGCTTGTAGGGGCCACAGTAGCAACAAAGAGCCATAAGGCCTTTGAAACATTGTGTGACTGTAATTTTTTCTGAACTACAAATTTGGTTTTGTTGAGAACCTGCATGCCTACTACCAAATGTTAAACAATGTACCACAGGTTAAGTCACATTTACTAACAATTTGATTGATTAGTTATTGATATACAGTTGATTGATGAATTCGCTGTAGATTTCACAAGTTATAAATAGAGCTAAAAGGTTGATATCAGGGAATACTAATATATATTCGTTTCTACAAATCAATCAAGGGAGACATTTAGCCCACTTTTTTTTTTCTTGTGATGGTTTATCGCTCCTAGCTTGAAAAAAAAGTAGGTAGCCTTTCTGAAAACAAAGATAACGAGTACTATGATAATAGAACTATCGAAGTTATATTATGCATAAAGTGCATTACTATCATCAAACAGAAGTCAGCATACAAGAACAGCCAGTAACACTGAAGTTCACAAATCTTACCAGGCAAGCACTGTTGTAGGTAGTCCAACTGCCATCTCAAGCCTGTAAGCCAAATCCACTATTTTCAGCCAAATTTAGAAAAGTATGCAGGTGTGGAGCTTGAATTGAAGAACTAAAATCCCACCGATAGGGCACTCCTACCATTGCCCAAACCAAGCAGCAACCCCTTTGCCAAATGGGGAAAAGGAAAGCAAATAAAAACCTACTCCCTCCGTCCCAAAAAGACTATCATTTTCGCTTCCTAAGAAATAACTTTGACTAAATATATATAAAAATATATTAATATTTATAGTACACAATTAATATAATTAGATAGATATTTGAATCTAGTTTTTTAACAAATTTATTTGGAGATACAAATGTTGCACGTATTTTCTACAAATTCGGTCAAACTTGTGGCACACAGAGTGAGTAGCTCAAACTATCATCATGTTCAGTAAAAAAAAAAATTAAGGATCCCACAATGCCGGCTTATATATTAATATTTAATAGGAAGGATCAAGTTCAGTTAATCAGTCCCATCCCTATTCTGCAGCTGCACTACTTATTTCTAACAAGACAATGCATCAAATCGGCATCTACTTGCGCTTCTGAACCAAATCAGTTGAATGCAAGAGATGCGATAGACCAGATTCCCAAGTTCCTTTAGCTGAATCGCGTGTATCTCACCGCTCACCTTGCTGTGTGCAGAGGATGGTGGGGGAGTAGCTTGTGATGACGCTGACGCAGATGTCCCGTCGCTTCTCCCAGGTGTTGGGGCTCTCACTCGGCCGCTCGCCTTCGTGCAGGTTCAGCGTCATCACCGTGATCGACAGGCCAGTCATCCCCTCTTCTCTTGCTTCGTCCCACCGCCGCTGCTACAGATTTCCACGGCGCTGTGCTGTTCCCTGGGCTCCCGTAGGAGGAGCAGGCGGGTGCTGCCTGGCGCCAGCGGTTATCGGAGGCGGCTAGGGAGTAGATCGCCGGCGATTAGCAGAGCCGGTGAGATTTGGGGGATTTGGGGAAGTGTTGCCGTGTTGGTGTGGGGGGTGGAAGAGGCGGGCGTGACCTTTTGCTTTGGAGTTTGGACTGCTGATTCCTTTGCACATTTTAAAAAAAATGTGTTAGCCTAAACACACAGAAAACGCCTCAAATCTCTTAATATTACTAGGTGATACCTCGCGCGTTGATGTGAGAATTTTTACAATATTTGAAAATGAAATCTAAGGCGGTTGATTTTTTTTAGCAACAATACATGTTATTAGAACATGAATCAATCGATCAATTACTAAAGGAAGGAGGAGGAGAATATACATGTCCTCTGTATACTTGAGGAGTTTAGGCAATGTCTCTCCTCCCTCCCTCCATTTCTTCTCTAGGAGCGCCTCAAATTCTACAAGTATGTAATCTCTTTTCTTAAAACCTCACCTCCTTTGCTCGCCTCTCCGCACTCCCGGGGGTACATGTCACCTCGGGAGGCCTCGCGTGCTCACGGCGGGAGCTCGGTGTTGGGCGGGCAGCGACGCGCGCCGGAGGTGGTCAAAAGGAGGTGGGGGCCACGGTGCGGGGGAGGGCTGGGCACGCCGCGCCGGGGTGGGGGCCACGTTGCGAGAGAGGGCTGGGCGCGCCGCGCAGGGGCGTGCGCCGCTCTCCTGCTTCGGAGTCTCTTGTAGGTGGTCCACTCGATAGGCAGAAGGCCCGCTGTCAGGTGGCGAGGGTGGGCTGCGGTCGTGTGCTGTGGGGCGCTGTCCGTCCGCTTGCCCCGGTCTTTCTCTTTCCCCCCCTCTCTCTCCCCACTCTCTCTCTCTCCCCGCGCCCGGGATTCCCTCGCCCCGCCCGCGTCCCGCCTGCGCCCCGGATTCGCTCGTCCTCGCGCCGCTGCCGCGTCGGGGCAGTGGCCCCCTCCCCGCTCCGGAGCGATTGAAGCGGCGACACGCGCATACTCTACCAGCGCGCCGTCATGTCTACACCCGCGTCGCCCATCCCGCGGAGTGGCCGCCATCTCTGCCTCGGCGAGGGCGCCGTCGCAACGGGCTGGGCTCGCGTGCTACCGGCGGTCCATGCGCTGCTCCTCCCCGTGAAGATAAGAGCGCCTCCCTCCTCTTCCCCTCCCCTCCTTTCTTATCCATTCCCTCCCCTTCCTCCCGCATCTCGTGCCGGTTCCAAACCCTAGCGCTCCTCGCGGTTCCCTCGTTGCGTCTGCTTTCCTCTCCGAGTGCCGCGCATAGCAGTGGGCTTCAGCCATTTTCTGTGCCTCCTTTTCTTTTAGCAGCTTTGGATTGTCTTTTGCTTCTCTAATGAGCAGGTCTTTGGTTTTCTTGTGTAGGTGTCAGTGAGCCACCCATGGAGTCCGTCACATAGTCTCCGAGTGAGGGTCGGTGCACGGAGGTGGGTTACCTGTCCTGGATTTCGATCCCTTGGTGGCCTTTGGTTTCATGCGTCTGATGTTTTTTTTGACTGCAGTGAGCTCTGTGGATTTGGTCAGCAGGTTCTGAAGGTGAGTTTGTCCCTCCCTCTTGATCTTCTTTGTGTGTTTGTGTTTGCTGTGTATCGTGCCCTATCAGTGACTGCTTCTTGTGCCTGCAGTGAGCTTTGTGGGTTTGGTCATCTGCATATTGGGGTAAGTTTGTGCTTACTAGGATCTTTTTTTTTGCGTGCTCAGGGTGTTCTTTTGTGCTTGCTTTGAAAAGATGTGTGGATACTTGTTTCCTTTACCTATACTAACAGGTTCATGTTTTCCTGTCTTCCGTATCTAATCATACTTATATATTTAGGTCTTTGATTTTACATAACCATGCATTATTGCAAATCTGCCTACCATCCTTGATGAATCGGCCAATCTAGTTGTAAATGAGATTTACTGCTTGGTTTTTTATGGTGTTGTTGCAAATTAGCCTACCGTCCTAGATGAATCAGCCAATCTAGATGAAAATGGATTATACTGCTTGCTTTTTTCTGCTGTTGTAATCTTTTAGAAATTAAATCTTTTGGGTGCCTTTTTTGCTTGAATATGTTCTATTTTCAGATTAAAGTTGAGTGTCCTGGATTTCGATCCCTCGGTGGCCTTTGGTTTCATGCGTCTAATGTTTTTTTTTGTGACTGCAGTGAGCTCTGTGGATTTGGTCAGCAGGTTCTGAAGGTGAGTTTGTCCCTCCCTCTTGATCTTCTTCGTGTGTTTGTGCTTGCTGTGTATCGTGCCCTACCAGTGATTACTTCTTGTGCCTGCAGTGAGCTTTGTGGGTTTGGTCATCTGCATATTGGGGTAAGTTTGTGCTTACTAGGATCTTTTTTTTGCGTGCTCAGCGTGTTCTTTTGTGCTTGCTTTGAAAAGATGTGTGGATACTTGTTTCCTTTACCTATACTAACAGGTTCATAATTTCCTGCCTTCCGTATCTAATCATACTTAGATATTTAGGTCTTTGATTTTACAGAACCAGGCATTATTGCAAATCTGCCTACCATCCTTGATGAATCGGCCAATCTAGATGTAAATGAGATTTACTGCTTGGTTTTTTATGGTGTTGTTGCAAATTAGCCTACCATCCTAGATGAATCAGCCAATCTAGATGAAAATGGATTATACTGCTTGCTTTTTCTGTTGTTGTAATCTCTTAGAAATTAAATCTTTTGGGTGCCTTTTTTGCTTGAATATGTTTTATTTTCAGATTAGAGTTGAGTTTTCTGTGTAGATTATCTACCTCTGGCTGATGTCTACTATCAGTTTTTGTAAAACCTTAACGGGCATGCATTTGTGAGTTTGCTAACCTATGCTAATCTTTTTTGGAGCTGCTGTTTAGCGAGATGCTCATACCTGCCTTGGAATGAGATGTGTCCATTTATTTTGTTATTTTTGGAGGTCTGCTCAGTGTGGTTCATACCTTGGAACCCATGAGCCATTCTATCTGTTATGCAGCCTAAAAGCAGCCAGCTTTGCCATAGGATATGACCGGATCTAGAGGGTGCCTAGGGATTTAAATCGTATGATTAGTTGCTGTCCATTGGGTGTTGGTGGGCTGATGCGTAAGATCTTTGCTTGGGGATCATTTGTGACTGTTTTGAATATAGGTTTTCTTAGGGACCATGTGTTGCTGTCCTTTGTTATTGTTTTTGAAAGCTATTCTTTGTGCTGGCTGGCTTCTTACCATATGCTGCTGCCATGGCTATGCTCCAGCTCAATTGTGTTTGACTCTGTTTGCTGCTAATCCAAGCATCCTTATTGGTTTCTATATTTCCTGTTTTGTTAGGGGAAAGGTGGTTGATCAAGAGTTCCTGCTGCTGCCTCTTTTGACAAAGGCTTTCAGAAGTGAGTTTGCTAACCTATGTTCATGGGATTTAAATCTTTTTTTAAGATGCTGTTTAGCGAGATGCTCATACCTGCCTTGGAATGAGATGTGTCCATTTATTTTGTTATTTTTAGAAGCCTGCTCAGTGTGGTTCATACCTTGGAACCCATGGGCCATTCTATCTGTTATGGTCCTCTTGCCGATTTGCCCTCTGTGCTTCACTTTATTGTACAGTGTTGGCTGGTAGTTTGGTGTCCTGTGTTGCCTTTTGGTGATGGTTGGTTCTCTGTCTGAGCAAATTGCTCGCTGCCGTGAGAAGGCCCACGCAAAAAAACTTGCGCTTGGGTCCGTTCAATTGCCGGGCTGTAGAAAAAGAACAAGTGAGTGTCGTGTATTTTGCGAATGTTCCCCATGATGTTGCGTTTGGTGACCAAACCTAACCTTTCGCTTTACTGGAATAAACAGGAGGGAGATCCTTGATGGATTTCCCTGCAGATGTTGCTACGTTGAATCGTCGCCTTCGAATGAATAGGCTTAACTGTGCGAGAGATCGTGACCATAGTACAATGGTGCCTGTTACACTTCCTCTAGACAGAACTCGTGTAGAAGAACTAAAAGGTTAGTTTGTTGTTTTAGCGCTCATTTGCGGGCCGACATACTTCTTGGTGTCCCTCTAACTTTACTTTCTCATTACGTGATGCTAGATGCCTATCCAGAGCGGTCTTACTATGGTGGACCAAGCCATGAGTGCCCATATTGTGGTGCTGCTTTTTGGTTCCAAGAGAGAGTTAAAAGCGCTTCAAATCTGTCGAAGAGAAAAATAGTGTACAACCTTTGTTGTAGGTCAAATAAGATCAGTCTTGAACAATATAAGAGACCTCCTGCACCCCTGGCTGACCTGCTTAGATTTGATGGTGATGCCCGCTCAAAGCGATTCCTTAGACAAATACGATCATATAATTCTCTGTTTGCTTTCACGTCTTTGGGAGCATATGTTGACAAGGCGATAAACAATGGTAGTGCTCCTTATGTTTTCAAAATAAATGGCGTTGTCCACCATCGTATTGGTTCCCTTGTACCAAATCGTGGTTCTAAGCCCAAATTTGCGCAGCTCTATATACACGATACCCAGCATGAGGTACAAAACCGTTTGGGTTTGTTTGAAAGCGATGGTGATTCTACTAACCAGCCTGATCCACAAGTGACTCTATCCCTCCTAGAAATGCTGAATGAACATAACAGCATGGTCCCTCGACCCCGCGTGTCCGCTCACTCCCCCGGTCCCACCATACACTCCGTGCCCCCGCCTCCGCTAACGCCTGTGCTCCGCTCCCATTTTGCCGCTAGGGTTCCCCATGGGCCAATCCGATCTGCCACATGACCCATCCCTCTCCTCTTCCTTCCCACCACGCGCCGCCGGCAACCCCGCCTTCTACCCCTCCTCAACTCCTGTCCCCGCGACGTCGAGTTGCTACTGTGGTAAGTGGTAACCCATGGAGGTCAAGGTCGTTGGCTCCCCCGTCGCCGCCCGCCCACGCCGTTGAGATCCACGTCGGGGTCACCAAGGCGGCGCCTCCCCAGCGTGAGATTATGAGCCACGTCTTCGTGTCGCCGTCGCGCTGCTGCACCTCTCCGGCGTCTCCGGATTGCCGCCGCCACCGGGTAGACATCGCATCTTCCGGTCAACACAACCGTCGAATCGATGTCGTCGCCGCATCCTCCTGATGCTCACCGCATCCGTCCGCAGCCCGGTCGGCAACCGCGGCTCCTTTGTCCGCCACCACTCCGGGGGCACCGACGCCTCCTCCCCCTTCCCAGCTGCCCCTCCACGCCGCGCCCGCTGCCCAGCCACGACTCCTTGCGTCCTCTACCCGGCTGCTCTTCCGCGCGCCCCCAACCTGCCCGCAGCCTGGCTTTCCCTACAAACCGGCACCACCTCCGGGTCCTCCACGCCACCACCGGACTCCACGGCCTCCGCCGCATGCTGTCGACCGCGCCATATTGTCAATCCCCAACTGCAGCAGTGAACACAATAGCTCAACCCTAGCCTGCATTACTAACAATTTTGTTGATCTGGCTATTCAATCGACCATTATGGCGTCGCCAGCCGGCAACTGCACGCCACAACTCTAGGATTGGAGTCGCCGCCGCAAGCCTACCAAAAGGTACGTTGTGATGATCATACTGTTCTATGGCATCCAATCACTGCTTCATGCCATTCACATTGCAGCTTCATAAATATTTGGGGCAGACAACCTCCGTGGCAGAAACCGGTTTGTTTATTTCATCCCTTTTGCTTTCTATCCCGAATCCAATTCTACTTTAATCCTGATTTGATTTACAATTCTGTAAGAAAAATATTTAGTGATAGCTCTTATCCTATATGATTCATGTTGACAAATGTTGAGAAGCACCTATGAAGGTGTGTGCTGGATTAAAAGGCAAGCCCGCGATGTAGATGTAGACAGATTTTTGGTTACTATAGAGTATTTAATCTTCAACAACTTGTGATTTGGTTTAGTTTTCTCCCAAAATTGTATGAACAACTGCCATGTGTATGTTTTCTGTAACATGCCCCCTTTGTTCGCTTGTTGAACTAGGAGTTGTTTCATCTCATTTGGCAAGGAGCATTGCAACAATACATGAAGCCGTACTCAGGGTCTCACATAAACCGAAGAGATACTGTCTATTTGAATAATTCTGCAACATGATTTACATTATTTGATTTTGGCATGTATTTTTAATCTATAAATTTATTTGCTGCTAATTGTGAAGCCTGTAGTTTCATCTATCCCTCATTAGTTATGCTCATGTTACTGTAGAAACAACACTCCCATTAAAGTTGTGTTGCACTATCTCAGCAACGGAGATCTCTCTTTTTGTATACTGTATACAGAGAATGCCCTTGTTAGTGAGTCAACACAGCTTGTAAGTTATTTTCTCCATCCTTCGTCCTCTTTGTGCCACTGAATATAATGACGAGTAGTCGACTTAAATTTAAATTCTTAGCTTTGGTACTCCAGAAGTTTGCTGTTTTTAATTGATTTTCTGGACAGTGGGTGCATGCCATTATTTCTTTGTGAATAAAGTTAGAAATTTTCTGTAGAACTCAATGATACAAATGGTCCCTACATTATGGCTGAACTAGCTATCATGTGTAGCATATTTATATATCTGGTTCAGTAGCGAATACTATCTTTTTCAGTATATGTTGATAGTTATGGCTCATGTTTTCTTCAATTATGACATGCAGAAAACAAAGAACACTTTCTTTCTCTATACTTTAGACTAAAAGGACTCCTTATTTTACATTTGTGAGGTGATGGTGCTCCTGATAGCTTTCCTTATCATCAAATAGATCAGTTCTATTTCTAAACGTATTTACAGTGGGGAACAATGGATAAGCAATCATAATTCTATTTCTTTTACCTTAATCGAATTTGGCAAAAACTATCTTGATGGTTCTGGAAACAGGTTCGTCATTTTGATGATCTTTTATTCTGAAATAGGGAAGGGAATCTGGACTAATTTATTTTATGCATGTTAACTTTGGGATCCTAACTGCTGGACTCTGAATATGGGGTGAACTCCCTTCAGAAAACTGCAAATTATGCATTTCTGATGGGGGTGTCCTAATCTGGTATACACCTCCATGCTTTATTTTGAGATGTAAAGCATTTGTAGTATTATTCTCATGCCTGTATCCAAAATAGGAGTAGGTTTTCTCAGCAATGAGCTAATTGTTTACTGCATTGTTTAGCAATGCTGATTTCTCTGTTCAATTGTTCTTCATTTATTCTATAATCGAAAGTAAAAATTGTACTTTATATAATGTGAAGATAAGTCTTACTTGGGTGCACAACTCATCTTTATTAGATTGATCGAAGGATTCACACCGACATCATTTTAAAATTTTTGAGTTCAATGTTGAATGCTCTCTTAAATATCAGTATTGTTTTAAAATCCCTCATAGTCAGGTAATGTGTATTATGTACGATGACAAGTGCTCTGTTTTTTTCCAAATACACTACATGCTAGATGCTTGTGTACAGGTTGAGGTCTTTTGAAGATTTGTATAGTAGAAAGGTTGTTATATCTGTATCTTTGAAAACATAATTGTGAAAGTTTGTTTTATTCAACTATGTATCACCAAGACATCAAGACCCTGTATCTATTCTATGATCTTGCACTTATTTGTATGAATTAAGAGCAGATGTACTGTTTATATTAGTTTCTATTACAAGTGTTGACACAAGCAAGCAAACAATATCCTTTGGTCCTAGCTGTTGATTAGACTATTTATATGTTGGGTATAAAAAATCATGTTTCCCATGGTTATGTATTTTTGTCGGATTTTTTTTTGCCCGTAGCAACGCACGGGCACGATGCTAGTACCTATATATTTACTGCTCTTTAGTTGTACCTATCTCTATCAGAAATATAATGTGAATTCAACTCAGTTCCAGTGGATTGGATACTGAATAGTCATGTTCTGGAATTTTTTGACATATATCTGCACATAGGTAGTAGCACTTCGTAATTTGTAGAATACTGTGATCTTGGCTTTTCAACCAATGTCGCCTAGCTATATCCATGTTCCTTTTCTTCGAATGCATTTATTATTAGCAAATCATAATTACTTGAAGACTGATTACTATCCTTTTGCAGCCCAACCAACAATGCATGAGCAGTCAAGCTCATGTTTCTTTTGCCGCTCCGGGTTGTGCCTACAATCTGTGTAGCGTTTTGGTAGTTTGATTCAGAACCCATTCCGCATAGTATTGGTAGCTACCAGCTGCGTTGCTTGGTAGCTATGGATACTGATTGGCTCTCATGACGATCAAATGTGCTGTAATTTTAAGGTTTAATTGCTAAGCAAACGCCTAATTTCATGGGTAGGGTGGTCAGGGTGGATGGCAGTGGTTGTGTTGTAATATTGATGCATTTCATGCCGAACAAACAAACACCTCTGACAGGCAGTCAAGGTGGATGGATGTGTTGTAATATTGCCATATTATATTCCGAACAAACACCTTTGAGGAGAGGTTAAGATGCATGAGTGTGATGTAGTATTTATGTATTAGATGGCAGACAAACACCTTTGGTGATGCTTAGTATTGTATGGTGCTCATGTGCTTTTATGATATATGGATCTTGAGCGCCTTATATGTTGTCATTGCATGCTTATGTTGTATTTGATATGTTTTTTCATTCAGTCTCCACCATTTACTTATATACACTGTAGGGCGCGCAACGCGCGCCGGCCGTTCTAGTAAGCTTAATTTGTTGACAATTTATAGAGGGGCAGAGGTGGGAGGTGGACCTTTGTTAGCATTTCTTAACGTCATTGCTATGTTCGTGAGTTCCTAGCAACGACGCCAGAAATGTCCGATGGTAATCCTAACCATCACAAAGAATCCGCAAGCGCACGGATATACCATTGTAGCATTTCCCCAAAGGAGTATTCCAAAGGGTATCGAATCCAAGGAAGGCAAGGTCGGATTAACAAGACCAACACTGTTGCAATGAGTATAAGTCATAGATGGGAGTAAATCAGGTTCTCAAATACAGGGGTAAGATATTATAATAGTGAGGTAGTGTGAACACACTTGAACTCGTTCTCTCATTGGTACACTACGGCTTAGGAGGTAACATACGAGTTAGTTTTAGGTTCTAAGGTACTATACATATAAAGTCAGTAGATACAAGTTAGTCACACTAGCATTGTATGAATATCAGCTCAGCACCCAGGCACAAACGGGGAGCTAACCACCCGCGTCGCTTCCGCACGACAACAGTTGTTAGACTTTAGACTCCTACAGCGTACCCGAACGTGGAGGATTACAAAGGGTCCTGACGATGTTTTAGACCGGCAACCTACAAAGGGGGGTACTCGAGGTAGATGTTTGTGGCCTCGCCGAGATCGAAAACTCAAAGGAGAGACACATGGCACACAATTTAGACAGGTTCGGGCCGCGAGGTGTGTAATACCCTACGTCATGTATGCTGCGTAGCTCTTGATTGATGGGGTGCTGTTACAAGATGATGCAGATAGATAGATAGATAGGGGTCCCTGCCTCGCCTTATATAGTCCAGGAGGCAGGGTTACAAGTCGGTTTGAGGGAGGAGAACTAGCCGTACACGGGTAGGAGTACTCTACATGGGTTTGGACATGTCTAGCTTCCTAACCGAGTACTAGTCCTCTAGTTGCCTTGCACTCCATGTCGTCTTGCACCGTGTAACACAAGTCGAGTAGTCCCGGGGGCCCACGTAGTAGTCGGTTCCAGTACCCGCCTGGGTAGTGGGCCCTAGGATGTCCATACGACAAGCCCCCGAGTACTTTGTTGTCGAGCAAGATGCCTTCGAGTAGTATTGACGGCCTTGGCGAGTAGTCCTTGAGCGTCCCCGAGTTCCACAAGCCGAAAGTCCTTAAGAATGCTTGAATCATCCTGAGGCTAGAAGGTACTCCAGCTGATCTTTGAGTAGTCTTGAAGTCTTCTCGAGTAGTCCCCAAGCGTCCCCGAGTGCTTCCCTCGAAGGTCTTCAATAGTGCTCGTGATGTCTAGATGAAAAACCATATGGAAAATGCGATTCAAAGAATCACATTCCATATGGAATGTAGCCCCCGAGCCTTAGTTCGAGTTGTAGATTCAAGCTGAGGGTCAATCTGAAGTTCTGCCAATCTTATCCCCAAAAATCCGGAGGAAAAACTGAAGGACACATGGCACGGAGCCCCCGAGCCTTGAGTCGAGTTGTTCTCTCGAATTGAAGGGTCATCTTGACTGTAGAATGTGTCTGTAGTGGATCCTTGGTATGTTGAAATCCTCCAAATCTAGCAATCGAAGTCGAGCCCCCGAGATTGAGAGTCTCGAGTACTAGAAGTTGAAGGGTCAGCCCGACTCGCGCTGAGTCAGCCGCACTGAACCGACCCGCCCAGTGACTTATAAATAAGAGGGCAACCCCTTAGGCTTTTCCACTCACAGTAGTTCAAGTCTTGCAAATAGATTTGAGAAGTCCTCCCTCCACTGCAGCCGCCACCGCCTGTAGATTGGATCTGCAAGCGCTACCACCGTAGCCTCCACCCCGCAGCCCCAGAGCGAATGCGGGTGAAGACGATTGTGACTGGAAGGATGAAGTCCTCACTGGCGAAGAGCACGAAGACCGGCGCGTCGAAGAAGAGGAGACGTGAAGAGGCCGGTGATGCCGGGCAATCGTCGTCCCGCCCCGCCCTGCCGAACCCGGCGAAGGAGTGGAAGAAGGCGAAACTGAAGTCTGAGGACATCCTCGCCCTTGTCAACAGCGGATTCCTCCGGGAGAAGGAGGTTGATCTGTGGCGCCCCGCCACTGAAGATGCCTATCCGATGGAGAAGAACCCCGACGAGATCTTGATGTTCTCGCGGTTCGTGGAGCGCGGACTCGCACTCCCCGCAAGTGATTTCTTCAAGGGGATGCTGCAGTACTACGATATCGAGTACGCCAATCTCAATCCTAATGGAGTCTTCCACATCTCTGTTTTCGTCCATTTCTGTGAAGCATTTGTGGGGATCAAGCCGCACTGGATCCTCTTTCGAAAGTTCTTCCGGTTGAAGCCCCAGCCAAGCGCAGATGACCCGAGAGTAGTCAGAGGTGCTGGAGTTCAGATGCGCGAAGATGCCGCCGCGCAATACTTGTCGTACAAGTTGATCGACTCCAACCAAGACTGCAAGGCACGGTGGTTTTATGTTAGCAACCACTACCCGGGCCTACCGAAGCCAAGCGGGTACCAGCCGAAGCACCAACTGTGGTGGAACACCGAGCCCACCATGCAGGAAGGCCTCTAGCTGCCTGCGCTGCTGGAGAAGGTGAAGGCCCTAAGGAAGGCCGGACTGAGGGCCAAGCATGTGGCCTTCAGTTTCATGAAGAGAAGGATCCAACCGTTGATGCGTCGAGACCGCCTCTATTATGAGTACACTGGGGATGATGACTCCTCACAGATGCCTGGAGAGGAGATCCCTGACGAGCTGATCGTCGAGAGGTTGGGCAAAATCTTCAAGGATATGCCCCCGTATACTCCGTGCCCGGTGGAAGAGTACTCCACATCGCGTCCGCCGAAGATGGTTAGTAGTCGTGGTCGTAGCCTCCGAGTACCAAGTGCTTCCAGTAGTCGTACTGATGCTTTGTTCTTGTAGGAGGACTTCGAGAAGTATGTCTCCACGCCCCCCGCCCAGAAGCTCAGAGGGAATCACAAGCCAGGGCAGAAGCGAATGCAAAGGAGTGCTGAGTAGTCGGTGAAGGCAATGACACCGTCATCGTCGAAGATTCGTCGGCAGATGATGAAGATGAGGAGACGCTGCTACAACACTTCCAGCTCCGGTCTAGGTTCCGTCGGGCTAGAATGCCAGATGTGTCGTTTGAAGAACCAGCGGCGAACCTCGAAGATGATGTGCCGCTCCCGCCAAGGAAGCTGCGCAACACGGCGCACAAGCATGCCGTGAAGAAGCTGAAGGTGTCTGAAGACACCAGACCAGAGGTAGGCGCCTCTACTCTAGTAGTCGAGTACCCATGAAGTAGTCTGTTACTGACGACTTGTGAGTCTCATGTTGCCACAGGATGTCCCCTCCTCGGAGCCAGCTGTCCGAGATGAGGAGGGAGATTGGGATACTGTGGGGGCGGTGGCTAGAGGAAAAACCAGCCGGCCTCCGATTGTCGAAGGAATTGTGCCGATAAAGGCACAAGAACAGGCGGCGACTGTGGAGTCGAACCCGCAGCCGTCGTTGGTTGAAGCCCAAGGCCCCCCTCCTGCTGCGACTGTGGCCGTTAAGCAGCCAGAGGCGAGAAGCCAAGAACCGCCTGCTGATGAAGGAGCTATTGGGGAGCCTGTGCTACCCGGTATTATTGACATCACGAGCCTGTTGGGTGCTCCGACCGTCACCATTGTGCGGTCGACGCTGTAAGTACCCGATTACTCGAGTAGTTATTGAGGCGCAATCCAAATTGCTGATGTAGTTCTCTGTACAGGAAATCCACGGACTTGTCGTGGGACTGGTTTGAGATGAGTGCTCCTGTCGATGGTGCAGACCGCTTGACAGAGCCACTTGTGCCCACTCCCCCGTGACAAGAAGGAGATGAAGCTGAGGCGACGCTAGTAGAAGCCATCACCTCTGGAGGTAAAGTTCCTGCTGATTTGATTACTTAGCAGTGTAGAGTAGTCTCCATAGCCCTGGTCTCACTTGACTCGTTGTTGACAGGGCCTGAAGACGAAGAAGGGGTACTCCCCGAGCCAGTAGCTGTCGAAGCAGCTGCTGTCGAACCAGTTGTTGTCAAGCCATCGGCTGTGGAGACGACGACGGCAGCCCCCGAGCCTCTTAGACCTTGTTTCTTGTCTTTTGCAGGCTCAGGAGATGCAGTACTGGTGCCCTGCACCGCTGCCCACCGGCGAGGAGCCGCGTCGAAAATTGAGGTCGCAAGACTACCAACCTCCAGTAGCTGCACTGCTAGAGAATTACCTGTCGGATTCATCGGTAGGGGCTGATGAAGACAGCGACCCGGAGGTCGGTGACGACATGGTGAGCCGGCCTGAGGCGAGCAGTGCCACAAGGCCGGGACGCAAGACGAGGGCAGCGACAGCGAAGCAGTCGAGCTCGAGGGCTGCCGCGACGGCCGAGGCAGCAAAGACTGCTAAGCTCGAGGCCGCCAAGAAGAAGAGGAAGAGGAAGACGATCCCCACCCTGACGTCCCAGGAGGTAGAGGAGGAAGATGAAGCTACTGATGACCCGCCGATCATTGACGATCGTGTGGCACTGAGGTCGCCAAGTCCCGCGACTAAGAGGCGGTGGGAGGTGGAGCAGCAGGTGACAGAGGAGGACCTCCGCCGCATCAGGGAGGCGCAGCTAGCTGCAGCTGGTGCTCAGGCAAAGATGCCTACGAAGGTGCGAGCTCGGCCCCTAAGGCCGAAATTGCGTGCGACGATGGTCGTGAGGTAAGACCCCAGTGCTTATGCTTGTTCATTGATAATCACTGTGAGGTCGTAACATATTGACAAAATTATTGCAGGTCGGACGCCAGACCTCAGAGCACCTCCGGTGCTCAAGGTTCTCCCATGAGGACGACGACGTCCGAGCAGGAGGTCGGAACTCAGGGTTCCGTTGGCGACGTGGGGACATCGACTCCCCCGTCTATCTTTGAAGTGGACCCGATCAACGTGGTGCCAAGCACGTCGACTCAGGATCCGGCGGTGGACCAAGCTCAGCTCGAGCAGCCATAGCGGGGCCCAGAAACAGCCGGCGGAGAGGTACCGGGTTCGACATCGATGGGGCCAGACTTGAGGAGGCGGGAGATCAACTGGAGCGGCACTCCCTGGGAGGGAGACATCTTCGAAGATGATGAGGACATGAAGGCGGTCCGTCGGGCCATTTTGACGCTTAACGACGCTTTTACGGTAAATAACCATTCTTGAATTCATTAAGCAACTTATCTCGTAATTGTTATCGATGATCTGTCTTGTGTTTTTTGAAGCAGTCATTGGCCAACCGTGCCCAGAGCAGGGTCGACCAGTGTAGGAATGGCACGACCGTGCAGCTGCGGGTGACGAAGCTCGAGCAAGAGCTCAAGCGGGTCTGGGAGGAAGCCGCTGCTGATAAGAAGAAGCTCGAGGACAAGCTGAAGGAAGAACATCGCAAAAATCGTGACGCCGCCACGTTGTTGACGTCCGTGAGTGCTGGTAAGACCAACGGCCCACGACCTTGTTCATTCAAGCTTACTAAATTAAAACCCTGTTTCCGATGATATCTCTGCACCGCAGAATTCCACAGGGATAAGGACAAGCTCAAGGAAGACCTTAAGGTTGCCAAGGAAAAGATCCGAAGCATTGAGGTGGACCTGCGGGCGGCTGATGCGAGCGTCGAGAAGCTGAAGCAACTGATGAAAGCCACCGTGGACAGTGAGTATGCCGTATGCCAGAAGCTGGCTTACGAGAAACAAGCTCGAAAGGACCTTGATGTCAGTCTGGAGGTAGCTTTGCAGTCATTGCGGAATGACCATGTGATCATTGCAGGGCTGGAGGTAGAGGTGAACGATCTGAACAACGCCGCCGACCACGTAATGGACATGGTGGAGATGCAGGTCGCTGGGGAGGAGCCCAAGCCAGCTATTGACCGTCTTCTAGCCGCACCCCAGAAGTTGGTCAACCTCTTAAGGGTGACAAGTTTGACAGCGGCTACGGAGTCGCTGGTGCGAGTGAAGTCGCACTTCCCGGAGGTCGACATGGTCAAGGTCGGGGAAGGCCCAGATGTCACGAAGGATCTTTGAGCCATAGAAGAAGAAGTCCGGATGGCCGCTGAGAAGATAATGGACGCCATCAATTACGAGGGCGATGATGGTGAAGAGTAGTCATAGTCATAGGGCTGTACCCCCTTCTCTTCCAGTCATGTAAATAACATTGGTGATCTTCTTTTGGCCTACATGACATACTTAGTTTATGTTTGCACGAGCTTGGTTGCCCTGAAGCAATGTGTTTTTATCATGCCCCGCTGACCACTACTCACGGAGAGGTTGGCTTACCGATCACCACGGCTCAGCAGGGAGACTTACGTGCGATCGGCACGCGGGGAGGAGTCTGGGACTCTGGTTTTGCAACCACACGACCAAGCAGGCTCGTAACAACATAGAGTAAGTAATCATGAGGGATGACGTCCTCAGGTCGAGCGACCCTTGTATTGGCTTTTGCCAAGCCCCCGAGCATGTCGAGGGGGAGGAACAAGAAACTTCACCCTGAGGTCTTTCGACCCCTGTATTGGCTTTTGCCAAGCCCCCGAGCATGTCAAGGGGGAGGGTACATGACATGAAAGAAAAGAGGATAGTGCTCGAGACACAGCAGATGACTGCTTAAAACTAATTTTTAATTAACTGGAAGTACAAAGGCGAAGAGTACATAGCTGTAATGAAAACTATTCTACGGATAGAATCAGCAGAGATGCTCCACGTTCCATGGGTTAGGGACCCCTTGTCCGTCGCCCCACTGGAGGCGATATGTAGACGGGCTGATAACTTCTATGATGATGAACGGTCCCTCCCAAGGGGCGGACAACTTGTGCATGCCATCGGTCTTCTGGATGCGCCTTAAGACTAGGTCGCCAACATTGAAGGAGCATTCTCTGACGTTGCGATCGTGGTAGTGACGAAGCTGCTGATCATGGCGAGCTTGTCTCATGACGGCTGCTAGTCTCTGTTCCTCGAGGCTGTCAAGGTCGATGAGACGAGTTTGCTCGGCTTCTCCCTCCTCGTAGAGCTGTATGCATGGAGCTCCAAAGGTGACGTCGGTGGGTAGGATAGCCTCTGATCCATAGACTAAAAAGAAGGGCGAGAAGCCCGTGGCTGAACTGACTTGGGTCCGCAGACCCCAAATCACGTGTGGTAGCTCGGCTAACCACCGAGAAGCATAATTTGAAGCGTCATCAAAGATACGATCTTTGAGAGCTTGAAGAACCATGCCATTGGCACGTTCCACCTGGCCGTTGCACCGAGGGTGGGCGACCGATGAGTAGTAAACATCAATCATGCTATCCTGGCAAAAATCCCAGAAGGCAGATCCTGTGAAGGCCGACCTGAGGTCGGTGATGATTCTGTTGGGCACACCGAAGTGGTGTGCTATCTCTTGGATGAATTTTGCTGCTTCTTCCGACGTGACCTTAGCGACAGGTCGGACTTCAATCCACTTGGTGAATTTGTCGACGGCCACAAGGATGTGCTTGTAGCCACCAGGGGTAGATCTGAACGGTCCTATGGAATCAAGGCCCCACATAGCGAAGGGCCATGATGGGGGTATCGTGCGCAGGATCTGAGCTGGCAGGTGCTGCTGTTTGGCAAATAATTGACATCCCTTGCACCTCTTTACGAGGTCTTTGGCATCAGTCATGGCCGTGGGCCAGTAGAAGCCAGATCGGTAGGCCTTGCCAACCAGATTGGCAGACGCTGCGTGGCAGCCACACTCGCCGCCATGGATCTCAGCCAAGAGCTGAAGACCTTCTGATCGCAAGATGCACTTCATTAAGACGCCAGTAGAGGTGGCTTTTATGTAGAGGTCGTTGCCAATCACGACGTAATTAGCACTACACCACGTGATGTGTTCGCATTCAGCTTTGTCTTCTGGGACTTGCTGGTCAAGTAGAAAGGCTAGGAAAGGCTCGCGCCAATCGTCCTCTATTTCTGTCATCAGCACATCTCGGGGAGGAACTGGATTTTGGTCGGGCTGATCTTGGTCCAAGTTGTCCGGATCCAATAGCTTGATCGACGGCTTGCGTAGGTCTTGGATGAACACACCCGCCGGGACTAAAGCTCGTTTGGATCCTAGCTTAGATAGAACGTCGGCAGCCACGTTATTGTTACGTGGTACATGCTGAAATTCGATCCCCTCGAAGTGGCCTTCGAGCTTTCGGATCTTAGCGCAGTATGCGTCCATTGTGTCTTTCACACAATCCCACTCCTTGTTGACTTGCTCGATGACGACCTTGGAGTCGCATACGCCAGTAGTCGCTTGATGCCAAGGGACACTGTGATTCGGAGCCCATGGATTAGAGCTTCGTACTCAGCTCCCTTATTGGAGTCCTTGTAGTGTATCTGCAGGACGTATTTGAGCTGCTCTCCCTGAGGAGAGATGAATAGCATGCCTGCTACGACACCCTCGAGGTTAAGGGCACTGTCGAAGTACATGATCCAGTGTTCAGGTCGCTCCTTGGGAGGGGGCATCTGGATTTCTGTCCACTCTGATACGACATCAGCTAGGATTTGCGACTTGATCGCTTGTCTGGGGCAGAATTCGATGTCGAACTCGCCCAACTCAACTGACCACTTGACGATGCAACTATTGGCGTCGCGGTTGCAGATGATCTCCCCTAGCGGGAAGGATGAAGGCTCCTTGATCTTGTGAGCTTAAAAGTAGTGCTGGAGCTTTCTCGACATGATCAGGAGTGCATAGAGCAGCTTCTGAGGCTGTGAGTAATGTGTTTTAGCGTCAGCTAGGACCTCGCTCACGTAATACACAGGTCGCTGAACAGGGTAGACCTGCCCTTCTTCTTCCCGTTCGGCGACGAGAACCGTGCCGACCACATTAGTGGTGGCGGAGATGTATAGGAGGAGTGTTTCCTTCGGGATCAGAGGTGTCATGACTGGAGGCGTGGTCAAGGACTCTTTGAGAGCCTCAAAAGCCTTTTGTGCTTCTTCATCCCATACGAACTTATCTGCTTTCTTCAATAGAATGAAAAAAAGCAGGCCTTTTTCGCTGAGCTTACTGATGAAACGACCTAGGGCCGCCATCATTCCAGTTAGTTTCATGACGTCTTTCTTGCAAGATGGTCTGGCCATGTTGCGAATTGCGTCGATCTTGGTAGGATTCACTTCGATGCCTCGGTGTTCCACCATGAAGCCCAGGAGCAATCCAGAGGGGACGCCGAAGACACACTTGGTCGGGTTGAGCTTCCACTGATAGGTGCGTAGATTGGCGAAGGTTTCGGCGAGGTCGTTGATGAGCTGATCCCCTTCGGTGGTCTTGACGACCACATCATCGATGTAGGCTTCTATGTTCTTGCTGATCTGAGACTTCAGGCACTTCTGTATCGCCTTCTGGTAAGTAGCTCCGACGTTCTTCAAGCCAAAGGTCATGACCTTATAGCAGTAGATTCCGTTGGGTGTTATGAACACCGTCTTGTCTTGATCGTCGAGATTCAGGGCTATCTGGTGATACCCTGAATAACAATCGAGGAAGCATAGAAGGATGCTACCAGCCATGGAGTCCACGACCTGTCGATGCGAGGAAGAGGGAAGGGATCTTTCGGGTAGTGCTTGTTGAGGTCAGTGTAATCGATACACATCCTTAATCTTCCAGTTTTCTTGGGTACAAGGACCGGGTTTGCGAGCCAAACCGGGTGTTTACATTCTCGAATGAATCCTGCAGCTAAGAGCTTACAGACTTCTACTTCTATAGCCTTCTTTCTATCTTTTGTAAATCGCCGGAGCTTTTGCTTGATAGGTCCTGCTGTCTTGCTTACTTCAAGGGCGTGCTCAGCCAGCTCCCTGGGGACACCGAGCATGTCGGATGGACTTCATGCGAAGATGTCAGCGTTGTCCCGGAGGAAACTGGTGAGCGCGAGTTCCTATTTGGGGTCGAGGTCGGCCCCGATGGTGACTTCCTTGGTTGCGTCGGGCAGGCTGAGGCAAACTTTTTTCACTGCGGGACTTACGTCCAGGGCAGTAGCCGTGCGCTTCTGTTCTGGCACCTCCAGAGTAGTTTGGTCGATCTTGGCAGCCTGAGCGACCATGACCATTGCTGCAGCCTTGCACGCAGATACCTTGGCGAGGTCGACGGTGTCGCTCTCGCATTTGTAGGAGACGAGGATGTCACCGTATACGGAAAGAATTCCATTTGGCGCTGGCATCTTCATGATGAGGTAGGTGTGGTGTGGGATGGCCATAAACTTGGCCAACATTGGTCGACTGAGGATGGCGTGGTAAGAGGAGCGGAAGTCCGCGACCTCGAACGTCAGGTATTCCGTACGGAAGTTGTCTTCTTTGCCGAACATGACCGACAGGCATACAGGACCTATGGGGTACGCAGCCTTGCCGGGCACGACCCCATAGAAGGGTTCGTCGCATGCAGTCATCTTGGAGAAGTCGAAGTCCATCTTCTTCACCGTTTCGGTGAAACTGATGTTCAAGCTGCTGTCCCCGTCGACGAGGGTCCTAGGCAGGAAGGCACCGTACACTATGGGGTTGACGACCAGCGGGTAGGTCCCGGGGTCGGGTATGTGCACCCAGTGGTCTTGCTTGGAGAAAGTGATGGGGAACTCCGACCACCGCAGAGGTTGTGGAGTTTCGGTGTTGACTTGGCCATTCTCTTGCATTCGACCGCTGCTGCCTGTTGCTCTTGGCTGCTTGGCGGCCTCCGACGATGAAGTTGATCTGCCTTTTCGCATTTTGGAATACTCCGTTAGGGTTGCTTGCTTTAGGCGGAGGCAGAGGAGAAGGCTCCTTCCGACGGTTCCCATTGTTGTCGTGGTTGTCGCAGTGACGGTAGTTAGATCGCTCCTCGCGGCGGTCATCACGCCGGTCGTCACGGCGGTCATCGCGGCGGTAGTCGTCGTGGCGGTCATCACGTCTATCATCACGGCGGTAGTCACGGCGATAATCTCGGCGATCCCTATCATCATTGCGATGGTAGGGTCGTCAGTCACGGTAGTCACGTCGATCAGGTCGACGGTTGCGGTTGTCATAGCGGCGGCCGTTGCTCTGGTCGTTGTTGTTGCTGCTCTTGCTCTTTTTTGGCTCTGGAGGTACGCCTAGGGCGCGCTTTAGTTGTTCACACTCCCTCATGGAGTGTTTAGCGTCGCGGTGGAACTGACACACGTCGTCCAATGCGCAGTTGAAGTCACCTTCAAGGAAGGTGGATGGTCTTGGTGGATCGGTTGCATAGACTTCACCAGATCGCTTGCGCGACCTGCCACCACCGTTGTTGTCTTCGTGGTCATCTCCTTTGAAATCGTGCACCATCGCGTCTTGGGTGTCGACAAGCTTGTCGATGTAGGCCATGAGGTCGGTGATGGTGTTAGCGTCAGCTTCATGGATCTTCTCGAAGAGCATGATGTTAGTTACCCCCTTCTTGTAGTAGGCTTTGACATCTTCATCCTTGACACCCGCAAGAGTGTTGCGGTTCTCGAAATAGCGGTTGGTGTACTCACGGAGAGTTTCGTCCTTCCTCATCCGCACTTTGGCGAGATGGTGAGTGTTGCCGGGGCGGTTGTAGGTCGCTTGATAGTTGGTTGTGAAGAGCCGCGATAAGGTCGCCCACGAGGTGATGCACTCTGCAGGGAGGTTGTCGAGCCACAGGAGTGGTGCCTGGCCCATCACAAGAGGAAAGTATCCTGCCATGTGGTCTTCGTTGCCTCCTGATGCCCGGGCAGCGTTGTTGTACATCTTGAGCCAGATACTCGGGTCAGAGCGACCGTCGTACTTTTCAATGGCTGGCTTGAAGTCCTTTGGGTATCTGATCGTCCTGAGACATCGTGAGAACGCTGGAAAGTTCTTGATTGCTCCAGAACTAGATGCTGGAGCGTAGGTTGTCGGGATGACATAAAGGTCATCGGGAGGACCATTATCCTAGTCGTACTGGGCGTGGCGCAGAAGCTCTCGATCGTGCATCTCGCGGAGGTGTGCTGCTTGGATGGGGTGATTGGCGTCAAGGGGATCAGGGACTCCGTTGTCGCGATCGTAGTTAGCGCGGTGCTCTATCTCCGCTTCATCTCGTATGGGTTGACGCTAATTGCTCCGAGCACGTGTGGCTTGCGCTGGTGGAGGTTGAGCTCCTGCGTTCTGTCCTGCATTGCTGGCGGCGTTCTGCTGCTGGGCGCCAGCAGCATTGGTGGCATTGTTAGTGGCATTACCGGCAGCGTTCTGCTGCTGGGCGCCAGCAGCATTGGCGGCATTGTTGGCAGCATTGCCGGCGGCATTACCGGCGGTGTTGGCAGCTGGATTGGGTGCTGCATTAGCAGCGGTGTTGACTGGCTGTACAACTTCATTCTCGCCACCTCCCTCTTCGGCCACAGGCTGAAGGGGAGCGTTGTCGTTATGATGACGACGATGGCGGGGTCGCTCTGACCTACTCCTGGAGTAGGAACTTGAGGCCGATCTGCTATATCCTGGACCTCTTTCTTCGACCTGGGCGGTGGCGATACGGATATGAGCTTGTAGACGTCAAGTTGCAGGAGTGTCTGTAAGTTGTCCCAGCTCGGCAAGGGCCGCGCCTAGGTTGGGTTGAGGAGAGTTATAGACTTTGTGGCCATCTTGCTCAAAGTCCCTCAGGAGGTCTCTGGCACGTAGGCGTTGTCGGCGAGGTTCATCTCAGTTTTGCTGCTGCTGGGGAGCAGCTGGGGCCGCGGGGTGTGGTCCCCCATCGACAATGTTGCCTGCGGGTTGGCCGCCGGCACCAGGTACGATGTTGCCCGCTGCTTGACCTGGGGCTTGGGCAGCTGCTACAGCTGCATCTGCCTCCTGTTGACGATGCGCAGCTCGTGCGGCATTAGCATTCTCTCGCTGTTGGCACTGCTCATCTGTCTCACCAGCTTGAGGGGGTATGTCGGCGGAGACCACGAGGACCTGTCGATCTGGGATCTCGAACACGTCGCCCGGGTTATTGGGGGAGATGGTCGTACGGGCGATCTGGAACGCGAGGCAGACCGGGGATGGCACACAGTTGACTTGGCGGTGATGAGCCGCGATTAGGGGTCGCGAAGCTTTTTAAGCACACGACACTGGTGAGCTGTGTGTTTGGAGTCCTCATGGACAGGGCAGGGGTCGTCAAGATGACCTCTGCAGTTTCTACGGTGTGGGGTCTTGGGTCCAGATTCGATCTGGGTCTTGTTCTTCATGTAGCGAGACGCTGCATGAGCTGCGTTCCGCAGGCCAAGAGGCATGCGGGGTGAAGGTGAACTTGTCCTGCGAGGGCGCTTGACATGCTCACAGACCTTGATCGTGTCGTAGAGCATATCCTCGACGCGATCGAGCCCCGCGATCAGGTCGCGAGGAGTGGGTGGGTGGGTTTCTGCCAGCAGATCGGATTCGACCTGCTGGTTGGCGGTGACCGCGGTGCTCTCGATGACGAGGCAGGTGGCTGGAGTGGTGGATTCCGCTGGCATAGAGCTGAAGCAAATGTCGACGGGATTGGCGAGGATGTCCGCCATGCTCTCAGGGAAGATGACACCACTTGGTGAAGCCATCGAATTGCACGAAGAACCCTGGATTTCCCCCTACCTAGCGCGTCAACTGTCAGATGTTTCGATCTGCACAGCCCACGGGGGGTCAACCCCGGTGGTTTATTTGTTCGGCGGGGTGGAATCTAGGACTAAGAACTCGAAGGTTGCGCACGAGCACACGAAACACAGAGAACATGACGAGTTTATACTGCATCAGGCCTCCGGAGAGTAAAACCCTACGTCTAGTTGTCGGTGTAGATTGCTTGAGGATTGCGTGATTATACAAAGGGTCGCCCTGCCCGCCTTATATTGGCCAGTGGACAAGATCGGCGCCCAGACTCCTGGTCGGTTACGACCAGGAGACCTAAGTCTAGTTGATTACAACCATTGCCATATATGTCGGACTGCTTTGTCGGAATCCACCGTTATCTTATCTTGCACGCCAAGTCTCGAAGTCGTTCTGGATAAGGTCGTCTTGGAATCTTCTAGAAGGTATTCAAGAGGTCGTGTGGGCCACCAACTAGGTCGGTTGGGCCCACTGTCAGGTCGACGGGTCTTCTGGTAAGCCGGACCCACTTGTCGGGGACGGCCGTGAGCCTGGTCGGTGGGGACCCAGGGGTACCCATGTCTCACAGTCCCCTCCTCAGAGCCAGCTGTCCGAGATGAGGAGGGAGATTGGGACACTGTGGGGGCGGTGGCTAGAGGAAAACCAGCCCGCCTCCGATTGTCGAAGGAATTGTGTAGATAGAGGCACAAGAACAGGCGGCGACTGTGGAGTCGAACCCGCAACTGTCGTTGGTTGAAGCCCAAGGCCCCCCTCCTACTGCGGCCGTGGCTGTTGAGCAGCCGGAGGCGAGAAGCCAAGAACCGCCTGCTGATAAAGGAGCTACCGGGGAGCCCGTGCTACCCGGTATTATTGACATCGCGAGCCTGTTGGGTGCTCCACCGTCACCATTGTGCGGTCAACGCTGTAAGTACCTGATTACTCGAGTAGTTATTGAGGCACAATCCAAATTGCTGATGTAGTTCTCTATACAGGAAATCCACGGACTTGTCGTGGGACGGGGCCGAGTCGAGTGCTCTTGTCGATGGTGCAGACCGCTTGACAGAGCCACGAGTGCCCACTCCCCCGCGACAAGAAGGAGATGAAGCTGAGGCGACGCTAGTAGAAGCCGTCACCTCTGGAGGTAAAGTTCTTGCTGATTTGAGTACTTAGCAGTGTAGAGTATACGCTGTAGCCCTGGTCTCACTTGACTCGTTGTTGACAGGGCCTGAAGTCGAAGAAGGGGTACTCCCCGAGCCAGTAGCTGTCGAGCAGCTGCTGTCGAATCAGTTGTTGTCAAGGCATCGGCTGTGGAGACGACGACGGTAGCCCCCGAGCTCAGGAAAGAGGTACGAGTTGATCCTCCCCTGCGCTCGAGTACCGAAGTTGTCGTTCGCGAGGCGATAGTAGAAGAAACAACGCCGCTACGATCGGCGCCGATGCAGGAGTCCGGGAGCTCGAGCCGCAGAGGCCTCAAACTTCTGGACGATGAGCTGATCGACCCGGCTGTCGTAGCACTGAATTTGGAGTCATGGCGCCGCACGGAGCAGTGGGTCAAGGTATGCCATGAGTACCCTGAGTAGCCTTGTAGCCGCGAGTACCGGTGTTGGTATTTATTTGACTTTGCTCCAATTGTTGCAGAATCTGGTTGAGAGATCCCAGAAGAAGACCGAGCTCCTTAAGGGGTATGGCGATACAGTCATCCATGTTGAGGCCTTAGAGAAGGAGTTGGACAAGTCGAGGAAACACTCTACGCTACTCCAATCCAAGCTCGACAACGCCTTCACCCAGTACCACAATGAGGTCCAGGATATACAGGCAAAGGGAGATGATCTGATCCAGAAGAACAAGTCGTTGCGGCAAAAGAACTGAATTTGTAGATTTCTGTAGCTAACTCTGTTGTTGAGTTGTCCGCAGAGCTTGAGGCTTCTCTCCAACAGGTTAAAGACTCTGAGCTTGACTTGAAAAATATCGTGTACCGGGAGACTCATGCCCGAGAGGTAGCCGTAGAAGAGTTGGCCATAAGAACTCATGAATGCATTACTACTATTGAAATCCTCCAAGCCACGGATCTTGACCTCGTGCGCTGTATGCAATCTCTGCAGAAGCTGGTCAAAGACTGTGAGAAGCTGCGCTCTGATCTGAAGGAGCTTGAAGAAGCCGCTCTCCCGATCGCAAGGCTGCTGGTTCCACATGTGGCCGGTACTCCGCTGCGGCCACTTGTGGACAGGTTGAAGGAAGCCCCCAGATGCTTGGCAACATATGTCAAGCACTTGGCGAAGTCGATCCCCAATCAGGTGCTTGCCTTCCTAAAGTCGTACTTCCCCAAGGCGCCCATGGATGCGGTAGCAGGAGGGCTCGCGGCGAACTGCACAAACGAGCAGTTTCGTGTTCTGCTGGAGGAGATGGCGCCCATCGCAGAACAAGTCGCCGAGAAGCTTAACCTCCAGTAGGTGTTCCTGTAGTAGTAGTTCATGTATAGGTAGAATTGTGTAAGATGAACAAGTTAGCTGTAAAAACTTGTTTGAATGCATCCGAGTTGTTCGATTGCTTTGATGAACTGAGCACTCGTTGCCGCGGCTTGCAACGAAGCCCGCGGAGTACTATGCCAGGGTAGCTAATGAGTAGTAGTACTCAATGGTAGTTTGTCTAGTTAAGAGACATAAATAAAGAGTTGAACGATATCAATCTTTATTACTGATGAAAGATTACACCTGGATGACTAGGGCCGTTACAAATAGGGAGTCGCTAGGACCCGTAGGCCGCTTATTACAGCTAGGTAGTCGCTAGGGTCCGCAGACCGCTTACAGCTAGAGATCCGTGGGTAGCCGTTGGAGTTGGATCTTGAAGATAGGTGGTCCTTGGACCGCTACCACGACCCTTAGGCCATGTCCAACCTAGGATCCGTGAGTACCTGTTGAAGCTAGATCTTGGTTGAGAGTGGTCCGTAGACCATTGCCAGGACCCGGAGGCCGCTTACAGCTAGGAGTCCGTTGGTAGCCATATAGGCTGGACCCATAGATGAGTAGTCGATGGACTACGTGTAGAACCGACAGAGCTGGTCGACGTTCCACGAGTTGCTGATGTCTTCTCATTCAAGTGTTTGGAGGCGGTAGGAGCCCGGGCTGGTGACCTTGGATACTGAGAAAGGACCTTCCCAGGGCGAGTTGAGTTTGTGTAGTCCTTCCATGTTCTGGATGCGGCGGAGGACTAGATCGCCCACGTTGAAGGAGCGTTCCTTGATGTTGCAATCGTGGTAGCATCAGATACCCTCCAGGTACCTTGCTGATTGGACGAGGGCGGCGCAGCGGGCCTCTTCAAGGCTATCCATATCAACCCGTCCGCTGTCTTCCGAGATGCCTTCGTCGTATTGTTCGACAGCCGGGGATTTCCACATCACATCGGCGGGTAGTATAGCTTTGGAGCCGTAGACCAGGAAGTAGGGCGACTGCCCTGTTGGCTTTATAGGTTGAGTACGAAGCCCCCAGAGTGCATTGGATAGTTCCTTGATCCACTTGCCTCCTTTGGTATTAGCAGCGTCGTGCAGTCGCTTCTTGAGGGCGTCAAGTACCATCCCGTTGGCGCGCTCCACCTGGCCATTGGCGCATGGGTGAGCGACTGAGACGTACCGGATGTCGATCCCACTATTCTCGCAGTACTCCCAGAACTGGTGGTTGTTGAAGTTGGAGCCCAGGTCTGTGATGATGCGATGGGGTAGCCCGTAGCGATGCACGAGTTCATCCAAGAAGTCAAGTACTCTGTCGGCCTTTGGTCAGGTGACCGACTTGACTTCGATCCACTTGGTGAACTTAACGATAGGCACCAGAACCCTGTTGAATCCTCTTGGCGCAGTTGGTAGAGGCCCAATCATGTCGAGCCCCCAGCAGGTGAATGGCCAGGTTGGCGGTATCGTGACTAGCTTGTAGGCTGGGACGTGTTGCTGCTTGGTGAAGAACTAGCACCCTTGGCATTTCCTGATGAGTTCCTCTGCGTCACCCAGAGTTGTGGGCCAATAGAAAGCTCGCCGGAAGGCTTTGTGAATCTGGAGGCAACCGTTCATCGACTAGTTGGGCCTAGTTGCCGCAGTCGATGAACGGTTGCCTCCAGTCCACATCGATAATCATGACCTCCTGACTGGGCTGAGATGGTCCAGGATCAGTGGTCATTGGTGCATGCTCCGGGATGGATTGTGTGTGTAGTTCGTGGACGAAGACTCCCGCTGGTACTTGAGCGCGAGTAGATCCAAGTTTCGACAAGACATCTGCTGCAACATTGTTGTCGCGGACGACGTGGTGGAACTCGAGACCATGGAACTTGTTCTCGAGCTTGCGGACTTCTAGGCAGTAGGCATCCATGTTCTCCTTGTTGCGGTCCCAGGAGTCGTTAACCTGGTTGATCACCATAGCAGAGTCGCCGTAGACTAGTAGCCGCTTGATGCCCAAAGAGATTGCGAGACGGAGCCCGTGTAGTAGAGCTTCGTACTCGGCTTTGTTGTTCGAGACCTTCCAAAAGATCTGCAGGACGTACTTGAGTTGTTCGCCCTTTGGTGAGATCAGGAGTACCCCTGTGCTCATGCCCTCGAGCTTGAGTGAGCCGTCGAAGTACATCACCCAATGCTCTGGTCGCTCTATTGGTGTGGGTAGTTGATTCTCCCGCCACTTTGCCATGAAGTCGCCTAGTGCTTGAGACTTGATGGCGGTACGTGGCTTGAAGTCGATGTTGAGGGCGCCAAGCTCGACCGCTCACTTGGAGATTCTCTCGGTGAAATCCCGATTGTGGAGTATATCGCCAAGCGGGTAGTCAGTGATAACGGAGACCGAGTACTCCTGGAAGTAGTGTCGTAGCTTCCGCGAGGTGATGAGTACTGCGTAGAGCAGCTTCTAAACCAGTTGGTACCGGGTCTTGGACTTGGACAGGACCTCGCTGACGAAGTAGATGGGTCACTGGACTGGATAGGCGTGGCCTTCTTCCTGCCGCTCGACGACGATGGTAGTGCTGACCACATGAGTAGTCGCAGTGAGATAGAGCAGTAGCTGCTTCTTTTGGCGAGGAGGCGTGAGGACCAGTGGCTTAGACAGAAAGCCTTTGAGCTGCGTCAGAGCTTGATCAGCCTCCGCGGTCCACGCGAACTTTTCTTGGTGATTGAGTAGCTTGAAGAAGGGTAGTCCCCGTTCTCCAAGTCTTGATATGAATCTGTTTAGGGCCGCCATGCAACCAGTAAGCTTCTGAACATCCTTGATAGAAGTCGGAGCCTTCATGTTGGAGATGGCAGAGATCTTCTCGGGGTTAGCTTCGATGTCACGATGGCTGATGATGAAGTCGAGTAGTTTCCCTGAAGGTACGCCGAAGACGCACTTGTTGCGGTTGAGCTTCCATTGGTACTCCCGTAGAGATGCGAAAGTCTCTTCAAGATCGGCGAAAAGCGTGTCTGAGCTCTTGGTCTTGACGACCACATCATCCACGTAGGCCTCGACGTTCTTGTTGAGCTGCTTCTTGAAGCAGGCCTAGATAGCTTGCTAGTAGGTAGCGCCGGCGTTCTTCAACCCGAACGACATCGTTGTGTAGCAGTAGGCACCGAATGGGGTGATGAACGCAGTCTCCTACTGGTCTTCTTCCTTGATTGCAATCTGGTGGTACCCCGAGTAGCAGTCGAGGAAGCAGAGCAGGTCGCAGCCCTGTTGATGGCTGTTAAGTACCTACTTTAGCCGTCAATATACTCATAAATAAAGTAGCAAAAGGCATTTCTTACACACATTTAGTTAAGAATAATGTAGCTCCACTTGTCCTTGGAGCTTTTGTGATTGTAGGTAAAATAAGCATAAAAGAAGTGACAACTCATCTTCTGGTGGCACTGACCTGGGTCACAATAGCCCGGGCCGGCCAGTGTCTAGTTAACAACGCAAGCATGGTGCTTGGGTTGAGTAGCTGTGTTGTATATGAGCGTATCTCACGGATAGTTAGGGGTAGGCCGCGGTGGTGACAGCCGTTGGATCCTTTGTAATCCCCCACGTTCGGCTACGCTGTAGGAGTCTAAGATCTAACAACCGACGTCGTGCAGAAGCGACGCGGGTGGTTAGCTCCCCGTTTGTGCCTGAGTGCTGAGCTGATATTCATACAATGCTTATGTGACTGACTGGCTTCTACTAACTTCATATGTTTAGTACCTTAGAACCTAGAGCTAACTTGTATGTTGCCTCCTAAGCCGTAGTGTACCATAGAGAGAACGAGTTCGGGTGTGTTCACACTACCCATCCTTATCATATCTTACCCCAGTGTTTGGGACCTGACTTATTCTCGTCATTGATCTATACTCATTGCAACAGTGTTGCACATGTTAATCCGACCATGCCTTCCTTGGATTCGATACCCTTTGAAATACTCAGTTGGGGAAATGCTACAATGGTATATCCGTGCGCTTGCGGATTCTTTGTAAACGTTAGGATTACCATCGGAACATTTCTGGCATCGTTGCTAGGAACTCACGAACTTAGCAAAGATGTTAAGGAATGTCGACTACCATTTCTGGCACCGTTACTGGGAATATAAACCTAGTGATGACGTTAAGAAAAGTCAACAAGCATTTCTGGTGCCGTTGCCGGGGAAGGCTAAAGGATAACATGACAACACTTTGCATATGTTTATAATCATGACAGGGTAAAGCAGTTCTCAATGCAGGCTAACCTTGATTGTCTTCTTTGTCTTTGGATGATGAAGACAGGTAGTGCATGACTGGTTTCGACTTACCACCAAATTTCACTGAAGATCCTGAGTCACTTGTAAGGAGAGCTATAACTCATTTCGGTTCTCCCCAGCGTGTACATATGGAAGTCAACCCAGCTTCCTTTGTGCCATCTACATCAACTCCTATGGCCAACACCGAGAAGACTCTCCGCGAGTACTCTGCTCCCTCTGCTAATCAGGTGCCCACAGGCCCCGAGATTAACACCGGGAACGGAAACTTGAGATCAAAACTGGCCTCATTACGATGGTACAGGCTAGCCCATTCTGTGGCAAGCCTAATGAAGACGCGAGCGCCCAATTGCAACAGTTCCTGGAACCGTGCAGCACCTTCACCATACGAGGTGAAGAGGGGAGAAACTAGGGGTAATTATCTTAGCCCCTAAATCCCCAAAATCATGAAGGCTAATGATGGGCCGCATCCGTGAAGGCCCAGCATCGGCAACCAGCGAGCCAGGCCCAGCTTCCCTTTCTCAAGGGCGGTGGCCTGACATCATCTGCAGGGCCACCTCCGACTTAGGCGGTCGTCCCGGCTACCTCGACGGGCGGCTCCGCCTCGCACGACCTAATGTTCCTTCCGTTGAAAACCCCCCGTAGGGGCCCCCCGGGGGGAGCCGCAACGTGGCTCAAGCAGCCCCGCGCCGCCCGGGATGTGCAGGAGCAGCAGGGCGGGCAGATCTGCCCTGTCAGACGGCCAGGCAATGATGAGATTTTCCCGGCGTGGGAGGCAGACTGTCCCGGCGTCCCATCACCTGGATAATGAACAATGGCAAAGGACACGCGAATCCTTTGCCTGCAAGACATCGAACAACGAGACCCGACCCAGCAGGCATCAGAGGGAAGGTCGAGGCTTGCACGAGAAGCCCCGACCCAACAAGGCTAGCACAGTCATGAGTCGGGAGAAGACATCTTGGAACGGGAGTCGCAGCTACGCCGCCCTACAGAGGCTACCGCGGCTAGCACAGCGTACGACACCAACGGTTGACAAAGGCCCACGGCGTGACACTGTTCTAGCACTGTTCCAGCACTGTTACTACACTGTAGCAGGACGCCGTTTTACCATCTTAACCCTTGTACACTAGCCCTCCTTGAACTATAAAAGGGGAGGCTGGCACCGTAAACAGCATGACCAACAACAACAACCACGCACCACAACACTCATTGAGCACACACAGCTCACCTCTACATCCAGAGACTTGGGACATTCTCCCTCTCTCGACCTAAGCTTGTACCCCCTACTACAAGCCCCCGTGGGCATATAGAACATCCCTTCGAACTGGACGTAGGGCATCCCCCGGTGCCTGAACCAATATAATCCCAGTGTCTCTAAGCCCAGCCATCCGGATCAGACGCACGAACATACCAAAATTTACTTGCCGGTGGTATCAAACCTCGACAGTTGGCATGCCAGATAGGGGCACTTCGTGTGTCACGACGCCAACAAGGGTTCGGATGGCCCACTCTGACGAACAGCCGGTGCGCACCACCATGCTGCGCATTGGCTCCCTGGACTTCGTCTTCAATGGTCCAGTCGAGTCGCCTGCTGGGGCCGTGTTCTTGCGGTCCCAGCCCGACACACCCGTGCCTCCCCAGGGCCGGCCGCCTGAGGAGCCGTGAGCGACGAAGTCTACCGCCGACCGGGTTTGGGACCTGGTCAGCCGCAACATGGCGGTCGCTCTAGGGCCAAACCCATCCCAGGAGCTCTTCCGCTTCGTGGTGTTCACCACCTCTATGCTCGTGTTTGGTTTGCAGGAGGAGGAAACGCTGTCTTGGGACGAGTTCAAGCACTGCTATGACTCCGTGTACCCCGAGAGACAGACGTGGCTGCCCTGTGGCGGGGCAACCGCTCCCGCCGCGGCAGGCGGTGCATGCTCGGTCCCCTTGGAAGCATCCTAGGCGAGCTGCGACGAGGCTGAGAGCACGCCTCTCCGAAAGGAGGCACCGACGCCCCACGACCTGAGGCGCGAGTGCTTCTTCCTCGAGCAGTAGGCTGACGCGGTCCACTCCACCCACTCCGACGAGATCTCCACGGAAGGTGAGCCTACTTCGCCCGACGCCTCCGCTAGCGATGAACCCCCGCAGGCTGGGGATGATCGCGAACGGCAGCGTGCTCGCCTCGACGAGCTCGACGAGGCTCAGAAGGCTCTCGAGGTAGAGCAGGCAAGGCTCCACCATGCGCTCGGCGCAGAAGCCGCGGCCACAACCGCGCGCGAACTTGCACAGGAAGTACGCTGCTGCATCATCAACGACATTTACGGGACTCCTGTTGCCAAACGGGCCTCCCAGAACCTCACCGCAGCAGCCGTACTCCTTCAGGCCGGCCCTGAGCCGACGACCCCAGAAGAAAAGAAGCTCCGTCAGCACCTCCAGACACTCCTCGACGTGGCCGCCGAGCAGCAGGCGGAAAGTTCGGCGTCCCGGCGGTGGGAGGCGCAGGCTCCAGCCACGGAGCGCTCGGCCCACTGTGGGTCCACACGCCCCTCAGGACAGTCGGGCCGCGCGGAGAGCGTGCACTCACCCGCCAGCCGCAAGGCCGACCCCAACCGCGGAGCCCGGGGCACGTCCTCGGTGTGTGGAAGGACGATGACCCGAGGCGGGTCTGACGGCGAACGCCGGCTACGAAGGGAGTATAGCCGGAGGCGCGGAGGCCGCTACGACAGTAGCGAAGACCGAAGCAGGAGTCCGACTCCTGACCCACGAGGTCCGCGTGCTTTCGGTGTCAATGTTCTCGCCGCAGCCCCACCAGCTCGATATCATACTCCAACCACCGTCGTGAAGTACGATGGAGAGACCAACCCGAGCGTTTGGCTCGAGGACTACCATCTCGCCTGCCACAACGGCGGGGCGACCAGCGACCTGTTCATCATCAAGAGCATCTCGCTGTACCTTGCTGACTCGGCACGTACCTGGTTCGAGCACCTCCCTCGGGGGAGGATCAACAGCTGGGCCCAGCTTCGGGACGCTTTCATAGGGCACTTCCGGGGCACCTACGCCCGGCCCGGCAACGCCTGCGAGCTTCGCCATTGCCGGCAAATGAAGGGCAAGAGTCTCCGTGACTACATATGCCACTTCTCCATGCGCTGCGCCGAGCTCCCCAACATGACCGACAACCAGGTCATCACAACCTTCCAAGATGGCACCACGTGTGAGACCCTTGTCCACCGGATAGGGCGAGTCAAGCCGAAGACCATTCGGAAGCTCCTCGACCTGGCCACTGACCATGCCGACGGGAAGGAGGCTGTCGCTTTCAGCAAAAGGAAGCCCGAGGAGGAACAGGGCGAGGCTCCGGTCACCCGTCCGGAGAAGAAGAAGAAAGAGTGCAAGCTCCGCAGCAACAACCTGGTGGCGGCGGCCGACAAGCGGCTGCCCAAGCCAAAGGCTGGTCCCCCGAGGGATCACTTCGAGAAGATGCTTGAGGCACCTTGTCCCTATCATGAGGGTCCAGTCGAGCATGCCTTGAAGGATTGCAACCTCATGAAGAGCTACCTCAGCGGGAAGAACAAGCCGCAGGACGCGGCCAAAGCCGGTGCTGCCAAGAAAGTCGAACGCGATGAATTCCCCAAAGAAGATGGCGTCGACATGATGATCTTCGGTGGGACGCCCGCTCGCCCTCCGAGGCGCAAGCATAAGCGCATCCTGCAGGAGATCTACCACACCGAGCCGGCCATGCCCTCATACCTTCGGTGGTCCGAGACGGCTGTCACGTACGACCGAGCAGACCACCCTGACCACATTCCACAATCAGGGGCTTACCCCCTCGTGGTGGCACCCCTCTTCGGCACCAAGCACGTGCACAAGGTGCTCATGGATGGGGGCAGCGGCCTCAACATGGTCTACATGTCCACCCTCGACAGCATGGGGATCCAGCGATCTCAGCTCCGCCCGTCGTCGACCCCGTTTCACGGAGTCGTACCCGGATGGAAGAAGTCCCACTTGGATAGATCGACCTACCGGTCACCTTCGGTGACGAGGGAAATTTCCACAAGGAAACGCTCACCTTCGAGGTGGTCGGCTTCTCGGGAACGTACCATGCGATCCTCGGAAGGCCGGCGTACGCGAAGTTCATGGCGAACCCCAACTACACCTACCTCAAGCTGAAGATGCCCGTGCCTAAGAGGGTGATCACCGTCGACACTAAGCTTCAACACGCATATGAATGCGATGCTGAGTGTTTCCACTTCGAATTCTCTCATCCGCTCCCACGAGCTCGCCGCAGAACCAATCCCGGAGGTGCTCGACATCCCGGAAACCTCCAAACAGGCGACGTGCTCGTTCGAGCCCGCGAAGGACACCAAGGAGGTACTCGTGTCCGATGATGGACGCACCCTCCACGTCGGCACAACACTCGAGCCGGAGCAAGAGGAAGCGCTCACGGACTTCTTAAAGGCAAATCTTGATGTTTTCGCATGGAAGCCGTCCGACATGTCGGGCATCCCGAAAGAAGTCGCCGAACACAAGCTCAATATCAAACCAAGCGCTAAGCTGGTTAAACAGAAGCTGCGACGTTTCGACAGCGACAAGTGCAAAGCCATACGAGAGGAAATCAAGAAACTCCTTGCGGCGGGCTTCATCAGGGAAGTGTACCACCCCGAGTGGCTAGCCAACCCTGTGCTGGTAAAAAAGAAGAATGGCAAATGGAGGATGTGTGTCGACTACACCAGTCTCAACAAAGCATGCCCGAAGGATCCATTCCCTCTGCCGCGCATAGACCAGGTTGTGGATTCGACCGCAGGGTGCAAAACCCTCATCTTCCTCGACGCCTATTCTGGGTACCATCAGATTGCGATGAACTGAGACGATCAGCTCACCACGGAATTCATCACCCCTTTTGGCTATTTCTGCAATTCCTCCATGCCCTTCGGATTGAAGAACACGGGCGCCACCTTTCAGAGGTGTATGCAGCTTGTCTTCGGTGAACTCATCGGATAGTTGGTCGAGGCATATGTCGACGACATCGTGGTGAAGTCAAGGCAAACGGGAGATCTGGTCCCCGACCTAATGGCCGTCTTTGAGAAGCTGAGAAAATTCCAGGTCCGGCTTAACCCTGAGAAGTGCGTCTTCGGGGTCCCGCGAGGGATGCTCCTCGGCTTCGTCGTATCAGAACACGGCATAGAGGCCAACCAACAAAAAATCGCAGCCATCACCAACATGGGGCCGATTCAAAACATCAAGGGAGTCCAACAAGTGACCGGGTGCCTGGCGGCCCTCAGCCGATTCATCGCCCGGTTGGGTGCACGAAGCCTACCTCTCTATCAGTTTTTGAAGAAGTCGGAGCACTTCACCTGGACCTCGGAAGCGCAGGAGGCACTGGAGTCCCTCAAGAAGCTGCTCGAGAAACCGCCCATCCTCACGGCGCCAGCGCCTGGGGAGCCAATGTTGCCATACATCGCTGCCACGACTCAGGTCGTCAGCGCAGCTGTTGATGGTTGAAACACGTAACAACCTTCGATCCACAAGTGTACGGACCTACACCTTTTTCACCACGAGGTGACCCCCAAGGTTCTTGTTAATCCGCGAAGCAAGGGGATTGCTAGCGCTTAACCAAGTACTAATCTAGTTGATGGAAAACCTTTGAAAGGGGTATTAATCTAAAGTAAAGACAATCTAACCTATGTTAATCTAAGAAGTCTAAGGCTAAACTAGATGGCAAAAGGTGGATACAAGAGAGAGGTTAAGGTAGATAAGTGTTCCCTCCCTAGGGTCTAGGATCTCATGAACATGCATCTACAACATGAAAAGGGTGTTGCCTACACTAGCTTCATGGCGGTTATGCGGCCGCTAAGCCTTTTCCCTAAATCGTACTGTCACTATGCAAGGAAATCAACCACTTTCATGTATAACGACATCTATATCTAAGCATCCATAGGGTTAAGCTAATCACCACGATTACCACAAACCCTACTAAGACCACATGTTGTACACACATATGTAAATAAAGCATCCGCAAAGATATAGACCATTAAGCATCGAAAGGCATAGGGTTCATGTAGCGATCACATAACATGTATCCATCTAACCCTAGGGATGAACGGAGACATTACCCCATCATCTTACAAGGATTGAAGCACATAGGGGTGATGGAGACTCTGGAGAACGTCGTCGATGAAGATGGCGGTGATGAAGCTTAGGAACACCCCTGGGCCAGCGGCTTGGAGTCCTCCTCTTGCTTCCTTCCTTCCACCGGCGTTGATCCTTGCGACGAGCTCATCTAACTCTCTCCGTCATCTTGCGGCAACGGCTTTCTGGTGAATGGCGTCGGTAGAATGATTGGATGTGGCGGCCGTCGGAGGAGGGAGCTATAAATAGACCGAGGAGCGACTAGGTCAAAGGGCGGGCCGAACCGCCACAAAAATGGCCTGGGCCGATCTGACCAGGCCGGCCAGCCTGGGCCCTTTTAGGGCCGGTTCGGGCCCGTCCTTCTCCCCGCGGCTCATCTTGACATTTTGCACTTGGCCCCCTTCATTTGTGTCATTTTGAGGTCGCCATCCCCGCGATCAAGATAGGGGGGTCTTCTCGCATGAAGTCCGAACTTTACGTCTTGGTCCTCGGTGATGATCCGTCGTAGCACCTTAGTCCTTGCCACCTTTGGAAGTGATTTCCCCTTGCACTCGAACACGAACGGAACTCCTCATTTGCACCTTTGAACTTGTTGTGACTCCGTCCCTTTTGTCCATGTTTTCCTGCAAAAACACAACACTTCCAAATGCACATACGAAGTTGAACTTGTTATATCATTAGTGTGCCTAGTGGCGGGTTAGTTACATAATCGAGCTCAAACCAAAGTGTAACGAATACGTTTGGAGCACCAAAATTCACCGTCAACATCTCCCCCATGCTTAAACCTTGCTCGTCCTTGAGTAATTAATCCTTGCTTAAAAGGGAAATCAGCGTTGCCTTCCAATGTTCTCCCTGCACTTAGTCATTCATGACGAGGCAAATTGCTCTCTTAAGAATTTATTTTTAAAGTTCAAGTTGTGACCGGCTTCTTTTTCATTATGGAAGATAGACTAACAATAAATAAAAAGCCACATTTAATAAACACGATGTTCTCAAACTTAAGTGAACTTCAAACCATTACCTTGTTTCATGGAAGAATTTTCAAAAAGATGCATATCCAACATAAGTGAAAATCTCTTGCAAAAGCTCATGAAAACACTTATCTCATCAAGTCACTCAAGCCTATACTAGATTATTTTCAACCTATTCTACTCATATGTGATAGTGGAAGGCTTATGTGGAGCTTGGTAGGTTAAAAACAATCCTAGCAAAACATACATCTGAAATATTATCAAATTAAGAGAGAGATCTACTGGAATTACCGAGACTCGTCAAAAAGGCCATGGAAAATAAATGTTGAAAAGAGGGAGGGATGAAACACACACATTTAGATAGGTGGACATGTGCAAGTGGCAAATGGATGATCCCGAGGCACGAGTGAAGTCCTCGTTATCGGATTGCACATGGTTGGAAGATTTGAGTATGAATTTGTCATCAAGGCACTTGAGAACTTATGAAGCAAAAAGAACCGAGGAGCAACTTATATTTTTTTACTTTTATTTTATTTCCTTCTCATTGTCAGGGGGTGAGACCTAGACAGATCTGCAAGGGGGCGACCCAAGCGGTTGTAGGTTAATTGGAGGGGATCGGGAACTAAGAGCATAGGTGGTAGTTCACGTGTGGAACTCGGAACACGGCAAGAATGGCGATGAACACGGGGGTTTAGACTGGTTCGGGCCTCCGGAGAGTGAAACCCTACGTCCAGTATGAGGTGGAATTATGCGTGGAAGGGAAGTCCCCTGGAACGGAGCTCTAGGCCGCCTTATATGGTCAACGGGGTAGGGCTTCCATTCGAGGTCGGTGGACCCTCATCGGGGTCAGTTACAAATCAGGAAGGCCATCTGCCTTGATTACAGGGGGAATCCCGCGATCTGCGGACCTACTGGCGGTGCCAAGCCGCGACCTAGTAGCTCGTCTTGTGCTGCAAGCCCGGCGGATCCTCCGGGATCTGGATAAGGTCTTCTGGAGTCTTCCAAGGTTGCTGGGGTTGTGGATAAGGTCTCTGGGCCCACTTGCAGGTCGGCGGGGCTTCTGATAGGTCGGGTCCACTTGACAGGGACCTCTGGGACCCTGATCGATGGGGACCCATGGGTACGCATGTCTCTCAAGCCCCCGATCGACGTGTAGGCGTAGCGGCTGAGATGAGGTCATGTCGAAACGAATCGAAGCCATGGCATCGTCGAGGTCGTGTAGGGTGCACGGGGATCCAAAAGAGAAAGAAAACCTCTCCAGCACGTGCGAAGTCAAGTATCGAGCTCCTGAAACGTATGTCCAGAAGGTCGAAGCGAAGATAAGGCGCCGGCTTTGAAGAACCACCGACCTGACTTGAGTCAGGCAAATCATGAAGGGATCATTGCGACCTTGAGGAAGGTCTCGCTGCCAACCGCAGTTAGGTCGAGCGAGGAAGTGGTGGAAGCGGGCTTCCAGTAGGTCGTTGCGACATAGAAAGTGAGGGCGTCGTAAGACGCACTCGTGGAGTAGCCCCCGAGCGGTAAGGCGACCAGAATGGCCGGGTTGATGCTTAAAAAGTAGAAAAAACAAAGAACCTACAGCCTTCTGTTCCCCTCGAGATGCTCCGATGACCAGATCGTGACAAAACGCTCGGAATCTTTGGGGAAAACACGAGGCAGCAGTGGTTGTCGTATCTTGCGTCCCAGAAGCACTGCATTCTCACGAGACCTGTCTCCAAGCAGAGCTGCAGTCGCTGTCTGCAAAAGACAAGGGCTGTCATGATGTTGCCAGGTAGGTGACAAGCGCGCCAATGCTTCCCACGGGTGAACAAGGACCTTGTGCTTCACGTGGTAATAGTGACTGGATAAGGACACCACGGCAGATGAGTTGCATACAAGATCCGAGGCCGAGCTCCATGGCTATAAATAGGCGACCACAGTGCTCACCACTTGAACCAGATAAAGGAACCATGGCGAAGCAGCATAATAATTGTTCAGTGCCTTGGGCTTGTACTCGTCCACCAGAGCGTAGCGCTAGGTTATCAGCATCCGGAGCTAGAAGAATGCTTGCGAAGTTGAGAGAACTCCATCAGCCGCTTCACCTGCGCCCAGCGAGGAATCCAGGTGCAGCATGGGACAGTACATGCCTTGACGGACCTTGTGAGCGGAGGCCCGAGGTGATGCTGGAGATCGCCATGCTGTATCAGGGAAGGCTCGAGGTGACACTGGCCCGATTTGGGTGGGAGAGCCCGAATGTAAGTGAGGGCACCACAGGAAACCTTCTGGGGCTAGAGTAGAGGTGGTTGTGTCGCAGCTGCGACAACGGCAGCGGTGGAGGTCTCCAAGTAGGTCCTAAAGCTATAAGAAAGCTTGCGACACGCTTCATCAGTCTAGGTCGCATCGTAGACATCATGTAAGACATCTTGTAATTGGCCATGGGCCATAGTACTTTGTAGCTTAAGAAGTTGTTATACACGTGTTTGTACGACAAGCAATGAGTCTTGAGTGTTGTTTAAAGGCGCCCGGGCGACAATGGCGTGGCCAAGGTCCCAGTGGGGCTGTAAAAGCACGCCGACCTTCAGAAGGCCATAGAAATCGACAAAAGAACACATGTCGACCTGAGTCAACATGGCCATTGTGTAGTGGCACAATGCAGGGTGTCAACCTGAAAGCTGTAGGTCTTGACTGACCTAGAAGGCAGCTGGGCCTCAGCGAGGAGCTGTACTTGAGAGCAAGAGGTCGCCAATGGGCAGTAGAGCCTTTAAGCATGGGGCTATTGGTAGAGTTTGCCACTGTAGGCCGAGGCGACCTATAAGGCAAGTAGGCAGCTGGGCCTGGGAGACGTGGTGTGAACCCGCCGTTGTAGGCCGAGGCGACCTAGAAAGCTGTTGGGTCCTTGTCGGCCTCCAGGAGTCAGTGGAGCGGGTCCATAGGTCATCTGTGGGTCATGACGACATTGAGGTTAGCATCAGGAATATCATGTTTGGGGGGCTTGAATGTGGGGCATAATGGGTCCATGGCCGCCGGGGTGTTGACCAAAAGCCGACAGACACAGATTCCCGTACGAAACTAGCAGTTACTGCCTTTTTTCCGTTAGGCCGAAAGAGCTGTTGAGGGGTAGATCCGCGGGGGGCGCAGATCTGTTGGGTCATCGTGAAACCCGCTGGAGAGACGTTGGGCGCAGTAGGCCACAGTGCCGCTGGGGCCCAACTATAAAAGGCCGATCCGCGGGCTGGGGACCTTCACTTGCTTTCATTTCCGCTTCGCACTTAGGGTTGCAACGCCGCTCGATTGCTCCAGCGAGATTAGCAACGCCACCGTGCTTAGGTCTGCTACGCCGCGCGCCCTCGCATGCGAATGAAGTCGCTCGTAGTGTTTAGGGCCAAATCCATCGGAGTAGAAGAGGGGGAGATGGAGCCTGCGCTTGCACCGGCGCCGGAGACCATCTGGGAGCCGTCCGTGGTGACGGAGGAGCAGATCCAGGCCTTGACAATCTACGGGTTGCTAAGGCCCAAGGCGGAGGTGGCCTGGAGGCCAGCGGCGGGTGAGGTGTTCCCCACCGAGGGGACCGGGGAGACCGTCGTCTTCCTGGCGCACATCGAGCGCGGGTTCGGGGTCCAAGCCGGCGACTTCTTCTGCGGGTTCCTATTTTTCTACAGGATCGACCTGGTACACCTCATCCCCAATGCGATCACCGTCATCTCCTCCTTCATCCACCTCTGCGAGGCCTACCTCGTGATCCCACCACATTTCCATTTGTGGCGACATTTCTTCGAGCGGAAGAAGACGGGGAAATCCGACGTCGTTGGGAGCGTTGGGTTCATGCTGCGCCGGTATATGAAGCCGGAGTACATCGACCTGGTGCTGCCCGACAACGCAGCATTGGCGCTCCCCACCAGGTCTGGGCGTGCTCCCGTGCCATTCCCGGAGTGGACCAAGCAGCTGACGTCGCGGGAGACTGACGAGCTGCGACCGCTGCTAGAGGACCTTGAGAGGCTGAAGACGGAGGGGCTGATCGGCGGCGCTGTGGTGATCAGCTTCAGCCGGCGGTTGCTGCAGCCTATCCAGGACCGGGTACACCTGGCCTACGAGTACTGGGAGCAATCTGACCCCACTCGGGTCATCCGGCGCAAGGTCTCCAAGGAGGAGATGGTGGCGCGGGTGAAGAGCATCTTCGCCGGGCGCATCCGCAACCGGGCTTGCCCCAAGGCGCTCAGCGTGTACCGGCCCACTGACGCTGTAAGGTTCCGACCTTGATTCTTTTACCGTCTGAGTACTTAGACAGTTTTGATGTATGTCTTCTCCTTTTTCAGTTTCGTGAAGGCATATACTGGTGCCCGGCGCCGTTGCGCAATGAAGAGGACCGGAGCTTCAAGGCCCGTGCTGCAGGGGACATGCAAACCCCTCCATAGCAATGTATCGAAGAGTACCTCTCCAACTCGTCGGTAGGAAGTGATGATGAAGGTCCCACCGTGAGGAGGGCGCCACCGAAGGTCTCCGCGCCACCGCCGCGGCGCACGCGGCAGACTGCGGGCAAGATGTCCGCGTCCCGGGCCGCGGCAACGATCACCGCCACCCAGACGGTGGAGGCGAAGAAGAAGAGGAGGAAGAGGGCAGGCCCCACTGTGTCGGCCGACACGGCGATGGCCAGCTCCGACGTTGAGACCATCAACGTCGAGGAGGAGGAGGACGACGCGAGGTCGCCTAGAGCGACGACGGAGCGGGCGACTGAGACGCCCTGCAAGGCCGTCGCGGCAGAGGAGCGCTCAAGGTCGGGCGCGGACATTCCGGGCGACGCAGGGTCGCAGAAGAGGGCGAGAAAGGCCCCGCCTAAGCCCATCAAGCCTGGACTAAGGTCCGCGAGCAAGTAAGTCACGGAACCCACGCCCGGTTTTGCTTCTAGAATCAGATTCTTTGCTGTTCTGCTGATGAAGGTCGTTGTTTGTACACTGGGCGACCCCAGCGATGTCGGGGAGCGCCAAGAATGCCTCGGGTCAGGAGGCATTCGGGCACAAAGGGAAGGAGGTGCCGGTGGAGCAGTCGCCGGCGGCCTCAACTGCGGACGTCTCAAGTCAAGCCCTTGGAACTAGGGCGACAGTGGCATCGGAGGCGGAGACGGGCGGCGCCAGCGGTGCTCCGCCCGTTGGAGGTCACTAGGATGACCTGTTCATGTCCGCCCCGCCGCCAACACTGGACCAGTAAACTGCTGAAGTGGGCGGCCCCAGCCTCGAGGGGGACAACGACAGGTGCTTGTACGTCGGGACCCCGGGGGAGAACGACGTCATCACTGACCACCGCGACGTTGATGACTTCAAAGAAGCGTCGCGGACGATCACGCGGATGCTCTCGGTAAGAGCTTGGTGCTGCTGCTATGATTTCTTTGACGTCTACTCTTGGTATTTTCGAGGCCTTGATGTGAGGTGCATCTTCTTGTTTTTCAGTCACTTGCGGAGCAGGCGTAGGCCCGGGCGACTTTGGTGAGGGTAAGTTTGTTTGGTCGCTGGGTGTTATCTTCGTGTCTCTTTAGGTCTTTTCTTTATTTTGACCTTTGATGCGTCCAGGCGCCAAGGAGACGGAGGATGCCCTGAAGAAGGAGCTCACGGAGACCAAGGACCAAGTGAAGGTCCTCAAGGAGAGGACCACGGTGGTCCAGGAAGGTGGGCGACCCCTTCTCCTTAAAGTCTTTGTCGTCGTTGCACCGAGGATGTAAGCGGACCTTCTCTTGTTTGTGTAGGTCTGGAGAAGCAGCTCACCGACCTTAGGGAGGCCGCCCAGTACCTGATGGACATCTACGTTCCTCAGGAGGAGGGGGCGGAGCCGAAGGAGCTGCTTGACCGCCTAGATGAGGCTGAAGGTCGGATAAAGACCTTGCTGCTGGGTACCAGCAAGCTCGCTGTGGCCGCGGTGTTGGCGACAGTGAAGTTCCACGTGCCGTCGTTCGACCTGCAGAAGGTCGCGGAGGACATTGACTTGTCCGAGCTGGTGAACAGGGAAGACATCCAGGCTTCCGCGGAGGAGGTTATCAAGAAGTTCGACCTCTGAAAGTTAATATTTAAGATGTATCAGAGTGTAGATGCAGGTCTAGGCCTAGGGCCTATTAATGTAAAGAGAACTTTTGCCGTAATAAAAACATGCAACTTTAATTAAAACACGTAGCCTCTTTTGAGCAGCAGAGACACTTGTTATGAAGGTTCAAAAAGTGGTAGGATTGCAACACGTTTCCTCCGCTGACCCAACTCAGTGGAGGAACGACTTACCGACTGCACGGCTCAGCGTGGAGGCTTAGGTGCAGCTGGCGTGCAGAGGGGGGTCATGGACCCTAGGTCTCGCAGTCGCACAACTTAGGAATGCACATAAAAAGAGTAAGAGCTATGCTAAGGGGAAACATGGTAAATAAGAAAAAACATAAAGAACCCCTTCAGGTCGTGAGACCCTTGGATTGGCTAAGCCAAGCCCCCGAGCATGTCAGACCTAACTTAGACCAAGCCCCCGAGTGCTTCGGGGGGAAGGGTAAATAGAACAGTAAGTAAAAGGGAGACCCAGATGTAGGTCGACAGAAGGGCTGCCGAAGGGAATCTCATCTTTATTAACTGGAAATTACAAAGGGGGAGAGTACATAGCTTTTATTTTGGTACAGATCTTCTAAGGGTAGAAGCAATGTAGGTGCTCGATGTTCCAGACGTTCGGGACGCCCTGGCCATCGGCCCACTGGAGTCGCCGGTCCAATGACCTCCTTCACGATGAAAGGGCCTTCCCAAGGCGCGGAGAGCTTGTGCATACCTTTAGTGTATTGGATGCGTCGCAAGACTAGGTCACCGACGTTGAAGGATCGTTGCCACACATTGCGGTCGTGGTAGCGACGTATTTGCTGCTCGTGGCAGGTGTGCCGCATCAGCGCGGCCACACGGTGCTCTTCGATGTTGTCGAGGTCGACCTTGCGTGTCTCTTTCGCCGCGCCCTCTTCGTAATGCTGGATGCAGGGGGCGCCGAAGGCATGGTCGGTCGAGAGGATGGGCTCCGATCCATAGACCATGAAGAACGGTGAATATCCTGTAGCTGAACTGACCTGAGTCCGGAGACCCCAGATCACGTGCGGGAGCTCCGCTAGCCATCTGATGGCGTATGGGGAAGTTTCGTCGAAGATTCGGTCCTTGACGCCCTGGAGGACCATACCGTTAGCACGCTCGACCTAGCCGTTGCAGCGTGGGTGTGCCACCGAGGAGTAATAGACGTCGATGAGGTTATCTTGGCAGAAGTCCCAAAAGTCAGCTCCTGTGAAGGCCGAGCCTAGGTCGGTGACGATCCTATTGGGGACTCCGAAGCGGTGGGTGATATCCTCGATGAACTTCGCCGCCACCTTCGACATGACGCTGGCGACGGCCCGAACCTTGATCCACTTGGTGAATTTGTCCACCGCTACGAGGATATGCTTGTAGCCGCCAGGGGCGGTTCTGAAGGGTCCTACTGAGTCCAGGCCCCATATAGCGAAGGGCCAGGATGGAGGAATTGTCCTTAGGGACTGAGCTGGGACATGTTGCTGCTTGGTGAAGAGCTGGCACCCTTTGCATCACCGGACTAGGTCCTGCGCGTCAGCCATGGCGGTAGGCCAGTAGAATCCCGACCTAAAGGCCTTTCCCACCAGATTAGCAGAGGCCGCGTGGTTGCCGCACTCACCACTGTGGATCTCCTGCAGGAGCCTGAGGCCCTCAGACCTTAGGATGCACTTCATAAGCACGCTGTTGGAAGCGGACCTCCGATAAAGTTCTGTACCGATAATGATGTAGTTGGCGCTGCGCCTCGTGATCTTCTCACACTCGGCCTTGTCTTCAGGGACCCGATGCTCCAGGATGTAAGCGATGATGTCGAGGCGCCAGTCGTCTTCGGCCTCGGTCATAAGGACGTCGCGGCTACCTTGCGGAGGTACATCACCAGGCAGTGGCTCTGGGTCGCTGAGGAGCTTGATGGAAGGCTTACGCAGGTCTTGAACGAACACGCCGGTCGGGACCAGCGTGCGCTTGGAGCCCAGTTTGGAGAGGACGTCTGCCGCCACGTTGTTATGACGGCAGACGTGATGAAACTCCAGGCCTTCGAAGTGAGCTTCGAGCTTCTGGACTTCGACGCAGTAGGCGTCCATCGTGTCCTTCTTGATGTCGCACGTCTTGTTGACTTGGTCGATGACGACCTTGGAGTCACTGTAGGCTATGAGCTGCTTAATCCCTAGGAAGACAGCAATGCGCAGCCCATGAATCAGGGCTTCGTACTCGGCATCGTTGTTCGACGCCTTGTAGTGGATCTGCAGGACGTACTTCAGGTGATCGCCTTGGGGAGAGATGAAAAGTACGTCTGCTCCCGTTCCTTCGAGGTTCATGGAACCGTCGAAGTACATCTTCCAGTGCTCAGACTTTTCCGCCGGTGGAGGTTGCTGGGTCTCTGTCCACTCAGAGACGAAATCCGCGATGATCTGCGACTTGATGGCCTGTCGTGGACAAAACTCAAGGTCGAACTAACCTAGTTCGATGGACCACTTGACGATGCGCCCTGTGGTGTCGCGGCTATGCAGAATCTCCCCCAGGGGGAAGCTCGAGACAACCTTGATCTTGTGCGCCTGGAAGTAGTGCCGGAGCTTGCGCGAAGTGACGAGGAAGGCGTACAGCATCTTCTAAGGTTGTGAATATCTGATTTTGCTATCAGAGAGGACCTCACTGACGTAGTAGATGGGTCACTGGACGGGGTAGGGTTGGCCTTCCTCAGGTCTCTCTACCACCAGGACCGCGCTGACCACCTGGGTGGATGCGGAGATGTAGAGCAGCAAGGTCTCTTTTGGCGCTGGGGGCACCATGACCGGGGCTGTCTGAGGAAGGTCTTTAGCTCTTCCAGGGCCTGGTCAGCCTCGTCCCTCCACACGAACTTGTCTGACTTTTTTAGCACCTTGAAGAAGGGCAGGCCTTTCTCCCCCAGCTTGCTAATGAAGCGACCTAGGGCAGCCATCATGCCTGTGAGCTTCATGACGTCCTTCTTCCCGGTGGGCCTCTTCATCCTACGGATGGCGTCGACCTTGGTGGGGTTCGCCTCGATGCCCCAGTGACTGACCATGAAGCCTAAGAGCTTGCTAGATGGTGTCAGGGGGTGAGACCTGGACAGATCCGCAAGGGGGCGACCCAAGCGGTTGTAGGTTGATTGGAGGGGATCGGGAACTAAGAGCGTAGTTGGTAGTTCACGTCTGTAACTCGGAACACGGCAAGAATAGTGATGAACATGGGGGTCTAGACTGGTTCGGGCCTCCAGAGACTGAAACCCTACTTCCAGTATGAGGTGGAATTATGCGTGGAAGGCAAGTCCCCTCGAATGGAGCTCTAGGTCGCCTTATATGGTCAACGGGCTAGGGCTTCCATTCGAGGTCGGTGGACCCTCATCGGGGTCAGTTACAAATCAGGAAGGCCATCTGCCTTGATTACAGGGGGAATCCCGCGATCTGCAGACCTACTGGCGGCGCCAAGCCGCGACCTAGTAGCTCGTCTTGTGCTGTAAGCCCGGCGGATCCTCCAGGATCTGGATAAGGTCTTCTGGAGTCTTCCAAGGTCGCCAGGGTTGTGGATAAGGTCTCTGAGCCCACTTCCAGGTCGACGGGGCTTCTGGCAGGTCGGGTCCACTTGACAGGGACCTCTAGGACCCTGGTCGGTGGGGACCCATGGGTACCCATGTCTCTCAAGCCCCCGATCGACGTGTAGGCGTAGCGGCTGAGACGAGGTCATGTCGAAACGAATCGAAGCCATGGCGTCGTCGAGGTCGTGTAGGGTGCACGGGGATCCAAAAGAGAAAGAAAACCTCTCCAGCGCGCGCGAAGTCGAGTATCGAGCTCCTGAAACGTATGTCCAGAAGGTCGAAGCGAAGATAAGGCGCCGTCTTTGAAGAACCGCCGACCTGACTTGAGTCAGGCAAATCATGAAGGGATCATCGCGACCTTGAGGAAGGTCTCGCTACCAACCGCAGGTAGGTCGAGCGAGGAAGTGGTGGAAGCGGGCTTCCAGTAGGTCGTCGCGACGTAGAAAGAGAGGGCGTCGTAAGACGCACTCGTGGAGTAGCCCCCGAGCGGTAAGGCGACCAGAATGGTCGGGTTGATGCTCAAAAACTAGAAAAAACAAAGAACCTACGACCTTCTGTTCCCCTCGAGATGCTCCGACGACCAGATCCTGACAAAATGCCCAAAATCTTTGGGGAAAACACGAGGTAGCAGTGGTTGTCGTATCTTGCGTCCCAGAAGAACTGCACGGTCATGAGACCTCTCTCCAAGCAGAGCTGCAGTCGCTGTCCGCAAAAGACAAGGGCTGTCATGATGTTGCCAGGTAGGTGACAGGCGCGTCAATGCTTCCCATGGGTGAACAGGGACCTCGTGCTTCACGTGGTAACAGTGACTGGATAAGGATGCCACGCCAGCTGAGTTGCAGATAAGATCCGAGGCCGAGCTCTGCGGCTATAAATAGGCGACCACAGAGCTCACCACTTGAACCAGATAAAGGAACCATGGTGAAGCAGCTTAGTAATTGTTTAGTGCCTTAGGCTTGTACTCGTCCACCAGAGTGTAGCGCTAGGTTATCAGCATCCAGAGCTAGAAGAATGCTTGCGAAGTTGAGAGAACTCCATCAGCCGCTTCACCCGTGCCCAGCGAGGAATCCAGGTGCAGCATGGGGCAGTACATGCCTTGACGAACCTTTTGAGCGGAGGCCCGAGGTGATGCTGGAGATCGCCATGCTATACCGGGGAAGGCCCGAGGTGACACTGGCCCGATTTGGGTGGGAGAGCCCGAACGTAAGTGAGGGCACCACAGGAAACCTTCTAGGGCTAGAGTAGATATGGCTGTGTGGCAGCTGCGACAACGGCGGCGGTGGAGGTCTCCAAGTACGTCCTGAAGCTAGAAGAAAGCTTGCGACGTGCTTCATCAGTCTAGGTTGCGTCGTAGACATCATGTAAGTTAGATCAGGACTTTTAATATGTTTGTATCTTGTAATTGGCTATGGGTCATAGTCCTTTGTAGCTTACGAAGCTGTTATACATGTGTTTGTACGACAAGCGATGAGTCTTGAGTGTTGTGTAAAGGCGCCCGGGCGACAATGGCGTGGCCAAGGTCCCAGCGGGGCTGTAAAAGCACGTCGACCTTCAGAAGGCCATAGAAATCGACAAAAGAACCCGTGTCGACCTGAGTCAACACGGCCATTGTGTAGTGACACAACGTAGGGTGTCAACCTGAAAGCTGTAGGTCTTGACTGACCTAGAAGGCAGCAGGGTGTTGACGTTCCTTAGCCTCACTACTAGGTTTGCACTCACGATGACAGCACCAGGAATGCTTGTTGGCACTCGCTAGCATCGCTACCAGGTTTATTCTCCTAGTAATGGAGCTAGGAACATCTTTAGTAAAACACACGTCACAGAAAGGTCCGCAAGCGCACGGATTACCGTTGTAGCACTTCACCCGGTGGTATTCGGGTTATCGTATTTATATTTTCCCAAGGGAGGCACTACGGCAAAGATGATCAGATAAATGGTGGAGAGTAACAAGACTCGGTAAAGAGCTATAGCGGGGGTAACGAATAAAGATATTTGGGGATAACTTGACACACACAAGGAGATCTTGATAAAAGGGTTAGAGAGGATCTAGTGAGCTGGGAGGACAACGAGACGAGAAAGGATCCTAACACAATCTATCTATTCTTGTCAACTCTAGGTAAAGAACTAAGGCAAAGGATAACCAAGACAAGATAACTCGACAAGCTCTTCTAGTGCTCCAGGGGCATGCAAAGCCGCGCTCTCGGACTGGGATGAGAAGGGAGAACGACGACATGCTGAATCCTACCGGCCCGAACTAACATGGTGGACTACAAAGCCCGTCCGGAGCTATCACCTCCTTAGGGTACCACAACTATTCCGTTGAACGAGACACCAATCTAAGACTAAGGTAAGCTCTGAGCACCGCGCTCACAACGAACCAAAGAACCTTTTCCCGGATATCACGAAGGAAGGTCTCTCTCCACAACTAAGCACAAACGTACTCGGTACAAGATCAAGTGAAGAACGACCACAACACTATAGGGTTCAAGAGAGCTATGCTAACCAAGATTAAACTAACTTTAGTCTAAACCAAGAATAAAGCTTCTAGAGCAAAGTAAAAGCTGAATGTAATTGACTCGAAAGGTAAGATAGAAATATAACTTGAATTGTACTTGAGTCTAAACAAAGAAAGGATACAAGAGTAGTACCGGACCCCTGAAGAAGACTCCTCCGGAACCCCGAGACTAGCTCGACTCGACTCTAACTCCCAAACTACACTAATCCTACTCTAAGTGAACAATAGAGAGAAATGGAGATGCTTCTGCATTGTGTGTCCGTTCCAGCGAGTGGGAGGTGCCTTTTATAGGCAAGGGAGGTTGGTGGAGCGCAGGGGGGCAAAACCCCAGGTGCGACTGCACCTCTACGCACGGCCGGCCCTGGGATGTGCCGCCTCTCGCCTTGGACGCTCCTGATCACTTCTCCTGAGGTGGTTGTAGGTCGGCTCCTTGGGTCGGTTTCACCCGACACGCCAGTTGACAGGTGCGACCGACCCTATAGGTGCAGCCGGCCCTACCTCGTGTCGTGTGATGCACTGACTGAGTTAGGGGATGCCTAGGATCGCCTCTGGATGTCGGTTGTGGCGGTTGAGCGATCGGATAAGTGGACCCATTGATCCAAGTGAACCTAGCCTCCACCATTTGATCAAACCGACGTTTCTTCAATGAATCACGCTTGTCCAAGTTGTGCTCGAGGGAGTGGGGGTGCTCTGGACCAGAGTCGTGCCACGAGGCAGGGCCGGCCGCACCTGCAGGGCCGGCCGCACCTGCAGGGCCGGCCGGACTAGGGGGTTCGGCCGTGCCTGGCACATGTGGCGTGTTGATCCCAAATTCTCCCAAAATGTGTACGTGCCTATGAAAATTACAACACAACTCGTGGAACTTTATTAGTGCTAAAAATGTGCATGAAACTTGTCACATACTCCTCTCGAACCCGAGGTTTTGACGGTCATATTTTTGTTGTAAGGACTGTCAACAAACTCCCCCAAGCTAAACGTTTGCTCGTCCTCGAGCAAAGCCTAGACTTGGCCTCGGTGGATCAGGAGTTGCATTGATGTTACCACTCGGCAAGTACCTATGCACAAATTAATGCTCTACTTGCTATTTGAAAAGATTGGTACGAGAGAAACTTAGCCTTATCTTACCTGTGGGGCTTGTAACTTTCCACCTTGCCTTAGAAGGTTGAAAGGTAGAATGGTTTGGACTTTACATCACTTGCTCTTCTCTTTTCGGGATCATGTCTCGGAGTTTTGAAATTTTTTTGCAAAGAAAGAAAAGGTTCCTCGGATGGTTCCCTCGATCGCTCAAGTGGTATTTGTTACCTCACCAAAGGCTTTTGAGCGAGCCTCAACTTCCTACTCTATAGCTTGTATGTGGAGCTTTGGGTAGGATAAGCATGAGACTCACTTGTGCCACATGATGTTGTTGAGCCAAAGACCGGATCCAAGAAGAAACTAGTCATGCAACTTGATCAAGATGTGCAAGTGTGTGGAATATTTTTGTTTGCTTTTTTCTAAGTACTCCTTGCTTTGAGATTCTCCTCTTGCTTTTATTTTGGAGGGGGTCATGCTTCATCATTTCTATGCTCTTTGATTTGAGCATTTTTTTCTATGCTTCTTGAGCATATACTCTTTTTTTCGTATTCTTTTGATGACCCCTCTCTCCTTTCGCAAGAATACAAGAAGAGAAATCTCTTTGGAACTTTGGAGTATTTATTTTTGGTGGGTGGATGGCATGTTTTGCGTAACTCCCGGTGTGGAAGTTAGCTTGTATATGTGGGCGTACGTGATCTCGATCATGGAAGCATGAAAAGATTCTACCAAGGGTCACAACAATTTGGCAAAACTCAATGGGTCACAAGCAAACATATGTAGAAGGTTTATACTTTGATATCGACATATGGCTTTAGTAGGTGATACGACCATTGAGGAACTTGTCTTGTTTTATTTTCTCAAAAGAAATCATCTGAGATTTTCACCATACTATGAGATAGAGCAAGATCAACATTGTCTCACCATATCATACTAGTCAACACCCTAGGTTTGGTCATAAGCATTTGCTTCCCACAAAGTTTTATTTTAGGATCTTGTCTCAAAATATACCAACAAATTCAAATGCTCATAGAGCACAAGGTTGTACACTAGGTTCTTGCAAAGTTTTAACATAGCAACTATTCATCATTTCCAAAGTGAGGATATATAGACAAGATTTCAGGTGCACATAGTTAAAGCAAATATTTTTGTTGTTTTTCTTTTATTCAAATGAGATAAACAAGATGTTGAAAGTTGGTTTGGATGGACATACCTTCCTTGATTGAAAATGGGGTCTCCCCCAAGCTAATTTTTGGCTACCTAGTTGGCGTGTCTTCATTTTGGTGATGAGTTGAGCACCTGAGTGTAGTGGTTGGCTTGATGGATTCGTGGAAGATCATAGGTACGGCCGTACCACTAGGTTTGGTCGGCCCTACTTCATTTGCTCCAAGCACTCGTGTTCCCTCCTGTAAACATCCTACACAAAAAATTTTGTCGACGGGGGGTACGGCCGTACCTCTAGATTCGGCCGTATCACCAAAAATCTCCAAAACTGTTTTTCTATGTCTTGTTTACTTACTAATGCAATGGTGAAATCAAATTTGAAATTTAAATATGCTTGATGCACGAAATAAAATGTTGGAAGGGAAATATGAGATAAATACCGGTTTACCTCACGGTGAGGGCTCGTGGTTTAGAGTCCGTGAGCGGGACTCCTCCGTTTGCTCAATTGATCTTGGATTCATCCGGTCTCGGAGTGGAAGACTCGGACGATGCTCCCTTCACACGCCACACCCTCTTTGTTTTCTTCGGTGGCGCTGAAGTCGGTGAGGCTTTAGCGGGGGTGTTTTATGTTTTCGTCTTCTTTTCCCCCTTAGCCTTGTTGATTGCCTTCGGCTTCTTTGTTTGGTGGCACCCTTTTGATGCTTTGTCTTGCTCCCAATGCTTCCTCATCGTGGTAATAAGACTATCCACCTTGGGTTCGGTCGGGGCCACCTTCTCTTTCTTGTATTGGGGTCGTGGCTTCCTCCACTCCCTGGATTCCTCATCTTGCACTAGGTAACATTGCTCTTCTTTTGCTTGAAATTTGAATGTCATGTTTCTTTGCTCTATGCGGAATTGAATTTTTCTGGCTTCGACATCAATCCTTGCATTGACATCTCTTAGGAATGGTCGCCCGAGAATAAGCGGCATCTCTCCATCATCTTGTGTGTCGAGGACCACAAAATCCGCAACGACATAGGAGCCTTTGACATTCACCAAAAGATTTTCCACTATGCCCTCTGGATATTTAATCGATGAGTCGGCAAGTTGGACTGTCATCATTGTCGGAGAGAGAGCAGGATATCCTAACTCCTCAAACATGGCCTTGGACATGAGGTTGACACTCGCACCGAGGTCACAAAGAGCATTCTTGATCTTTTGATAGTAGATTGTGCATGTGATAGCCGGATACCCATTGTCCTTCCTGTGCAAGACTAATGATTCCTCCCATGGGTCTTGGATTTCGTGTATGAGCTTCCCTACATGGTTAGGTGCATGCACCCTCCTAGATGGCTTACCCCATCTGGTGGATACAATGTTAACATTCTCTCGGGTCGGCTCGAGTTGCCCCGGGATTCCACCCAACTCGGAAGAAGGTAAAGAAGCAGCAAGCTGAGCAAGTTGAGTTTCTATCATTTTATTAAAGCTTAGCTGATTCTTCATAGCAGTAGTGAATGATTTCATAGTGGAATTCAGATTTTCAAGAATTTTATCATTGGCGGCTAGCTTCTTGTTTAAGTTTTCATTAATTCTAGCTTGGCCAAAGACAAGATCTTTAATGGAAGGCTGATTATTGAAATTGTTAGAATAATTACCTCCATTTTGATTGTTGAACGGGAAGTTGGGCCTTGAGTTCCACCCTTGATTGTTGTAGTTGTTGTTGCGGAACCCGTTGTTGTTGCCATTGTTGATGAAGCTGGCTTCTTCCCTTGTCTCGGGACAATCATTTCCCGAATGACCCACATTACCGCATACTTCGCACGTTATGCGAGCGTCCATAATCTTGGCGGTCTCCATATTGCTTGGTGCCTCCAATTTCTTCATTAGGAGGTCTATCTTGGCGGCGAGCATGTCGATTCCATCGACTTGGTGTACACCGCGGTTACGGGGTTGGAAACGATCTCCATCCCAACCTTGATTTGCCACCATCTTCTCGATCAATTCCTTGACGGTGGGTATTTGTAGCGAGAAGAAGGCTCCTCCAGCGGCTGCATCTAGGTGCTCACGGGTGGTACGCTTGAGCCCGTGGTAGAAGGATGGAATTAAGAACCACCCCTGCATGCCATGGTGCGGGCACGCGATGATGTACTCCTGGAAACGTTCCCATGCTTCCGGGATACTCTCATCATTCTGCTGCTGGAAGCCCGAAATTCTAGCACGGAGGGCATTGGTTTTGCCCACCGGGAAGAACTTCGCAAGAAATGCCTTAGAGCACTTATCCCATGTGTTGATGGCATCTCGCTCCGCATAAAACCATTGCTTCGCCTTCCCGAGCAATGAGAACGGGAATAGGCGAAGACGAATTGCGTCGTCCGTCACTGCACGGATAGTGAAAGTCCTACACACCTCCAGGAAATGCTGGAGATGTGCATTGGCATCTTCATTCGGCTTGCCGCAGAACGGACTCGCTTGCACCATGTTGATCAACGCCGGCTTGAGTTCAAAGTTTCCTTCTCCCACCATCACGTTCGGTCCGGTAGGGACGTTGGTGTTGGAGGGAGCAGAAAACTCGCGGATCGTCCTCTCGGCCATCAGTGCTGATGAGGTGCTATCTACAGGATCGATGGTGTTCGTCTCTTGATTCGAGGGAAACTTCTGAGGAATGAGGACACGAGGTCGCACTCTCCTCACAAGTGACTCCGGATTGTCGTGAAAGTTGGACGGTAGGTCGAAACCGGTCATGCACTACTCTGCGTACACGAGAGTAGAGCAAGGGTAAACTCGCTTAAATAGCGGTTCACCGAACCTGGATAACTCTACCACTAAGTTTAAACGATATCTTTTGCCTATTGCCTCCCCGGCAACAGCACCAGAAAGCTTGTTGGCACTTCTTACATCGTTACTAGATTTGCAACGGTGCCAGAAAGCCTGTTGGTATACTACAGGATCACAGATAAATCCGTAAGCGCACGGATACCGATGTAGCTTTCACCCGGGAGTATTCCAAGGTATCGATTTCCACGGAGAACGAAAAGTACTCTAGTCCTTAGCTGATTCATCTGGGGGGAAGTGCGGATAAAAGGATGACGACGAAGAGAAGAGAGATGAACAATAGGAGGGTAGAGAGGGTACTTGATATGGGAACTTTGGCTCTCTCAACTAATCAAGCGATTAGGATATTACTTGCACTTGTCTTGATCGGGGGATGCACACTCCGGCTACGGAAAGGGATGAGAAGGGAGCCGCTACGTACACCACTCTTACGATGCCTACAGGACTAGCCACTCTCACATGGTGGAATACAGAGGCCGGACGGGGCTGTCACTACCCGCCGGCTACCACAAGCAGTCCGTGGGGCTAGGTGTATTTCAAGGTAACCTCAAGTCTAGGCACCGCGCCTACACTATCGATCACTACTTCACTCAGCGGTCAAGCAAATCAATCACTCAGAGCAAGATAAACTTACTATGATATGAACGAGAAACGATAAGACAAAGACAAGTAATAATTAATGCTTAATTAATTAGAGGGGACCAGAGTTACCGAACAAGACTCGGATGTAGCTACTGGAAGATGAGCTGCATCCACCGAGGTGCGAGCTAGAGGAGGGGCCGACACTCCGGCTCCTCCCGGAAACTCTCACCTCAACTCTCTCCCTATTTTCTAACTATAATAATGGCAGCGCTTCGCTTCTTCAAAGCTCTTCTCTTATGTCTTTTGAAGTGAGGAATGGGCTTCTATTTATAGGGGGATGAGACTTGGGAGAGTGGAGGACCTCCCCCTTTTTCCTGGGGCGCAACCGGCCTTCCCACGGCACTGTAGCGTGCAGGGGAAGGTGCCTGAGGCAGTGGAGAAGAAAACCGGGCGAAAACCGAACCCTAAGGTGCTGAACCGGGTCTAAACCGTGCGCTGGGTGCCTGAACCGTTGCAAAAGAGGGAGAACCAGCCGGGCCAGCCATGGCCCATGCAACCGACCTCCCACCGGCCAGCCGCGGCGCGCCACGCATCCGGGTGGATGGCCCGCGCGCGCGCCCGCGCTCCCGCGTGCGGAGGAAGGCGGCCAACGGCGGTGTGCCACGTCGCCCAGCCGGGGCTGACCCGCGCGGCCCGGGCAGCCAACCAGTGTTTACCGCGGCGCTGCGTCGGGCCAATCGGCTGCCGCCACGTGGCGGGCTGGTGTTGTTTCGCGCGCGTACGAGGTACGGCAGGACGGTTGTGGGACCCGCTGACGTCATATATTTTGTGTTTTTTCCTATCTTGTTCATCCGGACTCCGATGCATACAAATAATATATCCATTTTGATCGTCTCGACGAGCCCGTCGCAATGGTGTAGTCCAAATTGGCATTTGATGTTGTTTGTGATAATGCCATATTTAGTCTATAATTGCTCATTTTCACCTGCAACCAAATATACACCATAGCTTGTGGAATTTGTTAGATTATAACTCTATAGCTATGGTGCACACTTCCATGGAGTAACTTTTATCCGAAGTTGACGGTCGAAAATAGGGACTTAACGACCGTCAACACAGGGCCTCAGCGAGGAGCTGTATTTGAGACCAAGAGGTCGCCAACGGGCAGTAGAGCCTTTAAGCATGGGGCCGTTGGTAGAGTTTGCCGCTGTAGGCCGAGGCGACCTAGAAGGCAAGTTGGCAGCTGGGCCTGGGAGACGTGGTGTGAACCCGCCGTTGTAGGCTGAGGCGACCTAGAAAGCTGTTGGGTCCTTGTCGACCTCCAGGAGTCAGTGGAGCGGGTCCATAGGTCGTCTGTGGGTCGTGATGACCTTGAGGTCAGCATCAGGAATATCATGTTTGGGGGGCTTGAATGTGGGGCATAATGGGTCCACGGCCGCCGGGGTGTTGACCAAAAGCCGATGGACACAGATTCCCGTACGAAACTAGCCGTTACTGCCTTTTTCCGTTAGGCCGAAAGAGCCGTTGAGGGGTAGATCCGCGGGGGGCGCAGATCTGTTGGGTTACCGTGAAACCTGTTGGAGAGACGTTGGGCGCAACAAGCCACAACGCCGCTGGAGCCCAACTATAAAAGGCTGATCCGCGGGCTGGGGACCTCCACTTGCTTTCATTTCCGCTTCACACTTAGGGTTGCGCCGCCGCTCGATTGCTCCAGCGAGATTAGCAACGCCACTGTGCTTAGGTCCGCCACGTCACGCACCCTCGCATGTGAACGAAGTCGCTCGTAGTGTTTAGGGCCAAATCCATCGGAGTAGAAGAGGGGAAGATGGAGCCCGCGCTTGCACCGGCGCCTGAGACCATCTGGGAGCCGTCCGTGGTGACGGAGGAGCAGATCCAGGCCTTGGCGACCTGCGGGTTGCTAAGGCCCAAGGTGGAGGTGGCCTGGAGGCTGGCGGCGGGCGAGGCGTTCCCCACCGAGGGGACCGGGGAGACCGTCGTCTTCATCGAGCGCGGGTTCGGGGTCCCAGCCGGTGACTTCTTCTGCGGTCTCCTGTTTTTCTACAGGATCGACCTGGTACACCTCGTCCCCAACGTGATCACCATCATCTCCTCCTTCATCCACCTCTGCGAGGCCTACCTCGTGATCCCGCCACATTTCCATTTGTGGCGGCATTTCTTCGAGCGGAAGAAGACGGGGAAATCCGACGTCGTTGGGAGCGTTGGGTTCATGCTGCGCCGGTATATGAAGCCGGAGTACATCGACCTGGTGCTGCCCGACAACCCAGCATCGGCGCTCCCCACCAGGTCCGGGCGCGCTCCCGTGCCATTCCCGGAGTGGACCAACCAGCTGACGTCGCGGGAGACTGACGAGCTGCGACCGCTGCTAGAGGACCTTGGGAGGCTGAAGACGGAGGGGCTGACCGGCGGCGCTGTGGCGATCAGCTTCAGCCGGCGGTTGCTGCAGCCTATCCAGGACCGGGTACACCCAGCCTACGAGTACTAGGGGCAATCTGATCCCACTCAGGTCATCCGGCGCAAGGTCTCCAAGGAGTTGATGGTGGCGCGGGTGAAGTGCATCTTCACCGGGCGCATCCGCAACCGGGCGTGCCCCAAGGCGCTTAGCGTGTACCGGCCCACTGACGCTGTAAGTTTCCGACCTTGATTCTTTTACCGTCTGAGTACTTGGACAGTTTTGACGTAGGTCTTCCCCTTTTTCAGTTTCGTGAAGGCATATACTGGTGCCCGACGCCGTTGCGCAACGAAGAGGACCGGAGCTTCAAGGTCCGTGCTGCGGGGAATGTGCAAACCCCTCCGCAGCAATGTATCAAAGAGTACCTCTCCGACTCGTCGGTGGGAAGTGATAATGAAGGTCCCACCGTGAGGAGGGTGCCACCGATGGTCGCCGCGCCACCGCCGGGGCGCACGCGGCAGACTGCGGGCAAGATGTCCGCGTCCTAGGCCGCGGCAACGATCGCCGCCACCCAGACGGCGGAAGCGAAGAAGAAGAAGAGGAAGAGGGCAGGCCCCACTGTGTCAGCAGACACGGCGATGGCCAGCTCCGACGTTGAGACCATCAACATCGAGGAAGAGGAGGACGACGTGAGGTCGCCTAGCGCGACGACGTAGCGAGCGACTGAGACGCCCCGCAAGGCCGTCGCGGCGGAGGAGCGCTCAAGGTCGGGCGCGGACGTTCCGAGCGACGCAGGGTCGCAGACGAGGGCGAGGAAGGCCCCGCCTAAGCCCATCAAGCCTGGACTAAGGTCCGCGAGCAAGTAAGTCATGGAACCCACGCCCAGTTTTGCTTCTAGCATCGGATTCTTTGCTGTTCTGCTGATGAAGGTCGTTGTTTGTACACAGGGCGACCCCGGTGACGTTGGGGAGCGCCAAGAATGCCTCAGGTCAGGAGGCGTTCGGGAACAAAGGGAAGGAGGTGCCGGTGGAGCAGTCGCCGACGGCCTCAACTGCGGACGTCTCAAGCCAAGCCCTTGGAACCAGGGCGACAGCGGCGTCGGTGGCGGAGAAGGGCGGCGCCAGCAGTGCTCCGCCCGTTGGAGGTCACCAGGATGACCTGTGCATGTCCGCCCCGCCGCCAACACTGGACCAGCAAACTACTGAAGTGGGCGGCCCCAGCATCGAGGGGGACAACGACAGGTGCTTGTACATCGGGACCCCGTGGGAGAACGACGTCATCGCTGACCGCTGCGACGTCGACGACTTCAAAGAAGCGTCGCGGACGATCGCGCAGACGCTCTCGGTAACAGCTTGGTGCTGCTGCTGTGATTTTTTTGATGTCTGCTCTTGGTATTTTCGAGGCCTTGATGTGAGGTGCATCTTCTTGTTTTCAGTCACTTGCGGAGCGGGCGCAGGCCCGGGCGACCTTGGTGAGGGAGGCCACCAATGCCCACGTGGAGGCGACCGCAGCTCAAGAGGCTTTGCTGCAAGCCAAGGTCAAAGCCGCGTAGGAGATCAAGCGCGTGAAGGAGGCCCTGGCCCGTCAGGCAGAAAAGGAGGTAAGCTCCTTAAAGAAGAAGCTAGAGGCCGCCCAGCAAAAGGCGAAGGATGCCGTGGACGACCTCCAGGTCGTGGTTGACGGTATGTTTGTTTGGTCGCTGGGTGTTATCTTCGTGTCTCTTTAGGTCTTTTCTTGATTTCGACCTTTGATGCGTCCAGACGCCAAGGAGACGGAGGATGCCCTGAAGAAGGAGCTCGCGGAGACCAAGGACCAAGTGAAGGTCCTCAAGGTGAGGACCATGGCGGTCCAGGAAGGTGGGCGACCCCTTCTCCTTAAAGCCTTTGTCGTCGTTGCACCGAGGATGTAAGCAGACCTTCTCTTGTTTGTGTAGGTCTGGAGAAGCAGCTCACCAACCTTAGGGAGGCCGCCCAGTACCTGATGGACATCTACGTTCCTCAGGAGGAGGGGTAGAGATGAAGGAGCTGCTTGACCGCCTGTATGAGGCTGAAGGTCGGATGAAGACCTTGCTGCTGGATACTAGCAAGCTCGCTGCGACCGCGGCGTTGGCGACGGTGAAGTTCCACGAGCCATCGTTCGACCTGCAGAAGGTCACGGAGGACGTCGACTTGTCCGAGCTGGTGAACAGGGAAGACATCCAGGCTGCCGCAGAGGAGGTCATCAAGAAGTTCGACCTCTGAAAGTTAATATTTAAGCTGTATCAGAGTGTAGATGCAGGTCTAGGCCTAGGGCCTATTAATTTAAAGAGAACTTTTGCCGTAATAAAAACATACAACTTTAATTAAAACACGTAGCCTCGTTTGAGCAGCTGTGACACTTGTTATGAAGGTTCAAAAAGTGGTAGGATTGCAACACGTTCCCTCCGCTGACCCAACTCAGTGGAGGAACGGCTTACCGACTGAACGGCTCAACGTGGAGGCTTAGGTGCAACCGGCGCGCGGAGGAGGGTCTTGGACCCTAGGTCTCGCAGTCGCACAACTTCGGAACGCGCATAAAAAGTGTACGAGCTATGCTAAGAGAAAACGCGGTAGATAAGAAAAAACATAAAGAACCCCTTCAGTTTGCGAGACCCTTGGATTGGCTAAGCCGAGCCCCCGAGTGTGTCGGACCTAACTTAGACCAAGCCCCAGAGCGCTTCGGGGGGGGAGGGTAAACAGAACAGTAAGTACAAGGGAGACCCAGGTGTAGGTCGACAGAAGGGCTGCCGAAGGGAATCTCATCTTTATTAACTGGAAATTACAAAGGGGGAGAGTACATAGCTTTTATTTTAGTACAGATCTTCTAAGGGTAGAAGCGACGTAGGTGCTCGATGTTCCAGACGTTCGGGACGCCCTGGCCATCGGCCCACTGGAGGCGATAGATCGCCGGTCCAATGACCTCCTTCACGATGAAAGGGCCTTCCCAAGGCGCGGAGAGCTTGTGCATGCCTTTGGTGTCTTGAATGCGTCGCAGGACTAGGTCGCCGACATTGAAGGATCGTTCCCGCACGTTGCGGTCGTGGTAGCGACGTATTTCTGCTCGTGGCGGGTGTGCCGCATCAGCGCGGCCACGCGGTGCTCTTTGATGCTGTCGAGGTCGACCTTATGTGTCTCTTCCGCCGCGCCCTCTTCGTAATGCTGGATGTGGGGGCACCGAAGGCAAGGTCGGTCGGGAGGATGGCCTCCGATCCATAGACCAGGAAGAGCGGTGAATCCTGTAGCTGAACTGACCTGAGTCCGGAGACCCCAGATCATGTGCGGGAGCTCCGCTAGCCATCTGGTGGCGTATGGGGAAGCGTCATCGAAGATTTGGTCCTTGACGCCCTGGAGGACCATACCGTTAGCACGCTCGACCTGGCTGTTGCAGTGTGGGTGCACCACCGAGGAGTAATAGACGTCGATGAGGTTATCTTGGCAGAAGTCCTAAAAGTCGGCTCCTGTGAAGGCCGAGCCTAGGTCGGTGACGATCCTATTAGGGACTCCGAAGCGGTGGGTGGTATCCTCGATGAACTTCGCCGCCTCCTTCGACGTGACGCTGGCGACAGCCCGAACCTCAATCCACTTGGTGAATTTGTCCACCACTACGAGGATATGCTTGTAGCTGCCAGGGGCGGTTCTGAAGGGTCCTACCGAGTCCAGGCCCCATATAGTGAAGGGCCAGGATGGAGGAATTGTCCTTAGGGTCTGAGCTGGGACGTGCTGCTGCTTGGCGAAGAGCTGGTACCCTTTGCATCGCTGGACTAGGTCCTGCGCGTCAGCCATGGCGGTAGGCCAGTAGAATCCCGACCTAAAGGCCTTTCCCACCAGGTTGGCGGAGGCCGCGTGGTTGCCGCACTCACCACCATGGATCTCCTACAGGAGTCTGAGGCCCTCAAACCTTAGGATGCACTTCATCAGCACGCCGTTGGAAGCGGACCTCCGATAAAGTTCTGTACCGAGAACGACATAGTTGGCGCTGTGCCTTGTGACCTTCTCACGCTCGGCCTTGTCTTCAGGGACCCGATGCTCCAGGATGTAAGCAATGATGTCGAGGTGCCAGTCGTCTTCGGCCTCAGTCATAAGGACGTCACGGCTGCCTTGCGGAGGAACGTCACCAGGCAGTGGCTATGGGTCGCTGAGGAGCTTGATGGAAGGCTTGCGCAGGTCTTCAACGAACACGCCAGTCGGGACCAGCGCGCGCTTGGAGCCTAGCTTGGAGAGGACGTCTGCCGCCACGTTGTTATCACAGAAGACGTGATGAAACTCCAGGCCTTCGAAGTGAGCTTCGAGCTTTCGGACTTCGGCGCAATAGGCGTCCATCGTGTCCTTCTTGATGTCACACGTCTTGTTGACTTGGTCGATGACGACCTTGGAGTCGCCGTAGGCTATGATCCACTTAATCCCCAGGGAGACAGCAATGCGCAGCCCATGAATCAGGGCTTCGTACTCGGCACCGTTGTTGGACGCCTTGTAGTGGATCTGCAGGATGTACTTTAGGTGATCGCCTTGGAGAGAGATGAAAAGTACGCCTGCTCCCATTCCTTCGAGCTTCAGGGAACCGTCGAAGTACATCTTCCAGTGCTCAGGCTTTTCCGCTGGTGGAGGTTGCTGGGTCTCTGTCCACTCAGAGACGAAATCATCGATGATCTGCGACTTGATGGCCTGCCATGGACAGAACTCAAGGTCGAACTTGCCTAGTTCGATGAACCACTTGACGATGCGCCCCGTGGTGTCGCGGCTACACAGAATCTCCCCCAGCCGGAAGCTCGAGACAACCTTGATCTTGTGCGCCTGGAAGTACTGTCGGAGCTTGCGCGAAGTGACGAGGAGGGCGTACAACATCTTCTGAGGTTGTGAATATCTGATTTGGCTATCAGAGAGGACCTCGTTGACATAGTAGACGGGTCGCTGGACGGGGTAGGGTTGGCCTTCCTCAGGTCTCTCTGCCACCAGGACCGCGCTGACCACCTGGGTGGACGCGGAGATGTAGAGCAGCGAGATCTCTTTTGGTGCCGGGGGCACCATGACCGGGGCCGTCGTGAGGAAGGTCTTTAGCTCTTCCAGGGCCTTTCTCCCCTAGCTTGCTGATGAAGCGACCTAGGGCAGCCATCATGCCTGTGAGCTTCATGACGTCCTTCTTCCCGATGGGCCTCTTCATCCTGCGGATGGCGTCGACCTTGGTGGGGTTCGCCTCGATGCCCCGGTGACTGACCATGATGCCTAAGAGCTTGCCAGATTGTACACCGAAGACACACTTCTCTGGGTTGAGCTTCCAGCCGTAGCGCCGAAGGTTGGTGAAGGTCTGGGCGAGGTCGGCGATGAGGTTGTCTTCCACCGTGGTCTTGACAGCCACATCGTCGACGTAAGCTTCAACGTTGTCACCGATCTGAGACTCCAAACACTTGTGGATGGCCTTCTAGTAGGTCGCTCCAGCGTTCTTGAGGCCAAACGTCATGGCCGTGTAGTAGTAGATGCTGTGCGGCGTTATGAACGCCGTTTTGTCTTAGTGAGAGACCTTCAGGGCTATCTGATGATACCCTGAGTAGCAGTCGAGGAAGCATAGCAGGACGCTTCCGGCCGTGGAGTCCACGACCTGGTCGATGTGAGGAAGAGGGAAGGGCGACTGGCTGGCCGGGGGCTGCCTGGGTGCGGCCGGCTGTGGCCTTGGCGCGGCCAGGCTGGGCCTGGGTCCGGTCGGCCGTGGCCTTGGCGCGGCCAGGCTGGGCCTGGGTCCGGCCGGCTGGGGCCAGGCCGAGGGTGGCTGGGCGCGGCCGTGGCCAGGTGCGGCCGGCCGGCCGGGGCTGGCTGGACACGGCCGCGGCCAACCGCTGCCGGCCGTGGCCGGCTGGGCGCAGCTAGGGTTTGGCCGGCCGTGGCCAAGGTCCGGCTGGGCCGTAGCCGGCCGTGGCCAGGGTGCGACCGGCCAGGGCTGGCCTGGGCGTGGCCGGGCGCGGCCGCGGCCAACCACTGCCACCATTTGCTATTTTTTGTTTTTTTTCAATTTTTTGCATTTATAACATGGCTATGTGTTATTTTTTGATCTTTTTAGTTTTTTTTCATTTTTAGATTTTTTCCATTCATAACATGACTATTTGTTATTTGTTGATTTTTTGTTTTTTTTTATTTATCAATTTTTTCCAATCCTAACATGACTATTTGTTATTTGTTGATCGTGACGAATCTGCTAAAATGTCGCAGCGTCGTGGGCCGGATTGCGACAAATTTAACAAATCGTCGCAGTGTTCTGGGCTTCAATATCCATCAGTGCACATCCGTGAGGAAAAACCAGAATACGTCGTAGAATCGCGACGAATTTAACAAATCGTCGCAGTGTTCTGGGCTTCAATATCCATCAGTGCACATCCGTGACGAAAAATAGGAATACGTCGCAGACGCAGTGCTCTTCGTGATGTTTTCTGAGAACGTCGCAGAAAGTTCGTCACAGATTAAATAGTTTCTTGTAGTGTTCGGATCCAGCATCTTCAACACCAAGTAGGTGTAATGTGGGATAGCCATGAACCTGGCCAGCATGGGGCGACCTAGGATGGCATGATAGGAGGACTTGAAGTCAGCGACCTCGAAGTTGAGGTACTCCGTGTGGAAGTTGTCCTCCGTGCCGAAGGTGACAGGGAGGGAAACCCGACCCACGGGGTAGGCCGCCTTGCCAGGGACGATGCCAAAGAAGGGCTCATCGCACGCCGTCAGCTTCTTGAAGTCGAAGTCCATCTTCTTCAAGGTCTCAACGAAGATGATGTTGAGCCCGCTTCCCCCATCGATGAGGGTCTGGGGAAGCAGGGGTCCATCCACCGTAGGCTCGATGATGAGTGGGTAGGACCCGGGGTCTGGGATATGGACCCAGTGATCAGCTCTAGAGAATGTGATCGGTTGCTCAGACCAACACAGAGGCTGCGCCGGCTGGGTATGGATGAGGTGGATCTCGCGCTTGTCCTTGCGATAGCACCTCCTGCTTACGTGAGACTTGAGGCCTCCGACGATCATGTTGATCGATCGCTTGGCCTGCTGAAAGGGGCCGTTGGGGTTGCCCGTCTTTGGTGGAGGAGGCAGGTCACGGTCGTCGCGGTTAGCCTCTGGCTGCGAGTCGTCGCGGCTGCGCTCGTCGCGGCGATCATCTCGATCGTCACCGCGGCCGCGTCGGTCGTCGCGGCGGCCGTTGTTGTAGCGACGCGAAGACGATCGGTCGCCATTGCCTCTAGGTCGCTTGGGGTCGTCAGGTGTGCGGAAGGCCCTCTTGAACTGTGAGCACTCGCGAACGGTGTGGGTGGCCCCCTCATGGAACCCACAAGGGCTGTCGAGCGCCGCGTTGAACTCATCCATGTTGAACGTCGAAGTTCGACGTCCCTCCATCGCGAGCACCTCGGAAGGTCGCTTGCGCAGCTTGGAGATGGAATCGCCGGCAGTGCCAGGCGTGCCCGTGTCGCGCTTGGCGTCGTAGTCAAACTGGTTGACCATCGCCTCATCGGTGTCGATGAGCTTGTTGACAACCTCCATGAGAGTCATGACCGTGGTGGCTCCAGACTCGTGGATCTTCTCAAAGATATTGCAATCTCTGATGCCCTTCTTGTAGCTGTCGACGACCTGATCATCTATGACGCCCACGCAGGTGTTGCGGTTCACGAAGAACCGGTTCGTGTAGTCGCGGAGCCGCTCGTTTGTCTTCATGGTGACCCTCCCGAGGTTGAAGGCGTTCCCAAGCGGTTGTAGGTTAATTGGAGGGGATCGGGAACTAAGAGCGTAGGTGGTAGTTCGCGTGTGGAACTCGGAACACGGCAAGAATGGCGATGAACACGGGGGTTTAGACTGGTTCGGGCCTCCGGAGAGTGAAACCCTACGTCCAGTATGAGGTGGAATTATTCGTGGAAGGGAAGTCCCCTCGAATGGAGCTCTAGGCCGCCTTATATGGTCAACGGGCTAGGGCTTCCATTTGAGGTTAGTGGACCCTCATCGGGGTCAGTTACAAATCAGGAAGGCCATCTGCCTTGATTACAGGGGGAATCCCGCGATCTGCGGACCTACTGGCGGCGCCAAGGCGTGACCTAGCAGCTCGTCTTCTGCTGCAATCCCGGCGGATCCTCCGGGATTTGGATAAGGTCTTCTGGAGTCTTCCAAGGTCACCGGGGTTGTGGATAAGGTCTCTGGGCCCACTTGCAGGTCGGCGGGGTTTCTGGCAGGTCGAGTCCACTTGACAGCGACCTCTGGGACCCTGGTTGGTGGGGACCCATGGGTACCCATATCTCTCAGATGGTACACCGAAGACATACTTCTCCGGGTTGAGCTTCCAGCGGTAGCGCCGAAGGTTGGCGAAGGTCTGGGTGAGGTCGGTGATGAGGTTGTCTTCCACCGTGGTCTTGACAACCACATCGTTGACATAGGCTCCAACGTTGTCACCGATCTGAGACTCCAAGCACTTCTGGATGGCCTTTTGGTAGGTCGCTCCAGCGTTCTTGAGGCCAAACGTCATGGTCGTGTAGCAGTAGATGTCGTGCGGTGTTATGAACGTTGTTTTGTCTTGGTGAGAGACCTTCAGGGCTATCTGATGATACCCTGAGTAGCAGTCGAGGAAGCATAGCAGGACGCTTCCGGCCGTGGAGTCCATGACCTAGTCGATGCGAGGAAGAGGGAAGGGGTCTTTAGGGCAGTGCCTGTTGAGATCGGTGTAGTCGATACACATTCTCCATTGACCGGTTTTCTTGGGTACAAGCACCGGGTTGGCGAGCTAAACCAGGTTTTTACATTCACGAATGAATCCAGAAGCTAGGAGCTTTATTATCTCTACCCTAATGACCTCCTTGCGATCTTTCGCAAAGAGGCGCAGCTTCTGCTTGACAGGCTTGGCCGTCTTGCTTACATCCAAGGAGTGCTCAGCCAGCTCCCTAGGAACACCCGGCATATCCGATGGGGTCCATGCGAATATGTCCGCGTTATCCCGAAGGAAACTGGTGAGCGCGAGTTCCTATTTCTCCCTGAGGTTGTCACCGATGACCACCATCTTCTCTGGGTCAGGCAGGCCAAGGCGGACCCTCTTCGTTGACGGCGTGGCGTCCAGGGCAGTGTCGGTGCGCTGCTGCTTTGGGATAGTCAGGTCACTCGGGGCGACCTTCGCGGCCTCGATGACCAGGACGGCCGAAGCGTCGACGTAGGCGTTCGTCGCGGTGATGTCGAGGGCCTCATTGTCCCACTTGAAGGAGACTATGAGGTTGCCGTAGACGGAGAGGACCCCATTCGGAGCCGACATCTTCAACACCAAGTAGGTGTAATGTGGGATAGCCATGAACCTGGCCAGCATGGGGCGACCTAGGATGGCATCATAGGAGGACTTGAAGTCAGCGACCTCGAAGTTGAGGTACTCCGTGTGGAAGTTGTCCTCCGTGCCGAAGGTGACAGGGATGGAAACCTGACCCACGGGGTAGGCCGCCTTGCCAGGGACGATGCCAAAGAAGGGCTCGTCGCACGCCATCAGCTTCTTGAAGTCGAAGTCCATCTTCTTCAAGGTCTCAACGAAGATGATGTTGATCCCGCTCCCCCCATCGATGAGGGTCTGGGGAAGCAGGGCTCCATCCACTGTAGGCTCGACAACGAGTGGGTAGGACCCGGGGTCTGGGATATGGACCCAGTGATCAGCTCTAGAGAACGTGATCGGTTGCTCAGACCAACGCAGAGGCTGCGCCGGCTGGGTATGGATGAGGTGGATCTTGCGCTTGTCCTTGCGATAGCGCCTCCTGCTTATGTGAGACTTGAGGCCTCCGATGATCATGTTGATCGATCGCTTGGCCTGCTGAAAGGGGCCGTTGGGGTTGCCCGTCTTTGGTGTAGGAGGAAGGTCGCGGTCGCCGCGGTTAGCCTCTGGCTGCGGGTTGTCGCGGTGGCGCTCGTCGCGGTGGTCATCTCGATCATCACCGCGGCCGCGTCGGTCGTCGCAGCGGCTGTTGTTGTAGCGACGCGAAGACTATCGGTCGCCATTGCCTCTAGGTCGCTTGGGGTCGTCAGGTGTGCGGAAGGCCCTCTCGAACTGTGAGCACTCACGAATGGTGTGGGTCGCCCCCTCATGGAACCCACAAGGGCTGTCGAGCGCCATGTTGAACTCATCCATGTTGAACGTCGAAGTTCGACGTCCCTCCATCGCGAGCACCTCGGAAGGTCGCTTGCGCAGCTTGGAGCTGGAATCGTCCGCAGTGCCGGGCGTGCCCGTGTCGCGCTTGTTGTCGTAGTCAAACTGGTTGACCATCGCCTAGTCGGTGTCGATGAGCTTGTTGACGACCTCCATGAGAGTCGCGACGGTGGTAGACTCGTGGACCTTCTCAAAGATCTTGCGATCTCTGATGCCCTTCTTGTAGTTGTCGACGACCTGATCGTCTCTGATGCCCACGCAGGTGTTGCGGTTCTCGAAGAACCGGTTCGTGTAGTCGCGGAGCCGCTCGTTGGTCTTCATGGTGACCCTCCCGAGGTTGAAGGTGTTCCCAGGGCGATTGTAGGTCGCTTGGAAGTTGGACGTGAAGGCTTAGGACAGGTCGGCCCAGGAGGTAATGCTGTCTGCTGGGAGGTTATTGAGCCAAAGTGACGGCGCGTCACCCATCACCAGCGGGAAATATGCCGCCATGTGGTCGAAGTTGCTGCCGGCCGCCTTGACGGCGACGTAGTCGGTCGACAACCAGATATTGGGGTCAGAGCGGCCGTCGTACTTCTGGATGTTAAGCTTGAAATTATCGGGGTAGGCGACCGACCTAAGACGAGAAGCCAACGCGGGAAAGGCAGTGATGGCTATGTCGTCAGCACCATCTCCGGCTTGAGCACCGCCTCTGCTCTGCGCAGGGGTGACGATCTGCTCCATCTCCGGCTTGAGCACCGCCTCTGCTCTGTGTAGTGATAGGCAGTGATGGGACCGAGGTTGGCGATCTGGATTCCAGGCACCACCCTCCGGATGGCCGTAGTCCGCCTCTTACTGAGCACGACGCCTGTTCTCGACGTCGTGGCGCTCGCGCTCCTCACGTTCCATGATGCGGCGGACGGCGCCGGGGGGGCCATACTCGCGGTCATACTCCGCACGATGCCGCAGCTCCCGCTCTTCGCACTCGTGGTGGCGTTGATCGATGTAGCCGCGGGCGTCGCGGGCACACCTTTTCTTGTCGAGGTTGGCGCGGAGGTCGCCGTCCTTGGCGTCGTTCGCCTGAGGCTGATCGGGATTGTTTTGATCGACCTCCTCCTGGATGGAGGGGAGGTTGCTATGCGCAGGTCGATTAGATCGACTGCGCGAATGACGGCTCGACGAAGATGCGGCGGACTTGACTGCCACGCTCTTCTCCTCCACCAGGGCCGTGGCGACTCGAAGGTAGGCCATGGCTGCTTTGGCCTCGGGCGTACGGTTGGCTTGCTGAAGGCGCGCCATTGCTGCACCCAAGTTGGCTTGGGGGCTGTTGAACATCGGTAGCCCCGCTTCTTCGAACTCGAGATGAAGGTCTCGAGCGCAGGGAGGTACTGCACGGCGCTGCTCTTCCGCACGTCGTTGAGCGCGGTTGGCGTTGCCCTGGATCCGCCGCTCCTCCTCGGAATCCGTCACACCGCGACGTGGTGGTTCATTCTCAGAAACTACCAAGACTCGGCGAAAGATAGGACCCGAGTCGTTGGGAGAGACGTGGACCCGGACCTTTTGGAACTTGCTGCCATCTGGTGACGCGAGAGTCTGCGTGGTATGGGCGGGCCGCTCTTGGTCGGTCTTCTTCCACATGCGGCAGCCGCGGAGGGTATGCCGTGCGCCCTTATGGTAAGTGCACGGTACGTCGAGCGGGTCGCGGTGTGCGCGAGGCTCGGGCTTCAGGTCGCCAGCGGGCTGCCGCCCCCTGGATTGGATCTGGGGAGGCTTATCGCCTGGCGAGCGTAGACGTCGCCTGATGGTCGCAGACTGAAGGGGAAGGTCCCATGGCGCAGCTCCATCTGCGTTGAGCGCTGGGCTCTCTCGCAGATATGGAGGGTATCCTCCATCATGCTGATGACACGCTCCATTCCCTGAACAATGTCATAGGGTTTGGGCGGGTGGGTCTCCGACGCTAGATCGGAAACGGGGGTGGCGACAGGTGCTGTCACTATCTGCACAGCGGCCACTGGAGAGGTCGTGGTCGCCGGAACGGACGAGGTCGCCATGAAGGAGCGGAAGCAGATCTCCACGGGGTTGGCGAGGATGGTTGCCATGCTTGCCGGGAAGACGACACCAGATCGGGCCACCATGTTGATAGCGAGTTCCCGATCTCCCCTACCTAGCGCGCCAACTATCAGGGAGTGAGACCTGGACAGATCCGCAAGGGGGCGACCCAAGCGGTTGTATGTTAATTGGAGGGGATCGGGAACTAAGAGCGTAGGTGGTAGTTCGCATGTGGAACTTGGAACACGGCAAGAATGGCGATGAACACGGGGGTTTAGACTGGTTCAGGCCTCCGGAGAGTGAAACCCTACGTCTAGTATGAGGTGGAATTATGTGTGGAAGGGAAGTCCTCTCGAATGGAGCTCTAGGCCGCCTTATATGGTCAACGGTCTAGGGCTTCCATTCGAGGTCGGTGGACCCTCATCGGGGTCAGTTACAAATCAGGAAGGCCATCTGCCTTGATTACAGGGGGAATCCCGCGATCTGCGGACCTACTGGCGGCGCCAAGCCGCGACCTAGAAGCTCGTCTTGTGCTGCAAGCCCGACGGATCCTCCGAGATCTGGATAAGGTCTTCTGGAGTCTTCCAAGGTCGCCGGAGTTGTGGATTAGGTCTCTGGGCCCACTTGCAGGTCTGCGGGGCTTCTAGCAGGTCGGGTCCACTTGACAGGGACCTCTGGGACCCTGGTCGGTGGGGACCCATGGGTACCCATGTCTCTCGCTCATTTTTTCTCTCTTTCTTTTTTTTTCTTCTTCCTTTTTTTCATACTTTTCTTTTCTTCTCATCATATTTTTTTTCATTTTTCATTTTTTTCTTTTGCTCCTCAAAACTTTTGCTACATAACACTTACATAGCATTTGTCAGAGATGATGTGATGACTCCTCCCCCATGCTTGAACGATGCTCATCCTCGAGCATAAAAGAAGGGGGGAAATGACTGCTAAATTAAGCATAAATTCCGTAATCTTGCGGAATATCTTAGTCTCAATCGAGAATTTTACTCCATACTCAAATTGGGTTGTGGACAAGGAGGTGATCACAAAAAGATGTTTTTGGTTTAGGGTGGATGCCCAACGAGGTTTGTGAAATTTTCGATGTGAAAACCCACAATGCATGGACAAAAAGGCTAGTACGAAAAAGTTATACAAAGGAATGACCAGCTTCTTAGTCTCGAACCATAGAAATCAATCATAATCCAACTCATCAAAACATATGTTTGCAATCTACGGGTTTTGTTATCATAGAACATATATGTATATGGCTTTGGTAGGTAGAACTTTGCAAGAGTATCACAAATATGTAGATAGCATAAAAGTTAAGTTTTCATAAAAACAACAAGTTATCCGGCTATCCATAAACTTAAATCAAAGAGCAAAGATATGTATGTGGGTCTAGAGCATAGTCATTTCACCTCCACAAATAAAAGAGCCGGTATTTAAATTAATTTCAGATCACGTTATAGAGAGCAATTAGCCAAGACATGTGTAACTTCATGTAGGTACAACAAAGCGGCAACTTTCATGTAGGTACAACAAAGCGTCACCTTCTCTTCAATGTTGTCATAACCATCTCTTTCTTGTTCTCATCATCTCCTAACTGTCTCTTCTTCATGGATTTCCTCTCTGTATAGAATAGAACATATATCGAAATATAGATCTATTGGAAAATTTATGAAATTACCTTTCCAACGTGTGGTCATTCATCGAAAACGGAGTTCAAACAATGTAGCTATGTCCGTTTTACTTCAGCGCTGCGTGCTGTCCAAAACTGATTTCAGGATGTATTGCACTCGATGATTTGGTCATAACCGATTGTAGGAACCTCCGATTGTCTTGATTCTTGATTTGTTGGAATCGTAACTTCACGGGGCTTCCAAATATCCAATAGTATACAATATTTTCCCTTTGAGACCATGTAGAATTTTGATGAGATCAGTGGCTTCTTGTGCATCGATCCAGAGATGTTGATGATCTTGATTATTCTATCTTCTAGAGCGTCATATCACACTTTCGTGTTGAAGGTTCAGGGTCTCCCCCATGCTTAGCATTTTGCTAGGCATGTAAGAAGAAGACAAAATCCTTCAATTTTTTTGTAGTGAGAGTCTTTATCTTGTCTGCAAAGCATTTTAAGCGCACATTCTACCCCCAAGGTGACAGTTGGGTGTAGATAAAATTGCCAACAATCCAACAACGTTTCCTAGGACTCTCAACTTATGGCATAATTAGTCTAATGAGGAATAAAAACCTAATGAGTGTACGTGGTGCAAAGTGTGTATGCACATGATAGGAAAGCATATAAACAAAGACAATGTTTTCACCTAGTTCTAAACACCATGTTTACAACTGGGTTGCCGAATTTCTCCATAGCCATAAAAATTTATTTATCTAGGGTTAAAACACCATGTCTATCCCTAGATCAATAACTCTTATAGCACAAGAAAAATTAAGCACATTGCAAAGCTTATAAACTAACCAATGCAGCATGAAAACATATGAAAAGCTAGGAAGGTTTGTCGAACTTAATGATGACGGTCCGCAATCATCTTTAGAAGCATTATGAAGCATTAACATGGAAAATGAAGCATACATCATTAAGTATGTAAATCAACCAAGCCCACTAAATACAAAACATGTATATGCAAAGAGACAAACACGTCGATGACAAAATGAATGCATGCAAATAGATAAATATGAGCATGAACATGATGGTGGTTCTAAAAAGAAAAATTAAACTTAGATTAATAGCCACAAGTTGATCATCATAGGATGGTGCCATTCTTTATTTTCTCTAAGAAAGGAATAAAAACATGAAGAAACGGATTGCCTCCTAAAAAGTGCTTCATTTAAAGTCATAGAGCTCGACGTTCTCACATACCTTCTTTTCGTTGCATAGCCATGGCCCTTCATGCAAGAAGAAAGGGTACCAATGCAGCTGTAATTCACTTCCCATGTTGTGCTTGATCACTTATAGAAGACTTGCCCAAGGTATCTGACATCATCGCTTTCTCCTTCTTTGTCACCCTTCGGTGCTGCCTTCACTCCATGAATTTTTCTTTAATGTCCAGAACATAAAGTATACCCAAGCTCTACTCCATTGCACAGTGCACAAAATTTCCTTTCCAACAAGTCTTTATTTGCCCAAATCGGACTACGAACAAGAGAGTTACGTCCGTTTTACTTCGGTGATGAAATCTGTCCTGAAATTTCAGAACGCGCAACGCTCAATGTTTTCTCCATAACTCCTTGCACGGGTCTTCAAATTCGTTGGTTCTTGATGCGTTGGAATGTTAACTTGATGCTTCTGAATATCTCATTTTCTTCATTTGTACACCTCTGAACAAACTCTAAAATTGATGAAGACAGCAGCACCCATCGTGGGATTTGGGGAGGTTGATGATTTATCTTGCAACTCTTTAGGCATGACTTCCCTCTTCATTATTCAAGCCTTGTCTACATGGTTAGTGAAAATCGGGTCTTTTCCCGACATGTGCCTTTTTTAAGGTCATTAGCTTGACCAAGCGCAAAGCATGATTGAGGTTTACAAAACTTATTGTAAACATACGTGTCCATAATTAACACCACAAGCAAATTGTAGCAACATATCAAGGTGTAATTAAAAGAAACATATGTTTCACGCAAAGCACTTAGCTCATCATTAGGCAAAGGTTCTTTAGGCATATAATTAAATGGTTCAAACATAAACATTGCCTCTTCATTATTCTCAAGAAAATCTAGCCTATAAACATCATAATTATTGTCACAAGGCATAGAATTTAAACTATCATTTATTCTATTGGTTGAGCGTAAGTATTTGAATTTATCATCATCAATACCAATAATATCTTGAGATTTCAGCACGTACCTTGGCCTTAGAGCTTTTTCAACAAGAGTGATATTTGGTTCATCTAGCGGTGTTGAAGGCGAACCAATCTTAACGAGTGAAGGTGTCTCTTTGTTACCTTTTTGCATTCCCTCCATCTCATCATGTGGAACGTGTAATCCATCAACTACATTTGCATTTGTCTCTTCTTTGAAGTCTTCATTGTCATCCCAATCTTTATATTCAAAGTCTCGAATGTAGATTCCTTTATCTTCCATGTACCACATGTCGTCGAGATTGCTCATCGTTGATTCACCCTTTTCTTCATCGTTGAGTACTTCCATGTCTTGATTTGCTAGTGTGTAGGCTTCAATAGCACACAAGCTATAACCTTGTGGAGAGGGGTCTTCTTGGAGTATTTGCTCTATGTCATCTCCCTCCCATTCATCTTCTACCTTGAGTCCTATCTTCTCCCATTTGTCCTTCGAGTCACTAGGCTCGTCACGGTTGTACTCTTCTCTTTCTTCATCATAAATCTTTGAGTTGTCGAATCAGTCGATCCATCCTTCATCTTCTTCTTCTCTTTCTTCTTCAAATATCTTTTGGATCGACTCTCCACTCATCTCTTGATCAAATATGTCTTCAACTCTTTTAGAGACGTGTCGGCGTTCCTCCTTCCTTCGGTAGTTGATTAGGGGGGCAAAATCAACTTGAATCCAACCGGATTGATTGAACTCCGCCAATGGTCTAGCATTCCCCATACTTCGGCCTACATTCATGTTAGTATCAACATTTTTAACATTCAAAATGACTTCTCTTACCTTGGGAAGTGGATCTTCAATTTCTTGTATGGTCGGTTCATCTTCCTTGACCTCCAGTTCATCTTTTTCAGAAAATTCAGCAAGCACCTTGGGCTTGCTTTTGTCGTTTTGCTCCTCCCGACAACGTCTTTGCCAATCTCTTTGCGTTCTTTTTCCATTACTTATCCTCCGTAAGATTTGTGCGGCTTCACTAATCATTTTATCCATTAAATCGCCGCCTGCACACATGCTTACAAAACGAGAAGAGTTAGGGGTTAGTGAAAAATAAAAGGTATGCAACATCAAGTCACCGAAAAATCCCAAGTTTGGGCCTTGCTCGAGTAGTTCATTAAAACGGTCCCAAGCTTCATCAATTCCTTCATCTTCTCTTTGCTTGAAACTAAGCACTTGCCTCCTTAAGTCTTGGACCTTTCTTATAGGAAAGAACTTCGAAAGAAACTTCTTCACTAGCTCATCCCAATTTCCTTTTGCTTCAACGGACGCAAGTGTGTACCATCTTCGCGCTTCATCTTCGAGAGAGAACGGAAAAAGATTCCACTGGAACCAAGCGGCCGGAACTCCTTCTTGTTACACCGCGTTGCATATCATCGTGAATTCCTTAATGTGTCCATATGGGTTGTCATCCTCCAATCCTCTGAATGGGTTTGTCGCCGCTAACTTGATGATTCTAGGCTTCACTTCATAGTGGGTTGTAGCAAGTGTCAAATCTGATTTTTGCATCTCAATACCCTCCATTGACGGCATTGCTAGCTCCCTTAGCGACATCTCTTCGTCTTCCAATGGTGAGGTGAACAAATCCATCTAGGCACAAGAAAATAGAAAGAAAAACAAAAAAGAACTTTTTTCTAGAAAATAAGGGTTAGATGTTAGTCAACAAAATTAATACTAGATTAAACATAGCAAACTGGCTTGCTCCCCGGCAACGGCGCCAGAAAAAGGGGCTTGTTGATGGTTGAAACACATAACAACCTTCGATCCGCAAGCGTACGGACCTACACCTTTTTCACCACGGGGTGACCCCCAAGGTTCTTGTCAATCCGCGGAGCAAGGGGATTGCTAGCGCTTAACCAAGTACTAATCTAGTTGATGGAAAACCTTCGAAAGGGGTATTAATCTAAAGTAAAGACAATATAACCTATGTTAATCTAAGAAGTCTAAGGCTAAACTAGATGGCAAAAGGTGGATACAAGAGAGAGGTTAAGGTAGATAAGCGTTCCCTCCCTAGGGTCTAGGATCTCATGAACATGCATCTACAACATGAAAAGGGTGTTGCCTACACTAGCTTCATGGCGGTTATGCGGCCGCAAAGCCTTTTCCCTAAATCGTACTGTCACTACGCAAGGTAATCAACCACTTTCACGTATAACCGCATCTATATCTAAGAATCCATAGGGTTAAGCTAATCACCACGATTACCACAAACCCTACTAAGACCACATGTTGTACACACATATGTAAATAAAGCATCCGCAAAGATAGAGACCATTAAGCATCGAAAGGCATAGGGTTCATGTAGCGATCACATAACATGTATCCATCTAACCCTAGGGATGAACGGAGACATTACCCCATCATTTTACAAGGATTGAAGCACATAGGAGTGATGGAGACTCCAGAGAACGTCGTCGATGAAGATGGCGGTGATGAAGCTTAGGAACACTACTAGGCCAGCGGCTTGGAGTCCTCCTCCTGCTTCCTTCCTTCCACCGGCGTTGATCCTTGCGACGAGCTCATCTAACTCTCTCCCTCATCTTGCGGCAGCAGCTTTCTGGTGAATGGCATCGGTAGAATGATTGGATGCGGCGGCCGTCGGAGGAGGGAGATATAAATAGACCGAGCGACTAGGTCAAAGGGCGGGTCGAACCGCCACAAAAATGGCCTGGGCCGATCCGACCAGGCCAGCCGGCCTGGGCCCTTTCTGGGCCGGTTCGGGCCCGTCCTTCTCCCCGCGGCTCATCTTGACATTTTGCACTTGGCCCCCTTCATTTGTGTCATTTTGAGGTCATCATCCCCGCCATCAAGATAGGGGGGTCTTCTCGCATGAAGTCCGAACTTTATGTCTTAGTCCTCGGTGATGATCTGTCGTAGCACCTTGGTCCTTGCCACCTTTGGAAGTGATTTCGCCTTGCACTCGAACACGAACGGAACTCCTCATTTGCTCTTTTGAACTTGTTGTGACTCCGTCCCTTTTGTCCATGTTTTCCTGCAAAAACACAACACTTCCAAATGCACATACGAAGTTGAACTTGTTATATCATTAGTGTGCCTAGTGGCAGGTTAGTTACATAATCGAGCTCAAACCAAAGTGTAACGAATACGTTTGGAGCACCAAAATTCACCGTCAACAGCAGCTCTGGTGGTCGAGCGCGACGAGGCGGACAAGGTGTTGAAAGTGCAGTGGCCCATTTATTTCGTCAGTGAGGTACTCTCCGAGTCCAAGACCCGCTACCCGCAGATCCAGAAGCTCATCTACACCGTGCTGATCTCCAAAAGGAAGCTCAGACACTATTTCGAAGCACATCCTATCATGGTGGTTTCGAAATACCCACTCAAAGAGGTAATCCAGAGCCCGGAAGCAGAGGGAAGGATTTCTAAGTGGGCCCTGGAGCTGATGGGGCAGAGCATCACTTACGCTCCCCGCATCGCCATCAAATCCCAGGTCTTAGCTGACTTCGTTGCCGAGTGGGCGGAGATCCAAACGCCCGCAGCTCCGATCGAGCACGAGACATGGGCCATGTACTTCGACGGATCCCTCACAAAGGAGGGAGGAGGGGCCGGACTCGTTTTCATCTCGCCTCTAGGCGTGCGTATGGAATACATGATCCGGCTCCACATCCCGGTATCCAACAATGTCGCGGAGTACGAGGCTCTCCTCAACGGGCTCAAGATCGCTCTCGAGATAGGGGTTCGACACCTCGAGCTTCGAGGGGACTCCGAGCTCGTTGTCAATCAGGTGATGAAGGAAGCCAACTGCGTCAACCCTAGGATGACGGCCTACTGCAAGGCCATTAGAGAACTCGAGGACAAGTTCCATGGACTCGAGCTCAAACATGTGCTGCGAAAGTACAATGAGACGGCTGACACTCTGGCAAAGGCAGCCTTGAACCGAACGCCAGTTCCTAATGATGTGGTTGCAAGTGACCTACGGGAGCCCTCTGTCCGCTGCGATGAGGATGACCACCCCTCGCCGCCAGACCTTCAAGAGGTCATGGCACTGGGAGAGGCTCCCGAGCCCAACCTTAAGGACCCTGACTGGAGGATCCCGATCCGGGATTGGATGGTGGAAGGGAAGCTCTCGACCGACAGCACCGAGGCCCGATGCATCGCACGACAGGCCAAATCCTTGAGGCTCATCAACGGGGACCTTTACTGGCAAGGCGCGGCCGGAATACTCATGCGCTGCATCCTCGCAGACCAGGGATGCCAACTGCTACAGGACATCCATGCGGGGGCCTGCGGCCATCATGCAGCCCCCAGAGCAATCGTCGGCAGCGCTTTTCGACAAGGTTTCTACTGGCCCATAGCGGTCGCTGACGCCAAGAGCTTTGTACGAAGCTGTGAAGGTTGTCAGTTCCACGCCCGGCAATCACACCTCCCGGCACAGGCGCTCCAAACCACCCCCCTCACCTGGCCTTTCGCTGTGTGGGGGCTCGATATGGTGGGCCCGCTGAGGAAAGCGCCCGAGGGCTTCACGCACCTGCTCGTGGCAATCGACAAGTTCTCCAAGTGGATCGAGGTGCGCCCTATCTGTAGCGTCAGATCGGAGGAAGCCGTCGAGTTCTTCACTGACATCATCTACCGTTTCGGGATCCCGAACGCCATCATCACCGACAACGGATCGAACTTCACCAGAAAAAAGTTCCTCTACTTTTGCGATGACAACAACATCCGGATAGACTGGGCCGCAGTCAGACACCCGAGGACCAACGGGCAAGTCAAGAGGGCGAACAGGATGATCTTGGAGGGACTAAAGCTGCGCATTTTCAAGAGGCTCGAGAAGTTCAAGGTAAGGTGGGTGGCCGAGCTGCCCTTGGTGCTTTGGAGCCTACGAACTACCCCCACACGCAGCACCGGTTACACACCATTCTTCATGGTCCATGGGTCGGAGGCGGTCCTCCCGACTGATATCGACTACGGAAGCCCAAGAGTGCGAGCCTACACCGACAAAGGGAACCAAGTCTCCCTCGAAGACGCTATCGACCAGCTCGACGAGGCACAGGACGTCACACTACTACACTCCGCCCGGTATCAACAGGCGATGCAGCGTTATCATAGCCGCACCGTTTGGGAAAGGGCATTCCAAGTCGGGGATCTGGTGCTACACCGGGTCCAGAGCAACAAGGATCGCCACAAGCTATCACCGCCATGGGAAGGCCCCTTCATCATCGACCAAGTTCTGCGTCCCGACACTTACAAGCTTAAGGACGAGGAAGGCTGACTCATCAAAAACGCCTGGAACATCGAACAGCTACGTCGTTTCTACCCTTAAGGAAACAAAAAGCTTTCATGTTCCCAGAAGAAAAGATAGCCTAGTTTTTCCGCTCCAGCTACACGGCATTTTTTGTCACCCAAAAAATCCCTTGTAGCTCGGGGGCCCCCTCACTCGGGAAAACGGCATTTTTTCTTTTCTCTCTCCTAGAGCCCAGGAAAATGCCGTACCTCGACGCAACAAGGGAAGGGAATGGAAGAGAGATAGGAAGGCAAACACTTCAAGATCTTTAAAAAGGTCCAACATGGTGGACATGGCCACAGTACATATTAGCGGACTCGACCTACAACGCCTACACGCCACCGGATCCACCAACACCGTTGCTGCGAAGGATCTCGCCAACGTCGACCCCATCAGAGATGGCGTTGGCAGCTCTGGTGAACTCCAGCGAGTGAAGGCGACGGCGGTCCGCGTCATAGCCCTCTGGCCATCCATGCGGGACGAAGGAGAGCCACGGCTCGTCTGACTACGCGTCGGCCGCGGCCAAAGCTTCTGATGCCCCTCGGCGCACCCCGACACGTAACGCCTCCTGACACGGTCGGGTAGTGCTCGAAGCTGATCCACCAGTAGGGTCGGAGGAGAAGCCACGACATCGACAGCCGCCTGCACCACGGTCGTGAAAACGTCAAGGCGCGTCTCTGTGTCGAACTCTCGACACCGCAGAACCCCCATCTCCCGCCGGAGGTCGAGCATCCTCTCTACCATGTCTGCAAAGCGGCGAAAATTTTGGAAACCCCACCCCTCTGGAAGGCAACCGGGGAACAGAAATCGTCCAAGGTACACACCAACTCGGCGAGCCTCCGCCCCATCAGCGGCAAGACGAGCCGCCTCGACCTCCGCCTCGATGGCATTGAGCGCCGCACGGGCCTCCTTCAACGCCTTCTCAAGACGGCATCGATCGCGTAGAGCCTCCTCCAGGCCGCTCCCCATCTCCGCCACCTGCGTCGTCAGGAAGAGGACCTCCTCTCCGGACGCCGTAACTGCGGGGGCCGCACCACCAGGCTGAGGCTCGACACCCGAGGCCGCTGCACCCCCAGAGGCCCAGCGCATGAAGAAAGGAGGCAAAGACGATGAGAAACGCGAGAGGCCAGAGCGGGACGACCGCGGCCATCCAAGCGACAGAACGTACCTCCGGCGGCGTGGCGACGGCAGCTGTGGCACATCACCTGATGGGGCGCGCTTCCCCCTATCCATCGCAGACAAAGGAGCCGAGGTAACACTCCTTCCGAATCCCCCGCCTAAGTTTTTCCACTTCCGCCACAAACGCTACTATAGGAGCTAGTGAGGAGAATGAGGCAAAAACCTCCAAGGAGGGGGATTTAAAGGGTCGTCAGCAGGGAGAGCACGACCGATGCACTCCCCCACGATCGCCACGATCAGATGACCTGCCTCGATCGGAGGCACGGCCGTCTGAGCCGATTAAAGTCTCCCCACGGGAGAAATAATCACTAGGACGCGAACAGTCACTAGCACCTAGGGGCCTAGGGCCGATGCGCGGTTCGAAGGCTGGTCCAGCGAAGGACGCTGTTTTACCATCTTAACCCTTGTACACCAGCCCTCCTTGAACTATAAAAGGGAAGGCTGGCACCGTAAACAGCATGACCAACAACAAGAACAACACACCACAACACTCATTGAGCACCCACAGCTCACCTCCACATCCAGAGACTTGGGACATTCTCCCTCTCTCGACCTAAGCTTGTACCCCCTACTACAAGCCCCCGTGGGCATATAGAACATCCCTTCGAACAGGACGTAGGGCATCCCCTCGGTGCCTGAACCAGTATAATCCCGGTGTCTCTAAGCCCAACCATCCGGATCAGACGCACGAACATACCAAAATTTACTTGCCGGTGGTATCAAACCCCGACACGAGGAGTGGAGGAAGATGCTATTCGTCTGCGACTAAGCAGTGGTTCTATGCGAACCGTAAGGAGATTAATACTTGGGCAAAATGCTCGGCGGCATTCCTCGCGAAGTTCTTTCTGTTGGGTAAAACCAATGCCCCGCGGGGAAGAATTTCAAGCTTTCAGCAAGCAGCAAATGAGACTATCCCAGAAGCTTGGGAGAGGCTTCAAGAGTACATCTTGGCCTGTCCTCACCATGAGATGGACAACTGGCTTATTCTGCAGAATTTCTATAATGGGATGACACCGACAGCCCGAGGACATGTTGATGCTACTGCTGGAGGAGCTTTCTTCTCACTCACTATTGCTAATGCAACTCAACTTATTGAGAAGATGGTCTCCAACCAAGGGCGGAGTGATGATCGACTCCAGCCACGTCAAAGGGGTACACATACTGTCAAGGAAGCAGATATGTTGAACGCCAAGATGGACCTAATGATGAAGCGAATGGATGATCTAACCAATGAGAAGGCTGCTATGGCCACCACTACTCAAGCTATGGACTCTCGCATGGCCTGTGAAGTTTGTGGTAACACTGGGCATTCAGGGAATTACTGCCCTACTACCCAGGAGGATGTGATGTTCATGAACGGTAACAACAACGGTTATCGTCCACAAGGAGGTCAAACGTGGAATCAACGCCCTTATTATCAAGGAGGTAATCAAGGTAATTCTTTCAATCCTAACCAACCTTCCTTGAAAGATCTTGTTTTCGGGCAAGCTAAGACAAATGATAGTTTCAACAAGAAGTTAGCTGCCTGTGATAAGGCTCTGGAAAGTCTTAACACCATGGTTGATAGCCTCTCTTCTGCTCTTAAGAGCCAGTTAAGCTTTAATAAGATGATAGAAACCCAGCTGGCTCAGATAGCTGCTTTGGTTCCCTCAGTTGAAAATGCAAAAGCGGTGGTCACGAGAGGGGGTAAGACCACTCGTGATCCGCCCTATCCTAACCATGCAGGGACCAGTAAGAAGAGCACGAGAGAAGGAGATAAATCCAGCAAGGACCCTTCTGATATAAAGGAACATACACCAGGAAGAGGGGGTCCTATAGAAGAAAGGGCACATGAAGGAGAGGCAGAGAAACCAGAATTTATCGAGACAAACGTCCTGCCATTCCCTCAGTGAAACAGGAAGACGATAGTGGATGAACAATTCACTTGTTACGTTGACATGATTCAGAAAGTGTAACCCCAAGACTCATAACAATGCGTGTAACCAAAGACGTACACTAAATAGAACCCGTCATCCTAAAGTTCGTCAACCACTGTAGAATCATAGCTTGAACGGGGGAGACTTTGATCCGTCGGACCGCAGCGTATAATCTCGTCAGTGCACACGGTTCAAACATCATCCCTTGGAAAGAGAGTGATGGCAAACCACTTGTGCCACAGTCGGAGAGTGGGATGCATGATATTGTTGCACCGAGGTGTCAACTTGCCACGGACAGGCCGACCAGACAGTTCTTCCCAAAAACTTTCGCAAGTAAAACCGCTACAAGCTTGCTCAAGAGAAATAGCGCAACAGCGATGAAAACCGAGGGTGCAACTAAGATCTTTCCATGAAACCCGATATGGTACTCCACGAAATCAAAATGTAATACCATTTGCATCCTCTCGAAGAGTGCAGAGAAACTGGATGGTGACAGGCCTAGAACCGATCTCCTGAACCGGGACAAAACCTTCCCAACCAAGAGCTTGCCAAATGGAATCGAACTCAGAGTCCATACCTGTCTTTTCCAGAAGGGTCGGGTCGAACTCCCTAGTGTTGGAGAAGACTCGATCCTTGAGGGTAGTGTAGGCTTGTCTCTCTCGGTCATCCCTCAAGTCGATGAACGGAACGTCGGCGGCGTACACTCCTTCGGCTTGTGGCGTAGGAAGCTCTTCATCTACCTCTTCTTCTTCATGCTCTGTTGGCATCGGGCTTGGTGTAGCTCCGGAATGGCGAGATGAGCCCTCTCCATCTCGCGAACGGCGTGAGCGAGTCATCTTCCGGAATACACCAGAGGCCCAACTCATGGTTGCACAACAATCAGACAACACAAGCAACTCGGTGATGGATTAGTGAAATCTAAATGAAATTCTTACCGGGCTTGCTCCATCAATAATCAATATTCAGCAACAACTTGGAGAGAGTGCTTGACACTTCAATCTGGAGCAAGAAATCCAAGAAAACCAAATAGCCAAAGAGTGGAGAGGGGGAGTGTGATGAATATGAGTGAATGGGTGAAGAAACCCCCTAATCCCCCTTCTATTTATAGGCAAATGTGCCAAGCACCGAGGCAGGGGCCGAGAGCAACAACTAGGAGCCGTTGGAGGAAACAGGGGCCGTTTGGCTGTGATGCTGGGTCGGCCGACCTGTGGGGTCGGTCGACCCCACATCGGGCCCACTCGCCTCCAGCTTTTTGCAACGACTCTTTAACGGCTACCTGATGTTGTGCCAAGGTGCCTCGGTCCAAACTCGCCCAGAATGTTGCTCAAATAATTTTTCAAGGATATTCTAAACTCAAAAATTATTTTCAGAATTTTTATTTGGAAAGGGAAATTGGCTAGAAAAATTCTAACATGCAGATGCACTGTTGGAAAATTCAAATATGCATTTTGGAAAAATCAAACAAAATTTTGGAAAAGGAAATATAAGATTACTACCAATTTTACCTTTTGGTAAAAAGGACTCACTATTTTAAGTCCGAGAGCGGGACTTTTCTCGGTGATCAATTCCACTCGTCACCCTATTCCCGAGAAATAGATGGAGATGACTTCTGTACCTCCCGCCACACTTTCTTTGTTTTCCTTGATTTAGCTGGTGTGGCCGGAAGTTTCTTTGGCTGGGGTTGTGGCTCCGTCCACTCCCCTGATTGCTCATCATTACCTTGCACTGAATAGCATTGCTCTTCTGTTGCTCAAAATCAGAACATCAAGTTCTTCTTCCCAATGTGGAATCGGATCGTTCCATTCCCGACATTGATCCTTTCCTTGGCGTCACTTAGTAACGGCTTCCCAAGGATGAGTGGCATTTCCGCATCACCCTGCATATCAAGGACCACAAAATCTACGAAGATGCATGAACCTTGGATGAATACCAATAGGCTCTCAACTATCCCCTCCGGATATCGGATCGATGCATCAGCAAGTTGAACTCTCTTCGAGGTTGGAGTAAGAGCAGGATATCCCAATCCTTCGAACACGGCCTTGGACATGAGATTAACACTTGCACCAAGGTCACAGAGAGCATTCTTGATTTTCTGATAGTATATCGTGCAAGTGATAGCCGGATAACCAGGATCTCTCTTGTGTACAATTGCTGAAGATTCCCATGGATCAAGAACCTGTTGTACTGGCTTCCCTGCATAGTCAGTAGATTGTGTCTACCTAGATGGCTTACCCCATCTGGTGGACACTACACAAACATCTTCATAGGAAGATACGGGTTGCCCTGGAATCTTCCCGTCTTCAGCAGAGGGAACCAAAGCAGCTAATTGAGCCAGCTGGGTTTATATCATTTTATTAAAACTTAGCTGGTTCTTAAGAGCAGACGAAAGACTATCAATTTTAATGCTGAGGCTTTCCAAAGCCTTATCATAGGCAGCTATTTTCTTATTAAAGCCATCATTAATCTTAGCTTGCCCAAAAACGAGATCTCTCAAGGAAGGTTGGTTTGAGTTGAAAGAGTTACCTTGATTACCTCCTTGATAATAAGGGTGTGATTGATTCCACGTTTGACCTCCTTGTGGACGACAACCGTTGTTATTGTCGTTCATGAACATCACATCCTCCTGAGTTGCAGGGCAGTAATTCCCTGAATGCCCAGTGTTACTACAGACTTCGCAGGTCATGCGAGAATCCATAGCTTGAGTAGTGGTGGCCATGGCAGCCTTCTCATTGGTCAGATCATCCATTCTTTTCATCAATAGGTCCATCTTGGCGTTCAACATATCCGCTTTCTTGACGGTATGTGTACCCTTTTGACGTGGTTGGAGTCGATCATCACTCCACCCTTGGTTGGAGACCATCTTCTGAATAAGTTTGGTTGCATCAGCAATAGTAAGTGAGAAGAAAGCTCCTCCAGCAGCAGCATCAACATGTCCTCGGGCTGTCGGAGTCAGCCCATTATAGAAGTTTTGGAGAATAAGCCAGTTGTCCATCCCATGATGAGGACAGGCTAGGATATATTCTTGAAGTCTCTCCCAAGCTTCTGGGATAGTTTCATTTGCTGCTTGCTAAAAACTCGAAATCCTTCCCCGTAGGGCATTGGTTTTACCTAACGGAAAGAACTTCACGAGGAATGTCGCCGAGCATTTTGCCCAAGTATTTATCTCCTCACGGTTCGCATAGAACCACTGCTTCGCCTTTCCCAATAATGAGAACGGAAACAGTCGCAGACGAATAGCATCTTCCTCCACTCCTCGTATGGTGAAGGTGTTGCACAGCTCCAAGAACTGTTGCAAATGGGAGCTCGCGTCTTCATTTGACTTGCCACAAAATGGGCTAGCCTGTACCATTGTAATTAGGCCAGTCTTGATCTCGAAGTTTCCGTTCCCAGTGTTGATCTCAGGGGCCTGTCGGCACCTGTTCAGCAGATGAAGCAGAGTACTCGAGTAGAGTCTTCTCGACGTTAGGGTTGTCCATAGGAGTTGATGTGGATGGTGTTGACGGTCCTTACAACAAATATTTGACCGTCAACATCTCGGCAACGATAGTGTTCTATAACAAATTTCATGCATGTTTTAGGTGCTAACGAGGTTCCACGAGTTGTGTTGAGTTTTTATCTGCACGATCAAGATTAGGGAGCAATTCTGGAGCACCGAGCCACATAAGGTAGGCACGGTCGCACCTAGTGGTACGGCCGGCCCTACCTTGCACCACTATTCAGGCTCCCACCGAGTATAGTCCCATGCACCAGCTCCCAAAAGACCAAACTCGTCGCGACGTGTTGGATCGAGCAAACACACCACAGGAGAGAGACATCAGGGCCAGGAGGCAGGGCCGGCCGCACCTGCCCGACACGCCCAAACGTGCCACCAAGCCTCAGTCACTCAAGGGAACACAGCTAGGAATGATCCTGATCGAAGAAACAAGGTCGGTTTGATCCAGAGGTTGAGATTAGCCTCACTTGGATCCATGGACCCACAAGCCAGTGAACAACCGACGTGGGGTAGCATCCAAGACTTCATCTACCCACTAGAGCACGATCCGAAGTGGATGACAAGAGGGCCCAGGGTCGGCCGCACCAAGAGGTCCGGCCGCACCTCCTTCACGAAGCAAACCGACCCACAATCGTCTTCAAACCGCCTCAGGGACCAAATCACAGACGCACGATCGAAGGCGGTAAGAAGGGGAGGGCCGGCCGCACCTAGAGGCACGGCCGCACCTCCTTGCCGGGCACTGCACCTCCCTCTCACCTACAAGTACCCCCTCCTGCAGCCACCGACCCATTGGGGCTATAAATTGAGCCTGGCACCTCGTGGAAGAACACAAGTGATTAGAAGCAAGTGGCGGAGCCCTACACAAGTTAGTATTCAGAGAGTAGGGAGAGAGAGTTGAGTGTTGGAGTAGAAGCCAGAGTCGGTCTTCTTCTTGTACCTCGGCGGGTGCGGTACCACTTCGGTCGTCCACACCCGGGACACTTTGTAAGTTAGGATTCGTGAGTAACTAAGTCTCAAGTCATTTCATTGTTCGCTCTTAGGTTCCTCGATTGTGATTTAGTAGTTTCTACTTATCGTGATTGCTTTGCTCTAGCGTGAGGTAAAGTAGTGCTTGGTTAGTGTAGACGCGGTGTCTAGGTTTTCCAGTGCCTTGGAATGCTTCCCAGTTCAACGGAATAGTTGTGGTACCCTAGGGAGGTGACAGCTCCGGACAGGCTTCGTAGTCCACCACATTAGTTCCGATAGGTAGGAGTTACGACATCAGAGCCCCCTTCTCATCCCTTTCCGTGGCTCTTTTCCCTCTGGTCCTGACGAGTGACAAGTTTTGCCTTGAGTCTATCCGACTCCACTACTAGAAAACCCCCCCTTTAGATACACTAGATTTAGAGTTAGACACGTTTTATTTCGTCTCTATGTCACTATAGGCATGCTTTCATAAAGCGTGTTAGAAGCGTCTTCGTACGTACCGCGTCAAACCTTGTAGAGATGAATTCTTTAAATGTTGCTATGAAAGGAAGAGACATTTTGTAGACACGTTAGATGCATATCTATTAAAATTGATACAATCTTGTAGACACGTGTACAAAATGTCTCTAGTGGTCTAGTTACGTATTATAGTAACGCTTTATTGTGTGTTAATAAGTATAGAGACAAAATTCTAGAAACATTTATAAAACATGTCTACTAATATGTGAAAAAACTAAAAAATATTTCAGATTTTAGGACACCTATATGTGATTTTTCATGTGAAATATGTGTGTTGTACAGGATTCGAACCCAAGATCTCTCATCTCACACATAGCTTCCTTACCATCTCAACTACGCAACAAACTTGACTTACATAACATCTAGTTTCCTCTTGAGTTTATCATGAAGAACCATTTAGTACACTTATTTGGTACGCTTTATGATGTTTCTACTCTCTAGTTATGGTTTAAAGCATGTCTAAAAGTGTAACGTCTTGAAACATTTTTACAATCATGTCAAAAAGCATCTTTAGATGATTATGGACATTATTTGCTACGCTTTTTAACATGTCTAGACAATAATGACACTTTAAAATGTGTCTAACTTCGTCTCTCTTTTAAATCATTTCAATATCGTCACAAAAAAAATATTTATAAGACTACCAACGTTGTAAGCGTGTCAAATACCGTGACAGTTTGACATGATCTCAAAATCATGTCAAAAAGCATCTTTAGGCACTAACGTAGAAACGCTTCCAGTGTGCGTTACTACTATAATGTAGCTAAAGGGGGGGTTTTCTAGTAGTGCTCTCACGAGTCCCAACTTCATCAGCTGTCCCCTTTCTACCTGAAATCTACCCTTGCCTTTCTATCCTTCATCACCATATCCCCCGGACGAATTAGTTTAGGTTCTCTACACTTCTCGTTCCCCGTGGAAATCGATACCTTGGAATACTCCCGGGTGAAAGCTACAACGGTATCCGTGCGCTTGCAGATTTATCTGTGATCGTGTAGTATACCAACAGGCTTTCTGGCGCCGTTGCAAATCTAGTAACGACATAAGAAGTGCCAACAAGCTTTCTGGCGCCGTTGCCGGGGAACGGTAGCTGTTCTGATCCCGAACCCAGTTCGTCCGTGTATCACCCCATTTATCCCATGGATTCAAATCCAACCCTTTTCGATTTTTCCGCTCCAAAGGGTGATCATTTGGAGCCTCCATCATCATCACATCCCATCAAAACACCGAGCTATGAGCTTCGCCCTGCTCTTATAGCCTTGGTCCGAGAGAATTCGTTCGTGGGAACGAAAGAGGAGAGCCCATACATTCATTTGCGAGGATTTGAGCAAATTTGCTCGATAATCATAATTGAGGGAATGACCTAGCAAACCCTCAAATGGAAGCTCTTCCCATTTTCTTTAATGGGAGGAGCGAAGAAATGGTACTATTCCTCAGTCGGAAGCATGGAGGGAAGTTGGGAAAAGCTTAGAGAAAAGTTTTGTCTGACCTTCTTCCCTATGTCTCGAGTAGTGACCCTACGGCTAGAAATCCTTTCTTTTAAACAACTAAACAAGGAGTCACTAGGAACTGCTTGGGCACGATTCACCAATTCTTTGGCCTCTGGACCCGACATTGGGATCTCAAAACCTATTCTTCTACAACATTTTAGAATGGGTCTCGATGACGAGTTAGCCAAATTTTTGGATACTTCATCTGGAAGCTCGTTCTCTCATTTGACTCCTAGTCAAGGGAAGGTGGTTCTAGGAAAAATCCTAGAAAACACTCCCTACACGGGAATCTTTGACGAATTTCCAAACGAAGAAGAAGAACCCATGCCAAACACTCTCTCAGAACCAAAACCCATAGAGGAGGAACCCACTTTCTCAACTATCCAATCCGTAGAGGATTGCACTCCTCTAACAAAAACATGGTTCACCGATGAACCATTTCAACCATACAGAGAGTTTGACGACCCCTCGTGCGATTTCGTCTACGAGTTTTACGATGAGCTATTTGCTAACTTTGGGAATACTTGGAATTACCAAAGAGTAGAGAGACCAAAAGCACAAGAGGAGCCGAAAACTCCTATCTCTTGCTCAGAGGAACGAGCCGAGCATTTTAGGCTCATTACAAATCTTTCGGCCATCATGAGTAGAGAATGGTTGGATGAGGCGGAAGCCTCGACCGATGTCATAAAACTCCCAACCAAAATGAGGCACATTATATGTGAACTCATGGGGAATAAGTATGATGTCGGGTATGAACCTAGCCTGGGGATCAACATTATTAGTTCATCCTTAGCGAAATCCCTAGCAGTCGTATCTTCTCTCTCAAAATCTTCGAAACTCCTTAACATTCCCTCAGGAGAGATATTAGGTTGCCAGGGCATTCTTCGGGTGTTTCCCGTAAAATTTACGGAACACGAGCTTTATCTTGATTTTCATCTCTTTGATCTACCTTGTCATCACACCCATTCAATCATCATCGGTAGACCTATCATGAAAATCTTAGAGCAATCCCCAAGGAAACCAGTGTTGGAGCTAAAGATCGGTGACGACTTCCTACCGGTGTCTTACCTTAGAACCGAAAACACCCCCGTAGAAGCCGAACCCAAACCAGATCTACTAGAGGAGGTAATGGCCGCTTCCCTAGCAGAGTTAGCTCAACCAAACTTTGAAGAGGAAATCCCGTTCTTCACAGAGGAGGATGAGGCCCCAGTCTCATTTAAGCTAGACCCGACTGAAAAGCCAGAACGACCACTAATAGAGCTCAAACCTCTTCCTCCTGGATTAAAGTACGTGTTTCTCCATGGGAATCGAGAAACTCCAGTGATCATCAACGATAAGCTATCTGAGATAGAAGCTCAGCAGCTCATCACTGTTCTTGAAACCCATCGATCAGTACTAGGATATTCTCTTCAAGATCTCAAGGGAATTAGCCCCACTCTTTGCACACATAGGATTCCCATCGAACCCGACGCAACCCCTTCAAGAGAACCTCAACTTCGGCTCAACAACAACATGAGGGAGGTAGTGAAAAAGGAAGTCTTAAAACTCCTTCATGTCGGGATTATCTACCCAGTACCCAATAGTGAATGGGTTAGTCCCGTTCAAGTTGTGCCAAAGAAGGGAGGCATGACAGTGGTGCGCAATGATAAGAATGAGCTTATCTTTCAGCACACCGTCACAGGATGGCGTATGTGCATAGATTATCGCAAGCTTAACAAGGCCACCAAGAAAGACCACTTTCCCCTTCCTTTCATAGACGAGATGTTGGAACGGTTAGCGAAGCATTCCTTCCTTTGCTTCCTAGACGGCTATTCTGGTTATCACCAAATTCCTATCCATCCCGATGACCAAGACAAAACCACATTTACATGCCCTTATGGAACTTGCGCCTACCGGCGAATGTCCTTTAGGCTATATAATGCTCCAGCCTCTTTTCAACGTTGCATGATGTCAATCTTCTCGGATATAATCAAACAAATCATGGAAGTATTCATGGACGATTTCTCAGTTTATGGAAAGACCTTCTCGGAATGCCTGAAAAATCTTGATAAAGTTCTTAGAAGGTGTGCCGAGAAGGATCTTGTCCTCAACTGGGAAAAATGCCATTTCATGGTAAGAGAAGGGATTGTTCTCGGACACAGGGTGTCCGAACGAGGGATAGAGGTGGATAGAGCTAAGATAGAGGTTATTGAACAACTTCCACCTCCGGCTAATGTCAAGGGCATCCGTAGTTTCTTAGGCCACGCGGGATTCTACCGTAGGTTCATCAAAAACTTCTCGGAGATTGCCCATCCTTTGACCAAACTCTTAGCAAAGATACCCCTTTCGTTTTTATGAAGAGTGCCTTATCGCATTCCATACCCTCAAGAAAGCCTTGATCTCAGCCCTAATTATCCAACCTCCCGATTGGAGTTTGCCTTTTGAGATCATGTGTGATGCTAGCGATTATGCCGTTGGGGCGGTCCTAGGACAAACTAAGGACAAGAAACACCATGTTATAGCTTACGCTAGCAAGACTCTCAATGGTGCTCAGCTGAATTATGCTACCACCGAGAAAGAGCTCTTAGCTGTGGTCTTTGCAATAGACAAGTTTAGGTCCTACCTAGTGGGGGGCAAGGTGATTGTCTTTACAGATCACACCGCTCCCAAGTATCTCCTCACCAAGAAAGATGCAAAGCCAAGATTGATCCGATGGATTCTACTACTCCAAGAATTTGACATAGAAATCAAGGATAAACCAGGAGTGGAAAATTCAGTAGCAGATCACTTATCAAGGCTTCATCTAGAGCATGATTCATCGCTGCCAATCAATGATTTCTTGAGGGACGATACACTCCTCAGGGTAGACAACAATGATCCTTGGTATGCAGACATTGTCAATTTTATGGCATCAGGATATGTGCCACCCAGGGGAGATAAGAGGATCAAGAAGAAATCCTTTGAACCGGGAGATAAGGTACTACTCTTTAACTCTCGCTTTAAACTTTTTGGTCGTGGAAAGCTTAGAAGTAAATGGGACGGCCCTTTCACGGTTGTGAATTCTGCTTCGCACGGGGCCGTAACCCTACAGGATTCAGACGGAAACACTTTTAAAGTAAATGGGCAAAGACTTAAAATCTTCCTTGAACCAAACATGCCTAACCTCGAAGAACTTGATGTTATCGAGGTCATTAACTTGGAATGATTGGAGTCTTGCTTGTCCTGTGTATATAGAGTGTTTCTTGTTTGTTTTCCTGTTTCTTTTTGCTCTCCTTTCTTAGTTGCCACGAAGCCAGCCTTTTGGGGTAATGGGCTAGGGCCGGCCGCACCTAGTGGGCCGACCGCACCTCCCACGTTTGGCTCCAGGCTGCGCGTGAGCTAGGGTATGTAGTATCTCCCCGTGTGCTATTCAGATAACCCCTGAAAACCTCGCGTAACGAGTTCTTCTCCAGAAACCCATCTCCTCTCCAAAAACCCTCGCTTTCTCGCCTTCTCCTAGCAAACCTCTCCAAGAGCTCGGCACCCACCACCCCTGGCGGTGCGTCCTCGAAAGCACTCGCAGGAGGTTCCGGGGTGGGATCGAGCCAAAACTCGCCTCGCCAGGGGTCCCTGGCCCTTGTCATGCATCCCAGAAGGCAACCCTAGGAGGGGGTAGGACCGGCCGTACCACCCAGGTTCGTCCGCACCAGGCCCGTTCGGCCAGCCCGGCCGACGTGCACAGGAGGTCCTTGTCCCCCAGGAGAACGATCGGGAAAGGAAAACCCCGACGTTCAGAGTCACCGGCACGCCCTACAACGGGCCAGCTGAGGCTGAAGGAGCCGGAGACGCCAATCTCTAGGCGGCTCTTCAACGAGTCACCAAGGGAGAACATCTTCGCCATAAAGACAGCCGGGGCAGAATTCTTCAAGCCCCCAACAGAGGGGAAATACAAGATCATTGGGCGCAAGACTCCCCATGGGTATGAGAAGCAGCTAATCCCTCGGTTGGACAGGGATGATTTGGAGCCCGATGAGTCCATCTTCTCCACCCCTACTAGCGGGATGCGCCACCGCAAGCCTCCACCGATCCGTGGTCCTCCTGACCAGTTTGAAGATTCAGAGGAGGATTCTAAGGACGAGGATCCTTACGAGGGTCTTCGTAATGAGGTCGCCGAGCTAAAGATGAAGAACAACTTGCTGGAGGAGCGCATAGCCAAGGCAGAGCTAGGGCGGATGGACATGGATGACAAGATGGAAATTCTCCGCAAAGCCCTCTGCAGCAAGTTTAGGCGCCTGTTGAAGGAACTAGGGCGTCCGGATCTCTACGACTGCGCTTTGCCTTAGATCTCTAAGCATAGGATCCGTGTAGCATCTCGTTAGTGTCGTTTCCTTTCTTGTGTGTTAGTTTTGCTTTTTCAAAAAAAACTTGTTTGCTTTAATTCGTTTAAGTTTGCCTGAATAAAGAGATGCTACAAACTTCTTGTGGTCAAGTGACCACCTTATAAATCTCTGGTTATTTTGCTACTCTGGCTGGTGATTTGAGCCAGCCAGAGAATGTTATTTCACTCGGTTCACGAGTGCGCAGGAAAAACGAAATGAGGTAGGGTCGGCCGCACCTACCTTCGTCACACAATTGCGAAACCAACAACGTGCAGGTAACCGAGGTGCACTAGAGATAGCTCGCGAAGCACGACACAAAATTTGGGAGGGCCGGCCGTACCACCTAGGGTCGCCCGCACCTGTCATTTCCCCACAAACCGAACATCTTCGTGTTGGGTCACGCTGGTTTGAATCCCTAACTCATCTCGTGATGTTATCTTATGGTTATCCTATTTATCTTGCTTAGTAACAAAAACTGCATTAACATGCTTTTGAAAATTTTGCCTACCCATCCTCACTTCGGAAATGAGGAATAATTGCTATGTTAAACTCTTGCAAGAACCTAGTATACAATTTTATACTCTATAGGCTTGATGAATTTATAGGTTCTTTTCGAAACACGAGCCGAATTAAAACTTTGTGGGATGCAAATACTTATGACCAACCCTAAGATGTTGACTAGTATGATATGGTGCGACAATGTTAATCTTGCTCTATCTCATAATATGGTGAAAATCTCGGATGATTTCCTTTGAGAAAATAAAACAAGACAAGTTCCTCGATGGTCATATCACCTACCAAAGCCATATGTCGATATCAAAGTATAAACCTTCTACGTATGCTTGCTTGTGACCCATTGAGTTTTGCCAAATTGTTGTGACCCTTGGTAGATTCTTTTCATGCTTCCATGATCGAGATCACGTACACCCACATATACATGCTAACTCTTACACCGGGAGTTACGCAAAACATGCCATCCATCCACAAAAAAATAAATACTCCAAGTTCCAAAGAGACTTCTCTTCTTGCAAAAGGAGAGAGGGGTCATAAAAAATGCTCAAAGAAGCATAGAAAAATGTGCTCCAATCAAAGAGCATAGGAAAGAAAAATATGAAGCATGACCCCCTCCAAAATAAAAGCAAGAGGAGAATCTCAAAACAAGGAGGATCTAGAAAAACAAGGAAAAGTATTCCACACACTTGCACATCTCGATCAAGTTGCATGACTAGTTTCTTCTCGGATCCGGTCTTTGGCTCAACAACATCATGTGGCACAAGTAAGTCTCATGCTTATCCTACCCAAAGCTCCACATACAAGCCATAGAGTAGGAAGTTGAGGCTCGCTCAAAAGCCTTTGGTGAGGTAACAAATACCACTTGAGTGATTGAGGGAACCATCCAAGGAACCTTGTCTTCCTTTGGAAATTCAAAACTCCGAGATAGGATCCCGAAAAGAGAGGAGTAGGAGATGCAAAGTCAAACCGTTCTACTCCTCAACCTCCGAAGGCAAGGTGAAAAGTTACAAGCCCCACAGGTAAGCAAGGCTAAGTTTCTTTGGTACCAATACTTTCAAATAGCCAGTAGGGCATGGAATTGTGCACCAGAACTTGCAGGGGGGTAACACGAAGCAATGTCTGATCCACCTCCGTCTAGCGTGGGGGAGCTTGTTGACGGTCCTTACAACAAATATTTGACTGTCAATATCTCGGCAACGGTAGCGCTTTATAACGAATTTCATGCATGTTTTCGGTGCTAACGAGGTTCCACGAGTTGTGTTGAGTTTTTATCTGCAGGATCAAGATTAGGGAGCAATTCCGGAGCACCGAGCCACATAAGGTAGGCACAGCCGCACCTAGTGGTACGGTCGGCCCTACCTTGCACCACTATTCAGGCTCCCACCGAGTATAGTCTGATGCACCAGCTCCCAAAAGACCAAACTCGTCGCGACGTGTTGGATCGAGCAAACACACCACAGGAGAGAGACATCGGGGCCAGGAGGCAGGGCCGGCCGCACCACTAGAGCCGGCCGAACCTCCAGGGCCGGCCACACCTGCCCGACACGCCCAAACGTGCCACCAAGCCTCGGTCACTCAAGGGAACACAGCTAGGAATGATCCTGATCGAAGAAACAAGGTCGGTTTGATCCAGAGGTTGAGATTAGCCTCACTTGGATCCATGGACCCACAAGCCAGTGAACAACCGACGTGGGGCAGCATCCAAGACTTCATCTACCCACTAGAGGACGATCTGAAGTGGATGACAAAAGGGCCTAGGGCCGGCCACACCAAGAGGTCCGGTCGCACCTCCTTCACGAAGCAAACCGACCCACAACCGTCTTCCAACCACCTCACGGACCAAATCACAGACGCACGATTGAAGGCGGTGGGAAGGGGAGGGCCGGCCGCACCTAGAGGCACGGCCGCACCTCCTTGTTGGGCACTGCACCTCCCTCTCACCTACAAGTACCCTCTCCTGCAGCCACCGACCCATTGGGGCTATAAATTGAGCCTGACACCTCGTGGAAGAACACAAGTGATTAGAAGCAAGTGGCGGAGCCCTACACAAGTTAGTATTCAGAGAGTAGGGGAGAGAGAGTTGAGTGTTGGAGTAGAAGCTGGAGTCGGTCTTCTTCTTGTACCTCGGCGGGTGCAGTACCACTTCGGTCGTCCACACCCGGGATACTTTGTAAGTTCGGATTCATGAGTAACTAAGTCTCAAGTCATTTCATTGTTCGATCTTAGGTTCCTCGATTGTGATTTAGTAGTTTTTACTTATCGTGATTTCTTTGCTCTAACGCGGGGTAAAGTAGTGCTTGGTTAGTGTAGACGCGGTGTCTAGGCTTTCCAGTGCCTTGGAATGCTTCCTGGTTCAACGGAATAGTTGTGGTACCCTAGTTGTGGTCCCGACGAGTGACAAGTTTTGCCTTGAGTCTATCCTACTCTCACGAGTCCCAACTTCATCAGCTATCCCCTTTCTACCTGAAATCTACCCTTGCCTTTCTATCCTTCGTCACCATATCCCCCGGACGAATTAGTTCAGGTTCTCTACACTTCTCGTTCCCCGTGGAAATTGATACCTTGGAATACTCCGGGTGAAAGCTACAGCGGTATCCGTGCACTTGCGGATTTATCTGTGATCGTGTAGTATACCAACAGGCTTTCTGGCGCCGTTGCAAATCTAGTAACGACGTAAGAAGTGCCAACAGATGGTACTGAGGAAGCTGGGTTGACTTCCGAATGTACACGCTGACGAGAACCGAAATGGATTCTAGCTCTCCTTACGAGTGACTCATGATCTTTAGTGAAATTCAGCGGTAAGTCAAAACCAGTCATACACTACCTGTGTTCATGATCCAAAGACAAAGAAGACAATCAAGGTTAGCCTCCATTGAGAATTGCTTTACACTGTCATGATTATAAACATATGCAAAGTGTTGTCATGTTTTCCTTATGCCTTCCCCAACAACGGCGCCAGAAATGCTTGTTGGCATTTCTTAATGTCATTGCTAAGTTTGTGAGTTCCTAGCAACGATGCTATAAATGTCCGATGGTAATCCTAACGATCACAAAGAATCCGCAAGCGCACGGATATACCATTGTAGCATTCCCCAAAGGAGTATTCCAAAGGGTATCCAATCCTAGGAAGGCAAGGTCGGATTAACAAGACCAACACTATTGCAATGAGTATAAGTCATAGACGGAAGTAAATCAGGTTCTCAAATACAGGGGTAAGATATGGTAATAGTGAGGTAGTGTGAACACACTTGAACTCGTTGTCTCATTGGTACACTACGGCTTAGGAAGCAACATACGAGTTAGTTCTAGGTTCTAAGGTACTATACATATAAAGTCAGTAGATACAAGTTAGTCACACTAGCTTTGTATGAATATCAACTCAGCACCCAGGCACAAACGGGGAGCTAACCACCCGCGTCGCTTCCGCATGACGACGGTTGTTAGACGTTAGACTCCTACAGCGTACCCGAACGTGGAGGATTACAAAGGGTCCAACGGCTATCACTATCACAGCCTACCTCAAGACAAACCGTGGGGCATGCTCATATGCAACGCAGCTACTCAACCCAAGAACCATGCTTGCATTGTTAACTAGACACTGACCGACCCGGGCTATTGTGACCCAGGTCAGTGCCACCAGATAATTGTCCACTTACACCGAGTACCGTAGCTTGAACTCGAACTTCATACAACACAAACACATGATCTAACTGGATCAAACTAGGCTAGTCATACAAACGGATTCGTGTTCTACTACGTCTATTCCATAAGATCAAAGGGTCATGTTCGCGAAGAACACGATCCTCTAACTTATGAACAAACAACGAGAACATAAGTAAATCATCTATCAACTCGATTGAAAGGCCTTGTTCATCAAGAATAGGAGCCTCTAAATGATGAACGAATGAAGAACACATGAACAAATCACCCATGCATGCTAACACTACTTTATATGAAATAGTTATATAACTAAAGTAGACCAAAGTCATACAATAAAATAAAGATACAAGAGAACTCATACCTAGATCCCAAAGTAGACTTGGAACTTGAAGTAGAACTACGTTAGCCTACCTCCTAGCCTTGGAAACCAAAAGTGAGAGGGGTGTTGCAAAGTGCGTCGCTAAGAAATGAACCCCCTCTCCTTCTATTTATAGGCTTGAGCACCGGCGTGGAATGGCTGCAAACACCCCGGGGATGGAGTAAGGGACCAACTAGGAGCCACCACGTGGAAGCCCCTGAGTGGAGGCCACAAGGTTGGTTCGGCCGACCTGTGGGGTCGGCCGACCCCCTGTGGGCCCCACTCGGGGTGTGTTTTCTCCAGGTGGCTGTCCTGTGGGTCCTCAGGTCGGTTCCCGTTGTCCACTTGATTTTGAGGCGGTTTGGGTGTGCGTGGGCCCTTCAATCCATGTGACGTCCACGTGTCACCCTCTGATTCGTCAGGGTGTGCCTCCCTTGGATTGGTGACATGGCTTGCATGCATGGAATCCTAGGTGACAACCCCTCCTTGGCTGAGGTGATGTGGCATGACCATAGAACGTGAGTTTGTCACTTCTTTTACGTTTATTTTCCTACAATCACATAATCTCCAAGGACAAGTGGAACTACATTATTCTTAACTAAATGCGTGCAAGAAATGTCTTTTCCTCCTTTATTCATGAGTAAATTGACGGCTAAAGTAAGCACTTAACAGCCGTCAACAACCTTTCGTTTCTTGTATTCAAAGTTGTAGGGGTAGCGTTGTTATTTGCCCAACCCGGAGAGACTTCATATATATAGCTCTAGGGTTAGAGGGCAACTCATCCGTCCGGACTGCTTCCTAATTTCCCTGCTCTATAGGCTAGATTTTCTTCATGATTTTGTAGAGAATCTGATCTCTGGTTGTATGGAAGCATTCATGGTTGCGTCGATTTCCTTCTCTTGGCTCGAGTAATTTTCGTGTCTTTTTCGAGCTATTTTGTGGGATTTTCATGCGTGGCTTGATTTGTTGATTCTGAGGTGTTTGTGTTCGGTTTTATTCAAGGAGATCATGGATAGATGTCTTGTGCATCTTTGTACTTGATCTTGACTCCTCAAACGCCGGATGTGACCTCCAATTCGCGGATTTCGGTTGGAACCCTAGGCTTTTTGTTGAGCATGGTAGAATCTCGATTCCTCTCATCTTAGTGGATTTGAGGCGACAAATTCGTTGGGATAGCATCTCCTAGAGGCGCTTCATCTTCCCCTATGATTTGGTAGCAATCCCTTGGTTGATTCTAGAAATCGGGTGAAGGGAAGGAGGAGTTGACCTTCAAAGGGTCGAGCTCAGGCTGCTGTTTCCGCACCTGGCGGACGGTCCACGAGCTCAGTGCGGACGGTCCGCGAGGAGCCCGACAGCCCAAGTCTTCGTCGTGTTCTTCGCGTGTTCTTGCGAGTTTTTCGTTCGATCCGTCGAGTTGGGTGGTTTTGGTTGCAAGGATTTCGCAGACGGTCCGTACTAGAGTGTTGGCCGGTCCGTGACGAGGCGGACGGTCCGTAGGTCCATCACGGATGGTCCGTTTTTCTTGGTGCACTACTGGAGGTTCGAGAGGCATTTTTGGACAGTCCGCCCCCTACCCGCGGACGGCCCGCGCCCTCCTCGCAGACAGTCTGCCCGGCCCCTGCGGACAGTCCGCCTGGCACCTCGCAGACTGCCTAAGTCCTTCGCTTCTTGAGTTGCGCTTCCACTTTGGTTTGAGTTGGGGCTTGTTCCTAGGGTTGGTAGGTCCGTCATGACTACGTGACCTTGACAAGCACGTGTGGGAATCCTTGGTTGTGATTTTGGGGCATAGTCGAGTTCACCTCTTTGGAGAAGAATTTTTATCGGCTCCCATTCACTCCCCCCTCTCTGGTCGCCTAATCGGTCCTTCAAAAATCAATCCAACATACATTTTATCCCGCTCGCTAATCCATCCGGCTCGGTATTCCCCGATTCCCGCTAGCTATTTTGCGCTAGCGACTCTACTCGTCATCTACGAATTTCTGTTCATGGTCCCACATTCCCGCCTTCACGCGCGGGTGTACTCTCGTCCCCTTGGTCGTGCTGCGCCGCATCCCTGGAGGAGGAGGATGTCATCAAGCCACGCCGGGCCACCAAGGAGCATGCATCGGCTACCCGTTCGTCCTCGTAGAGTCGTAATAGTACTCCCTGCCGTGGCCACAGAGCTCAGGGTAGTAGCCCCCATCTCCGTCGGCGTAGCATCCTTGCCCTCGAGTAGGAGGCCCTCTTCATCCTCTTATGCGTTCTGGGCGACGAGATCCACATCCTTCGGGAGCGGGATGCTGAGGTGGACGGACTGTAGGCAGTACTCGTGGAAGACAAGGAGCGCCCGGAGCTGGTCGATCTCGATAGTGTTGAGCGCCATCTCGTCGGTGAAGCGGTGGAACTGGCGGCACTCCATCTGGACCTCGACCTTCTCTCTTTGGAGCCACAACATCATGGCCATTGCCTCGCTGACCGCGGTGAGACGCTTCTCCTCGACATCGGTTCGCAGCGCCGACGCCATGGACTGTGCTGCCGTCACTGCCTCCCACCCACCCACCTCGTCGTGGGCTTCGCCTCCTCGCCGTCGCCTCCCACTACGTTGAGCACTCCTCCTCTGCATCCACCCACGCCGCCATGGGCTCCGCCTCTTCCTCGCCCTCGCCGCCACCGCCACCGCCTCCCGCAGCATCGTGCACACCTCCTTCGCATCCACTCGTGCCGCCGTGGCTCCGCCTCTGTTGACGGCTGTTAAGTACCACTTTTAGGCCGTCAATTCCTGCATAAAATAAATGGAAAGTGATCATCAACACTAGAATAGGGGTTTATACTGACAGTTTCCACAAGTGTTGGTGTTTCTATCTTTCGTTGCATGACACATCGAAATGCACATGGAATGATACAACTGAGAGCAAGTAAACCAATGGCAGAGATATGACATCATCATAAACAACCTCAAATGCCAAATTGGTCTGCACCATTGCAACAGGCTCGTCAAGACGATCGAAATGGCTATATCATTTGCATACATCGGAGCCCGGATGAGAGAGAGATATGTACAAGACATCATCTGGGCCCGGTGGGACCCACACCAGGCCACGTGGCGACGTGCTGCCACACAGGAGCCACGTGTCCATGACACCTCATCGATCCAAGGAAACACGCACTTCTTCTCAACATTTTGCCTTTAGGCTCCAACCTCTCTAGGAGAGGAGTGCCTTTGCATAGAATTAGTGCTGGCTTGCTAGTGCTTAGAGATTAGAAGGAAGGTGAGGGGGTAACTTGGGGACATGCCATGGTGTTTTGGCATCTTTCCCCAAGAATGAACCTCTACGGGTGCCTTTGTTCTTCATTTAGATTAAAGTGAGTATTCTGACATTCTCTGTTTACACTAAAGTGGGTTCTTGCATTATTGAATAGTTCTTGTGTTCTTCATCTGTTCTTGATTTAGAGGCTTGTGTTCTTCATGAACCCAACCCTCTGATCTTCTGGTGTAGTTCATAAGTTGCTAATTCTGTTTGTATGCCTGTTAGCCTAACTAGAGTAAAGTGGGTGCTCCGTATGTTCTATTTAGACCAAAGTCCCTCCGTGATCCTTGCATGAGATAGCTAATACCTGAGTGAGTTCTAGTCTCTCCCTCGTGGGTTTGTCGCTTCGTATATATACGGAGTGCTATAGCGTTGCTAGCGGGAGCTCAGACGTAGCCGTGCTATAGTAGTGATCCGCGGTGTAGACGTGGTGTCTAGACTGCGGGTTATCCTTCGTTTGCCCCGTATCCCACGATTAGTTAGGGGTAGGCTGTGGTGGTGACAGCCGTTGGACCCTCTGTACTCCCCCACGTTCGGATATGGCGTAGAGTGTTCGGCTAGAACTGACCTGTCATATCCAGGAGGGAACTGGTGCCCGAAACGAGAGTTTCTACTTGAGAGATCGTTCTTAACACTGTACGCTATCGGCTGGATCTTTTCCATCTCCCATCTCATCCTATAGAGTGGTGTCCTTGGACCGTAGCTAGGCTAGGAGGTAGCGCTCACCGTTCCTTGGATTCGACACCCTTTGGAATACTCCTTAGGTGAAGTGCTACAGCGGTATATCCGTGCGCTTGCGGACTCATTCGTACTCATAGGTGGACCCAGGTGGATCTTATGCTCACGCTAGCAAGGCGCCGTTAACAGTGACTTAAGAAATACCAACAAGCATTTCTGGCGTCGTTGCTGAGGAACGGTTGTTGTATCTATCTTCGAACCTAGTGGTCCTCGTATCTATCTTTTTTGTTTTCTTGAATTCTACCTTTACCCCGCTACCCATTGAGATGCCTTCCCGTCAAAGCCTCTCTACCCCTAGGGGCGAGTTCGTCTTAGAGCGACCATCATCTTCTTCATCTAGCTGCGAACTTCGTCCCGGCTTTATAGCCATGGTTCGGAATCGACCATTCTCTGGAGCCATCAGTGATGATCCCCATGACCATTTAAAGGAGTTCGAAGAACTGTGTTCGTGCTTGGTAATCCCAGGTATAACACAGGAAACTTTGAGGTGGAAGTTATTCCCTTTCTCTCTCGTAGACAGAGCGGAGCAGTGGTACACCTGCACGATAGGGAGTGTAGAAAATTGGGAAGAACTACGAGATGACTTTTGTCACTCGTTCTCCCCTTTTGGACGCTCAGAGTTGCTACAGTGTGAATTCTGTGAATTTGGCCAACTAGAGGGTGAGTCTATAAGTACAGCTTGGGCTAGGTTCTCACACCTGCTGGAGCTTAGCTCAGACTTGTCTATACCCAATGATGTATCATTGTGCATCTTTTATGAGAGTTTAGACATGGAATCTGCATTTGAGCTCGACCTTCTAACTGGAGGTTTGTTTGCACATGAATCCACAATGGAAAGAAGAGAGATCCTAGAATTCTTATAGAAGACTCTTTTTCCCATACCAGTCACAACGAACCCCACCAGGAATCAGAGTCGATCCACGAGAACCTCTTAATAGACGAATTTGAGCTTCGACCCTGCACATCCTATGATTCGTCTAGAGAGCCTCCTCCCGAACCGCGAACACCGAAGGAAGAAGAGATTCAACCTTCGGAATTCTCTCACGTATTCGAGGATGATTCTTCCAGAGACATTATAAATACCTCGAATCACTATAGGCACGAGAATCCTACGACATCGATAGACCTTTATGAGGTCCTTGATGAAGTTTGGAATCATGGGACCATAGTGGATTGGTCGCCTCAGGAATCAAAGCCTACTTCCGAAGCAATTCGGGTTAGCTCAATTTCCACGACCATACACTGTTCCATGAGGGGGAACACCGTCGATACTGTTCATGACCCTACTGCTGGAGCTTGCATCATACCGGAGTGCCTTCTGGATCTGGACACTCTGGTGGGTGACATGCCCCTCTCCCCGACTGATAGATATTTCCGAAGTCCCAAGTGGAACTACTTTTTCCCATGTCGAGGGATTGCTAGGGACGTGCCGATCATCATAGACGAGATCGAGGTGTGCTTAGATTTTCATATCTATGACATCATGGATTTCGATCTTCTCCTAGGCTTCCCGTTGGATGAACTTCTTGATAAATCTCAAGGGAGCCTAGATCATAAGCTTAGGGAATCCGATTTCGCCACTTCTATCACAGGTCTAGGACCTCCACTGGCAAATCCTCTTCCCAAGCAAGACCCGCTCGAGAAGATGATGCATGTACCTCCGTTCGCCTCATCCGAGCCCGTTCTCATTGAGGTTGTAGACTTTCCTACCCCTCATGAGAATGACTCGGAAGATTCTCTTCACTTCTATGAAGGCGAACGATCATCATCCCTCTCGACTGAGTTTGAGCCTCTTCACGCTGGCCCGTATCATTGTTGCTTTCGATCACGATCGAGAGTCGATATCGAGCTTTCATGATAAATCTCTTGAGATAGAGGACTCATGGGCCATGGAAATTTGTGAGGCACCGACTCTGGAATTCATAGGAAAGGATTCCATTGACGAGCATGGCAGCTTCATCCTTGATATACCCTATGAACCATGCTCGCATAATTCCTCTTCAGAGTCAGCCATGCTCAGTGCACTGACCACACATGAGGGCTACAACCACCTTTTTGTCCTTTTTTGCAAAATGTTTAGAAGGTTGATTGTGGATGCATATATTTACCATAAGCATATCAGATTTCATGTGTGCGCTGTGGTACTGACCTTGCAGCTAAAGCTTCACTGATACATCCAAGATTGGTGGTAAGACGGGAATGACACCACTAATGATGAGGACCGGAGCGTCTGAGGACCGGTGGATGGTCGCTCCCTAGTGTGATGAGTGATTGACAACGTGGTGTGGACTGACTCTTGGCCGAGTATTGCAGGTGCAGGTTGCGGCTTGATTTGCGTTGGTGCAGGTGAAGAGCGGGCGCGAAAGGTCTATGCCTTGCGGGGCCTCCGAGGAGTGGAGAGACAAGTAGGCTCGACTCGAGGGACCCGGTGGCCAGCGGGGTCAAGTGCAGGCCGCATGGTGGCAAGAAAAGCAAGACGAAGTCGTCGACCGGAGCCGGTGCAGGGTAGCGGCTCACGACCGGAGTCTGCACGCAGGGTTAGAGGCGGTTCACCACAAAACCGTCAGGTTACTTGGTTGAGCCACAAAACCAAGACCGGAGGCACGGCGGGCGGAGACGGGATCCGGGCGCGCCGAGAAGCTTCGATGCCGGCGGACACGTGCGGGATCGCAGGGCTTGCGTCGGGAGGACGCGGACTGTGGCAAAGGCGTGGCCGTGCGATGAAGAGGAGTGCTACTTGACCATATTGCCCCTGAGGGGATTGTATCTTAAGTTTAAGTGCTAGGGGTAGCTTGGTCATTTGTCCAACCCAGAGGGACTCATATATATAGCTCTAGGGTTTTCTGGGCAAACCATCCATCCGGACTGCTTCTCATTTCCCTGCTCCATAGGCGTAGATTTTCTTCACTGCTTTGTAGAGAATCTGACCTCCGAGTGTATGGAAGCATTCATGGTTGCGTTGATTTCCTTCTTGTAGCTCGTGTGATTTTCGTGTCTTTTTCGAGCTATTTTCGTTGGATTTTCGTGCGCACCTTGTTCCTTCGATTCTGAGGTGTTTGGGTTCAGATTTATTGGTGGGGATCATGGATAGATGTCTCGTGCATCTTTGTGCTTGATCTTGACCCCCCAATCTCCGGATTTGGCCTCCGATTGAAGGATTTCGGTTGGAACCCTAGCTTTTTGGTAGAGCTCGGTTGTGATTCGATTCCCGGCGATTTAGCTCGTCTGAGGTCTCTAGTTTTGGGGTATAGCATCTCCTAGGGACGCTTCACATCTCCCCCAAATCTTGCCTCAAGAGCTCAAGCCGTTTAGGAGATCCATGGACGGATAGGGGATTTCGTGCTTCCGTTTTCGAGCTCGGGCCGCTCTGTCCGCACCTGGCGGACAGTCCGCCTGGTAGGCACGGACAGTCCGCGAGGCTTGTTGTTCGTCCAGTTCGTCGCTTGTTCGTGTGCGTTCGTGGTTCGATCTGTCGTGAAAGTTGCTTTTGTTTGCAAGGAGTTTGCGGACAGTCCGCCCGCTTGTCGCGGACAGTCCGCGCAGTACAAGTTACCCTCGGACCGTCCGCGGGTAGGGTACGGACAGTCCATTTTTCGCCGGTGCATACTAGTTGTTCGGGTTGCTTTTGCGGACCGTCCGCCGTGACCCTGCGGACCGTCCGCCCGGCCCCCGCGGACAGTCCGCATGGTCACCTCGGACCGTCCGCCCCAGACACCGCAGATTGCCTAAGTCCTTTGCTTCTTGAGTTGCGCTTCCGTGTTGCTTTGAGTTGGGGTTTGTTCCGAGGGTTGGTAGGTCCGTTGTGACTACGCGACCTTGGCAGACTCGTGTGGGAATCCTCGGTTGTGAATTTGGGGCATAGGCCGAGTTCATCCTTCGGGAAGAATTTTTATCGGCTCCCATTCACTCCCCCCCTCTCTGGTCGCCTAATCGGTCCTTCAAATGATAGCTGCAAGATGAAGTTCCCCTGGTCGAGCTTATGACCGTAATAAATAAAGCACTACCAGGAGATAGCCTGGATTAGCATACGTTTTATTTCCCTTTTCGAATAAAAGCAAGAACATGTTTTTAAGATAAAGTTGTCCTTCGGGTATTTTTGGTACTGACCTTTCAGGTGGAGATTGAAAAGAACGGTGGACAGCGATGCCTAAGAACATGTCAGCTACATCAACTACAACACTTTGGTAAGATTTTGGTGAGGGAACATTTACAAAGGAAGCTTGATCTCCACACACTTGAGTTTCGTTGCTTAGCAATGTAAACTTCAAGTGTGGGGGAGATATGTGAGCATCCCGAGTAAAGTTCCTCTCATGCCAAATCTTACCCGGGTTTGGAGATGATATAAGCTCTTTCATCTTGCCCGACTAGCTAGGTATGTCCTGCTTTTGACTTTAAACAAAGCCCTTTCGGGAGGTTGCCCGATGTTCACCGTCACATGCTCATGCTTGTGTTCCTTTGAAAACAACTTAATCATGCTTCCTTCATTTATGTTCATATGCTTTGGTTTGATTGTATGTTCTGGACATACATTCATAGACTGTTTTAAATTAAGCATGGTGCTTAGGTTAAAATTGTCTTCTTCAATCAAAACCAGACATGGTGTCGAGTTTTGATTGATGAACCTTAGAGTTATACCTTCATAGATCTTGGTTGTATGTATGTGGACAAACCCCTATTCAAAAGGGTAAGTCACTGAGCTATATCCATTGGGAAGGTAAGTTAAGGTGTCAGGTTTATTTTGCACAACATATGAAGGAGGTACATCTGACCCCGTAAAGGTCTCAGGTAAGTATACCTTCTTTATCTATGAAATGCAGTGTTGATCTAACCCTGCTTGAGTAAATGACATGGTGACGATAAAATATAAATATATATATATATATGATTTTAAATAAAGGCTCTATGGTTCTCGAACCAGTAGAGTCCGTCTTTTGTCCCCACTTTTGCTTGAAGAACAACACCAGGTGCAAGAACAAGTGTGGGGGGTCCTCTCGATCTTGTCATTGACATACCCATTTGAGAACTCCCACACAAGGGTTGCACGACATCGACTACGCCTTCATGACAAGGACAAGGTAAACTAGAGTGAGCTGGCTACCCCACGGGTCAGCCAAATCACCACTAGTCTTCCTTGATTCCCATATCCTTCAGAGCGATGGTATGTGCACCCTTCATCTCACCCTCTCTACCTATGAGTTTGAACGATCTTTAATTCTTATCTAGTGAATCAAACTCAAATAATGGTGCTCTGCTTGCTCTACATGATTCTTGTGGTTGGCTTGCATATGTTTTATTCCTTACTCATTAACTTGATGCTTGTGAACAAAAATCATTAGGGAACTCATGTTTATCTAGGTAGTTGGTGTTTGAGATATGGTTTGGTGATATGATCTTCGCTCTTAATGTTTGAGTGCTTGGGTTATTTTATTTGAAAAATCTGAAAACCTTTTGCAAAGCTCCTCTTTGATATGCCATATTCCTACCAAAGCCATATGATGTTCTAGTCGAAAACCTTATACTCATATGCTGCTTGTTGTTGCATTGAGCTTTGTCAAATTGTTGTGACCCTTGTTAGAATTCTTTTCATGCTTTCATGATCAAGATTTATGTGCACACCACCATTTCCCCCCTTGCTATGCTTCTACACTGGAAGTTAGCATTGTATCATCCATCTATTCCACCAAATAAAGCTCCATGCATTGTTCCATGATTCACCCCTCTCCAAATATCGCCAAAAGAGACTAGCTATGAAAAAAGAAGAAGAGAAAGACATGCTCAAAAAGCATGATAAAAAAAGGGATAGCCCATGTCTCAAATATGTCAAGAAGGAGAGAGAGGAGAAAATCATGCAAAAAGGAGTTTCATAATTTAGATGGTAATAACTAGTACCCACTCTGGGCTAGTGTCCACCTTACCATCACCATAGCATTTCATCATGTATGGTAATATCTAGAACCCATTCCGGGCCTAGTATCCACCTTACCATACCCATCATACCCATACATGTGCACATCTTGATCTGATTGTATGAATTGCTTTTCTCCTGAATCCGATCTTTGACTTCGCAATACATGTGATGCAAGTATGCCTTATCATTCATACCTACCCTGAGCTCTACATAAGCCATCATTAGAAGTAGGATGACGAAAGGCAATTCCACCTTGGTGAGGACATATACACATCGAGTGATCTGAGAGAATCATATGAGGAAGCTAAGCAAGGTTTGTTTTTGAAAATTATTGCAAAACCCCAAGTTACTTGACATGATGAGCAGAAATGATTTGATTTATGACCGTTCCATTCCTCAACTACCCAATATGGCATGATAGACACTCCACATAGTTCACAAGTGCAAGGTATGGTTTGGAATATCTCTTATGCTCGCTTCATATCTCTGGATACCATGTCCCACTTGAATTGTTCTCCCTTTACTCGGGATGAGCAAAGGTCAAGTGTGGGGGACTTGTTGAAGGTTGTTAAGTACCACTATTAGGCCGTCAATTCCTGTATAAAATAAATGAAATGTGATCATCAACACTAGAATAGTGGTTTATACTGACAATTTCCACAAGTGTTGGTGTTTCTATCTTTCGTTGCAGGACACATCGAAATGCACATGGAATGATACAACTAAGAGCAAGTAAACCAATGACATAGATATGACATCATCATAAACAACCTCAAATGCCAAATTGGTCTGCACCATTGCAACGGGCTCGTCAAGACGATCGAAATGGCTATATTATTTGCATACATCGGAGCCCGGATGAGAGAGATATGTACAAGACATCATGTGGGCCCGGTGGGACCCACACCGGGCCACGTGGCGACGTGCTGCCACACAGGAGCCACGTGCCCATGACACCTCATTGATCCGAGGAAACACACACTTCTTCTCCTCATTTTGCCTTTTTGGCTCCTACCTCTCTAGGAGAGGAGTGCCTTTGCATAGAATTAGTGCTGGCTTGCTAGTGCTTAGAGATTAGAAGGAAGGTGAGGGGATGACTTGGGGACATGCCATGGTGTTTTGGCATCTTTCCCCAAGAACGAACCTCTAAGGGTGCCTTTGTTCTTCATTTAGACTAAAGTGAGTATTCCGACATTCTCTGTTTACACTAAAGTGTGTTCTTGCATTATTGAATAGTTCTTGTGTTCTTCATCTGTTCTTGATTTATAGGCTTGTGTTCTTCATGAACCTAACCCTCTGATCTTCTGGTGTAGTTCATAAGTTGCTAATTCTATTTGTATGCCTGTTAGCCTAACTAGAGTAAAGTGAGTGCTCTGTTCTATTTAGACCAAAGTCCCTCCGTGATCCTTGCATGAGATAGCTAATACCTGAGTGAGTTCTAATCTCTCCCTCGTGGGTTCGTCGCTTTGTATTTATATGGAGTGCTATAGCGTTGCAAGCGGGAGCTCAAACGTAGCCGTGCTATAGTAGTGATCGGCGGTGTAGACGTGGTGCCTAGACTGCGGGTTATCCTTCGTTTGCCCCGTATCCCACGGTTAGTTAGGGGTAGGCCATGGTGGTGACAGCCGTTGGACCCTCTGTACTCCCCCACGTTCGGATACGACGTGGAGTTTTCGGCCAGAACCGACCTGTCATATCTGGTGCCCTAAATGAGAGTTTCTATTTGAGAGATCGTTCTTAACTCTGTACGCTATCGGCCGGATCCTTTCCATCTCCAATCTCATCCTATAGAGTGGTGTCCTTGGACCGTAGCTAGGCGAGGAGGTAGCGCTCACAGTTCCTTGGATTCGATACCGTTTGGAATACTCCTTAGGTGAAGTGCTACAGCGGTATGTTCGTGCGCTTGCGGACTCGTTCGTACTTATAGTTGTACCCAGGTGGATCTTACGCTCACACTAGCAAGACGCCGTTAGCAGTGACTTGAAATACCAACAGCATCCTCGCCGCCCTCACCACCCCGCCCTCCCCATCTTCGTGCCTAGCTTCACCTTCACAGATGGCTAGCGGGAGCGGAAAGAAAGGGAGATGATAAGATAGAAATGATGACAAATGGGTCCAGGTGTCGGTCTCCTCGCCGCACTCGCCACCCCTGCCCTCCCCATCTCCGCGCCCAGCTTCACCTTCACGGATGGCCGACGGGAGCAGAGAGAAAGGGAGAGGATAAGGTAGAGATGATGACAAATGGGTCTAGGTGTCAATGTGTTTAGAGGAGTGATTCGAATGTGGATACATAAAAGATATGGAGAGACTATTGGTTTACCCTCTCATTATGGAGCTCTTTATTTTTTTACGAAACTCTTAAAACTTCAAATTTAGCTAATGAGTAAAATGCTCTAAAGGTTCATCAACTTGTAAGGGGATGTCATTTAGGTCCATCAACTCTGAAAATGCATTTTGGGTCCATAATTTTGTCGAGTCTTTCACCAAAGGTCCATAACTGTCCACATGTGCTTCTAAAATTGAAATGACATGATGACTTGGCTAAAAGAAGCATCTTCTAGCTGAGACATTTCATCGATAAGGTTATATACACGCGACATATGCTTGACATTCCCCGAGCTGAACGGCGGCAGCCTCCCCCTGTGTATGGCAAACACCGCTTGGGGAATGTCAACCATGTGTTGCCTGTAAGTTGCTCGATGAAATGTATCAGCTAAGAGCTGTTTTTTCGAGCCAATTTATCATCTCCCGTCAGAACTAGAAGCATACGTTGATAATTATGGACCTCCGATGAACGACTACACAAGTTGATGGACTTGGAACTGCACTTTGAGAGTTGATGGACTTAAGTTACACCTCCATACAAATGTAGACCTATGTTGGATTTTACTCTTAGCTAAAAGTATAACAAAACTGTTGGAGTTGCTCTCAGAAGTAGAGAATCTCGATGATAAAGTCGTAATATTGGTTTCGGAGGATTGAAAATAAATTACCTCGAGTGCGGATAACGTTAGATATCTGATTTAGATGTCAGATTGCTCACACCTTCCTCCGCCGTTGCCGCCGTGCCGGCGACGGCCGCGCTCACCAGCACCGCAATCTTCTCACCGTCTCTCCCATCCCTTCTCCGCTGCCGCCTCATCTGTGGCCATCAAGCTACCGCCACGACGGTAACATTCTCCTCCCGCCGCTTGCGTGATGTAAACCCTAGCCATGAAAGCTCCCGAGGCAAGGCCGCCCTGGTCCCCGCAATCGACGAATGCTTTGGCGTCCTCGAGGCGGAGCTCTGGCGCCTCCGCCGGCGTGTGGAGCTGCGGCTCCACCGTCTGGCATTCGAGGCCGACGAGGCCTACCGCGACCTTCGCTATGCGGTGCGCGACGTCGGCGGGGACCGCGTGGTCATTACCTTCCGCCGTTCGTCGCTGCGCTTCGCAGCTGGTGCGCTCCTCTGGTCGGTCGCCTTCGCCGTGGCGGCTCGAGCGCTGGTGTGGGTGGTCTTACGGGCATGGTGGCGTTGGGGTTTGGGGACGGAATGGTGGGGTGGACGGGGTGGCGGCAAGGCTATTGTGTGGCGGAGGGACCGCAGCCTTGGAGGGAAGGAGGTGGTGGTTGCTGTTTCATCTTCACCTATGGCTGCAGCTCCGACTAGCCATGTCCAAGAGCCAGCAAGGGTGGTCAGGAGGAGGGAACCACAAGCGAAGGTTCCGGATTGGTGGCCGGAGGTGGGAATGACAATTGTAGAACCAAGGCTAGAGATGGAGAAGTGGGCGAGGCTTGCCAAAAGATTGGTCCGAGGTAAATACCTCCATAAATATTTACTGTAGTATAATTCATAAAAAATCAGTGTTTATAATTCTGAAATTGTGTTTAACAAATTCTCTGTTTTGCTAAATCTTTTAGTTTATACTTTTGATGGTGCTGCATATATATTGCTTGTAAATTTAATAAGTGTGTATTGCCAAAAGACATAAAAGTTGAGGACTTGTGGACTTGTATGCTTGTTGTGCTGGATAGAAGTATAACTTTTGCATTGCTCAGGGTCGTAAGATTCGTAATGATTGCTCTGCTGATCTTATGTTCTATGAATTTCGTAATTGATACAAAAATATTAGATCTGTTGATATATGTTACTAATTTACTATTAAGGCCTTTTCTTTTGGAGTCCTATCAGCTAAGCAGAAATGTAAGGATCATGAATTCCTCCTAATAGATCTTATTCTTTACTACGCCTTGGTTTTATTATGTGTAAGTAACAATTCAAAACTTTCTGACATTGTAGCCTTTGAAATTCGAATCATAACATTGCTATTGTCATGCTTATTACCTTGAAATGTTAATTATCTTACAGTTTTGGTAGATCTAAGGTCACTTAACTGTGGCAAAACTGGAAATGTTTAAGGTTTAGCATAGACGTGTGCGTGACTGGGTGGTTATCTGGACTATGGATTTCATGATAAGTTAAGGATTTGCAAATTCGAAGTCGCTTCATAATTGTACATGACAGTTATTTTAATGTTCCTATCAAGTGAAATTTAAGTAATGTCATGTCACTATGGTTTCGTTGAAATTTGGTCTGAACTACGGGCATAGTATCTAAGGGAAGAAGCATCCAGTTCTTCCTTTTTCTTTCCATTCTTTTCTTTAAAATAGTATTTCTTTCAAATAGTACATGTTTTTAGGTGCATATCAAAAAACTGACTGGCGATGATGAGTTATTCAAAAAGCAATGGTAATGATGGATATAATCATGGTTTTTGAGGCATTGCCTAGGTGTCCAATCATGTCCCCTACGCCACAGGCACCACGTGGTCGTAGTTAAGACTTGCCACCTAGGCATCAAGTATGCAGTGCCTAGGTATCCAGGTTTGCCCCCAATGATGCTACAGCATCTTAAGAACCATGGATATAATATATCACATGAATTTTGCATCTGTAGTATGCACTACAGCAGTCCTATGTGAAGCCACCTTGTAGAGCAATAGAATTGCTATAATGGATTGATTGGTTGTATTGCATTGAGCCTTGACTTATATGAGAGTACAAGACTCGGGGTGCAAGGCAACCCCAGATACATATGGCATTCTACGATACGTATATCTAAATCATGCTTATGTTCCTTTATTCTTTTCCCTATATTAATACACACTATCGGTGAACCATATTTGAAGGTAATTATAAGTTATATGTTTTTTTCTTTGCCAGATAAAGTTGAAAATATTTCATCACTGTCAGGAATGTTACAACTGTTTCTTTACTGAACTTTGTAAATCTTCTGTTTGTGCCAGCAATAATTGATAATAGAATCACGGGGAGGGATTACAGATATGATGATGCAATTCAAGTTAGTTCTTTTTACCTTATTAATGCTGTGGTGTTATAATCTCTCTTCTCGGAATTTCTTCCTAGTGTGTAGTATTTTGTTTTTGTTTGAGAAGCTTTAGTGTCCACTTCTGACCTTGTCTTATTAGAAGCAAGATGTGTACTTGGAGACATCAGCAAGACTAGTTTAGTCCTATGGAACATCAAGATCCTTCAGGTTTACTAATTACATAGGTAGCTTCCCTTGTTGGAAATGTTGTCTTCTCATAGTTCATAGTCATTTGGTTTCTCAATTTTAGTAGAAATCGAGGACTTTGAAGTTGGGTGCGTAGCAATAAACCTTGGACCTAAAGGAAACTACCTTTTGCTTGTGACTCATCACAAACTTTACTCAATGCAGTGATACAAGCATTAGGAGTTGTTTATTCCTTTCATACCCCAATAAACCTAATTATAACCAGTGTGATTTTTCAGTTAAATGATACAAAAAAAAATAATAAATCTCACAATCTTTGGTTGCCTGAATAATTTACTGGATTGATGTGCATCTTGTTCCATATGCTTGCTGGTGTTGCCTATTCATATATTGCTTTTGTATGCAGCTTAGGCAACTATGCAAGATATCTGGCGTACAGGTCTCCTTTGACACTGAGAATGCTCGTAGTTCTTTCTATAGAGCTGCAGTAAACTTTGTTCTAGATGATTGCAGCAGGTATATTTTGCTTTTGTCCATGGTTTCAGAGGAATAATCTTTTATTGCTATTGCAACTGTATAAAATCTTAAATCTGTTATTGCAAAAAGGGTAATATGAAATAAGCCACCCATGTCGCAAGTCTTACTGCCTGTAACTTGCCATTGTTGACCATCAAAGCTTTGATAGAGATTATTACCCCTGACTTTCTTGTCCAATCCTTTCTACTGTGTTATTGATTCATAGCTGCCCCTGCCCTTTTTCTTGTGTGCAGAGACTATATCAAAATTGTGCGCTGCATATATTTTTCTACCAAACGAAATGATCCACCAAATATAGATATTTTTTTAACTAGCAGAACTGCCCGTGCATTGCTACAGGTTCTACCCATTATCAAGTCAATCTGCTAGATGCTTTTAAATAAAAAATCACAATCCTTTGTGAAATTGAGTGTGCTCATGTTATGGCCAGCATCACCTTCGGCCGGCGTCGCACCAGACGTGTCCCGGGGGGCGCGCCGGCATGTGGGCCACGAGCCCAGCTTGATTTATTTTCCAGGAGTCTTAGGGGTTTAATTAGAAAAGTGTGAGAGTCATAAATACTTTTGTAAACTCTTCGTTTGGATTAAGTAGAAACATAATATTGTTTCTGACTTCCTTAGGGAGCCGGGAGATTCCTAACCCTAGCCGCCTCCTCTCCCTCGCTCCCTCGCGCCCGCCTCGACTGCGCCCCCGCGCCGTCTCGCTGCCATCCTCACCATCCGCTCATCCCTACTCGCTTAGGGAAATTCCCTGTAGGATTCGCAATCCTATCAACCTGGTATCAGCGATGTCAGGTTCCCTCCCATCCGCCTCCGTGCCGCCGCCGGTCACCATCGCGCCGCCGCTAGTCTCCTCGGCGCCGCCACCAGCCTCTACGGCAGGGCTCCTGGCGGTCTCTTCCGCCGCCGCGACCTCGTTGTCGGGCCTGTCGACCACCGCCCCAGCCCTAACGAACGACCAATTGACGGTGGCGCTCCTCAACCTCTCCACCAACCAGACGGAGCTTCGCAACGAGTTCCGCGAGTTCCGCGACTTCATGATGGGGTTCCGACACTCCGGCCTGGCCGCTTTTGCCGGCCGCCACAGCCCCGGCTGCCGTCACGACCACCCCGGAGCCGCTGTCCGCGGGTGTGCCGCTCCATCGTCGCCGTCCCCGATACCGCCGTGGGTGTTGGGGTCCACGCAGGGGGCCACCTTATCGTCGTCGTCGCCCAGTACGTCGACCGAACCGCCGGCCTGGTCAGGGGCGTTCGCCAACGGGGGCGCCCAACCGTCCGGTGTCCTTTACGACGGGGTTGATGGAACCCTATTTCCATCTGCCGTCGTTGGCCCTCTTGGCGCCGCCTCTGTGATGCCAGAGCCGGCCTTGCCTCAGGACGGCGCGGGTCAGGCGGCCCCGCGTTTCTACAAGCTGGAATTCCCGGCCTTCGATGGCCTCGACTACCCGCTGAACTGGCTCAATCATTGTGAGCAGTTTTTCCGCGGTCAGCGCACATCGCCCGTGGACTACACCTGGCTGGCGTCGTACCACCTCCGGGAAGCCACCCCGACATGGTATTTTGCCCTCGAGCAGGACGAGGGGCGCCCGACGTGGGAGCGCTCTAAGGAGCTGTGACACCTCCAGTTCGGTCCCCAATGCGCGGCCCCGCTTGGCGGAGCTCGGTTGCATCTAGTTCCACACCACCGTCCAGAACTACACGGATCGCTTCAACGCCGTCCTCTGCCATGCGCGTAACCTCGACAGCTCCCAGAAGGCCGACTTGTACGTGGGGGGATTGCCGGATATGCGGGTCGACGTCGAGCTTCGCGCCCCCCGCGAACTCCCAACCGCAGTCTACCTAGTGAGGTCGTTCGAGCTCCGCGCACGCTCCTTGCTAGTGCAACGACCTCCGGAGCAGCAGCGCTTTGGCCGCCAGCAGCAGCAACAACACACCGGCAGCGCGTCAGCCACCACCCCCACCGGCGCCCGTAGCAGGGGGCGCCTTGCCGCCGGGTGCCCAGCAGCCGACCGCTCAGCAGCCGATCCGTCAGTTTCGCCGGCATAGGGGGTAAAAAAAAAATAAAAACTACAAAAAGACACCTAAGCTACTAGACTTACTACTAACAGGGCCAAAACACGTCGGAGTGTCGCCGCGTTTGGTACGCGGCCATGCATCCCACTGGCTCTACCTAGCTTTGGTACTACAGGCTGGAACTCACGGTGCTCTCCATCCTGGCGCCGCATTGTCTAGCTCGTGCAGCGGCGCTTTGGGCCACCCATGACGGATAGCCCTATCGTTGAGATCATGCTCCTCCACCGCGTCGGCTCAGTCGAGGATCTCATGGAGCAGCAGCTCATCCAGATGTACACGGCGGGGCTGGTGGACCCCTCAAGATAGACGTTGCGCTCCACCGCCCGTAGTTCCTCGACGACGCTATCATGCTCGCCCGCGCTTACAAGCAATGCCCGCAGATCGCTCCATCTGACCCGGGCCACGGTTGAGGGGGAATGTCGGCGTTCCAATTTGCGTCTGGTATGCCAGCATCCAAGGCAGTGTCAGCCGCGCCCCGGCGTCGGCCTCCTCCGTTGCCACAGGTTTGGGCAAGGTCACACCGCTGGCATCGTCTCCCGCGCCACCACCTTTCACCCGCGAGATGGCCCAACACCGTGCCGACGACCTCTGCTACATTTGCGACGAGAAGGTCGTCGTGGGCCACCGCTGTAAGAAGCTATTCATCCTCGAGGTGGTGGTCGACGACGACGACGAGGAGGCGGTCGACGAGACGATCAAGTGCGATGCTCATCAGCATCCTGGACGCGTTTCACCCCACAATTTTCATCCCACGATTTCATCAATCTCAAGAAGGGCGGGCGTTAGCCTGCACACGCGCGGGCTTGTCTGTTGCCGTGGCGAAATGCGAGCGTGTCGCGTTCCCGGGCCACGTCCTGGACCAGACAGTCCACATCGGTGGGAGGCATTTGACATTGACCGGTACGCCCTCCCTCTCGGCGAGTGCGACATGGTGCTCGCCGTACGTCCCATTTTGTGGGTACTTCGCGAGGCACCATGGCATTCAAGCGCGATGACAGGCGTATTCTGTGGCATGGTGTTGACACCACGTCGAGCCTGGCCTCAGCATCGCTCTTCGGCCCGAGCGGTGACCTCATGGATGCCTTGCTCGAGGAGTTGGCCGGGCTGTTCGAGGAGTCGCAGGATCTTTCACCGCGCCGCCAGCTGAGCCACCACATTCGCCTCAAGCCGGCCACGGCAGCCGTGGTAGTGCGCCCTTATTACCACTACGCCCACACCCACAATGACGAGCTGGACCGCCAGTGCGGCGAGATGCTCTGCCTGGGTGTCATACGGTCGAGCTCGTCCGCGTTCTCTTCACCGGTGCTGCTCATTCGCAAGTACAACGGCTCGTGGCGATTCTGCGTCAACTATCGTGCCCTCAACGACATCATGATCAAGGATAAGTTTCCCATCCCAGTGGTGGAGCTGCTCGACGAACTTCGCGGCGCCAAGTTCTTCACCAAGCTCAACATGTGATTGGATATCACCAGGTGATGGACCCTGACGACGTGGAGAAGGCAACATTCGGCACGCATTAGGGGCTGTTCGAGTTCTTGGTGATGCTTTTCGGCCTCACCAACGCCCCACCACATTCCAGGCCCTGATGAATGACATCTTGCTGCCTTCCTCCGCCGGTTTATCCTTGTATTTTTCAACATCTTGATTTACAACTCCTCGTGGTCGGATCACCTCCGTCACGTTCGCACAGTTCTTCGCACTGTACAGGATCATCAGTTCCACCTCAAGAAAAGTGTGAGTTTGGGTAGTTCTCGGTGACCTATCTAAGCCATGTCATCTCTGAAGAGGGAGTCGCCATGGACCAGCAGAAGGTATAGGTGGTGCTGGATTTTGGCTGATCCCTCGATCGGCAAGGGCAGTGTGCCGATTCTTGGGGTTGGCGGGCTATTACCGCCAGTTCATTCGAGATTTCAGCAACATCGCCACCTTGCTGATCGTGCTCCTCAAGGAGAGCTTCCGCTGGAATAACACCATCAGACGGGCGTTCCACACGCTCCAGCGCGCGCTCACGATGGCCCCTATGTTGCAGCTGTCAGATTTTGACAAGGACTTCATCGTCGAGTGCGACACGTCGGGCTCCGGCTTCGGGGTGGTGCTGCATCAGGGTGTTGGACCCATGGCGTTCTACAGCAAGCCCATCGCGTTGTGCCACGCCAAGCTCGCTGCCTATGAACGTGAGCTCATCGGCCTTGTCTAGGTGGTGCGGCATTGGCGGCTGTATCTGTGGGGTTGTTGCTTCCTGGTCCGCACAAACCACCGGAGCTTGCAATTCATCCTCAACCAACGGCTCACGCCGATTCCGTAGCACCAGTGGGCGAGCTCCTCGGATTCGACTTCGTGGTGTACAAGCCGGGCGCATTGAACATCGTCGCCAACGCTCTGTCGTGCCGTGACGAGGGCTTGGCGGAGGCGATGACGCTCTCCGCACCACAGTTCGCCCTCTTCGACGAGATACGCCACGAGATCATTGGGAATGAGTCCCTCTCCGTGCTTCGCGATGCCATCCACGGGGGTGCTAAGCCGGCGGCGTGGCCTATGGTGGACGGCCTGATCCTCTACAAGTGCTGGGTTTTCATCGCTACGTCGTCGAGCCTTGGCCCGGTGATCCTGGAGATGGTATACGGCACTGGGCATGAGGGTGTGCACAAAACGTTGCACCGCCTGCGTGCCGACTTCCATCTGCCCAATGATCGGGTGGTGGTGCAAGACTTCGTTCGCGCCTGTGATGTGTGCCAGAGGAACAAGACAGCACCTGCAGCCAGGGGGACTGCTTCAGCTGTTGGTGGTGCCGATTTATGTTTGGTCGGATGTCACCATGGATTTTGTTGAAGCTCTGCCCAAGGTTAATGGCAAGTTCGTCATCTTGACGGTTGTCAATCGATTCTCCAAGGCAGCTCACTTCATGGCACTGGCTCATCCATATACAGCTATGTTCGTGGCGCGGGCATTATTTTCTGAGATTATGCGCCTGCACGAGATTCCTTCGTATGTGGTCAGTGATTGTGATCCGGTGTTCACCGGCACTTGGTGGGAGCTGTTCAAATTGTCCGGGGTGAAGCTGCAGTTGGCTTCCGCGTTCCACCCGCAGTCAGATGGGCAATCAGAGGCTACCAACAAGATCATCGCCATGTATTTGAGGTGTCTCACCGACCACCGTCCGCGGAATTGGTTGGAGTGGCTGCCATGGGCGGAATTTTGCTTTAATTCATCATACGGTCATACCAGCAGTTCCTCAAGACGTCGCTATTTCAGGTTGTCTATAAGTGGCCGCCTCTGTCCATCCGCTCGTATGAGCCTGGTGATGCTCGGCTGCCAGCAGTGGACAAGACCATGAGCAAGCATGATGAGTTCTTGGCCGAAGTTCGGGACATGTTGGAGCAAGCACAAGAACACTACAAGTCCATCTATGATTGCCACCATCGTTCTGTGGAGTTTGTGCCTGGCTAGTGGGTGTGGCTTCGGCTTCTGCACCGTGTTGCGGTGTCTCTCCATGTGCAAGGTCGGAGCAAGCTCGGTCCCAAGTTGTTTGGGCTATACCAGGTGGCTGAGCGCATTGGTGATGTAGCGTACAGGCTTGTTCTGCCGGCTGGGGCTCACATTCATGATGTGTCCCATGTCGGGTTGCTCAAGTCATTCCATGGTGATCCACCGGTTTAGCCCCCAGTCCTGCCCCCCAACATGGCCGTGTTCTGGTGGAACCTGAGGTGTTGCGGGGTCGTCAAGCTCGGGGCCGCTGAGAACTGCTGGTTCGTTAGAAGGGAGCGCCTGCATCAGAGACAACCTGGGTTGACCTCGAGGAATTCCATTACAGTTTCCTGATTACCAGCTCGAGGACAAGCTAGATGTCATGTATGGAGTGTACTTTGGCTGGCGCAATAGGCGCCAGGAAGGCCCAGGCGGGTAGGATTACAGAGTTTGTTAGAGATTTGAGGTTTAGAGATTTAGCTTGAGCATTAAGTTAAATTGGAGATTTGTTAGGGTGTTAGTTAAGGTCTGGCGTCATATAAGCCAGAGATTAGAGGAGAGAGAGGTAGGATTTAGATTGTAATCTTATCTGTAGCCCGCCGCCTGCCTTCTTGGTGCGCCATCGCAGCCATCACGGCTTCGTCACGCCGGCGAGGTCCAGGGCCGCGGCCGGCTACTAGCTTCAAATACAATCTTCGCCGCATTAACTATTCCAATTCCTTCATCCATAACAGGCATTGAGCCTAAGTAGCTTGCAACTCAACAAGTGTAACAAAACGCAAAGGACTCGCACGTGCCTACATCTAACACTTGCTGGTCCTCTGCTGCGCTATTCTCAAATCTTGTCCCAGCTGGCCCATGCGGTTCTTGCCAGGGCACTGTGGCTCGCCATGTCCTCCGCTCCAGCGCCAAGCTGCCTCATCTTAACTTCACTGCCTTTGTGAGGCCCAAACAGCTCAATTGCTTGCTATCGCTTCCAGCATCCAGCCAAATTGATGCCACAATGCGTGCCGCACTTCCCAGCCAACTCTCTCGCTCACTTGCATGCTAGGGTGTCGGCCTAATGGCGGGAGTGGCATCAAGTTGCCATCAATGCATGGGTGTGCGGACACACCCCTACCGTCCTCCTCCCCTACGACGCACCCGTATTGTCCTTTTCCATCATGGTCTCATTCTCTAAGATCACCTTTGCACTGCTTCTCCTCCCATACCTTCTCACCCTCACCAGGTGTCTTTCTGCAGCGTTTAAGCAAGCCCAACCTTACCGCGCTAGGCTTCCTAGCCTTGATGGGTGGCTCCTTGCTGTGCACACCATGGTAGGCTTGTCATCCTGATGCTCTGCATCCTCAATGGGCTTTGAGCTGGGGACATGGTTGTTGTTGCCGCCGTGGCAATACAAACGTTCTCCTCACCATGAACAATGTTCACCTAGCGGCAGCATGACTGAGCACATAATCGCTCCTTGTCTCTGTGGTGCAGCCTCCACTGATGAGGCTGTCGTGGGGCGAACTGAGGTTGGTTCTCCTGGATGCATGTCTCGTGTGCTGGAATCGAGAGATGGCAGTTGTGGAGGCTGCCGTTCGTGGGGGTCTACAGCCTGTGGCAGGAACTGGTGACAACAGACACATGCGCGGTGCACGTGCTTACATTCTCCGCTGTTCACGACGTGTGCACGGTGCGCCCCTTCCCCATGACGGCGAGGACACCGAGAGCGGCAACGGCGTGCAGGCGTTGCCGGAGTTATGAGTTCTTATGTGGGAACACCCGAGGACGGACAAGGAGGCATGCAGGTGCTGGTGGATGGAGAGAGAGGGAGGCAGACCCTGATGGTGGCTTGGCAAAGGAGGAAAGGCGGCAGCACGAGAGAGGATGGAAGAGCGACGGACTGCTGGATTGCGGATTCATTAAGAAAAAGATCAAGGACATCTATGCAAAATGTGCTTGGTGGATGGAAGAAACTTGTCACTTTTAATATTATTAAAGGTAAAGATTAATCAATAATCCAAAGCCACTAAGATAGTTGCTACATGCAACCAACGACATTGGGGATATAGGATTGTGGAATGAGCAGGATCGTTCTATGTGAGGGCCTCAGCCAGGAGGGCCACACAATGCTATAGTACCTCATCAGAAGATGCCTCAAATGATGGATTGGGGATGCTTCTACTGAACCAAATACGCCAGTACAGTACCTACTCACCACACCCTCCATTTCCTGTAGGCTCATCCCGTGCGCACATGCGTTGCCAAGTACTTGCAGGACCTCCACCCTGTTCATCCATGCCTTTGCCAAGAACTCCTCGTTGTTCCACACGTGACCAGCTTAAGCTATCTGTTCCAATACATATATACAAGAACAATTTTGTGTTCCCCGTTTGCCTAGTGGAAGATGCTGCCATATGGATCGGGTGTTTCAGATGCGCGTTTGTGCATCTAGCGCAAAGGGTGGAGCATGTGGATGTGGACGTATGATGGACAACAAGAAAGGTTCCTAGGTGGTCTAGAGCTGCGAGTTATCTGCTTGTGAGATTGTTGAGAGGACAGAGGAAGAAGATGAGAGTATGCTTACCATTCTAAAAAAAATAATGGAAAATGTTAACGGCAGTGACAGTAGCAAATAATTGTAATGCGGTGGATTTTCCATGGGCTGTCCTATCTCTTCCATGGGATGGGTCGGACTGATTACATATAAGGACGCGGCAGACAGACAGGGATATTTGGGATAGGTTCAAGCTGGCAGGTAGGAAAGTGCTTTGTTGTAGTCGATTCAGACGTTGTTCCTTGTAACAAATTTAGGGACATATCAACCGACCTGTAACCCTTGTGCCCATGTGCTCGTGTGTTACCATTGTGCTTAGGTCCGATGATTTCCCATCCGCACAATCTAGCACTTTGGGAACTCCCATAGGTGGACTGCCAAAATAAACACTAACATTCATGGCATATCTTGGATTAAACTTTTTGTGATTGTAGTTCATGGCTTGGATCAATTGTAATGGCATAAACACTGACATTTCGGTTACTATGTTTTTTGTCACACCCTGAAATTTCCGAATTTCAGAATGTGATTAGGAAGAAAAATTAAACAACAATTTTCAAAAGTTTCCAACCTTTATTTTCTTTACAGGAAATATAGTATATGAAGAAAAAGTGTTTGTTTTTCTGAACTAAATAAATGGTTATGTGTCTGTTGCATTCATGCCGATGCATCTTGGTGTTTCTTGAGTGTAAAAGGTTTTAGAATGCGTTTAGGTGCTGACCAAATCCTTTTGAGAATTTTCCAGTTTTTCTGAAATTTATTCTCCTTTTCCTAAGCTAATTCTATTTATTAGAAGGCTCAAAAATCCTTTTTCATGAGCTCCAAATACTTTGTTTGGATTGTTCGTATCCCAATCTACTTCTAGGAATTTTGGGAATTTTCTGAATATTTTTCGTGCCTTGTAAACATTTACTAGAATTTTCTAGATTTGTTTTTGCACTGAAAAGTATTTCGGAAAATGATAAATCTGTTTGGGAATGATTCCTGTGTATTCCTCCAACCCTAGAAGGGTGAGTATATAGTTAACTATACATGGGCCTCTATATGGGCTGTACACAGGCCATATGGGTCACTCACATATATACACTAACACCCCCTGCAGTCTGGACTACCGGCGCAGCGGTGTACAAGATTGACCAACAAAGAAAGAAACTCACACACAAGGCCCCCCGCAGTCACAACTAGGCACTGGCTACGTTAAGGCTGGACCGAAACTCCGAGAAGATCGAGGAGGGAAGACCCTTGGTGAAGATGTCAGCAAACTGGGAGGTGGTCGGTACATGAAGAACCCGAACATCACCGATAGCCACCCGGTCACGAACGAAATGCAAGTCAATCTCCACATGCTTCGTCTGCTGATGATGAACCGGGTTGGTGGAGAGGTACACGGCGCTGACGTTGTCGCAGTAGACGAGCGTGCTCTTGGCGAGCGGGCTGTGAAGCTCAGCCAAGAGCTGTCGGAGCCAGGACGCCTCAGCCACGCCGTTAGCAACAGCCCGGTACTCCGCCTCAGCACTCGAGCGGGAGACAACCGGCTGTCGCTTGGACGACCAGGAGATCAGGTTGCCGCCGAGGAAGACGGCATAACCTGAGGTAGAGCGGCTCGTGTCTGGGCACCCCGCCCAGTCAGCGTCAGTGTAGATGACCAGCTCAGCAGAAGGAGACCGGTGGAGGACCAAGCCGAAGTCAACCGTGTCTCGGACATAGCGAAGAAGGCGCTTAAGCGCAGCAAGATGTGACTCCCGAGGATCATGCATATGGAGACAGATCTGTTGGACAGCGTAGGTGAGGTCCGGCCTGGTGAAAGTGAGGTACTGTAAGGCTCTAGCAAGACTTCGATAGGTAGTAGGATCAGCCACAAGATCATCCAGAGTAGCAGACAGCTTCGCCTGAGTGTCAACAGGAGTGGAGCAAGGCTTGCAATCAGTCATCCCAGCACGCTCCAGGATATCAAGGGCATACTAACGCTGGTGAAGGAGAAGACCAGCCTGACGGGGCTCAACTGTCACGCCCAAGAAGTGGTGAAGCTTGCCCAGATCCTTCATAGCAGACTCCTGCTAAACAGAGGAGATAATCCGCTGGAGGAGCTGTGGACTAGACGCAGTCAGAACAATGTCATCAACGTAGAGGAGGAGGTAGGCAACCCCATCAGCATGGTGATATATGAACAACGAAGTATCTGACTTGGCCTCAACAAACCCCAGTGTCAGCCAGAAGGTGGCAAACCGAGAGTACCATGCCCGAGGAGCCTGCTTCAGACCATAGAGAGACTTGTTCAACCGACAGACCAAATCCGGACGACTGGAGTCCACAAACCCTGCTGGCTGGCTGCAGTAGACTGTCTCGGTCAGAGTGCCATGAAGAAATGCATTCTTGACATCGAGCTGGTGCACCGGCCAAGACCGAGAGAGAGCCAGAGAGAGAACAGTGCGCACTGTAGCAGGCTTCACCACTGGACTGAAAGTCTCATCATAGTCCACACCAGGACGCTGAGTGAGCCCCCGGAGGACCCAACGCGCCTTATAGCGCTCCAGAGTACCATTAGCCTGTCGCATGATCGTTCAAATCCACCTGCCTGTCACCACATTGCAACGAGATGGACGCGGCACAAGGTCCCAAGTCTGGTTGGCAAGAAGAGCTCCATACTCCTCTTCCATCGCACGACGCCAGTTCGGATCTGTCAGAGCCTCACGAACCGACGTCGGGATCGGAGAGAGCCGCGGCTCCCCCTCGGTGGTGGAGAGAGCCCGCTGCCGAAGAACCCCGGCCGCCTGCCGGGTCACCATGGGATGGGTGTGACGAGGATCCCGATGGATGACCGACGGGTGGTACACGGTCGGCTCCACCCGAGAGCGGCGTGGTGGAGGCGGCGGTGGTGGCGGCGGAGGCGGTGTGGGCGCCGGTGGAGGAGGTGGAGACGGCTCCGGTGACGGTGGTGGAGGAGGCGGAGCCGTCGAACGACGCTCGTAGACAGCGCACAGGAGGCGCATAGTCCACGGGCACCTCCGGGGCAGGAGCCGGAGAAGCCAGCGGCTGTGGAGGCACCGGACGGCATCGGTACACCTGCACTGGCTCGGTGTAGCGTGCAGGTGGTTGCGGGGCTGCGCGTGGCGCGACAGGAGGGACCGGGACGGTGGTGGGCGCAGCAGAAGGCGCCGGAGCCGCGGGTGGCGCGGCGAGAGGCTCCGAGGGCGCGACAGAAGGCGGGTGGCGCGGCCGAAGGCACCAAGCCCGCGTCGGGTGCGACAAAGGGAACCGGAATCGCGGGTGGTGCAAGAGGAGGCTCAGGAGCCGCGCGTGGCGCAGCCGAAGGGGCCGGAGCTGGTGGTGTTCCAAAAGGACCTGCTGGAAAAGGAAAAACAGAAACAGGTGGCTGAACCACCGGGTCAGAAAACATGGACTCAAGGTCAGGATCAGGAGTAGGTGTGGAGGTGGAGGAGAAGGGGAAGTCCGACTCGTCAAACACAACATGTCGGGAGATAAGAACCCGACGAGAGGTGAGATCGTAGCAACGGTGCCCCTTATGGTCAGGGGAGTAACCAAGGAACACACAACGAGTCGAGCGAGGTGCGAGCTTGTGAGGAGCAGTGGCAGCAAGGTTCGGGTAGCACGCGCACCCGAAGACACGAAGGTGAGCGTAGGTAGGAGGGGTACCGAAGAGAGCGTGGTGAGGAGTCGGAGCGGGAGAAGCTGTAGAAGGAAGACGGTTAAGAAGGTTGGTGGCGGTGTGAAGACTGCCCAGAAGCGCGGAGGCAGGGAGGCCTGGATCAGAACAGTGCGCATGGCATCGTTCGTGGTCCGAATCATGCGCTCTGCCTTGCCGTTCTGTGGGGAAGTGTACGGACAAGACATACGCAACTAAACACCTCGGGAGAGAAAGAAGGAGCGAGAGGTGTTGTTATCGAACTCACGACTGTTGTCGCACTGGACGGCCTTAATGGTCAGGCCGAACTGAGTGGACACCCAGACAAAGAAGTGAAGGAGGGTGGGGAAGGTGTCAGACTTGGCACGCAAAGGGAAAGTCCAGGAGTAGTGAGAGAAATCATCAATGATCGCCAGATAATACTTGTAGTCAGAAATGCTGAGTATAGGAGAAGTCCACAAATCACAGTGAATAAGATCAAAAGCATGCGAAGCATGCGAAGAAGAAGAAAAAGCCGAACATGGTGACCAAGCTGGCATGCATGACAGAGGTGCTCAGCAGTAGTCCTAGTACAAGAGACATCCACACTACGACTAATCTGAGCCAAAACATCTCGGCCGGGATGACCAAGTCGGCGGTGCCAGGTGGTGGAAGACGGTGTCGCGTCTAGAGCAGCTGACGAAGGTGAAGGAGAAGCAGCGGAAGCCGGAAGACGAAGGGTGTAAAGGGGCCCGGTGCTATCACATCGGAGGAGTGGACACCCGGCAGCCAAATCCTTCACAGAAAGACATCAGACATCAGAGAACAAGGATTGTCAGCTGTAAATTGACGAATAGAAAGGAGATTGTGAACCATCTGAGGAGCAACAAGGACATCAGAGAGGCAGAAGGGATCATGAGCAGAACCCACAGAAGTGACAGGAAGACAAGAATCATCACCGACCATGATGGAAGAAGGACAAGAGGGGTGAGGAGGTCGGACAGAAGAAAAGATACACGCATCTGGAGCAGTGTGGTAGGAGGCACCCGAGTCGGCGATCCACTCGGTGCCAACGGGCGGTGTTAGGCCCACAGTGCTGAAGGACGGCGCCAAGGCAGCCTGATCCCACCCCCCAGCCACGTCGAGCTGGGCTGATGAGGAGGTGGAGTCCAGGACGGCGCGTAGGAGGCTGCACCCGTAACCATGGCCGCCGACTGGTGCGGGGGGACGAGGCCCCCTCCCTGACCCTAGTAGGGCCACATGGAGATACGCCCTGACCACGGGTTGGAGAAGGTCGGCTAGGGCGCACCTCCGGGAAGAGGAGCGAGAGCAGGGGTCGGAGCCTAGGTGGGCGTCCCACGACCCCCACCACCGCGTCCTCGGCGGCGCCCACGCCCCCCACCCTCATTCGGCCCGGGGCGAGGAGCACTAAGGAGAGAGGCGGGCGGCGAGGCGGAGGACGGTGGTGGGGCAGCCACGAGTGCGCGAGAGGTGGTGGACGTGGTCGAGGCAGGTGTGTGGAGGCCCCGGGTGAGCTCCTCTAGGGTGAAAGCATCGCGGACCCGCAGGAAGGTGGGTGTCGGCCGCTGATGGGTGATCAACGTCCGCAAGGCCTCGTAGCTGTTGGGAAGGCCCCGCACGACGTTGAGCACCAAGACGTGCTTCGAGACCGGGTACCCGAGGTCGTGAAGAGCATCAGTCGTGCTCTTCATCTTCTAGCAGTACTCGCCCACAGAAAGGTCGCCCTGCTCAAGTGTGCGAAGCTCGGCGTCAAGCTAGAGGGCGTGAGTCTGGGCGTTCCCGAGAAACTGAGTCTCGAGGGCAAGCCAGACCTCGTGCGCGGTGGCATCCGGAGTCCGCACGATGTCCTGCAGGTCTAGGGAGATGGTCCCAAAGATCCAGGACATGGCGATGCTGTCGCGGCGCCGCCATGCCGGGTCGTGAGTTCGGGCTGGAGTGTCGGAGTGGACGTGGTCGTCGAGGGCGTAGCAACGGAGCGCGAGAACCTGGTCCCTCCAGCGAGCGTAGGAGGTGGAGTCCAGGAGGACGGTGACCAGGTTCTTGATACGCGGGACCCCGGCGGCCTGAAGGTGGAGGTAGGCGACCATGGGGTTGACCGTAGGCGAAGACTGCTGAGAGGAGGTGACGCGGGTGCTGAGAGGAGGTGACGCGCTCCCCCGCAGAGGCGTGGAGGAAGCGCTCCGCTTCGGCGACCCGGCGAGCAAGAGCGTCAGCCGTGGTGCGCTCGTGCTCCCAGGCGAGGGCAGCCACACGCACGCGCTCCTGGGTGGCGGCAACCTCGGTCTTGGCGCTCAGGGCCGCAACAAGGGCGTTGTCGGCGGCGGCGACAGAGGTGGGACGCGGAGACAGCCCGCGGAGGAAGGCGGTGGCGGAGAAGGGTCCAGCCGCGGGAGGCATGCCGTAGAGGGGACCGTGGGGGTAGCCGGGGAAGAGCGTGGCACCTGGGCCGCCAAGCAGCAAGGTGCCACTCGCGCCCACTGCACCATCACCTCCGCCTGGAGAAGCACCACCACCTGGAGGAATCGCAGCAGAGGTAGGGGCGGTGGCGGCGGAGACGGTGGTGTCGGGCTTCCCGTCGTGGCCAAGGTAGAGGTGGGGCCCGTGAGGGCGGCAGCCAGCACAGCGGCTGCCTCGGAGCTCCCCTGACCCGCGGCCGCCCCGAAGATGCGGAGGGCACCGGCCACGGCATCAGGTCCTGCCGCGGCTATGGCTGCCGCCGTGGGCGGGGAGAGCCTGTAGGCAGCAACCAAGGCGTCGGACGCGCCCGCCTCCTGCGCGGCCAAGGTCCCTGCGCCCGCAGCATCCAGGTCCCCGGCGTCGAGCTCGACGTCCACGGCGTTGGCGCCCCCTGCGGCCGCATCCGCGTCGCCCGCGCCCGCGCTCGCGCCCTGCTGCGCCGCGTGGAGGGCGGCGTCGGCGGTGGTCGGATCGACGAGGGACGGCCTCGAATCGAAGGGAGGCGGCCGCGAATCGGCGGTGGTGAGTGCGGCCGCAGGGTCGACGAGCGGCGGCGGGAAGCCGTGCGCGACCGCGCGAGGAACGGGTCGGCAGGCCGCGGCTGAGGCATAGGAGAGAGGGAGGAAGGAGGAGAGAGGAGGTGGCGGCCAGCCAGCCATGGCAGGGAGGGGAGCCGGCGGCTGGAGCTCAGGGAAGGAGAGGAGAGGAGGGAGAAGAAACCCTAGCTGATACCATGTTTGGGGAATGATTCCTGTGTATTCCTCCAACCCTAGAAGGGCGGGTATATAGTTAGCTATACATGGGCCTCTATATGGGCTGTACACAGGCCATATGGGTCACTCACACATATATACACTAACAAAATCTTCTAGACCAATCCTTTTGGACCGAGCCCGTGGGCCCGACTGAGTCTGCTTCGGCCCATACGATGCCCATCTCAGCGCCACTGCTGCCACCGGTCTTGGCGTGCACGCCAAGCTGCGATCGCCCCTAAGCCCCTATAAAACCCGGGCACCAAACATCGCCACTCGATTCGCTGCTGTGGAGCACCGATGGAGCAAGCCGCGACTTCCTGGAGCTTCCTTGTGCCGTGCCGAAGATGTCGCACCACTTCCCGTCGCCGGAGGTCCACTTGAGCGTTGTTTCCCGTGGAGACCGAGGTGGTTGTCGTCTGCCGTCGGTCGTCGATTCCGGCCGCTGCCGTCATCCTCCGCTGTTGGTGAGCGCGTCCCTGCGATCCCCTCGCTCTCCCCTTTCCGTTTCGCGCCTCGTTCAAGCCCATAGCCGCTCGTAGCCTCGATGACTGGCCGCCGTCCGCCATGGACTGTGGTAGAAGAAGACCTTCGTTTTCGCGATGAGGTCCCCATAGTTTTTGGTAATCCATATTATGTCTCTTGCATCTTTTACCAGAGACCCCAAGATATATTAGATCCCTGCAAATAGATCCAACACGAGAACTTTGATAGATCTAACCCTGATAATAGATCTATTCGCGAGCACTGTTTGATGTGTTTTGCCAATCTTCTCTACTAACCCCCCATCTATAGTTAATCACAGATGGGTCCGTACATCTTGCTTCATCCATAGATTGTTTTTTCTAGCTCCGTTTTAATTTATTCTTTACTGACCATAGTCTTTATTCGCTCCTAAGAATCCTGCTATATTGTTAGGTGTGATAAATTTCTAATTATTTTCTTGACTTGTTTTTATCTGATTATCTTCTTTTCATTCAGAGTTTGCCAGATGAATGAGAATGGAGCAGAAGGATTCATTTTGTTGAAAAAATTTCTAGTTTGTACTGCTAACTCCCATATATGAACCACAAGATGAAGGCTTGAACCCCAACACAACACAATTTATGGTTGAAGCTTTAGGTATCCTCACTTTGGGAACATGCCGAACCAAGTGCAGGCGCAAGTTTCCTTCTCATCATGTTCTTGCAGAACATATCTGCGCCATCCCGCGTAAATGATGTTGAATCGTATCCAGACATCACTATCCCATTCCTCATGATGATGAACCGCTCGATACATTCCTTTTCTGTTTGATCCACCAAGGTTTAGCTAGTGTTTGGATCTAGGAACTACAGTTTATTCATTGTCGGATGCTTATTAGGATTAAATATGAGATAATTATGAAATTAATTACACAGATGAAAACTAATTTGACAGATGAATCTATTAAGTTTAATTAATCCATCATTATCACATGTCTACTGTAGCATTATACTATGCAATCATGGTCTAGTTAGGCTTAATAAGTTTGTTTTGCCAATTAGTCACCATCAGTGTAATTGGTTTTCTAATTAATTTTTGTCTGATACTTCTAATTAGTAATCAAATATTTCATGTGATAGTGACTAAATTTTAGTCCGCGGAACCAAACAAACACCTGTCTAAAAAACCGAACAATAAAATTGTACCAAACTATTTTACTGACTCATGTCATCTAATAATGTATTATAAAATAATTTTCTTGTCTAATTCTGGTGCTAATTGTCTAAAAAACGAACCATAATTGCACCATGCTAGTATTTTAGTAAGTCATGTCATCTCACGTCGGACCAGCACAGTTCACCTTTCAGGTTCAAATCAAACCGCACTGCATGCATCATTAAAAACCAGACCACGCACCTTCCAAAATAAACCGCACTGCATAATCATTTTAAAGCTTCTAAAACCATGGTTGAGCTCAGTCCCTTCAAAGTTCGAACTGTGAAAAAGGAGTGCGAAATGTCCAGTACACTGACCGACCACCCCGGCACTCCCAGCCGGGTTCCTTTCCACATCCAAGCCAGGCGTGCAAATACCACTGTACCCAGGCAAGTTACAATTCCCTATCATGCCAAGTAACCATGCCAGAGACACCCTAGAAGTTGTTTGTCCCCACAGAAAGGAGAACATCTTCATCAGTGCCAAAAGCATAAGCTGATGAGTTTGCAATTTTTTTACACTTTTCTTTCCTCTTTTTTGCAAAAATATATGGTCTGCAAAAAAATTTGCAAAACTATACATCTAGCGCCGTGGGGGACGGCGACAGGACGCGCGGTACTGTAGCGCTTGCTACCACCGTGGGCCATGGCGGTAGGGGTCCAGTCTGTTTTCAAAAATTTGTAATTTTTTTGTTTGAACTCGGATGTAGGTAAACTTTATATGAAAATTGTAGCTTTCGACGAGATCTACAACTTTGTAGTTCAAAGTTTTTTCATTTGAAGTCATCTTCATAGTCGAATAATCGATAAACTATCCAGATCTCAGTTTGCAGTCTTCAGATCTGAATAGTATATCGATTATTTGAGTATGAAGATGACTTCAAATGGAAAAACTTTGAACTACAAAATTGTAGATCTCGTCGAAAGCTACAATTTTCATATAAAGTTTACCTCCATCCGAGGTAATGCAAAAAAGTTACAATTTTTTGAACATAAACTGAAAACTCAGATCTGGATATGAAAACTGAGATCTGGATAGTATATCGATTATTTGACTATGAAGATGACTTCAAATGGAAAAACTTTGAACTACAAAGTTGTAGATCTCGTCGAAATTTACAATTTTCATATAAAGTTTACCTCCATCCGAGTTCAAACAAAAAAATTACAAATTTTTGAAAACAGACTGGACCCCTACCGCCGTGGCCCACGGCGGTAGCAGGCGCTACAGTACCGCGCGTGTACTACCGCCGTCCCCACGGCGCTAGATGTATAATTTTGCAATTTTTTGGACGGACCATTTATTTTTGCAAAATTGAGGGGGGAAAAATGTAAAAAAAAATTTCTAGAATCCAAAGCAGCATCAGATGCAAGGGGTAAGCCCAAAGGCTGGCACACATTCTCCGAGCCCTTTCCCCTTTTCTTGCTCGGTCCTGCAGCCCAATCCAGATCAACGATGCCATCCTTGCACGTCCACACACTCAAAGAATATAACCCACACTATGATGTGTGTGTATATATATAACCGCATGGGAACCATTGTTTGCAACATGGGTCAGTAAAGATTTTATTAGGATATATAGTACTACTAAATCAGCAGCCAAGTAGCACCCCGTCCTTACTCCAGGTGCTGGATCGGCCGATGCAAATGCCTTTCTGCTGGCACCGGAGCCCGGTGCAGCAGCCGCCGGAGAACCACATCGCCATCAATGGCACGGTGGTCGTCTCCTGCCACTTCGGCCTGGTCGTGCCAGGGAAGACCACCACGCTTCGCCTGTTCAGCAGCACGCAGATCGACCACAGTACGTTGTCTTCTTGCTTCCTTCCGCCAGCCATGAGTATTCAGTGCCAGGCCTGCCTCTAGCTGATCTCACCACTCGTCTCTGCAACTTTGTTGGCGTCCAACTGCAGACACGGGGAAGGGAAGGCTGAGCGCGGAGGCGCCGCTGCGTGGCGGCAAGAAGACCAAGCACGGCCCAGGGAAGACGAGCACGATGACGTACCAAGTGACACTCTTGGTCGACACCGAGTTTGGCACGCCGGGGGCCATCGTCGTCAAGAACGGCCTTAAGAACGATCAATTCTTCCTCCGCTACGTGCAGCTGGAGCTGGCCGAGGACCGGAGCATCCACTTCGAGTGCAACTCCTGGGTCTACCCATACAAGAAGACCAACTCCGACCGCATCTTCTTTATCAACACGGTCTGGGTCGACCTCAATAATTAGCTTTTCGGTGTATATTTAATTTGCAGCAAGAAACTGCGGTCCTCGAGCTTCCCTGATGATATGATCTCGATCGCAGAGCTACCTGCCGGAAAAGACGCCGGATGCACTGCGGCTGCTACGGGAAGAGGAGCTCCGGAGCCTGCGAGGGAACGGCCGTGGGGAGCGCAAGGACTGGGAGCGCATCTACGACTACGACTACTACAACGATCTCGGCAACCCCGATAAGGAGGATCACAACCGTCCGGTGCTCGGCGGCACCGCCACATACCCCTACCCGCGCCGCTGCCGCACTGGCCGCGCCCTCTTCAAGAAAGGTACTAAACCCGCACATCACACCATTGGTTGATGTTATTTTTCGACGGCAGCAGTGCAGCACAAGAGGAAGCTTTCCACCATTTCACTTTGCAAACTTGTTGCAACGATTTATGTGTTAACTGAAGACGGCATAACTGAGACGCGCAAGCACATGATCAACCTGGACTTCTACATCCCGCCGGACGAGCGGTTCAACCCAACAAAGCTGGCCGAGGTGCTGACGCTGGCGGTGCAGGCCGTGACGCACTTTGTGATCCCGGAGTCCAGGGCGCTATTCCAGGGCAACATCAACAACTTCAAGTCCTTTGATCAGCTGAGGAGGGACTTGTACAGCAAGCCCCAGCAGCCGGTAGTGGAGGGCGTGGTGATGGACAAGCTCAAGGCAACGGTGCCATCGCAGAAGACCTACAAGCAGGTGTCCAAGATGGTTAAGGAGACGCCCGTGAGGTTCCCAATCCCTCAGGTCATCGAGCGTAAGTGACGCTACACACTTTTGGCAGTGGCTCAAATATAGGCATCCTAAAATCATGAAAATGTTAGATTTTTCTTTGAATGGATCTGATGTTTTGATACATCTTTGACGGTGCAGATGATCAAGAAGCGTGGAGGACCGATGAGGAATTCGCCAGGGAGATGCTTGCAGGGCTCCACCCGGTTGTGATCAAGAGATTAAATGTAAATAAAACCAGCAGCCATCACCTTATCTTGAAAATTGTTCAGATGCCAATAACCGAAAGTAAATGATGATGGTAACCTCTCTTTCACATCTTCGTGATACACTAGGTATTCCCACCAGTTAGCAGTGGAGGGAAGAAAAGCTCGATTACACCTGCTCATATCGAGGGTCAGCTTGAAGGACGAACTGTGGAAAAAGTCAGTGTAATTCATTTCCTAAAAAAAAGTGCAGAAACCATCTTCTTCATGCCATTCTTTACCGAACAAATTGAAATGAACTCTTCTTTTCACCATTATGCGTACATAAAGTTCAAAAACTGCACAAAGCAAACTCTACTTCAGTGAATTCTGTCAATTATTGAATATTTGAACCGGAACTTTCTTGAGCTGTTCGTAATTGTGATGATGCAGGCAATAGAACAGAACGGGCTATATATTCTGGACCACCATGACTATCTGATGCCATACCTGAGACGCATCAACACGCTGGGGGTGTGCATCTATGCGTCGCGCACTCTTCTCTTCTTGAAGGACGACGGCACTTTGAAGCCTGTTGTGATAGAGCTGAGCCTACCTAGTGACGGTGTGGGTGATGATGACATAAGTAGGATCTTCCTCCCTGCAAGCCAGGGGATGGATGGACATCTGTGGCAGCTTGCTAAAGCCCATGTTTCTGTCAATGATTCAGGCTACCATCAGCTCATTAGCCATTGGTGAGTAAACCTTGGTAGTTTAATTAGATATCTTTTAAGAAAATGGCATACTACAAATTTATTACAATCAATCATCTGCATCTTACAGGGTCCATTAATTTTAAAAGCTAAGGTCCAGTTCGTTCTTTTTAGGAATACTAATTCCTAACCTTGTAAATTGACTTCACACTGCCATCTTCTTGATGCATCTATCCATGGGCAATTCGGCAGGCTGTTCACTCATGCGACAGTGGAGCCATTCATCATCGCCACAAAGAGGCAGCTGAGCGCTATGCACCCTATCAACAAGTTCCTGGAACCACATTTCAAGGACAATATGCAGATCAACACCTTAGCCCGGAGCATCCTCCTGAGTGCTGGAGGCATCCTTGAGAGGACAATGTACCCAGGAAAGTACGCCATGGAGATGTCCTCGGCCATATACTCCGAATGGAGGTTCACCGAGCAGTCCCTGCCAAACGAGCTCATCAAGAGGTACTAAAATCACTAGAAATAGGTCAGTTGTTTTTTGTTCAATTCCCTTTTTAAGCAAATATTCCATGCAAAATTGTTCGCTGGTATCTACCTGAAGGGGTATGGCGTCCAAGGATCCCAGCGGCGGCGTCACCCTACACATTGAGGACTATCCGTACGCGGTGGACGGACTGGACGTGTGGAGCGCCATCAAAGGGTGGGTACAGAGCTACTGCGCGCACTTCTACCACTCAGATGCGGCGGTGGTTGGCGACAAGGAGCTGCAGGCGTGGTGGGACGACGTCCGCCTGGTGGGCCACGGCGACCGGCAGCACGATCCGGCCTGCTGGCTAAAACTGGACACCGTGGCACACCTTGCCGAGACGCTGTCGACGCTCATCTGGATCGCGTCGGCGCTGCACGCCGCCGTCAACTTTGGCCAGTACGGCTACGCGGGGTTCATGCCGAACCGCCCCACCAGGTGCCGGCGCTTCGTGCCACTGCCCGGATCACCGGAGATGCTGCAGCTGAATGCCGACCCGGAGAAGTTTTTCCTCGAGATGGTGCCCGACCGGTTCACCACCACGCTGGGGCTGGCGCTTATCGAGGTGCTATCCAACCACACCTCCGACGAGCTGTACCTCGGCCAGCGCGCAACATCGTCGTGGACGGACGATGGCGAGGTGCTGCAGCTGCTGGACAGGTTCCGGGAGGACCTCCGGTGGGTGGAGAAGCAGGTGGCGGAGAGGAACAGGGACCCGCGGCTCAAGAACCGGAAGGGCCTCGTCAAGGTGCCGTACACGCTGCTGTACCCGGACGTCGGGAACGTCGGCGGCAAGGAGAAAGGGATCACCGGCAAAGGAATACCCAACAGCGTCTCCATATGATCCGATCGGACTATATATCTGCGTACGTGTACCTATATATATGTGATGTGTCGAATATTCCCTTTCTCTTGGTTTGGCGTTTATTTTGTTTGGAAAGGACGTGATTACTACCAGTGTTTGTTTGGATGTGAGCATATTCATTGTGTAAAGTATTGCGACGGATCGGTTCGGAACTTCATATTATTGTTGAAAATGGATCACAAATTTGGGTATATATACTAACAAATATGCAATAAATATGGTACAATGTTAGTTGGTAATGTGATTTATAATTCGCAATTCTAAAATAGACTTCAAAGTTGTGTGCAAATCACGTTTTGGGTGTAGCCGTGAGAACCACATACATATGCAACAATCATGACTTGGACACACGTGATATGGCAAAGTTCTATAATAATAACATCATACTGCAAAATTCCTGCATCCTCTCTTCATTGGATCCCACCTATTAATTTCCACTCCCGCCTCTCAGCGCTATGTCATCACCAGTGACCCGAGGACGAACCTCGTAGCTGCAGCGCTCCTCCCCGTGAGTCCGCGACCCCGTGAATAGCTCTTCTTTCAATCTCACCCTTGTCTCCTCGTTGCCTACCAGATCAAGCGAGCTACTTTTTGAAGCAATCGCCCGACCACCGAGAAATACATCTTGGTCTTCCACCCCATCTTCATGATTCAAAAAAAAAAAGCCGGTGGGGGTAAAACCGCTCCCACGGTTTTCATTAAGAAGAAAAAACCTTCTCCCAGCTTCGAAAATCCCCGAACCCCGGTTGCACCGGCGACGGGATTTTTTTTAAAAATCAACCTCATATTTCGCTCCAACGAAGAATCGAACCTGGGTGGTTGCGACCATACCTCAGCTCCACTAGCCAACTAGGACCAGAGGGCTTTAGCCTCCTTGTGTGCTCTGTTCTCCTACGAGATAACCCTCCTTCATGACTTCTTATTGCACCCCAGCCCACTTCTTGCTTGTAGCAAATATGTTCGTGCATTATAATAGAGGAAAACAAACCTGATCAAAACGTATATTTGTGACCCATGGAATTTAACTATACTACAAAGATCGAATAATTTGAAAAAGTAGGTAGAACCATAGAAATCGCAATTTGAGGAGCATATCTGCCAAAATCTTATTTTTTTTACCCGACGTCACTTTACCCACCACCTGTGTACCCACTTTGGACCCACCGACGCGTTGTCTAATGATTTTTTGAGTCCTTTTTCCTCCTACGTAGCCCTCCCCGACTCCCCCGTCCATCTACCAAAAATGTAATTTTATCACTGTTATGTCATGTACTCACACCGTACATGTTAGAGTGGCGCAGCGGAATCCGGCCCCGCCCGCTATACCCACGAGCCGATGCCTCACCAGGCCTTAGGTCCACCAGAGCCCACAACAACAGGTCCTGGGCCTAACTCAACCCAAAAGACTAGCCTGATGGGTGAGAACTGCCCCCACCTATATGTTGTACTCCCCCACCATCAATTTCCGATGTGGGACTAAACCCAACAATCTCCTCCGTCACACATTGGGCCCAACTCTTCCATCACAACCATCCATGTGATCTCCCGAAAACGTTATCCAGGCCCCGAGTCCAACTCTCTAGTCACAACCATCCGTGTGACCCTCCGGAGACGTTCACGGGCTCCCCCGTCACCATGTGACCCCGGAGATGTTTTCCCAGGTTTTTTCCGACCTTCGGCTCTGATACCACTTGTTAGAGTGCGCGCAGCGGATTCTGGCCCAGCCCGCTATACCCACTAGCCGGCGCCTCATCAGGCCATTTGCATTAAAACTCACATAGCAATATTATGCATTAAAGTCCAGAGTACATTACATATTTTAAATCCAAATTTACCCCGAAGGGTTTAATTATTACAAATCATGATTCATGACATGATAAAGAAAGGGTCAACATGATAAGTAAATGGTTCAGAGTTTTAAAACAGCGCAAAATAAACTAAACCATACGAATGACACCACGGGAGGCCGTCCGTGACATCATTACTCGTCATCTGACACCCACTGCAGCTCCCAGCTGTGGGGTATTTCTCCAGGCCAAACATTCCCACCTGAAAACAACATATATAGCAAGGCTGAGTATACTAATACTCAGCAAGACTTACCCGTCTAAAAATTACCTCTAGACATGGAAGTCTTTTGGCTGGTGGGTTTGTTTTGCCAAAAAACATCTAAGATCATTGATCCTTACTTTCAACATTTTAGCCCAAGTTTCGGTGAATTAATCTTTACTAAGTAAGCCATCTATTGCACATAGTTTCATCATTAACGGATCAAATGAGTCAGTCCACACAACGTTGTCAATCACTCATCACACCAGGAAGCGACCATCCACCGGTCCTCGAACCACACAGGCTCTCAATCTTCCCCTTGATGAGTGCATTGACAACACACACATTTGGTAACCAAAGAGAAAAGGAAAAGAAAAGAAACTACTAAAAGAAACTCAAATAAGCAATCAAAAGCCAAACAAATGCAAAGAGCAAGATCACTTGAAAGAGGAAAGACTCGGTCCCCTTAGGCAAGGGCAACGGCTCGACACAACCGTGTCAAAAACAAGCTCAAGCAAAGAGCATAAACCACCAAAGCAAAACTCAAAACACACAAGAGCTCCCCCTGAACATATGCACACTCCCCCTGAACATGTGCCAGCACTGGGCACAAACCGGTCAGGCCGGTTCCACCAAACCGGTCAGGCCGGACTTCAAACTGGTCAGACCGATTAAACTCGGCAGAAGCTCACCCCCAAAAGCCAAAAATGCAAAAGAAATGCACAAGCTCCCCCTTGACAGCTGGGATAGGTTCCAGTGATGCGATGCAACTTTTCTCCACCAACATTTCTCCCCCTTGTTGCCAATGCATGAATCAAGATGCAACCTAAAAAAAATGCAACCTAGAGCTTCTCAAATAGAAAAAATTCATCACAAGATGCTACACATGTTCAAATGAGCAAGTTAGATTTTCTATAGCTTCGTATGAACATCAACTACGTGATCACCAAGTTTCACAACCATTGGGTAAAGCTAAGATAGAATTGAGCATTTTTGCGAAAAATCACCCTCTCACGAGTAAAGTCCTAAACATGAGCAAAACATGTCAAAATGGCAAAGCCACACAAACTTCATTCTAGGACACCCATTCTAAGCATAAGACCATCATAAACACCCACAAGCACCTCATGTCATGTCAAAGCCACCGAGCCATGTGCTTACTTCTAGATATGAGACTTCTCATTGGTAAACAACATGCAACGGTTTAGCACCCAAAAGCAAGTAAATTAAGCACATATGGTATGGGAGCATATTTTCCAAGCAATTTACATTTCATTTTCAGATGTATATTTGGTACATGAAATGTCTTTGCGACAAAAAGGAACTTATGCCCCTCCACAAGATAAAGCATGAGGGCTAAACAGTCATGATGGCAAATGAGTCTTTGGCCCCATATGCTCAAAATAAGCTATCCATGCACAAATTAAGCATAGAAATGCCGCTAAAACATGTCATGATCATATAAAGGCATTTACTCACAAGAGAGCATACATGTGACATTTTTCAAAAACATAGCTATCAACCATGGATATAAATCAAGATCGTGAAGAGCTAAGCCACACTAAGCCATATCATACCAAACTAGCTCGAAAGATCATATATAGCACATCATGGTGAACAATGTATATGAGAGAAGCTTTTCCTATCATAATGCATATGATACAAAATGCATGCAACCTAAGATACAAAGATGCCTATACATCAAGTTACATATGCCATGCAAAATGCAAGAAATGCACAAAGGAAGGCTATACATAAGCTACAAAAGAGCTCCCACACACCCAACTCAAGAAATCAAGCACACACCAAGCTCCCCCCGCAAACGAGTGAAAGTTGCTTGATCTAGGGGCTTGGTGAAAATGTCGGCTAGCTGGTCATGTGAGGGTACATGGATCAAAGCGATTTTCCCTTTATCAACGTTGTCTCTCAGGAAATGATACCTCACTTCTATGTGCTTGGTTTTGGAATGGAGCACTGGGTTCTTTGCAACACTTATGGCACTAGTGCTGTGACATTGAAGTGGGACATGGGTATACTCCTCACCAAAGTCGCTCATAGTTTATGTGATCCAAAGGAGCTGAGAGAAATAACTAGCTGCGGCCACATACTCTGCCTCGGTAGTGGATTGAGCAACACTCGATTATTTGCGAGAAGACCAAGACACCAAAGAGGAACCCAAGAACTGTCAAGTCCCAGAAGTGGACTTCCTATCCAACCGACATCCGCCAAAATCCGTGTCCGAAAATCCATGAAGAGCCAAAGAAGAAGACGCGGAGTACCAAAGGCCGAAGTCGGGAGTGTGTCGCAAATACCTGAATATGCGCTTGACTGCTTGCCGATGCGAAGTCCTCGGAGACGCTTGAAAACGAGCGTACAGACATACCGAGAATTGGATGTCCGGCCTCGTCGCCGTTAGGTACAAGAGGGAGCCGATCATGCTCCGGTACTCCTTCTGGTCCACGTGTTCACCATCCTCGTCCGCATCAAGAGTTGTAGTCGTACTCATCGGTGTCGTCATGGCCTTGGAGTCCTCCATCTTGAACTTCCTCACAATGTCCTTGGTGTACTTGGCTTGGTGTACGAATGTTCCTTCCTTCAATTGCTTGATCTGGAGCCCGAGGAAGAACTGCAACTCGCCCATCATGCTCATCTCAAATTCCGTGCTCATGTATTCTGCAAACCTTGCAACCAAAGAGTTAAACGAGCCACCAAAGACAATATCATCCACGTACACCTGCACAACTAGGATCTCTTTGCCCTGTCTGAGGAGAAACAAGGTCTGATCTACCTTCCCCATCTCAAAACCTCTCTCAAATAGGAACCCTCTCAACCTACCATACCAAGCTCTAGGCGCCTGCTTCAACCCATACAGCGCCTTCCTCAACTTGTACACCCTGTGGGGGTACTTCTCACTCTCAAACCCCGGTGGTTGCCTCACAAACACTTCTTCCTCCAAAACACCATTCAGGAAAGCACTCTTCAAATCCATTTGGTACAATTTGAACCCTTTAGCCACAGCAAAGGCTAGAAGGATCCTAATCGCCTCCAAACGGGCTACGGGAGCAAAGGTCTCCTCGTAGTCTATCCCCTCTTTCCGTGTGTACCCCTGAGCAACAAGCCTTGACTTGTTTCTCACCACTTCTCCTTTCTCTCGCTCTTTATTTTTCCACACCCATTTTGTCCCAATTGGCTTACACCCCGGTGGAGGGTCCACTAATTCCCAAACTTGGTTTCTCTCAAAATTCTCCAATTCCTCATGCATCGAATTGACCCAATTGTGATCAGATAGCGCATGTCCAATGTCTTTGGGCTCAAAAGTAGCAACAAAAGCAGCATGGGCAAAGTGAGAATCATTACGAGACCTCGACCGTGTAGTGCGTTTGTTGATGTTTCCGATGATCATTGAAGCTGGATGATCCACTTGTACTCGCCGGGGAGCTTCTCGCCTCGAAGCCACCTCCCCCTCAGCTGGAGCTTCATCACGATCTCGGCACGTCGTTGTAGGTGTGGGAGAGGGCCCGTTCTCGATCATAGTCGAAGTAGTAGGTACATGCTCAGCCACGGGCGCCACACCGCCATCTTCATCATCACCATGTTCATGCTCCTCCTCCTAGAAAAACTCCTCGCCAAGTTCCTCGTCACTTGCACACTCAAAAACAAGCTGACTACGTGGCTGTGTCTCGTTGAAGGTAACCTCGCAAGTCTCCACGTTTTGGTTAGTTTCAAGATTGAGCACTCGAAAGGCTCTAGAATGAGACGCGTAACCAAAGAAAATGTCATCGACAGACCTAGCCTCGAACTTGTCCAACTTCTTACCTTTCTTCAGGATGAAGCATTTGCAAACACATGAAAGTGACTCAACTTGGGGGTTCTACTGTGTATCAACTCGTAGCAAGTTTTCTTCTTATGGACCCTGAGGTAAATCCTGTTCGACACATAACACGCGGTATTGACCGCCTCAGCCCAGAACTTTCTCGGAGTCCTATGCTCATCGAGCATCGTCCGAGCCATCTCGCACAGAGTTCTGTTTTTCCTTTCCACCATGCCGTTCTGGGGAGGCGTATACAGACTAGAGAACTGGTGTTCAAGACCCAAGTCATGGCAAAAGGTTTCCAAATGAGAGTTTCTAAATTCCGAGCCATTGTCACTGCGAATCGCTCGTATGGCATCTCTGCGCCTCTCGTTCTTCAACCTCAAGACAAGATCTCGAACAAAACCAAATGTCTCCCCTTTCTCCTCCAAAAAGAAGACCCAAGCATACCGAGAGTAGTAGTCCACCACAACCAGGACGTACCACTTCCCACCCACAGATCGCACACGAGCTGGGCCAATAAGGTCCATATGGAGCAGCTCGCATGGACGCTCCGTCATCACATCGGTGAGGGGTGGATGGGAAGAGGCTACCATCTTGGCATGCCGACACGGCACACAAACCAACTCTTTCTCAAACTTCAACCGTGGCAATCCTCGGACCAAATTGAGTTTACTCAAGCGAGACAAAAGGTCAAAGCTTAAGTGACCCAACTTCCTATGCCACTTCCACAACTCACTCAAAGAACCAGCCAAAAAGCAACGAGCCACACCAGAAGACTGAGAGAAATCCGCTCGGAAAACTTGACCCTCGGGAACGACCATGCAAACTAGGTCCCCTCAAGAATCCAAAATCCGAGAACCACCAGGCCGAAACAACACCTCAAAACCCTCATCCAAAAGCTGGGAAACGGAAAGCAAATTGAATCCGAGCAATTGAACAAGAGCAACACGCCTGAGAGTGACCTTGTCATTTACCTTAATCTCACCTTCTGAAAGCACACACCCTCGCCCATTGTCCCCAAAAGTGATGTATGTCTTGGACACCACCGGGACGAGACTCGAGAACCACCCCTTGTCTCCAGTCATATGCCTCGAGCAACCGGAGTCAATCAACCAAACATTCCTCAAGTCTCCCACCTGAAATTCAAAAATGAGCACGTGAGTGAACAAACGACTCAGCATTGGGGTTAGTACCAAAAGAGTAAAACTAGTGCCGAGCCATTTGCTCCAAAGTAGGGTTAGCACAAACCATATCAACACGCCTATCAAAGCTACCACCACAAAAACCACCACGGGAACCACCACTAGGGAACCAACCTTGTCTCGCTGGAGGAGAATGAAAACCACGAAAGGAAAACCGTGGACCGTTTCTCCTCTCCAACTCAAAGCTATGACTCCTCCCACCATCGTATTGAGCACGAGGTGGAGAACGTCCAGCAAACTCAACACCACCAGACTCACCATGCCAAACATCTGTACCACGACCAAAGGACCTGAATCGAGCCTCATCACGAGCACGAAAACCAAACTGATCACCCTGCTGCCTCCAAACCGATCTGACTGGTTCTGGAATCGGTTTCTCTGTACGAGCAGCCCAAACCAGTCTGGCCGGTTTCCAAACCGGTCTGACCGGATTAACTCGTCCAGCAGGGTCCCTTCCACCCAAAGCACCCTTGACTCCCCAAGCCGGAACTGTACGAACAATAGCTTTACCCCTAGGTAGTGGCATACGAGACTCAGGCACACTATGAGATGGGTTGTACCTGTCCTTGTTTGCCCACTCCTTAGCCATTCTCTCCTCTCGCTTCCTCTTGAAGCAAAACTCATCTTTGTGACCATCTCTCCCACAATAGTCACAATGAAACCGGATTGGTTTTGGCTTTGGTTTTGGTTGTGGTTGGGATTGCTTGCTTGGTTTCTCCTCACTCGGCTTCTCACCCTTCTTCTCTCCAACCACATCTCCCTTTGAGCTCACAAATCTCACCAGTTTTTGGAAATTATTTGTTGGGTGAGGGAATATGGGTGGATCTGGAGTTGTGTCAAGTTTGTTTCTAAGATGGTTGGGTTTTGGCTCAAACTTGTTCTTGTGGGTTGTTTGTGGTGGGATAGGAATCTCTCCAATTTTCTCATCTCTCTCACCACTACTCTCTCCAATTTTGTTAGCCCTAAGTGCTTGACCATCATAGCGTTTGAAAGCCGCTATCATGATACCAAGCTGAGGCTCCTGACCCGACAACCAACTCAAACACTTTCTCAACTCATCATTCTCATCCTGCAAGCGATCAACATAATGTGCAAGTTCTAGATTCTTCATAGCATGAAATTCACAAGTAGAGCAAGAAGTAGGAATAGGAACTTTCAAATCAGCCTCAAGTGAAATAATGCGAGCACACAATTCATCAATCTTTCCATGCAACACAGGGCAAGACGTGCAAGCACCTAGCAAAGAGGTCCTAGATTGCAGCTCAGCCAACTCAACCCTAAGCACATCTAGTTCCTCACACTTGGAGGCATGCTTTTCCTTGAGAGCAGTAAGATCAGCTAGGAAAATAGAGCAATCAGCACAATCAACCTCATCAGAAACAATAGGTGAAGCCTTAAGCGAATCTATCTCAATCTTAGCATCAAGTTCTGTGTTTCTAGTTCAGCTACTCGGTTCCTAGCATCTTCTAGTGAGGCCCTAAGCTCTTTCCTCATCTTCTTTGCCTCTCTAAGCATATCATCACGGTTATCAAGCAACTAGCCAAGATGCTCATTCTCCTCACGCAAGAAGGGAAGCTCGTCACGTACCTCATCTTCGGAGTCGGAGTCCGAGTCGCTCTGGTGACTCTTCTTGCTGCCGAAGCTACGTGCCATGCCGCAGAAGCCATCTCTTGCGAAGCAGCTCAGCCTGTTCAAGTTCTTGGATGACTTCTTGCTCTTGCGCTGATCACCTTCATCTTCGCTGCTACTGGAGCTCGAGGAAGAGTAGGCGGAGTTGGAGTCGACGTCGCTCGCTCCGACCATCGCTCGGGCCTTGCCGCGACTGTCCTTCTTCCTCGATTGTCGCTCGTCCTTGTGCTTGTTCTTGTGCTTGTGCTTGTGATCGCGCCTCGATCGGTACTTGCCCTCCGTCTTCGACCGATTCTTGTAGTTGTCCTTGTTCTCCATCTTCTCGGGGCAGTCGGCGACGAAGTGTCCAGGCTTGCCACACTGAAAGCACGTCCTCGTGTTCCTCTTGTGTTCACCTGGTTCTCGTGTATCCTCTCGAACCTCCTGGTCAATAGCGCCAGCTCGTCCTCTCCAAGTACGTCGAACTCCTCATCTGGCAAAGACATCAAAGAGGACAAAGAGTACATCCTGGTGGATGGGTTAGCGTTAGACTTTGCACCTGAGCCACTGATGAGGGCGAGACTATAAGAGTCAGTCGGACCCTCAAGCTTGGCTGTCATACCACAGTCCACCTCAGCCGACTTGAGCTTCCAGAACAGCTCGTTCACCGTCAGAGTGTCATACTTCTCCAACTCTACAATGGCCTCGAACTTGCCATTTCAAATTGTACGATCCAGAGAGTGCAAGAGCTTAACAGCTCTGTCATGATCATCGTACGGGAGCACGTCCATATTGGCCCTCATGTTGTTCACCACAACCATGAACCGCTGGAATAAGGCATCAATTGACTCACCGGGGAGATGAGTGAAGTTCTCGTACTCTCTCCGGTAAGTCACATACATCCGAGCCTGAACCTGAGCATTTCCAGCGTGAGCATCCTTCAACTGACTCCAAATCCTACAAGCTAGGTCCTCTGTCTGAACCCGATCAAATTCGGACTGACACAAAGCACAAAACAAGTAGTCGACTGCCTTGTTGTTGGCGTCATGCATGTCCCTCGATCCCGGAGCAAGGAAGTTAATCGGATGAACATAAGCTGTGTTCACCGTAACGTCCCAAAGGATCTGACCCTTGCCACGGAGGAACACAGCCATCCGTCTCTGTCACATCTGGTAATTCTTCCCATCGAAGTGCAGAGGACCCGATCCCCATTCCTGGTATGCCATCTTTGGATCTTAGACTGGTTAGAGTCAATAAAGACCCGTAACCGGCTCTGATACCACTCGAAGGACCGGAACGGCGAACCAGAGAGGGGGGAGTGAATGGGAGCCGATAAAAATTCTACTCAAGAATTCGACCTATGAACCGAAGATCACTCGGATACCTCCATAAACTTCTCTTGCCAAATCCACGTAGCCACTGGAGTGCTACTGGAACTCGGAGCAAGATCGAACCAACAGCCTTTGAAAACACACAGCGGAAAACAACACGAACACAGCTGCTAGAATCCAAAACCGGTCAGGTCGGATTCTGAAACCAGTCAGACCGATTCTCTAGGACTTAGCCTCTCACAGGCAGGGGAATCTGGTCAGGCTGGTTTGGCAAACCGGCCAGGCCGGTTTTGTTCAGGAAATCCCCAGAAGACCTTCAAGACCAAAACCTAGCAAAACCACCTCAAGAACCTTCCAACCTTTGAACAAGAAAAGTCATAGCCTAAAAGAGACTATCCTATCCAAAAACTCTTCACAACAGCCCACTGGGGCTAAACCGGTCAGGCTGGTTTTTCCTGGACAGTCGGGAAGAACTCAGCCCGCGGGAAAAACTCAATCTTCTCCTTGATCGATCTCCCGATTCGTTCCACAGATTCAAGTGAGACTTTGGGGATAGCTGGGGTACCTCGTGGGCTACCTTTGGCTAGAAGCTCGGTCCCCAAAACCTACCCAATCAAGAGGAATCGGAAGTCAACCCTCAAGAACACCTTTCCACGAACTCCACCGAAAATCACCAAATCGAAGCCGTTTCGGAGGGTTTGCTGGAGAAAAGTCACCAAGCAAAGAGGCACAAGGTCCTCATATGTGACATCCAACAAGAATCCCTCAAAGAAACGCCCCCAAAACCTCACCACAAAAATCGCCTAGAAAGACTCCGAAAATCACCAAAAAGAGAAAACGGGAGAGACACAATCAAGACTTGAGGAACCACGCCGAATCATCTATACATACCATGAAGGTTCATACAAGGTCTAGCTTGCCTCCCGATCATCCATCCCTCTCTCAAGATCTCACCATGAAGCTCTCAAGCTAGTCCTAGAAATCCTAAGGAAAGTAGGAAGGAAAATAGCAAAGGGAAAATGAGCTAGGGTCCCAAGAGATGGCTGCCATCCTCTCTCTACTTAGTTTATATGGAGGCAACCGAAAGACGAAACTACCCCTATTACATAATACTAGGATACACGCCCTCGAAGGGCACTTTGGGAAATCTTCATCGTAGCACCATCAGACGGATGCCCGGCGACCTCACTTCGCTTAGCCTCGACGCAAGCCTTACGATCCCGACGCGTGTCCTCCGCTTCGAAGCGTCTTGATGCCCTGCGACCCCAAACCGGTCAGACCGATTTCACCAAATGGTCAGATCGGTTTCACCAACCGGTCAGACCGGTTTTGGCCTGACAGCCACACCGAGTCCTCGGCCTTGGCTTTGTGGCTCAGCCAAGCAACCCAGTGGTTTTCTGGTGAACCACTGCAAACCCCGCGAACTTGATGTAGTCTCCGCCAATCACCACTCATGACTTGGCTCCCACGAAGACCCGGCTCGACCTTGGTTTTGAGGCTCAACCAAGAAACCGTCCACGACTTCGTCTTGCTGTTCTTGCCACCATGCGGCCCGCACTTGACCCCGCTAGCCACCGGGTCCCTCAAACAAAGCCTACTTGTCTTCTCCACACCTGGAGGCCTCACCGGCAACAACCTTTCGCGCTTGTTCTTCACCTGCACCACCACTAGTCAAGCCGCAACCTGCACCTGCAATACTTAGCCAAGAGTCAGTCCACACAACGTTGTCAATCACTCATCACACCAGGAAGCGACCATCCACTAGTCCTCGAACCACACACAGGCTCTCACTAATCCTATGCAATGGCACTCCTCTCCTAGAGAGATAGGAGCCCAAAGGCAAAAGAGGAGAAGAAGTGTGTGTCTCTATTCTAACCACCTCCACTTCTATTTATAGGCCTGAGCACCAGCGTGAGAGCACCCCCAAACAACCCCGAAATGGGCTCAAGAACCAATCAGGAAGCACCACGTGGAAGGCCGAGATGAGCTGGCACAAGGTCGGTTCGGCCGACCTGTGGGGTCGGCCGACCCTCTTTGGGCCCCACTCGCCTTGTGCTTTCTTGTGGTGACTGTCAGGTGGGTCCTTAAGGTGGTTCCAGGTGTCCACGCGGTTTTGAGGCGGTTCGGGCACGTTTGTGGGCCATAGAATCCATGTGATGTATGTGTGGCAGCTTTTGATTTGTCGGGTCTTTCTCCTTTGGATTGATGACATCACCAATCCGTGGCACTTTGCATGGCAGCCCCTCATTGGCTGAGGTGGAGAGGCTTGGATTGATGAGGTGGATGGATAAGGTGTGCTTTTGCTCTATTTCTCGTGCAAGTTGCCTGGATTCAAATATACATCACCACCTGTGGAGTTTGTCAATATAAGCCCCTATTCTACTGTGGATGCATACTTCTTGTGTCAAAATGCAAGAGTTGATGGTTATAAATATGACACTTAACAGCCATCAACAGTTGGCACCCTATTCTGGCCTCTTGCAGCACGGACGCACAGTCCACCTCCTTGAGGAGCCAACTAGGAGACGACACGTGGAAGCTTGGCATGAGGGGAACCACCAGGTGTGCGACCGACCTAGGGGTCGGTCGACCCTAGGTCGGTTCCCCTCGGGGCCCACTTCCTCCAGTGGCTTCCAAATGGGTCCCTTGGTGGGTACACAGGTGCGTCTGGTGATTTCTGTCACGTTTCCTTCATGAGTTAGCCCATGGATCCATGTACTTGCTTGTGATTGGTTGAGAGTGTGTTTCCTTGGATTGATGAAGTCATGGATCCATGTCCTTCCCATGTGGTAGTCTCTCATTAGCTGAGCTTGAGATGCTTGGATCATAGGGTGTGCTTTCTCAATCCTTTTTGTGCTAATTTACTTACAATCAAATAATCTCCAAGGACAAGTGGAACTACATTATTCATAACTAAAATGCGTGTAAGAAATGCAAGTGGTGGCCATGGCAGCTTTCTCATGAGCATAGTCATCTAATCTTTTCATCAGGAGATCCATTTTGGCGGTCAGCATATCTACTTCCTTAACAGTATACGTACACCTCTGACGTGGTTGGAGCCGATCATCGCTCCACCCTTTGTTCAAATCATCTTCCAATTAATGCGGTTGCAGCATTGATAGTCAGTGAGAAAATGTCACACCTGTTTTTCCAAAGAAAACCAAGTGCGTAACGATATGTATGCAAAGATCTATTTTCATACATATACTGACATATAAGTGAATACAGAAGCAGTATCATGTAAGAAAAAGGGAGATTATCAAAGTATTATGCTAGATCCTGGAAACGAAGGCTCGAAACATCCACAAGTAGTCGACTGGGGGTTGCGTATGCCTAGCACCAGCAATACCTTCACAACGTCTTCACAGCAGCTTCCTCTTTTTGAGCAACATGTCGTACTCAGTAAGTGTGGGGAAAGTCTGAATGTAAAGGCTTAACAAGGAAAGGCTAACAGGTTAACTGCATTAAGCAATTTTAATTGGTCAAATTTTATTAGCACCTGATTACTAATAAAGTATAAGTATAAGAACATACCATCCCACAATTAGCATAAAGATATACGCCATAAGCATATGGCTAACATAACCAGAAACCACGATTTAAGTCCATCTTCAAGTTCAGTTATCATGTGAGGGTCCAGTCCGCTCTTGACCGTGAGCACGGCTAACCGATTAGTTTTACACTCTGCAGAGGTGTACCTTTCACCACAAGTCGCGTAAAAGTCCCAAAGAACTTTGGACCCAACCATGCGATGCTTGCAAGGCATCAAACCACACTACCAAGGTGTGATTGCATAGGGACGCTACGAGGCCTTTACAAAGAGTGCTCCCATGAGTATTAGTCCATAGTAGCATATCGTAGAGGCTATCTTTCGTACCACACTTCTACTCACGGACGTCAGCCATAGAGTACTTCCATTCCAATACCTATCCAGAATAGAAGAGCCATAAAAGCATTCCTCCGTACCCAAACTACCATGCGAGTAATGTCCACACAAAGACTTCCCTAATTACTCAGCCAAGTCCAGAGCCATATAGTCCTTGTGGTTGCATTGTTGTCCTGGGTGGTTCTCCATGTTCCGATTAAGCATTGTGATCTTGTATTAACCAGATATATATAGCATAAAGCAAGTTCATCATTAATGTTCATTAAAACCACCATAACCCAAGTAGAGAAACAAAGCATAGCTACCCAACATAAAGGTAAACCCAGGTTGACAAGGAATGATAATAAAGACTAGGATAAACCTTAATAGGACCCATCCGTATTAATGCAAAGCAATGCAACAATGATTAATAAAGTTATTGGTACAAAAGAACAAGGACACAAATGCCTTTAACCAAAGTAATGTTGTTGCTCAGAATATTTTCACCTTCAAGCTCTTCAATGCTCTCGAACGATGTTCATTCTACTCGCATCAATCATCGGCACAAGCATACAAAGCAAACAGACAAGCAAACTAAGAACAATACACCAACCAAAAGAAAAGATTTAGAAGATCGTACTAAAGGTAGGCTCGATTCTATGGATTACTAAAGCACACAAACCATGCTTAGAAGGGAAAGGTTTGATTAGATTTATGAAACTATTTGATCCAAGCTAGAACTGGATTTAGAAAGAACTAAAGCTTACACAAGGCTGGATACACACAAGAGAGATACTGAGATAAAGCTGACAGAGAACTTCTAACGAGCTGTTAGCATTTATCAGAAAACAAGACTATGGCTAGGTTTATTTTAATTAGTAAAACATATGTGAAGGGTATTTCAAAAAGAAAATATCCTAAGTTGGAATTAATGTAATATTATATTTTATTTGCAAAGACCGAAGTAAGAACCTAGTCAAATTTTACTTATAAATGTTTATGTATAAACTATACCAATTAAATATTTATTTGGATAAACAACTTATTAAATGAAAAGATCTAAGCGTATAGCTTTATGATTCGGCTTGAACGTCCAAATTATAATTAGAAACTCATTTATGTTGGTATTTAAACAAATTAACATTTATTTATAAAAGCCGGTGTAAAAGCCCAATCAACTTTTAATTAGAAAAGTTAATTAACTATTAAGCAAATTAACATTTGGTCTACGAAAAACCAAGGTAAAGATCTAATTAGATTTTATTTACAAAAGCTTGTGAAATAATCATTAATCAAATTAAAATTTTTTGCCAAATGGTGTAGAACACCATATAGTTTTTAATTAAAAGAAGCATGTAAACTAGGCATTAAACAAAATTAATTTTACATTAATTTTCAGAAAACATACTGAAGGACCGGAAAGGCGAACCAGAGAGGGGGGGAGTGAATGGGAGCCGATAAAAATTCTTCTCGAAGGAAATGGGAACTTGAGGACCATGTGTGGTTCGAGGATCGGTGGATGGTCGCTTCCTGGTGTGATGAGTGATTGACAACGTTGTGTGGACTGATTCTTGGCTGAGTATTGCAGGTGCAGGTTGTGGCTTGACTGGTGTTGGTGCAGGTGAAGAACAAGTGTGAAAGGTCGTTGCCGGTGAGGCCTCCAGGTGTGGAGAAGACAAGTAGGCTTGGTTCGAGGGACCCGGTGGCCAGCGGGGTCAAGTGCGGGCCGCATGGTGGCAAGAAGAACAAGATGAAGTCGGTGGACGGTTTCTTGGTTGAGCCTCAAATCCAAGGTCGAGCCGGGACTTCGTGGGAGCCGAGTCATGAGTGGTGATTAGCGGAGGCTACATCAAGTTCGCGGGGTTTGCAGTGGTTCACCAGAAAACCACTGGGTTACCCGGCTGAGCCACAAAGCCGAGGCCGAAGACCGGGCGTGGCTGTCTGGCCAAAACCAGCCTGACCGGTTTGGGAAATCGGTCTGATCGGTTTGGGAAACCGGTCTGACCGGTTTGGGGTCGCAGGGCGCCGGAAGCTTTGAAGCAGAGGACACGCGTCGGGATCGCAAGGCTTGCGTCGAGGCTAAGCGAAGTGCGGTCGCCGGGCATCCGTCCAATGGTGTTGCGAAGACAATTTCCCAAAGTGCCCTTGGTGGGCGTGTATCCTAGTTCAGGCTTTAGGGGTATTTTTGTTTTTCGGCTTGCCTCCATATAACCCAAGTGGTGAGAGGATGGCAGCCATCTCTTGGAACCCTAGCTCATTTTCCCTTTGCTATTTTCCTTCCTATTTTCTTTAGGATTTCTAGGACTAGCTTGAGAGCTTCATGGTGAGATCTTGTGAGAGGGAAGGATGATCGGGCGGAAGCTAGACCTTGTATGAACCTTCATGGTATGTATAGATGATTCGGTGTGGTTCCTCAAGGCTTGATTGTGTTCTTCCCGTTTTCCCTTTTTGGTGATTTTCGGAGCCTTTTCTTGGAATTTCTGTGGGGAAGTTCTGGGGGCGTTTCTTTGAGGGATTCGTTGGATGTCACATATGAGGACCTTGTGCCTCTTTGCTTGGTGATCTTGCTCCAACAAACCCTCTGAAACGGCTTCAATTTGGTGGTTTTCGGTGGAGTTCATGGGAAGGTGTTCTTGAGGGTTGACTTCCGATTCCTCTTGATTGAGTAGGTTTTGGGGACCGAGCTTCTAGCTAAAGGTAGCCCACGAGGTACCCTAGCTATCCCCAAAGTCTCACTTGAATCCGTGGAATGAATCGGGAGATCGATCGAGGTGAAGGAGAGGTTTTTCCCGCGGGCTGAGTTCTTCCCGACTGCCTGGGCAAAACCGGCCTGACCGGTTTTCCAAACCGGTCTGACCGGTTTACCTCCAGTGGGCTGTCGAGAGGAGGTTTTGAATAGGAGAGTCTCATTCAAGCTATGGTTTTTCTTGTTCAAAGGTTGAAGGGTTCTTGAGGTATTATGGGTAGGTTTGGTCTCGAAGGTCTTTTGGGGATTTCCTGGACAAAACCGGCCTGACCGGTTTCCCCTGCCTGTGAGAGGCTAAGTCCTAGAAGATCGGTCTGACCGGTTTCAGAAATCGACCTGACCGGTTTTGGTTGCCAGCAGCAGTTTCGAGTTGTTTTCCGCTGCGTGTTTCGAGTGGCTGTTGGTTGGATCTTGCTCCTAGGTCTAGTAGCACTCCAGTGGCTACGTGGATTTGGCAAGAGAAGTTTGTGGAGGTGTTCGAGTGATTTTGGGTTCATAGGCCGAATTCTTGAGTAGAATTTTTATCGGCTCCCATTCACTCCCCCCTCTCTGGTTCGCCGTTCCGGTCCTTCAAGTGGTATCAGAGCCGGTCACGGGTCTTGATTGACTCTATCCAGTCTAAGATCCAAAGATGGCGTACTAGGAACGGGGATCGGGCCCTCCACACTTCCGTGGCAAAAACTACCAGATGTGGCAGAGGCGGATGGCGGCGTTCCTCTGCGGTAAGGGTCAGATCCTTTGGGATGTTACGGTGAACACATCTTATGTTCATCCGATTAACTTCCTTGCTCCGAGATCGAGGGACATGTTCGACGCCAACAACAAGGTGATCGACTACTTGTTTCATGCTCTGTGTCAATCCGAATTCGATCGGGTTCAGACAGAGGACCTAGCTTGTAGGATTTGGTTGGAGCTAAAGAATGCTCATGCTGGGAATGCTGAGGTTCAGGCACGGTTGTATGCGACCTACCGGAGAGAGTACGAGAACTTCACTCATCTCCCCGGTGAGTCTATTGATGCCTTGTTCCAGCGGTTCACGGTGGTTGTGAACAACATGAGGGCCAATGTCGACGTCCTCCCGTACGATGACCATGATAGAGCTGTGAAGCTCTTACACGCGCTGGATCATACCGTGTGGGATGGAAAGGTCGAGGCCATTCTTGAGTCTGAGAAGTACACCACTCTGATGGTGAACGAGCTATTCTCGAAGCTTAAGTCTGCTGAGGTTGATCGTGGTTTGACAGCCCGTCTTGAGAGCCCGACTGATTCCCATAGTCTTGCTCTCGTCGGTGGCAAAGTGGCTAAGTCTAACGCTAACGCATCCTCCAGGATGTAGTCTCTATCTTCTTTGATGTCTTTGCCAGACGAGGAGTTCGACGTGCTTGGAGAGGACAAGCTGGCATTGCTGACCAGGTGGTTCGAGAGGCTGCACGAGAACCGGGTGAACACGAGGAGAACAGTACGGACGTGCTTTCAGTGCGGCAAGCCGGGACACTTTGTCGCCGACTGTCCGGAGAAGACGGAGAACAAGGACGGCTACAAGGACGGCTACAAGCACCGGTCGAACAAGGATGGCAAGTACCGATCAAGGCACGATCACAAGCACAAGAACAAGCACAAGGACGAGCGACGGTCGAGGAAGAAGGACGGCCGCGGTAGGAAGGCCCGAGCGATAGTCGGAGTGAGCGACATCGAGTCCAGCTTCGCCTACTCTTCCTCGAGCTCGAGTAGCAGTGAAGATGAAGGTGATCGGCACAAGAACAAAAAGTCATCCAAGAATTTGAGCGGGCTGAGCTGCTACGCGAGAGATGGCTTCTGCGGCATGGCTCGTAGCTCCGGCAGCAAGAAGAGTCACCAGAGCGACTCGAACTCTGACTCTGAGGATGAGGTACGTGACGAGCTTCCCTTCTTGCGTGAGGAGAACGAGCGTCTTGGCAAGTTGCTTGATAATCGTGATGACATGCTTAGAGAGACCAAGAAGATGAGGAAAGAGCTTAAGGCCTCACTAGAAGATGCTAGGAACCGAGTAGCTGAGCTAGAAACCCAGAACCTTGATGCCAAGCTTGAGATTGATTCGCTTAAGGCTTCACCTGTGCTTTCTGATGAGATTGATTGTTGTGATTGCTCTGTGTACCTAGCTGATCTTACTGCCCTTAAGGATAAGCATGCTTCTACTTGTGATGAACTAGATGTGCTTAGGGTTGAAGTGGCTGAGCTTAAGTCTAGACCTGCTTTGCTAGGTGCTTGCACTTCTTGCCCTGTTTTGCATGGAAAGATTGATGAGATGCATGCTTACACTGTTTCGCTTGAGGCTAAGTTGAAAGAGCCTATTCCCACTTCTTGCTCTACTTGTGAAGTGCATGCTTTGAAGAATCTGGAACTTGCACATTATGTTGATCGCTTGCAGGATGAGAATGATGAGTTGAGGAAAATGATGGGTTGGTTGTCGGGTCATGAACCACAGCTTAGGATGATGATAAAGGCATACAAGCGCTATGATGGGCAAGCGCTTGGTTCGGAGAAGGTTGGAGAGTGTAGTGGTGAGGGAGGAGAGAAGATTGGTGATATCCTAGCTCCACCAAAACCCTTTCACAAAAATGCCTATGCTCCTAAGCCCAACCCACTGAGAAACAAACTTGACACCACTCCAGATCCACCCATATTCCCTCACCCAAAAAATGACTTCCAAAAACCAGTGAAGTTTGTGAGTCCTAATGAGAAGGTGGTTGGAGAGAAGAAGGGTGAGAAGTCAAGTGAGGGGAAACCGAGTGAGCAACCCAACCAAAACCAAAGCCAAAACCAATCCGGTTTCATTGTGACTATTGTGGGAGAGATGGTCACATAGGGGAGTTTTGCTTCAAGAGGAAGCGAGAGGAGAGGATGGCTAAGGAGTGGGCAAACAAGGACAGGTACAACTCATCTCATGGTGTGCCTGAGTCTCGTATGCCACTGCCTAGGGGTAAGGCCATTGTTCGCACAGTTCCGGCTTGGAGAGACAAGAGTGCTTTGGGTGGAAGGGACCCTGCTGGAGGAATTAAATCGGCCAGACCGGTTTGGAAACCAGTCAGACCGGTTTGGGCTGCTCGTACAGCGAAACCGGTCAGACAGATTCCAGAACCGGTCAGACCGGTTTGGAGCCAGCAGGGTGACCAATTTGGTTTTCGTGCTCGGGATGAGGCTTGGTTTAGGTCCTTCGGTCGTGGTCCAGATGGTTGGTCTGGTGAGTTTGCAGGTGGTCAGTTTGCTAGACGTTCTCCACCTCGTGCTCAATACGAGGGAGGAAGGAGTCGTTGCTTTGAGATGGAGAGGAGGAACGGTCCACGGTCTTCCTTTCGTGGTTTTCGTTCTCGTCCAGCTAGACAGGGGTGGTTCTCTAGTGGTGGTTCTCGTGGTGGTTTTCGTGGTGGTAGCTTTGATAGGCATGATGATTTGGATTGTGCTAACCCCACTTTGGAGCAAATGGCTCGGCACTGGTTTTACTATTTTGGTACTAACCCCAGTGCAGAGTTGTTTGTTCACTCACGTGCTCGTTTTTGAATTTCAGGTGGGAGACTTGAGGAATGTTTGGTTGATTGACTCCGGTTGCTCGAGGCATATGACCGGAGACAAGGGGTGGTTCTCAAGTCTCATCCCGGTGGTGTCCAAGACATACATCACTTTTGGGGACAATGGGCGAGGACGTGTGCTTTCAGAAGGTGAGATTAAGGTAAGTGACAAGGTCACTCTCAGGCGTGTTGCTCTTGTTCAATCGCTCGGGTTCATTTTGATTTCGGTGTCCCAGCTTTTGGATGAGGGCTTTGAGGTGTTGTTTCGGCCTAGTGGTTCTCGGATTTTGGATTCTCGAGGGGACCTAGTTTGCATGGTCGTTCCCGAGGGTCAAGTGTTCCGAGCGGATTTTTCTCAGTCTTCTGGTATGGAGCGTTGTTTTTTGGCTGGCTCTTCGAGTGAGTTGTGGAAGTGGCATAGGAAGTTGGGTCACTTAAGCTTTGACCTTTTGTCTCGCTTGAGTAAACTCAATTTGGTCCGAGGATTGCCACGGCTGAGGTTTGAAAAAGAGTTGGTTTGTGCGCCGTGTCGGCATGCTAAGATGGTAGCTGCTTCCCATCCACCCCTCACCGATGTGATGACGGAGCATCCATGCGAGCTGCTCCATATGGACCTTGTTGGCCCAGCCCGTGTGCGATCCGTGGGTGGGAAGTGGTACGTTCTGGTTGTGGTGGACGACTACTCTCGGTATGCTTGGGTTTTCTTTCTTGAGGAGAAACGGGAGACGTTTGGTTTTGTTCGAGATCTTGTCTTGAGGTTAAAGAACGAGTGGCACGGAGATGCCATACGAGCGATCCGCAGTGACAATGGCTCGGAATTTAAAAACTCTCGCTTCGAAACCTTTTGCCATGACTTGGGTCTTGAACACCAGTTTTCGAGTCCGTATACGCCTCCCCAGAATGGCGTGGTGGAAAGGAAAAACAGAACCTTGTGCGAGATGGCTCGGACGATGCTCGATGAGCGTAGGACTCCGAGGAGGTTCTGGGCTCAGGCGGTGAATAACGCGTGCTATGTGTCGAACAGGATTTACCTCAGGGTGCACAAGAAGAAAACATGCTATGAGTTGATGCACGGTCGCACACCCAAGGTGAGTCATTTCCATGTGTTTGGGTGCAAATGCTTCATCCTGAAGAAAGGTAAGAAGTTGGATGAGTTCGAGGCTAGGTCTGTCGATGGCATTTTCTTTGGTTACATGTCTCATTCTAGAGCCTTTCGGGTGCTCAACCTTGAAACTAACCAAATCGTGGAGACATGCGAGGTTACCTTCGACGAGACATAGCCACGTAGTCAGCTTGTTTTTGAGTGTGCAGGTGACGACGAACTTGGCGAGGAGATTTTCCAGGAGGAGGAGCATGAACATGGAGATGATGAAGATGGCGGTGTGGTACCCGCGGCTGAGCATGTACCTACTACTTCGACTACGGTGGTGGACGGCCCTTCTCCCACACCTACAACGACAAACCCAGATCAAGGTGAAGCTGCTGTTGAGGGGGAGGTAGCATCAAGGCGAGAACCTCCCCGGCGAGTTCTGAAGGACCGATTAGGCGAACCAGAGAGGGGGGGAGTGAATGGGAGCCGATAAAAATTCTTCTCGAAGGAGATGAGAACTCCAACAAGACGAACACGGCTTCCAACTCACGTCTCCGACCCAACTACCCAAGTTGGTCAAGACCACGCAGCCACTGGAGTGCTACTGGTCCTAGGAACCAACACTCAACCTTCCTAGCCAAAACTCACCAAAACACACAGCGGAAACTTGCACGGCTTGCTGCCTGTGCTACACCGGTCAGACCGATGGCCTGCGCCGGTCAGACCGGTGACACCGGTCAGACCGGTGGACAGAGCCGGTCAGGCCGATGGCTACAGCAGCCGCACAGCAAACGTTCCAGGAAGCCTCAGTGAATCCTCTAGGCCCTGGAACAAAAACCACCACGAAACACAACCTGTGAGGAAGAAGAACCCCTCACAAATCCTAGCAAAACAACTCCAAACACTCCAAGAACTGAACAGCAGGATCACGGGACAAAACCACACGGACAAGGCTGTTCCCCGAGACAAAAACCCACCAAGGGCTAGCACCGGTCAGACCGGTCAAGAGCACCGGTCAGACCGGTCGTGCCTGGGCAGCTCGGGATGAACAGCGCCCGCGAGTCAACTCCTCCAAATCCAACTCCCGATCTCCCGATTCGCTCCACGGTTTTGCACAAGACTTTGGGGATAGTAGGAACACCTCATGGGTACTCCATAGCCAAGATTTGGTCCACCAAAACTTGTCAAATCAAGAGGAATCGAAGGAATCCCACCAAGAACGCCTCTAACCCTAGAGCCACGAAAACCCCAAAATCGAGCCCCTTTTGCTCACGGATTTGGAAGGGGAATCAAAGGGAAAAGAACCACGAAGGGTTCATGCATACATCCCCCACCAAATCCCAAAGAGAAAGGCCTCGAAATCGCTCCAAGAAAATCACCAAGAAAGGGCTCCGAAAATCACCAAAAAGGAGAAACGGGAAAGACACATCCAAGCCTTGAGGAACCACGCCGAATCATCTATACATACCAAAGAGGTTCATACAAGGTCTAGCTTGCCGCCCGATCATCCTTCCCTCTCACAAGATCTCACCATGAAGCTCTCAAGCTAGTCCTACGAAAATCCTAAGAAAATAGGAAGGAAAATAGGAAAACCAAATGAGCTAGGGTTCCAAGAGATGGCTGCCATCCTCTCACCACTTGGGTTATATGGAGGCAACCGAAAGACTAAAATACCCTTACTAGCTAACTAGGGATACATGCCCCTCGAGGGCGAAATTGGAAGTCTTTGTCTTCGCACCATCGGACGGATGCCCAGCGACCGCAAACTTGCTTAGCCTCGACGCAAGCCTTGCGATCCCGACGCGTGTCCTCCGCTTCGAAGATTCCGGACTGCGTCGTCGCACACCGGTCAGACCGGTGCTCCTCACCGGTCAGACCGGTACCCACCGGTCAGACCGGTCAGACCCACCGGTCAGACCGGTCTGGAGCTGCTGCACCTCCGTCTTCGGTTCTTCGGTCTTGGCTTTGTGGATCAACCAAGGAACCCAGTGGTTTTCTGGTGAACCACCGGAAACCCCGCGAACTAGGTGTAGCCTCCGCCAATCACCACTCATGACTCGGCTCCCACGTAGTCCCGGCTCGATCTTGGTTTTGAGGCTCAACCAAGAAACCGTCCATGACTTCATCTTGCCGTTCTTGCCACCATGCGGCCCGCACTTGACCCCGCTGGCCACCGGGTCCCTCGAACCAAGCCTACTTGTCTTCTCCACACCTGGAGGCCTCACCGGCAACGACCTTTCACGCTTGTTCTTCACCTGCACCTGCACCAGTCAAGTCGCAACCTGCACCTGCAATACTTAGCCAAGAATCAGTCCACACCACGTTGTCAATCACTCATCACACCAGGAAGCGACCATCCACCGGTCCTCGAACCACACCTGGCTCTCAATCTCCCCCTTGATGAGTGCATTGACAACACACACGTTTTGGTAACCAAGAGAAAAGGAAAAGAAAAGAAACGACTAAAAGAAACTCCAACAAGCGATCGAAAGCCAAAGAAAAGGCAAAGAGCAAGATCACTTGAAGAAGACAAGTCTCGGACCCCTTAGGCAAGGGCAACGGCTCAACACATCCGAGACAAAACATGCTCAAGCAAAGAGCACAAACCATCAAACCAAAGCTCGAAAACCACAAAGAGCTCCCCCTGCACACATGCAAGCTCCCCCTGAACCGATGCAACTCCCCCTGGACAAATGCATGCGAACCACTTCACAAAACAGAGCAGCTGCAACAGCTCAGCTCTGACCGGTCAGACCGGTAGACACCACCGGTCAGACCGGTGGGCAACATGTGAACAGGACCAGCACTCTGACCGGTCAGACCGGTGACCTCAACCGGTCAGACCGGTGCACAACAGAGCCCAAAAATAGCTCGAAACCACCTGAAAACCTTCCAAATGCATTCAGTAGGCCAAAACATGCTCAAACTTCTCCCCCTTGTTGACAATGCATGAATCAAGCCAAAAATGCAAACAGTGCAACCTAGAGCTTCTCAAATAGACAAAATTCAACATAGGATGCTACACATGTCCAAACGAGCAAGTTAGATACTCTATAGCTTCGTAAAGACATAAACTTCATGATCACCAAGTTTCACAACCATTGGGCGAAGCTAAGATAGAATTTAGCAATTTTGCGAAAAATTACCCTCTCATGAGCAAAGTCCTAAACATGAGCAAAACATGTCAAAATGGCAAAGCCACACAAACTTCATGCTAGGACAACCATTCTAAGCATAAGACCATCATAAACACCCACAAGCACCTCATGTCATGTCAAAGCCACCGAGCCATGTGCCTACTTCTATATATGAGACTTCTCATTGGTAGGCATCATGCAACGATTTAGCACCCAAAGCAAATTAAAATTAGCACATATGACATGGGAGCACATTTTTCAAGCAATTTACATTTCATTTTCAGATTTATAATTGGTACATGAAATGTCTTTGCGACAAAAAGGAACTTATGCCCCTCCACAAGATGAAGCATGGGGGCTAAACATTCATGATGGCAAATGAGCCTTTGGCCCCATATGATCAAAATAAGCTATCCAACCACAAATTAAGCATAGCCAAGCCACTAAAACATGTCAAGATCCTGTAAAGGCATTTACTCACAAGAGAGCATATATATGAAATTTTTCAAAAACATAGCCATCATGGATACAAACCAAGATTATCAAGAGCTAAGCCAAAACTAACCATAGCTTACCAAATTAGCTCACAAAGACATATATGTCATTCCATGGTGAACAATGTGTATAGGAGAAGCCTTTCCTAAACAATGCATATGATACAAAATGCATGCAACCTAAGATACAAAGATGCCTATACATCATGCTACATATGCCATGCCAAATGCAAGAAATGCACAAAGGAAAGCTATACATATGCTACAAAGGAGCTCCCACACGCCAACTCAAGAAATCAAGCAAACACCAAGCTCCCCCCGCAAACGAGTGAAAGTTGCTTGATCTAGGGGTTTGGTGAAAATATCGGCTAGTTGTTCATGTGTGGGTACATGGATCAAAGCTATCTTCCCTTTCTCTACGTTGTCTCTCAGAAAATGATACCTCACTTCTATGTGCTTGGTTTTGGAATGGAGCACTGGGTTCTTTGCAACGCTTATGGCACTAGTGCTATCACATTGAAGTGGGACATGGGTATACTCCTCACCAAAGTCACTCATGGTGTATGTGATCCAAAGGAGCTGAGAGCAACAACTAGCTGCGGCCACATACTCTGCCTCGGTAGTGGATTGAGCAACACTCGACTGTTTGCGGGAAGACCAAGATACCAAAGAAGAACCCAAGAACTGGCAAGTCCCAGAAGTGGACTTCCTATCCAACCGACACCCGGCAAAATCCGCGTCTGAAAATCCATGAAGCGCCAAAGAAGAAGACGCAGAGTACCAAAGGCCGAAGTCGGGAGTGTGTCGCAAATACCTGAAAATGCGCTTGACTGCTTGCCGATGCGAAGTCCTCGGAGAAGCTTGAAAACGAGCGCACAGACACACCGAGAATTGAATGTCCGGCCTCGTCGCCGTCAAGTAGAGGAGTGACCCGATCATGCTCCGGTACTCCTTCTGGTCCACGTGTTCACCTTCCTCGTCCGCATCAAGAACTGTAGTCGTACTCATAGGCGTCGCCATGGCCTTGGAGTCCTCCATCTTGAACTTCCTCACAATGTCCTTGGTGTACTTAGCTTGGTGCACAAATGTTCCTTCCTTTGATTGCTTGATTTGTAGCCCGAGGAAGAACTGCAACTCGCCCATCATGCTCATCTCAAATTCCCTGCTCATGTCTTCTGCAAACCTTGCAACAAGAGAGTTAGACGAGCCACCAAAGACAATATCATCCACGTATACCTGCACAATCAGGATATCTCTGTCCTGCCTGAGGAGAAACAAGGTCTGGTCGACCTTCCCCATCTCAAACCCTCTCTCAAACAGGAACCCCCTCAACCTACCATACCAAGCTCTAGGCGCCTGCTTCAACCCATACAGCGCCTTCCTCAACTTGTATACCCGGTGAGGGTACTTCTCACTCTCAAACCCCGGTGGTTGCCTCACAAACACCTCTTCCTCCAACACACCGTTCAGGAAAGCACTCTTCACATCCATCTGGTACAACTTGAACCCTTTAGCCACGGAAAAAGCTAGAAGGATCTTGATCGCCTCCAAACGAGCTACAGGAGCGAAAGTCTCCTCGTAATCGATCCCCTCTTTCTGACTGTACCCCTGAGCAACAAGTCTCGACTTGTTTCTCACCACTTCTCCTTTCTCTCCCTCTTTATTTTTCCACACCCATTTTGTCCCAATCGGCTTACACCCTGGGGGAGGGTCAACCAACACCCAAACTTGGTTCCTCTCAAAATTCTCCAACTCCTCATGCATCGAGTTAACCCAATTATGATCAGATAACGCATGTCCAATGTCTTTGGGCTCAAAAGTGGCAACAAAAGCAGCATGAGCGAAATGAGAATTGTTCCGAACCCTCGACCGTGTAGTACGTTCATTCATGTCGCCGATGATTCTCGAAGCTGGGTGATCCACTTGCACTCGTCGGGGAGGTTCTCGCCTTGATGCTACCTCCCCCTCAACAGCAGCTTCGCCTTGATCTGGGTTTGTCGTTGTAGGTGTGGGAGAGGGTCCATTCTCGATCGTCGTCGAAGTAGTAGGTACATGTTCAGCCACGGGCATCACACCGCCATCTTCACCATCTCCATGTTCATGCTCCTCCTCCTGAAAGATCTCCTCGCCAAGTTCGTCGTCACCTGCACACTCAAAAACAAGCTGACTACGTGGCTGTGTCTCGTCGAAGGTTACCTCGCAAGTCTCCACGATTTGGTTAGTTTCAAGATTGAGCACACGAAATGCTCTAGAATGAGATGCATAACCAAAGAAAATACCATCGACAGACCTAGCCTCGAACTTGTCCAACTTCTTCCCTTTCTTCAGAATGAAGCATTTACAACCAAAGACATGGAAGTGACTCACCTTGGGTGTGCGACCGTGCATCAACTCGTAACAGGTTTTCTTCTTGTGAACCCTGAGGTAGATCCTGTTCGACACATGGCACGCGGTATTGACCGCCTCAGCCCAGAACCTTCTCGGAGTCCTATGCTCGTCGAGCATCGTCCGAGCCATCTCGCACAAGGTCCTGTTTTTCCTTTCCACCACGCCATTCTGGGGAGGCGTATACGGACTCGAAAACTGATGTTCAAGACCCAAGTCATGGCAAAAAGTTTCGAAGCGAGAGTTTTTGAATTCCGAGCCATTGTCACTGCGGATCGCTCGTATGGCATCTCCGTGCCTCTCGTTTCTTAACCTCAAGACAAGATCTCGAACAAAACCAAATGTCTCCCCCTTCTCCTCAAGAAAGAACACCCACGCATACCGAGAGTAGTCATCCACTACAACAAGGACATACCACTTCCCACCCGCAGATCGCACACGAGCTGGGCCAACAAGGTCCATATGGAGCAGCTCGCATGGACGCTCAGTCATCACATCGGTGAGAGGCGGGTGAGAAGAGGCTACCATCTTGGCATGCCTACACGGCGCACAAACCAACTCTTTCTCAAACCTCAATCGTGGCAATCCTCGGACCAAATTGAGTTTACTCAAGCGAGACAAAAGGTCAAAGCTCACGTGACCCAACTTCCTATGCCACTTCCACAACTCACTCGAAGAACCAGCCAAGAAGCAACGCTCCACACCAGAAGACTGAGAAAAATCAGCTCGGAACACCTGACCCTCGGGAACGACCATGCAAACAAGATCCCCCCGAGAATCTAAAATCCGAGAACCACCAGGCCGAAACAACACCTCAAAACCCTCATCCAACAACTGAGACACAGAAAGCAAATTGTATCCAAGCGATTGAACAAGAGCAACACGCCTGAGAGTGATCTTATCGCTTACCTTAATCTCACCTTCTGACAGCACACGCCCTCGCCCATTGTCCCCAAAGGTGATGTACTTCTTTGTCACCACCGGGACGAGACTTGAGAACCACCCCTTGTCTCCGGTCATATGCCTCGAGCAACCGGAGTCAATCAACCAAATGTTCTTCAAGTCTCCCACCTGAAATTCAAAAGCGAGCACGTGAGTGAACAAACGACTCAGCACTGGGGTTAGTACCAAAAGAGTAAAACCAGTGCCGAGCCATTTGCTCCAAAGTGGGGTTAGCACAAACCAAATCATCACGCCTATCAAAGCTACCACCACGGTAACCACCACGAGGGAACCAACCCTCTCTAGCTGGAGGAGAACGAAAACCACGAAAGGGAAACCGTGGATCGTACCTCCGCTCCATCTCAAAGCTACGACTCTTCTCACCCTCGTATTGAGCACGAGGTGGAGAACGCCTAGCAAACTGACCACCTGCAAACTTTCCAGACCAACCACCAGAACCACGACCTCCAGAACCAAACCGAGCATCCTCACGAGCACGAAACCTGACTTGCTGTCTGCCCAGACCTGCACCGGTCTGACCGGTGTAGTACACCGGTCTGACCGGTGTGGCTCGGCCAGCAGCAACACCTGCAGCCTTCCGGTCTCCCCAAGCCGGAACCGTCCTCACAATCGCCTTGGCCCTGGGCATCTGCATACGAGGCTCAGGTACACCATTAGAGGGGTGGTACCTGTCCCTGTTAGCCCACTCTCTAGCCATTCTCTCCTCACGCTTCCTCTTGAAGCAAAACTCATCCTTGTGACCATCTCTCCCACAATACCCACAATGGAACTTTATGGGCTGTGGCTTAGGCTTAGGCTTGGGTTGGGGCTGCCCACTCGGCTTCTCACCCTTCTTCTCTCCTTCCTCACCTCCCTTTGGGCTCACAAACTTCACCGGTTTCTGAAAATCATTTGTTGGGTGAGGGAATATGGGTGGATCTGGAGTAGTGTCAAGTTTATTTCTGAGATGGTTGGGCTTGGGCTCAAACTTGTTCTTGTGTCTGTTTGGTGGTGGGATAGGAATCTCTCCAACTCTCTCAACTCCCTCACCACAGTTCTCTCCAAGCTTGTCAGCCCCAAGTGCCTGACCATCATAGCGTTTGAAAGCCGCTATCATGATACCGAGCTGAGGCTCCTGACCCGACAACCAGCTCATACATTTTCTCAGCTCATCATTTTCATCCTGCAGGCGATCAACATAATGTGCAAGCTCCAAATTCTTAACCGCATGCAATTCACAAGTAGAGCAAGAAGTGGGAATAGGCTCTTTCAACTTAGCCTCAAGCGAAACAGTGTAAGCATGCATCTCATCAATCTTTCCATGCAAAACAGGGCAAGAAGTGCAAGCACCTAGCAAAGCAGATCTAGACTTAAGCTCAGCCACTTCAACCCTAAGCATATCTAGTTCATCACAAGTAGAAGCATGCTTATCCTTAAGAGCAGTAAGATCAGCTAGGTACACAGAGCAATCACAACAATCAATCTCATCAGAAACCACAGGAGAAGCCTTAAGCGAATCAATCTCAAGCTTAGCATCTAGGTTCTGGGTTTCTAGCTCAGCCACACGGTTCCTAGCATCTTCTAGTGAGGCCCTAAGCTCTTTCCTCATCTTCTTGGCCTCTCTAAGCATGTGATCGCGGTTATCAAGCAAGTCAACCAACTCATCATTCTCCTTGCACAAAGAAGAGAGCTCATCACATACCTCATCCTCGGAGTCAGAGTCCGAGTCACTCTGGTGGCTCTTCTTGCTGCCGGAGCTACGGGCCATGCCGCAGAAGCCATCTCTCGCGAAGCAGCTCAACCCGCTCAAGTTCCTGGATGACTTCTTGTTCTTGCGCCGATCACCTTCATCTTCACTGCTACTCGAGCTTGAGGAAGAGTAGGCGGAGCTGGAGTCGACGTCGCTCGCTCCGACCATTGCTCGGGCCTTCCTGCCGCGGCCATCCTTCTTCCTCGACCGTCGCTCGTCCTTGTGCTTGTTCTTGTGCTTGTGATCGCGCCTCGATCGGTACTTGCCATCCTTGCTCGATCGGTGCCTGTAGCCGTCCTTGTAGCCGTCCTTGTTCTCCATCTTCTCCGGGCAGTCGGCAACGAAGTGTCCTGGCTTGCCGCACTGAAAGCACGTCCGTGCTGTCCTCCTCGTGTTCACCCGGTTCTCGTGCAGCCTCTCGAACCGCCTGGTCAGCAACGCCAGCTCGTCCTCTCCAAGCACGTCGAACTCCTCATCTGGCAAAGACATCAAAGAAGACAGAGAGTACATCCTGGAAGATGCGTTAGCGTTAGACTTAGCTCCTTTGCCACTGACGAGAGCGAGACTATGAGAATCAGTCGGGCTCTCGATCTTGGCTGTCATACCACGGTCCAACTCAGCCGACTTGAGCTTCGAGAACAGCTCGTTCACCGTCAAGGTGTCATACTTCTCGGACTCAACAATAGCCTCAAACTTCCCGTCCCATACGATACGATCCAACGAGTGCAAGAGCTTCACGGCTCTATCATGATCATTGTATGGGAGGACGTCCACATTGGCTCTCATGTTGTTCACAACGACCGTAAATCGCTGGAAAAGGGCATCGACGGACTCGCCGGAGAGATGAGTGAAGTTCTCGTACTCTCTCCGGTAAGTCGCGTACATCCGAGCCTGAACCTGAGCATTCCCAGCATGAGCATCCTTCAACTGCTCCCAAATCCTACAAGCTAAGTCCTCTGTCTGAACCCGATCGAATTCAGGCTGACACAGAGCACGAAACAAGTAGTCGACAGCCTTGTTGTTGGCTTCGAACATATCCCTCGATCCTGGAGCAAGGAAGTTCATCGGATGAACATAAGCTGTGTTCACCGTGACATCCCAAAGGATCTGACCCTTTCCGCGGAGGAACGCCGCCATCCGCCTTTGCCACATCTGGTAGTTCTTCCCATCGAAGTGCGGAGGACCCGAACCCCGTTCCTGGTACGCCATCTTTGGATCTTAGACTGGTAAGAGTCAATAAAGACCCGAACCGGCTCTGATACCAATTGAAGGACCGATTAGGCGAACCAGAGAGGGGGGGAGTGAATGGGAGCCGATAAAAATTCTTCTCGAAGGAGATGAGAACTCCAACAAGACGAACACGGCTTCCAACTCACGTCTCCGACCCAACTACCCAAGTTGGTCAAGACCACGCAGCCACTGGAGTGCTACTGGTCCTAGGAACCAACACTCAACCTTCCTAGCCAAAACTCACCAAAACACACAGCGGAAACTTGCACGGCTTGCTGCCTGTGCTACACCGGTCAGACCGATGGCCTGCGCCGGTCAGACCGGTGACACCGGTCAGACCGGTGGACAGAGCCGGTCAGGCCGATGGCTACAGCAGCCGCACAGCAAACGTTCCAGGAAGCCTCAGTGAATCCTCTAGGCCCTGGAACAAAAACCACCACGAAACACAACCTGTGAGGAAGAAGAACCCCTCACAAATCCTAGCAAAACAACTCCAAACACTCCAAGAACTGAACAGCAGGATCACGGGACAAAACCACACGGACAAGGCTGTTCCCCGAGACAAAAACCCACCAAGGGCTAGTACCGGTCAGACCGGTCAAGAGCACCGGTCAGACCGGTCGTGCCTGGGCAGCTCGGGATGAACAGCGCCCGCGAGTCAACTCCTCCAAATCCAACTCCCGATCTCCCGATTCGCTCCACGGTTTTGCACAAGACTTTGGGGATAGTAGGAACACCTCATGGGTACTCCATAGCCAAGATTTGGTCCACCAAAACTTGTCAAATCAAGAGGAATCGAAGGAATCCCACCAAGAACGCCTCTAACCCTAGAGCCACGAAAACCCCAAAATCGAGCCCCTTTTGCTCACGGATTTGGAAGGGGAATCAAAGGGAAAAGAACCACGAAGGGTTCATGCATACATCCCCCACCAAATCCCAAAGAGAAAGGCCTCGAAATCGCTCCAAGAAAATCACCAAGAAAGGGCTCCGAAAATCACCAAAAAGGAGAAACGGGAAAGACACATCCAAGCCTTGAGGAACCACGCCGAATCATCTATACATACCAAAGAGGTTCATACAAGGTCTAGCTTGCCGCCCGATCATCCTTCCCTCTCACAAGATCTCACCATGAAGCTCTCAAGCTAGTCCTACGAAAATCCTAAGAAAATAGGAAGGAAAATAGGAAAACCAAATGAGCTAGGGTTCCAAGAGATGGCTGCCATCCTCTCACCACTTGGGTTATATGGAGGCAACCGAAAGACTAAAATACCCTTACTAGCTAACTAGGGGTGCATGCCCCTCGAGGGCGAAATTGGAAGTCTTTGTCTTCGCACCATCGGACGGATGCCCAGCGACCGCAAACTTGCTTAGCCTCGACGCAAGCCTTGCGATCCCGACGCGTGTCCTCCGCTTCGAAGATTCCGGACTGCGTCGTCGCACACCGGTCAGACCGGTGCTCCTCACCGGTCAGACCGGTCAGACCCACCGGTCAGACCGGTCTGGAGCTGCTGCACCTCCGTCTTCGGTTCTTCGGTCTTGGCTTTGTGGATCAACCAAGGAACCCAGTGGTTTTCTGGTGAACCACCGGAAACCCCGCGAACTAGGTGTAGCCTCCGCCAATCACCACTCATGACTCGGCTCCCACGTAGTCCCGGCTCGATCTTGGTTTTGAGGCTCAACCAAGAAACCGTCCATGACTTCATCTTGCCGTTCTTGCCACCATGCGGCCCGCACTTGACCCCGCTGGCCACCGGGTCCCTCGAACCAAGCCTACTTGTCTTCTCCACACCTGGAGGCCTCACCGGCAACGACCTTTCACGCTTGTTCTTCACCTGCACCTGCACCAGTCAAGTCGCAACCTGCACCTGCAATACTTAGCCAAGAATCAGTCCACACCACGTTGTCAATCACTCATCACACCAGGAAGCGACCATCCACCGGTCCTCGAACCACACCTGGCTCTCAAGTTCAAGTGGATCACCCAGCTTCCAGAATCATCGGCGACATCAATGAACGCACTACACGGTCGACGGTTCGAAACAATTCTCACTTTGCTCATGCTGCTTTTGTTGCTACTTTTGAGCCCAAGGACTTTGGACAAGCGCTATCTGATCACAATTGGGTTAATTCGATGCATGAGGAGTTGGAGAATTTTGAGAGAAACCAAGTTTGGGAGTTGGTTGACCCTCCCCCAGGGTGTAAGCCGATTGGGACAAAATGGGTGTGGAAGAACAAAGAGGGAGAGAAAGGAGAAGTGGTGAGAAACAAGTCAAGGCTTGTTGCTCAAGGGTATAGTCAGAAAGAGGGGATCGACTACGAGGAGACCTTTGCTCCCGTAGCCCATTTTGAGGCGATTAGGATCCTTCTAGCCTTTTCCGTGGCTAAAGGGTTCAAGTTGTACCAGATGGATGTCAAGACTGCTTTCCTAAATGGTGTCTTGGAGAAAGTAGTGTATGTGAGGCAACCTTCGGGGATTGAGAGTGAGAAGTACCCCCACCGGGTGTACAAGTTGAGGAAGGCATTGTATGGCCTGAAGCAGGCGCCTAGAGCTTGGTACAGTAGGTTGTGGGGGTTCCTATTTGAGAGAGGGTTTAAGATGGGGAAGGTCGATCAGACCTTGTTTCTCCTCAGGCAGGGCAGAGATATCCTGATTGTGCAGGTATACGTGGATGATATTGTCTTTGGTGGCTCGTCTAACTCTCTTGTTGCAAGGTTTGCAGAAGACATGAGCAAGGAATTTGAGATGAGCATGATGGGTGAGTTGCAGTTCTTCCTCGGCCTCCAGATCAAGCAATCAAAGGAAGGAACATTCGTGCACCAAGCCAAGTACACCAAGGACATTGTGAGGAAGTTCAAGATGGAGGACTCCAAGGCCATGGCAACGCCTATGAGTACGACTACAGCTCTTGATGCGGACGAGGAAAGTGAACACGTGGATCAGAAGGAGTACCGAAGCATGATCGGGTCACTCCTCTACTTGACGGCGACGGGGCCGGACATCCAATTCTCGGTATGTCTGTGCGCTCGTTTTCAAGCGTCTCCGAGGACTTCGCATCGGCAAGTAGTCAAGCGCATATTCAGGTACTTGCGACATACTCCCGACTTCGGCCTTTGGTACTCCGCGTCTTCTTCATTGGCTCTTCATGGATTTTCAGACGCGGATTTTGCCGGGTGTCGGTTGGATAGGAAGTCCACTTCTGGGACTTGCCAGTTCTTGGGTTCTTCTTCGGTGTCTTGGTCTTCTCGCAAACAGTCGAGTGTTGCTCAATCCACTACCGAGGCAGAATATGTGGCTGCAGCTAGTTGTTGCTCTCAACTCCTTTGGATCACATACACCATGAGTGACTTTGGTGAGGAGTATACCCATGTCCCACTTCAGTGTGACAACACTAGTGCCATAAGTGTTGCAAAGAACCCAGTGCTCCATTCCAAAACCAAGCACATAGAAGTGAGGTATCATTTCCTGAGAGACAATGTTGAGAAAGGGAAAATCACTTTGATTCATGTACCCACACATGACCAGCTAGCCGATATTTTCACCAAACTCCTAGATCAAGCAACTTTCACTCGTTTGCGGGGGGAGCTTGGTGTTTATTTGATTTCTTGAGTTGGTGTGTGGGAGCTCCTTTGTAGCATATGTATAGTTTCCTTTGTGCATTTCTTGCATTTTGCATTGCATGTGTAACATGATTTATAGGCATCTTTGTATCTTAGGTTGCATGCATTTTGTATAATATGCATTGTATAGGAAAAGCTTCTCCTATATACATTGTTCACCATGATATGCTATATATGATCTTGTGAGCTAGTTTGGTATGATATGGTTTAGTGTAGCTTAACTCTTGATGATCTTGGTTTATCTACATGGTTGATAGCTATGTTTTTCAAAAATGTTGTATGTATGCTCTCTTGTGAGTAAATGCCTTTATATGATCTTGACATGTGTTTGTGGCTTGGCTATGCTTAATTTGTGGTTGGATAGCTTATTTTGATCATATGGGGCCAAAGGCTCATTTGCCATCATGAATGTTGAGCCCCCATGCTTCATCTTGTGGAGGGGCATAAGTTCCTTTTTGTCGCAAAGACATTTCATGTACCAATTTCAAATCTGAAAATGAAATGTAAATTGCTTGGAAAATATGCTCCCATGTCATATATGTTTAATTTACTTGTTTTTGGGTGCTAAACCGTTGCATGTTGCTTACCAATGAGAAGTCTTATACATAGAAGTAAGCACATGGCTCGGTATGCTTTGACATGACATGAGGTGTTTGTGGGTGTTTATGATGGTCTTATGCTTAGAATGGTTGTCCTAGCATGAAGTTTGTGTGGCTTTGCCATTTTGACATGTTTTGATCATGTTTAGGACTTTGCTCATGAGAGGGTGATTTTTCGCAAAAATGATCAATTCTATCTTAGCTTTACCCAATGGTAGTGAAACTTGGTGATCATGTAGTTGATGTTCATACGATACTGTAGAATACCTAACTTGCTCATTTGATCATGTGTAGCATCTTGTGATGAATTTTGTCTATTTGAGAAGCTCTAGTTGCATCTTTTCCAAATTTGAGCCTTGATTCATGCATTGGCAACAAGGGGGAGAAATGTTGGTTGAGAAAAGTTGCATTGCATCTCTAGAACATATCCCAACAGTCAAGGGGGAGCTTGTGCATTTCTTTTGCTTTTTTGGCTTTTGGGGGTGTGCTTCTGCCGAGTTTAATCGGTCTGACCGGTTTTGGAAACCGGCCTGACCGGTTTGGGAAACCGGTCTGACCGGTTCGTGCCCAGTGTTGGCACATGTTCAGGGGGAGTATGCATATGTGCAGGGGAGCTCTTGTATGCTTTGGTGGTCTGTGCTCTTTGCTTGAGCTTGTTTTTGACTCGGTTGTGTCGAGCCGTTGCCCTTGCCTAAGGGGACCGAGTCTTTCCTCTTTCAAGTGATCTTGCTCTTTGCCTTTGTTTGGCTTTCGATCGCTTGTTTGAGTTTCTTTTAGTCGTTTATTTTCGTTTCCTTTTCTCTCTGGTTACCAAAAGTGTGTGTTGTCAATGCACTCATCAAGGGGGAGATTGAGGACCATGTGTGGTTCGAGGACCGGTGGATGGTCGCTTCCTGGTGTGATGAGTGATTGACAACATTGTGTGGACTAATTCTTGGCTAAGTATTGCAGGTGCAGGTTGCGGCTTGACTGGTGTTGGTGCAGGTGAAGAAAAAACGTGAAAGGTCATTGCCGGTGAGGCCTCCAGGTGTGGAAAAGACAAGCCGCAACCTGCACCTGCAATACTTAGCCAAGAATTAGTCCACACAACGTTGTCAATCACTCATCACACCAGGAAGCGACCATCCACCGGTCCTCGAACCACACAGGCTCAAGCAAAGAGCACAAACCACCAATCCAAAGCTCGAAAACCACAAAGAGCTCCCACTACACACATGCAAGCTCCCCCTGAACCAATGCAACTCCACCTGGACAAATGCATGCAAACCACCTCGCGAAAACAGAGCCGCTGCTTCAGCTTTGCTCTAACCGGTCAGACCGGTCAACCTTACCGGTCAGACCAGTGGGCTAGATCGCCCAACAACCTGACACTCGCACCGGTCAGACCGGTGCATTCCACCGGTCAGGCCGATGACACCTAGGAAAAAACTGGGAACTGCCCGAGCTCAAAACTAGCTCGAAACCACTTGGAAACCTTCTAAATGCATGCAGCAAGCCAAAACATGCTCAAACTTCTCCCCCTTGTTGACAATGCATGAATCAAGCCAAAAATGCAAAAACTGCAACCTAGAGCTTCTCAAATAGACAAAAATCAACATAGCATGCTACACACTTCCAAATGAGCAAGTTAGATACTCGATAGCTTCGTATGGACAAAAACTACAAGATCACCAAGTTTCACAACCATTGGGCGAAGCGAAGATAGAAATGACTATTTCTGCGAAAAATCACCCTCTCATGAGCAAAGTCCTAAACATGATCAAAACATATCAAAATGGCAAAGCCACACAAACTTCATGCTAGGACAACCATTTTAAGCATAAGACCATCATAAACACCCACAAGCACCTCATGTCATGTCAAAGCCACCGAGCCATGTGCTTACTTCTAAATATGAGACTTCTCATTGGTAAGCAACATGCAATGGTTTAGCACCCAAAGGCAAGTAAATTAAGCACATATGACATGGGAGCACATTTTCCAAGCAATTTACATTTCATTTTCAGATTTGAATTGGTACATGAAATGTCTTTGCGACAAAAAGGAACTTATGCCCCTCCACAACATCAAGCATGGGGGCTAAACATTCATGATGGTAAAAGAGCCTTTGGCCCCATATGATCAAAATAAGCGTAGCCAAGCCGCAAAAACATGTCAAGCTCATATAAAGGTATTTACTCACAAGAGAGCATACATATGACATTTTTTGAAAATATAGCCATCAACCATGGATATAAACCAAGATCATCAAGAGCTAAGCCACACTAAGCCATATCATACCAAACTAGCTCACAAGATCATATATAGCATACCATGGTGAACAATGTATATAGGAGAAGCTTTTCCTACACAATGCATATTATACAAAATGCATGCAAGCTACATACAAAGATGACTATACATCATGATACAAATGCAATGCAAATGCAAGAAATGCACAAAGGAAAGCTATACATATGCTACAAAGGAGGTCCCACACACACCCAACTCAAGAAATCAAACAAACACCAAGCTCCCCCGCAAACGAGTGAAAGTTGCTTGATCTAGGGGTTTGGTGAAAATATCGGCTAGCTGGTTATGTGTGGGTACATGGATCAAAGAGATTTTTCCTTTCTCTACGTTGTCTCTCAGAAAATGATACCTCACTTCTATGTGCTTGGTTTTGGAGTGGAGCACTAGGTTCTTTGCAACAATTATGGCACTTGTGCTATCACATTGAAGTGGGACATGGATATACTCCTCACCAAAGTCACTCATGGTGTATTTGATCCAAAGGAGCTGAGAGCAACAACTAGCTGCAGCCACATACTCTGCCTCGGTAGTGGATTGAGCAACACTCGACTATTTGCGGGAAGACCAAGACACCAAAGAAGAACCCAAGAACTGGCAAGTCCTAGAAGTGGACTTCCTAAACAACCGACACCCGGCAAAATCCGCGTCCGAAAATCCATGAAGAGCCAAAGAAGAAGACGCGGAGTACCAAAGGCCGAAGTCGGGAGTGTGTCGCAAATACCTGAATATGCGCTTGACTACTTGCCGATGTGAAGTCCTCGGAGACGCTTGAAAACGAGCGCACAGACATACCGAGAATTGGATGTCCGGCCTCGTCGCCGTCAAGTAGAGGAGTGACCCGATCATGCTTCGGTACTCCTTCTGGTCCACGTGTTCACCGTCCTCGTCCGCATCAAGAGTTGTAGTCGTACTCATAGGCGTCGCCATGGCCTTGGACTCCTCCATCTTGAACTTCCTCACAATGTCCTTGGTGTACTTAGTTTGGTGCAGAAATGTTCCTTCCTTTGATTGCTTGATCTGTAGCCCGAGGAAGAACTGCAACTCACCCATCATGCTCATCTCAAATTCCCTGCTCATGTCTTCTGCAAACCTTGCAACAAGAGAGTTAGACGAGCCACCAAAGACAATATCATCCACGTATACCTGCACAATCAGGATATCTCTGCCCTGCCTGAGGAGAAACAAGGTTTGATCGACCTTCCCCATCTCAAACCCTCTCTCAAACAGGAACCCCCTCAACCTACCATACCAAGCTCTGGGCACCTGCTTCAGCCCATACAGCGCCTTCCTCAACTTGTACACCTGATGGGGGTATTTCTCACTCTCAAACCCAGGTGGTTGCCTCACATACACTACTTCCTCCAAAACACCATTTAGGAAAGCACTCTTGACATCCATCTGGTACATCTTGAACCCTTTAGCCATGAAAAAGGCTAGAAGGATCCTGATCACCTCCAAACGAGCTACAGGAGCAAAGGTCACCTCGTAGTCGATTCCCTCTTTCTGTGAGTACCCCTGAGCAACAAGCCTTGACTTGTTCCTCACCACTTCTCCTTTCTCTCCCTCTTTGTTCTTCCACACCCATTTTGTCCCAATCGGCTTACACCCCAGTGGAGGATCCACCAACTCCCAAACTTGGTTTCTCTCAAAGTTCTCCAACTCCTCATGCATCGAATTAACCCAATTGTGATCAGATAGCGCGTGTCCAATGTCCTTGGGCTCAAAAGTAGCAACAAAAGTAGCATGAGCAAAGTGAGAATTGTTTCGAACCCTCGACCGTGTAGTGCGTTCATTGATGTCGCCGGTGATCCTCGAAGCTGGGTGATCCACTTGCACTCGCCGGGGAGGTTCTCGTCTTGATGCTACCTCCCCCTCAACAGCAGCTTCGCCTTGATCTGGGTTTGTCGTTGTAGGTGTGGGAGAAGGGCCGTCCACCACCGTAGTCGAAGTAGTAGGTACATGCTCAGCCGCGGGCACCATACCGCCATCTTCATCATCTCCATGTTCATGCTCCTCCTCCTGGAAAATCTCCTCGCCAAGATCATTGTCACCTGCACACTCAAAAACAAGCTGACTACGTGGTTGTGTCTCATCGAAGGTAACCTCGCAAGTCTCCACGATTTGGTTAGTTTCAAGGTTGAGCACCCGAAAGGCTCTAGAATGAGACGCGTAACCAAAGAAAATACCATCGACAGACCTAGCCTCGAACTTGTCCAACTTTTTACCTTTCTTCAGGTAAAGCATTTGCACCCAAACACATGGAAGTGACTCACCTTGGGTGTGCGCCTGTGCATCAACTCATAGCATGTTTTCTTCTTGTGAACCCTAAGGTAAATCCTGTTCGACACATAGCACGCGGTATTCACCACCTCAGCCCAGAACCTTCTTGGAGTCCTATGCTCATCGAGCATCGTCCGAGCCATCTCGCACAAGGTCCGGTTTTTCCTTTCCACCACGCCGTTCTGGGGAGGCGTATACGGACTCGAAAACTGGTGTTCAAGACTCAAGTCATGGCAAAAGGTTTCGAAGCGAGAGTTTTTAAATTCCGAGCCATTGTCACTGCGGATCGCTCGTATGGCATCTCCGTGCCTCTTGTTTCTTAACCTCAAGACAAGATCTCGAACAAAACCAAACGTCTCCCCTTTCTCCTCAAGAAATAAAACCCACGCATACCGAGAATAGTCGTCCACCACAACCAGGACGTACCACTTCCCACCCACAGATCACACACGAGCTGGGCCAACAAGGTCCATATGGAGCAGCTCGCATGGACGCTCCGTCATCACATCGGTGAGGGGTGGATGGGAAGAAGCTACCATCTTAGCATGCCGACACGGCGCACAAACCAACTCTTTTTCAAACCTCAGCCGTGGCAATCCTCGGACCAAATTGAGTTTACTCAAGCGAGACAAAAGGTCAAATCTTAAGTGACCCAACTTCCTATGCCACTTCCACAACTCACTCGAAGATCCAGCCAAGAAACAATGCTCCACAACAGAAGACTGAGAAAAATCCGCTCGGAACACTTGACCCTCAGGAACGACCATGCAAACTAGATCCCCTCGAGAATCCAAAATCCGAGAACCACTAGGCCGAAACAACACCTCAAAGCCCTCATCCAAAAGCTGGGACACGGAAAGCAAATTGAACCCGAGCGATTGAACAAGAGCAACACGCCTGAGAGTGACCTTGTCACTTACCTTAATCTCACCTTCTGAATGCTCACGCCCTCGCCCATTGTCCCCAAAGGTGATGTATGTCTTGGACACCACCGGGACGAGACTTGAGAACCACCCCTTGTCTCCGGTCATATGCCTCGAGCAACTGGAGTCAATCAACCAAACGTTCCTCAAGTCTCCCACCTGAAATTCAAAAATGAGAACGTGAGTGAACAAACGACTCTGCACTGGGGTTAGTACCAAAAGAGTAAAACCAGTGCCGAGCCATTTGCTCCAAAGTGGGGTTAGCACAAACCAAATCATCACGCCTATCAAAGCTACCACCACGAACACCACCACGGTAACCACCACGAGGGAACCAACCCTCTCTAGCTGGAGGAGGACGAAAGCCACGAAAGGAAGACCGTGGACCGTTCCTCCTCTCCATCTCAAAGCTACGACTCCTCCCACCCTCGTATTGAGCACGAGGTGGAGAACGCCTAGCAAACTGACCACCTGCAAACTCTCCAGACCAACCACCGAAACCACGACCACCAGAACCGAACCGAGCATCCGCACGAGTACGAAAACCGAACTGCTGTCTGCCCAGTCCGGCACTGGTCTGACTGGTGGACTTCACCGGTCTGACCGGTGGCGCTCGGCCAGCAGCACCACCTGCCACCTTTCGATCTCCCCAAGCCGGAACCGTCCTCACAATCGCCTTAGCCCTTGGCATCTGCATACGAGGCTCAGGTACACCATCTGAAGGGCGGTACCTGTCCTTGTTAGCCCACTCCTTAGCCATTCTCTCCTCACGCTTCCTCTTGAAGCAAAACTCACCCTTGTGACCATCTCTCCAACAATAGTCACAATGAAACCTTATGGGCTTAGACTTAGGCTTGGGATGGGGCTGCTCACTTGGTTTCTCGTCACTCGGCTTCTCACCCTTCTTCTCTCCAATCGCACTCTCCTTGGAGCTCACAAACTTCTCCGGTTTTTGGAAGTCATTTGTTGGGCGAGGAAATATGGGAGGATCTGGAGTTGTGTCAAGTTTGTTTCTCAGTGGGTTGGGCTTAGGAGCATAGGCATTTTTGTGGAAGGTTTTTGGTGGAACTGGGATATCACCAATTTTCTCTCCTCCCTCACCACTACACTCTCCAACTTTCTCCGAGTCAAGCGCTTGCCCATCATAGCGCTTGTATAACTCAATCATCATCCTAAGCTATGGTTCATGACCAGACAACCAACCCATCATTTTCTTCAACTCATCATTCTCATCCTGCAAGCGATCCACATAATGTGCAAGTTCCAGATTTTTCAAAGCATGCACTTCACAAGTAGAGCAAGAAGTGGGAACAGGTTCTTTCAGCTTAGCCTCAAGCGAAACAGAATAAGCATGCATCTCATCAATCTTTTCATGCAAAAGAGGGCAAGAAGTGCAAGCACCTAGCAAAGCAGGACTAGACTTAAGCTCAGCCACTTCAACCCTAAGCACATCTAGTTCATCACAAGTAGAAGCATGCTTATCCTTAAGAGTAGTAAGATCAGCTAGGTACACAGAGCAATCACAACAATCAATCTCATCAGAAACCACAGGTGAAGCCTTAAGCGAATCAATCTCAAGGTTGGCATCAAGGTTCTGGGTTTCTAGCTCAGCTACTCGGTTCTTAGCATCTTCTAGTGAGGCCCTAAGCTCTTTCCTCATCTTCTTTGCCTCTCTAAGCATGTCATCACGATTATCAAGCAACTTGCCAAGACGCTCTTTCTCCTCACGCAAGAAGGGAAGCTCGTCACGTACCTCATCCTCGGAGTCGGAGTCCGAGTCGCTCTGGTGACTCTTCTTGCTGCTGGAGCTACGAGCCATGTCGCAGAAGCCATCTCTCGCGTAGCAGCTCAGCCCGCTCAAGTTCTTGGATGACTCCTTGTTCTTGCGCTGATCACCTTCATCTTCACTGCTACTCGAGCTCGAGGAAGAGTAGGCCGAGCTGGAGTCGACGTCGCTCGCTCCGACCATCGCTCGGGCCTTCCTACCGCGGCCGTCCTTCTTCCTCGACCGTCGCTCGTCCTTGTGCTTTTTTTGTGCTTGTGATCGCGCCTCGATCGGTACTTGGCGTCCTTGCTCGACCGGTGCTTGTAGCCGTCCTTGTTCTCCGTCTTCTCTGGACAGTCGGCGATGAAGTGTCCCGGCTTGCCACACTGAAAGCACGTCCGTGTTGTCCTCCTTGTGTTCACCCGGTTCTCGTGCAGCCTCTCGAACCACCTGGTCAGCAACGGCAGCTCGTCTTCTCCAAGCACGTCAAACTCCTCGTCTGGCAAAGACATCAAAGAAGACAGAGAGTACATCCTGGAGGATGCGTTAGCGTTAGACTTAGCCACTTTGCCACCGACGAGAGCAAGACTATGGGAGTCAGTCAGGCTCTCAAGACGGGCTGTCAAACCACGATCTACCTCAGCGTACTTAAGCCTAGAGAACAGCTCGTTCACCATCAGAGTGGTGTACTTCTGGGACTCAAGAATGGCCTCGACCTTTCCATCCCACATGGTACGATCCAGCATGTGTAAGAGCTTCACAGCTCTATCATGGTCATCGTACGGGAGGACGTCGACATTTGCCCTCATGTTGTTCACAACCACCGTGAACCGCTGGAATAAGGCATCAATAGACTCACCGGGGAGATGAGTGAAGTTCTCGTACCCTCTCCGGTAGGTCGCATACAACCGTGCCTAAACCTCAGCATTCCCAGCATGAGCATTCTTCAGCTCCAACCAGATTCTACAAGCTAGGTCCTCTGTCTGAACCCGATCGAATTCGGATTGACACTGAGCACGAAACAAGTAGTCGACCGCCTTGTTGTTGGCGTCGAACATGTCCCTCGATCCCGGAGCAAGGAAGTTCATCGGATGAACATAAGCTGTGTTCACCGTGACATCCCAAAGGATCTGACCCTTACCGCGGAGGAACGCCGCCATCCGCCTCTGCCACATCTGGTAGTTTTTGCCATCGAAGTGCGGAGGACCCGAACCCCGTTCCTGGTACACCATCCTTGGATCTTAGACTGGTTAGAATCCGAAGATCCGTAACCTGCTCTGATACCACTTGAAGGACCGGAAAGGCGAACCAGAGAGGGGGGGAGTGAATGGGAGCCGATAAAAATTCTTCTCGAAGGAGATGGGAACTCCGACAAGATGAAGAAGGCTTCCAAAGCACGTCTCCGACTCAACTACCCAAGTTGGCCAAGACCACGTAGCCACTGGAGTGCTACTGGTCCTAGGAACCAACAACCACCTACACCGACTCGAGAACGCAGCGGAACTAGCAACTCGAGCACCCCTGGACTACACCGGTCAGGCCGGTGAGCTGCACAGGTCAGCCCGGTCCCTGCTGGCAAAATCTGAGAACTTTCACAGAAGGCCCCTACACTAGTCAGGCCGGTGTAGTTCGCCGGTCAGACCGATCCAAGCCAGGAAATCCCAAATCCACCAAACAGACCTACCGAGCTCCAGATTGAACCAAACTCGAAACAGCAGCAACACGAGACAACAGGGAACTCACCAAGACGTTCACCCGAGCAAAACTCAACAGCGAGTCTGCACCAGTCAGACCGGTGAGAGGCATCGGTCAGGCTGGTGTGACCTAAGCTCTCGGGATGAACAGCGCTCGCGGGTCAACACCCCCAAATCCAACTCCCGATCTCCCGAATCGCTCCACTGATTTGCACAAGACTTTGGGGATAGTAGGAACACCTCATGGGCACTCCATAGCCAAGATTTGGTCCACCAAAACTCGCTAAATCGAGAGGAATCGAAGAAATCCCAACAAGAACGCCTCTAAGCCTAGAGCCAAGAAAACCCCAAAATCGAGCCCCTTTGCTCACGGATTTGGGATGGGAATCAAAGGGAAAAGAACCACGAAGGGTTCATGCATACATTCCCGACCAAATCCCAAAGAGAAAGGCCTCGAAATCACTCCAAGAAAATCGCCAAGAAAGGGCTCCGAAAATCATCAAAAAAAAATGGGAAAGACACATCCAAGCCTTGAGGAACCACGCCGAATCATCTATACATACTAAAGAGGTTCATACAAGGTCTAGCTTGCCGCCCGATCATCCTTCCCTCTCACAAGATCTCACCATGAAGCTCTCAAGCTAGTCCTATGGAAATCCTAAGGAAAATAGGAAGGGAAAAAGGAAAATAAAATGAGCTTGGGTTCAAGAGATGGCTGCCATCCTCTCACCACTTGGGTTATATGGAGGCAAGCCGAAAGAATAAAATACCCTTACTAGCTAACTAGGGATACATGCCCCTCAAGGGCGAATTCGGAAGTCTTTGTCATCGCTCCATCAGACGGATGCCCAGCGACCGCAAACTTGCTTAGCCTCGACGCAAGCCTTGCGATCCCGACGCGTGTCCTCCGCTTCGAAGATTCCCGACTGCGTCGTCGCACACTGGTCAGACCGGTGCTCCTCACCGGTCAGACCGGTACCCACCGGTCGGACCGGTCAGACCCACCGGTCAGACCGATCGGACCGGTCAGACCCACCGGTCAGACCGGTCCGATGCTGCTGCACCTCCGTCTTCGGTCTTCGGTCTTGGCTTTGTGGATCAACCAAGGAACCCAGTGGTTTTCTGGTGAACCACCAGAAACCCCGCGAACTCGGTGTAGCCTCCGCCAATCACTACTCATGACTCGGCTCCCACATAGTCCCGGCTCGACCTTGGTTTTGAGGCTCAACCAAGAAACCGTCCATGACTTCATCTTGCCGTTCTTGCCACCATGCGGCCCGCACTTGACCCCGCTGGCCACCAGGTCCCTCGAACCAAGCCTACTTGTCTTCTCCACACCTGGAGGCCTCACTAGCAACGACCTTTCGCGCTTGTTCTTCACCTGCACCAACACCAGTCAAGCCACAACCTGCACCAGCAATACTTAGCCAAGAATCAGTCCACACCACGTTGTCAATCACTCATCACACCAGGAAGCGACCATCCACCGGTCCTCGAACCACACAGGCTCTCACATACATGATGAAAATTCAATCTTAACGTGTACTTTATGTCATTATGGATCTAACGCATCTTGAACAGATAAAAACAGAGCTAAAACGTGTAAATTATGGCTTAACAAATGTCTAGGGACTTGCTGGCAAGGTTTAGAAACTTTTAGGGGTATAACTGCAAGAAACTGAGGGCATCAACATGATTATGTATAAAAACATAAGGGCTGCTACGCAAAACTCTAGATCTGGGCTTTGGGCGCGAAAACTAGGGAAATTAGGGTCCAAACTAGAAAGAAAAGGACTTCGATCTAATAACTTTTGAACTGCAGAAGGATGTACTTGTGAAACTATAAAACAAAGGGGTTTTTATGCAAAAGGGGCGGCTAAGCGATGTAGTTGACCGGTATTGACCTGGTTCAGATCGATCTGGGCCGTCGATCGCAGCACGGACGACTGGCGGCGAGCACGGACGACGGGCGGCGCGCGGCGGCGATCTCGCCGGCGAAACTCGAAAACGATCTAGGGGGCTCGGTTCGATGCGCGGTTAGCACGAGAACGAAGAGGACGACGAGGCGAACTCACCTAGGGCAGCGAGAAGGATGTCAACATGACGGAGACGGCGTACGGCTCAGTGGGGCGGATTCCAACTCCAGCGAGCCCTCGGACGGGAAAGCGAGCACGGGGGAGAAAACAAGCGACACCGGAGAGCTCCTTTCTTCCTTGTGGTTCTCCAGAGATGCTCCTCATTGACGGAGGGCTGGCGGCGAGGCGGATCGAAGGCGGCGACAACGCTAAAGTTACGGCGCGCGCGGTGGAGCTTGCGGGCGGTTAGGGTTTGGGGTGCGGTCACGTGAGGGCGACAACCGCTTATAAAGGCCAGGTGCCACCCTTGGCATGTGGGCCAAGCCGGGGAGAGGCGGCGCGGAATCGGGTGCAGCTGGGACTGGGGCTCGAGTCCGGTGTGGAGACGGCGGGAGGAGGGAGATGACGAGCGGGTCCCGCCCGTCAGCGACCGCGGAGAGGGGAGGCGAGCATGTGACGGTGTTGGGCGGAAAGCTGACGCTGGGCTGCGGCCTGAGGGGCGGCGCGCGCACAGAGCGGGGAATTCCAGGTGCTTCACTAGATTTCTGGAATTTTGGGCCACACCAGGAGCTGGGCTACGTGGCAGCTGCATCTGCGGGTTAGGCTTAGGCTGTGCTGGGCCAAAAGGAGGAGAAAGAAAAGGGAGGGAAACGAAAACCTTTTACTATTTTTCAAAAGAGGTCACACATATGAATTCAAATACAAATTTGAATTCAACCAATCAAAAATAATGCACTAGCATGTATGCAACAAACATCAAGCCATTTATTTAATTTAAAAAAACAAACAATGTTTTTTACTATACTATATTCCCTGTAAAGAAAATAAATGTTGGGAAAATTATAAAATTATGAGAAAATTGTTATTTAATTATTCTATCTATTCACATCCTGAAATTAGAAATTTCAGGGTATGACAAATCTACTCCTGTTAAAAGGAATCTCGTCCCGAAATTCGAAAAAGGCTAGCAAGAGGCAAGGGTTTGTTTCGAACTCTTTTCATATCCTACAGCAATATTCTTCCTTTCACATTACAGAAAACTCTCCACATCCTAACTTATCTTAACATCCTTAGGTATCGGGCGTATTGCCTTGCTTGTTTTGTTGCCGCCATGCCTTCTTATGATACCGATCCACACGTTTCTTTGGGCACCTACTAATAAAATGTCCACCAGCTTTGCAGTAGAAACAATCCCCAATTTCTTTAATGTTCTGACGATTGCATGGTGTCTCATAAATCACTTGCACTATAGAACCATATGGGTATGCATCTTCATACTGATCTTCAGGAAAATCTTGGGCTTGAGACATATGATATAGGTGAGAATTGTTATCAGCTTCCCCTGGAAATTCCCTTTTTCTCTTCTTACTTATGATCTCCTGTAGTTTTCTTTCTAGCCCAATAGCTTTGTCGATTACATCTTGCAGACTGGAATATTCATGTAAGCTTAGTATACTTTGAAGGTCTTCATTCAAACCTTTGATGAAATGTTCTCGTTTCTTCTTATCACTTTCAGACGATCTTGGGGCATACATAGATAACTGGATAAACTTATCCCCATACTCAGCTACAGTCATTTGTCCCTGCTTTAATTTAAGGAACTCCTTCCTTTTGAGCTTCATCGCACTTACAGGAGTATGGTGTGAGATAAAGTTGTCCTTGAATTCCTTCCACACAATACTCTCAAGTTGCTCATGTCCATTGATGTAAGAATCCCACCACTCTAAAGCTGCTCCTATAAGTTGTCCAGATGCATACAATGCCTTTTCTCTATCATTGCACTATACCATATCCAGCTTCTCTTCAATTGTCTTGATCCAGTCATCAACTTCTAAGGGGTGTGTAGTATTAGAGAACATTGGTGGCTCAGTCCTCATGAACTCTGCATACTTATCGTCCGAGGGTGGAAATGATAACACATCTTGGTTGTATCCATAGTTGTCATTGTTCTGATGGCTTTTGCCTTGGTTACCTCCTTTTGGGTTTTCCATTTGGTTGGTAGATAAAGATATGATCAGAAGAGAACAAGAGTAAACAGATAGATTGAAGAGTAGGTAAAAAGAATGGGGAAAACAAGGAGGTGGGGGGGTACAAAAGAAGAACCCAACTAAGCAACTGATGTTATTGCAGATACAAGACCCACAATACACCAATACTCACTATAAAGAAATGAATCAATCAAGGTCATAAAACCAAACATCATCATGCAAGCACTGAATTCCACCAATCAAGACACAGTCAAAGGAACGATGCTAAACGTTGTTAATAGAGTCAGAGGGGATCGTCCTAAGCATAGGCATAGCTTCATCGGTCATCAGGGCTAGACTTCAGTCGATGAATTGATAGCTCCTTTGTTCGGGTAACTTGGCCAGGTATGCTTCATTCTTCGGATGACTCGGGTAAGCTTTAGGTTAGGCGATGTGGACCATCTAAAGATTTTGAATTAGAAGGAGACTTTGGAATCAAAAGTCAATGTAGAGAATCCAAAGTATAGCTTTATTTGAAGAGCAAGGAGAAGTTCAATGAGGAGAATTGACAGATATGTAAGCAAGCAAAATATCAAGGAGATGCATTTCCATGAAATAAGTGGGAGGGGAAAGCAATAGCAAGGTCAAGATTAGATCAAGGAAAGAAGAAAATAAACAAACAATAGGTAAGTTATTAAGGAGCATACGACACAAGAAAATGAACAAGGAGTGACAATATTCATCACAAAGCTCAAGGGAAAGGTAGTGATAAATTTTAGATCAAAAGAAACCTTAACGAATGACCATTGCTAACTAGGCTTACGTCCTACAGTTTATACAACTCTCATACCACTTTGTGACACCTATTTTTCCAAAGAAAACCAAGTGCATAACTATACGTATGCTAGGATCAATTTTCATACATATCGTGACATATAAGTGAATACAGAAACAGTATCACGTAAGAAAAAGGGAGATTATCAGAGTATTACGCTAGATCCTGGAAACGAAGGCTCCAAATATCCACAAGCAGTCAACTGGGGGTTGCGTACGCCTAGCACCAGCAACACCTTCACAACGTCTTCACAACAGTTTCCTCTTTCTGAGCAACATTGTTTATAGTAAGGGTGAGCACATGTCGTACTCAACAAGTGTGGGGAAAGTATGAATGCAAAGGCTTAACAAGGAAAGGCTGACAGGTTAACTGCATTAAGCAATTTTAATTGGTCAAATTTTATTAGCACCTGATTACTAATAAAGTATAAGTATATACCATCCCACAATTAGCATAAACAGATACACCATAAGCATATGGATAACATAACCAGAAACCACAATTTAAGTCCATCTTCAAGTTCAGTTATCATGTGAGGGTCCAGTCCGCTCTTGACCGTGAGCACGGCTAACCGATTAGTTTTACACTCTGCAGAGGTGTACACTTTCACCACAAGTCGCATAAAAGTCCCAAAGAACTTTGGACCCAACCATGCGATGCTTGCAAGGCATCAAACCACACTACTAAGGTGTGATTGCATAGGGACGCTACGAGGCCTTTACAAAGAGTGCTCCCATGAGTATTAGTCCATAGTAGCATGTCGTAGGGGCTATCTTTCGTACCACACTTCTACTCACGGGTGGTCAGCCATAGAGTACTTCCGTTCCAATACCTATCCGGAATAGAAGAGCCATAAAATCACTCCTCTGTACCCAAACTACCATGCGAGTAATGGCCACACAAAGACTTTCCTAATTACTCGGCCAAGACCAGAGCCATAAAGTCCTTATGGTTCCACTGTTGTCCTGGGTGGTTCTCCATGTTCTGATTAAGCATTGTGATCTTGTATTAACCAGAGATATATAGTATAAAGCAAGTTCATCATTAATGTTCATTAAAACCACCATAACCCAAGTAGAGCAACTAAGCATGGCTACCCAACATAAAGGTAAACCCAGGTTGACAAGGAATGATAATAAAGACTAGGATAAACCTTAATAGGACCCATCAATATTAATGCAAAGCAATGCAACAATGATTAATAAAGTTATTGGGACAAAAGAACAAGGACACACTTGCCTTTTACCAAAGTAATGATGTTGCTCAGAATATCTTCACCTTCAAGCTCTTCAATGCTCTCGAATGACAGTCATTCTACTCGCATCAATCATCGGCACAAGCATACAAAGCAAACAAACAAGCAAACTAAGAACAATACACCAACCAAAAGAAAAGATTTAGCAGATCGTACTAAAGGTAGGCTCGATTCTATGGATTAATAAAGCACACAAACAATACTTAGAAGGGAAAGGTCTGATTAGATTTATGAAACTGCTTGATCGGAGCTAGAACTGGATTTAAAGAAGTAAAACTTACACAAGGCTGGATACGCACAAGAGAGATACTGAGATAAAGCTGACAGAGAACGTCTAACGAGCTATTAGCATTTATCTGAAAACAAGACTATGGCTGGTTTATTTTAATAAGTAAAACATATGTGAAGGGCATTTCGAATAGAAAATATCCTAAGTTGGAATTAATGTAATATTATATTTTATATGCAAAGATTGAAGTAAGAACCTAGTCGAATTTTATTTATAAATGTTTAGGTATAAACTATACCAATTAAATATTTATTTGGATAAACAACTCAAATGAAAAGATCTAAGCGTATAGCTTTATGATTCGGGTTGAGCTAACCAAATTATAATTAGAAACTCATTTATGTTGATATTTAAATAAATTAACATTTATTTATAAGAGCCGGTGAAAAAGCCTAATCAACTTTTAATTAGAAAAGTTAATTAATTATTAAACAAATTTACATTTGCTTTACGAAAAACCAAGGTAAAGATCTAATTAGATTTTATTTACAAAAGCATGTGAAATAATCATTAATCAAAATAAAATTTATTGCCAAATGGTGTAGAACACTATATAGTTTTTAATTAAAAGAAACATGTAAACTAGGTATTAAACAAAATTAAAATTACATTAATTTTCAGAAAACATACATGACGAAAACTCAAGCTTAACGTGTACTTTATGTCATTATGAATTAAGGACCGATTAGGCGACTAGAGAGCGGGGAGTGAATGGGAGCCGATAAAAATTCTTCGCCGAAGAGATGAACTCGACTATGCCCCAAAATCACAACCACGGATTCCACACGTGCTTGCCAAGGTCATGTAGTCACAACGGACCTACCAACCCTAGGAACAAGTAACAACTCAAACCGAAGCGGAAGCACAACTCAAGAAGCAAAAAATTAGGATGTCTGCGAAGCTCAGGGCGGACCGTCCGCGAGGGGAGCGGACTGTGCGCAAGGTCACGGTGGACCGTCCAAAAAAGCTGCCCGAACCTCCAGTAACACACCGTGAAAAACAGACGGTCCGCCTCCTACCCTCGGACCATCCTGTAACATACCAGAAATTTGAATGATTTACCATGTGTGAATTTTCGCAATAATTTAAAACTTTTTGTTTGAACTTGAGTGGTACCAAATTTTGAACCAATTTGCTAGACTCTCATCATAAATTCCATATAAAATAAAACCATATAAAAATTATTTTCAAATTATGGTATAAATTGTGAGTTGGAGTTTCGTGGATTTTAAATTTGGAATTCAGTTGTGTTAATTCAAATTCAAACTATATTCAAACTAAATTCAAAAGCTAACAGCTAACTTGGGCTGCGAACCTACGACCGAAGTCTATCAGAGGCCCCTTCTCTCTCCGGCACCAAACCGGAAACCACCCTGATCTCCAGCCGGCAGCCCAGCTTGTGCCTCGGCCCAGCAAATGACCAGCCCAGCTAGGCCCGCCATACTTCCTCCACTATTCTGTCACCGATGTGCGGGACCCGCCTATCAGCCAGTGTTGTTCCCCTTTCTTCCTCGTGACGTAGACGAGCGGGTGGGGAGCCGCGGTGCACCGCGCCCCTGGCCTCGCCCATGGCACCACCCCTTGCTGCGCTGGCGGTCGCGGATGGGAGCCATGCGCCCTGCGCAGTATCTCGGCCGCCCGTGCTCGTCAAACCCTAGCGCCCTCCTATAAAATCCATCGCAGGCACCTCCACCATGTGTCCGTCACCATAATAGGGTATTCCCCCAAATCCACCGCTGCTGCCTGTTTTGAAAGAGAAGAGGAGGTGAGGAGGAGAATAGAGGAGGTCGGGGAGAGAAGTTGCAGGGGAGCCACCACAGGAGAAGCCGTCTCCCGCACCAAGTCCTTGATGCCGCAAGGCTTCTCTGTCCCTCTGTCCCGCGCCGCTCCGTTGCCATCGTCGTGGCCGCACGCCTGCTCAAGGGAAGGGGAGCTGAGGGGATGCCGCGTGCACCGCCGAACCAAGTTGGCGTCCCTCTTCTCCTACGCCCCGCCGTGAGCCGCTGCGGGCACCGACGTCGACACGCCGAGCCGCACCCAGGACGAGGCCGCCGCACCGGGAACCCCGTCTCCACGCCGTCAATGCTGCCGAAGCCTGCACCACAGCAAGCTGGAGGAAGATACCGTGGAGCTCTGGAGCTGCTGCACATCAATGCCTAGAGCTTGTCCTATGCTCGAGTTTGCCTGTGGAGCTGGAGACGCTTCGTGTCGATAGATCCGCTGTGTAGATGTTTTACTTTTCTTGATTTAGTCCCGTTGGACTTGTACCCCGGCTTGTGCCGAAGAGTTGTACTCTGATGTTGTAATAATATTATGTAATTCTCCTTTTATTCCCGTGTTGTATGGATTTGTAACACTTGAGATAGGGATTGCACATGATAGCCTCTTCCTGGGACTATCACGGAGGTGCAGAGAGTTGGGTTTCCGTCTGCGGAAATTCGGTTCGTTTCAAGTGGTATCAGAGCCGTACTTGACCATAGGACGAGCCCTAGCAATGGCCGATAGTTTAGGACAGCCTAAACATCTTTGCTTGAGTATATACTCCTTGACTTTTATATATACACCCTTGAATTCTACTAGTACATCCTTGAATTCTCACTAACTGACTCACTAACAACCCCTCTACGCGGTTGGTGACCTAAGGAGAACAACAGATGTCACATGCTTCAAGACCCTACAACCCTACGGAACAATGTCTAATACAAGAGGGAGACAACTACGACAGTGACAACTATGAAGCTAGAGTACGGGGAAAAGGAGGAGAATCTACTGGACTCACTTGTAATATCCCCTATGACTCTGCAGCGTAATTTTACGCTAACACGATTGTCTCTACTTTGGAACTCAGTCTATCAATGAGGAATTCAGACTAACGACAAGATGCACCCTTCCACCTCTTGCTCGAAACAGAGCTTGGATGACACAAGGTGCCTACTCCGAGGATAATGAGGAGATAAGATTTTAATTCCAAGTGTGCCAACATAAGGAACTTGCAGCCTACTATATGGAACTGGCACACAAAAGTTTGGATGTAGGAGTCGGAGACTCCTGAGATGTCGTAGCTCAGCAGTTGGATGAAGACCCAAAGACTCGAAGCTATACAGATAGCCGAGTTACAGAGGATTAAGATATTATAATGAGCTGTAGCTACATGAGGCAACCAATGGATTGAACAATCGAGTTGACACCAGCTTACAAGCAAGCATCACATGCATGGGATAACAGCTTGATAATTGACCCTATGGAATTTTTCCCCAATAAGAAGGGTGAAACATGAATGCTTGCTAGGGAACCCCTTTTTCCTACAAGGGTGTGGTTTTGGAGTAAAGGTGAACAAATGAGAAACGTGGGGGCACAGATTGAATTGAACAGAAAGCACCCCCTTCTGCAAGGGTAACTCCATGAGTGCCAGCACGAAGAAAAGTTCCACCATCTTGCTTCGGAAAGATCAGTACCGAAACCCCAGATGACATGTGTTCTTTCAAGTGTTGTATCACTAACATTAGAAAATCCCTCAAGTGCCCACGATATACTAGTATGCTTACGCTGGTGTAACCTCAAAGGTCTTAGGAGTCAGCCTCGAGGTACACATTCATTAGGTGCACTGCTTAAGTGATTGGATTTTTATGGTTTTATGGTTGTTATGCCTCTTCATGTTTATGTGAAATTGTATTGAATGCTTATGCTTGCTAGACCTTTAGATGACTCCTTTAGAAGCCTTAGCTACCCATCCTACAAGATCAGCTAACAGAATGAAGATCGACATGCTCAAGCCAACTTAACAAGGTCAAGCTTTAGACGACGCGAAGGATTTCTTGCAACCTCGGCAAATCAGAGCAGGGCTTTGGATGAGATACCCTATGAACACTGGACTCGAGTTCGTAAACCAGAAAATGAGTACCTCAAGAATTTGCAACTTTTGAAGCTCGAAAGCGCATATACCTCTATGGAATCATATATTGGTTAAGATCAATTGAGTACCCTAAGATGTCAGTGTTGTATTTTGGATAATTTCAGTAGGAACTCAATTATCGGATAAAGATGAAGTACTTAATATGGAACAATAATCAATACGGGAAATTTTATTCGAGTACCTTAGCTTCCGTAAGGTACCTTATGAATGGCCTGCTTTGGAATTTGCTAATGGAATACACAGTTTGCCGATAAGGTTCTTAGCACTAAACGTGAATGACCCATGTGGAGATTCGAAGGAACATGGTAACCTCATATCTTGGTAATGGATTCATCGATGAGAACGACTAACATATCAGAAGACAGCCCAAGATAATGAGGGAGTGCATATAAGCGCATTGAACTCTCCACGGATGGACAATCACGCATGTTTTATGGAATTGCGCCCCGACCATGTATTCGGAAGTAACGAATCCATGCATAAGGATCACCCCTAAGTAGACAGTACCTCGACCTGGAAGGTATTGTTGAGATTTTGGATTTGATTCGGATGACTCAACTCAAAGGATACAAGATTTGCACTACATGAGTAATCATCCTAGAGTCATTTTATTGGATTAATCCCTCTTACACCCCTAAGTAGTTCTTTTGGAACTACTGTAAGCGGTAAACAGCTACGCACCACAAGGTGTGCTTCTGGAATAGGATACCTGAAGGGTATCTAAAAGAATTACGAGGTCGATAATTGGAGTGAGATGTGAAGATTGGTCGATCCCACTTTTGGAATAAACCAATGGTAAAGAATCTCCACTAGACACTACCTATTGGACTAGTGGGAAGAAGAACTACTTCAACAACTACTAGACACAAGTTATTTGTTCGACCTCGGAGTTGGAACCTACCACCCTATTGGAAAATAAGTAAGAAGAGTTTGTGGGCACAAGTGAGGAATATTGCCCACTTAAATGGTGACATTATTCAGAATTATGGAATAAGATTCAATTTATACTTAGTGTGTTGAATATGGACAAGCGGACAGTTTTGGACAAAGATAATATTGTGGGTACGCTAAGGATGCAAGCTTTGGTATATGGCAACAATTTTAGTAAGATCATGCCATATGAGATCCCACTACATACAAGCGGAGTTGAGAAACTCTACTTGGCATAATGCATACGACTCTCGGGAAAGGAGTGGGATAATCATGCCTATTTGGATTAAGACTACTTAATGGGTGTCATGAGAGTATGACCAAGCTCGTATGCTACGGTTTTGGAATAAGCCAATTGATAAGAAGTATGTAATCTCGTACGCGAGGATTGGAATAATATGAGAATGTCATATTCTACTAAGCTGACGTGACACGGCTAGATGACATGGACTAAGATACGGGAAACCTAGCCTACCATTGGAATTACTCACGTGCTTGGACCAGAGTATAATCGTGAGATATATATGGATGATATTCTGAGAGTCTTATGGATGCTACCGACAGAGGACACATAATAGCACTTGGCTTCGGAAGCCCCCACATGGAAACAAGACAGTTTGAAATTAAACACAAGTGAAACCATTTGGAAGAAAGACATTACCCAGGAAGACATACGTCGTCAAGGGCATCAATAACTTGAAGCTAAAGTTAAAGAAAAGAAGTGCTGACCTATTAAAGAGAAGACCCTCACCACACCTGGTATGAGCTTAATCTCTAGGACGAGATTCTCGTGAGGGGGGTAGAATGTAACATACCAGAAATTTGAATGATTTACCATGTGTGAATTTTCGCAAAAATTTAAAACTTTTTGTTTGAACTTGAGTGGTACCAAATTTTGAACCAATTTGCTAGCCTCCCATCTTAAATTATTTTCAAATTATGGTATAAATTGTGAGTTGGAGTTTCATGGATTTTAAATTTGGAATTCAGTTGTGTTAATTCAAATTCAAACTATATGCAAACTATATTCAAACTAAATTCAAAAGCTAACTGCTAACTTGGGCTGCGAAACTACGACCGAAGTCTATCAGAGGCCCCTTCTCTCTCCGGCACCAAACCGGAAACCACCCTGATCTCCAGCCGGCAGCCCAGCTTGTGCTTCAGCCCAGCAGACGACCAGCCCAGCTAGGCCCGCCATCTTTCCTCCACTCTTCTTTCACTGATGCGTGGCACCCGCCTATCAGCCAGTGTTGTTCCCCTTTCTTCTTTGTGATGTAGGCGAGCGGGTAGGGAGCCACGGCGCACCGCGCCCCTGGCCTCGCCCATGGTGCCGCCCCCTACTATGCTGGCGGCTGCGGATGGGAGCCACGTGCCCCACGCAGTATCTCGGCCGCCCGTGCTCTCCAAACCCTAGCACCCTCCTATAAAATCCACCGCAGGCACCTCCACCCTGTGTCCATAGCCGCAATGGGGTATTCCCCCAAATCCACCGCTGCCGCCTGTGTTGAAAGAGAAGAGGAGGTGAGGAGGAGAACAGAGGAGGTCAGGGAGAGAAGTTGCAGGAGAGCCGCCGCCGCAGGAGAAGCCGTCGCCCGCACCAGGTCCCTGATGCCGCGAGGCTGCTCTGTCCCTCTGTCCCGCGCCGCTCTGTTGCCATCGTCATGGCCGCAGGCCTGCTCAAGGGAAGGGGAGCCAAAGCCGAGGGGATGCCGTGTGCACTGACGAACCAAGCTGGCGTCCCTCTTCTCCTACGCCCCGCCGTGAGCCGCTGCGGGCACCGACGTCGACACGCCGAGCCGCACCCAGGACGACGCCGCTGCACCTGGAACCCCGTCTCCGCGCTGTCAACGTTGCCGAAGCCTGCACCACAGCAAGCTGGAGGAAGACACCGTGGAGCTCTGGAGCTGCTGCACATCAATGCCAAGCCGTCGGTCTGCAGAACGCAGCTGCCGTCCACCGCGCCCTCTACCTTCTCGATCTTTTGCCCGAAAGGACGACGCCACTGCGACCGCCGAGCTAGAGCTGTGCCCTTGGCACCGTCAACGACGTACGTGAGGGAGCTACCGCTTTGGAGCACCATGACTTCAGCAAGAGCCCGAAGCCGAACCACGACCACCAGTCTGCTTGCACCACACCAAGCCGTCACGACTTCGATCTCTTCTTGCCTCGCCTAGACCTTCGTCGGGCCCTCGGTGAGCAGCACGTCCCCAAGATGTCTCCTTTTGCCCCACTTTACTTTGCCTGTGTTGACGGGAGCGTACCCCAGCGTTACGTTGCCGGCCGTCGTGTCGCGCATAAACCGGTGCTCGCCACCGTTCTGTCCGGGCTTCGTCCCGTGTACCCTCTTCTGCAGGTTCCCAAGCCTTCCCGTTTGAGAGCCTGTGTGGTTCGAGGACCGGTGGATGGTCGCTTCCTGGTGTGATAAGTGATTGACAACGTTGTGTGGACTGACTCTTGGCTAAGTATTGCAAGTGCAGGTTGCGGCTTGATTGGTGTTGGTGTAGGTGAAGAACAAGCGCAAAAGGTCATTGCCAGGTAGGCCTCCAGGTGTGGAGAAGACAAGTAGGCTTAGTTCGAGGGACCCGGTGGCCAGCGGGGTCAAGTGCGGGCCGCATGGTGGCAAGAACGGCAAGATGAAGTTGTGGACGATTTCTTGGTTAAGCCTCAAAACCAAGGTCGAGCCGGGACTATGTGGGAGCCGAGTCATGAGTGGTGATTGGCAGAGGCTACACCGAGTTCGCGGGGTTTCCAGTGGTTCACTAGAAAATCGCTGGGTTCCTTGGTTGATCCACAAAGCCAAGACCGAAGACCGCAGGTAGCAGCACCAGGACCGGTCTGACCGGTGGAGGACACCAGTCTAACCGGTGTGCGACGACGCAGTCTGGAGACTTCGAAGCGGAGGACACACATCAGGATCGCAAGGCTTGCGTCGAGGCTAAGCAAGTTTGCGGTCGCTGGGCATCCGTCCGATGGAGCTACGACGAAGTTTCCCAAAAGGCCTTTCGGGGGCGTGTATCTTAGTTTAATGTAATAGGGGTAGTTTTGTCTTTCGGCTAGCCTCCATATAACCCAAGTGGTGAGAGGATGGCAGTCATCTCTTGTAACCCTAGCTCATTTGCTTTTGCTATTTTCCCTTCCTATTTTCCTTAGGATTTAGAGGACTAGCTTGAGACCTTCATGGTGAGATCTTGTGAGAGGGAAGGATGATTCGGAGGCAAGCTAGACCTTGTATGAACCTTCATGGTATATATAGATGATTCGGCGTGGTTCCTCAAGGCTTGATTGTGTCTCTCCCGTTTTCTCTTTTTGGTGATTTTCGGAGCCTTTTCTTAGCGGTTTTCTTGTGGCGGGTTTGAGACCTTTCTCTTTCGGATTTGGTAGGGGATGTATGCATGAACCCTTTGTGGTTCTTGTCCCTTTGATTTCCCTCTCAAATCCGTGAGTAAAGGGGCTCAATTTTGGGGTTTTCTTCGTTCTAGGGTTAGAGGCGTTCTTGGTGGAAATCCTTCGATTCTTCTTGATTTAGCAAGTTTTGGTGGACCAAATCTTGGCTATGGAATGCCCATGAGGTACTCCTACTATCCCCAAAGTCTTGTGTGAATCTATGGAGCGAATTGGGAGATCGGAATTTGGATTTGGAGGAGTTGACCCGCGGGTTTGAAGGACCGATTAGGCGACCAGAGAGGGGGGGAGTGAATGGGAGCCGATAAAAATTCTTCCCAAAGGATGAACTCGGCCTATGTCCCAAATTCACAACCTAGGATTCCCACATGAGTTTGCCAAGGTCACGTAGTCACAACGGACCTACCAACCCTAGGAACAAACCCAAACTCAAAGCAACACGGAAGCATAACTCAAGAAGCAAAGGACTTAGCAGCTCTGCGAGACACCAGGCGGACTGTCCGCGAGCACCGGGCGGACCGTCCGCGAGGCCTAGGTGGACTGTCCGCGGGTCTGCGGCGGACCGTCCGAAAATAGCCCCCGAACCTCCAGTACTGCACCCTCAATAACGGACCGTCCGCGATGGACCCGCGGACCGTCCGCCCCGACACGGACCGTCCGGCACTCTAGTACGGACCGTCCGCGAACTTCGTGCACCAAAAATCCACCGACAAAATGGATCGAACGAAAGGCACGCAAGAACTCGCGAAGAACACGACGAACACCCGGTCAGTCGGCTCCTCGCGGACCGTCCGCGGGTGCCTGGCAGACTGTCCGCCACACACGGACAGAGCACCCCGAACTCGAAAACGCAAGCACACAACCACCTATTCGTCCATGGATCTCCCAAACGGCTTGAGCTCTTGAGGCAAGATTTGGGGGAAATGTGAAGCGTCCTTAGGAGATGCTATGCCCCAAAACTTGAGACCTCAAACGAACTAAATCGCCGGGAATCGAATCGCAACCGAGCTCTACCAAAAAGCTAGGGTTCCAACCGAAATCCTTCAATCGGAGGCCAAATCCGGAGATTGGAGGGTCAAGATCAAGCACAAAGATGCACAAGACATCTATCCATGATCCCCACCAACAAATCCGAACCCAAACACCTCAGAATCGAAGGAACAAGCCGCGCACGAAAATCCAACAAAAATAGCTCGAAAATGACACGAAAATCACAAGAGCCACAAGAAGGAAATCGATGCAACCATGAATGCTTCCATACACTCGGAGGTCAGATTCTCTACAAAACGATGAAGAAAATCTACGCCTATGGAGCAAGGAAATGAGAAGCAGTCCGGATGGATAGTTTGCCCAGAAAACCCTAGAGCTATATATATGAGTCCCTCTGGGTTGGGCAAATGACCAAGCTACCCCTAGCACTTAAACTTAAGATACAATCCCCTCAGGGGCATATAGGTCATGTAGCACTCCTCTTCATCGCACGGCCACGCCTTCGCCGCAGTCTGCGTCCTCCCGACGCAAGCCCTGCGATCCCGCCACGTGTCCGCCGGCATCGAAGCTTCTCGGCACGCCCGGATCCCGTCTCCGCCCGTCTAGCCTCCGGTCTTGGTTTTGTGGCTCAACCAAGTAACCCGACGGTTTTGTGGTGAACCGCCGCAAACCCCGCGTGCAGACTCCGGTCGTGAGCCGCTACCCTGCACCGGCTCCGGTCGACGACTTCGTCTTGCTTTTCGTGCCACCATGCGGCCCGCACTTGACCCCGCTGGCCACCGGGTCCCTCAAGCCGAGCCTACTTGTCTCTCCATTCCTCGGAGGCCCCGCAAGGCATAGACCTTTCGTGCCCGCTCTTCACCTGCACCAACACGAGTCAAGCCGCAACCTGCACCTGCAATACTCAGCCAAGAGTCAGTCCACACCACGTTGTCAATCACTCATCACACCAGGGAGCGACCATCCACCGGTCCTCGGACGCTCCAGTCCTCAGGGTTGCTGTTCATCCCGAGAGCCCAGGGCTTGACCGGTCGACCGGTGCCTTCCACCGATCTGACCGGTGCCAACCCCCTGTTGGGTTTTGCTCGGGTGAACGTCTTGGTGAGTTCCCTAGTCTCTGAGTTTGCTGCTGTTTCGAGTTTGCAGTGTTTTGGAGCTCGGGAGGTCAGGTTCGCGAATTTGGGGTTTCCTGGCTTAGACCGGTCTGACCGGTGAGCTACACCGGCCTGACCGGTGTAGAAGCTTTTTGTGGAAATCTTCAAGTTCTGCTCGAGTGACCCGGCTCAGGGTCCAGGTTGACCCAGTGTGTCTCTGGAGGGTGTCGGGTGATCCGGCGGCTTAGTCCGGGTGATCCGTCCTTGACCGGTCTGACCGGTGCGGGTGACCGGTCTGACCGGTGTGTGTCAGTAGCTGCTCGAGTTGCTTGTTCCACTGCATTCTCGAGTAGGTTTCGATGGTCGTTGGTTCCTAGGACCAGTAGCACTCCAGTGGCTACGTGGTCTTGGCCAACTTGGGTAGTTGAGCCGGAGACGTGTTTTGGTTAGCAGTGTTCATCTTGTCGGAGTAGCCATCTCCTTTGAGAAGAATTTTTAGCAGCTCCCATTCACTCCCCCCCTCTCTGGTCGCCAGTTCGGTCCTTCACCGTTGAACCAAAACCCCACCTTGGTGCCCAACCGAGCTGTGCATGCTCCTGTTTCGCATGGAACATAAGTAAACGTGGTTGGCTTGCTTGGAGTTGCAAGCCTGGCATGCACCCAACTTGCTCGACGCTTTGTGTGTGAGCCATGCAGCTGATCTTTGCCTTGCCCTTTAGGTGTTTGATGTTATGCCGGATCAGACCCGACAAGTCTTTAGATGACCAAGTCCCCTACCTGTTGCTATGGTTGTGTCGCAGGCCTTCGTGCCGTCTCACAGGAGCGTGTCGCACATCGCCGTGCTCTGCTTTGCGTAGGCGCTGTGCCGGCCGTGTCGCAGCCGGGGAGTACCCTGTGCCCGCGCACGTGCAGCCAGGCCGAGCACCTCAGGTGCAAAGCTGTTACACCCTGAAATTTCCAATTTCAGGATGTGAATAGAAAGAATAATTAAATAACAATTTTCTCATAATTTTAAAAATTTTCCAACATTTATTTTCTTTACAGGAAATGTAGCATAGGAAAAGCCTTTGTTTGATTTTCCGAATTAAATAAAATAATTGTGTGCTGCATTCATGCCGAAGCATCTTGGTCTTTGTTGAGTGCAAAATGTTTCAAAAATGCGTTTAGGTGCTGTCCAAACCCTTCCGAGAATTTTCCAGACTTTCCTGGAATTTATTCTCACTTTCCTTGAGCTAATTCTATTTATTAGAAGGCTCTAAAATCTTTTTCGTGAGCTCCAATATTTTATTTGGATTGTTCGTGTCCCAATGTGTCTCTGGGAATTTTCCTGGAATTTTGGGAATTTTTGAAGTATTTTTCGTGCCTTTAAACAATTTCTAGTCTTTACTGGAATTGTTTTCGCAATGGAAAATAATTTTGGGAAATAAAAACAAATCCTATCCTCCCGGTTTGGGCTGAGCCCGTAGGCCCTACCCGCTCCCTCCGGCCCAGCCGCAAGCCCGCTGGGGCCCATCCAGACCCGACGCGTCGTGGCCATGGCGGACACGGCCTAGCGTCGCCACCCCTTTTCCTTGGCGTGCTCGCTAGGGGATCCTCGGCGTCCGTGCCTATTTAAGGCGGAGCACCTGGCCGTCCGCGTGCCCTAGCGGCCACCTTTTCCGCCCTCGCTCCGCCTTGCGCCATCGCCGCTGTGTGCTCGCGCCGAGCCGAGCACCACCGCCGGTGTTGCCGTCGTCGATTCGCTACTGTGGAGTGCCGTTGGGGCAAGTCGCGACCGCAAGGAGCTTCCCCGTGCTGCGCTGGAGCCACCTCACCGATTCCCATCAACGGAGGGGCACTGGAACGCCGCCGCCCATGCGCCCGTGCGCCGGAGCAGATGACCGGCGTTGCCGTCGCCGATTCGTCGCACCCGGGCGCCGCCGGGCAAAGCTGCCGCCACCGTGAAGTCCGCGACGTCGAGCCGCGCATCCACCGCGCCTCCCCGTCGCCAGAAACCCTCGGAGCGCCGTCGCCGTCTCGAAGTCCGGCCGCCTCGAGCTGCTGTCCGCCGCAGCCGCCGGTCGAAATCCGGCTGCCTCCCTTCGCTTCCAACCATGGTGAGCACCTCCCTGAGCTCCCTATTCCCTCCTCTCTCTGTTCCGTCCCTCGCCCGAACACCTAGGAGATCAGAGCCCTGGTGATTTTTGGCCGCCAGAGAGGCTGTTCGGCTGATCTAACCTCGGCTTATCTCGGCTTATTTAGTCTTATTCCATCTCACAAAATATTATTCATTCTACCAGCTGAGCACTATTCATTCTACCAGCCGAACAGCCTCAGAGTTTCTGTCCGCCGGCCATGTTCTGAAAGCCGTCGTTCACCTTGAGGATAAGAAAAGGAGTTTTGCCTTTAGTCCCCTAGGCTTCCCTGCAATTAATAGATTAGTTCTTGTGTCTTGCAAGTTTCCAAGAAAACCCCTAGAAAAATCCCACCTTTCGCAGTTAGATCCAACCGAGCTCTTTTTCAGATCTAACCCTGGTCTTAGATCTTTTTGTGAGCACTATTTAATGTGTCTTGCAGATCTTTTCTGCTAGCCCTCCAAATCTATAGTTAATCACGAACAGGTCCTTATCATCTTGTTTTCTCCATAGATTCTTTGTTTGAGCTCCGTTTTAATCCGTTCAAGTTGTGGTAGGTTCACAATAAAATAAAGTACACGTTTGTGGTGTGTTTTCATCATGTTTGTTTTCTGAAAATTAATTTGATATTAATTTTGATTAATGCTTAGATATACATGCCTTTTATAAATAAAAGCAATATAGTGCTACACACCGTTTTTCATAATCAATATTAATTTGAGTAATATTTCACATGTTTTTCTGAATAAAAGCTAATTAGATCTTTATCTTGGTTTTCGTAAACCAAATGTTAACTTGTTTAATAATTAATTAACTTTTTCGATTAAAAGTTGATTAGGCTTTTACACCGTCTTTTATAAGAAATGCTAACTTAACTAATGTCAACGTGCATGTGCTTTCTAAATAAAATTTGTTTAGCTCAACATGTCACATGTCTTTATTCGATTAGTTGTTCTAACCTTTTCTAAGTTATTAAATGTTTAATTTGTATAGTTTATACATAACCATTTATAAATAAAATTTGACTAGGTTCTTACTTCGGTTTTTGCAAATAAAATGTAATTTGCATTAATGTTAACATAGGGTATTTTATTTCTAAAATATCCTTTACATTTGTTTTGTTAATTAAAATGAACCTAAGCTTATAGTCTTTCGTGATCATAAATGCAAATAGTTCGTTAGACGTTCTTTATCTTAGTGCCTCTTTTGATCAGGTCTATCTGAAGCTCTAAATCTTTCTAGTGTTAGCTCAAACCATGTGCAGCTAACAAAGCCTTTCCTTTTCTAAGCACGGTTTGTGTGCTTTAGTGATCCCTAAAATTGAGCCTGTCCTTTAGTGCGTTCTTTTAAAGCTTTGATTTGATTGGTGCATTGTCCTTAGTTAGTTTGTTTGTTTGCTTTGTATGCTTGTGCTCGATGATTGATGCGCATAGAGTGAACGTCGTCCGAGAAGCTTTGAAGAGCTTGAAGTTGAAAACATTCTGAGCAACTACTCTTTGGTTAAAGGCAAGTGTGTCCTTGATCTTTTGTCCTAATAACTTTATTAATCACTATTGCATATGCCTGCATTTAATTTGATGGGTCCCAATAAGGTTCATCCTAGTCTTTGTTATCATTCCTTGACAACCTAGGTTTACATTTATGTTGGGTAGCTATGCTTAGTTGCTATACCTTGGTTATGGTGGTTAATTGAAATAATGATGAACCATGCTTTACCTTTATGTTATATCTCTGGTTGCTTAATACAAGACCATATGCTTAATCGGAACATGGAGCGACCACCCAGGAAAACCGTACAACCACAAGACATATGGCTCTGTCTTGGCCAATTAATTAGAGGACTCTAGTGTTGGACTGGTGATTAGGGGGGGCAGGACTCGCGGAACCTCGTGCACTAGAACACACTAGGGAAGTCTTTGTAAAGGCCTCGTAGCGTCCCTATGCAGCCACACCTCGGTAGTGTGGTATGGTGCCTGATCAGCATCGCGTGGTTGGGTCTAAAGCTCTTCGGAGTTTTTACGCGACTTGTGGTGAAAGTGTACAACCTCTGCAGAGTGTAAAACTAACTAGTTAGCCGTGCTCACGGTCAAGAGCGGCCTGGACCCTCACATGATAATTGAACTTGAAGATGGACTTAAATCGTGCTCTCTGGTTATGTTAGCCATATTCTTATGGCGTATCTCTTATCTCTTTATGTTAATTGTGGGATGGTATATACTTATACTTGCTAGTAAATAGTTGTTTAATAAAATTTGACCAACTAAAATTCTAAATGCTCAGAGCCCAGTCCACTATAAAGCCTTTGCATTCATACTTTCTCCACACTTGCTGAGTACGACATGTGCTCACCCTTGCTATAAACAATGTTGCTCAGAAAGAGGAAGTTGCTATGGAGATTGCTGAAGATGTTGCTGAGTTCTAGATGTACGCAACCCCCAGTCACTGCTTGTGGAGTTTGGTGCCTTCGTTTCCAGGATTAAGCGTAAATCTCTGATAATCTCCCTTTTTCTTACGTGATATTGTTTCTGTATTCACTTATATGTCACTATATGCATGAAACTTGATCCTGGCATGCATATAGGTTTGCACTTGGTTTTCTTCGGAAAAACAGGTGTGACAGAGTGGTATCAGAGCTGTATTGACTGTAGGACGTAAGCCTAGTTAGCAATGGTCGTTCCTTAAGGTTTCTTTTGATCTAAAATTCATCACTACCTTTCCCTTGAGCTCTGTGATGAATATTCTCACTCCTTGACCATTTTCTTTTGATAATCCCCCTTACATCTTGCTTGCCTATCCACTTTAAACATAACTGCCAATTCCTATCCATCCATCCTTATCCTTGAACTTCTGTTGTTCCTCAAACAATGCTTTGGATTCTTTCCTTGGCTTTTGATTCCAAAGTGTCCTTTCTGATTCAACATTCTTAGATGATCAATGATCGGTGAAGCTATGCCCATGCTTAGGAGGATACCCTATGACTATTAACAACGTTTAGCATCGCTCCTTTGACTGTCTTGATTAGTGGTGGAATTGTGTGTTTGCATGATGATGCTTGGTTTTATGACATTGCTTGTGTTGGTTCTTTGTAGTGAGTGTTGGTGTATTGTGGATCATATATCTGCAATGACATCAGTTGCTTAGTTGGGTCCTTCCTTTGTGTCTCCCACATCCTTGTTATCTTCCTTCCTCTCTACCTGATCAAATGAAGGACTTCATAAGAAGAAATTGAAGCCCACACCAATGCCAACAAGCAGATGCTACTACCACTACCGGGTGGTTCCTGGGTGGTTCTTGGGACTTGGTTCATTGGGCCGGTTGGGCCAAGTCCATCGGGCCACCTGTGGCCCACTACCACTTTGGGCCCATTAACGGCCCACTAACCGACGACCTGGGCCCATCGTTGACGTCATGCTGACGTCAGCATGTTTTTAATAAAATCCTTTTCTGATTTAATAAATGTTTTATAAATGCTTTTACCTTTGAAAAATCATAACTAATTATCGGGAGCTCCGAAAAATATTAAACCAATTGCGTTGGTTTCGTAATTCTGAGACGCTCGCCGCTATCCTGTCCTTCTCTACTCTTGCCCTTGAACTGAGCCCTTTTTGCCCCATGTTCTTGGTATAGAATTTGTGGCCGCTGCCCGCCACTGTGCTATTGTGGGTCTGGGACGCCGGAACACCACAACTAGCCATTGGCGTGCCGTGGATAGGAATCCTACCCCATGTTCATATCACTTACCTTTCCTACACCGCTATCTCCACTGTGTGCTGCTTCGCGAATAACCCTCTCCCGCTCTACGTTGCTACGTGCTGTGAAGTGTGTACCGTGCCATGTGCTTGAAACCAGGATGCCGCACGTGATGGACAGTCGTGTCGTGAGCAGGGGCCTCTGCTTCACGCACGGCAACCCCAAGCCGCAACCTAGGTGCCTAGCCACGGTCGTTGCCGCATTACTAGTACATGCCTCGTAGTGCTCATAAGCATGTCGTACCGCATCGTCACCCTATATCGGTTACAAGTGGATCCTTTCATCTCCTTTGAGCTGTCGCCGCATATCTTGGCATGGTAATGCCCTTTTCTAGTTTATCTTTGTCTCGGTTTGCTACCATCATCCTTTGAGCTACCGCTTTGACCCTCTGTGAACTTAAACCTAGCAAGTGCTTGATCTCAGCCTCTCCGCTTTCCTGCTTGCAAGCTTGGTCACCTAAGATCTTAGCCGTGAGACCCGTAAGCTAACTTTGAACTGACTCTTGATCCTACCACGTTTTCTAGTATATAAAACTAGTTTCTTAAACTGCTTTTGTTTTAAAACCAATTAATTTACTTTCATTATTTAAACTAGTGCTGCTTGTATTTACTCTGGAGTTTATTTGAATCTTCTAAATGGGTTCTTGTAGGTGTTTTTGCATTAGATGAATGCTCGTTATTTATTTTCGCGTCGCATCTCGTGTAGGTTTGTGTTCTTGTTTGAAGACCCGAGCTACGACGACCGAAAGACCCTTCTACCTCGACATTGACCGAGAGGACGCTCAACCTTTACTACTCTACGTCGACTACCGCGCAGGTGTCATGTCACTCCCAACCATGTAGAACCCATGCATGCTATTAGTTGCTAGTGCTATATTTATGTTATTTGAATTGATGGATTGCATAGCCATTTGTTTAGCCGTACCTTGATATTTGATTTATCATGTTTCCTTGCTTCACCTACCTCGGGACTAGCTACAGACCCCTAGCAAGTCCCACTACTTACTATCCATACTTTTTATGCTTTGGAATATGGATGGTATTCTGGGTTTGGACTGAGATGTGGGAGATCTCGGTGTGTTCTAGCGTGAGTTCTAGGTGTGTATCCCTTGACATGTTTGGCGGGAGCGAGCCATTTGCTTACTTGGGAACGCCTGCCTCGGGGAGATGCGATCTGGCCTCTCGCCCGAGCGGCGTGTCAGATTCAGTGGAGACGGGGAGTGCTCGCTCTCGGCCCTTAAGGACCGATCGTCAGTCTAACCATGCTTCTTTGGACTCTTACCGTACAAACCGCCCGCTCTGTTATGGGCGGGGGTGCGGGGTGAGACTCGTAGTGGATAGCACTCCGCCTGTAGGCGGATCGGTGCGATCGTGCTAGGAGACGTCGTTCCTCCTTAGAAGACTTCGCCCCGGCGAGGCCGGGGAAGGGTTCCACAGCTTCGAGGGACCCCTCGCTGGCAGTACGAGCTCTACAGCAGGGGCTGCACCAGACTTGGAGAGACAGGAGAGCGCTATCCACTTACTTGGACTCCAGCCGTATGGTAGGTGTTGACGGTGTATTTTGGTACACCAAACATGTTCATTACACTTTGGTTTGAGCTTGATTATGGAACTAACCCGCCACTAGGCACACTAATGATATAACAAGTTCATCTTCGTATGTGCATTTCGAAGTGTTATGTTTTTGCAGGAAAACATGGACAAAAAGGACGGAGTCACAACAAGTTCAAAGGAGCAAATGAGGAGTCCCGTTCGTGTTCAAGTGCATGATGAAATCACTCCCAAAGGTGGCAAGGACTGAAGTGTTACATAGGAACATCCCCGAGGATTGAAGCGTAAAAGACTGAACTTCATGCGAGAAGACCCTCTATCTTGGACGCGAGGATGACATCGCCAAAATGATGCAAGTGAAGGGGGCAAAGTGCAAAATGTCAAGAGGACCCACGGGAGCGAAGGGGCGACTGAACCGGGCTGGGATGGGCCTGGGCCGGTCGGCCTGGCTCATTCCCGAGGCGGTTCGGCCCCCCCTTTCTTGAGCCTGAAGAAGATGCAACCCTAAAGCCGTGGAGGCGCCGCCATTCGCAGAGAGAGAGAGCCATTCGCCTGAGAGGCCGTCCACAAGCTAGAGAGGAAGGAGAGGAGAGAGATCATTCACGAGAAGGATCGCTCTACTCGAAGGAAGCAACCACAAGTGGAGGAGGACGTCGAGGCCCTGCCAAGACACCCCCGGAGGAGAAGGAAGACACCGTCAGAAGCGTCACCATGATCAATGGTGCTATGCCTAGCACCTTGATGGGGTAATCTTCTCATTTGTCCATGGGTTGTAAATGATCTTGAGATGTAATCTCAACTTTTATGGTTTCAATCTATCATCTAGTGTTGAAGATGCTTTCATGTTTAAGGTTAGCTACCATGCCATGTTGGGAGTATAGATTTCACTTCTCCCTTAGAACCCTTCAATACGCCGTGATCATCATAGGTCTAGTCACGAATACCTCCGCGTAGTGACAGTACGGGGGGAGGGAAAGGGCGAAACCGTAGTCACAACCCCCGGTAGATTAGATCGGTTTTCATATCTCTAAGCGGTTGCATGTTCAAGTATCGTATACCCTTGGGCAAGTGTCTTTTATATATCTTGTGAGTTTTATCGCTCTCTCTAGTGTAGCGTAGTAGTTTTCTAGTTTAACCGTAGTTTAGAGTTTGGATAAGTTAGTTAGTAGTGTTAGATCAAATGCTTGTAATCCTCTTGCTCCGCGGATTGACAAGAACCTAAGGAATCCCCGTGGTGAAAAGGTGTAGGTCCGTACGCTTGCGGATCGTAGGTGGATACGAGTTTTATCCGTCAACAAACCCCTTTTTCTGGCGCTGTTGCCGGGGAGCAAGCCAGTTTACATCGTTTGGTTTTGCATTTATTTTCGTTTATCGTTTATTGCTAACATCTAACCCCTATTACCTAGAAAACCACTTTGTTTTGTTTTTGTTTTTCTATTTTGTTGTCTAGATGGCGTTCGCCAACCACCCTATGGAAGAACCGGAGAAATCGTTACGGGATTACGCTAGCCCTCGATGTGAAGACATTAAAGTACAAGAGTCGGATTCGAAGCTCGAAGCGACCAAGTATGAAATCAAGGCTAGGATCATCGAGATGGCGGCAGCAACCCCATTTAGAGGGATGGAGACGGAGAACCCGTATAGACACATAAAGCATTTCACGACGCTATGCAACACAGTGCGTCAAGAAGGAGTTCCCGATGAATGGTTCAAGTGGAATCTCTTTCCCTACTCACTTGCCGGCAAAGCAAAGACGTGGTACTCGTTCGCGTCCTTTGAAGTTGAAGGGAATTGGAACAAGTTGACGAAGAAATTTTGCGAGAAGTTTTTTCCAATAAGCAAGGATCAACATCTAAGGAGGCAAGTGATCACCTTCACGCAAGGAGAAGAGGAAGGGATAGACCAAGCTTGGAATAGATTTAATGAATTGATTGAACAAGGACCAAGACTCGGCTTCTCCGGTGACGTACTCTTGCATACATTTTTCTTTTCCCTAACGCCTAGTTGCATGGAACATGTTCAAATGTGTGCAGGTGAGGATCTCATGGAGAAAACACTCACGGAAGCCGCTCAACTTTTGCAAAAGATTAGCAAAGCGGTGGCCATGCAAAGAGATTGGGAAACATGACTTTCGGGAGAGCTGGAACGCGATTCAAGGATGAAGACATGTGCTGAAATTTCCAAAAAGGCAACCCTGAAAGACAAGAAAGAGGAGCCAATCTCGGAAAAGCTTGAAGAAGTACACGCCGAGACAAGAACTACCCTAAGCGTTGACTTCGCCAAGACAAATGAAACGAACAAAAGGAGTATGTCAAGCGCGAAGCCATTAAGGGAGTTCGAGCAAATGGATTGGGTTCCAATTGATTATGGAGAAGTATTCGATAAGAGAAGACCGTTCCCTAACCAAAAGGGGATGGAAGAGCATTGGAAGTAGACTTCCCACCAGAAAAGCAAGCGGAAAATTCATACGATCTTGAAACCACCAGTGAGATCTTTCGAAAGCTCTTTAGTGATGATGAAGTGGATCCGGATCACATAGCCGAGGTGAAAAGAATCAAGGGGATCAAGCCTGAAGCATCGCCATACGCTCGCCTCGCCGAAGTTTATGCAATAGGATCCGATCAAGAGGAGAAGACGACACCACACTTGAGTTGCGAGATTAATGGAATTCAATGCAAGGCTTTATGCGACATCGGAGCCCAAGTAAGTGTCCTATCCTCCAAGATTTACGATAAAGTTCAAGACCATAACCTAGACTTAGCTCCAACTTCAACAAAGTTAATCATGGGAGATGGTAGAACTATTAAACCTCTAGGTATTGCTTGCAACATTAATGTAATCATCTCTGGAAGGTGCATACCAACCAATTTCTTTGTTATAGATGCCTACTATAATAATCATGATCACATAATCCTAGGTAGGCCTTTCCATAAGTTGGTTGATGCCGTGTTGGATGCCGGAGAAGGCAAAGTAACAATAAATCTTAATGGAGATAAGTACACATATAGTTTTCTTCGCACTTCTAGTCATCCTTCGCCTTTTCCTCCTGAGGATGAAGAAGAAGAGGAGGTAGGTAGTCTTTGTTTTGTTGAAACCTTTAGAGACCCGCTGCAAAGAGCGATAGAGAATCAATCCAATGATCAACAAGACGAGGAACTAGAGGAAGCAACGAAGGGATTAGAACCACAAGATGGAAGCATGGAGGAAGAAAAATTCGAAGACATAGGAGACACTAAACCCAAAGAGCCACAAGTGCCCGAGGTGGATCTCAAACCATTGCCCAAAGGATTAAAGTACGAATTTTTGGGGTCAGACAAGACTTATCCAGTCATCGTGAGCGACGAGTTGAGTCCCGAAGAAATGAGAAGTTGCTGAATTTATTGAAAAAGCACAAGAAGGTGATCGGATATTCGATCAATCATCTCAAAGGACTTAGCCCAGCCTTTTGCACTCATCGTATACCAATGGAAGACCAATGTAAGCCCATAGTGGACCATCAAAGGAGGCTGACCCATGCCATGCGAGAGGTAGTGAAGAAGGAGGTTATCAAGTTATTTGATGCCGGAATCATCTACCCGGTGTCGCATAGCGAGTGGGTGAGCCCCGTACATTGTGTACCGAAGAAAGGAGGTTTGACCGTGGTGAAGAATGAGAAGAACGAATTAATACCGCAAAGAACCGTGACCGGATGGCGAATGTGTATCGATTATCGAAAGCTAAACAAAGCAACAAAGAAAGATCACTTCCCCCTACCGTTCATTGACGAGATGCTCGAGAGGTTAGCAAACCACGCTTATTTTTGCTTTCACGATGGATACTCGGGGTTCATGCAAATTCCCATTCACCCGGATGATCAACACAAGACAACGCTTACTTGCCCTTATGGTACGTTTGCATATAGAAGGATGCCCTTCGGTTTGTCCAACGCTCCAGCCTCTTTTCAACGTTGCATGATGGCAGTGTTCTCAGAATTTATTGAGGAAATTGTCGAGGTGTTCATGGATGATTTTTCTGTTTATGGGAAGAAATTTTTAGATTGCTTGGCAAACCTAGACAAGGTTCTCACGAGGTGTGCGGAGGTCGATCTAGTGCTAAATTGAGAAAAATGCCACTTCATGGTAAGGCAAGGCATAGTGCTCAGACACGTTATATCCGAGAGAGGGATTGAAGTGGACAAAGCTAAAGTGGAAACGGTTGAGCAACTCCCACCTCCAACGGATGTTAAGTCTTTGAGGAGCTTTCTAGGTCATGCCGGATTCTACATAAGATTTATTAAGGACTTCTCAAAGATCACTAAGCCTTTAACACAACTTCTTCAGAAAGATGTGGCTTTTGACTTTGATGAGAAGTGCTTAGCGGCATTCCGGACCTTGAAGAATGCTTTGGTGAGTGCTCCCATCATTCAACCTCCGGATTGGAGTCAACCTTTCGAGATTATGTGCGATGCAAGTGACTATGCCGTAGGGGCGATTTTAGGTCAAAGAAAGGAAGGTCGAGTTCACACTGTATACTATGCTAGTAAAACCCTTAGTGAGGCACAATTAAATTATGCCACTACGGAAAAGGAGTTGCTAGCGGTGGTGTTTGCTTTCGAAAAAATCAGATCTTACATCGTGAACTCGAAAGTCATTGTTTACACCGATCACGCGGCAATCAAGTATCTTTTGGCTAAGAAGGATGCTAAACCAAGATTGATTCGTTGGATCCTTCTTCTCCAAGAGTTCGATGTTGAAATTCGTGATAAAAAGGGGGTGGAAAATGTTGTGGCCGATCATTTGTCTAGGATGAACCGTCGACAAGATGACAAAGAGCCCATAGAGGATAAGATGAGAGATGACCACCTCTACCGAATACTCGACAAGGATACTTGGATGATCGATATCATTCGAGCAATTCGGAGAATACCTCTTGATCACCTAGATAAAAACACTCAAAGGAGGATAATCTCCGAAAGCCGGAAATATTTTTGGGATTCGCCTTACCTCTTTAAACTTGGGAATGATGGAGTGATGAGAAGATGTGTACCAAGAGAAGAGAGGCAAGAAATTTTGAGGAAGTGTCATTCGTCGGAGTACAATGGACACTATAGTCATTTTCGAACCCAAGCTAAAGTATGGTCCAGCGGATTCTTTTGGCCGGAGATGCATGAAGATACTAAAAGATATGTTGCATCATGCCCCGAATGCCAAAGGACCGGAAACATTTCTCAAAGGAATGCTATGCCCTTGAATTACAATCTACAAATCGATTTATTCGATGTTTGGGGAATTGACTTCATGGGGCCTTTCAAAAACTCACATGGATTTGAGCACATGCTAGTTATGGTTGATTATGTATCCAAGTGGGTAGAGGCCATGCCATGTCGTAAAGCTTCCACGGAAGAGTCCATTGCAATGATTAAGAGCGTGATTTTCCCTCACTTCGGTACCCTGAGAATCTTGATAGGCGATGGAGGAACTCACTTCACCGGGAAGAACTTTAAGAAGTGCTTGTCCAAGTTGGGAATTGAACATAGAGTCTCGACGGCTTATCACCCACAAACCAACGGACAAGCGGAAACATCGAATAGGCAACTAAAGAGCATCCTTAACAAGACTATAGAGAAGGGAGGCAAGGATTGGTCAAAGAAGTTGGATGGAGCTTTGTGGGCATATCGAACGGCATTCAAGACACCGATAGGTATGACCCCATATCAATTTGTTTATGGCAAGGCTTGTCACCTTCCGGTTGAGCTAGAGCACAAAGCATATTGGGCAATAAAAGAGATGAACCTCAATCTAGACGCCGCGGTGGTAAAACGGAGAATCCAAATTAGCGAGGTAGAGGAGATGAGGTTGAAGGCTTATGAAAATGCAAGCATATACAAAGAGAGAATCAAAAGATGGTACGACAAAAGATTAAAGAAGAAGGAGTTTAAAGAAGGAGATAAGGTCCTCCTCTATAATTCGAGATTCAAAACTTTCGGAAAGGGGAAATTGCAAAGCAAGTGGGATGGACCTTACATTGTTCATTCGGCGCTCTCCAATGGAGCGGTTACCATCATGGATATGAAAGGAGATCAATTCATGGTGAATGGTCAACGACTTAAGGTGTATTTCGAACCCGATGTCATGCCTCTTCACCATATTGATATTTTCATCATGAAGGATGAGCCCGAACGTCAAGCCTAGGAAGTAAAACAAGGTGAGCTTTTTGTAAATAGCTCTTATTTTATTTTTCTGGAGTTTCTCACGAAGTTTTACTAGGCCAACGTTTTTACATGGGCTAACAATTAAAAAATAGTGGAGCACACGAAAAACCGGACCGAACCGGCCCGCGAAATAGGGCAGGCCGGCCAGCCCAGTCCGATCGGCCCAGGAGGCCCGGGCCGCGGTTTGCCCCCATTTTTCTCTGGGACGCGCATCTTCGACTTCCTTGTTTGGTCAGAGAATTTTAGGGAAGTCAAGAAAAGGAAAAGATGGGTTCTAGGGCATTCCTTCTCGGACTATTTAAAGGAACGAGATTGGAGCTCGGGAATCCATCCAAATTCACATCCTTTTGCACCCAAGCAGCAGCCATGGCGTCCCCAAGGAGCAAGGAGATCAAGCTAGGCGCCGAGAAGCCTTTGAAGCCGGAGGAGGTGAAGTGATGCGAGCTCAAGCCTACAACCGAGATCAAGAGGACCGCCCGCATCCTTTGCGGAGCGCGTGTCCCGACCGGGCCGATCGCATCTCGCCACCATGTCAAGGAGGAGAGGGTCTCTACTCCTGTCCGTAGATCGGAGCGACTCCGGGGCATGAAGAGGAAAGACTACAAGGAGGAGTCGCCCGAACCGAAAGATTACGAGGGGAGTGACTACTCCGACGACCGCAGCCCGAGCTCGTGGGCAGCCGCCGAAAGGGACGACAATGACCTCTTCTATTGGGAGGAGGTGCCGCCGGAAGAGAAGACTCCCGAAGGTCCAAATGGCGGCGGAGATCCCGACGACAGCGGTGACGGCGACAACGGCGACGACCCCGGCGACGATGACCCATTCGGGATGCATCCGTTATGTTGTGTGGCTTGTCGTCACTCCATCTCGGACCTCTACGCGTCGGTCGAGGAGTGTTTCCAAGCTATGGAGGCGATGAGGCAAAGAATGGAGGATTTGGAATGAGTAGTCGATGACGACTACAAGTTCCTTAATTGGAATGTGAGGAAGTTATTCGGGATGGTTGGCAACATGAAGAAAAGGTGGTGCAAGGATTGTGGGAAGTTCCACTAGAAAGTTAGGGTTTCCCCCCTTAGGACTTTTGTAAAATATGATGAGGACGTCGTATGATTTTAGCGTGGGGTAGAGCTAGCTAGCTAGATCTTAAAAATTTTTCCTTAGTGAGTTTAGTTTGGTTTGGTTTAGAGTTTGCGAGAGTTTGAGAGTTAAACTTTTTAGGTGTGCTTTTAAATTTTCAAGTTTGAAGTGTGTTAATTTAGTGTTCGAGTCGAAAAATCAAATAAAAAGTGTCTTTTAATTTTTGTCTCGTGCAATGCTTTTTCTTTCTTTACTCGTATGTTTGTCTTTAATTTTTTATATATGAGCATGAGCATTTGGTTTGAAACGTTTACCGTGGTGCTTAGTGGAGTTTTTACCTTTAAAAGTACCCGCACCATACTTTGATCTAGAACCTTGTTTCGGTTGTGCTAAGTTTGATGCTAATATCAGAGGAGTTTAATTCTGAAAATTATATGAAAACCCCTTGTAATAAAGGTTAGCAAACTCTCTTTTTCCAAGTTGAGAGACAAAGAAAAGTCCTATACAAAGCCAACTCAATATCCGCTCCACCATAAGTGCGGTTAGCATGATGAGTTGGGCTAGGATCCTTCTCTCTTGGAAGTTTTAATTTCGAGCAATGATCATGTCCTTGTATATATCTTTTATTGCTAGCCTCGTCATGCATTCGGTAACGAGACTCTCACATCGAAAGTCCCGTACATCGCCGAATTCCATACCCAAACCATAATATCTCTTTTGTACATCGTATTCCTTGAACACAACCTATGTTCGAAGTTTCGTCTCATCTCTAGCATGGTTTTTATTTAAAATTCAGATTGTATTTATGCAAGAAGAGATGAGCAAAGAGCTTTGAAAGAGAGGTAAAGATGTCAAGAGAGAGAGAGAAGTAAAGAAAAAATATATGTGTATGGAAAAGAAAAGAAAAAAAAGAAAGAAAAGAAAGAGAAAAAGAAAAGAAAAGAAAAGAAAAGAAAAGAGAAGAGAAGAGAAGAAAGAAAGTAAGAAAGAGGAAAGGCAAGAAAGATATGAAGAGGGATGAATCAAGTGAAGATTAAATGAAGTGTAAGGAAGGATGCCACGTTGTTGTTAAGAGACGAAACTTCCATTTTTTCCCAACCATGTGCAATCCGACAACGAGGACATCATCGGTGCCTCGCAGTCTTATTTTCTTTTTGCCCTTGCACATGTCCACCATTCTATATCTTCTTATCCTTGACATCCCCACATCATGGTTTAATTCTCATGATCATTGGCTTTGAAAGGTAAACAACTATTAGAGGATTTTCTTAGCTTGACAATATTTGTGTTGATCTCACTAGCCATACCTATAGCTCCACCTTACATAATAATATGAGAGACTTGTGGGAGGTGAGAGTTTTATGAATTGTTTAGGTTAGCCACTTCATATGAGCGACATGTGAGAACTTGGAGAAAGTTTTTGTCTAATATTTTTGGAACCGGTGACGGTCGGTTTCGGCCCTATTCGGGCGGGTACAGTTGTACAACCTCTGCAGAGTGTAAAACCTATAGCTATAGTCCGTGTCCACAGGTTATGGACAGTCCTGAGATCTGTTATTCTGGCTAGACTCTTTTCTTGTGCTTCTTCTCTCCCCCGAGTGCGTGAGCCCGGCCTGAGGCCGTTGAGATGTGGGGATAGGAGCAGGTGGGCCCCACATCGCAAATGAGAGTTGGGAGCTAGATCGTGGTTGTGATTCAGTGCTTTGGTGTGGACTTCCTTGTTGAGGGGTGTGGACCCCGGAGGTGTGGACCTCAGAGGTGTGGACCTCCCGGAGGTGTGGACCTCGCTGCTTATTCTGCATACCTTGATTGTTGCTTTCGCGCTGCTGCATGCATAGCTCTCTACAGCCAAATGTAGGTTTTATCCATGCATATTAGATTCAACCACTGCTTTTGCTCTTTGTTGGGAAGCTGACATGACCTACCCGCTTATCGGGTAGATGCTGGCATTTCAGACTTGGTGACCGTCTACGACTACAACTTCAACGACAAAGGTGTGAAGACTAGAGCTGGTCCTATGCTGGAGTTTGCCTGTGGAGCTGGAGATGCTTCGCTTCGATAGATCCGATGCGTAGATGTTTTACTTTTCTTGATTTAGTCCCGCTTCGACACCTGCAATGGTTAAAACTGGCTTCTTCAATCAAATAAGAAATGGTGTTGAGTTTGATTGATGAACTTTATAGTTAATGCATGCATGGATATTGGTTGCATGTGCGGACTAACGCTTGCAGGAATTTTCGAATCTAAATGGGGTAAGTCATCAAGCTTGATTCAAATGGGAAGGTAAGCCAAGGCATGCCAGCCTTGTTTGAGCTAGGTCTCATGGTGAATTTATATTTGAATTTGAATAAAGGCTCACTGGTTCTCAGACCAGTAGAGTCCATCTTTTATTTTCCCTTTTTGTTTGAAGACAGCACCTGGTATAAGAACAAGTGTGGGGGAATCTCCCAAGCTTATCACCGACATACACACTTGAGATCTCCCACACAGGCGTTGCACAACATCGAATGTGCTTTCATGACAAGAGACAAGGTAAACTAGAGTGAGTCGGCTGCCCCTTGGGTCAGCCGAAACACTGCTGGTCCTCCTTGATTCCCCTATTCTTCAAGAGCGATGGTATGTGCGCCCTTTATCTCACTCTCTTTGATTCATGAGTTTGAATAAGTTTCAATTCTTATCTGCTAAATCAAACTCTTGGAATTGTGCTCTACTTGCTCTACATGTTTCCTGTGGTTGGCTTGCATATGTTTTATTTCATACTTATTATCTTGATGCTTGTGAACCAAAATCTTTAGAAAAGCATGCTCATTTAAGTAGTTGACGTTTGAGGACCGGTGGATGGTCGCTCCTTGGTGTGATGAGTGATTGACAACGTGTTGCGGATTGACGCTTGGCCGAGTCTTGCAGGTGTAGGTTGTGGCTTGATTTGCGTTGGTGCAGGTGAAGAGCGGGCGCGGAAGGTCTTAGCCTTGCGGGGCCTCCGAGGAGTGGAGAGACAAGTAGGCTCGGCTCGATGGACCTAGTGGCCGAACGGGATCAAGTGCGAGCCTCATGGTGGCAAGAAAAGCAAGACGAAGTCGTGGATAGGAGCCGGTGCAGGGTAGCGGCTCACGACTGGAGTCTGCATGCGGGGTATGCGACGGTTCACCACAAAACCGTCGGGTTACTTGGTTGAGCCACAAAACCAAGACCAAAGGCTCAGCGGGCGGAGACGGGATCCGGGTGCGCCGAGAAGCTTCGATGTGGGGGGACACGCGGCGGCATCGCAAGGCTGGCGACGGGAGGACGCGGACTGCGGCAAAGGTGTGGTCGTACGATGAAGAAAGATCGCTACTTGACCATCTTGCCCCTGAGGGGTTTGTATCTTCTTTTATGTTCTAGGGGTAGCATGGTCATTTGCCCAACCCGGAGAGACTTCATATATATAGCTCTAGGGTTTCAGGGCAACTCATCCATCCGGACTGCTTCTCATTTCCCTGCTCTTTAGGCTAGATTTTTCTGCATCATTTTGTAGAGAATCTGACCTCCGATTGTATGGAAGCATTCATGGTTGCGTCGATTTTCTTCTTGTGGCTCGAGTGATTTTCGTGTCTTTTTTGGGCTATTTTCGTTGGATTTTCGTGCATGCCTCGTTCCTTCGATTCTGAGGTGTTTGTGTTCAGATTTCTTTGTGGGGATCATGGATAGATGTCTTGTGCATCTTTGTGCTTGATCTTGACCCCTCAAACTCCGGATTTGGCCTCTAATTGAAGGATTTCGGTTGAACCCTAGCTCTTTGTGTGAGCTCGGTAGAATGTCGATTCCTCTCGATTTAGTGGGTTTGAGGCTACAAATTCGTAGGAATAGCATCTCCTAGAGACGCTTCATCTACTACTATGATTTGGTAGCAATCCCTTGGTTGATTCGGGAGATCGGGCAAAGGGAAGGAGGAGTTGACCTTCAAGAGGTCGAGCTCGGTTTTTTGTTCGCGGGCCTCGTGCGAACCGTCTGCGAGGAGCAGGTCGGCCAGCTGTTCGTCGTGTTCTTCGTGAGTTCTTCAACGCCTCCCGTTTGATCCGTTTCGTTTGGGGATTTTGTTTGGGGGTGTTTGCCGGACTGTCCGCCCGGAGTGGCCGGACTGTCCGCGGGGGTCGGACTGTCCGTGGGTAGGGTACGGACCGTCTAATTTACCTCGGTAGCTACTGGTGGTTCGGGACGTTTTTGCGGACTGTCCGCCATGGTCCTGCGGACCGTCCACTTGGTGCTTGCGGACCGTCCACCTAGGAGCTGCGGACCGTCCACCCAGAACTTCGCAGTTTGCCTAAGTCCTTTGCTTCTTGAGTTGTGCTTCCGCTTGGGATTGGTTTGGGACTTATTCCTAGGGTTAGTAAGTCCGTTTTAACTACGTGACCTTGGCAAGTTCATGTGGGAACCCTTGCGTGTGAATTTGGGGCATAGTCGAGTTCGACTCTTCGGATGAGAATTTTTATTGGCTCCCATTCACTCCCCCCTCTCTGGTCGCCTAATCGGTCCTTCAATTGGTATCAGAGCCAGTTACGGATCTTCGTGATTCTAACCAGTCTATGATCCAAAGATGGCATACCAAGAACGGGGTTTGGGTCCTCCACACTTTGATGGAAAGAACTACTAGATGTGGCAAAGGCGGATGGCTGCTTTTCTCTGCGGTAAGGGTCAGATCCTTTGGGATGTTACGGTGAACACAACTTATGTTCATCTGATTAACTTCCTTGCTCCAGCATCGAGGGATACGCACGACGCCAACAACAAGGCGGTCGACTACTTGTTTCGTGCTCTGTGTCAATCCGAATTTGATCGGGTTCAGACAGAGGACTTTGCTTGTAGGATCTGGGAGCAGCTGAAGAATGCTCACGCTGGGAACACTAAGGTTCAGGCTCACTTGTTTGCGACCTACCGGAGAGAGTACGAGAACTTCACTCATCTCCCCGGTGAGTCCATAGACACCATGTTCCAGCGATCCACTGTGATTGTGAACAACATGAGAGCCAATGTGATCGTGCTCCCGTACGATGATCATGACAGGGCTGTGAAGCTCCTGCACTCTCTGGATCGTACCGTGTGGAGTGAGAAGGTCGAGGCTATTCTGGAGTTGGATCACTATGAGACCCTCACGGTGGACGAGCTGTTTTCTAAGCTCAAGTCGTCCGAGTTGGGCCGTGGGGTGCGAGCAAGGATCGAGAACCCGACTGATCCTCATAGTCTGGCTCTTGTTTCCGGAACGAGAACTAATGCTAACCTATCTTCTAGGTAGTTCTCTTTGTCCTACCTTGTGTCCATGCCAGATGAGGAGTTCGATGTGCTGGGCGAGGAAGATCTCGCGTTGCTGAGCAGGCAGTTCGAGCGCTTGTACACGAACCGGAAGAATGCTCGTAGGAGCTCGGGCATGTGCTACCGGTGCGGGAAGCACGGGCACTTTATCGCTAAGTGCCCGGAGGCCATGGAGATCAAGCCCGAGCACAAGCACCGCTCGAAGACCGACCACAAGCACCGCTCGAGGAACGACTACAAGGGCAAGGACAAGTTCGAGCGGAGGCCGAGGAAGAGCGGTGGGCACAAGAAGAAGACGGAGCGGGCGATGGTTGCCGGAGTGAGCGACATCGACTCAAGCTCCTGCTACTCTTCATCGAGCTCAAGTGATGAAGAAGAAGAATGGCACAAGGGCAAGCGGTCGAGCAAGAACATCAACGGCCCGTGCTTCATCACCCAAGGCTTTTGCGGGATGGCACGCAACTCCGAGAGCGAAGAGCAAGAAGGATGACTCGGACTCTGACTCCGAGGACGAGGTAAACAATGATCCTGCCTTCTTGGTAGAGGAGAATGCTAGGTTGAATGAATTGCTTGACAACTGTGATGATGTGCTTAGAAAGACCAATAAGGAGAAGAGAGAGTATAGATCTGTGCTTGGAGAGGCTAAGGAGAAGGTGGTTGAGCTAGAGTCTTTGCTTGTTGATGCTAGGGCTCAAATATAATCTCTGAGGTCTGCTCCCATTGTGACCGATGAACTTGAATGCACTAATTGTTCTACTTTCCTTGGTGATTTGACTGTGCTTGAGGAAAAGTATGCCTCCGAGGTTGAGGAACCAGATGTGCTTAGGGTTGAGCTAGATGAGATGAAATCTAGGCCCTCCTTGCTTGGTGCTTGTACTTCTTATCCTGTTTTGCATGAAAAGCTAGATGAATCACATGCTTATGCTAGATCACTAGAGGCTAAGCTGAAAGCTCCTATTCCTACTTCATGCTCTACTTGTGAAATAAATGCTGTGAAGAATTTGGAGCTTGCACACTATGTTGATCGCCTGCAGGATGAGAATGATGAATTGAGGAAAATGATGGGTTGGTTGCCGGGTCATGAGCCTCAGCTCAGGATGATGATTGAGGCATACAAGCGCTATGATGGGCAAGCGCTTGGGTCGGATAAGATTGGGGAGTGCTATGGTGAGAAGGAGGTGAAGATAGGTGATATCCCAGCTCCACCAAAAACCTTCCACAAAAATACCTATGATACTAAGCCAAACCCACTTAGGAACCGACTAGACACAACCCCAGCTCCACCAGTGTTTCCTCGCCAAACAAATGACTTCCAGAAACCCATCAAGTTCAAGAGTGACATGGGTAATGTGTTCTTTGGGAAGCAGGGGAGAAGCCTAGTGAGGAGAAGCCTCAACCCAGAGAGAACCCAAAGCCAAAGCCAAAGCCAATCCCATTCCATTGTGATCATTGTGGGAGGGATGGTCACCTAGCTGAGTTTTGCTTCAGGAGGAAGCGTGAGGAGAGGTTTGCTAGAGAGATGGCAAACAAGGACAGGTAACGCCCTTCTCGTGGTGTGCCTGAGTCTCGTGTGGTGCCTAGGGGGGTGAGGGTGTGGTGCATACCGTTTACCCTCGAGAGAGGCGTTAGTTTCCTACACGGGGTGTGCCTCCTCAGAGAGGTATGCGTGTTGGGTACGGGCATGGTGAGTTTGTTGGACGTTCTTTCACTCGTGGCCAATACGAGTATGGGAGGAATGATCGTAGCTTTAGGTCTCAGAGGAGCTACGGGCCACGGTCTCCACCTCGTTGTACGTGTAGTCCTTCAAGGAGATGTGTGGGTGTTCCACCTAGGAGTGATAGGATGGATTTTGCTAACCCCACTTTTGAGCAAATGGCACGACACTTGTTTGATTCATTTTGTACTAACCCCAGTGTTGAGTCGTTTGCTCACTCTCGCTCTCATTTCTGATTTTGTAGGTGGGAGGCATGGAGGGCTTTTGGTTGATCGACTCTGGTTGCTCTCGACACATGACCGGAGATCGAAGGTGGTTCTCCAGCCTCACCTTGGTGATGACCAAAGAGTACATCACTTTTGGGGACAATGGGAAAGGTAGAGTGCTCTCAGTGGGCACGGTGAAGGTGAGTGAGTCTGTGACTCTTAAGCGTGTTGCTCTTGTCAAGTCTTTGGGGTTCAATCTGCTTTCGGTGTCCCAGCTTCTTGATGAGGGTTTTGAGGTCTATTTCAAAACGGGCGCTTCTCATGTTTTGGACTCTCGAGGTGATCTTGTGTGCACGATCATCCCCGAGGGTCAGATTTTCTGAGCCGATTTCTCTCAATGTGTCGGCTCTTCTCGTTGTTTGGTTGCTGGTGTTTCGGCGGAGCTTTGGAAATGGCATAGGAGACTAGGTCACCTGAGTTTTGACTTGTTGTCACACTTGAGTGGGCTAGTTTTGGTCCGAGGATTGCCTAAGTTGAAGTACTAAAAGGATTTGGTATGTGCTCCGTGTAGGCATGGCAAGATGGTCGCCGCCTCCCATCCGCCTCTGACATCCGTTATGACAGAGAGGCCATGCGAGCTATTCCATATGGACTTGGTTGGTCCAGCTCATGTGTGCTCGGCGGGTGGGAAATGGTACGTCCTGGTGATAGTGGATGACTATTCTCGCTATGCTTGGGTCTTCTTTTTGGCAGACAAGGGGGAGACGTTTGGTTTTGTCCAAGATCTAATCTTGAGGTTTAAGAATGAGAGGAATGGTGGTGCTGTTCGAGCTATTTGTAGTGACAATGGCACTAAATTTAAAAACTCACGATTCGGAACCTTTTGTCATGATTTGGGTCTCGAACATCAGTTTTCCTCTCCCTATGTCGCTTGTCAGAATGGTTTGGTAGAGAGGAAAAATCGTTCCCTTTGTGAGATGGCTCGGACGATGCTCGACAAGCATAGGACTCCGAGGAGATATTGGGCTGAGGCTGTGAATACTGCTTGTCATGTGGGGAATCGGATTTTTATTCGGGCTTTCTTGAACAAGACGTGCTATGAGCTCATGCATGGGCGAGCACCTAGAGTGAGTCGTTTCAAGGCTTTTGGTTGTCGGTGTTTTATCCTCAAGAAGGGTAGGCTTGATAAGTTTGAGTCGAGGTCCTCTGATGGCATCTTTTTGGGTTATGCTAGTCATTCTCGAGCATTTCGGGTGCTCAACCTTGATACTAACCTAGTCATGGAAACTTGCGAGGTTACCTTCGACGAGACCCAGCCATGCAGTTCGTCTGTTTTTGAGTGTGCAGGTGACGACGAAATTGGCAAGAAGATCTTTGAGGACGAGGAGGATAATGCTGGAGAGGATGATGGTGATGATGTTGAAGCTCCAACCACGCATGTACCCTCTACTTCCACTATGATGACTACGGTGCAGGACGACCCATCCCCTACACTAACTACGATCCAGCAAGATCAAGTGGAAGCTGCTGTTGAGAAGGAGGTCGTCTCCAGGCGAGAGGCACCGAGGCGTGTTCAAGTTGATCATCCTCCCTCAAGAATCATCAGCGACATCAATGAACGTACGACACGGTCAAGGTCCAGGAATGTTTCTCACTTTGCTCATTCGGCTTTTGTTGCTACCTTTGAGCCGAAAGACATTGGACATGCACTGTCTGATCCTAATTGGGTGAACGCAATGCATGAGGAGTTAGAGAATTTTGAGAGAAACCAAGTTTGGGAGTTGGTAGAGCCTCCACCACATTGCAAACCTATCGGGACAAAATGGGTGTGGAAGAACAAAGAGGGTGAGAATGGTAAGGTGGTGAGAAACAAATCGAGGTTGGTTGCTCAGGGCTATAGTCAGAAGGAGGGGATAGACTATGAGGAGACATTTGCTCCTATAGCCTGTTTGGTGGCGATTAGGATCCTTCTAGCCTTTTCTGTGGCTAAAGGGTTCAAATTGTACCAAATGAATGTGAAGGGTGCCTTTTTGAATGGGTTTTTGGAGGAAGAGGTTTATGTGAAGCAACCACCGAGCTTTGAGAGTGTTGAGTTTCCCCATCGAGTGTATAGGCTGAGGAAGACGTTGTATGGACTGAAACAAGCTCCCCGGGCATGGTATGGCCGTTTGAGGGGGTTCTTGTTCAGCAAGAGGTTTGAGATGGGCAAAGTAGATAAGACTCTTTTTCTCCTCAGGCAGGGCGATGATATCCTAATTGTTTAGGTGTATGTGGATGATATTGTCTTTGGCGGCTCGTCTCACTCTTTGGTTGCAAGGTTGGCAGAGGACATGAGAAAATAATTTGAGATGTCTATGATGGGAGAATTGCAGTTCTTTCTCAGGCTTCAGATCAAGCAGGCGAAGGAGAGAACCTTTGTGCATCAAGCCAAGTACATGAAGGACATCCTCAAGAAGTTCAAGATGGACGACTCGAAGCCCCTGTCGACATCGATGAGTACGACTACAGCGCTGGATGCGGACGAGGACGGAGAGCCCGTGGACCAGAAGGAGTACCGGAGCATGATCGGCTCCCTCTTGTACGAGGTCGGACATCCAGTTTTCTGTGTGTCTGTGCGCTCGTTTTCGGGCGTCGCCAAGGACTTCACATCGGCAGGCCGTCTTTTCTGGTATCTTCGATACACTCCTGAGCTTGGTCTTTGGTACTCGACGTCCTCTTCCCTTTCACTTCTTGGTTTTTCGGATGCTGATTTTGCGGGGTGTCGAGTCGATTGGAAGTCGACTTCGGGGACGTGTTAGTTTTTGGGTTCCTCACTTGTTTCTTGGTCTTCTCGCAAACAATCAAGTGTAGCTCAGTCTACCACAGAAGCCGAGTATGTAGCTGCCGCTAGTTGTTGCTCCTAGCTGCTTTGGATCACATACACGCTGAGTGACTTTGGTGAGGAGTGTACCCATGTTCCTCTCATGTGTGATAGCACGAGTGCCATTAGTGTTGCCAAAAATCTCGTGCTACACTCCAGAACCAAACATATAGAGGTGATGTACCACTTCCTGAGAGATAATGTTGAGAAGGGAAACGTAGACCTCATCCATGTGCCAACCGAGAAACAGCTCGCTGATATCTTGACAAAGCCTTTGGACCAAGCTACATTTGCTCGTTTGCGAGGGGAGCTTGGTGTGGTTCTTCCTTTTTGAGCTTTGGTTGGGGAGTCTGATGTACATATACATGTTGCATTTTCATTCTTGTATCATATCATGATTGCATCTTTGTATCATAGACTACATTTGTATCATATGCTTTAGAGATGTGCTTCTCCTATATACATTGATCACTGTGATATGTTGGATGCGAGTTTATGATCTTGCTAGTGAGCTCTTGTGATGTATAGCCATGCTCTTGATAGCTTTGGGATGTATATGCATGTGGATGGCTTACTTTTGTGAAAATGCTATATATGATCCTCTCTTGTGAGTTGAATGCCTCTCATGCTTATTTTGTGCTCAAATGGCTATATCTTGCACAATTTGTGCTTGGGTATCATGCTCTTTTCATTTGGGGTCAAAGATCCATTTGTCATCATGAATGTTTAGCCTACATATTACATTGTGGAAAAGCCTAAGCTTCTTTTTGCCGTAAAGGCACTTCATGTACCATGCTTAATTTTAAATCATGAAATTGGTATATGAAATGCTTATGCTTGAAAAATATGTTTCCATGTCAAATATGCTTTAAATCCCTTATCTTGGGTGCTAAACCGTTGCATGATGTTCACCATTGAGAAGTCTCATTTTTAGAAGTGGACACATGGCTCGGTGGCTTTGACATGACATGAGATAGCTTGTAGGTGTTTGTGATGATCTTGTGATGAGAAATTGTGACCTTGCATCAAGTTTGTGGGCTATGTGTTGTTTGTGCTCATTTTGATCATGCTGAGGTCCTATGCTCATGAGAGGGAAATTTTGTGAAAAATGCTTCATTTTGTTTATGGCTATGTCACATGCTTATATGTTCCTATCTATCTTGTTGGCGATGCTTGTACTGAATATGTGGCTATCTTGCTTGTCTATGTCTCATTTTAGCATGTTGTAGTGCTCTTTGTCTATTTGAGAAGCACATGCTTGCATTTGTAGACTTCATTCATGCATTACCAACAAGGGGGAGGAAGGTACCCAATTTATTCATCCAGGGGGAGTTTTGCATCAAGGGGAAGAAAAATTGGGAGAAATGCATTTGTTCAGGGGGAGCTTGCATTCATGCTTTGGGAGCTCTTTGTCGCCTGATTTATTTTGTGCTCGTTTGCCGATAGTGTCTAGCCCTTTTGCCTCACCTTGAGGAGTCGGTAATTTTGGAGCATTTTTATCTCGGTTGTGTCGAGCCATTGCCCTTGTCTCAGGGGACCGAGATTTTTCTCTCTCAAGTGATCTTGTTTTGGCTTTTGTTTGGCTTTTGATCACTTGTTTGAGTTTTTAGTTCGTTTCTTTTCTTTTTCTCTTTCTCTGAATTGGTTACTATGTGTGTTGTCAATGCACTCATCAAGGGGGAGATTGAGGACCGGAGCGTCCGAAGAAAGGTGAATGGTCGCTCCTTGGTGTGATGAGTGATTGACAACGTGGTGTGGACTGTCTCTTGGCCGAGTATTGCAGGTGTAGGTTGCGGCTTGATTTGCGTTGGTGCAGGTGAAGAGCGGGCGCGAAAGGTCTTAGCCTTGCGGGGCCTCCGAGGAGTGGAGAGACAACTAGGCTCGGCTCGATGGACTCGGTGGCCGAACGGGATCAAGTGCGAGCCGCATGGTGGCAAGAAAAGCAAGATGAAGTCGTAGACAGGAGCCGGTGCAGGGTAGCGGCTCACGACCGGAGTCTGCACGCGGGGTTTGCGGTGGTTCACCACAAAACCGTCGGGTTACTTGGTTGAGCCACAAAACAAAGACCGAAGGCTCGGCGGGCGGAGACGGGATCCAAGCGCATCGAGAAGCTTCGATGCCGGGGGACACACAGTGGGATCGCAGTGCTTGCGTTGGGAGGACGCAGACTGCGTCAAAGGCGTGGTCGTCCGATGAAGAAAGATCGCTACTTGACCATCTTGCCCCTGAGGGGTGTGTATCTTCTTTTATGTTCTAGGGGTAGCTTGGTCATTTGCCAAACCTGGATAGACTTCATATATATAGCTCTAGGGTTTTAGGGCAACTCATCCATCCGGACTGCTTCTCATTTCCTTGCTCTTTAGGATAGATTTTTCTCCATCATTTTGTAGAGAATCTGACCTCCAAGTGTATGGAAGCATTCATGGTTGCGTCGATTTTCTTCTTGTGGCTCGAGTGATTTTCGTGTCTTTTTCGGGCTATTTTCGTTGAATTTTCGTGTGCGGCTCGTTCCTTCGATTCTGAGGCGTTTGTGTTCAGATTTCTTTGTGGGGATCATGGATAGATGTCTTGTGCATCTTTGTGCTTGATCTTGACCCCTCAAACCCTGGAATTGGCCTCCGATTGAAGGATTTCGGTTGGAACCCTAGCTCTTTGTGTGAGCTCGATAGAATCTTGATTCCTCTCGATTCAGTGGGTTTGAGGCTACAAATTCGTAGGAATAGCATCTCCTAGAGACGCTTCATCTACTCCTATGATTTTGTAGCTATCCCTTGGTTGACTCGGGAGATCGGGCAAAGGGAAGGGGGAGTTGACCTTCAAGAGGCCGAGCTCGGTTTTCTGTCCACATGCCTGGCGGACTGTCCGCAGGCCTCGTGCGGACCGTCCGCGAGGAGCAGGCCGGCCAGCTGTTCGTCGTGTTCTTTGCGAGTTCTTGAACGCCTCCCGTTTGATCCGTTTCGTTTGGGGTTTTTGTTTGGGGGTGTTTGCCGGACTGTCCGCCCAGGGTGGCCCGACTGTCCGCGGGGTCGGACCATCCGTGGGTAGGGTACGGACCATTAGATTTACCTCGGTACCTACTGGTGGTTCGGGACGTTTTTGCGGACTGTCCGCCGTGGTCCTGTGGACCGTCCGCCCAGGACTTCGCAGTTTGCCTAAGTCCTTTGCGTCTTGAATTGTGCTTCCGCTTGGGATTGGTTTGGGACTTGTTCCTAGGGTTAGTAAGTCCGTTGTGACTACGTGACCTTGGCAAGTTCGTGTGGGAACCCTTGCGTGTGAATTTGGAGCATAGTCGAGTTCGACTCTTCAGAGGAGAATTTTTATCGGCTCCCATTCACTCCCCCCTCTCTGGTCGCCTAATCGGTCCTTCAAGATTCCACCCGGCTGGGAGCTGGAATGGGTGGATGATGACGAGTGAATGTATCATGGATGACCTCCTATGATGCTTATCGTATCGTTTAGTTTATTTTCCGCTGTTTTTGAACTTTCAACCTTTACTTATCATGTCATGAACCATGGTTTGTAATAATTAAACCCTTAAGTATAAATTTGGATTTAATTTGTGTAATGTACTTTGGACTCGTCTTCATGTGAGTTTTAATGCATATGTTTGATCCTTTGTCACTATGTGAGTGATTTCACCGGGCTTGACCCGACAACTTACAACAAGATGGTATTTTATTGTCGCTTAATGGCCAAAATGGATTGGTTTAGGTGATAGTATGGTATTTCTCGAGCGGGTTGTCACAGGTAAGTGATGAAGAGATCAACCGAGATGACTAGAGCGAGGTACTAAGCAATCTTTGGTGCAAGCTAGGCTGCCATTGGTGTTTTGCTAAGGTGAAGTAACTAGTATCCGTGAGGTCTCAAAGAATCATATGCAAGCTTTAACCGAGGCAAGAAATGCAACTCATCTATATATTATGACCGACAAATGGAGTGACTTAAGAATTCAAGTGTGCATTTTTATGCTAGATGGACGTGCTCAAAACATTGGCTAAGTTGAAAGCCCTCAAGTGGAAATTGTTCAAGTATGGCAAGATTGAAGACATTCAAGTTCAAGAAGTTGACATGGTGTTTTTATTTATCTTGAGTATAGGTATGTCGTACTATCAAGAGGGATGCAACATTAGCTAAATGACCAAGTCAAGTGCTCTTAGAAAAACCTTGTGAGAAATAGCATTGAGAGCCTTGGAGTGTGCTAACAATCCCTCCTAACCTAACCTGAGCCACTTCATCTCTTTGGTGAAGTGTTGGAGTGAAAGAAAGAGTTTCGGGGGTGTCTCGGGACCGTTCAGAGGCACCAGTCTGACCGGTGCTGCCGGCCCAACGACTAGTTTTTCAAACATCGGTCACCGGTCAGACCGGTGCCGCTCGACAGCTAACGGCTAGTTTTCTCTTTTGAGGGGTATAAGTACCCCAAGCCCTCTTCAGTGAATGGCTGCTATTTTTGGTGATATTGCTGAGCCTCTAAGCCATTCTTTGCAAGCCTAAAGCCTTTGTGGCTCTCCCCAGCCTCTTTTTGTGAGATTTGTGGATTCAAGCCATTTCCTTTATGTTGGGTTGAGAGAGTGAGCTCAAGAGAGCATTTATGAGCTAACAAAAGCATTCCCATAGTTTGAGCAATTTGATTTCGCGTCTACAAGCATTGAAGCATTTGTTACTCTTGGAGGTTCGCCTCCTAGACGGCTAGGCGTCGCTGGTTAGCTCCCGAGGTTGTGGTGAGCAGCGGCAAGTTTGTGAGGGCTGTGATCTTGGCTCTTCGTGGAAAAGATCGTCTTAGTGGAAAAGAGAAAAGTGGTTGAAATAGACCCGGCTTGTTGTGGGAAAGTTCCCTTACAAGCTCCCGAATGGAGACGTAGACTTTCCTAAGTGGGAGAAATCCTTACGTCTCATAGTGGTTTGCCTCTGTATGTTGTTTTTCTAGCATATTTGATTTGCTTCTGCTTCGATCTACTTGGGTGTGCTATTTGTGTGTGCAAGGATCATTATCCTGCTTGTGATCATCTACCAAGGCCACTGACCAAGTTTGATTCGTGCTAGAAGTCAAGAGGAGCTTGAAGCTATTTTTGCAGGTGCTCTGTGCTACACCGGTCTAACCGGTGCTAGGCAACGGTCTGACCGGTGCCTCCTGTGGAGCAGACCCAACGACCGGTCTGACCGGTCAGCATCACCGGTCTAACCGGTGACGCCTGACAATTCAAGTTTTCGGCGACGAAAAGTTTAAATTGGTCGTCTCGCCTATTCACCCACATCTAGGCGACATCAAGGTCCTTTCACATCCCATATCGCCCCAAAACCAAACACACAGTTAGAGTCATAAGGGATGGGATGGTTCTGAAAGGGGCATATACTATGAAGATGCAGGATGACCCTGCATGACTAAAACGTGTAGACTGGGTCATCCCAATTCGACAGTGTCAGTTTCATCTTCTAAACGAGCAAGAGAGAGCAAGCAACATGGCGTGGACGAGCAGGCATCACCTGCATGGTCGCCCGCGGAAGCTCCGCGCTGGCTTTCCTCGATCGTCAGGGGGGAGCTTCGTGGCACCCTCCATGGTCGGGGTAAGCGCCAAGGTGCCTTCCATGGCGGGTAGGGAAAGCTCCAGGGCGGCGCTGGGTAGGCTTGACGGCGCGGCCCCGGATAGGTCGCGACCGTAGACCGGGAAGCTCAACTCGGGAGCCACGCCGTCGAGCCCGCAACCTTCGCGCCGCGGGGCTCATTCTTGGGACGCCCCTGCGAGGACGTGGCCACAGCCGCTGGCCGGGGAGCCCATCCCGCGTCGATGAGCCCCAACTTGCTCCAAGCTTATGGCATGGGACGAGGATAACGATGGTAATGGGTCGGGGTCGGATTGGGTAGGGGCACCCAAAATCAAACCCGATCTTAAAACCCTAAACCGACCCGAACACATTCGGATGGTGCTCTACGAACCATGGGGAAGGAGGATAAGGATAAGGCTAAAAAAGTTATTGAATAAACAATGACAAGTGAACCTCATTTTTTTTTGATGATTGTCATCCATCTCATTCATTGTCATTTTCCAAACAATAAACTGGGATAGATCTATTCATCTTACCCAAATACTCCCTCCGTATCAAAATATTTGTCGCTGTTGACTTTTTTTTACAACTTTGACCATTCGTCTTATTAAAAAATTATTGTAAACATGTAAAAGGATAAGTCGAGCTTAAAATACATACAATAGTAAATCATATAGCTAATAAAATAAATTATTCTTGCACAATTTTTTGAATAAGACGAATGGTCAAAGTTATAGAAAAAGTCAATGATGACAAGTATTTCGATATGAAGGGAAGTTGTAGAAAAAAATCAATGACGACAGATATTTCGAACGGAGGGAGTACGAAACTGAGATCGCATCAAAAACCGATAACAAGACCATCACATTCACGTCGTCTTCAAACAAACACACGCTGAACCCTTTCCCCGTCGTTCCCAATTCCACACGAATCTCCCAAACGCCCGCACTGCCTCAGGCAACCACCAGCGACGATCCATGACGCCGGTGCACAAGGCCCGCAAGCGCGGCCCGCCGGCTCCATCTCCGCCTCCACCCTCAGCCCGCCCCTCTCCGCCCGTCCAGCTCGCGCCGCCGGGTTTCGTCGCCGACCGCGCGGATGCCGCGGCGCGCGTGGAGCGTCTGCTGCGCTACCAGTTCCGCGACCGCGCTCTCCTCGATGAGGCGCTCACGCATCAGTCGTTCTCCGACACGGCGACTTCCTACCAGCGCCTTGAGTTCGTCGGGGACGCCGCGCTCGGCCTCGCCTTCACCAACTTCCTCTACCTCACCAACCCTACCCTCGGCCCCGGCGCGCTCTCCACACTCCGCGCCGCCAACATTTCCACCGAGAAGCTTGCGCGTGTGGCCGTCCGCCACGACCTCTACCCGCTGCTGCGTCGCAAGTGCGCCCGCCTCGACCTCCTTGTAAGCGCATAATCGGCCTGGACTCCCCACGAACTGTGTAAATCTCGGAGTATATTCGAAGCACTGCTGTTGGGTTAGCTTCGCAGTCCACGCTCGGAGCTTTTTCTTTCCTGCTAGAATTGTATCGGTAGTAAAGTCCTGTAGTGATGTGCCACTGACTATTGTGAAAACCCATTCTTAATTGAATCTTTTACAGTCCTGTTGACAGTGAAAAAAGGGAATATCAGAGACTGTTTGTCAAAAATTTTCAAATCAGAATTTATATATAAAACTTGGTGGTATCTCATTGAGAGACCTCACACAGTTTTCCCGTAGTGGAGCTGTAAGTTCTGCTGTTACCAATTGAAAAAAAAATCAATGTATGTTGTTGAATGACACAAATGTTTTGTATATGTATAGAAAACTTAAATGAAGTGTTAGGCTCAGTCCATATTCTTTTATTATTAGCTATTACTTGATGCTGCCCCTAGCAAATGTCATTATTTTCAAAGTTGCAGAAGTATCTTGAATTTTTCTAATCAATTAAATAGATTTTTTCCCATTAACTTTATATTTGCCAAACTTACTGGCTGGACCTGGCTACTTTTTACAGGAAATGTGGATACCTTTGTTTCTGACCTTGAACGCACTCTAAAATTTAGTTCATTTTTATATTCACATCTTCTAAGGCAATTGAGGTTTTTGATCTATTTTTTTCTTAAGTTCATAGTAAACCCTCTGTTTTTAATGTTGCACTGTAAGTATCTCATCCCCACTTAATATTGTATATGTATAATACCATATGTTTTTATGATTTGTTTTTATTGGGCCATGTGCAGGTAGGCCAGTTTATTGATTCAGTGAAGGAGGAACAAAACGATGACCTTGCCACTGCACCCTATGGTGGTAGGGTGGTTAAAGCTCCCAAGGTTCTTGCGGATATTGTTGAGTCCATCGCTGCTGCTGTCTACATTGATTGCAAATTTGACCTTGAGAAGCTTTGGAAGGTTTTTATTTTATTTATTAGTTATGTTTACTTCATTCCGTACGCAGGTACGCAGAGTACATTGACATAGACTCTGCAAATTCACTTTTGACTAGTACTTTTATTCTTAATAGATGAGGAAAAACTACAGATAGAGCTGATTTCATGGTTTACTAAAACTATCATACAGGTAGACTTGAATGTAGTTGATTAAACTATGTTCTATGACAATACCTATTGCAAAGCCCAGCTCTAATCAATACACTCTAAACAACCATGCTCATTAGCAAAGAATACATTGTATTTTTAATCTTCATTTGGTAGACAATAGATTATGACCTGCTATCTAACACTACGAAGATAGAGCAGAGGCACCCTTGAATTTAGTCGTCAGTGCTTCACTCCTAGGTTGATAAGTTATTGGCATCACAGACAGCTGAAATTGCCATATGTCCCTTACAAGTGTGTGCTTGGTTGGTCAGAGTCCCTTGTCTGGAATGATAATTGTTGAAAATGTAGTTTTGCAACAGGTATGTTACTGAATTTTGTAGTTTTTGAAATATAGTTATAAATTCTAGTTTGGTCAAGCATATATTTATATCATGTAGTTATTTATTAATGGAAACTTATTCTTATATTAGTTCTGTTGTCTTGTATGATATCCTTTACCTACAACCGTATTCAGAAATTTTTTTGCAATCATTGAATACACACACATGAATACAGATTAGTAGGATGAAATTTGTCTGCACGCTATTTGAAATGACTAGGAATAGAGATTAGTGTACTTGTATTAACTGGTATAGTGACAGCTTTACTTCATGTTTATGTTTCTGTTGCAATGTTCAGGTTACAAGGTGGCTCTTTGAGCCAATTGTCACAGCAGAAACCATAGATGAACAACCTGTGAGAACTTTGCACGAATTATGCCAGAAACATGGCAAAGTTGCACATTTTAAGACATGGCAGAGAGGTGGGATGACGGTGGTAAATGTATTTGTTGGTGGTGAGATGGTTGGGCTTGGCTCCTCGGAGCAGAAGGTAATTGCTAAGCTCAATGCTGCACGAGATGCGTTAGGCAAGCTTGTCAGTGGTTCACAGCAGCAAGTATTGATCACCGGGGTTGGCAATGAATTGGGGGATGGGGTTGGAGAGCTCAGGGAGTGTAAACATAAACTTACTGAACACTGCATCGGAAAGAATTGCCCAAAACCCATCTTTAAGTAAGATTCTCAACGTCTTGAATCAGTTAGTAGACATGAGCTCATTGCAGTGTAAACATAAGCTTCTTTTTTTTATCAATAATGTGCTGATTTCTCAATGTCTCCCCTCATTGCCAGCTTCATGAGTTTGCATATTGCATGTCGCATGCACATTCTCCAAATGTATATGATATTAGAATGTGGATTTAATTTTAGAGAAGGTGATAATATTTGTTATCTTATCAATCTTGTTAATGATTTGGTTACTTTATTCTGCACCTTGTATTAATGTTTCTCTGTCAACCTAATTTCATTCCTGTATCAGTTAACACTGGCCAGAGTTTACTAACTTACTCTTTTTTACAACATTGCTGGATGAAACTTGGAAACATGATCATATCTTGTATGTGTCCAACTCAGGTGTAAACACCACAAATATTGGAAATCTTGCAAATTCGAAAAACTATTACTGAGATGCCTTTTTTGATTCAAAATTTGGCACACCGATAAGACTGATAAGTCCACACAAAATTTAAAGTTCAAAGTTGATCTGGTTTAGTACAAAAATGACAAATTCATGTGACAAACTTGGGAAGACTGCATACACATATGAAATGTCTTTTTTTTTAATCTATGAAATGAAACTGAATTTGGACTTGATTTTTTTGTAGTGTCTCAATACGTCATTGTGCATAATTTAAAATTTTTCCAAGCTTGTAGGTACGGTTTTCGACAAACTTGCAAAATTTCTAATATTTGTGGTGTTTTCACTAGAGATGCACCCATTTGTGCGAACCATTTGCGCGCCAATTACCATGGTTGACCAAAAAAGAGTTATGACTGGTTTTGATTTCCAGAGGGCCTTTTGAATTAAATTTCTGGATCACGGTGACTTTGTCTGGAAACTAATATGTAACTTAAATGACAGACCTTTCTTGTGTTCTGGTCATTTACTGAAAGGCTATATGTAGGTTGTTGGAAAACCCACCTAGAAATACAGTTTAGACAGCAAAACTCCAGTGACTTCTAAGGAAATGCAATTGTTACCATTGGTTACAAAGTTTTTATCTTTGATGCATATGTATGACTCACAGTATCCTCACATTCAACGAGCTGGTAACTCATCAATTTGCTTTTCAGGTTGGAAAGAGAAGGCGGTCCTGCACATGAAAGGAGGTTTGTGTGTTCTGTTCAGGTAGAAACCAAAAATGGCACTTTTGTAACAATAGGTGATCCTATGTCAAGGGTAAAGGATGCAGAGAACTCTGCTGCACAGAAGATGATGGAAGTACTATTGCAGTTGTGAGATTTTTTGATGTACATGGCTAGGTCACCTGTAACCTCCTTTTGGTGAAAAAAAATACTTCAAGGATAGATACCTATTATGGCAGCTCAGTGGAACTGTGGATTATGTCAGTTAATATAATTCATACTTGAGCATTTTTCTAAACGTATTTTGGGATGCATAAATATAGACACCTTATGCAAGATAGGTTTTGGGAAACTGGTTTGTCTAATGGGACCATTACATGAACATGTCTGCTTTGTCCTGTTTTATGTTGCAGTGTTCAGTGTCGAATGTTTTGTGGATTTTTATGTTTGGATTGTTTCACAAATAGAAAAATACTATATTCTGTGAGGGAAAGGAGGAAATTATCGAGTTCTAGCCGTTTTCTTTGGGAAAAAATCTGGAATAAAATATATGCAAGTCAACTATAGTCAACATGATAACAGGTGAGAGCATGATAAAAGATTTCTTAGTTAAATCAAATAAGTTGAGAATATACATTATCATAACTCAGAAATGAATGTGAGAGGGAGAGATAGGAATGAAAACCAGCGCTGTTTGGAGATATGTACCATGATGAGCGCTTCACAATGTGTGTGGGTCTCATTCAGGCTCTTTGTATGTGACTGTTCATAGCGCGGTATGCTCGTAGTGTGGGTACATGTGCATCGTGTTCGCTCGTTGGAGAGGCGTGGCTCTCCCGCACACTGTCTTGTTCCTAGGTGCTTCTAAACAAATAGAACAAAATGAAAAACTCACATGACTCAACCGGGTTACATGACCGGTGAGCCAATTATTCAAAATCAAATAAATGTATTAGGTGCTTACAATTACTATGGAAATAAAAATTGGAAGGGAAACAAATGAAAGAGAAATATATCTAAACCTAAACTAGCGCCTACAAGAACCCATGGATGGGGTTCACCCCTATACCAGGTGCTCTAACTTCTCTGCCACCACCAACTTCAGCAGACTGTCATTCATGAACTGGCTGAGATCGTTTTACTCCTCCTTGAGCTCTAGGTACTCTTCCTTCTACTTTGCCAGCTTCACGACCAACTAATCATGCTCCTCCCACATACCGGCTAGCTTTTCTCCCAATTTCTCCAGCGTAGGAGGGTTCTTCGGGTACTTCACATCAGGGATTGCAGCGAGCATTTCAGCAAGCTCTTCCTCCCATCGTGGCGGTCACCTTGTGGGCGTTCCATAGCCCCTTGTCGCAGTACTGACTCCAAAGTGCCAGATGCGAGTCTGTGGCTGCGGGAACTCATCCCACACATCCTCCTCATAGTTATGGCAGAATGGCTCGCCATCCTTGTTGAAGAGCGATCCAACTTAGTACTCTCCTAGCTTTAGTGGTGGCCCTGGGGGGTCATCCAGTAGCACCCTCTTACATGACCTTGCAGCATCTCCTTTGGAATGTCCAACAAGGGTTGGAGGTGAGGAGTGTTGACGATTGTTAAGTACCACTTTTATGCCATTAACTGCATAAATGAATAAAATATAAGCATCAACAGTAGTGTTAGGCGTTATTACTAACAATTTTCACAAGTGTTGGTGTTTTTATCTTTTGTTGCAGGACGCATCAAAATACACATGATGTGATATAATTGAGAGCCTGAAAAACTATGGCATGTTGGGGGAAATGATTCACAAGGTACCCCTTATTCTAGTTCTGGGGCTTGGATGTAATATTTGTACCCACCAGAGGCTTGATGGCTAAAAGGTCATCCCACTCCGTTGCTATATAAACAACCCAAGGGGGTTGAGAGAGGGGACTCCCCCCCCTTTGGTCTATCTTCATTTTGTGACTATTGACTGTTTGATCTTCTTCTGAGTGTTGACTCCTCTTCGGGGGAGACAGTTTTCACCCACGGTTTAGTACAACTTCACGATCAAATATCATCTTCGACCCAACATGTCACTACCGAAGACCCACTTCAAGCCCAACCGAAGTAGCCCGAACATAATTCCTTCAGTCAGCCAATATAGAGAGGGAATCTCTTCGGCTCAGCAGCAACTCCTAGCACCGCCGAACAGGACAACTGAAGATCGGCCCAGCTGCGAACGACAACCATTTAGCATCAAGAAATCTTCGGACCACTAGCGAAGGACATTCGTGGCCTGTCATCAAAGAGCCCAACACGAATATCACTCTTCGGTTCAGCCAGCCATTGTCCGTGCCTATTCGGCGGTCAATCGCCTCTTCGGCGAAGATATCTTTCTCTTCGCGCCCATGTCGCGAAGAGTCCGCCGAAGATATATATTCAACTTTTTGACCCAAAAAGCGTCCCTCCAGAAATCCTATATACCTAAAGAAAGATTTTTTCCTAACCAACTATAACCCACCAGGAGCCCAAATAACAGCCCATCTGACCCAATAACTACAAACCCTACATCATCTTCTTCCACCTACCCGCGCCGCCGCCGCCCGGTGCCCCGCCGCGGCCGTCCCGCGCGCCACCGCGGCTGGACCGCGCGCCGCCGCGTCCCCTAGCGTCAGCCACCGCGGCCCGCCAGCTGGTGCACCGGCCGCCGTATTTTTTTTCAACGTTTCTAAAAAATGTTGCAACATTTTGCAAAATGTTGACGAAAAATAGTTGACGAAACCAACAATTTTAAAAAATGTTGTAACATTTCTGAAAAATGCTCGAAGAAGCCTCAAAAAAAGATGGAGAAAAATGTTGTCCAATATTTCTAAAAAAATGTTGCAACATTTTGCAAATGTTGACAAAAACTAGTTGACGAAACCAACATTTCCTAAAAATGTTGGAATAAAAAAATGTTGATTACAAAAATGTTGGTCCTGAAAATGTTGCAACATTTTGTAAAATGTTGACGAAAAATTACTAGAAATGTTGATGAAAAAAATGTTGTAACATTTTTGAAAAATATTGAAACATTTTTAATTTTATAGTCATGAAGTAGGCTGGTGAAAAAATAAAAAATATCATTTAGATGTGCTTTGGTGGGTTGGAAGTTCATAAACTTATCCATCTTCCGGAAGCTATAAAGAGCCCTGGCGTCCCTCAGCAGCTCAACTGTGAGCCCACCGAAGCTCACAGCTCCCATCATGGGCCCGAAGCCAATCGTCTTCAGCCAAGCTCCCAGGTATGCCAAATTTTTGCAAAAATAAGTCCAGCAACGGGGCTTCAAAACGTGGTGGTACACACAACACGCCTTTAATTCAGGCTGCGCTAGCCACTGCAGCACCCAGATATTTGTAGATATTTGTTTCTCACTAGTAAGGTGCACGTGTGACACGCACGTGTAAATAACCTATCAAGTTATCTCAGCAGCTCAAGTACTCACACCCATCACAACCAGCACCCCGCAGAAATGAATTATGAATTGATGCATTTTAGCAAAATGAATTGTCTACAAAGATTTAAATATAAATAGCTCTGTTGTTCTCATGGCGCTCTCTGAATTATGACCAATAGACCACAAGTGATTCTTCAAAACAAATATATCTGGCAACACCATTTGCGTGTAGTACAACCAAAGAATGTAAAATAAACTTTAAAATGCTGAAAAAGTATGACAATGAGGCAAACACAAACGTTTGTGTTTGCGATGGTTCTAGTAGTACAATAGGTGCACAAGCACACCATCCGAATAGAGAAATCCCACTATAGTTCAGAGTTCAGACAACTCGTGATATAAATAAGTCATTCTTGTAGAGATACCAATCTGAATCATCGAATGAGATAAACTTGAATCTTTGTATTGCATGGACCCAACTGCTATTGTTGTTGAATGGTGACGAGGGCCTGGATTAGGGCCCATAAACAGCGAGATTACCACCCTTGAGGTTGGGTCCTCGGACACCATTGACAATGTCAAGGCTAGGATCTAGGACAAGGAAGGAAACAGGTCTTCATCAAGACCCTCATCGACAAGACACCCCATCTCTGACCTGCTGGCGGTTCGCACGAGTAGTTTCTGCCTCGCCTCCGACTACTTCTCCGCGTCGCCTCCGACTACTCGTTCGCACGAGTAGTCTCCGCCTCCGACTACCCGTTCGCACGAGTAGTTTCCGTCTCCGACTAGGACGGGGCCCACTTGTGAAGGTCGAAGCGCGAGACTAGGGGCCCCACACGAACGTGGAGCTGCCCCGACGCTCGAACTCTCCCACAACGCCACACAAGGCCCCAGTTCTCCACTCTATGCAAACACCCTAGCTGGCAGGACGCGTGGGCGGCCGACTCTGATAGGTGCCGTAACGTGACATTGTGCGTCCGCACAGCCTCCAACGCGCCATCCCGTCCAACTTCTGCGACACGCCACCCTGTCAGAGCAGGTACTCAACGACCCTCTACGGGCGGCGCCTACCTACACTTAGGCCATAACGTGGCGGGCCTAATCAACACCCTAAGGCGCCAAGTCACCTAAGGAAGAGCTCAGAGAAGGCACCAAGCACTCGGAATCCACTGTACCGGCCCGCACACGTGGCAATCGCCATCTGCACTGCTACAGTTCAGCGTTCTTCATTACCTCTCTGACAGACGCCGACATGGGAAAAGACGTTCCAATACCGTGGCACTGTAGCACTGTATCACATCTTTGTATCCCCTTTTTGCTCCTCACCCTTGCGTTTATAAAAGGGAGAGGAGGGCAACCATTTTAGGGGTTCGACGCTCACTCACCAGACACACATAGCACGAGCTACACCCTCAGGGACTTGGGCTCCAACACCCTCTCCCGACCAGTTTGTAACCCCTACTACGAACTTCCCTGGCATAAGAACACAGCCACTCGAAACTGGACGTAAGGTATTACTCCTAGGAGGCCTGGACTAGTATAAATCGTCGCGTCTCCTATACTAACCATCCGGGTCCGACACACGATCGATACAAATTTACTGTCAGCGGTAGAGAACCCCGATAGTTGGCGCGGCAGGTAGGGGCACATAGTGTGTCTCGCTGAACTTCCCCAGCGATACGGATGGAGGGCTGCGGAGTTTCGTTGACTCCTGGAGTCACCATGCTCTTTGGCCCCCTCGGCTTTGTCTACACCAGGCCGGCGGAGTCCGTCATCGGGAACGTCTACACCCGACCGGCGCACCCCACCGCGTTGATGACGGCGGCGGCGCGCGCTGCATTCGTCCGTGGCTTCACGGGCAAGACGATCATGACCATGTTGGGGTCGAACCCAACACAAGAGCGCTTCAGGCTCGCGGCCTACTACCTCACCGACCTTGCCTTCCAGGCCAGCGGGTCCGAGCCGCTGACTTGGGGGGAGTTCATGGAGCGGTACAGCGCCATGTACCCGAACGGACAGCAGGGCCTCCTGGACGATCCGGTGACGGCCTACGTGGACGCACTAAGGGCGTCCTACACCGCCCCGGGCTCCGTGGGCGCACGGCGGGGACCACCGGCGCCTCTGTCGGACTTCGTGCGCGAGTGCTTCGTCTGCGACATTCGAAGCGCTAGCAGCTCGACGGATGGTGATGAAGCGCCCCGCCATCGCGCCACGGATGCTCAGCGTCGTGCGTGCCTCGACGAGATCGCCGAGGCCAGGAGCCAGCTCGACGACAAGTTGGCAAACCTCCACCAGGCGCTCGGGGAGGAGGAACGGTCGTGCCACCCGCAGCGCGACTCGCGGCGTGAACAACGCCGCGAGCAAGAGGACGAGCAGCGGGACCACCACCCGGAACCCGAGCAGTCCAGGCCCCGTGACCAGACACCGCCGGCTCGTGCACATGCACGCGATGTGAACCGGTGCATCAACGAGGACGCCGTAGTCGACGGCGGCGACACACCGCTCTTTAAGCGCGCATCGCAAAACCTTGCAGCCGCAACAATGCTTCTGCGCAGCTGCCCCGAGCCGGCCACTCCCGAGGAGAGAAGGGTACTACACCAGCTTAAAACCCTCCTCGAGACTGCAGCAACACAGCAGGCGGAAAGTTCCGCATCGCGCAAGCGTTCGGTGCGCGAGGCGCGAGCAGCGCAGTTCGTGCGGCGCCAGGACCCGCCCCCCTCATGGCATTGGAGCCGTGACAGGGAAGCGGGAGAGGCAACGATCAAGCAGCACCTCGGGCCCAACCGCGATGCCTGGGACACGCTCCGAGCACGTCGCCGGGCCACTGACGACGACTACGACTACGGCTGCAACTACGACGACGGCTGCGACTACAACGACGAGCGTCGCGCACGCCGGCGATATAGTCAAAGGCGGGGAGGGTGCTACGACAGCGAGGAGGACCGGGGCCGCAGCCTGACGCCCGACCCAGAAGGGCCCCGCGCTTTCGGCCGGAAGGTGCGTGATGCGCGTTTCCCCTCGCGGTTCTGGGTGCCAACGACCATCCCCAAGTACGACGGGGAAACCAACCCCAGCGTGTGGTTGGAGGACAGGCTCGCGTGCCACGCGGGGGGAGCGACGGATAATCTGTTCATCATCAAGAACTTACCGCTCTACCTCGCTGACTTCGCGCGAACTTGGCTCGAGTACCTGCCGTGCCGCAGGATCAATAGCTGGGCGGAGCTACGAGAGACCTTCATCGGCAACTTCCAGGGCACGTACGCGCCACCAGGCAAGCAGTGGGAGCTACGGAACTGCAAGCAGAGGTCGGGCGAGAGCTTGCGTGACTACATTAGGCACTTCTCCAAACGCTGCACCGAGGTCCCTGGTGCAACCGACAACGACGCCATATCAGCGTTCCAGAACGGAACCACCTGCACCACCCTCATCCATCGACTCGGGCGCAGGACACCCGAACTACTCGGGAGCTCCTCGACATCTCGACCAACCACGCTGATGGGGAGGAAGCAGACGCGGCGACCTTGAACACCACTCAGGGCAAGGGGAAGCAAGTCATGGATGACGATGAGGGGCCCTCCTCGCGGTTCAAAAAGAAGAAAAAGAATGACAAGCGTCACCGCGATGACCACCTCGTCGCAGCTGTTGAGCGCAAGGCCACGCGTCCCAAGAACAATCCCCCAAGAACGGTCCCCCGAAGGACCATTTTGAGAAGCTCTTGGAGGCGCTATGCACCATCCACGAGACGCCCATCAAGCATGCGCTCAAGGACTGCCGGCTAATGAAGAACTATGTCACCGGCACGCTCAAGCCCAAGACGGCAGATCCTCCGAAGAAGGGCGCGCCTCCCCCCAACAACGACGATGATGAGGCGGGAGCTGGATACCCTGGTGAGGACGGCGCCGTGCACATGATCTTCGGTGGAACCGGCGCGACCCACAAGGCGCCAAGAGAAGTGGATCCGGCGCGGGATCTACAACGCTGAGTCCATGACGCCATTGTACCTCAAATGATCGGAAACTCCGATCACTTTCGACCGTACAGACCATCCCGATTGCGTGCCGCAGCTAGGATGCTACCCACTCGTGGTGGCTCCGCTGTTCGGGACCAAGCGGGTCCACAAGGTGCTGATGGACAGGGGAAACGGCCTCAACATCATGTGCGTGTCGACGCTCGACAGCTTGGGCATTCCGCGGTCCTGACTGCGCCCGTCGCCCACGCCTTTCCACGGGGTCATCCCTGGAATGGAGGCGCTCCCAATCGGGTAGATCGATCTGCCCGTCACGTTTGGGACGGCGCAGAACTTCCGCACAGAAACCCTCACCTTCGAAGTGGTGGGGTTCTCTAGGACGTACCACGCCATCCTCCGGAGGCCGGCCTACGCGAAGTTCATGGCCGTGCCCAACTACACGTACCTCAAGTTGAAGATCCTCGGTCCGAAGGGGGTCATCACCGTGGGGACAACGTTCCAGCACGTGTACGAATGCGACGCAGAGTGTTATCAGTTCGCTGAGACGCTAATCCGATTCGAGAAGCTCCACGCCGAGCCTCCCTCCGAGGACCCGGATATCCCCGAGTCGTCCAAGCGTGCGGCCTGCTCTTTCAAGCCCGCCAAGGACGTCAAGGATGTGGCTGTCTCTAATGATGGCCGCACGCTCTGTATCGGGACGGTGCTCGATCCTAAATAGGAAAGCGCGCTTGTCGACTTCCTCAAAGTGAACCTCGACGTGTTCGCCTGGAAACCCTCTGACATGAAGGGAATCCCGAGAGAGGTTGCCGAGAACAAATTAAACATCAAGCCAGGATCGAAGCCAGTGAAACAACGTCTCCGCCACTTTAACGACAACAAGTGCAAAGCGATCGACGAAGAAATCAAGAAGCTTCTTAGTTCAGGGTTTATTCGTGAAGTGTTCCACCCCGAGTGTCTTGCTAACGCTGTACTAGTGAAGAAGAAGAATAAGAAATGCAGAATGTGTGTTGACTACACGGGCCTTAACAAGGCATGTCCTAAAGACCCATTCCCTTTGCCTCGCATAGATCAGGTAGTCGATTCAACAGCAGGGTGCGAAACCCTCAGTTTTCTCGATGCGTACTCCGGGTACCACCAGATTGCGATGTGCATAGATGATCAACTCGCGACTTCGTTTATTACTCCGTTCGGCGCTTACTGTTATAACACAATGCCTTTCAGGATAAAGAACGCGGGCGCTACATTCCAGAGATGCATGCAACACGTTTTTGGAGATCTCATAGGCCGGATAATCGAAGCCTACGTCGATGACATCGTAGTCAAGTCCAAAAAGACAGGCGATCTGGTCCCAGACCTCACGGAAGTGTTTGCGAAGCTGAGGCAGCACAGGGCAAAGCTTAATCTCGAGAAATACATTTCCGGGGTTCCGAGGGCATGCTCCTCGGCTTTGTCGTGTCGGAGCGTGGCATCGAGGCTAATCCCAAGAAGATCTCGGCCATCACCGATATGGGACCGATCCAGAATTTGAAAGGTGTGCAGCGTGTCACAGGCTGCCTCGCACCTCTCGGCCGTTTCATCGCTCAGCTCGGAGAGCGCAGCCTGCCACTGTACCATTTGATGAAGAAGTCGGATCACTTCACATGGATGCCCGAAGAACAGGAAGCACTCGACTCGCTTAAGAATCTCCTGAAGAGCCCACCGGTGCTCACATCGCCGGCGTCAGAGGAACTGATGCTTCTGTACATCACCTCGACATCCCAGGTCGTAAGTGCAGCGTTAGTGGTCGAGCGAGAAGAGCCCGAGAAGACGCTCAAAGTGCAGCGGCCAGTGTATTTCGTAAGCGAGGTACTCTACGACTCAAAAACCCAGTACTCACAAATTCAGAAACTAGTGTATGCTGTCCTTATCACCAAGCGCAAACTTCGACACTACTTCGACGCGCATCCCATCACCATGGTGTCCAAATTTCCGCTCGGGGAGGTGATCCAGAACCCCGAGGCCGAGGGAAGGATAGCCAAGTGGGCCCTCGAGCTGATGGGGCAAAATATAACATATGCACCACGCAGTGCCATCAAGTCGCTGGTGTTGGCGGATTTCGTTGCTGAATGGACAGAAATCAACACTCCGCCAGCGCAAATCGTGCATGAGACGCGGACCATGTATTCTGATGGCTCCGTCATGAAGGAAGGAGCGGGAGCAGGCCTTGTCTTCATCTCACCTCTGGGCGTGCGCATGGAATACATGGTTCGACTGCATTTCCTGAAACGAACCGAATTTCTGCGAATGGAAACCCGACTCTCTGCACCTCCGTGATAGTCCCAGGAAGTGGCTATCACGTGCAATCCCTGTCTTAAGTGGTACAAATCCATACAACACGGAAATAAAAGAGACATTACATATTATTATTACATCATTAGAGTACAACTCTTCGGCACAAGCCGGGTACAAGACCAACGGGACTGAATCAAGAAAGGTAAAACATCTACGCAGCGGATCTATAGAAGCGAAGCGACTCCAGCTCCACAGGCAAACTTGAGCGAAGGACCAGCTCTAGTCTTCACACCTTCGTCATTGAAGTTGTAGTCGTAGACGGTCACCAAGTCTAAAACGCCAGCATCTACCCGATAAGCGGGTAGGTCATGTCAGCTTCCCAACAAAGAGCAAAAGCGGTAGTTGAAACTACTATGCATGGGTAAACCCTACATTGGGCTGTAGAAAGCTATGCATGCAGCAGCGCGGAAGCAACAATCAAGGGAATGTAGAATAAGCAGCGAGGTCCACACCTCCGGGGTCCACACCCCTCAACAAGGAAGTCCACACGAAAGCACTGAATCACACCCACGATCTAGCTCCCAACTCTTGTCTGCGATGTGGGGCCTACCTGCTCCTATCCCCACATCTCAACGGCCTCAGGCTGGGCTCACTCACTCAGGGGAGAGAAGAAGCACAAGAAAAGAGTCTAGCCAGAATGACAGATCTCAGGACTATCCATAACCTGTGGACACGGACTATAGCTATAGGATTAAACACTCTGCAGAGGTTGTACAACTGTACCCACCCGAATAGAGCCCAGACGGTAGCGAACCGCTTGAAACTTTACCATACGGCTGAAGTCCAAGTAAGTAGATAGCACTCTCCTGTCTCTCCGAGTCTGGCTCAGCCCCTGCTGTAGAGCTCGTACTGCCAGCGAGGGGTCCTCGAAGCTGTGGAACCCTTACCCGGCCCAACCGGGGTGAAGTCTACTAAGGAGGAACAACCTCTCCTATCACGATCACACCGATCCACCTACAGGCGGAGTTCGATCCACTACGAGTCTCACCCCGCATCCCCACCCATAACAGAGCGGGTGGTTTGTACGGAAAGAGTCCATAGAAACATGGTTAGAGTGACGATCGGTCCTTAAGGGCCGAGAGCGAGCACTCCCCAACTCCACCGAAACCGACACGCCGCTCGGGCGAGAGGCCAGATGACATCTCCCCGAGGCAGGCGTTCACAAGTAGCCAAATGGATCACTCCCGCCAGTAACACATTAAGGGGTACACACCCAGAACTCATGTTAGAACACACCGAGATCTCCCAAATCTCAGTCCAAACCCAGAATACCATCCATAATCAAGCAATAATAGTATGGATAGTGAGTATATGGAACTTGCTAGGGGTCTGTAGCTAGTCCCGAGGTGGGTAAAGCAAGGAATCAGGGTAAATCAAATAACAAGGTATGACTAATCAAATTGGCTATGCAAACCATCAATCCAAGTAACATAAATATAGCACTAGCAACTAATAGCATGCATGGGTTCTACATGGTTGGGAGTGACATGACACCTGCGCGGTAGTCGTCATAGAGTAGTAGAGATTGAGCATCCTCTCGGGCAAAGTCGAGGTAGAAGGGTCTTCTCAGTCGTCGCAGATCGGGTCTTCAAACAAGAACACAAGCCTACACGAGATGTGACGAGAAAATAAATAATGAGGATTCATCTAATGCAAAAACATCAATAAGAACCAATTTAGAAGATCCCAATAAACTTCAGACTAAATGCAAGCAACACTAGTTTAAATAATGAAAATAGAGCAATTGGTTTTATAACAAAAACAGTTTAAACAATTATTTTGATATACTAGAAAACATGGTAGGAACATGAGTTAGTTCATGGTGGGGTTAAGGGTCTCACGACTAAGATCCCAAAAGATCATGCGTGCAAGCTAGCGGAAAGCAGAGAGGATGTGAATAAGCACTTGCAAGGTTTAAGTTCACGGAGGGTCAAAGCGGTAGCTCAAAGGATGATGGTAGCAAAGCGAGACAAAGATAAACTAGGAAAGACATCACCATGCCAAGATATGCGGCGATAGTGTAGAACGGGTGAAGGAATCGACTAGTGGTCGATAAAAGGGGTGATGCGACAAGGCATGCTCAGGAGCGCAGCGAGGCATGTGATAGCGATACGGTGATAACCATAGCGAAGTAGCTAGGTTGCGACGCGGGGTTGCCGAGTGTTAAGCAGAGGCCTCTGCTCACGGCACGGCCGTCCATCACGCGCAGCATCCCAATTACAAGCACATGGCATGGCACACGCTTCACAGCATGAAACAAGGTTGAGTGAGAGCGAGCATGCGGTTTGTAGCAAAACAGATGCCAAGAGAGGCGACAAGGGTCCCTGGCTTGTCTGGGAGACAAGGTCTCTCACACGTGCGTGTCCACGGCGTCCCATGTTCACAATGTGTTCATGGTGTGCGCGGGGCAATAGCGTCCCAGGGCCCGCGCAACGCTCGACGACTTGTTGACCGGTAAGCACAGAGGGTAGGTGCGGTAGTGTGGGGATTGCGAGGTAGAGAGCAGCAAGGCGGTACACGTTGCATGGCAACAGCGAGTGGAATTAAGACAACAACTGGGCCACAACCTTTCGGTCGATCGCGGCCAAGGTGATAAGCAAGCATGCGTCAGCGAGCGGCACCTGCAAGAAAAGGCGCGACTCAAAGGTCAGCAACACAAGGCGACGACGGTTTGCGGCAGCGGCGAGTGTGGCATGGACACGGCTAGGAACGAGCAGCTCGAAGGAGAAGGGTTCGTTCTCCTCAGCACGAAGACCGGACACCACTGAAAGTTGGGGATTGGCTCTTAAGGTGGGGTTCTTGGGATTCAAGACAAGGGCTTAAGATCCTCCAGAAAAAGGTACACGGGACGAAGCCCGACTCACAGATGGTGACGAGCGCCGGTTCATGCGCAGCACGACGGCCGACATCGTAAGGCAGGGGTACGCTCCCATCAAGATTGTGCGCGGCCGGCGGCCGGCGGTGTAATGCTAGGGTACGCTCCCATCAACACAGACAGGCAAAACGGGTTAAAAGGAGGTGGTTTGTGTGCGTGCTGCTCACCGGGGGCTTGTTGTCATGGTTTAGGCATTACATCAAACACATGGTGGGCATCGAACAAAGGGATGCACTGGCTTGGACGGGTTCATGGTCGTGGTTCGGCTTGTCAGCGTGACCGTCGTTGTCGTCGTTGTCGTCGTAGCAAGAGCTCAGGGTACGGCTTCAAGGCAGCAGCTTGGCCTCGATGTAGTCGTTCCCGGTGACGTCGACGCGGGTCGGCGGTGACGACATCCTCAGTGTGGGCGGCCTTCGGCTCCTCTTCGACTTTTCCCCTCGGTGCCGACAGTCTCATATAGGCAAGCGAGGTGTTAGCTTGGGTAGGAAAGGATCGGGCAGTAGCAAGAGAAAGGGAAAAGGGGCTACTAGTGTGTGCCTCTTACCTTTCAGGCAAAAGATCGAGCAGCTGGAGGTGGAAACCAAGGGCATGGCAAGGTGTTCGACATCCTCATGCTCAGCTCTGTACGGGGCTTCCCTCGCGCTGCCTCACTCGACGGCGACCACCATGGGCGCGCGGTCTTCAAGGGCAACAACGTGCCCGGCGGTGAGGCATCAGCTCGGCGTGTTCCCGAGCGCCAGCACGGCAGCTCTCTCCCGGTCCTTGGCGCCGACGAAATGAAGGCTCCTGGGCGGCGCCGGTGGTGAAGATGTAGCCGGGTTGCGGTTGTCAACAGCATCTCCTCAGCGTGCCGTGGTTCACGGCGTTCCGCGGTGACGACGTCGACGGTGGCGCGGCCACGGCTCGAAGTCAGCGGCAGCCTCGGCTTCTCATGTACAGCGATGGCGACTGCAGTGCGACGCCGATGGTGAAGGTGCGGTCGGTTCGTCGTTGCGGCGCGGTGTGGTTCAGCACGTCGACGACGGTGCCCGTGGCGCTCCCGGACGGCGAGGGCATGGAGATCACTGGCGGTGAGGGTGCGGCCCCAAGGCACCACGGCGCGGCACGGGACTCCAGCTCGGTCAAGTGGCAGCACCGGCTCCTCGACATCGTCTTCACGGCGCCCGGCGTCCCTGCCAGCGAGGTGGCGCCCGACGCGACACGGTCTCGGCAGCTCGATTCCCTCCGCATGGTGGCGCCCGGCTCCAGCTCGTCTCCACGGGCGCCTCTCCCTTCTTCTCCTCCCTTCCTTTTCCCTCTCACATGCGGCAGCAGAGGATTGGGGTTTTTCCCCTAGGCGGTGGCGGACAGGGGAGGATCAGGTGCGGCGCGACTTATATAGGGCGGCGGCCTAGGGTTAGGGCGAGCGCGGGCGGCTGGGCTGCGGCGCGGGTGTGTGGCGTCCATCCGCGACTGCCAGCGCGAGGCCGGTGTGGTGCCATGGCGAGGCCGGTGCGGCGCGACCGCTGTGGCTCGTGACATCAGCAGGCGGAAGGGGAAATGGGAATATTTTCCCCTGGCTGACGCGCAGGACCCAGGCGTCGGTGAGAGAAGGAGAGGGAGAAGCTGGCGGGCTTAGCTGGGCCACGGTGCTGGGCCGACTGTCGGCTGTGCTGTGAAGCTCGGGGTGCGGCCTGGCTTGTGGGAAAGAGGTTGAGGGGCCTTTGAAGGACTAGAGCTGCAGAGGTTAAAGCCCATGTTAGTCGGGTTTGAATATAGTTTGAATTTGAATTACTTTCAAATACAAACTTCACGCAATTGAACCCCGAATAAAATCTGAGAACTCCAGATCACAATTTATACCATAGTTTGAAAATAATTTTATATGGTTTTAATTTATATGGAATTTAAGATAAGAGGCTAGCAATTTGGTTCAAAATTTTGTAGCACACATATTCAAACAAAAAGTTTTAAATTTTTGCGAAAATTCACACATGGTAAATCATTCAAATTTTTGGTATGTTACATTCTACCCCCCTCACGAGAATCTCGTCCTCGAGATTAAGCTCATACCAGGTGTGGCGAGGGTCTTCACTTCAGTAGGTCATCACTTCTTTTCTTTAGCTTTAGCTTCAGGTTATTGATGCCCTTGACGATGTATGTCTTCATGGGTAATGTCTTTCTTCCAAATGATTTCACTAGTGTTTAATTTCACACTGTCTTGTATCCATGTGGGGGCTTCCAAAGCCAAGTGCTATTATGTGTCCTCCGTCGGTAGCATCCATAAGACTCTCGGAATATCATCCATATATATATATATATATCACGACTATACTCTGGTTCAAGCACATGAGAAATTCCAACCATGGGCTAGATTTCCCTTATCATAATCCATTTTATCCACCCATGTTACATAGGCTTAGTGGAGTATATCATTCTCATATTATTCCAATCCTCCCGTTCGAGGTCACATCCTTCTTATCATTTAGCTTATTACCAAAATTGTTGCATACGATCTTGGTCATACTCTCATGACATCCATTAGGTACTTCTAATCCAAGTAAGCATGATTCTCTCACTCCTTTCCATCTGAGGGAGTCGTAGGCATTATGCCTAGCAGAGTCTTAAAAATCCGGTATATCTCGGCCTGTCTTGTGGCATGCATGTAGTTGGATTGCATATGGCAAGTTCTTATCCATCCTATCGCCATATACCAAAGCTTGCATCCTTGGCGTATTCATAAGTATACTATTGACGGCTATTAAACACCATATTTATAACCGTCAACCCCTGCATTTTTTGCATGACAAATGTACATCTACAGTAGAATAAGGGTTTATGATAACAATTTCCATAAGTTGTGATGTATATTCGAATGCAGGGAATTAGTGTGAGAAATGGAGCAAAAGCACACCTTATCCATCCACCTCATCAAGCCAAGCCTCTCCACCTCAGCCAATAAGAGGCTGCCATGCAAGCATCCCCTGGATCAATGATGTCATCAATCCAAGAGAAAGGACTTCAGCGAATCAGAAGCCGCCACGCGTGCATCACATGGATCCATGGGCCCACCAGAGCGCCTAAACCGCCTCCAACACACGTGTACACCAGGAACCGACCTAAGGGCCCACCAATCAGCCACTCAGAGGAAGCACAAGCCGAGGGGGCCCACGTGGGGGTCGGCCGACCCTGGGATCGGTCGAACCGACCTTTGGTCGGCTGATCCTAGGCCTCCACGTGGTGCCTGTCCATTGGTCCTAGAGGCCATCCCCGGGGTGTTTCGCTTCTCTTCACGCCAGTGTCCGAGCCTATAAATAGAAGTGGAGGGGGTAGGAATAGGGACACACACCTCTTCTCCTCATTTTGCCTTTAGGCTCCTACCCTCTCTAGGAGAGGAGTGCTTTTGCATAGGATTAGTGCTGGCTTGCTAGTGCTTTAGAGATTAGAAGGAAGGTGAGGGGTGACTTGGGGAAGTGCCGTGGTGTTTGGCACCTCTTCCCAAGAACATACCTCAGTGGAAGCTTCTGTTCTTCATTTAGAATAAAGTGAGCATTTCGACATTCTCTATTTAGACTAAAGTAGCCTTCATGCATAGGTGAATAGTTCTTGTGTTCTTCACTTGTTCATGATTTAGAGGCTTGTGTTCTTCTTGAGCTTAGCCTTTGATCTGTTGGTGTAGTTCATAAGTTGCTAATTCCGTTTGTATGCCCTTTAGTCTAATTAGAGTAAAGTGGATGCTCCTGCATTCTAGTTTAGACCAAAGTCCTTCCGTGATCCTTGTTTAGATAGTGTTACCCAAGTGAGTTTTGGTCTCTCTCTCTCGTGGGTTCGTCGCTCCATCTTCGTACGGAGTGCTATAGTGTTGTTACGGGTCAACAGACGTAGCCGTACTATAGTAGTAACCGGTGGTGCAGACGTGGTGTCTGAACTACGGGTTATCCTTCGATTGCCCTGTATCCCACGGTTTGTCTTGGGGTAGGCCGCGGTGGTGACAGCCGTTGGACCCTTACGGAATCCCCCACGTCCGGATACAGGTGTAGGCAACCCTTTGCCGTGAACCGACTGTTATAGCCAGGAGGGTCCGGTGTTCGAAACGAGAGTCCCTAATCAAGAGGTTGCTCTCAACTCTGCCCGCTATCAGTAGGATCCTTTCCGCCTTTATCTCACCCTATGGGGTGGTGTCCGTGGACCACAACTAGGCAAGGAGGTAGAACATACCATTCCTTGGATTCGATACCCTTTTGGAATACTCCTGAGGTGAAGTGCTACAGCGGTACTTCCATGCGCTTGCGGATTCTTTCGTACCCGTCGGTATACCCAGGTGGATCTTACGCTCACGCTAACAAGGCGCCGTTGGCTGTGACTTAAGAAATACCAACAAGCATTTCTGGCGCCGTTGCCGGGGAACGGTTGCTGTATCTATCTACGAACCTAGTGGTCCTCGTATTTATCCTTCTCCCCCATTTTCTTCTTTTCCTTTCAACGCCTTTGGTTCTTTTCTTTTTATTACCACCATGGAGCAACGATCGATTCTTGACCTTTCCGCTCCTAGAGCTGATTCATTCGAGCCACCACAATCTGAACATCCAATTCACGCATCCAGCTATGAATTCAGCCCTAACCTGATTGACCTGGTTCGGAAGACTTGCTCCTTTTCGAGGGCAATTAGTGAGAATCCTTACGAGCACCTACGGGAATTTGAGATAGTGTGTTCATGTTACGCTATCGCCGGCATGACACCTGAAACCCTTAGGTGGAAATTGTTTCCCTTCTCTCTAACGGATAAAGGAAAACAATGGTACAGCGATAATGTAGGAAACGCGCAGGGTAGTTGGGCTAAACTAGTGGGCGAGTTTTGCTAGATGTTTTTCCCTCCTCTTCATGTTGCCACTCTGCGTAGGGACATCCTTAGTTTCTAGCAAGGTGAGAGGGAATCCTTGAGCACGGCCTGGGAGAGATTCTCACATTTGATGAGCTCATGCCTGGTATTGCATCTACCTGAACACGTAATGCTTGAACACTTCTATATGGGTCTGAACAAAAGCTCAACCTCACAACTCAACGCATCTTCCAAAGGATCGTTCCCTCACCTACCTGTAAGTGAAGGGAAGAAAACCTAGGGGCGAATCCTACGAGACCGTCCTTTCATAACCGATCATGGGCCTCCCCCAGAAGAGCGTACACCCGAACAAGGGGACATTCTAGTAGTTGAAGCCGATCACCACCTTCCACATCTGCAAATCCAGCTCTAGAAGATCTCCCTGAACCATCAAGGTCGGAGGATGAGACCTCTCAATCTCGGGAGCCTCAGTTGGAGTTTGAGGATGACCTTTTTGAAGATTATGGAAACACCTCAAATTACCAATGTGAAAGGAAATCGATGACCCCAGTCACTCCCCCAGATCTGGATGAGATTGCCTACTTCAAGGACGCTGTCCGGGAGTTGACTGCTATCATGACTCAGGAGTGGTCGAAAGAGCTTGAGTGTTCGTTGGAGATCCTCCAGATTGGCTCACCTCATTCGACTTTCCCATGTGTCGTGCATGGAAGGCAGATAAATGCTCTTTATAACCCACTAGTTGGAGCCAACATCATCTCAAGTGACCTCACCATAGAATTCTTAGGAGATGAACCCTTAGCTCCCTCTAGAACGTCCGTTATGGATCCTCACGGGGAAATCATGGAAGGGATAGGAATCCTCAGCCAGATACCCATTATCTGTAATGATGCCCAAATTATCCTCGATTTTCATGTCTTCGATATCAAAAGCTTCGATCTCATGATAGGGCTACCCATTGGGAAATTTCTCAGGGAAATGCCAGCTCAAGGAAAACTAGACATCCGAATAGGGGAGGAAGTTCTGTCGGTTAGAATTGTTGGAGCCAAATATGCAGCCACAGATCCTCCTCCTGACCCTGAGCCAATCGAAGAAGTAAAAGCCATTATCCTTGGACAGTTCCCAAAAGAATTCCTTGATGAGAATGTTGGACACTTTATAAAGGAAGAGGCAGAACCCGATGAACCTATTGATATTTCGGATTGCGCAGTCCCTCCTAAACCCCCAATCGAACTCAAACCCCTACCTGAGGGACTTCGCTATGTTTTCCTCCATGGTTACACGGAGACCCCAGTGATCATAAGCGACAAACTGACGGAGGAGGAATCTAGGAGACTCATCGCAACCCTAGAAAAACATTGAACGATCTTCGGGTATTCTCTTCAAGATCTAAAGGGAATAACACTACAAGAAACTATTTAATCCGTGACGCAATCATTCTGTCGCGGATCGTCAAAAATTCGTCGCAAATCAGTGTCCGTGACGTTTTAAACTTTCGTGGTGGAATGAGCGTCATTGATTAAATCCGCCGACGTTTCTTAATAAACGTCGCAATCCGTGACGTATCTGGATCGTCACGGAGTAGCCCGAAGCCCATGCAACCCAACCCCTAGCCCACTATCCGTGACAAAAATAAATCGTCACGATTGCTGCTGACTTGGATGATGATGTGGCGCCTACGTGGACGATGATGTGGCGCCTACGTGGACGATGACGTGGCTGCCTACGTGGACGATGACGTGGCTGCCTACATGGACGATGACGTGGCAGTTGATGTGGCAATGTTGACGTCATCACCAAGGTGGCCCAACAAGACCAGCCCACCAGATTTCAGCCATTTTTCCAGCCCATTTATTCAACAGTAAGAAATTTCAGCCCAATCAATAGCCAAAATTATAGCACAAAATTATTAGTAACCAATTTCTGGCCAACAAACGGTAGCATCACATATATAATTTAATTCAGAATCACATCAAACTGATCACACACATTTTGCTAATCTATCATCACTAGGAGTCCAGCATAGCATATAAGGTCTCTTTTAATTCTAACTGCTTGTTAGGGGCTGCAACTGATACTACTTTTCATGCAATTGCTCATCTGCAGGTCCACCAGCCTGTGTGCCTTGATCATCCATCAACATCTGAAATGCATAAAAATCAATCAACAGTGGAAAAGAACATATTGTGAAACTGATATATCTAAATAATAAATTCAAGTGTCTCAATATCTGATTCAGAAAACTGGATATGACAACGGCTATTTGCTAAGTACAGTAAGCATTAGTTTAAGACTTGGAGTATCACTTAGTACAACTTCAATTAAATTTTTGGATCTTTAGATCAGACAACAAGAAATTAGAGTGGCGAAGGAAGATATCTGACATCCTCTACATGACATTAGTCGAAGCATCACCCAAAGCAGTGTTTAGCATCACACAAACTAGTGCAGTAGTGCTACAGGTTTGAGCTCTAAAACAGAAATTAGCACTAAATAATAAATAAGACATGTTCTACAGTAGCATGATGCAAGTTGCTGCAGACTACATATATGAGGAGGGAAATCAAACCATGTAAATAGAACAAATTTAGATTTTTATGTATTTAAAAAACTACATTGGAAGTTCAGTGCCAAGTAAAGGTAGAGGATGGAACAAATTAACTAGCAGGGTTCTCAAGAACTTAAAGACAAGGTACATAGTCCTGCAGTGGGAAAACATCTCCAAAATAGCTGTCAGCACAGTACAATGCGAAACAATTCCTTGGTTGCACAGGCATCACAGAATATACCGATGTGCATCACTAAGAAGGCGGGATGTAAGCACTATAATCTTCTTCACTGGATGAGAAAATTTTGAGTGCCAGTCAAAAACCTGCAAAGCACAGGATACAACACGCAATCAGTAAATTGTTGAAAAAACAAGATTCTTTGCTGAAGTTAAATGAAGCTTATTAGGCCTGGCACTTCCAATCCATCATAAGTATTGAAACAAAGAGATACATCGACTAACATTTAATGATTCAAAAGATGAAATATAACAAAAGACATACATTACGAAATCAGAAACACTAATGGCCCTCATCTTACAACTTGTTGTGCATCAGTGTCTACTAAGTACCAACTCAATACTCAGAAAGTAGTTTAAAATTTTAATACCAGTGTAGTAAAAAAACTACAGGAACATTCTTCTCAAAATCTTTTATTATCCAGAAAGACCATCAAGAAAGCAGCCACAGAGCCATATAATACACAGAATCATTATTAGACCATTCCTATCATGCACCAGTGAGAATATCAGAGCACTGAAGTGTGCAAGTGACTACTGTAATTGAACATATATGTACTGTAATTCTGCAAACATGAGCTTAGCAATATTAGCATGCTTTGGACAGGCAATGAAATTCAGAGAAAAATGTAGAGCTAACGCTGCTACTGTGGACAAGCACCAAAACCATTCAAGCTAATTAGCTATGAGCTAAACATGGTAGGGGCATGCTACAGATCATACATGGTTTATTAAGAATAAACAAATTCTAAGCAATCTGTAGCATGGAAGTAACACTGCACAAATCAAAAAGCTTGAGCTTGACATGAACATTGTGCATGAGTAATTAAATAGCAGCTAGCTATGTTACTTTCAGTTCAAAGTGTAATCACAAACTGAATGATATGCAAGCAACTGGAATAGATAAACAGATAAACAGCTGCTATGCAAGATTACTCAAGGAATAGATTTTTGTAGCATGAAAGAAAACCATTTACAAAAATGCTATTTACTGAATTTTTCCACTGCGAGAAAGCATGTTAGAACCATAAATAACTCTCAAAGGTGACATAATTTCCAGCATCCAACCAAAGACAGGTAACCATTGCAGATAGAATGAGAGTAACAAGGAGAGGAAGCAGCAAAAACTCACAGTCTCCTGCTTTGAGCCCTTTGATGCCGAGCAGCTGGTTGAAGCTGGAGACGTCCTCCGTTGACACCTTCTTCGAGGCCTTGGGCTTCGCTGCGCAACTGAGCCCACAAAACCAGGCAAGCATCAGGATGCGAGATAGAGATGCTGCACAGACCAAAAAACGAGATCAAATGAAGTAGCAGCAGCAGATATACCCTTTAACCAATTGACACAAGCATATCATCGGCCTCTAGTGTCTTGTTCGGTGCTAACTCAATAGCAATTGCATTAAAAAAAGCAGAAAACATGCCATCCAAATCTGGCCAACTGAAACCGGCTAATTAAACCAGCATTATAGCTCTATTGTATTGTCTGACGAGAATCCATGTACAGTGCAAGCAGGACCATCGATTAACACATTCCAAAATTTAAGTTCACAGATTTTTTTTATGTCAACAACAAATGCAAGCATTGTATATGAGAGGCTGACAGATCATACATATATATTTCTTAAAATGCGAGAGAGGCTGACATGAGACCAAACTTCTGAGTCGATGAACCAAAACAGGTACTAAAAGGGTATAAAAGAACCGAAATGTTATTCCAACTTTAATGATGCACTTGCTTTCAAAGCTATAACAACAGTCCTCTTTGGACAGAGAATAGAGTTGAATGATAATTTAGAAGAATTTCACAATAAAGGTTCCATGCAGCTTATCAAAAATGATGAATCAATTTGATGTCCTTGTTATTAAAAACCTAGGTGAAGACATCTCGTTAAAGGAAGATAATGTCGAAAGTAGCAGCAACTAAACTTTCTGCTGCCACTTCCAGGTAGAAGAAAATACATAAACTATCTCTATCATCATAGTCGCACAACGTTGCAGGTTGCACGAGCACACCACCAGACAAATCAGCCAAGCCCCACCTCCTACTAAAACTTCCTGGTTCCACCACTGGATGTCACCATGCGAATCCCAATCCAAGAACAATAGTAATGAGGCAGTGAGGTGATCTACTATGGCAGACATACAGTACGCATTCAATCTTAAACATAAATCTCCAATCCAATTCATCACTTGAGTGATTGACATGAAGAAATCAAAATTACAGAGCATGGGAAGATGGGAAGAGACTGAGGGAGCACCTAGAGAGAAGAGCCAGGGGCTGTGCCGGTGGTGGCGACCCCTGCGCCTTCAATGGCCTCTGCCCTGTCAACTCCTGTGCTTGCGGCTGGCCTCTGTTGTAGGCAGCAGCGAAGGAGAAGCAGAGGCCCAGCACCGAGGCAGCAGCCGACCGGCGGGTTGCGAGAGGCAGGAGGCAGGCGGACTGGAGGCCGGCCATTGCGGTGCCGTGCCAGATCCGGGCGCCGGCGGCAGCATCCCGACCTGCGATGCACCGGATCTGAGCGGCGCTGACCGTGTGCGCCATGGAGCACAAGGACTGAGGCTGCCAGCCGCATCGCACAGCGAGGCCCCTGAGCTAGCGACCGCGGCGAAAGGAGTGAGGAGGGGAGGAGGGGAGGCGGGTCCCCGACGGTGGCGCAGCCCGCAACGGCCAGTAGCAGCCACGCCACCAGAGCCGCGGCGAAAGGAGTGGGGAGCCGCGGCGAAAGGTGTGGCGAGTCGCGCGTGCCGTCGCCATGGCGGGCACGGAAGCGGGGGAGAGCGAGCGTAGCGGGGAAGGCAACAGCGAGGGTGTGGCTGGCGTGGATCTACTCCATGCGCGGTGGGAGAGGCGAGAAAGAGGGAGCGGGCGGCGGGAGGAGGCTGAGGGGAGGGGGAGGCAACGAAATAGGGTTTGGGGATCCTTTTATACAAAGCAAACGCAATTTCAGCCATCCGTTCGCTGATGAACGGTCTAGAAAGATTGGGCTGTTTGGGCTTAAATGGGCCAGTTACATTTCTCCCCTGCTTAACTTTTTTTCTTTTTCTTTTTTCATTTCTTTGCAATAAGAAAATAATTACAATTTGAACTATGTGTACCTCCAATAGGATTGGAAAAATTTTAAAAAAATCATATTTAGGCTTCTATGGTCCATTCCAGGCCACATCTAGGAGATTGACGAAAAATTTTATTGACTTGTAGGGAAAACTCGAACTTCTACTAGTAACCTTGTTGTAAAATAATGATAACAATACTTAATTTTGTTCAAAACATTCTACAAATTGACATGAAACCATATTTTAAGCGTATAATGCTCCTATAAAAAATTCATATGGTTTTGATAAAGTGAGATTATAGATGTTCACAAATAGGAACATCTCTCACATAGTTTCTTATAACTAGACTCAAACCTTTGAAGTTCGAACACCTCATAACATTGTTGAAGTCGTATGCAGCTCAAATTCGGTCACAATCTTATTTTGGTCTTAGTATAATAAAATATGAATTTACACTACCACTTGTTGTGAAAAAAGTCGAAATTACCTCATAGTATATAGAATAATATCCAAATTTGGTCAAAATTTTTTAAAAATTGGCGTGGAAACATATTTTAGTCTCACAAGTATATGATAAAAAATCTAAATGATTTTTACAAAGTGGCACAATACATTGTTCACAAATGGACACAAGTCTCACATAGTTTCCTACAATTGAAAACAAACTTTGAGATTTGAACAACTAATAACGTGACCGAACTTGTATGCACCTCAATTTTTGACACCATCTCATGTTGACCATAACATTAGAGAATATTAAGTTATATTAGCAATTATTATGAAAAAACATGTTTTTTATATTCTCTTTTTAGTTGGAAAAGATGTGTTGTATGAAAAGCAATCAAGAAATAGTAATTAAGATACAAACAAATGGCACTGAGTAAAACATCTCGATTTTAGGAAAAATTAGGAAAAAGAATCAACCGATTTGAAGTTCGTATGAGGAAGAAAACAGTTTACAAGTTTTATCCGAAGATTAAAAACAGAAATTGCAGTTGCTATGAACTGAGATGAACAAGTGTGTTTTCTCTTTTTAATCTTTGACTAAAACTTGTAACTAGTTTTTCTGCCTCATACTAACTCCAAATTGGATGATTCTTTTTTCTAAAATTTTCTAAAATCATGCTCTACCAAGATCTACAACTTTAACAAATAAAAAAATGATTTCGGCAGCAGTTTATTAGGGATAATTCAAACTTACATCTCGAATTTACACTATCATAATTCAAATAATATCATAAAATGCTCTAACGGTTCTACGAATTGACGTGGTAACATAATTTGGGTCCATTATAATCCACATCTAGGAGATTGACGAAAACTTCAATTCACTTTAGGGAAAACTCGAATTTCTACTAGTCACCTTGTTATAAAATAATGATAATAATATTTAAATTTGCTCAAAATGTTCTACAAATTGACATGGAACCATATTTTAAGTATATAATGCTGCTATAAAAAATTCAGATGGTTTTAATAAAGTGAGATTATAGATGTTCACAAATAGTAACATCTCTCACATAGTTTCTTATACCTATACTCAAACCTTTGAAATTTGAACACCTCATAACATTGTCAAAGTTGTATGCAGCTCAAATTTGGTCACAATCTTATTTTAGTCTTAGTATGATAAAATATGAAGTTACACTACTACTTGTTGTGCAAAAAAGTTTTTTTCTATTTTTTAAACACCTAAATAACACACCCTTTTAAAAAACTCAAAATTTAGTTGTCTTAAATACCACCAATCCATTTTTCACATGTACAAGACAACAAATAAGTTGTAATCTAGGAGTTTCAAAATTTTTAGAATATATTTGCTATTTTCTATCATTTAATTGAATTTCTGCATGCTTATCGAAAGTAATTCCAAGTTGACCTATGTGTACCACCAATAAGACTGGAAAAATTTCACAAAAATCATATTTAGGCTTCTATGTTCTATTCTAGGCCATGTTTTGGAGATTGATGACAAAATCAATTTGAGTAATGAAGAACATTCAAACTTTTATCTCAAAAGTACAACATAATAATTACAATAATATCTAAATTTGGTCAAAAAATTCTACAAATTGGCATAACATCATGTTTTTGTTCCAAAATCTTGCCATAAAACATTTAAGTGGTTTCAAGAAAGTAGGACCATTCATTGTTCACAAAAGGATACATCCCTTCTATAGTTTCCTAAAACTCAAAGTCAAACTTTGAGATTTCTGTACCTCATTATAAGTTTGAACTTGTATGCACTTCAAACTTGGAGACAACCTTATGTTGAGCATAATATGATCAAATATGAAGTTACATTATCAATTCTCTTGCAAAAACATGGTTTTTCTATATATATACTCGGTAGATGAAAACAAGTCATACTAAAAAGTTCAACAAATTTCAATTAACATAGAAACAAACATCATTAAATGAAAGTTCGTGATTTTAGAAAAATTTGGGAAAAAGAAACAAAAGATTTGGAGTTCATATGAAAGAGAAAAACCAAATACAACTTTTAATTCTGGATTAAAAAGAAAAAGATGAACCCTATAGGTGTTCTTCATTTTGTACATTTCGGATATAAAATGCAACCCTAACCAACATGTTTTTAATGTATATATATACAAACTTTTGCAAGTAAACACAACTTGACTTGTAACTCAGTGGTAACTCATCTTCCTCCCTACCCTTAGGTCGTGGGTTCGAGTCCCCCATCCGACGCCTAATTTTGTATGCGGGATATATTTCGGAGGGGTTGGGCCAACGTGGCGCTGCGGCCTGTGCGTCGGCTGGGCCTTTGTGGCGCTGGTGGCCCATGCGGTGTTGGCGGGCTGGCGGCCTAGTGGCCAACCTAGCGCTAGCAGCCCGTGCGGCCGTTGGGCCATCTTAGCGTAGGCGGCCCATGCGGCGCTGGGCCAGCGCTGAGGTGGCGCTCGCGGGGTGAGGTGGCGTGGGCCTAGGGGCTGCCACCTAATCACCAGTGCTTCAAAACTGTATAAAAAACTGAATTACTTAGATTAGGCAAAGAGAAGAGTTAGCTTGGTGGTAAAGTTCCTTCCTTCCCTACCATGAGGTCTAAGGTTCAATTCTTCATTGTCCTCCTTTTTCTAGTTATTTTTGAGATTTTTATTAATTTGTGGACTATTTTTTATTTGTTTATCATTTTTTAATTTATTAATTTTTGGATTATTTTTTATTTATTGATCGCGACGAATCTGCTAAAATGTCGTAGCGTTGTGGGCTAGATTTCGACGAATTTAATAAATCATCGCAGTGTTCTGGGCTTGAATATCCATCAATGCACATCCGTGACGAAAAACAGGAATACGTCACAGTGTTCTGGGCTTGAATATCCATCAGGGCACATCCATGATGAAAAACAGGAATACGTCGCAGTGTTCTGGGCTTGAATATCCATCAGGGCACATCCGTGATGAAAAACAGGAATACGTTGTAGACGCAGTGCTCTTTGTGATGTTTTCTGAAAATGTCACGGAGAATGCGTCACAGATTAAATAGTTTCTTGTAGTGTAAGCCCTTCTCTCTGCACTCATCGCATCCCTGTAGATTCGGAAATTCCACCCTCTCGTGAACCTCAAAGACGGCTAAATAATGCGATGAGGGAGGTAGTTAAGAAGGAGGTCCTGAAACTCCTACACGCCGGAATCATCTACCCTGTGCCATATAGTGAATGGGTTAGTCCTGTTCAGTGTGTGCCCAAGAAGGGAGGGATGACAACGGTCACCAACGAGCAAGGCGAGCAATTCACTCAGCGCCTCGCCACTAGATGGAGGATGTGCATAGACTATAGAAAACTCAATAAGGCCACAAGGAAGGATCACATCCCGCTACCCTTCATTAATGAGATGTTAGAACGACTAGCGAACCACTCCTTCTTTTGTTTCCTTGACGGGTATTCCGGATACAACCAAATTCCCATGCATCCGGACGATCAGAGCAAGACCACCTTTACATGCCCTTATGGAACCTACGCTTATCGCAGAATGTCCTTCGGGTTGTGTAATGCACCCGCCTTGTTCCAAAGGTGCATGATGTCTATATTCTCAGATATGATTGAACAAATCATGGAGGTTTTCATGGACGATTTCTCGGTCTATGGGAAAACCTTTGATGATTGCCTAGAGAATTTAGACAAGGTTTTGCAGCGATGCCGAGAAAAGGACCTAGTTTTAAACTGGGAGAAATGCCACTTCATGGTCTGTGAGGGCATCATTTTGGGCCACCTAGTTTCTGAGCGTGGGATAGAGGTGGATCGAGCCAAATCGAAGTCATAGAACACCTCCCACCACCCAGTAATGTAAAAGGGGTCTGCAGCTTCTTGGGCCATGCGGGGTTCTACTGTCGTTTCATCAAAGATTTCTCTCAAATCGCTAGGCCCCTCACGAACCTGCTAGCCAAAGATGTTCTGTTTGAGTTTATAGAAGACTGTATGAAAGCCTTCCTCACTCTTAAGAAGGCTCTCATCTCAGCTCCGATCATCCAACCCCCAGATTGGACACTCCCTTTTGAGATCATGTGTGATGCTAGTGATTTTGCCGTAGGGGCCGTGCTAGGCCAAACAAAGGACAAGAAACATCATGCGATTGCTTATGCCAGTAAGACTATGACTGGAGCGCAGCTCAATTATGCCACTACCGAAAAAGAGCTTCTGGCAGTTGTCTTTGCTCTAGACAAATTTAGATCTTACTTGGTAGGAGCAAAGATAATCATCTACACTGACCATGCTGCGTTGAAATACCTGCTTACTAAGAAAGATGCGAAACCTCGTCTGATCCGCTGGATTTTGTTACTCCAAGAATTTGACATTGAAATAAAAGATAAAAAGGGAGTAGAAAACTCTGTTGCGGATCATTTGTCGTGTATGCGTGTCACTAACCTGCAGGACCCGCCAATTAATGATTACCTCCACGATGACATGTTACTAAAGGTCACCGACTCAAGTCCCTGGTACACGAATATTGTTAATTATATGGTTACAGGTTACATACCACCAGGGGTAGACAAGAAGAAGTTGATACATGACAGTAAGAAACATATGTGGGATGACTCGTATTTATATAGAGTTTGCAATGATGGGCTGTTACGAAGGTGTGTGCCAGCCCCAGAAGGATTGCAAATTATTGAAAAATGTCATGCAGGGCCCTACGGGGGCACTATGGCGTCTTCCGCACGCATGCAAAAATATGGCAGAGTGGGTTCTTCTGGCCAACTATGTATGAAGACACTAAGGAATTCATTCGAAGATGTCATAGGTGTCAAAAGCACGGAGGAATTACCACACGAGATGCTATGCCCCTGCATGACAACCTGCAAGTGGAACTATTCGACGTATGGGGAATTGACTTTGTGGGGCCATTCCCGAACTCTGAGGGCTGCGAATACATCTTGGTAGCAGTCGATTACGTATCAAAATGGGTAGAGGAAATGGCTTGTCATTCAGCAGACTCAAAACACATTAAGAAGATGTTTCGCGAAGTCATTCTACCTCGGTTCGGTGTACCAAGGTTGGTAATCAGTGATGGGGGTTCACATTTCATTGACAAGAAATTCAAGGCTTTCCTGACAGATCTGGGGATACACCATAATATTGCCACTGCATACCACCCCCAAACCAACGGTCAGGCTGAAACGTCCAATAAGCAAATCAAGAACATCCTGCAGAAGACAGTAATGGAAGCAGGTAGATGTTGGAAGAAGCATCTGCCCGATGCATTATGGGCATACAGGACTGCTTTCAAAACACCAATTGCAATGTCACCATTTCAATTGGTCTACGGGAAGACATGCCACCTACCCGTAGAGACTGGACATAAAGCATACTGGGCCATTAAGAGGTTCAACCTGAACTTTGCCAAAGCAGAGAGGCAAAGGCAGCAACAGATCTCAGAGCTGGAGGAATGGAGAGACAAAGCGTACCATAGCTCCAATATCTATAAAGAAAAAACCAAGAGGTGGCATGACAGTAAGATCAGGAAGAAAGAGTTCACCGCGGGAGACAAAGTGCTGCTTTTCAACTCCAGAGTGAAGTTGTTTGGACATGGAAAACTGCGAAGTAAATGGGAAGGACCATTCACGGTCATCGAAGTTGCACCACACGGAGCAGTAACCATCCAAAATGATGAAGGTGAAACCTTCAAGGTAAATGGCCAGCGCTTAAAGGTCTTCCTGGAACCTGACAGAAGAGAATACGAGATCATCAAGCTAGCAAAGGAACTATAAGTTCCCAGCAATAATCTCCCGCGACAACAGGTAAGGAACCAGTGTGGGGGAAATCCCCAACCACATGCTCATGAAAAGGATGCATCCAAGGTACGTACTCTCACTCCAATCAAATAAAAGCTACTCTTCCGTAATCCACACTTCTTTTGCTGCTTAACCTCAAGGTTCTGGCAGCTAGTATCATTCCCTACTTATATCTTTGCATTTACGAGCAAAATACCATTAGGGAACTCATGCTCATCTAGGTAGTTGGTGTTTGTGACATAGTTTTGATGATATGACCTTCGCTCTGAATGCTCGAGTGCTTGGGAATTTTATTTGAAAAATCTGAAAACCCTTTTGCAAAGCTCCTCTTTGATATGTCACAGTCCTACCAAAGCCATATGATGTTTTTAGTTGAAAACCTTATACTCATATGCTGCTTGCTATTGCATTGAGCTTTGTCAAATTCTGTGACCCTTATGAGAATTCTTTCCATGCTTTCATGATCAAGATTTATGTGCACACCACCATTCCCCCCTTGCTGTACTTCTACTCTGGAAGTTAGCATTGCATCATTCATCTATTCACCTACATAAATGCTCCATCGTATGCATTGATTTCTCTCACCTCAAGTATTCTGTAAAAGAGGCATGGCTATCGAAAAAAAGGGGGGCACATGAAGGTCCCTCGGTTATGAAAAAGAGAGAGAGAGAGAGAGAGAGAAGAGGATAGCCATGTTCTCATAACTTCATAGGGAGAGAGAATCATGCAATGGAGTCATACATCTCATCCATCATGTATGGTAATATCTAGAAACCATTCCGGGCCTAGTATACACCTTACCATACTCATCACATCCATACAAGTGCACATCTTGATCTGATTGTGTGAATTGCTTTTCTCCTAGATCCAGTCTTTGATTTTGCAATATATGTGATGCAAGTATGCCTTATCTTACATGCCTACCCTGAGCTCCACATAAGCCATCTTTAGAAGTAGGATGAAGAAAGGCAATTATAATGCCTTGGTGAGGACATATACATATTGAGCGATCTGAGAGAATTAAACGAGGAGCTAAGTAAAGGTTTTTGCTTTGAAAATTTATTGCAAAACCCCAAGTTACTTGACTTGCCGAGCAAAGGTGACTTGATTCAAGGCTGTTCCCCTCCTCAACTACCCAAGATAGCATGATAGACATTCCACAGAGCTCGTAAATTCAAGGTAAAAGTGGGGTATGACTCTGTGCTTACCATGTACCTTTGAGTTTTTATCCCACCTTGAACCTTACCCCTTCACTCGAGGACGAGCAAAGGTCAAGTGTGGGGGAGTTGTTGACGGCTATTAAACACCATATTTATAACCGTCAACCCCTGCATTTTTTGCATGACAAATGTACATCTACAATAGAATAAGGGTTTATGCTAACAATTTCCATAAGTTGTGATGTATATTCGAATGCAGGGAATTAGTGTGAGAAATGGAGCAAAAGCACACCTTATCCTTCCACCTCATCAAGCCAAGCCTCTCCACCTCAGCCAATAAGAGGCTGCCATGCAAGCATCCCTTGGATAAATGATGTCATCAATCCAAGAGAAAAGACTTCAGCGAATCAGAAGCCGCCACGCGTGCATCACATGGATCCATGGGCCCACCAGAGTGCCTAAACTGCCTCCAACACACGTGTACACCAGGAACCGACCTAAGGGCCCACCAATCAGCCACTCAGAGGAAGCACAAGCCGAGGGGGCCCACGTGGGGGTCGGCCGACCCTGGGATCGGCCGAACCGACCTTTGGTCGGCTGATCCCGGGCCTCCACGTGGTGCCTGTCCATTGGTCCTAGAGGCCATCCCCGGGGTGTTTCACTGCTCTTCACGCCGGTGTCCGAGCCTATAAATAGAAGTGGAGGGGGTAGGAATAGGGACACACACCTCTTCTCCTCATTTTGCCTTTGGGCTCCTACCTCTCTAGGAGAGGAGTGCTTTTGCATAGGATTAGTGCTGGCTTGCTATTGCTTTAGAGATTAGAAGGAAGGTGAGGGGTGACTTTGGGAAGTGCCATGGTGTTTGGCACCTCTTCCCAAGAACATACCTGAGCAGAAGCTTCTGTTCTTCATTTAGAATAAAGTGAGCATTTCGACATTCTCTATTTAGACTAAAGTAGCCTTCATGCATAAGTGAATAGTTCTTGTGTTCTTCACTTGTTCATCACTACTACTATAAAATGCACCAGTTTGTTCTTCCCTAAAGCCACACAATCAAATCTCCCTAACAGTCATTACCAAACTAAGTACACCCACCTAATTGTACCCAGCAAACATCCACTTTCTCTCACTCACTCACATCCAATGGCCCAAATTGCTGCAAACATCTACTTTCTCTCACTCACTCACATCTAACGGCTCAGCTCCTCCGAATCAAACCTCAGCCTCCTCCCCCAAGTGCCCCACACGCCTACTGCCAGAGACGAGGAGACGATCCAGAAAAAGGCCGACTCGGAGAAAATCGAGGAGGCGCGATTCCTCCTCTCCCTCCCTAATTCCTTCACACCCAACCGCCCTCCCTGCCTCCCACAGTCCCACCACCGCCCTCTCCTCCCCCTGGATGCTCCCGACGCCGGCTTGCCTGGCTCGCATGCACATCCCGTCCCCTCCCTTCCCTCCCCACCGCACCGCCGCACCTTCCGTCCCCGGCGGCGGCAGGATCTCCGGGGGTGCGGTGGCAGAGCTCCCCTTGGAGTTGGAGCTCAACTTAGGGTCTGGCCGCTTCGGAGGCGCTGGCAGAGCAAGTCCCCGAGGAGCGGTTCACCGAGGAGGTCGACCTCTACGACTTCCCCTGCAACGGTAGTGAGCCCGACCACATCTCCTCCATCCGCCACCACACCGGGAACACCGGTGTGCCTCCTGCCCGGCTGTGCCACGACATCGCCCCATCCTCGCCGCCGCAGCCTCCACCCAGATCCCACGCCTCTCTTCCTTTCCCCGCCGCCTCCATCTCCTCCTTTCCCCTCCGCCTCCATCTCCTTCTTTCCACCGTCCGCTGGTTCCGTCATCCCGGTCATCTCCGCCGCCGCCACCGCCACCATCCCCGATCCTCTCTGCCGCCACCATCCTTGGTCTACCCACGCCTGGGATCCACCGCTCACCAGAGCCGCCGCCATCGCCCACACCCGCGCCCGGTGGATCCAGTACTGGACGTCGCCCGACATTGTCGTGTCGCCAATCACCACCAACAACCGCCGACCGCCGGAGCCACTGCCATCTGCCGTAGCCACCGCTAGGTTAGTTTCCTTGGACAATCTACAATACATTCAGTATAGTTGTGATCTTGTGATGGCACGTCCTTGGTAATCGAACATCTTGACCCGGCTACAAATAGATCAAAAGGGCCAGGTACAACATGTAAAGATGATACATAGATGCCACAATGACATTGCACATGCACTTCCCAGTTCTAGCTACAAATTGGAGCAGAAGAGCTAGCAGATAAAAGCATGTTAATTTCTGATTTATATACATGGTAGTGCAAACGGGCCGGGGACAAGCAAGTAATCTCTTTTTTCTTTTATCACATTGCAACATATCTGTCATGACATATTTAGCATCTTTCAGACACTCGATGTGCTACTGATTTATGAAACACTGATGTCGTGATATGCGCAATTCACCCTTTCCTCTAACCAAGTAATGTCAGAGTACACACACTCAATTCAGAGAATTCAGTTGTCAGCGCATGCCACATCCCAAGGTAGATCTTGAAGTTTTTGTCCCTGCTTGATGCTTTCTCAATTAATAGCTCAGCTTGAAGTACAGATTAATTCTTTAGGTGCCTAGGATATACATTTGCTTTACTATATAATTGATTCCGGCCTCTATTTTTTTTTGTTTGGCAGTTATGCCATGACCATTGGTGAAGCAAAAGAGGAGGTATACACATGCAGTCATACACTCTACTGAAGAAAATGTGCTATGACAGGTACAATATTCAGGTATCAAAATAACCAATCAGAAAAGGACGTTAATATATCAAACTAATAGATTTGGTGCCAATGCTAGGTTCACATAGGTATGTCAATTTTTGTTTGCATGTCAATTTTTTTCTGATGACTTGTTCACATAGGTAACTAACCTCACCGCCGTTGCCCGGGGGCTGCAGCACGCCGCGTCAGGCACCCCGGCACTACGACAACAAGCTTGACATCTCCTTCCCTAACAAGACCAAGGAAGGCGTCTCCAATGACCAGCCTCAAATACCTGCTCGTATTTACCCTCTTCCTAACCTTGCTTTCTCAATGAGACAATTTACTTGATGAGGACATATTGCAGTCAGGCAATGCAAAGAGGCAGCAGTAAGTTCAGCCTACTACAATGGAACATTGTACATGATATTCAGTATAAGGTAACTAGCTGGTCTTTTGCAAAAAAAAACTGATACAAGATTGGGACCTAGGTGATACATATGCTGTTTTCATATGGAGCAAGAAACAGACTGCCCAAACAATTATTTGAATCTGTGATACATTTACACAGTGCATGTCACTCGATTATATTTCATTGTGATTTTTTTAATGTTAAAATTTTAAGTACTTGGTCTGTTTAGAAATATGTGGATGTATTCCATCTATTTGCTAATTTGCTAATAGAAGTAGCACATTATTGCCTTGGATTGTGTTGATCTGGCAGTGGTTGTTTCCTCTCAGGTAAATGCAGTGCCCAAACATGAATATAATAAGATTCAGATTTTAGAGTCAACAATCATCTCACACAGTAAATTGTTCTATAGACATTACTCAATTTGCATGTTTTTGTGTGGCAGAGAACCAGTACCAAACTACCAATCATGCATTTTGTGAAGCATGACCGTCTTTATCAGTTGCTTCCTTTTTCCCTCAATAGTGATAACCAAAATCTGAACTGAAATGGATGAATGTATTATTTCTATTTGCAGTTTTTATGGGGTGAAGAATGGATGCAAATAAGAAAGAAATTAATGATTTAAGCTATTATTTCTTACCGACTTTAATCCAAAAAAATTGTTTCGATAAAATGGAAGTCAACACTGCATACAAATTACTAAATGTCTGGGCTTGCATTCTTCACATCGTACGCACTTTGGTGTCAAGTTTATCATCCCATCTGGCCACTCAGTCTACCAGGTCTTCAGGAAGATATTTTATAATGATCACTACATATATTAGCTAGGAAGTACACTTGTTAGTACATAATGCATTTACATTTAACAGTATTCCCATGCTAAGTAGTGACGAGTGCTTCAATTCTTGGCTTCCATCTCTATTATTTTGAGTTGCCTATCAAAAAGATTAATCAAAATGTTTTTGTGGGGTGAAAAGGAATAATAAACTGAAAAAATGTTGCTCTGGCAAACTGATCCTGTTCCTCAAAAATAATTTCTTGCGTCAATGCTTGTTAGTACTGATCCTGCTGCACATCATTTCATGCAGGTGCATCTCACCAAATTTATGTGGCTCACCAATTTATCTGGTCCCTAATCAGTAATAGACCTGAGCATTCCACGGGCCGGGCCGGGTTCGGGCCGGGCCGAAAAAAATCCGGGTTTTTCGGGCCGAGAAAATCCTGCCCATGACCGTCCCATGGGACGTGTCGGGCCTCAGTTTTCGGGCCGGGCCCGGGCTTGGGCGGGCCGCCCGCGCATTTTATAGTGTAAAGTAACTAAAAACAGCATTTCGGGCCGGGCTCGGGCCAAAAAATTTTTTCGCGGGCTTCAAGATCTCTGCCCACGCCCGTCCAGTAAGGTCCGTGGGCGGGCCTGACGCGGGCCGGGCCAGCGGGCCGGGTCGGGCCGGGCCAAAAATGCTCAGGTATAATCAGTAATATGCTGCAGGAGCGAACTCTCTAGTCTCCACGACCATCGTCCGAGATGTAGGAGGCCTGGAGGGTCCATTGCTTTCCTAATGGTAGATCAACTGAAGGTAGGAGCTTCCTGCAATTTTTGCCGGTCAATCTTCCAGCAAGAAAACAGGTAAGAATGTGCATATATATCCTTGCTGGTAGTCATGTACTCAGTTCTTATGTTCAGTGGTGGTTCATTGACTCAGATTAGTGATGAGTTCAACTTACAAAGGTTGTGTCCTTGAGGACATAAATATCTACTGGTAGCTTGGAGAAGCAACTGGGTTTCAAGTATCTCTAGGATCTGTGCAGACTGCTTCAACTTGTGAGGATATAGATTTGGTTGCCATTTAAAAATCACATGGCTACCCAGATAACCACTTTTCCCTTTAGCATGAATGCCCAAAATGTGTAGTAAATTCAGTGAGACCATGTTTCCAGAAAGACAGATCAGCAGCAGACATTGTGATTTCTTTTCCCTTTATTTCTGAATCCACTGTATGTCTAATGTGAAACTGTATATTCATGGCTAGAGCAGTGTTCAGTATTGCAATTTAGGCTCTAACTTCGCACATGTATATAAGTCATCAAATTCTCTTCATTATGAATTTTGTATGCAAAGTTGAATATACTACGGGCTTCTATATTGGTTAAAAGGTGTATTTGCACCATTTCATTACCTGGCAGTCTGGCACATTCGCACTAAATAAGGTCGTGGCGTTAGCACGGGTATTATACTAGTGATTTAGAGGCTTGTGTTCTTCAAGAGCTTAGCCTTTGATCTGTTGGTGTAGTTCATAAGTTGCTAATTCCGTTTGTATGCCCTTTAGTCCAATTAGAGTAAAGTGGATGCTCCCGCATTCTAGTTTAGACCAAAGTCCTTCCGTGATCCTTGTTTAGATAGTGTTACCCGAGTGAGTTCTGGTCTCTCTCTCTTGTGGGTTCGTCGCTCCGTATTCGTACGGAGTGCTATAGTGTTGTTACGGGTCGACAGACGCTGCCGTACTATAGTAGTAACCGGTGGTGCAGACGTGGTGTCTGAACTACGGGTTATCCTTGGATTGCCCTGTATCCCACGGTTTGTCTTGGGGTAGGCCGCGGTGGTGACAGCCGTTGGACCCTTACGGAATCCCCCACATCCAGATACAGGTGTAGGCAACCCTTTGCCGTGAACCGACTGTTATAGCCAGGAGGGTCCGGTGTCCGAAACGAGAGTCCCTAATCGAGAGGCTGCTCTCAACTCTGCCCGCTATCAGTGGGATCCTTTCTGCCTTTATCTCGCCCTATAGGGTGGTGTCCGTGGACCACAACTAGGCAAGGAGGTAGAACATACTGTTCCTTGGATTCGATACCCTTTTGGAATACTCCTGAGGTGAAGTGCTACAGCGGTATTTCCGTGCGCTTGCGGATTCTTTCGTACCCGTCGGTATACCCAGGTGGATCTTACGCTCACGCTAACAAGGCGCCGTTGGCTGTGACTTAAGAAATACCAACATATATGTCATTATCCAAGGAGTCTTCTTGTAGCCGTATCCATCTGGGATATGTTGAGGATATATATAAGGTATTATCTCTCGACCCATAGGTAGATGCCCTGGTTTTTCCAAAGTGTTAGCGCAGTCGCACCTCTTATGGCGTGCACTCGCAGCAACTAGTTGCACGTAGGTGATCATAGTTTCCTTCCAACTTCCTTCCTCTGAGGGTCCAATAATCTGTACCTACTTCGTATGTCCCTCATGTTGTAATCCATTTGTTGGCTTAGCACATCCGCTACTATTCTCGTTAGGGTGCTGGCGATATCTGACATGTCCGATTAACTTCTGGTCATGAACACTATGAATGTTTACTTCCCCTTCATGATAGTCCATGTTAAGAGGGGTCGTCTGCAACACCCTCGACTATGTGAGTGACTCTATCCATCCGAAATCTCACACTAGTCCTTTTGATTCCAACTTCTTCAGATGGACCTTCTCGACGATGTCACATCTATTTTACTCATGCACATTTAGCAAACTCAGGATTCATGGTTGATGTCATCCCTTAGGAATACCATCAAAGCTTAATTAATTCCTCAGAACGTTTGTAGTTATCGTAACCTTGAGGAAGGATCGGTTCACTTGTGCAACCTTAGTGTAGACCATGATCTTTTACCATTCCTTTGACTTACTCCTCATGATGGTATTCCCACCTTTAGGTAGCCTGGAAATATTCTTTGCTTTATGGCCTTGCCGTGATATTCAACAACTCCAAATAATGACACCCGTTTAGGTGAGCAATATTCCTCACTTATGCTCACCCACTCTTATTACCTATTTCCCAATAGGGTGGTAGGTTCCAACTGCGAGGTCGAACGAATGACTTGCTTCCAGTAGTTGTCGGAGAAATTCTCTTTCCCACTAGTCCAATGCATAGTGTCTAGTAGAGTCTCTTTACTTTGGTTTATCCCAAAAGTGGGATCGTCCGAACTTCACATCTCACTCCAAATATCGACATCTCACTCCAAATATCGACCTCGTAATTTCTTTAGGTACCCTTCAGGTATCATATTCCAAAAGCACAACTTGTGGTGTGTAGCTATTTACTGCTTACACAGTAGTTCCAAAAAGAACTATTTAGGGGTGTAAGAGTGATTCATCTAACAAAAATGACTCTAGGATGACTACTCGTGTGAGGACCGGAGCGTCCGAGGACCGGTGGATGGTCGCTCCCAGGTGTGATGAGTGATTGACAACGTGGTGTGGACTGACTCTTGGCTGAGTATTGTAGGTGCAGGTTGCAGCTTGACTCGTGTTGGTGCAAGTGAAGAGCGGGCGCGAAAGGTCTTAGCCTTGCGGGGCCTCCGAGGAGTGGAGAGACAAGTAGGCTCGGCTCGATGGACCCGGTGGCCGAACGGGTCAAGTGCGGGCCGCATGATGGCAAGAAAAGTAAGACGAAGTCGTCGACTGGAGCCGGTGCAGGGTAGCGGCTCACGACCGGAGTCTGCACGCGGGGTTTGCGGTGGTTCACCACAAAACCATCAGGTTACTTGGTTGAGTCACAAAACCAAGACCGGAGGCTCAGCGGGCGGAGACAGGATCCGGGCGCGCCGAGAAGCTTTGATGCCGGCGGACACGTGGCGGGATCGTAGGGCTTACGTCGGGAGGACGCGAACTGCGGGAAAGGCGTGGTCGTGCGATGAAGTGGAGTGCTACTTGACCATATTGCCCCTGAGGGGATTGTATCTTAAGTTTAAGTGCTAGGGGTAGCTTGGTCTTTTGCCCAACCCAGAGGGACTCATATATATAGCTCTAGGGTCTCTGGGCAAACCATCCATCTGGACTGCTTCTCATTTCCCTGCTCCATAGGCGTAGATTTTCTTCACAGTTTTGTAGAGAATCTGACCTCCGAGTGTACGGAAGCATTCATGGTTGCGTTGATTTCCTTCTTGTAGCTCATGTGATTTTCGTGTCTTTTTCGAGCTATTTTCGTTGGATTTTCGTGCGTGCCTTGTTCCTTCGATTCTGAGGTGTTTGGGTTCGGATTTGTTGGTGGGGATCATGGATAGATGTCTTGTGCATCTTTGTGCTTGATCTTGACACCCCAATCTCCGGATTTGGCCTCCGATTGAAGGATTTCGGTTGGAACCCTAGCTTTTTGGTAGAGCTCGATTGCGATTCGATTCCTGGCAATTTAGTTCGTTTGAGGTCTCAAGTTTTGGGTATAGCATCTCCTAGGGACGCTTCACATCTCCCCCAAATCTTGCCTCAAGAGCTCAAGCCGTTTGGGAGATCCATGGATGGATAGGAGAGGTTGACCTCTCATTTTCGAGCTCGGGTTGCTCTGTCCGCACCTGGCGGACCGTCCACGCCTGGTCAGCGGACCGTCTGCAAGGAGCCCGGCAGCCGGCTGTTCGTCGTGTTCTTTGCGAGTTTTTGCGTCGCTTTGTTTCGATCCGTCGAGTTGAGTGCTTTTGGTTGGAAGAGGTTTGCCGGACTATCCGCCCGGGGTTGCCGGACTGTCCGCGCGGGTCGGACCGTCCGCGGGTAGGCTACGGACCGTCCATTTTTCGAGGTGCAGTACTAGAGGTTCGGGGTTGATTTTCTGACCGTCCGCTCCCTTCTTGCGGACCGTCCACCCCCTCTGTGCGGACCGTTCGCCGGTGCATCGCGGACCGTCCGCCCCGACCCTCGCAGATCGACTAAGTCCTTTGCTTTTTGACTTGCGCTTCCGTGTTACCTCGAGTTGGGGTTTGTTCCTAGAGTTGGTAGGTCCGTTGTGACTACGCGACCTTGGCAAACTCGTGTGGGAATCCTTGGTTGTGAATTTGGGGCATAGGCCGAGTTCAACCTTCGGGAAGAATTTTTGTCGGCTCCCATTCACTCCCCCCTCTCTGGTCGCCTAATCGGTCCTTCAATTGGTATCAGAGCCGGTTACGGATCTTCGTGATTCTAACCAGTCTAAGATCCAAAGATGGCGTACCAGGAACGGGGTTCGGGTCCTCCACACTTTGATGGTAAGAACTACCAGATGTGATAGAGGCGGATGGCTGCTTTCCTCCGCGGTAAGGGTCAGATCCTTTGGGATGTCACGGTGAACACAACTTATGTTCATCCTGTGAACTTCCTTACTCCAGGATCGAGGGACATGTTCGACGCCAACAACAAGGCAGTCGACTACCTGTACCGTGCTATGTGTCAATCCAAATTCGATCGGGTTCAGACAGAGGACTTGGCGTGCAGGATTTGGGAGCAGCTGAAGAATGCTCACACTGGAAACGCTCAGGTTCAGGCTCGGCTATTTGCGACATACCGGAGAGAGTACGAGAACTTCACTCATCTCCCCGGTGAGTCCATAGATGCCATGTTCCAGCGGTTCACGGTGATTGTGAACAACATGAGGGCTAATGTGGCCGTGCTCCCGTACGATGATCATGACAGGGCTATCAAGCTCCTGCACTCTCTGGATCGTACCATGTGGAGTGAGAAGGTCAAGGCCATTCTTGAGTCAGAAAAGTATGAGACCCTCATGGTGGACGAGCTGTTCTCCAAGCTCAAGTCGTCCGAGGTGGACCATGGTGTGCGTGCAAAGATCGAGAACCCGACTGACCCCCATAGTCTGGCTCTCGTGACTGGACCAAGGACTAACACTAACATGTCTTCGAGACATTTTTCTGTCTTGTCATGTGTCCATGCCAGATGAGGAGTTTGATGTGCTTAGTGAGGAGGATCTCACGTTGCTGAGTAGGCAGTTCGAGCGCATGTACACGAACCGAAAGAACGCTCAGAGGAGCTCGGGCATGTGCTACCAGTGTGGGAAGCACGGGCACTTTATCGCTGAGTGCCCGGAAGCCATGGAGGTAAAGCCCGAGCACAAGCACTGTCCGAGGACCGACCACAAGCACCGCTCAAGGGACGACCACAAGGGCAAGAACAAGTCCGAGCGGAGGCCGAGGAGGAGTGGTGGTCACAAGAAGAAGGAGCGAGCGATGGTTGCCGGAGCAAGCGACATCGACTCGAGCTCTTGCTACTCTTCATCGAGCTCAAGTGATGAAGATGAGAACCGGCACAAGGGCAAGCGGTCAAGCAAGAACATCAACAGCCTGTGCTTCGCCGCCCAAGGCTTTTGCGTCATGGCACATAGCTCCGCAAGCAAGAAGAGCAACAAGGACAACTCGGACTCCGACTCCGAGGATGAGGTAAACAATGATCCATCCTTCTTGGTAGCAGAGAATGCTAGGTTGAATGACTTGCTTGACAACCGTGATGATGTGCTCAAAAAGACCAACAAGGAGAAGAGGGAGTATAGGTCTTTGCTTGGAGAGGCTAAGGAGAAGGTGGTTGAGCTAGAGTCTTTGCTTGTTAATGCTAGGGCTCAAATAGATTCCCTTAAGTCTGCTCCTATTGTGACCAATGAACCTGAATGCACTGATTGTTCCACTTTTCTTGGTGATTTGACTGTGCTTAAGGAAAAATATGCCTCCAAGGTCGAGGAACTAGATGTGCTTAGGGTTGAGCTAGATGAGATGAAATCTAGGCCCTCTTTGCTTGGTGCTTGCACTTCTTGTCCTGTTTTGCATGAGAAACTAGATGAATCAGTTGCTTATGCTAGATCTCTAGAAGCTGCTTTGGAAGCTCCTATTCCTACAACATGCTCTACTTGTGAAGTAAATGCTGTGAAGAATTTGGAGCTTGCACACTATGTTGATCGTTTGTAGGATGAGAATGATGAGTTGAGAAAGATGATGGGTTGGTTGTCTAGTCATGAGCCTCATCTCAGGATGATGATTGAAGCATATAAGCGCTATGATGGGAAAGCGCTTGGGGCAGATAAGGTTGGTGAGGGAAGTGGTGAGAATGAGGGAAAGATCGGAGATATCCCAGAACCACCAAAAACCTACCACAAAAATGCCTATGCTCCTAAGCCAAACCCTCTTAGGAACCGACTAGACACAACCCCAGCTCCACCCGTGTTTCCTCTACACACAGACAACTTCCAGAAACCCATCAAGTTCAAGAGTGACTTGGGGAACGAGTTCTTTGGGAAGAAGGGAGAGAAACCAAGTGAGGAGAAGCCAGAGCCAAAAGTGAGCCCAAAACCAAAGCCAAAACCAAAACCCTTCCATTGTGAGCATAGCAGGAGGGATGGGCACCTAGCTGAGTTTGGCTTCAGGAGGAAGCGTGAGGAGAGGTTTGCTAGGGAGATGGCAAACAAGGACAGGTTCTGCCCTTCTCGTGGTGTGCCTGAGCCTAGGATGTTGGCAAGGGGCGAGGATGTGGTTCGTACCATTTACCCTCTGGAGAGGCGTGAGTTTGTGCCTCGAGGTGAGCCACCACATAGAGAAGGTGGTAGGTGTGTTGGGTTTGGGCGTGGTGAGTTTGCTGGACGTTCCTTCGCTCGTGGCCAATACGAGTATGGGGGGAACGATCGCAGTTTTAGGTCCCAGAGGAGCTACGGGCCACAGTCTCCACCTCTTGGTACGCGTAGTCCTCCAAGGGGACGTGTGGGTGTTCCACCTAGGGGAGATAGGATGGATTTTGCTAACCCCACTTTTGAGCAAATGGCACGACACTGGTTTGATTCATTTTGTACTAACCCCAGTGCTGAGTCATTTGCTCACTCTCGCTCTCGTTTTTGATTTGCAGGTGGGAGGCTTGGAGGGCTTTTGGTTGATCGACTCCGGTTGCTCTCGACACATGATCGGAGATCGAAGGTGGTTCTCCAGCCTCACCCCGGTGATGACCAAAGAGTACATCACTTTTGGGTCAATGGGAAAGGTAGAGTGCTTTCAGTGGGCACGGTGAAGGTGAGCGAGTATGTGACTCTTAGGCGTGTTTCTCTTGTCAAGTCTTTGGGGGGACAATCTTCTTTCAGTTTTCCAGCTTCTTGATGAGGGTTTTGAGCTCCGTTTCAAAACGGGTGCTTCACGTGTTTTGGATTCTCGAGGTGATCTTGTGTGCACAATCATCCCTGAGGGTCAGATTTTCAGAGCCGATTTTTCTTAGTGTGTCGGCTCTTCTCGTTGTTTGGTTGCTGGTGTTTCGGCGGAGCTTTGGAAATGGCATAGGAGACTAGGTCACTTGAGTTTTGACTTGTTGTCACGCTTGAGTGGGCTAGGTTTGGTCCGAGGATTGCCTAAGTTGAAATACCAAAAGGACTTGGTATGTGCTCCGTGTAGGCATGGTAAGATGGTCGCCGCCTCTCACCCGCCTCTGACATTCGTTATGACAGAGAGGCCATGCGAGCTGTTCCATATGGACTTGGTTGGTCCAGCTCGTGTGTGCTCGGTGGATGGGAAATGGTATGTCCTGGTTATAGTGGACGACTATTCTCGCTATGCTTGGGTCTTCTTTTTGGCTGAAAAGGGGGAGACGTTCGGTTTTGTGCGGGATCTAATCTTGAGGTTGAAGAATGAGAGGAATGGAGATGCTATTCGATCTATCCGTAGCGACAATGGCTCTGAATTTAAAAACTCTCATTTCGAAACCTTTTCTCGTGATTTGGGTCTCGAACATCAATTCTCTTCTCCCTATGTGGCTTGTCAGAATGGTGTGGTTGAGAGGAAAAATCGTTCCCTTTGTGAGATGGCTCGGACGATGCTCGACGAGCATATGACTCCGAGGAGATATTGGGCTAAGGCGGTGAATACTGCGTGCCATGTTCGGAACCGGATTTTTCTTCGGGCCTTCTTGAACAAGACGTGCTATGAGCTCATGCACGGGCGAGCACCTAGAGTGAGCCATTTCAGGGCTTTTGGTTGTCGGTGCTTTATTCTCAAGAAGGGTAGGCTTGATAAGTTTGAGTCGAGGTCTTCTGATGGGATCTTTTGGGGTTATGCCAGTCATTCTCGAGCATTCCGTGTGCTCAACCTTGATACTAACCTAGTCATGGAAACTTGCGAGGTTACCTTCGATGAGACCCAGCCATGCAGTTCGTCTGTTTTTGAGTGTGCAGGTGACGACGAGATTGGCAAGGTGATCTTTGAGGACGAGGAGGATGATGCTGGAGAGGATGATGGTGATGATGAAGCTCCAGCTGAGCATGTACCCTCTACTTCCACTACGACGACTACGGTGCAGGATGCCCAGCCCCTACACCGACTACGATCCAGCAAGATCAAGTGGAAGCTGCAGTGGAGGGGGAGGTTGTCTCCAGGCGAGAGGCACCGAGGCGTGTTCAAGTTGATCATCCTCCCTCAAGAATCATCGGCGACATCAATGAACGTACGACACGGTCCAGGTCCAGGAATGTTTCTCACTTTGCTCATTCAGCTTTTGTTGCTACCTTTGAGCCGAAAGACATTGGACACGCCCTCTCTGATCCTAATTGGGTGAACACAATGCATGAGGAGTTAGAGAACTTTGAGAGAAACCAAGTTTGGGAGTTGGTAGAGCCACCACCACATTGCAAACCTATCGGGACAAAATGGGTGTGGAAGAACAAAGAGGGTGAGAATGGTGAGGTGGTGAGAAACAAATCGAGGTTGGTTGCTCAGGGTATAGTCAGAAGGAGGGGATAGACTATGAGGAGACATTTGCTCCTGTAGCCCGTTTGGAGGCGATTAGGATCCTTCTAGCTTTTTCCGTGGCTAAAGGGTTCAAATTGTACCAAATGGATGTGAAGAGTGCCTTCTTGAATGGGTTTTTAGAATAAGAGGTTTATGTGAAGCAACCACCGGGCTTTGAGAGTGCTGAGTTTCCTCACCAGGTGTATAGGTTGAGGAAGGCGTTGTATGGGCTGAAACAAGCTCCCCGTGCTTGGTTTGGCCGTTTGAGGGGGTTCTTGTTCAGCAAGGGGTTTCAGATGGGCAAAGTTGATAAGACTCTTTTTCTCCTCAGGCAGGGCGATGATATCCTAATTGTTCAGGTGTACGTGGATGATATTGTCTTTGGCGGTTCGTCTCACTCTTTGGTTGCGAGGTTTGCAGAGGACATGAGCAAAGAATTCGAGATGTCTATGATGGGAGAATTGCATTTCTTTCTCGGGCTTCAGATCAAGCAGGCGAAGGAGGGAACCTTTGTGCATCAAGCCAAGTACACGAAGGACATCCTCAAGAAGTTCAAGATGGATGACTCGAAGCCCCTGTCGACACTGATGAGTACGACTACAGCGTTGGATGCGGACGAGGACGGAGAGCCCGTGGACCAGAAGGAGTACCAGAGCATGATCGGCTCCCTCTTGTACTTGACGGCGACAAGGCCGGACATTCAGTTTTCTGTATGTCTGTGCGCCCGTTTTTAGGCGTCGCCGAGGACTTCACATTGGCAGGCCGTCAAGCGGATCTTCTGGTATCTTCGATACACTCCTGAGCTCGGTCTTTGGTACTCGGCGTCCTCTTCTCTTTCGCTTCTTGGGTTTTCGGATGCCGACTTTGCGGGGTGTCGAGTCGATAGGAAGTCGACTTCGGGGACGTGCCAGTTTTTGGGATCTTCGCTTGTCTTCTCGCAAACAATCTAGTGTAGCTCAGTCTACCACAGAAGCCGAGTATGTTCTACCGCTAGTTGTTGCTCACAGCTGCTTTGGATCACATACACGCTGAGTGACTTTGGTGAGGAGTGTTCCCATGTACCTCTCATGTGTGACAGCACGAGTGCCATTAGTGTTGCCAAAAACCCCGTGCTCCACTCCAGAACCAAACATATAGAGGTGAGGTACCACTTCCTGAGAGACAATTTTGAGAAGGGAAACATAGACCTCATCCATGTGCCAATCGAAAAGCAGCTTGCCGATATCCCAACCAAGCCTTTGGACCGAGCTACATTTGCCCGTTTGCGAGGGGAGCTTGGTGTTGTTTTTCCTTTTTGAGCTTTGGTTGGGGGGTTTGATGTACATACTCTTGTTGCATTTTCATTTATGTATCATATCATGCTTGCATCTTTGTATCATAGACTGCACATGTATCATGTGAGATGTGCTTCTCCTATATACTTGGATCACCATGATATGCTGGATATGAGATTATGATTTTGCTTGTGATGCTCATATGATGAATAGCGTTGCTCTTGATAGCTTTGGGATGTATATGCTTGTGAATGGCTTTCTTTTGGAAAATTGCCATATATGATCCTCTCTTATGAGTTGAATGCCTTTCATGTTAAATTTGTGCACTTATGGCTATACCTTGCTTAATTTGTGCTTGGAACCATGTTCTTTTCATTTGGGGTCAAAGACCCATTTATCATCATGAATGTTTAGCCTACATGCTACCTTGTGGAGAAGCCTAAGCTTCTTTTTACCGCAAAGGCACTTCATGTACCATGTTTAATTTGTAAATCTTGAAATTGATATATGAAATGCTTGTGCTTGAAAAATATGCTTCCATGTCAAATTTGCTTTAAATTCCTTATCTTGGGTGCTAAACCGTTGCTTGATGTTCACCGTTGAGAATCTCACATTTAGAAGTGGACACATGGCTCGGTGGCTTTGACATGACATGAGATAGCTTGTAGGTGTTTGTGATGATCTTGTGATGAGAATTTGTGACCTTGCATGAAGTTTGTGAGTTATATGTTGTTTGTGCTCATTTTGATCATGTTTAGGTCATATGCTCATGAGAGGGAAATTTTTTGTGAAAAATGCTTCATTTTGATCATGGCTATGTCACATGCTTATATGTCCCTATCTATCTTGTTGGCGATGATTGTACTAAATTTGTGGCTATCTCGCTTGTCTTTGTCTCATTTCTAGCATGTTGTAGTGCTCTTTGTCTATTTGAGAAGCACATACTTGCATTTGTAGACTTGATGCATGCATTACCAACAAGGGGGAGGAATAGTACCCAATTCTTGCTTTGGGGAGAAAGTTCATGGGAGTTTTGCATCAAGTGGGAGAAAAATTGGGAGAAATGCATTTGTTCAGGGGGAGCTTGCATTCATGTGCTTTGGAGCTCTTTGTCACTGATTTTACTTGTGCTCTTTTGCTGATGGTGTCGAGCCCTTTTGCCTCACCTTGAGGAGTCGACAATTTTGGAGCATTTTATCTCGGTTGTGTCGAACCGTTGCCCTTGTCTTAGGGGACCGAGATTTTTCTCTCTCAAGTGATCTCGTTTTGGATTTTGTTTGGCTTTTGATCACTTGTTTGAGTTTTTCATTCGTTTCTTTTCTTTTTCTCTTTTCTCTGAATTGGTTACTATGTGTGTGTTGTCAATGCACTCATCAAGGGGGAGATTGAGGACCGGAGCATCCGAGGACCGGTGGATGGTCGCTCCCTGGTGTGATGAGTGATTGACAACGTGGTGTGGACTGACTCTTGGCTGAGTATTGCAGGTGCAGGTTGCGGCTTGACTCGTGTTGGTGCAGGTGAAGAGCGGGCACAAAAGGTCTTAGCCTTGCGGGGCCTCCGAGGAGTGGAGAGACAAATAGGCTCAGCTCGATGGACCCGGTGGCCGAACAGGGTCAAGTGCGGACCGCATGATGGCAAGAAAAGTAAGATGAAGTCGTCGACTGGAGCCGGTGTAGGGTAGCGGCTCACGACCGGAGTCTGCACGCGGGGTTTGCGGTGGTTCACCACAAAACCGTCGGGTTACTTGGTTGAGCCACAAAACCAAGACCGGAGGCTCGGCGGGCGGAGACGGGATCCGAGCGCGTCGAGAAGCTTCGATGCCGGCGGACACGTGGCGGGATCGCAGGGCTTGCGTCGGGAGGACGCGGACTGCGGGAAAGGCGTGGCCGTGCGATGAAGAGGAGTGCTACTTGACCATATTGCCCCTGAGGGGATTGTATCTTATGTTTAAGTGCTAGGGGTAGCTTGGTCTTTTGCCCAACCCAGAGGGACTCATATATATAGCTCTAGGGTTTCTGGGCAAACCATCCATCCGGACTGCTTCTCATTTCCCTGCTCCATAGGCGTAGATTTTCTTCACCGTTTTGTAGAGAATCTGGCCTCCGAGTGTACGGAAGCATTCATGGTTGCGTTGATTTCCTTCTTGTAGCTCGTGTGATTTTCGTGTCTTTTTCGAGCTATTTTCGTTGGATTTTCGTGCGCGCCTTGTTCCTTCGATTCTGAGGTGTTTGGGTTCGGATTTGTTGGTGGGGATCATGGATAGATGTCTTGTGCATCTTTGTGCTTGATCTTGACCCCCCAATCTTCGGATTTGGCCTCCGATTGAAGGATATCGGTTGGAACCCTAGCTTTTTGGTAGAGCTCAGTTGCGATTCGATTCCCGGCGATTTAGTTCGTTTGAGGTGTCAAGTTTTGGGGTATAGCATCTCCTAGGGACGCTTCACATCTCCCCCAAATCTTGCCTCAAGAGCTCAAGCCATTTGGGAGATCCATGGATGGATAGGAGAGGTTGACCTCTCATTTTCGAGCTCGAGCTGCTCTGTCCGCACCTGGCGGACCATCCGCGCCTCGTCGGCGGACTGTCCGCGAGGAGCCCGGCAGCCGGCTGTTCGTCGTGTTCTTTGCGAGTTCTTGCGTCGCTTTGTTTCGATTTATCGAGTTGAGTGGTTTTGGTTGGAAGAGGTTTGCCGGACTGTCTGCCCAGGGTTGCCGGACTGTCCGCGCGGGTCGGACCGTCCACGGGTAGGCTACGGACTGTCAATTTTTCGAGGTACAGTACTGGAGGTTCGGGGTTGATTTTCGGACCGTCCGCTCCCTTCTTGCGGACCGTCCGCCCCCTCTGTGCGGACTGTCCGCCGGTGCATCGCGGACCGTCCGCCCCGACCCTCGCAGATCGGCTAAGTCCTTTGCTTTTTGACTTGCGCTTCCGTGTTACCTTGAGTTGGGGTTTGTTCCTAGGGTTGGTAGGTCCGTTGTGACTACGCAACCTTGGCAAACTCTTGTGGGAATCCTTGGTTGTGAATTTGCGGCATAGGCCGAGTTCAACCTTCGGGAAGAATTTTTATCGGCTCCCATTCACTCCCCCCCTCTCTGGTCGCCTAATCGGTCCTTCATCGTGTAGTGCAAACCTTGTATCCTTTGAGTTTAGTCATCCGAATCAAATCCAAAACTCCAATAATACCTTTCAAGTTGAGGTATTGTCTACTTAGTGGTAATCCCTTATTCATGGATTCGTTACTTCCGAATACATGGTCAGCGGCGTAATTCCATAAAACATGCATGATTGTCCATCCATGGAGAGTTCGTTGTGCTTATATCCACTCCCTCGTTATCTTGGGTTGTCTTCTGATATCTTAGTCGCTCTCATCGATGAATCCATTACCAAGATATGAGGTTACCATGTTCCTTCGAGTCTCCACATGGGTCAATTCACATTTAGTGCGAAGAACCTTATCGGCAAACTCTGTATTCCATTAGCAAATCCCAAAGCGGGCCATTCATAAGGTACCCTACGAAAGCTAAAGTACTCGAATAAAACTTCCCGTGTTGATTGTTGTTCCATATGAAGTACTTCATCTTTATTCGATAATTGAGTTTCGACTGAAATTATCCAAAAGGCGTCATTGACGTCTTAGGGTACTCCATTGATCTTAACCAACATATGCTCCCATAGGGGTACATGCACTTCCGAGCTTCAAACGTTGCAAATTCTTCAGGTACTCATCTTCTAGTTTACGAACTTGAGTCCAATGTTCATAGGGTATCTCATTCAAAGTCTTGGTCTGATTTGCCGAGGTTGCAAGAAATTCTCTGCTTCCTCTGGAGCATGACCCTATTAACATGTATCGACACGTCGGTCTTCATTCTTCAAACCGTTGATCTTGCAGAATGGGAACTAAGGCCTCTAAAGGAGTCGTCTAAAGATCTAGCAAGCATAAGCACTCAATACAATTTCACACAAACATGAAGAGGCATAACAACCATAAGATCAAAAAGATCCAATCATTCAAGCAATGCACCAAACAAGTGTGTACCTCGAGGTTGACCCTAAGACCTTCGAGGTTACACCAGCGTAAGCATACTAGTATATCGTGGGCACTTGAGGTACTTTTCCTAATGTTAGTGATACATCACTTGAAAGGATACATTCCATCTGATGCTTCGGTACTGATCTTTCCGAAGCAAGCTGGTGGAATTCTTGGTCGTGCTGGCTCTCATGAAGTTATCCTTGTAGAAGGGGGTGCTTTATGTTCAATTCAATCTGTGCCCCCACGTTTCTCATCTGTTTACCTTTACTCCAAAATCACACCCTTGTAGGGAAAAGGGGTTCCCTAGCAAGCATTCACGTTTCACCCTTCTTACTGGGGAAAAATTCCATAGGGTAAATTATGAAGCTGCTACTCCAAGCATGTGGTGCTTGCTTGTAGTGTAAACTTAACTTAAATGTTCAATCCATCCTTTGCTTCATGTAGCTGCAGCTCGTTATAATATCTTAATCCTTTGCAACTCTGCTATCCGTACAGCTTAGAGTCTTTGGGTCTTCATCCAACTACTGAGCTACGGGCCTATCAGGAGTCCCCGACTCCTACATCCAAACTTATGTGTGCCAGTTCCATATGGTAGACCACCAGTTCCTTATGTTGGCACACTTGGAATCAAATTCTTAACTCCTCATTATCCTCGGAGTGGGCACCTCATGTTATCCAAGTTCCGTTTCGAGCAAGAGGTGGAAGGGTGCATCCTGTTGTTGTAGCTTCATCTGTATGTAGACTTCATGTATCACGGGGGCAGTCCGATCAATCTTTGATAGATTGAGATCCAAAGTAGGGTCAACCATGTTGACATAACATCACACTGCAGAGTCCTGTAGATTCAGCTTCATCTCGTCCCCATACTCCATCTTCATGGGTGTCATTGATGTAGTTGTCTTTCTCTTGTCTCAGACGTCGTTCTGTAGAGTTACAGGGTCTTGAAGCATGTGACACATGTTCTCCTTTGGTCACCAACCGAGCGACGGGGTAGTTAGTGAGTAGGTTACTGAGAATTCAAGGATGTGATAGTAGAATTCAAGGGGGTTTATATAAAAGTCAAGGAGTATATACTCAATCAAGGATGTTTAGGCTGTTCTAAACTATCGACCATTCCTAGGGCTCATCCTACGGTCAAGTACGGCTCTGATACCACCTGAAACGAACCGAATTTCCTCGAACGGAAACCCGACTCTCTGCACCTCTGTGATAGTCCCAAGAAGTGGCTATCACGTGCAATCCCTGTCTCAAGTGGTACAAATCCATACAACACGGAAATAAAAGAGACATTACATATTGTTATTACATCATCAGAGTACAAATCTTCGGCACAAGCCGGGTACAACACCAACGGGACTGAATCAAGAAAGGTAAAACATCTACGCAACGGATCTATAGAAGCAAAGCGACTCTAGCTCCACAGGCAAACTTGAGCGAAGGACCAGCTCTAGTCTTCACACCTTCGTCGTTGAAGTTGTAGTCGTAGACAGTCACCAAGTATGAAACGCCAACATCTACCCAATAAACGGGTAGGTCATGTCAGCTTCCCAACAAAGAGCAAAAGCGGTGGTTGAAACTACTATGCATGGGTAAACCCTACATTGGGCTGTAGAAAGCTATGCATGCAGCAGCGCGGAAGCAACAATCAAGGGAATGCAGAATAAGCAGCGAGGTCCACACCTCCGGGAGGTCCACACCTCTGAGGTCCACACCCCTCAACAAGGAAGTCCACACAAAAGCACTGAATCACACCCACGATCCAGCTCCCAACTCTCGTCTGCGATGTGGGGCCCACCTGCTCCTATCCCCACATCTCAACGGCCTCAGGCCGGGCTCACTCACTCGGGGGAGAGAAGAAACACAAGAAAAGAGTCTAGCCAGAATAACAGATCTCAGGACTGTCCATAACCTGTGGACACGGACTATAGCTATAGGTTTAAACACTCTGCAGAGGTTGTACAACTGTACCCACCCGAATAGAGCCCAGACGGTAGCGAACCGCCTGAAACCCTACCATACAGCTGAAGTCCAAGTAAGTGGATAGCACTCTCCTGTCTCTCCGAGTCTGGCTCAGCCCCTGCTGTAGAGCTCGTACTGCCAGCGAGGGGTCCTCAAAGCTATGGAACCCTTCCCCGGCCCATCTGGAGCAAAGTCTACTAAGGAGGAACGACCTCTCCTATCACGATCACACCGATCCGCCTACAGGCAGAGTGCTATCCACTATGAGTCTCACCCCGCACCCCCGCCCATAACAGAGCGGGCGGTTTGTACGGAAAGAGTCCAGAGAAACATGGTTAGACTAACGATCGGTCCTTAAGGGCCGAGAGCGAGCATTCCCCAACTCCACCAAAACTGACACGCCGCTCGAGCGAGAGGCCAGATCGCATCTCCCTGAGGCAGGTATTCACAAGTAGCCAAATGGCTCGCTCCCGCCAATAACACGTTAAGGGGTACACACCCAGAACTCATGCTAGAACACACCGAGATCTCCCAAATCTCTGTCCAAACCCAGAATACTATACATAATCAAGAAATAAAAGTATGGATAGTGAGTATATGGGACTTGCTAGGGGTCTGTAGCTAGTCCCGAGGTGGTTAAAGCAAGGAATCAGGGTAAAACAAATAACAAGGTACGGCTAATCAAATTGGCTATGCAAACCATCAATCCAAGTAACATAAGCATGCTTGAATTCTACATGGTTGGGAGTGACATGACACCTGCGCGGTAGTCGTCGTAGAGTAGTAGAGGTTGAGCGTCCTCTCGGGCAAAGTCGAGGTAGAAGGGTCTTCTCAGTCGTCGCAGCTCGGGTCTTCAAACGAGAACACAAGCCTACACGAGATGTGAAGCGAAAATAAATAACAAGCATTCACCTAATGCAAAAACATCAATAAGAACCAATTTAGAAGATCCCAATAAACTTCAGACTAAATACAAGCAACACTGGTTTAAATAATGAAAATAGAGCAATTGGTTTTATAACAAAAACAATTTAAATAGTTAGTTTTATATACTTGAAAACATGGTAGGAACATGAGTTAGTTCATGGTGGGGTTAAGGGTCTCAAGGCTAGGATCCCAAAAGATCATGCGTGCAAGCGGAAAGCGGAGAGGATGCAATCAAGCACTTGCAAGGTTTAAGTTCACGGAGGGTCAAAGCGGTAGCTCAAAGGATGATGGTAGCAAAGCGAGACAAAGATAAACTAGGAAAGACATCACCATGCCAAGATATGCGGCGGTAGTGTAGAACGGATGAAGGAATCGACTAGTCGTCGATAAAAGGGGTGAGGCGACAAGGGTCCCTGGCTTGTCTGGGCGACAAGGTCGCTCACACGTGCGTGTCGACAGTGTCCCATGTTCACGACGTGTTCATGGCGTGCATGGGGCACTAGCGTCCCAGGGTCTGCGCAACTCTCGACGACTTGGTGACCGGCAAGCACAGAGGGTAGGTTCGGTAGTGTGGGGATTGCGAGGTAGAGAGCAGCAAGGCGGCACATGTTGCATGGCAACAACAAGCGGAATTAAGACAACAACTGGGCCACAACCTTTCAGTCGATCGCGGCCAAGGTGATAAGCAAGCATGCGTCAGCGAGCGGCACCTGCAAGAAAAGGCACGACTCGAAGGTCGGCAACACAATGTGATGGAGGTTTGCGGCAGCGGCGAGTGTGGCATGGCCACGGCTAGGAATGAGCGGCTCGAAGGCGAAGGGGTCATTCACCTCGGTATGAAGACCGGACACCACTGAAAGATGGGGCTTGGCTCTCAAGGTGGGGTTCTTGGGATTCAAGGCAAGGGCTTAAGATCCTCCAGAAAAAGGTACACGGGATGAAGCCCGGCTCACTGACGGCGACGAGCGCCGGTTCATGCGCGGCACGATGGCCGACAACGTAACGCAGGGGTACGCTCCCATCAAGATCATGCGCAGCACGGCGGCTGGCGGTGTAACGCTGGGGTACGCTCCCATCAACACAGGTAGGCTAAACGGGTTAAAAGGAGGTGGTTTGTGTGCGTGCTGCTCACCGGGGCCTCGTTGTCATGGTTCAGGCATTACATCAAACACATGGTAGGCATCGAACAAAGGGATGCGCTGGCTTGGACGGGTTCATGGTCATGGTTCGGCTTGGCAGCGTGACCATCGTCGTCGTCGTTGTTGTCGTAGCAAGAGCTCAGGGTACGGCTTCAAGGCAGCAGCTTGGCCTCGATGTAGTCGTTCCCGGTGACGTCGACGCGGGTCGGCGGTGACGGCATCCTCGGTGTGGGCGGCCTCTGGCTCCTCTTCGACTTTTCCCCTCGGCGCCGACGGTCTCATACAGGCAAGCGAGGTGTTAGCTTGGGTAGGAAAGGATCGGGCAGCAGCAAGAGAAAGGGAAAAGGGGCTACTGGTGTGCCTCTCACCTTTCAGGCAAAAGATCGAGCAGCTGGAGGGCGAGGTGGAAACCAAGGGCATGGCAAGGTGTTCGGCATCCTCATGCTCAGCTCTGTATGGGGCTTCCCTCGCGCTGCCTCTCCCGACGAGGACCACCATGGGCGCGCGGTCTTCAAGGGCAACAACGTGCCCGGCGGCGAGGCGTTGGCTCGGCGCGTTCCCGAGCTCCAGCGCGGTAGCTCTCTCCCGGTCCTTAGCGCTGACGGGATGAAGGATCCTGGGCAGCACCGGTGGTGAAGACGTAGCCGGGTCGCGGTGCACCACGGCATCTCCTCAGCGTGTCGTGGTTCACGACGTTCCGCGGTGACGACGTCGACGGTGGCGCGGCCACGGCTCGAAGTCAGCGGCAGCCTTAGCTTTTCATGGACGGCAATGGTGACTGCAGTGTGACACCGATGGTGAAGGCGCGGCCGGTTCGTCATCGTGGCGCGGTGCAGTTCAGCGTGTCGACGACGGTGCCCGTGGCGCTCTCGCACGGCGAGGGCATGGAGATCACAGGCGGTGAGTGTGTGGCCCCAAGGCACCACAGCGAGGCACGGGACCTCCAGCTAGGTCAAGTGATGGCACCGGCTCCTCGACATCGTCTTCGCGGCGCCTGGCGTCCCTGCCGGCATGGTGGCGCCCGGCTCCAGCTCCTCTCCACGGGTGCCTCTCCCTTTTTCTCCTCCCTTCCTTTTCCCTCTCACATGCGACAGCAGAGGATTGGGGTTTTCCCCTGGGCAGCGGCGGACAGGGGAGGATGAGGTGCGGCGCGACTTATATAGGGCGGCGGCCTAGGGTTAGGGCGAGCGCTGGCGGCTGGGATGCGGCGCGGGCACGTGGCATCCATCCGCGACTGCCAGCGCGAGGCCGGTGCGGCGCGACCACTGTGGCTCGCGACGTCAGCAGGAGGAAGGGGAAAGGGGAATAGTTTCCCCTGGCTGACGCGCGGGACCCAGGCGTCGGTGAGAGAAGGAGAGGGAGAAGCTGGCGGGCTTAGCTGGGCCGCGGTGTTGGACCGACTGTCGGCTATGCTGTGAAGCTCGGGGTGCGGCCTGGCTTGTGGGAAAGAGGTTGAGAGGCCTTCGAAGGCTAGATCTGCAGAGGTTAAAGCCCATGTTAGTTGTTAGTTCTTTTCAAATTAGTTTCGAAAGTAGGTTTGAATATAGTTTGAATTTGAATTACTTTCAAATACAAACTCCACACAATTGAACTCTGAATAAAATCTGAGAACTCCAGATCACAATTTACACCATAGTTTGAAAATAATTTTATATGGTTTTAATTTATATGGAATTTAAGATAAGAGGCTAGCAATTTGATTCAAAATTTGGTAGCACACATATTCAAACAAAAAGTTTTAAATTTTTGTGAAAATTCACACATGGTAAATCATTCAAATTTCTGGTATGTTACATTTCCCCGCCTCCAACAATGTCGCCGAGTATGAAGCGCTCATCAATGGACTTTGAATTGCAATCGAGCTCAGAATCTGCCGTCTCGAGATCTGAGGAGATTCTGAGCTTGTCGTCGACCAAGTCATGAAGGAGAAGAACTGCATTGATCCAAAGATGGCGGCATACTATTGGGTCGTGCGTGAGTTGGAAGACAAATTCCACAGACTCGAGCTCCACCACGTGCTACGCGACTACAATAAAGCAGCTGATATCCTCGCAAAGACATCATCGAGCCGCAAGCCTGTACCGAATGGCGTGTTCGCCAGTGACCAACACGCACCATCTGTTTGGGTCGACGGAGAACAACCACAAGAGCTTGAGGTGCCGGAAGTTATGGAGATCGATTAGCAGCCGGAGCCGAACTTAGAAGATCCAGACTGGCGTTTCCCGATCCTCGAGTGGCTGGTCGAGGGAAAGCTGCCTCCGGACCAGACGGAGGCACGCCGCATCTCGCGACGTGCCAAGGCGTTCATCATCCTTGACGGCGAGCTCTGCAAGCGAGGCGCGATAGGCATACTAATGCGCTGCATCTTGAGGGACAAGGCAGGGAGATCCTCCAAGAAATTCACACCGGAACCTGCGGTCATCACACCAGTCCGAGAACCCTTGTCGGAAAAGCGTTCCGACAAGGAATTTACTGGCCAACACGGTGGCCGACTCTAAGGACATCGTGCGATGCTGTGATGGGTGTCAGTTCTACGTGCGACAAACCCACCTCCTGGCGCAGGCACTCCAGACCATCCCCATCACGTGGTCTTTTACTGTGTGGGGGCTGGACATGGTGGGGCCGCTTCGACAAGCGCCCGGGGGCTTCACGCACCTACTCGTGGCTGTCGATAAGTTCTCCAAATGGATCGAAGCCCGACCTATTGTGAAGGTCCGTTCTGAGGAAGCCGTAGCATTCTTCACCGACATCATCTATCGCTTCAGGATCCCCAACACCATCATCACCGACAACAGCACACAGTTCAGGAAGAAATTCCTCAGGTTCTACGATGATAACAACATCCGTGTGGACTTGGCCGCGGTCGCCCATCCGAGGACAAACGGGCAGGTCTAAAGGGCCAATGGCATGGTCCTGCAAGGATTGAAGCCTCGGATCTTCAAACGACTTGTGAAGTTTCGGGCAAGATGGGTCGCCGAACTGCCATCCGTCCTCTGGAGCCTGCGCACCACGCCAAGTCGAGCCACCGGCTTCACGCCTTTCTTCATGGTGCACGAGTTGGAAGCTGTCCTCCCGATGGACATCGATTACGGCAGCCCAAGAGTCCGAGCGTACACCGAGGAGGGGAACCAGGTCGCACTCGAGGATGCTATCGATCAGCTCGATGAGGCATGCGATGTGGCACTCCAACATTCAGCTCGGTACCAACAAACCCTACGGCGTTATCAAGAGTGTAACATGCGAAGCCGTGAGTTCCAGGTCAGAGACCTGGTGCTCCGACGAGTGCAGAGCAACAAGGATCGGCACAAGCTCGTGCCCCCGTGGGAGGGGCCATTCATCGTCGATTAGGTGCTCCGCCCAGGAACGTTCAAGCTCCGATATGTGGACGGCAGAGTCATCTCGAACGCGTGGAACATAGAACACCTACATCGTTTTTACCCTTGAGTAATGTTCCTCATTCTATCTTATGATCAATGAATAATGCTACATGCTTTTGTTCATACATTCATAAGTTCGCAAGCTTTCGTGTTGACATCTTCTTTACATGCATCAACGTTTCTAAGGCTGAGCAGCAAGCATCCCTGCACCCATGCAGAGACACTCACCGCTTGGGGGCTACAGCCCGGGGCACGATGCCCTCCTTTCGTTTTCCCGTTTTTAAAACAAAATTCTCTGACAAACATGTCATAATTGATCGCACGCGCGAATGGTTTTTTGCAGCACGCCCAAACTTGCGAAAGAAAAAGATGTCGATTTGCGCGCGTCTCAGCACCGCCGCTCGTTCAAAGCTTCTAGCACCCACGCCTCCGCGGCTACGGTGCGAAGACTTGCGAACGCGGTCCAAGCCCGCAGGTCGCCGTCAGACCTTTTTCAAAAGGTACTCGGGTAATCGCTCGGGCTAAGGCCGAAAACGGCTTTGACGAAAAACGTGCAAGTCGCAATTGAACCTCCCTAAGTGCCCGGGGGCTGCGAACACGTGGCGTCACTTTGCAGCTCAGGTCGGTCGAGTTTTCTGACTCCTACGCCCCCGCGGCTCCGGAATGAAGTTCGATCGACCTGGGTTTCTAAGTACCACTACTCTGTAGCGCAGTCATCCCCGAGTGCTCGGGGAACGTTTGAGCAACGAAAAATTTGAACAAAACTAAAACAGTTTGAGACAATGCTCACACAAGATTGTTTTAGCTGTTTACAATGCAAAAGATAAATCTAACTGGAAGGCTTGGAGCCGCTTCCATCTTCAGGTGTGTCTTTTGGGATCAGGTCTAGGTCCTTCATTGCCGCATCAGCCATGGCGTCAGTGAAGGCGGTGCAGTCCTCCTCGAGCTTATCGTACTCGTCATCCGAGTAGCCGGGAGCCCAGCCGCCGCTCAGCGTCTTGCGGTCCAACCCCTTGTAGTGCGAGTCAAACATGGCAAGTAGTCGATGCACCACCATCCGAGCCGTCGTCAGTTCCCACTCCGTGATCGTAGCCAGGAGAAGCCACACTCGATCTCCAAGGGACTGGGCTGTCACCAGGACGGGTGGGACACCGATCTTTGACAATGCCTTGTCAATGAACTGCCCAAAACTGATGCGGGCCTCAAGCTCTCTCTGACGGGCCGCGTCCGCGTCGTGCCGCGCCTTCTTGGCCTGATCAAGCGGCCTTGACCTCTGAAGAAGAAAAGCGAATCGGGAGTCAGTCACAACGTGCGCAAGCAAGAGAAGAAAAAGAATAGGAGCAAAGGGTCGTACTCGAGAGTTGGTCGGATAGGTTTTTGGTCACCTCGCCCATCTCATGGATCCTGATCTTAGCGGCGGTGACCTTACCCACTTCCTCCGCGAGCTTCACGGCCAACGCGGCGCGAGACATGTGAAGTCCTGCCGCCACGAGAAGACAAGTCAACATCGCCGACAAGCAACACAAAGGAAGAAGCATTTCGGCAGTTGAAAGTGCTCAGCTACTTACCCTGGATGTCATGGTCCCACTGGGCAACGGTATTGCGTAGTAGGATCCCCTCGTCAGTGGAGTCCTAGAGCTTGGCGGCCAGATCAACCGCCAGCTTATTGATGGTCTTGAGGTCCACCCCGGCAAGGACCAGGTCCTGCTCCAGCTCGGCCACCCTCCCCTCGAGCGTCGTCTTCTCCTGGGTGGCAGCTTGGGCGGCGACCTCAGCAGTTGTCACTGCTGAGGTAGCAGTCAGAGCGGCCTTGACAGCAGTTGCGGCAGCGGAACGCAGCTCCGCGGCTGTCGCCTCCACTTGGACAAGCTTTGCCTCAAGGGCTTCTCTCTTCGTCGCGGCAGCGTCCACGGCTGACTGCGCGGTCCTCCACGGACTTCACCGCGGCTTCGAGCGCGGCCCTCTTTGATGCTTCGCTCGCCACCGCCCTCGCAGTAGCCAGTCGGGCGCCGCCAGCTGCACCTCCAGCTGGAACCTCTCGGCCCGGAGCTCCTCGATGGTCGCGCCTTCCTGGCACCGTTATTTACGAGTACCTGCTCCAGGTGAGATCTCGTTCACAGCAAAATCAACAAGAGCAAGCGAACGATCTCCTCAACCTCCCGAGCTCTCCCCAACCTCTCGAATTGTCTCCAGGGGGCAGCCGCCCGTCGTCTCTTCAGGAGCAACGGGTTCCTGCGGGTCTCGGCGGGGTGAGTCCTCGATCACCACCACGTCCGCGTCGGAAGTGGCGGGCATAGGCGACGCGTCCACTACCACGCTCGCGACAGGCGCTGGGGACGCGGCAGCGGACGGCTCCACGCCCGCAACTCCAAGCACGGGCTCCACGGGGTCGGCCTCAGCCATTTCGTTCACGGCGGCAGTGGCAGGGACAGGTGGCACAAGCACCTCGGCTGCCGGCACCTCGGGCTCCGACAAGCCCTGCTCCGGCTCAGCTTGGAGAAAGGAGACGTCACCCCCCGAGGGGATGGTGCGTTCAGAGTCTGCGGCGTCTTGGGGCCGGATGGATGCCTCAAGAACCGCAGGCGCCTTGACCTCGCCTCTATCAGGCCGCGCCACTGGATGCGCGGCGACCTCGCCTCCGTCAGGCTGCGCCGCTGGAAGCGCGGCCGCTTCAGAGACCACGGACGCGCCAGCGCCTTGTTCACCGGCGTGCGCCTCGTCGGGCTGGGCCGCTGGAAGTACAACCTCCTCAGGAGCCGTGGGCGCGCCGGCGCCATGCTCGCTGATCCGCACCACCGAGGACGTGACCGCCTCGGGGACTGCCTGCCCTCCGACTATCCCACCGACAACCTGCGCCGGCGGTGGCGCAACCGCTTCAGGGATCGCGGCCGCCTCGCCGCTCCGCTCCTGGCCTGCTCCAACTCTAACGCAGGCGGCGGGGTGGTCCGGTGGGGCTCCATTGGGCGCTCGCGCGCAGCCCGGCTCACGAGCTTCTTGGCGCGCGATGGTCAGCGCGCCGGTGTTAGCACGGCTGCCACGAGGAATGGGCGGTGAGACAAGCAAAAATCAACGGCGAATAAAACCACAAGACGCGGTGGGGCGATGTGTACCTGGATGACATGATGCGGGCCCGCTTGATGGGCCTGGCAGCCACTCCCGACTCAGGGGTTGGCCTCTTGTCCCCCGCCGACTCGGTGGCTGGCCTTTTGTCTCCCGCCAACTCGGGGCTGGCCTCTTGCCCTCCGCCGCGTCGGAGGACGGTTTCTGACCTCCACATGGGGTGAGGGGGACCTGCACGGTGGGGGCCCCGCTGCCCCAGATGATCAAAGATTGAAGGCGCCGCGGGGGTGTGCTAGCACTCCTCCCTTGCGGCGCGCTCGGCGAAGACGCCGGTGGTGTCGTTTTCGCCTCGGATGGCGACCGCCTCCTCGGGGACCGCGGCTTTCACCACGATGCGTCGTCGGAAGAGAGGTGGGAGGACGAGTCGTGGCTCGCCGGGCCGCTTGGATGGGTCGTCCCGCCAGGGAGAGTCCCTCCTCTCCCTAGGAGGTTGATGGCCACCGGAGGCCGCCCGGAAGCGGTCACCCTCTGATCCTCTCGGGCGGAGCGGGGTTCCGGGCGCGAGCTGGAGCTCGCCCCTCGCTCGCGGATGATCGGTTCCGGCCACCTCGAGCTGACCTCCGTGGTCTGGTGCTGCAAAGCCGGCGATGCGGGTGGCGTCGACAGGGCGCTCAAGTCAACCTCCGCACTCTCCTCGCCACCAGTTCATGGCGGTGGCGGTGAGGGGTCCTCATCGGAGGAGACGGCAATCTCCTTCAGCCGCCGGTGCTTGGCGCGCTGGTCGTTCCGCTCGCGCTTCGTGATCTCCTTCTTGTGCTTGGCCTTGCGATCGGCCCTTCTCCTCTCCGCGGCGGCCTTGGAGCGATTCGGCATCACATCCTGGGGAAGAGGAGGCTTCGCAGGGATGGGGTCTACGGACTTCAGCTGGGAACAAAGTAAAGGAATCATCACGACGGCCAAAAGCTCCGAGTCGACACAATCAATGAGAAGCTCAGAGCTAATCGGAAGGAGAGGAAGAAAACTTACAAGTTTCTTGGCCCCCTCGTTGGGGAGCATGGGCAATAGCTAGGACGACGGCCATGAGTACGACGCCTTCCCGATGGACAGCCCCACGCGGTGCTGGACCACGTCCAACGAGGGCGGGTCGTGAGCTGTCACGGTCCCCTCGAAGGGTGCCCTGCTGGGCGTCATCTCAAAGATGCGTAGGGCCCGCCGCCGGAGCGGGACGATCCCCAGTGAGTGGTACTGGCCGATGACGGCTGCCAAGTCAACCCTGGCGCTGCGGAGCCAGGCCAGGACCTCCCAACAGTCATTGAGCAGCTTCGACTGGTCACCTCCGGGGGCCTGTGGCTCCAACTCCTTGGCGCCTCAGCGATTGAGACACCGGTGTACTCTGGCAGCGTGTGCTCAGGGTCGTTCTTGAGGTAGAACCAACTGTTGTGCCAGCCGTTGTTGGAGCTCGTCAACGAGGAGGGGATGTACTCCTTCCCTCTCCCCTGCTTCATCTGGAGGTTGGCGCACCCGATTGTTGCCGGGATCTTGCCGTCCTTCAAGCAGACGAACTTGAAGAAGTACTGGAAGAGGTGCCAGTGGGCTCCCACTCCTAGGTACCCCTCGCACAGCGCCTCAAATGCTGCCATCTACTGGATCCTGTTCGGATTGAGGTGCTAGAGTTATAGCCCATACTCCAAGAGCACCGTGCGGATGAACCGCCCGGCAGGGACGGAGAAGCCGTGCTCTTGGAACGCCACAAATGAGACGACGTAGCCTGGCAGCGGAAGTGGGACGGACTCTCCCTCCGGCAGCCTCCATTCCTCAGCGTCGGTGGGCTCCGGCAGCTGTCCGATGGCGACGAGGTGGTGGAGGGTCACGCGGGTGACGTTGGAGTGGGTCCAGTTCGACATGGCGTTGTCGAGCTTTTGGACGCGGCGCGAATGGAGGAAGCGGCGACGGCGCAGTAGATGCAAAAAGCAGAGGAGTGGGCGGCGCTGGCTATGGCAAAGATTGATGAAGTGAAGGGTTTGAAACTCAACTGGCGCACGATTAATAAAGAGTAGGCGTGGGCGCCAGCCTTAAATGTTGGCCCCACCACGCCGAAAAGCCGCCCACTCAGGGGGCGCACCCTCGGGGTAACTAGCGCATGTCTGCGCGATGGTTCGATGCCCGGTGGGCCCGCGAATCTGAACCGACTACGCGCCATCCCCTCAACCCATCCTATCAGCCATGTCAGCCACGACCGCCACGTCGGGCACGACCGTCGGAACTGCCACGACCGCCTTGACCACAATTTCGGAACTACAACACGTTCGAAGTTTAAAACCCCACAAGCAAGTCTACAACTCCCTACTGGGCTTGGGGGCTACAACTGGCAGGTGCGCTCGCGCGCACCCTCCAAGAAGATCAAAAGTAAAGCTACAATGACATTTCTTCGTTTCTGAACTTGTGAACGAGTCCATGACTCCCACCCCAGGTTCGGGGGTTACTGACGAGGGCCTGGATTAGGGCCCCCTAAACGGCGAGATTATCACCCTTGAGGTTGGGTCCTCAGACACCATTGACAATGTCAAGGCTAGGATCCAGGACAAGGAAGGAAACAGGTCTTCATCAAGACCCTCATCGACAAGACACCCCATCTCCGACCTGCTGGCAGTTCGCACAAGTAGTTTCCGCCTCGCCTCCAACTACTTCTCTGCCTTGCCTCCGACTACTCATTCGCACGAGTAGTCTCCGCCTCTGACTACCTGTTCGCACAAGTAGTTTCCATCTCCGACTAGGAAGGGGCCCACGCGTGAAGGTCAGAGCGCGAGACCAGGGGCCCCACACGAACGTGGCGCTGCCCCGACGCTCGAACTCTCCCACGGCGCCACGGAAGGCCCCAGTTACCCACGCCATACAAACACCCTAGTGTTGGGTATTTTAGCGTCACACGAATAAATCCACAAGCGCACGGATACCGCTGTAGCTTTCACCTCAGAGTATTCCAAGGGTATCGAATTCAAGGGAACGTGTGTGTACTACCTTCGTACAGTCGGTCCAAGGACACCAAGCCCTTGCTTGGGTAGAGAGATGATGGGGTGCTCGGTTCTAGGGGGATACAAGATGCAAAGGATCTCACTTCGGACACCGGACCCTCCTGGCTATAACAGTCGGTTCACGGCAAATGGTTGCCTACACCTGTATCCGAACGTGGGGGATTCCATAAGGGTCCAACAGCTGTCACTACCGCGGCCTACCCCAAGACAAACCGTGGGATACAGGGCAATCGAAGGATAACCCGTAGTCTAGACACCACGTCTACACCACCGATTACTACTATAATATGACTACGTCTAGGCACTCATGTAGCATACTATAGCACTCCATATGAATATGGAGTGACGAACCCGCGAGTACAGCCAGACCTGGCCCATCATTGAACCGAGGTGGCGCGAGGTCGAACGACTAAGCACCAATTAATGTATTCCAATAAGATCTAATGAGATAACTCACACAAACGGAATGCAGAATTATTCATCTAGTCAACAAGGTCAAAGGATCGTGTCACGAAGAACACGAGCCTCTAAATGATGAACAGACGAAGAACTCAAGAACATATCACCCATGCATGAATATCACTTTAGTCTAAAAGGGAAATACAGAAATACTCACTTTGCTCTAAATGAAGAACAAAGAAGAACTCCTTCATCATCACCTTCACTTCCCTCTCTACCTAGCACTCACACACACACCCTACATGGGGAATGAGAGGAGAGGAGAGGTTGGATGTATCTCTCATTCTTACCCCCTCCCCTCATATTTATAGGCTAGAGAGGCTTGGGGGCTTGTGCAGCAGCTTGGGGTGCAGCCAGTGGCGTGGTGACACCTGTCCTCGAAGAACCGGGCGAGAACCGGAGAATCCAAGGCAGAACCGGCCTTCTGGAGTGCTGAACCGGTGGGAAAAAGGGAAAACTGGGCGGTCAACAGGGCAAACCGGGGTGGACCGGTCGAACCAGCGGGCAGACCCCGCGGCCCGCGCCACCGCCTTACGTCCGCGCCAACGGGGGGTCGCCGCGTGTCACGTCGCGGTTCCTTCCCGCGCACGGGCGCCAGAGTCACGCCGCGATCCACGTGAGGGGTGCGCCAGCCAACCGAAGGCCACCACGTCAGCCCAGCCATCCGCCCGCGCGTGGGCACGGGGCGATCCGCGGCGACGTTGGCCGGCCAACCCAGCGGTGCCACGTGGCCCGGGATTTCCCCCGCGCGCGCATGTACTGGGTTGCAGCGATGCGCCGGCCAACGAGAGCCCGCCACGTGGCGCTCATGCACACGTCGGCGGGTGGTGTGGGACCCACGTGACGTTAGCATTGCACCTATTTTGTCCTTTGCATATCTTCTCCATCCGGGCTCCAAAGTATACAAATAATATATCCATTTCGATCGTCTCGACGAGCCCGTCGCAATGGTGAAATCCAATTTGGCATTTGACACTGTTTCCAATGGCGCCCTTTTATGTCTTTGGTTCTCTTACTCTGTGATTACATCGTTTAACACGTATCTCCATGCATCCTGCAATAAAAGCTAGGAACACCAACACTTGTGGAAATTGTCAGTAATAGCCCCTATTCTAGTGTTGATGATCATTTGCCAATTATTTTATGCAGAAATTGACAGCATACAAGTGGTACCTAACAACCGTCAACACCTAGCTGGCAGGACGCGTGGGCCGCCGACTTTGACAGGAGCCGTAACGTGGCACTGTGCACCCGCGTGGCCTCCAACGCACCGTCCCGTCCAACTTCTACAACACGCCACCCCGTCAGAGCAGGTACTCAATGACCCTCTACGGGCGGCGCCTACCTACACTTAGGCCGTAACGTGGTGGGCCTAATCAACACCCTAAGGCACCAAGCACATGCGGAAGAGCTCGGAGAAGGCGCCAAGCACTCGGAATCCACTGTACCGGCCCACACACACGGCAATCGCTATCTGCACTGCTACAGTTCATCGTTCTTCATTACCTCTCTGACAGACGCCGACTTGGGAAAAGACGTCCCAATACTGTGGCACTGTAGCACTGTAGCACATCATTGTATCCCCTTTTTTCCCCTCACCCTTGCGTCTATAAAAGGGAGAGGAGGGCAACCGTTTGAGGGGTTTGACGCTCACTCACCACACACACGTAGCACGAGCTACACCCTCAGGGACTTGGGCTCTGACACCCTCTCCTGACCAGTTTGTAACCCCTACTACGAACTTCCCTGGCATAAGAACACGACCACTCGAAACTGGACGTAGGGTATTACTCTTAGGAGGCTCGAACCAGTATAAATCGTCATGTCTCCTGTGCTAACCATCCGGGTCTGATACACAATCGATACAAATTTACTGCCGGCAGCAGAGTACCCTGACAAATGGGGAGTGCACCGGAGAAAGAAAAGAAAAGAAGAGATCAAATCTTTTTTTCATGTACAACCCAAAGACATCGGGTTGTCTGCAGAACCTTGAATTTAGCATCCAGACAAATCTACGGACAGCTCATATAACCTACAGACAAGGGGTCGTCTGTAAGTTGTTTAATGCTTTGCATGTAGCTTAAGATCATCTACAAATGTATTTGTGTATACCATTTTGTGGCTAGTGGCGTAAACTTCAGCTCCAAAAATTGTAGGGAAGAAAAAAATAGTTGCAATGAACCCATGCCAGTGCCCACGGATCCGATCTCGTCATTTCAGTGGGTCCACTTGTAATATAAAAAAAATCAAATTCCTCCCCCCAACTACTTCGCGGACTAAGCAGACCCAGCCGCGAGATGCAGGGAGGATGTGGCTTCGTCTTCTCATCGTCTCCATCCTCCCCCTTCCCCTTCTTGATCTGTTTCAATCCTTGGTTCCTGCTCCCCAAAAACCAGAAATCGATCTCATAGCAGCTGAATTTGAAGGCTATGGTGGCAGATTTGAAGAGCACTGCTCGGAGCAGAGCGACTCTGCGCGCCACCGGCTACTCCCCCGGGCACCCGCGGTGGAGGGGTTGGCATCGATGTCGGCGTCATGGGCTCCGGATACAGCGAGCCGCGACGCACGCCAGCGCGGCCGGAGCAGGGCGGTCGGCACAGGGCCGGAGAGGGGCCTCACGACGGCAGGCCTTGAGGCGTCGCGAAGGATCCAGAGCTGGAGCTGGGGATCCGTCCTCACGCTCACCGGGCCGGAGTTGTCCCGAGCTTCGCGGGGAAATTACCCACACGCACGCTTCGCGCGGGATCCGACCGTGGTGTCGCCTCCGGAGGATGAGGCCGTACAACGGCGTCGACCTCGTTGATTCCGCCTCAGGCAACAGGACATCCCCGTTGCCTCGCCAGGCAACGCAGTGCCCCGTCGACTCGCCAAGCAGGGTGTTTTTTGCAAAAAAAAATGCATCACTCAGACGCCTCATACCGACGGTTTGTACATGCCTCTTAGACAGGGGTCGTTTGTAGAATCTCGAACTGTGTATACAAACAGATGTACAGATAACTCATACAACCCACGGACAGAGATGCTCTCTGTAAGCTGTTTAATGTTTTGCATATAGATTAAGATCAACTACAAATGTATTTGTCTATACCATTGTGTGGCTATTTTAATCAATCATTAAAAAATGATCAAATGTATTTGTGATTTGTTCCAAAGAATATATCTGCATAAAATACAATCTTATTGCAAGGGCTAAATTGCAATTCTCTATTTCTATCATGTGGAGTTTACCTATCCAAAGGACCTATATGTCAAAACCATCCTTAGAAAGTGCTAAAATGTAAAAGTTAGGAAAAATATCTCTTCCGTGTGGTTCAGGCATTCAGCTCATCTCCAGTTCCCGATCCCCTGTCCAGATTTCCTCCGCTTGCTTTTCCCTTTGACGCCGGCAACGAGCTCCATCGATTCAGGTGTCGTGCTCCCCTGCGGCAGCGAACTCGCATCTGGCCACTTCATCCTCGCGGCGGCGCGAAGGCGGGTGAGCTCCCCCGTCAGGGAACGGCGCTGCAGTCTGGTGGGCGAGGTCCCCGCAGGCGCGACGACGTGCAGGCGTGCGAGCTCCCCAGTCTTGGACCAGCAGCGCGACGGCGGGCGAGATCCCCCACAGAATCAGCGACGCGAGCTGAGGATCTGCGACTGTTCCTCTCGGTGTCTCTCGTCGGCTGCCGCCTCTCCTGTCCCGAGCTTGTCCTCCTCTCCCACCTCCGCACTCTTCCATCGCTGCGGTTGGCTCCTCTGCACACCGCAATTTGGCGGGGAACTCCCGCGCGCTCTCCGCGCGGGATCCGGCCGCGGTCGATTCGGGAGGACGAGCCCGTACAGCCGCGCCGGCCTCGCCTCTTCCGCCGGGACAACGCGTCGTCCCCGTCGCCTCGCGAGGCAACGCTGGCCCCGTCGGTAAGCTCAAGCAGGGGATTTTTTGCAGAAAACCATCACATCGACGGGGCCAAACCGACGCGCTATAAGCGGGGCCCCGAGTCCGGTTGGGTGGTCGGGTGGGCCCGGCGGGTATAGGTGGGTGGGTACATACGCGGTGGGTGACAAAAGAATTACGTTTTTGGCAGAAATGCTCTCCAAATTGCGATTTTTTGGTCATTCCATAGTCCTTCCACCCTATCCACTTCCAAAAACATATGACAGGTGGGTCCGATGTGAGGGGTACGGTGGACTCGATTTGGGTGAGAAAAGTTTTCAATTGTCTTCACTCCTTCTAGTATAGATATGCACATCACATTTTATTAAGACAAAGCACACGAAGTTGAAGTTTCAGCACCCACGCACACTTCGTTTGCGTGTGTTTAATATCCCACGTACCGTTACTTGCACACATATGCAATAGTTTGTGTACAAGCTTGCGCATAAGTTTTTTTTACATTAAGTAAACGGTCCGGCACCTTTAAGAGTATTTATTTTTTCATAGCATATATCTCAGTTGTTACTTTCGTTGTGCTAGAGTTGTTTAGCATTTAGAAAAAAGCAACATCACCACCTTCTCTGAGAAGCTTTATCTTCGCAATTGTGCTGCATAGGGGTACTAGATCGTTATACACAATTTATGTTCCGTCCACTGGTAGAGAGGGGGGCTTTAGTCCCGGTTGGTAAAGGGTATAGGTCTCTCATGTCCAACCGGGACTAATGATGAGAGACAAAAGGCCTCCCCTTTAGTCCCGGGTGAACGAATCTGGACTAAAGGGAGGGGGGCACGCCAGCGCCTGCGCCCACCCCCTTTAGTCTCGGTTGGTAATATCAACCGTGACTAAAGGGTCTCGTCTCTTTCTTTTTTGCTGTTTTTGATTTGAGCGTATATTCTAATTCTTGTCTAACCCGTATATGTACGTATATATATTTGCACTTGTATATATGTATACCTGTCTATATATACCACATACGCACTTAGCCTTATATATAAATTAAACCCTATATATCTACATATATAAACTTATAAATGTATATACACATAATAATTTATACACATCAAAGTAAATAGTATTTTCTTAAACTAGTATATATACATCAAAACCCTAAACCCTATAATATATATATCATTCAGTTCAAATTTCTAGTCTCAATTAGCTTTCCTCGGAGGTGAGTCGGTCAATTGGATGGTTCTCATAAAAATGTTTTCCTTTTGGATTAACCACCTCGTCCATGAGGAATCCCATGAGAGCTTCTTGAATTGCCAAGAGACGATCCTTCTCAATGAGTGCTTCTCTTTTTATAATCCACTGTAATTTGCAAATAGGTTAATATAATACACTAAGCGATTAAATATACAAAAGAGGATAAAAATGATGTATTATTAATAGGTTTATTTTACTTACACTATCATCACCCGAGTTGCCACTGTAATGGTGTATGTGCTCGTAGACGTAGTACCCGCATAAATTATTTCCTGGTTCTTGTCTCAAACACTAAAGTGGAGAGGAGAACAGATTATGAAATACTAGTGTTATACATTTTAAATATTCCCAATTTGAAGTTGTTATTTGGTATACGTACAAAATTAGTGACCCATCTATTTTTTTCGAAATGGTCCTTGGTGTTTTGCAATGAACATGGTCCAAGCTCTGAGGCAAAATAATAAAAGATACAGTGTTAGTATAAAAGCTAAATATATATATTCCATTAAAGAAAATGTCATAGATAGAATTATTACTCATGAAATACATCTTGAAGGTCTTGGTATTGTGAGGGATCTTTTCTCAATGAATCATACACATTGATGTTGCTTTTGTAATAGTGATTATGAGTAGAATCCAGTGGAATCTGTATGCATGCTCATAAAGATTAGAATTGACTAAATAGAAGTAACAAGGATAATTAGATGACAATCGTACTTACTTGAAGTTGTAAGGAAGTAGTATAAGATCCTTGTAATGAAACTCATCTAAGTGCCTAAAAATTGTCTCGATTGTTGTTTTTCGTTGGTCCCAGATCTCTTGTTCGTTAACTTTTGATAGGTCTATGAAAGCAATTATTGAATAACCCTTCCTTCTCATCTCAGTAAATTGCAGGCTATACAAGAAGAAAGCCAAATGTTAATTAGTAGATCCACAAATGTAATAAATTTATTAATAAACATATGAAAATATGTCACTTACAGACACCAGGCCATCAAAAGATCGGTATTCACGGCGTCCAGATGGTAAACTTCATAGATATCAATGAATCAGAGCCAGACCACCTTCTCGTTTTGAAGGGCAAAATCTCCAGGTCTCACGAGCATACTAAACATTTCCAGGCCATCAGCTGACTTCTTCAAGTACCAGTCATGAAATCTGCGCATCTTAGTTGGGAGCTTGTTGACCAATTCTGGCTTCACTAGAGGTTGTCCTAGCTCAAAGCGCCATCTAGGTACGAAATTTTTATCTGCTGGTAGGTCTTGAAGGCCGAGAATACCACCAACATGCATCCCTGTTTGTTCATAAAAGTTAATGACATGAGCCAGTTCTTCTACAGACATGTTGTCAATTGCTGCTTGTGCTTCTGCACTGAGGCCCGCAAACAAGTTAGTCAGATCGGTCATGGATGCATCTATTTGCTTCTCATTGTTCTTGTTTGTGGCAGTCCCCGACGTCGACACAGGTATTTGCTCGATGTAACTATTCGGCGACCCTCGTCGTCTCTTCTTTTGATAAGACTTGTCCACCGAACGCTCATAGTCCATTTTCAACTCTACCCTTCTCTTGTTTTCTTCCATCTCACGTATGAAAGCCTGGAGTCTCTGCTTACGACCTTCATTTTTTTTGGCATCCTGCCTTTCCTGTCGAGTTTCTTCTCTCACTTTTGCAAACCAGTCTGCGACTTCTTTTGCTACAATCACGTCCGTTTCTTCTTCTGTCCTCTCCCATGGTAGCTTCGTTGGCTCGGGCTTTTTCTTTGCTGGTCATTTTCGTTTTTTTCTTTGGTGGTTGCACCGACTTGAAAGATTATGCTCGAGACCTCTGTGGCGCGTGCTCTACGGCCGATTGTTGCTGAGGTGAATTGGGAGGGATGTCATCATCGTGATCGCTAGAGCTCGCTTCTCCCGAATTGTATGGTTCTTGTGGAGAAGGTGAGCAAGCAGGTAGTGACGATGACGGCCCCGGAGACGATTGTGGAGGCTCCAGGGGGTCTCTCAGAGATCCATCATTCTCGGGGATTATGGCGATGTAACGTTTTGGCCATAATATGATACCGTGTAGCGCATCCTTAGGTGTCTTTTCCCCATCACCTCCTAGGATATCTAGCTCTAGCTCCTCAAAAGCAGGTTGACAGATGTTCTCTATGCTAACTGAGGCGTAGCCAGGTGGAATCGGCATGCCGTGGCTTGTCTGTCTAGGAAACTGCGCAAAAGCACTTCCGCCCACCACTTGAGAAATAATAATTAATTAGTTATTATTAGCATAAATTATACCGTCATTGTGAATGTCTGTCCAGAAATTTCAAAGTAATATATATGCATCAATTATTGAGCTAATAAAAGCATGAATTATGCATACCTTCATTTTGATGTTGCCGAATGGCTTGTGAAGCTCACATGGGGTGCACCGACAGATGTCATCCACAGGGTACCGTTGGCTGTCGTCCACTTGAACTCCTTCTATTGCCCTTTGCTCTTTGGGGACTGCTGCGGAAGCACAACTGCTTTTGCGAGCAGAAGGATCCACTTGTACTAGAGGCAGTCCTCCAGATGGGGCCATCTTATTTACTATGGCGGCCACTCACTGTTCAATCTCTGTTGTCCTATTTTCTTCATGTTCTTTAAGTCTTTGCTCTATCTCTTGGCACCGTTCCTCCTCTTCGCGCTCTCTTCTTCTTCTGTGGTTTTGATAGGTGGAAAAGTCTCCCCTGAAGGCAAATTTCCAAGGTACCACCCCGTAGCCCCTGCAACATCCTGGGTGTTCTGGATTCTTGAGCGCCATAGTGAGCTCAACCATCTCTCTGTCAACCTTAACTCTGCCCGCTCTGACATCTTCAATTGTTTTCAATATTTCAAGTGCAGCCTCTCGTAACAAGGGTGGGAATCAAGGGTACCATCTTCTGAGTTAATTGTGCCTCCATGAGCATAATACCAATTCTTCACTCGCTCAGGCCACTCATAGACCGCTGGTATGGTACCTTGTGCGAGAAGGTCTTCTTCCATCTTCTGCCACTTGGGAAGTGCAAGTGCGTAACCACCTCGACCAAGATGATGGTCGTGCTCCTTCTTACCACGACTTTTCTTCCCTCGTGCACTCGCCTTGGCGAAATCTTCACTTTTCTTGTATTCCACAAATGACGTCTTGTCACACCCTGAAATTTCCAATTTCAGGATGTGAATAGAGAGAATAATTAAATAATGATTTTCTCATAATTTTAAAACTTTTCCAACATTTATTTTCTTTACAGAAAATATAGTATAGGAAAAAGCCTTGTTTGATTTTCTGAATCAAATAAAAAGTTGTGAGTGTTGCATTCATGCCTATGCATCTTGGTGCTTCTTGAGTGCAAAAGGTTTCAAAAATGCGTTTAGGTGCTGTCCAAATCCTTCCGAGAATTTTCCGGACTTTTCTGGAATTTATTCTCACTTTCCCCGAGCTATTTCTATTTATTAGAAGGCTCTAAAATTTTTTTTCATGAGCTCCAAATACTTTATTTGGGTTGTTCATGTCCCAATCTATCTCTGGGAATTTTCCTGGAATTTTTGGAATTTTCTGAGTATTTTTCATGCCTTTAAAACAATTTCTGGATTTTCCTGGAATTGTTTTCGCACTTAAAATATTTTCGGAAAATAATCTATGGCCCAGCAACCGAAGTCCGGTTATGCTCCCTTAACTTCTTTGCTTCGCCTGCACCGCCTTTCATCAAGCCCACCTTGTCTCAGCACAAGCAGCCCATCACTCTTTTGTGGCCTAACACTGGAAGTCTCGAAATGCTCCCCGGACTCCTTCTCCGTTCTGCCATGCTTCGCCTTAAGGCCCAGATAGTGACCCATCTCTACCCAGTCCAAACCGTTGACACACCCCGACCCGGTCCGCTCCGGCCCGTGGAAGCCCATCCGGGCCCAGACCCCCGGCCGTGGCCAGTGTCCATGGCGGACACGGTCGATGCCGCCGCCGCGGGTAACCTTGGCGTGCGCGCCAAGGCAGGCACAGGCTTGCACACCTATAAGAGGGCAGGAGCCTCGCCTCGTACGCCCTGTACCCTAGCCGCCCCTGCTCCGCTTCACCCTCACCTCAGCGCGCCGCCGCCGCCCGAGCTGCCGAGGCCGAGCTCGCCGCCGGTCGCTCGCCCGATTCGCCGTCTCCGTTGACCTTCGAGGCGAACGAGCACCGCTCTGAGCTTCGCGACGTCGAGACGCATCCATGAAGCTCCTTCCCGTCGCAGCTCGAACGCCGGAGTGCCGTTGCCCCTTGAAGCCCGAGTCAGCCGACTGTGAACGTCCGCCGCCGGCCAAGATTCAGGCCGTTCCTCTTCCTCCCGCCGCCGGTGAGCACATCCACACGCTCCTCTTGATCTCCTCTTCCAATCCCGCGCCTCACCCGAGCCCTTGATGTCCAGGTCACCGGCGTTTCAGCCGCCGGGAATCCCCTGCCCGTCTTGAACCTGAGGAGGAAGAAGACCGTCGCGGTTTTGCAGATAGACCCCTGGAGAACCATGTAATGTAGATCTGTTTCCTTTGTGTCTTGCAATTTTTCCAAATAATCCCCTAGATCTATTAGTTCCTTGCATCTAGATCCAACCTGAGGCTCTTTTTCAGATCCAACCCTAGCCTTAGATCTTTTCGCGAGCACTGTATTATGTGTCTTGCCAATCTTATCTAGTAGCCCCTGGTATCTTTCGTTAATCAAGTATAGGTCCTTCCAATCTTGTTTTATGCATAGGTCTTCTGTTTTAGCTCCGTTTTAATTCATTCAAGTTGCGTTAGGTTCATAATAAAATAAAGTGCGCGTTAGTGGTGTGATTTCATCATACTTGTTTTCTGAAAATTAATTTAATATTAATTTTGTTAATATCTATTAAGCATGCCTTTTCTAAATAAAAGATACATAGTGTTATACACCGTTGTTCATGATCAATGTTAATTTGATTAAAGTCTACTTCATATGCTTTTTATAATAAAAGATGATTAGTGCCACATCTCAGTTTTTTGTAAACTAAATGTTAATCTTGTTTAATGTTTAATATTAATTAACTTTTCTAATTAAAATTTGATTAGGCTTTTACACCGTCTTTTATAATAAATGTTAACTGGACTAATGCCAACATGCATATGTTTCTAAATAAAGTTTGTTTAGCTCAACACGACATATGTTTCAATTCGATTAGTTGTTCTAACCTTTTCTAAGTTAAATGTTTAATTGGTATAATTTATACATAAACATTTATAAATAAAACTTGACTAGTTCTTTACATCGTTTTTGCAAATAAAGTTTAACTTGCTTTAATTCTAACTCAGGGTATTTCCTTAATATCCTTTACACTTGTTTTGTTAATTAAAATGAACCTAAGCTCATAGTTATGTTCTCTCGTAAATGCAAATTGTTCGTTAGGCGTTCTCTTTTGTGTATCTTGCTTTGTGTAAGCTTTAGATCTTTCTAAATCCAGTTCTAGCTTACATCAAGTTGCTTCCTACATCCAGCCGAGCCTTTCCCTTCTAAGCACATTTTGTGTGCTTTAGTGATCCTTAGAATCAAGCCTATCCTTTAGTGCGCTCTTTTAAAGCTTATCTTTGATTGGTGCATTGTTCTTAGTTGCTTGTTTGCTTGCTTTGTGTATGCTTGTGCCCGATGATTGATGGTGTGAGTAGAATGAACGTTGTTCGAGAGCTTTGAAGAGCAAGAGGTTGAAGATATTCTGAGCAACAACTACTTTGGTTAAAGGCAAGTGTGTCCTTGATCTTTTGTCCTAAGAACTATATTTAATCACTTTGCATATGCCTGCATTTAATATGATGGGACCCATGTTTAAGGATTGACTAGTGTTGTTTATCCTGTGCCTTGATCAACCGGGTTTTCCTTTATGTTGGGTAGCTATGCTTAGTTGCTATACCTTGGGATATGGTGGTAATAATGAACATTAATGATGTATCTTGCTTTACCTTTATGCTATATATCTCTTCTTAATACAAGACCATATGATTAATCGGAACATGGAGCGACCACCCAGGAAAACCGTACAACCACAAGGCGTATGGCTCTACCTTGGCTGAGTAATTAGGGACTCTAGTGTTGGGATGACCTTACCTGATAAGGGCAAGGGGGAGCGCCAGTGGGGTATAGACTCGCTCTAGTAGGGAGTTGGGCTTTTCTAAGACACCAGTGGGGTATAGACTCGCTCTAGTAGGGAGTTGGGCTTTTCTAAGACACGGTACCTACTAGGGGACTTTATACTCTGCAACGACTCGGAACCTTCGCGGGTTGTTTCACATTGGGGAATCTTTGTAAAGGCCTCGTAGCGTCCCTATGCAATCACACCTCGGTAGTGTGGTATGATGCCTAGCTAGCATCGCATGGTTGGGTCCAAAGCTCTTCGGAGTTTTTACGCGACTTGTGGTGAAAGTGTACAACCTCTACAGAGTGTAAAACTAATCGATTAGCCGTGCTCACGGTCAAGAGCGGCCTGGACCCTCACATGATAATTGAACTTGAAGATGGACTTAAATCGTGCTCTCTGGTTATGCTTGCCATATTCTTATGGTGCATCTTACCTTATGCTTAATGTGGGTTGGTATGAACTTATACTTTATTAGTAATCAGGTGCTAATAAAACTTGACCAACTAAAAGTGCTAAATGCTTATAGCCCAGTCCACTATAAAGCCTTTGCATTCATACTTTCCCCACACTTGTTGAGTACGACATGTGCTCACCTTGCTATAAACAATGTTGCTCAGAAGGAGGAAGCTGCTATGAAGATGTTGCTGGTGCTAGGCGTACGCAACCCCCAGTCGACTGCCTGTGATGTTTGGAGCCTCCGTTTCCAAGATACAGCGTAATACTCTGATAATCTACCTTTTTCTTACGTGATATTGTTTCTGTTATTCACTTATGTCAACTATATGCATGAAACTTGAACCTGGCATGCATATAGGTTTGCACTTGGTTTTCTTTGGAAAAACAGGTGTGACACGTCTAGTGTTCTTTTAACTTGGGATATTCAATCCAATTTGGAGTTCGATTCTTCTTGATATAATCTTTATCCAGTTGCTACTTGAACTTCTGAAGTTGTGTTGCCATCCTCGTGAGAGTCCAACGCTTCACATCATTTGGTTCAACGCCTTCAGGAAGTGTGAAGTGTTTTAGGATTTCATCCCATAACAAATTTTTCACTGAGTCTGGAACCACGTGTGGATTATCTGCTTTTCTCTTCCATTCTCTGTAGCTGATGGGCACGTTGTCCCTTACAATGGCCCAGCACTGTGACACATACGTGTCCTTGATCTTTTTTGGAGCACATGGTTGGCCAACCTCTGACACTTCTATGCTATGATACATGACATGGCCGGTGAGTACTTGTGTACGCCCTCTCTTTGTCTTTTTTATGTTGAGCATGAAGCCTACAAGTTGCAGATTTGTTATTTAATTAATTATGTAAGAATTGAGGTTAGAGAAATAAGAACTATGAACTTAATGCATGATATATATATATTGTTGACAGTCGATTTCCGTCAACCAAGAGCACTTGTTACACTTTGGTTTGAGCTTTAAATTATACCTAACCCGCCACTAGGCATACTAATGATGTAACAAGTTCACACTTGCATGTGGCTTTTGGAGTTTATTATTTACGCAGGAAATCAAAGTTAAAGAGGAGACTTTCGGGATAAGTTCATCAAGCACTTCAAGAGAAGATCATGAAGCCCGGCACAAGTCAAGACACATGATGAACATGACTCCAAATGGCCCAGGGACCAAAGCATGAAGCCGTAAAACTCCAAGGATCTAAACAGAAGATGCTGAAGCTTGCACGACAAGGAGCTATATCTAAACCGTGGAGAAGACGACGTCAAGGGCCCACATGCAGAAGGGGGCAAGTCAACAATCGACCGAGAAGCGTCGGGGAGTGAGACGGGGCCGAACCGGGCCGAAACAGGCCAGGGCCGGTCGGCCTATCCTGTCATGAGCCCGGTTCGTGACGCCCTTTGACCTAGGTGCTCCTCTATAAATTGCCTCTGCCTCCATCGGCCGCCACATCCATCCATTCATCAGAAAGCCGCCGACATGAAGGAGAAGCACCAGAGGGAGACGATGGCCGCCGCAAGTCTTCGAAGTTGTCTAGGAGATGGCCTAGGCCTACCCTAGCCGCCATGGCCGCCCTGCGTGGTTGTGCCATGGTGGAGTTCCGGAGCTAGTTGAGGTCATCGATGGTATGTACTCGGTGGTGGTGACCAAAACACATCTACTATGTGAGTAAAGCATTTCATGTCATCCGATCTTTTAGCGACTCGATTCCTCCTTTTACGGTCTTGTGCTTTCTTGGGTTTGCTTTATTTCAATCTATTGCTAAGGATAGATTGCTTAGGGTGCTCTTGTAGCCATGGTGGCTAGAGGTGCATACCGGATTTACCAAGGAGTGCAACGCGTTCTTAACGAACGTGCTCCCGTGAGCCAACCGCACGAATATCCTTGCGTAGTGACAATACGGTGGAGGAGAAAGGCGGAGCCGGGCTAGGGTTTGACCGGAGGATAGAAGCTTAAAGACGGCTTTAGATGAGATACATGTTGCTTTTGCTCTTTTGACTAGAACTACAACTAGATGACGATAGGCCCTGTTACCCTTGCTTTCTCTTTCTTGTTGCCTATGTTATGGATGTGATGAACCTTGTGCTATCATATACGTATCTCTTAGGTTTACCTTTGTATGCAATCAACACTTAATATTAGGTTAGTTTGGCTAGACTAGGTAGAGAACCTTAGCGGTTTGCTTCCGATCCTTAGATTGACAAACCTTGGGGACCCTCCTTGGTGAAAAAGGCACCAAGTCACCCATACGCTTGCGGTGAACTTCAACACGGTTTTGTGCTTCTAATTCTATCTCTTGTCTCCATTTTTGATTAGATATTTTTAAACATGCTGCACATGCTTGTTTTAAACATATACTACATGTAAATCTATTATCTTGACTAGGATAATATATGCAAAAAGCGCATCTTATATTATAATCACATCTTCCTTTTATCCAATCATGTTCACAACCTCCTTGATCCATTAATTCAGTTTTAACTTCTTCATTTGTAGTTTTTATTTCTAAAGCTTCCATGGCATTTTCTAAGTTATGCCATTTTACATCATCTAGAGATTCTATATATTCGACAGAAGCCTCGTCTCGTACTACGTATCGCACGAGAGTGTCTTGGGGTTAGCGTTAGAGGGATAGGATCAGCTGCTGCTTCAGAGGCGAACCTGTGACAAGTACGGTGAGTACCGAGTAGGATCAACACAACCATCTGCACGCACGACCGGCGGATTTGTTGGTCTCGCCAGCCTGCTAAAGATCCTGATATATATACACGCACGCATAATCCGCATACTCTGCATATTCACGCACATATTTGCTAATCACCACTCCATTAATCACTCTGCATCCATCCACCATTTGAATGGCATAACTTAGAAAATGCCATGGAAGCTTTAGAAATATATATAAAATATGATAGAATAAAATTTTGCTTCAATTGATGTTTTGCAACATCAATTATTGGGGCCGCGAAGACCCTACCAAATACCATTCCAGAAGGTCACGAGTAGATAGTGCAAGACAAAGGACATCACAAAAGGAATAACAGTGCTTCTACTGTAGCCAGGACAATTATTGCAGCACGCTGCACCGTCCAGCTGTCAAGGCAACAGTAAAGTGATATAATTGAAGACGATGAGTGTCAGGCGTGAAGGTGATCCAGAAGACTCCACCAGCCCTATAAAAGGAGAAGCCCGGCGCAGCATTGAAGGCATCAATCGATCAGAGAACACACACCAGCAACTCACACATCGCCATCACCATCTCCACTCCACTCCACTAGTAGTAGTCCACTATATTGTAAAATTAAGGAATAAAGGAAGGTGTCGGACTTCCTGAGCTTGTAAGGTAATCACCGAGGTCAGTGTAAGTGCTTGGGGTTTCCCGAAAGGGAAAACCGTATGTAAGCTTGTTTGCTTTAATGGAGCAGTTTTAGCTTTGATTATCCCTGCTTCCCCGTAGCACCATCTTTATAGACTGAGTCTCTGTGCTAGGGACCCTATAGGAGAGACCTCTGCGTGAGTTTGCTCTAGTTAAGCCCAGAGTGTGGCGTTGAGAGAGCCTTTGCCGCAGAGAAGTGTTCCCTTCGGGTGGAACTGCCTGGGGAGACGACAGAAGCCTTGTCTCGCACTACGTATCACACGAGAGTGTCTTGGGGTTAGCGTTAGAGGGATAGGATTAGCTGCTGCTTGAGAGGCGAACCTGTGACAAGTACGGTGAGTACCGAGTAGGATCAACACAACCATCTGCATGCACGACCGGCGGATTTGTTGGTCTCGCCAGCCTGCTAAAGATCCTGATATATATACACGCACGCATAATCCGCATACTCTGCATATTCACGCACATATTCGCTAATCACCACTCCATTAATCACTCTGCATCCATCCACCATAATAGCAAAGAAGGTGCCTTGCATAGTGCCCAATAGTTGGGTGAAAGCGACGTATATTTTGGGTGCCTGAGTCACTCGTGGTGAGTGCTCTTGCACTGTTCATATTCCAAATTTGAATAGTGCCGAATATTTTGAATAGTGCCACGAAATTGAATAGTGACTGCTGAATTTGAATAGTGTTGTGAATAGTAACTCGAAATTTGAATTCTGAATATTCTGAGAGAGAATTCCCCCGTCTGCATCAGTTTGATACTGGGAATATTTGGTATCAGACCCGTGGTTGATATAAATTTGAATTTTTCTTGCTATATCTTTTGAAAATAGAGAAGTTACATTACCTGAACTTAGAAGTAAATACTGGAAAGACTGTTAATACTAAAGAGAATATAAATATCAGGTGCAGAGTAAATAGTTCTGAAGAACATATTTGGCATACTTCGCACGGTCAGATAAATCTATTAGTTGATCTCATACATAATTTTTATATAGCTTGGGGTAAAAGGCAAGACGACCTAGAATTAAAATTTGAAAAATTACAAAAAGAACATAAGCATCTAGTAGAACAATATTTAATCACACATAATAAATTAGAGTTAGCCCTACAATTAATTGAAGAAAGTAAAAATTCATTAGGAAGAATTAGCCAAAATAGTGATTATATCAAAAACGATATATCAAGTTTATATAAAAAGCTTGATAATATTAATACTTCTGAGCATAGTAAAGATATTGTGCTATCATCATCAGGAATAATTGAATTGAATAGATCTTTGAATTCAGAAAAATGGAAGTATCTGAGAGCTTGTCTAGAAGAGACAAGTCACTCCAGTTAATAAATAAAGATACAAGACCATTAAGTATCATGGATAAATTAAAAGGAGGATGTGATGATATAGAAAACTTGGAAGAAATGATAGATGTAGAAAGAGATCTTGAAAGATATCAGAAGAATACTCTACGAAAAATAAAACCACAACAAATATATCAAATGGGATGGTTTGAAAATAAAAGTGGTTTATATAGAATATCCAGAGAAGTAGAATTAAGTGTTCTAACAGAACCAGTTCAACTAAGAATTGTTAGTAAACAGTTTGAGAATAGTCTAAAATATTCAGGATACAAATATATACATCAAGGAATGTATATTATAGGAATTAAAGGAATGACAAGGAAGAAACTAGGAACAAAAGTTTTAATCACACTATTAGATAAAAGATGGGATTCAATAAATAAGGCAGCTTTGAGTTTTCTAGAAGGAGATATGAATGAAAATATGTTAATAACATACATAGCTCCAGACTTAATAATGCCAGTAAAAGAATTTATAGATAAAATGGCATTTGGTTTTCAGACTAAAGGCTATGAAGACTTCAAAGGAACAAATTTATTAGTAAGTATTGAATTTATAGGTAGGTTAACCAATAGAAGTGGAACTAAATATAAGGTAAATGTCAATAATGTAATAGAAAGTATGCAATCTAAAGGAATAAAATTCATGAGTCCTCTGAAAATAAGTTCTGATGAAAGAGCAGGAGAAGAATGGAATATTGGTGCTTTAATAGAACCTAAGATTTTAAAGCAACCAAAAGATTATATTAGCTATGAAAATAGTAAAGGGTTAACTAGCATTAGATTTGTAGATTATAAAGAAAGAAGTCTAGATGATTTAGAAGCATCCAGTTCAGAACCAAATATTGAAGAAACTAGAAGACATAGTGTATGTGAATTCATGGAAAAATTAAGTGTAGAAAATGAAATAAAACATTATGAATATAAGTTGAGTAGAATTCATGACGAATATAATACTTCAATGCTTTGTGAATGGCCTGCTATAAGAGAAAAAGAACTCTACTTCAGGCGAGAAATATATAGGCTTAATAGGATTAAGAAAGAGAAAGATATAAATAGCAAAAAACCTAGTATATCAGTAGAAAAGAATAAAATTGCTTCAAAAATAGACAATAAAGAAAGTAGATCTCAAAAAGATTTAGTTAAAATAATAGAAGAAGAAAACAATACAATAAGTGAAGATGAACAATGGGAAATTAATAATAAAATTTTGTTAGAAAGCTATGAAGAAAAGGATGAAGATGTAAATATGGTTTGTAGCTTAGAACATAATGAATACTCTTCCAAAATTGAAGATGCTATAGAAGCAATGGATTTAGATCCAAGTCCTTCAAAAAGAAGAAGAGAAAATGAAGGAAATGTAGGTATAAAGATTGAAGGTGAGAAGGATAGATCATCTAGAAGACCAGGAACTTGGCCACTAGAAAAAGAAGAACCTGCATATACCTATATACCTGGTCAATATAAGCATATGGGTTCTAAAAGAAGAGAATTTGAAAAAACTGTACAATTTCAAAACTCCAAAAGTGATGGAGCTATATTAAATCTAGCAGCACATGACCCTATAGATTGGCCAAATATTATTAGCATATGGAAAGGCCTCATAGTTCAAAAATACATACAAAATCAGCATAATATTGGAGAAAGAGTAGAAGATATGATTACATACTTAGAAACCTTTTTAGGAGAATCTGCCAAAGTCCTATGGGAACAATGGGTAGAAACTTATCCTCAGTATTATGCAGAATTAAAAAGAGCTGGTAGTAATCCATATAACTTTGCAAATGTCATATCAAACATTATTTTAGATGAAGATCCTGAATTAGGTTATACCACATTACAAAATGAAAGACTAAAAGAAATAGAAAAATTAACATTAACAAGTTGGAAAGGAATAAAAGAATTCTCTCAACATTATTTGTACAATGCTACAACTGCTAAACAAGGTTATAATAAAGGAATAGTTGAGAGATATTTTAACAAATTACCAGATCCTTTAGGTTCTATGATATTTGAAGAATATAAAAAAGAATCTAATGGTAAAGAATATAATATTTCTCAGGCTATAACATTTGTCTTTAAGCAACTAAGAAAGGTATGCACGAACATACAAGCACAAAGATCAATGAAGCAATCTGATTATAATTTTTGCAATAGAATAGTTCAAATACCACTGACATATGGAGAAGAGAGAACTAGAAGTAAGAAATATCCTAAAAATTATAAAAGGGGTAATGTGAGAACAAAGAAAAGATACTTTCTAAGGAGATCGGATAATAGAGCTCCTTTCCTTCATAAAAGAAATGTAAGAAGATATAACCCTAGAAAGAACTATGATAGTACATGCAGATGTTTTATTTGTAATTCACCAGATCATTTAAGTAAAACCCGCCCTAACAAAGATAAGAAAAGATATTCTAATAAACAAGAAGAACAAGAGAAAGTGTTAATAATAGATAGTGTGAATGAAAATATCCTATTATGTGACGATGATATTATGGATGATGAGTCAATATATTCAATAATAGAGACAGATGAAATAGAATATGATGAAGAAAAAGAGTCTAGTGATGAAGAATTAAATCTAATTGATGAATTAGCTGGATTAAAAATAGAAATGATGGAGCAAATAGATTGTAAAAATAATTGGGACCATAAAAGAAGTGATTTCAATATAAGATGTGTATATTGCATATATTATCAGAAACAAAGATCAATGTGTAGTCTATGTTTAAAACAAGCATGTATTTTATGTGTAGAACAACAATATAAAAATAATGATAGATCAAAAGTTAAATATGAAATAAATAAGAAAGAGCCAGTAGAGGAAGCTAAATTAGAAGAAATAAAAAAGGAAAATAAATATTTAACCAATACTCCGCAAGAGTTCCTTGTTCCTAGAATAAGTTTTAAGACTGAGCAAGTCTTATCATATTTCACACAAGATATTATAGATATAATTTGGAAAAAATATGCTGATCGTCAATATAAAACCTTTCAAGATATACAAAATTATTTAATGAAATTATACCAAGGAAAGGAAAAGAATCTAGGAATAATTGTTAATACAAATATTTTCCCTCTACTATATCTTGATGACCAGCTAATTGTCAAGCCTTATCAAAAATTTGTCATATTTAAGGCTGATATAAATTTAAAATATTTTAGAAATATTCAAAGAAATATTGGAGATACTATCTCTTTACAAACCATCATTGATCATGGGTTAATTCATGACATATATGGTACATTGGAAGAAATAATACAGTCAGATCTTGGAAGTGCTATTAAAGAAGCATGTAAGAGATTAGCTTGTGTTCAAGGAAGATATAAAATTAAATTCTATTCTAATCCACCAAAATTTACACCGCCAATAAGACCAGCAAGTCATGATATTTATATTACAAAAGGAATATATAAATTTCCTGCTGTATCGTCAGCCGATGCATGGAGAAATTATGAGGAATTATTTGCCAAAGATACAAATCATGATAACTGGAGAATATTCAGTGAAGCAAAAGAAATAGAAGGAGGCCAGCACTATTCCATACCCGAGCCGCCCACCGCCCCATCCCGACACAGTCCGATCCGCAGGTCCTGGTTTTTCTCTGCGCACTCCCACGGCTCCGCGCTCCCCACCGTACGGTTCCGTGGTTCGTTTTTTTTGGTATGCTGGATTTTTTATGCGTGAGGGAAGTTGCTGCCCATAGAACGTGTCATCAGGTTGTTGGGTCAAGGAATCTGGGAAGTCCGTGAAACAGATTAGAACTACTGTATTTGCATGCGAATTTTTCCAAGCACATTACGGAAGCTGTAGATGTAGTATTCAAAAAAAACAATGGAAGACGTTGTATGACTGACCTAAATCATTTGTTATTTCACGCTAGGTGGAGTGAACGGTGCGTGGAGTGGAGGCATCATCTTTCAGAGTAAAATAACTAAGCTTTACATCGATTAACACCAGGGAAAAACGTAAGTTTAAAAAACCACTAGGCGAAAACGTCATTCTTTGTCAGAACATTAATCCTTATCATGGAGAAGGAAACCATCTACAGGCTTCTCAAGCAATATTCACACTGAATAATAAATCATGTTGCTCTATACATTCTGATCAAATCTCGTCCACTTTGTTACTTCAATCTTGCTTGTGCCTAGGATCATGGAAACAAGTCGAACAGTGGGCATCTAAACAATAGATCAACTTCTAGGAACTGAACTACTCATTCGTGGTCTGCTAATCGCTGTTCGTGTATTTGTTCCTTTGCTTGTGACCTTCTCTCACTGCCACCCCTAGCCTGCAATAGAACACGATATCAAAATGTTGCATGTAACAGCGTCACTTGTGGACAAAGAAACTTTCTACTTTATCTAACTGCAAATAATGATACATGCTCCCTCCATCCAAAAAGAATGATGTTAGAAAAATGTTCAGAAGGGTGAATTAAAAAGACGTGTGTAACCTCGGTTCAATTTGCATATAGAAAGCTAAGAGTGAATATTCTTGATCCATTTAACTCAACCTAACCATTACTATCACAAACACCATCGCCACCAACACCGGCAATCAAGCAACAGTGGGGGAAAACGAATGAAGGTGAAAAAGAGCGGTACCTCACTCGCCGGATATCGCATCTGAAGAAACCTGCAACCCCAAGAAAGTAATGCAGCTACCGATTGCAACAACATATGCCTTAATTTGAACACAACCTTGTCATAATATTCAATATTTCTGAAGCTTGTTCAGGAAATGAAGGGCATGCTTCCGTATACATTTATGTGGTACTAAAATGATTAAGTGCATAGCCAAAGGAAAGATGAATCATATGTCACATACTGGCAAAAAAAAAAACAACACACATGATTTGAAAAAGCTTCAGGCTGCCACTAGCAGAACATTTTCTAATCAAATATGCTATTTTTTTGGGAGTGCTAATTAGAGATACTAGCTGAGAGTTACAGAACTTGTTTAGCAGAACATATATGATCCTCAATCAGTTGGATGTATACTCCAGATGCAGTAGAAATAAGAAAAATAAAAAAGGAAAAGCATTTAAAAACAAAACTCAATAAAACAGCATCCATGGACCAGGAGTCAGTAGCAAGATTAAAAATATGCAAAGTAGGGAAGGGAATTGACATGATGAAGCAGCAGGTTGCAATAATGAAGTGTGCAACCAATTGGCAAGATACAGTGCTATCTATATTTAACGACAAGGGTCAAAACAACATAAATGATCTTGCAGCAATCAAAGTGGCAGACATAATTGGGCACTGAAATATTAGAGTACATAACCATGCACATTGATAGCAATGTTCGTCAGATCTTGGATTTATGAGCACATGAGTACAAATGTCTCACACAATCACTCGCACTAAGCATGACATAATCAACACTTGGAAACCTAAATTCAATAATATCAGACCTAGATATATTGCTAATAAAGATAGATATATGATAAATCAATACCGCATATTATACCCAAAATGTAATAGGCGCAATCTAAGAAGAGATAGTGAGATGCTTTGAGCAATTGTAATTCAGTAACAAAACGACATAATCACACCCTGATCTAGCCTTTACTGCATAAATTGAACTAGGAATTAACAAATATAAATACCAAGAAAACTGCAGCATGCAGGGCGCACCATTCAAGAACCACAACAAAATGTGTGGGAGCTGAAGTACAAACTGACAACAATGTGAACTAGGAGGTACCACCTGATGTTTTGCAAGAAGATGGTCCTGGCATTTAGCACCGGAACAGAAGGTGCTTTGCAAGAAATGTATGAATTGGAGTCGACAGAGGTTAGGAGTTTAATGACACATTATTTGTTGCGCGTCTGCTCATCACCCCAGCCCATCAATGGGTATCGGCACCAAGAGTCGATCTAGCCAGTTTCTAAACTTTCAGTATAATGAACCAGTTTCTAATGAGACAAAACCCTATTACAGAACATAAGGTTTGCTATTGCCACTCAAATGGACAAATTGGGAGGAAATGTTGAAAGCTGGTGGCCATGAATCAGAGCACAAAGGAGCCAAGCGTCCCTATCTCCAGAAAGGAGTCAAATCAGAATTGGTAATTAAGATAGTATTTTACTATGTTCTAGTATTCAGTTATGCTCTAACATTTTCCCAAAAAAAACATACTGTTGGATAAAAAAATTTATGTGCAATTTCAGAAATTGTCTGGGTCAAATCAGGATAAACTTAGAAAGTTCTTGGCAGTTAAGTGTTATCGAGGTGAAAATCTTGCCCATGTTCTAGTGCCTCAAATCTACATAAAGCAGAGCATTTTGGAGTCAGGATGCTTATCTTCGCAACAGGGGAATCAGTGCAGACTCATCCAAAGAAATCCTATACCTAGGGTATAGAATATAAATACCCTATATATAGCAAAATAGCAGTCTGAACCTTTGGCAGCCTGAACCTTATTAGGCAGCCTATTAACTGATCAAATTATACCAAAGCTCTGCTAGCATAAGTGAGCCATTCATTCTGGTAAAGTGGTAATCAAAGATGATGTCCAGTGTGAGCTGATCATTGGCGTGCCGTGCCAGCCAGTGATACATTGGAATATCCTTGACCTGAAATAGAAAACGACAATGCTACTCAGAGATTCGGAGTCTTTACAGCTGAAAATTGTAAGAGTATTACAACTGAAAGTGCAATTACTAAAAAAGCATTCTTCAATTTTATATCTGGGATAATTTGTATTGCAAACATGAATCTGTCAGCACGACTGCATCACAAAGGAAAATATATTCTCATATGGGAAATCCCTGCTAGTTTGATTAACACCAAAGATTTGGTTGCAAAACAGCAATTACTATGCAGTATGATTAGGACCAATCTCTGTTTTGGTTACGAGATAATTCTTAAATACATGTAATGGCTTGTGCCTAGCAAGAAAAAAAACATGCATCTCATAAGTCCGCATATAAATTACCTTTTGTCTGGCTCTGTCAGTGTATTTTCTAAATTAACAATTGTAAGTCATAATCACAATATTTCTAAATCAAAAGCTTCTGAACATTTGTAATGATTATAGCAAAGTAAGTTGACAAGAACATGTCCTGCAACACAGTTTGATGATGACCTGTCCCTACCCAAGCTCGTGGAACCTATAGACCATGAGTACATCCACCATGCTTGTAATGAACCAGTGGAACATGCCGATTTGTCTCTAATCTGCACGCATGAGAAATTGACGGCCAGAACCTTGAGCACCATATCTGCAGAGTTGCCACAGAATAGGTTCTGAACAGAATGCCATCTGCAGAGTTGCCACAGAATAGGTTCTGAACAGAATGCCATCTTTTTTGTTATATGTTAGTGCAGCAGTGCGACTTTAAGTCAACTCAAATAGCTTAGATCAAAACGTACATAATTGTATATGTTTTTATTTCTGCACTCACTATAGAAATTTGTTTTTAAACTGTTGAAGTCATGTCAATCTAGCCATTACAGTTCCATATAAAAGCACCTTTCATGCTGACACTAGTGTATAGTGCAATCAAATCTTAAGAGTGGTTCCACTGTGCCAGATATCTAAATTAAACAAAGGAAGAGAGATTACTAGCTGCCATCTCACTGGCACGATCAAACCATTCAAACAATTAGAAACCTTGATTTGGTAATATCAGCGAATACATACATATTCTAATGTACACATCAAAACAATACGCAAAGTTCAATATGAGCAATTTAAGAAGAAGAGATAATGACTGGACTTCAGAAAACTACCTAAAGGCTAGCTAAGTCAGCAAATTGTGCTAGGAACCTGGTCGCAAGTCCCATCGCTGAAAACTATCATAAATAAAATTACAAGCGTAAAGAGCTCAAAAATAATAATTAATTAGTTATTATTAGCATGAATTATACCGTCATTGTGAATGTCTGTCTAGAAATTTCAAAGTAATACATATGCATCAATTATTGAGCTAATAAAAACATGAATTATACATACCTTCATTTTGATGTTGCCGAATGGCATGTGAAGCTCACATGGGGTGCGCCGACAGATGTCATCCACAGGGTACCGTTGGCTATCGTCCACTTGAACTCCTTCTATTGCCCTTTGCTCTTTGGGGACTGCTGCGGAAGCACAACTGCTTTTGCAAGCAGAAGGATCCACTTGTACTAGAGGCAGTCCTCCAGATGGGGCCATCTTATTTACTACGGCGGCCACTCGCCGTTCAATCTCTGTTGTCCTATTTTCTTCATGTTCTTTAAGTCTTTGCTCTATCTCTTGGCACCGTTCCTCCTCTTCGCGCTCTCTTCTTCTTCTGTGGTTTCGATAGGTGGAAAAGTCTCCCCTGAAGGCAAATTTCCAAGGTACCACCCCGTAGCCCCTGCAACGTCCTGGGTGTTCTGGATTCTTGAGCGCCATAGTGAGCTCAACCATCTCTCTGTCAACCTTAACTCTGCCCGCTCTGACATCTTCAATTGTTTTCAATATTTCAAGTGCAGCCTCTCGTAACAAGGGTGGGAATCAAGGGTACCATCTTCTGAGTTAATTGTGCCTCCATGAGCATAATACCAATTCTTCACTCGCTCGGGCCACTCATAGACCGCTGGTATGGTACCTTGTGCGAGAAGGTCTTCTTCCATCTCCGCCACTTGGGAACTGCAAGTGCGTAACCACCTCGACCAAGATGATGGTCGTGCTCCTTCTTACCACGACTTTTCTTCCCTCGTGCACTCGCCTTGGCAAAATCTTCACTTTTCTTGTATTCCACAAAGGACGTCTAGTGTTCTTTTAACTTGGGATATTCAATCCAATTTGGAGTTCGATTCTTCTTGATATAATGTTTATCCAGTTGCTGCTTGAACTTCTGAAATTGTGTTGCCATCCTCGTGAGAGTCCAACGCTTCACATCATTTGGTTCAACGCCTTCAGGAAGTGTGAATTGTTTTAGGATTTCATCCCACAACAATTTTTTCACCGAGTCTGGAACTACGTGTGGATTATCTGCTTTTCCCTTCCATTCTCTGTAGCTGATGGGCACGTTGTCCCTTACAATGGCCCAGCACTGTGACACATACGTGTCCTTGATCTTTTTTGGAGCACATGGTTGGCCAACCTCTGACACTTCTGTGATATGATACATGACATGGCCGGTGAGTACTTGTGTACGCCCTCTCTTTGTCTTTTTTATGTTGAGCATGAAGCCTACAAGTTGCAGATTCGTTATTTAATTAATTATGTAAGAATTGAGGTTAGAGAAATAAGAACTATGAACTTAATGCATGATATATATATATATATTGTTGACGGTCGATTTCCGTCAACCAAGAGCACTTGTTACACTTTGGTTTGAGTTTTAAATTATAACTAACCCGCCACTAGGCATACTAATGATGTAACAAGTTCACACTTGCATGTGGCTTTTGGAGTTTATTATTTACGCAGGAAATCAAAGTTAAATAGGAGACTTTCGGGATAAGTTCATCAAGCACTTCAAGAGAAGATCATGAAGCCCGGCACAAGTCAAGACACATGATGAACATGACTCCAAATGGCCCAGGGACCGAAGCATGAAGCCATAAAACTCCAGGGATCTAAACAGAAGATGCTGAAGCTTGCGCGACAAGGAGCTCTATCTAAACCGTGGAGAAGACGACGTCAAGGGCCCACATGCAGAAGGGGGCAAGTCAACAATCTACCGAGAAGTGTCGGGGAGCGAGACGGGGCCGAACCGGGCTGAAACGGGCCTGGGCCGGTCGACCAGGCCGGCCGGCCTAGCCTGTTCTGAGCCCGGTTCGCGACGCCCTTTAACCTAGGTGCTCCTCTATAAATAGCCTCTGCCTCCGTCGGCCGCCATATCCATCCATTCATCAGAAAGCCGCCGACACGAAGGAGAAGCACTGGAGGGAGACGATGGCCACCGCAAGTCTTCAAAGTTGTCTAGGAGATGGCCTAGGCCTACCCTAGCCGCCATGACCGCCCTGCGTGGTTGTGCCATGGTGGAGTTCCGGAGCTAGTTGACATCATCGATGGTATGTACTCGGTGGTGGTGACCAAAACGCATCTACTATGTGAGTAAAGCAATTCATGTCATCCGATCTGTTAGCGACTCGATTCCTCCTTTTACGATATTGTGCTTTCTTGGGTTTGCTTTATTTCAATCTATTGCTAAGGATAGATTGCTTAGGGTGCTCTTGTAGCCATGGTGGCTAGAGGTGCATACCGGATTTACCAAGGAGTGCAACGCGTTCTTAACGAACGTGCTCCCGTGAGCCAACCGCACAATATCCTTGCGTCGTGACAGTACGGTGGAGGAGAAAGGCGGAGCCGGGCTAGGGTTTGACCGGAGGATAGAAGTTTAAAGACGGCTTTAGATGAGATACATGTTGCTTTTGCTCTTTTGACTAGAACTACAACTAGATGACGATAGGCCCTAGTTACCCTTGCTTGCTCTTTCTTGTTGCCTATGTTATGGATGTGATCAACCTTGTGCTATCATATACATATCTCTTAGGTTTACCTTTGTATGCAATCAACACTTAATATTAGGTTAGTTTGGCTAGACTAGGTAGAGAACCTTAGCGGTTTGCTTTCGATCCTTGGATTGACAAACCTTGGGGACCCTCCTTGGTGAAAAAGACACCAAGTCACCCGCACGCTTGCGGTGAACTTCAACACGGTTTTGAACCGTCAACAAGCCCTTTTTCTGGCGCCGTTGCTGGGGATCGGCAACACTACGTGAAAAACTCACTTTGGTAACGGGCATAGATTGCCTTTCGTAACGGGCAAAGCGCCCGTTACCGATCAAGTGTTACAAATGAGCCAAGAAAGGTAACGGGTAGATGCCCGTTACTGATAAGACATATTCGTAACGGGCATAAAACAACGACCGTTACCATAATTAGCCACCATTCACGTGAAATGGCTGTTTCTCTGGGCCCACAGGGAACTTTTGTAACGGGCACCAAAACACACCCCGTTACAGTAGCTCAATATCGGAGACGCCTTCTGTGTACCTGCGTCTCCTCTATCTTGACGAAATGAGATGCGTCTATTTCACGTGTGTCTCAGCGCATCTAGGATTCGTAACGGGTATGAAACAACAACCGTTACCATAACTAGTCACCGGTCACGTGAAATGGCTGTTTCTCTGGGCCCAGAGGGAACTTTGGTAATGGGCATGAAAACAGAGCCCGTTACTGTGAAATCAACATCAGAGACGCGTGCCGTGAACCTGCGTCTCCTCTGTCTCGACGAAATGAGACGCATCTGTTTCCACGCGCGTCTGCTTCCTCTCGATTAAAGGAGACGCGTGCTTTCAACCTGTGTCTCCTATATCTCGATGAACGGGCCATGTCCTGGGGCCCACCGGTCAGGACTGGTAACGGGCTTTTACACTGCCCGTTACATTGTTGGCATGTTTGTAATGGGCATTCCGAATGAAGCCCGTTACTCACTGATTAGTGTTTGTAACGAGCTTTAATTAACGCCTGTTACAGATACGTAGGCCACCCCTACAGTAACCTGCCCGCTTGCCGGCTGCATCCTGGAACCAGCCAGCATTTGGCAGCCATCAGGGGCTGCATCCTACCATCCTGGAACCAGCCATGATATGGCAGCCACCACAGCAAGGAGACATCACAAACACATTCTCACATCACAGATATAGGCAAGCAAGATCACATTTATAGACAAGCAAAAAGATCACATTTATAGACAAGCTAGGATCGATCACATCAAGTTTCAAGTTACTCTCATCAGGGCTTGTTTGGATGGAGTCATGAGAAAACTGCCTGAACCAGGCAGCATCTGACCCCAACCAAGCAAGCCAAGCAAGTTTCTCAGGCAACAACACCTGACTAAAGAAGACTGAATGAGTTTCAAGTTTCTGGCTACAATGAACTCACGGTGCACCATTGTAGAAGTTGCCCTTTCGGTCGATGGTCTCCTTAAGAATGTACTCGCACAGCATCTCCCGGACACGCTTTAGATCTTCTGTGGAAACATCTACAACAGATTTGAAATCTTGCAAAATACAATCATTTATGAGAATACAAGTAGAAATCAGTTTCTAAAATCAGATGGATAATATGAGCAGAGACAAGGTTGAGCATTATTATCTACTTACAGCAGCCTTCTTAATGTCAGGTATGTCATCGAGTAGTCTTAACATATGCAATGCCACATGGAATCCACACAAAGAGGACCCCCATGGCTGCTGAGCACACTGCATCGAGGTACCAAAATGACAAGTTAATGCAGTAGCAAATAGGTAAGAAGGGACCATAAAAAAACCTTAGTCTTACAGCGAGATTTGTTTTGTGCTTGAGTATGGCTTTTGGCTTTTTTTCTTTCCTTTCGTCACTCCGTCCTGTGCATGTTCACCAAAGGCCCTGCATGATCAGCAATACCGATCAGAAACTCTAAGAGATTGAATTTTTGTGAACAAAACCTACAAATACTGTACCAAAGGCCCTGCATGGTCAGCAATACCAATTAGAAACACTAAGAGATTGAATTTTTGTGAACAAAACCTACAAGATACTGACCAGTCCACAACAGGTTTGAGGTCTGAGAACTTTAGCGGGGGATGTTGTTTAGCAGAATCTAGATACCAAACCTCTTTGAACTTCATACAGATGATCACTGTTACCCAGTGGCTAGTGCAGTAGGCACCCACCACGTAGTCGTTGTTCATTGCATTTGAGATTGCTTTGGTAACAAGGCGAGAATGCTGAGAAATATTTGTGGAAGTAAACAAATCTGGATCTAAAAACCCAACACTGATCTGCATCTCCGCTGCCTTGTCCATCATTTTCCTACAAAAAATCAAATTGTTAGCATGCATGAACTTTGTGGTCAAAATTAAAGAAATATCTTTTTAGGTTTTAAGGGACTTACAATGTCCACAAGCTCAAGAAGGTAACATCCAGAGAAGCCAGGGTTATAAGGTTATACACGCTACTGAATGCAATGTTTAACATTAAAGCACCACCATCACCTTTAAAGTAGTCTTGATCCACCTTTGCTGGGAAGGCAAGTTTATCCTTACTGTGTTCCATGAAGTAAGCATGCAACCTAGCACAATTTGGTCCAGCAGCCTCTAAGTTTGCTTCTGACAACATAGGTGCACCAAGCTTGTATTTTGGTCGTTCCTGTTCTGTCCCAATAATACAGTTAAGAATCTCATCTTTAGACAAAGGTTTCCTGGCCTGGTTCCCCGTCTGCAGTGGAGATTGCCTGGGCTCCTCCTCCTGTTGCAGAGGCTGCTGTGCATGTTGCATCTGCTGCTTAGGGGGAGATTGCCTGGGCTCCTCCTCCTGTTGCAGAGGCTGCTGTTTCGTCTGTTGCTTATCCTCATGTTGCAGCTGCTGCTTAGGCGTAGTTTGCCTGGGCTCCTCCGACTGTTGTCGACGCTCCTGCTGCTGGAGAGGCTGTTGTTTCGTCTGTTGCTTATCCTCATGTTGCAGCTGCTGCTTAGGTGGAGTTTGCTTGGGCTCCTCCGGCTGTTGTCGACGCTCCTGCTACGTAGTTTTGCTGATCTGCTGCTGCTACTGCTACTGTTGAGCCTTCTCTTGCTGACACTGAGCTCCAGTACCTCCATCTGATGTTGTACCCCTGCTACCTGTTGCGGCTTCAGGGTTGGGATGTCTCGTCATGGGTGGTATAAGGATCCTGTCCTTTGGCCATTGGATCTTTTGAACGAGAGCCTCAGCTAGGGTTGCTATGTCACCCCCATCAATTGGTACAGGCAGAGAGTAGTGACCCGCATTGGCCCACACATAAGTAGGTTGCACCACAACATACCCATCCTGCACCGGTACTGAATGGCAAGCCTTTTGAAATGGAAAGACTTTCGCTAGTGCGAGCTCCACATTAATCCCGGTGCCATCCAAAAGGCTGCACGCGGTTGGCTCTGTCAGCTTATCTATTGTGTCCAGCATAGGTGATCGACTATCACTGTGCACTTGATTCGCTTCGTCACCGTTGGCATTCCAATGATCTTGCTCTCTGCCACACGCATCTTCCTCGCTGTCATGCGCATGTTCTTCCTCGCGGTCATGCGCATCTTCTTCCTCGCTGCCATGCACATCTTCTTCCTCGCTGCTACTGACAGGTGCTGGTAATTGGGAAGGAAGAAGTACATTTTTCGGTATTTCGATGCCTGATAGTCTTAGAGCATGGACAATTGATTTAAATGTTATGTCCATCATATCATGAGCATCAGACCTCTTGTTCCTCTTCTTCCTGTACATTCCAGTGAACTCTTCACCAAACCCTTTACCCCAGCCAAGTGAACTAGACACGCCTCGGACCCGACCTCGATGCTCTGGAGTCTCAAGTGCTGCGGTGAGGATATCATCCTCCCTAACCCCAGAGAAAGAACCATCGCTACCCTGAGCTGCAAGTGTTTTCACCCTATCTGCTACCCCCACCACCGCAGGGTTACTGAATGTTATGCCCCCGCTTCCTTCACTAGTATTCTTCCTCTTCTTCCCTACCCTTGCCCGCAGATAAGGTCTCGAACGTCCAGGAAATTGGCCCCAAGGGTTCTGTTTTCCTTCTGCAGCTAGCTTTGCATCCTCCTCCTCCCACTCTTTCCTTTTACCACGATAACCTTTTCTGCCCGTCTTGTGTGGCTTATTATGTAATGCTCTCTTTTGTTTCATCTCCTGGCTCAATTGCTGAAATGAAGGAGAATTGGTTTCCTGCACAAACATGTCCCAGTCTTGTTGCTGCAAAAAGGCATGCTTCACAAAGGGAGTCTCCTCTTCGCTCACATATTTTTTTCTTAAATGGGCCTTGAATCGCCGTTGCAAGGTTCCAATCTCTGATATAGCTGCCTTAACTGCCTTCTTGCGAACAGATTCTTCCAGATTGGCTGGGTAATCTAGTTTTTCCTCTAAAACTGTGAACAGATGGTCCTTCTCAATTGGTGAGAGATCATCAACCACCTTGTTGATTGACACCCTCTCCCGAGCAATGAGACCACAGACCAATACAAATCTATCCCTCGCAGCATCTGGGGTAGGCCAAAAATTGGCATCAAGTCCAGTTGCAGTCAACTTGTCTTCTGGCCATTTGGTTTGTGTCCTTGACCCGCGGGATCGAGTACTACTCGCAGCAGTCTGTGCTGAGTGACCCTGTGAAGAAGGTTCACCGACGATGGGCTGTGATGATGCACTGGAGGTAGAGGAGTTTGTTGTTGTGGGAGACTGCATAGATGATATGTCAGGTTGTCAGTAGAGCAACATAAGCAAGACTGAAAATCTAAACAAAATTCTTATTAGATAAATTCGTTTTCTCTGATAGGAAAAATAGCTGATATTACACTAGAACTCATTACAAGTCGTAAATAAAATCAGCATAGACATACACAGTTCATATTTTACTTAATTAGCATACAGGGATAGGTGCTAACCATTTTGATAGAGACACAACAATATGCTTATATATCAAAGCAGAGAATAAATTCCTTCAACTGCTTCCTTGTCCAACTTCAGCAGCGATGGATTGTGTGTTCCATGTGTACATGCAACAAGAGGATAAAGCAATGGTCATGACATTATATATGACAGTAGTGAAACAACACTCACAACACATCATGACACCAACAATAACAATATATATGACAGTAGTGAAACAATTAACACTCACAACAAAGCATAAGACAGTCTAGTTATCACTACATTATAAACCACTACGATGCAATTCTCACTGACATTATGTGGCCATCAGAATTAAAGTATGCAAACAGGTCCAAAGCATAACTGTCGATCTGGTACATTCAAAGCATAGCAGAATTAAAGTATGCTAACATCCTTTATGCTTTTCATGCATTTATAGTGCAAAAATTGTAGCACCAGGAACATGAAAATGAATTTCAATAGTTCATATAACTTCATCTGTTAGCAACAATTTATTCAAACAGACTTGGAGCAACAAAATCCATCCATCAAATCCACAGTCAATCAATTGAAGATGAACTATTAAGGCATGTCTCCCTAATCCACCTTGACATGAATATATAGCAGATTGGGTGGACTACATTATAAACCACTGCGATGCAATTCCCACTGACATTATGTGGCCATCAGAATTAAAATATGCTAACAGGTCCAAAGCATAACTGTCGATCTGGTACATTCAAAGCATAGCAGAATTAAAGTATGCTAACAGGTCCAAAGCATAACTGTCGATCTGGTACATTCAAAGCATAGCAGAATTAAAGTATGCTAACATCCTTTATGCTTTTCATGAATTTACAGTGCAAAAATTGTAGCACCAGGAACATGAAAATGAATTTCAATAGTTCATATAACTTCATCTGTTAGCAACAATTTATTCAAATAGACTTGGAGCAACAAAATCCATCCATCAAATCCACAGTCAATCAATTGAAGATGAACTATTAAGGCATGTCTCCCTAATCCACCTTGACATGAATATATAGCAGATTGGGTGGACTACATTATAAACCACTGCGATGCAATTCCCACTGACATTATGTGGCCATCAGAATTAAAATATGCTAACAGGTCCAAAGCATAACTGTCGATCTGGTACATTCAAAGCATAGCAGAATTAAAGTATGCTAACAGGTCCAAAGCATAACTGTCGATCTGGTACATTCAAAGCATAGCAGAATTAAAGTATGCTAACATCCTCAATGCTTTTTATGAATTTACAGTGCAAAAATTGTAGCACCAGGAACATGAAAATGAATTTCAACAGTTCATATAACTTCATCTGTTAGCAACAATTTATTCAAATAGACTTGGGGCAACAAAATCCATCCATCAAATCCACAGTCAATCAATTAAAGATGAACTATCAAGGCATGTCTCCCTAATCCACATTGACATGAATATATAGCAGATTTGGTGGCCAAGGAGAGAGAGGGCGTTGGGGGTTCAAGAAGGACTAACCTCTGTCGCGAATGAAGTAGTTGTTCTCGTGATGGTCGGAGGGGCCGGATCCACGTCGGCTCGTGGCCTGAGGTGGCCGGCTCGTCATCGTGGCCGGGGATGACGGATCCACGTCAACCATCTTTAGGTTGGCCGGGAAGACGTCCGCACGCCAGTAACCGCGTCCTCATCACCGTCGTCACGCAGGGAGCGGTGGGGCTGGAGAAGAGCAGGGCTGCGGTGGGGAGAGAGCGGCGAAGGCGAGCGGGGAGAGTGGCGGCGGAGGTGGGGAGAGTGCGGGCATTGTGGATCTATCTAGCGAGGAGCCGAATATGAACGGCGCGCGTAACTGTGTTTAAGGAAATTACTGGCGTGCCCTTGACGGCTTTGTGCTGCAATTGGAATTCCGTGGGCATTATAGTCAATATACGTGGGAAATTTTGAGCAGCCCGCGCACGGTTTGCCTGCTGACGCTGACGCGTGGGCCAATGTCATAGGCGACGATGGTTAGTAAACCCGCATCGCCTTTGTTGGCAGTTGGGTTCGGCGGGCGGGCAGCGGTTATCTTTTTATTTTGGCTGCTGACGCTGACACGTGGGCCAGCCACTATTTTTTTCGAATGAAACGTGCTTCCCTAAAATATTAGAGCCCATAAAACAGCACCTAAAAATCATAAAAATACGAACAATTCGTATTTGGACATTTACTATTTGAATAAAATATCAACAGTCACACTTGTGTGCCCAAGATTCTTAGAATTCGTTTTTACATCCCATGTTAATGATGTAATAATTCTACTAACATCTAGTGTGCTCTAAAAAATCTACAAATTGACTTGCCAACATAATTTGGGTACCTAGACTTGTCTTCAAAATTTCAAATGGTTTCGATGAAGGAATAATATACTTGTGTACAAATATCTACATCTCTCACATAGTTTCCTAGAATGTTCCTTGAACATTGAAGTTTTCCACACTTTGCAACATGTTCGAACTCATATGCATTTGAACACTTAACAAAACCTTGTGGTTCACCTTAAGATTACCAAAATGCAAAGTTTCATTACAGGAGGTGTGGAAAACAAATATTATTTATATGTTGTACTTACATAGAATAAGATAAGGCATATAAACATTGTTCAAGAAACGGAATATACACTAAACAATGAAAATAATGAAAACACGGTGATTTTAGAAAACTGTAGAAAAAAATAATCAAATTTGGACTAATTACGACAGAGAAATACATGTTACAAAATTTGATTGCGGATTAAAAAGAGAAATGTCGTCGGCGACGCGGGACGGATAAATTGTTCTTCATTCTCCAATAGAACAAAGGAGGAAGCAGAGGGCACTGCCGCCCCCGCTGTGCCCGCTTCGGCGGTTTTGACACCCAAGAGGGCATCCCAGGCCTCGTCGGCGGCAAATGAGACCACCGCAACCTTCGATTTGACTCACAAACGTGACAAATCAAATATTATCTATCAAAAACCGATTAAAAACCGACATCCTGATAAAATCAAATCCGCGTTTAGTAATATCTAATAATTTACATTCAAGATAGATAATGTTCATTGATGCTTGCGCCTACATCTCGATGTTCATCCTGCTGACGGCGTACTCCACGGCGGGGTGGAAGCTACACGTCCAGAGGTCGAACTCATGACGGATGCGACACTCGGCGCTGCAGTAGTGGATGATCTCTTTGGTATCCGGCCTGTAGTGCCTACATCCTGCTGCCCAAATGCAGATGTGGGGATTCTGGACGGGCAGCAACGGAATGTCGTCGTCGCCGTCATCAAGCCAGTACCACCACGCAATGTTGATAAGATCCTGGTTGACGAGGTAGCGCAGCCGCCGCAGGTTGTGGTTCTTCCACCGCCCGTCAGGGGGCGACGGGCCGCCGCTGATTTCCTGGAGCAGTGCCATGGCTTCGGGGTCCGTCGGGTTGCAACGGTACTTCAGCATCGCTAAGAAGTACTTGGCACCGGAGTCTTCAGCAGCGGCATCTCCGATGAGCTTCAGACCCTTATCGGGGTTCCGCCGCCTCATCAACCTCTCCATCCCCTCGAAGCATAATGCCTCCGGATGATTGGCCTCGCGGAAGCGCCGCTCAAAGCACGACCTGACGTAGAGATTCTTGCACACCCGACGAAGATAACGCAGCGACACGTGCAGTAGTACCTCATCGGAGTCGCAGATGCACCGGAAGGTGCCGCAGATTTTATTGCGAAGGTTCAAAAAATGGAAGACGGGCTCATCCTTGATGGAGTGGATGATGATCTGGGTGACAAGATCATTTGGCAGCAGCTGCATCAAGCACACCACGACCATCAAGGAGAAGGGGAGGAAATAGAAAAGCGACGGGGTTTGGAAATTGAAAGGCGACAAGGGTTGAAGTTGAAGGCGACGAGGGTTGAAGTTGGCGACGAGGGATGAAGTTGGCGACAAGGATTGAAGTTGAAGAAGGCGACGAGGGTTGAAGTTGAAGAAGGCGCCTCGGCCATGTAAAACAATAAATGGAAATTGAAAAGGCGCCGCAGTTTGGCTACTGCCGTTGACGAGTGGGCCCGACATCATTGCCCCTGCCCCTTCTCCTTCCCGCGTAATTGAAAGGCGACGCGTGGTTTTGGACGGTTTTGCGCCTGAAACGGAGCCCGATGCGCAATTGAGTGGCACGTACTGGCAGTAATGGAGTAGTGGGTGGGGGCAGAGGCGCCTGACGGTTCCGCGTCTTGTCAATATAACTCCCTCGGCTTCCCCTACTTTCCCCTCCTTCTTCCATAAGCTTATCATCTCTTTCGCTTCTTCTTCCTCCTCACGATCCACCACTACAAATCTTCGGTCACCGAGAGAAGGAGGAGATGGCATCGAGGAGCCCGCCACCGTCGAAGCGGGGATGAAGGGAGGACGACGACGACGAAAGCCGCCGTCGGAAGAAGTTGGAGAAGGGGAAGGAGCCGGCGACCAAGGACGCCGACGAGGAACCATTCTTCGACGACACTAAGTTTGCCGTCGACCTGCTCAGGAGCACCTTCAGAAAGCTTGAAGATGTTGGCACGGCCTTCGACATCAAGGCGCATCATGATGTGTACAAGGACCCGAGCATGAAGGGTCTCGCCTTCAGGATCCACGGGTTGGCTGAGAAGCTCGAGAACCTCCCCGTGGTCAAGCGGGCTGCCCGCCGCCACTTCGTTTTCGACGACGGCGGCTCCGACGGCAGCCACGGCGGCGACGACGGCTCCGATGGCAGCCACGGCAGCGACGACGGCGTAGACCGACTAAATGATAGACTCCTGCTTGGTCGAACTGCTTAGGTTGTGTGTGTGTGTTTGTGTTCGTCAGGTTGTTGAACTGCTTAGTTTGTTTCTAGATCATGAACTGCTAAGTTAATTAGTTTGGTTGTTTGATTTTGTTTGCTTAGTTAATTAGTTTGGTTATTTGATCCATCCACGTCTCCTATGATATGTGTTCTGTTGTGATGAACTGGAGATCTGTTGAGATGAATTAGATATTAGAGACAATGGATAGTCATTGCCGACGCGGGTTAGCCTGCTGACGCTGACGCGTGGGCCAGTGTCATTGGCGACGATGGTTAGTGAACCCGCAGGCAACGGTTATCTTTTTTATATTGGCTGCTGACGCTGACGCGTGGGCCTGTCACTATTTTTTTTGGAATGAAACTTGCTTCCCTAAAATATTAGAGCCCATAAAACAGCACATAAAAATCATAAAAATATGAATAATTCGTATTTGGACATGTAGTATTTGAATAAAATATCAACAGTCACACTTGTGTGCCCAAAATTCATATATTTCGTTTTTACACCCCATGGTAATTATATAATAATTCTAATAACATCAAATTTGCTCTAAAAAATCTACAAATTGACTTGGCAACATAATTTGAGTACCTAAACTTGTCTTCAAAATTTCAAATGGTATCGATGAAGGAATAATATACTTGTGTACAAATGTCTACATCTCTCACATAGTTTCCTAGAATGTTGCTTGAACATTGAAGTTTTCCACACTTTGCAATATGTTCGAACTCATATGCATTTGAAAACTTAACAAAACCTTGTGTTCACCTTAAGCTTACGAAATGCAAAGTTTCATCACTAATGGTTGTGTAAAACAAATATTATTTGTATGTTGTACTTACAAAGAACAAAATAAGGCATATAAACATTATTCAGCAAACAGAATATACACTAAACAATAAAATTAATGAAAAGTTGGTGATTTTAGAAAAATTTAGAAAAACAATATCAAATTTGGACTAATTACGATGAAGAAATACTTGTTACAACATTTGATTGCAGATTAAAAGGAGAAATGGGAACTGTTCTTCATTTGAATAGAACTGGGCCCCACAGTCATTAGCGACGCGGGGCTGATAACCCGTGTCGGCTTTGCTGCTCTTCCAAAATTTTACACAGATAATTCGAGCAACATACAAACGCTAATCTACTACTGATTTCCTATTCCAATACTCCGTTCGAACTTCACCATTTCGCAGCGGAGCATACAGTCTTCGCTGTAAAACAGAGAAATTCGAGGCCATCCTTTATCCACGCCGCAGCAGCCGCCATTGCCTGCGCACGGCTGATCGCCGCGCACCTGTGCCGGAGGCAGCAGCAAAGGCAGACACCCCTCGTTGCTCTGCCATCTCGACGTCGTACTGCCGCCGCCCGCGACCCGCCTCATGTACCGCTTCGCGGTGTCGTCGACGGCGGCACCGCCATTGTCTCTGTAGAGCAAGATGGCGTATAGATAGGCCGCCGCATCGTGCCCACCCTCGGCGGCGCGCCGGAGATCATTGCATCCCCTATTTTCCATGAAGACGGCTTTGATCCCGGAGAAGAAGCAAGCCTCCGGATTCCCGAGATCGGTCAGCATAGCAAGGAATGCTTTGTAAGTGGTGGGGTCCCACACCCAAGAAATCTCATCTCATATCCCCTCTATCGACAAACGCCGGCCGAGGTCACCGTGGCCGCACATGCGGCGCATGGTCGAGCAAGTACCGCGTAGGCTGCGGAGGTCAGCCAAGGGCCGCTCCGAGGTCGCACCGACGCACGCCGCAATCTCAATGCGGAGGTCTTGAGGGAGGTCCAGCAGCGATGACGACGACGGCTGGTGCCGCCTGCTTCTTCCCGGCATGCTATTCATCTCCGGCCGGGAATGGTGACGATGAGGAGTAGGCAGTTGCTGTTTTTCGCGGGTAGATGAAAGGGCAGGGGATCTAAATTATTTTGAAGGGGAAGATACAGCAGATTTGTTTCCAAACACGGTTTAAGTAAGCAATGGAGACGACGTTTGGCTAATCCGCGTATCCTTAATTCTCCATTGCAGACGACGTTTGGTTAATCCGCGTATGCTTTAATTCTACTCCCTCCGTCCCAAAAAACATGCAGTTATGGGAAACGTGCCAGTCAAACTATTACAACTTTGACCAAGTTTATAGCAAAAAAATATTAGCATTTATGTCTTGAAATAACTTTTTTATAAAAAATATACTCCTCCAGATGTGAGAATTGCATGTTTTATTTTGTAATTGTTAGTAGTTTTTTCATATAGTTTGACTCCTCGGGATGTGAGTACATTGGAGACGATGTTTGGTTAATCCGCGTATCATTTAATTCTACATTGGAATCACTACCTCTGCTCTCAGCCATTGACTGGGCAACAGTTTCCCCATTGACCGGATCTTGGGAACCTTCTCATTTCCTGTGCTCTTGATCTTATCCCTTCCTCTCTTTTTTTACAACCAATGTTATCCCTTCCTTGTTTTTGCTATAAAAAGGCACCGACGCCTATCGGTCCTCCTCACTTCAAGTTGCTTCCTTCTTCTCTAGATCTAGATCTAGCTATGGTTCCTTCTTGTGATACAATAAAGTGAGTCACTTGCTTCCTTCTTCTCTAGATCTAGATCTAGCTATGGCACAAAGAATAGATCTTGTAGGGCGCAAGCTTTTGCTTTTCTCTCTTCTTCCTCCTCCTCGATCTCTCAGTTGCTAGAAGAATTCTTGTGATATGGGTGATTGGGTTGCTCATCCCTCTAGCACAGCTGCTAGAAAAATCCTTGTGATATATCAGCTGTGTCGGGGGAAGGTAGCCCAGAACCTCCTGGCATCAGGAAGAACAAGCCGACGGAAAGCCAGAAACATTATGCTGCAGCTTTTCCATCACGCTTGGGCTTCCTTTTGCTTTCCCTCCTCCAGGAGGAGGATTTTTGAAGGGATATGTTTCCACCCTCTCTGTATCTTTCTCTTGTGCTCACTTGTAAGCATGAAGAAGAAGCCAGAATCTGGAGCATATCTCGTCATGAAGAACAAGCCGAAGGCGAGCAAGATCGACCTGCGAGCAAGATCGACATGCGAGCAAGATCGACCTGCGAGCAAGATCGATCTGTGTGTGTGATTTTGCATATCTCTTCATGAAGAACAAGCCGACGGAAGTATATCTCTTTTGCTTAGTTTAGATCTATGTTCCTCATCCTGGTAGTGCCTAGTGATGATGAACATAGATGGCCGCTTTGTAACCTTCTGATGTATCAATGATGACTGTAATCTGTGTGTGTGTGATTTTGCATTTCAAGAGACATGCTTGTGTGATTATCTATGTGCAGTACAATTTTTTGTATGATTTACCTACTCACTTGCAAGCATGAAGAATAACAAGCCGACGGGGGCTGGCTAATCCATGTCTCTTTTGATGTAATCTGTGTGTGATTTCGCATATCTTGCCCATAACAAAGGCGATGCGGGTTCGTTAATCCTCATCTCTTGCCCGTAACAAAGGCGACACGGGTTCGTTAATCCTTGTCTCTTACCCGTAACAAAGGCGACACGGGTTCGTTAATCCTCGTCTCTTGCCCGTAACAAAGGCGGCGCGGGTTGGCTAATCCTCGTCTCTTTGATATTAACGCCCGTTACTGAACTGAAGCAGCCTGCAACATACTTACTGAACTGAAGCAGAATATAAACAGAATATATATAGTATCTTAGGCAAAATATATTACAAGCAGGATTCAAATTCCACCACATCCCATATATTACAAAAAGGATTCAAATTCCACCAATACATCGCATCCTTTATATTACAAAACGGATTCCATTTCCACTAATAGACACAACCTCCGGCATTACAAAAAGGATTCAGCAGAAATCAGGCTTGCTTTTTCTTCCTCGATTACTGTATATGGATTTTTTCACTATGGTCGCTTCGCAAGTACGGTGTTTTGTTAGTTCCCAAGAGTCGGGGCTTGTATGAAGTGTCAAAGGATGGAATTTCGTCAAACTGGTTGTATTCCTCCTCCTCAACAACATTTTCAACCCCAACAATCCTTTTTTTTCCAGGCATAACCACATACCAGTTCTTCTTTGCAAGGTCAGGTACATAGAACACTTGCTCAACATCGTTGGCGAAGACAAACGGTTCGTTTTTGTAACCAAAGACCCGGAGATCAACACTAACATAACCATATTTGTCCTTGCTCACAGCTCTCTTCCCATTGGTGACCCATCTACACCGAAACAAGGCTACCTTCAATCCTACATAATCAAGCTCTCATATCTCCTCTATTTGACCATAATATGTGTCTGTCTCCGTGTCATCATCATCATGACTGTCGTCGACGACGGCCCGTACATGCACACCACTATTTTGATAGATGCTCTTTTTATCCTGGGCCATGGTGAAGAATGTGTATCCATTGATATCCATTGCTTGGTATCTTGTAACAGTGAATAATGGCCCCGCTGCTAGATTCCTTATCTCGTCGGTAATTACAGCATTATTGCTGCATGTCTCGACATAATCTCGGAGCCACCTGCTGAAACCTTGCATGTGCATCTTTGCAAGCCAAGCCCTACCACGGTTAGGGTTGTCTTCACGTAGTTGTCGTTTGTGCTCATTGGAAAACGGTGTAATTAGGTGCAGCCGTTGTATCACGGTGAAATGAGCCTTTTGGAAGGCATTTGGTTCCGGAGTGACTGACTTTTTCCCCAGGGGCCCAACACCTGAAAGCCTACCTTCATGCCGTGAGCGAGGCACACCAATGGGGTTTTGTGGGTCCATATAACCCCTGGCCCACTCCACTGCTTCGATGGTCTCGTAGCCACGAACAATGGCTCCCTCCAGAAATAACCGGTTATGTACCAATGATTTCAGGAATCCATAGAACCTCTCATATGGAAACATCTGATGAAGGTACGATGGGCCAAGGAACCAGATTTCCCTCGCGAGGTGTGCTGTTAGATGCAGCATGAGATCAAAGAATGATGGTGGGAAGGTAGCTTCAAGCAGGCATAGGGTCTCGAAATGCCTCCTCTCTAAGTCCAATAGTTTTTCCTCATCAATCACCTTCTGTTCTATTGCATTGAAGAATAAACACAAGCCCGTGACCGCGTCGCGAACCAGTTCTGTCTTGATACCTCTAAGTGCAACAGGAAGAAGAGCTGTCATCAACACATGGCAATCATGAGATTTCATCAAGTTGAAATTCATTTTCATGTCCTTCACCGACACTAGCCTCTTGAAGTTTGATGAGTAGCCTGAAGGTACTTTCAAATCATGCAAAAACTGACAGAATTCTTTTCTCTCTGCCTTTGACAAGGTGGTTGCAGCAACGGGAAGGTTCGTCCCCGTCTCTGTTTCCTCTGCATAGAGCTCCGGCCTAATGCCCAGTTCTTTAAGATCCCCCCTTGCATTTTTATGATCTTTTCCTTTGGACTTCTGTTGTAGCAACGTTCCACAAGTAGCTTCACACACATTCTTCTTGACGTGCATGTTGTCAATCGAATGACGCACATCCAACATCGGCCAATACTCTAGCTCCCATAGAATTGATTTCTTGTTCCACATTCCTTCTTCTTCTTCTTCTTCACCATCTCATTTCTTTCTTTTGCCAAGGGTTTTTTCAGTCAGTTTGGGTAACTCCTCGATAGTTTTGACGTCCTTGACTTTCAAGTGGACCAGATCTCCAGTCACATGAACGACGCCTCTCGATTCTCCTTTTCCCCATTAAACTGACAATCCATGGCCCGGTATGGATGTTTCTTGCCAAGGAAACGACGGTGCCCCATAAATACGTATTTCTTTGAATGTCTTAGCCATACTGCGCAAGTATCTTCCAAGCAGTGTGGGCAAGCTACACCTTTCCTTTTACTCTGGCCAGAGAGGTTGCGATGAGCCGGGTTGTCGTTGATGGTGGCGAACAACATGGCATGCATTGTGAACTCCTCACGCTTGTACTCATCCCAAACCTCTGGCACACCAGGCTTCCACAGTATCTTCAAGTCATCAACTAGTGGCCTCAAGTAGACATCAATACGGTCGCCAGGTTGCTTTGGCCCGGAGACCAATAATGTCAGCATCATATATTTCTGTTTCTTGCATAGCCAAGGTGGAAGGTTGTACAACGACAGCACGACAGGCCAGGTGCTATGTGTTGAGCTCTGGTTACCGAATGGGTTCACGCCATCTGTGCTCATAGCAAACCGTATGCTCCTTGCGTCTTTGTCAAACCACGGAAAGTGGTTATTAATGTTACCCCATTGTGCTGCATCTGCGGGGTGCCTAAACTTGCCATCTTTCTTAAGCTCCTTTCGGCCTTCGTCATGCCAACACAAGAGTTGGGCCTCCTTTCGTGTTGTGAACCATCTTCTCAGCCGAGGAATGATGCAAAAATACCATGCCACCCTCACAGGAGCCCCTCTGTTAGCCTTCTTCTTCTTGCCTCTGATCTCGCCGGGCTCGTTCTCGTCATCAGCATTATTATCATCTCCACCATCCTTTTTCCTCTTGTACCGATCATAGCCACACTTGGGGCACTTGTCAAGGTCTGCATAAACTCCACGGAACAATACACAACTGTTCTTGCATGCATGGATTTTTTCAACCTCTATTCCCAGAGGACAGATTATCTTCTTCGCCTCATAGACAGACTCTGCTATTTGGTTTCCTTCAGGTAGCATGTCTCTAAGCACATCCAATAGATGTTTGAAACTTTTATTGCTCCAACCATGATCTGCCTTAAGCTGCAGAAGTTTTAGATCACCAGAAAGGCGAGAGTACTTCTGGCAATCAGGATAGAGGGGTTTCTTTGAATCTTCAATGAACTGCTTCAGCCTCGCTAATTCAGAAGGTGTGTACACTCGTTGAAACTCAACATCCCGCAACATTTGATCAACATTGGGCACACATTGCAACACCTCACCATCATCGAAGCCCCTAACTTCTAGATCAGCGATATCCTCAGGCCTCAACACATTTGGTGGTAATAATGGTTCATTTTCCTCAAAAACTCCACTGTCATCAAGGTCTTCATCATGGTCGGTAGCATGGTGTCGCACTTCACCTTCATTTAGGTAGCTTGCTTCGAGTTCATTAAGGCCTTCCTCACCATGTTTATTCCAACACGTGTAACTTTTTGTGAAACCACGTGTGACCAAATGATGAAAAATGATTTCCCGTTGTGCGAATTTCTTTTGGTTGAGACAATCTATACAGGGGCAAAGCATTGCCTGAACACCACGGTTTCTCATATCCGCCTCTGCTTGATTTAGAAAACCATTGACCCCGCTTAAGAAATTCTCCCAATCTTCTTGGGGCTGTCTGTACATCCAAGCTCGAGTAGCAGACACCATCTGCATTCCATACACCAAATGAGCATAATTCATCACACAAAAAAACCGATAACACAAGAGGATTAGGACAGCTGAAGAATTTCAATAGAAGGGGGCAATTAATTTCCACCTTGACGAGGACTTTCTATGAGACGAGCGTGGCCGAGGAGGAGGATCAGAGGCGGCGTCGCGGCCGCGGTGACAACACGGAGGACGGCGCGGTCGACGTCTGCTGGCCCCTTTCGCCGTCGCGCACGCGGCCGGCCGGCCTGCTGCAGCGCCGGCTTTCTGAGGAGAGAAATTAAGCGCGATCCTCAGAGTGCACGTAGCTGGCGGCAGTGAACGGGACAGGCCGGCGGGGACATCTGAGCACACAGATTGAGCGAGTGACCTTCTAAGGAGAGAGATCGAGTGTTGTTGTCGGAACGGGAGTGGCCTTCTACGGAGAGAGAGAGCGAGTGGTGTCGGAAGGAGAAGACAGAGACGAGCAATAACAACGTGCGTCTCCGATGTGAGAAAAGAGGCGACCCTGGCTGGCAATCAAAGGAGACGAGTCCTAAGACATGAGCGTATCCAATTGGGTCGCCAGCAAAGGAGACGCATCCTAACAAGCATGCGTCTCCAGTATGAAATTATCGGTAACGGACTTTATAGCCTGTTACCAATACGGCAGTGATTAGTAACGGACTTAAACAGACCGTTACTGATAGGGCATTGATCGGTAATGGACTTTACAAGCCCGTTACCAATAGGTTTAACATTTGTAATGGGCTATATTTAACATCCGTTACAAAGAATTCATGTAACGGGCGTTTAAGAAGCCTTTACCAGAAGTCCACATTGGTAACGGGCATTGTGGAGGCCAACCCCGGGGTCGTCCTGGCGCGCTTATGGGTAACGGGCGCCAAACAACAACCATTACAGATGTGGGTGGATGTAACGGGCGTTAAGGGCCCGTTACAAATGCTGCGTGACCTATTTGATGTTTTCACGTAGTGCAACTCGAACCCTAGGGTGATCTATCTATCTATTTGACTAACCCTAATTTTTATCATTGCATATACGCTTGCTTTCTTGTTTGTGTCCTTGAATGTAGGTGAAAAGCTAGACACAAAACTTGGACTTCGAGAAGTCCACCATCCGCTCCGACAAGACGAACGCGACATCAAGATTCACTCTTTAGTGGTAGGTGCTAACTTTTGTTAGTGGCCCATCATCCGCTATCGAGCCCACACCCTACACAAGAGCACGTGAACAAGGTAAGTCAATGTGTCAATTAAAATTTTAAGACTAATGTTTTGTGGAGAATCGTTTGTTCGAGCAATAGGTATTGGAAGCAATCACGGTGCCCCCAAGATCACGAGATCAAGCTCGTCAACATCTTCGAAGTTTCTGTTCGCATCAAGTTTTGCACAGCCTCATGGGAAGAACAACATAATGTATTTGGATATTCAGAAGCAAGCGGATATGGCCGAATCACCGATGGTTGCACGTCTTGAAATTTCTGGACAGCAAGCAAAGCTGAAGTGAAACAGCCATAACTCCCTCATATGGACTCCGATTAAGATGGATGAGTACCCATTGGAAAGGTAATTTTATAAATTTTTCAATAGAATTATATTTTGGTATATGTTCTGTTATGTATATAGGGGAAAATCCATGAGGAAGAGGCAGCAGCAGCGCGATGAGAACAAGAGAGTGGAGATGAGGACGACAACAACGAAGAGAAGTTTGGGCAATGCTTCCACTAGACCACACATGAAGAAATTCAGAGGCTTGGAACAAAATAAAGACCCCTGGAGCATTGGCAAATGAAGACACAAGTTGGCGACATCCGACGCAAGGAGATGTTTGGAGCAAACCACGAAGAATTTCACACAAAGGACAACATCCAATGGCACGGACACTTTGGGCTCTCACGCGAAGGCTCATGGAGTTACATGAAGACACTTAAGAGGTGTGTGAGCCCACAAATGAAGAGGAGTGATCCTACATAAAGTGACCTTGATGACATGTGGCACGAAGGGAGAGATTGAAGAAGTCTACACGAGCCACCTCCGATCATCAAGGATCGTTCGTTTTCAACTCCGAAGGACCACTCACAATGAAAAACTCGAAGGCTAAGGTACACATTAAACTCTCAAGGTACTTTTGGATATGATAACTTTCTTTTGATATATTCATGTTCATACCCAATTGTATGATTTGATTCTATGCCTTGCGCTTTTGATGATCATGATAGGCTAGAATTTCTTGAGAATGATAAAGAGGCTTTGTTATGCTTAAACTTTGTTAATTACTTGCCTAATGAACCCATGCCTAATGAGAGCCTTAGCACGGAGCAAGAAACTTATGCAACCTTTAATCACATTTTGTTCATCCAATTTACATTGTGGTTATGATTGCACATGTTTTCATTACGTCTGCGAATCTTAGACTTGCTTTGCGCTTGGTCAAGCTCGTGACCTTAAAAGAGCATGTGTCGGGAGAAAACCCGAGTTTCACTAACCATGTAGGTCATCAAACCTTAATCAAGAGGAGGGAAGCCATGCCCGAAGGATTTGCAAGATCGTGCGTCGCCATCACCGAACCTCGAAGACGACGTTGCTGTTTTCATCAGTTTTGAGCACCTGATAAGATATGTAGAAGGAGGAAAAAGTTTAAAATCAGAAGCTCCATCAAGTGCCGATTCCAACGCCTCTGAGATCGACGAATTTGAAGACCCGTACAAGGAGATATGGTGAAAACATTAGACGGTGCGCAGTCTGAAATCTTTGGACAGACTGCAGCGTCGGAGTAAAACGGGCGTAACTCACTCGTTCGGAGTCCGTTGGGGGTCAACAAAGACTTGATGGAAAGATAATTTCATGCGCCACGCGTGAAAGTTATTGTTTGCTACATGATCTGATCCGGACAGAGAGTATAATTCATGAAAAGTGAGGCAGCGACGAAGAACAAAGGAAAAGGAGAGGATGATGATGCAAGAGACGATCGAGCAAGCCTCTCATCAAGTAAAATGATCGTGTCAAGCATGGAGAGTGGATCAAAGCTGCATGGACATCTTCAAATCTTACATGAAGGACCATGGCTTCACGACCATGAGGAGGTACGTAAGAAAGTCGAGCTCTATGACTTTAAATGAAGCGATTTGCGGGAGGCAACCCGTTTTCTTTTGTTTATGTTTATATATAAATATTATGACCGTCTACATTGTGATCTTAAACTGAAACATCAAGTAACATTGTACCTTTGCTCTAATAAATACCACAACACCATGTTGTTTGATTTAATTGCTATTGAGGGAGCACTTTGTTATTTGATCTTGGAAAGCTTGTAGACCCTTTTTGTGTGCCTATTAGTGTTTAGAATCTTTTTCTTTTGTGTCTTTTTAGAGAGAAATATGAAGTTGGCACCATCCTTTAATTCTAACCTTGTGGCTAGTTAATTTAGGCTAACTTTTGTTTTTGTTTTAGACAACCACCATATCATGTTGTTTTGTTCATCCATGTTATATTGCATTGCATGTTGTGTTGATCTAACTTTTTGTCCAACCAACCTAAGCCTTCCCTTAACCCCCACCAAAAACCATAGCCAATAGAGGTACGATTGCTTGTGTCGACCGTTTGCCGTCGCCATCCGGATTGAACAAGTCTATCCCTTTCCTCTTTTCTAACTAAAAACTTTGACTAGCCTCCCCATAAAATCCTTAGGAAAAACATTTCACACCTTTAGCCATCCCAAAACCATAGGTATATTTTTCATTAAAAGACTCATAGCACCTCCTTAGTTAGAATTTCTATACTTGACTCACTCTCTTCAAATTGTTTGAGACAAAAATATAGGATACCTATAACCTACCCTTGAACCTTGTTAGTTTGGTTGATTGATTCTTTTCGATGGGTGACTTCCTTGTTGACAATGCTTACTTCGTATGAAGTGTGAGATCAAGCTTTGTCCTTTGCCTAGTGTAGACCACATCGAAAAGTGTTTTTCAAACCTTGCTAATGTTTGTTTGTGCTAACTTTTGGCATTTGCATTTTGCATCCATCTCTTTGTCATCATCACCTTGAAGTTAGCTTGGGACTTTTTGTGTAACTTTATGATGAATGCTTTCATACCTATGTTAATGCTTGTCGACATGCATTACTCCTTTTTGCAATCTTGTGTAAACATGGTATTTAGACATGATTGGAGACCACCATCATTCATTTTTATAGGCCGTGCTACCATATTGCATTTGTTGGTTTATAAACTTTGCAATGCGCCCTACTTCTCTTGCACTATAAAGAGCTATTAATCTAGAGATGAGCATGGTGTTTTGACCTTGGTTTATAAATCTTTATAAGTAAGGAGAAGTTTGGCAACCACTTTGTAAGCAGCTTAGAATTTGGTGTAAACATTGTTTTGTTTTTATACCATCCCATCATTTGCACGCACTCTTGCACACACGTACACCCATTAGGTTTTAATTTTCCTTTCACTAGATTAACTATGCCACAAGTTAAGATCTTAGGGGATGACTTTGGTTTGTTAGCATAGAGTGAGTATTCCCGACCGTCACCTCGGGGGTACTTTGTGCTTTAGAGTTGTTTTGTAGGCATGACGAATCGCTCCCATAATTTAGCAATGAAAGAAGAAAATAAGATCGTCAACACCTCCAAAATCCCAGAAGAAACACCGCTGTCTTCATCAAAGATTAGGCACATGTTCAGAGATGTACAAAAGAGAAAAAAATGGATATTCAGGAGCTCCACTAAGTCTTCTTTCCAAAGCATCGAGATTCAATATTTTAGGAGACCCGTGCAAGGAGTTACAACCAAATCAGTGGGCGTCACACGTTCTGAAATCAGACCGGGACAGTTTGCATTTATGGAGTAAAAATGGTGTAACTCTCTTGTTCGGAGTCCGATTGGGGTAAATGACCACTCGTTGGAAAGATAATTTCAAGAACTTTACAATGGAGGAATGGTTCAGTACATGTTCTGTTCTGGAAGTTGAAGAAATATTCGTGGAAGTTGAAGCAGCGATAAAGGACAACATAGAAGGAGGTGAAGACGAGTTGGGAAACGATTGGGACTAAGGCTTGTGTCAAAGGGTGGATGTTGAAGGACGATCAAGGCAACAAAGGTGAAGAGTATGATGATGATCTCTACATATGGCGGTAGTACTTCAATAATTACAAGATGGTTCATCATCTTCCATGCCTAGCAACATGCTAAGCATGGGGGAGGACTTGGTGGACATAAGAAGACCGCATGGAGAACAAAGATCACGGTTGCCACGGGATGCTAATTTTCTTCTTCCATGTCAAGCACAATGCTCAAGCATGGGCGAGGCCGCGCTACACTTCAAGCATCAAAGGACGGTAACAATTCTTTGACCCTCTTTTGTTCTTGTCTTTCTATATGTCTGCATATATGTATGTGCTTTCCACAAACCTTAGATACAACCTTCATATATCTCTCTTTAGAATAACATGGCTACTAGGAGTACAACCTAGGTTTGTTTTTGTTTTCAATAATAATCACCGTTACCTTGAGCTCACCATGATGATATCTTGTATGCTCTTACTTATGGATACATGATGATTTATGCCACTTTGCTCATTCTTGTGCTTGGTTTGTATATGATTAAGGTAGTGCTCTTTTTAAATATGATCTGAAAAGTAAATTAATGCTAGCCTAATCTTTTGTGGAGGTTATGATAACTTGAAACCCATAGTATTTTTCATTACTCTCACTTTTGAATGAATCAAAGATCATTTATTTTTGTTCTTACAAAATATGCTAACCTTGTCTTTGATACCACTTGCATTTTGCTCAACCTATCCAAAGCCTTATATTAATTGAGTGCAAAAACCTTAGTATACAAGATTTATTTTTGGGTGCATTGATTCAAGGCTTGATTTCTCTGGCTCAAGACTAAGAAGCTGGTCATTCCGTTTTTGCGTATCGATCTTTATGCTAGCCTTTTTTATCCGTGCATTGTGAGTTTCCACATCGGAATTTCGCAAACCTCGCCGGATATCCACCCATAAACCCAACATATCTTTTTGTGTATACCTCCTTGACCACAACCCAAAACTTTGAGTATGGATAAATATTTCGAAGAAGATTACAAGGAAGGTGCCGTCAAGTGGAGGATTATTTTGGGAGATCTCCGTAAAAAGGATCCATAGAAGGTTTCAAGTATCTCTCTTCAAGAAAATGCAAAAAAATCAGCACTTACCTTGGCACAATCATCACCTCTTTGCTCCGGGACGAGCAACGTCTAAGCATGGGGGGGTTGCCAAGGAAGTACTAGTGTAGTCTAGAGTTCAAGGGGAGTAAAAAGAAATAAGAAGAAGAAGAAAAAAAGAAGAAAAAAAAGAAGAGAAAAAAGTGATGAAAGAAAAAATATATAAAGAAGGAAAAGTATGATGAAAAAAAAGAGTAAAAGAAAAAAAAATATAATAAAGCTCCCCGGTTCTCTAGCTACATTTGGAAGTTTCAAAAGGATTTCAAGATCAAGACCCATACTCATCTTTCCAACCATGTGCAATCCGATAACGAGGACTTCGCTTGTGCCTCGGGATCACCCTTTGCCATTTGCACATGTCCACCAATCTAAAAAGTGTGTGTTTTCTCTTCCCCCTCCGCGGAACATTATTTTCCAATGACCTTTTTGACGAGTCTTGGTAAGTCCATGAGAAGCTTGTCTTGTTTTGATAATATCTCAACTATAATATCTTGGTAGGACTAAACTTTCCCATAGCTCCATATAAAGCCTTCCACCAAATATTTGAGAGAGGAAAGGAGTAGAACAAGTAGGCTTGAGAGATAAGATGAGATGAGAGTTCATGAGCAAGATGCAAGGAGGTTTATTATTGATCTTGGTAAAGCAATTTTTCTTCATCCCGCTCTTTATTTTCAAAATTTTCGAGATTTGTTTAAAATTTGAGAGAAAGATTAATTACTTGTGGAAAGAGCTTAAATGATATCTACCCTCCATAGAGATGAAAGCTAGCTATATTACGGAACTTTAACAAATATAAACTTGGAGAGCATTATGTTTTCTCATGTATGATCAAGTGCAAGGTATGAACATTGAAAGGCAATACTGACATCCATTAAAGGCTTACTCGAGGACGAGCAACATTTAAGCATGGGGGTATGTTGATGGTCGATTTCCGTCAACCAAGAGCACTTGTTACACTTTGGTTTGAGCTTTGAATTATAACTAACCAGCCACTAGGCATACTAATGATGTAACAAGTTCACACTTGCATGTGGCTTTTGGAGTTTATTGTTTACGCAGGAAATCAAAGTTAAAGAGGAGACTTTCGGGATAAGTTCATCAAGCACTTCAAGAGAAGATCATGAAGCCCGGCACAAGTCAAGACACATGATGAACATGACTCCAAATGGCCCAGGGACCGAAGCATGAAGCCGTAAAACTCCAGGGACCTGAACAGAAGCTGCTAAAGCTTGCGCGACAAGGAGCTCTATCTAAACCGTGGAGAAGACGACGTCAAGGGCCCACATGCAGAAGGGGGCAAGTCAACAATCGACCGAGAAGCGTCGGGGAGCGAGACGGGGCCGAAACGGGCCTGGGCCGGTCGGCCCAAGCCGGCCGGCCTGGCCTGTTCTGAGCCCGGTTCGCGTCGCCCTTTGACCTAGGTGCTCCTCTATAAATTGCCTCTGCCTCCGTCGGCCGCCACATCCATCCATTCATCAGAAAGCCGCCGACACGAAGGAGAAGCACCGGAGGGAGACGACGGCCGCCGCAAGTCTTCGAAGTTGTCTAGGAGATGGCCTAGGCCTACCCTAGCCGCCATGGCCGCCCTGCGTGGTTGTGCCATGGTGGAGTTCCGGAGCTAGTTGAGGTCATCGATGGTATGTACTCGGTGGTGGTGACCAAAACGCATCTACTATGTGAGTAAAGCAATTCATGTCATCCGATCTTTTAGCGACTCGATTCCTCCTTTTACGGTCTTGTGCTTTCTTGGGTTTGCTTTATTTCAATCTATTGCTAAGGATAGATTGCTTAGGGTGCTCTTGTAGCCATGGTGGCTACAGGTGCATACCGGATTTACCAAGGAGTTTAACGCGTTCTTAACGACCGTGCTCCCGTGAGCCAACCGCACGAATATCCTTGCGTAGTGAAAGTACGGTGGTGGAGAAAGGCGGAGCCGGGCTAGGGTTTGACCGGAGGATAGAAGCTTAAAGACGGCTTTAGATGAGATACATGTTGCTTTTGCTCTTTTGACTAGAACTACAACTAGATGATGATAGGCCCTGTTACCCTTGCTTTCTCTTTCTTGTTGCCTATGTTATGGATGTGATCAACCTTGTGCTATCATATACGTATCTCTTAGGTTTACCTTTGTATGCAATCAACACTTAATATTAGGTTAGTTTGGCTAGACTAGGTAGAGAACCTTAGCGGTTTGCTTCCGATTCTTAGATTGACAAACCTTGGGGACCCTCCTTGGTGAAAAAGGCACCAAGTCACCCATACGCTTGCGGTGAACTTCAACATATATATATATATATATATATATATATATATATATATATATATATATATATATATATATATGCCAGCGCTATTCCATACCCGAGCCGCCCACCGCCCCATCCCGACACGGTCCGATCCGCAGGTCCTGGTTTTTCTCTACGCACTCCCACAGCTCCGCGCTCCCCACCGTACGGTTCCGTGGTTCGTTTTTTTTTGGTATGCTGGATTTTTTATGCGTGAGGGAAGTTGCTGCCCATAGAACGTGTCATCAGGTTGTTGGGTCAAGGAATCTGGGAAGTCCGTGAAACAGATTAGAACTACTGTATTTGCATGCGAATTTTTCCAAGCACATTACGAAAGCTGTAGATGTAGTATTCAAAAAAAACAATGGAAGACGTTGTATGACTGATCTAAATCATTTGTTATTTCACGCTAGGTGGAGTGAACGGTGCGTGGAGTGGAGGCATCATCTTTCAGAGTAAAATAACTAAGCTTTACATCGATTAACACCAGGGAAAAATGTAAGTTTAAAAAACCACTAGGCGAAAACGTCATTCTTTGTCAGAACATTAATCCTTATCACGGAGAAGGAAACCATCTACAGGCTTCTCAAGCAATATTCACACTGAATAATAAATCATGTTGCTCTGTACATTCTGATCAAATCTCGTCCACTTTGTTACTTCAATCTTGCTTGTGCCTAGGATCATGGAAACAAGTCGAACAGTGGGCATATAAACAATAGATCAACTTCTAGGAACTGAACTACTCATTCGTGGTCTGCTAATTGCTGTTCGTGTATTTGTTCCTTTGCTTGTGACCTTCTCTCACTGCCACCCCTAGCCTGCAATAGAACACGATATCAAAATGTTGCATGTAACAGCGTCACTTGTGGACAAAGAAACTTTCTACTATATCTAACTGCAAATAATGATACATACTCCCTCCATCCAAAAAGAATGATGTTAGAAAAATGTTCAGAAGGGTGAATTAAAAAGACGTGTGTACCCTCGGTTCAATTTGCATATAGAAAGCTAAGAGTGAATATTCTTGATCAATTTAACTCAACCTAACCATTACTATCACAAACACCATCGCCACCAACACCGGCAATCAAGCAACAGCGGGGGAAAACGAATGAAGGTGAAAAAGAGCGGTACCTCACTCGCCGGATATCGCATCTGAAGAAACCTGCAACCCCAAGAAAGTAATGCAGCTACCGATTGCAACAACATATGCCCTAATTTGAACACAACCTTGTCATAATATTCAATATTTCTGAAGCTTGTTCAGGAAATGAAGGGCATGCTTCCGTATACATTTATGTGGTACTAAAATGATTAAGTGCATACCTAAAGGAAAGATGAATCATGTGTCACATACTGGCAAAAAAAAACACACACGATTTGAATAAAGCTTCAGGCTGCCACTGGCAGAACATTTTCTAATCAAATATGCTATTTTTTTGGGAGTGCTAATTAGAGATACTAGCTGAGAGTTACAGAACTTGTTTAGCAGAACATATATGATCCTCAATCAGTTGGATGTATACTCCAGATGCAGTAGAAATAAGAAAAATAAAAAAGGAAAAGGGAAAAGAACCACGAAGGGTTCATGCATACATCCCCCACCAAATCCCAAAGAGAAAGGCCTCGAAATTGCTCCAAGAAAATCGCCAAGAAAGGGCTCCGAAAATCACCAAAAAGGAGAAACGGGAAAGACACATCCAAGCCTTGAGGAACCACGCCGAATCATCTATACATACCAAAGAGGTTCATACAAGGTCTAGCTTGCCGCCCGATCATCCTTCCCTCTCACAAGATCTCACCATGAAGCTCTCAAGCTAGTCCTAAGAAAATCCTAAGGAAAATAGGAAGGAAAAATAGGAAAACCAAATGAGCTAGGGTTCCAAGAGATGGCTGCCATCCTCTCACCACTTGGGTTATATGGAGGCAACCGAAAGATGAAAATACCCATACTAGCTAACTAGGGATACATGCCCCTCAAGGGCGAATTCGGAAATCTTTGTCTTCGCTCCATCGGACGGATGCCCAGCGACCGCGAACTTGCTTAGCCTCGACGCAAGCCTTGCGATCCCGACGCGTGTCCTCCGCTTCGAAGATTTCGGACTGCGTCGTCGCACACCGGTCAGACCGGTGCACCTCACCGGTCAGATCGGTACCCACCGGTCAGACCGGTCTGGAGCTGCTGCACCTCCGTCTTCGGTTCTTCTGTCTTGGCTTTGTGGATCAACCAAGGAACCTAGTGGTTTTCTGGTGAACCACTGGAAACCCCGCGAACTCGGTGTAGCCTCCGCCAATCACCACTCATGACTCGGCTCCCACGTAGTCCCGGCTCGACCTTGGTTTTGAGGCTCAACCAAGAAACTGTCCATGACTTCATCTTGCCGTTCTTGCCACCATGCGGCCCGCACTTGACCCCGCTGGCCACCGGGTCCCTCGAACCAAGCCTACTTGTCTTCTCCACACCTGGAGGCCTCACCGGCAACGACCTTTCGCGCTTGTTCTTCACCTGCACCTGCACCAGTCAAGCCGCAACTTGCACCTGCAATACTTAGCTAAGAATCAGTCCACACCACGTTGTCAATCACTCATCACACCAGGAAGCGACCATCCACCGGTCCTCGAACCACACCTGGCTCTCAATCTCCCCCTTGATGAGTGCATTGACAACACACACGTTTTGGTAACCAAGAGAAAAGGAAAAGAAAAGAAACGACTAAAAGAAACTCCAACAAGCGATCGAAAGCCAAAGAAAAGGCAAAGAGCAAGATCACTTGAAGAAGACAAGTCTCGGACCCCTTAGGCAAGGACAACGGCTCGACACATCCGAGACAAAACCATGCTCAAGCAAAGAGCACAAGCCAACAATCCAAAGCTCGAAAACCACAAAGAGCTCCCCCTGCACAGATGCAAGCTCCCCCTGAACCAATGCAACTCCCCCTGGACGAATGCATGCAAACCACCTCACAAAACAGAGCAGCTGCTTCAGCTTTGCTCTGACCGGTCAGACCGGTGTGCTAGATCGCCCAGCACCTGAACCTCACACCGGTCAGACCGGTGTGCCTCACCGGTTAGGCCGATGACCACCTGGGAACTACCCGAGCTCAAAACTAGCTCGAAACCACTTGGAAACCTTCTAAATGCATGCAGCAAGCCAAAACATGCTCAAACTTCTCCCCCTTGTTGACAATGCATGAATCAAGCCAAAAATGCAAAAAATGCAACCTAGAGCTTCTCAAATAGACAAAATTCAACAAAGAATGCTACACATGTCCAAATGAGCAAGTTAGATACTCTATAGCTTCGTAATGACATCAACTTCATGATCACCAAGTTTTACAACCATTGGGCGAAGCTAAGATAGAATTGAGCAATTTTGCGAAAAATCACCCTCTCATGAGCAAAGTCCTAAACATGAGCAAAACATGTCAAAATGGCAAAGCCACACAAACTTCATGCTAGGACAACCATTCTAAGCATAAGACCATCATAAATACCCACAAGCACCTCATGTCATGTCAAAGCATACCGAGCGATGTGCTTACTTCTATGTATGAGACTTCTCATTGGTAAGCAACATGCAACGGTTTAGCACCCAAAAGCAAGTAAATTAAGCACATATGACATGGGAGCACATTTTCCAAGCAATTTACATTTCATTTTCAGATTTATAATTGGTACATGAAATATCTTTGCGACAAAAAGGAACTTATCCCCCTCCACAAGATGAAGCATGGGGGCTAAACATTCATGATGGCAAATGAGCCTTTTGCCCCATATGATCAAAATAAGCTATCCAACCACAAATTAAGCATAGCCAAGACACAAAAACATGTCAAGATCATATAAAGGCATTTACTCACAAGAGAGCATACATATGAGGTTTTTCAAAAACATAGCTATCAACCATGGATACAAACCAAGATCATCAAGAGCTAAGCCAAACTAATCATAGCTTCCAAACTAGCTCACAAAGACATATATATCATTCCATGGAGAACAATGTATATAGGAGAAGCCTTTCCTAAACAATGCATATGATACAAAATGCATGCAACCTAAGATACAAAGATGCCTATACATCATGTTACATATGCCATGCCAAATGCAAGAAATGCACAAAGGAAAGCTATACATATGCTACAAAGGAGCTCCCACACGCCAACTCAAGAAATCAAACAAACACCAAGCTCCCCCCACAAACGAGTGAAAGTTGCTTGATCTAGGGGTTTGGTGAAAATATCGGCTAGTTGGTCATGTGTGGATACATGGATCAAAGCTATCTTCCCTTTCTCTACGTTGTCTCTCAAGAAATGATACCTCACTTCTATGTGCTTGGTTTTGGAATGGAGCACTGGGTTCTTTGCAACGCTTATGGCACTGGTGCTATCACATTGAAGTGGGACATGGGTATACTCCTCACCAAAGTCACTCATGGTGTATGTGATCCAAAGGAGCTGAGAGCAACAACTAGCTGCGGCCACATACTCTGCCTCGGTAGTGGATTGAGCAACACTTGACTGTTTGCGGGAAGACCAAGACACCAAAGACGAACCCAAGAACTGGCAAGTCCCAGAAGTGGACTTCCTATCCAACCGACACCCGTTAAAATCCGCGTCTGAAAATCCATGAAGCGCCAAAGAAGAAGACGCAGAGTACCAAAGGCCGAAGTCGGGAGTGTGTCGCAAATACCTGAAAATGCGCTTGACCGCTTGCCGATGCGAAGTCCTCGGAGACGCTTGAAAACGAGCGCACAGACATACCGAGAATTGGATGTCTGGCCTCGTCGCCGTCAAGTAGAGGAGTGACCCGATCATGCTCCGGTACTCCTTCTGGTCCACGTGTTCACCTACCTCGTCCGCATCAAGAGCTGTAGTCGTACTCATAGGCGTCACCATGGCCTTGGAGTCCTCCATCTTGAACTTCCCCACAATGTCCTTGGTGTACTTAGCTTGGTGCACAAATGTTCCTTCCTTTGATTGCTTGATTTGTAGCCCGAGGAAGAACTGCAACTCGCCCATCATACTCATCTCAAATTCCCTGCTCATGTCTTCTGCAAACCTTGCAACAAGAGAGTTAGACGAGCCACCAAAGACAATATCATCCACGTATACCTGCACAATCAGGATATCTCTGCCCTGCCTGAGGAGAAACAAGGTCTGATCGACCTTTCCCATCTCAAACCCTCTCTCAAACAGGAACCCCCTCAACCTACCATACCAAGCTCTAGGCGCCTACTTCAACCCATACAGCGCCTTCCTCAACTTGTACACCCGGTGGGGGTACTTCTCACTCTCAAACCCCGGTGGTTGCCTCACAAACACCTCTTCCTCCAACACACCGTTCAGGAAAGCACTCTTCACATCCATCTGGTACAACTTGAACCCTTTAGCCACGGAAAAGGCTAGAAGGATCCTGATCGCCTCCAAACGAGCTACAAGAGCGAAAGTCTCCTCGTAGTCGATCCCCTCTTTCTGACTGTACCCCTAGCAACAAGTCTCGACTTGTTCCTCACCACTTCTCCTTTCTCTCCCTCTTTATTTTTCCACACCCATTTTGTCCCAATCGGCTTACACCCTGGAGGAGGGTCAACCAACACCCAAACTTGGTTCCTCTCAAAATTCTCCAACTCCTCATGCATCGAATTAACCCAATTATGATCAGATAGCGTGTGTCCAATGTCTTTGGGCTCAAAGGTGGCAACAAAAGCAGCATGAGCGAAATGAGAATTGTTCCGAACCCTCGACCGTGTAGTACGTTCATTCATGTCGCCGATGATTCTCGAAGCTGGGTGATCCACTTGCACTCGCCGGGGAGGTTCTCGCCTTGATGCTACCTCCCCCTCAACAGCAGCTTCGCCTTGATTTGGGTTTGTCGTTGTAGGTGTGGGAGAGGGCCCGTTCACGATCGTCGTCGAAGTAGTAGGTACATGTTCAGCTACGGGCACCACACCACCATCTTCATCACCTCCATGTTCATGCTCCTCCTCCTGAAAGATCTCCTCGCCAAGTTCTTCGTCACCTGCACACTCAAAAACAAGCTGACTACGTGGCTGTGTCTCGTCGAAGGTTACCTCGCAAGTCTCCACGATTTGGTTAGTTTCAAGATTGAGCACACGAAATGCTCTAGAATGAGATGCATAACCAAAGAAAATGCCATCGACAGACCTAGCCTCGAACTTGTCCAACTTCTTCCCTTTCTTCAGAATGAAGCATTTACAACCAAAGACATGGAAGTGACTCACCTTGGGTGTGCGACCGTGCATCAACTCGTAACAGGTTTTCTTCTTATGAACCCTGAGGTAGATCCTGTTCGACACATAGCACGCGGTATTGACCGCCTCAGCCCAGAACCTTCTCGGAGTCCTATGCTCGTCGAGCATCGTCCGAGCCATCTCGCACAAGGTCCTGTTTTTCCTTTCCACAACGCCATTCTGGGGAGGCGTATACGGGCTCGAAAACTGGTGTTCAAGACCCAAGTCATGGCAAAAGGTTTCGAAGTGAGAGTTTTTGAATTCCGAGCCATTGTCACTGCGGATCGCTCGTATGGCATCTCTGTGCCTCTCGTTTCTTAACCTCAAGACAAGATCTTAAACAAAACCAAACGTCTCCCCTTTCTCCTCAAGAAAGAACACCCACGCATACCGAGAGTAGTCGTCCACCACAACAAGGACATACCACTTCCCACCCGCAGATCGCACACGAGCTGGGCCAACAAGGTCCATATGGAGCAGCTCGCATGGACGCTCAGTCATCACATCGGTGAGAGGCGGGTGAGAAGAGGCTACCATCTTGGCATGCCTACACGGCGCACAAACCAACTCTTTCTCAAACCTCAGCCGTGGCAATCCTCGGACCAAATTGAGTTTACTCAAGCGAGACAAAAGGTCAAAGCTCAAGTGACCCAACTTCCTATGCCACTTCCACAACTCACTCGACGAACCAGCCAAAAAGCAACGCTCCACACCAGAAGACTGAGAGAAATCAGCTCGGAACACTTGACCCTCGGGAGCGACCATGCAAACAAGGTCTCCTCGAGAATCTAAAATCTGAGAACCACCAGGCCGAAACAACACCTCAAAGCCCTCATCCAACAACTGGGACACGGAAAGCAAATTGAACCCCAGCGATTGAACAAGAGCAACACGCCTGAGAGTGACCTTGTCACTTACCTTGATCTCACCTTCTGATAGCACACGCCCTCGCCCATTGTCCCCAAAGGTGATGTATGTCTTGGACACCACCGGGACGAGACTTGAGAACCACCCCTTGTCTCCGGTCATATGCCTCGAGCAACCGGAGTCAATCAACCAAACGTTCCTCAAGTCTCCCACCTGAAATTCAAAAACGAGCACGTGAGTGAACAAACGACTCAGCACTGGGGTTAGTACCAAAAGAGTAAAACCAGTGCCGAGCCATTTGCTCCAAAGTGGGGTTAGCACAAACCAAACCATCACGCCTATCAAAGCTACCACCACGAACACCACCACGGTAACCACTACGAGGGAACCAACCCTCTCTAGCTGGAGGAGGACGAAAGCCACGAAAGGAAAACCGTGGATCGTTCCTCCTCTCCATCTCAAAGCTATGACTCCTCCCACCCCCGTATTGAGCACGAGGTGGAGAACGCCTAGCAAACTGACCACCTGCAAACTTTCGAGACCAACCACCAGAACCAAACTGAGCATCCTCACGAGCACGAAAACCAACTCGCTGTCTGCCCAGACCTGCACCGGTCTGACCGGTGTAGCTCGGCCAGCAGCACCACCTACTGCCTTCCGGTCTCCCCAAGCCGGAACCATCCTCACAATCGCCTTGGCCCTAGGCATCTGCATACGAGGCTCAGGTACACCATTAGAGGGGTGGTACCTGTCCTTGTTAGCCCACTCTCTAGCCATTCTCTCCTCACGCTTCCTCTTGAAGCAAAACTCATCCTTGTGACCATCTCTCCCACAATACCCACAGTGGTACTTCATGGGCTGTGGTTTAGGCTTTGGCTTGGGTTGGGGCTGCCCACTCGATTTCTCACCCTTCTTCTCTCCTTCCTACCTCCCTTTGGGCTCACAAACTTCACCGGTTTCTGGAAATCATTTGTTGGGTGAGGGAATATGGGTGGATCTGGAGTAGTGTCAAGTTTGTTTCTGAGATGGTTAGGCTTGGGCTCAAACTTGTTCTTGTATCTGTTTGATGGTGGGACAGGAATCTCTCCAACTCTCTCAACTCCCTCGCCACTGTTCTCTCCAAGCTTGTCAGCCCCAAGTGCCTGACCATCATAGCGTTTGAAAGCCGCTATCATGATACCAAGCTGAGGCTCCTGACCCGACAACCAGCTCATACATTTCCTCAGCTCATCATTCTCATCCTGCAAGCGATCAACATAATGTGCAAGCTCCAAATTCTTAACCGCATGCAATTCACAAGTAGAGCAAGAAGTGGGAATAGGCTCTTTCAACTTAGCCTCAAGCGAAACAGTGTAAGCATGGATCTCATCAATCTTTCCATGCAAAACAGGGCAAGAAGTGCAAGCACCTAGCAAAGCAGGTCTAGACTTAAGCTCAACCACCTCAACCCTAAGCATATCTAGTTCATCACAAGTAGAAGCATGCTTATCCTTAAGAGCAGTAAGATCAGCTAGGTACCCAGAGCAATCACAGCAATCAATCTCATCAGAAACCACAGGAGAAGCCTTAAGCGAATCAATCTCAAGCTTAGCATCTAGGTTCTGGGTTTCTAGCTCAGCCACATGGTTCCTAGCATCTTCTAGTGAGGCTCTAAGCTCTTTCCTCATCTTCTTGGCCTCTCTAAGCATGTGATCGTGATTATCAAGCAAGTCAACCAACTCATCATTCTCCTTGCGCAAAGAGGAGAGCTCATCACATACCTCGTCCTCGGAGTCGGAGTCCGAGTCACTCTGATGACTCTTCTTGCTGCCGGAGCTACGAGCCATGCCGCAGAAGCCATCTCCCGCGAAGCAGCTCAACCCGCTCAAGTTCCTGGATGACTTCTTGTTCTTGCGCTGATCACCTTCATCTTCACTGCTACTCGAGCTCGAGGAAGAGTAGGCGGAGCTGGAGTCGACGTCGCTCGCTCCTACCATCGCTCGGGCCTTCCTGCCGCGGCCGTCCTTCTTCCTCGACCGTCGCTCATCCTTGTGCTTGTTCTTGTGCTTGTGATCGCGCCTCGATCGGTACTTGCCGTCCTTGCTCGACCGGTGCCTGTAGCCGTCCTTGTAGCCGTCCTTGTTCTCCGTCTTCTCCGGGCAGTCGGCGACGAAGTGTCCTGGCTTGCCGCACTGAAAGCACGTCCGTGCTGTCCTCCTCGTGTTCACCCGGTTCTCGTGCAGCCTCTCGAACCGCCTGGTCAGCAACGCCAGCTCGTCCTCTCCAAGCACGTCGAACTCCTCGTCTGGCAAAGACATCAAAGAAGACAGAGAGTACATCCTAGAGGATGCGTTAGCGTTAGACTTAGCTCCTTTGCCACCAACGAGAGCGAGACTATGAGAATCAGTCGGGCTCTCGATCTTGGCTGTCATACCACGGTCCAACTCAGCTGACTTGAGCTTCGAGAACAGCTCGTTCACCGTCAAGGTGTCATACTTCTCGGACTCAACAATAGCCTCAAACTTCCCGTCCCATACGGTACGATCCAACGAGTGCAAGAGCTTCACGGCTCTATCAAGATCATCGTATGGGAGCACGGCCACATTGGCTCTCATGTTGTTCACAACGACCGTAAACCGCTGGAAAAGGGCATCGACGGACTCCCCGGGGAGATGAGTGAAGTTCTCGTACTCTTTCCGGTAAGTCGCGTACATCCGAGCCTGAACCTGAGCATTCCCAGCATGAGCATCCTTCAACTGCTCCCAAATCCTACAAGCTAAGTCCTCTGTCTGAACCCGATCGAATTCAGGCTGACACAGAGCACGAAACAAGTAGTCGACAACCATGTTGTTAGCTTCGAACATATCCCTCGATCCTGGAGCAAGGAAGTTCATCGGATGAACATAAGCTGTGTTCACCGTGACGTCCCAAAGGATCTGACCCTTTCCGCGGAGGAACGCTGCCATCCGCCTCTGCCACATCTGGTAGTTCTTCCCATCGAAGTGCGGAGGACCCGAACCCCGTTCCTGGTACGCCATCTTTGGATCTTAGACTGGTAAGAGTCAACAAAGACCCGAACCGGCTCAGATACCAATTGAAGGACCGATTAGGCGAATCAGAGAGGGGGGGAGTGAATGGGAGCCGATAAAAATTCTTCTCGAAGGAGATGAGAACTCCAACAAGACGAACACGGCTTCCAAATCACGTCTCCGACTCAACTACCCAAGTTGGCCAAGACCACGCAGCCACTGGAGTGCTACTGGTCCTAGGAACCAACAACCACCTTCACGGACTCGAGAACGCAGCGGAACACCAACTCGAGCACCACTGACCTACACCGGTCAGGCCGGTGAGCAGCACCGGTCAAACTGGTCCCTGCTGGTAAAACCTGGGAACTTCCACAGAAGGCCCCTACACCGGTCAGGCCGGTGTAGCTCACCGGTCAGACCGGTTCAAGCCAGGAAACCCCAAATCCTCCAAACAGGACTACCGAGCTCCAAACTGACCCAAACTCGAAACAGCAGAAACACGGGACAACAACGAACTCACCCAGAGGTTCACCCGAGGCAAAACCCATAGAGCCTCTGCACCGGTCAGACTGGTGAGCGGCACCGGTTAGACCGGTCAGGCTGGGCCGCTCGGGGATGAACAGCACCCGCGGGTCAACTCCCCCAAATCCAACTCCCGAATCGCTCCACGGATTTGTGCAAGACTTTGGGGATAGTAGGAACACCTCATGGGCACTCCATAGCCAAGATTTGGTCCACCAAAACTTGCTAAATCAAGAGGAATCGAAGAAATCCCACCAAGAACGCCTCTAACCCTGGAGCCACGAAAACCCCAAAATCGAGCCCCTTTGCTCACTGATTTGGGAGGGGAATCAAAGGGAAAAGAACCACGAAGGGTTCATGCATACATCCCCCACCAAATCCCAAAGAGAAAGGCCTCGAAAGTGCTCCAAGAAAATCGCCAAGAAAGGGCTCCGAAAATCACCAAAAAGGAGAAACGGGAAAGACACATCCAAGCCTTGAGGAACCACGCCGAATCATCTATACATACCAAAGAGGTTCATACAAGGTCTAGCTTGCCGCCCGATCATCCTTCCCTCTCACAAGATCTCACCATGAAGCTCTCAAGCTAGTCCTAAGAAAATCCTAAGGAAAATAGGAAGGAAAAATAGGAAAACCAAATGAGCTAGGGTTCCAAGAGATGGCTGCCATCCTCTCACCACTTGGGTTATATGGAGGCAACCGAAAGATGAAAATACCCTTACTAGCTAACTAGGGATACATGCCCCTCAAGGGCGAATTCGGAAATCTTTGTCTTCGCTCCATCGGACGGATGCCCAGCGACCGCAAACTTGCTTAGCCTCGACGCAAGCCTTGCGATCCCGACGCGTGTCCTCCGCTTCGAAGATTCCAGACTGCGTCGTCGCACACCGGTCAGACCGGTGCTCCTCACCGGTCAGACCAGTACCCACCGGTCAGACTGGTCAGACCCACCGGTCAGACCGGTCTGGAGCTGCTGCACCTCCGTCTTCGGTTCTTCTGTCTTGGCTTTGTGGATCAACCAAGGAACCCAGTGGTTTTCTGGTGAACCACTGGAAACCCCGCGAATTCGGTGTAGCCTCCGCCAATCACCACTCATGACTCGGCTCCCACGTAGTCCCGGCTCGACATTGGTTTTGAGGCTCAACCAAGAAACCGTCCATGACTTCATCTTGCCGTTCTTGCCACCATGCGGCCCGCACTTGACCCCGCTGGCCACCGGGTCCCTGGAACCAAGCCTACTTGTCTTCTCCACACCTGGAGGCCTCACCGGCAACGACCTTTCGCGCTTGTTCTTCACCTGCGCCTGCACCAGTCAAGCCGTAACCTGCACCTGCAATACTTAGTCAAGAATCAGTCCACACCACGTTGTCAATCACTCATCACACCATGAAGCGACCATCCACCGGTCCTCGAACCACACCTGGCTCTCAACAGTTTGATGATGACCTGTCCCTACCCAAGCTCGTGGAACCTATAGACCATGAGTACATCCACCATGCTTGTAATGAACCAGTGGAACATGCCGATTTGTCTCTAATCTGCACGCATGAGAAATTGACGACCAGAACCTTGAACACCATATCTGCAGAGTTGCCACAGAATAGGTTCTGAACAGAATGCCATCTGCAGAGTTGCCACAGAATAGGTTCTGAACAGAATGCCATCTTTTTTGTTATAATGTTAGTGCAGCAGTGTGACTTTAAGTCAACTCAAATAGCTTAGATCAAAACGTACATAATTGTATATGTTTTTATTTCTGCACTCACTATAGAAATTTGTTTTTAAACTGTTGAAGTCATGTCAATCTAGCCATTACAGTTCCATATAAAAGCACCTTTCATGCTGACACTAGTGTATAGTGCAATCAAATTTTAAGAGTGGTTCCACTATGCCAGATATCTAAATTAAACAAAGGAAGAGAGATTACTAGCTGCCATCTCACTGGCACGATCAAACCATTCAAACAATTAGAAACCTTGATTTGGTAATATCAGCGAATACATACATATACTAATGTACACATCAAAACAATACGCAAAGTTCAATATGAGCAATTTAAGAAGAAGAGATAATGACTGGACTTCAGAAAACTACCTAAAGGCTAGCTAAGTCAGCAAATTGTGCTAGGAACCTGGTCGCAAGTCCCATCGCTGGAAACTATCATAAATAAAATTACAAGCGTAAAGAGCTCAAAAAATAATAATTAATTAGTTATTATTAGCATGAATTATACCGTCATTGTGAATGTCTGTCCAAAAATTTCAAAGTAATATATATGTATCAATTATTGAGCTAATAAAAGCATGAACTATACATACCTTCATTTTGATGTTGCCGAATGGCTTGTGAAGCTCACATGGGGTGCGCCTACAGATGTCATCCACAGGGTACCGTTGGCTGTAGTCCACTTGAACTCCTTCTATTGCCCTTTGCTCTTTGGGGACTGCTGCGGAAGCACAACTGCTTTTGCGAGCAGAAGGATCCACTTGTACTAGAGGCAGTCCTCCAGATGGGGCCATCTTATTTACTACGGCGGCCACTCGCCGTTCAATCTCTGTTGTCCTATTTTCTTCATGTTCTTTAAGTCTTTGCTCTATCTCTTGGCACCGTTCCTCCTCTTCGCGCTCTTTTCTTCTTCTGTGGTTTCGATAGGTGGAAAAGTCTCCCCTGAAGGCAAATTTCCAAGGTACCACCCCGTAGCCCCTGCAACGTCCTGGGTGTTCTGGATTCTTGAGCGCCATAGTGAGCTCAACCATCTCTCTGTCAACCTTCACTCTACCCGCTTTGACATCTTCAATTGTTTTCAATATTTCAAGTGCAGCCTCTCGTAATAAGGGTGGGAATCAAGGGTACCATCTTCCGAGTTAATTGTGCCTCCATGAGCATAATACCAATTCTTCACTTGCTCGGGCCACTCATAGACCGCTGGTATGGTACCTTGTGCGAGAAGGTCTTCTTCCATCTTCCGCCACTTGGGAACTTCAAGTGCGTAACCACCTCGACCAAGATGATGGTCGTGCTCCTTCTTACCACGACTTTTCTTCCCTCGTGCACTCGCCTTGGTGAAATCTTCACTTTTCTTGTATTCCACAAAGGATGTCCAGTGTTCTTTTAACTTGGGATATTCAATATAATTTGGAGTTCGATTCTTCTTGATATAATCTTTATCCAGTTACTGCTTGAACTTCTGAAATTGTGTTGCCATCCTCGTGAGCGTCCAACGCTTCACATCATTTGGTTCAACGCCTTTGGGAAGTGTGAAGTGTTTTAGGATTTCATCCCACAACAAATTTTTCACTGAGTCTGGAACCACATGTGGATTATCTGCTTTTCCCTTCCATTCTCTGTAGCTGATGGGCACGTTGTCCCTTACAATGGCCCAGCACTGTGACACATACGTGTCCTTGATCTTTTTTGGAGCACATGGTTGGCCAACCTCTGACACTTCTGTGATATGATACATGACATGGCCGGTGAGTACTTGTTTACGCCCTCTCTTTTTCTTTTTTATGTTGAGCATGAAGCCTACAAGTTGCAGATTCGTTATTTAATTAATTATGTAAGAATTGAGGTTAGAGAAACAAGAACTATGAACTGAATGCGTGATATATATATATTGTTGACGGTCGATTTCCGTCAACCAAGAGCACTTGTTACACTTTGGTTTGAGCTTTAAATTATAACTAACCCGCCACTAGGAATACTAATGATGTAACAAGTTCACACTTGCATGTGGCTTTTGGAGTTTATTATTTACGCAGGAAATCAAAGTTAAAGAGGAGACTTTCGGGATAAGTTCATCAAGCACTTCAAGAGAAGATCATGAAGCCCGGCACAAGTCAAGACACATGATGAACATGACTCCAAATGGCCCAGGGACCGAAGCATGAAGCCGTAAAACTCCAGGGATCTAAACAGAAGATGCTGAAGCTTGCGCGACAAGGAGCTCTATCTAAACCGTGGAGAAGCCGACATCAAGGGCCCACATGCAGAAGGGGGCAAGTCAACAATCGACCGAGAAGCGTCGGGGAGCGAGACGAGGCCGAACCGGGCCGAAACGGGCCTGGGCCGGTCAGCCAGGCCGGTCGGCCTAGCCTGTTCTGAGCCCGGTTCGCGACGCCCTTTGACCTAGGTGCTCCTCTATAAATAGCCTCTGCCTCCGTCGGCCGCCACATCCATCCATTCATCAGAAAGCTGCCGACACGAAGGACAAGCACCGGAGGGAGACGACGGCCACCGCAAGTCTTCGAAGTTGTCTAGGAGATGGCCTAGGCCTACCCTAGCTGCCATGGCTGCCCTGCGTGGTTGTGCCATGGTGGAGTTCCGGAGCTAGTTTAGGTCATCGATGGTATGTACTCGGTGGTGGTGACCAAAACGCATCTACTATGTGAGTAAAGCAATTCATGTCATCCGATCTTTTAGCGACTCGATTCCTCCTTTTACGATATTGTGCTTTCTTGGGTTTGCTTTATTTCAATCTATTGCTAAGGATAGATTGCTTAGGGTGCTCTTGTAGCCATGGTGGCTAGAGGTGCATACCGGATTTACCAAGGAGTACAACGCGTTCTTAACGAACGTGCTCCCGTGAGCCAACCGCACGAATATCCTTGCGTAGTGACAATATGGTGGAGGAGAAAGGCAGCGGCGATAAAAGGGGCCCACGCGTGCGGAGTACAGGGGCAGCAGAGGAATGGTGTCGCAAGCGGGCGGAGGATCTGGGAGCGGCGGCGAGAGGGCGGGGTCACAGGCGAGCAGGGCGCGGTGGTAGATCGGAGTTGCGGGAGGTGTGGGCGGAGGCGGAACGGACTGACTCGTGACAGAAAAACAAAACTACCGCACGACGTGGGGGACCGAGGAAAAAATACTAGTAGAAAACCAGTGGTGCGTGGCGTGGAGGGGGTGGCGCCCGGCGGGTTAGAGGCTGGCTCAGGTATTTTCATTCACAAGACTTTCCTCATTGGTTCCTGCATTGTCCTCATTATTTGCTGCTGTGTCCTCGACGGGGGCGGCATCCTCCTCAGTCGGAGGTATGTTCAAGTACATGGCCGCTTGACTACACTCCTCGCCGGTGAAGGTTGCAATGGTATTTGTACCACTAGCAATAATGTCGGCCATAAAGTTATCATTGTTGTCACCAATCTGGAATAAACAAGAATTTTCTAAGAATTTCTTCAATTAACAAGATTTTTCTTTGAATTTCTAGAATAAACAACAAGATTTTTCTATGAATTTATGGAATAATCAACAATTTTGTTAGACTTTCTAGAATAAACAAGAATTTTTTAAGAATTTCTTCAATAAACAAGAATTTTCTTTGAATTTCAAGAATAAGCAACAATATTTTTCTATGAATTTCTGGAATAATCAACAATTTTGTAAGACTTTATAGAATAAACAAAAATTTACTATAAATTTCTTGAATAAACAATAATTTTCTTTGCATTTCTAGAATAAACAACAAGATTTTTCTATGGATTTCTGGAATAAACAACAAGTTTTTTCTATGAATTTCTGGAATAATCAACAATTTCCTAAAACTTTCTAGAATAAACAAAAAATTACTATGAATTTTCTGGAATAAACAACAATATTGTATGAATTTTTGGAATAAACTAAGTTGAAATATTTCTACTAACTAGTGGACGAACGATGCTTGTTGGTGGCGGTGCCATGTGGGAGAATGACAGAGGTGACGGGAAGTCACTTGTTCGAGCCGACGCGGCAGTCATCTGCTTCGGAACTATCAAACTATGAAATTGTATATTAGAAAACAATTAAGAACTCAAATACACAAATAAGAATTTGGTCCATAGTCGTAGGTACTAATAAATTTATATGTATGACTGTATATACACACAAAAATATACAAAGCATTACACTTTATTTCTAATTAAAATTTCTTTCTATTCCTATAAATTTAAAAATTTTCATGAAAATCTATGAAATTTTTATAACTATACATATATATATCAATTGATAAACTAAATCAAATAAATTTAAATTTAATTAAAAATGCTTTCTTACGCAAGCATTTCACGGTCTTACCTCAGCAAGGCAAAACCCCAGTGTGCGCGCGGCCCGGCCGGCCATCAGGGCACTCATGCACGCCGGCCGGCGGCCGCACGGGGGCCCCGGCAAGCGGCGGCGGCAGCACGGCATACCGGTCGGGCTGGCCGGCTGGTACGCTTTGGGATCCCGAGGGACGACGACACACGTGGAGGAGAGGGGAGGGGCGGGTGCCGCGGCGGGAAGGGCGGCGAGTCGGGGAGGAGATGTGCGTCGGGGAGGGGCGGCGTGTCGGGGAGGAGCCGCGTGGTGAGGGCAGACGTCGCGGCGGCCGAGCCGGCCGGCGGCGGGAGAGGACAGCGAGGCGCGTGCGTTGGGGTGGGGCCGCTCGTCGGAGAGGGGCGCGTCGGGGACGGGTGCGGCGAGGAGGGGCGGCGGCAGCCGACAACGGAGACGAGGCCAGGCGGCGACTTGGGAGAGAAAATGCGGCTAAGTGCCTATCTGGAAGGCGAGGGGGCTTATATACCCCTACCCCTTTTGTCACGGGTCGAATTCCCAACCGAGATAAAAGCCCCTTTAGTCCCGGGTTGTGTTACGACCCGAGACTAAAGGCCCCTATTTTGTGACGGGTGGTTTCACGACCCATGACAAAAGTGGTATTTCGCACGGGAGCCCCCTAAAGGCAAATTTTCGCTGTTTAGTCCCGGCTGGTGTTACCACCCGAGACAAAAGGGGGTCCTTTTGTCTCGGGTGGTAACACCACCCAGGACTAAAGGGCAATTTTGCGCGTGAAGTTAACATTTATCTTTTCCTTCCTCATTTATCTCATTACTTTTGCTTTGAACATTTAAAAAATCGTTAGTTAAAATATTCGTGCCATGCAAAATTATATTAAGTTAAGAACAAAAAATACCTACTTTTCTATGCACATATTATTTCAAGAGTTGAAACAATTATTTCTAATTTTCGTTTACAATTTGAAGGGGAAATAAATTAAATTGAAACTATTAGTAAACCAACTCAGAAAAATCTCAAAATTGGTGAGTACTTCGTGAACATGTTGATGATTTGAAGAAAATACAGTACAAGTCCCAAGCTAAAACTGTTCAACTTCTATCTTTTGAGCCTCTGCTTCAAACGGAAGGCCTCCAGTTATCATCATCCAGTTCATAATGGAATATATCATCAAACACACCCTTCTTCATCTTTGTCTTTGTTTACTTTTTGATATAATGATCAATAGAACTAATTATTAATTTTACATTTAGCTATTTATTTAGAAATTAGTTTATAAAAAATATGATCATTAATAATTGAGATAAAAAAATAGCCATTAGCTATGTGACCTCTGTATGTCATTGTATCACAACAAATGGCCAGATGTCTATAGTTCACATAGGATCCAATGATTGTCAAGGTTGTGGTACAATGACTTACATACAGAGGTCACCTGATGGCTATTACAAGGCACGACATTAATTAATACCAATGAGTACAAGTCCCAAGCTAAAACTGGTCAGCTTCTAGCTTTTGAACCTCTGCTTCAAACACATTTATGAATTCGCGTATTGTCATGGAATGATCAACATGCTCAGGAAGAATGTAGGTAGGCCTCCAGTTCTCATCATCCAGTTCATAACGGAATATATCATCAAACTAACCCTTCTTCATCTTTGTCTTTGTTTACTGTTTGATATAATGATCAATAGAACTAATTATTAATTTTACATTTAGCTATTTTTTAGAAATTAGTTTATAAAAAATATGGTCATTAATAATTGAGATAAAAAATAGCCATCAGCTACGTGACCTCTGTATGTCATTGTATCACAACAAATGGCCAGATGACTATAGTTCACATAGGATCCAATGATTGTCGCGGTTGTGGTACAATGACTTACATACAGAGGTCACTTGATGGCTATTACAAGGCACAACATTAATTAATACCAATGAGTACAAGTGCCAAGCTGAAACTGGTCAGCTTCTAGCTTTTGAACCTCTGCTTCAAACACATTTATGAATTCGCGTATTTGAAAGGACCTTGTGATGCCTAGAGGGGGGGTGAATAGGATCACTTAAAAATTCCTGAAAAACTTAGCAGCGGATCAGAGGCCGGATGATCTGACCTTGAGGTCGGATGATCCGGCTGGGACCGGGTCACCCGAAATCAGGGTTGGGTAATCCGACAACAGGAAAGATATTAAGCGAAATACAAGATAAAAAACTGAAACTAATGATTCTACTTGAATCAAAAGCTTAACAAATGTACTAGGAGCTCCCTGCAAGAATGATTAGTCAAGCAACCACACAAATATATAGATCGGGAAAGTACAAGCTTATAGGGTTAGAGAAAATATGAAGAACACGATGAGCACAAGAGATAAGCGATTTGTTTACCGAAGTTCACCTCCACTAAGAAGGCTACGTCTCCGTTGAGGTTCCCACAAAGGGAGGGCTATCACGAAGAGCCACTTGCCTCACCCAATCCACCACAAAGGTAAATTGGTGCTCACTAAGAAATTCCACAAAGGAGGGGTAATACAAACGTTCCCGGGTGCTCCACACGGAGAGGGCACTCAACGGGTGACGCCTAACTGTCTAGAAGCAAGCTTTAAGAGTAACAAATGCAAATCAAAGAACCAAAGCCGCCACAAGTGCTTCTTGAGATGGATGAGTGATGAACTCTCACAAGGGGGCTTAATCTCACACCTCAAATCTCTCTTACACCAAAACCCTAAGTGAATCCTTGCTTGGAATGGCTTGGAGAGGAGTTGGGAGAGAGGGAATGGAGCTCAAGGAGGTGTAGAAGGTGTGGAGGTCGGAAGGTTGAAGAAGAGGGGGTGAAGGGGTATAAATACCCAACCCCCAAAACTAGCCGTTAGGGTTCCCTGCGCGTCCTGGCCGGATCATCCGACCTCGAGGGTGGATCATCCGGTGGGAACCAGAGAGCGACCGGGAGACACACTCGGATCACCCGGGATGGCCGGATCATTCGACCTCAAGGTCGGATCATCCGGATCCACCCTGGAAAGTTACCATTAAGTGTTCGTGAGTGATTTTTGTGTCTCTCATGGGTAGTTAGATCTCAAGAAAAACACATGTGACAACCTTGATCCAACAATTAGCATCCCTCTTTATAGTACGATGTTTCCTATACTCAAATTCGAAATGAAATTCAAATTAAATCGCCAATTTGAGCTCCAACGCCGAATAGAATGAGATGAGGGACTTCCTTTGATCAAACTCAATAAATACTCTTTTTCTTAGTTCCTGCACACATCTAATTAAAAGGTTAAACCTCCCAAATTGTGATTGACATTATCACCAAAATTAATTAGGGGCCTAGATGCACTTTCAATCTCCCCCTTTTTGGTGATTGATGACAACACAATTTGGTTTAAATAAAAAGAGATGTGTGTATCCAACAAAATATAGAAAAGCTCCCCCTAAATGTGTGCCTTGTCAACAAAGGAGGCCTCAAATGCCTTGACATACATTTAGTGGCAGCTCCCCCTATATGTTTGCATACAACAACAAGGTGCAAAGGTGTGATAAATAATCCGTTATGCATATGGCAAGATATATCACAACAATAAAGTGAGAAATAACAATTCACCAACCAAACATAGGCATCACACATAGATAATTAAGTCTTACATCGCACTAACATTAAGGAGACACAAATAAGTCTTACATAAATAAAAGTTTCACTTGTCACACACCACACATGACACCATCACATAGTTCATTACATGTCCATAGCTAAACAAGAATAGATAGATAAAGATAGGTGTAGGGGCCTCCAAAGCTAAATTTTACTCCCCCTTTGGCAACAAGCACCAAAAAGGAGAACTAGTCGTCATGCTCTTCTTCGGTGGCCTCCGCATCATCCTCTTCTTCAATATCATCTCCATGAAAAGAGCCTTCTTCTTCATCGGACTCACTAGCATCTTCCTCACATCAACCAATGTCTTCTTCCTCAATCCCATCATCCGAAACAAAAGAGGCTAGATTCTCCCAAGGATTATCAATAGGTGAGGGTGGAGCAAAGACTTGAGGCTCATGGACCGGAGAGTGTGGCATGTCAAGTTTGGCATAAATCTCCTTTTGCCTTCTCTCTTGCTTGTGAGCTTCCTCAACCATCCACTTTGTTAACTTCTCACGATCGCTAGCCTCATGGCGAAGCATATTGAAGCACACGAAAAGACATTGAGCCATGGAATCCATCTTGTTCTTCTTAGCCTTAGGAACTCCATAGGTATGAGTAGCACCATGATGTGGAAGAGGAGCAAAGGATGGACCTTGAGAAGAAAAAGGTGCAAGAGAACATGAGGCACTCGTGTGAGTGGAGCCTCCACTAGGTCCATCAATAGGATAAACACCCGGAAGAGGACCCATAGGAGCAATGCCTAAGGCATGAGATCCAATTTTCATCATTTGCTCAAGTTTCCCTTTCTTTGTCTTGTAGGAGTCATGGATCTTGTTAGTGTTGATAGTGAGACCGGTCACGTGTTGGATCATGTGAAAGATGTATGGAGCATAGTGACAACCCGAAGATGCTTGATGAGAACAAATAATTATCTCCCTCCATAAGAAGTCACACACATTGAACCTTCGTTGAGATGGAGCCATTTGATAAAGCAAATTCTTGGCCCTATGGGAGATGTTCTCGGAATCACCACCTCTAGGTGTGAGAGTAAACCTAAAGAGTTGGTTGAGCATCTTGTAAAATGGAGAGAGTCCTTTAGCATGACCAAAGAGAACTTTTCCATAGGCCTTATCATACATGAAGTGCATCTTGCTCACTTCAAGTTCATTGCCATCGTGTAAACGAACAAGATCACGATCAATCTCCGAGATGCGACAACCTTGATAGATGATCTCCTTAACCCCACTAAGGCGAAAAAGAGAGGCAAACTCATACATCTTGATAGAGAACATTTTTCCCCCAAGAGAGAAATGCATGACATTCCTTCTATCATCCACATAGAGAGTGGCATAAAACTGAGCCACGACCTCCTCATTCCAATCACAAGAGAAATTCATAATGTTGAGAAGGCCCATCTCACGGCAACAATCATAAACGGCATCCAAAACTTCCTTGTATGGTGCCAGAATAGACTTCAAATAATCCCAATTAACCCACTTCATCTCCGTAGTAATGTGATTCTTAGTAAGGATGACGGTCTCATACCAATCAGCTTGATAAGATTGCCAAAAGCGAGAATCTCCATGAAAAGTCTTGTCAAGCTTACTTGGGTCTTGAAAGCGAAGAGGCTTTATGTTGTTGTCACGTGCATTGAAATCCAAAGGAGAAGGATCATTGCGTGCACGAGTAGGAGGTTTGATAGGAACCACAATGAGCTCAAAGGGTGAGAGGTCAATGTTATCATCATAGCGATCTTCAACATCTCCTGTACTTGCTCTTTTTGTCCTAGCACCACGACCGGGAGCATTAGAGGACTGCTTCTGAGTAGGGCGACCATGACCTCTAGCACGATCGGGAACGGCTTGAGGCTTGGTCCTCTTGGGGTTAACACGCCTCTCAAACAATTGTTCTTCATCATCAGAGGATTGAGAAGCTCGGACTTCCTTTCCCTTGCTAAGAACTTTCTCTCTACCCATCTGTGCAAAAGATAGACAAGATTGAATCAGATTGGTGCACAAAAGAAGGTTGCTAGGGCCACCCTGACCAGGTTCAGGTCATCCAACGTGGGAGCCGGGTCCTAGCAGGTTGAGATGAACCCTAACTTCCATGAATCGAGAGAAATAATGCACCAATCGAAAAGAGATCATGGGTAGTTGTTCTAATGCACTAGATAAAGCTTTTGATTGAAGGGGATATGCCTAGATCAAACTGCATTGAGAGATTGGGAAAAAGAGAATTTGAACTTAAAATACCTTTGATTTTCCCACGCAAAAATTACACGGGTAATCCGGAGAGGAAGAACTCTAGATGAACTGAAGGAGATCGCGAGACAAGCACCACCACGAGCTCCGCGAGACGAAGATTGAAAGAGAAGGGCGGCGGCTTCCTGGTTTCTGAAGGGGGCGGCGGCACTGTCCTGCACCCTGCGCGCAAGGAGGCCGCGTGCCGGTGTGAGGATCCCTGCCCGCGCGGCAGGGGGCGCGAGGCGCGAAGAGCCACGGCGTGGGTCGCGAGACATGCAGGGGGCACGCTTCGCGAGGCAAGCAGGCGCGACCTCGAGGCACGAGGCGCGAGGCAAAAAAGGAGCGAGGGCGATGGGTTTCTGTCGGCGCGAGGCAAGGGTCCGTCTAGGAGGAAAGAGATAGAGGTGGCTTACGGTGGAAGGCAGAGTAAAGAGGTCCGGCTGGGTTTTGTTTTTGTTTTTTTTATTAGAAGCGCCGGCTGGTTGACCTAACCAGAAGGTCGGACGACCCGGTGGGAGGCCGAGAGGGACCGGGAGAAGCGGCCGGTTGACCCGGCGCAGACAGGATGATTAGGCGGACATACTAGATGATCCGGCAGGAAGAAAAAAAGGATTTCGAGCTGAGATAAGATTTAGATTTTTGAGAGAATTAACTATGGACATATAATAAATTCTTAACTACAAGTGACTAGCCACAAACAACATATATAACCATAGTCACTTGAGATAAGATTTGATCCAAAGATCATAAAATCCAATCTTTTGCAAAACTCACACAAAGTGAAGAAAATAAAAACTTTTTCAACCTATCTAGGCAACAATCAAGATGTGCAATAAGTCAAGCCAAGTTACGAGAATCCAAGATATTTAGCTCACTTCTCAAAGTACAAACCTTTGCTCATCTAGAGGCTTAGTGAAGATATCGGCAAGTTGCCTCTCGGTGCTCACATGACGAAGAGCAATATCCCCCTTAGCCTCATGATCCCTTAAGAAATGATGTCGAATATCTATGTGCTTTGTTCTAGAGTGTTGAACCAGATTGTTTGCTAGCTTGATGGCACTCTCATTATCACACAAGAGTGGAATCTTACTAAACTCACAACCGTAATTACTCAATGTTTGCTTCATCCACAAGAGTTGTGCACAACAAGCACCGGCCGCCACATACTCGGCTTCGGTTGTGGATAAAGCAACCAAATTTTGTTTCTTTGAGCTCCACGATACCAAAGACCTACCAAGAAATTGGCAAGTCCCGGTAGTGCTCTTTCGATCTACTTTGCAACCGGCATAATCCGAATCGGAGTAGCCAAGTAAATCAAAAGTGGAGCCCTTGGGATACCATAAGCCTAGGTTAGGAGTGTGTACCAAATCTCTAAAGATTCTCTTAACGGCCATTAGATGACACTCCTTAGGATTGGCTTGAAATCTTGCACACATGCACACACCAAGCATTATATCGGGCCTAGATGCACAAAGATAAAGGAGGGAGCCAATCATGGAACCAAATACCTTTTGGTCGACCGACTTCCCTTCTTCATTGAGATCAAGATGTCCATTCAATGCCATGGGAGTCTTGATGGGTTTGGAATCGGCCATGTCAAACCTCTTGAGCATATCCTTCACATACTTGGTTTGACACAAGAAAGTCCCTTCAATTGCTTGATTTGAAAACCAAAGAAGAACTTCAATTCACCCATCATAGACATCTCGAACCTCTTGGTCATGATCCTACTAAACTCTTCACAAAATTAATCATTAGTGGACCCAAAGATAATGTCATCAACATAAATTTGACAAATAAAGATATCTTTTCCATTTCTTTGAATGAAGAGAGTAGAATCGGCTTTGCCTATTTCAAAACCGTTCTTGAGAAGAAAATCCTTAAGGCATTCATACCATGCTCTAGGAGCTTGCTTTAGCCCATAGAGTGCCGTATGGAGCTTGTACACATGGTTGGGAAATTTTGGATCTTCAAAGCCCGGTGGTTGCTCAACATAAACTTCTTCTTGGAGAGGTCCATTCAAGAATGCACTCTTCACATCCATTTGATGAAGGTTGAAATCATGATGAGTAGCATAGGCCAAAAGCCTACGAATTGACTCAAGCCTTGCTACCGGAGCATAAGTCTCTCCAAAGTCCAAGCCTTCAACTTGAGTGTAGCCTTTGCCAACAAGTCTTGCCTTGTTCTTTATGACGACACCAAATTCATCTTGCTTATTCCTAAAAACCCATTTGGTGCCGATCACATTTTGCTTGGGTCTTGGCACCAACTCCCAAACTTCATTTCTCTTGAAGTTGTTCAACTCTTCCTCCATGGCAATAATCCAATCCGGGTCCTCAAGAGCTTGTTCCACACTAAGAGGTTCCAAAGAGGAAACAAACGAGTAAAATGCACAAAAATTTGACAATCTTGAGCGAGTTGTTACCCCTCTTTGGATACTCCCAAGTATGTTGTCGACAGGATGGTCCCATTGAACCATTTGATGTACTCTTGGGTGTGGTGCTTGAGATTGACATTGAATGTGTCCATCATCATCATCTTCAACTTGTGGAGCTTCTTCTTGAGTTTCACCACCTTGTTCTCCCCCTTGATCAAAGCCGCGTCCATGATCGTCACCATGAACTTGACTTTGTTCTTGATGAACTTGAGAACTTGGTGGATCCACTCTTGTTGATGATGGTGGGTCTTGATTGCTTGTGTCAACCGGAGCTTGAACTTGAACCTCATGAGGCATCACTTCACCGGTGCCCATTCTAAAGATGGATACACTTGGAGGCTCTTCATCATCTACAAGGTTTTCACTAACTTGCTCTCCTTGAGAGCCGTTTGATTCATCAAATTTCACGTCTACCGTGGTCTCAACACAACCAGTGGTTTTGTTGAAAACACGATAGGCATATTCGTTAGTTCCATAACCAATGAAGAAACCTTCATCAACCTTGGATGCAAACTTTGAGGCTTTGGGTTTCTTGTTAAGTATGAAACACTTACACCCAAAGACCCTAAAGTAGTGCACACTCGGTTTCTTACCAGTGATGATCTCGTAGGGAGTCTTGTTCAAGTACTTGTGGAGGTAGAGGCGGTTGGTGGCATGGCAAGCGGTGTTGATGGCTTCCGCCCAAAATGTGTCCGGAGTCTTGTATTCATCAAGCATTGTTCTTGCCGCTTCAATCAACGTACGGTTCTTCCTCTCAATAATGCCATTTTGTTGAGGAGTGTATGGAGCGGAAAGTTCATGCTTGATGCATTCTTCATCGAGGAACTCTTCAACTTGAGTGTTCCTAAACTCCGAGCCATTGTCACTTCTTATGTTCTCGACCTTGAGCTCGAACTCATTTTGAACTCTCCTAATGAACTTCTTGACTACTCCCTTTGCTTCACTTTTATCTTGCAAAAAGAATACCCAAGTGAAACGGGAAAAGTCATCAACAATTACTAAACCATATTTGGTACCACCGATGCTTATTTAGGCAATTGGTCCAAACAAGTCCATGTGTAGTAGCTTCAACGGTCTTGATGAAGATAGGATGTTCTTGGCGTGATGATGCGCTCCAACTTGCTTCCCGGCTTGACAAGCACTACATAACCTATCTTTCTCAAAAACAACATTTGTTAGTCCTAGGATGTGCTCGTCCTTTCGAAGTTTGGCCAAATTCCTCATGCTAACATGGGCAAGTCAGCGATGTCATAGCCAACCCAAGTCGGATTTTGCCACTAAGCAAGCCTTAGGGTCCACCTTCACTTTTGTGAAATCCACATAGTAAAGCTTTCCCCGTAAATGACCCGCAAAGACAATAGAGGAATCCTCCCTTCTAGAGACGGTCACACCCTCATGGGTAAAGAGACAATTGTAGCGTTTCTCACAAAGTTGTGAAACTGACAACAAGTTGTATCCTAACCCTTCAACATGATAAACATCTTCAATTGAATTTGTTGTTGAGATAGCAATTTTACCTAGGCCAACAACATCTCCTTGACCATTGTCTCCATAGATTATAGTTTCCGTAGGGGTGTCATAATGATCAAGGGATGCAAATAAGCCTTCATCTCCAGTCATATGATTAGTAGCACCACTATTAATTAACCAAGCGCTTCTACCGAAGGAGTAGGCCTACAAAACAAGTTTAAGCTTTTGGTTTAGGTACCCAAAAAGATTTGGGTCCTTGGAGGTTAGAAGCATAAACTTTTGGAACCCACACACTCTTCCTCATAGCCTTCTTTGTGTAGGTCCCAACATACTTGACCACCATTTTACCATTGTGGTCCAAGGTCACAACATAGTCACAAGTGTAGTTGGGAGAGGGCTTGTGTTCAACCACATTCTTCGATGCCTTTGATGGAGAATTAACCCCACCATTTCCTTTTGTGGTGTTCACAACCTTTGGCTTGTCCTTTGTTGTGGTAGAGGTGGTGACTCCATGGGCATTGTCCATAATAGTGTTGAGGTAGCCTCCCTTGTTCCACAAGGGGATCTCATGCCCTTTCACCACCACCCTACCATTGACCTTGTTGTTCTTGTAGTGCCCAAGTCCTTACTTGTCAACCACCTTTGGAATGTTCTTGGCACCGTTCTTGCCTTGAGTGATCAACATGTTCAACCGGGCTATTTCTTTGTCTTTGCTCTTGATTGTCTCTTCAAGCCTTGCATGGTTAGTCTTGAGAGCATTTATATCAACATTAGAGCAAATAGAACAACCTTTGCTAGTGGAGGCACTAGAGTCAAGTGTTGCCTTAGGATTGACTTTGGTGCTTTCCCAAAGAGTACTATAGTTTGCTTCAAGATTTTTATGTTTATCCATCAAGCATGAAAAGCTTGATTGAAGCTCACTATGAGTAGCCTTTAGGGAAGCTAGAGATTCATTTGCCAAAGTGTAATCCTTTGACATCCTCTTGTTGGTGTTATTGGCCAAGGACAAGTCCATGGTCAACTTCTCCACCTTAGCCGCCTCTTCGGCAAGGCGTCTCTCTAGAGCAAGGTTTCTTTCCTTCTCATGGATAAGCAAGTCTTCTTGCTCATGGAGAGACACTTTCTTTTTCTCTAATTTCTCCAAAAGCCTTTTTATTTCCTTATAGCCCTTTTTACTAAATTGCTTTATCATGTTGGCCTCAATTTCCTTTTCATCATCTAGATCATCTATGTCATTAGGTGTGGATGAAGAAGAGGTGAGAGAGGATGAGGTGGTTGATTCTTGTACCTTGCTCCCCCTTGCCATGAGGCAAAAGTGAGAGTGGTCCTCATCGTCGGAGAAGTTGTTAAAGAGGCGCGGTGAAGATGGTCCTTGTGCCATGGCAATGGTTGCCATGCATTGCTTCTTTGGCTCTTCATCTTCATCACTAGAGTCCCATTGTTGACTCACGTGAGCACACTCTTGGTACTTGTTCTTGTATTCCTTCCTCTTCTCCTTGTACTTATTCTCTTCCTCATTCTTGTTCTTGTTCTTGGGACACTCGGCAATGAAGTGTCCATACTCTCCACACTCATAGCATTTGCGTTGAGACTTCTTCTTCCTTTCATCACCGCCTTTCCTTGATGCCCTTGACTTCAAGAATTTCTTGTTCTTTCTTATGGCAAAGGCGGTTTCTTCATCTGTGCTTCCTTCTTCACTTGTATCTTCATTCTTGGTCTTGGAAGTCTTTGGCTTTGCTTCCACCGCTTCACTAGAGCTAGCATTGAGGGCTAAGCTCTTGTTCACCTTCAAGCTTAGTGACTTCTCCACATCTTGATCAACTAGCTCTTGATGCAAGATCTCACCAAGAAGTTGATTGGGGGTCATCTTGTCATAGTTTGGATCTCTTCTTATCATGGTTGCTAGGTTTGTGTTCTTCAGGGTGAAAGCTCTTAGCAACTTCTTTGTGACCTTGGAGTCCTCCCAATCATCACTTCCTAGTGCTCTAATGTCCGAGACAAGGAGCATGAGCCTATCATACATTTCTCTTACGGTTTCTCCATCCTTCATGATAAATAGCTCAAGCTCTCCATTGATCAAATCAATTTTCCCTTGGCTCACATGCTCGGTCCCCTCATGTGCTTCCTTGAGAGTATCCCAAATCACCTTGGCAATTTGGATGTTCCGGACCTTGTTGAATTCTTGAGCACACAAGGATCCCGTGATGACTCTTGTTGCTTGTACATTGCGGTGGAGGTCTTGCTCATGCTCGATTGTGAGGGCTTCTCCTTCAGCGGGGACTGTCACACCTACAACCACAATCTTCCAAAGAGAAGGGTGAAGCCCGTAAAGGTGCATTTGCATATCATAAGCCCATTTAGGATAGTCTTTCCCATCGAAGTGGGGAGGCTTTCCCAAATGTACGGAATAGAATTTATCATTAGGATTATCGCCCAGAAATTGTGTGTAGTGGTGGGGCACTTCGTAGAAGCCGGAGTGAGTGTACTTGGCTTGCTCCTTCTTGAGGAGCTTGTTAGCCAACTTCTTTGCCTTCTTCTTCTTCTTGGCTTTTCTCCTTTTCTTCGCCGCCTTCCTTGCCGCATCATCATCATCCTTGACGTCTTCATCGCTTGAGTCGGAGTCGGAGTCGGAGTCGGAAGATGAGTCGTCGGAGCTCTCGACGTTGGATGGTGTACGGCTTGGAGCCTTTCCGGTGATGTCACCTTCTCGAGCTGCCTTAAGCTCTTTTTCTTGAGCTTCCTTGGCGGCGATCTCTTCGGCGGTTTGGTTGCCTCCACTCCCCGACATCTTGATCCCTTAGCAGTTAAGCCTAAATCAAGGGATTAGGCTTTGATACCAATTGAAAGGACCTTGCGATGCCTAGAGGGGGGGTGAATAGGATCACTTAAAAATTCCTGAAAAACTTAGTAGCGGATCAGAGGCCGGATGATCCGACCTTGAGGTCGGATGATCCGGCTGGGACCGGGTCACCCGAAATCAGGGTTGGGTAATCCGACAACAGGAAAGATATTAAGCGAAATACGAGATAAAAAACTGAAACTAATGATTCTACTTGAATCAAAAGCTTTACAAATGTACTAGGAGCTCCCTGCAAGAATGATTAGTCAAGCAACCACACAAATATATAGATCGGGAAAATACAAGCTTCTAGGGTTAGAGAAAATATGAAGAACACGATGAGCACAAGAGACAAGTGATTTGTTTACCGAAGTTCACCTCCACTAAGAAGGCTACAGCTCCGTTGAGGTTCCCACAAAGGGAGGGCTATCACGAAGAGCCACTTGCCTCACCCAATCCACCACAAAGGTAAATTGGTGCTCACTAAGAAATTCCACAAAGGAGGGGTAATACAAACGTTCCCGGGTGCTCCACACGGAGAGGGCACTCAACGGGCGACGCCTAACCGTCTAGAAGCAAGCTTCAAGAGTAACAAATGCAAATCAAAGAACCAAAGCCGCCACAAGTGCTTCTTGAGATGGATGAGTGATGAACTCTCACAAGGGGGCTTAATCTCACACCTCAAATCTCTCTCACACCCAAACCCTAAGTGAATCCTTGCTTGGAATGGCTTGGAGAGGAGTTGGGAGAGAGGGAATGGAGCTCAAGGAGGTGTAGAAGGCGTGGAGGTCGGAAGGTTGAAGAAGAGGGGGTGAAGGGGTATAAATACCCAACCCCCAAAACTAGCCGTTAGGGTTCCCTGCGCGTCCTGGCCGGATCATCCGACCTCGAGGGTGGATCATCCGGTGGGAACCAGAGAGCGACCGGGAGACACACTCGGATCACCCGGGATGGCCGGATCATTCGACCTCAAGGTCGGATCATCCGGATCCACCATGGAAAGTTACCATTAAGTGTTCGTGAGTGATTTTTGTGTCTCTCATGGGTAGTTAGATCTCAAGAAAAACACATGTGACAACCTTGATCCAACAATTAGCATCCCTCTTTATAGTACGATGTTTCCTATACTCAAATTCGAAATGAAATTCAAATTAAATCGCCAATTTGAGCTCCAACACCGAATAGAATGAGATGATGGACTTCCTTTGATCAAACTCAATAAATACTCTTTTTCTTAATTCCTGCACACATCTTATTAAAAGGTTAAACCTCCCAAATTGTGATTGACATTATCACCAAAATTAATTAGGGGCCTAGATGCACTTTTAGTATTGTCTTGGAATGGTCAACACGCTCAGGAAGAATGTAGGTAGACCTCCAGTTCTCATCATCTAATTCATAACGTAATATATCATCAAATTCTCCCTGCTTCATCTTTGTCTTTATTTACTTTTTGATGTAATGATCAATAGAACTAATTATTAGTTTTACATTTAGCTAATTTTTTAAAAATTAGTTTATAAAAAATATGGTCATTAATAGTGGAGATAAAAAAATAGCCATTAGGTACGTGATCTCTGTATGCCATTGTATCACAACAAATGGCCAGATGTCGGTAGTTCACATAGGATCCAATGATTGTCGCGGTTGTGGTACAATGACTTACATACAGAGGTTACCTGATGGCTATTAGAAGGCACGGCATTAATTAATACCAATAAGTACAAGTCCCAAGCTGAAGTGGTCAGCTTCTAGCTTTTGAACCTCTGCTTCAAACACATTTATGAATTCGCGTATTGTCTTGGAATGATCAACATGCTCAGGAAGAATGTAGGTAGGCCTCCAGTTCTCATCATCCAGTTCATAAGGGAATATATCATCAAACTCACCCTTCTTCATCTTTGTCTTTGTTTACTTTTTGATATAATGATCAATAGAACTAATTATTAATTTTACATTTAGCAATTTTTTTAAAATTAGTTTATAAAAAAATATGGTCATTAATAATTGAGATAAAAAAATAGCCATCAGCTACGTGACCTCTGTATGTCATTGTATCACAACAAATGGCCTTATGTCTGTAGTTCACATAGGATCTAATGATTGTCGTGGTTGTGGTACAATGACTTACATTAAGAGGTCACCTAATGGCTATTACAAGGCACGACATTAATTAATACCAATGAGTACAAGTCTCAAGCTGAAATTGGTCAGCTTCTAGCTTTTGAACCTCTGCTTCAAACACATAGAAAATAGTACCAAACCAACTTAAAATGATAAACATGCATGCTTACTGAACATATTGATGATTTGAAGACAATACGTGAATTCATAGATATGTGTTTCAAGTACTGGTTTAAATGCTACAAGCTGACATATATAGCGCACGTAACCTCCAGTACTGACAGAGAAAGCTGTTCAAGCAAGATGTCGACATTCTCTCTATCACTCTCTGGAAAAGGTGTCTAAGAGCTAGTATATATATGCTGGAGATGACCTCCTGAGAGGTGTCACCGAAAACACTATGCTTGGGCAGCTTGCTCCTATCGGTACTGGAGGTAGTGCAATATATGTTTGAATGCATGGTATTCATCAGAATCCCTCTAAGCGCAAATTCAGTTAAATTGAAAATAGTACCAAACCAACTCAAAATAAAGTAGCTAATTAATAATAATTAATAATAAGTTTATAAAGGTTCACTTAGCTAGCTAATTAATACAAGATCATATAATAGGGTACAGTACAAAGCCTGATCCATGCATGCATAATGTTACTGAGCAGCACGCGCTTGTAGATATGAAATATGGTTAATGTCTACAATCCTCCAGCCTAGAACTCCCTCAAAATAAGCTAGAGCGCGTACTAGTGCACTCTCCTCAGCTTCCGGAGGACTGTCACAAACAGCACTGCAAACATCAAACAATGGAGCCTTGGGTTCTGCTGGCTTATAGAAAGTTAGAATTGCTTGACTCTTCCAATTGTTGGTGAAAAATGGCTCCCCACCATAGTAATCCACCCCAACTCTTTCCACGACTTGATTAAGAATCGCACGGAAGCTAATTGAAGCATAAGTAGAACCAGAGTGATCCTGCACACAATCAGATGATGATGAGATACAATAACCTTATGAAAGTTCAAAATATATATGTACCAGAAACAAATTATTTAAGAATGAATAAAAAATCTTTTATATATATGTATATTATACCAAAACTCGATGAGCCCTGCAAAGCCTCTCTGTAGTCTGAACCACATTGCCTTCACCCGCCTCGAGTTGCCTTAATTTAAAATAGGAAAGGTCGGGCACGAAGCACCCAACATACAACTGGAGCTGTTGTAGACAATTCTCCACGGCAGTCCTCTCTCGAGTTAACCAAATAGGTGATGTTGAGCCAACTGTTGCAATGGGAACCATCGGGTGTGGCACGCCTACTGGCAACTGGCCGTAGTCCACATTTTGAGCAGGTACGGTGAAAGAGATATGCACTCTGCCATGTTCTCATCAGCACGCTCAGTTTGCACTATAGGAGGAGTACCACTCATATCATCGATAATGTCTTTGAGCCATCTGATATTGTTAATAACCTACAATAAGTATATATGTAACTAAAATTATAGATTTTCCATGTGAAATGAAAAAAGTTATATGTAAACCAAATTAATTTCAATTCTTATATTACCACGTTGGCTACACGTCCCGGATCACCCATTTGCAAGGTAATCTCGCGGTGAAAGTGCAATCCTGAACGTTGAGGCAACAGGTCCTCCCAAACACCTCCACGGCTAAGGCCACGGCCACCACGCCCGCCACGGCGACAGACTATGCCACAGCCACAGGCGCCATTACCAACGCCACTTGACGACGACATTGTTAGCTCAAACTATATCCAAATCAAAATGACACACATTATTCACAATAAATAGGATTAGTTTACATATATAGATTGGATTCAACATATGCATAAATAGAAAAACAGAAGGGGATAGAATTCAACACTATTATTACTGTACATAACCTTTATGAACCAGCGACTCAGACGACCCAGATGCTCTGGGAACTACAACAGTCTCACCTCACTGTCATATACACCTGGCTCTCTCACTTACAGTACTACACCACCATGCCCTACACCTCCTATCTAGCTACAGCCCAACATCACTGAGCTGCGGGCAGTCCCCACCTAGCCAGAGATGTTTGGCTGTAGCTAATTAGGACGTGGGGCTGTGTATCAAAAACAAGAAAAATAAGAAAATGATTACATTTATTCTATATAAAAATAAAAAAAACTTAATAAAGGAATTTAATCTTCTATTTCCTCCTATAGCTACCTAGAAATAAAAGCACTTCTAAACGATGAAAGAATGGAAATACCTAGTACATTTTCTGTATGTCTATTATTTTCTTTATGAGCATATATTTTATAAACTATATGTTCAAGTAAAATTCAATTTTCTCTCTATATAAAAAAAAGAAAATAAGAGAATGCTTAATACAAATTTAATGAAAGAAGGAACAATGCAAGTACCATCCTATTTACATTTTCACGTATATATTCAAAAGCTCATCTCTCTAAGCTCCTCCTACCTAGCTACAAATTAACATTTATATTTTCTCCATCTCTAAACCATAAAACAAAATTTAATCACAACAAATGAAGGGAGGATGAAGATTCCAACCTTGACAACACTTTGGAGGAGAGATCTTCACAAATTAATGAAGAAAAAAATCGCAGCAACACCCTAGGCTTGAGTCGCCATGGAGTGGAGGAGCTTGAGCTTGCGGGTGAGTGAGTACGGTGAATTGCTCTGGTGGCAGGAGGAAGAAGGGGGTACGGTGTTTATATGGAGGCCGGCCATTAGTCTCAGGTGGTGTTAGGACCCGAGACTAAAGGGTACCCCTTTAGTCTCAGGGCGTAACACCAGCCGGGACTAATTTAGTCTCGGGTAGTGTTACGAGCCGAGACTAAAGGGGTACCCTTTAGTCTCGGGTCGTAACACCAACCGGGACTAAAGTCCGGGGGCAATAATTGACGGATGGAGCCGTTGGGAGCCCCCCCCCTTTTGTTACGGTTGGTAATACCAACCGGGACTAAAGGGGGCCGGCTACAGCACCCATTTCGGGCCACGTCGACGAAAGGCCTTTAGTCCCCGCTCCAAAGTTGAACTGGGACTAAAGGCCCATACCAAAGCCTCGCTCTCTACCAGTGGTCAGCTACACTCTTTCTAGCTTATGGTTAGCTATGGTTTGAGTAGCTTGTTTACTTCGGTGCCGAGCGGTTCGGCATCCTATAATTTACTACTTGCTCATAGCCGGTTTCTTTAATTTACTTCAGTTATATATTTCACATTGTTCTATATTCTTTAAATCGACATTGTTATTTCTTTATCTCATCTAAATAATCGCTCACGACTTCATTTTATGGAAGTTCAATGGACAGTGCTACTATATGTTAGTACCTTAACAATTTTTCTGGACATCTGCAGATCATCTAAGAAATCGTTAGACGAAATATATATGTTCTGTGCACAGTTATAACACCTTGCAGATATTTTAATCTCAACTCTTGGAATTTTTGGCTTGGATTTTCATGAGAGTGACTGTGCTAGTCAACATACTATCACATTCCATCATCTACATTTCATGACATGGTCTTGGTTATAATGAAGTGTATATGTTATTGCATTTTCACTTCACGGAACCATCTCGATGGGATTCCACCATTCGCAATTGATAAGGCGGCGAATCATCACCCTTCATAGTTAATCTCAAGAATGGCTTTCACCTTTTACAATCATATTCAACCTTCGGACTCTGATACACCTGAGCTGGAGTTCATGGACATCCTTATGGCTCTTCGGTTATTGTCAAGGGGCTTTGCACTTATTGTCTTATGGTTCTTCGGTGACCATGCTTCCATTGTTTGGACATCACTTTGTATTGGGACATCTATGACTTATCTTTGCAATAACAATCAATGAGGCAAATTCATGTCACCTCTTCGCACTAGGTGTGCAAGAAGCCATTTTATTAGGCTAAAGACACATCTCTTCGATGGCTACAATTCAAGCTGAAGAAGCTCCGTTGGCAGAAACCCGCGAAGAACTGTTCGGTCCAGCATTTCGACTCACCTTGTGAATCTCTTCATCTACGGCTCGGAAATCACATCTTCGGCCCAACTCACTGCAGTGAAGCTCACCGAAGCTCAGCTCACACCGATCGGCACGCCTCTTCGGCCTAGTTCACGGTCTTCTCTTCGGCATCAAGTAACACCTCTTCGGCCCAGTTCACGGTTTTTCTCTTCGGCCCAAGTCGCGGAACTCTCTTTGGCCCAGTTCTGAGTTATTGCTCTCACGGTATCTGACGAGATTGGTTATCACTCTTCGGCTACCACATTAATTATGGATCTTTGCTTAACATCTCATCGCTTTACGGATACTGTTTTATGGCTTCTCGCTTATTGTATTATGGCTCTTCAACTGCTATCATCTTGAATTATATTGGGACATCTATAACATATCTTCAGAATGAGACTTTGTAGAAAATTCAAGTCACCTCTTCGCGTGAAGGTATGACACGTCACTATTCTTCTTTAAGATGTTTCTTGTTCCATCCCGAACTCAATTTTTTCGAGCACCTTAAGTTTTGTGTTGCAAACTATACAGAAATGCTGCATTCGTACACGAGCAAAAGGCAGGTGCCATCTTACTTCTTACATGGAACTTCGGGAACTTCTTACTAGCTACATGTTATGCATAACTCATATTTATCTTAGCATGCTACATCACATGTTCAGTAACTCTTTGACATGAAAACATGTTACTTTCGAAGTAGTTCCTTGTCATGAAATTTTTTCAGGATATTATGTTGCAAATACAATCAGGTTATCATGGAAATTGGTCTTCGGAATAATGAACTTCTAGCTGAATTTTTCGGGTGTCCTAGCATTGGCTCTTCAGTTATCTCCATGGCTCTTAGGGTTATCATGAACTAATCTTCACAATAATGAATTGTTAGCCGAGGCTCTTCGTATATTTCAGCATTGGCTCTTTGGTTATCTCTGTGGTTCTTTGGGTTATCATGAATTAATCTTCGAAATAGTGGACTATTAGCCGCGGTGCTTCGAGTATTTCAGCATTGGCTCTCCGATTATATTGACATGGCTCTTCAGGTTACCATAGTGGACTTCAATATTTCTTCAGTTAATGACTCATGCGAAGAGGTTATATTGAAGTTGTGTCCCTACCACCAACAAATGCATTATCCCTGCAATCATCAGCTTCATCTTCGCATCAGCATCAATCCCAATCTACATCAGCTACACTACTACTTACACGACATGTGATCTTCGCCACCAGCAAAGGGCCAAGAGGGGCTATGGAGGGATCTTGGTGAACCAATTCACCCATCTTGCCCGAAGCGGGTGAACGAAGACCCAAGGGGACCTCGGGAGAATGAAGAAGGCATCGCACGACTTCCTCTACTTCGGCTACACTGACTACACGGAGGAAACAACTTTGGGAGGATGAAGCAAGAACAAAGCGGAGGAGATCTCTTTCGGCAAGAGTGGCAAAGCTGACAGCACCACCGAAGAAACCATTCATCGTCAAATGAAGACCGAAGACCACAATAGCTGCATGAGACGATAACTTTGTATATATAAATCCGCACAGCGTATGGGCAGGAGGTCACGGGGGCATGTCCTCGGGCCGAAGAAAAAGTCTAGTGAATCATTTTCCCCTTGTTTTCATCTACTTCGCTTTGTTGTACCAGCCAAACCAAAGTAGCTGAGCTGCTAGTGTTGGGGGAAATGATTCACGAGGGATGGTCATAAGGATGAGTTTTGCTTTAAGAGAAAGAGAGAAGAGAGGATGGCTAAGGAGTGGATTAACAAGGATAGGTACCACCCATCTCATGGTGTGCCTGAGCCTCATATGCCCTTGCCCAGGTGTGAGGCTGTCGTGAGAAGTATTATGAAATGGGGAAATGGGAGTTCCCGCAGCCCAGGTGGGTTTCTGGAGAGGGCGGTTGGATCGGCCAGGCATGGCAGTCAAACCGGCCCTGCCTAGCGGGGGGCGGTCAGACCGGCCTGGCTAGGCGGTCAGACCGACCCTCCCCAGAATTCTAGGTGGTTCGGTTTTCGAGGAGGTGGTAGTGGTGGTTTAAGTTCTGGTGGTCATGGTACTGGTGGTAGGCGTGTTGAGTTTGGTGGTGTTGAGTTTGCTAGATGTTCTCCTTGTGATCGATACGAGTTTGGGAGAGGTCACAACTTGGAGTCTCAAAGGAGTTACGTACCATGGTCATCCTTTCGTGGTGCTCGTACACCTCCAGCGAGACGGGAGTGGTTTCCCCATGATGGTTCCAGTTTTGGTTGGATGGAGACGAGGTTTAATGGACGTGGTAGGATGGATCGTTATCCCCATGGTGTCATTTATCCTTATGCCTTCCTCAGCAACGGCGCCAGAAATGCTTGTTGGCGTTTCTTAACGTCATTGCTAAGTTCGTGAGTTCCTAGCAACAACACCAGAAATGTCCGATGGTAATCCTAATGATCACAAAGAATCCGCAAGCACACGGATATACCATTGTAGCATTTCCCCAAAGGAGTATTCCAAAGGGTATATAATCCAAGGAAGGCAAGGTCGGTTTAACAAGACCAACACTATTGCAATGAGTATAAGTCATAGATGGGAGTAAATCAGGTTCTCAAATACAGGGGTAAGATATGATAATAGTGAGGTAGTGTGAACACACTTGAACTCATTCTCTCATTGGTAAACTACGACTTAGGAGTCAACATACGAGTTAGTTCTAGGTTCAAAGGTACTATACATATAAAGTCAGTAGATACAAGTTAGTCACACTAGCATTGTATGAATATCAGCTCAGCACCCAGGCACAAACCGGGAGCTAACCACCCGTGTCGCTTCCGCACGACGACGGTCGTTAGACTTTAGACTCCTATAGCATACCCGAACATGGAGGATTACAAAGGGTCCAACAGCTGTCACTACCGCGGCCTACCTCAAGACAAACCGTGGAGCACGCTCATATGCAACGCAGCTACTCAACCTAAGCACCATGATTGTGTTGTTAACTAGACACTAACCGGCCCGGGCTATTGTGACCCAGGTCAGTGCCACCAGATAAATGGCCACTTACACCAAGTACAGTAGCTTGAACTCGAACTTCATACAACATAAGCACGTGATCTAACTGGATCAAACCAGGCTAGTAATACAAACGGATTCATGTTCTACTACGTCTATTCCATAAGATCAAAGGGTCGTGTTTACGAAGAACACGAGCCTCTAACTTATGAACAAACAACTAGAACATGAGTAAATCATCCGTCAACTTGATCAAAAGGTCTTGTTCATCAAGAACAGGAGCCTCTAAATGATGAACAAATGAAGAACACATGAACAAATCACCCATGCATGCTAACACTACTTTATATGAAATAGTAATATAACTGAAGTAGACCAAAGTCATAAAATAAAATAAAGATACAAGAGAACTAATACCAAGATCCCAAAGTAAACTTGGAACCTGAAGTAGAACTACTCTAGCCTACCTCCTAGCCTTGGAAACCAAAAGTGAGAAAGGGGTTGCAAAGTGAGTTGCTAAGAAATGAACCCCCTCTCCTTCTATTTATGGGCCTAAGCACCGGCGTGGAATGGTTGCAAACACCCCCAGGATGGAGTGAGGGACCAACCAGGAGCCACCATGTGGAAGCCCCTGAGTGGAGGCCACAAGGTCGGTTCGGCTAACCTGTGGGGTCGGCCAACCCCCTGTGGGCCCCACTCAGGGTGTGCTTTCTCCAGGTGGCTGTCCTGTGGGTCCTCAGGTCAGTTCTCGGTGTCCACTTGATTTTGAGGCAGTTTGGCTGCCCGTGGGCCCTTCAATCCATGTGGCGTCCACGTGTCGCCCTCTGATTCGTCGGGGTGTGCCTCCCTTGGATTGGTGACATGGCTTGCATGCATGGAATCCTAGGTGACAGCCCCTCCTTGGCTGAGGTGATGTGGCATGGACCATGGAAGGTGAGTTTGTCACTTCTTTTACGCTTATTTTCCTGCAATCACATAATCTCCAAGGACAAGTGGAACTACATTATTCTTAACTAAATGCGTGCAAGAAATGCCTTTTGCTCCTTTATTCATGAGTAAATTGACGGCTAAAGTAAGCACTTAACAGTCGTCAACAACTCCTCCAAGCTAGTGTCTTGCTCGTCCCGAGCAAGACACTAAGGACTTAGGTTGGTTGATCAGGAGTTGCTACGATGTTGTATTCCTAATTTATGACAAGCACACAACTAGGTATTCTATCAAGAGTTGAATGAGTTGCCATTGATCTTACCTTTCGCTTGATCGATATGGGGCGTGTAGCTTCACCTGCCTTGGGCGGATGAGAGATAGAACGATTATATAGAAGTTGCCAATTGCATGTACCTTGATCAATTATCAATACAGAGGTTTTGCAGGTTTTCAAAAAGAAATCAAAGTTCCTCAAATGATACTCTCGGATCGCTCAATGTGTATGGTGCCTCACCAAGGCTCTGGTTTGCCTTCTTTCACCACCTACTCCTAATAAGCATATATGTGGAGCTGTAGGTGGGGAAAATATGTGACGTACCTGTTTCTCATGTATTGTTGAGTCGAAAACCGGATCCTTGGGAGCAACGAGTCATACAACCTGATCAAGATGTGCATGCATGTGTATATGGTAGATGGGGAATAAACTCCTCTTTCGCATGATTTTCTCTTCTCTCTCCTTTTTGAGATTTTTGAGACTTGGGCTATGTCTTTTCTCTCTTCTTTTTTTTATGCATGCCTTTAAGCATGTATGTTTTCTTCTTTTTCACATAGCCCATAGCCTTTCTTGAATATTTTTGGAGAGGGATGAATCATGAAGAATGCGCGGAGCTTTATTTGTGGAATGGATGGGGATGGATGAAATGATGGTTGCTGACTTCCAGTGTTGAAGTCTAGCATATGGTGGCTGTGTACGTGATCTTGATCATAGGAGCATGACAAGCGTCTTGCCGAGGATCACAATAATTCGACAATACGCAATGAGGAAATTAGGTAGCATATGTGGAGGCTAACAAAAGCTAGGGTCTACATATGGCTTTGGATAGGAATTTCTCATCATTGAGGAACTTATCACTTTATCATTTTTCAAAAGAAAACTCCGGAAATCAAACATCACTTAGCACTAGCTCATAGCAACTCTATTATACCATATGATACCTCACAACAACCTAGGCAAAGGTCATGCTTTTTGCTACCCACAAGTTTGAAGCTAAGGTTTGATCATGCAAGCCAACAAACTCAAAACTCAAATAAGATACTAAGTTGTAAGCAAGGCACAAAAGAGGAACAAACAAAGCAACTATTCATCATTTCAACCATGGGAATGAAAGCATTCTTGCCGCGCATATGAAAGAAAACTAATTTGGAAAGCAAATAAATATTTTTGATCTTTTTAATTTTTTTAGATTTTTATGTGTTTTTATCATGTGAGATTTTGAAAACAATAAAAGATGCAAGTTACCTCAGAGTGGGGGCCCTCCCTCAAGCTAGCTTCAGGCTCACTGCCGGGGAGGGGGAAATCCCATCCACGTATAGAAAGCCCTCTGCTCCTCCAACTGCTGCTGTTGTGCCTGCTCTATGGTGTGAAGCCTCTCGCCAGACATACGCTGCCAGTCTCGAGTGGACTCAGCATGCTGGTGCACTGTCTCTGCCACATCGCCAGCACGGATGTGCATAACTAAACACGTGCACTCAATAGAACCTGTCATCCTAAAGTTCGTCAACCACTGCCGAATCATAGCTTGAACGTGGGAGACTTTGATCCGTCTGACCGCGGCATATAATATTCTCATCTTGTCAGTGCGCACGGTTCGAACATCATCCCTTGGAAAGAGAGTGATGGCGAGCCACTTGTGCCACTGTCGGAGAGTGGGATGCATGATATCGTTGCACCGAGGTGTCAACTTGCCACGGACAGGCCAACCACACAGTTCTTCCCAAAAACTTTCGTGAGTAAAACAACGACAAGCTTGCTCAAGAGAAATAGCGCAACAGCGAAGAAAATCGAGGGTGCAACTAAGATCTTTCCCCGATATGGTACTCCACGAAATCAAAATGTAATACCGTTTGCATCCTCTTGAAGAGTGCAGAGAACTAGATGGTGACAGGCCTAGAACCGAGACAAAACCTTCCAAACCAAGAGCTTGCCAAATGGAATCGAACTCAGAGTCCATACGTGTCTTTTCCAGAAGGGCCGGGTCGAACTCCCTTGTGTTGGAGAAGACTCGATCCTTGAGGGTAGTGTAGGCTTGTCTCTCTCAGTCATCCCTTAAGTCGACGAAGGCGACGTCGGCGGTGTACACTTCTTCAGCTTGTGGCGTAGGAAGCTCTTCCTCTACCTCTTCTTCTTCATGCTCCGTTGACATCAGGCTTGGTGTAGCCCTGGAATTGCGAGATGAGCCCTCTCCGTCTCACGAACGGCGTGAGCGAGTCATCTTCCGGAATACACCGGAGGCCAAACTCATGGTTGCACAACATTTGGACAACACAAGCAACTCGGTGATGGATTAGTGAAATCGAAATGAAATTCTTACCGAGCTTGCTCCACCAATAATCAATATTCAACAACAACTTGGAGAGAGTGCTTGACACTTCAATCTTGAGCAAGAAATCCAAGAAAACCAAAGAGCCAAAGAGTAGAGAGGGGGAGTGTGATGAATATGAGTGAATGGGTGAAGAAACCCCCAATCCCCCTTCTATTTATAGGCAAATGAGCCAGGCACCGAGGCAGGGGCCAAGAGCAATGGCTAGGAGCCGTTGGAGGAAGCAAGGCCCGTTTGGCTACAAAAATTCTAGCATGCAGATGCACTGTTGGAAAATTCAAATATGCATTTTGGAAAAATCAAATAAAATTTTGGAAAGGGAAATATGAGATAACTAAAAATTTTACCTTTTGGTAAAAAGGACTCACTATTTTAAGTCTGAGAGTAGGACTTTTCTCGGTGATCAATTCCACTCGTCACCCCATTCCCGAGAAATAGACGGAGATGACTTCTGTACCTCCCGCCACAATTTCTTTGTTTTCCTTGATTTAGCTGGTGTGGTCGGAAGTTGCTTTGGCTGGGGTCGTGGCTCTGTCCACTCCCCTGATTGCTCATCATTACATTGCACTGAATAGCATTGCTCTTTTATTGCTCGAAATCGGAACATCAAGTTCTTCTTCCCAATGCGGAATTGGATCGTTCCATTCCCGACATTGATCCTCGCCTTGGCGTCACTTAGGAACGACCTCCCAAGGATGAGTGGAATTTCCGCATCACCCTGCATATCAAGGACCATGAAATCCGCGAAGATGCATGAACCTCGGATGAATACCAATAGGCTCTCAACTATCCCCTCCGGATATCGGATCGATGCATCAGCAAGTTGAACTGTCTTCGAGGTTGGAGTAAGAGCAGGTTATCCTAATCGTTTGAACACGACCTAGGACATGATATTAACACTTGCACCAAGGTCACAGAGAGCATTCTTGATTTTCTGATAGTATATTGTGCAAGTGATAGCCGGATAACCAGGATCTCTCTTGTGTACAATTGCTGAACATTCCCATGGATCAAGAACCTGCTGTATTGGCTTCCCTGCATAGTCAGTAGGTTGTGTCCTCCTAGATGGCTTACCCCATCTAGTGGACACTACACAAACATCTTCACAGGAAGATATGGGTTGCCCCGGAATCTTCCCGTCTTCAGCAGAGGGAACCAAAGCAGCTAATTGAGCCAGCTGGGTTTCTATCATTTTATGAAAGCTTAGCTGGTTCTTAAGAGCAGAAGAAAGACTATCAATTTTAATGCTGAGGCTTTCCAAAGCCTTGTCATAGGCAACTATTTTCTTATTAAAGCCATCATTAATCTTAGCTTGCCCAAAAACGAGATCTCTCAAAGAAGGTTGGTTTGAGTTTAAAGAGTTACCTTGATTACCTCCTTGATAATAAGGGCGTGATTGATTCCACGTTTGACCTCCTTGTGGACGATAACCATTGTTATTGCCGTTCATGAACATCACATCCTCCTGAGTTGTAGGGCAGTAATTCCCTGAATGCCTAGTGTTACCACAGACTTCGCAGGTCATGCGAGAATCCATAGCTTGAGTAGTGGTGGTCATGGCAGCCTTCTCATTGGTCAGATCATCCATTCTTTTCATCAATAGGTCCATCTTGGCGTTCAACATATCCGCTTCCTTAAGGTATGTGTACCCCTTTGATGTGGTTGGAGTCGATCATCACTCCACCCTTGGTTGGAGACCATCTTCTCAATAAGTTTTGTTGCATCAACAATAGTAAGTGAGAAGAAAACTCCTCCAGCAGTAGCATCAACATGTCCTCGGGCTATCGGAGTAAGCCCATTATAGAAGTTTTGGAGAATAAGCCAGTTGTCCATCCCATGATGAGGACAGGCTAAGATATGTTCTTGGAGCCTCTCCAAAGCTTCTGGGATAGTTTCATTTGATACTTGCTGAAAACTCGAAATCATTCCCCGTAGGGCATTGGTCTTACCCAACGGAAAGAACTTCGTGAGGAATGCAGCTGAGCATTTTGCCCAAGTATTTATCTCCTCACAGTTCGCATAGAACCACTTCTTTGCCTTTCCCAATAGTGAGAATGGAAACAGTCGCAAATGAATAGCATCTTCCTCCACTCCTCGTATGGTGAAGGTGCTGCATAGCTGTTGGTATTTCTTAAGTCACTGCTAGTGGCGCATCTAGCATGAGCGTGTAAGGAACACCCGGGTACACTGACGGGTGCGAACGAATCCGCAAGCGCACGGATACTCTGTTGTAGCACTTCTCCCAAGGAGTATTCCAAAGGGTATCGAATCCAAGGAACGGTGTGCGCTACCTCCTAACCTAGCTATAGTCCAAGGACACCACTCTATAGGATGAGACGGGAGATGGAAAGGATCCGGCCGATAGCGTACAAAGTTAAGAACGGTCTCTCAAGTAGAAACTCTCGTTTCGGGCACCAGTTCCCTCCTGGATATGACAGGTCGGTTCTGGCCGAAAACTCTACGCAGTATCCGAATGTGGGGCAGTACAAAGGGTCCAATGGCTGTCACCACCATGGCCTACCCCTAACTAACCGTGGGATATGGGGCAAACGAAGGATAACCCGCAGTCTAGACACCACGTCTACACTGCCGATCACTACTATAGCACGGCTACATCTGCGCGCCCGTTAGCAACACTATAGGACTCCGTATAAATATGAAGCGACGAACCCACGAGGGAGAGACTAGAACTCACTCAAGTATTATCTATCTCATGCAAGGGATCACAGAAGGACTTTGATCTAATTAGAGCATACGAAATACCCACTTTATTCTAGTTAGTCTAACTGGCATACAAACAGAATTAGTAACTTATGAACTACACCAGAAGATCAGAGGGTTGAGTTCATGAAGAACACAAGCCTCTAAATCAAGAACAGATGAAGAACACAAGAACTATTCAACAATGTAGAAAGCCACTTTAGTCTAAATAGAAAATGTCGAAATACTCACTTTAGTCTAAATGAAGAACAAAGGCACCCGTAGAGGTTCGTTCTTGGGGAAAGATGCCAACACACCATGGCATGTCCCCAAGTCACCCCCTCACCTTCCTTCTAATCTCTACCTAGCACCTACTCACACCAACACATGGAGAGGAGAGGAGTCCAAGAGAGAAAATGATAGGAGGAGGAATGTGTTGTGTCTCTATTCTAGCCCTCTCCACATCTACTTATAGTGCCAAGACAGCTTCCCTAGGCTGCCTTGGGTGCCATCAAGGCACCAATGAGGTGGTGACACGTGGCACAGAGGAGTGGGAGCCAAGTTGGTGAATCTTCCATGAGAAGGAGTTGCAGGATTTCGGATGCATACTCAGGCAGGCACCTGGCACCGCCTTTGGTTCGTCACCAAAAGCCGACATGTGGAAGGGCGGCGCGAGAGGCCTTAGAGTGGGGTCGGCCGACCTATGGGGTCGGCCGATCCCGAGGTGGCCCCGGTCGCGCTGGTTTTCATCCAGGTGACTGCCAGGTGGGTCCCAAGGTGGGTATGGGGGTGTTCACGGTGTTTCTAGCCAATTATCTCGTGGTTGTGGGCCCATGGATCCGCGTGCTTTCTCCTGATTGATCGAGAGTGTGCTTCTTTGGATCGATGAGGTGTGATGGCCACGTGGGCGCCTGTGTGGCAGCACGCCACCACGTGGCCTGGTGTGGGTCCCACCGGGCCCACATGATATCTTGTGCATATCTCTTTCATCCGAACTCCATAGTAGGCAATGATATATCCATTTCGATCGTCTCGACGAGCCCGTTGCAATGGTGCAGACCAATTTGCCATTTGAGGTTGTTTATGATGATGTCATATCTATGCCATTGGTTTACTTGCTCTTAATTGTATCATTCCATGTGCATTTCGATGTGTCCTGCAACAAATGATAGAAACACCAATACTTGTGGAAATTGTCAGTATAAACCCCTATTCTAGTGTTGATGATCACTTTTCATTTATATTATGCAGGAGTTGGCGGCCTAAAAGTGGCACTTAACAGTCATCAACAACTCCCCCACACTTGACCTTTGCTCGTCCCGAGGAAAGAGAGATCAAATCAAGTGGGACATGGTATCCAGAGGTACGAAGCGAGCATAAGAGATATTCCAAATCATACCTTGCACTTGTGAACTATGTGGAGTGTCTACCATGCCATCTTGGGTAGTTGAGGAATGGAACGGTCATGAATCAAACCACTTCTGCTCATCATGTCAAGTAACTTGGGGTTTTGCAATAATTTTTCAAAACTAACCTTGCTCAGCTTCCTCATTTGATTCTCTCAGATAGCTCAATGTGTATAAATCCTCACCAAGGCATTAAAACTGCCTTTCTTCATCCTACTTCTAATGATGGCTATATGTGGAGCTCAGGGTAGGATAAAAGATAAAGCATACTTGCATTACATGTATTGCAAAGTCAAAGACTGGATCCAGGAGAAAAGCAATTCATACAATCAGATCAAGATGTGCACGTGTATGGGTATGATGGGTATGGTAAGGTGGATACTAGGCCCGGAATGGGTTTTAGATATTACCATACATGATGAAATGAGAGGTGTATATATATATGTATATATATATGTATATATATATATGGAAAGTCTTATGAGAACATGGCTATCCTCTTTTTTTTATTAGTGGACCTTCATGTGTCCCTATTTTTATTTTTTATTTTTTAGATAGCCATGCCTCTTTTACGAAATACTTGAGGAGAGAGAAAGCAATGCATATGATGAGCATTTATGTAGGTGAATAGATGAATGATACAATGCTAACTTCCAGAGTAGAAGCATAGCAAGGGGGAAATGGTGGTGTGCACATAAATCTTGATCATGAAAGCATGAAAGGAATTCTCATAAGGGTCACAAAATTTGACAAAGCTCAATGCAACAACAAGTAGCATATGAGTATAAGGTATTCAACTAAAAACATCATATGGCTTTGGTAGGACTGCGACATATCAAAGAGGAGCTTTGCAAAGAATTTTCAGATTTTTCAAATAAAATTCCCAAGCACTCAAGCAATTAGAGAGAAGATCGTATCATCAAACCATATCTCAAACGCAAACTACTTAGATGAGCATGAGTTCCCTAATGATATTTGTTCACGAGCATCAAGATAATAAGTAAGGAAAAAAACATATGCAAGCCAACCACAAGAATCATGTAGAGCAAGCAGAGCACCATTATTTGAGTCTGATTTACTGGATAAGAATTGAAGATCATTCAAATTCGTAGGTAGAGAGTGAGATGAAGGGTGCACATACCATCGCTCCTGAAGGATATGGGAAACAATGAAGACTAGTGGTGATTTGGCTGACCCGTGGGGTAGCCAGCTCACTCTAGTTTACCCTACCCTTGTCATGAAGGTGTAGTCAATGTCGTGCAGCCCTTGTGTGGGAGTTCTCAAGTGGATATGTTGATCATGAGATCTAGAGAACTCCCCCACACTGTTCTTGTGCCTGGTGTTGTTCTTCAATCAAAAGTGGAAACAAAAGATGGACTCTACTGGTTTGAGAACCATAGAGCCTTTATTTGAAAGCAAATATTTTTGTTTGTGTTTTTTTTATTTATTGTTATCGTCACCATGTCATTTGCTCAAGAAGGGTTAGACCAATATTGCACTCCATAAACAGAGGGGGATATACTTACCTTGGACCTTTAGGAGGTCATATGTACCTCATCTGTATGTTGTGCAACATGGATCTGACACCTTAACTTACCTTCCCAATGGACATAGCTCAATGACTTACCCTTTTGAATTTGATGATTTCTGCAGGTGTTAGTCCGTATACAGGCAACCGGGATCTATAGAGATATAACTCTAAGGTTCATCAATCAAAACTCTACACCACGTCTTGTTTTGACTGAAGAAAACAGTTTTAACCTAAGCACCACGCTTAATTCAAAACAGTCTATGAATGTGTGAGAGCTCGCGTACATTCAAACCAGAGCATACAAACAAAGATAAAATAAGCATGCAAGCATGATCAAACTATTTTCAAAGGGAACATAAGCATGAGCACATAACGGTGAACCTCGGGCAACCTCCCGGAAGGGCTTTGTTTAAAGTCAAAAGCAGGACTTACCTAGTGTTGGTATTTGTTAACCTCAATGCTAAGTTATGAGTTCCTAGCAACGATGCCAGAAATAACCAAATGGTAATCCTAACGAATACAAGAGTCCGCAAGCGCACGGAAGTACCAATGTAGCATTTCCCCAAAGGAGTATTCCAAAGGGTATCAAATCCAAGGAAGGCTGGGCGGATTAACAAGTTCAACACTATCGCAAGGAGTATAAATCATAGACAGGAACAAACCAGACACTCGAACACAGGGGTAAGATATGATAGATAGATGGGTAGTGTGAACACACAAACATACTCTCTCTAATGGTCCTAGGCTTAGGAGGCAACATACGAGTTAGTTCTAGGTTCTAAGGTACTAAACACACAAAGTTAGTCAGACGAATTAGATACACACTAGCATTGCATGACTGCTGGCTCAAGCACCCAGGTACAAACGGGGAGCTAACCTCCAGCGTCGCTTACGCACGACTCCAGTTGTTAGACTTTAGACTCCTACAGCGTATCCGAACGTGGGGGATTCTAGAAGGGTCCAACCGCTGTCACCACCGCGGCCTACCCCAAGACAAACCGTGGGATACACTCATAAGCAACGTAGCTACGCAACCCAAGCACCACGCTTACGCTGTTAGAAGGACCCTGACCGGCCCGGGCTATTGCGACCCAAGTGAGAGCCGCCAGATAAACCGGACAATTACACCGAGTACCGTAGCTTGAGCACGAACTTCATGCAACACAAACAGGGTATCTATCTAGATCAAACTAGGCTATGTACACAAACGGATTTGTGCTTTCCTATGTCTATTCAACAAGATCAAAGGGTCGTGTTCGTGAAGAACATGAGTCTCTAATTTATGAACAAACACCAAAAACATGTATAAGTCACTCATCAACTGGATTGAAAGGCCTTGTTCATCAAGAACAGAAGCCTCTAAATGATGAACGAGCGAAGAACACATGAACAAATCACCCATGTATACAAGCACCACTTTATATGAAATAGCTGAATAACTAGAGTAGATCAAAGTCATACAATAAAATAAAGATACAAGAGAACTCATACCTAGATCCCAAAGTAGACTTGGAACCTGAAGTAGAACTACTCTAGCCTACCTCCTAGCCTTAGAAACCAAAAGTGAGAGAGGAGGAGTAAGGTGTGTTGGTAAGAAATGAACCCCCTCCCCTTCTATTTATAGGCCTGAGCACCGGCGCAAGGAGGAGTGAAACACCCCGGGAACGACCTCTAGGACCAATGGACAAGCGCCACGTGGAAGCCCAGGATCAGCCGACCCAAGGTCGGTTCGGCCGATCCTAGGGTCGGCCGACCCCAGGTGGGCCCCCCTCGGGGTGTGCTTCCTCAAGGTGGCTGTCCTGTGGGCCCTTAGGTCGGTCCCCGGTGTACACGTGCTCTTGAGGCGGTTTAGACACTCTGGTGGGCCCATGGATCCATGTGAAGTCTACGTGTCACGCTCTGATTCGTCAGGGCTTGCCTTTCTTGGATTGGTGACATGGCGTGCATGCATGGCAACTGAGGTGGCATGGCTTGCATGCATGGCACCTGAGGTGGCATGGCTTGCATGCATGGCACCTGAGGTGGCAGCCACTCCTTGCTGAGGTGACGTGGCATGAATCATAGAAGGTGACTTTGACATTTCTTTATGCTTATTTTCCTGCAATCACATAATCTCTAAGGACAAGTGGAGCTACATTATTCTTAACGAAAATGCGTGTAAGAAATGCCTCTTGCTCCTTTATTCATGAGTAAATTGATGGCTAAAGTAAGCACTTAACAGCCGTCAACAACTCCCCCAAGCTAGCCTCTTGCTCGTCCCGAGCAAGACACTTAGGACTTAGGTTGGTTGATCAGGAGTTGCTACGATGTTGTATTCCTAGCTTATGACAAGCATATGACTAGGTACTCTATCATGGATTGAATAAGTTGGCATTAGTCTTACCTTATGCTTGATTGATATGGGGCTTGTAGCTTCACCTACCTTGGGCGGTTGAAAGATAGAACAGTTGTATAGAAATTACTAATCACAAGCACCTTGATCATTTATCAATCCATAGGTTTTGCAAATTTTCACAAAGGAATCAAAGTTGCTCGAATGATACTCTCGGGTCGCTCATTGTGTATGATTCCACACCAAGGCATTGATTTGCCTTCTTTCTCCACCTACTCCTAATAAGCTGATATGTGGAGCTGTAGGTAGGGAAAACATGTGGCATACCAGTTTCTCATCTATTGTCGAGACGAAAAGCGGATCCTTGGGAGCAACAAGCCATACAACCTGATCAAGATGTGCATGTGTGTGTATATGGTGGATGGATGAAGAACTCCTTTTTGTATATGATTCTCTCTTCTCCTTTCAAAATTTTTGAGACTTGGGCTATGTTTTTTTATTCTTTCTCTTTCTTTTTCTTTTTCTTTCATGCTCTTGAGCATGCGTTTGTTTTTTTCACAGCCCATAGTCCTTGCTGAATATTTTTGGAGAGAGAGTAATCATAGAACACTGTGCGGAGCTTTATTTGTGGGTGCCAACTTCCGGTGTAGAAGTTTAGCATATGGTGGCTGTGTACGTGATCTTGATCATGGGAGTATGACAAGTTTCTCGCCGAGGGTCACAACAATTCGACAAGACTCAGTGAAGAAAACAAGCAGCATATGTGGAGGCTAACAAAAGCTAGGATCTACATATGGCTTTGGATAGGAATTTCTCATCATTGAGGAACTTATCACTTTATCATTTTTCAAAAGAAAACTCCGGATATCAAACATCACTTAGCACAAGCTCATAGAAACCCTATTATACCATATCATACCTCACAACAACCTAGGCAAAGGTCATGCTTTTTGCTACCCACAAGTTTCAAGCTAAGGTTTGATCATGCAAGCCAACAAACTTAAAACTCAAATAAGATACTAAGTTGTAAGCAAGGCACAAATTAAAGAGGAACAAACAAAGCAACTATTCATCATTTCAACCATGGGAACGAAAGCATTCTTGCCGCGCATATGAAAGAAAACTAATTTGGAAAGCAAATAAATATTTTTGATCTTTTTAATTTTTTCAGATTTTTATGTGTTTTTATCATGTGAGATTTTGAAAACAATAAAAGATACAAGTTACCTCAAAGTGGGGGCCCTCCCTCAAGCTAGCTTCAGGCTCACTGCTGGGGAGGGGGAAATCCCATCCACGTATAGAAAGCCCTCTGCTCCTCCAACTGCTGCAGCTGTGCCTGCTCTATGGTGTGAAGCCTCTCGCCAGACATACGCTGCCAGTCTCGAGTGGACTCAGCGTGCTGGTGCACTATCTCCTCCACATCACCAGCACAGATGTTGAGCTCGCTTATCTACTGAGTGAGGGTAACCCCACGAGACGACAAGCGCAACCTAAACGACGAAGATGTCGCATCTCCATAGGTGGTACCGGTGGGCATGGTCCAATCGCCACTACCCGTGCTAGCCCAAGCCGAGCTACTTGAACCCTGCTGGTACATGGGCTGATCCCAACCGGGGCATATCCGGGTGTAACCCCAGGCATGTACCCAGTAGAGGTCCAAGTGCCAGGCAGAGGTGTGGTAGTCTGAGGCACTATGCTTGTGTTGTTAACTAGACACTGACCGGCCCGGGCTATTGTGACCCAGGTCAGTGCCACCAGATAACTGGCCACTTACACCGAGTACCGTAGCTTGAACTCGAACTTCATACAACATAAGCATGTGATCTAACTGGATCAAACTAGGTTAGTCATACAAATAGATTCATGTTCTACTACGTCTATTCCATAAGATCAAAGGGTCGTGTTTACGAAGAACACGAGCCTCTAACTTATGAACAAACAACTAGAACATGAGTAAATCATCTGTCAACTTGATCGAAAGGCCTTGTTCATCAAGAACAGGAGCCTCTAAATGATGAACGAATGAAGAACACATGAACAAATCACCCATGCATGCTAACACTACTTTATATGAAATAGTTATATAATTGAAGTAGACCAAAGTCATAAAATAAAATAAAGATACAAGAGAACTCATACCTAGATCCCAAAGTAAACTTGGAACCTGAAGTAGAACTACTCTAGGCTACCTCCTAGCCTTGGAAACCAAAAGTGAGAGAGGGGTTGCAAAGTGAGTTGCTAAGAAATGAACCCCCTCTCCTATTTACAGGCCTGAGCACCGGCGTGGAATGGTTGCAAACACCCCCAGGATGGAGTGAGGGACCAACCAGGAGCCACCACGTGGAAGCCCCTGAGTGGAGGCCACAAGGTCGGTTCGGCTGACCTGTGGGGTCGGCCAACCCCCTGTGGGCCCCACTCGGGGTGTGCTTTCTCCAGGTGGCTGTCCTGTGGGTCCTCAGGTTAGTTCCTGGTGTCCACTTGATTTTGAGGCGGTTTTGCTGCCCGTGGGCCCTTCAATCCATGTGGTGTCCACGTGTCGCCCTCTGATTCGTCGGGGTGTGCCTCCCTTGGATTGGTGACATGGCTTGCATGCATGGAATCCTAGGTGACAGCCCCTCCTTGGCGGAGGTGATGTGGCATGGACCATGGAAGGTGAGTTTGTCACTTCTTTTACGCTTATTTTCCTGCAATCACATAATCTCCAAGGACAAGTGGAACTACATTATTCTTAACTAAATGCGTGCAAGAAATGCCTTTTGCTCCTTTATTCACGAGTAAATTGACGGCTAAAGTAAGCAATAAATAGTCATCAACAACTCCTCCAAGCTAGCCTCTTGCTTGTCCCGAGCAAGACACCAAGGACATAGGTTGGTTGATCAGGAGTTGCTACGATGTTGTATTCCTAATTTCTGACAAGCACACAACTAGGTATTCTATCAAGAGTTGAATGAGTTGCCATTGATCTTACCTTTCGCTTGATCGATATGGGGCGTGTAGCTTCACCTGCCTTGGGCGGATTAGAGATAGAACGATTATATAGAAGTTGCCAATTGCATGTACCTTGATCTGTTATCAATTCGGAGGTTTTGCAGGTTTTCAAAAAGAAATCAAAGTTCCTCAAATGATACTCTTGGATCGCTCAATGTGTATGGTGCCTCACCAAGGCACTGGTTTGCCTTCTTTCACCACCTACTCCTAATAAGCATATATGTGGAGCTGTAGGTAGGGAAAACATGTGACATACCTGTTTCTCATGTATTGTCGAGTCGAAAACCGGATCCTTGGGAGCAACGAGTCATACAACCTAATCAAGATGTGCATGCATGTGTATATGGTAGATGGGGAATGAACTCCTCTTTTGCATGATTTTCTCCTCTCTCTCCTTTTTGAGATTTTTGAGACTTGGGCTATGTCTTTTTCTCTCTTCTTTTTTTATGCATGCCTTTGAGCATGTATGTGTTCTTCTTTTTCACATAGCCCATAGCCTTTCTTGAATATTTTTGGAGAGGGATGAATCATGAAGAATGCGTGGAGCTTTATTTGTGGAATGGATGGGGATGGATGAAATGATGGTTGCTGACTTCCAGTGTTGAAGTCTCGCATATGGTGGCTGTGTACGTGATCTTGATCATAGGAGCATGACAAGTGTCTTGCCGAGGATCACAATAATTCGACAAGACTCAATGAGGAAATTAGGTAGCATATGTGGAGGCTAACAAAAGCTAGGGTCTACATATGGCTTTGGATAGGAATTTCTCATCATTGAGGAACTTATCACTTTATCATTTTTCAAAAGAAAACTCCGGAAATCAAACATCACTTAGCACTAGCTCATAGCAACTCTATTATACCATATGATACCTCACAACAACCTAGGCAAAGGTCATGCTTTTTGCTACCCACAAGTTTGAAGCTAAGGTTTGATCATGCAAGCCAACAAACTCAAAACTCAAATAAGATACTAAGTTGTAAGCAAGGCACAAAAGAGGAACAAACAAAGCAACTATTCATCATTTCAACCATGGGAATGAAAGCATTCTTGCCGCGCATATGAAAGAAAACTAATTTGGAAAGCAAATAAATATTTTTGATCTTTTTAATTTTTTTAGATTTTTATGTGTTTTTATCATGTGAGATTTTGAAAACAATAAAAGATGCAAGTTACCTCAGAGTGGGGGCCCTCCCTCAAGCTAGCTTCAGGCTCACTGCCGGGGAGGAGGAAATCCCATCCACGTATAGAAAGCCCTCTGCTCCTCCAACTGCTACTGTTGTGCCTGCTCTATGGTGTGAAGCCTCTCGCCAGACATACGCTGCCAGTCTCGAGTGGACTCAGCATGCTGGTGCACTGTCTCTGCCACATCGCCAGCACGAATGTTGATCTCGCTTATCTACGAGTGAGGGTAACCCCACGAGACGACGAGCACAACCTAAATGACGTAGATGTCGCATCTCCATAGGTGGTACCGGTGGGCATGGTCCAATCGCCACTACCCGTGCTAGCCCAAGCCGAGCTACTCGCACCATGCTGGTACATAGGCTGATCCCAATCGGGGCATATCCGGGTGTAACCCCAGGCATGTACCCAGTAGAGGTCCATGTGCCAGGCAGAGGTGTGGTAGTCTGAGGCTGTGGCTGAGGTGGAGGTGATGGCTGAGGCTGAGCCGACGGCTACAGAGACAGCTGTGGCGGCGGCTGTTGTGCCGTGGCTGCTCTCCTCGATGCGCTCCTAGTAATCCTGTCACCAGAAACACTAGAACTGCGAGGCTCCTCCAGAGGAATGGTGAGTGACCCTTGGCCGTACAAACTGAAATCCAGGTTAGGTAATCGAATTTGGTTTGCATAGCCAGGGTAAAAGAAAACCAAAGAATCATCCGGACCCTTCTTAAGAATATGCCCCTGAGTCAAATATGCCTCGTCAATCAAGGACCGGGGAGTAGCAATGTTGGGAATGTTAGTCCCCTGCGTAACCCCAAGACTCACAGTGATGTGCATAACCAAACACGTGCACTCAATAGAACCTGTCATCCTAAAGTTCGTCAACCACTACCGAATCATAGCTTGAACGTGGGAGACTTTGATCCGTCTGACCGCGACGTATAATATTCTCATCTTGTCAGTGCGCACGGTTCGAACTCAAGTGATGGCGAGCCACTTGTGCCACTGTCAGAGAGTGGGATGCATGATATCGTTGCACCGAGGTGTCAACTTGCCACCGACAGGCCAACCAGACAGTTCTTCCCAAAAACTTTCGTAAGTAAAATAGCTACAAGCTTGCTCAAGAGAAATAGCGCAACAGCGAAGAAAACCGAGGGTGCAACTAAGATCTTTCCCCGATATGGTACTCCACGAAATCAAAATGTAATACTGTTTGCATCCTCTTGAAGAGTGCAGAGAACTAGATGGTGACAGGCCTAGAACCGAGACAAAACCTTCCCAACCAAGAGCTTGCCAAATGGAATCAAACTCAGAGTCCATACGTGCCTTTTCCAGAAGGGCCGGGTCGAACTCCCTTGTGTTGGAGAAGACTCGATCCTTGAGGGTAGCGTAGGCTTGTCTCTCTCAGTCATCCCTTAAGTCGATGAAGGCGACGTCGGCGGCGTACGCTTCTTCAGCTTGTGGCGTAGGAAGCTCTTGCTCTACCTCTTCTTCTTCATGCTCCGTTGACATCGGGCTTGGTGTAGCTCCGAAATTGCGAGATGAGCCCTCTCCGTCTCACGAATGGCATGAGCGAGTCATCTTCCGGAATACACCGGAGGCCAAACTCATGGTTGCACAACATTTGACAACACAAGCAACTCGGTGACGGATTAGTGAAATCGAAATGAAATTCTTACCGAGCTTGCTCCACCAATAATCAATATTCAACAACAACTTGGAGAGAGTGCTTGACTCTTCAATCTTGAGCAAGAAATCCAAGAAAACCAAAGAGCCAAAGAGTAGAGAGGGGGAGTGTGATGAATATGAGTGAATGGGTGAAGAAACCCCCAATCCCCCTTCTATTTATAGGCAAATGAGCCAGGCACTGAGGCAGCGGCCGAGAGCAATGGCTAGGAGCCGTTGGAGGAAGCAAGGCCCGTTTGGCTACAAAAATTCTAGCATGCAGATGCACTGTTGGAAAATTCAAATATGCATTTTGGAAAAATCAAATAAAATTTTGGAAAGGGAAATATGAGATAACTAAAAATTTTACCTTTTGGTAAAAAGGACTCACTATTTTAAGTCCGAGAGCAGGACTTTTCTCGGTGATCAATTCCACTCGTCACCCCATTCCCGAGAAATAGACGGAGATGACTTCTGTACCTCCCGCCACAATTTCTTTGTTTTCCTTGATTTAGCTGGTGTGGTCGGAAGTTGCTTTGGCTGGGGTCGTGGCTCTGTCCACTCCCCTGATTGCTCATCATTATATTGCACTGAATAGCATTGCTCTTTTATTGCTCGAAATCAGAACATCAAGTTCTTCTTCCCAATGCGGAATCGGATCATTCCATTCCCGACATTGATCCTCGCCTTGGCGTGACTTAGGAACGACCTCCCAAGGTTGAGTGGAATTTCCGCATCACCCTGCATATCAAGGACCATGAAATCCGCGAAGATGCATGAACCTCGGATGAACACCAATAGGCTCTCAACTATCCCCTCCGGATATCGGATCGATGCATTAGCAAGTTAAACTGTCTTCGAGGTTGGAGTAAGAGCAGGTTATCCTAACGTTTGAACACGCCTTAGGACATGATATTAACACTTGCACTAAGGTCACAGAGAGCATTCTTTATTTTCTGATAGTATATTGTGCAAGTGATACCCGGATAACCAGGATCTCTCTTGTGTACAATTGCTGAACATTCCCATGGATCAAGAACCTGCTGTATTGGCTTCCCTGCATAGTCAGTTGGTTGTGTCCTCCTAGATGGCTTACCCCATCTAGTGGACACTACACAAACATCTTCACAGGAAGATATGGGTTGCCCCGGAATCTTCCCGTCTTCAGCAGAGGGAACCAAAGCAGCTAATTGAGCCAGCTGGGTTTCTATCATTTTATGAAAGCTTAGCTGGTTCTTAAGAGCAGAAGAAAGACTATCAATTTTAATGCTAAGGCTTTCCAAAACCTTGTCATAGGCATCTATTTTCTTATTAAAGCCATCATTAATCTTAGCTTGCCCAAAAACGAGATCTCTCAAGGAAGGTTGGTTTGAGTTTAAAGAGTTACCTTGATTACCTCCTTGATAATAAGGGCGTGATTGATTCCACGTTTGACCACCTTGTGGATGATAACCATTGTTATTGCCGTTCATGAACATCACATCCTCCTGAGTTGCAGGGCAGTAATTCCTTGAATGCCCAGTGTTACCACAGACTTCGCAGGTCATGCGAGAATCCATAGCTTGAGTAGTGGTGGTCATGGCAGCCTTCTCCTTGGTCAGATCATCCATTCTTTTCATCAATAGGTCCATCTTGGCGTTCAACATATCCGCTTCCTTATGGTATGTGTACCCCTTTGACGTGGTTGGAGTCGATCATCACTCCACCCTTGGTTGGAGACCATCTTCTCAATAAGTTTTGTTGCATCAACAATAGTAAGTGAGAAGAAAGCTCCTCCAGCAGTAGCATCAACATGTCCTCAGGCTGCCGGAGTAAGCCCATTATAGAAGTTTTGGAGAATAAGCCAGTTGTCCATCCCATGATGAGGACAGGCTAAGATATGTTCTTGGAGCCTCTCCCAAGCTTCTGGGATGGTTTCATTTGCTACTTGCTGAAAACTCGAAATCATTCCCCGTAGGGCATTGGTCTTACCCAACGGAAAGAACTTCGCGAGGAATGCAGCTGAGCATTTTGCCCAAGTATTTATCTCCTCACAGTTTGCATAGAACCACTTCTTTGCTTTTCCAATAGTGAGAATGGAAACAGTCGCAGAGGAATAGCATCTTCCTCCACTCCTCGTATGGTGAAGGTGCTGCACAGCTGTTGGTATTTCTTAAGTCACTGCTAGTGGCGCGTCTAGCGTGAGCGTGTAAGGAACACCCGGGTACACTGACGGGTGCGAACGAATCCGCAAGCGCACGGATACTCTGTTGTAGCATTTCTCCCAAGGAGTATTCCAAAGGGTATCGAATCCAAGGAACGGTGTGCGCTACCTCCTAACCTAGCTATGGTCCAAGGACACCACTCTATAGGATGAGACGGGAGATGGAAAGGATCCAGCCGATAGCGTACAAAGTTAAGAACGGTCTCTCAAGTAGAAACTCTCATTTCGGGCACCAGTTCTGATAGGTGCCGACTTGGATCAGCACAAGGATTGCCCGATCTTCACGACAGTAGGTTCAAGAACAAGGATAAATTGCTATAGAGCAACAGGGATAAATAGCTTTATACCTGACAAAGGTTGGTTGTGACCAAACGACGGGGAGAGAGGCACCGAAACCGTGAAGGACTTCGACTCGATCTCCGAACGATCACAGAACCACAAACCGCGACTAATCCACACAATACGACGCAGCCGAAAGGAAACCGTAGAGCACGAAGTAGGGGACCTCAGAGAGATCTCTCACAAGCCCAAGAAGAACTCGCAAGAACAAAGGTGTGTAAGAACACTCAGCAGCGAGGCTGTGATCAACCGTATGTGGTTAACTACTAATAATCAAAACTGGGTTCTTGGTAGTACATAGGGGGGTATTTATACTAGGAACAACCCTCTTAGTTGGGTGTGAACTCGAGAGGAAAATGAAGAGGCTAAGTATGTGAAAAGACTCTCCAGAAATCAACTCCCGAGGTGGACTCGCGTGGTTGTTGACCTTCTGTGCAGCCTCCACTAACTTGGTCATAACTCTTTATTGGGAAGTCCAATGGACATGCGATTTCTTGCATTGCAAAGTTGACTTCAAGCACATTCCATCAAGTACTCGTGGGGCTCCAGAGACGTCACGACCCAAGAGTTATGGTTCATTCATTTTGCAGGTCCGAACTGGCCTGAAATGGAGGTCCGAAGCGAACTTCCTGGATCCTTGTTCCGAACAAGTGATTCTTGGTTTCCAAGCTTGTCCGAACGGAATCCTCCAGGATCCTCGTTCCGAACGAGTAATTCTTGGTTTCCAGGCTTGTCCGAACAATCATCCGAACGGAATTCTCCAGGATCCTTGGTTTGAGCTGGTGATTCTTGGTCTGACTGTTTCTTGTTGTTTACTTCTTCTCCATGTTTAGTTGTACCGTCTTGTTCATGTATATTTCTATGGACAACCAAAGTACAACTTTTAGGTAGTATAACATTCTCATATATTTTGAAATTAATTTTAGCAAGGAAAGAATTCACCTCTTGTTGGAGTTTCTTAGCACGGTTGCGTGTAATAGGGTCTTGAATCACTTGAGCTTGTGTGCTGATACTTGATCTTGCGTAACTCTTGGGATGTCCACATCATCCTCCCCCTCTTGAAAAGGAGTCGTCCTCGAGTCTTCCACCCCAAAGAATGGAGAAAGGTCGGCGACGTTGAAACTTGTACTAACACCATATGTACTTGTAAGATCAATTTCAAATGCATTGTCATTGATCTTGCGAAGCACTTTGAATGGTCCATCAGCACGTGACTGCAGCTTGCTCTTGCGTTGGTTTGGGAATCGATCCTTGCGTAGGTGCACCCAAACCAAGTCTCCTTGTTCAAACACAATCTTTTTGCGACCCTTGTTGGCGTGCTTCTCATACATCTTGGTCATCTTCTCAATGTTGGATTTTGCTCGTTCATGGAGTTTGTTAACAAATTCAGCACGCTTGCTTGCGTCAAAGTTCACACGTTCCTGCATAGGTAAAGGCTATAGATCGATGGGAGCAGCAAGTTTGAAGCCATATACAATTTCAAAGGGACTAAATTTTTTGGTTGAATGTACCACCCTGTTGTATGCGAACTCCACATGAGGCAAGCTTTCTTCCCAAAGCTTCAAGTTCTTCTTGAGGATAGCCCGCAACAATGTTGACAAGGTGCGGTTCACAACTTCAGTTTGCCCATCAGTTTGTGGGTGACAAGTTGTGGAGAACAATAATCTTGTCCCAAGTTTTCCCCACAAGGTCTTCCAAAAGTAGCTCAAAAATTTGGTGTCACGATCAGACACAATAGTTCATGGCACACCATGTAAGCGTACAATTTCCCTGAAAAATAATTCAGTAATGTGTGAATCATCGTCGCTCTTATGACAGGGAATAAAATGAGCCATTTTACAAAAGCGATCAACCACAACAAAGATTGAATCTGTCCCCCTCTTAGTTCGAGGTAAACCGAGAACAAAATCCATAGAAATGTCTTCCCATGGTACACTAGGAATAGGTAGAGGGGTGTATAAACCATGAGGGTTTAAACGGGACTTAGCTTTGTGGCATGTGATGCAGCGAAGAACATATCGCTCTACATCTCTTCTCATCTTTGGCCAAAAGAAGTGATCAGCCCGCACCTGCTCTGTCTTCTTGGCACCAAAGTGACCCATTAGTCCTCCGACATGAGCTTCCTGCAAAAGCAAAGGTCGAACAGAACAATCTGGAATGTAGAGTTTGTTAGATCGAAACAAAAGGCCATCATGCAAATGGAATTTATCCCAACCCTTGCCATCGCAACATTTAGAAAATGGTTCAGCAAAGTATGAATCAGTTGCATACAAATTCTTAATACTTTCCAAGCCAAGAATTTTTGCATCAAGTTGAGACAACAAAGCATGGCGTCGAGACAAAGCATCAGCAACAATATTATCCTTCCCTTTCTTGTACTTAACAATGTAAGGAAAAGATTCAATGAATTCACTCCATTTAGCATGTCATTTGTTCAGTTTTAATTGGCCCTTTAAATGTTTCAAGGATTCATGATCAGAATGTATAATGAATTCTTTAGGCAAAAGGTAGTGCTGCCAAGTTTCCAAACTCCTCACAAGAGCATAAAGTTCTTTGTCATAAACTGAATAATTAAGAGTTGGACCACTTAGCTTTTCACTGAAGTATGCAATAGGTCTCCCTTCTTGCATGAGCATGCCTCCAATCCCTACACCACTTGCATCACATTCAATTTCAAAAGTCTTACCAAAATCTGGAAGTGCAAGTAGTGGGGCTGTTGTCAATTTCGTTTTCAGCTCTTCAAATGCTTTCGCTTGTGCTGCACCCTAATGAAATGGCACATCCTTCTTTGTCAACTCATTGATTGGGGCAGCAATGGTACTGAAATCTTTAACAAACCGACGATAGAAGCCGGCAAGTCCAAGGAAGCTTCTCACTTGGCTCACATTTTGTGGAGGCAGCCATTCACGTACCGCCTTAATCTTCTCTTCATCAACCTCCACGCCTTGAGCTGAAACAACAAAGCCAAGAAAGACTACCTTGTCGGTGCAAAAGGTGCACTTGGCAAGGTTAGAAAACAAGCATTCCTTCCGCAAAACAGCAAGCACACATTTTATATGTTCAACATGTTCACCAAGAGACCTGCTGTAAATTAATATGTCATCAAAATAGACCACAACAAATTTGCCAATAAAAGGCCTAAGCACGTGATTCATTAAACGCATGAAAGTACTAGGTGCATTGGTCAATCCAAAAGGCATCACCAACCATTCATACAGCCCAAACTTGGTTTTAAAGGCTGTTTTCCATTCATCTCCTTCTCTCATGCGAATTTGATGATAGCCACTTCTCAAATCAATTTTTGTAAAAATGATAGCACCACTAAGTTCATCAAGCATGTCATCAAGTCTAGGTATGGGATGTCTAAACCTTATGGTGATGTTATTTATGGCTCGGCAATCAACACACATTCTCCATGAACCATCTTTTTTAGGAACTAAAAGAACAGGAACAACACAAGGTGAAAGACTTTCTTTGACATACCCTTTGTTGATGAGCTCGTGCACTTGGCGCTGAATTTCTTTGGTTTCCTCTGGATTGGTTCGGTATGGTGCACGGTTGGGAATTGAAGCACCAGGAACAAGGTCGATTTGATGTTCGATCACTCTCTTGGGTGGCAGCCCTGGTGGTACTTCCTCCGGAAACACATCTTCATATTCCTGTAACACATCAAAAACAACACTAGGCAAAGTAGAGGGTAAGTCGTTAGTGGAAAGAAAATTATCCTTGCACAGGAGTACAAAGAACATGGCATTGGGATCACTCAATTCTTTTAAATCCCCTTTCCAAGCCATCATAACTAATCCCTCTTTTCCCTTTGGCTCGAGTTTTTGCAGCTGTGGAGTTTTATTTGGCTGTGGAAACACTCCCTCACTATGTATGTGGCTCACTCGTAGGTGGTTCTCGCTCTCTTGCTGTTTTCTCTTTAGATCATCCTTGAAAATTTCCACCGGTGACAAAGGAAGCAAAGTGAGGCGCTCTCCTTTGTACATGAAAACAACCTTGTTGGTTCGACCAGAAATCTGAACATCACGATTATATAACCATGGTCTTCCCAACAGCAATTGGCATGCCTGCATTGGCACCACATCACACTCTACATGATCACTATATCGCCCAATAGAGAAAGGAACATTCACAATGTTGCTCACACGCAGCGCACCGGACTCATTTAACCATTGCATCTTGTAAGGAGAAGGATGACGCCGCTGTTTTAACCCCAATCTCTCAACCAATTCTTGACTTGCAATATTATTGCAGCTGCCATTATCAACAATGATTCGACATAGCTTGTCCTTGATCATGCCTCGAGTGTGAAAAAGATTGTGTCGCTGATTATTTTCTTCTGTTGCAGCAGTGACACTAAGCACTCGTTGAGAAATGAAGCAATTATTATCACCTTCATCAGGCCGAATCACTGTCTCATCAGTCCTGATTTCTTCATCATATATTGGAGCACTTTATTCATCATATATTGGAGCACTTTATTCATCACTTTCAGATTCCCATTCACCTTGCTCATTCACAATCATGGCCCTTTTACTAGGACACTCAGCAGCAATGTGCCCACGACCTTGGCACTTGTGACAAACAATACCTCGGCTATGCGAAGATGATGCAGCGGCTGATGTAGCTGAAGGGGCTGCTGCACTTGTAGTAGGACGACGATTTTCTTGCTGATTTGCAGGTGAAGAAGCACTAGAGAATGTTGTCTTTGCAGCACCAATGGATGGAGAGGACCTAGCTGCAGCACCTTGAGATCGAACACCAGCAATAGAGGTACTGGCCTGCTGCCAGCGCCATGGAGTTGAGATAGATCGACTCCCATAGGACCGACCACGTCCTTCTTGCTGAATCTTCCTCTCAGTGCGCATAGCTTGATCAACAAGACCCTGCAAATTTTGATACGGAAACATCTCCACAAAACTGGAAATGTCATCATTGAGACTGTGCAAAAATCTTGCCATTCTTGACTCTTCATCTTCTCTGATGTCAGATCGAATCAATAGCAACTCCATCTCTTTGAAATATTCATCAACTGATTTGGAACCTTGTTTCAATGTTTACAACCTATTACGAAGGTCACAGTGATAGCTTGATGGAACAAAACGTATCCTCATTACACGCTTCATTTCAGTCCATGTGTTAATATGATCACATCCCAACACAAGCTGATTTTCGTGTATCTGATTCCACCAAGTAAGAGCATAACCAGAGAATTCAACGGAAGCAAGACTAACACGCCTTTGGTCAGAGAGATTATGCACTTTGAAAAATTGATCACACTGCTCTTCCCAATCAAGATATGCATCAGCATCTTCCTTTCCTAAAAGTTTTGGAACACTTAACTTGACACGAGCAATACTGTCCGGATCAGCTCCATGGCGACCATGATGATGTTCGCCATCATGGACAGCACCACGATGATGACCTCGGTGACGTTCAAACCGCCCACCATTGGCAAAAGGATTCTCATCATCACCATACTCCTCCTCATGGCTGCCCTGAGATGCATCTTCATCATCAAAGTGGACACGACGACCATTACCACGACCACCTCCTGCACGCCGATCCTCATGACCAGCACGCCTTCCACCACCACGATCACCACGACCACCTTCAAAATGGTCACGAAAACCACGCCCAAAACTAGAATTTTCATCACCGGATTCATCATGGTGATGTCTAGCTCTTCGTCTCGCAGCAGGGAGACGGCATCAAGCATCCTCTCCATTGCCTCCACAAGCGAGTTGGCCATATTGCGCATCTCAGCCCGGGAGACAGGAGGCTCGTCATCTCCATGGTTCCCACCACGAACACTTGAGTCAGATCCTGCCATGTTAGCTGTAATGCAAGTAAAGTGGAATAGGACAAGTATGTGGAATCACACAACCTCACCACTTACTTACCAAAGTTCTTACGCGTTCTCAAGGACTGTGAGTGTGCTTAAAGTGGTAGTACCGCAGCTGTGATTAAGCGATTGAAAGGATTCAAGTTGAGAGGTCCGGTTTCAGGTTTTTGTGGAGCTATAGGTGGCTAAGCAAGGAAAGGCTATGGTACTGAAACAAAGTGAAACAAACCTTCCAAAAAGATGTAATTGTTGTTGTTCGGTGCACCACAAACTTAATATATGAACATGAAACTTTTGATAACAGATCCGCAACACAACCCCTTGCAACCTTGCAATTCTCTTTCTTTCTTCTTTTTTCTCATCTTTTTTTTCTTTCACACTTTTTTTCTGATTTTTTTGACTAACAGCAAACACAAAACAATATATAAGGGATGCGGAGAAAAAATTTAAACAATAGTACAGCGGAAGAACAAAGGTGGTGACTAGCAACATGATGAATGGAATGAACACAAAGTAACAGTACCAACAAAATGGCTATAGGATTTTTTATGGCTTTTCAGTGGACTATAGGACAAGAACAAATATGTATACGATGGATGAAACCTGGAACAAATTGTAAAGGGTGGGAGGGTGGGTAAAAACAAAACCTACCGTGACAACGATAGCTCTGATTACCACTTGATAGGTGCCGACTTGGATCAGCACAAGGATTGCCCGATCTTCACGACAGTAGGTTCAAGAACAAGTATAAATTGCTGTAGAGCAGCAGGGATAACTAGCTTTATACCTAACAAAGGTTGGTTGTGACCAAACAACGGGGAGAGAGGCACCGAAACCGCGAAGGACTTCGACTCGATCTCCGAACGATCGTAGAACCACAAACCGGAACTAATCCACACAATACGGCGCAGCCGAATGGAAACCGTAGAGCACGAAGTAGGGGACCTCAGAGAGAACTCTCACAAGCCCAAGAAGAACTCGCAAGAACAAAGGTGTGTAAGAACACTCAGCTGCGAGGCTGCGATCAACCGTATGCGGTTAACAACTAATAATGAAAACTGGGTTCTTGGTAGTACATAGGGGGTTATTTATACTAGGAACAACCCTCCTAGTTGGGTGTGAACTCGAGAGGAAAATGAAGAGGCTAAGTATGTGAAAAGACTCCAGAAATCAACTCCCGAGGTGGACTCACGTGGCTATTGACCTTCTGTGCATCCTCCACTAAATCGGTCATAACTCTTTATTGGGAAGTCCAGTGGACATGCGGTTTCTTGCATTGCAAAGTTGACTTCAGGCACGTTCCATCAATTACTCGTTGTGCTCCAAAGACGTCACGACCAAAGAGTTATGGTTGATTCATTTTGTAGGTCCGAACTGGCCTGAAATGGAGGTCCGAAGCGAGCTTTCTAGATCCTTGTTCCGAACGAGTGATTCTTGGTTTCCTAGCTTGTCCGAACAATTGTCCGAACGGAATCCTCCAGGATCCTCATTCCGAACGGGTGATTCTTGGTTTCCAGGCTTGTCCGAACAATCGTCCGAACAGAATTCTCCAGGATCCTTGGTTTGAGCTGGTGATTCTTAGTCCGACTGTTTCTTGTTGTTTACTTCTTCTCCATATTTAGTTGTACCGTCTTCTTCATGTATATTCCTAAGGACAACCAAAGTACAACTTTTAGGTAGTATAACATTCTCATATATTTTGAAATTAATTTTAGCAAGGAAAGAATTCACCTCTTGTTGGAGTTTCTTAGCACGGTTGCGTGTAATAGGGTCTTGAATCACTTGAGCTTGTGTGCCTGATACTTGATCTTGCGTAACTCTTGGGATGTCTTCCCTCCTGGATATGATAGGTCAGTTCTGGCCGAAAACTCTACGCCGTATCTGAACGTGGGGCAGTACAAAGGGTCCAACGGCTGTCACCACCATGGCCTATCCCTAACTAACCGTGGGATATGGGGCAAACGAAGGATAACCCGCAGTCTAGATACCACGTCTACACCGCCGATCACTACTATAGCACGGCTACGTCTGCACGCCCGTTAGCAACACTATGGCACTCCGTATAAATATGAAGTGACGAACCCACGAGGGACAGACTAGAACTCACTCAAGTATTAGCTATCTCATGCAAGGGATCACAGAAGGACTTTGATCTAATTAGAGCATACGAAATACCCACTTTATTCTAGTTAGTCTAACTGGCATACAAACAGAATTAGTAACTTATGAACTACACCAGAAGATCAGAGGGTTGAGTTCATGAAGAACACAAGCCTCTAAAACAAGAACAGATGAAGAACACAAGAACTATTCAACAATGTAGAAAGCCACTTTAGTCTAAATAGAAAATGTCAAAATACTCACATGAGTCTAAATGAAGAACAAAGGCACCCGTAGAGGTTCGTTCTTGGGGAAAGATGCCAACACACCATGGCATGTCCCCAAGTCACCCCCTCACCTTCCTTCTAATCTCTACCTTGCACCTACTCACACCTACACATGGAGAGGAGAGACTCCTCTCCAAGAGAGAAAATGATAGGAGGAGGAGGAATGTGTTGTGTCTCTATTCTAGCCCTCTCCACATCTAGTTATAGTGCCAAGACAGCTTCCCTAGGCTGCCTTGGGTGCCATCAAGGCACCAATGAGGTGGTGACACGTGGCACAGAGGAGTGGGATCCAAGTTGGTGAATCTTCCATGAGAAGGAGTTGCAGGATTTCGGACGCATACTCAGGCAGGCACCTGGCACCGCCTTTGGTTCGTCACCAAAAGCCGACACGTGGAAGGGCGGCGTGAGAGGCCTTAGAGTGGGGTCGGCTGATCTATGGGGTCGGCCGATCCCGGAGTGGCCCCGGTCGCGCCGGTTTTCATCCAGGTGACTGCCAGGTGGGTCCCAAGGTGGGTATTGGGGTGTTCACGGTGTTTCTAGCCAATTATCTCGTGGTTGTGGGCCCTTGGATCCGCGTGCTTGCTCCTGACTGATCGAGAGTGTGCTTCTTTGGATCGATGAGGTGTCATGGCCACGTGGGCGCCTGTGTGGCAGCACGCCACCACGTGGCCTGGTGTGGGTCCCACCGGGCCCACATGATATCTTGTGCATATCTCTTTCATCCGAACTCCGAAGTAGGTAATGATATATCCATTTTGATCGTCTCGACGAGCCCGTTGCAATGGTGCAGTCCAATTTGGCATTTGAGGTTGTTTATGATGATGTCATATCTATGCCATTGGTTTACTTGCTCTTAATTGTATCATTCCATGTGCATTTCGATGTGTCTTGCAACAAATGATAGAAACACCAACACTTGTGGAAATGGTCAGTATAAACCCCTATTCTAGTGTTGATGATCACTTTTCATTTATATTATGCAGGAGTTGACGGCCTAAAAGTGGCACTTAACAGTCGTCAACAACTCCCCCACACTTGACCTTTGCTCGTCCCGAGTAAAGAGAGATCAAATCAAGTGGGACATGGTATCCAGAGGTACGAAGCGAGCATAATAGATATTCCAAATCATACCTTGCACTTGTGAACTATGTGGAGTGTCTACCATGCCATCTTGGGTAGTTGAGGAATGGAACGGTCATGAATCAAACCACTTCTGCTCATCATGTCAAGTAACTTGGGGTTTTGCAATAAGTTTTCAAAACAAACCTTGCTCAGCTTCCTCATTTGATTCTCTCAGATCGCTCAATGTGTATAAATCCTCACCAAGGCATTAAAACTGCCTTTCTTCATCCTACTTCTAATGATGGCTATATGTGGAGCTCAGGGTGGGATAGAAGATAAAGCATACTTGCATTACATGTATTGCAAAGTCAAAGACTGGATCTAGGAGAAAACCAATTCATACAATCAGATCAAGATGTGCATGTGTATGGGTATGGTAAGGTGGATACTAGGCCTGGAATGGGTTCTAGATATTACCATACATGATGAAATGAGAGGTGTGTATATATATATATAGAAAGTCTTATGAGAACATGGCTATCCTCTTTTTTTTTAGTGGACCTTCATGTGTCCCTATTTTTATTTTTTAGATAGCCATGCCTCTTTTACGAAATACTTTAGGAGAGAGAAAGCAATGCATATGATGGAGCATTTATGTAGGTGAATAGATGAATGATACAATGCTAACTTCCAGAGTAGAAGCATAGCAAGGGGAAATGGTGGTGTGCACATAAATCTTGATCATGAAAGCATGACAGGAATTCTCATAAGGGTCACAGAATTTGACAAAGCTCAATGCAACAACAAGCAGCATATGAGTATAAGGTATTCAACTAAAAACATTATATGGCTTTGGTAGGACTGCGGCATATCAAAGAGGAGCTTTGCAAAAAGTTTTCAGATTTTTCAAATAAAATTCCCTAGCACTCAAGCAATTAGAGAGAAGATCATATCATCAAACCATATCTCAAACACCAACTACTTAGATGAGCATGAGTTCCCTAATGATATTTGTTCACGAGCATCAAGATAATAAGTAAGGAATAAAACATATGCAAGCCAGCCACAGGAATCATGTAGAGCAAGCAGAGCACCATTATTTGAGTCTGATTCACTGGATAAGAATTGAAGATCATTCAAATTCGTAGGTAGAGAGTGAGATGAAGGGTGCACATACCATCGCTCCTGAAGGATATGGGGAACAATGAAGACTAGTGGTGATTTGGCTGACCCGTGGGGTAGCCAGCTCACTCTAGTTTACCTTACCCTTGTCATGAAGGTGTAGTCGATGTCGTGCAGCCCTTGTGTGGGAGTTCTCATGTGGATATGTCGATCATGAGATCTAGAGAACTCCCCCACACTGTTCTTGTGCCTGGTGTTGTTCTTCAAGCAAAAGTGGAAACAAAAGATGGACTCTACTGGTTTGAGAACCATAGAGCCCTTATTTGAAAGCAAATATTTTTGTTTGTGTTTTTTTATTTATTGTTATCATCACCATGTCATTTGCTCAAGCAGGGTTAGACCAATATTGCACTCCATAAACAAAGGGGAATATACTTACCTTGGACCTTTAGGAGGTCATATGTACCTCATCTGTATGTTGTGCAACATGGATCTGACACCTTAACTTACCTTCCCAATGGACATAGCTCAATGACTTACCCTTTTGAATTTGATGATTTCTGCAGGTGTTAGTCCGTATACAGGCAACCAAGATCTATAGAGATATAACTCTAAGGTTCATCAATCAAAACTCCACACCATGTCTTGTTTTGACTGAAGAAAACAGTTTTAACCTAAGCACCACGCTTAATTCAAAACAGTCTATGAATGTGTGAGAGCTTGCGTACATTCAAACCAGAGCATACAAACAAAGATAAAAGAAGCATGCAAGCATGATCAAACTATTTTTAAAGTGAACATAAGCATGAGCGCATAACGGTGAACCTCGGGCAACCTCCCGGAAGGGCTTTGTTTAAAGTCAAATGTAGGACTTACCTAGTGTTGGTATTTCTTAACGTCGATGCTAAGTTACGAGTTCCTAGCAACGATGCCAGAAATAATCAAATGGTAATCCTAACGATTACAAGAGTCAGCAAGCGCACGGAAGTACCATTGTAGCATTTCCCCAAAGGAGTATTCCAAAGGGTATCGAATCTAAGGAAGGCTGGGTGGATTAACAAGTTCAACACTATAGCAAGGAGTATAAATCATAGACGGGAACAAATCAGACACTCGAACACAGGGGTAAGATATGATAGATAGATGGGTAGTGTGAACACACAAACACACTCTCTCTAAAGGTCCTAGGCTTAGGAGGCAACATACGAGTTAGTTCTATGTTCTAAGGTACTAAACACACAAAGTTAGTTAGACGAGTTAGATACACACTAGCATTGCATGACTGTTGGCTCAAGCAACCAGGTACAAACAGGGAGCTAACCTCCAGCGTCGCTTACGCATGACTCCGGTTGTTAGACTTTAGACTCCTACAGCGTATCCGAACGCGGGGGATTCCAGAAGGGTCCAACGGCTGTCACCACCGCGGGCTACCCCAAGACAAACCGTGGGATACACTCATAAGCAACGTAGCTACGCAACCCAAGCACCGCGCTTACGTTATTAGCAGGACCCTGACCGGCCCGGGCTATTGTGACCCAGGTTAGAGCCGCCAGATAAACCGTCTAATTACACCGAGTACCGTAGCTTGAGCACGAACTTCATGCAACACAAACAGGGGATCTAACTAGATCAAACTAGGCTATGTACACAAACGGATTTGTGCTTTCCTATGTCTATTCAACAAGATCAAAGGGTCGTGTTCGTGAAGAACACAAGCCTCTAACTTATGAACAAACACCGAAAACATGTATAAGTCACTCATCAACTGGATCGAAAGGCCTTGTTCATCAAGAACAGGAGCCTCTAAATGATGAACAAGCGAAGAAGACACGAACAAATCACCCATGTATACAAGCACAACTTTATATGAAATAGCTGAATAACTGAAGTAGATCAAAGTCATACAATAAAATAAAGATACAAGAGAACTCATACTAGATCCCAAAGTAGACTTGGAACCTGAAGTAGAACTACTCTAGCCCACCTCCTAGCCTTAGAAACAAAAAGTGAGAGAGGAGGAGTAAGGTGTGTTGGTAAGAAATGAGCGCCCTCCCCTTCAATTTATAGGCCTGAGCACCGGCGCAAGGAGGAGTGAAACACCCCGGGAACGGCATCTAGGTCCAATGGACAAGCGCCTCATGGAAGCCCAGGATCAGCCGACCCAAGGTCGGTTCGGCCGATCCTAGGGTCAGCAGACCCCAGGTGGGCCCCCCTCGGGATGTGCTTCCTCGGGGTGGCTGTCCTGTGGGCCCTTAGGTCGGTCCCCGGTGTACACGTGCTCTTGAGGCGGTTTAGGCGCTCTGGTGGGCCCATGGATCCATGTGAAGTCCACATGTCATGCTCTGATTTGTCGGGGCTTGCCTCTCTTGGATTGGTGACATGGCGTTCATGCATGGCACCTAAGGTGGCATGGCTTGCATGCATGGCACCTGAGGTGGCAGCCACTCCTTGCTGATGTGACGTGGCATGAATCATAGAAGGTGAGTTTGCCACTTCTTTATGCCTATTTTCCTGCAATCACATAATCTCCAAGGACAAGTGGAACTACATTATTCTTAACTAAAATGCGTGTAAGAAATGCCTCTTGCTCCTTTATTCATGAGTAAATTGACGGCTAAAGTAAGCACTTTACAGCCGTCAACACCTAGCTAATCGAGCAAGATGAAAGAGCTTACATCATTTCCAAACCAGGATGAGATTTGGCATGAGAGGAACTTTACTCGGGATGCTCACATATCTCCCCCACACTTGGAGTTTGCATTTCTAAGCAACTAAACTCAAGTGTGTGGAGATCAAGCTTCCTTTGAAAATGTTCCCTCACCAAAATCTTACCAAAGTGTTGTAGTTGATGTAGCTCACATGTTCTTGGGCATCCCCTGTCCACTGTTCTTTTCAATCTCCACCTGAAAGGTTGAGGACCGGAGCGTCTGAGGACCGGTGGATGGTCGCTCTCTGGTGTGATGAGTGATTGACAATGTGGTGTGGACTGACTCTTGGCCGAGTATTGCTGGTGCAGGTTGTGGCTTGACTCGTGTTGGTGCAGGTGAAGAGCGGGCGTGAAAGGTCTTAGCCTTGCGGGGCCTCCGAGGAGTGGAGAGACAAGTAGGCTCGGCTCGATGGACCCGGTGGCCAAACAGGGTCAAGTGCGGGCCGCATGGTGGCAAGAAAAGCAAGACGAAGTCGTCGACTGGAGCTGGTGCAGGATAGCGGCTAACGACCGGAGTCTGCACACGGGGTTTGCGGCGGTTCACCACAAAACCGTCGAGTTACTTGGTTGAGCCACAAAACCAAGACCGGAGGCTCGGCGGGCGGAGACAGGATCCGGGCGCGCCGAGAAGCTTCGATGCCAGAGGACACGCGGCGGGATCGCAGGGCTTGCGTCGGGAGGACGCGGACTGTGGCAAAGGTGTGGCCGTCTGATGAAGAGAAGTGCTACTTGACCATATTACCTCTGAGGGGATTGTATCTTAGTTTTAAGTGCTAGGGGTAGCTTGGTTATTTGCCCAACCCAGAGGGACTCATATATATAGCTCTAGGGTTTCTGGGCAAACCATCCATCTGGACTGCTTCTCATTTCTCTGCTCCATAGGTTTAGATTTTCTTCACTGTTTTGTAGATAATCTGATCTCCGAGTGTATGGAAGCTTTCATGGTTGTGTCGATTTCCTTCTTGTAGCTCGTGTGATTTTCGTGTCTTTTTCGAGCTATTTTCATTGGATTTTTGTGCGCGGCTTATTCCTCTGATTCTGGGGTGTTTGAGTTTGGATTTTCTTGTGGGGATCATGGATAGATGCCTTGTGCATCTTTGTGCTTGATCTTGACCCCTGAAACTCCGAATTTGGCCTTGGATTTGAGGATTTCGGTTGGAACCCTAGCTTTTTGGTAGAGCTCGGTCGCGATTCGATTCTCGACGATTTAGTTCGTTTGAGGTCTCAAGTTTTGGGGTATAGCATCCCCTAGGGATGCTTCACATCTCCCCCAAATATTGTCTCAAGAGCTTAAGCCGTTTGGGAGATCCATGGACGGATAGGTAGAGGTGCGTTCGCGTTCTTGAGCTCGGCCTGCTGTTCTCGCGTCTGTTCGCACCTGGTGGACAGTCCGCGTGGACCAGTGTTCGTCCAGTTCGTCACTTGTTTGTGCGTGTTTGTGGTTCAATCCGTTGAGTCAAGTGTTTTTCGTTGCTCGAGGTTTGGCGAATAGTCCGTGAGGAGAGTGCGGACGGTCCACACAGCGCGGACGGTCCGTGGGTAGAGGACAGACGGTCCGTTTTTCACGGTGCGCTACTGGAGGTTTGGGAGCCATTTACGGATGGTCCGCCCTGTGCTTGCGGACGATCCTCCTGGCCCCCACGGACAGTCCACCCCTCCGTGCGGACGGTCCGCCCAGGCCACTGCAGATTGCCTAAGTCCTTGCTTCTTGAGTTGCGCTTTCGCTTGGGGTTTGTTTGAGACTTGTTCCTAGGGTTGGTAGGTCCGCTGTGACTACACGACCTTGGCAAGCTTGTGTGGGAACCCTTGGTTGTGAATTTGGAGCATAGGCTGAGTTCATCCTTCAGGAAGAATTTTTATCGGCTCCCATTCACTCCCCCCCTCTCTGGTCGCCTAATCGGTCCTTCAATTGGTATTAGAGCCAGTTACGGATATTCGTGATTCTAGCCAGTCTAAGATCTAAAGATGGCTACCAGGAACGGGGTTCGGGTCCTCCAAATTTTGATGGTAAGAATTACCTAATGTGGCAGAGGTGGATGGCTGCTTTCCTCCACGGCAAGGGTCAGATCCTTTGGGACGTTTCGGTGAACATAACTTATGTTCATCCGATTAACTTCCTAGCTCCAGGATTGAGGGACATGTTCGACGCCAACAACAAGGCGGTCGACTACTTGTTTCGTGCTCTGTGTCAATCCGAATTCTGCTCAGGTTCAGGCTCGGTTGTTCGTGACCTACCGGAGAGAGTACGAGAACTTCACTCATCTCCCCGGTGAGTCCATTGACAGCATGTTCCAGTGGTTCACTGTGATTGTGAACAACATGAGGGCTAATGTGGCCGTGCTCCCGTACAATGATCATGACAGGGCTGTGAAGCTCCTGCACTCTCTGGATCGTACCGTGTGGAGTGAGAAGGTCGAGGCCATTCTCGAGTCGGAGAAGTATGAGACCCTCACGGTGGACGAGCTGTTCTCCAAGCTCAAGTCGTCCAAGGTGGACCGTGGGGTGCGAGGAAGGATCGAGAACCCGACTAACCCTCATAGTCTGGCTTTTGTTTCTGGACCAAGGACTAACGCTAACATGTCTTCGAGACAGTTCTCTTTGTCCTGTCTTGTGTCCATGCCAGATGAGGAGTTCGAGCGCTTATACACGAATCGGAAGAACGCTCGGAGGAGCTCGGTGTCGGAGTTTTATATCCGGCAACCTCCGTAGAGGGTACCCATCGGAGAGTAGATAGTGGGGATCGCCAGACCTGGAACTCGAAGGTATGCGCGAGGACACAAGATTTATACAGGTTCGGGCAGCCAGAGTAGCGTACCCTACGTCCAGTTTGGAGTAGTATTGCGCCCTGCGCCTAGATGTTGTTCCCCGGAGGGATTGTGGATGTGTTCCTAGGTACCCGACCCTCCTTTATATAGTCCAGGGGGCGGGTTCCTAGTCGGTTACAAGGTAGGAGTCCTAGTAGGATTACACGGTATGAGTCCTAGTAGGATTATAGGGGAATTCTCAGAGGATTCCGCCTTCCTCCTTCCTTGCAGGTACCTGGGGTGTATGCCCGACAAGCCCCCGAGCACTTTGTAGTCGAGAGTAGTAGTTCGAGTAGTCTTGAAGCCTCTTCGAGTAGTTCTTGAGCGTCCTCGAGTACTGCTTGGAGAAGTCTTCAATAGTACTTGAACTGCCACGAGGCTGGAAGGTGGTCCAGCTCATCTGTCTTGAAGTCGAGATTATATGGAAGTGCGATTGCAAAATCGCACTCCATATGGAGTAGCTCCCGAGCCTTAGGTTGAGTTGTAGACTCTGGCTGAAGGTCAATCTTGATTCTGCTTCCGTCTTGAAAAAATCAGTTGATGGGTGTAGCCTAGTAGCCCCCGAGCCTTGGAACGATTGAAGAATCAATCCAAGGGTCTTCAGTGTTTGCAGAAGTCATCATCTGAGTACTCTTGTAGCGTTCAGCCCCCGATCTCATCGCCAGGTGAGCCGTAGGAGCCACATCGAGTAGTTGTTGGTGCTGAGCCCCCGTGCTAGAGAGCTAGCGGAGACTACTCAAGTTGTTGTCGAGTAGTGATTTGGTGCGTAGCCCCCGAGTTTGGGAACTAGCCGCGCCGGTGGAGGTACGCGGAGCGTCCTAGGAAGTCGTCGCCGAAGCTTGACCTGAAAGTAAAGATGCGTACATTATGTAGCATTTTTGTAGAAATTGAATCTACTAATGACAAATACAAATATGAATATAAATGTAAATGTCATGTGTCGTGCTCTTGTTGCAGTCGTTAGTCGCCGAGTAGTTAGCCTGATGCGGTTAAGCACACGGTCTCTGTTAGGTCGCTGTTTAGCCATAGCCAGTTGTGGGCGTGAAGGCATGACAGGAGAGCCGAGGTTTTGCATAGATTGAGGCGTGTGCTACTGAAGCGAGACCAATAAGAGGTAGACAAAGGTAGTCGGCATAGCGACAAGAGAGAGCATGATTGCTCGTTGTTCTGCATGGCGAAGAGCAATATTGCGCAGTGCCTCCTCAGGGTGTAGCTGTTGTGCACCTCCAGCACTCAGTACACGAAACGTCGTGGCAATAGCCTCCTAATTTGGTGCACCAAGCCTGTGGCAGTCGGTCAACATCCCCAAGGAATAATTGGCACGGTGTAGCTCTGCTGGCAGGTAGCCGTCGAGAGGCGTACACGAAGTAGTCTTCGGCATTGGTTCCTATATGTGGAAAACAAGCCAAAGAAAAAATAATTATTGAAATAAGTGACTTAGATTGATTCGCGTACGAGAGTCGACGAAGCTGTGGCGGTCGGTGATGGAGCCGCGACGGTTGTTGCTGAAGTCGACTAGTCGGAGGTGGATCCGACTATTTGTTGATGACGTTGTAGCGGCTCTCAACTAGTTTTCTAGTCGAGATTAGTCGAGGCGAGTAGTCGTAAGTGTGTTGATGCAGCTTGATGTGGCCGTAGTAGTATACTCGCATACATCATCCATGTGCTTGGAGCGAAGGACACTGAAGTCTTTTGGTACATCTTTGTGTGCGTGTAACAGCCACCGTGAAATTGCCTTGGATGAGAACTTCACGCAGAGCAAGCTTTCTCTTTTTTTTATTTGTGTTGTGCATAGCATTGCACTATGCAATTTTAATTGCCGTAACAGAAGTGCAAAAGCAGCTGATGGCCTGCTTCCCGTCTCGGTGCTTCCTGTCTTGATGCGCATGCCTAAGTTGCCAGGTTCCCGAGGGACAATTGTTGAGCTAGCGGACGGCAGCTTTTTCCAGGTAGAGATCGAGTACTTTGCACTGCTTCGGACTGGAACAGCCGATCAGCGACTTCAGCAAATTGATTCCGTATACAACTCTGCTTGTATTCGATGCATGGACATCAACAGCTTTGATCTTGATGACACAAATTCTTGAGACTCCCAGGAAGGTAGGAACTGCGCTTGGCTTCGGATTCGACCCACGCATCGAAAAAAACAGAGGAAACTGGGACGCGACGACCGATGAGTTTGCTGAATCAACACGGTGTCGCTCCAGCAGATTGATTTGTTGATGAAGTCCTTCGAATTCGCCTGATGATCGTGACGATCGCCCCACGGTGGGCGCCAATGTCGGAGTTTTATATCCGGCAACCTCCATAGGGGGTACCCGTCGGAGAGTAGATAGTGGGGATCGCCAGACCTGGAACTCGAAGGTATGCGTGAGGACACAAGATTTATACAGGTTCGGGTAGCCAGAGTAGCATACCCTACGCCCTGTTTGGAGTAGTATTGCGCCCTGCGCCTAGATATTGTTCCCCGGAGGGATTGTGGATGTGTTCCAAGGTACCCGGCCCTCCTTTATATAGTCTAGGGGGCGAGTTCCTAGTCGGTTACAAGGTGGGAGTCCTAGTAGGATTACACGGTATGAGTCCTAGTAGGATTACAGGGGAATTCTAAGAGGAGTCCGCCTTCCTCCTTCCTTGCAGGTACCTGGGGTGTATGCCCGACACTCGGGCATGTGCTACCAGTGCGGGAAGCACGGGCACTTTATCACTGAGTGCCCGGAAGCCATGGAGGTCAAGCCCGAGAACAAGCACCATCCAAGGACCGACCACAAGCACCGGTCGAGGGATGACCACAAGGGCAAGAACAAGTCCGAGCAGAGGCCAAGGAGGAGTGGTGGTCATAAGAAGAAGGAGCGTGCGATGGTTGCTGGTGCGAGCGACATCGACTCAAGCTCCTGCTACTCTTCATCGAGCTCAAGTGATGAAGATGAGAACCGGCACAAGGGCAAGAGGTCAAGGAAGAACATCAAAGGCCTGTGCTTCGCTGCCCAAGGCTTTTGTGCCATGGCACAGAACTCCACAAGCAAGAAGAGAAACAAGGATGACTCGGACTCCGACTCCGAGGATGAGGTAAACAATGATCCATCCTTCTTGGTAGCAGAGAATGCTAGGTTGAATGAATTGCTTGAAAACCGTGATGATGTGCTTAGAAAGACCAACAAGGAGAAGAGGGAGTATAGGTCTTTGCTTGGAGAGGCTAAGGAGAAGGTGGTTGAGCTAGAGTCTTTGCTTGTTGATGCTAGGGCTCAAATAGATTCTCTTAAGTCTGCTCCTATTATGACCGATAAACCTGAATGCACTAATTGTTCCACTTTTCTTGGTGATTTGACTGTGCTTAAGGAAAAGTATGCCTCCAAGGTTGAGGAACTAGATGTGCTTAGGGTAGAGCTAGATGAGTTAAAATCTAGGCCCTCCTTGCTTGGTGTTGCACTTCTTGTCCTGTTTTGCATGAGAAGCTAGATGTTTCGCTTGCTTATGCTAGATCACTAGAGGCTAAGCTGAAAGCTCTTATTCCTACATCATGCTCTACTTGTGAAATAAATGTTGTGAAGAATTTGGAGCTTGCACACTATGTTGATCGCTTGCAGGATGAGAACGATGAGTTGAGGAAGATGATGGGTTGGTTGTCAGGACATGAGCCTCAGCTCAGGATGATGATTGAGGCATACAAGTGCTATGATAGGCAAGCACTTGGGTCGGATAAGGTTGGGGAGAGTAGAGGTGAGAAGGAGGAGAAGAGTGGTGATATCATAGCTCCACCAAAAACCTTCCACAAAAATGCCTATGCTCCTAAACCCAACCCACTTAGGAACTGACTAGACACAACTCCAGATCCTCCCGTGTTTCCTCCACACACTGACAACTTCCAGAAACCCATCAAGTTCAAGAGTGACTTGGGGAATGAGTTCTTTGGTGTTGACGGTGAATTTCCGTCATCCTAGCCATGAGTTTACCTTCGGTGTTGGCATTGATTTAATATCCAAACTAACGATCCTAACCCTCATCATATGTCAAGTTCGCACTTGCATGTGGTTTTTGGAGTTTATTGTTTACGCAGGGTTTTAACGCTAAAAGGGAGACTTCCCGGGAAAGTTCATCAAGCACTTTGTGAGAAGATCATGAAGCCCGGCACAAGTCAAGACACGACGTGAACATGACTCCAAGTGGCCCAAGGAATGAAGTGTGAAGCTGTGAAACTCTGAGGACCTGGACAGAAAATGCTGAAGCTTGCGCGACAAGGAGCCCTATCCAAACCGCGGAGAAATTGACGCCAAGGGCCCACATGCAGGAAGTGGAAAGTTCAAGAAGACGCGAGAAGCAACCGGGAGGAAGCCGGGGCCGAACTGGGCCGAAACGGGCCCAGGCCGGTCGGCCCAGGCCGGCCGACCCAGCCCATTCCGGGCCCGGTTCAGTGCCCCTTTTGACCTAGACGCCATTCAGACTATTTATAGCCCCCTCGCCAAGAGCCACGCATCAATTCATTCGTCATCTGCCGCCGAGGAGCAGAGAAGCTAGAGGGACACCATCTCGGAGAGGAGGGTCGTGCTAGTTGTCTAGGGTTTCCCTAGTCGACGTGAGAACCTTGCATGGAAGACCACGTCGGAGCTCCTTACCAAGGGTCAAGATCGAGGTAGGATCCCGGTGGTGATCTTGTTCATGTAATCATTCATGATGAAGTTTTTATAGTGAATCCGATTTCTAGCGATCAAGTGCCTTCTCGATGATTTTGTTCTCCCTTGGTTTTGCTTCTTCCTCAATCTATACTTAAGATAGATTGCATAGGGTGCTCTTGTAGCCACGGTGGCTAGAGGTGCATACCGGACCGACCAAGTGTTTTCAACATGTTTGCATACCGGACCGACCAAGTGTTTTCAACTTGTTCTTCTTGAACTCGCCCTAGGCTAACCCGCACGAATAGGAGTGCGTTGTGACAGGATGGTGGCTCCAAAAGGCGGGCGTCTTCGGAATCGGATCAGAGGCCACGGTTTAAAGATGCTTTTAATGAGATTCGCTTTTCTATCTTCATCTATCTTGTTTGGAGCTACAACATATGCATGATCTAGACTCTCTAGATCGGTTATCTCTTTGCTTTCTCTTGCTACCTCTTTAGTAGATTAGATTAGATTAGATGTGTTTTCTTGATGATCTCTTAGATTAGATGCAACTTGGTTCTTCAAGAGAAAGAGTTTCCTTGCTTTACTAGATTGAATCCTTGCGTTGCACATTGTTCCACGGATTCGATACCTTGGGTTCTCACACTTAAGGGAAGAAGGGTCCCTTGACTACAACGGGAGATTTGTCCGCTTGCAAATCCATGTGAACTTTTATACGACAATCAACCGTCAACATTTGGGAAGAAGGGAGAGAAACCGAGTGAGGAGAAGCCAGAGACTAAGGAGAGCCCAAAGCCAAAGCCAAAACCAAAACCCTTCCATTGCGAGCATTGTGGGAGGGATGGGCACCTAGCGGAGTTTTGCTTCAGGAGGAAGCGTGAGGAGAGGTTTGCTAGGGAGATGGCAAACAAGGACAGGTACCGCCCTTCTCGTGGTGTGCCTGAGCCTTGGATGGTGCCAAGGGGCGAGGGTGTGGTGCGTACCATTTACCCTCGGGAGAGGCGTGTGTTTGTGCCTCGAGGTGAGCCACCATAGAGAGATGGTGGTAGGCGTGTTGGGTTTGGGCATGGTGAGTTTGCTGGACGTTCCTTCGCTCGTGGCCAATACGAGTATGGGGGGAACGATCGCAGTTTTAGGTCCCAGAGGAGCTACGGGCCACGGTCTCCACCTCGTGGTACGCGTAGTCATCCAAGGGGATGTGTGGGTGTTCCACCTAGGAGAGATAGGATAGATTTTGCTAACCCCACTTTTGAGCAAATGGCATGACACTGGTTTGATCCATTTTGTACTAACCCCAATGCTGAGTCGTTTGCTCACTCTCACTCTCGTTTTTGATTTTCAGGTGGGAGGCTTGGAGGGCTTTTGGTTGATCGACTCCAGTTGCTCTCGATACATGACCGGAGATCGAAAGTGGTTCTCCAGCCTCACCCCGGTGATGACCAAAGATTACATCACTTTTGGGGACAATGGGAAAGGTAGAGTGCTTTCAGTGGGCACGGTGAAGGTGAGTGAGTTTGTGATTCTTAGGGGTGTTGCTGTTGTCAAGTCTTTGGGGTTCAATCTTCTTTCGGTTTCCCAGCTTCTTGCTGAGGGTTTTGAGGTCCGTTTCAAAATAGGCGCTTCTTGTGTTTTGGATTCTCGAGGTGATCTTGTGTGCACGATCATCCCCGAGGGTCAGATTTTCAAAGCCGATTTTTCTCAGTGTGTCTGCTCTTCTCGGTGTTTGGTTGCTGGTGTTTCGGCGGAGCTTTGGAAATGGCATATGAGACTAGGTTACTTGAGTTTTGACTTGTTGTCACGCTTGAGTGGGCTAGGTTTGGTCCGAGGATTGCCTAAGTTGAAATACCAAAAGGACTTGGTATATGCTCCGTGTAGGCATGGTAAGATGGTCGCCGCCTCTCACCTGCCTCTGACATCCGTTATGACAGAGGGGCCATGCGAGTTGTTCCATACGGACTTGGTTGGTCCAGCTTGTGTGTGCTCGGCAGGTGGGAAATGGTATGTCCTGGTGATAGTCGACGACTATTCTCGCTATGCTTGGGTCTTCTTTTTGGCTGACATGGGGGGGGACGTTTGGTTTCGTGCGGGATCTAATCTTGAGGTTGAAGAATGAGAGGAATGGAGATGCTATTTGAGCTATCAGTAGCGACAATGGCTCTGAATTTAAAAACACTCGTTTCGAAACCTTTTGTCGTGATTTGGGTCTCGAACATCAATTTTCTTCTCCCTATGTTGCTTGTAAGAATGGTGTGGTTGAGAGGAAAAATCATTCCCTTTGTGAGATGGCTCGGACGATGCTAGATGAGCATAGGACTCCGAGGAGATATTGGGCTGAGGCGGTGAATACCGCGTGACATGTTGGGAACCGGATTTTTCTTCGGGCCTTCTTGAACAAGACGTGCTATGAGCTCATGCACGGGCGAGCACCTAGATTGGGATCTTTTTGGGTTATGCGAGTCATTCTCGAGCATTCCGTGTGCTTAACCTCGATACTAACCTAGTCATGGAAACGTGCGGGGTTACCTTCGACGAGGCCCAACCATGCAGTTTGTCTGTTTTTGAGTGTGCAGGTGACGACGAGATTGGCAAGAAGATCTTTGAGGATGATGCGGGAGATGATGATGGTGATGATGGTGAAGCTCCAGCCGAGCATGTACCCTCTACTTCCACTACGACGACTATTGTGCAGGATGGCCCATCCCCTACACCGACTACGATCCAGCAAGATCAAGTGGAAGCTGCAGCTGAGGGGGAGGTTGTCTCTAGGCAAGAGGCACCGAGGCGCATTCAAGTTGATCATCCCCCTCAAGAATCATCGACGACATCAATGAATGTACGACACGGTCAAGGTCCAGGAATGATTCTCACTTTGCTCATTCGGCTTTTATTGCTACCTTTGAGCCGAAAGACATTAGACACGCCCTCTCTGATCCTAATTGGGTGAACGCAATGCATGAGGAGTTAGAGAACTTTGAGAGAAACCAAGTTTGGGAGTTGGTAGAGGCACCACCACATTGCAAACATATCAGGACAAAATGGGTGTGGAAGAACAAAGAGGGTGAGAATGGTGAGGTGGTGTGAAACAAATCGAGGTTGGTTGCTCAGGGCTATAGTCAGAAGGAGGGGATAGACTATGAGGAGGCATTTGCTCCTGTAGCCCGTATGGAGGCAATTAGGATCCTTGTAGCCTTTTCTGTGGCTAAAGGGTTCAAATTGTACCAAATGGATGTGAAGAGTGCCTTCTTAAATGAGTTTTTAGAAGAAGAGGTTTATGTGAAGCAACCACCGGGCTTTGAGAGTGCTGAGTTTCCCCACTGGGTGTATAGGCTGAGGAAGGCGTTGTATGGGCTGAAACAAGCTCTCTGTGCTTGGTATGGCCGTTTGAGGGGGTTCTTGTTCAACAAGGGGTTTGAGATGGGCAAAGTAGAAAAGACTCTTTTTCTCCTCAGGCAGGGTGATGATATCCTAATTGTTCAGGTGTACACGGATGATATTGTCTTTGGCGGCTCGTCTCACTCTTTGGTTGCGAGGTTTGCAGAGGACATGAGCAAAGAATTTGAGATGTCTATGATGGGAGAATTGCAGTTCTATCTCGGGCTTCAAATCAAGCAGGCGAATGAGGGAACCTTTGTGCATCAAGCCAAGTACACGAAGGACATCCTCAAGAAGTTCAAGATGGACGACTCGAAGCCCCTATCGACACCGATGAGTACGACTACAGCGCTGACAAAGACGGAGAGCCCGTGGACCAGAAGGAGTACAGGAGCATGAACGGCTCCCTCTTGTACTTGACGGCGACGAGGCCGGACATTCAGTTTTCTGTGTGTCTGTGCGCTCGTTTTCAGGCGTCGCCGAGGACTTCACATCGGCAGGCCGTCAAGCGGATCTTCAGGTATCTACGATACATTCCTGAGCTCGGTCTTTGGTACTCAGTGTCCTCTTCGCTTTCGCTTCTTGGGTTTTTGGATGCCGACTTTGCGCGGTGTCAAGTTGATAGGAAGTCGACTTCGGGGACGTTCCATTTTTTAGGTTCTTCGCTTGTTTCTTGGTCTTCTCACAAACAATCTAGTGTAGCCCAGTCTACCACAGAAGCTGAGTATGTTGCTGCCGCTAGTTGCTGCTCACAACTGCTTTGGATCACATACACACTGAGTGACTTTGGTGAGGAGTGTACCCATGTTCCTCTCATGTGTGATAGCACGAGTGCCATTAGTGTTGCCAAAAACATATAGAGGTGAGGTACCACTTCCTGAGAAATAATGTTGAGAAGGGAAACATAGACCTCATCCATGTGCCAACCGAAAAGCAGCTCGCTGTTGACGGTCGTTAAGTCCCTATTTTTGACCCTCGACTTTGAACAAAATTCACTCCATCAAAGCTTGCATCATAGCTGTGGGGTTATAAACTAACAGATTCCACGAGCTTTGGTGAATATTTGGATGCAGGTCATAATGAGACATCATAGCACAAATAAAGCATTTTGACAAACAATGTCAAATGCTTAGTTTGATAGCACCATTGCGAAGTTCTTGTCGAAATGATCGAAATGGAGTTTTGGTTCACCCAATTCGGAGTCCGGATGCAGAAATTATGCCTCACGGAAGATTGTGACACGAGACAGGTCGGGGGGGGGTAGGTGCGGCCGGACCTAGTAGGTTCGGCCGGACCTATCAACCTCCTCCGATCAACACCAAACTTTGCCAAATGCCTCTACACTTAGCATAATATCCAAGGGGACTAAGTCCATGGGCCAAACACCACAAAAGTTGGTCCGGCCGCACCTCCTAGGTCCGGCCGCACCAACGAGGTCCGGCCGCATCTACTAGGTCCGGCCGCACCACCCAAAATCCTCCTCTCGGGTCCACGACACCGACAATCCCACAAACACACCTTGGATGGATGAGATACACCGGTGAATGTTTGGTTTGATCAAAAGGCTATGGTTGGAAGCACTTGGATCGATGGACCCACACTTAACCGCCACAACCGCCATCAAGGTGTGATCCTGGACGTCCCTCAACACCGTCGGTGCATCACACGGCAATTGAGTTGGACTGGCCGCACCTCTAGCTACGGCCGCACCTATCAAACCCCAGGATTTTGCTCCACCGACTTGGGAACCAACCCAAGAGTGTTGATTAGGGCCGTGCACGATCAAAGGCGGCAAATCATAGGGCCGGCCGCACCTAGAGATGCGGCAGCACCTCCTTGCTCGTCACTGCGGCTCCCTCTCGCCTACAAGTACTCCCTCCTACAGCCACCGACCCAGAGGGCCTATATATAGAGCCTGGCACCTCATAGAAGGACACAAGTGATTAGAAGCAAGTGGCGGGGCCCTACATAAGTTAGTATTCAGACAGTAGGGAGAGAGAGTTGAGTGTTGGAGTAGAAGCCAGAGTGTTGGTCTTCTTCCCCTTCCTCGGCGGGTGCGGTACAACTACGGTTGTCCACACCTGGGATATTTTGTAAGTTCGGATTCGTGAGTAACTAAGTCTCAAGTCATTTCATCGTTCGCTCTCAGGTTCTTCGATTGCATTTAATAGTTTCTACTCATTGTGATTGCTTTGCTTTGAATTCGAGTAAAGTAGTGCTTGGTTAGTGTAGACGTGGTGTCTAGGCTTTCCAGTACCTTGGAATGCTTCCCGGTTCAGCGGAATAGTTGTGGTACCCTAGGGAGTTGACAGCTCCGGACGGGCTTTGTAGTCCACCACGTTAGTTCCGGCAGGTAGGAGTTACAACATCAGAGCCCCCTTCTCATCCCTTTCCGTGGCTCTTTTCCCTCTGGCCCCGACGAGCAACAAGTTTTGCCTTGATTCTATCCGTGACTCTCACGAGTCCCAAACTTCATCAGCTATCTCCTCTCTACCCGAAATCTACCCTTGCCTTTCTGTCCTTCGTCACCATATCCCCCGGACGAATTAGTTCAGGTTCACAACACTTCTCGTTCCCCGTGGAAATCGATACCTTGGAATACTCCCGGATGAAAGCTACAACAGTATCCGTGCGCTTGCGGATCTATCTGTGATCGTGTAGTAGACCAGCAGGCTTTCTGGCACCATTGCAAATCTAGTAACAACGTAAGAAGTGCCAACAAGCTTTCTGGCGCCGTTGCCAGGGAACGGTAGCTGTTTTGATTCTGAACCCAGTTCGTCCGTGTATCACCCCATTTATCACATGGATTCCAATCCAACCCTTTTCGATTTTGCCGCTCCAAAGGGCGATCATTTGGTGCCTCCACCTTCATCACATTCCATTGAAACATCTAGCTATGAGCTACGTCCTGGCTTCATAGCTATGGTCCGAGAGCAAAGCTTCTCCGAAGATAATGATGAAAGTCCTTATTCCCACCTACGCGAGTTCGAACAACTTTGTTCGTGTCTTGTGATCGCAGGAATGAGTCAAGATACCTTGAAATGGAAACTCTTTCCGTTTTCATTAACGGGGAGAGCAAAACAATGGTATTCGCTTACTGTGAGAAGTATGGAGGGGGACTGGGAAAGTTTACGAAAGGCTTTTTGCCTAACATCCTTCCCGACTCCCCAAGTTGTGAAACTCCGACGAGAGGTCATCTATTTTGAGCAACGGAAGACCGAATCTCTAGGGGCCGCATGGGCAAGATTTACAAAAATCGTAGATTCTGGTCCAGACCTTGGTATCGCAGAGCCCGCACTTTTGCAACACTTTCGCGATGGTCTTGGACGAGAGTCAGCAATTTTCTTAGACTCTTCTTCCAGAGGATCTTTCACTCATCTCACCTTGTCTGAGTGTAAGGACATTCTAACAAAAATCCTTCAAAATACCCCTTACACGGGAGTTTATGATGAATTCCCGGATGAGGAAGAGATCACTCAGGAGGAGCACATGCCAAACACTCTCTCGGAACCAAAACCCATAGAGGAGAAACCCACTAGCACTTTTTGGCATGAAGAACCACTCCTCTATCCCCGTGTGTACCCAGCTGATTTCTCGTATGACTTCGACGAGGAATCAACAAACTTCGATCCACTCACTGAATCGGAATTCATAGAGGAGGAGTCTATCTTCGAAAAATTCATATCCACAGACACCCATCCTCCTCTTACCAAAACTTGGTTCAAAGGGGAACCATTCCAACCTTATCGAGAGTTCGATCACCCCTCGTGTGACTTCATTCAACACACGAGAGAGAATTAGTCAACTTACCCAACCCAGAAGAGGTAAAAAGACGGAGAGAAAAGATGGAATACATCTCTGCAATCAGTAGCCGGGAATGGTTGAGAGAAGCAGAAGGCATGGATCAAGTAATCCAGCTATATCCCGAGCTAAAGTCACTCTCATGCCAAGTAGGAAACCTCTCTTACCAGGATGTGTTCTATGACCCTAGGGTCGATATCAATATCATTCCTAAATCCTTAGTATTAGAGGCCTTTCCCGACGAACCCCTCTCTTTCTCTCAGAAGCGTCTCCAATGGATTTCGGGTCAAACCATAGAGACAGAGGGAATCCTTAGAGTCGTCCAAACAAAGATTGGAGAGTATGGGATCTTCCTAGATTATCATATCTTTGACATCCCAAAAGGAGATCCACCCTTCATTCTCATCAGAAGACCCATTGAAGGGGTACTGAGTAGTGTGCTCGACCATGAAAAGCAGCCATATCATCTTGAGGTTCGAGATACACATCTCCAATGTCATAGACCTGAGGTTAAGAAAGAACATGTGTGGTCTATGGACAATCTTGAGGTGTCGACACTGGATTCTCAAAACAGAATCGAGCATGAAGGTTTTACACTAGAGGGGTCACAAATCCCATGCTCACATCAAAGGTTTCCAGAGTTATCAAGCCCCATTACCAAAGACCTTTACGAAACCTACAACCTCCTCATTTTCCTTGTGCAAGCTAACTTTGAAAGGAATGTTGTAGATGCTTTTGTTTACCATAAACATTGCAAATTTCGTGGTCATTTTTTGGTACTAACCTTGCAGCTAGAGCTATGATGGTTTCATCATCTCGATTGGCTGCAAGATGAAGATCTCCAGTGGTCGAGCTTATGACCCAAAACAAAGAACTATCGGGAGATAGCCCGAATAATCATTTAGATTTCCTTTTCAAATAAAAGCAAGAGCATCTCTTTAGGATTAGTCGTCCTTCAGGTATTTTTGGTCGCTAACGTTTCAGGTGGAGATTGAAAGGACCGATGGATAGGCAATGCCTAAAAACATGAGAGCTACACCAAGTACAACACCAAGGTAATTCAGGGAGAGAAAGTATTACGAAGGAAGCTTGAACTCCGCACACTTGAGTTGTGTTGCCTAGCAATGCAAACTCCAAGTGTGGGGGAGATTTCTCAGGCTCGTCGAAACACAAAATTGAGATCTCCCGCCATGGTGCCGCATAACACCGACTACTCTAATCGACGAGGGATGAGGTAAGTGCACTAGAGCAAGTCGGTCGCCCCTGTGGTTCGGCTGAATCACCATTTGTCTACCTCATTCCCCACTTTCTCCAAGAGCGATGGTATGTACACCCCTACCTCTCTACTTTTGGAAATCATGAGTTTAAATGAGCTTTAAATCCAATCATATAAATCAAACTCAATTGAATCCTCATGCACCCAATGCTCGACATGTTTCATATGGTTGGCTTGCATAAGTTTTATTCCATACTTATTATCTTCATGCTTGTGAACAACATATCTTTAGGAAACCATGCCCATCTAAGTAGTTGATGTTTGAGATATGGTCCGATGAAATGAACTTTGCTCCAAATGTTTGAGTGCTTGGGAAATTTATTTGAAAATTTTGAAAACCCTTTGCAAAGCTCCTCTTTGATATGCCAAGTCCTACCAGAGCCATATGATGAGACATCTTGAAAACCTCATACACATGTGCTACTTGTCGTTGCATTGAGCTTTGTCAAATTGTTGTGACCCTTGTGAGAGTTCTTTTCATGCTTTCATGATCAAGATACACATACACGCCAACATCCTCCTTGCTATGCTCAGTTGAGAGCTAGCATTGTACCATCTATCTATTCCACAAAATAAAGCTCCACACTATGTTTTGATCTCTCTCTCTCTCTCCAAGTTAATATTACAAAAGAGACATGGCAATAGAAAAATAATGGACACATGAAGGTCCAAGAAAAAAAAAGTTGGACACATGAAGGTCCACGAAAAAAAGAAAAAAAAGAAAAAAGAAAAGATAGCCATGTCCACAAAAGAGTCAAAATAGAGAGAGAGAGGATCATGCAAAATGGAGTTACAACAAATCAGATGGTAATAACTAGCACCCATTCCAGGCCTAGTGTACACCTTACCATCATCACAATGTTCATTATACATATGGTAATATCTAGCACCCATTCTGGGCCTAGTATCCACCTTACCATATCCATCATATCCCTACACATGCACATCTTGATCTGATTATATGATTTGATTTTCTCCTTGGATCCGGTTTTTGACTTTGCAATACATGTGATGCAAGTATGCCTCATCTTTATACCCTACCTTGCGCTCCATATATAGCCATCATTAGAAGTAGGTTGAAGAAAGGCAATCTCATGCCTTGGTGAGGACTATACACATTGAGCGATTTGAGAGAATCAAATGAGGTGCCAAGCAAGGTTTATTTTGAAAACTTATTGAAAAAAAATCCCAAGCTACTTGACATGAGGAGTAGAAGTGATTTGATTCAAGATCGTTCCATTCCTCAACTACCCAAGATGGCATGATAGACACTTCAAAATTCACAAGTGCAAGGTATGATTCGGAATATCTCTTATGCTCGCTTCATACCATAGGAATTTTTGTTTTCACCTTGGTCCTTAACCTTTACTCGAGGACGAGCAAAGGGCCAAGTGTGGGGGTGTGTTGATGGTCGTTAACTCCCTATTTTTGACCCTCAACTTTGAACAAATTTCACTCCATCAAAGCTTGCATCATAGCGGTGGGGTTATAAACTAACGGATTCCACGAGCTTTGGTGAATATTTGGATGCAGGTCATAATGAGACATCATAGCACAAATAATGCATCTTGACAAACAACGTCAATTGCTTAGTTTGATAGCACCATTGCGAAGTTCTTGTTGAGATGATCGAAATGGAGTTTTGGTTCACCCAATTCGGAGTCCGGATGCAGAAATTATGCCTCACGGAAGATTGTGACACGAGACATGTCGGGGGTAGGTGCGGCCGAACCTAGTAGGTTCGGCCCGACCTATCAACCTCTTCCGATCAACACCAAACTTTGCCAAATGCCTCTACACTTAGCATAATATCCAAGGGGACCAAGTCCATGGGCCAGACACCACAAAAGTTGGTATGGCCGCACCACCCAAAATCCTCCTCTCGGGTCCACGGCACCAACAATCCCACAAACACACCTTGGATGGATGAGATACACTGGTGAATGGTCGGTTTGATCAAAAGGCTATGGTTGGAAGCACTTGGATCGGTGGACCCACACTTAACCTCCACAACCGCCATCAAGGAGTGATCTTGGACGTCCCTCAACACCGTCGGACCGGCCGCACCTCTAGGCATGGACGCACCTATCAAACCCCAGGATTTCGCTCCATCGACTTGGGAACCGACCCAAGAGCTTTGATCAGGGCCGTGCACGATCAAAGGCGGCAAATCATAGGGCCGGCCTCACCTCCTTGCTCATCACTGCAGCTCCCTCTCGCCTACAAGTACCCCCTCCTACAGCCACCGACCCAGAGGGCCTATATATAGAGCCTGGCACCTCATAGAAGGACACAAGTGATTAGAAGCAAGTGGCGGGGCCCTACATAAGTTAGTATTCAAAGAGTAGGGAGAGAGAGTTGAGTGTTGGAGTAGAAGCCAGAGTGTTGGTCTTCATCCCTTCCTCGGTGGGTGCGGTACAACTACGGTCGTCCACACCTGGGATATTTTGTAAGTTCGGATTCGTGAGTAACTAAGTCTCAAGTCATTTCATCGTTCGCTCTTAGGTTCTTCGATTGCATTTAGTAGTTTCTACTCGTTGTGATTGCTTTGCTTTGAATTCGAGTAAAGTAGTGCTTGGTTAGTGTAGACGTGGTGTCTAGGCTTTCCAGTACCTTGGAATGCTTCCCGGTTCAACGGAATAGTTGTGGTACCCTAGGGAGGTGACAGCTCCGGACGGGCTTTGTAGTCCACCTTGTTAGTTCCGGCAGGTAGGAGTTACGACATCAGAGCCCCCTTCTCATCCCTTTCTGTGGCTCTTTTCCCTCTGGCCCCGACGAGCGACAAGTTTTGCCTTGATTGTATCCGTGACTCTCAGAAGTTCCAAACTTCATCAGCTATCTCCTCTCTACCCAAAATCTACCCTTGCCTTTCTATCCTTCGTCACCATATTGCCCTGACGAATTAGTTCAGGTTCACAACACTTCTCGTTCCCCGTGGAAATCGATACCTTGGAATACTCCCGGGTGAAAGCTACAACGATATCCGTGCGCTTGCGGATCTATCTGTGATCGTGTAGTATACCAACAGGCTTTCTGGCGCCGTTGCAAATCTAGTAACGACGTAAGAAGTGCCAACACTCGCCGAAATCCTAACCAAGCCTTCAGACCAAGCTACATTTGCTCATTTGCGAGGGGAGCTTGGAGTGGTTTTTCCCTTTCGAGCTTCGGTTGGGAGTCCGTTGTACATATGCGTGTTGCATTTTCATTTCTGTATCATATCTTGCTTGCATCTTTGTATCATAGACTGCATTTGTATCATATGTTTTAGAGATGTGCTTCTCCTATATACTTTGATCACCATGATATGCTGGATGTGAGATTATGACTTTGCTTGTAATGCTCATATGATGTATAGCGATGCTCTTGGTAGCTTTGGGATGTATATGCTTGCGGATGGCTTACTTTTGTAAAAATGCTATATATGATCCTATCTTGTGAGTTGAATGCCTCTCATGTTCAAATTGTGCACTTATGGCTATTTCTTGCTTAATTTGTGCTTGGGAACCATGTTCTTTTCCTTTGGGGTCAAAGATCCATTTATCATCATGAATGTTTAGCCTACTGCTACCTTGTGGAGAAGCCTAAGCTTCTTTTTTCCACAAAGGCACTTCATGTAAAATGCTTAATTTGTAAATCTTGAAATTGGTATATGAAATGCTTGTGCTTGAAAAATATGCTTCCATGTCACATTTGCTTTAAAATTCCTTATCTTGGGTGCTAAACCGTTGCATGATGTTCACCAATGAGAAGTCTCATATTTAGAAGTGGACACATGGCTCGGTGGCTTTGACATGACATGAGATAGCTTGTAGGTGTTTGTGATGATCTTGTGATGAGAATTTGTGACCTTGCATGAAGTTTGTGAGTTATATGTTGTTTGTGCTCATTTTGACCATGTTTAGGTCCTATGCTCATTAGAGGGAAATTTTGTGGAAAATGCTTCATTTTGATCATGGCTATGTCGCATGCTTATATGTCCCTATCTATCTTGTTGGCGGTGCTAGTACTAAATCTGTGGCTACCTTGCTTGTCTATGTCTCCATTTTAGCATGTTGTAGTGCTCTTTGTCTATTTGAGAAGCACATGCTTGCATTTGTAGACTTGATTCATGCATTACCAACAAGGGGGAGAGAGAGTACCCAATTCTTGCTTTGGGGAGAAAGTTCTTGCTTCCAGGGGGAGTTTTGCATCTAGGGGAGAAAAATTGGGAGAAATGCATTTGTTCAGGGGAGCTTGCATTCATGTGCTTTGGAGCTCTTTGTTGCCTGATTTTAGTTGTGCTCTTTTACCAATGGTGTCGAGCCCTTTTGCCTCACCTTGATGAGTCAGCAATTTTGGAGCATTTTATCTAGGTTGTGTCGAGCCGTTGCCCTTGTCTTAGGGGACTGAAATTTTTCTCTCTCAAGTGATCTTGTTTTAGCTTTTGTTTGGCTTTTGATCACTTGTTTGAGTTTTTCATTCGTTTCTTTTCTTTTTCTCTTTTTCTCTGAATTGGTTACTATGTGTGTGTTGTCAATGCACTCATCAAGGGGGAGATTGAGGACCGGAGCGTCCGAGGACCGGTGGATGGTCGCTCCCTGGTGTGATGAGTGATTGACAACGTGGTGTGGACTGACTCTTGGCCGAGTATTGCAGGTGCAGGTTGCGGCTTGACTCGTGTTGGTGTAGGTGAAGAGCGGGCGTGAAAGGTCTTAGCCTTGTGGGGCCTCCAAGGAGTGGAGAGACAAGTAGGCTCGGCTCGATGGACCCGGTGGCCGAACGGGTGAAGGACCGATTAGGCGACCAGAGAGGGGGGGAGTGAATGGGAGCCGATAAAAATTCTTCCTGAAGGATGAACTCGGCCTATGCCCCAAATTCACAACCAAGGATTCTCACACGAGTTTGCCAAGGTCACGTAGTCACAACGGACCTACCAACCCTAGGAACAAACCCTAACTCAAAGCAACACGGAAGCGCAACTAAAGAAGCAAAGGACTTAGGCAATCTACGGTCCCTGGGTAGGACGGTCCGAGCTGACCTGGCGGACAGTCCGCGTGGAGCAGGCAGACGGTCCGCGAGGTCACGGCGGACAGTCCGAAAATGCAACCCGAACCTCCAGTACTGCACCCCGAAAAACGGATGGTCTGTGGCCACCCCGCGGACAGTCCGACCCACGCGGACAGTCTGGCAACCCCGGGCGGACAGTCCGGCAAACCTACTCCAAACGAAAACACCCAACTCAACGGATCGAAACAAAGCAACGCAAGAACTCGCGAAGAACACGACGAACACCCGGTCAGCCGGCTCCTCGCGGACTGTCCGCGACCCCCTGGCGGACTGTCGGCCACACGCGGACAGAGCAGCCCGAGCTCGAAACCGCAAGCACCAAAGCACCTATCCGTCCATGGATCTCCCAAACGACTTGAGCTCTTGAGGTATGATTTGGGGGAGATGTGAAGCGTCCCTAGGAGATGCTATACCCCAAAACTTGAGACCTCAAACGAACTAAATCGCCAGGAATCGAATCGCAACCGAGCTCTACCAAAAAGCTAGGGTTCCAACCGAAATCCTTCAATCGGAGGCCAAATCCGGAGATTGGGGGGTCAAGATCAAGCACAAAGATGCACAAGACATCTATCCATGATCCCCACCAACAAATCCGAACCCAAACACCTCAGAATCGAAGGAACAAGGCGCGGACGAAAATCTAACGAAAATAGCCCGAAAAAGACACGAAAATCACACGAGCCACAAGAAGGAAATCAACGCAACCATGAATGCTTCCATACACTCGGAGATCAGATTCTCTACAAAGCGGTGAAGAAAATCTAAGCCTATGGAGCAAGGAAAATGAGAAGCAGTCCGGATGGATAGATTGCCCAGAAAACCCTAGAGCTATATATATGAGTCCCTCTAGGTTGGCCAAATGACCAAGCTACCCCTACACTTAAACTTAAGACGCAATCCCCTCAGGGGCAAATAGATCATGTAGTACTCCTCTTCATCGCACGGCCACACCTTCGCCGCAGTCCGCGTCCTCCCGACGCAAGCCCTGCGATCCCGCCACGTGCCCGCCGGCATCGAAGCTTCTCGGCGCGCCCGGATCCCGTCTCCGCCCGCCGAGCCTCTGGTCTTGGTTTTGTGGCTCAACCAAGTAACCCGACGGTTTTGTGGTGAACCGCAGCAAACCCCGCGTGCAGACTCCGGTCGTGAGCCGCTACCCTGCACCGGCTCCGGTCGACGACTTCGTCTTATTTTTCTTGCCACCATGCGGCCCGCACTTGACCCTGCTGGCCACCGGGTCCCTCGAGCCGAGCCTACTTGTCTCTCCACTCCTCGGAGGCCCCGCAAGGCATAGACCTTTCGTGCCCGCTCTTCACCTGCACCAACACGAGTCAAGCCGCAACCTGCACCTGCAATACTCGGCCAAGAGTCAGTCCACACCACGTTGTCAATCACTCATCACACCAGGGAGCGACCATCCACCGGTCATCGGATGCTCCTGTCCTCAATCTACCCCTTGATGAGTGCATTGACAACACACACATAGTAACCAATTCAGAGAAAAGAGAAAAAGAAAAGAAACGACTGAAAAACTCAAACAAGTGATTAAAAGCCAAACAAGAGCCAAGAAGAGATCACTTGAGAGAGAAAAATCTCGGTCCCCTAAGGCAAGGGCAACGGCTCAACACAACCGAGATAAAATGCTCCAAAATTGCCGACTCCTCAAGGTGAGGCAAAAGGGCTCGACACCATCGGCAAAAGAGCACAACTAAAATTCAGGCGAAAAAGAGCTCCCAAATGCATATGAATGCAAGCTCCCCCTGAACAAATGCATTTCTCCCCCTGAACAAGAATTGGGTACTATCTCTCCCCCTTGTTGGTAATGCATGAATCAAGTCTACAAATGCAAGCATGTGCTTCTCAAATAGACATAGAGCACTACAACATGCTAAAAAGCGACATAGACAAGCTAGATTGCCACAAATTTAGCACAAGCATCGCCAACCAGATAGATAGGGACATACAAGCATGTGACATAGCCATGATCAAAATAAAGCAATTTTTCACAAAAACTTCCCTCTCATGGGCATAGGACCTAAACATGATCAAAATGAGCACAAACAACATATAACTCACAAACTTCATGCAAGGTTACAAATTCTCATCATAAGATCATCACAAACACCTACAAGCTATCTCATGTCATGTCAAAGCCACCGAGCCATGTGTCCACTTCTAAATGTGAGACGTCCCAACGGTGAACATCATGCAATGGTTTAGCACCCAAAATAAGGAATTTAAAGCATACATGACATAGAAGCATATTTTTCAAGCACAAGCATTTCATATACCAATTTCAAGATTTACAAATTAAGCATGGTACATGAAGTGCCTTTGCGGCAAAAAGAAGCTTAGGCTTCTCCACAAGGTAGCATGTAGGCTAAACATCCATGATGATAAATGGGTCTTTGACCCCATATGAAAAGAACATGGTTCCAAGCACAAATTAAGCAAGCTATAGCCATAAGTGCACAAATTTAGCATGAAAGGCATTCAACTCATAAGAGAGGATCATATATAGCATTTTCACAAAAATAAGCCATCCACAAGCACATACATCCCAAATCTATCAAGAGCATCGCTATCCATCATATGAGCATCAAAAGCAAAGTCATAATCTCCTAAATAGCATATCATAGTGATCCAAGTATATAGGAGAAGCACATCTCATATGGTACATATGCAGTTTATGATACAAAGATGCAAGCATGATATGATACATAAATGAAAATGCAGTATGAGTATGTACAACAAACCCCCAACCAAAACTCAAAAGGGGAAAAGAACACCAAGCTCCCCTCGCAAACGGGCAAATGTAGCTTGGTCCAAAGGCTTGGTTAGGATATCAGCAAGCTGCTTTTCGGTTGGCACATGGATGAGGTCTATGTTTCCCTTCTCAACATTGTCTCTCAGGAAGTGGTACCTCACTTCTATATGTTTGGTTCTGGAGTGGAGCACGGGGTTTTTGGCAACGCTAATGGCACTCGTGCTATCACACATGAGAGGTACATGGGAACACTCCTCACCAAAGTCACTCAGCGTGTATGTGATCCAAAGCAGCTGTGAGCAACAACTAGCGGCAGCAACATATTCGGCTTCTGTGGTAGACTGAGCTACACTAGACTGTTTGCGAGAAGACCAAGGAACAAGCGAAGATCCCAAAAACTAGCAAGTCCCCGAAGTCGACTTCCTGTCGACTCGACACGCCGCAAAGTCGGCATCCGAAAACCCAAGAAGCGAAAGAGAAGAGGATGCCGAGTACCAAAGACCAAGCTCAGGAGTGTATCGAAGATACCTGAAGATCCGCTTGACGGCCTGCCGATGTGAAGTCCTCGGCGACGCCTGAAAACGAGCGCACAGACACACAGAAAACTGAATGTCCGGCCTCGTCGCCGTCAAGTACAAGAGGGAGCCGATCATGCTCCGGTACTCCTTCTGGTCCACGGGTTCTCCGTCCTCATCCGCATCCAACGCTGTAGTCGTACTCATCGGTGTCGACAGGGGCTTCGAGTCGTCCATCTTGAACTTCTTGAGGATGTCCTTCGTGTACTTGGTTTGATGCACAAAGGTTCCCTCCTTCGCCTGCTTGATCTGAAGCCCGAGAAAGAACTGCAATTCTCCCATCATGGACATCTCGAATTCTTTGCTCATGTCCTCTGCAAACCTCGCAACCAAAGAGTGAGACGAGCCGCCAAAGACAATATCATCTGTGTACACCTGAACAATTAGGATATCATCGCCCTGCCTGAGGAGAAAAAGAGTCTTATCAACCTTGCCCATCTCAAAACCCTTGCTGAACAAGAACCCCCTCAAACGGCCATACCAAGCACGGGGAGCTTGTTTCAGCCCATACAACACCTTCCTCAACCTATACACTCGGTGAGGAAACTCAGCACTCTCAAAGCCCGGTGGTTGCTTCACATAAACCTCTTCTTCTAAAAACCCATTCAAGAAGGCACTCTTCACATCCATTTCGTACAATTTGAACCCTTTAGCCACAGAAAAGGCTAGAAGGGTCCTAATTGCCTCCAAACGGGCTACAGGAGTAAATGTCTCCTCATAGTCTATCCCCTCCTTCTGACTATACCCTTGAGCAACCAACCTCGATTTGTTTCTCACCACCTCACCATTCTCACCCTCTTTGTTCTTCCACACCCATTTTGTCCCAATAGTTTTGCAATGTGGTGGTGGCTCTACCAACTCCCAGACTTGGTTTCTCTCAAAGTTCTCTAACTCCTCATGCATTGCGTTCACCCAATTAGGATCAGAGAGGGCGTGTCCAATGTCTTTCGGCTGAAAGGTAGCAACAAAAGCCGAATGAGCAAAGTGAGAAACGTTCCTGGACCTTGACCGTGTCGTACGCTAATTGCTGTCGCCGATGATTCTTGAGGGTGGATGATCAACTTGAACGCGCCTCGGTGCCTCTCGCCTAGAGACAACCTCCCCCTCAGCTGCAGCTTCCACTTGATCTTGCTAGATCGTAGTCGGTGTAGGGGCTGGACCATCCTGCACCGTAGTCGTCGTAGTGGAAGTAGAGGGTACATGCCCGGCTGGAGCTTCATCATCACCATCATCCTCTCCAGCATCATCCTCCTCGTCCTCAAAGATCTTCTTGCCAATCTCGTCGTCACCTGCACACTCAAAGACAGACGAACTGCATGGTTGGGTCTCGTCGAAGGTAACCTCGCAAGTTTCCATGACTAGGTTAGTATCAAGATTGAGCACACGAAATGCTCAAGAATGACTAGCATAACCCAAAAAGATCCCATCGGAAGACCTCGACTCAAACTTATCAAGCATACCCTTCTTGAGAATAAAGCACCGGCAACCAAAAGCCCTGAAATGGCTCACTCTAGGTGCTCGCCTGTGCATGAGCTCATAGCACGTCTTGTTCAAGAAGGCCCTAAGAAAATTCCGGTTCCCAACATGGCACGCGGTATTCACCGCCTCAGCCCAATATCTCCTCGGAGTCCTATGCTCATCGAGCATCGTCCGAGCCATCTCACAAAGGGAACGATTTTTCCTCTCAACCATACCATTCTGACAAGCCACATAGGGAGAAGAGAATTGATGTTCGAGACCCAAATCATGACAAAAGGTTTCGAAACGAGAGTTTTTAAATTCAGAGCCATTGTCGCTACGGATAGCTCGAATGGCTTCTCCATTCCTCTCATTCTTCAACCTGAAGATTAGATCCCTCACAAAACCAAACGTCTCCCCCTTGTCAGCCAAAAAGAAGACCCAAGCATAGCGAGAATAATCGTCCACTATCACCAGGACATACCATTTCCCACCCGCTGAGCACAAACGAGCTGGACCAACCAAGTCCATATGGAACAGCTCACATGGCCTCTCTGTCATAACGGATGTCAGAGGCGGGTGAGAGGCGGCGACCATTTTGCCATGCCTACACGGAGCACATACCAAATCCTTTTGGTACTTCAACATTGGCAATCCTCGGACCAAACCTAGCCCACTCAAGCGTGACAACAAGTCAATACTCAAGTGACCTAGTCTCCTATGCCATTTCCAAAGCTCCGCCAAAACACCAGCAACCAAACAATGAGAAGAGCCGACACACTGAGAAAAATCGGCTCTGAAAATCTGACCCTCGGGGATGATCGTGCACACAAGATCACCTCGAGAATCAAAACACATGAAGCGCCTGTTTTGAAACGGACCTCAAAACCCTCATCAAGAAGCTAGGAAACCGAAAGAAGATTAAACCCCAAAGACTTGACAAGAGCAACACGCCTAAGAGTCACAGACTCGCTCACCTTCACTGTGCCCATTGAAAGCACTCTACCTTTCCCATTGTCCCCAAAAGTGATGTACTCTTTGGTCATCACCGGGGTGAGACTGGAGAACCACCTTCGATCTCCGGTCATGTGTTGAGAGCAACCAGAGTCGATCAACCAAAAGCCCTCCATGCCTCCCACCTGCAAAATAAAAAATGAGAGCGGGAGTGAGCAAACGACTCAGCACTGGGGTTAGTACAAATGATTCAAACCAGTGCCGTGCCATTTGCTCAAAAGTGGGGTTAGCAAAATCCATCCTATCTCTCCTAGGTGGAACACCCACACGTCCCCTTGGAGGACTACACGTACCATGAAGTGGAGACCGTGGCCCGTAGCTCCTCTGGTACCTAAAACTGCGATCATTCCCCCCATACTCGTATTGGCCACGAGCGAAGGAACATCCAGCAAACTCACCACGCCCGAACCCAACACGCCTACCACCATCTCTCTGTGGTGGCTCACCTCGAAGCACAAACTCACGCCTCTCTCGAAGGTAAATGGTACGCACCACACCCTCACCTCTCAGCACCATACGAGGCTCAGGCACACCACGAGAAGGGCGGTACCTGTCCTTGTTTGCCATCTCCCTAGCAAACCTCTCCTCACGCTTCCTCCTGAAGCAAAACTCAGCAAGATGCCCATCCCTCCCATAATGCTCACAATGGAAGGGTTTCGGTTTTGGCTTTGGCTTTGGGCTCTCTTTGGGCTGTGGCTTCTCCTCACTCGGTTTCTCTCCCTTCTTCCGAAAGAACTCGTTCCCTAAGTCACTCTTGAACTTGATGGATTTTGGAAGTTGTCGGTGTGTGGAGGAAACATGGGCTGGTGCTGGGGTTGTGTCTAGTCGGTTCCTAAGTGGGTTTGGCTTAGGAGCATAGGCATTTTTGTGGTGGGTTTTTGGTGGCTCTGGGATATCACCGATCTTCCCCTCATTCTCACCACTTCCCTCACCAACCTTATCCGACCCAAGCGGTTGCCCATCATAGCGCTTGTATGCCTCAATCATCATCTTGAGCTGTGGCTCATGGCCAGACAACCAACCCATCATCTTTCTCAACTCATCGTTTTCATCCTGCAAACGATCAACATAGTGTGCAAGCTCTAAATTCTTCATAGCATTTACTTCACAAGTAGAGCATGATGTAGGAACAGGAGCTTTCAAAGCAGCTTCTAGAGATCTAGCATAAGCAACTGACACATCTAGTTTCTCATGCAAAACAGGACAAGAAGTGCAAGCACCAAGCATGGAGGGCCTAGATTTCATCTCATCTAGCTCAACCCTAAGCACATCTAGTTCCTCAACCTTGGAGGCATACTTTTCCTTAAGCACAGTCAAATCACCAAGGAAAGTAGAACAATCAGTGCATTCAGGTTCATCGGTCACAATAGGAGCAGACTTCAGAGAATCTATTTGAGCCCTAGCATCAACAAGCAAAGACTCTAGCTCAACCATCTTCTCCTTAGCCTCTCCAAGCAAAGACCTATACTCCCTCGTCTCCTTGTTGGTCTTCCTAAGCACATCATCACGGTTGTCAAGCAATTCATTCAACCTAGCATTCTCCGCTACCAAGAAGGATGGATCATTATTTACCTCATCCTCGGAGTCGGAGTCCGAGTCATCCTTGTTGCTCTTCTTGCTTGCGGAGCTATGTGCCATGCCGCAAAAGCCTTGGGCGGCGAAGCACAAACCATTGATGTTCTTGCTCGACAGCTTGCCCTTGTGCCGGTTCTCATCTTCATCACTTGAGCTCGATGAAGAGTAGTAGGAGCTTGAGTTGATGTCGCTCGCTCCGGCAACCATCGCACGCTCCTTCTTCTTGTGACCACCACTCTTCCTCGGTCTCCGCTCGGACTTGTTCTTGCCCTTGTGGTCGTCCCTCGAGCGGTGCTTGTGGTTGGTCCTCGGACGGTGGTTGTGCTCGGGCTTCACCTCCATGGCTTCCGGGCACTCAGCGATAAAGTGCCCGTGCTTCCCGCACCGGTAGCACATGCCCGAGCTCCTCCGAGCATTCTTCCGGTTCGTGTACATGCGCTCGAACCGCCTGCTCAACAACGCGAGATCCTCCTCGCCAAGCACGTCAAACTCCTCATCTGGCATGGACACAAGACAAGACAAAGAAAAATGTCTCGAAGACATGTTAGTGTTAGTCCTTGATCCAGAAACGAGAGCCAGACTATGAGGATCAGTCGGGTTCTCGATCTTTGCACGCACCCCACGGTCCACCTCGGACGACTTGAGCTTGGAAACAAGCTCGTCCACCGTGAGGGTCTCATACTTCTCTGACTCAAGAATGGCCTCGACCTTCTCACTCCACACAGTACGATCCAGAGAGTGCAGGAGCTTGATAGCCCTGTCATGATCATCGTACGGGAGCACGACCACATTAGCCCTCATGTTGTTCACAATCACCGTGAACCGCTGGAACATAGCATCTATGGACTCACCGGGAAGATGAGTGAAGTTCTCGTACTCTCTCCGGTAGGTCGCAAAGAGCCGAGCCTGAACCTGAGCGTTCCCGGCATGAGCATTCTTCAGCTGCTCCCAAATCCTGCACGCCAAGTCCTCTGTCTGAACCCGATCGAATTCGGATTGACACAGAGCACGGTACAGGTAGTCGACCGCCTTGTTGTTGGCGTCGAACATGTCCCTCGATCCTGGAGCAAGGAAGTTCACAGGATGAACATAAGCTGTGTTCACCGTGACATCCCAAAGGATCTGATCCTTGCCGCGGAGGAAAGCCGCCATCCGCCTCTGCCACATCTGGTAGTTCTTACCATCAAAGTGTGGAGGACCCGAACCCCGTTCCTGGTACGCCATCTTTGGATCTTAGATTGGTTAGAATCACGAAGATCTGTAACCGGCTCTAATACCAATTGAAGGACCGATTAGGCGACCAGAGAGAGGGGGAGTGAATGGGAGCCGATAAAAATTCTTCCTGAAGGATGAACTCGGCCTATGCCCCAAATTCACAACCAATGATTCCCACACGAGTTTGCCAAGGTCACGTAGTCACAACGGACCTACCAACCCTAGGAACCAACCCAAACTCAAAGCAACACGGAAGCGCAACTCAAGAAGCAAAGGACTTAGGCAATCTACGGTGCATGGGGCGGACGGTGCGAGCTGACCTGGCGGACGATCCGCGTGGAGCAGGCTGACGGTTCGCGAGGTCACGGCGGACAGTCCGAAAATGCAACCCGAACCTCCAGTACTGCACCCGAAAAACGGACGGTCTGTGGCCACCCCACGGACAGTCCGACCCGCGCGGACAGTCCGGCAACCCCAGGCGGACAGTCCGGCAAACCTACTCCAACCAAAAACACCCAACTCAACGGATCGAAACAAAGCAACGCAAGAACTCGCAAAGAACACGACGAACACCCGGTCAGCCGGCTCCTCACGGACTGTCCACGACCCCCTGGCGGACTGTCCGCCACACGCGGACAGAGCAGCCCGAGCTCGAAACCGCAAGCACCAAAGCACCTATCCGTCCATGGATCTCCCAAACGGCTTGAGCTCTTGAGGTTTGATTTGGGGGAGATGTGAAACGTCCCTAGGAGATGCTATACCCCAAAACTTGAGACCTCAAACAAACTAAATCGCCAGGAATCGAATCGCAACCGAGCTCTACCAAAAAGCTAGGGTTCCAACCGAAATCCTTCAATCGGAGGCCAAATCCGGAGATTGGGGGGTCAAGATCAAGCACAAAGATGCACAAGACATCTATCCATGATCCCCACCAACAAATCCAAACCCAAACACCTTAGAATCGAAGGAACAAGGCGCGCACGAAAATCCAACGAAAATAGCCCGAAAAAGACACGAAAATCACACGAGCTACAAGAAGGAAATCAACGCAACCATGAATGCTTCCATACACTCGGAGGTCAGATTCTCTACAAAGCGGTGAAGAAAATCTACGGCTATGGAAAAAGGAAAATGAGAAGCAGTCTGGATGGATAGATTGCCCAGAAAACCCTAGAGCTATATATATGAGTCCCTCTAGGTTGGGCAAATGACCAAGCTACCCCTAGCACTTAAACTTAAGATACAATCCCCTCAGGGGCAAATAGGTCATGTAGTACTCCTCTTCATCACACGGCCACGCCTTCACCGCAGTCCGCGTCCTCCCGACGCAAGCCCTGCGATCCCGCCATGTGCCCGCCGACATCGAAGCTTCTCGGTGTGCCCGGATCCCGTCTCCGCCCGCCGAGCCTCTGGTCTTGGTTTTGTGGCTCAACCAAGTAACCCGACGGTTTTGTGGTGAACCGCCGCAAACCCCGCGTGCAGACTCCGGTCGTGAGCCGCTACCCTGCACCGGCTCCGGTCGACGACTTCATCTTGCTTTTCTTGCCACCATGCGGCCCGCACTTGACCCTGCTGGCCACCGGGTCCCTCGAGCTGAGCCTACTTGTCTCTCCACTCCTCGGAGGCCCCGAAAGGCATAGACCTTTCGCGCCCACTCTTCACCTGCACCAACACGAGTCAAGCCGCAACCTGCACCTGCAATACTCGCCCAAGAGTCAATCCACACCACGTTGTCAATCACTCATCACACCAGGGAGCGACCATCCACCGGTCATCGGACGCTCCTGTCCTCAACGGAGTCAAGTGCGGGCCGCATGGTGGCAAGAAAAGTAAGACGAAGTCGTCGACTGGAGCCAGTGTAGGGTAGCGGCTCACGACCGGAGTCTACACGCGGGGTTTGTGGCTGTTCACCACAAAACCGTCAGGTTATTTGGTTGAGCCACAAAACCAAGACCGGAGGCTCGGCGGGCGCAGACGGGATCCGGGCGTGCCGAGAAGCTTCGATGCCAGAGGACACGCGGCGGGATCGCAGGGCTTGCGTTGGGAGGACACGGACTGTGGCAAAGGCGTGGCCGTCTGAGGAAGAGAAGTGCTACTTGACTATATTGCCCCTGAGGGGATTGTATCTTAGTTTTAAGTGCTAGGGGTAGCTTGGTCATTTGTCCAACCCAGAGGGACTCATATATATAGCTCTAGGGTTTTCTGGGCAATCTATCCATCCAGACTGCTTCTCACTTTCCTTGCTCCATAGCCGCAGATTTTCTTCACCGCTTTGTAGAGAATCTGACCTCCGAGTGTATGGAAGCTTTCATGGTTGCGTCGATTTCCTTCTTGTAGCGCGTGTGATTTTCATGTCTTTTTCGAGCTATTTTCGTTGGATTTTCGTGCGCGGCTTGTTCCTTTGATTCTGTGGTGTTTGAGTTCGGATTTTTATTGTGGGGATCATGGATAGATGCCTTGTCAAACTCCGAATTTGGCCTTGGATTTGAGGATTTCGGTTGGCACCCTAGGTTTTTGGTAGAGCTCAGTCGTGATTCGATTCCTGACGATTTAGTTCGTTTGAGGTCTCAAGTTTTGGGGTATAGCATCCCCTAGGGACGCTTCACATCTCCCCCAAATCTTGTCTCAAGAGCTTAAGCCGTTTGGGAGATCCATGGACGGACAGGTGGAGCTGCGTTCTCGTTCTTGAGCTCGGTCTGCTGTTCCCGCGTCTGTTCGCACCTGGCGGACAGTCCGCCTGGTAGGCGCGGAAAGTCCGCGTGGACCAGTGTTCGTCTAGTTCGTCATTTTTTTGTGCGCGTTCGTGGTTCGATCCATTGAGTCAAGTGTTTTTGCTTGCTCGAGGTTTGGCGGACAGTCTACTAGGAGAGTGCGAACGGTCCACCCGGCGCGGACGGTCCGCGGGTAGAGGACGGACGGTCCGTTTTTCATGGTGCGCTACTGGAGGTTTGGAAGCCATTTACGGACGGTCCACCCTGTGCTTGCGGACGGTCCGCTTGGCCCTCACGAACAGTCCGCCCCCTCCGTGCGGACGGTCCGCCCAGGCCACTGCAGATTGCCTAAGTCCTTGCTTCTTGAGTTGCGCTTTCGCTTGGGGTTTGTTTGAGACTTGTTCCTCGGGTTGGTAGGTCCATTGTGACTACGCGACCTTGGCAAGCTCGTGTGGGAATCCTTGGTTGTGAATATGGGGCATAGGCTGAGTTCATCCTTCGGGAAGAATTTTTATCGGCTCCCATTCACTCCCCCCCTCTCTGGTCGCCTAATCGGTCCTTCAAAGGTTAGTGACTAAAAATACCCGAAGGACAGCTTATGCCAAAAACATGTTCTTGCTTTTATTCGAAAGGGAAATAAAACCTATGCTAATCTAGGCTATCTCCTGGCAGTGCTTTGTTTATTACGGTCATAAGCTCGACCCTGGGAACTTCATCTTGCAGCTATCATTGGTGGTGTCATTCCCATCTCACCACCAATCTTGGATGAATCAGTGAAGCTTGAGTTGCAAGGTTTGTACCACAGTGCACACACGAAATCTGATATGCTTATGGTAGACATATGCATCCACAATCAACCTTCTAAGCATTTTGCAATAGAGGACCAGAAGGTGGTTGTAGCCCTTATACGTGCTCGGTGCAATAGGCATGGCTGACCTAGAGAGGGATTATGCAATAATGGTTCATAAGGTACATCGAGGATGAATCTACCATGCTCATCAATGGCATCCTCTCCTATGCACTCCAGAGTTGGCGCCCCAAAAATTTCCGTGGCCCATGAGTTCTCTATCTCAAGAGATTTATCATGAAAGCTCGAATCGTCTTCGATCATGATCGAAAGCAACAAGATACGGGCCAGCGGGAAGAGGCTCAAACTCAATTGAGAGGGATGATGCTCGTTCGCCTTCACAGAAGTGAAGAGAATCTTCCGAGTAATTCTCATGAGGTGTAGAGAGGTCTACAACCTCAATGAGAACATGCTCGGGTGATGCGAACGGAGATACATGCATCATCTTCTCGAGCGGGTCTTGCTTGGGAAGAGGCTTCGCCCGTGGAGGTCCTGGACCTATGATAGAAGTGGCGAAATCGGATTCCCTAAGCTTACGATCTAGGCTTCCTTGAGATTTATCAAGAAGTTCATCCAATGGGAAGCCTAGGAGAAGATCGAAATCCATGATGTCATAGATATGAAAATCTAAGCACACCTCGATCTCGTCTATGATGATCGGCACGTCCCTAACAATCCCTCGACATGGGAAAAAGTAGTTCCACTTGGGACTTCAGAAATATCTATCAGTCGGGGTGAGGGGCATGTCACCCACCAGAGTGTCTAAAAAGCACTCCGGTATGATGCAAGCTCCATCAGTAGGGTCATGAACAACATCTACTGTGTTTCCCCTCATGGAACAGTGGATGGCCGTGGAAATCGAGCTAACCCGAATTGCTTCGGAAATAGGCTCTTTGGACGAATCATAGGATGTGCAAGGTCGAAGGTCAAATTCGTCTATTAAGAGACTCTCGTGGGTCGACTCTGATTCTTGCTGGGGTTCGTTGTGACTGGTATGGGAAGAAGAGGCTTCTAAGAAGAATTTTGGGATCTCTCTTCTTTCCATTGGGGATTGATGTTTGAACGAACCTTCAGCTAGAAAGTCAAGCTCTTGTGCAGATTCCAAGTCTATATGCGTGTAAAAGATGTTCGTTGAAATGTCGTCGGATATAGACAAGTCTGAGCTAGATGTCAAGAGACTTGAGAACCTAGCCCAGGCTGCACCTATGGACTCCGTCTCCAATTGCTCAAAGTCAAAGAGGTCAAACGGTAGAGATTTTATATGTTCCGGATGGGAGAACAAGTAACAAAAGTTATCTCGTAGTTCTTCCCAACTGTTCACTCTACCGACTGTGAGAGTGAACCATTGTTCCGCCCTATCTACAAGGGAGAAGGGGAACAATTTCCACCTCAAAGTTTCCTGTGTCATGCCCAACACTAGTAGGCTTGAACACAGTCCTTCGAACTCCTCTACATGAACATGAGGATTATCGCTAATCGCTCCAGAGAAAGGTCGATTTTGAACCATGGCTATAAAGCCAGGACTGCGTTTGCAGCAAGATGAGGAAGTTGATGGTTGCTCTAAGACGAACTCGCCCCTAGGGGTAGAGAGGCTTTGATAGGAAGGCATCTCAATGGGTAGCGGGGGTAAAGGTAGAATTCAAGAAATGAAAAAGATAAATACGAGGACCACTAGGTTCGAAGATAGATACAACAACCGTTCCCCGACAACGGCGCCAGAAATGCTTGTTGGTATTTCTTAAGTCACTGCTAGTGGCGCGTCTAGCATGAGCGTGTAAGGAACACCCGAGTACACTTATGGGTGCAAATGAATCCGCAAGTGCACGGATACTCTGTTGTAGCACTTCTCCCAAGGAGTATTCCAAAGGGTATCGAATCCAAGGAACGGTGAGTGCTACCTCCTAGCCCAGCTATGGTCCAAGGGCACCACTCTATAGGATGAGACGGGAGATGGAAAGGATCCGGCCGATAGCGTACAAAGTTAAGAACGGTCTCTCAAGCAGAAACTCTCGTTTCGGGCACCAGTTCCCTCCTGGATATGACAGGTCAGTTCAGGTCGAAAACTCTATGTCGTATCCGAACGTGGGGGAGTACAAAGGGTCCAACGGCCGTCACCACCGCGGCCTACCCCTAACTAACCATGGGATACGGGGCAAACGAAGGATAACCCGCAGTCTAGACACCACGTCTACACCGCCGATCACTACTATAGCACGGCTACGTCTGCGCGCCCGTTAGCAACACTATAGCACTCCATATAAATACGAAGCGACGAACCCACGAGGGAGAGACTAGAACTCACTCAAGTATTAGCTATCTCATGCAAGGGATCAAATAAGGACTTTGATCTAATTAGAGCATACGGAATACCCACTTTATTCTAGTTAGTCTAACTGGCATACAAACAGAATTAGTAACTTATGAACTACACTAGAAGATCAGAGGGTTGAGTTCATGAAGAACACAAGCCTCTAAATCAAGAACAGATGAAGAACACAAGAACTATTCAACAATGTAGAAAGCCACTTTATTCTAAATAGAAAATGTCGAAATACTCACTTTAGTCTAAATGAAGAACAAAGGCACCCATAGAGGTTCGTTCTTGGGAAAAGATGCCAACACGCCATGGCATGTCCCCAAGTCACCCCCTCACCTTCCTTCTAATCTCTACCTAGCACCTACTCACACCTACACATGGACAGGAGAGACTCCTCTGCAAGAGAGAAAATGAGAGAAGGAGGAGGAATGTGTTGTGTCTCTATTCTAGCCCTCTCCACATCTATTTATAGTGCCAAGATAGCTTCCCTAGGCTGCCTTGGGCGCCATCAAGGCACCAATGAGGTGGTGACATGTGGCGCAGAGGAGTGGGGGCCAAGTTGGTGAATCTTCCATGAGAAGGAGCTGCAGGATTTCGGACTGATATTCAGGCAGGCACCTGGCACCTCCTTTGGTTCGTCACGAGAAGCCGACACGTGGAAGGGCGGTGCGAGAGGCCTCGAAGTGGGATCGGCCGACCTAGGGGGTCGGGCGGTCACTCCAGTATTTGTCTAGGTGACTGCCAAGTGGGTCCCAAGGTGGGTATGGGGGTGTTCACGGTGTTTCTAGCCAGTTATCTCGTGGTTGTGGGCCCTTGGATCCGTGTGCTTGCTCCTGATTGGTCAAGAGGGTGCTTCTTTGGATCGATGAGGTGTCATGGCCACGTGGGCGCCTGTGTGGCAGCACGCCGCCATGTGGCCTGGTGTGGGTCCCACCGGGCCCACATGATATCTTTTGCATATCTCTTTCATCCGAACTCCAAAGTAGGCAATGATATATCCATTTCGATCATCTCGACAAGCCCGTTGCAATGGTGCAGACCAATTTGGCATTTGAGGTTGTTTATGATGATGTCACATCTATGCCATTGGTTTACTTGCTCTTAATTGTATCATTCCATGTGCATTTCGATGTGTCCTGCAACAAATGATAGAAACACCAACACTTGTGGAAATTGTCAGTATAAACCCCTATTCTAGTGTTGATGATCACTTTTCATTTATATTATGCAGGACTTGACAGCTAAAAGTGGCACTTAACATCCGTCAACAACAGCTCCAGGAACTATTGCAAATGGGCGCTCGCGTCTTCATTTGGCTTGCCACAAAATGGGCTAGCCTGTACCATCGTAATGAGGCCAGTCTTGATCTCGAGGTTTCCGTTCCTAGTGTTGATCTCGGGTCCTATCGGCACCCGATCAGCAGAGGGAGCAGAGTACTTGTGGAGAGTCTTCTCGACGTTAGTGTTGGCCATAGGAGTTGATGTGGATGGTACTGAGGAAGCTAGGTCGACTTCCGAATGTACACACTGAGGAAAATCGAAATGGATTCTAGCTCTCCTTACGAGTGACTCAGGATCTTCAGTGAAATTCGGTGGTAAGTCAAAACCAGTCATGCACTACCTGTCTTCATCATCCAAAAACAAAGAAGACAATCAAGGTTAGCCTGCATTGAGAATTGCTTTACCCTGTCATGATTACAAACATATGCAAAGTGTTGTCATGTTATCCTTATGCCTTCCCCGGCAACGGCGCCAAAAATGCTTGTTGGCATTTCTTAACGTCATTGCTAAGTTAGTGAGTTCCTAGCAATGACGCCAGAAATGTACGATGGTAATTCTAACGATCACAAAGAATCCACAAGTGCACAGATATACCATTGTAGCATTTCCCCAAAGGAGTATTCCAAAGGGTATCGAATCCACGGAAGGCCAGGTCGGATTAACAAGACCAATACTATTGCAATGAGTATAAGTCATATACGGGAGTAAATCAGGTTCTCAAATACAAGGGTAAGATATGATAATAGTGAGGTAGTGTGAACACACTTGAACTCGTTCTCTCATTAGTACACTACGGCTTAGGAGGCAACATACGAGTTAGTTCTAGGTTCTAAGGTACTACACATATAAAGTTAGTAGTATAAGAGTTAGTCACACTAGCACTGTATGAATATCAACTCAACACTCAGGCACAAACGGGGAGCTAACCACCCGTGTCGCTTCCGCACGACGACAGTTGTTAGACTTTAGACTCCTACAGTGTACCTGAACGTGGAGGATTACAAAGGGTCCAACAACTATCACTACCGCGGCTTACCTCAAGACAAAACATGGGGCACGCTCATATGCAATGCAACTACTCAACTCAAGCACCATGCTTGCGTTGTTAACTAGAAACTGACCGGCCCAGGCTATTGTGACCTAGGTCAGTGCTACCAGACAACTGGCCACTTACACCGAGTACCGTAGCTTGAACTCGAACTTCATACAACACAAACACGTGATCTAACTGGATCAAACTAGGCTAGTCATACAAACGGATTCGTGTTCTACTACATCTATTCCAGAAGATCAAAGGGTCGTGTTCGCGAAGAACATGAGCCTCTAACTTATGAACAAACAACGAGAACATGAGTAAATCCGTCAGCTGGATCGAAAAGCTTGTTCATCAAGAATAGGAGCCTCTAAATGATGAATGAATAAAAAACACATGAACAAATCACCCATCCATGCTAACACTACTTTATATGAAATAGTTATATAACTGAAGTAGACCAAAGTCATACAATAAAATAAAGATACAAGACAACTCATACCTAGATCCCAAAGTAGACTTGGAACCTGAAGTAGAACTATTGTAGCCTACCTCATTGCCTTGGAAACCAAAAGTGAGTTGCTCAGAAATGAACCACCTCTCCTTCTATTTATAGGCCTGAGCACCGGTGTGGAATGGCTGCAAACACCCCCGGGATGGAGTGAGGGGCCAACTAGGAGGCACCACATGGAAGCCCCTGAGTGGAGGCCACAAGGTCGGTTCGGCCGACCTGTGGGGTCGGTCGACCCCCTGTGGGCCCCACTCGGGGTGTGCTTTCTCCAAGTGGCTGTCTTGTGGGTCCTCAGGTCGGTTACCGGTGTCCACTTGATTTTGAGGCGGTTTGGCTGCCTGTGGGCCCTTCAATCCATGTGACGTGCACGTGTCACCCTCTGATTCTTCGGGGTGTGCCTCTGTTGACACCATTTTTTGGAAAAATGAGTCAAAAGATGAAGATAAGAAGATTCAGCATGATATGCCGATGGGAGAACAGTGCGGTCGGCCGATTAGAGCAATGAGGGTGGTCAACAGAGCCCGCCGATGGTCGAGACAGTCCAACCCGATCCGTTGATAGACGAGCGGGTGAACCTAATCGGCCGATGGTCAATTTGAAGGATCTGCCGATGGGAAGGAATAAAGCGGCAGTCGAGAAATACGCCAAGGGGAAGATGTAATGGAGGCGGGTCAATCAACAGTTGACAACGGGTCAAAGTCAGTTTTGGGAGAGTTCGACTACTACGTGAGTCATTTTATTTTTGTAATGTGTATTTCTTCAGGTACAAGAAAGTAATGCCGTAATCGGCTAGGAGTCGGGGTGTCCTCAGGACATAAATAGCGACCCTGCGCGGTCGGAAAAAATTGTACATACCAATATCAAACAAATCGCCTCTAGGCAAACCCTTTACTATTTACAGCATCTACTTTTATCGCATCTACTTTTCGGCGACTTCGCCATTGCGTATTTTTCTCTTTTCTCAACATCGTTCTTCGAGTTTGCCGGGCCGCATTGATCGATCTATGGCAAGCTCGTAAGTACCGTTTTACCGAATAACCCTATGCTTTAACCTCCGGGCGTATCACTGAGGTTTCGTCTAGTTCTTTATTCACAATTTATTGATACTAGCTAGATCTGCAAGTTTTCGTACCAATTCTTATAGTTTTAGCTTTTATCACCAATCTATCCAGCTCGATCTAGATCTCGTCGGCTTTTACTATTTTATCTATCAGTTATTCTCACAGCCGGCTTATATTTATTCAAGTGCTGACGTCATGATCGACTATCTTGGCCGATCCCTTTATACATACTTATACTTCGGCTGCTATCGAGCCTGCCGATCCTGCTTTACTGTATCGGCTGATCGGCAGATACACATACTACTGAAGATCCATCGGTTCTCTAGCCGATCTCTTATTATTTTTCATTGTCAATCAACAGGTCAGATTGGCTGCAACGCCTCGCTACAGAGCGGGGAGTCACGTGTGTCATGCGCAAGAGTGACGTCCTATTTTCGCGTCAACACACTTTTGGCACGCCCAGTGGGACACGAGGTAAAAGTCAACAATGTCAAGAATCCTGAACCGAGTTATGTTACTGATGAGAACATCCAACCAATCACAAGGGATTATTTGAAAGATGCAGACAAAGCCAAGTTTGAGGCACACATGAAACAATATGAAGAACTATGCTTGGTAGACCGCCTATGCCTGGCAACAAAGAACACCACCAAAAAACCTCTTCCGAGCTCCAAAACTCTCTACGGTTTCAGCCACAAGATCCTCTGGTCAAGGCCAAGCTAGCTACCAGAAAAACTTGGCGAAAGCAAGAACTTCACCCAAGGGGCCTAGGGCGGTTAGACCGGCTACCAGGGGCGGTCTAACCTCTTGTACCCAATAAGAAACACCTCCAAGGAAAACCTAGCAAACTACTCCAAAACGAGCCAAGATTTCACCAGAACGCTCCTCTGATCAAGGCGAACAAACTCACTGAGGAAAATTTGGCAAAACCAGTACTACAACCTGGATGACCCAGAGCGGTTAGACCGCCCCACCCAGAAAACCTGGCCGCGGGTCAACCCTCAACTTCCCATCGCCCGATCTCCCGATTCACCCCACAGATTGCAGTGAGACTTCAGGGATAGCTGGGATACCTCCTGGGCAACCTCTCCACAAAGGATATCCACCGAAACGCTCTCAATCAAAGGGCATCACGAATTTTGGACCTCTAGGTCATGAACTCGAGGAACTCCGAAAACCACCAAATCGAGGCAGATTCAAGGGACTTGCTGGGGCAAGGTCACCAAGAAAAGAGACACAAGGTCCTCATAAGTGACACCCAACAAGAATCCCGCAAGAAAACACCGTCAAAACTCCGCCATGAAAATCACAAGAAAGAGCTCCGTAAATCACCAAAAAGGGAAAACGGGAGAGACAACAAAAAACCATGAGGAACCACGCCGAATCTTCTATACATACCAAGAAGGTTCACACAAGGTCTAGCTTGCCTCCTGATCATCCATCCCTCTCTAAAGGTCTCACCATGAAGCTCTCAAGCTAGTCCTAGAAAATCCTAAGGAAAATAGGAAGGGAAAATAACAAAGGGAAATGAGCTAGGGTTCCAAGAGTTGGCTACCATCCCAAAACTCAAGTGTTTATATGGGGGCAACCAAAAGACTAAACTACCCTTACTAGCATACTAGGGAATAAGCCCCTCAAGGGCAATTTTGGAAGTCTTCAGTTCAGCACCATCGGATGGATGCGCATCCACCGCAAGCCTGCGTAGCACCAACGCAACTCTTATGATCATGTTGTGTGTCCTCCGCTTTGAAGCTTCTCGACGGCTGCGACCCTGGCGGTCAGACCGCCCCACCTGGGCGGTCAGAAGCCTGGGTGGCCTCCACTCCTCGTCGAGTCTTCGGCCTCAGTTTTGTGGTTTAACCGAGTAACCTAGTGATTTTTTGGTGAACCACTGGAAACACTGCGGACTTGGTGTAGCCTCCCACCAATCTCCACTCATGACTCGGCTCCCACGTCGTCCCGACTCCAGCTTGGTTTTGAGGCTCAACCAAGAAACCGTCCACGACTTCGTCTTGCTGTTCTCGCCACCATGCGACCCACTGACCACTGGGTCCCTCTAACCAAGCCTACTTGTCTGCTCCACACCTGGAGGCCTCACCGACATCGACCCTTCGAGCTTGTTCTTCACCTGCACCAGCACCAATCAAGCCGCAGCCTGCACCTACAATACTTAGCCAAGAGTCAGTCCACACAACGTTGTCAATCACTCATCACACCAGGAAGCGACCATCCACCGGTCCTCGAACCACACAGGCTCTCAATCTCCCCCTTGGTGAGTGCATTGACAACACACACATCTGATAACCAAATAGAAAAGGAAAAGAAAAGAAACGACCAAAAGAACTTCAACAAGCGATCGAAAGCCAAAGCAAAGGCAAAGAGCAAGATCACTTGAAGAAGGAAAGTCTCGGTCCCCTTAGGCAAGGGTGTTGACGGTCATTAAGTCCCTATTTTCAACCCTCAACTTTGAACAAATTTCACTCCATCAAAGCTTGCATCATAGTTGTGGGGTTATAAACTAACAGATTCCACGATCTTTGGTGAATATTTGGATGCAGGTCATAATGAGACATCATAGCACAAATAAAGCATCTTGACAAACAACGTCAAATGCACCATTGCGACTGTCTTAGTTTGATAGCACCATTGCGAAGTTCTCGTCGAGATGATCGAAATGGAGTTTTGGTTCACCCAATTCGGAGTCCGGATGCAGAAATTATGCCTCACGGAAGATTGTGACACGAGGCATGTCGGGGGTAGGTGCGGCCGAACCTAGTAGGTTCGGCCGGCCCTATCAACCTCCTCCGATCAACACCAAACTTTGCCAAATGCCTCTACACTTAGCATAATATCCAAGGGGACCAAGTCCATGGGCCAAACACCACAAAAGTTGATCCGGCCGCACCTACTAGGTCCGGCCGCACCACCCAGAATCCTCCTCTCAGGTCCACGGCACCAACATTCCCACAAACACACCTTGGATGGATGAGATACACTGGTGACTGGTCGGTTTGATCAAAAGGCTAAGGTTGGAAGCACTTGGATCGATGGACCCACACTTAACCGCCGCAACCGCCATCAAGGAGTGATCCTGGACGTCCCTCAACACGGTCGGTGCATCACAAGGCCACTGGGTAGGGCCGGCCGCACCTATCAGCTAGCGTGCCGGGCGAAACCGACCCAAGGAGCCGACTTACAACTGCCTCAGGAGCAGTGATCAGGGTCGTCCAAGTCCATAGGCGGTGGATCACAGGGCCGACCACACCTCCTTGCTCGGCACTGCAGCTCCCTCTCGCCTACAAGTACCCCCTCCTGCAGCCACCGACCCATTGGGGCTATATATAGAGCCTGGTACCTCGTAGAAGGACACAAGTGATTAGAAGCAAGTGGAGGAGCCCTACATAAGTTAGTATTCAGAGAGTAGGGAGAGAGAGTTGAGTGTTGGAGTAGAAGCCGGAGTGTCGGTCTTCTTCCCCTAGTGTTGGAGTAGAAGCCAGAGTGTCGGTCTTCTTCCCCTTCCTCGGCGGGTGCGGTACAACTACGGTCGTCCACACCTGGGATATTTTGTAAGTTTGGATTCGTGAGTAACTAAGTCTCAAGTCATTTCATCGTTCGCTCTTAGGTTCTTCGATTGCAATTAGTAGTTTCTACTTGTTGTGATTGCTTTGCTTTGGATCCGAGTAAAGTAGTGCTCGGCTAGTGTAGACATGGTGTCTAGGCTTCCTAGTACCTTGGAATGCTTCCCGGTTCAACGCAATATTTGTGGTACCCTAGGGAGGTGACAGCTCCGGACGGGCTTTGTAGTCCACCACGTTAGTTCCGGCAGGTAGGATTTACGACATTAGAGCCCCCTTCTCATCCCTTTCCGTGGCTCTTTTCCCTCTAGCCCCGACGAGCGACAAGTTTTGCCTTGATTCTATCCGTGACTCTCACGAGTCCCAAACTTCGTTAGCTATCCCCTCTCTACCCAAAATCTACCCTTGCCTTCCTATCCTTCGTCACCATATCCCGCGGACGAATTAGTTCAGGTTCACAACACTTCTCGTTCCCCGTGGAAATCGATACCTTGGAATACTCCCGGGTGAAAGCTACAACGGTATCCATGCGCTTGCGGATCTATCTGTGATCGTGTAGTATACCAACAGGCTTTCTGGCGCCGTTGCAAATCTAGTAACGACGTAAGAAGTGCCAACAAGCTTTCTGGCACCGTTCCTGGGGAACAGTAGCTGTTTTGATTCTGAACCCAGTTCGTCCGTGTATCACCCCATTTATCACATGGATTCCAATCCAACCCTTTTTGATTTTGCCGCTCCAAAGGGCGATCATTTGGAGCCTCCACCTTCATCACATTCCATTGACACATCTAGCTATGAGCTACGTCCCGGCTTCATAGGTATGGTCCGAGAGCAAAACTTTTCCGGATATAAGGATGAAAGACCTTATTCCCACCTGCGTGAGTTCGAACAACTTTGTTCGTGTCTTGTGATCACAGGAATGAGTCAAGATACCTTGAAATCGAAACTCTTTCTGTTTTCATTAACGGGCAGAGCAAAACAATGGTGTTCGCTCAGTGTGAGAAGTATGGAGGGGGACTGGGAAAGTTTACGAAAGGCTTTTTGCCTAACATTCTTCCCGACTCCCCAAGTAGTGAAACTCCGACGAGAGATCATCTGCTTTGAGCAACGGAAGACCGAATCTCTAGGAGCCGCATGGGCAAGATTTACAAAAGTCGTAGATTCTTGTCCAGACCTTGGTATCACAGAGCCCGCTCTTTTGCAACACTTTCGCGATGGTCTTGGACTAGAGTCAGCAATTTTCTTAGACTCTTCTTCCGGAGGATCTTTCACTCATCTCACCTTGTCTGAGTGTAAGGACAAAAATCCTTCAAAATACCCCTTACACGGGAGTTTATGATGAATTCCCGGATGAGGAAGAGATCACTCAGGAGGAGCACATGCCAAACACTCTCTCAGAACCAAAACCCATAGAGGAGAAACCCACTAGCACTTTTTGGCATGAAGAACCACTCCTCTATCCCCGTGTGTACCCAGCTGATTTCTCGTATGACTTCGACGAGGAATCAACAAACTCCGATCCACTCTCTGAATCGGAATTCATAGAGGAGGAACCTATCCTAGAAAAATTCATATCCACAGACACCCATCCTCCTCTTACCAAAACTTGGTTCACAGGGGAACTATTTCAACCTTATCGAGAGTTCGATCACCCCTCGTGTGACTTCGTCTATGAATACTATGACGAGTTATTTGATAAACATTGGACGGAGAAATCCTTCCCGAGAAGGGAAAGAGACTCAACACACGAGAGAGAATTAGTCAACTTACCCAACCCAGAAGAGGTGAAAAGACAGAGAGGAAAGTTGGAATACATCTCCGCAATCAATAGCCGGGAATGGTTGAGAGAAGCAGAAGGCATGGATCAAGTAATCCAGCTATATCCCGAGCTAAAGTCACTCTCATGCCTAGTAGGAAACCTCTCTTACCAGGATGTGTTCTATGACCCTAGGGTCGATATCAATATCATTCCTAAATCCTTAATATTAGAGGCCTTTCCCGACGAACCCCTCTCTTTCTCTCAGAAGCGTCTCCAATGGATTTCGGGTCAAACCATAGAGACAGAGGGAATCCTTAGAGTCGTCCAAACAAAGATTGGAGAGTATGGGATCTTCCAAGATTATCATATCTTTGACATCCCAAAAGGAGATCTACCCTTCATTCTCATCGAAAGACCCATTGAAGGGGTACTGAGTAGTGTGCTCGACCATGAAAAGCAGCCATATCATCTTGAGGTTTGAGATACACATATCCAATGTCATAGACTTGAGGTTAAGAAAGAATATGTGTGGTCTATGGACATTCTTGAGGTGTTGACACTGGATTCTCAAAACAGACTCGAGCATGAAGGTTTTAAACTAGAGGGATCACAAATCCCATGCTCACATCAAAAGTTTCCAGAGTTATCAAGGCCCATTACCAATGACCTTTACGAAACCTACAACCTCCTCATTTTCCTTGTGCATGCTAACTTTGAAAGGAAGGTTGTAGATGCTTTTGTTTACCATAAACATTGCAAATTTCGTGGTCATTTTTTTGGTACTAACCTTGCAGCTAGAGCTATGATGGTTTCATCATCTCGATTGGCTGCGAGATGAAGATCTTCCGTGGTCGAGCTTATGACCCAAAACAAAGCACTATTGGGAGATAGCCTGAATAATCATTTAGATTTCCTTTTCAAATAAAAGCAAGAGCATCTCTTTAGGATTAGCCGTCCTTCGGGTATTTTTGGTCGCTAACGTTTCAGGTGGAGATTGAAAGGACCGATGGATAGGCAATGCCTAAAAACATGAGAGCTACACCAACTACAACACCAAGGTAATTCAGGGAGAGAAAGTATTATGAAGGAAGCTTGAAATCTGCATACTTGAGTTGTGTTGCCTAGCAATGCAAACTCCAAGTGTGGGGGAGATATGTGAGTATCTTGAGTAAGTTTCTCTCATACTAAATCTTATTTTGGTTTAAAGATGGTGTTGGTTCTTGCTTCTTGCTCTCTTAAAAAAACACAAAAATATTTGAATTTGAATAAAGGCTTCCTAGCTCTTCGGCTAGTAGATCCTCCCTTTTTGTTTCCATCTTTTTCTTTGAATAATAACACCAGGTACAAGAATAAGTGTGGGGGAGATCTCCCAAGCTCGTCGAAACACACAATTGAGATCTCCCACCAAGGTGCCGCACAACATCGACTACGCTAATATGACGAGGGATGAGGTAAGTGCACTAGAGCAAGTCGGTCACCCCTGTGGTTTGGCCGAATCACCGTTTGTCTACCCCATTCCCCACTTTCTCCAAGAGTGATGGTATGTGCACCCTACCTCTCTACTTTTGGAAATCATGAGTTTAAATGAGCTTTAAATCCGATCATATAAATCAAACTCAATTGAATCCTCATGCACCCAATGCTCGACATGTTTCATATGGTTGGCTTGCATAAGTTTTATTCCATACGTATTATCTTGATGCTTGTGAACAACATACCTTTAGGAAACCATGCCCATCTAAGTAGCTGATGTTTGAGATATGGTCCAATGAAATGATCTTTGCTCCAAATGCTTGAGTGCTTGGGAAATTTATTTGAAAATTTTGAAAACCCTTTGCGAAGCTCCTCTTTGATATGCCAAGTCCTACCAGAGCCATATGTTGAGACATCTTGAAAACCTCATACACATATGCGACTTGTCATTGCATTGAGCTTTGCCAAATTGTTGTGACCCTTGTGAGAATTCTTTTCATGCTTTCATGATCAAGATACACGTACACGCCAACATCCTCCTTGCTATGCTCAGTTGAGAGCTAGCATTGTACCATCTATCTATTCCACAAAATAAAGCTCCACACTATGTGTTGATCTCTCTCTCTCTCCAAGTTAATATTACAAAAGAGACATGGCTATAGAAAAAAATGGACACATGAAGGTCCAAGAAAAAAAAAGTTGGACACATGAAGGTTCAAGAAAAAAAGAAAAGGTAGCCATGTCCACAAAAGAGTCAAAATAGAGAGAGGGGATCATGCAAAATAGAGTTACAACAAATCAGATGGTAATAACTAGCACCCATTCCGGGCCTAGTGTACACCTTACCATCATCACAACATTCATTATACATATGGTAATATCTAGCACCCATTCTAGGCCTAGTATCCAACTTACCATATCCATCATATCCCTACACATGCACATCTTGATCTGATTGTATGATTTGATTTTCTCCTTGGATCCGGTTTTTGACTTTGCAATACATGTGATGCAAGTATGCCTCATCTTTATACCCTACCTTGAGCTCCATATATAGCCATCATTAGAAGTAGGTTGAAGAAAAGCAATGTAATGCCTTGGTGAGAACTATACACATTGAGCGATTTGAGAGAATCAAATGAGGAGCCAAGCAAAGTTTATTTTGAAAACTTACTAAAAAAAATCCCAAGCTACTTGACATGAGGAGTAGAAGTGATTTGATTCAAGATCGTTCCATTCGTCAACTACCCAAGATGGCATGATAGACACTTCAAAGTTCACAAGTGCAAGGTATGATTTGGAATATCTCTTATGCTCGCTTCATACCATAGGAATTTTTGTTTTCACCTTGGTCCTTAACCTTTACTCGAGGACGAGCACACGGCCAAGTGTGGGGGTGTGTTGACGGTCGTTAAGTCCCTATTTTTGACCCTCAACTTCAAACAAATTTCACTCCATCAAAGCTTGCATCATAGCTGTGGGGTTATAAACTAACGGATTCCACGAGCTTTGGTGAATATTTGGATGCAGGTCATAATGAGACATCATAGCACAAAAAAAAGCATCTTGACAAACAATGTCAAATGCTTAGTTTGATAGCACCATTGCGAAGTTCTCGTCGAGATGATCGAAATGGAGTTTTGGTTCACCCAATTCGGAGTGCGGATGCAGAAATTATGCCTCACGGAAGATTGTGACACGAGGCATGTCGGGGGTAGGTGCGGCCGAACCTAGTAGGTTCGGCCGGCCCTATCAACCTCCTCCGATCAACACCAAACCTTGCCAAATGCCTCTACACTTAGCATAATATCCAAGGGGACCAAGTCCATGGGCCAGACACCACAAAAGTAGGTCCGGCCGCACCACCCAGAATCCTCCTCTCGGGTCCACGGCACCAACATTCCCACAAACACACCTTGGATGGATGAGATACACCGGTGAATGGTCGGTTTGATCAAAAGGCTAAGGTTGGAAGCACTTGGATCGATGGATGCACACTTAACCGCCGCAACCGCCATCAAGGAGTGATCCTGGACGTCCCTCAACACGGTCGGTGCATCACAAGGCCACTAGGTAGGGCCGGTCGCACCTATAGGGCCGGCCGCACATATCAACTGGCGTGCCGGGCGAAACCGACCCAAGGAGCCGACTTACAACTGCCTCAGGAGCAGTGATCAGGGTTGTGCAAGTCCATAGGCGGTGGATCACAGGGCCGGCCGCACCTGGAGATACGTCTGCACCTCCTTGCTCGGCACTGCAGCTCCCTCTCGCCTACAAGTACCCCCTCCTGCAGCCACCGACCCAATGGGGCTATATATAGAGCCTGGCACCTCGTAGAAGGACACAAGTGATTAGAAGCAAGTGGCAGACCCCTACATAAGTTAGTATTCAGAGAGTAGGGAGAGAGAGTTGAGTGTTGGAGTAGAAGCCGGAGTATCGGTCTTCTTCCCCTAGTGTTGGAGTAGAAGCCGGAGTGTCGGTCTTCTTCCCCTTCCTCGGCAGGTGCGATACAACTACAGTCGTCCACACCTAAGATATTTTGTAAGTTTGGATTCGTGAGTAACTAAGTCTCAAGTCATTTCATCGTTCGCTCTTAGGTTCTTCGATTGTAATTAGTAGTTTCTACTTGTTGTGATTGCTTTGCTTTGGAGCCGAGTAATGTAGTGCTTGGCTAGTGTAGACGTGGTGTGTAGGCTTCCCAGTACCTTGGAATGCTTCCCAGTTCAACAGAATAGTTGTGGTACCCTAGGGAGGTGATAGCTCCAGACGGGCTTTGTAGTCCACCACGTTAGTTCCGGCAGGTAGGAGTTACGCCATCAGAGCCCCCTTCTCATCCCTTTCCGTGGCTCTTTTCCCTCTGGCCCCGACGAGCGACAAGTTTTGCCTTGAGTCTATCTGTGACTCTCACGAGTCCCAAACTTCGTTAGCTATCCCCTCTCTACTCGAAATCTACCCTTGCCTTCCTATCCTTTGTCACCATATCCCCCGGATGAATTAGTTCAGGTTCACAACACTTCTCGTTCCCCGTGGAAATCGATAACTTGGAATACTCCCTGGTGAAAGCTACAATGGTATCCGTGCGCTTTCGGATCTATCTGTGATCGTGTAGTATACCAACAAGCTTCCTGGTGCCATTGCAAATCTAGTAACGATGTAAGAAGTGCCAACAAAGGGCAACGACTCGACACAACCGAGAAAAAAACAAGCTCACACAAGGAGCAAAGACCACCAAGGCAAACAAGCCACGAACTCACACAAGAGGTCCCCCTGCACATATGCAAGCTCCCCCTGAGCCAAAGCACACTCCCCCTGAACCAATGCAGTAATGCAACTTGGGAATGCAAACAAGGAGCAAAACTTGCTCTCACTGCCTAGGGCGGTAGACTGCCTGCCTGGGCCAATCAGACCGCCCCCTCTAGGATCTGACTGCATGCACACCAACTGTTCCAAAACATGCCCGAGCCACTTTGAACACCTTCCAAATGCTCCCAGGTGCCCAAATCAAGTACAACCCCCCCTGTTGACAATGCATGAATGAAGGCGAAATTCGGAAAATTTCAACCTAGAGCTTCTCAAATAGACAAAATTCACCACAAGATGCTACACATGTCCAAATGAGCAAGTTAGATACTCTATAGCTTTGTATTGACATCAGCTACAAGATCACCAAGTTTCACAACCATTGGATAAGGCTAAGATCAAATTGAGTATTTTTTCGAAAAATTTCCCTCTCATGAGCAAAGTCCTAAACATGAGAAAAACATGTCAAAGTGACAAAGTCACACAAACTTCGTGCTAGGACAACCATTCTAAGCATAAGATCATCATAAACACCCACAAACACCTCAAGTCATGTCAAAGCCAACGAGCCATGTGCCTACTTCTATATATGAGACTTCTCAATGGTAGTCATCATGCAACAGTTTAGCACCTAAAAGCAATTTAAATAATTACAAATGACATGAGAGCACATTTTCCAAGCAATTTACATTTCATTTTCAGATTTATACATGGTACATGAAATGCATTTGCGGCAAAAAGGAGCGTATACCCCTCCACAAGATAAGCAAGTGGGCTAAATATTCATGATGATAAATGGACCTTTGGCCCCATATGATCAAAAAAAACTATCCAAGGACAAATTAAGCATAACTAAACCACTCAAACATGTCAAGATCATATAAAGGCATTTACTCATAAAGGAACATACAACTAGCATTTTTCAAAAACATAGCCATCAACCATGGATATAAAGCAAGATCATCAAGAGCTAGACCAAACTAAACCATATCATACCAAACTAGCTCACAAGATCATTTATAGCACATCATGGTGAACAATGTATATAAGAGAAGCTTTTCCAACAAAAAGCATATGATACAAAATGCATGCAACCTAAGATACAAAGGTGCCTATACATTGTTGGTGTTCCTTAGCGTCGTTGCTGTAATGGCAACGGTGCCAGAAAATGCCAGGTAAATCACACGTCACAGAAAGGTCCGCAAGCGCACGGATTACCGTTGTAGCACTTCACCCGGTGGTATTCGTGTTATCTTATTTATATTTTCCCAAGGGAAGCACCACGACAGAGATAATCGAATATACGGTGGAGAATACCGAGACTCAGCAAAAAAAAGCTTAAAGCAATGGTGATGATAACGATATGCAGGGATAACATGACACGCGAGGAGATCTTGATAACGTGATTAGAGAGGTCCTAGTGAGTTGGGAGGACTACGAGACGAGAAAGGATCCTAATGCAATCTATCTATTCTTGTCAACTCCGGGGAAAGAGCTAAGGTAAAGCAGAGCCAAGGTAAGAAAAGATCAACAAGATCTTCTAGTGCTACAGGAGCATGCAAAGCCGTGCTCTCGGACTGGGATGAGAAGGGAGAACGACGACACGCTGAATCCTACCGACCCGAATTAACGTGGTGGACTGCAAAGCCCGTCCGAAGCTGTCACCTCCTTAGGGTACCACAACTATTCTGTTGAACTGGACACCAATCTAAGAATAAGGTAAGCTCTAAGCACCGCGCTCACAACGAACCAAAGAACCTTCCCTAAGGCCTTTAGGAAGAGGTCTCTCTCTACGGCTAGACAACGAAGTGCCTAGACGAAGATCAAGCGAAGAAGAACCACAACACTATAGGGTTCAAGAGAGCTAAACTAACCAAGACAAAACTCACTTTAGTCTAAACCAAGAATAAAGCTTCTAGAGTAAAGTAAAAGCTAAATGTAATTGACTTGAAAAATAAGATGGAAAGATAACTTGAATTGAAGTTGAGTCTTAACAAAAGAAAGGATACAAGAGTAGTACCAGAACCCTGAGGAAGACTCCTCCAGAACCCCGAGACTAGCTCGACTCGACTCCAACTCCCAACTACACTTATTCCTACTCTAAGATACAAAAGTGAACAATAGTGATACTCCTTCTTCGTGTCTCCTCTTCCAGCGAGTGTGGGGTCCCTTTTATAGCAGTGGGAGATCGGTGGAGCGCAGAGGAGGCGGGTGCCAGGTGCGGGCGCACCTCTAGGTGCGGGCGCACCTCTAGGTGCGGGCGCACCTACGATGTGCCGCCTTTCGTCGTGGATGATCCTGATGCTTGATCCTTGGTTGGTTGTGAGTTGGTGCCCTGGGTCGGTTTCTCCTGATTCGCCGCTTCGTAGGTGCAGCCATATCTCTTGATCCGGCTGTATCTACTCCGAGCCGTGTGATGCACCGCCAATGCTAAGGGATGCTCAGGATTGCCTCGAATGGCGGTTGGTTGCATGTAGAGGTGGGCCCATGGATCCAAGTACTTCCTTTCTAATCCCTTGGATCAAACTAACATAACCCCGGCATATCTCATCCACCCAAGGTGTGTTTGTGGAGTTGCTAGTCGCCTGGACTCGAGACGTGGCGGGTTGCAAGGCCGGCCGCACCAGCAGGGCTGGCCGCACCTGCTGGTTTGGCCACACCTTCTAGGTGTGGCTCGGTGGCTCGTGATTCCTCCCAAATGCTTACCTGCATATACAATTTACGACACAACTCGTGGAACTTTATTAGTACAGAAAATGTGCATGAAACTCGTTATATACCCCCCTCATTTCCGAGATTTTGATGGTCGAATTTTCATTGTAAGGACCGTCAACAAACTCCCCCAAGCTAAACGTTTGCTCGTCCTCGAGCAAAGCCTAGACTCGGTCTCGGTGGATTAGGAGTTGCATCGATGTTACCACTCTACAAGTACCTATGCACAAATCTGTACTACACTTGCTATTTGAAAGTATTGGTACGAAAAACTTAGCCCTTGTTTTACCTGTGGGGCTTGTAACTTTCCACCTTGCCTTCGGAGGTTGAAGGGTAGAACGGGTTGACTCTGCATCACTAATTCATCTCCTTTCGGGATCCTATCTCGGAGTTTTGAAATTTTTGCAAAGAAAAGACATTGTTCCTCGGATGGTTCCCTCAATCGCTCGAGTGGTTTCTGTTACCTCACCAAAGGCTTTTGAATGAGCCTCAACTTCCTGCTCTGTGGTTTGTAAGTGGAGCTTTCGGTAGGATAAGCACGAGACTCATTTGTGCCACATAATGTTGTCGAGCCAAAACCCGGATCCAAGAAGAAACTAGTCATGGAACTTGATCGAGATGTGCAGGTGTGTGGAATATTTTTCTTTGGTTTCCTATGTACTCCTTGCTTTGAGATTCTCCTCTTCCTTTTTTTTTTGGATGGGGGTCATGCTTCATATTTTTTTCTATGTTGTTGATTTGAGCACTTTTTTTAATGCTTCTTTGAGCATTTTTTTCTTGATGACCCCCTTTCTTCTTTTGTAAGAATATAAGAAGAGAAATCTCTTTGAGATTTAGGAGTATTTATTTTTGGTGGATGGATGGTGGGCATGTTTTGCGTAACTCCCGTCGTGGAAGGTAGCATGTATATGTGGGTGTACGAGATCTCAATCATGGGAGCATGAAAAGATTCTACCAAGGGTCTGTAGACACTGTTTTTTGGAAAAACAGGTCAAAAGAATAAGAAGGAGCAGCCGATGAAGAATCAAGGCAATCGGCCGATTGAAGAGAGAGAAGGATGGTCAACAGGACCTGCTGATGTTCAAGGGAGCTCAAATCTGTCGATGGGCCAGCGGGTCAAACTGATCGACCGATGGTCAAACAAAGGATCGACTGATGGAAATAAAGAAGGCGGCAATCGAGAAGATACGCCAAAAGGAAAGTACGGCGGAGGCGGGTCAATCCACGATTGACAACGGGTCAAGATTTAGTTTTTAGAGAGTTTTTGACTCCTACGAGAGTCCTTTTCTATTTTTAGAAGTGTTTATTTTCTTTAGACACAAGTAAACAGTGCCGTAATCGGCTAGGAGTCGGGTTGTCCTCAGGACATAAATAGCGACCCTGCGTGGTCGGGAAAAAGTGCACACACCAGTATCAAACAAACTGCCTCCAGGCAAACCCTTTACAATTTACAGCATCTACTTTTCGGTGACTTCGCCATTGTGTTTTTTCCATTTTCTACAACGCCGTCCTTCAAGTTCGTCGGGCTGCATCGATCGATCTCCGACAAGCTTGTGAGTACCGTTTTACCGAATAACCCTAGGCTTTAACCTCTGGGCGCATCGCTGAGGTTTCGTCTAGTTCTTTATTCACCCCTTACCGATACTAGCTAGATCTGCAAATTTTGATACCAATTCTTGTGGTTTTTAGCTATTATCACCCATTTATCCAGCTCGATCTAGATCTTATCGGCTTCTAACATTACAGACGATTCCGACCTACTCGGGTTGCTGACGTCACGATCGGCCGATTTCAGCCGATCTCTTATCCACGCCCTCGCGCCTCGGTCGCTCTCGAGCCGGCCAATCCCGCTTACTCGTATCGGCCGACTGGCTGGTACACGTGTCGCTAAAAGGCCATCGGTTCTCTAGCCGATCCCTAATATTTTCCATTGTCAATCAACAGGTCAGATTGGCTGGCACGCCTCGCTACAGACCGAGGAGTCACGTGTGTCGCGCATGGAGGTGACGTCCTATTTTCGTGTCAACACACTTTTGGCACGCCCGATGGGACACGAAAAAGTCAACAATGACGAAGAACTCAAAGAGTAACAACGAAGTCGACCAGACCAACGTTCAGGCAATCACTAGGGATCAGCTGAAAGATGCAGACAAAGCAGAGTTTGAAGCTCACATGAAGCATTATGAAGAGCTATGCTTGGCATCATACGGCCAAACCAAAGGTGGAGTCTACAAGAAGAATCCGTTGCCAATACCTAAGCAAGTCACCTTTTCAGCAGATCCCGAAGCGCTTCAAGATATGATGAACAAGGCGATGCATCAGACAATGATTGATCAAGCCAAAGTCCTCGCCAATACTATCCAGAATTGCCTGATTGAAACACTCAAGAAAGGAGCAGAAGGAGGATACCTGGGACCTGCATACTTCCAACCAAATTGAACTTCTCCAGTGTTCCAAAAACACTAATCGGGTTCTTTGTCGATTGATGATTCAGCAGTAGGGGTTACACCGTCTCCACAGATCAACGCAACCGCTCCTGGTTCTTCATCGGATTCCTAGCCGATTCAGAATCAGAGTAATAGAGAAAAGTCCAAAGACCCTACTGTTACAATACCTGTGGTCCAAACTCACTCAGCACAATCCAATGTCCAGGATCAAACGTTCTCAGTGCAAAACCCTCATCAAAGATATCCCGCAATGAGAAATCAGGACGGCAAACTTGCAGGATGGGATTTGCCTCGTGATCATTTTGAGACTGATATCTCAAATTTCTTTGAATCTCAGCCTGAGGAAGTTCTAGAAGTGAAGTACCCGCAATCTTATCATGCTATGTTTGGAGGAACTCCAGTGACTGTGCACATGACCAAGGAAGGAGTAGAGTTTGTCTACTTCAATCACGGGAGTAAGGCTTTTGAAAGAGTCAAGATCAGTCTAGCTCATGCTCATATGGTCATACCAACAGAAAGGAAGGCTCCTGTTCCACCTCAGAAATCGGCTCAGTAGCCGATGCTAGCGATGCCTGTGCAGACTGCTCCAGTGCAGCAATCACCATCAATGCAACATGTCTTAACCCCAGCTAACACAGTTGCTCATACAAGACCGTCGCCTCAACAGCCGATCAACCAAGGGATGGCAGGACAACCAATAGCACCACAGCAACTGGTGGATCCTACGCAAGTGATGCAAATGGTCCTAAATCAATTGGCTATCTCAGGATAGTTGAACTTGAATCAACCAGCTCCATCGGCTGGTCAGCCGATCAAACAGATTCCACTTGTGACAAGTCAATCAGATACGCAAGGTTCTTCTGGAACAGGGTCAGCACCAAATGCACAGCTGAGAACCTTAGAAGAACAGCCTCCAGAGACTCCATCAGCTGAACAAATATCTGCTGAGTTGAAGTCTCACGTGAAGCAGGAGTTGATTGACCATTTTTCAGAAATGCTGCAGAAACAATATGGGATGAAACCTAAGCAGCAATCCTGCATGTACAGGACACCGTATCCATCTGGTTATGATCAGATACCTTTCCCTCCAAGATTCAAGGTGCCAGACTTCAAAAAATTCTCTGGTCAAGATGATACATCCACAATGGAGCACATCACTCGGTTCATCATCCAGTGTGGAGAAGCAGGAAATGTCGATGCACTCAAGATACGGTTATTCTCTTCATCTCTCTCAGGGCCAGCATTATCATGGTTTACCTCGTTGCTAGCTAACTCCATCATCAAGTGGTCTGATCTAGAGTAACAATTCCACAACTATTTCTTCTCTGGCATTCATGAGATGAAGATTACTGATTTGACCAGGCTCAAGCAAAGGAATGATGAAACAGTTGCTGGATTCGTTCAGAGATTCAGAGAAATCAGAAACAAGTGCTATAGTCTGAACCAGGGAGACAAGCAACTGGCTGAGTTGGCATTCCAAGGTCTCTTGCCAACCTTGAGGGAGAAATATGCATCACATGATTTCGAAAGTCTCAGCTAGCTGGTCAGTCAGATGAGTCAGGAAACTGCAAAGTCCTATGAGCCCAGAAGGAACTTCCAAAAGAAAGTATCTTATGTGGATTACTCTGACTCAGAAGATGACGATAACATGATAGGGCTTGCAGAGTGGGTCAAAGGCAAGAAGACAGTATCCTGCCCCTTTGGTAAGAAGGAACCAGAAAAATTCAGCTTTGACATTACTAAGGCTGATAAGATCTTTGATTTGTTACCTCAGCAAGGGCAGATCAAACTCTCCCAGTTCCATACCATACCATCTGTATAAGAGCTCAAAAGGATGAAGTATTGCAAGTGGCACAATGCAACATCGCACGACACCAATGATTGCAAGATCTTCAGACAACAAATTCATTCAGCTATTGAGCAAGGGAAACTCAAGTTTGAAACCCCTACCAAAGCTGAAAAGCCGATGAAGATTGATCAGCACCCCTTCCCAACTAATACAGTTGAAGTGTCTAGCAAAGACACGTCACGTGTTAAGCTGCTGACATCTGAATTGGCTCAAAATAAAGGAGCTGTCGATCCCAAGGTACAAGTAAACGCTGCTGATGTCAAAGGAAAAAGGTTGCTACTTGAAGAAGGAGATTTGAAGTCATGCCGACCTGTCACATCCCAAATGCTAATTAGGAAGTTTCATCGACAACAAGAGAAAGCAAGAGGGAGAGAGGAGTGGGCACGGCGTAACGAAGGACATTGGAGATGTCCATTCTTCAAGTACTGCTGGGAAGAAGGGATTAAGCTGCCAACGGTAGAGAATTGTCTAGAATGCAATGGGGCTTACAACAACAGCAGCTCATCTAAGAGGGTTTGCTTCGACGGCAGAAGACCTACAGCTGGGGATCACCGTGAATCAGCAATCAACGGATCCCAATTCATCAACGGCTGGGGGGCAAAGCCAGCGTCTATGATCGGCTGGGGGGCAAGGCCAGTGTTCACTACATGAAAACCTCAAATAGGTCACGCAGCATTTGTAACGGGCCCTTAACACCCGTTACATGCACCCACATCTGTAACGGTTGTTGTTTGGCGCCCGTTACCCATAAGCGCGGCACGCCGACCCCGGGGTTGGCCTCGACTATGCCCGTTACCAATGTGGACTTCTGGTAACAGGCTTCTTAAATGCCCGTTACATGAATTCGTTGTAACGGATGTTAAATTGAGTCCGTTACAATAGTTAAAGCTATCGGTAACGGCCTTGTAAACTCCGTTACCGATCAATGCCCTGTCGGTAACGGGCCCTTTAAGTCTGTTACTGATCGCTGCCGTATCGGTAACCGGCTTTAGTGTCCGTTACCGATGACCATTTGACGCTCGTTACTAGACTGAGAGCTCAATAATTAAAGTCTAATAGCACTCTTCACTACCGTGAAGCTGGAGCGCAGCGGCAGTGAACAAAGGAGACGGAGGTTTGTTAATCCGTGTCTCCTTTGTGAAGAAAGGAGATGGAGTTTTGTGAATCCGCGTCTCCTTTGAGTCTGTCTTCATCCACAGGTCAGCTCGATCTCTCATTGCTTCCATTTCGACATACAGGCACAATCAACACATATATCTTTTGTGACAAAACAGACATCATAAGATAGATAACTTTTGTCCACATAGATGAAGATAACTTGTCCACATGAATAAAGAATAATTATTACAAACAGTTAACTGAACTTGTCCATCAGGCTAGGACTTAACTTGTCCATCACATTAATTATTTACTATGGGACGTGCTATCTGACCATACACATCAACAAAAGCATGCCCCTTGAACATCCACAAAAGTATGGCTATCTGACCCTGCACATCAACAAGCTTGAACTTCCTCATGCCCCATCAAGATTGGCTCTTTTTGCAGCCTCTTCGTAAGCAACCAAGGATTCTTGAAGCCCTTCGAGCGCATCTTCAATGGGCTGAAGATTCTGTTCAGTAGTATACTTGTACCTCCTTATGTGCTTAGCCTTTTTGATGAGGATGTTCACTTCTTTCGTGATTTTTTCAAACTCAGGTTTCACATAATCCTAGACATTAAGGTTTAGAAGTAACTCAAGCTCTGCTCGCGACTCATAGAGTTTTGCCTGAAATAGGGTTAAACATGGTATAAGAATAACATAGTTAATTCAGAACTAATTTGCCTCAGAACTTGGAGCAGTATAGGAACAGTAATCATCATAGGAAAATTATATAAGAAATTGAAAATTATCCTAGGCTTCATAGCAGGGTGACAAGTAAAAGCAGAACTTAGTTCAGAACTAATTTGCCTCAGAACTTGGTATAAGATCATGACAAGCATGGAAGACATCATCGTAGGCACTAACTTTATCAAGCTCAAGCTCAAGCTCAACCTCCATCTATAGAACAAGTAAAAAGGCAGTGAGATTCAGAGAAACTTGCCTCGCCGTCGTCGTGGTCGTTGGCAGAGTCAGAGATGAGGTCCTGTACACCATCGCCGCTCCCTCGACCCCTCTTCGTCGTTGCCAGACACTTGTGCTCGCAGACGTGAGGCAGGCGCCTCGCCCACTTCGCTGCCCCCTCGCCGGCATGCTCCTCCATGTTGCTGCTTGGCCCCTCGTTGGAACCCGAGAGGATCCAGTCGAGGACCCTCGTCTCTGGCATTGGGTTCACTCCACCGCCGCTTGGCCCCACTCCGACGCTCATCGTCGTCTCTCTCTTCGCCGCCATCTCGCCGGCACGCGCACGGATCCAGTTGCGGCACCGCTTCGCATTCCGGTTCTCCTCGATCCCGGGTGCGTGGGGTCGTCCGCTGCTTGGCCCCTCGCCGGCGCTCATTGTCGTCTCTGTCTCCACGCCTCCTCTCACCCCAGTGAGAAATGAGGAAAGCGTCGTGTGCTGCGCTTTTTTTTAAGGAAAGTGCTGCGCTTATCCATTCGGAAGAAGAAGGGGAGAGTCGGGAGACGGAATGGGCCGGGGCGGTTGAATATTCATTTTGCAAAATAGATAGTCACTGCCGACACGGGTTAGCAAACCCGCGTCGCTTTGTTGGCTGGTGCGCAGGCGGGCAACGGTTACCTTCTTTCTACTAGGCTGCTGACGCTGACGCGTGGGCCTGACACTTTTTTTTGAAATGACACTTGCTTCCCTCAAAAATTAGGGCCCATAAAACAGCACCTAAAAATTAATAAAAATACGAACAATTCATAGTTTGTTTTTGAGAATCGAACAACTCATAGTTGGGCATTTGGTATTTGAATAAAATATGAACAGACACACGTCTCCTTGTGACCACATGTCTCTTTTGTGGCCAAGAGCTCTCCTGAGCGTACACGGGTTCTGAGTGGCGTGACCAGCCGCCTGACGTTTCCCCGTCTTGTCAATATAAATCCCCGGCCGGCCAAGAACTTCGTCAACCGCGGCACCAAGAAAACCCCGGCACCACCATCTCCGGTCACCAAGAAGTGAATCCAAGAGCTTCTTCTTCCTCAAGCGTGTGCATGGCATCATCAGAGCCATCCAGGAAGCGGGGGAGAGAGGAGGATGATGACGACGAAAGCCGCCGCCGTCGGCTCGTCAAGGAGGGGACGGCGCTGGCTCCCGATGAGGAGCCCGAGGAGGTGCCGCCGCCCCCGCCCAATGAGCCCGAGGAGGTGTCACCGCCCCCACCCGAGGAGGCGCCAGCGCTGCAGCCCGTGGAGGCCGTTGCTCCTGCACTAACTGCTGACGAAGCCACTTGGTCAGTCAACTTGTTCTGCGAAGCTTTCAACAGGCTTGGACAGGTGGCCGTTTGTCTCAGGGTCCTAGCACCCAATGATCCGCTGTAGAGGACCGTGAAGGATTACGCCTTCAAGATCCATATCTTGGCTGGGGACCTTGAGAGAGGCGTGCTCGCCCCCGTCGACGATGACGACGGCGACGATGGCAGCCTCGACGGCTCCGGCTCCGACTCCGACAGTGGGGCTCCTTCGGCGGCGACTACCTCTGCTTAATTAATTTGCTCCTCTGTTAATGTGTTCGTCCTGCGTGTTTGTTGAACTTGTGATGAACTAGTAGATCCTCTGTTAATATGTTCCTCCTGTGTGTATGTTGAACTTGTGATGAACTAGTAGATCTAAGAGACGCGGGTAGATCAATCCATGTCTCCTATAATGCATTGCAATGTCTATGGCAGCAGCTTACAATGAATTGCAATGTGTATGCCAGAAGTTTGTTACTCTGTTTGTGTCATTATATGGCAGTAATTTACAATGAATTGCCACTACAAGAAAATCGTTGACTAGTGATGCAACCACATTTTAGCGTCATTGATTTATGACGTTCCTGGCTGATCGCGTTATAATATTTCGCTTCCAAGCAAATTTTGTGACAAAAAAATTTTTCGTCATTACGGTTGGTACTGTAGCCGGGCGTTCCCTGTTCCATGCTATTTTGTGACGCCATAAGCTCTGAAAAAATGTCATAAACCAACATCGGTCCCACATGTAAGCATTATTTTAAAAACAGAGTGTTCTAAGTCATCATAAAATTCAGTAGGGTCCCACATGTAAGCATTCTTTCGAAATTATAGTGTTCCAAGTCGTCATAAAATTTTGCAGGGTCCCACATGTAAGCATTTTCGCCAGGTCAGCGGCGTCATAAACCAACTTTGGTCCCACATGTAAGCATTATTTTAAAATAGAGTGTTCCAAGTCGTCATAAAATTCAGTTGGGTCCCACATGTAAGCATTTTCGCCAGATCAGCGGAGGCTAGGTCACGAAATGTTGCAAAAATAATTTGCCATGGCATGGGTTCGAACTAGGGACCTGAAGGGACAAGGCTGTGCTGTTTACCACTACACCACTTCTTGGTTGTGCATGTTTTATGGGAAACACAACTAATAGTTCATGCGATTTCTTAATTGTGACCAGGTCCCACATGTAAGTTTCAGTTGAGTCTATAATTGCCTATCGAATGGTTGGCGAGACGCTTCACTCAGACTTCGCAAAGACTTTCAACTTCCGCTACGCAGATCTGCAATGGCAGCTTGTGGTAGGAATGGAGAATCCTAGCGGCGATGAGAGGGTGAGTTATGAGGCACCTCCCGGCTACCAGTACCTAAGTCAGCGCGACAAGGTCAGTTTTCTGGTTTGAGCCACTACATTTTATCCTACAACCTAGGGATGGAGATTTCTAGATTTGGGGATCTTGCGGATTGATGAGCATATACAAATACAATTGATTTAGATTTCTTTGTACCCTCATATTTGCACTTCGATTGGTGTTAGAAGTTGATAGGCTATTGACAATTCATAGGTGTTAGATTCAGTTAGTTTTCAATTTGCATCAGATTGATAGGTTGTTGTATTTTAGTAGCTTCTGGAGGTGGCTCGGTCCACTGATTTCGTTACATCAGGCCCTCCTGATGCTGATCTTATCCTTGTGGATCGCTATAACAAGTGCGAGCATGGGTATGCTATCCTTGTCAAGGAACCCTTGTGCAGCCTTGGGCGCCGGTATGGAATCTGCGGTCAGGTAGACTTATAGTACTTGTACTCTTGATGTCAGTGTTGCAAATGGATAATTGTATGAACATGTATGTATTTGGTGTCTACAGCCTGAAGACCAACAATGTGGGACGTTTATTTGGATTGATCCTTAATGGGATGCTAGGACTACTACTGTTCTGGATAGGCTGACAAAGGTTGTTGAAAATGGTCGAGAGGAAGCAATTGATTTGAAGGAAGACTGTGAAATTGCTAACAAGCAGCTTGAAGCTACTGCCGTTGAGTTGAAAAGGGTGAAGGCAAAGCTGGAACGGGTTGAGAAGGAGAAGGAATCGATTCTTTGCGAGTTAAATAAAAATAGGTAGTTACCATTATTATGAAACTTGTTGCTTGTTGATGTTTAACTACTGGTTGTTGCTCACTTCATAGTGATGAACATCCCTGAATGACATGTAGTGTTATGAAACTTGTTGCTGCTGATGTTTACTTCAAATCATGCAAACGACAAAGGGAACAACAATGAGAAGGATTGCAAGAAGCTCGCAAGAAGCTTGAAGCTACTTCTCCGTAGAAGCTGCAGGATGGAGCTATGGAAGGAGAATCAACGCCTACAAATGTAATTTATGTTTAGTTCTTGAGTGTTGAGAATGGTCATGAGTTGATGGAACTTGTTGCTACTTGGTGTTGTGAACTTTGTGGTCGTGAGTTGAGAAACTTGATGCTACTTGATCATAATTATGTTTGCTACTTGGTGTTGTGAACATTGTGGTCATGAGATGATGTTTTGTTGGAAGGACCTTCTTGAGTAACGATCGCGAAACTGCTTATTTCCTATTGTCGTTCCAAGTCATCATAAAATGGAGGTCCCACATGTAAGCATTTTCGCTAGGTCACGAAATGTTGCAAAAAAAACTTACCATTGCAAGGGTTCGAACTAAAGACCTATAGGAACAAGACTACGTTGCTTACCACTGCACCACTTCTTGGTTCTGTAATTTTAACAGGAAACACTTTCCTTATGGTTGTGTAAGGTGAATCTTTAATATAAATCAGTAATTCGCAGGCGAAAGGCTTCACTGCCTTCGCAAAGACTCTCGACTTTTGCTACGCGCAGATCTGCAACGACTCGTGGCAGGAATGGCAGATCCTAGAGGCGACGAGAAGATGGTTCCGCCGCCACCTTCCAGCTACAAGAAGCTGAAACGGCTCGACAAGGTCAGTTCTCTGGTTTGAGTCACTATATTTTCCCCTATCGTCCTAGGGATTTCTAGATTTGGGGATCAAACGGATTGATGAGCATATACACTAGAATCAGATTTCATCGTACCCTCATATTTGTAATTCGTTTGGTGTTACAAGTTGATAGACTATAGACAATTCATAGGTGTTAGATTCAGTTAGTTTTTAGTTTGCATCATTTGATGGATTGATAGTATTGTATTTTACTAGCTTGTAGAGGTGCTTGAAGCCACTAAAGCTGGGCTGCAGGAGGTGAAGAGAGACCTACAAGAACAAGAAAGCAGAGAACTCATGGCGCAGTAAGAGGCTGTAAAATACAAGGAGTTGTGTCAGGAAATTCTAAATACAACTATGCAAGAGATGAGGAAATTCAACGAGATGGCTGATCAATTGTTACATGAACAATTGCAACAGACCAACAACTACAAGGAGTTGTGTGCCCATATGTTACGCCTGGACAATGCCTTATTGAAAGAAATAGGTGAGATTCTTGACCAAGAGTCAAAAGACCTGGTACTGGACAGGAAGGCAAAACCTGAAGAGGAGGCAAGGTCATGGAAGGAAGAATGCGCAAAGGCTAACATCAAGCTTAAAGCAACTACCACGGAGCTGGAAAACGTGAAGGGAAAGCTGAAACATGCCATCGATGCGATGGAAGTGTATAAGCAATCGGTTGAGTAGCTAGTTATCGAGATCGAGAAGGAGAAGCAATCGATACAACAGAGTGTTATCCAGATGGAGAAGGAGAAGCAATGGATACTGCGCGAGAAAGATAAAAATAGGTAGTGCTTGATTATTATGAAACTTGTTCTTTGTTGATGTTTATTTACTGGTTGTTCCTCCTGATCATAATACATAGTGTTATGAAACTTGTTGGTGCTTATATTTTCTTTAGGTCAGCCAAGCGAAAAAGGGATCAACAACGGGAAGGATCCTCAGAAGCTACTACCACTGAGCTGCAAAAGGTGAAGGGACAGCTGCAGGATAGAGCTATGGAAGGAGAATCAACGCCTACAGATGTAAATTGATGATCAGTTCTTATCGTTATGATTACAAATGGGTGGTTGTGATTATTGAAAATTGTAATGATGATCATCCTATGATGTTTACTACTTGGTGTTGTGAACTTTGTGGTCATGAGTTAAGAAACTTGTTGCTACTTCGTGTGATGATCATCCTATGATGTTTGCTACTTGGTGTTGTAACTTGTTGCTACTTGGTGTTGTGAACTTTGTGGTCATGAGTTGAGAAACTTGTTGCTACCTGATCATAATATGATGTTTGCTGCTCGGTGGACGGCAAAGTTCCGGTCTGTTGATGTTTTGCTGGAAGGACCTTCCTGAGGAACGATCGCGAAACTGCTTGTTTCCTACTGTGGTTCCAACTCGTCATAAAAATTAATAAGGTCCCACAAGTCAGTCTGATAAAAAAACATAGAAAAATTAAAAGGATACTATGTCAATAGCAGGGGTCGAACCCGCGGCCAACGGCTATATCAACCGCGTACCCTGAAAGGGGCTTGCCAGCATGCTCCTGTGGGTTGTTGTGGCAAATATCTAGCGTAGAGGCCTTGGTGCGCAGATTTACAACCCGCAGCGGGAATGGCGGATCCTCGCATCGAAGGGAGGAGAGTGAGCTATGGTTAGGTCAGTACTGTGTTTTGTGCCTTTGCTTTCCCCTTTCGTCAAAGAGAAGTGATATTTGGAATTGGGGATTTCGGTTGAAGCACGATTGTTATTACAAGTTGATTGATAGGCTTTAGTTTAGAAAGAGCAAAACTAAGCATTGATTTCAAGTTGCAATGAATTTTTTTGAAGCATCCGTGTACTCCAGCATCTTCTTCCATTGGTAGTTACTGCTCGGAGACATCTTCCTGCAATAGTAGCCATTGGCATCCTAAAGACAAGTGCAAACACGGGTTGAGAGCTGTGGTGAAGTATGCTTGGACCTTTCTCAACCCTAGCCGCCGGTTTGCTGGCTGCCCAAAGGTAATGGCTAATTGGCTACCTGCTTATGTGGTGCCTGTGGTCAACGGCTATTGCTAATGGGTCGTTTAATTTGTAGGAACAAAAAGAGCAATGCGATTACTTCTGCTGGATTGATCCAAAATGGGATGAAAGGTCGTATGCTGTTATGCTGAAGCTCGTGAAGAAGAAAGCGAAAGCTGAAGAGGATGCAAAGTAGTGCGAGGGGGAATTAGGAAAAGCTAACTGTGAGCTTAGAGAGATTAGGAATGAGCTCAAAATAGCGCGACAAAAACTTCAAAAGGTTACCGCCGAGCTGAAGTCAATTGGGAATTATAGGCACAATGTCAAACTCGCGCATGTGTTGTTTGCTTTATTTGTTTTTTTCGCGGGAATGGCGGGATTGATGCTCGGTGGTAAGGCTAATTAGATGTCTCGATCATGTATTCTGCAAGTGACACTTTTGTAATGTGAGCAATGTGTCGATCATTTATTCTGCTTCTGAGCATTGTACTGATGATGTATTGCCAAAATCTACCGAGAAATGTGCGGTAGTTAGTATCCACCACATAGTACTGACCATTTAGTCCGACCTGTTCCCATTTCCAAGAACGTAATTTCCGTTAGGTTCCCCAATAGTCATAATGAATTATTATTGTTATCCCGAAATCAACGGAGTAGCAGCGAAGGTTGTTTTGGGTGGCGAAGGAGCGGTGAATTTACTGTAAATGCGGAGAAAGGAACGGTGGATTTGTTGTAAATGGGGCATTGATCGACTTCTTCCGCCTGGGGTAAAGAAAACATTTTTACAATTGCATCTCCTCCTCTCGGAAGGAAGATCCGTGAGAATACAGTGCTCTCTTCCAAGTCTCTGTATCAATTTGAATGTGCATTTGACCTGGCACTCTGATGTTTGATGAAACTATTTTCAGGACGCCCGTAGGTCAGTAATCATGTCGTCGAGGCGGTTGCCATTATCGCTGGTGGTGCTCCCTACAGAGGTGAACATTGACATCACCGGCCACCTCACTGCGACCTCGGAGCGGCCCATGGACGACCTCCGTAGCCTACGGGCGACCTGCCGGGAGATGCGTCGCGTGTGCAACAATGCGGCCGTTGGTCGGCGCGTGGCGCTAGAGCGATTTTCCGTCGAGCTGCAGTGGAACAACCGCAAGGGCTACAACGCCCTCCTTGATTGCCTGACCCGCATGTTTTTTTACCGGACGCATGTTTCATCTCCAGGATGGACATCCTGTTCGGGGGAAACTACAGCTCCCGGTCATCCATCGCCAAGCTCGAGGAGGCCGCCCAGGCCGGGCACAATGTGGCGGCCTACATAGCCGCCATGGTCCTCTACAGGGCCAATGGCGGCGCCGGTGATGATGACACTGCGAGGCGGTACATCAGACAGGTCGAGGGCGAGGAAGAATCGGCGGCCGCGACATCGATGATGATGCGGACGAACAAGGGTTGCCTGCGGTGCCGTGAGGCAGCCTCAGAGGTGATCCTGTGAGTGACATGGCGCCGACGTGCAACGCTAGCGCCGCCAGTGGCGCGCGGCAATCATCAGTGCGCAGGCCGCCTGTGCTTCAAGATGAGCTGGGAAGACTGGTCACATTTTTGTAACGAGGAATGTAGAATTCACGCTGAATATGATATGTTCTTTAGCAAAATAATTGGATATCTGCATCCAAACAAATTACCCTGACATGTGAGAGTGATTTTGGATATATTTGTTTCTAGATTAATCCACTGATATCTGTTTCTATCTCTCTTCCTTGATTCCCGTGTAGCAATACTCGCACACGCATTGACGTGATGGAAACCAACTTCTGGTCTTCCCCCATTTATTTACCACGGCTGGTAGTTGGAATAGTTCATCGCAATTTAGAGAGGTGGAAATCAATATTGGACAATTAAACAACAAATAATGTGATCTCACTTTCTTAAAAACTACGAAATCCGTAATCAGGTTTGCCCAATTCAAAACAAGCAACTTTTGCCAGGAAAGGAATGAAATTTTTTGTCCGGTCTGTTAATGTTTCGTAAACCCAAACATCCGGTCCTGCCCGGGTTATATTGCCTATCTCATTGCATTCTTTCATTTTGTTGTTACCAAGCATGACTCGTCAAACTTGGAAGAATGAAGCCGTGGTTCAAACTCTAAGTCAGCTTGCTTGTCTTCACGATTCTTTCCTACTAACCAAGTCTTTGAAAAACAAATCTTTCCTAGATGGGGTAGTGTACACAAGATAGAGTAGACACCATCTTACTGAAAGCCAATTTGTTGCCCATCATTTCAAATTGCTCTACCTAAGCCACGGCTCCACGTTCGAATTGCGCACGTTTTTGGCTCTCCCTAACAAGGATGATATCATATCTCACCTTATCCATATTTAAAACAAGCATCTTTTTGCCATCAAATGATTAAAAATATTTCTCCAGTCTACTCATGGTTCGTAAACCGAAGCATCCGACCTCCTATACCAGAATAACCGGTCTCATGGGAACTTTCGATCTCATCATGTTCAAGTGAATTAAGTTTGCTCCAAGTTCAACGAGATTGCAAGTTACGCGCCTAGGCCATTTGCCTGACACGATCCCCCATGAGACCCTACGCCTTTCCCTTGGCAAATGAGATCTATTAATATATATCGGAAAACACTTTTGCATCTCCTTCTCAACGAAATAAAACCCCGTCGGCATCTCCTCCTCTCGGCACTAGAAGACCCCATCGGCATCGCCTCCTATCGGCGCAAGTACCATCGTCCTTTCTCCCAATTCAATCGATTTCTTTGTTCTTTCAACTTTTTTCGCCTCTTTGAGCAAACTAATTTCTATGTGCATTTTAAAGCATCTCCCCCAATGGCCAGCGACAATCATCGTGTGCCTCCTGTGGAGCTCGCCCTCCTACCATCCACGCCGACTAAAGCTCCGGTGGGGCCGAGATGCAGCGGCTGCGGCAGGACAAAAACGCCGCAATGGATGGCCGGGCCGATGGGGCCCGGCACGCTCTGTGCCGACTGCGGCCTTGGTCGCTGGAATGCCGGGCAGCGGTGGGAGAGGCGTTCTCTCCGCATCTATCAAACCACGATTCCCGTCTCACCGTCGCCACCAGAAGCTGGCGTGCAGTGGGTCGAGTGCCCGAGAGGCCGGGTTGGTCGCACGTGGCAGCCGTGGCCCTCCACTCCGCCATGGATGTCAAGTGCGCCCGCCGCTTAGACTGTCCCGGAGAGCTCAGGCACACGGTCGTTCCCATCCCTGCTCCACAGGCTGGCGGCGTTACCAGCCGCTCGGCCATTGATGTCAAGTGCGCCTGCCGCTTCGACTGTCTCGGAGAGCTCAGGCGCACGACCGTACCCATCGCCACCAGAAGCTGGCGTGCAGTGGGTGGAGTGCCTGAGGCCCGGCTGGTCGCACGTGGCAGCCGTGGCCCTCCACTCCGCCATTGATGTCAAGTGCATCCGTCGTCTCTGAGAGCTCAGGCGCACGGCCGTTCCCGTCCCTGCTCGACAGGCCGACAGCGTTGCCAGCCGCTCGGCCATTGATGTCAAGTGCGCCCACCACGCCGACTGTCCCAGAGAGCTCAGGGGCACGAACGTTCCTGTCCCTGCTCGAAAGGCCGGTGGCGTTGCCAGCCGCTCGGCCATTGATGTCAAGTGCGCCCGCCGCGCCGACAGTCCCGGAGAGCTCATGCGCACGGCTGTTCCCGTCCCTGCTCAACAGGCCGGCGGTGTTGCCAGCTGCTCGGCCATTGATGTCAAGTGCGCCCGCCGCGCCGACTGTCCCGGAGAGCTCAGGGACACGGACGTTCCTGTCCCTGCTCGAAAGGTCGGCGGCGTTGCCAGCTGCTCAATCCCCGATGTTGGACCCGTTCCTGCTCGACGGCGAGGCGGCGCCTTTCATCCTCGACGACTCAGACTGGATGAAAAGATAATTGCCAACAATTACAAGTGTCACTTTGTTGTAATGCTTATTAGTGTATGATCAGAGAACTCTGTTTCCTCCTATGGAGTACTTTGGATGGATGTTCGTTCAACAAATAATTTAGTCCGGTCTTGTCACTTTTTCTTAACAGTAACATCCGCCCGTTGCCATCCTTGTGCCACAACTTCCCATGGAAGGTGGTTGCCATCATCAAGAGATCACAGACGTGTTGGTCATACGGCGCGGGGACCCGCACATCAGCCCCTCAACGGTGGAAGATGAATGGAAGCCACTCAAGAGTCAAGACTCAAGAGGCGCCTGTTGCTTACCTTCTCACCGGAGCGGCACAACTTCCCACACAAGGCGAGTAACTCCACATAAATCGCCATTCCTACGCCCCCACTATCAGCGTCCTTGCCAGTTCCGAACCACGCTAACATTTCCCAAACACTCGCGCCTCACTCCTACCCGGCCGACGCAATGAAGCGATCAGGCTCCCCGTCGCGCCGGCTATCCCCCACCGGTTCCCCGTCGCACCAGCTCTCACCCTCGCCCTTCAACCGATCCTCCGGCGCCACATCCTCTTCACGCGCCTGTGACTGGGTGCCACCGCGCGACAACCAGCACTTCACCCGCATGTTCACGGAGGTGCTGTGGGGCCACATCCACGGCACGCCGTCGCCGCGCTCCGACACCGCCAACGTCGACCCGCCGCCGCCGAGCTCCAACGCCGCCAACGTCGACCCGCCGTCGCTCGTTGGCTGTTTCCCAAGAGCCGGTGGTGTCTCACCGGCGGATTCCCAGCCTCCTCCACCGTCGCTGCCGCCGCCCTCCGACGACACCAACGTCGACCCGCCGTCGATCGCCGGTGCTTTGCCAGGAGCAGCAGGTGTCTTGCCGGCGGATATCCAGCATCCTCCACCGTCGCCGCCTCGGAAGTTGAAGTTTACGGTTACCCTTCCTGCTGGTGAGTTTGACTCCGACTCCGACTCCCAAGCTGACACAGACTCGTCTGAGGACCGTTGCCACGGCTACATCCCTCCGGTCCCCCAGGGTGATGCTTTGCGCGTCTTCCGACGCCTCGACGGCACGTACGGGTGCTCTGTCTGCCCCAACCTTATGCACCAGTGGCGCAAGCTGAATGAGGTCAAGGACCATGTCCTTGGGATGGCCAGGTCTGCACCCCTAAGGGAGAAGTACAAGAAGAAGTGGAGCCGCCACCGCGTCGTGGCCAAGAATGAGGGATGGATGGAGTAGATGGAGTGAGGGAGCCGCGTCGGTCGAAGATCTATGTTGTTATGTTATCTGTGATGTTAATTAGTATCTTTAGATTTCATTGGAACATTGTCTTATGTATGTGAACTTTGTGATGTTATGTTATCAGTGATGTTAATTAGTATCGTTAGATTTCATTGGAACATTGTCTTATGTATGTGGAAATTGTGATGTTTAATTAGTCACTTTAGAATGATCTCTGTTTCCTACTTTGGATGGATGTTCGTTCGAATAATGCGATCGTATTTTCCTAATAACAATTCAATGAACCATTTAGTCCGGTCCGCTCACTTTTGCAGATCAGTAAGATCCGGCCGTAGTCATTCTATTTTGCCCACAAAATCAACACTGAATGTAGTCTGGTCTGGTCACCTTTTCTTATCAGTAACTTCCGGCCGTAGCCTTCCTCGACAGGCCAAGGCGCCCGTTGCCTAATTTCCCATGGAAGCTTGCCACAACGCCCCATGGAAGCTTATAGATGAATCGCAGCCACTCGATCTAGAGGCCCGTTGCTTAGCTTGTCACATAAGCTTGCACAACTTCTCATGGAATCTGGCCACTGTATTCCTACCACCATCGGCGTCCTTGCCAGTTCTAAACCACTCTACCCATAGTTCTCTTCCCAAACACTCGCGTTTTAGTCCTACTGCCTGTCCGACGCAATGAAGCAATCAGTCTCCCCCAAACACACAGAGCTCAGGCGCATGGCCGTACCCGCCCCTGCTCGTCAGTCCGGCGGCGTTGCCAGCCTCTCGCCCACCGCCTCCTCAGGAGCTGAATCCGGGTCCTGGCTGTCACTGCACGACTGTTGATGGTTGAAACACATAACAACCTTCGATCCGCAAGCGTACGGACCTACACCTTTTTCACCACGGGGTGACCCCCAAGGTTCTTGTCAATCCGCGGAGCAAGGGGATTGCTAGTGCTTAACCAAGTACTAATCTAGTTGATGGAAAACCTTTGAGAGTGGTATTAATCTAAAGGTAAAGACAATCTAACCTATGTTAATCTAAGAAATCTAAGGTTAAACTAGATGGTGAGGGTTGGTACAAGAGAGAGATTAAGGTAGATAAGCGTTCCCTCCCTAGGGTTTAGGATCTCATGAACATGCATCTACTACATGAAAAGGGTGTTGCCTTCAATAGCTTTATGGCGGTTATGCGGCCGGTAAGCCTTTTCCCTCCACCGTACTGTCACTACGCAAGGTAATCAAACACTTTCACGTATAACTGCATCTATACCTAAGCATCCATAGGGTTAAGCTAATCACCACAATTACCACAAACCCTACTAAGACCACATGTTGCGCAAACGTATGTAAACAAAGCATTCGCGAAGACACAGACCATAAAGCATCGATTGGCATAAGTTTCATGTATAGATTACATATCATGTATCCATCTAACCCTAGGGACGAACGGAGGCATTACCCCATCATCTTACACAGATTGAAGCACATAGGGGTGATGGAGACTCCGGAGAACGTCGTCGATGAAGATGGCGGTGATGAAGCTTGGGAACACCCCTAGGCCAGTGGCTTGGAGTCCTCCTCTTGCTTCCTTCCCTCCGCCGGCGATGATCCTTGTGACGAGCTCATCCAACTCTCTCCCTCATCTTGCGGCGGCGGTTTTCTGGTGAATGGCGTCGGTAGAATGATTGGATCTGAATGGTAACCCCCCCTTGGGCGCCTAGGGGTTGAATTTATGCCTTTGGGGAGTCTCGGGACGTGCTCCATCTTGCCTTCCATGAGATCTTCCTTGGGAGAGAAGCCAACTTGGTTTCCATAAACTCAGCCTCGTCCAGATTTTCCTGATTCGCAGCCCTTCCTTTCCGGCACCATATCTCCCACGTCCGGACTCCAAATAATGCAAATTCGGTGTCCAGGTTGTGTGCCACGAAATTATCTCCAACTTTAGTATTCATTTTTTTCCTTAGAAACGAAGATAAGATCCCCAAAACAGCCTCGGAAGATAATCTGTCTGATTTCAGACTTGTCTGAGCAGCTGCCATTTCGGGGGCCATATCTCCTAGCTCATTGACCCGAATTGGGTCTTCCACATGTCCAAATTGAAGGTATCGTCGAGGCCCACAACTTTGGTAGTCAAACTTTTGCCATTAGAGGCCGTTTAAGTCTCCGAATCTGCACTGAAAGATGATACTGTTCTGGGCTGCGAGAATATCTCTCGGGCTGAGTTGATCTCGTTGGTAAACCTCCTAGTCCCCGGAGTTTTACATGTTGATGCTTCGGTCTTTGGTCCATTTGGAGTCATGTTCATCATGTGTCTTAACTTGTGTCGGGTTTCATGATCTTCTCATAAAGCGCTTGATGAACTTATCCCGAAAGTCTCCTCTTTAACGTTGATTTCCTGCATAAACAATAAACTCCAAAAACCACATGCAAGTGTGAACTTGTTACATCATTATTATGCCTAGTGGCGGGTTAGTCATAATTCAAAGCTCAAACCAAAGTGTAACAAGTGCTCTTACTTGACGTAAATCGACCGTCAACATACCCCCATGCTTAAACCTTGCTCGTCCTCGAGTAAGTAATCCTTGCTTAAAAGGGAAATCAGCGTTGCCTTCCAATGTTGTCCCTGCACTTAGTCATTCATGACGAGGCAAATTGCTCTCTCTTAAGAATTTAGTTTTAAAGTTCAAGTTGTGACCAGCTTCTTTTTCATTATGGAAGATAGACTAACAATAAAGAACAAGCCACATTTAATAAACATGATGCTCTCAAACTTAAGTGGACTTCAAGCCGTTACCTTGTTCCATGGAAGAATTTTCAAAAAGATGCATATCCAACATAAGTGAAAATCTCTTGCAAAAGCTCATGGAAACACTCATCTCATCAAATCACTCAAGCCTATACTAGATTATTTTCAACGTATTATACTCTTATGTGATAGTGGAAGGCTTATGTGGAGCTTGGAAGGTTAAAAACAATCCTAGCAAAACATACATCCGAAATATTGTCAAATTAAGAGAGAGATCTACTAGAATTACCGAGACTCGTCAAAAAGGCCATGGAAAATAAATGTTGGAGAGAGAGAGAGAGGGATGAAACACACACATTTAGATAGGTGGACATGTGCAAGTGGCAAATGGATGATCCCGAGGCACAAGTGAAGTCCTCGTTATCGGATTGCACATGGTTGGAAGATTTGAGTATGGATTTGTCATCAAGGCACTTGAGAACTTATGAAGCAAAAAGAACCGAGGAGCAACTTTATTTTTTTTTACTTTTATTTTATTTCCTTCTCGTTTTTTTCTCTCTCTTTTTTTTTCTTCTTCCTTTTTTTCTTTTTTCCTTTCTTCTCGTCATTTTCTCATTTTTTTCATATTTTTTTCTTTTGCTCCTCAGAACTTTTGCAACATAACACTTACATAGCATTTGTCAGAGATGATGTGATGACTCCTCCCCCATGCTTGAACGATGCTCATCCTCGAGCATAAAAGAGGGGGGAAATGACTGCTAAAGTAAGAATAAATTCCATAATCTTGCGGAATATCTGAATCTCCATCGAGAATTTTACTCCATACTCAAATTGGGTTGTGGACAAGGAGGTGATCACAAAAGGATATTTTTGGTTTAGGTTGGATGTCTAGCGAGGTTTGTGAAATTTTCGATGTGAAAACCCACAATGCATGGACAAAAAGGCTAGCATGAAAAGTTACACAAAGGAATGACCAGCTTCTTAGTCTCGAACCATAGAAATCAATCCTAATCCAACTCATCAAAACATATGTTTGCAATCTACGGGTTTTGTTATCATCGAACATATATGTATATGGCTTTGGTAGGTAGAACTTTGCAAGAGCATCACAAATATGTAGATAGCATAAAAGTTAAGTTTTTATAAAAATAACAAGTTCTCCGGCTATCCATAAACTTAAATCAAAGAGCAAAGATATGTATGTGGGTCTAGAGCATAGTCATTTCACCTCCAGAAATAAAAGAGCCGGTATTTAAATTAATTTCAGATCACGTTATAGAGAGCAATTAGCCAAGACATGTATAACTTCATGTAGGTACAACAAAGCGGCAACTTTCATCATTTTTCCATAAGCATAGGCAATATAAAACATCGAGGTGAACACATGGTCATGCCTATCTATTGAAAATAAAAAGAAACCTAGGTTGTCCTCCTAGTAGCCATGTTATTGTTGGAAGAGAAAAACAAAATGTTGCACCTAATAAGGTTGAAGGCATACTTACAAGCATTTATGTTCGGAAAAGAGAAGGTCCATGGAGGTGTTACCATCTTTTGTAGTTCTTCGTTGCCTTCTTCCGACATCTCCATGTATCGATGTGGCTTTGCTTTTGTCTTGATTTATCAATGCTCCTAAACTTCTGAATTTGATCTTGTATGCTTAATGGAGTCATTGGTCGCCCTTCTCTTCAATGTTGTCATCACCATCTCCTCTTTCTTGTTCTCATCATCTCGTTGCTGTCTCTTTTTCATGGATTTCCCCTCTGTCCAGAACAGAACGTATATTGAAATATAGCTCTATTGAAAAGTTTATGAAATTACCTTCCCAACGTGTGGTCATTCATCGAAAACGGAGTTCAAACAAGGGAGCTATGTCCGTTTTACTTCAGCGCTGTGTGCTGTCCAAAACTGATTTCAGGACGTGTTGCACTCGGTGATTCGGGCATAACCGCTTGTAGGAACCTCCGATTGTATTGATTCTTGACTTGTTGGAATCGTAACTTCATGGGACTTCGAAATATCTAAAAATATTCAGTGTTTTCCCTTCGAGACCATGCAGAAATTTGATGAGATCAATAGCTTCTTGTGCATTGATCCGGGGACATTGATGATCCTGATCATTCTATCTTCTAGAGCATCATGTTGCACTTCCGTGTTGAAGGTTCAGGGTCTTCCCCATGCTTAGCATTTTGCTAGGCATGGAAGAAGAAGAAAAAACATTTTTATCTTAGCCATCCTTCAGTTTTCTTATAGTGAGAGTCTTTATCTTGCCTGCAAGACGTTTTAAGCGCACATTCTACCACCAAGGTGACGGTTGGGAGTAGATAGAATTGCCAACAATCCAACAATGTTTCCTAGGACTCTCAATTTGTGGCATAATTAGTCTAATGAGAAATAAAAACCTAATGGGTGTTCGTGGTGCAAAGTGTGTATGCACATGAGAGGAAAGCATATAAACAAAGACAATGTTTTTACCTAGTTCTAAGCACCATGTTTACAACTAGGTTGCCGAATTTCTCCATAGCCATAAAGATTTATTTATCTAGGGTTAAAACACCATGTCTATCCCTAGATCAATAACTCTTATAGCATAAGAAAAACTAAGCGCATTGCAAAGCTTATAAACTAACCAATGCAACATGAAAACATATGAAAAGCTAGCAAGGTTTATCGAACTTAATGATGATGGTCCGCAATCATGTTTAAACACCACGTTTACACAAAATTGCAAATTGGAATATGCCACATGTGAAGCATAAACATGTAAAATTAAGCACTCATCATTAAGACTTATAAAACAACTAAGCCAGCTATATGCAAAACATGTATATGTAAAGAAAGAAACATCACGTCAATGACAAAAAGAAGTGCATGCAAGTAGATAAATATGAGCATGAAAATGATGGTGGTTCTAAAAAGAAAAATTAAACTTAGATTAATAGCCACAAGTTGATCATCATAAGATTGTGCCATTCTTTATTTTCTCTAAGAAAGGAATAAAAACATAAAGAAACGGGTTGCCTCCCGAGAAGCGCTTCATTTAAAGTCATAGAGCTCGACTTTCTCACATACCTTCATTTCATTGCATAGCCATGGCCCTTCATGCAAGAAGAAAAGTTATCAATGCAGCTGTAATTCACTTCCCATGTTGTGCTTGATCACTTATAGAAGACTTGCCCAAGGTATCTGACATCATCCCTTTCTCCTTTGTCACCCTTCGGTGCTGCCTTCACTCCACGAATTTTTCTTTAATGTCCAGAACAGAAAGTATACTCAAGCTCTACTCCATTGCACAGTGCACAAAATTTCCTTTCCAACGAGTCTTTATTTGCCCAAATCGGACACCGGACAAGAGAGTTACGTCTGTTTTACTTCGGCGATGAAATCTGTCCTGAAATTTCAGAACGTGCAACGCTCAATGTTTCCTCCATAACTCCTTGCACGGGTCTTCAAATTCGTTGGTTCTTGATGCGTTGGAATGGCAACTTGATGGAGCTTCTGATTATCTCATTTTCTTCATTTGTATACCTCTGAACTAGCTCTCAAATTGATGAAGACAGCAACATCCATCGCGGGATTTGGAGAGGTTGATGATTTATCTTGCAACTCTTTAGGCATGACTTCTCTTTTCATTATTCAAGCCTTGTCTACATGGTTAGTGAAAATCGGGCCTTTCCCAACATGTGCTTCTTTAAGGTCATTAGCTTGACCAAGCGCAAAGCATGATCAAGATTTACAAAACTTATTGTAAACATACGCGTCCATAATTAACACCACATGCGAATTGTAGCAACAAGTCAAGGTGTAAACAAAAGAGGCATATGTTTCATGCATAGCACTTAGTTCACCATTAGGCAAAGGTTCTTTAGGCGTGAGATTAATTGGTTCAAACATAAATGTTTCCTCTTTTTCATTCTCAAGAAAATCTAGCCTATCAACATGATCATTATTGGAACAAGGCATAGAATTTAAACTATTATTCATACTATTGGTCCAACATGAATATTTGAACATATCATCATTAATACCAATAATATCTTGAGATTTTAGTGTGTACCTTTGCCTCAGAGCTCCCTCAACAAGAGTGATCTTTGGTTCGTCTTGTAGCGTTGAAATCAAGTCAATCTCAACAAGTGGAGTTGTCTCTTCATCACCATCTTGCAATTTCTTCAACTCATCATGTGGAACATGTAATCCTTCAACTATGTACGCATTCATCTCTTCTTTGAAGTCTTCTTTATCAACCAAATCTTCATCTTCAAAGTCTTGTATGTTGCTTTCTTTATCTCCTGTGTACCACATGTCGTCAAGATCGCTCATCGTTGATTCACTCTTTTCTTCATCCTTGAGTGCTTCCATGTCTTGATTTGCTAGTGTGTAGGCTTCAATAGCACACAAGCTATAACCTTGTGGGGAGGGGCCTTCTTGGAGTACTTGCTCTATGTCAACTCCTTCCCATTCATCTTCTAGCTTGAGTCCTATCTTCTCCCATTTATCCTTCGAGTCACTAGGCTCGTCATGGTTGTACTCTTCTCTTTCTTCATCATAAATCTTTGAGTTGTCAAATCGGTCGATCCATCCTTCATCATCTTCTTCTCTTTCTTCTTCAAATATCTTTTGGATCGACTCTCCACTCATCTCTTGATCAAAAATGTCTTCAACTCTCTTGGCGACGTGTCGGTGTTCCTCCTTCCTTCGGTAGTTGATTAGGGGGGCAAAATCAACTTGAATCCAACCGGATTGATTGAACTCCGCCAATGGTCTAGCATTCCCCATACTTCGGCCTACATTCATGTTAGTTTCAACATTTTTAATATCCGAAATGACTTCTCTTACCTTGGGAAGTGGATCTTCAATTTCTTGTATGGTCGGTTCATCTTCCTTGACCTCCGGTTCATCTTTTTCAGAAAATTCAGCAAGCACCTTGGGCTTGCTTTTGTCGTTTTGCTCCTCCCGACAACGTCTTCGCCAATCTCGTTGCGTTCTTTTTCCATTACTTATCCTTTGTAAGATTTGTGCGGCTTCACTAATCGTTTTATCCATTAAATCACCGCCTGCACACATGCTTACAAAACGAGAAGAGTTAGGGGTTAGTGAAAAATAAAATGTATGCAACATCAAGTCACCGGAAAATCCCAAGTTCGGGCCTTGCTCGAGTAGGTTATTGAAACGGTCCCAAGCTTCATCATTTCCTTCATCTTCTCCTTGCTTGAAAATGAGCACTTGCCTCCTTAAGTCTTGGACCTTTTTTATGGGAAAGAACTTTGAAAGAAATTTCTTCACTAGCTCATCCCAATTTCCTTTTGCTTCAACAGATGCAAGTGTGTACCATCTTCGCGCTTCATCTTCGAGAGAGAATGGAAAAAGATTCCACTTGAACCAAGCGGCCGGAACTCCTTGTTGCACCGTGTTGCATATCATCGTGAATTCCTTAATGTGTGTATATGGGTTGTCATCCTCCAATCCTTTGAATGGGTTTGTCGCCACTAACTTGATGATTCTAGGCTTCACTTCGTAGTGCGTTGTAGCAAGCGCCAAATCTGATTTTTGCATCTCAATGTCCTCCATTGACGGCATTGCTAGCTCCCTTAGCGACATCTCTTCATCCTCCAAAGGTGAGGTGAACAAATCCATCTAGGCACTAAAAATAAAAAAGAAAAACACAAAAGGGTTTTTTTCTAGAAAACGAGGGTTAGATGTTAGTAATCAACAAAACTAATACAAGATTAAACGTAGCAAATTGGCTTGCTCCCCGGTAACGGCGCCAGAAAAAAGGGGCTTGTTGATGGTTGAAACACGTAACAACCTTCGATCCGCAAGCGTACGGACCTACACCTTTTCCACCACGGGGTGACCCCCAAGGTTCTTGTCAATCCGCGGAGTAAGGGGATTGCTAGCGCTTAACCAAGTACTAATCTAGTTGATGGAAAACCTTTGAGAGTGGTATTAATCTAAAGGTAAAGACAATCTAACCTATGTTAATCTAAGAAATCTAAGGTTAAACTAGATGGTGAGGGTTGGTACAAGAGAGAGATTAAGGTAGATAAGCATTCCCTCCCTAGGGTTTAGGATCTCATGAACATGCATCTACTACATGAAAAGGGTGTTGCCTTCACTAGCTTTATGGCGGTTATGCGGCAGCTAAGCCTTTTCCCTCCACCGTACTGTCACTACGCAAGGTAATCAAACACTTTCACGTATAACCGCATCTATACCTAAGCATCCATAGGGTTAAGCTAATCACCACGACTACCACAAACCCTACTAAGACCACATGTTGCGCAAACATATGTAAACAAAGCATTCGCGAAGCCATAGACCATAAAGCATCGATAGGCATAAGTTTCATGTATAGATTACATATCATGTATCCATCTAACCCTAGGGACGAATGGAGGCATTACCCCATCATCTTACACGGATTGAAGCACATAGGGGTGATGGAGACTCCGGAGAACGTCGTCGATGAAGATGGCGGTGATGAAGCTTGGGAACAACCCTAGGCCAGCAGCTTGGAGTCCTCCTCTTGCTTCCTTCCCTCCGCCGGTGATGATCCTTGCGACGAGCTCATCCAACTCTCTCCCTCATCTTGCGGCGGCGGTTTTCTGGTGAATGGCGTCGGTAGAATGATTAGATCTGAATGGTAACCCCCCTTTGGGCACCTAGGGGTTGAATTTATGCCTTTGGGGAGTCTTGGGACGTGCTCCACCTTGCCTTCCACGAGATCTTCCTTGGGAGAGAAGCCAACTTGGTTTCCATAAACTCAGTCTCGTCCAGATTTTCCTGATTCGCAGCCCTTCCTTGCCGGCACCATATCTCCCACATCCGGACTCCAAATAATACAAATTCGGTGTCCAGGTTCTGTGCCACGAAATTATCTCCAACTTTGGTATTCATTGCTTTCCTTGGAAACGAAGATAAGATCCCCAAAACAGCCTCCGAAGATAATCTGTCTGATTTCGGACTTGTCTGCGCAGCTGTCATTTCGGGGGCCATATCTCCTAGCTCATTGACCCGAATTGGGCCTTCCACATGTCCAAATCGAAGGTATCGTCGAGGGCCACAACTTTGGTAGTCAAACTTTTGCCATTAGAGGCCGTTTAAGTCTCCGAATCTGCACCGAAAGATCATGCTGTTCTGGGCTGCCAGAATATCTCTCGGGCTGAGTTGATCTCGTTGGTAAACCTCCTAGTCCCTAGAGTTTTACATGTTGATGCTTTGGTCTTTGATCCATTTGGAGTCATGTTCATCATGTGCCTTAACTTGTGTCGGGTTTCATGATCTTCTCATAAAGTGCTTGATGAACTTATCCCGAAAGTCTCCTCTTTAACGTTGATTTCCTGCATAAACAACAAACTCCAAAAACCACATGCAAGTGTGAACTTGTTACATAATTAGTATGCCTAGTGGCGGGTTAGTCATAATTCAAAGCTCAAACCAAAGTGTAACAAGTGCTCTTGGTTGACGAAAATCGACCGTCAACAACGACCTCCACTTCATCTGCTCCTACTTAGAGTGGCAAGGGCGTCAATTCCACAGCACGGAGCCGCCCCGCTGCGACGCCGCCAACGTCGACCCGTCAATGCCCGGAGCCGCTGGTACGTCACCGACGGATTCCTAGCCTCCTCCACCACTTGCAGAGTTGGACTCCGACTCCAATTCCGACTCCAACTCCGACACCTTTGCTCTGCGTGTCTTTCGGCGCACTACCAACACCTACGGGTGCCCTGTCTGCCCCAACCGTATGCACCGGTGGAGGAACCTGAATGAGATCAAGGACCACATCCTTGGGATGGCCAGGTCTGAGGCCCTGAGGGAGGACAACAAGAAGAAATGGAGCCGCCACCGCGTCCTGGCCAGAAACGAGGGATGGATGTAGATGGAGTGAGCGAGCCGCGCCAGTGGAAGACCAATGCCGATATGTTATCTGTGATGTTAGTTAGTATCTTTAGATTTCGTGGGAACATTGTCTTATGTATGTGAACATCATGATGTTAATTAGTAACTTTACATTTCCATGAAACATGGTCTCATGTGTTGTCCGGCCTGTTCGTGTTTCTAGACAAGAACATCCGCTCTTATTGTACTTATACATGATCGTGTTTCCTAGCTTGACACATTTTTTCGAATCGAGGGCATCCCCCATTTCCATTGCAACAACGGAAATACCGAACAAGTCACAGAACAGGGATAAAAGAGGAGTTCACTGGCCCTTGACTTGCCCTAACCTACATTGACTCAAGCTAGATTAGGACAACGATCGCCCCTAGGACTCCCAGGGAGAGTAAGTATCACTAGACAACGAGTCTAAACATCATCACAAGTTTCCAACCCAAAACATAGCACCACTAGACAGACCTACACCAGCATCTGCCAATCGCTTGATAATGTCAGTTTCCTAGCTTGACACATGATCTGGAGAAGTTGAAGATCAATATTGGATGATTAATAAGAAATAGCAATGTGATCGTTGCTCACCTTGACCAAATTCAAAACAAGCATGCGGTTATTGCCAAACATCCAAAACGCTAATGCATCCCTAACCCAAACCATGTTTGTGATTTTGGTTATCGTTTGTTTGTTGATCAATCCCCTTGTTTGAAGTTGTTTATGCTTTGTTTCCCTGACCATCTCTGTTCCTTGTCTCCCTATAAATGTTATCCTATTTTATCGCTCTCATAAACTATGAAATCATAGATCACCTTTGCCCAAAATCAAAACAAGCATCTTTTACAGGTCCTGAAATATTTGTCCTTTCTATATCTTTTTCTAGACCGAAACATCCGGTCTGTTAATGCATCCCATACCCGAACATCCGGTTTAATGGTAGTAAACAGTTCATCTCTGCATGTTGAAGTGCTTGTAAATATAGTTTGCTCCAAATTCACTAAGATTACAAATTTACATAGTTCTTTTCTTTGCAAAAGACCGTTACATTATTAGAGATCGAGGCGCCTCCTTGCATTAGCGTGATACAACTCCCGAAGAGACACCCCGACTTTCCCTGAAACTGAGATCTAGAGGAGGAGGGACCCATCAGTGGCGACGACGACGATGATGACTAGAGGGGGATCCAGCGACGACGACAACGACGACTAGGAGGAGGAGGAGGGATCCAGCCACGAGGTCGACGCGGGGACGAGGACGTGGCGGCGAGCAGGCAGCGACGAGGAGTAGAGATCCCTCCGCTCCGACAGTGACAAGGTCAGTGGCGAATCTAGGATTTGAGTTTATGGTATGCCGCTCTAAAAATGTCTTATACAATTCGGTAAATGCATTCTACCAACTCGGTAATAATTGTAAAATTAACAACAATTCAGTAATAACTGTAAAATTAACAATGTAATTTGGTATATTTGCTCGAGTTTATGCAATTAGGCCAAGCGAGCGTATGTAGCACACATGCGTTCAGATAATCAAGTATACAACATATGCGTGCGTATGCTTTTCTTTTTATATAAATGCATATAAATATACTTGTACTTGTGGGAATTGCAGGGTATGCCGTGGCTCCTTTGTATAAGTACATGTGGACATACTTAGCTGTTGATGGTATACATACTTAGCATTTCCCTTTAGATTGACTCTTATATTTGGTTTTGCTCTTGTTCCTATGTACATGTGCAAATTCTCTCCAAGTTGAATAAGTACCTCATCAGCAACAGAGGCAGCGTGCATCTTCCTCTTTAAAATGGTAAGGTCGCATTGCCTGAACTAATTTTTTGGTTACTAAATTTTGCATTTATGTTAATGGTTTACCAATAACCAATGATATCACAGTGGGCTAAAGTAGTTACTGTAATTCCCTTAACTATTAATTCACAGAATAAATCTGACGAGGACTATAGACCTGGGCCACAAGATGAAGAAGAGGGTTATGGCACTGCTAGTGCACAACAAGACCAGGTGGGTGGGGCTCAGCGCCGAGGCAGAGCGCCAAGGACATCCACAAAGTGGCCAAGTGACACAATGATAGTCACTGAGGTCGACATAGGGGGATGCCAGTACCATTGACTCAAAAGCGCAGGTTCAGGGCGCTTGCGGGGCTCGTTGCTAGACAAAAGATACCTTTGCACTTGCCAGAATTCAAAGAACTAAGCAATGATGAAAAGTGAGACTTGTTTGATAAGCATGTGCAGAAACACTTGAAGTTCCAGGAAGGCGTGAAACGCAGGCATTCAAGCTTTTCTGGAAGACGGCAGCCAAGGCATGGAGACAATTCATATTTCAGCTTAGGCGAGATTTTATCAGAAAAGGACTTGAGCTATTTACAAGGCACCCGTTTATCGTCCCGGAACAGTGGAAGAAGTTCATGAAACAGGAGGAAACCGAGCAAGCCTCATCTGTTAGTGTCAAGTTCAAAGAACACCGAAGCCGGAACACAAGCGAGCACAGCATGGGTCCAGCTGGTTATACTGTGAAACTAGAACAATGGGAGGAAGAGGACAGACAATTAGCTGCAGCTTGTATCCCCAACCCATATGACGCCTACCTTGACGATCGTTCCAAGAATTGGCTGCGAGCAAGGAGTAAGCTAGTGATTAAAGACCGTGTTGTCGTCATAGTGTTCAACAACAAAGAGGCAGAAAAATTGGCTGCAAACATCAAGGAGAAGATTGCATGTGTAGAATCTTCAGGAATGGCAGGGCAGAGGGAGTATGATGTGCTAAGTCAGTGCTTGGGCCGCCCTGAACAACCAGGTCGCGTGCTTGGTGTCTCCAGCTACCAGGCCTGGAAGTATGCATGGCCTCAGCACGCTTCCATGTACAGGAAGAGGAAGAGGACGAAGACCGACGCATCAGTTGATACAGAAAAGATAAAGGAACAAATCAAGCAAGAACTGGTGGCTGAGATGCAGATGCAGAACATGCAGATGCAGAGGTGGTGTTGTCACGAGATGGTGTTGTCACCAGTGTCCAATCGCGTAAGCCCTTCACCCGCCACACTGAAGAGCAGCTGTGCGTCCGCAGATAATGTAGGTTTGATCGATGGCACTGCAGAGTTGGTGACGGAGGTGCGCTGTGACGATCGTACACAGGAAGACCTTATAGGCATGTTGACTGAACCCACACACTGTGGCCTATGGATCACGTGGAGGGGTCTTGAATGTGAGGCTGCAATTGGTCTTGTTCATCCAGAGCAGACTACGCTACAAACAGTCCCGATTCATGAAGACTGTATTGTGGTTGAAGTGCTCACTGTATATACTATCTTTGCGAATGAACTGGTGGAATACCCTCCTAATGACGAGGTGATGAAACTCGGACAAGCTAAAGGACAGAGGTTACAGTGGAGAAGGTGTCGGATTGACATTAAGGGAGCACCAACATGTAAATCTCGTTCACAGGCTATGGTAGAGATTCCTTGTAGTTCACAGAGTACGGTACATGTTCCTTCCTCACATGGTTCCCCACATCCTCCTCCTCCTCCTCCTCAATCCCCACATCCACAAGACGTTCCATTCGGACCTCCTCCTCCTCGTCCTGAAAAACTTGCATCCCCACCTCCTCGTCATCCTGAAAACACAGAAAAACTTGCATTCCCACATCTGCAAGATACACCAAATATTCCATCCCCACCTACTACTAGTCCTGAAAAAACAGAAAAACTTGCATCCCCACATTCGCAAGAGACACCAAATATTCCATCCCCACCACCACCACCTCCTTCTCCTCCTCCTCCTCCTCCTCCTCCTCATGAAACAACAAAACCTACACCCCCAAACGGAAGTGCTCAAAACAATCATGCCAAAGCAGGTACATCTGGGCCTAATACCTCTGTAATAGCTCCTGGTGAGACACCACTGTTACCAGTCAACCAGAGTGATGTGTTGGCTGGTGCTGATAAATCTGTCGACGACATTTCGAAGAAAGTTGTAGGTACATCTAGGCCCAATGCCTCTATAATAGCTCCTGGTGAGACACCACTAGGAAAGAAAGCCCTTGAGAAACCTTCAGCCATTTCAAATCAGCAAGGAAAGAAACTTGCCGAAAATAAAATCTCTACACCACGTACAGCAGGCAAGAAATCTCTTGAGAAACCTTCAGCCATTTCAAAGCTGCAAGAAAAGAAACTTGCCAAAAATAAAAGCTCTACACCACCTACAGTAGGCAAGCAAGCCCTTAAGAAACCTTCTTCAGCCATCTCAAAGCAGTAGGAAAAGAAAATTGTTGTAAATAAAACCTCTAAGATGCCTACTAGAAAGCGATTTGAGAGAAACACTGAGAAGCATCCTTGGGCTATGACTAACCCAAAGCAATCTGAGAGAAACACCAAGAAGAATCCTTGGTCCATGAGTAACCCAAAGCGATCTGAGAGAAACACCCAGAAGAATCCTTGGGCTATGGTTAACCCAAATTACAAATTCGGAAAGAGGCTTCTCAGTGATGATGATCTCAAAAAGGCTGCTCCTTGTACCAGAAAGCTCCACACATTCTACATGCAACGTGGTAAGTCAGGTGATGAATCTTCGATTATGGTCGCACTTCGGCCCGGGACCAATGCATGGCCTAAGAGAGGAGACGAATCGTCAAACGGACTCGAGCAGATACCTGTGCAACTCAGTGATTTGTATGATCTCTTCAACTTGAATGCTTTGGATCTGACACTTCTCCGCTGCTTCATCCTGTAAGTTGCTTCAAAATTTAATCTGCTTCTCACTAATCATTCTCTATCGAAATGTGCTTTCTGCCTCACATCATCTTTACCATGTATTTTGCCTCCTTACACTTTGTTTTTTCTTACTAATAGGAATATTGCTGTAGAAGTTGAGAAGACGGGCGCTGCAGTTGGCTTCCTTGATCCTGAATGCCTTTGCTCGACAATGTTGACCAGCACGGATGACACAATTGCTTTCTCTGTGTCCTATATGCACAGTGCCTTCAGACTATATGCTAAAAAGAAACTCATCCTTACCGCTTATCTCAGTAGGAACCACTGGATTGCAGTGGCGATCATTCCGAAGCAGCAGAAGGTCTACTATCTTGATTCATTGAAGAGAGTTAAGACTGATACTACCCCTTTCGAACAAATCATTAATGAGTAAGTTAGTTCTTTCTTAACCTGCGGACGTTCCTCAACAAACTGTGCAGAGTATATTAATTAATAGTGCCCTAACCATTGTTGCATGTTTCGTTGTAGGGGTTGAGAACGTTGTTGACGGTCGATTTCCGTCAACCAAGAGCACTTGTTACACTTTGGTTTGAGCTTTGAATTATAACTAACCCGTCACTAGGTATACTAATGATGTAACAAGTTCACACTTGCATGTGATTTTTGGAGTTTATTGTTTACGCAGGAAATCAACGTTAAAGAGGAGACTTTCGGGATAAGTTCATCAAGCACTTTATGAGAAGATCATGAAGCCCGTCAGAAGTCAAGACATGAAGTGAACACAACTCCAAATGATCCAAGGACCTAAGCATCAACACGTAAAACTCCGGGGACTTGGAGGTTTACCAACGAGATCAACTCAGCCCGAGAGATATTCTCGCAGCCCAAGACAGCATGATCTTTCGGTGCAGATTCGGAGACTTAAACGGCCTCTAATGGCAAAAGTTTGACTACCAAAGTTGTGGGCCTCGACGATAGCTTCGATTTGGACATATGGAAGGCCCAATTAGGGTCAAGGAGCTAGGAGATATGGCCCCCGAAATGCCAGCTGCGCAGACAAGTCCGAAATCAGACAGATTATCTTCCGAGGCTGTTTTGGGGATCTTATCTTTGTTTCCAAGGAAAGCAATGAATACCAAAGTTGAAGATAATTTCATGGCACACAATCTGGACACCGAATTTGCATTATTTGGAGTCCGTACGTGGGAGATATGGTGCCGGAAATGAAGGGCTGCGAATCAGGAAAATCTGGATGAGGCTGATTTTATGGAAACCAAGTTTGCTTCTCTCCCAAAGAGGATCTCGTACAAGTCAAGGTGGAGCACGCCCCAAAGCACCCCAAGGGTATAAATAAAACCCCCTACACACCCCAAGATGGTTACCCATTCATATCCATCCACAGGAACTCGGCGAAACCTAGGAGAGAGCGACGAAGGCAGACGACGGCCGCCACGAGTCCTCGAAGTTGTCTAGGAGATGGCCTAGGCCTACCCTAGCCGCCATGGCCGCCTTGCATGGTTGAGCCATGGCGGAGTTCCGGAGCTAGTTGAGGTCATCAATGGTATGTACTCGGTGGAGATGATCTAAACGCATTTATTATGTGAGTAAAGTACTTCATGTCATCCGATCTTTTAGCGACTCGATTCCTCCTTTTATGATTTTGCTCTCGCTTGGCTATGCTTCATCTTCAATCTATTCTATAGGTAGATTGCTTAGGGTGCTCTTGTAGTCATGGTGGCTAGAGATGCATACCGGATCGACCAAGTGTTTTCAACTTGTTCTTCTTGAACTCGCCCTAGGCTAACCCACATGAATAGGAGTGCGTTGTGACAGGACGGTGGCTCCAAAAGGCGGGCGTCTTCGGAATCGGACCGGAGGATAGTAGTTTAAAGATGGCTTTGGATAAGATGCATGTCGCGCTTGCTCTTTTGGCTAGAGCTACAACTAGAAGACGATAGGCCTTAGTTTCCCTTGCTTGCTCCTTACCTTGTCAACGTTCATGGATGCGATCAACCTTATGCTATAACTATATATCTTTAAGGTTTATCTTCTTATGCAATCAATGCTTCGTGTTAGGTTAGATCGATAGGTTAGATGGAGAATCCTGGGAGTTTGCTTCTGATCCTTGGATTGACAAATCTAGGGAGGACCCTCCTTGGTGAAAAAGGCACCAAGTCACCCGTAGGCTTGCGGTGAACTTGAGCACGGTTTTGAACCGTCAACAAACGTTACTGCGGCAAAAAGAAGTTGCGCCTTAGCACCTCGGAACATGTCAAAGATGTTAAGGTACATACCACTTATTTCCTTCCTGTGGAAGCTAGTACAAAAGCTTGAGTTTATTTCTTCTCGATCACCACTATTTTTCTTTATACATTTATTGCAGTGCCACCAACAACCTGCTGAATCCAAACTCTGCGGCTTCTATTGTGCCTATCACATGCTTAAATTAAAAGATAGAGGCCCAGGTATGGAGGTACTTTCTTGGGATCTTCATTTGTAAAACCTGCAACTGAGCACAGTTCTTGCTTATTAGCACTGCACATGTTTGGTAACCACCTATATATGTGTGCTGACTGGTGACATTGTTGTATCCAGAGATTAGGGCTAGATGAGCATCCTCTCCACAAATCTACGCTGGTCTATGTTCGTGAAAGAATTGCCACATTCCTCATGGAACAGGTGATCACAGTCGGAGGAAAATTTCATGCTGATGAAACTGTGTGGGCTCATATTATACATGGTGACTAGGAAATTTTTGCATTCCTCCTTGTCCATGAATTTTGTGATATTGTTGTCAAGCTAGTTAACTATGGCTGTGATATTGTTGTGAAGCCAGTGATGCTTCTTTACTTGTGAGATGATGATGCTGAATTTTGTCATATGATGCATGTGAATTATGTAGATTTATGTGAATTTGGATGCTGGATCTAATTTCTGTGAATTTAGTCATATCCTGGCTGGTTCCAGGATGTAGCCCCTGATGGCTGCCAAATCTTGGCTGGTTCCAGGATGCAGCCGGCAAGTAGGCAGCAGGTTACTGTAGGGGTGGCCTACGTATCTGTAACGGGCGTTAATTAAAGCTCGTTACAAACACTGACCAGTGAGTAACGGGCTTCATTCGGAACGCCCGTTACAAACATGCCAACAATGTAACGGGCAGCGTAAAAGCCCGTTACCAATACTGACCGGTGGGCCCCAGAACTTGGCCCGTTCGTCAAGACAGAGGAGACGCAGGTTCACAGCACGTGTCTCCGATGTTGATTTCACAGTAACGGGCTCTGTTTTGGTGCCTGTTACCAAAGTTCCCTATGGGCCTAGAGAAACTGTCATTTTCACGTGACCGGTGACTAGTTGTGGTAACAGTTGTTGTTTGATGCCCGTTACGAATCCTAGTTGTGTTGAGACGCGCGTGAAATAGACGCGTCTCATTTCGTCGAGATATCAGAGACGCAGGTACACAACACGCGTCTCCGATGTGGTGTTACTGTAACGGGCTCTGTTTTGGTGCCCGTTACCAAAGTTCTCTGTGGGCCCAGAGAAACAGCCATTTCACGTGACCGGTGGCTAGTTGTGGTAATGGTCATTGTTTGATGCCCGTTATGAATATGTGTTATCAGTAACGGGCATTTGCCCGTTACCTTTCTTGGCTCATTTGTAACACTTGATCGGTAACGGGCGCTTTGCCCGTTACGAAAGGCAATCTATGCCCGTTACCAAAGTGAGTTTTTCACGTAGTGGTACATGATCGACTCGGAAGCCGGGTCAATGAAAAGTCAAACAATCGGCTGGAAGAGATGGTCGATTCTCTGGTCCCTGATCAAGATATCATGTGCCGAGCTCCTGAACGTCGACACACTCTACAACTGGATGGGGAGTCGAGCCAATCATACAAGAAGCCTAATCCACAATGGTGTCTAGATGGCTTGACCAAATCCCAGAAAAGGAGAGTCCAGCGCTTACGTCAGCTCGAACATCAAGAACAAGCAGAGAGACACGTGCTGGACAAGAAGAAGGTTCGATCTAAAGTTTGGCTTCCCAAGCCCAAGGCTGATGATGAGAAGGATGACAAACCACAAGCTGATATAAATATGGTTGTCCTTCTGCCAAAAGAGTTCATGGCTCTAGTTAATTCGGATGTGTCCGATGAAGAACTTGGCATGGCTCAATTAACACTGGAACCTACACAAGCTATCTTTGAGAAGCCAGATGATGAAAAGAGACAACACTTGAAGGCTTTGTTTCTCAAAGGTTTTGTCAATGGCAAGCCAGTCACCAGGATGCTTGTGGATGGAGGAGCAGCAGTCAATCTGATGCCATACACCATGCTACGCAAGATTGGGAAGTCTGATGAAGATTTGACCCAAACCGACATGATGCTGGTGGACTTCGAAGGCAACATCTCTCCGGCTCAAGGTGCAATCTGCGTGGAACTCACCATCGGCAGTAAGACCCTTCCAACCGCTTTCTTTGTCATTAAAGGGAGGGGATCTTATAATTTGCTGTTGGGTCGGGATTGGATACATGCCAATTGTTGCATACCATCTACAATGCATCAATGCATCATCCAATGGATCGGAGATTCAGTGGAGATGGTCAAGGGAGAAACCTCCTTGACAGTGGCAGCTACAGAAGCACAAGGATGGACCTATGATCGACTGAGCTGCATATCTAGAAAAGCATGGGATACCAAGTATCTCAAAGTGTCCGATTTCGGACTAAAGCCGGTTCAAGCAGTCGGCTCTGATGACAAGACTTAATGAATCAGTTCATTAAAGACAAAGGAAAGCTTGGGTGTGGAATCACAACAGTCGATGAATTGGTCGCCCAAGTATATCAATAGTCGTATGAGCTGATTGTCGTATGGAGCCTATCGGCCGATTGGATTTTCAAGCTATCGCCGATTGCAAATGTAATTGTTTCTAGTAGAATAGCCAATATCTGTAAAGAATCGCCTTTAGTACAAAAAATGTAAAAACCGATGTACAAAATTAATATATTCGGTTGTGGCCGATACACATATCGCCCTCAGAATAAGATCATTGTATTTTCATTCCCTCTGTTTTGGATTACAACAATGATATTACAACTCAGATCTAAAGATTACATGCGTTCTCAAGAAGTTACAAGGGGTGCGTTTTCCTATCTCCAGTATGATGAGGATATTGAATCGATGAACGGGAGAAGGACACAGCGAAGAGGAAACGAAAGACTAAGATCTTCACCGGATTCTGTAATCTTCCGCCGAAAGGAGTCCGAGTTGATGACCAAGATGGCCGTTCCTTTGCACGCTCCTCCGCTGATAAATGTGTACCAAGACACCCTACCTTGCTCCTTCCCCTAAAGCCAGATCCTCATAAGGATTCTTCTAGCTATAGTGCCTCCTGGCTTTTCGAAAGGAGACGAAGAAGAAGAGGGGTCACTACACTATTTCACAAGAAGTCTTCTAGCCATGAAAAGAAGAGAGGAAAAGGGAATAGTCATACAACAAGAGTCTATAATTTATCTGAGTAGATTGCGCCATGGCCGATGGGCGTGAGTTTTGTCCACCAAACTTCAGGCCTATTTATAGCCCCAGGTGACAGAAGAGATAACTACAAGAGGGAATTGAAAAGGGGAAATGAAGGGCATCCGATGCAGTCAAAGCAAGAACAGTTTCCCCGTGAAAGTCTCAGACTGAACAATGGGCAGGCATGCAGTGATGTGTTTCCCGAAAATCAGGGGCTGGCTTTGAAGATGGATTGAATAACAATGTGTGGCCCCACTCTGTACTCCAGAAGAGGAGACTATCAGGATTCCCCTCTCTCAACATTTCCAGCAACAACGACAAGCTTTGATGCATCATTTGAATGCAAGAACACTTCAAGAAGAAATTTGTCAAGGAATGGGAACGGTTGCATTTTCCTGGATGCACTCTAGAAGAGGTTTGCCTCTCATTCATAAACGGGAGCTAATTCGATTCATACTCGGAAGAATATGATGCCACATGAGGAGCAAGTCACATTTTATAGCAAGGAAGCCATCACCAGGAAATAGTACAGTCAGATCCATCAATGCCCATAAGAGATAATGATTTTATTCATAAATGAGCCGATTGCATCGGCTGATAGTACGTCAAGATTCAAAGGAGGCTCTTTGCCTTGTCTAGCTCTGCTCTAACTTGGGCTATCTCTTCACCCACGCGATCCAGTTCCTGAAGAAGAGCAGTCCTCCTAGCTTCAAAAACTTCTAGCTTCTTCTCATCGTTTTCAATCACCAGGCGAGGACCGCGTTCTTGTTTAGATGGTTGGGATGGTCGATTTGCACCAAAGGCATTGATGCTCGACACGATCCTTTCCACGGTATCACGATTTGGAGACTGAGAAAAAAGGAAACATCAGGGAAGGGACCATGAAAAATGAAGCAAATCAAAGAAAAACCGACCTGATTCATAGAGGAAGAAGAAGAGGAGGCCATTGCAAAAGGAGTACGGTTCAAAGGGCAAGAAAGATCTAGACATCTTATAAAGGCCGATTGGAGCGTTCGGTCAAAACGATTAATACGGAGCATTGGAAGTTGGCCAGTAAAGGCCAATTACAGTTCAGAAAATTACAAATAAAAGATTAAACTATGCCCAAAAGATGGATGGCATTAATGAGATCCAGGCGCAGCTGGTCAACTGCTTCTATCTCCTGGCGATCGGCATCAGCTGCTCTTGTTCACGTAGAACTTGGGCTTGACGTGTAGCAGAATCGCTCTGCTCTCGCATGGCAGCAATGGTGCCTGGAAGATCTGCAAGCTTTTGCTCTTCAGTCGCCAAGTCTTGCTCAACTTGGCCAAGCTCCTTCATCAAATCAACACGACACCTCTTCAGACGATCAATGATGTTGACAATGTCAAGACGAGAAGAAGCTAGGAATTCAATTCTATTATCGAGATCGGCCATACTGCTGTCTAGGCTCTCCCTGTCCTGGGTAAGTTGCTCTTGGCGTTTCCTTTCATCCAGCCAATCTTAGGCTTCCTGGACTATGAGCTGCCGATTTTCAATGAAAGCGACTTGGAGCATCTTCTCCTTGAGATCTCTGGGCAACTGGCTTTGGATCTGTTTGAAGATAGTCCTGATCGGCTCAGCATCTTGCACGAGTTGGCCGATGTCCTGGTTCAGTAATGGAAGCACCTCGATCAGCCTAGCTTTCACATCATCTGGGAGAGCAGCTGCTGATACTCCCTGAACAACAAGAGGCAAGGTTGGTGGAATCTGCAGAGAAAGTAAGAATAAGCAAAAAAAGAATTGAAGAAGAAATCTGAGAAGATCAAGAAATTTACCTCTGCACCAGAAGTTGTCTGCACTCCAATGATCGGATTTTCAGCCGATTTTGATTCAGGGATCTCAATAATTGGCAATTGTGATTGATCACCAGTGTCCTGCTGAAGGTCATCCAAGGACTTATCATGAATCTCAATTGGCGTCTCAACGACATCCTGGAACAAAGACAAGGAATTAAATATAGGAAGAATGAGAAAAAACATTAATAGGGATTCTACCTCAATTGGTTTTTAAGTTTGAAGATCGACCCGTTCAGGAGAATGCTGGGGATGACCACCAGAAGCATCTAAGACATCAGCCTTTTGATGAGTTTCAGGCTGCTCGGTTGACGAAATCAAAACATCATCGACCGGAATCTCTTCCACGGTCTTGTCTTGACCAAGGTCAGCAGTGGTGGTTTGTTCTGACTGACCGATTAATCCCGAAGACTGCGAAGAAAGAATGATCAGTAAAAGATACAAAAAGGAAAAGGGAATGTTGAAGAAAGCCAGTAGCTCAAAAGCGCCCACCAACTTTCTTACCATGTCAGGAATGCTAACGACCACAGTGTCAATCTTCTTCTTTGTTCTGCGGTAAAGAACTTTGCTAGTTACACCTTTTCTCTTGAGAGTCGACAGGGGTAGATTATCTGGAGCAGGATTTGTCTTGGGACCCTGCATGACTGAAGAAATTGCAGGAGCGTTGTAGCCGATATACGGTAAAGACCTCGGCGGCTAATAACCAATCGGCTTGCCACTTTTGCTTTTAGCAGGCAGCTCAGAAGTGTCAGGCTGAAGGAAAGGGAAGACAATCAGGACATATTAAAAGTACATGTTGGAAATGCACAAAGCAATCAAATGAGAAAGTACCTCATCAGCCGATGCCACATAATCAGGATCTAGCTTCTCACAGTAAATTTTGGGGGACACACAGAAAAGATGGTCGCACCATTCTGCCCACCAGATATTGAAGAGAGGAGAGGTAAAACTGGAAAATTTCCAAGTATCAAGATCAATAGTGGAAGAATCAGGGACTAAATCCAGCAGACGCCGATAGTGGGTGTCGCTAGAGATAACCTCCCGTGGTTTGATCAGATTGGAGAAGTAAAGACCAATCGGTAGTTGACCAAACCCCAGCTGACGAGCACTCACTGAAGAATTGTAAAATTCATAAGTGGCTGATGAATCTTTCCCAAAAATGCAGGATGGAGGAAGTCCTGGTTTGATCATCTCCACAAAGACCATCCTGTTTTCATCATCCCCATGAAGGTCGTCGAAGCTAAAAATAATCTCGAAATTGGTATTATCATCCCTATATGCAAACTAGATAATGGAACCTGGAGTAAAGCCGAGATAGAAACTCCTGAAATGTTCTGCTATACGGGATGGAGTCTTCTTATGACTTGGAAATACAGATACCGCCTCTCAAAAGTTCATGCATCGGCGCTTAACAATCGGGACACCATCTGGCTGGTCTCCTGGAAAACGCATATCAAAAATATTTTGTTCCAATCTATCTCGAAGGTGAAGATTCAACCACATGTTGATAAACCACCAAGGACCTCCCGGAGTACCTATTGGGGAATTAGTTGACAGGCTAACTGCCACTTGATGAAGGAGATTATACACTGCCCCCAAAAGGTATTTGCCAAGAGGAATGGAAGACCCAATAGCTAACCGTTCGGCTACGATCTGATAATTGGAGGTGGGGCCAAAGGATTTGCCATAGAAGACAAATTTTTCAAGCCACATATTCAGGAAAGCCACATGTTCTCTGTCAGTTACGGTGCTGTCTTTCATGTGCTCAGAAATATATCCTGAACAGCCACCCACATTCTTAGTTTTCAAACGGTGGGAAAGTTTGAGGTCACGGCAACTAAAGAGGGCATCCGAGGAAGAAATGTCCTAGCCAGTCAACAGAAGAACATCAGCCAAAGTTGGAGTCATCACCCCGTGACCAAATAAGAAGGCATTAAGCGCATCAGACCATAAATAAGAAGCGGCTATTAGGAGAGACTCATTTCGGGACATATCAGACAAAGACAGGGTAATGCATTGATTGATCTTATACTTCTCCCAGAAACCCCTATTCTTGGCAGATACCCTACGATACCAATTTCTCCACCCTTTGGCGTACCCCGTCCAAGACCTAAAGCAACCATCCCAATCGGCCAAATTCAGGGAAGCATATTTAAAAGGGATTCGGCTAGTTTCAAAGTTAATCATCTCAGTGGGGTTGACACCACCCATTGGTCCAAGAAAAGTGAGCCCAGGCTTGTCATCAACAGGAATAGTGAGATTAGATCTAAGTTCCTGAAGAAATTAAATGAATCTAGGCTTCAGGTAAAGCAGTACGGTGGCATTTAGGAACAAATAAAAGCAAAAGAACAGGAGAAATACCGGGGGAACTGAAGAAAGAGACGCCTTTGGAGGCGCAGAGGCAGAATGAGAACCTCCGGCAGAGACTGAAGACGCCATGAATCAGCAAGAACTCTGAAGCTTAGGGTTCGTCGCCTGAAAGCTTGAGCTATTGGAGCAATGAAATTCGGGGGAAAAGAAGAGTCGAGGTAGTTGTATTTATGGCCCCTAAGATTTGTTTGGATTCTTCGGCCGACTTCGAATCAAGAAAGATAACCGATTCGAGAAAATTTCGGAGCAAAAAGATTATTTACTCCGAAACTGAGGGGCATGTGTTGACACCGTTTTTTGGAAAAACAGGTCAAAAGGATAAGAAGGAGCAGCCGATGAAGAATCGAGGCAATCGGCCGATTGAAGAGAGAGAAGGATGGTCAACAGGACCCGCTAATGGTCAAAGGAGCTCAAATCTGTCGATTGGCCAGCGGGTCAAACCGATCGATCGATGGTCAAACGGAGGATCGGCGGATGGAAAGAAAGAAGGCGGCAATCGAGAAGATACGCCAAAAGGAAAGTACGGCGAAGGCGGGTCAATCCACGATTGACAACGGGTCAAGAGTCAGTTTTTAGAGAGTTTTTGACTCCTGTGAGAGTCCTTTTCTATTTTTAGAAGTGTTTGTTTTCTTCAGATGCAAGTAAACAGTGCCGTAATTGTTGACGCAAAAATAGGAAGTCACCCTTGCGCGCGACACACGTGACTCCCCGGTCTGTAGCGAGGCATGTCAGCCAATCTGACCTGTTGATTGACAATGGAAAATCGGCTGGAGAACCGATGGCCTTTTGATAAAATCGTAACAGCTAGGTAGCCGATACGGGACAGAACAGATCAGCTAGATCAGCCGATATGATGACGTAGGCGGAGCGTAAGCTACCAGAGGTAACTTAAACAGAGATACGTGAGCAACACTTGAAACAGATCTAGACGGCTATATGATAATTAAAGTAATAATGATAATGCGATAAAGCCGACAGAAAGCAGTCTCAAGCTGGATAATTGGTGATAAAAGCTAGAACAACAAGAATTAAGATAAAACTTGCTAATCTAGCTGATATCGATAAATTGTGAATAAATCTAGACGAAACCACAGCGATGCGCCCGGTGGTTAAAGCCTAGAAATTACTCGGTAAAGCGGAACTCACTAGCAAGCCGGAGTTCGAAGCGATGCAGCCCGACGAGTTTGCGAGAACTCGTGAAAGAGAAAAAGGTACAAAGGCGAAGTCGCCGAAAAGTAGATGCGATAAAGTAGATGCGATAAAGTAGATGCAAGAATTGGTAAAGGGGTGCCCGGAGGCGGTTTTGATATTGATCATGTGATAATTTACAATGAACGCATACCCTTTATATTTATAGGGCTGCTGGACCTAAGATCTGGCGTGCGATGCACGCAAAAGAAAGCAAACTCTTGACTAACTGGGACTAAGACTCGCATAGGACTTCCCTAACACAAAATAACTAAATTAAAGGAATTACTAAGATACACGGACTCCCTCTTTCCTTGTGCAGAATCCTTCTCAGTTAAGCTTTGACGTACATGCATAATCTTGGACTCCTTTCTCAGCTTTTGGTCCATGTGCATGGTTCGGCCAAGCCAAGGCATTAGGAAATATTATTAATTCCTAACAGGCCGAATACAATTACGTAGCTGGCCACAACTTAATCATAGTCAAGCACGTACCAACCTTTTCCTTCTTTAAATATTATATTCTCTGCCAGCTAATCACAGGAGGTCCCGTGTTTGCATGTACTCCGTCTATCGGCCGATTTATTTCTTCTTTATCTGGCCGATCTCTGCCGCAAGCTGCCCTCCTCTGTTTTTCCCCTGCCGATCAGTCTGCCTGCCGATTGCTCCTGCATGCCATTGCCATTAGCTGACTCTGTATGCACATGGTGCCCTGCAGCTTGTATCCTCCTTTATTCTGCTTATCCCTCATGACGTCACTTCTTCCTTTCTTCTTTATTTTAATCATCTCTTGCCAACCAATCACATGAAGCCTGCACGTGAAGGACAGCTTCCTATCTGGCCGATCAAGCCATTGCATCGGCTGTTGATTTCATCGGCCGATTCACTCCAATTTTCTCCTCTGCTTCTCTCTGCCGATCATCAGGCCGATTTATTCCTCCCCTGCTATAATCTTGCTTAATCACCTTCACATGCACGTCCAGGTTCCTTCGTAATTAATAATCAATTTGGCCGACACACTAATCGTGTGTACATTATGCAAATAAATCTTCATGACTCATGCAACACCCATATATTTGCGAATTTATCGAGTCGTCTCCTCATTGGCAAAATCATCGAGTCATCCTGTGCCTGTTCTTTCTGCCTCCTTTTGACGCCGGTTGATACGTGCCAAAAAACGGTGTCAACAGTAATCGGTTAGGAGTCGGGTTGTCCTCAGGACATAAATAGCGACCCTGCGTGGTCGGCAAAAAGTGTACACACCAGTATCAAACAAACCGCCTCCGGGCAAACCCTTTACAATTTACAGCATCTACTTTACAGCATCTACTTTTCGGCGACTTCGCCATTGCGTTTTTTCCTTTTTCTACAACGCCGTCCTTCAAGTTCGTCGGGCTGCATCGATCAATCTCCGATAAGCTTGTGAGTACCATTTTACCGAATAACCCTAGGCTTTAACCTCTGGGCGCATCGCTGAGGTTTCGTCTAGTTCTTTATTCACCCCTTACCGATACTAGCTAGATCTGCAAGTTTTTGTACCAATTCTTGTGGTTTTTAGCTATTATCACATATTTATCCAGCTCGATCTAGATCTTATCGGCTTCTAACATTACAGCCGATTCCGACCTACTTGGGTTGCTGGCGTCACGATCGGCTGATTTCAGCCGATCTCTTATCCACACCCTCGCGCCTCGGTCGCTCTGGAGCCGGCCGATCCCGCTTACTCGTATCGGCCGATTGGCTGGTACACGTGTCGCTAAAAGGCCATCGGTTCTCTAACCGATCCCTAATATTTTCCATTGTCAATCAACAGGTCAGATTGGCTGGCACACCTCGCTACAAACCGGGGAGTCACGTGTGTCGCGCGCGGAGGTGACATCCTATTTTCTCGTCAACAGGGTCACAACAATTTGGCAAAACTCAATGGGTCACTAGCAAGCATATGTAGAATGTTTATACTTTTGATATCGACATATGTCTTTGGTAGGTGATATGACCATTGAGGAACTTGTCTTGCTTTTATTTTCTCAAAAAGAAATCATCTGAGTTTCTCACCATAATAGGAGATAGAGCAAGATCAACGTTGTCGCACCATATCATACTGGTCAACACCCTAGGTTTGGTCATAAGCATTTGCTTCCCACAAAGGTTTAATTCAGGCTCATGTTTCAAAATATACCAACAAATTCAACTGCTCATAGAGTATAGAGTTGTATGCTAGGTTCTTGCAAAGTTTTAACATAGCAACTATTCATCATTTCCAAAATGAGGGTGTATAGACAAGATTTCAAGTGCACATGGTGAGAGTGAACTAAGCAAATGGTTTTGTTATTTCCTCTTATTTAACTGCAATGAACAAGATGTTGAAATTGGACTAAATGGGCATACCTTCTCTGATCTGGTTTCTGGTTACCTGATTGACACATCCTCTATCTTGGTGATCAGTGGAACACTTGGAAGCTTGATTCTGAATTTGCTTGTCAATCCTGTGAAATTTCATAGGTGCGGCCGTACCTGTTGGTTCGGCCCGCCCTACTACTTTTGCTCCAAGTGTTCACTTCCCCTCCCGCAAGTGTTCTGCACAAAAACTTTGTTGAGGGGAGGTGCGGAGGTTCGGCCGTACCACGAAAACTTTCCAAAACAAACCCTTGCTAGTGGTGAAACTTCAACTCAAAACTTGAGCATGCTCGATGCTTGAAAACTGTCTTCTTCTCTCTCTCTCTCTCTCTCTCTCTTTAAGATAGAAAGATAACTAAACAAGCCAAACAAAAGAAACAAGCGAAAATCAGCTGACTGATCTTACCTGGTATCAGGGGGTGAGACCTGGACAGATCCGCAAGGGGGCGACCCAAGTGATTGTAGGTTAATTGGAGGGGATCGGGAACTAAGAGCGTAGGTGGTAGTTCGCGTGTGGAACTCGGAACATGGCAAGAATGGTGATGAACACGAGGGTTTAGACTGGTTCGGGCCTCCGGAGAGTGAAACCCTACGTCCAGTATGGGGTGGAATTATGCGTGGAAGGGAAGTCCCCTCGAATGGAGCTCTAGGCCGCCTTATATGGTCAACAGGCTAGGACTTCCATTCGAGGTCGGTGGACCCTCATCGGGGTCGGTTACAAATCAGGAAGGCCATCTGCCTTGATTACAGGGGGAATCCCGCGATCTGCGGACCTACCGGCGACGCCAAGCCACAATCTAGTAGCTCATCTTGTGTTCCAAGCCAGGCGGATCCTTCGGGATCTGGATAAGGTCTTCTGGAGTCTTCCAAGGTCGCTGGGGTTGAGGATATGGTGAGCTACTAGATCGTGGCTTGGTGTCGCCGATAGGTCCGCAGATCGCGGGATTCCTCCTGTAATCAAGGCAGATGGCCTTCCTGATTTGTAACCGACCCCGATGAGGGTCCACCGACCTCGAATGGAAGCCCTAACCCGTTGACCATATAAGGCGGCCTAGAGCTCCATTTGAGGGGACTTCCATTCCACGCACAATTCCACCCCATACTAGACGTAGGGTTTCACTCTCCGGAGGCCCGAACCAGTCTAAACCCTCGTGTTCATCACCATTCTTGCCATGTTCCGTGTTCCACACGCGAACTACCACCTAAGCTATTAGTTCCCATCCCCTCCAATTAACCTACAACCGCTTGGGTCGCCCCCTTGCGGATCTGTCCAGGTCTCACCCCCTAACAGTTGGCGCGCCAGGTAGGGGTGATCGGGAGCTCTTCGTGCAGCGTGATGGCAGTTCGCTTCGGCGATCATCTTCGGCCACGACTCGAAGGATATCTTCGCAGTGACCTGCTTGCAGCCACCCTCCGATCTATTCGCGAGGTCGGTGGTGCGCCAGAAATTTTTTCAGTGCCCACCCACCCAACCCAGTGACGGCGTCGTCGGCGGCGGCAGATTACCATCGAGTCATCCTTCGGTGAATAGATCGGAGGGTGGCTGCAAGCAGGTCACGGCGAATATATCCTTCATGTCATGGCCGAAGATGATCGCTGAAGTGAACTGCCATCACGCTGCACGAAGAGCTCCCGATCACCCCTACCTAGCGCGCCAACTGTCAGAGGGTGAGACCTAGACAGATCTGCAAGGGGGCGACCCAAGCGGTTGTAGGTTAATGGAGGGATCAGGGAACTAAGAGCGTAGATGGTTGCACGTAGGACGAGCACAGAAATCCTGGTGAGACACAAGGGACACGGCGATTTATACTGGTTCGGGCCTCCGGAGAGTAAAACCCTACATCCAGTTTGGTGGTGGTATTATGCGAGAGAGAGCTGCCCCCGAGGAGGGCGCCCCAGACCGCCTTATATTGGTCGACGACCTTGGGCTACAAGTCGGTTTCCATCTATCCTAGTCAGTTACAACATGGAAGGCTTATCCGAACTGCCTTAAACTGTCTGGACTGTCTTGACTTGGACTCCAAGCTGTCTTCATGTCCTTGGGCCCACATGTCAAGTCGGGGAGGGCCCACTAACAGGTCGGCGGGTCTTCTGGTAGGTCGGGCCCTCCTGTCAGGGACGGCTGAGACCCTAGTCGGTGGGGACCCATGGGTACCCATGTCTCTCACCTAGACTGGGAGAATCTCCCCCAAGCTAGTTCGTTCGTGGGTTTAAACATCGGGTGGTTGCTGGTAGGGGTTCCATGAACCGAAAAGACTGTGCATCGTCTGGAAGCCTTATTAGTGGTCGAGGCTAGGGTATACAACTAGACGTCTGTCTCCTGCTGTCGTCTGGCTGTATCTAGGAGGCCTTGTTCTATTCGCTCTGTGCGGGCATCGATGTTCCGAAGGCGGTTGTCTAAGTTGAAAATGCCCTGATCGATGATGCCATATTGCTCCTCATGGTACCCATACGGGTAACTCTAGGTTTGGCCTCCGCCATAGGTTTGGTGGCCCCCAAACCGAGCCGATTGCGAGTGTGAGGAGATGGAGTAGATTGAGGCGCTGGGGTATTGGCTTCCGCTAGACTGCCCTTGTTGGTGGCTACTAGAGGGCCCTGCCTCGTTGAATGCCGGAGCCGGTTGTTGCATGGCTTCCTCTGGGATGAGGTTTTCATCGTGTCTATGAGCCCGTGACCGGGTCGATGGTCCGGGCCCCGAGATGCTATGCCTCGACGGCCTTACCACTTCCTTGTCGTCCTCGGGTGTCAGATTCAAAGTGTACTTTTTAACTTGGTATAAACCAAGCTCTGGACACGGGAGGACAATGGTGGTGGAAGAGTGGGGGTAAAGCATGACCAACTCTCCGTCTACACGTTTAAGCAAGTGGGCTTGCACGAAATGATGATCCTCATCAAAAACTTCCCGTGTTGTTTCTAAGAATGTGACCTGAGCTCCCTCAAGAGCTTCGAGGTATGTAGCAATTCGAGTCACCAAAGAGGTGATCTCAATTTTGCCGATCCTCGAGGTCTTTGTGCGCCAATGCTCAACCATGGTGACAACAGGAGCAAGTTTTATCTTGTGGATGATGGCAAACAAACACTGCAACTCATCCACCCTAACCGTTCTAAAATCAACTCCCAGGGCAATCATGCCCGAAATGAGTCGATGGAGGAAACGCAAAGTGGGGTTATGGATCAAGTTGATCCGAGGAACGGGATTCAACCCTCTACCGAAATCTTTTTCCAAAACCTCTCTCTCGTAAAAGCCCTCATACCCCTATGCTTAGACCACTCTATCAAGCAATTTAAATCAAAACCCAAAGCAACACTCAACTGACCCCAGGTTAAAACGTACTCTTCATTGAAGAGACGAAACTTAATGCCTTCGTTATCAGGGGTTAAGGTTGAAAGAAACTCAAGGGTTAGGAATTTTGAGCCCAACTCCCAAGCATGCCAAAAATTTCCCCAACCAACGGCATCAAAAGCAGCCCCAAACTCACCTATCATGCTTGTATCATTGAGTAAAGTAGGGTCATATACTTTTGTGTGCGTGAACTCCCTGTCCTTTAATTGCCGAAATAGCCTCTGTTCTTGGTTGGTACGCAAGATGATCTGTGCTTTGGAGCTGAGGATACGAATCCTTCCCTCCGAACCAAAGGCACCGTAATGTACCGAGCTTGTGGATATGTCCTGGGCAGAACCCATGGACCCGTCATCATGATGTCTGTAACTCGGGGCTGCCAAGTAACTTTGGTGACCCAGGGTAGCGGAGTGACCGCTGCGACTCGAGTCCGAGTCACTGGACCGGAACCTGATGTGTTTCCCCTTAACCTGTTGGGGGAAATGATTCACAAGGTACCCCCTATCCTAGTTCTAGGGCTCGAATGTAATATTTGTACCCACCAGGGGCTTGGGGCTAAAATGCCATCCCACCCCTTAGCTATATAAACAACCCAAGGGGGTTGAGAGTGGGGACTCCCCCCTCCTCACTTGTCTATTTTTCTCCTTGTGATGCATCTTCTTTTCTGAGTGTTGGCTCCTCTAACCTGTTGGGGGAAATGATTCACAAGGTACCCCCTATCCTCGTTCTAGGGCTCGGATGTAATATTTGTACCCACCAGGGGCTTGGGGCTAAAATGCAATCCCACCCCTTAGCTATATAAACAGCTTAGGGCTAAAATGCCATCCCACCCCTTAGCTATATAAACAACCCAAGGGGGTTGAGAGTGGGGACTCCCCCCCCCCTCCTCACTTGTCTATTTTTCTCCTTGTGATGCATCTTCTTTTCTGAGTGTTGGCTCCTCTTAGGGAGATGACTCCTTGTGATGCATCTTCTTTTATGAGTGTTGGCTCCTCTTAGGGAGACGGTACGGTTTTCACCCAAACATTTCTGGTGCCTAGTGTATTCATCGAAGATCAGCCGAACCAGCCTAGTTAGCGCCCAATACTCTGCTTCATGTCTTCACCGAAGCCAACCTCTTCTTAGAATTTTTTATATATTTTTTTTTCTCTATTTTGCAAAAATAAATGGTCCGCCAGAAATTTTGCAAAACTATAGGGGTCCTACCGTCGTGCGGCACGGCGGCAAGGGCCGTGGCCCACTGCCAAGGGCACATACCGCCGTGCGCCACGGCGTTAGGGGCCTACCGCCGTGCGGCACGGCGGTAGGAGCCTAGCGCCAGGCGGCAGCTTGGCCTCCAGGTAGCGCCGTAGGCCACGGCGGTATGTATGGACCTACCACTGTGCCCTACGGTGGTAGGATTTTTTTTTTTGTAAATTTCAATTTTTGAAGCATTGATACTTAACGACGAACCATTAATACTTAACGACGAATTACAGAAACAAGCAATGGCACGTACGACACAAGTACCCTAACTTTGTGCCGCTGCTAGTCCTAACGTGCCTTAGGGAATTTAGATAAACGATTACAACATTTATAGTCTAGTTGTATGAATAGTACCCGGAGAACCCGGACATCATAGACCCGCCGGAGTGCTGGGAGGGCATGTAGTACCCCGACGGGGGTGGAGTTGGATCAGACGGTGGCGGGGGTGGAGTTGCTGGTGGAGTGTTGTCCTTCTTCTCATGGCACGGACAACAGCAGAACTCATCCTCACACCCGGTGTTCGTCTTCACCACCATTGGTCCGGTCACCGGTCTATCGTCGTCGTTGGTAGATGTCGGATCTGGAGAAGCCAATGCCGATGCGAGTTCTTGCCTCAGGTTGAAGATGACAACATCCTCGAGGTAGTTGATGTACTGTTGATACGGGTCAATAGCTGGGGGATCCACCCATTGCACGAAACCGCAGTTATCTGGTTGTTTGGAGTACTGCAGAAACCGTGATTACATTAGTAAATCATAAAATGATGAAGGACAGAGGTCAAGGAGTTTTGCTTACCCATGCTCGTGAGCAATGCCAGAAGCGTCGACCAGAGTTGTCCCATCCCTGGTAAACCTGCATCACACAGAACTCACCGTGTGCACACCTTGGCCAGTTCACCGTTTGATTTGGTGTGTAATTTCTAACATCACATATGGATTTGAAATCTCTCTTATCTAAGACTGGAAAATTGCTGTTGAACTCTGGATCTTGGTGGCTCCACAGTGCTGGACAGAGGGAGTCATCATCATCCCCAGTCCAGGAACTCATTAGTGCTTGTTGTGTTGTGAAGTAACACTAGAGAAGAGTGCTCACATATATGTAGGCAATAAAGCAGACTCGACGGTGGGCCATTCGATCCGAGGCAAGAAAAACGGGCAGTGACTCGGAGGAAACACACCCTAGTACTAGGTACACTGTTTGGTGCAGTGACTCACAGAAAACACACCCTATGTGTTCACTGTTTGGTGCAGTGACTCACAGAAAACACACCCTAGTACGAGTTTTACTGTTTGCATCTGAAATGCATCTGAAATCAAGTTCTTAAAGATACAACCCGACTCTAGAGAATGATGAAATGAAATCATTTTTTTTTATGGATACAGTAGCACTCGGCGTCTAGTACTCTACGTCTACTGGGTACAACGGGGGTATTTCCCCTTCCTCATAGCATCCGGCCCAGCTTCCTTAGCCCGGCGAGCTCTCTCCCTCTTCCTCTCTCTATCTGCTTCACGGGCCGCGGCTGCTTCATGTTCTTTGATCTCCCGGCGAATGCGAATTTCCTCCTGCTGCTCCTTACGTTTTTCTTCTTGTTTTTCTGCCTCAACCATCCTTTGCCACCTCTCACGTGCTGAATGACTCGTCGCCTCGACGTAACGCTTGTCTTGTTCGGACTGCTCACAATCTAGCCACTGCATAAAATCACAGAGAGGAGGTGGAGTCTTTTTTCAAAGACAAGTTAGCACATAATAAAATAGCAATGACATATTATTTATTTAGTAATGCAGTTTGTTCTTACTTTTGGTCTAACATTGCGACATGGTGGGAGGGGGTCATGCTCGTAGTTCACGCACATGAAGAATCTCATCCCGTAGCAGTACCCGAGAACGTTGCACTTGACAAGCTTACAGTTGTCACCGCAGTAGCACATAGGAGTGTGGATCCCCTTTGGCACCGCAACCTTGTCCTTCCTACTGGTGAGTAACTCCAAATCCAACTCAGGACCCAAGGAAGCCATTGAAAGCCTACAAAAAAGATGAGAAATATGATAATTCATTACATGTTTCATTTGAAATTAGAGAACAATACATAACAGGATATGATAATAAATTTGACGGCAAGAAGAAAACAACAAGCAAATGAAAAGGTAGTTCAATTATTACAACACGATAACATGCATAAGTTCAAATATTACAAGACCTTGCCAAATAAAATGGTTCAAATATTATAATACGATAACATGCATAAGTATTTCAAATATTACAACACGGTAGCACAAACAAGTATGGTCACTGCATTCCTTCGTTGTAGCGACGGGAACGACATCCACGTGCACTAGCTGAAGGTGCTGGAGAAGTGGCAGTGGAAAAGTAAGATGCTTCGGTGCATTTCTTGTAGGAGTGTCCTGGATTGTTGCACTTAGAGCATATCTGCACCGGAGGTCCAGCTTCAGCCTCATCCATGTTGTTCCTAATCCTCTTCTTCTTGCATCTACCGACACCTTGGTACATGGTTGGATCTAGATTTGGTATGTACAATGCACTGTCTTGTAGTCAAGTACTCAGTCATCCATGTTGAATACACCTTCTGACAGTCCTGCATAGCTGCATGTGCTGCAGTAGCACGCTCAAGAAAGTACTTCATTGTGCGGTACAAGAAGAACTCAATGATACCAACAAGAGGGAGAGCTCAAGAATGAACTAGCGGGTCATCCTCATCATCTGAGGAGTCCTCTTCCAACCCACGTTCATCCTCATCAGCTTCCATTTCGTACTGCCTGAGTACTTCTTCATTAACTTCCCCCTCGTCAATTTCACCACGGGCCTCAAAGGGTGTGTCACCATCTCCTTCTTCTGCCTCAGTGGAAGCACCATCTCCTTCTTGTGGCTCAGTTGCAGGACCATCTCCTGCTTGTAGTTCAGCCTCACCCTGGTGAGCAGCACTACCCTCCACATGCACTTGACTACTAGACCCAGCCTTATGAACAACTTGGATAAACAACATCACAGGTAAACCAATTTCACATGCTGTTTTGATATAACTCCTCCAATGTTCAGTGCCTTGAAGTGGCATAAGCTCCCAATATACTGACTCACTCCTGTTGATTAGAGCCATAATGGACAAGTCATGTTGCTCTGCATCTACATGGAATGCCCTATAAAAAAAGTTGGTAATGGACCCCCAAGTTCTTTCGGCTGCTCTTCTAATCACATGGTCAACCGAATTAAATTCTGACAAGTCAACTCCATGTTCACCATATCTAATCTGCCCATTACCGAAATACAACTTGATACTAACTACATCCGACATGTCTGACAGCATGAAAAAAAAATGCTATTAACAAGTGGATCTGCAACTACAAAATATATCTACTCAGAGCTACACTAAAACTATAATTTTACTAATCCATCTACACTAAAACTATAATTTTACTATGCAGGTCTACACTAAAACTATATTTTTACTAAGCAGATCTACACTAAAACTATATTTTTACTATTATCACAGTTCAAACTATTAAGTACCAGAGTATTACCTCTAACGAGACGAAAAACCGACAGAGCTTCGCACCTTCACCACCTCCTCCTCACTCCCTTCTCCTCTTCCCCCTCTCTTTCTTTTTTTCGAATTATTATGACATTTTCGGCTGAATTTCGGCGTTATATAGGCAGCAGTTCCTAGCGCCGTGGGGCACTAGGACCTGCCGCCGTAGCCCACGGCGGTATGTCCCTACCGCCGTGGGCTACGGCTGTATGTCCGTCGCACGCTACGGGCCCACGTCTAGAGGCCCCTACCGCCGTGCCGCACGGCGGTATGTCCCTGCCGCCGTGGGCCACTGCGGCAGATGTATAGTTTTGCGAAATTTCTGGCGGACCATTTATTTTTGCAAAATAGAGAAAAAAATAATATAAAAAAAATTCCTCTTCTTCGGTGCAGCTCGTAATGCCTCTGCGAAGCTCAACAACACATCTCCAGCTCGTAATTAATGTCATACAAAGCCCTCTTCTTCGGTGCAGCTCGTAATGCCTCTGCGAAGCTCAACAACACATCTCCAGCTCGTAATTAATGTCATACAAAGCCCAACCGACGATACACACTTCAGCCCACCTCTTCGCTTCAACCGAAGATACGCTCTCGATTTTCTTCGGCCCAGTAACAATGGCCTCTCGAAGACTGCTTCGGGCCGAAGATCCGGCCAGGATATTTCTTCGGCCCAGTTCGCAGTGAGCAACCGAATAGATATCTTCGGGCCCAGCTCTCTACGGAAGCCTATCTCGTGGAATCTCGCCTCTTCGGGCCTATCTTATGAAACCTCGCCTCCACGGGCCTTCGGCCATCTCGGCCAACCGAAGATCGGTACTCAATCTTCACCAGCCCAGTATAAATGAATTAAGGTGGCCCAGGTTTGTTTAATTTCGCAAAAAATGCTCGGGGTAGGGGGGTTTCGAAGCGCTGTCTCCTCATCTCGCAGACTTGACACAGGCTGAGATAGCCAGGGACACAGCCACTTGTTTCGTGTACTTATGCATATCGTCTTTTATTTAATTGCAAACAGTCCGATTGTTGTGCAGTGTTCAAACGTGCACGCTTCACTTTCGTGTTTGATATGTACTTGCTCTCACGTTCGCACACATGCAATTGTTTATGCCCAGGCGGGCCAGGCCTGCGCACAAGTGTTGTTTACATTAAATAATGGTACTGCACTATCCACTAGCCAGTCTTCACCTTTTTTGGAGTATGTTTGGGAGCTTCTCGAGTACTACTTTCATTAGCTGTTCGGCACTCTGAAAATAAGTTTTACAATGTTACAACAGCTGTCATTGAAGTTCTTATTTATCAAAATTATATGGCATTGCATACAGTTCCGTATGGAAGTAAAATTTTCAATCACATGCTTCGTCATGGGTCTTCGAATATATGTAAATTCACTGTGCCGCTATGCATTGACATAAGTTATTTTCTCTGCAGTTATTTTCTTTTTTATTGTTCATTAACATAAGTTATGCCTAACCATTTGTGTACCATTTCTTGGAAATACATATGTCCGTGGATGCTCACAAGATTTTGTAGATAAATTCTCGAGAAACAACAACTCTATGTATTGGGCAGAATACTTCATCAGTTTTACTCTGTTTTTCCACGGATGGGAAATCATCTTCGTTTCTAGACGGCTCAAGATTGTACTTTGTTTCAAGGCTTATCTTCACCAGCGCAAAGTGTCAATTCGGTATTCACAGCAATGAAGACTTGTACCTTATTCGGAAGCAGTCTTTATCAACTGTTCTTTTCTTCCCACCAGGAAGCAGCAAGGAACAATGACCTTCGGACCAGATATACGCCTGAACTAGTCACTATCAGAAAATGATACTGCGTTTGCCTCTTCGGAATTCAAAGCCGGCAAGTTGACCAAGGGAAGCACAAAGAGATAATCGAATATACGGTGGAGAATACCGAGACTCGGCAAAAAAAAGCTTAAAGCGGGGGTGATGATAACGATATGCGGGGATAACTTGACACGCGAGGAGATCTTTATAACGTAATTAGAGAGGTCCTAGTGAGTTGGGAGGACAACGAGACGAGAAACGATCCTAATGCAATCTATCTATTCTTGTCAACTCCGGGGAAAGAGCTAAGGTAAAGCAGAGCCAAGGTAAGAAAAGATCAACAAGCTCTTCTTGTGCTGCAGGGGCATGCAAAGCCGTGCTCTCGGACTGGATGAGAAGGGAGAACGACGACGCGTTGAATCTTACCGACCCGAATTAACGTGGTGGAGTGCAAAGCCCGTCCGGAGCTGTCACCTCCTTAGGGTACCTCAACTATTCCGTTGAACTGGACAACAATCTAATACTAAGGTAAGCTCTGAGCACCGCACTCACAACGAACCAAAGAACCTTCCCTAAGGCCTTTAGGAAGAGGTCTCTCTCTATGGCTAGACACGGAAGTGCCTAGACGAAGATCAAGCGAAGAACGACCACAACACTATATGGTTCAAGAGAGCTAAACTAACCAAGACAAAAATCACTTTAGTCTAAATCAAGAATAAAGATTCTAGAGTAAAGTAAAAGCTGAATGTAATTGACTCGAAAAGTAAGATAGAAAGATAACTTGAATTGAAGTTGAGTCTTAACAAAAGAAAGGATACAAGAGTAGTACCAGAACCCTGAGGAAGACTCCTCCAGAACCCCGATACTAGCTCGACTCGACTCTAACTCCCAACTACACTTATTCCTACTCTAAGATACAAAAGTGAACAATAGTGATACTCCTGCTTCGTGTGTCCTCTTCCAGCGAGTGTGGGGTCCCTTTTGTAGCAGTGGGAGATCGGTGGAGCGCAGAGGAGGCGGGTGCCAGGTGCGGCCGCACCTCTAGGTACGGGCGCACCTACAATGTGCCGCCTTTCGTCGTGGACGATCCGTCGGTTTCTCCTGATTCGCCGCTTCGTAGGTGCAGCCATATCTCTTGATCCGGCTGTATCTACTCCGAGCCGTGTGATGCACCGCCAATGCTAAGGGATGCTCAGGATTGCCTCGAAATGGCGGTTGGTTGCATGTAGAGGTGGGCCCATGGACCAAGTACTTCCTTTCTAATCCCTTGGATCAAACTGACATAACCCCGGCATATCTCATCCACCCAAGGTGTGTTTGTGGAGTTGCTAGTCGCCTGGACTCGAGACGTGGCGGGTTGCAAGGCCGGTCTCACTAGGTGGATTGGCCGCATTAGCAGCACCGGCCGCACCTGCTGGTTCGGCCGCACCTGCTAGGTGTGGCTCGCTGGCTCGTGATTCCTCCCAAATGCGTACATGCATATACAATTTACAACACAACTCGTGAAACTTTATTAGTACCGAAAATGTGCATGAAACTCGTTATATACCCCCCTCATTTCCAAGATTTTGACGGTCGAATTTTCATTGTAAGCACCGTCAACGTACATCATGTTACATATGTAATGCAAGAATGCACAAAAGGAAAGCTATACATATGCTACAAACGGAGCACCCACCACCAACTCAAGAAACCAAACACACATCATGTTCTCCCCGCAAACGAGTGAAAGTTGCTTGATCTAGGGGCTTGGTGAAAATATTCGCTAGTTGGTTTTGTGTGGGCACATGGATCAAGGCTATTTTCCCTTTCTCAATATTGTCTCTCAAAAAATGATATCTCACTTCTATGTACTTGGATTTGGAATGGAGCACTGGGTTCTTTGCAACACTAATGGCACTCGTGCTATTGCATAGAAGTGGAATATGGGTACACTCCTCACAAAGTCACTCATGGCGTATGTGATCCAAAGACACCAAAGAAGAACCCAAGCACTTGCAAGTCCCAGAAGTGGACTTCCAATCTAATGACACCCGGCAAAATCCGCGTCTGAAAAACCATGAAGCTCCAAAGAAGAAGACGCGGAGTACCAAAGGCCGAAGTCGGGAGTGTATCGCAAATACCTAAAGATGCACTTGACTGCTTGCCGATGCGAAGTCCTTGGAGACGCTTGAAAACGAGTGCACAGACATACCGAGAATTGGATGTCCGGCCTCGTCACCATCAGGTACAGGAGAGAGCCGATCATGCTCCGGTACTCCTTCTGGTCCACGTGTTCACCTTCCTTGTCCACATCCAGGGTTGTAGTCGTACTCATCAGCGTCGTCATGGCCTTGGAGTCCTCCATCTTGAACTTCCTCACAATGTCCTTGCTGTACTTGGCTTGGTGCACAAATGTTCCTTCCTTCGACTGCTTGATTTGGAGGCCGAGGAAGAACTGCAACTCACCCATCATGCTCATCTCGAATTCACTGCTCATGTCTTCTACAAACCTTGCAACCAAAGAGTTAGACGAACCACCAAAGATAATATCATCCACGTACACCTGAACAATTAGAATGTCCTTGCCCTACCTGAGGAGAAACAAGGTCTGATCTACCTTCCCCATCTCAAAACCTCTCTCAAATAGGACCCCCCTCAACCTACCATACCAAGCTCTAGGCGCCTGCTTCAACCCATAGAGCACCTTCCTCAACTTGTACACCCTGTGGGGGTACTTCTCAATCTCAAACCCGGTGGTTGCCTCACATACACTTCTTCCTCCAACACACCATTCAGGAACACACTCTTCACATCCATTTGGTACAATTTGAACCCTTTAGCCACTGAAAAGGCTAGAAGGATCCTAATCGCCTCTAAACGGGCTACAGGAGCAAATGTCTCCTCATAGTCTATCCCCTCTTTTTGTGTGTACACCTAAGCAACCAACCTCGATTTGTTTCTCACTACTTCACCCTTTTCTCCCTCTTTGTTTTTCCACACCCATTTTGTCCCAATCGGCTTACAACCTAGTGGAGGCTCCAATAACTCCCAAACTTGGTTTCTCTCAAAGTTTTCCAACTCCTCATGCATTGAATTCACCCAATTGAAATCAGAAAGCGTGTGTCCAATGTCTTTGGGCTCAAAAGTAGCAACTAAAGCAGCATGGGCAAAGTGAGAGTTGTTTCGAAACCTCGACCGTGTAGTTCATTCGTTGATGTCCCCGATGGTCCTCGAAGCTGTGTGATCCACTTGTACTCGCCGGAGAGCTTCTCTCCTTGAAGTCACCTCCCCCTCAGCGACAGCTTCCTCTCGATCTCGGCACGTCGTTGTAGGTGTGGGAGAAGGCCCGTCCTCGATCGTAGTCGAAGTAGTAGGTACATGCTCAGCCGCGGGCGCCACACAACCATCTTCATCATCTCCATGCTGCTGCACCTCATCCTCGAATATCTCCTCACCAAGTTCCTCGTCACCCGCACACTCAAAAACAAGCGAACTACACGGCTGTCTCTCGTCGAAGGTAACCTTGCAAGTCTCCACGATTTGGTTAGTTTCAAGATTGAGCACCCGAAAGGATCTAAAATGAGTCGCATAACCAAAGAAAATGTCATCGACAGACCTAGCCTTGAACTTGTCCAAACTCTTCCCTTTCTTAAGAATGAAGCATTTGCAGCCAAAGGCGTGAAAGTGATTCACCTTGGGGGTACGACAATGCATCAACTCGTAGCAAGTTTTCTTCTTGTGGACCCGGAGAAAAATCCTGTTTGATACATAGCACACGGTATTGACTGCCCCAACCCAGAACCTCCTCGGAGTCCTATGCTCATCGAGCATCGTTCGAGCCATCTCACACATGGTTTTGTTCTTCCTTTCCACCACGCTGTTTTGAGGAGGCGTATACAGACTCGAAAACTGGTGTTCAAGACCCAAGTCATGGAAAAAGGTTTGAAAGCGAGAGTTTTTAAATTCCGAGCCATTGTCACTGCGAATTGCTCGTATGGCATCTCCGTGCCTCTCGTTCTTCAACCTCAGGACAAGATCTCGAACAAAACCAAACGTCTCCCCCTTTTCCTCCAAAAAAGAAAACCCAGGCACACCGAGAGTAGTCATCCACCACAACCAGGACGTACCACTTCCCACCCACAGATCGCACATGAGCTGGGCCAACAAGGTCCATATGGAGCAGCTCGCATGGACGCTCCATCATCACATCGGTGAGGGGTGGATGGGAAGCAGCTACCATCTCAGCATGCCTACATGATGCACACACCAAATCCTTCTCAAACTTCAACCGGGGCAATCCTCGGACCAAGTTAAGTCCACTCAAGCGTGAAAGAACGTCAAAGCTCAAGTGATCCAACCTCCTATGCCAATTCCACAACTCACCTGAAGAACCAACCATGAAACACCTAGCAACATCCGAACTCTGAGAAAAATCCGCTCGGAATATCTAACCCTCAGGAACGACCACACAGACAAGGTCACCTCAAGCATCAAGTATCCGAGAACAGCTCGACTTAAACAACACCTCAAAACCTTCATTAATAAGCTAAGAAACCGAAAGCAAGTTAAATCCGAGCGACTTGACCAAGGCAACACGCTTCAGTAGCACTTTGTCACTTACCCTCACTTCACCTTCTAAAAGTACATGCCCTCACCCATTGTCCCCAAAGGTGATGTATGTCTTTGACACCACCAGGGTGAGGCTGGAGAACCACCCCCTATCTCCGGTCATATGCCTCGAGCAACCGGAGTCTATCAGCCAAACGTTCCCCAAGCCTCCCACCTGAAATTCAAAAACAAGCACGTGAATAAGCAAATGACTCAACACTGGGTTAGTACCAAAAGAGTAAAACTAGTGCTGAGCCATCTGCTCCAAAGTGAGGTTAGCACGATCCATCCTACCATTCCTATCAAAATGGGAATCCATCTTACCACGAGCATCAAACCTCGGATCCATCCTAGCACTACCAAAACTGGAACCACCACAGAGAAACCACTCCCGTCTCGCTGGAGGAGCATGAAAGCCACGAAAGGAAGACCGTGGATCGTAGCTCCTCTCAGACTCAAAGCTGTGACCTCTTCCAAGCTCATATCGACCACGAGGAGGAGAACGTCCAGCAAACTCAACACCACCAGGCTCACCACGCCAACCACCAGTACCACGACCACCAGAACTGAAACCACTCGCATCACCACCTCGAAAACCGAACCACCCAGAATTATAGGGAGGGTCGGTCTGACCACCTATCTAGGCCAGTCTGACCGCCCCCCTTGGGCAGGGCCGGTCTGACCACCCTCTCCAGACCACCACCTCGGCTATGAGAGCTCCTATCTCCCCATGCCGGAATGCTTCTCACAATAGCCTTACCCCTAGGAAGTGGCATACGAGACTCAGGTACACCATGAGATGGGTGGTACCTGTCCTTATTAGCCCACTCCTTATCCATCCTTTCTTCCTGCTTCCTCTTGAAGCAAAACTCACCCTTGTGACCATATCTCCCATAATACTCACAATGGAACCGGATTGGTTCCACACTAGGCTTCTCTCGCTTCTTCTCTCCAACCACATCTCCCTTAGGACTAACAAATCTCACCGGTTTTTGGAAGTTGTTTGTTTGGGGAGAGAACACTGGTGGATCTGGGGTTGTGTCAAGTTTGTTTCTGAGATCGTTAGGCTTAGGCTCAAACTTGTTCTTGAGTGTTGTATGTGGTGGGATAGGAATCTCTCCAATTTTCCCATCTCTCTCACCACTGCTCTCTCCAATTTTGTCAGCCCCAAGTGCTTAAAGGCGGCAATCATGATGCCAAGCTGAGGCTCCTGACCCGACAACCAACTCAAACACTTCCTCAACTCATTATTTTCATCTTGCAAGCGATTAACATAATGTGCAAGTTCCAAATTCTTCAAAACATGCAATTCACAAGTAGAGCAGGAAGTAGCAATAGGAGATTTCAATTCAGCCTCAAGTGCAACAATGCGAGAACGAGACTCAGCAAGGTTTTCATGCAACAAAGGACAAGATGTGCAAGCACCTAGCAAAGTAGGCCTAGACTGCAGCTCAGCCAGCTCAACCCTAAGCACATCTAGTTCCTCACACTTGGAGGCATGCTTTTCCTTAAGAGCAGTAAGATCAGCTAGGAAAATAGAGCAATCACCACAATCAACCTCATCAGAAACAACAGGTGAAGCCTTAAGCGAATCGATCTCAAGCTTAGCATCAAGGTTCTGTGTTTCTAGCTTAGCCACTCTATTCCTAGCATCTTCAAGCGAGGCCCTAAGCTCTTTCCTCATTTTCTTAGCTTCCCTAAGCATGTCATCAAGATTATCAAGCAATTTTCCTAGCTCCTCATTCTCCTGGAGCAAGAAGGTGAGTTCATCACGTACCTCATCCTCGGAGTCGGAGTCTGAGTCCTCCTTCTGACTCTTCTTGCTGTCGGAGCTGTGTGCCATGCCGCAGAAGCTGTCTCGCGCGAAGCAGCTCAACCCGCTCAGGTTCTTGGACCCCTTCTTGCTCTTGCGCTGATCACCTTCATCTTCACTGCTACTCGAGCTCGAGGTAGAGTAGGCGGAGCTGGAGTCGACGTCGCTCGCCCCGACCATCGCTCGGGCCTTCTTGCCGCGGCCGTCCTTCTTCCTCGATCTCCGCTCGTTCTTGTTCTTGTGCTTATGCCTGTGATCGCACCTCGACCGATGCTTGTTCTCCGTCCTCGACTGGTGCTTGTAGTTGTCCTTGTTCTCCATCTTCTCCGAACAGTAGGTGATGAAGTGTCATGGCTTTCCGCACTGAAAGCATGTCCGTGAGTTCCTCCTTGTGTTCACCCGGTTTTCGTGCATCCCCTCGAACCTCCTGGTCAGCAGCGCCAGCTCGTCCTCTCCAACCTCGTCGAACTCCTCATCTTGCAAAGACAACAAGGAAGATAGATAGTATATCTAGGTAGATGGGTTAGCGTTAGGCTTAGCACTTGAGCCACAGATGAGAGCGAGACTATGCGAGTCAGTCGGGCCCTCTATCTTGGCTGTCACCCCACGGTCCACCTCAGCCGACTTGAGCTTAGAGAACAGCTCGTCTACCGTCAGGGTCTCATATTTCTCCGACTCCGAGATGGCCTCGACCTTTCCGCCCCAAATGGTATGATCCAGCGAGTGCAAGAGCTTCACAGCTCTGTCAAGATCATCGTACAGGAGCACGGTCACATTGGCCCTCATGTTGTTCACAATCACCATGAACCGCTGGAACATCGTGTCTATGGACTCACCAGGGAGATGAGTGAAGTTCTCGTACTCTCTCCGGTAAGTCGCAAACAACCGAGCCTGAACCTGACTATTCCCAACGTGAGCATTCTTGAGTTCCTCCCAAATCCTACAAGCCAAATCCTTTGTCTGAACCTGATCGAATTCAGATTGACAGAGAGCACGAAACAAGTAGTCGTATGCCTTGTTGTTGGCGTTGTGCATATCCCTCGATACTAGAGCAAGGAAGTTAATCGGATGAACATAAGTTGTGTTCACCGTAACATCCCAAAGGATCTGACCCTTGCCGCGGAGGAAAGCAGCCATCCACCGCTGCCACATTTGGTAGTTCTTTCCACATTTGGTACGCCATTTTTGGATCTTAGACTGGTTAGAGTCCCGAAAGACCCATAACTGGCTCTAATACCACTTGAAGGACCGAACTGGCGACCAGAGAGGGGGAAGTGAATGGGAGCCGATAAAAAATCTTCTCGATGGAGATGACTTCTCTAACAAGATGAACTCGGTCGGGTACCCAAAATCACACACTCCACACACAACCTTCCGTTTGCCAAAACCACGTAGCCACTGAAGTACTACTGGTCCTAGGAACAAACACTACCTACAGCCACAGCTTCTACTCACAAATGACAGCGGAAACAACTCGGGACCTATCTGCTCGGGCAGGGGCGATCAGACCGCATGGAGGGGGCGGTTAGACCGCCTATGCCTGGTAACCAAGAACACCACTGAAAAACCTCTTCCGAGCTCCAAAACTCTCTATGGTTTCAGCCACAAGATCCTCTGGTCAAGGCCAAGCTAGCTACCAGAAAAACTTGGCGAAAGCAAGAACTTCACCCAAGGGGCCTAGGGCGGTTAGACCAGCTACCAGGGGCGGTGTAACCTCCTATACCCAGCAAGAAACACCTCCAAGGAAAACCTAGCAAACTACTCCACAACGAGCCAAGATTTCACCAGAACGCTCCTTTGATCAAGGCGAACAAACTCACAGAGGAAAATCCGGCAAAACCAAAACTACAACCTGGATGACCCAGGGTGGTTAGACCGCCCCCCTATGGCGGTTAGACCACCTCACCCAGAAAACCTGGCCGCGGGTCAACCCTCAACTTCCCATCGCCCAATCTCCTGATTCACCCCACGGATTGCACTGAGACTTCGGGGATAGCTGGGATACCTCCTGGGAAACCTCTCCACCAAAGGATATCCACCGAAACGCTCTGAATCAAAGGGAATCGCGAATCTTGTCCCTCTAGGTCATGAACTCAAGGAGCTCCGAAAACCACCAAATCGAGGCCGATTCAAGAGAGTTGCTGGGGCAAGGTCACCAAGCAAAGAGGCACAAGGTCCTCATACGTGACACCCAACAAGAATCCCGCAAGAAATCAGCCTCAAAACTCTACCACGAAAATCACAATAAAGAGCTCCGACAATCACCAAAAAGACAAACGGGAGAGGCAACACAAGGCCTTAAGGAACCACGCGGAATCATCTATACATACCATGAAGGTTCATACAAGGTCTAGCTTGCCACCCGGTCATCCATCCCTCTCTCAAGATCTCACCATGAAACTCTCAAGCTAGTCCTAGAAAATCCTAAGGAACATAGGAAGGGAAAATAACAAAGGGAAATGAGATAGGGTTCCAAGAGTTGGCTGCCATCCCACAACTCAAGTGTTTATATGTGGGCAACCAAAAGACTAAACTACCCTTACTAGCATACTAGGGATACAAGCCCCTCAAGGGCAATTTTGGAAGTCTTCAGTTCAGCACCACCGGACGGATGCGCATCCACCGCAAGCATGCGTTGCACCAACGCAACTCTTGCGATCATGCCACGTGTCCTCTGCTTCGAAGCTTCTCAGTGGCTGCGACCCAAGTGGTCAGACCGCCCCTCCTGGGCGGTTAGACCGGCCTGGGTGGCCGCCCCTCCTCGTCGAGTCTTCAGCCTCGGTTTTGTGGCTCGACCGAGTAAGCCAGTGGTTTTGTGGTGAATCACTGGAAACCCCACGGACTTGGTGTAGCCTCCCACCAGTCTCCATTCATGACTCAGCTCCCACGTCATCCCGGCTCGACCTTAGTTTTGAGGTCACCATGCGACCCGCACTTGATCCCGCTGGCCACCGGCCACTGCAAGGTTTTGTAACAAATGCAACGCTTCTGAATTGCAACGCCTAAAATCTGGTTGCTAGAGATGGTTGTATTGCAACCATTCTAAAAAATGGTAGCTATACCTACCTTTAATACAACGGTTTTGAAGACGTTATGAAACTTTGTTGCTATGGTGAAAAATGGCTGCAGTAGAATTGATTTTGGTTGCAATTATGTGGTAGTACTGCAACCATGTTTGCGTTAGTTGCATTTGGTTGTGCCTATTGCTACGTTTGTTTTGTGTTGCATAAAATTTCACAAGCATTGCAAACGCTAGATGCTTAATGCAACGAGAACTTTGATAGGCTAAGCAAAAGTGGTTCGCAATTGCAACGCTGTTTTGGGGTTGCAACTGCTACAACTTATTGCAACGAGGACTCTAGGGGGCAAAGCAAAAGTGATTATCAATTGCAATGCTTTTTGGGAGTTGCAACTGTTACATGCTTATTGCAGCGAGAAGTAGTAGCCGAGGCTGATATGGATTGGGTCTTGTATATGATATATTATGGAAAGAATTACAATTTATGGTAAAAATAGAACTTGGATAACTTTGAATTTAGATTTCATTCTAATTATTAATCTTGAGAAAGAAGTTTGAATTTCTGGGGAAACAATATGTCATTAGAGACAAAATAGAAAAAAATAAAAAAGTGCCATGGTATGGAATTGAACTAAGGACCTCAATACTACACTAGTATAAGACTTACCACTACACCATTATAATGTTAGTGTTAGCTAGCATCGTTCAAGCCTTTTTCATGTTTCTACGTGGTCAGCTTATAGTAACCTTATAGATATTAAAATAGAAAGTTACTTTACAGGATTCTATTAGTTAGTTACACTCGGTACGGTCCCACACCAACTGCTCCCATCTCAACCACATGGCACTATAGTCTCACTTTAACAATATTTGAAACAGGAAATGATTTTAGATGGAAAAGTCATAAACATAAGAGTTATAGAACTGATCAAGATCTACACTTTGTATTATGATCATTTTTGCATTTGACCGATTTTGAACGATTCAAATTTGAATTTAAAAAATTTACAAAGAAAAATCAAATTTTGAAACCCTGGATGGTTTCAAATTATTTTTGTTTTCTGTCTAATGCAACACCGAAAAATTGTTGCAATAGGCCTAAAATGGTTGCAATAGACACAATGCCAGGAAACCAACAATTTTAAATTGTCACCGGCCGCGATTGCCACGTCACCCAGCCCCACCTTGAGGATGTGTCGATGTGGTCCCACCTTGAGGACGTGGTAATGTGGTCCTACCAACGGGTCCCCCCTCAAAAAAATAGTAATTAAATATGTATGCGTAGGCAAGAAAAAATTGAAAAAATAAAAATTGTGTGCATTACGGTTTGAACTATGCACCTCCTACTTGAACTAAAGCACTTTTACCACTACACTACATACCATTTTGTGTTTTTCCACTGCATTCAACATTTTTGTACTTGGTTTTGCCACCGGCCAACTGCGGCCGCACTCGGCCGAGCCCCGACCAGTCGTGCCACGCCGAGGCCGAGCCAGGGCCGGCTACTCCACGGCCCCGGCCAGCCGCAGCCGCCCTCTAGCCTCCCACGCCACGCAGCGGTCGAGCCCCGGCCAGCTGCACCCTGGCCGCAGTCGGCCGCGCCCTCGGTGCAGCAAGGCTGTGGCTGGCCGAGCCCCCACAATCCACTCATGAAGTTCATTAAGATTTATTAGACAACTCTTATTTTGGTCATTTGTTCATCCAACAAAGTGGTAAACCACTGTTCACAAAATTTACATATGTCATACTTACGAAACCATATGAGTGAGATGTAAAATTTTTGTTTTCTGTCTAATGCAACACTGAAAAAGTGTTACAATAGGCCTAAAATGGTTGCAATAGACACAATGCCAATAATTTAATTGGCAAAAAATGCCTGCTTGGGGATCGAACCTGAGACCTTTGGAACAAAAATGACGTGTGCAAACCACTATGATAAGTATTAGTTTATGTTGCTTTAGGGTGTTTTATTTATTCTTATTAATTGGACTGCAATAAATCTTTTAAAACAAATTTGAAAAAATATGTGGCTATATAACACATTTTGGCTCCATAATCATCCCTTAATAGTTTCAAACCATTTCGACAAAGTGCTACTATGCATATTTCACAACTAGGAACATATCTCACTTAGCTACGTAGTACTATATGAGCTATATATGTCTTTGTGAGGGATATTTAGAAACTCTTTATCAAAATCACTTGAGTTTTTTATGTGACTTTCATACACCAAAATCATGTGGCCACGTAACTTTTTAGATTTTTCTAGCCACTTTATGATATTTTCACATTTATTTCTTAGTAATTCAATAAATAATTACAGTAATAGAAAACTTGATCAGCAAATTTTATAGACTCACACAACAACATATTTTGGCTCCACAACCATCTCATAAAAGTTTCAAACGATTTCGACAAAGTGATACTATACATCTTTCACAACTAGGAACATATCTCAATTAGCTACATAGGACTATGTGAGCCATATATGCTTTTGTGAGGGATATTTAACAACTCTTTATCAAAATCACTCAATTTTTTTATGTGACGCTCATACACCAAAATCATGTGACTACGCAACTTTTTAGATTTTTCTAGACACTTTATGATATTTTCACATTTTTCCTTACTAATTCAATAAATAATTACAGTAATAGCAAAACTTGATCAGAAAATTCCATAGATTCACACAACAATATATTTTGGCCCCATAACGATCCCATAAAAATTTCAAATAATTTCAACAAAGTGTACTATACATCCTTCACAATCAGGAACATCTCTCACTTAGTATGACTTTGTGAGAATGTGCATCACCACTTTCTTAGAATCAATTAAAACTTTTTAGTCGACACTTATACACCAATTACAGTAATAGCAAAACTTGATCAGAAAATTCCATAGATTCACACAACAATATATTTTGGCCCCATAACGATCCCATAAAAATTTCAAATAATTTCAACAAAGTGTACTATACATCCTTCACAATCAGGAACATCTCTCACTTAGTATGACTTTGTGAGAATGTGCATCACCACTTTCTTAGAATCAATTAAAACTTTTTAGTCGACACTTATACACCAAAAGGAGGTGTCCCTCCAAGTTTTTTGAATTTGTTACGTAGCTAAGGGTATTTTAACATTTATTCTTTAGTAAATCATAAGATAATTAGAGTAATAGGTAAACTTGGTCAGAAATTCTCATAGATGCACACATCATCATAATTTGGCTCCATAAACATCCCATTCAAGTTTTAAATGATTTCTACAAAGTGGTACTAAACATCTCATACAAGGATGAACATCTCTCGCTCATCTATAGGGGCATGTGTGAGACCACGTATGACTTTGTGAGGATGTGCATCACCACTTTCTTAGAATCAATTGAAACTTTTTACGACACTTATACACCAAAAGGAGGTGTCCCTCCAAGTTTTTTGAATTTTTTATATAGCTTAGGGTATTTTAACATTTATTCTTTAGTAAATCATAAAATAATGACTGTAATAGGTAAACTTCGTCAGAAATTTGCATAGATGCACACAACATCATAGTTTGGCTCCATAAACATCCCATTAAATGTTTAAATAATTTCGACAAAGTGGTACTAAACATCTCATACAAGGATGAACATCTCTCGCTCATCTACACGGGCATGTGTGACATCATGTATGACTTTGTGAGGATTAGCATCACCACTTTCTCAAAAACAATTGAAATTTTTTTGTCAACACTAACACACCAAAAGGATGTGTCCCTCCAAGTTTTTGAATTTTTTATGAAACTTTCTCAGAATCATAAAATAATTTTTTATAGAACTTTCTATATATCTATATATCTCTATCTCTTATCTGTTATCTCTATATCTCTATACTTACTCCTAAAAAGTACGAAGTGGAGACAAAATCAAACGGCATGTTTGGGATGGCCCCAACTCCATATGGAGCAGCTCCACTCTAAAACTCTACATGGAGCTAGCTCTAAATGGAGTTGGAGTTGCGAGAATGAAGTGTTTGGCTGTCGGCTCCAAAAATATCTTTGATAATAATTCAATGACATGTGGGTCCACCTCGTCAGCCTCACAACACTCCTTCACAACTCTTTGCGCCTCTGCCGAAGACACCACGACCACGCTCGGTCGGTTTTTTTTCTCCGCAGTCTGCATGCTGCCTCCGCGCCCCATCCCAAACCCTACCCCTCTCCGCATTCGTGTTCGCCTTCGCCTCCCCGTCCGCACGCCACCTCTGCACCCTCCGCGGCGCTGCCTCCACCTCCCCCTCCACGCCCCCTTCGAGTGCCCCCTCCCAAACCCTACCCCGACCTGACTCGCACGCGGCGGCGGCGGCCCTCACCCTCGCCTCCATGGGGCAACCACCGGTGTGGCCGCGATGGAGCGGCACATGTGGTACAAGGAATTGACCCTTAGAGGATGTTTTTTTGGCAACACCACATGTTTGGTTGCAATATTTGGTTTTATAGCAACAAACGTTTTAATGGGTTGCAATATCTGGATCTTATGGCCACCAAAAATGTGGGTTGCATCTGTTGAAACATTCGTTGCAACAAGTTAGTGTTAATGCCACGATGAAAAAGGTGGTTGCCTTTATGGGTACCTATTGCCACAACTAATTGTGCATTGCGATATTATTGATTTAGTGTTGTGATAGATGTGTGTTTTGTGCCATGAATAATTATTTGGTTGCGAATAGGCATGCCTGTGGCCACGATGAAAGAACGTTGTCTACAACATAACCTTTGTTGCGACAGCTCATGTGCCTGTTGCATCCAGAACCTCATTCGTTGCCTTTGATGTGTGTTTGTTGCCACGAACATTTAGTTGGTTGCGAATAGGCATGCCTATGGCCACGATGAAATAATGTTGTTTAAAACTTAACCTTTGTTGCAATAGCTCATGTGGCTATTGCATCCAGCAAACAATTCGTTGCATTTGATGTGCATTTGTTGCCAAGAACATTTAGTTCATTGCGAATAGGCATGCCTGTGGCCACGATGAAATAACATTGTCTAAAATTTAACCTTTGTTGTGATAGCTCATGTGGCTGTTGCATCTAGAAAACAGTTCATTGCATGAATTAGGTTTTATTGTCATCAATGAATTATGTGAACTTGCATGTAACATGTGAAAAGAAATATAGATCATTAAAGGAAAAAAATTATGGCCCGACATGGGTTCCAACCCTGCACCCCTTGGAAGGAGTAAAAGCATTTCTACCACTAGGCCAGCTCCTCTCATGTGGTATGTTGTGTTATTTAAATTTACTTATAATTGTCCACTTGTGAACAATGCATATAGTGTCACTTTATCAAAATTATTTTAATTTTTTATAGTATTCTTGTGAGCCTAAAATATGTCTCCACACCAATTTTTAAAATTTTTGGACCAAATTTGAATATTATTTTATTTACTATGAAAATTAAAAAAATTGGATGCAAAGATAGGATTTGAACCTAGGTCTTGGGCTTAAGACTCCCACGTCTTACCACCACACTACAACTTTAGTTGTGAAAAACTTTGGTATTTTATTATTTATACTATCAGGCAAAGATGACAACTACAACCAAGATTTTTTCACACTAAATGATGTCAAATGAAAAAGTGATGAATATCAAAGTTTCATATCTCATCAAGATCAACAACTTTGATATTGGTCATTTTATCATCCGACAAAGTTACGATAAAAGTGTTCACAAATTTTTGTTGAGTTGTGAAACTTATTAATGCAATTATGTGGAAAACTTTCTTGTACGAGTCTTTTTGAACAATCTAATTTTTGAATTTCAAAAATTGACAACAACAAGCACAATTTTTTAATATTAAATGATGTCAAATGGAAAAGTGATGAATACCAAAGTTTCATATCTCATCAAGATCTACAATCTTTATTTAGCTTATTTTGTCATTTTCAAAAGTAGTAATAACATGTGAACAATGTATACTCCTTTTTCATGGAACCTAATGAGAATTTTATGTCAAGTTTTAGAATTTCCGGACAAGTTTTTAGTTCTATTATCATTATTTATGATAATGTTGCAAGTAGAAGTTTGAGTTTTATGATAATTTTATTATTATTACCAAGGCCGCTGCCATTCCCGCCAGGCCGCAGCAAGGCCCCGGCCGGCCGCGCAAAAGAAAAAATCAATAATAATTGGCAAAGGTGGGATTTGAACCCAAGTCTTGCAACTGAGATTCCCATGCCTTACCACTACACTACAACATCAATTGTTAACAAGTTTGATATTATATTATTTATACTATAAAGTAAAGGTTATAATTAAAAAAACTTTGTGCAAAGGAGAGAAGGTTGGGATTTGAACCCAGGTGGTGGAGACAAAAGACACAACACCCTACCACTATGCCACGCCCACATTAGTGACCAAGTGTGGTAATAACTTGTTATTAATTGTGTTCATGTTTTATATAAAAAAATAAAAAGAAAGGTAAAATAAAATCATGCTTATGATTTGGAAGGTAAATGTAAGAATGAGTCAACGTTTTAGATTCATATGAGTTAAAAAAAGTTACAAGGTATTAAAATCCTAAAGTTTGACTTTACTTATAAGAAACTATATGAGACATGTATACATTTTATGAACAATGTACTTCAATTTTCATAAAATATTAAGAAACTTTTTTGTCAAGTTTGTACATCCATAAAATGATTCTTTGTCATTTTTTATAATTTTTGGAGAATTTTTAGGTATTATTATCATTATTTTATAACAAGGTGACTAGTAAAAGATTGAATTTTCCCTATAAGTCGATTGAATTTTTTGACAATCTCCTAGATTTGGGCTATAACGGACCATAGGTGCTTAATATAATTTTTTGAATTTTTAAAATCTTATTAGATATGCGTATAGGTCAACATAGAATTACTTTTGGTAAACATGCAGAAATTCATTTAAATACAAGAAAATAACAAATCTAATTGAAAATTCTTGAAATTCCTAGATGAAAGCTTATATGTTGTGTTTTAAGTGTGAAAAATATATTTAGGGCGTATAAGATAACGATTTTGCAACTTACTTCACAAGAGTTTATTTTTTAGTGATTTAAAAAAATAGAAAAACAATTTTTTTGCACAACAAGTGCTAATGTAAATCCACAAATGTTAATAAGATGTTAAAACTAAGGTTTTGTTCAATTTTGAAGTGTGTATGAGTCTAAACATGTTATAAGGTATTCAAATTATGAAGTTTGAGTTGAGTTGTATAAAACAATGTGATGGAACTATTTAGATTATGAACAATGTATACTCCAATTTTCACAAAACCTTATGAAACTTTTTTCAATCTTGTACATCCATAAATTGATTCTATGTCATTTTCTATAATTTTTGGAGAAGTTTTAGGTATTATTATCATTATTTTATAACAAGATTACTAGTAAAAGTTTGAGTTTTCCCTATAAAACAATTGAATTTTTCGTCAATCTCCAAGATGTGAGCTAAAATGGAACATAGTCACCTAAATATAGTGTTTTTGAGTTTTTTGAATCTTATTAAAGGTACACATAGGTCAATTTGGAATTACTTTCAGTAAACTTGCAGAAATTCATTTAAATGGTAGAAAATAGTAAATCTTTTTGAAAATTCTTGAAACTCCTAGGTGACAACTTATATTTTGTCTGTTACGTGTGAAAAATATATTGGGGGCATATAAGATAACCAGTTTGCAACTTACTTCACAAGGGTGTATTCATTAGTGATTCAAAAAATAGAAAAATAACTTTCGTAAGAAACTTATGAGTGACCTATCTATTTTGTGAATAATGTATACTCTAATTTTCGTAAAATCTTATAAAACTTTTTTTGTCAAACTTGTACATCCATAAAATGATTCTATGCCACATTTCATAATTTCGGGAGATATTTTAGGTTTTATTATCATCATCTCTACTCTAATTCTCTACTTCTCTATCTCTATCTCTATATACTCTTAAAAAGAATGAAAGATTGAAAAAAAGTTGATCCTACTTTCGTTGACCAAAATAACAAATGTAGATCTTGATGAGTTTAACAAACTTGGTATTCTTAATGTTTCCATTTGAAACAATTTAGAGTACCAAATACTAGCGTGAAAGGTGTCATTGTTTTAAATTTCAAAGTTTGACTTGGTCAAACCTTATCAAACTTTGACCTCGGATGAAAAACTTTTGAATAGGTCATTTTTCCTTTTGAGAAAGTGTTTGTAAACACTAGTCTCATGAAAACATGGATCTGACATAGAGTTTATGAAACTATGTGAGAGACTTGTCAATTTTGAACTAAACTTTTCTAACACTTTCTAAAATGCAAAAATAACCTAAATAAATTTTGTAGATCTTGATGAGTTATGAATTTTGGGTATTCATGAATTTTCAAAAATTTTCAAATTGAGACCATTTAGAGGTTCAAAAATTAGTTTGGAGGAGTTAAAATTTAAAAATCCAAAGTTTGACTTGTTCAAAATTCGTCAAATTTTCCTTGGCCCACACAACATCCGTGCGCTCAGGTCCGTCGGCTCCCATCGGCCCAACTACCCCCGCGAGACCCCTTTCCCTTCGTCTTCAAACGTCAAGTCCTCGACACCCACCACTCCCCCGCCGCCGCTAATCCACGCCCATCGCCGCCGCCACCCCCACACTCCCGCTGCCACCGCCGCACCCAGCAACCGCACCGCGTCCTCGTCCTCCCAGCCTTATCCGTCCGCCCAGCGCTGATTCCGGCGCCCTTCTCCCGCAGGCTGTCCCTGACCCGCTGCTCCCGCGCCTCCTCCACCTAGATTCCGGCGGTGACGTTTGGTCCCTGACTAGATACAGCCAGCAGGACCTCTCTCCTCCCCATCCCATGTGCGGATCGAGGCTCCGTCGGCCCTTTTCCTAGCGAGTCTAGCAGTTCGGGCGACCTCCGCACGCTGCTCCCACACACCCCGCAGAAACCCTAAGCGGCACCCTCTACATGCCGCCGACGCCCTGGATCTGAGGCGCCGCGCCCTCGCCGTCCCCGTCGAGCCAAGGCATCACGTCGTCGTCCTCGAGCCAATGCGTACGTGGCCATGGGGAGGGAGGTGGCCGAGTCCAGGGCCACGCTGCTCTGGGCGCTGCACAAGTTCCCCCGTGACGCCGGCGCCGGCGCCGCTTCCTCCTTCATGCGGATCCATGTCTACTCACCTCCCAAGTTCCTGCCCTGCCGTACGTTCGTCATCCCCTTCTTCCAATTTTTCTTCTTCGCTGTTAACGGAAAGGTCTTCCTGTTCTCCACTGCAACTGGAAAGATCTCTCTTTTTTTTTTCAGGAGATGGTATTGTGACCGTTTCCTCATGCCGATCGTTGTGTTACAGCATCAATTCGTGTAATAGCTGTCACGGTTCAGTTGCCTATTTGAGGAGTCAAATTGAACTTATTTAACTGATCTAAGCAACTAACAGCTTTCATGTCCTGAACTCCTGATAATCCTGCAAATTTACTTGCACTAGAGTTCCACTACTGCGCGGTTGTGTAAGCCCAAACTAACTCAGAAGAGGGGAACCTCGTTTGGGGTTGCAGCACCATTCGTACTAAATTGGGCTCTGTTTTGGCATCAATGATCAATACATAGTTGATTTCAGATTCCTGATTCTATTTTTCACTCCATGTACAAGAATATAATGTTTTGATGCTTATGCTCCAACGTTGTGCATAGTGGGTGCCAGGGTTCCTGCTGCCCAGGTTGAGGAGCAGGAAGTAGCTGCACACAAGGAGATCGAGCTACAAAACTCAATGACAATTTGGATCAATACCTACACTTATGCGCACAAGATAAGGTTTGCCACTCTGCTTATTCCACGTAGTTAATTCATGTTACCACACTTTTTATGGGAGCAGCAGCTGATAAGCATTATACAAAGTATGTGGCAAAGTTCTGAATGCTATTTATACTGTAGTGATAACTGTAGATAAGCACTTTCTAATCATAGCGAATACCAATGCATTTGAAAGATTGTGTATCAATACATATTCTCCTGAAAAAAGTTGGTTTCTAGTCTATGTGATAAATGACTAGTGTATGCTTTGTATAGGAAGGAACTTCTGTGGTCCTACTTTTCAATACATTTCTAACTCTGAAAAAATAAGTTATTCTTTATTTATTCGCTAAAACCTAACTCCTGGTTTCAAGTGCTGGCCGACAAGAAGGCTCTAGGATTGACTAGTGAATGTAGATTACTCAATGATTAATTGTTGACACCACCTGATTCTACTACTTATGCCTACTTGATGTATTTGTAAACTGAGACAAATATTATTTCATTAGGATAATCAGAAGCTGTAGATAGATATCATTGCTGTCAAATACTAATAACTAGTAAGATGTGGCATTTCATGACTAGAGGATATTAATACATGTAGGTATTATTTCACATAAAAAGAACTAAGCTCTTTCATGTTGTGTCAGTTTGCTTAAACTTCCATTGCAATGGTTTATTTGTTTTGGTTAGACAACTAAGCTCGCCTTTCAATGCCACATCAGTATTGTGTTGGAGTGAGCACTACTAACTAGAGTCTGTTTTTCAAATTGCTGGTGGATCTTGGAAATTGCCCTTCATCTATATAAGCATATGGCTTCACTTGTCAATGCATCAGCATAGTACTGCACCATGGGTTATTGCTGGTCCTTGTCATGTTTCCATTAGGGTTATTAGATATGCTGTGGTGGAGCACGATGCAGTACTGTACTACTGGTTCATTTGACTGCTTATCCATGGATCCATAAATTGAAATTGTGAAATGTTGTAAGATGTCATGATTCTGTGCTGACATGAAATTTGATATGCACTTTGATTTGTTCTAGATATATTGTACATAATCTATGTTTGGTGATATCACCTCATTGCAAGTGCAGGTTCAGTCCTTGTTCCTTTGCCAGCTAAGCTAACATCATCATATTTCTCTTGACATACATGTTGCAGTGATTGCACAGGGCTTATGAGGGCCTGTAGTCTGTGATGGTGATTAACATGCTGTGAGCACGAGGGAGACTTGCCCGTTCTTTATCATCTCAAGTAATTGTATAGCCATCCTTTCTATAATTGCTAATTACTCCATGAATTTAATCATGTATGTTTTCATGAATCGCAGAGAAACTCGAACAGCCAAAACAATTAGAGAGCGTCTATGGCTTAATGTTGATGGCCGGCACCAACAAGAATGACAAGTTACAAAGATGCTTATTTATGATGGTGTAGTTGATGGGCGATGGAGCAACTAGCGAACTCATTTTTAGATCGATTTATTATATGCTAAACAATGTTGTGAACTTAGTTAAATATGGTGTCTTTATTTTATTAGTTGTGGTCATGTTCTTTTAAGCAGAATTATGGTCATTGAGTGTTACTTTGGTTTGTGACAAAATTTAAATTAAAGAATGTATTAATTATTATATGTGATGTGCATGCCGTGAAAATAATTTAAAAACTACTTCAAATTCCCCTCGTTGCGATAGAATAATAGGTAATCATTGATTTTGGTTGCAATATGCATTATTGCAACGAACTTTATGTGTTGCATTACCATATCATCTGTTGCCACCAACAATTGTTTGTTCCATGTGCTCTCTATTACCACCGACACAAATTCGTTGCAACTTTCATATATTACCTCGAAGACTAGTTCGTTGCATTATCATATCATCTATTGTCACTATATCTGATATGTTGCAAAAGCACTGTAATGCAATGGATCACCCTATATGGCCACGTAGTTTTGGAGTGGCAATACTTTTCTATTGCAACACATTTGTTCGTGGCAATCATGAAATATTGCAACCAAGTGTTTCGTTGCAATAGAACCTTAGGCAACCAATCTAATCGTTGCAATATTTATTCTTGCAACCAAGTATTCATTGCAATATAGGCTTTTTCGTTCGTTGCAATATTTGTTCTTGCAACCAAATATTTGTTGCAATAGGCTTTTTTGTTCGTTGCAGTAGCAAAAAACTGTTGCAACGCCACATTTAAGTTGTTGCCTGAGACTAATACACCGTTCCAATTGCAACAATCTGTCGACGACCCGACTTCGTTGAAACTGATTCCAGTTACAACCAAAATAGCCATATTGCAACCAAAACTAGGCGTTGGCCAAGGCATGATTTCTAGTAGCAGCGAGGCGGCAGACGTGGAGGAGAGAGAGGGGGAGAAGAATACGGCCTCGGCCCTCAGTGTCTCCAAATCGACGACGCTGTCGCACCGGGTCGACACCTCCTCCACCACCGTCTGCGGCCTTTCTTGCCGCCTCGCCCTTCTGCGTCCTCAAATCGACGCCTCATCCGTGTAAGAGATCTGCCTGTGGGAGGCACACCGTGGGCCTGTCTTCGCGTTGGGCGTCTCTCCCTACGGTAATTCTCTAGCGTTTGGATCCTTTTGCCCGTGCTTTGTATCCTTCCAGAGCTATCTTGGCATCGTTGCAAAACGAGGTGATCTCTACACGCATGGCTGGACAATGCGGTGCTTATTACTTAATTATTATGGTTCTGCAAAAAGAATATTTCAGGATGTAATTAATATTTTAATACTGAATGGACTTCGAGCCCTATAGATCACTTCGAGCCCTAAATCATTCATTTTAGTTTCACAGTTGTTGAAAAATGGTATATATATAGATTAAGTAAGGAGAAATGATGCTAGATCTCCTTTTTGTACACCTGTCACTACGGGAGACATAGCCTTTGCCGTGTGTTGACGGTCGATTTCCGTCAACCAAGAGCACTTGTTACACTTTGGTTTGAGCTTTGAATTATAACTAACCCGCCACTAGGCATACTAATGATGTAACAAGTTCACACTTGCATGTGGTTTTTGGAGTTTATTGTTTACGCAAGAAATCAACGTTAAAGAGGAGACTTTCGGGATAAGTTCATCAAGCACTTTAGAAGAAGATCATGAAGCTCGATACAAGTGAAGACACGTGATGAACATGACTCCAAATGACCCGAGGACCGAAGCATGAAGCTGTGAAACTTTGAGGACCTAAACAGAAAATGCGGGAGTTCGCATGCCAAGTATCCTTATCCAAACTGTGGGAAAACGTCGTCAAGGACACACAAGAAGTTCGGCATAAATTCAAGGAAGCGTGAGAAGCAACGTGGAGGAAGGCCAGGCCGAACCGGGCCGAAAACGGGCCCAGGCCGGTCGGCCCAGCCCATTTCGGGCTCGGTTCGCGCCCCCCTTTGACCTAGGTGCTCCTCGATAAATTGCCTCTGCCTCCGTCGGCCGCCACATCGATCCATTCATCACAACTCGGCGAAACCTAGAAGCAAGCACCGGAGGGAGACAACGGTCGCCGCGAGTCTTCGAAGTTGTCTAGGAGATGGCCTAGGGCTACTCTAGCCGCTATGGCCTCCTTGCACGGTTGAGCCATGGTGGAGTTCTGGAGCTACGCATACATGACGTAGATATGGCCTCGGTGGTGATGGTGTAATGCATACTTTCATGTGAGCAATGATAATCTTGTCATCCGATCTTTTAAGCGATTCCATGTCTCCGTTCATGCTTTCTACCTATTGTGAATATGCTTATTCCTTAGTCTAATGCATGGTTAGACCACTTAGCATACTTTATGTAATCATGGTGATTAGATCTAGTATGTGGATCCTTCATGGTTTGTAGACACGTTCACTTGGACGTGCCCCTAGACTCCCCGCATGAATAGGGGCACGTCGTGACAGGACGAATGTTTCGGAAGGCGGATGTTTTTGGGAGGAAGACCGGAGGTAGGAATTTAAGGATGCTATTAGATGAGATGCCTAGTTACCCTTTTGGTTATACTTACCTAGCCTATGTTTGTGGATGTGATCGACCTATATGCTATCACTCATATCTATTAGGTTTACCCCTTTGTATGCAATCGATGTTTCATGTTAGGTTAGATTGACTAGATAAGGTAGAGAACCTTAGCGGTTTGCTTCTGATCCTTGGATTGACAAACCTTGGGGACCCTCCTTGGTGAAAAAGGCACCAAGTCACTCATACGCTTGCGGTGAACTTCAACACGGTTTTGAACCGTCAACAAGCCCTTTTTCTGGCGCCGTTGCCGGGGATCGGCAACTTGAACCCTAGGGTGATCTACCTTTCTATTTTACTAACCCTAATTTTTATCATTGCATATACGCTTGCTTTCTTGTTTGTGTCCTTGAGAGTAGGTGAAAAGCTAGACACAAAACTTGGACTTCGAGAAGTCCACCATCCGCTCCGACAAGACGAACGCAACATGAAGATTGACTCTTTAGTGGTAGGTGCTAACTTTTGTTAGTGGCCCATCATCCGCTATCGAGCCCACACCCTACACAAGAGCACCTAAACAAGGTAAGTCAATGTGTCAATTAAAATTTTGAGACTAATATTTTGTGGAGAATCGTTTGTTCAAGCAATAGGTATTGGAAGCAATCATGGTACCCCCAAGATCACAAGATCAAGCTCGTCAACATCTTCGAAGTTTCTGTTCGCATCAAGTTTTGCACAGCCTCATGGGAAGAACAATAGAATATCTTTGGATATTTAGAAGCCCCACGAGGTTACGCTTCCAACGAGTCAAGAATCAAGTCAATCGGAGGTTCCTACAAGCGGATATGGCCGAATCACCGATGGTTGCACGTCCTGAAATTTCTGGACAGCAAGCAAAGCTGAAGTGAAACAGCCATAACTCCCTTATATTGACTCCGATTAAGATGGATGAGTACCCGTTGGAAAGGTAATTTTATAAATTTTTCAATAGAATTATATTTTGGTATATGTTCTGTTATGTATATAGGGGAAAATCCACGAGGAAGAGGCAGTAGCAACGCGATGAGAACAAGAGAGTGGAGATGAGGACGACAACAACGAAGAGAAGTTTGGGCAATGTTTCCACTAGACCACACATGAAGAAATCCAGAGCCTTGGAACAAAACAAAGACCCCTGGAGCATTGGCAATTAAAGACACAAGTTGGCGACATCCGACGCAAGGAGTTGTTTGGAGAAGACCACGAAGGATTACACACAAAGGACAACATCCAATGGCGCGGACATTTTGGGCTCTCACACGAAAGCTCATGGAGTTACATGAAGACACTTAAAAGATGTGTGAGCCCACAAATGAAAAGGAGTGATCCTACATAAAGTGACCTTGACGACATGTGGCACGAAGGGAGAGATTGAAGAAGTCTACGCGAGCCACCTCCGATCATCAAGGATCGTTCGTTTTCAACTCCGAAGGACCACTCACAATGAAAAGCTTGAAGGCTAAGGTACACATTAAGCTCTCAAGGTACTTTTGGATATGATATCTTTCTTTTGAGATATTCATGTTCATGTCCAATAGTATCTTTTGATTCTATGCCTTGCACTTTTGATGATCACGATAGGCTAGAATTTCTTGAGTATGATAAAGAGGCTATGTTGTGCTTTAAATTTGTTAGTTTGCATGCCTAATGAACCCATGCCTAATGAGAGCCTTAGCGCTGAGCAAGAAACTTATGCAACCTTTAATCACATTTTGTTCATCTAACTTTTACATTGTGGTTATGGTTGCACATGTTTTCAATATGTTTTGCAAATCCTAGACTTGCTTTGTGCTTGGTCAAGCTAATGATCTTAAAAGAGCGTGTGTCGGGAGAAAACCCGAGTTTCACTAACCATGTAGGTCATTAAACCTTAATAAAGAGGAGAGAAGCCATGCCCCAAAAGAATTGCAAGCCCGTCCATCGCCTTCCCCGAACCTCGAAGACGACGTTGCTGTTTTCATCAGTTTTGAGCACCTGATCAGATAAGTAGAAGAAGGATAAATTTGAAAATCAGAAGCTCCATCAAGTGCCGATTCCAACTCCTCCGAGATCGATGAATTTGAAGACCCGTACAAGGAGATATGGAGAAAACATTAGGCGCTGCGCAGTCTGAAATCTTTGGACAGATTGCAGCATTGGAGTAAAACGGGCGTAACTCACTCGTTCGGAGTCCGTTGGGGGTCAACAAAGATTTGATGGAAAGATAATTTCATGCGCCACGCATGGAAGTTATTGTTTGCTACATGATCTGATCTGGATAGAGAGGAAAATTCATGAAAAGAGAGGCAGCGACGAAGAACAAAGGAAAAGGAGGGGATGATGATGCAAGAGATGATCGGGCAAGCCTCTCATCAAGCAAAATGATCGTGTCAAGCATGGAGAGTGGATCAAAGCTGCATGGACATCTTCAAATCTTACATGAAGGACCATGGCTTCATGACCACGAGGAGGTACGTAAGAAAGTCAAGCTCTATGACTTTAAATGAAGCGCTTTGCGGGAGGCAACCCGTTTTCTTTTGTTTATGTTTATATATATTATGACCGTCTACATTGTGATCTCAAAAATAAACATCAAGTAACATTGTACCATTGCTCTAATAAATACCACAACACCATGTTGTTTAATTTAATTGCTATTGAGGGATCACTTTGTTATTTGATCTTGGAAAGCTTGTAGACCCTTTTTGTGTGCCTATTAGTGTTTTGAGTCGTTTTTCTTTCGTGTCTTTTTAAAGAGAAATATGAAGTTGGAACCATCCTTTAATCCTAAACCTTGTGGCTAGTTAATTTAGGCTAACTTTTGTTTTTGATTTAGACAACCACCCTATCATGTTGTTTTGTTCATCCATGTTATATTGCATTACATGTTGTGTTGATCTAACTTTTTGTCCATCCAACCTAAGCCTTCCCATAGCCCCCACCAAAAACCATAGCCATTAGAGGTAGGATTGCTTGTGTTGACCGTTTGCCGTCACCATCTGGATTGGACAAGTCTATCCCTATCCTCTTTTCTAACTAAACTTTGACTAGCCTCCCCATAAAATCCTTAGGAAAACCTTTCATACCTTTAGCCATCATAAAACCATAGGTTTGTTTTTTTAAAAAAAAGACTCGTAGCACCACCTTAGTTAGAATTTCTATACTTGACTTCCTCTCTTCAAAATCCTTGTTTGAGCCAAAATATAGGATACCCATAACCTACCCTTAAACCTTGTTAGTTTGGTTGATTGATTCTTTTCGATGGGTGACTTCCTTGTTGACAATGCTTACTTCGTATGAAGTGTGAGATCAAGCTTTGTCCTTTGCTTATTGTAGACCGCATCGAAAGTGTTTTTCAAACCTTGCTAATGTTTGTTTGTGCTAACTTTTTTGCATTTGCATTTTGCATCCACCTCATTGTCATCATCACCTTTATGTTAGCTTGGTCTTTTTGTGAAACTTTATGATGAATGCTTTCATATCTATGTTAATGCTTGTCGACATGTGTTACTATTTTTTGCAATCTTGTGTAAACATGGTGTTTAGACATGATTGGGGACCACCATCATTCAATTTTATATACCTTGCTATCTTATTACATTGGTTGGTTTGAAAACTTTGCAATGCGCCCTACTTTTCTTGCGCTATAAGGAATTACTAATCTCGAGATAAGCATGGTGTTTTGACCTTGGTTAATAAATCTTTATGGCGAGAGGGAAGTTTGGCAACCACTTTGTAAGCATGGAGCTTAGGATTTGGTGTAAACATTGTCTTTGTTTTTATATCATCCTTTCATTTGCATACACACTTGCACACACGTACACCCATTAGGTTTTAATTTTTCTTTCACTAGATTAACTATGCCACAAGTTAAGATCTTAGGGGGTGACTTTGGTTTGTTAGCATAGAGTGAGTATTCCTGACCGTCACCTCGGGGGTACTTCGTGCTTTAGAGTTATTTTGTAGGCATGACGAATCGCTCCCATGAGTTAGTGATAAAAGATGGAAATAAGATCAGCAACACCTCCAAATTCTTGTGCTTGGTTTGTATATGATTAAGCTAGTGCTCTCTTTAAATATGATCTGAAAATTAAATTAATGCTAGCCTAATCTTTTGTGGAGGTTATGATAACTTGAGACCCATAGTATTTTTCATTGCTCTCATTTTTGAATGAATCAAAGATCATTTATTTTTCTTCTTAAAAGATATGCCAACCTTGTCTTTGATACCACTTGCATTTTGCTCAACCTATCCAAAACCCTATATTCATTGAGTGAAAAAACCTTAGTATACAAGATTTATTTTTGGGTGCATTGATTCAAGTCTTGATTTCTCTGGCTCAAGACTAAGAAGCTGGTCATTCCGTTTTTGCGTATCTATCTTTATTCTAGCCTTTTCTATCCGTGCATTGTGAGTTTCCACATCGGGAATTTCGCAAACCTCGCCGGATATCCACCCACAAACCCAAAATATCTTTTTGTGTATATCTCCTTGACCACAACCCAAAACTTTGAGTATGGATGAATATTTCGAAGAAGATTACAAGGAAGGCGCCATCAAGTGGAGCAATATTTTGGGAGACCTCCATAAAAGGATCCCAAGAAGGTTTCAAGTATCTCTCTTCAAGAAAATACAAGAATTTCAGCACTTACCTTGGCACAATCATCACCTCTTTGCTCCGGGATGAGCAACGTCTAAGCATGGGGGGGTTGCCAAGGAAGTACTAGTGTAGTCTAGAGTTCAAGGGGAGTAAAAAACAAAAGAAAGAAAAAAAAGAGAGAAAAGTGATGAAAGAAAAAATATATAAAGAAGGAAAAGTATGATGAGAAAAGAAAAAAATAAATATAATAAAGTTCCCCGGTTCTCTAGCTACATTTGGAAATTTCAAAAGGATTTCAAGATCAAGACCCATACTCATCTTTCCAACCATGTGCAATCCGATAACGAGGACTTCGCTTGTGCCTCGGGATCACCCTTTGCCATTTGCACATGTCCACCTATCTAAAAAGTGTGTGTTTTTCTCTTCCCCCTCCATGGAACATTATTTTCCAATGACCTTTTTGACGAGTCTTGGTAAGTCCATGAGAAGCTTGTCTTGTTTTCATAATATCTCAACTATAATATCTTGGTAGGACTAAACTTTCCCATAGCTCCATATAAAGCCTTCCACCAAATATTTGAGAGAGGAAAGAAGTAGAACAACTAGACTTGAGAGACAAGATGAGATGCGAGTTCATGAGCAAGATGCAAGGAGGTTTATTATTGATCGTGGTAAAGCAATTTTTCCTTCATCCCGCTCTTTATTTTCAAAATTTATGAGATTTGTTTAAAATTTGAGAGCGAGATTAATTACTTGTGGAAAGAGCTTAAATGATATCTACCCTCCATAGAGATGAAAGCTAGCTACATTATGGAACTTTAACAAATATAAACTTGGAGAGCATTATGTTTTCTCATGTATGATCAAGTGCAAGGTATGAACTTTGAAAGGCAATACTGACATCCATTAAAGGCTTACTCGAGGACGAGCAAGGTTTAAGCATGGGGGTATGTTGACGGTCAATTTCCGTCAACCAAGAGCACTTGTTACACTTTGGTTTGAGCTTTGAATTATAACTAACCCGCCACTAGGCATACTAATGATGTAACAAGTTCACACTTGCATGAGGTTTTTGGAGTTTATTGTTTACGCAGGAAATCAACGTTAAAGAGGAGACTTTCAGGATAAGTTCATCAAGCACTTTAGAAGAAGATCATGAAGCCCGATACAAGTCAAGACACGTGATGAACATGACTCCAAACGACCCGAGGACCGAAGCATGAAGCTGTGAAACTCCGAGGACCTAAACAGAAAATGCAGGAGTTCGTACGCCAACTATCCTTATCCAAACCACGGGAAAACGTCGTCAAGGACCCACAAGAAGTTCGGCATAAATTCAAGGAAGTGCGAGAAGCAACGTGGAGGAAGGCCGGGCCGAAAACGGGCCCAGGCCGGCCGGCCCAGCCCATTTCGGGCTCGGTTCGCGCCCCCCTTTGACCTAGGTGCTCCTTGATAAATTGCCTCTGCCTCCGTCGGCCGCCACATCGATCCAGTCATCACAACTCGGCGAAACCTAGAAGCAAGCACCGAAGGGAGACGACGGCCGCCGCGAGTCTTCGAAGTTGTCTAGGAGATGGCCGAGGGCTACCCTAGCCGCCATGGCCTCCTTGCACGGTTGAGCCATGGTGGAGTTCTGGAGCTACACATACGTCATCGTAGGTATGGCCTCGGTGGTGATGGTGTAATGCATACTTTCATGTGAGCAATCATAATCTTGTCATCCGCTCTTTTAAGTGATTCCATGTCTCCGTTCATGCTTTCTACCTATTGTGAATATGCTTATTCCTTAGTCTAATGCATGGTTAGACTACTTAGCATACTTTATGTAATCATGGTGATTAGATCTAGTATGTGGATCCTTCATGGTTTGTAGACACGTTCACTTGGACGTGCCCCTAGACTACCCGCATGAATAGGGGCGCGTCGTGACAGGATGAAGGTTTCGAAAGGCGGATGTTTTCGGGAGCACTACAAGAAAATCACCGACTAGTGACGCAAAAAAAAGGCCGTTTCTCGTCATAAACCGCGATTAATGACGCCGGTTGTTACGAAAACGCGCCGTCATTAATCGAGCGTCACAAACCACGATTAATGACGAGACCTTATTTCCCGGCGTCATGAGTTTAATGACGCGTGGAAATTCGTCTATACAATGCGTCATAACTTCGTTACTGCAGCTTTGCCACGCTGGACAGAATCTGATGTGGCATCCGATGTGGTAGGCCAATTGTGACAAATCGTATGCGTCATAAAATGAATTTGGCCCGTTTGTAGCTGGGTTGAGCCCAAAACTGTTCCTGTAGGCTGGCGTTATTCATATAGCCCAAAAAAGATTTTGTTGGGCCCAATTGTAGCTTTTTCAGATGAAATTTGATTAGGGTGGGCCCGTTTTGGTTGGGTCGAGTCCAACAAGTGCGCACATTGTTGCGGCCTTCTGTGTCATGTTAATTTGACAAAAGATGACTTTTGGCCCAGTTAAAAGTGGGCTAAGCCCACTGAAGGACAATATAAAATTAACTAATCATGCATCAATATTAATGGATTTAATTTCAATTCTGATCTTTTTTTTGAATAATTCTGATCTGGTTGGCAAAATAGTAATCAGCACATATTTCTTTATACAATAAAGCAAACTATTGTTTATTATCAAGCACGACCATATTGTTCATCACATATCACAAACTATTACAAGATAACAGTATCACAAGGAACATTGATTAACAAAGCTAAATCCAGTTCATAATCACAAGAGAAAGTGGAGATTTGATCTAATGATCTTAACCTCTTCATCTTTTACTGCTAAGCAGTAGACGAAGGAGGTCCTCACTGTCTTCGGTTAGCTTCTGCAACCTCTTAATCTCAGCAGACTGCATTTTCAGAGTTGATTCTGATTCTTCGATCTTCTTCTTCAAGCAACATAACTCTTTCTGGTGAGCAACAAACCGTTGTCGAAGTTGTACCCCATCCTGATTGGGAGCGTCAACTCGCTCTTCATCAACACGACTACACAAGGATTTGGTACCCTTTTTTGAGCACTCGGCTGCCTCTGTTTTAATTTGTTCGGGAAGAAGCATCATTGACTTGGTAGCTTCCATCTAGCAACAGTGGATCCCAAGTCAGATTAGGACCTTGTAATTGATTCGAACTAAGGAAACAAAGGTGTTAAGTTTGTTACCTTGGAGCAGATCTGAACAGGAACGACTTCAGATGTTGACCCTTTGGCCCGCTGAAACAAGTACAAGAACAAGAGGTAAGGGTTGAGATCATTCGCAATCGGAAACAAAGGTGTTATGTTTGTTACCTTGGAGCAGGTCTGAACAGGAGCGACTTCAGATGTTGACCATTTTGCCCGCTGAAACAAGTACATGAACAAGAGGTTAGGGTTGAGGTCATTCGCAATCGGAAACAAAGAAGGTGTTGAGTTTGTTACCTTGGAGCAGGTCTGAACAGGAGCGACTACAGATGTTGACCCTTTGGCCCGCTGAAACAAGTACAAGAACAAGAGATAAGGGTTGAGATCATTAGCAATCAGAAGCAATTTCATTTATTAAGTTCAATGCGGTACATGAACGATCACACCCAATCCATCATCACCCAAGCATGCAACAAAAATATGGAAAGCCAAAGAATGTGGGTAAGCAATATAATAATTTCATCCTTTAATTTCTGCAAACCTCAAGTAAGTTGACTTAGAACAATCTCTTGCAATATGGAACAGAAGATCCACAATCACCCAAGCATGCAACAACAATATTCAAAGGCAAAGAGCATGGGAAAGCAGTCCAATAATTTCATCTACAAATTTCTACAAACCTCAAATAAAATGACTTTGAACAAATTCTTGCGATAGGGTACAGTAGATACACAATCACCCAAGCATGCAATAACAATATTCAAAGGCAAAGAGCATGGGGAAGCAGTCCAACAATTTCATCTACAAATTTCTACAAACCTCAAATAAAATGACTTCTAACAAACTCTTGCGATAGGGTGCAGTAGATCCACAATCACCCAAACATGAAAGAATATTATTCAAAGGCAAAGAGCATGGGGAAGCAGTCCAATAATTTCATCTACAAATTTCTACAAACCTCAAATAAAATGACTTCGAACAAATTCTTGCGATAGGGTACAGTAGATACACAATCACCCAAGCATGCAACAACAATATTCAAAGGCAAAGAGCATGGGGAAGCAGTCCAACAATTTCATCTACAAATTTGTACAAACCTCAAATAAAATGACTTCTAACAAACTCTTGCGATAGGATATAGTAGATCCACAATCACCCAAACATTAAAGAATATTATAGAAAGCCAAAGAGCATGGGGAAGCAATCTAATTCAATCGATCAATATAGGGAGGAGACCGTAGACCTGACGAATACGACGGAAAGAAGGTGCCGAATGCTGTCTCGATTTAGCAGCCCGACCTTGCGCCTTCAGCACGATGTTCTGTGCAACTGTTGCAGATCTGCGGCCGCCAGGGTGAGCCTCGGGGGAGCTGACGGAGCAATGAGTTTGAACCATCTTGCAGCTTCAAGGACGTTGCCGAGGAAGGTCGCCGCTCGTAGAAGAGGAAGGCCGCCGCTCGTAGCAGAGGAAGCCGTCGTCGGTAGCTAGGCCTCCGTTGCTGCTTCCACCGCAGATCTAAGTCTCTTCGGCGGTCGAGGAGAAGATCCCCTGATTTTGGAAAATTACCAGGAGGGAATTGGGAGATCTGGATTCCCTCTTTATTTTATATATAAACGAGGAGGACCAGAAGGAGGAGTGGGGAATTCAAATTTTCAAGTCCCGCCTTTGTGGTCCAGAGCGGGAAACGAAAGACTTTGGATCATGGACCCAAACGTCAGTGACCCAAACGAAAGACCGCTTGGGTGTCGGACCCAAACGTCAGTGACCTTACGCAAAGAGGCAAGTTGTTGACTGGGTTGTCCGTGCCACCATGGACCATGGAATGGACAAACACACACAGGAATATACTCTACTTCATATTCACGTAAGAGGGATGATCCGATATTCGCATTACAAATGTACTCACTGCAACAAAATAATGTACCATTTCAACTGTTTATTACATGACTACAAACACTTAAATAAAACATTAAAACTACAGGGGACCCTGGTACAACCCTTCAGGTAATCTTCTACGGAGATTGTGCATAAATTCGGGATGATCAGTGCATACAACCGCCCAATCATATGTGAGTATTCCGTGAGGAAAGATTCGCTCTAAGAGAGACATGCACTTGTCCTACAACTGTGTGCAGTTAGCCTGAATTGCCCATCGTAGAAATGAAGTCACAGTTTCCTCGCTTGCCATGTCCCACATCTTTGACGCACAGTGCAGCTTCAACCTTTCGACTTGGTACATGTCGGCGACCGAGAGTAAATAAGGCCAGGCATTAGCAGGAGCGTCCCATAAATCAGCCTCCTCCGGGAGTGATCCTTCACTAGCATATTTGATCAGGACCGAGAAATCATCAGGGTGTGTGTCAATAATTGTAATAGTTTCAGAGCTAGACTCCACTCCTGGGCCGCAGAGCATTGCCTCCATCACATAAGATACTTTCGCCACATCGGCACGTATAGCTCGTATCACCCGGCATTCCGCACCTACATGGAACACAACTTCCACAGGGGCTTGGGCTGCAACGGTGTGGCATATGCTTCTTTCCACTGATGGAGGAGGAACTTCAATGCAGTCGTCCTCCAGTACTGAAACAACACATGATATGTGTATGCGATCTTCACTGGATGTCACGCACTCAATGTCATGATGCTCCACCAGACATTCAAATCCTCTTGCTTCTAGATCCCGATTCATGAAAAAAACTTCTTTTGTAGCTCGACCTCGAAACATATCATCTTCATCGTTTGGGTCTCTAGCCATCGCACGCAACAATACTCGCACCTACGTGGAAGCAGTCACAGGTTTGACAAATAATAACATAATGCGACCGTATCGCCATGTGTGAGTGTGTGTCTTCATAGCAGCAACGAGACACGTACCATTTGGGATTTGTGCAGAGGAACGAGGACGACGGCAATGCCGTCTGGAACATCCATCCACTGATGATATTTCATACCTGTAGGATAGCAACGTAGTTTCCATTGACGGCCTCCCACCATGAACGTACCGGATTCCTTGAAGTTGCCCGCGGTTCCTTCAGCTTTCGCTTCCTGGCTTGAGACTGAGAAGTCAACTTGCATTGAAGGAGTCATTTTAGCGTCTAAAGCCATTAACACAAATGGCCTACATTGATCGTCTCGTGCCTAAAGTGTCTCTTATTATAGTGGGCCAGGAGTGAATGTGTCATTCCGAAACGTCTGTTCGTGGACATCAGTTACCACTCGGAATGGACGCGTCCCTTCAGAGCGGGTGTGGCCACGTTCGGGTCATGAACTTCCTGGTTCTAGTCCTTAAGTGCGATTCACAATGATCGACATGTCCGTTCAGAGGGGGTGTGCTGCGTGTGCACACAAGTTCGTCGGTTAACGCTCGGTGCCAATGCTTAACTGCAATTCTCAATGATCGACACGTGGATCAACTTGTGAGAGCGTGTCATTCCCAAATGCCCATTCGAGATGCCCTTCTGTGCTTATATGCATGTTAATATTACACACACACACACAAAAAGGTATATTGCTATTCCAATTCCAGCTTATTCCGTTTTGGTCTTGTCGTGTCAACAAGTTCATCACGTTTCTCAGTCTCCAAGGCCAGCGGGAATCATCAAGTGCGAATCCTGACCATTCGTAGACCTTTACAGTCACGACTCACGCAGCATACCTGATCGAGGAGGACTTGTCACGTCATCCCGCACACTGCGTGTTGCAACGCAAGGACCATCCGGTCCCTCTGATTATAGCGCCCAATCTTGTTCTCCAGATGCAATTGACACCTAAACCATTACATAAATAAATGGTAGAGAGTTGTCTCGTTGTTGATGCGGCATGAGCTGACGCAGTGAGACAGCCATTAGATGCAGCTGATGCGGCGTGATTTGTCCGCAGGTCTTTCTTGTGCTCTACAAAGAGGAAAGTCCGGAAGTAAACACATACCTAGACACGTCGGGCTCATCCCGTGATACCCATCGTCCACACATGTAATCGATGCACGCCACTGAAGATTCTGACCTAGATTGATTCCTATCACGTGTAGGCCTGACTATATTTCGAGCATCTCACGTTTTCCTTAGTAACTTTAGCAATGCTACAACGAGCTCACGTGACCGCTGTAGTCCTCGATAAATTGGCGAGTGCAGCAGAGCGTTCTTGAAAGGAAAGGCCAACACTTATCGGTTCCCCGTCTTGCATTTCTCTACTTCAGTGGGATACAAGCATGAGATCATTTTGTTGGCTAATCTTATTTACTTTATGTATGCATGGTATCGAGACAGTCACATTGTTAACTTATGTAGGGTTTGTTCTTCGTTTGTGTATGCTGTACGTGGGGAATGGCCGAGCAAGGAAGGGACGGAGCATGGAACTTGGAGGAGTCGGGGAAGGGGGAGCTATCGGGCGCAATAGCACCTCACCGCCACCCGGTTCAGCCGCTGCCATCGGCACCGCAACAGCACCCGGCCCCAATGGCACCTCCACTTCCGCTGGTATCGGCACCTCAGCAGCACCCGGCCCCAATGGCACCTCCACTTCCGCTGGCATCGGCACCTCAGCAACACCCGGGGGTCATGCCACCTCCAGTTCAGCCGCTGGCAACGGTAGCTCAGGATCAGCTGAACCTCATGGCACCACCTTTTAACCCACGGCCCAGGCCGCCAGCTCTGCTGTTTCCTGTTGAAATGCCACCCCCGCAGCCAGTGCTCATTGAACAAGATGAATCGCATGACCTAAAATGGTCTATGTTGCTTTGGCTTCAACAGGGCGGGCCCATAGGGGTCACAGGTAATGGACCATTCGTGACCTGCTGTTACACGCGCATAACATCGCCGTTTCGCCTGCCTGGATTTGGGATGCAAGGGTGAGGCATCGCGCTTTGGAGGAGTATCTGATCCAGGAGACACGTTTTGCTGCACTCTGTGCAGCGGCTGGATTTCCATGAGCCCGTGATGGTAGTAGTATGAGTCGTGATGGTAGATGCTAGTAGTATGTGGTGAGGGTAGTAGTATGAGCAGTGATGGTAGATGCTAGTAGTAAGTGGTGATGGTAGTAGTATATGAGCCGTGATGGTCGATGCTAGTAGTATGTGGTGATGGTAGTAGTATGAGCCGTGATGGTAGATGCTAGTAGTATGTCGTTCAGAGTATGTCGCTGTAGTTCGAACTATGGTGGATCCATCCATCCTCATGTGTAATCAATGCGTATGCATGCATTTGTGCCGTTTGTATTTGGATTGTGTTGTTTCTAATAAAAATGGTATTGTGTGTGTACTCCCTCGGTATAAATTCGTTGTATACGGAAACTCCGTTCCATTGATTTCTTAAATACCGGAAGAACACAGACAAAAGTCTGGTTTGTAGTTTTCAGTCGGACCGGATTAAACTGTCACTGCTACGCAATAAGAAAACCAACATCTTACAAGGAAAAAACAGTAGTAGTAATATTCAATCAGACCAGATGAACAGAAGGCGAATCTTCGTTCTGCTTCTTCTACTCCTACTTCTACTAGTAGCAGTTACCACTAATCCACTAATCAAGGCGCCGCTTCTTTGTCGATGGTGCACCCGGCGCCTTGTTGCAGCTGCTCACGGACGAGGATGTCGCTCTGTTGCCGCTGCCCGTGGGAGATGGTGGCGGACCTCCCAGGGTGCCGCCCGCGAATGAGGCCGTCCCTCCAATGCCGCCGTCAGAGGATGATGTCGCCACTCCATGGCGACCGATCTAGCATGGCCTTGGCACCGCTCCATGGCGGATGATGACGGCCGGTCGATGATGGCCTCTGCTCGGCGAGGATGGCAGAGATCGACTGCCGCCGACCAATGAGGATGAGAGAGGATGACGGTGCTTGGAGATGACAGTTCCCCGGCGAGTGGCGGTGCTTCCGCGCCCCTGACCCCTGGCACCTCTTGCTGACTTGCGTGGGGTGCGACGTTTCAGAGGCACATGATCTTGGATTTCATTTTGTTCGACAAACTCTGAATCATCAGAGGATGTGTCAACCACCACCCCAATGGGCCTCCGCTCTGCCTCCTCTTCATCAGACGACTAGAGATCCTCCCTTTCATCAGAAGAGGAGGAGGATGTGGCTTGCACCGCACCTCTAGGAGACAATGGCTCCATGGGGAGAGGAAGAGAGCGCTGTGCGAGGATGGGGTTTTTTTGTTGGTTGCAAGAGTTGGGAGAGGAAGAGGGCGCTGTGCAAGAATGGGGTTTTTGTTGGTTGCAAGAGTGGGGAGGGGAAGAGGGCACTGGGAGGAAGGAGGATATTTATGACCAGAGGAACCCATTCAGCCATTATTGAAAAAACTACTCCCGAAAAGATTAGAGTAGTTGTGGGATCCGTTCAGTTCAAACTAATTCAATTTTGACCAAATTTACACTTATATCTACTTATCGGGAAGTGAGAATTGCATTCTTTTGTGGATGGAGGGAGGACGTTCTGAGGAAGGGGGAAAGACCGTTCAGCGGAATGTTAACGGACCGGAAGAAATAATTGTAGTCCAGAAGGACCTTTTAGCAAGACATCAGTATACCGGACCTTCTGGACTACCTTTTCCACTCATTTGTCTTTGTTGGAGCTGTAACTCCTCCATTGTTCTCCCACAACCTTGTTCTTTGGCTATCCTGTCAATGATGCCTCGTCCCTGGGCAAATCTTATTCAAGACATTGTTGTGAGTGTCGCCAATAAGATCAGTGATGCAAGAGATTTCGTCATGTTAAAAGCTGTCTGCAAGGGTTGGAACTGCGCCCGTTCAGGTGAGGCACGCTAGTTTGACCCTTGGATTCTGAAATCTGAATTTATCGGTGAATCTGGAGTAGTGACATTCGCATCCGTCGCTGATATGCGGCTTTTTGAGGTCTCCTTTCCTGCATTGGCTGGGAAAAGGACCAGATTGATTGGTTGCGGCGGATCTGGAAGCCTAGTCACCTTAGATTGCAGAGATTGGTGCAACGCGCTCATGCTGAATCCTTTGTCTCCTCGGAAGCACATTCGCCTTCCTCGATTTCCGAAATGGAGCCAAATGGCTACTCTCCAAGCTTGTATCTTGTGCCTTGAAACAGCAACTGGTGCAGAGTCATTTGTCGTGATTACTTTCTTTTGGCCAGAGAAATATTTTCTCCCGCCAACTTACCAGAACCGCTCCGTGCATTATTGGGGCAGTTACACAATTGTTTCTCAGGGAGGTCCTTCCTGCAAACCATCAAAAGGACGGACGATCCGATTCTGGATCAATCCAAGACAAACAACATCTTAGCTTTTCCTACCTTTTTACCACTAGGAAGGTCCTCCTTGCGAAACATCAACAGGTCGGAGTTTCCTCAATCAAAACTTCCCCCTTCTCTATCTATTACCACCATACCTCCATTGTTCTTTCTCTACCACCGTTGCAACGCGTATGAATTCTGAATGGTGAGTATGCTTGAAACGAATGAGTTTGGATCTTCTACTGAGATTGTGCATAAATTCGGGATGATCAGTGCATACAACCGCCCAATCATACATGAGTATTCCGTGAGGAAAGATTCGCTCTAAGAGAGACATGCACTTGTCCTGCAATTCTGTGCAGTTAGCCATAATTGCCCATCGTAGAAATGAAGTCACAGTTTCCTCGCTTGCCATGTCCCACATCTTTGACGCACAGTGCAGCTTCAACCTTTCGACTTGGTACATGTTGGCGACCGAGAGTAAATAAGGCCAGGCATTGCGATTCACAATGATCGACACGTCCGTTCAGAGGGGGTGTGTACACAAGTTCGTCGGTTAACGCCCGGTGCCAGTCGTTAACTGCAATTCTCAATTACCTCCATTGCAATGCGTATGAATTCCGAATGGTGAGTATGCTCGAATCAATTTGGAATAGTGAGGACCGGAGCGTCCGAGGACCGGTGGATGGTCGCTCCCTGGTGTGATGAGTGATTGACAACGTGGTGTGGACTGACTCTTAGCCGAGTATTGCAGGTGCAGGTTGCGGCTTGGTTTGCGTTGGTGCAGGTGAAGAATGAGAGCGAAAGGTCTTAGCCTGTGTGGCCTCCGAGGAGTGGAGAGACAAGTAGGCTCGGCTCGATGGACCCGGTGGTCGAACGAGATCAAGTGCGGGCCGCATGGTGGCAAGAAAACCAAGACGAAGTCTGGTACGGTTTCTTGGTTCAGCCTCAAAACCAAGGTGGAGCCGGTGCAGGGTAGCGGCTCACAACCGAAGTCTGCATGCGGGGTTTGGTTGGTTTACTCCACAAAACCAACACCGAGCCGGGACGACGTGGCAGCCAAGTCATGAGTGGGATTGGCGTGGAGGCTGCACCGAGTCCGTGGGGTTTGCAGTGGTTCACCACAAAATCGTCGAGGTTCCTTGGTTGAGCCACAAATCCAAGACCGAAGACTTGGCGGGCAGAGACGGGATCCGGGCGTGCCGAGAGACTTCGAAGCGGAGGACACGTGTCGGGATCGCAAGGCTTGCGTCGAGGTGAAGCGAGGTGCGGTCGCCAGGCATCCGTCCGATGGTGCTACGATGAGAATTCCCAAAGTGCCCTTCGGGGGCGTGTATCCTAGTACTATGTAATAGGGGTAGTTTCGTCTTTCGGTTGCCTCCATATAAACTTAGAGGAGAGAGGATGGCAGCCACCACTTGGAATCCTAGCTCATTTGCTTTCTCATTTTCCCTTCCTATTTTTCCTTAGAATTTTCCATAGGACTAGCTTGAGAGCTTCATGGTGAGATCTTTAGAGAGGGATGGATGATCGGGAGGCAAGCTAGACCTTGTATGAATCTTTCTTCGCACGTATAGAAGATTCGGCGTGATTCCTCAAGGCTATTTGTTGTCTCTCCCGTTTTCCCTTTTTGGTGATTTTCGGAGCTCTTTCTTGGGATTTTCGTGAGAAGCTTTTGGAGGTGTTTCTGTGCGGGATTTATTTTGGGAATCACACATGGGGTTGGTGTGCCTCTTTTCTTGGTGATCTTGCCCCTCGAATCCCGTAGGAAGGCCTTCGATTTTGGTGGTTTTCGAGTTCTTCGTGTTCTTGAGGTAGAGGCACGAGATTTGCTATTCCGGGAGTTGTAGTGAGTTAGAGGCCATAATTTTTGGGGCATATCTTCACTTTAGAGTGCTCATCATCTCCCCAAAATTTCGTCTCAAGACTCCATGTGGTTTGGCAGATCCGTCGATCGGAAGTTTGAGGTTGTTTCTCGGGTTTCTCGGCAGTGCTGATTCGCACCTGGTGGACTGTCCGCGAGGTCACCGCGGACCATCCGTGAGGTAGCTGCGGACCGTCCGTGTGGTCACCGCGGACCGTCCGCGAGGTGCCTGACAGCCCAGCTGTTCTTCGTGTTCGTACGAGTTCTTGAGCGCCTTCCTTTCGATCCTTTTTGTCGGTGGATTTTTGGTGCATGAAGTTTGCGGACGGTCCGTACTAGAGTGTCGGTCGGTCCGTGACGAGGCGGACGGTCCGCGGGTCCATAACAGATGGTCCGTTTTTCTCGGTGCACTACTGGAGGTTCGGGTAGCAATTTCGGACGGTACGCCCCCTACCCGCGGACAGTCCGCGCCCTCCTCGCGGACAGTCTGCGCGGACACTGCGGACAGTCCGCCTGGTGCTTTCCAGATTGCCTAAGTCCCTTGCTTTTTGAGTTGTGCTTCCGCGTTGGATTGGTTTGGGACTTGTTCCTAGGGTTGGTAGGTCCGTTGTGACTACGCGACCTTGGCAAGCTCGTGTGGGAATCCTTGGTTGTGGATTTGGGGCATAGGCCATGTTCATCCTTCGGGAAGAATTTTTATCGGCTCCCATTCACTCACCCCCTCTCTGGTCGCCTAATCGGTCCTTCAATTGGTATCAGAGCCGGTTACGGATCTTCGTGATTCTAACCAGTCTAAGATCCAAAGATGGCGTACCAGGAACGGGGTTTGGGTCCTCCACACTTTGATGGTATGAACTACCAGATGTGGCAAAGGCGGATGGCTGCTTTCCTCCGCGGCAAGGGTCAGATCATGTGGGATGTCACAGTGAACACAGCTTATGTTCATCCTGTGAACTTCCTTGCCCCAGGATCGAGGGACATGTTCGATGCCAACAACAAGGCGGTCGACTACCTGTACCGTGCTCTGTGTCAATCCGAATTTGATCGGGTTCAGACAGAGGACTTGGCGTGCAGGATTTGGGAGCAGTTGAAGAATGCTCACGCTGGGAACGCTCAGGTTCAGGCTCGGTTGTTCGCGACCTACCGGAGAGAGTACGAGAACTTCACTCATCTCCCCGGTGAGTCCATTGACACCATGTTCCAGCGGTTCACTGTGATTGTGAACAACATGAGGGCTAATGTGGCCGTGCTCCCGTACGATGATCATGACAGGGCTGTGCAGCTCCTGCACTCTCTGGATCGTACCATGTGGAGTGAGAAGGTCGAGGCCATTCTTGAGTCGGAGAAGTATGAGACCCTCACGGTGGATGAGCTATTTTCCAAGCTCAAGTCGTCCGAGGTGGACCGTGGGGTGCGAGCAAGGATCGAGAACCCGACTGACCCCCATAGTCTGGCTCTCGTTTCCGGTTCAAGGACTAATGCTAACCCATCCTCCAGGATGTACTCCTTGTCTTCTCTTGTGTCCTTGCCAGATGAGGATTTTGACGTGTTGGGCGAGGATGACCTAGCACTGTTGTCGAGAAGATTCGAGACGATGTACGAGAACCGGATGAGCTCAAGGAGGAACTCTAGGACGTGCTTCAAGTGCGGCAAGACCGGACACTTTTTCGCTGAGTGTCCGAAGTTGAACGACGACGCCAAGCACAAGTCCAAGGACAAGAGGAGGAAGTCCAAGAAGAAGGATCATGGACATGGGAGGAAGACACGGTCTCGAGAGAAGATGAAGAAGTCGAGCGACGTCGAATCCGACTCCGAGGACACGTCATCAAGCTCGAGTGATGAAGAAGAAGAGGGCGACAAGAAGAAGAAGAAGAAGAACCTCAGCAAGTACCTCAACGGCCTTTGTGTGATGGGCCTAAGCTCCAAGGACGATTTCTGCGGCATGGCTCGCAGCTCCAGCAGCAAGAGAAGTCAGAAGGACGCCTCGGACTCAGATTCCGATGATGAGGTATGTGATGAGCTCTCTTCCTTGCGCAAGGAGAATGAGGAGTTGGTTGACTTGCTTGATAACCGCGATCACATGCTTAGAGAGGCCAAGAAGCTTAGGAAAGAGCTTAGGGCTTCACTAGAAGATGCTAGGAATAGAGTAGCTGAGATAGAAACCCAAAACCTTGAGGCCAAGCTTGAGATAGATTCGCTTAAGGCCAATCCTGTTGTTTCCAATGAGGTTGATTGTGGTGATTGCTCTGTCTTCCTAGCTGAGTTAACTGCTCTTAAGGAAAAGCATGCCTCCAAGTGTGAGGAACTAGATGTGCTTAGGGTTGAATTGGCTGAGCTGCAATCTAGACCCACTTTGCTTGGTGCATGCACTTCTTGCCCTGCTTTGCATGAAAAGATTGCTGAGTTTCGCTCTCGCATTGTTTCGCTTGAGGCTGATTTGAAAGTTCCTGTTCCTACTTCCTGCTCTACTTGTGAATTGCATGCTATGAAGAATTTGGAACTTGGACAATGTGTTGATCGCTTGCAAACTGAGAATGATGATTTGCGAAACTTGTTGAGTTGGTTGTCTAGCCAAGAATCTCAACTTGGTATGATGATTGCGGCATTTAAGCGCTTTGATGGTCAGGCGCTTGGGTCGGATAAGGTAGGGGAGTGCAGTGGTGAGAGAGAAGGGAAGTTTGAGAAAACTCTAGTTCCACTACACACTACACCCAAGAACCAGTTTGCCCCTAAGCCAAACCAGACGCATAAGCCGAGAGAAAAACCAAGTGAGAAGCCGAGTGTGCAAGGCAACAAGCATGAGAAGAAACCACAACCAACACCCAAAGCAAAACCAGTCCGCTTCCATTGTGAGCATTGTGGGAGGGATGGTCATAAGAGAGAGTTTTGCTTCAGGAGGAGAAGGGAGGAGAGGCTTGCTAGGGAGATGGCAAACAAGGACAGGTACCACCCTTCTCGTGGTGTGCCTGAGCCTCGTGTTGTGCCTCGGAGTGAGGGTGTTGTGCATACGGTCCCGTCTTGGAGGGATCGGGGCTTTCCTACCCGAGGTGCTCAGAGTTCCCGCTTTCGGGGTCGTGGTGTTGATCGGTTTGGTTCCTTTGGTCGTAGTGCAGGTGATGGGTATGTTGAGTCTGGTGGTGGTATGTTTGCTGGACGTTCTCATCCTCGTGATCAATATGAGTTTGGGAGAGGTCGCAGCTTTGAGTCTCAGAGGGGCTGCAGACCACATTTTCCCCTTCATGGTGCTCGTGCTCCTCCAGCGAGACGTGAGGTGATTTCCCGTGGTGGTCATAGCTCTGATAGGATGGATTTTGCTAACCCTACTTTTGAGCAAATGGCTCGGCACTGGTTTGACTCTTTTTGTGCTAACCCCAGTGTTGAGTCGGTTGCTCGCTCTCGCTCTTGGTTTTGATTTTGCAGGCGGGAGGCTTGGAGGACTTTTGGCGGATCGACTCCGGAGGATGGCGACCGGAGATCGAAGGTGGTCCTCAAGCCTCATCCCGGTGGTGTCAAAGGAGAACATCATTTTCGGGGACGATGGACGAGAGCGAATGATCAAGGTAAGTAGTTTGGAGACTTAGAGATGTGTGGCTCTTGTTAAGCCACTTGGTCTCTTTTGCTCTTTGCCCTATCCCGTGTACTTAGGATGAGCTTTGTATGCTCTTTGATCCTAGTGCATGTATTTAGGGGGAGCTTGTAAGCTTTGTGCTCTTTGCCCTATATCATGTATTTAGGGTGAGGTTTGTATGCTCTTTGGCCCTAGTTCATGTGTTTAGTGGGAGCTTGTGAGTTTTGTGCTCTTTTGCCTTTTTGAGTTTGGGTTGGGCATCTCATGTACATATGCATGTTCCATTTTCATATCATGTTTGCATCTTTGTATCATAGACTGCATTTGTATCATATGCTCTAGAGATGTGCTTCTCCTATATACTTGGATCACCATGATGTGCTAGATATGAGATTGTGACTTTGTTAGTGATGCTCTTATGATGCATAGCGATGCTCTTGATAGCTTTGGGATGTATGTGCTTGTGAATGGCTTTCTTTTGTAAAAATGCTATGTATGATCCTCTCTTATGAGTTGAATGCCTTTCATGTTAAATTTGTGCACTTATGGCTATAGCTTGCTTAATTTGTGCTTGGAACCATGTTCTTTTCATTTGGGGTCAAAGACCCATTTATCATCATGGATGTTTAGCCTACATGCTACCTTGTGGAGAAGCCTAAGCTTCTTTTTGCCGCAAAGGCACTTCATGTACCATGCTTAATTTGTAAATCTTGAAATTGATATATGAAATGCTTGTGCTTGAAAAATATGCTTCTATGTCATGTATGCTTTAAATTCCTTATTTTGGGTGCTAAACCGTTGCATGATGTTCACCGTTGAGAAGTCTCACTTTTAGAAGTGGACACATGGCTCGGTGGCTTTGACATGACATGAGATAGCTTGTAGGTGTTTGTGATGATCTTGTGATGAGAATTTGCGACCTTGCATGAAGTTTGTGAGTTATGTGTTGTTTGTGCTCATTTTGATCATGTTTAGGTCCTATGCTCATGAGAGGGAAATTTTTGTGAAAAAGGCTTTATTTCTATCATGGCTATGTCACATGCTTATATGTCCCTATCTATCTTGTTGGCGATGCTTGTACTTAATTTGTGGCTATCTTGCTTGTCTATGTCTCAATTTAGCATGTTGTAGTGCTCTTTGTCTATTTGAGAAGCACATGCTTGCATTGTAGACTTGATTCATGCATTACCAACAAGGGGGAGGAATAGTACCCAATTCTTGCTTTGGGGAGAAAGTTGCATCCAGGGGGAGTTTTGCATCAAGTGGGAGAAAAATGGGGAGAAATGCATTTGTTCAGGGGGAGCTTGCATTCATGTGCTTTGGAGCTCTTTGCGCCTGATTTTAGTTGTGCTCTTTTGCTGATGGTGTCGAGCCCTTTTGCCTCACCTTGAGGAGTCGGCAATTTTGGAGCATTTTATCTTGGTTGTGTCGAGCCGTTGCCCTTGCCTTAGGGGACCGAGATTTTTCTCACTCAAGTGATCTTGTTTTGGCTTTTGTTTGGCTTTTTATCACTTGGTTGAGTTTTTCATTCGTTTCTTTTCTTTTTCTACTTTCTTTGAATTGGTTACTATGTGTGTGTTGTCAATGCACTCATCAAGGGGGAGATTGAGGACCGGAGCGTCCGAGGACCGGTGGATGGTCGCTCCCTGGTGTGATGAGTGATTGACAACGTGGTGTGGACTGACTCTTGGCCGAGTATTGCAGGTGCAGGTTGCGGCTTGGTTTGCGTTGGTGCAGGTGAAGAACGGGCGCGAAAGGTCTTAGCCTGTGTGGCCTCCGAGTGGAGAGACAAGTAGGCTCGGCTCGATGGACCCGGTGGCCGAACGAGATCAAGTGCGGGCCGCATGGTGGCAAGAAAAGCAAGACGAAGTCGGGTACGGTTTCTTGGTTGAGCCTCAAAACCAAGGTGGAGCCGGTGCAGGGTAGCGGCTCACAACCGAAGTCTGCATGCGGGGTTTGGTTGGTTTACTCCACAAAACCAACACCGAGCCGGGACGACGTGGCGGCCAAGTCATGAGTGGGATTGGCGTGGAGGCTGCACCGAGTCCGCGGGGTTTGCGGCGGTTCACCACAAAACTGTCAAGGTTCCTTGGTTGAGCCACAAAGCCAAGACCGAAGACTTGGCGGGCAGATATGGGATCCGGGCGCGCCGAGAGACTTCGAAGCGGAGGACACGTGTCGGGATCGCAAGGCTTGCATCGAGGTGAAGCGAGGTGCGGTCGCCAGGCATCCGTCCGATGGTGCTACGATGAGAATTCCCAAAGTGCCCTTCGGGGGCGTGTATCCTAGTACTATGTAATAGGGGTAGTTTCGTCTTTCGGTTGCCTCCATATAAACTTAGAGGAGAGAGGATGGCAGCCACCACTTGGAACCCTAGCTCATTTGCTTTCTCATTTTCCCTTCCTATTTTTCCTTAGGATTTTCCATAGGACTAGCTTGAGAGCTTCATGGTGAGACCTTTAGAGAGGGATGGATGATCGGGAGGCAAGCTAGACCTTGTATGAATCTTTCTTCGCATGTATAGAAGATTTGGCGTGATTCCTCAAGGCTATTTGTTGTCTCTCCCGTTTTTCCTTTTTGGTGATTTTCGGAGCTCTTTCTTGGGATTTTCGTGAGAAGCTTTTGGAGGTGTTTCTATGCTGGATTTGTTTTGGGAATCACACATGAGGTTGGTGTGCCTCTTTTCTTGGTGATCTTGCCCCTCAAATCCCGTAGGAAGCCCTTCGATTTTGGTGGTTTTCGAGTTCTTCGTGTTCTTGAGGTAGAGGCATGAGATTTGCGATTCCGGGAGTTGTAGTTAGTTAGAGGCCATAATTTTTGGGGCATATCTTCACTTTAGGGTTCTCATCATCTGCCCAAAATTTCGTCTCAAGACTGCATGTGGTTTGGGAGATCCATCGATCGGAAGTTTGAGGTTGTTTCTCGGGTTTCTCGGCTGTGCTGATTCGCACCTGGTGGACCGTCCGCGAGATCACCACGGATCGTCCGCGAGGTAGCTGCGGACCGTCCGCGTGGTTACCGCGGACCGTCCGCGAGGTGCCTGACAGCCCGGCTGTTCTTCGTGTTCGTGCGAGTTCTTGAGCGCCTTCCTTTCGATCCTTTTTGTCGGTGGATTTTTGGTGCATGAAGTTTGCAGACGGTCCGTACTAGAGTGTCAGACGGTTCGTGACGAGGCGGACGGTCCGCGGGTCCATCACGGACGTTCTGTTTTTCTCGGTGCACTATTGGAGGTTCGGGTAGCAATTTCGGACGGTCCGCCCCCTACCCTCGGACAGTCCGCGCCCTCCTCGCGGACAGTCCGCCTGGACACTGCGGACAGTCCGCCTGGTGCTTTCCAGATTGCCTAAGTCCCTTGCTTTTTGAGTTGTGCTTCCGCGTTGGATTGGTTTGGGACTTGTTCCTAGGGTTGGTAGGTCCGTTGTGACTACGCGACCTTGGCAAGCTCATGTGGGAATCCTTGGTTGTGGATTTGGGGCATAGGCCGAGTTCATCATTCGGGAAGAATTTTTATCGGCTCCCATTCACTCCCCCCCTCTCTGGTCGCCTAATCGGTCCTTCAAATAGATTAAACCAAATCGGCATAATAAGATGACATCTCATAGCAACTCATCACCACAAAGTTCACACCACCAGTCCACCAACAAGTAGCAAACATCATACGATGATCCGGTAGCCAACACCCAAACACAATGATGATATAAGTTTCACAATAATCATCACTACTCATTCATAATCATAACTCCATCTCATGTTTGGCCTCCTGCAGCTGTTCCTTCACCTTCTGCACCTCCTACCGTGAATTTTGTGGCCTTGCGGGACTCTCTTGCATTTCTTAATGTCCTTTCAGAAGATCTGGATGTCTCATCTCAAGGCGAGGACTCTATAGGATCTCAAAAGAGATAAAAAACATCATAGATCAATTAGCAGAAAAAGAGAAAGAGCTTCAGTACACACCTGAGGACAAGACAACTGAGGGCGGAGATCATTCTTACCATATACATTGGAATAAAAGCGTCAATGAATGGGTAGGATATTGAGTTTGTTTCGTCAGTCTTTTCTTTTAAAGTTTCAAGAAGTTCGTTGTCTGTTGGACTAAAACGGGTACTAATAGTCAAGAGTACCCGTTTCAGTCCAACTGACAACGAACTTCTTGAACATTTAAAAGAAAAGACGGACCAAACAAACTCAATGTCCTACCCATTTATTGACACTTTTATTCCAATGTCTATGGTAAGAAGAATAATCTCCGCCCTCAGTTTTCTTGTTCTTAGGTGTGTACTGAAGCTGTTTCTCTCTTTCAACTAGTTGTTCTATCATGTTTGGATCTCTTTGGAGATCCTAATAGAGTTCTCCCCCGAGATGAGGCATCCAGATCTTCTAAAATAACATTAAGATGTTCTTGTAGAACTAAACTAATCCTTGGAGAAAACTCATCTTGATCTGAAAAATAAACTCATCTCATTCTATAAAAAAACCTGAATCCCTTGAACCCAATTGTATGAGTACAGTAAAACAACCACCACACGCCACAAAACCTGGTTGTTTGCTACCTACATAAACTCAGCAAGGGCATGGTTGTCCTAAATGAACCTATCGATCCATCGAACGATGCAAATTGGAAACTAACTGAATCTAACACATATGAATTGTGCAAACGCTAACAATCGTGGCAGAATCCAGATGTCCCTTCAACGGTCTGCAGCTCCGAAATAGTATCTTCAATCTACCAATTCATAAAACGATGGACCTATCAATCCTATCAATTGTGCACCTCGACAAAAATCCATAAAACGAGAGGCTTGAAGCACATCTAGAAGCTACTAAAATACAAAACCTACTGTAAGACAATGCAAATTGAAAACTAACTAAATCTAACATGAATTGTCTATAGCCTATCAACTTCTAACACCTATCGAAGTGCAAATCTAAAGGTACGATAATGAAATCTAAATCTACCAAATATGCTCATCAATCCTCCAGATCCCCAAATCTAGATATCCCCAACCCTAGTATGATAGGGTAAAATATAGCGGCTCAAACCAGAGGACCAACCTCATCTTGCTGTCTCATCCTCTTGTTGCTGGGATGTGGCGGCGCAACCATCTTCCCCTCACCGCTAGGATCCGCCATTCCTACCACGAACTATTGCAGATCTGCGTAGCGGAAGTCAAAAGTCTTTGCGAAGTCTGAGTGAAGTGTCTCGCCAGCCATTCGATACGTAATTATAGACTCAACTGAAACTTACATGTGGGACCTGGTCACAGTAAAGAATTCGCATGAACTATTAGTAGAGTTTCCCATATACCTATCACAACCAACAAGTGGTGCAGTGGTAAACAGCACAACCTTGTTCCTTCAGGTCCCTGGTTCGAACCCATGCCATGGCATATTATTTTTGCAACATTTCGTGACCTATGCTTACACGTGGGACCCTGGAACTATTTATGACGACTTGGAACACTATTTTCGAAAAAATGCTTACATGTGGGACCCAACTGAATTTTATGACGACTTGGAACACTCTATTTTAAAATAATGCTTACATGTGGGACCAAAGTTGGTTTATGACGCCGCTGACTGACATGGCTAAAATGCTTACATGTGGGACCCTGGAAAATTTTATGATGACTTGGAACACTCTATTTTCGAAAAAATGCTTACATGTGGGACCCTACTGAATTTTATCACGACTTGGAACACTCTGTTTTTAAAATAATGCTTGCATGTGGGACCGATGTTGGTTTATGACGTTTTTTCAGAGCTTATGGCGTCACAAAACAGCATGGAACAGGGAACGCCCTGCTACAGTACCAACTGTAATGACAAAAAAAAATTTTGTCACTAAATTTGCTCAGGAGTGAAATATTATGACGAGATCAGCCAGGAACGTCATAAATCTATGACGCTAAAATGTGGTTGCATCACTAGTCAACCAGTTTCTTGTAGTGGAGGAAGACCGGAGGTAGGAATTTAAGGATGCTATTAGATGAGATGCTTGATTTCTTGCTGTTTAGCTGGAACTACAACTAGAAGGCGATAGGCCTAATTACCTGTCAGGGGGTGAGACCTGGACAGATCCGCAAGGGGGCGACCCAAGCGGTTGTAGGTTAATTGGAGGGATCAAGGAAATAAGAGCGTAGGTGGTAGTTCGCAGGGAGAACTCGGAACACGGCGAGAATGGCGAGAGACACAAGGGTTTAGACTGGTTCAGGCCTCCGGAGAGTAAAACCCTACGTCTAGTATGCGGTGGGATTATGCGTGAATGGGGAAGTCCCCTCGAATGGAGCTCTAGGCCGCCTTATATGGTCAGCGGGCTAGGGTTTCCATTCGAGGTCGGTGGACCCTCATCGGGGTCGGTTACAATTTAGGAAGATCATCTTCCGTGATTACAGAGCGAATCCCGCGATCTGCGGACCTACTGGCGGTGTTAAGCCGCGACCTAGGGGAGAGACTTGCGCCACAATCCCAGCAGGTCTTCCGGGATCTGGATAAGGTCTCCGGGGTTGTGGATAAGGTCTCCGGGCCTACTTGCAGGTCGGTGGGGCTTCTGACAGGTCGGGTCCACATGGCAGGGACCTCTGGGACCCTGGTCGGTGGGGACCCATGGGTACCCATGTCTCTCAAGCCCCCGATCGACGTGTAGGCGTAGCGGCTGAGACGACGTCTTGGCGCCTTCGAGGTCGCGCAGGGTGCACGGGGATCCAAAAAAAGAAAATCCTCTTGAGCGCACACGGAGTCGAACGTCAAGCTCCTGAGGCGCAGACTCAGGGGCTTGAAGTGAAGACAAGGCGTTGTAGTTGCTTGAAGAACCACCGACCTGACCGGAATCAGGGAAAATCATCACACCTTCGTGGAAGGTCTCAGTGCCGACCAAAGGGAGGTCGAGCAGAGGGCTGACGGAAGCTTGCTTCTGATAGGCTGAGGCGACGTAGGAAAAGAGGGCGTCACAAGACGCACTCGTGGAGTTGCCCCCGAGCAGTAAGGCGACCTATAAGGTCGGTTTGGTGCTCGAAGAATGAACCGAGAACCTACGGCCTTCTGCTTGAGCGAAAAGATGCTCTTCCCGTTGAAGAAGACAAATTATCTGGAATCGTCACAGAACAGTGCCAGGCGCCAGGACTCGTCGTCGTGGAGCGACCCACGGGCGCACTGTACAGGCACAGGGCCTGTCCCGAGCAGAGGTGCAGTCGCTGCCACTAGGAGACAAAGACTGAAAAGTTGTCATCACGCGCTTGGCAGAGGTGTCAGCAGGCTCGGAAACGGACAAAGACCTCGCGCTCCGCTTGTGAACAGGGTTGCGGATAAGGATGCCGCGTCAGCTGAGGTGTAGGAGCGACCGAAGCTGAGCTCCGCTGCTATAAATAGAAGGCCTCATTGCTTGCTGTTTGAACCAAGTAGGAACATCATGGAGAAGCCGCTTCATAATTGTGCAATGCCTTGGCCTTGTGTGCGTCCGCCCGAGCGTAGTGCTAGAGTATCATCTCCGAGAGCTAGAAGAATGCTTGCGAAGTTAGGAGAACTCCACCAATCTCTGTGCCCGTGCCCAGCGAGGAATCCAGGTGCAGCATGGGGCAGTACATGCCTTGACGGACCTTGTGAGCAAGGGCCTAATGTGGTGTTGAAGACCACTGTGCTGCACCGGGAGAGGCCTGAGGCCATGCTGGGGGTTACTGTGCCACGGTGGGAGAGGCCCGAGGTGAAGCTGGCCCAATTTGGGATCTTGTGAGAGCACCCTAGCAAAAGATGGGACTCCACAGGAAACCTTCTGGGGCTAGAGTAGAGGTGGCTGTGTGGCAACCGCGACCTCGGCGGCGGTGGAGGTCTCCAACTAGGTCTTGAAGCTAGAAGAAAGCTTGCGACGCGCTTCATCAGTCTAGGTTGCACCGTAGGCACCATATAAGGTAGAACAGGACCTTTAATACGTTTGTATCTTGTAATTGGCCTTGGGCCAAAGTATGTTGTAGCTTACGAAGCTTTTATACACATGTTTGCACGGCAACTGATGTGTTTTTTGACTATTGTGATGAGGCGCCCGGGCAGCAATGGCATGGCCAAGGTCCCGGCGGGGCTATGGTAGCACGCCTGACCTTCAGGAGGCCATAATATTTGACGAGAAAGCCCGTGCCGACCTGGGTCAACACGGCCGCTGCGCAGTGGCGCAACGCAGGGTGTCAATCCTGAATTCTGTAGATCAGAATCGACCTAGAAGGCAACAGGGCCTCAGCGTGACGCTGTAATCATGACCAAGAGGTCGTCAATGGGCAGTAGAGCCTTTAAGCACGAGGCCGTTGATGATGGGGAGCCGCTGTGGGTCGGGGCGACCTAGAAGGCATATAGGCAGCTGGGCCTAGGAGACGTGGTGTAGACCCGCTATGGGGAGGCGGAGGCGACCTAGGAGGCTGCCGGTACCTTGACGACCTTGAATGGGCAAGGGCATTGGCCCGTAGGTCGTAGATGGGTCTTGGCGACCTTGAATGTCATACTGGAGAATTAAATGTTGGGGGCTTGGATGTGGGGCATAACGGGTCCACGTCGGCCGGGATGTTGACTGGAGGCCGGCGAACGCCGATTCCCGCACGGAACTAGCCGTTACTGCCGTTGTGCCGTTGGGCCGAAAGAGCCGTTGAGCGATATGTCCGTTGGAGGCGCCGAGCTTCTGGGTCGCCGTGATTTGCGCCAAAGAGACGTTAGGCGTGGCCATCCGTTGCGCCGCTGGGGGCTTGATTATATAAGGCTGATCCATGGCCCAAGCACCTTTACTTGCTTCCATTTCCACACCGCGCTAGGGTTCCGCCGCCACTCCAGTGCTTAGAGTGAACAAAAGCGCCACTGTGCTTAGGTCCGCAGCGCACCGCGACCTCGCATGCGAACCAAAACCCTCGTAGTGTTTAGATCCAAATCCATCGGCTTCGAGGAGGAGAAGATGGAGAAGGCGCCGATTCCGCCGCCACACACTGTCTGGGAGCCGTCCACGGTGACGGAGGAGCAGATCCAGGCCCTGGCCACCCGCGGGTTGCTGAGGCCCAAGACGGAGGTCGGCTGGAGACCGGCGGCGGGCGAGGAGTTCCCGACGGAGGGGACCGGTGAGACCGTCGTTTTCCTCGCGCACATCGAGCGCGGATTCGGGGTCCCGGCGGGTGACTTCCTCCGCGGCCTCCTCTTCTTCTACCGGATCGAGCTGGTACACCTCGTTTTGAACTCGATCACCATCATTTCCACCTTCATCCACCTCTGCGAGGCCTACCTCGGCATAGTGCCACACTTCCATCTGTGGCGCCATTTCTTCTAGCTCAAGAAGATGGGCAAGTCTGGGGTCGTGGGGAGCTTGGGCTTCATGTTGCGGCGGTACATGAAGCCGGAGTACATCGACCTCGTGCTCCCCGACAACACCACCGGCTGGAAGCAGGGGTGGTTCTACCTCAACAATCCTGCGTCGGCGCTCCCGGGTAGGACGGGGCGGGCTCCCGTCCCGTACCCGAAGTGGACCAATCAGCTCGCGTCGCGAGATACGGAAGAGCTGCGTCCCCTGCTGGACGACCTGGAGAAGCTGAAGGCGGAGGGGTTGACCGGCGGCGCTGTCACTATAAGCTTCAGCCGTCGGTTGATCCAGCCCATCCAGGACCGGGTCCATCCGGCCTTTGAGAACTGGGGGCAGTCCGACCCCACCCGGGTCGTCAAGCGCAAGGTCTCCAAGGGGGAGATGATGGCGCGGGTGAAGAACATCTTCGGTGGGTGCGTCCATAACCGGGAGTGCCCCAAGGCGCTCGGGGTGTACCGACCTTCCGACGCGGTAAGTTTGCAACCTTGATTTTTCATCCGGCTCAGATCTTTGATTATTGCGATGCAGGTCTTTGCGTCTGACGTTTCTCTTTTCTTGTATCCAGCATCGTGAGAGGATCTACTGGTGCCCCACACCGCTGCGCAACGAGGAGGAGCGCAGCTACAAGGTCCGTGCTGCGGCGGACGCCCAGGAGGTACCGCAGCAGTGCATCGAGGAGTACATCTCCGACTCGTCAGTGGGGAGCGACGACGACTCTCCTGCCACAAGGAGGGCACCGCCCAAGGTCGCTGCGTCCGCGCCGCGCCGCACGCGACAGACGGCGGGCAAGATGTCCGCCTCCCGAGCTGCGGCCACAATCGCCGCGACCCAGACCGCGGAGGCAAAGAAGAAGAAGCGGAAGCGGACCGGGCCTGCTGTGTCGACGGACACGGCGACGGTCAGCTCCGGCGTCGAGACCATCGACGTCAAGGATGAGGAGGATGGTGTCGGGTCGCCGAGCGCGGTGGCGGTCCCATCCACAGGGACGCCTCGCCGAGCGGCGTCAACGGGAGAGGGCGGGACGGAGACGCCCCATAGAGCCACCACGACGGAGGAGCGCCCCATGTCGGGCGCTGAGATATTGAGCGACGTCGGGTCGCAGAAGAGGGCGAGGGTCGCAGAAGAGGGCGAGGAGGGCCCCTCCTAGGCCCTGCAAGCCCGGGCTGAGGTCGGCGACAAAGTAAGTCACAAGATCTATGTTGACTCTTGTTCTGCGCACGAGCTTCTCTGCTGCTTTCTCAGAATTTAAGGTCGTTGTTTGTACGCAGGGCACCTCCGACCTCGTCCAGAAGTGCCAAGAATGCCTCAGGCCAGGAGGCGTTCGGGAGCAAGGGGAAGGAGGCGCCGGCGGAGCAATCGCTGGCGGTCTCGACGGCGGACATCACAAGCTCGGACGTCGGGGCCGGGGTAGCAGCGGCATCTATGGCGGAGTAGGAGGGGGCCAGCGCTGCCCCGCCCGCTGGGGGGGAGCAGGACGACCAGCCGGCGCCAGACCTGCAAAGCACTGAGACGGGCGGTGCCAACGTCGAGGGCGACGATCGCCGGTGCCTGTACATCGGGACCCCATGGGAGAACGACGTCATCGCCGACCGCCGCGACGTCGACGACTTTAAGGAGGCATCACTCACGATCGGGCGGACCCTTGCGGTAAGGACTTGGGCCTCAGCATTTCGACCCGTGTCGTTGATTCCGGGTATTTTCCAAGTTCTTGAGTCGAGTTTTGTTTTCTTCTGTTGTAGTCGCTTGCCGAGCGAGCTCAGGCTCGAGCAAGCCTATTGAGGGAGGTGGCCAACGCCCACGCGGAAGCTGCCGCGGCTCGAGAGGCTACTTTGCAGGCCAAGATCAAAGCCGCACAAGAGATCCAGTGCGTGAAGGAGGCCATGGATCGCTAGGCAGAGAAGGAGGTGGCCTCCTTGAAGAAGAAGTTGGAGGTCGCCGAGCGGAAGGCGAAGGATGCGGCTGACGACCTCCAAGCCGTTGTAGAGGGTAAGCTGTCAAGGCCGCCAAAGGTTAAACCTGTGTACCCCATGGGTCTTTTATCTGATTTCTCGGCCTTGGACGAATTCAGGCACCAAGGAGACCGAGGACGCCCTGAAGAAGGAGCTGGCGGAGACCAAGGATCAGGTGAAGATCCTTAAGGAAAAGACTGCGGAGGTCCAGCAAGGTGAATATTTCTTTCGCCACAGCTGCGCCTTTTGACTTGTCGCCATTGTTCCGGCGGAATGATAGGTCTCTGCCGATTGCAGGTCTGGGGAAGGAGCTCGCCGACCTCAAGGAGGCCGCGCAGTATGTGATGGACATCTACGTCCCCCAGGAGGAAGGGGCGCCACCAAAAGGGCTGGTCGACCGGCTGGATGAGGCCGAGAGCCGGATCAAGGACCTGCTGCTGGACACCGCCAAGCTTGCGGCGGCTGCTGCGTTGTCGACGGTGAAATACCACGAGCCGTCGTTCGACCTGTAGAAGGTCTCGGAGGACGTCGACCTATCCGGCCTTGTGAGGCGTGAAGACATCGTGGCGGCTGCGGAAGAGGTCGTGAACAAGTTTGACTTTGGCACTGACTGAGATGTCGAGCTGTAACATACCGCAGATGTAAGTTAGGCCGAGGCCTAGCGAATGTAAACAAACTTTTGCCATAATAAAGCTGTTGCAAAATATAAGAGATGTGCACATCAATTGATTAGCAAAGACGATCATTACATAAGTTCGAAAATAGCTAGGTCGCGAGAGGCGCCCTCCGCTAACCCAACTCAGTGGAGGAACGGCTTACCGACTGTGCGGCTCAGCGTGGAGGCTTAGGCACAGCCGGCGCGCGGAGGGGGGTCGTGGACTCTAGGTCTCGCAGCCTAGCAACTTAGGAACATTTGTAAAGAAAGTAAAAGCCAAACATGCGATGGAGATATTTAAGCGTAAAGTATGCAAAAAACACCTTCAGGTCGTGAGACCCTTAGGTTGGCAAAGCCAAGCCCCCGAGCGCTTCGGGGCCTGACTTGGACCAAGTCCCCGAGCGTTTCGAGGGGGAAGGGTGGAAACAACAGAAAGTAAAAGAGAGACCAAGATGCAGGTCAACTGGGGGGGACCACCGAGAGGGATCTCTTTTTTTACTGAATGGAAATTACAAAAGGGGATAGTACATAGCTTTTATTTTGGTACACATCTTCTAAGGATAGAAGCGACGTAAGTGCTCGATATTCCAGACGTTAGGAATGCCTTGACCGTCCGCCCACTGGAGGCGATAGGTCGCCGGGCCGACGACCTCCATTACGATGAAGGGACCTTCCCAGGGCGCGGAGAGCTTGTGCATTCCCTTGGTGTCCTGGATGCGCCGCAGAACAAGGTCGCCCACGTTGAAGGACCGTTCCCGCACGTTGCGGTCATGGTAGCGGCATAGCTGCTGCTCGTGGCGAGTGTGCTGCATCAGCGCAGCTACCTGGTGCTCCTTGATGCTGTCAAGGTCGACCTTGCACGTTTCCTCAGTTGTCCCTTCTTCGTAGTGCTGGATGCGCGGGGCGCCAAAGGCTAGGTCGGTAGGGAGGACAGCCTCCGACCCATACACCAGGAAGAATGGTGAATAGCCTGTGGCTGAACTGACCTGAGTCCAGAGACCCCAGATCACGTGCGGAAGCTCAGCTAACCACCTGGTGGCGTACTGGGAGGCGTCGTCGAAGATGCGGTCTTTGATGCCCTGGAGCACCATGCCGTTTGCTCGCTCGACCTGGCCATTGCAGCGTGGGTGCGCCACCGAGGAGTAGTAGACGTCGATGAGGCTGTCCTGGCAGAAGTCCCAGAAGTCAGACCCTGTGAAGGCCGTTCCCAGGTCGGTGACGATCCTGTTGGGGACACCAAAGCGGTGGGTGATGTCTTCCATGAACTTTGTTGCCTCCTTTGATGTGACGGTGGCGACAGCTCGGACTTCGATCCACTTTGTGAACTTGTCCACCACCACCAAGATGTGTCGGTAGCTGCCAGGGGCCGTTCTGAAGGGTCCCACTGAGTCTAGGCCCCAGATGGCGAAGGGCCAGGAAGGAGGGATTGTCCTCAGCGCTTGTGCCGGGACGTGCTGCTGCTTGGCGAAGAACTGGCATCCTTTACACCGCCGGACCAGGTCTTGAGCGTCAGCCAGGGCGGTGGGCCAGTAGAAGCCCGACCTGAAGGCTTTCCCCACCAAGTTGGCGGAGGCTGCGTGATTGTCGCACTCTCTACCGTGGATCTCCTGCAGGAGCTGAAGACCTGCAGATCTGAGGATACATCTCATCAAGATGCCATTGGAGGCAGACCTCCGATAGAGTTCCTGGCCGATAACGACGTAGTTGGCGCTGCGCCTGACGATTTTCTCGCGTTCGACCTTGTCTTCGGGGACGCGCTTCTCCAAGATATAGGCGATAAAGTCAAGGCGCCAGTCATCTTCGGCTTCTGCCATGAGGACGTCTCGGCCGCCTGGAGGAAGCACGTCGCTGGGCGACGTATCTGGGTCGCTAAGTAGCCTGATCGATGGTTTGTGCAGGTCTTGGACGAATATGCCGGCCGGGACCAGCGCGCGTTTGGACCCCAACTTGGAGAGGATGTCGGCTGCCACATTACTATCGCGGCAGACGTGGTGAAATTCCAGGCCTTCGAAGTGGGCCTCGAGCTTCCGTACTTCGGCGCAGTAGGCATTCATCGAATCCTTCTTAATGTCGCACGCCTTGTTGACCTGGTCAATGACGACCTTGGAGTCGCCGTAGGCAATGAGCCGCTTGATTCCCAGGGAGACAGCGATGCGCAGCCCGTGGATCAGGGCCTCGTATTCGGTGCCGTTGTTGGACGCCTTGTAGTCGATCTGCAAGATGTACTTCAGGTGATCGCCCTGAGGGGAGATGAAGAGTACGCCCGCGCCCGCTCCTTCGAGGTTCAGGGAACCGTCGAAGTACATCTTCCAGTGCTCTGGCTTCTCCGTGGGTGGGGGTTGCTGGGTCTCCGTCCATTCAGAGGCGAAGTCCGCGAGGATCTGGGACTTGATGGCCTGTCGTGGACAGAACTCAAGCTTGAACTCGCCTAGCTCGACTGACCACTTGACGATGCGCCCCGTGGTGTCGCGACTGCGTAGGATTTCTCCCAAGGGGAAGCTGGACACGACCTTGATCTTGTGCGACTGGAAGTAGTGCCGCAGTTTGCGCGAGGTGACGAGGAGAGCGTACATCATCTTCTGGGGTTGTGAGTACCTGATTTTGCTGTCAGATAGGACCTCACTGACGTAGTAGACAGGTCGCTGGACGGGATAGGGGTGACCTTCTTCAGGTCGCTCCGCGACCAGGACCGCGCTGACCACCTGGGTGGATGCGGAGATGTAGAGTAGCAAGGCCTCTTTAGGCACCGGGGGCACCATGACCGGAGGCGTCGTGAGGAAGGTCTTCAACTCTTCGAGCGCCTGATCTGCCTCATCTGTCCACTCGAATTTGTCGGACTTTTTCAGCAATTTGAAGAAGGGCAGGCCTTTCTCCCCAAGCTTGCTGATAAAGCGACCTAGGGCCGCCATCATGCAGGTGAGCTTCATCACGTCTTTCTTCCCGGTAGGTCGCTTCATCTTGCGGATGGCGTCGACCTTAGTGGGGTTCGCCTCGATGCCCTGGTGGCTTACCATGAAGCCTAGGAGCTTGCCGGATGTGACACCGAAGACACACTTCTCCGGGTTGAGCTTCAGCGGTAGCGACGGAGGTTGGCGAAGGTCTGGGCGAGGTCGGCGATGAGATTGTCCTCAGCAGTGGTCTTGACGACCACGTCGTCGACGTATGCTTCGATGTTCTTGCCGATCTGAGACTCCAAGCACTTCTGGATGGCCTTCTGGTAGGTCGCTCCAGCGTTCTTGAGGCCGAACGTCATGGCCGTGTAGCAGTAGATGTCGTGCGGTGTTATGAACGCCGTTTTATCCTCGTCAGAGACCTTCAAAGCTATCTGATGATAGCCTGAGTAGCAGTCGAGGAAGCATAGCAGGATGCTTCCAGCTGTGGAGTCGACGACCTGGTTGATGAGCGGAAGAGGGAAGGGGTCTTTAGGGCAGTGCCTGTTGAGATCGGTGTAGTCGATACACATTCTCCATTGACCGGTTTTCTTGGGTACAAGCACCGGGTTGGCGAGCCAAACCGGATTTTTACACTCACAGATAAATCCGGCAGCTAGGAGCTTTATTATCTCTACCCTAATGACCTCCTTGCGATCCTTCGCAAAGCGGCGTAGCTTCTGCTTGACAGGCTTGGCCGTCTTGCTTACATCCAAGGAGTGCTCAGCCAGCTCCCTTTGAACACCCGGCATATCCGATGGGGTCCATGCGAATATGTCGGCGTTGTCCCGGAGGAAACTGGTGAGCGCGAGTTCCTATTTCTCCCCGAGGTTGTCGCCGATGACCACCGTCTTCGCTGGGTCGGCAAGGCCGAGACAGACCTTCTTCGTCGCCGGCGTGGCATCCAAGGCGGTGTCGGTGCGCTTCTGCTCTGGGACGGTGAGGTCAGTCGGAGCGACCTTCTTGGCCTCAGCCACCATGACCGCCGAGGTGTCGATGCAGGCGTTCGTCGTGGCGATCTCCAGGGCCTCGTTGTCGCACTTGAACGAGACAATAAGGTCGCCGTAGACAGTGAGGACCCCATTGGGGGCCGGCATTTTCAACACCAAGTAGGTGTAGTGCGGGATGGCCATGAACCTAGCCAGCATAGGACGACCCAGGATGGCGTGGTACGAAGACTTGAAGTCCGCGACCTCGAAGCTGAGATACTCCGTGCGGAAGTTCTCTTCTGTGCCGAACGTCACCGGGAGGGAGACCCGACCCATGGGGTAGGCCGCCTTGCCGGGGACGATGCCGAAGAAAGGCTCGTCGCACTCTGTCAACCGCTTGAAGTCGAAGTCCATCTTCTTCAAGGTGTCGACGAAGATAACGTTGAGCCCACTTCCCCCGTCAATGAGGGTCTGAGGGAGCAGGGCGCCCTCGACTATGGGCTCGACGACGAGTGGGTAGGACCCTGGATCTGGGATGTGGACCCAGTGATCAGCCCTGGAGAACGTGATCGGCTGCTCCGACCACCGAAGGGGCTGCGACGGCTTGGTGTGGATTACTGGGCGCCGCCTCCGTTCTGTGCAGGAGCCACGACCTGGGATCTAGGCTGGCGATCCGGGTTTGGGACAGGACCTTCAGGGTGGCCATAGTCCGCTTCGTACTGGGCACGTCGCCTGTTCTCAACGTCATGGCGGTCGCGCTCCTCACGTTGCATGATGCGATGTACGGCGCCCGGAGGCCCATACTCGCGATCGTAGTCTAGGCGACGCCGCAGCTCCCTCTCTTCGCGCTCGCGATGGTGCTGGTCGATGTAGCCGCGAGCGTCGCGGCCACGCCTGTTCTTGTCGAGGTTGGCACGTAGGTCACCATCTTTTGCGCTGTTCGCCCGAGGCTCGTCGACTTCTTCCTGGATGGTGGGAAGTTTGCTGTGCGCAGGTCGATTAGATCGACTGCGCGAATGCCGGCTCGATGAAGACGCCGTAGACTTGGACGCCGCGCTCTTTTCCTCCACTAGGCCTGTAGCGACCCGGAGGTAAGCCATGGCCGCTTCGGCCTCGGGCGAGGGGTTAGCCTGCTGAAGACGTGCCATAGCCGCTCCCAGATTGGCCTGAGGGCTATTGAACGTCGGTAGCCCCGCCTCTTCGAACTCGAGACATAGGTCTCGAGCGCATGTTGATGCTCACTAACTCTTATTTTTATGCATCAACAATACATGAAAAAGGATGAAAAAGATAAATCAACAGTAGTATAGGGCCTTGGACTAATGAATTCCACGAGTTTTGGTGAATTATATATTTTCAGGGACTATTCAGGAAAATGTGAAAAGAATCAATTCTAGATGGCTCCAGAAGACTCCCGAACTCAACCGAAGTGGGCTCCAAGAAAATATGCATCTAGAAGGGACAAGAGGCACACACGCGAAGGCGGAGCCCAGCCGGGGCCTAGCCCAGGCCGACCGGCCCTATAGGGAGGCCGATCGGGCTCCCCCTGACCCCGATCAGGCCCTGTTTCGGGAAGGTTTCTCCACCGCCTCTTAGGGTTAAACTAAACCACTTGTTTAGGTCGGTTTGATCCTACGGCGACGGATTATCCCTCCGGGCTATATAAGCAACCCCAGACCCCCCCCCTAGGGCATGGTATGCATCTCTCAGAAGATCATCATCATCAGGCCAAGACAGGAGAAGAAGAGGATACATCAGAGATAGGATAGCTACTTCATAGTTCAAGATCTAATTTCTAGATCAAGAACCTAGTTCTAGATAGAGAGTCAGATTCGAGTAGAGTTGAGCTTTGCTCCAGTTCCAGATCTGTAAGTTATCAAGATTCAGTTCTTATATTGTTTCTCAATGACTTTATGCTATTTCAATGTTATGTGTGCAATTGCTAAGTTCTTACTTTATTCTAGTAGTATATTTGATATAGTCATGATTAATGATAAGTCTACGCACTTATTCGTAGAGCTCCTAGTATATTACGCGCGTATGCTAGGTAGTAGAAAGTATGTAAGCATGGTGCTTAGATATAATTTACTTGCGGATTCACCTTATACTCCGGGTCGTGTGGTAGATCATGGGCGTGACAGGCCTATTGAGTCCTTTGCAGTCCACCCCCCGAGTATAAGACTAGTCGAACAATGATTCTTGGGAGGATCAAGTTTCGTCCTTGATCTTCTTGGGTAATCTTCGGGGTGTTCCCATTTATCCATGACTATGCTATATGTGATGATATGCTACATTAGAATAGATGAATAACTCAGTCTTTGTATGCTATATAGAATTGTGCCTCTTAAGTAAATCCAATTCTAATCTAGACTAGGAATAGTATGTTCTATGCTCCACATGTGCCTCTGCCTGTCTGATTTATCATTACTTTATCATTTGGCTTACCCATGTTAAAGTATGTGCCATTCCATCAAAGTCCATAAAGTAGTCTATTGCCATCCCTATGTCTGTTGTTACAACCATCCATCTTCCCTGTGGATACGATATTTTAAAACCCATCACCCCGGGTGAAATGCTCACCGGTATCCGTGCGCTTACGGATTATCTACCATAATATTTCTGTAGGCTTATCTTATACCAACCAACATTTCTTGCGCCATTGCTTAGAATGGATTCTAGATCTATTCTTTGGAAGTTGCGTTAAGAAATGTCAACAAGCATTTCTGGCGCCGTTGCCGGGGAAGATTGGATGGCTACCTTTTGAAAATCGATGGCTAGATACTTTAATGAGACTTTGTAATTTGGCACCTCTGCTTAAACAGAATTACCCTTGTTTGTTTTTGTCTATCTGACTTGCAGGGTATTAACAGGTTTGATTGTGATTCACCACACTTCAATTATTTGAGTCAAATCAACCAAGGAAGCTTTACACCAAGTTCTGAAGCCATGGCTGAGAAGACGTTGTTGGAATTCTCTGCTCCAAACATCAATAACATTCGCATTGGACCAACAATCGATCATGAATTCGAGCTTAAGCCTAGCCTCATCAACATGGTGCAAGCTGATCTATTCAGTGGAAAGGTACATGAAAATGCAAGCGCTCATCTCCAAAACTTTTTGGAGAAAGGCACCACCATCTCCATCAAGGACATTCCCAAGGAAATGATCCTACTCCGCTTATTCCCATTTTCACTAAAGGGAAGGGCGAGACAATGGTTCTACTCCAATGAAATCAACACATGGGAGGAATGTTCTACAACCTTCCTATCAAAGTTTTTCCCCACAGGCAAAACCAATGCTTTACGTGGAAAAATCACCAATTTCCAGCAGCAGAAAGGCGAGTCAATTCCAGAGGCATGGGAACGTTTGCAAGAATATATATCAGATTGCCCTCACCATGGAATAAAAGAATGGATGCTCTTACAAAGCTTTTACCATGGATTAAATCAAAAAGCGTCTGAGCATCTAGATGCAGCTGCTAAAGGATCATTCTTGTCACTCACTACGAGACAAGCCAATACACTTATGCAGAAGATATCTGAAAATCAAGGCTGGACCCAGAAGAACACTCAACAATGTCGTCAGAGTGAAGAAGTACAAGGAGATGAAGAGTTGAAAGAACTATCAACTAGTATGGACGTGCTGTTGAACAGGCTTGAGGAACGATTCAACTACAAGAAGGATCGACAAGCTTTACAAGATTCGATGAATACTTCAAGAAATTCAAGCTTGGTGGTCCACAAGTCAGCACCAACCCAAGAAAAAGACCTACAACCACGACCGACTTACGCAGGTAAGTATACAGGTAATAATTCCAAGCGACCTTCGCTACGAGAGTTAATTGAAGAACAGGATAAAATAACCAATAATCTCTCTAAGAAGCTTGTTGCTAATGATAAGATTCTAGAAGACATAAATGTTAAGATGGATAATTTTTCTGAAATCTTAAAAGATTAAGCTATCTTTAATGCTAAACTAGAATCAAAGTTATCAAAATTGTCTGCTGTTGCACCTGTTGCCACTAACCCTGAGCAAGTATTTAATGTCCGAACAAGAGGTGGCAAGCAAACAACAGATCCACCATATCCCAAGGGCACAGCAAGACCACCGGCTAGAACACCTACAACACCTGCAACATCTGCAGCACCTGTAGCACCAGCCGAAGCTCCAGAGAAGGATAATAACGTAGAAGAAGTCGTGCAAGAAGAACAAGACTCAGCAAGACAAGATTTCCATGACACCAACTTCATACCATATCCAAGAAGAGTGAGAAAACCTCAAGTTGATGATCAATTCAGGAAGTTCATCGAAGTCATCCAGAAGCTTTATGTCAACATACCTCTATTGGATGCCATGCAAGTCCCGACATATTCCAAGTACATCCGAGACATCCTGAATAAGAAGAAACCTTTGCCAACTACGGAGATCATCAAGTTGACCGAAGAATGTAGTGCGGCAATCCTGAACACATCGCTCATCAAGAAAAAGGATCCAGGATGCCCCACTATTGAGTGCTCCATTGGAAATCAATACTTCAACAATGCACTCTGTGATCTTGGAGCAAGTGTTAGTGTGATGCCCAAGGTTGTCTTCGACAAGCTCAAGCACCCTACCTTGGTTCCAACATCAATGTGTCTCCAATTGGCAGATCAATCAGTTCGCTACCCATCAGGAATCGCCGAGAATGTTCCAGTGAAAATCCGAGAGTTCTTGGTGCCGGTTGATTTCGTGGTATTGGATATGCACCCAGACTCCAGGGTTTCACTAATTCTCGGGTGACCATTCCTGAGCACCGCCAATGCACGCATCAATGTAGGCAGAGGGGAGATCACATTTGAGATCAATGGAAAGGAGGAGAAGTTTGCCTTCAGACCCAGACCAGAGCTCAGCATCAACGCGAACATGATCGATCAAGAAAAGACATCATCAGAAGGACCATTATCTCTGAAGACGGAGGATGCACCTGAATATTAGAAGACTTGGAAGTCCCGTTCGAGGACTCAAACTACGAACTCTCGTAAAAGGTAACAGGTAAAAACACAAAAATATATTTCTGAATTTCATATTTACTACAGTAAAAACTTTTTCACGCCCCATGGTAAATAATTTTACGGTGTGTCAAAACCCGTATAATGATTTTTCGTGGTGGCATAAAAATATTTTTACTACTATATTTTTGCTGTTATATTTGCTTTTACCCTTACGCATGGGACCCACATGCCATAGGGATACACATCAAGTCTTTACCTACCTTATCTTATCACTTCATCCACCAACACCTTCTTTTCCCACTCACAAGGCACTTTTTCTAGCGTTGGAAGACAGCAGGAAATGGATGGAGGAGAGGGCACCCGAGTGGAGGCCAGGTGGGGCCGACCGGCCCCACCACCAGGCCGGCCGGCCACCCCCCTTGGGCCTATATAAGCAGCCACCTCCTACCCAGTTCTTTGCACACACACCAACCCAGAAAACCTCACCTTCGAGCTTTTGCAGTGCTGCCTCAAGAGAAAGGAAGCTTAGGAAGAGAGTGGAGAAGAAATCCAAGGGTAGCCTAGCTCTAAACTTTTCTCTTACACCCTTGAAAGCCTCAGACACCATGTTTGGGAGAATCCTTAGACGCTCTAGCTCCAGAGCCAACTCCCAGCGGTCGATGAGTGTAGACTCTCAGGAGTCTCCCTCACCGGTCTCTAACCCCTCTCCTTCGGCATCGAATCACAAGGAAAGATCCTAACCAATGATGTGCATTTGCACATCAGGAGAGGAGAAGAGAAGGAAAGGTATGAGAAACTGAAGAAACGTTCTTTTGTCCTTACACCCATGTTTAGCGAAGAGTTCATGCAAGAAGCAGGCTTGAACTCTGAGTTCAGCCAGATTTTTGCTCTGCTGGGGTGGACCTCTTTTTATCACACTTCTGAAAGGGGTTGCCATCTCCTCACTTTAGAGTTTCTTTGCACTTTGAAATCCTCTAACGATGGGGTAACCTTTCGGTTGTTCCATCAAGAGCACACTCTATCTTGGAGAAGGCTGAGTAACGCCTTAGGGTTCGTAGAAGGATGTGCCTTAGATTTAGACTCGTCTCTTGAAGATTTTGATAGGCTACACCTCTGGACGGACGTTACAGGGAAAGAGAACGCACACAAGCCACACACCAATGATATTCAGCATCCCACTCTCCGTTTCTTTCACAAGTGGATAAGCCTTGTCCTTTTTCCACGCAATGATAATATCAGCGTGAGAGTAGGGGACATGCAGTTGATTTATGCTGCTCTGAAAAGAAAAGCTGTGTCCCCTGTTAAGATGCTAGTAGAGCACTGGCTCTCATTCCCCAACCTAGTTGGACACGTAAGCTGCACCTCTCTGATCACCCGGATAGCCGATGACTTGGGCATCCTTGGAGATGCCACTATCATCAGCATTGATACTCCTCGTGAGATCATCGGCTACGATTACTTCCGCCAAGGAAGATGGGTTAAGAAAATTCAAGAAAAATTGCACTATATCCACAATAAGAGCGCAATCCCGTTACCTAACCCGGGATTGGGTATATATTCTGTGCAATCTTTTCTGATCAATGAGCAGGCACAACCGGTCCAGCAGCAACCTCCACGAACGTCAGCTCAAGCCTCATCGTCAAACTACGCCGGAGCTGACCCACTGTCCAAAGACGCCGCGTATCGATTATATGAAAACTTCGTGCCAACATACCCTCGTCACGCGTACCAAGGAGGAGATTTACCATCGCAAGGACCGAGCAACCTCGGAAGACAGGAGTTTGGAAGTGGCAGGTTTTACGCATCATCTTCGAATTTTGTACCTGCCCATAACTCTTTTTCAGGATTCGACCATCAGTATTCTGCGACGTTCCGCCAAGGTGTCCATGACAACATGAGGACGCAAATGAGCACTCAGGATACCCACACGAACATGCTACGCCAACAACAACAGTGGATGGACCAGGCATGACAACGATTAGAAGATATACAAGAAACCGCAGATGCAAATGCTGAACTACTGGCAAGCAAATTTCGCCAGTGGGGGATGTAGAATCAAGCAGCTTGGGGGAGAAGCCCCCAAGGTAAGTATCAACTATCTATTTATATATTTTTATTTTAAGTTTTGTTTAGTTTGATAAGTTTGAAATAATAATAAAATAAAATAAAAATTTCCCTTGTTTAGAATAAATAAAGAACTAGAGAAGTATGCTAAATGGACATGATAAACAAATGCTCTTCATTGCTGCAAATGCCTAGCTTACCATATTTAAAGTTCTCCCAAGACATGGATACAATGGTTTAGATTTTGAAACATGCTTTGAGTTTGAGATTCTTGTGGGAGCAATTTCTTGATCTAAGTCTAGGTGATTGATTGATTGACATGATTAAGTTGAGCTGCTGTTTATCTTGTTCAAAAGTAACACTAAATTCTGGAGATTCACTTTTTAATCATAAAATTCATATATAACGAGTCTCCTGTATGACACAAGACTTTATGTCCTGTTAAAAGAGCCTTGTTGAAAATTTGCTCAGAATGTTCCAGTTTTATATCTCTCTATGCCTTCAAAGAGACTTGGGCATGACATAAAAAAAAGAAAAGAAGCAAAAAAGAGAGGAAAAAGTGAGATGAGAGAGGGAGAGAAATGAACAAGTGTTCTACTAGGCGAGAAGGGCCTACCTCCCTAAAAAGAATAAATTAGAGATGAATAATGGACACAAGTCCGAGGGTGAGAAGAGCCCACATCTCTAAGGAGAGAGAAAAATGGACAAAAGTCCGGGGCGAGTAGGGCCCACCTCTCCTAATGTCGTGTAACCCAAGGTTCTCTTAAGATTATTGCTAGAAAGAGAGATATATTTCAGGAACAAAAGAAGCAAAGGCTGGCTAAAGTTGAAAGTTTCATATCAAGTTGTCATACAGGAGTACTCTAAGCTTTAACTTGAACATCTTTTGCAAAACTCCAGAATTTTAGTGAAACCAAGAACTTGAGACATGGTGCTTGACTTACTTGTTATATCTTTCAACTGCTCAAGACCCAAGTACACATAAAAGCCCCATGTTCTCAAGCAGATATAAGCAGGTTTTAAAAGTCTGATTTTTTCATCCTACCTTGGAAAAGAATTTATTGTGGTAACACTGAGTCTTGCTAAGAGACTAGCAAGAGGTAAGCTTGGGGGAGTTTGTTGATGCTCACTAACTCTTATTTTTATGCATCAACAATACATGAAAAAGGACCAAAAAGATAAATCAACAGTAGTATAGGGCCTTGGACTAATGAATTCCACGAGTTTTGGTGAATTATATATTTTCAGGGACTATTCAGGAAAATGCGAAAAGAATGAATTCTAGAAGGCTCCAGAAGACTCCCGAACTCAACCGAAGTGGGCTCCAAGAAAATATGCATCTAGAAGGGACAAGAGGCACACACGCGAAGGCGGAGCCCAGCCGGGGCCTAGCCCAGGCCGACCGGCCCTATAGGGAGGCCGATCGGGCTCCCCCTGGCCCCGATCAGGCCCTGTTTCGGGAAGGTTCCTCCACCGCCTCTTAGGGTTAATCTAAACCACTTGTTTAGGTCGGTTTGATCCTACGGCGACGGATTATTCCTCCGGGCTATATAAGCAACCCCAGACACCCCTAGGGCATGGTATGCATCTCTCAGAAGATCATCATCATCAGGCCAAGACAGGAGAAGAAGAGGACACATCAGAGATATGATAGCTACTTCATAGTTCAAGATCTAATTTCTAGATCAAGAACCTAGTTCTAGATAGAGAGTCAGATTCGAGTAGAGTTGAGCTTTGCTCCAGTTCCAGATCTGTAAGTTATCAAGATTCAGTTCTTATATTGTTTCTCAATGACTTTATGCTATTTCAAAGTTATGTGTGCAATTGCTAAGTTCTTACTTTATTCTAGTAGTATATTTGATATAGTCATGATTAATGATAAGTCTACGCACTTATTCGTAGAGCTCCTAGTATATTACGCGCGTATGCTAGGTAGTAGAAAGTATGTAAGCATGGTGCTTAGATATAATTTACTTGCGGATTCACCTTATACTCCGGGTCGTGTGGTAGATCGTGGGCGTGATAGGCCTATTGAGTCCTTTGCAGTCCACCCCTCAAGTATAAGACTAGTCGAACAATGATTCTTGGGAGGATCAAGTTTCGTCCTTGATCTTCTTGGGTAATCTTCGGGGTGTTCACATTTATCCATGACTATGCTATATGTGATGATATGCTACATTAGAATAGATGAATAACTCAGTCTTTGTATGCTATATAGAATTGTGCCTCTTAAGTAAATCCAATTCTAATCTAGACTAGGAATAGTATGTTCTATGCTCCACATGTGCCTCTGCCTGTCTGATTTATCATTACTTTATCATTTGGCTTACCCCTGTTAAAGTATGTGCCATTCCATCAAAGTCCATAAAGTAGTCTATTGCCATCCCTATGTCTGTTGTTACATCCATCCATCTTCCCTGTGGATACGATATTTTAAAACCCATCACCCCGGGTGAAATGCTCACCGGTATCCGTGCGCTTGCGGATTATCTACCATAATATTTCTGTAGGCTTATCTTATACCAACCAACATTTCTTGCGCCATTGCTTAGAATGGATTCTAGATCTATTCTTTGGAAGTTGCGTTAAGAAATGTCAACAGCGCACGGAGGTACCTCCTGGTGCTGCTCCTCCGCCCGTCGCTAGGCGCGGTTGGCGTTGCCCTGAATCCGGCGTGCCTCCTCGGAGTCCGTTGCGCCGACCCGTGGTGGTTCGTTCGCCGAAACCACCAGGACCCGACGCTGGGTAGAACCCTGGTCGTTGGGGGAGACACGGACTCGGACCTTCTGAAACTCGCCGACGTCTGGAGATGCAGGAGTTCGCGTGCTGCGGGGAGCATTACGCTCCCCGTCGATCTTCTTTCACAGCCGGCAGCCGCGGAGGGTGTGCCGCGCGCCCTTGTGATAGGTTCATGGTACATCGAGCGGATCGCGGTGGACGCGAAGCACGGTCTTGGGGTCGCCAGATGACTTCTGTCGCCCGGATTGGATCTGGGAGGACTTGGTCGCCTGACGGGTGTAGGCGTCGCTAGGTGGTCGCAGACCGAAGGGGAAGGTCTTGCGACGTGACGCATTCGCCGTTGAGCGCTGGGCTCTCTCACAGATCTGGAGGGTTTGCTCCATCATGTCGATGACGCGCTCCATTCCCTGAACAACGTCATAGGGTTTGGGCGGGTGGGCCTTCGACATCAGATTGGAACTGGGGGTGGCGACGGGCGTCGCCGGGATCTTCACGGCGATCGCCCGGGAGGTCGCCGCTGCCAGTGCAGTCGAGGTCGCCGTGAAGGAGCCGAAGCAGATCTCCACGGGGTTGGTGAGGATGTCCGCCATGCTCGCTGGAAAGACAACACTAGATCGGGCCACCATGCTGCACAGTGAGTTCCCGATCACCCCGACCTGGCGCGCCAACTGTCAGGGGGTGAGACCTGGACAGATCCGCAAGGGGGCGACCCAAGCGGTTGTAGGTTAATTGGAGGGATCAAGGAACTAAGAGCATAGGTGGTAGTTCGCAGGGAGAACTCGGAACACGGCGAGAATGCGAGAGACACAAGGGTTTAGACTGGTTCAGGCCTCCGGAGAGTAAAACCCTACGTCCAGTATGCGGTGGGATTATGCATGAATAGGGAAGTCCCCTCGAATGGAGCTCTAGGCCGCCTTATATGGTCAGCGGGCTAGGGTTTCCATTCGAGGTCGGTGGACCCTCATCGGGGTTGGTTACAATTTAGGAAGATCATCTACCGTGATTACAGAGCGAATCCCGCGATCTGCGGACCTACTGGCGGTGTTAAGCCGCGACCTAGGGGAGAGACTTGCGCCACAATCCCAGCAGGTCTTCCGGGATCTGGATAAGGTCTCCGGGGTTGTGGATAAGGTCTCCGGGCCTACTTGCAGGTCGGTGGGGCTTCTGACAGGTCGGGTCCACATGGCAGGGACCTCTGGGACCCTGGTCGGTGGGGACCCATGGGTACCCATGTCTCTCATTACCCCTTTGGTTACACTTACCTAGCCTATGTTTGTGGATGTGATCGACCTACATGCTATCACTCATATCTATTAGGTTTACCCCTTTGTATGCAATCGATGCTTCATGTTAGGTTAGATTGACTAGATAAGGTAGAGAACCTTAGCGGTTTGCTTCCGATCCTTGGATTGACAAACCTTGGGGACCCTCCTTGGTGAAAAAGGCATCAAGTCACTCATACGCTTGCAGTGAACTTCAACACGGTTTTGAACCGTCAACACCGTGCGTTTCGGACGCACGGCAAAGGTCAAGAAATGCACGGCAAAGGCCGCACGGCAGATTATTGCACGGTAAAGGGAATTTGTCGTGCGCCTTTTCTCATGACGCACGGCGAACCCTTAGCCGTGCGGCAAACTTGATACACGGCAAACAATTTTGAAATCAACTAAACACTGTCGTGCGCCACTGTTGACGCACGACAAATACAATCCCCACGGCCGCCACAGGCACCACCACCATCCCGCATCCGCCCCCACCACCAGCCATCACGCCACCGCCGCCGCCACCACCACCACCATCCCACCGCCGCCGCCGCATTCACCACCACCACCACCACCACCACCACCACCACCCCGCATCCACCGCCACCACCACGCGCCGCCACGGCCACGTCCACCTATTGAACAAAACAGGGAGAGGGAGGGGGACGAGAGAGAGAGAACCTATGCACCTTGAAGGAGGGCCGGCCGCCGGATCTGGGGTCGGATGTTGGGGAGGGACGGCCGCGGCCACCGGATCCTGGGGCGCCACCGTGCCATCTCCTCCCCCGCCGCCATGCCCGAGCTAGGGTACCCGGCCGGAGAGGATGACGGAGTCAAGGATGCCCGCTGCCAACTCCTCCTCCGCCTGCAGCCGCCGGGAGCCGCCATCTCCGCCCATGGTCGGCCTCCGTTGCCCCGCCACCGGAGATGGAGTGGAGAGGCGTGCACACGCGCCCGCGGCCGACCTCCGTCCACTACGTGAAAAACTCACTTTGGTAACGGGCATAGATTGCCTTTCGTAACGGGCAAAGCGCCCATTACCGATCAAGTGTTACAAATGAGCCAAGAAAGGTAACGGGCAGATGCCCGTTACTGATAACACATATTCGTAACGGGCATCAAACAATGACCGTTACCACAACTAGCCACCGATCACGTGAAATGGCTGTTTCTCTGGGCCCACAGGGAACTTTGGTAACGGGTACTAAAACAGAGCCCGTTATAGTAGCTCAACATTGGAGACGCCTGTTGTGTACCTACGTCTCCTCTATCTAGATGAAATGAGACACGTCTATTTCACGCTCGTCTCAGCACATCTAGGATTCGTAACGGACATCAAACAACAACCGTTACCACAACTAGTCACCGGTCACGTGAAATGGCTGTTTCTCTGGGCCCACATGGAACTTTGCTAACGGGCGTGAAAACAGAGCTCGTTACTGTGAACTCAACAATGGAGATGCGTGCTGTGAACCTGCATCTCCTCTGTCTCGACGAAATGAGACGCATCTGTTTCCACGCACATCTGCTGTCTCTCGACTAAAGGAGACGTGTGCTTTCAACCCGCGTCTCCTATATCTCGACGAACGGGCCAGGTCCTGGGGCCCACCGGTCAGTACTAGTAACGGGCTTTTACACTGCACGTTACATTGTTGGCATGTTTGTAATGGGCTTTCCGAATGAAGCCCGTTACTCACTGATTAGTGTTTGTAACAAGCTTTAATTAACGCCCGTTGGATACGTAGGCCACCCCTACAGTAACCTGCCTGCTTGCCGGCTGCATCCTGGAACCAGCCAGGATTTGGCAGCCATCAGGGGCTGCATCCTGCCATCCTGGAACCAGCCAGGATATGGCAGCCACCACAGCAAGGAGACATCACAAACACATTCTCACATCATAGATATAGGCAAGCAAGATCACATTTATAGACAAGCAAGATCACATTTATAGACAAGCTAGGATCACATCAAGTTTCAAGTTAATCTCATCAGGGCTTGTTTGGATGGAGTCATGAGAAAACTGCCTGAACCAGGCAGCATCTGACCCCAACCAAGCAAGCCAAGCAGGTTTCTCAGGCAACAACACCTGACTAAAGAAGACTGAATGAGTTTCAAGTTTCTGGCTACAATGAACTCACGGTGCACCATTATAGAAGTTGCCCTTTCGGTCGATGGTCTCCTTAAGAATGTACTCGCACAGCATCTCCCGGACACGCTTTAGATCTTCTGTGGAAACATCTACAGCAAATTTGAAATCCTGCAAAATACAATCATTTATGAGAATACAAGTAGAAATCAGTTTCTAAAATCAGATGGAGAATATGAGCAGAGACAAGGTTGAGCATTATTATCTACTTACAACAGCCTTCTTGATGTTAGGTATGTTATCGAGTAGTCTTAATATATGGAATGCCACATGGAATCCACACAAAGAGGACCGCCATGGCTGCTGAGCACACTGCATCGAGGTACCAAAATGATAAGTTAATGCAATACCAAATAGGTAAGAAGGGACCATAAAAAAACCTCGGTCTTACATCAAGATTTGTTTTGTGCTTGAGTATGGCTTTTGGCTTTTTTTTCTTTCCTTTCGTCACTCCGTCCTGTGCAAGATCACCAAAGGCCCTGCATGATCAGGAATACCGATTAGAAACACTAAGAGATTGAAGTTTTGTGAACAAAACCTACAAGATACTGTACCAAAGGCCCTGCATGGTCAGCAATACCGATTAGAAACGCTAAGAGATTGAATTTTTGTGAACAAAACCTACAAGATACTGACCAGTCCACAACAGATTCGAGGTCTGAGAACTTTAGCGGGGGATGTTGTTTAGCAGAATCTAGATACCAAACCTCTTTGAACTTCATACAGATGATCACTGTTACCCAGTGGCTAGTGTAGTGGGCACCCACCACGTAGTCGTTGTTCATTGCATTTGCGATTGCTTTGGTAACAAGGCCAGAATGCTGAGAAATATTCGTGGAAGCAAAAAATTTTGTATTGTTTGCCGTGCGCTTTCAAAAAGACGCACGGCAAACTCTCTTTCGCGCTGACGCACGACAAACTTTTTTTCGACAATTTTATATAATTCATGGAAATTATGAAACAAATTTGAAAAAAATTATAAAATTAAGACAAATTACGTTGTGTTGTCTATTGCTTATAGAAACAAGTTTTGAAGTCAAAACACAATTTGAATGTCGCTCACCTACAAATCTAACCATATCTTTCGTAACTCTATGAAACTTCATCGGACATGTTTCGATTTCTAAGCATTGTACATGACAAAATGTTCAAAACTCATTCATATTTTTACTACTGCCTTCACATATGATATCATGACATATTTACAAATCTCATAATTTTCAAACTTTATTTGCATTTTTTAGAATAAATCATTTGCACGCACAATCATGGGCGTGTTTCCTGGTCAATATGTTCAAAATTTCTTTTTATTTTATGGAAAAGGTCTGAAATTGGGCTAAATAATATGAATATCATTTTTCCACTCATTTTATTTTATTATTTGAATCACTTGTAGTTCAAATTTAACTTCTTTCAAAAAATTACATGAAATGCAATTAATTAGTTAAATATAGCGAATGACTACAAGAATCTACCGAATTTTAACATGATGTATCACATGTTGTATGTATAGAGTTGAAAAAGATTTTAAAGTGAGGAGAATTTTTTGGAGGATCAATTAGATTTGGGACCAAGGGAAAATACTTCAAGGTAAAAAAATAGTTTGTCGTGCGTCTAGGGACAAAACGCACGGCAAACTCCGTGCGTCTAGGGACAAAACGCACGGCAAAGTTTTTTTTTTTTTAAAACATGTTGCATTTGTTCGGAGTGTGGAAGGGAACAAAATACTTTGCCGTGCGTCGTGGAGAAAACGCACGGCGTGCGTCTAGGAAAAAAACGCATGGCAAAGTTTTTTTTAAAGAAACATGTTTCATTTGTTCGGAGTGTGGAAGAGCTTGTTTGTCATGCGTTTTTTCTTTGTCGTGCGCCCTGTAAAAAACGCACGGCAAATAACCTCTTTGCCGTGCGCCTGAAATAAAACGCACGGCAAAGATTTTGACGCACGGCAAACAGGTTTTCCCGTAGTGTGTCAAGTATGGTTTCAAACTATTTATTCTCACAACACTGCTGTGAATCTTCCCAAAGGCCCTGGTACAAAGGTACGTTTAATGAATAATGGAAACCTAATGTGATCATGCAAGCATATGCCTTGTAGAGAAAAAAAATTCATTGGCTATCTCCAATCTTCTGTAGATACAAAAAGACGTGACCACAAGGACAACGACTGCAAGGGTTTCACGAGTCTGCTCAATGCCTACAGGTAATATTTCAGTTCAGATGAAATCTTAGATTAGCTGAGCAGTTAGTTCTACGCAAGACCATTAGTTAGCACTTCAATTATTTTCTATCGAATTTGCTTAGCCATTTGTGAGAATTAGTGATGCTGCTAATGGATATACACTTAGTGATGCTTATTTGTACAGAAATAGAGTGAGAAAGTTACTTGATCTTTTGTAGGTTGCAAATAATTTTCAGAGGGAAAACATGGTTTTGTGGGTGTAGGTTACTAGGAAAGGCATAATCATGGATGAGGTTATCAATTATGTGCACCAATTATTTATATGTAATCAGAAAACCAGTAAATCACAATATAGAGATTTCTTCTACAATGGTCTTCAGTTTATGTGATTGGGTAGGAGCAATACATGAGGATTTTATGTATGGTGTTATTTGAATTTATCTTTGTGGATCCAAGCTTACTGTCGATACTGTATCCAAGTTTGATATTTTAGAAAACATTGATAGTTGGCTTCTCTGAATTTTGATTATGAATACTAATTAGCTTTTTATCTATCATTCATGTTCATATGTTGAATCCTGGTGTGGTTGGTATAGGTATCTTCAGCATTGCTCCAGACTAAGGCTTCTGACATTGCCATCAGCTGCAAATTTTGTGGATGACGTGTGCTTCATGATCCCTGTGCACAACACCCATCAAAAGAAAAAAAAGAAGGTATACATTTTAAATTGTGTTACTTGATTGGCTCCATTAGGCTGCAATGACATTGTAATTAAGTGATGCATGGTTTATGGCTTTATGCACATCTCAGACTTTCCATTATCTAAAAAAATGCACATCTCAGACCAGTGACATGTGCAGTGTGATGTTTAGAGTGTGGAGCTGCAAGGTTGTGTATTAATTACTGGTATATATGGCATCAGCACAACATCATACTGGAATTGAGTAAAGAGGAGCTGCCTGCATTAGTATGGACATGCCAGTGTAGAGCTAGATCAATAGGACATCAAGAACATAACCGTTGATGTTGATAAGTTACCTATATTCAGATTTCGCATTTTCTTAACAATATTGCCTCCATACGTGCACTATCACATGAAAACAATTAGTGTGTAATTATTACTTGAGATTACATCTGTCATCATTTTGGCATTTTCGAGGATTTCATTTGCCTTCAATCCCTTGTCTTTCTTTTCCGCAAAATTTGGAATAATGGAGAAGAAGAAATAAGTTATCAGGAGAGTGACAGATTGCTGCAACCACTCAGCCCACTGGGTATTCTTGGGGAGCGGAGTGATAAGTATAGGGTATCTAAAAATTGCATTGCCTGGGTACAGATATGTTTATCATTTTAAAGTTTAGTTATCATTTTTTTAAAGTTTTCTTTCGTCTCGTTCATTAGTTCATGCTTTAGCAACATGTGGTTGTTAATGAACCACTTTATCTATTAAATATTAAATAGGGTTTTATTTACCCACTTTATCTGTTAAATTGTCTTGTTGAACTATGTTCTTTTGTAGGTCAATATATCACTAAATGCTGCTATCACCCTAGCCTATCGCCCTTTGAGAAAAGTCTGATCTAGATTAGAAAAGATTTTGTTGGACAAATACATAGCACAATACTGAGAGTAGCTAACTGATTATCTTGCAGCACCTACTTGCCTTGGGAATTCACTACCTGCAGATTGAAGAGAGATGCCAAGAATTCAGGTATGGACAGAAAAGATGAAACTGGGCCATCCTTCTTTTATGTATGTGTAGTAGATGTGTGTGAATTAGGTACCATGTGAATAGTTTTAGGGTGGACATCAGATAGCTCAAACAAGATCCTCCTTTTGTTGTCAAGAACCTGAAAGATCACAACAGACATGAACCTTTTACTGTATGATGGTCCAAAATTATTGTTCATCCAGCTTATGCGATTTATTTATGCAACATTTATCAGTCATACAAACAAATATTTACAGTTTTCCTTCATGTCTGTAAGCTATGGATTTCACACTAACATGGTTTTGGACAGGGTCAAGGAAACTTAATAGTTGCAGTTTGTAGAAGATTGCATGTTGATTTTAGTCAGCACAAGGCACGTGTTCTCAAAGTAGGTTGTAAGTGTTCAGTTCTATTATGGAATGCACATATATGCCATTCAAGAGGGATACTAGCTGTTGCTTTCAATCTACAAGTATATGATAGGTTTCATAAGTGCAACTCATGCATAAAGTATAATGAATGTTGTTTAGCCCACTGCCCACTACAAAAAATATATTTTGCATGCTTGTATACAGAAAGCCGAAAAGTACTAAAACTAAAGTGTGCCAAAAACTAAGAACTTGGATTCCTTTAGTTTTTCAATTGCAAGAAATATTTCTATTAGGCATTCAGCTTAGTTGCTGCTTGCCATCATCATCTCCATATTAAGCTTAAAATGCAAGGTATAGAGCATGCCATCATGTAAGTCACATAGGTAGTATAATCTTTAACTGGTTCCCGATGGAGTTGTCATTCAGTTGTGTGCATTGTTCTGTCAGCTTTTGTTTTTAAATTCATTGTGGACATCTAAGATTTCATGATCTTTACTGTTTATAAAAACTTCAAGATTTCCCTAGATTATGAAACATAGCTAATTTGTTTACATTCTTGCCTCCAATTAGAGGGACCAACTTAACCGGTGAAGAGCCAAATGATATGGAGCTTTTTATGATGACCCACAAAAAAAAATGGACAATGGACAAGCGAGGAATTTAGGGAAGTCTATGTGAGTATTAAACAGTTTTTACAACCCTTATTAAGTTATGCAACTATGCTCGTTTATAATTACATTATTAATTAACTAAATGTCTTTACTTTGCTAGGACAATGCAACCATGGAAATTATGGAGCTGGAGTCAAGGCCTGACGTAAATGTCATCTCAGACTTGGAGCAGAACCAGATTTTCCAATCAACCTACAAGGAAACGAGCAATTCAAACAAGATGCATGCTAATGGCTACCTTGTAAGGTACCCAACTAGAAAGAAGCTAATGTCCGAGGACTACCAGCGCAAGCTCCAATAGGAGGAGGCCCTCATTGAATATAGGCGACAGCTTGAACAGCTCGACAAGGAAAGGGTGGCCGATAGAGAAACACTTAGGCTAGCTATTTTAATGGATGTCGATGCTTCATTCATCATGTATTTGTCGTTTTGCAATTATTGATGTATGTACCAAACAAAGTGTTGACACTCAAATTTGGCAAGAGCCGGATCAGGCATCGCAGGCCGGTCAGACCGGGTCTTAGGGGCAGTCTGTCCGGGGTGTGCTGTAGCCGGTCCGGCACGGAGCCGACAGGTGGTCTACCCGCCCCCAGCGGTGGTCTAACCGGGTCACCCCGAGTCTGAGTAGAATTAAGAATTTGGCTTGATTCCGAATTGTAAAGTGTTACTTGCAGGGCAAGACCTCCCACCCTATAAATATAAAGGGTCGTGGCCGATTGAGAGCTATCATCCAATCGTCATTATCAATTTTACCTTATTTTCTCCAAACCCTAACTTTTCCAACCTCCATAGCTCTCCTCCTTTGTCTCCGTGGCAGTTGAGGGGGTTCTGAGTGGCCTGCTGATCTTAGGACAACCCTAGGCGCACTGTTCCCAACAGGGTCCCTCCCGGAGTAGCGAATCTAGGTTTTCGACGTCTCTCTTGTCCAAGGTGGTTAGACCGGCCCCCAGGGCAGTTAGACCGGCTCGTGCTGGGAGTTTCGCCGAGGTGATTTCAGATGACCGCGCGAGCTAGCGCACTTGTGTGTTCCGACCAGAAAAGCGTCAACACACTTTTGGCGACTCCGCTGGGGATAGATCTGGTTTTTTACAACCGATCTTTCAATCTTTGCAAGGGAGCACGTTGTGATCTCAACAAGAACAATGTGATCATGGTGAACATCGAGGAACTCAGCGAAGAAGACCAGAGGAAGTATTCAGAGCTTCAAGAATACATCAAGTAGCAATTTCTCTCTAGCGCCATGAAGGATCGTTCAGGCAAGGTGACAATTGCACAAGATTTTGAGTTGCGAGTGATCAAGTTGAACAAAGACAAGGTTGAGGTAATACCCACTGTAAGTCAAACACGTCCCGTTGATCTAGTTACGCAATTATCTACTATTTTCGATAGATTTGAACGTACGTTTAATGATCAGAATAGTTTGGTTGCTAGTGTTACTACTCGCCTTGAAAAATAGAGGGTAAGCGTGTTATTAATAATATATCTGATGATAATATCCCTCAAGTAGATTCACAAGGGGTTCTGCATTCAACTATGTCGGCAGCACCAGAAGCTTCACCTGAAACTCCTGTGTATGGCATGCCGACGGGGTTTTATCCAGGACAATCGCCATCACCTAAGCCGACCCAGGTTAAACCGCCCCCCAGGCCGGTTCAACCGCCCTGTCTGGCCAGATGGTTATGTTCCCGGATCAGCCGTTGTCTTTGTCGGTTGTACCTAGTACATTGGTTCAGAGTCAAAATAATGCTTATGGTACTGTTCCACTAATGTATAGCACAATAGCTCACACATCACCACCTATTCCTAACATTGCTCCATCTTATGGTGTGCCTAATGATGTGTTTACCGACTTGCATCGCATGCAAAATCCTAAATCAACCCCCTGTGAGTAACTTAACATCAGCTGCAATGCGATCCCAGTTAGCTGCTAGGAATGAATTGGCTCAATTTAAGAAAGAAGTAGCTAACATAATGAGAAATAAACTCGGCGTTGATATGGGTAATACTAGATTATATCAAAAACCATATAGGGCCGATTTTGATTATGTGGCTTTCCCCCTGGTTGGCGTATGCCCAATTTTGTTAAATTTAGTGGTGATGACAACCGCACAACCTGGGAACACATTAGCCAATATACTGCTCAACTAGGTGAAGCTGGTACCTTTAATTCTTTAAAAGTTCGCTTATTTTCACTATCTTTGACGGGTATCGCTTTTGCTTAGTTCTCTTCGTTAGCTCCCAACTCTATTGATTCTTGGGATCAATTAGAGCAAAAGTTTCATGACCACTTCTTTAGTGGGAGCTATCAATTAAGATTGACAGATCTAACATCGGTTAGGCAAAGTAAAGAGGAGTCGGTTTCCGATTACCTTAAGCACTTTAAAGAAGTCAAAAATCGTTGTTTTAATTTGTCTATTACTGATTCTGACCTTGCTGACCTAGCTACTAAAGGATTAAGACCTGCTATTAGAGATAGATTAGAAGGTATAGAATTTCATACTCTTGCTAATGTGCTTGTTAGAGGTATGGCACAAGAATTAAAACTGAATAAAGAAAAGAACACTCTAAGCCTCGTCGGTCTAATGTTCATATGATTGAATATGATTCCGATCATTCAGACAATGAGAATGAGGTTTATGTTGCTGAATTTGTGTGGCCTTCAAAGGCTAAACCCAGTTCTTGCGCATATCTAAAGCCAGCTACTAAAGATCGGCAAGAAGAACTAAAATTTACTTTTGATGTTTACAAATGCGATCATATTTTTGATGAATTACTTAAGCTTGGAAACATTAAGATTTCTCATACTATGCCTCCACTTGATGAAATTAAACGACGTGTATATTGTAAGTTTCATAATTCTTATTCTCATGCCACTAACGATTGCCATGTGTTTCGTCGTCAGATTCAATCGGCCATTAATGAATGATAGGCGTTGGCCCAATCTTCCGAGAGGTAGATGGTAATCTCGATAGGGTGGAGAACTCGACGTTGATGATCTGGCTCCGAATCAGTACGATTTGGACCCCGCAACCGCTACACCACTGCTCCGCTGGCTATCAACCAAGCACAACTTGATTGACCTCGCCACGAAGGCTTTTCCTTGCAAGCGAATCGAGAACACAAGCAAGAAAGTAAAGCACGCAATCTGATAATTACAGATATGAATTGAAGCAAAGACAAAGGGGTTCAAGTTCTAATCACAAAAGGACTAATCGACACAGTGGTGACGAACAAGAACGGGGCCCTGATTCACAGCAAAAGACCTCGATGGAATAGTGGCTATGAAGAAAGTTAGATCCTCGACGGAGATCACAACCTATTAAACAAAACCCGAGTCGACACGACAGTGGCTACTGAGTTTTAATGCCAAAGGGGCTACCTAGGGTTGAGGGGTGACCAGGGGGGCGTCCTGATCCTGGGCTTAAGGCCCGACACGATACATGACCAAATTGGCCCAAAAAGGTGAGACAACACCTTGTCGTGGTTACACAGAATGATCCATGAACCTTCTGGAGCTGGGACCAGAACCAAAATGACAGTATCGTCGTCCCCTTTCCAATGCATCCTTATACGCCACGTTTTGATGCCAGATGAGGGAGATATCGCCGAAACTGTGCAGGGATCTCGGCTGAATCCGAACCAAATGTGGCAGCTGAGTTGGAGACGACTTGTAGCATGGGGAAGGACGTGACGTGCACGCATCCAGTGTGGCGATGTCCACATCATCCTCCCCTTCTTGAATTAGAGTCGTCCTCGACTCCACCCCATCATCAACATCCTGCAAAAGGTTAGGGACAGCCAAATGCATACAAGACATAGTAGCATCGAAAACACGAACATCTTGGGACAACATAGTACAACAAGGTGCATCATGGTTTTCACAAAGTTCAACAGCAGCAGATGTAGTAGAAATAAAAGCACCTCCTTTTAACTTAATTCCCTCACGTTTATCAACAGAAGACTCACTCATAGCAGGTTGTTTCATATTATTTTCAGCACGCTCTTTAAAATGTTTCCTAACATCAGCAGGTGATAAAGGAAGCAAAGTAATGTTTGTATTCTTATGCATGAATGTGTAAGTATTAGTTCTACCATGGTGTGCAGCATCTTTATCATATTCCCATGGTTGTCCTAATAAAAGGGAACATGCTTCCATTGGCACAACATCAAAATCAGCATAGTCGGTATAAGAACCCACTGGAAAATATATGCGCGTTGAGTGCGTTACCTTAGCCTTACCACTATTGTTGAACCATTGTATGTGATATGAGTGACGTAGTTCACGAGTGGTCAACCCAAGCTTTCGGACCAGATCTGAACTCACCAGGTTATTGCAGCTTCCGGTATCAATTATGGTGAGAACATGACGCTCCTGGACAATAAGAAACATATGGAACAAATTGTTACGTTGTACCTTTGTGTCCTCATCAGCCAATTGAGCGGCCAACACACGCTGCACAAGAAGGCTAGGGAAGCTCGCGGCTGCACCATCAGAATCAATGGTATCCTCCTCTTGCTCAACCGAAGAATCTGCAACAAGATTAGTAGCAAGAGCCAAAGAATATTCCTCATCACTAGCAATGATATAACCATTACCATCAGGGGCAGCGATGAAAGCATGACGACTTGGGCATTCCTTCGACACATGTCCCATGCCCTTACAGCAGTGGCACTGGATGCTAGCGGAACTACTCAAGGATGAACCTAGAGTAAAAGGTTTCTTATGCGACTGGACCTACACAGGAGACAAATTGCTCACCTCAGAAGTTGGTGTAGTAGACGGCGTAGTTGATGGCACCTTAGGAGCAGCGGCGGCCTTGGATTTGTCAACATCCGGATGCTGCTAAAAAGTTCTCCCAGTGTTGGTGCTGAAAGAAAATTGCTGACGACGTCCCTGTACCTCACGTTCAGCTTTAATAGCAAGATGATACAATTGGTTGAACCTTGTCCAATCTTTGTAATCAAGAATATTGTGTATATCATGGTTCAAACCACCAGAAAAACTAACAGAAAGAGCCTGATCATCCTCATGTATGCCACAATGTGACAAAGAAATAAGCAATTCTTGATAATAAGCCTCGACACTTTTATCACCTTGTTTTAAAGTTTGCTGTTTCTACGCAAATCATGTTGATAATATGGAGGAACAAAGCGAGATTTCATATGTTATTTCAAAGCATTCCAAGTATGAGGTATAGGTGGATCAGCATTATTATTAGCATAAGCATTGTACAGATCATTCCACCAAAAGAGAGCAAAACTAGTAAACTCACTAGTAGCAAGCCTAACTCTATGCTCATCAGGAACTTGACGAGAATTAAATTTTTGTTCAACAGCTAGTTCCCAATCCAAATAAGCCTCAGGATCAGCATTACCAGCAAAAGGAATCATGGTAAACTTAACTTTAGCAAAAGGATCATTATTACCACGATTTTGATTACCTCCTACACGATTGTGATTCCCTCCTCCCATCTGAAAGCGATTACGTCGGAGGCGCTCCATCAGGATCAACATCCTGAAACTCATCATCCTCAGGTTGAACTGGTGGAGGTCGTTGCTCAACATGTTCAATCCGGGTCACCAGACCGTTGATCTGTCGAGTAAATTTATCAAATTGTTCTTGCATGTAGGTATGCTGCTCAGTAACAAGCCTCGTAAGCTCGTCCTTGGACACACACTCATTGAAGTATGTGGGAGACTCCTTTCCTTTCCCGTTATCTGACATGGTTAGAAGACAGCAAAAGACAACACCAAAAGGGTTATCCCTATCAACTAACAACTAGCGGGGATGTATGGAAGTGGAATGCAATATCTCAAGCGGCTTACCACCGTCTTACAAGTGTTCTTACCAAAGCCAATAGGGTGGCACTATCAGTTGTTGAGACTATGTGTAACAAGTTGCAAGATGAACTTGTGCTGACAGAAGTATATGTGGAACTATGGGTAGGCACAATATGCTAGCAAGGATTAGCAAATAACGAATGCAGATTAGCAAAGTTCAATAAATTTCCAAAGTACAAGTCATAATTGCTGGCTAAGACATGTCCTACTCATAGCACAACAAGGTAAAAAAACAAGAAACGATGGACAAAAGACTCTGAAAACTAGAAGAATGGCAGTGCTATAATTAATGCTGAAAACCTTGCCAAAAAGGCACTCGTAGAAATCACAAAATAGCGTTTCTAAAGAAGTACCAACAAATGAACTTAATTTTTTCTGAATTTTTTACCACTGATCCAAAATCATAAAGGATGGGAACACACAAAATTTCACCTGAAACAGAGGTGTATTGTGACCTAGGGAAAATGAGGAACGATCTTGGAAAACCCCTCAAAACACTTAAATGATTTTTTTCTTTATCTTCCCATTTTTTTTTGAAATTTTTGAGAACGGCCTGACCGACAGAGTAGGTAGATGTTTGTCCAACTTTTTGTTGCCAAGCTCCTATAAAAATTTGGGCAAAAATGGAGCACCGAGCGAAAAGTTATGCCTATTTTATGAAAGGTATCTCAACCTATGATTTTAGAAAGGCACAACTCGGCAGGAAACACAACGACGGCTAGGGCAAAACTTCCTCCTAGCGGCGGCAGAAACAAGCACAGGGGCATGATCCTCCCTGGTAGTAGATGCAAAGCAATAGGTATTTGCCAGATAATGAATCAAGGATCAAGTATGCGATGCAAATGCGATCAAAGCGGCTTGCAACCTATCTAGGGCTTGCACGGCAAGAGTTCACACAAGGCGGCTAGCGAGGGCAAATCGAGTAATGTGGTGGCTTGACTTGTTGTATGGCTAATGGTGGATGGGCTAGCGGTGGAAACAAAATAACAGCGACGGGCACGTTGGACTACGGCGACAAACACAACCTAAACCAGCAACAAGACTCGACCACGGACACAAACTCAACAAAGCAATTTGAAAACGAAATTGCAAGGCTAAAGGGGGCGGTAAGACAGCGGAAAAGTAAATATTTTTGGGCTTTTTGTGGACTATAGGTGATGAACACAAACGAACCTAAAGGGGAACAAGGTAATACCTCACGGGAAACCTAGGAATCTGATACCAAATGATAGGTGCTGGACCAATCTTCCGAGAGGTAGATGGTAAACTCGATTGTGTGGAGAACTCGACGTTGACGATCCAGCTTCGAATCAGCACGATTCGAACCTGCAACCGCTACACCACTGCTCCACTGGTTATCAACCAAGCACAACTTGATTGACCTCGCCACGAAGGCTTTTCCCTGCAAGCGAATCGAGAACACAAGCAAGAAAGTAAAGCACACAATCTGATAATTGCATATATGAATTGAAGCAAAGACAAAGGGGTTCAAGTTCTGATCACAAAAGGACTAATCAACATAGTGGTGACGAACAAGAATGGGGGCCCTAATTCACAGCAAAAGACCTCGACGGTACAGTGGCTATGAAGAAAGTTTGATCCTCGACGGAAATCACAACCTATTAAACAAAATCGGAGTCGACACAATGGCGGCTACTGAGTTTTAACCCCAAAGGGGCGACCTAGGGTTGAGGGGCGACCAGGGGGGCATCCTCAACCTGGGCTTAAGGCCCGACACGATACATGGCCAAATTGGCCCAAAAAGGTGACACAGCACCTTGTCATGGTCACACAGAATGATCCACGAACCTTCTGGAGCTGGGACCAGAACCAAAATGACGGCGTCGTCGTCCCCTTTCCAACGCATCCTTATACGCCACGTTTCGATGCCGAATGAGGGAGATATTGCGAAACTGTGCAGGGATGTCGGCTGAATCCGAACCAAACGTGGCAGCTGAGTTGGAGATGACTTGTAGCGTGGGGAAGGACGTGGTGTGCACGCTTCTAGTGTGGCTATGTCCTCATCAATGAAGGTTGTTTGATGCTTCATGAGATGCAAGTGGACAAGCAACCTTTTCCCGTCAATACCATGGAGTTGCAGCAGCCCAAGGTCCTGGTTCGACCGCATCAAGCCGAAGCTACCAAAGGCAAGAACGTGGTGGTCTAGGAAGCTAAGCCCGATTTGAGGGGAAAAGAGTTGACAAGAGAAGTAGCATATGAAAAGACCCCTGATGGCAGAGAGACATTCAAGATCACTGTCAAAGCTTCTGGTCATGGGAATGAGATCCTCTACCATCACCCTGCGTGATGGCTCTCGGCAGTCGACGCCCTCCACCAGGCCGCTGCGAATGAGGAAACGAACCCAGCGATTGCCTCGATGTAATGGGCTTCAGCCCAACACACCACAGCCCAGACTCGAAAATACATGCTAGCTCGGGAGGACCGTGAGTGCTTCTATTTTTGGCGCGACGACGCGTGTTTTTGGCGTGAAGGCCACGGTGCCTGGGGCGAGGGCATGAGGGCGAGCCGTGAGGGCGGAAGTCACCTGCCGCAATCTCGATTGCCATCACGGAAGCAACAGGTGTTTTGATCTTCTTCCTCCTATGTAATGATCCTTTTGTTCTTCTTGCATTTATTTTGATAGATTTTCTCCTGTTCTCTCCTTAGATTGTGTGTTCCTACAGCAAAAAGAAATTTGCATATCTGCATATATGAGATGGAAGCAAATAGGTTTGTAATGTCACTGTTGTGTTATTTTCCCTATGAAATCATATAAATTTTAGTTGTTCAAAGTACCATCAAATCCTTTTGTTTCATTGTAGGGAGGGTTTGCTGTCTAGTTTGCTGCACCAAGTTGGCATGGAGTTATGTACCGTAGAGGAAGCTTAGATGTTTTGGATTATCTATGGAGGTCAAAAGGGATTTGAGGTTAGAAAAAGGTTCTCAAATAAAAGAAAATCAGATGGGAAGGTTAGATCATGCAGATATGTTTGTGCAAATGAGGGGTATAGAAAGGAAGATAAAAGGGATCATCTAACAAAGTGTCCAAGAGCTGAAACCAGAACTGATTGTCAGGTTCACATGGGTCTTATAATGGATAGGGAGAAGGAAACTTATAAAGTTGCTGATTGGTTTTGGAACACAACCGCATGCTTCAGTTGCCACAAACCTCACACTTGATGGTGTCTCAAAGAAAAATTTCAGAGTTACAAGGTTTTGAAATTGAGACAACTGACGATGCAGGTATTGGGCCCAGAGCAGCACATGAGTTGGCGTGTGTGCAAGTTGGTGGTTCATTCAATCTCAGTTATACTCTTCGTGATCACAAGAATTATTTACGGGGCAAGCGCCAGTGAGAGATGGCATATGGTCATGCAGGAAGCATGCTTATGTATTTTCAAGAGAAAATTGCTGAGAACCCATCATTTCAATATGCATTACAGATGGACATAGAAGAACAAATAGCAAATATATTTTGGGTTGATGCTAAAATGCTCACTAACTATGCATATTTTGGTGATGTTGTCAGTTTTGACACTACTTTTGGAACAAACAGGAAAAGTAGGCCTTTTGGTGTATTTGTTGGGTTCAATCAGTTTAGAGAAACAGTGGTTTTTGGTGCTGTTCTCTTATATGATGAGACATTTGAGTCCTTCAAGTGGTTATTTGAGACTTTCCTCAAAGCACATAATGGCAAGCAACCAAAAACAATTTATACTGACCAAGATTTTGCAATGGGAAAGGCAGTTAAGGAAGTGTTGGTAGAAGCATGGCATGGCTTGTGTACTTTTCACATTATGCATAATGCTGTCAAACATCTAGCTGAACCCAAAGATGAAGAGGAAGGCAACAAGAAAAAAAGCAGCAAGAAAAAAGGCAGCAAGAAAGACCCCAAACATGTAGATGATGATGACAGTGAGTATGAGGAAGAACCAAGTATTCTGGCAGACTTTAGTGCATGTATGTATGAGTATGAGGATGAGGCTACATTTGAACATACATTTCAGCTCATGAGGACAAAGGCGAGCAAGCAAACTTGGTTGGATAGTATATACAAGGTGAGAGAGAAATGGGCCGAATGCTATATGTAGGATGTCTACACATTGGGGATGAGAAGTACACAATTGAGTGAGAGTCTAAATAGTGAGCTCAAGAGACATTTCAAATCTGATTTCGATATCATTAGATTTCTTAAGCATTTTGAAAGGGTTGTGGCATATAAAAGAAAAAAGGAGTTCGATGCTGAATTTGAATCAAGGAGAAAACAACCTAGAATAAAAATGAGGACACCTATGCTACTCCAAGCAAGTAAACTTTGCACACCAATTATATTTGAAACTTTTCAAGGTGAATATGAAAGGTCAATGGTAGCATGCACCACAGCATTGGAAAGCAATAATGAATACCTTGTAACAATTGGGAGCCTTGCTGAAAATTTTACTTGCTTAGAGAAGGGGTACAAAGTTACCGGTGATCCTCTAAAGCAAACCAGTACATGCAGTTGTGGGCAGTTCAATAGATTTGGAGTATTGTGTGGCCATGCTCTAAAAGTCCTTGATTTGATGAATATTCAAATCACTCCCTACACAATATGTATTGAAGCGATGGACACGGGAAGCACGCTGTGGAATCGTACAAGACAATGAAGGCCGAAACATAATAGAGAATACAAAATTAGATGATATGCTTCGTTACAAAGATATGACTCACAAATTTCTGAATTTAGCACTCCGAGGAGCCACCAATCCAGGTTCCACTTTATTAGTAAACAACACTCTTGACATACTTAGCAAGCAAGTTGAAGAAGAAATCAATGGCTGTACTGATAATGTGGAACCAGTCACTATTCCAATGAATGTTGCTCCCACAAGTGATTTCGTGAGAACAGCATGTCTAAAGAAAAAAGAGGTCAAACAAAAACCTCGAAGCGCAAAAAAACATTTCTTGTAAGAAACGCAAATTTACAAACAAGGGAAGTAAGAAAAAGGTAGAAGGCCCAATGGTCTGTAGCAGCTGGAAAATATATCTCATTCTCTCTTTATTGTATTTAGTGGGAAAAGGCTCAGTTGTACCTTTTTTTCTCTTTTGTTGGCAGGAACAAGAAAATATAAAAGTGCCATCTGATGATGGTGCCCAAGTACAAAATATTTCCCTTGGTACTTCTCTACCCAACCAAGGGATGTCTCAAGCATACATGACCATCGATGCATTCTCTCAACTATTGACAGTATTTGCACAGACTTCATTTAGATTGCTTTTATTTTCTAGTGATCTATCTACTGATGACACACTTTTGTTTTGTTTTCTTATCTTTTCCAGGGACCATTAACCAATGACCTTGATACTGAATTTGAGAGATTCAGAGAAGGAGAATAGATGCTGAATTCTAGTAATCATGCTTTTGGTTTTCTAGTTGAAGTGTAAAGTTCAGTGTGCCATATGACAGTTGACACTGATTGTTGGAGAGCAATACAACATTTTGTGCTCCCAGTGCTAGAGAATAGCACTATGTTTTAATGTTTGTCTGGACAAGTGACCTTTGTTCCTCTAGTTTCAAAAATCTGCAAAACCAACATATACTTGGATAACATTCTGTACATTCTAGTTGATTTCTGAAAAATAATATGTACAATCTGAAACAATATTCTGCATACATTCTAGTTGATTTCTGAAAAACAATATGTACAATCTGAAACAACATTCTGCACATTCCAATGATAACAAAACATTCTAGCACAATTGGCAATCCATACATTTTCTTCAGTTTTTCCTCCCTTTACAATCACAACCTCAACAATTTACTAGCACCTGTATTCTACATTCTACAGAACACAAATCTTCCAGCTTAGCTTTGCACCACAACACAATGTTTCTTGCAGCCTGAATTTGCAGCCATTCGTGGCCTCTGGCATGTTCTGCAAGCTGGAGTTCAGAGCCCGCAGAGGATGGACTTAGCGACTCCACGCACCTGCCCGCCTATCGTCTCGCCTCCGCATCCGGCACCGGCTCGGCGGTGCGGCATCCATCCGTGGCCTCCGCGTGCGCAGTGCCGCGCCCCCCTCCTGTAGGCGCGCCCAGGGAGACGAAGGCGTCCAGGCCTCCAGGGCTACCCCGAGGACGCGGGCAGGCGGGATCCACGCGAGGAGCCAGGCCGGCGTCGCGGGGGAGGGCGTGGGAGGGTCAGGGAGCGCACGGCCCTGGTGGACAGGTGCGGCGGGTGGGGATTGGCAGCATCCCCGGCGGTTGCGCCCCCTCATCTGGGCACTGCAGTCGGCAGTGGCGCGCGAGGAAGAAGACGCCGGTCGTGGCCGTGGCCGCGGCCGCGCCCCTTCCTCTGGGCACTAGAGCCGGCAGTGGCGGCGGGAAAGAAAGGAACGGCGGCGCAGTTGCAGCCGAAGAAGATGGAGACGACCCTGTCGTGCGAGCCGCGAGGGTAAGGAAAAAGGAGTCGTGGGCTGAATGGGCCTTTCTGATGTGGGCTGAAAATGCGTCGTTCGCAGTAGATTTTCCTTTTCTCGTATCTGCCGTAGGATCCGCACGGAACGCCTGAGATGGGTCGACTCCACTTTACCACCAATGCCAGTGATGGTAGAGGATCTCTCCCCCTGGTCATGGGGGGCAAGGATCGTCCACGCCGTCTCGTCAGCAAACAACCGAGCCTGTCCTGGACAGGGCGGTTAGACCAGGGGTACAGGGCGGTCAGACCGCCCTTGCACATGGTCGCCCAAAGATGCTTGTTCCGAAGCGGCCAGAGATTGGAAACTGGGAGTGTTCCAAAGCCAAAGGTCACATTTGATATGCTATTTGACAAGTACTCCAAACAAAAGGCCGTTATAAGTGATCGACCGTTAAAAAAAGGATGAGATCACCTCCACAACAAGAGAGGCCCTTATCGCCTCCCAGAGCAGCTGTCAGGTTCAGAGGTGAATCATCTCAGAGGCAACACTTTACTCCAGCTTGGGCTCCTTCAAGTTCAAATCCGCCTCGTCCGATGTACAACGACAATGGGGCGATGTGGGTGCCATATCAGCAATCCTTCCATCTTGGATGGGGAGGACCGAGGAGACCAGCTCTGGATTGAATCTCATGACCAGGCCGACCCGGTTAGATCGCCCCCTACAGGCGGTCAGACCGCCCTGCCCAGGAAGGTGCAACTTCCTCCGAAAAAGGTGTACAAGCCCAAGATCAGAGAGGAGGTTCAAAAGATGGACATTGACCCAGAGAGGACTACAAGTCTTGACATCATTCAGATTGGGACGATGGACGTTCCCATTGAGAAAAGTGGCAAAGGACCGGTTGTGCTAAACAATCAGGTTGTGACACCTACTCAAAAGGGATATGTTGCTGCAAATGATCATGAGGCCAGCAAAAGCAAGTCTCATCTAGAATACTTCCTGCCAAGGTGGTGTCCTCCTGGTTTGACTCATACTTAAAGGAGGAAGCTTCAACGACTAAGGCTGCGGGGGAAGAGAGAGAAGGAACTGGAAAAGCATAGGGACAAGGTCTTCAACAGTTACAGGCCCATGGTGCCACAAGGGAAAGAGTGGAGAGCCAAGATAGTGCCCCAGACAGAGGCGATCAAACCGCCAGAGGGGGCGGTTCAACCGCCTGAGGTGGTCAGACCGGCCGACCAGGCGGTCAGACCGAGTTCTCCAGAAGCGCCGCCCGGTTTCACTTCTTCAGTTCCCATGACTTGTGATGACAAGCTATCGTCGATTCCTGCTTCAGAAGACGACGAGGAGCTTGTGGATTATAGTTCTTCTCCAGAGCGGATGAACCTTGATATTAATGTGATTCACTTGTTTATTGATGGTTCGGTGCCTACAGAGGAGGACTTTGCTCATCTTGACTTTGGGCCAAAGGATGCTATATTTCAGATGCCCAAAGACACTGATAATCATCTGAAGGCTTTGTACATGAAGGGTCACATCAATGGGAAGCCTATCTCTCGGATGCTGGTGGATGTAGGTGCAATTGTCAACTTGATGTCATACTCTCTATTCAAGAAGCTTGGAGGTTCAGATGAGGAGCTGATCAAGACCAACATGACTGTCAGCGGAGTTGGAGGAGGCAAGCCGATAGGAGCTAAAGGCGTGATCTCCATGGAGCTCACTATTGGAAGCAAGACGCTCGCCACGGCTTTCTTCGTCGCTGAGACACAAGGTAACTTCAGTCTTATCCTTAGTCATGATTGGATTCATGCGAATAAATGTGTTCCTTCTACCTTGCACCAAATTTTAATACAATGGATAGATGATGAGGTAGAAGTAGTACATGGTGATAATACTGCTTGTGTAGCTGTAGCTGATAGTCATTCTATAGACGTGCATGATGATTTGAAATGTCTACCTGGCTTAGATTTATCTAATTATGAGTTTGTAAGTTGTTCCAACGATGGCTTCATCCCTGCTGTAATAAAGCCGTTTGATAAGCGGCTAAATCACTTCATGTGATTCAATGAGTTCAACAAAAGAGTGGTTGTAGCAGATGATTGATCACTATCAGGCGCATAAGAATGATATGTGTGAAGCCATTGAGGATCTTGATGATTTGGGCAAGTTAGGACAAGGGTTTATGTCGGTTGATCCTCTTGAGGAGGTAGACATTGGTGATGGCACTGTACCTAGGCCGACATTTGTAAATAAGAATCTTGATCCTACTTTTAAGTTTGAATTAATAAAGTTATTAAAGGAGTATGTCAACTACTTTGCTTGGAATTATAATGAGATGCCTGGTTTAAGTCGTTTTCCTATTAAACCTAGTTTTAAGCCATATAAACAGCCTCGTAGGAATTTTAATCCTGATCTTTATGACCTAGTGAAAGAAGAAATCAATTGGTTGCTTGATGCTAAGTTTATTAGGCCTTGTCGATATGCTGATTGGATCGCTAATATTGTGCCTGTTGAGAAAAAAGGAACAAAGAAACTTCGTGTTTGCATTGACTTTAGAGATCTTAATAAAGCTACTCCTAAAGATGAATATCCTATGCCTATAGCCGACTTTCTTTTTAATTCTACATCTGGACATAGAGTACTTAGCTTTCTTGATGGTAATGCTGGTTACAATCAAATCTTTATGGCCGAAGAGGATATCTCCAAAATGGCTTTCATATGTCCAGGATTTGTAGGTTTGTTTGAGTGGATAGTCATGACTTTTGGTTTGAAAAATGCTGGTGCTACTTATCAAAGGGCTATGAACTTGATTTTTCATGACTTGATTGGTATTATTGTAGAAGTCTATATTGATGACATTGTTGTTAAATCGGTTGGTTTAGATTCTCATTTAGCCGATTTGAGACTTGCATTTGAAAAAATGTGTCAGTATGGTTTAAAGATGAATCCACTCAAATGTGCTTTTGGAGTGTTGGCTGGCAAGTTTTTGGGTTTCATTGTGCATGAGAAAGGTGTGGAGATTGATCCTAAAAAGATTGAGTCAATTAAAAAGGTTCAAGCTCCTACTTGTAAAAGAGAGTTGCAAAGATTCTTGGGCAAGGTTAACTAGTTAAGGCGATTCATTTGTAACTTGAAAGGGAAGGTTGATGCTTTTACTCCTTTACTTCAGTTGAAAAGTGGAGCTGAGTTCACTTGGGGGGGGCAAAACAACAAGAGGCTTTCGATGAGATTAAGAGCTACTTGACTTCACCGCCTGTTCTTCAAGCACCTAAGAGTGGTGTTCCATTCCGGCTTTATATTGCGGCGGAGCAGAGTGTGATTGGAGCTGTTTTGACTCAAGAGACCGATGGCAAGGAGTATGTTGTTGCTTATGAAAGTAGAAGATTGTTGGATGCCGAAATGAGGTACACTTTCATTGAAAAGTTATGTTTATCTTTATATTATGCTTGTACCAAGTTAAGGCATTATTTATTGTCTAGTACTTGTTATGTTGCATGCCAAACTGACATAATTAAATACATGTTGCAAAAACCTATTCTAAGTGGTAGAGTCAGCAAATGGGCTTATGCTCTTGTTGAATATGATTTGCATTGTGAACCAATAAAATCAATGAGAGGTCAAATTGTAGCCGACTTTATTGTTGAACATAGAATTGATAAGCAACTTGATTTAGATGTTGTTTATGTAACTTTTACCCCATGGAAATTGCATTTTGATGGATCGGCTTGTAGAAGTGGTTGTGGTGTTGGGATCATTATTATTTAACCTAATGGAGCTATTTTCGGAGCCCTTAGCCGGTTAGATTATAAATGCACTAATAATCAAATTGTGTATGAAGCTCTCTTGTTTGGATTGCAAATTTTACATGACATGGGAGTGAAACATGTAGAAGCTTATGGTGATTCTTTGCTGGTGGTACAGCAAGTATCCAAGGTATGCCAATGTCTAAATGGTTCTTTAAATGCTTATCTTGATGAATGTTTAGACATCATATCTTGTATGGACGAATTTGTAATTTATCATGTGCCATGAGAGGAGAATCCAAAGGCTAATGCTCTGGCTCAGCAAGCATCTGGTCATAGCGTCCAGAAGAGAAATTTTCAAGAGCAAAAACCGATGTTTGGCGAAGCCGAGGGTTATGCTCTGGAGGAGCCGGTTCAACCGCCCCCTCCTGTCGATTAGACCGGGACCCCCGGTCAGACCGCCCCCTCGGGCCAGTCAGACCGCCCTTCGGGGGGCAACCCCACTTCGGCCACCGTTTCTTCTAAAACTATTGAGGACGAAGTGGAGGATTGGAGAACACCTCTGATTAAGTATTTATATGATCCTAAGGGTATAAGTGATAGAAAAGTCCGACGGTGGGCGCTTAAGTTTATTTTAGATAATGATGAGTTATATCGTCGGACGGCGGATGATTTACTTCTAAAGTGCTTAGGTCCTGATCAAGCAAGATTGGCTATGGCAGAGGTTCATGAAGGAGTTTGTGGTACTCATCAATCGGCTCCCAAGATGAAGTGGCTCCTAAGGAGAGCTTGCTTTTATTGGCCTACCATGATAGCCGATTGTTTTAGGTACTACAAAGGGTGTGAAGAGTGTCAAAAGCACGGAGATGTTCAGCTAGTGCCTGCTGCATTGATGCATCTGATTATCAAGCCTTGGCCTTTCAGGGATTGGGGATTGGATTTCATTGGCAAGATACATCCTCCGTCGACTAAAGGGCATTGCTTTGTGATTGTGGCTACTGATTACTTTACCAAGTGGCCTGAAGCAATCCCTCTCAAGAACATGACACACAAGGAGGTAACTGGGTTTATTACGGAGCATATCATACATAGGTTTGGTATTTCGCAGACTTTAACTATGGATCAAGGTACTTCATTCATGGCTAAAGAGGTGCGTGATTTTGTTAATTCCTATGGTATTAAGTTGCTCAATTCATCTCCATATTATGCTCAAGCTAATGGTCAAGCCGAGTCAGCAATAAAACTTTAGTCAAGATCATTAAGAAGAAGATATAAGATAATCCTACAAGATGGCATGAGGTATTATCTGAGGCTTTATGGGCTCATCGCATTTCTAGACATGGTGCTACTAAAGTTACTCCTTTTGAGCTTGTGTATGGTCAAGAGGCCGTTTTGCCCATTGAGGTGAATCTAGGCGCATATAGACTTGCAAAGCAAAATGATCTTAATGTTGATACATATTATGCTTTGATGATGGATAATGTTGATGAAGTGACCGACAAGCGATTGGAGGCTTTGGAAGCAATTGAGAAGGACAAAAGGCGGGTTGCTAAAGCATACAACAAAAGGGTAAAGGCTAAGTCTTTTCAAGTAGGAGATTTGGTTTGGAAGACTATTTTGCCTATAGGATCCAAGGGCAACAAGTTTGGTAAGTGGTCTCCAAGTTGGGAAGGTCCATACAAGATTGTAAGAGTTTGCTCCAGAAATTCCTATATGGTGGAATCATTACAAGGACAGCAACTGCCCAGGGCGCTCAATGGCAAGATGCTTGAGGGTACATGGCCGGTTTCTATGAAAACCGCCCTTAGCACAGTTGTGTCGTCCTTAGAATTATTTTTAGCACGCAAGCTATACTAAAAACAGGGGGTCATGTGTTGACACTCAAATTTGGCAAGAGACGGATCAGGCGCCGCAGGCCGGTCAGACCGGGTCTTAGGGGCGGTCTGACCGAGGTGTGCTATAGACGGTCCGGCACGGAGCCAACAGGCGGTCTAACCGCCCCCTAGGGGCGGTCTAACCGGGTCACCCGAGTCTGAGTAGAATTAGGAGTTTGGCTTGATTCCGAATTGTAAAGTGTTACTTGCAGGGCAAGACCTCCCACCCTATAAATATAAAGGGTCATGGCCGATTGAGAGCTATCATCCAATCGTCATTATCAAGTTTACCTTATTTTCTCGTCCAAACCCTAACTTTCCAACCTCCATTGCTCTCCTCCTTCGTCTTCACGGCGGTTGAGGGAGTTCTGAGTGGCCTTCCGATCTCAGGACAACCCTAGGCGCACTGTTCCCGATGGGGTCCCTCCCAGAGCAGCGAATCTAGGTTTTCGACGTCTCTCCTGTCCAAGGCGGTTAGACCGGCCCCCCAGGGCGGTTAGACCGGCCTGTGCTGGGAGTTTCGCCGAGGTGATTTCCGACGACCACGCGAGCTAGCGCACTTGTGTGTTCCGACCAGAAAAGCGTCAACACAAAGAGTCACAACATGAATTATTAATATATTAATTTGTCGTTGCAATATATGATGGAAATTAAACCAAATTGCGTTGCAACAATTGCACATATAACAACTACATTTAGTCGTGGCAATAGAGAAACTATCTCTCAATTACAAAAAGATGACGGTGGCAATAGAGGTATCTACCTATAGCAACCAGCTAGTTAGTAACGTGGCAAAAGATGCCCTATCTGTAGCAACCAACCTAAGTAATGTGGCAATAGCCTATGCCGCCTATAGCAACAATTCAAAAACGTGGCAATAGAGGACCTCTCTGTAGCAACCAACCTATGGATACGCTGCAATAACCTAAGCCACCTATAGCAACCATTTAGGCGACGTGGTAATAGAGAAGCTCTATTACAATGCTTTCTCCGCGTAGCAACAACCATGATTGCAACACCTGTGTTGCGTTGCGATTGCATTGTCTTGCTACACGACCAGTGTGTCACAATACGTATCGTTGGCAACACCTAGTTCATTGCAATTGATACTATTGCCACACCCATAGTGGTTGCAATTGCTTTTGTTACAACACTCACCATGTGTTGAAAAAGCATCAAAACTGTTGCAATAGAGGGGCTGTGTGTCGCAACTAAAACGTAACCCGTTGCATTCTCCTATTGGTACAGTCACAAGTGCAACGACATTTAACCAAAAAACAATGGTAGCAAAAGTACTATTGCTACCATTTTTGGGTCTTTTGCAACACTTTTTCTGTGTTGCATTTGACCAAAAATCTTGTAGTGCGGGTCCCTCGAACCAAGCCTACTTGTCTGCTCCACACCGGGAGGCCTCACTAGCATCGACCTTTCGCGCTTGTTCTTCACTTGCACTAGCACCAATCAAGCCGCAACCTACATCTGCAATACTTAGCCAAGAGTTAGTCCACACAACGTTGTCAATCACTCATCACACCAGGAAGCGACCATCCACCAGTCCTCGAACCACACAGGCTCTCAAAAATTCTTGCTCCACTATTTGAGCTTATATCTTGTATTTTTAAGTTAGCGTCTATCATTCCTTATTGGCTGCTCCCATCCGTGTTTACAACATCAATGAAACCAGGATGTTCAGGCCAAAAGTTCTAAAATTTGAAGATATGTGATTTAGGAATATCAATGCCAATGGAAATTTTACAAGGTATGGGATCTGAGGTGATCTTAGCCAAAGGAAGGACTACAGTGTTGGGGTAAGCCAAAGTCCAATTCACTAAAGTGAAGAACCAATCCATCTATTCCAATAAGGGATCATGCTGCATATTTGACCATGTGAAAGCTCTACCTTTAAGAGATAAATCAATAAGGCCCAAATGTCCTAATATATTATTAAAAACTAGAGTGTCCTGCAAATTCCCTCCTGCTTATTTCTATCATCAAGTGATTTATAGAAATTAAAGTCACCCAAAAACAACCAATTCTCATCATCATTTCATGTGAACATAGCCAATGCACAAATTCAGTTCTTTCAGGATACTGACAAGGTCCATAAAATGTGGTTAATTTCCATGATGCCGAGTTAAAGAGGGAGGAGAAAGAGATTGTCAAATCAAACTATAATTTGTCAATAGTGAAACCCAAGAAACAGGCACTGTTCCATATCACAAGAAAACCATCAGGAGCTCCAAGAGAGGGGATAAAATCAAACTTGTCAAATCGCCGAGGTGCAAATTTCCAGACAAGTTGCAAATCCACATGATGTAATTTGGTTTCCTGCAGCCAGATCATTGGACAACCACTTTCCTCATTTTTATTTCAAACCGCATCATGTTTTTCGGTTGCATTCAAGCCTCTAATGTTCCAGCAAAGAATATTCCAATTTCTGTTATTCATTACCATAGGTGGGCCAAGCAGAAGCAGGGTCACAACTAGTATAACCGAAGTGATAGAATGTCAATCTTATCCCAAAAATCCGGAGAAAATTTTCAAACTTAAGGACACATGGCATGGAGCCCCCGAGCCTCCAGTCGAGTAGTTTCTCGAATTGAAGGGTCTATTGACTGTAGAGCTTGGCCAATGTTTCTAAATCTTAGCCGAAGTTCCTTCCAATCCAAATCTTGTAGTGTCGAACCCAAGGTTGTCGAGTGTTGGTATTTGAAAGATCCACCATGTCAGTGTTGTATTGTGCGGTTATAAACATCGGGGAAGGAATCCCCTTATGGTTCTGTCAGATGGTGAGATCTAGACAGCCCATGGGGATGTTAATCCCAGTGGTTTAGTTGTTCGGCGAGGGGGAATCTAAGGCTAAGAACTCGAAGGTTGCGCACGAGCACACGAAACACAGAGAGCACGACGAGTTTATACTGGTTCGGGCCTCCGGAGAGTAAACCCTACGTCTAGTTGTTGGTGTAGATTGCTTGAGGATTGCGTGATTGTACAAGGGTCGCCCTACCCGCCTTATATTGCCCAGCGGACAAGGTCGGTTCCCAGATTCCTGGTCGGTTACGACCAGGAGACCTAAGTCTAGCTGTTTACAATACTTGCCATATCCGTCGATCTGCTTTGGTCGGAATCCATCGATGTCTTGTCTTGCACTCCAAGTCATGTGGTCGTTCTGGATAAGGTCGTCTGAAATCTTCTGGAAAGTCTTCAGGAGGTCGTGTGGGCCACCAACTAGGTCGGTTGGACCCACTAACAGGTCGGCGGGTCTTCTGGTAGGCCGGACCCACTTGTCGGGGACGGCCGTGAGCCTGGTCGGTGGGGACCCAGGGGTACCCATGTCTCACAGGTTCCATTCACAATGTTGCTTGAAATACGGACACAAATAGATCTTGTGCGTTTGCATCCACCAAGAGAGAGAGAGAGAGAGAGTGAAAGAGAGAGAGAGAGAAACTACACCGCCGTCGCCCATCACTCTTGTAGCCCCCGAGTGAATATGAGTGAAGATTCTCGTGACCAAGAGCATGAAGAGCGGACCATCCGAGGCATAGATGAAGAGGAAGAGGGACTCCGGTAGGGAAAAACGGAACAAATCCCCCCAACTACCGCTGCTGACCTGCGACAAGACCAATCAGATGGCGCCACTGAACCAGGCCTATGCCTGGAAGAAGTTGAAGCTGAAGAATGTGGAGGTCTAGGTGTTGGTTGACGTCGGGCTGCTACAGGAGAAAGCCCTCGGCGAGTGGAACACTGCCGCTGGAGATGCGTGGCCGTTTGAGAAGATCCCAGATGAGATTCCGATGTTCACGCACTTCGTCGAGCGTGGATTGGCCCTGGTGGCTTATGATTTCTTTTGCAGGTTGCTGGACTACTACAATATCGAGCACGTCCATTTCAACCCCAACGACATCTTCCATTCCCCCGTCTTCGTGTACTTCTGCGAGGCCTTCATGGGAATCCGCCCCTATTGACGGCTGTTAATTAAGTACTACTTTTAGACGTCAATATTCTCATGAAAATGGAGATAATTGCATTTCTTGCACGCAATTTATTTAAGAATAATGTACTTCCATTTGTCTTTGGAGATTATTTGATTGTAGGTGAAATAAGTGCAAAAGGAGTGAGAAATCCACCTTCTATGGTGCATGCCACATCACCTCAACTGAGGAGGGGTTGCCACACGGGATTCTAGGTGGCAGAAACGTGACCAATCCAATGGAGGCAAGCTCCGATAAAAACACATACATGCATATAGGTTTGCACCCGTAATTACAATTTGTAATCTTCATAAAACCAATTCATCTAATAGTACCATTTACATGTTACATAAAAGTTTTGGACATACAAAATAAATCTTCCGTAATAAGTGGCTATTGATGATGTGCAATGAGGATGAGGTTTGGCAAGAATTGCTAATAAATAAGTACCTAAAGGACAAGACATTATACCAAGTCAAAAAAATGAGGAGACTCGTATTTCTGGATGAGCCTAATGGTTGTGAAGGACCATTTCCTTAGCATGGACAGTTTTAAATTTCAAAAAGGAACCACACATTGATATCACAGTATCCATCCCTGTATAATATCATTCTTAGAAGGTACCCGAACAGTTGTGAAATTATTTAGTTCTAACACCTCTAAACATCTCATTTGGGAGAGCTTTAGTCGGAGATAAACTAAGAGACTAGCATAACTTGGTAGCAAGACTTTTGAATGTTAACTTATAAGAAGGTAGAGATACTTTTGTTTGGTCCCTCCAAGCTAGCAGATCCTTTTGGGTGAGGTCCATATATAAGCATATGATTATAATAGTGGGATTAAAGTTACTGAGGACATTTGGCCTACAAAATTACCTTTGACGATTAAAATCCTTTTGTTGTACATGAAAATGGGTAGTCCTTACAAAAGAAAATCTAGCTAAGAGAAATTGGAATGGTAGCAAGATATGTAGCTTTTGTTGCATGGAGGAGACCATACACCATCTTTCTTTAGTCTTCACATGCCAGATTATTGTGGCGTGCGGTACATATTGTTTTTGTACTTGCACCACCATTGAATTTTGAAGATTTGTTACATCAAATGCAGGCAGGGCAAAAACAAAACCCACACTTGACAGGGGTAGGTGCATTGTGTTCGTCATTTTGGCTGCCAAGAAATAATGTTGGGTTTGATAAATGCTAACCAAAAATTTTTATAGAGGTTGTTTTCAGAGGAAATGCGTTGGCTACGTCAGTAGGCGCATGACATCAAGGAGATGATGATCTAGACTTGCGAATCACTGGAGACGTCGGCTCTTGCTTGTTTGCTTCCCATGAATGGATATTTAGTTTACAAATTAGTTTATGATATTTTGGTTGCTCTACTTGAACCTTATGTGGTGGTGCGTGTAGCGTTGTTCTACTATGTGTAATTATGATATTTTCTTTTGTTAATGGAATGAGGCCGGAACTATTTCCATTATCTATAAAACATACAAATTTGATTGACATCCATCAACCAATAGGAATAGAATGAATAATTGAGTGCTCCACCAAATATACATTTTTCTTTGATAGTTGGAGTCTTTATATGATAGACTGCATTAGTACTCCACGGAACATATATTTTCCGGTCTTGTTCATCATATGATAGATTACTTTAAATTCCACAACACCTTGTTTACATACATTTTCTGGTCTTGTTCATCATATGATAGATTACTTTAAAATCCACAACACCTTGTTTATACATGACCCCACACGAGTTACGGGAACTTGCAGACAGCTCATAGAATCTTTTAGTCAAGTAAACTAAGATCAACTAAGCAAGACGAAACTTTTTGCTACCCCATTCCATTGCATTGTTGCACCTGATCAATTGACCAAATTAACTGAATCAGATGAGGAGTAACAATTTAAGTATCAATGCAATATACTGTCAATATCTAGTTTTATTAAAACTATGCTCAACAAAATACATGGAAAGGGCAGGTACTAACTGGGAAACAGAAGCCGTGCCACGTCGACACATGAACATAGACAGATGAAGGGAGCGGTGGGCAGTGCCGGCCATGAGTGTAGATAGGGAGAAACGAAGGGCGTTGACGATGGAAGGTTTTCTTTTCTTTTCTTTTTTTTGTTTGCAAAACTGCAGGTTGACTCTTTCCACGGCTCGGTCAATGATGGTTGGAAAAAACTTATGGTCCTTCAAATAGGTAAATATAGATTACTCGAATCCATGCTTTTGTTGGAATGGGATTTGAAAAGAGAGGTGAACTTTTTTGTTTTAGAAAATGGGGGACGTTAAAGCCTCTACGACGGCATACAACCATTTTTTAACAATATTCTCGAGAAAGTGCAAAGACCAGCAAGCCATGGATGGTATTGAGGTTTGTGGCAATGAAAGTAAAGATGTATAGGAAGCGAAAAGGACAACATCGTTGCCAGTATGAGAGGTATATATTGCAATTTTTCCATGACAACTTTATTTGGGTTTGTCTTTTCAATCTTGCTGTGTTAGCTGTGCTGTCTTTAATATTGACTTTATCGTATCTCGATGTAATTGTCTAAGATCAATAAAGTTTCTGTTATTGAAAAATATTTTTACTCTTTCCTTCGTCACTGATGAGCTCATCATCATCGAGTCTCAACAAGTCAACTAGAAGGCGGTTCACTACAACCATGTAATAAGTCCAAAAATTCAGAGTAGTTGAATAAGATCTTCTGTGGCTCAGATTCTGAAGTGCATAACAAATCAGACTAATGTTTTGGTATTTACCATATTATATGACACATCTAATTTATCAGCCTCTCATCACTCTGCTCTGTGTTTGACCTCTTCCTTTTGCTCACTGCTTCCCACGTAAGGGTTAACACTACTTGTCAAACGGAGGTCTGCATTACACGTACGTTCTATTTTTACCCTTTGCCTAGCTACACTACCTCTCGGCCTCTCAACACTCTCGACCCCAGGCATACCCTCCTAAAAAAACATTCTCCAGCAGTAATCAGGAACATTAGAAATATCACAAGGAGAGCTTGAGCGCGCTCGAGCAAGAAGGCACAACCCCTCATCATGGATGCGACGATTGGAGAGTCTGCGCCCTCCGTGGAGAGGGCATTCGAGGGGCAGCCATACCATGGGTTCTGGGGGCAGGTGACGCTTCGAGCCATGGTCGTCGCGGTGTTCCTTGGGGGCATCTTCTCTCTGATGACATTGCGGATCTACATGCAAATCGGCATCGTAGGTGCATTCAACATGCCTATGAACATCGTCAGCTTCGTCACTCTCAAGAGCCTTGTTGGCCTGATGCGGCGCTGCGGTATATCTGCGACGCCGTTCACACGTCAGGAGAATATATTCCTCCAGACCAGTTCAATCACATGCGTTAACGTTGCAAGCTCATGTAAGTGTATAACGGGTTGGTATATAGAAATTTCCTTGCTGGTCTTGTGTCGTAGATAAATTAGTACATGACCACCAGCCATGTCAAGAATGTCTGTATCCTGTTTTTTATCTGCATTTTTGCATCGCATACAAATTTTGCAATGAATTGATCGAGTTTTGATCTTTTTGCTAGGTGGTTTGGCAACGTTCATTCTTTCAATGACTTCTAAGGTAGCCAAAGCTCTTAATGAAAACCCAGATCCAAGAGACATTGTTGACGACTTAACCATGGGAAGATATGGGTTCTTCCTTGCCGTCTCAGGTCTGGTGGCAATAATGTCAATGGTGCCGATTGCACAGGTAATATATATTGCATTTATATATCCCGGTTATATTAGATCCTGTCACTATAAGTACATGCGACTGTTTGGAAATTTGCAGGTCCTTGAAAAACTAAACGGCATATATCAACAATCTTGCATTACTCTGACCATAATGTATTTGCCATTTTAAACTTAACATAGGAATATAGATACATCGAATTCAAGGATCAAATAGGATAGATAAAATGTTATTTGTCCTTTTTTATAAATGGACAAAGCTGCAAATATAAAATTTCTAAATTATAACACAACGCTGAGTAAACACTCAAGGATATGAGAGAGTTATTATAACAACAACTAATGGTTTTTCTTCATTCTTACATGTAGATCATGATTGTCGACTACAGACTGCTATTCCCAACCGGCTCAGTCGTTGCTCACCTTATCAATAGTTTTCATACCCCTTTGGGAGCTTATGTAGCAACGTAACGTTTATCCTTTCTCGACTAAACATGACTGTCTTGATTTTTGTTTGTTATTTTATCTGTGAGCTTCTTAATAATTTTCATCTTCAGTTCAGGTTGCAAGCTAAGGCTATAGTGAAATCATTTGTAGGGAGCTTTTGTTGGTCTCTGTTCCAATGGTTCTATACTGGAGGATCAAGTTGTGGATTTACGTTCTTTCCAACGTTTGGACTTGAACTGTATAAGCGTAGGTGAGAAATCTATTAAAATCATTTCCCCCGCAATGCTTATTTGAGATAGGGTTGCTGCAATTAATAATCAGTAAAGAATATTGTTTGAACTACCAGAAATGCTAGCTTTCTCATGGGAAAACTATGCGGCTTCTCTGCATCATTAAGCTTTTCTTTGTATTAAAATTTTTCACCAGCTAATTCATTAAATAAAATTAATTGCTAGGCCAACCAAACTGGTACTTCCCAATACTACTCTATTGGTACTATCTACATTCCTCGTACTATCTATTACTTCCATCCTTATATTTAATCAATATATTTAATCGGACGGATGTCTCCTATTAATTACAAGCACCATAAAATTTTCATGCATTTATATTGGAACATAAAAAACAATCCAGACACGGGACACAAATTTTCTGCAGTTATGAGAAGTTGGTTGAGCCGACGAAGTTTATTGGGATTATCATGTAGCTCTTGTTCAACCCGAATCCAGGCACTATTCATCTTGCTCACCTTCAATTGGTACATCTCCTCTCCTTATATACACATGCTTATTATTAGATAAAGGGGTTTATGGATGTGGCACAACTGGAGACGACCTCGCAGGCCACGGCTTGGGCACTAGCGATTTATCTCCCAAAGATGGATCTCCCAAATCAATCTATTTGCTTTCCTTTTCTGATTACATGTCCTCATTTATATAGGTCAGGGCATGTGTGCCCCAAAAAATTCCTAGCTCTAAGTCAAACATAATCCTAATCTAACAACTCCCCCTCAAATCTAAGCGAACCAATAATGCATGATGATGCTAAATAAACTGCTGCCTCCATCTTCTTCTCGTGGCATCCATACTCAAGGACGCACACCACATAACATCTTTGGGTGGAGTTGGATTAGTTTCTGCACCCGTACTAGCTGATCAGCGCCACAAAGACTCAACCATTTGAAGATGAGCAGACAGTGAACCCAACACTATCGTGCGGTACCTGCAGTTGCCTTCACCCAAATCACCTTAGCGACGTGTAAGCCGCCACCACTTGGCGCAGCTTGTCGAAGAACCCAAACATGTGGGAATGGATGTACAGCGGCACCAGCTCGCCGTCATAATTTATTTGTTCACGTGATGGCATGAGAGCTTGTTCATTTCTGGTCATAGGATAGCTTATTTTGTGGCAACCAAAACTTACTATATCAGCAGTACAGATTTAACTACAATTCAAAATACTAACGATTTATACTTACAGATTCTCTTTTGATTTCTCTGCGTCATTTGTTGGTCTTGGTATGATTGTCCCACATGTTGTAAACTTTGGATTGCTTTTTGGGGGCATCATATCTGGAGGTATCATATATCCTTACCTTGAAAGTAAAAGAGGGCAATGGTATTTTACTGAGAGTACATCAACTTTGAATGGCATCAATGGATACAAGGTACCCAACAGTAATGCATATCCAATTTTATCTGAATCGTCTTAGTTTAGTTTCCTAATTAAGCAAGGTGTTCATGATGAAGAATGTCAGCAAATTCCGTGTTTATCAATTTCTGACAAACGTAAACCTATTTCATGTTCTCTTGTTTATTTAACTAGCATTTGCTAGGAAATAATAAATAATAAGCAATGGTGAAAAATTGTGTGTTCAAGACACTTTCTGGGGAAACTGATGTTGCATACATAAACTAGTTCAAAGACATCTAACCTACCACAGAGCTTTTTACACAGTTCATTTTTAGATGACAGAGGTCTTTATCTTTGCACCACACAAACAAGTTTAAGCTCCATTTAAGATTGGATCTTAATAAAAATATGTGCCATGCTAAGTCGTCATGCTTTTCTAAATCTTAATATAAGTTTTGACGAGATTAGGAACCGTACCTGCACGTAGGCTCAGAAGGACTCCACATATCCTTTTATTTACTCAATAAAAAGAAAAGCTGCAGTAGGACACAAGCTGGTTACACAGCTAACACAGCAGACTTCTCGGAAAAAAAGTTAAGTTTAGCTGATTTAGAAGTGTAGAAGGTGTTGGCAACTACACCTGGCAAGATATGTAGAGAGCTATATTTAACTTCATCGCCGGCGTTCTATGCATTAAGTTAATGTCAGGATACATTTGAACATTTGGTAATCATTTCATGAGAAAGAATGACTAATTCTTCTACGTTGAATGATAGATTTTCATGGGCTTAACAATGGTCATCACCGAAGGAATATTCAACTTCATTACACTGACTACCGCAATGCTAATCGACTTCTATAAGAAAAGGCAAGAAAATGATTCAGGGGTGACTAAATATATCTTGAAACACCCCAGCCTTAACTATGACGATCGGAAAAGGCTTGAGGTATTTATTGGTAACCGTCTCCCGGTGTTCGGAGGAGTGGCCGGATACATTGGAACCGCATTAATTTGTTCAGTTGTTACCCCTTGGATCTTTCATCAAATCAAGTTCCATCACCTAGTCTTATTATTCATCAGTATACCAGTGTTTACCTTCAGTAATACATACGGAACAGGTCTCACAGATTGGTCAGTTGCACCAACTTATGCCAAGTTCGTACTTTTCCTTGTAGCAGCATGGTTCTCGAGACCTGGTGCAGTCATCGCTGGCATTGCAGCTTGCGCTGTAGCCATGATGTGCCTTAACATTTCTTCACAGGCTGTGCAAGACCACAGGACAGGTTATATGACACTGACATCCCCAAGAGTTGTATTTGCTGGGCATATATATGGTATATTACTCGGGTCTGTTATCATCCCATTAATCTTTGTTTTCTTTGAGTATAAGTCCAAGAAAACTGCTCCAATTGGAACAAAAAATTCAGAGTTTCCGTGCCCCTCCGCAGCAATGTATCGTGCCATGGGCCTACTTGGTATGGGAGGAGTGAAGGAGCTCCCTAAACACTGTATCACCTTTTGTTTCATTACAGTCCTCATAACATTAGCTCTCGAGATAGTTAGACTGGTGTCTCAGAGAAAAGATTGGAAACTGCACTATTACATCCCTTGCATGACAGCAATAGCACTACCATTCCTCGCTGGACCTACCTTCACCGTCGATATGGCCCTAGGTAGTATATTGTTAATAATATGGACTAAAGTAAATAGACAAAGTGCAGAAATATTATCATCGGCAGTTGCAGCAGGATTAGTAAGTGGAGATGGAATATGGTATCTACCATCAGCATTACTAGGCCTCTTCAATGTGGAACCCCCAATGTGCATGAAGTTCCTAGCAAGTGGAAAACAAGTGCAGATCGCGGATGCATTTTTGAATACTTTAGCGACACAAGGAATGACATGATAAATTAATATAGGCAGATGATTTTTGTCTTGCAGTTTACTGTAGAGTGTTTGTTTTTTTTAAGTGTTTGTATTGGAGTGTTTGTTTTAGAGTGTTTGTTTTTTTAGAGTGTTTGTTGTTTTATCAGCCGTTCATCCGACGAAATCCAACGGTCGAAGTATCAGAAAGTACCAAGAAGTTCCTATAAGAAGTACTAAGAAGTATCAATTTGATGGGACCCACAAAAATTTTAATTAATATTTTTAATTCAGAAACGACATATCAGTAATTTCTCACCACATGTTTTATCACTATTATCCATCTGACCGGCTACCTCCGAGCCTTCTTGATCATCGCCCGCCGCTACTTCCAGCAGTTCCTCATCGTCGTCGGCTTCTGCCACAGTCGTGGCGTCGCGCACCGAGACCTCAAGCCCGAGAACCTCAAGGTCACCGACTTCGGCCTCGCCGCGTTGCCCGAGCAATTCTCCACCATGACGGTCTGCTCCACATGGAGTGGGGCACCCCGGCGTACATCCCCGAGGTGCTCCAAAAGCGTGGCTATGACGGCGCCCGCGCCGACCTCTGGTCCTGCGGTGTCGTCTTCTACGTCCTGCCCTGCGGCTTCCTTCCGTTCCAACAAGACAACTACGCCAAGAGATGTACCAGAAGATCTTCAACGACCGATTACTAGGTCCCGCCCTAGATCTCCGGTGAGGCACGTACGCCGCCTCGTCGCACGCCTGCTTGTCATCGACCCTGCCAATCGCACATCCATATCGGAGATCATGCTCACTCCGTGGTACTTAAAGACTTGTATGAATAGCTATCACTGATTCACTGTTTGAGATTGAGAACGACCTAGATACACTGAGAATGACATTGTAATTGATAACAACTACAAGTAGCAAAATCATTCAGATCAGATGATCACATCGTATGGGGGAATTGGGGACCAAACCTAGATCTTGATAATGAACAAAAATTTGTATGTACACAACTCCACTTGTACATATTGCTATCAAAACTTTGCAAGCCGATCGAGCAGATACCCTGCCTCAACTCGGCTCATTGTGTATTGGTGTCTACAAATTCCTCTCTTTGGTTTTGTTCTTCTTGCCTGTACAACGAAGGATTCAAATTTTACAGCCTAATAAAAATGTGGAAAATCCTAACGAAGTCGCTACGATTTTTACATCTCTGATTCTACGCCGGAACGGACGCTTTCTCTGCACTTCACACACACCCGACGATGGCGGCAGGCGTCGCTGGCGGGCTGTCGCCCTGCCACACACCATACGATGTCCCCATGCCCCAGGCGCACGTCCTCGATGCAGAACTTGTTGAAGTCCAGCGCGTCGCCGGTATCGTGCACGAACTCGACGATCACTACTGGAAAAACGGCCTTTTGTACCGGTTCAAAACCCTCATTTGTATCGGGTATTGAACCGGTACAAACCATCCGGTACAAATGTGGTCGAGCATTTGTACCGGGCGGAGCCTCGGCCCGGTGCCCTCCACCCGGCGACGTGGCAGGGGGGCATTTGTACCAGGTGGGGTGGAGGTACCACCCGGTACAAATGATTGTTTTTTTGTTTTATGTTTTTCTTTTCTCTAACGTATTTGCTTAAAGTACTAATATTAATCGTAATACGCTGTAATATTATACAAATAAATATATACGAATGCATGTAGAATATATCATCTCAAATCCTGAAATTGAAGAACTTTGGAAATAATATTATACATTAGCATTTTGTGCGCACTGAAATTTAGATTAATAATATACATTGGATGAAATGTTAGCAGAGTTTAATTTTTGCTTCCAGATGCTTGGCCTTTGTCTTTGCTTCCAGATGCTTCCTTCATGTTCTGACTTGTCCCTTCCCCGGTCGTCGCTGGTATACTAAGAATGGAGGATAAACCAGCATAAAACTCTCCCCCTGGACTAATAGCCTCGTCTAGAAGAAATCCACATAATTGTTCTTGTATCAATCGGATTTGTTCTGTCTCGAGGAATGTTTCCTTGATGGTGGAAATCTACCAAAGAATATGAACAAAAGAATAAGAACCGGATCGGAGAATATGAACAATAAGAACTACATGTAGTCGCAATTGTGTGTGCACGCACCTTCTCTTCGAATTTGCCACCATCAGCGCAGGTTGTAAGACGGTGCATGAACTCGCACACATAATATCCACATAGATTGGTGCTAGAAGGCTGTGTCATGACCTGCACATATGGGAAAACCAAGTCATGAAATAATTTTTTATTGTAATGTAAGAATTGAAGAATAAGCAAAGACACGTACTGGTCAATCATAGTGAACATAAAGGTTTTTGCGGAACTTTCCGGGGTACTTATCACAAAGACAAGTCCATGCAGTTTTAATCAACTCTATGACATCTTGATATCTACTTTTATCTGTAGTCTTGTACAAAGAGTCGAAGACAAAGACCTTGCTTCGCGTCATACAAAAACTAAAGAGAATCCAGTGGAAGCTGTCCATAGACGTAGAGAAGTTGTATGGCAGCTCTATGCAAGCCTTATCATGGTGTTTGTCTAGATAGTTGATCATGTGATTAAGTGTTTCCCTCTCATTAAGTTTGAGAGTGTTCGGAGTTATCATCAAAGGATCCATGTAGCCCACACTCATGATTCCTTTCCTCCTGGTCCGTTGCATCTCAAAACTGTATGACACAAAAAATATAGAAGTTTAGATATGGGATAAAGTGCCTAGAGCATTGATTTTTAACTTATAGTAGAATAAACACTTACAGAACCCAGCAACTGACGAATGAGACGTCAAGTGCATCCATATTGAATAGGAACTAGAATTCCTTCATTGGAATAGTGAAGACCTGTTGCCCACAAAAATAATGATGGTCCTCAATGCGAACATAGAGCAAGTCCATCCCGCCGGCAGCTTGGAACATGTGCCACTTGTGTAATTCATACATCCTTGTTGGACGATACTGGAGCAATCGCGGCCACACAAGCTCACGCCTAGGCACATACTCTGGTCTATTTGCCCCTTTATGCTTTGCAATTTCCTCCTCCCCTGGAAGTTGTGCTGTAGTCAGACCCGATGATTTGGCAAAATCAAGCAATTGTTGCTCATATGGTGTAAGTGGTCTAGTTTCCCTATATGTCCCTTCATGAGTTGGGATTGCATCCTCCCCTCGAATTTGAGCTTTAGTCAGACCTGTGTCTTTGTTAAATTCAGACACTTGCTGGTCAAATGTTGAAAGCACCTTGAGGTCGGGGATAGATTGTTTCGACTGGGTACCAAGTTGTGGAACTTTAGATGAAGTTTTCTTCTTCCCACGTTGAGTCTTGAGTACTTGCCGGTCGTAGTCACTCAATGGGTTGGGGAGATCATCTGGTTTTTTCTTCTTTCCTCCTCCATTTTCCTCATGAAACGATGAAATTTGACCCGGTAAATTGGTTTCTCAACTGGAGGCTTGGGAGCTTTGAATATCTGTCTATCCAATTTAGCCTGAACTGACTCATCAAGTTCCTCCTCTGTCTTGTCATAAGTAAGTTTTGGTGGAGGCTTCTTCTGCTTGGGTTTCTTCTCCTTCTTCGGAGGCGGAGGAGGAGGAGTTTGTCGCTTGCCCTTGCCCTTAACATGTGTGGAGGTGGAGAAGGAGGTGGACTCTCGCTTGGATCCCTGTCAACTACAGGACTCATGCTGCGCTCTGCCCTTGCAGCTGGTGAATGCGGTAGTTGATCGTCCCGTTCAGGCATGGCGGTTGGTGAGTGCGGTAGTTGATCGTCAGCTGGAGGAGAAGGTAGCTGTTGCGTAATCCTTATGTGAGCTTTGGGCCAAAAAATCCAAGTATGCACAGCATCTTGATGAACCTCTTCCCCATTAGGCCCCGGTACCTCCAGCTCCAGGTCAGCCCAACCATCGACCACTCGGTCCACAAAACCTTTGGCGTAATATTTAATTCCGCGATGGTGGCCCGTGAGGCTATCCCCTTCTACAGTTTTCTCAGCGACGCCATGAGCCACCACAAGCTTCTTGTTTCTGCAAACATCGAGAAGCTCACACGCTGACCTCACGGTGATGTCATCCACGGGCCAGTGTGGCCGATTTTCCGGTGAGCCTGGGTTTGCTGCTTCAACTGCTGGTGTTGCTGCTGCTTCTGTGGCTGTTGGTGCATGTTCTGTAGAAGCGACGCAGCTTTTCCCCTTACCAGATGGGCTCATTTAATCAGTAGGACCTTCCTGATGAGATGATTGTTTGCTAAGAGCAAGAGCCACACGCTCGTCAATGATTTGCTCCATTCTTGCCTCGGTTCTGATTACGCGATCTTGCAACTCTCTTAGTTGTCGTTGTTGTTGGTCCTTAGACCTTTTGTGACTTTTATAGGAGTCAATTTGGTCACGCCATGCGAGTTTCCATGGAACTGCACCTTTGCCTTGGCAACACCCACCGTGTTCTTTAGTGCCTATTGCAGCACTAAGTTCGTCTCTCTCTCGACCAGGCACAAATGTTCCTTCAACAGTCATGCAGATCAATTCAACAAGTCTTGCCGCAATCTCTCTTATTTGGTCGCCCGGTACTAATGTTCTATCTTCATGATTGATTGCGCCACCATGTGCATAAAAATAAGTCCTTGCTCGTTCGGGCCAATCTATAGTTGCCGGTATGAGTCCACATGCAATACAATCATGTTCCATCTTATCCCATTTGGGCATAGCCACCTTGTAACCTCCAGACCCAAGCTTATGAAATTCTCTCTTTTTAGATGCATTGATGGTGTTGGTTTCAATCATCTTGGCAGCTTCTTGCGATTGCTTGTACTGCACAAATGAATCCCAGTGCTATAGCAACTTTGAAAGCCCTTTCTTTGTGAAATCGGGTGCAAGTCCCTTCTTGATGTAGTCTTTGTTCAGCCACTTCTTATATGACTAAAATGCTATTGCACCCTTCTGCAATGCCCAAGTTCGCACATTTGCCAAATTTGTACCTCCTGGAAATGAGAAGTGTAATTGCACCTCGGCCCAAATCATGTTCTTCTCTGTGTCTGGGACCACATATTGTTGTGCATTTTCTTGTGCCTCTTCATCTTCATTTTGAACTTCAGCTGCAGCTTCAGATCCTTTCCAATATCGAAAGCTTATTGGGATGTGATCACTAACAAGAGCCCCAATGTGGTTTGTCAACTTGACGACATTGTCATGTGTAGCTAATGGCATGCCTTCGTCAGAAACATCTGTGATGATGAAACGACCCTCTAGCTTCTTATTTGGACCTCATATCCCACGAGCCTTTTTACTGCTCGATGACGGTTCTTGGAAAATTAAGGACTATTAACTGATTGCTCCACTAACATAAAGTAATTAAACTTAAAGCGTAACGTGGTACTAGTTTGTACTAAGTATACCTCTGATGGTTGCCCATCGTTTGTAGTCTCGGCAATTGGTTGCTCTTCCGCATCGATGCCATCACCAGACATGTTCAGGTAGCTGTCAGCCTCGCGGTGATTTTGTTCACTAACCGGATAATTCGAACCATGATTGTTAGCAATTATGTCCATTAACAATGCCTCTTCGCGTTGCTGCTCCGCTATTGGATCCATTGTCACTAAATAACAAGAATAAATAACAATTATTTTTAATGAAGTAACTAATATTCTAGTAAAGAAATGAATTTTCTAGTGAAGTAATTAATTTTCCTAGTCAAGAAACTAATTTTCTAATGAGGTAACTAATTTTCTAGTGATGAAATGGATTTTCTATTGAAGAAACTAATTTTCTAATGATGAAATGGATTTTCTATTGAAGAAACTAACTTTCTAATGATGAAATGGATTTTCTATTGAAGAAACTAATTTTCATATGGGGTAACTAATTTTCTAGTGATGAAATGGATTTTCTATTGAAGAAACTAATTTTCTAATGATGAAATGGATTTTCTATTGAAGAAACTAATTTTCTATTGAAGAAACTAATTAGTAATGTCGTGTCGAGCGAGTGTTTGGCGTGTCGAGCGAGTCTCGTGCGATTGTTTGGAGTGTCGAGCGAGTGTTTGGCGTGTCAAGCGAATCGAGCGAGTGTCGAGAGTGTTTGGCGTGTCGAGCGAGTGTTTGGTGTGTCGACCGAGTGGCGAGCGAGTTGAAACTGGCGAGCGAGTCGAATGTTTCGAGCATCTATATTTAAATTACATAATAGATAACATTTACATCTAATTCTAATTCTAAATGTAACTAGATGTAATTCTAAATTTTTATTCTAAATAACATCTAAAATAAATTGAATCTATATATAACAAAATCTAAATATGACTTAAATGTAAAACAAAATCTAAAACACATTTAAATCTAAATCTAAAGTCTAAATCTAAACCAATTTTTAATAGAAATTTAAATTTAAGACAAAATTATAACTAAATTTAAATCTATAACAAAATTAAAATTAAAAAAAGGGACTGAGGTCAGCCACCATCGGGCTGACGTCAACCCCCAACTGCAAGGTTGCGGGGGGCGGCATGGCGGCCGGCCATACCCGTCGGCGTGGTGCGTGGGCCGTCGGGGATGCGGCGCATCGGAGACGGCGGTGGGGGCGGCGGCAGGGGCGGACGAGGACGAGGACGACGGGGACGCGGTGCGTTGTCGGAGCGAGACGAGGACAGCGCGGCGGCACGAGTGAGCTCGAGGACGCGCGGCCCGGGACCGCGGTGGAGACGCGCGGCGGAGACGGTGGCGGGGGCGGCGGACGGGGCGGACGGCTTGGATGACGGGGACGGCGCGCGGGGTCCACGGAGTGGTGGCCGACAGCGGCGTCGACGGCGAGCGGGACCCGACGGCGGTGACGACGGGCGCGGGGGGCGGGTGGATCCGGGGACGGCTGGATCTGGACAGCGCGGGGAGGGGGCAGACGGAGGAAGGAGCGGGGACGGCAGGGTGGCGGCGGAAAGCGCGTGGACGGCCAGCGACGACGGGCGCGGGGGCGGGCGGATCGGGGGTAGGCGGCCGACGGTGGGCAGACGGCGGGCGGCGCGGGGGCGGCCGACGACAGCGGGGCAGGCGGCGCGCGCGCGACCGTTGACAGCGGGGAGGACGGCGCGGCGGATCGTGTGTGGGCGCTGCGGCGAAGAAGAAGTGGAAGCTGAGGAGGAAAAAGGGGAGAAGGGTCGAGGCATAAATACCCCACCACATTTGTACCGGGGCATAGCTGACCCCGGTACAAATGACCCCATTTGTACCGGGTGGCTTTGAGCCCCGGTACAAATGTGCTTTTCGATTCGCGCCATAACGAAAAGCACATTTGTACCGGGGCAAGAGGAGGCCCGGTACAAATGTGCTTTTCATTCTTTTTTCAATTTAATTAGCTCTAAATATCCTAAAGTTCTATTTTATTTATTATAAATTGTATACATCGCATAAAATGGCAGAAAAAACTTAGTATTCTTACTTTACATATATACTAGGCAACAATCCATTCAACAATCAAAATGACAACTTTATTATCATTAACGAGTAATATCTTCGAATGGGCATTATTTTTTCCTTCACTGCAACAACTACAAAAAAAAATTTCTTTTCACTGCAACAACTACAAAAAAAATTTTCTTGTTGTCTTGCTCCTGTATATTTCTACGTAAAATTATTATTTTAAATTTAATGAAGTTACAAACATTGAAATGGTTACTATTTATTAAGATATAGTTACAAACATTGACTAGTGAATAGTATACAGTGACTTGACACTCTTGTAGACCATGTTGACCCGATCTCGGATAGATTTCACGTATTTCAAAACTCACAAGTAATTAGGCATTCGAGGGATAAGATCTGGGTACATCAATACTTAAGTCGATCTTAACAAACACAACAAGTTCAAATCCATAGAAATAAAAGGGTACATCAATACTTAAGTCTTAATTAACAAAGACAACAAGTTCAAATCCATAGAAATTAAAATGGTACATCAATACTTAAGTCTTAACATAAGGTACATCCACGCACAGCACATATTTCATACTGATCCTCCATTTTTCTTAAACAGGTAAGTCATATAGTTGAAGTTTCCAATTTTGAAGTCCAGAACTTCACTAATATATGCTAGAGCATGAATTAGTGCACTCTCTTTAGCTTCACATGAACGGTCACATGGACTTTCATAAATCTGAAACAGTGGAGAGTTGAATTGATATGGAGGGCAAATGAAATATGAGCCTGGAACTTTCTACCTCTTGTGTGTTGCGGATTTGGTTCCTCGTAAGAAAATCCCAAAACATCGCACACTTGCTCTAGAATTGCATGAAAACTCATTGTCGCAAAGGTTTGACCTAAGATATCCTAAAGTTAAGAAAAATACGAATGTTAAAAAATGTAGCACAACTAGTTAAATTAAAAAATGCTCAATGATAATTCTATGCTCCATACCATGCCATCTTCATTCATGCGACAAAGTCTCTCTGCGGTCATGGTCACACTTTCTCCCTCCTCGAGTGCCTTGATTAGAAAATAAGAGTAATCTGGCAGAAAGAACCCATTTGCGCTAAGTTGTTCTAAGCACTTCTGCACTGTGGTCATTTCAAAAGTCCTCTTAAACGGTGAAGGGCTACCCCACTCAGCAATCGATAGCATTGTGGGTGGTTCTGATGACAGCGAGGAGCAAAATGGTCCTCGAACAGGTATGTCAAAAGAGATTTTTAATTGAATGACGTTGTTTGCACCGACAATCGCACATTATACAACAGGAGGGTTACCACCAATCTTATCGAGAACATTTGTGAACCACTTCATATGATCGATATTCTGCATGTTATGAAATGAAAATTGGTATTCTTGTAACAAAATCCGGTTTATAGAAGGAAAGAATATTACTATGTTTGGAGCGGATCCTTGACGTCTATCACCGTTAGGCAAGTTAATGACGCCATGGGTGAAGTGTATTCCTGGAGGACAAGGCAACGTCGGGCGGTCGTCAACAATGTGCAGTTCCCGACCGCCTCCGTGGCCACAACCACGACCACGACCACCTCGACGGCCGCCACCACGACCAAAAAAGTGACTTGCCATTGTTATACCTAAAATATGCATGGAATTTTATTTAATAATTTTTAGCCAAACAACCAACCCACTCCCACTGGTTGCGTATTTGTACATATAATTAAAAACTAAGCAAAAATGTTAAAAACTAAACTATGAAATTTAAAATTTAATATCAATTATAACTAATTATTAAATACTAGTGAAAGACTAAACTGTGAAATATTATTTTTTTCTTATGAATATATATATATACATACAAAAATACAATGAGAACTAATTTTGTAATAAGGAAACAACTTTTCTATTGAAGATATCAATTTTATAATGATGAAAACTTATTGTAATAAGGAAACTACTTTTCTAATAAAGATATCAATTTTCTAATGATGAAAACTAAATTTCTAATAAGGAAACTAATTTTCTTATGAAATCAATTGAGTAACCAATTTGCAATATAAATAAATAAATCGAAAAAATATATCATCACATACACATCTCATACATCTATCATGACGCTTTCTTTGTATTAGAACATAAACCAATATGCATCTAACTAAAAAAACACCATTCTTAGCTAATTTGGGAATGGAATAAATACTCTAAGTACAAAGAATATTACTTGAAATGCCAACCGTATATGAAGGTAGGATGATGTAACTAACCTCTACACCACTTTAATGAGTCAAATCGTGGAGAAATCATCACAAATCGGGCAAAAACTCCCTAGGGCGCCATTGGGGAGGGAGAGCTCGAGTTTAAGAGAGGAAGAAGAAGAGTGTGGAGGGGGCTCGGGCAGGGGGGGAAGAAGAAGAAAAAATAGCCGTTGCACATTTGTACCAGGCCAAGACACAGGCCGGTACAAATGTGCCTACATTTGTACCGGGTGGTGTCTTGGCCCGGTACAAATGTGTTGGCCTCACACTTGTACCGGGCGGAGCCACCAACTGGTACAAATGTGAGGCATTTGTACCGGGTGGGTTGTGTCAGGCCCCGCGTAGCCTGTGTGAGAGGACATTTGTACCCGTTGGTGGCTCCAACCGGTACAAATGTCCTTATTTGTACCGGGGGCAAAATACCCAGTACAAATGAAAAATCGGGCCTGGGATATATGTGCGATTCTCTAGTAGTGGATGGCCACACCCGCGGCCACCTGGAGCACCTCAGCGGTGACCGTGAGCCGTCCGCTCGTGCCCTGGACCTTCACCTCCATCCACACGTACCAGCCCTTCCACCTGTTGACCTCAAACCCCAGGGCATGCCTGACCACCTCGAGCTTCTCTGCCACATCGGCTGCTGACGCGCGTGACGTGAACACCGTGGCGGCCTTCTCGCTCTCGAACAGCCCCGATAGGTCGAACCCGGAGGACATGGAGGAGATGAGCTAGAAGGCGTTGCACGACCGGGCAAGAGCGAGACGGTGCTGGAACTGTCGCTATCGCCGCCACTGCCACCACCCTCGAGGAGGGGCAACGACGAAGTCCTCCTGGTGAATTGGCTTTTAGTTAACTAGTAAAATGCACGTGCAACATGCACATGCCTGAAAACCATAATAACTGTGAATTGGCTTTTAGTCGAACAGTAGGACGGTCTAGTGGGACGCTACCCACCAGGGTTCTAATCCTGGTGCTCGCACCTTTTCCCGAGATTTTCCCAAAATTTACCAGCGTTATGCGTTAAGTGGTAAGCAGCGTTCTCGTCGACAACGAGGCACCAATGGTGACTTCAGAAATCTCTGGATCTGCTTAGTGCTCAGTCCGTTGATGGTGCTCAGGGGTAGAGTTTGCGTACAAGTGTTCATAGAGGTGAGTGTGCGTACGTGTTGTAAGCGCGTACTGTGTAATTCTAAAAAAACCATAATAAACAAAAAAATTTGTTTATAAAATAGTAAACTGCACATGTCTAAAAAACCATCGTAAACAATGTTTATAAAATGAAGTTGTATATGCATATTCAATAATAAAACCTAACTCCTGAACTTTTTGGGCCGCATGATACTTCCAAGTAAGAACATCCAAGTACCATGCTTCATTTTCCTCCTCCAGTATGCGCTCGACATTAATACTCTCGCTCACCATCAAGCTCATGCTAACCACGGTCCACGACCCTTCCTCCTAGGTCTAGGAAAGAGTTGCGACAGTTCAAGTATTTGATTGAAATATCACACAGAAGGATGCACATGAAGCCACACATGTAGTGATCATGAGTAAAACCTGAGCAGCATTTGATTATGGAAACACAAGTTAGCTACATAAAAAGTCTCCCAAATAGCACCCAATGTTTTCATTCTCTTCGGTGGATCTAGCCACACATGCTTCCTTAAGGAGCTGCTACTATGATCAATGAGCACCTTAACCATTATGCGTCCAATCCAATCAAGCTTGCTCTACTTCGGTCCTGATGTCTATCTCTGCCACCAGTAGTAATCTTCACAACCTGTAGCATCTATGCCAGCAAATTAGTTCAGCTATACAAGACTAACTTTTCCATATTAAGTATTTCAATACCCTTTTCATCTGTACTATCTATATTATTAGAATTGATACAAAACAGATGCAGGAATTTCATAGACTAATAAACAACTCCATTGAAGAATCAGTACGAGATGATGTAAGAAGTAGTATAGATGCATACAAGTTCACGAATGAAAAAAAATCCATACTGGAACTGAAAAGGACACACAGATCCATACCTTACAAGAAATTATCCAGCATCTAATTACAACTTCAGGATTAGTGTACTCACACCAGTAGGGTGAGGGCCTTTAGTCCCAGTTGGTAGAGGCTTTAGGTCTCTCAAGTCCAACCGGGACTAATGATGAGAGACAAAAGGTCCTTCTTTAGTCCTAGTTGGTATTACTGAAGGACCGAACTGGCGACAAGAGAGTGGGGGCAGTGAATGGGAGCCGATAAAAATTCTTCTCGAAGATGTCTTCTCCAACAAGACGAACTTGGTCGGGTACCCAAAATCACACGCTCCGCACGCAACCTTCCGTTTGCCAAAACCTCGTAGCCACTGAATTGAAGTGCTACTGGTCCTAGGAACAAACACTACCTACAGGCAAAGCTTCTACACACACATGACAGCGGAAACAACTCAGAACCTGTCTGAATGGGATGGGCGGTCCGACCATGTATGGGGGGCGGTTAGACCGCCTGCTCCTGGCCACAACAAACTCCACTGAAAGCACTCTTCCGATCTCCAAACTCTCCACGGTTTCAGCTACAAGATCCTCTGGTCAAGACCAAGCTAGCTACCAGAAAATCTTGGCGAAAAAAGAACTTTACCAAACAGGCCTAGGGCGGTTAGACTGGCTACCAAGGGCGGTCTAACCTCCTATACCCAGCAAGAATCGCCTCCAAGGAAAACCCTGCAAACAACTCAAAAACGAGCCAAGATTTCACCAGAATGCTCCTCTGATCAAGGCGCAAAACCAAAACTTCAACCTGGATGACCAAGGGCGGTTAGACCGCCCCCCTATGGCGGTTAGACCGCCCCACCCATAAAACCTGGTCACGGGTCAACCCTCAACTTCCCATCGCTTGCACGGATTGCAGCGAAACTTTGGGGATAGCTAGGTTAGCTCGTGGGTAACCTCTCCACCAAAGGAAATCCACCATAACGCTCTCAATCAAAGGGAATCACGAATCTTAGCCCTCCGGTCATGAACTCGAGGAACTCCAAAAACTACCAAATCGAGGCCGATTCAAGGGGGTTGTTGGGGCAAGGTCACCAAGCAAAGAGGCACAAGGTCCTCATATGTGACACCCAACAAGAATCTCGCAAGAAAACATCCTCAAAACTCCACCACGAAAATCACAAGAAAAGGCACCGAAAATCACCAAAAAGGGATAACGGGAGAGACAACAAAAGGCCTTGAGGAATCACGCCGAATATTCTATACATACCATGAAAGATTCATAAAAGGTCTAGCTTGCCTCCCGATCATCCATCCCTCTCTAAAGATCTCACCATGAAGCTCTCAAGCTAGTCCTGTGGAAATCCGAAGGAAAATAGGAAGGGAAAATAACAAAGCCAAATAGCTAGGGTTCCAAGAGTTGGCTGCCATCCCACAACTCAAGAGTTTATATGAGGGCAACCGAAAGACTAAACTATCTCTACTAGCATAATAGAGATACACACCCCTCAAGGGCAATTTTGGAAGTCTTCAGTTCAGCACCATCGGACGGATGCGTATCCACCGCACGCCTGCGTATCACCAACGCAACTCTTGCGATCATGTTGCGTGTCCTCCGCTTTGAAGGATCTCGACGCTGCGACCTGGGCGGTATGACCGGCCCAGGCGGTTAGACTGGCCTGGATGGCCACCCCTCCTCATTGAGTCTTCGGTCTCGGTTTTGTGGCTCAACCGAGTAACCTAGTGGTTTTGTGGTGAACCACTGGAAACCCCGCGGACTTGGTGTAGCCTCCCGCCAATCTCCATTCATGACTCGGCTCCCACGTCGTCCCGGCTCGACCTTGGTTATGAGGCTCAACTAAGAAACCGTCCACGACTTCGTCTTGCTGTTCTTGCCACCATGCGGTCCGCACTTGACCCCGTCGGCCACCGGGTCCCTCGAACCAAGCATACTTGTCTGCTCCACACCTAGAGGCCCACCGGCATAGACCTTTTGCGCTTGTTCTTCACTCGCATCGACACCAATCAAGCCGCAACCTACACCTGCAATACATAGCCAAGAGTCAATCCACATAACGTTGTCCATCACTTATCACACCAGGAAGCGACCATCCACCGGTCCTCGAACCACATAGGCTCTCAATCTCCCCCTTGATGAGTGCATTGACAACACACACATTTGGTAACAAAGGAGAAAAGGAAAAGAAAAGAAACGACCAAAAGAACTTCAACAAGCAAAGAGCAAGATCGCTTGAAGAAGGAAAGTCTCAGTCCCCTTAGGCAAGGGCAACGATTCGACACAACCGAGACAAAAACAAGCTCACACAAAGAACCAAACCACCAAAGCAAACAAACCACAAACTCACACACGAGCTCCCCCTGCACATATGCAAGCTCCCCCTGAGACAAAGCACACTCCCATTGAACCAATGCATCAATGCAACTTGGGAATGCAAATAAGGAGCAAACTCATGCTCTCATTGCCCAGGGTGGTTCGACCGCCTGCCTGGGCCGGCCAGACCACCCTCCCTGGCATCTGACCGCCTGGGGGCGGTTAAACCGCCCCAAGAGACCACCCTGCACACAAACTTTTCCAAAACCTGCCCGAACCACTTTGAACACTTTGCAAATGCTCCCAGGTGCCCAAAACATGCACAAACTTCTGCCCCTTTTTGACAATGCATGAATCAAGGCAAAATTCAGAAATATTCAACCTAGAGCTTCTCGAATAGACAAAATTCACCACAAGATGCTACACATGTCCAAATGAGCAAGTTAGATACTCTATAGCTTCGTATGAACATAAACTACATGATCACCAAGTTTCACAACCATTGGATAAAGCTAAGATCAAATTGAGTATTTTTTTTGAAAAATTTCCCTCTCATGAGCAAAGTTCTAAACATGAGCAAAACATGCCAAAGTGACAAGGTCACACAAACTTCATGCTAGGACAACCATTCTAAGCATAAGATCATAATAAACACCCACAAACACCTCATGTCATGTCAAAGCCACCGAGCCATGTGCCTACTTCTATATATGAGACTCCTCAATAATAGGCATCATGCAACGATTTAGCACCCAAAAGCAATTTAAATAAGCACAAATGACATGTGAACATATTTTCCAAGCAATTTACATTTCATTTTCAGATTTATACATGGTACATGAAATGCCTTTGCGGCAAAAAGGAACTTATGCCCCTCCACAAGATACCAAGTGGGCTAAACATTCATGATGATAAATGGACCTTTGGCCCCCATATGAGCAAAATAAACTATCCAAGCACAAATTAATCATAACAAAGCCACTTAAACATGTCATTATCATATAAAGTCATTTACTCACAAAGGGACATGCAACTAGCATTTGTTTTCAAAAACATAGCTATCAACCATGGATATAAAGCAAGATCATCAAGAGCTAGGCCAACCTAAACCACATAATACCAAACTAGCTGACAAGATCATATATAGCACATCATGGTGAACAATGTAGATGAGAGAAGCTTTTCCTACAAAATGCATATGATACAAATGCATGCAAACCTAAGATACAAAGATGCCTATACATCATGATACATATGCAATGCAAAATGCAAGAATGCGCAAAAGGAAAGCTATACATAAGCTACAAAGGAGCTCCCCCACCAACTCAAGAAACCAAACACACACCAAGTTCTCCCCGCAAACGAGTGAAAGTTGCTTGATCTAGGGGCTTGGTGAAAATATTCGCTAGTTGGATTTGTGTGGGCACATGGACCAACGATATTTTCCCTTTCTCAGCATTGTCTCTCAAAAAATGGTATCTCACTTCTATGTGCTTGGTTTTGGAATGGAGCACTGGGTTCTTTGCAACACTAATGGCACTCGTGCTATCGCAAAGAAGTGGAACATGGGTATACTCCTCACCAAAGTCACTCATGGTGATTGTGATCCAAAGGAGCTGAGAGCAACAACTAGCTGCGGCCACATACTCAGCTTCGGTAGTAGATTGAGCAACACTCGACTATTTGCGGGAAGACCAAGACACCAAAGAAGAACCCAAGAACTGGCAAGTCCCAGAAGTGGACTTCCTATATCTAACTGACACCCGACAAAATCGGCGTCTGAAAAACCGTGAAGCTCCAAAGAAGAAGACGCGGAGTACTGTTGACAGCTGTTAAGTGCTTACTTTAGCCGTCAATTTACTCATGAATAAAGGAGCAAGAGGCATTTCTTACACGCGTTTTAGTTAAGAATAATGTAGTTCCACTTGTCCTTGGAGATTATGTGATTGCAGAAAAATAAGCATAAAAGAAGTGGCAAACTTACCTTCTATGATTCATGCCACATCACCTCAAGGAGTGGCTGCCACCTCAGGTGCCACGCATGCAAGCTAAGCCACCTCAGGTGCCACGCATGCACGCCATGTCACCAATCCAAGAGAGGCAAGCCCCGACGAATCAGAGCGTGACACGTGGACTTCACATGGATCCATGGGCCCACCAGAGTGCCTAAACCGCCTCAAGAACACGTGTACACCGGGGACCGACTTAAGGGCCCACAGGACAGCCACCCCGAGGAAGCACACCCCGAGTGGGGCCCACCTGGGGTCGACCGACCCTAGGATCGGCCGAACCGACCTTGGGTCGGCTGATCCTGGGCTTCCACGTGGTGCTTGTCCATTGGTCCTAGAGGCCATCCCCGGGGTGTTTCACTCCTTCTTGTGCCGGTGCTCTGGCCTATAAATAGAAGGGGAGGGGGTTCATTTCTTACCAACACACCTTACTCCTCCTCTCTCACTTTTGGTTTATAAGGCTAGGAGGTAGGTTAGAGTAGTTCTACTTCAGGTTCCAAGTCTACTTTGGGATCTAGGTATGAGTCCTCTTGTATCTTTATTTTATTGTATGACTTTGATCTACTTCAGTTATTTAGCTATTTCATATAAAGTTGTGCTTGTATACATGGGTGCTTTGTTCATGTGTTCTTCGCTCGTTCATCATTTAAAGGCTCATGTTCTTGATGAACAAGGCCTTTCGATCCAGTTGATGAGTAACTTATACATGTTTTCGGTGTTTGTTCATAAGTTAGAGGCTCGTGTTCATCACGAACACGACCCTTTGATCTTGTTGAATAGAAATAGGAAAGCACAAATCCGTTTGTGTGCTTAGCCTAGTTTGATCTAGTTAGATCCCATGTTCGTGTTGCATTAAGTTCGTGCTCAAGCTACGGTACTCGGTGTAATTGGCCGGTTTATTTGGCGGCTCTGACCTGGGTCATAATAGCTCGGGCAGGTCAGGGTCCTGCTAACAACGTAAGCGTGGTGCTTGGGTTGCGTAGCTACGTTGCTTACGAGTGTATCCCACAGTTTGTCTTGGGGTAGGCCGCGGTGGTGACAGCCGTTGGACCCTTCTGGAATCCCCCACGTTCGGATACGTTGTAGGAGTCTAGAGTCTAACAACCGGAGTCGTGCGTAAGCGACGCGGGAGGTTAGCTCCCCGTTTGTACCTGGGTGCTTGAGCCAGCGATCATGCGATGCTCGTGTGTGTCTAACTCGTCTGACTAACTTTGTGTGTTTAGTACCTTAGAACCTAGAACTAACTCGTATGTTGCCTCCGAAGCCTAGGACCTTTAGAGAGAGTGTGTCTGTGTGTTCACACTACTATCTTATCTATCATATCTTACCCCTGTACTTGAGTGTCTGGTTCGTTCCCGTTTATGATTTATACTCCTTGCAATAGTGTTGAACTTGTTAATTCACCCAGCCTTCCTTGGATTCGATACCCTTTGGAATACTCCTTTGGGGAAATGCTCCAATGGTACTTCCGTGTGCTTGCGGACTCTTGTAATCATTAGGATTACCATTTGGATATTTCTGGCATCGTTGCTAGGAACTCATAACTTAGCATCAAGGTTAAGAAATACCACCAAGCATTTTTAGCACCGTTGCCGGAGAAGGCTAAGGATAACTTGTCAACACTTTGCAATGTTTATAATCATGACAGGAATAAAATAGTTCTCAATGCAGGCTAACTTTGAATATCTTCTTTGTCTATTGATGATGAAGACAGGTAGTGTATGACTGGTTTCGACTTACCGCCGAATTTCACTGAAGATCCTGAGTCACTCGTAAGGAGAGCTAGATCTCACTTCGGTTCTCCCCAGCGTGTACGTACGGAAGTCGACCCAGCTTCCTTTGTGCCATCTACATCAACTCCTATGGCCAATCAAGAGAATACTCTTCGCGAATACTCCGCTCCCTCTGCTGATCAGGTGCCTACTGGCCCCGAGATCAACACCGGGAATGGAAACTTCGAGATCAAGACTGGCCTCATTACGATGGTACAGGCTAGCCCATTCTGTGGCAATCCTAATGAAGACGCGAGCGCCCACTTGCAACAGTTGCTGGAGCTGTGCAGTACCTTCACTATACGAGGAGTGGAGGAAGATGCCATTCTTCTGCGACTGTTTCCATTCTCACTTCTGGGAAAGGCGAAGCAGTGGTTCTATGCAAACCCTGTAGATATTGACACCTGGGCAAAGTGCTCAGCAGCGTTCCTCACGAAGTTCTTTCCGTTGGGCAGGACCAATGCCCTCCGGGGGAGAATTTCAAGCTTTCAGCAAGCGGCAAATGAAAGCATTCCAGAGGCATGGGAGAGGCTTCAGGAGTACATCCTGGCTTGTCCCCATCATGGGATGAACAACTGGCTTATTCTTCAGAGTTTCTATAATGGGCTGACTCCAACATCCCAAGGCCATATTGATGCTGCTGCTGGAGGGGCTTTCTTCTCTCTCACTATCGCTGAAGCAACTAAACTTATTGAGAAGATGGTCTCCAACCAAGGGTGAAGTGATGATCGACTCCAGCCACGTCAGAGGGATACACATACCATCAAGGAAGCGGATATGTTGCACGCCAAGATGGACCTACTCATGAAGAGAATGGATGCTCTGACCAGCAAGAAGGCTGCCATGGCCATCACTACTCAAGCTATGGATGCTCGCATGACCTGCGAAGCCTGTGGTCACACTGGGCATTCAGGGAATTACTGCCCTGCTACCCAGGAGGATGTGATGTACATGAACGGCAACAACAATGGTTATCGTCCACAAGGAGGTCAAACATGGAATCAATCACGCCCTTACTATCAGGGAGGTAATCAAGGTAATGCTTACAATTCCAACCAACCTTCCCTGATTAATGAAGGTTTTAATAAGAAAACAGCTGCCTATGATAAGGCTTTGGAATGCCTTAATGTTAAAATTGATAGCCTTTCTTCTGCTCTTAAGAACCAGCTGAGCTTTAACAAAATGATAGAAACCCAGTTGGCTCAGTTAGCTGCTTTGGTTCCTTCTGCTGAAGATGGGAAAATTCCGGGGCAACCCGTGTCTTCTTGTGAGAATGTTTGTGCAGTGTCTACCAGATGGGGTAAGCCATCTGGGATGGCACGAGCTGCTGACTATGCAGGGAGACCCATACAGCAGGTTCTTGATCCATGGGAATCTTCAGCAATTGTGCACAGGAAGGACACTGGTTATCCGGCTATCACTTGCACAATATACTACCAGAAGTTTAGGAATGCTCTCTGTGATCTTGGCGCGAGTGTCAACCTCATGTCCAAGGCCACGTTCGAAAGATTGGGATATCCTGCTCTTACCCCAACCTCGAGGACAGTTCAACTTGCTGATGCATCGATCCAGTATCCGGAGGGGATTGTGGAGAGTCTACTGGTATTTGTCCAGGGTTCTTGCATCTTCGCAGATTTCGTGGTCCTTGATATGCAGGATGATGCGGAAATGCCACTCATTCTTGGGAGGCCGTTCCTAAGTGATGCTCGGGCAAGGATCATTGTGGAAAATGGGACCATCTGTTTCCGCATTGGGAAGAAGAACTTGATGTTCCTATTTCGACCAACAGAAGAGCAATGCTATTCAGTGCAAGGAAATGATGAGCAGACCTGGGGGTGGACGGAGCCACAACCCCAGCTCACACAACCTCTGACCGCACCAAGAAAATCAAGGAAAACACGAAAGTTGTGGAGGCAGGTACAAAGATCACACCCCTCTACTTCTCGAGAGTGGGGTGACGAGTGGAACTGATCACCGAGAAAAGTCCCGCTCTCAGACTTAAAATGATGAGTCCTTTCGCCAAAAGGTAAATTTGGTAAGTTATCTCATATTTTCCTTTACAAAATTTAGTTTAATTTTTCACAATGCATATTTGAATTTTCCATCCTTGCATTTGCATGCTAGAATTTTTTCTAGCCAAATTTCCCTTTTTAAATAAAAATTCTGAAAATAAAATTTTGGGTTGGAAAATCCTTGAAAACTCATTCGAGCAAGTTTTCGGGCAAATTTGGACCGAGACACCTAGACAGGCTCCCTTGTGACCGTTAGAGAGCCGTAGCAAAAAGCTGGAAGCGGCGGACACGAGGTGGGTTCGGCCGACCCCACAGGTCGGCCGACCCAGCCTAACGGCTAACCCGGTCCTCCTTCCACCAACGGCTCCTAGCCATTGCACACGGCCCATGTCTCGGTGCCCGGCTTCAATGCCAATAAATACCATGGGGTTTGAGGGGTGTCTTCACCCATTGCTACACTTTCTCCCTCTTTTGCTCTTGCTCTCTGGTTTTCGTGGATTTCTCGCTCAAGATTGAGGTGCCAAGTATTCTCTCCAAGTGCTGCTGAAGTATTGATCATCGGTGGAGCAAACTCGGTAAGAATTTCATTCGGTTTCACTAACCCATCACTGAGTTGCTCGTGTCGTCCGATCGTTGTGCAAGATGAGTTGGGCCTCCGGCGCATTCCGGAAGTTGACTCGCTCACGCCGTTCACGTGACGGCGGGAGCTCATCTCGTCATTCCGAAGCTGCACCAAGCCCAATGTCAACTGACCGTGAAGAAGAAGGAGAAGAAGAGCTACCCATGCCACAAGCCGAAGAAGTGTACGCCGTCGACGCCACCTTCATCGACTTGAGGAGTGATCGCGAGAGACAAGCCTACGCTCTCATCAAGGACCGAGTCTTCGCCAACACCCACCAAGGAGTTCGACCCGGACCTTCTCGAGAAAATAGGTATGGACTCTGAGTTCAATTCCATTTGGCAAGCTCTAGGATTGGAGGATTTTGTCCCAGTTCAGGAGGCTGGTTCTAGACCTACCACCATCCAGTTTCTCTGCACTCTTCAAGAGGATGCGTCTGGTATTTCATTTCAATTTCATGGAGTTCCGTATCGAGTTTCGTGGAAAGATCTTAGTCGCACCCTCGGTTTTCATCGTCGTTGCACTATTTTTCTTGAGCAAGCTTGCGCTGGTTTTAATCGTGAGAGTTTTTGGGAAGAGATCTCTGGTCGTCCTATTCGCGGCAAGTTGACACCTTGGTGCAACTATCTTGCATCCCACTCTCCGACTGTGGCACAAGTGGCTCGCCATCACTCTCTTTCCAAGGGATGATGTACGAACCGTGCGCACTGACGAGATGATGATCTTATATGCCGCGGTCAGACGGATCAAGATCTCCCCTGTGCAAGCTATGATTCGGTAGTGGTTAACAAATTTTAAGATGATGGATTCTATTGAGTGTACGTCTTTGATTTCTCGCATCGTCACGAATCTTGGGATTACGCAAGGGCCCAACGTGCCTTCCATTGCTAATTCCCAAACTCAGATTGACGAGTCTTATTTGACTCAGGGGCATATTCTTAAGAAGGGTCCAAACGATTCTTTGGTTTTCTTTTACCCGGGCCATACCAACCAGATCCAGTTACCTAACCCGGATTTCAGGTTGTACGGCCAGGGGCCACTGACCGTTCCTCTCGAGGAACCTCGTCGTTCTAGTGTCTCTGGTGAAAGGGTAACTAGGAGTGCGTCGAGGAGAGCAGCCGGAGCACAACAGCCGCCACCACAGCCGTCTCCGCAGCTGTCGCCTTAGCCACGGCCTCAGCCTACCACACCTTCATCTGGTACATGGACCTCTACCGAGTACATGCCTGGGGTTACTCCCGGATATGCTCCCGGTTGGGACCAGCCCATGTACCAGCAGAGTGCGAGTAGCTCGGCTTGGGCTAGCGCAGTCAGTGGCAAGTGGGCCGTCCCTGCTGGTACTACCTACGGAGATGTGACATCTTCGTCGTCCGGATTGCGCTCGTCATCTCGTGGGGCCACCCTCACTCAACAGATGAGCGAGCTCAATATCCGAGTTGGCGACATAAAGGAGACCGTGCACCAGCACGTCGAGTCCACCCGGGACTGGCAGCGGATGTCCGGCGAGAGACTTCACGCCATCGAGCTGGCACAGCAGCAGCAGTTGGAGGAGCAGAGGGCCTACTACCGGTGGACGGGATTTCCCCCTCCACAGTAGTGAGCCTGAAGCTAGCTTGGGGGAGGACCCCCACTCTGAGGTAACTTGTATCTTTATTTTCAGAATCTTATATGCTAAAAACACATAAAAATCTGCAAAAATTAAAAAGACCAAAAATATTTATTTGCTCTCTTGAATTAGTTTGCTTTCATACGCGCGGTAAGCATGCTTTCTGTCCTTTGTGGTCAAAATGATGAATAGTTGCTCTGTTTATTCCTTTTATATGCCTTGCTACAGCTTAGTATCCTATCCTAGTTTTGAGTTTGTTGGCTTGTGCAATCAAACCTTAGCTTGAAACTTGTGGGTAGCAAAAAGCATGACCTTTGCCTAGGTTGTTGTGAGGTATGATATGGTATAATAGGGTTGCTATGAGCCTGTGCTAAGTGATATTGATATCTGGAGTTTTTCCTTTGAAAAATGATAAAATGATAAGTTCCTCGATGATGAGAAATTCCTATCCAAAGCCATATGTAGATCCTAGCTGTTGTTAGCCTCCACATATGCTGCTTGTTTTCTTCATTGAGTCTTGTCGAATTGTTGTGACCCTCGGCGAGAAACTTGTCATGCTCCCATGATCAAGATCACGTACACAGCCACTAAATGCTGAACTTCTACACCGGAAGTTAGCACCCATCATATCATCCATCCCCCATCCATTCCGCAAATAAAGCTCCGCGCATTGTTTCATGAGTACTCTCTCTCCAAAAATATTCAGCAAGGACTATGGGCTATGAAAAAAAATAGCACATGCTCAGGAGCATGAAAAAAAAGAGAGAGAGAAAGAATAAAGAGACATAGCCCAAGTCTCAAAAATCTAAAAAGGAGAGGAGAGAATCATATACAAAAAGGAGATTTTCATCCATCCACCATATACACACACATGCACATCTTGATCAGGCTGTATGACTTGTTACTCCCAAGGATCCGGTTTTCGAATCGACGATATATGAGAAACAGGTATGCCACATGTTTTCCCTACCTACAGCCCCACATATCAGCTTATTAGAAGTAGGTGGAGAAAGAAGGCAAATCAATGCCTAGGTGAGGAAGCATACACACTAAGCGATCCGAGAGTATCAGTCGAGGAACTTTGATTTCTTTGCAAAAATTTGCAAAACCTCCGGATTGACAACTGATCAAGGTACTTGTGATTAGTAATTTCTATACAACCGTTCTATCTTTCAACCGCTCAAGGTAGGTGAAGCTACAAGCCCCATAGCAATCAAGCGTAAGGTGAGATCAATGCCAACTCATTCAATCCTTGATAGAGTACCTAGTCGTACGCTTGTCATAAACTAGGAATACAACATCGTAGCAACTCCTGATCGACCAACCTAAGTCCTGAGTATCTTGCTCGGGACGAGCAAGAGGCTAGCTTGGGGGAGTTGTTGACGGCTGTTAAGTGCTTACTTTAGCTGTCAATTTACTCATGAATAAAGGAGCAAGCGGCATTTCTTACACGCATTTTAGTTAAGAATAATGTAGTTCCACTTGTCCTTGGAGATTATGTGATTGTAGGAAAATAAGCATAAAAGAAGTGGCAAACTCACCTTCTATGATTCATGCCACGTCACCTCAAGGAGTGGCTGCCACCTCAGGTGCCATGCATGCAAGCTAAGCCACCTCAAGTGCCACGCATGCATGCCATGTCACCAATCCAAGAGAGGAAAGCCCCGATGAATCAGAGCGTGACACGTGGACTTCACATGGATCCATGGGCCCACCAGAGCACTTAAACCGCCTCAAGAACACGTGTACACCGGGGACCGACTTTAGGGCCCACAGGACAGCCACCCTGAGGAAGCACACCTCGAGTGGGGCCCACCTGGGGTCGGCTGACCCTAGGATCGGCCGAACCGACTTTGGGTCGACTGATCTTGGGCTTCCACGTGGCGCTTGTCCATTGGTCCTAGAGGCCATCCCCGGGGTGTTTCACTCCTTGCGCCGGTGCTCTGGCCTATAAATAGAAGGGGAGGGGTTCATTTCTTACCAACACACCTTACTCCTCCTCTCTCACTTTTGGTTTCTAAGGCTAGGAGGTAGGCTAGAGTAGTTCTACTTCAGGTTCCAAGTCTACTTTGGGATCTAGGTATGAGTCCTCTTGTATCTTTATTTTATTGTATGACTTTGATCTACTTCAGTTATTCAGCTATTTCATATAAAGTTGTGCTTGTATACATGGGTGATTTGTTCATGTTTTCTTCGCTCGTTCATCATTTAGAGGCTCATGTTCTTGATGAACAAGGCCTTTCGATCCAATTGATGAGTGACTTATACATGTTTTCGGTGTTTGTTCATAAGTTAGAGGCTCGTGTTCATCACGAACACGACCCTTTGATCTTGTTGAATAGACATAGGAAAGCACAAATCCGTTTGTGTGCTTAGCCTAGTTTGATCTAGTTAGATCCCATGTTCGTGTTGCATGAAGTTCGTGCTAAAGCTACGGTACTCGGTGTAATTGGCCGGTTTATCTGGTGGCTTTGACCTGGGTCACAATAGCCCGGGCTGGTCAAGGTCCTGCTAACAATGTAAGCGTGGTGCTTGGGTTGCGTAGCTACGTTGCTTACGAGTGTATCCCACGGTTTGTCTTGGGGTAGGCCGCGGTGGTGACAGCCGTTGGACCCTTCTGGAATACCCCACGTTCGTATACGCTGTAGGAGTCTAAAGTCTAACAACCGGAGTCGTGCGTAAGCGATGCGGGAGGTTAGCTCCCTGTTTGTACCTAGGTGCTTGAGCCAGCGATCATGCGATGCTCGTGTGTGTCTAACCCGTCTGACTAACTTTTTGTGTTTAGTACCTTAGAACCTAGAACTAACTTGTATGTTGCCTCCGAAGCCTAGGACCTTTAGAGAGAGTGTGTCTGTGTGTTCACACTACTATCTGATCTATCATATCTTACCCCTATGAGAGCCAGGTGTGGTTCGAGGACCGGTGGATGGTCGCTTCCTGGTGTGATGAGTGATTGACAACGTGGTGTGGACTGATTCTTGGCTAAGTATTACAGGTGCAGGTTGCGGCTTGACTGGTGTTGGTGCAGGTGAAGAACAAGCGTGAAAGGTCGTTGCCGGTGAGGCCTCCAGTTGTGGAGAAGACAAGTAGGCTTGGTTCGAGGGACCCGGTGGCCAGCGGGGTCAAGTGCGGGCCGCATGGTGGCAAGAACGGCAAGATGAAGTCATGGACGGTTTCTTGGTTGAGCCTCAAAACCAAGGTCGAGCCGGGACTACGTGGGAGCCGAGTCATGAGTGGTGATTGGCGGAGGCTACACCGAGTTTGCGGGGTTTCCAGTGGTTCACCAGAAAACCACAGGGTTCCTTGGTTGATCCACAAAGCCAAGACCGAAGAACCGAAGACGGAGGTGCAGCAGCTCCAGACCGGTCTGACCGGTGGGTCTGACCGGTCTGACCGGTGGGTACCGGTCTGACCAGTGAGGAGCACCATTCTGACCGGTGTGCGGTGATGCAGTCCGGAATCTTCGAAGCGGAGGACACGTGCCGGGATCGCAAGGCTTGCGTCGAGGCTAAGCAAGTTTGCGGTCGCTGGGCATCCGTCCGATGGAGCGAAGACAAAGATTTCCGAATTCGCCCTTGAGGGGCATGTATCCCTAGTTAGCTAGTAAGGGTATTTTCGTCTTTCGGTTGCCTCCATATAACCCAAGTGGTGAGAGGATGGCAGCCATCTCTTGGAACCCTAGCTCATTAGGTTTTCCTATTTTCTCTTCCTATTTTCCTTAGGATTTTCATAGGACTAGCTTGAGAGCTTCATGGTGAGATCTTGTGAGAGGGAAGGATGATCGGGCGGCAAGCTAGACCTTGTATGAACCTCTTTGGTATGTATAGATGATTCGGCGTGGTTCCTCAAGACTTGGTTGTGTCTTTCCCGTTTCTCCTTTTTGGTGATTTTCGGAGGCTTTTCTTGGCGAATTTCTTCTGGCGGTTTTGAGACCTTTCTCTTTGGGATTTGGTGGGGGATGTATGCATGAACCCCTCGTGGTTCTTTTCCCTTTGATTCCCCTCCCAAATCTGTGAGTAAAGGGGCTCGATTTTGGGGTTTTCTTGGCTCTAGGGTTAGAGGCGTTCTTGGTGGAAATCCTTCGATTCCTCTTGATTCAACAAGTTTTGGTGGACCATAACTTGGCTATGGAGTGCCTATGAGGTGTTCCTACTATCCCCAAAGTCTTGTGCGAATCCGTGGAGCGAATTGGGAGATCGGGAGTTGGATTTGGGGGAGTTGACTCGAGGGCGCTGTTCATCCGGAGCTGCCCAGGCGCGACCGGTCTGACTGGTGCTCTTGACCGGTCTGACCGGTGCGAGCCCCTGGTGGGTTTTGTCTCAGGGAACTGCCGTGTTCGTGTGGTTTTGTCCCGTGGTCCTGCTGTCCAGTTCTTGGCCCGTTTGGAGTTGTCTTGCTAGGCTTTGTGAGGGGTTTTCCTTCTTGGCAGGTTGTTCTTTGGTTGTGGTTTTTGTTCCAGGGCCTAGAGGAGTCACTGAGGCTTCCTGGAACTTTGCTGTGCATCTGCGGTTTGCCACCGGCCTGACCGGCAGAATCCACCGGTCTGACCGGTGCCATCGGTCTGACCGGCAGGAGCCGTGGGTCTAACCGGTGTGGCACAGACAGCAGGCCGTTCAGTTTTCCGCTGTGCGTTTGGGGTGTTTGGTTCGGTTGGTTGAGTTGTTGGTTCCTAGGACCAGTAGCACTCCAGTGGCTACGTGGTCTTGGCCAACTTGGGTAGTTGAGTCGGAGACGTGTGTTGGAAGCCGCGTTCATCTTGTTGGAGTCTCTATCTCCTTCGAGAAGAATTTTTATCGGCTCCCATTCACTCCCCCCCTCTCTGGTTCGCCTAATCGGTCGTTCAATTGGTATCAGAGCCGGTTCGGGTCTTCATTGACTCTTACCAGTCTAAGATCCAAAGATGGCGTACCAGGAACGGGGTTCGGGTCCTCCGCACTTCGATGGGAAGAACTACCAGATGTGGCAGAGGCAGATGGCAGCGTTCCTCCGCGGAAAGGGTAAGATCCTTTGGGACGTTACGGTGAACACAACTTATGTTCATCCGATGAACTTCCTTGCTCCAGGATCGAGGGATATGTTCGAAGCCAACAACAAGGCGGTCGACTACTTGTTTCGTGCTCTGTGCCTGCCTGAATTCGATCGGGTTCAGACAGAGGACTTAGCCTGTAGGATTTGGGAGCAGTTGAAGGATGCACATGCTGGGAATGCTCAGGTTCAGGCTCGGATGTACGCGACTTACCGAAGAGAGTACGAGAACTTCACTCATCTCCCCGGCGAGTCCGTCGATGCCCTTTTCCAGCGGTTTACAGTCGTTGTGAACAACATGAGAGCCAATGTGGCCGTGCTCCTACACGATGATCATGATAGAGCCGTGAAGCTCTTGCACTTGTTGGATCGTACCGTATGGGACGGGAAGTTTGAGGCTATCGTTGAGTCCGAGAAGTATGACACCTTGACCGTGAACGAGCCGTTCTCGAAGCTCAAGTCAGCCGAGTTGGACCGTGGTATGACAGCTAAGATCGAGAGCCCGACTGATTCTCATAGTCTTGCTCTTGTTGGTGGAAAAGGAGCTAAGTCTAACGCTAACACATCTTCCAGGATGTACTCTCTGTCTTCTTTGATGTCTTTGCCAGATGAGGAGTTCGACGTGCTTGGAGAGGACGAGCTGGCGTTGCTGACCAGGCAGTTTGAGAGGCTACAAGAGAACCGGGTGAACACGAGGAGGACAGCACGGACGTGCTTTCAGTGCGGCAAGCCAGGACACTTCGTCGCCGACTGCCCGGAGAAGACGGAGAACAAGGATGGCTACAAGGACGGCTACAGGCACCGGTCGAGTAGGGACGACAAGTACCGATCAAGGCGCGATCACAAGCACAAGAACAAGCACAAGGACGAGCGACGGTCGAGGAAGAAGGACGGTCGTGGCAGGAAGGCCCGAGCGATGGTCGGAGCGAGCGACGTCGACTCCAGCTCCGCCTACTCTTCCTCTAGCTCCAGTAGCAGCGAAGATGAAGGTGATCGGCGCAAGAACAAGAAGTCATCCAAGAACTTGAGCGGGCTGAGTTGCTTCGCGGGAGATGGCTTCTGCAGCATGGCTCGTAGCTCCAGCAGCAAGAAGAGCCACCAGAGCGACTCGGACTCCGACTCCGAGGATGAGGTATGTGATGAGCTCTCTTCTTTGCGCAAGGAGAATGAGGAGTTGGTTGACTTGCTTGATAATCGCGATCACATGCTTAGAGAGGCCAAGAAGATGAGGAAAGAGCTTAGGGCCTCACTAGAAGATGCTAGGAACCGTGTGGCTGAGCTAGAAACCCAGAACCTAGATGCTAAGCTTGAGATTGATTCGCTTAAGGCTTCTCCTGTGGTTTCTGATGAGATTGATTGCTGTGATTGCTCTGTGTACCTAGCTGATCTTACTGCTCTTAAGGATAAGCATGCTTCTACTTGTGATGAACTAGATATGCTTAGGGTTGAAGTGGCTGAGCTTAAGTCTAGACCTGCTTTGCTAGGTGCTTGTACTTCTTGCCCTGTTTTGCATGGAAAGATTGATGAGATGCATGCTTACACTGTTTCGCCTGAGGCTAAGTTGAAAGAGCCTATTCCCACTTCTTGCTCTACTTGTGAATTGCATACGGTTAAGAATTTGGAGCTTGCGCATTATGTTGATCACTTGCAGGATGAGAATGATGAGCTGAGGAAATGTATGAGCTGGTTGTCGGGTCAGGAGCCTCAGCTTGGTATCATGATAGCGGCTTTCAAACGCTATGATGGTCAGGCACTTGGGGCTGACAAGCTTGGAGAGAACGGTGGTGAGGAAGTTAAGAGAGTTGGAGAGATCCCTATCCCACCACCAAACAGACACAAGAACAAGTTTGAGCCCAAGCCTAACCATCTCAGAAACAAACTTGACACTACTCCAGATCCACCCATTTTCCCTCACCCAACAAATGATTTCCAGAAACCGGTGAAGTTTGTGAGCCCAAAGGGAGGTGAGGAAGGAGAGAAGAAGGGTGAGAAACCGAGTGAGCAGCCCCAACCCAAGCCTAAGCCTAGGCCACAACCCATGAAGTTCCATTGTGGGTATTGTGGGAGAGATGGTCACAAGGATGAGTTTTGCTTCAAGAGGAAGCGTGAGGAGAGAATGGCTAGAGAGTGGGCTAACAAGGACAGGTACCACCCCTCTAATGGTGTACCTGAGCCTCGTATGCAGATGCCCAGGGCCAAGGCGATTGTGAGGACGGTTCCGGCTTGGGGAGACCGGAAGGCAGCAGGTGGTGCTGCTGGTCGAGCTACACCGGTCAGACCGGTACGCTACACCGGTCAGACCGGTGCAGGTCTGGGCAGACAGCGAGTTGGTTTTCGTGCTCGTGAGGATGCTTGGTTTGGTTCTGGTGGTTGTGGTTCTGGTGGTTGGTATGGAAAGTCTGCAGGTGGTCAGTTTGCTAGACGTTCTCCACCTCGTGCTCAATACGGGGGTAGGAGGAGTCGTAGCTTTGAGATGGAGAGGAGGAATGGTCCACGGTCTTCTTTTCGTGGCTTTCGTCCTCCTCCAGTTAGAGAGGGTTGGTTCCCTCACAGTGGTTACCGTGGTGGTATTTGTGGTCGTAGCTTTTGATAGGCGTGATGATATGGTTTGTGCTAACCCCACTTTGGAGCAAATGGCTCGCACTGGTTTTACTCTTTTGGTACTAACCCCAGTGCTGAGTCGTTTGTTCACTCACATGCTCGCTTTTGAATTTCAGGTGGGACACTTGAGGAACGTTTGGTTGATTGACTCCGGTTGCTCGAGGCATATGACCGGGGACAAGGGGTGGTTCTCAAGTCTCGTCCCGGTGGTGTCCAGGACATACATCACCTTTGGGGACAATGGGCGAGGGCGTGTGCTATCAGAAGGTGAGATCAAGGTAAGTGACAAGGTCACTCTCAGGTGTGTTGCTCTTCTTCAATCGCTCGGGTTCAATTTGCTTTCGGTGTCCCAGCTTTTGGATGAGGGCTTTGAGGTGTTGTTTCGGCCTGGTGGTTCTCAGATTTTAGATTCTCGAGGGGACCTTGTTTGCATGGTCGTTCTCGAGGGTCAAGTGCTCCGAGCTGTTTTCTCTCAGTCTTCTGGTGTGGAGCATTGCTTTTTGGCTGGTTCTTCGAGTGAGTTGTGGAAGTGGCATAGGAAGTTGGGTCACTTGAGCTTTGACCTTTTGTCTCGCTTGAGTAAACTCAATTTGGTCCGAGGATTGCCACGGTTGAGGTTTGAGAAAGAGTTGGTTTGTGCGCCGTGTAGGCATGCCAAGATGTTAGCCTCTTCTCACCCGCCTCGCACTAATGTGATGACTGAGCGTCCATGCGAGCTGCTCCATATGGACCTTGTTGGCCCCGCTCGTGTGCGATCTGCGGGTGGGAAGTGGTATGTCCTTGTTGTGGTGGACGACTACTCTCGGTATGCGTGGGTGTTCTTTCTTGAGGAGAAAGGAGAGACGTTTGGTTTTGTTCGAGATCTTGTCTTGAGGTTAAGAAACGAGAGGCACGGAGATGCCATACGAGCGATCCGCAGTGACAATGGCTCGGAATTCAAAAACTCTCGCTTCGAAACCTTTTGCCATGACTTGGGTCTTGAACACCAGTTTTCGAGTCTGTATATGCCTCCCCAGAATGGCGTGGTGGAAAGGAAAAACAGGACCTTGTGCGAGATGGCTCGGACGATGCTCGACGAGCATAGGACTCCGAGAAGGTTCTGGGCTAAGGCGGTCAATACCGCGTGCTATGTGTCGAACAGGATCTACCTCAGGGTTCACAAGAAGAAAACCTGTTACGAGTTGATACACGGTCGCACACCCAAGGTGAGTCACTTCCATGTCTTTGGATGTAAATGCTTCATTCTGAAGAAAGGGAAGAAGTTGGACAAGTTCGAGTCTAGGTCTGTCGATGGCATTTTCTTTGGTTATGCATCTCATTGTAGAGCATTTCGTGTGCTCAATCTTGAAACTAACCAAATCGTGGAGATTTGCGAGGTAACCTTCGACGAGACACAGCCACGTAGTCAGCTTGTTTTTGAGTGTGCAGGTGACGACGAACTTGGCGAGGAGATCTTTCAGGAGGAGGAGCATGAACATGGAGATGATGAAGATGGCGGTGTGGTGCCTGCGGCTGAACATGTACCTACTACTTCGATGACGATCGATAACGGGCCCTCTCCCACACCTACAACGACAAATCCAGATCAAGGCGAAGCTGCTATTGAGGGGGAGGTAGCATCAAGGCGAGAACCTCCCCGGCGAGTGCAAGTGGATCACCCAGCTTCGAGAATAATCGGCGACATGAATGAACGTACTACACGGTCGAGGGTTCCGAACAATTCTCATTTCACTCATGCTGCTTTTGTTGCCACCTTTGAGCCCAAAGACATTGGACAAGCACTATCTGATCATAATTGGGTTAATTCGATGCATGAGGAGTTGGAGAATTTTGAGAGGAACCAAGTTTGGGTGTTGGTTGACCCTCCCCCAGGGTGTAAGCCGATTGGGACAAAATGGGTGTGGAAAAATAAAGAGGGAGAGAAAGGAGAAGTGGTGAGGAACAAGTCAAGACTTGTTGCTCAGGGGTACAGTCAGAAAGAGGGGATCGACTACGAGGAGACTTTCGCTCCTGTAGCTCGTTTGGAGGCGATCAGTATCCTTCTAGCCTTTTCCGTGGCTAAAGGGTTCAAGTTGTACCAGATGGATGTGAAGAGTGCTTTCCTGAACGGTGTGTTGGAGGAAGAGGTGTATGTGAGGCAACCACCGGGGTTTGAGAGTGAGAAGTACCCCCACCGGGTGTACAAGTTGAGGAAGGCGCTGTATGGGTTGAAGCAGGCGCCTAGAGCTTGGTATGGTAGGTTGAGGGGGTTCCTGTTTGAGAGAGGGTTTGAGATGGGGAAGGTCGATCAGACCTTGTTTCTCTTCAGGCAGGGCAAAGATATCCTGATTGTGCAGGTATACGTGGATGATATTGTCTTTGGTGGCTCATCTAACTCTCTTGTTGCAAGGTTTGCAGAAGATATGAGCAGGGAATTCGAGATGAGTATGATGGGTGAGTTGCAGTTCTTCCTCGGGCTACAAATCAAGCAATCAAAGGAAGGAACATTTGTGCACCAAGCTAAGTACACCAAGGACATTGTGAGGAAGTTCAAGATGGAGGACTCCAAGGCCATGGCGATGCCTATGAGTACGACTACAGCTCTTGATGCGAACGAGGAACGTGAACACGTGGACCAGAAGGAGTACCGGAGCATGATCGGGTCACTCCTCTACTTGACGGCGACGAGGCCGGACATCCAGTTCTCGGTATGTCTGTGCGCTCGTTTACAAGCGTCTCCAAGGACTTCGCATCGGCAAGCGGTCAAGCGTATTTTCAGGTATTTGCGACACACTCCTGACTTCGGCCTTTGGTACTCTGCGTCTTCTTCTTTGGCGCTTCATGGTTTTTCAGACGCGGATTTTGCCGGGTGTCGGTTGGATAGGAAGTCCACTTCTGGGACTTGCCAGTTCTTGGGTTTTTCTTTGGTGTCTTGGTCTTCCCGCAAACAGTCGAGTGTTGCTCAATCCACTACAGAGGCAGAGTATGTGGCCGCAGCTAGTTGTTGCTCTCAGCTCCTTTGGATCACATACACCATGAGTGACTTTGGTGAGGAGTATACCCATGTCCCACTTCAATGTGACAGCACCAGTGCCATAAGCGTTGCAAAGAACACAATGCTCCATTCCAAAACCAAGCACATAGAAGTGAGGTATCATTTTCTGAGAGACAATGTAGAGAAAGGGAAGATAGCCTTGATCCATGTACCCACACATGACCAGCTAGCCGATATTTTCACCAAACCCCTAGATCAAGCAACTTTCACTCGTTTGCGTGGGGAACTTGGTGTGTGTTTGATTTCTTGAGTTGGCGTGTGGGAGCTCCTTTGTAGCATATGTATAGCTTTCCTTTGTGCATTTCTTGCATTTGGCATGGCACATGTAACATGATGTATAGGCATCTTTGTATCTTAGGTTGCATGTATTTTGTATCATATGCATTGTTTATGAAAAGCTTCTCCTATATACATTGTTCACCATGGAATGATATATATGTCTTTGTGAGCTAGTTTGGTAAGCTATGGTTAGTTTGGCTTAGCTCTTGATAATCTTGGTTTATATCCATGGTTGATGGCTATGTTTTTGAAAAATCTCATATGTATGCTCTCTTGTGAGTAAATACCTTTATATGATCTTGACATGTTTTTGTGGCTTGGCTATGCTTAATTTGTGGTTGGATAGCTTATTTTGATCATATGGGGCCAAAGGCTCATTTGCCATCATGAATGTTTAGCCCCCATGCTTGATCTTGTGGAAGGGCATAAGTTCCTTTTGTCGCAAAGACATTTCATGTACCAATTTCAAATCTGAAAATGAAGTGTAAATTGCTTGGAAAATGTGCTCCCATGTCATATGTGCTAATTTTAATTTGCTTTGGGTGCTAAACCGTTGCATGATGTCTACCAATGAGAAGTCTCATATATAGAAGTAGGCACATGGCTCGGTGGCTTTGACATGACATGAGGTGCTTGTGGGTGTTTATGATGGTCTTATGCTTAGAATGGTTGTCCTAGCATGAAGTTTGTGTGGCTTTGCCATTTTGACATGTTTTGCTCATGTTTAGGACTTTGCTCATGAGAGGGTGAATTTTCGCAAAATTGCTCAATTCTATCTTAGCTTCGCCCAATGGTTGTGAAACTTGGTGATCATGAAGTTGATGTCTTTACGAAGCTATAGAGTATCTAACTTGCTCATTTGAACATGTGTAGCATCCTATGTTGAATTTTGTCTATTTGAGAAGCTCTAGGTTGCATTTTTTGCATTTTTGGCTTGATTCATGCATTGTCAACAAGGGGGAGAAGTTTGAGCATGTTTTGGCCTACTGAATGCATCTAGAAGGTTTTCAGGTGGTTTCGAGCCATTTCTGGGCTCTGTTGTGCACCGGTCTGACCGGTTGAGGTCACCGGTCTGACCGGTCAGAGTGCTGGTCCTGTTCACATGTTGAGCACCGGTCTGACCGGTGGTGTCGACCGGTCTGACCGGTCAGAGCTGAGCTGTTGCAGCTGCTCTGTTTCATGAAATGGTTCGCATGCATTCGTCCAGGGGGAGCTTGCATGTGTGCAGGGGGAGCTCTTTGTGGTTTTCAAGCTTTGGATTGGTGGTTTGTGCTCTTTGCTTGAGCATGTTTTGTCTCGGATGTGTCGAGCCGTTGCCCTTGCCTAAGGGGTCCGAGACTTGTCTTCTTCAAGTGATCTTGCTCTTTGCCTTTTCTTTGGCTTTCGATCGCTTGTTGGAGTTTCTTTTAGTCGTTTCTTTTCTTTTTCTTTTCTCTTGGTTACCAAAACATGTGTGTTGTCAATGCACTCATCAAGGGGGAGATTGAGAGCCAGGTGTGGTTCGAGGACCGGTGGATGGTCGCTTCCTGGTGTGATGAGTGATTGACAACGTGGTGTGGACTGATTCTTGGCTAAGTATTGCAGGTGCAGGTTGCGGCTTGACTGGTGTTAGTGCAGGTGAAGAACAAGCGCGAAAGGACGTTGCCAATGAGGCCTCCAGGTGTGGAGAAGACAAGTAGGCTTGGTTCGAGGGACCCGGTGGCCAGCGGGGTCAAGTGCGGGCCGCATGGTGGCAAGAACGACAAGATCAAGTCATGGACGGTTTCTTGGTTGAGCCTCAAAACCAAGGTCGAGCCGGGACTACGTGGGAGCCGAGTCATGAGTGGTGATTGGCGGAGGCTACACCGAGTTCGCGGGGTTTCCAGTGGTTCACCAGAAAACCACTGGGTTCCTTGGTTGATCCACAAAGCCAAGACCGAAGAACCGAAGACGGAGGTGCAGCAGCTCCAGACCGGTCTGACCGGTGAGGAGCACCGGTCTGACCGGTGTGCGACGACGCAGTCCGGAATCTTCGAAGAGTAGGACACGCGTCGGGATCGCAAGGCTTGCGTCGAGGCTAAGCAAGTTTGCGGTCGCTGGACATCCGTCCGATGGAGCAAAGACAAAGATTTCCGAATTCGCCCTTGAGGGGCATGTATCCCTAGTTAACTAGTAAGGGTGTTTTCATCTTTCGGTTGCCTCCATATAACCCAAGTGGTGAGAGGATGGCAGCCATCTCTTGGAACCCTAGCTCATTTGGTTTTCCTATTTTCTCTTCTTATTTTCCTTAGGATTTTCATAGGACTAGCTTGAGAGCTTCATGGTGAGATCTTGTGAGAGGGAAGGATGATCGGGCGGCAAGCTAGACCTTGTATGAACCTCTTTGGTATGTATAGATGATTCGGTGTGGTTCCTCAAGGCTTGGTTGTATCTTTCCTGTTTCTCCTTTTTGGTGATTTTCGGAGGCTTTTCTTGGCGAATTTCTTGTGGCGGTTTTGAGACCTTTCTCGTTGGGATTTGGTGGGGAATGTATGCATGAACCCCTCATGGTTCTTTTCTCTTTGGTTCCCCTCCCAAATCCGTGAGTAAAGGGGCTCGATTTTGGGGTTTTCTTGGCTCTAGGGTTAGAGGCGTTCTTGGTGGAAATCCTTCGATTCCTCTTGATTCAAGGAGTTCTGGTGGACCATAACTTGGCTATGGAGTGCCCATGAGGTGTTCCTACTATCCCCAAAGTCTTGTGCGAATCCGTGGAGCGAATCGGGAGATCAGGAGTTGGATTTGGGGGAGTTGACTCGAGGGCGCTGTTCATCCCGGGCTGCCCAGGCGCGACCGGTCTGACTGGTGCTCTTGACCGGTCTGACCGGTGCGAGCCCCTGGTGGGTTTTGTCTCGGGGAATTACCGTGTTTGTGTGGTTTTGTCCCGTGGTCCTGCTGTCCAGTTCTTGGCCCGTTTGGAGTTGTCTTGCTAGGCTTTGTGAGGGGTTTTCCTTCTTGGCAGGTTGTTCTTTGGTTGTGGTTTTTGTTCCAGGGCCTAGAGGAGTCACTGAGGCTTCCTGGAACTTTGCTGTGCATCTGCGGTTTGCCACCGGCCTGACCGGCAGAATCCACCGGTCTGACCGGTGCCATCGGTCTGACCGGCAGGAGCCATCGGTCTGATCGGTGTGGCACAGACAGCAGGCCGTTCAGTTTTCCGCTGTGCGTTTGGGGTGTTTGGTTCAATTGGTTGAGTTGTTGGTTCCTAGGACCAGTAGCACTCCAGTGGCTACGTGGTCTTGGCCAACTTGGGTAGTTGAGTCGGAGACGTGTGTTGGAAGCCGCGTTCATCTTGTTGGAGTCTCTATCTCCTTCGAGAAATTTTTATCGGCTCCCATTCACTCCCCCCCTCTCTGGTTCGCCTAATCGGTCCTTCACCCTGTACTTGAGTGTCTGGTTCGTTCCCGTCTATGATTTATACTCCTTGCAACAGTGTTGAACTTGTTAATCCGCCCAGCCTTCCTTGGATTCGATACCCTTTGGAATACTCCTTTGGGGAAATGCTACAATGGTACTTCCGTGCGCTTGCGGACTCTTGTAATCGTTAGGATTACCATTTGGATATTTCTGGCATCGTTGCTAGGAACTCATAACTTAGCATCGAGGTTAAGAAATACCAACAAGTACCAAATGCCAAAGTCTGGAGTGTATCGCAAATCAAGATGTGCTTGACTGCTTGCCAATGCGAAGTCCTTGGAGATGCTTGAAAACGAGCGCACAGACACCCCGAGAGTTGTATGTCCGGCCTTGTCGTCGTCAGGTACAAGAGGGAGCCAATCATGCTCCGGTACTCCTTTTAGTCCACGTGTTCACCTTCCTCATCCGCATCCAATGCTGTAGTCGTACTCATCGGCGTCGTCATGGCCTTGGAGTCCTCCATATTGAACTTCCTCACAATGTCCTTGGTGTACTTGGCTTGGTGCACGAATGTTCCTTCCTTCGACTGCTTGATCTAGAGGCAGAGGAAGAACTGCAACTCACCCATCATGCTCATTTTAAATTCCCTGCTCATGTCTTCTACAAACCTTGCAACCAAAGAGTTAGACGAGCCACCAAAGACAATATCATCCATGTACACCTAAACAATTAGAATGTCATTGCCCTGCCTGAGGAGAAACAAGGTCTGATCTACCTTCCCCGGTGGTTGCCTCACATACACTTCTTCCTCCAACACACCATTCAGGAAAGCACTCTTCACATCCATTTGGTACAATTTGAACCCTTAAGCCACTGAAAAGGCTAGAAGGATCCTAATCGCCTCCAAACGGGCTACAGGAGCAAATGTCTCCTCATAGTCTATCCCCTCTTTTTGTGTGTACCCTTGAGCAACCAACCTCGATTTGTTTCTCACAACTTCACCATTTGTTTTTCCAAACCCATTTTGTCCCAATAGGCTTACAACCCGGTGGAGGCTCTAGTAACTCCCAAACTTGGATTCTCTCAAAGTTCTCCAACTCCTCAGGTATTGCATTCACCCAATTGGAATCAGAAAGCGCATGTCCAATGTCTTTGGGCTCGAAAATAGCAACAAAAGCAGCATGGGCAAAGTGAGAGTTGTTTCGAAACCTCGACCATGTAGTACGTTTGTTGATGTCCCTAATGATCCTCGAAGCTGGGTGATCCACTTGTACTCGCCGGGAAGCTTCTCTCCTTGAAACCACCTCCCCCTCAGCAATAGCTTCCTCTCGATCTCGGCACATCGTCGTAGGTGTGGGAAAAGGCCCGTCCTCGATCGTAGTCGAAGTAGTAGGTACATGCTCAGCCGCGGGCGCCACACCACCATCTTCATCATCTCCTTACTGCTGCACCTCATCCTAAAATATCTCCTCGCCAAGTTCCTCGTCACCTGCAGACTCAAAAACAAGCGAACTACATGGCTGTGTCTCGTCGAAGGTAACCTCGCAAGTCTCCACGATTTGGTTAGTTTCAAGATTGAGCACCCGAAAGGCTCTAGAATGAGTAGCGTAACCAAAGAAAATGCCATCGACAGACATAGCCTCAAATTTGTCTAAACTCTTGCCTTTCTTAAGAATGAAGCATTTGCAGCCAAAGACGTGAAAGTGACTCACCTTGGGGTTACGGCAATGCATCAACTCGTAGCAAGTCTTCTTCTTGTGGACTCTGAGAAAAATCCTGTTTGACACATCAATTCATGTGGTATTGATCTCCTCAGCCCAGAGCCTCCTCGGAGTCCTATGCTCATCGAGCATCGTCCGAGCCATCTCACACAGGGTTCTGTTCTTCCTTTCCACCACGCCGTTCTGAGGAGGCGTATACGGACTTGAAAACTGGTGTTCAAGACCCAAGTCATGGCAAAAGGTTTCGAAGCGAGAGTTTTTAAATTTCGAGGCATTGTCACTGCTAATTGCTCGTATGGCATCTCCGTGCCTCTCGTTCTTCAACCTCAATACAAGATCTCGAATAAAACCAAACGTCTCCCCTTTTCCTTCAAAAAGAAAACCCAGGCATACCGAGAGTAGTCGTCCACCACAACCAGGACGTACCACTTCCCACCCACAGATCGCACACGAGCTGGGCCAAAAAGGTCAATATGGAGCAACTCACATGGACGCTCCGTCATCACATCGGTGAGGGGTGGATGGGAAGCAACTACCATCTCAGCATGCCTGCACGACGCACACACACCAAATCCTTCTCGAACCTCAACCGGGGCAATCCTCAGACCAAGTTAAGTCCACTCAAGTGAGACAAAAGGTCAAAGCTCAAGTGACCCAACCTCCTATGCTGCTTCCACAACTCACCTGAAGAACCAACCACAAAACACCTAGCAACACCCGAACACTGAGAGAAATCTGCTCAGAATATCTGACCCTCGGGAACGACCATACAGACAAGGTTGTTGACGGCTGTTAAGTACCACTTTTACACCGTCAACTCCTGCATAAATTAAATTGAAAAGTGATCATCAACACTAGAATAGGTCTTTATACTGACAAGTTCCACAAGTGTTGGTGTTTCTATCTTTTGTTGCAGGACACATCAAAATACACATGGAATGATATAGTTGAGAGCAAGTAAACCAATGGCATAGATATGGAATCATCATAAACAATCTCAAATGCCAAAATGGATTACACCATTGCAACGGGCTCGTTGAGATGATCGAAATGGATATATTATTTGTCTACTTTGGAGCTCGGATGCAAAAGATATTAAATGGAGAAAATAGCATCCAATGATGACATCACGTGGGCCAGCGGGACCCACGTCCAAAAACTGCAGACGGGCGGGAGCCGTACAGGAGTTGACGCCAGCGGGCCCGGCCGGACCCACACAGCACCGCTGCCGCAGCGCCTCGGCCGGGTCAACGCCCAGGGGCAGGAGCGCGGGCGCAGTGTCCCGGCTGGGACACGCGGCCACCGCTCGTTGGCGCTCCCCCCTTTCACGTGGGCGAGCACGCATGCGGGAGGGCGCAGCGGCCCCGCCAGGCCACCCGGCGCCTGCCCACTAGCCACCGCGGCTGCCTGCAGATCGCCGCACGACGTGTAGCGCGCGCGGGGGATCGAGCCGGGCCGGGACAGGAGGCATGCGAAGGGAGGCCGCCTGTACGTCGGTTACCGGCTTAGGCCGGTTTGCCACGGGTTTATCCTTTTCTGCAGCGGTTCAGGGACCCAGCACACGGTTCAGCTCCGGTTCTCACCCCTAGGATCCGATTTTCCTCCAGTTCTTCCTTCCACCAACCTAGAGGCTCCTTCTACAGTACGCTACAGTACCAGTGGCGCCCAAAACACTGTTGAAACACCTCCTAACTCTCACACTCCCTAGCCTATAAATAGAAGGGGAGGGGGTTAGAATAGGGACTACACCACTTCACCCAAGGATGAGAGCTTCCCTTCAAAGGAGAGGCCTCTCCTTGGTAGATTAGAGGGTAGGAGAGTGAGAGAGAGTTGTATCTCTATGGATGCTTGTTCTTCAATTAGTGTAAAGTAAGTATTTCAGCATTTTCCATTTAGACTGAAGTAGCATTCATGCATAGGTGATATGTTCTTGTGTTCTTCGCTTGTTCTTGATTTAGAGGCTTGTGTTCTTCACGAACACAACCTTTCGATCATGTAGCATAGGTTCATAAGTGCTCATATCCGTTTGTATGCATGCTCTGATTAGAATAAAGTGTGTTCGTGATTCCTCTCTAATAGTTTATGCTCAGTTGCATGAGTAGCCTTTTTCCCTTGCTAGTGCATAGATTCTGGGTTTATACGTTCGTCTGCTGCAAGTCGTTCGTATACGTTGGAAGCTTAGTACGGGACCCAGTGCTCTCTCGTATGCCTTTAGCATAAGCTAGTAGTATCTATAGTTGAGTGAGATCAGTTCTCCTCCTTGTGGGTTCGTCGCTCTATATTTAATATAGAGTGCCGTAGGTGGCTATGCACCGCGGGATAGCGTAGTCAGGCTACAGTAGTAATCAGTAGCATAGACGTAGTGTCTAGGCTAAGGGTTATCCTTCATTTACCCTATATCCCATGGATTGGTAGAGGTAGATCGTAGGTGGTGATAGCCCTGTTGATCCTTTGAAATCCTCCACATTCGGATATAGTGCAGGTTGAGGTTCGTCTTAGATCCACGTTCGGATTGGTAGCAAGTTCTTGAGAGATCGATCTTTAATCTCATCTATAGTGCTATCTTTAGGAATCCTCTTTATCCTTGGCTCTTATTTGGGTGTGTCCTTGGACTGACTGTACGAAGTTAGTGCACACACGTTCCCTTGGATTCGATACCCTTGGAATACTCTGAGGTGAAAGCTACAACGGTATCATGCGCTTACGAATTTATTTCGTGTGACGCTAAAATACCCAACAAAGGTCACCTCGAGCATCAAGTATCCGAGAACTACTAGACTTATACAACACCTCAACACCTTCATCAAGAAGCTGAGAAACCGAAAGAAACTTAAATCTGAGCGACTTGACTAAGGCAACACGCTTCAGCACCACTTTGTCACTTATCCTCACTTCACCTTGTAAAAGTTCATGCCCTCGCCCATTATCCCCAAAGGTGATGTATGTCTTTGACACCACCGGGGTGAGGCTGGAGAACCTGTCGTATGGACATCCCTGGGCCCACTACTCAGGCGGGTACCAGGACCGACTACTACATGGGCCCCTGGGACTACTCGACTTGGGCTACACGGCACAAGAGGCGTGAAGCACAAGGCATCCAGAGGGTTAGTACTCGGTTAGGAAGCTAGACATGTCCGGATCCATGTAGAGTACTCCTAGCCGGGTACGACTAGAACTCTCTCCCTCAAACTGACTTGTAACCCTGCCTCCCAAACTATATAAGGCGAGGCAGGGACCCCTATCTATCTATCCGCATCATCTTGTAAACACACCCAATCAATCCAGAGTTACACAGGATACAGGACGTAGGGTATTACACACCTCGCGGCCCGTACCTGTCTAAATTGTATGCCACATGTCTCTCCTTCGAGTTCCTGATCTTGGCGAGGCCACAAACGTCTACCTCGGGTACTCCCCTTGGTAGGCTCCCGGGCTAAAACACCGACAGCTGGCGCGCCAGGTAGGGGACGCCGAAGGTCTCATGGCGAACTCGACGGCCTCAATAATCATCAAGCCAACCGCCGCCTTCAATAGCGGCGACACCTTCGTCTTCGGTTCCTAGGTCTACACCGCTGACGGCGCTGGATCGTTCCAGTGCTACCTCACCATGACCCCAGACCCGGAGACCGGACTCGTGACGCTTCCCGGAGCCATCACGGGTCAACTCGTCGAAAAATTCGACGAATTTTCACTCTACAACCAAGTCGCCGACTTCGAGACTGGATCCACTTCCAACTCGAACTCGACATCACCCTGGATCGAACCACGCAAGCTGGCTCCTGAGCCATCACGTGGACCGGTTCTTCCCCAGGAGCACTTCCCGTACGGCCTCTGCAACGCGACTGCGGCCTATGAGGATGCGCTCGTCCCGCGTTGGGCCGGCAAGGAGGTCGTCTCTGAGTACTCCTCGGACTCCAGCGCCACCCCCGACTACAACTCGGACTCCTCCTACGAGTTCGACTTCGGATTGGATCCGATCGAGCCCGAGTTCGAGCTCAGCTCTACTGAAGAGCCATTGTCAGGTCCTGCTGCTGGCTTGGTCATCACGTCAACTCCCACCGGCAGGTTCATCTACTAGCCGGATCGCAAGCCCGCAGACCTGACCGACGATAACTCATGCTGCGTCGCCTACCTCGAGACACTTCCCTTCCAGGAAGGGACACCTCTAACCCTGACTGGAGAGGAGTACTCGCCAACCGAGGTGGCAACTACCGACTCCGTACTCTGCATGCCCGACCGCGAAGTGTTCGTGTGAAGGACCGATTAGGCGACCAGAGGGGGGGAATGAATGGGAGCCGATAAAAATTCTTCCCGAAGGATGAACTCGGCTGATGCCCCAAATTCACAACCGTGGTTTCCCACACGAGTTTGCCAAGGTTGCGTAGTCACAACGGACCTACCAACCCTAGGAACAAACCCCAACTCAAAGCAACACGGAAGCACAACTCAAGAAGCGAAGGACTTAGGAAATCTGCGAAGTCCCGGGCAGACAGTCCGAGGTGACCGGGCGGACAGTCCACGTGGGTCTGGCGGACGGTCCGCGGGGTCACGGCGGACGATTTGATAAAGGTGCTCGAACAACCAGTATGCACCCCTCGAAATTCGGACGGTCCGTGCCCTACCCTCGGACGGTCCGTGGGTAACTCGTACCACGCGGACGGCCCGCGGTGCCTAGGCCGACGGTCCGCAAACCACTTGCAACACAAAGCAACTTTCCTGACGGATCAAACCATGAACGCGCAAGAACAAGTGATGAACTGGACGAACACCGGGCCTCGCGGACTGTCCGCGCCTACCAGGCGGACTGTCCACCAGGTGCGAACAGAGCAGCTCGAGCCCGAAAATGAGAAGTCAACCTCTTCTATCCATCCATGGATTTCCCAAACGGCTTAAGCTCTTGAGGCAAGATTTGGGGGAGATGTGAAGCGTCCCTAGGAGATGCTATACCCCAAAACATGAGACCTCAAACGAACTAAATCGCCAGGAATGGAATCGCAACCGAGCTCTACCAAAAAGCTAAGGTTCCAACCGAAATCCTTCAATCGGAGGCCAAATCCGGAGATTGAGGGGTCATGGTCAAGCACAAAGATGCACAAGACATCTATCCATGATCCCCACCAACAAATCCGAACCCAAACACCTCAGAATCGAAGGAACAAGGCGCGCACAAAAATGCAACGAAAATAGCTCGAAAAAGACAAGAAAATCACACGAGCTACAAGAAGGAAATCAACGCAACCATGAATGCTTCCATACACTCGGAGGTCAGATTCTCTACAAAACGTTGAAGAAAATCTACGCCTATGGAGCAGGGAAATGAGAAGCAGTCCGGAAGGATGGTTTGCCCAGAAACCCTAGAGCTATATATATGAGTCCCTCTGGGTTGGGCAAAAGACCAAGCTACCCCTAGTATTTAAACTTAAGATACAATCCCCTCAGGGGCAATATGGTCAAGTAGCACTCTTGTTCATCGCACGGCCACACCTTTGCTGCAGTCCGCGTCCTCCCGACGCAAGCCCTATTATCCCGGCACGTGTCTGCCGACATCGAAGCTTCTCGGCGTGCCCGGATCCCGTCTCCGCCCGCCGAGCCTCTGGTCTTTGTTTTGTGGCTCAACCAAGTAACCCGGTGGTTTTGTGGTGAACCGCCGCAAACCCCGCGTGCAGACTCCGGTCATGAGCCGCTACCCTGCACCGGCTCCGGTCGACGACTTCGTCTTGCTTTTCTTGCCACCGTGCGGCCCGCACTTGACCCCGTCCGGCCACCGGGTCCATGGAGCCGAGCCTACTTATCTCTCCACTCCTCGGAGGCCCCGCAAGGCTAAGACCTTTCGCGCCCGCTCTTCACTTGCACCAACACGAGTCAAGCTGCAACCTGCACCTACAATACTCAGCCAAGAGTCAGTCCACACCACGTTGTCAATCACTCATCACACCAGGGAGCGACCATCCACCGGTCCTCGGACGCTCCGGTCCTCAACTCCCCATTGATGAGTGCATTGACAACACACACATAGTAACCAATTCAGAGAAAAGAGAAAAAGAAAAGAAACGACTGAAAAACTCAAACAAGTGATCAAAAGTCAAACAAAAGCCAAAACAAGATCACTTGAGAGAGAAAAATTTCAGTCCCCTAAGACAAGGGTAACGGCTCGATACAACCGAGATAAAATGCTCCAAAATTGTCGATTTCTCAAGATGAGGCAAAAGGGCTCGACACCATCGGCAAAAGAGCATTACTAAAATCAGGCGCAAAGAGCTCCAAAGCACATGAATGCAAGCTCCCCCTGAACAAATGCATTGTACAAATGCAAAACTCCCCCTGGATGCAACTTTCTCCCCAAAGCAAGAATTGGGTACTATCTCTCCCCCTTGTTGGTAATGCATGAATCAAGTCTACAAATGCAAGCATGTGCTTCTCAAATAGACAAAGAACACTACAACATGCTAAAATTGAGACATAGACAAGCAAGATAGCCACAAATTTAGTACAAACATCGCCAACAAGATATATAGAGACATATAAGCATGTGACATAGCCATCATCAAAATAAAGCATTTTTCACAAAAAATTCCCTCTCATGAGCATAGGACCTAACCATGATCAAAATGAGCACAAACAACATATAACTCACAAACTTCATGCAAGGTCACAGATTCTCATCACAAGATCATCACAAACACCTACAAGCTATCTCATGTCATGTCAAAGCCACCGAGCCATGTGTCCACTTCTAAATGTGAGACTTCTCAACGGTGACCATCATGCAACGGTTTAGCACCCAAGATAAGGAAATTTAAAGCATACATGACATGGAAGCATATTTTTCAAGCACAAGCATTTCATATACCACTTTCATGATTTACAAATTAAGCATGGTACATGAAGTGCCTTTGCGGCAAAAAGAAGCTTAGGCTTCTCCACAAGGTAGCATGTAGGCTAAACATTCATGATGATAGATGGGTCTTTGACCCCAAATGAAAGAACATGGTTCCAAGCACAAATTAAGCAAGCTATAGCTATAAGTGCACAAATTTAACATGAAAGGCATTCAACTCATAAGAGAGGATCATATATAGCATTTTTACAAAAGAAAGCCATTCACAAGCACATACATCCCAAAGCTATCAAGAGCATCGCTATCCATCATATGAGCATCACTAGCAAAGTCACAATCTCATATCCAGCACATCATGGTGATCCAAGTATATAGGAGAAGCACATCTCATATGATACATATGCAGTCTATGATAGAAAGATGCAAGCATGATATGATACATAAATGAAAATGCAACATGAGTATGTACATCAAACCCCCAACCAAAGCTCAGAAAGGAAAAACAACACCAAACTCCCCTCGCAAACAGGCAAATGTAGCTTGGTCCAAAGGCTTGGTTAGGATATCGGCAAGCTGCTTTTCGGTTGGCACATGGATGAGGTCTATGTTTCCCTTCTCAATATTGTCTCTCAGAAAGTGGTACCTCACCTCTATGTGTTTGGTTCTGGAGTGAAGCACGGGGTTTTTGGCAACACTAATGGCACTCGTGCTGTCACACATGAGAGGTACATGGGAACACTCCTCACCAAAGTCACTCAGCGTGTATGTGATCCAAAGCAGCTGTGAGCAACAACTAGCGGCAGCAACATACTCGGCTTCTGTGGTAGACTGAGCTACACTAGATTCTTTGCGAGAAGACCAAGAAGCAAGCGAAGATCCCAAAAACTGGCACGTCCCTGAAGTCGACTTCCTATCGACTCAACACCCCGCAAAGTCGGCATCCGAAAACCCAAGAAGCGAAAGAGAAGAGGACGCCGAGTACCAAAGACCGAGCTCAGGAGTGTATCGAAGATACCTGAAGATCTGCTTGACGGCCTGCCGATGTGAAGTCCTCGGCGACGCCTGAAAACGAGCGCACAGACACACAGAAAACTGAATGCCCGGCCTCGTCGCTGTCAAGTACAAGAGGGAGCCGATCATGCTCCAGTACTCCTTCTGGTCCACGGGCTCTCCGTCATCGTCCGCATCCAGCGCTGTAGTCGTACTCATCGGTGTCGACAGGGGCTTCGAGTCGTCCATCTTGAACTTCTTGAGGATGTCCTTCGTGTACTTGGCTTGATGCACAAAGGTTCCCTCCTTCGCCTGCTTGATCTGAAGCCCGAGAAAGAACTGCAATTCTCCCATCATAGACATCTCGAATTCTTTGCTCATGTCCTCTGCAAACCTCGCAACCAAAGAGTGAGATGAGCCGCCAAAGACAATATCATCCACGTACACCTGAACAATTAGGATATCATCGCCCTGCCTGAGGAGAAAAAGAGTTTTATCAACCTTGCCCATCTCAAACCCCTTGCTGAACAAGAACCCCCTCAAACGGCCATACCAAGAACGGGGAGCTTGTTTCAGCCCATACAATGCCTTCCTCAGCCTATACACCTGGTGAGGAAACTCAGCACTCTCAAAGCCCGGTGGTTGCTTCACATAAACCTCTTCTTCTAAAAACCCATTCAAGAAGGCACTCTTCACTTCCATTTGGTACAATTTGAACCCTTTAGCCACGGAAAAGGCTAGAAGGATCCTAATCGCCTCCAAACGGGCTACAGGAGCAAATGTCTCCTCATAGTCTATCCCCTCCTTCTGACTATAGCCCTGAGCAACCAACCTCAATTTGTTCCTCACCACCTCACCATTCTCACCCTCTTTGTTCTTCCACGCCCATTTTGTCCCGATAGGTTTGCAATGTGGTGGTGGCTCCACCAACTCCCAAACTTGGGTTCTCTCAAAGTTCTCTAACTCCTCATGCATTGTGTTCACCCAATTAGGATCAGAGAGGGCGTGTCCAATGTCTTTCGGCTCAAAGGTAGCAACAAAAGGCGAATGAGCAAAGTGAGAAACAGTCTTGGACCTTGACTGTGTCGTACGTTCATTGATGTCGCCGATGATTCTTGAGGGAGGATGATCAACATGAACACGCCTCGGTGCCTCTCGCCTGGAGACAACCTCCCCCTCAGCTGCAGATTCCACTAGATCTTGCTGGATCGTAGTCGGTGTAGGGGCTGGGCCATCCTGCACCGTAGTCGTCGTAGTGGAAGTAGAGGGTACATGCTCGGCTGGAGCTTCATCATCACCATCATCCTCTCCAGCATCATCCTTCTCGTCCTCAAAGATCTTCTTGCCAATCTCGTCGTCACCTGCACACTCAAAAACAGATGAACTGCATGGCTGGGTCTCATCGAAGGTAATCTCGCAAGTTTCCATGACTAGGTTAGTACCAAGGTTGAGCACACGGAATGCTCGAGAATGACTCGCATAACCCAAAAAGATCCCATCGGAAGACCTCGACTCAAACTTATCAAGCCTACCCTTCTTGAGAATAAAGCACCAACAACCAAAAGCCCTGAAATGGCTCACTCTAGGTGCTCGCCCGTGCATGAGCTCATAGCACGTCTTGTTCAAGAAGGCCCTAAGAAAAATCCTGTTCCAAACATGGCACGCGGTATTCACCACCTCAGCCCAATATCTCCTCGGAGTCCTATGCTCATCGAGCATCGTCCGAGCCATCTCACAAAGGGAACGATTTTTCCTCTCAACCACACCATTCTGACAAGCCACATAGGGAGAAGAGAATTGATGTTCGAGACCCAAATCACGACAAAAGGTTTCGAAACGAGAGTTTTTAAATTCAGAGCCATTGTCGCTACGGATAGCTCGAATGGCATCTCCATTCCTCCAATTCTTCAACCTCAAGATTAGATCCCGCACAAAACCAAACGTCTCCCCCTTGTCAGCCAAAAAGAAGACCCAAGCATAGCGAGAATAGTCGTCCACTATCACCAAGACATACCATTTCCCACCCGCCGAGCACACACGAGCTGGACCAACCAAGTCCATATGGAACAGCTCGCATGGCCTCTCTGTCATAACGGATGTCAGAGGCGGGTGAGAGGTGGCGACCATCTTACCATGCCTACACAGAGCACATACCAAGTCCTTTTGGTATCTCAACTTAGGCAATCCTCGGACCAAAACTAGCCCACTCAAGCGTGACAACAAGTCAAAACTCAAGTGACCTAGTCTCCTATGCCATTTCCAAAGCTCCGCCGAAACACCAGCAACCAAACAACGAGAAGAGCCAACCCACTGAGAAAAATCGGCTCTGAAAATCTGACCCTCGGGATTGATCGTGCACACAAGATCACCTCGAGAATCCAAAACACGCGAAGCGCCCATTTTGAAACGGACCTCAAAACCCTCATCAAGAAGCTGGAAAACCGAAAGAAGATTGTACCCCAAAGACTTGACAAGAGAAACACGCCTAAGAGTCACAGACTCGCTCACCTTCACCGTGCCCACTTAAAGCACTCTACCTTTCCCACTATCCCCAAAAGTGATGTACTCTTTGGTCATCACCAGGGTGAGGCTGGAGAACCACCTTCGATATCCGGGGATGTGTCGAGAGCAACCGGAGTCGATCAACCAAAAGCCCTCCAAGCCTCCCACCTGCAAATCAAAAACAAGAGCGAGAGTGAGCAAACGACTCAGCACTGTGGTTAATACAAAATGAATCAAACCAGTGCCGTGCCATTTGCTCAAAGGTGGGGTTAGCAAAATCCATCCTATCTCCCCTAGGTGGAACACCCCCACGTCCCCTTGGAGGACTACGCGTACCACGAGGTGGAGACCGTGGCCCATAGCTTCTCTGGGACCTAAAACTGTGATCGTTCCCCCATACTCGTATTGGCCACGAGCGAAGGAACGTCCAGCAAACTCACCACGCCCAAACCCAACACGCCTACCACCATCTCTATGTGGTGGCTCACCTCGAGGCACAAACTCACGCCTCTCCCGAGGGTAAATGGTACGAACCACACCCTCGCCCCTTGGCACCAACCTAGGCTCAGGCACACCACGAGAAGGGCGGTACCAGTCCTTGTTGGCCATCTCCCTAGCCAACCTCTCCTCACGCTTCCTCCTGAAGCAAAACTCTGCTAGGTGCCCATCCCTCCCACAATGCTCACAATGGCAGGGTTTTGGTTTTGGCTTTGGTTTTGGGCTCTCTTTGGGCTCTGGCTTCTCCTCACTCGGTTTCTCTCCCTTCTTCCCAAAGAACTCATTCCCCAAGTCACTCTTGAACTTGATGGGTTTCTGAAAGTTGTCTGTGTGTGGAGGAAACACGGGTGGAGCTGGGGTTATGTCTAGTCGGTTCCTAAGAGGGTTTGGCTTAGGAGCATAGTCATTTTTGTGGTAGGTTTTTGGTGGTTCTGGGATATCTCCGATCTTCCCCTCATTCTCACCACTTCCCTCACCAACCTTATACGCCCTAAGCGCTTGCCCACCATAGCGCTTGTATGCCTCAATCATCATCTTGAGCTGAGGCTCATGACCAGACAACCAACCCATCATCTTCCTCAACTCATCATCCTCATCCTGCAAACGATCACAAAAGTGTGCAAGCTCCAAATTCTTCACAGCATTTACTTCACAAGTAGAGCATGATGTAGGAATAGGAGCTTTCAAAGCAGCTTCTAGAGATCTAGCATAAGCAGCAAATTCATCTAGTTTCTCATGCAAAACAGGACAAGAAGTGCAAGCACCAAGCAAGGAGGGCCTAGATTTCATCTCATCTAGCTCAACCCTAAGCACATCTAGTTCCTCGACCTTGGAGGCATATGTTTCCTTAAGCAGAGTCAAATCACCAAGGAAAACAGAACAATCAGTGCATTCAGGTTCATTAGTCACAATAGGAGCAGACTTAAGAGAATCTATTTGAGCCCTAACATCAACAAGCAAAGACTCTAGCTGAACCACCTTCTCCTTAGCCTCTCCAAGCAAAGACCTATACTCCCTCTTCTCCTTGTTGGTCTTTCTAAGCACATCATCACGGTTGTCAAGCAATTCATTCAACCTAGCATTCTCCGCTACCAAGAAGGATGGATCATTGTTTACCTCATCCTCGGAGTTCGAGTCGTCCCTGTTGCTCTTCTTGCTTGCGAAGCTATGTGCGATGCCGCAGAAGCCTTGGTGGCGAAGCACAGGCCGTTAATGTTCTTGCTTGACCGCTTGCCCTTGTGCCGGTTCTCATCTTCATCACTTGAGCTCGATGAAGAGTAGAAGGAGCTCGAGTCGATGTCGCTCGCTCCGGCAACCATCGCTCGCTCCTTCTTCTTGTGACCACCACTCCTCCTCGGCCTTCGCTCGGACTTGTTCTTGCCCTTGCGGTCGTCCCTCGAGCGGTGCTTGTGGTCGGTCCTCGGACAGTGCTTGTGCTCGGGCTTGACCTCCATGGCTTCCGGGCACTCAGCGATAAAGTGCTTGTGCTTCCCGCACCAGTAGCTCAAGCCTGAGCTCCTCCGAGCGTTCTTCCGGTTCGTGTACATGCGCTCGAACCTTCTGCTCAGCAACGCGAGATCCTCCTCTCCTCGCACGTGAAACTCCTCATCTGGCATGGACACAAGACAAGACAAAGAGAACTTTCTCGAAGACATGTTAGCGTTAGTCCATGATCCAGAAACGAGAGCCAGACTATGAGGGTCAGTCGGGTTCTCGATCTTTGCACACACCCCACGGTCCACCTCGGACGACTTGAGCTTGGAGAACAGCTCGTCCACCGTGAGGGTCTCATACTTCTCCGACTCAAGAATGGCCTCGACCTTCTCACTCCACACGGTACGATCCAGAGAGTGCAGGAGCTTGATAGCCCTGTCATGATCATCGTACGGGAGCACAACCACATTAGCCCTCATGTTGTTCACAATCACCATGAACCGCTGGAACATGGCATCTATGGACTCACCGGGGAGATGAGTGAAGTTCTCGTACCCTCTCCGGTAGGTCGCAAATAGCCGAGCCTGAACCTGAGCGTTTCCAATGTGAGCATTCTTCAGCTGCTCCCAAACCCTGCACGCCAAGTCCTCTGTCTGAACCCGATCGAATTCGAATTGACATAGAGCACGGTACAAGTAGTCGACCGCCTTGTTGTTGGCGTTGAACATGTCCCTCGATCCTGGAGCAAGAAAGTTCACAGGATGAACATAAGCTGTGTTTACCATGACATCCCAAAGGATCTGACCCTTGCCGCGGAGGAAAGCAACCATCCGCCTCTGCCACATCTGGTAGTTCTTACCATCAAAGAGTGGAGGACCCGAACCCCGTTCCTGGTACGCAATCTTTGGATCTTAGACTGTTTAGAATCACGAAGATCCGTAACCGGCTCTGATACCAATTGAAGGAGCGATTAGGCGACCAGAGAGGGGGGAGTGAATAGGAGCCGATAAAAATTATTCCCGAAGGATGAACTCGGCCTATGCCCCAAATTCATAACCGTGGATTCCCACACGAGTTTGCCAAGGTCTCGTAGTCACAACGGACCTACCAACCCTAGGAACAAACCCCAACTCAAAGCAACACAGAAGCGCAACTCAAGAAGCGAAGGACACAGGCAATCTGCGAAGTCCCGGGCGGACAGTTCGAGGTGACCGGGCGGACGGTCCGCGTGGGTCTGGCGGACGGTCCGCGGGGTCACGGCGGACAGTCCGAAAAAGGTGCTCGAACAACCAGTATGCACCCCTCGAAATTCGGACGGTCCGTGCCCTACCCTCGGACGGTCCGTGGGTAACTCGTACCGCGCGGACGGTCCGCGGTGCCTGGGTGGACGGTCCGCAAACCCCTTGCAACACAAAGCAACTTTCCCGACGGATCAAACCACGAACGCGCAAGAACAAGCAATGAACTGGACGAACACCGGGCCTCGTGGACTGTCCGCGCCTACCAGGCGGACTGTCCGCCAGGTGCGAACAGCGCAGCTCGAGCCCGAAAACGAGAAGTCAACCTCTCCTCTCCATCCATGGATCTCCCAAACGGCTTAAGCTCTTGAGGCAAGATTTGGGGGAGATGTGAAGCGTCCCTAGGAGATGCTATACCCCAAAACTTGAGACCTCAAACGAATTAAATCGCCGGGAATCAAATCGCAACCAAGCTCTACCAAAAAGCTAAGATTCCAACCGAAATCCTTTAATCGGAGGCCAAATTCGGAGATTGAGGGGTCATGGTCAATCACAAAGATGCACAAGACATCTATCCATGATCCCCACCAACAAATCCGAACCCAAACACCTCAGAATCGAAGGAATAAGGCGCGCACGAAAATCCAACGAAAATAGCTCGAAAAAGACACAAAAATCACACGAGCTACAAGAAGGAAATCAACGCAACCATGAATGCTTCCATACACTTGGAGGTCAGATTCTCTACAAAACGGTGAAGAAAATCTACGCCTATGGAGCAGGGAAATGAGAAGCAGTCCGGAAGGATGGTTTGCCCAGAAACCCTAGAGCTATATATATGAGTCCCTCTGGGTTGGGCAAAAGACCAAGCTACCCCTAGCACTTAAACTTAAGATACAATCCCCTCAGGGGCAATATGGTCAAGTAGCACTCATCTTCACCGCACGGCCACGCGTTTGCCGCAGTCCGCGTCCTCCCGACGCAAGCCCTGCGATCCTGCCACGTGTCCACCGGCATCGAAGCTTCTCGGCGCGCCCGGATCCCGTCTCCGCCCGCCGAGCCTCCGGTCTTGGTTTTGTGGCTTAGCCAAGTAACCTGGCAGTTTTGTGGTGAACCGCCGCAAACCCCGCGTGCAGACTCCGGTCGAGAGCCGCTACCCTGCACCGACTTCGGTCGACGACTTTGTCTTGCTTTTCTTGCCACCGTGCGGCCCGCACTTGACCCCGTCCGGCCACCGGGTCCATCGAGCCGAGCCTACTTGCCTCTCCACTTCTCGGAGGCCCCGCAAGGCTAAGACCTTTCGCGCTCGCTCTTCACCTGCACTAACACGAGTCAAGCTGCAACCTGCACCTGCAATACTCAGCCAAGAGTCAGTCCACACCACGTTGTCAATAACTCATCACACCAGGGAGCGACCATCCACCGGTCCTCGGACGCTCCGGTCCTCATCGTGGCAACTGCGGAAGCTGGAACCTCAGAGGCCCGACCTAATCGGTACCTTGACGACATCTCAGAGGACGAAGAATCAGCCAATGCACCCGTAGACGAGACTACTGAAGCCAAGAACGCCCGGCGCGACCGCAACAGGAAGCGAGCAGATTGACGCCGGCGGCTCTGGGAAGCTCTCCCCATCCGGAACCTCAACGAGGCTCTCGACGAAGTCACCAACCGAGTCCATACAACCCCTAAGCAATGCCTCATATCCATCAACAGGATAGCTCGATCAGCTCAGGGGCATCGTGCCGGCGAACTCATTGCCAAACTCGCTGAGGATGCCTACTTCATGCGGGTCAACAAAAGGGTTGCCGGAGCCGGAAATCACGAAGCCACTAGTCGCAGCCACACTCCAGTAGAAGTTGGACCTGACCGCGTCCGTGGTGAACACCAGCCGACCCCCAATCGCTCTAGAGCCTCTTGGGGAGGACCCTCACAAGGCAGCGCCAGCGGTGGCGGCGGTGGCGGCGGAGGTAGCAGCGGTAGCTCCTCCCATGGCGCCAGTAGAAGAGGCGGTGGCTGCGGCGATCGCGGAGGCCGATGCCACGCGAACAGCCACGCCACCGGCAACGAACGTGGTGGCTACGACACCTGCCGTAGGATCGACGAGATACGCCGCAGCAAGAAGACTACCAACGTTAGCGGCAGCGACGGCTTCCCCGCCTACTCTTCACGACTTCGCGCTCTGCTTCTTCCCTAGAAGTTCAAACCTCTTGGGATCACCAAGTACGATGCGAAGCAAGATCCAGTTCAGTGGCTCAGGTGCTATGCGTTGGCCATTGAGAATGCTGGTGGCGACAACGACACCAAGTGTCTCTACTTCCCCTTCTGTCTGGACTAGGCTCCACTCACATGGCTCGAGTCGCTCGACAAGAACTCGATCGGCGAGTGGGACCAGCTGAAGGTGCAGTTTACCAGCAACTTCGCGGGCACCATGGGACGCTCAGGTACTCGCATGGACCTGGCGATGGTCAAGCAGGAACAAGGCGAGACGCTCCGCCAGTACATACGCTGCTTCTTCGACAAGCGTGCGACCGTAGTCGACGTCGCCGACAAAGAAGTCATCGACTGCTTCCAAGACGGCCTCTATCACCATCGCACCTTCGAAGACTTTGGTCGTCGCCGCCCAAGTTCAATCACAAAGCTCAAGGACATGATTACTTCATCGGCCGATGAGGAGGACAAGGCCAACGCCAAGTACGACTCCAACCGCGGCAAGAGCAAGAACAACACGGGCGGCAACAACAACAACAACAAGGACCAAGGGGGTCGCAACAACAACAACAATAACAACTACTCGGGTCCTAACCGCAAGCGCAAGCTAGACAACACAGTCGCGCCGTACAGTGCCCTGCGAAGGACAGCTCCAAGAAGACCTCCGGCGGCATCAAAGACTTGCTCAAAGAGACGTGTCCGTGGCATCTAGACGGGAACCACACAACCGACCAGTGCTACCAGCTCCGGCGAGCACTGAAAGATGTCCCTGAGCCACGACACCCTCACGACAAGAAGGGCAAGAAAAAAGTCGACGAAGACAACGGCGACTTCCAAGAACCCGACAAGACGGTGAATGTCCTCTTCGGCGGACTACCCACCAAGCGATCTCAGAAGCTCACCCTCTGAGAAGTCTTGAACATTGAGCCAGCGGTGCTGACACCTCTAAGGTGGTCGGAGGTACCCATTACCTTCTCCCGCGTGGATCAATGGACAAGCTTCTCTGAACCGGGATGTTTCCCACTCGTCCTGAAACCAGTAGTCGTGGGCTCCAGACTCAACAAGGTACACATCGACGGTGGAAGCAGACTCAACGTTCTGTTCACCAAGACATTGAAGAAGATGAAGCTCGACATCACCGGCATGCTCACCAAGAGCACGTCGCCCTTCTACGGCATCGTCCCAGGCAATGCGGCTATACCACTTGGTTCAGTGGTTCTGTCAGTTACCTTCGGGACAAGGGAGAATTACCGCACCGAGTACATCAAGTTCGAGGTTGTGGACTTCGAAACCTCCTACCACGCCATCCTCGGCAGACCAGCTCTTGCCAAGTTCATGGCGATTCCTCACTACGTGTACTTGGTACTCAAAATGCCCAGTCCTGCCGGAGTACTCGCGCTGCAAGGGGACTTGAAGATTTCCTATGACTGTGACACCGAAGCCGTGGAACTCGCAGCAACCAATCAAGTACCCAATGCAATGATGGAGATCTTTGCTGCATCCAAGAAGCTCGCACCAACCGAACTCAAGATACCCGAGAAGACCGACACCTCCAACAAACCTCAGCCAACAAAGGAAGTACAGGTGAAGGCCATCGACCTCGGGACCGGCGACAGCAGCAAGACTACCATGATTGGTGCGGGGCTCGATCCTAAATAGGAAGACGCGCTCGTCAGCTTCTTTCGGGCCAACCGAGACATCTTCGCATGGAAGCCAGTGGACATGCCAGGTGTGCCCAGGAGGCTGATCGAGCACTCAGTCAATGTCGATCCTAAAGCTACCCCCAAGCGACAACATCTCCGCCGTTTCGCCGACGACCGACGGGACGCCATCAAGAAGGAACTCACCAAACTACTCGTGGCTAGCTTCATTCGAGAAGTCTTCCATCCTGAGTGGCTCGCCAACCCCGTCCTCGTCCGCAAGAAGAACCCCAACGAGTGGAGGATGTGCGTCGACTACACTGACCTCAACAAGCACTGCCCTAAGGACCCCTTCGGGTTGCCGCGGATCGATCAAGTCATCGACTCTACGGCGGGCTGCAACTTACTCTGCTTCCTCGACTACTATTCCGGCTACCACCAGATTGCAATCAAGGAAGAAGACCAGGAGAAGACCGCGTTCATCACCCCGTTCGGCGCCTACTGCTACACGGTGATGTCGTTTGGGTTGAAGAATGCCGGTGCTACCTACCAACGAGCTATCCAGGCCTGCTTCAAGGAGCAGCTCAACAAGAACATCGAAGCCTATGTGGATGATGTGGTCATCAAGACCAGAAACTCTGACATGCTCATCGCCGATCTTGAAGAGACTTTCGCGTCTCTGCGAGAGCACCAGTGGAAGCTCAACCCCAACAAGTGCGTCTTCGGCGTACCCTCAGGGAAACTACTCGGCTTCATCATTAGCCACCGCGGCATCGAAGCCAACCCTGAGAAGATCTCCGCCATCATCAACATGAAAGCTCCAACCTGCATCAAGGATGTCCAGAAGCTCACAGGGTGCATGGGGGCCCTCAACAGATTCATCTCGAAGCTCGGAGAATGGGGACTACCCTTCTTCAAGCTACTCAAGCACCAAGAGATGTTCGCGTGGACCGCGGAGGCTGACCAAGCTTTGACGCAGCTCAAGGACTTCCTGTCCAAGCCACCGATCCTCACGGCTCCTCGCAAACAGGAGCAGCTACTGCTCTACCTCGCTGCAACTACTCATGTGGTCAGTACTGCCATCATCGTCGAGCGGCAAGAAGAAGGCCACGCCTACCCAGTCCAGCGACCATTCTACTTCGTCAGCGAGGTCCTGCCCGAGTCCAAGGCACGGTATCAACCGGTCCAGAAGCTACTCTACGCAGTACTCATCACCTCGCGGAAGCTACGACACTACTTCCAGGAGTACTCGATCACCGTCATCACTGACTACCCGCTCGGCGATATACTCCGCAACCGAGATGCAACTAGGAGAATCTCCATGTGGGCGGTCGAGCTTGGCACCCTCAACATCGACTTCAAGCCACGCACCACTATCAAGTCTCAAGCACTAGACGACTTCATGGCAGAGTGGCGGGAGAATCAACTACCCACACCAACAGAGCGACCAGAGCATTGGGTGATGTACTTCGACGGCTCACTCAAGCTCGAGGGCACGGGCGCAGGGGTCCTCCTGATCTCTCCAAAGGGTGAACAACTCAAGTACGTCCTGCAGATCTTCTGGAAGGTCTCAAACAACGAAGTCGAGTATGAAGCTTTGCTACATGGGCTCTGACTCGCAATTTCACTGGGCATCAAGCGGCTACTAGTTTACGGCAACACTGCTGTGGTTATCAACCAAGTCAAGGACTCCTGGGACCGCAACAAGGAGAACTTGGACGCCTACTGCCTAGAAGTCCGCAAGCTCGAGAACAAGTTCTATGGTTTCGAGTTTCACCACGTCGTCCGCGACAGCAACGTCGCAGCGGACGTCCTGTCGAAGCTTGGCTCTACTCGCGCTCAAGTACCTGCTGGAGTCTTCGTCCACGAGCTTCATACGCTGTCCATACCGGAGCCGACACCAACGACCACCTGGGCCATCACAGCCCAGTCAGGAGGTCATGATGATCGACGTGGACTGGAGACAACCCTTTATCGACTACATCCATGAGCAGAAGGTTCCCTCTGATAAGAACGAGGCAGAACAACTCGTCCTTCGAGCCAAGACCTACGTACTAGTCGGGGACAAGCTCTACAGGCGGGGTGCGACTTCTGGAGTACTCATGAAGTGCATACCCCGGGAAGAAGGCAAGGACATCTTGGAGGAGATCCACAAGGGTGTTTGCGGCAACCATGCGTCCTCTTGCACGCTGGTGAGCAAAGCTTTCCGCCGAGCTTTCTACTAGCCCAGGGCTCTGGGCGACGCTGAAGAACTCGACAGGAAGTGCCAAGGATGCCAATTCTTTGTCAAGCAGCAACACATCCCGGCCTACAAGCTAGTCACCATACCGCCAACCTGGCCCTTTGCCTGCTGGGGGCTCAACATGCTGCGCCAAGAGGATTCAACAAGGTTCTGGTGGCCATCGACAAGTTCACCAAGTGGATCGAAGTCAAGCCAGTCACCTGCCCAAAGGCCGACAGAGTACTCGACTTCTTGGATGAACTCATGCATCGCTACAGGCTTCTCAATCGCATCATCACAGACTTGGGTTCCAATTTCAACAACCATCAGTTCTAGGAGTACTGCAAGAACAGCGGGATAGACGTCCGATATGTCTCAGTCGCCCACCCGTGCGCTAACGGCCAGGTGGAGCGCGCCAACGGGATGGTACTCGACGCCCTCAAGAAGCGGTTGCACGACGCAGCCAACACCAAAGGAGGCAAGTGGATCAAGGAACTACCCAATGCACTCTGGGGGCTTCGTACTCAACCTACCAAGCCAACAGGGTAGTCGCCCTACTTCCTGGTCTACGGCTCCGAAGCCATTCTACCCGCCGATGTGATGTGGGAATCCCCGGCAGTAGAACAATATGACGAAGGCATCTCAGAAGACAGTCGACGGGTTGACATCGATAGCCTCGAAGAAGCCCGCTGCGCCACCCTCGTCCAGTCAGCAAGGTACCTAGAGGGTATCCGATGCTACCATGATCGCAACGTCAAGGAACGCTTCTTCAACGTCGGCGATCTAGTTCTCCGTCGCATTCAGAACACGGATGGACTACACAAGCTTAGCTCGCCTTGGGAAGGTCCCTTCTCAATCTCCAAGGTGATTGGACCGGGCTCCTACCGTCTTCAGACACTTGAAGGCGACGACATCAGCAACTCGTGGAACATTGACCAGCTATGTCGCTTCTACGCGTAGTCGCTCGACTACCTAGCCCCACAAGTCCAGCCTATACGGCTACTAACGGACTCCTCACTGTAAGCGGCCTATCGGTCCTAGCACTAGTCTACGGACTACTTCTACCCAGGATCCAGCATTAATGGCTACTAATGGATCTTGGGCTGCACATAGCCTAAGGGCTTTGGCGGTGGTCTACGGACCATGTACTCTTTCGATCCAGCTACAATGGCTACTAACGGATCTCTAGCTGTAAGTGGTCCAAGGACCCTAGTAATTACTTAGCCGTAGGTGGCCTATGGGTCCTGGCGACTTCATACTTGTAACGGCCCTGGCCATCCAGGTGTACTTTTTCCTCAGTAATAAAGATCGATTCTACTCAACTTGTTTACTGTACTAGACGGTTTCTACCGAGTACTACTACTCACTACCCCTTCAACGGCTTGGTACTCCGCAAGCTTCGATGCAAGCTGCGGCAACGAGTACCTATCACAGCATAGAAGTGGATCAACTTCAATCATACTCAAACAAGTTCTTAACTAATTTGTTTGTCTTACATCAACTACAGTGAGATTCAGAGAAACTTGCCTCGCCGTCATCGTGGTCGTTGCCAGAGTCAGAGATGAGGCAGACACTTGTGCTCGTAGACGTGAGGCAGGCGCCTCGCCCACTTCGCTGCCCTCTCGCCGGCACGCTCCTCCTTGCCATTGCTTGGACCCGCGTCGAAACCCGAGAGGATCCAGTCGAGGACCCTCGTCTCCGGCATTGGGTTCACTCCACCGCCGCTTGGCCCCTCTATGGCGCTCATCGTCGTCTCCCTCTTCGTCGCCATCTCGCCAGCACGCGCGCGGATCCAGTTGCGGCACCGCTTCGCGTTCCGATTCTCCTCCATCCCGGGTGCGCGGGGTCATCCGCTGCTTGGCCCCTCGCCGGCGCTCATCGTCGTCTCTGTCTCCACGCCTCCTCTCACCCCAGTGAGAAATGAGGAAAGCGTCGTGTGCTGCACTTTTTTTTAAGGAAAGTGCTACGCTTATCCATTGAGAAAGAAGAAGGGGAGACGGAATGGGCCGGGGCGGTTGAATATTCATTTTGCAAAATGGATAGTCACTGCCGACGCGGGTTAGCAAACCCACGTCGCTTTGTTGGCTGGTGCGCGGACGGGCAACGGTTACCTTCTTTATACTAGGCTACTGACGCTGACGCGTGGGCCCGACACTTTTTAATTTGAAATGACACTTGCTTCCCTCAAAAATTAGGGCCCATAAATCAGCACCTAAAAATTAATAAAAATACGAACAATTCATAGTTTTTTTTTGAGAATCGAACAACTCATAGTTGGGCATTTGGTATTTGAATAAAATATGAACTGTCACACGTCTCCTTGTGACCACATGTCTCTTTTGTGGCCAAGAGCTCTCCTAAGCGTACATGGGTTCCGAGGCGCGTGACCGGCCGCCTGACGGTTCCCAGTCTTGTCAATATAAATCCCCGGCCGGCCAAGAACTTCGTCAACCGCAGCACCATGAAAACCCCAGCACCACCGTCTCAGGTCACCAGAAAGTGAATCCAAGAGCTTCTTCTTGCTCAAGCACACGCATGGCATCGTCAAGCGAGCCGTCCAGGAAGCGGGGGAGGGAGGAGGATGATGACGACGAAAGCCGCCGCCGTCGGCTCATCAAGGAGGGGACGACACTGGCACCCGAGGAGCCTGAGGAGGTGCTGCCACCCCCGGTCGACGAGCCCGAGGAGGTGCCGCCGCCCCCGCCTGAGGAGGCGCCGGCACCGCAGCCCGTGGAGGCCGTTTCTGCTCCTGCACTAACTGCTGACGAAGCCACTTGGTCAGTCAACTTGTTCCGCGAAGCTTTCAACAGGCTTCGACGGCTGGCCCTTCATCTCGGGGTCCCAGTACCCAATGATCCGCTGTAGAGGACCGTGAAGGATTACGCCTTCAAGATCCATATCTTGGCTGGGGACCTTGAGAGAGGCGTGCTCGCCCCCGTCGACGACGACGGTGGCGACGATGGCAGCCTCGACGGCTCTGGCTCCGGCTCCGACTCCGACTCCGACGGTGGGGCTCCTCCGGCGGCGACTACCTCTGCTTAATTAATTTGTTCCTCTATTAATGTGTTCCTCCTGTGTGTTTGTTGATCTTGTGATGAACTAGTAGATCCTCTGTTAATGTGTTCCTCCTATGTGTTTGTTGAACTTGTGATGAACTAGTAAATCTAAGAGACGCGAGTAGATCAATCTATGTCTCCTATAACGCATTGCAATGTCTATGGCAGCAGCTTACAATGAATTGCAGTGTCTATGGCAGCAACTTACAATGAATTGCAATGTGTATGCCAGAAGTTTGTTACTCTGTTTGTGTCATTATATGGCAGCAGTTTACAATGAATTGCAATGTGTATGCCAGAGTTATGCCAGAAGTTTGTTACTCTGTTTGTGTTAATCCGTGTCTCCTTTGCCTCGTGCTGCAATGAAATGTCAGCACAGATGAATTGATGAATTTTGTGATGTGTGACACATTAAGATTTGTGACCCAATTGTCATTCCATCCATTCATCATTCATAGATTTAAGTTTGTCATCTGTGACAAATTTTTTATTCTTCATCCACACAGATGAAGCAAAAGCACCACTTTTAACATCAGAATTACTTCTTTGCAGCATACATCCCAAGTAAACATCCGAATACTACACAAACAACAACCACAATAATCAAGTTAATCTTCCAGATCACATTGTCCATCTTATCCTCCAGTGCTTTCTTCCTCTGCTTGTCCTCCAGTGCTTGCCTCTGCTCGCCACTCACAATTTGACATTCCACTGAATCAACTACTTCATCGACCGCGTCTGCCCAGTTCGACGGTCGAAAAACAATGATGCCAACATCCTTCAGCATCTGGAGATACTCCTTGTGGAAACGATAAAATCCACAATTCTTGGTGTACTGTAGAATCAAAAGCACATAAGAACCCTAACTTAGATTTGGGAGACACAGCAGACTACTCACCGAGTTCCTTGCACACTTGAAATAAAGACGGTCGTGGTTTTCACCTTCCTTCTGCATTCGCCCCTCCACCACCCGAGCCATACCACAGTCCAGGCAAGGGACCAGTGGAAAGCCGCTTAGCTCACCGACTGGATCCAAGCCGATGGAGTGATTGCGGCTGCTCCGGCAACCTTGAACCCTGCTCCTCGCACGTGCACCTCCAGACGAATCGGCGTAGTGCGACATGTGTGCGACGGCGGGGAAGGACGGGCGGGCGGCGGCGGTGGAGCTCAGATCGGGGAAGAAGAAGGGGGCCGGGGTCGGGGCCAGGGCCGGGGCGTATGGATATTCATTCAGCCAGGGGCATTTCGGACAATGGAGCACTGGTTGGCGACGAGGGTTAGTGTACTAGCGTCGCCGGGGCGGATGCAAATTCATTCGGCCAGCGACATTTCGGACAATGGAGCACTTGTTGGCGACGAGGGTTAGTGTACCAGCGTCGCCGGGGCGGATGCATATTCATTCGATTAGGGGCATTTCGGACAATGGAGCAGTTATTGGCGATGCGGGTTAGTATTCTCGCATCGCCTTTGTCGGTCGGGTAGGCAACGGTTATCTTTTTTTATATAGGCTTCTGACGCTGACGCGTGGGCCCGACACTATTTTTTCTGAATTGAAACTTGCTTCCCTCAAATATTAGAGCCCATAAACAGCACCAAAAATTTCATAAAAAATATGAAAATTCATAGTTGGTAATTTAGTATTTGAATAAAATATCAACAGTCACACTTGTTTAACCAAATTTTCTTAAAATTAGATTTTTTATCTCTTGTTTACGATATAATAATTATAATAACATCTTAGTTTGTTCTAAAAATTCTACAAATTGACTTGGCAACATGATTTAGGTCCCTAAGCTTGTCTACAAAAATTCAAATGGTTTTGAAAACGGAAGATTATACTTGTTTACAAATAGTTTCTTAGAATGTTACTTCAACATTCAAGTTTTCCACACTTTAAAACATGTTCGAACTCATATGCATTTGAAATTTTAACATAACCTTGTGTTCACCAGAAGATTATGAAATGCAAAGTTTCAATAGTAATGGTTGTGTAAAACAAATATTAGTTCTATGTTGTACTTATAAGGAACAAGATAAGGCATATGAACAACATCCAAGAAATGGAATTACATATGAAAAAATGTCATAAATGAATAGATGTTGATTTTAGAAAAAATCAGAAACAAATATCATCAAATTTGGATTACGGATGACGGAGAAATACGTGATACAAAATTTGATTGCAGATTAAAAGGGGAAAAGCAAATTGTTCTTCATTCGAATAGACCTGGCCCTGCTCCTTCATTGGCGACGGGTGGTTGTTAATCAGCGTATCATTTGCGCATCCGAACCTTTTTAATAAACGCTCCGCCCCGCCTTCCGCCTTCTATCCCCTTCTCCGGCTTCCGCCTTCCTCGTCTCCGTCGCAGCCTTGTCTCCGTCGCAGGGATGGCCCGCGACTCTAGTGGGAGGTTCTGCAAGGAGGAGGCCCCGCGGCCACGTCCCCGTCCGTCTTCCTCGGTGCAGTCCGCCGCCCCCGCCAAAAGAGTGAGGTTTCACGGTGACGAAGAGGAGCCGTCCCAGCGCGGCGCCCCCGTGCGTCTTCCTCGACGCTCCATGAAAGAGGCCGGTTCTTCCTCGGACCGGGGGAGAAAGCCGTACATGCGCGCAAGGGCCAAGTTGGCGGACTCCAACGACGCCCGCCATGGAGAGGCAGAGTTTTTTTCCTCGACGTGAAGGAAGAAGCGGTCCACACACATTAAGGTAAGCGCGGACTCCTCCGGCCACGACCCGGGCAGAAGAGTGGTGGTAGACCTCATCTCTGGCGATGACGACTCCGACAACAACTCTGGCAACAGCTCCGGCAACAACTCTGGTGACGACTCTGGCAACAACTCCGGCGATGATTCTGAAGACCATGAGGCAAGTTCTGAAACCATCACGCATGATTTGTCCTTGTACCTTCACATCTTCACTGATCAATTGTTCTAATGCATCAATTTCCAATTGTTGTAGGAAGTTGCTGCACATGACATTGACAGGATTTGGACTGAAATCAACAAGCTCAAGGAATCGGCTGAAGAGAAGCAGGCAAGTTTTGAAACCAATTAGAGCTAAACAGCTTTCTCGTAAGAAGTTACAACTGTTATGAAGCTTGCATCAATATAATTTTCCTTTGTTTTAGGAACGTGCTGTTACTCGGGATGACATAGACTACATCTGGAAAGAAATCGACAAGCAGGATGAACAGCTTAAAGCCGTACAAAAGAGGCAGGAGATTGAACTTCTAAAGAAGAATGCTGAGCTGGCAGAAAGAGTTGCAAAACTAGAGACAAGGATAGCTGAACTTGAGGCAGCAGCACAAAAGAAGCCATCTAGCTAACTAGTTCCCTTGTAGCTATAATCTAGTTTGGTGATGCGCCCAGCTGATGCAGTCTTATTTTGATGATGTGCCCTGCAGATGCATGTCAGATGTGAATATGTTTGTTATGAGTTAGTTTGCTTGGTGATGTGAACTTGTGATGCATGTCATATGTGAACATGTGATGTGATGCTATATCAACAGTCACACTTGTTTGCTTGGTGATGTGAACTTGTGATGCATGTCATATTAGAGCCCATAAACAGCACCTAAAAATTCGTAAAAAGTACAAAAAATTCATAGTTGGTAATTTAGTATATGAATAAAATATCAACAGCCACACTTGTTGAACCAAATTTCTTAAAATTAGATTTTTTTATCTCATGTTTATGATATAATAGCAGAGTAGTACTTGACTAGAGTACATTACTCGTTTTAAGGCCCACACAAGCCCACTCGCGCTAGGTTAGTAGGGAAGGACGCCTCCCTCATGCAGTCTCCTCCCACTCTCCCCTCGCGCCACCACCGCCGCTTTCTCCCCCTCACCTTCGTCCCCCTCACCTCCCCCACGCCGCGACACACACTACACCCCTTCGCTGAGACGTGCGCCACACCACGCTCGGCGCGATGCGCGCCACACCTCTGGCAGCGAGATCTGGAGGAGAAGGGACCCAGCAGCGGCGACGACGACGACGACTAGGAGGAGGAGGGATCCAACCACGAGGTCGACGCGAGGACGAGGACGTGGCGGCGAGCAGGCAGCGACGAGGAGTAGAGATCCCTCCACTCCGACAGTGACAAGGTCAGTGGCGAATCTAGGATTTGAGTTTATGGTATGCCGCTCTAAAAATGTCTTATACAATTCGGTAAATCCATTCTACCAACTCGGTAATAATTGTAAAATTAACAACAATTCAGTAATAACTGTAAAATTAACAACGTAATTTGGTATATTTGCTCGAGTTTATGCAATTAGGCCAAGCAAGCGTATGCAGCACACATGCGTTCAGATAATCAAGTATACAACATATGCGTGCGTATGCTTTTCTTTTTATATAAATGCGTATAAATATACTTGTACTTTTGGTAATTGCAGGGTATGCTGAGGCTCCTTTGTATAAGTACATGTGGACATACTTAGCTGTTGATGGTATACATACTTAGCATTTCCCTTTAGATTGACTCTTATATTTGGTTTTGCTCTTGTTCCTATGTACATCTGCACATTCTCTCCAAGTTGAATAAGTACCTCATCAGCAACAGAGGTAGCCTGCATCTTCCTCTTTAAAATGGTAAGGTCGCATTGCCTGAACTAATTTTTTGGTTACTGAATTTGCATTTATGTTAATGGTTTACCAAGAACCAATGATATTACAGTGGGCTAAAGTAGTTACTGTAATTGTTTTCTTATGTGTTTTCTCATGCTTAGCTGCTAAGCATGGTTAACTAAAAATGTGCTTGACTTGTCTCTTGTTGTAGCATGTCTCCTGGGAGAGCTAGCAGTATGGTCTGCTTTTTGTGCTATTCTTGGACACTGAGCCGACTTTTCTCAAAATCCCTTGACTATTAATTCACAGGATAAATCTGACGAGGACTATAGACCTGGGCCACAAGATGAAGAAGAGGGTTATGGCACTGCTAGTGCACAACAAGACTAGGTGGGTGGGGCTCAGCGCCGAGGCAGAGCGCCAAGGACATCCACAAAGTGGCCAAGTGACACAATGATAGTCACTGAGGTCGACATAGGGGGCATGCCAGTACCATTGACTCAAAAGCGCAAGTTCAGGGCGCTTGCAGAGCTCGTTGCTAGACAAAAGATACCTTTGCACTTGCCAGAATTCAAAGAACTAAGCAATGATGAAAAGTGGGACTTGTTTGATAATCATGTGCAAAAACACTTGAAGTTCCAGGAAGGCGTGAAACCGCAGGCATTCAAGCTTTTCTGGAAGACGGCAGCCAAGGCATGGAGACAATTCAGATTTTAGCTTAGGCAAGATTTTATCATAAAAGGACTTGAGCCATTTACAAGGCACCCGTTTATCGTCCCGGAACAGTGGAAGGAGTTCATGAAACAGGAGGAAACCGAGAAAGCCTCATTTGTTATTGTCAAGTTCAAAGAACTCCGAAGCCGGAAGACAAGCGAGCACAACATGGGTCTAGCTGGTTATACTGTGAAACTAGAACAATGGGAGGAAGAGGACAGACAATTAGCTGCAGCTGGTATCTCCAACCCATATGACGCCTACCTTGACGATTGTTCCAAGAATTGGCTGCAAGCAAGGAGTAAGCTAGTGATTAAAGATCGTGTTGCCGTGATAGTCTTCAACAACAAAGAGGCAAAAAAATTGGCTGCAGACATCAAGGAGAAGATTGCATGTGCAGAATCTTCAGGAATGGCAGGGCAGAGGGAGTATGATGTGCTAAGTCAGTGCTTGGGCCGCCCTGAACAACCAGGTCGCGTGTGTGGTGTCTCCAGCTACCAAGGCTGGAAGTATGCATGGCCTTAGCATGCTTCCATGTACAGGAAGAGGAAGAGGACGAAGACTGACGCATCAGTTGATACGGAAAAGATAAAGGAATAAATCAAGCAAGAACTAGTGGCTGAGATGCAGATGCAGAACATGCAGATGCAGAACAATTTACTAAAGAGGTGGTGTTGTCACCAGTGTCCAATCGCGCAAGCCCTTCACCCGCCACACTGAAGAGCAGCTGTGCGTCCGCAAGTAATGTAGGTTTGATCGATGGCACTGCAGAGTTGGTGACGGAGGTGCGTTGTGACGATCGTACATAGGAAGACCTTATAGGCATGTTGACTGAACCCACACACTATGGCCTATGGATCATGTGGAGGGGTCTTGAATGTGAGGCTGCAATTGGTCTTGTTCATCCAGGGCGGACAACGCTACAAACAGTCCCGATTCATGAAGACTGTGTTGTGGTTGAAGTGCTCACTGTATATACTATCTTTGCGGATGAACTGGTGGAATACCCTCCTAATGAAGAGGTGATGAAACTCGGACAAGCTGAAGAACAGAGGTTACAGTGGAGAAGGTGTCGGATTCACATCAAGGGAGCACCAACATGTAATCTCGTTCACAGGCTACGGTAGAGATTCCTTGTAGTTCACAGAGTACGGGACAGGTTCCTTCCTCACATGGTTCCCCACATCCTCCTCCTCCTCCTCCTCAATCCCCACATCCGCAAGACGTTCCATTCGGACCTCCTCCTCCTCGTCCTGAAAAACTTGCATCCCCACCTCCTCGTCATCCTGAAAACACAGAAAAACTTGCATCCCCACATCCGCAAGATACACCAAATATTCCATCCCCACCTACTACTTGTCTTGAAAAAACAGAAAAACTTGCATCCCCACATCCGCAAGAGACACCAAATATTCCATCCCCACCACCACCACCACCACCTCCTCCTCCTCCTCCTCCTCCTCCTCCTTCTCCTCCTCATGAAACAACAAAACCTACACCCCCAAACGAAAGTGCTCAAAACAATCATGCCAAAGCAGGAGCCCAGATTGATATGTTGGCTGATGCTAATAAATCTGCCGACGACATTTCGAAGAAAGCTGCAGGTACATCTAGGCCTAATACCTCTGTAATAGCTCCTGGTGAGACACCACTGTTACCAGGCAACCAGAGTGATGTGTTGGCTGGTGCTAATAAATCTGTCGACGACATTTCGAAGAAAGTTGTAGGTACATCTGGGCCCAATACCTCTGTAATAGCTCCTGGTGAGACACCACTAGGCAAGAAAGCCCTTGATAAATCTACCAACGACATTTCGAAGAAAGCGGCAGGTACATCTGGGCTCAATATCTCTGTAATAGCTCCTGGTGAGACACCACTAGGCAAGAAAGCCCTTGAGAAACCTTCAGCCATTTCAAAGCAGCAAGGAAAGAAACTTGCTGAAAATAAAATCTCTACACCACATATAGCAGGCAAGAAAGCCCTTGAGAAACCTTCAGCCATTTCAAAGCTGCAAGAAAAGAAACTTGCCAAAAATAAAAGCTCTACACCACCTATAGCAGGCAAGCAAGCCCTTAAGAAACCTTCTTCAGCCATCTCAAAGCAGCAGGAAAAGAAAATTGCTGTAAATAAAACCTCTAAGATGCCTACTAGAAAGCGATCTGAGAGAAACACCGAGAAGCATCCTTGGGCTATGACTAACCCAAAGCGATCTGAGAGAAACACCAAGAAGAATCCTTGGGCTATGGTTAACCCAAATTACAAATTCGGAAAGAGCCTTCTCAGTGATGATGATCTCAAAATGGTGGCTGCTCCTTGTACCAGAGATCTCCACACATTCTACATGGAACGTGCTAATTCAGATGATGATTCTCCGATTATGGTCGCACTTCGTCCTGGGACTAATGCATGGCCTAAGAGAGGAGATGAATCGTCAAACGGACTTGAGCAGATACCTGTGCCACTTAGTGATTTGTATGATCTCTTCAACTTGGATGCTTTGGATCTGGTACTTCTCCGCTGCTTCATCCTGTAAGTTGCTTGAAAATTTAATCTGCTTCTCACTAATCATTCTCTATCGAAATGTGCTTTTTGCCTCACATCATCTTTACCATGTATTTTGCCTCCTTACACTTTGTTTTTTCTTACTAATAGGAATATGGCTGTAGAAGTTGAGAAGACGGGCGCTGCAGTTGGCTTCCTTGATCCTGAATGCCTTTGCTCGACAACGTTGAACAGCAAAGATGACACTCTTGCTTTCTCTGTGTCCTATATGCGCTGTGCCTTCAAACTACTCCCTCCGTCCTAATTTGATCTGTGTATAACAAAATAAAAGTTGTCCATGAATGATATGTGTATTCCCTGTTGGAGTCAATCGTGTCACGAATTGCTTAGCTGACTGGCTCGTTTGTTGATGCATCACAGAGGGGAATTAAAGTTCTCCTTGGTCTTTGTGTTACACAGTTAGGCACATATCAAATCTGGACGGAGGGAGTATATGCTAAAAACAAACTCATCCTTACCGCTTATCTCAGTAGGAACCACTGGATTGCAGTGGCGATCGTTCCGAAGTAGCAGAACGTCTACTATCTTGATTCATTCAAGAGCATTAAGACTGATACTACCCCTTTCGAACTAATCGTTAATGAGTAAGTTATTTCTTTCTTAACCTGCAGACGTTCCTCAACAAACTGTGCAGAGTATATTAATTAATAGTGCCCTAACCATTGTTACACATGTTTCATTGTAGGGGTTGGGAACGTTACTGCACCGACAAGAAGTTGCCCCGCAGCACCTTGGAACATGTCAAAGATGTTAAGGTACATACCACTTATTTCCTCCTGTGGAAGCTAGTACTAAAGCTTGAGTTTATTTCTTCTCGATCACCACTATTTTTCTTTGTACATTTATTGCAGTGCCACCAACAACCTGCTGAATCCAAACTCTGTGGCTTCTATTGTGCCTATCACATGCTTAAATTAAAAGATAGAGGCCCAAATATGGAGGTACTTTCTTGGGATCTTCATTTGTAAAACCTGCAACTGAGCACAGTTCTTGCTTATTAGCATTGCACATGTTTGGTAACCACCTATATATGTGTGCTGACTAGTGAGATTGTTATATCCAGAGATTAGGGCTAGATGAGCATCCTCTCCACCACAACACGCTGGTCTATGTTCGTGATAGAATTGCCACATTCCTCATGGAACAGGTGATTGCAGTGGACGGAAAATTTTATGCTGATGAAACTGTGTGGGCTAATATTGTACATGGTGAATAGGAAATTATGTGATATTGTTGTCAAGCTAGTTAACTATGGCTGTGATATTGTTGTCAAGCCAGTGATGCTTCTTTACTTGAGATGACGATGCTGAATTTTGTCATATGATGCATGTGAATTATGTGGATTTCTGTGAATTTGGATGTTGGATCTAATTTCTGTGAATTTAGTCATATCCTGGCTGGTTCTAGGATGCAGCCCCTGATGGCTGCCAAATCCTAGCTGGTTCTAGGATGCAGCCGGCAAGCAGGCAGCAGGTTACTGTAGGGGTGGCCTACGTATCTGTAACGGGCGTTAATTAAAGCTCATTACAAACACTGATCTGTGAGTAACGGGCTTCATTCGGAACTCCCGTTACAAACATGCCAACAATGTAACGGGCAGCGTAAAAGCCCGTTACGAATACTGACCGGTGGGCCCCAGCCGCTGGCCCGTTCGTCAAGACAGAGGAGACGCAGTTTGACAGAACGCATCTCCTATATTGAATTACTGTAACGGGCTCTGTTTTGGTGCTCGTTACCAAAGTTCCGTGTGGGCTCAGAGAAACAGTCATTTTCACATGACCGGTGACCAGTTGTTGTAGCGGTTGTTGTTTGATGCCTGTTACGAATCCTAGTTCTGCTGAGACGCGCATGGAATAGACGCGTCTCATTTCGTCGAGATAGAGGAGACGCAGGTACACAGCACGCGTCTCCGATGTTGAGCTACTGTAACGGGCTCTGTTTTGGTGCCTGTTACCAAAGTTCCCTGTGGGCCCAGAGAAACAGCCATTTCACGTGACCAGTGGCTACTTGTGGTAACGGTCGTTGTTTGATGCCCGTTATGAATATGTGTTATCAGTAACGGGCATTTGCCCGTTACCTTTCTTGGCTCATTTGTAACACTTGATCGGTAACGGGCGCTATGCCCGTTACTAAAGGCAATCTATGCCTGTTACCAAAGTGGGTTTTTCACGTAGTAGTGCCCGATGCTTGGCAAGGTGAGGCTGTGCCTTGCATGCGGATTTTTCAGCGGTTCACCATAAAACTGTCGGGTTCCTCGCTTGCTCCACAAAGCCGAGCACGACGTTTTGTTGATTTGGCCACAAAACCAACACCGAGCCGGGCACTAGTACAGAAGTTCACATCCATGACAAAACACTTTCGTCACGGAACAAGATAAATTCGTCATTGAAAACTTTCTGTGACGAATTTATGACGATTTTGAAATCATTGTAGAACACGCGTCACATTTGTCGCACCATGACGAATCAGCCATTTTCGTCACAGAACTGCTCCTTTTCAGTGACGAACACGTTTTTCGTCATGTAATCGCTCGTCTTCTATGACTAGGGAACATCGTCACTAATTTCGTCATGGAAGTGACCGCCATGTGGCGCCGTGCACACTGGCAGTTGACGTGGCTCGGTGCCACGCTGGCTGCTGACGTGGCTCGATTCCACACTGGACGCTGACGTGGTAACGTGCACCCAGACGATGACGTGTCTTGATCTGATTGGTCCACATGTCGTCATTTCATTCGTCCACGTGCAGTGATCAAGTTGGTCCATGTGTCGTGATCTAGTTGGTCCATGTGTCGTTATCTCATTAGTCCACGTGTCGTGGTCTGATTGGTCATCGTCATAAAACAATGTTTATGACGAAATTTGATAAGGTCATGTATTGGACAAAACATTTCTCAACTCATGGCATTCATCAACATATACACAACCCATTCCAAATTCAGCCCAACAGGCCCACATGGCAAGAAATACACAGCCCAACAGGCCCACGTGGCAATAATTACCTAGCCCAACATGTCAATAAATACACAATCCATATAAAATTTAACCAAACAAGCCTAGAAATAAAAAAACAGATCAAATATGTTCTTGTAACATCAAACATGTCAATTGCTTGCTGATCCAATCACCTATGTGCCAGAAAGGTCGAGGTGCCTTTGCTCCTCTTGCCAACAAGCATAAAATCCAGTGAGCAAATTACATGAGTATATGAGCTTTGGAAGCACATATAGTGAGAAAATCACACGTAAAAAATAATGAGCTCACATGTTGCTCTAAATTGATGAGCAAATCACATTGAGTCCAACTGGAAACACAAGTTAAAAAATAATAAGCTCAAATGAGTATGCTTCACTAGGAGAAAACACGTGCTACTGAATTACAATGGAGGCTATCTAAAAGGAAGAAAAAATTGATTTAATCCTTGAACACAGTACAAGCATCCAAATCGACTTACAACATACACACATATTCCAAAGTTGCAACTACAGCCATTAAAATTTTCTATACAGCAAAGCATCAAGGAGCTGATCAAAGGGTGTTCATTCAGATAATTAGTAGGCCATCAGATTCAGGTTGCAGATAAGATTCATGCCTCAGTTAAATTGGTACTACTAATACACATAATCATTTAAAGTTGCAATGAAGAAGGAGACATTAGACATCAATTCGTTTTTCAAAAAAAAAGACATTAGACATCAATTCAGATTTGGTATAACAGAGATTCTGAAATATGTATGTGAGGTTCATATCCACAAGACAGAAAAGATTTGTAATGGGCATCACATGTAAGGAGATATACAGAGTGACAAACATAGAGGGGATCTTGAGCAGCTCACCCCGAGCGGATCTTGTGAAGCTCCAACATCTCCTGCCGCAGCAATCAGTTGCCTGTAGAGCCTCATAAAAAGGAAAAAGGAGGAGGACAAGAGATTATGGCTCAAAGCAGGCTGAAAAAATTGTTTAGACTTCATATATGTGCACAAGATCACATCATGACATTCTAACTAGCAATATTACAACTGTTACAATTGCCCATCATTGCATAATTGTCCAATGATGATTGGTAAGTGACACCAGCAACATTACAACGGCTACAATTGAGTATGCTGATCTTAATCAGATAGCTACATAACAAATAATAGCATATTGCCTACAAGGGGTAACAAAATTTCCAAGTACATAAATGAATGTTAATTTTAGAAACACAAGTTCAGACATTGTTAAAATTAAAACTAGCTTGCCCACAATCATGCTTAAAGCTTAATAAAAGCAACATATGCACAAAAACAACTAAATGTAACATGGTAGTAGTTAATATGTTCACATGCAGCACCAAAAATTCACATTCGGATTGGACTACAGAATTAAAATACTGAACCTTCATTGTTTGACTAAACCACACTGATCGGTTTTAAATTGTAGCTCTGTTCAAATTCAGGTAACAGCTAGCAAGTTCTTGGACACATTCAGATAACGGCGCAAGTTTAAGTAGCAGAAGTTCACAGATCACCATCCATCCATCCAGGCTAATAGCTTATGCAGACTTTCAGTTAACTAAAATAGGAACTCAAACTGCTTGCATTCATTCAGCCACATGCAGCACAGGTTCACACCCATCAACAGCTATGATGCAAATAGTAATAATAATACCTAAAGCTTCTCAAAAAATTATGTAAATTGGCTTAGAATCATTTTATGGATGTACAAGCTTGACAAAAAAGTTTCATAAGGTTTTGTGAAAATTCGAGTATACGTTGTTCATAAACTAGATAGTTCATTCCTTATAACTCAAGTCAAAACTTTGGAATTTGAATACCTCTTAACATTTTTGAACTCGTATGAATCTCAAATTTGGACACATTCACACATTCACCCTCCAAGTAACATTTGTTGATTTACAATGCCACTTGTTGTGCAAAAAAGTTGGTTTTCTATTTTTAAATACCTACATAAAACACCTTTATGAAGTAACTTGAAAAGTAATTACCTTATATATCACCAATCCATTTTTCACATGTAGCAGACGACATATAAGTTGCAATCTAGGAGTTTCAGAAATTTTGGAATAGATTTGCTATTTTCTATCATTTATATGAATTTCTACGTGCTTACCAAAAGTATTTCCAAATTGACCTATGTGTACCTCCAATAAGACTGAAAAATATCACAAAAATCATATCTAGGCTTCTATGCTCCATTGTCGGCCCTGTTTTGAAGATTGATGATAAATTGAATTTGAGTTATAAGGAACATTCAAACTTTTATCTCAAAAGTACAACTAATAATTACAATAATATCTATATTTTGCTAGAAAATTCTACAAACTGGAATAACGGCATGTTTTTGGTCCTAAATCTTGCCATAAAAAATTTAAATGGTTTCAAGAAAGTGACGACATACACTGCTCACAAATGGATACATCCGTGACATAGTTTCTAATAAATCAACACAAACTTTGAGATTTGAGTAGCGATTTACATTTTCAAAGTCATATGCATCCCAAACTTAGCTACAACCATATGCTTATCATAACATTAGAAAATATGAAGTTATGTAACCATTTATTATGCAAAAATATCTTTTACTTATTCTCTTTCGGTAGAAAAAAAGAAGCTATATAAAAAGATAACTGAAATTGCAATTAATATGCAAACAAACGACATTACATGAAAGATCATGATTTTACAAAAAATCAGAAAATAGAATAAATGAATTTGAAGTTACTATGACCGAGAAATACTAGTTTCAAATTTTAATTGTAGATTAAAAAGAAAAACGATGGGGAAAATGAGCTCAGCGTGCGCCACGTGGTCCCGGTGAAGCAACTCGACCATCCTAGTGCTGCCTTGTGGTCCGAAACTCCATGGATTAGTATATGAAGCAAACTATCATCAAACCAATACAACTGATGAAGTGGTCTTGTGGTAGTTGTCGCACTCTTGATGTGCGAGGGCGCGGGTTCGAGTCCCGTCTACTACGTTTTTTTGCCCCCCGCTACAGATTAAATTCCGACCGATAGTGGGCGCGGATGCGAACCGACATGGCCGGGTGACTGGGCGCAACGTCATGCTGGGCCGCGTCGGCCTGGTGGCCCGCGTCAGCCTGGTGGGCGCTTGCTGGACTCACGTGCAATCTTTCCGGTTGGGCCGCATCTAGACTGGCGGAGTTGGACCCTTTGGATTTTGGTCGACACGTACGGCCGGGTAGGATTTGGACCAAGATGTGTTGTCGGTCTATAGCTGCATGCTAGTCTCTTGACGACTTGACCACAAAATGATCAACCCTTTGATTGATTTGCACGACCAAATTAAAGCAAGTTCATCTCCTGCACACCATACGTTTTGACTTGTATTTATTATTAAATTATTAGTTTCCAAAATTTCCCACGCACGCGCACGGCATTCCAGTCCAAGGTACATCTCCACGTGTACGTCGTCGTATATTTACCCTCTGATCAGCAATTGTGGAGTGGATACGGATCGATGACGAGGATATGTATGCATACGTACGTCGTTGGTGTGGCGGCACATATGCTTTACACGGCACTGCAATGTCAGCAGCAACGTCGTATATGCACGCATCATGCATGCATGCAAGCCGTATCGATCCGTGCATGCGTGCACTGGATCGGACAGAACAATAGGCAGGTAATGAGTTCTTCAAGCGGAGGGGATCAGACGGATCACATGAGCTTCAACAACAACACGGCTATGAAGTAAGTTCCAAAAGGAACACACCACACCACAACACGACTCAGTTTCTATAAAGCCTTTTAATACCTTTGTACAGCCACACCATCCACGACCGGGCCCACTTGTGGTGGCCCACCAATTCTGTAAAGTGGGACCATGCGGCATTAGAGCCCATGTAGCCACATGGGAATGGATGGTGGGACCATATGCGGGACCTGGACACACGTTCAGGCGACAATTACACGTGGTTGCATGTGGGATCAGATTTGTGTTATTTTTTCAACTTGTTTTGTGACGATAACGTTGTTGTTCTGTGACGCCCATTTGCGTTCGTCATTGGTTCCTCACGAGTAGAACTGAAATGATTCTTCTGTGATGAACAGGTTCGTTGTTTGGTGACGATTCACTGTGTTTCGTCATTATTTTGAGTGGCTTGACGCCGTCACACATTATCTGTGACGAAGTTACAAAATTCGTCACGGTAGAGACCACTTCCATGACGAATAATCAAAACGTCACTAGGAAATCGTCATAGATGTTCACATTTCTACTAGTGGGGACGACGTGGTTGCCGAGTCAAGAGGAGCTTGGCGTGGAGGCTGCACCGAGTCCACAGGGTCTACGGCGGTTCACCACAAAACCGTCGGGTTACTTGGTTGAGCCACAAAACCAAGACCGAAGGCTCAACAGGTGGAGACGGGATCTGTGAGCGTCAGGAAGCTTCGAAGCGGGTGACACGTGGCATGAGGTGCTTGAGTCGGGAGGACGCGAAGGCCCGGTGGATGCACAACCATACAATGGAGAATTCCATGTGTTGACCAAATTGCCCCTGTGAGGGCTTGTGTTGTAACTTCTAGTGTAGGGGCACTTCGGTCATTTCCAAAGGGCCTATATATAGGAGGAGTGGCTGAATTTCAGCCAACTCTTTGGCTAGTGGTGGGTGTGCTCTTTCATTTTGGAGTGCTCTTGGGGAGGGAGGGAGAGAGGTGTGAGTGGCTCTTTGTTTGAGCTTTTTGCCATCCAAGATTTGTGTTTCTTGTGAGTGGCTTGTAACCGGATTTGGCTAAGATATTCATAGTGAAATCTTCCCTCAAACGCCGGATTTGGCCTTCGATTCGATGATTTTCAGATGAACCCTAGTTCATAGTGTTCTTGGCCAAGATTCGCGATTCCGGGAGTTGTAGAGAGTTAGAGGCCGAAATTTTTGGGGCATAAATTCCCATTGGGGTTTTCTTCATCTCCCCAAAGTTTTGTCTCAATACTCCAAGTGGTTTGGGAGATCCATCGATCGAAAGTTTGGGGCGAATTCGCGGGCGGTTTTCTGGGTTGTCCCGGGTGATCCGGACACTTGTGGCTGGGTGACCCGAAGGGTTGGGTTGATCTGGACACTTGTGGCCGGGTGACCCGGTGCAGCTCTAGATGCCTCAGGGTGACCGCTTTGCTTCCTAGCCTTTCAAGCTTTGTTCCTGAGGTCTCGAGAGAGGTTTGTGTGCTCCCACTTGTTCGTGTGTCACCCTCGGAGTTGCAATTGGGATATTGTCTGAGTCCTTTTGAGAAAGAATTTTTATCGGCTCCCATTCACTCCCCCCCCCCTCCCTGGTCGCCAATCCGGTCCTTCATCGCTTAATGGCAAAAGTGGATTGGTTTAGGTGATAGTACGGTAGTTTCTCGGGCAGGTTGTCACATGTACGAAGGATGAAAGTAGATATTCAGAAGCTCCATCAAGTTATTGTTCCAACGCATCGAAAGCCGAAGAATTTGAAGACCCGTGCAAGGAAATATGTCAAAAACATTGGGCGCTGCACGTGCTGAATCAGCTCAGGACAGATTGCAGTGCGGGAGTAAAACGGGCATAACTTGCTCGATCGGAATCGGATTGGGCCAAATAAAGACTCAATGGAAAGAAAATTTCATGCGCCATGCATTAGAATGATTTTTTGTTACATATTCTGGCCTGGACAGAGAAGGAAAATCCGCATAAGTGAGGCAGCGATGAACCGTGATGGAGAAGGAGGTGATGACGATCCGAGACGTGATTGGGCAAGTCATCCATGGACTGTAAAAGATCATGTCAAGCATGTGAAGTGAACCGAAGCTGCATGAACACCTTCAAATCTTGCATGAAGGGTGTAGCGAACATGGCCCCATTTGCCATTTGTTCGAGTTGATTTTGGTGATTCATGCTAACACAAGCAATGGGACTAACCACATTGTCTAGCATGTCCTTGTAGACATTCTTAGGTCGCATGGATATTTCCACAAGTTAACAAACCATGACCAAGTTAACATACTATGCCCAAGTTAACATGTCATACCCCAAGTTAACATACCATGCACATGTTAAGTTACTCATAGCAAAAATGAGGACTTAGTATATATTTTGAGGCTATAAGTGATGGCATGTTAAGTATGTTAAGTTGAAGCAAAGAAACAAGTCAAAGGCGCAAGGAAACAAAGAAAAGACCCCATCGGATGAACCGACGGTACCCAAGGAAGAAGCGTTGGTGTAGTTGGTACACTGCGCAGCAGGCCAAACGAAGTTGGCACTGTCGGATGAACCGACGATCCATATTCTATGTTAAGCCGGATGAATTGAAGAAGCAAAGCAGCGAAGTCAGTAGCGTCGGATGAATCGACGGTCCATTGGAGGGAACCGTTGGTCTATCCGGTGACCTAGTTTGAACAAGACAGAGACACACCAAGACTGGAGCAGTAGCACCGGATGAACCGACGGTGGAGCAGCGGTTCATCCGATGGTCTCGTGGGAGCTAACAGTAAGGTTTTGGCGAGGAGTCCTTCAGCACCGGATGAACTGACACACCATCAGTGTATAGCATCGGATGAATTGTGTCAACGGTCATGTGCAGTGGAGGGCAACGGCTAGTAGCACCGGATGAACTGACGCCCGGAAAAGCATAGCGTCGGATCATCCGACGGTACTACTTTCAGCAGCTTTTAGCCAACGGCTCTTTGGATGCCTTGGGCTATTTATACCCCCTCCACTCAACCATTTGAGGTTGCTGGATTGTGTGGAAGTGCAGAGGAGTGCAAGACACCTAGAAGATCATATCCAATCCATCCAAGTGCTAAATTGCTCATCCATAGACTTGCACATGCTTTGTGTGTGTGCTTAGTGCTAGGCTTAGCTTAGAGCTGAGTGAGTGCAAGGTGTGCCTACCTTGTGAGGTGATTCTTGAGTGGATCAAGTTGTACAAGGTGCGCCGGAAGCCTTGGGGCCTAAGTGGCTCACCGGCAATCGTCTTCGACCCTTCGACTTAGTGTGGAGTGGCGAGGACACTTTGTGCGGGGGACGTGGAGACCCCCTTCCTTGGTAGAGAAGCTCCTTAGTGGAGGCGACATCAAGGTGACCAAGGGAGCTTGGCGAGTGCCTAAGTGGCGAGCCTTTGTGGCGAGTCAAGTGGTGCTCTTGGGAGAGACTTGGTGACCAGGAAGCAATACTCTTTGTGTGAGTGCTTCAACAACGTGGACTAGGGGTGGCTTAGTGCCTACCGATACCACGGGATAAATCATGTGTCAAGAGTTTACTTCCTCTCATCCCTCTTTACGTTTCCGCATTTACTCTCTTGCAATCTTTGCTTGCCTTTACTCTCCTAGAGTAGTATCATGCTAGGATTGGCTATAGGTTGCAAACCTTGTTTTGGGATGGGAGTTTCACACTAGAACAACCGTAGTTGCACATCTAGATAGTATGTTCTAGTTTCACTTTGTGTAAAAGTAGTGAAGCCATAGGTTAAAGTTTTTAGATTGCCTAATTCACCCCCTCCCCCTCTTAGGCTACGAGCATCTGATTCCTTACAAAGTGTCATGGCTTCGCGACAATGAGAAGGTATGTGAGAAAGTCAAGCTCTATGACTATAAATGAAGCATTTTGTGGGAGGCAACCTATTCTTTTTATTTATCTATGTATATATATGATGATGGTCTATATTGTGCTCTTAAATTGAACTCATCAAGTAACATTGTACCATTGCTCTAATAAATATCACAACATCATGTTGTATGTCCTAATTGCTATTGTGGGAGCACCTTGTTATTTGATTTTGGAAAATTTGTAGACCCCTTTTTGTGTGCCTATTAGTGTTTAAAAGTCTTTTTTTTGTCTTTTTAGAGAGAAGTATGAAGTGTGGCATCACCTTTTGATTTTAAGCTTGTGGCTAATTAGTCTAGTTTTAATTTTCTTTTCAAACCACCACCATGATCATGTTCATATTTGTTTTATACATGCATTGCATCTTATCATTACCATTCTTTTTGCACTCCACACATGCTTTGCATATAGTTGGCTCGGTTGTTTTACAAACTTAATGATGAATGCTTACATATTCATGTTAATGCTTCATATGGGCATTTTTTTCTTAGCAATCTTGTGTAAACGTGGTGTTTAAACTTGCTTGCGGACCATCATCATTTAGATCAATAAACCTTGTTAACTTTCATAATTGCATTGGTTGGTATTTAAGCTTTGCCATGCGCTTGGTCTTTCTTGTTCTTCAAAGAATTATTGACCTCGGGATACATATGGTGTTCTACCTTGGATAGTAAATCTTTATGGCCATGGGAAATTTAGCGACCTAATTGTAAGCATGGTGCTTAGAATTAGGTGTAAACATTGTCTTGGCTTGTGCGCTTTCCTCTCATTTGCATGCACGTACACCATTTAGGTTTTATTTTCGCTATACTAATTGTGCCACAAGTTAAGTTTCTTAGTGGATTTTATTGGTTTGTTGGCAATTGTTTCTACTCCCGATCATCACCTTGGGGGTAGGTTGTGCACTTGAATTGTTTTGCAGGCATGATGATTAGCTTTCATGAAAGAAGAAGAGGAGAAATTGGAGGACGAAAGCGACAAAAGTGAAGGTGCATAAAGACAAGGTCTAGACAAGGAGATGAAGCCTCATCCTCTCTTTCCACGACTAGCACAATGCTAAGTATGGGGGAGGACCTGGTGAGAAGAGGATCCTAGTCGCTAGAAGATGTTATTCCTTCTTACATGCTAAGCACCATACTTAAGCATGGGGGAGGCTGCGTTACCACTCTTCACAAGCATCAAAAGGATCGTAAATCTTTCCGACACCTTTTTTTCCATCTCTTTCTTATGCTTGTGTATATAAACCTTGAACCATAGATATGATGCAAACATTGTATATCTCTCCATATAATAACATGGCTACTAGGAGGACAACCTAGTTTTGTTAGTTTTATTTTTTTTAATAAATCATGATCACCGCAAACTTGAGCTCACCACAATGATATCTTTGATGATTTTGCTTATGAAAAAGTGATGAAAGTTGTTGCCTTGTTTTACCTACACAATGTTTTATATCACATGACTATTTGCTATCTCTTAAAGGAACTTAAATTTATTAAATATCGACTCTCTCATTTGATGAGGTTAAATGACTAATTTCTAGACCCACATACTCTATCTTGCTCTTTGATTTAAGTTTACCGATGACCTATGACTTGTACTTTTTTTATTTAAAATTCTTATGCTATCTACATATGTGAATCTCTTACAAAGTTCTACCTACCAAATCCTATACATACAAGTTCTTTCATGCTGTAACTTTTAGTTTGCAAACTTATATCTTGATGAGTTGGATTAGGATTGATTTCTGTGGTACGAGACTAAGAAGCTAGTCATTCCTCCGTGTATCTTTTTCATGCTAGCCATTGTTTTGTCTATGCATTGTGAGTTTCTACACTAGAATTTTTACAAACTTCGCTAGGCATCCACCCTAAATCCAAAACATATTTTTGTGATTACCTAATTGACCACAACCTAAATTGAGTATGGATGATCTTTTGACGAATTTTCTGAAGATTTTCTGGCAAGATTTCAAGTTATATAACATGTGGAAGGACTCATCAATGCACCCAAGATCATTCAGAGTTTCAACACGGAGGATGCCCCTAAAGATTTCAAAAGATTTATAAAGGATCACAAGGATTTTGTACTTCTCTTGCAGCCATAGGTCCCCTCACTTATATGCTCGAGACGACCAATCATTTAAGCATGGGGGAGGACTGCTATAGTAAGTACTATGTTGCTTAAAAGTTCAGATGAGCATAAAAATATGAAAAATGATGAAGAAAAAAGAAAAAAAGAAGAAAAAAAATAGGAAAACCAAAAAGAAATAAAAAAGAGAAAGATACAAGAATAAAAATGCTCCTAGGTTCTTTTAGCTTTCGTTAAATCTTAGAGAGCACTGAAGACAAGTCCATATTCAATCTTTTCCAACCATGTGCAATCCGATAATGAGAACTTCATTCGTGTCTCGGGATCACCCAGTTGCCACTTGCACATGTCCACCTTTCTAAATGCGTGTGTTCCATCTCTCTCCCTTTCCAACATTTATTTTCCTTGACCTTTTTGACTAGTCTCAGTAATTTCAATAGATCTCTCTCTTAGCCCGACAATATTTCAGATATAATGTTTCACTAGGATTTTTTTTACCTACCAAGCTCCACATTAACCTTCCACTTTCATATATGAGTAGAATAGGTTGAGAATAATCTAGTATAGGCTTGAGTGACTTGATGCGATGAGTGTTTCCATGGGCTTTTGCAAGAGGGTCTCCCTATGTTGGATATACATCAAGGCAATGGCACATTCAACATTCGATGGTGATATAAATCATATCTTTTCCTTACTTTGGTCTACTTCGATGCATGCTTTATCCCCCATATGTGTAGCTAGCATATGCCCTTAGTAGGAATAGATTTAATCATAGTGGTTAATCTATATCCTGCAGATACATCGTAGTGGTGCACGGACTTATAGTCGTTCGGTGATGATTACCTTCCGTAGTGACAGTACGAGAGAAGGGAAAGCGCCGAGCACATGTGTAAGGGATTACTTCTTATCTTCGCATGAGATTAGATTGGTTTCTCATCTTGCCTGGAGCTACAACTAGAAGATGGTAGGCTAGGGTTACCTTTTGGTCGTATATCTTTATGGCTAGTGAATGTGATCCATATATCCTTCGTGTTTGTATGTTAATTCTTTATGCAATCAATGCTTCATGTAGCATTAGACCGGTTACATTAGATGGAGAACTCTAGGAGTTTGCTTCCGATCCACGGATCGATACCTTGGGTCACCCCTGAGAAAAAAAGGCAACACGTGATCTGTACGCTTGCGGATCGAAACGCGACACGTGTTTCAACTGTCAACAAGCAACCTTGTCGACAAGGTCGGACACTCGTCGGTCCAACCTCTCTAACATGGTGCTAAGCTTCATAGCGATGAGCGCGTCATGGACGACCTTGTTGACTGTTTCTTCCATCTTGTCATGAGCAGCTTCTACCTCTTCGCGACTACCACATTCACTGAAATCTGTGGGAACCTTCGATGCATCATCTCTTGCCATTGAAAAAACACCAAAACAAGAACACACAGTGAAGGTTATCCCTAATAATCCGGCTACGTGTTCTTAGGTGGGAAAGCAAACACACTCACTACTATGTGTGACCAAGCTCTTACAAGTATTTTGTGAAAGTACAATGAAAAGGACGGTACAATCGAAGGCTGGTTCGTGATAGCAAGTGTGGGGAAAGTATAAATGCAAAGGCTTAAACAAGGAAAGGCTAACAGGTTGACTGCATTAAGCAATTTTAGTTGGTCAAATTTTATTAGCACCTGATTACTAAGATATAATATGTATACCAACCCACATTAAGCATAAAGGTAAGATACACCATAAGAATATGGCAAGCATAACCATATCATATATCACAATTTAAGTCCATCTTCAAGTCCAATTATCATGTGAGGGTCCAGGCCGCTCTTGACCGTGAGCACGGCTAACCGGTTAGTTTTATACTCTGCAAAGGTTGTACACTTTCACCACAAGTCGCGTAAAAGCTTCGAAGAACTTTAGACCCAACCACGCGATGCTGATCAGGCACCATACCACACTACCGAGGTGTGGCTGCATAGGGACGCTACGAGGCCTTTACAAAGATTCCCTAATAAGTGGTAACCCTCTAAGGTTTCCCCATAAGGGGATGAACCCTCCCCAAAGTGGCGTACCACTTGGCTGGACAAGCCATCGCACAACCTACGAGCCCCTTGCCCTTTCGGTAAGATTACTCCAAACTAGAGTTTCTAATTAATTGGCCAAGACAGAGCCATATGTCTTGTGGTTGCACTATTTTCTTGGGTGGTTCTCCAGGTTCCGATTAATCATGTGGTCTTGTATTAACCAAAGATATAGCACAAAAGTAAAGCAAGTTCATCATATCATCAATGTTCATTAAAACCACCATATCCCAAGTATAGCAGCTAAGCAAAGCTATCCAACAGAAAGATACACCCAGGTTAACAAGGAATGATATTAAAACTAGGATAAACCTTAATAGGACCCATCAATATTAATGCAAAGCATATGCAAAGTGATTAAATATAGTTATTGGGACAAAAGAACAAGGACACACTTGCCTTTAACCAGAAAATAGTTATTGCTCAGAATCTTCACTTCTTGCTCTTCAAAGCTCTCGAACCACGTTCACTCTATGCGCATCAATCATCAGCACAAGCATACAAAGCAAACAAACAAGCAAACTAAGAACAATACACCAATCAAAAGAAAAGCTTTAAAAAGAACGCACTAAAGAATATGCTCAATTCTATGGATCACTGAAGCACACAAACCGTGCTTAAAAGGGAAAGGCACAGCTGGATGTAGGAAACAATTTGATCTGAGCTAGAACTGGATTTAGAAAGATCTAAAGCTTGCACATGGCCAGATACACAAAAGAGAACGTCTACCGAACAATTTGCATTTATGCACATGAAAGAAAAAAAAGCTTAGGTTCATTTTGACAAAACATTGTAAAGGATATTTCAGAAATAAAATACCCTATGTTGGCATTAATTCAGATTAAACTTTATTTGAAGAAACCGACGCAAAGATCCTAGTCAAATATTATTTATAAATGTTCACGTATAAATTACACCAATTAAACATTAGTTTAATAAATAAACAACTAGGTGAAAAGGTGTAAGTGTACAACTTTATGATTCGTATAGAACTAACCAAGTTACAATTAGAAACACATTTGTGTTGATATTAATCAATTTATCATTTATTTAGAAAAGCCGATGTAAAGGTCTAATCAACTTTTTATTAGAAAAGTTAATTTAATATTAAGCAAATTAACATTTAGTATATGAAAACCCGAGATAAGGATCTAATTATATTTTATTCAGAAAAGCATGTGAAATAAACATTACTCAAATTAATATTGATAATGAAAACGGTGTACAACACTATATAGATTTTATTTAGAAAAGACATGTTTACTAAGCATTAAACAAAATTAATATCAAATTAATTTTTAGAAAACATGTACGATACTAATGTGCACTTTACATTATTATGAACCTAGCGCAACTTGAACCGATTAAAACGGAGATAAAACATGGATTTTATGGATAAAACAAAATGATAAGGACCTAATTGTGATTACCAAAAGATCTAAGGGCTTACAGATAAGATTCACAAGACACTATGAATAGTGCTCGCGAATAGATCTAAACCTAGGGTTAGATCTGAAAAAGTACATGGATTGGATCTGGTTGCAGGAATCTAAAACATCTAGGGTGTTTTCTGCGAAAGGTGCAAGAGACAAAAGAATAAATAAAGATTACAGAGTACTCCAGCGGGCTAAACGCAAAACAGCCATCTCATCTCCTTCCTCTGGCTTACGGCGGACGGCGGCTCTGCCGGTCCAAATCGTCGGCGCTCCGGCGACCTAGGGTCTCGGGTGAACGGTGCAGGAGATAGAGGATAGCAAGGCGATCACGGGGAGGTGCTCACCGAGGTGGGAGGCAGAGGGAGACGGCCGGATTTCTTCTAGCGGCAGAGCTTGGAGGTGGCCGGCTTGGTCCAAGCGGCGACAGCGGCGCTCCAAGGGTCCTCCAGAGACGGGAAGCGGCGGAGGGGGTGCGGCTCGGCAAGGCAAAACTCCTGGTGGCGTCGGCTTCCTCCGACGGGGCTTCATGACAGCGAATTCGAGCGGCGGCCGGAGCTGGGCGGCTTGATCGGGTTCCCACCCGTGGCGGCGCACCGGTGTCCCTCCGGCGACGGGACGGGGCGGAGGGTGTGCGACACGCCGTCGCGGTGCTTCTGGCGAGGTCCGCTTCCTCCAAGACAGGGCAAAGGCGGTGCTCGTCACCGGCGGCGGTTGTAGACGGCGGCTTGGCCGACGGCGGCGCGTGGCACAGAGCAGGCGAGGTGCGAGGCGGCAGAGGGAGCAAGGGGCATGCGGGGCCTCCAGCGCTCGCCTTTTATAGGCGTGCGGACGATGCCCTGGCGTGGCACGCACGCCAAGAGCAGCAGCGGCCTCGCAGTGGAGGCCATGGCCTCTGGCTGGTCGATGGGCCTGGCCGGGCCTGCAGCTGGGCTGGAGCGGGTTGGGTCGGGCCCACGGGCTCGGCCCAAACCGAAAGGATAGATTTCTTTTTTTATATGAAATTATTTTTAGTGCAAAAACAATTCCAGAAAGTCTAGAAAATGTTTACAAGACACCAAAAAATACTCAGAAAATCCCGAAAATTCAAGGAAAATTCATTAGGACATGAACAGTCCAAATAAAGTATTTGGAGCTCATGAAAAAGATTTTAGAGCCTTCTACTAATTAGGGAAAAGAGAATAAATTCCAGATACGCAGGAAAATTCTCGAAAGGTCTTGATCAACACCTAAACGCATTTTAAAACCTTTTGCACTCATGAAACACCAAGATGCATAGTCATGAATGCAACACACATTGAATCAATTTATTTATTTAAAAACAATCAATGCTTTTTCTTATACTATATTTCCTGTAAAGAAAATAAATGTTGAGAAAAATTTTAAAATTATGAGAAAATTCTTATTTAATTATTCTTTCTATTCACATCCTGAAATTGGAAAATTTCAGGGTAAGACATTGGGTTACATGGAAAAGCCCTAGTCAATTACTATACAAAAGATATAATCGGATTACAACTGAATATTAGAGGAGTCTCGGATGGACTCCACAATCTACTTATCTATTGTACCCGGAGTATATCCCCCACAAATCTGATCATGAACGGAGAGATCGGAGTATAGCTTTTAAGATACGTTTCCTATTTGTAACTCAAAAAAGATAAGGTCAAACATGGTCGATATTAATTTACTTTACTTTTTGCACTGTTCTGGCCTGTTTCAATAATAGTAATTAATTTTGCCTTTAATTTGTTGCTCCATTCCGGTCATCCCGTGTCATAAAAAGTGTTATGACACTCTAGGTAGTAAGCTATATCTCCGGCTGGATCATGCCGCAAATCACATTTCAATCATTTTCACGATGGCGAGATTTTGCTTTCGGATGGATATTTTGCTATTATGCTTACTCTGCCCCACTATGCGTGGTTTGAGCGGCCTTGCAAGTTCGTTGGCAATAAAAGTTTTTTTTGAAAAATAAATCATTATTTTTCTCTACTCCTAAAAAGTATGAATTGGAGAAAAAAATACTTTCTTCGGCTCTCCCGTGCGTCCGCCCCCTCCCGCGTGCGTCCGCCCCCTCGGACGACCGCAGCTCATTTTGACCGCTCCTTTCAGCCCCTCTCTTTGTCATCCGTCCATTTTTTCACCGCTCGCGCTGCGTCCGCACGCCCCACCTCACGTTCACCGCTCGATCCGCACGTCCTCCCTCACACCTCCCCCTCTCTTCTTTCTTCTGCGCTTAAAAAAAACCCCCTCCTGCCCGGCCGTGCCCGCGAACCGCTCCCGCCGCCGCCGCCCCCGCCCCCGCGACCCTAGGATCGCCGCCGTCGCCGTCCGGGATCGCCGCCGTCGTCCGGGATCGTCGTCGTCCGGGATCGCTACCGTCCGCGGTCGCCGCCATCCGGTCGCCGCCGCCGTCCGGGGTCGTCGTCCGGGGTCGCCGCCACCATCTCGATCTACATGGCTACATCGACCGCATCCTCTGCCGCGGACGGGAGCAAGCACTGGGGGAAGGCCTTCTTCCTGCTCTACACGCCCTTCTGGCTCACGCTCTGCCTCGGCGTCGTCGTCCCCATCAAGCTCTACGAGGTACTACCTCCTGATTGATCTGCAGCCGCGTTTCTTGGTTGGTTACCCGTTCATGGTTCATCGGTCAGGTCCTGGATCGGATCTGTTGGATCTCGGATGTGGCCAGGAGATCGGGATGCGGTGTTCTTGGAGTGCAGTGGAGTACTCCAACCAAGAAACGCGGCTGCAGATCAATCAGGAGGTAGTACCTCGTAGAGCTTGATGGGGACGACGACGCCGAGGCAGAGCGTGAGCCAGAAGGGCGTGTAGAGCGGGAAGAAGGCCTCCCCCCAGCGCTTGCTCCCGTCCGCGGCAGAGGATGCGGTCGATGTAGCCATGTAGATCGAGATGGTGGCGGCGACCCCGGACGGCAGCGGCGACCGGATGGCGGCGACCGCGGACGGTAGCGATCCCGGACGACGACGATCCCGGACGACGGCGGCGATCCCGGACGGCGACGGCGGCAATCCTAAGGTCGCGGGGGCAGCCGGCGGTGGGAGCGGTTCGCGGGCGCGGCCGGGCAGGAGGGTTTTTTTTTAAGCACAGAAGAAAGAAGAGAGGGGGAGGTGTGAGGGAGGACGTGCGGATCGAGCGGTGAACGTGAGGTGGGGCGTGCGGACGCGGCGCGAGCGGTGAAAAAATGGACGGATGACAAAGAGAGGGGCTGAAAGGAGCGGTCAAAATGAGCTGCGGTCATCCGAGGGGGCGGACGCACGCAGGAGGGGGCGGACGCACGGGGGAGCCGAAGAAAGTACTAACGGGTTTTGATCTGGTGTGTGCTGGAAAAGCACTGGTGGCATGCAATGGATATTTGGGACTTTTACCAATTTATCTCTGATGAATTTACACTTTTATACTATTTATAATATTAATTCATTGTGCAGTTACTCTAATGATTATGTAGCCATCTACTAATACAACGAGCTAGAGTTGCATTAGTTCTATTGTTATATGGACTTCCATTGGGCAGTGAGGATTTGTTGGTTCTGTTTGTCTTTTCAACACTATTTGCTAAATCCAAAACACATCTTTTCATTGCAGGCTAATATTTGGATTATAATTTTTAGCTATGTTGGTAACTACTTCTGGACACATTACTTCTTCACAGTTCTGGGCGCTTCATATACTTCACAGGTCCGGGGTCGCCGCCACCATCTCGATCTACATGGCTACATCGACCGCATCCTCTGCCTGCAGGGCATCGACCAAGTGCCACCTCTCCGACCAAGTGTCGCCGCCCTCACATTCCTGCCTCGGTCCAGGCACTGCCGCCTCTCCGCGTCCCCATCCCTGGCCCAGGAGCCGCCATCGTCGTCCCTGTCCAGGAGCCGCCGTCCCCGTCCACGGCGCCTCGGTCGAATCCAGGTCCACCACTGCGCTTCCATCCCATATGCTTCTTGGATTTGCGAGTTGCTCTCCATTTTCCTCACCTCACACTCAGAAGACATAGAAGACCTCAGATTTCTGTGTGTTCTTTGCGATTCATGGTTGGATTAATAATTTCTAAAATTTCTGAATGGCTATGTTCTTGTGATGAGATATACCGTCCGTTCCATGCCATCTGTTCTTGAAGATGGGTGAGGGCTTAGTTCTTGCAAATTCACTGATAAGTTTTTTTCTTGGTATCTTTGTTGCTGCAGAAATTTCTGGAGAACATGGTGCGACATCATGCTGCATTACAAAAAAAAACTAACCATCAGGTACTTGAGCTGTTCTGTCTTATTTAGATCAATTTATCCCTCTTGTACTTTCCAGGAAGTTATGGTGGCTTAATATAATCATTCTCTGGTGTCTGCAAAAGGATCCTTGCCATTTATCAAGATTTATGAATAAGCAAAAGAGCTATTGCGCAACCTTAAGGTAATCATGCTAGCTGAAAGCCTGAAGCATGAATGTTATACAACCATTTTTTATGATTTTGTAATTCTTTCTTACAGTTATCTTATCATTAAGAGGAACAGAGCTGCCGCACTTCACTTGCGTTGCCATCCATCACCAGCATGTTATGGAAATGCCTGTAGCACTGCAGCTCGACTTCCTGCTCGGTCATGTATGTTTCCTTGGTCACAATTTGTGCATATCAATTTGGTCATCTGATTGGGGGGAATTTACTGTTAGATTTCAAATATCAGGGCCTTTAGCCATTGAGATTAGTATGTTTCTGTTTGCTTTATAGGGCACACTGTCATTCGATTATTGCAATCGGCTTTTTTCTAATTGCATCCAAGTTGCTTATGAATCCATTGGGTAAACATAAGCTTAGCCCGCGTTATATTACTCTATTTCAATTTCTACTGAGAATTTATAAGAAGCACCACTGTTGGATGTGTTTTTTTGGGGGCTCTTATGAGAAATACAGTTCTGATACTATGCAATCTGGACTGAGAAATGCACAAACTCTTTGTGGTTGAAAAAACAATTTCTGAAAGTGATTCCAAGATGTTGCAGGCCAATAGAACCGGATAACTTGGATTCAAATACTTCCTCATGCTACTGCAGGTATGTCTTGTGACTGGAATCTGATGAATGGAACTACATACTCTTTCTTATTTCACATGACTACAATATAATATATATATGCCCCATTTTTAGTACATACACCGGTACATTGAGTAATGCAATTCAAATAGGCTACAAATTTTAAAAACATTTCCAACACTGTCCACTTCACTTTCGGAGGCAACAAAGGATTTTAATGTGGAGTGAAAATCATAGTAGTCTTGTAAAGTAACTGGAAGTCAAACCAATTATATTAAAGTCAAGGATAAGGATTGAGATTTAAATTGGGCAAATGCAAACGCCGCTGCCTCCTGCGCAAGTGACGAGGACATCACCATGGTCACCCTCGCTGAGGACGAGTGCAAGGCCGTGCTCTTGCAGACGCACCGCCACAGACACAACCACGGCCTTGGGCACGTGCTGGTGCAAGTAGAGGGCTGTTGTGTGGCCTGGCCATGAACAATCCAAAGAGTATGATGTGCAACAGTTGCTTCCTCAATCTTATATACATGGAGTGATAATTTCCGTTTTGAATATGCACTCAAATTTTAGTGGGTTTTCTCAATCTGATGAAGGCCATATTAGGTTTGGGCACTGATTTACTACTTAGCACAAATGGAAGACGTGACACAACAATTCTCAGACTGTTGTTTGCACAATGCAGAAATTTTGATAGTTCGTCTTGTGGTTTCTTTGCAAGTCCAGAAAAATTGAATTTATGCACTCCTAGAGGTGCGGTAAATCTATTGCAAAATGTGTTTGATATGATTTCTTTTGTGGAGCTCTCTTCTTGGGATATCAACTTATGAAGAAGCCTTGATATCAAATTAACCTCTTTGCTACAACTGTTTCTCTATCAGTTAAACATTGAGCACTACATATGGGGAGTTGGTCAAAGCCCATCGGTCCCAAATTCACCATGTCATGGAGCAGCAGGGAATCATTGTGCTACTCTTATCGTGGTTGATTACTACAAGTTACTGAGCATAAGTGAAGATCAATATTCAACTAACATTTTCAAAAATTCTAAAGAAGCATTTCGCTTTATTTAATATAGGAAATTTTCTCGCTTGCTGTGTATGGAAGCATAATCTAGCATTTTTCAGATTTTGTACAGGATGACATTATTTTGAACTGAAATATTTCAAAGAATAAATGGAGGGGGTGTGCTCCAGGACAGACTTTCTCAATGGTAGACTATTGTGTGGGTGCCAGGACATATAGACATGCTTGGTGAGTTAAGATATACCGCAATTTCCATTGATGTGGATCAGTTGCATTGTTCTTGTGATGATATACTATGTATGATATGAATTCATCCATTTTTCTATTCCATTTGTGGCCAGATTCTGATGTAGTGTGCTCTGCATGAACCCATAAGAATAGGCAATTCCAGAGTCAGCGGCATCTCGGTTTGCAACGAATGGTTCATATTTGATTTTACTGAGTTGTATCTTGCCATGCTTAGGGACATCATAAGAAGTTTCCGGTGATATCAGGCTTCAGATTCAATTTTGTAAACAAAAGTTTGTAGGGATCAAAATGTAAGCATGGACCATGCACAATCATTGAGGACTAGGAGCTTATGCAAATTTTGCGCTAGCTTCTAAATCTTGAGTTCTTAAGTTGGTGACCCTATGTTATTGAATTCAGTGTATTGGATATTTGGAAGTATTTATTATTATTATCTTGTGATCTATGTTATAATACAATGCAATTTTGGATATTTCATATTTTCATACTATTATTGCCATGTTAATCCAATGTCTTTCGGTATAATATTGTTGTTACCCGTAGCAACGCACGGGCACTTTCCTAGTTTAGGAAAGATAAACAGAGTGTGGTACTGTGGTGGACGCGAAGAGCCCACGTTGCGACGATTACTGGTCCTGTGGTCCAAGCTTACCGGCTGTGGTTAGTTATCGGGACGTCGCTATCAAGGTCGCTCTGGGTTGCTGCTGTTAGGGCATGTACAACCCACAGACGGGGGACTGTCTGCGGAACCTCGATTTTAGCATACAGACAGATCTACAAACAGCTCATACAGCCCACAGACAGACAGGTTGTCTGTAAGCTGTTTAATGCTTTGCATGGAGGTTAAGATCAACTACAAATACATTTGTCTATATAATTGTGTGGCTTTTGAAACATGATCAAGTGTACATTCGATATGTGTGATCTATTTTGTGATTTGCTCCAAAGAATATATATGCATAAAATGCAATCTTATTGGAAGGGCTAAATTGTAATTTTTTTATTTATTTCAGTTTGAATTTGCCCATCTAAAGGACCTATATGTGAAAACCATACTTAGAAAGAAGTAAAATGTAAAAGTTCAAGAAAATATCCTCCACCCATCGATCTCCATCACCCATTCGGAATCGAGGCCATTCCCTTCTTTTCTTATCCATTCCCCTGCTCCAACTCCCGTCGCCGGAGCCCGGAGCCCTCCGCTCCAGCTCCCATCGCTGCCCATCGCCGCGCCCCCAGCTCCAGCTCACACGCCGCCCATCGCCATCCGCCCCCAGCAGCGCGCCCCTCCTCCTCCGTCTCCTTCCCCGCCTGCCCCGCGGCCCACGGGGCCGTCCTCCGCCCGCGCTGGCGCCGTGGTGGCCCGCGCCGCCGCAACGCGTGGCGGCGGGAAGGCAGCGGCAAGTAGTGGCGCAGACGGAGTCCTTCCACGACGCCATGTACCACTCCTCCATCGCATCCCGTCTTGCTCGCTCCTCCTAGGCGGCACTGACCGGGGCGGAGAAGATGCAATCTCCCCCGTCGCCGATACAGGAGGGGCGAGAATCAGGCCGGCTTGCCCGCGGCGGCCTCCCTCACCTGGCCGTGGTGGAGCAGAGCTGCTCCTCCGCCTCCCTCCGGCTCCAACTCCGACAGCCGCAGCGGCGAGGAGCTCCGGCTGAGGACTTCTTGGCGCGCGAAGCGGGAGATTTTGGCGCGCTGCGATTCTTGTGGTGGGGGAGGAGGCGCGTGGGATCCCGTCGCCGTGACGATGGGAGGCGACGAACCTGTACAACACGGCGATATACGTCTATTCTGCCTCTGGGAACGGGACGACCCAGTCGTGAGGCGACGGGGCAGCCGTCGGTGGGATGAGGCGGGGGTGTTTTCGTAAAAAGGTCGGCTCGCAGACGGGGTATTGATTGGTGTTGTACGTGTCCTTATTAGCCGGTGGACGGCCCCGTCCCTGTGACAGATGTAAAGAAACACGCACGCGCTCCACGGGGTTGGTCTCGTACTCTCATTTCGCTTTAATTGCACGTAGTTTGCAACTTGCAAATTGCAATTTGGGCCTAAAGTGACATTCGCGATGTCGACAGGACCGGAAGCAAATTTTTCCTCTTCGTTCTATATTATAATAATTATAATTTGTTTATCTTTTTTAATCCTCAATTGACCTCTCGTATTATTGAAAAATTATGCAAAATATCACATATTTTACTGTGACTTGTTTTATTAATTGAATTTCTTCAAAAATGACTTAACTTGACTATATTTATATTTTCAGTTTTGCTCCACTGGTCCTCTCCATATAATTTGCACGAATTCAAAGGCAGATATTAATGAATTAATATATTTAATTAACACTTTGGGTCTGGTCTAGGCCGGCCCAGCCAGGCCCATGCGAGTTCGTTTCTTGATCCGTTTTAGTCTCTGAACGACGTTGCGACGGTACCTCATGTTCCTATGAACCGAAAGGTGCGGCGAGCCGACGATGGCGGCGCTAGCGCCTCGATGGCTGTAGGCTGTAGTGCATCGAACATCTGAATGCAAACAATTTCGTAATTTTCTGTTATGTGAATTTGTAAAAGATATCATTGCACATGAGTTGCAGGCCTACAGTGGGTATATGCATGTGAGACATGGGTACCTCTGGGTCCCCACCTACCAGGCTCACGGCCGTCCCCGACAAGTGGGTCTGGCCTACCAGAAAACCCGCTGACCTGACAGTGGGCCCAACCGACCTAGTTGGTGGCCCACACGACCTCCTAAAGACCTTCCAGAAGATTCCCAGACGACTTTATCCAGAACGACTTCAAGACTTGGCGTGCAAGGCAAGACAACGGTGGATTCCGACAAGCAGATCGATGTATATGGCAAGTCTTGTAAAACAACTAGACTTAGGTCTCCTGGTCATGACCGACCAGGAGTCTGGGCGCCGATCTTGTCTGCTGGCCAATATAAGACGGGCAGGGCGAACCTTTGTACAATCACGCAATCCTCAAGCAATCTACACCGACAACTAGACGTAGGGTTTTACTCTCCGGAGGCCTGAACCAGTATAAACTCGTCGTGTTCTCTGTGTTCCGTGTGCTCGTGCGCAACCTTCGAGTTTTTAGCCCTAGATTCCACCTCGCCGAACAAATAAACCACCGGGGTTAACACCCCTGTGGGCTGTGCAGATCTAACCATCTGACAGTTGGCGCGTCAGGTAGGGGAAATCTAGGGTTCTTCGTGCAACTCGATGACTTCGACCAGCGGCGTCATCTTCCCGGAGAGCATGGCGGACATCCTCGCCAACCCCATCGACATCCGCTTTGGCTCAATGCCGGCGGAATCCACCGCTCCAGCCGCCTTCCTCGTCATCGAGAGCGCTGCGGTCACCACCAACCAGCAGGTCGAATTCGATCTGCTGAAGGAAACCCACCCACCCACTCCTCGCGACCTGATCACGGGGCTTGATCGCATCGAGGACATGCTCTCCGACACGATCAAGGTCTGTGAGCGCATCAAGCGCCCTTGCAGGACCTCTCCGACTTCATCCCGCATGCCTCTTGGTCTGCGGAACGTAACCCATGCAGCATCTCGCTACATGAGGAACAAGATCCAGATCGAATCTGGACCCAAGACCCTACACCGTGGAAACTGCAGAGGTCATCTCGATGACCCCTGCCCCATCCACGAGGACTCCAAACACACGGCTCGCCAGTGGCGTGTGCTGAAGAAGCTTCGCCGACCCCTGATCACGACTCATCGTCGCCAGATCAACCGTGAGCCGTCCCCGGACTGCCTCGCGTTCCAGATCGCTCGTACGACCATCTCTCCCAAGTATCCGGGCGAAGTGTTCGAGATTCCGGATCGAGAGGTCCTCGTGGTCTCCGCCGACGTACCCCTTCAACCTGGTGAGACAGATGAGCAGCGCATACAGCGCGAGAACACTAATACCGCACGAGCTACGCGTCGTCAGCAGAAGATAGATGCAGCTGCAGCAGCTGGCCAAGCCCTAGGTCAAGCCTCGGGCAACGTCGTACCAGGTGCCGGCGGCCAACCTGCAGGCAATGTCGTCGATGGAGGACAACACCCCGCGGCCCCAACCGCTCCCCAGCAGCAGGAGAACGAGCCTCGCCGACATCGTCTACACGCCAGAGACCTCCTGAGGGACTTTGAGCAAGATGGCCATGAAGTCTACAACTCGCCTCAAGCCAACCTTGGCGCGGCCCTTGCTGAACTGCGACAACTTGCGGACACTCCTGCGACTCGACGCCTACAAGCTCACATCCATATTGCCACCACCTAGGTCGAAGAAAGATGTCCAGGGTGAAGACCGATTAGGCGAACCAGAGAGGGGGGGAGTGAATGGGAGCCGATAAAAATTCTTCTCGAAGGAGATGAGAACTCCAACAAGACGAACACGGCTTCCAACTCACGTCTCCGACTCAACTACCCAAGTTGGTCAAGACCACACAGCCACTGGAGTGCTACTGGTCCTAGGAACCAACACTCAACCTTCCGAGCCAAAACTCACCAAACCACACAGCGGAAACTTGCACGGCTTACTGCCTGTGCTACACCGGTCAGACCGATGGCCTGTGCCGGTCAGACCGGTGACACCGGTCAGACCGGTGGACAGAGCCGGTCAGGCCGGTGGCTATAGCAGCCGCACAGCAAACGTTCCAGGAAGCCTCAGTGACTACTCTAGGTCCTGGAACAAAAACCACCACGAAACACAACCTGTGAGGAAGAAGAACCCCTCACAAAACCTAGCAAAACAACTCCAAACACGCCAATAACTGATCAGCAGGACCACGGGACAAAACCACACGGAAAAGGCTATTCCCCGAGACAAAAACCCACCAAGGGCTAGCACCGGTCAGACCGGTCAAGAGCACCGGTCAGACCGGTCGCGCCTGGGCAGCTCGGGATGAACAGCGCCCGCGAGTCAACTCCCCCAAATCCAACTCCCGATCTCCCGATTCGCTCCACGGTTTTGCACAAGACTTTGGGGATAGTAGGAACACCTCATGGGTACTCCATAGCCAAGATTTGGTCCACCAAAACTTGTCAAATCAAGAGGAATCGAAGAAATCCCACCAAGAACGCCTCTAACCATAGAGCCACGAAAACCCCAAAATCGAGCCCCTTTGCTCACGGATTTGGAAGGGGAATCAAAGGGAAAAGAACCACGAAGGGTTCATGCATACATCCCCCACCAAATCCCAAAGAGAAAGGCCTCGAAATCGCTCTAAGAAAATCGCTAAGAAAGGGCTCCGAAAATCACCAAAAAGGAGAAACGGGAAAGACACATCCAAGCCTTGAGGAACCACGCCGAATCATCTATACATACCAAAGAGGTTCATACAAGGTCTAGCTTGCCGCCCGATCATCCTTCCCTCTCACAAGATCTCACCATGAAGCTCTAAAGCTAGTCCTACGAAAATCCTAAGAAAATAGGAAGGAAAATAGGAAAACCAAATGAGCTAGGGTTCCAAGAGATGGCTGCCATCCTCTCACCCCTTGGGTTATATGGAGGCAACCGAAAGACGAAAATACCCTTACTAGCTAACTAGGGATACATGCCCCTCGAGGGCGAAATTGGAAGTCTTTGTCTTCGCACCATCGGACGGATGCCCAGCAACCGCAAACTTGCTTAGCCTCGACGCAAGCCTTGCGATCCCGACGCGTGTCCTCCGCTTCGAAGATTCCGGACTGCGTCGTCGCACACCGGTCAGACCGGTGCTCCTCACCGGTCAGACCGGTACCCACCGGTCAGACCGGTCAGACCCACCGATCAGACCGGTCTGGAGCTGCTGCACCTCCGTCTTCGGTTCTTCGGTCTTGGCTTTGTGGATCAACCAAGGAACCCAGTGATTTTCTGGTGAACCACTGGAAACCCCGCGAACTCGGTGTAGCCTCCGCCAATCACCACTCATGACTCGGCTCCCACGTAGTCCCGGCTCGACCTTGGTTTTGAGGCTCAACCAAGAAACCGTCCATGACTTCATCTTACCGTTCTTGCCACCATGCGGCCCGCACTTGACCCCACTGGCCACCGGGTCCCTCGAACCAACCCTACTTGTCTTCTCCACACCTGGAGGCCTCACCAGCAACGACCTTTCACGCTTGTTCTTCACCTACACCTGCACCAGTCAAGCCGCAACCTGCACCTGCAATACTTAGCCAAGAATCAGTCCACACCACGTTGTCAATCACTCATCACACCAGCAAGCGACCATCTACCGGTCCTCGAACCACACCTGGCTCTCAATCTCCCCCTTGATGAGTGCATTGACAACACACACGTTTTGGTAACCAAGAGAAAAGGAAAAGAAAAGAAACGACTAAAAGAAACTTCAACAAGCGATCGAAAGCCAAAGAAAAGGCAAAGAGCAAGATCACTTGAAGAAGACAAGTCTCGGACCCCTTAGGTAAGGGCAACAGCTCGACACATCCGAGACAAAACATGCTAAAGCAAAGAGCACAAACCATCAAACCAAAGCTCGAAAACCACAAAGAGCTCCCCCTGCACACATGCAAGCTCCCCCTGAACCAATGCAACTCCCCCTGGACAAATGCATGCGACCCACTTCACGAAACAGAGCAGCTGCAACAGCTCAGCTCTGACCGGTCGACACCACCGGTCAGACCGGTGATCAACATGTGAACAGGACCAGCACTCTGACCGGTCAGACCGGTGACCTCAACCGGTCAGACCGGTGCACATCAGAGCCCAAAAATGGCTCGAAACCACCTGAAAACCTTCCAAATGCATTCAGTAGGCCAAAACATGCTCAAACTTCTCCCCCTTGTTGACAATGCATGAATCAAGCCAAAAATACAAAAAATGCAACCTAGAGCTTCTCAAATAGACAAAATTCAACATAGGATGCTACACATGTCCAAACGAGCAAGTTAGATACTCTATAGCTTCGTAATGACATAAACTTCATGATCACCAAGTTTCACAACCATTGGGCGAAGCTAAGATAGAATTTAGCAATTTTGCGAAAAATCACTCTCTCATGAGCAAAGTCCTAAACATGAGCAAAACATGTCAAAATGGCAAAGCCACACAAACTTCATGCTAGGACAACCATTCTAAGCATAAGACCATCATAAACACCCACAAGCACCTCATGTCATGTCAAAGCCACCGAGCCATGTGCCTACTTCTATATATGAGACTTCTCATTGGTAGGCATCATGCAACGATTTAGCACCCAAAGCAAATTAAAATTAGCACATATGACATGGGAGCACATTTTCCAAGCAATTTACATTTCATTTTTCAGATTTATAATTGGTACATGAAATGTCTTTGCGACAAAAAGGAACTTATGCCCCTCCACAAGATGAAGCATGGGGGCTAAACATTCATGATGGCAAATGAGCCTTTGGCCCCATATGATCAAAATAAGCTATACAACCACAAATTAAGCATAGCCAAGCCACAAAAACATGTCAAGGTCATGTAAAGGCATTTACTCACAAGAGAGCATACATATGAAATTTTCAAAAACATAGCCATCAACCATGGATACAAACCAAGATTATCAAGAGCTAAGCCAAACTAACCATAGTTTACCAAATTAGCTCACAAAGACATATATATCATTCCATGGTGAACAATGTATATAGGAGAAGCCTTTCCTAAACAATGCATATGATACAAAATGCATGCAATCTAAGATACAAAGATGCCTATACATCATGTTACATATGCCATGCCAAATGCAAGAAATGCACAAAGGAAAGCTATACATATGCTATAAAGGAGCTCCCACACGCCAACTCAAGAAATCAAACAAACACCAAGCTCCCCCCGCAAACGAGTGAAAGTTGCTTGATCTAGGGGTTTGGTGAAAATATCGGCTAGTTGTTCATGTGTGGGTACATGGATCAAAGCTATCTTCCCTTTCTCTACGTTGTCTCTCAGAAAATGATACCTCACTTCTATGTGCTTGGTTTTGGAATGGAGCACTGGGTTCTTTGCAACGCTTATGGCACTGGTGCTATCACATTGAAGTGGGACATGGGTATACTCCTCACCAAAGTCACTCATGGTGTATGTGATCCAAAGGAGCTGAGAGCAACAACTAGCTGCGGCCACATACTCTGCCTCGGTAGTGGATTGAGCAACACTCGACTGTTTGCGGGAAGACCAAGACACCAAAGAAGAACCCAAGAACTGGCAAGTCCCAGAAGTGGACTTCCTATCCAACCGACACCCGGCAAAGTCCGCGTCTGAAAATCCATGAAGCGCCAAAGAAGAAGACGCAGAGTACCAAAGGCCGAAGTCGGGAGTGTGTCGCAAATACCTGAAAATGCGCTTGACTGCTTGCCGATGCGAAGTCCTCGGAGAAGCTTGAAAACGAGCGCACAGACACACCGAGAATTGAATGTCCGGCCTCGTCGCCGTCAAGTAGAGGAGTGACCCGATCATGCTCCGGTACTCCTTCTGGTCCACGTGTTCACCTTCCTCGTCCGCATCAAGAGCTGTAGTCGTACTCATAGGCGTCGCCATGGCCTTGGAGTCCTCCATCTTGAACTTCCTCACAATGTCCTTGGTGTACTTAGCTTGGTGCACAAATGTTCCTTCCTTTGATTGCTTGATTTGTAGCCCAAGGAAGAACTGCAACTCGCCCATCATGCTCATCTCAAATTCCCTGCTCATGTCTTCTGCAAACCTTGCAACAAGAGAGTTAGACGAGCCACCAAAGACAATATCATCCACATATACCTGCACAATTAGGATATCTCTGCCCTGCCTGAGGAGAAACAAGGTCTGGTCGACCTTCCCCATCTCAAACCCTCTCTCAAACAGGAACCCCCTCAACCTGCCATACCAAGCTCTAGGCGCTTGCTTCAACCCATACAGCGCCTTCCTCAACTTGTACACCCGGTGAGGGTACTTCTCACTCTCAAACCCCGGTGGTTGCCTCACAAACACCTCTTCCTCCAACACACCGTTCAGAAAAGCACTCTTCACATCCATCTGGTACAACTTGAACCCTTTAGCCACGGAAAAGGCTAGAAGGATCCTGATCGCCTCCAAACGAGCTACAGGAGCGAAAGTCTCCTCGTAGTCGATCCCCTCTTTCTGACTGTACCCCTGAGCAACAAGTCTCGACTTGTTCCTCACCACTTCTCCTTTCTCTCCCTCTTTATTTTTCCACACCCATTTTGTCCCAATCGGCTTACACCCTGGGGGAGGGTCAACCAACACCCAAACTTGGTTCCTCTCAAAATTCTCCAACTCCTCATGCATCGAGTTAACCCAATTATGATCAGATAACGCGTGTCCAATGTCTTTGGGCTCAAAGGTGGCAACAAAAGCAGCATGAGCGAAATGAGAATTGTTCCGAACCCTCGACCGTGTAGTACGTTCATTCATGTCGCCGATGATTCTCGAAGCTGGGTGATCCACTTGCACTCGCCGGGGAGGTTCTCGCCTTGATGCTACCTCCCCCTCAACAGCAGCTTCGCCTTGATCTAGGTTTGTCGTTGTAGGTGTGGGAGAGGGTCCATTCTCGATCGTCGTCGAAGTAGTAGGTACATGTTCAGCCGCGGGCATCACACCGCCATCTTCATCATCTCCATGTTCATGCTCCTCCTCCTGAAAGATCTCCTCGCCAAGTTCGTCGTCACCTGCACACTCAAAAACAAGCTGACTACGTGGCTGTGTCTCGTCGAAGGTTACCTCGCAAGTCTCCACGATTTGGTTAGTTTCAAGATTGAGCACACGAAATGCTCTAGAATGAGATGCATAACCAAAGAAAATGCCATCGACAGACCTAGCCTCGAACTTGTCCAACTTCTTCCCTTTCTTCAGAATGAAGCATTTACAACCAAAGACATGGAAGTGACTGACCTTGGGTGTGCGACCGTGCATCAACTCGTAACAGGTTTTCTTCTCATGGACCCTGAGGTAGATCCTGTTCGACACATAGCACGCGGTATTGACCGCCTTAGCCCAGAACCTTCTCGGAGTCCTATGCTCGTCGAGCATCGTCCGAGCCATCTCGCACAAGGTTCTGTTTTTCCTTTCCACCACGCCATTCTGGGGAGGCGTATACGGACTCGAAAACTGATGTTCAAGACCCAAGTCATGGCAAAAGGTTTCGAAGCGAGAGTTTTTGAATTCCGAGCCATTGTCACTGCGGATCGCTCGTATGGCATCTCCGTACCTCTCTTTTCTTAACCTCAAGACAAGATCTCGAACGAAACCAAATGTCTCCCCCTTCTCCTCAAGGAAGAACACCCACGCATACCGAGAGTAGTCGTCCACCACAACAAGGACATACCACTTCCCACCCGCAGATCGCACACGAGCTGGGCCAACAAGGTCTAAATGGAGCAGCTCGCATGGACGCTCAGTCATCACATCAGTGAGAGGCGGGTGAGAAGAGGCTACCATCTTGGCATGCCTACACGGCGCACAAACCAACTCTTTCTCAAACCTCAACCGTGGCAATCCTCGGACCAAATTGAGTTTACTCAAGCGAGACAAAAGGTCAAAGCTCAAGTGACCCAACTTCCTATGCCACTTCCACAACTCACTCGAAGAACCAGCCAAAAAGCAACGCTCCACACCAGAAGACTGAGAAAAATCAGCTCGGAACACTTGACCCTCGGGAACGACCATGCAAACAAGATCCCCCCGAGAATCTAAAATCCGAGAACCACCAGGCCGAAACAACACCTCAAAACCCTCATCCAACAACTGGGACACAGAAAGCAAATTGTATCCAAGCGATTGAACAAGAGCAACACGCCTGAGAGTGATCTTGTCACTTACCTTAATCTCACCTTCTGACAGCACACGCCCTCGCCCATTGTCCCCAAAGGTGATGTACTTCTTTGTCACCACCGGGACGAGACTTGAGAACCACCCCTTGTCTCCGGTCATATGCCTCGAGCAACCGGAGTCAATCAACCAAATGTTCTTCAAGTCTCCCACCTGAAATTCAAAAGCGAGCACGTGAGTGAACAAACGACTCAGCACTGGGGTTAGTACCAAAAGAGTAAAACTAGTGCCGAGCCATTTGCTCCAAAGTGGGGTTAGCACAAACCAAATCATCACGCCTATCAAAGCTACCACCACGGTAACCACCACGAGGGAACCAACCCTCTCTAGCTGGAGGAGGACGAAAACCACGAAAGGGAAACCGTGGATCGTTCCTCCTCTCCATCTCAAAGCTACGACTCCTCCCACCCTCGTATTGAGCACGAGGTGGAGAACGCCTAGCAAACTGACCACCTGCAAACTTTCCAGACCAACCACCAGAACCACGACCTCCAGAACCAAACCGAGCATCCTCACGAGCACGAAACCCGACTCGCTGTCTGCCCAGACCTGCACCGGTCTGACCGGTGTAGTACCCCGGTCTGACCGGTGTAGCTCGGCCAGCAGCAGCACCTGCAGCCTTCCGGTCTCCCCAAGCCGGAACTGTTCTCACAATCGCCTTGGCCCTGGGCATCTGCATACGAGACTCAGGTACACCATTAGAGGGGTGGTACCTGTCCTTGTTAGCCCACTCTCTAGCCATTCTCTCCTCACGCTTCCTCTTGAAGCAAAACTCATCCTTGTGACCATCTCTCCCACAATACCCACAATGGAACTTTATGGGCTGTGGCTTAGGCTTAGGCTTGGGTTGGGGCTGCCCACTCGGCTTCTCACCCTTCTTCTCTCCTTCCTCACCTCCCTTTGGGCTCACAAACTTCACCGGTTTCTGAAAATCATTTGTTGGGTGAGGGAATATGGGTGGATCTGGAGTAGTGTCAAGTTTGTTTCTGAGATGGTTAGGCTTGGGCTCAAACTTGTTCTTGTGTCTGTTTGGTGGTGGGATAGGAATCTCTCCAACTCTCTCAACTCCCTTACCACTGTTCTCTCCAAGCTTGTCAGCCCCAAGTGCCTGACCATCATAGCGTTTGAAAGCCGCTATCATGATACCAAGCTGAGGCTCCTGACCCGACAACCAGCTCATACATTTTCTCAGCTCATCATTCTCATCCTGCAAGCGATCAACATAATGTGCAAGCTCCAAATTCTTAACTGCATGCAATTCACAAGTAGAGCAAGAAGTGGGAATAGGCTCTTTCAACTTAGCCTCAAGCGAAACAGTGTAAGCATGCATCTCATCAATCTTTCCATGCAAAACAGGGCAAGAAGTGCAAGCACCTAGCAAAGCAGGTCTAGACTTAAGCTCAGCCACTTCAACCCTAAGCATATCTAGTTCATCACAAGTAGAAGCATGCTTATCCTTAAGAGCAGTGAGATCAGCTAGGTACACAGAGCAATCACAGCAATCAATCTCATCAGAAACCACAGGAGAAGCCTTAAGCGAATCAATCTCAAGCTTAGCATCTAGGTTCTGGGTTTCTAGCTCAGCCACACGGTTCCTAGCATCTTCTAGTGAGGCCCTAAGCTCTTTCCTCATCTTCTTGGCCTCTCTAAGCATGTGATCGCGGTTATCAAGCAAGTCAACCAACTCATCATTCTCCTTGCGCAAAGAAGAGAGCTCATCACATACCTCATCCTCGGAGTCAGAGTCCGAGTCACTCTGGTGGCTCTTCTTGCTGCCGGAGCTACGGGCCATGCCGCAGAAGCCATCTCCCGCGAAGCAGCTCAACCCGCTCAAGTTCTTGGATGACTTCTTGTTCTTGCGCCGATCACCTTCATCTTCACTGCTACTCGAGCTCGAGGAAGAGTAGGCGGAGCTGGAGTCGACGTCGCTCGCTCCGACCATTGCTCGGGCCTTCCTGCCGCGGCCATCCTTCTTCCTCGACCGTCGCTCGTCCTTGTGCTTGTTCTTGTGCTTGTGATCGCGCCTCGATCGGTACTTGCCATCCTTGCTCGATCGGTGCCTGTAGCCGTCCTTGTAGCCGTCCTTGTTCTCCGTCTTCTCCGGGCAGTCGGCGACGAAGTGTCCTGGCTTGCCGCACTGAAAGCACGTCCGTGCTGTCCTCCTCGTGTTCACCCGGTTCTCGTGCAGCCTCTCGAACCGCCTGGTCAGCAACGCCAGCTCGTCCTCTCCAAGCACGTCGAACTCCTCGTCTGGCAAAGACATCAAAGAAGACAGAGAGTACATCCTGGAGGATGCGTTAGCGTTAGACTTAGCTCCTTTGCCACTAACGAGAGCGAGACTATGAGAATCAGTCGGGCTCTCGATCTTGGCTGTCATACCACGGTCCAACTCAGCCGACTTGAGCTTCGAGAACAGCTCGTTCACCGTCAAGGTGTCATACTTCTCGGACTCAACAATAGCCTCAAACTTCCCGTCCCATACGGTACGATCCAACGAGTGCAAGAGCTTCACGGCTCTATCATGATCATTGTATGGGAGGACGTCCACATTGGCTCTCATGTTGTTCACAACGACCGTAAATCGCTGGAAAAGGGCATCGACGGACTCGCCGGGGAGATGAGTGAAGTTCTCGTACTCTCTCCGGTAAGTCGCGTACATCCGAGCCTGAACCTGAGCATTCCCAGCATGAGCATCCTTCAACTGCTCCCAAATCCTACAAGCTAAGTCCTCTGTCTGAACCCGATCGAATTCAGGCTGACACAGAGCACGAAACAAGTAGTCGACAGCCTTGTTGTTGGCTTCGAACATATCCCTCGATCCTGGAGCAAGGAAGTTCATCGGATGAACATAAGCTGTGTTCACCGTGACATCCCAAAGGATCTGACCCTTTCCGCGGAGGAACGCTGCCATCCTCCTCTGCCACATCTGGTAGTTCTTCCCATCGAAGTGCGGAGGACCCGAACCCCGTTCCTGGTACGCCATCTTTGGATCTTAGACTGGTAAGAGTCAATAAAGACCCGAACCGGCTCTGATACCAATTGAAGGACCGATTAGGCGAACCAGAGAGGGGGGAGTGAATGGGAGCCGATAAAAATTCTTCTCGAAGGAGATGAGAACTCCAACAAGACGAACACGGCTTCCAACTCACGTCTCCGACTCAACTACCCAAGTTGGTCAAGACCACACAGCCACTGGAGTGCTACTGGTCCTAGGAACCAACACTCAACCTTCCGAGCCAAAACTCACCAAACCACACAGCGGAAACTTGCACGGCTTGCTGCCTGTGCTACACCGGTCAGACCGATGGCCTGCGCCGGTCAGACCGGTGACACCGGTCAGACCGGTGGACAGAGCCGGTCAGGCCGGTGGCTACAGCAGCCGCACAGCAAACGTTCCAGGAAGCCTCAGTGACTACTCTAGGCCCTGGAACAAAAACCACCACGAAACACAACCTGTGAGGAAGAAGAACCCCTCACAAAACCTAGCAAAACAACTCCAAACACGCCAAGAACTGATCAGCAGGACCACGGGACAAAACCACATGGACAAGGCTATTCCCCGAGACAAAAACCCACCAAGGGCTAGCACCGGTCAGACCGGTCAAGAGCACCGGTCAGACCGGTCGCGCCTGGGCAGCTCGGGATGAACAGCGCCCGCGAGTCAACTCCCCCAAATCCAACTCCCGATCTCCCGATTCGCTCCACGGTTTTGCACAAGACTTTGGGGATAGTAGGAACACCTCATGGGTACTCCATAGCCAAGATTTGGTCCACCAAAACTTGTCAAATCAAGAGGAATCGAAGAAATCCCACCAAGAACGCCTCTAACCCTAGAGCCACGAAAACCCCAAAATCGAGCCCCTTTGCTCACGGATTTGGAAGGGGAATCAAAGGGAAAAGAACCACGAAGGGTTCATGCATACATCCCCCACCAAATCCCAAAGAGAAAGGCCTCGAAATCGCTCCAAGAAAATCGCCAAGAAAGGGCTCCGAAAATCACCAAAAAGGAGAAACGGGAAAGACACATCCAAGCCTTGAGGAACCACGCCGAATCATCTATACATACCAAAGAGGTTCATACAAGGTCTAGCTTGCCGCCCGATCATCCTTCCCTCTCACAAGATCTCAACATGAAGCTCTCAAGCTAGTCCTACGAAAATCCTAAGAAAATAGGAAGGAAAATAGGAAAACCAAATGAGCTAGGGTTCCAAGAGATGGCTGCCATCCTCTCACCCCTTGGGTTATATGGAGGCAACCGAAAGACGAAAATACCCTTACTAGCTAACTAGGGATACATGCCCCTCGAGGGCGAAATTGGAAGTCTTTGTCTTCGCACCATCGGACGGATGCCCAGCGACCGCAAACTTGCTTAGCCTCGACGCAAGCCTTGCGATCCCGACGCGTGTCCTCCGCTTCGATGATTCCGGACTGCGTCGTCGCACACCGGTCAGACCGGTGCTCCTCACCGGTCAGACCGGTACCCACCGGTCAGACCGGTCTGGAGCTGCTGCACCTCCGTCTTCGGTTCTTCGGTCTTGGCTTTGTGGATCAACCAAGGAACCCAGTGATTTTCTGGTGAACCACCGGAAACCCCGCGAACTCGGTGTAGCCTCCGCCAATCACCACTCATGACTCGGCTCCCACGTAGTCCCGGCTCGACCTTGGTTTTGAGGCTCAACCAAGAAACCGTCCATGACTTCATCTTACCGTTCTTGCCACCATGCGGCCCGCACTTGACCCCGCTGGCCACCGGGTCCCTCGAACCAAGCCTACTTGTCTTCTCCACACCTGGAGGCCTCACCAGCAACGACCTTTCACGCTTGTTCTTCACCTGCACCTGCACCAGTCAAGCCGCAACCTGCACCTGCAATACTTAGCCAAGAATCAGTCCACACCACGTTGTCAATCACTCATCACACCAGGAAGCGACCATCCACCGGTCCTCGAACCACACCTGGCTCTCACAGGGTACAGCAGATCGGCCTCAAGTTCCTACTCCAGGAGTAGGTCAGAGCGACCCCGCCATCTTCATCACCATAACGACAACGCTCCCCATCAGCCTGTGCCAGAAGAGGGAGGTGGTGAGAATGAAGTCGTGCAACAAGTCAATGTTGCTGCCAATGCAGCGGCCAATCCAGCTGCCAACGCCGCCGGTAATGCCGCCGGCAATGCTGCCAATAATGCCGCTAATGCTACTAGCGCCCAGCAACAGAACGTCACCGTTGAGGACCGGAGCGTCCGAGGACCAGTGGATGGTCGCTCCCTGGTGTGATGAGGGATTGACAACGTGGTGTGGACTGACTCTTCGACGAGTATTGCAGGTGCAGGTTGCGGCTTGACTCGTGTTGGTGTAGGTGAAGAGCGGGCGCGAAAGGTCTTAGCCTTGCGCGGCCTCCGAGGAGTGGAGAGACAAGTAGGCTCGGCTCGATGGACCCGGTGGCCAGACGAGGTCAAGTGCGGGCCGTATGGTGGCAAGAAAAGCAAGACGAAGTCGTCGACCGGAGCCGGTGCAGGGTAGCAGCTCACGACCAGAGTCTGCACGCGGGGTTTGCGGCGGTTCACCACAAAACCGTCGGGTTACTTGGTTGAGCCACAAAACCAAGACCGGAGGCTCGGCGGGCAGAGACGGCGTCCGGGCGCGCTGAGAAGCTTCGATGTTGGTGGACACGTGGCGGGATCGCAGGGCTTACGTCGGGAGGACGCGGACTGCGGCAAAGGCGTGGCCGTGCGATGAAGAGGAGTGCTACTTGACCATATTAGCCCTGAGGGGATTGTATCTTAAGTTTAAGTGCTAGGGGTAGCTTTGTCATTTGCCCAACCCAGAGGAACTCATATATATAGCTCAAGGGTTTTCTGGGCAAACCATCCATTCGGACTGCTTCTCATTTCCTTGCTCCACAGGCGTAGATTTTCTTCACCGTTTTGTAGAGAATCTGTCCTCTGAGTGTATGGAAGCATTCATGGTTGTGTTGATTTCCTTCTTGTAGCTCGTGTGATTTTCGTGTCTTTTTCGAGCTATTTTCGTTGGATTTCCGTGCGCACCTTGTTCCTTCGATTCTGAGGTGTTTGGGTTCGGATTTTTTGGTGGGGATCGTGGATAGATATCTTGTGCATCATTGTGCTTGATCTTGACCCCCCAATCTCCGGATTTGGCCTCCGATTGAAGGATTTCGGTTGGAACCCAAGCTTTTTGGTAGAGCTCGGTTGTGATTCGATTCCCGGCGATTTAGTTCGTTTGAGGTCTCATGTTTTGGGGTATAGCATCTCCTAGGGACGCTTCACATCTCCCCCAAATCTTTCCTCAAGAGCTCAAGCTGTTTGGGAGATCCATGGATGGGTAGGAGAGGTTGCCTTCGCGGGTTAGAGCTCGGGCTGCTGTCTGCGCACCACGCGGACGGTCCGCACGTCCCTGGCGGACGGTCCGCGAGGAGGCTTTTAGCCGGCAGTTCGTCATGTTCGTCGCGTGTTCTTGCGTGCTCGTGTTTTGATCTATTTTGTCCGGTGCTTTTGGTTGCTCGGAGTTTGCCGGATGGTCCGCGAGGTGAGTGCTGACGGTCTTCTCCGCGCGGACGGTCCGCGGGTAGGGCACGGACGGTCCGTTATTCGAGGTGCGGTACTGGAAGTTCGGGTGGCATTTTCGGACGGTCCGCCCTGAGCTTACGGACGGTCCGCCCAGCCACCGCGGACAGTCCGCCCCCTCCATGCAGACGGTCCGCCCCAGGCTGTGCAGATAGCCTAAGTCCTTTGCTTCTTGAGTTGCATTTCAGTGTTGCTTTGAGTTGGGGTTTGTTCCTAGGGTTGGTAGGTCCGTTGTGACTACGCGACCTTGGCAAACTCGTGTGGGAATCCTCGGTTGTGATTTTGGGGCATAGGCCGAGTTCATCCTTCGGGAAGAATTTTTATCGGCTCCCATTCACTCCCCCCCTCTCTGGTCGCCTAATCGGTCCTTCAATTGGTATCAGAGCCGGTTACGGATCTTCGTGATTCTAACCAGTCTAAGATCCAAAGATGGCGACCAGAAACGAGGTTCGGGTCCTCCACACTTTGATGGTAAGAACTACCAGATGTGGCAGAGGTGGATGGCTGCTTTCCTCCGCAGCAAGGGTCAGATCCTTGGGATGTCACGGTGAACACAGCATATGTTCATCCTGTGAACTTCCTTGCTCCAGGATCGAGGGACATATTCAACACCAACAACAAGGCGGTCGACTACCTGTACCGTGCTCTGTGTCAATCCGAATTCGATCAGGTTCAGACAGAGGACTTAGCGTGCAGGATTGGGGAGCAGCTGAAGAATGCTCACGCTGGGAACGCTTAGGTTCAGGCTCGGCTATTTGCGACCTACCGGAGAGAGTACGAAACTTCACTCACCTCCCCGGTGAGTCCATAGATGCCATGTTCCAGCGGTTCACGGTGATTGTGAACAACATGAGGGCTAATGTGGTCGTGCTCCCGTACGATGATCATGATAGAGCTATCAAGCTCATGCACTCTCTGGATCATACCGTGTGGAGTGAGAAGGTCGAGGCCATTCTTGAGTCGGAGAAGTATGAGACCCTCACGGTGGACGAGCTATTTTCCAAGCTCATGTCGTCCGAGGTGGACCGTGGGGTGCGTGCAAAGATCGAGAACCCGACTGACCCTCATAGTCTGGCTCTCGTGACTTGATCAAGGACTAACGCTAACATGTCTTCGAGACATTTTTCTTCGTCTTGTCATGTGTCCATGCCAGATGAGGAGTTTGACGTGCTTGGCGAGGAGGATCTCGCGTTGTTGAGCAGGCGGTTCAAGCGCATGTACACGAACCGAAAGAATGCTCGGAGGAGCTCGGGCATGTGCTACCAGTGCGGGAAGCACGGGCACTTTATCACTGAGTGCCCGGAAGCCATGGAGGTCAAGCCCGAGCACAAGCACCGTCCGAGGACCGACCACAAGCACCGCTCGAGGGACGACCACAAGGGCAAGAACAAGTCCGAGCGGAGGCCGAGGAGGAGTGGTGGTCACAAGAAGAAGGAGCGACATCGACTCGAGCTCTTGCTACTCTTCATCGACCTCAAGTGATGAAGATGAGAACCAGCACAAGGGCAAGCGGTCAAGCAAGAACATCAACGGCCTGTGCTTCGCCGCCCAAGGCTTTTGCGGCATGGCACATAGCTCCGCAAGCAAGAAGAGCAACAAGGACAACTCAGACTCCGACTCCGAGGATGAGGTAAACCATGATCCATCCTTCTTGGTAGCGGAGAATGCTAGGTTGAATGACTTGCTTGACAACCGTGATGATGTGCTTAGAAAGACCAACAAGGAGAAGAGGGAGTATAGGTCTTTGCTTGGAGAGGCTAAGGAGAAGGTGGTTGAGCTAGAGTCTTTGCTTGTTGATGCTAGGGCTCAAATAGATTCTCTTAAGTCTGCTCCTATTATGACCGATGAACCTGAATGCACTGATTGTTCCACTTTTCTTGGTGACTTGACTGTGCTTAAGGAACAATATGCCTCCAAGGTCGAGGAACTAGATGTGCTTAGGGTTGAGCTAGATGAGATGAAATCTAGGCCCTCTTTACTTGGTGCTTGCACTTCTTCTCCTGTTTTGCATGAGAAGCTAGATGTTTCGCTTGTTTATGCTAGATCTCTAGAGGCTCAGCTGAAAGCTCCTATTCCTACATCATGCTCTACTTGTGAAGTAAATGCTGTGAAGAATTTGGAGCTTGCACACTATGTTGATCGTTTGCAGGATGAGAATGATGAGTTGAGGAAGATGATGGGTTGGTTGTCTGGTCATGAGCCTCATCTCAGGATGATGATTAAGGCGTACAAGCGCTATGATGGGCAAGCGCTTGGGGCAGACAAGGTTGGTGAGGGAAGTGGTGAGAATGAGGGGAAGATCGGAGATATCCCAGAACCACCAAAAACCTACCACAAAAATGCCTATGCTCCTAAGCCAAACCCACTTAGGAACCGACTAGACACAACCCCAGCTCCACCCGTGTTTCCTCCACACACAGACAACTTCCAGAAACCCATCAAGTTCAAGAGTGACTTGGGGAATGAGTTCTTCGGGAAGAAAGGAGAGAAACCGAGTGAGGAGAAGCCACAACCCAAAGAGAGCCCAAAACCAAAGCCAAAACCAAAACCCTTCCATTGTGAGCATTGTGGGAGGGATGGGCACCTTGCTGAGTTTTGCTTCCGGCGGAAGCGTGAGGAGAGGTTGGCTAGAGAGATGGCCAACAAGGACAGGTACCGCCCTTCTCGTGGTGTGCCTGAGCCTAGGTTGGTGCCGAGGGGTGAGGGTGTGGTGCATACCATTTACCCTCGAGAGAGGCGTGTGTTTGTGCCTCGAGGTGAGCCACCACATAGAGAAGGTGGTAGGCATGTTGGGTTTGGGCGTGGTGAGTTTGCTGGACGTTCCTTCGCTCGTGGCCAATACGAGTATGGGGGGAACGATCGCAGTTTTAGGTCCCAGAGGAGCTACGGGCCACAGTCTCCACCTCGTGGTACGTGTAGCCCTCCAAGGGGACGTTTGGGTGTTCCATCTAGGGGAGATAGGATGGATTTTGCTAACCCTACTTTCGAGCAAATGGCACGACACTGGTTTGATTCATTTTGTACTAACCCCAGTGCTGAGTCATTTGCTCACTCTCGCTCTCGCTTTTTATTTGCAGGTGGGAGGCTTGGAGGGCTTTTGGTTGATCGACTCCGGTTGCTCTCGACACATGACCGGAGATCGAAGGTGGTTCTCCAGCCTCACCCCAGTGATGACCAAAGAGTACATCACTTTTGGGGACAATGGGAAAGGTCGAGTGCTTTCAGTGGGCACGATGAAGGTGAGCAAGTCTGTGACTCTTAGGCATGTTTCTCTTGTCAAGTCTTTGGGGTACAATCTTCTTTCGGTTTCCCAGCTTCTTGATGAGGGTTTTGAGGTCCGTTTCAAAACGGGCGCTTCACGTGTTTTGGATTCTCGAGGTGATCTTGTGTGCACGATCATCCCCGAGGGTCAGATTTTCAGAGCCGATTTTTCTCAGTGTGTCGGCTCTTCTCGTTGTTTGGTTGCTGGTGTTTCGACGGAGCTTTGAAAATGGCATAGGAGACTAGGTCACTTGAGTTTTGACTTGTTATCACGTTTGAGTGGGCTAGGTTTGGTCCGAGGATTGCCTAAGTTGAAATACCAAAAGGATTTGGTATGTGCTCCGTGTAGGCATGGCAAGATGGTCGCCGCCTCTCACCCGCCTCTGACATCCGTTATGACAGAGAGGCCATGCGAGCTGTTCCATATGGACTTGGTTGGTCCAGCTCGTGTGTGCTCGGCGGGTGGGAAATGGTATGTCCTGGTGATAGTGGACGACTATTCTCGCTATGCTTGGGTCTTCTTTTTGGCTGACAAGGGGGAGACGTTTGGTTTTGTGCGGGATCTAATCTTGAGGTTGAAGAATGAGAGGAATGGAGATGCCATTCGAGCTATCTGTAGCGACAATGGCTTTGAATTTAAAAACTCTCGTTTCGAAACCTTTTGTCATGATTTGGGTGTCGAAAATCAATTCTCTTCTCCCTATGTGGCTTGTCAAAATGGTGTGGTTGAGAGGAAAAATCGTTCCCTTTGTGAGATGGCTCGGACGATGCTCGATGAGCATAGGACTCCGAGGAGATATTGGGCTGAGGCGGTGAATACCGCGTGCCATGTTGGGAACCGGATTTTTCTTAGGGCCTTCTTGAACAAGACGTGCTATGAGCTCATGCACGGGCGAGCACCTAGAGTGAGCCATTTCAGGGCTTTTGGTTGTCGGTGCTTTATTCTCAAGAAGGGTAGGCTTGATAAGTTTGAGTCGAGGTCCTCCGATGGGATCTTTTTGGGTTATGCGAGTCATTCTCGAGCATTCCGTGTGCTCAACCTTGATACTAACCTAGTCATGAAAACTTGTGAGGTTACCTTCGACGAGACCCAGCCATGTAGTTCGTCTGTTTTTGAGTGTGCAGGTGACGACGAGATTGGCAAGAAGATCTTTGAGGACGAGGAGGATGATGCTGGAGAGGATGATGGTAATGATGAAGCTCTAGCCGAGCATGTACCCTCTACTTCCACTACGATGACTACGGTGCAGGATGGTCCAGCCCCTACACCGACTACGATCCAGCAAGATCAAGTGGAAGCTGCAGCTGAGGGGGAGGTTGTCTCTAGGCGAGAGGCACCGAGGCGCGTTCAAGTTGATCATCCTCCCTCAAGAATCATTGGTGACATCAATGAACGTACGACACGGTCAAGGTTCAGGAATGTTTCTCACTTTGCACATTCGGCTTTTGTTGCTACCTTTGAGCCAAAAGACATTGGACACACCCTCTCTGATCCTAATTGGGTGAACACAATGCATGAGGAGTTAGAGAACTTTCAGAGAAACCAAGTTTGGGAGTTGGTAGAGCCACCACCACATTGCAAACCTATCGGGGCAAAATGGGTGTGGAAGAACAAAGAGGGTGAGAATGGTGAGGTGGTGAGAAACAAATCGAGGTTGGTTGCTCAGGGGTATAGTCAGAAGGAGGGGATAGACTATGAGGAGACATTTGCTCCTGTAGCCCGTTTGGAGGCGATTAGGATCCTTCTAGCCTTTAATGTGGCTAAAGGTTTCAAATTGTACCAAATGGATGTGAAGAGTGCCTTCTTAAATGGGTTTTTAGAAGAAGAGGTTTATGTCAAGCAACCACCGGGCTTTGACAGTGCTGAGTTTCCTCACCGGGTGTATCGGCTGAGGAAGGCGTTGTATGGGCTGAAACAAGCTCCCTATGCTTGGTATGGCCGTTTGAGGGGGTTCTTGTTCAGCAAGGGGTTTGAGATGGGCAAGGTTGATAAGACTCTTTTTCTCCTCAGGCAGGGCGATGATATCCTAATTGTTCAGGTGTACGTGGATGACATTGTCTTTGGTGGCTCGTCTCACTCTTTGGTTGCGAGGTTTGCAGAGGACATGAGCAAAGAATTCGAGATGTCCATTATGGGAGAATTGCAGTTCTTTCTCGGGCTTCAGATCAAACAGGCGAAGGAGGGAACCTTTGTGCATCAAGCCAAGTACACGAAGGACATCCTCAAGAAGTTCAAGATGGACGACTCGAAGCCCCTGTCGACACCGATGAGTACGACTACAGCGTTGGATGCGGACAAGGACGGAGAGCCCGTGGACCAGAAGGAGTACCGGAGCATGATCGGCTCCCTCTTGTACTTGACGGCGACGAGGCCGGACATTCAGTTTTCTGTGTGTCTGTGCGCTCGTTTTCAGGCATCACCTTGGACTTCACATCGGCATGCCGTCAAGCGGATCTTCAGGTATCTTTGATACACTCCTGAGCTCGGTCTTTGGTACTCGGTGTCCTCTTCTCTTTCGCTTCTTGGGTTTTTGGATGCCGACTTTGCAGGGTGTCGTGTCGATAGGAAGTCAACTTCGGGGACATGCCAGTTTTTGGGATCTTCGCTTGTTTCTTGGTCTTCTCACAAATAGTCTAGTGTAGCTCAGTCTACCATAGAAGCCGAGTATGTTGCTGCCGCTAGTTGTTGCTCACAGCTGCTTTGGATCACATACACGCTGAGTGACTTTGGTGAGGAGTGTACCCATGTTCCTCTCATGTGTGATAGCACGAGTGCCATTAGTGTTGCCAAAAACCCCGTGCTCCACTCCAGAACCAAACATATAGAGGTGAGGTATCACTTCCTGAGAGACAATGTTGAAAAGGGAAACATAGACCTCATCCATGTGCCAACCGAAAAGCAGCTTGCCGATATCCTAACCAAGCCTTTGGACCAAGCTACATTTGCCCGTTTGCGAGGGGATCTTGGTGTTGTTTTTCCTTTTTGAGCTTTGGTTGGGGGGTTTGATGTACATACTCATGTTGCATTTTCATTTAGGTATCATATCATGCTTGCATCTTTGTATCATAGACTACATTTGTATCATATGAGATGTGCTTCTCCTATATACTTGGATCACCATGATGTGCTGGATATGAGATTATGACTTTGCTAGTGATGCTCATATGATGGATAGCGATGCTCTTGATAGCTTTGGGATGTATATGCTTGTGGATGGCTTACTTTTGTAAAATGCTATATATGATCCTCTCTTATGAGTTGAATGCCTTTAATGTTAAATTTGTGCACTTATGGCTTTAGCTCGCTTACTTTGTGCTTAGAACCATGTTCTTTACATTTGGGGTCAAAGACCCATCTATTATCATGAATGTTTAGCCTACATGCTACCTTGTGGAGAAGCCTAAGCTTCTTTTTGCCGCAAAGGCACTTCATGTACCATGTTTAATCTATAAATCATGAAATTGGTATATGAAATGATTGTGCTTGAAAAATATGCTTCCATGTCATGTGTTTTAATTTCCTTATCTTGGGTGCTAAACCTTTGCATGCTGTTCACCGTTGAGAAGTCTCACATTTAGAAGTGGACACATGGCTCGGTGGCTTTGACATGACATGAGATAGCTTGTAGGTGTTTGTGATGATCTTGTGATGAGGATTTGTGACCTTGCATGAAGTTCGTGAGTTATATGTTGTTTGTGCTCATTTTGATTATGTTTAGGTCCTATGCTCATGAGAGGGAAATTTTTGTGAAAAATGCTTTATTTTGATCATGGCTATGTCACGTGCTTATATGTCCCTATCTATCTTGTTGGCGATGCTTGTAATAAATTTGTGGCTATCTTGCTTGTCTATGTCTCAATTTTAGCATGTTTTAGTGCTCTTTGTCTATTTGAGAAGCACATGCTTGCATTTGTAGACTTGATTCATGCATTACCAACAAGGAGGAGGAATAGTACCCAATTCTTATTTTGTGGAGAAAGTTGCATCCAAGGGGAGTTTTGCATCAATTGGGAGAAATGTATTTGTTCAGGGGGAGCTTGCATTCATGTGCTTTGGAGCTCTTTACGCCTGATTTTAGTTGTGCTCATTTTGCCGATGGTGTCGAGCCCTTTTGCCTCACCTTGAGGAGTCGGCAATTTTGGAGCATTTTCTCTCGGTTGTGTCGAGCCGTTGCCCTTGCCTTAGGGGACCGAGATTTTTCTCTCTCAAGTGATCTCGTTTCGGCTTTTGTTTGGCTTTTGATCACTTATTTGAGTTTTTCAGTCGTTTCTTTTCTTTTTCTCTTTTCTCTGAATTGGTTATTATATGTGTGTTGTCAATGCACTCATCAAGGGGAGATTGAGGATCGGAGCGTCCGAGGACCAGTGGATGGTCGCTCCCTTGTGTGATGAGTGATTGACAACGTGGTGTGGACTGACTCTTGGCCGAGTATTGCAGGTGCAGGTTGCGGCTTGACTCGTGTTGGTGCAGGTGAAGAGCGCGCACGAAAGGTCTTAGCCTTGCGGGGCCTCCGAGGTGTGGAGAGACAAGTAGGCTCGGCTCGATGGACCCGGTGGCCAGACGGGGTCAAGTGCGGGCCGCATGGTGGCAAGAAAAGCAAGACGAAGTCGTCGACCGGAGCCGTTGCAGGGTAGCGGCTCACGACCAGAGTCTGCTCGCGGGGTTTGCGGCGGTTCACCACAAAACCATCGGGTTACTTGGTTGACCCATAAAACCAAGACCGGAGGCTCAGCGGGCGGAGACGGGGTCCGGGCGCGCCGAGAAGCTTCAATACCGGCGGACACGTGGCGGGATTGCAGGGCTTGCATCGGGAGGGCGCGGACTGCGGCAAAGGCGTGGCCGTGCGATGAAGAGGAGTGCTACTTGACCATATTTCCCCTGAGGGGATTGTATCTTAAGTTTAAGTGCTAGGGGTAGCTTGGTCATTTGCCCAACCCAGAGGTACTCATATATATAGCTCTAGGGTTTTCTGGGCAAACCATCCATCCGGACTGCTTCTCATTTCCTTGCTCCATAGGCGTAGATTTTCTTCACCGTTTTGTAGAGAATCTGTCCTCCGAGTGTATGGAAGCATTCATGGTTGCGTTGATTTCCTTCTTGTAGCTCGTGTGATTTTCGTGTCTTTTTCGAGCTATTTTCGTTGGATTTTCGTGCACGCCTTGTTCCTTCGATTCTGAGGTGTTTGGGTTTGGATTTGTTGGTGGGGATCATGGATAGATGTCTTGTGCATCTTTGTGCTTGATCTTGACCCCCCAATCTCCGGATTTGGCCTCCGATTGAAGGATTTCGGTTGGAACCCTAGCTTTTTTGTAGAGCTCAGTTGCGATTCGATTCCCAGCGATTTAGTTCGTTTGAGGTCTCAAGTTTTGGGGTATAGCATCTCCTAGGGACGCTTCACATCTCCCCCAAATCTTTCCTCAAGAGCTCAAGCCGTTTGGGAGATCCATGGATGGGTAGGAGAGGTTGACTTCGCGGGTTAGAGCTCGGGCTGCTGTCTGCGCACCACACGGACGGTCTGCACGTCCCTGATGGACGGTCCGCGAGGAGGCTTTCAGCCGGTAGTTCGTCGTGTTCGTCGCGTGTTCTTGCGTGCTCGTGTTTCGATCCGTTTTGTCCGGTGCTTTTGGTTGCTCGGAGTTTGCCGGACGGTCCGTGAGGTGAGTGCGGACGGTCTTCTCCGCGCGGACGTTCCGCGGGTAGGGCACGGACGGTCTGTTATTCGAGGTGCGGTACTGGAAGTTCGGGTGGCATTTTCGGACGGTCCACCCTGAGCTTGCGGACGGTCCGCCCAGACACCGTGGACAGTCCGCCCCCTCCATGCAGATGGTTCGCCCCAGGCTGTGCAGATTGCCTAAGTCCTTTGCTTCTTGAGTTGCGTTTCCGTGTTGCTTTGAGTTGGGGTTTGTTCCTAGGGTTGGTAGGTCCGTTGTGACTACACGACCTTGGCAAACTCGTGTGGGAATCCTAGGTTGTGATTTTGGGGCATAGGCCGAGTTCATCCTTCGGGAAGAATTTTTATCGGCTCCCATTCACTCCCCCCTCTCTGGTCGCCTAATCGGTCCTTCAGCCGGCAATGCAGGACACAACGCGGGAGGTCGACCTCCACCAGTACAATCCACACGAGCTCAGAGCAATCAGTGTCAACCCATACGAGATGAAGTGGAGATAGAGCATCGCGCTAACTACGACCATGACGACCGTGACAACGGGGCCCCTGATCCCCTTGACGCCAATCACCCCATCCAAGGAGCAGACCTCCGCGAGATGCACGATCGAGAGCTTCTACGTCGTGCCCAGTACGACCAAGATAATGGTCCTCCCTATGACCTCTACGTCATCCTGACAACCTACGCTCCAGCGTCTGGTTCTAGAGCAATCAACAACTTCCCAGCGTTCTCACGACGTCTCATGACGATCAGATACCCCAAGGACTTCAAACCAGCCATTGAAAAATACGACAGTCACTCCGACCCGAGTATTTGGCTCAAGATGTATAGCATCGCCGCCCGGGCGTCAAGAGGCAACGAAGACCACATGGCAGGATACCTTTCCCTTGTGATGGGCCAGGCGCCACTACTGTGGCTCGACAATCTCCCTGCGGAGTGCATCACCTCGTGGGCGACCTTATCATGACTCTTCACAATCAATTACCAAGCAACCTACAACCGCCCCGGCAACACTCACCATCTCGCCAAAGTGAGGATGAGGAAAGGCAAAACTCTCCCTGAGTATACCAACCGCTACTTCGAGAACCGCAACACTCTTGAAGGTGTCAAAGATGAAGACGTCATAGCCTACTACAAGAAGGGGGTAACCAACCTCAAGGTCTCTGAGAAGATCCATGAAGCTAACGCCAACACCATCGCCGACCTCATGGCTTACGTCGACAAGCTCGTTGACACCCAAGACGCGGTGATACACGACATCAAGGGGATGATCACGATGACGGCAGCGGCAGGTCGCGCAAACGATCTGGCGAGGTTTATGCGACCGACCCACCCAGACCTTCCACCTTCCTCGAAGGTGACTTCAACATCGTTATGGACGAGACATGTCAGTTCCACCGCGACGCCAAGCACACCATGAGGGAATGCGAGCAACTAAAGCGTGCCCTAGGTGTACCACCGGAGCCAAAGAAGATCAAGAGCGGCAACAACGACGACCAAGGCAACAGCCACCGCTACGACAAACGCAACTATCGAACTGATCGACGTGACTACCAAGACCGACGACCTTACCGTTGCAACGATGAGAGGGATCACCGTGATTATCACCGCGACTACCGCCGCGATGACTGACGTGATGATCGTCGTGACGACTACCACCGCGACGACCGCCGTGATGAGCGTCGTGAAGACCAACACGATAATCGCCGTTGCTACGACGACCACAATAACAACGACAACCGCCGCAAGGAGCCTTCTCCTCCACCTCCACCGAAAGTGAGCAATCCTAATGGAGCGTTCCAGAATGCCAATCGACAGATCAGCTTCATCGACGGTGGCCGTCAAGCAGCCAAGAGCAACAGACAGCAATGATCGAACGCAAGGAAGATGGGTCAAGTCAACACTGAAACTCCACAACCCCTGCGTTGGTCGGAGAACCACATCACTTTCTCCCGAAAAGACCATTGGGTACACATACCAGACCCCGGGACCTACCCGCTGGTCGTCAACCCCATAGTGGACGGCGCCTTCCTCCCAAAGACCCTCGTCGACGGGAGCAGCAGCCTGAACATCATCTTCACCGAAACACTGAGGAAGATGGATTTTGAGTTCTCCAAGATGATCGCTTGCGTTGAACCCTTCTACGGGGTCGTGCCTGGCAAGGCTGCATACCCCATAGGTCGTGTATGCCTACCGGTCACTTTTGGCAAAGAAGTGAACTTCCGGACGGAGTACCTGACGTTCGAGGTCGCGGACTTCCGCTCATCCTACCACGCCATCCTTGGTCGACCCATGTTGGCCATGTTTATGGCCATCCCGCATCACACCTACCTCATCATGAAGATGCCAGCACCAAACAGAATCCTTTCCGTCTACGGTGATATCCTCATCTCCTACAACTGCGAGAGCGACACCGTCGACCTCGCCAAGGTTTCTGCGTGCAAAGCTGCAGCAACGGTCATGGTCGCTCAGGCCTCCAAGATCGACCAAACTACTCTGGAGGTGCCAGAATAGAAGCGTATAGCTACTGCCTTGGACGCAAGTCCTGTAGTGAAGAAAGTTTGCCTCGGCCTGCCCGACGCAACTAAGGAAGTCACCGTCGGGGCCGACCTCGACCGTAAATAGGAACTCGCACTCACCAGTTTCCTCCAGGACAACACCGATATCTTCACATGGAGCCCGTCCAACATGCCCGGTGTCCCCAGGGAGCTGGCTGAGGACGCCCTTGAAGTAAGCAAGACAGCAAGACCTATCAAGCAAAAGCTCCGGCGATTTGCAAAAGATAGAAAGCAGGCCATCGAAGTAGAAGTCTGTAAGCTCTTAGCTGCAGGATTCATACGAAAATGTAAACACCCGGTTTGGCTCGCAAACCCGGTCCTTGTACCCAAGAAGACTGGAGGATTAAGGATGTGTATCGACTACACTGATCTCAACAAAGCACTGCTCGAAAGACCCCTTCCCTCTTCCTCGCATCGACTAGTTCGTGGACTCCACAGCTGGTAGCGTCCTTCTATGCTTCCTCGACTGCTATTCAGGGTATCACCAGATAGCCCTAAATCCCAACGATCAAGATAAGACGGCGTTCATAACACCCAACGGCATCTACTACTACAAGGTCATGACCTTTTGCCTGAAAAACGTTGGCGCGACCTACCAGAAGGTGATACAGAAGTGCTTGAAGTCTCAAATCGGGAAGAACGTGGAAGCTTATGTCGATGATGTGGTCGTCAAGACCACCAAAGGGGATCAGCTCATTAACGACCTCTCCAAGACCTTCACCAACTTGCGTACCTATCAGTGGAAGCTCAACCCAACCAAGTGTCTTTTCGGTGTTCCCTCTGGATTGCTCCTGGGCTTCATGGTGGGACACCGAGGCATTGAAGCCAACCCCATAAAAATTGACGCAATACGCAACGTGGCCAGACCATCTTGCAAGAAAGACGTCATGAAGCTCACAGGCATGATGGCGGCCCTAGGCCGTTTCATCAGCAAGCTCGGCGAAAAAGGTCTACCTTTCTTCAAGCTATTGAAGAAAGCAGATAAGTTCGTATGGGACGAAGAAGCACAGAAGGCTTTCGAGTCTCTCAAGGAGTCCTTGACTATGCCTCCAATCATGACACCTCCAATCCCAAAGGAAACACTCCTCCTGTACATCTCCACCACCACTAATGTGGTCAGCACAGTCCTCGTCGCCGAATGAGAAGAAGAAGAAGGGTAGGCGTACCTTGTTCAACGACCTGTGTACTACGTGAGTGAGGTTCTAGTCGACGCTAAAACACGTTACTCATAGCCTCAGAAGCTACTCTACGCACTCCTGATCACATCGACAAAGCTCCGGCACTACTTCCAAGCCCACAAGATCAAGGTGCCTTCTTCCTTCTCGCTAGGGGAGATTATCTGCAACCGTGACGCCAATGGCTGCATCGTCAAGTGGTCGGTTGAGTTGGGCGAGTTTGACATCGAATTCTACCCCAGACAAGAGATCAAGTCGCAAATCCTAGCTGATTTCGTATCAGAGTGGATAGAAATCCAGATGCCCCCTCCCAAGGAGCGACCTGAACACTGGATCATGTACCTCGACGGTGCCCTTAACCTCGAGGGTGCCGGGGCAGGCGTGTTATTCATTTCCCCTCAGGGAGAGCAGCTCAAATACGTCCTACAAATACATTACAAGACTTCCAACAACAGAGCAGAGTACGAAGCTCTAATTCATAGGCTCCGAATTGCGGTGTCCCTTGGCATGAAGCGACTACTGGCATATGGCGATTCCAAGGTCGTCATCGAGCAAGTCAACAAACAGTGGGATTGTGTGAAAGATACAATGGACGCTTACTGTGCTAAGGTCCGCAAGCTCGAAGGCCACTTCCAGGCGATCGTGTTTCAGCACGTGCCACGCAACAACAACGTGGCTGCCGACGTTCTATCTAAGCTGGGCTCCAAACGAGCTCTAGTCCCAACGGGTGTGTTTGTCCAAGACCTACGCAAGCCGTCGATCAAGCTGTTGGACCCGGACAACCCAGATCTAGATCAACTCGACCAAAATCCAGTACCTCCCCGAGACATACTGATGACAGAAAAAGAGGACGATTGGCGCGAGCCTTTCCTAGCCTTCCTACTCGACCAGCGAGTCCCAGAACACAAAGCTGAACGCGAACGCATCACACGGCGTAGTGCTAAGTACGTCGTGATCGGCAACGACCTCTACAGAAAAGCTGCCTCTACTGGCGTCTTAATGAAGTGCATCTTGAGATCAGAAGGTCTTCAGCTCCTAGCTGAGATCCATGGCGGCGAGTGTGGCTGCCACGCAGTGTCTACCAATCTGGTCGGCAAGGCCTACCGATCTAGCTTCTACTGGCCGGTAGCCATGACTGATGCCAAAGACCTCATAAAGAGGTGTAAGGAATGTCAGTTCTTTGCCGAACAACAGCATCTGCCAGCTCAGATCCTGCGCACGATACCCCCATCATGGCCCTTCGCCATGTAGGGTCTTGATTCCATAGGACCCTTCAGATCCGCCCCTGGCGGCTACAAGCACATGCTTGTGGCCGTCGACAAATTCACTAAGTGGATTGAAGTCCGACCTGTCGCTAAGGTCGCTTCGGAGGAAGCGGCGAAATTCATCCAAGAGATAACACATCGTTTCGGTGTGCCAACAGAATCATCACCGACCTCGGGTCGGCCTTCACAGGGTCTGCCTTCTGGGAGTTTTGCCAGGACAGCATGATTGATATTTACTATTCATCAGTCACCCACCCACGGTGCAATGGCCAGGTCGAACGTGCCAATGGCATGGTTCTTCAAGCTCTCAAAGACCGTATCTTTGATGACGCTTCAAATTATGCTTCCCGGTGGTTAGCCGAGCTACCACACGTGATTTGGGGTCTACAGACCCAAGTTAGTTCAGTCACGGGCTTCTCGCCCTTCTTTCTGGTCTATGGATCAGAGGCTATCCTACCCACCGATGTCACCTTCGGAGCTCCACGTATACAGTTCTACGAGGAAGGAGAAGCCGAGCAAACTCGTCGCGTTGACCTTGACAGCCTCGAGGAGCAGAGGGTAGCAGCCGTCATGAGACAAGCTCGCCATGACCAGCAGCTTCGTCGATACCATGATCGCAACGTCAGAGAATGCTCCTTCAACATTAGCGACCTAGTCTTAAGGCGCATCCAGAAGACCGACGGCATGCACAAGTTGTCTGCCCCTTGGGAGGGACCATTTATTGTCACAGAAGTTATCAGCCCGTCAACATATCACCTCCAGTGGGGCGACGGCCAAGGGGTCCCCAACCCATGGAACGTGGAGCATCTCCGCCGATTCTATCCGTAGAATAGTTTTCATTACAGCTATGTATTCTTCGTCTTTGTGCTTCCATTTAATTAAATATTAGTTTTAAGCAGTCATCTGCTGTGTCTCGAGCTCTATCCTCTTTTCTTTCATGTCATGTACCCTCCCCCTCGACATGCTCGGGGGCTTGGCAAAAGCCAATACAGGGGTCGAAAGACCTAAGGGTGAAGTTTTTGTTCCTCCCCCTCGACATGCTCGGGGGCTTGGCACAAGCCAATACAAGGGTCGCTCGACCTGAGAACGTCGTCCCTCATGATTGCTTACACTATGTTGCTGCGAGACTACTTGGTCGTGTGGTTGCAAAACCAGAGTCCCAGACTCCTCCCCGCGCGCCGATCACACGTAAGTCTCCCTGCTGAGCTGTGGTGGTCGGTAAGCCAGCCTCTCCGTGAGTAGTGGTTAGCGGGGCATAATAAAAATACATTGCTTTAGGGCAACCAAGCTTGTACAAACATAAACTAAGTCATGCAAGCCAACTGAAGATCTTCAAAAGTTATTACATGACTGGAAGAGGAGGGGGTACAGCCCTATGACTATGACTACTCTTCACTATCATCGCCCTCGTAATCGATGGCGTCCATTATATTCTCGGCGGCCTCCCGCACTTCGTCTTCCACGACCTTGAGGTCCTTTGTCGTGTCTGGGCCTTCCCCGACCTTGGCCATGTCGACCTCGGGGAAGTGCGACTTCACGCGTACCAGCGACTCCGTAGCTGCTGTCAGACTCATCGCCCTCAAAAGGTCGACCAACTTCTGGGGGCGGCCAGAAGACGGTCAATAGCTGGCTTCTGCCCCTCCCCAGCGACCGGCGTCTCCACCATATCCATTATATGTTCAGCAGCGTTCTTCAGGTCGTTCACCTCCACCTCCAGCCCTGTAATAATCACCCGGTCATTCCGCAACGACTGCAAAGCCACCTCGAGACTGACCTCAAGGTCCTTTCGAGCTTGCTTCTCATAAGCCAGCTTCTGGGACACATCATACTCACTGTCCACGGTGGCCTTCATCAGTTGCTCCAGCTCCTCACCGCTTGCATCAGCAGCTCGCAGGTTCACCTCAAGACTTCGGACCCTTTCCCTGGCAACCTTAAGGTCCTCCTTGAGCTTGTCCTTGTCCCTGTGGAATTCTACAGCATAAAAACACCATCAGACCCAATATTCGGCCACACAAGTCGAGATGAACAAGGTCGTGGGTTGTGGGTCTTACCAGCACTCATGGAAGTCAACAGCTTGTCGGCTTCACGATTCTTGCGCTGTTCTTCTTTCAGCTCGTCTTCGAGCTTCTTCTTATTTGCCGTGGCCTCCTCCTGGACCCGCTTGAGCTCCTGCTGGAGCTCTGTTACCCGCAGCTGTGCGGCCGTGGCATTCCTACACTGGTCGACCCTGCTCTGGGCACGGTTGGCAAGATGCTTCATGAAGTCAAAGATAGTTACTTACCGTGAACGCGTCGTTAAGCGTCAAGATGGCCCGACGCACTGCCTTCATGTCCTAATCGTCATCAAAGACATCTCCCTCCCACGGAGTGCCGCTCCAGTTGATCTCCCCCCTCCTCAAGTTTGGGCCCATCGATGACGAAACCGGTACCTGTGACAACCCACCCGGGAAAATACCGTACTATCGCCTAAACCAATCCACTTTGGTCATTAAGCGATAATAAAGTACCATCCTGTCGTAAGTCACTGGGTCAAAGCCTGGTAAATCACTTGGTTAACACACAGGGATCGAACATATGCATTAAAACGCACACGAAGGCGAGTCCAGAGTACATTACACAAATTAGATCCAATTTACCCCTAAGGGTTAATTATTACAAACCATGGTTCATGACATGATAACTAAAGGTTCAGAGTTCGAAAACAGCGGAATAATAAACTAGTGATACGATAGACATCACAGGAGGCCATCTGTGATGCCGTCACTCGTCGTCATCCACATATTCCAGCTCCCAGCCGGGTGGAATCTCTCCAGGCCAAACAACATCACCTGCAACAACATTTATATAGCAAGGCTGAGTATACTAATACTCAGCAAGACTTAACTGTCGGGTGATAACTACATCACCAAACTCTAGACATGAGAGGCTTTTTGGCTGTGGATTTCTTTTGCTGAAAAGCAACAAAGAGTAGGTCCTTACTTTCAATATTTTAGCTCAATTTCTAGTTAATTAGCATTTCTAAGTGAGCCATCTATTGCAATCAAGAAATTGTACAATACAATTAATCCATGCAGTAATATTCACATAGTTCCATCATTAAGGGATATCATGGCCAGTTGATTAAGCAGTCTCAGATAACGGTGAGAGGCCGACAATCGATTGATTAAACCCTTGCAAGGTAAACCTAAACACACGGTAGGGTGCCCTCACACTGGACAACCACCAGGCAATTCCCAAAAGTCCTTGGCTTGGGATCGAAGCTTACAGTCCTGTGTACAAGGCTATCTGGTATGCCCCACACAGTACATCCAGCCTCACACATGTACCCCCCTCCCGGTGGTGAGCCAAGCAGGTGAATACTCAAGATTAGTAATAGTAAGATACCGCACCGTCTCATTAAGGTACTAGGCTTACCAGTCCCATTCCCGACAAGTGCTTAGTACGTTCAAAAGCTTAGCCCACGAAAGCCACTGGACCGGAGCCCAAATCCCATGCCATTACCACATGAGCAATCGATTTATAAAGATCTTATGATTCCAACATAAGAACCTATTCTCGCGAGTGAAGAACATCACTCGACTTTTACCGGGTCCTATAACATAGCAGCTCTCGACCTAGCATACTAGTAAAAGAGCATATGTACCTAGGGATCATGCATCTAGGGTTTCAATTCAACTCCTGAAACGTAAATGCACAAACATAGCAAAGGTAATTGCATAATTTTAAAAAGAAGGGTTAATGATCCGGGGCTTGCTTTCGTCAGATTGGTTGACCTTGGGCCCTTCTGGACTTTGGTCCAGGTCTGGAGCTACGTCCACGTACTGCAGCTCACCGTCAGCTCCCTCGTCTCCTCCTTCTGACACGAGCGTAAAGCTACCGTCGGGACGATCTAAATGAGGATGCATATGCAAGATTTAATTGGCGGTTTTCATTTAATTAATTACAAAGCAACACATGACAACCATGGGGAGTATGGTTGGCCATATTCACCTTGTCAAACACACATTTGGCATATTCTTTCTATTAAAGTAATGTTATGTGGTGCTTCATTATTTATTCTTTTTTTATAGTGACTGTGTACATATTTATATAAATAAATTAATTTAATTTCACCAAAACAACAAAGGTGTGGTCTTAACCTCCTTAGCATGTTCCACATCACAAACATAGGGTCCTTAGGTGTGGTGTTGGTGATTTTCCATTTTAACTTAATATTAAGCTTCAATTGGCCTCCATTGCTTTTATTCATAAATAAATTCATAAAAAGCAGTGAGTGGTGTTTTCTAAGCTCTATAACTCTAAGCAAAGCCACTGAACACACATGAACACTTATAAGAGCTATGAATTAAATATATCAAAAAAATGACAACTTTCATTTACCAAAACAAGATAAATGCATATAAAAATAAATAAAGCACTTTTGGATCCAAACTTTCTCTCATTGGTTCTCTGGTCCAAAACTGAGCTATGCAACCAACATATACACCTAGGGCTACTATAGATCTTGAGCTATGCAAATGCATTGAAAATTAAGCATAAATCAAGAATAAAAATTTTTGATAGATATAAAATCATGATTAATTCACCAGAGGTGTATTTGGGCATAAACATATCATATCCAGAAGTTGAGCACAAAAACATATTTATTTTAAGCTATAAAATTCATTTAAGCGGAATCATCATCAATACAAAATAAATCATATTAAAAGATTTACTTAGTAACTTTATGCAAATTGTGGTGCAGAGCCTAGACAAGACATATGTAGCAACATATCCAAAATTCAGCTTGAGATATTGAACTACAACAGATATAGGTTAAACTGATTTCAATTTTTCATGAAAAATCTATCAGTCAATAGTATGGTCATGCTTTGTAAAAGCTGTAGATTTTCTCACAAGGAAACCAACAAAATTGTCTTGGCATTTTTCTGATTTTTCTATGATTTACTATGGATTTTACAAGATATGGTCAAATCAAACAAAACTTAAAGAATCTAATTACACTGAGGTCCCTGGAATGTTTTGGGTATTCACAACCATGCCCTCGCCTCTAACGTAAATGCCCTCGAGGCCAAAGTTCCTCACAGGCATGCCCTCGGCGGCGGCGGCTCCCTGGCGGCGATGTGGGGCCGGGCGTGGCAAACAAATGACGCAGGGGCGCGATTGGGCTCACCAGGGGTCGATGGGTGGTGGTGGCTCGGTCGGGGACGGCTCCGGCGAGCGCCGCCGGAGCAGCAGCGGCGGTGCGGCCGCCACGGCTTCAATTCCGGCGAGGTAAGGGGCGGAGCTAGGCAATGCGTGATGGGGTGAGCTCCACGGGGTCCTGGGGGAGGCGCTGAGGTGGTTGAGCGGTGCCAGGAGCGAGCGGGAAGGCGAGCTCGACACGGCGGCGGCAATGGCGGGCGTGCTCGCGCGAGGAGGAGCACAGCGGGGCCTTTTATAGGCGCGGCTCAGACTTGGGGAGGTCCAACGCTTCGCCGCGAAGCAAGAGGAGGCGAGGAAGGTGGCCCGGCCGCTGCGGACGCATGCAGCCCATGGCCGGCAGACGGCGCGGCAGGGGCCGGCGCGGGTGCGCGGCGTGGGCGATGCGTGGCGAGAGTGTCAGCCCCGAGACGTGTTGCTCGGGCGGCGTGCGGCCAGGGGGGCGCGGTGGCCTCGGGAGGAGTGGTCGGCGTGGGGGGACCCGGACGCCGAGGCTGCACAGGCGCCACGCGGCGGCACGAGCGAGCGCGGTGCGCGGCGCGGCACGACGTTGACAGCTCCCAATTTCATTTAACACTGTTTGACCAGCCAGAACTCAAAATTTTCAAACAACACTTCAAAAACTTTGAATACCAAAGTTGTAGAGCATCTATGGGAGATCATTTTTTGTAAAGGCCGACCTATGTTTTTATCACTGGTTTGAGCATAAACTGTTGGCAAACTTTGAATGTTTCTCGGCTCTGGTGAATAGTACTCAGCTGCAGTTGACCAAGTTTTTCACCATTGTCCACTCCAAATTTGAAATGCCACCCAAAAGCAAAGTTGTGTCCCTCGAAAAACTGGACAACTTTTATATTGGGAGAATTTGAAGTGTTTAGGTAAAATTCGGAGAATGCGGCAAAAGTTCAAGAGAGGTTCTAGGGTTTTAAGGGTGTTGACTAGGGTTTGACTAGATCTTTGACCAAGGGTGTGTGTTGACTTGATTAAGATGATCATTAGTGATTGTTGGCTAGGTTTTCGAGGTGATGACCCAGGTTGACCAAGGTTTGACCAAAGTCCACGTGTTTGACTTGGTGGACTAGGCCATTAGTGCTAATAATGCTAATTAAAAACCTGAGGCGTCACAGTACCCCGCCGCCGGATGTTTCTGAGCCCCACAGTGGCTGCTCGAGCTAAGCTTGGTCCACTGTCGGGTCCTGAGCTAACGTGCTTGGCATCGCTTTGAATGGGTCCACTTCGATGACGGGCGGAGGAGTCGATGTCCCCACGTCGCCAATGGAACCTTGAGTTCCGACCTCTTGCTCGGACGCCGTCGTCCTTGCGGGTGAACCTTGAGCACCCGAGGTGCTCTAAGGTATGGCGCTCGACCTGCAGCAATTTCTTAAGTTAATATGCTACGACCTTTCAGTAATAATCAATGAACAAGTCCAAGAATGGAGGTCTTACCTCACGACCACTGGCGCACGCAACCACGGCCTTAGGGGCTGAGCTGGCACCTTCGTAGGCATCTTTGCCTGGGCACCGGCCACAGCCCGCTGTGCCTCGCTGATGCAGTGGAGTTCCTCCTCTGTCACCTGCCACTCTGCCTCCCGCTGCCTCTTGGTCGCGGGACTTGGCGACCTCGGTGCCGAACGATCATCAATGACCGGCGGATCATCAGTAGCTTCGTCCTCTTCCTCCTCAACCTCCTTGGACGACGGGGTAGGGATCGTTGTCCTCTTCCTCTTCTTCTTGTCGGCCTCGAGCTAAGCAGTCTTCGCTGCCTCGACCTTCGCGGCAGCTCTCGAGCTCGACTGCTTCGCTGTCGCCGCCCGCGTCTTGCGTCCTGGCTTTGTGGCACTGCTCGCCTCAGGCCGGCTCGCCACGATGTCACTGACCTCTCGGTCACTATCTTCATCAGCCCCCACCAAAGATTCAGAGAGATAGTTCTCCAGCAGCGCAACTGCTGGAGGCTGATAGTCCTGCGACCTCAATTTCCGACGCGGCTCCTCGCCAGTCGGCAGCGGTGCAGGGCACCAGTATTGCATTTCCCGAGCCTGCAAATGACAAGAAACAAAGTCCATGTGGTCTTCCTCTGAGGCAGAATGAAAAATAAACACTTCAAAGACGAGCTAGTTAGTCCAAGACTTACTGGGTCAGCTGGTCGGGTCAAGGAGTGCGCCTTCGGGCACCTTCTGTTCCGGATTCGACCGGTATAGAGCTGTGTAACCCTGGCTGCCATCACCTCTTGGGAGACCTTGTGGATCACTTCGTGAGTAGGGTCCGACTAACCCCAATACTCGTAAGCTGGTTGCACCCAGTCCTTGATCGGCTGGATCAAGCGACGACAGAAAGACATCACCAGCGAGCCCCAGTCAGCCCCTTCTTCTTGAGGTCAGTCACGAGGGCGAGCAACTCCTTAACATCTTCCAACTCGCGGGAGGTGAGGGACAGGTCCCACTCAGGAAACTTCTCGGGCCTGTGCCCAGTTCGCTTCGGGAGCGCCGGCTTCTGGTCAGTGACATAGAACCACTCCGACCTCCACCCCGCAGTGTTGTCCGGCAGGTCCATATCAAGCCATTCTGCCTTAAGACCTGATCTTAGACATTGAAGAAGTACCGCCACAACAAAAAAATGGGGCGGTATCCCTAGATACGCCTCATAGAAGTAGATGAACGATGATACTACAGTGATGGAGTTGGGAACAAGGTATACCAGCTCCAGCTTGTAGTAGTAGAGCAGACCTCGGAAGAAGTCGCCGGTGGGCAAGTTAAACCCGTGCTCGAAGAAAGAGGCGAAGACGACCTACTCCTTGTTGTTCTCCGTCGGGAATGCCTCACCGGTCGGTGCCTTCCACTCCATCTCTGCCTTGGACCGGAGCAGCCCGCGACTCACCAGCGATTGGATCTTTTCCTTGGTCATCACCGAGGGCTCCCAGACTGTCTCTGGGGCGGGGATTTGGGAAGCCGCAGTCGCCATTTCTTCAAGTCTAGTGGATTTGGATCTAAATGTGACTAGGGTTTTTACGCGCATGCGGAGCGGCGCGACGCACGAGTTGCGGTGGCGGTGCACGGTCTCTAAGAGATGGCAGCGGCAAGCTCTGGCTTTGTGCAGGGCTGGAGGTGGATGCGCGTGGACGGTGGCTAGGGCAAGGAGATTTCTGGCAGCCGGCGAGAGGAAGAAGACGATGGAAAGGGATGGTCAACGCCTGACCCCTCAGCCGTATATATATGGGTCCCGCCGCGGACGCCCGTAGCGAATCTATCGCCGCAACAGATCTGCCGCAACGGCTCCTCGCCGCTGATTTCGCGAGACGATCTTGCCGGATTTCACGCCAACAGCTATATGCTCAACGGATAGATTGGCGACCTATACTCTGAGTTTAGGTCGTCCATGCACCAAAGATAATTAGGTCGTTCTGATAGCACAATCGATCTCCATGAGACCGTTAAGCCCCCAAACAACATCACTTTAGGTCTTTGATGAATAATTTCTTCAAATCGACATTTACATGACAGAAGAGAGCGAACATTACACAGGAACTTCGAAGGAACACAGGTCGCCTGCGAGCTCATTGGATCCAGAACCTGTTACAAGATAGAAACATATTTGAAGACCTGATCTACCTAGAGCAATCTTTGCCATGTTCTCTGCTACAGCAGAGCACATCGCAAGAATTCTTCTAGCTACAGACCTCCAATGACAACCTCGAGGTGAACGTCTGCACGATGTTGCGCATAGCAGGTCACACTTTGTGCCTGACTATGGAATGCAGACACGAGCTTGCTCTTCGGCGCATCCCGCAAGCCCCCGACGAGCATCTCATGCTTACCAAGAACCTGCAGCGTCACCTCGGGCCTCTACAGCATCACCTCCAAACTCTCCTTGATTCCTCGCTGAGGCACAGTACAAAGGGTGGGTGTGCTACCTACACTTCGCAAGAGTTCTTCTAGCTCCAAGCTTCTACAAACTTTGCATCCTATGATCTGATGGACGGCCACATGTCCATGGCATGGCCAAGACACTACTCTGCGGCTTCATAGCTCAACAATGCTCGGTGCTTGCCTCCTTGAGCTTTACGGTGCTATTTATAGCTGGAACCAGGCCCTGTGCGGCTGGTGAAGTGGTGACACTGTTACCACGTGATTGAAAGGTCCTGTAGACATGTGCATGATTAAAAGTAATGTCCTTTTCCCTGCCTCGCGATGCCTTTGTTACTGGTGCATCAATGATGCCTGAGGCCGCTGTGGCGTCACATGGCTACAGTACATCTCTCGGTCAGTGGGCAGCTCGTCGTTTTTTGGGTGGCAAGAGAATCTCCGACCACTGTTGACCCATGACCCTGTAGTCTACGGAAGAAGATAAGGCTGATTCCACGTCAGCTGGCCCTGCGCCTCCCTGCAACTACAAATAAATTACTACGACAAAAATGCACCGGCTAGGCTCTGCGTCCTGGTGCACCCGCTATGGCTCTGCACGTAAACGGACCTATTCCAATCAACCTATATTTCTGTTTCCTGAGCAGAATGGTCGTAGGTTCGATTAAAGACCTTCCGAGGTAGGCGTGCCTCGCTGCTCTGCCAGATTCGTCTGGACGCCTGGAGATCAGAAGCTTCATCACGTCTTCAATTTCGTCGGGCCTCCATGGTCGGTGTGCCTGTTGCTAAGGTCGTCAATACCTTTGTACCATGGCTCCGCTAGATGGTTGGCAGCTATGTTGGTCGTCTGGGCACCAAAATGGCCTTCCTGAGGTCGGCGTGCCATAATACCTAGGTCTTGCAATACCTTGGTATGTCTACGGCTCTGCCAACCTAGTTGGGCGCTCTGGATGTGTGACCTTCCTGAGGTCGGTGTGCTCTTGTAGGTCTGTCAGCCTGCTCTGGACACCCGAGATTTTTTATGTCTGGAATGAAGGCCTCCCTGTGGGGTGCGCGCCTAATGGCCCTGCCAAGTACCTCCGGGTGCTTGGGTGCTGATTGATCTGAGACCTTCTTGAGGTCAGCATGCCTCGGGTGGCTCTGGCAGAATCTTTGCAGCTATACAGGATATATGGATGACTCTACACTCTATTCATTTAAAGATCAACATATTCTCATAGCTTCATCATCGACGGTTCTGGACATCACAACTTCAGCTACGACATAATTGACGACCTCTCCAAAAAGTGCGCGTCTAACGACCCTTCCAGGCATCCCCGGATACTGGGCGCTATTGACTTCAGGCCTCTTTGAAGTCGGTATGCCTACAAAGCCTCCTTAAGGTCGGCCCTGCCAGACTCCTTGTTGCCATGCTGAGAGATTTAGGTGTCTCTACATTCCGTTTGATCAAGACCATGACCTAGTTTTCTTCTCTTTTTTGAGCATCAAACCAGTCATGCTGCCTGCTTCAATGCTCGGGGACTACTCTACGAGAGCCTCTTCGACGGCCTCTTGTTTTCTTCGTCGTACCGACCTGTTGAGAAACCTGTTTCTCATCACGTCATTACTCGACCTTCTTTTTCTCCTCTCTTTCTTTTTTCGATCATCATACCGGCCATCCTGCCCGTCATGATGCTCGGATACTACTCTATGAGTGCGTCCTTGACGCCCTCTAAATTTTTTCATCATCGTTTTGATCTATTGGAAGTCTGCATCCTATAGGTCCTCACTCGACCTCTCTTCGTTCGGCAAGATTACAAACAGGTCGGCTGCTTCGCAGATTTATTTCTCTTTCTTTTTGGACCGACGTGCACGCTATTCGACCTGTCTATAGCTCTATGTCTTCGTCATGACCCTCTAAGGTCGTTGCTCCTACACATCGCTCGGGGGCTTGTGAGACATGGGTACCTCTGGGTCCCCACCGACCAGGCTCACGGCTGTCCCCGACAAGTGGGTCCGGCCTACCAGAAGACCCACCGACCTGACAGTGGGCCCAACCAACCTAGTTGGTGGCCCACATGACCTCCTAAAGACCTTCTAGAAAATTCCCAGACGACTTTATCCAGAACGACTTCAAGACTTGGCGTGCAAGGCAAGACAACGGTGGATTTTGACAAGCAGATCGACGTATATGGCAAGTGTTGTTAAACAACTAGACTTAGGTCTCCTGATCGTAACCGACCAGGAGTCTGGGCGCCGACCTTGTCCGCTGGCCAATATAAGGCGGGCAGGGCGAGCCTTTGTACAATCACGCAATCCTCAAGCAATCTACACTGACAACTGGACGTAAGGTTTTACTCTCCGGAGGCCTGAACCAGTGTAAACTCGCCGTGTTCTCTGTGTTCCGTGTGCTCGTGCGCAACCTTCGAGTTCTTAGCCCTAGATTCCACCCTGCCGAACAAATAAACCACCGGGCTTAACCCTCTGTGGGCTGTGCAGATCTAACCATCTGACAATGCAATGATTGTGCATAGATCCTGAAAGTGTGGAATTGGCATCCACGAAACGAGATCAGGAAGAAGCTAGCAATGGTGCGGTCGCCGTACAATACGTGCTTGAGTACGCCGACGTACTTCACCATGAATCCAAACCAACACTACAGTATAGTTGAAGTCCCGAAGAGGTGGTCAGAAAGATAAACTACGGCAAGGTGCCAAACTCGCCCACCCGTGCAACTTGGTGCCGCCGTGTTCTGCGCATCGCCCACAATGAAGAGATAGATATGTGCCGCCTGGAACGAATGGAAATGAGCAGGAGGACGGCTCCACCATTATCGATTCAAGTGGCTAGGATATGAGTGGGCGCCCAATAATTAATTAAGGAAAATGACTTAATTACTTTTGTGCTTTGAGATGCATGCTAATTTTTAAAAAGGGTCTACCAGAGCATTTCTCTTATATTTTTTAATAAAATGAGTAGTTAAATTCATAGTAAAGAAGTCAAACAAATTATAATTTGGAATAGAGGGACTATATCAATCATAACTTTTGCATTGTTTCCTCACATGTAGCTATGGTATTTGTCGTTTTGCAACAATTTAGCTTTTTCTTTCTTTATATTTTTGTTTTCTTACTGAGCTTCGTTATAATCTCTATATATATACTCCTTAAAAGTATGAAAGTAAGACAAAAATTTAATACATCTTTCACCGCACATCTGTCTCCTCCCGTGCCGCCCCCCCTCCCCCCGCCTCCCTCCACTCCGCAATCCATTTTATCCGTCCGATCGCTAGCGCTCAATCTCTACTCTTCCTCGCGCGTGACACCCCATCCCACTTCCATCCTTGGCTGCCGCCGCTTGCCCTTCAACCAAACCCTACCACACCCCCACTGCCTGCGCCCCTGCCTCCTCCGTCCTCTCTGATGCATCGACCCCGACCTCAATGGAGCACTCGCGGGCAGCGGCTGGATGCACTCCCACCGCGGGCAGAGGTTGCCACCACCGATCCCCCCCCGCCGTCCCTGCTCCCCTCCGCCGCCACCGTCCCCAACCCTCTCTAATGCCCCCATTCGTCGTCGCTGCCCCGACATGTCGCCTCCTCCATTACAACGGCGGTTCACTCGCCGCGAGTCACCGCCCGACGCCTTCTTCGGGTCAACGCCTCCACCGGATCGATGCCATCTGCGTATCCATGTCAATGCCATCGCCGCGCCACCGCACCTCTCATCTCCAGATCGATGCCGCCGCTAGGTCGGTGCTGCCGCCGCGCAACCGCGTATCCAGGTCAACGCCGCCATCGGATCGGGAATCTACAACATGGTGCCAGACTTGCCAGTAGCTGGCGGCTGCTCTCCTCTCATCGATGTGCAACACCGACGAGAGTTAGCATGTGGCAGAATCCATTCAATCCCGCCACTCCATCACCAGATCCGCAACCGTGCCTATCTAGGTCGACGCGTCTCCATTTGTACGCTGCAGCCGCCGCTTCTCTGGGTAAATCCACTGCTGCCACGTCTCTGGGTCGACACCGCCGGGTCGACATCATAACTGCGCATAGGTATGCATTCACTCTCTCGTATTTGCCTTGCATACATGAGTTTCTTTGTGACATTTTGGATCGATGCAGTTGCGGAGCACATTGGGTAGAGACCGTTGGTTTTGTCCAAGTCCAATCTTTTCTTGACGGTGAGTTCTCTCCTCAATTTCTTCTCCGATTATGAATTCTTATACGAGATTTTTGGTCAGACATCTCTCCTCCATCTCGTGAACAACCTGCATTTGACATTTATTAAATTGCAGATTCCTTTTCAGTTAAAATTGTAAGAAATTCAGATGTGTTTCTCCATTGCATTCCAATAAGGATTTGTTGCTGCACATATGTTAAAGCAGTCCAAATGGATGTGGCCATTACAATTGCCTTCCTTGTGGTTTCTTTATTGATCCAGAAAAATTGAATCCATGCATTCCTGTAGGGGCGCATATCCTTTGTGGAACTCTCTTGGGATATCAACTTACAATGAAGCCTTTGATACTAACTTAACCACTTTGCTGCAATTGTTTCTCTATCAGCTAAAGCGTTGAGCACTGCATATGGTAAGTTGGGTCAAGCTGGATAAATATATATGCATGTGAACTAATCAGACCTGATGTTTGTTCGGCAGTGTTTGCTTTCCTGAATGGCGGTGACATGCCAGACATCATCAACAACACAGTTCTTGTGCTGATTCCCAAGGTAAAGAATCCAAGGAGCTCTCTCAATTTAGGCCAATTGCTCTCTGCAACGTCCTCTATAAGATCTGTTCAAAAACTATAGCTAACCGTCTGAGACTAGTGTTAGATGACATTATTTCAGAAGAGCAGTCTGCATTTGTGCCTGAACGCCTTATCACCGATAAGGTTCTTGTAGCCTATGAAAACATTCACTATTTGAGAAGGAAGAAAGGTGTGACTGGAGCATGCGCCCTGAAACTGGATATGGCCAAGGCCTATGATAGAGTGGAATGGATATATATGCAATCCATCATGCTTAAACTAGGTTTCAGTGAGGGTTTTGTGTCTCTGATCATGAAATGTGTTCAAACGGTGAAGTTCTCGGTGAGGGTGAATGGTCATTTTTCAGACATGTTCTCACCAACAAGGGGCATCAGGCAAGGTGATCCAATATCACCGTATCTATTTCTCTTATGCGCGGAGGGTTTATCTAGCCTGCTAAAATTCTTTGGTCCTAATTATCTTGCAAAAGGAATTCGTGTTGGTGTTCATGCACCCTAGATTTCTCACTTGTTGTTTGCAGATGGCTGCCTGCTCTTTACACAGGCAAGTGCCAGAGCTGGTAGGCGACTTATGGACATCCTGCAGGTATACACGGCAGATGGTTAATATTCAAAAGTCAGCCATCTTTTTTAGTGCAAATTGTCAAGACCAAGCCAAAGAGGAAATGATGCAGCTCACTGGAATCACCACCGAAGCTCTCTCTGAGAAGTACTTGGGGCTCCCTACGGCAGTGGGCAGAAGCACAAAGGAGGCCTTTGAACACATCCCGTCAAAAATCCGAAACATTATGGGAGAATGGAGTGAGAAACTGCTTAGTGGGGCAGCAAAGAAGACCCTGATAAAATCAGCTGCACAAGCGATTCTGACTTACTCGATGAGTTGCTTCCTCTTATATCCAGACACTTGTAAGAAAATTACGTCGGCCACTTCAAATTATTGGAGTGGAGTAGCTGATCGCCTAGGCATTCATTGGCGCAAGTGGATAGATCTCACCTTGCCAAAGAGTCATGGAGGGATGGGATTTAGAGATGTCAAGAATTTTACCTTGGTCATGCTTGGGAAGCAAGGGTGGCGGTTGATGACCAAGCCGGACTCTCTCTGTGCTAGAGTCCTCAAAGGCAAATACTCTCCTTAAGGGGAGTTTATGAATGCTGGAAAAAAGAAAAATGCTTCTCACACTTGGAGAGCCATTCTAGCAGGTAGGAAAACACTTGAACTGGGCTTGATCAGATGGATTGGCGATGGGTCGTCGACCAACATCTAGGAGGACCGTTGGCTCCCTTCAGGAGTGGGAAACAAGCCACTCGTTAGAATGGCAGAAGCAACAGCAGTTTATGTTGCTGATCTACTTGCTCCTAATTGTCGATCTTGGGATGAAGACGCCTTGAATATGAACCTCCTACCTTTCGATGTTGAAGCGGCCAAAAGAATTCCACTGGGACGTGCACAAGAAGATTTTTGGGCATGGTCCAGAGAGAGACATGGTGTATATTCAGTGAGATCAGCCTATCGCTTGCTATCAGAAGCTAAGGTGCAACTGCGAGCGCATGCAACTGGGGCCTCCTCATATTTAGTTGCTGACAATGATACTAGGTGGCGCCGACTATGGAAACAGAAGGTGCCCCCTAATCTACACCGGCGGCATGTTGACCCAATTGTGAATTGTGCTTTCTGTGGAGTTAGTGAAGAGACAACATATCATGCACTAGTACAATGTTCTCTGGCTCAGGCCTTTTGGAGGAAACTGAAAGAACGAGAAGGAATCAGGTTACCAAAACTTTGCTCTCAGACCTGGCCGGAGGATATACTGGATGATACATACTGCAAGGAGAAGGATAGAGTTGTAATCCTTTGTGGCATGTGGTCGCTTTGGAACATCCGGAATGATCACTACCATGGGAAGAAACCGATTGAACCGACACTTGCGATTGACTGGGCAATGGATGCTTGCTTCCACCTCCTCATATCCCAGGAAAATCCTCGCAGGGAGCTGACAACCAGGATGGAGAAATGGCAGCCTCCCCCGGACGGTGTGCTGAAAATCAACTGTGATGGTGGCTTCTCTGCCGGGAGCTTGGAGGGATCAACTGGTGCAGTCCTACGAAAGTCTGATGGCTCGTTCCTAGGAGCTTCAGCTCACTAGTAGACTTGTTAGTTGTGGATTCTGAATCACTAAGTATCAACATGGGGATAGTTTTGGGAGTAAATTATTTTATTTTACTCAGTCATGAATATTTTGTCTTAGTATTTTGCATTTATTATTTTGTTGTAGATGGCACCTAGTAAGGAATTTTCTTTGCGTACGATCCTTGAGAAAGACAAGTAGAATGGAACGAACTATACGGATTGGATCCGTAACCTGAGAATTATTGTCAAGGCTGAGAAAAAGGAAGAGGTTCTAGACACCCCTTTACCAGAGGAGCCTGATGAAATGCAACACTCGCTGAAAAGAACGCTTACAAGAAAGCATGGGATGTCGATCTTGAAGTGGGCTGCCTTATGCTTGCGTGTATGGAACCTGACTTGCAAATGCAGTTTGAGTCAGTCCATGTGCACGAAATGGTCGTGGCACTCAAAGATATGTTCGCCACACAGGCTAGGACTGAAAGGTTCAATGTCTCTAAAGCCAGTAGGACCACATGTAATCAAAATGGTTGGTTACGTTCAGAGGTTGGAGAATCTAGGCTTCCCACTGGGCAAGGAGTTGTCCACTGACTTCATTCTCACGTCTCTTTCACCTAGCTATGCGAACTTCATCTCGAACTACCATATGCATGGGGAGGAGAAGGGCTTGAATGAACTGTGTGGTATGCTAAAGACAGCAGAGAGTGACATCAAGAAAGGCGCATGCAGCAGTCATGTGATGGCGATCCAAAACAAGCCGACCTTTAAAAGGAAGGGCAATTCTTGGAAGAAGAAAGGCAAGGCCAAGGATAAGATCCCCATGCCAAACCAAGTGCCCAAGGCTAGTCCAGTTGCCAAGGCTGAATGTTTTCATTGTAAGGAAATTGGTCATTGGAAAAGAAACTGCAAGCTGTACCTTGCTTCTTTGAAGAACAAGGGAAGTAAGGGTACTTCCGTTTCAGGTACACTTCATGTTTACGTTACAGATCATATTTTCCTCACTGATACTATTATTAATTCTCTGGTATTTGATACCGGATCGGTTGCTCACATTTGCAATTCGATATAGGGAATTATGAGAAGTAGAAGCGTTGAAAGAGGAGAAGTTGATTTCTGAGTGGGCAATAATGCAAGAGTTGCTGCGTTGACCGTTGGGACGATGCAACTCCACCTCCCGTCAGGATTTATTATGGAGTTGAATAATTGTTATTTTGTTCCTAGTTTGAGTCGAAACATTTTATCCCCTTCATGTTTGATGAAGGATGGTTATTGATTTGCGAGTGAAAACAATGGTTGTGTGATCTCTAAGGATAATATGTTTGTGGCTTGTGCATCCATTGTGAATGGCTTATTTGTTTTAAATCTTGATGATTCACCTATCTGTAACATAAGTGCTAAAAGGTCTCGACCTAATGATTTGAGTCCTACCTACATATGGCATTGTCGTTTGGGTCACATTAGTGAAAAGCGCATAAAGAAGCTCCATAACGATGGACTTTTAACTTCGTTTGATTTTGAATCCTACAAGACATGTGAAGTTTGTTTGCTAGGCAAGATGACCAAGATGCCTTTCTCAGGTTTTCCTGAGAGAGCCTTAGACTTACTAGAATTCATACATACGGATGTGTGCGGACCAATGAGTACGACAGCTAGAGGTGGATACCGATACTTCATAACGTTCACTGATGATTTAAGTAGATATGGTTATGTCTATTTAATGAAGCACAAGTCTGAAACTTTTGAAAAGTTCAAAGAATTTCAAAGTGAAGTAGAAAATCAACGTGGCAAGAAAATCAAGACCTTGCGATCTGACCGTGGAGGTGAGTATTTGAGCCACGAGTTTAGCAGTCATCTAAAGAGTTGCGGAATTGTTCCACAACTTACGCCCCCTAGAACACCTCAGAGAAACCGTGTATCCGAGCGACGTAATCGAACCTTGTTGGACATGGTCCGATCAATGATGAGCCAGTCGGACCTACCATTATCATTTTGGGGTTATGCTCTAGAAACCGCAGCTTTCACTTTAAATAGGGTACCTTCTAAGTCTGTAGTTAAGACACCATATGAGATGTGGACTGGTAAGACTCCCAGTTTGTCTTTTCTGAAAATTTGGGGTTGTGAGGTTTATGTCAAGAAACTTCAATCAGATAAATAAACATCCAAATCGAACAAGTGCATATTCGTGGGATACCCAAAGGAAACCTTGGGATATTATTTCTACAATCGGTCGGAAGGCAAAGTGTTTGTTGCCCGGAATGGTGTTTTCTTAGAGAAAGAGTTTCTTAAAAGAGAGAAATGTAGATAGAAGGTGTATCTTGAAGAAGTTCAAGATGAGCTGCTTGGGCAAGATTTCACAAGTGATGATAATGTAGCTGAACGAGTTGAGATGCCCGTGGCAAGAGAAGCACCACCACAACCACGAAGGTCTGAAAGGGCACGTCGCGCAACTGATAAGCTCAATCTCATGATCACGGGAGAGCGCGACATATTGTTATTAGACAATGATGAACCTATGACATATGCGGAAGCAATGATGGACCCAGATTCCGAGAAATGGCAAAGTGCCATGAGATCCGAAATAGATTCCATGGGTGACAATCAAGTTTGGAACTTGGTTGACCCGCCAGATTGTGTTAAAAACATAGAGTGTAAATGGATCTATAAGAAGAAGAGAGACATGGATGGAAATGTTCACATCTATAAAGATCGACTTGTTGCAAAAGGTTTTCGACAAGTTCAAGGAGTTGACTACGACGAGACATTCTCTCCCGTAGCGATGCTTAAATCTATTCGAATCATTCTAGCTATAGCTGCATATTTCGATTATGAGATATGGCAGATGGATGTCAAAACAGCTTTCCTAAATGGGAATCTGACTGAGGATGTGTATATGACACAACCTGAGGGATATGTTGATCCAACCAATGCTGGAAAGGTGTGCAAACTTCAAAAGTCCATTTATGGATTGAAGCAGGCATCTCGGAGTTGGAACCTTCGCTTTGATGAAGTTGTCAAAGGGTTTGGCTTCATTCAGAGTGAAGAAGAGCCTTGTGTTTACAAGAAGGCAAGTGGGAGCTCTGTAGTATCTCTAATCTTGTATGTGGATGACATATTGCTGATTGGAAATGACATTCCTATGCTTGAGGCCGCTAAGACCTCATTGAAAAATAGTTTTTCGATGAAGGACTTAGGTGAGGCGGCATACATTTTAGGCATCAAAATCTATAGAGATAGATCAAAAGGGCTTATAGGATTAAGCCAAGACACTTACATTGATAAAGTGTTGAAAAGGTTTAACATGGAAGAGGCGAAGAAAGGGTCCTTCGACTACTGATGAGCGGGAACGCATGAGTAGAATACCGTATGCTTCGGCCATCGGATTTATTATGTATGAAATGATATGTACACGTCCAGATATTTCGTATGCGCACTGTGTTACAAGTAGATACCAATCTGATCCAGGTGAGGGTCACTGGACAGCGGTTAAAAATGTTTTTAAGAACTTAAGAAAGACTAAAGGAATGTTCCTAGTCTATGGTGGTGAGGAGGAGCTCGTTGTAACGGGTAACACCGATACTAGTTTCCAAACTGACCAAGACGATTCAAAGTCGCAATCAGGATACATATTTATGATAAACGGTGGTGCTGTGAGCTGGAAGAGTTCCAAGCAGGAGACAGTGGCTGATTCTACAACAGAAGCCGAGTACATCGCGGCTTCGGAAGCTGCAAAGGAGGGTGTTTGGATAAGGAAGTTCCTTTCTGAACTTGGTGTGTTTCCGAGTGTCTCTAGCCCATTGGATCTTTACTGTGACAACAATGGGGCTATTGCGCAAGCAAAGGAGCCAAGGAACCACTAAATGAATAAACATGTATTGCGGAAACTTCATCTGATACGAGAGATCATTAGACGAGGTGATATCAAGATATGCAAAGTACACACCGATTTGAATGTTGCAGATCCTTTGACAAAACCCCTTCCACAGCCTAAGCATGAGGCGCACATGAGAGCTATGGGTATTAGATACATTCTAGATTAGCTCAAGTACAAGTGGAAGAATGTTAGAGATATGTCTTATAAGGAATCATAGAGATGATCATATTTCATTGTATCCATGACACTTTGTTCTTTTATTGAATATCCATGAAAGGTGACTTGTATTTGATTGGCAATTATGTGAATTGTTTGTGAAACTCTTTTACTTGTATGGTTATTCAAAAGTTGTCCCTAGTATGAGTTAATGACTAGCACATGTATTAGTTGATGACTATGTTTCACAAGTCATGAACATGGAGATGTATAACTAATAATGTGGGCACATGTATGACATGGGGCTGGACTGACCCAATTTGAGACTTTGTTATGTAGTTCTCTGTTTACACAACGTATACGCTATGTCCTTAGACTTGAGATTGTCGCATGTACTCAAGATGTGAATTGACCTACTTAGGGGCTATCAACCGCTACTCCGTAACTGGGTAGTCATAAAGGTGGCTTTTGGGTTTGTCAGGAAGCATGCTGTGAGGCATGGTCAATCAAGATGGAATTTGCCCCTCACTACATGAGAGAGATATCTCTGGGCTCCTCGAGTGACCGGATCAAGAAATGCATGGCCGTGCTAGGTTAAGAGTTAACCCCTTTTTAAAGGATCCGAATCACGGTATCGAGAAAGAGAGGTCAGCTGGAGCTAGACCAAATATCGTGAGGCAAAGGGAATAGCATGTATGAATCGATGTGTGGTTCGTCTGATAAGATCTTTACGTATGCATAGGAGTTGACACGTCTTGTTAGAGGCCGCTATCAACTATTGGTCGAGATGTCTATGTGTGGGTGAACTCATAGGGTCACACACTTAAGGGGTTTGGAACATTAGAAAGCTTGTCTCTAGTGCAAGTGGGAGACTGTTGGATATATGCCCTAGAGCCAATTGGATTGGATCCACTAATGGGCTTGATGGATTTGATCCATTAGGGTACTAGAGTCTTAATGGGCTGCAAAGGTTGAAAGGCCCATTAGTGACCTCTATATATACAAAGGTGGGGAGAGGGGAAAACCCTAATCACTGCTACAGTACCACCGCTGCTACAGTAATTTTTGCAGTCCTTCCTCCATCTATATCCTCCAGTTCGTGATCGTTCGTGAGGTGCTAGTACATCTACAATCGGAGTTCCTTCCCTGTACGTGTGGATACCTTGGAGGTGCTACATTTGGAGCACAAGAACGAACCACACGTGAAGGACAAGGTGGACGTGAGCAACTGCACTGCCTGCTACCTCGACGCGTTCGTCTACATCGAGACGGTTCCACTGCATCTGCGCGTCTAGTGGTAATCCCGTGATCTCTGACAGCAACAGTTCCTGTTTTGTGGGGAAAATTTTGTTTGTGCTAGCGTAGCCTCCCTGTATCCCTTCAGTATCCTCATCCTTGGTGCGGAGGCAGAGGCATGTAGAGATGGATTACGTCTGGTCCTTAACAGAACAGAGTTAAGCAGTGTGATTCTAGAGACGGATTCGCTACAACTTGTTTTGCTCTGGAACTCTTGCCTTCAGCAGCGCTCAGAGATCGCGGTCATACTGGAGGACATTGCAGAGATGATATCCCTTTTACCTTCTTTCTGCTTTTCTCATGTAAAAAGATCGGCTAATCATGTTGCCCATCTTTATGCTAAACAAGTGTCTCAGGCTAGCAGTAGTATTTTGTGGCTTCAACCGCCTAGCTTTCTTTTACACTCTCTGGAGAGTGATTGCAACAATTCAGTCTATTAAATGAAAGCTATGTTTCTCAAAAAAAAGTAATTTAAGTTTGTTGAATATATCCCAATTAAGATTGTGTGACTCAAACATGTACTTGGTGGCTTGGAAAATACTCTTTCAGATGTATTTGGTCCATATGAGCTTCTCAGCTTCACACTGGGTTCCTATACTGATGGTATGTGTTTGTATATTTGTTTTATTTTTCAAAACTATGTTCTGCTATTGGCTAATTTTTAGTTTTCCTGCAAGAAAAAAACAGGACTTATGCATTTCTATTTATTATCTTGTGAATTGTTTATTCTTCAATGAAACAATTTAGGATTCTTTCATGAAAATGGTGCTGCAAGATTTGGTGCTTTGGTGATATATTTTCTGTCATGCTACCTCCCAGAAATAGTTACATTAGAAATAGTTATATGGGTATGAAACTTGTCAGTGTCGCGAAGGCTTGAGATACACAAATATATCTCTTGTTGTTGTTGCATCAACTGAACGTATTATAGGTTTGCACTTCCTCTGTTCAAAATATATGCCCAATGGAATGAATGACTTCAAATTTCAAACCACTAATGTGCATAGAAATAACTATATATAATTTAAACTCACTTGTCCTTGATCTCATATTTCTTTGTGATAGGCGCTAGCACAATCTTCCGAGAGGTAGATGGTAAACTCGATTGGGTGGAGAACTCGATGTTGACGATCCGACTTCAAATCAGCACGATTCGGACCCCACAACCGCTACACCACTACTCCGCTGGTTATCAACCAAGCACAACTTGATTGACCTCGCTACGAAGGCTTTTCCTTGCAAGCGAATCGAGAATACAAGAAAGAAAGTAAAACACGCAATCTGATAATTGCAGATACGAATTGAAGCAAAGACAAAGGGGTTGAATTTCTGATCACAAAAGGACTGATTGACATGGTGGTGACGAACAAGAACGGGGGCCCTGATTCACAGCAAAAGACTTCGACGGTACAGTGGCAATGGAGAAAGTTTGATCCTCGATGGAAATCACAACCTATTAAACAAAATCCAAGACAAAATGATAGCAGCTACTGAGTTTAAACCCTGAAGGGGCGACCTAGGGTTGAGGGGCGACCAGGGGGCTGTCCTCAACCTGGGCTTAAGGCCCGACACGATACACGTCCAAATTGGCCAAAAAGGTGACGCAGCACCTTGTCGTAGTCACACAGAATGGTCCACAAACCTTCTTGAGCTAGGACCAGAACCAAAATGGCGGCATCGTCACCCCCTTTCCAACGCATACTTATACGGCTCGTTTCGATGCCGGATGAGGGAGATATCGCCGAAACCGTGCTGGGATGTCAGCTGAATCCGAACCGAACATGGCAGCTGAGTTGGAGACGACTTGTAGCGTGTGGAAGGACGTGGCGTGTGTGCATCCAGCGTGGCGATATCATCATCATCCTCCCCTTCTTGAATTGGAGTCATCCTCAACTCCATCCCATCATCAACATCCTGCAAAAGGTTAGTGACATCTTGGGACAACATAGTATAATAAGGTTCAGTAGCAGCAGATGTAGTACCAACAAAAGCACCTCATTTTAATTTGATTCCCTCACGTTTATCAACACAAGAATCACTCATAGCAGGTTGTTTCATATTATTTTCAGCAAACTCTTTAAAATGTTTCCTAACAGCAGCAGGTGATAAAGGAAGCAAAGTAATGTTTTTATTCTTATGCATTAAAGTGTAAGTATTAGTTCTACCATGGTGTGCAACATCTTTATCATATTCTCATGGTCATCCTAATAAAAGGGAACATGCTTCCATTGGCACAACATCAACATCAGCATAGTCTGTATAAGAACCCACTGAAAAATGTATGCGCGTTGAGTGTGTTACCTTTGCCTTACCACTATTGTTGAACCATTGTATGTGATATGAGTGACGTAGTTCACGAGTGGTCAACCTAAGCTTTTGGACCAGATCAGAACTCACCAAGTTGTTGCAGCTCCCGATAACAATTATGGTGAGAACACAACGCTCTTGGACAATGAGAAACATATGGAACAAATTGTTACGTTGTACCTTTGTGTCCTCCTCATCAGCCAATTGAGCGGCCAACACACGCTGCACAAGAAGTCTAGGGAAGCCCGCGACTGCAACATTAGAATCAATGGTATCCTCCTCTTGCTCAACCGAAGAATCTGCAATAAGATTAGTAGCAAGAACCAAAAAATCTTCCTCATCACTAGCACTGATATAACCAGTACCATTAGGGGCAGCGATGAAAGCATGTCGACCTGGGCATTCCTTCGACACATGTCCCATGCTCTTACAGCAGTGGCATTGGATGCTAGCAGAACTACTCGAGGACGCACCTAAAGTAAAAGTTTTCTTATGCGACTGGACCTGCACAGGTGACAAATTGCTCACCTCAGAAGTTGGTGTAGTAGACTGCGTAGTTGATGGCGCCTTAGGAGCAGCGGCGGCCTTGGACTTGTCAACATCTGGACGCTGCTGAAAAGTTCTCCAAGTGTTGGACCTAAAAGAAAATTGCTGGCGACGTCCCTGTACCTCACGTTCAGCTTTGATAGCAAGATGGTACAATTGGCTGAACCTTGTCCAATCTTTGTAATCAAGAATATCCTATATATCAGGGTTCAAACCACCAAAAAATCTAACAGAAAGAGCCTGATCAACCTCATGTATGCCACAACGTGACAAAAAATAAGCAATTCTTGATAATAAGCCTCGACACTTTTATCACCTTGTTTCAAAGTTTGCAGTTTCATATGCAAATCACATTGATAATATGGAGGAACAAAGCGAGATTTCATACGTTGTTTCAAAGCATTCCAAGTCTAAGGTATGGGTGGAGCAGCATTATTATTAGCATAAGTATTGTACAAATCATTCCACCAAAAGAGAGCAAAACTAGTAAACTCACTAGTAGCAAGCCTAACTCTATGCTCATCAGAAACTTGATGGGAATTAAATTTTTGTTCAATAGATAGTCCCCAATCTAAATAAGCCTCGGGATCAGCATTACCAGCAAAAGGAATCATGGTAAACTTAACTTTAGCAAAAGGATCATTATTACCACGATTTTGATTATCTTCTCCACAATTGCGATTACCTCTTCCCATCTGAAAATGATTAAGTCGGAGACGCTCCTCATCAGGATCAACATCCTCGAACTCATCATCATCTTCCTCAGGTTGAACTGGTTGAGGTTGTTGCTCAACATGTTCAATCCGGGTCACCAGAACGTTGATCTGTCGAGTCAATGCATCAAACTGTTGATGCATATAGGTACACTGCTCAGTAACAAGCCTCGTAAGCTCATCCTTGGACACACACTCATTAAAGTCTGTGGGAGACTCCTTTCCTTTCCAGTTACCTGACATAGTTAGAAGACAGCAAAAGACACAACCCCAAAAGGGTTATCCCTATCAACTAACAACTAGTAGGGATGTATGGAAGTGGAATGAAATATCTCAAGCAACTTACCACCATCTTACAAGTGTTCTTACCAAAGCCAACAGGGCGGCACAATCAATTGTCGAGTCTGGGTGCAACAAGTTGCAAGACGAACCTATGCTAACAGAAGTATCTGTGGAACTATGGGTAGGCACAATATGGTAGCAAGGATTAGCAAATAACGAATGCAGATTAACAAAGTTCAACAAATGTCCAAAGTACAAGTCACAATTGCTGGCTAAGACGTGTCCTAGTCGTAACACAACAAGTTAAAAGAAACAAGGAACGATGGACGGAAAACTCTGAAAACCAGCAGAAAGGTAGTTCTGTAATTAATGCTGAAAACCTTGCCAAAAAGGCACTAGTAGAAATCACAAAATAGCGTTTCTAAAGAAGTACCAGCAAACAAACTCAACTTTTTCTGAATTTTTTACCACTGATCCAAAATCACAAAGGATGGAAGAACACAAAATTTCAAGAGGTGTATTGTGGCCTAGGGACAATCAGGAACGATCTTTGAAAACCCCTCAAAACACTTAAATTTTTTTCTTTATGTTCCTGATTGTTTTTGAATTTTTTGAGAACAGCCTGACTGACAATGTTGGTAGATGTATGTCCAACTTTATGTTGCCAAGCTCCTATAAAAATTTGAGCAAAAACGGAGCACCGAGTGAAAAGTTATGCCTGTTTAATGAAAGGTATCTGAACCTATGATTTCAGAAAGACACAACTCGGCAGGAAACATAGCGGTGGCTAGGGCAAAACTTTCTCCTTGTGGTGGCAGAAACAAGCACAGGGGCATGATCCTCCCTGGTAGTAGATGCAAAGCAATAGGTTTTCACCAAATAATAAATCAAGGATCAAGTATGCGATGCAAAAGCAATCAAAGCGGCTTGCAACCTATCTAGGGCTTACATTGCGAGAGTTCACACAAGGCGGTTAGCGAGGGAAATTTGAGTAATGTGGTGGCTCGACTTATTGTATCGATAATGGTGGATGGGCTAGCAGTGGAAACAAAATATCAGTGACGGGCACGTTGGACTACGGTGAAGAACACAACCTAAACCAGCAACAAGACTCGACCACGGACACAAACTCAACAAAGCAATCTGAAAACGAAATTGCAAGGCTAAAGGGAGTGGTAGGACAGCGGAAAAGTAAATATTTTTGGGCTTTTTGTGGACTATAGGTGATGACCACAAACGAATCTAAAGGGGAACAGATAATACCTCACGGGAAACCTAGGAATCTGATACCAAATGATAGGCGCTGGCCCAATCTTCCGAGGGGTAGATGGTAAACTCGATTGGGTGGAGAACTCGGCGTTGATGATACGGCATCGAATCAGCACGATTCGGACCCCGCAACCGCTACACCACTACTCCGCTGGTTATCAACCAGGCACAACTTGATTGACCTCGCCACGAAGGCTTTTACCTGCAAGCGAATCGAGAACACAAGCAAGAAAGTAAATCACGCAATCTAATAATTGCAGATACGAATTGAAGCAAAGACAAAGGGGTTCAAGTTCTGATCACAAAAGGACTAATCGACACAGTGGTGACGAACAAGAACGAGGGCCCTGATTCACAGCAAAAGACCTCAACAGTACAGTGGCTATGAAGAAAGTTTGATCCTCGACGGAAATCACAACCTATTAAACAAAATCTGAGTCGAAACGATGGCGGCTACTGAGTTTAAACCCTGATGGGGTGAACTAGGGTTGAGGGGCGACCAGGGGGGCGTCCTCAACCTGGGCTTAAGGCCCGACACGATACACGACCAAATTGGCCCAAAAAGGTGACGCAACACCTTGTCTTGGTTACACAGAATGACCCACGAAACTTCAGGAGCTGGGAACAGAACTAAAACGATGGCGTCTTCGTCCCCTTTCCAACGCATCCTTATACGCCTCGTTTCGATGCCGGATGAGGGAGATATCGCCGAAACCGTGCAAGGATGTTGGCTAAATCCGAACCGAACGTGGCAACTGAGTTGGAGACGACTTGTAGCGTGGTGAAGGACATGGTGTGCGCGCATCTAGCGTGGTGATGTCCTCATCACTTTGATCTCAAATCCCTAAGTTTCAAACCTTCACAATTCTAAGCTACACAGATTACAAAAATGTTTGTGTAATCTTGGTTCGGTAGACAAATCTTCTCAGAATTTTCATGTCATCTTTTATGGTCATCTTGCACACAGGCTCATCTTCCATGGGGCACCAGATGGGGATTTTATTTTGAGGGTGCGTTTGGTAGGGCTCCAGCTGCGGTTGTGGCAGCTCTGGCTATGGTTGTGTTGGTGGAGCGGATGCTGTAGTGAAGCTGAATCTGTTTTGGAAAATCGTTTGGCAAAACATCTTCTGCTGGCTGTGTAATGTGGATAAGAACGTAAAATGTCCATAATACCCTCTCATTTCTTTTTTTTATTTTTAATTTTCCTCATATTTCCTTTGTTTCTTTTTTTCTTCTCATTTTCTCTCTCCTTTTATTTTCCTTCTCCCTTCCCTCTTATCCATTCCCCGACCACCCGCATCCTCTGCCCCGATCGCGCCGCCTGCGCTCCACCACGCCCCACCGCCGCGTCGCCGCGGTCTCCACCGTGCCATCCCGCTGTGGTCCGGCCGCGCCGCACCGCCGTGGTCCACCCGCCGTCTCCACCGCACCAGCCCGCCGTGGTCCGGTCGCACCGCGCCGCCGCGGTCCGCCCGCCGTCGGCCGGCCGCCCTGCTCCATCAGCGTCGTCGCAGTCTCTCCAGCGCCGCCGTCCAGCCGCGCCGGCCCCGCCACTTCCTCCCCGCCAGCCCGCTCCTGTCGACCCCACCACACCCGCCGCTGGTCGATCCCGCCTCCGACCAGATCCCGTCGGCTCCACCGAGCCCGCCGCCTTCATTGAGCTCCACTACCACCGCACCTGCTCCCCCACGCCCTGCCACGGAGGGGCAAATCGGAGACGCAAGGACAGCGTGTTAGATTTCGGAGCTGGGAGAAGCTGCAATTTCCAGCTCCCTCGCGCAGGTTTGGCTCTAGTCACCACGTTTCATGGGTGATTCTCTGCCGGAGCTCTTTTTTCATCCCGTTTGGTAGCGCTTCATCAAAAAGGGCTCCCTCAGCGGCAGGAGGAGCGCTACCAAACGCACCCTGAATTTAACCAGATGGGGATTGGAGACCAGTGGACCACCGTACCTCACCAACTTACCATAAATCCAGGACATACGTAGGTATGCCTTCATACTTGCGTCTTTTGAGGAGCAGATGAAGCACTGGATCACCAGTGTCGTCAGGCTACTTGCCTGTTGTAGCAAAACACGAATCGCTAGACTCTATGTGTGAATCGCTAAACACGAATCAACCCAGGAGGCTAGACCCTATGTGTGTGAAAGGGGCGACCTTGCATTGTGCAATCATTCCTTTCTTTCAAATTGGTTCTATATTGTTCTCAACATCTTGTTCTCATTCCAATTTTGTACTCAGATTTGTTATACGTGCTTTTTTTTTCTATTTACTTTTTCAACATATGGTGTCAAATTTAATATTAGCTAAATTTAACTCAAAAAGTCCTGCATGACAGGAAGGTCTACATATAGTGTGTTTCAATCTAATGTGTGTTTGTAGTTAAATTCATTGGTATGTTCTTGAAGCAATCCAATTATTTATCTATTCCGTTATCTACATAAAGAAACTGACAACTACAAATACTTCAGCCTCTGCTGCATTAGTAAGCATTGCCAACTAGTCTACAAAAGAATTGTTGATTCATCCGGATTCAGATAGTTGCATGTTCAGTATAAGGTTTCATCGATTTTATTAATAATGCCAGACCAAAATTCTTGGAACTGCACGATATTATCGAAAATAACATATGGTAAATTGATGATGCCATTATAGTAATTATATGAAATTATCATACATCAGATATAAGGGGAACTATTGACACCTTTTCTGGGATCAACGTAGGGCGGTCAGACCGCGTCGGAGGAGCGGTCAGACCGGGGTCGCCGGGTTCACCGGCGAGAAACCAACGAACGTCTGCCCGGGAGGGACCCCATCATGGCAGGCGCACCTTGGTTTGTCCTAGACTCGGCAGGCCAGCTAGGACGTCCTCTCATACCGCGGAGGTAGTAGAGGAATAGAACATAGGGTTGGAAATCTAGGGTAAAGAGCAACGAAAAGGTAAATATGATAAAAGATAAATTTGATAGATTCGATTGTGGATACTTTTAATCGGCCATGGCCCTTTATATTTATAGGGAGGGAATGTCTTGCCCCATTAGGAGTCGAAACCCTTACAAAATCGTGTCAAAATACAACTCCTAACCCGTATTTGGCAGGGTAGGGCGGTCTAACCGCTATAAAGACGCGGTCTAACCGTGTGCCCGATGTACAGACCTTCTCAAAGCCATATCTCTCTCATCCGGACTCCGAATTGAACATTCTATATATGAATCTTGATCTACTCGACGAGTCCTATCCAATAGTGAAGTCCAAATTGCTTTTTAAGGATTTGACCAGGGCGGTCAAACCGTGTATGTCATACCGGTTAGACTGGCCTACCTAACATGCCAATTTTGGGTGTCAATAGGCACATATTGTAGTATTCATTTTAAATGATTATTATAAATTACACTTAGAAAGTATAAAGCCATTGTGCATCGGTATCGGAGATTGCCAATGTTTTGGAAGGACTTATACTGGAGTAGGCATGGCAATCTTCCAGAGTGGAAGAGAATTGCGAAGCTTGCTTCTTGTGACCCATGGAGTCCTTTGAGAAGGAAGATTCATGACGGGAGCAATTTTGCCATCATCCAAAATCAGAGCCACGAGGCAATTAAGCCAAATTGATTTGACCTTTTTTAGGAGAGATTCAAATGTCATTATAATTTCAAGTAATTCCCAGTATGGAGGAGGCTCATGAGGCGCTTCTCAGTTTCCTAATAGTAATGATAAAAGCAGAGGTGCTTCATAGTTTTCTAATAGTAAATACAATGCGCTTCCGCATAATCATTTAGTATTATATGTTATTTAAGTCAACTAAAGTTTACAGAAGAAGGTTAGACAACTATTATTTTATATACTATATCTGCATCTAAAAATCTAACTTGCTCTTAATTTACCTACTATGAGGCATATAAAAAATTGTTTGTGTTGTTCATCATAACTGAAAAGATGTGTTGATATGGATGCAGATGGCTCATTATTGATAAAAGGAAAAACAATTGTTTGGAGCATAAGTGAATTGGGCCAACAAATCATTCTTCTCGACAAAGTTGAGGTGTTGTATGCACTTGTGATGGCTATCAAATATTGATTCTATGTTTTGTTTGTGGTGATGTAAGACTGACTCCAGCAAGCAGCTGCATCCCCATCTGCAAAATTCAAATTTTGAGAGAGTGAGAGAGGGGAACAGTAGCCGAGCACTCCAGCAGCACCCCCTTCCCCTTGCTCATCCACCTCTAGCCGTTGCCTCCCGCGGCGTCCTAGATTCCTCCGCGAAGAGGGAGAGCGGAGGCAGCCTGGAAGCAATCCGCAGTCAACACACCCTGAGGGAGCCGCACCGCTGCCGTCGGAGCTCGCGTGGAGGAAGGGGCCTCGGGGAGGTCGAGGTCGAGGTAGAGGAGGAACGCGAGCGCGAAGGACGCGGTGGCCATCGCCAGCAGCAGCGCGAAGGACCAGGTCTTCTGCCAGAAGGGCAAGGCCTCTTGCTCCCCCGGGCCAGCATCCGCCTAGCCGCTGCGCCTGAACCGCTCACGAGCGAGGGCGCCGGCGAGGCTGGTGGTGGTGACCCCTGACGGACTCGGTTCGTGGTCGGCGGAGGCGGTGCGGCGGCGGGAGAGACCCTGAGACGGCTGGGGCGAGGCGGATCGTGGCCTCGAGCGATGCGTGAAGCACAAAGTCGCCGCTGCCGTCCGCGCTCCTGGTCCGCCTCGGGCTCTTGGTTCAGATCCAGATCGAGGCGGCTGGAGAGGAGAGGGAGAGGGAGCTGAATCGAGGACTGATAGAGAGGGAGTGCCCGATCTTTCGGTGAGTGGAGATAAATCCGATTTGGTGGTTGTTGACCCTCATGATCTGACTACGACGAGCAAACTCGAAGTGCCAATGCAATCGCTGAACCAACTCCCTATGGTTGCCCTACTCGACGCGGAGAGGAGGGGGAGAGGGAGGGCAGCGGCGGGGTCGCTGCTGGTGGCGTTCTATGGTGAAGGAGAGGGAGAAGGAGAGAGAGGTCGCCATGCGAGAGACACAGAGAGCGAGGGCACCGCCGACAGAGATGGTGGGGAGGAAGGGGAGCGGGGCGGTTGGGATGCGGGTGGAGTAAGAATTCTTTGAGAATGCGCGTAGGGAAGGCCGTGAGCGCAAAATGCAGATGGGGTTGGGGTAATGGTTGGAGCCGCTAGATTGTCTTTTCTCCCTCATTTTGCGCGATGGGGACGAGAGAGGGGTGTTGCTGGAGTCAGTCTAAAATCCTGGTCTTTGTGATTGGTGCATGGTCTTTGTGATTGGTGCATTGAAAAGTTCAAATAGCATGATCTTAGCTGTGTATACTATTTAGCTTTATTTTGTATGAAATGTTCATCGGCAAAATCTTAAGTGGGATCTTGGATGATATATTTATTCCACATTTGTACATGTTTTCGCATTATTATTATCTTTTTGAATCAAATATTTATTGCTGTAAATATGTTTCTTGCTCGTAGCAACACACGGGCACGATCCTAGTGGTTATAAGGTGAGTACTTGCTGATACGTTTTCTTTAATTTTTCCAGGCCATTGATTTATGGAAGGTAATTAAAAAATCAAATCAACATAGGTATTCATCTCACTATGATTGGTAATCACCTAAGTTGATATGTTTATACTAATGTTTACATGTTTATAGATATTATTATGCATATAGATATACACTATATCTAAGTCTACGGTGAGAGTTATGTGAGATTAAAAAAATCAAATCAACTATCTAAGGTTAATTTTGAACAGGGGCTGGTGGCCCCGCGGAGATGGTTGTTGGCCGCGGGCAGAGCCGTGGGAGTGCCGAGTGGTGGGGTGCAACAGACGGCACAGGTGTGCGGGGACGGTGGCGTGGAGGACGTAGACGGTCGTGGGATAATGCACTTGGTGGTGACTAAGATGAGAAAAAAAAAGAAAGTGTAGGTGGCTGACAAATGGACCCCACTTTAGGGGTAAAATGGCCATTTCATCTGTCTATTTGACGTCGCTAGCCACGGAAATGGACGCGATGACACAATGGTCTGAAAAGTTAAAGTCAGTGGCATGGAGGTGTGAACAAACTTTTCGGTGGCACACTGGACGGAATCAACTTTTTCAATAACATACAAGTAAAACTCTATAACAATCGCCCTTCCTGCCATTGAATTAACCGAAGAACTAGAGTAAAACACAGGGCAACAGACTCACCTTCGGCCTTCGCCTTAGCGTCCCTCAGGAATAAAGGAAGAGGAAAAGAATAAGAAATGATGACAAACAGAAATGCAGACCTTACCGAGAGCTAAGATTGACCGCACCGGACATAGAAGCCCTCTTGGATCCCATCCTGAAGGATGGATTTACAGTAAAATCCCCTGCACCATGGGACGGTAAAGGTCATGGTAAGATGGAGTTGGATTGCCGAGATGAGGAATCCAACGGAGTATAGGAGGTGTGCTACACGCCGACATGGCATGGGCCCGGCCTTGATCCGCGTGCTTCCTCCACCCGGGCTCCCCAATGGCGGTCGCAAGGGAGAAGGAGAGGGGAAGGCCGCCCCTCGGCGCCCTCTTCGCGCCCAAAAATGAGGAGGCTCACCTCTACCAAGGTGGGGTGGCACCGCCGACGGAGGCTCACCTGCAACGCCGTCTCACATCACAAAAATCTCGAGAAAGGGGGGCTCACCGCTGGAGGGGAGGCAGGGAGGGCCTCACCACGTCTGCCGCTATCGCTGCCCAACTTGCCATGGCGCAACTCGAGGAAGAGGAGGGAGCGCTCGAGGCCGAGACCTACAGGTTGCGAGAGGAGGGGCTCTGCTCCATGGATGGCAGGCCTCCTCCGCACATGCTCCTCCCGTTGGCGTCCCCTCATGAGCACTTCACCGCCGCCATCTCCATCGAGGAGGATGACGACGAGGGCGAGTAGTAGGCACACCCCACCCTATGCCGCTACCTGCCCGAGCTAGCCATAGAGGTCCACCGCAAGCAGAGGTGGGGACGGTGCACCGGCAGACGGAGCTCCACCTCGATGAAGCCGCTGTCACTGAGGATGCGGCTTGCCACGCCGAGGCCAAGAAGGAAGAGAAGGGAGACCCGCCGTTGGGGGCTCGTGTTCTTGTGTGTTCTGCGGAGGAGGGCAGAGTAGCAGGCGTGGAGGGAGGAGGGTCACCGACGGGGCAGCACGAGGGGAGGAGCGTCGGCGTTGAGCCGCCGGCGAGCCATTGGTGAGCAGGGTGCATGGGGAGGAGGGCCTGTGGCGGAGGGAGGCAGGGAGCCCCGCCGCACACGCGAGAGAGGGGGTGGGGCAGCAGATAAGGTTGACCTCGGGTGGGTCCCACACGTCAGCCTCTATAGGAGGGGTGGGTAAGATAGATTTGAGTAGAAAATGTTGATGACTAGGATATAGATGATGAAATATAAAGGATGATTGAGTGCCGAAGAAACTGATTTGAATGAGAGAGTCTTGATGACGGGACCTTTTAAAGGATAGATATGACGCTTGACGATTCTGGATAGTCCAACAATAATATAAAATAGAGCAGTTGCCAATAAACAAATAGAGACTGTATGTCATAGCCATAGAGGTCCACATTACACAGAACATAGACAATGAGCCGCCCACTAGCCGAGATCAGACCGGAGATAAAACAAGACACTGCCCGGAATGCTCGAGCAATCATAGCTTTTTCCCGTATAAGTCATGTCATTGCTGCTATCCTGGACGAGCGCTCGTAAGGGACACAAGAAAGATTCAGACGTGTTGCCTGCAAGAACATTGAGCGCTGAGCTGTTCGATCGATCCATGATAGGTACCACTGGGAACTCAATAATAATATGAATTTGCTACATATAGAAATGCCTACATGACAAGCTGGATTATTCGGGGACGTCCAAAACGAACGCTTGAGGACTGCCCCTACATCCATCTGATGGCCCCGCAGGTAGCGTCACCTGTCAGCCTTTTTGTTAGGCCGCTTCACGCTCTTGCGTCTGCACCAGTCTCCTTCCAGTTTCCCGCTAGCGCTTCCCTCTCGGGCCGAGAGGTTGAAGGCCGTCACCATGGCAATGGCCACCACGTGCTCCCCCAGCGGCGCCGTATCGGTACCCTCGCGTGGTGCCAGCCATGGAGGCTGCTTCCTCGTCCTGCACCCAATTGGCACTAGGAAAGTGTGGCATCTGTTGTCGGTGACAACCGCGATGACGGCGGCTCCAGCGAGGTGCGCCGTGGCCGTGGCCCACCGCGGCACCCGAGGCCCCACCGGTAGAGGCCCGTGGGCGGATATCAGAGCAGCTGGCCACGCCGCCCGGGATGCTGGACGAGCTCGTGGAGGAGGCGCTGGTGTGGTGCTCGCAGCACGGCCTCGTCGTCGGGGACAAGAACCATCCGGTACGTGACGTCACCGTACTATACATATCTTGTGTGCAACATAATTACTCTCTCTGCGTGTGCTTCAATTCGTTTCTGTTTTTTATATCCCTTTTCCTCTCGAAAAAATAAATTCCTTTCTAATCTGGTATCTTTCATCGAAATTAAGGTTCCAAACTGAGATACGATATAGACTAGTAGCTTTTTTCCCCTTTAATTTAGTTTTACTGTCCTAACATCATGGATCTGATCATGAACGGAGAGATCGCAGTTGGCCTGTTTCAATAATTGTTTCTTTGGGTTTTAATTTGTTGCTCTACCGGTGTTATAAAAAGTGCTATGCCACTCTAAGTAAGCTATATCTTGAGCTAGATCATGCCGCAAATCACGATGGAAAGATTTCGCTTTTGGGATGGATGTTTTGCTATTATGCTTAACCCCCCCCCCCCCCCCCCCCTCGTGGCAGATGCGGCTTAATTTCACGTAGTAGTTTGCAACTTGCAATTTAATTCGCGACGTCACTGGACCACAAGCAAGTATTCCTCTTCGTTCCAAATTATGAATTGTTTATCTTTTAAATTCTAAATTGACCGCTCGTCTTATTTAACAATTATGCAAAATATCACATATTTGTTGTGACTTATTTTATTAATATAATTTCCTAAAAATGATTTAACTTGACTATATTTATAATTATTTAATAAGACGAGCGGCCAAATTCATAGTAAAAAATGTCAAACAAATTATAATTTAAAACGGAGGGAGTCTATCAGTCATAACTTTTGCATTGTATCCTCACAAGTAGCTATGGTTTTTGTCGTTTTGCAACAATTTAGCTTTTTCTTTCTTTCTATTTCTGTTTCATACCGAGCTTTGTTATAATGGTTATAAGGTGAGTACTTGTTGACGCGAAAATAGGACGTCACCTCCGCGCGTGACACACGTGACTCCCCGGTCTGTAGCGAGGCGTGTCAGCCAATTTGACCTGTTGATTGACAATGGAAAATATTAGGGATCCGCTAGAGAACCGATGACCTTTTAGCGACACGTGTACCAGCCAATCGGCCGATACGAAAAGCAGGATCGGCCGGCTCGAGAGCGACCGAGGCGCGAGGGCGTAGATAAGAGATCGGCTGGAATCGGCCGATCGTGACGTCAGCAACTCGAGTAGGTCGGAATCGGCTGTAGTGTTAGAAGCCGACGTGATCTAGATCGAGCTGGATAAATTGGTGATAATAGCTGAAAACCACAAGAGTTGGTACGAAAACTTGCAGATCTAGCTAATATCGGTAAGGGGTGAATAAAGAACTAGATGAAACCTCAGCGATGCGCCCGGAGGTTAAAGCCTAGGGTTATTCGGTAAAACGGTACTCACAAGCTTGTCGGAGATCGATCGATGCAGCCCGACGAACTTGAAAGACGACGTTGTAGAAAAGAGAAAAAACGCAATGGCGAAGTCGCCGAAAAGTAGATGCTATAAATTGTAAAGGGTTTGCCCGGAGGCGGTTTGTTTGATATTGGTGTGCACACTTTTCCCCGACCACGCAGGGTCGCTATTTATGTCATGAGGACAACCCGACTCCTAGCCGATTACGGCACTGTTTACTTGCTTCTAAAGAAAACAAACGCTACCAAAAATAGAAAAGGACTCTCGCAGGAGTCAAATTCCTCTAAAACTGACTCTTGACCCGTTTCCAATCATAGATTCACCCGCCTCCGCTGTGCTTTCCTTTTGGCGTTCCTCTTGATTTCCGCCTTCTTCTCTTTCCATCGGCCGATCCTCCGGTTGACCATCGGTCGATCGGTTTGACCCTCCAGCTCATTGATAGAGTTGGACTCCTTTGACCATCGGCGAGTCCTGCTGACCACCCTTCTCTCTCTTTTATCGGCTGATGGTAATGTCTTTTCATTGGCTGCTCCTTCTTATCCCTTTTGACTTGTTTTTTTTCCAAAAAACGGTGTCAACACATGCCCTCCAGTTTCAGAGTAAATGATCTTTTGCTCCGAAATTTACTCGAATATGACATCCTCTTCTTAATTTGAACGATAGCCGAATCCCTTCATGATATGATCAGTCTATATTGTTTTCACTAATGGTGTCCTGTTCTCTCAATGTGACAGATCATCTGACACTTCTCCAGAATTGTTCGCCATGTGACACTTTTGGTTCTTTCGTTCTCCTTTCCTATAAGACTCACCCTTTTATCCAGGGATTCTTCCATGGCTTCTCCAGGCTTTTGGATCTTTCTGATGTAGGCATTGGCTCCTTTAGCTTTTAGGCAAGAGAGGCATCTTTTCCTGGAAAACTCTTTAGGGGTTAACGATTGCCACTGGTCATTGACAAACTCTCGCTTGAAATGGCATTTCTCCTGGGTGCTGTTAGTGAGCTTGTCAACTCTGTCTGCGACGCTGAGCCGACGATTTCTGTGAACCATGCTCTGTAGTTTGTGGACGTGTTTAGAGAAATTTCCCTACTGTTCACGATGTACGCGTGTTAACCCTATTTTTGGGAGTTATCTCTCTGAATCGGTCATCCTTTGGAAATTGAACCCTTCACGAGTCATCTGTTTCCTCTTTTGTCGGATCTATCATCTTTGGCTTCCGCCTTTTTTGGTTCCCCCATCCTTATCTCTTCTGGTGCTCTGGCTATAAATAACTGCCCTCGTCCTCTATGGAGAACACATCTCTCTTTCATCCATGCCCGAGATATAGATCCAGCAAGCTTTAGGCTCTTACTCTTCGGTTTCTTTTTTCCTCTCTGACTTACGATGGCTAGAAGAATTCTTGTGATATAGTCTAGGGCACACTTCCCTCTCTAGTCTCCTTTTGTGAAGCCAGGAGGTCCAACAGCTAGAAGAACCCTTGTGATGCGTTTTGGGTGCATCAGTGATGGAGGAGGGCGGAGGTCGTCCCTGAGTGTCTTGGAAAGAAGAACAACCCTATGTCTTCTTTTCCAACAATCCTGATGGGGAGAGTCACCGAATCTGGTGATTCATCTTCGTCAAATTTACACTTCCTTTTATGTTTTTCTCTTTCTTCGCCCCGTCGCCCGTCCAGTGATGACGAATGTAATCGACCTGTTGTGATTCATCTCAACTTGTCTTCCCAATGTATTCTTCAGGTCTATACTGTAACATTACCATTGTAATCGAAGATTATATATATATGTGTGTATATATATATATATATATATTGTTCTAAGGGTGATTTGTACATCGGCCATGATCTGGAACCGAACATGTTTTAATGATCGGCTACTTTATACTGAAGACGATTACACTTGCAATCGGCTGTAACTTGAGTCTTTAATCGGCCGTTTTAGTCTCTGATTTGACTAAGCGTCTACCCATATGCTTGGATAGTATTTCTTCAAGTATTTTCCATTTAGTGCTCTGGCAAACCTTTCTCCTTCCAATGTTTCTAAGATATATGCATTGCCTGGCACACATTGGCTGATACGATATGGTCCTTCCCAAGTCGGCGACCACTTCCCGTACTTTGGATCTCTAGAGCCGATTGGTAATATAAGTTTCCAAACCAGATCTCCTTCGACAAACTCTTTAATTTTGACTTTTTTATCATACCATCTGGCTATTCTCCTTTTATTCTTCTCAATATTCTCCAAAGCTCTCAGCCGATTACCAGCAAGGTCCTCCAGTTCTTCTTTCATCATGGCTGAATAATCATCGGCTGATAATTGATCTTGTAAAGAAGTCCTTCTGGATCCGGTTCTTAATTCCCAAGGTAATACAGCATCATGACCATACACCAGTTGATATGGTGACACTTTGGTTGCCCCATGGCATGCCATCCTGTATGCCCACAACGCTTCATTAAGGATTGTATGCCACCGCTTGGGATTTTCAACGATCTTGCGCTTGATTAACTTGATGATGCCCTTGTTTGCTGCTTCTGCCTGTCCATTTGCTTGAGCATAGTAGGGAAACGAGTTCAACAACTTGATCCCTAGGGAGTTTGCGTATTCCTCAAATTCCCTTGAAGTGAATTGACTCCCTTGATCGGTCGTGATGGTCTGAGGTATACCAAACCGATAGACAATATGTTCTTTAACAAAATCAATCATATTGCCTGATGTCACAGTCTTGATTGGGATGGCTTCAACCCACTTTGTGAAGTAATCTGTAGCCACCAGTACGAATTTATGATCTTTGCTCGATGGTGGATATATTTGTCTGATCAGATCAATTGCCCAACCTCTGAACGGCCATGGCTTGATTATTGGGTTCATTGCTGATGCTGGAACTCTTTGAATGCTTCCAAACTTCTGACAATCTTGGCATCCTTTGTAGTATTTGAAGCAATCTTCCAATATCGTTGGCCAATAATAATTATTATTTCTGATCATCCACTTCATCTTGAATGCCGATTGATGGGATCCGCAGACTTCCTCATGAATTTCTCCCATTAAGGTTTTAGCCTCCTCTTCACCAAGACATTTGAGTAGAACCCCATCGATGGTACGATAGTACAACTCATCTTCTAATAGAACATATTTAATGGCTCTGTACTTCAGTTGCTTGTCGACCTTCTTGGATGGATCTTTCAGATAATCCACTATCTCCTTCCTCCAATCCTCGGCTAGTAGCTCCACAGCTAAAATCGGCCGATATCCTGAGGCCCCCTGAGCCAGCCGATTAGCTTCACTATTGTGACACTTAGGGATATGTTTGAGTTTTACTATCTTGAACTCTCTGAGTAGCTGAAGACACTCTTCATGATAGATCCTCAATATGTCGTCTTTGCATTCATACTCTTCTGCCAATTGATTTATCACTAGTTGAGAATCTCCAAATATCTCAACGGCTTCAACATTAACTTCTCGCAATAATTTTATCCCTTTTAATACCGCCTGATATTCAGCCTGATTGTTGGTTGAAGTTTTCTCAATTGGGATGGAAAACTCATAATTTGCTCCTTGAGGTGAAATAAGGACAATTCCAATTCCAGCTCCTACCCCACAGGATGATCCATCAAAGAACTTGGTCCGTGGGACGGGTTCTACCACTGCAACCTCGGGCCCACAATGCTGAGTCACCAGATCAGCCATTACTTGTCCTTTGATTGCTTTGGCCGATTGATAGGTCAAGTCAAATTCTGACAAAGCTAAGATCCACTTCCCGATCCTGCCCTTCAAGATTGGTAATGACAGCATATACTTGACTATGTCATCTTTGCAAACCACGATGCACACAACAGTTAGTAGATAAGGCCTCAACTTTGTGCACGAGAAATACAAGCACAAGCATAATCTTTCCACCGCCGAATATCTTGTTTCTGCATCTAAGAGTCTTCTACTTACGAAATATATGACTCGCTCTTTTCCTTCAAATTCTTGTACAAGGGCTGATCCAATAGCCTGCTCATTAGCTGATAAATATAATTTGAACGACTTTTTTATCTTGAGGAGGCATTAGGATAGGAGGATATTTCAAGTACTGCTTGATGTTATCTAAAGCCTTCTGGTGTTCTTCTCCTCATACAAATTTCTGATCGGCCTTGAGCTTCAATAAAGGTGTGAACGGCTGAATCCTTTCAGACAGGTTAGATATGAATCTTCTGATAAAATTGATCTTGCCGATCAACAACTGAAGCTCCTTCTTGTTTGATGGTGCCTCTATTTTGTCAATTGCGCTGATTGACTTCTGACCAACTTCAATTCCTCTTTCGTGTATTAAGAAACCCAGGAATTGACAGGCTGAAACACAGAAAGCACATTTATTGGGATTCATCCTTAAACCATGCTTTCTTGTGTACTCCAATGTTTTTCGTAGGTCGACCAGATGCTCCTTGTAGCTCTTTGACTTGACAACCACATCATCAATGTAGATCTCCACAATTTTGCCAATGAGTTCATGGAATATATGGCCCTCTGATATGTGGCACCGGCGTTCTTTAGTCCAAAAGTCATGACGATCCACTCGTATAAACCAACATGACCGGGGCACCTGAAAGCAGTTTTCACAATATCTTCCATAGCCATGAATATTTAATTGTATCCAGCATTACCGTCCATGAAGCTGATGACTTTGTGTCCTGCGGCAGCGTTTGACCAATGCATCAGCTACTGGCATCGGATATCCATCCATCGGTGTTGATCTGTTCAAGTCCCTAAAATCAATGCACACGCGTAGTTTGCCATTCTTCTTGTAGACAGGGACTATGTTGGAGATCCACTCGGCATATCGACATTGCCGAATAAAACCAGCTTCGAGTAACTTTGTTATCTCGGCTTTTATATCAGGATAAATCTTTGGATTACATTGCCTGGGATGTTGCTGGAACGGTCGAAACCCAGGTTTGATAGGTAATCGATGTTCAACAATGGATCGGTCTAAACCAGACATCTCATAATATTCCCAGGCGAAACAATCTTTGAACTCTTTTAATAATGCAATTAGCTCATCCTTATATTCTGCATCTAGCTTGGCACTTATGTAAGTCGGCCTTGGTTTGCTTCCATCTCCAACATCTATCTTCTCCAATTCGTCAGCCGATGTAAACCCGTGCCCAAGCTTCCCTTCATCCTCAATGAACTGATCCATTAAATCTTGTCATCAGAGCCGACTGCTTGAACCGGCTTTAGTCCAAAATCGGACACCTTGAGATACTTGGTATCTCATTTTTTTCCAGATATGCAGCTCACTCGATCATAAGTCCACCCTTGTGCATCTGTAGCTGCCACTGTCAAGGAGGTTTCTCCCTTGACCATCTCTACTGAATCTCTGATCCATTGGATGATGCATTGATGCATTGTAGATGGTATGCAACAATTGGCATGTATCCAATCCCGACCTAGCAGTAAATTATAAGATCCCCTCCCTTTAATGACAAAGAAAGCGGTTGGAAGGGTCTTACTGCCGATGGTGAGCTCCACGCAGATTGCACCTTGAGCCAGAGAGACGTTGCCTTCGAAGTCCACCAGCATCATGTCGGTTTGGGTTAAATCTTCATCAGACTTCCCAATCTTGCGCAGCATGGTGTATGGCATCAGATTGACTGCTGCTCCTCCATCTACAAGCATCCTGGTGACCGGTTTCCCATTGACAGAACCTTTGAGACCGGTCATGACTGGAGGCGTGGTCAAGGACTCTTTGAGAGCCTCGAAAGCCTTCTGCGCTTCTTCATCCCATACGAACTTATCTGCCTTCTTCAATAGCTTGAAGAAAGGCAGACCTTTCTCGCCGAGCTTGCTGATGAAACGACCTAGAGTCGCCATCATACCTGTGAGCTTCATGACGTCTTTCTTGCAAGATGGCTTGGCCATGTTGCGTATTGCGTCGACCTTCATGGGATTTGCTTTGATGCCCCAGTGTCCGACCATGAAGCCCAGGAGCAATCCGGAGGGGACACCGAAGACGCACTTGGTCGGGTTGAGCTTCCACTAATACTCGTGTAAGTTGGAGAAGGTCTCAGCGAGGTCGGCGATGAGCTGATCTTCCTCGGTGGTCTTGACGACCACGTCGTCGACATAAGCTTCTACGTTCTTCCCGATCTGCGAATTGAGGCATTTCTGTATCGCCTTCTGGTATGTTGCTCCAGTGTTTTTGAGGCTAAAGGTCATGACCTTGTAGCAGTAGATGCCGTTGGGCGTTATGAACGCTGTTTTGTCTTCGTTGTCAGGGTTCAAGGCTATCTGGTGATAACCTGAGTAGCATTCGAGGAAGCACAATAGAACGCTACCAGCCGTGGAGTCCACGATTTGGTCGATGCGAGGAAGAGGGAAGGGATCTTTCGGGCAGTACTTGCTGAGGTCGGTGTAGTCGATACACATCCTTAATCCTCCAGTCTTTTGGGTACAAGGACCGGGTTTGCAAGCCAAACCGGGTGTTTACATTCACAGATGAATCCTGCAGCTAAGAGCTTGCAGACTTCTACTTCTATAGCTTGCTTTCTATCTTTCGCAAATCACCGGAGCTTTTGCTTGATAGGTCGTGCGGTCTTGCTTACTTCAAGGGCATGCTCAGTCAGCCCCCTAGAGACACCGGGCATGTTGGACGGACTCCATGCGTAGATGTCGGCGTTGTCCCTGAGGAAACTGGTGAGCACGAGTTCCTATTTGGGATCGAGGTTGGCCCCGATGGTGACTTCCTTGGACGCGTCGGGCAGGCCGAGGCAAACTTTCTTCACGGCAGGACTGGGATCCAAGGCAGTGGCCGTGCACTTCTATTCTGGCACCTCCAGAGTAGTTTGGTCGATCTTGGCGGCCTAAGCGACCATGACCGTAGCAGCAGCTTTACACGCAGGTCGATAGTGTCGCTCTCGCAGTTGTAGGAGACCATGATGTCACCGAGGACGGAGAGGATCCCGTTTGGTGCTGGCATCTTCATGATGAGGTAGGTGTGGTGTGGTATGGCCATGAACTTGGCCAACATGGGTCGACCAAGGATGGCATGGTAGGAGGAGCGGAAGTCTGCGACCTCAAACGTCAGGTACTCTGTGCGGAAGTTTTCCTATTTGCCGAAGGTGACCGGCAGGCATACACGACCTATGGGGTATGCAGCCTTGCCGGGCACGACCCCGTAGAAGGGTTCGTCGCAAGCTGTCATCTTGGAGAAGTCGAAGTACATCTTTCTCAGTGTCTCTGTGAAGATGATGTTCAAGCTACTACCCCCATCGATAAGGGTCTTAGGCAGGAACACGCCATCCACTATGGGTTTGACGACCAGCGGGTAGGTCCCGGGGTCAGGTATGTGGACCCAATGGTCTTTCCTTGAGAAAGTGATGGGGTACTCCGACCAACGCAGAGGTTGTGGAGTTTCTGTGTTGACTTGGCCGATCTCCCTTGCGTTTGATCGTATCTGTCTGTTGCTCTTGGCTGCTTGACGACCACCAATGATAAAATTGATCTCCCGGTTGGCGGTCTGAAATGCACCATTGGTGGTGGAGAAGGCTCCTTGCAGTGATTGTCGTTGCGGTTGTGGTCGTCTTGTCGATGACGATAGTCACGCCGGTTGTCGCGGCGCTCATCACGCCGGTCGTTACGGTTGTCTTCGCGGCAATCGTCGCGGCAGTAGTCATCACGTCGATTATCACGGTGGTCATCGCGGCGATCATCGCGGCGATAGTCACGGCGATAGTCACGGCGGTCCCAGTCGTCGTTGCGACGGTAGGGTCGGCGGTCATGGTAATCACGTCGATCAGGTCGACGGTTAAGGTTGTCGTAGCGGCGGCTATTGTTCTGGTCGTTGTTGCTGCCACTCTTGGTCTTCTTGGGCTCTGGAGGTACTCCTAGGGCACGCTTTAGCTGTTCACACTCCCTCATGGTGTGCTTGGCATCGCGGTGAAACTGGCATTGGTCGTCCATGACCATGTTGAAGTCACCTTCAAGGAAGGTGGAAGGTCAGGGTGGATCGGTCGCATAGACCTCGACGGATCACTTGCGCGACCTGCTGCCACCGTCGTCGTGGTCTTCTCAAAGTAGCGGTTAGTGTACTCTCAGAGAGTTTCATCGCGCCTCATCCGCACTCTAGCGAGGTGATGTGTGTCGCCGGGACGATTGTAGATCGCATGATAGTTGGTCGTGAAGAGCCATGACAAGGTCGCCCACGAGGTGATGCACTCCGCAGGAAGATTGTCGAGCCACAGGAGTGGTGCTTTGCCCATCACGAGGGGAAAGTATCTCGCCATGTGATCCTCATTGCCTCCAGAGGCACGTGCCGCGATGCTGTCCATCTTGAGCCAAATGCTTGGGTCGGAGTGACCGTCGTATTTCTCAATGGCTGGCTTGAAGTCCTTGGGGTATCTGATTGTCAGATGGTGAGATCTAGACAGCCCACAGGGGTGTTAATCCAAGTGGTTTAGTTGTTCGGTGAGGGGGAATCTAAGGCTAAGAACTCGAAGGTTGCGCACGAGCACACGGAACACAGAGAACACGGCGAGTTTATACTGGTTCGGGCCATTGGAGAGTAAAACCCTACGTCCAGTTGTTGGTGTAGATTGCTTGAAGATTGCGTGATTATACAAGGGTCACCCTACTCGCCTTATATTGGCCAGCGGACAAGGTCGGTTCCCAGATTCCTGGTCGGTTACGACCAGGAGACCTAAGTCTAGTTGATTACAAAACTTTCCATATCCGTCGATCTGTGAGGTCGGAATCCACCGATGTCTTGTCTTGCACACCAAGTCTTGTAGTCGTTCTGGATAAGGTCGTCTGGGGAATAGTCATGGTGATAGTCACGGCAGTCCCAGTCGTCGTTGCGACGGTAGGGTCGGCGGTCATGGTAATCACGTCGATCAGGTCGACGGTTAAGGTTGTCGTAGCGGTGGCTGTTGTTCTGGTCGTTGTTGCTGCTGCTCTTGGTCTTCTTGGGCTCTGGAGGTACTCCTAGGGCACACTTTAGCTGTTCACACTCCCTCATGGTGTGCTTGGCATCGCGGTGAAACTGGCATTGGTCGTCCATGACCATGTTGAAGTCACCTTCAAGGAAGGTGGAAGGTCTGGGTGGATCGGTCGCATAGACCTCGCCGGATCACTTGCACGACCTGTTGCCACCGTCGTCGTGGTCTTCTCCTTTGAAGTCGTGCATCACCGCATCTTGAGTATCAACAAGCTTGTCGACGTAGGCCATGAGGTCGGTGATGGTGTGGGCGTCAGCTTCGTGGATCTTCTCAAAGAGCTTGATGTTGGTTACCCCCTTCTTGTAGTAGGCAATGACGTCTTCATCCTTGACACCTGCGAGAGTGTTGCGGTTCTCAAAGTAGCGGTTAGTGTACTCTCGGAGAGTTTCATCACGCCTCATCCGCACTCTAGCGAGGTGATGTGTGTGGCCGGGACGATTGTAGATCGCTTGATAGTTGGTCGTGAAGAGCTGTGACAAGGTCGCCCACGAGGTGATGCACTCCGCAGGAAGATTGTCGAGCCACAGGAGTGGTGCTTTGCCCGTCACGAGGGGAAAGTATCCCGCCATGTGATCCTCATTGCCTCCAGAGGCACGTGCCGCGATGCTGTACATCTTGAGCCAAATGCTTGGGTCGGAGTGACCGTCGTATTTCTCAATGGCTGTCTTGAAGTCCTTGGGGTATCTAATTGTTAGATGGTGAGATCTAGACAGCCCACAGGGGTGTTAATCCCAGTGGTTTAGTTGTTCGGTGAGGGGGAATCTAAGGCTAAGAACTCGAAGGTTGCGCACGAGCACACGGAACACAGAGAACACGGTGAGTTTATACTGGTTCGGGCCATTGGAGAGTAAAACCCTACGTCAAGTTGTTGGTGTAGATTGCTTGAAGATTGCGTGATTGTACAAGGGTCGCCCTGCCCGCCTTATATTGGCCAGCGGACAAGGTCGGTTCCCAGATTCCTGGTCGGTTACGACCAGGAGACCTAAGTCTAGTTGATTACAACACTTTCCATATCCGTCGATCTGTGAGGTCGGAATCCACCGATGTCTTGTCTTGCACACCAAGTCTTGTAGTCGTTCTGGATAAGGTTGTCTGGGGAATCTTCTGGAAGGTCTTCATGAGGTCGTGTGGGCCACCAACTAGGTCGGTTGGGCCCACTGACAGGTCGGCGGGTCTTCTGGTAGGCCGGACCCACTTGTCGGGGGCGGCCGTGAGCCTGGTCGGTGGGGACCCAGGGGTACCCATGTCTCACAAGCCCCCGAGCGAGGTGTAGGCACAGCGACCTTAGAAAGGTCATGACGCAGTCTTAGAACTATCGACGGGTCGAATAGCATGCACGTCGGTCCAAAAGAAAAAAGAACAAATCAGCTTATCAGCCGACCTGTTTGTAGTCTTGCCGAACGAAGAGAGATCGAGTGGCGACCTATAGGAAGCAGGGTTCCAATAGGTCGAAACGACGATGAAAAAATTCAGAGGGCATCAAGGATGCACTCATAGAGTAGTATCCGAGCATCGTGGCAGGCAGGATGGCCGGTATGATGATCCAAAAAAGAAAGAGAAGAAAAAGTAGGTCGAGTATCGACTTGATGAGAAACAGGTTTCCCAACAGGTCGGTACGATGGAGAAAACAAGAGGGCGTCGAAGACGCTCTCGTAGAGTAGTCCCCGAGCATTGAAGCATGCAGCATGGCTGGTTTGATGCTCAAAAAAGAGATGAAAACTGAGTCATGGTCTTGATCAAACAAAGTGTAGGGACACCCAGATCTCCGAGCATGGCTGCAAGGAGTCTAGCAGGGCCGACCTCAAGGAGGCCTTGTAGGCGTGTCGACCTCAAAGAGGCCTTAATTCATCAATGTCCAGTATCCGAGGATACCCAGTAAGATCTTGAAAAACGCATCGTATGGAGAGGTCGTTTGATGATGTCGTAGCTTGAAGTCATGATTTCCTGAACCGTTGTCGATGAAGCTGTAGAAAAATATTGATTTAAACGAATGGAGTGTAGAGACACCCAGATATCCTGCATAGCTGCGTAGAGTCTGGCAGAGCCACCCAAGGCATGCCGACCTCAAGAAGGTCTCAAATCAAAAGCGCCCAAGTATCCGGAAATACTTGGCAGGACCATTATGTGCGCACCCCACAGGGAGGCCTTCATTCCCGATATAAAATTCTGGGTGCCCAGAATAGGTTGGCGGAGCTATAAAAGCACACCGACCTCAGGAAGATCACGCAACCAGGGCGCCCAACTAGGTTGGCAGAGCCGTAGACATACCGAGTTATTGCAAGACCTAGGTATTAAGGCACACCGACCTCAAGGAGGTCGTTTTGGTGTCCAGACGACCAACATAGCTGCTAGCCATCCAGCGGAGCCAAGTAGCTAAAGTATTGACGACCTCAGCAATAGGCACACCTACCACGGAGGCCCGACGAAATCGTAGATATGAAGCTTCAAATCTCCAGGCGCCCAGACGAATCTAGCGGAGCAGCGAGGCACGCCTACCCCGGAAGGTCTTCAATCGAACCTACGACCATTCTGCTCAGGAAACAGAAACATAGGCTGATTGGAATAGGTCCGTTTACATGCAGAGCCATAGCGGGTGCACCAGGATGCAGAGCCTAGCGGGTGCGATAAAGACGTCGAGTTGTAAAAGGGGTGCATGTAATCGTCGTCATTGTTCGTAGATGTACCGAGGCGCAGAGCCCTCTGACGCAGAGTCAGGCTTTGTCGTTTATTGTAGACTGCAGAGTCACGGGTCAACAGTGGTCGGAGATTCCCTTGCCACCCAGAAAATGACAAACTGCCCACGAATCAAGAAGCGCACTGTAGCCATGTGATTCTGCGGCAGGCTCAGGCATCATTGATGCACTAGCGACAAAAGACGTCGCGAGACAGAGTAAAGTCATCGCCTTTAATCATGCATATGGCTGCAGGCCCTCTGGACCACGTGAGGACAGTGTCATCACTTCGGCAGCTGCCTGAGGCCTGGCTTTGGCTATAAATAGCGCCGTGATACTGAAGGAGGCAAGCACCGAGCATTGTTGAGCTATGAAGCCGCAGAGTAGTTTTGAGGCCATGCCATGGGCATGTGTCCGTCCACCAGATTGTAGGAAGTTGTGTTTTGTAGAAGCTCAGAGCTAGAAGAACTCTTGCGAAATGTAGGCAGCACACCCACTCTTTGTACCTTGCCTCAGCAAGGAATCAAGGAGAGTTTGGAGGTGATGGTGTAGAGGCTCGAGGTGCAGCTAGAGGTCCTTGATGAGCATGAGGTGCTCGTCGGAGGCTTGCGGCCCGCATCGAAGAGCAAGCTTGTGTCTGCATTCCATAGTCCGGCACAGAGCATGCCCTACTACGTGCAGCGTCGCCCAGCTGTCCACCGCAAGGCCACCATCGAGCTCCTGAGGCTAGAAGAATTCTTGCGACGTGCCCGGCTGTAGCTGGGTACACCTCAAGGATTGCTCTAGGTAGATCAGGTCTTCGAGTACATTTGTATTTTGTGCCGGGTTCTGGATCCAATAAGGTCACAGGCGACTTGTGTACCTTCGAAGTTCCCGTGTAATGTTCGCTCTCTTCTGTCATGTATTGGTCGATTTGACGAAATTATTCATCAAAGACCTAAAGTGATGTGATTGGGGGCTTATCGACCTTGTGAAGATTGAAATGTGCTATCAGGACGACCTGACAACGATGTTGTAGTCATGACCTAAACTCAGAGCGTAGGTCGCCGGCCGAACTGTTGGCGCAAAATCCAGCGAGATCGACTCGCGAAATTATCGGCATAGAGCCGTTAGGGCGAGCTTCGTACTGTGGAAGGAACCGCAACGGGCAGACCCGGTGGGCCCTTTATAAATAGAGCGGCTGGGACCAGTGTTGACCGCCCCCTTCGTCTTCTTCCTCCCGTCGCCGTCACCGCCGAACTCGCCGCATCCTAGCCGCTGCGCACTCCACCGCCGAGCTTTGCCCTAGCGTACCTAGTGCGCCACCGTCTGTTGCAGACTGCACGCTGGTGCTCCCATCTGCGCGCCGCTCCACTTTTCATGCGAATCAAAACCTTAGTGAATTTTAGATCCAGATCCGCCCAACCCCAAGAAATGGCGTCCTCGGCTCGTCAAATCCTGGACCAAAGTGAAGATTCAGGCATTGGTGGATCGTGGGCTTCTTCGGTCCAAGGCAGAGGTGGAGTGGAAGGCGCCTACGGGCGAGGCCTTCCCGACGGAGGACGACAAGGAGCAGGTCGTCTTCATCTCCTTCTTCGAGCGCGGGTTCAACATCCCCGCAGGTGATTTCTTTTGAGGTCTGCTCTTCTACTACAAGTTGGAGCTGGTACATCTCGTCCCCAACTCCATTACTGTAGTTTCGATATTCATCCACTTCTGTGAGGCGTTTTTGGGGATAGCACCCCACTACCTTCTCTGGCGACATCTTTTCTGCGTGAAGTCCACTGGCAAGCGTGCCGGTGTGGTAGGGGCTGTAATGTTCTGCTTGAGGTCGGGCCTCAAGTCAGAGTGGATTGATACCGATCTGCCCGACAACACTGCTGGATGGAGGTCAGAATGGTTTTACATCACCAATCATCAGCCAGCACTCCCAAAGCGTACTGGGCACAAGCCCGTGAAGATACCGGAGTGGGACATGCAGCTGTCCTCGCGTGAGATGGATGATATTAAGGAAGTTCTTGAATTGGTGCGTGACCTCAAGGAGAGGGGCGTAACAGGAGGCTCGGTGGTGAGGTCGTTCTGCCGCCGCTTGATCCAGCCGATCAAGGATCGAGTGCACCCGGCTTATGAGTATTGGGGACAGTCGGACCCTACTCGTGAGGTCAACCGCAAGGTCACCAAGGAGGAAATGATGGCCAGGGTGTCGCAGATCTACGCCGGGCGTGCACGAATCAAGAAGTGCCCGAAGGTGTATTCATTGAGTCGGCCAGCTGACCCTATAGGTCCTGGGACTGCTAGGTCGTTTTCTCTGTTGCTTTGGTTACGTTGTTCTTACTCCTTTGCACTTTATCTGTTGCAGGATCGGGAAATGCAGTTTTGGTGCCCGGCACCTCTTCCTAAAGGCGAGGAACCTCGTCGGAAACTGAGGTCGGACAAGTACCGACCTCCAGCAGCAGGGCTGCTGGAGAATTATGAGTCAGACTCGTCGGTGGAGGCTGATGGAGATACCGACCCGGAGGTCGGTGGCGATGAGGCGAAACCCCAAGAGGCAAGCAGCGCTGCGAAGCCTGGTCGTAAGACGAGGGCAGCGGTGGCGAAGCAGTCAACCTCGAGGGCTGCTGCCCAGGTCGAGGCGGCCAAGACCGCCAAACTTGAGGCGGAGAAGAAGAAGAAGAGAAAGAGGAGGACGAGCCCTCCACCGGTGGTCGAGACGCCGGTGATTCCTACACCATTGGCCAGGGAGGTCGAATCTGATGAGGATGAAGCCACTGATGATCCTCCGATCATTGAAGATCGGACGGCGAGGAGGTCGTTGAGTCCGGCGGCCAAGAGGCACCGGGAGGTAACGCAGAAGGCGACGGAGGACGACCTTCGTCAAGGGATGGAGGCGCAGCGAGCTGCTACCGGAGCACAGGCAAGGATGCCTGTGCTGGTAAAGGTGGGACCTTTTAGGCCTAATCTACGCGCCCCGGCTACTGTGAGGTAGGGTCGTAGTACTGAAGTTTGTTCATTTGCTAGCTATTGTTTGTTTTGTTTTGCTTGCATTGTTTTTGATGAAGACATCTGCAGGCCGGTTGTCCAACCCGAGCGCGCCCTAGGTGATCAAGGGTCACCTTCGCGAACTAGGTCGAACGACCATGAGGCCGGAGCTCGAACACTAGTCGATGATGCTGGGATGGCGACTCCTCCTCCTGCTGCGGAGGCCGAGACACAGGGGTTGGTAGGTGACGTCAGTGCGTCGACCTCTCCCCCCATCATCGACATGGACCCCATCAGTGCGGTGCCCAGCACGTCGGCTCAGGACGTTACTGCGGACCCGAAGCAAATCGAGCAGCCGCAAGGGAATCCAGAAACAGCCGGCGCACAGGTACCGGGTTCGTCATCAACAGGGCTGACGTTGAGGCGTAGGGAGATTGACTGGAATGGTACTCCTTGGTAGGAGGACATCTTCGACAACAACGAGGATATGAGGGCGGTTCGGAACGCAATCTTGACGCTCAACGAGGTGTTGACGGTGAGCCTTTCTCTTGCGCTATCTGTGAAGATGTACTTTCAAACTATATTTGACGACCTGATTTCTTGGAGCAGTCGCTGGCTAACCGCGCAAAGGGCAGGGCCGACCTGCTGAAGAATGCTGCAGCCACACAGCTGCGAGTGGCCGAGCTTGAGCAGGAGCTCAAGCAGGTCCGTGAGGCGGCAGCAGCAGACAAGAAAAAGCTCGAAGACGAGCTGGCTGAGGAGAAGCGCAAGACCCGGGAGGCTAATGCGTAGTTTAACACCGTAAGCACCGGTAAGATCGAAATTTTCTTACAGGTTTATTCACCATTGTTGTCAAAGTCTTGTACTGCCGAGGTCCTAACCTCAGGGTGTTACTGGCGTGTTGCAGAATTTCACCGACGGGAGGACGAGCTGAAGAACACCAAGGAGAAGGTTCGGCCCTTGAAGGTGAACCTCTGGGAGGCCGAGGCTGGCGGCCAGGACCTGAAACGGGCAATGAAAGAAACCGTGGACAGTGAGTACGCTGTATCTCAAAAGCTGGCTTATGAGAAACAGGCACGGCAGGACCTTGAGGTCAGTCTCGAGGTAGCTTTGAAGTCACTGCAGAATGACCAAGTGACCATTGCAGGGCAAGAGGTGGAATTGAACGACCTGAAGAACGCTGCCCATTATGCCATGGACATGATAGCTTCGCAGGTCGAGGGGGAGGAGCCCAAGCCTGCTATTGACCGTCTGATAGCGATGCCCGAGAAGCTGCTCAACCTCCTGAAGGCGGCGAGCTTAGCGGCGGCCACGGAGGCATTAGTGCGGGTGAAGTCGCACTACCCCGAGGTCGATCTGGTCAAGGCTGGGGGAGGTTCTGATATGACAAAAGACCTCAGGGCCTTGGAGCTTGAAGTGCGAGACGCCGCTACTGCGGTAATGGACGCTCTCGATTATGAAGGCGACAACGGCGAAGAGTAGTCTTAGTCCAGGAGCTGTACCCCCTCCTTCTCTCAGCCATGTAAAATAATATTTAACAAAACTTTCTTTTGTTACCTGCATGATGTACTTACTTTGTGTCTGCACGAACTTGGTAGTCTTTAAAGTGACGACGTCTTGTATTATGCCCCGCTAACCACTACTCACGGAGAGGCTGGCTTACCGACCACTACGGCTCAGCAGGGAGGCTTATGTGTGATTGGCGCGCGGGAGGGAGTCTAGGACTCAGGTTTAGCAACCTTTACGACCAAGCAGGCTCGTAGCGACCCAAAGCGGGTAGTCATGAGGGATGATGTCCTCAGGTCGGGCGACCCTTATGTTGGCTTTGAGCCAAGCAACCGAGCGTGTCGAGGGGGAGGAACAGGAATTTTGACCCCCAGGTCTCACGACCCTTATGTTGGCTTTGGCCAAGCCCCCGAGCATGTCGAAGGGGAGGGTTGATGACATGAGAGAGGAGAAGGTAGGGCTCAAGACACAGCAGATGACTGCTTGAACTAATATTTATTAAACTGAAAAAGGTACAAGGACGAGGAATACATAGCTGTAATAAAAACTATTCTATGGGTAGAATCGTCGTAGGTGCTCCACGTTCCAAGGGTTGGGTACACCTTGCCCGTCGCCCCATTGGAGGCAATATGTGGATGGGCTGATGACCTCAGTGACGATGAATGGCCCTTCCCAGGGAGCAGAAAGTTTATGCATGCCGTCGGTCTTCTGAATGCGCCTTAGGACTAGGTCGCCAATGTTGAAGGAGGTCTCCTTAACGTTGCGATCGTGGTACCGACGAAGTTGCTGGTCGTGACAAGCTTGCCTCATGACGGCTGCCATTCTCTGTTCTTCGAGGCTGTCGAGGTCGACACGACGAGTCTGCTCGGCTTCTCCCTCTTCGTAGAACTGTATGCGTGGAGCTCGAAAGGTAACGTCGGTGGGCAAGATAGCCTCAGAGCCATAGACCAGGAAGAAGGGCGAAAAGCCCGTAGCAGAACTGACTTGGGTCCTTAGACCCCAGATTACGTGTGGTAGCTCGGCTAGCCACCTGGTAGCATAGTTTGAAGCATCGTCAAAGATACGATCTTTGATGGCTTGGAGAACCATGCCATTGGCACGTTCGACCTGGCCGTTGCACCTGGGGTGGGCGACCGAGGAGTAGTACACGTCGATGGTGTTGTCCTGGCAAAAATCCCAGAAGGCGGACCCTGTGAAGGCCGTCCCTAGGTCAGTGATGATCCTGTTGGGCACACCGAAGCGGTGTGCTACGTCTTGCATGAATTTTGTTGCTTCTTCCCACGTGACTTTTGCGACAGGTCAGACTTCAATCCACTTGGTGAATTTGTCGACGGCCACAAGTATGTACCTGTAGCCGCCTGGGGCAGTTCTGAGCGGACCCACATAGTCGAGGCCCCACATGGCGAAGGGCCAAGATGGAGGGATAGTGCGCAGGACCTGAGCTGGCAGGTGCTGCTGTTTGGCAAAGAATTGGCATCCTTTGCATCTCTTGACGAGGTCTTTGGCGTCAGCCATGGCCGTGGGCCAGTAGAAACCAGATCGGTATGCCTTGCCGACCAGATTGGCGGACGCTGCGTGGCAGCCACACTCTCTACCATGAATCTCAGCCAAGAGCTGGATCCCTTCTGATCGCAAGATGCACTTCATCAGGACACCAGTGGAAGCGGCTTTTCTGTATAGGTCGGTACCAATCACGACGTAGTTGGCACTTCGTCGTGTGATACACTCGCGTTCCGCCTTGTCTTCTCGGACTCGTTGGTCGAGTAGGAAGGCTAAGAAGGGCTCGCGCCAATCATCTTCTTTTTCTGTCATCAGCACATGGCGGGGAGGTGCTGGGGTTTGATCGGGCTGAACTAGGTCTGGATTGTCTGGATCCAACAGCTTGATTGACGGTTTGTGTAGGTCTTGGACGAACACACCCGCTGGGACTAGGGCTCGCCGGGAGCCTAGTTTAGAGAGTACGTCGGCGGCCACATTATTGTTGCGTGGTACATGCTGAAACTCGATCCCCTCGAAGTGGCCTTCGAGCTTGCAAATCTTAGCGCAGTAAGCGTCCATTGTGTCTTTGACACAATCCCACTCTTTGTTGACTTGTTCGATGACGACCTTGGAATCGCCGAAAGCCAGTAGTCGCTTGATGCCAAGGGACACTGCTATACGGAGCCCATGAATTAGAGCTTCGTACTCTGCTCCATTGTTGGAGGCCTTGTAGTGTATCTGCAGGACGTACTTGAGCTGTTCTCCCTGGGGAGAGATGAGTAATACGCCTGCTCCTGCGCCTTCGAGGTTGAGGGCGCCGTCGAAGTACATTATCCAGTGTTCAGGCCGCTCCTTGGGAGGGGGCATCTGGATTTCTGTCCACTCCGACACAAAGTCAGCGAGGATCTGTGACTTGATTGCCTGCCTGAGGCAGAACTCGATGTCGAACTCTCCAAGCTCCACTGACCACTTGACGATGCGGCTGTTGGCGTCACAGTTGCAGATGATCTCTCCTAGAGGGAACGACGAAGGCACCATGATCTTGTGGGCTTGGAAGTAGTGACGCAGCTTTCTCAACGTGATCAGGAGTGTGAATACCGTGTTTTAGCGTTGGCCAGGACCTCGCTCACATAATACACAGGTCGTTGAACAGGGTAGGCCTGCCCTTCTTCTTCTCATTCTACGACGAGAACCGTGCTGACCACGTTAGTGGTGGCGGAGATGTAGAGGAGGAGCGTTTCACCTGGTATCGGTGGTGTCATGATTGGAGGTGTGGTCAAGGACTCTTTGAGAGCGTCGAACGCCTTTTGTGCTTCTTCGTCCCATATGAACTTATCTGCCTTCTTCAATAGCTTGAAGAAAGGCAAACCTTTCTTGCCGAGATTGCTGATAAAAAGACCTAGAGCTGCCATCATACCTGTGGGCTTCATGACGTCTTTCTTGCAAGATGGCTTGGCCATGTTGCGTATTGCGTCAACCTTCACGGGGTTAGCTTCAATGCCCCGGTGTCCGACCATGAAGCCCAGGAGCAATCCGGAGGGAACACCGAAGACACACTTGGTCGGGTTGAGCTTCCACTAGAATTCTCGCAGGTTGGCAAAGGTCTCGGCGAGGTCGGCGATGAGCTAATCTTCCTCGGTGGTCTTGACGACCACATCATCAACGTAGGCTTCAATGTTCTTCCCAATCTGCAACTTCAAGCACTTTTGTATCGCCTTTTGATATGTTGCTCCAGCATTTTTTAGGCCAAAAGTCATGACCTTGTAGCAGTAGATGCCATGGGGCGTTATGAACACCGTTTTGTCTTCGTCGTCGGGATTCAAAGCTATCTGGTGATAACCTGAGTAGCAGTCGTGGAAGGAGAGTAGGACGCTACCAGCCGTGGAGTCCACGACCTGGTCGATGCAAGATAGAGGGAAGGGATCTTTTGGGCAGTGCTTGTTAAGGTCGGTGTAATCGATACACATCCTTAATCCTCCAGTCTTTTTGGGTACAAGGACCGGGTTTGCGAGCCAAACCGGGTGTTTACATTCACGAATAAATCCTGTAGCTAAGAGCTTGCAGACTTCGATTTCTATAGCTTGCTTTCTATCTTTTGCAAATCGCCGGAGCTTTTGCTTGATAGGTCGAGTGGTCTTGCTTACTTCATGGGCGTGCTCAGCCAGCTCCCTGGGGACACCGGGCATGTCGGACGGACTCCATGCGAAGATGTCGGCGTTGTCCCTGAGGAAACTGGTGAGCGCGAGTTCCTATTTGGTGTCGAGGTTGGCCCCGATAGTGACCTCTTTGGATGCGTTGGATAGGCCGAGGCAAACTTTCTTCACGGCGGGACTTGGGTCCAAGGCTGTGGCTGTGCGCTTCTGCTCTGGCACCTCCAGAGTAGACTGGTCGATCTTGGCGGCCTGAGCGACCATAACCGTGGCTGCGGCTTTGCAGGCAGAGTGTTTGGCGAGTTCGACGGTAGAGCTCTCGCAGTTGTAGGATACCATGATGTCGCCGAGGACGGAAAGGATTCCGTTTGGTGCTGGCATCTTCATGATGAGGTAGGTGTGATGGGGTATGGCCATGAACTTAGCCAACATAGGTCGACCAAGGATGGCGTGGTAGGAGGAGCGGAAGTCCGCGACCTCAAACGTCAAGTACTCTGTGCGGAAGTTCTCCTTTGTGCTGAAGGTGACCGGCATGCATACACGACCTATTGGGTATGCAGCCTTGCCAGGCACAACCCCGTAGAAGGGTTCGTCGCAGGCGATCATCTTGTTGAAGTCGAAGTCCATCTTTCGCAACGTCTCTGTGAAGATGATGTTCAGGCTGCTGCCCCCATCGATGAGGGTATTAGGCAGGAACGCGCCGTCGACTATAGGTTTGACGACCAGCGGGTAGGTCCCGGGGTCAGGTATGTGCACCTAATGGTCCTTCCTGGAGAAAGTGATTGGATACTCCGACCAACGCAGGGGTTGTGGAGTTTCAGTATTCACTTGGCCGATCTCTCTTGCGTTTGATCGTATCTTCCTGTTGCTTTTGGCAGCTTGGCGACCACCGACGATGAAATTGATCTCCCGGTTGGTGGTTTGGAACGCGCCGTTGGAGTTGCCTCCTTTTGGCGGTGGTGGTGGAGAACGCTCCTTGTGGTTGTTGTCATTGCGGTTATGGTCGTCCTGACGACGACGATCATCCCTTCGGTCATCGCGGCGCTCATCACGTCGGTCGTCGCGACGATCATCCCACTGGTCGTTGCGATTGTCTTCATGGCGATCATCGCTGTTGTAGTCGTTGCGTTGATCATTGTGGCGGTCATTGCGGCGATAGTCGCGGTGATAATCACGTCGGTCCCTGTCGTCATTGCGATTGTAAGGACGTCAGTCACGGTAATCACGTCGATCAGTTCAACGGTTACGGTTGTCGTAGCGGCGGCCGCTGTTCTGGTCGTGGTTGCTTCCGCTCTTGGTTTTCTTGGGCTCCGGGGGTACCCCTAGAGCACGCTTTAGCTGTTCGCACTCCCTCATGGTGTGCTTAGCGTCGCGGTGGAACTGGAACTGGTCGTCCATGACCATGTTGAAGTCACCTTCAATGAAGGTGGAGGGTCTGGGTGCTTCCGTTGCATAGACGCCGCCAGATCGCTTGTGTGACCTGTTTCCACCATCATTGTGGTCTTCTCCGTTGAAATCATGCAATACCGCATCCTGAGTATCGACGAGCTTGTCGACATATGCCATGAGGTCAGCGATGGTGTGGGCGTCAGCTTCATGGATCTTTTCGAAGAGCTTGATGTTGGTGACTCCCTTCTTGTAGTAGGCGATGACGTCTTCATCTTTGACACCTGCAAGGGTGTTGCGATTCTCGAAGTAGTGGTTGGTGTATTCCCGGAGAGTTTCATCACGCCTCATCCGCACTCTTGCGAGGTGATGAGTGTTGCCAGGGCGATTGTAGGTCGCCTGGTAGTTGGTCGTGAAGAGCCGTGACAAGGTCGCCCAGGAGGTGATGCACTCTGTCGGAAGGTTGTCGAGCCACAGGAGTGGCGCTTTGCCCATCACAAGAGGGAAATACCCCGCCATGTGGTCTTCATTGCCTCTAGAGGCGCGTGCCGCGATGCTGTACATCTTGAGCCAAATACTTGGGTCGGAGCGACCGTCGTATTTTTCAATGGCTGGCTTGAAGTCTTTGGGGTATCTGATCGTCCTGAGACATCGTGAGAACGCTGGGAAGTTGTTGACCTCTCCGGGACTGGCTGACGGGGCATAGGCCGTCGGGATGATGTAGAGGTCGTCTGGAGGACCATTACCTTGGTCGTACTGGGCACGTCGTAGAAGCTCTTGGTCGTGCATCTGCCGGAGTTCCGTTGCTTGAATAGGATTATTGGCGTTGAGGGGATCAGGGACCCCATGGTCGCGGTCGTAGTTAGCACGACGCGCTATCTCCACTTCGTCTCGTATCCGACGACGCTGACTGCTCTCAGCATGGTTGGCCTGAACTGGTGGAGGCTGGGCTGCAGCGTTCTTTCCTGCGTTGGCGGCGGCATTTTGTTGGACGCCGACAGCATTAACTGCGTTGTTGGTGACGTTGCCTGCGGCGTTAGCGGCGGCGTTGGCTGGAGGGTTGGCTGCGGCGTTAGCGGCAGTGTTGGCAGCAAGGTTGACCGGCTGCACTACTTCATTTTCACCTCTTCCCTCTTCGGCCACGGGCTCGAGGGGACCGTTGCTACGACGACGCTGGCGAGGGTGCTCAGATCTACTCCTCGAGTAGGAGCTTGCGGCCGATCTGCTGTACCCTGGGCCTCTTTCTTCGACTTGGGCGGTGGAGACACGGATGTGGGCTTGAAGACGCCGTATTGCAGGAGTGTCCTCGAGCTGACCTAGCGCGGCGAGGGCTGCACCCAGGTTTGCTTGAGGAGAGTTGTAGACTTCGTGGCCATCTTGCTCAAAGTCCCGCAGGAGGTCTCTGGCACGCAGGTGGTTTCGACGAGGTTCGTTGCGATTCTGAGGAGTAGCTTGAGGTGCAGGGCTTGCGCCCCGATGTTGCCTGCTGCTGCAGGTGCAGGTGCTTGCGCCCCGATGGCGCCTTGTTCGACGTTACCTGCATGCTGACCTGCAGCCGGAGCAGCTGCAGCTAACTCCTGCTGACGACGTGTAGCTCTTGCAGCGTTGGCGTTTTCACGCTCTATGCGCTGATCATCTATCTCTCCATCTTGAGGTGGTACATCTGCAGAGACTACCAAGACCTCGCGATCTAGGGTCTCAAACGCTTCTCTCGGATAGTTCGGGGAGATGGTCGTTCGGGCGATCTGAAACGCGAGGTGGTCCGGAGACGGCTCGCAGTTGATCTGGCGGTGATGAGCTGTGGTGAGAGGTCGGTGAAGCTTCTTGAGCACACGGCATTGGCGAGCTGTGTGTTTGGAGTTCTCGTGGATGGGGCAAGGGTCGTCGAGGTGGCTCCTGCTGTTTCCACGATTTGGTGTCTTGGGTCTAGATTCGTTCTGGATCTTGCGCTTCATGTAGCGAGACGCTACGTGAGTTGCGTTCCGCAGGCCAAGGGGCATGTTGGATGACGACGGAGGGGTCCTGCGAGGGCGTTTGACGCGCTCACAGACTTTGATCGTATCGGAGAGCATGCCTTCGACACGATCGAGTCCCGCGATCAGGTCGCTAGGAGTGGGTGGGTGGGTTTTCGCCAGCAGATCTGTCTCGACCTACTGGTTGGAGGTGACCGCGTTGCTCTCGATGACGAGGCAAGTGGCTGGAGCGGTGGATTCCGCCGGCATAGAGCCCAAGCAGATGTCGACGGGATTGGCGAGGATTTCCGCCATGCTCTCCGGGAAAATGACGCTGTTGGTCAAAGCCATCGAGTTGCACGAAGAACCTTGGATTCCACCCCTACCTGGCGCGCCAACTGTCAGATGCTGAGATCTAGACAGCCCACAGGGGTGTTAATCCCAGTGGTTTAGTTGTTCGGTGAGGGGGGATCTAAGGCTAAGAACTCGAAGGTTGCGCACGAGTACACAGAACACAGAGAACACAACGAGTTTATACTGGTTCGGGCCTCCGGACAGTAAAATCCTACGTCCAGTTGTTGGTGTAGATTGCTTGAAGATTGCGTGATTGTACAAGGGTCGCCCTGCCCGCCTTATATTGGCTAGCGGACAAGGTCGGTTCCCAGATTCCTGGTCGGTTATGACCAGGAGACCTAAGTCTAGTTGATTACAACACTTTCCATATCCGTCGATCTGCGAGGTCAGAATCCACCGATGTCTTGTCTTGCACGCCAAGTGTTGTAGTCGTTCTGGATAAGGTCGTCTGGGGAATCTTCTGGAAGTTCTTCAGGAGGTCGTGTGGGCCACCAACTAGGTCGGTTGGGCCCACTGACAGGTTGGCGGGTCTTCTGGTAGGCCGGACCCACTTGTCGGGGGCGGCCGTGAGCCTGGTTGGTGGGGACCCAGGGGTACCCATGTCTCACACTGATTGTCCTGAGATGACGTGAAAACGTCGAGAAGTTGTTGATTGCTCCAGGACTGGCTGATGGGGCGTAGGCCGTCGGGATAATGTAGAGGTCATCTGGAGGACCATTATCTTGGTCGTACTGGGCACGTCGTAGGAGCTCTTGGTCGTGCATCTGCCCAAGTTCCGTTGCTTGAATAGGATTATTGGCGTTAAGGGGATCAGGGACCCCGTTGTCGCGATCGTAGTTAGCATGACGTGCTATCTCCACTTCGTCTCGTATACGTCGACTGCTCTCAGTGTGGTTGGCTTGTACTGGTGGAGGTTGAGCTCCAGCGTTCTGCCTTGCGTTGGCGGTAGCATTCTACTGTTGAGCGCCGGCTGCATTGGCGGCATTATTTTGGGCATTGCCAGGAGCGTTGCCCGCAACGTTGGCAGCTGGATTGCCTGCTTGATTGGCAGCGACGTTGGTAGCGGGATTGACCGGCTGTGCTACTTCATTTTCGCCACCTCCCTCTTCAGCTACGGGCTCAAGGGGAGCGTTGTTGTGACGCTGCTGACGAGGTTGATGCGACCTACTCCTGGAGTAGGAACTTGAAGCTGATCTGCTGTATCCTGGACCTCTTTCTTCGACTTGGGCGGTAGCGACGTAGATGTGAGCTTGTAGGCGCCGTATTGTAGGAGTGTCTTCAAGCTGACCCAGTGCGGCAAGAGCTGCGCCCAAGTTTGCTTGAGGAGAGTTGTAGACTTCATGACCGTCTTGCTCAAAGTCCCTCAGGAGGTCTCTGGCACGTAGGCGGTTTTGACGAGGCTCATTGCGATTCTGTTGCTGCTGAGGGGCGGCTTGAGGTGCAGGGGCTTGCGCCCCGATGACGACGTTGCCTGCAGGTTGGTTGCCGGCACCTTGCCCGATGTTGGCCGCGGGCTGACCTGCACCTGGGGCAGCTACAGCTAACTCTTGCTGACGGCGTATAGCCCGTGCGGCGCTGGCATTCTCACGCTCTATGCTCTGCTCGTCTGTCTCTCCGTCTTGAGGAGGTATGTCTGCAGAGACCACGAGGACCTCTCGGTCTGAGATCTCAAACACTTCTCCCAGATAGTTCGGGGAGATGGTCGTACGAGCGATCTGAAACGCGAGGCGGTCCGGAGACGGCTCGCGGTTAAGCTGGCGGCGATGAGCCGCGGTGAGAGGTCGGCGAAGCCTTTTGAGCACACGGCACTGGCGAGCCGTGTGTTTGGAGTCTTCATGGACGGGGCAAGGGTCGTCGAGGTGACCCCTGCGGTTCCCACGATTTGGAGTCTTGGGTCCCGATTCGATCTGGATCTTGCGCTTCATGTAGCGAGACGCTACGTGAGCTGCATTCTGCAGACCAAGAGGCATGCTGGATGAAGATGGAGGGGTCCTGCGAGGGCGTTTGACGCACTCACCGACCTTGATCGTGTCAGAGAGCGTGTCTTCGACATGATCGAGCCCCGCGATCAGGTCACTAGGAGTGGGTGGGTGGGTTTCCGCCAGCGGATCTATCCCGACCTACCGGTTGGAGGTGACCGCGTTGCTCTCGATGACGAGGCAAGCGGCTGGAGCGGTGGATTCCGCCGGCATGGAGCCAAAGCAGATGTCGACGGGGTTGGCGAGGATGTCCGCCATGCTCTCAGGGAAGATGATGCCATTGGTCGAAGCCATCGAGTTGCACGAAGAACCCTGGATTCTTCCCCTACCTAGCGCGCCAACTGTCAGATGTTTAGATCTGGACAGCCCACAGGGGGGTTAACCCCGGTGGTTTAGTTGTTCGGCGAGGGGAACCTAAGGCTAAGAACTCGAAGGTTGCGCATGAGCACATGGAACACAGAGAACACGGCGAGTTTATAGTGGTTCGGGCCTCCGGAGAGTAAAACCCTACGTCCAGTTGTTGGTGTAGATTGCTTGAGGATTGCGTGATTGTACAAGGGTTGCCCTGCCCGCCTTATATTGGCCAGCAGACAAGGTCGGTTCCCAGATTCCAGGTCGGTTACTACCAGGAGACCTAAGTCTAGTAGATTACAACACTTGCCATATCCGTCGATCTGCTTGGTCGGGATCCACCGATGTCTTGTCTTGTACGCCAAGTCTTGAGGTCGTTCTGGATAAGGTCGTCTGGAATCTTCTGGAAGGTCTTTAGGAGGTCGTGTGGACCGCCAACTAGGTCGGTTGGGCCCACTAACAGGTCGGCGGGTCTTCTAGTAGGCCGGACCCACTTGTCGGGGACGGCCATGAGCCTAGTCGGTGGGGACCCAGGGGTACCCATGTCTCACAAATGCCTTCAAGTGTTGTCTCTTTTCATCATCTGGTTTCTCAAAGATAGCTTGTGTAGGTTCCAGTGTTAACTGAGCCATCCCGAGCTCTTCATCGGACACATCCGAATCAAATGGAGCCATGAACTCTTTTGGTAGGAGGACAACCATGTTTATATCAGCTTGTGGTTTATCATCATTCCCATCATCGGCCTTGGGCTTAGGTCGCCATACTTTAGACCGAACCTTCTTTTTGTCTAGCACGTGCCCTTCTGCTTCTTCTTGCTGTTCTAGCTGGCGTAGGTGCTGGACTCTCCTTTTTTGGGATTTGGTCAAGCCATCTGGACACCATTGTGGATTAGGCTTCTTGTATGACCGGCTTGACTCCTCATCCAGTTGTAGAGTGCGTCGACGTTCAGGAGCTCGACACATGATATCTTCATCAGGGACCAGAGAATCGGCCATCTCTTCCAGCCGATCATGAACGTTGGCCTTGCCCCCCAGCCGATCGTGGATGCTGGCCTTGCCCCCCAGCCGTTGATGAACTGGGATCCGTTGATTGCTGAATTCACGGTGATCCCAAGCTGCAGACCATCTGTCATCGAAGCAAACCCTCTTAGATGAGCTTCTATTGTTGTAAGCCCTGTTGCATTCTGGACAATTTTCTGCCGTTGGTAGCCTGATTCCTTCCTCCCAGCAGTACTTGAAGAACAGACATCTCCAATGTCCTTCGTTGCGCCGTGCCCACTCCTCTCCACCTCTTGCTTTCTCTTGTCGTCGCTGAAACTTCTTGATTAGCATTTGGGACCTGACAGGCCGGCGTGGCTTTAGGTCTTCTTCTTCAAGCAACAACCCTTTTCCTTTAACATTGGAAGGTTGCTTGTACTTTGGGATCAACAGCTCCTTTATTTTGAGCCGATTCCGATGTCAGCAGCTTAACACGTGATGTGTCTTTGCTAGACACCTCAACTGTATTAGTTGGGAAGGGGTGCTGATCAATCTTCATCGGCTTTTCAGCTTTGGTAGGGGTTTCAAACTTGAGTTTCCCTTGCTCAATAGCTGATTGAATCTGTTGTCTGAAGATCTTGCAGCCATTGGTGTCGTGAGACGTTGCATTGTGCCACGTGCAATACTTCATGCTTTTGAGCTCCTCTGCAGATGGTATAGTATGGAACTGGGAGAGTTTGATCTGCCCTTGCTGAAGCAACAGAGCAAATATCTTATCGGCCTTGGTGATGTCGAAGCCGAATTTTTCTAGTTCGTTCTTACCAAAGGGGCAGGACACTGTCTTCTTGCCTTTGACCCACTCTGTGAGCCCTATCATGTTATCTTCATCTTCTGAGTCAGAGTAATCCACATAAGACACATTCTTTTGGAACTTCTTCCTAGGCTCGTAAGATCTTGCAGTCTCTTGACTCATTCGACTGACTAGCTGGCTGAGACTCTCAAAGTCACATGATGCATACTTTTCTCTCAAAGTTGGCAAGAGCCCTTGGAATGCCAATTCAGCCAGTTGCTTGTCCCCTAAATTCAGACTATAGCACTTATTTCTGACCTTCTTGAACCTCTGAGCGAATCCAGCAATAGTTTCATCGTTCCTTTGTTTGAACCTGGTCAGATCAGTAATCTTCATCTCATGAATACCAGAGAAGAAATAATTGTGGAACTGTTGCTCCAGATCAGACCACTTGATAATGGAGTTGGCCGGAAGCGGAGTGAACCACAAAAAGGCTGGCCCCGAGAGAGATGAAGAGAATAACCGTATCCAGAGTGCATCAACATTCCCTGCTTCTCCACATTGTATGATGAATCGAGTAATATGCTCCATTGTGGATGTATCATCTTGTCCAGAGAACTTGGTGAAGTCTGGCACTTTGAATCTTGGAGGGAAAGGTATCTAATCGTAGCCAGATGGATACGGTGTTCCGTACATGCAGGATTGCCGCTTAGGTTTCATCCCATATTGTTTCTGCAGCATCTCTGAAAAATAGTCAATCAATTCTTGCTTCATATGAGACTTCACTTCAGCAGATATCTGTTCGATTGCTTGTATCTCAGCTGATGGAGTCTCTGGAGGTTGATCTTCCGAAGTTCTTGGTTGTGGATTTGGTGCCGCTAATGTCCCTGCTCCAGAAGAACCTTGTGCATTTGATTGACTTGTCACAGGTGGAATCTGTCCGATCGGTTGACCAGCCGATGGAACTAGCTGATGCAAGTTCAACTAGCCTGAGATAGCCAATTGATTTATGAGCATCTGCACCGCTTGTGTAGGATCCACCTGTTGCTGTGGTGCTGTTGGCTGTCTTGTCGTTCCCTGGTCGATCGGCTGCTAAGGCGACGATCTCATGTGAGTAACTGTATTAGCTGGGGTTAAGACAGGTTGCGTTGATAGTGACTGTTGTAGTGGAGTAGTTTGTATAGGCATCCCCAAAGTTGGTTGAGGAACCGGTCTCTGAGGTGGAACATGAGCTTTTCTTTCCATTGGTGTAACCATATGAGCATGAGCTGGACTGATTTTAACCCTTTCAAAAGCTTTGTTCCCATGATTGAAGTAGACAAACTCCACTCCTTCTTTGGTCATATGCACAGTCCCTGGAGTACCCCTAAACATAGCTTGATAAGACTCTGGGTACTTCACTTCTGGAATTTCTTTAGGGTGAGATTCGAAGAAGCTTGAGATATCAGTTTCAAAGTGATCATGAGGGGGGCTCCACTCTACAAGCCTTCCATTCTGATCTCTCTTCGCAGGATACTGCTGGTGATGATTGGGCTATGCTGAATATGTTGGAACAATTGGCACCGTAACAGCAGGGCTTTTAGACATGTTCCTAATATTCTGATTCTGAATCGGCTGGGCAGCCGATGAAGGACAAGGATCGGTTGCATTGATCTGTGCAGATGATGTAACCCCTACTGTTGGATCATCAATCGGCAGGGAAGCCGATTGATCTTTTGGGAACACAGGAGGAGTTCGATTTGGTTGGAAGTATACAGGTCCCACGTATCCCCCTTCTGCTCCCTCCTTGAGCGTCTCAGTCAGACAGTTTTGGATAGTATTGGCAAGGACTTTAGATTGATTGATCATCGTCTGATACATAGACTTGTTAATCGTATCTTGAAGTCCTTGAGGATCAGATGAGAAGGTGATCTGCTGGGGCATTGGAAGAGGATTCTTCTTGTAGACCCCACTCTTAGTTTGACCATACGAAGCCAAGCACAGTTCTTCAAATCGCTTCATGTGAGCTTCGAACTCAGCTTTGTCTGCATCCTTCAGCTGATCTTTGGAGACTGTCTGAATGTTGCCCTGGTCAACTTCATTATTCTTCAAATTCTTCGACATTGTTGACTTTTTTGGGTCCCACCGAGCGTGCCAAAAGTTTGTTGACGCGAAAATAGGACATCACCTCCGCGCGCGACACACGTGACTCCCCGATTTGTAGCGAGGCGTGCCAGCCAATCTGACCTGTTGATTGACAATGGAAAACATTAGGGATCGACTAGAGAACCGATGGTCTTTTAGCGACACGTGTACCAGCCAATCGGCCGATACAAAAAGCGGGATCGGCCGGCTCGAGAGCGACCGGGGCGCAAGGGTGTAGATAAGAGATTGGCTGGAATCGGCCGATCGTGACGTCAACAACTCGAGTAGGTCGGAATCGGCTGTAGTGTTAGAAGCCGGCGTGATCTAGATCGAGCTAGATAAATTGGTGATAATAGCTGAAAACCACAAGAATTCGTACGAAAACTTGCAGATCTAGCTAATATCGGTAAGGGGTGAATAAAGAACTAGATGAAACCTCAGCGATGCGCCCAGAGATTAAAGCCTAGGGTTATTCGGTAAAACGGTATTCACAAGCTTGCCGGAGATCGATTGATGCAGCCTGACGAACATGAAGGATGGAGTTGTAGAAAAGAGAAAAAACGCAATGGCGAAGTCGCCGAAAAGTAGATGTTGTAAAGTAGATACTGTAAATTGTAAAGGGTTTGCCCGGAGGCGGTTTGTTTGATACTGGTGTGTACACTTTTTCCCGACCACGCAGGGTCGCTATTTATGTCCTGAGGACAACCCGACTCCTAGCCAATTACGGCACTGTTTTCTTGCATCTAAACAAAACAAACACTTCTGACCACCCTTCTCTCTCTTTAATCGGCTGACCATCGGCGAGTCTTGCTGACCACCCTTCTCTCTCTTTAATCGGCTGATGGTAATGTCTTTTCATCAGCTGCTCCTTCTTATCCCTTTTGACCTGTTTTTTTTCAAAAAACGGTGTCAACAGTACTTGCTGGTACTTTTTGTTTAATTTTTTTGGTCATTGATTTGTGGAAGGTAATTAAAAAATCAAATCAACTTAGGTATTCATCTCACTATGTTTGGTAATCACCTTAGTTGATATGTTTATATGTTTATACTAATGTTTGCATGTTTATAGGTATTATTATGCATATAGATATACACTATATATATCTAAGTCCATAGTGAAAATTATGTGAGAATAAAAAAATCAGATGAACTATCTAAGGTAACTTTTGAACGGATGGAGTACCATTTTGCTAAACTTTTTGTGATTGGCCTAGTATTTTTATTAACAAACAGAATCGTAGCCATGGAATCGCTCCATAGTACCATAATATATAAATCTATTTGTCAAGTTGGCATGTGCTGGTACAATTTTCGAGGATCAAGTGGATAGCACTGGTTTGAGCAAAATTGTACAAACAATAACGCAGATAGTAGGTGGATTTGATCTTATAGTAAATATCCATCAAAATATAGTGCTACAAGAAAGTAGGGCCAAGTGAAAAGAATGTGGAGTTCCGTTGAAGCATGGGTACTGGTTTTTTTTCTTAATAAGGCCGTACTGGTTGCATTGGTTGCATAAGGGCACGTACAACGTGCGTCTGTATCGTGGCAATTTTGCAAAAGAAAAAAACCTGTCCACTCCCACCGACGGCCCGCGCATCGCCTCCGGAGGTGACGCCCCCGTCCCGTTCCCAGAGGAAGAACCGACGCGCATCCACAGGCTGTAGGACGACATCGTCTCGCATAGCCGCGCACGCCGGATCCCGTGCGCCTCCTACTTCCTCACCAAATCTTTCCTGCGCGCCTCCTCCTTTCCCGCCAAGGATACCATCATCGCCGCCGTCCATGGGCTCCACGACGCCGTGACCTCGTAGATCCGCCGTCGCCGGCCCGAGTTCGAGCTCCAGGACGACGAGGAGGGCCTTAGCTCTGCTCCACCGCGATCGTCGCGAGCCGCAGGCTAGCTGCTCCGCCCCGTCCATTGTGAGCCGCAGGCGGGCTGCTCCGCCCTCAGCCGCCGCGAGCGCCATGGCAGGCTGCTCCTCCTCGGATCCAAGCGCTGCCGTCCCGTTGGCCTCGACGTCTCGATCCCAGGCCGCTGCAAGCCTCAGGCTGGCTGCTTCGCACCGACCGCTACGAGCGCCGCGGCAGGCTGCTGCGGTGGGCTGCTCCGCCCCAGCCGCAGCGCCTCGCCACACTGTGTGGGATGTTGCCGCGTTCGCCGGCGCAGGTGGCCAACGGCGGGCGCAGCAAAGCAGGTTGTGGGGAGGAGGCTGCTGGTGAGTGCACCGGAGCTGTCCGCGGGGAGGAGTAGGCTGCCCACGAGCGTAGCGGCGCAGGTTGCGTGGAGAAGGCGGCACGGGGCTGGGGGCTGCCGGACGGCAATGATGGATGGGATGTGTTATGGGGAATTCGGGAATGGATAAGAGAGAATAGTGAAGGAAGACATGGAGAGAGATGCTGCTGCACCGCATTGGAGAGATACTTTTCTGAGCTTTGACATTTGAGTTCTTTCCAAGTATGGTTTTCACGTATAGGTCCTTCACATAGGCAAAATCAACATGCAATATTTAGAAAAATATAAATTGTATTTTATGCAATGTATGAAATCACAAAATAACATGCAAATATCAAATGTATATTTGTCTTTCTATGATTGATTCAAAATGAGACACAATGGTATACACAAATGCATTTGTAGTTGATCTTAAACTATATGCAAAGCATTAAATAGCTTACAGGCGCCCTCTCTGTCTATAGATTGTATGAACTGTCTGTACATCTATGTTTATGCTAAGTTCGAGGTTCTGCACACAACCCCACCGTTTGTGGGTTGTACATGCCCTAAGTGCCATCAGTACCAGCTAGCCTCACCAAATCTTGTCCGGGCCGACACTTGTGCAAACAGTACATAAAGGTCATCCATAGCATGCACCTCTGGCGCCATCTCTTACCGTGAGTGCCCTAAAAAACATTGGGTTTTAGCATGCTCGCAAAGCCAGTACTCGATGCCGATGCGTGTTCCGGAGGCTCCTACTCTCCAAGGATCTTGTGCGCGCAAGCATGGGATAGGGAAACTTGGATGCAGCGAGTTGTAAAGTCACTAGATATTGCTCTTGAGTTTGTGTCTATATATAGACAAACGACATGCTGAAGTTTATATTTGAGGAAGAGGACACGAGGAGACTCTCCTCCTCTTGCACTCATGCCGATGGCGTACCAAGAGACAGTAACTCCTGTGATTAAGAGAGAAACTCCAATCCACCGTCAAAGTGATTAAGACAGAAACTCCCATGGATGATGGAGGTGTTAATCATCTTGAGTGGTAATACCAAACATCACACGCGTGTCGCATTACTCGCATTACTTCAGCTTTCCCTCAACTCCTCAATGTGGTCAAACAAAATCCAACTATATAAGTTGAGTCTATATTTAGTCAACCATCAAGCCGATAATATTTATTTCAAGCCATAGAGATATTAGGATTATTAAACCATTTAATAAGGGCCAATCTCATTAAATAATCCAACATTAAATGTATATATTAATGACAAAACCCAATCCATAATCCTGGGTTAATTCACGAAACAAATCTATCAAGCCTAAACGGTCATGATTAGACAATGGTGTGCTACAGTAAACATGTGCTAATGACACATTAATTAGGTTTTGAAAATTTGTCTTGCAAATTGTAATCCATATGTGTAATTAATTTTATAATTAGAACATGTTCAGTCGTCCTACTTAGCATTTGAAAACTCGATGTGACACTTTTCTACAGTATACTCAATGTAACTACACAAGGTATAGGTTTTTCCATGTGTTGCTATCTCTACCGCAAAAGAGTTTTGCACCATAGGGTCTAATACTATAAACAACACATGTGAATTTATATCCAGAACGGAAGTGCAATATGAAATATGGAAGGTGAATGATGTCGAGAAGGAATTCTCTCTTCCTGGCTATAAATGAGTTGACCGTATGCTGCTCTAATTCAATAGAGTAATACAAGTCCACAAAGTTTTCTAGATGTACATTGTGAAGTGACGTGATAAATGCTATACCATGCCTGCAGCATTACGTGAAAAAAATCACTTTGGTAACAGATATAGATGGCCTTTAGTAACGGGCAAAGCGACCGTTACCAATCAAGCGTTAGAAATGAGCGAACAAAGGTCATAACGGACATCTAACAAAGACCGTTACCACAACTAGTTACCGGTCATGTGAAATGGCTGTTTGTCTGGACCCATAGGGGACTTTGCTAATGGGCACCAACACCGAGCCAGTTAAATGAACTCAGCATCGGAGACGCTTGTTGCGAATCTGCGTCTCCTCTGTCTTGAGGAAGGGAGACACATCCTTTGTACACGCGTCTCCTCTGTCTCGACAAAAGGAGACGTGTCTTGTGTGCGTGCGTCTCCTCTGTCTCGACGAAAGGAGATGCTTGTTGTGTACGCACGTCTCCTGTGTCTCGACGAAAGGAGACGCATGTTGTGTACGCGCATCTCCTCTCTCGACGAAAGGGTCAACTTCTGGGGCCCACTGGTTAGTTTTGGTGAAGGACCGGATTGGCGACCAGAGAGGGGAGTGAAAGGGAGCCGATAAAAATTCTTTCTCAAAACAACTCGGCCTATGTCCCAATTGCTACTCCGAGAGTCACACACAATCAAGCGGAAGCACACACAAACCTCTCTCGAGACCTTAAGAACAAAGCTTGAAGTGCTAGGAAGCAAAGCGGAAGCAAGCACGAAAGGGCTCGAGCAACATAGAGGAAGGCTGAGACTTACCAGGTCATCCGGCCACAAACGTCTGGGTCACCCTGAGGCATCAAGAGGCGCACCGGGTCACCCGGCCACAAGTGTCCGGATCAACCAACCCCTTCGGGTCACCTGAGCACAATGTCCGGATCACCCGGGATAGCCCAGAAAACTGCCCGAGAATTCGCCCCAAACTTTCGATCGATGGATCTCCCAAACCACTTGGAGTCTTGAGACGAAAATTTGGGGAGACACTACAAGAAACTATTTAATCCGTGACACAATCATTCTGTCGCGGATCATTGAAAATTCGTCGCAAATCAGCATCCACGACGATTTAAATTTTCGTGGTGGAATGAGCGTCATTGATTAAATCGGTCGACGTTTCTTAATAAACGTCGCGGTCTGTGATGTATTTTGACCGTCACGGAGTAGCCCGAAGCCCATGCAACCCAACTCATAGTCCACTATCCGTGACAAAATAAACCGTCGCGGATTGCTACTGACATAGCAGGTGACATGGACGATGATGTGGCATCCTATGTGGACGATGACGTGGCATCCTACGTGGACGATGATGTGGCATCCTACGTGGACGATGACGCGACATCCTATGTGGACGATCACGTGGCATCCTACGTGGACGATCACGTGGCCACAGTTTTAGTCCAGCACATAAAAATTCTGGCCCACCACAGCCCGGTTTAGATTCTATCCAATCCCACAAAGCCCATTTCAGAATTATATTCCAGCATAAAATTAGCAAAATTAGTACATCTCCCATTTATCAGAGGATACAATTTTCCAACCCATTTACCAAAATTCAATGAACATAACTTGCATCATCAAATTAGATACAATCTCTAATAAAAAAACCAGCAAACACAATCAGGAATTGAGGCAGATAACACATGCTTTCAGATGTCTGCGATTCCAAAAACACTACACCTTGCTCTTTGTTATTCTGCCACTCTTTTCTCTGATTCCTTGTGAGTTCGTATAAATCTTGAAATAAAAGAGGGCATGTCATGCTTGAACTGTAATTATATTTTAACATAAATAATAAAAGTTAACCAATAAGTTCTAACATAAAGTGATTATAGTATGGTCAGACAATCTAAATGCATTACAGTAGACTAATGGAGAAGAGCTCATCATGAGTTTCTGAATCCTAACAGGCATTTCATCAGATACTTCAGGTGCAAAGGGCCAAACACAATTATGGTAGCAATGAATTACTCAATATGGCGTAATTAAAGGAGCTTTTGTTCTATTGTTTACCAGGGCAACAGTAGCAGCTCCGGCCTCCCCGTGTAAAGGGCAACAGCAACACAAGTCAACAATGTGTGCTGATCAAAACAGATTGCAATGAAAAATTATCAGGGGAATGATTAAGCTTCCACCTGCCACGTTTCTTGTCCAGAAATTATAAACTTATCCCATAGGATCAGATCTAGTGTCCTGGTTAAGGCTATTTATAGCATTACAAGTTCACAAATTCAATAAAGAACATTTTTACTACTAGGTAAACAAGCTGCCATTAGCAAGAAATGTGGGTACTAAGCAACAGCTAACATCGCCTTAACTTCTCAAAACTGTATTCACCTAGAAAGCCATTAAATTGGGATTTTATTTGCTGCAAGGTACCAGGAAGTTACCAATTTGCTTCTAGACATAAAAGAAATATTTTTAACAAACAGTTCACAAGCAAAACCGGCAAGCTTGCAGTTAATGTTCAAATATGAAACTAATAAGCCAAACCACTGGAAATCATTATCATTTAGCATAAAAGTTTCTTAGTGTCCACACAAATTTAAGTGTGAGTTATGGCTGTATTAGGCGACTTGGACAAGTAAATATTCAGCTGCACACTAAAGTTTGATGACAAGTAAACAAATTGTATAGAGATTATAAATAGTTTTTGGCCATTGAGGCATTTAATAAAACAAGTTCTACGCATGCATGTCCTTGCAAGAGAACCTAACTAGTATACTAATGTATCAGGGAATACATAATTTGTGCTACAATGGTCAATGCAAGCAATCCACCGACGAGCTAACACAGCACAAGCCAATGCTTGCTTAATGTAGAGTAAAGTGGCATTCAGTCACAGGCAAAATTAACAATCAAGACACAGGCACACATCAAGACATAGGCACACATCATCTAGCCAAGAGATGCATTCAGTCACAGCAAAGAAAATGAGAATGTCAATCACAACATAACTTGAATGTCTAGTAGCCAAAGCACATTCATATATGTACAGAAAGGAGGAGCTTTACCTTAAACAAGAAAGATAATTCAAGCCTACTCTTTGTAGTGGTATTTTTTAATTGTGGCTACGGCAAGCCAGCTCACACAGCAAGCTTAGCACATGTAAGATAAAAGGCTCTGCTCTCACAGCTCAGAAGTTCACACAGCAAGCATCAAGGCATAAATGGCAGTCTTTCATAGTAGATGGTTCATAACAGCAAGGAATAGCTTAGATTTTTCACATGACAGCAGCAGCAAACATGCCTTCACTCTTCAACAGCCTGGAAACAATATAGTTTATCAAAATTAGAAAAATGATAACAGAAAATGAGAAACAGTTCAACTTGAGAGTAAAATTATTTAATTAAAAATCTGGAAGGAAAAGGGAGTCGCCTAGTTATCTTGCCACATCGATCCTGCATTAGAATGGGCACCTAGAAAGCTATGTACTACTGATGCAGAGTTGCAAACGAGCGCCTAACTCCTGGATAGATCCGTCAGATGCTGCAGCACCACACAAGTATGCATGTAAGATTCCACCCCCTTGCTGCCTAGATTTCAATCCATCCCCTTGCTGCCTAGATTTCACCAGACTTGAGTGAATCGAATGACAAAGAAATCGAGGGAATGCTTACCAAGTTTCAGACCTGCAGATCTTGACTGTCTCCGTGGGAATAATCGTTGCCGTAGGAGTGGAGCTGTTGCCGCCGGACGGGGCAGCGATGGACTCCTACTCGTTGTGCTGCCCGCCACCGAAGCCTCGCCACGTGGGGCAGCGGCCGCCTCCCTGTCACGCCAGCAGCTTCTCCGCGGAGCCGCGCTAGATCTGGGCGTCGGGGGGCACCCGAGCCGAGGAGGAGGATGCGCAGCGAAGCGGAAGGGGCCTAGCGCGGCGGCGGTTGGGAGGAAGGCTGGCGGAGTCCCTCGACAACCCGGGGTGGGCGGCGGCGGCGGCGGAGGCGGCGCACGCGCTCGAGTTCGCCGAGCACGCCACCCGGGCGCTCGAGTGCCGCGGGGAGGGCGTCAAGCTCGACCTCGCCGCGGGGAGGGCACTCGAGGACGCCGACGCCATACCGGTCCTCGAGCACGCCGTCGCTGTCGTCACACCGCCGTTGGGGACCCGAGGAGGGGAGGGAGAGAGAGGAGACGGGGAATACGGGGCACAGCTCGGTAGCCGGCGTGCGGATCTGAGTGGGGAGGAGGGAGGAGAGGACGAGGGCGGAGCGCCAGTGGGTGCAGGAGAAGGGAGGTGGCGCCGGCCGCTTGATCTGAGGAGGGAGGAAGGTTGCAGCTACTCCATGCGCGGCGGATCTGAGGAGGGAGAGGCGAGGAGAGGGAGCGGGCAGTGGGGGCGGCAGGAGGAGGCTGAGGGGAGGGGGAGGCACTGGAATAGGTTTCGGGATGGAAAAGTATGTTTTACTCGCGCTACCTCCAGCTCGATCAATCCGGATCGTTTGCTGCGTGTGAGGATCCATGCATCCTTGTCGTTAGTGGGCGTATTGAACTTGTATTCTTCTTTTTTTCAAAACCTGGTACCTGAGGTTGCAGACGGATTTGACGTGATCTCGATTGCAGTGAAAAGCCTGCCCGTCTCCATGGTGCAGAAGAATTAAAAACTAAATCTCGAAACAACTCTCGTCCACCCACATGTCCAGCGTCCTATATCTTCTTTAATGCACAACCACAATTACTTTTTCAATTCACAACCACAATTACTTTTTTAATGCACAACCACTAACACTACGTGAAAACCTTAAATAGGTCACGCAACATTTGTAACGGACCCTTAACGCCCGTTACATGCACCCACATCTGTAACGGTTGTTGTTTGACGCCCGTTACCCATAAGCGAGCCAGGACGACCCCGGGGTTGGCCTCCACAACGCCCGTAACCAATGTGGACTTCTGGTAACGGGCTTCTTAAACGCACGTTACATGAATTCGTTGTAACGGACGTTAAATAGAGTCTGTTACAAAAGTTAAACCTATCAGTAACGGGCTTGTAAAGTCCGTTACTGATCAATGCCCTATCAGTAACGGGCTGTTTAAGTCCGTTACTGATCACTGCCGTATTGGTAATGGGCTATAAAGTCCATTACCGATAATTTCGTACTGGAGACCCATGCTTGTTAGGATGTGTCTCCTTTGCTGGCGACCCAATTGGATACGCTCGTGTCTTAGGACTCGTCTCCTTTGATTGCCACCCAGGGTAGCCTTTTTTCTCTCATCGGAGACGCACGTTGTTATTGCTCGTCTCTGTCTTCTCCTTCCGACACCACTCGCTCTCTCTCCGCAGAAGGCCACTCCCGTTCCGACAACAACACTCGCTCTCTGTCCTCAGAAGGTCACTCGCTCGATCTCTCTGCTCAGATGTCCCCGCGGTCCTGTCCCGTGCGCCACCGCCAGCTGCGCGCGCTCTGAGGATCGCGCTTAATTTCTCTCCTCAGAAAGCCGGCGCTGCAGCAGGCCAGTCGCGTGCGCGACGGCGAAAGGGGCCAGCGGACGTCGACCGCGACGTCATCCAAAGCACCGTACTTGCGACCCCGACTCTTGGGAACTAACAAAACACCGTGTGAAGCGACCATAGTGAAAAATCCATATACAGAAATCAAGGAAGAAAAAGCAAGTCTGATTTCTGCTGAATCCTTTTTGTAATGCAGGATGTGTCTATTAGTGGAAATGGAATCCGTTTTGTAATATAAAGGATGTGATGTATTGGTGGAATTTGAATCCTTTTTTAATATATAGGATGTGGTGGAATTTGAATCCTTTTTTAATATATTCTGCCTAAGATATTATATATATTCTGTGTATATTTTGCTTCAGTTCAGTAAGTATGTTGCAGGCTGCTTCAGTTCAGTAACGGGCGTTAATATAAAAGAGACGAAGATTAGCCAACCTGCGTCGCCTTTGTTACGGGAAAGGGACGAGAATTAACCAACCCGCGTCGCCTTTGTTATGGGCAAAATATGTGAAATCACACACACAGACATCAAAAGAGACGCGGATTAGCCAGCCCCCGTCGGCTTGTTCTTCTTCATGCTTGCAAGTGAGTAGGTAAATCATACAAAAAATTGTACTGCACACAGATAATCACACAAGCATGTCTCTTGAGATGCAAAATCACACACACAGATTACAGTCATCATTGATACATCAGAAGGTTACAAAGCGGCCATCTATGTTCATCATCACTAGGCACTACCAGGATGAGGAACATAGATCTAAACTAAGCAAAAGAGATATACTTCCGTCAGCTTGTTCTTCATGACGAGATATGCAAGATCACACACAGATTACAGTCATCATTGGTACATCAGATAGGGAGGCCTCGGGATCTTGGCCTGCTCGGCAGCCTCGAACTCGCGTCCGGCTCCAGCTGAATCTCCGGCCGGCCAGAGGTAGAAGACCACTGCGGTGGTGGGTGCTGACTTGGCGATGTTGACGCTCAAAGGTCGATCTTGCTCGCCTTCCCTGCCCGTCGGTCGATCGTCGGAGGTGAAGTGAAAGGAGGCCGCCGTCGGCTTGTTCTTCACGACGAGATATGCTCCAGATTCTGGCTTCTTCTTCATGCTTACAAGTGAGCACAAGAGAAAGATACAGAGAGGGTGGAAACATATCCCTTCAAAAATCCTCCTCCTGGAGGAGGGAAAGCAAAAGGAAGCGCAAGTTTGACGGGAAAGCTGCAGCAGGATGGTCTGGGCTTCTCTCCCCAGACCTGATCTTTTCGTCGCCTTATTCTTCCTGATGCCAGGAGGTTCTAGGCTACCTTCCCCCGACAGCTGATATATCACAAGGATTTTTCTAGCAGCTGTGCTAGAGGGATGAGCAACTCAATCACCCATATCACAAGAATTCTTCTAGCAACTGAGAGAATGAGGAGGAGGAAGAAGAGAGAAAAGCAAAAGCTTGCGCCCTACAAGATCTATTCTTTGTGCCATAGCTAGATCTAGATCTAGAGAAGAAGGAAGCAAGTGAGGAGGACCAATAGGCGTTGGTCTTTTTTATAGCAAAAACAAGGAAGGGATAACATCGGTTGTAAAAAAAAGAGGAAGGGATAAGATCAAGAGCACAGGAAATAGGAAGGTTCCCAAGAAATTGATGCCAGATCCAGTCAATGGTGAAACAGTTGCCCAGTCAATGGCTGAGAGCAGAGGCAGTGATTCCAATGTAGAATTAAATGATACGCGGATTAACCAAACGTCGACTCCAATGTAGAATTAAAACATACGTGGATTAACCAAATGTCGTCTGCGATGGAGAATTAAAGGATACGCGGATTAGCCAAATGTCGTCTCCATTGCTTACTTAAATCGTGTTTGGAAACAAATCTCCTGTATCTTCTCCTTCCAAAATAATTTAGACCCCCTGCCCCTTCATCTACCCGCGAAAAAACAGCAACTGCCTACTCCTCATCGTCACCATTCCCGGCCGGAGATGAATAGCATGCCAGGAAGAAGCAGTCGGCACCAGCCGTCGTCGTTGCTAGACCTCCCTCAAGACCTCCGCATTGAGATTGCGGCGCGCATCGGTGTGACCTCGGAGCGGCCCTTGGCTGACCTCTGCAGCCTACGCGGTACTTGCTTGACCATGAGCCGCGTGTGCGGCCTCGGCGACGTCGGCCGACGTTTGTCGATAGAGGGGATACGAGATGAGATTTCTTGGGTGTGGGACCCCACTGCCTACAAAGCCTTCCTTGCTATGCTGACCGATCTCGGGAATCTGGAGGCTTGCTTCTTCTCCAGGATCAAAGCCGTCTTCATGGAAAATAGGGGATGCAATGATCTCCAGCGCGCCGCCGAGGGTGGGCACGATGCGGCGGCCTATCTATATCCCATCTTGCTCTACAGGGACAATGGCAGTGCCGCCGCCGCCGACACCGCGAAGCGGTACATGAGGCGGGTTGCGGGCGGCGGCAGTACGACGTCGAGATGGCTGAGAAACGAGGGGTGTCTGCCTTTGCGCGAGAAGGCCGTTCGTGCGATCCACTCCTCGACTTGGCGCATTTGGGGTGAACCGCTGTCGCCTCCGGCACAGGTGCGCGATGATCAGCCGTGCGCAGGAAACGGCGGCTGCTGTGGCTTGGATAAAGGATGGCTTCGAATTTCTCTGTTTTGCAGCGAAGATTGTAGGCTCCGCTGCGAAATGGTGAAGTTCGAACGGAGTATTGGAATAGGAAATCAGTAGTGGATTAGCTTTTGTATGTTGCTCGTATTATCTGTGTAAAATTTTGGAAGAGCAGCAAAGCCGACACGGGTTATCAGTCCCGTGTCGCTGGGCCCAGTTCTATTCGAATGAAGAACCGTTCGCTTTTCTCCTTTTAATCTGCAATTAAATGTTGTAACAAGTATTTCTTCGTCGTAATTAGTCCAAATTTGTTATTTTTTATAAAGTTTTCTAAAATCACCATCTTTTCATTAATTTTATTGTTTAGTGTATATTCCGTTTCTTGAATAATGTTTATATGCCTTATTTTGTTCTTTGTAAGTACAACATATAAATAATATTTGTTTTACACAACCATTAGTGATGAAACTTTGCATTTCGTAAGCTTAAGGTGAACACAAGGTTTTGTTAAGTTTTCAAATGCATATGAGTTCAAACATGTTGCAAAGTGTGGAAAACTTCAATGTTCAAGCATCATTCTAGGAAACTATGTGAGAGATGTAGACATTTGTACACAAGTATATTATTCCTTCATCGATACCATTTGAAATTTTGAAGACAAGTTTAGGTACCAAAATTATGTTGCCAAGTCAATTTGTAGATTTTTTAGAGCAAATTTGATGCTATTAGAATTATTATATAATTACCATGGGGTGTAAAAACGAAATATAAGAATTTTGGGCACACAAGTGTGACTGTTGATTTTTTATTCAAATACTAGATGTCCAAATATGAATTGTTCGTATTTTTATGATTTTTTAGGTGCTGTTTTATGGGCTCTAATATTTTAGGGAAGCAAGTTTCATTCCAAAAAAAATAGTGACGGGCCCACGCGTCAGCATCAGCAGCCAATATAAAAAAGATAACCGTTGCCTGCCCGCCCGGACCCAACTGCCAACAAAGGTGATGCGGGTTCACTAACCATCGTCGCCAATGACACTGGCCCACGCGTCAGCGTCAGCGTCAGCAGGCTAACCCGCGTCGGCAATGACTATCCATTATCTCTAAGATCTAATTCATCTCAACAGATCTCCAGTTCATCACAACAGATCTCCTGTTCATCACAACAGATCTCTAGTTCATCACAACAGAACACATATTATAGGAGATGTGGATGGATCTACTCGCGTCTATTAGATCGAGTTGATGACATACAAAATCCAACAACCAAACAAATTAACTAAGCAGTTCATGATCGACAAACAAACTAAGTAGTTCAACAACCTGATGAAGACACAAACACACACACACATTATTACTATTCATGGTAGAGGAGTCTATCATTTAGTCGGTCGCCGCCGTCGGAGTTCGGCCGTCGTCGCCGCCGTGGCTGCCGTCGTCACCGTCAGAGCCGCCGTCGTCGAAGACGAAGTGGCGGCGGCCAGCCCGCTTGACCACGGGGAGGTTCTCGAGCTTCTCAGCCAACCCGTGGATCCTGAAGGTGAGACCCTTCACGCTCGGGTCCTTGTCCACTTCATGTGCGCCTTGATGTCGAAGGCCACACCAACATCTTCAAGCTTTCTGAAGGCGCTCCTGAGCAGGTCGACGGCGAACTTAGTGTTGTCGAAGAACGGTTCCTCGTCGGCGTCCTTGGTCGCCGGCTCCTTCCCCTTCTCCAACTTCCTCCGACGGCGGCTTTCGTCGTCGTCATCCTCCCTTCGTCCCAGCTTCGACAGCGGCGGGCTCCTCGATGCCATCTCCTCCTTGGTGATCTCTCGGTGACCGAAGATTTGTAGTGGGGAATCGCGAGGAAGAAGAAGAAGCGAAAGAGATGATAAGCTTATGGAAGAAGCAGGGGAAAGCAGGGGAAGGCAGGCGAGTTATATTGACAAGATGCGGAACCATCAGGCGCCTCTGCCCCCACCCACTACTCCACTACTGCCAGTACATGCCACTCAATTGCGCATCGGGCTCCGTTTCGGGCGCAAAACCGTCCAAAACCACGCGTCGCCTTTCAATTACGCGGGAAGGAGAAGGGGCAGGGGCAATGATGTCGGGCCCACTCGTCAGTGGCAGCAGCCAAACTGCGGCGCCTTTTCAATTTCCATTTATTGTTTTAGATGGCCGAGGCGCCTTCTTCAACTTCAACCCTCGTCGCCTTCTTCAACTTCAACCCTCGTCGCCTTCAACTTCAACCCTCGTCGCCAACTTCAACCCTCGTCGCCTTCAACTTCAACCCCCGTCGCCTTTCAATTTCCAAACCCCGTCGCTTTTCTATTTCCTCCCCTTCTCCTTGATGGCCGCGATGTGCTTGATGCAGCTGCTACCAGATGATCTTGTCACCCAGATCATCATCCACTCCATCAAGGATGAGCCCGTCTTCCATTTTCTGAAACTTCGCAATAAAATCTGCGGCACCTTCCGGCGCATCTACGACTCCGATGAGGTACTACTGCACGTGTCGTTGCGTGATCTTCGTCGGGTGTGCAAGAATCGCTATGTCAGGTCGTGCTTTGAGCGGCGCTTCCGCGAGGCCAATCATCCGGAGGAATTATGCTTCGAGGGGATGGAGAGGTTGATGAGGCGGTGCAAACCCGATAAGGGTCTGAAGCTCATCGGAGATGCCGCTGCTGAAGACTCCGGTGCCAAGTACTTCTTAGCGATGCTGAAGTACCGTTGCAACCCGACGGACCCCGAAGCCATGGCACTGCTCCAGGAAATCAGCGGTGGCCCGTCGCCCCCTGACGGGCCATGGAAGAACCACAACCTGTGGCGGCTGCGCTACCTCGTCAACCGGGATCTCGAGAACATTGCGTGGTGGTACTGGCTTGATGACGGCGACGACGACATTCCGTTGCTGCCCGTCCAGAATCCCCACGTCTACATTTGGGCAACGGGATGTAGGCGCTACGGGCCGGAGACCTCAGAGATCATCCACTAATGCAGCGCCGAGTGTCGCATCCGTCATGAGTTCGACCTCTGGACGCGTAACTTTCGCCCCGCCGTGGAGTACGCCATCAGCAGGATGAACATCAGGATGTAGGCGCATGCATCAATGAACATTATCTATCTTGAATGTAAATTATTAGATATTACTAAACGCAGATTTGATTTTATCAGAATGTCCGGTTTTAATCGGTTTTTGATAGTCAATATTTGATTTGTCACGTTTGTGAGTCAAATCGAAGGTTGCGGTTGTCTCATTTGCCGCCGACGAGGCCTAGGATGCCCTCTTGGGTGTCAAAACCGCCGAAACGAGCACGGCGGGGGCGGCGGCGGGTGGCGGTGCCCTCTGCTTCCTCCTTTGTTCTATTGGAGAATGAAGAACAATTTATCCGTCCTGCGTCACCGACGACATTTCTCTTTTTAATCCGCAATCAAATTTTGTAACATGTATTTCTCCGTCGTAATTTATCCAAATTTTTTTGAAAGGGGAACTGTGGGGGAGATCCCCACAGTATTAAAAACTTTTTATAAAAGAAAGGCAAAACAGGGGGTTACAGAGTTCTTACATAGTGTTTAACTGAAAGCATCTAACCAAAAACAGAAACTAGCCTGCAGATCGGTATTAAACCTTACTGCTTGTAAATGACATTGATTTCTAAAGTTACAAAACCACTGAGCAACAGTGGGTGAATGCCTTTGGAAGATGCGATCATTCCTGACTTTCCAAAGCTCCCAGGCCGCGATCAAAATTGCCTCCGGGAAGAAGTCCAGACCACCATCGATAGCTTGCAAGATCCTGTCTTCTATGGCGAGGTTCAGGTTCCAATCAAAATTGATTTTGCTCTAGCATCCCCTGGCAAATGGGCACGTAAAGAAAAGATGCTCCACTGTTTCCTCTGAGTCTGTTGATGAGTCCGGTCCAGGTGGGATTGGATTATGGCAAGCCCGATGCACCGATTACTCAGTTTAGCATTCACACACCCGAGGTTCCGACCCTCACGATCCGACTACGACGAGCAAGCCCGAAGCGCCAATGCAATTGCTAAACCGCAACTCAAGGGTGCCCCTTCAGGGAAAGGCCCAATCTCCCCAAAAGACTAGTCCGTTAGGGGAAGGGTGGCTCTCCCCTTTAAGGTGGCTTCCTCCTCCCAAGCTAAGCAAGGTGGGATAATGAGGCTCACACGGTCACCGCCCGACTACAACTGGGCCACATGGCCCATTTATGTTGCGTCTTTGCCAACGGGTAATAGTGGAGGATGTCCTCATCATTCTCCCCTTCTTAACAAGGGCCCAGCTCTGCTACCAAATGATGAGTCCGGTCCAGGTGGGATTGGATTATGGCAAGCCTGATGCACCGATTACTCAGTTTAGCATTCGCACACCCGAGGTTCCGACCCTCACGATCCGACTATGACGAGCAAGCCCGAAGCGCCAATGCAATCGTTGAACCGCAACTCAAGGGTGCCCCTTCGGGGAAAGGCCCAATCTCCCCAAAAGACTAGTCCGTTAGGGGAAGGGTGGCTCTCCCCTTTAAGGTGGCTTCCTCCTCCCAAGCTAAGCAAGGTGGGATAATGAGGCTCACACGGTCACCGCCCGACTACAACTGGGCCATATGGCCCATTTATGTTGCGTCTTTGCCAACGGGTAATAGTGGAGGATGTCCTCATCACCTGTGTCACACATAACACACATATCATCGTTTCTTTCCCCAATGTGGCGTCTTGTAAGCATGGTCTTTGTATTGAGCCTGTCAACCAGGACCAGCCACGCAAAGAATTTAATTCTCAGCGTGCAGCTGGACTTCCAGATCTTCCTGAAAGTTGGATGCCCCTCTATAGTGTCATAGATGAAAGAATAGAACTTCTTGGGGGTAAAGAGGTTGCCCCAGTTAGGACACTAGAGATCTGAACTTAGCAGGTCTAGGGTCATTTCCTGTAGCTCATCATGTAAATCAAGACATTCATCATAAGCTTGCTGGGAGAGAGGTAGCATGAAGAGATCATCAAGGTTCTCTGCCGTCGTGACAACTTGAACCGAGACACCTCTTTTTCTGACAAAAGATGCTAGTCTTGGGTATTTGGCTGATAGGATTTCGGGCCTCCATCGTCTTCCCAGAAACATACTGTGGTACCATCCCCAATGTTGCAGTGGGAAATTGACCTGTAAATGTTGTTGAGCCTCCAGATGTCTTTCCACCAAAAAGACCCCTTTTCTCTGGGTAATTTGTCCAAATTTGATTATTTTTTTCTACAATTTTCTAAAATCACTGTGTTTTCATTATTTTCATTGTTTAGTGTATATTCTGTTTCTTGAATAATGTTTATATACCTTATCTTGTTCTATGTAAGTACAACATATAAATAATATTTGTTTTCCACACCTCTTGTAATGAAACTTTGCATTTTCGTAATCTTAAGGTGAACCACAAGGTTTTGTTAAGTTTTCAAATGCATGAGTTCGAACATGTTGCAAAGTGTGGAAAACTTCAATGTTCAAGGAACATTCTAGGAAACTATGTGAGAGATGTAGATATTTGTACACAAGTATATTATTCCTTCATCGAAACCATTTGAAATTTTGAAGACAAGTCTAGGTACCCAAATTATTGTGCCAAGTCAATTTTTAGATTTTTTAGAGCACACTAGATGTTATTAGAATTATTACATCATTAACATGGGATGTAAAAACGGATTCTAAGAATCTTCAGCACACAAGTGTGACTATTGATATTTTATTCAAATACTAAATGTCCAAATACGAATTGTTCATATTTTTATGATTTTTTATGTGCTGTTTTATGGGCTCTAATATTTTAGGGAAGCACGTTTCATTCGAAAAAAATAGTGGCTGGCCCACGCGTCAGCGTCAGCAGCCAAAATAAAAAGATAACCGCTGCCTGCCCGCCGGAGCCAACTGCCAACAAAGGCGATGCGGGTTCACTAACCATCATCGCCAATGACACTGGCCCACGCGTCAGCGTCAGCAGGCAAACCGTGCGCGGGCTGCTCAAAATTTCCCACCTATATTGACTATAATGCCTATGGAATTCCAATTCCACCAGAGTGCCGTCAAGGGCACGCCAGTAATTTCCTTAAACACAGTTACGCGCGCAGTTCCTCAGGGGACATATTCGGCTCCTCGCTAGACAGATCCACAACGCTCACACTCTCCCCACCGCCACCGCCACTCTCCCCGCTCGCCTTGGCCGCTCTCTCCCCGCCGCAGCCCTGCTCTTCTCCAGCCCCAACGCTCCCTGCATGACGACGGTGATGAGGACGCGGTTACTGGCGTGCGGACGGCTTCCTGGCCAACCTAAAGACGGTTGACGCGGATCCATCATCCCCGGCCACGACGACGAGCCGGCCACCTCAGGCCACGAGCCGACGTGGATCCGGCCCCTCTGACCATCACGAGAACAACTACTTCATTCGCGACAGAGGTTAGTCCTGCTTGAACCCCCAACGCCCTCTCTCTGCTCGGCCACCAAATCTGCTATATATTCATGTCAATGTGGATTAGGGAGACATGCCTTGATAGTTCATCTTTAATTGATTGACTGTGGATTTGATGGATGGATTTTGTTGCTCCAAGTCTGTTTGAATAAATTGTTGCTAACAGATGAAGTTATATGAACGGTTGAAATTCATTTTCATGTTCCTGGTGCTACAATTTTTGCACTGTCAATTCATGAAAAGCATTGAGGATGTTAGCATACTTTAATTCTGCTATGCTTTGAATGTACCAGATCGATAGTTATGCTTTGGACCTGTTAGGATACTTTAATTCTGCTATGCTTTGAATGTACCAGATCGACAGTTATGCTTTGGACTTGTTAGCAAATTTTAATTCTAATGGCCACATAATGTCAGTGGGAATTGCATCGCAGTGGTTTATAATGTAGTCCACCCAATCTGCTATATATTCATGTCAAGGTGGATTAGGGAGACATGACTTAATAGTTCATTTTTAATTGATTGACTGTGGATTTGATGGATGGATTTTATTGCTCCAAGTCTGTTTGAATAAATTATTGCAAACAGATGAAGTTATATGAACTGTTGAAATTCATTTTCATGTTCCTGGTGCTACAATTTTTGGACTATAAATTCATGAAAAGCATTGAGGATGTTAGCATACTTTAATTCTGCTATGTTGTGAATGTACTAAATCAACAATTATGCTTTGGACCTGTTAGCATACTTTAATTCTGATGGCCACATAATGTCAGTGGGAATTGCATCACAGTGGTTTATAATGTAGTGATAACTAGACTGTCCTATGCTTTGTTGTGAGTGTTAATTGTTTCACTACTGTCATATATATTGTTATTATTGGTGTCATGATGTGTTGTGAGTGTTGTTTCACTACTGTCATATATAATGTCATGATCATTGCTTTATCCTCTTGTTGCATGTACACATGGAACACACAATCCATCGCTGCTGAAGTTGGACAAGGAAGCAGTTGAAGGAATTTATTCTCTGCTTTGATATATAAGCATATTGTTGTGCCCCTGTCAAAATGGTTAGCACCTATCCCTGTATGCTAATTAAGTAAAATATGAACTGTGTATGTCTATGCTGATTTTGTTTAAGACTTGTAATGATTTCTAGTGTAATATCAGCTATTTTGCCTGTCAGAGAAAACGAATTTATCTAATAAGAATTTTGTTTAGATTTTCAGTCTTGCTTATGTTGCTCTACTGACAACTTGACATATCATCTATGTAGTCTCCCACAACAACAAACTCCTCTACCTCCAGTGCACCATCACAGCCCATCGTCGGTGAACCTTCTTCACAGGGTCACTCAGCACAGACTGCTGCGAGTAGTACTCGATCCCGCGAGTCAAGGACATAAACCAAATCGCCAGAAGACAAGTTGACTGCAACTGGACTTGATGCCAATTTTTGGCCTACCCCAGATGCTGCGAGGGATAGATTTGTATTGGTCTGTGGCCTCATTGCTCGGGAGAGGGTGTCAATCAACAAGGCGGTTGATGATCTCTCACCAATTGAGAAGGAACATTTGTTCACAGTTTTAGAGGAAAAGCTAGATTACCCAGCCAATCTGGAAGAAACTGTTCGCAAGAAGGCAGTTAAGGTAGCTATATCAGAGATTGGAACCTTGCAATGGCGGTTCAAGGCCCATTTAAGAAAAAAATATGTGAGCGAAGAGGAGACTCCCTTTGTGAAGCGTGCCTTTTTGCAGCAACAAGACTGGGACATGTTTGTGCAGGAAACCAATTCTCCTTCATTTCAGCAATTGAGCCAGGAGATGAAACAAAAGAGAGCATTAAATAATAAGCCACACAAGACGGGCAGAAAAGGTTATCGTGGTAAAAGGAAAGAGTGGGAGGAGGAGGATGCGAAGCTAGCTACAGAAGGAAAACAGAACCCTTGGGACCAATTTCCTGGACGTTCGAGACCTTATCTGCGGGCAAGGGTAGGGAAGAAGAGGAAGAATACTAGTGAAGGAAGCGGGGGCATAACATTCAGTAACCCTGCGGTGGTGGGGGTAGCAGATAGGGCGAAAACACTTGCAGCTCAGGGTAGCGATGGTTCTTTCTCTGGTGTTAGGGAGGATGATATCCTCACCGCAGCACTTGAGACTCCAGAGCATTGAGGTCGGGTCCAAGGCGTGTCTAGTTCACTTGGCTGGGTAAAGGGTTTGGTGAAGAGTTTGCTGGAATGTACAGGAAGAAGAGGAGGAACAAGAGGTCTGATGCTCATGATATGATGGACATAACATTTAAATCAGTTGTCCATGCTCTAAGACTATCAGGCATCGAAATACCGAAAAATGTACTTCTTCCTTCCCAATTACCAGCGCCTGTCAGTAGCAACGAGGAAGAAGATGTGCATGGATGTGAGGAAGAAGATGCGTATGACCGCGAGGAAGAACATGCACATGACCGCGAGGAAGATGCGTGTGGCAGAGAGCAAGACCATTGGAATGCCAACGAGGACGAAGCGAATCAAGTGCATAGTGATAGTCGATCACCTATGCTGGACACAGTAGATAAGCTGACAGAGCCAACCGCGTGCAGCCTTTTGGATGGCACCGAGATTAATGTGGAGCTCGCACTAGCGAAGGTCTTTCCATTTCAAAATGCTTGCCATTCAGTACCGGTGCAGGATGGGTATGTTGTGGTGCAACCTACTTATGTGTGGGCCAATGCGGGTCACTACCCTCTACCTGTACCAATTGATGGGGGTGACATAGCAACCCTAGCTGAGGCTCTCGTTCAAAGGATCCAATGGCCAAAGGACAGGATCCTTATACCACCCATGACGAGACATCCCAACCCTGAAGCCGCAACAGGTAGCAGGGGTACAACATCAGATCGAGGTACTGCAGCTCAGTGTCAGCAAGAGAAGGCTCAACAACAGCAGCAGCAGATCAGCAAAACTACGCAGCAGGAGCGTCGACAATAGCCGGAGGAGCCCAGGCAAACTCCGCCTAAGCAGCAGCTGCAACATGAGGATAAGCAACAGACAAAACAATAGCCTCTCCAGCAGCAAGAGCGTCGACAATAGCCGGAGGAGCCCAGGCAAACTCAACCTAAGCAGCAGCTGCAACATGAGGATAAGCAACAGATGAAACAACAGCCTCTCCAGCAGCAGCAGGAGGAGCGCAGGCAATGTCCCCCTAAGCAGCAGATGCAACATGTACAGTAGCCTCTGCAACAGGAGGAGGAGCCCAGGCAATCTCCACTACAGAAGGGGAACTAGGCCAGGAAACCTCTGTCTAAAGATGCGATTCTTAACTGTATTATTGGGACAGAACAGGAACGACCAAAATACAAGCCTGGTGCACCTATGTTGTCAGAAGCAAACTTAAAGGCTGCTGGACCAAATTGTGCCAGGTTGCATGCTTACGTCATGGAACACAGTAAGGATAAACTTGCCTTTCCAGCAAAGGTGGATCAAGACTACTTTAAAGGTGGTGGTGGTGCTTTAATGTTAAACATTGCATTTAGTAGCGTGTATAACCTTATAACCCTGGCTTCTCTGGATGTTACCTTCTTGAGGTTGTGGACATTGTAAGTCCCTTAAAACCTAAAAAGATATTTCTTTAATTTTGACCACAAAGTTCATGCATGCTAACAATTTGATTTTTTGTAGGAAAATGATGGACAAGGCAGCAGAGATGCAGATCAGTGTTGGGTTTTTAGATCCAGGTTTTATTACTTTCACAAATATTTCTCAGCATTCTGGCCTTGTTACCAAAGCAATCTCAAGTGCAATGAACAACGACTACGTGGTGGGTGCCTACTACATTAGCCACTGGGTAATAGTGATCATCTGTATGAAGTTCAAAGAGGTTTGGTATCTAGATTCTGCTAAACAACATCCCCCGCTAAAGTTCTCAGACCTCAAACCTGTTGTGGACTGGTCAATATCTTGTAGGTTTTGTTCACAAAAATTCAATCTCTTAGTGTTTGTAATCGGTATTGCTGACCATGTAGGGCCTTTGGTACAGTATCTTGTAGGTTTTGTTCAGAAAAATTCAATCTCTTAGTATTTCTAATCGGTATTGCTGATCATGCAGGGCCTTTGGTGATCATGCACAGGACGGAGTGATGAAAGGAAAGAAAAAAAAAAGCCAAAAGCCATACTCAAGCACAAAACAAATCTCGATGCAAGACTGAGGTTTTTTTATGGTCCCTTCTTACCTATTTGGTACTACATTAACTTATCTTTTGGTACCTCGATGCATTGTGCTCAGCAGCCATGGGGGTCCTCTTTGTGTGGATTTCATGTGGCATTCCATATGTTAAGACTACTCGATGACATACCTGACATCTAGAAGGCTGCTGTAAGTAGATAATAATGGTCAACCTTGTCTCTGCTCATATTCTCCATCTGATTTTAGAAACTGATTTCTACTTGTATTCTCATAAATGATTGTATTTTGCAGGATTTCAAATCTGCTATAGATGTTTCCACAGAAGATCTAAAGCGTGTCCGGGAGATGCTGTGTGAGTACATTCTTAAGGAGACCATCGACCGAAAGGGCAACTTCTATAATGGTGCACCGTGAGTTCATTGTAGCCAGAAACTTCAAAGTCATTCAGTCTTCTTTAGTCAGGTGTTGTTGCCTGAGAAACCTGCTTGGCTTGCTTGGTTGGGGTCAGATGCTGCCTGGTTCAGGCAGTTTTCTCATGACTCCATCCAAACAAGCCCTGACGAGAGTAACTTGAAACTTGATGTGATCCTACCTTGTCTGTAAATGTGATCTTGCTTGTCTATAAATGTGATCTTGCTTGTCTATATTTGTGATGTCTCCTTGCTGTGGTGGCTGCCATATCCTCGCTAGTTCCAGGATGGCAGGATGCAGCCCCTGATGGCTGCCAAATCCTGGCTGGTTCCAGGATGCAGCCGGCAAGCAGGCAGGTTACTGTAGGGGTGGCCTACGTATCTGTAACGGGCGTTAATTAAAGCTTGTTACAAACACTGATCAGTGAGTAACGGGCTTCATTCGGAAAGCCCGTTACAAACATGCCAACAATGTAACGGGCAGTGTAAAAGCCCGTTACCAGTACTGACCGGTGGGCCCCGGGACCTGGCCTGTTCGTCGAGATATAGGAGACGCGGGTTGAAAGCACGCGTCTCCGATGTTGATTTCACAGTAACGGGCTTTGTTTTCATGCCCGTTACCAAAGTTCCCTATGGGCCCAGAGAAACAGCCATTTCACGTGACCGGTGACTAGTTGTGGTAACGGTCGTTGTTTGATGCCCGTTACGAATCCTAGATGTGCTGAGACGCGCGTGAAATAGACGCGTCTCATTTCGTCTAGACAGAGGAGACGCAGGTACACAGTAGGCGTCTCCGATATTGAGCTACTATAACGGGCTCTGTTTTGGTGCCCGTTACCAAAGTTCCCTGTGGGCCCAGAGAAACAACCATTTCACATGACCGGTGGCTAGTTGTGGTAACGGTCGTTGTTTGATGCCCGTTACGAATATGTGTTGTCAGTAACGGGCATCTGCCCGTTACCTTTCTTGGCTCATTTGTAACACTTGATCGGTAACGAGCGCTTTGCCCGTTACTAAAGGCCATCTATGCCCATTACCAAAGTGAGTTTTTCACGTAGTGTAATTCTGAAGTTTTGAATGCATGGTACCTCCTCCACTGACGGTACCCCCAACTATAGCCAACCTGATACCTCCTCAAGTGTTACCAAAGGTACCATATGGTACCTCGTTATAGCTAAACGCACCTTGCCCCATATAGTATATAACGAGATCAACATTTTAGTTATCTGCCCGAAATGTATATTGCCACATGTACCAACCAATATTTCTGCAAACTTCATACAAAATTCTAAAAATAAAAAATGGCATTTTAGTTGATGCAATAAACAGTAGGCATGAAGCATCATTGAAACTATAAATCAAAATACTAACAATTGACCTTTGGCGAACATCTCAGTAAGATTTGTGAAAAAATTGTCAAACACCAATGTACTAGTACATGGACAGTTACTCAATTAGTGATTAAAAATATTCAGGACTCAGATTTTTTACACCAACTCATCAGTCAAAAAATCATAGCTAGCAACAGCACAAGAGCAATACACATACAGCTACAGGGCATAGAGCATAGATATTGCCTCATGATATTGTATTTGTTGAACCATTATGCCTAGAAAATGGTAAATGCATCAGAACAAGCTAAAGTCGATGCAAAAATAGAGGAGCTGCTCAGGCCATGTGAGCTATAGAACCATGTGGAGGAGGCCATCAAATGTATCCCTTTCCAGATGGGTGGTCCCTGGAACAAGTTCTGTAACGAAAAACAAATAAATATGGTCAAAAAGGCTAACAAATCTGCTTGCTAAAAGTTTGAAAATGTTGAGTTCATTCGAGGACTCCCTTCAAGGATGTTCTTCATCTTCCCTCTGATTTCGATCCTCCATTATGGCTCCATTATGACACTTGATGCAGAGCTTGAAGTCAGGTTGTTAGAACCTTTCGGAGCAAACAGCACGCAAAGGCAGCTGCCGCAGCGCCTCTGCATCGACACCGGTCAGACCGGTGGGGTAGACCGGTCAGACCGGTAGCCGGAAGTTTCCGGCGGTAGACCTAGAACGTAGGCTCGGGAGGGACCCCGTCGGAGCTAGCGCACGTAGGGTTGCTCTAGGGTCGGCAAGGCCACCTAGAACGCCTTCAGACGTCGCGGAGACGAAGGAAGAACAGCCGATGGGGTTGGAAGAGGCTAGGGTTTGGAGATAAAAGTAAATACGAGACAAATAAAGGTAAATATGTTTGATCGATTGGATGATCCTCAATCGGCCGTGACCCCTCATATTTATTGGGGTGGGAGGACTTGCACTGCAAGGAATTCCTTTTACAAGTCTAATCCTATCAGGACTCCTTTTTGTAACTCGGACACGGGGGCACCGGTCAGACCGGTTGGGCACACTGGTCTGACCGGTGTGGCGTGCCGGACCGGCTACAGGAACCAGGACCGGTCAGACCGCCCTAAGGCACCGGCCAGACCGGTCCGTCCTGCCTGGTCGGCTATGTGCCAAATTTGAGTGTCAACATATGCCCCCTGTTTTTTGGCAAAAATTACGTGCCAAAAAATACTTTCCTAAACTAAAAAACAATTAGGACGATGTTTAACAAAACAACGGCCGTACACATATTTTACTCAAGTCGAGGATGACACCTGCTTCGGTCTCCACTCCTTCCGGGTCCGTGTTTACTTGGCTGGCTTCTCTTCAATCTGCTGCTCCATTGCTCCTCGCTTGCGTAGCCTTTGCAACCTCCTTTTTTGAGTGTGGGATAAGCCTGAGGGACACCACCTCTCCTGCATCTCCTTAGCATTTTGCTTGTTGCTATTCTCATCTTGCTTAATAGTAGTATACACATTATTTTTTACCAGATTGCTATTCCAAACAATCGGCCTTTGTAATGCATTATAATTTGAATATGCAATAGGATATTGAATGATATATGAATTCATGTACATACTACTATAATCAGCAGGTGAATAATAGCAAGGATAATACCAAGACGATAGCATAACAGATCCAACAAATGGATATTGTGAAAAGTTACCACATTGGTGATGAATACCTTTAGGTCTTGGTGGTGCTTTTACGCCCTTAGCACCGTTTGGCTGATTACTTTGATCCTTAATAGCTTCTTCCCTCTTATATTTGGCCAAGAGTTCATTAAAACTCGGTCTTGCTTTTTTCTTGGGCTTGGAGCATCTTGAACCTTTCTGGAGGCACCGGTCAGACCAGTCTGAACACCGGTCAGACCGGCCTGGGCACCGGTCAGACCGGTCGACGCAGTACCGGCCTCTTGATCTTGTCTTGCCCCCCAAGCGTTGAAGTAGCTGAAACCTTAGGGATCAACTCCAGAGGCTGCCTCTCGTCGTGTCTTTGCTCTCCAATGATCACATTCTTTCCTTTAGCGTTTTCGGCTTGATCCGGCCCAATAAGCATCTTAGGATTTGATAACTCAAGAGTATTAACAAAGGCACTATTAGGGAAAGGATTTTCGTCGACTTGTATCTCATGGAATTTCAAACGACCTTCATTAATGGCCGATTGTATTTGCCGACGAAAAGTATTATAATCATTGGTAGCATGAGAAAAAGAATTATTAAATTTACAATAAGCACGTCATTTTAGTTGATCAATAGGTGGTATAATGTGAGACATCTTAATTATACCCGACTTAAATAATTCATCAAATATTTTATCACACTTAGCCACATCAAAAGTAAATTTCATCTCATGCCGACTCTTATGAGCCGACTTAAGAGAAGCACAAGTATTTGCTTTATCATTAGGTAACCAAGTAAATTTAGCAGCACATACTTTTTTATTCTCATCGTCTGATGATTCATAATCTAGCATATGTATGTTAGGACGATCAGATTTGAGCCGAGTATCTTTGCTTCGGCTTTCATGAGCTAAAGCTCTTACTAGGACTTGGGCAACATCAATAAATTCATGACCTTCTATTTTTTCTTTAATATGGGATTGCAAACCATTAAAAGCTAATTCAACGAGATCCCTTAGATAACAAGATTATAACAACGGTTTTTGGTTTCTCTAAACCTCCTAATGTAACTAGTAACAGGTTCATCATGCTTTTGCTTAACTGATGTTAAATGACTCAATCTTAACTCATTATCTCTGCTATAAAAGTGATCATGAAATTTTTGTTTTAATTGTTCCCAAGTACGAATAGAGTTAACAGGTAATGAAGCAAACCATGAAAAAGCATTACCAGTTAAAGATAAAGAAAATAAACGCACTCTTATTTCCTCTATGGCACTAACTTCTCCTAGTTGAGCAAGATATTGACTAACATGCTCCCATGTAGTTTTGCTATCATCCCTATTAAACTTTACAAATTCAGGACAACGCCAACCAATAGGATAGGGAACCGAATCAAAACTAGAAGGATACGGTTTTCGATATGAAAGATTTTTATTGTTCACTTCTATCCCATAGTCATCTTTCATTTGTTTAGCAAGATTAGCATTAAACCTATCGATGACTTCCTGGATGGTGGTTGGCATTGGCGTAGTAGAAGCATTCGATTGCACCACATTTGGCTGCATGTATGAGCCAGAAGTGTTGTGTTGCAAACGGCTATTAACTTGGGGATTAGGTGCGTAACCATACCCAATGCCTGTTTCAAACGGAACCATAATTGGAATACCTTGAGCTACTAAAGTATTCCCACCGGATCGGCCAGAAGCGGCCTGAATGAGAGGAATAGTAACTATAGGTTCCAGAGACGAGGGAAAAGGCACCGTAGCGCCAGCACCGGTCTGACCGGTCGGACCCACCGGTCTGACCGGTCTGTTCTGACAAAACGGCAGCGGTGGTGATTGTCTCGCAAAATAATTCAATGGCATGCCATACTGAGGATTAATTATATGTGCAACCAATGAATTAATAGATGGGGTCTGAGGTGCTACAGTTTTAGAACCAGATGCAAAATTATCATCACCCTCTACCAGTTTACCTAGACTCTTACCTGCCATGTTTTGCATATTTTCAATCATTGATAAACGAAAGCTATCCATTACAGTAGTGAGATAATTGACCGTAACAAAAGAGGATGGAGACAACGATGTGCTAACATTTGGTGGTACCTCAAGTGGTGGAGTGTTGAAGGTGATGTCCTTGATCTTCTTCACCTTGCCTTCGCGATTCTTCTTCAAGTGCGACAAGTAGTGAAGTCGATCCTCTTCAGCCTTCTTCTTCATGCGCTCATCTAATTCTTGGAGATCTCGTTCGGCCTTTTTCTTCATGAAGTCCTCCATGGCTTGACGATCTTCAGGTGAGAGCTCTTCATCCGTGAAGTCAATGATGTTTCCCTTATTTATCTCACACTGAGACATGTCGCCGGAGTTAGATAGATCAGTTAAAATAGCTTGATCTTATTCCCCAGCAGAGTCGCCAATTTGTTGGCACCTTTTGGAGCCAACAGCACGCAAAGGCAGCTACCGCAGCTGTGACAACCCACCCAGGAAAATACCGTACTATCGCCTAAACCAATCTACTTTGGTCATTAAGCAATAATAAAGTATCATCCTTAACGATCCAACGTATTTTGCAAATAAAAACAATCTTGACAAGTTTTATTCAAAAACATGTGATTAAGATTGTTAATTAAACTCCGGTGCATATAATCGCTCTGGTACCAGCTGTGACAACCCGCCCAGGAAAATACCGTACTATCACCTAAACCAATCCACTTTGGTCATTAAGCAATAATAAAGTATCATCCCGTCGTTAGTTGCCGGGTTAACGCCCGGTAAATCACTTGGATATCACACAGAGGATCGAACATATGCATTAAAACTCACACGAAGGCGAGTCCAGAGTACAAACACAAATTAACTCCAAATTGTACCCCTAAGGGTTAATTATTACAAACCATTATTCCTGACATGATAAGTAAAGGTTCAGAGTTCGAAAACAGCGGAATAAAATCAACTAGCGCAACGATAAACATCATAGGAGGCCGTCCGTGATGCCATCACTCGTCGTCATCCACCCATTCCAGCTCCCAGCCGGGTGGAATCTCACCAGACCAGACAACACCTGCAACAACATTTTTAAAGCAAGGCTGAGTATACTAATACTCAGCAAGACTTAACCGTCAGGTGATAACTACATCACCAAACTCTAGACATGAGAGGCTTTTTGGCCGGTGGAGTTCTTTTGCTGAAAAGCAACAAAGAGTATGTCCTTACTTTCAATATTTTAGCACAAATTCTAGTTAATTACCATTTCTAAGTGTGCCAACTAATTCAATCAAGAATTGTACAATACAATTAATTCAAGCAATAATGTTCACAAAGTTCCATCAATAAGGGATATCATGGCCAGTTGATTAAGCAGTCTCAGATAACGGTGAGAGGCCGACAATCGATTGATTTATAACCTTGCAAGGTAAACCTAAACACACAGACAGGTTCCCTCACCAAGAGTTCACCCACCAGGCGGTTCCCGAAAGTCCTCGGCTTGGGATCGAATCTTACAGTCCCGGGTACACGGCTATCTGGCGTACCCCGCAAGGAACCCAGCTTCACACATGTACCCACCTCTTGGTAGCTAGCCGGGCAGGTGATTACTCAAGATTAGTAATAGTAAGTTCCCGCACCGTCTCATTAAGGTACTAGGCTTACCGGTCCCATTCCCGACAAGTGCTTAGTACGTTCAAAAGCTTAGCCCACGAAAGCCACTGGACCGGAGCCCAATCCCATGTTCTTACCACATGAGCAATCCATTTATAAAGATCTTATGATTCCAACATAAGAACCTATTCTCGCGAGTGACGAACATCACTCGACTTCTACCGGGTCCTATAGCATAGCAGCTATCGACCTAGCATACTAGTAAAAGAACATAGGTACCTAGGGATCATGCATCTAGGGTTTCAATTCAACTCCTGAAACGTAAATGCACAAACATAGCAAAGGTAATTGCATAATTTTAAAAGACAGGGTTAATGATCCGGGGCTTGCCTTCGCTGGCAATGTTGGCCTTGGGCCCTTCTGGACTTTGGTCCAGGTCCTGAGCTACGTCCACGTACTGCAGCTCACCGTCATCACCTCCTTCTCCTCCTTCCGGCACGAGCGTATAGCTACCGTCGGGAAGATCTACACGAGGATGCAAATGCAAGATTTAATTGACGGTTTTTGATTTAATTAATTACAAATAACATATGACAACCATGAGGTGCAATGGTTGACCACATTCACCTAGATAAACATACATTCAACATACTCTTCCAATAAAGGAACAATATGGGGTTCTTTATTGATTATTCTTTTTGATAGTGATTGTGTACATATTTAGGTAAATAAATTAATTTCATTTTTCACAAATAGCAAGGGTGTGTCACTTAGCTTCTTAGCATGATTTACATGACAACATAGGGTCATTAGGTGTGTGTTGGTGATTTTCTAATTTAATTTAATATTAAGCTTTAAATGGCTTCCATAGCTTTTATTCACAAATAAAATTTGTAAAATTCAGTGGGGTGTTTCTGAAGCACTAAAACCAAAACAAGGCCGCTGCACACAAGATTTCACATTCACATGGGCTATAAATTAATTACCACAAAAATAATAAAATCTAGCTACCAAAGCAAGATAAATGCATATGAAAATAAATTCACATCAAAATGATTCCAACTTTCTCTCACTGATTCTATGGCTCAAAACAAGACTAGGAAAACAACAAACATATCAATAGCTACTCTAGATCTTGAGCTATGCATTTACAAAGAAAATTAGGCATAAAACAAGATTAAATATTTCTAGGAGACATAAAATTGTGATTAATTCACCAGAGATGTATTTCGGCATAACAAGATCACATGCAGAAGTTGAGCACAAAAACTTATTTATTTTTGGCTACAAAAATCATTTGGACAGATTCAGCAGAAATACAAAACAATTCATAATAAACGATATACACTATAACTTTCTGCAATAGTTGGTACAGAAGGTAGGCATGGCATAACACACAACATATCCAAAATTTAGCTATAGATCACTTGTAGATTTTGAACTACAGCAGATCTAGGTTTAACTGATTTCTATTTTTCATGCAAAAACTATCACTTTAAAGTAGGGTCATGCTTTGTGGACGTTGTAGGGTTATTCACAGGGAAACCAACAAAATTGAGTTTGCATTTTTATGATTTTTCTACTATTTTCTACGAATTTTACAATAATCAGCCAAAAACAAACACTATTGAAGATTCACTATTTCAGGCAGGTCCCTGGAAAGATCCTAGGATTCACAGATATACCCTTTTCACTAACAAACAGGTCCATGAGCACAAGAACTTCACATCCATGCCCCTGGCGGCGGCGGCGAGTTCGCCGGCGGCGATATGGGGCCGGTCGTGGCAAACAAATAGACCGAGCGTGCGATTGGGCTCACCAGCGACCTATTGGTGGCGGATTGGGAGGCGGGGAGGTCACTGGTGACGGTGCGCGGTGGCGCTGGGCGGCAGCGGGCGCTGCGGCTTGAACACCGGCGAAGAGCGAGGCAGTGCGGAGCAACACGCGATGGCGCGAGCTCCAGCGGGGTCCAGGGGATGTGCTAGGGTGGTTGGGCGGCTCGGAAAGTGAGCCCAAGGGCGAGCTTGTCGGCGGCGGCTTCAATGGCGTCCGGCATCGGTGTGCTCGCGCGAGGAGAGGGACAGCGGCTCCTTTTATAGGCAAGCGAGGGACGCTAAGCTTTGCGGTTAAGGCTTCCTCGGCTATTAAGCCGCGGGTACGACGGCTCTCCCTCGACGTGCGTGCGTGGCAGGGGAGGAGCGACATCACGGGCACGCGTACGCGCTGCGTGGCCTGCGCAGCTCCCTGGCCGAGGCACCGTCTCGGGGCGCGCGCGGGAGGCTGACACCAGCGCCGGTCACGCACGGAGCCCCTGGCCGGCCGTGGTACGGCGGCGCACGACGGCGTGGCGGCGGCGACCCGTGGCGGCGCGCTCTGGAGTGCGGGAACGCGGTGGCACGGCACGACGTCGCGCGCGCGGCACGTCCCGGCGTGATTTCGTTTGGTTTGGCCCTGTTTGACCGGCTCAGACACGGGATTTTGCTATAGAACTGTACCAAGGCATAATTAGCAAAGTTGTAGATCAAATGATCCTCTACAACATTTACAAAGGTCGATGGGTGGTTTGGTGAACAGATTTTCCATAAACTGCTTGCCAATTTGAGGATTCTCTCGGCGCCTGTGAACAGGAGCTGCTGGCGTTGACCACAGTTTTACACCATTTTCCACTCCAAATTTCAAATGCCACCCAACATGAAAGTTGTGTCCCTTGAAAAACTGGACAACTTTAATATTGGGAGAATTTGAAGTGTTTAGGTGAGATTTGAAGAACGCGGCAAAAGTTCTAGAAGGACTAGGTGTGTCAAGGGGTTTGACTAGGGTTTTAGCTAGGGTTTGACCAAGCTTTGACCAAAGGTTGACCTTTAGGGGTTGTTGGTTAGGTTTTCGAGGTGATGACCCAGGTTGACCAAGGTTTGACTAGAGTCAACGCATTTGGCTCAGTCATTGGCACTAATGACGCTAATTAAAAACCTGGGGCGTCACAGCAGCGCCTCTGCGTCGACACCGGTCAGACCAGTCGCCGGAAGTTTCCGGCAGTAGACCTAGAACGCAGGCTCGGGAGGGACCCCGTCGGAGCTAGCGCACGTAGGGTTGCTCTAGAGTCGGCAAGGCCACCTAGAACGCCTTCAGACGTCGCGGAGACGAAGGAAGAACAGCAGATGGGGTTGGAAGAGGCTAGGGTTTGGAGATAAAAGTAAATACAAGACAAATAAAGGTAAATATGTTTGATCGATTGGATGATCCTCAATCGGCCGTGACCCCTCATATTTATTGGTGTGGAAGGACTTGCCCTGCAATGAATTCCTTTTACAAGTCTAATCCTATCAGGACTCCTTTTTGTAACTCGGACACGGGGGCACCGGTCAGACCGGTTGGGCACACCGGTCTGACCGGTGTGGCGTGCTGGACCGGCTACAGGAACCAGGACCGGTCAGACCGCCCTAAGGCACCGGTCAGACCGGTCCGTCCTGCCTGGTCGGCTAGGTGCCAGATTTGAGTGTCAACACAGGTGAACACGCAATATAAGCATACTCATAATAGTATGCGATTATACATGTATCACTTTCACATATCCTTATGCTCGATTAGGTCATCCCACATAAATTAAATTGATGCTTCAACCAAGCTCCTACAGGTTAGAAAGTGCATCAAGCAGAGAATTTCAGAGAAAGCAAGTTAACAAAATGATAATTTTAGAATTTCAGAGGAAGCTAAATTTTGTAAAATGATAATTTCAGAGGAAGCTCCTACATGTTAAATTACTTTGCAATGATTACACTCACTATTGCACTTTTAATATCATCAGTATGTACATATCACAACTTGTACCACACTATAGTGGTACGTAAACCTCATTGAGCCAAAATCAACACACTTTATTGACATTTTCCTATATCAATTTTATCACGACCTGTAAAATGATATAGTGGCACACAAACCTCATACAAACAAAAACATCATTCTAAGCTACTTTTACCCTCGTGCAAACAAACAAATCTGATGGTACCAATCTTCTAACCTGTTTACTTTGATGAAGCTAAACAAAGGAGGCAAAACTAGCATGACTTTACTTCAAAAAAAAAAACTAGTATGACTTGCTTCTATGCAAACCAAACACATTCCATCCAGATTGCTTTACCAGCCCCAAAATGATAGAAACTGTATAAAACACTAGATTGTTGTACCTCTTAATTTTGTATTGAAACCAATAGAACATCAACTGCAGAGAAAGAGGAAAGGTAGACTGATTGCCTAATGCCGAATCAATAGCACAGTGCTTTTTGTTGATCTGAACCTGCAGAGGCCAACATCAAAGAAAACATATAAACAGGAATGACATGATCTTCTCAGTTTGAACTGAAGAAAAAAACATGTACATAACCTATGGTATTTGCCATGGCCACATGAGACAACACAACTATGCACCTGTTTTTGGTGTGAGATGTGAGATGGAAGCAATTCCATGATTTATTTATTTATTAAACATTCAGAGAGGTAGAGGACATGAAGCCGGTAACTACGTATGGAATACTCAAATAAAGCTATAGTTTCAAGCAAATCCAAACAGCTGCACCTGCCACATCTCATCTCTGTCTCTGTTCCATCACCACGAGCAAGAAAACTCATCCCATCTCAATAGGCAAAAACAAAAACAAACGATTGCCCTCCGACCTTGCAGAGCAGATGGGCAAGCACAAGATGCTCTATTTCAAACGGAATGAAAACGAATCCAATGACAAGATAAGGAGAGGAGATGCAAGAACGAGATGAGGCGTTGTGCAGACTTGGAGGCACCTAGTGGGAGCTCAGGTAGCCCAAGATTCAACGCTTCCTAGGCGTCTGGACCCTTAGGTCCACGTGGCTCGCACCGCGCGCACAGGGGGGCACCGCAGGGTTGAGCCGTGCCACCGCCGCCGCCGCCTGGCACTGCACATACGTCAGCCACGCGCCGCTGCTTGCTCGATGTCTGAGACAGCAACGGTAGTGCCGCCGGTCAGGCCGTCTCGACGCCCTTTGTGCGCGCCATGCCCTACGTCACCGGTGGCCAGGCGGGGAGGATGGCCAGGCACGGGCGGATCTAGATCTAAACGTCGAAGCAAAGAGAGCGGGGGACGGCGGGACGGGAGGAGGAAGGGGGATTTTTTCAAATGTTTTTGAACAGGGAAGCTCGAGAGGCCTGATTTTATTATGTACCCGAATGCGTAACGTATGTATGGGAAAGTACAGTACAGCATCCATGTACCGTATCGACATGACCTCAAAGTAGACACGGGACCTCACACACAAATCCCACGACTACCTTGGACGGTCAGGATAGATACCCTTGCAACTACACGGAGTTCAGAATCTTCATCCGGTGTGGATCCTTTTATACAAAGCAAACGCAATTTCAGCCATCTGTTCGCTGATGAACGGTCTAAAAAAATTGGGCTGTTTGGGCCTAAACGGGCGAGTTACATTTCTCCCCTGCTTAACTTTTTTCTTTTTCTTTTTTCATTTCTTTGCAATAAGAAAATAATTACAATTTGAACTATGTGTACCTCCAATAGGATTGGAAAAATTTCAAAACAATCATATCTAGGCTTCTATGGTCCATTCTAGGCCACATCTAGGAGATTGACGAAAAATTCAATTGACTTGTAGGGAAAACTCGAACATGTTGTAAAATAATGTTAATAATACTTAAATTTGTTCAAAACATTCTAAAAATTGACATGAAACCATATTTTAAGCATATAATGCTCCTATAAAAAATTCAGATGGTTTTACTAAAGTGAGATTATAGATGTTCACAAGTAGTAACATCTCTCACATAGTTTCTTATAACTATACTCAAACCTTTGAAGTCTAAACACCTCATAACATTGCTGAAGTCGTATGCACCTAAAAGTCACAATCTTATTTTAGTCTTAGTGCGATGAAATATGAAGTTACACTACCACTTGTTGTGCAAAGATGTTTCTTTCTATTTTTTTAAACACCTAAATAACACACCCTTTCAAATAACTCAAAATTTAGTTGTCTTAAATACCACCATCCATTTTTCACATGTAGCAAACAACAAATAAGTTGTAATCTAGGAGTTTCAGAATTTTTGGAATATATTTGCTATTTTCTATCATTTAATTGAATTTCTGCGTGCTTACCAAAAGTAATTCCAAGTTGACTTATGTGTACCTCCAATAAGACTGGAAAATTTTCACAACAATCATATTTAGGCTTCTATGTTTGAAGCTAGGCCATGTTTTGGAGATTGATGAGAAATGCAATTTGAGTTATAAGGAACATTCAAACTTTTATATCAAAAGTACAACATAATAATCACAATAATATTTGAATTTGGTCAAAAAATTCTACAAATTGGCATAACAATATGTTTTTGATACACAATCTTTCCATAAAAAATTTAAGTGGTTTCAAGGAAGTGACGACATACAGTGCTCACAAATGGATACATCTCTAACATAGTTTCTAATAACTCAACACAAACTTTGAGATTTAAGTGGCGATTTACATTTTCAAAGTCGTATGCATCTCAAACTTGGCTACAACCTTATGTTTATCATAACATTAGAAAATATGAAGTTATACATCTTCAAAAAAGTTGTTTTTTCTATTTTTAAATACCTAATTAAGGCACTTTTATGAAGTAACTTGAAAAGTAATTACCTTATATACCCCACATACATTTTTAACATATAAAAGACAATATTTAAGTTTGCTTCTAGGAGTTTCAAGATTTTTTTAATATATTTGCTATTTTCTGTCATTTACTTGAATTTCTGCGTGCTTATCAAAAGTAATTCCAAGTTAACCTATGTGTACGTCCAATAAGACTGAAAAAATCACAAAAATCATATTTAAGCTTCCATGTTCCATTCTAGGCCATGTTTTGGAGATTGATGAGAAATTCAATTTGAGTTCTAAGGAACATTCAAACTTTTATCTCAAAAATACAACATAATAATTACTATAATATCTAAATTTGGTCAGAAAATTCTTCAAATTGGCATAACAGCATGTTTTTGGTCCACAATCTGGCCATAAAAATTTTAAGTGGTTTCAAGGAAGTAGGACCAGACATTGTTCACAAAAGGATACATCCCTCTTATAGTTACCTAAAATTCAAAGTCAAACTTTGAGATTTGAATACCTCATAACAATTTTCGACTTGTATGCATCTAAATTTTGGACACAACCTTATGTTGACCATAACATTAGAAATTATAAAGCTAAATTAGTAATTTTTATGCACAAGCATCTATTTATATTCTCTACATAAATGGATGGAAACAAGCCATATGAATAAGATTAAAGAAACAATAACCGACTTATAAAACAACACAATAAAATGAAAGAACGTGATTTTAGAAAAATTTGGGAAAAAGAAACACTAAATTTGGAGTTCATATGAAAGAGAAAAACCAAATACAACTTTTAATTCAGGATTAAAAAGAGAAAGATGAACCCTATAGGTGTTCTTCATATCTGTACATTTTGGATATAAAATGCAACCCTAACCAACAAGTGTTTAAAGTATATATAAATAAAATTCTGCTAACAAGCACAACTCGACTTGTAGCTCAGTGGTAACATATCTTCTTCCCAACCCGCAGGTCGTGGGTTCGAGCCCCCCTTCTGCCCCATTTTTGCACCCAATTATATTGGCGCCGGTGGACTGCTGGCAAAGCGTGGGCTGTTCCTAGCGTGGCGTCCGGAGGCCTATTGGGCCTATTTGTGTTATTTGTCTAGGAGCCGGAGGCCTACAGGGCCAAGCGTGGGCCGTTTCAAGCGTGGGGTGAGGTGGCGTCCGGCTGCTGAGGTGGCGTCCAGGGTGTGAGGTGGCGGAATCATATTCAGAAGAGTTGAAGATCATTGTGCATAAGACAACTTGTAGCTCAATGGTTTATACCTTTGCTAGGTGTTCAAGAGGTTGTGAGTTCAAGTCTATCACCCTCCTTATTTTTTCTGTTTTTTAATTTAATTTTTCAATTTTTCCTATCCGTAATATGATAATTTTTTATTTACTGATCGCGACGAATCTGCTCAAACGTCGTAGCGTTGTGGGCCGAATTGCGACGAATTTAACAAATTGTCGTGATGTTTTGGACTTCAATATCCATCAATGCACATCTGTGATGAAAAATAGGAATACGTCATAGAATCGTGACGAATTTAACAAATCGTCGCAATGTTTTGGCTTCAATATCCATCAATGCGTCATAGATGCAGTGCTCTTCGTGATGTTTTCTGAAAACGTCACGAAGAGTGCGTCACAGATTAAATAGTTTCTTGTAGTGAGATGATGAACACCCCAATGGGAAGATATGCCTCAAAAATTTCGTCCTCTAACTCCCTACAACTCCCGGAATCGCGAATCTTGGCCAAGAACACTATGAACTAGGGTTCATCCGAAAATCAACGAATTGAAGGCTAAATCAAGCGTTTGAGGGGTCAAGATCATCCACAAAGAGGCACAAAGCACCGACTCATGATCCCCTCAAAGAAATCCAGAGAGAAACACCCCCAAATCGACGAATTGAGCGACGAACAAAAATCCTCCAAAAAGACCCCGAAAATCAAAGAAAAAGAAAAACGCTGGGAGCAAAAGATTTGGCACGAGATTGAGAAGGAAGACTTCACTATGAATATCTTAGCCAAATCCGGTTACAAGCCACTCAGAAGAAACACAAATATTGGATGGCAAAAAGCTCAAACAAAGAGCCAACTCTCTCCTCTCACCTTCTCCCAAAAGCACCCAAAATGAAAGAGCACTCCCACCTACAAGCAAAAGAGATGGCTGAAATTCAGCCACTCCTCTTATATATAGGTACTCCGGAAAATGACCGAAGTACCCCTACACTAAGAGTTACAACACAAGCCCTCACAGGGGCATTTTCATCAACGCATGAAGTTCTCCATCGGACGGCCGCGCATCCATCGGGCCTTCGCGTCCTCCCAACGCAAGCACCTTGATCATGGCGTGTGTCGCCCGCTTCGAAGCTTCTCGACGCGCCCGGATCCCATCTCCGCTCGCCGAGCCTTCAGTCTTGGCTTTGTGGAGCAACCAAGGAACCCGACGATTTTGTGGTGAACCGCCGCAAACCCTCGCGGACTCGGTGTAGCCTCCACACCAAGCTCCTCTTGACTCGGCAGCCATGTCGTCCCGGCTCGGTGTTGGTTTTGTGGCCAAACCAACAAACCGTCGTGCTCAGCTTCGTAGATTAAATGAGGAACCCGACGGTTTTCTGGTGAACCGTCGAAAACCCCGCATGCAAAGCACAGCCTCACCTCGCCAAGCATCGGGCCCGCCAAGCCTTTCACCTCTGGCTCCCGGATGGTCTACTCGGTCTTGCCCCGTTCAATGACTCAGCCGCTACCTTGCACCAGCTCCATGTTCACGACTTCGTCTTGCTTTTTCTTGCCACCGTGCGGCCCGCACTTGATCCCGTCGACCACCGGGTCCCTTGAACCAAGCCTACTTGTCTCTCCACTCCTCGGTGGTCACATAGACATAGACCTTTTTGCGCTTGGGCTTCGCCTGCACCACGCAAGTCAAGCTGCAACCTGCACCTGCAATACTCGGCCAAGAGTCAGTCCACACCACGTTGTCAATCACTCATCACACCAAGGAGCAACCATCCACCGGTCCTCGGATGCTCCGGTCCTCAATCTCCCCCTTGATGAGTGCATTAACAACACACATAGTCACCAATTCATAAGAGAAAGAAAAAGGAAAGAAACGAACAAAAAATCACAAACAAGTGATCAAAAAGCCAAAGAGCCAAAACGAGATCACTTGAGAGAACAAATTTCGGTCCCCTAAGGCAAGGGCAATGGCTCAACACAACCGAGACAAAATACTCCAAACTGCCGACTCCTCAAGATGAGGCAAAAGGGCTCGACACCATCAACAAAAGAGCAAAGCACAAAGCAAATTCAGGTAACACAAAGAGCTCCCAAAGAATGCAAGCTCCCCCTGAACAAATGCGTGCAAACTCAAGTTCTTCCCCTGAACTGAGTATCCCTCTTTTTCTCCCCCTTTATGTAAAGACTCTCCCTTACAAAATGCATATCTTCCCCTTGATATGAAGTGGGTGCACATTTCTCCCCCTTGTTGGTAATGCATGAATTAAGTCTACAAATGCAAGTATGTGCTTCTCAAATAGACAAAGAGCACTACAACATGCTAGAAATGAGACATAGAACAAGCATGATAGCCACATATTCCGTACAAGCATCACCAACAAGAGAGCAAAGACATGTATACATATGACATGGCTAGCAACAAATTGAAGCATTTTTCAACAAAAATTCCCTCTCATGAGCATAGGACCTCAACATGGCCAAAATGAGCATAAACAACATATAGCTCACAAACTTCATGCAAGGTCATCAGATCTTATCAAAAGGTCATCATAAACACCTACAAACTACCTCGTGTCATGTCAAAGCCACCGAGCCATGTGTCTACTTCTAAACATGAGACTTCTCAATGGTTGACATCATGCAATGGTTTAGCATCCAAGATAAGGAATTTAAAGCACATATGACGTGGAGGCATATTTTTCAAGCATAGGCATTTCAACATACCAAATTAATTTGCAAGATTAAGCATGGTACATGAAGTGTCTTTGCGGCAAAAAGAAGCTTAGGCTTCTCCACAAGATAAAATGCAGGCGAAACATTCATGATGACAAACAGGTCTTTGACCCCAAATGAAAAGAGCATGATACCCAAGCACAAATTAAGCAAGATATAGCCATTTGCGCACAAAATGAACAAGTAAGGTATTCAACTCACAAGAGAGGATCACATTTAGCATTTTCACAAAATATAGCCATTTCACAAGCATACACATCCAAAGCTTGTCAAGAGCATAGCTACACATCAAAAGAGCTCACAAGCATGATCATAAGTTCATATCCAACATATCATGGTGATCAATGTATATGAGAGAAGCACATCCTCCAAAGCATATGATGCAAATGCAGTCTATGATACAAAGATGCTGAAAATGATATGTGACACGAATGGACCATGCAAGATGCATATGTATATGAGATGCCCAATCTGAACTAAAAAAGGCAAAAGAGCATAAAACTCACAGGCTCCCCCTAAACACATGTCCTAGGGCCAAAGAGCATACAAAGCTCACCCTAACCACAAGTGATAAAGAAAAGAGCAACGAGTACACCAAGCTCACAAGCTCCCCCTAAGCAAATGCACTAGGGCCAAAGAGCATACAAAGCTCACCCTAAACACATGCGAAAGAGAAAAGAGCACAAAGAAGCCAGGTGGCTTTCAAAAGCACAAGAAGAAGGGAAAACTCACTATACATGTGTACAAAGGCTTTCAAAAGCCATCCAAAGCGGTGTGGAGAACCATCTTGTCTTGATCACCTCACGGGCCAAAGATTAAGTACCATCGAGCTCATGTTCTCCAACTGTGTCTCCATACCTACACATAAGGAGACAAAGAAGACTGAGCCTTGGATCACAAAGGGTTAGCAAGCACATACCTGGGAATCCAATACTTGGTCACACGGGTAAGAGATGAACTCAACTTATCAAGTGGGTTACCATGATGCAAATGCCGGTTTGAATGAAAAGGATTTCGAACACTCTTAGAATCATGCCTCAAAGGAGCAACTCGCAAAGAAAACTAAATGCTACCATAAGAAAAAAAGGCAAAGATCCTTCGAGGTTGTAGGATAAGAACAAACACGAACACCACGAGAAACACGTCGTGGACCAACACAAGAAGCACTAGAAGCATGTCCACGAGCATGGTCTAACTCACTAGGAAGAGTGTCATAAAACCCGTCGACAAAATGTGCCTTCTTAGGCTCACAAGTGTTCATGCCATGAGAAGGGCTATGAACAATCAAAAGCCTAGAAGCACAAGCTCGCCGCATTTTCCTTGCACGGCGGTAGCAAAAGCTCTCTTGATGCCCATCCTTCCCACAAAGAGAGCAATGGTACAAAGGCCTATCAAGAGGCACGGTCCGAGTGGACGAATCACCATTCTCTTGTAAGTGAAAAGTCCCTTGGGACTTAGAGCAAGAAGCATCAACCCCAACACTCGACTTGGTGACCACATTAGAATCACATGTGCCATGAGAAAGGCTACGTGGCTTCTTAAAAGCTTTGGCACGCACACGTCGCTCGTGCTTGACACGGCGAAAGAAAAACTCCACTGTATGCCCATCTTTCTTGCAAAAGGTGCAATGGAACTTTGGTTTGGAAGTATGAGTTCCAAAGAAATGAGAAGCACCCTTGCCATTCGAATCACCTTGGGTAACACTGGAAGAAGCCACAAGCTTAGGAGTAGATATGGGAGAGCTATCCAAAGCACTAGCACACTTGCCACCATCCAAAGACTCATGCTTAAGAGAAGAAGTCAACTCGAGTTGAGAAGAAGCTATTTTGCAAGCATCAACATCGAGTGACAAGAAAAGCGAGAATCCAAACCCATGGCACAAAGACTCTTGCACCTTGTGCGCAAAACCTCATTTTCAGATTTAAGGCGCTCACAAGTACCACATGTCATATTTCTTAAATTATCGATTTCCTCTTCATTGCATTTAGCATATGTGGTACGCAAGAGTTCATTTTCTTTCTCAAGGTTGGCACTCATCTCATCATGCTCAACCAACTTGGCGCTCATATCCTCGCGCATCTTTTTCGAAGCCAAAACTTCACTTTCCAAATCAATGCATGAGGTGCAAATGAAATCATATGAACAAGCAACATCATTTACATCTATCAAAGCATCGACCTTATCACAAGAAGTATGGAAAGCATCCTCAATAAGCAACAAAGAGCACTTGCTACAAGGCATGGATTTCATATCACAAATTTCATCCCTAGCATGCTCAAGTTCATCTACACATGTGGTGTGAGTCAATTTTAGTTCATTTATTTCAGCAAGCAAAGACTCACAAGAAACACATGGCAATGAAGCACTTGTCTCCAACAAAGCAATCTTACTTCTAGCCACATCAAGATTAATATCCAAATCAACACAAGAGTTGCACGGCATAGAAGCATTAGTTTTCAACAAGTCAATTTCAGATTCCAAGTTAGCAAGAGATGATATCAATTCGTCATTCTCAAAATCAAGATTATCGCATGCTCTTCTAAGAGCTTCAACATGCTTATTGCGACAACTAGTTTCATGTTTTAGCTTCTCATTTTCAGCACACAAGGCATCACAAGATTTGCATGGCAAAGGAGAGTTCTTAAGCTCAACAAGCATCTCGCCATAAGCACAAAGACGAGTGAGCAAACAAGTGATACCTTGGGAGAGCTTCACTTTGCTTCTCTTGATAAGCTTGTCTTGGAGATCATCTTCTTGAGCCACTAAAAGCCACATCAACACCATTGCTTCATTATCTTTCTTCAACTCCTCATACTTCCATCTCCACTTGTGGTCATCTCCCGATGCAAACATCACATCGATCTCTGAAGACAAAGACACACAAGAAGAAGTGCTTGGTGCCATACTCAAAGCACCGATTAGGATTAGTTGAAAGTAAGCTCAAGGTGCGCAAACCAAAGTCAGGAGCAAAAGCACCCTTTTCTCTGTCGTCCTATGGATCACAAGGCCGGTTAAGGTGGAGTGATCCATAACCAAGCTCTGATACCAATTGAAGGACCGGAATGGCGACCAGAGAGAGGGGGGAGTGAATGGGAGTCGAAAAAATTCTTTCTCAAAAGAACTAGGCCTAAGTCCCAATCACTACTCCGGGAGTCGCACACAATCAAGCGGAAGCACACACAAACCTCTCTCGAGACCTTAGGAACAAAGCTTGAAATGCTAGGAAGCAAAGCGGAAGCAAGCACAAAAGAGCTCGAGCAACATAGAGGAAGGCTGAGACCTACCGGGTCATCTGGCCACAAACTTCCGGGTCACCCTGAGGCATCCAGTGCTGCACCGGGTCACCCGGCCACAAGTGTCCGGATCACCTGGGACATCATAGAAAACTGCTCGCGAGTTCGCCCCAAACTTTCGATCGATGGATCTCCCAAACCACTTGGAGTCTTGAGATGAAACTTTGGGGAGATGATGAACAACCCAAGGGGAAGATATGCCTCAAAAATTTCGTCCTCTAACTTCCTACAACTCCCGGAATCGTGAATCTTGGCCAAGAACACTATGAACTAGAGTTCATCCAAAAATCAATGAATCGAAGGCCAAATCCGGCGTTTGAGGGGTCAAGATCATCCACAAACCCATGATCCCCTCAATGAAATCCGGAGAGAAACACCCTCAAATCGACGAATTGAGCGACGAACAAAAATCCTCCAAAAAGACCACAAAAATCACAGAAAAAGAAAAACGTCGGGAGCAAAGGATTTGGCACGAGATTGAGAAGGAAGATTTCACTATGAATATCTTAGCCAAATCCGGTTACAAGCCACTCACAAGAAACACAAATCTTGGATGACAAAAAGCTCAAACAAAGACCCAACTCTCTCCTCTCACCTTCTCTCCCAAAAGCACCCAAAAATGAAAGAGCACTCCCACCTACAAGCCAAAGAGATGTCTGAAATTCAGCCACTCCTCCTATATATAGGTCCTCCAGAAAATGACTGAAGTGCCCCTACACTAGGAGTTACAACACAAGCCCTCACAGGGGCATTTTCGTCGACACATGAAGTTCTCCATCGAACGGCCGCGCATCCATCGGACCTTCGCATCCTCCCAACGTAAGCATGAAGGGCCGAATAGGCGACCAGAGAGGGGGAAGTGAATGGGAGCCGATAAAAAATCTTCTCCAAGGAGAGAACCCGGCCTATGCCCCGATTACCACTCGGATCACTCGCACACACAAGAGCGGCTCTAAACTAGGCACACGTAGGCCTACAAGTCCTAGAGACAACCCACGAATCAAGAAGAAGAAGCACAAGACAAGAATCGAGTCACTCGAGCATAGCTGCAGAAACCCAGGAGGACTGTCCGGCTGTTACGGGCGGATCGTCTGCAAGGCTTGGGCGGACTGTCCGCACGGACGGGTCGGACTGTCCGAAAAAGCCAACCGAGCCACCAGTGACGCACCTTGAAAAATCGGACTGTCCGCGAGGGACCCGCGTACTGTCCGCCACGACACGGACCGTCCGACACTCAAGTACGGACCGTCCGCAAACCTCTTGCCACCAAAAACTCATGAACCAACGGATCGAAACACAGGCACGCAAGAACTCATGAAGAACTTGAAGAACACACGGCGAACAGAGTGGGTGCGGACAGTCTGCCACCACCACACGGACCGTCCGCCTTTCACGCAGAACACAACCCGAACCACCCGCGAAGTCAATTCCAACTTCCAATCGACGAATCTCCCAAACCACTGGATGGGTTGAGCCCAAATTTTGGGTAGATGAGAAGCGTCTCCAAGAGAAGCTATGCCCAAAAGCTTGGAGCCTCAAATCAATCAAAACGTCGGGAATCGCCAAACATCCGAGCTCAAGCCACCACCTTGGGTTCCAACCAAAACTTGCGAATCGAAGGCCAATCCCGGCGTTTGAGGAGTCAACATCATACACAAAGATGCACAAGACATTCACCCATGATCTCCTCAAAGAAATTCGAGAGAAAACGACCTAGAAATCGACGAACAAGAATCGAACCGAAAAGCTCTGCAAAAGGCACAAAAACCTAGTCTGGAATTTAGAAGGAGATAGAGTTTGCTCGAGGAATTGGCACAAGATTTGTGAGACGATTTCACTCTGAATATTCATGCCATGTTGGATTACAAGCCACTCCAAGAATCACAAATCTTGGATGGCAAAAAGCTCAAACAAAGAGTCCCTCACACCTTTCACCCTCTCTCCCCAAGAGCACCCCAAAATGAAAGAGCACTCCCACCACTAGCCAAAGAGTTGGCTGAAAATTCAGCCACTCCTCCTATATATAGGCCCTCCGGAAATGACCAAAGTGCCCCTATACTAGGAATTACAACACAAGCCCTCACAGGGGCATATTGGTCAACACACGAAGTTCTCCATCGGACAACCGTGCATCCACCGGGCCTTCGCGTCCTCCCGACGCAAGCACCTCGATCATGCCACGTGTCGCCCGCTTCAAAGCTTCTCAGCACGCCCGGATCCCGTCTCCGCCCGCTGAGCCTCCGGTCTTGGTTTTGTGGCTCAACCAAGGAACCCCGACGGTTTTGTGGTTGAGAGCCTGTGTGGTTCGAGGACCGGTGGATGGTCGCTTCCCGGTGTGATGAGTGATTGACAACGTTGTGTCGACTGAGTCTTGGCTAAGTATTGCAGGTGCAGGTTGCGACTTTGAGGACTGGAGTGTCCGAGGACCGGTGGATGGTCGCTCCTGGCTGTGATGAGTGATTGACAACGTGGTGTGGACTGACTCTTGGACGAGTATTGCATGTGCAGGTTGCGGCTTGACTCATGTTGGTGTAGGTGAAGAGCGTGTGCGAAAGGTCTTAGCCTTGCAGGGCCTCCGAGGAGTGGAGAGACAAGTAGGCTCGGCTCGAGGGACCCGGTGGCCAACGGGGTCAAGTGCGGGCCGCATGGTGGCAAGAAAAGCAAGACGAAGTCATCGACGGGAGCCGGTGCAGGGTAGCGGCTCACGACCGAAGTCTGCACGCGGGGTTTGTGGCAGTTCACCACAATACCATCGGGTTACTTAGTTGAGCCACAAAACCAAAACCGGAGGCTCGGCGGGCGGAGATGGGATCCGGGCGCGCCGAGAAGCTTCGATGCCGGCGGACACATGGCGGGATCGCAGGGCTTGCGTCGGGAGGACGCGGACTGCGGCAAAGGCATGACCGTGCAACGAAGAGGAGTGCTACTACTTGACCATATTGCCCCTGAGGGGATTGTATCTTAAGTTTAAGTGCTAGGGGTAGCTTGGTCATTTGCCCAACCCAGAGGGACTCACATATATAGCTCTAGGGTTTCTGGGCAAATCATCCTTCTGGACTGCTTCTCATTTCCCTGCTCCATAGGTTTAGATTTTCTTCAAGTTTTTGTAGAGAATCTGATCTCCGAGTGTATGGAAGCATTCATGGTTGCGTTGATTTCCTTCATGTAGCTTGTGTGATTTTCGTTTATTTTTCGAGCTATTTTCATTGGATTTTCGTGCGTGCCTTGTTCCTTCGATTTTGAGGTGTTTGGGTTCAGATTTGTTGGTGGGGATCATGGATAGATGTCTTGTGCATCTTTGTGCTTGATCTTGACCCCCCAATCTCCGGATTTGGCCTCCGATTGATGGATTTCGGTTGGAACCCTAGCTTTTTGGTAGAGCTTGTTTGCGATTCGATTCCCGGCGATTTAGTTCATTTGAGGTCTCAAATTTTGGGGTATAGCATCTCCTAGGGACGCTTCACATCTCCCCCAAATCTTGCCTCAAGAGCTCAAGCCGTTTGGGAGATCCATGGATGGATAGGAGAGGCTGACCTCTCATTTTCGAGCTCGGACTGCTATGTCCGCACCTGGCGGACCGTCCGTGCCGGTCGGCAGACCGTCCGCGAGGAGCCTGGTAGCCGACTGTTCGTCGTGTTCTTCGCCAGTTCTGTCCGCCCGGGGTTGCCAGACTGTCCGCGCGGGTCAGACCATCCGCGGGTAGGCTACGGACCGTCCGATTTTCGAGGTGCAGTACTGGAGGTTCGGGGTTGATTTTCGGACCGTCCGCGCCCTTCCTGCGGACCGTCCGCCCCCTCTGTGCAGACCGTCCGCCCCAACCCTCGCAGATCGGCTAAGTCCTTTGCTTCTTGACTTGCGGTTCTGTGTTGCTTTGAGTTGGGGTTTGTTCCTAGGGTTGGTAGGTCCGTCGTGACTACACGACCTTGGTAAACTCGTGTGGAAATCCTTGGTTTTGAATTTGGGGCATAGGCCGAGTTCAACCTTCGGGAAGAATTTTTATCGGCTCCCATTCACTCCCCCCTCTCTGGTCGCCTAATCGGCCCTTCAATTGGTATCAGAGCCGGTTACAGATCTTTGTGATTCTAACCAGTCTAAGATCCAAAGATGGTGTACCAGGAATGGGGTTCGGGTCCTCCACACTTTGATGGTAAGAATTACTAGATGTGGCAGAGGCGGATGGCTGCTTTCCTCCGCGGCAAGGGTCAGATCCTTTGGGATGTCACGGTGAACACAGCTTATGTTCATCCGATGAACTTCCTAGCTCCAGGATCGAGGGATATGTTCGACGCCAACAACAAGGCGGTCGACTACTTGTTTCGTGCTCTGTGTCAATCTGAATTCGATCGGGTTCAGATAGAGGACTTGGCTTGTAGGATTTGGGAGTAGTTGAAGAATGCTCATGCTGGAAATGCTCAGGTTCAGGCTCGGTTGTTTGCGACCTACCGGAGAGAGTACGAGAACTTCACTCATCTCCCCGGTGAGTCCATTGATAGCATGTTCCAGCGGTTCACGGTGATTGTGAACAACATGTGGGCTAATGTGGCCGTGCTCCCGTACGATGATCATGACAGGGTTGTGAAGCTCCTGCATTTTCTGGATCGTACCATGTGGAGTGAGAAGGTCGAGGCCATTCTTGAGTCGGAGAAGTATGAGACCCTCATGGTGGACGAGCTGTTCTCCAAGCTCAATTCGTCCAAGGTGGACCGTGGGGTGCGAGCAAGGATCGAGAACCCGACTGACCCTCATAGTCTGGCTCTCGTTTCTGGACCAAGGACTAACGCTAAAATGTCTTTGAGACAGTTCTCTTTGTCTTGTCTTGTGTCCATGCCAGATGAGGAGTTTGACGTGCTAGGCGAGGAGGATCTCGCGTTGCTGAGCAGGCGGTTCGAGCGCATGTACACGAACCGGAAGAATGCTCGGAGGAGCTCGGGCATGTGCTACCGGTGCGGGAAGCACGGGCACTTTATCGCTGAGTGCCTGGAAGCCATGGAGGTCAAACCCGAGCACAAGCACTGTCCGAGGACCGACCACAAGCTCCGCTCGAGGGACGACCACAAGGGCAAGAACAAGTCCGAGTGGAGGCCGAGGAGGAGTGGTGGTCACAAGAAGAAGGAGCGAGCGATGGTTCCCGGAGCAAGCGACATCGACTCGAGCTCTTGCTATCATCGAGCTCAAGTGATGAAGATGAGAACCGGCACAAGGACAACTTGGACTCCGACTCTGAGGATGAGGTAAACAATGATCCATCCTTCTTTGTAGCGGAGAATGCTAGGTTGAATGACTTGCTTGACAACCGTGATGATGTGCTTAGAAAGACCAACAAGGAGAAGAGGGAGTATAGGTCTTTGCTTGGAGAGGCTAAGGAGAAGGTGGTTGAGCTAGAGTCTTTGCTTGTTGATGCTAGGGCTCAAATAGATTCTCTTAAGTCTACTCCTATTGTGATCGATGAACCTGAATGCACTGATTGTTCCACTTTTCTTGGTGATTTGACTGTGCTTAAGGAAAAGTATGCCTCCAAGGTCGAGGAACTAGATGTGCTTAGGATTGAGCTAGATGAGATGAAATCTAGGCCCTCCTTGCTTGGTGCTTGCACTTCTTGTCCTGTTTTGCATGAGAAACTAGATGAATCGGTTGCTTATGCTAGATCTCTAGAAGCTGCTTTGAAAGCTCCTATTCCCACATCATGCACTACTTGTGAAATGAATGCTGTGAAGAATTTGGAGCTTGCACACTATGTTGATTGTTTGTAGGATGAGAATGATGAGTTGAGGAAGATGATGGGTTGGTTGTCTGGTCATGAGCCTCATCTCAGGATGATGATTGAGGCATACAAGCGCTATGATGGGCAAACGCTTGGGGTAGATAAGGTTGGTGAGGGAAGTGGTGAGAATGAGGGGAAGATCGGAGATATCCCAGAACCACCAAAAACCTACCACAAAAATGCCTATGCTCCTAAGCAAAACCCACTTTGGAACCGACTAGACACAACCCCGGCTCCACCCGTGTTTCCTCCACACACAGACAACTTCCAGAAACCCATCAAGTTCAAGAGTGACTTGGGAAATGAGTTCTTTGGGAAGAAGGGAGAGAAACCGAGTAAGGAGAAGCCAGAGCCCAAAGAGAGCCCAAAACCAAAGCCAAAACCAAAACCCTTCCATTGTGACCATTGTGGGAGGGATAGGCACCTAGCGGAGTTTTGCTTCAGGAGGAAGCGTGAGGAGAGGTTTGCTAGGGAGATGGCAAACAAGGACAGGTACCGCCCTTCTCGTGGTGTGCCTGAGCCTAGGATGGTGCCAAGGGGCAAGGGTGTGGTGCGTACCATTTACCCTCGAGAGAGGCGTGAGTTTGTGCCTCGTGGTGAGCCACCACATAGAGAAGGTGGTAGGCGTGTTGGGTTTGGGCGTGGTGAGTTTGCTGGACGTTCCTTCGCTCGTGGCCAATACGATTATGGGGGGAACGATCACAGTTTTAGGTCCCAGAGGAGCTACGGGCCACGGTCTCCTCCTCGTGGTACGCGTAGTCCTCCAAGGGGACGTGTGGGTGTTCCACCTAGGGGAGATAGGATGGATTTTGCTAACCCCACTTTTGAGCAAATGGCACGGCACTGGTTTGATTCATTTTGTACTAACCCCAGTGCTGAGTCGTTTGCTCACTCTCGCTCTCGTTTTTTATTTACAGGTGGGAGGCTTGGAGGGCTTTTGGTTGATCGACTCCGGTTGCTCTCGACACATGACCGGTGATCGAAGGTGGTTCTCCAGCCTCACCCCGGTGATGACCAAAGAGTACATCACTTTTGGGGACAATGGGAAAGGTAGAGTGCTTTCAGTGGGCACAGTGAAGGTGAGCGAGTCTGTGATTCTTAGGCGTGTTTCTCTTGTTAAGTCTTTGGGGTACAATCTTCTTTTGGTTTCCCAGCTTCTTGATGAGGGTTTTGAGGTTCATTTCAAAATGGGCGCTTCGCATGTCTTGGATCCTCGAGGTGATCTTGTGTGCACGATCATCCCCGAGGGTCAGATTTTCAGAGCCGATTTTTCTCAATGTGTCGGCTCTTCTCGTTGTTTGGTTGCTGGTGTTTCGGTGGAGCTTTGGAAATGGCATAGGAGACTAGGTCACTTGAGTTTTGACTTGTTGTCACACTTGAGTGGGCTAGGTTTGGTCCGAGGATTTCCTAAGTTGAAATACCAAAAGGACTTGGTATGTGCTCCGTGTAGGCATGGTAAGATGGTCGCCGCCTCTCACCCGCCTCTGACATCCGTTATGACAGAGAGGCCATGCGAGCTATTCCATATGGACTTGGTTGGTCCAGCTCGTGTGTGCTGGTGATAGTGGACGACAATTCTCGCTATGCTTGGGTCTTCTTTTTGGCTGACAAGGGGGAGACGTTTGGTTTTGTGCGGGATCTAATCTTGAGGTTGAAGAATGAGAGGAATGGAGATGCCATTCGAGCTATCTGTAGCGACAATGGCTCTGAATTTAAAAACTCTCGTTTCGAAACCTTTTGTCGTGATTTGGGTCTCGAACATTAATTCTCTTCTCCCTATGTGGCTTGTCAGAATGGTGTGGTTGAAAGGAAAAATTGTTACCTTTGTGAGATGGCTCGGACGATGCTTGATGAGCATAGGACTCCGAGGAGATATTGGGCTGAGGCGGTGAATACCGCGTGCCATATTGGGAACCTGTTGGCACTTCTTACGTCGTCACTAGATTTGCAACGGCGCTAGAAAGCCTGTTGGTAACTACACGATCACAGATAAATCTGCAAGCACACGGATACCGTTGTAGCTTTCACCGGGAGTATTCCAAGGTATCAATTTCCACGGGGAACGAGAAATGTAGAGAACCTGAACTAATTCGTCCGGAGGATATGGTGATGAAGGATAGAAAGGCAAGGGTAGATTTCGGGTAGAGAGGGGATAGCTAATGAAGTTTGGGACTCGTGAGGGTCACGGATAGAATCAAGGCACAACTTGTCGCTCGTCGGGGCCAGAGGGAAAAGTGCCACAGAAAGGGATGAGAAGGGGGCTCTGATGTCGTAACTCCTACTCGCCAGAACTAACGTGGTGGACTACAGAGCCCGTCTGAAGCTGTCACCTCCCTAGGGTACCACAACTATTCTGTTGAACCGGGTAAGCATTCCAAGGTACCGGAAAGTCTAGACACCGCGTCTACACTAACCAAGCACTACTTTACCCCACGCTAGAGCAAAGCAATCACGATAAGTAGAAACTACTTAAACCACAATCGAGGAACCTAAGAGCGAACAATGAAATGACTTGAGACTTAGTTACTCACGAATCCGAACTTACAAAGTATCCCGGGTGTGGACGACCGAAGTAGTACCGCACCCGCAGAGGTACAAGAGGAAGACCGACTCCGGCTTCTACTCCAACACTCAACTCTCTCACCCTACTCTCTGAATGCTAACTTCGGGAGGGCTCCGCCACTTGCTTCTAATCACTTGTGTTGTTCCACGGGGTGCCTGGCTCAATTTATAGCCCTAATAGGTCGGTGGCTGCAGGAGGGGGTACTTGTAGGCGAGAGGGAGCTGTAGTGCCCGGCAAGGAGGTGCAGCCGTATCTCCAGGTGCGGCCGGCCTTGTGATTTCCACCGCCTTCGATCGTGCGTCTGTGATTTGGTCCCTGAGGTGGTTAGAAGACGGTTGTGGGTCGGTTTGCTGAGGGAAGGGGGTGCGGCCAGTCCTCCTGGTGCGGCTGGCCCTGGGCCCTCGTGTCATTCACTCCGGATCATGCTCTTGTGTGTAGATGAAGTCTTGGACGTTGCCCCACATCGGTTGCTTACTGGTTTGTGGGTTCATGGGTCCAAGTGAGGCTAATCTCGACCTCTGGATCGAACCGACCTTCTTCCTTCGATCAGGATCGTTCGCCGCTGTGTTCCCTTGAGTGACCGAGGCCTGGTAGCACGTTCGGGTGAGTTGGGCAGGTGCGGCGGGCCTAAGTGGTGCGGCCGGCCCTGGTGATGCGGCCGGCCCTACCTCCTGGCCCCAGTGCATCTCTCCTGTGGTTTGTTTGATTGATCCAACACGATCGTGACGAGTTTAGTCTTTTGGGAGCCGGTGCATGGAACTATACTTGGTGGGAGCCTGCTTAGTGGTGCAAGGTAGGGGCGGCCGTAACAGTAGGTGCGGCCGTGCCTACCATATGTGGCTCAGTGCTCCGGAATTGCCCCCTAATCTTGATCCTGCAGATAAAAACTCAACACAACTCGTGGAACCTTGTTAGCACCTAAAACATGCATGAAATTCGTTATAAAGCGCTACCGTAGCTGAGATGTTGACGGTCAAAAGTTTGTCATAAGGACCGTCAACAAACTCCCCCACGCTAGACTTTTGCTCGTCCTCGAGCAAAGCCTAGTCTTGAAAGGTGGATCGGACATTGCTTCATGTTACACCCCTGTAAGTACTAGAGCACAATTCCATGCCCTACTGGCTATTTGAAAGTATTGGTGCCAAAGAAACTTTGCCTTGCTTACCTGTGGGGCTTGTAACTTTTCACCTTGCCTTCGGAGGTTGAAGAGTAGAACGGTTTTGACTTTGCATCACTCACTCTTCTCTTTTTCTGGATTCTATCTCGGAGTTTTTGAAATTTTTTTTTGCAAAGAGAGACAAAGTTCCTCGGATGGTTCCCTCAATCACTCAAGTGGTGTTTGTTACCTCACCAAAGGCTTTTGAATGAGCCTCAACTTCCTACTCTATGGCTTTATGTGGAGCTTTGGGTAGGATAAGCATGAGACTCACTTGTGCCACATAATGTTGTTGAGCCAAAGACCGGATCCAATAAGAAACTAGTCATCCAACTTGATCGAGATGTGCAAATGTGTGGAATACTTTTTCTTGGTTTTCTAGATACTCCTTGTTTTGAGATTCTCCTCTTGCTTTTGGAGGGGGGTCATGCTTCATATATTTTTTTCCTATACTCTTTGATTGGAGCACATTTTTTCTATGCTTCTTTGAGCATTTATTTTTTCTCTTTTTTTTCAATGACCCCTCTCTCCTTTTGCAAGAAGAGAAATCTCTTTGGAACTTGGAGTATTTATTTTTGGGTGGATGGATGGCATGTTTTGCGTAACTCCCGTTGTAGGAGTTAGCATGTATATGTAGGTGTACGTGATCTCGATCATGGAAGCATGAAAAGATTCTACCAAGGGTCACAACAATTTGGCAAAACTCAATGGGTCACAAGCAAGCATATGTAGAAGGTTTAACTTTGATAGCAACATATGGCTTTGGTAGGTGATATGACCATTGAGGAACTTGTCTTGTTTTATTTTCAAAAGAAATTCATCCGAGATTTTCACCATACTATGAGATAGAGCAAGGTCAACATTATCTAACCATATCATACTAGCCAACACCCTAGGTTTGGTCATAAGCATTTGCTTCCCACAAAGGTTTAATTCAGGCTCATGTTTCGAAGAGAACCAACAGATTCATCAAGCCTATAGAGTATAAAATTGTATACTAGGTTCTTGCAAGGGTTTAACATAGCAATTATTCCTCATTTCCAAAGTAAGGATGGGTAGGCAAAATTTTCAAAAGCATGATGATGCAGTTTTGATACTAAGCAAGGTAAATAGGATAACCATAAGATAACATCACGAGATGAGTTAGGGATTCAAACCAGCATGACTCGGCATGAAGGTGTTCGGTTCGTGCAAAGATGACAGGTGCGGCTGGCCCACCCAAATCTTGTGTCGTGCTTCGTGAGCTGTCTCTGGTGCACCTCGGTTACCTGCACGTCGTTGGTTTCGCATTTGTGTGACAAAGGTAGGTGCGGCCGACCCTACCTCCTTTCGTATTTTCCTGCGCACTCGTAAACCGGGTGAAATAACATTCTCTGGCTGGCTCAAATCACCAGCCAGAGCAGCAGATTAACCAGAGATTTAAAGGTATTCAAAGCGTTTGCAGCATCTCTTTATTCAAGCAAACCTAAACGAATTAAAGCAAACAAGTGTTTTGAAAAAAAACAAAACTAACACACACGAAAGGAAACGATACTAACGAGATGCTATGCGGATCCTACGCTTAGAGATCTAAGCTAAAACGCAGTCGTAGAGATCCGGACGCCCTAATTCCTTCAACGGGCGTCTGAACTTGCTGCAGATGGCTTTGCGGAGAATTTCCATCTTGTCATCCATATCCATCCGCCCGAGCTCGGCCTCGGCTATGCGCTCCTCCAGCAAGTTGTTCTTCATTTTCAGCTCGGCGATCTCATTGCGAAGACCCTCGTAAGGATCCTCGTCCTCGGAATCCTCATCTGAATCTTCAAACTGGCCAGGAGGACCGCGGATTGGTGGAGGCTTGCGGTGGCGCATCCCACTAGTGGGGGTGGAGAAGATGGATTCATCGGACTCCAAATCATCCCTATCCAACCGAGGGATCAACTGCTTCTCATACCCACAGGGAATGTTGCGCCCAACGATCTTGTATTTCCCCTCTGTTGGGGGCTTAAAGAATTCTGCCCCGGCTGTCTTTATGGTGAAGATGTTCTCTCTTGGCGACCCGTTGAAGAGTCGCCTGGAGATTGGCGTCTCCGGCTCCTTTAGCTTCAACTGGCCCGTTGTAGGGCGTGCCGGTGATTCTGAACGTCGGGGTTTTCCTTTCCTGATCGTTCTCCTGGGGGACAAGGACCTCCTGTGCACGTCGGCCGGGCTGGCCGAACGGGCCAGGTGCGGCCGGACCTGGGTGGTGCGCCCGGTCCTATCCCCTCCTAGGGTTGTCTCCTGAGATGCCTGAGCAAGGGCCAGGGACCCTTGGCGCGGCGAGTTTTGGCTTGATCCCACCCCGGAACCTCCTGTGAGCGCTTTCGAGGACGCACCGCCAGGGGTAGTGGGTGCCAACATCTTTCAGAGGTTGCTAGGGCCATCACCACCCATGGTGTGCTAGGAGATGGCGAGAAGGCAAGGGTTTTTGGAAAGGAGATTGGTTTCTGGGGAGGAACTCGTTACGCGAGGATTTCACGGGTTATCTGGATAGCACAAGGGGAGATACTAGATACCCTAGCTCACGCGCAGCCGAGGGCCAAATGGGGGAGGTGCGGCCGGCCCACTAGGTGCGGCCGGCCCTAGCCTATTCCCCCAAAAGGCTGGCTTCGTGGCAACTAAGAAAGGAGAGCAAAAAGAAACAGGAAAACAAACAAGAAAACACTCTATATACACCAGACAAGCAAGACTTTAATCATTCCAAGTTAGTGACCTCGATAACATCAAATTCTTCGAGGTTAGGCATGTTTGGTTCAAGGAAGATTTTAAGTCTTTGCCCATTTACTTTAAAGGTGTTTCCGTCTGAATCCTGTAGGGTTACGGCCCCATGCGAAGCAGAATTTAAAACCATGAAAGGGCCGTCCCATTTACTTCTAAGCTTTCCACGACCAAAAAGTTTAAAGCGAGATTTGAAGAGTAGTACCTTATCTCCCGGTTCAAAAGACTTCTTCTTGATCCTCTTGTCGTGCCACCTCTTGGTTTTTTCCTTATACATCTTTGCATTGTGATATGCTTTCTCCCTCCATTCCTCGAGTTCACCCAATTGCATTTGTCTTTTGATTCCGGCGGTGGGAAGATCCATATGCCACTTCTTGATGGCCCAATGTGATTTGTACTCCAATTCTACAGGTAAATGGCATGTCTTCCCATAGACCAATTGGTAGGGTGTCATACCAATGGGAGTTTTGTATGCCGTACGATATGCCCACAATGTTTCGGGAAGTTTCTCTTTCCATCCTCTTCCCATCTCGTGGGCAGTCTTCTGAAGGATGTTCTTGATTTGCTTGTTTGATGTTTCAACTTGGCCACTTGTTTGGGGATGATACGGGGTAGCGACTCGGTGCTCTACTCCTTGAGTTTTCAAGTATTTTCTGAGGTTCCCATCAGTGAAGTGCGATCCCCCGTCACTGATGACTACCTTTGGTACTCCGAATCTGGGGAATATTATGTCGTGGAACATTTTCTTTGAGCTTCGAGCAGCTGCTGTATGACAGGGTATTGCTTCTACCCATTTTGACACATAATCCACTGCCACTAGTATGTATTCACAATTCCTGACATCGGAAAAGGTCCCATGTAGTCAATCCCCCAGACATCGAAGATTTCAACTTGAAGATTGGTGGTGAGGGGCATGGCATCTCTTTTACTAATGTTACCATGTTTCTGACATCTTGGGCACCTTCTCACAAAATCCTTGGCATCCTGGTACATAGTGGGACAAAAGAAACCACACTGCCAAACTTTTGCATTGGTACGGAATGCTCCATAGTGTCCTCCATATTCTGACGAGTGACACCTTTCTAAGATGCCGTTCACTTCCCATGGTGGTACGCAACGTCGGAGGAGACCGTCTGTGCATATGTGGAATAGATAGGGCTCGTCCCACATATGGAGTCTACTCTCGTATATCAACTTCCTCTTATCTCCTCCGGGTGGCACATATCCTGATGCCATAAAATTGACAATGTCTGCATACCACGGATCTTTGTTGTCTACTCTGAGGAGTGTATCGTCCCTCAAGAAATCATTGATTCGCAGCGATGAATCATGCTCTAGATGAAGCCTTGATAAGTGATCTGCTACTGAATTTTCCACTCCTGGTTTATCCTTGATTTCTATGTCAAACTCTTGGAGTAGTAGAATCCATCGGATTAATCTTGGCTTTGCATCTTTCTTCGTGAGGAGGTACTTGAGAGCGGCGTGATCTGTAAAGACAATCACCTTGGCCCCCACTAGGTAGGACCTAAACTTGTCTATTGCAAAAACCACGGCTTGGAGCTCTTTTTCGGTGGTAGCATATTTCAGCTGAGCACCATTGAGAGTCTTCCTAGCATAGGCTATAGTATGGTGTTTCTTGTCCTTAGTTTGTCCTAGGACCGCCCCAACGGCATAATCGCTAGCATCGCACATGATCTCAAAAGGCAAACTCCAATCAGGAGGTTGGATAATTGGGGCTGAGATCAAGGCTTTCTTGAGGGTATGGAATGCAATAAGGCATTCTTCATCGAAAACGAAGGGGACATCCTTGGCTAAGAGTTTGGTCAAGGGACGGGCAATTTCCGAGAAGTTTTTGATGAATCTACAGTAGAATCCTGCGTGGCCTAGGAAACTACGGATGCCCTTGACATTGGCCGAAGGTGGAAGTTGTTCAATAACTTCTATCTTAGCTCTATCCACCTCTATCCCTCATTCGGACACCCTGTGTCTGAGAACAATCCCTTCTCTTACCATGAAATGGCACTTTTCCCAGTTGAGGACAAGATCCTTCTCGGCACACCTTCTAAGAACTTTATCAAGATTCTTAAGGCATTCCGGGAAGGTCTTTCCATAAACCGAGAAATCGTCCATGAATACTTCCATGATTTGTTCGATCATATCCGAGAAGATTGACATCATGCAACGTTGAAAAGAGGCTGGAGCATTACATAGCCCAAAGGACATTCGCCGGTAGGCGTAACTTCCGTAAGGGCATGTAAAAGTGGTTTTATCTTGGTCATCGGGATGGATAGGAATTTGGTGATAACCAGAATAACCGTCTAGGAAGCAAAAGAAGGAATGCTTCGCTAACCGTTCCAACATCTCATCAATGAAAGGAAGGGGAAAGTGGTCTTTCTTGGTGGCCTTGTTAAGCTTCCGATAATCTATGCACATACGCCACCTTGTGACGGTGCGCTAAGGGATGAGCTCATTCTTATCATTGCGCACCACCGTCATGCCTCCCTTCTTGGGCACAACTTGAACGGGGCTAACCCATTCACTATTGGGTACCGGGTAGATAATCCCGGCATGAAGGAGTTTCAAAACTTCCTTTTTCACTACCTCCCTCATGTTGTTGTTGAGTCGACGTTGAGGTTCTCTTGAAGGGGTTGCGTCGGGTTCGATGGGAATCCTATGTGTGCAAAGAGTGGGGCTAATTCCCTTGAGATCTTGAAGAGAGTATCCTAGTACTGATCGATGGGTTTCAAGAACAGTGATGAGCTGCTGAGTTTCCACCTCAGATATCTTATCACTGATGATCACTGGAGTTTCTCGATTCCCATGGAGAAATGCGTACTTTAATCCCAGAGGAAGAGGTTTGAGCTCTATTGGCGGCCGCTCCGGTTTCTCGGTTGGGTCTAGTTTAAACGAGACTGGGGCCTCATCCTCCTCCGTGAAGAACGAGATTTCCTCTTCAAAGTTTGGTTGAGCTAGCTCTGCTAGGGAAGCGGTCATTACTTCCTCGAGTAGATCTGGTTGGGGTTCAGCTTCTACGGGGGTGTTTTCGGTTCTAAGATAAGACACCAGTAGGAAGTCATCACCGATCTTTAGCTCCAACTCTGGTTTCCTCGGAGATTGCTCTAAGATTTTCATGATAGGTCTACCGATAATGATTGAATGGGTGTGATGACAAGGTAGGTCAAAGAGATGAAAATCGAGATAGAGCTCGTGTTCTGTAAATTTTACGGGAATCACCCGAAGAAAGCCATGGCAGCCTAATGTCTCTCCTGAAGGGATGTTAAGGAGTTTTGAAGATCTTGAGAGAGAAGACCCGGCTGATAGGGATTTTGCTAAGGATGAACTGATAATGTTGACCCCTAGGCTAGGTTCATACCTGACATCATGCTTATTTCCCATGAGTCCACACCTAGTGTGCCTCACTTTGGTTGGGAGTTTTATGACATCGGTCGAGGCTTCCGCCTCATCCAACCATTCTCTACTCATGATGGCCGAAAGATTTGAAATGAGCCTAAAATGCTCAGCTCGTTCCTCTGAGCAAGAGATAGGAATTTCCGGCTCCTCTTGTGCTTTTGGTCTCTCTATTCTTTGGTAATTCCAAGTATTCCCAAAGTCAGCAAATAGCTCATCGTAAAACTCGTAGATGAAATCGCACGAGGGGTCGTCAAACTCTCTATATGGTTGAAATGGTTCATCTGTCAACCATGTTTTTGTTAGAGGAGTGGCTATGAAGCTTTGCTCTCGGACCATAGCTATGAAGTCGGGACGTAGCTCATAGCTAGATGTTTTGATAGGATGTGATGACGGTGGGGGCTCCAAATGGTCACCCATTGGAGTGGAAAAATCGAAAAGAGTTGGATCGGAATCCATGTGATAATGGGTTGATACACGGACGAACTGGGTTCAGAATCAAAACAGCTACCGTTCCCCGGCAACGGCGCCAGAAAGCTTGTTGGCACTTCTTATGTCGTCACTAGATTTGAAATAGCGCTAGAAAGCCTGTTGGTAACTACACGATCACAGATAAATCCGCAAGCGCATGGATACCGCTGTAGTTTTCACCCGGGAGAATTCCAAGGTATCGATTTCCACGGGGAACGATAAGTGTAGAGAACCTGAACTAATTCGTCCGGAGGATATGGTGACGAAGGATAGAAAGGCAAGGGTAGATTTCAGGTAGAGAGGGGATAGCTAATGAAGTTTGGGACTCGTGAGAGTCATGGATAGAATCAAGGCACAACTTGTCACTCGTCGGGGCCAGAGGGAAAAGAGCCACAGAAAGGGATGAGAAGGGGGCTCTGATGTCGTAACTCCTACTCGCCGGAACTAACGTGGTGGACTACAGAGCCCGTCCGGAGCTGTCACCTCCCTAGGGTACCACAACTATTCCGTTGAACCGGGTAAGCATTCCAAGGTACCAGAAAGTCTAGACACCGCGTCTACACTAACCAAGCACTACTTTACCCCGCGCTAGAGCAAAGCAATCACGATAAGTAGAAACTACTTAAACCACAATCGAGGAACCTAAGAAAGAACAATGAAAAGACTTGAGACTTAGTTACTCATGAATCCGAACTTACAAAGTATCCCGGGTGTGGACGACCGAAGTAGTACCGCACCCGCCGAGGTACAAGAGGAAGACCGACTCTGGCTTCTACTCCAACACTCAACTCTCTCACCGTACTCTCTGAATGCTAACTTCTGGAGGGCTCCGCCACTTGCTTCTAATCACTTGTGTTGTTCCACGGGGTGCCTGGCTCAATTTATAGCCCCAATAGGTCGGTGGCTGCAGGAGGGGGTACTTGTAGGAGAGAGGGAGTTGCAGTGCCCGGCAAGGAGGTGCGGCCGTATCTCCAGGTGCGGCCGGCCCTGTGATTTCCACCGCCTTCGATCGTGCGTTTGTGATTTAGTCCCTGAGGCGGTTAGAAGGCAATTGTGGGTCGGTTTGCTGAGGGAAGGAGGTGCGGCCGGTCCTCCTGGTGCGGCTGGCCCTGGGCCCTCGTGTCATTCACTCCGGATCATGCTCTTGTGTGTAGATGAAGTCTTGGACGTTGCCCCACGTCGGTTGCTCACTAGTTTGTGGGTCCATGGGTCCAAGTGAGGCTAATCTCGACCTCTGGATTGAACCGACCTTCTTCCTTCGATCAGGATTGTTCGCCGTTGTGTTCCCTTGAGTGACTGAGGCCTGGTAGCACGTTCAGGCGAGTTGGGCAGGTGCGGCCGGCCTAAGTGGTGCGGCCGGCCCTGGAGGTTCGGCCGGCCCTGGTAATGTGGCCGACCCTGCCTCCTGGCCCCGGTGCATCTCTCCTGTGGTTTGTTTGATTGATCCAACACGATCGTGATGAGTTTAGTCTTTTGGGAGACGGTGCATGGAACTATACTTGGTGGGAGCCTGCTTAGTGGTGCAAGGTAGGGCCGACCGTACCACTAGGTGCGGCCGTGCCTACAATATGTGGCTCAGTGCTCCGAAATTGCCCCCTAATCTTTATCCTGCAGATAAAAACTCAACACAACTCGTGGAATCTTGGTAGCACCTAAAACATGCATGAAATTCGTTATAAAGCACTACCGTAGCTGAGATGTTGACGGTCAAAAGTTTGTCGTAAGGACCGTCAACAGAACCGGATTTTTCTTAGGGCCTTCTTGAACAAGATGTGCTATGAGCTCATGCACAGGCGAGCACCTAGGGTGAGCCATTTCAGGGCTTTTGATTGTCGGTGCTTGATTCTCAAGAATGGTAGGCTTGATAAGCTTGAGTCGAGGTCTTCCGATGGGATCTTTTTGGGTTATGTGAGTCATTCTCGAGCATTCCATGTGCTCAACCTTGATACTAACCTAGTCATGGAAACTTGCGAGGTTACCTTCGACGAGACCCAGCCATGCAGTTCGTCTGTTTTTGAGTGTGCAGGTGACGACGAGATTGGCAAGAAGATCTTTGAGGACGAAGAGGATGATGCTGGAGAGGATGATGGTGATGATGAAGCTCCAGCCATGCATGTACCCTCTACTTCCACTACGACGACTACAGTGCAGGATGGTCCAGCCCCTACACCGACTACGATCCAGCAAGATCAAGTGGAAGCTGCAGCTGAGGGGGAGGTTGTCTCCAGGTGAGAGGCACCGAGGCGCGTTCAAGTTGATCATCCTCCCTCAAGAATCATCAGCGACATCAATGAACGTACAACACGGTCAAGGTCCAGGAATGTTTCTCACTTTGCTCATTCGGCTTTTGTTGCTACCTTTGAGCCGAAAGACATTGGGCACTCCCTTTCTGATCCTAATTGGGTGAACGCAATGCATGAGGAGTTAGAGAACTTTGAGAGAAACCAAGTTTGGGAGTTGGTAGAGCCACCACCACATTGCAAACCTATCGGGACAAAATGGGTGTGGAAGAACAAAGAGGGTGAGAATGGTGAGGTGGTGAGAAACAAATCGAGGTTGGTTGCTCAGGGTTATAGTCAGAAGGAGAGGATAGACTATGAGGAGACATTTGCTCCTATAGCCCGTTTGGAGGCAATTAGGATCCTTCTAGCCTTTTCCGTGGCGAAAGGGTTCAAATTGTACCAAATGGATGTGAAGAGTGCCTTCTTGAATGGGTTTTTAGAAGAGGTTCATGTGAAGCAACCACCGGGCTTTGAGAGTGCTGAGTTTCCTCACCGGGTGTATAGGCTGAGGAAGGCGTTGTATGGGCAGAAACAAGCTCCTTGTGCTTGGTATGGCCGTTTGAGGGGGTTCTTGTTCAGCAAGGGGTTTGAGATGGGCAAGGTTGATAAGACTCTTTTTCTCCTCAGGCAGGACGATGATATCCTAATTGTTCAGGTGTACGTGGATGATATTGTCTTTGGCGGCTCGTCTCACTCTTTGGTTGCGAGGTTTGCAGAGGACATCAGCAAAGAATTCGAGATGTCTATGATGGGAGAATTGCAGTTCTTTCTCGGGCTTCAGATCAAGCAGGCGAAGGAGGGAACCTTTGTGCATCAAGCCAAGTACACTAAGAACATCCTCAAGAAGTTCAAGATGGACGACTCGAAGCCCCTGTCGACACCGATGAGTACGACTACAGCATTGCATGCGGACGAGGACGGAGAGCCCGTGGACCAGAAGGAGTACCGGAGCATGATCGGCTCCCTCTTGTACTTGACGGTGACGAGGCCGAACATTCAGTTTTCTGTGTGTCTGTGCACTCATTTTCAGGCGTCGCTGAGGACTTCACATCGGCAGGCCGTCAAGCGGATCTTCAGGTATCTTCGATACACTCCTGAGCTCGGTCTTTGGTACTCGGCGTCCTCTTCTCTTTCGCAGGGTTTTCGGATGCCGACTTTGCAGGGTGTCGAGTCGATAGGAAGTTGACTTCGGGGACGTGCCAGTTTTTGTGATCTTCGCTTGTTTCTTGGTCTTCTCGCAAACAATCTAGTGTAGCTCAGTCTACCACGGAAGCCGAGTATGTTGCTACCGCTAGTTGTTGCTCACAGTTGCTTTGGATCACATACACACTGAGTGACTTTGGTGAGGAGTGTACCCATGTTCCTCTCATGTGTGATAGCACGAGTGCCATTAGTGTTGCCAAAAACCCCGTGCTCCACTCCAGAACCAAACATATAGAGGTGAGGTACCACTTCCTGAGAGACAATGTTGAGAAGGGAAACATAGACCTCATCCATGTGCCAACCGAAAAGCAGCTTGCCGATATCCTAACCAAGCCTTTGGACCAAGCTACAGTTGCCCGTTTGCGAGGGGATCTTGGTGTTGTTTTTCCTTTTTGAGCTTTGGTTGGGGGGTTTGATGTACATACTTATGTTGCATTTTCATTTATGTATCATATCATGCTTGCATCTTTGTATCATAGACTGCATATGTATCATATGAGATGTGCTTCTCCTATATACTTGGATCACCATGATGTGCTGGATATGAGATTATGGCTCTGCTAGTGATGCTCATATGATGGATAGCGATGCTATAGATAGCTTTGGGATGTATATGCTTGTGAATGGCTTTCTTTTGTAAAAATGCTATATATGATCCTCTCTTATGAGTTGAATGCCTTTCATGTTAAATTTGTGCACTTATGGCTATACCTTGCTTAATTTGTGCTTGGAATCATGTTCTTCTCATTTCGGGTAAAAGACCCATCTATCATCATGAATGTTTAGCCTACATGCTACCTTGTGGAGAAGCCTAAGCTTCTTTTTGCCGCAAAGGCACTTCATGTACCATGCTTAATTTGCAAATCTTGAAATTGGTATATGAAATGCTTGTGCTTGAAAAAATCTGTTTCCATGTCATGTATGCTGTAAATTCCTTATCTTGGGTGCTAAACCGTTGCATGATGTTCACCGTTGAGAAGTCTCACATTTAGAAGTGGACACATGGCTCGGTTGCTTTGACATGACATGAGATAGCTTGTAGGTGTTTGTGATGATCTTGTGATGAGAATTTGTGACCTTGCATGAAGTCTGTGAGGGAAATTTTTGTGAAAAATGCTTTATGTCTATCATGGCTATGTCACATGCTTATATGTCCCTATCTATCTTGTCGGCGATGCTTGTACTAAATTTGTGGCTATCTTGCTTGTCTATGTCTCAATTTAGCATGTTGTAGTGCTCTTTGTCTATTTGAGAAGCACATGCTTGCATTTGTAGACTTGATTCATGCATTACCAACAAGGGGGAGGAATAGTACCCAATTCTTGTTTTGGGGAGAAAGTTGCATCTAGGGGGAGTTTTGCATCAAGTGGGAGAAAAATTTTGAGAAATGCATTTGTTCAGAGCTTGCATTCATGTGCTTTTGAGCTCTTTGCGCCTGATTTTAGTTGTGCTCTTTTGCCGATGGTGTCGAGCCCTTTTGCCTCACCTTGAGGAGTCGGCAATTGTGGAGCATTTTATCTCGGTTGTGTTGAGCCGTTGCCCTTGTCTTAGGGGACCGAGATTTTCTCTCTCAAGTGATCACGTTTTGGCTTTTGTTTGGCTTTTGATCACTTGTTTGAGTTTTTCAGTTGTTTCTTTTCTTTTTCTCTTTTCTCTGAATTGGTTACTTCTGTGTGTTGTCAATGCACTCATCAAGGGGGAGATTGAGGACCGAAGCATCCGAGGACCGGTGGATGGTCGCTCCTGGCTGTGATGAGTGATTGACAACGTGGTGTGGACTGACTCTTGGCCGAGTATTGCAGGTGCAGGTTGCGGCTTGACTCATGTTGGTGCAGGTGAAGAGCGGGCGCGAAAGGTCTTAGCCTTGTGGGGCCTTCGAGGAGTGGAGAGACAAGTAGGCTCGGCTCGAGGGACCCGGTGGCCAGCGGGGTCAAGTGCGGGCCGCATGGTGGCAAGAGAAGCAAGACGAAGTCATCGACGGGAGCCGGTGCAGGGTAGCGGCTCACGACCGGAGTCTGCACGTGGGGTTTACGGCGGTTCACCACAAAACCGTCGGGTTACTTGGTTGAGCCACAAAACCAAGACCGGAGGCTCGGCGGGTGGAGACGGGATCCGGGTGCGCCGAGAAGCTTCGACGCCGGCGGACACGTGGTGGGATCGCAGGGCTTGCGTCGGGAGGACGTGGACTGCGGCAAAGGCGTGGCCGTGCGATGAAGAGGAGTGCTACTTGACCATATTGCCCCTGAGGGGATTGTATCTTAAGTTTAAGTGCTAGGGGTAGCTTGGTCATTGGCCCAACCTAGAGGGACTCATATATATAGCTCTAGGGTTTCTGGGCAAATCATCCTTCTGGACTGCTTCTCATTTCCCTGCTCCATGGGTTTAGATTTTCTTCATGTTTCTGTAGAGAATCTGATCTCCGAGTGTATGGAAGCATTCATGGTTGCGTTCATTTCCTTCTTGTAGCTCGTGTGATTTTCGTGTCTTTTTCGAGCTATTTTCGTTAGATTTTCGTGCGCGCCTTGTTCCTTCGATTCTGAGGTGTTTGGGTTCGGATTTGTTGGTGGGGATCATGGATAGATGTCTTGTGCATCTTTGTGCTTGATCTTGACCCCCCAATCTCCGGATTTGGCCTCCGACTGAAGGATTTCGGTTGGAACCCTAGCTTTTTGGTAGAGCTCGGTTGCGATTCGATTCCCGGCGATTTAGTTCGTTTGAGGTCTCAAGTTTTGGGGTATAGCATCTCCTAGGGACCCTTCACATCTCCCCCAAATCTTGCCTCAAGAGCTCAAGCCGTTTGGGAGATCCATGGATGGATAGGAGAGGTTGACCTCTCATTTTCGAGCTCGGACTGCTCTATCCGCACCTGGCGGACTGTCCGCGCCTGGTTGGCGGACCGTCCGCGAGGAGCCCGGCAGCCGGCTGTTCTTCATGTTCTTCGCGAGTTCTTGCGTCACTTTGTTTCGATCCGTCAAGTTGAGTGGTTTTGGTTGGAAGAGGTTTGCCGGACTGTCCGCCCGGGGTTGCCGGACTGTCCGCGCGGGTCGGACCGTCCATGCGGGTCAGACCGTCCGCGGGTAGGCTACGGACCGTCCGTTTTTCGAGGTGCAGTACTGGAGGTTCGGGGTTGATTTTCGGACAGTCTGCGCCCTTCCTGCGGACCGTCCGCCCCCTCTGTGCGGATCGTCTGCCAGTGCATCGCGGACCATCCGCCCCGACCCTCGCAGATCGGCTAAGTCCTTTGCTTCTTGACTTGCGCTTCCGTGTTGCTTTGAGTTGGGGTTTGTTGCTAGGGTTGGTAGGTCCGTTGTGACTACGCGACCTTGGCAAACTCGTGTGGGAATCCTTGGTTGTGAATTTGGGGCATATGCCGAGTTCAACCATCGGGAAGAATTTTTATCGGCTCCCATTCACTCCCCCCCTCTCTGGTCGCCTAATCGGTCCTTCAGGCTTGACTGGTGTTGGTGCAGGTGAAGAACAAGCGCGAAAGGTTGTTGCCTAGGCCTCCAAGTGTGGAGAAGACAAGTAGGCTTGGTTCGAGAGACCCGGTGGCCAGCGGAGTCAAGTGCGGGCCGCATGGTGGCAAGAACAGCAAGACAAAGTCGTGGACGGTTTCTTGGTTGAGCCTCAAAACCAAGGTCGAGCCGAGACTACGTGGGAGCCGAGTCATCAGTGGTGATTGGCGGAGGCTACACCGAGTTCGCGGGGTTTGCAGTGTGAGAGCCATGTGTGGTTCGAGGACCGGTGGATGGTCGCTTCCTGGTGTGATGAGTGATTGACAACGTGGTGTGGACTGATTCTTGGCTAAGTATTGTAGGTGCAGGTTGCGGCTTGACTGGTGTTGGTGCAGGTGAAGAACAAGCGTGAAAGGTCGTTGCTAGTGAGGCCTCCAGGTGTGGAGAAGACAAGTAGGCTTGGTTCGAGGGACCCGGTGGCCAGCGGAGACAAGTGCGGGCCGCATGGTGGCAAGAATGACAAGATGAAGTCATGGACAGTTTCTTGGTTGAGCCTCAAGACCAAGGTCGAGCCGGGACTACGTGGGAGCCGAGTCATGAGTGGTGATTGGCGGAGGCTACACCGAGTTCGCGGGGTTTCCGGTGATTCACTAGAAAACCACTGGGTTCCTTGGTTGATCCACAAAGCCAAGACCGAATACAGAGGTGCAGCAGCATCAGACCGGTCTGACCGGTGGGTTTGACCGGTGTGCAACGACGCAGTCCGGAGACTTCGAAGCGGAGGACACGCGTCGGGATCGCAAGGCTTGCGTCGAGGCTAAGCAAGTTTGCGGTCGCTGGGCATCCGTCTGATTGTGCGAAGACAATGATTCCCAAAGTGCCCCTCGGGGGTGTGTATCATAGTATTAGGCCTTAGGGGTAGTTTCATCTTTCGGCTAGCCTCCATATAACCCAAGTGGTGAGAGGATGGCAGCCATCTCTTGGAACCCTAGCTCATTTTGTTTTGCTATTTCCTCTTCCAGTTTTCTTTGGAATTTCTAGGACTAGCTTGAGAGCTTCATGGTGAGATCTTGTGAGAGGGAAGGATGATCGGGCGAAAGCCAGACCTTGTATGAACCTTCATGGTATGTATAGATGATTCAGTGTGGTTCCTCAAGGCTTGATTGTGTTCTTCCCGTTTTCCCTTTTTGGTGATTTTCGGAGCCTTTTCTTAGCAAATTTCTTGTGGCGGTTTTGAGACCTTTCTCTTTGGGATTTGGTGGGGGATCTATGCATGAACCCTTCGTGGTTCTTTTCCCTTTGATTCCTCTCCTAAATCCGTGAGTAAAGGGGCTCAATTTTGGGGTTTTCTTAGCTCTAGGGTTAGAGGCGTTCTTGGTGGAAATCCTTCGATTCCTCTCGTTCTAGCAAGTTTTGGTGGACCAAATCTTGGCTATGGAGTGCCCATGAGGTGTTCCTACTATCCCCAAAGTCTTGTGCGAATCATGGAGCGAATCGGGAGATCGGGAGTTGGATTTGGGGGAGTTGACCCGCGGGTGCTGTTCATCCCGAGAGCTCAGGTCACACCGGTCTGAGCGACGCCTCTCACCGGTTTGACCGGTGCAGACTCTTTGTTGAGTTTTGCTCGGGTGAACGTCTTGGTGTGTTCCCTATTGTTTCGTGTTGCTGCTGTTTCGAGTTTGGTCAGTTTTGGAGCTCGGTAGGTCGGTTTGGTGGATTTGGGATTTCTTGGCTTGGACCGGTTTGACTGGAGAGCTACACCGGCCTGACCGGTATAGGAGCCTTCTGTGGAAGTTCTCACATTTTGCCAGGTTGCTCCAGCATAGACCGGTCTGACCGGTGCTGCTCACCGGTCTGACCGGTGCAGTCCAGTGGTGCTCGAGTTGCTTTCTCCGTTGCGTGGTCTTGGCCAACTTGGGTAGTTGAGTCTGAGACGTGTTTTGAAAGCCGTGTTCGTCTTGTTGGAGTTCCCATCTCCTTCGAGAAGAATTTTTATTGGCTCCCATTCACTCCCCCCCCCTCTGGTCGCTAGTTTCGGTCCTTCAAGTGGTATCAGAGCCGATTACGGATCTTCGGATTCTAACCAGTCTAAGATCCAAGGATGGCATACCAGGAATGGGGTTCGTATCCTCCGCACTTCGATGGCAAAAACTACCAGATGTGGCAGAGGCGGATGGCGGCTTTTCCTCTGCGGTAAGGGTCAGGTCCTTTGGGACGTTACGGTGAACACAACTTATGTTCATCCGATTAACTTCCTTGCTCCGGGATCGAGGGACATGTTCGACGCCAACAACAAGGCAGTCGACTACTTATTTCGTGCTCTGTGTCAGTCCAAATTCGATCGGGTTCAGACAGAGGACTTAGCTTGTAGGATTTGGGAGCAGTTGAAGGATGGTCATGCTGGGAATGCTTAGGTTCAGGCTCGGATGTACACGACTTACCGGAGAGAGTATGAGAACTTCATTCATCTCCCCGGCGAGTCCGTCATGCCCTTTTCCAGCGGTTTACGGTTGTGGTGAACAACATGAGAGCCAATGTGGCCGTGCTCCTATACGATGATCATGATAGAGCCGTGAAGCTCTTGGACTCGTTGGATCACACCGTATGGAACAGAAAGGTTGAGGCTATTCTTGAGTCCGAGAAGTATGACACCCTGACCGTGAACGAGCTGTTCTCAAAGCTCAAGTCAGCTGAGTTGGACCGTGGTATGACAGCCAAGATCGAGAGCCCGACTGACTCTCATAGTCTTGCTCTCGTCGGTGGCAAAGGTGCTAAGTCTAACGCTAACGCATCCTCCAAGATGTACTCTCTGTCCTCTTTGATGTCTTTGCCAGACGAGGAGTTCAACGTGCTTGGAGAGGACAAGCTGGCGTTGCTGACCAGGCGGTTCGAGAGGTTGCACGAGAACCGGGTGAACAGAAGGAGGGATCCATGGACATGCTTTCAGTGCGGCAAGCCAGGACACTTCGTCGCCGACTGTCCGGAGAAGATGGAGAACAAGGACGGCTACAAGGACAGCTACAAGAACCGGTCGAAGACGGATGGCAAGTACCGATCGAGGCGCGATCACAAGTCGAGGCACAAGCACAAGCACAAGGACGAGCGACGATCGAGGAAGAAGGACGGCCGAGGCAAGGCCCGAGCGATGGTCGGAGCAAGTGACGTCGACTCCAGCTCCGCCTACTCTTCCTCGAGCTCGAGCAGCAGTGAAGATGAAGGTGATCGGCGCAAGAACAAGAAGTCATCCAAGAACTTGAGCGGGCTGAGCTGCGATGCGAGAGATGGCTTCTGCGGCATGGCTCGTAGCTCCAGCAGCAAGAAGAGTCACTAGAGCGACTCGGACTCCGACTCCGAGGATGAGGTACGTGACGAGCTTCCCTTCTTGCGTGAGGAGAATGAGCATCTTGGCAAGTTTCTTGATAATCGTGATGACATGCTTAGAGAGGCAAAGAAGATGAGGAAAGAGCTTAGGGCCTCACTAGAAGATGCTAGGAACCGAGTAGTTGAGCTAGAAACTCAGAACCTTGATGCTAAGCTTGAGATTGATTGTTGTGATTTCTGATGAGATTGATTGTTGTGATTGCTCTGTGTACCTAGCTGATCTTACTGCTCTTAAGGATAAGCATGCTTCTACTTGTGATGAACTAGATGTGCTTAAGGTTGAAGTGGCTAAGCTTAAGTCTAGACCGGCTTTGCTTGGTGCTTGCACTTCTTGCCCTGTTTTGCATGGAAAGATTGATGAGATGCATGCTTACATTGTTTTGCTTGAGGCTAAGTTGAAAGAGCCTATTCCCACTTCTTGCTCTACATGTGAATTGCATGCTTTGAAGAATCTGGAACTTGCATATTATGTGGATCGCTTGCAGGATGAGAATGATGAGTTGAGGAAAATGATGGGTTGGTTGTCGGGTCATGTACCACAGCTTAGGATGATGATAGAGGCATACAAGCGCTATGATGGGCAAGCGCTTGGTTCGGAGAAAGTTGGAGAGTGTAGTGGTGAGGGAGGAGAAAAAATTGGTGACATCCTAGCTCCACCAAAAACCTTCTACAAAAATGCCTATGCTCCTAAGCCCAACCCACTGAGAAACAAACTTGACACAACCCCAGATCCTCCCATATTTCCTCGCCCAACAAATGATTTCCAAAAACCGGTGAAGTTTGTGAGTCCTAAGGAGAGTGTGGTTGGAGAGAAGAAGGGTGAGCAGCCGAGTGAGGAGAAACTAAGTGAGCAGCCCCAACCCAAGCCTAAACCTAAGCTCATACGGTTTCATTGTGACTATTGTGGGAGAGATGGTCACAAGGGTGAGTTTTGCTTCAAGAGGAAGCGTGAGGAGAGAATGGCTAAGGAGTGGGCTAACAAGGACAGGTACCGCCCTTCAAATGGTGTACCTGAGCCTCATATGCAAATGCCCAGGGCCAAGGCGATTGTGAGGACGGTTCTGGCTTGGGGAGATCGAAAGGTGGCAGGTGGTGCTGCTGGCCGAGCACCACCGGTTAGACCGGTGCACTCCATCGGTCAGACCGGTGCTGGTCTGGGCAGACAGCAGTTCGGTTTCCGTGCTCGTACGGATACTCGGTTCGGTTCTGGTGGTCGCGGTTCTGGTGGTTGGCATGGAGAGTTTGCAGGTGGTCAGTTTGCTAGATGTTCTCCACCTCGTGCTCAATACGAGGGTGGGAGGAGTCGTAGCTTTGAGATGGAGAGGAGGAACGGTCCACGGTCTTCCAATCGTGGTTTTCGTTCTCCTCCAGCTAGACAGGGGTGGATCCCTTGTGGTGGTTCCAGTGGTGGTTTTCATGGTGGTAGCTTTGATAAGAGTGATGATATGGTTTGTGCTAACCCCACTTTGGAGCAAATGACCCGGCACTGGTTTTACTCTTTTGATACTAACCCCAGTGCTGAGTCATTTGTTCACTCACATGCTCGCTTTTGAATTTCAGGTGGGAGACTTAAGGAATGTATGGTTGATTGACTTCGGTTGCTCGAGGCACATGACCGGAGACAAGGGGTGGTTCTCAAGTCTCGTCCCGGTGGTGTCCAAGACATACATCACCTTTGGGGACAATGGGCGAGGGCGTGTGCTTTCAGAAGGTGAGATTAAGGTAAGTGAGAAGGTCACTCTCAGGCGTGTTGCTCTTGTTCAATCGCTCGGATTCAATTTGATTTCCGTTTCCCAGCTTTTGTATGAGGGTTTTGAGGTGTTGTTTCGGCCTGGTGGTTCTCGGATTTTGGATTCTCGAGGGGACCTAGTTTGCATGGTCGTTCCCGAGGGTCAAGTGTTCCGAGCGGATTTCTCTCAGTCTTCTGGTGTGGCTCATTGCTTTTTGGCTGGTTCTTCGAGTGAGTTGTGGAAGTGCCATAGGAAGTTGCGTCACTTAAGCTTTGACCTTTTGTCTCTCTTGAGTAAACTCAATTTGGTCCGACGATTGCCACGGCTGAGGTTTGAGAAAGAGTTTGTTTGTGCGCCGTTTCAGCATGCTAAGATGGCAGCCACTTCCCATCCACCCCGCACCGATGTGATGATGGAGCGTCCATGCGAGCTGCTCCATATGGACCTTATTGGCCCAGCTCTTGTGCGATCTGTGGGTGGGAAGTGGTACATCCTGGTTTTGGTGGACAACTACTCTCGGTATGCGTGGGTTTTCTTTCTTGAGGAGAAACGGGAGACGATTGGTTTTGTTCGAGATCTTGTCTTGAGGTTCAGAAATGAGAGGCACGGAGATGCCATACGAGCGATCCGCAGTGACAATGGCTCGGAATTTAAAAACTCTCGCTTCGAAACCTTTTGCCATGACTTAGGTGTTGAACACCAGTTTTCGAGTCCGTATACGCCTCCTCAGAACGGCGTGGTGGAAAGGAAAAACAGAACCTTGTGCGAGATGGCTCGGACGATGCTCGATGAGCATAGGACTCCGAGAAGGTTCTGGGCTGAGGCGGTGAATACCGCGTGCTATGTGTCGAACAGGATTTACCTCATGGTGCATAAGAAGAAAACTTGCTACGAGTTGATGCACGGTAGAACCCCCAAGGTGAGTCACTTCCATGTGTTTGGGTGCAAATGCTTTATCTTGAAAAAAGGTAAGAAGTTGGACAAGTTCGAGACTAGGTCTGTCGATGGCATTTTCTTTGGTTACGCGTCTCATTCTAGAGCCTTTCAAGTGCTCAATCTTGAAACTAACCAAATCGTGGAGACTTGCGAGGTTACCTTTGACGAGACACAACCACGTAGTCAGCTTGTTTTTGAGTGTGCAGGTGACGAGAAACTTGGCGAGGAGATTTTCCAGGAGGAGGAGCATGAATATGGAGATGATGAAGATGGCAGTGTGGTGCCCGCGGCTGAGCATATACCTACTACTTCGACTACGATCGAGAACGGGCCCTCTCCCACACCTGCGACGACAAAACCAGATCAAGGAGAAGCTGTTGTTGAGGGGGAGGTAGCTTCAAGGCGAGAACCTCCCCGGCAAGTTCAAGTGGATCACCCAGCTTCGAGAATCATCAGCGACATCAATGAACGTACCACACGGTCGAGGGTTCGAAACAATTCTCACTTCGCTCATGCTACTTTTGTTGCTACTTTTGAGCCCAAAGACATTGGACACGCGTTATCTGATCACAATTGGGTTAATTGGATGCATGAGTTGGAGAACTTTGAGAGAAACCAAGTTTGGGAGTTGGTGGATCCTCCACCGGGGTGTAAGCCGATTGGGACAAAATGGGTGTGGAAAAACAAAGAGGGAGAGAAACGAGAAGTGGTGAGAAACAAGTCGAGGTTGGTGGCGCAAGGGTATAGTCAGAAAGAGGGGATCGCCTACGAGGAGACCTTTGCTCCTGTAGCCCGTTTGGAGGCGATTAGGATTCTTCTAGCCTTTTCCGTGGCTAAAGGGTTCAAATTGTACCAAATGGATGTGAAGAGTGCTTTCCTAAACGGTGTTTTGGAGGAAGTAGTGTATGTGAGACAACCACCGGGGTTTGAGAGTGAGAAGTACCCCCACCGGGTGTACAAGTTGAGGAAGGCGCTGTATGGGTTGAATCAGGCGCCTAGAGCTTGGTATGGTAGGTTGAGGGGGTTCCTGTTTGAGAGAGGTTTTGAGATGGGGAAGGTCGACCAGACCTTGTTTCTCCTCAGGCAGGGCAGAGATATCCTGATTGTGCAGGTATACGTGGAAGATATTGTCTTTGGTGGCTCGTCTAACTCTTTGGTTGCAAGGTTTGCAGAAGACATTAGCAGGGAATTTGAGATGAGCATGATGGGTGAGTTGCAGTTCTTCCTCGGCCTCCAGATCAAGCAGTCGAAGGAAGCAACATTTGTACACCAAGCCAAGTACACCAAGGACATTGTGAGGAAGTTCAAGATGGAGGACTCCAAGGCCATGGCGACGCCTATGAGTACGACTATAGCTCTTGATGCGGAGGAGGATGGTGAACACGTGGACCAGAAGGAGTACCGAAGCATGATCGGGTCACTCCTGTACTTGACGACGAGGAGGCCGGACATCCAATTCTCGGTATGTCTGTGCGCTCATTTTCAAGCGTCTCCGAGGACTTCGCATCGGCAAGCAGTCAAGCGCATATTCAGGTATTTGCGACATACTCCCGACTTCGGCCTTTGGTACTCTGCGTCTTCTTCTTTGGCTCTTCATGGATTTTCGGACGCGGATTTTGCCGGGTGTCGGTTGGATAGGAAGTCCACTTCTGGGACTTGCCAGTTTTTGGGTTCCTCTTTGGTGTCTTGGTCTTCCCGCAAACAATCGAGTGTTGCTCAATCCACTACCGAGGCAGAGTATGTGGCCGCAGCTAGTTGTTGCTCTCAGCTCCTTTGGATCACATACACCATGAGTGACTTTGGTGAGGAGTATACCTATGTCCCACTTCAATGTGATAGCACAAGTGCCATAAGTGTTGCAAAGAACCCAGTGCTCCATTCCAAAACCAAGCACATAGAAGTGAGGTATCATTTCCTGAGAGACAACGTAGAGAAAGGGAAAATCGCTTTGATCCATGTACCCACACATGACCAGCTAGCTGATATTTTCACCAAACCCCTAGATCAAGCAACTTTCACTCGTTTGCGGGGGCAGCTTGGTGTTTGTTTGATTTCTTGATTTGGGTGTGTGGGAGCTCCTTTGTAGCATATGTATAGCTTTCCATTTATGCTTTCTTGCATTTTGCATTGCATTTGTATCATGATGTATAGTCATCTTTGTATGATAGGTTGCATGCATTTTGTATCATATGCATTTTGTAGGAAAAGCTTCTCCTACATATATTGTTCACCATGGTATGGTATATATGTTCTTGTGAGCTAGTTTGGTAAGCTATGGTTAGTTTGGCTTAACTCTTAATGATCTTGATTTATATCCATGGTTGCTAGCTATGCTTTTTGAAAAATGTCACATGTATGCTCTCTTGTGAGTAAATGCCTTTATATGATCTTGACATGTTTTTGTGGCTTGGCTATGCTTAATTTGTGGTTGGATAACTTATTTTGATCATATGGGGCCAAAGGCTCATTTGCCATCATGAATGTTTAGCCCCCATGCTTTATCTTGTGGAGGGGCATAAGTTCCTTTTTGTCGCAAAGACATTTCATGTACCAATTATAAATCTGAAAATGAAATGTAAATTGCTTGGAAAATGTGCTCCCATGTCATATGTGCTTAATTTACTTGTTTTTGGGTGCTAAACCGTTGCATGTTGCTTACCAATGAGAAGTCTCATACATAGAAGTAAGCACATGGCTCGGTAAGCTTTGACATGACATGAGATGGTTGTGGGTGTTTATGATGGTCTTATGCTTAGAATGGTTGTCCTAGCATGAAATTTGTGTGGCTTTGCCATTTTGACATGTTTTGATCATGTTTAGGACTTTGCTCATGAGACGGTCATTTTTCGCAAAATTGCTCAATTCTATCTTAGCTTCGCCCAATGGTTGTGAAACTTGGTGATCTTGTAGTTTTTGTCCACACAAAGCTATAGAGTATCTAACTTGCTCATTTGGAGGTGTGTAGCATCCTATGTTGAATTTTGTCTATTTGAGAAGCTCTAGGTTGCATTTTTTGCATTTTTGGCTTGATTCATGCATTGTCAACAAGGGGGAGAAGTTTGCGCATGTTTTGGCTTGCTGCATGCATTTAGAAGCTTTCCAAGTGGTTTCGAGCTATTTTTGAGCTCGTGCAGTTCCCAGTTTTTCCCAGGTGGTCATTGGCCTGACCGGTGGGATGCACCGGTCTGACCGGTGTGAGGGTCAGGTGCTGGACGATCTTGTCCACTGGTCTGACCGGTGAGGTTGACTTGTCTGACCGGTCAGAGCTAAGCTGAAGCAGCGGCTCTGTTTTGTGAAGTGGTTTGTATGCATTTGTCCAGGGGGACTTGCATTGGTTCTGGGGAGCTCTTTATGGTTTTCGAGCTTTGGATTGGTGGTTTGTGCTCTTTGCTTAAGCATGTTTTTGTCTCGGATGTGTCGAGCCGTTGCCCTTGTCTAAGGGGTCCGAGACTCGTCTTCTTCAAGTGATCTTGCTCTTTGCCTTTCCTTTGGTTTTCGATCGCTTGTTGGAGTTTCTTTTAGTCGTTTCTTTTCTTTTCCTTTTCTCTTTGGTTACCAAAATATGTGTGTTGTCAATGCACTCATCAAGGGGGAGATTGAGAGCCATGTGTGGTTCGAGGACCGGTGGATGGTCGCTTCCTGGTGTGATGAGTGATTGACAACGTGGTGTGGACTGATTCTTTGCTAAGTATTGCAGGTGCAGGTTGCGGCTTGACTGGTGTTGGTGCAGGTGAAGAACAAGCACGAAAGGTCGTTGCTGGTGAGGCCTCCAGGTGTAGAGAAACCAAGTAGGCTTGGTTCGAGGGACCCGGTGGCCAGCGGAGTCATGTGCGGGCCGCATGGTGGCAAGAACGGCAAGATGAAGTCATGGACGGTTTCTTGGTTGAGCCTCCAAACCAAGGTCGACCCGGGACTACGTGGGAGCCGAGTCATGAGTGGTGATTGGCGGAGGCTACACCGAGTTCGCGGGGTTTCCGGTGGTTCACCAGAAAACCACTGGGTTCCTTGGTTGATCCACAAAGCCAAGACCGAAGACGAAGGTGCAGCAGCATCGGGCCGGTCTGAACGGTGGGTCTGACCGGTCTGACCGGTGTGCGACGACGCAATCCGGAGACTTCGAAGCGAAGGACACGCGTTGGTATCGAAATGCTTGTGTAGAGGCTAAGCAAGTTTGCGGTCGCTGGGCATCCTTCCAATGGTGCGAAGACAATGATTCCCAAAGTGCCCCTCGGGGGTGTGTATCCTAGTATTAGGCCTTAGGGGTAGTTTCGCCTTTCGGCTAGCCTCCATATAACCCAAGTGGTGAGAGGATGGCAGCCATCTCTTAGAACCCTAGCTCATTTTGTTTTGCTGTTTTCCTCTTCCATTTTTCTTTAGAATTTCTAGGACTAGCTTGAGAGCTTCATGGTGAGATCTTGTGAGAAGGAAGGATGATTGGGCGGAAGCTAGACCTTGTATGAACCTTCATGGTATGTATAGATGATTCGGCATGGTTCCTTAAGGCTTGATTGTGTTCTTCCCGTTTTCCGTTTTTGGTGATTTTCAGAGCCTTTTCTTGGCGAATTTCTTGTGGCGATTTTGAGACCTTTCTCTTTGGGATTTGGTGGGGGATGTATGCATGGACCCTTCGTGGTTCTTTTCCCTTTGATTCCTCTCCTAAATCCGTGAGTAAACGGGCTCAATTTTGGGGTTTTCTTGGCTCTAGGGTTAGAGGCGTTCTTGGTGGAAATCCTTCGATTCCTCTCGTTCTAGCAAGCTTTGGTGGACCAAATCTTGGCTATGGAGTGCCCATGAGGTGTTCCTACTATCCCCAAAGTCTTGTGCAAATCCGTGGAGCGATTCGGGAGATCGGGAGTTGGATTTGGGGGAGTTGACTCACGGGCGCTGTTCATCCCGAGAGCTCAGGTCACACCGGTCTGACCGACGCCTCTCAGCGGTCTGACCGGTGTAGACTCTTTGTTGAGTTTTGCTCGGGTGAACGTCTTGGTGTGTTCCCTGTTGTTTCGTGTTGCTGCTGTTTCGAGTTTGGTCAGTTTTGGAGCTTGGTAGGTCTGTTTGGTGGATTTGGGATTTCCTGGCTTGGACTGGTTTGACCGGCGAGCTACACCGGCCTGACCGGTGTAGGAGCCTTCTGTCGAAGTTCTCAGATTTTGCCAGGTTGCTCCAGCAGGGACCGGTCTGACCGGTGCTGCTCACCGGTCTGACCGGTGCAGTCCAGTGGTGCTCGAGTTGCTTTCTCCGCTGCGCTCTCGAGTAGATCTAGGTGGTTGTTGGTTCCTAGGACCAGTAGCACTCCTGTGGCTGCGTGGTCTTGGCCAACTTGGGTAGTTGAGTCTGAGACGTGTTTTGGAAGCCGTGTTCGACTTGTTGGAGTTCCCATCTCCTTCGAGAAGAATTTTTATCGGCTCCCATTCACTCCCCCCCTCTCTAGTCGCCAGTTTCGGTCCTTCACAGTGGTTCACCAGAAAACCACTAGGTTACTCAGTTGAGCTACAAAACTGAGGCCGAAGACTCGACGAGGAGGTGTGACCACCCAGGACGGTTCAACCGCCCAGGTGGGGCGATCAGACCACCTGGTCCGGTCTAGCCGCCCAGGGGGGCGGTCTGACCGCCCGGGTCGCAGCCGCCGAGAAACTTCGAACCGAAGGACACGCGTCGGGATCGCAAGGCTTGCGTCGAGGCTAAGCAAGTTTGCGGTCGCTGGGCATCCATCCGATGGTGCTGAACTGAAGACTTCCAAAATTGCCCATGAGGGGCTTGTATCCCTAGTTATCTAGTAAGGGTAGTTTAGTCTTTTGGTTGCCCCCATATAAACATTTGGAGGGACGGATGGCAGCCAACTCTTGGAACCCTAGCTCATTTTCCCTTTGTCATTTTCGTTTGCTAAATTCTCTAGTTTTTCTAGGACTAGCTTGAGAGCTTCATGTGAGATCTAGAGAGAGGGATGGATGACCGGGTGGCAAGCTAGACCTTGTATGAACCTTCATGGTATGTATAGATGATTCAGCGTGGTTCCTCAAGGCCTTGTGTTACCTCTCCCGTTTTGCTTTTTGGTGATTTTTGGAGCTCTTTCTTGTGATTTTCATGGTGGAGTTTTGAGGGCAATTTCTTGCGGGCTTCTTGTTGGGTGTCACGTATGAGGACCTTGTGCCTCTTTGGCTGTGACTTTGCCCCAAGAACTCCCTTGAATCGACCTCGATTTGGGGGTTTTTCAAGTTACTCGAGTTCATGACCTAGAGGGCCAAGATCCGCGATTCCCTTTGATTGAGAGCGATTCGGTTCGATTCCTTTGGTGGAGGCGTTGTCCAGGAGGTAACCTAGGTATCCCCAAAGTCTCGCTGCAATCCGTGGGGTGAATCGGGAAATCGGGCGATGGGAAGTTGAGGTTTGACCCGCGGCCAGGTTTTCTGGGAGGGGTGGTCTAACCGCCATAGGGGGACGGTCTAACCACACTGGACCTTCCAGGTGAAAGGTTTGGTTTTGCCGTATTTTCATCTGTGAGTTTGTTCGCCTTGATCAGAGGAGCATTCTGGTGAAATCTTGGTTTGTTTCGGTGCTGTTTGCTAGGAGTTCTTGCCTTGAGTTCGTTGCTGGGTATAGGAGGTTAGACCGCCCCCGTGAGCTGGTCTAACCGCCCTAGACCTCTTGGGTGGAGTTTTGGTTTTCACCAAGATTTTGTGGTAGCTAGCTTGGCATTGACCAGAGAATTCAGTGGGTGAAAACGTGGAGAGTTTTGGACCTCGGAAGAGTCGTTTCGGAGGATTTCTTGGTTGCCCAGGAGCAGGCGGTCTAACCGCCCCCCTACCCCGGTTAAACCGTCCCTGCTGGCCAGACAGTTTCCGAGGTGTTTCCACTGCTATGTGTGTAGGAGTTGTGGCTGCAGGTAGTGTTTGTTCCTAGGACCAGTAGCACTCCAGTGGCTACGTGGTTTTGGCAAACGGAACGTTGTGTGCGGAGCGTGAGATTGTGGGTATCCGACCGAGTTCATCTTGTTGGAGAAGTCATCTCCTTCGAGAAGAATTTTTATTGGCTCCCATTCACTCCCCCCCCTCTCTGGTCGCCAGTTCGGTCCTTCAAGTGGTATCAAAGCCGGTTACGGATCTTCGGATTCTAACAAGTCTAAGATCCAAGGATGGCGTACCAGGAACGGGGATCGGGTCCTCCGCACTTCGATGGCAAAAACTACCAGATGTGGCACAGACGGATGGCTACGTTTCTCCGCGACAAGGACAGATCCTTTGGGACGTTATGGTGAACACAGCCTAGTTCATCCGATTAACTTCCTTGCACCGGGATCGAGGGACATGCACGACGCCAACAACAAGGCGGTCGACTACTTGTTTCGTGCTCTATGTCAGTCCGAATTCGATCGGGTTCAGACAGAGGACTTAGCTTGTAGGATTTGGAGTCAGTTGAAGGATGCTCACGCTGGAAATGCTCAGGTTAAGGCTCGGTTGTATGCGACTTACCGGAGAGAGTACGAGGACTTCACTCATCTTCCCGGTGAGTCCATTGATGCCTTGTTCCAGCGGTTCACGGTTGTGGTGAACAACATGAGGGCCAATGTGGACGTGCTCCCGTACGATGATCATGACAGAGCTGTTAAGCTCTTGCACTCTCTGGATCGTACAGTTTGGGATGTCAAGTTCGAGGCCATTGTAGAGTTGGAGAAGTATGACACTCTGACTGTGAACGAGCTGTTCTTGAAGCTCAAGTCGGCTGAGGTGGACCGTGGTATGACAGCCAAGCTTGAGAGCCTGACTGATTCTCGTAGTCTCGCTCTCATCGGTGGCTCAGGTGCAAAGTCTAACGCTAACCCATCCACCAGGATGTACTCTTTGTCCTCTTTGATGTCTTTCCCAGATGAGGAGTTCGACGTTCTTGGAGAGGACGAGCTAGCACTGCTGACCAGGCGGTTCAAGAGGATGCACGAGAACCGAGTGAACACAAGGAGGAACACGAGGACATGCTTTCAGTGCGGCAAGCCAGGACACTTCGTCGCCGACTGCCCTGAGAAGATGGAGAACAAGGACGACTACAAGCACCGGTCGAGGATGGATGGCAAGTACCGATCAAGGCGCAATCACAAGCACAAGCACAGGAACAAGCACAAGGATGAGCGACGATCGAGGAAGAAGGACGGCCATGGCAAGGCCCGAGCCATGGTCGGAGCGAGCAACGTCGACTCCAGCTCCGCCGACTCTGCCTCGAGCTCTAGTAGCAGCGAAAATGAAGGTGATTGGCGCAAGAACAAGAAGTCATCCAAGAACTTGAGTGGGGTGAGCTGCTACACGAGAGGTGGCTTCTGCACCATGGCACGAAGCTCCGGCAGCAAGAAGAGTCACCAGAGCGACTCGGACTCGGACTCCGACTCCGAGGATGAGGTACGTGACGAGCTTCCCTTCTTGCGTGAGGAGAATGAATGGCTTGGCAAGTTGCTTGATAATCGTGATGACATGGTTAGAGAGGCTAAGAAGATGAGGAAGGAGCTTAGGGCCTCGCTTGAGGATGCTAGGACTAGAGTCGCTGAGCTAGAAACACAGAACCTAGATGCTAAGCTTGAAATTGATTCGCTTAAGGCTTCACCTGTTGTTTCTGATGAGGTTGATTGTGCTGATTGCTCTGTGTTCCTAGCTGATCTTACTATGTTCAAGGAAAAGCATGCCTCCAAGTGTGAGGAACTAGATGTGCTTAGGGCTGAAGTGGCTGAGCTTAAGTCTAGACTTGCTTTGCTAGGTGCTTGTACTTCTTGCCCTGTTTTGCATGGAAAGATTGATGAGATGCATGCTTACACTGTTTCCCTTGAGGCCAAGTTGAAAGAACCTGTTCCTACTTCTTGCTCTACTTGTGAATTGCATGCTTTGAAGAATTTGGAACTTGCACATTATGTTGATCGCTTGCAGGATGAGAATGATGATTGAGAAAATGATGGGTTGGTTGTCGGGGCATGAACCACAGCTTAGGATGATGATAGAGGCATACAAGCGCTATGATGGACAAGCGCTTGGCTCGGATAAGATTGGAGAGTGTAGTGATGAGGGAGGAGAGAAGATTGGTGATATCCAAGCTCCACCAAAAACCTTCCACAAAAATGCCTATGCTCCTAAGCCAAACCCATTGAGAAACAAACTTGACACAACCCCAGATCCACCCATATTCCCTCACCCCACAAATGATTTCCAAAAACCCATAAAGTTCAAGAGTAACTTGGGGAATGTGTTCTTTGGGAAAGAGGGTGAGAAGCCGAGTGAGGAGAAACCGGAAGAGAAACCGAGTGAGGAGAAACCAAGTGAGTAGCCCCAACCCAAGCCAAAACCTAAGCTCATACGGTTTTATTATGACTATTGTGGGAGAGATGGTCACAAGGGTGAGTTTTGCTTCAAGAGGAAGCGTGAGGAGAGAATGGCTAAGGAGTGGGCTAACAAGGATAGGTACTGCCCTTCAAATGGTGTACCTGAGCCTCGTATGCCACTGCCCAGGGGTAAGGCGGTTGTGAGAAGTGTTCCGGCATGAGGAGATGCGAGTTCCCGTAGCCGAGGTGGTTTCCTGGAGAGGGCGGTCAGACCGGCCTGGAGGGGCGGTCAGACCAGCCCTGCCTAGAGGGGGGCGGTTAGACCGGCCTGGCTAGGCGGTCAGACCGCCCCCCAGAATTCTGGGCGGTTCAGTTTTCGAGGTGGCGATTCGAGTGGTTTCAGTTCTGGTGGTCGTGGTTCTGGTGGTTGGCATGGTGAGTCTGGTGGTGGTCAGTTTGCTAGACGTTCTCCACCTCGTGCTCAATACGATGGTGGGAGGAGTCGTAGCTTTGAGTTGGAGAGGAGGAACAGTCCAAGGTCTTCCTTTCGTGGTTTTCTTTCTCCTCCAGCGAGTTAGGGTTGGTTCCCTCGTGGTGGTTCCCGTGGTGGTTTTTGTGGTGGTAGCTTTGATAGGTGTGATGATATGGTTTGTGCTAACCCCACTTTGGAGCAAATGGCTCGGCACTGGTTTTACTCTTTTGGTACTAACCCCAGTGCTGAGTCGTTTGTTCACTCACGTGCTCGTTTTTGAATTTCAGGTGGGAGACTTGAGGAACGTTTGGTTGATTGACTCCGGTTGCTCGAGGCATATGACCGGAGACAAGGGGTGTTTCTCAAGTCTCGTCCCGGTGGTGTCCAAGACATACATCACCTTTGGGGACAATGGGCGAGGGCGTGTGCTTTCAGAAGGTGAGATTAAGGTAAGTGAGAAGGTCACTCTCAGACGTGTTGCTCTTGTTCAATCGCTCGGATTCAATTTGCATTTCATTTCCCAGTTTTTGGATGAGGGTTTTGAGGTGTTGTTTCGGCCTGGTGGTTCTCGGATTTTGGATTCTCGAGGGGACCTAGTTTGCATGGTCGTTCCCGAGGGTCAAGTTTTCCGAGCGGATTTCTCTCAGTCTTCGGGTGTGGCTCGTTGCTTTTTGGCTGGTTCTTCGAGTGAGTTGTGGAAGTGGCAAAGGAAGCTGGGTCACTTAAGCTTTGACCTTTTGTCTCGCTTGAGTAAACTCAATTTGGTCCGAGGATTGCCACGGCTGAGGTTTGAGAGAGAGTTGGTTTGTGCACCGTGTTGGCATGCTAAGATGGTAGCCTCTTCCCATCCACCCCTCACCGATGTGATGACGGAGTGTCCATGCGAGCTGCTCCATATGGACCTTGTTGGCCCAGCTCGTGTGAGATCCGTGGGTGGGAAGTGGTGAACGACTACTCTCAGTATGCGTGGGTTTTCTTTTTGGAGGAGAAAGGGGAGACGTTTGGTTTTGTTCGAGATCTTGTCTTGAGGTTGAGAAACGAGAGGCACGGAGATGCCATACGAGCGATCCGCAGTGACAATGGCTCGGAATTTAAAAACACTCGCTTCGAAACCTTTTGCCATGACTTGGGTCTTGAACACCAGTTCTCTAGTCCGTATACACCTCCCCAGAATGGCGTGGTTGAAAGGAAAAACACAACCTTGTGCGAGATGGCTCGCACGATGTTCGATGAGCATAGGACTCCGAGAAGGTTCTGGGTTGAAGCGGTCAATACCGCGTGCTATGTGTCGAACAGGGTTTACCTCAGGGTGCATAAGAAGAAAACATGCTATGAGTTGATGTACGGTAGAACCCCCAAGGTGACTCACTTTCATGTGTTTGGGTGCAAATGATTTATCCTTAAGAAAGGGAAGAAGTTGGACAAGTTCGAGGCTAGGTCTGTCGATGGCATTTCCTTTGGTTACGCGACTCATTCTAGAGCCTTCCGAGTGCTCAATCTTGAAACTAACCAAATCGTGGAGACTTGCGAGGTTACCTTCGACGAGACACAGCCACGTAGTAAGCTTGTTTTTGAGTGTGCAGGTGACGAGGAACTTGGCGAGGAGATTTTTCAGGAGGAGGAGCATGAACATGGTGATGATGAAGATGGCGGTGTGGCGCCCGCGGTTGAGCATGTACGTACTACTTCGACTATGATCGAGAACGGGCCCTCTCCCACACCTACGATGACGTGCCGAGATCGTGAGGAAGCTCCAGCTGAGGGGGAGGTGGCTTCGAGGCGAGAAGCTCCCCGGCGAGTACAAGTGGATCATCCAGCTTCAACGATCATCGGGAACATCAACGAACGCACTACACAGTTGAGGTCTCGAAATGATTCTCACTTTGCTCATGCTGCTTTTGTTGCTACCTTTGAGCCCAAAGACATTGGACATGCGCTATCTGATAACAATTGGGTTAATTCGATGCATGAGGAGTTGGAGAATTTTGAGAGAAACCAAGTTTGTGAGTTAGTGGAGCCTCCACCAGGGTGTAAGCCGATGGGACAAAATGGGTGTGGAAAAATAAAGAGGGAGAGAAAGGAGAAGTGGTGAGAAACAAGTCAAGGCTTGTTGCTCAGGGGTACACACGGAAAGAGGGGATAGACTACGAGGAGATCTTTGCTCCCGTAGCCCGTTTGGAGGCGATTAGGATCCTTCTAGCCTTTTCTGTGGCTAAAGGGTTCAAATTGTACCAAATGGACGTGAAGAGTGCTTTCCTGAATGGTGTTTTGGAGGAAGTAGTGTACGTGAGGCAACCACCTGGGTTTGAGAGTGAGAAGTACCCCCACAGGGTGTACAAGTTGAGGAAGGCGCTGTATGGGTTGAAGCAGGCGCCTAGAGCTTGGTATGGTAGGTTGAGAGGGTTCCTGTTTGATAGAGGTTTTGAGATGGGGAAGGTAGATCAGACTTTGTTTCTCCTCAGGTAGGGAAAAAAGATCCAAATTGTGCAGGTGTACGTGGATGATATTGTCTTTGGTGGCTCCTCTAACTCTTTGGTTACAAGGTTTCCAGAAGACATGAGCAGGGAATTTGAGATGAGCATGATGGGTGAGTTGCAGTTCATCCTCGGGCTCCAGATCAAACAATCGAAGGAAGGAACATTTGTACACCAAGCCAAGTACACCAAGGACATTGTGTGGAACTTCAAGATGGAGGACTCCATGGCCATGGCGACGCCGATGAGTACGACTACAGCTCTTGATGAGGATGAGGACAGTGAACACGTGGACCAGAAGGAGTACCGGAGCATGATCGGCTCCCTCCTGTACTTAACGGCGACAAGGCCGGACATCCAATTCTCGGCATGTCTGTGCGCTGGATTTCAAGCGTCTCCAAGGACTTCGCATCGGCAAGCAGTCAAGCGCATATTCAGGTATTTGTGACACACTCCCGACTTCGGCCTTTGGTACTCCGCGTCGTCTTCTTGGGCTCTTCATGGATATTCAGACGCGGATTTTGCTGGGTGTCGGTTGGATAGGAAGTCCACTTCTGGGACTTGCCGGTTCTTAGGTTCTTCTTTGGTGTCTTGGTCTTCCCGCAAACAATCGAGTGTTGCTCAATCTACTAGCGAAGCCGAATATGTTGCCGCAGCCAATTGTTGCTCTCAGCTCCTTTGGATCACATACACCATGAGTGACTTTGGTGAGGAGTATACCCATGTCCCACTTCAATGTGATAGCACAAGTGCCATAAGTGTTGCAAAGAACCAAGTGCTCCATTCCAAAACCAAGCACATAGAAGTAAGATATCATTTCCTGAGAGACAATGTGAGAAAGGGACAATTGCTTTGATCCATGTACCCACACATGACCAGCTAGCCGATATTTTTACCGAACCCCTAGATCAAGCAACTTTCACTCGTTTGCGGGGGGAGCTTGGTGTGTGTTTGATTTCCTGAGTTGGTTGTGTGGAGCTCCTTTGTAGCATATGTATACCTTTCCATTTATGCATTTCTTGCATTTTGAATTGCATATGTAACATGATGTATAGTCATCTTTGTATACATAGTTCACCAAGATGTGCTATATACGATCTTGTGAGCTAGTTTGGTATGACATGGCTTTGTGTGGCTTAGCTCTTGATGATCTTGATTTATATCCATGGTTGATAGCTATGTTTTTGAAAAATGTCATATGTATGCTCTCTTGTGAGTAAATGCCTTTATATGATCATGACATGTTTTAGTGGCTTTTCTATGCTTAATTTGTGCTTGGATAGCTTATTTTGAGCATATGGAGCCAAAGGCTCATTTGCCATCATGAATGTTTAGCCCCCATGCTTTATCTTGTGGAGGGGCATAAGTTCCTTTTTGTCGCAAAGACATTTCATGTACCATATATGAATCTGAAAAATGAAATGTAAATTGCTTGCAAAATGTGCTCCCATGTCATATGTGCTTAATTTGATGGCTTTTGGGTGCTAAACCGTTGCATGTTGCTTACCAATGAGAAGTCTCATACATAGAAGTAAGCACGTGGCTCGGTAAGCTTTGACATGACATGAGATGCTTGTGGGTGTTTATGATGGTCTTATGCTTAGAATGGTTGTCCTAGCATGAAGTTTGTGTGGCTTTGCCATTTTGACATGTTTTGCTCATGTTTAGGACTTTGCTCATGAGAGGGTAATTTTTCGCAAAAATGGTCAATTCTATCTTACCTTTGCCCAATGGTTGTGAAACTTGGTGATCTTGTAGTTTTTGTCCATACAAAGCTATAGAGTATCCACCTTGCTCATTTGGATGTGTGTAGCATGCTATGATGAATTTTGTCTATTTGAGAAGCTCTATGTTGAAACTTTTCGCATTTTGCCTTGATTCATGCATTGTCAACAAGGGGGAGAAGTTTGGGCATGTTTTGGGCACCTGGGAGCATTTGGAAGGTGTTCCAAGTGGTTCGGGCAGTTTTTGAAAAGTTTGGTGCAGGGCTGGTTTCTTGGGGCGGTCTAACCGCCCCCAGGCGGTCAGATCCCAGAGGGGCGGTCTAACCGCCCTGGGCATGCGGTCTAACCGCCCTGGGCAGTGTGAGCAGGTTTTTGCTCCTTGTTGCATTCCCATGTTGCATCGCTGCATTGGTTCACGCGGAATGTGCTTTGGCTCAGGGGGAGCTTGCATATGTGCAGGGGGAGCTTCTTGTGTGAGTTTGTGGTTTGCGGCCTCGTGTGCCTTCGGTGGTCTTTGCTCTTTGTGTGAGCTTGTTTTTGTCTCGGTTGTGTCGAGCCTTTGCCCTTACCTAAGGGGACCGAGACTTTCCTTCTTCAAGTGATCTTGCTCTTTGCCTTTAACCCTTGGCTTTCGATCGCTTGTTGAAGTTTCTTTTAGTCGTTTCTTTTCTTTTCCTTTTCTCTTTGGTTACCAATCATGTGTGTTGTCAATGCACTCATCAAGGGGGAGATTGAGAGCCTGTGTGGTTCGAGGACCGGTGGATGGTCGCTTCCTGGTGTGATGAGTGATTGACAACATTGTGTGGACTGACTCTTGGCTAAGTATTGCAGGTGCAGGTTGCGGCTTGACTGGTGTTGGTGCAGGTGAAGAACAAGCGCGAAAGGTCATTGCCGGGTAGGCCTCCAAGTGTGGAGAAGACAAGTAGGCTTGGTTCGAGGGAGCCGGTGGCCAGCGGGGTCAAGTGCAGGCCGCATGGTGGCAAGAACAGCAAGACGAAGTCGTGGACGGTTTCTTGGTAGAGCCTCAAAACCAAGGTTGAAACGAACCGAATTTCCGCGAACGGAAACCCGACCCTCTGCACCTCCGTGATAGTCCCAGGAAGAGGCTATCACGTGCAATCCCTATCTCAAGTGGTACAATCCATACAACACGGGAATAAAAGAAGATTTACATAATATTATTACAACATCAGAGTACAACTCTTCGGCACAAGCCCGGTACAAGTCCATCAGGACTGAATCAAGAAAGGTAAAACATCTACGCAGCGGATCTATCGAAGCGAAGCGTCTCCAGCTCCACAGGCAACTCGAGCATAGGATCAGCTCTAGTCTTCACACCTTCGTCGTTGGAGTTGTAGTCGTAGACGGTCACCAGGTCTGAAACGCCAGCATCTACCCGATAAGTGGGTAGGTCATGTCAGCTTCCCAACAAAGAGAAAAAGCGGTGGTTGAATCTAATATGCATGGATAAATCCTACATTTGGTTGTAGAAAGCTATGCATGCAGCAGCGGAGAAGCAACAATCAAGGTATGCAGAATAAGCAATGAGGTCCACACCTCTGGGAGGTCCACACCTCCGGGGTCCACACCCCTCAACAAGGAAGTCCACACCAAAGCACTGAATCACAACCACGATCCAGCTCCCAACTCTCATCTGCGATGTGGGGCCCACCTGCTCCTATTCCCACATCTCAACGGCCTCAGGCTGGGCTCACTCACTCGGTGGAGAGAAGAAGCACAAGAAAAGGAGTCTAGCCAGAATAACAGATCTCCGGACTGTCCATAACCAGTGGACACGGACTATAGCTATAGGTTTAAACACTCTGCAGAGGTTGTACAACTGTACCCGCCCGAATAGAGCCCGGACGGTAGCGAACCGCTAGAAACCCTACCATACGGCTGGAGTCCAAGTAAGTGGATAGTGCTCCCCTGCCTCTCCGAGTTTGGCGCAGCCCCTGCTGTAGAGCTCATACTACCAGCGAGGGGTCCCTCGGAGCTGTGGAACCTTCCCGGCCTCGACGGGGCGAAGTCTTCTAAGGAGGAATGACGTCTCCTAGCATGATCACACCGATCCACCTACAGGCGGAATGCTATCCACTACGAGTCTCACCCCACACCCCCGCCCATAACAAGGCGGGCGGTTTGTACGGTAAGAGTCCAAAGAAACATGGTTAGACTGACGATCGGTCCTTATGGGCCGAGAGCGAGCACTCCCCATCTCCACCAAATCTGACACGCCGCTCGGGCGAGAGGCCAGATCGCATCTCCCCGAGGCAGAAGTTCCCAAGTAACCAAATGGCTCACTCCTGCCAGTAACACGTCAAGGAAGAACACACCCAGAACTCACGCTAGAACACACCGAGATCTCCCACAGGTCAGTCCAAATCCAGAATACCATCCATAATCCAAAGCATATAAAGTATGGATAGTAAGTAGTGGGACTAGCTAGGGGTCTGTAGCTAGTCCTGAGGTGGGTGAAGCAAGGAAACAGGATAAATCAAATATCAAGGTACGGCTAAACAAATGGCTATGCAATCCATCAAATCAAGTAACATAAATATAGAACTAGCATCTAATAGCATGCATGGGTTCTACATGGTTGGGAGTGACATGACACCTTTGCGGTAGTCGACGTAGAGTAGTAGAGGTTGAGCATCCTCTCGGGTGAAGTCGAGGTAGAAGGGTCTTCCCAGTCGTCGCAGCTCAGGTCTTCAAACAAGAACACAAGCCTACACGAGATGCGACGCGGAAATAAATAACGAGCATCCATCTAATGCAAAAACACCGATAAGAACCAATTTAGAAGATTCAAATAAACTCCATATTAAATACAAGCAGCACTGATTTATATAGAGAAAATAGAGCAATTGGTTTCATAAATAAAAGTTGTATAAGCAACTAGTTTTTATATACTAGATAACAAGATATGAGCAAGAGTTAGTTCAAGGTCAGTTACGGGTCTCACGGCTAAGATCTCTAGAGATCAAGCTTGCAAGTGGAAAGCGGAGAGGTTGAGATCAACGCTTGCAAGGTTTAGCTCTCGGATGATCAAAGCGGTAGCGCAAAGGACGATGATAGCAGAGTGAGGCAAGGATAATTAGAAAAGGCATTACCATGCCAAGATATGTGGCGACCGCTCAGAGGAGATGAAAAGATCAACTTGTGACCGATATCGGGTGGCGATGAGGTAAGGTGTGCTTATGAGCGCTATGAGGCATGTACTGGTGATGCGGCAATGTTCAGGGCTGTTGACGCGAAAATAGGACGTCACCTCCGCGCGCAGCACACGTGACTCCCCGGTCTGTAGCGAGGCGTGCCAGCCAATCTGACTTGTTGATTGACAATGGAAAATATTAGGGATCGGCTAGAGAACCGATGGCCTTGTAGCGACACGTGTACCAGCCAATCGGCCGATACAAGATAAAGCGGGATCGGCCGGATCAAGAGCGACCGAAGCGCGGGTGTGTAAGTAGATAGATCGGCTGGATCGGCCGATCGTGACGTCAGTACTCGAGTAGGTCGGAATCGGCCGTGATGTTTAGGAGCCGATAGGATCTAGATCGAGTGGATGGTAATGATAATAGCTAAAACCACAAGAATTGGTACAAAGACTTGCAGATCTAGCTAATATCGGTAAGGGGTGAATAAAGAACTAGACGAAACCTCAGCGATGCGCTCGGAGGTTAAAGCCTAGGATTATTCGGTAAAACGGTACTCACAAGCTTGCCGGAGGTCAGTTGATGCAGCCCGACGAACTCGAAGCACGGCATTGTAGAAAAGGGAAAATCGCAATGGCGAAGTCACCGAAAAGTAGATGCTGTAAAGGTAGATGCTGTAAAGTAGATGCAGTAAAGTAAAGGGTTTGCCCGGAGGCGGTTTGTTTGATATTGGTGCGTACACTTTTTTCGACCACGCAGGGTCGCTATTTATGTCCTGAGGACAAACCAGACTCCTAGCTGATCACGGCACTGTTTACTTGCATCTAAAGACAAAAAGACTAAAAATAGAAAAGGACTCTCGCAGGAGTCAAAAGACCTTCTAAAAACTGACTCTTGACCCGTTGCCAATCATGGATTGACCCGCCTCCACCGTGCTTTCCATCTGGCGTGTTTCTTTGAATACCGCCTTCTTCATGCCCATCGGTTGATCCTCTGGTTAGCCATCGGCCGATCGCTCTGACCATCGACGGATCCCGTTGACTGCTCTGTTCTTCCTTCAATTGACCGATTATACTCTGTTTTTCATCGGCTGCTCCTCCTTATCCCTTTTGACCTGTTTTTCCAAAAAACGGTGTCAACACATGCCCCCCAGTTTCAGAGTAAATAATCTTTTTTGTTCCGAAATTTCCTCGAATCTGTTATCTTCCCCGATTCGAAGTCGGCCGTAGAATCTCAACAAATCTTCAGGGGTCATAAATACAACCACCCTGGTTCTTTCTTCTCCCCCAAATCTTGTTGTTCCAGCAGCTCGAGCTTTCAAGCGACGAACCCTAAGCTCCAAAGCTTCTGCTGATCCATGGCGTCCTCAAGCTCTGCTGGAGGTTCTGGCTCTGCTTCTGCACCTCCGAAGGCGTCTCTTTCTTCAGTTCCCCCGGTATTTCTCTCAATCTTTCGCTTTTATCTGTCTTTAAATACCGCTGTCCCTCTTTGCCTGAAGCCTAGATTTATCCATCTCTCCAGGAACTTAGATCCCATCTCACCATTCCTGTTGACGATAAGCCCGGGCTCACCTTCCTTGGACCAATGGGAGATACTGACCCCACCGAGATGAACAACCTTGAAACCTGCCGAATTCCTTTCAAGCATGCTTCTCTGAACTTGATTGATTGGGATGGTTGCTTTAGGTCTTGGACAGGTTATGTCAAAGGGTGGAGAAATTGGTACCGTAGGGTATCTGCTAAAAACAGAGGTCTCTGGGAGGAGTATAATATCAATCAATGTATTACCCTGTCTCTATCTGATATGTCTCGGAACGAATCTCTCCTAATAGCTGCCTCTTATTTTTGGTCTGATGCGCTCAATGCCTTCTTATTTGGCCATGGGCCGATGGCCCCGACTTTGGCTGATGTACTTCTGTTGATTGGCTTGGACATATCTTCTTCAGATACCCTTTTCAGTTATTGTGACGCCAAACCTTCCCTCCGTCTGAAAACTAAAAATGTGGGTCGCTGGGCTGGATATATCGTCGAGCATATGAAGGATGGTACCGTTAGTGACAGAGAACATGTGGCCTTTCTGAACATGTGGCTTGAAAAGTTTGTCTTCTGCGGAAAATCTTTTGGACCCACCTCTAATTGTCAGATTGTGGCCGAACGATTGGCCATTGGTTCCTCCATCCCTCTTGGCAAATACCTTTTGGGGGCTGTGTACAATCTCCTTCATCAAGTGGCTGTCAGCTTGTCAACCAATTCCCCAATAGGTACCCCAGGGGGTCCTTGGTGGTTTATCAACATGTGGTTGAATCTTTACCTTCGAGATAAACTGGAGCAAGATATTTTTAACATGCGTTTTCCGGGAGACCAACCAGATGGCGTTCCAGTCGTCAAACGCCGATGCATCAACTTTGGAGAAGCTGTTTCTATGTTTCCTGGACATAAGAAGACTCCATCTCGCATAGCAGAACATTTTAGGAGCTTTTATCTTGGCTTCAACCCAGGATCCATCATCTGGTTTGCGTATAGAGATGATGATAACAACTTTGAGACTTTGTTCAGCTTTGATGATATTCTGTGTATCCCCAAAGATTTACTGTGAAAAGCTGGATCCTGATTATGTGGCATCGGCTGATGAGGTATTTTTCTCGACTGCCTTGTGTATCTTTCAACATATTCTAATTAATATGCTGATTTGTTTCCCTTTCCTTTTTAGCCTGAAACCATTGATCCCCCTACTACTAGCAGAAGTGGTAATCCGATTTATTATTGGCCACCAAGACGAACTCCATATATCGGCTATAATGCCCCTTCAATCTCTTCAGTCATGCAGGGCCCCAAGATCAATCCTTCTCCAGACAATTTGCTTTTGTCGACCCTCAAAAGGAAAGATATGCCTCGCAAAGCTCTTGCTCACAGAAAGAAGAAGAAGATTGACTATACAGTTGTTGACATCCCCGACTTAGCTGAAAAACTGGCGGGTGCTTTTGTGGTACGTCTTTTGCTCAATTCATCCCTTTTCTTTCCGTATTTTTCATTAATCCATTCCTTTGCACAGTCTTCGGGATTAATTGGACGATCAGGACAGGCCAATGCCACTGATTCTGATAGAGGTCCAGTATTGGAGCCAATTCAAGAAGTCCCAACCGATGATATTTTGATTGAGTCATCTGAACAACCTGAGTCGGATAAAGCCACGGAGAATCCAATTGATGATGTCTTGATTGAACAACCTGATCCTCAAAGAGTCAATGTCTCAGATGCTCCTGTTGGTCAGCCTCAGCGTCTTCTTGAACAAGCTGATCTTCAACCAGCTGAGGTACAATCTCCGTCGGTTGTTTCTTTATCACTTTCATCCTCTAACTCTCTGTCTTTGTTCCAGGATACTGTCAATATATCATCTGAGGTTCATGATCAACCACAGTTACCAATCGTTGGAGTCCCTGAATCATCATTGATTGGAAATCCGACTGCCCAGATTCGAGCAACACCTTCTACTGTAGAGGTAAACTTCCTGATTTCTTCACATTTTAGCTCCCTCGTCTTTTCTGCAGGTTTTAACAAACTTGCCTTTTGTTCAAGGCACTTTGGCAGTCATTCTCCCAAATGAAGTGAAGGTTAAGCTGACCGAGGTGTTGCCGTTACTGAACCAGGATATTGGTCAACTTGTACAAGATGCCGAGCCGATCAGAGCCATCTTTAAGCAAATTCAGGGTCAGCTGCCTAGAGAACTTAAAGCAAAGATGCTCCAAGTCGCTTTCATTGAAAATCGGCAGCTCGTAGTCCAGGAAGCCCAAGATCGGCTGGAAGAAAGAAGACACCAAGAGCAACTTACTCAGGACAGGGAGAACCTGGATAGCAGTATGGATGATCTAGACAATAGAATTGAAGTTCTAGCTTCTTCTCGCTCTAACATCGTCAACAGTATTGACCGTTTGAAGAGGCGTCGTGCTGATCTTATGAAAGAACTCAGTCAAATTGATCAGGACTTAAAAGCTGAAGAGCAGAAGCTCACAGATCTTCCAGGCACCATCGCTACCATGCAAGAACAGAGGGATTATGTTGCACGCCAAGCTCAAATTCTAAATAAGATGTGCAATGTCCCAACTCTTATAGAGAAAGCATTTTTATCTTACCATTGTATGCAGATAATTTCCTATTTTACAAGAAGCAAATAGAGAAGAGGTACAGTGACATTTTTTTTCAAATAGTTAAGGGCAGAGGAATGGAACAGATGCAGATGAAGGCCACCAATCACCACACTCCTGGCATCTGTTATACTTAATATATCATCAAAAGGCAGGCAATAAGTAGAAAGTAGGAATCCATGGGCTCAAAATAATGAAAGAAGGAAAATTTATACATAGTGTACCTTGATGGATCAGATAAGCAATCTGTTGCTAGCTGATCATACCTCTTGTTGCCTCTTACCTGGTACATTATTTTGTAATAAGAATTACAAAAGTTTTTTCTGGTGAAGTATTGATGCACCAAATTTTCTCACCTGCTTGCAGAGTATGCGGGTGCTCTAGAAAGTCAAACAGAATAAAGTGGATCTACACCATCAGTTCCTGCACACAAACTGGATGCATTTAACTCAGATAGAAACAAGATATTTAGTAAGAGACTTTGTCATCCGACACAAATTTATAATCCAAAAAAAAACATATATCACTATTGTGAAGAAAGAGAGAAACAAACATACATATCACTCTGAAGAAGAAACATATATGTTATTTGTCACAGTAATCACCATCAGTTTAAAAGCTTCAAGAATCAGTCATTTTCTTTATAAAAAAATTGATCACTAATGGTGAATAGTAATGTAATTAAAACCTGTGACCTGCATCAAGCAAAGCATCTTTTTGAAGTGCTACAGACCTCAGTATCATATCAGAAAACTTAGTCATTTTACACTTTTTAAAAATAACTGGACATTAACTTTATCATGTATTGGCCCAGTTGCTTTTCTTGATTCTACGAAAATTTATCTCTACCTAAGAAAAGATGATGCTGGACAAGAGCATAATGGTTTGCAATTGATGCGAGATGAGTATACCAGAATAGATCAGAGGGAAGACCACACATCGTTGAGGCTAGTAAAGGCGGAAAGCAGCTTATGGACCAAGTGCGGATACGACACCTCAGCGCCTGGCAGAACCCCAGCAGCTAGGAGCTTACCGAGGCCGAAGACGTAGAGGAGGCCGCAGTCGACGCAGAGCTGCGACGGAGGATGCAGTCCCACGTCGTGTCGACCGCCACCGACCCACGCCGCAGCTCCGCTCCGCGCCGCATGCGTGCCGCCTGTGGCCCGTCCGCACAGCCTCGCCAGGCCAGCCGCTGACCGTGGATGCCGGGAGCGCCGGCCCCTCCGCGCAGACTCACCGCCACAGCGCGCACCTACCCGGCCTTGTCGCCACCACCGCGCCGCCGTGCAGGTCCGGTCGCGAGCGGAGCCCGCCGTGGAAGGGAGGTGCGACGTGGTAGGGGATTGAGGTGCGAGGCAGACAGAGCACGGATGGAGAAAGTAGCGAGGAAGAGAGGGGCGCCGTCCGTGGCCGGATCCGCGCTCGGACGGCCGGGGGGAGAGAGAGGGATGCGAGCACCGCCGCCATGGGGAGGAAGGGGAAGGGACGCGACTTGTGAGGCGAGCGGATGGGAAGGAGAGGGAGGGACGCGTATGGGCAAAGGAGAGGGCGGCATGTGAGGTGAGAGGAGGAGGGGGGCGCGGCGCATGCGTGTGGGACCGAAGAGGGCACGCGGGTGCGGGGAGGTGGGCAGGAGGACTGAGCTTTGATGCGGAGGAGCTGAGTCATTGGATGTGAGTGAGTGAGAGAAAGTAGATGTTTGCAGCAATTTGGGTCATTAGATGTGATTGAGTGAGAGAAAGTGGATGTTTGCTGGGTACAATTAGGTGGATGTACTTAGTTTGGTAATGACTGTTAGGGAGATTTGATTGTGTGGCTTTAGGGAAGAACAAACTGGTGTATTTTATAATAGTGGTGATGATATGTCAGGTTGTCAGTAGAGCAACATAAGGAAGACTGAAAATCTAAACAAAATTCTTATTAGATAAATTCTTATTCTCTGACAGGCAAAACAACTGATATTAGAATATAAATCAGTACAAGTTCTAAATAAAATCAGCATGGACATACATGGTTCATGTTTTACTTAATTAGCATACAAAGATAGGTGCTAACTATTTTGATAGGGACACAACAATATGCTTATATATTAAAGCAGAGACTACTTGTGTACACACATCATGACACCAATAATAACAATATATATTACTGTAGTGAAACAACACTCACAACATAACATAGGACAGTCTAGTTATCACTAAATTATAAACCATTGTGATGCATTTCCCATTGACATTATGTGGCCATCATAATTAAATTTTGCTAACATATTCAAAGCATAACTGTCGATTTGGTACATTCAAAGCATAGCAGAATTAAAGTATGCATTAATCCTCAATGTTTTTTATGAATTTACAATGAAAAATTGGAGCACTAGGAATATGTAAATGAATTTCAACAGTTCATATAAGTTCATCTATTAGCAACAATTTATTCAAGGCACGTTGTAATAATGCCGGCAATTCCAGGAGAATAATCCTATGTGAGCATACCCTAAACAACTGCAAAGGAGCATGTCTCCCTAATCCACCTTGACAGGAAGAGCAAATTGGGTGGCCGAGCAGAGAGAGCACGTTGGGGGTTCAAGCAGGACTAACCTCTGTCGCGAATGAAGTAGTTGTTCTCGTGGTGGCCGGAGGGGCTGAATCCGCATCGGCTCGTGGCCTGAGGTGGCCTGCTCATCGTCGTGGTCGGGGATGCCGGATCCGCGTCACAGTCTTTAGGTTGCTCGGGATGCCGTTCGCACGCTAGTAACCGCGTCCTCGTCACCGTCATCACGCATGGAGCGGTGGGGCTGGAGAAGAGCAGGACTGCAGGGGGAGAGTGGTGAAGGCGAGGGGGGAGAGTGGCGGCGACGACTAGGGTTGGAGAAGCGACAGGGAGAGTGCGGGCGTTGTGGATCTGTCTAGGGAGTAGCGAATATGTCCCCTGAGGAACTGCACACGTAACTGTTGACGGTCGATTTTGGTACACCTAGCTATGAGTTTACAATCAACATTTGCACATATTTGATATTCTAACTAATGGTACTAACCCCCCTGAGGTATCAAGTTCACTCTTGCATGTTGATTTTGGAGTTTATTGTCCATGTAGGAAATTAACGTTAAAGAGGAGACTTTCGGGATAAGTTCACCAAGCACTTCAAGAGAAGATCATGAAGCCCGGCACAAGTCAAGACACATGATGAACATGACTCCAAATGGCCCAGGGACCGAAGCATGAAGTCGTAAAACTCCAGAGACCTGAACAGAAGATGCTGAAGCTTGCGCGACAAGGAGATCTATCTAAACTGTGGAGAAGACGACGTCAAGAGCCCACATGCAGAAAGGGGCAAGTCAACAATTAACTGCGAAGCATCGGGGAGCGAGACGGGGCCGAAACGGGCCTGGGTTTGCACTCCCCTTTGATCTAGGTGCTCCTCAATAAATTGCCTCTGCCTCCGATGGCCGCCACATCCATCCATTCATCAGAGAGCCGCCGACACGAAGGAGAAGAACCGGGAGGAAGCCGACGGCCACCGCGAATCCTCGAGTTGCCTAAGAGATGGCCTAGGCCATGCCCTAGCCACCATGGTTGGCCCTGCGTGGTGAAGCCATGGTGGAGTTCTGGAGCCCATGCCTTGATTCCATCAAGGCAATTGTACACTCTACGTCATGGTGATGTAAATCATGTCTTTTCCTTACTTTGAGTTACTTCGATGCATGTTTATTCATATGTGTAGCTAGCATATGCCCTTAGTAGGAATAGAGTAATCATGGTGGTTAGTCTATCTCTTGCGGATACATCATAGTAATGCACGGACCGAGGTTTATCGTTCGGTGATGAATATCCTTGCGTAGTGACAGTACGGTGGAGGAGAAAGCGGCGAGCGAACGTGTAATATTTTGTCGATGACTCATTCTCATGTTGTAGGATTAGATTGGTTTGTCACTTTGGCCGGAACGGCAACAAGAAGACAATAGGCTAAGGTTACCCTTTTGGATGCTTACCTTTATGGCTAGGTGGATGTGATCCATACATCCCTTCATGTTTGTATGTTACCTTTAAGCAATCAACACTTCACATAGGGTTAGACCGGTAGGTTAGATAGAGAACCTTAGTCATTTGCTTCTGATCCTTAGATTAACAAACCTTGGGGACCCTCCTTGGTGAAAAAGGCACCAAGTCACCCGTACGCTTGCGGTGAACTTCAACACGGTTCTGAACCGTCAACAAGCCCTTTTTCTAGCGCCGTTGCCGGGGATCGGCAACTCGAACCCTAGGGAGATCTATCTTTCTTTTTAACTAACCCTAATTTTATTATTGCATATACCCTGTGTTTCTTGTTTGTGTCCTTGAATGCAGGTAAAACCCTAGACACAAAGCGATCGAGAAGTTTTCAACATTCAGACTTCGACAAGTCCAACCTCGCTCAACCAAGTTGATGGCTACGCAAAGAATTGCTATTTAGTGGTAGGTGCTAACCTTGGTTAGTGGCCCAACATCCGCTATTGAGCCCCCACCCAAAGCAAACAAAGATGAACAAGGTATGCCTATGTGTCGATTAAGTTTTCACACTAATGTCTTTTGGAGGTTTGCTTGTTCGAGCTATAGGTTTCGGAAACGACCATGTCAAGCACGATATAGAAGGATTCCATTCCCATCATGCTCATGCAGCGATGGTAATGACTTTTGAAGCCAAAGGATGCGTGGCATGGTGCCCTAAAAGACTTCAAGATAAAGACCACACGTACATCTCCGGATCGATGCACGAAAGGATAACGATGTTATCACGATGTTTGCATGAGCCTCAGCAGAAAGCATTATATATATTTGGATTTTCAGAAGCCCCATAAAGTCTATGTTCCAACGAATCAAGGGGCAAGGCAATCGGAGATTCCTACAAGCGGATATGGCCAAATCACCGAAGGTTGCACATGCTGAAATTCTGGACAGCAAGCAATGCTGAAGTGCCATAGCTCCCTCATTCGGACTGCGATTAAGACGAATGAGTACCCGTTGGAAAGGTAATTTTATAAATTTTTCAATAGAACTATATTTTGGTATATGTTCTGTTCTGGATGCAGGGGTAAATCCACAAAGAAGAGGCAGCAGCAAGGCGATGACGACAAGATAGAGGAGATGAACATGGTGTCAATAAAGTGAAGATGGGGCAACGGTTTCACAACACGTACATGATGAAATTCAGAAGCTAAGGACTAAAACAAATCCTCTGGAGCATGGATGAATGAAGACATGAGGCACCACAACACATGATGATGTTGGAAGCGAACCACTTCCGATTTCATAAGGAAACATCAAGCTGCATGGCTACTTTGGATTCTCGCACAAAAAACCATGGCTTCACGACGAAAAAAAGGTATGTGAGAAAGTCGAGCTCTGTGACTTAAAATGAAGTGCTTTACGGGAGGCAACCGGATCTTTTTATATATCTATATAAACTATGACGGTCTACATTGTGCTCTTTATTTGAAAACTTCAAGTAACATTGTATTACTCTAATGACTGTCACAACCGCATGTTGTATGCTTTAATATATATATTGAGGGAGCACTTTGCTACTTGATTTTGGAAAACTTGTAGACCACCTCTTTGTGTGCTTATTAGTGTTTAGAGTCTTTTTATTTGTGTCTTTTTAGAGAGAAGCATGATCCCTTTTGTTTCTAAACTTGTGGCTAGTTATCTTAGGCTAACTTTTGCTTTTGGTTTAGATCACCACCATATCATGTCATGTCTTTTTGTTCATTCATATCATGTTGCGCTTCTTTCCACATTGTTCTCCACCCTTGCATTTTGTTGCATGATGCATACCATATTTAAAACCCTTTTGTGAAAAAAAATCTCATCTTTGCCTAAACCTTCCTATCAAACCACACCTAGAACCCAAGCCAACAAAGGAAGGATTGACTTGTGACAAGACCAAGTCTATCTCTAACCCTTTGTCTAATTAAAATTTTGACTAGCCTCATCCTAAACCCTTAGGGAAAACCTCTCATACCTTTAGTAATCCTAAAACCGTAGGTTTGTTTTCATCCTAAAATCTAATCCTTGTTTTCTTTTCTTCTCTTCCAAAACCACCTTAGATAGAATTTTTTCGCCCGACTTATCTTTTCAAAATTCTTATCTTAAGCCAAAAATATAGGATACCCACAAGCCTTACCTTAAAACCTTGTTAGCATGTTTTAGGTCTTTTGATAAAAGATTTTGTTGACAAGACTTTACCTCTCATAAAGTGACTAGCTTGTCATTATTGAGGAACAACATCGAAAACCTTTTTCAAACATTGCTGACTCTTTTTACTAACCCCTTGCAGTTGAATTTTGCATCCACCTCATTGTCATCATCCACCTTATGTTAGCTAGGTCCTTTCGTGAAGCTTTATGATAGATGCTTTCATGTTTACGATAATGCTTTGATCAAGCATGTCTACTTTTGCAATCTTGTGTAAACATGGTGTTTATACATGATTGGAGACCACCATCATTCAGTTTTATGAACCTTGCTTTCACGTTGCATAGGTTGGTTCATAAGCTTTGCAATGCGCTTTAACTTTCTTGCGACATGAAGAATTATTAACCTTGGAATGAACATGGTGTTTTGACCTTGGTTAAATCTTTATGGTTATATAGAAAATAAAGCAATCTAGTTGTAAACATGGTGTTTATAACTTGGTGCAAACATTGTCATTGTTTATATCCTTTCATTTCATTTGCATTTTCACCTACACACACGTACACTCATTAGGTTCTTACTTTTTCTTTTTAAGCTATGCCACAAGTTAAGATCTTAGGGATGTATTTGGTTTGTTGGCAAATGCCCCGGGGGTAGAATGTGCATTTGATTTGTTTTGCAGGCATGACGAAGTGTTCCCATGAGTTCTTGACCAATTGCAATTAAGATCATTAGTCATCTACAAGGCTTTAGAGGGAAGTCGCTGTTTCTATTAGGTTTGAGCATGTGTTCAGAAATGTACAATGGAAGACAAGTTAATATTCAGAAGCTCCTTCAAACCTTCTTTCCAACGCATCAAGAATCATCAATTTTGAAGACCCGTACAAGGAGATATGACAGAAACATTAAGCGCTGCACATTCTGAAAATTACAGATTGCATCGCCGGAGTAAAGAAGGCACAACTCTCTTGTTTGGAACCCGTTTCATGCGAATGATAGCTCGTTGGAAAGATAATTTCATGAACTTCAACTTGGAGGGGTGTTTCAGAACATGTTCGGTTCTGAAAGTAAAAGAAAAACTGTGGAAGATGAGGCAGCAGCAAGGACGGGATGGAAGTCAGTGATGACGATATGATGAAGGATTGGAACCATGGCTTGACGATAATAAGAAGAAGTTGAAGGACAACTGAGCAACAAAGGAAAAGAAAAGAGAAGATGATTTTCAAACACATGGCAACAGGGAATTACGAGCGATTTGAGTTCTTCCACACTTAGCAACACGCTAAGCATGAGGGAGGATTTGAGGGACGAAAAGGGCAAGGCCACGTGGAGTACAAGGATCACCTTCACCACAAGATGCTCATCATTATTTTTCCTTGATAAGCACAATGCTTAAGCATGGGGGAGGCCACGCTGCACTTCACTACGAGCATCAAAAAGGACGGTAACTCACCCTTAACTTTATCTTTGTTCATCACCTTCTAAATGCTTGCACATATATGCTTTCAACCATAAACAACCTTTGTATTTATCTCTTGATCAATAACATGGCTACTAGGAGGACAACCTAGGTTTGTTAGTTTTACTTTTCAATAAATGAATCACCATGTCTTTTCAGCTTACCACGATAATATCATTTGTATGCCTTGCTTATGGAATAATGATGAAAGTTGCCACCTTGTTTTACTTGCATGATGTTTTATATGACATGACTTTTTGCTCTCTATTAAAAGGAACTTAAATTGATTAAATTCTGACTCTTTCATTTGTAGAGGTTAAATGACTAATTTTTAAGATCCACATACTTTATGTTGCTCTTTGATTTAAGTTTACCGATGACCTATGCCTTGTACTTGTTTTATTTAAAATTATTATGCTATCTACATTTGTGAATCTCTTGGAAGGCTCTATCTACCAAAGCCTATACACATACAAGTACTTTCATGATATAACCTTTAGTTTGCAAACTTATATCGTGATGAGTTGGATTAGGATTGATTTCTGTGGTACGAGACTAAGAAGCTGGTCATTCCTTTGCGTATCTTTTTCATGCTAGCCATTTTTGTCCATGCATTGTGAGTGTCTACAGTGGAAATTTCACAAACTTCGTTGGGCATCCACACAAAACCCAAAACATCCTTTTTTGATTACCTCCTTGATCACAACCCAAATTGAGTATGGATGATCTTTCGACGAATTTACTGAAGATTTTCTGTCAAGATTTCAAGACATATAACATATGGGGGGACTCATCAATGCACCCAAGACCATGCAGAGTTTCATCATGGAGGATGCCTCTGAAGATTTCAAAAGATTTATAAAGAAATACAAGGATTTCGTACTTCTCTAGCAGCCATAGGTCCCCTCACTTCTATGCTCGAGGACGAGCAATCATTTAAGCATGGGGGAGGACTGCTTTAGCAAGTACTATGTTGCTTAAAAGTTTGGAGGAGCATAAAAAAATGATGAAAAAAAGAAGAAAAAAATGAATGAAGAAAAAAGAAAGAAAGAAAATAAGAAAAGAAAAAACAAAAAAAGAGAAAAATAAAAATGCTCCTCGGTTCTTTTTAGCTTCATTTAAATCTTAGAGAGATTTGAAGACAAGTCCATACTCAATCTTTTCCAACCATGTGCAATCCGATAATGAGAACTTCATTCGTGTCTCGGGATCACCCATTTGCCACTTGCACATGTCCACCTTTCTAAATGCGTGTGTTCCATCTCTCTCTCTCTCTCTTTCCAACATTTATTTTCCATGACCTTTTTGACTTGTCTCGGTAATTCTAATAGATCTCTCTCTTAGTTTAACAATCTTTCAAGTATAATGTTTTGCTAGGATTGTTTTTACCTACCAAGCTCCACATAAGCTTTCCACTTTCATATATGAGTAGAATAGGTTGAGAATAATCTAGTGTAGGCTTGAGTGACTTGACGAGATGAGTGTTCCCTTGAGCTTTTGCAAGAGAACCTCACTTATGTTAGATGTGCAACTTTTTGAAAACTCTTCACGATGCAACAAGGTAAAGGTTTAAAGTTTGCTTAATTTTGAGAGCTCTATATTTGTTTTATTGTGGCATGTTCTTTAATGATAGTCTATCTTCCATAATGAAGTAGCTGGTCAAAACTTGAACCTTAAATGCTAAATACTTGAGAGAGCAATATGTCTTGTTGTGTATAACTAAGTGTAGGGAAGACATTGAAGGGCAATACTGATTTCCAAGTTAAGCAACGATCTTGGACTTGCTCAAGGACGAGTAAGGTTTAAGCATGGGGGTATGTTGACGGTCGATTTTGGTACACCTAGCTATGAGTTTACCATCAACAATTGCTCATATTTGATATTCAAACTAATGCTACTAACCCCCCGGAGGTGTCAAGTTCACTCTTGCATGTCGATTTTGGAGTTTATTGTTTATGTAGGAAATTAACATTAAAGAGGAGACTTTCGGGATAAGTTCACCAAGCACTTCAAGAGAAGATCATGAAGCCCCGCACAAGTCAAAACACATGATGAACATGACTCCAAATGGCCCAGGGACTGAAGCATGAAGCCGTAAAACTCCAGGGACCTGAACAGAAGATGTTGAAGCTTGCGCGACAAGGAGCTCTATCTAAACCGTGGAGAAGACGACATCAAGGGCCCACATGCAGAAAGGGGCAAGTCAACAATTGACCGAGAAGCGTCGGGGAGCGAGACGGGGTCGAACCGGGCCGAAACGGGCCTGGGCCGGTCGGCCCAGGCTGGCCGGCCTGTCCTGTTCTGAGCTCGGTTCGCACTCGCCTTTGACCTAGGTCCTCCTCAATAAATTGCCTCTGCCTCCGACGGCCGCCACATCCATCCATTCATCAGAGAGATGCCGACACGAAGGAGAAGCACCGGGAGGAAGCCGACGGCCGCCGCGAAACCTCGAGTTGCCTAGGAGATGGCCTAGGCCATGCCCTAGCCGCCATGGTTGGCCCTGCGTGGTGAAGCCATGGTGTAGTTCCGGAGCCCATGCCTTGATTCCATCAAGGCAATTGTACACTCTACGTTCGATGGTGATATAAATCATGTCTTTTCCTTACTTTGAGTTACTTCGATGCGTGTTTATTCATATGTGTAGCTAGCATATGCCCTTAGTAGGAATAGAGTAATCATGGTGATTAGTCTATCTCTTGCGGATACATCATAGTAATGCACGGACCGAGGTTTATCGTTCGGTGATGAATATCCTTGCGTAGTGACAGTACGGTGGAGGAGAAAGTGGTGAGCGAACGTGTAAGCACTACAAGAAAATTGCCGACTAGTGACGCAAAAAAAGGCCGTTTCTCATTATAAACCGTGATTAATGACGCCGGTTGTTACGAAAACGCACCGTCATTAATAGAGCGTCACAAACCGCGATTAATGACGAGACCTTATTTCCCGGCGTCATGAGTTTAATGACGCGTATAAATTCGTAACACAAAGGCGTCATAAGGTACCTGCCACGTCGGACCAAAATCTGATGTGGCACGGTGTTTTGTGACAAACCGTTTTGTCATTAAGTGAATTCAGCCCATATTTGGACGGGCCAAGGTCCAAATACCTTGTCGTCATAGATTGAATTTGGCCCACTTTATATTAAGCTAAGCCCAATGTTTCTTTCGTCATAAATTGGTTTTAGGCCTTATTAAGGTTGGATGGAGCCCAATATTGTTTGCGTCATAGAATGTGTAAGGCCTATTTATGGTTGGATGGAGCCCAATAATTGTTGTCGTCATAGACACTTTTAGGCCTAATTCTGGTTGGACCGACCCAATAATCGAGGTCGTCATAGAATGTTTTAGGCCCGGTTTTAGTATGACCGAGCCCAATAATTGCATTCGTCAATAATTTGTTTTGGGTCCAGTACTAGTTGGATAGAGTTCAATATTCGATGACGTCATAAAATGATTAAGGCCCAACGGATATTGGACCCAGCCCACCATTTGCTGACGTCATTTTTGATACGGCCCATTTTGTTAATAAATCGTTTTTGAATTCGTAAAAAAATAATGGGCCGATGGGGCAAGCCCACATATTTTTTCCCTGTTATTTTGGGCAGCACTCCAGGTTGCGCTTAATTAAATATAATTCAATCTCATATTACATGCTAATCAATTAAGTAATAGACATCACAGATAATATTTTCATACCACTGATACAAACTAATGTTTCGGATCACACATGACACATTATTATCAATGAACACAGAACAACCACAAGCAGATTGTAAGTAGGAGCTCACAAACCAATACACATGATATCTCCATTCTCACAAATAAAGCTGGTATTGAAATAGAACCCACTAAGATAACAAAGCTCCGTACTCACAAACCAGCACAACTAGCTAGGAGGACACAAGCAGAAGACTAAGAAACACAGTGGCCTTACCCAAGGTGCGAGCTTAGCAGTTGACGAAGGAGGGTCTCTGTAGTTTCTATTTGTTTCTTCAACCTCTCAATCTCATCAGTCTGCACTTTCATTGCTACATCTGATGCTTCTGCCTTGATCTTCAAGTCTGTCAAAACTTGGTCCTGTTCAACAAAGATTTCACCAAGGTCAACAGCTGCATCGAGCCCTCCCAACGAAACTTCAGGTCTTGAGCATGTAGCGAAAGCTGGATAATCTCGAGGTATGTAATCAATGAATGGCTTTAACTTCACATTGCAGGGACAAGAATTTGATATTTGAACTGCAAGGATTGTCCTCAACATTTGAGCCTAAAAATAAAAGGAGAAGTCAAACTTGAACCTTAAACGAAGCAAGCAAATAAACTTAAGAATAATCCTAAGAATAAAGTAGCAGGATTATCATGCGTTCTGTTACATACCACGACATGTGATTGAATCTCAGCAATGCAGGAGTGGGATGCTAGGCCCTGCACAAAGAGTTACAAATCAGGAACTGGATCTAGAGCGGTCAAGGTAAGAGAAGGATCTGAAATCTAAGACAATAAACAAAGTAAATTACTTTCTAAGCATGGCTCATCTATTAAGTTGTGTTACAAATCAGTAACTGCATCTAGAGCGGCCAAGGTAAGAGAACAATCTCCAATCTAACACAATACACAAAGCAATTTACTTTCAACGCATGGCTCATCGATTAACTTGTGTTCCAAATCAGAGACTGCATCTAGAGCGGCCAAGTTAAGAGAAGAATCTCAGAACTAACACAATACACGAAGCAATTTACTTTCTAAGCCAATGAAAATACTACTAGGGGACTAGAAAGAAAAGGAAATGAGATTCTCACTTGTGAAGCTCCAAGATTCAGGGGCCCATGGATTGAGGGGGCATCGGGAGCCGGTGCTTGCGCCGTATCCTCGCTCAACTGCTCAGCTTGGCCAGCACAACAGACGCAAGCAGAACACCGATATCTGCCGCTCACCATCTGCTGAGACACCCCTCCCCCTCCACCGGCGGCTGTTGACGCTCCTTAGCCTCACCACTAAGGTTGCACTACGGTGACGGTGCCAGGAATGCTTGTTGGCACTCACAAGCGTCGCTACCGGGTTCGCACCTCTAGTAACGGGGCTAGGGAACATCTGGTGGTAAAACACACGATCACCGTTGTAGCACTTCACCCGGTGGTATTCGGGTTATCGTATTTATATTTTCCCAAGGGAAGCACTATGGCATAGATAATCAAACGAACGGTAGAGAGGATCGAGGCTCGGTAAAAGGGTCTTATAGCTGGGGTGATGATAAAGATGTGCGGGGTAAATTGGACACGCGAGGAGATCTTGATAAAAGAACTAGAGAGGTCCTAGTGAATTGGGAGGACAACGAGACGAGAAAGGATCCTAAGGCAATCTATCTATTCTTGTCAACTCCGAGAAAAGAACTAAGGTAAAGCAGAGCCAAGGTAAGATAGGATCAACAAGCTCTTCTAGTGCTGTAGGGGCATGCAAAGCTGCGCTCTCAGACTGGGATGAGAAGGGAGAACAACGACACGCTGCATCCTACCGGCCCGAACTAACATGGTGGACTACAGAGCCCGTCCAGAGCTGTCACCTCCTTAGGGTACCACAACTATTCCGTTGAACGGGACACCAATCTAAGACTAAGGCAAGTTCAGAGCACCGCGCTCACAACGAACCAAAGAACCTTCCCTAAGGCCTTTAGAGAAAGGTCTCTCTCTCCCGTGAAACACCGGAGATCAAGCGAAGAACGACCACAACACTATAGGGTTCAAGAGAACTAAGCTAACCGAGGCAAAACTCACTTTAGTCTAAACCTAGAATAAAGCTTCTAGTAGCTAAGTAAAAGCTGAATGTAATTGACTTGAAATGTAAGATAGAAAGATAACTCGAAATGCACTTAAGTCTTATAAATGGAAAGATACAAGAGTAGTACCCGAACTCTGAAGAACACTTCTCCGAAACCCCGAGACTAGCTCGACTCGACTCTGACTCCCAACTACACTACTTCCTACTCTAAGATACAAAAGTGGACAATAGTGAAGCTCCTGCGGTGTTCTTCTGTTCCAGCGAGTGTGAGGTGGCTTTTATAGGCAAGGAGGGTCGGTGGAGCACGTGGGGCCAATATGTCAGGTGCGGCCGGATCAGGAGGTGCGGCCGGCCCTATGATCCACCGCCTCTCGCCTTGGACGCCCCTGATCACTGCTCCTGAGGCGGTTGTAGGTCGGTTCCTTGGGTCGGTTTCGCCCGGCACTCGGATGGATAGGTGCGGCCGGCCCACCTCCGTGCCGTGTGATGCACCGCCTATGCTCAGGGATGCCTAGGATTGCCTCTGAATGACGGTTGTGGTGGTTGAGTGTGGGTCCATCGATCCAAGTGCTTCCAACCTTAGCCTTTTGATCAAACCGACCATTCACTAGTGTATCTCATCCATCCAAGGTGTGTTTGTGGGATTGTTGGTGCCGTGGACCCGAGATGTGGCATATGGTAGGTGCAGGTGCACCTAGAGGTGCGGGCGCACCTGTTGGTGCGGCCGAGCCTAGCCCTGGCCAGCTGCGGCCGAGCCTGGCTATGTGCGGCCGGACCTGGCCAGGTGCGGCCGGCCCTGCACCATTGCTTTGGTGCAGCCCTCTGAGGTTCATTTGTTCATTGTTATTCCCATATTTGTGTACCTACAAGTAAAAATACCAACACAACTCGTGGAACTTTATTAGTACTAAAAATGTGCATGAAACTTGCCATATACTCCTCTCGAACCCGAGGTTTTGACGGTCGAATCTTTGTTGTAAGGACTGTCAACAAACTCCCCAAAGCTAAACGTTTGCTCGTCCTCGAGCAAAGTCTAGACTTGGCCTCAGTGGATCAGGAGTTGTGTGATGTTATCGCTCGGCAAGTACCTGTGCACAAACTCCATGCTCTTCTTGCTATTTTGAAAAGATTGGTACGAGAGAAGCTTAGCCTTACTTTACCCGTGGGGCTTGTAGCTTTCCACCTTTCCTTCGGAGGTTGAAGAGTAGAATGGTTTTTGACTTTGCATCTCTCACTCTTCTTCTTTTCTGGATCCTATCTCGGAGTTTTTGAAAATTTTGCAAACATAGACAAGGTTCTTCGGATGGTTCCCTCGATCGCTCAAGTGGTATTTGTTACCTCACCGAAGGCTTTAAGCGAGCCTCAACTTCCTACTCTATGGCTTGTATGTGGAGCTTTGGGTAGGATAAGTATGAGACTCACTTGTGCCACATGATGTTGTTGAGCTAAAGACCAGATCCAAGAAGAAACTAATCATGCAACTTGATCGAGATGTGCAAGTGTGTGGAATATTTTTGTTTGTTTTTCTAAGTACTCCTTGCTTTGAGATTCTCCTCTTGCTTTTATTTTGGAGGGGGTCATGTTTCACTTTTCTCTCTTTTTTTCTATGCTCTTTGATTGGAGCACATTTTTTCTATGCTTCTTGAGCATATACTTTTTTTTCAATGACCCCTCTCTCCTTTTGCAAGATTACAAGAAGAGAAATCTCTTTGGGCTTTGGAGTATTTATTTTTGGTGGATGGATGGCATGTTTTGCGTAACTCCCGGTGTAGGAGTTAGCATGTATATGTGGGTGTACGTGATCTCGATCATGGAAGCATGAAAAGATTCTAACAAGGGTCATAACAATTTGGCAAAACTCAATGGGTCACAAGCAAGCATATGTAAAAGGTTTATGCATTGATATCGACATATGGCTTTGGTAGGTAATATGACCATTGAGGAACTTGCCTTGTTTTATTTTCAAAAAGAAATCATCCGAGATTTCACCATACTTTGAGATAGAGCAGATCAACATTGTCGCACCATATCATACTAGTCAACAACCTAGGTTTGGTCATAAGCAATTGCTTCCCACAAAGTTTTATTTCAGGCTCTTGTCTCAAAATATACCAACAAATTCAAAAAGACATAGAGCACAAAGATATGCACTAGGTTCTTGCAAAGTTTTAACAAAGCAACAATTCATCATTTCCAAAGTGAGGGTATGGACAAGATTTCAAGCACATGGTTGAAGCAAATATTTTTGTTGTTTTTCTTTTATTCAAAAGAGATAAACAAGATATTGAAAATTGGTTTGGATGGACATACCTTCCTTGATTGAAAATGGGGTCTCCCCCAAGCTAATTTTTGGCTCCCTGGTCGGCGTGTCTTCATTTTGGTGATGAGTTGAGCACCTGGAAGCTTGTAGTGGTTGTCTTGATGGATTTGTGAAAAATCATAGGTATGGCCGTATCACTTGGTACGGCCGGCCCTACTATATTTTCTCCAGGCACTCATGTCTCCTTCTATAAACATCCTGCACAAAAATTTTGTCGAGGGGAGGTACGGCCGTACCTCTAGGTTCGGCCGTATCACCAAAAATCTCCAAAACTGCTTTTCTATGTCTTGTTTACTTATTAATGCAATGGTGAAATTAAATTTGAAATTTAAACATGCTTGATGCACGAAATAAAATGTTGAAAGGGAAATATGAGATAAATACCGGTTTACCTCTCGGTGAGGGCTCGTAGTTTAGAGTCCATGAGCGGGACTCCTCCGTTTGCTTAATTGATCTTGGATTCGTCCGGTCCCGGAGTGGAAGACTCGGACGAAGCTTTCTTCACACGCCACACCTTCTTTGTTTTCTTCGGTGGCGCTGAAGTTGGTGAGGCTTTGGCGGGGGGGGGGGTGTTTTTGGTTTCCGTCTTCTTTTCCCCCTTAGCCTTGTTGATTTCCTTCGGCTTCCTTGTATGGTGGCGCCTGTTGAATGCTTTTACCTTGGGCTTAGTTGGGGTCACCTTCTCTTTCTTGTATTGGGGCTGTGGCTTCCTCCACCCCCTAGCTTCCTCATCTTGCACTAGGTAACGTTGCTCTTCTTTCGATTGGAATTTGAATGTCATGTTCCTTCGCCCTAACAGGAATTTGACGGTGCAAACCTAGGTAAGGAAACGAGTCCTTTCCTCCGATCCTGACCCATCATAATGCACCGAGCTTGTGGACATGTCCCGGGCAGAGCCCTTGGACACATTGTCCTGAGGATCGAAACCCGGGGGTACCGAGTGATCTTGCCAATCTGAAGAATGGGAATGGCCACTGCGACTCGAGTCCGAGTCGCGGAACCTGATGTGTTTTCCCTTCACTACCTTTGCGGCCTTACGGAACCACGACATCCTGCAAAATGTTAATGCAACGGATACCCGAAGGATGATGGTTATGAAAGGTTAGTCGTTCGAGGATTAGCGGTCCAGGAGTTAGCGGTCCTTGTGGGGTGATGAGACCTCCACAAAACTTGAGTGGCTTGCACTACGAGGGACACACTCTCGGCACTCCTTTCCACTAAGAGCGAACGGACTTAACAAGGGAGCAAAGGTTGCAAACTTCGGAATTTGGCTGTGGTTCTCTGGGAGAGTGCACGGGAGGCCTCAATTTATAGGCAGGTGGAGGGAGGCAGGTGCGGCCGCACCTGTCCATCCGGCTGTGCCAACAAAAATCGAGAGACGACCTCAGTGCATGATTAGGAGGCTAGGAGCAGGCTGCAACAACTTGGAAATGATAATATGGTGGATTCCACAAGTGCGGGCGCACCTACAGGGCCGGCCGGCCCTAGTGTTTCCACCCAAAATGCATGCTAGGTTGCTGCCATACCATCTAGCTCTTAGGGTCCTCGAGAACTTGTGCACTCAGCTGTCCAAAGGTTGCTAGCAAAGCTATTGGTGGTGGGGAAGGGAATACTACAGATTGGACTTTCTTTTTCACAAAGTGAATCGCCACCATGCAGCTAGTGGCTGCTCCATATATTCACCCAGGCAAGAGGGGTGGTGCGGCCGTGCCTAGTGGGCCGGCCGCACCGGGCAAAATGCCCAGAAATGCTTCTTCAACCTTCTAAACTCTAAGTCATGCAGCGGCTAAAAGGATTTCGAAAATTAAACATGCCTGATGCATGAACTTAGGAAGGGACGAATGCCAGTTTATCTCACGGCGAGAGCGTCGAATTTATAGTCCTCGAGCTGGACTTGTTGATGATCATTTCTTCTTGGAGTGACTCTCTTGATTAGAGAGGTAATTCACTAGAGTTTGGAAGAGAAACGATAGGTAGGCGATAATCCGATATATCCAAGATTGGGAATGGTCCTTGATTTCTTCGCTCTGGGATTCTTTTCTGACGGGCATAGCTAAGATCCTTTCTAAAATTTCTAGCCCCTCAGTCGGATTTTCATGAAAAAGTGATCCCTTTGTGAGTGCAAGCAAGCGGAAAATGTTGTCTCGAGATAGGCCGTGCTGAAAATGTTGGACCAACACTATATCTGGCAGGCCATGATCGGGACAAATGTGTATGAGATCATGGAATCTAGTCCACGCTTGACTAAGGGATTTGGTCTTCGTCTGTTGGAAATTGATAATTTGCTTTCGAAAGGGCATGAGACGAGAGAAGGGGAAGTACTTAGCGCAGAACGCGTCGCGCAAAAGTCTCCAATCAGTGGTGACTTCCTTTTCTTGCCGGAAGTACCAAGCCTTTGTTTTTCCCGCTAGTGAGAGTGGAAAAAGTCTAACTCTAAATTCGTCAGGAGAAAGATCGGAGTATGAATGAGTAGAGCACAATTGTTCAAAACTCCTCAAGTGATTGTATGGATTTTCTCCTTCGAATCCTGAGAAAGGATTTTTCTGGGCGATGGAAAGGAATTTTGGAGAAATACTTCCATTGAAGAAGAACCTTGGGTTAAGATTTCCATTTCCGATTGGGATTTCCATCTTAGTCGGAGTGTGGGATTGATCAATAGAGAACTCAAGGTTGGCTTCTTTGGCCATGAGAAAGATGGTTCTGTCTACGGGATCGACTGAGTTCGTCATGATAAGTCGAGAGAAACTTTTCGAAGGGTAGTGACACGGGGTCAGAATATCCTTCTAAAGCGACTCTTGATAGATGTGAAGACGGGACGGAACTGTCGAAACCGGGTACTACTCCGTACACTAGGAACGGAGTAGGGATAAACCCGCTAAAAGATGGTTCACTGAACTGAGATAACTCTACCGAAAAGATATCTAGTGCCTATTGCTTCCCCGGCAACGGCGCCAGAAATGCTTGTTGACGCTCCTTAGCCTCACCACTAAGGTTGCACTACGATGACAGCGCCAGGAATGCTTGTTGGCACTCGCAAGCGTCGCTACCGGGTTCGCACCTCTAGTAACGGGGCTAGGGAACGTCTGGTGGTAAAACACACGATCACAGAAAGGTCCGCAAGCGCACGGATTACCGTTGTAGCACTTCACCCGGTGGTATTCGGGTTATCGTATTTATATTTTCCCAAGGGGAGCACTATGGCATAGATAATCAAACGAACGGTAGAGAGGATCGAGGCTCGGTAAAAGGGTCTTATAGCTTGTGTGATGATAAAGATGGGCGGGGTAAATTGGACACGCGAGGAGATCTTGATAAAAGAACTAGGGAGGTCCTAGTGAATTGGGAGGACAACGAGACGAGAAAGGATCCTAAGGCAATCTATCTATTCTTGTCAACTCTGGGAAAAGAACTAAGGTAAAGCAGAGCCAAGGTAAGATAGGATCAACAAGCTCTTCTAGTGTTGCAGGGGCATGCAAAGCCGCGCTCTCAGACTGGGATGAGAAGGGAGAATGACGACACGCTGTATCCTACCGGCCCGAACTAACGTGGTGGACTACAGAGCCCGTCCGGAGCTGTCACCTCCTTAGGGTACCACAACTATTCCGTTGAACGGGACACCAATCTAAGACTAAGGTAAGTTCTGAGCACCACGCTCACAACGAACCAAAGAACCTTCCCTAAGGCCTTTAGAGAAAGGTCTCTCTCTCCCGTGAAACACCGGAGATCAAGCGAAGAACGACCACAACACTATAGGGTTCAAGAGAACTAAGCTAACCGAGTCAAAACTCACTTTAGTCTAAACCTAGAATAAAGCTTCTAGTAGCTAAGTAAAAGCTGAATGTAATTGACTCGAAATGTAAGATAGAAAGATAACTCGAAATGCACTTAAGTCTTATAAAGGGAAAGATACAAGAGTAGTACCCGAACTCTGAACAAGACTTCTCCGAAACCCCGAGACTAGCTCGACTCGACTCTAACTCCCAACTACACTACTTCCTACTCTAAGATACAAAAGTGGACAATAGTGAAGCTCCTGCGGTGTTCTTCTGTTCCAGCGAGTGTGAGGTGGCTTTTATAGGCAAGGAGGGTCGGTGGAGCGCGTGGGGCCAATATGTCAGGTGCGGCCGGATCAGGAGGTGTGGCCGGCCCTATGATCCACCGCCTCTCGCCTTGGACGCCCCTGATCACTGCTCCTGAGGCGGTTGTAGGTCGGTTCCTTGGGTCGGTTTCGCCTGGCACTCGGATGGATAGGTGCGGCCGGCCCACCTCCGTGCCGTGTGATGCACCGCCTATGCTCAGGGATGCCTAGGATTGTCTCTGAATGACGGTTGTGGCGGTTGAGTGTGGGTCCATCGATCCAAGTGCTTCCAACCTTAGCCTTTTGATCAAACCGACCATTCACCGGTGTATCTCATCCATCCAAGGTGTGTTTGTGGGATTGTTGGTGCCGTGGACCCGAGACGTGGCATATGGTAGGTGCGGGTGCACCTAGAGGTGCGGGCGCACCTGTTGGTGCGGCCGAGCCTAGCCCTGGCCAGTTGCGGCCGACTCTGGCCAGCTGCGGCCGGCTGTGGTGCGGCCGAGCCTGGCTATGTGCGGCCGGACCTGGCCAGGTGCGGCCGGCCCTGCACCATTGGTTTGGTGCAACCCTCTGAGGTTCATTTGTTCATTGTTATTCCCATATTTGTGTACCTACAAGTAAAAATACCAACACAACTCGTGGAACTTTATTAGTACTAAAAATGTGCATGAAACTTGCCATATACTCCTCTCGAACCCGAGGTTTTGACGGTCGAATCTTTGTTGTAAGGAACGTCAACAGCGACGGCGAGGTCAGACCGCCACCGCAGAACTAGCTAAGCAGAGTGATGCTTTTTGGAAATGGAAGGTGGGAGTTTAGTGGCGCAACGCGGTAGCAATGAAGTAGAGGATTTATTATTTCGGGGCGGAGAGGGAATACAGAATTTGAAAATCTCGCTTTCGACTTCCTGACCGTGAAATGAAAATTTGGTAAGCTGCACTTGCTTCGAGGCCACTGACAAGTGAGGCCGTGCAATGGCGGCCCAATATTGTCAGCGAGTTTGGGTGGGATTCCGGTGGCGTACAATATAGGCGGGAGATGGATATCTTGAAGAGGCCCACGCTTCAGTGAAGCTGGGTGCGTTTCCAGTCGAAGATCACAAAATCTAACAGCTGCTTCTCCCACTACAATTCCTACACGTCTATTTTTTTAAGTCATACGGATATAAGGATCTTCCTTCTGCGTTCTTATCCGAACCAAAGCACACTCATGTACCCACCAAATATTTCGCATGCCTACCAGGGAAAAAGCCTGCATATTCCACCCTATACTTGTGACAGGATTCCTCAGCAGTGTAGGCCTTCGTATTCCGAGCATCCCACGTATTTTCATGGCTACTGTAATCCCGTGAGGGCATGCTCTGCCACGAGGTGCACGCTGCCTTAGTATCGGTCATGGTTCGATAAATAGGCGTGCCCCCAAGGCCTTTGCTCATCGCCTTTTCATCCTCCACGAATTGTGCTTGCAGACCTCTCTATTTGGTTCTGCGCTCTGTGAAAAGAGGTGAGCTCTTAGCTTTCGCGTCGTGTTTTTACAGGATACAATCATTGTTTCTGGTCAGTGCTTATCATGTTTACGTTGTTGGCGAGTGTGTAGGAGGATGGCTTCTGATGCGAACGGAGGAACCGCCAACTCCCATGCTGTGCCACCTCCGCAGCGGCCAGGATACATGGATCCATATGATCTGTACGACATGGACGAAGCGGACGAGGAAGAAACGGAGGAGATGAAGAAAGATGCTTTGGCTTGGCTGCAGGAGTAGGGTTACACTTGTGTGCTTCGCCATGGTCGCTGTGTGTGCCCTTACTGCAATCTTGCTAACCGGTAGTGGGGTTTTCGTGACATCCTACATCATGCTTCTGCATTGGTCGCTTGGGACGTACCATGAAGTCGAGGGGTAGGCACCATGCATTGGAGGAATATCTCCGCACGGATCCTCGTTATGCTACATTCCGTCATGCATTAGGTATGGCGGGATAGGCGTGTGTCGTATCCATCTCCATGACCGTGTCTGTTGTCTTCCTCGTTGCCAAGTCTGAAGATTTCGTTGTTGGGTGTGCGTTTGTGTGCTCCTGTGCCAGTGCCACTGTACGGGTGTAGATCTATGGGGATGTATCATGTATGTGCACATTTAAGTTGAATAATTTGGGCAAGGTGACCATCATTTACGTTCTGTATATTCTTGGCAAAACGGTGAATTTAGTCAAACGGTAAATTTGTAAAATCAGTCATCATTTACGTGTGTATCTGCAATGCGGTGCAGTGGGATAAGAATAAAATATTACATGACAAGACATTACATCTCAGACTATGGCAACGCATCATGACTAGGGAAATCCACTGAAGCAAGGAAGACGATCATGGAAAAGAAGAACACCCATGTTCTTCATGGATAACAGGGGATTACAGGGGATTTTCCTACCACTACAAGATTCACAGAGTAGGAAAACAGGGGATCGATCTTTTCCATCCAAAAGAAAACATACAATTGATCTTACCATCCACAAGACCACCTATTTGAAAGTGAAAAAGAAAACCCAAATCTGAGTAATTTAAGACGACCCCTCCGAGGAGTTCCCCGATGACTCTGGCGTCGAGGGAGCTTCAATGGCTGCGGGAGCCATGGGACCGGGATTGGCGGGGCTGGCATTTGAAGGACCAGTGCCGAGGTCCATCTTCTTCTTGGTCCTGTTCGAGTCCACCTCCTCCTCCTCACCCTTCTCCTCCTTCGCCGACGGAATGTCCTTGAACGAATCAAGCTTACCGGCCTTGTCATCCTTCAAAAGCTGCCTCACAAACGCCTCCGTCTGTTGATTCCTCTTTTTTGCCTCCACCTGCTTCCTCTTCTTGGCCGCCAATCGCTTCTTCTCAATGGCCGCCCACGTCTCTTCCTCATCCTCTTCTTCTTCCTCTTCCTCTTCCTCGTCCTCTTCCTCTTCCTCTTCCTCTTTATCCTCTTCCATGTAGTCGTACTCATCCTCGCTGTCCTCGCTCTCCTGCCTTTCTATGTCTTCTACATCAGATTCACTCAAGGAGGGGTCGGATGGCTCGCATGCGCTTGGTTGGGGGGAGTCGGGTGGTGTCCCGATGGAGGAGGGGTTGGAAGGGAATGGGGAGGCGGGAAGTCGAATTGGAGAAGAAGGCATGGTGGTTGTGGTTTTCTGGAGGAAGAGAGTTTGAGACAAGGCAATGGAGGGAGTTGGGAGAGTCCGGGATATTAATATATCTCAGTTTCAGGGAAAGTCGGGGTGTCTCTTCGGGAGTTGTATCACGCTAACGCAAGGAGGCGCCTCGATCTCTAATAATGTAACGGTCTTTTGCAAAGAAAAGAACTGTGTAAATTTGTAATCTTAGTGAATTTGGAGGAAACTATATTTACAAGCACTTCAACATGCAGAGATGAACTGTTTACTGCCATTAAATCAGATGTTCGGGTATGGGATGCATTAACAGACCGGATGTTTCGGTCTAGAAACAGATACAGAAAGGACAAATATTTCAGGACCTCTAAAAGATGCTTATTTTGATTTTGGGCAAAGGTGATCTATGATTTCATAGTTTATGAGAGCGATAAAATAGGATAACATTTATAGGGAGACAAGGAATAGAGATCGTCAGGGAAACAAAGCATAAACAACTTCAAACAAGGGGATTGATCAACAAACAAATGATAGCCAAAATCACAAACATGGTTTGGGTTAGGGATGCATTAGCGTTTTGGATGTTTGACAATAACCACATGCTTGTTTTGAATTTGGTCAAGGTGAGCAACGATCACATTGCTATTTCTTATTAATCGTCCAATATTGATCTTCAACTTCTCCAGATCATGTGTCAAGCTAGGAAACTGACATTGTCAAGCGATTGGCAGATGTTGGTGTAGGTCTGTCTAGTGGTGCTATGTTTTGGGTTGGAAACTTGTGATGATGTTCAGACTCGTTGTCTGGTGATGCTTACTCTCCATGGGAGTCCTAGGGGCGATCGTTGTCCTAATCTAGCTTGAGTCAATGTAGGTTAGGGCGAATCAAGGGCCAGTGAACTCTTTTTTCCCTGTTCTGTGACTTGTTCGGTATTTCTGTTGTTGCAATGGAAATGGGGGATGCCCTCGATTCGAAAAAAAAATGAGTCAAGCTAGGAAACACGATCACGTATAAGTACAATAAGAGCGGATGTTCTTGTCTAGAAACACGAACAGGCCGGACAACACATGCGACCATGTTTCATGGAAATGTAAAGTTACTAATTAACATCACGATGTTCACATACATAAGACAATGTTCCCACGAAATCTAAAGATACTAACTAACATCACAGATAACATATCGGCATTGGTTTTCCACTAGCGCGGCTCGCTCACTCCATCTACATCCATCCCTCGTTTCTGGCCAGGACGCGGTGGTGGCTCCACTTCTTCATGTTGTCCTCCCTCAGGGCCTCGGACCTGGCCATCTCAAGGATGTGGTCTTGATCTCATTCAGGTTCCTCCACCAGTGCGTACGGTTGGGGTAGACAGGGCACCCGTAGGTGTTGGTAGTGCGCCGGAAGATGCATAGAGCAAAGGTGTCGGAGTTGGAGTCAGAATTGGAGTCGGAGTCCAACTCTGCAAGTGGTGGAGGAGGCTTAGGAAACCGCCGACGAGCGATGGCGGGTCGACGTTGGCGGCGTCGGAGCTCGGCGGCGGCAGGTCAACGTTGGCGGCGTCGGAGCACGGCGGCGGCGTGCCGTGGATGTGGCCCCACAGCACCTCCGTGAACATGCGGGCAAAGTGCTGGTTGTCGCGCGGCGGCACCCAGTCACGGGCGCGCGAAGAGGATGTGGCGCCGGAGGATCGGTTGAAGGGCGAGGGTGAGAGCCGGTGCGACGGGGAGCCGGTGGGGGATAGCCGGCGCGACGGGGAACCGGTGGGGGATAGCCGGCGCGACGGGGAGCCTGATCGCTTCATTACATCGGCCGGGTAGGAGTGAGGCGCGAGTGTTTGGGAAGTGGTAGCGTGGTTCGGAACTGGCGAGGACGCCGATGGTGGGGGGGAGGGGTAGGAATGACGATTTATGTGGAGTTACTCGCCTTGCTTGGGAAGTTGTGCCGCTTCGGTGGGAAGGCGCAAGGTCTCATGGGGGATCGTGTCAGGCAAATGGCCTAGGCGCGTAACTTGCAATCTCGTTGAACTTGGAGCAAACTTAATTCACTTGAACATGATGAGATCGAAAGTTCCCATGAGACCGGTTATTCTGGTATACGAGGTCAGATATTTCGGTTTACGAACCATGAGTAGACGGGAGAAATATTTTTAATCATTTGATGGCAAAAAGATGCTTGTTTTAAATATGGATAAGGTGAGATATGATATCATCCTTGTTAGGGAGAGCCAAAAACGTGCACAATTCGAACGTGGAGCCATGGCATAGGTAGAGTAATTTGAAGCGATGGGTAACAAATTGGCTTTCAGTAAGATGGTGTCTACTCTATCTAGTGTACACTACCCCATCTAGGAAAGATTTGTTTTTCAAAGACTTGGTTAGTAGGAAAGAATCGTGAAGACAAGCAAGCTGACTTAGAGTTTGAACAACGGCTTCATTCTTCCAAGTTTGACGAGTCATGCTTGGTAACAACAAAATGAAAGAATGCAATGAGATAGGCAATATAACCCGGGCAGGACTGGATGTTTGGGTCTACGAAACATTAACAGGCAGGACAAAAATTTTCATTCATTTCCTGGCAAAAGTTGCTTGTTTTGAATTGGGCAAACCTGATTACGGATTTCATAGTTTCTGAGAAAGTGAGATCACATTATTTGTTTTTTAATTGTCTAATATAGATTTCCACCTCTCTAAATTGCGATGAACTATTCCAACTACCAGCCGTGGTAAATAAATGGGGGAAGACCAGAAGTTGGTTTCCATCACGTCAATGCGTGTGCGAGTATTGCAACACGAGAATCAAGGAAGAGAGATAGAAACAGATATCAGTGGATTGGTCTAGAAACAAATATATCCAAAATCACTCTCACATGTCAGGGTAATTTGTTTGGATGCAGATATCCAATTATTTTGCTAAAGAACAGATCACATTCAGCGTGAATTCTACATTCCTTGTTACAAAAATGTGAACATTCTTCCTAGCTCATCTTGAAGCACAGGCGGCCTGCGCACTGATGATTGCCGCGCGCCACTGGCGGCGCCAGCGTTGCACGTCGGCGCCATGTCACTCGCCGGATCACCTCTGAGGCTGCATCACGGCACCGCAGGCAACCCTTGTTTGTTCGCATCATCATCGATGTCGCGGCCATCGATTCTTCCTCGCCCTCGACCTGTCTGATGTACCGCCTCGCAGTGTCATCAACACCGGTGCCGCCATTGGCCCTGTAGAGGACCATGGCGGCTACGTAGGCCGCCACATTGTGCCCCGCCTGGGCGGCCTCCTCGAGCTTGGCGATGGATGACCGGGAGCTATAGTTTTCCCCGAACAGGATGTCCATCCCGGAGATGAAACATGCCTCTGGGTTTCTTATGTGGGTCAGGCAATCGAGGAGGGCGTCGTAGCCCTTGCGGTTGTACCACTGCAGCTCGATGGCAAATCGCTCTAGCGCCACGCGCCGACCAACGGCCGTGTTGTTGCACACGCGACGCATCTCCCGGTAGGTCGCCCGTAGGCTACGGAGGTCATCCATGGGCCGCTCCGAGGTCGCAGTGAGGTGGCCGGTGATGTCAATGTTCACCTCTGTAGGGAGCACCACCAGCGATAACGGCAACCGCCTTGACGACATGATTACTAACCTACGGGCGTCCTGAAAATAGTTTCATCAAACATCAGAGTGCCAGGTCAAATGCACATTCAAATTGATACAGAGACTTGGAAGAGAGCACTGTACTCTCACGGATCTTCCTTCCGAGAGGAGGAGATGCAATTGTAAAAATGTTTTCTTTACCCCAGGCGGAAGAAGTCGATCAATGCCCCATTTACAACAAATCCACCGTTCCTTTCTCCGCATTTACAGTAAATTCACCGCTCCTTCGCCACCCAAAACAACCTTCGCTGCTGCTCCGTTGATTTCGGGATAACAATAATAATTCATTATGACTCTTGGGGAACCTAACAGAAATTATGTTCTTGGAAATGTGAACAGGTCGGACTAAATGGTCAGTACAATGTGGTGGATACTAACTGCCGCGCATTTCTCGGTAGATTTTGGCAATACATCATCAGTACAATGCTCAGAAGCATAGGGCATAATGTTCAGAATACATGATCGACACATTGTTCACAATACAAAAGTGTCACTTGCAGAATACATGATCGAGACATCTAATTAGCCTTACCACCAAGCATCAATCCCGCCATTCCCGCGAAAAAAACAAATAAAGCAAGCAGCACATGCGCGAGTTTGACATTGTGCCTATAATTCCCAATTGACTTCAGCTCGGCAGTAACCTTTTGAAGTTTTTGTCGCGCTATTTTGAGCTTATTCCTAACCTCTCTAAGCTCACAGTTAGCTTTTCCCAATTCCCCCTCGCACGGCTTTGCATCCTCTTCAGCTTTCGCTTTCTTCTTCATGAGCTTCAGCATAACAGCATACGACCTTTCATCCCATTCTGGATCAATCCAGCAGAAGTAATCGCATTGCTCTTTTTGTTCCTGCAAATTAAACGACCCATTAGCAATAGCCGTTGACCACAAGCACCACATAAGCAGGTAGCCAACTAGACATTACCTTTGGGCAGCCAGCAAACCGGCGGCCAGGGTTGAGAAAGGTCCAAGCATACTTCACCACAGCTCTCAACCCGTGTTTGCACTTGTCTTTAGGATGCCAATGGCTACTATTACAGGAAGATGTCTCCGAGCAGTAACTACCAATGGAAGAAGATGCTGGAGTACACGGATGCTTCAAAAAAATTCATTGCAACTTGAAATCAATGCTTAGTTTTGCACTTTCTAAACTAAAGCCTATCAATCAACTTGTAACAACAATCGTGCTTCAACCGAAATCCCCAATTCCAAATATCACTTCCCTCTGACGAAAGGGGAAAGCAGAGGCACAAAACAGGGTACTGACCTGACCGTAGCTCACTCTCCTCCCTTCGATGCGAGGATCCGCCATTCCCGCCGCGGGTTGTAGATCTGCGCACCAAGGCCTCTAGGCTAGATATTTGCCACAACGACCCACAGGAGTGTGCTGGCAAGCCCCTTGCAGGGTACGCGGTTGATATAGCCGTTGGCCGCGGGTTCGACCCCTGCTATTGACATAGTATCCTTTTAATTTTCCTATGTTTTTTATCAGACTGACTTGTGGGACCTTATTACTTTTTATGACGAGTTGGAACCACAGTAGGAAACAAGCAATTTCGCGATCGTTCCTCAGGAAGGTCCTTCCAGCAAAACATCAACAGACCGGAACTTTGCCGTCCACCGAGCAGCAAACATCATATTATGATCAGGTAGCAACAAGTTTCTCAACTCATGACCACAAAGTTCACAACACCAAGTAGCAACAAGTTACAACACCAAGTAGCAAACATCATAGGATGATCATCACACGAAGTAGCAACAAGTTTCTTAACTCATGTCCACAAAGTTCACAACACCAAGTAGCAAACATCATAGGATGATCATCATTACAATTTTCAAAATAATCATAACCACCCATTTGTAATCATAACGATAAGAACTGATCATCAATTTACATCTGTAGGCGTTGATTCTCCTTCCATAGCTCCATCCTGCAGCTGTCCCTTCACCTTCTGCAGCTCAGCGGCAGTAGCTTCTGAGGATCCTTCTCATTGTTGATCCCTTTTTTGCTTGGCTGACCTAAAGAAAACATAAGCACCAACAAGTTTCATAACACTACCTATTATGATCAGGAGGAACAACCAGTAAATAAACATCAACAAAGAACAAGTTTCATAATAATCAAGCACTACCTATTTTTATCTTTCTCACGCAGTATCCATTGCTTCTCCTTCTCCATCTGGATAACACTCTGTTGTATCAATTGCTTCTCCTTCTCGATCTCGATAACTAGCTGCTCAACCGATTGCTTATACACTTCCATGGCATCGATGGCATGTTTCAGCTTTCCCTTCACGTTTTCCAGCTCCGTGGTAGTTGCTTTAAGCTTGATGTTAGCCTTTGCGCATTCTTCCTTCCATGACCTTGCCTCCTCTTCAGGTTTTGCCTTCCTGTCCAGTACAAGGTCTTTCGACTCTTGGTCAAGAATCTCACCTATTTCTTTCAAAAAGGCATTGTCCAGGCGTAACATATGGGCACACAACTCCCTGTAGTTGTTGGTCTGTTGCAATTGTTCATGTAACAATTGGTCAGCCATCTCGTTGAATTTCCTCATCTCTTGCATAGTTGTATTTAGAATTTCCTGACACAGCTCCTTGTATTTTACAGCCTCTTGCTGCGCCATGAGTTCTCTGCCTTCTTGTTATTGTAGGTCTCTCTTCACCTCCTACAGCCCAGCTTTAGTGTCTTCAAGCACCTCTACAAGCTAGTAAAATACAATAACTATCAATCCATCAAACAATGCAAACTGAAAACTAACTGAATCTAACACCTATGAATTGTCTATAGCCTATCAACTTGTAACATCAAACGAAGTACAAATATGAGGGTACGATGAAATCTATTTCTAGTGTATATGCTCATCAATCCGTTTGATCGCCAAATCTAGAAATCCCTAGGACGGTAGGGGAAAATATAGTGGCTCAAACCAGAGAACTGACCTTGTCGAGCCGTTTTAGCTTCTTGTAGCTGGAAGGTGGCGGCGGAACCGTCTTCCTGTCACCTCTAGGATCTGCCATTCCTGCCACGAGCCATTGTAGATCTGCACGTAGCAAAAGTCGAGAGTCTTTGCGAAGGCAGTGAAGCCTTTCGGCTTGCAATGGTAAGTTCTTTTTTGCAACATTTCGTGACCTAGCAAAAATGCTTCCATGTGGGACCTCCATTTTATGATGACTTGGAACGACAGTAGGAAATAAGCAGTTTCGCGATCGTTACTCAGGAAGGTCCTTCCAACAAAACATCAACAGACCAGACCAGCAAAACATCAATAAAATTAGCTCAGAATGGTGAGAGTGCTCAAAGCAAATCAGCATAATACGATGGCATCTCAAAGCAACTCATCACCACAAAGTTTACTCCACCTAGTAGCAAACATCATAACATGATGGGGTAGAAACATGTTTCTTAAGACATCAGTAGATCGACAATTCTTCCCGCATATAGATTCAAGGTAATATTATGTCTGGCTTCCTGCAGCTGTCCATTCACCTTCTGCAGCTCGGCTTCAAGCATCACTTAAATCGATAAATTATGAGGGTCGTTCACGTGATCCGAAGAAAACATCAGCAACAACTTTCATAAGATGGCATGTCATGGTTATTCATCATTAAAAATTGTTCCAATAATCATAACTACCTATTGTTCGATTCCATTTCCATGAACACTTGTCCAAGTTCTGTCTGTGTTGGCTTACCCTTCTTCCTCTTCTGAAGCTCAGTGGTAGTATCTTCAAGCATCAATTTTTCAGTATCTCCAAGCTTCATGTTAGCCTTTCTGCGTGTTAGCTTATTCAGAACAGCTTTAGTCCTACCATCTCATTCAGGATCAATCCAAACAAATGTCTGACATTTTTTTCCTTGAGGCTGCAGACACCAAATACATATATGTTCATAAAATTGTCCATTTTCAACACTAATATCAAGAGTACAAGTACTATAAGTCTATTGAAATTTAAACAAGTTATTGTTTACCTGACCACAGGTTCCATACCGGCACCCATGGGCGGTGAAGCTTTGCCTGACAAGGAGAGCATACCCATGCTGGCACTTGTTATAGGGATCCACAACGATGAGATCAACATCAGGAGGCTCTGATGTAACAAAATCAGTGGACCGAGCCACCACCAGATGCTAGTAAAATACAAGAACCTATCAATTCATAAAATGATGCAAATCGAAAACTAATTGAATCTAACACCGATTATCTATAGCCGATCAACTTCTAACACCAATTGCAATGCAAATCTGAGTGTATGATAAAATCTGAATCTATTGTATATGGTCATCAATCCTTTAGATCCCCAAATCTAGAAATCCCCATCACTAGGTCGATAGGGGAAAATATAGTGGCTCAAACCAGAGGACTGACCTTATCGTACTATTTCATGTACTCGTAGCCGGGAGGTGGCGTATAAATCGCCCTCTCATCGCCGCTAGAATCCGCCATTCGTACCACGAGCCGTTGCAGATCTGCGCGTAGCAGAAGTTGAGAGTCTTTGCGAAGGCAGTGAAGCATTTCGCCTGCGAATTACTGATTTATATTAAAGATTCACCTGAGACAACCATAAGGAAAGTGTTTTTTGTTAGCATAACACAACCAAGAAGTAGTGCAGTGGTAAGCAGCACAACCTTGTTTCTTCAGGTCCCTGGTTCGAAACCATGCCATGGCAAATTATTTTTGCAACATTTCGTGACCTAGCCTCTAGTCTGGCAAAAATGCTTACACGTGGGGCCCTAGAACTATTTATGACGACTTGGAACACTCTATTTTCGAAAAAAATGCTTACATGTGGGACCCAACTAAAATTTATGATGACTTGGAACACTCTATTTTTAAAATAATGCTTACAAGTGGGACCGATGTTGGTTTATGACGTTTTTGCAGAGCTTATGGCGTCACAAAACAGCATGGAACAGTGAATGCCCGCCTACAGTACCAACCGTAATGACAAAAGTTTTTTTTGTCACTAAATTTGCTTGGAAGTGAAATATTATGACGAGATCAGCCAGGAACGTCATAAATCAATGACGCTAAAATGTGGTTGCGTCACTAGTCAACGATTTTCTAGTAGTGAATGTTGAGTCGATGACTCATTCTCATGTTGTAGGATTAGATTGGTTTGTCACTTTGGCCGGAACGGCAACAAGAAGATGGTAGGCTAGGGTTACCCTTTTGGATGCTTACCTTTATGGCTAGGTGGATGTGATCCATACATCCCTTCATGTTTGTATGTTACCTTTATGCAATCAACACTTCACATAGGGTTAGACCTGTAGGTTAGATAGAGAACCTTAGTGGTTTTCTTCCGATCCTTGGATTGACAAACCTTGGGGACCCTCCTTGGTGAAAAAGGCACCAAGTCACCCGTACGCTTGCGGTGAACTTCAACACGGTTTTGAACCGTCAACAGTAACTGTGTTTAAAGAAATTACTAGTGTGCCCTTGAACGGTTCTCTGGTGGAATTGGAATTCCATTGGCATTATAGTCAATATAGGTGGGAAATTTGAACAGCCCACGCACAGTTTACCTCCTTTGTTGGCAGGTGGCTCCGGGCAGGCAGGTTGCGGTTATTTTTTATATAGGCTGCTGACGCTGATGCGTGGGCCTGACACCATTTTTTTAAAAAGAAACTTGCATCCCTCAAATATTAGAGCCCGTAAAACAACACCTAAAACTTCATTTAAAATAACATCAATTCATATTTGGACATTTAGTATTTGAATAAAATATCAACAACCCAAAATTCTTATGATTCGTTTTTACATCCCATGCTAATGATATAATAATTCTAACAACACTTATTTTGCTCTAAAAATCTACAAATTGACTTGTCAACATAATTTTGGTACCTAACTTGTCTTCAAAATTTCAAATGGTTTCGATGAAGGAAGAATATACTTGTGTACAAATGTCTACATCTCTCACATAGTTTCCTATAATGTTGCTTGAACATTGACGTTTTCCACACTTTGCAACATGTTCGAACTCATATGCATTTGAAAATTGAACAAAACCTTGTGTTCACCTTAAGATTACGAAAATGCAAAGTTTCATTACTAATGGTTGTGGAAAACAAATATTATTTATATGTTGTACTTACAAAGAATAAGATAAGGCATATAAACATTGTTAAAGAAACGAAATATACACTAAACAATGAAATTAATGAAAAGATGGTAATTTTAGAACAAATTAGAAAAAAATAATCAATTTTGGACTAATTGCGATGGAGAAATACATGTTACAAAATTTGATTGCAAATTAAAAGGAGAAAAGCGAACTGTTCTTCATTCGAATAGAACTGGCCCCGCCCCCTCATTGGAGACGCATGATTGGTAATTCACGTCTCCTTTGTTGCTCTTACAAAAATTCACGCAGATAATACGAGTTTCCTTTTCCAATACTCCGTTCGAACTTCACCATACTCTGTTCACTACTAGTTTCCTTTTCCACTACTCCGTTCGAACTTCACCATTTCGCAGCAGAGCCTACAGGCTTCGCTACAAAAGCTGATCATCGCGCACCTGTGTCGGAAGCGGCAACAGTTCACCCCAAAAGCGCCACGTCGAGGAGTGGATCCCACGCGCGGCCTTCTCACGCAAAGGCAGACATCCCTCGTTGCTCAGCCACCTCGACATCGTCCTGCCGCCGCCCGTGACCCGCCTCATGTACCGCTTCGCGGTGTCGTCGTCAGAGGCACCACCGTTGTACCTGTAGAGCAAGATGGTGTATAGATAGGCCGCCGCATCGTGCGAACCTCAGCGGTGCACCGAAGATTATTGCTTTCCCTGTTTTCCATGAAAATGGCATTGATCCCGGAGAAGAAGCAAGCTCCCGGATTGCCAAGATCAGTCAGCATAGCAAGGAAGGCTTTGTAGGTGGTGGGGTCCCACACCCAAGAAATCTCATCTCTTATCCCCTCTATCGACAAATGTCGGCCGACATTGCAGTGGCCGCACACGCGGCGCATGGTCAAGCAAGTACCTCATAGGCTATGAAGGTCAGCCAAGGGCTGCTCCGAGGTCGCACCGACTTGTGCCGCAATCTCAATGCAGAGGTCTTGTTGGAGGTCTAGCAGCAACGACTGGTGCCGCCTGCTTCTTGTCGGCATGGTAGCATCTTCGGTCAGGAATGGAGATGATGAGGAGCAGGCAGTTGTTCTTTTTTCATGGGTAGATGAAGGGGCCGGGGATCTAAATTATTTTGGAAAGAAAAGATACAAGAGACTTGTTTTCCAAACACGTGTCTCCTTTAAGTATGCATTGGAAACGTGGTTTGGCTAATCCTCGTCTCCTTTGCTTTTCTTGGGAGACGAATCACTACCTCTACTATTTCCCTCTTGACCGGATCTGGCATTAATTTCTTGGGAACCTTCCAAAAAGGATATGATATCAATTTCTTGGGAACCTTCCAAAAAGGATTCAAATTCCACCACATCCTATATTACAAAAAGGATTCAAATTCCACCAATACATCACATCCTATATTACAAAAACAATTCCATTTCCACCAAAAGACACATCCTCCATTACAAAAGTGATTCAGCATAAATCAGGCTTGCTTTTTCTTTGAACTTCTGTTGTAGTAATGTCCCACAAGTAGCTTCACACACATTCTTCTTCACTTGCATGTTGTCAATCGAATGATGCACATCCAACAGCGACCAATACTCTAGCTCCCACATAATTGATTTCTTGTTCCACATTCTATCTACTTCTTCTTCTTGACCATCTTGTTTCTTTCTTTTGCCAAGGGTTTTATCAGTCAGTTTGGGTAACTCCTTGATAGTTTTGATTTACTTGACTTTCAAGTGGACCAGATCTCCAGTAACATGCATTTGCGCCTCTCGATTCTCCGCTTCCCATCAAACTGACAATCCATGGCCTGGTATGCATGTTTCTTGCTAAGGAAACGATGGTAGCCATAACTACGAATTTCTTTGAATTTCTTAGCCACACTGAGCAAGTTTCTTCCAAGCAGTGTGGGCAAGCTACACCTTTCCTTTTACTCTGGCCAGAGAGGTTGCGATGAGCCGGGTTGTCATTGATGGTGGTGAACAACATGGCGTGCAATGTGAACTCCTGACACATGAACTCATCCCAAACCTCCTTCACACCAGGCTTCCAAAGTATCTTCAAGTCATCAACTAGTGGCCTCAAGTAGACATCAATACGGTAGCCAAGTTGCTTTGGCCCCGAGACCAATATTGTCAGCATCATGTATTTCTATTTCTTGCATAGCCAGGGTGGAAGATTGTACAATGACAACACAAAAGGCATGAGCTATGTGTTGAGCTCTGGTTACCGAATCGGTTCACACCATTTGTGCTCATAGCGATCTGAATGTTCCATACTCCATTGGCAAACTACCCAAAGTGGGAATTAATGTTACCCAATTGTGCTGCATCTGCGGGGTGCCAAATCTTGCCAAATTCCTTCTTTCAGCGTTCCTCATGCCAACGCAAGAGTTGGGTGTAACACCCAAAATTCCATCACTAAATCAGTGTAAGCAACATGGTACTCTAGATTTAATTTTATAAGGATTAAACAAAATATCAAATAAATTTGAGCCTTTAAATATTTAAACAAAATTTGACTAATTTTAGAGCAACAAGTGTTTGTGCATCATAATTTGGCTTGCATGGTTTTGTGTGAAGTTGTTGTGGTTTTCAAAAAAAAATCATCAAGTCCTTAAACCACCCCTAAACCCTCTCTCTCCCTCCCTAACCCAGCCAGCCGGCCCTTTCTTTTTCTGGCCCAAGTCGCGAAGCAGGCCACCGACCTTGTTTCCAGCTCGGCCCGCATCTCTTCGCTCGGCCCGTTTCAACACGCGGCCCAGATAACCTTCGCAGCCCAGCTTCCCCTCCCCCTCCCTCTCTCCTAGCGGCTGACAGCCCGGGCCCACCGGTCAGCCTTGTCTCCCACCTCCAGTCACACCTCTGCTTGCTCAGCCGCGACGGCCGGCCGCCTCCCCGCGCCCCCTCGCGTTCCACCTTCAATTCCTTTCTTCAAGGCGTAGTGGAGCCCCGTCCGCCACTCCTTCACTTTCTCTTCAGTTTCCTTCCGTTTCCCTCCCCAATCAAGCCACCGTGCGCCACAATGGCCATTGATGGCCAATCCCGCCGCCAGAGCCTCTTCCGCTCCCTTCTCCCTTCTATAAAACTCGAGCTCGAGCCCAGAGCCTTCCCCTTTCGCACCTGGTCACGCCCAGCACCTCTCCATCCTCGCGCTTGCGCCGTCGCTTCCGCCACCGGGACATTGCCGGCCGCCTGGAGCAATTGCCGCCGGAACCCTTCTCTCATCGCCGGACCGAGCCGCGCCCTGCTTCTTCCCTGGAGCCGTCCGCTCGGAGCCTCACCGCCATCATCGATCTCCATCGCCGACGCTTCTCCGCCGCCTGTACCTTCGCCCAGAGTCTCCCTGTGTGGTGAGCATCGCGCCCTCCTTGTTTCCCTTTGCGCCTCGAGCCGTAGCGCCTCTGCTCTGCCTCGCCGGAACAGCCGTGCCGCCCCCTTGTGGTGCGCGCCGCCGTGGTCACTCGAGCCACCTCCCTGAACCCCTAGCTGAGTTCGCCATGTCCTTGGCTACGCGTAGGAGCAAACCACGTCCAAAACCGTGCCCTGGAGCTCTTTTCCGAGCCACGCCGGCGATCCCGCAGCCGCACGCCGCCGTCTCCGGCGAGCCCGGCGCCGGCCGTCCGCCTGTGGTTGTTACCGGCCGTCCGCCGTGAGATCTGCGGTTCAGATCACGTCCAGCCCCAGGTCAACCGACCGTGTACCGGTCAACCAGAGTCGCCCACCGTCCTTGTTGTTAAAGAGACCCAGTAGATTCTTATTTTTGCAACCCGGTTCTCCCACCTGTTAAGACCTTTACAGTTAGGTCCTGTTTTTATCGTTTTAGCACCTAATCTGTTTAGTTTTCACACCCGAGGTCCTTAATAGGTAGTTTTGTGTTATAAACCTTTTGTTTATAATCATAATTAGGTTTTAGTCCCTGGTTTTTACAGTTTAGTCCCTGGAAGCCCTGTTTCCTCGCAGTTGAGCCCCTGGACCATGTTTTGGTCATATCTTTTCCGTCCTAGCTCCGTTTTTAGCGTTTTTGGTGTCCATGTGATCATCTCAGCGAGCCCGTTTGTTTTAAAAGCATGTTAGTAGCTTTTGGATCTGTTTGGTGTACTGTTTTATTTATTCTATGCTTTCTTGTGTGTGCTCGTAGATATTGTGCCCATGTCAACTGAAGAGCCCGTGGGTGTTGATCAAGAGCAGTTTTTCGAGGAAGAGCAATCTGAGTTTTTAGGCGAGGAAGTCAAGTGGACTTCTTCCCCTGCATATTCTATTTTATCCTATGTAATTGCATGACAACTAAGTTTACCTTTTATGATATTGCATAAAGTTGATGGGAATCCTTTTTAAGGACTTGACTAGATTTTATCCTTATACCTTTGAACAACCTGGTTTAAATAAATGTTTTGGGTAGACAATTGCTTAGTTGCTTTACCTTGGGATGGTTGCAAATGAATCTTCTCTACAAATGAAAGTTATGCTTGTTTGATGATGATGCTTATGGTTAATACAAGAACACCTTAATTTAATCGGAACATGGAGAACCACCCAAGAAAACAGTGCAACCACAGTCTATATGGCTCTGGCTTAGCCAATTAATTAGATGTGTGAATTATCTGATGACCCTTGTCTGAAAGGAGTAGAGGGGGTTTGGAGTTGCAGGGGTATAGCCCGGTTCTTTTGGGGTAGCAACCTTTGCTAAGGTGCCGACCATTAGGGAGGGTTATGGTCCGCTCTGAACTGTAACTATGCGGGTTGTTGGTCTTTTGCATGTCTTTGTAAAGGTTTCGTAGTGGACCCCTAGCCACTCACCTCGGAAGTGTTTAAGGGTCTAGCTAAGCCGGGCAACATGGGGAACACGAACTGTGGGTAAAGTGTACAACCTCTGCAGAGTGAAAACTGATCGATCAGCCGTGCTCACGGTCAAGAGCGGCTTGGACCCTCACATGATAATCAAACTTAAAGATGGAACTAAATCATGGTTTCTTGTGGGTTTTGAGATGAGATGTTTTATAAATGCTTAAGTGGGTTGGTATGAACTTACATCTAGTAACTAGGTGTTGTTAATTAAAATTTGACCAACTTATAAAAATGCTAACCGCTGTAAACCTTAACCTAATCTTGATAGCCTTGCATCTTTCCCCCACTTGCTGAGCTCCAACCATAAGTGTGCTCACCCTTGCTTACCGCTGTTCAGAGGAGAACATCGGTGAGGAGTACTTCAGTGACTATGATGAGTTCTGAGGCATGCGATCCCCCAGTCAAGTGCCTGTGGAAGCTTGAAGACGGAGCTGATCGTCTTAGTTACCGTTGTTCGTTGTTTAAGACCTTCGTGTCTACCGTCTGAGTGTAATAAAGATATTGTAATAAAGTTAAACCTTTGCACGTTTTTGAATGCTGTATTATGGTTATTCACTCATGACGTCTATCATATGTGTGTAAACTTGATCCTAGCGCACATATGAGATGCATTCAGTTTTCCTTGTAAAATCGGGTGTGACATTGGGCCTCCTTTCGTGATGCGAACCATCTTCTCAGCCGAGGAATGATGCAAAAATACCGTGCCACCCTTGCAGGAGCTCCTCTGTTAGCCTTCTTCTTCTTGCCTCTGATATCCATGGGCTCGTTCTCGTTATCAGCATTATTATCATCTCCACCATCCTTTTTCCCTCTTGTATTGATCGCAGCTACACTTGGGGCACTTGTCAAGGTCTGCATAATCTCTGTGGAACAATACACAACTGTTCTTGCATGCATGGATTTTTTCAACCTCTATTCCTTCGCCTCATAGACAGACTCAGTTATTTGGTTTCCTTCAGGTAGAATGTCTCTAAGCACATCTAATAGATGTTTGAAACTTTTGTTGCTCCAACCATGATCTGCCTTAAGTTGCAGAAGGTTTAGATCACCAGAAAGGCGAGAATACTTCTAGCAACCAGGATAGAGGGGTTTCTTTGAGTCTTCAATGAACTGCTTCAGCCTCACTAATTTAGAAGGTGTGTACACTCATTGAAACTCCAGACCCCGCACCATTTGATCAACATTGTGCACATGTTGCAACACGTCACCATCATCGAAGCCCCTAACTTCTTGATCAGTGATATCCTCAGACCTCATCACATTGGGTGAGAATGATTCATTTTTCTCAAAAACTCCACCTTCATCAATGTCTTCATCAAGGCATCGCGCTGCCCCTTAATAAATAAGGCGAGTAGCATTGTGTCTCACTTATGGGTAACAGGCGCCAAACAACAACCATTAGAGATGTGGCTCCATGTAATGAGTGTTAAGGACCCCTTACAAATGCTGTGTGACCTATTTGAGGTTTTAACCACAAACCTGAAGCCACTACCTCCCAATGCAGTCACTTCAGCCACTTCTTTATAGCATTCTACCACCTCTGTCTAATTCCCTGCTCTTCTCATTCAATTTATTGACAATGTGAGGAAGAATCAATGCTTCTAATTTTTTTGAGGTTTTCCGTCTATGATTCCACATGATCATTAGCATTTGTCTAAGCTTGTCGTTAAGTCGTCCAAGTTCATGGACTTGTGGGGTATAATCCAATTATTGAAGCACTCAACCAAGTTGTTGGTTACAAATTAAAGTCCACCTTGGAAATGGTTGAGAACTGACTTCTAGTCCACAACCTAGTGTACGATTATTGTTTGCAACATTCAAGTGCAAAGCCTAATGGAATACTTAGACGGACCTGACGACAAGGTCATGTTAGGCAAAAAAATTGCAATTGGAGATCACATAGGGCACCGTTCATCTTTTAAGGCCAAGTAAGGGATTGTATCTTCTTTGAGGGCTTACAATGAATTCTCTCAAATACATACGGATTTGGAAAATTTAGTATGTGGTACATGTTGACTTACATGCACCAAACGGTAATGAGATTCACGTCGAGGGGTTCACCATGGAACATCGAGTGCAAATCCTCGAAATGGATTCAAATCTTATGATCTGCTGGGGTGACGAACACCCACCTCAGGACATACGTAGTGATTGCTTTAATGCCTACCTTCATGGCGTTGATGATCTATCCATGAAGCTTATTCAGTGTCGGCGGCCCATCCAACTGTTGACGCCGATAACAGAATGGTTTGCCATGCTCATATTTCTCGAGCACCTCATCTAACCCAAAGAATCCGATAATCTCCTCCTTTTCCTTTCGTAGAGAGGCGCGAGTAGTTACACATTTTTCACCAGACAATGAAGCCGGTTTCTTCTTAAGTGTCTTCCAGAACGGATCAACATCTGCTGATTTAGTGTTTGGATCATGTGCGGTTATCATGCGGGGTACTGCTGGCCTCTTTGTAGGTCGAAATGGCGGGGAAGGCCATCTTGAAACATTGACTTTAAAATTATCCATATTTTCATTACATTACACTGCCCCTTCGTCGTCGTCATCATCATCTAGAGTTTGTTGGACAAATGGTAGCATTTGCTGCTAGTTCTCATTGTTACCTCCCTGCACTGTGTCCCTCCGTGCTGGCAGGCATCATAGGCCACCCACCAACACAAATGATCCCACCTGTGCTGGCGGGTGGCTCAACATTGTGTGTTCACTGATGGTGGGCGCAACCCTGGTGCCTCCATACACCACTATGCTGGCAGGTGCCAATTGTGCCCGCCAGCACACTAATTTCCATGTGTCAGCACAAATTGTTTCTGGCCTATTGATTACTATGTTGTCATTAAATAAAAAAATCATTATGACCTATGGGCTAGGGCCAATATCCTTAGACCCAATTTTCCCCTATTTACTGTGAGTGTTTTGAAACAATGAGCTTAGCGATCTTGATTATATGGGTTCAGAGGCATGTTGCTATTTTGAATTTCAAACACACTGCTAGCTCCTTCAAACTAATGTGGAGATCGATTTAGTTTTACACCCCCAAGCTATGTAATACATGCTTTATTAATAGGAAATTGATACATATATAGTTGTAATCAAGCATTGGATAATTGATGCAATATAAAGTCTCAAGAAGTTTCCGACTATATGGGTCGACTTTACTTTTCAGCTGTACAATTTCAGTTTGGGTATAATTTTATCGTGCATTGTGATAATGGCCTGTGCTGCAGAGATCTGGAAAAGCACCTGGGGTCGGTCTACTACATGCTCCATTTTCTCTTTTGCCAATGTCATTTCCAAGATTTTATTGGGATCAAGCGCTTGAGTTGGCTCCGCTTTTCAATGAGCTTGTTGATCGTGTAAGCTTGGATGGGGAGTTCTTGCAACAGACTTTGGCAAGGTTGTTTTCTTATAGCATGAACTGATTAATGCAAACAATATTATAGCTGGCAAATAAAGGATTAATCGACAGCATCAAATAGTTCTGCCACCATGATTGAAACTTCCATAGTCATTGATTTGGACACAAGTTCAGCAGTGCCAAATAAAAAACATTCATTATTTTCATATATATTAATGAAGGTTACTTTATTTAGGAGAACACTGATATTCGTTGCTTGCATATTTCCATCCCAAGAAAATTCTGAAACTTCCCTTGAACTACCCTTTATCCACACAACTCTTGAGTCGTACTGTTACTTTTGAAGCCAGCGATGATTGAGTGTTTGGAGACTCTCATTACCTAAAACTTGCCATATTACTCTTTCAGGACGAAACAGGTCGATTTGTTCACTAAGAGGCTTTTAGATATTCACTCAGAGACGATGGAACTGAACAAAAAAGAGGTAACCATGCAGCTGCTTTCAATTGCATTCATTAGCAAAAAATGCTCCCTAAATTGAGAAACGTCTAATTACTCTCAAGAAAAACAAATGCCTCACTATGGTAAAACTGTTTCAGGAAATTCGTTTGGGCCTTACCAGGTCAGACTATATGGTAGATGAAGCAACAGATTTGCTGCTTCAAGTGGAGCTCAACACCATTTCTACGTCTTCCAATGGTCTTGCTTGCAGTGTATCTGAGCTTCATAGGTCAAATAATAGCATATGGAACCTTATATTATCGAATTGCATTTCATACATATTTTGGGTGACATATAATAATGAAATGTTGTGAATCTAATACTTGATCAAGAAGTTACATGCCATGTCGTCGTTAAGAAACTTCCTTACCTTTATCGAATACATAATTACTAATGGTTTCTTTTCCATCCTCGCTACTACTACATATGTGCACAATAACACAAATGCCACAATTATAGATTAATTGATTCCTATAGTTGAAGTAACATATGGATTGAATATATTCAATTCAATAAAAAACATGCTTCATGGAGTTCCATTTTTGATATATATTGGATATTGTTTGGTTTTCATTCCCTGTTACAAGTAGCATGAACAGTTGGATGCAATGTGCAGGAACCTGGTCAGAATGCATGAGAGGGAACTTGGTTTAGATCAAGCAAGTGTCGTTGGAAACACAGCTATCACCCAGCATGCTGAAGCGTTAGCAAGAGGATGGACTGAGTACAACAATCCAAGGTTCTGTATGGTATGATGCATAGAGTTCAAAACACTTCATTTCTGAAGGCTTGGCTAACTAAAGTTTTGTCATCTAGTGCAGTAGTTCTGATGGTTGTTCAACAAGAAGAGAGATATATGTATGACCAGTATTGGGTCACTGTTGCCGTGAAAGAAAGATATCCTTCTCATTTAGTAAAACAAAAAAAGTTTTGAGGAACTATATGATTCGAGGCACATTTAATAGTGTTTAATGATTATCTTATGTCATACAAACTTAAAATATATATACCAAGCAGTTACATCAAATTAAGTCTTAACTCTGTTTCACGTATGGGGTGAGAACTAATCGCAAAACACTGGCGGCAATAGAAGCAGAAGGTGAACTCCGTTCTGATGGAACATTGATGGTGTACGTTCTCTTTCCTGTGTAGCCATTTTGCAGTATGTGAGATTGGATAATTGAATTAACAATGAGCCTTATTACATTTTTGCATATAGAAATGGGTGGCCGATTGCTCTTGTCTACTTCAGAGCAGGTTACTCGCCAAACGATTACCCTTCAGAAACAGTATGTTGATCATTTCCTGAACTGCATAAATATTCCGTTAGATGTTATTACTTCAACTTCTGTTGGCCAATAGATAACCTCGAATGTTTTTCTCATAATGTGGAACATGCTTTGCTTGTAGGAATGGAGAGCAAGAACTTTAATTGATCATTCTTCTGCAATAAAATGCCCTTCTATATCGTACCATCTTGTTGGGAGAAAAAAGATTCAACAGGAACTGGCAAAGGAAAACGTGCTCGAAAGGTAAGTTAGATTTTGTGACATGCATGGCAATTGGCTTTCCTTAGATTGAGTCATATACCTGTTCACCTTTTGCGGGTAAATCAGAACATGAAAATGGATGCAAATGAGCCTTTGATGACAGATATTCCTATATATTTTTGTAATATCACCTACCTGAACAATATATGTAACATAGTCCGTCTAAGGCTTAACTAATTTAATCTGCATATGACTGTACTTGTTTTCCCTGTGACAAACTCACAACTGCACTTCATACTAGGTTCCTTGACAACAAAAGCGATATCGAAAAAGTACGACAATGCTTTGCAGGACTTTGGAGCTTGGAAAATGATAGCATAGTGATGTCTGCTATTGAATCTCTGGAGTTGTTTGTCCTTAAACCCCAAAGGGAGGGTGGAGGTATGGCCTTTATATATAAGTGTGGTACTCAGTTTCTGCTATGGTAACAGTGGTTGAGTAATTCTGATGTCATTGACAGGGAACAATATTTATGGTGATAATCTTCGGGAAACATTAGTTCGTCTGAGTAAGGATGGAGGCAATGAGCTTGCAGCATACATCCTAATGCAAAAGATCTTTCCGCCTGCATCACCCTGCTATCTTGTTCGTGAGGGTACATGTGTTAAGGAAAATGCAGTTTCTGAATTCGGGATATTTGGAGCCTATCTGCGGTAATATGTTGTCAACTACTCTAGTATTCTATATATTTTCGAAAACTAGTAAAAATTTGATGGCTGAATCCAGGAACAAGGAGAATGTCTTAATAAACGACCAGTGTGGTTATTTGATGAGAACAAAGGCTGCTGCGCTAAACGAAGGTGGTGTGGTCACTGAGTATGCTTTTCTTCATAGCATATTCTTGACATGACAAGGTAAATAAATGGATATACCATATTTTAACCCAAAAAATAATTTAGCTTTTGTTGACACTTTTTCCGGTCCAACACACGAGTGCACTGGATCGCGCGGTAGTCAAAATCGCACCTCATCGAGATCCCCGGCACGGGCTGGTCTAACGGCATATGGAGGGCGGTCTGACCGTTGTGGTCAGAGACGTCGTCGAAAACCTAAGATCGCCGAAAACCTATGCCATTGGAGGGACCCCGTTAGGGACAACATGCATATGGTTGTTCTAAGATCGGCAGGCCACATAAAATGCCGTAAATCGCCGTAGAGATGAAGAATGAAGCAAATGGGTTGGAAAAGTAAGGTTTGGAGATAAAAAGTAACATAATTGTTTGTTCGATTGGGTGATAGGTCCTCAATCGGCCACGGCCCGTTATATTTATAGGGTGGGGAGGTCTTGCCCCTGTTGGAGTTGAAGACCTAACAAATCTCGTGCTAAAATACAACTCCAACTCGGTTTACAAAGTCCAAACCCAGTCAAACCGCCTAGACCACGCAATTTAACCACCTGTGTGACGTGCAGATCTTCCAAAATCCATATATCTCTCAACCGGACTCCGAATTAGACGTTCTATATATGGATCTTGATCTACTCGATGAGAGCTATCCAATTGGGAAATCCACATTATGTTTTGAGGACTTTGGCCATAGCGGTCTAACCGGTTTTTCCTAGACCTGCCAATTTTTGGTGTAACATATGCCCCCCTGATTTTTAGTAAAGCTTGCGTACTAAAAAACAATTCTAAGGTTGATGTAATATTTTCCACTGGCCATTTTGTCCTAAGGGTGGTTCTCATTGAAATCGGTCATGTCTTCTCAAGATTCATGCTCTCCAGACAAGAACTGTAATTAATAAGTTGTTTATCGTCTTTTAGTTCATGTGCTGATGTCAGCTCATTGTCACAAGACATGGGAATCGAAGGAGATGAAACAAGAAATGTCTCTAGTCCAGGCGGTTTAACGGACCCTACACCCGGTTTAACCACCCAAGCCGGTCTAACCGCCTCCCCGACCGGTTTGACCGGCTTGCTTGGTCGCTGGTCTTGATTCTCCACTCTTTCCCTTGTGGCACCATAGGCCTGTATAGGTTGAACATCTTGTCTCTCTGCCTCTCTAGCTCATTTTACTTGATCTCCCGAAACCGTAACCTTTGAAGTTTTCTCCTTTAAGTTGGTGTCAAACCAGGAGGACACCATCTCAGCAGAAAGTACTTGGAGTTGGAACCACTTCCACTAGCCTCATGGTATTTAGTAGCAATAGATCCCTTTTGAGCAGATGTCCCAACCTAATCGTTTAAAACAACCGGTCTCTTGTCCCCTTTATCAACAGGAATGTCCATCGTCCATATCTGGATTATATCATGGCTAGTAGTCCTTTCTGGGTCGACATCCATCTTTTCAACCTCCTCCTCCATGAACCTTATAGCTGCTCTAGGAGGCGAGGATGACCTCTTTTGGTGTGTGGGTAATATCATCCCTTTTTATAATGGCCGACCACTTGTAACGGCCTTTTGCTTGGAGTATTTGTCAAATAGCATATCAAAAGTGCCTTTTGGCCTTGGGCCACTCTCCTAATTTTTTGCCACATTAAACTTCCAACTCCCAATTTCTGACCGTTTTGGTTTCAGCATCCTTGGGCGACCATGGGTAGGGGCAGTCCGATCGCCTACCCCGACTGGTCTAACCGCCTCAGCCTGTCCAGGTTCAAGTGGTCGCTGACTAACAGCCATGGACGACTAGCCCCCCATGTCCAGAAGCTTTGACGGTGATCTTGAATGTTTCTCTGCCATCAGGGGTCTTCTCATAAGAAACTTCCATCATTAACTCTTTTCTGCTCGAATCGGGCTTTGCTTCCCCGACCACCAGAACCATGGGCTGCTGCAATTCCATGGTGTTGTTAGGAAAAGGATGCTTGTTCACTTGCTTTTCAAGAAGTACCAAACGACCCTCATTTATGGCTGATTGAATCTTGCGACAAAACACATTGCAATTATTAGTAGCATGAGAATAAGAATGTTGATATTTACAATATGCATGTCGCTTTATCTCATCACGTGGAGGATGGTATGAGATATTTTAATATTTGCAAGTTTAAGCAATTAAATCAAAAATGCGATCACACTTAGAAACATCCAAAGTAAATTTTAATTCTTCTTGGCGACCTTTACTAGCCGGCTTAAGTGATGAAAAAGAAAAAGATTTATCTTCAAAAAGCCATACAAATTCAGCACTATAAACTTCACTCTCATCGTTCAAATTATTAGAAACATAATCAATCACATGAATGCATGAATTTCAGACCGATGAGACTCAAGTTTTTCTTTTTCTTTATTCAATTTCAATTCTTGTGTCATACCTCTCACAAGAACAGAATCAAGGGAATAAAATTCCACAACTTCTAATCTTTCTCTAAGAGCAGATTTTAAACCTTTAGCAGTAAAATTAGTTAGGTCGGAATCAGAAAGCGACAAATTAAAACAACGGTTTTAACCTCTTTAAAGTGCTTAAGATAATTAGAGACCGTTTCATCTCTACCTTACTTAACCGATGTCAAATCTGTCAATTATAGCTGATAGTCCCCGCTAAAGAAGTGATCATGAAAATTTTGTTCTAATTGATTCTAAGAATCAATAGAGTTGGGGGTTAAAGATGAAAACCAAGCAAAGACGCTACCTGTTAAAGACAAAGAGAACAAACACACTTTCTAAGAATCATGGGCACTTGGTTCACCTAGTTGAGCAATGTATTGGCTTATGTGTTGCCAAGCTGTACGATTATCCTCACCACTAAATTTAACAAAATTAGGTACACGCCAACCAGGGGAATAACCATAAGATCAAAATCGGATTTATAAGGTTTTTATATAATTTAGAATTACCCATATCAATACCGATTTTATTTTTTACCATGCTAACTACCTCTTCCTTAAATTTAGAAAATTCACTCATAACAGCTAGCTGGGATTGCATTGTAGCTCATAAATCAAATCTATTCACAGGGGTGGGTTTCCTGAAACACCCATCATCTGGCCAGACAGCGCGGTCAGACCGGCAATGGGGGGCAGTCTGACCGGGCTCGGCTTTGGCAATGATGATTGTCCTAGATAAAAATTAGTCAGTATGCCATACATAGGTGTCTCAATTGAGGTGCAGACAAGTTTGGTTGCAACACCCCTTGTGAATCTAATTGATGGATAGAATCATTAGGAATATTAAAGCTACTACTTTTTCCCTCAACTTTTTCTAGGCGAGTAATCATACTAGCAACCTGACTATGCTGATTACTAAAAGCACGCTCAAATTTATCAGATAATGCAACAAGCTTCGTAGATAAATCAGTTTTAGGTTTGCTTACATTGGTGATTACCTCAATCTTGTCATTTTCACCTTGATCGCCAACAATTCGAAGTCTTGAGCTAATGTCGACTTGCCTTGACGATCCTTCTTGGAACGCGAGAGGAATTGCTGCTTGATGTACTCCTGAAGTGCCACATACTTCCTCTGGTCTTCTTCGCTGAGTTCTTCGATGCTCACCATGATGGCTTTTGACAAAATGATTGTAAAACCAGATAGCCAAAAGTGTGTTGATGCTTTTTCCGGTCGAACACACGAGTACGTTGGATCGCGCGGTAGTCGAAATCTCACCTCGTTGAGATCCCCAGCATGGGTCAGTCTAACCGCCTATGGAGGGCAGTCTGACCGCCTTGGTCAGAGACGTCGCCGAAAACCTAAGATAGCTGCCCCGGGAGGGACACCGTCAGGGACAACGTGCCTAGGGTTGTTTTAAGATCGGCAGGCCACTTAGAACGCCCTAAATCGTCATAGACACGAAGAAGGAAGCAAAAGAGTTGGAAAAGTAAGGTTTGGAGATAAAAAGTAAGATAATTGTTTTTTCAATTTGGTGATAGGTCCTCAATCGGCCATGACCATTTATATTTATAGGGTGGGGAGGTCTTGCCCCTATTAGAGTTGAAGGCCTAACAAATCTCATGCTAAAATACAACTCCCACTCGGTTTACAAAGTCCAAACCCGGTCAAATCGCCTAGACCACGGGGTTTAACCGCCTGTGTGACGTGCAGATCTTCCAGAATCCATATATCTCTCATCCGCACTACGAATTGGAGGTTCTATATACGGAGCTTGATCTACTCTATGAGACCTATCAAATAGGGAAGTCCAAATCACCTTTTGAGCACTTTGGCCAGGGCGGTCTAACCGGGTTGATACGGCGGTCTAACCGGTTTTGCTCAGACTTGCCAAATTTGGGTGTCAATAGCTTCCAATGTATAGAGATCTAAACTTTCAGCATTATATGCAGAAGAGCTTCCTTTATCCTACAGATTGTAATGTTTGTTTGTATACTATTCAAGACTTAAATGCATAATATGCTCAGTTTCATACTGTTTATGTGCACAGTTTATGATTCAAAATGCCCACCTATGGTGCCAATGAATTCTATACTAATCCACCATTATTGAATACATTGCAAGAAGGATTATCCATAGGTAAAATAAACGGTACTGGTGGAGTTGGATCGACATTACCTGGAGAAAAATACTGGTGCAAGTTCAGTTAATTTGAATCCGTGTTTGCTGAAATGACTCAATGCGCATGGACAGAAGGTTAATTGTAATCTGCATCCTATGTATTCTGACTGTAATAAAATATTGTAAAAAGGACAACTCTGCATACGTAGATTCTGAAATCAATGCAATGCATATGAAATGTCAATGTTGTTTGAAACGTTATATTATGGATTTAGACTGCATCATATCAATGAATCAAGCTCTTTAACAGAGAAAATAAATTAGCGGCATACTAGTACAAGACACTATTTACTTTGTAACGGAATCATTTTGTCGCGGATCGTTGAAAATCTGTGTCCGCGACGGTTTCAAATTTTGTTGCTGATTGAGCATCATTGATTAAATCGATCGACGGATCTTCAAAATCATCACGGATTGAAGTGATCTGTGACGGTTTCTGACAGTTGCAGAACAACCCGAGGCCCACTTAGCCCAGTCCAAAGCATAATTTTACTGACAAAAATAATTTTCGCGGATTGCTGCAGACATGGACGATGATGTGGCATGTGGCAGCCAACATGGATGATGTCATGGCGCATACATGGATGTTAACGTTGCACTTACGTGGATGATGACATGGACAATGATGTGGCACCTACGTTGATGATGACGTCACCATAGTTCTAGCTTACAAGATGTACACGGCCCGTAAAAAAAGTAGGCCCACAATTCTTCCAACCCATTTCAAAATTACAATTCAAGGATATGAACCCCAATTCAAAAATAACAATTCCATTCATGTTCATAATTTTGCACACAAAACAAACTGGAGTGAACAGAAAGGCATCACATCAAATGTAATAAGATCATGTCCAAGTTTCCATCCAATATACAGTTAAAACCATAGAAAATAGATCATTAGGTATTAGCATACAAGAACTTCATCACTGCTGTCACACTCGGCCCAATTTGGATGGCCCATGAGTTGCCCATTAGCTCAGGTGCGCATGTTTAGTGCCACATTACTAGTTGAGCAAGGGTGGAGCCAACTTATAAGCCTATGTCCACCAATCATAACACCATCGGGTTAACCCTTTTACATGTAGTGAGGACGAAAGTGTAAGCAGGGTGCTATGTGTACGCGTGCCCGCCTGTTGACGGTGAATTTTGGTGCTCAAAGCATATTCGTTAAACTTTAGTTTGAGCTTGATTATGGAACTAACCCGCCACTAGGCACACTAATGATATAAGGTGTTCCGTTCATGTTCAAGTGCAAGGCGAATTCACTCCCAAAGGTGGTGAGGACCAAGGTGCTACGATGGATCATCCCCGAGGACCAAGACGTAAAGACTGGACTTCATGCGAGAAGACCCCCTATCTTGATCGTGGGAATGACGACGCCAAAATGACACAATTAAAGGAGATTAAATCCAAAATGACGAGAGGACTCACACGGAGGAAGGGGTGACCGAATTGGGCCAAAATGGGCGCAGGATGGTCATCCCAGGCCGGCCGACCCACCCCATTCCTGCGTCGGTTCGGCACCCCATTTCTTGATTGTGAAGATGCTTCAACCCTAAGTTGCTGCGGGCGCCGCCATTCGTTGGGGACAGAGTTAAATACCCCAGAGGTCGTCCACAAGGCAGAGAGGTTGGACTAGGAGAGAATTGAAGAGATCATTCGCAAGAAGGATTCATCTAGTTCAAGGAGGCGACCACGAGCGGAGGAGGACGTCGAGGCCCTGCAACGGCACCCCCGGAGTTGAAGGAAGACATCGTCGGAAGCATCACCATGATCAACGGCGCCATGCTTAGCACCTTGATAGGGTAAACTTCTCATTTGTCCATGGGATTGTAAAGGATCTTGTTATGTAATCGCCAACTCTTTTATGGTTTCAATCTATCAATTTCGTGTTGATGGTGCTTTGATGTATAAAGCTAGCTATGATGCTTTTCGGTTGTATAGATCTCACTACTCCCGTAGACCCCTTCAACATACCATGATCATCCATAGGTTTAGCCATGATTACGTTCGCGTAGTGACAGTACGAGGGAAGGGAAAGGGTGAAATCGTGGTCACATCCTCTGATAGATTAGATTGGTTTTGTATCTCTTGGCGGTTGCATGATCAAGTATCCATAGGCCCTATGGGCAAGTGTCCTTCATATCTTGTGCACCTCACACCCCTTATTAGTATAGATTAGTTTGCTTTTAGTTTAATCTCTAGTTTAAAGGTTTGATTAGTTAACTAGATTAGTGCTAGATCAAACACTAGTGATCCCCTTGCTCCGCGGATCAACGAGAACCTAGGGAATCCACATGGTGAAAAAGGCAAAAAGTGGTCCGTACGCTTGCAGATCGAAGTTCGTTATGCGTTTCAACCATCAACAGGCCCTTTTTTCTACCGCCGTTTTTGGGGAGCAAGCTAGTTTACTTCGTTGGATTTTGTATTAATTTTTTAATTACTAACATATAACCCTTGTTACATAGAAAACCCCCTTTGTCTTGTTTTTGTTTTTGTTGTCTATATGGCGTTCGTCAACCGTCCTTTGGGAGAACTGGATAAATCATTACGGGACTACGTTAGCCCATGATGTGAGGATATCAAGGTACAAAATTCGGATTCGAAGCTCGAAGCGACAATGTATGAGATCATGGCTCGGATCATCGAGATGGCGGCAGCAAACCCTTTTAGAGGGATGGAGACGGACAACCCGTATAGACACATCAAGCACTTCACAACATTATGCAATATGGTACGACAAGAAGGAGTTCCCGATGAATGGTTTAAGTGGAATCTCTTTCCCTACTCACTTTCTGGTGAAGCGAAGACATGGTATTCATTTGCATCCTTCAAAGTTGGAGGAAATAGGAATCAATTGACGAGAAGGTTTTGCGAGAAATTCTTCCCGATAAGTAAGATCCAACATCTAAGGAGACAAGTGATCAATTTCACACAAGGAGAAGAGGAAGGGATAGACCAAGCTTGGAATAGATTCAACAAGCTAATTGAACAAGGATCAAGTCTCGGCTTCTCCGGTGACCTACTCTTGTATACATTTTTCTTTTCCCTAACCCCTAGTTCCATGGAACATATCCAAATATGTGTAGATGGGGATCTCAGGGAGAGAACACTCATGGAAGCCGCTCAACTTTTACAAAAAATTAGCAAAGCGGCGGCCATGTGAAGAGATTGGGAAACACGACTTTCGGGAAGGCCGGAACATGATTCAAGCGTGAGAACACTTGCTGGAATTTTAAGAGAGGCAGCCCTGGAAGAAAAAAAAGAGGAGCCAATCCCGGAAAAACATGAAGACGTACATGTGGAGACTAGAACTACCCTGAACATCGACTTCGCCGAGTCAAGAAAAGTGAATGAGAGGAGTATGTCAAGCGCAAAGCCACTAAGGGAGTTCGAGCAAATGGATTGGGTTCCTATCTATTTTGGAGAAGTGTTCGACAAGACAAGACCGTACCCCAACCAAAAGGGGATGGCAAGAGCTTTGGAGGTCAACTTCCCACTGGAAAAGCAAGCGGAAAACTTGTATGATCTTGAAACAACCAATGAGATTTTTCAAAAGCTCTTTAGCGAAGAAGAAGTGGATCCGGATCATATAGCCGAGGTGAAAAGAGTCATGAGAATCAAACCCGAAGCGTCGCCATATGCTCAGTTTATGCCATAGGATCCGATCAAGAGGAGAAGACATCCCCACACTTGAGTTGCAAGGTTAATAGAATTTAATGCAAAGCTTTATGTGACATTAGAGCACAAGTAGTGTATTATCCTCAAAAATTTATGATGAGATTCATGATCATACCATAGACCTAGTCCCTACTTGTACTAAATTAATTATTGGGGATGGTAGAATTGTTAGACCTCTTGGAATTGCTTGTAACCTACAAGTAATCATCTCTGAAAAATGCATACCAACCGAGTTCTTAATTATTGATGCTTACTATGATAAACATGATCACATAATCCTTGGTAGGACTTTTGAGGACCGGAGCGTCCGAGGACCGGTGGATGGTCGCTCCCTGGTGTGATGAGTGATTGACAATGTGGTGTGGACTGACTCTTGGCCGAGTATTACAGGTGCAGGTTGCGGCTTGATTTGCGTTGGTGCAGGTGAAGAGCGGGCGCGAAAGGTCTTAGGCTTGCGGGGCCTCTAAGGAGTGGAGAGACAATAGGCTCGACTCGATGGACCTTTTGGCCGAACGAGATCGTGCGGACTGCATGGTGGCAAGAAAAGCAAGATGAAGTCGTGGATAGGAGCCGATGCAGGGTAGCGGCTCACTACCGGAGTCTGCACGCGGGGATTGCGGCGGTTCACCACAAAACCGTCGGGTTACTTGGTTGAGCCACAAAACCAAGACCGGAGGCTCGGTGGGCGGAGACGGGATCCGGGCGTGCCGAGAAGCTTCGATGCCGGGGGACACGCGGCGAGATCATGGGGCTCGCGTCGGGAGGATGCAGACTGCGGCGAAGGTGTGGCCGCCCGATGAAAAGGATTGCTACTTGACCATCTTGCCCTGAGGGGTGTGTACCTTCCTTTATGTTCTAGGGGTAGCTTGGTCATTTGCCCAACCCGGAGAGACTTCATATATATAGCTCTAGGGTTCCAGGGCAACTCATCCATCCAGACTGCTTCTCGTTTTCTCTTCTCTTTTGGCTAGATTTTCTTTATGATTTTGTAGAGAATTTGGTGGCATTTGTGTTCTAATTTCTTTGTGGGGATCATATATAGATGCCTTATGCATCTTTATGCTTGATCTTGACCCCTCAAACTCCGGATTCGGCCTCCGATTCGAGGATTTCGGGTGGTTCCCTAGCTTTGTTCTTGAGCTCAGTGTGTGATCGATTCCCAGCGATTTAGTGTGTTTGAGGCTCCAAGTTTTTGGAATAGCTTCCCCTATGGACGCTTCACCTTTCCCCAAAATCTTGTCTCAAATCGTGCAGCCGTTTGGGAGATCCGTGGATGCCTAGGGAGAGTTGACTCTCGTTTTCGCAGTTCTGTTCGACCTCTTCGAGTGGGACGGACGGTCCGTCCAGTGTTCACATACGGTACGTGGGGCTAGGGTTCATCGCGAGTTCATCATGTTCTTGTGAGCTCACGCGTTCGATCGGTTGAGGCTTTTGCTTTTGTTTGCAGTCGGTTCACGGACAGTCCGCCGGGGGTGTACGGACGGTCTGTATGGGTTGGGTGCACTACTAGAGGTTCTAGTGCTTAATTCGGACAGTCCGTCCTAGCTTCACGGACGGCCTGTTGTAGCCCACAGACGGGCCGCGACCTCCATACGGACGGTTCGTCCTAGGGAGGCGCAGTTGGCTAAGTCCTTAGCTTCTTGAGTTGTGCTTCCGCTTTGCAACTTGTTTGGACTTGTTCCTAGGGTTGGTAGGTCTGTTGTGACTACGTGACCTTGGCAAGTTCGTGTGGGAACCCTTGCTTGCAATTTTGGGACCTAGTCGGTATTTCTCTCCGAGAATTTTTTATCAGCTCCCATTAACTCCCCCTCTGGTCGCCTAATCGGTCCTTCACCTTTCCTTACATTGGTTAATGTCGTTTTAGATGCCGGAAAATTACAAGTATGAGAGGCTGTGTGGTTCGAGGACCGGTGGATGGTCGCTTCCTGGTGTGATGAGTGATTGACAACGTTGTGTGTACTGACTCTTGGCCTATTATTGCAGGCGCAGGCTGCGGCTTGATTGGTGCTGGTGCAGGTGAAGAACAAGCACGAAAGGTCGATGCCGGTGAGGCCTCCAGGTGTGGAGCAGACAGGTAGGCTTGGTTCGAGGGACCCGGTGGCCAGCGGGATCAAGTGCGGGTCGCATGGTGGCAAGAACAGCAAGACGAAGTCATGGATGGTTTCTTGGTTGAGTCTCAAAACCAAGGTCGAGCCGGGACATGGTGGGAGCCGAGTCATGAGTGGAGATTGGCGGAGGATACACCAAGTCTGCGGGGTTTGCAGTGGTTCACCACAAAACCATTGGGTTACTCGGTTGAGCCACAAAACCGAGGCCGAAGACTCGATGAGGGAGTGCAGCCACCCTGGCTAGTTCAACTGCCCAGGAGGGGTGGTCTGACCGCCTGGGCTGGTCTAACCTCCTAGGGGGGCGGTCTGACCGCCCGGGTCGCAGCCGCCGAGAAGCTTTGAAGCGGAGGACATGCGACATGATCGCAAGAGTGGCGTTGGTGCTACGCAGGTTTGCGGTGGATGCGCATCCGTCCGATGGTGCTGAACTGAAGACTTCCAAAATTTCCCTTGAGGGGCTTGTATCCCTAGTTGCTAGTAAGGGTAGTTTAGTCCTTTGGTTGCCCCCATATAAACACTTGAGTTGTGGGATGGTAGCCAACTCTTGGAACCCTAGCTCATTTCCCTTTGCTATTTTCCCTTCCTATTTTCCTTAGGATTTTCTAGGACTAGCTTGAGAGCTTCATGGTGAGATCTTGAGAGAGGGATGGATGACCGGGTGGCAAGCTAGACCTTGTATGAACCTTCATGGTACATATAGATGATTCGACGTGGTTCCTCAAGGCCTTGTGTTGCCTCTCCCATTTGTCTTTTTGGTGATTTTCGGAGCTCTTTCTTGTGATTTTTGTGGCGGAGTTTTGAGGACGATTTCTTACTGGATTCTTGTTGGGTGTCACGTATGAGGACCTTGTGCCTCTTTGCTTGGTGACTTTGCCCCAAGAACTCCCTTGAATCGACCTCGATTTGGCGGTTTTTCGAGTTGCTCGAGTTCATGACCTAGAGGGCCAAGATCCGCGATTCCCTTTGATTGAGAGTGTTTCAGTGTAATTCCTTTAGTGGAGAGGTTGCCCAGGAGGTAACCCAGGTATCCCCAAAGTTTCGCTGCAATCCATGGGGTGAATCAGGAGATCGGGCGATGGGAAGTTGACGGTTGACCCACGACCAGTTTTCTGGGAGGGCGGTCTAACCGCCATAGGGGTGCGGTCTAACCGCCCTAGGTCTCCCAGGTGGAAAGTTTGATTTTACCGGATCTTCCTCTGTGAGTTTGTTCGCCTTTATCAGAGGAGCATTCTGGTGAAATCTTGGCTCGTTTCGGTGATGTTTGCTAGGAGTTCTTGCCTTGTATTTCTTGCTGGGTATAGGAGGTTAGACCGCCCCTAGGCCAATCTAACCGCCCCTAGGCCCTTGGGTGAAGTTTTGGTTTTCACCAAGATTCTCTGGTAGCTAGCTTGGCCTTGACCAGAGGATCCAGTGGGTGAAACCGTGGAGAGTTTTGGAGCTCGGAGGAGGTTGTTCGGAGGATTTCTTGGTTACCAGGTGGAGGCGCTCTAACTGCCCCCTCCAGGTAGGCAACTTCCGAGTTGTTTCCGCTGCCGTGTGTGTAGAAGTTGTGCCTATAGGTAGTGTTTGTTCCTAGAACTAGTAGCACTTCAGTGGCTACGTGGTCTTGGCAAACGGAAGGTTGAGTACGGAGCGTGTGATTTTGGGTATCCAACCAAGTTCATTTTGTTGGAGAAGTCATCTCCTTTGAGAAGAATTTTTATCGGTTCCCATTCACTCCCCCCCTCTCTAGTCGCCAGTTCGGTCCTTCAAGTGGTATTAAAGCTGGTTACGGGTCTTTCGGGACTCTAACCAGTCTAAGATCCAAAGATGGCGTACCAGGAACAGTGATCGGGTCCTCTGCACTTCGATGGAAAGAACTACCAGATGTGGCAGAGGCGGATGGCTGCGTTCCTCCGCAACAAGGGTTAGATCCTTTGGGACGTTACGGTGAACACAACTTATGTTCATCCGATTAACTTCCTTGCTCCGGGATTGAGGGATATGCACGACGCCAACAACAACGCGGTCGACTTCTTGTTTCGTGCTCTGTGTCAGTCCGAATTCGATCGGGTTCAGATAGGGGACTTGGCTTGTAGGATTTTGGATACGTTGAAGAATGCTCACGCTAGGAACAGTCAGGTTCAGGCTTGGTTGTTTGCGATTTACCGGAGAGAGTACGAGAACTTCACTTATCTCCCCGGTGAGTCCATCGATACGATGTTCCAGCGATTCACGATGATTGCGAACAACATGAGAGCTAATGTGGCCGCGCTCCCGTATGATGATCATGAAAGAGCCGTGAAGCTCTTGCACTCGTTGAATCGTACTATTTGGGGCGGAAAGGTCGAGGCCATTCTAGAGTCTGAGAAGTATGAGACTCTGATGGTAGACGAGCTATTCTTGAAGCTCAACTCAGCTGAGGTGGATCGTGTGTGACAGTCAAGCTTGAGGGCCCGACTGACTCTCATAGTCTCGCCTTCATCGGTGGCTCAGGTGCAACGTCTAATGCTAACCATCCACCAGGATGTACTCTTTGTCTTCCTTGATGTCTTTGCCAGATGAGGAGTTCGACGTGCTTGGAGAGGACGAGCTAGCGCTGCTGACCAGGAGGTTGGAGAGGATGCACGAGAATCGGGTGAACACAAGGAGGAACACGAGGACGTGCTTTCAGTGTAGCAAGCCAGGACACTTCGTCGCCGACTGCCCTGAGCAGATGGAGAACAAGGACAACTACAAGCATCGGTCGAAGACGGAGAGCAAGTACCGCTCGAGGCGCGATCACAAGCACAAGCACAAGAACAAGGACGAGCGAAGATCGAGGAAGAAGGACAGCCACAGCAAGAAGGCCCGAGCGATGGTCGGAGCAAGCGACGTCGACTCCAGCTCTACCTACTCTACCTCGAGCTTGAGTAGCAGTGAAGATGAACGTGATCGGCGCAAGAGCAAGAAGGGATCCAAGAACCTGAGCGGGGTGAGCTGCTTCGCGCGAGACGGCTTCTGTGGCATGGCCAACAGCTCCGGCAGCAAGAAGTGCCAAAAGGACGACTCGGACTCCGACTCCGAGGATGAGGTAAGTGACAAGATTTCCTTCTTGCACCAGGAGAATGAGGAACTAGGAAAACTGTTTGATAACCGTGATGACATGCTTAAAGAGGCTAAGAAAATGAGAAAGGAGCTTAGAGCCTCGCTTGAAGATGCTAGGAGTAGAGTAGCTGAGCTAGAAACACAAAACCTAGATGCTAAGCTTGAGATTGACTCACTTAAGGCTTCACCTGTTGTTACTGATGAGGTTGATTGTGCTAATTGCTTTGTGTTCCTAGCTGATCATACTGCTCTTAGGGAAAAGCATGCCTCCAAGTGTGAGGAACTAGATGTGCTTCGGGTTGAGTTGGCTGAGCTGCAGTCTAGGCCTTCTTTGCTAGGTGCTTGCACATCTTGTCCTGTTTTGCATGGAAAGATTGATGAACTTCGTGCTCGCATTGTTTTTCTTGAGGCTGACTTGAAAGTTCCTATTCTTACTTCCTGCTCTACTTGTGAATTGCATGCTGTGAAAAATCTGGAACTTGCACATTATGTTGATCGCTTACAGGATGAGAATGATGAGTTGAGAAAGTGTTTGAGTTGGTTGTCGGGTCAGGAGCCTCAGCTTGGTATCATGATAGCGGCTTTCAAACGCTATGATGGTCAAGCACTTGGGGCCGACAAGATTGGAGAGGGTAGTGGTGAGAGAGTTGAGAAAATTGGAGAGATCCCTATCCCACCACAAACAAAACACAAGAACAAGTTTGAGCCAAAACCTAACCACCTCAGAAACAAACTTGATACAACCCCAGATCCACCCATATTTCCTCACCCAACAAACAACTTCCGAAAACCGGTGAGATTTGTGAGCTCTAAGGAAGGTGTGGTTGGAAAGAAGAAAGGAGAGAAACCTAGTGAGAAGAAACCAAAAGAGAAGCCAAGTGAGCAGCCCTAACCCAAGCCTAAACCAAAACCCATACAGTTCCATTCTGAGTATTGTGGGAGAGATGTTCACAAGGGTGAGTTTTGCTTCAAGAGGAAGCAGGAAGAAAGGATGGCTAAGCAGTGGGCAAACAAGGATAGGTACCACCCATCTCATGGTGTGCCTGAGCCTCGTATGCCACTGCCCAGGGCTAAGGCAATTGTGAGAAGCATTCCGGCATGGGGAGATGCGAGTTCTCGCAGCCGAGGAGGTTTTCTGGAGAGGGCGGTCAGACCGGCCTGGAGGGGCGGTCAGATTGGCCCTGCCCAGAGGGGGGCGGTTAGACCAGCCTGGCTAGGCGGTCAGACTGCCCCCCCAGAATTCTAGGCGGCTTGGTTTTCGAGGTGGCGATTCGAGTGGTTCAGTTCTGGAGGTCGTGGTACTGGTGGTTGGCATGGCGAGTCTGGTGGTGTTGAGTTTGTTGGACGTTGTCCCCCTCGTGGTCGATATGAGTCTGGGAGAGGTCGCAACTTTGAGTTGGAGAGGAGCTACGGTCCACGGTCTTCCTTTCGTGGCTTTCGTGCTCCTCCAGCGAGACAGGGGTGGTTCTCCCGTGGTGGTTCACGTGGTAGTAGCTTTGGTAGGCGTGATGGAATGGATGGTGCTAACCTCACTTTGGAGCAAATGGCTCGGCACTAGTTTTACTCTTTTGGTACTAACCCCAGTGCCGAGTCGTTTGTTCACTCACGTGCTCGTTTTTGAATTTCAGGTGGGAGGCTGGGGGAACATTGCTTGATCGATTCCGGTTACTCGAGGCACATGACCAGAGATCAGGGGTGGTTCTCCAGCCTCACCCAGGTGGTGTCAAGGACATACATCACCTTTGGGACAATGGACGAGGGGGTGTACTTGCGGAAGGTGAAGTGAGGGTAAGTGACAAAGTGGTGCTGGAGCATGTTGCCTTGGTCAAGTCGTTGGGGTTTAATTTGCTCTCTGTTTCCTAGCTTCTCGAGGAAGATTTTGAGGTGTTGTTTAAGTTGGGTGGTTCTCGGGTACTTGATGCTCGAGGTGACCTTGTCTGTGTGGTCATTCCCGAGGGTCAAATATTCCGAGCGGATTTCTCTCAGAGTTCAGGTGTGTCGAGGTGTTTCGTGGCTGGTTCTTCGGGTGAGTTGTGGAATTGGCATAGGAGATTGGGTCACTTGAGTTTTGACTTGTTGTCATGCTTGAGTGGACTCAACTTGGTCCGAGAATTGCCCCGTTTGAGGTTTGGAAAAGGATTTGGTGTGTGCGTCGTGCAGGCATGCTAAGATGGTAGCTGCTTCCCATCCAACGCTCACCGATGTTATGACGGAGCGTCCATGCGAGCTGCTCCATATGGACCTTGTTGGCCCAGCTTGTGTGAGATCTGTGGGTGGGAAGTGGTACATCCTGGTTGTGGTGGACTACTACTCTCGGTATGCTTATGTTTTCTTTTTGGAGGAGAAAGGAGAGACATTTGGTTTTGTTCGAGATCTTGTCTTGAGGTTGAAGAACGAGAGGCACGGAGATGCCATACGAGCGATCGGTAGTGACAATGGCTCGGAATTTAAAAACTCTCGCTTCGAAACCTTTTGTCATGACTTGGGTCTTGAACACCAGTTCTCTAGTCCATATACGCCTCCCCAGAATGGCGTGGTGGAAAGGAAAAACAGAACCCTGTGTGAGATGGCTCGGACGATGCTCGATGAGCATAGGACTCCGAGAAGGTTCTCGCTAAGGTGGTCAATACCGCATGCTATGTGTCTAACAGGATTTACCTCCGGGTCCATAAGAAGAGAACTTGCTACGAGTTGATGAACGGTAGAACCCCCAAGGTGAGTCACTTTCACGTCTTTGGCTGCAAATGCTTCATTCTTAAGAAAGGCAAGAGTTTGGACAAGTTCGAGGCTAGGTCAGTCGATGGAATTTTCTTTGGTTACGCGTCTCATTCTAGAGCCTTTCGGGTGCTTAATCTTGAAACTAACCAAATCGTGGAGACTTGCGAGGTTACTTTCAATGAGACACAACCACGTAGTTCACTTGTTTTTGAGTGTGCAGGTGACGAGGAACTTGGCGAGGAGATTTTCGAGGATGATGTGCAGTAGCAAGGAGACGAGGAAGATGGTGGTGTGGTGCCCACGGCTGAGCATGTACATACTACTTCGACTACGGTCAAGGACGGGCCTTCTCCCACACATACGGTGATGTGCCGAGATCGAGAGGAAGCTACAGCTGAGGGGGAGGTGGCTTCGAGGCAAAACCTTTCCCCGGATATCACGAAGGAAGGTCTCTCTCCGCTACTAAGCACAAACGTACTCGGTAGAAGATCAAGCGAAGAACGACCACAACACTATTGGGTCCAAGAGAGCTACGCTAACCAAGATTAAACTAACTTTATTCAAAACTAAGAATAAAGCTTCTAGAGCAAAGTAAAAGCTGAATGTAATTGACTCGAAAGGTAAGGTAGAAAGATAACTTGAATTGTACTTGAGTCTAAACAAAGAAAGGATACAAGAGTAGTACGGAACCCTGAAGAAGACTCCTCCGGAACCCCGAGACTAGCACGACTCAACTCTAACTCCCAAGCTACACTAATCCTACTCTAAGTGAACAAAAGAGAGAAATGGAGATGCTCCTGCGTTGTGTGTCCATTCTAGCGAGTGTGAGGTGCCTTTTATAGGCAAGGGAGGTCGGTGGAGCGCAGGGGGGCAAAACCCCAGGTGCGGCCGCACCTCTAGGCACGGCCGGCCCTCTGATCTGCCGCATCTCGCCTTGGACGCTCTTGATCCCTGCTCCTGAGGCGGTTGTAGGTCGGCTCCTTGGGTCGGTTTCGCCCGGCACGCCAGTTGCAGGGCCGGCCGCACCTGCAGGGCCGACCAGACTAGGTGGTTCGGCCGTGCCTAGCACATGTGGCGTGTTGGTCCCAAATTATCCAAAAATGTGTACCTGCCTATGAAATTCACAACACAACTCGTGGAACTTTATTAGTAATAAAAATACGCATGAAACTTGTCATATACTCCTCTCGAACCCGAGGTTTTGACGGTCAAATTTTTGTCGTAAGGACCGTCAACACTTGGCATGCCTACACGGAGCACATACCAAGTCCTTTTGGTATTTCAACTTAGGCAATCCTTGAACAAAACCAAGCCCACTCAAGCGTGACAACAAGTAAAAACTCAAGTGACCTAGCCTCCTATGCCAATTCCAAAGCTCCGCGGAAACACCCTCAACCAAACAACAAGATGAGCCGACACACTAAGAAAATCAGCTCTGACAATCTAACCCTCGGGGATGATCATGCACACAAGATCACCTCGAGAATCCAAAACAAGAGAAGCGCCCATCTTGAAACGGACCTCAAAATCCTCATCAAGAAGCTAGGACACCGAAAGAAGATTGAACCTCAAAGACTTGACAAGAGCTACATGCCTAAGAGTCACGCTCTCACTTACCTTCACCATGCACTCTGAAAGCACTCTACCTTTCCCATTATCCCCAAAAGTTATGTACTCCTTGGACACCACCAGGGTGAGGCTGGACAACCACCATCGATCTCCGGTCATGTGTCAAGAGCAACCAGAGTCGATCAACCGAAAGGCGTCCATGCCTCCCACTTGCAAAATCAAAAAATGAGGCCTCCATGCCTCCTTGGAGGACTACGAGTACCACGAGGTGGAGACCGTGGTCCGTAGTTCCTCTAAGACCTAAAACTGCGATTGTTCCCCCCATACTCGTATCGGCCACGAGTGAAGGAATGTCCAGCAAACTCACCACACCCAAACCCAACACGCCTACCACTGTCTCTCTCAGGAGGCACACCCCATGTAGGAAACTCACGCCTCTCTCGAGGGTAAATGGTACGCACCGTACCCTCACCCCTAGGGACAACACGAGACTTAGGAACACCACGAGAAGGGCGGTACCTGTCCTTCTTTGCCATCTCCCTAGCAAGCCTCTCCTCATGCTTCCTCCTAAAGCAAAACTCAGCAAGATGCCCATCCCTCCCACAATGGTCACAATTGAAGGGGATTGGTTTTTGCTTTGGCTTTGGGCTCTCTTTGGGCGGTGGCTTCTTCTCATTCAGTTTCTCTCCCTTCTTCCCAAAGAACTCGTTCCCCAAGTCACTCTTGAACTTGATGGGTTTCTGGAAGTTGTTGGTTTGTGGAGGAAACACGGGAGGGTCTGGGGTTATGTCTACTCGATTCCTGAGTGGGTTTGGCTTAGGAGCAAAGGCATTTTTGTGAAAGGTTTTTGGTGGAGCTGGGATATCACCTATCTTCTCCTCCTCCTCAACACTGCACTCCCCAATCTTATCCAACCCAAGCGCTTGCCCATCATAGAGCTTGTATGCCTCAATCATCATCCTGAGTTGAGGCTCATGACCTGACAACCAACCCATCATTTTCCTCAACTCATCATTCTCATCCTGCAAGCGATCAACATAGTGTGCAAGCTCCTAATTCTTCACAGCATGTATTTCACAAGTACAACATGAAGTAGGAATAGGAGCTTTCAATTCAGCCTCTAGTGATCTAGCATAAGCATGTGATTCATCCAACTTCGCATGCACAACAGGACAAGAGGTACAAGCACCAAGCAAGGAGGGCTTGGATTTGATTTTTTTCTAGCTCAACCCTAAGCACATCTAGTTCCTCAACCTTGGAGGCATACTTTTCCTTAAGCACAGTCAAATCACCAAGGAAAATAGAACATTTAGTGCAATCAGGTTCATCGGTCACAATAGGAGCAGACTTCGAGGCATCAATCTGAGATCTAGCATCAACAGGCATAGATTTTAGCTCTAAAACCTTCTCCTTAGCCTCTCCTAGCAAAGACCTATACTCCCTCTTCTCCTTGTTGGTCTTTCTAAGCACATCATCACGGTTGTCAAGCAAGTAATTCAACCTAGCATTCTCTGCTACCAAGAAGGCAGGATCATTGTTTACCTCATCCTCGGAGTCAGAGTCCGAGTCATCCTTCTGGCTCTTCTTGCTCTCGGAGCTGTCTGCCATGCCGCAAAAGCCTTGGGCGGCAAAGCACAGGCCGTTGATGTTCTTGCTCGACCGCTTGCCCTTGTGCCGGTCCACCTCTTCTTCTTCACCGCTTGAGCTCTATGAAGAGTAGCAGGAACTTGAGTCGATGTCGCTCGCTCCGGTCACCATCACCCACTCCGTCTTCTTGTTGTGGCCGCCACTCTTCCTCGGCCTCCGCTCGGACTTGTTCTTGCCCCTGTAGCTGTTCCTTGAGCGGTGCTTGTGGTCGGTCCTCGGATGATGCTTGTGCTCGGGCCTGATCTCCATGGTCTCCAGGCACTCAGTGATAAAGTGCCTGTGCTTCCCGCACCGGTAGCACAAGCCTGATCTCCTCCGAGCATTCTTCCGGTTCAAGTAAAAGCGCTCGAACCACCTTCTCAGTAATGAGAGATCATCCTCGCCCAGCACATCAAACTCCTCATCTGGCATGGGCACAAGACAAGACAAAGAGAACTACCTAGAACATAGGTTAGCGTTAGTTCTCAGTCTAGAAACGAGAGCCAGACTATGAGGGTCAGTCGGGTTCTCGATCCTTGCTCACATCGCACGGTCCACCTCGGATGACTTGAGGTTGGAAAACAGCTCGTCCACCGTGAGGGTCTCATAGTTCCCCGACTCCAAGATAGCCTCGACCTTCTCACTCCACATGGTACGATCCAGCGAGTACAGGAGCTTCACAGCCCTGTCATGATCATCGTATGGTAGCACGGTCACATTGGCCCTCATGTTGTTCACAATCACAGTGAACCGCTGGAACATGGTGTCTATGGACTCACCAGGGAGATGAGTGAAGTTCTCATCCTCTCTCTGGTAGGTCGCAAACAACGCGCCTTCACCTGGTTGTTCCTAGCATGAGCGTTCTTCAACTTCTCCCAAATATTGCATGCCAAGTCCTCTACTTGAATCCGATCGATTTCAGGTTTGCAAAGGGCACGAAAGAGATAATCGACCGCCTTGTTGTTCACGTCATGCATATCTCGTGAACCTAGGGCAAGGAAGTTGATGGGGTGGACATAGGAGGTGTTCTCTGTCACATCCCATATGATCTGTCCTTTGCCGCGAAGAAAAGTAGACATACGATGCTGCCACATCTGGTAATCCTTACCATCAAACTGTGGAGGACCAGAACCCCGTTCTTGGTACACCATCTTTGGATCTTAGACTGGTTAGAATCATGAAGATCCGTAACTGGCTCTGATACCAATTGAAGAACCGATTACGTGACCAGAGAGGGGGGAGCGAATGGGAGCCGATAAAAATTCTCCAAGAGAAAACCGGCTAAGTCCCAAAATCAACTCCAAGGATTCCCGCATGAACTTGCAAAGGTCACGTAGTCACAGCGGACCTACCAACCCTAGGAACAAGTCCCAACAAGTTGCAAAGAGGAAGCACAACTCAAATACCAAGGAACTTTGGCAAATTTGCCTGCCAGGGACGGACTGTCCGACCTGATGCCGCGGACGGTCCGTCGAGGCCTGGCGGACGGTCCGAGCCCTGAGGACGGACGGTCTGAGCCCTGAGGACGGACGGTCCGTAAAAGCGAACACAACCACCAGAAGGTTCACGAAAATTACGGACGGTCTGATTTGAGTCCCCGGATAGTCCGATGCCAGTGGATGGTCCGTGACCTCTGCGCTGATGGTCCGACGAGCTCGCGGATAGTCCGTCAGCACACTGCGGACAGACGAAAAACACGATCCTAAAAGGAAGCTAGCCCCCAACGGATCAAACCACCGACCGGCAAGAACACGCGACGAACTGGATGAACTGGGGCTCCTGCAGACGGTCTATGAGCATACGACGGACGGTCCGTCGCTCACGAACAGAACAGCCCGAGCTTCAAAACGCAATCCAAACCACCCCTACTTCTCCATGGATCTCCCAAACGGTTTGCATGGATTAACACAAGATTTGGGGGAGATGTGAAGCATCCCTAGGGGATGCTATGCCTAAAAACATGAGGCCTCAAACCAACTAAATCATCAGGAATCAACCACGAACCAAGCTCAACCAAAAAGCTAGGGTTCCAACCGAAATCCTCGAATCGGAGGCCAGATTCGGAGTTTGAGGGGTCAAGATCAAACACAAAGATATACAAGACATAAATCCATGATCCCCACAAATAAATCCGAACACAAATGCCTCAGAATCAAAAGAACAAGCTGCGCACGAAAATCCCAGGAAATGGCTCGAAAAAGACACAAAAATCACTCGAGCCAAGAGAAGGAAATCGACGCAACCATGAATGCTTCCATACAACCAGTGGTCAGATTCTCTACAAAATCATGAAGAAAATCTAGCCTAAAGAGCGGGGAAAATGAGAAGCAGTCCGGATGGATGAGTTGCCCTAGAACCCTAGAGCTATATATATGAAGTCTCTTCAAGTTTGGCAAATGACCAAACTACCCCTAGAACATAAAGGAAGATACACACCCCTCAGGGGCAAGATGGTCAAGTAGCACTGCTCTTCATCGGGCGGCCACGCCTTTGCCGCAGCCCGCATCCTCACGATGCGAGACCTGCGATCTCGCCGCGTGTCCCCCGGCATTGAAGCTTCTCGGCGCGCCCGGATCCCATCTCCACCCGCCGAGCCTCCGCTCTTGGTTTTGTGGCTCAACCAAGTAACCCAACGGTTTTATGGTGAACCACCACAAATCCCACGTGCAGACTCCGGTTGTGAGCCGCTACCCTGCACCGGCTCTGGTCCACAACTTCATCTTGGTTTTTTTGCCACCATGCGGCTCACACTTGATACCGTTCGGCCACCGGGTCCATCGAGCCGAGCCTACTTGTCTCTCCAGTCCTCGGAGGCCACTCAAGTCTAAGACCTTCCGCGCCCGCTCTTCACCTGCACCAATGCAAATCATGCCGCAACCTACACCTGCAATACTTGGCCAAGAGTCAGTCCACACCACATTGTCGATTACTCATCACACCAAGGAGCGACCATCCACCGGTCCTCGGACGCTTGGTCCTCACCGGGTAGATGCTATATACTATGCTAGTAAGACTCTTAATGGAGCTCAATTAAGTTATGCAGCAACAGAAAAAGAGTTGCTAGCGGTGGTATTTGCCTTCAAAAATTTCAGATCATATATTGTCAACTCCAAGGTCATTGTCTACACTGATGCCAAACCAAGATTGATTCAATGGATCCTCCTTCTACAAGAATTTGATGTCGATATCTGAGATAAAAAGGGGGCGAAAAATGTTGTGGCCGATCATTTGTGAAGGATGAATCGTGGACAAGATGACATAGAACCCATTGAAGATAAAATGAGGGACGACCACCTTTATCAGATAATCAACAAGGATACATGGATGATCGACATCATTCGGGTGATTCGAAAGATGCCACTCGATCACCTTGACAAGGATGTTCAAAGATGGGTAATCTCCGAAAGCTGAAAGTATTTTTGGGACTCACCTTACCTCTTTAGACTTGGAGCCGATGCAGTCTTGAGAAGATGTGTACCAAGAGAAGAAAGGCAAGAGATATTGAGGAAATGTCATTCAGCGGAATACGGTGAACATTATGGGCATTTTCGGACACAAGAAAAGGTGTGGGCCAGCAGATTTTATTGGCCGGAGATGCATGAAGTCTCTAAAAGGTATGTTGCCTCATGCCCCGAATGCCAAAGAACTGGTAACATATCTCAAAGGAATGCTATGCAATTGAATTACAATTTGCAAATTGATTTATTTGGTGTTTGGGGAATCGATTTTATGGGACCTTTCAAACACTCACATGTATATCAGTATATTCTAGTCATGGTTGATTATGTGTTCAAGTGGGTGGAGGCTATCCCTTGTCGTCAAGCTTCTACGGAAGAGTCGACGTCAATGGTTAAGAGTGTTATTTTCCCTCGCTACGGTGGGCCGAGAATCTTATTAAGTGTTGGAGGGACTCATTTTACCGAGAATAGCTTTAAGAAGTGCTTGTCTAAGTTGGGAATTGAACATAGAGTGGCCACAGCATGTCATCCCCAAACCAACAGACAAGGGGAAACATCGAATAGGCAACTAAAAAGCATCATCAACAAGACTATTGAGAAGAGAGGTAAGGATTGGTCAAAGAAATTGGATGGAGCATTGTGGGTATATCGGACGGCGTTCAATACACCAATAAGTATGACTCCATACCAATTTGTTTATGGCAAGGCTTGTCATCTTTCGGTTGAGCGATAAAAGAGATGAACCTTGACTTAGATGCCGCAAGGATAAAAAAAGGATTCAAATTAGCGAGCTAGATGGGAGATAAGGTTGATGGCTTATGAGAATGCAAGCATTTACAAGAAAAGGTTCAAAAGATGGTATGATAAGAGGCTTAAAAATAAAGAGTTAAAGGAAGGAGATAACGTCCTCCTTTATAATTCAAGGTTCATAACATTTGGAAGAGGAAAATTGCAAAGCAAATGGGACGGACCTTATGTCGTTCATTCGGTGCTATCTAATGGAGCGGTCACAATCATGGATGCAAAAGGAGATCAATTCATGGTGAATGGTCAGCGGCTCAAGGTGTATCTCGAACCCGACGTCGTGCCCCTTCACTATGTTGACGTCTTCACCCTCGAGGATGATCAAGGTAATTCTATCAACCCAAACCAACCTTCCCTGAGAGATCTGGTTTTCGGGCAAGCTAAGATCAATGATGGTTTTAATAAGAAAACAGCTGCCTATGATAAGGCTTTGGAAAGCCTTAATGTTAAAATTGATAGCCTTTCTTCTGCTCTTAAGAACTAGCTGAGCTTTAACAACATGATAGAAACCCAGTTGGCTCAGTTAGCTACTTTGGTCCCCTCTACTGAAGACGGGAAGATTCCGAGGCAACCCGTGTCTTCTTGTGAAAATGTTTGTGCAGTGTCCACCAGATGGGATAAGCCATCTGGGCGGGCACGAGCTACTGACTATGCACGGAGACCCATACAGTAGGTTCTTGATCCATGGGAATCTTCAGCAATTATGCACAGGAGACACCCTGGTTATCCGGCTATCACTTGCACGATATACTACCAGAAAATCAGGAATGCTCTCTGTGATCTTGGCGCGAGTGTCAACCTCATGTCCAAGGCTATGTTTGAACAATTGGAATATCCTGCTCTTACTCCAACCCCGAAGACATTTCAACTTGCTGATGCATCAATCCGGTATCCAAAGGGGATAGTGGAGAGTTACTGGTATTTGTCCAGGGATCTTGCATCTTCACGGATTTTGTGGTCCTTGATATGCAGGATGATGCGGAAATGCCACTCATTCTTGGGAGGCCATTCCTAAGTGACGCAAGGGCAAGGATCAATGTGGGAAATGGGACCATCCGTTTCCGCATTGGGAAGAAGAACTTGATGTTCCGATTTCAACCAACAGAAGAGTAATGCTATTCAGTGCAAGGAAATGATGAGCAAATTGGGGAATGGATGGAGCCACAACCCCAGCTCAAGCAACCTCTGACCGCACCAAGAAAGTCAAAGAAAACACGGAAGGTGTGGCGGGAGGTACAGTAGTCACACCCCTTTACTTCTCGGGAGTGGGGTGCTGAGTGGAACTGATCAATGAGAAAAGTCTCGCTCTCGGACTTAAAATGATGAGTCCTTTCACCAAAACGTAAAATTGGTAGTTATCTCATATTTCCCTTTCCAAAATTTTATTTGATTTTCCCAATGCATATTTGAATTTTCCATTCTTGCATCTGCATGCTAGAATTTTTCTAGCCAATTCCCCTTTTTAAATAAAAATTCTGAAAATTAAATTTTGAGTTGGAAAATCCTTAAAAATTCAATTGAGCAAGTTTTTGGGCGAGTTTGGACCGGGACACCTAGGCAGGCCACCACATGCCCGTTAGAGAGCCGTTGTAAAAACCTGGAGGCGAGCGGACCCGAGGTGGGGTCGGCCGACCCCACAGGTCGGCCAACCCAGACCAACGGCTACCTCGGCCCTCCTTCCTCCAACGGCTCCTAGCCATTACACACGGCCCATGTCTTGGTGCCCGGCTCCATTACCTATAAATACCAGGGGGTTGGAGGGGTGTCTTCACCCATTCACTCATTTCCATCACTCTCTCCCCCTCTTGTTCTTGCTCTTTGGTTTTCTTGGATTTCTTGCTTGAGATTGAGGTGCCAAGTATTCTCTCCAAGTGTTGCTGAAATATTGATTATTGGAGGAGCAAGCTCGGTAAGGATTTCATTTTGATTTCACTAACCCATCACCGAGTTGCTTGTGTTGTCCGATTGTTGTGCAAGATGAGTTGGGCCGCAGGTGCACTTTGGAAGTTGACTCGCTCACACCGTTCACGTGATGAGGGGAGCTCGTCTCGTCATTCCGAAGCTGCACCAAGCCCAATGTCAACCGATCGTGAAGAAGAGGAAGAGGAAGAGATACCCACGCCACAAGCCGAAGAAGTGTAAGCCGTCGACGCCGCCTTCATCGACTTCAGGGACAATCGCGAGAGACAAGCCTACGCTCTCATCAAGGACCGAGTCTTCTCCAACACCAAGGAGTTCGACCTGGACCTTCTCGAGAAAACAGTTATGGACTCCGACTTCGATTCCATTTGGAAAGCTCTAGGTTGGGAAGGTTTTATCCCAGTTCAGGAGATTGGTTCTAGGCCTACCGCCATCCAGTTTCTTTACACTCATCAAGAGGATGCATCTGGTATTTCATTTCGATTTCATGGAGTTCTGTATCGAGTTTCATGGAAAGATCTTAGTTGCACCCTCGGTTTTCATCGTCGCTACGCTATTTCTCTTGAGCAAGCTTGCATCGATTTTAATCGCGAAAGTTTTTAGGAAGAACTCTCTGGTCGGCCTGTTCACGGCAAGTTGAGACCTCAGTGCAACGATATCTTGCATCCCACTCTCCGACCGTGGCACAAGTGGCTCGCCATCACTCTCTTTCCAAGGGATGATGTACGACCCGTGTGCACTGACGAGATGTTGATCTTATATGTCGCGGTTAGAGAGATCAAGATCTCCCGGTGCAAGCTATGATTCGTTAGTGGTTGACAAATTTTAAGATGACGGGTTCCATTGAGTGTACGTCTTTGATTTCTCGCATCATCATGAATCTACATTGCTAATCCTCGAGTTCCATTGAGTGTACGGAAGGGCCAATGTGCCCTCCATTGCTAATCCTCGGACTCAGATTGATGAGGCTTATTTGACTCAGGGACATATTCTTAAGAAGGGTCCGGATGATTCTCTGGTTTTCTTCTACCCAGGCCATACAAACCAAATTCTGTTGCCTAACCCGGATTTTAGGTTGTACTGCCAAGGGCCACTGACCGTTCCTCTCAAGGAACCTCGTCGTTCTAGTGTCTCTGGTGACAGGGTTACTAGGAGTGCATCGAGGAGAGCAGCCAGAGCACCACAGCCGCCACCACAGTCGTCTCCGTAGCCGTCGCCTCAGCCACAACCTTAGCCTACCACACCTCCGTCCGGTACATGGACCTCCACCGAGTACATGCCTGGGGTTACTCCCGGTTGGGATCAGCCCATGTAGCGGCACGGTGCGAGTAGCTCGGCTTGGGCTAGTGCAGGAAGTGGCGAGTGGGCCATCCCTGTCGGTACTGCCTACGGAGATGCGACATCTTCGTTGTCCGGGTTGCGCTCATCATCTCGTGGGGCCACCCTCACTCAGCAGATGAGCGAGCTCAACATCTGAGTCAGCGACATGGAGGAGACCGTGCACCAGCACATTGAGTCCACCCAGGACTGGCAGCGTATGTCTGGCGAGAGACTTCACGCCATCGAGCAGGCACAGCAATAGCAGTTGGAGGAGCAGAGGGCCTACTACCGGTGGATGGGATTTCCCCCTCCACAGTAGTGAGCCTGAAGCTAGCTTGGGGGAGGACCCCACTCTGAGGTAACTTGTATCTTTATTTTAAGAATCTTATATGCTAAAAAACGCATAAAAATCTGCAAAATTGAAAAGACCAAAAATATTTATTTGCTTTCCTAAATTAGTTTGCTTTTTATATGCACCGTAAGAATGCTTCTGTTCTCCATGGTTGAAATAATGAATAGTTGCTCTGTTTATTCCTTTTGTATGCCTTGCTACAGCTTAGTACCCTATTTAGTTTTGAGTTTGTTGTCTTGCATGATCGAACCTTAGCTTGAAACTTGTGGATAGCAAAAAGCATGACCTTTGCCTAGGTTGTTCTGAGGTATGATATGGTATAATAGAGTTGCTATGAGCTAGTGCTAAGTGATGTTTGATATTCGGAGTTTTCTTTTGAAAAATGATAAAATGATAAGTTCCTCAATGATGAGAAATTCCTATCCAAAGCCATATGTAGATCCTAGCTTTTGTTAGCCTCCACATATGCTACTTGTTTTCTTCATTGAGTCTTGTCGAATTGTTGTGACCCTCGGCGAGAAACTTGTCATGCTCCCATGATCAAGATCACGTACACAGCCACTATATGCTAAAACTTCTACACCGGAAGTTAGCACCCATCATTTCATCCATCCCCATCCATTCCACAAATAAAGCTCTGCGCATTGTTCCATGATTACTCTCTCTCTCCAAAAATATTCAGCAAGGACTATGGGCTATGTGAAAAAAAACACATGCTCAAGAGCATGAAAGAAAGAAAAAAAGAGAAGACATAGCCCAAGTCTAAAAAATTTCAAAAAAAGAGAAGAGAGAATCACATGAAAAAAAAGGAGTTCATCATCCATCCACCATATACACACACATGCGCATCTTGATCAGGTTGTATGACTTGTTGCTCCCAAGAATCCGGTTTTCGACTCGACAATACATGAGAAGCAGGTATGCCACATGTTTTCCCTACCTACAGCTCCACATATCATCTTATTAGGAGTAGGTGGAGAAAAAGGGCAAAACAATGCCTTGGTGAGGAATCATACACAATGCGGTCTGACCACCCCTGTTGGGCAGAGAGCTTCGGTGTTGATTCTACTGCGATGTGTGCTTAGAAGCTTTGGTTGGAAGTGTGGTCTCTTAGTAGGACCAGTAGCATTCTAATGGTTGCGTGGTCTTGGCAAACTCGAGGTGTTTGGGGCGGAAGTGATTTTGGGATTCCAGCCATGTTCATCTCGCTAGAGGAACTATCTCTTTTGTGAAGAATTTTTATCAGATCCCATCCACTCCCCCCTGTCTGGTCGCCCAATCCGGTCCTTCAAGTGGTACCAGAGCTGGTTACAGGTCTTCGTTGACTCTAACTAGTCTAAGATCCAAAGATGGCATACCAGGATAGGGGATCGGGTCCTCCATACTTTGATGGGAAGAACTACCAGATGTGGTAGACCCGGATGGTTGTGTTCCTGCGCGGCAAAGGATAGTTGCTTTGGGATGTGACGATTGATACATCCTAAGTTCGTCCCAACACCTTCCTTGCCCCAGGTTCGAGTGATATGTTTGACGCCAACAACAAGGCGGTCGACTACTTATTCTGTGCTCTTTGTGCATCCGAATTCGATCGGGTGTTTTGAGACGACTTGGCTTGCAAGATACGCGAGAAGCTGAAAGTGGCTCATCCTGGAAATCATCAGGTTGAGGCTAGGCTATTTGCGACTTACCAGAGAGAGTACGAGAATTTCACTCATCTTCCTGGCGACTCCATAGAGACGATGTTCCAGTGGTTCCCAGTGGTTGTGAACATCATGAGGGCCAATGTGACCATGCCCCCGTACGATGATCATGACAGGGCTGTGAAGCTCTTACAAAGGTCGCAAACATGAGGGCCAATGTGACCATGCTCCCGTATGATTGTACTGTGTGGAGCACAAAGGTCGAGACTATCATGGAGTCGGGCGGGTATGAGACCCTGACGGTGGATGAGTTGTTCTCGAAGATCATCTGGTTTGAGGTGGATCGTGGCTTGAGAGCCAAGGCCGAGAGCCCGACTGACTCGCATAGTCTCGCTTTGGTCTCCGGTTCAGGTGCTAGGACTAACTCTAACTCATCCTCCATGATGTACTTTGTGGGAGATATGCCCTCGGGGTACCGCACAGATGTGCTCCATGGCGTATCTTCAGGGATGACAAGAGCCCACATGGCGGCACTTGGCACGGGCGTACGGATCAGGAATGAGGAGGCATTCGAGGAGATAGGCTACTATTGATGGGTGTTAAGTACCACTTTTAGGTCGTCAATTCCTGCATAAAATAAATATAAATTGAGAATCAACAATATAATAGGGGTTTATACTGACAAATTCCCCAAGTGGCGATGTATATTTGAATGCAGGCAATTAGCATAAGAAATAGAGCAAAAGCACACCTTATCCATCCACCTCATCAATCCAAGCCTCTCCACCTCAGCCAATGAGGGGTTGCCATGCAAAGTGCCACGGATTGGTGATGTCATCAATCCAAGGGAGAAAGACCTGATGAATCAGAAGCCACCACGCCTGCATCAAGCGTGTCCAGACCGCCTCAAAACACCGTGGACACTAGGGACCGCCTTAAGAGTCCACATGCCAGCCACCACGAGGAAGCACAACATGAGGGGGCCCACAGGGGGTCGGTCGATCCCTTGGATTGGCTGAACCGCCTTTGGCTCCCCTCGCCATCAGCTTCCACGTGGTGCTTCCTAATTGGTTCCTAGGCCCATTCTGGGGGTGCTCGGGGTGCTCCTCCGAAGTTCCCTCCTCTCTCATTTTCTCTCTTGGAGAGGTATCTCACCTCTCCATGTGTAGGTGGGTGTAGGTTCTAGGTAGAGGGTGGTGTAGGTGAGGATGTCTTGTTCTTCAATTAGAGCAAAGTGTGTATTTTTGTATTTTCCTTTTAGACTAAAGTGGTATTCATGCATAGATGATATGTTCATGAGTTCTTCATCGGTTCATGAATTATCCCCTTAGATCTTGTCTGGAGTACATTAATACGTTGGCATTCATTCTTTCTATCATCTATGTGATTCAGTGATAAGTGAGACCAGCTCGAAACTCGCGGGTTCGTCGCTCCGTATTTATATGGAGTGCTATAGTATTACTATGGGAGCTCAAACATAGTAGTATTATAGTAGTGATCAGTAGTGTGGACGTGGTGTCCAGACTATGGGTTATCCTTCGTTTGCCCTGTATCCCATGATTTGTCTTGAGGTAGGCCGCGGTAGTGACAGCTGTTGGACCCTTCGTACTCCTCCACGTTTGGATACGGCGTAGAGCCACATGCCGGAACCAACTCTTATAGCCATATGCCGGAACCAACTGTTATAGCCAAGCGAGTAATAATTGTCTGTCTGCTCCTCCTTTAGAATCAGTAGTCATATGAAGTGACTCATCATCTCCCAACCTTAGCAGGGGTTTGGTTTCCTTGGACTATTCTACTAGGATAGAAGGCAGTACACATCGTTCCTTAGATTGATACCCTTTGGAATACTCCTTAGGAGAAGTGCTACAATGGTGTATACGTGCGCTTGCGGATTCATTCACACCCGTCAGTATGCTCGAGTGATTCTTACACGCTCACGCTATGCCGGAGCCGTAGTGGTGACGTTAAGAAATACCAACAGCTACCATAGATAAAGACTAGTTGGTTAGGAAAGATATTACTTGTTCTCAGGGAAAGATCATGTATAACCAACTACGATAGATCTCACATGATCTGTAACCCTGCCCCCTGAGTCTATATAAGGGCGGCAGGGACGCCCTCTAATCGGATTCCCAAGCAATACAATCACCGGACGTAAGACGAAGGGTATTATGCATTCTTGCGGCTCGGACTGGATAAACCCCTGTGTCCCTCGTCCACCATGTAGATCTAGTCTCGGGGATCCCCTCCACACAATCTACCACTCATGGTGGACTGTCGGCACCATTGTATCAACAATTGGCACACCGTGTAGGGGCTTCACCATGATAATTGGCGAGCTTGATGGCCGCAGTTAAGATCCTGGATAGCTGCCTTGCCCTCGCCGCGATGGGAGCGGGAATCCCTTTCGAGACCATCTATCCCATCCCCACCATCGATGAGAAGATGACCGGCTATGTGATTCCTCCTCAAGGTCACATCATCATCGAGGAGATCCCATGCATCATCTCTGACACCGTGATCACCGCGGTGAAGACCCCCGAAGCGGTACCTACACTGCCCCTGGGCAACAGATCAATTCCTGTCAGATGTTTAGATCTAGACAGCCCACAGGGGGGTTAACCCCGGTGGCTTAGTTGTTCAGCGAGGGGGAATCTAAGGCTAAGAACTCGAAGGTTGCGCATGGGCACACGGAACACAGAGAACATGGCGAGTTTATACTAGTTTGGGCCTCCGGAAAGTAAAATCCTACGTCCAGTTGTTGGTGTAGATTGCTTGGGGATTGCGTGATTGTACAAGGGGTCGCCCTACCCGCCTTATATTGGCCAGTGGACAAGGTCGGTTCCCAAATTCTTGGTCGGTTACGACCAGGAGACCAAAGTCTAGTTGATTACAACTCTTGCCATATCCATCGATCTGCTTGGTCGAGATCCACCGATGTCTTATCTTGTATGCCAAGTCTTGAGTTCGTTCCGGATAAGGTCATCTGGAATCTTCTAGAAGGTCTTCAGGAGGTCGTGTGGGCCGCCAACTAGGTCGGTTGGGCCCACTGACAGGTCGGCGGGTCTTTTGGTAAGCCAGACCCATATGTCGGGGACGGCCGTGAGCCTGGTCGGTGGGGACCCAGGGGTACCCATGTCTCACAAGCCCCCGAGCGAGGTGTAGGCGCAGCAACCTTAGAAAGGTCATGACGAAGTCATAGAGCTATCGACAGGTCGAATAGCATGCACGTCGGTCCAAAAGAAAAGAACAAATCAACTTTGCTGCCGACCTGTTTATAGTCTCGCCGAACGAAGAGAGGTCAAGTGACGACCTATAGGAAGCTGGCTTCCAATAGATCGAAATGACGATGAAAAAATTTCAGAGGGCATCAAGGATGCACTCGTAGAGTAGTATCCGAGGATTGTAGCAGGCAGGATGGCCGGTATGATGATCCAGAAAAGAAAGAAAAAAAAGTAGGTCGAGTAACGACGTGATGAGAAACAGATTTCCCAACCAGTCGGTACGATGAAGAAAACAAGAGGGCATCGAAGACGCTCTCGTAGAGTAGTCCCCAAGCATTGAAGCAGGCAGCATGGCTGGTTTGATGCTCAAAAAGAGAAGAAAAACTGAGTCATGGTCTTGATCGAACAAAGTGTAGAGACACCCAGATCTCCCAGCATGGCTGCAAGGAGTCTGGCAGGGCCGACCTCAAGGAGGCCTTGTAGGCGTGCCGACCTTAAAGAGGCCTCAAATCAACGATGTCCAGTATCCGAGGATCCCCAGCAGGATCTTCTGTAGTGGTCGAAACTGTCAATCAATGAAGCTGTAGAAAAAAAAATGTTGATCTTGAACGTGTGGAGTGTGGAGACAAGCAGATATCCTACATAGCTACAAGGAATCTGGCAGAGCCACCTGAGGCATGCCGACCTCAAGAAGGTCTCAAATCAAAAGCGTCTAAGCACCCAAAGGTACTTGGCAGGGCCAATTTAGGCACGCACCCCACAGGGGGGCCTTCTTTCCTGACGTAAAAATCCTAGGTGTCCAGATCAGGCTAGCAGGGCTACAAGAGCACACCGACCTCAGGAAGGTCATGCATCCGTGGCGCTCAACTAGGTTGGCAGAGCCATAGTCATACCGAGGCACTACAAGACCGAGGTATTAAGGCACGACGACCTTAGGGAGGCCGTTTTGGTGTCCAGACGACCAACATGGCTGATGTTCATCCGGTAGAGCCAAGGTGCTAAGGTATTGACGACCTTAGCAGTAGGCACACCGACCGTGGGGGCCCAACGAAATCGTAGTCGTGAAACTTCTGATCTCCAGGCGCCCAGACGGATCTGGCAGAGTAGTGAGGCACGCCTACCCCGGAAGGTCTTCAATCGAACCTACGACCATTTTGCTCAAGAAACAAAAATATAGGATGATTGGAATAGGTCCGTTTACATGCAGAGCCATAGCGGGTGCACCAGGATGCAGAGCCTAGCGGGTGCAATGAAAACATAGAGCTGTAAAGGGTGCATTGATCATCGTCGTCGACTGTAGTAGAAGTGAGGCGCATGGCCCTCTGACACAAGGTCAGGATTGTTTACTTCTATAGACTGCTGGGTCATGGGTCAACAGTGATCGAAGATTCTCTTGCCACCCAGAAAACGACAAACTGCCCACGAATCAAGGGGTGTACTGTAGCCATGTGATGATGCGGCGGGCTCAGGCATCATTGATGCACTAGCGACAAAGATGTTGCGAGGCAGGAAAAGACGTCGCCTTTAATCATGCGCATGTCTGCAGGCCCTCTGGACCACGTGGTGACAGTGTCATCACTTCGCCGGCTGTTCGAGGCCCGGCTCTAGCTATAAATAGGACCATAAGGCTGAAGGAGGCAAGCACCGAGCATTGTAGAGCTATGAAGCCGCAGGGTAGTATTGAGGCCATGCCATGGGCATGTGTCCGTCCACCAGATTGTAGGATGCTGTGTTTGTAGAGGCTTGGAGCTAGAAGAACTCTTGCGAAATGTAGGCAGCACACCCACTCTTCGTACCTTGCCTCAGCGAGGAATCAAGGAGAGTTTGGAGGTGATGCTGTAGAGGCCCGAGGTGAAGCTGCAAGTCCTTGGTGAGCATGTGATGCTCATTGAAGGCTTGCGGTCCGCGCCGAAGAGCAAGCTTGTGTCTGCATTCCATAGTCCGGCACAGAGCGTGCCCTGCTATGTGCAGCGTCGTGCAGTTGTTCACCGTAAGGCCACCATCGAGGTCCTGAAGCTAGAAGAATGCTTGCGACGTGCTCGGCTATAGCAGAGTACACCTCAAGGATTGCTCTAGGTAGATCAGGTCTTCGAGTACGTTTGTATTTTTCTGACGGGTTCTGGATCCAATAAGGTCACAGGCGACTTGTGTACCTTCGAAGTTCCCGTGTAATGGTCGCTCTCTTCTGTCATGTAATGGTCGTTTTGAAGAAATTATTCATCATTGACCTATAGTGATGGAATTTAGGGGCTTATCGACCTTATGGAGGTCGAATGTTCCGTCAGGACGACCTGACATTTTACTTGTACTCACGACCTAAACTCAGGGCATAGGCCGTGAGACTCTTCATTGGGCATATAGCCGTTGGCGTGAAATCCGGCGAAATCACCTCGCGAAATTAGCGGCACATAGCCGTTACGGTGAGCTCCTTGCATCGTAAGGATCCGCAGTGGGCACCCACGGTGGGGCCCTTATAAATAGAGCGGTGGGGACCAGCGTTGACCGTCCCCCTCCGTCTTCTTCCCCCTCTCGCCGTCTCCGTCGCAACCTCCGTACCCTAGCCGTCGCATACTCCGCATCCAGGATCCGCCCAGGAATCCTCAACCCGCCGCCGTCTATAGCAGACCGAGTGCTAGCTCCGCCATCCACGCGCCGCGCAGCTCCGCATGCGCGTCAAAACCCTAGTGCATTTTAGATCCAAAGCTTCTCAATTTCAAGAAATGGCGGCCACTGCTCCTCAGATCCCCGACCCGTGGACGGTGTGGGAGCCCTCGGTGATGACCGAGGCGAAGGTGCAGGCATTGGTGGATCGCGGGCTCTTGGGGCCCAAGGTAGTGATGGAGTGGAAGGCGCCTGCGGGTGAAGCCTTCCCGACGGAGGACGACAAGGACCAGGTCGTCTTTGCGTCTTTCTTCGAGCGCAGGTTCAACATCCCCGCTGGTGACTTCTTAAGAGGTCTTCTCTTCTACTACAAGCTGGAGCTAGTACACCTCGTCCCCAACTCCATAACCATAGTATCTTCCTTCATCTATTTCTGTGAGGCGTGTCTAGGAATACCCCCCACTTTTTCCTCTGGCGCCATCTGTTCAATGTCAAGAGCACTGGCAAGCGTCTAGGTGTAGTAGGGTCGGTCATGTTCTGTTTGAGATCAGGTCTCAAAGCAGAGTGGATAGACGTGGACCTGCCAGACAACACTGCTGGCTGGAGGTCAGAGTGGTTTTATATCACTGACCAAAAGCCGACGCTGCCGAAACGAACCGGGCATAAGCCCGAGAAGATACCGGAGTGGGACCTGCCACTGTCCTCCCACGAGCTGGACGACATCAAGGAGCTGCTCCCCCTGGTGCACGACCTTAAGAAGAATGGGCTGACGGGGGGCTCGGTGGCGAGGTCATTCTGTCGCCGTCTGATCCAGCCGATCAAGGACCGGGTGCATCCGGCGTATGTGTACTGGGGGCAATCAGACCCCACGCGCGAGGTGAACCGCAAGGTCTCCCAGAGGGAGATGGTGGCCAGGGTGTCACAAATCTACACCAGGGGTGCCCGGGGCAGAATGTGCCCAAAAGCACACTCCCTGACCCGACCAGCTGACCTTGTATGTCCTGGGACTACTAGGTTGTTTGTCTTGCTTAGTTGCTTGCGTCGATCTTAATCTTTGGTACTTGTTTGTTGCAGGTTCGGGAGATGCAGTTTTGGTGTCCTGCACCCTTGCCACAGGGTGAGGAACCACGTCGAAAGATGAGGTCAGAGGAATATCATCCTCCAGCGGCTGTGCTGCTGGAGAATTACCAGTCTGATTCGTCAGTTGAAGCTGATGAGGATACCGACCCGGAGGTCGGTGACGATGTGGCGAGCCGCCCTACGGCGAGCGCGCCACAAAGCCCAGGCGTAGGACAAGGGCAGCGATGGCAAAGCATCCGACCTCGAGGGCTGCTGCCAAGGCCGAGACGGCGAAGACCGCCAAGCTCGAGGCTGACAAGAAGAAGAGGAAGAGGAAGGCGAGCCATCCTCTGGCGATCCCTACGCCGATAATTCCTACACCTTTGACCAAGGAGGTCGAAGAAGATGAAGATGAGGCCACCGATGATCCGCCGGTTGTTGAAGATCGGACGGCGAGGTGGTCGCTCAGTCCCGCGGCCAAGAGGCCGCGGGTGTTAGAGAAGAAGACAAACGAAGACGACCTCCGTCAGATGAGGGAGGCACAGCGGGCTGCCGCTGGTGTGCAGGCGAGGATGCCTGTGCAGGTTCGAGTTTGGCCCTTTAGGCCGAAGTTGCGTGCCCCGGCTACTGTAAGGTACCGTAGCAGCAGCTTTACATGCAGAGACCTTGGAGAGGTCGATAGTGTCGCTCTCGCAGTTGTAGGAGACGAGGATGTCACCGTGGACGGAAAGGATCCCGTTTGGTACTGGCATCTTCATGATGAGGTAGGTGTCGTGTGGTATAGCCATGAACTTGTCCAACATAGGTCGACCAAGAATGGCATGGTAGGAAGAGCGGAAGTCCACGACCTTGAATGTTAGGTACTCTGTGTGGAAGTTCTCCTGTTTACCGAAGGTGACCGGCAGGCATACACGACCTATGGGGTATGCAGCCTTCCCGGGCACGACCCCGTAGAAAGGTTCGTCGCAAGCGGTCATCTTGGAGAAGTCGAAGTCCATCTTTTTCAGTGTCTCTGTGAAGATGATGTTCAAGCTGCCGCCCCCATCGATAAGGGTCTTAGGCAGGAACGCACCATCCACTATGGGGTTGACGACCAGCGGGTAGGTCCCGGGGTCAGGTATGTGGACCCAATGGTCTTTCCTTGAGAAAGTGATGGGGTACTCCGACCAACACAGAGGTTGTGGAGTTTCTGTGTTGACCTGGCCGATCTCCCTTGCGTTTGATCGTATCTGTTTGTTGCTCTTGACTGCCTGACGTCCACCGACGATGAAGTTGATCTGCTGGTTGGCGGTCTGAAACGCGCCATTGGGGTTGCCCCCTTTTGGCGGTGATGGCGGAGAGGGTTCCTTACGGCTGTTGTCACTGCGGTTGTGGTCATCTTGGCGACGACGATCGTCACGCCGGTCGTCGCGGTGCTCGTCATGCCGGTCATTACGGTTGTCTTCGCGGCGATCGTCGCGGCGGTAGTCGTCACGTCGATCATCACGGTGGTCATCGCGGCGATCATCACGGCGGTCATCGCGGCGATCGTCACGGCGGTCCCTGTCGTCGTAGCGACGGTATGGTCGGCGGTCATGGTAATCACGTCGATCAGGTCGACGGTTACAGTTGTCGTGGCGGCGGCTGCTGTTCTGGTCGTCGTTGTTGCCGCTCTTGGTTTTCTTGGGCTTTGGAGGTACTCCTAGGGCACGCTTTAGCTGTTCACACTCCCTCATGGTGTGCTTGGCGTCGCGGTGGAACTGGCATTGGTCGTCCATGACCATGTTGAAGTCACCTTCAAGGAAGGTGGAAGGTCTGGGTGGATCAATCGCATAGACCTCGCCAGATCGCTTGCGCGACCCGCTGCCACTGTCGTCGTGGTCTTCTCCTTTGAAGTCGTGCATCACCGCATCTTGAGTGTCGACAAGCTTGTCGACGTATGCCATGAGGTCGGCGATGGTGTGTGCGTTAGCTTCGTGGATCTTCTCAAGGAGCTTGATGTTGGTTACCCCCTTATTGTAGTAGGCTATGATGTCTTCGTCCTTGACACCTGCGAGGGTGTTGCGATTCTCAAAGTAGCAGTTAGTGTACTCTCGAAGAGTTTCGTCATGCCTCATCCGCACTCTGGCGAGGCGATGTGTGTTGCCAGGACGGTTGTAGGTCGCTTGATAGTTGGTCGTGAAGAGCCGTGACAAGGTTGCCCTCAAGGTGATGCACTCCGCAGGAAGATTATCGAGCCACAGGAGTGGTGCTTTGCCCATCACGAGGGGAAAATATCCCGCCATGTGATCCTCATTGCCTCCAGAGGTGCGTGCTGCGATGCTGTACATCTTGAGCCAAATACTTGGGTCGGAGCAACCGTCGTTTTTCTCGATGGCTGGCTTGAAGTCTTTAGGGTATCTGATCGTCCTGAGATGACGTGAAAACGCCGGGAAGTTGTTGACCGCTCCAGGACTGGCTGATGGGGCGTAGGCCATCGGGATAATGTAGAGGTCATCTGGAGGACCATTATCTTGGTCGTACTGGGCACGTCGTAGGAGCTCTTGGTCGTGCATCTGCCGAAGTTTCGTTGCTTGAATAGGATTATTAGCGTCAAGGGCATCAGGGACCCCGTTGTCACGGTCGTAGTTAGCAAGGCATGCTATCTCCACTTCGTCTCGTATATGTCGACGTTGACTGCTCTGGGCGTGGTTGGCTTGTACTGGTGGAGGTTGAGCTCCAGCGTTCTGCCTTGCGTTGGCGGCAGCATTCTGGTGTTGGGCGCCAGCTGCATTGGCGGCGTTGTTTTGGGTATTGCCAGGAGCGTTACCAGCAGCGGTGGCGGCTGGATTGGCTGCTTGATTGGCAGCGACATTGGCAGCGGGATTGACCAGCTGTGCTACTTCGTTTTCGCCTCCTCCCTCTTCAGCTACGGGCTCAAGGGGAGCATTGTTGTGACGTTGGTGACGATGTCGATCCGACATACTCCTGGAGTAGGAGCTTGAAGCTGATCTGCTGTATCCTGGACCTCTTTCTTCGACCTGGGCGGTAGCGACGTGGATGTGAGCTTGTAGGCACCGTATTGCAGGAGTATCCTCAAGTTGACCCAGTGCGGCAAGGGCTGCGCCTGAGTTTGCTTGAGGAGAGTTGTAGACTTCATGGCCGTCTTGCTCAAGTTGACCCAGTGCGGCAAGGGCTGCGCCTGAGTTTGCTTGAGGAGAGTTGTAGACTTCATGGCCGTCTTGCTCAGAGTCCCTCAGGAGGTCTCTGGCACATAGGCGGTTTCGACGTGGCTCGTTGCGATTCTGTTGCTGCTGAGGAGCTGCTGGAGCTGCGGGGGCTTGCGCCCAGTTGACGACGTTGCCTGCTGGTTGGTCGCCGGCACCTTGCCAGACATTGCCCGCAGGCTGACCTGCACCTGCGGCAGCTGCAGCTAACTCTTGCTGACGGTGTGTAGCCCGTGCGGTGTTGGCGTTCTCACGCTCTATGCGCTGCTCGTCTGTCTCTCCAGGCTGAGGAGGAACGTCTGCGGAGACCACGAGGACCTCTCGGTCTGGGATCTCAAACAGTTCTCCCGGATAGTTCGGGGAGATGGTCGTACGAGCGATCTGAAACGCGAGGTGGTCCGGAGATGGCTCACGGTTAAACGGGCGGCAATGAGCCGCGGTGAGAGGCCGGCGAAGCTTCTTGAGCACATGGCACTAGCGAGCCGTGTGTTTGGAATCTTCATGGACGGGGCAAGGGTCGTCGAGGTGACCCCTGCGGTTCCCACGATGTAGAGTCCTAGGTTCAGATTAGATCTGAAGCTTGTTCTTCATGTAGCGAGATGCTGGATGAGTTGCGTTCCGTAGGCCAAGAGGCATGCGGGATGAAGATGGAGGGGTCCTGCGAGGGTGTTTGACGCGCTCATAGACCTTGATCGTGTCAGAGAGCATGTCTTCGACACGTTCGAGCCCCGTGATCAGGTCGCTAGGTGTGGGTGGGTAGGTTTTCTCCAGCAGATCGGATCCGACCTGTTGGTTGGAGGTGACCGCAGCGCTCTTGATGACGTGGCATGCGTCTGGAACGGTGGATCCCGCCGGCATAGAGCCGAAGAAGATGTCGATGGGGTTGGCGAGGATGTCCGCCATGCTCTCCGGGAAGATGACGCCGTTGGTTGAAGCCATCGAGTTGCACGAAGAACCCTGGATTCTGCCCCTACCTGGCGCACCAACTGTCAGATGTTTAGATCTAGACAGCCCACAGGGGGGTTAACCCCGGTGGTTTAGTTGTTCGGCGAGGGGGAATCTAAGGCTAAGAACTGGAAGGTTGCGCACGGGCACACCGAACACAGAGAACACAGCGAGTTTATACTGGTTCGGGCCTCCGGAGAGTAAAACCCTACGTCCAGTTGTTGGTGTAGATTGCTTGGGGATTGCGTGATTGTACAAGGGGTCGCCCTGCCCGCCTTATATTGGCCAGCGGACAAGGTCGGTTCCCAAATTCCTAGTCGGTTACGACCAGGAGACCTAAGTCTAGTTGATTACAAGTCTTTCCATATCTGTCGATCTGCTTGGTCGGGATCCACCGATGTCTTGTCTTGTATGCCAAGTCTTGAGGTCGTTCCGAATAAGGTCGTCTGGAATCTTCTAGAAGGTCTTCAGGAGGTCGTGTGGGCCGCCAACTAGGTCGGTTGGGCCCACTGACTGGTCGGCGGGTCTTTTGGTAGGCCGGACCCACTTGTCGGGGACGGTCGTGAGCCTGGTCGGTGGGGACCCAGGGGTACCCATGTCTCACAATTCCCATGTCCAATATGGAGATACCTAAGGCCTACAGAGTCATTTTCTGCACATCACCAGCCCAGCAGTCACTCCTCCCGCCTAGAGATCTATCGGAAGAAGGGTCCTCCGATCCTCCCACATGCGATCTGATCCAATCTATGGATCGGGTCATTGGCCAGATGGCCGACACCATTGCAATCTGCGAGGCTGCCCTTGGCACCCTGCGAACGGAGCGCTTTCCCTATGGGTTGAAGAGTGCTGCTACCTCTGTCATCTTAGAGACGGTGAAGAAAGACCTAGCCGTGGCCTCCTCTACCCGGCCTGTGGAATATACTCGGATGAGGACCAATCGCGCTTCGTGTCGGTGGTTATCACTCCTCTCGAGGGTGATGATCGCGACGCATCCCTCTTCCCTATCTTAGAGGAAGATGGGCAGCTCAGAGACTAGACCACTGTGGAGTCAGGAGATCTGCGCCGACCGAACTACTGGGCCAGGCAGCCTGATCCCCGCTCCAACTCAGAGGGCTCCTTCACATGCTTGAGAGCCACTCTTGGCCTTGAGGACAGCTCCAAGACTCTCGGGTCGACCAACACTACGGGGATCTGATTTACTGACATCTCGTCTTCCGAGTCATCTGATGGCAGCCGAGCCCCCACTTTTGTTTACGCGGCGGCGACAGGCACCAACGTACCTCCGGTAATCTCGGAGGATGAGCACACTCAAGATGGCGAGACAGCAGCTCAAAAGACTGAGCGACTAAGGAAGAACGCGAACCGAGTGCGACGGTGCCTAGAAGCTAACAGCAACCGTCAGCGCCGGAATGACGAAGGGGAAGAACCCAAGGATGACTACTCGGGGTCCAGCCCGACGCACCGGAGGCATAGACGCCCCAGTTGGTGCACTCGAAACATACGCCCCTGTAGGCTGGAAGATGAGTTCACCATCGACTTCGGTTGGCACAGGGTCTAGGCGACCCCAAAGGAGAATCTCATGATACTAAATGAGGAGCTAGGCAAGCTGCCACCTGAAACACTAGGACTGAGGTGCCTCCAAGTGCTGGTTCAGGCCACCGCGACTAAGGCTAACTGGGTCGATCCTTCCCCACCAGTCAGACGAGGAGAGATAGGCGGCACACGCCGGCCGCGGTGCAAGAGAGCACGCCGTGAGGACAGTGAAGATCTTCACGACAGGCTTTGTACCCACGACGCGAAGCACACCATCAACTATCGCGCGCAGGAACGACACCGGCATGAGACGAAACACCGCCGCGACTGTGATAGGGAGTACGAAGCCCGAACCGTTGTGGTAGGCGTGACACGACTCCACCCTCCAACTCACGTAGCGGGTTTGAAGACTAGTCGGATGGCTATGGTGACTCCGGGGAGAGTTATAGCTCCTACGAGCAGCCAGCCGACAGACGCCGCAAAGGTCGAGAGGACATGTCTGCGGCTTTCACTCACAGCGCGGCTGCGCATGGTGACATGGCCTCGTGGATCCAAGCTACCTGATGTAGACAAGTACAACTGGACATCAAAGCCTGTCCATTGGCTACAGATTTACTCCACTGAGATTAAGGCTGCAGGAGGCAACTCCGGTGTGATGCCAAACTACCTCCCGATCATGCTCACGAAGGGGTGCAGAAGTTGGCTCGCAGGGCTCCCCAAGGATTTGATCGATCTTGGGAAGAGCTTTGCACTTTCTTCACCAGCTAGTAGTCTGGCACGTGGGAGCGGCCGGGGAACAGGAGGATGTTGCATCAGATCCGACAGCACAAGAACGAGACCTTGCGCTCATACATCCGTAGCTTCTCTGAGAAGAAGAACTCTCTTCCTTTCATCGAGGACCACCACGTCATCAGCGCCTTCCAGCACGGGCCCAGAGCCCCCCCAAGACTCTCAACGAGCTCTTCACTGTGGCAAACCTAGAAGGTGGCGACGAAGAGGCAAAGCGCGAACAGCTCAAAAACCTCAATGACCATTGGGACGTCGAGGACTCTCCGCGCTCGCGCCACAGGCGAGCGATCCGGATTGAGAGGGAGAAACGTCCCGGCAAGGAACCAAGCGGAACAGGAAGCCCAATCTCGAGACCGTGGCAGTTGTGTAGCCTGACCCGAAGCGCATGGACCCCTCTGGGTTCCAGAAGATGCTGGACATGCAATGTCCGTATCACAAGAACCACAAGCACACGACCCGCGACCGCTTTGGCCTCAAGAACTACTTATCCGGCAAAGGCCATCAGAGAGGTCCTTCGAAGGGTGCAAAAGGCAAGGCTAAGCACGACCAGCCCGCGGAGGACAAGGATGAGGACTTCTACGTTGCCAACCGTACCGTCAACATGATCTACGGTGGAACTGAGTAGCTAGAAGGGAAACGCAAGGCCAAGCTCATTGAGTGAGCACTAGTGTATGCCGCCCATCTCGGGACGCCCCAGTACCTGCGGTGCTCGGACATTCCGATAACTTTCAGCAGGCACCCAGAAGCGATCGCCAGGGCTAAACCCTACAATTCGCAACGTAGGGCTCAGTAAGATTTTGGTAGAAGGAGGCAGTGGCCTCGACATCCTCTTCACCAATACACTGAAGGAGCTGAGGCTCTTCTCCCAGTACAAGAAAAACACCGACTAGTGACACAAAAAAGGTCGTTTCTCGTCATAAACCGCGATTAATGACACCGGTTGTTACAAAAACGCTCCGTCGTTAATCGAGTGTCACAAACCGTGATTAATGGCGAGACCTTATTTCGCGACGTCATGAGTTTAATGATGCGTATAAATTTGTAACACTAAGGCGTCATAAGGTACATGCCACGTCTGACCAAGATCCATCGTGGCTCTGACGTGGAAGGGGGACCAGTATAATTGTGCAATATACATCAAGTTAGCATCGAATCGAATCAACATACAACAAATCATCAGCAACACAAGTTCACCATGGCCACAATTTAGTTGAGAGGAGGATAAACCTGGCTGAAATTTATCAAGCCTTGGATCAGAATATGCATGTCAGTTGTGCTCTTCTTCAAAGCTTCAAGCGCTTCTGTTTGAGACTTCAATGTTGTATCCTGTTCTTGAGCCTTCAATCTCAGTTCGCTCATCTCAGCCTCCTGTTCAACAATCTTCTGCCGCAGTTGTGCCCCCCTTGCTTCTCATTGTTAAGTCCAGCTCGTATTTCCTGAACCTGAAGTGCAGTAGTAACCCTAGTCTTTTTCATGGAGGGCGGGCGAATGCCAGCAACCTCCTGAAAAGTCCTAGATTGGACAACTTCCGCCAATGCTTCAGCACCAGTCTTTCTTGGTTGGTCGCCTTGAGGTTCAGCGACAATTTGTTCCATGTGAGCCTAAAAAACGGAAATAAAATGAAAGGTATAAAATGAAATAGTAACACATGTTTCTAGTTTTGTTGCAAAGAAAAATGCAAAAGCAGACTAGTACTTACAATGGCTGCCTGTACTGGAGCGGTGAAGCCATTCTTGCTGCAGTGCAAGGACTTGAAATAATCAAGTGGACTTAGCCCTTCTCCTTCAGCAGTATACTTCTGCCTCTAAATATGTTTCGAAAAGATGCATAATTATTAAAATGCTAGCATTGTAAAATGGTTCATGAAATGAACTACATAGCAAAAACATGACTTGTTCATCTGCTTACCACAAGATTAGCTTGTACAATGTAGCTTCGAGATCTCGTGCGCTGATGGTACTTGACCTTTCCTCGATTACCAGTATTTGTACTATACCTCGCCTTTACAATAATAAGAACTCGTGTAAGAAATAAGATTAAGAACAATATATAAGTACATGAAAATGTGGTAGTGGCAAGTTGAAGTTCTATCATACCCTGTGCTCAGGGGAAGACCACATGTTAACCAGTGCCTTCCACTGGGCATCGGTCAGATGGGGCACAGGAGATTTAGTTGGAACTGCATTTGCTGGAACATCATCGAAGTACTTTTGCTTCAGGCGATACCTCGCCTGTCTCTGTATCGACTTCAGCATGTCAATGCATGCCACCATTACAGGCTCACTGGTGGTGTCAATGTCGAATTTCCCCTAGCATAAGACAATTATTAGAAAAATGGATGACAAGAATGGATGCAAAGAACTATGGTAGTAGATGAGTGAACATATGCACACCGCTAGTTTGCCCATGTAGTTCTTGAGATGGTCTTCAGTCTTTTCACCATCTTGCTGGTTTGTCTTTGGCTTGTAGTCTTCTAGCTAGGAAGGATCGGTATGTGCCCACGCACTATGATCCCACCTTCTGATGCAAACTTTGCAGCTTGCATTGGTGCCTCTGGGCGTTTGAGCCGTTCTTGAATGTGTATAGGGATCTTGCTATTTAAGCCTCGGCTAATTCGGTCCAGATCTCTGCCCAATCTTCTTGAATCTAGCGGCCCCCATTGTGCTCTGGAAGGGCGTGCATCACCTAACAAGTTTGTTGCAGCCATACAAGTTAATAATTATTCGGTTGGTAATTAGGACATTCGAATATGAGATCAAATGACTTGCCTTTTGCAGTCGTCATGTCGATGATGTTCTCATCGTGGGTTGCTATTGCTTGGCCTTTAGTGGGCAATTCTTGTGTATCAAGAGTTGTCCCACTCCCATCAGCTAAAGCCAATCCCCTTGCCTTGGTCCTAGTCAGTCTAGGAGGCATTCAGGTAGGGTCATCCGGTGCCCGAATTCTCTTGGTCCCTCTTCCTCCACTGACAGGTATGCTATGAGTGACCTGATTACACAAAATTCAACAAAGAAAGAGAAGATCAGAAGCAATCCTACATAACTAGTACATGGAATGAGTTCATGATAAGATTACCTCTTGTTGACATGTCTCTCGGTGAGCTTCATGTTCATCAGAAGGGTTGTACTCCTGATCCGAATCTTGTATTGTTGTATCATTGGTACCCTTTCTGCTTGGTCGGTCAGCTGCTAAAAGTGCTTTCATTTTCTTGATGCCAAGACTACAGAAGAAATTGTGATTCTTCAAGACATTAATGTCCCTCTGCCGCTCGTAATCGCTGTGCTCGTCTACTTCTGTTAGGAAAGCAGAGAAACTTCTGTAAGGTTTGCCTACCACTGTAAATAAAACTAGATCTAAACACTTCTACAAGAACCAGTAGGATGTTCCTAGCTGAAACAAGATCCTGAAAAAGATGTTCCTAGTCAAAACAAGATCCTGAGAAGAAGTAGTGTAGACATGGGATCTGTCAGATCTAAAAACTTCTATAAGAACCAGTATAATGTTCCTAGCCGAACAAGATCCCTAAAGGATGTTCCTAGTCAAAACAAGATCCTAAAAAGAACTAGTGTAGACATGGGATCTATCTGATAAAAAAAAACTAGTGCACACATGGGATCTGCCACATGGGAAAACACGCAAGTACGAATCCACCGGGGAAGCTGAACCGAGGAGAAAACATTGTACCTTGTTCTGGATATTTCCTTCGTACGACCTTCCCTCCTGGTGCCATTGTGTCGTTGTTGCTACTACTATAGAGGCAGATGGGAAAGGGGTTGAAGCTATGAGAGGTAGATTTGAGATGATGGAGGAGAGGAGGTGAAGATTTGGGCTACCGGTGAGGAGGGAAGGTGAAATGGGGGCGGAAAGATTTGAGATGGCGAGGAGTAGAAGGGAGGGAAGGGACAGGGGCGGGGGTAATTTATCCATTTCGGTGGAGGGCCTTGTCAGATCACCAAAATACCCTTTCATTATGGTGATCAACACATCACTTCCTTCGTCGATTCAATTTGCATAGTACTACATGATCATGAGCACGTCACTTTGCATACTCCTCGATCATACCAACATTGGAGATCAACACATCCCTCCTTCGTCGATTCGATTCGCTTAGTACTACAAAATTATGAGCACGTCACGTTGCATACTCCTCGATCATGCCCACATTGGAGATGAACACATCCCTTCCTTCGTCGATTCGATTCGCCTAGTACTACATGATCATGAGCACGTCACATTGCATACTCCTAGATCATGCCCACATTGGAGATCAACACATCCCTTCCTTCGTCGATTCGATTCGCTTAGTACTACAAGATTATGACAATGTCACATTGCGTACTCCTCGATCATACCCACATTGGAGATCCACACATCTCCCTTCTTTCATCGATTCAATTCGCTTAGTACTACAAGATTATGAGCACGTCACGTTGCATACTCCTCGATCATGCCCACATTGGAGATCAACACATCCCTTCCTTCGTCGATTCGATTCGCCTAGTTCTACATGATCATGAGCACGTCACGTTGCATACTCCTAGATCATGTCCACATTGGAGATCAACACATCCCTTCCTTCGTCGATTCGATTCGCTCAGTACTACAAGATTATGAAAATGTCACATTGCATACTCCTCGATCATACCCACATTGGAGATCCACACATCTCCCTTCTTTCGTCGATTCGATTCCCTTAGTGCTACAACATTATGAGCACGTCACGTTGCATACTCCTCGATCATGCCCACATTGGAGATCAACACATCCCTTCCTTCGTCGATTCGATTCGCTTAGTACTACATGATCATGAGCACGTCACGTTGCATACTCCTCGATCATGCCCACATTGGAGATCAACACATCCCTACCTTCGTCGATTCGATTCGCTTAGTACTACAAGATTATGAGCATGTAACGTTGCATACTCCTCGATCATACCCACATTGGAGATCCACACATCTCCCTTCTTTCGTCAATTCAATTTGCTTAGTACTACAAGATTATGAGCACGTCACGTTGCATACTCCTCGATCATGCCCACATTGGAGATCAACACATCCCTTCCTTCGTCGATTCGATTCGCTTAGTACTACATGATCATGAGCACATCACGTTGCATACTCCTCGATCATTCCCACATTGGAGATGAACACATCCCTACCTTCGTCGATTCGATTCGCTTAGTACTACAAGATTATGAGCATGTAACATTGCATACTCCTCGATCATGCGCACATTGGAGATCAGCACATCCCTTCTTTTGTTGATTCGATTCGCTTAGTACTACATGAACATGAGCACATCACGTTGCATACTCCTTGATCATGCCCACATTCGAGATCAACACATCCCGTCCTTCGTCGATTCGATTCGCCTAGTACTACATGATCATGAGCACGTCACGTTGCATACTCCTCGATCATGCCCACATTGGAGATCAACACATCCCTTCCTTCATCGATTCGATTCATAGTACTACAAGATTATGAGCACGTCACGTTGCATACTCCTCGATCATACCCACATTGGAGATCAACACATCCCATCCTTCGTATATTCGATTCGCTTAGTACTACAAGATTATGAGCACGTCACGTTGCATACTCCTTGATCATGCCCATATTGGAGATCAACACATCCCTTCCTCTCATCAAACATCGGTATTGTGACATGATTCAACGATTACATCGAAAATTACAAACGAAAGCATGCGTAGGGAGTGTTGGGTTCGTTTTATGCATAGCACGACTCATGCATTGCGTGATGTCGAGGCCGTAGAACTCTCCGTTTTGGTTGTAGGAATCCAGCATCCAAGCCATTAATCCAATCGGAGGATTCAATCGTATGGAAGTCGGGGTCTTCAACGTCATGACACAAGTACGATGTTCTATTCTGGAAACGATGTGCTGGTACCTATATCTCATTCTGCAATCCGGTGCAAGAGTATTGGGAGTCTTCTGACTCCGGTACAATTTCATCTTGGTCAGCAATTGTAAAGACCTGAGCAGAAAGCCCAGGCAAAATGATTATTTATGGCTGGTTCGCACACGTGAAGAAAAATGTATTGTTCAACTCGAATACAACCATCAAGTGGAATCAATGACAATAAAAGGAATGTTTAACATTCTACCTCTTTTTCGTCGGTGTTCGAAGGAGCCGATATAACAGGATTGTGAAGAGGGTCATCAGGAGCTGGAGGTAGAGCTGGAGCAGGAGCAGGAGCAGGAGAGCCTTCTTCAGTAGCAGGAGTAGGAGCTGGAGCAGGAGAGCCTTCTGAGGTAGCAGGAGCAGGAGCTGGAGCAGGAGAGCCTTCTGAGGTACCAGGAGCAGGAGCAAGAGAGCCTTCTGAGGTAGCAGAAGCAGGAGCAGGAGAGCCTTTCGACGTAGCAGGAGCTGGAACAGGATCAGCTGCACGAGAGCCTTCCGAGGTAGCTGGAGTAGGATCTTCTGGAGCAGGATCTTCCTTATTCGTTTCCTCTGCTGCAATATCAGATAGAATCTTGAGTATTGTTGCATCTTTTTCCTTTTCTTCTTTGGAATCCTTTTCTGTCATCCATTGTGAACCAATTGCTGAACTGTGAGGCAGCTCATAGACTTCAGATGATTTACCCAAGTTAGCAGGAGGCATGAGTTGCAAGGGGGTGTGACCAATAGGTGCGAGTAGAGCGGGCGGTGGCGGTAAGCTGTTAACTTGGTGAAGGTGACTGAGTGAAGCATTCACAAAATTCTTCATAGTGCGCTGCTGCTATGTTACCATTTGTACTATCTGCTCTGAGTGTGCGCAGTTTAACTCCTCCTGCTGTGCCATCCTCTTATCCATCATTGACTAGAACTTGGTCTGTTGGCGCTGATTTTCAAGGATCAGTTTCAGAAAGAAGGAAGAGTCCATTAGCTCACTGGTTGTTGCTGGAGTGACTGGAACTGTTTCTATTTTTGTAGTGGGTAGCGACGCACCATCATGTACTCGGAGATGTTTCACTGGAGACGCCTCATTGTCTTCACTGTTTGAGGAACAAAAGTCATCAGGAGATGGCTCAATTGTAGCCCTTAGGCCACGACGTCTGTCTCCTTGTCACAGGCCTGTATTCCTTGAAATGTGTCTCGGACATCATGTACTCAGGATGCCAATATTTGGGTCCGGTTCACACCCTTTCCCCGTCTTCATTTACTCTGGTAACACGACTCAGGATGAAGGAGATCTAGTGATCATACAGCTTCTGTCGGGCCACGGTCAACCCATCAAAGATAACATCTTCACTCTCGGCTAAAATGAAGTCCACGATGTCGAAGGGCCGGCCTGTCATGACGTGAAGGAGAAGCCACTACTGAAGACTAGTGATCGACTCTGCATTGCCAATCTGTGGTAACAATGTCTTCCATAGTGCCTAGTGAACCACATTTGCCTCAGTGGTAAGCATGTCAGGCGTGCGATATGCTCGCCTACCTGTGAATGACTCAACAAAAAATCCGGCCATCTCTTCGTCGGACAGGAACGACCCACCAAGCAAACTATGCCGAGGTGGTTCACGATCCCCGTAGACAATATTATGTAGGGATGGCTTATGGTCGTACTTTCCTATTTCACGATCCCTCAATCCAAGAGTGTCAGCAATATGGTGTCAGAAAAGAGTATATTGGCATCCCTGAAACATGAACACGATGTACTCCCTAGTATCTGCAATGTACACAGTAGCATAAAAAACTCTCACTCAATCCTCAGCATACTGATGATGCAATGAGACCAAATCAGCCAATCTGGGATGATCATCGAAGTATACCTTAACATCCCCTCCCGCGGCCAACTTCATATGATCCCAATTTATAACCCTGTGCTAGTACAATTTCATGGGCAGGTATTTGTAGATGTAATAGAAAGTTTGCTGAACGACATTCCTAAATCTTGGTTCGACCTATTTGTCCTTGGTTTTGTCCCATCACTGATTCTCAGGCACCCATCTAAGACCTTTAATCATTTGGTAGGTGTGGTTGCGCAAGTCCATCATCTTAAGCGGCTCTTCCGGTGGAGGGTGAAGTTGTACCTGTTTCTCCTTCCTGGGATCTAGCGCAGGAAACTTTGAAGGGCGGGGTGGGCGATGGCCCACTGTTGACCCACCCCATGTGCGGTAGGAAGGCGCCGAGCTTGACCCACCCCGTGTGCAGCAGAAAGGCGCCGAGCTTGACCCACCCCGTGTGCGGCAGGAAGGCACAAAGGTTGACCCACCCCGTGTGCGGCGTGTAGGGGCAGAGGAAGAATCCCGTGCCGCATGCCTGCACCTTAGCCTCGTCTGAGGACCAGACATCCCTGCAAAAGTCGACTGCAACTTTCGTTGTCGCTTCACCGGAGGAGGATCAAGCGCCTTTCCAACTCTCTTGCCACCATCTCGGCCCATCTGCAATAAATTTCTCGAATTAGTGCCATTCCAAGAATTCGCCGGCGATATTGCGGTATCCGCTGGAGCCTGGAGGCAGATGCATACCTTTGATTTCGGTGACGGATTGAGGTATCCGCTGCAGGCTGCTGCAGGCGGCGGCGGCGGCAGCGGCGCAACTCCACGAAGGGGTTGCACCGCAAGTGAGGAGGCAGTAAATGGGGGGATGGCGGGTCAGCACGAGTGACATGCCGTTGGATAAAGCCATAAAGGTGTGTGTAGTGCGTTGTTAGCACCTTGTGATTAGGAAATGGGAAGCGCCTTTCGTACCTGTAGTTTACAAGGAAGTTCCTCTATTCTGATGTACACCAGACCAGATCATCCTCCGGACGTATGTCGATGAGTATGAAAATCATCACAGGATGGTCCTGTCGTACATAAAACAAAGAACCGGACAATCCATTCGCATACTTAGTTGATCATGCCCACATTGGAGATCAACACATCCCTTCCTTCATCGATTCGTTTCATCTAGTACTACATGATCATGAGCACATCACGTTGCATACTCCTCGATCATGCCCACATTGGAGATCAACACATCCCTTCCTTCGTCGAATCGATTCGCCTAGTACTACATGATCATGAGCATGTCACATTGCATACTCCTCGATCATGCCCACATTGGAGATCAACACATCCCTTCCTTCGTTGATTCGATTCGCCTAGTACTACATAATCATGAGCACGTCACGTTGCATACTCCTCGATCATGCCCACATTGGAGATCAACACATCCCATCCTTCGTCGATTCGATTCGCCTAGTACTACATGATCATGAGCATGTCGCGTTGCATACTCCTCGATCATGCCCACATTGGAGATCAACACATCTCTTCCTTCGTTGATTCGATTCACCTAGTACTACATGATCATGAGCACGTCACGTTGCATACTCCTCGATCATGCCCACATTGGAGATCAACACATACCGTCCTTCGTCGATTCGATTCGCCTAGTACTACATGATCATGAGCACGTCATGTTGCATACTCCTCGATCATGCCCACATTGGGGATCAACACATCCCTTCCTTCGTCGATTCGATTAGCCTAGTACTACATGATAATGAGCACGTCACGTTGCATACTCCTCGATCATGCCCACATTGGAGATCAACACACTGGTAGAAAAGGAGGCTTTGGTACGCCCCTTTAGTCCCGGTTCAACTTTGGAGCCGGGACTAAAGGGGTTTCATCGACGTGGCCACTAATGCCATGAGTGCTCACCCCCTTTAGTCCGGGTTGATAACACCAACCGTGACAAAAGGCCTCCCCTTTAGTCTAGGTTCGTGTTACGAACCATGACAAAAGCGTCACCCCCCTTTAGTCTAGGTTCGTGTTACGAACCGAGACTAAAGGCCCCCCCTTTTGTCACGGTTCGTAACACGAACCTAGACTAAAGGTGGGTGACCCTTTTGTCACGGTTGGTAACACCAACCTAGACTAAAGGAGGGCCTTTTGTCACAGGTCGTGTTACCAATCGGGACTAAAGGGTCTCCCACGAGTTACTATAAGAGGATAGCATCCTCTACTCAGTCAGATGTGCTGTGTAGGTGAGATGGTGAGGAAGCTACGCGCGAGGCTAGAGGTCACGAGTTCGAATCCCCGCACCCGCGCACGCGTATATTTCGCGTGAAAAATCACGTGACTTGTGACTTGCAACGTGCGCGTGTGTGGGAGCCTCCAGGGGATTTTCAAATATTTTTTTTAAGCTGGCGTGCCCGCCCATTTAGTCTCGGTTCGTTCACCCGGGACTAAAGGACCCCCCCTTTTGTCTCTCATCATTAGTCCTGGTTGGAACTTTAGGGACCTATACCCATTACCAACCGGGACTATAGGTCCTCTCTCTACCAGTGACACATCCCTTCCTTCGTTGATTCGATTCGCCTAGTACTACATGATCATGAGCACGTCATGTTGCATACTCCTCAATCATGCCCACATTGGAGATCAACACATCCCTTCCTTCGTCGATTCGATTCGCCTAGTACTACGTGATCATGAGCACGTCACGTTGCATACTCCTCGATCATGCCCACATTGGAGATCAACACATCCCTTCCTTCGTCGATTCGATTCGCCAAGTACTACATGATCATGAGCACGTCATGTTGCATACTCCTCGATCATTCCCACATTGGAGATCAACTCATCCCTTCCTTCGTAGATTCGATTCGCCTAGTACTACATGATCATGAGCACGTCACGTTGCATACTCCTCGATCATGCCCACATTAGAGATCAACACATCCTTTTCTTCGTCGATTCGATTCGCCTAGTACTACATGATCATGAGCACGTCACGTTGCATACTACTAAATCATGCCCACATTGGAGAGGATAAGAATTGGATATTTTCTAAACTACCATTCATGTAGCCCATACAGGACGTTTCGTTGTTTTATAATACAACGCACTGGATAATCAGTCATCCCCATGCGCGATCGTATATGTTGTATAAGTCGCAACAAGAAGTTTCGATGCTACATAATACAGTGAACCGGATAGTAGGCACCAATGGCAGGTTTAATATTCAGAAAAGTGCACTTCAACTACATATAAATTACATATAAATCATAAGGTCCACATGATTTCTGTTCGGATCGATTTAAACATTTACGGATTTGATATCATAGTCATCGTCACTTTCATCGGCAACAGTTTCATCTTCATCGACGTATTGCCATATTGTGTCGTGGTCCTCATCTTTAGAATTGAATCCATCCACGTCAAACAGCTCCTGCTGGCGAATTGCATCAACTTCAGCGGCTGCAACCATAGTCTCCTCGCCAGTAATAGGCACCAGAACCTCCGAACCATCACCGAGACCATCATCAAGTATAACATCATGCAAGGTTTGGTCAATTTCATCATCTTGATGTGCAAGTACGATGCTAGTGGGAGCTATGTCCTCCTCATTTTCATTATAGCTCCACAAATGCCTGTGCTCAAATTTTTGCACCACTCTCCATGGGTGTTGTAGCAGGGTGTCTGGCAAGTAAAAGGCCTTCGTTGCTTGTTCAGCAAGAATGTAGGGATCATCTTGGTACCAGTAATCTCCAGTATTGACGCTTGTGAAGTAACCATCATTTCTAATCTTCAGATCCTTCTTGGTCCCTTCCAGATCATACGAGTCAAGCTGGAATAAAACAACAGTTCGATCTCTGTCAAGCCCCGAGTTGTACCGCAGCTCAATAATGTCTCTTAGTGAACCATAAAACTCAATTTCTTTAATGTCTTTATGTGATGCTGTAGTCATGATTCCACTGTTCTGTGTCTTCCTATTTGCCTCTCGGGCCTTGGTGTGGTACCGGACACCGCCTATAATACATGCTGTATCAGTTTTTGCTCACTGGTCTGGTTCAGCTGATAATGCATATAGGTTGTCGTCGCTCACTAGATTGTATGTAATCTGTACATAAGAGCCATAGTTTTTTTTAATATAGTCTTGTGTAAAGGTCCTCACCAAGTAATATAAGCTAGCTACCAAACAAAAAAAATCAATACTAACATGCGATCTAAACCAGTGCCGAAATTATGTAACAATTCGACGATCAATATCCTCGTCTATCACACCTTTTGCTTTTAATTCATTCTTCAACACTCTGCAAAGCAGTACCATCTCAAGGTTAGAACAAAATAATTGTCGTAGTTCTATCATTGCAATGGTGATTTACTTACTCGATATATGGCTTCACCTCTTCGCAATTGTTTAGTACATACCAAATGTTGGTATTTTCTAAGCCCACAGAGAAATGAATGATCTGCAAGCGCACGGATACCAGTGAGCACTTCACCCGGGGTGATGGGTTTTAAAATATCGTATCCACAGGGAAGATGATGAGATGGATGAATCGCTTGACTAAGGATGGCAGTAGACTACTTTATGAGACTTTGATGGTATGGCACATACTTTAACAGGGGTAAGCCAAATGATAAAGTAATGATAATTTAGATAGGTAGAGGCACACGTGGAGCATAGAACATACTACTTCCTAGTTAGATTAGAATTGGATTTACTTAAGAGGCACAAATTCTATGTAGCATACAAAGACTTAGTTTTCATCTATTCTATTGTAGCATATCATCACATATAGCATAGTCATGGATAAATGTGTGCACCCCGAAGATTACCCAAGAAGACCAAGAACGAAACATGATCCTCCCAAGAACCATTATCGACTAGTCCTATACTCGGGGGATGGATTGCAAAGGACTCAATAGGCCTGTCACACCTACGATCTACCACATGACCCGGAGCATAAGGTGAATCCGCAAGTAAATCATATCTAAGCAGCATGCTTACATACTTTCTACTACCTAGTATACGCGCATAATATACTAGGAGCTCTACGAATAAGTGCGTGAAATTACCATTAATCATGGCTATATCAAATATACTACTAGAACAAAGTAAGAACTTAGCAATTGCACACATAATATTGAAATAACACATAGTCATTGAGAAACAATATAAGAACTGGATCTTGATGACTTACAGATCTGGAACTGGAGCAAAGCTCAACTCTACTCGAATCTAACTTTCTATCTAGAACTAGGTTCTAGATCTAAGAACTAGATCTAGAACTATGAAGTAGCTATCCTATCTCTTGTGTATCCTCTTCTTCTCCTGCCCTGGCGTCTTGATAATGATCTTCTTGATTGCTCTGATCGTCTCTCTCCTCCAGGGGGTCTGGGGGCTGCTTATATAGTCCGAAGGAGGTAATCCGTCACTGTAGGATCAAACCGACCTAAACATGTGGTTTAGATTGACCCTCATAGGCGGTGGAGGAACCTTCCAGAAGTAGGGCTGAGTTGGCGTCCGAGGGGGACCGGTCGGCCCCACCACAGGGCTGGTCGGCCTGTGGTGGGCCCCGTCTGGGCCAAACCTTCGCGTGGTGTCTTCTCGTTCCTTCTAGATGCTTATTTTCTTGTAGCTCAAGTTGGTTAAGTTCGGGAATGGTCCCTGAAATTATTCAATTCACCAAAACTCGTGGAATTCATTAGTCCAAAGCCTTATACTACTGTTGAATTATCTTTTTAATCCTTTTTCATGTGTTGTTGATGCATAAAAATAAGAGTTAGTGAGCATCAACAAACTCCCCCAAGCTTACCTCTTGCTAGTCCCTAGCAAGACTTGTTGTTACCAAAATAAATTCTTCCCCAAGGTAGGATGAAAAGACAGACTTTTAAGACTGCTTATATCTACTTGAGAACATGGGTCTTTTATCTGTACTTGGGTCTTGAGCAGTTGAGAGATAGAATAATTAGGTCAAGCACCATGTTTCAAGTTCTTGGTTTCACTATAATTCTGGAGCTTTGCAAAAGATTTTCAAGATAAAACTCAGTGTATTCATGTATGACATACACTACTAGAAAACCCCCCTTTTAGCTACGTTATAGTAGCAACACACCCTGAAAGCGTTTTTATGTCAGTGCATAAAGATGCTTTTTGGCACGATTTTGATAACATATCAAAGTGTCATGATATTAGACACGCTTATATTGTTAGTAGTCTTATAGAGATACTTTTTTAACACGCTACTGAAATCATCTCAAACAGACACGAAGTTATACACGATTTAAAGCGTCATTATTGTCAAGACACGCTACAATACGTGTCAAACAATGTCTATAGCCTTGTAAAGATACTTTTTGACATGATTGTAAAAAGCATTTCAAAATGATGCATGGTTAGACATGCTTTGAATCGTGAGTAGCATGTAGGAACGTCGTAAAGCGTATCAAGTAAGTGTCGTAATGGTTCTTCCTAGGATAACTCAAAAGTAAAACATACTTATGTAAGTCAGATTTGTTGTGTAGGTGAGACGGTAAGGAAACTATGTGTGAGGTGAGAGATCTTGAGTTCAAATCCTACACACCGCACATATTACACATACATAATCATGGATAGTTGTCCTCCAATATGTAATATTTTTTTATTTTTTCATAAATCAGTAAACATTTTATAAACGTATCTAGGAGTTTGTCTCTATATTTTTCAACACACAATGAAGTGTTCCTATACTACGTAAGTACACCACTAAGCATGATATAAATGTGTCTCTAAAATTGTATCAATGCGAGTAGACATGCTTAACGAATTCGTCTCTACGAAGCCTGACACGGTCCCTGCGAAGACGCTTCTAACACACTTTTTGAAAGTGTATCTACAAAGCCATACAGACGAAATAAAGTGTGTCTAACTCTAAATATAGCATAGCTAAAGGGAGGGTTTTCTAGTAGTGATATGAAAGCGATGTGATGATATATTAAATCTTTTAGCCTTAGCCTTTATTTGCTTCTTTTGTTCCTGAAATATATCTCTCCTTTTAGCAATAATTTTAAGAGAACCTTGGGTTACATGACTATTGGAGAGGTGGGCTCTACTCGCCCCGTACTTTTGTCCATTTTTCTCTCTCCTTAGAGATGTGGGCTCTTCTCGCCCTCGGACTTGTGTCCATTATTCACCTCTAATTTTATTATTTAGGGAGGTAGGCCCTTCTCGCCTAATATGACACTTGTCCTTTTCTCTCCCTCTCTTATCTCACTTTTTCTCTCTCTTCTCTTTTTTTATGTCATGCCCAAGTCTCTTGAAAGCATAGAGAGAGATATAACAGGAACACTCTAAGCATATTTTCAACAAGGCTCTCTCTCTTTTTTTAGAACTTAAGGTCTTGTGTCATACAGGAGGCTCGTCATGCAAATTTATGATTTAAAAAGTAAATCTCCAGAATTTAGTGTCACTTTGAACAAGATAAACAGCAACTCAACTTAATTATATCATATCAACCAATCACCTAGACTTAGATCAAGAAAATACTCCCACAAAATCTCAAACTCAAAGCATGTTTTAAAAATCTAAACAATTGTATCCAAGTCTTGGGAGAATTTAAAGATGGTAATCTAGGCATTGAAGCATTGAAGAGCCTTTGTCTACCATGTCCAGTAAGCATACTTCTCTAGTTCTTATTTATTTAAAGCAAGGGAAAAAATATTTATTCATTTTATTATTATTTTAACAAACCATAAACTTATAAAACTTAAACAAACCTTAAGTGAAAACATAAAAGTAGGTAAATAATACTTACCTTAGGGACACTCCTCCCCCAAGTTGCTCGGTTTCACATCCTCCACTGGCGGAGCGTTCTTGCCAGTAGTTCAGCGTTTGCGTCCGTGGTTTCTTGTATATCTTCCAGTTGTTGTCCTGCCTGGTTCATCCATTGTTGTTGCTAGTGTAGCATGTTGGTGTGGAGGTTTTGGGTGTTCATTTGCGTTCTCATGTTGTCATGGACACCTTGGCGGAATGTTGTAGTGCGCTGATGGTCGAATCCAGAAAAGGAGTTACGGGCAGGTACAAAATTTGAAGATGATGCATGAAACCTGCCACTCCCGAATTCCTGTCTTCTAAGATCACTTGGTCCTTTTGATGGTAAACCTCCTCCTTGGTATGCGCGGCGAGGATATGATGGTACGGAACCTTCATATGATTAATAAGTGGCGTCTTCAGAGGGTTGGTTAGTTCCGGCGTAGTTTGATGATGAAGCTCGTGCTGACGTTCGCGGGGGTTGCTGCTGGACTGGTTGTGCCTGAAAGTTGATCAAGAAAGTCTGCACGGAATATATACCCAACCCCGGGTTAGGTAACAGGATTGTGTCATTATTGCAAATATAGTACAGTTGCCCTTGAATCCTTTTGACCCATCTCCCTTGGCGAAAATAATCATAGCCGATGATCTCTCTAGGAGTGTCAAAAATGATGATGGTAGCATCTCCTAGAATGCCCAAATCATCGGCTATTCGAGTGATTAGAGAGGTGCAGCTCACTTCTCCAACTAGGTTGGGGAGTGAAAGCCAGTGCTCTACTAGCAGCTTCACAGGGGAGACAGCTTTTCTTTTCACAGCAGCATACATGAGTTGCATGTCTGCCACTCTCACGCTGATGTTGTCATTTCGTGGAAAGAAGACAAGGCTCATCCACATATGAAAGAAACGGAGAGTGGGATGCTGAATTTTGTTAGTGCGTGGCCTGTGTGCATTCTGTCTCCCTGAAACGTCTACCCAAAGGTGCAGTTTATCAAAATCTTCAAGTGATGTGTCTAAGTCTAAAGTGCATCCTTGTGCAAACCCCAGGGCGTTGCTTAACCTCCTCCTAGACAAAGTGTGTTCTTGACGGAAGAGCTGGAAGGTTACTCCGTCATCAGTGGTTTTTAAGGTGCATAGAAATTCTAGTGTGAGGAGACGGCAACCACGTTCAGAAGTGTTGTAAAAGGTAGTCCAACCTAGCAAAAGAAACATTTGAGCAAACTCGGCATCCATACCCGTTTCTTGCATGAACTCCTCGTCAAACATGGGTGTAAGGACAAAAGTGCGTTTCTTCAACTTTTCATACCTCTCCTTCTCCTCTCCTCTCCTTATGTGAAGGTGCACATCACTGGTTAGTATTTTCCTTTGTGATGGTGATGCTGATGGTGAGGGATTGGAGATGGGTGAGGGGGACTCCTGAGAGTCAACACTCATTGATCGTTGGGAGTTGGTCCTAGAACGAGTGCGTCCAAGGATTCTCCCGAACATGGTGCTTTACACGAGGGTATGAATGTGATTAGTGCGAAACTACCCCTGAAAAACTTCCTTTCTTCCTAAACCTCCTTACTCTCGTGGTAGCACTACACTAGCTCGAATTGAAGTTTTCTAAGCTTGTGAAACTGTGAAGAAATAGGCAGGAGGTGGTTGTTTTTATAGAGCCAAGGGGGGAGACCGGTCGGTCCTGTGGTGGGGCCGGTCGGCCCCACTTGGGCCCCACTCGGGTGCCCTCTCCTCCGTCCATTTCTTGCTGCAAACCCACGCCAGAATAAGTGGATGTTGAGTGGGAATAACTGAGGCTAGTGGAAGAGAATATAAGGTGGAAGGAAGCGATGATTTGATTTGTATCCCTATGGCAAGTGGGTCCCATGCGTATGGGTAAATAAAATGCATGAAAAATATAACAGCAAAAATATGACAGTAAAAATACTTTTATGCCACCACGAAAAATTATTATACGGGTTTTGACACACCGTAAAAATTATTTACCATGGGGCGTGAAAGAGTTCTTACTGTAATAAATATGCAAATGCAGAAAATATATTTTTTGTGTTTTTACCGGTTACCTTTGGCGAGGGTTCGTAGTTTAAGTCCTCGAACGGGACTTCCAAATCTTCTAATCTTCAGGTGGATCCTCCGTCTTCGGAGAGAATAGTCCTTCTAGTGACATCTTCTCTTGATCGATCATGTTCGCGTTGATGCTGAGCTCTGGTTTGGGTTTGAAGGCAAACTTCTCTTCCTTTCCATTGATCTCGAATGTGATCTGTCCTGCGCCTACATTGATGCATGCGTTGGCAATGCTCAGGAATGGTCGCCCGAAGATCAGTGAGACCCTGGAGTCTGGGTGCATATCCAATACCACAAAATCAACTGGCACCAGGAACTCTCGGATTTTCACTGGAATATTCTCGGTGATTCCTGATGGGTAGCGAACTGATTGATCTGCTAATTGTAGACACATTGATGTTAGAACCAAGGTAGGGTGCTTGAGCTTGTCGAAAACAACCTTGGGCATCACACTGACACTTGCTCCAAGATCACAGAGTGCATTGTCAAAGTATTGATCCCCAATGGAGCACTCTATAGTGGGCATCCTGGATCCTTTTTCTTGACGAGTGATGTATTCAGGATTGCCACACTACATTCTTCAGTTAACTTGATGATCTCCGTAGTTGGCAGAGGTCTCTTCTTATTCAGGATATCTCGGTTGTACTTAGCATATGTCGGAACTTGCATGGCGTCTAATACTGGTATGTTGACATAAAGTTTCTGGATTACCTCTATGAACTTCCCGAATTGATCATCAACTTGGGGTTTTCTCATTCTTCTTGGATATGGTATGAAGTTGGTGTCGTGGAAATCTTGTCTTGCTAGATCTTGTTCTTCGTACACAACTTCTTCTACATCATTATCCTTCTCTTTTGGAACTTCGGCTGGTGCTATGGGTGATGCAGAGGTTGCAGGTGCTGTAGGTGTTCTAGCCGACGGTCTTGCTGTGCCGTTTGGATATGGTGGATCAGTTGTTTGCTTCCCACCCCTTGTTCGGACATTGAATACCTATTCAGGGTTAGCGGTAACAGGCACAGTAGACAATTTCGATAACTTTGATTCTAGTTTAGCATTAAAGATAGCTTGATCTTTTAAGATGGCAGAGAAACTATCCATTTTAACATTTGTGTCCTCTAGAATCTTATCATTAGCAACAAGCTTCTTAGAGAAATTATCATTAATTCTAACTTGTTCTTCAATTAATTCCCGTAGTGAAGGTTGCTTGGAATTATTACCTGGATACTTACCTACGTAAGTCGGTCTTGGTTGTAGGTCTTTTCCTTGGGTTGGTGCTCACCTGTGGACCACCAAGCTTGAATTTCTTGAAGGATTCATAGAGTCTTGTAAAGCTTGTCGATCCTTTTTGAAGTTGGCTCGTTCCTCAAGCCGGTTCAACAGCACGTCCATACCAGCTGATAATGCTTTCAATTCTTCATCTTCTTGTACTTCTTCACTCTGATGACAGTGTTGGGTGTTCTTCTAGGTCCAGCCTTGATTTTCTGATATCTTGTGCATAAGTACGTCGGCTTCTCCCGGAGTGAGTGACAAGAATGATCCTCTAGCAGTTGCATCTAGATGTTCAGACGCTTTTTGGTTTAGTCCATGGTAAGAGCTTTGTAAGAGCATCCATTCTTTTATTCCATGATGAGGACAATCTGATATATATTCTTGCCAACATTCCCATGCCTCTGGAATTGACTCGCCTTTCTGCTGCTGGAAGTTGGTGATTTTTCCACGTAAGGCACTAGTCTTGCCTGTGGGGAAAAACTTTGATAGGAAGGTTGTAGAACATTCCTCCCATGTGTTGATTTCATTGGAGTAGAACCATTGTCTCGCCCTTCCCGTTAGTGAAAATGGAAATAAGCGGAGTAGGATCGTGTCCTTTGGAATGTTCTTGATGGAGATGGTGGTGCCTTTCTCTAGAAAGTTATGGAGATGAGTGCTTGCATCTTCATGTACCTTTCCACTGAATGGATTAGCTTGCACCATGTTGATGAGGCTAGGGTTGAGCTTGAACTCATGGTTGATTTGAAGTGTTGGTCCAGTGCGAATGTTATTGATGCTTGGAGCAGAGAACTCAAACAACGTCTTTTCAGCCATGGCTTCAGAACTTGGTGTAAAGCTTCCTTGGTTGATTTGACTCAAATGATCAAAGTGTGGTGAATCACAATCAAACCTGTTAATACCCTTCAAATAAGATAGACAAAAACAAACAAGGGTAATTCTGTTTAAGCAGAGGTGCCAAATTACAATGTCATCATAAAGTATCTAGCCATCGATTTTCAAAAAGGTAGCCATCCAATCTTCGCTGGCAACAGCGCCAGAAATGCTTGTTGGTATTTGCTAATCCTACAGAGAAATGAATGATCCGCAAGCGCACGGATACCGGTGAGCACTTCACCCGGGATGATGGGTTTTAAAATATCGTATTCACAGGGAAGATGGGATGGATGTATCGGTTGACTAAGGATGGTAGTAGACTACTTTATGAGACTTTGATGGTATGGCACATACTTTAACAGGGGTAAGCCAAATGATAAAGTAATGATAATTTAGACAGGTAGAGGCACACGTGGAGCATAGAACATACTACTTCCTAGATAGATTAGAATTGGATTTACTTAAGAGGCACAAATTCTATGTAGCATACAAAGACTTAGTTATTCATCTATTCTATTGTAGCATATCATCACATATACCATAGTCATGGATAAATGTGTGCACCCCGAAGATTACCCAAGAAGATCAAGAAGAAACATGATCCTCCCAAGAACCATTATCGACTAGTCTCATACTCGGGGGATGGATTCCAAAGGACTCAATGGGCCTGTCACACCTACGATCTACCACACGACCCGGAGCATAAGGTGAATCCGCAAGTAAATCATATCTAAGCACCATGCTTACATACTTTCTACTACCTAGTATACCTGCATAATATACTAGGAGCTCTACGAATAAGTGCGTGAAATTACCATTAATCATGGCTATATCAAATATACTACTAGAACAAAGTAAGAACTTAGCAATTGCACACATAATATTGAAATAACACATAGTCATTGAGAAACAATATAAGAACTGGATCTTGATGACTTACAGATTTGGAACTGGAGCAAAGCTCAACTCTACTCGAATCTAACTTTCTATCTAGAACTAGGTTCTAGATCTAAGAAATAGATCTGGAACTATGAAGTAGCTATCCTATCTATTGTGTATCCTCTTCTTCTCCTACCCTGGCGTCTTGATAATGATCTTCTTGATTGCTCTGATCGTCTCTCTCCTCTAGGGGGTCTGGGGGCTACTTATATAGTCCAAAGGAGGTAATCCGTCACCGTAGGATCAAACCGACCTAAACATGTGGTTTAGATTGACCCTCATAGGCGCTGGAGGAACCTTCCAGAAGTAGGGTTGAGTTGGCGTCCGGGGGGGACCGGTCGGCCCCACCACAAGGCCGGTCGGCCTGTGGTGGGCCCTGTCTGGGCCCAACCTTCGCGTGGTGTCTTCTCGTTCTTTCTAGATGCTTATTTTCTTGTAGCTCACGTTGGTTAAGTTCGGGAGTCTTCCGGAGCCTTCTAAATTTCATTCTTTTCGTATTTTCCTGAATGGTCCCTGAAATTATTCAATTCACCAAAACTCGTGGTATTCATTAGTCCAAAGCCCTATACTACTGTTGAATTATCTTTTTAATCCTTTTTCATGTGTTGTTGATGCATAAAAATAAGAGTTAGTGAGCATCAACACCAAACCACCTTGTCGTACTTTGACCCAAGCCAACAAGTGGTCCCTGATCTAAATACTTGAACATTGTGATCGAAACAGGATGTTCCATCTACAAACAAATTAGCATTCTCTCTGTTCCTTCCAACCTGATTGAATCGTGTGGCCACATCATCAGCCGCGAAGTACCTAGAGCAAAATGTCAAGGCCTCATTAGCAACATATGCTTCTGCAATGGATCCTTCAGGCCTAGCTTGGTTTCTCACTGAACGCTTCAATGTGCATAGCCTTCTTTCGACAAGATACATCCATCCATATTGTACTGGACCTCTCAGGATTGCTTCCTCAGGCAAATGGACCGCCAAGTGGACCATAACAACAAAGAAGGTAGGATGGAAAATTTTCTCAAGCTTGCACAGATTTACTGGGATATCTGTTTTCAGTTTTTGCAAGACATCAAACTTCAGATTTTTGCAACATAGTTGCCGAAAGAAGTTTCCTAATGAGGACCATGTGTGGTTTGAGGATCGATGGATGGTCGCTTCCTGGTGTGATGAGTGATTGACAGCGTTGTGTGGACAGATTCTTGGCTAAGTATTGCAGGTGCAGGTTGCGGCTTGACTGGTGTTGGTGCAAGTGAAGAACAAGCGCGAAAGGTCGTTGCCGGTGAGGCCTCAAGGTGTGGAGAAGACAAGTAGGCTTGGTTCGAGGGACCCGGTGGCCAGTGGGGTCAAGTGCGGGCCGCATGGTGGCAAGAACAGCAAGATGAAGTCGGTGGACGGTTTCTTGGTTGAGCCTCAGAACCAAGGTCGAGCCGGGACTTCATGGGAGCCGAGTCATGAGTGGTGATTGGCGGAGGCTACATCAAGTTCACGGGGTTTGCAGTGGTTCACCAGAAAACCACTGGGTTACTCGGCTGAGCCACAAAGCCGAGGCCGAAGACCGGGCGTGGCTGTCAGGCCAAAACTGGCCTGACTAGTTTGGGAAACCGGTTTGACCGGTTTGGGGTCGCAGGGCGCCGAGAAGCTTCGAAGCGGAGGACACGCGTCGGGATCGCAAGGCTTGCGTCGATGCTAAGCGAAGTGCGGTCGCCGGGCATCCGTCCAATGGTGTTACGAAGACAATTTCCCAAAGTGCCCTTGGTGGGTGTGTATCCTAGTTTATGTAATAGGGGTAGTTTAGTCTTTCAGCTTGCCTCTATATAACCCAAGTGGTGAGAGGATGGCAGCCATCTCTTGGAACCCTAGCTCATTTTCCCTTTGCTATTTTCCTTCCTATTTTCCTTAGGATTTCTAGGACTAGCTTGAGAGCTTCATGGTGAGATCTTGTGAGAGGGAAGGATGATCGGGCGGAAGCTAGACCTTGTATGAACCTTCATGGTATGTATAGATGATTTGGCGTGGTTCCTCAAGGCTTGATTGTGTTCTTCCCGTTTTCCCTTTTTGGTGATTTTCGGAGCCTTTTCTTGGATTTTCTGTGGGGAAGTTTTCGAGACGTTTCTTTGTGGGATTCTTGTTGGATGTCACATATGAGGACCTTGTGCCTCTTTGCTTGGTGATCTTGCTCCAACAAACCCTCCGAAACGGCTTCAATTTGGTGGTTTTTGGTGGAGTTCATGGGACGGTGTTCTTGAGGGTTGACTTCCGATTCCTCTTGATTGAGTAGGTTTTGGGGACCGAGCTTCTAGCCAAAGGTAGCCCACGAGGTACCCCAGCTATCCCCAAAGTCTCACTTGAATCCGTGGAACGAATCGGGAGATCGATTGAGGTGAAGGTGAGGTTTTTCCCGCGGGCTGAGTTCTTCCCGACTGCCTGGGCAAAACCGGTCTGACCGGTTTCCCAAACCGGTCTGACCGGTTTACCCCCAGTGTGTTGTCGAGAGGAGTTTTTGAACAGGAGGGTCTCATTCAAGCTATGGCTTTTCTTGTTCAAAGATTGAGGGTTTCTTGAGGTGTTTTGGGTAGGTTTGGTCTCGAAGGTCTTTAGGGTATTTCCTGGACAAAACCGGCCTGACCGGTTTGCCAAACCGGCCTGACCGGTTTCCCCTGCCTGTGAGAAGCTAAGTCCCAGAAGGTCAGTCTGACCGGTTTCAGAAACCAGCCTGACCGGTTTTGGTTGCCAGCAGCAGTTTCGAGTTGTTTTCCGCTGTGTGTTTTGTGTAGCTGTTGGTTGGATCTTGCTCCTAGGTCCGGTAGTACTCCAGAGGCTACGTGGACTTGGCAAGGGAAGTTTGCGGAGGTGTCCGAGTGATTTTGGGTTCATAGGCCGAATTCTTGAGTAGAATTTTTATCGGCTCCCATTCACTCCCCCCCCCCTCTCTGGTTCGCCGTTTCGGTCCTTCACCTAATTCTGCAATAGTTGTGTATATCTCTTTGTCCACTAAACCGCGAAGACAAACCAGCAAAACCTTTTGGAGTAGGATATGATAGTCATGAGTTTTTAGTCTTTGTAGTTTGCATCCATCTGCAGCAATACACCTAGCTAAGTTTGAGGCATATCCATCTGTGAACTTCACTGAACTTATAAAATCACAAAACAACTTCTGTTTCGTTTTTGAAAGTACATACGGAGCTTCTGGCATTTTGCATGACTCACCATCCTCAGTTGCCACCATGTGTAGATTTGATCTTACGCCCATCTCTTCCAAATCAACCCTAGCATTGATGGTGTCCTTTGTCTTCCCAGCAATTTTAAGCAACGTTCCAATAAGGTTTTCGCATATGTTTTTTCAGTGTGCATCACATCAAGGTTATGTGCAAACTTTAGAGATGACCAGTACGGCAAGCCCCACAAACAAACCCTTCGGCTCGAGCACTGTCCGGATTCCCGCTTCCTTTTCTTTCCTTGAGGTAGAGGATGCATTCCTGGTCTAACGTCTTTAACCTTCTCCAGTTGTTGCTTCAGCTCCTCATGGGTAAACTGCCCTGGCTTTTCTTGGTTTTCACCAATACCATCAAAATTTGCTCTCTTTCTTCTCCCTGGATGGTCAGTTGGAAGGAAACGACGATGCCCAATGTAACATATCTTGTTCTTCAATCTCTTTCAGCAAGGATCCTTGTCGCAACGCACACAGGCAAAATAGCCTTTCGTGACTCGCCTAGACAACATGCTCAATGCTATATAATCATGTATGCACCAAAGAACTGCAGCACGCAGTTTAAATTCTTTACCCTCAACAGCATCGATTGCCCAGACACCCTTCCAAAGTTGTTGCAGCTCTTCGATGAGAGGTTCCATGAAGATATCAAAATCCTTTGATGGAGAACTCGGCCCAGGGATCAATAAGGCCATCATGAAGTTCGATTCTTCCATGCATACCCATGGTGGCATGTTATACGGCACAACAAATACTGGCCACATACTATATGAGTTGTTCATGTTGCCAAATGGATTGAAACAATCGGTTGCAAGGCCAAGTCTAAGGTTCCTAGCATCTTTTGCAATTTTTTTCCAACTTTTATTGAATTGTTTCCATGCCTCACCATTACCTGGATGGCTAAGCTCATTCTTCACCGGTTTTCGCTTCGACTCGTGCCATCGTGCATCCTTTGTTGTTTTTGATGAAAGAAACATCCTCTACAGCCTGGAAATCAGCAGAAAATGCCTCAATACCTTTTGAGGAATGCGCTTGTTGGTGTCTGCATCCTTCAACCTTGAATCCGCTTCACAACATACTGGGCACATATCAAGTTTGACATACTTCTCCTTGCGAAACAATATACAATTATTTTTGCAAACATGGATTTTTTCATAGCCTAGTCCCATGGAACGTATGTACTTCATTGCCGCATCGAAAGAGTCTAGAAGACACGCTTTTGGGAATCCTTTTTGTAACAAATTCATCATTGCATTGAATGCGATGTTGCTCATCCGACTGAAAGACTTTATATGAAGTAACTTCACAACAAATGTAAATTGTGCATATGAAGATGTCGGTGACACCTTACGGTTCAGATGTTCCTTTACAAATTGATACATTTTCTCACTGAGCACCTGACCCTTGCCCAAGTCAGCAATCAATTCAGACATCCCATCGTCTCCAGGGCCTTCATCCTCCTCCATACCCGATATGTATTGGTTTTCCTGGACCGTTTCCTGATCACCACCATCCCATGGAGCTCCATTATCCACATCCCCCTCTACATCCGACAAAATTGCGTTATCCTGAACATTTGCATCATCGTCAACCATATCCTCCAAAGCTTCTCCATGATGGATCCACCTAGTGTAAGTGGTTGTCATCCCACTCACAAGTAAGTGAACTCCAATTCGTTCTATAGTCTCTATAGAGTTATTGAGGCATCGACGACACGGGCATTGTATTTCTTCATCCTCAGTGTATCTTGTCCGAAGAAATGCCAAGAAATCCTGGACCCCTTTCTCATGATCGGTAGTAAAACCAGTACAACCAGTTATCCAGCGTCTATCCATCTAGAAAGTTTTTGGCAAATCCAACTCAAAATTACTAACCACAGAACGAATCGAAATGGAGAACATTCTGCGAAATGAAATTTTCCGGATTGAACACAAAATTACTTACCAGATTGACACGCTGCTGCAACAAGTATCACCCAGGTTGCGCCCGTAGGAGTGAGCAGCCATTGGAAGTCACAAACCACCGCCGGAATGATCTGTTTTGGTTCTTCGTTTTCCCGTTTCGGGGAAGCGGGCTGCGGGAAAACTATTTTTGGCTACAGCGCAGGCTTTTCTCCCGCCAACTTATCAGAACTGCTCCGTGCTGTGGTTGGGGGTGGAAAGTGTTTCCCATTAAATTGACACAACCAAGAGGTGGTGCAGTGGTAGATAGTGCTGTCTTGTTCCTATAGGTCTCTAGTTCGAACCCTTGCTATGGCAATTTGTTTTTGCAACAGTTCGTGACCGACAGTAGGAAACAAGCAGTTTCGCGATTGTTACTTAGGAAGGTCCTTCCAGCAAAACATCAACAGAACCGACCAGCAAAACATTAGCAAAATTAATTCAGAATGGTGAGTATGCTCGACTCAATTTGAAATAGATTAAACCAAATCGGCATAATAAGATGGAATCTCATAGCACTCATCACCACAAAGTTCACACCACCAAGTAGAAAACATCATAAGATGATGAGGTAGAAACATGTTTCTTAAGATTGCTAGAACTTCTCCTGCTCATTTCTGGCCTCCTGCAGCTTCACACTAGCAGCTTCACACTTCATGTTACATTTTTTCAGGTGGGATATCTTCTCCTGGGTCACTTGGTTAGCCTCTTCCGTCAATTTGCAAGCCACTTTCAACACGTCGGTATGATCGTTTTGTAACTCATTAAATTCTTTCAGCGCGACGTTCTCCCGTTGTAACAATAGCAGAGATAAGTCATTCAGCTGCTGTAATGATTGCTTGTATAGGCCCTTGTATAGTGCAGCCTCTTGATCTTGGTCTTGCAGGTCTCTCTTCACTTTCTGGAGCTCAGTGACAGTGGCTTGAAGCTCCTGCAAAAGCTAGTAGAATACAAGAACCTATAAATCCATCAAACGATGCAAATTGGAAACTAACTGAATCTAACACCTATGAGTTGTGCAAAGGATAAGAATCATGACAGAATCCAGATGTCCATTCATAGTCTGCAGCTCAGAGATAGTCTCTTCAATCTATCAATCCATAAAACGATGCAAATTGAAAATATAAAGATCTATCAATCCTATCAATTGTGCACCTTCAGAAAAATGTATAAATCGAGTGGCATGAAGAACATCCGGAAGCTACTAAAATACAAGAACCTATCGTAAGATGATGTAAATTGAAAACTAACTGAATCTAACACCTATGAATTGTCTATAGCCTATCAGCTTCTAACACTAATCGAAGTGCAAATCTAAGAGTGGGATGAAATCTGAATCTAACATATAAGATCATCAATCCTCCAGATCCCTAAATCGCGATATCCCCAAAGCTAGGAAAATAGGGGAACATATAGCGGCTCAAACCAGAGGACTAACCTCGTTGTGCTGTTTCATCCTCTCGTTGCTTGGATATGGCGGCGCAACCATCTTGCCGTCGCCGCTAGGATCCGCCATTCGTGCCAAAAGTCTCACCTTGGAATTGCTGATCTGCGTAGCAAAAGTCGAGAGTCTTTGCGAATGTAGTGAAGCATTTCGCCTTCGAATTACCGATTTATATTAAAGACTCAAATGAAATTTACAGGTGGGACCCAGTCAATGTAAAAAATTTCCCTTCGAGTGGGACCTTGGAACTATTTATGACGACTTGGAACACTCTATTTTCGAAAAAATGCTTACATGTGGGACTAAAGTTGGTTTATGACGCCGCTGACATGGCGAAAATGCTTACATGTGGGACCCTGGAAATTTTATGACGACTTGGAACACTCTATTTTCGAAAAAAATGCTTACATGTGGGACCCAACTAAATTTTATGATGACTTGGAACACTCTATTTTTAAAATAATGCTTACATGTGGGACCAAAGTTGGTTTATGACGCTATTGCGGAGCTTATGGCATCACAAAACAAGCATGGAACAGTGAACGCTCGGGTACAGTATCAACCGTTATGATGAAAGTTTTTTTTTGTCACTAAATTTGCTCACAAGTGAAATATTATGACGAGATCAGCCAGGAACGTCATAAATCAATGACGCTAAAATGTGGTTGCGTCACTAGTCAACGATTTTCTTGTAGTGTCCTTAGATCTGAATCCAATGGACAAGCCCTTCTTTGGCACAGTACCTAGGGATCCCTCCATACCACTCGGCGAGATCTCTCTGCTGGTCACATTCAGCACGATTGAGAACTATCGGACTGAGTACATCCGCTTCGTCATGGCAGACTTCGAGACATCCTATCATGGCATACTCGGCAGGCCATCATTGGCCAAGTTCATGGCGGTTCCGCACTACACCTACATGGTGCTAAAGATGCCCGCCCCAATAGCGTTATTACCCTCAAGGGAGACGCCAACACCACTAGCGCTTGTGAGAAGGAGAACCTCCACATCACAACCACGCTCGACCTCTATATACACATTGTGGAGATCTCGACCAACTGGCCGGCGACGGAGGCAATCCAATGGGAGAAGGATGCCACGAAGAAGGTGTCCCATAGGCTCGAGGATCCATCCAATACGGCAACCAAAGGGGCTAACATGGACCCGAAATAGGACCCGTTCCTTGATGGTTTTCCATAGCTCATGAGCATTTTCACAATTAAAAACTCTATTGAAAACGCCTACAACTAGTGAGGACAAAATGATACCCTTAGCAATCACATCAAATTGCTTTTCCTTCTTAGTACCATTTCTCATGCCCTCATCGGTGACTCTCCAAACATCAATGTCCTTCGCTTGGAGATAGGCCTCCATGAGAACCTTCCACCGAGGATAGCCCGTGCCATCGAAATGTGGAGCCAAACCTAAGGTATCCACCCCTTTCATACCTCTATAGAGCAACTCACTAGGCGGTGAAGCCTAACCGTTCCAATGAGCCGGTTTTCATAATTTACCAATCGAATTGGCGTTTCCTTGCGAAGGAAGTGAGTCCTGGCTCTGATACCACTTGTAAGGAATCAGATGCTCATAGCCTAAGAGGGGGAGGGGGTGAATTAGGCAAACTAAAAACCTTAACCTATGGCTTCACTATTTTTGCATAAGGATAAACTAAAACATACTATCTAGATGTGCAACTAGGGTTGTTCTAGTGTGAAACTCCCATCCCAAAACAAGGTTTGCAACCTATAGCCAATCCTAGCATGATACTACTCTAGGAAAGTAAAGGCAAGCAAAGATTGCAATAGAGTAAATGCGGAAATGTAAGGAGGGATGAGAGGAAGCAAACTCTTGACACGCGATTTATCCCGTGGTATCGGTAGGCACTAAGCCACCCCTAGTCCACGTTGTTGAAGCACTCACACAAGAGTATTGCTTCCCGGTCATCAAGTCTCTCCCAAGAGCACCACTTGACTCGCCACAAAGGCTAGCCACTTAGGCACTCACCAAGCACCCTTGGTCACCTTGATGCCGCCTCCACTAAGGAGCTTCTCCACCAAGGAATGGGGTCTCCACGTCCCCCGCACAAAGTGTCCTCGCCACTCCACACCAAGTCGGAGGGTCGAAGACGATTGCCGGTGAGCCACTTAGGCCCCAAGGCTTCCGGTGAACCTTGTACACCTTGCTTCACTCAAGAATCACCTCACAAGGTTGGCACAACCTTGCACTCACTCAGCTCTAAGCTAAGCCTAGCACTAAGCACATACACTAAGCATATGCTAGTCTATGGATGAGCAATTAAGCACTTAGATGGATTGGATATGATCTTCTAGGTGTCTTGTACTCCTCTGCACTTCCACACAATCCAGCAACCTCAAATGGGTGAGTGGAGGGGGTATAAATAGCCCAAGGCACTCAAAGAGCCGTTGGCTAACGGCCACTAAAAAAGTAAGTGTCGGATGAACCGATGCTATCCTTTTCAGGGCGTTGGTTCATCCGGTGCCCCTCCCACGTCACTTAGCCATTGAGATTCTCTGACAGAACTGCTCCGACGCTATGCTCCGACGCACCGTCGGATCATCCGGTGCTGAAGACCCCGCGGTCAGATCCTTACTATTAGCTTTCACGAGACCATCGGATGAAACGCTGCTGACCCGTTGGTTCATCCGGTGCTACTGCATGAATCATGGCACGTCTCTATCTTGTTTAAACCCGACCACCGGATAGACCGACGGTTCCTTCCAACGGGTCGTCGGTTCATCCGACGCTGCTGTCTTCGCGGCTTCTCTTCTCCAATTCATCTTACGCAACTAGGAACACGACCGTCGGTTCATCCGACGGTATCAAGTTAATCTCCAGTCGTTGCGCAGTGTACCAAATGCACCAACGCTAGCTTCTACAGTACCGTCGGTTAATCCGACGGTGCCTTTTTCTTGTTTTCTCGCGTCTTTCACTTGGTTCTTTTGCTTCTTTGATTGTGGTTGCATCCATGGGACCTAGATATGTCTGCAAGGACATGCTTGACAATGTGGTTAGTCCCATTACTTGTGTTAGCATGAATCACCAAAATCAACTCGAACAAATGGCAAATGAGGCCATGTTCGCTACAATGCTAGGGCTGAAATTTGTGATATGAAATCCATGCCCTGTAGCAAGTGCTCTTTATTGCTTGTTGACGATGCTTGCCATATTCTTGTGATAAGGATGATGCTTTGTTATATGTAAATGATGTTGCTTGTTCATGTGATTTCATTTGCATCTCATGCATTGATTTGGAAAGTGAAGTTTTTGCTTTGAAAAAGATGCGCGAGGATATGAGCGCCAAGTTGGTTGAGCAAGATGAGATGAGTGCCAACCTTGAGAAAGAAAATGAACTCTTTCGTACCACATATGCTAAATGCATTGAAGAGGAAATCGATAATTTAAGAAATATGACATGTGGTACTTGTGAGCACCTCAAATCTGAAAATGAGGTTTTGCACACAAGGTGCAAGAGTCTTTGTGCCGAGGGTTTCGATTCTCGCTTTTCTTGTCACTCTGATGTTGATGCTTCCCAAATAGCTTCTTCTCAACCGGAGTCGACTTCCTCTCTTGAGCGTGAGTCTTTGGATGGTAGCAAGTGTGTTAGTGCTTCAGATAGCTCTCCCATAGCTACTCCTAAGCTTGTTGCTTTTTCTAATGTTGCCCAAGATGAGTCGAATGGAAAGGGTGCTTCTCAATTCTTTGGAACTCATACTTCCAAATCGAAGTTCCATTGCACCTTTTGCAAGAAACATGGGCATACCGTGGAGTTTTGCTTTCGTCGTGTCAAGCATGAGCGACAGTTGCGTGCCAAAGCTTTTAAGAAGCCACGTAGCTTTTCTCATAGCACGTGTGTTTCTAATGTGGGCACCAAGTAGAGTGTTGGAGTTGATGTTTCTTGCTCTAAATCTCAAGGGACTTCTCACTTCCAAGAGAATGGTGATTCGTAAAGTCAGACTGTGCCTCCCGATAGGCCTTTGTACCATTGCTCTCTTTGTGGGAAGGATGGGCATCAAGAGATCTTTTGCTACCGCCATGTAAGGAAAATGTGGCGAGCTTGTGCTTCTAGGCCTTTGGTTGTTCATGGCCCTTTTCATGGCATGAACACTTGCGAGCCTAAGAAGGCACATTTTGTTCACGGGTTTTATGACACTCTTTCTAGTGAGTTAGACCATGCTCATGGTCATGCTCCTAGTTCTTGTGTTGGTCCGTGGCATGTTCCCCGTGGTGTTCGTGTTGGTTCTTCTCCTACGACCTTGAAGGATCTTTGCCTTTTTGCTTATGGTAGCACTCGGTTTTCTTTGCGATTTGCTCCTTTGAGGCATGATTCTGAGAGTGTTCGAAATCCTTTTCACTTGAACTGGCATTTGCATCATGCTAACCCTCTTGATAAGTTGAGTGCATCCCTTACCCGTGTGACCAAGTATTGGATTCCCAAGTATGTGCTTGCTAACCCTTTGGGATCCAAGGCTCGGTCTTCTTTGTCTCCTTATGTGTAGGTATGGAGACGCGGTTGGAGAACATGAGCTCGATGGTACTTGATCTTTGGCCCATGAGGTGATCAAGACAAGATGGTTCTCCACACCACTTTCGTTGGCTCTTGAAAGCCTTTGTACACATGTATAGTGACTTTTCCCTTCTCCTTGTGCTCTCTTGTATATACTTGTGTCATGTTTTTTGGTTGCTCTTTGCTCTATCGCATGTGTTTAGGGTGAGCTTTGTATGCTCTTTGGCCCTAGGACATGTGTTTATGGGAGCTTGTGAGTTTTGTGCTCCCCCCCTTTTTGAGATAGTGCATGTGCATAGGAGGAGCTTGCATTGTGAGCTTGGCGTACTCGTTGCTCTTTTCTTTATCACTTGCGTTTAGGGTGAGCTTTGTATGCTCTTTGGCCCTAGGACATGTGTTTAGGGGGAGCTTGTGAGTTTTGTGCTTTTCCCTCTTTTTTAGTTCGGGTGGGGGATATCATGTACATATGCATCTTGCATGGTCCATTCATGTCACATATCATTTTCAGCATCTTTGTATCATAGACTGCATTTGTATCATATGCTTTAGAGAATGTGCTTCTCTCTTGATCACTGTGATATGTTGAATGTGAGGTTATGATCATGCTTTTGAGCTCTTGTGATGTATGGCTATGCTCTTGGTAGCTTTGGGATGTATATGCATGTGAAATGGCTAGTTTTTGAGAATATGCTTAGTTGGACCTCTCTTGTGAGTAGAATCCCTTACATGCTCATTTTGTGCTCAAATGGCTATATGTTTCTTAATTTGTGCTTGGGTATCATGCTCTTTTCATTTGGGGTCAAAGACCCATTTGTCATCATGAATGTTTAGCCTACATGTTACCTTGTGGAGGAGCCTAATCTTTTTTTTGCCGCAAAGGCACTTCATGTACCATGCTTAATTTTAAATCATGAAATTGGTATATGAGATGCCTATGCTTGAAAAATATGCTTCCATGTCACATGTGATTTAAATTCCTTATCTTGGGTGCTAAACCGTTGCATGATGTCTACCATTGAGAAGTCTCATGTTTAGAAGTAGACACATGGCTCGGTGGCTTTTACATGACATGAGATTGCTTCTAAGTGTTTATGATGATCTTGTGATGAAAGCTTGTGACCTTGCATGAAGTTTGTGGGCTATATGTTGTTTGTGCTCATTTTGGTCATGTTGAGGTCATGTGCTCATGAGAGGGAAAATCTGTTGAAAAATGCTTCATTTTGATTATGGCTATGTCACATGCTTATATGTTCCTTTTGATTTTGTTGGCCATGCTTGTACGGAATATGTGGCTATCATGCTTGTTCTATGTTTCATTTCTAGCATGTTGTAGTGCTCTTTGTCTATTTGAGAAGCACATGCTTACATTTGTAGACTTGATTCATGCATTAACAACAAGGGGGAGAAATGTGCATCCAATTCAGTTTGCATAACAAGGGGGAGAGTTTTGCATCAAGGGGGAGAAAACCTTTTCAGAGATGGATACTAAGTTCAGGGGGAGAACTTGAGTTTGCATGCATTTGTTCAGGGAGAGCTTGCATTCATGCTTTGGGAGCTCTTTGTGTTGCCTGAAAGTTGCTTTGTGCTTTGCTCTTTTGTCGATGGTGTCGAACCCTTTTGCCTCCCCTCGAGGAGTCAGCATTTTGAGCATTTTGTCTCGGTTGTGTTGAGTAGTTGCCCTTGCCATAGGGGACCGAGACTTGCTCTTACAAGTGATCTTGTTTCTGACTTTTGGTTGGCTTTTGATCACTTGTTTGAGATTTTTGTTTGTTTCTTTTCTTTTTCTTTCTTTTCTGAATTGGTGAAGTTGTGTGTTGTCAATGCACTCATCAAGGGGGAGACTGAGGGCCGGAGCGTCCGAGGACCGGTGGATGGTCGCTCCTTGGTGTGATGAGTGATTGACAATGTGGTGTGGACTAACTCTTGGCCGAGTATTGCAGGTGCAGGTTGCGGATTCATTTGCATGGTGCAGGTGAAGAACAAGCACGAAAGGTTTATGCCTGTGTGGCCTCCAAGGTGTGGAGAGACAAGTAGGCTTGGTTCGACGGACGCGGTGGCCGACGGGATCAAGTGCCGGCCGCACGGTGGCAAGAAAAGCAAGACGAAGTCGTGGACAGGAGCCGGTGCAGGGTAGCTGCTAACAACCGGAGTCTGCATGCGATGTTTGGTTGGTTTACTCCACAAAACCAACACCGAGCTGGGACGACGTGGCGGCCAACTCAAGAGGAGCTTGGCGTGGAGGCTGCACCGAGTCTGCGGGATTTGCGGCGGTTCACCACAAAACCGCCGGGTTACTTGGTTGAGCCTCAAAACCAAGACCGGAGGCTCGGAGCGGGGAGATGGGATCCGGGCGCGCCGAGAAGCTTCGAAGCAGGCGACACGTGGCATGATCGAGGTGCTTGCGTTGGGAGGACGCGAAGGCCCGATGGATGCGCGACCGCCCGATGGAGAACTTCATGTGTTGACCAAAATGCCCCTGTGAGGGCTTGTGTTGTAACTCCTAGTGTAGGGGTACTTCGGTCATTTCCGGAGGGCCTATGTATAGGAGGAGTCGCTGAATTTCAGCCAACTCTTAGGCTAGTGGTGGGAGTGCTCTTTCATTTTGGGGTGCTCTTTGGCAGAGGAGAGAGGTGAGTGTGGCTCTTTGTTTGAACTTTTTGCCATCCAAGATTTTTGATTCTTGTGAGTGGCTTGTAACCGGATTTGGCTAAGATATTCATAGTGAAGTCTTCCTTCTCAATCTCGTGCCAAATCCTTTGCTCCATACGTTTTTCTTTTTCTGCGATTTTCGGGGTCATTTTGGTGGATTTTCCGTTCGTTGGATTTGAGAGCATTTTGGTGGGGATTTCTTTGTGGAGATCACATATAGGTCTTGTGTGACCTTTCTTCCGGTGATCTTGTGCCCACAAACCCCATGAATCGGCTCGGATTTGGAGTTTTTCAGAAGAACCCTAGTTCTTGGTGTTCTTGGTCAAGATTTGCAATTCCGGGACTTGTAGGGAGTTAGAGGCCGAAATTTTTGGGGTGCATCCTCCCCTTAGGGTGCTTATCATCTCCCCAAAGTTTTGTCTCAAGTCTCCAAGTGGTTTGGGAAATCCGGTGATGCATTTGGGAGTGATTACCTGCGAGTTACTGTAGCTGTTCGTGCGTGAGTTTTCGGATGGTCCACGAGCCGGGCGGACGGTCCGCGTGGCTAGGGCGGACAGTCCGTGAGGTGCAGTTCTTCACTGGAGGTTCTGTTGGCAATTTCAGACGGTCCGTACTTGACCCGCGAATGGTCCGCCGGTGACCCGTGGACAGTCCGCCCTACCTCAACGGACAGTCCGCGAGCACCGTCTGCAGTCGCTCTGCTTCTTCTCAACTGCTCTGTTCATGTGCGCAGACAGCAGGCTTGTGTGTTCTTTTGTCGGTTCGTGTGCAGCGGTCGTCCATCAGTTCGGCAGGAGCTCGGGGCTGGCAAGCGGTCTGCAGCCGGTCAGCGACAGCTCGCAAGTAGCGTGCAGCATCCAGCAGCTTGCAGCACGTACTGGCAGCAGGTGCCAGCACAGACTTGTGGGACTGCAGCACAGGAGCAGACCAAGGCCGGCGTGCACGCAGCAGCAGGTGAAAGCTTTGATTTTTGCATTCATAGCAGCAGCTCAAGTTAATCAATTTGTGCCCTGTAGCTTTTATTCTTGTTTAGCATCTCATTTCTGAGTTGTCGCTTTCTAGCTATAGGGTTCATTCTGTGAGCTAATCATTGCTAATGATTGTCAATCTCCTTTCTGAATGCATGTGCGTGGATGGGCAGCAAGTAAATAGCGTTTGTCACTAGCTTATCAATATTAGATCTCCATGCTAATTGCCTGTGCTAGTTAATCTCTTTCTCTTTGTTTGTAAGCTCTTAATAATAGTTGTGTCCTTTCTTCCGTGCAAGCTTATTAGTGCCTCACTTTGTGTTGATTTCCGCTATGCTTTGAGCGTGTCGAATTGTTCAAGGGTGAGTGTGTCACTAGTTGACTCGTGTCATCTTGGCAATTAGACGCGAGATGCGTTTTGGGGTGACAATCGGGATGTAGGCCGAGTTCTTCCAAGCAGAGAATTCTTATCGGCTCTCATTCACTCCCCCCTCTCTGGTCGCCTAATCGGTCCTTGAACCGTTTCATCTCACAACTCGACGTGCGAGGACTACCATTCTTCACACTCCTCAAGCATCAATGTATCTTGAAGTGGGATGAGGAGGCTCAGAAATATTTCCTGGAACTTAGGGATTATCTTCAAAAGCCACCCATCCTCACTGCACCACAGCCCGAGGAGATGCTCTACCTCTACATCTCGGCTACCACACATGTGGCGACCACGACACTAGTCGTAGAGCGCAAACAGGAAGGTCACGCCTATGCCGTCCAGATGCTGTCTACTTCATCAGTGAGGTACTGACAGACTCAATAGTGCGGTACAACCAAGCGCCGAAACTACTCTACGCGCTGCTGATCACCACCCGCAAGTTGAAGCACTACTTCGAGGCTCACAAGATCGTCGTAGATTCCGACTACCCCATAGGTGACATCTAGCACAACAGGGATGCCATGGCAAGAATCGTGAAGTGGTGCATCGAGCTGGCCGTGCACAACATTACCTTCGTACCTCGCAACATGGTCAAGTCGCAGGTACTGGCAGACTTCGTGACCGAGTACAAGGAGATCCAAACGCCATTTACTGCCACAGAACCTGAGCATTAGACCATGTATTTTGATAGATCGCTCAGGATTAAGGTTGGCGGAGCTGGCATACTCTTCATCTCCCCTAAAGGTGAGAAGTTGCAGTATGTGCTCCAGATCATGTTCAAGGTCTCGAACAACACGGCCGAGTACGAAGCAGCCCTCCATGGGCTACGTATCGCCATATCACTCGGGATAAAGCACCTGGTAGTCAGGGGAGATTGAGCCCTGGTCGTATACCAGGTCAACAAGATATGGCAGAGGACCAATGAGAAGATGGATGCATATTGCGCGGAGATACGCAAGCTCTAAAGGACCGATTAGGCGACCAGAGATGGAGGGAGTGAATGGGAGCCGATAAAAATTCTCCGAAAGAAATACCGACTAAGTCCCAAAATCACAACCGAGGATTCCCACACGTACTTGCCAAGATCACGTAGTCACAGCGGACCTACCAACCCTTGGGACGATCCGACCCCCTCGAACGGACGATCCATATTAATGGACAGAACCTCCAGTAGCTCTCCAAAAAATATGGACGGTCCATTCTGACCTGTCGGGCCGTCCGTGACCCACGGACAGACGATCCGTCGAACCCCAAACAAAAGCAAAACAAAACCCTAACAAATCAACCCATGAGATGAACTCGACGAACTGGAGCAGTCATGGACGGTCCATGGTAAGCCCACGGACGGTCCGTCCGCCTCCTAGAGCTCGAACCAGAGCACGCATGCGAAGGTCAACCCCTTCTATCCATCCATGGATCTCCCAAACCACATCATAGATTGAGACCAGATTTTGGGGAAAGGAGAAGCGTCTATAGGAGATGCTATGCCCAAAAGCTTGGAGCCTCAAACCAACTAAAACATCGGGAATCGAATCGCAACCGAGGTCAAGCCACAACCTAGGGTTCCAACTGAAATTCGCGAATCGAAAGCCAAATCCGGAGTTTGAGGGGTCAAGATCAAGCACAAAGATGCACAAGACATCTATCCATGATCCCCACAAAGAAATCCGAACACAAACGCCTCCGAATCGACGAATCAAGCCATGCACGAAAAACCCACCAAATAACCCGAAAAAGACACGAAAATCATTCGAGCCAAGAGAAGGAAATCGATGCAACCATACAACCAGAGGTCAGATTCTCTACAAAATCATGAAGAAAATGTAGCCTAAAGAGCAGGGAAATTAGGAAGCAGTCCGGATGGATAATTTGCCCTCTAACCCTAGAGCTATATATATGAAGTCTCTCTAGGTTGGGCAAATGACCACGCTACCCCTACAACTTAAATGGAGATACACACCCCTCAGGGGCACTTTGGTCAAGACTTGATATTTCTCATCGGGCGGCGACGCCTTCGCAGCAGTCCGCATCCTCCCAAGGCAAGCCCCGCGATCCCGCCACGTGTCCCCCGGCATCGAAGCTTCTCGGTGCGCCCGGATCCCGTCTCCGCCCGTCGAGCCTCCGGTCTTGGTTTTGTGGCTCAACCAAGTAACCCAGCAGTTTTGTGGTGAACCACCGCAAACCCCGCGTGCAGACTCCTGTTGTGAGCCACTACCCTGCACCGGCTCATGTCCACGACTTCGTCTTGCTTTTCTTGCCACCATGCGGCCAGCACTGGATCCCTTTCGGCCACTGGGTACATCGAGCCAAGCCTACTTGTCTCTCCACTCCTCGGAGGCCCCGCAAGGCAAAGACCTTTCGCGCTTGCTCTGCACCTGCAACAACGCAAATCAAGCTGCAACTTGCACCTGCAATACTCGGCCAAGAGTCAGTCCATACCATGTTGACAATCACTCATCACACCAGGGAGCGACCATCCACTGGTCCTCGAATGCTCCGGTACTCAAGCTGGAAGGCAAAATTTTTTGCCTAGAGTTCCTATTTGAGAAAGGTTTTGAGATGGGGAAGGTAGATCAGACTTTATTCCTCCTCAGGCAAGGCATTGACATTCTAATTGTTCAAGTGTACGTGGATGATATTGTCTTTGGTGGCTCATCTGACACTTTGGTTGCAAGGTTAGTAGAAGAAATGAACAGGGAATTCGAGATGAGCATGATGGGTGAGTTGCAATTCTTCCTCGGCCTCCAGATCAAGCAGACGAAGGAAGGGACTTTTATGCATCAAGCTAAGTACACGAAGGACATTGTCAGGAAGTTCAAGGTGGAGGACTCGAAGGCTATGACGACACTGATGAGTACGACTACAGCTCTCGATGCAGATGAGGAAGGTGAACACGTGGACCAGAAGGAGTACAAGAGCATGATCGGCTCCCGCATGTACCTGTCGGTGATGAGGACAGACATACAGTTTTGTGTGTGTCTATGCGTGTTGACGGTGAATTTTGGTGCTCCAAACATATTCGTTACACTTTGGTTTGAGCTTGATTATGCAACTAACCCACCACTAGGCACACTAATGATATAACAAGTTCATCTTCGTATGTGCATTTGGAAGTGTTGTGTTTTTGCAGGAAAACATGGACAAAAGGGACGGAGTCACAACAAGTTCAAAGGAGCAAATGAGGAGTTCCGTTCCTGTTCGAGTGCAAGGTGAAATCACTTCCAAAGGTGGCAAGGACCAAGGTGCTACGACGGATCATCCCCGAGGATTAAGACGTAAAGTTCGGACTTCATGCGAGAAGACCCCCTATCTTGATCGCGGGGATGACGACCTCAAAATGACCCAAATGAAGGGGGCCAAGTGCAAAATGTGAAGATGAGCCGCGGGGAGAAAGACGGGCCCGAACCGGGCCAAAAACAGGCTGGGCCGACCGGCCTGGTCGGATCAGCCCAGACCCTTTTTGCCTCGGTTCGCGGTCCCCTTTGACCTAGCAACTCCTCGGTCTATTAATAGCTCCCTCCTCCGACGGCCGCCGCATCCAACCATTCTACCGACGCCATTCACCAGAAAACCGCCGCCGCAAGATGAGGGAGAGAGTTGGATGAGCTCGTCGCAAGGATCAACGCCGGCGGAGGGAAGGAAGCAAGAGGAGGACTCCAAGTTGCTGGCCTAGGGGTGTTCCCAAGCTTCATCGCCGCCATCTTCATCGACGACGTTCTCCAGAGTCTCCATCACCCCTGTGTGCTTCAATCCTTGTAAGATGATGGGGTAATGTCTCCGTTCATCCCTAGGGTTAGATGGATAAATGTTATGTGATCGCTACATGAACCCTATGCCTTTCGATGCTTAATGGTCTATGTCTTTGCGGATGCTTTATTTACATATGTGTGTACAACATGTGGTCTTAGTAGGGTTTGTGGTAATCGTGGTGATTAGCTTAACCCTATGGATGCTTAGGTATAGATGCGGTTATACGTGAAAGTGTTTGATTACCTTGCGTAGTGACAGTACGGTGGAGGGAAAAGGCTTAGCGGCCGCATAAATGCCATGAAGCTAGAGAAGGCAACACCCTTTTCATGTAGTAGATGCGTGTTCATGAGATCCTAAACCCTAGGGAGGGAACGCTTATCTACCTTAATCTCTCTCTTGTACCAACCCTTCGCCATCTAGCTTAACCTTAGATTCAATCTTAGATTAACATAGGTCAGATTGTCTTTACTTTAAGATTAATCCCCTTTCAAAGGTTTTCCATCAACCAGATTAGTACTTGGTTAAGCGCTAGCAATCCCCTTGCTCCGCGGATTGACAAGAACCTTGGGGGTCACCCCGTGGTGAAAAAGGTGTAGGTCCGTACGCTTGCGGATCGAAGGTTGTTACGTGTTTCAACCATCAACAAGCCCCTTTTTCTGGTGCCGTTGCCGGGGAGCAAGCCAGTTTGCTACGTTTAATCTTGTATTAGTTTTGTTGATTACTAACATCTAACCCTTATTTTCTAGAAAAAAATTCTTTTTTTGTTTTTCTTTCTACTTTTCTTGTGCCTAGATGGATTTGTTCACCTCACCATTGGAAGACGAAGAGATGTCACTAAGGGAGCTAGGAATGCCGCCAATGGAAGACATTGAGTTGCAAAAATCAGATTTGGCGCTTGCTACAACCCACTACGAAGTGAAGCCTAGAATCATCAACTTAGTGGCGACAAACCCCTTTAGAGGATTGGAGGATGACAACCCATATAGACACATTAAGGAATTCACGATGATATGCAACATGGTGCAACAAGAAGGAGTTCCGGCCGCTTGGTTCAAGTGGAATCTTTTTCTGTTCTCTCTCAAAGATGAAGCACGAAGATGGTACACACTTGCGTCCATTGAAGCAAAAGGAAATTGGGATGAGCTAGTGAAGAAGTTTCTTTTGAAGTTCTTTCCCATAAGCAAGGTCCAAGACTTAAGGAGGCAAGTGCTCACTTTCAAGCAAGGAGAGGATGAAGGAATTGATGAAGCATGGGACCGTTTCAATGAACTACTTGAGCAAGGCCCAAACTTGGGATTTTTCGGTGACTTGATGTTGCATACATTTTATTTTTCACTAACCCCTAACTCTTCTCGTTTTGTAAGCATGTGTGCAGGCGGTGATTTAATGGATAAAATGATTAGTGAAGCCGCACAAATCTTACAAAGGATAAGTAATGGAAAAAGAACGCAACGAGATTGGCAAAGACGTTGTCAGAAGGAGCAAAAGGACAAAAGCAAGCCCAAGGTGCTTGCTGAATTTTCTGAAAAAGATGAACCGGAGGTCAAGGAAGATGAACTGACCATACAAGAAATTGAAGATCCACTTCCCAAGGTAAGAGAAGTCATTTCGGATATTAAAAATGTTGAAACTAACATGAATGTAGGCCGAAGTATGGGGAATGCTAGACCATTGGCGGAGTTCAAACAATTTGGTTGGATTCAAGTTGATTTTGCCCCCCTAATCAACTACCGAAGGAAGGAGGAACACCGACACGTCGCCAAGAGAGTTGAAGACATTTTTGATCAAGAGATGAGTGGAGAGTCGATCCAAAAGATATTTGAAGAAGAAAGAGAAGAAGATGATGAAGGATGGATTGACCGATTTGACAACTCAAAGATTTATGATGAAGAAAGAGAAGAGTACAACCGTGATGAGCCTAGTGACTCGAAGGATAAATGGGAGAAGATAGGACTCAAGCTAGAAGATGAATGGGAAGGAGTTGACATGGAGCAAGTAATCCAAGAAGGCCCCTCTCCACACGGTTATAGCTTGTGTGCTATTGAAGCCTACACACTAGCAAATCAAGACATGGAAGTCCTCAATGATGAAGAAAAGAGTGAATCAACGATGAGCAATCTCGACGACATATGGTACATGGAAGATAAAGAAAGCTACATTCGAGACTTTGAAGATAAAGATTGGGATGACAATGAAGACTTCAAAGAAGAGACAAATGCAAATGTAGTTAATGGATTACACGTTCCATATGATGAGATGGAGGGGATGCAAAAAGGTAACAAAGAGACACCTTCACTCGTTGAGATTGGTTCACCTTCAACACCGCTAGATGAACCAAATATCACTCTTGTTGAAAAAGCTCTAAGGCCAAGGTACGCACTGAAATCTCAAAATATTATTAGTATTGATGATGATAAATTCAAATACTCATGCTCAACTAATAAAATAAATGATAGTTTAAATTCTATGCCGTGTTCCAATAATGATCATGTTGATAGGCTAGATTATCTTGAGAATCATAATGAGGCAATGTTTATGTTGGAACAAATTAATTCTATGCCTAAAAAATCTTTGCCTAACCAAGAGCTAAGTGCTTTGCATGAAACATATTCTTTCTTTATTTACACCTTGATATGTTGCTACAGTTCGCATGTGGTGTTTTATGGATGCGTATGTTTACAATAAGTTTTGTAAATCTCGATCATGCTTTGCGCTTGGTCAAGCTAATGACCTTAAAAAAGCACATGTCAGGAAAGGCCCGATTTTCACTAACCATGTAGACAAGGCTCGAATAATGAAAAGAGAAGTCATGCCTAAAGAGTTGCAAGATAAATCATCAACCTCTCCAAATCCCGCGATGGATACTGCTGTCTTCATCAATTTGAGAGCTTGTTCAGAGGTGTACAAATGAAGAAAATGAGATATTCAGAAGCTCCATCAAGTTGCCATTCCAACGCATCAAGAACCAATGAATTTGAAGACCCGTGCAAGGAGTTATGGAGAAAACATTGAGCGTTGCGCGTTCTGAAATTTCAGGACAGATTTCATCGCCGAAGTAAAACGGACGTAACTCTCTTGTCCGGAGTCCGATTTGGGCAAATAAAGACTCGTTGGAAAGGAAATTTTGTGCACTGTGCAATGGAGTAGAGCTTGGGTATACTTTCTGTTCTGGACATTAAAGAAAAAATTCATGGAGTGAAGGCAGCACCGAAGGGTGATAAAGAAGGAGATAGCGATGAAGCAAAAGGATGCCTTGGGCAAGTCTTCTATAAGTGATCAAGCACAACATGGGAAGTAAATTAAAGCTGCATTGGTACCTTTTCTTCTTGCATGAAGGGCCATGGCTATGCGACGAAAAGAAGGTATGTGAGAAAGTCGAGCTCTATGACTTTAAATGAAGCACTTTTCGGGAGGCAACCCGTTTCTTTATGTTTTTATTCCTTTCTTAGAGAGAATAAAGAATGGCACCATCTTATGATGATCAACTTGTGGCTAATTAATCTAAGTTTAATTTTCTCTTTAGAACCACCATCATGTTCATGATCATATTTATTTATTTGCATGCATTGCATTTTGTTATCAACGTGATGTTTCTTTGCATATACATGTTTTGCATATAGTTGGCTCGGTTGTTTTAAGGCTCAATGATGTATGCTTTCATATCCATGTTAATGCTCCAGCTGGGCATTTTCCTTTTGTGATCTTGTGTAAACATGGTGTTTAAACATGATTGCGGACCATCATCATTAAGTTCGATAAACCTTGCTAGCTTTTCATATGTTTTCATGTTGCATTGGTTAGTTTATAAGCTTTGCAATGCACTTAATTTTTCTTGTGCTATAAGAGTTATTGATTTAGGGATAGACATGGTGTTTTAATGCTAGATATATCAACCTTTATGGCTATGGGGAAATTCGGCAACCTAGTTGTAAACATGGTGTTTAGAACTAGGTGAAAACATTGTCTTTGTTTATATGCTTTCCTATCATGTGCATACACACCTTGCACCACGTACACTCATTAGGTTTTCATTTCTCATTAGACTAATTATGCCACAAGTTAAGAGTCCTAGGAAACATTGTTGGATTGTTGGCAATTCTATCTACTCCCAACCGTCACCTTGGGGGTAGAATGTGCGCTTAAAATGTCTTGCAGGCAAGATAAAGACTCTCAGTACAAGGAGATTGAAGGGTGGCTAAGATAAAACTGTTTTGTCTTCTTCTTCCATGCCTAGCAAAATGCTAAGCATGGGGGAGACCCTAAACCTTCAACATGGAAGTGCAACATGACGCTCTAGAAGATAGAATGATCAGGATCATCAACGTCCCCGGATCAATGCACAAGAAGCTATTGATCTCATCAAATTTCTACATGGTCTCAAAGGGAAAATACTGAATATTTTTGGATATTTAGAAGCCCCATGAAGTTACGATTCCAACAAATCAAGAATCAAGACAATAGGAGGTTCCTACAAGCGGTTATGCCCGAATCACCGAGTGCAACACGTCCTGAAATCAGTTTTGGACAGCACGCAGCGCTGAAGTAAAACGGACATAGCTCCCTTGTTTGAACTCCGTTTTCGATGAATGACCACATGTTGGAAAGGTAATTTCATAAACTTTTCAATAGAGCTATATTTCGATATATGTTGTGTTCTGTACAGAGAGGAAATCCATAAAGAAGAGACAGCAAGGAGATGATGAGAACAAGAAAGAGGATATGGTGATGACAACATTGAAGAGAAGGGCGACCATTGCCTCCATCAAGCATGCATGATCAAATTCAGAAGTTTAGGAGCATTAGAAAATCAAGACAAAAGCAAATCCACATTCGATACATGGAGATGTCGGGAGAAGATCACGAAAAACTGCAAAAGACGGTAACACCTCCATAGACCTTCTCTTTTCCAAACACAAATGCTTGTAAGTATGCCTTCAACCTCAACTAGGTGCAACCTTTTGTTTTTCACTTCCAACAATAACATGGCTACTAGGAGGACAACCTAGATTTCTTTTTATTTTCAATAGATAGGCATGACCATGTGTTCACCTCGATGTTTATATTGCCTATGCTTACGAAAAAATGATGAAAGTTGGCGCTTTGTTTTACCTACATGAAGTTATACATGTCTTGGCTAATTGCTCTCTATAACATGATCTGAAATTAATTTAAATACCGGCTCTTTTATTTGTGGAGGTGAAATGACTATGCTCTAGACCCACATATATATCTTTGCTCTTTGATTTAAGTTTATGGATAGCCGGATAACTTGTTGTTTTTATGAAAACTTAACTTTTATGCTATCTACATATTTGTGATGCTCTTGCAAAGTGTTACCTACCAACGCCATATACATATATGTTCTATGATAACAAAACCCGTAGATTGCAAACATATGTTTTGATGAGTTGGATTAGGATTGATTTCTATGGTTCGAGACTAAGAAGCTGGTCATTACTTTGTGTAACTTTTCATGCTAGCCTTTTTGTCCATGCATTGTGGGTTTTCACATCGAAAATTTCACAAACCTCGCTGGGCATCCAACCTAAACCAAAAACATCTTTTTGTGATCACCTCCTTGTCCACAACCCAATTTGAGTATGGAGTAAAATTCTCGATGGAGATTCAAATATTCCGCAAGATTATGGAATTTATGCTTACTTTAGCAATCATTTCCCCCCATCTTTTATGCTCGAGGACGAGCATCGTTCAAGCATGGGGGAGGAGTCATCACATCATCTCGGACAAATGCTATGTAAGTATTATGTTGCAAAAGTTCTGAGGAGCTAAAGAAAAAAATGAAGAATGAAAAAAAATATGATGAGAAGAAAAGAAAAGTAAGGAAAAAAGGGAAGAAGAAAAAAAAGAAAGAAAAAAAATGATGAGAATAAAATAAAAGTAAAAGAAATAATAAAGTTGCTCCTCGGTTCTTTTTGCTTCATAAGTTCTCAAGTGCCTTGAAGACAAATCCATACTCAAACCTTCCAGCCATGTGCAATCCAATAACGAGGACTTCACTTGTGCCTCGGGATCATCCATTTGCCACTTGCACATGTCCACCTATCTAAATGTGTGTGTTTCATCCCTCTCTCTTTCCAACATTTATTTCCATGGCCTTTTTGACGAGTCTCGGTAATTCCAGTAGATCCCTCTCTTAATTTGACAATATTTCGGATATATGTTTTGCTAGGATTGTTTTTAACCTTCCAAGCTCCACATAAGCCTTCCACTATCACATATGAGTAGAATAGGTTAAAAATAATCTAGTATAGGCTTGAGTGACTTGATGAGATGAGTGTTTCCATGAGCTTTTGCAAGAGATTTTCACTTATGTTGGATATGCATCTTTTTGAAAATTCTTCCATGGAACGAGGTAACTGTTTGAAGTTCACTTAAGTTTGAGAGCATCGTGTTTATTAAATGTGGCTTGTTCTTTATTGTTAGTCTATCCTCCATAATGAAAAGGAAGCCGGTCACAACTTGAACTTTAAAAAAAATTCTTAAGAGAGAGCAACTTTAAGCCGGTCACATTGGAAGGCAACGCTGATTTCCCTTTTAAGCAAGGATTACTTACTCGAGGACGAGCAAGGTTTAAGCATGGGGGAGATGTTGACGGTGAATTTTGGTGCTCCAAACATATTCGTTACACTTTGGTTTGAGCTTGATTATGCAGCTAACCCGCCACTAGGCACACTAATGATATAACAAGTTCATCTTCGTATGTGCATTTGGAAGTGTTGTGTTTTTGTAGGAAAACATGGACAAAAGGGACGGAGTCACAACAAGTTCAAAGGAGCAAATGAGGAGTTCCGTTCTTGTTCGAGTGCAAGGTGAAATCACTTCCAAAGGTGGCAAGGACCAAGGTGCTACGACGGATCATCCCCGAGGATTAAGACGTAAAGTTCGAACTTCATGCGAGAAGACCCCCTATCTTGATCGCGGGGATGACGCCCTCAAAATGACCCAAATGAAGGGGGCCAAGTGCAAAATGTGAAGATGAGCCGCGGGGAGAAAGACGGGCCCGAACCAGGCCAAAAACAGGCTGGGCCGACCGGCCTGGTCGGATCGGCCCAGACCCTTTTTGCCTCGGTTCACGGTCCCCTTTGACCTAGCCTCTCCTCGGTCTATTAATAGCTCCCTCCTCCGACGGCCGCCGCATCCAACCATTCTACCGACGCCATTCACCAGAAAACTGCCGCCGCAAGATGAGGGAGAGAGTTGGATGAGCTCGTCGCAAGGATCAACGCCGGCGGAGGGAAGGAAGCAAGAGGAGGACTCCAAGCTGCTGGCCTAGGGGTGTTCCCAAGCTTCATCACCGCCATCGTCATCGACGACGTTCTCCGGAGTCTCCATCACCCCTGTGTGCTTCAATCCTTGTAAGATGATGGGGTAATGTCTCCGCTCATCCCTAGGGTTAGATGGATAAATGTTATGTGATCGCTACATGAACCCTATGCCTTTCGATGCTTAATGGTCTATGTCTTTGCGGATGTTTTATTTACATATGTGTGTACAACATGTGGTCTTAGTAGGGTTTGTGGTCATCGTGGTGATTAGCTTAACTCTATGGATGCTTAGGTATAGATGCGGTTATACGTGAAAGTGTTTGATTACCTTGCGTAGTGACAGTACGGTGGAGGGAAAAGGCTTAGCGGCCGCATAGATGTCATGAAGCTAGAGAAGGCAACACCCTTTTCATGTAATAGATGCATGTTCATGAGATCCTAAACCCTTTGCCATCTAGCTTAACCTTAGATTCAATCTTAGATTAACATAGGTTAGATTGTCTTTACTTTAAGATTAATCCCCTTTCAAAGGTTTTCCATCAACTAGATTAGTACTTGGTTAAGCACTAGCAATCCCCTTGCTCCGCGGATTGACAAGAACCTTGAGGGTCACCCCGTGGTGAAAAAGGTGTAGGTCCGTACACTTGTGGATCGAAGGTTGTTACGTGTTTCAACCATCAACAGTGCGCTCATTTTCAAGCGTCTCCAAGGACATTGCATCGGCAGGAGGTCTAGCAGATCTTCAAGTATTTGCGATACACCCCTGATTTCGGGCTTTGGTAGTCCGCGTCCTCTTCTTTGGCGCTTCATGGTTCTTCGGACGCGGATTTTTCCGGTTGTCGCTTGGATTGAAAGTCCACTTCTGTGACTTGTCAGTTTTTGGATTCCTCTTTGGTGTCTTGGTCTTCTCGCAAGCAGTCGAGTGTTGCACAGTCCACTACCGAGGCCGAGTATGTAGCTGCTGCTAATTGTTGCTCTCAGCTCCTTTGGATCACATATACAATGAGTGACTTTGGTGAGGAGTATACCCATGTTCCCCTCCTATGTGATAGCACAAGTGCCATAAGTGTTGCTAAGAACCCAGTGCTCCATTACAAAACCAAGCACATCGAGGTGAGATACAATTTCCTGAGAGACAACGTCGTGAAAGGGAAGATTGCTTTGATCCATGTTCCCACACAAAACCAGCTAGCAGATATACTCACCAAGCCCCTTGATCAGGCAACTTTCACTCATTTGCGTGGAGAACATGGTATTTGTTTGGTTTCTTGAGTTGGTGGTTGGAGCTCCTTTCTAGCATATGTATAGCTTTTCGGTTGTGCATTCGTGCATGTTTGCATTGCATGTCTCATGATGTATAGGCATCTTTGTGTTCTTAGGTGTGCATTGCATTTGTATCATATGCATTTTTTAGGAAAACCTTCTCTCATATACATGATTGATCATGATATGCTATCGATGATCTTGTGAGCTAGTTTGGTATGATATGGTTAAGTTTGGATAACCTCTTGATGGTTGAGTTCTATATCCATGCGAGAATGCTATGCTTTTGGAAAATGCTAGTTATAGGCCCTCTTGTGAATAAATGCCTTTATATGATGTTGACATGTTTTGGTGACTTTGTTATGCTTAAATCATGGTTGGATAGCATGTTTTGATCAAATGGGGTCAAAGACTTTTTAGTCATCATGAATGTTTAGCCCTCTTGTTATCTTGTGGAGGAGCATAAGGTCCTTTTTGCCGCAAAGGCACTTCATGTACCATGTATAAATCTGAAATTGAAGTGCTTTATGCTTGTAAAATATGCTCCCATGTCATTTGTGCTAAATTTAATTTGCTTTGGGTGCTAAACCGTTGCATGATGTCTACCAATGAGAAGTCTCATGTTTAGAAGTAGACACATGGCTCGGTAGCTTTGACATGACATGACGTAGCTTGTGGATGGTTATGATGACCTTTTGCTTAGAATATGTATCCTAGCATGAGGTTTGTGTGATATTGTCACTTTCACCTTGCACAAGAGAGGAAATTTTTTCACAAAAATGCTCTATTTGATCTTAGCTTTGTCGGATGGCTATGAAACTTTGCAGTCATGCAGCTTATGCTCTTACGAAGCTATCGAGTATCTAACTTGCTTGTTTGGTCATGTGTAGCATCTTGTGGTGAGTTTTGTCTATTTGAGAAACTTTAGATTGCATCTTTTCAAAAATTTTGCCTTGATTCATGCATTGGCAACAAGGGGGAGAATGAAAGGTTGAGAAAAGTTGCATATCATCTTTAGAACCTGTTCCAGTTGTTAAGCGGGAGTTTGTGCATTTCCTTTGCATTTTTGGTTTTTGGGGGGCAGTTCCTGTCTGGTAAAACTGGTGCGACCGGTTTTGGAACCGGCCTGACCGGTTTGGGTGTTGGTTGTGTAGGAAAACCAGCCAGACCGGTTTTCAGATCCGGTTAGACCGGTTTTCAGATCCGGTTAGACTGGTTTTGGTGGCTGAGCATGCACAAGTCCAGGGGGGTGTGCTTTGGCTCAGTAGGAGCTTGCATATGTGCAGGGGGAGCTCCTGGGTGAGGTTTCCTCTGGTTTATTTGGTGGTTTGCTCCTCTATGGTGAGCATGTTTTGTTTCGGTTGTGTCGAGCCATTGCCCTTGCCTAAGGGGAACGAGACTTTCCTCTTTCAAGTGATCTTGTTCTTTGCCTTGTTTCGGCTTTTGATTGCTTGTTTGAGTTCTTTTGTTCATTTCTTTTTTTTTTCCTTTTCTCTTATAGTATCAAATGTGTGTGTTGTAAATGCACTCGTCAACAGGGAGATTGAGGACCTGTGTGGTTCGAGGTCCGGTGGATGGTCGCTTCCTGGTTTGATGAGTGATTGACAACATTGTACAGACTGACTCTTGGCCTATTACTGGTGAAGGTTGCGTGTTGATTGGTGTTGGTGCAGGTGAAGAACAAGTGTGAAATGTCTATGCCAGTGGGCCTCCAGGTGTGGAGCAGACAAGTAGGCTTGGTTCAAGGGACCCGGTGGCCAGCGGAATCAAGTGCGGGTCGCATGGTGGCAAGAACAGCAAGACGAAGTCGTGTACGGTTTCTTGGTTGAGCCTCAAAACCAAGGTCGAGCCGGGACGACGTGGGGGCCAAGTCATGAGTGGAGATTGGTGGGTCACACCAAGTCTGCGAGGTTTCCAGTGGTTCACCACAAAACCACTGGGTTACTTGCCTGAGCCACAAAGTCAAGACTAAAGACTCGGCATGGCTGTCAGGCCCAAACGGGTCTGGCCAGTTGGTGAAACCGGTCTGACCGATTTGGGGTTGAGGGCGTCGGGAAGCTTCAAAGCGGAGGACACGCGGCATGATCTTAAGGGTTGCTTTGGTGCTACGCAGGCTTGCGGTGGATACGCATCCATCCGATGGTGCTACGACGAAAAATTCCCAAAGTGCCATTCGGGGGCGTGTATCTTCTATTATGTAATAGGGGTAGTTTCGTCTTTTGTTTGCCTCCATGTAAACTTAGAGGAGAGAGCATGGCAGCCATCTATTGGAACTCTAGTTGATTTGGCTTCCTAGTTTTTCCCTTTTTCCCTTAGGGTATTCTATAGGACTAGCTTAAGAGCTTCATGGTGAGATCATGAGAGAGGGATAGATGTTGTGGAGGCAAGCTAGACCTTGTATGAATCTTTCATGGTACGTACACCTCAAGTGTTCTTGGTGACTCTCCCATTTTTCCTTTTTGGCTATTTTCAAAGCCTTTTCTTGTGATTTTCGTGGGAAGGTTTCGGAGGAGTTTCTTTGAGGGTTTTGGTGTGGGAATCACACATGAGGATGAGATGCCTCTTTTCTTGGTGATCTTGCCCCTCCATGTAACAACCCAGAAAATTAAGTTATGAAAATGTGAGAAAATTTGAACTTTTCTTTTATTGATGATGTGTCACCACATTTAAACCCTCTCTAGCCTCTCTTCCTAAATTCCTAAATAAATAAAACCAAAAATATAAAAATATATTTTCAAAATATGGTAAAGTATGTGATTTGGAGTTTATGGATTTTATTTGGTTTTTATTTGAGTGTGTTTGAATTTGAAAGTATTCAAATTCAAATATATGGTTTAAACTAAATTCAAAACTATATTCAAAAACCCTTCTAACTAATTGGGCCAGCTAACTTCTTCTGGAGTCCACCTAATCCCCTCCAACTCTCGGCCTGTTCCCTATCGTCGCCCTTCTTTTCAGCCCAGCAGACCTGGCCGGCCCAACTCAGCCCACGCTCACTCCCGCCGGCTATGTCTCGCAGACAAGTGGGCCCAGCCGCACCGCGCGCCCTGTTCTTCTTCTCTCAGTCAATGCCGCGCTGCGACTGTCTTTCCCCGCCGCCGCTCGCGCGCCGCACCGCACTGGACCAGGGGAAACAAGGCCCCGACCGGGCAGCTGGCACGGACGCCGAGCCAGGCGCCCGCGCACGCTCTCCCCAGGGCATTTCCCTTTCTACCCTTGCCCAGTGACGCGTCGTGCACCCCGCCAGCCACTGCTGCTCCGCCACATCGGCAACCCATCTCGCAGCAGCCAATGGACGCCCTGCTGTGACCATTCTACCCCCGCCTCGACGTGCTCGAGTTGATAAACCCCCGGGCGAGGCCCCTGGGGCAAGGCATCAAGCATTTGGGGTTTTCCCCCTTTGGTTCCCTGTCCGCCGCCGAGAGAGGAGAGGAGTGGAAGGAGGAGGAGAAGGGAGGAAGAGAAGGGGTTGGAGGCGCTCCTCCACCGCGCCGTGAAGACGAAGCCAAGGACAAGGAAGCCGGAGCCGCCCGTGGACCGGAGGAAGCCGTCCGCGTGCGAGCAGAAGCCGGAGCAGAGGAAGAAGCCGCGCCGCCGCACCACGTCGCCGTCACCGCCTTGGTCTTCTCCGACGCGGCCGTCTCTGCTACGACTCCACCTTCGCCTCTCGGTGAGCCAGTGACCACTGCTTCTTCCCTTCGCCTTGATCGGGAGCGTGCCCCAGCGTCACGCAGCGCCGGCCGCCGCGCCGTGCGCCGAGCTTGAGCTCTCTGTTCAGCCCATGTCCGGCCTTCGCGCCGCTGTTTTCTGCAGGAACCCATCTACGCTCCTCCACCGCGCCGTGAAGACGAAGCCAAGGACAAGGAAGCCGGAGCCGCCCGTGGACCGGAGGAAGCCGTCCGCGTGCGAGCAGAAGCCGGAGCAGAGGAAGAAGCCGCGCCGCCGCACCACGTCGCCGTCACCGCCTTGGTCTTCTCCGACACGGCCGTCTCTGCTACGACTCCACCTTCGCCTCTCGGTGAGCCAGTGACCACTGCTTCTTCCCTTCGCCTTGATCGGGAGCGTGCCCCAGCGTCACGCAGCGCCGGCCGCCGCGCCGTGCGCCGAGCTTGAGCTCTCTGTTCAGCCCATGTCCGGCCTTCGCGCCGCTGTTTTCTGCAGGAACCCATCTACCGTGACGCCGCCGTGCACCCCAGCACGTGCAGGCAGGCCCTAGGCCGCTAACCAGCCTCACCGCACTGCGCCACGCCGTGTTACCGCCGGTCGCCTCTGCACCGCACGCGTGTACGTGCGCACTCGCGTGCACTAACCCCGCCACCGCGTTCGCGTGTATGTGTGCGCAAGTGCCGAATCGCTCACCCCCATGAGCATCGCCACTGCGCCACAAGAGTTCGTTGCCGCAGTCGCTGTGGCGCCGCGCCGAGGGCTCGGCTCGCCGAGGACTCGTGCGTGTCGGCCAGTCGTGTCGCGGCCAGGCCTTGCCTGTGCTCGCGCGCGTGCTCCGCCAAGCACGCCCAGGTGCTGGCCGTGCCGCGAGGACGCGTTTGCTGAAGCACTCGCCCCTTTTGCTTTTACCTTTCGTAGTTGCCGTTTTCGCCACGCCGTGTTCCCGCCGCCAACGCCGCTGCGCAGCGCCGAGAACGCCGCCGCGTCTCGTTTCGCGTGTGCCCAGAAGCTCCACCCCAGAGCTGCGGCCGCACCAGAGTAACCGCGTGCACCTAAGGGTCAATGGCGGCCGCTTGTTCGAGTGCCAAGGCTGACACCATCTCTAAACGTCGTACGCTGTCGCCACCGGACACACGCCGGGGCGCGCCGGCTCGTGTGCACGAAGCAGAGGGGCACCTGTGCACCCCAGGAAATCCCATGGATCCCCACCGGACTTCTCTGGTGGAAACCTGAAGGGGTGATGGGCCGGCTAACCCAGAAAGGCCCAGCTCGGCCCCTTTTCCTTTTTAACCAGTGAACCCAGCTTTCTGTTCGGGGAGAACTGCTGGACTTGGTCGTTGTGGCCCAATGGGCTAAGTCCAATGGGCCGATTTCGGCCCACTGCCACTTTTGGCACACTAACGGCCCATCAATTGTGACACTGACGTGGATGACGTTATGCAGACGTCATCCCTATTTTCAAAATATAAAAATCCTTTTCTGTTTATAAATGAATTTTGGAAATTATTTTATAAATCCTATAATCTTCGAAAATTCATAACTAATTATTTACAACTCCAAAAAATATGAAACCAGTTTCTATATTTTTCTAAAAATGAGACGGTGCTGTTTGTAGGTAGTTTGGTTCTGTTTGGATCTTCTAAAATTGGGTTTCTTTGGATTTATTGCGTAGTTGTTTGTTGGTATCTTAGTGTCTCGTATCTCGTGCTGCACACACCCGAGCAACGACCAAGAGGAGGCCTACGACACCGACTACTACCCAGACCAGGACTTCGGACGCCAGCCAGGTGTCATGTCACTCCCAACCATATAGTTCCCATGCATGCTTTAGTTGCTAGTGCTTAATTACTTTTGATGCATGTTTTAAAATTGCATAGACAATTGATTAGCCGTGCCTTAGAATTGTTTATCTTGTCCTTGGAATACCTACTTTTGGAACTAGCTACAGACCCCTAGCTAGTTCCCGGCACTATTTCATCCATATATTTTACCCTTAGTTATGGATGGATCTCAGGTTTGGACCGAGGTTGGGAAACTTCGGAACTCTTGCGTGTGTTTTGGGTGAGTGTGAATCCTTGACGTGTTACCGCGGGAGCGAGCCGCTTTGGTTACTTGTGAACGCCTGTCTAGGGGAGATGCGACCTGGCCTCTCGCCCTAGCGGCGTGTCGGACTGTTGGAGTTGGTGAGTGCTCGCTCTTGCAATTAAGGACCGATCGACAGTTTAACTATGATCTTTGGACTATTTTTGTACAAACCCTTCGCTCACGTATGGGCGGGGTTCGGTCCGAGAACTAGTTGGTGGTGGGCACTCAGCTTGTAGGCGGACCGGTTTGGTCGTGTGAGGGGGACGGGTTTACCCCCCGAGTAGACGTCGCCCTGGCTTCTCCGGGGATGGTCTCACAGCTCTGAGGCCCTGCTGGCAAGTTTCACGCCCCAATTCAGGACGAGTCAGGCTTGGAGAGGCAGGAGAGTGCCACCCACTGCTAGGTATCCGGTCGTTAGGTAGGGATGTGGATCGGAGGCATCCGTTTCTGCCCTATCCGGCGGGTCCAGTTGTATAACCTCTGCAGAGTGTTAAACCTATAGCTATAGTCCGTGTCCACTGGTATGGACAGCCCACGGGTCTGTTACTCTGGCTAGTCTCTTCTTGTGCTGCTTTCTCTCCCCTGTGTGTTGTGAGCCCGGCTTCGTGCCGTTGAGACGTGGGGATAGGAGTTGGAGACCCCATGTCGTAGATGAGTGTGGGGATGCTGTATCTCGGTGGAGATCCAGTGTTTGGTGTTTCTTACCTTGTTGGGGTGTTGACCCCGGAGGCGTTGTCCTCGGAGGTGTGGATCTCTTCGGAGATAGAGACCTCTCGGCTATTCTGCTTACCTTGATGTTGCTACCGCTGCTTGCTCAACCTTCTACAGGCATAAATAGGATTACTCATGCATATTAGAATCATTTCTCTCTTGCTTATGCTCTTTGTTGGGAAGTTGACATGACCTACTCGCTTATCGAGTAGATGACGGGTTTTCAGAGCAGGAGCCGGACTACGACTTCGAGCACGATGGATGGGAGGATTGAGGCTTGCCCTACACTCGAGTTGCCTGCGGATATGGAGTCTACTTCGCTACATGAGAGCCGCTGCGTAGATGTTTACTCTGCTTGATTCAATCCTGTTGGACTTGTACCCGGCATGTGCCGAAATGATGTACTCAGATGCTTAATTATTATAATATTATGTGGACCTTCAAGTATTTATTCTTGTTGTACGGTACTTTGCTTTACTTTCTGAGACAGGGATTTGCACGTGATAGTCTCCTGGGACTATCACAGAGGTGCAGGGATCGGGTTCCCGTCTTCGGAAACCCGGTTCGTTTCAGCTGGTATCAGAGCCGACTCTCGCGGTTTCACGGGCACGTGCGGTCGTAGTTGCGCAGGCATGGTGTGCATAGCTGGTGTGAGCCCTGAGTGGTCACACAGCATGGCACATGCGCTGGCACTGGGCCCACGGACGTGGCCAAGAGAGGACGTTCCTGGCTTGGGGTTGATCGACGAGGACGTCGATCTTCTAAGGGGGGTGTATGTGACATCCCAGCCCAAGGCTTAATAGGATTGATAAGAATACTCATATCAACAAGTTGCAACTTCTTTTTCGGAAGCCTATCTCCAAAAAACTCCAAAGTTAAGCGTGCTTGGCCTGGAGCGATGGGTGACCGACCGGGAAGTCCTTCCCGGGTGCGCATGAGTGAGGACAAAGTGCGCAGAAAAGACATGTGTTGGTCTGTGAGGATATTCTTAGGGTCCTAGAGAGCTGCCAGGCGTAGGCGGGCCCGGCCTCAGGGAGGCGGGTCGTTACAATTGGTATCAGAAACGAACCGGGTTTCCGAAGACGGGAACCTGATCCCTGCACCTCTGTGATAGTCCCAGGAGTCTATCACGTGCAAATCCCTGTCTCAGAAAGTAAAGCAAAGTACCGTACAACAAGAATAAATACTTGAAGGTCCACATAATATTATAAATAAACATCTGAGTACAACTTTTCGGCACATGCCGGGTACAAGTCCAACAGGACTGAATCAAGCAGAGTAAAATCTACGCAGCGGCTCTCATGTGGCGAAGTAGACTCCATATCCGCAGGCATCTCGAGTGTAGGGCAAGCCTCAATCCTCCCATCCATCGTGCTCGAAGTCGTAGTCCCGCTCCTGCTCTGAAAGTCCGTCATCTACTCGATAACTGAGTAGGTCATGTCAGCTTCCCAACAAAGAGCATAAGCGAAAGAGAAGATGATTCTAATATGCATGGGTAATCCTATTTGTGGCTGTAGCAGGTTAAGCAAGCAGACTACACCGATGTTGTGCAACATGAAAGGAAAGAGTATGGAGGAGATCCCGGTGGTGAGGGAGTACCCTGACGTGTTTTCAGAGGAGTTGACTGAGTTACCACCAGACAGGGATATTGAGTTCGTGATTGAGCTGATGCGCGGAGCTGGACCAGTGGCCAAGAGCCCGTACAGGATGTCCGCGGATGAACTAGATGAGCTGAAGAAGCAACTCAAGAAACTGCAAGAACAAGGGTTTATTCGACCGAGTGCCTCACCTTGGGGTTCGCCAGTTCTGTTTGTGGACAAGAAGGATGGCACCAAGAGGATGTGTGTGGACTACCGGACACTCAACTCGATGACGATCAAGAACCGGTACCCTTTGCCCAGGATTGACGACTTGCTAGACAGGCTGCGGAAAGCAAAGTTCTTTTCCAAGATTGACTTGAGGTCAGGTTACTACCAGATGAAGATTCGGGACCAGGATATCCCGAAGACAGCTTTCACAACTCGGTACGGCTTGTATGAGTTCATAGTGGTTTCCTTCGGACTGACCAACGCACCTGCCTACTTCATGAACATGATGAACAAGGTCTTCATGGAAGAGCTGGACAAGTTCGTGGTAGTGTTCATAGATGACATTCTGATTTTCTCAGAGACAGCGGAGGAGCACGAGGAACACCTTCGGATTGTGATGGAAAGGATGAGACAGCAGAAGTTGTACGCAAAGTTCAGCAAGTGTGAGTTCTGGATGGACGAAGTTGCTTTCTTGGGACACGTGTTGTCAGCAGAGGGAGTTGCGGTTGACCCTTCGAAAGTGGAAGCAGTTACCAAGTGGGAACAACCACTCATAGTGACAGATATTCAGAGCTTTCTCAGATTGGCAGGTTACTATAGGAGGTTCATAGAAAACTTCTCCAAGATTGCGAAGCTAATGACAGAGCTGTTGAAGAACGACAAGAAGTTCGTGTGGTCAGAGGCCTGTGAGAGGAGTTTCCAGGAGTTGAAGAAGAGGCTCACGACAGCTCTGATTCTTACCCTGCCAGACATCAAGAAGGATTTCGTGGTGTACTGTGACACCTCGAAGCAAGGATTGGGATGTGTGTTGATGCAAGAGGGCAAGGTTGTTGCTTATGCGTCAAGCCAGCTCAAGAAGCACGAAGAGAACTACCCCACTCACGACTTGGAACTAGCAGCAGTCGCTCACGCTTTGAAGATTTGGAGGCACTACTTGATCAGCAACAAGTGTGAGCTGTACAACGATCACAAGAGTCTGGAGTACTTCTTCACTCAGTCGGAGTTGAACATGAGGCAGAGGAGGTGGCTAGAGCTGATCAAGGACTACGACGTGGAGATCCACTACCACCCTGGCAAGGCAAACGTTGTGGCAGATGCACTGAGCAAGAAGTCCTATTGGAACAACTTGATGGTGAGGCAGGAGCAGCCAGCACTTCACGACGAGCTAGAGCAACTTCAGGTTGAGATTGTGGAGCAAGGACAGCTCAACGCACTGCAAGTGACCTACGACTTGGAAGGCAGAATTCGGGAAGCTCAGAAAGGTTGCTCCGAGGTTTGGGAGCTCAAGGAGCTGATGGAGAAGGGAAGAGCTGAGGATTACCGTGTGGATGAGCAAGGCACGGTGTGGCTGAAAGATCGGATTTGTGTCCCGCAGAACAAGGAACTCCGAGAGCAAATTCTGAAAGAAGCCCACGATTCAAGGTACTCCATTCACCCAGGGAGCACAAAGATGTACCAAGACTTGAAGCAGAGGTTCTGGTGGAAGGATATGAAGAAGGACATAGCCTACTACGTGGCTTGTTGTGACACTTGCAGCAGAGTGAAGATCGAGCACCAGAGGCCTGCAGGCCTGTTGAAACCGTTGGATATTCCTCAGTGGAAGTGGGATGACATTTCCATGGATTTTGTGGTGGGGCTACCCAGGACACGGAAAGGACACGACTCGGTGTGGGTCATCGTGGACCGCTTGACCAAGGTGTCACACTTTGTGCCAATCAAAGCTACGGATACAACAGATCAGTTGGCAAACCTGTACGTGGACCACATACTCAGACTACATGGAGCTCCGAGGAGCATAGTGTCAGACAGAAGGCCCCAGTTCGTGGCCAGGTTCTGGAAGAGCTTCCATGCAAGGATGGGAACCACACTCAGCTACAGCACAGCTTACCACCCACAGACCGATGGACAGACCGAGAGAATCAACCAAACTTTGGAGGATATGCTCAGAGCTTGTGCCCTCACCTACGGCACTGACTGGGAGAGCAACTTGTCCTATGCAGAGTTCTCGTACAACAACAGCTACCAGGCAAGTCTCCAAATGTCACCGTTCGAGGCCCTTTACGGGAGAAAGTGAAGGACACCCCTGATGTGGTCAGAGGTAGGAGAGAGGATGATCTTTGGACCGGACATTCTCAGAGAGGCTGAGGAGAAAGTGGAGAAAGTCAGGGAGAACCTAAAGATTGCTCAGAGCAGACAGAAGAGCTACGCTGACCATCGCCGGAGAGACTTGTCGTTCAGCAGAGGAGACTTTGTCTACCTGAAGGTGTCACCAATGAGATGAACCAAGAGGTTTGCTGTGAAAGGAAAGCTTGCCCCGAGGTACGTGGGACCTTACCAGATCACCGGGAGAGTTGAGAAGCTCGCCTACAGACTCGCCTTACCCGAGGAGTTGTCAGCAGTGCACCCCGTGTTCCACGTGTCACAGTTGAGGAAAAGTGAGAAAGAAGTGGAAGCCAAGCAAGTCCCGGTGGAGATACTCAACCTGCAGAACACCCTGGAGTATGCAGAGTACCCCGAGAAGATCTTGGATAGAGCAACAAAGGAAACCAGGAGGACCACAATTCCTTACTGCAAAGTGTTGTGGAGTCACCACACGGAGCGAGAAGCAACCTGGGAGAAGGAAGCCGACCTCAGGAGAGAGTTCCCTCACTTGTTCGAGGGAGAGGATGGAGCTTAAATCTCAAGGACGAGATTCCCGGTGGTGGGGGAGAATGTAACAACCCAGAAAATTAAGTTATGAAAATGTGAGAAAATTTGAACTTTTCTTTTATTGATGATGTGTCACCACATTTAAACCCTCTCTAGCCTCTCTTCCTAAATTCCTAAATAAATAAAACCAAAAATATAAAAATATATTTTCAAAATATGGTAAAGTATGTGATTTGGAGTTTATGGATTTTATTTGGTTTTTATTTGAGTGTGTTTGAATTTGAAAGTATTCAAATTCAAATATATGGTTTAAACTAAATTCAAAACTATATTCAAAAACACTTCTAACTAACTGGGCCAGCTAACTTCTTCTGGAGTCTACCTAATCCCCTCCAACTCTCGGCCTGTTCCCCATCGTCGCCCTTCTTTTCAGCCCAGCAGACCTGGCCGGCCCAACTCAGCCCACGCTCACTCCCGCCGGCTATGTCTCGCAGACAGGTGGGCCCAGCCGCACCGTGCGCCCTATTCTTCTTCTCCCGGTCAATGCCGCGTTGCGACTGTCTTTCCCCGCCGCCGCTCGCGCGCCGCACCGCACCGGACCAGGGGAAACAAGGCCCCGACCGGGCAGCTGGCACGGACGCCGAGCCAGGCGCCCGCGCACGCTCTCCCCAGGGCATTTCCCTTTCTACCCTTGCCCAGTGACGCGTCGCGCACCCCGCCAGCCACTGCTGCTCCGCCACATCGGCAACCCGTCTCGCAGCAGCCAATGGACGCCCTGCCGTGACCATTCTACCCCCGCCTCGACGTGCTCGAGTTGATAAACCCCCGGGCGAGGCCCCTGGGGCAAGGCATCAAGCATTTGGGGTTTTCCCCCTTTGGTTCCCTGTCTGCCGCCGAGAGAGGAGAGGAGTGGAAGGAGGAGGAGAAGGGAGGAAGAGAAGGGGTTGGAGGCGCTCCTCCACCGCGCCATGAAGACGAAGCCAAGGATAAGGAAGCCGGAGCCGCCCGTGGACCGGAGGAAGCCGTCCACGTGCGAGCAGAAGCCGGAGCAGAGGAAGAAGCCGCGCCGCCGCGCCGCCGCACCACGTCGCCGTCACCGCCTTGGTCTTCTCCGATGCGGCCGTCTCTGCTACGACTCCACCTTCGCCTCTCGGTGAGCCAGTGACCACTGCTTCTTCCCTTCGCCTTGATCGGGAGCGTGCCCCAGCGTCACGCAGCGCCGGCCGCCGCGTCGTGCGCCGAGCTTGAGCTCTCTGTTCAGCCCATGTCCGGCCTTCGCGCCGCTGTTTTCTGCAGGAACCCATCTACCGTGACGCCACTGTGCACCCCAGCACGCGCAGGCAGGCCCTAGGCCGCTAACCAGCCTCACCGCACTGCGCCGCGCCGTGTTACCGCCGGTTGCCTCTGCGCCGCGTGCGTGTACGTGTACGTGCGCATTCGCGTGCACTAACCCCGCCACCGCGTTCGCGTGTATGTGTGCGCAAGTGCCGAATCGCTCACCTCTATGAGCATCGCCACTGCGCCATGAGAGTTCATTACCGCGGTCGCTGTGGCGCCGCGCCGAGGGCTCGGCTCGCCGAGGACTCGCGCGTGTCGGCCAGTCATGTCGCGGCCAGGCCTTGCCTGTGCTCGCGCGCGTGCTCCGCCAAGCACGACCAGGTGCTGGCCGTGCCTCGCGGACGCGTCTGCTGAAGCGCTCGCCCCTTTTGCTTTTACCTTTCGCAGTTGCCGTTTTCACCACGCCGTGTTCCCGCCGCCAACGCCGCTGCGCAGCGTCAAGAACGCCGCCGCGTCTCGTCTCGTGCGTGCCCAGAAGCTCCACCCTAGAGCTGCGGCCGCACCGGAGTAACCGCGTGCACCTAAGGGTCTATGGCGGCTGCTTGTTCGAGTGCCAAGGCTAACGCCATCTCTAAACGCCATACGCCGTCACCACCGGACACACGCCGGGGCGCGCCGGCCCGTGTGCACGAAGCAGAGGGGCACCTGTGCACCCCAGGAAATCCTAGGGATCCCCACCAGACTTCTCTGGTGGAAACCTGAAGGGGTGATTGGCCGGCTAACCCAGAAAGGCCCACCTCGGCCCCTTTTCCTTTTTAACTAGTGAACCCAGCTTTCTGTTCGGGGAGAACTGCTGGACTTGGTCGTTGTGGCCCAATGGGCTATGTCCAATGGGCCGATTTCGGCCCACTGCCACTTTGGCCCACTAACGGCCCATCAATTGTGACGCTGACGTCACGATGACGTCATGCTGACGTCATCCCTAATTTCAAAATATCAAAATCCTTTTCTGTTTATAAATGAATTTTGGAAATTATTTTATAAATCCTATAATCTTCGAAAATTCATAACTAATTATTTACAACTCCGAAAAATATGAAACTAGTTTCTATATTTTTCTAAAAATGAGACAGTGCTGTTTGTAGGTAGTTTGGTTCTGTTTGGATCTTCTAAAATTGGGTTTCTTTGGATTTATTGCATAGTTCTTTGTCGGTATCTTAGTGTCTCGTATCTTGTGCTGCACAGACCCGAGCAACGACCAGGAGGAGACCTACGACCCCGACTACTACCCAGACCAGGACTTCAGACGCCAGCCAGGTGTCATGTCACTCCCAACCATATAGTTCCCATGCATGCTTTAGTTGCTAGTGCTTAATTACTTTTGATGCATGTTTTAAAATTGCATAGACAATTGATTAGCCGTGCCTTGGAATTGTTTATCTTGTCCTTGGAATACCTACTTTTGGAACTAGCTACAGACCCCTAGCTAGTTCCCAGCACTATTTCATCCATATATTTTACCCTTAGTTATGGATGGATCTCAGGTTTGGACCGAGGTTGGGAAAGTTCGAAACTCTTGCGTGTGTTTTGGGTGAGTGTGAATCCTTGACGTGTTACCGCGGGAGCGAGCCGCTTTGGTTACTTGTGAACGCCTGTCTAGGGGAGATGCGACCTGGCCTCTCGCCCTAGCGGCGTGTCGGACTGTTGGAGTTGGTGAGTGCTCGCTCTTGCAATTAAGGACCGATCGACAGTTTAACTATGATCTTTGGGCTATTTTCGTACAAACCGTTCGCTCACGTATGGGCGGGGTTCGGTCCGAGAACTAGTTGGTGGTGGGCACTCAGCTTGTAGGCGGACCGGTGTGGTCGTGTGAGGGGGACGGGTTTACCCCCCGAGTAGACGTCGCCCTGGCTTCTCCGGGGATGGTCTCACAGCTCCGAGGCCCTGCTGGCAAGTTTCGCGCCCCAGTTCAGGACGAGTCAGGCTTGGAGAGGCAGGAGAGTGCCACCCACTGCTAGGTCTCTGGTCGATAGGTAGGGATGTGGATCGGAGGCATCCGTTTCTGCCCTATCCGGCGGGTCCAGTTGTACAACCTCTGCAAAGTGTTAAACCTATAGCTATAGTCTGTGTCCACTGGTATGGACAGCCCACAGGTCTGTTACTCTGGCTAGTCTCTTCTTGTGCTGCTTTCTCTCCCCTGTGTGTTGTGAGCCCGGCTTCGTGCCGTTGAGACGTGGGGATAGGAGTTGGAGACCCCACGTCGCAGATGAGTGTGGGGATGCTGTATCTCGGTGGAGATCCAGTGTTTGGTGTTTCTTACCTTGTTGGGGTGTTGACCCCGGAGGCGTTGTCCTCGGAGGTGTGGATCTCTTCGGAGATAGAGACCTCTCGGCTATTCTGCTTACCTTGATGTTGCTACCGCTGCTTGCTCAACCTTCTACAGCCATAAATAGGATTACTCATGCATATTAGAATCATTTCTCTCTTGCTTATGCTCTTTGTTGGGAAGCTGACATGACCTACTCGCTTATCGAGTAGATGACGGGTTTTCAGAGCAGGAGCCGGACTACGACTTCGAGCACGATGGATGGGAGGATTGAGGCTTGCCCTACACTCGAGTTGCCTGCGGACATGGAGTCTACTTCGCTACATGAGAGCTGTTGCGTAGATGTTTACTCTGCTTGATTCAGTCCTGTTGGACTTGTACCCGGCATGTGCCGAAATGATGTTCTCAGATGCTTAATTATTATAATATTATGTGGACCTTCAAGTATTTATTCTTGTTGTACGGTACTTTGCTTTACTTTCTGAGACAGGGATTTGCACGTGATAGTCTCCTGGGACTATCACAGAGGTGTAGGGATCGGGTTCCCGTCTTCGGAAACCCGGTTCGTTTCACTCCAAATCCATGGAAACGTTGATTTTTGATTCCTCTTGATTCGGTGAGTTTTGGGGCTTGAGCTTTTGGCCAATGGTAGCCCATTAGGTACCCCTGCTATCCGCAAAGTCTCACTTGAATCCGTGGAGTGAATCGGGAGATCGATTAAGTTGAAGTTCGAGGTTTTCCCGTGGGTGGAGTTCTTCTGGACTGCCCAAGCAAAACCGGCATGACCAGTTTCTGGAACCGGTCTGACCGGTTTGGTCACCAGTGGGTCGTCGAGAAGAATTTTGGGCGAGCAAGTCTTTCTTTGGTAGTGGCTTCCCTTGTCCAAGTTGTGTTGGGTTTTGAGTTTGTTTCGCTCAAGTTTGGCCTCATGGATCGTTTGGGGAGTTTCTAAACAAAACCGGTCTGATCGGTTTTCCAAACAGGCCTGACCGGTTTTCTCTGGCTGTGAGAGGCTAAGTCCAACAGATCCGGTCTAACCGGTCTGACAAACCGGCCTGATCGGTTTAACTCTGGAAGCAGTGCTCGAGTTGTTTTCCGCTGCGTGTTTCATGTGTTGGGTGGTTGTGTTTTGCTCCTGGGTCCATTAGCACTTCTGTGGCTACGTGGATTTGGCAAGAGAAGAGCAGGAGGTCTCCGAGTGATCTTGGGTTGATAGGTCAAAATCTTGAGTAGAATTTTTATCGGCTCCCATTCACTCCCCCCCTCTGGTTCGCCTTTCCTGTCCTTCATTGTCGCATCAACAAGTTCATCACGTTTCTGAGTCTCCAAGGCCCGCGGGAATCATCAAGTGCACATCTAGACCATTCGTAGACCTTCAGTCATGACTCACGCAGCGTACCTAATCGAGGAGGACTTGTCAAGTCATCTCACACCCTGCGTATTGCAACGCAACGACCATCCGGTCGATTTGATTGCCTTGTGCAGCCTTACAACACCCAATCTGTTTCTCCAGATGCAATTGACGCCTAAAACATTTCATAAATAAACAATAGAGAGTTGTCTCGCAATTGATGCATACACTGAAGATGCAATTGAGACGGCCATTAGATGCAGCCGATGCGGCATGAGTTTTCTGCAGGACTTTCTTGTGCACTAGACCAGAAAGTCCAAAAGTGAACACATACCTAGACACGTCAGGCGCATCTCGTGATACCCATTGTCCACACATGTAATCGTTGCACGCCACTGAAGATTCTAACCTAGATAGATTTGTATCACGCATAGGCTTGACTACATTCTGACCATCTCACGTTTTCCATAGTAACTTTAGCAATGCTACATCGAGCTCACGTGCCCGCCGTAGTCCTCGATAAATAGATGAGTGCGGCACAATGTTCTTGAAAGGCAAGGCCAACACTCAATGGTACCCCATCTTGCATTTCTCTACTTCAGTGGGATACAAGGGTGAGATCATTTTCTTGGCTAATCTTGTTTACTTTATGTATGCATGGTATTGAGACGGTCACATTGTTAGCATATGTAGGGTTTGTTCTTCGTTTGTGTATGCAGTATGTGGAGAATGGTCGGGCAAGGAAGGGACGGAGTGTGGAACTTGGAGGAGTCGGGGAAACGGGAGCTGTCGAACGCAATAGCACCTCACCACCACCCAGTTCTGCCGCTGCCATCGGCACCACAGCAATACCTAGCCCTAATGGCACCTCCACTTCCGCTGGTATGGGCACCTCAGCAGGACTCGACCCCAGTGACACCTCCACTTCCGCTGGCATCGGCACCTCAGCAACACCCGGGGGTGATGCCACCTCCAGTTCAGCCGCTGGCAACAGCAGCTCAGGATCAGTTGAACCTCATGGCACCACCTTTTCGCCCAAGGCCCGGGCTGCCGCCTCTGTTGTTTCCCATTGAAATGCCACCCCTGGGGCCAGTGCTCATTGAACAAGATGAATCGTATGACATGAAATGGTCTGTGTTGCTCTGGCTTCAGCAGGCCGGGCCCGCCCGTGTTTTTCACGAAGGTATGTGGGTGTGCCCTTTTTGCCAGAGGGGTCACAGGTAATGGACCATTCGTGACCTGCTGTTACATGCGCATAACATCGCCATTTCGCCTGCCTGGCTGTGGGATACAAGGGTGAGGCATCGTGCTTTGGAGGAGTATCTGATCCAGGATATACGTTTTGCTGCACTGCATTTAGCGGTAGGATTTCCATGAGCCGGTGATGGTAGTAGTATGAGCCAAGATGGTAGATTGCTAGTAGTGTGTCGTTCGGAATATGTCGCTGTACTTCCACCTATAGTGGATCGATCCATCCTCATGTGTAATCAATGCGTATGCATGCATTTGTGTCATTTGTATTTGGATTGTGTTGTTTCTAATAAAAATGGTAATGTGTGTGTACTCCCTCGGTATAAATTCTGTGTAAACGGAAAGTCTGTTCCCTTGATTTCTTAAATACCAGATGAACACACGGCGAAAGTCCATTTTGTAGTTTTCAGTCGGATCGGATTAAACTGTCATTACTACGCGATTAAAAAACCAACATCTTACCCAAGATTGGCGCCTGTCCAGTCATACCTCAGATGGACAGGCAACCCATCCTTACACCCGTTTTCATTAGGATCTAGAATGATAACTTCACGAGGACCAAGCGTCGGCGATCTAGAGCTATCGGAGTCTACTTTAAACACCTTTAAAATACATGAATATAGTCTGTTAACCGAGATCCCCAAATCCAGAATGCCCCTTACCTAGTATGACAGGTCAAAGTAGCACGGCAAAATAGAGGACTGACCTGACCGGAGTGAGTCCTGCTCCTCCATTCGCCGCTAGGGCCGCTACGATTTGCCATTCCCACCACGAGCAAGAGCAGATCTAAGCACCGATGCTAGCTCTAGTATTTTCCACAAGGAACAGGAGCGTGGTGCCGGTGAGTCTCTTGCAGAGTTGCAGTAGTGTATGCTGTGTCTTTGAGAGAAATGAGATATATACACTTGTCTGCGGGAAGACTTTTTTTTGGTTGTCGCGTGTGCTTTTCTCCCGCCAACTACCAGAACCGCTCCGTGCTATAGTTGGGGCTAATGTGTCCAGTTACCGGGCGCGCGGCGGCCGTCCACGTGGAATAGGTGGCACTTGGAAACAACTGGTTATACAATTGTTACTCGGGAAGTTCCTTCCTGCAAAACATCAAAAGATCGGAACATCCGATTCAAGCGCAATCCAAATAAATGGCGTCTTAGCTTTTCCTCCCTATTTATCACTAGGAAGGTCCTCCTTGTGAAACATTAACAGACCGGACTTTCCTCGGTCATAACTTCCCCCTTTTTTACCTATTATCACGATACCTCCATTGTTCTCCCTCTACCTTCTTTTTTGCCTCATTCTACAGTTATGCAAATACACAATGCATATGAATTCTGAATGGTGAGTATGCTCGAATCAATTGGGAATGGATTATACCAAAGTGTCATAATAAGATGGCATGTCATGGAAACTCATCACCACAAAGCTCACACCACTAGTCCACCAACAAGTAGCGAACATCATAAGATGATCCAGTAGAAAACACCAAAATACAAGTGTGATACAAGTTTCACAATAATCATAATTACCCATTCATAATCATAACGAATGTTGCAACTTCTCTGTCTCATGTTTGGCCTCCTGCAGCTGTTCATTCACCTTCTGCATCTCCTGCCATGAATTTTTGATCTTGCAGGTCTCTCTTGCATTTCTTAAAGTTCTTTTAGAAGTTCTCGATGTCTCGTCCCAGGGCGAGGACTCTTCTAGGATCTCGAGAGAGATTGAAACCATAATATCCAAATTAGCTATTAAAGAGAAAGTACTTCAGTACGCACCTAAGAAGAAGAAAACTGAGGGAAAAGTTGATTCTAAACGCAAAAGACATTAGAATAAATACGTCAACGAATGGGTAGGACAATGAGTTTGTTTGGTCAATCTTTTCTTTTAAATGATTAAGGAGTTCATTGTCAGTTGGACTGAAACGGGTACCAATAGGCAAGGGTACCCATTTCAGTCCAACTGACAACGAACTTCTTGAACATTTAAAAGAACAAACTAGCCAAACAAACTCAATGCTCTACCCATTCATTGACGCATTTATTCCAATGTCTTTAGCCTTCAGAGCCAGCTTTGCCCTTAGTTTCCTTGTTGTTAGGTGAGTACTGAAGCTCTTCCCCTTTCATATCTAACTAAGATATTATGTTTTAAATTTCCCTGGAGATCCTAACAGAGTCCTCCCCCGGGACAAGACATCCAGATCTTCTAAAAAACATTAAGATGTTCTTGGAGAAATAAACTCATCATTGGAGCAAACTCATCTCGATCTGAAAAATATACTCAGCCCAGTCTATAAAAAAACCCAATTGTATGAGTGCAATAAAACAACCACGAAACGCCACAGAACCTAGTTATCTGCTACCTACATAAACTCAGCAAGTGCATTCGTTGTCCTAGCATACCATTCAGCATCAGGAGTCCCCGATCTACCGCTACCAATACCTTGAAGCACATCCAGAAGCTAAAATACAAAATGTACCGTAAGACAATGCAAATTGAAAACTAACTGAATCTAACATGAATTCTCTATAGCCTATCAACTTCTAACACCAATCGTAGTGCAAATGTAAAGGTATGATAATGAAATCTGAATCTACCATATATGCTCATCAATCCACCAGTTCCCCAAGTCTAGATATCTCCAACCCTAGGAAGATAGGGGAAAATATAGAGGCTCAAACCAGAGGACCGACTTCGTCGTGCTGTCTCATCCTCTTGTTGCTGGGAGGTGGGGGCATAACCATCTTCCCTCACTGCTAGGATCCGCCATTGCTACCACGAGCTGTTGCAGATCTGCATAGCGGAAGTCGAAAGTCTTTGCTAAGTCTAAGTGAAGCGTCTCGCCAGCCATTCGATACGTAAATATAGATAGAATCACCTGAAACTTACATGTGGGACCTAGTCACTGTAAAGAATTTGCATGAAACTATAAGATGTGTTTCCCATATAATTCACACAACGAAAAAGTACTGCAGTGGTAAACAGCGCAGTCTTGTTCCTGTAGGTCTCTGGTTCAAACCCTTCAGATGGTAAATTGGTTTTGCAACATTTCGCGACCTGGCATGTCCTGTGACCTTGGCAGGGTGCCGGCCATGTGACATTCGTGGCCAGGTGACTTGGCGCGGTCCAGGTGACCTACTGAATTTTATGACGACTTGGAACACTCTATTTTAAAATAATGCTTACATGTGGGACCAAAGTTGGTTTATGACGTTGCGGAGCTTATGGCGTCACAAAACTGGCTTGGAACAGGGAATGCTCGGCTACAGTACCAACCATTATGACGAAAGTTTTTTGTCACTAAATTTGCTTGGAGGCGAAGTATTATGACGAGATCAGCTAGGAACGTCATAAATCAATGACGCTGAAATGTGCTTACGTCACTAGTCAACGATTTTCTTGTAGCGAGGACAAGTATCACTCCAATGGTTACTAGGTCTTGGCAAACTCGAGGAGTTTTAGGCGGAAGTGATTTTGGGATTCCAGCCGTGTTCATCTCGCTAGAGGAAATATCTCTTTTGAGAAGAATTTTTATCGGCTCCCATTCACTCCCCCTGTCTGGTCACCCAATCCGGTCCTTCACTTCTGCACAAAATTTGCGCTAGAGGGTCCAACGGTTTCTTTACCGCGAGTGTCTTTCGCTCTCGCTTTCTCCTCAACATCCAAAGAAACAATCAGATCAGCCACGCTGAGCAATTGTCTCTTATGTTTTAGAGAGGTAGCAAAATCCCTCCGAGAAGGTGGTAACTTGGAAATGATACTTCCAGCCACAAACTTGTCGGGCAACTCGCACTTAAAGCCTTCAAGCTCCTTTGCAAGCGTATGTATCTCATGGGTTTGTTCCACTACTGGACGGTCATCAACCATATCTTATAGTCACTAAACTTCTCCATGACATACAATTCGCTCCCAGCATCGGTAGTACCGAAATTGGCCTCAAGCACATCCCACAGCTCTTTGTCTGTTGCTTTGGACAGATAAAAATCTACTAGATGATCAGCACGGAAATCATGGCACAACGAAACAGGTTATCGGCCACCTTGAAAGCTTCCTCCTCCTCTGGTGAAAATTGATCTGGCTTCCCCTGCATAACGTGAATCACGTGCATAGTAGTCAACCAGAGAATCATCTTATTCTGCCAACACTTGAAATTAGTACCGTAAAAAAAGTTCGGTTTGAGCGACGTAGCAAAACCAGTAACCGAAAGCCTAACATATTCAGGTTTTTGGATTCTTAGAAATCTAGGCAAGATTCGGCACATTTTAATTCCATAATTTAGCAAGTAATTCATGATGTAAATGAGTGAAAAAATAATAACATGGCATGCGCCCATGTTCATGATTAACACGCTATAAAACATGAATGACACAAATAACAAGATAAGTTTGAGAGTGTACCCAGGGGCGGGATCATTGCCGGAGGCACCGGGTGCGCCGTTACGAGCTGGATTAACCATGTTAATCATGGGTTGGCCTGATTCGATGTAGTCGTACGAGTTGACGCAACGAAGACGTTGGTGCAATGCAGAAAGGCCATCGAGAAGCAGTCAATCACAACAACCGGACAAGGATCATTGAGCAGTCGCACACATCTTGCGCTACCCAAAAACCTGATTGTCTCACTATTCCCGAGCAGGAACTCTAGCGCAGCAGGTTTCAGAGGCTATGCTCTTCCACAGCGTGAGTGTGCACGAAGTGGAATGAGGAGTGTTTTGTTTTAAGCAACTACCAAAGGTTAAAGTGTATCTTCTTTTATAAGCGTATGAATATTGAAGGTCACCATGCCCCTGTATGACTTTTCACTTGAGCAACGGAAGCATTTAACCCAAAGCATTGCATGCACCTCATGCAACAATCAACACATGCAGCAATCAACACTTAGTGCGTTGCATGCACCTTGCCAGAGGCAAATGGAGCAGGGAATTAACCACGCAAGCACTCAAGGCTTGCATGGCTTGCAACCCATGCACCAAATAATTTTAAGGGTGTAAAGCATTTACATGCACTTCCGTTACATGCATATTAGTCTCACCAGCCAATAGATGGTTTTAAATTCTGCATGCCGCATATACACTTTACTCTCAACATTGAAATGGACTTTTGGAATTCATGATTAATTGTATTTATCGAAGAATAAATCTCGATTAAATCCAACAGCAAATGGGTCTTTTGATGAGCAGCAATTTCTAAACTCCGTCCATCTACATACTACCTTCGTCCCATAATATATCTAGTCTATGTTTAAAATTTATAGCTGATCTGTCGACACTAGAGAAACTCTGAGGGCGCCATCATGAGAATGTGTTGTATGTTAAGTTCTTGGTGTTTGACATGTTTTCATGTAAAAAAAATGTGAAGGAACTAGTACAAGTCGCACATCTATGACGAATCGGTTTCATCAAGGAAAGTGCCAAAGTTGTGAAAAGAAACTTTTATGATGGAATGGTTTCATCAAAGACTGAGTGCCATATGAGTCCAATGACGAAATGGCAAATTTCTTCACAGAAATGCTTCCACCGATGATGAAATGGTTTTCGTCATATAATAGTTTTCATTTTACTGACAAAGGATAAAATAGCATTAATCTGTGTTATATATACAAACATTAGTTAATTTATATGGAAGTCTAACTACAATGCCTTCTCTACAGTTAATTCCAAGTCTGTAAATTTACATTTGGATTTATAGTTGTCATGCCTTTCAACGTGATATTCCTAATGTATTTACGAATGAGTCAACAATATTGACTTGTCTTCCACTCGCAAGGAACTTCATGCAGATGGGTGGATGTACATGGAAGATGCTGAGTAATGATGATGGCAGGACCCATATTCCATCTCCACATATTAAGCCTGCTGCAACTGCCGAGGACAGTAATTCTGCACTTTGTCTGTTTACTTTACCCCAAATGATTAACAGAACACTACCTAGTGTCATATCTATGCTGTAGTAAGGTCCAGTCAGGTATGGTAGTGCTATTGCTGTGATGCAAGGGATAAAATTTTGTAGTTTCCAGTCTTTTTTTTGGGACACCAATCTAAGTGTTTCGATAGCTAGTGTTATCAAAAAAGTAACCAAACAAAAGGTGATGCAGTGATCTGGGAGCTGATCCATTCCTCTCTTACCAAGTAGCCCAATGGCTCGATAGACTGATGCAGAGGGGCATGGGTACGCTGAATCTTTTGAACCAATGGGAGCAGTACTTTTGGCATTTGCCTTAAATGCAAAAAGGATGGATGGGTTAATGATAGAACCAATTAGCACACCAAAGATATGCCCAGCCACTACAGCTCTTGGATTAGTCAGAGTCATAAAACCAGTTTTGAGGTCTTGCACGGCCTGTGAAGAAACATTAAGAGCTACCACAGCCACCCCACAAACTGCAAGGCTGGCGATAACTGCACCCGGTTTTGCAACCCATGCTGCAATGAAGAAGAGTAAGAACCTGCCATAAGTTTGTGCAACTGACCAATCCGTGAGTCCCGTTCCGTATGTATTGCAGAACGTAAAAACAGGAAGAATGATGAACAATACGGCCATATGATAGAATGTAACATGATGGAAGATCCAAGGGATAGCGACTGAACATACTAGTGCACATCCAATGTATCCGGCCACTGGTATAAAATGCGGGATTTGATAACCAAAAAGTACTTCAAGCCTTTTACGATCATCATAGTTAAGGCTGGGACGTGTCAACATATATTTGATCTTCGTCCCCGACCCATTTTCTTGCCTCTTCTTGTATAAATCGATGGAACTCACAGCAAGGAGTTTAATGAAGTTGAAAATTCCCTCAGTGATAATCATTGTTTTGCCAATAAAGATCTGCCAAATAACATAGAAGATTTAGTCTTCCTTTGGCATGAAATGCTTACAAAATGAAGCATCGTGTTATCATAATTGGATACGATACGTGGACACAATGAGCTTTGTTGTATTTCACAAGATGTTAAATATACTACCCTATCAAAATGATGATGAAAATTTCATAATATATTTTTAACATGTCTTATGTTGTCTGCTATCATCTTGCAAAATATGAACTTATAACTCCACTTGTGCATGGTGAAACAAAAAAGACAAATTGTGTTAAGCTGTATTTTGAACCAAATGTTATAGTTTACGGGGTGAATTGAACAAAAAAAACATTTAGTAGGTACGCATAATTGAAAAGATGTCATAATAATTTCTCACTAGTTTTGGGTATATTTGGTCCCACCAAATTGATACTTCTTGGTGCTTCTCATTAGTTTCTGTTACTTCCTGTGTTTCTACCGTTCAATTTTGCACGGCTCTCATTTGTTTCAAGCACTCTAAAATTTCTTATGAAATTAATTGTATTCAAATCCAACACATGTGGTTTCTTAATATAGTGCATCGCGTGTGGTTTGTAAATATAGTGCATGGTTAACGATAAACTAGCTGAAACTTGTGGGTCATTTTATTTGATCTGGATGGCTGAGATCAAAATAGATAGATGAAGCTTCTAACACGATAAGTTCAACGATGCTAAACACTCCCACATATGTGAGCTTATAATGATAGCTAAGATTATGTTGTATATATAACCAGCGCATTATGCCTGTGCCTGTTCAATTACTGTTTTGTTGATAATTTTTGCCACTGCTGTGTTTTTGTTTCGAAAAGGGTGTGTGTTTATAATGCACGACATGTACGTACCGTAGACGACAACATATATCTTCATCCTCTTTTGCAACAACAAAGCAAACAGAACATCTCATCCAATTTCTGTTGACATAACAAATGCTGGCCTTCTTGACAAATATACTCTGAACAAGTGGCCCACGCGCTTAAGGTTGTACCTTGTGAAGAACCATAAATGGTTTCAGGCCCTACTCTTTTATGTGGTTTAAAGATATCATTTGGCTCCAATCTATAACAACTACATAGAAGGAGCACACAAACTATTTCTCTCAACCCTGAGTGCCACTACGTGAAAACCTCAAATAGGTCACGCAACATTGGTAACGGACCTATAAAGCCTGTTACAAAAAAATATTAAAGATAACAGACGTCATTAAAGTCCATTACCGATAAGTTTACGCCTGTTACCTATAAAATCTGCAGACCGCAACCTAGTCTTATTGGCGACGCGTATTAATTAATGGCCGTCACCTAAAATATTTGTGTAACGGACCATATAAATGTTCGTTACCATTGCAGGTTCCCGGACCCGAATTTTCATTTCAATTCCGTTCACTCCCACTCGTGTCCGCCCCCTATCCTCACACTCGCGTCCGACCAACCCTGCCCCCCTTCTCTCGTCGCCCACGCTCCCTTCCTCGACACCCCTCACCCCGCTCTCCCTCCTTCCTCTGCTCCGCCGCCGAGCCCCTCCCCCGCTCCCCTCTGCTCCGGCCACGTCCTCACCGTCCCATCCCCTCCCCTCACTGACAGCCCTCCTCTCCACCGCGTGGGGCCCATGGGTGCATCTAGGGTTTCACCGCGGCCCGTGCGCGCGTCGCCAGGCACAGATCGAGTGCCGTCGGGCCTCGATCTGGCGTCTGCAGGTGCAGATCGAGCGTCACCGACCTGATTTACACTTCCTCGAGCTCGATGTCACCTGTCGCGTCGCGGGCCGCCGCCGCCGTCACGGCCTCCCCTGTGGCCGCCGTCGTTGCGGCTGCAACGACTTCCTTGCCGCTGATGACGCGACCCTCTTCGCTGCAGACTGCTACCTCGTCTCCCCCCAGGGCATGGGCGTTCCTCCTAGGCAGGTACTTCCTGTGCTCAGTGATTACTTTGAATCCCTCTCCTTGATCTTCTAAGGCGGATGGTATTTGACTAAGAGGCATCTCTATAAGATGGCTTCACTTGTCAATGCATCAGTTTATATATAGTACAATGAGTATTTGTTTGCGAAGAATCAGTGCATGCTTCTTGATGGTTGCTGAAGATTTTTTATAGTGGTATGTCTTGCAGACATGCGTGAATGCTTGATAGACCATTCTCACATTAGGAAACACATTCTCAAATAATTGTAGATAAATCACATGCAACGCCTTTTCTCTGGCAACTTTGCCCATTGCCCTGATCTGTTGATTGATTAAACAGGATCTGCTGTTGGATTCAGATTAGACAACCTTCTTAAACTGTCAAATACTCGATCTAGAAATAATAAGATGACGCTGATGTATTATTTATGCAAGGTATTCACTAGTCGCTGATTTATCAGAGAATTTTACATCAGTAATACATCCTCAATATATCTTTTACCTTCAGGTGAAGGCTCATTTTTAATTTGAGTGTGATATATATGTGCTACAACTTCTTGTACTGTATGACACTGAATGTAAATGGACATTGCATAAATAACTGCATATGTTATACTTAAAGTGAAGCTTAGCCAAGCATTCAATGTATACTTGTCCTTTAATTACTTTAAGCAACATTTCTTCTACATGCTTTTACTAAATTCTGGTGGGTATAAATAGCTTTCCACTTAGTAAGAGCAAATATGTAAAGAACAGGCATTAACCATTTCATTGTGTTGGTAGCCCAATGATAATGTGTGTCTATGTAAGTAAATTAATTATTAACACCTTTTGCCTCTGCAGGTACCTTGTTCCTGCTGACCTCTAGTAGGAACAATTGGTGGAACTGGGATAAGCATGAAAAAGCTCAAACTGCAAGCTACACTTCCTAACAGAATTTCAAGGTATGCATCTGCATTTGTGCCTTTACCATAAGTGAAGTGATCTGTTTTTTTACTCCTATCAGCCTGTTCTTGTCTAGATTGTGCGGGCAAGCAATACAAGAACAGCGAATCAAGTGCTTGTATATTTCCCTCACATGAACAATATGCAGTGTCAGTGTGTTTTACTCATTGGAATGCTGATGATGCCTATCCTTTTACTTTCTGCAGATGATGCGAGGATATTTGTGAAGGATGCGAGGCTGAAATGTATAGAGAATATACTGATTCTGTCTGGTGATGTACAGGATAGATTACATGGACTTTGTGCAGGTCTCCTCTCTGTTCTAGGCTGATGCTTTAATTTTAGGCTTATTTCTCACTGCTTGATAAAGATACGCTATTACAACTGTTTTGCAGAAGCATGTTGACTCTGGTGCTGATATCTCAGTTGCTTGTGTCCCTATGGATGAGAGGTCATTCACTTTTCTCCCTTACTCCCATTTGAATGTGTTCTTTGCATTTTATAAAAAACAGAATTAGTCACTGCTTAATGGCCTTGTTTTCAATCGGCATATCCCACACGAGCGCATTCGCTTCCTGTCATGCTTATCATTGCTCTTGATCCATTCCAAGTGTTACTTCTTATACTGTGGAGGAAATGTTGTGATGTAGTGCTCTAGCTTTAGCTCAATGGTAAAGCTTTAGCTTTCTTCATTCTAAATTTGGATCTACAATCTTAATTGATAAGCCACAAACAACTAAGTGTGCTTTTTTTAGTCATGCTATGTTGGATACTTCTGAACGAATGGTGATATACTTCTGAACGAATGGTTGTCACTAAGTGGAAATTCAAGTTGCTATGTTCATTTTAAGAGAATTCCCTACTGTCAATTTATCTAGATTAGTACTTCCACTTGCTTAAATCAATTAAGTTTACTTTGACTGAACAATGTATTGTTAAAAATCTTTTTTGCAATCCATTAAAGAATTGTTGAAGTAGCTTGTTATTATGCCGCACTCTAGATTTTGAAGTGCCAGTAGCTTTGTCAGTCTTGGGTAACTGATTATATGTAATGTATCTGATGTATGCACACTTCTACACAAAAAAAACCACAATATAAATGCATGCTATATGTTTTTAACTAATTAAGCTCATATCTGAGTTTTCAGACTTGCAAACTTATTTTCTCTCATGCTGCTTCAGGCCTACAAGAACATATATAATTGGGATGCCATTTGCAGCCTGTGCTCTTCAAGCTCATGACGGTAATTCTTTGACGTAGTCCTTCCTTTGCAGCTGAAATGGATGCTGGCACCTTGCTGCTCAGAATTTTCACTCTGCTGATGCTGCTGGACACATATGCTTTAAAATCAGTGGAGTAAGATTCGATTTGTGTGGTTATTAGGCTCTATTACATGGCTATTTAGTTTGCAAGGGCATGTGTATGTGTGGATGTAACTGAGCATGTATATGTATAGATGTAACTAAGCATGTGTGCGTATAGATGTAGAGTAACTGAGCATGTGTATGTATAGATGTAACTCTAAAAGAACATAAAGTATTTTAGTTTTTTTTGTTTTCTTAGTTCCATATTGGTAACGGGCATTACCACAACGCTCGTTGCCAAAGACTAACATTGGTAACGGGTGTTGTTGACGCCCGTTACCTATATCTTATTATTGCTAACGGGCCTTATGGTAATGCCCGTTACAAGGGACAGTTAACGGTAACGGGCAAAATGCCCGTTACCGGTGATGGACTATTTGTAACGCTTGATCGGTAATGGGCGCGATGCCCGTTACCAATGACCATCTGTGCCTGTTACCAATAACAGTTTTCACATAGTGCGCATCAAGTCGTCCACTTATTACATCATCTACACTAAATCACCCCATCCCACCCCGCACCACAACCCCACAACACGCCGCCACTGTCCCCTCGCCTCCCACAACAATAATTAGATTAAGCCCCCACCTACCTAGAAGTAATTCTCCACAACACCTTCACGCTAAACCAACAAGACCCAACCTTTGAATCAATCCCATGTATAGGCGGTGGGGTTATTGGCTGCTGCCTGCAGGGTGCGTGACAGGAGGCATCCTCAGGCATTCGAGGGGGCTAGCGGATGCTGCTGAGGAAAGGAACGGCGGAGGTGAAGCGCGCCGCCACGGCTGCATCGCCGGAGCCTCCTCTGGAGCTAGGACGTGGGTGCCACAAGCCTCCGCCTCGCCATGGTCATCATCCTGGACTGCTAGATGTGTTGTGGCTTTGTGCATCTTCTCTTCTTTTTTTTAGATCGGCCAGTCTAATGAGCCTGAAGCTTATCACTGATGGGCCAACCAGAGATTCACAGCCCAGAAGCAGGTAACGACATTATAGCACAACATGAATGAGCACTTAATTTTGGTTTGTCTATCTACACGGCGACCACCTGCTACAAGTAGTGATACTCCTCTTTGTTCTTCCTACTTGGGTGATATTGCAAACAAATCAGTTTAGGGTTGAACAGATTGTTATGCATTGCCATTTTTTTTTCTCCGATTCCTTGATTTTGGCCGGCATTGTTGTACAAAAATATTTCTATATATGGTGAATTATTGCAACAAACAAACACAATTATTAAGCCATATCAAAGATTATTTCACTATTTTTCCAATTTTCTTAATTAACAATCACTTAAAACTTAGATATAAATTATTCCGTATGTAGTATAATTGGCATGAAATCGTCATTCTAACATATAATGTCTTACCATCCAAACAGCTACCACATTGATTCATAGTTTATAAGAAAACTGTTTTAAATTCCGCAGCAACGCGCAGGGAATCACCTAGTTATATATATGAGTTTGTACATACAAATTGATTCTTACATAATGCCTTATGGGACTTCAAATCGAATAAAGGATAGTTTATTTGTGATCTGGGTAGTTCTACAATAGTTTTGGATTTATTTTGATGTTGCTCACATCAGATTTGCTTGGATGTGTTTATGAAACAGAATCTTTTGCCCTCGTTGGCGTTTGAATTGAATTGTTCCCTAGCAATTGTTAGTTACATTCATATAGGATAGAGAGGGCCTGGTATAGTTTGGTACTGAAGATTTTAAGAAATGCTTTCTGCTACTAGACCGCAACTGCATCTTTGACATTCTAATTTTCCAGGAAAAATTAAAACAAAAGGATAAACATAAAGTACAATAAACTCATGAGTACCTTATATCCATTCGATCCACTCAAACTTGTTGTACTATCAGTCTGATACCATTGGCCTCTTTTACTGTCAAGGAAAGGAAATAATAATCCCGAAGAGGTGATGGACCCAAAAAGCAACCCGAAGTTTACAACATGGGGAACAATCATACCCAAACCAACAAATGATGCAGAAAAATCAAAATAGAATCTGTAAGTGTAAAAAAGTATGTATTAGGTTTTTGAATAATATATACTACCTCCGATCGTTTATATATGACGCCGGTTAGCTCTAAATTGAGCAGTTCAACGTCATGTATTAATGGATGGAGGGAGTGTGTAATTACCGATATGTTCAATAAGAGAGTTGTGCTATGGTGCTTGGAAAGGTGTGCCAATGGGTACCAAAATATTCTCTTGAATTTGTTACCTAAGGTAAAAACTTACGACACACAAGTTATGATCACCAGTACTTCTTAAAAGGTGGTAAAACAAACTCTAAACCTTAATTGTGAAAAAAAGAAACTCTAAAACTCAATAGTACAGGATACAGAACACATGAGCTTTGACCATTTCAAATCACTGTCTTCAATTATAATATGGTGTTACCTCGAGATAAAAAATACTTTGTGAACTTTCAACATAAGCACTATTTTACTACTAAAGTGTATTTTTCATGTCTTAGGTATTGCAAAAGGGTGACATTCATCCCTCATGTTTCATTTGGTCCAAATCAACCGCTTAACTATTTGAACTAGTGCATTTTTCATCCTCGCTTTAGTTTAACAATGATTGATTATCATAGAATAGCAATTTAGACCATACAATCATCTTGCTAATACTTCAGAGATCTTATCTTGAGTCAATATCTATAATAATCGAGTGTGAATAGGCTTCATTAACATTTTTAGAAAAAAATTACAAAGTATCCAATTTAGTGAATTTACTAAAACTTTCTGAGCTTTATATTTTCAACATAGCATATTGCATCCATAGGCGGTGATTACTAATTACTCAAATGGTTATGTGGCATAAATCGTTAGTAGATTTCATTAAACCATTGTTAAACTGTAAGATGGATTATAAATGCACCAAATTACTTAGTTAAGGGATTGATGTGCACCAAATGAAACATAAAAGTAGAATATCACACTTTTGCAATACCTGAGTGATGAAAAATACATTTTTCCCTAATATATATCTACAAAATATATAAGATCATGAAAGTGCTTTTCAGCATGATTCTACACCTATATTTTTTTTTTGTTTCCAAATCAAATATCTATTTTTGAAAGATCATGTCCAAGGTTTAAAAAGTTTGGTCTTATTTTCGTCGATGTGCCAAATACTATGACCCGAAGTCGTAAATGATATATGGTGGTCACTTCTTGAAATGGCTTTGTATGGAGAACAATATTTGTCAAGGAAATGTTCGAGATAGATTTCCCACCTATGCTTATATAGGTCTAGTCCAAACATTGGAAAGGAATCAAATCCACAATGTTCGCCTCCAGTATAGAACCATTTGAACATAGACCAAGAAAAGCTTCCAAGAAACGTTTTGAATATTGCTGCAACCTGCAACTTGAACAGATGAGGAACATTACTGTGATATACCGGAACAAGATATAAGTCCCATGAATTTAATTTGCCATTCACAAAGGACAGAACTTTACTTTGCCACATAAGCTCCTTGAGGGGTATGAAAACTATTGATAAGATGTGCCACGACAGAGCCTGTTGGAAAGGGCAATCTGTAATCGACAATCATAACCTATACATAGAAGAAATATCCAACAGTGAGTTGCACGGGCGACTGAACTAGAGATTAGCTAGTGTCCTGAGTAGTTCTTTTTTACCAGTCCTTCAAATAAATGAACTTGTACTGTTATGGTAAAGGGAGATACAAGGCCTTCTTTAGTTCGCTAAGTGAAAAACTGACGAAATGAAAATAGAATGTCGGAAGGGGTATTTGGATATTAATGAAAACCAGCTACATAACTCATCTGGAAATTGGTAGACGAATCTATTAAGTTATTCATCATTAGAGATTGTTTACTGCAGCACGATATTGTCTAATCATCACATAATTAGGTTCATTAGAATCATCTCTGATTTTACCTGAATGTTATGGAATGGATTTTGTCATTGGTCCACGATTAGTATTTTTATTAATTAGTGTTCAAACATCGGATGTGATGGATGAAAACTTTTTGGTGAAGGAACTAAAACAGTGCCAAGGGAAGTGTATCCATGTATGTATTTCAAATTGTCATGCTCCCTTGTTTTGCTGCATCAAAGTGGTTGAGTGGTTTCTGCTATTTGAATAGCACATATGAACATTAATTTCAAGTTTTCCATGATTTAAATGTTGCAAGATTCCAAAAAATCGTAGTGCGGAATGTTCAATCAAAGAAAACTGAAACATGAATGTAGTTATGGTCATGATGCAACTCGTAGATATACATTTTAAATTGCAATGTACCATACCGTGTGTATGTGCCATTGTTTTCATATTGGAGATTTGGACTGCATAAGTACCGAAAAGGGGGTGGGGAGGCATGCAAAGCTGCAAGAAAATTCAAGGCGGAAGGCGGAATTCAAGGTGGATGTGGAGGCGAAGGGAAAAATAGACTCGTCGAACACGACATGGCGAGAGATGCTGATGCAGGAAGTGGAGATGTCGAGGCATCCGCAACCATTATGGGAGGAGGGATAGCCTAGGAAAATAGCGGGTGCCGGATGTCCGAGACGCTGGTGCCATAGCGAGGAGGCAACGAGCAGGGCTTGGGCAGTGGCCAGAGTGGAGGACGGCAAGGTGTGTAGATTCTCGTCGCTATGGTAGTGAAGAATCACAAGCCGTGTCCGAAGGTCCTTGGCAGAAAAACTACAAGCGTCAAACTCGATTCAAAAAATACTGTCGTGGGTGAATTGACTAACGGAAAGTAAATTGCTGAGTTATTGAGGGTCCGATAAGGACGTTGTTGAGGGTAAAATTAGACACATGTGTCGATAAAATGGAGTGACCTCTAGAGGTGATGGTAATACAATTGCCCTTGCCTACTATAATAGAGGAGGTGGAGGGTGGTAGGCGTTGTAGCAGTATACCATCGGAGATTGACATATGCGAGGAGGCGTCGGTGTCCACCATCTAGCACGAGTTGTCCTTCATGGACATGTGCTGCAGGGTGGCTTTCGACGTCAAGGGAACGAGGGTCCCCTTAGTTAGTCACTCACAAACGGGGCCCACCAACTCTAGCAAAGTAGCTCGAGGCTTAACAAACCCAGGGGCATCATCGAAACAAGGGGGGACAGTTGACAAGACGACGTGACACAGGCAGTCACCCCATCTTCGTAAAAGCATTATGATTACGGGGATGACCAGGATGGCGTGCCTACGGGAGCCCATCAGGCCTCGAGCCTGACACTGGCGCTCCACTCAAGTGGCGTCAGCCACACTTGGGTTTGATGACGGGCTTGCTCGTGTGCAAAGAACCAGCCTGGCAAAGACATGAAGACGGGTCCCACTAACACCAAGTGGGGCCCATGAGATTACAGAATCCTGGCACCCTCGGCGGGACCCACAGCAAGTAGGAGGGGTAGCTACCCCTGCCACGACTGGAAGGGACACCTGATGCATCTGACAGGGGTCGCACAGTGTTGTGGGTGCCCCCCACAACATGCAATGTGTTCACACCCAAGGCGAACCGCCATAGGATAGCTATAAAAGGAAACATGTAGCCCTCAAGGGAAAGAGAGAACAAAAGGAAAGAGGGTCTAGAGCAGCTAAAAAAGAAGAGAACGGCTCCCGACAAGCACAAGTCGAACTCAAGACCAAACAAAACACACAGGATGTAAGGCTATTATCATCTAGGAGGCCCGAACCTGGCCAAATCCTTGAGTCTCAATTTTCCCATGTTTTCACTAACATCAACCGAACCAAACCACCAAATCCATCAATCCATCTCGCTTAGCACACGTACTTTCCCCTAGCCGAATCTCTAAATGGGGGTGTCTCCTATCCCCTTTTCTAGGTGAAATACCACCGACAGCTGACGTGCCAAGTAGGGGTATCTTGGTGTGTTCGAGTGAGATCTCTCACAATTCCCAGCTAGAAATCATGAACAACTACCTCCATCATCGTCGGACCTCAAATTAGGTATCTTAGGGGCGAAGGAAGTAGCGGGAGTAAAGCGCCCACATGATCTACGTGATTGACGGGGCGCATCCCTCATCCCCATTGTGGAGCTACAACCTCGGCGCCTCCACACATAAACACCCTGCTCTCTGCCTCTGACGGCACCACCGCTGCCGACGGTAGACTAGGGGCTTTTCACGAAGAAGCTGACAAGTGGTCGGACAAGGCGTCATGTCGCCAAGCCCGCGCTTGTCGCCGCCTCGACTTTCACAGCATTCCTGCAGAAGGAGCACTAGCCGCTGCGCAAGCTCTTCTCCGACATCCACCTATTGAGTCGGGGCTGGCACCCTAGGCTAGCGGTACATAGACGAGCTCACCAAACTGGTAGGGCGAGCACACCCCTAGGGTGCGCCCCTGGAAGTAGCGAGGCATCAACGGCGCAATGGCGTAGCCATTTGAGCTCTGCCCCACGAGCATCATCTCGCAAGACTCAGGTCATGGTCGCCTCCCCGCAAGGTTTTGTTAATGACCTCTGTAAGGTCATCAATCGGAGCTGTGCGGGGGAGGATGCTTGCGTCACCATTGAGAGAAGCCGGGACCGACACAAGGGCGCATCCCTCCCACAGGATCAGTCGATATCTGGGTCCACTGCCCAAGTGTCGGTGCTGCCAGCCCCTGGCCTGGAGGACGCCAACCCATTCGGCACCGAATGCTGATCATTCACTGCAGAACTAAGGAACATCACTTGGCCGGCCAAGTTCCACCCCTACATCCAAGAAAAGTATGATAACTCCATCAACCATGAGGAATTCTTCGAGATCTACATGACGGCCATCTAGGCCATTAGAGGAGGACCGAAGGTGCTGACGAATTACTTCCGCGTGGCGCTCTTTGGGACAGCGTGCTCGTGGCTGATGAACCTACCAGATGGATCAGTCCATTCTTGGGCCGAACTGAACTGGCAGTTCGTCTCCAACTTCGTCAAAACATACATGCTCCTCAGGGCGGTGAGTGACCTCCACAACGTCTTCTAGCACCCCAATGAGTCGCTCCGACAATACATCTAGTGCTTCAGGTAGGTTCAGAACACCATTCCTCATGTGTCTCCAGCTGTTGTGATTACAACTTTCCGGCAAGGCGTCAAAAACAAACGCCTTGTGGGCAAGTTTACCACACACGACGTCGAGTCGGTGGTAGAACTGTTCACGTTGGGGGACAAGGTAACCAAAGGGGCAAAGGCCCAAGACTTGATTGCCCCGGCACCTGCCTCAAACGGAGGGAAGCCCGCTGCGACCCAGGGGATCATGGTGGCAAGGAGAACAAAAGGAAGGCGGTGGTAGCCTTTGGCCCTGCTGGCCAAAGTCGTCCCCTGGTCCATCCCGGCAAGTCTGCCAACAAGAAGCAGTAGGAGTCAGTGAAGGACGCCAAGAAGTGGTGTGAGATCCACAAGACCCATCGTCATGACCTCACCGACTGCCGAGCGGTGAAGGACCTCACTAAGCACATTCAATGAGGTTGGGAAGAAAACCACAAGAAGGAAGCTGACAATGGGCCACCCGACGATGGGGGGGCTCAGTTATCAGGAGCCCCATCAAGCTGTCGCCACCATATTCGGTGGAGCCACCACGCCACCTTCCCGAAGGAAGACCAAGCTCCTTTGGTAGGAGGTGTGCACAACCATCCCTCCATCGGAGGCTTCTCAGCTACTGCGTTGGTCGGGTATCCCACTCACGTTCGACTACAACGACCACCCTGACAATGTATGGTGGTGACCTCCACCATCTGCAACCCGGCGGTGGCTAGGGTCCTAGTAGACAGAGGCGTGGGTTTAAACCTGCTCGCCACATGAGTCATCTGCCTCATCCAAGTCGACTAAAGGCACATCCTGCCATCCCATCCTTCTATGGGGTGACCAAGGGGAAGACGACGCCCATCGGCAAGATTGATCTACTGGTCACCTTGGGGGAAAAGACAACTTCCGTATGGAGAAGATCGCCTTCGACCTCACCGATTTCTACCTACCGTAAAATACCATCATGGGGCACCTGGCTCTCGCCAAGTTCATAGCCGTTGTGCACTATGCATACACGACCCTGAAGATCCTGGGACCCCATGGCGTCATCATGGTGAAGGCCGACGTAATGGGATCTGTCTTCTGCGTAGAGAAACTCTATGAGACTCTCTCTGCTGAGGCAACCACGGCCGAGCGTCCGGGATGTGATCCCCATTCTCCTGTGAAGTAGCGCATCATCCCGGGCAAAGACGACCAGCCCTGAGAACTTTAGGTCGGGGCTCCTCGAATTAGCTTGTCGAGACAATCACTAGCCTCAACATAAAATGAAGATATGCTTGTGTCACTCTGATCCTTACCTTGACTCAAAAAGGTTGCGATGGTAGCTTGAACAAGATGCATGTGACATCAAGCCCAAAAGGAGACTCCAACAGGCCCCACGCCGCTATCCATAGTGGTGTGTGCTGCCTCTGAAGACCCACATGCTGGCAACCTTGGTGTCGAGAGGACGGCTCCTCTGTCCATGAGGGGGGCCTCCTCACTTTGTGAAAACCTCAAATAGGTCATGTAACATTGGTAACGGACTCACAAAGCCCATTACAAACTATGTCAACGGTAACGGGAATTGGTTATGCCCATTACAAATAAGCCCAGCAAGCCATTTCCGACCTGACCACTATAACATTAGTAATGGGCCATGTTAACTAGTAATGGACCACATTCGAAGCCCGTTACCTTATTTGGAGTCCGGACCCATAATTTTACTTCAATCCAATTACGAATGCGTTGGCGTCCGCGTCTGCATCTCTTTTCTTGCATCCCCTCCCGGCCTCCCCCGCACCCCCCAGCCCCGCATCCGCCCCCTCTCTCTCTTTCTCCCGTCGCTCTCCCTCCTTCCTCTACTTCGGTGCTCCGCTGCTTCGCCGCCATGCCCCTCACCCCGCTCCCCTCTTCCTCCACCGCTCCAGCCACGACCTCGTCATCCCCTCACCTTCCCTTCCCTCACAAGTCATCCTCCTCTCGTGGGGCGCATCTAGGGTTTTGCCGCAGCCCTCTCGCGCGCGTCGCCGGGGAGGAGGCCCTCTCGCTACCGCTCGCAGCCACGTGCCCACGTCCTCTCCACTCCCGTAGTGCCTTCTATCTCCACTCTAGCAGCCCCCTCACTCACTCCCCTTCCCACCTCTGCAGCGTCGATTCGTCGCCGTCGTCATCGAGCTCAACCTTCTACATCCGCTACGCATCGATTCCTCATCCCTAGGTGCAGATTGAGTGTCACTGGGCCTCGATCTGTCTTCTCCAGGCGCAGATCGAGCATCGGCGTCGATTCCTCCTCCCCGGCCACAGATCGAGCGTTGTCAGGCCTTGATCTGGCGTCTCCAGGTGCAGATCGAACTTTGTCATGTTTTGCATATCCTTTTTTCTTGACTTGGTTTGCAGTTCGATTGTCTAAACTCATTGGTAGTCTGTATTAGGTCATCATAAGTATCTGGTGGGAGTGGAGAGTGGATGGCCGGAGATGATATGGACGAGGTGTCGGCTCATCTGCCCGTCTACAGGTAGTAATATTTGTTCCATGTGGCTATGTGAATGAGTAGGCAGAGAGATTCAAGACCATATCTATTCTTCTGCATAGATTATGTAACTTGATGTACTGGAATCTAGGATAAGGGTATTTGTTCTTTCTCGTGCCCTCTAAAAGCAGCGAAGTTCCGGCAATAGTCGTTGTTTTCTGAAAAAATCTCTCACATTGATTACCTAGTCTTGTGTGTTGCCACAAGAAGTAGTCGTTGTTTGGGAGTTGGATTCATGGAACTCATTGCACCAAATGTAGTTTGGTTATAGTGTTCTCATTGTTCACGAAACTAAATGTAGTTTGGTTATAGTGTTCTCATCATTTTATAGTATTCTGTTATAGTCCAAAATTGTTTTAGTGCTCTGGTTAGCTTATACATATCAGACATTCAGACTCTGGAATCTATTTTTGTTGTTCAAATAGCTTCAGGGTTCTAATTTCAGTGACTAGCAAATAATCTTGACTTTGTGCTAGTTACTGTGAGCTGTGGTGTGCAGACTGTGGTTGTTTAGCTAAAAATTGTCTTGAGTCATGTCTAAAACTGAAACTTATGTCTGGTTTATGTTTATAGTTGGAGTTGATGCGAGGAAGAACCAAGGTACGAGATGTTGAGACAACTCTACAGCCAAATGTAATGTAAGTGTTTCTCCAAAACTACTATTGCCTTGTAAGATTCATGTTCTAGCTGTCTCCTTCATATTTTAACAATGTTGCCTATTCTCAATGTGCGGGGTGGACCTCGAGTTCCACCTGACAATGCAGCAACAGCTACCTCGTCATCAACAACCGCCTCTGCAAGGTATATCCTATGCTCCAGCCCTGTGTGTCCTCCACTCTCTCCGTGATTTTGTTGTGCTATGTTCATTTCAGATCTCGATCTGATTGCCGCCGTAATGTTGGATCTAGGTTAGTCGCATTGTAGCCTGAATGGGCATGAATGCACAGCCTTACTGCTAGAGATTTGCAATGATCCAGTTTAGCTGTTAGAATACAATTTATTTTTCTACTCTTTAGCATTAGCAGTGCTTTGATTGTCAGTAAGATATCAATAATGTGATTTATTTACAGGTTCCTCATGTGAATCACACTGAATAGCAGCTCATTCATTTATCTGAGGATGGATTTGTAAGTCCAAATATTTCTTAATGCACCTGCATGTGATGTTTTGTGATTTCCTATTTAATGTTTAAGCGCTCTGCTAGTTTATGCTATTACACCTTGATACAACTCAAATATTAGGATTTTGTGGATAGTGATTTCTAGTTTATTGTCCATCTTAATCTGTAGGCCAGTCATATCAATTGGGCTTAGTTGTTATCTTTGTTTACTTTATGCAGTATAGTATAATTCCTTTTTTAAAAAGGATATTTTCATGGTTCCCCTAATCAATATTGGAAGACCAAATCAAATTAATGTCAACTCCAGAGAGCAAGTTATGCCCTAGCCAATATATGTTTTGAAGGCTTATTTCTAATTTCAGTATGATATATGTACTGCAACTTCTTGTACTGTATGACCACTGAATGCTAATGGACATTGCATAAATAACTGCAAGTGTTATACTTACAGTGAGCTTAGCCAAGCATTCAGTGTGCATCAACCTGAAATTGAATCAGATCTGCTACTACAAGAAGTAAAAGATTTTTGTTCTCCTTTGCCATCAGTTTATTGCTTTAACATTTGCCTGTTTTCATGTTATAGGTTGTTTCATGTTCAAACAGTTACTGAATCTGTGGAAAGTGGTATGTTGAGTCATGTCTAAAACTGAAACTTATGTCTAAAACTGTCACTCTTGTTACATAAATGATTACAATGTTAGAGAACTTGAAGATTTCCTCATGTACTATTTTGTGATCAGTTTATGCAGAGTTCAAGAAAAATATTGGTTCCAAACTAAGATCATATGAACAGATGTATTATATTTTATGAATATAGATGTATGAACAGATGTATCTGTGTGTAAAGTTGAGATTTGATTGTAAACGTGTGTATGTAAATAAAGGGAAAAATAGCATTTGCAAATTCTTTTTTTTGTTTTTTAAATTCACATTGGTAACGGGCATAGAATGCGCAGCCCGTTACAATTGTTCTGTTATTGGTAACGGGCATTACTACAATGCCGGTTACCAATGTCTTGTTATTGGTAATGGGAATATTGCCCGTTACCTTTGATGGGTTACTTGTAACGCTATATCGGTAACGGGCGTGATGCAGTGCTTTGTTGGCCTGGAACAACTCCTTGCTGGCAACATAGAGTTGTCTGGCCATCTGATAGGTGTCGTCCATGTGAGGTCGAGGAAGGTGTCCAAGACGAATACAAATAACCAACTGTGGAGGCAACAATCTACCCATTCGCACGTTGGATCGTCCCAGTTAGTAGGAACATGCCGATCGAGATGTGTGCCAGCAAGCCAAACTTGCAGCACATGGCACGAAAGAGCAATAACCAATAGTTGAAGTTGGAGTTCTTCAACTCGAGTATCATGGGGACGTGCGACTTGACAGAGACCATGGCATATTGACATAGGGCTGGAAGAAGGGAGGGACGACATCATTGCCGCCGCCGCCACCGCCGTCATGTGCCATCTTGGAGTCGAGCAGCCAGCGACACCCCAAAATTGCGTCGGCTACCAATTTCCCAGCATGAACGCCCAAAGTGCATCCATCGCTGGCTACTTTCGTGTAACACCCATGGCTCACCGGTGAGATCAATCCGGGAACGTGAGCATATGCAGCAGAAATCAAGAGGGGATAAGATCTCTAGACACCGGAGGAGGAAGATGAACTTCCCGTGTTCCTCGGTCTTCTTCTTTCTATCTCAATTTCTGTCTGTCTCTATTGAACACTGAGCTCCGCTTTGTACTCGTGGTCTTGGGCTTTAGCAAATGGGCTGGTTAGATGGGCTTCGTCTTTGGCAATTGGGCTAGACAGACTGGGCTTCTCTTGGGCCATATTGGGTCGTGACATTACCGCCCCCTCGAAACATAGCTTGGGGGTACTAATACTCGGATCCCACTGCATTCGAACTGACATCTCTTCTACTGCTGTTGTGCCATCTGAATTGTTCTTTATCTGCACCATAACATGGTTGGCAAGATTAGAGAAAGTGCTGAAACCCATGCAAAGCTAATCTGGATTAGGCACTATGGTAAGACCCTCTTGCACTTGGTCTTTATAACTCAAGTTGCTGTTCAGTTCTTCCAGGACTAAAATTGCATTTGATCCACCTAAGTCCTCTGCCTTGCCTATTCTGTATGATCCATAAAGCTCCAGGTTGTGTGCTATATTTGCATGATTTAGTGTAGCCTGACATAATATGTCCTCAAACACCTCATTTTGATCAAGCGTATCTGTCAGCTCTATCTTCTCATCACTTAGATAGTCTGCACACATGGTTTGGTCTTGCAATAAATCATCTTGTGTCTCCAGATCAGACACGATATGCTCATTCCACACCCTCTGACTAGAAGTTTCATCAAACACACAAGGGACAACACTCCCAACACCTTCTTGCCCAAATGCATGTAGCTCATGTATGGGCTCCTCATCCCAAATCACCTCCGGAAGAAGCATATCGTCACACAGCTCCTTTGCAACTTCCTTATCCCAAATCACATCTGACAGAGGCTTTTCCACGAATAACTCATCTGCATCCCAAACTTGATTCAGGTTGATTTTGCGCTCAAGATCAGTATTTGTACCTAGAGCTAACTGGTTCAGTAAATTGCCTTGGTCGAGCATGTATTGTAAGTCTTGCGCTTCCTCATCCCAGACCACGTCAAAAGATATTTCACCTTCCTCATTACCTGAACTATCCAACCTGCTGACCTCTTGAGGAATTTGATCGAACACTTGGTGCTCCTTTCCTTGCTGAGACATTGCAACAAACACATGGGGAACAAAACTCATATCAGCCTTGCTGCCCGCCGCCCCCCCCCCCCCCGACAGCTTATGTGCAACACCAGACGATGTTGATTCCATGGAAAGACGCTGCCCATCCCAATTCATCCTGTTCATTGGCTCCTTGCATTGCTGTGCAAAACCAGCCCCTTGACTCCTTGGCTGTTAGCTCGATCTGTGCCTTGCCAACATCACCAACTCTTTCAATTAGCAGATTCAAACTCTCCAACAACTGCTCCCAGTTCTCATTGTTGTGCTTCACTGATTCAGATATTTTATCGAACACAATGGAAGTCTGCACGGAATGGCTTACCACCGCTGCCAGAGTGGACGAGGTGGAGAGGATGTGAGCTCGGGGACGGCGAGCTCCAGGAGGTCCACCCGCACGAAGGATGAGGAGGCCGCTGCGTCGCCCACACGAAGGATGATGAGGCCGCTGCAGAAGGAACTCGGTGTCAACGCGCGCCCGTGAGGTCACCTAAATATGGCCCGAGAGAAGCCTAGTCTGTCTAGCCAAATTGCCAAAGACGAAGGCTATCTATCAAGCCCATTTGCTAAAGCCCAAGACCACGAGTACAAAGCGGAGCTCAGTGTTCCAACAGAGACAGACAGAAATTGAGATAGAAAGAAGAAGACCGAGGAACATGGGAAGTTCATCTTCCTCCTATGGTGTCCAGAAATCTTATGCCCTCTTGATTTCTATTGCATATGCTCGAGGTCCCGGATTGATCTCACCGGTGAGCCACGGGTGTTACATTTCACTGGCACCCCCGCTAGAAGCGGCCTCCATCATCTTCTCCGACAATGCCACCCGAGAGAAAAATCCTCTGCGCCGGCAGAATGAAAATGGGTTCATCAATAGCGGGACATCAACAGCAATCCTTGTATTAAATTTAGTTTGGTTTAGATTTCTTCTTGGTTCGCTGCCCCTTTGAAGCAGGTGAGATTTGGATCTGAGCTCCCGGCATAAGCTTCCCCCATTCGTGGACACGGCAGCCGTGCGATAACCTGCAGGTGTTCCCTGGCCTCTTCAGAACGGCAGCACCCTCCCTCGCCGGCGAGCTCGACTCGTGGGTCAGATCCCGTCGTTAAGCCATAAATAGATTCTGACGGCGGTCTGGAGGTCTGCATACGGGAGGGCTTGCATCCAAGCGAGCAGAGCTCTTGCTAGACAGAGTTGACGACAATCGATTCCTCAATTTTGAGCTCCAAAAGTGTTACAAAACCTCATTTTTGCAAGTGCACCAGATCAGGATCCCCTCAGGTACTCGATCTTATTCCCGCTGCAGATACTTGATTTTAAAAGTTGAACGATCTGGTAGTTTCTTCCTACTTTCCTAATTTCTCATGTTTCTTTTGCATGAACTGGTAAGGAAAAGATATGTTTACCAATGAGTTGATTACCGTTTGGAAAAAGTCTATATCACCCCCTCACCTATGAGAGGTAGACTACATAACTCCCAACCTATGAAACGGTCTGTATCACCCCTAAAATTTCCAAAACCGGTCAAATCACCTCCGTAGAGCAGTTTTGAAAAATCATAGTAAATCACAGAAAAGTCGTAAAATAGAAAATACAATTATATTGGACTTAGAATGAGTAGATCTACACAGTGAAAATATAATATGGTATGCTCTAGTACAATTTTTTTACAGCTATGACGAAAAGCATAGATCTAAAGCTGCAACAAAAAAAATAATAAGCGTATCATATTATATTTACATTGTGTAGATCTACTCATTCTAAGTCCAACGCAATTGGATTTTCCATTTTACGTTTTTTTTGTCATTTATTATGATTTTTCAAAACTGCTGTAGGCGGTAATTTGACTGATTTTGGAAAGTTCAGGGGTGATATAAACCGTTTAATAGGTTGGGAGTTATGTAGTCTACCCCTCATAGGTGAGGGGCTGATATAGACCTTTTCCATTGCCTTCCTTAGCTCAGCAGATTCGGTCACCTGAACAGCAGACAAGCATTAAGCACTAATCCCTAATTTTTATCATCAGTTTGCGAAACAAGAATGCTTTCTTATTTGCACCCTTGCAGATTGAAATCAGTTTGTCTTTGGTTGTGTCCACATGCGCACAATTTACGCTATTGTAAATTTGGGTAAATTGGTCATGTTTTTTAGTAACTTCACAACGCCATTTTGGTAAATTAATGATCTAATCTGGTAATTTGATGATGCCATTGTGGTAACCCATCATATAAGTTCTGGTACTTTACTGAAGGCATTGTAGTAAAATGGATTCTAGTAAACTATTTCTTAGAGCAACTCCAACAGCCTCTCTAACTCATTTTTCATCGGTAAAAAATAGAAAAAGTCGGCAAAACCCGATTCCAACAGTCTCGTTAAAATTCTCCCTCGCGATCTCCCTCGTCATTCCTCTCGGTTCGCTCGCGAACTTTGGCGAGCCCATTTGCCTCGGAATCCGGTCATTCGCGCGTCAATCGATCCCTCCTGCCCCCTGCCTCGCTCCAAATCTCGTCGTCAGCTCCTACACACCCTAAATGCGGTCACCGGAGGATGCCCAGTCAGGTTCCGCTGTGGCCCCAGCACGCCGCGGGACGAGGACCTCCGTCGTCGGCCCCTGCACAACCCAGACGCGGTCGCCGGAGGATGCCCAGTCAGGTTCCACCGCGGCCCCGGCACGGCGCGGGATGAGGACCTTCGCCCTAGCCCCAGCCGATGCTCGCCTCCACCGCCTCGAGCACGAGCTGGAGCTCCCACGCGACTTCCCGACCTTGCGCCCTCGCAGTGGCAGCCCTGCAGGTCTCCCGCTGCCCTGCTTTACCATTGTCGAGACCGCGGTGATGGAGGTGGAGGCCGTGGCGGTATGAGATGCCGGCATCAGCAAGCCCCTGCGTGGAGTCGCGAAGCTGCTGACCGGTGAGGGGGAGCCGTGTGCGCCGCAGGCTGCCAGTCCGCCATAGGGAAGAGCCGCGAGCTCCCGCGGGGAGCCGTGCCGCCGCTGACCTGCGTGGGAGAGCGGTGTGCGCTGCAAGCTACCAGTCCGCCGTCGCGCTTCCCCTCCCACCTGGCCTTCCCCGCGGGCGAGCGTCGGCCTGCCACCGGCACTCTTCACCGTCGCAAGGCGGCGTCCGACGGATGGAAGTTAACAGTCGCAGCTTCGCAGGGGATAAAAAAAGATGTGGACCGGCGGCGTTCGACGGATGGGAGTCGTCACGGTAAAAAAAAAAAGTGGACCCCACAGTTCGGATATGGATAGAAGAGAATAATTGAAGAGGCTGTTGGAAAACTCTATCATTTATGAAGTTTTCTATTTTTTAAAATCCTTGTACAACTTTAAATTTAGCTAAGATTATACAATAGCTGTTGGAGTTGCTCTTATACTCACATTTTATAGTAACTTAATCACACCATATTGATAAATGCCTTTGTGGTATTACTTAACTTGCCTTTCGACAGAGTGAAACCAAATATGTTACAGTGCTCTTATATAGTTATATATGGTAGTCTTGGGTATTTCTGTCATTTAATTCTTTTAAATTCTGGTTCTTTCAAATCATTGACATCAAAATGACGAAAACTTGTTGTGTTGTATGGCAATTTTGTCTGACAAATTTTGTGGCCCATATGTTTTACTGGTATATATAACTTCTAGCCACTATTATGGAGCTAGTTACAGCCCATTTGGCTTGCCAGGTTTACCAAACTAGTTAGTAACAAAAGTGGATTGGACCATCCATGATTAAATCTAATTTAGTTCCCTTTTTTCAGGTGATGAGGCTCCCTTGTCAAATGCAGTGGAGACTTGAATTCGACCACCAGTTCCAGTAATCCGGAGGTTCTAATGCCAGTATGCCACAGCACAACGGCATTAGGTCCAGAAGTGTAGAAGAAATTCTCCAGACACGATGAAGCTGAAGCCCAATCAAAGTTGCAATGATGACTGAATGTATGCAGCAAATCGTTACTCACAAATGCTCTGTCTGCGCACTGGTGAGCTAGTCACTAGTCAGTTCCATTTCTTTTTGCGTGCAGATGTATTCATCCAATTCATTCCTACTAATTTGATCACACTGAATGCAGGAAAAGGTACCTCAGTTTAGGACGGCTGCATGTTGGCACTGCGACTTAGAAAATACTTCCAAATACCGTACTTTCCCATCGCTGACCCCAGCTGTTCTTCTGCATGCTGATTCAGAGCTGATTATCTTTGTCAAAGCATATACAGAATACAGATGCTTAGAGTTTATTTTCACGTGCTTTTGTTTTTGTTAAATTTTGATGGACAAATGTATCAGTGTGTTATGTCGTAGGAGTAAATCTCAGTTTGTTGAGTGACAAATGTATCAGTGTGTTAGAGCATCTCCAAGAGACTGCTAATTTTACTCCGAATAACATTTTTAGGGGAAAAAAGAGAAAAAAGTTTCTCCAACAGACCACCTAAAAGTCCCCTAAAATATGGTAAAGACTTGTTTCCAACCGGCTGTAATTTTGTCAACCAGCGCAACTTCTCTTTTCCATCACTCCAGCGCGGGCCCACGTTCCTTGATAATCTATCCACCACTCGTGATATGGCAATATCTTCACCAGATACGCAGCGGGATACCGAGATCCCCTTCCTGGCGAGCGACGCCCCCCACCGCCCGCAACGCAGGGGTGCGCGCCGGGGCACCGGTGAAGAAGCAGGGCGGGCGGCGCGGCACGGCGCACCCCGGCGGTCCATGCTGCGGTGACCTCCTGGCGAGCGCGCATGCGGCGCCCCTGTAGAGGCCTGCGCGACGGTCTCCAGGTCGCGCGGCGCTACTGGTCAGGGACCCGTGCGGCGGCAGCTCCATGGCCAGGACGTGTGCAGCAGTGGCTCCATGGCAGCAGACCACCTGGCGAGGTTGCTCCTCCTCCTCCTCCCTTCCTTCTCCCTTCTCCTCCCTATGATTGAGGCATGGTCGCGTTAGGGTTAGGTTGGGCGAGGCGAGAAATGCGGCGTTGCGGGTGAGGCTGTTAATGGGAGCGCCTTTAGGGTAAATGGAGATTGTCACACTTCTTCTGCTGATTCGTGCCTCTAATGCGTGAGCCTTCCTTTGCTCCACCGATCCGAGTAGATGATTTGCATCTCCAACCTCTGCTTCCCTGATTCGTGTCCCGGTTGGTGCCCGCTGCTTCTATCCTGCCGATTCATGCCTCATCTCTGTTGCTCCATCCTCATGTTTGCACCCTCCCTTCACATCGACCAACACACCACACAAGCACCTTCTACCATTTCCTCTCTTTTTTACTCTGCATTGTTGTTTGAGCCTGCTTACCCTCTAGTTTCCCTGATCCACTCATGTGCCGATGTGCGAATCTAGATCAAATTTGGGAGCTGTGAGAAATTACCGGGTGGAGGATTCATTTCTGATGTCGATTCATTGTATTCACGAATCAGTTTTAATCTCTGTGTTTGAATTTCCTGTGAATTAATCAATCATTTGTTCTAGATGTTGATCTACATTTTCTGCAGTAATTGAGATGGTGTCGTGAGGAGCTTTATTCTGGAGTTGAGGGGGTGTCGTCAGGTTTGTAAGGATTTGTCTCCTGATTTTTTCTCCTTTGTCATTTTGTGCTGCTTGTTTGATTCGATGCATATTGTCGTATGGATTCCTGCATGTTCATGATTACAAGTGTTATTAGGGTGCACTAGTTTAGTAAATATTGAACCTAAGCAAACTGGTTAGGTTCTAGCACGTCCAACAAAGAATTTTTTGCCATGCCACAATTTAGGATTTGAGGTGGGATTGGAATTGAATTAATCAAGTATTTTAATATCTGAAATCAGATCTGTATGCTGGTGTTAAGTTTCATTAAGTTGATATTGAATGGTATAGTGGATAGTTTGAGGTGTGCTTTCGGATCATTAACCATGGTAGTACAGTCATCAGCATTGCACTGTAAGCCGTATTGTGACACAATGAGATGTAGTCTGAGTTTAGTGAAAGGTTCTAGTATACACCACCATTCTCTTTTTTCTTTGTCCCTATGTTTATGCATTGATTACACATGTGTTTGTCCCCTACTGCCATTTTCTCATTATAGCACACATTTTTTACTTAAAGCTAAGCAGATTATTGATCATTCATTTATCAATTTAGCAATTTATCTTAGGCAATTATTTTTAACTTCAGATTCTTAAGTAGGCAATAATTGGTTTTGGTAGGCACTATTCATTGTTATAAGCAATCACCTTTAGTGCTATAGTCTTACAAACATGCATCAAAATGATAATATTGTAGTCCCCTTGGCGCTCACTAAAACTGAGTATCTACATTAACCATTTGGTACTAAGTCATTTAAATTAATTGACTCAGCAACTTAACATTTTGATTCAACTAATTTAATTGTCGATCACCACTAATTTTTTACATTGAACCATGCCTGTAAAATAATGTTATTTATTAGGAAAAGATGCCACTGAGATAGGCAAACCAATATACTTTAGTAGACAACAATATGGTTCTGAATTAGCAAGAATATGGTTATATGCTCTGCATTCATTCTATATATATTAGACAAAAATATTGTTCTACTAGGTTCTTGCTTCAGTCAATTTATATTTCTATTACTAAATGTAATCAGCCATGGTGATATTTTAATACTGATATTAATTGCACTTGCTATTCTTTCACTCATCTATTCTTACTTTTTCTTGATTGAAGCCTCAGACTTTCTCTAATCTTTGTAGCTCAGTAAATTATTTCTCTGATTTGGTCTCCAGCCACACACTTGTGTTGTTTTTCTATTTCAGTTCATGCATGTAAGCAACACATGAGGTGTGGCTTTGCTTATCAGGTATATATGTGTTGTTGTTTTCAGTAAATACTGATCCAAGTTATGAATTATACCTAAGCACTCTCTATTATGAACTCTGCTACACAATAGCTCTAATTAGCTCTATACTAAAAAGTATAAAAAAGATGGCTTGAGTAGGATTCACTCACTCCCGTACATTAGTGGCATGTGTTGGATTGTCCGATATTTGCATAACATTTCCCTTAATGAAGTGTTTCTGTGTTCCAATTATCATGTGCCCATTCTAATTTATTTAAGCTGATGAGCATCATACTGCAAAGAATGATTTATGAGCTTAGTTGAAATAATCAAAATTTGAGTATTATCATTTGATCTTAAACTATGCATGCCATTTTATTGTCTCTCTGTAGAACTGGTTCCGTAAACAATTACATAGCTCACATCATACAATTTTTCTTTATCAATCGAGCAAAACAATGCAAGTGTCAAGCGATTTTTGATGACCCATTTCATTGAGTGATTGTTAATTATTAGCATATGCAAGCTAGTGCTTCACCTCATCAGGTTACTCTTACTGTGCTTACTATTTTGGACAGGTAGCTAGCAATTCATTTTTTCGATAGTTTCATGCTGCCTAACACCATTGGCGTAACAGAGTATATTTGCTAGGGATTTCGATTGCGAGGCCAATTTTATGATAGGGTCATATGATTTACTTATTTCAGAGTTCTGAAGTCATAAATGCAGTGTATGTTGAGAGGCTAGTATGTGAGAATTCCGTGCATTTAGGGTTACGAGTGCTTGTTATGGCAGTTTTCTAGATGGTCAACGTGTACTATCCTTTATACGAGTGTGCTTAGCCATACTATTTTTTTAGTGGTGTCTGGATTGCTAGTATATGTACTTCTGTAGCATGCTTTTATTTATATTTTCCATCCTCAAATAACCATGTTATATGAACCTAGTCTTCGACACAATGGATCTCGATGAAATGCATTTGGTGCAGACAACAATTTCACTCTTTTCCCTCATATTTGAATCTAATCAGAGTAGACAATGGCTCCAGCATCAATATGAACATCTTAGTCACATGGAAACACAAGGTGATTGTTTCAGCTTACTGCCACCTTTATCTCTTTGATTATTGTTCACTTCAGTTCAATTTAGCATTTATGGGTTCTGATATGTTTTTGTGCCCACACTCGACCCTTTCTTCTTTCATCTCAAACAATCATCTCACTCGACTTCCCAAGAATCATTCTTTCAAGCTTGACATACATCGATTTGTGTCTTCAAAGGTCACCAGGTAAAATATTCTGGTCCACGAAATTCCATTCTTTAATCTTTTCGGTTCATTTAGGTAGTATAGCTCATCATATCTGTCATCTTAATATGTAGAGTACATCGATTTTTTACTGGCAAACCAGCAATATTCTGATTCACAAAATTCTTTTTTTACCCTTTTTTGTTCATTAGGCAATATAGATCATCATATCTACCAGCTTCATATATAGAGTACATCAATTTTTTACTAGCAAACCAGCAATACTATGATTCATGAAATTTGCTTTTATCTTTTTCTTTCATGTAGGCAGTGTAGAACATCATATCTACCAGCTTATTCAGTTTAACAGTCGGAAAAATAAATAAAATGAAGGCATGATAATATACTTCTCTAGCCAACTATGTATGCATATAACCCATAATATACTGTACCTAGTGGCAGTTTACCAGCCAGAAAAAATAAAAACATACAGGCATGTTAGCATACTAATCTAGGCATCTAGCCAACTATATAATGTTGCACCCCCCCTCTGTTTCCAGAAATAACCATACCTTTTTCTTTTTCTTTGCCTTTCCTGCAGTAGTGTGCCCACTAACTATATATGTTGCTTCTTCGGTTTTTGCAGACTTGCAAGTGAAAATATAGGTAGCTAGGGGGTGGGAGAGACAAGATTTGTGCAGATTGACAGTGAAGCAAATCTACATATGCTAACAGCCGTTACCGGGACTCCGCTACAGCAAGTCCAAATCATGCAGGCAACAAAACCAATTTTATCTGTGATGTGTGTATGCACCGATTGGCAATCCTGGATCTAGAACCTAATCTGTATGTGAAGTGAACTGTACTACCTTTCCATGGGTTTCATCTCGGTTGTTCCTCGTTCAGTGAGCAAGCTATGTGGCTTTAAGTAATGCTAATTTGCTCCTATATTTGTCCTAAATTGCTTCCGAGTTTATTCTGATATGTGTTTAGCTTTTAACAAAATTGCTTGGTAAAAAAATAGGATCAAAATATATTGAAGTGAGATCTTTTTGCAAAGGTTTTACTGAGACGAACATGATGGTAAAATCGGATTTTGGTTTTTGATGCTTGATTGGAAAGATACGTATTTTTAACTAGCAAGCTTTTCTTTTTTTTTAATCGGAAGTGGTGGGGTTAAGTTATGTCTGTACGCGTTAAAAGGAAAATAGCAGAAGCGCCAGATAGTAGTGCGGATGGACATTAATTTCACTTTCTAAAAGAAGGGGTGGCTGTCCTAAAGACTATTTTACAGCCGGCTGTAAATTAGTCTTGTCCCTAAAATATTAGGGGTGCGAAAAAATACCGCCTCGTCCCGCATATATTCGCGACTCGCGAGCTTCCCCAATCCTCCCCGCACGCCTTTTTTTGCCCTGGCGCGCGCACCAACGCCAGCCGTTGTGTAGTGGCCGCCTTGCAGGGCCAACCTGTTGCGCCGCCCCCGGCCGTCGCCCCAAGCGGGTGTCATCTTCTCAGCTACGACGTCCACCCTATCCCGATGCAGTTCGCTCCCAGCAGAATCACCGACGAGAAATAACTGTCGTTGCGGCTCTTGACGGAGAGCAAGTGCCCGCGGCCCTGGACGGAGCCACACCAAGCGAGGGGTTGATGAGGCTGCTGCCCCTGCTGCCGCTGGGCACCGACGAATATCCTGGTTGGCTCAGCTTGGGGCAGCCGGATTGGGATCTCATCTCTGGAGCGACGCCCATGGGCCATGGAAGCAGAGAGAATCAAGCACAGCATGAAGAAGAATGGGTGGCCACTGGCCAGTGGAGCAACTGAGCAGGAGCAAGCCAGCAGGTGCACGTGGGTTGGTCTGGACCGCTGGAGCCTGGAGGGACCGAACGAGGAAATATCCTTGAGACCTTGACAACATATTACAGTTCTTAGTAGAGATAGAAACTGCAGGAAGGTCCTTGATGCTAGTGAGAAGGATATAAATGAAATAAAAAATTGCATTAGGGGTGACATAGGATGATGATGTGGTTTGTTTAGAAATATTGGGGACTAGTTATTAGCAATCTGCAGTGGGTTGATTTGTTTTTGGGGAAAGAAACTTTTTTAGTAGCCCCCAATACATGATTTTTGGGGGTAAAATTTTTACATTCTCTTGTAGATGCTCTTACATCGTAAATCTCAGAACGACACGCAAATAGAAGTCATCATTTCGGATATAATGTGATGCCATTTTTGCGGTGAATCTTTTCCATCCATCCATTCGAATAACAAACACATGGAAACACCTTATTGTTGTAAATCATCGTCCTAACTACCGTCTCGAGCTATGGAGTTCACGTAACTATATATATCACATAGTCAATTACTGACTCGTCACTAAATTCCCATACTAATTATCGTTTTGAGCCATTCATATTGCATTAACTCATCCTTATTATCATCTCAAGAATTTCAAATTCCCATAAACATTTTGTTGGTAAATTTGACTCACCAATATAGTAACTGGTTCAAATTGTGGTAACTCACACTACAGTAAACCTGAAAGATGCCGAGTGTCGCGGAAGACGCCGAGTGTTTTCCGTCGGGCACTCGGCATCTAGCCTTATTCGCCGAGTGCACACGAAAAGCGTCTTCAATCTTCATGACGCTCGGCGTTTAGCCGTATTCGCTGAGTGTCAGACACAAAACACTCGGCGTTATTTATTCACCGAGTGTCCTAGTTAGACACTCGGCATCTACCAAGTGTACGCAAGTGTCTGGGCCAGCCAGACACTCGGTGTACACTTGGTAGATGTCGAGTGTCTAACTAGGACACTCGGCAAAATTTGAATTTTTTCTTGCTCTTGTCTTCAAACTTTTTCTTTAGTTATCATACAGTACTAGGTATTCCATACTAAAATTTGATACATTTCTCGATCTATTTGCGATATTTAACCTATTGATTTCATTTAAAGGAATTTTTTTGAATAAGTCAATTTTAACGGGAAGTGATACAATAATACTATAAAAATAGTTAAAAAATGTTATTCATGATACTTAGTCTATTTTGAGACCTTGTTCCTTAAATCAGAGGAAATTTTACACGTCTTGTTCAATAAACATGATAATGAGGTTGTGGCCAAATTGTTTTTAAATTTAAAAAAATCAAAATGAAGTCGAAAAATCGTGAGATTTATCAAGATGTCATGATATCATATATGAAGGCTGTGGCAAAATTTTGAAAGGTTTTGAACATTTTGTCAAATACGATGTTTAAAAATCGTAGCATCTCACAGGAAGAATCTGAAAGTTGAGCAGGATTCAAGAAGATTCTGAGTCAAAGTGATGATCAAATTATGATTTGACTACAAAAATATTTGAATGGGCAAAAGAGAAGCAATTTTGCTTCATGTGAATTTTTGGCAATTTTTCATAGTCGTTTGATAATTTCAATGTATTAAGTGCCATTATATTATTTTCATGGATAAAATTAAATTTCAGCTATAGCCATAAATTAAAAAATTATATGAGTATATCATGATAAATACATATTGTTAAGTGAATTTAACAAGGTAATTGTTATGAATTTAAAAGAATACATATGGAAAAGAAAATGAAGAAAAAAAAAGAAAATCGCAAATCTTTGCCTAGTGTCTAATAAAACACTCGGCGAAAAAACTAGTTGCCGAATGTTTAATGCAACACTCGGTGAATGCTCCAGGTCATCGACCCTTTATGTTGACTCCTCTCCCATTGGCCCATTCCCACCCGCACTCTCCCCCTCTCTTATTTTATTACCCCTCTCTCTCCCTCCCTTTCACTTCTCTCTGCCTCCGGCCACCACCGATTCCGACACCCCTCCCATCCCTTGTGGCTGTCAGTGCCCCCCTCCCCCCTTCCCCTCCTTCTCCAGCCGTAGCCACAGCCACCGGCGCCCACGATGCGACCTCGAGCGCGGCCGGCGCGAGCCACCAGCATAGCGCAACCTCGACCACGGATGGTGAGACCACGAGGGCCACCAGCGTGGCGTGCCGACCCCACCGCCTGATCCGCGCTCGCGCCGACCTCCTGCCACCGGATCCGCTCGAGCTCCACCACTCTGGCGCTCCTTCCCTCTTTCCACACACACTTCCGGTTCCGGCGCCCCTCCCCTCTCCTACGGCCGTCGGTGCCCGCCCCCTCCCTCTTCCCTCCTTCTCCAGACCCATCCACTACCGCCGGTGCCCACGGCGCGACCTCGACCCTCCCTTTGTCAACGAGCTCACCGGCGGCCAAAGGAGTTGGGACCCCACGGCAGCGGGCCTCATAGCGGTAGAGATCTAGCGCGGTGCGGAGGATGACGTGACATTGGAGATCCACTGCGGAGGTCGAGGATGTGGTGGCGGCGCCGGCGTGGGTGGTGTGGGCGCCGGAGGTGGTTGTGGGCTTGTGGCATTTTTTTTGGAAAATGTTCACCAAGTGTTAATTTGGGCACTCGACATTTGTTTGTCTAGTGTTCGACACAAAACACTCAGTAAAGACCGCTTCGCCGAGTACGTATACGCTCAGTGGTCGTTGCCGAGTGTGACACTCGGGAAAGTATTCGCCGAGTGTTTTCGCCCTTCGCCGAGTGTTTTGGACACTCAGCGACTTTGAGGATTAATGTAGTGTCACTAATATGATATAGTAACTTTATTCTCGTAAGTATTCTAGTAGCCGGTTCCTCAAAATGTCGTACGTGTATATGACGACCTTTTTTAGCAAATTAACAAACGTAAATATACACGTACGACACTTGCGCGGACAACGAGTCAACCACACCTGCATGCACAGGGCTGCGCTGCTAGGAAATTGCGAGAAACTACCTACATGAATGTGTTGTTTCGTGCTAATGATGGATGCGAAGCCAGCAATGCATGTCACAACGTGAACCAGAATTACCGAAATCACCGTGGGATTTGTTGCACGTTTACGCTGTGTAAATGAGCCTGCGCACTACACGGAGAGTTTGCTAGCCTCGGCTTGCTAGCAGCATGCTCAACCTGGGCCGAGCCGAGCTGCATAATTAATTACTGCCGATCAAGGTTAAGGAGGACAATCACTGCGGAACGCGTTCCCTGGTGCGGGTCTGAATGCACTCGGCTGGTGCGTCTGTTGGCCCGGAAAAGCTCTAATACAACTATACAGTGCATCGAGTATATATGGAAAAGCTCTAAACAACTATACATTCTCTAATACCATTAGGCTTCGGTGTCAAAATATGAGTATCACGAGTTTTCTGGCCAGTGTATATTTCATTTTGAAAGGTTGGGGTCGTAATATATAGAGCATGATGATACTCTCCGTTTTTAAATATATGATATTTATGATAGGTATTCAATTAAAACAAAACAAACTAGGACATCCTAAATGTCATATATTTGAAAATGAAGGAGTAGAAAACCCAGCAGATGACGGAATGCAAGCCTACTCACTTTCATGAGAGTTCTAACCGACACGTTGGCAGTTGATGTCTGAACTCCTTTTTCAAATAGGGCTTTTCAGGCGATATAAGCCTCATCGTTCCATCAATTTCGATTGAATGTTCATTAAAAACAAAACACTACTGAGGATTAGTATATATGCTTAGATTCATAAAAGGGATGAGTCTGTATACATGTATGTGGTGCACTACCAGAAACGGGGAGGTTCCGGACGGTGGGGGAGGTTCCTGATGGTGCGAAGCGGGCCGACAGGAGCCCAGTAGGAAAAGCTCGAAGGCCCCGTATCGCACCAAGTCGTCCTACTGAATAAAAAAAATGTCAGGAACCAACCCAACCCTATCCTCGGTTCCTCACATACCCAGGCAGCAGCCTGCCGCTTGCCTCCTGGGATTCCCCAGCCTTCGCGGCTCCGCCGCTGCCGTCGCGTCCTATCTCGCTCGTTACATGTTCTTGTATTCAACGTGATTTTGTGATATAGCCTAGCTCCACCTTTGTTTTTCAAATTGTCTCTTAAATGAAATGTATATATATTTCATGAAGAATGTAATGCAGCTTAACATACTGTCGTCAGACAAATGTAGCTTTTAGCCCCTTGTAACATATGTACATATCTATATAATTCGATCAAGGACAACCCGACACCCGCATCGCTCTCCCCCCGGGCGGCTCGGGTGGTACCTGACCCTAGCCGCCGCCACCACACTCCCCCCTCCATCCCGCCCTCGCCGTCGCCGGAGGGGCCCGCCGGAAGTCCGACCGACCCCTAGGACGGCGGCGGCGGGGCTATCGAGGCCGGATTTGGCCGGGCGCCGGTCGGGGTGGGGGGAGGCGCACGACGGGCGGCCTGGTGGGCAGCGGCGGCGGCGGCGGCCGCGGCGTTTGGAGGCGAGGCGCGGCTCGCGCGGTTGGCCACGGCCACGGCTCAGGTGTGACGGCGGCGGGTGCCGGAGGCGGGAGGCGCGGCGAGATGGCGCGGCTCGCGTCTGGGCGCGCGGGGCTGGTTGTGGCTCGCCATCCGCGGTAGGTGGTGCGGCGGCGGCGGTGGCGGTTTCCGGCGACGAGTCTGGTGGTCTTTGGCGTCGGCGGGCCAGTTCCATGGGAGAAGAAGATAGTGGACGGGCTCCTCAGATCCGGGTCGTGGCCTGCGTCAAGGTGGGCAACGGAGGAGGCTTGCTGATGGGTGCCGGTTCTTGGAGCCTACCTTGCTCGGACTAAGTTCCGGGGAAGGGTTTGGTTTTTTGTGGCCGCTCCCGAGGTGAGTTCGGCGGTGGCCAATGGCGGTTGGCGGCCTAGACCGACCTCTCGCTCTCGTGTGTGTGGACCTATCTCGTGGCCTAAGTGCAGCGGGGGTTCGCTGGTGTGCAGCGTGGTGACGGTGGCGGTTGGTGGTTGTTGCAGGCTACTTTCATCCTTCGGCGTCCCTTTGGGAAGATCTGGGCCTTTCCAGTCGGTGTCGGTCTGCCGGCGTGCAGAGTTGAGTGTCGCGACTCTCGTGTCGTTGGTCGTCGGTATGGTCGAGGGGAGCCTAAGTGCTCGCCCCTCACGCTACTGACGGCCCGTGGCTAGTGTTGCGGCTCAACTTTTTCTTCGTCGTCGGGTTGGCATGGGACGGAGCTTCAGGTGAAAGCTTTACCCGGCTTTGGTGTCGGTGTCAACAACGACGGCGTCTTTGGGTGTCGTGAACCTTCTTGGAGGCGTTGTTGGGTTGCTTCCTGCTTGGTTTTGATTTTCCAGGTGAAAACCTTTCTCTGGTCATCGGAGGAGCGATGACGGCGGCTTCGACGTCGTTTCCTTCTTGAAGGCGTCGCTTTGGAAATCATGACCTGCTTCACCTGTGAAGGAATGGCTAGGCGGGTGTTTGAAGAGTTGAAGTCTGATGGAGAAGAGGATTCAAGCTTAGTCTTCTTTTTTCTTTATCTCAGTGTTTTTTCTTCTTCTTTATTTCTTCTCCTCAGTGCGAGGTTTAAAGTCTAAGAACTCTGATTTCGTGTAACCTTTGGTCGTATATATCCACTTGTGGATATAGATGCTGGATTTTAATCCTTAATCTAAAATATAATTCGATCATATCGCTTTCAACGCTTAACATATATTATCATCAGAGTAATGCACCTTTAGCACCTTTTTCTATTAAACAGATATATTATTGAGAGTGTTAACAATTTAACATATCCAAAGGACTCCTGCCAAAGCGATGCACATTGGTTGTGACGAGTGCAAATATAATACAATAGAGATCTGTTCAATGGAAAATAATAAATTACCTGCATCAGCGGCAGCATCAACGTTATCGCCACCAGACCGGTGAGGAAAAGGAATAGCACATATTTTCCTGTCGGTACATGGTCGATAATGTCTGCTGCATCAGGATGATCACTGAGAGCATTTGCCACTTGAGAATTCATTGCAATAATGTAATTTGGCAACCCACCTAGAAGAAAGGTGAAGACTTAATCAAACACCAAAGAAAAAAATGGTTGGAGTTAACACCATAAATCTAGCACGGCCTTACCTGAGATTGCCATGTTCACGCAGGTAATGACGCAGGTCTGGAGGAATATGTTCTCCTGGCGCGTGAACGGCGCTGCAGCGATGCCATAGCGCCGCAGCATGCTGACAAGGCTCTTTACGGAAAAGTAACTGAGGACGTTGGCAGCCATGTTGAGAGCCCCTACGACGCCGATGGTCATGTAGATCCGCAGTGTGACCAGAGAGAAGACGGTCGCGAGCACCACCGCGATGGCAATGGAACGCAGCGTCACCTGCTCCCAGAACGAAGGGTATGGCTGCCCCTCGAACACCCGTTCCACTGAAGGCGAGGACTCTTGAATTGTTGCATCCATGATGAGCTGTGCCTGCTTGTTCCAGCTCGCGGTCTCCCTAGCGTGTGATCTGATTCTTGATGGGAGAAGTTTCTGTAGGGAGGGTTGCAAGGGGTTGGGAGTGTTGAGAGGTTGGGAGGATGTATAGCGTGGTGAGGAGTAAAAATAGATTGCATAGCAGATATTAGTTGGGGCTGGTAGCTTTCCCGGATTGTTACAAACCGCATCTTCATAGCATGTGAAACGGACACAGAACGCAGAGCTGAGAGCAGAGAAGGGGCGAGCAGAAAGTTTCTGGTAAAGGCAGGTCCACGTGTATATGTGGCCGCATGGCCTATCTCGACTGGTCATTTCTCACGTGATGTCCATCTAACCGTTTTCACCTACTACTCATGATTTCATCACTTATTCATGATTTAGCTTACCTATGATTTCAAAATGAAGGGTTTAGAACACTGGCAGATCTATGTTGGGCGAGCTGGGGCGGCTGCTCCAGCTAAAGTTGGGATTGCACAAGTCTATCCCTTTCTCCTCGCTCTGGCATGAGGCACTCGGCAGCAGTCACGGTGGTGGCCTTGTTTTTTAGACGAAGGTAGAAGAGGGGGCTCCTATGTCTTGTGGAACACGGATAAGGTGGCCGCGGCGGCAGTGCGGGAGAGGGCGGACGGCGGCGGCGGCAGAGCCTGCTCAGGGGTGGTGGCGCGGGTCATGAGAGGGAGGGGAGAAAGGAGGTAAGGCCGAGACTAGGGTTTAGTTGTGGGATTGATCAGTGGATATGCATGGTTGATTGCACGAATCTCAAACATTAGATGTTTTATCTCATACTACCTTTTAGAAGATATATATGATTTCCGGATAGAAGAAGGGCCATCGCGGGAATCCTATATATCTTCCGGAAGATAGTTTGAAACTATAATCCAACAACAGCCCACTAATAAGGCCCATAACAACCAAACCCTAACTTCTTCCTCCTCTCCCCTTCATCTTCCCGTCGCCGCCAAACCCTCGTGCAAGCTCCGCACCGCCGCCAGCCGACGTGTTTCCCGCTGCCCTTCCCTCCCCCTGCTTGCTCCACGCGCTCCTTGTGCTCACGCCACCGCGGCCAACTCCGATCCCAACCCCGCCGTCATTGTGTCGTGTCGCCGCCCTATGCTGAGCCGCGCCACCTTGGCCTGCTGGTCAGGGTATCGGGCGCGGCTAGCCCCTACCCCCTCCACGTCATGTGCTGCCGCAGCCATGGCTGCGCGGCCGTCCCACGTGCTGTTGTTCGCGGCCGCGACCATGGTTGCACGGCTAGCCCCTGGCATTGGCTGGCGCTACCACCGCCATGGCTAGGCGGCCAGTCGGCTGCCGCGCTGCCGGCCTTGCGGGCCGCTGTTGTCGGAGCAGAAGGCACTACCAACACTTGTTGCCAAAAAAAATGTTGCATGTTGAAAAAAATGATGTTTCAACATTTTTCACAAAATGTTAGTGCACATAAATGTTTGGTCCAATGTTGGCGTTTCTAACGACATCACCAAAGGTTACCCCTTAGTAATGGTTGGTCCAATGTTGGCATGTCTAACGACATCACCAAAGGTTACCCCTTAGTAATGGCGCTAGAAACGTTAGGTTTGGTAAAACAGGGCAACCACCTCTATGATGGTGCCTGAGGAGATTATTTAATTAAAAAGGTGAGTGGACGTTGTTGATATTGCTACCGGGTCAGAACCCGACAAAATTATCAAGGACAAGCCTTATTGGTGGGTAAAGGTGTATCTGCAAGCGCACAGATACATCTTTTTGTAGTTTTTACCGGGTTATAGCATTTCACCTATTAGTATTCCCAAGGGTATTGTTATTTATTATTTTACCAAAGAAGGCGGCATATGGATTTCATCATTTGGATTATGGGGTACATATCTAAGACAATATGAATAAGTAATGTATATACCAAAGCATTATAACAAGGGTAAGTGATGATATATGTATATAATTGAGGGTAATGTGACACACACAGGGAATCATCTCAAAGGAATAAAGATAAAAGAAAGGAAAAAGTTTATTTTTAACCATTGAACTCTTGCTTCAGTTTGATTTTGACCACCGAACTCTAAAACCAGATATCTTTGACCACAAAATTTTACAAACCATGTATAATCAGCCACCCACCCCTGTTTTGACCGGTCAGGTCTCGAGTGGTTTTGACCGCCACGTCGGATCTCGCCACCACGTCACCTAGATGACTCGGATGGGGGCCGCCCGTCAGGTCCCCTTATCTCTTCCAGGCGCAGACCACTAACCACCTCGCAGGCTCGCACTCGTCCCAGTACGCCATGGCGGCCGGCGACGGCTTGCCTCTCGCTCCAGCTCCACGCCGCGAACCTCCTCGCCAGGAAACAGCGCGCGCCTCCGCCTGCACACTCGCCGCCGTCGCCGCCGACTGGATTTCGCTGGTTTTACTCCTGCTCCCTGCCGCGCACCACCCCGCACCGACCTCCTCGCCTGGAAATCGTGCGCGTCGCCGCCTGCACCCTCACCCTCTCCGCTCGGGCTCAAATCGATTCGACCGACAGCACATAAGCAGACGGCGGCGCGGCAGCGCGACTTGAATCCATTCGGCGGCGAGCATCTTTGGCCAGGTCGTCGAGCTCGTGCGCCTCGACTGGAATGCAAGGGACTTGGGGATAGGGATCTCCAATCCCGTACAGGCAAGGTCCCTTGAGTACCCGCCTCCCTCTGACACTTTGGCTTTCAATTTGAAACTTTGTTTGATTTTGATACCACACGCACAGGTTTTGGGCAGAAGCTTCGCATCCCAAGTTCATCAGGAAGTAATCCTTCTTTTGAAGAATGCAGTCACGGCTCTAAAGAGTCAGATCAGGGAGTTCATGGATCACCTAGCTAATGTACCTATAATGGTCGACGAGCAGAAAGGATAATTTAGAGCGTGAGGGCAGAGATGGAAGCAAATGCGATGACAAGGAAGAAAAGAGACAGAACAGGGATAGAGTTTGTAAGATGGGGGAAAATTAGTGGTTTACAATGTCCTAATTAGTTGCATTTTGGAACAGATGGTTCATCTGAAAATATCAGCATGTTCCTTGTGTATGTCAGATGAATGAATTGTGAATCATGTCTTTTATCTCTGAATTGCACTGACTGACATATATAGTTCACATGTTAACCATGTTGATAATGAAGATCACATGAGCAACAGGAATATGGAAACAGCCCATAGTTTGGCATTACAAATACAAATTTGCTGAATTAAAGTAGAACATTTTGGCATTACAGACACAGATAACAATTGATCTTCAGTTTTCTTCTCCAGGACCTTTCACATGTAAAACTGGAGCTTTTGGTCCTCTTCTGACTTCAAGCTTCTTCCTTGGAGGTTCTTGTGCAGTAACCTGTCCTTGTGCTGATGATCTAACAATTGTCTCGGATCCCTTATCCTACAACAAATACACACACATCAATATATGCCATCAATTTCCTTTAGTATATAATGAAAATTATTTGGACTTACATTTTTTTTGCCGAAGTACTATCCAAGCTCCTTGATGCAGTCCCTATACTGTTAGTTGTTGCCTTCCTTTTCCTACTAGCACTTGCTGAAGTGCTTTGCTGAGTGGATATCATTAAGGTTGTAGTACCTGAGAAGTTTGCGGGAGTAGTAGTACTTTGTGCATTGGCTGCTCGATCACTAGTAGCAGATGGACCATTCCTTTTGTCACAAGTAGACCTATTGTGGCCAATTTGCTTGCATTTCCTACATCTGATGATTGTGCCAACTCTAGAAATTTTAGCTGCTTTCGGTTTCTCATGTGGCTCCCTTTTCCTCTCCTTCTCTGGCCTTCCTGGCATCTTGACATAACCAGGTGTTGGGGAATTGGGTAAAAACCATACACCCTCGAAACTTCGAAGATGTTGAAACTCTGATGAACACTGGAAAGCAGCCGAGGAAGAGCCAAGTAGCGTTTCTTCTTTCATGATTTTTGGAATTCTCTAATCCGTCACTTTCGGGCGAAATAATCGCCGAAATGGTGCAAGTTCGCGTGTCTGTTTCAGGTTAATAAAACTTCGGAGATCATCACGAATTCGGGAAACTCTAGCAATGGTGACATAGGGGGATCTCTGCAAGAATCGGGAAACTTTACTTCGGGACTAACTTCGGCAACTTGAGTTGGGAGTCTCAGCAACAGGAAGTCTTCGCGAATATGAAGCGGAAGTCACGAATGAGCCGAGTCAAAGGGGCGGTGCCAAAAGTCCGGCTTTGAGGTGTGAATAGGTGGCAAGCTTGTAAATATGTGAAATTAGCCCCGCAAATCACGGGATGTAAAAGATGTTCATGTACATGTTCACACCAGGAATATTCTTTAGATTCGAGGGTAATCTCGGAATGTAAAAGTCCCTTCGTCTCCCTATAAAAGGGGGCTCGAGGGCATATGTAAAGGGATTCACAACTTTTGAGGAGAGTACAGACTTTCGGGGATTCCTTGTCCCCCCTCCCTTTCGTACGTTCTTACATTCGTTCTGAAATCTTGTGTTCGGGGATCCTATCCGATTTTCGGACCCCCCAACACCAGGAGCTTGTAAGGGGGCCTATCTGATTGAGGCCAACTCTGCATATTCTACTGGCATCAAACAATAATTGTAGGTTTTGTTGAATTCTTCCACCTTGTAGCACTGAGCAATGCACTCATCAAGTTTATTTGTGTTGAAGAATATACAAGAAATGGCATGTGGACAAGGCAAACCTGACAATTGCCAGTACCTACAGGTACACTCTTTCTTTTGAAGGTCCACTATGAACCTATTGTTCCAGTGTTGAAGTTCATACTGTTCTTGGCCATTACATATGGCATGGCAAACACCAGATAGGCTAATGTAGGAATTTAATTTCTTCAAGATGTTAGGGCATATGACTGTGTTCCAACTAAGTGCCTTGGATCTGTTGCTCTTAATCCTGACCATGACTTTCCTTCTGATTGTCTCCAGCATGGTTATTATAGGAAAGAATCTTGCTTCTACTATCCACTTATTGAAAGTCTCACACATATTATTGTCTACTGAGTCACAATTAGAACCTAACCTGAACCAGGCTCTGCTCCAGTGATGAGGATCTGTATTCATAATTGATTTAGCCCCTGCAGGTGTATGTTGTGCCAATCTTGCCTTAGCTAGGTTGAATAAAGTAACACAAGGAGCCTTGGCACAAGCCCAAAATTTCTGCTGTCATTCCTTCTTCTTGTGTTTCTTTCTCCAATTAGCATATATGTGCCTAGCACAATTTCTATGCTCAGCATTAGGTTCTGCTGGTCAGATATGAAGACCCAATTATCTCCTTCACGAACACCAAGGTCTCTAAACAATAAATCACAGAACCAGTCCCAACTATTATTAGTCTCTTTCTCTACAACTGCCCAAGCCACAAGATACATATGGTTATTGGCATCCCTCCTAATCGCACACAACAATTTTCCATTTGTCGCTCCATTGAAAAAACAGCCATCAAGCTCAACCACTTTCCTACAGCCCGCAAGGAATCCTTTTTTCAAAACATCTAGGCATATATACATCCTCTGAAACACAAGATCTTTATAATCTAGATCTTTCTTAACAACAACAGTGCTTCCAGGATTACTTCTCAATAACTCAGGTTGATAGTTGTACAACAACTTGTACTGACCTTTAGTCGCATCTAAAGCCCTCTGTATGACAATGGACTTGGCACTCTTGAGTTTTGAGTCATGAACATCAGCAAACATTTCCTCCTGTATTGTTGTTTTCATTGCCTGTATGCTCCAAGTTGGGTTGGCTATGATCATATTCTCATATTTCTCAGCAATCCTTGCAGCAGTAACCAACCTATTGTCCCTCCTTGGTGGACAAGTATGCTCATCATTCAAACTTGCTATCTGCCAACTGGGGCACCTTGAATTAACTAAAGCCATGCACCTCCACTGACAAGTAGCCCAATCACACTTTGCAATAATTCTGTCTGCCTCATTCTTTATGAACCTAATGAACCTTCACTCTAGCAACCCATGCTTGGTGACAGCCTTCTTAAACTGCCTCTTCCCACTGAATTTCGTCCCTATCTCAAATTGTGGACTTGGATCCTTCTTATTGTATCTAGGATAATTACTTGTCTTGGTGACAACCTCTCTTTCACTTAGCTCTTCTACTGAATCTTCTTCACCAGAACTATCCTCATATGAAGTTGCATTACCATCATCTTCTATCTCATACATGGTTGGCACTTTTGGGTCCCTCCAGTACTACATCATCTAGATTTGCTGCTTCACCAGCCTTCAACTTTGTCCTGAACTGTTTGAACTTTGTAACAATTTCTATTGCTTCCTCATCCTCCCCAGATGATGCTTCATCACCAGGTAAGTAGTCACTATCACTGTCATTTGAATCTTCATGTGGAAGCCCTTCAGATTGATTCTCATGACCGGTCCTGTGAATACCTACAACTTGTGCCACTGAAGGTTGAGATGATACCTCAAGTACTGCAGTTTGCTTCACCACCTTGCTTGGATTGTACCATGCTCTGACAAACTGAATATCTCTCTCTTTGTCCTCCTTCATTCAGTCAATGCAGTGACCTTGCTCGCTGATTCATGCCCAAGATCATCACCAGCTTCATGTTGTGGGGCCTCAACATAAATTTCTGCCACCTCCCGTTTCACAATAGTATCAGCCATCTGAATGCATGATGTGTCATCTACTAGTACACGCAGCCCATTAATCAAGTCTTTGCCAGGATAGAGCCAATGCAGTAGAGCTCCATCTTCGACATTGCAACAATGATCCTTCAGGTGACCCCAAATCTCAGGCAAAGACACTTTATCTCTATCTATGTATGAGATCTCTTCCTTTCCACCACAGTAGAAAAGGTGATTGTTCTGAGAGCTTATGAACTCTCCATTGAAATGAAATCGCACTTGTAAAATATCCATATCATCCATGTTTGCCTCCGTTGCTATACCATATGCATCTACAAGCAAAAGCATGAAAAACATCCTGATCAGATCCTAGTTTATACTAAACAACCAATATCAAGACCATATGCACCCGACCAAGCAATAAACAATGGACTTGGTGGCCCCATAAACAATCTCTCACCAATTAAGCCAATCGAATAAATAATCCATATTGCTAGACAAATCACACAATTCAAAATAACTAACCCGTGCTTCACGTGAGGTGTTGCGTCCTCTGCTTGCGCTGAAGATGCCTCGCCGCTGACGGATCGTGATGTCGCACTGCCACCGGATTCCAGTCACGTACGTCGCCGAACTGCTAACAGATCCAATCACGTCGTCGCACGGCCGTGTACTTATGCACGAGGGTACGGGCGGACCCATCTGAGTCAGCAAGGCGACGTGGCGACGAGATCCTACGTGGCGGTCAAAACCGCTTGAGACTGGTCAAAACAAGGGTCAAGGGTTGATTATGCATGGTTTATATAGTTTAGTGGTCAAAGATTCCTGGTTTTGGAGTTTGATGGCTAAAACCAAACCAAGGCAAAAGTTCGATGGTCAAAAATGGACTTTTTCCTAAAAGAAATAAAGAAACAACTAAGGTTAGTAGGAGCAGGCACGATAAAAGGTCCTTACTTTCGTATCTACTAGCAAGCATATACAACATAAGCTAGTCTAGATCTATCCGATTGCACCGAGGAGAACACCTCCCCTGGTTTGCTAGGAGAGAATGTCTTTCAGAACTCCGACACCATAGACTCGCGTGGGGGAATACAAGGGATGTACGGGGCTGTCACCACCCGTACACCTACCCCTCAAACCGTGGAATATGGCCATCTGTTGTGGATCCTACGGCACCTGAGCACCACGCTCACGACTGTGATCAATACTCTAGCTCCTCCGGCACCGGAGGCATGAAGACCCATAGGCATAAGGCTAGAGCAAGCCCGAAGGCACACCCCACTGTTACAATAAGGTAAAACTATACTAAACATACTAGTATAGCACATGAAGAAAGCATATAAGAATGTATATAATACTATATGAATAGCATGAATATCAAACTCTATATAAATACAAAAGATACAATTAGAGTACAAAGCCAAACCATAGGCCGGAGGTAGGAGGCAACCCACCCGAGGCGAAAGCTCCACACTACTAGCGAGAAGGCTCTAGGCCTAAGCTCCACTACCCTCGAACTGAGCCGTAGAATACAAAGGGAGAGGGAGATAGAGCCCTTGTGTGGTGTGTGTTGTGAAGGGGGGTGAAGGCCTCCTTATATAGGGGTGGTAGAGGCGGTTCCCGACAGCTTTTGCCACAAACTCCACCGTCAACCGCCTTAACTTCGTGTGGGAAAACTTGGCGCCAAAGATGGGTGGGAATGGAGCTGGGGGCGGTTCGACCAACCCAATGGTTCGGCCAAACCAGGCCCAGCCCATTTTGCCACAGCCTTTGGCTGGTGGGCTCCTAGGCTTATATGGCCTGCCTCCCTTGTGGGCCCCACTTGATTTGACTTGTTTTATTTGCTTATGTTCTGGGCCCATTCTTTACCATGCAGAGTCACAATGTGTCGATCTTCGTGCAAGTCTTGTATTTCTGCATGCTTTCCCCTATTTTCGGCTACTCATCCATGAAATGCTTATTGAATGGAAACTAGATAGCATGTTAGTAAGAGATGCTAGTTCCCCTCTTATTATGAGTAATGTTGATGGCTATAAGTGGACATTAAGGGCCGTCAATAAACTCCACCAATCTGCCTTCTTGCTCGTCCCGAGCAAGACACTTGGTTATTGATCAGGAGTTACTACAATGCCTTCTTTCTTTCCTGTACTTTGAATACAATGAAATACTCTTTCTTGAATTAAATAAGTTAGCATTTATTACCCCTTTTTATTTACTACCCTTGGGTCTATTGACATTCTCTTTGTCTTTGGCAATTGCAAGGCAGAATGGTTATATAAAGTCACCATTCACCTATTCCTCAATCAACTTTTCTTTCTAGAGGTTTTTGATAATTTTTGAAAAGAAAACTGAGTTCCTCATATGATACACTCTTAGTTGCTCAATGTGTATAGTCCTCACCAAGGCATTGTGATTCCTTCCCTACTTCTAATAAGGCTTTTTGTGGGATGCACTCCTGTATCCTGATTCAACTCGTACCCTCCTAAGTTTTAGAGATATCCGTCGTAATAGGATTCATGTCGAAACCCATGAGGACAAGCAAGGGAAATTTCTTCTCTTGACTAAACAAGATGGATATGGCAAACACACATGTGAAAGGATTCCCTCACTCTCGTCTGGGTTGTACTACACATACATTAAGCCCATTGCACATGTTGCATATAAGATAATCTTTCAAAATGTTGATCCATTCTGAATTTGGCATGATCGACTTGGGAACCCAGGCATAGGGATGATGAGAAAGATTATCGGCAATTCCATAGGTCACAATTTAAGTGCAAAGTTTCCTAAATCTTCCGATTTTGTGTGCACCACATGTGCCACCGGGAAACTGATTGTGAGGCCATCACCTCTCAAAATCAAAATTGAACCACTTAAATTCCTTGAAAGAATTTAGGGTGATATTTGTGGTCTGATTGCTCCAAACTCTAGACCATTCAGGTATTTCATGGTATTGATTGACGCATCTACTCGATGGTCACATGTGTGTCTTCTTTCGACATGTAACCATGCATTTCCCAAGATTATGTCTCAAATGATAAAGTTGAAGGCAAATTGCCCTGAACATAGGATCCAATCGATCGGTATGGACAATGCTGCCGAATTCTCATCTCATGCCTTCAATGACTATTGTATGGCTTTGGGAATTGAAGTTCAGCACTCCGTTCCATATGTCCATACCCAGAATGGTTTGGCTGAATCATTGATCAAGAGGATCAAGCTCATTGCACGACCTTTGTTAATGAATTGCAAATAGCCTACGTCGTGTTGGAGTCATGCAGTTCTGCACGCTGCCGACCCTGTCCAACTACGACCAACTGCATATCATGATACTTAACCAATGTAGTCAGTAAGTGGAAATCCTCCAAGTATTTCCCATTTGTGTAAGTTCGGATGTGCAGTCTACATCCTGATCTCGCCACCACAGCGTACATCTATGGGCCCACACAGGAAAGTGGGGATCTATGTGGGATTTCAATCTTCGTCGATCATTAAGTATTTAGAACCCTTAAAGGGGGATCTATTTACTGCCTGGGATCCTGACTCAATTTTTGATGAGGAACATTTCTCGACATTAGGGGGAGATTTTAAGTACCAAAAAGAATGCGAGGAAATTGATTAGGATGCTAAAGGTATTCCAGCCTCTGATCCACGTACTACAGAAAGTGAACTACAAGTTCAATAGATCATACATTTGTAGAAACTTGCAAATGAACTGCCAGATGCTTTCACCAACTATAAAGGTGTCACTAAATCTTTCATCCCCGCATGGAATGCGCCAGAAAGGGTGGAGGTACCAAATAAAACCACTCAACTCCCACTCAATACACTACAAGAAAAACGCAGACTAGTGACGCAAAAAAGGTCGTTTCTTGTCATAAACCGCGATTAATGATGCCGGTTGTTACGAAAACGCTCCGTCATAATCGAGCGTCACAAACCGCGATTAATGACGAGACTTTATTTCGCGGCGTCATGAGTTTAATGACGCGTATAAATTCATAACACTAAGGCGTCATAAGCTACATGCCACGTTGGACCGAGATCCATCGTGGCTCCGACGTGGCAGGGGGTTATGACGATTTCGGTTCGTCACAAATTGAGGCCCGGTCCATGTAAGAGCCCTTGTGCGACTAATATTGTTGGGCCAATTTTAGCCCGTTTCAGGTTTACGTGTTCTTCTTTTGGCCATTCCCGAAATGTTTGTTGCAGGATATATTGGGTTATTTTATTTTGGGCCCTAGTCAATCTAACGAACTTGGCCCATATTGCATTATGCAGGGACATTTGATTTTGGGCAATTATCCACAGGGCCTTTCCTGGGCCTCGGCCCATATTGCTTTTTTTAGATCAACCCATATTGCATTTCGCAAGGCACTGTATACTGTTCTGGCTGCTGCTGATCGCCATCACATAATCAGACAACAAAACAAAACTTTTCCCACTTCCATATAATTCACACCACATTCAGAGAATAGTTCAACTAGTACAATTGTGCAACATACATCAAGTTAGCATTGAATCGAATCAACATACAACATGTCATCAGCAACACAAGTTCACCAGGACCACACTTCAGTTGAGAGGAGGACAAACCTGGCTGAAATTTATCAAGCCTTGGATCAGATTATGCATGTCAGTTGTGCTCTTCTTCAAAGCTTCAAGCGCTTCTATTTGAGACTTCAATGTTGTCTCATGTTCTTGAGCCTTCAATCTCAATTCGCTCATCTCGGCCTCCTGTTCAACAATCTTCTGCCGCAATTGTACCCCCCTTGCTTCTCATTGTTAAGTCCAGCTCGTATTTCCTGAACCTGAAGTGTAGTAGTAACCCTAGTCTTTTTCATGGAGGGCGGGCGAATGGCAGCAACCTCTCGAAAAGTCCTAGATTGGACAACTTCCACCACTGCTTCAGCAGCAGTCTTTCTTGGTTGGTCGCCTTGAGGTTCAGCGACAATATGTTCCATGCAAGCCTAAAAAAGGAAATAAAATGAAAGGTTTAAAATAAAATAGTCACCGATGTTTCTAGTATTGTTGCAAAGAAAAATGCAGAAGCAGACAAGTACTGATAATGGCTGCCTGTACTGGAGCGGTGAAGCCATTCTTGCTGTAGTGGAAGGATTTGAAATAATCAAGTGGTCTTAGCCCTTCTCCGTCAGCAGTATACTTCTGCCTCTAAATATGTTTCGAAAACAGACATAATTATCAAAGTGCTAGCATTGTAAAATGGTTCATGAAATAAACTATAGAGCAAAAACATGACTTGTTCATCTTCTTACCACAAGATTAGCTTGTACAATGTAGCATCGAGATCCCGTGCACTGATGGTACTTGACCTTTCCTTGATTGCCGGTGTTTGTACTACACCTCGCCTTTACAGTAATAAGAACTCGTGTAAGAAATAAGATTAAGAACAATATATAAGTACATGAAAATGTGGTAGTGGCAAGTTGAAGTTCTATCATACCCTGTGCTCAGGGGAAGACCACATGTTAACCAGTGCCTTCCATTAGGCGTCGGTCAGATTGGGCATAGGAGATTTAGTTGGGACTGCATTTGCTGGAACATCATTGAAGTACTTTTGCTTCAGGCGATACGTCGCCTGTCTTTGTATCGACTTTAGCATGTCAGTGCATGCCACCCTTATAGGCTCACTGGTGGTGTCAATGTCGAATTACCCCTAGCACAAGACAATTATCAGAAAAATGGATGACAAGAATGGATGCAAAGAACTATGGTAGTAGATGAGTGGACATATGCACACCGCTAGTTTGCCCATGTAGTTCTTGAGATGGTCTTCAGTCTTTTCACCATCTTGCTGGTTCTTCTTTGGCTTGTAGTCCTTCCAGCTAGGAAGGATCGGTATGTGCCCACGCACTGTGAGCCCACCTTCTGATGCAAACTTTGCATATTGCATTGGTGCCTCTGGGCATTTGAGCCCTTCTTGAATGTGTATAGGGATCTTGCCATTTAAGCCTCGCCTAATTCTGTCCAGATCTCTGCCCAATCTTCTTGAATCATGCGGCCCCCGTTGTGCTCTGGAAGGGCGTGCATGACCTAACAAGTTTGTTACAGCCATACAAGTTAATAATTATTCGGTTGGTAATTAGGACATTCGAATATAAGATGAAATGACTTGCCTTCTGTAGTCATCATGTCGATGATGTTCTCATCGTGGGTTGCTGTTGCTTGGCCTTCAGTGGGCAATTCTTGTGTATCAAGAGTTGTCCCACTGCCATCAGCTAAAGCCAATTCCCTTGTCTTGGTCCTAGTCAGTCTAGGAGGCATTCTGGTAGGGTCATCTGGTGCCTGAATTCTCTTGGTCCCTCTTCCTCCACTGACAGGTATGCTATGAGTGACCTGATTACACAAAATTGAATAAAGAAAAAGAAGATTAGAAGCAATCCTGCATAACTAGTACATGAAATGAGTTCATGATAAGACTACTCTCGGTATGCTTGGGTTTTCTTTTTGGAGGAAAAGAGGGAGACGTTTGGTTTTGTTCGAGATCTTGTCTTGAGGTTGAAGAACGAGAGGCACGGAGATGCCATACGAGCGATCCGCAGTGACAATGGCTAGGAATTCAAAAACTCTCGATTCGAAACCTTTTGCCATGACTTGGGTCTTGAACACCAGTTTTCGAGTCTGTATACGCCTCCCTAGAACGGCGTGGTGGAAAGGAAAAACAAAACCCTATGTGAGATGGCTTGGACAATGCTCGATGAGCATAGGACTCCGAGATGGTTCTGGGCTGAGGCGGTCAATACCGCGTGCTATGTGTCGAACCGGATTTTTTCTCCGCGTTCATAAGAAGAGAACTTGCTATGAGTTGATGCACGATCGAACCCCCAAGTTGAGTCACTTTCACGTCTTTGGCTGCAAATGCTTCATTCTGGAGAAAGGCAAGAGTTTAGACAAGTTCGAGGCTAGGTCTGTCGATGGCATTTTCTTTGGTTACGCGACTCATTCTAGAGCCTTTCGGGTGCTCAATCTTGAAACTAACCAAATCGTGGAGACTTCCGAGGTTACCTTCGATGAGTCACAACCACGTAGTTTGCTTGTTTTTGAATGTGCAGATGACGAGGAGCCTTTCGGAGACTCAATCTTGATTTTCGAGGATGAGGTGCAGCAGCAAGGAGATGAGGAAGATGGTGGTGTGGTGCCCACGGCTGACCATGTACATACTACTTCGACTACAATCGAGGACGAGCCTTCTCCCACACCTACGACGATGTGCCGAGATCGAGAGGAAGCTACAGCTGAGGGGGAGGTGGCTTCGAGGCGAGAAGCTCCCCAGTGAGTAGAAGTGGATGACCCAGCTTCAATGATCATCGGGAACATCAACGAACGAACTACACGGTCAAGGTTTCAAAATGACTCTCACTTTGCCCATGCTGCTTTTGTTGCTACTTTTGAGCCCAAAGACATTGGACACACTCTTTCTGATCATAATTGGGTGAATTCTATGCATGAGGAGTTGGAGAATTTTGAGAGAAACCAAGTTTGGGAGTTAGTGGAGCCTCCACCGGGTTGTAAGCCGATTGAGACAAAATGGGTGTGGAAAAATAAAGAGGTAGAGAAAGGTGAAGTAGTGAGAAACAAGTCGAGGTTGGTTGCTCAGGGGTACACACAAAAAGGAGGGATAGACTATCAGGAGACATTTGCTCCTGTGGCTCGTTTGGAGGCGATTAGGATCCTTCTAGCCTTTTCTGTGGCTAAAGGGTTCAAATTGTACCAAATGGATGTGAAGAGTGCGTTTCTGAATGATGTGTTGGAGGAAGAAGTGTATGTGAGACCACCACCGGGGTTTGAGAGTGAGAAGTACCCCCATAGGGTGTACAAGTTGAGGAAGGCGCTGTATGGGTTGAAGTAGGCGCCTAGAGCTTGGTATGGTAGGTTGAGGGGGTTCCTGTTTGAGAGAGGCTTTGAGATGGGGAAGGTAGATTAGACCTTGTTTCTTCTCAGGCCGGGCAAGGAGATCCTAATTGTTCAGGTGTACGTGGATGATATTGTCTTTGGTGGCTCGTCTAATTCTTTGATTACAAGGTTTGCATAAGACATGAGTAGGGAATTCAATATGAGCATGATGGGTGAGTTGCAGTTCTACCTCATCCTCCAGATCAAGGAGTCAAAGGAAGGAACATTTGTACACAAAGCCAAGTACACCAAGGACATTATGAGGAAGTTCAAGATGGAGGACTCCAAGGCCATGGCGACGCTGATGAGTACAACTACAGCCCTGGATGCGGACGAGGAAGGTGAACACATGGACCAGAAGGAGTACTGGAGCATGATGGGCTCCCTCCTGTACCTAATGACGACGAGGCCAGACATCCTATTCTCGGTATGTCTGTGCGCTCGTTTTCAAACGTCTTCAAGGACTTCGCATCAGCAAGCAGTTAAGCATATCTTTAGTTATTTGCGATACACTCCCGACTTCGGTCTTTGGTACTCCCCGTCTTCTTCTTTGGAGCTTCACAATTTTTCAGACGCGGATTTTGCCGGGTGTCGGTTGGATAGGAAGTCCACTTTTGGGACATGCCAGTTCTTGGGTTCTTCTTTGGTGTCTTGGTCTTCCCTCAAACAGTCGAGTGTTGCTCAATCTACAACCGAAGCCGAGTATGTTGCCGCAGCTAGCTGTTGCTCTCAGCTCCTTTGGATCACATACACCATGAGTGACTTTGGTGAGGAGTATACCCAGGTTCCACTTCTGTGCGATAGCACGAGTGCCATTAGTGTTGCAAAGAACCCAGTGCTACATTCCAAAACCAAGCACATAGAAGTGAGATACCATTTTCTGAGAGACAATGTTGAGAAAGGGAAAATAGCCTTAATTCATGTGCCCACACAAAACCAACTAGCAGATATTTTTACCAAGCCCCTAGATCAAACAACTTTCACTCGTTTGCAGGGAGAACTTGGTGTGTGTTTGGTTTCTTGAGTTGGTGGTGGGAGCTCCTTGTGTAGCATATGTATAGTTTCCTTTTGTGCATTCTTGCATTTTGCATTGCATATGTATCATGATGTATATGCATCTTTGTATCTTAGGTTGAATGCATTTGTATCATATGCACTTTGTAGGAAAAGCTTCTCCTATATACATTGTTCACCATGATGTGCTATAAATGATCTTGTGAGCTAGTTTGGTATGATATGGTTAGTTTGGCTTAGCTCTTGATGATCTTGATTTATATCCATGGTTGATGGCTATGTTTTTGAAAAATGTGACATGTATGTCCTCTTGTGAGTAAATGCCTTTATATGATCATGACATGTTTTAGTGGCTTTTCTATGCTTAATTTGTGCTTGGATAGCTTATTTTGCTCATATGGAGCCAAAGGCTCATTTGTCATCATGAATGTTTAGACCACTTGCTTTATCTTGTGGAGGGGCATAAGTTCCTTTTTGTCGCAAAGACATTTTATGTACCAAATATGAATCTGAAAATGAAATGTAAATTGCTTGGAAAATATCCTCCCATGTCATATGTGCTTAATTTAATTGCATTTTGGTGCTAAACCGTTGCATGTGGCTTACCAATGAGAAGTCTCATATCTAGAAGTAGGTACATGGCTTGGTGGCTTTGACATAACTGAGGTGCTTGTGGGTGCTTATGATGATGTTATGCTTAGAATGGTTGTCCTAGCATGAAGTTTGTGTGGCTTTGCCATTTTGACATGCTTTGCTCATGTTTAGGACTTTGCTCATGAGAGGGTGATTTTTCGCAAAAATGCTCAATTTTTTCTTAGCTTTGCCCAATAGTTGTGAAACTTGGTGATCTTGTAGCTGATGTTCATACGAAGCTATAGAGTATCTAAGTTGCTCATTTGGACATGTGTAGCATCTTGTGGTGAATTTTGTCTACTTGAGCAGCTCTAGGTTGCAATTTTTCGATTTATGCCTTGATTCATGCATTGTCAACAAGGGGGAGAAGTTTGTGCATGTTTTGGGCACCTCGGAGCATTTGGAAGGTGTTCAAAGTGGTTCGGGTAGGTTTTGAAAAGTTTGGTGCAGGGCTGGTTTCTTGGGGGTGGTCTAACTTCCCCCAGGCAGTCAGATCCTAGAGGGGCGGTCTGACCGGCCCAGGCAGGCGGTTTGGCCGCCCTGGGCAGAGGGAGTTGGTTTTGCTCCTTGTTTGCATTCTCATGTTGCATTGCTGCATTGGTTCAGGGGGAGTGTGCTGTGGCTCAGGGGGAGCTTGCATATGTGCAGGGGGAGCTCTTGTGTGAGCTTGTGCCTTGTGGTCTTGTGTGCCTTTGGTGGTCTTTGCTCCTTGTGTGAGCTTGTTTTTGTCTCGGTTGTGTCAAGCCGTTGCCCTTGCCTTAGGGGACTGAGACTTTCCTTCTTCCAGTGATCTTGTTCTTTGCCTTTCCTTTGGCTTTCGATCGCTTGTTGAAATTTCTTTTGGTTGTTTCTTTTCTTTTCCTTTTCTCTTTGGTTACCAATCATGTGTGTTGTCAATGCACTCATCAAGGGAGAGATTTAGAGCCTGTGTGGTTTGAGGACAGGTGGATGGTCGCTTCCTGGTGTGATGAGTGATTGACAACGTTGTGTGGACTGACTCTTGGCTAAGTACTGCAGGTGCAGGCTGCGGCTTAATTGGTGCTGGTGTAGGTGAAGAAAAAGCGCGAAAGGTCGATGCCGGTGAGGCATCCAGGTGTGGAGCAGACAAGTAGGCTTGGTTCGAGGGACCCAGTGGCCAGCAGGGTCAAGTGCGGGTCGCATGGTGGCAAGAACAGCAAGAAGAAGTCGTGGACGGTTTCTTGGTTGAGCCTCAAAACCAAGGTCGAGCCGGGACAACGTGGGAGCCAAGTCATGAGTGGAGATTGGCGGAGGCTACACCAAGTCTGCGGGGTTTGCAGTGGTTCACCACAAAATCACTGGGTTACTCTGTTGAGCCACAAAACCGAGGCTGAAGACTCGATGATGGAGTGCGGCCACCCAGGCTGGTTCAACCGCCCAGGAGGGGCGGTCAGACCGCCTGGGCCAGTCTAACCGCCTAGGGGGGCGGTCTAACCGCCCGGGTCGCAGCCGCCGAGAAGCTTCGAAGTGGAGGACACGCGGCATGATCGCAAGAGTTGCGTTGGTGCTACGCAAGCTTGCGGTGGATGCCCATCCATCCGATGGTGCTGAACTGAAGACTTCCAAAATTGCCCTTGAGGGGCTTATATCCCTAGTTGCTAGTAAGGGTAGTTTAGTCATTTGGTTGCCCCATATAAACACTTGAGTTGTGGGATGGCAGCCAACTCTTGGAACCTCTAGCTCATTTCCCTTTGCTATTTTCCCTTCCTATTTTCCTTAGGATTTTCTAGGACTAGCTTGAGATCTTCATGGTGAGATCTTGAGAGAGGGATGGATGACCGGGTGGCAAGCTAGACCTTGTATGAACCTTCATGGTATGTATAGATGATTCGGCGTGGTTCCTCAAGGACTTGTGTTGCCTCTCCCATTTGTCTTTTTGGTGATTTTCGGAGCTCTTTCTTGTGATTTTCGTGGCGGAGTTTTGAGAGCAATTTCTTGCGGGATTCTTGTTGGGTGTCACGTATGAGGACCTTGTGCCTCTTTGCTTGGTGACTTTGCCCCAAGAACTCCCTTGAATTGACCTCGATTTGGTGGTTTTTCGAGTTGCTTGAGTTCATGACCTAGAGGGCCAAATTTCGCGATTCCCTTTGATTGAGAGCGTTTCGGTGGAATTCCTTTGGTGGAGAGGTTGCCCAGGAGGTAACCCAGTTATCCCCGAAGTTTCGATGCAATCCGTGGGGTGAACCGGGAGATCGGGTGATGGGAAGTTGAGGGTTGACCCGTGGCCAGTTTTCTGAGAGGGGCGGTGTAACCGCCATACGGGGGCGGTCTAACCGTGGGTCTCCCAGGTGGAATGTTTGATTTTGCCGAATCTTTCTCTATGAGTTTGTTCGCCTTGATCAGAGGAGCGTTCTAGTGAAATCTAGGCTTGTTTCGGTGCTGTTTGCTAGGAGTTATTGCGTCGTGTTTCTTGATGGGTACAGGAGGTTAGACTGCCCTCGTGAGCCGGTCTAACCGCCCCTAGGGCCCTGGGTGAAGTTCTTGCTTTTACCGAGATTTTCTGGTAGCTAGCGTGGCCTTGACTAGAGGATTATGTGGTTGAAACCGTGGAGAGTTTTGGAGCTCAGAAGAGGTCGTTCGGAGGATTTCTTGGTTGTCAGGTGGAGGCGTTCTAACCACGCCGTATAACCGGTCTAACCGCCCCCTCTAGCCCGGTGGCTTCCAAGTTGTTTCCGCTGCTGTGTGTGTGTAGAAGCTATGCCTGCAGGTAGGGTTTGCTCCTAGGACTAGTAGCTCTTCAGTGGCTACGTGGTTTTGGCAAACGGAAGGTTGTGTGCATAGCGTGTGTTTTTGGGTATCCGACCGAGTTCATCTTGTTGGAGAAGTCATCTCCTTCGAGAAGAATTTTTATCAGCTCCCATTCACTCCCCCCCCTCTCTGGTCGCCAGTTCGGTCCTTCAGTGCGAAAGGTCTTAGCCCTGTGGGGCCTCCGAGGAGTGGAGAGACGAGTAGGCTTGGCTCGATGGACCCGATGGCTGAACGAGATCAAGTGCGGGCCGCATGGTGGCAAGAAAACAAGACAAAGTCGTGAGCATGAGCCAGTGCAGGGTAGAGGCTCACAATCGAAGTCTGCACACGTGGTTTGGTTGGTTTACTCCACAAAACTACCACCGAGCCGAGACGACGTGGCTGCGAGTCAAGAGGAGCTTGGCGTGGAGGCTACACCGAGTTCGCGGGGTTTGCGACGGTTCACCACAAAACCATCAGATTCCTTGGTTGCTCCAGAAAGGCAAGACCGAAGGCTCGACTGAAGGACCGATTAGGCGACCAGGGGGGTGAGTGAATGGGAGGCAATAAAAATTTCTCCGAAAGAAAACCGGCTAAGTCCCAAAATCACAACCAAGGATTCCCACACGTACTTGCCAAGGTTGCGTAGTCATAGCCGACCTACCAACCTAAGGAACAAGTCCAAACAAGTTGCAAAGCGGAAGCACAACTAAAGGAGCAAAGGACTTAGGCAAACTGCAGGTTCTAAGACGGAACGTCCATCATAGCAGGACGAACTGTCTGCCGGCCTCCGCGGACCGTCCGTATGACACGGATGGACTGTCCGTATTAGCGAACAGAGCCACCAGAGACGCACCCCTTCCTCACAGACCGTCTGGCATGACAGTTTGGACCGTTCGTCCACCACGGATTGTCTGAGCCTAGCTCACGGGCCGTCCATCAAACACGGTGCAACAAAAACCAAACCCTCCAACTGATCAAATGCCACATGCTCAAGAACACGACGAACTCTGTGCCTCACGGACCGTCCACGCAGCCCGGACGGACTGTCCGTCCTGCTCGCAGAGCACGAACATAACCTGAAAACCACAAGTCAACACCTCCTATCCATCCATGCATCTCCCAAACAGCTGCATGGATTGAGACAAGATTTTGGGGAAAGGAGAAGCGTCTCTAGGAGATGTTATACCCAAAATGTTAGAGCACCAAACCAACCAAAACGACAGGAATCGACAAGCAACCGAACTCAAGCCACTGCCTAGGGTTCCAACCAAAGTCCGCGAATCAGAGGCCAAATCTGGCGTTTGAGGGGTCAAGATCAAGCACAAAGATACACAAGACATCTATCTATGATCCCCACAAAGGAATCCGAACACAAACGGCTCAGAATCAACAAATCAAGCCACACACGAAAATCCCACAAAATAGTTCGAAAAAGACACGGAAATCACTCGAGCCAAGAGAAGGAAATCGACTCAACCATGAATGCTTCTATACAACCTGAGGTCAGATTCTCTACAAAATCATGAAGAAAATCTAGCCTATAGAGCAGGGAAAATAGGAAGCAGAGCGGATGGATGAGTTGACCTCTAACCCTAGAGCTATATATATGACATCTCTCCGGGTTGAGCAAATGACCACGCTACCCCTAGAAATTAAATGGAGATACACACCCCTCAGGGGCACTTTGGTCAAGACTTGGTATTTCTCATCAGGTGGCCACACCGTCGCCGCAGTCCACGTCCTCCAGACGCACGCCTCGCGATCCCGCCACGTGTCCCCTGGCAACGAAGCTTCTCGACGCGTCCGGATCTCGGATCCCGTCTCCGCCCACTGAGCCTCCAGTCTTCGTTTTGTGGCTCAACCAAGTAACCCGATGGTTTTGTGGTGAACCACCGCAAACCCCGTGTGCAGACTCCGGTCGTGAGCCGCTACCCTGCACCGGCTCATGTCCACGACTTTGTCTTGCTTTTCTTGCCACCATGCGTGTCGGTACAATGGTGCCGGCAGTCCACCACGGGGTAGGCTATGGTGGTAGGTTGTTTGGAGGGGATCACTGAGACTGGAGTTAGATGGTGGACGGAGGACACAATAGTTTATCTAGGTTCGGGCCGCAAGAATGCGTAATACCCTATGTCTTGCGTCTAGTGATTGTATTGCTTAGGAATCCGATTGGACTTGTTTTGGAGGGGGTCCCTGCCTCCCTTATATAAGCTCGGGAGGTCGGGTTACAGATCACGTGGGATCTATCCTAATCGGTTATACAAGATCATTTCCTCGAGTACAAGTAATATCCTTCTTAACCAACTAGTCTTCATCTATGGTATCCTATCTCCTCGAGCGCCACCTCATTCCTGATCCGTACGCCCGTGCCGGGTGCCGCCGTATGGGCCCTTGTCGTCCCCGATGATACGCCGTGGGACCCTTCCATGCAGCACCCCGGGGGTATATCCCCCACAGCGGTCCCAGAGTGCTTCTTAACCAGACTGCGACATCGATCGTCAACTTGAGGCTTTATCCGAGTGCTTGCTGTCTTCAGCCGAGTGCTTTGGGTTTCGCCTTGGTCGACTCTTTGTGCAGCCGAGTGGTCTTGAAATTTGACTCGTGGTTGCCGAGTGGTTGAGGAGAGCTCCAAGTTAATTGGATTAGATCATCAAGCCAGATAATGTACACTCTCGTCGAAGACGAAGTGTACACACTTAGTCCCCGAGCCTTGATTATTATTGAAGAGGTTTATCAAGGGTCAAAAAAGGAATCAAAGTGACTAGGTCTCAATGTCTCAAAGTGGGCGGCCTCATCAAGGCGCCTATCATGCGCCTCCCATGCCTCCAATTTTCAACCAGATTTGTACTCTTGGCCAGGGGCCTTGCTTCTTGCTCTTGATGATCTAGGTGACGCTTTAGTGCTCACTGAATGGGCGCATCTCCGGATGCGCCATCTCTGGATGCTCCCATTAGGGCAGTCCCCGAGGTTCGGAATAGTTAGAATAACTATTTCAAAGCTCTAAAAAGACTTTAATGGAATTACCATCATCCGTTTTGGGAGAGTACCTCTCAGATCATCTGACCTAGTACGGTGCCCGGAAAGAGCTCCAGCTCTAAACCAAATTTGGCATATGGCGCACCGTGTTCCCAAGTAGTTCTTGCGCACGGCCACCTGTCTTAGCCATTGTTGCTGTGGCTTCTGAATAGCTTTGGCCTATGTTTGGCATGCCTTCGGAAGAGACCCTCATGAGGTAGAAGAGCGAAACCTCTTGGGATTCGCACTGCGAAATTTTGAGGGCGGGTTATCAGATAACCTGGCTACCCATGACTCTGAGTCATGGCCTTTTAATGGCTTTTGCACTAAATTTATTTAGAAAGCCTTTTGTTAAGATTCGGTGTGTGATTTCCATTTAGGCCCATACGGTGGGAATCTAAAGCGTCGGGCGTGACGGCGTGAACACGGGGTCAGGCGTGGGTCGGGCTCGCGAGTGTCTCGCGAGTGAAACTCACACAGACGTGGCGAGGTGACAGGATGGAAGGGGGCCCACCACGATTCCCTTTTTTTGGCCGCCCGCATTGAAGGCAAGCCAGGGGGCTGCGCACGCCTTCCACTCCCATCACTTCACGTCGCCTCACATCGCTTAGGAAGCCCTGCAGCTGCCGCTTCACCTTACGCTCCGGTCGCTCCGCTGCCGCTTCCGCTCGATTCGTCGCCGCATCAGCTTGAGCTCAACCGGATCTAGCCTCGACGGAACCCTAGATCTAGATCCGCCGGAGCAGGAGGGATTCGAGGGCGGAAGCAAGGCGATCTCCTTCTTCATCGTCACCACCATCGCCGCCCCGCCGTGACGAGGAGTGGGTGCGCTTCGTCTTGACGAGGGAGCAGATCATCCCCTTGATGTGGGATGGCATCATGCTCGACATGGCCACTGAGGGGTGGCGCCCGGCGGTAGGGGAAGAGTTCCTGACGCCGGAGACGAACGAGGTCATCGTGTTCGAGTCGGCGTACCTCCGCGGCTTCGGGCTACCTGCGCACCCCTTCTTCCACGGGTTGCTGTACTGCTACGGGTTAGAGCTTTGCCATCTCAACCATAACTCCATTTTGCACATTGCCATATTTATCCACTTGGGCAAGGCATACCCTTGTATCGCCCCACACTTCAATCTCTTTTGGTACTTCTTCTGGTTGAAACCCCACAAAAGTGCCAAGAAGCCGAACGTGGTCGGCGGTGCTGGGATCTAGGTCAAGCAGAAACACTCTACCGAGTACTTCTCGGTGCCGCTAGTCAGTTCGAACAAGGGTTGGCACGCCGAGTGGTTCTACACCACCAACCACGCTCCGCAAATCCCATGCAATGTCGACGCATGGCTTGTCCCACTCAAATGTTGGGATGAGGAGCCTAGCGACGTCGAGATGGAGCAGGTGCAGGAGCTTGTGACACTTATCCGTAACCTGAAGGCGGCCGGGCTCACTAGTGTGGCGGTCATGGCGAACTTCGCCACCCGACGGCTGCAGCCACTGAGGGAGAGGGTCCATCCGGCATATGAGTATGCCGGCGAGGACTACAACATTACACAACACGTGCCAGAGCCAGGGAAGCATGACGAGCTGGTGTAGCTCATCCACCAGTGCTTCGTTGCTGGCACCGCCATCACGACGCGAGGTGCGCTGCGTCCATACATCATGGCATTCCTACCGCCCGAGGTAAAAGGATCTCTATCTTTGTCCATCTACCAGACGTTTGATGAAATGCTCGTTGAATGTTGTCATTGCAGGGCCATCAGGCCTTCGTCTCCGCGGTGCCACTGTCGGGCACTTTGTCCGGGAAGGATACTCTGCCCGGCAGGCTTGGCGAGCTGCAGAGGATGGAGTGCGTCCATGCCCACGCTTCAGCAGGCGGTGGCATTGCTGCTACGTCGAAGCCGGCCTGGCGTGTGGCCGTGTCTCCGTCTGAGGAGCCGCGCACAGTGTCGGCGGGGAAGGGGTAGGAGCGCAAGGGCAGTGTACGCCCTAAAGTACGACGTGCACCACCCGGCTCGATCAAGATGGACGAGCCGGCATCACGCGCGGCGCAAGCTTGTGCAGCCGGGCGACTCGGACAAGGAGGAGGTGGCTTCTCCATACCCATGACCGGCTACATCCCGCCGGTGGCGGTCGGGGGAACGCCGAGCGGTTCGCCCGCTTCTTCTCCTTCTCTTCCACCTTGTCTTCCTTCTCCTGCACCTTCTCTTCCTTCTTCTCATCAATGTACAAAGGATGCGCCCCAGAGCACGGGCGTTTCGCGCCCTGTACCGGAGGCTGCCCGACCATCTCCCGTGGCGGCGCAAGAAGCACCCAAGGCGGCCGCTGAGGCGACCGTCGGGGCGAAGCGGCCGACTCCCTCCAGCTCTGGGTTTCGCAAGCATGCTCGAGTGCGTGTGTCGAACCAGTAAGTTGTTGTATACTGCTGATGCTGTTTACAGAGGTCTTGGATGCGGTGGTGGTGTTGGAATTTTTGTTGTTTGCAGGGATCCTTGTAACCCCTCAGTTGATGGGGGTGAGGCACTCACGCCTTTTGTTGGCGCAGCAGCGCAACCCGCGAGTGCTTCAGTGGAGCACTCGGGTACGGCGCCAGAAGTGTCGGACGAAGCGGCGCTAGACACGAGCGCGGCTCCCTAGGCAACCTGTCCCCAGTGTGAAGTCACTGGGTCCTCGGCTTTGGGTTCAGCTGTCAATGCTGAGCCAGAGGTTGAGGAGATCCATCAGGAAGTCCCTACGCACCGCACCATCCCGCTGCGCTCCGTCAGGATCGCTCGGATACGCCACGGCCAGGCACACGAGGTCGTTGGGGATCCGGCTGCTGATGAGAGCAATCGGCAGGAGCTCATTGCGGTCGCGTAGAGGGTTGCACAGTTGGTGGAGGTGAGTAGCTATCTGGAACTCCTCTTCTTGCTACTGTCATTAGTATGATTTTCTAACCTGTTGTATCTATAGACTGTTGCCGCAGCTTCCGCTCGCAAGAGCGAGGTGTTGGACGATATTGGGTCCAACATCGTCACGCTGCACACCCGAGTGCAACACCTTGAGGAGCAGGCTGCTGCCTGCCAGGCGAATAGCAATTGGGAGCTCGAGCAGCTACGCCGGGACAAGGCCACCGCAGACGCCGCAGCCGCGTCCTTGCACGAGGCGGTAGAGGAGCACCAGAAGGGTTTGTTTGCTCAACTCTCTTTCAGGCTTGTTATCTGTGTGCTTGTTTTTGATTCTGACATTGGGGCAGCTCGGGCCAAGGCGGAACAAGACACTGTAAAAACCAAAGAAATAAGACACCATCATTGGAGACGCATTTTTAAAACACGTCTCAAATGAGACATTGGAGACACGGGTTGTTAACCCGCGTCTCTGGGAACACTACCAAAAGCGTCGGTGGCTAACACGCGTCTCCTATGCACACAGAAAGGAGACACGTTTCCCTACACACGTCTCCTTTCGCTTTGACCTCTATAGGAGACGCAGTTTGAGAAATACGCGTCTCCTTTGTTGTTAGACAAAGGAGACGCTTCTCTAATTAAAAGCGTCTCTAATTTAGTAGAGAGCATCGGAGACCCATGATTCGTAAAACGCGTCTCTATTTTGTTAAAGGAGACGCGTGTTCCTGAAAACACGTCTCCAATAAACTAGAGAGCATCAAAGACGCGTCGTTTGCGAAACGCGTCTCTTTCATAGCTCAGAATAGGAGACGCGTCCTTATAAAACGCGTCTCGGATTAAGTAGACATCATCAGAGACGCTTTTCTTTTACACGCGTCTCCTTTGTCTGACCACAAAGGAGACGCTTTTCTGTTAGACGCATCTCCTTTTATGGAAAATACAACACTTGGCCAACAGCTTGCCACGTCGACCACAGTCACACACACACGCTACAGTGCTCGTTACAGTTAGCTCCGATCGCTGTCGCGCGCCATCATCGTCGTCCTTGCCGCGTGCAGAGCTGCGCACGGCGGTGGTGCGCCCAGGCAGCGTGGAGGAGCTCCCAGTAGGTGAGCGGCCGGACCTGCACGGCGTGTGGAGGAGCTAGAGGCAGCGGAGCTCGTTGCCGGCACGCGTCGAGGAGCTCCCGCACGAAGGCGCGCTGCTTGACATCTCGCCGGTGCATGCTCACTGCACCGAGGCAGTGAAGCGTCTAAAGACTTCATTCGAGCAGGTTGCCAGGGAGTGGGCTGTGGTGAAGAAGGAGCTCACTGGTTGGTCGCCTACTTCCCTCGCGCTTGCTTTGCTTTTTTTCTCATTTAGTCCTTCTGACGTTTTGAGCAGATCTCCGACGGAAACTCTTCGCGCAATTTGCAGATCTCGAAGCTCGCATCCTCCACCGTACGCGAGTTCAGTGAGACTCCTGTCCGCCCGCCGAGCCTGCTGGAGCGGGCTCGAGCTGCGTCGTCTTGCTTCCAGTGCTATCTTCATGAGGTTTGTCTGGCTAGCAGCAGCCACTGCCTCGCCGTCTTCCGCTCCTTCCTCCCCCATGTGGACGTGAACCGGTTCCGTGAAGGCTTCGCCCGTGGGACGTCGTCTGCGCGGATCGACCAACTTCTGGAGAAGGTGAAGGACACGACGGAGCAGCTGGCCGATGACGTTGTACCTACGCCAGAGGGTGAGGGTGGTCTCCTGTAGTAGCAATAGAAACATTTATAAGTACTTGTAATATTTTGTGGCACTGTTAATATTACTTGAACCTGGTATTTTGTTTCGGAGCTTGTTTTAAGTTGCCGCTTTACTTTGACGATATCCATGTACTGTTAATTTTTTGGGTAGTTAGTCTGTCATGGGAAACCGTAGTCCTATTGGCCTTTGTTTCCTAGCACAGAGGGCATACTCTCGTACATGCATAGTACCTTGGCTTGGAGAAGATCTCGGCCCACGATTTCTGATGTATTCTACCGAGTAATTTATGAGTCGTAGGATTAGTGTTTAGATCAGCATTTTAATTTCGACAGGAGTAGAACATTGTCGTAAAGAAACAGTCCCCAAGTTTCAGATTTGAAGCTTTGGTGCGGATCATGCTTGCAGAAAAACGAAGTGAAAGAACTTCAAGAGACATGAAACTTTATTCATTACAGAGACTGCTAGCATGGATGATGAGTATGAAAAAACTGAAAGAAGGTACATAGCTTTTTATTGGGTAGAAGCGGCATAGGTGCTCGATGTTCCATGAGTTTGGCACCTCAGAGCGGTCCTCCTGCATTAGCCAGTAAGCACCCGGCCTGCTGACCTCCTTGACGATGAATGGCCCTTCCCATGGGGCCGACAACTTGTGCATCTCCTTCTTGCTCTGGATCCTCCGGAGAACGAGAACACCAACGCAAAAGACTCTCTCTTGCACGTTCTTGTTGTGATAGCGCCTTAGAACTTGGGCATACCGAGCCGCTTAGATGGTTGCCACGAGCCGTCCTTCCTCGATGCTGTCGATGTCCTCAATGTGCGCCTCCTCGGCTTTGTTCTCCTCGTATACTTCCACCCTGAGTGCATTTAACATGAGGTCAGTTGGGAGTACCGCCTCAAATCCATACACTAGGAAGAAAGGGGTCTGACCGGTAGCATGACTCCGCTGTGTCCGCAGTCCCCAGATTACTGCAGGGAGCTCTCAAAGCCAGCGTGTTGCGTACTCATTTAGCAGTCGAAGATGCGCTTCTTGAGTGCCTCGAGCACCGCTCTGTTAGCCCACTTGACTTGTGCATTGGCGCGAGGGTGCGCCACTGAGGCGTGGGCCACCTTGATGAGGAGATCGTTGCAGTAGTTCTAGAATTCTCTCCCTGTGAATTTTGTGCCTAAGTCGGTGATAAGTCTGTTAGGAACACTGAACCTGTGCACAATCTCAGTGATGAACTCAGCTGCCTTTGCCGCCGTTAATGCCTTTATTGGCTTGACCTCTATCCATTTGGTGAAGTTGTTGACAACCACCAAGATGTGGTCATATCCTCCAGATGCTTTCCTGAAGGGATCGATCATATCGAGTCCCCAACACACGAAGGTCCAAGACATGGGTATAGTTTGGAGGGCTTAGGGCAGGACCTGGATTTGTTTTACGAAGAACTGGCATCCCTCGCAGCGCTTGACCAGCGTCTCGGTGTCCGCGACAGCTGTAGGCTAGTAGAAACTAGACCAAAAGGCTTTACCTACGATGGTTCGCGCCCAGTGTGGTTCCCGCACATGCCGCCATGGATCTCTGATAGGATCTCTCGTCCTTCTTCCTCTGAGATGCATTTTTAAGTACTCAGGAATGTGCTCCTCAGTGATACAGGATATCCCCGATGAAGACGTAGTTCTGGCTCCTGCAGGTGATCCTTTCATGCAGTGCTCGCGTCCCCCCTCGTTTCCTTGCAAGGGATTTAGAAGCATGCCGTACTTGATGTACTCGATCATCTCTGAGATCCACTCAGGCTGCGGCTCGATCATGAGGACTTCGCTGAGTTCTTCAGATGGGTCGATTTGAGCCTCAGGATTCTTGATGGAGGGCTTTATGAGGTCTTGGACGAAGATGCCGGGTGGTACCTGGGCTCTGGTGGAACCCATCTTGGCCAACTTGTCGGCTGCCTTATTGTCATCTCGGACCACGTGCTGGAACTGTAGGCCAAAGAATTTGCCATCGAGCTTGCGTATCTCTATGCAATAGGCGTCCATCTTCTCATTCGTCCTTTGCCACATCTTGTTAACTTGATTGACGACCAGGGCTGAATCTACCCTGACTATCAAGTGTTTCCCGAGCGATATGGCGATTCGTAGCCCATGGAGGGCTGCTTTGTACTCGGCCACATTTTTCGAGACCTTGAACAGGATTTGGAGCACGTACTGCAACTTCTCTCCTTTGGGGGAGATGAAGAGTATGCCAGCTCCGCCTCCCTTAACCCTGAGCGATCCACCAAAATACGTGGTCCAGTGCTCAGGTTCAGCGACAGTAGATGGCGTTTGGATCTCCGTGTACTCTGCCACGAAGTCGGCCAGTACCTGTGACTTGACCGTGTTGCGGGGTATGAAGGAGATATCGTGCGCGGATAGCTCAATGGATCACTTCACGATTCTTCCCATGGCGTCCCTGTTATGCAGAATGTTGCCTATGGGGTAGTCGGAAATTATGACGATCTTGTGAGGCTCGAAGTAGTGCTTCAACTCGCAGGCGATGATGAGAAATGCTTAGAGTAGTTTCTGCACTTGGTTGTACCACACTTTTGAGTAGGTCAGTACCTCGCTTATAAAGTAGATCAGCCTCTGGACAGCATAGGCATTACCTTCCTCTTTGCGCTCCACGACTAGCGCCGTCCTCACCACGTGAATGATGGCCGAGATGTTGAGGTAGAGCGTCTCCCCAACTTCTGGCGCAGTGAGGATGGGTGGCTTCTAAAGATAGTCCCTAAGTTCTAGGAAGGACTTTTGAGCCTCATCATCCCACTTGAAGTTATCTTGATGCTTGAGGAGTTTGAAGAAGGGTAGCTCTCGCATGCCGAGTCATGAGATGAAACGACTGAGTGCTGCCATGCATCCGGCGAGCTTCTGTACGTCTTTCTGGCACTTGGGGGGCTTCATCCGGGTGGTCGTGTTGATGTTTTCCAAGTTTGCCTCTATGCCATGGTTGCTGACGAGGAATTCGAGTAGTTTTCCCGAGGGAACGCCGAAAACACATTTTTTCGGGTTAAGTTTCCAGAGGTAAACCCTAAGGTTGGCGAAGGTCTTAGACAAGTCCTTGATAAGGTTATCAGGCTCTTGAATCTGGACTACCACATCGTCTACATAGGCCTCGGCGTTATTTCCAATCTGCATCACTAGGCACTTTTGGATGGCGCGCTGGTAGGCCGCGCCGGCGTTCTTCAGACCGAAAGACATTGTCAAGTAGCAATACACACCGAAGGGCGTAATGAACGACGTCTTGATCTGGTCTTCGATTTTTAAGCTAATCTGGTGATAGCCCAAGTAGTAGTTGAGAAAACAGAGCATGGCGCAGCTCGCCGTGGAATCAATGACTTGGTCTATTCACAGGAGGGTGAAGGGGTCTTTGGGGCAGTGTTTGTTGAGATCAGTGTAATCAACGCACATTCTCCATTCCTTATTCTTTTTGGATACAAGAACTCGATTAGCTAACCAGTCAGGATGATACACTTCCTTTATGAAACCGGCCGCTAACAATTTTGTAAGCTCTACCGCTATCGCCTCCTTGCGGTCCTCCGCGAATTGACGCAGCTTTTGCTTTATCAGCTTTGCGTTCACGTCAACCTTCAAGGAGTGCTCGGCGAGTTCTCTAGGCACCCTCGGCATATCCGCTGGTTTCCAGGCGAATATGTCTGAATTAGCGTGCAGGAACTCGACAAGCACACTTTCCCATTTGGGGTCCATATTAGCCCCTATGGTCGCCGTATTGGACGGATCCTCGAGCCCGCGGGACACCTTCTTCGTGGCCTCCTTCTCCCGCTGGATCGCCTCCATTGTCGGCCTCTTGGTCGGGATCTCCAGATCCGCCGGGGCTAGCTTGCTGGCGGCGGCCATGACCTCCGCGGTGCGCCTGGAGAGTTCGAGTGTAGCCGCAATGTGGAGGTTCTCCTTCTCACATGGGCTAGCAGTACTAACATCTCCCTTAAGGGTAAGGACGCCGTTGGGGGTGGGCATCTTTAACACCATGTAGGTGTAGTGCGGAACTGCCATGAACTTTGCCAACGATGGCCTGCCGATTATGCCATGGTAGGCTGTCTCGAAGTCAGCTACGATGAAGCGGACGTACTCGGTCCGGTAGTTCTCAATCGTGCCGAATGTGACCGGCAGAGAGATCTCACCGAGTGGTACCGAGGGATACCCGGGTACTATGGCAAAGAAGCGCTTATCCGTCGGGTTTAGATCCACGGGGGTGAGCCTCAGTTTTTTCAGCGTGCTGGCGAATAGGATGTCGAGGCCACTGCCTCCGTATACCAGCTTATTGCCGAGCCCCACATTGTGAATCATAGGCTTTAGCACTAGAGGGTACCGCCCGGGCCTAGCGACTGCTTCCGGGTGGTCTTCCCTGCTGAAAGTGATCAGAACCTCCGACCACCGCAGGTACTGGGGCGTCCCGAGATGCACTACAAGAAAATCGTTGATTAGTGACGCAACCACATTTTAGCGTCATTGATTTATGACGTTCCTGGCTGATCTCGTCATAATATTTCACTTCCGAGCAAATTTAGTGACAAAAAAAACTTTTGTCATTACGGTTGGTACTGTAGCAGGGCATTCCCTGTTCCATGTTGTTTTTTGACGCCATAAGCTCTGCAAAAACATCATAAACCAACATCCGTCCCTCATGTAAGCATTATTTTGAGAATAGAGTGTTCCAAGTCATCATAAAATTCAGTAGGGTCCCACATGTAAGCATTCTTTCGAAATTAGATTGTCCAAGTCGTGATAAATTTTTCTAGGGCCCCACATGTAAGCATTTTTGCCAGGTCAGCGGAGGGTAGGTCACGAAATGTTGCAAAGACAATTTGACATAGCAAGGGTTCGAACTAGAGACCTATAGGAACAAGACTGCGTTGTTTACCACTACACCACTTCTTGGTTGTGTCAATTTTATAGGAAACACTTTCCTTATGGTTGTGTAAGGTGAGTCTTTAATATAAATCAGTAATTCGTAGGCGAAACGCTTCACTACCTTCGCAAAGACTCTCGACTTTTGCTACGCGCAGATCTGCAATGGCTCATGGTAGGAATGGTGGATTCAGGCGGTGATGAGAGATTGGTTTATGCACCACCTCCCGACTACGAGTTTACGAAACAGGATGACAAGGTCAATCTTCTGGTTTGAGCCACTATATTTTCCTCTATCGACCTAGGGATGGGGGTTTCTAGATTTGGGGATCTAGAGGATGGATGACCCTATACAATAGATTCTTATTTCATCGTACACTCAGATTTGAATTGCAATTGGTGTTAGAAGTTGATTCAGTTAGTTTTCAGTTTGCATAAGCTGATGGATTGATAGGTTCTTGTATTTTTTTAGCTTCTGGAGGTGCTTGAATCCACCAAAGCTGAGCTGTAGAAGGTGAAGAGAGACCTGCAAGAACAACAAGTCAGCGAGCTCAAGTCACTACAAAAGACTCTAAATTACAAGCACCTGTATGAGCAATCGTTACAGCAGCAGAATGACCAGCTGAAAGAGATGAAGAAATGCATGGAAGAGTGTCATCAATTGCTGCAATAGGAGCATGCCCAGTTCAATGAAATGACATTGTTACAACAGGAGAACATTATCCTGATGGAAGAGCTGACCAAATGCAGGGACCATGTTTATCAATTGTTACGGCAGGAGAATGACCAGCTGAAAGAGATTCAGCAATTATTAGCGGAGAATGCCCTGCTGAGAGAACGAGCAATCGAACTCTGACTGCGTTTCAGGCAATCGATAAAACATGTCTAGTGTTACTGCTAGCTAGATGGTTCATAGGTGGTGTGTACTTTGTGGTGATGAATTGTTTGTATTTTTGTGTTTGCTACTTGCTAGTGGTGTGAACTTTATGGTGATGAGTGCTATGAGATTCCATCTTATTATGCCGATTTGGTTTAATCTATTTCAAATTGAGTCGACCATACTCACCATTCTGAATTAATTTTGCTTATGTTTTGCTGGTCCGTTCTGTTGATGTTTTGCTGGAAGGACCTTCCTGAGTAACGATCGCAAAACTGCTAGTTTCCTACTGTCGGTCACGAAATTTTGCAAAAACAATTTTCCATAGCAAGGGTTCGAACTAGAGACCTATAGGAACAAGACAAGACTATCTACCACTGCACCACCTCCTTGTTGTGTCATTTTAATGTGAAACACTTTGCACCCCAACCACAGCACGGAGCGGTTCTGATAAGTTGGTGGGAGAAAAGTCCGCGCTGTACCCAAAAATAGTTTTCCCGCAGCCCACTGGCCCGAAACGGGAAAACGGAGATTGGAGAGGCGAGTAGGCTACAAAAACAGATCATTCCGGCGGTGATTTGAGACTTCCAATGGCTGCTCACTCCTACGGGCGCAACCTAGGTGATACTTGCTGCAGCGGCGTGTCAATCTGGTAAGTAATTTTGTGTTCAATTCAGAAAATTTCATTTCGCAGAATGTTCTCCTTTTTGATTCGTTCTGTGGTCAGTAATTTTGAGTTGGATTCGCCAATAACATTCTAGATGGATAGACGCTGTATAACCGGTTGTATTGGTTTTACCACCGATCATGAGAAAGGGGTCCAGGATTTCTTGGCATTTCTTCGAACAAGATACGCTGAGGACGAAGAAATACTATGCCCATGTCGTCTATGCCTCAATAACTCTACAGGGACTATAGAGCGAATTGGAGTTCACTTACTTGTGAGTGGGATGGAAACCACTTACACTAGGTGGATCCATCATGGTGAAGTTTTGGAGGATATGGTTGACGATGATGCAAATGTTCAGGATAATGCAATTCTACCGGATATAGAGGGGGATGTGGATAATGCAGCTCCACGGGATGGTGGAGATCAGGAAACGGTCTAGGAAAACCAATACATATCGGGTATGGAGGAGGATGAAGGCCCTGGAGACGATGGAATTTCTGAATTGATTGCTGACTTGGGCAAGGGTCAGGTGCTCGGTGAGAAAATGTATGAATTTGTAAAAGGAACATCTGAACCGTAAGGTGTCACCGACATCTTCATATGCACAATTTACATTTGTTGTGAAGTTACTTCATATAAAGTCTTTCAGTTGGATGAGCAACGCCGCATTCAATGCAATGATGATGTTGTTACAGAAAGGATTCCCAGAAGCATGTCTTCCAGACTCTTTCGATGCGGCAATGAAGTACATACGTTCCATGGGACTCGGTTATGAAAAAATCCATGTTTGCAAAAATAATTGTATATTGTTTCGCAAGGAGAAGTATGTCAAACTTGATGTGTGCCCAGTATGTTGTGAAGCGGATTCAAGGTGGAAGGATGCAGACACCAACAAGCATGTTCCTCAAAAGGCATTGAGGCATTTTCCGCTGATTTCCAGGCTGAAGAGGATGTTTCTTTCATAAAAAAACACAAAAGATGCACGATGGCACGAGTCAAAGCGAAAACCGGTGAAGAATGAGCTTAGTCATCCAGCTGATGGTGAGGCATGGAAACAATTCAATAAAAGTTGGAAAGAATTTGCGAAAGATGCTAGGAACCTTAGACTTGGTCTTGCAACCGATGGTTCCAATCCATTTGGCTACATGAACAACTCATATAGTATGTGGCTAGTAGTTGTTGTGCCATATAACATGCCACCATGGGTTTGCATGGAAGAATCAAACTTCATGATGGCCTTATTGATCTCTGGGCCGAGTTCTCCATCAAAGGATTATGATATCTTCATGGAACCTCTTGTCGAAGAGCTGTAGCAACTTTGGAAGGGTGTCTAGGCAATCGATGCTGTTGAGGGTAAAGAATTTAAACTGCGTGCTGTGGTTATTTGGTGCATACATGATTATCCAACATTGAGCATGTTGTCTGGGCGAGTCACGAAAGGCTATTTGGCCTGTGTGCGTTGCCACAAGGGTCCTTGCTCAAAGAAATTGAAGAACAAGATATGTTACATTGGGCATCGTCATTTCCTTCCAACTGACCATCCATAGAGAAGAAAGAGAGCAGATTTTGATGGTACTGTTGAAAATCGTGAAAAGCCAGGGCAGTTTACCCATGTGGAGCTGAAGCAGCTACTGGAGAAGGTTAAAGACGTTAGACTAGGAAAGCATCCTCTACCTCAATTGACCAAACCTTGCATGATGTTATACTTGATGATGGTCTCGGTGATGGTTCGGAGGTTCCGGTGCCTATTACTGGCGAGGAGACTATGGTTGCAGCCGCTGAAGTTGACGCAATTCACCAGTAGGAGCTATCTGGTGTGGATGGATTCAATTATGAAGATGAAGACGACGACACTCTATGGCAATACGTCAATGAAGATGAAAACGTTGCCGATGAAAGTGACGAGGACTAGGAGGGGAAATCAGTAAATGTTTAAGTCGATCCGATCTGAAATAATGTGGACCTTATGATTTATATGTAATTTATATGTAGTTGAAGTCGCACTTTCTTGAATATTAAACCTGCCATCGGTGCCTACTATCCGGTTCACTGTATTATGTAGCATCGGGACTTCCTGTGGCAACTTATAAAAAATATACGATCGCGCATGGGGCTGATGCATTATTCGGTACGTTGTGTTATAAAACAACGTAACATCCTGTATGAAGAGGAGAAGGTAGAAAAGCCTAACAAGAATGTGGAAAATAGCCCAGTGTACAAAGAAACAAGGCTCCTCCAATTATGGGCTACGTGATGGTAGGTTAGATAATAACCATTTCTTATCCTCTCCAATGTGGCCATAATCTTGTAGTACTAATCGAATCGAATCGATGAAGGAAGGGATGTGTTGATCTCCAATGTGGGCATGATCAAGGAGTATGCAACATGACGTGCTCATGATCATGTAGTACTAAGCGAATCGAATCGACGAAGGAAGGGATGTGTTGATCTCCAATGTGGGCATGATCGACTAAGTATGCGAATGGATTGTCCAGTTCTTTGTATTATGTAGCACATGACCATCCTGTGATGGCTTTCATACTCATCGTAATATGCCCGGAGGATGATCCAATGTGGTATTCCTCGGAATAGAGGAACTTCCTTGTAAACTACGGGTAGGAAAGGCGCTTCCCATTTCCTAGCCACAGGGTGCAAACAGCACACTACACACACCTTTGTGGCTTTATCCAACGGAGTGTGACTCGTGCTAACCCACCATCCCCCCATTTACTGCCTCCTCACTTGCGGCGCAACCCCTTCGTAGGGTTCCGCCGCCGCCGCCTGCAGCAGCCTCTAATGGATACCTCAATCCATCACCGAAATCAGAGGTATGAGTCCGCCTCCAGGCTCCAGTGGATACTGCAATCTGCTGCCTAACTCTTGGAATGGCACTAATTTGAGAAATTTATTGCAGATGGGCCGAGACGGTGGCAAGAGAGATGGAAAGGCGCTTGATCCTCCTCCAGCGAAGCGATAACTAATGTCGCAGCCGAATTCTGCAGGCACATCTGGTCCTCAGACGAGGCAAAGGTGCAGGCCTGCGGCACGGGATTCTTCCTCTGCCCCTTCATGCCGCACGTGGGGTGGGTCAACCTCGGTGCCTTCTTGCCGCACACGGGGTGGGTCAAGCTCGACGCCTTCCTGCCGCACACGGGGTGGGTCAACCGCGGGCTGTCGCCCGCCCTGCCCTTCGTAGTTTCCTGCGCCAGATCCTAGGAAGTAGAAAGAGGTACAACTTTACCCTCCACCAGAAGAGCCGCTTAGGATGATTGACCTGCATAACCACACCTACCAAATGATTAAAGGTCTTAGATGGGTGCCTGAGAATCACTGGTGGGACAAAACCAAGGAGAAACGGGTCGAACCAAGATTTAGGAATGTCGTTCAGCAAACTGTCTATTACAACTACAAATATCTGCCCATGAAACTATATCAGCACAAGGTTATAAATTGGGATCATATGAACTTGGCCGCGGGAGTGGATATTATGGTTTACTTCGATGATCATCCCGGATTGGCTGATTTGGTCTCATTGGATCATCAATATGGTGAGGATTGGGTGAGAGTTTTTTATGATACTATGTACATTGCTGAGACTAGGGAGTACATCATGTTCAAGTTTCAGGGACGCTAGTATACTTTTTTCCGACACCATATTGCTGCCACTCTTGGATTCATGGATTATGAATAAGGAAAGTACGAGGCTAAGCCATCCCTACATAGTATTATCTACGGGGGTCGTGAACCACCTCAGAGTAGTTTGCTCAGTGGGTCGTTCTCGTCCGACGAGGAGATGGCTAGACTTTTTGTTGAGTCGTTGACAAGTAGGCGAGGATATCGCACGCCTGACATGCTTACCCCTGAGGCAAATGTGGTTCACCAGGCACTATGGAAGACATTGTTACCACAGATTGGCAATGCAGAGTCCATCACTAGTCTTCAGTAGTGGCTTCTCCTTCACGTCATGACTGGCCGGCCCTTCGACATCGTGGACTTCATTTTATGTGAGATTGAAGATGTTATCCTTGATGGGTTGACCGTGGCCTGACATATGCCGTATGCTCACTAGATCTCCTTCATTCCGAGTCATGTTACTAGAGTAGATGAAGACGGGGAAAGGGTGTGAACTAGACCCAAAGATTGGCATCTCGAGTACATGAAGTCCAAGACACATTTCAAGGAATACAGGCCTGCGAGACTAGGAGACAGACGTCATGGCCTAAGGGCTACAATTGAGCCATCTCCTGATGACATTTGTTTCTCAGACAGCGAAGACAATGAGGCATCTCCAGTGAGACATCTCTGAGTACATGATGGTGCGTTGCTACCCACTACAAAAACATAAACAGTTCCAGTCAGTCCAGCAACAACTAGTGAGCTAATGAACTCTTACTTTTTTCTGAAACTGATCCTTGAAAATCAGCGCGAGCAGACCAAGTTCCAGTCAATGATGGAGAAGAGAATGGCACAGCAGGAGGAGTTAAACCGCGCAGACTCAGAGCAGATAGTACAAATGGTAACACAACAACAACGCATTATGGAGAATTTTCTGAATGTAGTCACCTTCACCAAGTTAACGGCTTACCACCACCGCCATCTCTACTCACACCTATTGGTCAGACCCCCTTGCAACTCATGCCTCCTGTTAACTTGGGTAAATCATCTGATGTCTCTGAGCTTCCTCACAGTTGAGCAATTGGTTCACAATGGATGACAGAAAAGGATTCCAAAGAAGAAAAGGAAGCAGATACAACAATACTTAGGGTTCTATCTGATATTGCAGCAGAGGAACAGAACAAGGAAGATCCTTTGGAGGCAATAGCAAATGATCTGGAAGGTCAGGCTATCTCTACCGGTAGTAGTGTAGAACATCCTCGTCACTCTACTTTGCAAGTTCCGGAAGATCCTGCTCCAGCTACCTCGGAAGGCTCTCCTGCAGCTGATCCTGCTGCTGCTGCAGCTACCTCGGAAGGCTCTCCTACAGCTAATCCTGCTGCAGCTCCTACTACCTCGGAATGCTATCCTGCTCCTGCTACCTCAGAAGGCTCTCCTACTCCTGCTCCTGCTCCTGCTACCTCAGAAGGCTCTCCTGCTCCAGCTCCTGCTACCTCAGAAGGCTCTCCTGCTCCTGCTCCTGCTCCAGCTCCTGATGACCCTCTTCCCAATCCTGTTATATTGGCTCCTTCGAACACCGATGAAAAACAGGTAGAATGTTAAACGTTCCTTTTATTGCCATTGATTCCATTTGATTGTTGTGTTCGAGTTGAATAATAAATTTTTCTTCACGTGTGCGAACCAACCATAAATAATCGTTTTGCCTGGGTTTTGTGCTCAGGTCTTCACAATTGCTGACCAAGATGAAATTGCACCAGAGTCGGAAGACTCCCAATACTCTTGTACCGGGTTGCAAAATGAGATAAAGGTACCAGCACTTCATTTTCAGAATAGAACATCGTACTTGTGTCATGATGTTGAAGACTCCGACTTCCATACGATTGAATCCTCCGATTAGATTAATGGCTTCGATCAATGCGGGATTCCTACAACCAAAACGAAGAGTTCTACAGCCTTGACATCACACAATGCATGAGTCATGCTATGCATAAAACAAACCCAACACTCCCTACGCATGCTTTTGTTTGTAATTTTCAATGTAATCCTTGAATCATGTCACTGTACCGATGCTTGATGAGAGGAAGGGATGTGTTGATCTCCAATGTGGGCATGATCGAGGAGTATACAACGTGACGTGCTCATGATCATGTAGTACTAAGCGAATCGAATTGACGAAGGAAGGGATGTGTTGATCTCCAATGTGGGCATGATCGAGGAGTATGCAATGTGACGTGCACATAATCTTGTAGTACTAAGCAAATCGAATCGATGAAGGAAGGATGTGTTGATCTGTAATGTGGGCATGATTGAGGAGTATGCAATGTGACGTGCTCATAAATTACCCTCGCCCCCGTCCCTTCCCTCCCTTCTACTCCTCGCCATCTCAAATCTTTCCGCCCCCATTTCCCCTTCCCTCCTTGCCGCCAGCCCAAATCTTCACCTCCTCTCCGCCATCGTTCCAAATCTACCGCTCGTAGCTTCAGCCCCTTCTCCATATGCTTCTATAGTACCAGTGGTGATGACACAATAGCACCAGGAGGGAAGGTCGTACGAAGGAAATATCCAGAACAAGGTACAATGTTTTCCTCCTCGGTTCAGCTTCCCGGTGGATTCGTACTTGCGTGTTTTCCCATGTGGCAGATCCCATGTGTGCACTAGTTTTTTTATCAGGTAGATCCCATGTCTATAGTACGTCTTTTTAGGATATTGTTTTGACTAGGAACATCCTTTTCAGGATCTTGTTTGGCTAGGAACATTCTACTGGTTCTTATAGAAGTTTTTAGATCTGACAGATCCCATGTCTACACTAGTTCTTCTCAGGATCTTGTTTTGACTAGGAACATCCTTTTCAGGATCTTGTTTTGGCTAGGAACATCCTACAGGTTCTTATAGAAGTGTTTAGATCTAGTTTTATTTATAGTGGTAGGCCAACCTTACAGAAGTTTCTCTGCGTTCCTAACCGAAGTAGACGACCACTGTGATTACGAGCGGTAGAGGGACATTAATGTCTTGAGGAATCACACATTCTTCTCTAGGCTTGGCATCGATAAAATTAAATCACTTTTACCACCTGACCAACCAAGCAGAAAGGGTACCAACAATACAAGAATACAAGATTCAGATCCAGAGTACAACCCGTCCGATGAACATGAATCTGACCCAGAGACATGTCAACAAGAGGTAATCTTATCATGAACTCGTTTCATGTATTAGTCATGCAGGATTGCTTCTGATCTTCTTTTTTTGTTGAATTTTGTGTAATCAGGTCACTCATAGCAAACCTGTAAGTTGAGGAAGAGGAACCAAGAGAATTCGGGCACCAGATGACCCTACCAGAATGCCTCCTAGACTCACTAGGACCAAGGCAAGATAATTGGCTTTAGCTGATGGGAGTGGGACAACTCCTGATACACACAAATTGCCCACTGAAGGCCGAGCAACAACAACCCACAATGAGAACATCATCGACATGATGACTGCAGAAGGCAAGTCATTTGATCTCATATTCAAATGTCCTAATTACCAACCGAATAATTATGCATACCCTTCCAGAGCATGCCTGTTATGCACGCCCTTCCAGAGCACAACGGGGGCTGTGGGATTCAGGGAGATTGGACAGAGATCTGGACCGGATTAGCCAAGGCTTAAATGACCTGATCCCTATACACATTCAAGAAGGGCTCAAACGCCCAGAGGAACCAATGCAAGCTGCAAAGTTTGCATCAGAAGGTGGTGTTATAGTGCATGGTTCGAGGATCGGTGGATGGTCGCTTCCTGGTGTGATGAGTGATTGACAATGTTGTGTGGACTAACTCTTGGCTAAGTATTGAAGGTGCAGGTTGCGGCTCGATTGGTGTCGATGCAGTTGAAGAACAAGCACGAAAGGTTTATGCCGGTGGGCCTCCAGGTGTGGAGCAGACAAATAGGCTTGGTTCGAGGGACCCAGTGGCCAGCGGGATCAAGTGCGGGCCGCATGGTGGCAAGAACAAGATGAAGTCGTGTTCGATTCATTGGTTGAGCCCCAAAGCCAAGATCGATCTGAGACGACATGGGGGCCAAGTCATGAGTGGAGATTGGCGGGAGGCCACATCGAGTCCGCGGGGTTTTAAGTGGTTCACTACAAAACCACTGGGTTACTTGGCTGAGCCACAAAGCCAAGGCCGAAGATCGAAGCATTGCAGCACTAGGCCGGTCTGACCGGTGGGCACCGGTCTGACCGGTGTGTGTCGTGGGCTTCTGGGTACTTCGAAGCGGAGGACATGTGTCGGGATCGCAAGACTTGCGTCGAGGCTAAGCAAGGTGCGGTTGCCGGGCATCCGTCCGATGGTGCTATGACGAGATTTCCCAAAGTGCCCTTCGGCGGCGTCTTTCCTAGTATTATGTATTAGGGGTAGTTTCATCATTCGGTTGCCTCCATATAAACAAAATGGAGAGAGGATGGCAGCCATCTCTTGGAACCCTAGCTCATTTTCTTTGTTATTTTTCCTTCCCATTTTTCTTAAGATTTCCTATAGGACTAGCTTGAGAGCTTCATGGTGAGATCTTTAGAGAGGGATGGATGACCGGGAGGCAAGCTAGACCTTGTATGAATCTTTCTTAGTATGTATAGATGGTTCGGCATGATTCCTCAAGGCCTTTTGTTGTTTCTACCGTTTTCCCTTTTTGGTGATTTTCGGAGCCTTTTCTTGGCGATTTTTGTTTGGTGGATTTGAAGCCTTTCCCTTGCGGTTTTGGATGGGGATGTATATTTGAGCCCTGTGTGGTTCTTTTCCTTGTAATCCCCCGCTCAAATCCGTGAGAAAATGTGCTTGATTTGGGGTTTTTCCTTGGGTTTCAGGAAGTGGTGTTCTTGGTGGAAATCCTTCGATTCCTCTTGATTTAGAAGGTTTGGGGGATCAAATCATAGCTATGGGATGCCCATGAGGTACTCCTAGTATCCCCAAAGAATCGTGCAAATCATAGCGAATCAGGAGATCGGGAAGGTTGTTTGGAAGGGTTGACCCGCGGCTCGCTGTTCATCCCGAGCTGCCCAGGCTTGACCGGTCTGACCGGTGCCAGTGATTTGTGGGATTTGCCTTGGGTGGACGGCTGAACGTGTTGAGCTTTGCCCTGTGGTGCTTCTAGTCAGTTCGTGGCAGGTTTCAAGTTGGGTTGATAGGTTTTGTGGAGTTTCCAATTTCCCTAGGATTCGTGGTTTCAAAGTGGTTTTTGTTCTTGGGCCTAGAGGAGTCATTGAGGCTTCCTGGAACATTTCTGTGCAGCTACTGTGTCCACCGGTCTAACCGGCGCGCACCATCGGTCTGACCAGTGTTGCACAGATAGCAGGGTGTGTAGTTTTCCGCTGCGTGTGTGTGCTTGAGTAGGTTGGTAGTGTTGTTTGTTCCTAGGGTCAGTAGCACTCTAGTGGCTACGTGATCTTGGCAAACTTGCGTAGTTCGAGTCAGAGAAGTTTTTGGGTTGGCCATGTTCGTCTTGTTGGAGAAGGCATCTCCTTCGAGAAGAATTTTTATCGGCTCCCATTCACTCCTCCCCCCTCTTTGGTTCGCCATTCTGGTCCTTCAAGTGGTATCAGAGCCGGTTACGGGTCTTTCGGGACTCTAACTAGTCAAAGATCCAAAGATGGCGTACTAGGAAAGGGGTTCGGGTCCTCCGCACTTCGATGGAAATAATTGTCAGATGTGGCAGAGGCGCATGTCTGCTTTCCTTCGCAGCAAGGGTCAGATCCTTTGGGGTGTTATGGAGAACACAACTTATGTTCATCTGATTAACATCCTTACTCTAGGATCGAGGGATATGCACGACGCCAGCAACAGGGTGGTCGACTACTTGTTTCGCGCTCTCTGTCAATTCGAATTCGATCGGTGTTGACGGTTGAAACACGTAACAACCTTCGATCTGTAAGCGTACGGACCTACACCTTTTTCACCACGGGGCGACCCCCAAGGTTCTTGTCAATCCGCGGAGCAAGGGGATTGCTAGCAATTAACCAAGTACTAATCTAGTTGATGCAAAACCTTTGAAAGGGGTATTAATCTAAAGGTAAAGACAATCTAACCTATGTTAATCAAAGAAATCTAAGGTTAAACTAGTGGTAAAGGGTGGACACAAGAGAGAGATTAAGATAGAGAAGCGTTCCCTCCCTAGGGTTTAGGATCACATGAACATCCATCTACTACATGAAAAGGGTGTTGCCTACACTAGCTTCATGGCGGTTATGCGGCCGCTAAGCCTTTTCCCTCCACCGTACTATCACTATGCAAGGTAATCAAACACTTTCATGTATAACCGCATCTATACCTAAGCATCCATAGGGTTAAGCTAATCACCAGGATTACCACAAACCCTACTAAGACCACATGTTGTACACACATATGTAAATAAAGCATATGCAAAGACATAGACCATTAAGCATCGAAAGGCATAGGGTTCATGTAGAGATCACAAATCATGTATCCATCTAACCCTAGGGATGAACGGAGACATTACCCCCATCATCTTACAAGGATTGAAGCACATAGGGGTGATGGAGACTCCGGAGAACGTCGTCGATGAAGATGACGGCGATGAAGCTTGGGAACACCCCTAGGCCAGCAGCTTGGAGTCCTCCTCTTGCTTCCTTCCCTCCGCTGGCATTGATCCTTGCGACAAGCTCATCCAACTCTCTCCCTCATCTTGCGGCGGCGGTTTTCTGGTGAATAGCATCGGTAGAATGATTGGATGCGGCGGCCGTCGGAGGAGGGAGCTATTAATAGACCGAGGAGCGACAAGGTCAAAGGGCGGGCCGAACCGCCACAAAAACCCCCTGGGCCTATCCGACCAGGCCGGCCGGCCCAGGCCCTTTCTGGGTCGGTTCGGGCCCGTCTTTCTCCCCGTGGCTCATCTTCACATTTTGCACTTGGCCCCCTTCATTTGTGTCATTTTGAGGTCCTCATCCCCGCGATCAAGATAGGGGGTCTTCTCGTATGAAGTCTGAACTTTACATCTTAGTCCTCGGGGATGATCCGTCGTACCACCTTGGTCCTTGCCACCTTTGGAAGTGATTTCGCCTTGCACTCGAACACGAACGGAACTCCTCATTTGCTCCTTTGAACTTGTTGTGACTCCATCCCTTTTGTCCATGTTTTCCTGCAAAAATACAACACTTCCAAATGCACATACGAAGTTGAACTTGTTATATCATTAGTGTGCCTAGTGGCGGGTTAGTTACATAATCGAGCTCAAACCAAAGTGTAACGAATACGTTTGGAGCACCAAAATTCACCGTCAACATCTCCCCCATGCTTAAACCTTGCTCGTCCTCGAGTAAGTAATCCTTGCTTAAAAGGGAAATCAGTGTTGCCTTCCAATGTTGTCCGTGCAGTTAGTCATTCATGACGAGGCAAATTGCTCTCTCTTAAGAATTTATTTTTAAAGTTCAAGTTGTGACCGGCTTCTTTTTCATTATGGAAGATAGACTAACAATAAAGAACAAGCCACATTTAATAATCACGATGCTCTCAAACTTAAGCGAACTTCAAACCATTACCTTGTTACATGGAAGAATTTTTAAAAAGATGCATATCCAACATAAGTGAAAATCTCTTGCAAAAGCTCATGGAAACACTCATCTCATCAAGTCACTCAAGCCTATACTAGATTATTTTCAACCTATTATACTCTTATGTGATAGTGGAAGGCTTATGTGGAGCTTGGAAGGTTAAAAACAATCCTAGCAAAACATACATCCGAAATATTGTCAAATTAAGAGAGAGATCTACTGGAATTACCGAGACTCGTCAAAAAGGCCATGGAAAATAAATGTTGGAAAGGGAGAGGGATGAAACACACACATTTAGATAGGTGGACATGTGCAAGTGGCAAATGGATGATCCCGAGGCATGAGTGAAATCCTCGTTATCGGATTGCACATGGTTGGAAGATTTGAGTATGGTTTTGTCATCAAGGCACTTGAGAACTTATGAAGCTAAAAGAACCGAGGAGCAACTTTATTATTATTTTTTTACTTTACTTTTATTTCCTTCTCATTTCTCTCTCTTTCTTTTTTTTCTTCTTCTTCCTTTTTTCCTTACTTTTCTTTTCTTCTCATCATAATTTTTTTCATTTTTCATTTTTTTTCTTTTGCTCCTCAGAACTTTTGCAACATAATACTTACATAGCATTTGTCAGAGATGATGTAATGACTCTTCCCCCATGCTTGAACGATGCTCGTCCTTGAGCATAAAAGAGGGAGGGGGGAAATGATTACTAAAGTAAGCATAAATTCCATAATCTTGCGGAATATGAATCTCCATCGAGAATTTTACTTCATACTCAAATTGGGTTGCGGACAAGGAGGTGATCACAAAAAGATGTTTTTTGTTTAGGGTGGATGCCCAGTGAAGTTTGTGAAATTTTCGATGTGAAAACCCACAATGCATGGACAAAAAGGCTAGCATGAAAAAGTTACACAAAGAAATGACCAGCTTCTTAGTCTCGAACCATAGAAATCAATCCTAATACAACTCATCAAAACATATGTTTGCAATCTACGGGTTTTGTTATCATAGAACATATATGTATATGGCTTTGGTAGGTAGAACTTTGCAAGAGCATCACAAATATGTAGATAGCATAAAAGTTAAGTTTTCATAAAAACAACAAGTTATCCGGCTATCCATAAACTTAAATCAAAGAGCAAAGATATGTACGTGGGTCTAGAGCATAGTCATTTCACCTCCACAAATAAAAGAGCTGGTATTTAAATTAATTTCAGATCATGTTATAGAGAGCAATTAGCCAAGACATGTATAACTTCATGTAGGTAAAATAAAGCGGCAACTTTCATCATTTTTCCATAAGCACAGGCAATATAAAACATCAAGGTGAACACATGGTCATGTCTATCTATTGAAAATAAAAAGAAACCTAGGTTGTCCTCCTAGTAGCCAAGTTATTGTTGGAAGAGAAAAACAAAATGTTGCACCTAATAAGGTTGAAGGCATACTTACAAGCATTTATGTTCGGAAAAGAGAAGGTCTATGGAGGTGTTACCATCTTTTGTAGTTCTTCGTTGCCTTCTTCCGACATTTCCATGTATCGATGTGGCTTTGCTTTTGTCTTGAGTCATTGGTCGCCCTTCTCTTCAATGTTGTCATCACCATCTCCTCTTTCTTGTTCTCATCATCTCCTTGCTGTCTCTTTTTCATGGATTTCCCCTCTGTCCAGAATAGAACATATATCTAAATATAGCTCTATTGAAAAGTTTATGAAATTACCTTTCCAACGTGTGGTCATTCATCGAAAACGGAGTTCAAACAGGGAGCTATGTCCGTTTTACTTCAGCGCTGTGTGCTGTCCAAAACTGATTTCAGGACGTGTTGCACTTGGTGATTCGGGCATAAGCGCTTGTAGGAACCTCCTATTGTCTTGATTCTTGATTTGTTGGAGTCATAACTTCATGGGGCTTCTAAATATCCAAAAATATTCAGTGTTTTCCCTTCGAGACCACGCAGAAATTTGATGAGATCAATAGCTTCTTCTTCATTGATCCGGGGACGTTGATGATCCTGATCATTCTATCTTCTAGAGCGTCATGTTGCACTTCCGTGTCGAAGGTTCAGGGTCTCCACCATGCTTAGCATTTTGCTAGGCATGGAAGAAGAAGACAAAGCATTTTTATCTTAGCCATCCTTCAATTTCCTTATAGTGAGAGTCTTTATCTTGCCTACAAGACGTTTTAAGCGCACATTCTACCCCCAAGGTGACGGTTGGGAGTAGATAGAATTGCCAACAATCCAACAATGTTTCCTAGGACTCTCAACTTGTGGCATAATTAGTCTAATGATAAATAAAAACCTAAAGGGTGTTCGTGGTGCAAAGTGTGTATGCACATGAGAGGAAAGCACATAAACAAAGACAATGTTTTTACCTAGTTCTAAACACCATGTTTACAACTATGTTGCCGAATTTCCCCATAGCCATAAAGGTTGATATATCTAGGGTTAAAACACCATGTCTATCCCTAGATCAATAACTCTTATAGCACAAGAAAAATTAAGTGCAATGCAAAGCTTATAAACTAACCAATGCAACATGAAAACATATGAAAAGCTAGCAAGGTTTATCGAACTTAACGATGATGGTCCGCAATCATGTTTAAACACCACGTTTACACAAGATCACAAAAGGAAAATGCCCAGCTGGAGCATTAACATGGATATTAAAGCATACATCATTGAGCTTTAAAACAACCAACCGAACTATATGCAAAACATGTATATGCAAAGAAACATCACGTTGATAACAAAATGCAATGCATGCAAATAAATAAATATGATCATGAACATGATGGTGGTTCTAAAGAGAAAATTAAACTTAGATTAATTAGCCACAAGTTGATCATCATAAGATGGTGCTATTCTTTATTCTCTCTAAGAAAGGAATAAAAACATAAAGAAACGGGTTGCCTCCCGAAAAGCGCTTCATTTAAAGTCATAGAGCTCGACTTTCTCACATACCTTCTTTTCGTCGCATAGCCATGGCCCTTTATGCAAGAAGAAAAGGTACCAATGCAGCTTTAATTTACTTCCCATGTTGTGCTTGATCACTTATAGAAGACTTGCCCAAGGCATCCTTTTGCTTCATCGCTATCTCCTTCTTTATCACCCTTCGGTGCTGCCTTCACTCCATGAATTTTTCTTTAATGTCCAGAACAGAAAGTATACCCAAGCTCTACTCCATTGCACAGTGCACAAAATTTCCTTTCCAACGAGTCTTTATTTGCCCAAATCGGACTCCGGACAAGAGAGTTACGTCCGTTTTACTTCGGCGATGAAATCTGTCCTGAAATTTCAGAACGCGCAACGCTCAATGTTTTCTCCATAACTCCTTGCACGGGTCTTCAAATTCGTTGGTTCTTGATGCGTTAGAATGGCAACTTGATGGAGCTTCTGAATATCTCATTTTCTTCATTTGTACACCTCTGAACAAGCTCTCAAATTGATGAAGACAGCAGCATCCATCGCGGGATTTGGAGAGGTTGATGATTTATCTTGCAACTCTTTAGGCATGAATTCTCTTTTCATTATTCGAGCCTTGTCTACATGGTTAGTGAAAATCGGGCCTTTCCCGACATGTGCTTCTTTAAGGTCATTAGCTTGACCAAGCGCAAAGTATGATCGAGATTTACAAAACTTATTGTAAACATACACGTCCATAATTAACACCACATGCAAATTATAGCAACAAGTCAAGGTGTAAACAAAAGAAGAATATGTTTCATGCATAGCACTTAGCTCATCATTAGGCAAAGGTTCTTTAGGTGTGAGATTAATTGGTTCAAACATAAATGTTTCCTCTTTTTCATTCTCAAGAAAATCTAGCCTATCAAAATGATCATTATTGGAACAAGGCATAGAATTTAAACTATTATTCATACTATTGGTCCAACATGAATATTTGAACATATCATCATTAATACCAATAATATCTTGAGATTTTAGTGTGTACCTTTGCCTCGGAGCTCCCTCAACAAGAGTGATCTTTGGTTCATCTTGTAGCGTTGAAATCAAGTCAATCTCAACAAGTGGAGTTGTCTCTTCATCACCATCTTGCAATTTCTTCAACTCATCATGTGGAACATGTAATCCTTCAACTATGTATGCATTCATCTCTTCTTTGAAGTCTTCTTTATCAACCAAATCTTCATCTTCAAAGTCTTGTATGTTGCTTTCTTTATCTCCCGTGTACCACATGTCGTCAAGATCGCTCATCGTTGATTCACTCTTTTCTTCATCCTTGAGTGCTTCCATGTCTTGATTTGCTAGTGTGTAGGCTTCAATAGCACACAAGCTATAACATTGTGGGGAGGGGCCTTCTTGGAGTACTTGCTCTATGTCAACTCCTTCCCATTCATCTTCTAGCTTGAGTCCTATCTTCTCCCGTTTATCCTTCGAGTCACTAGGCTCGTCACGGTTATACTCTTCTCTTTCTTCATCATAAATCTTTGATTTGTCAAATCAGTTGATCCATCCTTCATCATCTTCTCCTCTTTCTTCTTCAAATATCTTTTGGATCGACTCTCCACTCATCTCTTGATCAAAAATGTCTTCAACTCTCTTGGCGACGTGTCGGTGTTCCTCCTTCCTTCGGTAGTTGATTAGGGGGGCAAAATCAACTTGAATCCAACCGGATTGATTGAACTCCGCCAATGGTCTAGCATTCCCCATACTTCGGCCTACAATCATGTTAGTTTCAACATTTTTAATATCCGAAATGACTTCTCTTACCTTGGCAAGTGGATCTTCAATTTCTTGTATGGTCGGTTCATCTTCCTTGACCTCCGGTTCATCTTTTTCAGAAAATTCAGCAAGCACCTTGGGCTTGCTTTTGTCGTTTCGCTCCTCCCGACAATGTCTTTGCCAATCTCGTTGTGTTCTTTTTCCATTACTTATCCTTTGTAAGATTTGTGCGGCTTTACTAATCATTTTATCCATTAAATCACCGCCTGCACACATGCTTACAAAACAAGAAGAGTTAGGGGTTAGTGAAAAATAAAATGTATGCAACATCAAGTCACTGGAAAATCCCAAGTTCGGGCCTTGCTCGAGTAGTTCATTGAAATGGTCCCATGCTTCATCAATTCCTTCGTCTTCTCCTTGCTTGAAATTGAGCACTTGCCTCCTTAAGTCTTGGACCTTTCTTATGGGAAAGAACTTTGAAAGAAATTTCTTCACGAGCTCATCCCTACTTCCTTTCACTTCAACGGACGCAAGTGTATACCATCTTCGCGCTTCATCTTCGAGAGAGAACGGAAAAAGATTCCACTTGAACCAAGCGGGCGGAACTCCTTCTTGTTGCACCGTGTTGCATATCATCGTGAATTCCTTAATGTGTCTATATGGGTTGTCATCCTCCAATCCTCTAAAGGGGTTTGTCACCACTAAGTTGATGATTCTAGGCTTCACTTCGTAGTGGGTTGTAGCAAGCGCCAAATCTGATTTTTGCATCTCAATGTCCTCCATTGACGGCATTGCTAGCTCCCTTAGCGACATCTCTTCGTCCTCCATAGGTGAGGTGAACAAATCCATCTAGGCACTAAAAATAAAAAAGAAAAACACAAAAGGGTTTTTTTCTAGAAAACGAGGGTTAGATGTTAGGAATCAACAAAACTAATACAAGATTAAATGTAGCAAACTGGCTTGCTCCCCGGCAACGGCGCCAGAAAAAGGGGCTTGTTGACGGTTGAAACACGTAACAACCTTCGATCCGCAAGCGTACGGACCTACACCTTTTTCACCACAGGGTGACCCCCAAGGTTCTTGTCAATCCGCGGAGCAAGGGGATTGCTAGCGCTTAACCAAGTACTAATCTAGTTGATGGAAAACCTTTGAAAGGGGTATTAATCTAAAGGTAAAGACAATCTAACCTATGTTAATCAAAGAAATCTAAGGTTAAACTAGATGGCAAAGGGTGGACACAAGAGAGAGATTAGGATAGATAAGCGTTCCCTCCCTAGGGTTTAGGATCACATGAACTTGCATCTACTACATGAAAAGGGTGTTGCCTACACTAGCTTCATGGCGGTTATACGGCCGCTAAGCCTTTTCCCTCCACCATACTGTCACTACGCAAGGTAATCAAACACTTCCACGTATAACCGCATCTATACTTAAGCATCCATAGGATTAAGCTAATCACCACGATTACCACAAACCCTAATAAGACCACATGTTGTACACACATATGTAAATAAAGCATCCGCAAAGACATAGACCATTAAGCATCGAAAGGCATAGGGTTCATGTAGAGATCACAAATCATGTATCCATCTAACCCTAGGGATGAACGGAGACATTACCCCATCATCTTACAAGGATTGAAGCACATAGGGGTGATGGAGACTCCGTAGAACATCGTCGATGAAGATGGCGGCGATGAAGCTTGGGAACACCCCTAGGCCAGCAGCTTGGAGTCCTCCTCTTGCTTCCTTCCCTCCATCGGTGTTGATCCTTGCGACGAGCTCATCCAACTCTCTCCCTCATCTTGCAGCGGCAGTTTTCTGGTGAATAGCGTCGGTAGAATGATTGGATGCGGTGGCCCTCGGAGGAGGGAGCTATTAATAGACCGAGGAGCGACTAGGTCAAAGGGCGGGCTGAACCGCCACAAAAACCCCCTGGGCCGATCCGACCAGGCCGGCCGGCTGAGAGCCTGTGTGGTTCGAGGACCGGTGGTAGGTCGCTTCCTGGTGTGATGAGTGATTGACAACGTGGTGTGGACTGATTCTTGGCTTAGTATTGCAGGTGCAGGTTGCGACATGACTGGTGTCGGTGCAGGTGAAGAACAAGCGCGAAAGGTCGTTGCCGGTGAGGCCTCCAGGTGTGGAGAAGACAAGTAGGCTTGGTTCGAGGGACCCGGTGGCTAGCGGGGTCAAGTGCGGGCCGCATGGTGGCAAGATGAAGCAATGGACGATTTCTTGGCTGAGCCTCAAAACCAAGGTCGAGCCGGGACTACGTGGGAGTCGAGTCATGAGTGGTGATTGGTGGAGGCTACACTGAGTTCGCGGGGTTTCCGGTGGTTCACCAGAAAACCACTGGGTTCCTTGGTTGATCCACAAAGCCAAGACCGAAGACCGAAGACGGAGGTGCAGCAGCATCGGACCGGTCTGACTGGTGGGTCTGACCGGTCTGACCGGTGGGTACCAGTCTGACCGGTGAGGTGCCCGGTCTGACCGGTGTGCAACGACGCAGTCCAGAGACTTCGAAGTGGAGGACACACATCGGGATCGCAAGGCTTGCGTCGAGGCTAAGCAAGTTTGCGGTCGCTGGGCATCCGTCCAATGGAGCGATGACAAAGTTTTCCGAATTCGCCCTTGAGGGGCATGTATCCCTAGTTAGCTAGTAAGGGTATTTCAGTCTTTCGGCTTGCCTCCATATAACCCAAGTGATGAGAGGATGGCAGCCATGTCTTGGAACTCTAGCTCATTTGTTTTCCTATTTTCCCTTCCTATTTTCCCTAGGATTTTCATAGGACTAGCTTGAGAGCTTCATGGTGAGATCTTGTCAGAGGGAAGGATGATCAGGCAGCAAGTTAGACCTTGTATGAACCTCTTTGGTATGTATAGATGATTCGGCGTGGTTCCTCAAGGCTTGGATGTGTCTTTCCCGTTTCTCCTTTTTGGTGATTTTCGGAGGCTTTTCTTGGCAGATTTCTTGTGACGGTTTTGAGACCTTTCTCTTTGGGATTTGGTGGGGGGTGTATGCATGAACCCCTCGTGGTTCTTTTCCCTTTGATTCCCCTCCCAAATGCGTGAGTAAAGGGGCTCGATTTTGGGGTTTTCTCGGCTCTAGGGTTAGAGGCGTTCTTGGTGGGATTTCCTCGATTCCTCTCGTTTTGGCAAGTTTTGGTGGACCAAATCTTGGCTATGCAGTGTCCATAAGGTGTTCCTACTATCCCCAAAGTCTCGTGCAAAACCGTGCTTCTCACCGGTCTGACCGGTGCAGATCAGTGGTGCTCGAGTTGCTAGTTCCGCTGCGTTCTCGAGTCGGTATAGGTGGTTGTTGGTTCCTAGGACCAGTAGCACTCCAGTGGCTGCGTGGTCTTGGCCAACTTGGGTAGTTGAGTCGGAGACGTGCTTTGGAAGCCTAGTTCGTCTTGTTGGAGTGTCCATCTCCTTCGAGAAGAATTTTTATCGGCTCCCATTCACTCCCCCCTCTCTGGTTCGCCGTTTCGGTCCTTCAAGTGGTATCAGAGCCGGTTACGGTTCTTCGGATTCTAACCAGTCTATGATCCATGGATGGCGTACCAGGAGCGGGGTTCGGGTCCTCCGTACTTCGATGGCAAAAACTACCAGATGTGGCAAAGGCGGATGGCGGCGTTCCTCCGCGGTAAGGGCCAGATCCTTTGGGATGTCACGGTGAACACAACTTATGTTCATCCGATGAACTTCCTTGCTCCGGGATCGAGAGACATGTTCGACGCCAACAATAAGGCGGTCGACTACTTGTTTCGTGCTCTGTGTCAATCCGAATTCGATCGGGTGCATACAGAGGACCTAGCATGTAGGATTTGGTTGGAGCTGAAGAATGCTCATGCTGGGAATGCTGAGGTTCAGGCACGGTTGTATGCGACCTACCGGAGAGAGTACGAGAACTTCACTCATCTCCCCGGTGAGTCTATTGATGCCTTGTTCCAGCGGTTCACGGTGGTTGTGAACAACATGAGGGCCAATGTCGACGTCCTCCCGTACGATGACCATGATAGGGCTGTGAAGCTCTTACACGCGCTGGATCGTACCATGTGGGATGGAAAGGTCGAGGCCATTCTTGAGTCCGAGAAGTACACCACTCTAACAGTGAACAACCTGTTTTCCAAGCTGAAGTCTACTGAGGTTGATCGGGGTTTGACAGCCCATCTTGAGAGCCTGACTGATTCCCATAGTCTTGCTCTCGTCGGTGGCAAAGTGGTTAAGTCTAACGCTAACGCATCCTCCAGGATGTACTCTCTGTCTTCTTTGATGTCTTTGCCTGACGAGGAGTTCGACGTGCTTGGAGAGGACGAGCTGGCGTTGCTGACCAGGCGGTTCAAGAGGCTGCACGAGAACCAGGTATACACGAGGAGGACAGCACGGACGTGCTTTCAGTGCGTCAAGCCGGGACACTTCGTCGCCGACTGCCCGAAGAAGACAGAGAACAAGGACGGCTACAAGCACCGGTCGAACAAGGACGGCAAGTACCGATCAAGGCACGATCACAAGCACAAGAACAAGCACAAGGACGAGCGACGGTCGAGGAAGAAGGACGGCCGCGGCAGGAAGGCCCGAGCGATGGTCGGAGCGAGCGACGTCGACTCCAGCTCCGCCTACTCTTCCTCGAGCTCGAGTAGCAGTGAAGACGAAGGTGATCGGCGCAAGAACAAGAAGTCATCCAAGAACTTGAGCGGGCTGAGCTGCTTTGCACGAGATGGCTTCTGCGGCATGGCTCGTAGCTCCGGCAGCAAGAAGAGTCACCAGAGCGACTCGGACTCCGACTCCGACGACGAGGTACGTGACGAGCTTCCCTTCTTGCGTGAGGAGAACGAGCGTCTTGGCAAGTTGCTTGATAATCGTGATGACATGCTTAGAGAGGCAAAGAAGATGAGGAAAGAGCTTAGGGCCTCACTAGAAGATGCTAGGAACCGTGTGGCTGAGCTAGAAACCCAGAACTTAGATGCTAAGCTTGAGATTGATTCGCTTAAGGCTTCACCTGTGGTTTCTGATGAGGTTGATTGTTGTGATTGCTCTGTGTACCTAGCTGACCTTACTACTCTTAAGGATAAGCATGCTTCTACTTGTGATGAACTAGATGTGCTTAGGGTTGAAGTGGCTGAGCTTAAGTCTAGACCTGCTTTGGTAGGTGCTTGCACTTCTTGCCCTGTTTTACATGGAAAGATTGATGAGATGCATGCTTATACTGTTTCACTTGAGGCTAAGTTGAAAGAACATGTCCCCACTTCTTGCTCTACTTGTGAAGTGCATGCTTTGAAAAATCTGGAACTTGCACATTATGTGGATCGCTTGCAGGATGAGAATGATGAGTTGAGAAAAATGATGGGTTGGTTGTCGGGTCATGAACCGCAGCTTAGGATGATGATAGAGGCATACAAGCGCTATGATGGGCAAGCGCTTGGTTCGGAGAAGGTTGGAGAGTCTAGTGGTGAGGGAGGAGAGAAGATTGGTGATATCCAAGCTCCACCAAAAACCTTCCACAAAAATGCCTATGCTCCTAAACCCAACCCACTGAGAAACAAACTCGACACAACCCCAGATCCTCCCATATTCCCCCACTCCACAAATGATTTCCAAAAACCCATAAAGTTCAAGAGCAACTTGGGGAATGAGTTCTTTGGGAAGGAGAGTGTGAAGCCTAGTGAGGAGAAACCGGTTGAGAAGCCGAGTGGAGAGAAACCGAGTGAACAGCCCCATCCCAAGCCTAAGCCTAAGCCCATAAGGTTTCATTGTGACTATTGTGGAAGAGATGGTCACAAGGGTGAGTTTTGCTTCAAGAGGAAGCGTGAGGAGAGAATGGCGAAGGAGTGGGCTAACAAGGACAAGTACCACCCTTCCAATGGTGTACTTGAGCCTCGTATGCAGATGCTGAGGGCCAAGGCGATTGTGAGGACGGTTCCGGCTTGGGGAGATCGGAAGGTAGCAGGTGGTGCTGCTGGCCGGGCTACACCAGTCAGACCGGTGCGCTACACCGGTCAGACCGGTGCAGGTCTGGGCAGACAGGGGTCTGGTGTCCGTGCTCATGTGGATGCTCGGTTCGGTTCAGGTGGTCGTGGTTCTGGTGGTTGGTCTGGAGAGTTTGCAGGTGGTCAGTTTGCTAGGCGTTCTCCACCTCGTGCTCAATACGAGGGTGGGAGAAGTCGCAGCTTTGAGATGGAAAGGAGGAACGGTCTACGGTCTTCCTTTCGTGGCTTTCATCCTCCTCCAGCTAGAGAGGGTTGGTTCCCTCGTAGTGGTTACCATGGTGGTGTTCGTGGTGGTAGTTTTGGTAGGAGAGATGCTTTGGTTGGTGCTAACCCCACTTTGGAGCAAATGGCTCGGCACTGGTTTTACTCTTTTGGTACTAACCCCAGCGTTGAGTCGTTTGTTCACTCATGTGCTCATTTTTGAATTTCAGGTGGGAGACTTGAGGAACGTTTGGTTGATTGACTCCGGTTGCTCGAGGCACATGACCGGAGACAAGGGGTGGTTCTCAAGTCTCGTCTCGGTGGTGTCCAAGACATACATCACATTTGGGGACAATGGGCGAGGGCGTGTGTTGTCAGAAGGTGAGATTAAGGTAAGTGATAAGGTCACTCTCAGGCGTGTCGCTCTTGTTCAATCGCTCGGGTTCAATTTGCTTTCGGTGTCCCAGCTTTTGGATGAGGGTTTTGAGGTGTTGTTTCGGCCTGGTGGTTCTCGGATTTTGGATTCTCGAGGCGATCTTGTGTGCATGGTCGTTCCCGAGGGTCAAGTGTTTCGAGCTGATTTTTCTCAGTCTTCTGGTGTTGAGCGTTGTTTCTTGGCTGGTTCTTCGAGTGAGTTGTGGAAGTGGCATAGGAAGTTGGGTCACTTAAGCTTTGACCTTTTGTCTCGCTTGAGTAAACTCAATTTGGTCCGAGGATTGCCACGGCTGAGGTTTGAAAAAGAGTTGGTGTGTGCGCCGTGTCGGCATGCTAAGATGGTAGCTTCTTCCCATCCACCCCTCACCGATGTGATGACGGAGCGTCCATGCGAGCTGCTCCATATGGACCTTGTTGGCCCAGCTCGTGTGCGATCTGTGGGTGGGAAGTGGTACGTCCTGGTTGTGGTGGACGACTACTCTCGGTATGCGTGGGTTTTCTTTCTTGAGGAGAAAGGGGAGACGTTTGGTTTTGTTCGAGATCTTGTCTTGAGGTTAAGGAACGAGAGGCACGGAGATGCCATACGAGCGATCCGCAGTGACAATGGCTCTGAATTTAAAAACTCTCGTTTCGAAACCTTTTGCCATGACTTGGGTCTTGAACACCAGTTTTCGAGTCCGTATACGCCTCCCCAGAACAGCGTGGTGGAAAGGAAAAACAGAACCTTGTGCGAAATGGCTCGGATGATGCTTGATGAGCATAGGACTCCGAGAAGGTTCTGGGCTGAGGCGGTGAATACCGCGTGCTATGTGTCGAACAGGATTTACCTCAGGGTTCACAAGAAGAAAACGTGCTATGAGTTGATGCACGGGCGCACACCCAAGGTGAGTCACTTCCATGTGTTTGGGTGCAAATGCTTCATCCTGAAGAAAGGTAAGAAGTTGGACAAGTTCGAGGCTAGATCTGTCGATGGCATTTTCTTTGGTTACGCATCTCATTCTAGAGCCTTTCGAGTGCTCAATCTTGAAACTAACCAAACCGTGGAGACTTGTGAGGTAACCTTCGACGAGACACAGCCACGTAGTCAGCTTGTCTTTGAGTGTGCAGGTGACGACGAACTTGGCGAGGAGATTTTCCAGGAGGACGAGCATGAACATGGAGATGATGAAGATGGCGGTATGGAGCCCGCGGCTGAACATGTACCTACTACTTCGACTACAGTGGTGGACGGCCCTTCTCCCACACCTACAATGACAAATCCAATTCAAGAAGAAGCTGCTGTTGAGGGGGAGGTAGCATCAAGGCGAGAACCTCCCCGGCGAGTGCAAGTGGATCACCCAGCTTCGAGGATCATCGGCGACATGAATGAACGTACTACACGATCGAGGATTCGGAACAATTCTCATTTCGCTCATGCTGCTTTTGTTGCCACCTTTGAGCCCAAAGACATTGGTCACGCGCTATCTGATCATAATTGGGTTAATTCGATGCATGCGGAGTTGGAGAATTTTGAGAGAAACCAAGTTTGGGAATTGGTTGACCCTCCCCCAGGGTGTAAGCCGATTGGGACAAAATGGGTGTGGAAGAACAAAGAGGGAGAGAAAGGAGAAGTGGTGAGGAACAAGTCAAGACTTGTTGCTCAGGGGTACTCACAGAAAGAGGGGATCGACTACGAGGAGACCTTTGCTCCCGTAGCTCGTTTGGAGGCGATCAGGATCCTTCTAGGCTTTTCTGTGGCTAAAGGGTTCAAGTTGTACCAGATGGATGTCAAGAGTGCTTTCTTAAACGGTGTCTTGGAGGAAGTAGTGTATGTGAGGCAACCACCGGGGTTTGAGAGTGAGAAGTACCCCCACCGGGTGTACAAGTTGAGGAAGGCGTTGTATGGGTTGAAGCAGGCGCCTAGAGCTTGGTACGGTAGGTTGAGGGGGTTCCTATTTGAGAGAGGGTTTGAGATGGGGAAGGTCGATCAGACCTTGTTTCTCCTCAGGCAGGGCAGAGATATCCTGATTGTGCAGGTATACGTGGATGATATTGTCTTTGGTGGCTCGTCTAACTCTCTTGTTGCAAGGTTTGCAGAGGACATGAGCAGGGAATTTGAGATGAGCATGATGGTGAGTTGCAGTTCTTCCTCGGGCTACAGATCAAGCAATCAAAGGAAGGAACATTTGTGCACCAAGCTAAGTACACCAAGGACATTGTGAGGAAGTTCAAGATGGAGGACTCCAAGGCCATGGCGACGCCTATGAGTACGACTACAGCTCTTGATGCGGACGAGGAAGGTGAACACGTGGACCAGAAGGAGTACCGGAGCATGATCGGGTCACTCCTCTACTTGACGGCGACGAGGCCGGACATCCAGTTCTCGGTATGTCTGTGCGCTCGTTTCCAAGCGTCTCCGAGGACTTCGCATCGGCAAGCAGTCAAGCGCATATTCAGGTATTTGCGTCACACTCCCGACTTCGGCCTTTGGTACTCCGCGTCTTCTTCTTTGGCTCTTCATGGATTTTCTGACGCGGATTTTGCCGGGTGTCGGTTGGATAGGAAGTCCACTTCTGGGACTTGCCAGTTTTTGGGTTCTTCTTTGGTATCTTGGTCTTCCCGCAAACAGTCGAGTGTTGCTCAATCCACTACCGAGGCAGAGTATGTGGCCGTAGCTAGTTGTTGCTCTCAGCTCCTTTGGATCACATACACCATGAGCGACTTTGGTGAGGAGTATACCCATGTCCCACTTCAATGTGATAGCACAAGTGCCATAAGCGTTGCAAAGAACCCAGTGCTCCACTCCAAAACCAAGCACATAGAAGTGAGGTATCACTTCCTGAGAGACAACGTAGAGAAAGGAAAAATCGCTTTGATCCATGTACCCACACATGACCAGCTAGCCGATATTTTCACCAAACCCCTAGATCAGGCAACTTTCACTCGTTTGCGGGGGGAGCTTGGTGTTTGTTTGATTTCTTGAGTTGGGTGTGTGGGAGCTCCTTTGTAGCGTATGTATAGCTTTCTTTTGTGCATTTCTTGCATTTGCATTGCATTTGTATCATGATGTATAGTCATCTTTGTATGATAGCTTGCATGCATTTTGTATAATATGCATTGTGTAGGAAAAGCTTCTCCTATATACATTGTTCACCATGGTATGCTATATATGATCTTGTGAGCTAGTTTGGTATAATATGGCTTAGTATGGCTTAGCTCTTGATGATCTTGGTTTATATCCATGGTTGATGGCTATGTTTTTCAAAAATCACATATGTATGCTCTCTTGTGAGTAAATGCCTTTATATGATCTTGACATGTTTTAGTGGCTATGCTATGCTTAATTCGTGGTTGGATAGCTTATTTTGATCATATGGGGCCAAAGGCTCATTTGCCATCATGAATGTTTAGCCCCCATGCTTCATCTTGTGGAGGGGCATAAGTTCCTTTTTGTCGCAAAGACATTTCATGTACCAATTCTAAATCTGAAAATGAAATGTAAATTGCTTGGAAAATGTGCTCCCATGTCATATGTGCTTAATTTACTTGATTTTGGGTGCTAAACCGTTGCATGTTGCTTACCAATGAGAAGTCTCATATTTAGAAGTAAGCACATGGCTCGGTATGCTTTGACATGACATGAGGTGCTTGTGGGTGTTTATGATGGTCTTATGCTTAGAATGGTTGTCCTAGCATGAAGTTTGTGTGGCTTTGCCATTTTGACATATTTTGCTCATGTTTAGGACTTTGCTCACGAGATGGAATTTTTTGTAAAAATGCTCAATTCTAACTTAGCTTCGTCCAATGGTTGTTAAACTTGGTGATCTTGTAGTTTTTGTTCATACGAAGCTATCGAGTATCTAACCTACTCATTTGGAGGTGTGTAGCATGCTATGTTGAATTTTGTCTATTTGAGAAGCTCTAGGTTGAATTTTTCCTAATTTTGGCTTGATTCATGCATTGTCAACAAGGGGGAGAAGTTTGAGCATGTTTTGGCTTGCTGCATGCATTTAGAAGGTTTCCAAGTGGTTTCGAGCTAGTTTTGAGCTCGTGCAGTTCCCAGTTTTTCCCAGGTGTCATCGGCCTGACCGGTGAGGTACACCGGTCTGACCGGTGTAAGGTTCAGGTGCTGGGCGATCTTGCCCACCGGTCTGACCAGTGTGGTTGACCGGTCTGACCGGTCAGAGCGGAGCTGAGGCAGCTGCTCTGTTTCGTCAAGTGGTTTGCATGCATTCGTCCAGGGGGAGTTGCATTGGTTCAGGGGGAGCTTGCATGTGTGCAGGGGGAGCTCTTTGTGGTTTTCGAGCTTTGGATTGGTGGTTTCTGTTCTTTGCTTGAGCATGTTTTGTCTCGGATGTGTCGAGCCGTTGCCCTTGCCTAAGGGGTCCGAGACTTGTCTTCTTCAAGTGATCTTGCTCTTTGCCTTTCCTTTGGCTTTCGATCGCTTGTTGGAGTTTCTTTTAGTCGTTTCTTTTCTTTTCTTTTTCTCTTGGTTACCAAAAATGTGTGTGTTGTCAATGCACTCATCAAGGGGGAGATTGAGAGCCTGTGTGGTTCGAGGACCGGTGGTAGGTCGCTTCCTGGTGTGATGAGTGATTGACAACGTGGTGTGGACTGATTCTTGGCTAAGTATTGCAGGTGCAGGTTGCGACTTGACTGGTGTTGGTGCAGGTGAAGAACAAGCGCGAAAGGTCGTTGCCGGTGAGGCCTCCAGGTGTGGAGAAGACAAGTAGGCTTGGTTCGAGGCACCCGGTGGCCAACGGGGTCAAGTGCGGGCCGCATGGTGGCAAGAATGGCAAGATGAAGTCATGGACGGTTTCTTGGTTGAGCCTCAAAACCAAGGTCGAGCCGGGACTACGTGGGAGCCGAGTCATGAGTGGTGATTGGCGGAGGCTACACTGAGTTCGCGGGGTTTCCGGTGGTTCACCAGAAAACCACTGGGTTCCTTGGTTGATCCACAAAGCCAAGACCGAAGACCGAAGACGGAGGTGCAGCAGCATCGGACCGGTCTGACCGGTGGGTCTGACCGGTCTGACCGGTGGGTACCGGTCTGACCGGTGTGCGACGACGCAGTCCGGAGACTTCGAAGCGGAGGACACGCGTCGGGATCGCAAGGCTTGCGTCGAGGCTAAGCAAGTTTGCGGTCGCTGGGCATCCGTCCGATGGAGCGATGACAAAGTTTTCCGAATTCGCCCTCGAGGGGCATGTATCCCTAGTTAGCTAGTAAGGGTATTTTAGTCTTTCGGCTTGCCTCCATATAACCCAAGTGGTGAGAGGATGGCAGCCATCTCTTGGAACTCTAGCTCATTTGTTTTCCTATTTTCCCTTCCTATTTTCCCTAGGATTTTCATAGGACTAGCTTGAGAGCTTCATGGTGAGATCTTGTGAGAGGGAAGGATGATCGGGCGGCAAGCTAGACCTTGTATGAACCTCTTTGGTATGTATAGATGATTCGGCGTGGTTCCTCAAGGCTTGGATGTGTCTTTCCCGTTTCTCCTTTTTGGTGATTTTCAGAGGCTTTTCTTGGTGGATTTCTTGTGACGGTTTTGAGACCTTTATCTTTGGGATTTGGTGGGGGATGTATGCATGAACCCCTCGTGGTTCTTTTCCCTTTGATTCCCCTCCCAAATCCGTGAGTAAAGGGGCTCGATTTTGGGGTTTTCTTGGCTCTAGGGTTAGAGGCGTTCTTGGCGGGATTTCCTCGATTCCTCTCGTTTTGGCAAGTTTTGGTGGACCAAATCTTGGCTATGGAGTTCCCATGAGGTGTTCCTACTATCCCCAAAGTCTCGTGCAAAACCGTGGAGCGATTTGGGAGATCGGGAGTTGGTTTTGGAGGAGTTGACCCGCGGGTGCTGTTCATCCCGAGCGTCCCAGCCTGACTGGTCTGACCGGTGTTGCTCACCGGTCTGACCGGTGCAGAGGCTCTGTGGGTTTTGCCTCGGGTGAATGTCTTGGTGAGTTCCCTGTTGTCCCGTGTTGCTGCTGTTTCGAGTTTGGTTCATTTTGGAGCTCGGAAGGTCAGGTTTGGGTGTTTGGGGGCTTCCTGGCTTAGACCGGTCTGACCTGCGTGCTACACCGGCCTGACCGGTGTAGGAGCCTTCTGTGGAAGTTCACAGGAACTATTGGGGAGTTCCAGCAGGGACAGGTCTGACCGGTGCTGCTCACCGGTCTGACCGGTGCAGATCAGTGGTGCTAGAGTTGCTAGTTCCGCTGCGTTCTCGAGTCGGTATAGGTGGTTGTTGGTTCCTAGGACCAGTAGCACTCCAGTGGCTGCGTGGTCTTGGCCAACTTGGGTAGTTGAGTCGGAGACGTGCTTTGGAAGCCTAGTTCGTCTTGTTGGAGTGTCCATCTCCTTCGAGAAGAATTTTTATCGGCTCCCATTCACTCCCCCCTCTCTGGTTCGCCGTTTCGGTCCTTCACCGGCCCAGGCCCTTTCTGGGTTGGTTCGGGCCCGTCTTTCTCCCCGTGGCTCATCTTCACATTTTGCACTTGGCCCCCTTCATTTGTGTCATTTTGAGGTCCTCATCCCGGCGATCAAGATAAGGGGTCTTCTCGTATGAAGTCCGAACTTTATGTCTTAGTCCTCGGAGATGATCCGTCGTACCACCTTGGTCCTTGCCACCTTTGGAAGTGATTTCGCCTTGCACTCAAACACGAACGGAACTCCTCATTTGTTCCTTTGAACTTGTTGCGACTCCATCCCTTTTGTCCATGTTTTCCTGCAAAAATACAACACTTCCAAATGCACATACGAAGTTGAACTTGTTATATCATTAGTGTGCCTAGTGGCGGGTTAGTTACATAATCGATCTCAAACCAAAGTGTAACGAATACGTTTGGAGCACCAAAATTCACCGTCAACAATCGGGTTCAGGCAGAGGATTTGGCTTGCAAGATTTGGGAAAAGCTTAAGGTGGCTCACGCTGGAAACAGTTAGGTTCAGGCTCGGTTGTTTGCGACCTACCAGAGAGAGTACGAGAACTTCACTCATCTCCCCAGTGAGACCATAGATATGATGTTCTAGCGGTTCATGGTGATTATGAACAATATGAGGGCCAATGTGACCGTGTGTTCCTGTACGATGATCATGACAGGGCTGTGCAGCTCTTGCACTCACTGGATCGTACCATTTGGGGCGAAAAGGGCGAGGCCACCTTGTAGTCGGGCATATATGAGACCCTGACGCTAGACGAGCTGTTCTCTAAGCTCAAGTCGGCTGAGGTGGAGGTGGGGTGACAGCCAAGATTGAGGGCCCGACTGACTCGCTTACTCCCGCTCTCGTCAGAGGCTCAGGTGCTAGGTCTAACGCTAACCCATCCTCCAGGATGTACTCTTTGTCTTCCTTGATGTATTTGCTAGATTAGGAATTCGACGTGTTTGGAGAAGACGAGCTGACGCTGTTGACCAGGAGGTTCAAGAGGATGCACGAGAACCGGGTGAACTCACAGACATGTTTTTAGTGCGGTAAGCAAGGACACTTCATCGTCGACTGTCCGGAGGAGATGGAGGCCAAGTACAACTACAAGCACCGGCCGAGGACAGAGAACAAGCACCGGTTGAGGCGTGATCACAAGCACAAGCACAAGAACAAGGACGAGTGGAGATCGAGGAGGAAGGACGGCCAGGTTAATAAGGCCCGAGCGATGGTCGGCGAGTGACGTCAACTCCAGCTCCGCCTACTCCACCTCGAGTTCCAGTAGCAGTGAAGATGAAGGTGATCGGCGTAAGAGCAAGAAGGGGTCCAAGAACTTGAGTGGGTTGAGCCGCTTCACGTGAGACGGCTTCTGCGGCATGGCACACAACTCCGACAGCAAGAGGAGCCAGAAGGACGACTCAGACTCAGATTCCGGGGATGAGCTACTTGATGAACTATCCTTCTTGCTCCATGAGAATGAGGAGTTGGTTAAGTTGCTTGATAATCGTGATGACATGCTTAGAGAGGCTAAGAAAATGAGGAAAGAGCTTAGGGCCTCACTTGATGATGCTAGGAATAGGGTGGCTGAGCTAGAAACACAGAATCTTGATGCTAAGCTTGAGATAGATTCACTTAGGGCTTCTCTTGTTGTTTCGAATTAGGTTGATTGTGGTGATTGCTCTATTTTCCTAGCTGATTTGACTGCTCTTAAGGAAAAGCATGCCTCCAAGTGTGAGGAACTAGATGTGCTTAGGGTTGAGTTGGCTGAGCTGAAGTCTAGACCTGCTTTGCTAGGTGCATGTACTTCTTGTCCTGTTTTGCATTGGAAGATTGTTGAGTCTCGTTCTCGCATTGTTTCGCTTGAGGCTGAATTGAAAGCTCCTATTCCTACTTCATGCTCTAATTGTGAATTACATGCTGTGAAGAATTTGGAGCTTGCACACTATGTTGATCGCTTGCAGGATGAGAATGATGAGTTGAGAAAAATGATGGGTTGGTTGTCGGGTCATGAGCCTCAGCTCAGGATGATGATTAAGGCATACAAGCGCTATGATGGTCAGGTGCTTGGGTTTGACAAGGTCGGGGAGTGCAGTGGTGAGAGAGATGAAAAAATTGGGGATATTTCTATTCCACCACAAACAACTCCCAAGATCACATTTCCACCCAAGCCAAACCATCTCAGAAACAAACTCGACACAACTCCAGATCCTCCATTGTTTCCTCCCCAGACAAACAGATTCCAAAAAATGGTAAAATTTGTGATTGTCAAAGGAGATGTGGTTGGACAGAAGAAGGGAGAAAAACCAAGAGAGAAGCCATGTAAGGAACCACAACCAAAGCCCAAGCCAAAACCAATCCGCTTCCATTGTGAGTATTGAGAGCCTGTGTGGTTTGAGGACCGGTTGATTGTCGCCTCCTGGTGTGATGAGTGATTGACAAGATTGTGTGGACTGACTCTTGGCCTAGTATTGCAGGTGCAGGCTGCAGCTTGATTGGTGCTGGTGCAGGTGAAGAACAAGTGCGAAAGGTCGAAGCCGGTGAGGCCTCCAGGTGTGGAGCAGACAAGTAGGCTTGGTTCGAGGGATCCGGTGGCCAGCGGGATCAAGTGCGGGTCGCATGGTAGCAAGAACAGCAAGACGAAGTCATGGACAGTTTCTTGGTTGAGCCTCGAAACCAAGGTCGGCCGGGACAACGTGGGAGCCGAGTCATGAGTGGAGATTGTCGGAGGCTACAGCAAGTCTGCGGGGTTTGTAGTGGTTCACCAAAAAACCACCGGTTACTCGGTTGAGCCACAAAACCGAGGCCGAAGACTCGACGAGGGAGTGCGGCCACCCAGGCCAGTTCAACCGCCCAGGAGGGGCGGTCGGACCGCCTGGGCTAGTTTAACCACCCAGGGGGCGGTCTGACCACCCGGGTCGCAGCCGTCGAGAAGCTTGGAAGAGGAGGACACGCGGCATGATCGCAAGAGTTGCATTGGTGCTACGCAGGCTTGCGGTGGATGCGCATCCGTTCGATGGTGCTGAATTGAAGACTTCCAAAATTGCCCTTGAGGGGCTTGTATCCCAAGTTGCTCGTAAGGGTAGTTTAGTCTTTTGGTTGCCTCCATATAAACCCTTGAGTTGTGGGATGGCAGCCAACTCTTGGAACCCTAGCTCATTTCCCTTTGCTATTTTCCCTTCCTATTTTCCTTAGGATTTTCTAGGACTAGCTTGAGAGCTTCATGGTGAGATCTTGATAGAGGGATGGATGACCGGGTGGCAAGCTAGACCTTGTATGAACCTTCATGGTATGTATAGATAATTCGGCGTGGTTCCTTAAGGCCTTATGTTGCCTCTCCCATTTGTCTTTTTGGTGATTTTCGGAGCTCTTTCTTGTGATTTTCGTGGCGGAGTTTTGAGGGCGATTTCTTGTGGGATTCTTGTTGGGTGTCACGTATGAGGACCTTGTGCCTCTTTGGCTGGTGACTTTGCCCCAAGAACTCCCTTGAATCAACCTCGATTTGGTCATTTTTCCAGTTGCTCGAGTTCATGACCTAGAGGGGCAAGATCCGCGATTCCCTTTGATTGAGAGCATTTCGGTGCAATTCCTTTGGTGGAGAGGTTGCCCAGGAGGTAATCCAGGTATCCCCGAAGTTTCGCTGCAATCCGTGAGGTGAATCAGGAGATCGGGCGATGGGAAGTTGAGAGTTGACCCGCAGCCAGTTTTCTGGGAGGGGCGGTCTAACTGCCATAGGGGGGCGGTCTAACCACCCTGGGTCTCCCTGGTGGAAAGTTTGATTTTGCCGGATCTTTCTCTGTGAGTTTGTCTGCCTTGATCAGAGGAGCGTTCAGGTGAAATCTTGTCTCATTTCGGTGCTGTTTGCTAGGAGTTCTTGGCTTGAGTTCGTTGCTGGGTACAGGAGGTTAGACCGCCCCTGGTAGCCTGTCTAACCACCCTTAGGCCCCTGGTTGAAGTTTTGGTTTTCCCCAAGATTCTCTGATAGCTAGCTTGGCCTTGACCAGAGGATCCAGTGGGTGAAACCGTGGAGAGTTTTGGAGCTCGGAAGAGGTGTTTCGAAGGATTTCTTGCCTGCCCAGGAGCAGGCAGTTTAACCGCCCCCATACCCCGGTTGAACTGCCCCTGCTGGCCAGACAACTTCCGAGTTGTTTCCGCTGTCGTGTGTGTGTAGGAGCTGTGGCTGCAGGCAGTGTTTGTTCCTAGGACCAGTAGCACTTCAGTGGCTACGTGGTTTTGGCAAACGGAAGGTTGAGTACGGAGCGTGTGATTTTGGGTATCGGACCGAGTTGATCTTGTTGGAGAAGTCATCTCCTTCGAGAAGAATTTTTATCAGCTCCCATTCACTCCCCCCTCTCTAGTCGCCAGTTCGGTCCTTCAGTTACGGGTCTTTCGGGACTCTAACCAGTCTAAGATCCAAAGATGGCGTATCAGGAACGGGGATCGTGTCCTCCGCACTTCGATGGAAAGAACTACCAGATGTGGCAGAGGCGGATGGCTGCATTCCTCCGCGGCAAGGGTCAGATCCTTTGGGACGTTATGGTGAACACAGCATATGTTCATCCGATTAACTTCCTTGCTCCGGGATCGAGGGATATGCACGACGCCAACAACAAGGCGGTCGACTACTTGTTTCGTGCTCTATGTCAGTCCGAATTCGATCGGGTTCAGACAGAGGACTTGACTTGTAGGATTTGGGAAACGCTGAAGAAAGCTCACGCTGGAAACAGTCAGGTTCAGGCTCGGTTGTTTGCGACTTACCAGAGAGAGTACAAGAACTTCACTCATCTCCCCGGTGAGTCCATCGATACGATGTTCCAGCGGTTCACGGTGATTGTGAACAACATGAGGGTTAATGTGGTCGCGCTCCTGTACGATGACCATGACAGAGCCGTGAAGCTCTTGCACTCGTTGGATCGTACTATTTGGGGCGGAAAGGTCGTGTGACAACCCGCCCGGGAAAATACCGTACTATCACCTAAACCAATCCACTTTGGTCATTAAGCAATAATAAAGTATTATCCTGTCGTAAGTTGCCGGGTCAAGCCCGGTGAAATCACTTACATAGCAACAAAGGATCGACATTATGCATTAAAACTCACACGAAGGCGAGTCTAGAGTACAATACATAGATTAAATCCAAATTTGCCCCAAAGGGTTTAATTATTACAAACCATGGTTCATGACATGATAAGTAAAGGTTCAGAGTTCGAAAATAGCGGAATAATAAACTAGCGATACGATAGACATCACAGGAGGCCATCCGTGATGCCATCACTCGTCGTCATCCACCCATTCCAGCTCCCAGCCGGGTGGAATCTCTCCAGGCCAAACAACATCACCTGCAACAACATTTATAAAGCAATACTCAGCAAGACTTAACCGTCGGGTGATAACTACATCACCAAACTCTAGACATGTTAGGATTTTTGGCAGGTGGGTTCTTTTCCTGAAAAGCAACAAAGAGTAGGTCCTTACTTTCATTATTTTAGCTCAAATTCTAGTTAATTACCATTTCTAAGTGAGCCAACTAATGCAACCAAGAATTGTACAATACAATAAATCCACGCAGCAATATTCACATAGTTCCATCATTAAGGGATATCATGGCCAGTTGATTAAACAGTCTTAGATAACGGTGAGAGGCCGACAATCGATTGATTAAACCCTTGCAAGGTAAACCTAAACACACGGAACGGTGCCCTCACAAAGTTGGCACCGACCAGACGGTTCCCAAAAATCCTCGGCTTGGGATCGAAGCTTACAGTCCGGGGTACACGGCTTATCTGGTATGCCCCCACACAGTACATCCAGCCTCACACATGTACCCCCCTCCCGGTTGCGAGCCGGGCAGGCGAATACTCAATATTAGTAATAGTAAGATCCCGCACCGTCTCATTAAGCTACTAGGCTTACCGGTCCAATTCCCGACAAGTGCTTAGTACGTTCAAAAGCTTAGCCCGAGCACTGATAGCCACTCTCAAGAAGAGAAGACACAAGGATAAGGCAAACATACGAGAATTGAGTGAAGTGATTCATGAGCAAAATTTTATGCTACAACATAATGACCAATATATGTTTGAACTAGAGAATCCACTGGAAGCGATAGCAGCCCCACCCCCAGAACCTGTCTTTCCCAGACCAGAAGAAGAAGGAGATGCTGAGGACATTCAAGGAGAATCTGGAGTAGAGTCTGGACCTGCTTCACCGTGAGCCTTTCTTCGGCGTGGGAAGACCAAACCAGTAGGAAGTAAACCTAAAGACTAGCTTTTCATCTAGTTGGAAGTTGGTACACTTGTAATAAAGTAATGAGTTATACGAGTGTGGTAGTAGGAAGGAACCCCCTAATGTGTGCAGCAGCTTTTTGGTTGGTTTTTGTGGTAGGATGAACTAGGAGTTTCCTCTTGTGCGGCTAGGCTGCATTGTAACCCCCATCTATTATTTTGGTAATCCCAAAACTTAGCATCGATGTAATGCTACGGTTGAACACCTCTCAGTTGTGGTGTGTTGAATGCTTGAATTAAGCTAGTTGTGATCAAATTTGGACCTCGGGTTGAATACCAAAGTTTTGTGAAATATTGTGATGGTCATGATCACCAAATTTCAGCATTTTTTGCGCATTCCTACCGGGGGTTATAAAATTTTTAGTGAAACTCTGCTCGCTGTCCAAATCAGCTAGACGAAACCTCGGTGATGGAACTTTTCAGGCATGTTAACCTTGGAGTTTGCCTAGGAGTTGAATACCAACCTTGGAGCTTATGAAATCCTACACCTACTGACCAAAAATGAGAATTTTTCGGTACATGAGCAGAGATTTATGAATTTTATGCTTATGACCGCTGTGCTGTCCGGTTTCGCAAAACTTGCCATTAAAGAGTTTTCGTCGTGCATATTCTACTTGTTAATTTTGTGAGCAAGCTTATGATTGTGTGTTTAATGAAAACTCAAATTTTCAGATGGTGGGACCGACACGTAGCTCTCCTAATGGTTTTGGTGCGTCGGGTAGTGGTGACCCACCGCCGCCACCGCCCATGACGCCGGCGGAGGCATTCATGGCAACGCAAACCGAAGTGTTGCGTCAGATCCTACAAACGCAGCAGCAGATGGCCCAGCAGCTGCAACAGAGACCTCCACATGTGGCTAATCAGGATGGACCGCATTCGGTTACCACCTACGCCCAGTTTATTGGGATGAAGCCCCCAACGTTTACCAAGGCAGAAGAGCCCCTTGAAGTTGATGCATGGGTCAGGGCCATAGAGGCCAAATTTTCTACGTTAACCCTGCCTTGCTCTGAGGAGCGTAAGGCCAACTTTGTGACCTTGCAGCTTCCTGGTGAAGCTCTGATGTGGTGGGAGCATTACAAGTCCATGCAACCTGCTGGACATGATGTCACTTGGGCTGAATTCAAGCAAGCTTTCAAGGACCACCATATCCCTAAAGGACTCATGGATAGAAAGATGAAAGAGTTGTTGGCTCTTAAGCAGGGAGTCGATACCGTGTATCACTATGCACAGAAGTTCAACAGTCTCTGCCAGTACGGAGGACATCACGTGGACACCGATGCTAAAAAGATGGAACGTTTCCATGATGGTCTTAATGGTGACTTGTACGAAAGGCTAAATCTGCTGGAGCCCAATAGTTATCATGAGTTGGTAAACAAAGCTATCTCTCAGGAGGATGCCATGAGAAAGGCACAGAAAGATAGGAAGCGACAAGGCGATTTTACTTCGGGAAGTGGATTGGGCAAGAAGTTCCGCTTTGTCAAGAAGAATACTCATGGGTCTTCCCAATCCTCTTCATCTGGGCACTGGAGAGTGACCCCTTCCCAGAATAAGTCTTCGGGAAATTTCCAGTACCGGAAGGAGCAACAACAAGTTTCCAAGCCTAAGGAACTTCCACCCCGCATTTGTTACAATTGTAGACAGCCCGGGCATTATGCCAATGAATGCCCGAACACTAAGCAAAACAAGCCCTAGCAGCAGAATCAAGGCTCCAGAGCAGATATGGGCAACCACGGCAAGAAGCCGACAATTCAAGTGAAGCAAGGCCAGCTTAACTTCATGGGTATCGTTTCTATCCGAAAACACCTCCCTACTTTCGCCTTTTACTTTCGAATCTCAAGACGAGATTCTTGTTAAGGGGGGTAGGCTGGGACGCCCCAGGTTTTTAATTAGCAGTATTAGTGCTAATGACCTAGTCAACCAAGTCAAACACGTGACTTTGGTCAAACCTTGGTCAACCTGGGTCATCACCTCGAAAACCTAGCCAACAATCACTAATGATCATATTAATCAAGTCAACACACACTTTTGGTCAAACCTTGGTCAAAGGCATAGTCAAACCCTAGTTAAACCCTTGACGTCCAAGAACCCTTCCTAGAACTTTTGTCGTGTTCTCCGAATTTCACCTAAACACTTCAAATTCTCCCAATATAAAAGTTGTCCAGTTTTTCGAGGGACACAACTTTGCTTTTGGGTGGCATTTCAAATTTGGAGTGGAAAATGGTGAAAAACTTTGTCAACTGCAGCTGAGTACTATTCACCAGCGTCGAGAAACATTCAAAGTTTGCCAGCAGTTTATGCAAAATCCGTTGCTCAAAACCCCTATGAGCCTTTCTAGAAGTTGTAGAGGGTAGCTTGTTCTACAACTTTGCTATTCAAAGTTTTGAAAGTTTGGTTTGAAAATTTTGAGCAAACGCCGGTCAAACAGGGGTAAATGAAACGAAAATCGTGACGTCACGCCGCACCCGCGCTCCAGAGCGCCGCGCCGCCACGCGGCGTTCGCCGCCTCGGCGTCCGGGTCCCCCGCCGGCCGCATCTCCCGAGGCCACCGCGCCGTCATTGCGCCCATGCCCGTCCCCCACACCCTGCGCTCGACCGCATTCCTCGGGAGCCGCGTTTCGCCACGCGTCGCACACACCACGCGCCGTGCCCACACCGTGCCCCGCCCGCACCGCCCGCCGGCCGGTTCCCCTGCACGCGCTACCGCGGCCGGGCCCCTTTTCCCTCGCCTCCATTTGCTTCGCGACGACGTCTCCTCCCCCACTCACCCGCGCACCGCCAATAAAAGCAGCCCGGTGCTCCTCCTCGCGCACGTGACCCGCCGCCGCTCCGCCCTTGCCGCCGCTGTAGTGGAACCACCACCTCTGGCCACCACCACCGCAAATAGACGTCCCTAGCACCTCCCCTAGAACCCCCTGGAGCTTCCCGTGCCGCTTGTTGCCCCGGCCGCGCCGCCCATTCGCCGGAGCAGCTGCTCCAGCGGCCGCCGCCCACCGGTGCCGCCGTGCGCCGTCGCCGAAGCCACCCCGACCTTCAACTCCGGCACGAATCGAACCCTTGGTGAGTCGTAGAGCTTCCCCTACCCTCTCCCAACCTATTCCGGCCACCACCTCACCGGAATCCGGCGATCCCCACCGCGGCCATGGCCAAGGACCCAATTGCTTAGCTTCCTTTCTTTCCAGGGACTCATATGCAAAGTAAGGGCCTATCTGTAATAGAAAGAAAAGTTCCAGGGTCCTCCATACAAATAGATTCTTTAATCTTTAGGGTGTTTTGACCAGAGATTAGAAAATTCATAAAAAATCACAGAAAAATTCGAAAAATACAAAACCAATTTTGTTGGTCTCCTTGTGAGCAAATCTACAACTTTCGCAAGGCATGATCCTACTTTTGACTGATAGATTTTGCATGAAAAATTGAAAGCAGTTTGACCTAGATTTGGTGTAGTTCAAAATATACAAGTGATCTCAATATGAATTTTGGATTTGTTGCTACATATGTCATGTCTAGGCTCTACACCAAAATTTGCACAAAGTTACTGATTAAATATTTTAATATGATTTATTTTGTATTTAAGCTGAATCCGTCCAAATGATTTTTTGTAGCTAAAAATAAGTATATTTTTGTGCCCAACTTCTGGATATAAGCTATTTATGCGTAAATACACCTCTGGTGAATTAATCATGATTTTATAACTAACGGAACATTTTATTCTTGATTTATTCTTAGATTTAAATATAAATGCATAGTTCAAGATCTAGAGTAGCCCTTGCTACATTTGTTGGTTGCATAGCTTAGTTTTGGACCAGAGGTCATGTGTGAGAAAGTTTGGATCCATTTGTTGCTTAATTATTTTTTATATGCATTTCTCATGTTTTGGTAGGTAAATTTTGTCATTTTTGGTATAATTAATTTATAGCTCATCTAAATATGAACTTTTCCCAGTGGCTTTGATCAAGAGTTAGAGAGCTTATTAAATACCACCCACTGCATTTTATGAATTTATTTATGAATAAAAACAATGGAAGCCAATTGAAGCTTAATATTAAATTAAATTGGAAAACCACCAATACCACACCTAATGACCCTATGGACGTGATGTGGAGCGTGATAAAGATCTTATAACCAACCCCTTGCTGTTTTGGGAATTTTAAATTAATTTATTTATGTAAATGTGTACACAGTCACCATCAAAATGAATAATTAATAAAGCACCACATATTGTTCCTTTATTGGAAGAGTATGCTGAATATATTATTATCTAGGTGAATGTGGTCAACCATGCACTTCATGGTTATCAAGTGTTGTTTTTTAATTAATTAAATCAAAACCGTCAATTAAATCTTGCATATGCATCCTCGTGTAGATCTTCCCGACGGTAGCTATACACTCGTGCTGGAAGGAGGAGACGAAGGAGCTGACGGTGAGCTGCATTACGTGGACGTAGCTCAGGACCTGGACCAAAGTCCAGAAGGGCCCAAGGCTAACCTTGCCGACGAAGGAAAGCCCCAGATCATTAACCCTTCGTTTTTAAAATCATGCAACTACCTTTGCTATGTTTGTGCATTTACGTTTCAGGAGTTGACTTGAAACCCTAGATGCATGATCCCTAGCTACCTATGCTCTTTTACTAGTATGCTAGGTCGATAGCTGCTATGCTATAGGACCGGTAAAAGTCGAGTGATGTTCGTCACTCGCGAGAATAGGTTCTTATGTTGGAATCATAAGATCTTTATAAATGGATTGCTCATGTGGTAAGAGCATGGGATTTGGGCTCCGGTCCAGTGGCTTTCGTGGGCTAAGCTTTTGAACGTACTAAGCACTTGTCGGGAATTGGACCGGTAAGCCTAGTACCTTAATGAGACGGTGCGGGATCTTACTATTACTAATCTTGAGTATTCGCCTGCCCGGCTCGCAACCGGGAGGGGGTACATATGTGAGGCTGGATGTACTGTGTGGGGGCATCCCAGATAAGCCTTGTACCCAGGACTGTAAGCTTCGATCCCAAGCCGAGGATTTTTGGGAACCGCCTGGTCGGTGCCAACTTTGTGAGGGCACCGTTCCGTGTGTTTAGGTTTACCTTGCAAGGGTTTAATCAATCGATTGTCAGCCACTCAACATTATCTGACACTGCTTAATCAACTGGCCATGATATCCCTTAATGAGGGAACTATGTGAATATTGCTGCGTGGATTAATTGTATTGTACAATTCTTGGTTGCATTAGTTGGCTCACTTAGAAATGGTAATTAACTAGAATTTGAGCTAAAATAATGAAAGTAAGGACCTACTCTTTGTTGCTTTTCAGCAAAAGAACCCACCTACCAAAAAGATCAACATGTCTAGAGTTTGGTGATGTAGTTATCACCCGACGGTTAAGTCTTGCTGAGTATTAGTATACTCAGCCTTGCTTCATAAATGTTGTTGCAAGTGATGTTGTTTGTCCTGGAGAGATTCCACCCGGCTGGGAGCTGTAATGGGTGGATGACGACGAGTGATGGCATCACGGATGGCCTCCTGTGATGTCTATCGTATCGCTAGTTTATTATTCTGCTGTTTTCGAACTCCGAACCTTTACTTATCATGTCATGAACCATGGTTTGTAATAATTAAACCCTTGGGGCAAATTTGGATTTAATCTATGTATTGTACTCTGGACTCGCCTTCGTGTGAGCTTTAATGCATATTGTCGATCCTTTATTGCTATGTAAGTGATTTCACCGTGCTTGACCCGACAACTTACGATGGGATGATACTTTTATTGCTTAATGACAAAAGTGGATTGGTTTAGGTGATAGTATGGTATTTTTCCAGGCGGGTTGTCACAGGTCAAGGCCATTCTGGAGTCTAAGAAGTATGAGACTCTGACAGTAGACGAGCTGTTCTCGAAGCTCAAGTCGGCTGAGGTGGACCGGGGTGTGACAGCCAATATCGAAGGCCCGACTGACACTCATTGTCTTGCCCTCATCGGTGGCTCAGGTGCAAAGTCTAATGCTAACCCATCCACCAGGATGTACTCTCTGTCTTCCTTGATGTCTTTGCCAGATGAGGAGTTCGACGTTCTTGGAGAGGACGAGCTGGCGCTGCTGACCAGGAGGTTCGAGAGGATGCACGAGAACCGGGTGAACACAAGGAGGAACACGAGGACGTGCTTTCAGTGCGGCAAGCTAGGACACTTCGTCGCCAACTGTCCCGAGAAGATGGAGAACAAGGACAACTACAAGCACCAGTCGAGGACAGAGAGCAAGTACCGGTCGAGGCGCGATCACAAGCACAAGCACAAGAATAAGGACAAGCGAAGATCGAGGAAGAAGGACGGCCACGGCAAGAAGGCCCGAGCGATGGTCAGAGCCAGCGACGTCAACTCCAGCTCTGCCTACTCTACCTCGAGCTCGAGTAGCAGTGAAGATGAAGGTGATCGGCGCAAGAGCAAGAAGGGATCCAAGAACCTGAGCGGGCTGAGCTGCTTCACGTGAGATGGCTTCTGCGACATGGCACACAGCTCCAGCAGCAAGAAGAGCCAAAAGGACGACTCAGAATCCGACTTCGAGGATGAGGTATGTGACGAGTTTTCCTTCTTGCGCCAAGAGAATGAGGAACTAGGAAAACTGCTTGATAATCGTGATGACATGCTTAGAGAGGCTAAAAAGATGAGAAAGGAGCTTAGGGCCTTGCTTGAAGATGCTAGGAGTAGAGTAGCTGAGCTAGAAACACAAAACTTGGATGCTAAACTTGAAATTGACTCGCTTAAGGCTTCACCTGTTGTTACTGATGAGGTTGATTGTGCTGATTGCTCTGTGTTCCGAGCTGATCTTACTGCTCTTAGGGAAAAGCATGGCTCCAAGTGTGAGGAACTAGATGTGCTTAGGGTTGAGTTGGCTGAGCTGCAGTCTAGACCTTCTTTGCTAGGTGCTTCCACATCTTGTCCTATTTTGCATGGAAAGATTGATGAACTTCATGCTCGCATTGTTTCACTTGAGGCTGATTTGAATGTTCCTATTTCCACTTCCAACTCTACTTGTGAATTGCATGCTGTGAAAAATCTGGAACTTGCGCATTATGTTATTGCTTGCAGGATGAGAATGATAAGTTGAGAAAGAGTTTGAGTTGGTTGTCGGGCCAGGAGCCTCAGCTTGGTATCATGATAGCGGCTTTCAAACGCTATGATGGTCAAGCACTTGGGGCCGATAAGATTGGAGAGAGCAGTGGTGAGAGAGATGAGAAAATTGGAGAGATCCCTATCCCACCACAAACAAAACACAAGAACAAGTTTGAGCCAAAACCTAACCATCTCAGAAACAAACTTGACACAACTCCAGATCCACCCATATTCCCTCACCAAACAAAGAACTTCCAAAACTCGATGAGATTTGTGAGCTCTAAGGAAGGTGTGGTTGGAGAGAAGAAAGGAGAGAAACCTAGTGAGGAGAAACCAAAAGAGAAGCCAAGTGAGCAGCCCGAACCCAAGCCTAAACCAAAACCCATACGGTTCCATTGTGAGTATTGTGGGAGAGATGGTCACAAGGGTGAGTTTTACTTCAAGAGGAAGCGAGAAGAAAGGATGGCTAAGGAGTGGGCGAACGTGGACAGGTACCGCCTATCTCATGGTGTACCTGAGCCTCGTATGCCACTGCCAAGGGGTAAGGCAATTGTGAGAAGCATTCCGACATGGGGAGATGCGAGTTCCCGCAGGTGAGGAGGTTTTCTGGAGAGGGCGGTCAGACCGGCCTGGAGGGGCAGTCAGATCAGCCCTGACCAGAGGGGGGCAGTTAGACCGGCCTGGCAAGGTGGTCAGACCGCCCCCCTAGAATTATGGGCGGTGTGGTTTTCGAGGTGGCGATTCGAGTGGTTTCAGTTCTGGTGGTCGTGGTACTGGTGGTTGGCATGGTGAGTCTAGTGGTGTTGAGTTTGCTAGACGTTCTCCCCCTCGGGGTCGATACGAGTCTGGGAGAGGTCGCAGTTTTGAGTTGGAGAGGAGCTACGGTCCACGGTCTTCCTTTCGTGGCTTTCGTGCTCCTCCGGCGAGACAGGGGTGGTTTCCCCGTGGTGGTTCACGTGGTGGTAGCTTTGGTAGGCGTGATGGAATGGATGGTGCTAACCCCACTTTGGAGCAAATGGCTCGGCACTGGTTTTACTCTTTTGGTACGAACCCCAGTGCTGAGTCGTTTGTTCACTCACGTGCTCCTTTTTGAAATTCAGGTGTGAGGCTTGGGGAACGTTTGGTTGATCAACTCCGATTACTCGATGCACATGACCGGAGATCGGGGGTGGTTCTCCAACCTCACCCAGGTGGTGTCCAGGACATACATCACTTTTGAGGACAATGGGCGAGGGCGTGTACCACTACAAGGTTTTGTATCAAATGCAACACCGAAAAAGTGTAGCAAAAGACACAAAAATGGTAGCAATAGTACTTTTACCACCACTGTTTTTTTGGTTAAATGTCGTTGCACTTGTAACTGTAGCAATAGCATAATGCAACGGGTTACGTTTTAGTTGCGACAAACAACCCCTATATTGCAACACTTTTAACGTTTTTGCAACACTTGGCGAGTGTTGTAACAATAGCAATTGCAACCAGTATGGGTGTGGCAATAGTATCAATTGCAACGAACTAGGCGTTGCTAGCGAACGTATTGCGACACGCTGGTCGTGTAGCAACACAATGCAATCGCAACACAACATAGGTGTTGCAAGCGTGGTTATTGCTACGCGGAGAAAGCATTGCAATAGAGGTTCTCTATTGCCACGTCGCCTAAATGGTTGCTATAGGTGTCTTAGGTTATTGCAACATTTCTGTAGGTTGGTAGCAACAGAGAGGTCCTCTATTGCCACGTTTTTGAATGGTTGCTATAGGTAGATTTCTCTATTGTCACCGTATCTTTTTTTTAAGTTGCAAGAGATAGTTTGTCTGTTGCCATGATTATCGTACCTATTGCCACGACTAAATGTGGTTGTTATATGTGCAATTGTTGCAACACAATTTGATTTGATTTCCATATTATATTGCAACGCCAAATTAATATATTAATATTGGCAGCTTAAATTAATATTCGCAAATGACAAATACATAATGAATGAAGTATCGACATCCATTAAAAGGAAATATAATTTGTTCATATAAATCTTTAACGAAACACACCAAGTGTTAAACTAAACCAGAACACAAGTAGCTTAACACATAATAATGTATCCAACACACACAACTGTTTGGACTTATTCGAATCCAACACAAGCAGCAAAGGTTGCATTGATATATACATGTTGGCCATCATCCCACATTCGCATGCTCCTTCTTGAACTCAAGATTCCTCCTGAAAAAAACAATTTACATGAATTAGCTAATTAGAGGAATAAGTATTAATGTAACAAGTAGAAAGAAAAAATAGTAAACGCAAGATTAAATGACTACTATTGATAAAAGTTGAAGCCCACAAACATACACTAATCCCAAGCTTAAGCATACAAGCTAATGGTTCATATTAGCCATGGATGATTGAAACAATGAGTTCAATAAAATCACTTTGCAGGCACATGTAAACTGACATAATTATCCAATATAAACTGCTGCAGGCACATATGCACACATGCTATTATTTAGTTACCATCATGCATATCTACTTGGTTTAGCCAACATTCATTCAAAACAATCATATTCTGTATCAGCCTATCCGATTCACATCTAATTGAGCAACAAATCAAAGTAATAGCTCAAACGGTACCTGCTTTACTACTAGCAGTCAACAAATAGGAACAGTACGAAAACTGATTGAACATTTTGCAGCTGCTTTACTACTAGCAGTCAAGAAACCCCGTGCAGATCTCGTGGCTGTCTCACCTGCTCATGGGAGGCGGGCTTCTTGGCAGCCTCCTCTGCCGGCAAGTCATCCCCGCCGCCGCTCTCCAGGTAGGCGACCGTGGTGTCCCTGGCGGCCGATGCATTCCCCTCCGCATTATTGCTATCAATATAACATGTTTAGGACATTGCATTAAGCAGTGTATAGAGATTTACAACTGAATCTAGTCATTCAAGCCGATGCATTCCCCTCTGCATTATTGCTATAGAGATTTACAACTGAATCTAGTCATTCCAAATTGCATATTGTGCATTACCAACTGTAATTGTGGAAAAGGCATATATGTACATTTGATATTGAAACTGAACTGAAGCAACTTACTTTGAGTACATGTGTCTTTGCATGCATGACTGATATAAAGATTTCATAATTTTTTCAAGAACAATGTTCCACAATGCTACGAATAATAAATTGCACTGGCCAAGTGGCTTAACATATGCAGATCTACCCAATCAGATTCTCCATTCATAAGCCTAATAAGAAAATTACTACAAACTGAGATTCTCCATTCACCAATCTAATAATAATCTACAAACTGAGATAATTGCTTTATACATGAAGCAAACTGAGATTTCATTGGAAAAGTCACTGGCAGAATATTGCGGCTTTGTAATAATTTAAAGAAAGGAACTAACCAGCCGTCCTTCCCATCTTTCTCTTAGCTTGGAAGTGGTGATAAGTCTTCAGTAACAATGCAAGGATACTGACTCTGTAGAAGAGAATGCAAATGTATCAGCTGACACTGTTGTCATGCAAATAGTGCCACATAATTAAAACAGGTGAAGTTGAAGTAAAGCAACAAAAGGCTTTCAACCTGATTGAAATTGTAAATTTAAATGTTGGAGTTGGAATACCCAAAAGAAAGCAGGCAAATCCTTTGTTTAAACAAGTCAAATAGCAAGTAATTGTGACTAGATTAGCTATCATATTACCATTTCACAAAGTTAAATAGTGTTTCAGATCTGAACAGGAGTGTGCTACTAATACACTGCATGTCTGGTGTTTGGGGAAGATCCGTTCCTTCTGCTGCATCACGAAATCAAGCATCTTTACCACTCGGTCACTTCGGAATTCTGAGTATAAACGATAGGAGAGCAAACCTGTTTTACCCCACAGTTGCCCCTCGCCATGGATGGGATGTCGGAAGGGGGCGAGGGGACGGCTCACATACCAGAAGCACCAGTGTCGGGCCACTGCAGAGAGAGGCGCGGAGGTGCGGCGTCCACCTTGGCCGCCCGCACCTCGCCGTCCCTAGTAGGCCGGCAGAGGAAGGCGGACCAGCTCCATGTTGTGCTGCTAGGAGCCAGCCGAGGGAGACGGGGCCGCCCCACATCACGCCGCTCGGAGGCCGGCGGGAGGCGGCGCTACCCCACGTTGTGCTGCCCACGGTGGAGGTGGCTCGCTGTCGTTGCCGCCACGCGGGAGGAGGGCAGGAGGCTGGTGAGGAGAGGGTAGAGAGGGAAGGTGGTGGCGCCGCGCGGTGGATCTGCAACGAGAGGGTTGGGACTTGGGAGCTAGGGTTCTGGACGGAATTTTTTTTTTACATTTTTCTTTCCTCTTTTTTGCAAAAATATATGGTCCGCAAAAAAATTTGCAAAACTATACATCTAGCGCCGTGGGGGATGGCGGCAGGGACCTACCTGCTACCGCCGTGGGCCACGGCGGTAGGGGTCCAGTCTGTTTTCAAAAATTTGTAATTTTTTTGTTTGAACTCGGATGGAGGTAAACTTTATACGAAAATTGTAACTTTCGACGAGATCTACAACTTTGTAGTTCAAAGTTTTTCCATTTGAAGTCATCTTCATAGTCAAATAATCGATAAACTATCCAGATCTCAGTTTGCAGTCTTCAGATCTGAATAGTATATCGATTATTTGAGTATGAAGATGACTCCAAATGGAAAAACTTTGAACTACAAAATTGTAGATCTCGTCGAAAGCTACAATTTTAATATAAAGTTTACCTCCAGCCGAGTTCATACAAAAAAAGTTACAATTTTTTGAACATAAACCGAAAACTGAGATCTCGATATGAAAACTGAGATCTGGATAGTTTATCGATTATTTGACTATGAAGATGACTTCAAATGGAAAAACTTTGAACTACAAAGTTGCAGATCTCGTCGAAAGCTACAATTTTCATATAAAGTTTACCTCTATCCGAGTTCAAACAAAAAAATTACAATTTTTTGAAAACAGACTGGACCCCTACCGCCGTGGCCCACGGCGGTAGCAGGCGCTACAGTACCGTGCGTGTACCTACCGCCGTGGGGCACGGCGGCACGGACCTACCGCCGTCCCCCACGGCGCTAGATGTATAGTTTTGCAAATTTTTTTGCAGACCATATATTTTTGCAAAATTGAGGGGGAAAAATGTAAAAAAAAAAATTCGTTCTGGACAGCTACATTGAGTTGGGCCACACCTGAGAACATCGTACGCCCAGTAGTTTTGGCCCGTTTATCTAAATTATGAACTATTTTTATTGCTTACCGTTTTTCATTTTTTGAAGTAACACATAAAAATAATCATAAAAATTTTGGAATCGATTTCTTATTTTCTGTATATTAAATAATGCAGTGGTCAAGCGTGCTATGTTATATAACACAAATATTATTGCTTAACGTTTTTCATTTTTTGAAGTAACACATAAAAATAATCATAAAAATTTTGGAATCGATTTCTTATTTTCTATATATTAAATAATGCAGTGGTCAAGCGTGCTATGTTATATAACACAAATATATTTGTAACCTTCTTATTAAAAAATCATTTTCAGGAGGAACCCCACCTTCCCCGCCAGCAAGTCGCAAGACCCGTCGTTTCCCGTGTAAAGACGCGCCGCTATGCGATCGGCAACACTCGAACTGTGACCTCCACCCTCGTGGGGAGCCTCCTCTACCACTACACCACACACTCATATATGTTCATATCCAGTTTTCATTCTACTCATATTATACTACACCGAGTGTAAATTGATTTTTGAGCCTCTAAACGGATTCAAATTAAAATCTTGTCAGCTACAAAGTTTTATAACTTTCTGAGATCTACAACTTTCATGTTGGAAGTTTCTCCATTCGAGGTCATTTACAAAATTTGAATTTCAAATTTGAGAGATTCAAACTTGAATTTTCCTTGACAATATGATTTCAAATAAAAAATTGGAAACTACAAAGTCTCATAACTTCTCAAGATCTACAACGTTTATTTTGAATGTTTCTCCATTTGAGGTCCTTTGAAAAATTCAAATTTTCAAGTTTCAAAAATTCATACGTACTTTACCTTTCCAAAAGTAATTCAAATTAAAAATGGTTCAACTACAAAGTTCTATAATTTTTGAATCTTGAGAAGTTATTTTTGTCATTTGGTAGTTGACAACTTTTTACTACTTTCATCTTGAGAAGTTATGAAACTTTGTAGTTGACAACTTTTTACTACTTTAAAAGGGATTGTTGCTTCTACAAAGGCACTGTGCTGGCGGGCGACATAAGGCACCCGCCAAGATTGTTCTATCTGTGCTAGCGGGTGACATAAGCGCCCGCAAGCATTGTGTTTATAACTGCCAACATTGTGCCTACACCACAGTGCTGGCGGGTGTTAATTCTTATGTGCCAGTAATCTATTTTCCATGTGCCAACACAAAACGATTATGGCGCAGTGTAGTTTCCTATAACTCAAGTCGAACTTTGAAATTCGAATACATCATAATATTGTTTTATGCCCCAGATTAAATTTGAATATAACTCAAGTCAAATATTTGGATGCAACCTTTTTTTATGCGTTAGATTAAATTCCAACCGCGGGTGTGGTTGGGCGTAGCTGGGGCGTGGCCAGCCGTGGCAAGGGTGCGGCCGGCTGGGCACAGCTGGGCCATGGCCGGTCGCGGCCAGGGTGCTACCAGCCGTGGCCAGGGTGTGGCCGGCTAGGCGTGGCTAGCTGTGGCAATGCAGGGCAGGCCAGTGGGTAGCGGAGGGTCTCGAGTTGCGATTATGCCGACACGTCTCCTCTTTTCTCTAGTATTTTTCCGTCTATGACTCGTATTCGTACGTGTACATAGTAACATCTACTAATATCACAAAAGGTGTTGTAGCTCAATGGTAAGGCAAATTGGTATGAGGTTGTTGGTCTATAGTTCAAACCCATTATAAAGTGTATTTTTTCATTTTTTTGTGTCCTCAAGGTGGGACCGCATCACCACGTCCTCAAGGTGGGGCCTGGTGACATGGCAATTTAAAGTAATTTTGGTTTCCTGTCATTGTGTCTATTACAACTATTTTGGGCCTATTGTAACACTTTTCTGGAGTTGCATTAGACGAAAAACAATAATACTTATAGAAAATTTTACTTCTTTGTTTTTTAAATAACTAACTAATAGAATCATGTAAAGTAACTTTTCTATTTTAATATTACTTGAACATTGAAGTTTATCATACTTTCCAAAATGTTCGAATTCATATGCACTTCAAACTTAACCATAACCTTGTGTTCACATTAATATTACGAAATACAAAGTTATATTAATAATTTTTATGCAAAATTATAATTTTCTATTCTCTATTAAGTTGGAAGAAAACATGTCATAGGGAAAAGCGAAGACATAGCAGTTACATACAAACAAATGTAACTAAATAAAATTAAAAGTTTAGAAAAAAATGACCAAATTTGGACTTTAGATAAGGGAGAAATACTAATTACAAATTTTAATCTCAAATTTTAAAGAAAAAGGTGAACTATCCATCAGGTCCAACCCACATCACCCTATGTGGGACCCAAGATCTAGCAGTGATGTGGGGTGCGGCCACGACAGACCGCTGCCACCTTTTTCTGTTTCTTTTAGTTTTTTTTGAAATTTTCAATTTTTTCCATTCATAACATGACTATTTGTTATTTGTTATCTTTTTAGATATTTTTCATTTGTTTCCATTCATAAGATTACTATTTTTTATTTGTTGACAATTTGTTATTTGTTGATCTTTGTTATTTGTTCATAACAGGCCAGAGGGTAGCAGAGGGTCTCGAGTTGCGATTATGCTGACACGTCTCCCCTTTTCTCTATTTTTTCCATATATGACCCGTATTTGTACATGTACATAGTAATGTCTATTAATATCACAAAAGGTGTTGTAGCTCAATGGTAAAGCAAATTGGTATGAGGTTGTTGGTCCGTACTTCAATCCCATTATAAAAGCGTTTTTTTTCATTTTTTGCGTCCAAGGTGGGACCGCATCACCACTTCCTCAAGGTACTGGGTGACATGACATTTCAAAGTTATTTTGGTTTCCTGGTATTTTGTCTATTGCAACCATTTTAGGCCTATTGCAACATTTTTCTGGTGTTGCATTAGAAAAAAATAATACTTTTAGGAAACTTTACTAAAATTCTCTATTAAAATGGAAAAGAACATGTCACACGGAAAAAATCAAGATATAACAGTTACATACAAACAAATGTAACTAAATAAAATTTTGTAATTTTAGAAAAAAATAGAAAAAAGAGTGACCCAATTTGAACTTTAGATTAGGAAGAAATTCTAATTACAAATTCTCAGATTTAAAAGAAAAAGATGAACTATCCATTATGTCCAACCCAGATCGCCCTATGCAGGACCCATGACCTAGCAGTGACGTGGGGCGCGCCAGGGTGACGTGCGCGGTAGTCGGTGAGAGGTGACATGTCGAATGCGACCAGTGACGTGGCCGAGGTGGTTGGGCACAACCGGGTGCGCCGGTCATAGCTGGGCTGCGGCCGGGCGTTGCTTCCAGGTGGCCACCTGAGCGTGGCCGCGGTCGGCTGCTGCCCTGGCGCGGCCGACCGCGGCCGCATCCCGGCCGGTTGGCAATTTAAAGATATTTTGATTTCCTGACATTTTGTCTATTACAACCATTTTGAGCCTATTGCAACACTTTTCCAGTGTTGCATTAGACAAAAAACAATAATACTTTTTGGAACTTTACTTCTTTGTTTTTTAAATTACTAACTAATAGAATCCTGCAAAGTAAGTTATATTTGAATATCTATAAGGTTACTATACTCTTACCACATAGAAACATGAAAAAGGCTCGAACGATGCTAGGTAACACAAACATTATAATGGTGTAGTGGTAAGTCATATACTAGTGTAGTATTGAGGTCCTTGGTTCAATTCCCTATCATGGCTCTTTTTTATTTTTTCCATTTTGTCTCTAATGACAAATTGTTTTCCCACCAATTCAAACATATTTCTCAAAATTAATAATTAGAATAAAATCTAAATTCAAAATTAGCCAAGTTCTATTTTTACTATGAATTGTATTTTTTTCATAATATATCATACACACTACAAGGCCCAATCCAAATCAGTCTCAGCTCCTAGTTCTCGTTGCAATAAGCATTTAACAGTTGCAACTCCAAAAAAGCGTTGCAATTGAGAACCACTTTTGCTTCGCCCTCCAAAGTTCTCATTGCAATAATTATATAACAGTTGCAACACCAACAAACGGTTGCAATTGAGAACCACTTTGGCTTCACCCCCAATAGTCCTCGTTGCAATAAATTGTAGCCGTTGCAACCCCAAAACAGCGTTGCAATTGAGAATCATTTTTGCTTCGGCTATCAAAGTTCTCATTGCAATAAGCATGTAGCTATCGGAACCCAACAAACCCGTAGCAATAGTCACAACCAATTGCAACAAACGCAAACATGGTTGCAATACTACTACACAATTGCAACCAAAATCAATTCTATTGCAACCATTTTTCACCATTGCAATATCGTCCACCAAATGCAACAAAGGTTCGCAACATCTTGAAAACCGTTGTATTAAAGGCACATATCACTACCTTTTTTAAAATGGTTGCAATACAACCATCTCTAGCAACCAAATTTTTGGTGTTGCAATTCAGAGGCATTGAATTTGATACAAGACCTTGTAGTGTACTTGCGGAAGGTGAAGTAAGGGTAAGTGACAAAGTGGTGCTGAAGCGTGTTTCCTTGGTCAAGTCGTTGGGGTTTAATTTGCTCTCTGTTTCCCAGCTTCTTGAGGTAGGTTTTGAGGTGTTGTTTTAGTCGGGTGGTTCTCGGATACTTGATGCTCGAGGTGGCCTTGTCTGTGTGGTCGTTCCCGAGGGTCAAATATTCAGAGCGGATTTCTCTCAGAGTTCGGGTGTGTCGAGGTGTTTCGTGGTTGGTTCTTCGGGTGAGTTGTGGAAGTGGCATAGGAGGTTGGGTCACTTGAGTTTTGACCTTTTGTCACGCTTGAGTGGACTCAACTTGGTCCGAGGATTGCCTCGTTTGAGGTTCGAAAAGGATTTGGTGTGTGCTCCGTGCAGGCATGCTAAGATGGTAGCTACTTCCCATCCACCCCTCACCGATGTGATGACGGAGCGTCCATGCGAGCTGCTCCATATGGACCTTGTTGGCTGTTGTGCTACGGCGAAGCCTAACACGAACAATGAAATGAAGTGCTCGAGAGGAAAACACACGAAAGACAGAAAGCAAATTCTCAACAGTGTAATTCTCAAAAGATGATCCCCTTTACAAGTGCCGGTCGGCCTCCTTTTATAGGGAGACGAACGGACTTTTTACATATCGAAATTGACCTTGTGTGAAACGAATCAAACAAGAATGTACTTGGCTAATTGAGGGAATTCTCCATAGGGTCTTCACGTAATCGGCGCTTTCCTGATCCCACGCCGCATATTACGGCACTTTTTCTGGCATCAGCACGTGCGTCTGTGGAGTGAAAACCTTCAACTTTGGAGGCAATTCATTCGCTTGATGAATTCCCAACCTGAAACATACATTAAGCAAAATGTGAAGAAACAATCTGTCAGTGGCGAGGAAACCCGGAGCGAAAGATGTGCCAAGACGCATTGTGCAAGGTGGATTCAGCTCCTGCGTTTCGTCCCGGCAAAACTGATAACGCTGGGTCAGAAGTTAAGGAAATAGAAACCTTCGCACTGTGTCGCCTTTTAGGTGACGAAGGGTACCTGATGAAACCTAGTATGAAAAGGGTAAAAATACATTGATTGGTGTTAGGGGTTTCGCTGTTGATTTTTTTGATTGTTCGCGAGGGATGCGACAACCTTAAAGTATTAACCCTGTCAAGCTCGATTCCGAAACCCCCAATGGAAGCCCCTCGGAGGCGAAATGTTTGCGAAACCCTGAGAATACTCAAGCCACCGAAACCCAAGGTTCGAGAATCGAGGTTAAAGAAAACTTCTCCCACGACGTCGACTCCCACAAAACTACATTTATTACCGTTTTATCCTCGTTTTTAGCCGTTAGGTTTAAAAATTCGACCGTAACCATCTCCTGCCTATAAATAGAGGGTGTCAGCGACACATTCATACTGCTGTCGGTTTTATCGCCCTCCTTTCTCTTTTGAATTTCGCGATTGAGCTTTAAGGCTTCGCTTCTCGAAATTTCCCGTTCTGCCAAGGCTTGGTCACTCTTTGAGGTTAGTTTCTGTCTCGAGAAAGGAAAGCGTCTAATTTTGCTTGTTTTTCGTAGTGATGTGTTTTGAGGTTGAGACTTTATAGAAACATGGCTCGCGTCAGGTATATAGCAAAAGCGATGGAAGGCGAAGGCTCTCCATCCCATCCTGAGGATCGCGCTGCTTCACCCGAAGCTGCGGAGGCTGCTGCAGCTTCTTCCTCGTCGTCATCCAGTTCGGAATCTGGTAAGATTTCTGGCTTGGATGGGTCTGTCAGCTTTCGCGAGAGCGGCAGTTCTTCATCCACTTCCAATAGCAATGAAAGTAGTGATTCTGATAGTGGGGGTGATGTGGAAATAACATTGAGCGACACAGATATTAAGAAAGCTGATGCTGGCATTGAGGAAGGCGAAATTGCTGAGGGAAGCGGCACTGCAGCTGTCGAGGAGTCAGGGGAGAATCTGGCTGGTGTGAGCGCTGGTCCTGAAGATTTGATTAAGCCTAGCACTTGCTTTATGGGTCGGTCTCTGATGACACAATCTGATTTGGATGCCCTAGTTTTGGAGGGCTGTTTTGCATCCGGTAGCTGTCGACTGCCTGGGACAGAAACCACACCGAAACCAAAGAAGAATGAAAGCATCGTGTTTCGCGACTTTTTTACTGCAGGTTTAAGTTTTCTAGTGTTGAAGAGATTTGCTGATATACTGGCTGCTTGCAACGTGCAAATTCATCAACTGACACCCAATTCGTTCCCCCAAGTCCTCAAGTTTCTGTGGGCTTGCCGATCTTTTGCTGGTGACAATGACGTCGATACTTTCGTTTGCCACTTTGAGATTCATTGGGCCAAAAGAACCATCACCGTCGATGATGAAGATAAGGAAGCTCAATACGGCTGCTGTACTTTTCAAACCTGCCGGATTAACAAAAATCAGCCTCCGGTGGAGTTAGCCCCTGCTTACAAAAACAAATGGGCCAACGGATGGAGTTCTTATTGGTTTTACGCCACCATTCTGGTGATTGGGCTGGATGCGAAACGTGAAGAAGTTATAACTTATGACTTGGCCAGTCGCATGGTTGATTTGGAGGTTGATTTGGCCCCGGAGCTCACGAAAGGAAGTCGCAGCTCTGCTAGCACTAGTGCTTTTTTCCAGGCAACTCATGTGATCATTACGCGAGATGCTCTTGAAGAATTCGTGGCGGCAGACATTTAGCCCTGCAGGCCTCAGTGGGGTTCGTGGGCTTTCAGAATGAAGCAACTGCCCGGACTAGATTTCGAGACATGCAGCCCCAAATTCAACGTCAAGCGTCCTGAGCGAAAGACTGACGATGAAATCTTGGCTGGTGTTGAAAATAAAGTTATTCAGATGATCGGCAACTACACTCACAAGGAGTGGGAGGCTGCCCAGAAGATTTTGAAGCACCAAGGACGCGTCAATCGCGTCTTGGAGGAAATGAAAGTCTCGTGCCTGACGCGGCCGAAGCCGACAGCCCCAGGCAAAAAGACGCAACCGCCCGACAACATTGGGTCTGAGCCGGCGGAAACTTCTAAAAAGGGCAAGACAAGCAAGACGGTTGTTACGACGGAGGGCACTTCTAAAGCTGTGAAAGCCACTGAGGTTTTGGCACAGCGCAAGGCTGAGGCTGCCAAAACCACACTACCTCCGATTGCTGAGAAACCTTCCAAATTGATGAAGGTCAGTGAAAATTTGATTCTCCGAAAGACTGAGGCAGCGAAAGTGGCTACCGCGGAGAAAGAAAAGAAAAAGATTCATGATGTGGTTCCGGCTGTTAATCTTGAGAAGAAAACATTTTCTAAGAGGAAAGCCTCGGGCATTTCCGAGAAAGATAAAGTGATTTGCGCTGAAGAGAAATAGCATGAAGCTGCGAAGACTCGTGAAAATAAACCGCAGATGGACCCGTCTACGGAGAAAGATGAAAATGTAGATGTTCTGGCCACACCGCAAATTCAGCTGACGGGAAATTACCCCCCGAAAGCCAAGGAACCTCAGGAGCCGAAAGATCAACCTGTAATTGCTCCAACTGATCCAGCTGAAGCGGCAGAAATCGAGGCTAGGACTGAGCACACACATGCATATTTCTCCACGACTTGTCCTCCTGGGGAACGCATGAAGCAAACACCAAAGGAAGAAGCAGTCGGCAAAAGGTATTGGGAGCACTATGAGCGTACCAAAGAGTTTTTAGCAGCCCCTGCGCCAGAGAATCCTGTCATCGGTTTGATGGATGTGATCGACAACACAAAGGAGTTGTATTACATTGACGATGGTACCACGATGGAAACCCAAGAGAAGAATCCATCGGTTTCGATGCCCGATGAGGCCACGATCAGTCCACCAAAGGACAAAGAGCAAGGCACTGGCTCGAAAGCGAGCGATCCAATTGAGCTGGGCTCGTCCAAGATTGAAAAACCTGAAGAGAACCTGTCACGGTCTCCACCTCCTACTTTTGAAGAAGCTGAACGAAATGCTGGAAAATCTACCGAAGGTGGTAGCGCTTTGGGCTCCAAGGGCGACGACACCCTTCTGCTTGAAAACACTGGTACGTTACTTCCCATTGCTCTCTGTTTTTTTATGACTCCTATTTGTGGAGGCTTACTACTTTCGTGATCTTTCTGTGGCTACCACTTTGGTTACTATGAGTAGCAAAGACAAAAGCCCGCTCGAAAAGCAAAGTGACTCGCATTCGTTTGGATTGAACGCTGATCCCTCGGATCTGGAACCTGGTATGCACTACTGACTTTGCGGTTGATTCTCTGAATGGGATTGAACTTATCTCTTGCTATCAAACACGCTATGCTTTGTTTTTGTGCCTTGAGCTGACAACCTGTTTTTGGTCTGCGAATGTAGATTTCCTCAAATGCCTAGAAGGCCTTGATGGGAATCAACTACTAAATGCGATGCAGTCCTTTCTTTCCAAAGGGATAGTTGCTGGCCGGAAAGGGTATGAGCAGCTTGCGAATGACGCGAAGAGCTCTCGCGATGAGAAAGTTCATCTGGAGGAAGAGAATCGTAAATTGTGTGAGGAGAATGAAAGGTTGAAAAATCACTCCAAGCAACTTACTGGTCAAGTTCAAAGCTTGACAGAACAATGCTCAAATCAAAAGACAGCGATGGATGCATTGAAACAAGAGCTAGAGAAAAGCCTGCAATGCTACGAAGAATGCCACGTCGAGCTTCGCGACGCTGTTACCCAGAACGACGCCCATTTGGTGCAAATAGAAACCCGCGATGCCCTGATTGCAGAACTCAAGAGAGTGAAGGGTGAGTTGGAGGATACCCTGGAAAAGAATGAGGCTTACTGCCATCAGTGGGGGGTACATCTGGCTTCGGCTTATCGTCGGGTGCCTGAATGTTATGGCGCCGAGACTCAAAAGTTCAAGGTTACTGACAACATCGCCAGTTACTGCTTATGGATGAATAGAGAGCTTAAACTCCTGCCTGATACTATGTCCAAGATTGGGGATTACGGGACAGCGACATGTTCTGAAGCATTTTTTCAATTGCTAGAGGAACGTGGTTGTGAACATTTTAAGGCCTTCGGTACTCGTGGATTCGAGTTCCCTTCTTCGGACGCCATGCTAGCCGCAAGTAAGACTGTCGACGTGATTACCAAGATCGTGCTTCGCAACTTCTAGGTGAAAAGTGGTCAAGAGCATGCGCGAAAGAAGGCTGTGGATCGATTGGCCAAGGTTAGACCCTTCGTATTGTTTTGCTCAATTTTGATTGATTTTACGTATTCCTACCCTTCATATTTGAGGTTCTTGATACATTTCCTTTCTCATAGTTCTATTTTAGCCAGGCTAAAAAAGCTTTGGAGCTTCACGAACATCAAGTGGCGCATGGCGCGGATGCGACACTTGGTCCCTACGGGCCACACCGAGACTGGCCACCAAAAACCAGCACTGATGAAGACGAGACCGTTGTCCCTGGAGCTCCCATTCGCAATGCAGCCGCCACCGATGGGGATCCACAGGATCCGGTTACTGGCGAGGCCCTCGCTCCACTACAACATGAAGGGCGTGCTCCGAATCCGACGACTGATCCCACCTCAGAGGTGTGAACAGATAGATGCTCTTAGGGATTGCTCCATGTAAATTTGTTCATGCTTTGGGAGTGTGATGTAAAACTTTGTGCGAATTGTTCTCGCAGACAACGAGCGAAGATATAGTGTTGGATGTGACGCCTAGGACTTTCAGCCGTGCTAACACCTGCGTCAGCGGCGCGTCTTGGAAGGTTTTTCAGCGCCGATACCCTACGAAAACTTTCAATGAATTTTGGGAAATTTGCTGTCGATACCATTCTTTGCACAGTTATCCTCTTCGCTTCTTCATGACCATGAACGACACTAGTAAAGTCATGCTGGTTGAACCAAAGGCGTACGAAGCCTCAGTCGTGAAAGAGGAGCCATACGAAGAAGAAGAGACAGATCATTCCTTTGTGTATGACATGGCTAACAGCCGTGGAGGATGGTATTCAGATGGTAGCTGCATAGAGCTACCTTTTTCGTGAAAATGATGCATTTAGATTAGCATTCTCGCTGGTTTCGATTCATGTTTCTGAAAGAAAATGTCTTCCCCCCTTCGAAAACTAGGAGGATGTAAGCTGAGAACAATATGTTCTACCGAGTGAAACGTCGGGCTTTAAATTTTATTTGCCGGTTTGTAATAAATGATGTTCCGCTCTGAAGAAAAACTTAGAGTAAAGAAATTAGTTGATGACGAAAGATGTTGCGTGAATTCGCTTGTTTTTGTGATTGTTTCTTTCATCACGAAAAGACTAGCCTACCATGCGACGCCTAGGCATGAGACGCATTGTAGGACTAGGGCCTGAACGAAAAAATGTCGAATATTGCAGCTCCCGAAGCTGTTTTTCGACAACAAAAGTTTTTCCCCACCTTGCCTTGGTGGCGCAGTGCAAAATCAAGCTTCGCCATTCCAAAACTAAAAATGAATTAAGACTTAGCGACTTTTTGATGTTGCTTCGATTCAAAATTGAACCGCTTTTGATGCACCCGTTGTGGGTGGGCTGTTTCGAAAGCAGCTCTTTAAAAGATATTGATTCTTGTGAATCGTTTACGTTTCACCACTTGTGGGTGGGCTACTTTCGCATAGCACTTCGATTCACTCGCTTTGGAGTGGGCTATCTTGGATAGCACTTTAAAACATGTATGAAGGTAAAGAAGAAGAATCATAGGGGGAAATTATTCCATTCATTGTGAAAGGAAAATTTTACATCAAGGTTGCCTCGTTAAAAACCTCACGCTCCAGGATGGAGTCCCCATTATGTGAGGAAAAGAGTACAACCTTATTATTGAATTTAAATTGCGCGAAAGTAAAAACTAGAAAAGATAAAACTTACGAATCGCTTGCATTTATAGTTCCATGCGACCGACTCCTACACATTTTGACTAAGGAAAAAACTTGCACAAGTTATCCACATTCCACGAATGTGGTAACTCAACACCTTCCTCATCCTTGAGACGAAAGGCTTTGTCTCTACCGCTGCTCACGACTATGTAAGGCCCTTCCCAGGCGACTTGTAATTTGCCTACCGAATCAGTGTTCTTTTTCCTCTTTAGAACAAAATCTCCGACCTGAATGTTCTTCAGAGAGACCTTTTTGTTTCTCCAGTTTTGGGTTTCCTCTTGGTATTTCAGCAGATTTGCGACCGCATCAAGCCTGTCAATCTCTACCAGATCCTTGTCCACTTCTTCGTTCTCACGAGAGCTCCCCATAAAGACACTGGCGCTTTCGTTGGCTAGCTTTTCTTGGAACATAGCTTCGGCTCCATACAACAGCCTGAACGGGGTGAAATTGGTAGCTCTAGATTCAGTGGTGTTATGCGACCAAATGACTCTGGACAACTCGTCAGCCCACTTTCCTTTTTTCTGATCGAAGAGACACTTCTTTATAGCTGAGAAAATTTGGCCGTTGGCCCTTTCGACTGCGCCATTGGATTGAGGATGATACACGGAAGCAAAACAAAGCTTCGTCCCAATCATGCGGCAATATTCTCTGAAATCTTGACAGTCGAATTGCTTCCCGTTGTCAACTGTGAGCTCTCGTGGTACACCGAATCTGCAGATGATTTGCTGCTAGAAGAACTTTTTGATGGTAACTGAAGTGATAGTGGCGATAGGTCTTGCTTCAATCCACTTGGTGAAATACTCAACTGCTACCATGGCGAATTTGAAGTTGCCTTGGGCCGTAGGCAATGGGTCCACGATATCCATGCCCCAACGCTGTAATGGCCAAGTAGGTGTGATAAGTTGCGAAAGAACCCCTGGCATTCGCTGACGTTGATGGACGTTAAGTCCCTATTTTCGACCGTCAACTTCGGATAAAAGTTACTCCATGAAAGTATTCACCATAGCTATAGGATTATAATCTAACAAATTCCACAAGCTTTGGTGTATATTTGGTCGTAGGTGCAAATGAGCAATTATAGAATAAAATATGGCATTATCATAAACAACCTCAAATGCTAATTTAGACTGCACCATTGCGACAGGCTCGTCGAGACGATCCAAATGGATATATCATTTGACAATGTTGGAGCTCGGATGCAAAAGATATTAAACGAACAATAAATCATGGGAGGCTGACGTCATCATGACGCCAGCACCCCGCCCACCGTACACTGCTGCGTGGGAAACCACCGGGCGCCGCCATGTGGCAGCCAGCGACGGGCCGCAGCCCCGCGACGCGGCGACGCGCACTCTCGCGCGGGAGGCTGCATGCGCCTGCCACGTGGTGCGCTGTGGCTGGCCCCCGCCAGGACGCAGATGCGCGCGCGGGCGTGCGGGCCGCCTGACCGGGGACACTGCCGTTGGCCCCCGCGAGGTCGGTTCCCCAGCCCAACCGGTCGCCCCCTGGTTTTCCCATTCTTTGCGCGTTTTAGCCACAGTTCGACCGGTTCAGCTCCGGTTCAAGGCCCTAAAGACCGGTTCTTGCCCGGTTCTCGACGCCCACCGCCTCCAGTGCTGTACAAGGCATTGTTCCTGTGCGAGCCACCCTGGGAAGGTCGGTTTGGCCCCTATAATGAGGGGGAGGTCCTCCACTCTCCCAAGTCTCCTTCCACTATAAATAGAGACCCCTCTCCTCACTTCAAAACACACAAGAGAAGAGCTTTGAAGAAGTGAAACCCTGCCATTATTATAGTTAGAAAATAGGGAGAGAGTTGAGGTGAGAGTTTCCAGGAGGAGCCGGAGTGTCGGCCCCTCCTCTAGCTCGCACCTCGGCGGATGCAGCTCCTCTTCTAGTAGCTACATCCGGGTCTTGTTCGGTAACTCTGGTCCCCTCTAATTAATTAAGCATTAATTATTACTTGTCTTTGTCTTATCGTTTCTCGTTCATATCAAAGTAAGTTTATCCTGCTCTAAGTGATTCCTTTGCTTGAGCGCTGAGTGAAGTAGTGATCGATAGTGTAGGCGCGGTGCCTAGACTTGAGGTTACCTTGAAATACACCTAGCCCCACGGACTGCTTGTGGTAGCCGACGGGTAGTGACAACCCCGTCCGGCCTCTGTATTCCACCACGTGAGAGTGGCTAGTCGTGTAGGCATCGTAAGAGTGGTGTACGTAACGGCTCCCTTCTCATCCCTTTCCGTAGCCGGAGTGTGCATCCCCCGATCAAGACAAGTGCAAGTGATATCCTAATCACTTGATTAGTTGAGAGAGCCGAAGTTCCCATAACAAGTACCCTCTCTACCCTCCTATCATTCATCTCTCTTCTCTTCGTCGTCATCCTTTTATCCGCACTTCCCCTAGATGAATCAGCTTAGGACTAGAGTACTTCTCATTCCCCGTGGAAATCGATACCTTGGAATACTCCCAGGTGAAAGCTACATCGGTATACGTGCGCTTGCGGATCTATCTGTGATCGTGTAAGTATACCAACAGGCTTTCTGGCATCGTTGCGAATCTAGTAACGATGTAAGAAGTGCCAACAGCTGATGCTTTGCTGCAAACTGACAAGCCTTGCATGTTTTGACTATCTGCTCGGCGTCTCAGATTGCCATTGGCCAATAGAAACCTTGCCTAAAAGCCTTTCCAGCTAAAGCTCTCGCTGCGATGTGTGATCCGCACATTCCACTGTGGATTTCTTTCATGAGCTCAACACCTTGTTCTTGTGGTATGCATTTCAGCAACGGTGCTCATACGCCCAGATTGAACAAATTGTCATCTTTCAATACGTAGCCTTTCGCCCGAGCTTGCATCCTTTTCATATCATGGGCTTCGACTGGCTCGTAATGTCCACGAAGAAAAGCGATGATAGGAGATCTCCAATCTATGCTTGCGATTGCATTGACTGTACTGAGGGGTTTCTTGTCCGGTTTTATTGATGGAGCAGTGAGGATCTCGAAGAATACATCTGGAGGCATCACCTCTCTTTTTGCGGCTTTTTTCGCCAATTCATCAGCTTCCCCATTCCTCTTCCTTGGCAGATGCTCGATAGTAATGCCCCGGAAATGCCTTTCCATCTTTCGCACCTCGGCGAGGTACTTGATAAGCTCTGGCTCTTTGGCCTCACTCTCCTTTTCGACATGATCCTTGATGACTTCAGCATCGCACTTGACCAGGAAATTGCTTGCTCCCAAGGCTCGTACTTTTCTGAGGCCTAAAAGGAGCGCCTCATACTCGGTGGTGTTGTTAGTGCACCTGTCGGATGGATCTGAATAATCCATCCTAGCAGCGTACCTTAGCTTGACCCCTGCTGGTGAAGTAATGACAGTTGTTATTCCAGCGCCTTTGCGCCCTCATGCTCCGTCACATCTAATTTCCCACACGGGAACCAACTCCTCATCTCTAGCGCTATTGCCAGGCGAGGTCCAATCTGCCACAAAGTCTGCCAGGACTTGGGATTTGATTGCTGATCTCTTCCCGAAATCAATTGTGTGCTCCGACAGCTCAGTCGCCCATTTGGCAATTCTGGACGAAGCTTCTTTGTTGATGAAAAGATCATTGAGAGGCTGATCGGTGAGCACGGTGACTTTGTGGGCTTGGAAGTAATGCCTGAGCTTTCTCGTGGCCATGACTACTGCATATGCAATTTTCTCCAACTCCGAGTATAACAATTTAGAGCCTGATAGAGCCTCTGAGATGAAGTACATTGGGCTTTGATATTTCCCTTTTTCACCATCGACCTCTCACACGAGGGCTGCGCTGACTGCTACTTTGGATGTGGCCACATATAGAAAGAGGGGTTCGGATGGGAGAGGCGGTGACAGTATTGCCATCTCTTCGATGTAGGCCTTTAGCTCTGCGAAAGCCTTGCTCTGCTCGTGGCCCCATTCAATCTTGCCCTTTCCCTTCAACACTTTGAAGAATGGAATGCTTCGTTCGGCGGACCTGGAAATGAATCTATTCAATGCCGTGACTCGACCATTCAACTTCTGGATGTCTTTCTTTGTTTTTGGCTCTTCCATTTCCTTGATCGCCTTTATCTTGTCAGGATTAGCCTCGATTTTTTTGGCCAAAATCAAGCACCCCAAAATTTTGCCTTTCGTGACTCTGAATACACATTTCTCCGGATTTAGTTTTAACCCTACTCTTCGCGTGTTGGCAAAAGTTTCGGCCAGGTCGCAGACGTCATTTGACCTTTCGCCGCTTTTGACTATGAGGTCATCGACATATGCCTGGATGTTTTTGCCAATTTGCGGCTTGGATACCTCTCCAGTCATTCTGGTAAAAGTTGGGCCAGCATTTTTCAGGCCTTCAGGCATTCGAACAAAGCAGAAGGTACCGAATGGCGTGATGAAGGTAGTTTTTTCCTCATCCTCTTTCGCCCTCCAGCATTGATGATAACTAGAGAAACAATCCAAAAGAGACATGATAGTAGCGCTAGCTGCTGAATCAATGACCTGATCCATCCTTGGAAGTGAAAAATTATCATTGGGCGTGGCCTTGTTTAGGTCGGTGAAATCTATGCACATTCTTCACTTCCCGTTCTTCTTTTTGACGGGCACGATGTTGGCCAACCACTTTTGGTACATAACTTCGCAGATGACGCTGGCGTCAAGCAATGTTTGGACTTCAAACTTGACTACTAACACCTTGTCCTCGGACATCTTTCTGAGCTTTTGCCTTTGGGGTTTGACAGTCGCGTCAATGTTTAACTTGTGCTCGATGAAATTGCGATCCACACCTGTCAAATCTTTTGCAGACTAGGCGAATACATCGTTATTCTTCTGGAATAATTGGATTAGCTCCACCACTTCGCTTGGTGCGAGATCTGAGCCAATGATGACGGCCTGATCCCAAATCATTTCATCTAACAGAACCTTCTTAGTGTCGCAGTCTGGCTGCACATTGATTTTTTCCTTGTCAAGTTTCGGTTGCTTCTCCATGTATTTGGTCTTGGCTGCCTCGTCGAGAGCATTTACATTTCTCTGGCTTGGAGTTCTGCCTCTTTCTAGGTTTCGGCCATCATTCTGGTGGCCCCATATTGTGATAACCCCCTGCGTCCTTGGTATCATCACGCACAGGTAAGCTTGGTGAATGATGGCTTCAAACTTGTTGAGAAAACCTCTTCCCAGGATTCCATTGTAAGGGTAGTACATCTCCACCACGTCGAAAGACAAATACTCCATCCTGGGGTTTTGGACGGTGCCAAAAGATACTGGAAGCGAAACCTTCCCCACTGCATGAATGACATGCCCTCCGAAACCATACAATGGTGTGTCAGGAGGCTGTAATAGATTTCTACTCAACCCCATTTTCTCGTATGCGTCTACAAAGATTATGTCTGTTGACGAGCCATTGTCAACCAAAAGCTTTCCCAAGGTCCAATTTGCTATATTGGCTTCGATCACGAGGGCATTGTTATGGGGAAAACCTTGGAGTTTTACATCCTCCTCGGAGAAGGTGATCGGGATGTGCGACCATCTGGTTCTTTCTACTCTTCCCTCCACACTGATGTTATGGACCTCGCGGAAGTAATCTTTTCTAGCCTTCTTGCAATCGAATTCCAAAGCGGAGCCACCCAAAATGGGCAGAATGGTTCCAACAGAAGGAAGTGGATCGTTCTGGCCCTCGACTTTCGGGGGTAAAGGTGGAGCGGTTGGGCCTTTGTATGGGGGAGGAGGAGGAGCGATGGGGTGTTGATCAATGGGTCTATGCTCGATATTCTGAGCTTGGAAAGCCTGGGATTACCAAAGCAGTGGCTGGGTATAATTTGGGATATGTGGCAGGAAGTGAGGTGGGTGGAAAGGATTGGCGAAAGCATTTCTCCCAAAGTTTGGGTTTTGCCAAGCCGGAGTGGAATGGTTGACTGAGCTGTTCCTCTCTTTTTCATTTTTCTCCTCCTCAAGGATGGCTTCGAACCTTTTCTTATCTGGGCAATAGTTTGAACTGTGGTCGTCGTTCTCCTTATGAAAAATGCAATACCACTTTCTTTTCTCTTGGTGGCCTCGGCCTCTACCACGGCCTCTACCGCTGCCGCTGCCTCTTCGGCCTCTGCGGCCGCCCCCTTGACTTTGTTGTGGAGGACTGGGTGGGCTATTGTTTTGGTTTGGGGCATCGCTCTGAGGATTGCAGTTTTCCTGAGCCGCTTCTCCCTCTAGGCCAAAAACATTTCTAGGGTTAGCATGCGAGGCATTTCTGGGATTAGACCAGTCCCTTTCGTTGGACTGACTAGCTCTGGCAGATTTCTTTTGCTGAGACTGCTCCTCAATACACATTCTGAAGTCGTTATCAGAGCGACAATACTTCTCAAATTCCTCGTACAAACGTTGGATTGTTTTGGGCCTCTCGCGCATGAGATGCAAGTGAAATTGTCCGGCCCTCAAACCCACGATTGCGGCGTTGATAGCGACGGCGTCCATTACATTAGGTGCTTGGGCTCTAAGATGATCAAAGCTTCTGAAGTAATTTTGAAGAGGCTCTTTGTCCTTCTGCTTACAAGAGAAATGATCACTCTCAGTAAGCTCTGGACGCTGGAAACCTTGGAAGTTTGAGAGGATCCGCTGCTTCAAATCTTCCCATCCGTGTATCACTCCGGGGCTCAAGAGAGAGTACCATTGCGCCGCAGCCTCATCAGCCGCGATGATGAACGACTTTGTGAGCACCGAGTCATCACCTCCGGCCGAAAGGATGGTGGCTTCATAGCTCATTATAAATTGCCTGGGATCTGACTGGCCTGAAAACCTAGGGAGTAGCACAGGCCTGTAAGACTGCGGCCATGGAGTGATTTGGATCTCCTGAAACAAAGGCAATTTTGGGTCCCAAGATCTCATGCGGATGGTGCGAGTATCTTGGTTCAAAGGGCAAGACTCGAAAGGGTTAAGGAAAGGGTTACAGCTAAAGGTGGTGTACAGAGGGGGCTGAGTGAATGGCATGTTACCCTCCGTATGTGTGGAGTGGATAGGTGCGGAAAATTCGGGCGAAGGTTGGTTAAAACTTAGGGACTGCTTGGCTTTTATGACACGCAATTCTTCTTGCAATTTGGCGATTTCGGCCTTTTGCCTTTGGATTTCTTTGGCTGCGTCAGCCTCTTGTTGTACCGCCAAAAGTCTCTTTTTAGTTTTGGCCAGCTCATCAGCCTCCTTTCGCAATTTAGCCAGCTCGGCCTCGTATGCTGCTTTAGCCGTGGCCGCGGTAGCATCATGGTTTGGCCTTGGCTGGTTAGCATTCGGCTCTGGGAGCTCCTCTCCCAGAGTAAGTAGGTTGGACGGGTTCAACTCTTCCTCAAGGGATGACGAAGCCCCCTTGCTGGAATTGGTATTAGTCCTCTTCTTCCTTGTGGACATCTTGGGTTTCTTACTCAAGCCAAACACAAACGGTGGGCACCAATTGTTGTGCTACGGCGAAGCCTAACACGAACAATGAAACGAAGTGCTCGAGCGGAAAACACATGGAAGACAGAAAGCAAATTCTTAACAGTGTAATTCTCAAAAGACGATCCCCTTTACAAGTGCCGGTCGGCCCTCCTTTTATAGGGAGACGAACGGACTTTTTACATACCGAAATTGACCTTGTGTGAAACTAATCAAACAAGAATGTACTAGGCTTAAGGAAAAATATCCCTCCAAGGTCGAGGAACTACATGTGCTTAGGGTTGAGCTAGATGAGATGAAATCTAGGCCCTCCTTGCTTGGTGCTTGCACTTCTTGTCCTGTTTTGCATGAGAAACTAGATGAATAAGTTGCTTATGCTAGATCTCTAGAAGCTGCTTTGAAAGCTCCTATTCCTACATCATGCTCTACTTGTGAAGTAAATGCTGTGAAGAATTTGGATCTTGCACACTATGTTAACCGCTTGCAGGATGAGAATGATGAGTTGAGGAAGATGATGGGTTGGTTGTCTGGTCATGACCCTCAGCTCAGGATGATGATTGAGGCATACAAGCGCTATGATGGGCAAGCGCTTGGGGCAGACAAGGTTGGTGAGGGAAGTGGTGAGAATGAGGGGAAGATCGGAGATATCCCAGAGCCACCAAAAACCCACCATAAAAATGCCTATGCTCCTAAGCCAAATCCACTTAGGAACCGACTAGACACAACCCCAGCTCCACCATTGTTTCCTCCACATACCGACAACTTCCAGAAACCCATCAAGTTCAAGAGTGACTTGGGGAATGAGTTCTTTGGGAAGAAGGGAGAGAAACTGAGTGAGGAGAAGCCACAGCCCAAAGAGAGCCCAAAACCAAAGCCAAAACCAAAACCCTTCCATTGTGAGCATTGTGGGAGGGATGGGCACCTAGCGGAGTTTTGCTTCAGGAGGAAGCGTAAGGATAGGTTCGATAGGGAGGTGGCAAACAATGACAGGTACCGCCCTTCTCGTGGTGTGTCTGAGCCTAGGTTGGTGCCGAGGGGCGAGGGTGTGGTGCATACCATTTACCCTCGAGAGAGGCGTGTGTTTGTGCCTCGAGGTGAGCCACCACATAGAGAAGGTGGTAGGAGTGTTGGGTTTGGGCGTGGTGAGTTTGCTGGACGTTCCTTCGCTCGTGGCCAATACGTGTACGGGGGGAACGATTGCAGTTTTAGGTCCCAGAGGAGCTACAGGCCACGGTCTCCACCCCGTGGTACTCGTAGTCCTCCAAGGGGACGTGTGGGTGTTCCACCTAGGAGAGATTGGATGGATTTTGCTAACCCCACTTTTGAGCAAATGGCACGGCACTGGTTTGATTCATTTTGTACTAACCCTAGTGCTAAGTCGTTTGCTCACTCTCACTCTCGTTTTTGATTTGCAGGTGGGAGCCTTGGAGGACACATGACCGGAGATCGAAGGTGGTTCTCCAGCCTCACCCCGGTGATGACCAAAGAGTACATCACTTTTGGGGACAATGGGAAAGGTAGAGTGCTTCCAGTGGGCACGGTGAAGGTGAGCGAGTCTGTGACTCTTAGGCGTCTTTCTCTTGTCAAGTCTTTGGGGTACAATCTTCTTTCGGTTTCCCAGCTTCTTGCTGAGGGTTTTGAGGTCCGTTTCAAAATGGGCGCTTCGCGTGTTTTTGATTCTCGAGGTGATCTTGTGTGCACGATCATCCCCGAGGGTCAGATTTTCAAAGCCGATTTTTCTCAGTGTGTCGGCTCTTCTCGTTGTTTGGTTGCTGGTGTTTCGGCGGAGCTTTGGAAATGGCATAGGAGACTAGGTCACTTGAGTTTTGACTTGTTGTCACGCTTGAGTGGGCTAGGTTTGGTCCGAGGATTGCCTAAGTTGAAATACCAAAAGGACTTGGTATGTGCTCCGTGTAGGCATGGTAAGATGGTCGCCTCCTCTCACCCGCCTCTGACATCTGTTATGATAGAGCGGGCATGCATGCAAGCTGTTCCATATGGACTTGGTTAGTCCAGCTCATGTGTGCTCGGCTGGTGGGAAATGGTATGTCCTGGTGATAGTGGACGACTATTCTCGCTATGCTTGGGTCTTCTTTTTGGCTGACAAGGGGGAGACGTTTGGTTTTGTGTGGGATCTAATCTTGAGGTTGAAGAATGAGAGGAATGGAGATGCCATTCGAGCTATCCGTAGCGACAATGGCTCTGAATTTAAAAACTCTCGTTTTGAAACCTTTTGTCGTGATTTGGGTCTCGAACATCAATTCTCTTCTCCCTATGTGGCTTGTCAGAATGGTGTGGTTGAGAGGAAAAATCGTTCCCTTTGTGAGATGGCTCGGACGATGCTCGATGAGCATAGGACTCCGAGGAAATATTGGGTTGAGGCGGTGAATACCGCTTGCCATGTTGGGAACCGGATTTTTCTTAGGGCTTTCTTGAACAAGACGTGCTATGAGCTCTTGCACGGGCGAGCACCTAGAGTGAGTCATTTCAGGGCTTTTGGTTGTCGGTGCTTTATTCTCAAGAAGGGTAGGCTTGATAAGTTTGAGTCGAGGTCTTCCGATGGGATCTTTTTGGGTTATGCAAGTCATTCTCGAGCATTCCGTGTGCTCAACCTTGATACTAACCTAGTCATGGAAACTTGCGAGGTTACCTTCGACAAGACCCAGCCATGCAGTTCGTCTGTTTTTGAGTGTGCAGGTGACGACGAGATTGGCAAGAAAAATCTTTGAGGACGAGGAGGATGATGCTCGATAGGATGATGGTGATGATGGTGAAGCTCCAGCCGAGCATGTACCCTCTACTTCCACTATGACGACTACGGTGCAGGATGGTCTAGCCCCTACACCGACTACGATCCAGCCAGATCAAGTGGAAGCTGAGAAGACCCTTAGGGAAGAATTTTTATCGACTCCCATTCACTCCACCCCTCTCTGGTTGCCTAATCGGTCCTTCAAAAGAGCACTACAACATGCTAGAAAAGAGACGTAGACAAGCAAGATAGCCACATATTCAGTACAAGCATCGCCAACAAGGTAGATAGGAACATATAAGCATGTGACATAGCCATGATCAAAAAGAAGCATTTTTCAACAAAATTTCCCTCTCATGCAACGGTTTAGCACCCAAGATAAGGAATTTAAAGCACATGTGACATGGAAGCATATTTTTCAAGCATAGGCATCTCATATACCAATTTTATGATTTAAAATTAAGCATGGTACATTAAGTGCCTTTGCGGCAAAAAGGAGCTTAGGCTTCACCACAAGGTAACACATAGGCTAAACATTCGTGATGACCCCAAGTGAAAAGAACATGATACCCAAGCAAAAATTAAGCAAGATATAGCCATTTGAGAAAAAATTGAGCATCAAAGGCATTCAACTCACAAGAGAGGATCATATATAGCATTTTCATAGAAGTAAGCCATTCACATGCATATACATCCCAAAGCTACAAAGAGCATAGCTATACATCACAAGAGCTCACTAGCAAGATCATAAGCTCACTTCCAGCATATCATATCGATCAATGTATATAGGAGAAGCACATCTCTAAAGCATATGATACAAATGCAATCTATGATACAAAGATGTTATACATTATATGATACAAGAGTGGAAATGCAACATGCATATGTACATCAGACTTCCCAACCCAAACTCAAAAAGGAAAAACCACTCCAAGCTTACCCCGCAAATGAGCAAATGTAGCTTGGTCCAAAGGCTTTGTTAGGATATCAGCGAGCTATTTCTGGGTTGGAACATGGATTAAGTCTATGTTTTCCTTCTCAACATTGTCTCTCAGGAAGTGGTACCTCACCTCTATATGTTTGGTTTCGGAGTGTAGCACACGATTTTTGGCAACACTAGTGGCACTCGTGCTATCACACATGAGAGGAACATGGGTACACTCCTCACCAAAGTCACTCAGCGTGTATGTGATCCAAAGCAGTTGGGAGCAACAACTAGCGGCAGGTACATACTCGGCTTCTGTGGTAGACTGAGCTACACTTGACTGCTTGCGAGAAGACCAAGAAATAAGCGAGGAACCCAAAAATTGACACATCCCCAAAGTCGACTTCCTATCAACTCGACACCCCACAAAGTCGACATGCGTAAAACCAAGAAGCAAAAGGGAAGAGGACGCCGACTAGCAAAGACCAAGCTCAGGAGTGTATCGAAGATACCTGACGATCCACTTGACGGCCTGCCGATGTGAAGTCCTCGGCGACGCCTAAAAACGAGCGCACAGACACACAGAAAACTGAATGTCCGGCCTCGTCACCGTCAAGTACAAGAGGGAGCGGATCATGCTCCGGTATTCCTTCTAGTCCACGGGCTCTCCTTCCTCGTCCTCATCCAGCGCTGTAGTCGTACTCATCGGTGTCGACAGGGGCTTCGAGTCGTCCATCTTGAACTTCTTGAGGATGTCCTTCGTGTAATTGGCTTGATGCACAAATGTTCCCTCCTTAGTCTGCTTGATCTGAAGCCCAAGAAAGAACTGCAATTCTTCCATCATAGACATCTCGAATTCTTTGCTCATGTCCTCTGCAAACCTTGCAACCAAAGGGTGAGACGAGCCGCCAAAGACAATATCATCAACATACACCTGAACGATTAGGATATCATCACCCTGCCAGAGGAGAAATAGAGTCTTATCTACTTTGCCCATCTCAAACCCCTTGCTGAACAAGAACCCCTCAACCTTCCATACCATGTCGAAGGAGCTTGTTTCAGCCCATACAAGGCCTTCCTCAGCTTATACACTCGGTGTGGGTACTCAACACTCTCAAAGCCCGGTGGTTGCTTCACATAAACCTCTTCCTCCAAAAACCCATTCAAGAAGGCACTCTTCACATCCATTTGGTACAATTTCAACGCTTTAGCCATAGAAAAGGCTAGAAGGATCCTAATCGCCTCCAAACGGGCTACAGGAGCAAATGTTTCCTCATAGTCTATCCCCTCTTTCTAGCTATAATCCTGAGCAACCAACCTCGATTTGTTTCTGACCACTCACCATTCTCACCCTCTTTGTTTTTCCATACCCATTTTGTCCCAATAGGTTTGCAATGTGGTGGTGGCTCTACCAACTCCCAAACTTGGTTTCTGTCAAAGTTCTCTAACTCCTCATGCATAGCGTTCACCCAATTAGGATCAGAGTGCATGTCCAATGTCTTTTGGCTCAAAGGTAGCAACAAAAGCCAAATGAGCAAAGTGAGAAACATTTCTGGACCTCGACCGTGTCGTACGTTCATTGATGTTGCCGATGATTCTTGAGGGAGGATGATAAACTTGAATGGGCCACGGTGCCTCTCGCCTGGAGACGACCTCCCCCTCAATAGCAGCTTCCACTTGATCTTGCTGGATCGTAGTCAGTATAGGGGACGGACCATCCTGCACCGTAGTCGTCATAGTGGAAGTAGAGGGTACATGTGTGGCTGGAGCTTCACCATCATCACCATCATCTTCTCCAGCATCATCCTCCTCACCCTCAAAGATTCTCTTGCTAACTTTTGTCACACCCGAATTTGAAGGCAAACTCGAATGCATAAATTACATGTGCGTAGGATCAAGTTACACACACGTAATGACTCAGTGAATACCAAATACAGTGCCAAAGCATAAAAGAGAGTATTATAACCATTACATGACCGATCGTCTCATAAGCGAACCATCAGAGCGTATAACTAGCAGCAGATATTCAAAGGGAACTCCACAGGCAGTTGACTGGTGGCACGCTCGCCTAGAACTCCTCAAAAACAACAAGCGTGAGCACATGCCATACTCAGCAAGGGGAGAAACATATATAACAAGCAAAGGCTTTATAAGTGTTAGGCTGACGGGCTATAAGTAGTTAGCACTTTTAGTTTGTCAGGTTTTATTAAGCAGCTATTTACTAGCAAATGTAAGTTTATAACATCCCAAAATTAATATAGAGTATCAACAACATAAATAAAATAAAAACAATTTATTCTCCATCTTCAAGTAATTTAATCATGTGAGGGTACAGGCCACCCTTGACCGTGAGCACGGCTAATCGGTTGGTTTTACACTCTGCAGAGGTTGTACACTTTCACCACAAGTCGCGTAAAAGTTCTAGGAACTTTGGACCCAACCATGCTATGCAAAAGTAGGCACAATACCACACTTCCGAGGTGTGATTGCATAGGGACGCTACGAGGCCTTTACAAAGACTTCCCTAGTGTGTTCCAGTGCACGAGGTTCCGCGAGTCATGCCCCCCCAATCACCAGCCCAACACTAGAGTCCTCTAATTAGTTGGCCATGACAGAGCCATATGTCTTGTGGTTGCACTGTTTTCCTGGGTGGTCGCTCCCTGTTCCAATTAACAATTATGGTCTTGTATTAAATCATCATATAGGAACACAGAGTAAAAGTAACCATATTGTTCATTACCAACCCAGTTGAGCAAACTAAGCATCATCTACCATGAAAGTTATTTAAATAACCCGGTTGCAAGGTAGGGGTCAAACAAAACTAGGCATCATCCTTAATAGGTACCCATCATATTAATGCAAAATAATTAATAAATAGAGTGATTAAATGCATGTTATATAGGTGTAAACGGGAAAGACCAAGGACACTTGCCTTCCTCACAATCCCGCTGCTGCTCAGAGTCTTCAATCTCTTGTTGGTCGAATTCTTCAAACGACACGTTCTCTACGCATCACACATTCACATGCAAAGAAATCACACAATAAAATAAGAAACAATTCACCAATCATTTCAAACAGAAACAAAAACTACACTAAACTAATCTTCTCGTCGAGATGAATACATGGATATAAAGAACACTAAAAACAGACTTAAAACGGTGAAGATATAAGCTATACAAGGTATAAGGGCTTATATGCATAGAAACTGAGCTTCTAAGGGTCTAAACAAAACAAATAGGACTAAACTCTAATTACTTTTCAACTGGTGAGGACCTCGGGCATAAAAACATGAAAAACGGGGGTCTCTTGTGCAATACCGCGCGGCTGACCGGTAGTTGACCGGTACTCGCCAGGTTGACCCCGGATCGGAGCAGATCAGGGCCATTGGCGCCCGATCGGATGGCAGCGGCGGGCGGTAGTGCTACGGCGGCGAGCGGCGGCGGGATCGCCGGCGAGACTTAGTCTCGAGCTCCCGAGAATGGTTTGGGATGCGGTTTTGACCTAGAGGAAGCTGGAGACATGGCGAACTCAACCAGATGGTCCTTGTGACAGCTTGCACGACGGAGACGACGCTAGGCCTAGTGAGGCGAACGGCGTTGGTTTCCTACTCCAGCGAGCTTCTACCAGGCGATGCCGGACTCTAGGACGAAAAGGGGCAGCAACAGAGGCTTCTTTACCACACCACAAAGGTCTGAGGGTGCTCAAAGCTGACGGGGGAGGGGGTGATGACCGCGGAGATCGACGGCAGCGCTAGGGAGGTAGGGTTGCAAGCTCGCGGCGGCGCGGGTGCTTGCGGATTGGAGCAAAAGGGTTTGAGGGAGGGGCGGCGGCGTCCTTTATAGGTGACATGGGCGCCCTGGAGTGCAGGCCCGAGGCCAAGACGGCACGCGCGAGGCTTGGGACCGGCGCCTGGTCGCACTCAGGTGCGGCTCGGGGTCCGGCCGGAGGTCGGGGATGACCACCGGGCCCCACTTGGCAGCGGATGGAGTGAGGAGGGGGTGAAGCGGGCCAAGCTGGGCCGGTCGCTGCTATTGGGCTGCAACGGAGGGGACAAAGCCGAGGAGTCCAGGGGGCATTCCCGGACTTTACTCGCTGGGCCGACAAAACAGAAAAAGAAAAGATGTTTTGTTTTTATTTTTTTTCAAAAGGCATTCAAACAAGTGAATTCAATACCAATTTGAATTCAAGCAACCAAAAATAGTGCACCAGCATGCATGCAACATTAAACTCCTATGGTTCATTAATTTAAATTTTGGAAAACATTTAAATGCCTATAAATCACATTAAACCTTAGAAAAAAACCTTAAAACCTTGGAGATGCTCAACTTAAATTCTACAAAATCTAATAAATTTTATTAAATTTCAAAACAGTAAATTTAGGGTGTTACAAATCCTACCCCCTTAAGATGAATCCCGTCCTAGAGATTCAGATGGATCAACAAAGAGATGGGGATAGTCTTCCTTCAATTCATCCTCTCTTTCCCATGTTGCCTCGTCTTCCGCATGATAACTCCACTGCACCTTGCACATCTTAATAACCCGATTCCTTGTAACCCATGCTAGAGTATCCAAGATCCTGATGGGATGTTCAATAATAGTAAGATCCTCCTTAATGTCGAGTCCATCCATAGACAATGTCTCCTTATCATGAGGTTTGAGACCCTTTTTCAACTGAGAGATATGAAACACATCATGCACATCTGAAAGCTGATTTGGTAACTCCAGCCTATATGCTACCTCTACTACTCTCTCCAAGATCTAGAAGGGTCTGATAAAGCGAGGGGACAACTTTCCTTTCACTTTAAACCTGCTCAAACCTCTGATTGGTGACACTTTTAAGTACACATAATCGCCTTCTTGGAAAGCTACAACTCTCCTCTCCCCGTCTGCATAACTTTTCTGCCTAGATTGAGCGATCCTCAAGTTTTTCCTTATAATCTGAACTTGCCTCTCTGCCTCCTTAATGATATCAGTCCCAAACAAATGACTCTCTCCTGTCTGACTCCAGTATAAAGGTGTCATGCACTTTCTCCCATACAATGCCTCGAAGGGTGCCATCTTTAGACTAGCCTGATAGCTGTTGTTATAAGAGAACTCAGCATAAGTTAAACTCTTATCCCAGCTACCTCCGTGCTTAAGAGCACAGGCTCTCAACATGTCTTCCAGTGTCTAATTTGTCCTTTCAGTCTGTCCATCGGTCTGCGGGTGATAGGCTGAGCTGAAATTCAACTTTGTACCCATGGGTTCATGAAGCTTCTCCCAAAAGCGAGATGTGAACTGAGTACCTCTGTCAGACACTATCTTCTTAGGTACACCATGCAAACACACAATCCGAGACATATACAGTTCTGCCAACCTTGCATCTGAATGAGTAGTCTTAACAGGAATGAAGTGAGCTACTTTAGTCAATAGATCTACTATTACCCATATGGAATCATACCCAGCTGGTGTTCGTGACAACCCCACTATGAAATCCATGCCTATCTCGTCCCACTTCCACTCTGGCACCTTCAACGGCTGAAGCAATCCTACTGGCCTCTGATGTTCAGCTTTGACTTTATGGCACATATCACACAGTGCTACATGAGTGGCTACATCTCTCTTCATTCCATACACCAATACCTCTGCTTGAGATCCTGGTACATCTTAGTACTGCCTGGGTGAATGGAATAAGCTGAATCATGAGCCTCTCTCAAGATGGTCTCTCGAAGGTCTCCCACATCAGGCACACAGATCCTATTCTTGAACCATATCGTTGCCTGCTCATCCTCTGTGAAGTCTGGGGCTTTGCCTTTTTCCATAGTTGCCTTGATTTCCTTGATCTCTTCATCCTCCAATTGCCCTTTGCGTATCTCCTGCTCCAAGGTAGATTCTTTCTCTAAAGTCACTCCTTCAGTATGAGCAACCATCCCCAAGTTGAGTCTCTCGAACTCCTTCATCAACTCGTCAGGCAACTGGAATGCTACTGCCATGTTAGCTTGTCCCTTCCGACTCAAGGCATCCGCAACTAGGTTTGCCTTCACAGGATGATAGTGAATCTCAAGATCATAATCCATGATCAGCTCCAACCAACGATGTTGTCTCAGATTTAAATCCTTCTAAGTAAAAATGTACTTTAGACTCTTGTGATCAGTGTAACTCTTATACTTGGTTCCCATAATATAGTTCCTCCAAATTTTCAAAGCATGAACCACTACTGCTAACTCCAAATCATGTGTAGGATAATTCAACTCATGTTTCCTCAACTGTTGAGATGCATAGGCTACAACATGACCTTCCTGCATAAGAACACAGCCTAAGCCCTGTCGAGATGCATCACAATAGATATCAAAACTCTTTTGCAAATCTGGCATCACTAGAACTGGAGCTGAAGTCAACCTCTTCTTTGATTCCTCAAAACTGGCTTGATAGGCAGTAGTCCACTTGAACTCTTTATCCTTCTCTAATAGCGATGTAAGAGGCTTCACTATTTTAGAAAATCCTTCAATGAACCGACGATAATACCCTGCAAGACCAAGGAAACTCCTGATCTCCTTGACTTTTCGTGGCGGCTCCCACTTCAGCACATCACTAACCTTCCCTGGATCAACTGAAATACCTCCATCAGTGATGATATGCCCCAGGAAAGAGACTTCCTTCAACAAGAAATCGCACTTGCTGAATTTAGCAGCAACACAAGCCTCAGATGTTCCTCATGCTCCTCTTCATTCTTAGAGTATATCAAAATATAATCAATGAACACCACAATGAACTTATCCAGATACTCCATAAACACCTTGTTCATCAGATACATAAAGTAGGAAGGTGCATTAGTCAATCCAAAGGACATGACTGTATACTCATAGAGTCCATACCTAGTGGTGAATGCAGTCTTAGGAATATCTGATAATCTGATCTTCATCTGATGATAACCAGAACGTAAATCAATTTTAGAGAATATCTTAGCACCACTCATCTGATCAAACAAAACCTCAATACGGGGCAATGGGTACTTATTCTTGATAGTAACATCATTAAGCAATCTATAATCCACACACATCCGTTGAGTACCATCCTTCTTCTCCACGAAGATAATCGGTGCTCCCCATGGTGATGAACTAGGACGAATGAATCCCTTTTCCAGTAACTCCTTAATCTGCTTCTTAAGTTTTGACAGTTCAGCACTGGACATTCTATATGGACGCTGAGAAATAGGAGCAGTACCAGGTAAAAGATCAATAACAAACTCAACATCTCGGTCTGGTGGCATGCCTGGCAGGTCATCTGGGAATACATCTGGAAACTCACAAACCACTCTAATTCCATCTAAGGGAGTAACCTTCACCTGATAAACCACACAATGTGTTTCTGATGGTGGTGTAGACACATACTCGATCCTTTCTCCTTGTGGACTTGTAAGCAACACTTATCCTTGAGCAGACTGAACAACTCCTTCAAATGCACTCAGCCACCCAAATCCAAGGGTGACATCTATGTCGGTCGATTCCAATACCACAAGATCAGCTGGAAAGTCCACCCCATTAATATTTATGTTGGCTCTTGGGCATATGCACTTCGCCTTCAATGCTTTCCCAGGGAAATCAATAGACATGGGTCGTCTCAAAGGGACTGTGATTAGCCCTTTGTTTGCAACATAATGTTTACTAACAAAAGCATGTGATGCACCGGAATCAAATAGAGCTGTTGCTGGAGTAGAGTTAACTCGTAATGTTCCTAGCACCACATCTGTAGAATTTCGAGCACTATCAATTGTCATGTGGTTGACCTTGCCTTGCTCATAGGTTGATTGTAGACACTTTCCTGAAATAGGGACCTGATTGGCATTACTGAGTAGAGTTTGCACCTGAGCTTCTTGCTGGTCATTCTTACCCCATAGCTGTTGGAGCTTCTTTGGGCACTGCCCAATTAAGTGATCTTCTTGCTTACAATAGAAGAACACCTTTTTAGTTGGAGTTTTCGGTTCAATTGGTATCATTTGGGGAGTCATTGGTACTTCCTGCTCTGGGGCTTGTACATAAGGATGATGTTCCTGAACCTTGTGTGTTTCTAGGTAATCCTGCCAAGAGTTACCATGTTGCTCCATCGGGCAATGTTGTATCCAAGGCTGCTGAATAAGACGGGGACGACTGTTGCTACTAAATTGGAGTTGGGAGTTGAACTTCCTCTTCTTCTCTTGTAGCTCATGACGCTTATTCTCCAAAAGAAACGCTTTGTCCACTAGCTACTGGAAAGTGGAGAATGTATGTGCCACCAACTGATACTGAATAGGTCCATCTAAACCATCTAGAAAATGATGTTGCTTCTTCTCATCAGTAGATACCTCTTCTGGTGCATAACGGGACAGCTGGATGAACTTATCTTGATACTCCATCACAGACATCCCTTCTTGTTTAAGACTAAGAAACTCCTTCTTCTTGAGCTTAATCACACTGGTTGGGATATGGTATGCACTGAAGCTAATCTTAAACTCCGACCAGGTGATGGTAGATGGATCTGCATGGGCACTTGTATAAGAGTCCCACCAATTAGCAGCGGATCCCTAAAGGCATCCTGAAGCATATAAGACTTTCTCCCTGTCAGTGCACTGAGTAATGGTGAGGATCTTCTCTATGGACTTCAGCCAATTATCAGCCTCAAGTGGATCAACAACGTGAGAGAATGTTGGGGGATCATGCCTCATGAATTTCCGATGATTGTCCTTTGGTGGTTGATTCTGGTTCATATGGTTCATCTGATCTTGCATTGTTGCCATCCGATTGGACTTGTCTTGGAAAAGCTGCTGCGAGAAACTGCTGCATGACTAGATCCATCTGAGTCTGCCGCTGACTACTGCTTGAGCTATTGCTTTTCCTCTAATGGGGCAAGGTGGGTTGAGCTCCTAATCCAAACCTGGTGTTCACCATCCAAGTGTTAGGGACAAGAGATTTAGATATTTGTACAAGCAAAAGATGACTCAGAAAGATATGGCAAGTTGAAGTTTAATTATGGCAGATTCTGTCCCTTCAATAAATCAAGTGTAACTCTCAGTCATGATATCCAAAAAATATCCAACTTTGACCAGATTATGACATACAAAATTATGAAACCAACCCAACTGGAATAACATCAATTGGATTTCTGTATCTTGAGATATAATTAAAACACTACTGTTGTATCAGAAAGCTGCGTGAACAGATTTTGTACCAACAAGATATGTTTGAGAGATAAAGAAAGATCGATAAAGGAAAGATTATTCAAGGATAAAGTGGATTGGGAAAGAATTAAATCTCAACTAAGCAAACTCTCTACTAAAACCGATGTCATTGTGGTCATTTCCACAACACACCGCACTCAAAACAAAGATCCAAATCAAGCATTCATCACAAGATCAAGCACACAAGCACACATCTAAACTAAGCACATGTTAAGGCGTTCGCATCTAGCGATTATACTAAGAAAGAAATTAAAGCTCCTGTATCCTATTAAGGAAGATCTCTAAGTTGAAGAAGATAAGATCATTAGATTTCCGAGAACGATTATGGGTATGGGTAGAGTAAAGATAAGAAAAGATTAGAGGGAGTAGACCAAATGCTAAAGATCCCTTAAAGCAAGAACAAAGAAGCATAGAGTGAATAGATTAGCCAAGACAAGATAGAGAACAAGTAGAATATCAAGAATGGGGGTAAAAGCAAGGATATGTATATATTAAAATAGAATTTAAAGCATAGCATGAAGTGAGAATGGCTTCTAAGATATTATAATCCTTAAATTCGACTATTATCTAACTAGGCTAACGTCCTGCAGTCAACACGGCTCTGGTACCACTTTTTTCACACCCGAATTTGAAGGAAAACTCGAATGCATAAATTACATTTGCGCCAGGATCAAGTTACACACACGTAATGACTCAGTGAATACCAAATACAGTGCCAAAGCGTAAAAGGGAGTATTATAACCATTACATGACTGATCGTCTCATAAGCGAACCATCAGAGCGTATAACTAGCAGCAGATCTTCGAAGGGGAACTCCACAGGCAGTTGACTGGTGGCACACTCGCCTAGAACTCCTCAAAAACCTCCAAGTCTGAGTAGCAATCCGGATGGTGTAGATGCAATATAAATAAACAACAAGCGTGAAACACATGCCATACTCAGCAAGGGGAGAAACATATATAACATGCAAAGGCTTTATAAGTGTTAGGCTGACTGGCTATAAGCAGTTAGCAGTTTTAGTTGGTCAGTTAACAAGTTAATCATCTGCACTACACCAACAACTTCATCACCAGTACACCAAGTTCATGGGCACACCAACAAGTTCATCACATCCACTACTTCCAGACAACATCACACAGCAACATCACAGTGGAATTCTGCCTTCTTAGGGATCACCTGACTCATGATGAAAGATGCTATCTTGTCTGGAATGTGGTTCAACTCGCAAGCATCCAGAGGTCGTAGCGGCACCTCAAAATCCTGAAGGACAATACAAGAGTCAGAAAACAAGCTGCAGCAATTTCTATCTGATATAAATTCAGAGAAGGCCACAAAAATGATCACTGAAAAGAATTGAAACCAAATGGTATTTGCTACTACAACCTGCAACCTGCTCTAGATACTACAACAAGCAATAAGTAGGCTGATCTGAAGCAAAACACAATCAGACAGCAAGCAGCTGTTGATCAAACACAAAAGCACAATAGGAGGACAGCCCTTAGCAAAATCGATGAAACCAGCCCAGATTACCACTAGAGTTGAACTGAACACACACACACACAGATATATATATTGTTGGCACCAATCCCACCTGCAATCACAAAGGTATGCACTCCTAGAACACCTAGAACTTGGGTAAGGAAGAAGAAGAAGAAGTGAGAACACAAGCACACACACACACAGCTGCAGCACTCAGTTGCTGCTGCACGCCTGAAAGAGTGGCAAATGAACTGCCTTTGACTTTGCTAGTGGCTGAATACATATACACATAGCCCTACCAACTACCTGGTACTAAGGTACAAAGGTACCTATACTTCTACTACCACTACTTGGCATGCTTGAAAACTACTCATGGCTATACTGCCATACTTGAGCATACTATGGATACATGACAGGGCAGCAACAGGGTTGACTTATGCACCTGTGTAGGTAGAAGAGAAAGGGAAAGTATGTAGCAGTAGATTACATCTTACATATATATATACACAAACATGACAGTTGAAACTAAGGACATAGCAGAAAAATGTAATGGAACAAAGCATCAAGCTGAGCACATAAATGCACATAGTACCATTTCTAGCCTCATTTTGAAACTGATCGAAACATTCTCCACTGGCATGAACTCCTAGTGCCTAATTCTCACATGAACACAAATCGACATGGAAAGCACAAAATCACAGGAAAGCCAACAAGTTCACAAGAAGAAGGATGATGGAAGTACCTCAGGATCAGCTTTCCAATCCAGTAAACCCGTTGCTACCTCCATGTGATAGCAGGTATAGAAGACACAAGTGCTTCCTAGTTGCTGGTGGCACTGCAAAAATACATAAAAAAATTGAGAAGACAAACTAAGCTGCAAAAATATATAAAAAGCTGAAGCTGAAGCTTTCACAGAAGGGTACCATACCAGAAACTGGACCACGTGTGCCAGGTCAGTGCTGGTGGCTATCCTCTTGTTCTTGCAGTAATAAATAAATGCCCTAAAACAGAGGATGCAACAATTGTTAGACAAACTAAGCTGCTAATTGGCGCGTTTGGAGCAGTTACTCCCGGGAGTTTGTAGAAGTAACTTACTCATTTATCACAGCTTTCAACTTGGTATGATCACACCCTCTAGACCTCAAGGAGTTAAAATACAAGACTTTGTTAGACTTTGGAATGATTGCCACTGTAATAAAGTGTCCACCAACATCATGCGCAAACACGACCAGTCTCTTCTTAGCATACTGTTGGAAGGCATTTGTAAGATATTCCACCACAAAAGAAGCAGAAGAAGATATTGAGGAAATGGTCATCACTTCAGGATCAAGGAAGCCCACAGAGGCCTTCCCCTTAGCTTCTACAACCATGGACCTGAGAAACAACAGAAATTATTGGTTGCAGCTCATAATCACAAGGTGAAGCTACAAAGCACTCAAAGTATTGCAGAGCAAAAGAAACTTACAAGGTGAAGCAGCAGACAAGTGGCAGGCTCAAACCATCCATCTTGAAGAGGTCGTACAAGTCATTCAAACCAACAGAGAAACTATTTTTCTCCTCTTTTGTCAAAAAATGGGAATGCTTGAACATGACCATTACCTCATTCTTGTTGTTTTCCTTGCAACATTTCATGTAATGCGCATGGAGAGCCCTGGTTGCAGGTCCAACACTCTTGAGTTCAGAAGCACTGAGCATTGGCTGTCCAAATTTGAATTTTGGATTTGACTTATTCTGTCTAGACACTTCTATGGGCTTCTCCTTGGAGCTCATGGTAGGTTGCTTCTTACTGGCAGCCTTCTTCATGTGCTTCTTCGAGGTTGCTGCAGCAGTTTTCCCCTCAAAAACACTCTTGAACACCTTTGCAAGTTCTTCTGCTGGAATGTCATTTCCTCTCTTGTCTGCACTCTTTGTTTCTACTGGTGATGAAGAGCCGCGCTTTGAATGGACACTGTCACCACTCTTGGTTGGCGCTGCTGTTCCTTGCTGCTTGGAAGGAGCACCCTTGGCTGATGATGCTTGCTGTTTGGAAGGAGCACTATTGGTTGCTGCTTTTGTTCCTTGTTGCTTGGAAGTAGGACTCTTGGAAGGACTCTTGTGTGCTGCAGCTGCAGGTTCACTATCCCTTGAAGACATAATGGGGGACCTCATCGATCCACCAGATGTAACATTTTGGCTGTCACCTGCCCTTGTTTGGGATGGAAGAATCTGTGCCATTTGTGTAGGAGATATCCCCTTTGGTACAAACTTGACAGCAAGGTCAGCCCTCTTCCACTGTATCCTCTGGTTCACAGCTTGCCCAAGAGTAGTTATGTCGTCATTAGGAGCCAATTCAAGCATCAGGGACCTATAGGCAGGATGTACTAGCTCCACTTTGACCACTGCATAGTCTGCACGAATAGGGACTGTATGTAGCTCAGTTTGCTCTGGATAAACTTGACCCCATGCGCCCTCAACTTGGTGACCACCGATCCTGACTAGTAGGCCACACTGTGTGGGCTCGGTCAATCGGTCTATAGTATCATCCTTGGTCAATGGGTCTTCATGTGAGGCGATTGGCTCAGAATTTAGTCGATCCTCACAAACTGCGGCATCATCCTCCTCACGACCTCCAGGCTGAGAGGCGGAAGCACAGCTGCTCCTCCGTCCGGGTGCAGTGCTTGGGTTCCTACAACTTGGCACAATGACTCCTTGGGATGCTAGCATGGGCATTACATCCCTTGTCACCTCAGCTCTGAGATCCTCCTTCAGCTGTTGTATATTTACCGGTGTTCTCTTCCTCTTCCTGTACATGCCTAGGTGGTGAGGCCATGCATGCTTCCAGCTGTTGTAGCAGGAGACACCACAGACACGCCCTGGCTGTTCGCGAGTGCCCAAGCACTGACTTAGCAAATCGTTCTCCCTCTCCCACTCTACTCCTGAATCTTCTACTTGCTTTGCTTTGACATCTTCAGCCACTTGCTTAGCTCAATCTTTGGTCCACAGGATCTCGGCAACACCGTCTTTCACCTGTAGCCTACTCCTTGCTCGCAGCCATGTCCTGGACCGATCATCAGGGTATTCATCCCATGGGTTGGGTATTCCAGCTTCAGCTAATCGTCTGTCCTCTTGCTCCCATTGTTCTTCTTTCCCAGCATAACCACCTGGACCTAAGCACTACCCGTGTGTCATCAGACTTCAAAGCTCCGTGTATCTGCTACTGTCTGCTTTAGCCTCTTCACTTTCCAGCAGCATCAAAAATGCATTCCAGTCTTCCGGCTTGAGATACGGGTGCCTTGCAAATGGCTCCAGTCCTTTGCTGACAAAATCTCATTTCAGACTACTTTTGAATGTTCTCCGTGCCTTGGCTGTCATCTTCACGAAAAGCTTGAACACTTCCAGCTTCATCTCTGGCTGAAACTCCAAATGTTTCTGCACGTGGTCATCGAACAAGCTCCATTTCTGCTGATGGCTTAGAGACTTGATTCCTGGCATGACTAAAGAGAGCTTCTGTCTTGCAATGAGACCACAAAGCATCCTGAACCTGCACTTTTGTTTCCTAGGTGCGGGCATCCCCCCATCCTCAACCTCAGTAACTACCATCTTGTCCCTTGGACACTTTGTGAATGTCCTTGGCCTTTTGACTCGGCGTGCAGAACCATCCTGCTGCAGCTCTTCACCATCCTGCTGCAGCTCTTCTTCTTGATCAGGTATCAGGATTGGTGTCATAATCACCTTCCTCTTGGCCAGAGGCTCCATTTCCATCCCAGTCCCTGTCCTCGCTGGATGACACCTGTCAATTGACAAGCATATGGTTCAGATGATGCACATAGTTCAGATCTTAGCCAAATAAGCCATGTGATGGACATAAATTATTGCAAAATTCAGAAACAAGAAATAAGCCATGCAACCTTACCATTTTAAAGAGGCAGAGGTTGGCTAGCAGGACAGTTGCGGAAGTGAATCAACCTCTGACCTCCTATGCCAAGCTCCTCCTTGTGCAGTCCATGTGTACATGTGACACAATCAGTTAGTATAAGATTATAATAGTAAAAAAACTATGCAATCAAAAAAAGCTACAAAATAACCCTTGGCCTGATGATAGAGTCAACCATGTAGTGCCACCACACCGGGGTTACAGCGCACAAGCGATATGGAAAAGATCGCTCTGCCCAATCCACTCTGGTGGATTTTTGTCAGCTATGCTTACATGGTTGGAACTATCATTAGGCCAAATAGGCTGAATCAAGTCAGCAAACTACCCAATAACTACATGAACTAAAGACAAGATGGAACAAAAGCAGTAGGATAACTTTCAAGTCAGAATTAATGAAGTCACCGATCTAAACTCTAACAAAGTTGTATGGAACTGAGAAACATTATAAAGCATAGGCAAAGACACACTAAAATAAAGCACAAGCACAAACAAATTATAGTAGCAAGATAACTAGATACAGATATCAAAATGCACACTAAAAGGATGGGTATACATCAGGCTATTACAGAGAAGAGGGCATCTTTTTCAGTTCAGATAGGAGCTAAGTCAATATAGAACTTCAGCTAATAACTTGGACAGAGCGCTTTTAGTTCAGATAGAGCAAGCTACAAACCACTCAAAGTATTTCTATGCAAAAGCCTCAAACTAATTAGCTGATATACGAGCCAACACATGCATTCAGAAACACATGAGTAAAAGTCAAATGAGAGAAACAAAAGCTGCAAGACCCACTGCAACCTCAGGCATAGGCTACAAGACAAATAGTACCATTTATAAATTATTCAATGCTCCAGCTACAATATTAGCTCAACCCACTGAAAAAATCAAAAAAAACTGATAAAGAATATAGCCACTGCACATACAAAAAGTACCATTTATTCATGGTTTTATCTAGTATAAGGTATACTGCCACTCAATCTACATCCTTGTGCAGTCCATGTGTACATGTGACACAATCAGTTAGTATAAGATTATAACAGTAAAAAAACTATGCAATAAAAAAAAGCTACAAAATAACCCTTGGCCTGATGATAGAGTCAACCATGTAGTGCCACCACACCGGGGTTACAGCGCACAAGCGATATGGAAAAGATCGCTCTGCCCAATCCACTCTGGTGGATTTTTGTCGGCTATGCTTACATGGTTGGAACTATCATTAGGCCAAATAGGCTGAATCAAGTCAGCAAACTACCAAATAACTACATGAACTAAAGACAAGATGTAACAAAAGCACTAGGATAACTTTCATTTCAGTCAACAGACTAATATCAGTTGGGCCATTTTATATCAGGGCAACCATAAAAACAGATGCAGAAATAGCTCCTAAGGCAACACTGTAGTTTTTGTGCATGTTCTATATCATAGGCTTGTGGGAAAACAACCCAAAACAAAGGGTAATAGATGCAATTAACTTACGGGCCAACACATGCATTCAGAAACACATGAGTAAACATCAAACAGACCTGCTTGAAACAGAATACGACCAATTGCAGAGCATCAAACAGAGGAAGCAGGCCCCTGAGAGAGGAGAGGAAGAACAGACCTGCTTGAACTTGGACGCCCCGGAGAGCACCGAGTTGTTGACCTTCTCCTGCTGCTTCCCCTTGCTCCACTTCTTCTGTTTGCCGCCTCCGGACTAGAGAACCCTAGCAAGGAAATTGAGATCAGAAGGGGAAGGGGACGATTAAGATGATATGGAAAAATTAACTCACATTGTCAACATTTAGTAAAAAGTAGTAACAATTACATAAGTACTAGCACAAGTTGTCACAAGAAAAAGGGAATTTTATGATACTGAATTATTATCACTAGAAGTTTTTAGTCGACTAAAATAAAGCACAAGGAAAGACACATTATAGTAGCAAGATAATTAGTTAAACAGAATTTTTCATAGCTGTCCACCTTATTGTGCCCACATTATTCACCTATGCCATCAAAATGCACAAATTCCATATATCAAAATGGATCAAGCACACAATCAAAAGCTTGCAGCCTGAACCTTAATGTGTACAAACTAACACCAAATCATAAAAATCCGACCAATGGAGTTGAACAGACAACAATTTTTCTCATACACTTTGCAGAAACTTCCTATGTCGAGACTTATATAGAAAATTATATTTACCTTACTCCAATCCCCCCATCTTGCTCTTTGACACCCAAACGCTTCCTAGATTCTTCTTTGCCAACTAAATCTTGAGCCTCGGGTTATGTTTCCTCAAAACTTTCTTGAGCTCCTGGACACCAGAATTAATGAAGTCACTAATCTAAACTCTAACAAAGTTGTATGGAACTGAGAAACATTGTAAAGCACAGGCAAAGACACACTAAAATAAAGCACAAGCACAGACAAATTATAGTAGCAAGATAATTAGATCCAGATATCAAAATGCACACTAAAAGGATGGGTATACATCAGGCTATTACAGAGAAGAGGGCATCTTTTTCGGTTCAGATAGGAGCTAATTCAATATAGAACTTCAGCTAATAACTTGGACAGAGCGCTTTCAGTTCAGATAGAGCAAGCTACAAACCACTCAAAGTATTTCCATGCAAAAGCCTCAAACTAATTAGCTGATATACGGGCCAACACATGCATTCAGAAACACATGAGTAAAAGTCAAATGAGAAACAAAAGCTGCAAGACCCACTGCAACCTCATGCATAGGCTACAAGACAAATAGTACCAACCCTTTATAAATTATTCAAGGCTCCAGCTACAATCTTAGCTCAACCCACTGAAGAAGGTATACTACCACTCAATCTACATCAGGAGTAAGCTTGTAACCATGCAGAACTCAACTAATTTGCTAATACCCCCTAGCACATCAAATCTGCAAGCACTAATCTATCATTCTAGCGCCAAATCCACGAGAAATCACATCAAATCTACAATCACGCATCAAAATCCACAGAGGGAGCAGAGGGGAAGGAGCCTTACAGATCCGAGCGGGGACGCGAAGAGCACCGAGTTGTTGACCTTCTCCTTCTGCTCCCCCTTGCTCCATTTCTTCTGCTTGCCGCCTCCGGACTGGAGAAACCTAGCAAGGAAATGGAGATCAGAAGGGGAAGGGGGCGATTAAGATGAGATGGTGAGAAGGGGAGGAGGACGCGCACCTGGACGTGGATTCTTGGAGGAGGTCGCGTCGCCGAATCACTCCTCCTACTCCTCGTCCTCGTCGTCGGATCCGCTCCGGCCGCCGGCGGTGTCGAGGCCGGATCTACTCCTCATCGTCGTCGCAGATCCACTCCTTCAGGGTGTGGAGACGAAGGCAGGCACGGGGGAGGACGGCGAGGTCGAGGGGGAGGGCGACGGCGAAGGGTAGGGGGAGGAGGAGGGCGACGGCGAGGTCGAGGCCGAGGCAAGGGAGGGTGACGGCAAGGGGAGGCTGCGCGAGTGGGAGGGGTTGTGGGAGTCATCAAACCCTAACTTGTATGGGCCCACTCGTCAGTGCCCAGCCCAAAAAACGCGACGGCGAGAGCGGATGGCGGGCCCACTCGTCAGTGAGCGAGTGGCAGCGGGGTTGCCCCTTCATCTTCCTGGCCCCACTCGTCAGTGAGAGGCCGCTTCTCCCATTCACATCTACAACTCCTGTTCACATCAACAACTCCCATTCACACTTCCTCAAAAAAACCACACTCTTCCTCCTGCACTTCCTCGTCGTCGTCGTCGCCGCTTCTCCCGCACTTCCTCGTCGTCGTCACCGCTTCGCGAAGGAGACCATGGAGGACGAGCTCTCTGCACGCCAGGTCTTTGCGCGGAAGCAGGAGAGGGACAATCGCGGCCGCTTCGCGAAGAAGGAGACACCGCCTCCGCCGCCACCGCCGGTCGGACGCCACCGCCGGCCGGACGCCAGCAAGATGCGCCCTCAACCTCAAGGCGCGTCCGGACTCCTCGAAGCGCGTCGACGCTAGCAAGGGCTCCCATCATCATGCGCTCGGTGTCGCGGATGATCAAGGTGGAGCCGGAGGAGGACGATGACCCCGCAGTCGTCGACGACGACAGAGCCCCGGCGGTCAAGCGGAAGGCGGAGGCGGCGGTGGCGGCGGCGACAGAAAAGGTGAACATCCTCTTCAACTCCTCTTCTATTCACACAGGAAGGTGACCATCCTTCTTCCAATTAAGATCCTGTTGATTGGCGAAGGCGGAGGTGGCGGCGGTGAAGGGGAAGGAGAAGGCGGCGGCGAAGGTGAAGAGGAAGGAGAAGGTGGCGTTGACAGCGGAGGAGGCGGCGGTGAAGGTTTAGTGCTTGTCATCCTTCACTTTTCCCCCGAATTGCTTGTCATGCTTGGTTTAGTTTTCCCCCAAATTGCTTGTCATGCTTGCTTGTCACTTTTCCCCCAGATTGATTTGTTTTCCCCAAATTGATTTAGGTTCTGATCTAGGTTTCTGTACAAAAGAATAGAAATCGTAAAAAAATTACTTTGTATAACAGAAGGTTCTCATGAAGTCATGATAATTATTATCTCTTGTACAAAACAAAAGTGGTATATATAGGAGAAAATAGGCTTCATGTGCTGCCAATAGACACAATGTGTATCATGGATGTAGATGTACTACAGTAGGATTAGTTGGTTTTTTAGAATTTTCAGATTAGTGTTAGAATTTTCAGATTAGTGTGTTTTTGGCAGATAAGTGTTGCATGCTTCCATGATTTGCATATATGAATATTCTTTTAGAGAAGAAGTATATATATGATTTGCATCTTCATACCAGCGAACTAAAGCCATGATTTTGTGGAATTCAATTAGGAGGCGGCAGAGAAGATGAAGGGAAAGAGGAGGATTAGGATTGGGTTCCCAAAGATGAAGTGTGTCATTGACATGAGTCATGAGAGTGATGATCAGTACAAGGGAGAGTACTGGTCTGTTGATGAGGTGTGCCCCTATTACCATTTTTCAGTGTTTGGCAATTTTACTTTGGATTGTCTCCTATAATTATTTTTTGGCAATTCTTGGCAGATGTGGGCTAAGGCAGAGCAGTTGCGGGCTAACATCAAGCAATCGATCAGGGAAGGCAAGTGCACCAAATATGTCGACTATTAAGCTCCCTCGCAGCATGTAGTTTGTTAGGCTAAGCAGCAGAGCTCTAGGTGCAGTCTTTTGTTAGCAGCAGAGCAGCATTTTGCTAACCAGCTCTGGCAGTAGTATTTTGTTAGCTATAGAGCAGCAGTAATGATGTATGTAATTGAACTTGCTAGGAACTTGTAGTGGCTCTATGTAATTCTCTAAATATGTTGGAGGAACTTGATATCCACTTCTGAGAAGCTATATCTAATGTACTTGTGTTGGCTTCTAGGTTCTCGTTGGGTTCTTGTAGGATACATAACACTATATACTCCTGTGTTCTCGTGCTCTCATTGAAGAATTTGCAACAAAAATTAATGAAAAAAAACAAAAAACATCTGTCATCATGCGAAATTTGAGTTGTAACTAATTCCTGTGCGAGGAAAAACAAAAAAGTATGAAAAAACACTACAAACCATTGTTCATATGTGAGAGTTTCCTTATTTTCTACAGAGAAACTTCTCATATGCTATCGTTGTGTCTATGTGTGTGTGTGTGTGTGTGTGTGTGTGTGAAAGGAAATTAAAGAAGCCTCATTTAGATTGCTCATAGTAGGTAGGACCAATCTATATCAGGAGTATGCACCGATGCTTGGTGCTAGGTACCATCGGTTGATCCGGTGCAGAAGAAAAACTCGGCAGTTTTCGAACACCAGAAATATTCATCCGGCGCATCTAAACATCAGGCCATCGGTTCATCCGTCGCTCTCGGTCAGCGCAAGTCAAATCCATGCAACTATTCATCCGACGATTCGACCGACGCTGCCTTCTTAAGCCGTCGGATCAGCCGGCGCTTCTCTTGGTGCTCGTTTTGACTAGTTCTAACCACTAATGAGTTCCTGAAGCGTCGGTTCATCCGGTGCTGAAGAAGAAATCTAGGCGCGTCTCTGTCTTATCTGAAGAAAGGCGTCGGATGAACCGCAGACCTGAGCGCCATATCATCCGGTGCTGACGCATCTGAAGTCCAAACCTTACTGTTACCATACCTTAAGGCATTGGATGAAATGATGCAAGTACCGTCGGTTCATCTGGCGGTCACTTTTAATATCTCAGTCGCAGGACTCATCCGACGCAACTAGAAATAATGGCGTCGGATCATCCGGCGCTATGATTTTGATTTTAACTCATCCAATTCAAGCGCCTTTGAGTTTTCTGTCAATTCTTTTCCTTCTAATGTGTTTCCATGAGTACTTTGAGTTGTTTAGCATCCAAGGAACGTGAGTGTGCATACTTTCATGGCTTTTGGTGCATGGTCAAGCTACTAGTGCATGAACCCTTCTTAATACCAATACGCCTCGAATACGCTTTGGATACTTTTCCAGCCGTATCACAAAAAAGCGGATACGTATTGACTTTGGATACACGTATCCGATACATTTGGTCAGCCTAATTAGTCCATACCAACTACACCACACCCCTCCTACGTGACCTAGCAGCAGCCACGACAACGATTTTCTCTTCAAAACAAGCATGTTTTTTCGCGGACAGCTACTCCTTGTAATGTTTTGCACCTTCTGCTCTAGTGCTCTACACTGAAGCTCAATTTTATTCTTTCTTTCCGCGTCGGCGTATCAGATACGTATCGTATCCGATACCCGTACTGGTATCTGTGTAACATAGCTTGTGACCCTAAACACGCGAATGGGAGTCGGAAGGCGTATTTCATCTAGGCCTTGAGTGGGCTTTAGTGGTCTGTCTTGGGCTTCTGTGGTCTGTTTTGGCCCATCACAAAAACACGATGCCCCTTCATCCCCGAAATAAAAAAAATGAATTTCGGCCCCTTTTATTCCAATAAAAAAAATAGTTCGGCCTCTTCCTCTGCCCCTTTTATTCCTCTTCCTCTTCCTCTAACTGCTGCCTCTTTCTTTTCCCACTGCGCGCACGCCCCTTCATCTTCCTCTTCCTGCTGCGCCCCTTCCTCTTCCTCTTCAGCGTCGTCATCGATCGAGTGAAGATGGATCTCTCTGCGCGGATGGTCGCTGCGCGGAAGCAGCAGAGGGACAAGCGCGGCCGCTTCGCGAAGGAGAGCACCACCTCGGCGAATCCGTCGACGACTCTGCCACCGCCGGCCAGACGCCGGCGAGATGTTGCGCCAACTCGAGGCGCGACGAGGACCAGCAGGTCTCGCATCATCATGCGGTCAGTGTCGCGGATGATCCAAGAGTGCTCCAGGCCGCCGCCCAGATTCTTGCCCATCGGCGCATTGAAGGCGGAGCCGATGGAGGAGGATGACCCCACCACAGTCGACAGAGCCGTGGCGGAGAGGAAGGCGGTGGCGGCCGCGGCGGCGGCGGCTGCGGCGATGGAGTAGGCAGAGGTGATGGGGAAGGGGAAATGGAAGGAGAAGGCGGATGCTGCGACGATGACAGAGGAGGAGCCCCCTGCTGCAGGTGGCGATGACAAAGTGATTGCTAAATCGGAGGTGAATCTCTAAATGCCAGTCTGCAAAATTTGGGGGTTTTTTGCCCAATTCTGTGGTTTTTTACAATCTGCAAAATTTGGGGTTTTTTTGCCATCTGCCCGATTTTTTGATTCTTGCTGTAGTTCATTGGTAGATCATTGAGTGATAATGATTATCTAGTCTAGCTCATTTGGTAGAGTTCAGTGAGTAATTCTATTGAAATTAGGTCATAAATTGAGTAATTTTATATTTTGCAACTGATTAAGTTCAGTGAGTGCTTTTTCTGCTTTTTCTTTTGAAGTAGTTTCCTGTAATAGGCTGCTATGTTCCAGAGGAGCATGTCCTCCTTTTTAGTCATCTGCTTGTTTCAGTGGCGGAGCTAGGATTAGAACCAAGCGGGGGCCAATTTCATCATAATGTTAACAACTACATAACTCAAATGTGTTATGTTATGTAGGCGCAAATTATCTGCATTGAAAATATTATAACTAGTTTGAAAAAACAATTAGATGCGTCAAGATTTCAAAGAGAATCGACAAATAAAACACATGCCTAGCAAATTTTCTACACTAAACTATTATTACTATCTTGAAAAGCATATTTAGCGGTGAAAGTTAGCTAAAAGATGTACACATACATGCATCTAGCATGTAGCTATGTATATTTTCAGAAGTTTTGTCAGGTTTATAGTAGCATTGGCAGCCATGCAGCAGTGTTTTCATTAAAAATTTCTCCAAAGCAAGGGGGGCCATGGCCCACCTTGCCCCTCACCTAGCTCCGCCAGTGCTTGTTTCCCTTCTTTGAGTTTCAAACTGGCGCTGTAAATGTTCATCTGGTCTTGTTCAATATAGACCGGGGCACTGAACTTGCTAGTTTACCGAACTTGTTGGTTTACTAAACTTGCTAGTTTACTGAACTTGCAGTAATGTCTTTTACTCTTTGTGGAATTTAGGAGGAGGATAAGAAGGAGGTGAAGGCGAACAGGGAGATTGTGAAGAAGTGGGTTGTTTTCCCAAATATGAAAATAAGAATGCAATACACTGAGGAGAGCGATGATGAGTATAATGGAGAGATCTGGCCTCCTGAGGAGGTGTGTCCCTGTTTCCTATTAATTTTAAATGTTTGTCAATTTTTAATTTGAATTGTGTCTTATAATTAATTTCAAAATATTTTTGACAGATCTTTGATAGTGTGGACCAGCTTCGGGCTAGCCTCTAGCGAGCGTTCAAGGATGGCAACACCACGAACAAGATCTGGTGGCAGCGCTAAGTAGGTCTCTAGCAGCGCTAAGTTGGTCTCTGGCAGCGCTAAGTTAGGAAGTGTGTGAATATGGTCTCTGGCAGCTAAGTTGGTCTCTGGCAGCAGTCTGTGAAGAAAATGTTCTTTTGTTAGCAGCAGCAGTGCATGGCTCTGGCAGCAGTTTGTCAGGACGAACATGATCTTTTGGCAGTAATGTGTGTCTTCTGTGGAATTAAACTTGCTAGGAACATGATCAAAGCACCAGTTTGCACAATATATATCTATTATGCAACAGTTTGGCTACATGATTTGTATTGTGTATGATATCTATTGTGTTTGAGATGACTTGTATCTCTGTTTGGTATCTCTGTATGATATCTATTGTTGGAGATGACTTGTATCTCTGTTTGATATCTCTGTGTATGATATCTATTGTGTTTGGTATCCGACGCAACTAGAAATGAGGGCGTCGGATCATGCGACGCAACTAGAAATGAGTTCCTGAAGCGTCTTTGTCTTATCTGAAGGAAGGCGTCGGATGAACCGCTGACTTGAGCGCCATATCATCCGGTGCTAAAGCATCTAAAGTCCAAACAACCAAACCTTAAGGCATCGGATGAACCGATGCAACTACCGTCGGTTCATCCGGAGGTCACTTTTAATATCTCAGTCGCATAACTCATCCGACGCAACTAGAAATAATGGTGTCGGATGGTCCGACGCTATGATTTTTATTTTAACTCATCCAATTCAAGCGCCTTTGAGTTTTCCGTCAATTCTTTTCCTTCCAATGTGTTTCCATGAGTACTTTGACCGGTTTAGCATCCAAGGAACTTGAGTGTGCATACTTTCATGGCTTTTGGTGCATGATCAAGCTACTACTGCATGAACCCCTCTTAATACTATGGTTAAACACTACAAACTAGCAATCCAAGTGTCCTTCATCTCCTTGTGACACTTGGAACTAACAAAGTCCTTAGCCTTGTAGTATTTGTCCATTGATCGTCCATAATTTCAAATTGAGGGGTCAGTTTTCATTCATTACTGATGACAATAACCCAAGATATAATCCGCTACAAAACAAAGGTTAGTCACAAGTATATGACAACACGAGTAGAGATATACGAGAATTTGAAATTAAAGTATATAAACTCTACAACTAATGCATGAAACAGGATATTAACAACACACATGCATTAAGGTAAATGAGCACCACAAACATGATTAGACATATAAACCAACATCATACACAAGATCCAAATACATGTCTCATCATGAAACTCCACAAAAGCGAGAGAGGTAACAAAAACTCGAACTCCTAGCACTCTCCCCTAGCTCCCCCTATCTCTACTCCCACTATCTATCTCCCCCTTTGGCAACAAGCACCAAAAAGGGTCTAATCCTGCTGAGGTGGAGGATCTGATGGCGAGGTAGAGACAGCCTTCGAAGCCTCGACCACGAAGGCAGAAGTGTCCTCGTCAGACTCGATCCCAGACCAATCCGGAGAGGTAGAAGCTGGATCTGTCTGTGGTGGAGGTGGAGAAGGAACCGTCTCCGTGCCTGAAGTAGAAGCCTGAGTGACCTCGGGACCCTGAACCGCTGGATCGGTGGCAATCATTGTGGAGATCTGCTCGGTGGCGATGTGGAGGTCCTGATCGCCCTGATCCAAACCCTCAGTCCGCGGAGTGCTCAAGATCCGAAGAGGTGAAGACACCCGCGGACTAGGTAGCGTAGCTCATGCCGGTGTCTCAAGAAAGGTGGTGGCTGCCACTGTCTGTGGTGTGGTGGTCTGAGGTGCCGCGAACATCCCCGTCCGAAGTAGCGGAGAAACTGGAAACGACGCTACCGGGATGTTCATGAATCCACCGACTGCTGGTAAAGGGGCACTCGGATCGGCCTGCAGCTGCTGAGTAGTAGGAAGCTGAGGGAGCTGCAACCCCGACTCCTGGTAGAGCTGACCAAGGCACCCAGACATGATGGTGAACATCTGAGTGGTCATCATCTGGTGATGGATCAGCTGCTGCCTCTGTGCCTCCTGCTGCTGCCTGATCCCCTCAAGGATAACTTGCTGGGTCTCCTGCTGCTGCTGGATCTGGGCCTGCATCTGCTGCTGGACCTGGAGTGTGGCCTGAGTCTGAGCTGACAGGGACTGTATCAGTGAGGTGAGCTGGTCCGGTAGAGTCACCTGAGCAATGGTGACCGGAGGGATCGGTGACTCAGGCTCTCGTTGTCCTGGCAAGCCGGAACCCCCAGACTCATCGTCGTGTGTGCGTTGGACTTGGAACATAGGCTCAGGGGCAGGCACGTAGTCGTCGTCCTCGTTGGAGTCCTCGTCATTTGTGGCTAGGTACTGAGGCAACAGACCCTCTGCTGCTGCAAGTGTCGCGTCCTGTCTCGCTTCCTCATCCATAGCTGCCTCTGCTGCTGCACGAGCCTGGATCGTCTCCTCGGCCCACCTCAAACCCCTCAGACCCCGCCTCCTGTCACCTGGCATTGGAGGCCGGTAGGTCGGAAAAACGTACTTAGATTTCTCCAACATACTCACATAGCACTGAGCCTCGAGATGTGACAGCATCCAACTGATCCAGTGAGCAAACGGCTGCTGTCGAGTCATCCCCATACCATCCATAATGGCATCCTCAACCTCGCTGATCAGAATATCAACAATATCAAATGGGCACTTGGCCATGATATGCATAAGGAGCCACAGCTGCACGCTGGTGATCGACTCGGCGTTCCCCATCCTGAAGAGAACCGACCTCCGGAGCGCATAGTGTACCACGTACGCCTCACGAGTCAAGCGGTCCGGAGTCCGAGGTGTACCGGGGAGGAACGGCTGCTGGAATAGGAAGCCGATCTCGTCGTCTGAAGGTAGCAATGGTGTGTGAGCACGATGAGGAGCCTTGACGTCAGGGTAGGCCATGTAGTGAATTCAGTCGTCCTCGAGCTGTACCCCAAGCAACTCAGCTATCCCCTCTCTAGTGAGCCTCTGCTGCTGACCCATGAATATGAAGTGGATAGAGAGTCGGTCAGCCTCGACGTAGACAGTCGCATAGAACACCCGGACCCACTCTGGGACGTACCGGGACCTCTCACTAACAAGTGCTGCCAAGCCGGGGAGGTACTCGAAGTATGGGAGGATCGGCTCCCCGGCTGCTGCTGCTCTGAGTGCTGTAAACTGGAGCATCCTGTGCTGGCTCAACTGTGAACCCTGACGAACGTAGGAGGCGTAGAAGCTCTCCTGGAGGATCGTCCAGAAGCGGGGGTCACAGTCCCCTTGCCCACGAGGGAACCACTCGTCCTCGGGCACGCTCCTCAACCTCCTGATCTTCGGCCCGGGCAAGCTCCGTAGATCGCGGATGAAGACGCTGAAAGCCTCTACCCGCGGACCACTAGGAAGCTCTGGCCCCTGTACTGGCTGTGCCTGCTGCTCGAGCTCAACCATCTGCTCAACTGCTGCTCTCCTCTGCCTCGGTGTCAGCTGATTGTGTCCACCACGAGTCCGAGGACCGGAACGTGTGGCAGAGGCAGGTGTCTCTATCTCTGTCTGCTGCCTGCTCTTCTTCTTCTTCGGCTCTGCGGCCGCCTTACCCTTCCTCTTGTCGCCCGCCATCTGTCAAAGAAATGGTAGAAGATTATAGAATGACGAGATGAGAAACAGTAACTAACATGATAATTAACTAAGGATAAGGGGTCCTTAAGCAAAGCAAAAGAGTAGATGTTGAGCCTAAGCATGGAAATCTAGAAGATGAAGTACTGCCACAAGATAATGATATGAAAGCTAAGCATTGTCCTTAGGTGCATAGATATGTGTGTGTGAACCATGGCACTGTTTATGGAGAAGCAATCACAAACTAGTAACCAACATGCTCAATTTCATGGAAATATAGCAATGACTATATGAATTTGAGCAAGAACTCTATGACTATGAGCAACAAGATGTCACTGATGAAAAATACTCATAATCACAAAGAGAATCCACATAGCATCTCACTAATTTGCCCACAAATTGAACTGAAACAGTGAATCGTGGGGAAAATTGAGGTGAAATGCTCACCACAGCGTGATGTGGAGCACGATGAGCACCTGTGGTGGAGTATGCAGTCCCTCCGCACACGTAGACGAGCGCCGGCCAGCCGAGGCGGCGGCGCCTGGCCGGAATCGCCCGGCGGGCCAAACCCTAGCAAAGGGGGGGGGCGGCGCGCGCACACGAAATTCACGCGGACAGGCGGCGGAGATGGCCGGCGACGAGCAGATGGCCGGCGGAGATGGCTAGGAGCTCGCTCGAGCGAGGAGGTGGCCGGAGGCGGCGAGGGAGGCAGCGCACAGGTGGCGAAGCGGCGGCGGCGCGTCAGGGTTCGTAAATGGATAAATGGAGTCTGGACTCTGGAGACGAAGACGCCAGCCAACCGTTAGGTCTGGTGGGACTGAGCTGCCAAGCACCGAATGAACCGACGGTCGGGCAAAAGAAGCGTCGGTCGAAGCGCAGGATGAACAACGATCTGCATCGAAAGGGTGCACCGGATGAACCAATGGCTTCTTTCCTAGATTCGTCGGAGCAGTTTCTGGCAGGTCTGTGGAAGAGGCTGTCTCCCTTCAGCAGCGGATGAAACGCTGGTCGGCGTCGTTTCATCCGATGCTCGGAAATACCTAACAGAGCCGAACTGTGCCCATAGACCATGCCACCGGATGAACCGCTGGTGTGGCGTTGGTTCATCCGACGGTAGGAGAATAGCGAACAGAGCCGACCATGGCCCTCAGACCATGCCACCGGATGCACCGACGCCTGAACCTACTGGGTAGCGGTTCATCCGACGGTGAGGTTTTTTGGTTTGCTGATCTAGTTCTCATCTTTGATCCAAAAAATGTCACACACAAGCCAACACAAGCACATTTTTGGACCAATTCTGAGTGACAACCTCACCCCTTAAGCACATTTTTCGGACTATATGACAAGCATTACATGATGTTGGACGCATCAAGCACATTTAATTCACTCCGAAGCCTACAAAAGGTGTTTTCATCAAGAGGCTTAGTGAATATATCCGCCAATTGCTCCTCGGAGCGAACACCACAAAGGACAATGTCCCCTTTTTCAACATGGATATATCACAAATTTTCCTCAAAAACAAAAAACATAAATAAATTATCATCCATTATTTCCTTTGTTGCCTTTTTTCCCTTTTTTTCCTTTTTTGCCTTTTGCTGGGGTGACATCTTTATGGCTGCTTCTTAGGTAGGGAGTGGTCTCCCTGTCAAGTATCTTTGGAAGAGTGAATGTATCGAAAGCTGGGATTTCATCAAATTTGTCATAGTCTTGTTCCACCATGATATTTTCAACTCCAAAAACACGTTTTTCCCAGGTAGAACCACCTGCCTCTTCTTGTTACTCGTGTCGGGCACATAGAAAACTTGTGTAACTTTATCCACCAAGACAAATGGCTCTTCCTTGTGCCCAATCTTTTCAAGGTCAATCGTGGTAAATCCATACTTGTCCTTTATGGTACCCTTTGCGTCCTGGACCGACACTTAAAAATTGGCACACGGAAGTCTACATAGTTCAGCTCCCAAATTTCCTCTATTTATCCATAGTATGCAGCTTCCTCACCCCTGTTGTTGAGGGCAATAATCCGAACACCACTATTTTGGTATGTGCTTTTCTTGTCTTGGGCATTCGTATAGAACGTGTACCCATTTATGTCATACCCTTGATAGGTAGTAACTGTGTACAGAGGACCATCGGCCAAACATCTAATATCATCATAATCTGTGAGATTGGCAGAAGATCATACTCCAATCTTCACCCCGATCAGGGTTACCTTGGCGCAGGTACTCTTTATGCTCTTCAATGTATGGGGACACTTTCGATGTGTGTTGCAACACAAGGAAATGAGCCTGTCGGTATGAATTCGCGTCAGGGTTGAATGTTTTCTCTCCAAGAAACCCTGACCCTGCTAACCTTCCGTCATGGTGAGACCTTGCAACTCCAATTGGATTTTCAGGGTCGATGAAGTCGAGGCACCAATCGACAACCTCCTCACAAGAGTACCCCTCAGCCATGCTTCCCTCAGGATGAATGTGACTCTTTGAATACTTGTTTAAGGTGCTCACGAATGTCTCGTAAGGGTATATGTGATGGAGGAACAATGGCCCGAGGTACCCGATCTCCTTAATTAGGTGAGCAACCTGATGCACTGACACATCGAAAAATGATGGTGGGAAATATGCCTCAAAGAGGCACATTGTCTCGAACAATTTTTGTTCCATAACATCAAGTTTTGTCTCATCAATCACCTTTTGAGAGGTTGCATTGAAGAAGAAGCACATGCCCATGATAGCCATGCGTACTTTCTCTGGCAATATGTTCCGTATACCAACAGCAAGCATAGTTGCGAGTATGACATCACAATCATGAGCCTTCATTGGGAGAAATTTCTGCTCCGTGGCATGGACAAATTTTCTGATATTTGATGAATACCCAGAAGGAACTTTCACACTATGAAAGAACTCGCATAGTTCCTGCTTCTCTTTCTTGTTTAGTTTTATGGCAGATGCAGTAAGATTTGTACTTGTGGCATTGGGACGAAGCTTAGGTCTTATGCCCAAATCTCCTAGGTCTGCTCGAGCATTCGCATGGTCCTTGTTTTTGTTCTTCTCGCTCATGAGTGTACCGAGTAAACTACCGCAAAAATTCTTCTTCACATGCATGTCATCGATGTTGTGGTGAACATCCAAATCTATCTAGTAAGGCAGTTCCCAAAGGTTTGATAGTTTTTTTCCAGTACTTCAGATTTGGAGGAGCTGGTTCATCTTCTCGATGTTCTTGATCTCTTTTTCGCTTGTTGTTCCCTTTTTTCTTCCCAACATTCTTCCCACGGGTAGCTGGGAGATCCTTCACCTGGTGGTAGACATGTTCCCCATCAAAATGCCTCGGGGGTCTCCTATCTCCCTTGTCCCATCAAATTGCCGTTTCATGTGTCGGTAAGGATGGGACTTTGGAAGGAAACGCCGATGGTAGACGTACACTCGCTTCTTGGAGTGGTTAAGCCAAATGGTCTCGGTGTCATCTAAGCAGTGCATGCAGTCTTTTTCCCCTTAACATTGTCCAGACACCGAACGACCACCAGGTATGTCAGTGACTGTGCATAAGATCATGCCATGCAGTGTGAATGGTTTCTTCTCGATCGCATCATAGACCTGAATACCCAGGGACCACAGTTTTTTCATATCATCTATCAATGGTCGTAGGTAGACATCGATGTTTATCCCGGGCTGTTGTGGACATGAGATAAGCACTCGCATCATCATGTATTTTCTCTTATTGCAAAGCCATGGTGGAAGATTGTATATTGATAACAACACTGGCCAGACGCTGTGGGAGTTACTCATGTGACCAAATGGGTTCATCCCATCTGTGCTCAGTGCAAACCGAAGGTATCTTGGATCTTGCATTTCTTCATACTTGTGATCAATGATGTGCCATTGGGTCTCATCTGCTGGGTGCCTTATGAAATCATCCTTATTGCGCTCCTTGCCGTGCCAGCGCAATAGTTCCGCATCTTTTCTCGTGGCAAACAGATGCCTCAGCTGTTGATATATTGGGAAATACCAAGCCACCTTGTAGGGAGCCCCATGTTTCCTCTTGTCATCACCACCATCAAACCTTCGTTTGTACCGAGGAAAGCCACACTCGGGGCATTCTGTCAAATCTTCATAATCATCGCCACGGAACAAGATACAATCATTCTTACATGCATGGATTCTTTCTACCGCTAGTCCCAAAGGGCAGACATTCTGCTTCGCCTTGTAGGTGGTCATGGGTATCTCGTTCCCCTCCGGAAGCATGTCTTTTACAAGATCCAGCATTGCTTTGAAGCCGCGATCAGTCATATGATGAGTGGCCTTTAGCTGGAGGAGCTTGAGTGATGCAAATAACTTTGTCCATTTTCCCTTGCAGCCTGGATAAAGCGGGGTCCTCATATCTGCCACTAGCTTCCTTAGTTTCTCCAATTCTTCACTATCATACCCAGCATAACCTAGTGCATCACGCACCATCTGTTCCATCTTGTCAGTAATGCTGTCATAATTGTCACCAAGATCAGCCAGCTCCTCTTTAGAGAGATCATAAGGGCCTGCAGTCTGACTGTCCAAGTTTGCTTCACGTCCTTCATCACCATCCCCACTATCACCATCCTCTCCAGTGTTCTGTTCATGCTCAAAGATGAGGTCTTCGGAGCTATGTCGATCCAAATGCCCGGCTTGCAGGTCTCGGTCATTAAGTCCACCCTCTCCATGCATGTTCCAGCATCTGTAGTCACTCATGAACCCCCAGATGATAAGATGAGCATAAACATCCATTGAGTTAGCCCATCTAGTGTTCTTGCAATCCACACATGGACAACAAATAGCAGACTTGCTCTTGTCCAACTTGTCTGCTTCGGCTGCCTTGATGAATAACTTCAGATTATCCAAATATTCGTTGCAATTCCGGTTCTTGAGGTACATCCAACCTCGATCCTCCATCTACACAATCATGTCAGAAAATGATAAATATCTAAGCAAACACTTATCACATGATGACATGAAAGAAAATGGATCCAATTTGCATTGTCGGCCTCACCTTCACCGCACCTTGGATCGAATTGCCGCGTGCAATGCAAGAGGGAGCTTCAACAATCAGCACCTTGGATGGAATTGTCGTGTGCAATGCAAGAGCGACCTTCAACAAATTAACAATCTACATGCAAGAAAATGGTAAAAATCCAAGCTTATAATCCTAAATGCCACACACATGATCTCATCAAGATAGAAAATTACCAAGGAATTAATTAGCTTCTTCCTCTTCTTCCACCTCTAGCTCCTCCTTTCTTCTTCATCCTTAGCTTCTTCCACCTCTGGCCGACACAGGAGGCAGAGCGCGGGTGCTGTAGACACAAGCCTCTGCTGCTCCTGAAGAATAGCGGTAGCGATGGGTAAACCTGAAGAATTCTCCTTTTCCGCAAACCTGAAGACACAGGGGAAGCAGCAGCCAAACCTGAAGAATTCTCCTTTTCCGCAAGGGGAAGCAGAAGACCTCCTCTGCTGCTCGAGCTGCTTTTATGCAAGGGGAAGCAGGCACCGCTAGCAACCGCCTACTGCTCAATGCGCCACGCCGGTCCGGCCGCGCGCCTCCGATCCAGAAAAACTTTACAGGCTAAGAAGACGTGAAGCACAAGCTAAAAAGCTAGAATTTGCAGATTCAAAAGCGGAAGCCGAAGGATCGTCAGAGTCTCCAAAGGAATCACCACCTCAAAGCCCTAGGGAGAATCAACTTCCACCGCTACCAATGGGAGAACAACCGCAGCCGGAGCGCAAGATCAGGGAGCTATGCACCCCGGACATCGTCGACCTACCAATCTTGAACCTCGCGGAGATCAAAAGGCCATTCGAGATCAAGACCTCAACAATCCGCATGGTGCAACATTCACCTTTCACCGGTAAAGAGGATCCGAACCTTCACCTCCAAGCGTTCGTTCAACTTTTTCAAACCTTCAACATGGACGGGGTGACTCAAGATCAAATGAGGGCAAGGCTCTTTCCGTTCTCGTTACTCAGGAAGGCTTTGCAATGGTTCTACTCTCAACCGGCGGAGACGGTGCAAAATTGGGACACCTTGATGAGGGCCTTCATGAAGGAATACTACTCGCCGGGTAAGACTCAAAGCTTGCGCAATAAGATTGCTACTTTTGCTCAATATCCTACGGAGACTATATCGGAGGCATTCGAGCGCTTCAATGAGTACACTCGGGCGGTTCCACATCACAAATTCCCGAAGGAGGATCTCGTTCAAAAGTTCTATCAAGGACTTACCATGGCGTCAAGGACAATCATCGATGCATCGGCGGGAGGATCCATCATCGAGCTTGCGCCGACCCAAGCTTTCACTCTATTCAAGAAGGTCGCAGACAATGACACATGGGCATCATCCGGACGCTTACTTCTGGTTCAACCCATGGGGAACGTCAAGGGAGTCTTGCAAGTGGAGAAGGAAGATATACTCGAAGGCAAGATCGATTCGCTTATGCGGAGGTTGGAGAAGATGGAGATAGAGAAGAAAGAAGCTCAAGATTTAAAGGCTGCCGAAGCAAGATCCACATGTGAAGAGTGCGAAGAATATGGCCATGTCCAAAAGGATTGCCCGGAGGAAGCCAAGATGCTCGACTACAGGAGGAAGGGGGATTTGTCGAACTTCTGCTACGGGCAAGGTAGACCTCAATTTAACGCAAGCTCGTCCATTCCGAATTCGGTTCCGCTTCGTATACAATTGAAGGACTTCATGGACGAGCAAGCTAAGATCAACAAGGACACCGTCACCAAGTTCAAGGCCATAGACAAGGTGTTGGAGAACATCGATAGCAAGGTGACGGAGGTCGGAAGCTCCAACCATCAAGTGCTCATCATGATGAAGATGCTCGAGACGCAAGTGGGACAACTTGTCGGGCGCCTATCCGCTAATGAAGGGAAGCTTCCAGGACAACCTCAAGGTCCCGAGATGGCAAAGGCCATTCAAACTCGTTCGGGGAAGGAGACCGAAGATCCAGAGCATTCCGCGGGAGCTAGGAAGCCTAAACCATCCACCGAGGCGGAGGAATTTGCTAAGGAGGAGGTTACCGAGATTGTCACCGAAGAGCCCGAGTTTGAGATGCCGGGAGAGGACACGAAGATACCGCAACTTAAGCCACGCTGCTTCCGAGGTAAACTCGATAATCATTTTGAGAAGTTTGTGGAGGTTGTTCATAGGTTAAGCATCAACATGCCGCTATTGGATGCCCTTCAAGTTCCTACATATTCTCGCTACTTCAAAGATATTCTTGCAAACAAGTATGAGATAGCAACACTTGGGGTAGATCATGTCAAGATGTCCGAGCAATGTAGCGCCACTATTGCAAACAGACTAGAGAAGCAAGGAGACCCCGGATGCCCAACGATTCCATGTTCCGTTGGTTCATTCAAGTTTGAGAAGGCAATATGCGACCTTGGAGCAAGTGTGAGCGTCATGCCAAGAGATGTGTTCGAGAAGCTACGCCTACCGGAGTTAGAGCCTACGGCCATGTGCTTGGAGTTGGGTGACAACTCCATTCGCTACCCTTTGGGCATCGCCGTGGATGTGCCCGTGAAGGTCGGACAGCACTTCATCCCCGTCGACTTCGTGGTGCTCGAGATGGGAGAGAGGGAGAAGCCACCACTCATCCTTGGGAGGCCTTTCCTCAAGACCGTGGGAGCTACCATCGACGTCGGCAAGGGGGAGATCAAGTTTGACATCAACGGCGAGAGAAGTTCTTTCAAGTTTCGACCACGCTTCGAGGTATGCAATATGATCAAAGTTAACTATATTCCGCCTCATCGTCGCATTAGTAAGGAAGAGCCAAGGAAGAAGGAAGAGCCGGAGAAGAAGGAAGCAAAGGAAATCAAAGAGGTTGTTGCATCCGTCAAGATAAAGGAACAAAAGCCGCCTGTGAAAACCAAAAAGATGACTAAGCCGGAGAATAAGCCCGCGCCCAAGATGGTGCGGAAGTGGGTACCCAAGATTGCAACGCCCTCAAAGAGCGTTGATCCGAAGTAATCAAGTGAAGAAGTCTAGCCATGGACTATAAACGAAGCGCTAGGCGGGAGGCAACCCGTTTCGTCGAGTCAAGAATAAGCTACCGGGAGGACAACCCGATTCAAGATTTTTTCGAGTATTTCAAGTAAGTTAGTTTTGAAATTTTCTACACAAGACATTAGACTTAGAGTGGTTGAATAATGTTAGAGACATAATTCTTGGTTGGATATTTTATTTGTATAATAAACCCTTTATATGAGCCATCCTATGTGTTATTTGCTTCTTTTCGAGAAACCAAAACCAAAAAAATTCAGAACCTATCTCAACCCTTCATCCTCTTCATGATGTTATGGTTGACTTGTTTTACATGCTAAAAACACACGAGTAGAGCCACGCCTTGTACCTAGATGTTATTTAAATTTCAGCGCATGGTAGGACTTGCGTGAACATAGAAACTTGACTATTGGTTGGTTTAAAAATTTCATATCCTTGGTTTCTCTAGAGTTAGAATTTTTTTAAGCCTCATTTAATTTTATTTCATTCAAAATCACTCTCATTTAACCAAAATTAGAACCTAAAACCTATGCCCCCATGATCAAGCCGGGAAAAGCTTGCTCTCAACTAATGGAAGCAAGCAATACCGGTGAGACCAAAATAAAAGTAGTCGGAAAACATTTTCGACTTACATTTGTTTTTAATGCTTTAAAAACTCCTCTAAATTTATATTTGAACTCATTGCAAGCTCTGAGTTTATTTTAATTTTTTGAAATTAGAGGAGTGTTTAGCATTAAAACATGCTTAGAGGGAGGCAATTTGATTAACTTAACCATGCATGCACCATGATGTATCACGGGATGCCCTTCCAACAACTTTCATCAAACCACATGCAAAGGTCAAGCATGGGGGGCAGCCAAAGCTTTGTTTTGCAGGAATCTCATGGAGGCATGTGAGGCAAGGGAGCATGGAAGTGACTCAAAGCAAAACCATCAAGTGGAGGGATCAATAATGCAAGCAAAGGAGTAGACGAGAGCATTTGGGCGGTGTAACCCCGTGGAGCACGCGGTCACAAAGCAACAAAGGAGCATGGAGTACGCTGGAGAAAATTCAAGCCAAATGGAGTAGCAGGGGCCCCAGGCCAGTCGGCCCAGGCTGGCCGGCCTCACCTCGTTTTATACCCCCCCGGTGCTCTCCTTCGGCAGGTAAGTCATTTGCCCAGTTCCTTGTTCGCGTGCTTGAGCTCATTGTCCAGAACCACCTTAGACTTAGCTTTCCACTCCGAGTTTGTTTCGTCCAACAAAATTCATCCTAAATCCACTCAAAGTCCATACTCCAAATAATATTTGTGTGCCTTGTTACCGGTTGAAAACCCTGGATATATATTTGTGAGGAGAGTGCAGCAACCACGTGGAAGAAAACTACAAGTCTTTTCACCAAGAAGAAGGGATCATCGTCGTCCAAGCCATCATCGACAACCTCTTCGAGGAGGCACTAGGTCTCCGAGTCTCCTCGGAGTATGGAGGAGGACACGGCACCACCGAGGAGGAATGACACTCTTCTCCTCGGTGGCATGAGGGCCACACGAAGCTTGTCTATGAGGTTCACCGAACCTCAAGGACGTACGGAGGAGCCGCCCGTCCGACCTCGCCGCTCGACACGATCATCCACTCCACCTCCATACGCTCCGTGGTACTCCGAGTATGGGTTTATCATCATGACGGAGGAGGAGGAGGAGAAGCTCACTCGCCTTGAGAAGAGGCTTGTGGCAAACGTCGACTTCGACGATCAAGCCCTCCAAGTGTTGGGTTTTCATATGGATATTTACTACATGTTGGAACACCTAGGTGCAATTCTCCAACAGAGTGTCGGCAAACACCCACAAGGAATTTGCCTTAGAAATTCTCATGACTATGGCACCTATCCTTGATGAAGGAGTGCCGAGTCTCTCATTCCGTTTGGAGGGAGTTGAACAAGTGGTTCCCTATGAGTATATTAGGGAGTTACTTGGTTTTCAAAAGGGAGCTCCGGAACAAGTGGATGTGCATGGAGGCACATTGGAAGGTTTTTGGAGTATGATCGCGGGAGAAGCTCACCGGCAAAGAAATAGTATCCGGAACCCCATCATCCAAGTATTTCACTCATGGATGTGTAAGAGGATTTTGGGGAGAATGAGAGAGACCAAGATAACCGACATGGAGGTGAATTGGCTTTACTCGGCTTTGATTGCCAGGCAGCCAATCGACCCCACTCACCTTATGATCAACCGGTGGTGTTGTGAAGCAACATCGGGTTCGGGAGATATTGGCTCGGGGTGTTATCTCTCCATGTTGGCTATCTCTTTGAGACCGGGAATTCCAAGAAACCCGGAGCATCTCCTAGTCGGGACTTCCCTAGGATTTGATTATATGAAGCAAGGCAAATACATAAGTGGAGATGAGAGGAGAGGCTTCAAAGTGGCCAAAGTGAATTTACCCCTTCCGGATGGAAGATTAAGACTTTTTCTTGAGGGGAAAGAAATTTGGTTAGAGGAAGGACTTCTTGTGCCGGCGAAGAAAAATAAGAGAGGAAGGATTATAGAAGAAGGTTCTTCCACGGCCCAAGAAGGAGGTGCGCAACAAAATTATGTGCCACCATTTGGAGGAATTCCGGCGCCGCCGAGTTACTACGGTGGTGTACCAATGCAAGCATGGGGGTGTGGTGCAGCCATGCCCCCACCAAATTTTGCGGTACCCAACGTAGCCTTTGCGGAGCCATATGCATATCTTCCTCAACCACAACAAAGTGTGGCCATCATTGGAGGATACGCTGCGAGAAACATGCAAAATATCGCAGCCATCCAAACCAATGCAAACCAAATGGGTGAAGGAAATGCAAACATCGCCTATGAGCTTGGACGCCTTCACTTAGCACCGCCGGGAGAATTCATAGGAGGAGCGGTGCAATCCTATTATGAGCAAGGGTACAACAATCAAGATTATCAATATCAACCACCGGCGGAAGATTAAAGAGAGGAGGAGCTTTAGTTTAATCTTTCCTTTTCCCTTTTCTTTAATTTTCAGCTTGTATGCGCCTATGTATGCGTAGTGTTTTCAGTTTTTTAATTTTCAGCATGTGTGTTAGTGTTTGTTTTCATCATAAATAAAGTCACCACCTTGTTTTTACCTTTGGCAAAGATACAAAGTTTGTGCCATGTTGATATATGATGATAGTTGCCGCTTTGTTTATCTTTGTACTTGTTTTATGCATGATTAAGCTAATGCTCTCTTAAAATGCAAATCTGAAATTATCTAAATGCTAGCTTAATCTTTAGCGGAGGAATGATAAAAATAAAGACCCATAGTGTTTTATGTGCTCCCAAGTTTAGATGGGTTAAAGATGATTTATTTGTGTTCTTAAAAATGCTAACATTGTCATAAATACCTCTTGCATGTTGCTCTACCTATCCAGAGCCATATATATATTTGAGTGCAAAAACTTAGTATACAAGGTTTATTTTTGGGTGAGTTATTTCAGGCCTTGTTTTCTCTGACCCGAGACTAAGAAGCTGGTCATTCCGTTTTTGCGTATCTATCTTATTGCTAGCCTTTTTATCCGTGCATTGTGTATCCCCACATCGGAGATTTCACAAACCTCGCCGGATATCCACCCTTAAAACCAAAAATATCATCTTTTGTGTTTACCTCCTTGACCACAACCTATCATTGAGTATGGATCGTCAATTCGAGGAAGATCGCAAGATGGTGCCAAGATTGAAGATTTCAAGTATCTCTCCAAAGGAAAAATATTTCTAGTACCTACCTTACCTCTATCACCTCTTTGCCCGAGGACGAGCAAACGTCTAAGCATGGGGGAAGAGGTAGGTACAATGCAATTTAGAGAACAAGGGGAGCAAATAAAAAAAAGAAAGAGAAAGAAAAGAAAACGAAAAAAATTAGTATAAAGAAAAAAATATATATATATATGTATGAGAAAAGAAAAAATATGAGTATGTATAAAAATAAAATAAAGTGAACTCCCCGGCTCTCTAAAGTGCATTAGGAATTTCAAGGTTTCAAGATTTAAAGATCCAAACTCATCTTTCCAACCATGTGCAATCCGATAACGAGGACTTCCTTTGTGCCTCGGGATCACTCTTCGCCATTTGCACATGTCCACCTATCTCAAAGTGTGTGTATTTCTTTCTCCCCCTCCTTGATATAATATTATTTTCCAATGACCTTTTTGACGAGTCTCGGTAAGACCATGAGAAGCTTGTCTTGTTTTGACAACATCTCATTTATAATATCTTGGTTGGACTAAACTTTCCCAAAGAGCTCCACATAAAGCCTACCACTTATATGTATGAGAGGGAAAGGAGTAGAAGAAATAGGCTTGAGAGACAAGATAAGATGAGAGTTCATGAGCAAGATGCAAGGTGGTTTAAATTTTTGAACTTGGTTTAGCTATTTTTCATCTCATTCTTTATTTCAAAATTTCTGAGATCCATTTGAATTTTGGGAGCATGTTTAATACTTGTGGGATGAGCTTAATTAATATCTACCCTCCGTAGGGAAGAAGGCTAGTACATTATGGAACTTTAACGAACTAAACTTTTGAGAGCATTATGTTTTCTCGTGTATGATCAAGTGCAGGGTTTAAGCAATGAAGGGCAATAATGATATCCATCGAAGGCTTACTCGAGGACGAGCAAGGTTTAAGCATGGGGGAGATGTTGACGGTGAATTTCCGTCAACCTAGCCATGAGTTTACCTTCGATGTTGGCATGAATTTTATATCTTATCCATTGGTACTAACCCCCTTGGTGTAACAAGTTCGTTCGTGCATGTCGGTTTTTGAGTTTGATGTTTATGTAGGATTTTAGCGTTGAAAGCAAGACTTCCGAGTAAAGTTCATCAAGCACCTCGTGACAAGACCTTGAAGCCCGGTACAAGTCAAGCAATGAAGTGAACATGACTGCAAGAAGCCCAAGGACCAACCCGTGAAGACGGAAAACTCTGAGGACCTGAATAGAAAATGCTGAATCTTGCGGGACAAGGAGCTTCATCTAAACCGCGGAGAAACTGACGTCAAGGGCCCACATGCAGAAGGGAGAATATTCTAGAAGACACGGGAAGCATCACCGAGGAAGGCAGCCACGAAATGGGCTAGGATGGGCCCAGGCCAGTCGGCCCAGGCCGGTCGGCCCGGCCCATTTCTGGGCCCATTCGTGCCCCGCTTTGACCTAGCCGCCTCTCGGACTATTTATAGCCCCCTGGTCGAGAGCCACGCATCAACTCATTCGTCATTCGTCGCCGAGGAGCAGAGAAGAGAGGGACACCATTCCGGAGATGAGAGGGTCGAGCTAGTTGTCTAGGTTTCCCTAGCCGACGTGGGAACCTTGCAAGGAAGACCACGTCGGAGTTCCAGGAGCTAGAAGCAAGATCAAGGTAGGATCCCGGTGGTGAACTTGTTTATGTATCATGTACTATGTTGAATTATCAAGTTGCAATCCGATTTCTAGCGATCGAGTGTTTCTCCTACAGCTTTGATTTCAATCGGCTTTTCTTACTTTAAGATCTATTCTCGAGATAGATCATATAGGGTGTTCTTGTAGCCGTGGTGGCTAGAGGTGCATGCCTGACCTTCCGAGAGATTTCAACTTGTCCATTGGACTCGGCCTAGGCTAACCCGCATGAATAGGAGTGCGTTGTGACAGAACGGTGGCTCCAAAAGGTGGGCGTCTTCGGAGTTGGACGGGAAACCGTGATTTAAACATGCTTTTCATGAGATTCAACTTGGCTATTTCTTCTTTGCTCAGAACTTCAACAAAAGCTTGATCTAATCTCTCTAGATTGGTTTTACCTATCCCTCTCTACCTCTTGCTACCTCCGGCTTTCATAGATTAGATTCATTTTTATGATGTTCTTTAGATTAGATGCAAAAGCATTCCCTTTGAAGATCTAAGTGTTCTTGGCTTTAATAGATAGGTTCTTGCATCACACATTTGTTCCACGGATTCGATACCTTGGGTTCACACTTGAGGGAAGAAGGGTCCCTTGACTACGATAGAGGACTTGTCCGCTTGCAAGTCCAAACGAAATTGGATACGCATATACACCGTCAACAGGCTTCTCTTTCGGTTTCTCCTCACTAGGCTTCTCACCCTCTTTCCTAAAGAACACATTCCCCAAGTTGCTCTTGAACTTTATGGGTTTTTGGAAATCATTTGTGGGGTGAGGGAATATGGGTGAATCTGGGGTTGTGTCAAGTTTGTTTCTCAATGGGTTTGGCTTAGGAGCATAGGCATTTTTTCTGGAAGGTTTTTGGTGGAGCTTGGATATCACCAATTTTCTCTCCTCCTTCGCCACTACACTCTCCAATCTTATCCGACCCAAGCGCGTGCCCATCATAGCGCTTGTATGCCTCTATCATCATCCTAAGCTGTGATTCATGACCCGACAACCAACCCATCATTTTCCTCAACTCATCATTCTCATCCTGCAAGCGATCAACATAATGTGCAAGTTCCAGATTCTTCAAAGCATGCAATTCACAAGTAGAGCAAGAAGTGGGAACAGGTTCTTTCAACTTAGCCTCAAGAGAAACAGAGTAAGCATGCATCTCATCAATCTTTCCATGCAAAACAGGGTAAGAAGTACAAGCACCTAGCAAAGCAGGTCTAGACTTAAGCTCATCCACTTCAGCCCTAAGCACATCTAGTTCCTCACACTTGGAGGAATGCTCTTCCTTGAAAACAGTAAGATCAGCTAGGAACACAGAGCAATCAGCACAATCAACCTCATTAGAAACAACAGGTGAAGCCTTAAGCAAATCAATTTCATGCTTAGCATCTAGGTTCTGTGTTTATAGCTCAGCCACTCATCCTCTTCTTCTTAGTCTCTCTAAGTATGTCATCACGATTATCATCTAGGTTCTGTGTTTATAGCTCAGCCACTCATCCTCTTCTTCTTAGTCTCTCTAAGTTCTGTGCTTAGCATCTAGGTTCTTAGCATCCTCAAGCGAGGCCCTAAGCTCCTTCCTCATCTTCTTAGTCTCTCTAAGTATGTCATCACGATTATCAAGAAACTTGCCAAGCCGTTCATTCTCCTCACGCAAGAAGGGAAGCTAGTCACGTACCTCATCCTCGGAGTCGGAGTCGGAGTCGCTCTGGTGACTCTTCTTACTTTCGGAGCTTCGTGCCATGGTGCAGAAGCCGTCTCTCGCGTAGCAGCTCAGCCGCTCAAGTTCTTGGATGACTTCTTGTTCTTGCGCCAATCACCTTTGTCTTCACTGCTACTCGAGCTCGAGGTAGAGTACACGGAACTGGAGTCGACGTCACTCGCTCTGACCATCGCTCGGGCCTTGCCGCGGCCGTCCTTCTTCCTCGATCGTCGCTCGTCCTTGTGCTTGTTCTTGTGCTTGTGCTTGTGATCGTACCTCGATCGGTACTTGCCGTCCGTCCTTGACCGGTGCTTGTAGACGTCCTTGTTCTCCATCTTCTCGGGGCAGTCGGTGACGAAGTGTCCTGGCTTGCCGCATTAAAAGCATGTCCTCGTGTTCCTCCTTGTGTTAACCCAGTTCTTGTGCATCCTCTCGAACCTCCTGGTCAGCAGCACCAGCTCGCCCTCTCCAAGCATGTCGAACTCCTCATCTGGCTAAGACATCAAAGAGGACAAAGAGTACATCCTAGTGGATGGGTTAGCATTAGACTTTACACCTAAGCCACCGATGAGGGCGAGACTATGAGAGTCAGTCAGGCCCTCAAGCTTGGCTGTCATACCACGGTCACCCTCAGCCGACTTGAGCTTTGAGAACAGCTCGTTTACCGTCAGAGTGTCATACTTCTTAGACTCTACAATGGCCTCGAACTTGCCATCCCAAATTGTATGATCCAGAGAGTGCAAGAGCGTAACAGCTCTGTCATGATCATCGTACGGGAGCACGTCCACATTGGCCCTCATGTTGTTCACCACTCCCGTGAACCACTGGAACAAGGCATCAATTGACTCACCGGGGAGATGAGTGAAGTTCTCGTACTCTCTCCGGTAAGTCGCATACATCCGAGCCTGAACTTGAGCATTTCCAGCGTGAGCATCCTTCAACTGACTCCAAATCCTACAAGCTAGGTCCTCTGTCTGAACCCGATCGAATTTGGATTGACACAGAGCATGAAACAAGTAGTCGACCGCCTTGTTGTTGGTGTCGTGCATGTCCCTCGATCCCGGAGCAAGGAAGTTTATCAGATGAACATAAGCTGTGTTCACCGTAACGTCCCAAAGAATCTAACCCTTACCGCGGAGGAAAGCTGCCATCCGCCTCTGCCACATCTGGTAGTTTTTCCCATCGAAGTGTGGAGGACCCGAACCCCGTTCCTGGTACGCCATCCTTGGATCTTAGACTGGTTAGAATCGAAGATCCGTAACCGGCTCTGATACCACTTGAAGGACCGAACTGACGACCAAAGAGGGGGGGGAGTGAATGGGAGTCGATAAAAATTCTTCTCGAAGGAGATGGCTACTCCAACAAGACGAACACAGCTAACCAAAACACGTCTCCAGCACAACTAAACAAGTAGGCCAAGACCACGTAGCCACTGGAGTGCTACTGGTCCTAGGAACCAACAACCACCTAAACCTACTCGAGAACGCAGCGGAACAAGTAACTCGAGCACCACTAGACTGCACCGGTCAGACCGGTCACAAACACCGGTCAGACCGATCCTTGTTGGAGCAACCTGGCAAAACCTGAGAACTTCCACAGAAGGCTCCTACACCGGTCAGGCCGGTGTAGCTCTCCGGTCAGACCGGTCCAAGCCAGGAAATCCCAAATCCGCCAAATAGACCTACCGAGCTCCAAAACCGACCAAACTCAAAATAGTAGCAACACGAGACACTGGAGAACTCACCAAGACGTTCACCCAAACAAAACCCAACAGGGGGTCGGTCAGACCGGTCAGGCCCTGGGCTCTTGGGATGAACAGCAACCCACGGGTCAACACCCCCAAATCCGAATCTCGATCTCCAGATTCGCTCCACAAATTCGCACAAGACTTTGGGGATAGTAGGAACACCTCATGGTCACTCCATAGCCAAGATTTGGTCCACCAAAACTTGCTAAGTCAAGAGGAATCGAAGAAATCCTGCCAAGAACGCCTCTAACCCCAGAGCCAAGAAAACCCCAAAATTGAGCCCCTTTACTCACAGATTTGGGAGGGGAATCAAAGGAAAAAGAACCACGAAGGGTTCATGCATACATCCCTCACCAAATCCAAAAGAGAAAGGTCTCAAAACCGCCACAAGAAAATCGCCAAGAAAAGGCTCCGAAAATCAACATAAAGGGAAAACGGGAGAGACACAATCAAGTCTTGAGGAACCACGCCGAATCATCTATACATACCATGAAGGTCCATACAAGGTCTAGCTTGCCTCCCAATCATCATTCCCTCTCATAAGATCTCACCATGAAGCTCTCAAGCTAGTTCTCTAAATCTTAAGGAAAATAGGAAGGGAAAATAGCAAAAGCAAATGAGCTAGGGTTCCAAGAGATAGCTACCACTTGGGTTATATGGAGGCTAGCCGAAAGACGAAACTACCCCTATTACATTAAACTAGGATACACATCCCCGAAGGGCCTTTTGGGAAACTTCGTCGTAGCACCATCGGACGGATGCCCGGCGACCGCAAACTTGCTTAGCCTCGACGCAAGCCTTGCGATCCCGATGCGTGTCCTCCGCTTCGAAGTCTCCGGACTACGTCGTCGCACACTGGTCAGACCGGTGTCCTCCACCGGTCAGGCCGGTACGCACCAATCAGACCGGTCAGACCAACCGGTCAGACCGGTCCTGTTGCTGCTGCCTCCGGTCTTCGGTCTTGGCTTTGTGGATCAACCAAGGAACCTAGCAGTTTTCTGGTGAACCACTGGAAACCCCGCGAACTCGGTGTAGCCTCTGCCAATCACCACTCATGACTCAGCTCCCACGTAGTCCCGGCTCGACCTTGGTTTTGAGGCTCAACCAAGAAACCGTCCATGACTTCATCTTGCCGTTCTTGCCACCATGCGGCCCGCACTTGACCTCGCTGGCCACCGGGTCCCTCGAGCCAAGCCTACTTGTCTTCTCCACACTTGGAGGCCTACCCGGCAACGACCTTTCGCGCTTGCTCTTCACCTGCACCAACACCAGTCAAGCCGCAACCTGCACCTGTAATACTTAGCCAAGAGTGAGTCCACACAACATTGTCAATCACTCATCACACCAGGAAGCGACCATCCACTGGTCCTCGAACCACACAGGCTCACATGAACAAGACGTTCTTTGAGCTCATGCACGGGCTAGCACCTAGAGTGAGCCATTTCAGGGATTTTGGTTGACGGTGCGTTATTCTCAAGAAGGGTAGGCTTGATAAGTTTAATTCGAGGTCTTCCGATGGGATCTTTTTGGGTTATGTGAGTCATTCTCAAGCATTCCGTGTGCTCAACCTTGATACTAACCTAGTCATGGAAACTTGCGTGGTTACCTTCAACGAGACCCAGGCATGCAGTTCGTCTGTTTTTGAGTGTGCAGGTGACGACGAGATTGGTAAGAAGATCTTTGAGGACGAGGAGGATTATGCTGGAGAGGATGATGGTGTGATGCTGAAGCTCCAGCCGAGCAAGTACCCTCTACTTCCACTATGACGACTACGGTGTAGGACGGCCCATCTCCTATACCGACTATGATCCAACAAGATCAACTGGAAGCCGCAACTGAGGGGGAGGTTGTCTTCAGGCGAGAGGCACCGAGGCGCGTTCAAGTTGATCATCCTCCCTCAAGAATCATCGGTGACATCAACAGCGACGGTCGTTCAAGTTGAGGGAGGGTGATCAACTTGAATGCGCCTCGGTACCTCTCACCTAGAGATGACCTCCCCCACAACAGCAGCTTCCACTTGATCTTGCTGGATCGTAGTCGGTGTAGGGGATGGGCCATCCTGCACCGTAGTCGTCGTAGTGGAAGTAGAGGGTACATGCGCGGCTGGAGCTTCACCAACATCACCATCATCCTCTCCAGCATCATCGTCCTCATCCTCAAAGATCTTCTTGCCAATCTCGTCGTCACCTGCACACTAAAAAATAGATGAACTGCATGGCTGGGCCACGTCGAAGGTAACCTCGCAAGTTTCCATGACTATGTTAGTATCCAGATTGTGCACGCAGAATGCTCGAGAATGACTCGCATAACCCAAAAAGATGCCATCAGAGGACCTCGACTCAAACTTATCAAGCCTACCCTTCTTGAGAATAAAGCACCGACTACCAAAAGCCCTAAAATGGCTCACTCTAGGTGCTCACCCGTGCATGAGCTCATAGCACGTCTTGTTCAAGAAAGCCCGAAGAAAAATCCAGTTCCCAACATGGCACGCGGTATTCACCGCCTCAGCCCAATATCTCCTCGGAGTCCTATCCTTGTCGAGCATCGTCCGAGCCATCTCACAAAGGGAAACGGTTTTTCCTCTCTACCACACCATTCTGACAAGCAACATAGGGAGAAGAAAATTGATGTTCGAGACCCAAATCACGACAAAAAGTTTCGAATCGAGAGTTTTTAAATTCAGTGCCATTGTCGCTACGAATAGCTCGAACAGTATCTCCATTCCTCTCATTCTTCAACCTCAGGATTAGATCCTGGACAAAACCAAATGTCTCCCCCTTGTCAGCCAAAAAGAAGACCCAAGCATAGCGAGAGTAGTCATCCACTATCACAAGGACGTACCATTTCCCACCCGCCGAGCACACACGAGCTGGACCAACCAAGTCCATATGGAATAGTTTGCATGGCCTGTCTGTCATAACGGATGTCAGAGGAGGGTGAGAGGCGGCGACCATCTTACCATGCCTACACGGAGCACATACCAAGTCCTTTTGGTATTTCAACTTGGGCAATCCTCGGACCAAACCAAGCCCACTCAAGCGTGACAACAAGTCAAAACTCAAGTGACCTAGCCTCCTATGTCATTTCCAAAGCTCCGTCGAAACACTAGCAACCAAGCAGCGAGAAGAGCTGACACACTGAGAAAAATCGGCTCTGAAAATCTGACCCTCGGGGATGATCATGCACACAAGATCACCTCGAGAATCCAAAACACGAGAAGCGCCCATTTTGAAACGGACCTCAAAACCCTCATCAAGAAGTTGGGACACCGAAAGAAGATTGAACCCCAAAGACTTGAGAAGAGCAACACGCCTAAGAGTCACAGGCTCGCTCACCTTCACCATGCCCACTAAAAGCACTCTACCTTTCCCATTATCGCCAAAATTGATGTACTCTTTGGTCATCACCGGGGTGATGCTGGAGAACCACCTTCGATCTCCGGTCATGTGTCGAGAGCAACCGGAGTCGATCAACCAAAAGCCCTCCAAGCCTCCTACCTGAAAATAAAAAATGAGAGTGAGAGTGAGGAAACGACTCAGCATTAGGTTAGTAAAAAATGAATCAAACCAGTGTCGTGCCATTTGCTCAAAAGTGGGGTTAGCAAAATCCAACCTATCACTCCTAGGTGGAACACCCACACGTCTCCTTGGATGACTACGCGTACCACGAGGTGGAGACCGTGGCCCGTAGCTCCTCTGAGACCTAAAACTACTATCGTTCCCCCATACTTGTATTGGCCACGAGTGAAGGAACGTCTAGCAAACTCACCACACCCAATGCAAACCCAATGCGCCTACCACCATCTCTCTGTGGTGGCACACCTCGAGGCACAAACTCACACCTCTCTTGAGGGTAAATGGTACGCACCACACCCTCACCTCTAGGCATCAGATGAGGCTCAGGCACACCACGAGAAGGGCGGTACCTGTCCTTGTTTGCCATCTCCCTAGCAAACCTCTCCTCATGCTTCCTCCTGAAGCAAATCTCAGCAAGATGCTCATCCCTCCCACAATGCTCACAATGGAAGGGGATTGGTTTTGGCTTTGGCTTTGGCTTTGGGCTCTCTCTAGGTTGTGGCTTCTCCTCACTAGGTTTCTCTCCCTTCTTCTCAAAGAACTCGTTCCCCAAGTCACTGTTGAACTTGATGGGTTTCTGGAAGTTGTTGGTTTGTGGAAGAAACATGGGAGGATCAGGGGTTGTGTCTAGTCGGTTCCTAAGTGGGTTTGGCTTAGGAGCATAGGCATTTTTGTGGAAGGTTTTTGGTGGAGCTGTGATATCACCAATCTTCTCCTCTTTCTCACCACTGCACTCCCCAATCTTATCCGACCCAAGCGCTTGCCCATCACAGCACTTGTATGCCTCAATCATCATCCTGAGCTGAGGCTCATGACCCGACAACCAACCCATCATCTTCCTCAACTCATCATTCTCATCCTGCAAGCGATCAACATAGTGTGCAAGCTAAATATTCTTCACAACATTTATTTCACTGGTAGAACATGAAGTAGGAATAGGAGCCTTCAGCTTACACTATAATAAAATCGTTGACTAGTGACGCAACCACATTTTAGCGTCATTGATTTATGACGTTCCTGGCTAATCTCGTCATAATATTTCACTTCCGAGCAAATTTAGTGACAAAAAAATTTTCGTCATTATAGTTGGTACTATAGCCGGGCGTTCCCTATTCCATGCTGTTTTGTGACGCCATAAGCTCTGAAAAAACGTCATAAACCAACATTGGTCCCACATGTAAGCATTATTTTAAAAACAGAGTGTTCCAAGTCGTCATAAAATTCAGTAGGGTCCCACATGTAAGCATTTTAGCCATGTCAGCAGCATCATAAACCAACTTTGGTCCCACGTGTAAGCATTATTTTAAAATAGAGTGTTTCAAGTCGTCATAAAATTCAGTTGGGTCCCACATGTAAGCATTTTTTCGAAATTAGAGTGTTCCAAGTCGTCATAAATAGTTCCAGGGTCCCACGTGTAAGCATAGGTCACGAAATGTTGCAAAAATAATTTGCCATGGCATGGGTTCGAACCAGGGACCTGAAGGAACAAGGGTGTGCTGTTTACCACTGCACCACTTGTTGGTTGTGGTAGGTATATGGGAAACTCTACTAATAGTTCATGTGAATTCTTTACTGTGACCAGGTCCCACATGTAAGTTTCAGTTGAGTCTATAATTACGTATCGAATGGCTGGCGAGACACTTCACTCAGACTTCGCAAAGACTTTTGACTTCAGCTACGCAAATCTGCAATAGTTCGTGGTAGGAATGGCAGATCCTAGCAGTGAGGGGAAGATGGTTGCGTTGCCACATCCCAGCAACAAGAGGATGAGATAGCAAGACGAGGTTGGTCCTCTGGTTTGAGCTGCTATATTTTCCCCTATCTTACTAAGGTTGGGGATATCTAGATTTGGGGATCTGGAGGATTGATGAGCATATTTGGTAGATTTGGATTTCATTATCGTACCTTTAGATTTGCACTTCGATAGGTGTTAGAAGTTGATAGGCTATAGACAATTCATGTTAGATTCAGTTAGTTTTCAATTTGCATCGTCTTACAGTAGGTTTTGTATTTTAGTAGCTTCTAGATGTGCTTCAAGCCACTCGTTTTATGGATTTTTGTGGAGGTGCACAATTGATAGGATTGATAGGTCCATCGTTTTATGAATTGGTAGATTGAAGATACTATTTCAGAGTTGCAGACCGTTGAAGGGACATCTGGATTCTGCCACGATTGTTAGCGTTTGCACAATTCACAGGTGTTAGATTCAGTTAGTTTCCAATTTGCATCGTTCGATGGATCGATAGGTTCATTTAGGACAACCATGCCCTTGCTGAGTTTATGTAGGTAGCAAACAACCAGGTTTTGTGGTGTGTGGTGGTTGTTTTACTGTACTCATACAATTGGGTTCAAGGGATTTAGGTTTTTTATAGACTGAGATGAGTTTATTTTTCAGATCGAGATGAGTTTAGTTCTACAAGAACATCTTAATGTTATTTTAGAAGATCTGGATGCCTCGTCTCGGGGGAGAACTCTATTAGGATCTCCAAATAGATCCAAAACATGATAGAACAACTAGCTGAAAGAGAGAAACAGCTTCAGTACACACCTAAGAATAAGAAAACTGAGGGCAGAGATTATTCTTCTTACCATAGACATTGGAATAAAAGCGTCAATAAATGGGTAGGACATTGAGTTTGTTTGGTCCATCTTTTCTTTTAAGTGTTCAAGAAGTTCGTTGTCAGTTGGACTGAAACGGGTACCCTTGCCTATTAGTACCCATTTCAGTCCAATTGACAACGAACTTCTTGAAAATTTAAAAGAAAAGACTGACCAAACAAACTCAATATCCTACCCATTCAGTGACGCATTTATTCCAATGTATATGGTAAGAAGAATGATCTCCGCCCTCAGTTGTCTTGTCCTTAGGTGTGTACTGAATCTCTTTCTCTTTATCTGCTAATTATTCTATGATGTTTTCAATCTCTTTCGAGATCCTATAGAGTCCTCGCCCTGAGATGAGACATCCAGATCTTCTGAAAGAACTTTAAGAAATGCAAGAGAGTCCCGCAAGGCCACAAAATTCATGGTAGGAGGTGCAGAAGGTGAAGGAACAGCTGCAGGAGGCCAAACATGAGATGGAGTTATGAATAACTAGTGATGATTATTGTGAAACTTGTATCATGATTGTGTTTTGGTGTTGGCTACCGGATCATCGTATGATGTTTGCTACTTGTTGGTGGATTGGTGGTGTGAACTTTGTGGTGATGAGTTGCTATGAGATGTCATCTTATTATGCCGATTTGGTTTAATCTATTCCAAATTGATTCGAGCATACTCACCATTCGGAATTCATACGTATTGCAATGGAGGTCATTGAGAATTGTAGTTAAGGACTGGCACCAGGCGTTAACCGACAAAATTGTGTGCACACCCCCTCTGAATGGACGTGTCGATCATTGTGAATCGCAATGCCTGGCCTTATTTACTCTCGGTCGCCGACATGTACCAAGTCGAAAGGTTGAAGCTGCACTGTGCATCAAAGATGTGGGACATGGCAAGCGAAGAAATTGTGACTTCATTTCTACGATGGTTAATTCAGGCTAACTGCACACAATTGCAGGACAAGTGCATGTCTCTCTTAGAGCGAATCTTTCCTCACGAAATACTCACATATGATTGGGCGGTTGTATGCACTGATCATCCCGAATTTATGCACAATCTCCGTAGAAGATCCAAACTCATTCGTTTCGAGCATACTCACCATTCGGAATTCATACGCATTGCAATGGAGGTAGAGGAAGAACAATGGAGGTTTGGTGATAATAGATAGAGAAGGGGGAAGTTTTGATTAAGGAAACTCCGGCCTGTTGATGTTTCGCAAGGTGGACCTTCCTAGTGGTAAAAAGAGAGGAAAAGCTAAGATGCTGTTTGTTTGGATTGATCCAGAATCGGATCGTCCGTCCTTTTGATGGTTTGCAGGAAGGACCTTCCTGAGAAACAATTGTGTAACTGCTTGTTTCCAAGTGCCGACTATTCCACGTGTCCGGCCGCCGCGCGCCCGGAAACTGGACATGTCTGCCCCAACAATAGCACGGAGCGGTTCTGGTAAGTTGGCGGGAGAAAAGCGCACGCGACAGCCAAAGAAAAGTTTTCCCGCAGACAAGTGTATATATCTCATTTCTCTCGATGACGCAGCGTACACTACTGCAACTCTGCAAGAGACTCGCCGACACCACGCTCCTTTTCCTTGTGGCAAAGACAAGAGCTAGCGTTGGTGCTTAGATCTGCTGTTGCCCATGGCGGGAATGGCAAATCGTAGCGGCCCTAGCGGCGAACGGAGAAGCAGGACTCGCTCCAGTCGGGTCAGTCCTCTGTTTAGCCATGCTACTTTGATCTGTCATACTAGTTAAGGGGAATTCTGGATTTGGGGATCTGGGTTAACAGACTATGTTCATGTATTTTAAAGGTGTTTGGAGTAGACTCTGAAAGCTCCAGATTGCCGACGCCTGGTCCTCGTGAAGTTATCGTTATAGATCCTAATGAAAACGAGTGCATGGACGGGTTGCCTGTCCATCTGAGGTATGACTGGACAGTCACCAACCCTGGGCGTCGATATGTATGCTGCTGTGAGGTAAACGATAACCTGTATCACTTCTAATAAATGTTGCTTCTACGTTTGATGTTAGTGTGGTCAATCGCTAAATATATGAACGAAATCGGTGACTGCAGACTGATGGCATGAAGTGTGTGTCGTTTAGGTGGATAGATCCTGAATGGGATATTAGGACTCTAAAAGTTCTAGAGAAACTAATGGAAATGAAGGGAAAAGCAGAAGAGGAAGCAAGGTCGTGGAAAGAAGCATGTACAGCTGCTAAGGAGGAGGCCAATGTCAAAGCAGTTGAGCTGCAGATGATAACGCGATACTACGGGGAGGTAACTAATAACCTGTTTGAGACGAGAAAGAAAATGAGAAATGATGCTGTGTTGTCTCCTACAGAAAATGGCGAAGCCAACAGGTACCTAAAAGCTGAAAGGGAGGCAAGGATGTGGAAGGAAGAATGTGCAAAGGCTAACAGAGAGATTCAAGAAACTGCCGCTGAGTTGCAGACGGTCAAGCAGCTTCTGGATTCTGCAACACTTGTGGTGAAGAAGGTGAGGGAATTGCTGATAGAGGCCTTATATAAGAGGTCACTCAGCAAGGACAACAATGAGGCATAATGTGATTCGTGGTGTTATTGCTAGGTAGACGGTTTAGAGGTGCTAATCATGCTTGTATTTTGGTATTTGCTACTTGTTGGTGGTGTGAACTTTGTGGTGATGAGTAGCTATGAGATGGCATCTTATGATATTTGATACTTGTCTGCTCTGTTGATGCTTTGCGAGAAGGACCTTCCTGATTATCGAATGTGTAACTCCTTGTTCCCTACAGTGATTGTGGTAGACACTCATACATATGCACGGAATAATTGACGAAGGATGATAATATAGATATTTGTACATTGAATTGCGTTACAGGTGGTACACAATCGAAGTTCCTCATTACGGATAGCTAGGCAACAGCCATGTTCCTCACGACCAAATCCAGTCCCCACGAACCTGCTTAATGCGGATAGCCGGAGTAGTGTTGACGCCTGGAACAATACCTATTCCCTGTTGGTAGATCCAATACTCATTCTTTTCATCGTGATGATAAGTTCGTAGGAAGTAAATGTGATTTGCCCTCAGGTCAGCCAAACCAGAAATGGCATGCTCTTCTGTAACAATACACTTGCCCGGAACAAACAAGATGATCTTACTCGGGAACTCGGGAGCTCTCTCCTAGGGAATCGGCTGCCAAATGTCCCCCACGAATGAATGCAAAGTTAATTCTACCACCTCAGCTTCTTTCTCCTCCAGAACAACAAAGAACAATCGGTCTTCACCTTCGAGTAGAGAAGAGTTGCCCATGCCAATGACCCATGACAACCGAAGTCCAACAGGATGGGGAGGTGCTGAAAGATCTTGCCCCAAGTAGATCCGCATGTGTTCAGAAGAACTGCACCAGAAATCTTCCAAAGGAAGTGTAATCCAGTCGGATTGGCTACCCAAATGCCACATGGAAACGGGCAATGACCCAAGTGCTGCAAAAGATTTCTCTGACCAAAAGAAATTATTCACGACAAATGACTATCCACCAGTTGCTGTTGCAAGGCACGAGATACAAGCTTGGAGAGTAGCCATTTGGATCCATTTCGGAAGTCAAGGAAGGCGAATGTGCTTCCGAGGAGACAAAGGATTCAGCATGAGCGCGTTGCACCAATCTCTGCAATCTAAGGCGACTAGGCTTCCAGATCCGCCGCAACCAATCAATCTAGTCCTTTTCCCAGCCAATGCAGGAAAGGAGACCTCGAAAAGCTGCATATCAGCGACGGATGCGAATGTCACTGCTCCAGATTCACTGATAAATTCAGAATTCAGAATCCAAGGGTCAAACGGGCGTGCCTCACCTAAACGAGCACAGTTCCAACCCTTGCAGACAGATTTGAACATGATGAAATCTCTTGCATCGCTAATCTTATTGGCGACGCTCACAACAATGTCAGGAATAAGATTTGCCCAGGGACGAGACATCATTGACAGGATAGCCAAAGAACAAGGTTGTGGGAGAACAATGGACGAGTTACAGCTCCAACAAAAACAAATCGGTGGAAAAGGTAGTCCAGAAGGTCCAGTATACTGATGTATTGCTAAAAGGACCTTCTGGACTACAATTATTTCTTCCGGTCCGTTAACATTCTGCTGAACAGTCTTTCCCCTTTCCTCAGAACGTCCTCCCTCCATCCACAAAAGAATGCAATTCTCACTTCCCGAAAAGTTTATATGAAGATATAAGTGTAAGTTTGGTCAAAATTGAATTAGTTTGAACTGAACGGATCCCACAACTACTCTAATCTTTTCGGGAGCAGTTTTTTCAATAATGGCTGAATGGGTTCCTCTGGCCATAAATATCCCCCTTCCTCCCAACGCCCTCTTCCTCTCCCCACTCTTGCAACAAACAAAAAACCCCATTCTCGCACAGCGCCCTCTTCCCCTCCCAACTCTTCCAACCAACAAAAAAACCCCATCCTCGCACAGCGCTCTCTTCCTCTCCCCATGGAGCCATTGTCTCCTAGAGGTGCGGCGCAAGCCACATCCTCCTCCTCTTCTGATGAAAGGGAGGATCTCCAGTGGTTTGATGAAGAGGAGGCGGAGCGGAGGCCCATTCGGGTGGTGGTTGACACATCCTCTGTTGATTCGGAGTTTGTCGAACAAAATGAAATCCAAGATCATGTGCCTCTGAAACATCGCACCCCTCGCAAGTCAGCAAGTGGTGCCAGGGGTCAGGGGCGCGGAAGCACCGCCACTCACCGGGAAACTGTCATCTCCAAGTGCCGTCATCCTCTCTCATCCTCATCGGTCGGCGGCAGTCGATCTCTGCCATCCTCACCGAGCAGAGGCCGTCATCGACCGACCGTCATCATCCGCCATGGAGCGGCGCCAAGGCTGTGCTCGACCGGCCGCCATGGAGCGGCGACATCATCCTCTGGCGGCGGCATTGGAAGGACGGCCTCATCTGCGGGCGGCGCCCTAGGAGGTCCGCCACCATCTTCCATGGGCGGCGGCAACAGAAGGACATCCTCGTCCGTGAGCAGCAGCAACAAGGCGCCGGGTGCACCATCGACAAAGAAGCGGAGCCTTGATTAGTGGATTAGTGGTAACTCATACTAGTAGAAGTAGGAGTAGAAGAAGTAGAAGTAGAAGTCTGGTCTGATTGAATATTACTACTACTACTGTTTTTTCCTTGTAAGATGTTGGTTTTCTCATTGCGTAGCAGTGACAGTTTAATCCGGTCCGACTGAAAACTACAAACCGGACTTTCGTCTTGTGTTCATCTAGTATTTAAGAAATTAATGGAATGGACTTTCCGTATACAGCGAATTTATACCGAGGGAATACACACACATTACCATTTTTATTAGAAACAACACAATCCAAATACAAACGACACAAATGCATGCATACGCATTGATTACACATGAGGATGGATCGATCCACCATAGTTGGAACTACAGTGACATACTCTGAACAACATACTACTAGCATCTACCATCACGGCTCATACTACTACCATCACCACATCCTACTAGCATCTACCATCACGGCTCATACTACTACCATCACCACATACTACTACCATCACGGGCTCATGGAAATCCAGCCGCTGCACGGAGTGCAGCAAAACGTGGCTCCTGGATCAGAAACTCCTCCAAAGCGCGATGCCTCACCCTTGTATCCCAAACCCAGGCAGGCGAAACGGCGATGTTATGCGCGTGTAACAGCAGGTCACGAATGGTCCATTGCCTGTGACCCTTGTGGCAAAAAGGGCACACCCACATTGCTTCGTGATAAACACGGGCGGGCCCGCCCTGCTGAAGCTAAAGCAACACAGACCATTTCAGGTCATGCATTTCATCTTGTGAAGGACCGGAAAGGTGAACCAGAGAGGGGGGAGTGAATGGGAGCCGATAAAAATTCTTCTCGAAGGAGATGGGAACTCCGACAAGACGAACTAGGCTTCCAAAGCACGTCTCCTACTCAACTACCCAAGTTGGCCAAGACCACGCAGCCACTGGAGTGCTACTGGTCCTAGGAACCAACAACCACCTACACCGACTCGAGAACGCAGCGGAACTAGCAACTCGAGCACCACTGGACTACACCGGTCAGGCCGATGAGCTGCACCGGTCAGACCGGTTCCTGCTGGCAAAATCTGAGAACTTCCACAGAAGGCCCCTACACCGGTCAGGCTGGTGTAGCTCGCCGGTCAGACCGGTCCAAGCCAGGAAATCCCGAATCCACCAAACTGACCTACCGAGCTCCAAACTGAACCAAACTCAAAACAGTAGCAACACGAGACAATAGGGAACTCACCAAGATGTTCACCCGAGCAAAACTCAACAACGAGTCTGCACCGGTCAGACCGGTGAGAGGCACCGGTCAGGTCGGTGTGACCTGAGCTCTCGGGATGAACAGCGCCCACGGGTCAACACCCCCAAATCCAACTCCCGATCTCCCGAATCGCTCCACGGATTTGCGCAAGACTTTGGGGATAGTAGGAACACCTCATGGGCACTCCATAGCCAAGATTTGGTCCACCAAAACTCACTAAATCGAGAGGAATCGAAGAAATGCCACCAAGAGCGCCTCTAACCCTAGAGCCAAGAAAACCCCAAAATCGAGCCCCTTTGCTCACAGATTTGAGAGGGGAATCACAGGGAAAAGAACCACAAAGGGTTCAAGTATACATCCCCCACCAAATCCCAAAGAGAAAGGCCTCGAAACCAGCACAAGAAATTCACCGAGAAAAGGCTCCGAAAATCACCAAAAAGGAGAAACGTGAAAGACACATCCAAGCCTTGAGGAACCACGCCGAATCATCTATACATACCAAAGAGGTTCATACAAGGTCTAGCTTGCCACCCGATCATCCTTCCCTTTCACAAGATCTCACCATGAAGCTCTCAAGCTAGTCCTATGGAAATCCTAAGGAAAATAGGAAGGGAAAATAGGAAAACAAATGAGCTAGGGTTCCAAGAGATGGCTGCCATCCTCTCACCACTTGGGTTATATGGAGGCAAGCCGAAAGACTAAAATACCCTTACTAGCTAACTAGGGATACATGCCCCTCAAGGGCGAATTCAGAAGTCTTTGTCATTACTCCATTGAACGGATGCCCAGCGACTGCAAACTTGCTTAGTCTCGACGCAAGTCTTGCGATCCCGACGCGTGTCCTCCGCTTTGAAGATTCCAGACTGCATCGTCGCACACCGGTCAGACCGGTGCTCCTCACCGGTCAGACTGGTACCCACCGGTCAGACCGGTCCGATGCTGCTGCACCTCCGTCTTCGGTCTTCGGTCTTGGCTTTGTGGATCAACGAAGGAACCCAGTGGTTTTCTGGTGAACCACCGGAAACCCTGCGAACTCGGTGTAGCCTCCGCCAATCACCACTCATGACTCGGCTCCCACGTAGTCCCGGCTCGACCTTGATTTTGAGGCTCAACCAAGAAACCGTCCATGACTTCATCTTGCCGTTCTTGCCACCATGCGGCCCGCACTTGACCCCGCTGGCCACCGGGTCCCTCGAACTAAGCCTACTTGTCTTCTCCACACCTGGAGGCCTCACCAGCAATGACCTTTCGCGTTTGGTCTTCATCTGCACCAACACCAGTCAAGCCGCAACCTGCACCTGCAATACTTAGCCAAGAATCAGTCCACACCACGTTGTTAATCACTCATCACACCAGGAAGCGACCTACCACCGGTCCTCGAACCACACAGGTCCTCATCTTGTTCAATGTGCACTGGTCGCAGTGGTGACATTTCAACAGGCAATAGCAGACATGGCGGCTTGGGCCGTGGGTGAAAAGGTGGTGCCATGAAGTTAAGCTGATCCTGAGCTGCCGTTGCTAGCGGCTGAACTGGAGGTGGCATCACCCCCTGGTGTTGCTGAGGTGCCGGTGACAGCGGAAGTGGAGGTGCCATTGGGGCCGGGTGCTGCTGCGGTGCCAATGGCAGTGGCTGAACTGGGTGGTGGTGAGGTGCTATTGCGCCTGACAGCTCCCCCTTCCCCGACTCCTCCAAGTTCCATGCTCCGTCCCTTCCTTGCCCGGCCATTCCCCACGTACTGCATACACAAACGAAGAACAAACCCTACATAATCTAACAATGTGACCGTCTCGATACCATGCATACATAAAGTAAACAAGATTAGCCAACAAAATGATCTCACCCTTGTATCCCACTGAAGTAGAGAAATGCAAGACGGGGAACCCATGAGTGTTGGCCTTGCCTTTCAAGAACGTTGTGCTGCACTCGCCTATTTATCGAGGACTACAGCGGTCACGTGAGCTCGTTGTAGCATTGCTAAAGTTACTAAGGAAAACGTGAGATGCTCGGAATATAGTCAGGCCTACGCATGATAGGAATCTATCAAGGTCAGAATCTTCGGTGGCGTGCATTGATTACGTGTGTGGACGATGGGTATCACGGGATGAGCCCGACGTGTCTAGGTATGTGTTCACTTCCGGACTTTCCTCTCTGTAGAGCACAAGAAAGTCCTACGGACAAATCACGCCGCATCAGCTGCATCTAATGGCCGTCTCACTGCGTCAGCTCATGCCGCATCAACAACGAGACAAATCTCTACCGTTTATTTATGTAATGGTTTAGGTGTCAATTGCATCTGGAGAACAAGATTGGGCGCTGTAATCAGATGGACCAGATGGTCCTTGCATTGCAACACGCAGGGTGCGGGATGACTTGACAAGTCATCCTCGATTAGGTATGCTGCGTGAGTCATGACTGTAAAGGTCTACGAATGGCCTGGATTCGCACTTGATGATTCCCGCTGGCCTTGGATACTAAGAAACGTGATGAACTTGTTGATACAACAAGACCAATATGGAATAATCTGGAATTGGAATAGCAATATATGTTTTTTGTGTGTGTGTGTGTAATATTAACATGCATATAAGCATAGAAGGGCATCTCGAATGGGCGTTTGGGAACGACACGCTCTCACAAGTTGATCCACGTGTCGATCATTGAGAATTACAGTTAAGCACTGGCACCGGGTGTTAACCGACGAACTTGTGTGCACAGACAGCACACCCCCTCTGAACGGACGTGTCGATCATTGTGAATTGAACTTAAGGACTAGAACCAAGAAGTTCATGACCCGAACGTGGCCACACCCGCTTTGAAGGTACGCGTCCATTCTGGGTGGTAACTGATGTCCACGAACGGACGTTTCGGAATGACACATTCACTCCCACTATAATAAGAGACACTTTAGGCACCAGACGATCAATGTAGGCCATTTGTGTTAATGGCTTTAGACGCTAAAATGATTCCTTCCATGCAAGTCGACTTCTCAGTCTCAAGCCAGGAAGCGAAAGCCGAAGGAACCGCGGGCAACTTCAAGGAATCCGGTACGTTCATGGTGGGAGGCCGTCAATGGAAACTACGTTGCTATCCTACAGGTATGAATGATCATCAGTGGATGGATGTTCCAGATGGCATTGCCGTCGTCCTCGTTCCTCTGCACAAATCCCAAATGGTACGTGTCTTGTTGCTGCTATGAAGACACACACTCACACATGGCGATACTGTCACATTATGTTATTGTTTGTCAAACCTGTGATTGCTTCCACTTAGGTGCGAGTATTGTTGCGTGCGATGGCTGGAGACTCAAACGATGAAGATGATACATTTCGAGTTCAAGCTACAAAAGAAGTTTGGTTCATGAATCGGGATCTACAAGCAAGAGGATTTGAATATCTGGTGGAGCATCATGACATTGAGCATGTGACATCCAGTGAAGATCGCATACACATATCATGTGTTGTTTCAGTACTGGAGGACGACTGCATTGAAGTTCCTCCTCCATCAGTGCAAAAAAGCATATGCCAAAGTGTTGCAGCCCAAGCCCCTATGGAAGTTGTGTTCCACGTAGGTGCGAAATGCCGGGTGATACGAGCGATACGTGCCGATGTGGCGAAAGTATCTTGTGTGATGGAGGCAATGCTCTACGGCCCAGGAGTGGAGTCTAGCTCTGAAACTGTTACAATTATTGACACACACCCTGATGGCTTCTCGGTCCTGATCAAATATGCTAGTGAAGGATCACTCCCGGAGGAGGCTGATTTATGGGACACTCCTGCCAATGCCTGGCCTTATTTACTCTCGGTCGCCGGCATGTACCAAGTCGAAAGGTTGAAGCTGCACTATGAGTCAAAGATGTGGGACATGGCAAGCGAGGAAACTGTGACTTCATTTCTATGATGGGCAATTCAGGCTAACTGCACACAATTGCAGGTCAAGTGCATGTCTCTCTTAGAGCGAATCTTTTCTCACAGAATACTCACATATGATTGGGCGGTTGTATGCACTGATCATCCCGAATTTATGCACAATCTCCGTAGAAGATTACCTGAAGGGTTGTACCAGGGTCCCCTATAGTTTTAATGTTTTATTTAAGTGTTTGTAGTCATGTAATAAACAGTTGAAATGGTATGTTATTTTGTTGCAGTGAGTACATTTGTAATGCGAATATCGGATCATCCGTCTAACGTGAATATGAAGTAGAGTATAGTCCTGTGTGTGTTTGTCCATTCCATGATCCATGGTGGCACGGACAACCCAGTCAACAACTTGCCTATCTTTGTAAGGTCACTGATGTTTGGGTCCGACACTCAAGCGGTCTTTCATTTGGGTCACTGACGTTTGGGTCCATGATCCAAAGTCTTTGGTTTCCCGCTCTGGACCACAAAGGCGGGACTTGAAATTTTGAATTCCCCACTCCTCCTTCTGGTCCTCCTCGTTTATATATGTAAAACAAAGAGGGAAACCAGATCTCCCAATTCCCTCTTGGTAATTTTCCAAAATTAGGGGATCTTCTCCTCGACCGTTGAAGAGAGCTAGATCTGCGGCGGAAGCAGCAACGGAGGCCTAGCTACCGATGACGGCTCCCTCTGCTACGAGCAGCGGCCTTCCTCTTCTACGAGCGATGACCTTCCTCGGCAACGTCCTTGAAGCTACAAGATGGTTCAAACTCGTTGCTCTGTCAGCTCCCCCGAGGCTCACCCTGGTGGTCGCAGATCTGCAACAGTTGTGCAGAACATCGTGCTGAAGGCGCAAGGTCGGGCTTCTAGATCGAGACGGCATTCGGCACCTTCTTCCCGTCCTATTCGTCAGGTCTGCGGTCTCCTCCCTGTATTGATCGATTGAATTAGATTGCTTCCCCATGCTCTTTGGCTTTCTATAATATTCTTTCATGTTTGGGTGATTGTGGATCTACTGTACCCTATCGCAAGAGTTTGTTAGAAGTCATTTTATTTGAGGTTTGTAGAAATTTGTAGATGAAATTGTTGGAATGCTTCCCCATGCTCTTTGCCTTTGAATATTGTTGTTGCATGCTTGGGTGATTGTGTATATACTGTACCCTATTACAAGAATTTGTTTGAAGTCATTTTACTTGAGGTTTGTAGAAATTTGTAGATGAAATTATTGGACTACTTCCCCATGCTCTTTGCCTTTGAATATTGTTGTTGCATGCTTGGGTGATTATGGATCTTCTGTTCCCTATTGCAAGAGATTGTTCCAAGTCAACTTATTTGAGGTTTGTAGAAATTAAAGGATGAAATTATTATATTGCTTACCCATGTTCTTTGGCTTTCCATATTTTTGTTTCATGCTTGGGTGATGATGGATTGGGTGTGATCGTTCATGTACCGCATTGAACTTAATAGATGAAATTGCTTCTGATTGCTAATGATCTCAACCCTTATCTCTTGTTCTTGTACTTGTTTCAGCGGGCCAAAGGGTCAACATCTGTAGTCGCCCCTGTTCAGACCTGCTCCAAGGTAACAAACTCAACACCTTCTTTGTTTCCGATTGCGAATGATGTCAACCCTTACCTATTGTTCATGTACTTGTTTCAGTGGGCAAAAGGGTCAACGTCTGAAGTCGCTCCTGTTCAGACCTGCTCCAAGGTAACAAACTTAACACCTTTGTTTCTGATTGCGAATGATCTCAACCCTTACCTCTTGTTCTTGTACTTGTTTCAGCGGGCCAAAGGGTCAACATCTGAAGTCGCTCCTGTTCAGATCTGCTCCAAGGTGACAAACTTAACACCTTTGTTTCCTTAGTTCGAATCAATTACAAGGTCCTAATCTAACTTGGGATCCACTGTTGCTAGATGGAAGCTACCAAGTCAATGATGCTTCTTCCCGAACAAATTAAAACAGAGGCAGCCGAGTACTCAAGAATGGGTACCAAATCCTTATGTAGTAGTGTTGATGAAGAGCGAGTTGACGCTCCCAATCAGGATGGGGTACAACTACGACAACAGTTTGTTGCTCACTAGAAAGAGTTATGTAGCTTGAAGAAAAAGACCGAAGAATCAGAATCAACTCTAAAAATGCAGTCGGCTGAGATTAAGACGTTGCAGAAGCTAACCGAAGACAGTGAGGACCTCCTTCGTCTACTGCTTAGCAGTAAAAGATGAAGAGGTTAAGATCATTAGATCAAATCTCCACTTTCTCTTGTGATTATGAACTGGATTTAGCTTTGTTAATCAATGTTCCTTGTGATACTATTATCTTGTAATAGTTTGTGATATGTGATGAACAATATGGTCGTGCTTGATAATAAACAATAGTTTGCTTTATTGTATAAAGAAATATGTGTTGATTACTATTTTGCCTACCAGATCGGAATTATTCAAAAAAAGGATCAGAATTGAAATTAAATCCATTAATACTGATGCATGATTAGTTAATTTTATATTGTCCTTCAGTGGGCTTAGCCCACTTTTGATTGGGCTAAAAGTCATTTTTTTCAAATTAACATGACACAGAAGGCCGCAACAATGTGCGCACTTGTTGGACTCGACCCAACCAAAACGGGCCCACCCTAATCAAATTTCATTTGAAAAAGCTACAATTGGGCCCAACAAAATCTTTTTTGGGCTATATGAACAACGCCAGCCTACAGGAACAGTTTTGGGCTCAACCCAGCTACAAACGGGCCAAATTCGTTTTATGATGCATACGATTTGTCACAATTGGCCTGCCACATTGGATGCCACTTCAGATTCTGTCCAGCGTGGCAAAGCTATAGGAACGAAGTTATGACGCATTGTATAGACGAATTTCCATGCGTCATTAAACTCATGACGCCGGGAAATAAGGTCTCGTCATTAATCGCGGTTTGTGACGCTCGATTAATGACAGAGTGTTTTCGTAACAACCGGCGTCATTAATCGCGGTTTATGATGAGAAACGGCCTTTTTTTTGCGTCACTAGTTGGCGTTTTTCTTGTAGTGTTAGCCTCTAGTGATCTAGCATAAGCAAGCGAAACATCTAGCTTCTCATGCAAAACAGGACAAGAAACGCAAGCATCAAGAAAGGAGGGCCTAGATTTCATCTCATCTAGCTCAACCCTAAGCACATCTAGTTCCTCAACCTTGGAGGCATACTTTTCCTTAAGCACAGTCAAATCACCAAGAAAAGTGGAACAATCAGTGCATTCAGGTTCATCGGTCACAATAGGAGCAGACTTCAGAGAAACTATTTGAGCCCTAGCATGAACAAGCAAAGACTCTAGCTCAACCACCTTCTCCTTAGCCTCTCCAAGCAAAGAACTATACTCCCTCTTTTCCTTCTTGGTCTTTCTAAGCACATCTTCACGGTTGTCAAGCAATTCATTCAACCTAGCATTCTCCGCTACCAAGAAGGCAGGATCATTGTTTACCTCATCCTCGGAGTTGGAGTCTGAGTCATCCTTGTTGCTCTTCTTGCTCCCAGAGCTGTGTGCCATGCCGCAAAAGCCTTGAGCTGCAAAGCACAGGCCGTTGATGTTCTTGCTTGACCGCTTACCCTTGTGTCGGTTCTCTTCTTCATTACTTGAGCTCGATGAAGAGTAGCAGGAGCTTGAGTCGATGTCGCTTGCTCCGGCAAACATCGCACGCTCCTTCTTCTTGTGACAGCCACCCTTCCTCGGCCTCCGCTTGGACTTGTTCTTGCCCTTGTAGTCGTCCCTCCAGCGGTGCTTGTGGTCGGTCCTCAGATGGTGTTGTGCTTGGGCTTGATCTCCATGGCCTCCGGCACTTAGCAATAAAGTGCCTGTGAGCTTCTCCGAGCGTTCTTCCGGTCCGTGTACTTGTGCTCGAACCGGCTGCTCAGCAATACGAGATCCTCCTCGCCCAGCACATCAAACTCCTCATCTGGCATGGACACAAGACAAGACAAAGAGAATTGTCTCGAAGACAGATTAGTGTTAGTCCTTGGTCCAGAAATGAGAGCCAGACTGTGAGGGTCAGTCGGGTTCTCGATCCTTGCTCGCACCCCACGGTCCACTTCGGACGAGTTGAGCTTGGAAAACAGCTCGTCCACTGTGAGGGTCTCATACTTCTCTGACTCCAGAATAGCCTCGACCTTCTCACTCCACACGATACGATCCAGAGAGTGCAGGATGTTCACAGCCCTGTCATGATCATCATACGGGAGTACGGCCACATTAGCTCTCATGTTGTTCACAATCACAATGAACTGCTGGAACATGGTGTCTATGGACTCACCGGGGAGATGAGTGAAGTTCTCGTACTCTCTCCGATCGGTCGCAAACAACCGAACCTGAACCTAAGCGTTCCCAGCGTGAGCATTCTTTAGATGCTCCCAAATCCTACAAGCCAAGTCCTCTGTCTGAAACCGATCGAATTCGGATTGACACAGAGCACGAAACAAGTAGTCGACCGCCTTGTTGTTGGCGTCGTGCATATCTCTCGAACAAGGAGCCAGGAAGTTAACCAGATGAACATAAGTTGTGTTCACCGTAACGTCCCAAAGCAACTGACCCTTGCCGTGAAGGAAAGCAGCCATCCTTATCTGCCACATCTGGTAGTTCTTACCATCAAAGAGTGGAGGACCCAAACCCCGTTCTTGGTATGCCATCTTTGGATCTTAGACTATTTAAAATCACGAACATCCGTAACCGGCTCTGATACCAATTGAAGGACTAATTACGCAACTAGAGAGGGGGAGTGAATTGGAGCTGATAAAAATTCTTCTCCGAAGAGTCGAACTCAACTATGCCCCAAAATCACAATCCCGGATTCCCACACGAACTTACCAAGGTCGCATAGTCACAATGGACCTACCAACCCTACGAGCAAGTCCCAAACCAATCCCAAGCGGAAGCACAACTCACGAAGCAAATGACTTAGTCAAACTGCAGAGCTCCTGGCGGACTATCCGCAAGGTCGGAGCGGAGGGTCTGCAAGTACTCGGCGGACTGTCCAACAGGTGAGCACGGACGGTCCGTATTATCGAATAGAACCTCTAGTACCTCCCCGGAAAATACGAACGGTCCGAGCCGGGGGGACGGTCCGTGACCTGCTCGCGGACAGTTCGCAAACTTCTCGCAACAAAAACCTTACCCTTTCAAGGATCGAGACGTCCTATGTTCATGAATAGCAAGAACACACGACGAACCCTAGATGGTGTGGATAGTCCGCAAGGCTCGTGCGGACAGTCCAACCTCTACACAGACCGCGAACAGCAGCTCAAAAACGCAAGTCAACCCTTACCAGCCTCCCATGGATCTCCCAAACGGCTGAATGGATTGAGACAAGATTTGGGGGAGATGTGAAGCACCCCTAGGGGATGCTATGCCCAAAAGCTTGGAGCCTCAAACCAACTAAATCGCCAGGAATCGATCACGAACCGAGCTCAAGAACAAAGCCAGGGAACCACCCAAAATCCTTGAATCGGAGGCCAAATCCGGAGTTTGAGGGGTCAAGATCAAGCACAAAGATGCACAAGACATCTATCCATGATCCCCACAAAGAAATCCGAACACAAACGCCTCGCAATTGAAGGAACAAGCCGCTCACGAAAATCCAACAAAAATAGGCCGAAAAAGACAAGAAAATCACTCGAGCCACAAGAAGGAAATCGACGCAACCATGAAAGCTTCCATACACTCGGAGATCAGATTCTCTACAAACCGGTGAAGAAAATCTAAGCCTAAAGAGCAGGGAAATGAGAAGCAGTCCAGATGGATGAGTTGCCCTAAAACCCTAGAGCTATATATATGAAGTTCCTCTAGGTTTGGGCAAATGACCAAGCTACCCCTAGAACTTAAAATGAGATACACACCCCTCAGGGGCAATATGGTCAAGTAGCACTCCTCTTCATCGGGTAGTCACGCCTTCGCCACAGTCTGCGTCCTCCCGACACAAGTCGGGTAATCCCGCCGTGTGTCCCCCGGCATCGAAGCTTCTCGACGCGCCCGGATCTAGTCTCCTCCCGCTGAGCCTCCGGCCTTGGTTTTGTGGCTCAACCAAGTAACCCGACGGTTTTGTGGTGAACCGCCGCAAACCCCGTGTGCAGACTCCAGTCATGAGCCGCTACCCTGCACCGGCTCCAGTCGACGACTTCGTCTTGCTTTTCTTGCCACCATGCAGCCCGCTCCTCCTTGTCTCTCCACTCCTCGAAGGCCCTGTAGGGCTAAGACCTTTCGCGCCTGCTCTTCTCCTACACCAACGCAAATCAAGCCACAACCTGCACCTGCAATACTCGGCCTAGAGATAGTCCACACAACGTTATCAATCACTCATCACAGCAAGGAGCGACCATCCACCGGTCCTCGGACGCTCCGGTCCTCATGGGCAAATGACCATGCTACCCCTAGAACTTAAATGGAGATACACACCTCTCAGGGGCACTTTGGTCAAGACTTGGTATTTCTCATCGAGCGGCCACACCTTCACCGCAGCCCGCATCCTCCCGAAGCAAGCCTCCCGTGGTTTTGTGGCTCAACCAAGTAACCTGATAATTTTGTGGTGAACCGCCGCAAACCCGGCGTGCAGACTCCGGTTGTGAGCCGCTATCCTGCACCGGCTCATGTCCACGACTTCGTCTTGCTTTTTTTGCAACCATGCGGCCCGCACTTGATCCCGTTCGGCCACCTGGTCCATCAAGCCAAGCGTACTTGTCTCTCCACTCCTCGGAGGCCCCTACACCAAAGCAAATCAAGGCGCAACCTGCACCTGCAATACTTAGCCAAGAGTCAGTTCACACCATGTTGTCAATCACTCATCACACCGGGGAGAGACCATCCATTGGTCCTCGGACGCTTCGGTCCTCATCGTCGGGCGGAGACGGGATCCGGGCGCGTCGTGAAGCTTCGAAATGGGGGACACACGACGGGATCGCCGAGCTTGCATCGAGAGGACATGGGACTGCGGCAAAGGCGTGTCCGTCCGATGGGAATATCCAAGTCTTAACCATATTGCCATTGAGGGGTGTGTATCTTCTTTTAGTTTGTAAAGGTAGCATGGCCATTTTTCTCCACCGAAGAGATCTCATATACATAGCTCTGGGAGGTGGATGGCAACTTATCCATCTGGACTGCTTCCTAATTCCTTTGCTCATAGGCTAGATTTTTGATGCATTTGTATAGAATCTGACCTTTGGATGTATGGATGAATTCGGAGTGTGATGATTTCCCTGTCCTAGCTCTTTGTGATTTTTGTGTCATTTTCGGGGCTATTTTTGGGTGATTTTCGTTCATCGCTAGTTCATCGATTTGAGGGTGTTTTTCTCCGGTTTTCTTTGAGGGGATCTTGGGTGAGTGCCTTGTGCCTTTTTGTCGATGATCTTGACCCCTCAAATGCCAGGAATCGCCATTGATTCGTGGTTTTCCGTATGAACTCGAGCTCTAGGTTTTCCTCCGTGTGATCCGTGATTCTAGGAGTTGTAGGGAGTTAGAGGTCGAGATTTTGGGGGCATATTCTCTCCTTGATGTGTTCTTCACTTCCCCCAAAGTTTTGTCTCAAGGCTCCAAGTGGTTTGGGAGTTCCAGATTCGAGTAGGAGGGGGTTGACCAGCAGCCATGTTCTAGCTCACACTTTGGACACCTAACGGCCGATTTGTCCTTGCTCCACGGACGGTCCGTCCGCCTAGGGTTCGTCTCGTGTTCTTCACGAGTTCTTATGTCGCGTCATTTGATCCATAAGAGTCAGGTTTTTGAGTTCGAGGAGGTTTGTCGGACGGTCTGTGGCCGATGCTCGGACGATCCATGCTGGATAGACGGTACGTGGGTCCCACACGGATGGTCCGTATAGCTTGGGGTGTTTCTGGTAGTTCGAGGGTGCTTAATATGGATGGTCTGTCCTTGATCCATGGACGGTCCGCCGTATGTGACGGACGGTCCGCGAGGCCTTCACGAACGCTCCATCCCAGGCTGTAAATTTCGCCGAAGTCCTTTGCTTCTTGAGTTGTGCTTCCGATTTGCAAATTGTTTGGACTTGTTCCTAGGGTTGCTACGTCAGTTGTGACTATGTGACCTTGGTAAGTTCGTGTGGGAATCCTTGGTTGTGGTTTTGGGGCTTAGTCAGTTTTCCTTTGGAGAAATTTTTATCGGGTCCCATTCACTCCCCCCTCTATGGTCGCCTAATCAGTCCGTCAATTGGTATTAGAGCCGGTTACGGATCTTCGTGATTCTAACTAGTCTAAGATGCAAATATGGTGTACCAAGAAAGGGGTTCGTGTCCTTCAATGGGAAAAACTACCAATTGTGGCAGACCCGGATGGTATTAGAGCCGGTTACGGATCTCCGGTAAGATCCTTCAATTGGTATTAGAGCCGGTTACGGATGTTCGATGGGAAGAACTACCGAATGTGGCAGACCTGGATGGCTGCGTTTCTCCATGGCAAGGGGCAGTTGCTTTGGGACGTGACGGAAGATACTTCCTATATCTGCCCCACAAACTTCCTTGCCCCAGGATTGAGGGACATGTTCGACGCCAACAACAAGGTTGTCAATTACTTGTTTTGTGCTCTTTGTGCATTCAAATTCGATTGAGTGTTCGGAGAAGAGCTAGCGTGTAAGATTTGGGAGAAGGTTAAGATTGTCCATGCGGGGAACAATCAGGTGAACACTCGCTTGTTTGGGACTTACCAGATGGAGTATGAGAATTTCACTCAAATGCCCGATGAGTCAATTGACACCATGTTTCGGCGATTCACCATGATTGTGAACAACATGAGAGCTAATTTGACCGTGCTTTCGTACGATGACCATGACAGAGCTTTGAAGCTCTTGCACTCGCTTGATCGTACCATGTGGAGCGCAAAGTTTGAGGCCATCATGGAGTCTAGCAACTATGAGATGCTCACTGTGGTTGCGCTCTTCTCCAAGCTTAAGTCCTCTGAGGTTGATCATGGTGTGAGAGACAAGACCGAGAACCTGACTGACCCAAGTCTAGCTCTCGTGTCTAGGTTGAGGTCTAACGCTAACCTGTCTACTAGGTAGTTTTCTTTGTCTGCTCTTGTCTCCATGCCAGATGAGGAGTTTGATGTGATAGGCGAGGAAGATCTCGCGTTGCTGAGCAGGAGGTTCGAGCACATGTACCGGAAGAATGCTCAGAGGATCTCAGGCATGTGCTACAAATGTGGGAAGCACATGCACTTCATCACCGAGTGTTGTGAGGCCATGGAAAACAAGGTCGAGCACAAGCACTGTCCGAGGGCCGAGCATAAGCACCGCTCCAGGAACAACTACAAGAACAAGAACAAGAGCGAACGGAGGCCGAGGAAGAATGGCGGCCACAACAAGAAGACTGAGTGTGCGATGGTCACCGGAGCGAGCGACATTGACTCGAGTTCCTGCTACACTTCATTAAGATCAAGCGATGAAGAAGAAGATGGTGACCAACACAAGGGCAAGCGGTCAAGCATGAACTTCAATGGATTGTGCTTCGCTGCGCAAGGCTTTTGCGGCATGGCACATAGCTCCGGAAGCAAGAGGAGCCGGAAGGACAACTCGGACTCTGACTCCGAAGATGAGGTAAATCTTGACCCCGCCTTCTTGCTAAAGGAGAATGCTAGGTTGAATGCCTTGCTTGACAACTGTGATAATGTGCTTAGAAAGACCAACAAGGAGAAGAGGGAGTATAGGTCTTTTCTAGGAGAGGCTAAGGAGAAGGTTGCTGAACTAGAATCTTTGCTTGTTGATGCTAAAGTTTAGTATGAGTCTTTGAAGTCTGCTCCTATTGTGACCGATGAACCTAAATGCAATGATTGTTCTGTCTTTCTTGGTGATTTAACTGTGCTTAGGGAGAAGTATGCCTCAAAGGTTGAGGAACTAGATGTTGCTAGGGTCGAGCTTGACGAGTTTAAGTCTAGACCTACTTTGTTAGAAGCCTGCAATTATTGCCCTGTTTTGCATGGAAAACTAGATGAATCTCGTGCTCGCATTATTTCACTTGAGGCTACTTTGAAGTCCACTATTGCAACTGCTTGTTCTTGCTGCGAGGTTGTTTCTTTGAAAAATCTTGAGCTTGAAACTGCTTTGGATCACATCTATGAGGACAATGATTACATAAGGAAGTTGTTGGGTTGGTTGAGTGCCCAAGAACCATAGTTGGGCATGAAAATTGCTGAGTTCAAGAGATATGATGGTGAGGGTTTGGGTTACAAGAAAGTGGGTGAGTGTGGTGGTGAGAGTGAAAGAGAGAGGCAGCTCAACTCCACCAAGTGTAACCCCCAACCATGTGAGTAAGAGAAAATCGTGGACATTCTACACTACAAGGAATGTGCCGACTAGTGACGCAAAAAAGGGTGTTTCTCGTCATAAACCGCGATTAATGAAGCCGGTTGTTACGAAAATGCTCTGTCATTAATCATGCGTCACAAACTGCAATTAATGACGAGACCTAATTTCGCGGCGTCATGAATTTAATGACGCGCATAAATTCGTAACACTTGTCGTCATAAACCTTGTTGACACCATTTTTTGGAAAAAACAGGTCAAAAGGAATAAAGAGATGCAGCCGATGAAAAACAGAGTGCAATCGGCCGATTGAAGAAAGAATAGGGCAGTCAACGAGATCCACTGATGATCAGAGGAACTCAACCCTGATAGTGGGCCAGCGGGTCAGAACGATCGACCGATGAATAACTAGAGGATCGGCCGATGGAGGGAAAGAAGGCGGTAATCAAGGAGATGCACCAAAAGGAAAGCATGGTGGAGGCGGGTCAATCTACAATTGACGACGGGTCAAAGAGTCAGTTTAGGGAAGTTTTGACTCCTGCGAGAGTCCTTTTCTATTTTTAGTAGTTTTTTGTCTTTAGATGCAAGTAAATAGTGCCGTGATCGGCTAGGAGTCGGGGTTGTCCTCAGGACATAAATAGCGACCCTGCGTGGTCGGAAAGAGTGTACACACCAATATCAAACAAACCGCCTCCGAGCAAACCCTTTACTTTACTGCATCTACTTTACAGCATCTACCTTTACAGCATCTACTTTTCGGCGACTTCGCCATTGTGTTTTTCCCTTTTCTACAACGCCGTGCTTCGAGTTCGTCGGGCTACATCAACTGATCTCCAGCAAACTTGTGAGTACCGTTTTACCGAATAATCCTAGGCTTTAACCTCCGGGCGCATCGCTGAGGTTTCATCTAGTTCTTTATTCACCCCTTACCGGTATTAGCTAGATCTACAAGTTTTCGTACCAATTCTTGTAGTTTTAGCTATTATCATTATCCTCCGCTCGATCTAGATCCTATCGGCTTCTAACACCGCAGCCGATTCCGACCTACTCGAGCGCTGACGTCACGATCGGCCGATCCAGCCGATCTATCTATCCACGCACCTGCGCTTCGGTCGATCCCGAGCCGGCCGATCCTGCTTTATCTTGTATCGCCCGATTGGCTGTTACACGTGTCACTGAAAGGCCATCGGTTCTCTAGCGGATCCCTAATATTTTCCATTGTCAATCAACAGGTCAGATTGGCTGGCACGCCTCGCTACAGACCGGGGAGTCACGTGTGCTGCGCGCAGAGGTGACATCCTATTTTCGCGTCAACACACTTTTGGCACGCTTGGTGGGACACGAAAAGGTCAACAATGACAAAAACTACGAAGACTGGTCCTCATGAAGTTGATCCAGAGAACGTCCAACCAATCACCAAGGATCAGCTGAAAGATGCAGACAAAGCTGAGCTCGAAGCTCACATGAAGCATTATGAAGAGCTTTGCCTGGCATCATATGGTCAGACTAAAGGTGGAGTCTTCAAGAAGAATCCTTTGCCAACACCTAAGCAAGTCACCTTCTCAGCCGATCCTGAAGGGCTTCAAGACATGATGACCAAAGCGATGCATCAAACAATGATTGATCAATCTAAGGTATTCGCAAACACTATTCAGAATGCCATAATTGATGCACTCAAGCAAGGAGCAGAAGGAGGATATCTGGGGCCTACATATTTTCAACCAAGGCGAACTCCTCCAATGTTCCAGCAAGATCAATTGGCTACACCGCCGATTGATGACTCAACAGTGAAGGTTACACCATCTCCACAAGCTGCTACTGGTTCTTCATCGGACGTCCAGCCGATTCAGAATCAAAGTGGTGATGGAAAAGCTAAAGACACTGCCGTCACAACGCCAACGCAATCCAATGTACAGGATCAGGTGCTTCCAGTGCAGAATCAGCAAAAATATCCTGCGATGAGAGATCAAGATGGAAGGCTTGCAGGATGGGATTTGCCTCGTGATCATTTTGAGACTGATATCTCAAATTTTCTTGGGCCTCAGCCTAAAGAAGTTCCGGAAGTGAAGTACCCGCAATCTTACCAAGCCATGTTTGGAGGTACTCCAGAGACTGTGCACATGAATGGGGATGGAGTTGAATTCGTCTACTTCAATCATGGGAGCAAGAACTTTGAGAGAGTCAAGATTAACCCAGCCCATGCTCATATGGTCATACCAACAGAGAAAAGGGCTCCTATTCCACCTCAGAGGCCAAATCCCACTCCACCTCAGAGATCGGCTCAACAGCCGATACTCGGGATGCCTGTGCAAACTGCTCCATTACAGCAGCCAATGCTAGGGATGCCTGTGCAGACTGCCCCACTTCAACAGTCAACGACAATGCAGGTTGTCGTAACCCCGGCTAATACAGTGGCTCATACAAGATCATCGCCTCAGCAGCCGATCAACCAAGGAGTAACAGGACAGCCAGTATTTCCACAAGTGGATTCTGCACAACTACTGCAAACACTTCTAAATCAATTGGCTATCTCAAGCCAATCGAATTTGCAGCAGCCAACTCCATCGGTTGGTCAGCCGATCGAACAGACTCCATCTGTTTCGAATGTGCAAGGTTCTTCTGGGACAGGGGCATCAACAGTACCAAATCCACAGCCAAGAATCTTAGAAGAACGGCCTCCAAAAACTCCAGCTGAGATACAAGCAATTGAGAAAGTGTCTGCTGAATTGAAGTCTCATGTGAAGCAGGAGTTTATCGACCACTTCTCGGAGATGCTACTGAAACAATATGGGATAAAGCCCAAGCAGTAGTCTTGCATGTACAGGATACCGTATCCCTCTGGCTATGATCAAATACCATTCCCACTAAGATTTAAAGTGCCAGACTTCACCAAGTTCTCTGGGCAAGATGAAACATCCACTATGGAGCATATCACTCGATTTATCATCCAATGCGGAGAAGCTGGGAATGTTGATGCACTAAGGATACGTCTTTTCTCTTCATCTCTGTCAGGGCCAGCATTTTCATGGTTCACATCATTGCCAGCTAACTCTATCATCAAGTGGTCCGATTTGGAACAGCAGTTCCATAACTACTTCTTCTCTGTCATCCATGAGATGAAAATCACTGATCTAACCAGGCTCAAGCAAAGGAACGATGAAACAGTAGCTGGATTCGTTCAAAGATTCAGAGAGGTCAGAAACAAGTGCTACAGTCTGAATCTGGGAGACAAACAATTGGCTGAGCTAGCTTTCCAGGGTCTCTTGCCGACCTTGAGGGAGAAATATGCGTCACATGACTTCGAGAGCCTCAGTCAGTTGGTCAGTCGGATGAGTCAGGAAACTGCAAAGTCCTATGAGCCTAGAAGAAACTTTCAGAAGAAGGTGTCTTATGTGGATTACTCTGACTCAGAAGATGAAGACAATATGATAGGGCTCGCAGAGTGGGTCAAAGGCAAGAAGACAGTGTCCTGTCCCTTTGGCAAGAAGGAGCCTGAGAAATTTGGCTTTGATATCACTAAGGCCGATAAGATATTTGATCTGTTGCTTCAGCAAGGGCAGATTAAACTGTCCCAGTTCCATACCATACCATCTGCAGAGGAGCTGAAGAGGATGAAGTATTGCAAGTGGCACAATGCAACTTCGCACGATACCAATGATTGCAAGATCTTCAGACAACAGATCCAATCAGCTATTGAGCAAGGAAGGCTTAAATTTGAAACTCCTGCCAAAGCTAAGAAGCCAATGAAGATTGATCAGCACCCCTTCCCAACTAACACAGTTGAGGTGTCTAGCAAAGGCACGTCACAAGTTAAGTTGCTGACATCTGATTCGGCTCAAAATAAAGGAGCCATTGATCCCAGAGTACAAGTAACCACTGCTGATGTCAAAGGGAAAGGGTTACTACTTGAAGAGGGAGACTCAAAGCCACGCCGACCAGTCACATCCTAGATGCTGATCAACAAGTTCCAGCGTCGACAAGAGAAAGGCAAGAGGAAGGGAAGAGTGGGCACGGCGTAATGAGGGACATTGGAGATGTCCGTTCTTCAAGTACTGCTGGGAAGAAGGAATCAAGCTACCGACGGCAGAAAACTGTCCAGAGTGCAATGGGGCTTACAACAATAGTAACTCATCCAAAAGGGTTTGCTTTAATGACAGAAGACCTTCAGCCGGGGATCAACGTGAATTCAGCAATCAACGGGTCTCAGTCCATGATCGGCTGGGGGGCAAAGCCAGCGTCCACGATCGGCTGGGGGGCAAGGCCAGTGTTCATGATCGGCTGGGTGGCCGAGTCAATGAAAAGTCAAACAATCAGCTGGAAGAGATGGCCGATACTCTTGTCCCTGACGAAGATATCATGTGTTGAGCTCCTGAACGTCGACGCACGCTACAACTGGATGATGAAGGGTCAAGCCAAACACGTAAGAAACCCAATCCACAATGGTGTCCAGATGGTTTGACCAAGTCCTAGAAGAGAAGAGTCCAGCACCTACGTCATCTAGAACAGCATGAAGAAGCAGAGAGACACGTGTTGGACAAGAAGAAGGTGCGGTCCAAGGTTTGGCGCCCAAAGCCTAAGGCCGATGAAGTAAAGGATGACAAACCACACGCTGATATAAATATGGTCGTCTTCCTACCAAAAGAGTTCATGGCTCCAATTGATTCGGATCTATCCGATGAAGAACTTGGCATGGCTCAATTGACACTGGAACCTAGACAAGCCATCTTTGAGAAGCCAGATGATGAGAAGAGACAACACTTGAAGGCTTTGTTTCTCAAAGGATTTGTCAATGGCAAACCGGTCACCAGGATGCTAGTGGATGGAGGAGCGGCAGTCAACCTGATGCCATACACAATGCTGCGCGAGATTGGGAAATCTGATGAAGATTTGACCCAAACCGACATGATGTTGGTGGATTTCGAAGGCAACGTCTCTCCAGCTCAAGGAGCAATCTGCGTGTAGCTCACCATTGGCAGTAAGACCCTTCCGACCGCTTTCTTTGTCATTAAAGGGAGGGGATCTTATAATATACTGCTGGGTCGGGATTGGATACATGCCAATTGTTGCATAACATCTACAATGCATCAATGCATCATCCAATGGATCGGAGATTCAGTGGAAGTGGTTCAAGGAGAAACCTCCTTGACAGTAGCAGCTATAGAAGCACAAGGATGGACTTATGATCAAGTGAGCTACATTTCTGGAAAAGCCTGGGATACCAAGTATCTCAGAGTGTCCAATTTTGGACTAAAGCCGGTTCAAGCAGTCGGCTTTGATGATGAGGCTTAACGGATCAATTCGTTGAAGACGAAAAGAAGCTCGGGCTTGGAATCACAGCAGCCGATGGATTGGTCGCCCAAATATATCAACAGTTCTACAAGCCGATTGTCTTATCGTGCCCATCGGCCGATTGAGTTTTCGAGCTACAGCCGATTGCAAATGTAATCGTAGAATAGCCGATATCTGTAAAGAATCGCCTTTAATACAAAAAATGTAAAACCGATTAATATATTCGGTTATAGCCGATACATGTATCGCCTTCAGAACAAAGTGAATATAATTTTCATTTCCTTTGTCTTGGAATACAGCAATGATATTGCAACTCAGATCTACGGATTACATGTGTTCTCGAAAGATTACAAGGGGTGCATTGTCCTAACTCCCAGTGTGATGAGGATATTGAATCGATGAATGGGAGAAAGACACACGCGAAGAGGAAACGGAAGATTAAGATCTTCACCCGATTCTGCAATCTTCCGCCGAAAGGAGCCCGAGTTGATGACCAAGATGCCGTTCCTTCGGCACACTCTTCCTCTGATAAATATGTAGCGAGACACCCTACATGTGTTCTTTCCCCAAAGCCAGATCCTCACAAGGATTCTTCTAGCTATGGTGCCTCCTGGTTTTTTTAGAAGGAGGCAAAGAAGAAGAGGGGCCGCTACACTACTTCACAAGAATTCTTCTAGCTATGAAGGAGAGAAGGAAGAAAAGGGCAATCATACAACAAGAGTTTGTAATCTATCTGAGTTGGTTGCGCCATGGCCGATGAATGAATTTCCTCATCGAGCTTCAGGCCTATTTATAGCCTCAAGATGCAGAAAGGATAACCACAAGAGGGAATTGAAAAAGGGAAAATGAAGAGCATCCGATGCAGTCAAGGCGAGAACAGTTTCCCCGTGAAAGTCTCAGACTGGACAGTGGGCAGGCATGCAGTGATACGTTTCCCAAAAAATCAGGAGTTGGCTTTGAAAGAGTATTGAATAATGATGTGTGGCCCTACTCTATACTCCAGAAGAAGAGACCATCAAGATTCCCCTCTCTCTAAATTTCCAGCAACGACGACAAGCTTTGATGCATCATTAGGATACAAGAAATCTTCAAAGAGAAACTTGTCAAGGAGTGGAAATAACTGCATTTTCCTGAAGGCACTCTCACAGAGGCTTGCCTCTTATTCCTAATAGAAGGCTAGTCTGGTTCATAGTCAGAAAATTATAATGCTGCATAAGGAGTGGGCTACCATTTTATAACAGAGAAGTCGAACCAGACCATAAAAGGAGCATCTATAAATATGGGTGAGAATTCATCATCAGAAAGTGGTACATTAAATCAAGTGTCAATCAAGAGGAGGTGATTTTCATTCATAAAAGGCCGATCGCATCGGTTGATAGTACATCAGAGTTTAAAGGAGGCTCTTGGCCTTGTCTAACTCTACCCTGGTTTGGGCTATTTCTTCACCTACATGGTCCAGTTCTTGAAGAAGAGCTGTCCTCCTGGCTTCAAGGACCTCCAAATTCTCCTCCTTGTTGGCAATCACCAGACGGAGACCACGTTCTTATCTAGATGGGTGGTTTGGCCGATTTGCACCAAAGGCGTTAATGTTCGAAACAATCTTCTCCACATTATCACGATTTGGAGACTGAGAAAGGGAAAGACGTCAGGAAAAGAGATCGTGAAAACAAGGAAAAGAAAGAAGAAACCAACCTGATTCACGGAAGAGGAGGAAGAAGGAGAAGTCATCGCAAAAGGAAGATGATAGTTCCAAAAGACTAAAAGAGGCTAGCTATATATAAAAACCGATTGAAACATTCGGTCAAAGCATTCAATGCGAAACGTTGGAAGTTGGCCAGTAAAGGCCAATCGCAGCTTACAAAATTACAAGTAAAGTTTAAACTATGCCTAAAAAATGGATGGCATTGATGAGATCCAGGCGTAGCTGGTCAACCGCTTCTATCTCCTGACGATCGGCATCGACCGAACCAGGAATCGGCTGTTCTTGTCCACGTAGAACTTGAGCTTGGCGTGCAACAGAATCCCTCTGTTCTTGCATGGCAGCAATGGTGCCTGGAAGAACTGTGAGCTTCTGTTCTTCAGTTTTTAAGTCCTGATCAATTTGACTGAGTTATTTCATAAGATCAGCACGACACCTCTTCAAACGGTCAATACTGTTGACGATGCTAGAGCGAGAAGAAGCCAGAACATCAATTCTATTGTCTAGATCGGCCATACTGCTATCCAGTTTCTCTCTGTCCTGAGTAAGTTGCTCTGGGCGTCTTCTTTCTTCCAGCCGATCTTGGGCTTCCTGGACTACGAGCTACCGGTTCTCAATGAAAGTGACTTGGAGCATCTTCGCTTTAAGTTCTCTGGGCAGCTGACCCTGAATCTGTTTAAAGATGGCTCTGATCGGCTCGGCATCTGGTACAAGTTGACCAATATCCTGATTTAGCAATGGCAACACCTCGGTCAGCTTGGCCTTCACTTCATCTGGGAGAATAACTGCCAATGTGCCCTGAACAAAAGGCAAGTTTGTTAAAAAACCTGCAGAAAAGGCGAAAGAGCTAAAGATGTGAAGAAATCAGGAAGTTTACCTCTACAGTGGAAGGTGTTGCTCGAATCTGGGCAGTCGGATTTCCAACCGATGATGATTCAGGGACTTCAACGATCGGTAACTGTGGTTGATTATGAACCTCAGATAATATATTGACAGTATCCTGGAACAAAGACAGAGAGTTAGAAGATGAAAGTGATAAAGAAACAACCGACGGAGATTGTACCTCAGCTGGTTGAAGATCGGCTTGTTCAAAAAGATGCTGAGGCTGACCAATAGGAGCATCTGAGACATTGACTCTTTGAGGATCAGGTTGTTCAATCAAGACTTCATCAATTGGATTCTCCATGGCTTTATCCGACTTAGGTTGTTCAGATGACTCAATCAAGATATCATCGGCTGGGACTTCTTGAATTGGCTCCAATATTGGACCTCTATCAGAATCAGTGACATTGGACTGTCCTGATCATCCAATTAATCCTGAAGACTGTGCAAAGGAATGGATTAATGAAAAATACAAAAAGAAAAGGGATGAATTGAGCAAAAGACATACCTCAAAAGCACCTGCCAGTTTTTCAGCTAAGTCGGGGATGTCAACAACCGTAGAGTCAGTCTTCTTCTTCTTTCTGTGAGCAAGAGCTTTACGAGGCATATCTTTCCTTTTGAGGGTTGACAGAAGCAAACTGTCCGGAGAAGGATTGATCTTGGGGCCTTGCATGACTGAAGAGATTGAAGGGGCATTATAGCCAATATATGGAGTTCGTCTTGGTGGCCAATAATAAATCGGATTGCCACTTCTGCTAGTAGCAGGGGGCTCAGTGGTTTCAGGCTGAAAAGGAAAGGGAAACAAATCAGCATACTAATCAGAATATGTTGAAAAATACACAAGGCAGTCGAGAAAAATACCTCATCAGCCGATGCCACATAATCAGGATCCAGCTTTTCACAGTAAATCTTTGGGGATACACAGAAGAGATGATCATACCATTCTGCCCACCAGATATTGAAAAGAGGAGAAGAAAAGCTAGAAAACTTCCAGGAATCAAGATCAATGGTGGCAGAATCAGGAACTCAGTCCAGGAGACGCCGGTAATGCATATTATCAGGAATAATTTCCCATGGCTTGATCAAATCAGAGAAATAGAGACCAATCGGTAACTGACCAAACCCCAACTGACGAGCACTCGTTGAGGGGTTATAAAATTCATAAGTAGCCGATTGATCTTTGCCAAAGACGCAAGCAGGAAGAAGCCCTGGTTTGATTATTTCTACAAAGGCAATCCTGTTCTCATCATCTCTATGAATATCATCAAAGCTGAACAAAGTCTCAAAGTTGTTATCATCGTCTCTATACGCAAACCAGATGATGGATCCTGGGTTGAAGCCAAGATAAAAGCTCCTAAAATGTTCTGCTATGTGGGATGGAGTCTTCTTATGTCCGGGAAACATAGAAACAGCTTCTCCAAAGTTCATGCATCGGCGTTTGACGATTGGAACGCCATCTGGTTGGTCTCCCGGAAAACGCATGTTAAAAATATCTTGCTCCAGTTTATCTCGAAGGTAAAGATTCAACCACATGTTGATAAACCACCAAGGACCCCTTGGGGTACCTATTGGGGAATTGGTTGACAAGCTGACAGCCACTTGATGAAGAAGATTGTACACAACCCCTAAAAGGTATTTGCTAAGAGGGATGGAGGAACCAATGGCCAATTGTTCAGCCACAATCTGACAATTAGAAGTGGGGCCAAAAGATTTTCCGCAAAAGACGAACTTTTCAAGCCACATGTTCAGAAAGGCCACATGTTCTCTGTCACTAACGGTACCATCCTTCATATGCTCAACGATATATCCAGCCCAGCCACCCACATTTTTAGTCTTCAAACGATGGGAAGGTTTGGCGTCACAATAATTGAAAAGGGTGTCTGAAGAAGATATGTCCAAGCCAGTCAACAAAAGTACATCAGCCAAAGTTGGGGCCATCGGCCCATGGCCAAATAAGAAGGCATTGAGCGCATCAGACCAAAAATAAGAGGCAGCTATTAGGAGAGATTCGTTCTGGGACATATCAGATAGAGACAGGGTAATACATTGATTGATCTTATACTCCTCCCAGAGACCTCTGTTTTTAGCAGATACCCTACGGTACCAATTTCCCCACCCTTTGACATAACCTGTCCAAGACCTAAAGCAACCGTCCCAATCAGTCAAGTTCAGAGAAGCATGCTTGAAAGGAATTCGGCCGGTTTCAAGGTTGATCATCTCGGTGGGGTCAGTATCACCCATTGGTCCAAGGAAGGTGAGCCCGGGCTTATCGTCAACAGGAATGGTGAGATGGGATCTAAGTTCCTGGAGAGATGGATAAATCTAGGCTTCAGGCAAAGAGGGACAGCGGTATTTAAAGACAGATAAAAGCGAAAGATTGAGAGAAATACCGGGGGAACTGAAGAAAGAGACGCCTTCGGAGGTGTAGAAGCAGAGCTAGAACCTCCAGCGGAGCTTGAGGACGCCATGGATCAGCAGAAGCTTTGGAGCTTAGGGTTCGTCGCTTGAAAGCTCGAACTGATGGAACAACAAGATTTGAGGGAAAAGAGAGAACCAGGGCGGCTGTATTTATGACCTCTGAAGATTTGTTGGGATTCCGCGGCCGACTTCGAATCAAGGGAGATAACGGATTCGAGGAAATTTCGGAGCAAAAGAGATTATTTACTCCGAAACTGGGGGGCATGTGTTGACACCATTTTTTGGAAAAAACAAGTCAAAAGGAATAAAGAGAAGCAACCGATGAAAAACAGAGTGCAATTGGCCGATTGAAGAAAGAATAGGGCAGTCAACGAGATCCGCCGATGGTCAGAGAAACTCAACCCTGATAATTGGCCAGCGGGTCAGAACCATCGACCGATGAATAACTAGAGGATCGGCCGATGGAGGGAAAGAAGGCAGTAATCAAGGAGATGCGCCAAAAGGAAAGCATGGTGGAGGCGGGTCAATCTACAATTGACGACGGGTCAAAGAGTCAGTTTAGGGAAGTTTTGACTCCTGCAAGAGTCCTTTTCTGTTTTTAGTAGTTTTTTGTCTTTAGATGCAAGTAAGCAGTGCCGTGATCAGGTAGGAGTCGGGGTTGTCCTCAGGACATAAATAGCGACCCTGCGTGGTCGAAAAGAGTGTACACACCAATATCAAACAAACCGCCTCCGGGCAAACCCTTTACTTTACTGCATCGACTTTACAGCATCTACCTTTACAACATCTACTTTTCAGCGACTTCGCCATTGCGTTTTTTCCCTTTTCTACAACGCCGTGCTTCGAGTTCGTCGGGCTACATCAACTGATCTCCGACAAACTTGTGAGTACCGTTTTACCGAATAATCCTAGGCTTTAACCTCCGGGCGCATCGCTGAGGTTTCGTCTAGTTCTTTATTCACCCCTTACCAGTATTAGCTAGATCTACAAGTTTTCATACCAATTCTTGTAGTTTTAGTTATTATCATTATCCTCCGCTCGATCTAGATCCTATCGGCTTCTAACACCGCAGCCGATTCCGACCTACTCGAGCGCTGACGTCACGATCAGCCGATCCAGCTGATCTATCTATACACGCACCTACGCTTCGGTCGCTCCCGAGCCGGCCGATCCTGCTTTATCTTGTATCGGCCGATTGGCTGGTACACGTGTCGCTGAAAGGCCATCGGTTCTCTAGCCGATCCCTAATATTTTCCATTGTCAATCAACAGGTTAGATTGGCTGGCACGCCTCGCTACAGATCGGGGAGTCACGTGTGCTGCGCGCGGAGGTGACGTCCTATTTTTGCGTCAACAAACCTGTTTCGGTGGTAGCGCCACGTCGGACAGAGATCCATCGTGGCTCCAATGTGGCAGGGGGTTATGACGATTTCGGTTCGTCACAAATTGAGGCTCGGTCCTTGTAAGAGCCTTTGTGCGCCTAATATTGTTGGGCCAATTTTAGCCCGTTTCAGGTTTTTGTGTTATTTTTTTTGGCCATTCCCTAAATGTTTGTTGCACGCTATATTGGGCTATTTTATTTTGGGCCCTAGTCAATCTAACGAACTTGGCCAATATTGCATTATGCAGGGACATTTGATTTTGGGCAATTATCCCCAAGGCCTTTCCTGGGCCTCGGCCCATATTGGATTTTTTTTTGAGATCAGCCCATATTGCATTTCACAGGGCGATGTATACTATTCTGGCTGCTGATCACCAACACATAATCAGACAACAAAACAGAACATTTCCCAGTTTCGTATACTTCACACCACATTCAGAGAATAGTTCAACGAGTACAATTGTGCAACATACATTAAGTTAGCATCATATCGAATCAATGTACAACAAGCCATCAACAACACAAGTTCAGTTCAGAGGAGGTTAAACCTGGCTGAAATTTATCAAGCCTTGGATCAGATTATGCATGTCATTTGTGCTCTTCTTCTAAGCTTCAAGCGCTTCTGTTTGAGACTTCAATGTTGTCTCCTGTTGTTGAGCCTTCAATCTCAGTTCGCCCATCTCGGCCTCCTGTTCAACAATCTTTTGCCACAGTTGTGCCCCCTCTTGCTTCTCATTGTCAAGTCCAGCTCGTATTTCCTAAACCTGAAGTGTAGTAGTAACCCTAGCCTTTTTCATGGAGGGTGGGCAAATGCCAGCAACCTCCCGAAAAGTCCAAGATTGGACAACTTCCGTCACTGCTTCAGCAGCAGTCTTTCTTGGTTTGTTCAATGCGAGCCTAAAAAAGGAAATAAAATGAAAGGTTTAAAATAAAATATTGACACATGTTTCTAGTATTGTTGCAAAGAAGAATGCAAAAGCAGACAAATACTTACAATGGCTGCCTGTACTGGATCGGTGAAGCCATTCTTGCTGCAGTGGAAGGACTTGAAATAATCAAGTGGACTTAGCCCTTCTCCTTCAGTAGTATACTTCTGCCTCTAAATATGTTTCGAAAACAGGCATAATTATTAAAGTGCTAGCATTGTAAAATGGTTCATGAAATGAACTACACAGCAAAAACATGACTCGTTCATCTACTTACCACAAGATTAGCTTCTAGAACGTAGCTTCAAGATCCCGTGCGCTGATGGTACATGACCTTTCCTCGATTACCGGTGTTTGTACTACACCTCGCCTTTACAATAATAAGAACTCATTTAAGAAATAAGAACAATATATAAGTACATGGAAATGTGGTAGTGGCAAGTTGAAGTTATATCATACCCTGTGCTTAGGGGAAGACCTCATGTTAACCAGTGCCTTCCATTGGGCGGCGGTCAGATTGGTCACAGGAGATTTAGCTGGAACTACATTTGCTGGAACAACATTGAAGTACTTTTGCTTCAGGTGATACCTCACCTGTCTCTGCATCAGCTTCAGCATGTCACTGCATGGCACCCTTACAGGCTCACTAGTGGTGTCAATGTCGAATTGCCCCTAGCACAACACAATTATCAGAAAAATGGATGACAGGATGGATGCAAAGAACTATGGTAGTAGATGAGTGGACATATGCACACCACTAGTTTGCCCATGTAGTTCTTGAGATGGTCTTCGGTATTTTCACCATCTTGTTGGTTCTTCTTTGTCTTCTAGTCCTTCCAGCAAGGAAGGATCGGTATGTGCCCACGCACCATGATCCCACCTTCTGATGGAAACTTTGCAGCTTGCAATGGTGCCTCTAAGCGTTTGAGGCCTTCTTGAATGTGTATAGGGATCTTCCCATTTAAGCCTCCGCTAATCCGGTCCAGATCTCTGCCCAATCTTCTTGAATCCTATGGCCCCCGTTGTGCTCAAGAAGGGTGTGCATCACCTAACAAGTTTGTTACATCCATACAAGTTAATAATTATTTCGTTGATAATTAGGACATTCGAATATGAGATCAAATGACTTGCCTTCAGCAGTCGTCATGTCAATGATGTTCTCATCGTGGGTTGCTGTTGCTTGGCCTTCAGTGGTCAATTCTTGTGTATCAGGAGTTGTCCCACTCCCATCAGCTAAAGCCAATTCCCTTGCATTGGTCCTAGTCTGTCTACGAAGCATTCTGGTAGGGTCATCTAGTGCCCTAATTCTCTTGGTCCCTCTTCCTCCACTGGCAGGATTGCTATGAGTGACCTGATTACACAAAATTCAACAAAAAAAGTGAAGATAAGAAGAAATCCTGCATAACTAATACATGAAATGAGTTCATGATAAGATTACCTCTTGTTGACATGTCTCTGGGTCAGATTCATGTTCATCAGATAGGTTGTACTCCGGATCCGGATCTTGTATTCTTGTATCATTGGTACCCTTTCTGCTTGGTCAGTCAGGTGGTAAAAGTGATTTAATTTTATCAAGGCCAAGCGTAAAGGAGAATGTGTGATTCCTCAAGACATTAATGTCCCTCTGCCACTCATAATCGCAACGCTCGTCTACTTTTGTTAGGAAAGCAGAGAAACTTCTGTAAGGTTGGCCTACCACTGTAAATAAAACTACATCTAAACACTTCTATAAGAACCAGTAGGATGTTCCTAGCCGAAACAAGATCCTAAAAAGGAAGTTCCTAGTCAAAACAGGATCCTGAGAAGAACAAGTGTAGACATGGGATCTGTCAGATCTAAAAACTTCTATAAGAACTAGTAGGATGTTCCTAGCCGAAACAAGATCCTGAAAAGGATGTTCCTGGTCAAAACAAGATCCTGAGAACAACTAGTGTAGACATGGAATCTGTCAGATCACCAATATACCCTTTCATTATAGTGCTGACTTAAACGGGGTGCACTGGGAAGGGGGAAAAGGACATTTAACATCTGCTTTGCTCGGGCGTCCGAACTTCCGAATATTTGAATAGTGTGCCAGTTTGTTCTGGGGCTGGTCAGCGCTATATACTGTCGGCAAAGGATGTTTCTCTTATCAAGATACTGGTACAAAGGTATTCTGTTGTTAGGAACTACTCATTTCGTTTATGTACTTCTCCCCTTAAATTGATCATGAGCACGTCAAGTTGCATACTGCTCGATCATGCCCACATTGGAGATCAACACATCCCTTCCTTTGTCGATTTGATTCGCTTAGTACTACAATACTATGAGCATGTCACATTGCATACTCCTCGATCATGCCCACATTGGAGATCAACACATCCCTTCCTTCGTCGATTCGATTCGCTTAGTACTACAAGATTATGAGCACGTCACGTTGCATACTCCTCGATCATGCCCACATTGGAGATCAACACATACCTTCATTCGTCGATTCGTTTTGCTTAGTTCTACATGATCATGAGCACGTCACGTTGCATACTGCTCGATCATGCCCACATTGGAGATCAACACATCCCTTCCTTCGTCGATTCGATTTGCTTAGTACACAAGATTATGAGCACATCACGTTGCATATTCTTCAATCATGCCCACATTGGAGATCAACACATCCCTTCCTTCGTCGATTCGATTCGCTTAGTACTAAAAGATTATGAGCACGTTACATACTCAACAATCATGCCCACATTGGAGATCAACACATCCCTTCCTTCGTTGATTCGATTTGCTTAGAACTACAAGATTATGAGCACGTCACATTACATACTCCTCGATCATGCCCACATTGGAGATCAACACATCCCTTCCTTCGTCGATTCGATTCGCTTAGTACTACAAGATTATGATCGTGTCACATTGCATACTCCTCGATCATGCCCACATTGGAGATCAACACATCCCTTCCTTCATCGATTCGATTCGCTTAGTACTATAAGATTATGAGCACGTCACATTGCATACTCCTCAATCATGCCCACATTGGAGATCAACACATCCCTTCTTTCGTCGATTCGATTCTCTTAGTACTACATGATCATGAGCACGTCACGTTGCATACTCCTCGATCATGCCAACAGTGGAGATCAGCACATCCCTTCCTTCATCGATTCAATTCTCTTAGTACTACATGATTATGAGCACGTCACGTTTCATACTCCTCGATCATGCCACATTGGAGATCAACACATCCCTTCCTTCGTCGATTCGATTCGCCTAGTACTACAAGGTTATGAGCACGTCACGTTGCATACTCCTCGATCATGCCCACATTGGAGATCAACACATCCCTTCCTTCATCGATTCGATTCTCTTAGTACGACATGATCATGAGCATGTCACGTTGCATACTCCTCGATCATGCCCACAGTAGAGATCAACACATCCCTTCCTTCGTCGATTTGATTCGCTTAGTACTACAAGATTATGAGCATGTCATATTGCATACTTCTCGATCATGTCCACATTGGAGATCAACACATCCCTTCCTCTCATCAAACATCGGTACGGTGACATGATTCAAGGATTACATAAAAAATTACAAACAAAAGCATGCGTAGGGAGTGTTGGGTTCATTTTATGCATAGCACGACTCATGCATTGCGTGATGTCGAGGCCGTAGAACTCTCTGGTATGGGTGTAGGATTCCTACATTGATGGTTGGTTCGCACACGTGATGAAAAATGTATTGTTCAACTCGAATACAACAATCAAATGGCATCAATGGCTATAAAAGTAATGATTAACATTCTACCCCTTTTTCGTCGGTGTTCGAAGGAGCCGATATAACAGGATTGTGAAGAGGGTCATCAGGAGCTGGAGCAGGAGTAGGAGTAGGAGAGCCTTCTGAGGTAGCAGGAGCAGGAGCAGGAGAGACTTCTGAGGTAGCAGGAGCTGGAGCAGGATCAACTGCAGGAGAGCCTTCTGAGGTAGCTACAGCAAGATCTTCCGGAACTTGCAAAATAGAGTGACTAGGATGTTCTACACTATTAACGGTAGAGATAGCACGACCATCCGGATCATTTGTTGTTGCCGCCAAAGGATCTTCCTTGTTCTGTTCCTCTGATGCGGTATCAGATAAAACCTTGAGCATTGATGCATTTGCTTCCTTTTCTTCCTTGGAATCCTTTTCTGTCATTCATTGTGAACCAATTGCTAAACTGTGAGGCAGCTCAGAGACTTCAGATGATTTACTGAAGTTAGCACGAGGCATGAGTTGCAAGGGAGTCTGACCAATAGGTGTGAGTAGAGTGGGCGGTGGTGGTAAGCCGTTAACTTGGTGAAGGTGACTGAGTGAAGCATTCAGAAAATTCTCCATAGTGCGCTGTTACTGTGTTACCATTTGTACTATCTGCTCTGAGTGTGCATGGTTTAACTCCTGCTGTTGTGCCATCCTCTTCTCCATCATTGGCTGGAACTTGGTCTGCTCGCACTGATTTTCAAGGATCAGTTTCAGAAAGAAGAAAGAGTCCATTGGCTCACTGGTTGTTGCTGGAGTGACTGGAACTGTTTCTGTTTTTGTAGTGGGTAGCGATGCACCATCATGTACTTGGAGATATCTCACTGGAGATGCCTCATTGTCTTCGTTGTCTGAGGAACAAATGTCATCAGGAGATGGCTCAATTGCAGCCCTTAGACCACGATGTCTGTCTCCTGGTCTCGCAGGCCTATATTCCTTGAAATGCGTCTTGGACTCCATGTAGTCGGGACGCTAATTTTTGGGTCCAGTTTGCACCCTTTCCCCGTCTTCGTCTACTCTGGTAACACAACTCAAGATGAAGGAGATCCAGTGAGCATACGACATATGTCAGGCCACGATCAACCTATCAAGGATAACATCTTCAATCTCACATAAAATGAAGTCCATGATGTCCAAGGGCCGACCAGTCATGATGTGGAGGAGAAGCCACTGCTGAAGACTAGTGATGGACTCTGCATTTCCAATCTGTAGTAACAATGTCTTCCATAGTGCCCGGTGAACCACATTTGCCTTAGGGGTAAGCATGTCAGGCGTGCGATATGCTCGCCTACCTATGAACGACTCAACAAAAAGTCCGAGCAAACTAAGTTGAGGTGGTTCACGATCCCCGTAGACAAATACTATGTAGGGATGGCTTAAACTCGTACTTTCCTGATTCACAATCCATCAATCCAAGAGTGACAACAATATGGTGTCAGAAAAGAGTATACTAGTGTCACTGAAACATGAACATGATGTACTCCCTAGTCTCAGCAATGTACACAATAGCATAAAAAATTGTCACTCGATTCTTCAAAAGCTGCCCCACAAACGCCTCCGTCTGATGATTCCTCTTCTTAGCCTCCACTCGCTTCCTCTTCTTGGCCGCTAATCGCTTCTTCTCAATGGCCCCCCACGTCTCCACCTCATCCTCATCCTCATCCTCGTCCACTTCCTCTTCCTCTTCGTCTTCCTCTTCATCTTCTTCGACGTAGTCGTACTCGTCCTCGTTGTTCTTCCTCTCCTGCCTTTCCATGTCTTCTACATCAGATTCACTCAAGGAGGGCTCGAATGGCTTGCATGCGCTTGGTTGGGGGGAGTTGGGTGGTGTCCCGATGGAGGAGGGGTCGGAAGGGAAGGGTGAGGTGGGCAGTCAAATCAGAGAAGAAGGCATGGTGGTTGTGGTTTTCTGGAGGAAGAGAGTTTGAGACAAAGTGGAGGGAGTTAGGAGAGTTCGGTATATTAATAGATCTCAGTTTCAGGGAAAGGCGGGGTGTCTCTTTGGGAGTTGTATCACGCTAATGCAAGGAGGTGCCTCGATCCCTAATAATATAACGGTCTTTTGCAAAGGAAAGAACTATGTAAATTTGTAATTTTAGTGAATTTGGAGCAAACTATATTTAGAAGCAGTTCAACATACAGTGCTGAATTGTTTCACTACCATTAAATTGGATGTTTCGGTTTAGGATGCATTAACAGATCGGATGTTTGGCAATAGGAGACTGTCACACCCGTTTTTCCGAAGAAAACCGAATGCATCTCATAGGATAAGAAATTCACACATATGATAGACAAATGAGTGTAATATCACAAAATAATGCTCAAAATGTACAGGAAAGGTTTATTAACTCTAATTACACTCACAAGTGTAGACACGAAGGTTTTTACACGATCAACGATAACTATGACGATGCGACACCTGTTGGGGTAAATATTTCGCAACTAACCCCTCCCTTGTATCTTCGGTTCATCGGAGAAGGACAGGACATGTTTTGGTTCTTGCTTTGGTCGTTTCAGGAAATGGTCGGAAGTCCAGCCAGTGAAGAGTGGGAAAAGAGCGACGAGTTGAGGCGCACCGAAGCTCGGCATCTTCGTTCGGGAGAGCGGAGATCGCGCATGGCGGAGATGCAGGGAAAGAACTGTTGCGGAGGTGACTCGAGGCAAAGCGAAGAGAACGCGCGAAGAAGAGCGTCAAGCGGCACTGTTCGAGGGGAATGACCTACGCGAAGCTTGAGGAACTGTACTGAAGATGGAACGCGAAGGGAACAAAGGCGAAAAGCCGACGAAGACTCGAGGGCAAGCAAGGAGAAGGCCGCGAAGTTCAGGCCGGATGAAGAGATCGACGAAGAACGCGATGCCAAGTGGGCAAACACGTAGACGAACAGAGTGTAAAGTGATCATCTGTAAAGTGTGTGAGTACGAGCCCTGCGAGGTTACCAAAATGCCCCTAAGATGCTTCGCACAATGTAAAAAAGTGATGGCAAGGGTTGTAAAGAGTAATTGTTATGGGCCTATAAAAAGGACCCGAGGGTAATGAAATGGGGGCGATTGGAGAGCGGCTGAGTTTCATTACACTCAGTTGAGTTGGAGTTTCTATTCTTCGGTGTTTCAAGTGTTTTCCTTTCCCTTAGTTCGTTTCGACTGTTGGCCCCTCTTCGGGGAAGATTTTTATCCCAACAGTTAAGGCACCCACCGTGGTTCGTCCTAGCCATGCCACCGAAGAAGCAATCGAAGAACCCACAACCACATCCAAACAGAGCGACCGATGATCCGTCGGAAGCAGAGAGTGAAAACCCAGAGAGAGATAGATACCAGATAACACAAACAGGACAAGGGACATGGTCCTAAGTCCACAAAACTACAGGGGAGGAGAAGATCAAGAGCAAGAAGCGGAAGATGTAGCAGAAGGAAACTTTGAGGTCGGTTTAGCAGATGCAGGAGTCGAAGATGAGGACATCGCTTCGCTGAGAAGAATCGAAGAAAGACTTGTTGCGAAGATGAGAGAAAGACCAATGCCATCAAACATCCGTACAAGAGATCAAGCGGAGGCCGCCATCCTCAGGGCGAAAGAAATACAGAACAAAGACCCAGCACAAGAAAAGGCCAGGTACAATGAGATGTTGCAGCAAGTCAAGAAGAAGAGAATGCTACTGCAGCAACTGCAGGAAGATGAAGAGCAGCAAGCAATAAGAAGCAAAATATTACAGCTACAAGAACAAATGGCAATCTTGCAAGCTCAGTTGAACTCTATCCACCTGCAAGAATAGACCCAGCACCTCGCAAAGTGCAAAGGCAAAGCAAGAAGCGAAGACCCATAATTGTTGGCGAAGACACTGACGAAGAAGAGGAAGAGTATGATGAAGTCTCTTTGTATTATGACTCAGAAGAAGAGGCGTATGTGGAACGTAGGCCACAAACAAGATACAGAGAGGTGTTCTCAAGCAAGGCGAAGCCTGCTTCCCCTCTTTCATTAGAGCTTGAGAAGGCTGATTGGCCACCGAAGTTCAAATTGCCTGCATCCTTGCCAGAGTACGATGGCGAGTCAGACCCAAGACAGTTCCTCTAGAAATACACTATCGCAATATCTTCGGGTAGGGGAGATGATGTAGCAATGGCAAGAGCTATGATAATGGCTCCGAAAGGCTCGACGCAGCAGTGGTACGCTTCACTACCAAAAGGAAGCATTAGATCATGGGAATAGCTTCGACAAAGAATAGATAACAACTTCCAGGGGTATCAACCTCAAGATCTCACATCAGGCGATCTTCACCTCATAAAGCAAGGAGATAAAGAACCATTACAAGGGTACATCAAGAGATTTGCCAAGGCCAGAGCTAAAGTGCCACACGTACAAGCCACAACTGTAATTGATGTAGCAATAGATGGCCTCAAGGTAGGACCTTGTGGAGAGTATCTTGACCGAAGAAGACCCAAAACGGAGAAGCAGTTGTTTGGCATAATGCAAGAATATTGCAAGTCAGATAGGGGAAAACAGCGAAGAGTAGATGAGTACAACAAGAGAAAGAATCAAGCGAAGTCTCAGTCAGAATGGGGAAACAGGCCTCAAAGCAATCAAGGACCTTCGACAAGATCAAACTTCTACAACAGAAGTAATGTGAACAATGTTTCAGGGAACAGTTCGCAAATGGCATCTTCGGCCGCCACGGGAGACAGAGGCCAAAGCTCTGGCAGAGGCCCACCACCTCAATCTGTATGTTCCTTGCATGGCATCGACAAAGGGCACTGGTCATACGAATGCAGAATGCTACTTCACAAGAAGCAGATTGAAGAAGATAAGAAGAGAACAGCGCAAAGCCAGGCGAAGACAGTCAATCACACATCATCAGCGGCACCTTCGATGGCTTAGAGCTCAATGCACAACTGGCAACCATATATTCCACAACCATGCTTCCAACAAATGCCACTCCCACGACCACCGATGTTCAACCCAAACATGATGCAACTACAGCAGCAAAGCACCACGTCATACCAGCCAAAACCAGAACCTGCTAATCAGGCACCTTCGCAAGCCAATCAAAACAGAGATGACGAAGATCGCTACCGAAGAATGAACATAATCAATGCTATCACAAGCGGTTGCAACTCACCGGAACATCTGACAAAGAGGCAGAAGAAAGATCAGCAGAGAGAAGTGAGTCATGTATGCGCAGGGAAAGTTTTCAAAACAGAGTGGTCACACATTCCAATCACTTTCACAAAGGCAGATCTCAAGCTGAAGAAGTATCCTCACGAAGATCCTCTAGTCATCAGAGCAGTACTGGGAAAGAACACAAAGTACTTGTTGGGCAATGATGTGGGAGGCATCCTCGTAGATAACGGCAGTTCCGCAGACATCATAACTTACGAGTTATTCAAGAGGATGGAGTTCAGAGATGACCAACTGCAGAAAACTTCAAAGCCGTTATAGGGCTTCGGCAACAAGAAAGTTGTGGCTCTATGAACAATTGAAATGAATGTAAGTCTCGGGATAGGAGCGCTGATGAGAACAGAGATGGTGACCTTCAATGTAGTGGACATTCCATATGCATACAAAGTAATCTTCGGCAGGGGAATCATAAACAAGTTCGCAGCGGTGATACACATGCCATTCTTGTGTATGAAGATTCCAACTGCCAACGACATTCTCACAATATACGGAGATCAGGAAGATGCACATGACAGAGAATACAATCTAGGCAGCAATCAGAAACCAATACACGTAGTCAGAAACAGCGAAGACACATTAGAAAGCAAAGAAGAAGACGAGCACGAATAGCTAGAAATGAAAAAGAGGTTTTGCCAGGATGAAAACAAGAGAATGCAATCCCACGAGCACACGAAGAAGGTGCATCTTTGCGAGGATGTTCATGACAAATTGGTCACCATAGCAAGGGGGATGACCGAAGAAGAGGATAATGCGTTGATCACATGCCTTCGCAACAATCATGATGTGTTTGCCTGGAGCAAGAGAGATCTTAAGGGAGTGCCTGGCGAAGTGATAGAGCATGCACTGCGCCTGGATCCAAAGATCCCACCGAAGAGACAAAAGCTCAGAGTCATTTCACCTCAGAAAGAATTGGCAGCGCAAAGCGAAGTAGGGAAGTTGTTGGATGCTGGGGTCATCAGAGAAATATAGTTCACAACTTGGCTTTCAAACATAGTAATGGTACCGAAGAAGAATGGGGGACAGAATGTGCATCGATTTCACACTTCTGAACAAGGCTTGCCCAAAAGATGACTATCCTTTACCAAGAATCAATGTGTTGGTGGATGCAGTAGCAGGATGCGAGAGAATGTCTTTGTTAGATTGCTTCTCTTGATATCATCAAATCTGGATGAAGAGGGAAGACGAAGATAAAACAAGTTTCATCACACCCTTTGCGGTATACTACTTCGTGAGAATGCCCGAAGGCCTATGCAACACCGGCCCAGCATTTAACAGAATGGTGAAGATAGTACTTGGCCCGCAACTGAGGAGAAATGTGTCAGCTTATGTAGATGATGTTGTCATACACAGCAAAAAGAAAGATCAGCATATCGAAGATCTCAGAGAAACCTTCGCGAACTTAAGGAAATACGACCTCATGCGAAACCTAGAAAAATGTATCTTCAGTGTATCCAGGGGAAAACTGTTAGGCTGCATGGTGTCAAAGTCTGGCATACAAGCAAATCCAGAGAAGATTGAGGCAATAAGAAACATGAGAACACCACAGACAAAAAGAGATATTCAGAAACTCACTGGAAGAATAGCAGCATTGGGTCGCTTCATAGCGCGAACGCCAGAGCGAAGCTTACCATTCTTCAAGTTGTTGTCAGCGAAGAATAAGATCAATTGGGGTCCCGAAGAGCAGGAGGCATTTGAGCAGTTCAAGTCTTACCTGGAGAATTTGGCAGTGCTAACAAGTCCAGGAGACAAAGCGAAACTATTATTGTACATTGCAGCTTCAACCAGCGCAGTAAGTGCAGCTCTAGTGGAAGAGAAATACGAAGAGGGGCAACTCAAACAAGTGCCAGTATACTTCATCTCTGAGCTCGAGAAAATGACATACGCAGTGGTAATGGCGGCAAGAAAGCTAAAGCATTACTTCCAGAGTTACTCAATCACAGTCCCAACATCATATCCTCTTCGCGAAATACAAGAGAACAAGGAATCTTCGGCAAGAATAGGAAAATGGGCAACATAACTATCCCAATATGCCATAGAATTCACGGCCAGAACAGCCATCAAGTCACAAGTCCTAGCAGACTTCATTGTAGACTGGACTCCCAGTCAGGGTGACGAAATGAATGAAGACAAGCCAGAAACACCATGGGTAATGTATTGTGATGGGGCATACTGCGATGATGGAGCCGCATCTTCTGCAGTCTTAATGTCACCATCAGGTATAAAGATGAGGTATGCTGTGAGGCTCGACTTCGAAGGCAAGACAAACAATGTGGCAGAATATGAAGGGTTGTTGCTGGGACTTCACAAGGCAAGAGCCATAGGGGCACGAAGAGTGGTCATAAACACAGACTCTGAACTGATCACAAGGCAGATTGGCAAGACATATAAAGCAAAACATGATGAAATGGCAAAGTACTTGAAAACTGTGCGAGGCATGGAAAAATTCTTCTTCGGCTTCACGGTCAAAAAAATACCAAGAGATCAGAACAATGAGGCAGACATGCTAGCAAAGGCAACAGCACAGAAAGAACCACTACCAACAGATGTCTTCTACGAAGTTCTGAAATGCAAATCAGTAGATTATGACGAAGCACCAGTGAGATACATAAACGTGATATCAAGCGAAGACTGGAGGTCTTCGATCATGGCATTTTTGAGGGGGCACTACGAACCACAGTCAAGGGAAGAGAACAAAAGAATGGCCCTGAGGGCGAGATCATATGAAATAAGAGGAGGCAACTTGTATAAAAGCGGAGTGTGTGCACCACTACTTAAATGCATCTCCACCGAAGAAGGGCGAGACCTGTTGCAGCAAATTCACTCCGGGATGTGTTCATCTCACATTGGAACAAGAAGACTAGTCGCGAAGGCATTCCATCAGGGGTTTTACTGGCCAACGGTGGTCCGTGATGCTGAAGATATAGTGTGAAGATGCGACAGCTGTCAAAAGCATTGCAACTATACAAAAACCTCTCCTTACGAAATACAATTGCTACCACCAGTTTGGCCCTTCGCAAGATGGGGGATTGACATTGTGGGACAGTTACCAACAGCACTAGGCAATTACAAGTACGCGATAGTGGCAGTGGAGTACTTCTCAAAGTGGATTGAGGCAAGGGCCGTGCAAAGAATCACTTCGCAGGTGATACAAAAAATTTTCTGGCAAAGCATCGTGTGCAGGTTTGGAGTCAAAGTAACAGTGGACAACGGCAAGCAGTTTGACAGCACAGATTTCAGAAGATTTTGCTTCAACTTCGGCACTAAGTTATGCTTCGCTTCAGTGTATCACCCAGAGTCCAACGGAGCAGTAGAAAGGGCCAATGGCATCATCTTCACAGGAATCAAAAAGAACCAGACAGGAATGGCTAGGGGGAAATGGGCCGAAGAGCTGCCTAGAGTTGTGTGGTCTCACAACACAACTACTTCCAGAGCTACAAACTTCACACCCTTCAGATTGTTGTACGAAGAAGAGGCTGTCATTCCCGAAGAGATCAAGTTGGGGTCATTGAGAGCAAACCAAGAACCACAAAACGAAGAGGACGCAAATTTGGCAATTGATACAAGAGAAGCAGTAAGCAACATAGAGAAATATCAAAATGAAATGAGGAAGTGGAGAAATAAGAAGGTTCGTGAGCAAAAAATATCCACAGGGGACATGGTTCTCTGAAGAAAAACAAGAGGAGTAGGAAAATTGGAAGAAAAGTGGGAGGGTCTGTTTTTAGTATCAAAAACAAGGCAAGGGGCTTACAGATTGCAAACCTTGGAAGGAGAAGAGGTTCCTTACTCATGGAACCAGCACAAGTTGCAGAAGTACTGGCTCTAAGAATAAGTGTATCATCTACTAGATTTCATCATTTTTTAGTTTCTCTTCATTTTCAACTTTTGTAACCTTCATTTCAACTTCTTTTGCACTTTAAATTTTTGTAAATACATAGTGGAGTCCGTACTCTTTTCCTCGCGGGGAGAGTCTTCGGTGATCTCACAACGGGAACACCGAAGATGCGAGGTTTTTAACGAGGCGGACTTGTGTAATATCCCCTTGAGAAATATAACAAGGGCTCCCCAAAAAAGACCATCGTTATCTATCATCGGTCCCGAAGTAACAATCATTCGAAGAGATTGTTACTTTCCGGAAAATATTGTAGAAGTAAGTGAACACATGCGCCTGGCCTCGCGAAGACAAGTCGCATTTAGTTCACTTAAAAGAAAAAATTGATTGAGGGGGCGCATGTGGGAACCATTCTGCAAAGGTCGCGAAGATGTTAAGGAACATGCAACAACCTGTACCTAAGAGGAGTGCATGATTCGCTTAAAGGTCCACTTTCCGCGAACAAAAAGTCTTTGGTGGTCAATGCGTGAAGCCCTTCAGTAAAATGATGTAGGGATAAGTCGACTCGTTAAACGACGTAGTCACAAAATCATCCGCTTTATCACAAGCGAAGAAGCCTTCGGCGGTGAATGCGCGAAGCAAATTGCGAGGCAGGGCTGACGAGCCACCTCGAGGTCACATCTCCAAAAGAACAATTGAAGTTGAGCTATCACGCCACTTCGCATAGTCAAAATTTGTATGCAAGATAGGTTAATTATTTTATATGCATATCTTGCTTTTATCTTATAAACGATACATCATACGATCGGAAGAAGATGATCCGCGAAGATTAAAATAGGAAACTGGGGGGAGACGCTTTTTGAGTGCAGTTCCCATGTTTCAATCTTCGGGAGCAGAAAAACAGCAAAGGCCAAATGAACATGAAAACAAGCAGACAAGCGCAACATCGGGCAAATCAAAAACATCATCTCCGCTCAAGCGAGGTTACAACAAAGCTATGACATACATCTTTGTCGAAAAAATGGATTACATGCACAACATTTCAGTACAACAGCATAGTTCAAACGATTACAAGCATAGCAGCATACACGACAAAGACAGATACACCCCAGCGCAAATCAGCGGGGGCGCTTGTACATATACTCATATTCCGCTTCTTCGGTGAGATCAATAACTTCGATCTTCGGGAGGACAAGGGGGCTCTAAGACGAAGGGGCGTCTTCGCGGGCAGGTACAACCGAAGATGGTTTAGATCCTCGAATCTGGCGACGATGAGTGCCATCGTGACAGAGACGGTTGCGAGCATGTTCAAAGACATGTTTTGTGTCAAGATTCTTCTTCTCGTATTTTTCTATCTTACGCGACATAAACACATCGAAAGGCACGTCGAGAAATTTAGAGTTAAACTTGCGCCAGATTGAGCCAGACATAAAGTAATCACCAAAGTTAATAGTTACAGGACAAACATCTTCGGCAACCTGCGCAGGATACACCTCCGGCACCTGCGCAGAGTTGCAAATGTTTCAGATGAATTGTTCACAAAATACCCCAAGGGCCCACACCACTAAGACTACGCACTCCCTCACACCTCTGGGCTCCCTAAGTGACGTCTGTTGTGCGGCCTTCATGCGGAGAAGCAGCCTGCGTAGAAGGTGCAGCCGATGATACAGCAGCCGATGAAGGATCACCCCGTCCCCCAGAAGATGCAGGAGTAGGCGAAGGTGTAGCCACAGAGCCAGATGCTGGAGGACCCTAAAAGCGAAGAAGGAAAAAGTTAGACAAAGTTAAAAAGGTAATCAAAAGAGACAACAAGGAGAAGAAACTTTGCAAACCTTGCGAAGTACGCGTCGACCTTCGGCTATGGTCAAACCAAAGCCAAACCTCTTAAAAAACATTTGCATAAAATTTTTTGCTATGTTCTTGGGCAGCACGGGGATCTTCTCGATAGATGTTTCAGTTGGCCAAGCAAAATTTGCATCACGAAGCTGCCGAAGATCATTTTTCGTAAGGCTAGGCTCGCCATCTTCAGAGGATTTGAACAGAGAATATATCACGTGGGCAAGACTCCGGGCAGCAATAGCAGCTCCAAGTTCTCCAAAGGAGCGTCCAGCAGATGCAAGCGAACTAACGCCATTAGACAGCCAGTCAAACACTTGACCTATGAACATCTCTTTGACGTCATATGGAGCAGGACTGAGTCCATAATCCACGAGGAGATCATGAACTTTCTTGCAAAGAGGCACCACATGGCGTTCAATCTCATCGCAGTAGGTCTCATGCTCCAAAGTAAGGGTAGCGTGCGTTTGCCGCAATTCATTAAGCTCAGCAACTTTAGAATCATACAAATTTTGCAGATCTTCGGCCTTCTTCTCAGTTTCAGCAGTAGAGGCTAAACGACGAAGTTCAGTCAATTGAAGCTCTAGTTCAGCGTTCTTCTTAGCTAGATCATCCTTTTCCTTAGCAACTTCAAGGCACTTTTTCTTTTCAGACTTTAGCGAAGAAGAAAGCGAAACCTTCTCAGCCTGCAAGGCCTTCACCACATAAATTTCCTTATTAAGCACAGTAGCGGAGGTCCATTCAGAAAGTTGCCGGGACCGAAGGTCAGCGCGGCATCGACGTTGAGCAGCACAGCAAGCTAAGAAGGACTTCATACTTAGATCTCAAGCTTGATATAAAATCTCTTCGGCACTCTCCTTCATGAGTTCATCTTCCCTGATTGGAAACCCGAAGTTGTCACCAGCCTCCTGAAGCAAGGTGCGCTCACGATCATCACTGCAGAATTGAAGCACTTTGCGCATAGAATCGCCAAAGATGCGAGCGCTAGGCTTCATGCCAAGACGTCAGGCAACAATACTAGGAGATTCATTGCTGACAAACACACCACCACTCTGAGTCTCACTCTCAGTCTCCGATGAAGATCCGTCTTCTTGTTCAACGCGAGCTAAAGTTTTCTAATGAATAGCCGAAATAACTTTGCTGCTACCAGGAAGATTAGCAGCACAAGGCACCTCAACCTCAGCCGTAGAAGGTGGAGGAATTGGAGACTTCTCCTTAGCAGGTTTGAGCTGAGTACAATCTTCAGCGCTCTCAGGTTCAGGTTCACTATAGCTGATATCAAGAGGATCAGCAAGCGTAGCACCAGCAGCAGCGCCAGGAGAAAGAGAGACAATATCTATTATCTCTTCGGGACGGTCAGCTTAAGGAGCTTCAATGTTAGTACCAGAGCTCACAGCAACTTAGGAGGGATGGGTCTCAGCATCACTCTTTGAATGACCAGACTCTTCGGGGCTGGACGACACAACTTCGGTGGTCGTCATATGAGAAGTTCTCTGTCGCTTCGAAACATTTTTCCCGGCACCGCGACCACGGCGCTTCTTAACAACCTTTGGGCGTGCTGAAGGGGCTGCGGCTTCGGAGCTTCCCTGCACACCCTTCTTCATTGCGTGCTTCTCTTGCGACGCACGATGAGCAATGGTAACAGCATGGTCACCGGCATGAATGCTGAAGAAAAAGAAGAGACGATTGTATCGAGTGCCGCCAAGACGCTCTTGAATATCAGCATCTTCTTTAGAGGAGATGGGCCCAAGAATTTCATTGGCCCGGGCCTCAATCTCAGCAATGTTGATATCTACAAAAAAGGATAGAAACAAATGTCAGTGAAATAAAACAAAACAAAGAAAAAAGAGAGAACACAAGCTAAGTACAGAAAGAAGCAACAAGGGAAGAAGAGGTGGGTACCATTCTTCGTCAAGTGAAAGCTTCGAGTGAAGTCCGGGATTTTGATGGGAGAAGCGAAGTCGTTCCACGCAACTACTGACCAACCAGCACGAACAGTGAATACCTTCGCGCCTATATACTCCTCAACCAGGTCACGAGTGGCATAGGTCTTCGCCACCTCTTGGAAAGCGATGAGGAAAAGGCAGTCTCCACTCCATCTTCGTAAGCGGTGCCGACACCCTTAGGAAGATTTTCAAACTGAGTACACACAAGGGGAAGCTCTTCGTCTTCAACTGTATAGTAGAACCAGTAATGATTCCAGTTTTCGTCCCATTTGTTCTTGTAACAGACAACAGGTACATCGATATCACTGCGGTACTTGAAGTTGAGCGAAGCAAATTGGGCCTCTTCGCGAACAAGAGCACCATCAGCGACCCGATCCACCTTCAGAGGTTGGTGATGAACGGTGTGCACTCTCATGAAATTGGCAGGAGAGGGGGCCACTGCCATCGTCTTGCAAGCCCACATGTAGACACTAAGCCGAAAAACGACATTAGGAGTAAGATGGTGAAGATACATTCCGAAGTTACGAAGAATAGATACAACCGCCCCATCAAGGGGAAAGCGAAGTCCAGCGGTGAATAAATCGCGGAAAACAACCACTTCATTGGGGCGGGGCGTGTGAGTAGTCTCTAGACCATGGGCTCGGCCCTTCCCATCCCTGATGAAACCAGAGGTCACAAACTCCGCTAGAAGGCCCTCTGAAACTTTGCTATGCCCGAAGACGAAGGTGGGCGGCGATCTATCAACTTTGGGAGCCATGGACGCGAAGTAGCAAGGAAGCGAAGAAGGAAACTACACGGGCACAAAAGAAAATAAGAAACTAAACAAGAGAAAAGAATGGAAAAAGAGAAGAGAGGAAAAGATACTTACGAAGCGAAGGCACTGAAGACAGAGAAGGAACCTTTAGCTCTCGCGAAGGCAAAGGTCAAACAACAAAGATTTACCGCGGTGAAAACAACCAAAAGGCAGGGACAGGTCTTATATAGGCTGCCAAAGGAGGAAATCTCAGAGATCGTGTAGCGAGAAACGTGGCGAAAATCTAGGTATACCAGCGTGAGGTGGCGAAAATCACGGAGCTTCGCGGATAAACATGCAAAATAGTAAAATTAATTAAAAAACAAAAAAATATATAATAAAATCCAAAGACGAGCCGCAGAGGGGAGGCGATTTGGACCGAAATATTTCCACCTGTCACGAAGGAGTTTTGCTAGTTCGGCTCGTCTTCGGTTGAAACCCTCACTAGCCTGATGCTGAATGTTGGGGTAAATATTTCTCAACTAACCCCTCCCTTGTATCTTTGGTTCATCGGAGAAGGACAGGACATAGTTTGGTTCTTGCTTTGGTCATTTCAGGAAATGGTCGGATGTCCAGCCAGTGAAGAGTGGGAAAAGAGCGACGAGTAGAGGTGCACCGAAGCTCGGCATCATGAAGGACCGGAACGGCGAACCAGAGAGGGGGAGTGAATGGGAGCCAATAAAAATTCTACCCGAGAATTCGGCCTATGAACCCAATTTCACTCGGACACCTCCGCAAGCTTCTCTTGCCAAGTCCACGTAGCCACTGGAGTGCTACTGAACCTAGGAGCAAGATCCAACCAACAGCAACACACAACACGCAACGGAAAACAACACGAAACTGCTGCTGGTAACCAAAACCGGTCAGGCCGGTTTCTGAAACCGGTCAGACCGCTTCTCTGGGACTTAGCCTCTCGCATGCAGGGGAAACCGGTCAGGCCGGTTTGGCAAACCGGTCAGGCCGGTTTTGTCCTGGAAAACCCCAAAAGACCTTCGAGACCAAAACTGCCCCAAAACACTTCAAGAACCTCTCCACCTTTGAACAAGAAAGGCCATAGCACGAACAAGACTCTCCTGCTCAAAAACCTTCACGACGGCCCACTGGGGCTAAACCGATCAGACCGGTTTGGGAAACTGGTCAGGCCGGTTTTGCCTGGACAGTCGGGAAGAACTCAGCCCGCGGGAAAAACTCAACCTTCCAACCAATCGATCTCCTGATTCGTTCCACGGATCAAAGTGAGACTTTGGGGATAGCTGGGGTACCTCGTGGGCTACCTTTGGCTAGAAGCTCAGTCCCCAAAACCTACTCAATCAAGAGTAATCGGAAGTCAACCCTCAAGAACACCTTCCCATGGAATCCACCAAAATCCCCCAAATTGAAGCCGTTTCGGAGGGTTTGTTGGAGCAAGATCACCAAGCAAAGAGGCACAAGGTCCTCATACGTGACATCCAACAAGAATCCCTCAAAAAACGCCCCCAACACTTCCCCACGGAAATTCCAAGAAAAGGCTCCGAAAATCACCAAAAAAGAAAAACAGGAAGAACACAATCAAGCCTTGAGGAACCACGCTGAATCATCTATACATACCATGAAGGTTCATACAAGGTCTAGCTTCCGCCCGATCATCCTTCCCTCTCACAAGATCTCACTATGAAGCTCTCAAGCTAGTCCTAGAAATCCTAAGGAAAATAGGAAGGAAAATAGCAAAGGGAAAATGAGCTAGGCTTCCAAGAGATAGCTGCCATCCTCTCACCACTTGGGTTATATGAAGGCAAGCCGAAAGACTAAAATACCCCTAAAGCCTAAACTAGGATACACGCCCACCAAGGGCACTTTGGGAAATTGTCTTCGTAGCACCATCGGACGGATGCCCGGCGACCGCACTTCGCGTAGCCTCGACGCAAGCCTTGCGATCCCGACGCGTGTCCTCCGCTTTGAAGCTTCCGGCGCCCTGCGACCCCAAACCGGTCAGACCGGTTTCCCAAACCGGTCAGGCCGGTTTTGGCCTGACAGCCACGCCCGGTCTTCGGCCTCGGGTTTGTGGCTCAACCGAGTAACCTGGTGATTTTCTGGTGAACCACCGCAAACCCCGCGAACATGATGTAGCCTCCGCCAATCACCACTCATGACTCGACTCCCACGAAGTCCCGGCTCGACCTTGGTTTTGAGGCTCAACCAAGAAACCGTCCACCGACTTCATCTTGCTGTTCTTGCCACCATGCGGCCCGCACTTGACCCCGCTGGCCACCGGGTCCCTCGAACCAAGCCTACTTGTCTTCTCCACACTTGGAGGCCTCACCGGCGACAACCTTTCGCGCTTGTTCTTCACCTGCACCAACACCAGTCAATCCGCAACCTGCACCTGCAATACTTAGCCAAGAATCAGTCCACACAACGTTGTCAATCACTCATCACACCAGGAAGCGACCATCCACCGGTCCTCGAACCACACATGGTCCTCAATCTCCCCCTTGATGAGTGCATTGACAACACACACTTTGTTAATCAACGAGAAAAGGAAAAGAAAAGAAACGACTAAAAGAAAACTCAAACAAGCGATCGAAAGCCAGACAAAGGCAAAGAGCAAGATCACTTGAAAGAGGAAAGACTCGATCCCCTTAGGCAAGGGCAACGGCTCGACACAACAGAGTCAAAAACAAGCTCAAGCAAAGAGACAAACCACCAAAGCACACAAGAGCTCCCCCTGCACATATGCATACTCCCCCTGGACATGTGCCAACACTGGGCACAAACTGGTCGGACCGGTTTCCCAAACCGGTCGGGCCGGTTCCACCAAACCGGTCAGACCGGTTCCCAAAACCGGTCAGACCGATTTACCCAGCAGAAACACCCCACAAAAGCCAAAAATGCAAAAGAAATGCACAAGCTCCCCCTTGACTGTTGGGATAGGTTTTAGAGATGCAATGCAACTTTTCTCAACCAACGTTTCTCCCCCTTGTTGCCAATGCATGAATCAAGGCTCAAATTTGGAAAAGATGTAACTAGAGCTTCTCAAATAGACAAAATTCATCACAAGATGCTACACATGATCAAATGAGCAAGTTAGATACTCTACAGCATCGTATGAACATCAACTACATGATCACCAAGTTTCACAACCATTGGGTAAAGCTAAAAGAGAATTGAGCATTTTTGCGAAAAATCACCCTCTCATGAGCAAAGTCCTAAACATGAGCAAAACATGTCAAAATAGCAAAACCACACAAACTTCATGCTAGGACAACCATTCTAAGCATAAGACCATCATAAACACCCACAAGCGCCTCATGTCATGTCAAAGTCACCGAGCCATGTGCTTACTTCTATGTATGAGACTTCTCATTGGTAAGCAACATGCAACGGTTTAGCATCCAAAAGCAAGTAAATTAAGTACATATGACATGGGAGCACATTTTCCAAGCAATTTACATTTCATATTCAGATTTATAATTGGTACATGAAATGTCTTTGCGACAAAAAGGAACTTATGCCCCTCCACAAGATGAAACATGGGGGCTAAACATCCATGATGGCAAATGAGCCTTTGGCCCCATATGATCAAAATAAGTTATCCAACCACAAATTAAGCATAGCCAAGCCACAAAAACATGTCAAGATCATATAAAGGCATTTACTCACAAGAGAGCATGACATTTTTGAAAAAACATAGCCATCAACCATGGATATAAATCAAGATCATCAAGAGCTAAGCCACACTAAGCCATATCATACCAAACTAGCTCACAAGATCATATATACCACATCATGGTGAACAATGTATATAGGAGAAGCTTTCCCTACAAAATGCATATGATACAAATGCAAGCAACCTAAGATACAAAGATGCCTATACATCATGTTACATATGCCATGCCAAATGCAAGAAATGCACAAAGGAAACTATACATATGCTACAAAGGAGCTCCCACACACCCAACTCAAGAAATCAAACAAACACCAAGCTCCCCCCGCAAATGAGTGAAAGTTGCTTGATCTAGGGGTTTGGTGAAAATATCGGCTAGCTGGTCATGTGTGGGTACATGGATCAAAGCGATTTTTCCTTTCTCTACGTTGTCTCTCAGGAAATGATACCTCCCTTCTATGTGCTTGGTTTTGGAGTGGAGCACTGGGTTATTTGCAACGCTTATGGCACTTGTGCTATCACATTGAAGTGGGACATGGGTATACTCCTCACCAAAGACGCTCATGGTGTATGTGATCCAAAGGAGCTGAGAGCAACAACTAGCTGCGGCCACATACTCTGCCTCGGTAGTGGATTGAGCAACACTCGACTGTTTGTGGGAAGACCAAGACACCAAAGAGGAACCCAAAAACTGGCAAGTCCCAGAAGTGGACTTCCTATCCAACCGACACCCAGCAAAATCCGCATCCGAAAATTCATGAAGAGCCAAAGAAGAAGACGAGGAGTACCAAAGGCCGAAGTCGGGAGTGTGTCGCAAATACCTGAATATGCGCTTGACTGCTTGCCGATGCGAAGTCCTCGGAGACGCTTGAAAACGAGCGCACAGACATACCGAGAATTGGATGTCCGGCCTCGTCGCCGTCAAGTAGAGGAGTGACCCGATCATGCTCCGGTACTCCTTCTGGTCCACGTGTTCACCTTCCTCGTCCGCATCAAGAGCTGTAGTTGTACTCATAGGCGTCGCCATGGCCTTGGAGTCCTCCATCTTGAACTTCCTCACAGTGTCCTTGGTGTACTTAGCTTGGTGCACAAATGTTCCTTCCTTTGATTGCTTGATCTGTAGCCCGAGGAAGAACTGCAACTCACCCATCATGCTCATCTCAAATTCCCTGCTCATGTCCTCTGCAAACCTTGCAACAAGAGAGTTAGACGAGCCACCAAAGACAATATCATCCACGTATACCTGCACAATCAGGATATCTCTGCCCTGCCTGAGGAGAAACAAGGTCTGATCGACCTTCCCCATCTCAAACCCTTTCTCAAACAGGAACCCCCTCAACCTACCGTACCAAGCTCTAGGCGCCTGCTTCAACCCATACAACACCTTCCTCAACTTGTACACCCGGTGGGGGTACTTCTCACTCTCAAACCCCGGTGGTTGCCTCACATACACTACTTCCTCCAATACACCATTTAGGAAAGCACTCTTGACATCCATCTGGTACAACTTGAATCCTTTAGCCACGGAAAAGGCTAGAAGGATCCTGATCGCCTCCAAACGAGGTACGGGAGCAAAGGTCTCCTCGTAGTCGATCCCCTCTTTCTGTGAGTACCCCTGAGCAACAAGCCTCAACTTGTTCCTCACCACTTCTCCTTTCTCTCCCTCTTTGTTTTTCCACACCCATTTTGTCCCAATCGGCTTACACCCTGGGGGAGGGTCAACCAATTCTCAAACTTGGTTCCTCTCAAAATTCTCCAACTCCTCATGTATCGAATTAACCCAATTATGATCAGATAGCATGTGTCCAATGTCTTTGGGCTCAAAGGTAGCAACAAAAGCAGCATGAGCGAAATGAGAATTGTTCCGAACCCTCGACCGTGTAGTAGGTTCATTCATGTCGCCAATGATCCTCGAAGCTGGGTGATCCACTTGTACTCGCCGGGGAGGTTCTCGCCTTGATGCTACCTCCCCCTCAACAGCAGCTTCTTCTTGAACTGGGTTTGTCGTTGTAGGTGTGGGAGAGTGGCCGTCCACCACTGTAGTCGAAGTAGTAGGTACATGCTCAGCCGCGGGCACCACACCGCCATCTTCATCATCTCCATGTTCATGCTCCTCCTCCTGGAAAATCTCCTCGCCAAGTTCGTTGTCACCTGCACAATCAAAGACAAGCTGACTACGTGGCTATGTCTCATCGAAGGTTACCTCGAAAGTCTCCACGATTTGGTTAGTTTCAAGATTGAGCACTCGAAAGGCTCTAGAATGAGATGCGTAACCAAAGAAAATGCCATCGAGCCAAGCGCTTGCCCATCATAGCGCTTGTATGCCTCAATCATCATCCTAAGCTGTGGTTCATGACCCGACAACCAATCCATTATTTTTCTCAACTCATCATTCTCATCCTGCAAGCGATCCACATAATGTGCAAGTTCCAGATTTTTCAAAGCATGCACTTCACAAGTAGAGCAAGAAGTGGGAACAGGTTCTTTCAACTTAGCCTCAAGCGAAACAGTATAAGCATGCATCTCATCAATCTTTCCATGTAAAACAGGGCAAGAAGTGCAAGCACCTAGCAAAGCAGGTCTAGACTTAATCTCAGCCACTTCAACCCTAAGCACATCTAGTTCATCACAAGTAGAAGCATGCTTATCCTTAAGAGCAGTAAGATCGGCTAGGTACACAGAGCAATCACAACAATCAACCTCATCAGAAACCACAGGTGAAGCCTTAAGTGAATCAATCTCAAGCTTGGCATCTAAGTTCTGGGTTTCTAGCTCAGCCACACGGTTCCTAGCATCTTCTAGTGAGGCCCTAAGTTATTTCCTCATCTTCTTGGCCTCTCTAAGCATGTCATCACGATTATCAAGCAACTTGCCAAGACGCTCGTTCTCCTCACGCAAGAAGGGAAGCTCGTCACGTACCTCGTCGTCAGAGTCGGAGTCCGAGTTGCTCTGGTGACTCTTCTTGCTGCCGGAGCTACGAGCCATGCCGCAGAAGCCATCTTGTGTGAAGTAGCTCAGCCCGCTCAAGTTCTTGGATGACTTCTTGTTCTTGCGCCGATCACCTTCGTCTTCACTGCTACTCGAGCTCGAGGAAGAGTAGGCGGAGCTGGAGTCGACGTCGCTCGCTCCGACCATCGCTCGGGCCTTCCTACCGCGGCCGTCCTTCTTCCTCGACCGTCGCTCGTCCTTGTGCTTGTTCTTGTGCTTGTGATCGCGCCTCGATCGGTACTTGCCGTCCTTGCTCGACCGGTGCTTGTAGCCGTCCTTGTAGCCGTCTTTTCTCTCAATCTTCTCCAGACAGTCGGCGACGAAGTGTCCTGGCTTGCCGCACTGAAAGCACGTCCGTGCTGTCCTCCTCGTGTTCACCCGGTTCTCGTGCAGCCTCTCGAACCGCCTGGTCAGCAATGCCAGCTCGTCCTCTCCAAGCACGTCGAACTCCTCGTCTGGCAAAGTCATCAAAGAAGACAAAGAGTACATCCTGGAAGATGTGTTAGCGTTAGACTTAGCACCTTTGCCACCGACGAGAGCAAGACTATGGGAATCAGTCGGGCTCTCGAGACGGGCTGTCAAACCCCGATCAACCTCAGCAGACTTCAGCTTGGAAAACAGGTCGTTCACCGTCAGAGTGGTGTACTTCTTGGACTCAAGAATGGCCTCGACCTTTCCATCCCACACGGTACGATCCAGCGCGTGTATGAGCTTCACAGCCCTATCATGATCATCGTATGGGAGGACGTCGACATTGGCCCTCATGTTGTTCACAACCACCGTGAACCATTGGAACAAGGCATCAATAGACTCACCGGGGAGATGAGTGAAGTTCTCGTACTCTCTCCGGTAAGTCGCATACAACCGTGCCTGAACCTCAGCATTCCCAGCATGAGCATTCTTCAGCTCCAACCAAATCCTACATGCTAGGTCCTCTGTATGCACCCGATCGAATTCGGATTGACACAGAGCATGAAACAAGTAGTCGACCGCCTTGTTGTTGGCGTCGAACATGTCTCTCGATCCAGGAGCTAGGAAGTTCATCGGATGAACATAAGCTGTGTTCACCATCACATCCCAAAGGATCTGTCCCTTACCACGGAGGAACGCAGCCATCCGTCTCTGCCACATCTGGTAGTTCTTTCCATCGAAGTGCGGAGGACCTGATCCCCATTCCTGGTATGCCATCTTTGGATCTTAGACTGGTTAGAGTCAATCAAGACCCGTAACCGGCTCTGATACCACTTGAAGGACCGGAACGGCGAACCAGAGAGGGGGGAGTGAATGGGAGCCGATAAAAATTCTACCAAAGAATTCGGCCTATGAACCCAATTTCACTCGGACACCTCCGCAAGCTTCTCTTGCCAAGTCCACGTGGCCACGTTGCCAAGATCCAACCAACAGCAACACACAACACGCAGCGGAAAACAACACGAAACTGCTGCTGGCAACCAAAACCGGTCAGGCCAGTTTCTGAAACCGGTCAGACCGCTTCTCTGGGACTTAGGCTCTCGCATGCAGGGGAAACCGGTCAGGCCGGTTTGGCAAACCGGTCAGGCCGGTTTTGTCCAGGAAAACCCCAAAAGACCTTCGAGACCAAAACTGCCCCAAAACACTTCAAGAACCTCTCCACCTTTGAACAAGAAAAGCCATAGCACGAACAAGACTCTCCTGCTCAAAAACCTTCACGACGGCCCACTGGGGCTAAACCGATCAGACCGGTTTGGGAAACTGGTCAGGCCGGTTTTGCCTGGACAGTCGGGAAGAACTCAGCCCGCGGGAAAAACTCAACCTTCCAACCAATCGATCTCTCGATTCGTTCCACAGATCAAAGTGAGACTTTGGGGATAGCTGGGGTACCTCATGGGCTACCTTTGGCTAGAAGCTCGGTCCCCAAAACCTACTCAATCAAGAGGAATCGGAAGTCAACCCTCAAGATCACATTCCCATGGAATCCACCGAAATCCCCCAAATTGAAGCCGTTTCGGAGGGTTTGTTGGAGCAAGATTACCAAGCAAAGAGGCACAAGGTCCTCATACGTGACATCCAACAAGAATCCCTCAAAGAAACGCCCCCAAAACCTCCCCACGGAAATTCCAAGAAAAGGCTCCGAAAATCACCAAAAAAGAAAAACGGGAAGAACACAATCAAGCCTTGAGGAACCACGCTCAATCATCTATACATACCATGAAGGTTCATACAAGGTCTAGCTTCCGCCCGATCATCCTTCCCTCTCACAAGATCTCACCATGAAGCTCTCAAGCTAGTCCTAGAAATCCTAAGGAAAATAGGAAGGAAAATAGCAAAGGGAAAATGAGCTAGGGTTCCAAGAGATAGCTGCCATCCTCTCACCACTTGGGTTATATGGAGGCAAGCCGAAAGACTAAAATACCCCTAAAGCCTAAACTCGGATACACGACAACCAAGTGCACTTTGGGAAATTGTCTTCGTAGCACCATCGGACGGATGCCCGGCGACCGCACTTCGCGTAGCCTCGACGCAAGCCTTGCGATCCCAACGCGTGTCCTCCGCTTCGAAGCTTCCAGCGCCCTGCGACCCCAAACCGGTCAGACCGGTTTCCCAAACCGGTCAGGCCGGTTTTGGCCTGACAGCCACGCCCGGTCTTCGGCCTCGGCTTTGTGGCTCAGCCGAGTAACCTGGTGGTTTTCTGGTGAACCACCGCAAACCCCGCGAACTTGATGTAGCCTCCGCCAATCACCACTCATGACTCGGCTCCCACGAAGTCCCGGCTCGACCGTAGTTTTGAGGCTCAACCAAGAAACCGTCCACAGACTTCATCTTGCTGTTCTTGCCACCATGCGGCCCGCACTTGACCCTGCTGGCCACCGGGTCCCTCGAACCAAGCCTACTTGTCTTCTCCACACTTGGAGGCCTCACCGGCGATGACCTTTCGCGCTTGTTCTTCACCTGCTCCAAAACCAGTCAAGCCGCAACCTGCACCTGCAATACTTAGCCAAGAATCAGTCCACACAACGTTGTCAATCACTCAACACACCAGGAAGCGACCATCCACCGGTCCTCAAACCACACATGGTCCTCACATCTTCGTTCGGGAGAGCGGAGATCGCGCACGGCGGAGATGCAGGGAAAGAACTGTTGCGGAGGTGACTCGAGGTAAAGCAAAGAGAACGTGCGAAGAAGAGCGGCAAGCGGTGCTCTTCGAGGGGACTGACCTACGCGAAGCTTGAGGAACCGTACTGAAGATGGAACGCAAAGGGAACGAAGGCGAAGAGCCGACGAAGACTCGAGTGCAAGCAAGGAGAAGGCTGCAAAGTTCAGGCTGGACGAAGAGATCGATGAAGAACGCAATGCCAAGTGGGCAGACACGTAGACGAACAGAGTGTAAAGTGATTATCTGTAAAGTGTGTGAGTACGAGCCCTGCGAGGTTACCGAAATCCCTAAGATGCTTCGCACAATGTAAAAAAGTGATGGCAAGGGTTGTAAATCGTAATTGTTACGGGCCTATAAAAAGGACCCGAGGGTAATGAAATGGGGGCGATTGGAGAGCGGCTGAGTTTCATTACACTCAGTTGAGTTCGAGTTTCTATTCTTCGGTGTTTCAAGTGTTTTCCTTTCCCTTAGTTCGTTTCCATTGTTGGCCCCTCTTCGCGGAAGATTTTTATCCCAACAACACCATCTTCATCTTCCACGGGCATCTGACTGGTGGATCGCATGCCTCAAAACTCCTCATAGTCACCGAAGTACTCCTCTCCAGGGTTCTCCTCTGAACAGCATTAAGCAAGGATGAGTATGTTGGGGGAAATGATTCGCGAGGTACCCCCTATCCTAGTTCTAGGGCTCGGATGTAATATTTGTACCCACCAGGGGCTTGTGGCTAAAATGCCATCCCACCCCTTAGCTATATAAACAACCCAAGGGGGTTGAGAGAGGGGACTCCCCCTCCTCACTTGTCTATTTTCTCCTTGTGAGTAGTTTGTTGCATCTTCTTTTATGAGTGTTGGCTCCTCTTTGGGAGACGCTTTTCACCCCAACATTTCAGGCGTGAGTATTTTGTTGCATCTTCTTTTATGAGTGTTGGCTCCTCTTTGGGAGACGCTTTTCACCCCAACATTTCAGGCGTGAGTATTTTGTTGCATCTTCTTTTATGAGTGTTGGCTTCTCTTAGGGAGACGGTTTTCACCCCAACATTTCAGACTCCCACCGTGTTATTCCCTCACCTCAAGGCTCTCAACCGAAGTATATTTCACCGAAGCCCACAATCATCGATCTAGCACGCAACTAAGACCCACCGAGGTTCATTATCTTCTTCGGGTGAAGGACAAGCTCACCAAACTTACCGAAGTTCACACACCCCTTCTTCGGCCCAGCTCTTCGATTCCTACCGTGCGATAATAACTTCGGTCCCACCCAACTCGCATATCTTCGGGCGAACGTTTCAGCTCATTTGAACAAGATATCATCTTCTCAAGCCTAATACCTGAAGCAATCCCCTCTTCGGCCCAACTGAAGATCGTCACTTCGGCCCAATCCGCCACACGAAGAGACATCTCTTTGGGACCGAGGCCCACCGAACTCACCATTGAAGCCCAGCTCTTCGCGTCACACCGAAGGTCAGCATCTTCGTGTGGCTCATCCGAAGATATCTTCGGCCCAGTGCAATGCCCATCTCTTCAGGCTCAGTACCAAGTAGCTATTGCAGTCAGGCTAGGCACCGAAGTTCATTATCTTCTTGGGGTGAAGGACAAGGTCACCAAACTTACCGAAGTTCACACACCCCCTCTTCGGCCCAGCTCTTCGATTCCTACCGTGCGATAATAACTTTGATCCCACCCAGCTCGCATATCTTCGGGCCGAACGTTTCGGTCACCAAACTTACCGAAGTTCACACACCCCCTCTTCGGCCCAGCTCTTCGATTCCTACCGTGCGATAATAACTTCGATCCCACCCAGCTCGCATATCTCGGGCCGAACGTTTCAGCTCATTTGAACAAGATATCCTCTTCTCAAGCCTAATACCCGAAGCAATCCCCTCTTCGGCCCAACCGAAGATCGTCATCTCTTCGCCCAGTCCGCCGCGTGAAGAGACATCTCTTTGGGACCGAGGCCACCGAACCTCACCATCGAAGCCCAGCTCTTTGCGTCACACCGAAGGTCAGCATATTTGCGTGGCTCATCCGAAGATATCTTCGGCCCAGTGTGAAGCCCATCTCTTCAGGCTCAGTAACAAGTAGCTATTGCAGTCAGACCAGGTATGTTTTAACTTCGCAAAAATAGCATGCCGAAGAGAGGACTCGAACACGCGACGCCGTGGAGCGCTGTTACGCATCATTTCCGCAACGCCACCAGAATCTTTGTTGCTTAGCCTGTATCTCGCATTCCTTTTATGCTAACATGCATCATCGTTCAACACTACTAGTAGTTTGTGGCCTTGTGCTGGTGTTTCTCGCTTGCCGAAAATTCTGTTCATGGGCTGGGCTGATGAGACCTTGTGCTAATCGGAATCATGGTATAGTGTTTACTTTTTATCATTCTTTAACCTTGCATGGTTCTATAGCAAAAAAACTGGCCGCCCAGACACGGCACGGCACATATATTTTCTTCTTGGATACAAACTGGACTTCGGCATATGCACAGTATCTACATGACATTATTCCAATATATGAAATCTCACACTTTTTGCATACATATAAAATAGATATATATATTATTTTTTCCAGCTAACAAGATCTTGCAGATGAAATTATTTAACCATACTCAAACACAAATCCAGCGGTCCCACTGCCTGGTGGTATTTCTTCGCATAGGATTATGGATGACCTTCGTTTACAATACAGCGTCGAGATAATGTTTTTATTCTATGCATGCACGTGGGACAATATGATTATTCTACTTAAGACTGAAGAGGATATAATGAGTACAAAAGTCTTCGCAGGCTGCTCTTAGTAAAAACCCAAGAGGCCTTGCTATCAACACCTTTAGGCCTAATCCATCCTTCTTCATTTTCGGCCAGGAACCATCTTCGGGCCCATGTTCGCAAAGATTCTCTTCTTCGGGGAAGTTAACTTCGGGCGGCCCACATATCTTCGGCTCAGTTCGCGGAGGTCTGCACAGATCGAATTTTTTTATATATTTTTTTTAATCATTTTGCAAAATTATACAACGGTTTCAAAGTTTTACAGTTTTGACAACCAATCGCCGTGGCCCACAGCGGTTTAAGGTCCAACCGCCGTGGGCCACGGCGGTTCGGCAAACGCCGTGACCCACGGCGGTTGCAGACGGCGGTTGCAGTATCCCCACGGCGGCAGGCAGCCACCTTGCAACCGCCATGGCCCACGGCGGTTGCATGTGGCCAACCGCCGTGGGTCATGGCGGTTGGTTTTTTTTTTAAATTTAGCAGAGAAAACACACACACATTTGCAATGGCATGTACGGTGCTAATACTACCATAACGAAGCACCTTACGTACTGATAACATGCCTTAGGGAACTTAGAAGTTTCATTACAACATTCCTAATGAATCTAGTTGTACGAGAACTGCCCGGAGAGCATAGAGCCGCCGAAGTGTTGCGACGGCATGCAGTACCCAAGTGGGGGTGGAGGTGGTGAAGGTAGAGGGGACAAATCTTTTCTTGTGGCATTCACAAGTGCAGGTCGAATATTTGCAGCACCGGTCTTCTCCTGCGCTAGACGATGGATCTGGAGAAGCCAATGCCTCCGATAGCTCCCGCTTCAGGTTGTAGATGACGACGTCCTCGAGGTAGTCGATGTACTGTTGATAGGGATCAATAGCTGGTGGATCCACCCATTGCGAGAAACCGCAGTTCTCTGCTTGGGTGGAGTACTGCAAAAGCCAAGAAAACGTTACCAAACCAAAGAAAGATGTTGAATAAATATGTGGACATTGCTTACCCATGCATGTGGGCAGTGCCAGAAGCGACGACCGGAGTTGTTCCATCCCTGGTACACTTGCATCACGTAGAACTCACCGTGTGAACACCTAGGCCACAACACCGTTTGCTTCGGTGCGTAGCTCCTAACATCACGCATCGATCTGAAGTCACTCTTGCCTTTCAATGGGAAATTAGCTTCGAAATCTTCTGATTGCTGATGCCACAACTCAGGACCGAAACCGTGTTCATCCCCGCTCTACGAAGCCATTGCCTAATGCTGTGAGAAGAAGGCAATGGAGTGAATGGTGCTACATATAGGCAGAAGAAGGAGGGTGGCTGGGTGGTGGGCCCTTCGATCCATGGGAAGGGAAACAAAGCAGTGACTCAGAGAAAACACACCCTAGTACTAGGGTACTGTCGCTTTGTGGGCCAGTCGATCCGTGGGAGGGGAACGTGTCAGTGACTCGGAGGAAACACAACGACTCTGCATATTACAGTCACTGTAACGAAACACACGTAACGGATAAAACACACTCTAATGTAGTTCGATTAAAGTTCTTAAGGATACAAACCGAGGACCCTAGTTGACGATGTCATGAAATCCGACATTATTTGATACAGTCCGGCTAATACTCTAGGTCTACTGAGTACAACGGGGGTATTTCCCCTTCCTGATGGCATCCAGCCCAGCTGCCTTGGCCCGGCGAGCCCTCTCCCGTTTCCTCTCTCTATCGGCTTCACGGGCCTGGGCCGCTTCACGTTCTCTCATCTCCTGACGATGGCGCATTTCCTTCTGCTCTTCCTTCTTTTTCTTCTCTCTCTTTTCCCACTCAACCATGCAGAACCACCTCTCCCTAGCATCACAGGATTCTCCCTCGACGTAGCTCTTGTCGAAGTCGGACTGCTCGGTATCTAGCCACTGCATGAAATCACAAAGAGGAGGTGGAGTCTTTTGTCAGCAAATATTAAATCACAAATGACAAATGAATAATTGAGAAATGTAGTAAGTCTTTACTTTGGCTCTAAGGCTGCGATCGAATGGCTGGATCGGGTCATGCGCATAGTTAGCGCACATGAAGAACCTCATCCCGTAGGCGTACCCCAGAACCTTGCACCTAACAAGCTTGCAATTGTCACCGCATAAGCACATAGGAGTGTCGATCCCCTGCGGCACCTCGACATTGTCCTTCCTCTTCGTGAGGAACTCCAAGTCCAACTCAGGACCTGAGGAGGCCATTGCAAACCTGCAAAACAATATTAGAACAATCAGATGCAAAAAATAATACAACTGAATCGGCATAAATTATTAAAAAAAAGAATAGAACAATCACCAGCAAAATAATACAAATAGAAGTTCAATTATTACAATACAGTACCATACATAAGTTCATACAAGAAATATAGTTCAAATATTACAAATTCCGAAATTAAATGCCCTAACATTACAAGCAACTATGATCATCTGAATCCTGCGTTGGTCTTACACCCACGTCCACATCCGCGTCCACGTTCGGATGGGGGTTGGGATGGTTCTGAAGTTGCTGATGAGCCCACACTGGCCGTAGGTGGTGCGTTGCAAGCATAACTTGTGGCTGTGCACCTCTTGTACGTGTGACCCGTGTTGTGGCACTTGTAGCACATCACTACCGGAGGTCCAGCTTCTGCTTCGTCCATGTTGTTCATAATCCTCTTCTTCTTCCATCTTCCAACACCTTGGCACAACTGAGGATCTGGATTTGGTATGTGCACAGCATTTTCTTTGGGGTTCTCAGTAAAAGTACCCTGCACGAGGTAGCCCTGAATTGTTCGGTTCCAAATGTTCCGAACAGTTTCCTTGGCGTAGTACCATGGCACGTACCTATGGTAGCTGAATTGTTGCAGCTCATAGCATACGGCGATCACATGTGAGCAGGGGATGTGTAGTAGCTGCGGCTTCCGGCATGTACATCTGCATATTTGGTTGCCAAGTTCAGCAACTTGATGCGTCTTTTCACGGGAAGGGCCTAGGCGCATTTTCCCTTCGCACTCAACCTCATAGCTCCACATAATTTCATTGTCATCAGACTGGTGCAAAGGCTGCGCTGTGACCTTGTGTTTAAGTGCTTTGTCCTGAGCCTTGGACAGATACTCAGTCATTTTTGTGCAGTATCTCATTTGAGTGTTCCTCAGAACCTCATCCGCTATCTTGCTCCTTGTGTGAAAGTACAACATTGTACGATACATAAAGAACTCAATGATGCCAACTAGAGGAAGAGGTCTTGCACCGCGGAGCACACAGTTGTATATCTCAGCAAAATTAGTGGTCTTTATCCCATGTCTTGCTCTGCCCTCGTCAAACATGAGACACCACTTCTCCTTGGGCTCATTCTGAATCCACTAGCTGAAGGTCTTCACAGCACGCGCTCTTCTGCGCCTGACTTGAGGGCCATCTAATCCCAGATCCTCGAGAGAAATTGGCTCCTCTCCAGGTTCGGGATTCACTAGCCTCTTTGCTATCTCCTCTGATGCCTTCTTTGTCAGCTCATCTAATTTCTTCCAGATGACATCAAACTTCTTCTACTGAGTTTGCTCACACAACCGCTCAAACAAATTAGACAGGGTCTTGTTCTTGAACTGGCTGTGGAAGTTTGCTTTCATGTGCCTAACGCACCACCTGCTCTTAACATCTGGCCACAATGGAGCTCTGTATCGCTCTGTGCTGCCCTCTTTCATGTTATTGGTTGCTTGCAAAATACATTTGTGCCTATCGTGTATCACACACACATCCTGCACATCCTGGACCACCATGTTCTTCAACCTCTCAAGGAACCAGTACCAACTGTCACCGTTCTCCCCCTCCACAAATGCAATTGCCAAAGGAAGCAACTGATTGTTACTATCAGCTGCCACAGCTGTCAGGATTATTCCTTTGTATTTGCCTGTGAGAAAAGTGCCATCTATGAAAATGACTGGTCGACACACTTTGAAAGCCTCAATGCAGCCACCCAATGCAAGAATGACCGCTGAAGCACAAGCTTGCCTGGTTTCTCCACACAAGGATAGTCCTTGATATCATAGTAGCTGCCGGGATTCATCTGAACTATTGTGTGTAGCAAGCTAGGCAAATTGTGGTAGGATGCTTCATAAGTACCCCACCTACGCTCCAACACCTTCTTCTTTGCTTGGTATGCCTTGCCGTAACCGATGGTGTACCCAAAATTTTCCTCAATTGCACCGATAATTGCCTTCGGTGCATAATCAGGGCAATTCACTATGTTAGGGTACATATGGCTTGCAACAAAATCGGCTGAAATGTTTCGGTGCCTTGCATCAATACGATCAAGGGTACAAGTGTGACCTTTCACTTCTTTCACCTGTAAGTAATTATCCCACTTCCCCATATATGCATACACTCGAAAAGAACAATCATCCTTCTTGCAACACACATCATATATCCTAGGAGAGCTCTTGACTACCCTGAACTCCCTGTGTAGAGTCAAGGTGGACCACTGCTTCACTGCATCCTTCAGATGTGCAGTACTGGGGTACATAACGCCTACACAAACCTCATTCTCCGTGTACTCCCATGGCACATTCTCACCACTACTAACAGTACACCGGGAGAAATCGTAGTTCCGCCAATGCAAGGGCACATGATCCTCAGACTCATCATCATCATCATCATCATCTGAAGAGTCCTCTTGCAATGCTCGTTCATCAGCTTGCAACTCTCTCTGATATTGTCTCATCACCTCTGGGTTTACTTCTTCCTCATCAATAACACCAGTGACAACATAACCTCTAGATGCCTGCTCACCCTCAGAATCCCCTTCTTCCTCCTCTTATTGTTCACCTTCTTCAGCACCTTCCCCTTCTTCACCACCTCCCCCCTCGTCCACATCCTCAGCTTCCTCATGCACTTGACTACTAAACCCACCCTTCTGGTAAACTTGGACAAACAAAATCACAGGCAAACCAACTCGGCATGCATTTGTGATAAAACTCCTCCATCGTGGAGTCCTTTCAAGTGCCACGAGCTCCCAATACACTGGTGCACTTCTGTTGATTAGTGCCATCACCGACATGCATTGGTGCTCTAAATCTACTGAAAATGCCTTGACCAGCCAGTTGGTTATAGCCTCCCAAGTTCTTTCTACTGCTCTTGAAACATTTTTCTCAATTGAACTATAATTTGACAAGTCAACTCCTTGTGGACCATATATAATTTATCTAATTCCATAATATAATTTGATTGTGACTGTCTCCGACATGTCTGATTTATAATAAAAAGTAGTAACTGCTATCAAATACTATATCCAGGGACTAAGAAACAAATAAACTTATATCTAAACTAAATTAACAAACTAATCGGCCGCAATCTACACACTTAACAGTAAATATGTTACGTAATATAAACTACAACTACAGATCTATAAACTACAACTACAGATCTTTACTCTAGAAATCTATACCATACAAAAATCTACAGAAATCTACACTACACCGAAATAGCAATTAGTGAAATCAGTGAAAATACCTGCAATGAAGCGAAGAAGCAACAGAGCTTCACTGCTCCACACCCTCCACCTCCCCTCTTATCCTTCTCAACCCTAACCCTACAAACAGGACATTTTTAATACTACAGATCTAAAGAAACGCAGTGAATCACTAAATACGGTTTCTAAGTATAGGTGCTAAAAGGGTTGAAATCGACGAAATACTTACAATGAAGCGAAGAACCGGCAGAGCTTCGCTGCTCTGCCCCCTCACTCTCTTCTCCTTCCCAACCCTCTCTTTCTTTTTTTCCGAATTTTTATGACATTTCCGGGCTAATTTTCGGCTTATATAGAGGGCAGGAAACCTGCCGCCGTGGGCCACGGCGGCTGCGAGGGCATTACCGCCGTGGGCTACGGCGGTTGGTCATGCCGCCGTAGCGCACGGTGAATAGTCCTCAACCGCCGTGGCCCACGACGGCTGACCTCCACGCCCGTGGGGGCCCGCGGCTGTTGGCCGAACCGCCGTGGGCCATGGCGGTTGGACCTCAAACCGCCGATTGGTTGTCAAAACTGTAAAATTTTGAAACCGTCGTATAATTTTACAAAATGATTAAAAATATATATATATATATAAAATTCGCACAGATCTTCTTCACCTTCGGGCGACCCACATATCTTTGGCCCAGTTCGCGGAGACCTCTGCCAGGTACACCGAAGATAGATAATAGGAAAAAGTCCTTTCAAGGTCCCTCATGTATCACCAAAGTTCGAATTTCGTCCCTTATCCGAAAAACCGGGTATCTGCCGTCCTTCAACTATCTATACCATTCATTTTTGGTCCCTCGCTGGTTTTGATGGTGGTTTTCGATGACGTGGCAGTGGGCCCCACATGTCAGGGGTGGGCCCCGGTCTTTCTTCCTCCCCTCCTCCTCTTCCCCTCCGCCGGCGGTCATCTCCTCTCCTCCTCCTCCACCACACCGTCGGCTCCTCTCCTCCTCCCTGAGCTCCGCCTCTTCTATCCACCCCCTGCTCTCCCCGCGTCCCCAATCGAGTAGCTCGCCGCCGTGCGAACGCGCCACCGCCGGAGCTGATGAAGACGACGTGCCTTGGCCGCGTCCGCCTTAGCCAGGTCAACGGAGGTGAGGCAGGGGCGCGCTGCCGGAGAGGGGCCGGACGCCACGCCGAGGCTCGTCTGGCGGAGCTGGAGCTCCGCGACCGGTCACCGCGACGGGGATCCGACGCCACGGGAGTGCCGCCGGAGGCCGGGGTCCGACCGCTTCGCCTCTGCCTGCTCCGACCCGCGCCCGGCTCTGACGGCGGGTCCAACTGCGGATCCACACTCCAGCTCAGGAGGCCGCCCCGCTCCCGCCGGCGGTGACCGAGCTTGGGCTGGCACCGTGCAGAGGCAAGGCCACGGCCGACGAGCTGCTCGATCTGTGGAGCACGCAGAGCTCAGGGAGAAGGAGGAGGACACAGCCTGGTGGAGGAGGAGGAGAGGAGCCTGCCGGTGGCGGAGGAGAGGAGCCGATGAAGGGGAAGAGGTGGAGGGGAGAAGAAAGACAGTGGGGCCCAACCCTGACATGTGGAGCCACTGCCACGTCATCCAAAACCTCCATCAATACCAGTGAGGGACCAAAAATGAACGGTATAGATAGTTGAGGGACGGGAGATACCCGGTTTTTCGGATGAGAGACGAAAGTCGAACTTCGGTGATATATGAGAGACGTTGAAAGGACTTTTTCCTAGATAATATATCTTGGGCCCAGTTCGCGGAGACCTCTGCCAGGTAGGTTCACCGAAGATAGATGATAATCTTCTTCGACTTCCCGCTTCTTTTCTCTTCGGCCCAATCGCTAATCAGGCTGGTATGTCTATTTCATCGCAAAAATAAGTGCAGCAAGGGGGCTTCGAACTCTGGTCACCGCAAGCCTTTATTTAGGCTGCGCTAGCCACTGCAGCAACCAATTGTTTGTTGTTGGTCTTTGTGTCGCACCTTATTTCTGCGGAGGGAAACAAATTTTTTATTTCGTGTTTAATATATTTATTGCCTTTATTTGTGTCCCTTTCCTACTACAGTAGCTAGTGATGGTTTTTGATTAGTTAATCAGTTTTTTGCCTCCTTTATTTATGCTCCAAACAACTCTGTGCGGGTTTAGTAGATGCTATTTATGTTCCATCAGCTACAATCTTTTCAGCTCATGCTCAGCTATGGTTTATTGTTTTAATTCGTTGTCGACCAGTTTGACACCCTACCTCGCACTTGTTTCTCATGGCCTGATTTATCATTTATTTATTTACTTGTCAAAGAATACATTCGTGTATTGAAAACATGTGTCATTATAGAGTGTGCTAGTACTACTACTTGTCATATTGTATAACCTATTTTTATGTCATGTTCTTGGTCATAACGAAGCGTTTGAGTTATTGCGTTTACACTTCGCAGAACCATCTCGGTGGGATTTCACGAGATCGGCTATCACTATTCGGAACAGATTTCACTATTCGTGATAAGGTGACAAATCTTCGCTCTTCGGAGTTAACCTAAAGAATGGCTTTCCCCATTTGGAATCATACTCAGCCTTCAGACCCTGTTACACTTGAGCTGGAATTCATGGACAGTCTTATGGCTCTTCGGTTATTGTCAAGGGGCTCTTCACTTATTGTCTTGTGGTTCTTCGGTCGCAAAGCTTTCATTGTTTGGACATCACTTCGTATTGGGACATCTATGACTTATCTTCGCGCGAAGGTACGACACAACACCATCCTTCTTTATAAGATGTTTCTTGTTCCATCCTGAACTCAGTCTCTTCGAGCGCCATAAGTTGTTGCAAAACGTACAAAAATTCTATTTCACTCGATAGTAAGGCCGAAAAGTCGAGGATTTGTGGGTCTTCTCTCACTTGCTAGTTCTCTTTGTGGACATCTCTTTGGTCATCTTTATCACAAGCGTTGGGGCTATTTGTATAGTTGGCTAAGCAAAATACACTACTAGAAAAACCCCCCTTTTAACTACGTTATAGTAGCAACACACCCTGAAAGCGTTTTTATGTCAGTGCATAAAGATGCTTTTTGGCACGATTTTGATAACATATCAAAGTGTCACGATATTAGACACACTTATATTGTTAGTAGTATTATAGAGATATTTTTTAACACGCTATTGAAATTATCTCAAAAAGACTCGAAGTTAGACACGATTTAAAGTGTCATTATTGTCAAGACAAGCTAGAATACGTGTCAAACAATGTCTATAGCCACGTAAAGATACTTCTTGACATGATTGTAAAAGCCGTTTCAAAATGATGCATGGTTATACATGCTTTGAATCGTGAGTAGCATGTAGGAACGTCATAAAGCGTATCAAATAAGTGTCTTAATGGTTCTTCCTAGGATAACTCAAAAGTAAAACATACTTATGTAAGTCAGATTTGTTGTGTAGGTGAGACGGTAAGGAAGCTATGTGTGAGGTGAGAGATCTTGAGTTCAAATCCTACACACCGCACATATTACACATACATAATCATGGATAGCTGTCCTCCAATATGAAATAATTTTTTTTATTTTTTCATAAATTAGTAGATGTTTTATAAACGTATCTAGGAGTTTGTCTCTATATTTTTCAACATGCAATGAAGCATTGCTATACTACGTAAGTACACCACTAAGCATGATATAAATGTGTCTCTAAAATTGTATCAATGCGAGTAGACATGCTTAACGAATTCGTCTCTACGAAGCCTGACACGGTCCCTGCGAATACGCTTCTAACACGCTTTTTGAAAGTGTATCTACAAAGTCATACAGACGAAATAAAGTGTATCTAACTCTAAATATAGCGTAGCTAAAGGGAGGATTTTCTAGTAGTGATAGTTGGATAAAATATAAACCCAAATACTGTACCATTTTATTTTACTTCGGTGGATCATAGTGTTGGATCTTGTGAAATGCCTTTTGGTTGCCAACTTGTTTTCATTTGAAGCATGGAGCTTCGCGTAGTTTCGGCAATATGCAATATTACTATTGTATTTAGAAAAAGTGTGGTACTTATGCATGGGGCCCTCTCTATATAAAATGTTGTGCTATCGGCAAGCTATTCCCTTTTTAGTTTAAAAATGAAGGGAAAAATGAAAATAATACCTTCAGGTAGTACAACTTAATTTTGCATCACGTAGTTACACGTGCAAGGGTCAGCTAAGTTGACCAGTATAGTATGAGCCAATATTTTGAGTTTGGTCAGCAAGCAAAGAGATTTATACTTCGCACGTTATTTCGACCACTTTGTTTTTTCCACTAGCAGAAAAATGGCAGTAGCACATCACTTATATGAGCTAGCGAAGTTATATAAGTCTTGCCTTTTTCGGTACAATTTCAGCTTTTTTTGGCAAGATTTTCATATACATGTTCTCATTTTGTCCAAATATTGTCCTTTGAATATGACTGCAATGAATATTTTTACATTTACTATCCAGACCATCGTTGTCTATCATCGGTCCCGAAGTAACAATCATCCGAAGAGATTGCTACTTTCGGGAAAACATTGCAGAAATAAGTGAACACATGCGCCTGGCCCGGCGAGGACAAGTCGCATTTAGTTCACTTAAAAAAATATATACGAGCGGGGGGTGCATGTGATAACTATTCTGCAAAAGTTGCGAAGATGTTAAGGAACATGCAACAATCTGTTCCAAAGAAGAGTGCATGATTCGCTTAAAGGCACAATGGCACTTGCGCCGATAGGAGGCGATGCCGATGGGATCTTCTTGTGCCGACAGGACGAGATGCCAATGAGATTTTCTTGCGTTGAGGAGGAGATGCCGATGGGGTTTTGTTGTGTCGAGGAGGAGATGCAAAAGTGTTTTCCAGTATATATTAATAGATCTCATTTGCTAAGGGAAAGGCGCACGGTCGCATCGGGGATCGTGTCAGGCAAATGGTCTAGGAGCGTAATTTGCGATCTCGTTGAATTTGGAGCAAACTTAATTCACTTGAACATGAAGAGATCGAATGTTGCCACGAGCCCAGTTATTCTTGTATATGAAACATTATCAGACCGGACTAAAGCATTTGCTATGAGATAGGCAATAGAAGAAGGGCACAAAAGGAGGTCGGATGTTTAGGTTTACGAACCATGAGTAGACCGTAGAAATATTTTTAATCATTTGATGGCAAAAGATGCTTGTTTTAAATTTGGACAAGGTGAGCTATGATATCATCCTTCTTAGGGAGAGCCAAATACGTGCACAATTCAAACGTAAAGTCGTGGCTTAGCTAGAGCAAATTGAAGCGATGGGCAACAAATTGGCTTTCAGTAAACCGTGTCTACTCTATCTAGTGTACACTACCCCATCTAGCAAAGATTTGTTTTTCCAAGACTTGGTTAGTAGGAAAGAATCGTGAAGACAAGCAAGCTGGCCCGGACTTTCAACCACAGCTTCATTTTTCCTTGTTGATGAGGCATGCTTGGTAACAACAAAATGAAATCATGCAATGAGATAGGCAATACAACCTGGGCAGGACCGGATGTCTGGGTTCAGGATACATGAATAGACCGGAGAATTATTTTTGATCCTTTGGTGGCAATGACATAGGCAATATAACATGGGCACAATAATGGACGGATGTTTGTGTTTAGGAAACATGAACAGACCGAACAAAAATTTTCATTCCTTTTCTGGCAAAAGTTGCTTATTTTGAATTGGGCAAACATGATTACAGATTTTGTAGTTTCTGAGAGAGTGAAAATTGGATCACATTATTATTTTTTTAAATTGCCCAATATTGATTTTTCACCTCTCCAAATTGCGATGAACTATTCCAACTACCAGCCATGGTAAATAAATGGGGGAAGACCAGAAGTTGGTTTCCATCATGTCAATGCATGTGCGGGTAAAGATTGCTACACGGGAACCAAGGAAGAGGGATAGAAACAAAGAAGATATCAGGGGATTAATCTAGAAACAAAAGATATCAAAAATCACTCGCGCGTGTCAAAGGTTAATTTGTTTGGATGCAAATATCCAGTTATTTTGCTAAAGAACAGATCACATTCGGCGTGAATTCTACATTCCTCATTACAAAAATGTGACCATTCTTCCCAGCTCATCTTGAAACACAAGCCGCCTACACACTGATGATTGCCGCAGCCCACTAGTGGCTCCAGCATTGCACGTTGGCGCCACATCACTCACCGGATCACCTCTGAGGCTGCCTCACGGCACTGCAGGCAACCCTTGTTCATCTGCATCATCATCACTGTCGTGGCCGCCGATTGTTCCTCACCCTCGACCAGTCTGATGTACCGCTTCGCAGAGTCATCATCACCGGCGCCGCCATTGGCCCTGTAGAGGACCATGGTGGCTACGTAGGGCGCCACATTGTGCCTAACCTGGTCGGCCTCCTCAAGCTTGGCGATGGATGACTGGGAGCTGTAGTTTCCCTCAAATAGGATGTCCATCCCGAAGAGGAAACATGCCTTCGGGTTTCTTATGCGGGTCAGGCAATCGAGGAGGGCGTCATAGCCCTTGCGGTCATTCCACTGCAGCTTAATGGCAAATCGCTCTAGCACCATGCGCCGACCAACGGCCGCGTTCTTACACACGCGACGCATCTCCCAGCAGGTCGCTCGTAGGCTGCGGAGGTTGTCCATGGCCCGCTCCGAGGTCGCCGTGAGGTGGCCAGCGATGTCAATGTTCACCTCAGTAGGGAGCACCACCAGCGATAACAGCAACAGCCTCGATGACATGATTACTGACCTATCGACGTCCTAAAAATAGTATGATCAAACATCAGAGTGCCAGGTCAAATGCACATTCAAATTGATACAGAGACTTGGAAGAGAGCACTTTACTCTCACGGATCTTCCTTCCGAGAGGAGGAGATGCAATTGCAAAAAGGTTTTCTCCGCATTTATCCGTATTTATAGTAAATTCACCACTCCTTCGCCAACCAAAACAACTGTAGCTGCTGCTCTATTGATTTCGGGATAACAATAATAATTCATTATGACTGTTGGTGAACCTAATGGAAGTTGCGTTATTGGAAATGTGAACATGTCGGACTAAATGGTCAGTCTATTGTGGTGGATACTAACTGCCGCACATTTTTTGGTCATTTTGGCAATACATCACCAGTACAATGCTCAGAAGCATAAGGCACAATGGTTAGAATACATCATCGACACACTGTTCACAATACCAAAGTGACACTTGCAGAATACGTGATCGACACATCTAATTAGCCTTGCCACCGAGCATCAATCCCGCCATTCCCATGAAACAACAAATAAGGTAGTGAAGCGTTTCGATTGCGAGTTACTGATTTATATTAAAGACTCACCTGGCACAACAACAAGGAAAGTGTTTCCATTAAATTGACATAACCAAGAAGTGGTGTAGTGGTAAACAGCGCAGTCGTGTTCCTATAGGTCTCTAGTTCGAGCCCTTGCAATGGCAAGTTATTTTTGCAACATTTCGTGACATGGCGAAAATGCTTACATGTGGGACCTCGATTTTATGATGACTTGGAACGATAGTAGGAAATAAGCAGTTTCGCGATTGTTACTCAGGTAGGTCCTTCCAGCAAAACATCAACAGACCGGACCTTTGTCGTCCACTGACAGCAATCGTATATTATGATCAGGTAGCATCAAGTTTCTCAACTCATGACCACAAAGTTCACAACACCAAATAGCAACAAGTTTATCAACTCATGACCACAAAGTTCACAACTCCAAGTAGCAAACATCATAAGATGATTATCATTACAATTTTTACAATAATCATAACCACCCATTTGTAATCATAATAATAAGCACTAATCATCAATTCACATTTGTAGGCGTTGATTCTCCTTCCATAGCTCCATCCTGCAGCTGTCCCTTCACCTTCTGCAGCTCAGCGGTAGTAGCTTCATGCTTCATGTTAGCTTCTGAGGATCCTTCCCATTGTTGATCCTGTGAGACATGGGTACCCCTGGGTCCCCACCGACAAGGCTCGCGGCCATCCCTGACAAGTGGGTCTGACCTACTACAAGACTCGCCGACCTGACAGTGGGCCCAACCGACCTGGTTGGTGGCCCACACGACCTCCTGAAGACCTTCCAGAAGATTCCCCAAACGACCTTATCCGATCCAGTCGGGTAACTTGACGTGCAAGACAAGGCAGAAGACGTCAGCTGCACCTCTAGACAGTCCGAAGATTACGGGATTATGTTGTAACTTTCCTTAGATTGGTTTCCATGTTGTAACCAACCAGGACTCAGGGCCCACCGACCTTGTCCGTCAGCCAAATATAAGGCGGACAAGGCCGAACCCCTAAGGCCATGTCCTCTCAAGTCACCCCAAGTCATCCGCATCAATACAATCAAGAACTAGACGTAGGGTTTTACTCTCCGGAGGCCTGAACCAGTATAAACTCACCGTGTCCTTTGTGTTCCGTGTGCTCGTGCGCAACCTTCGAGTTCTTAGCCCTAGATTTCACCCCGACGAACAAATAAACCACCGGGGTTGATACCCTATGGGCTGTGCAGATCTAGACATCTAACAGTTGGTGCGCCAGGTAGGGGGAAATCCAGGGTTCTTTGTGTAACTCGATGGCTGCACCAAACGGCGTCGTCTTCCCTGAAAGCATGGCGGACATCCTCGCCAATCCCTTCGACATCTGCTTTGGCTCAATGCTAGTAGAATCCACTGCTCCAGCCGCCTGCCTCATCATTGAGAGCACTGCGGTCACCTCCAACCAGCAAGTCGAATCCGATCTGCTGGCTGAAACCCACTCACCCACTCCTCACGACCTGATCGCGGGGCTCAATCGCGTCGAGAGCATGCTCTCCGACATGATCAAGGTCTATGAGCGCGTCAAGCGCCCTCGCAGGGCCACTCCACCTTCACCCTGCATGCCTCATGGCCTACGGAACACAGCTCATGTGGCGTCTCGCCACATGAAGAAGAAGGTCCAGATCGAATCTGGGACCAACCCCCCATCTCGTGGAAACTGCAGAGGTCATCTCGACGATCTTTGCCCTGTCCACGAGGACTCCAAACACATAGCTCGCCAGTGCCGTGTGCTAAAGAAGCTTTGCCGACCACTAATTGCAACTCATGGTCGCCAGATCAACCGTGTGCCATCCCCGGACTGCGGCACGTTCCAGATCGCTAGTACGACCACTACTACGTTTTGGCACTGTTGCAACGAAAAAATTGTGTTGCAATATGCCATATTTGGTTGCAATAGCTGTAATTGCAACCAAATTGTGTTGTCGACCAGTAGCTGCGAAAGGTTGCGCTGCAATAGCCTGAGGCGACGGTGGTCATTTTGGGGTTGCATTAGTTGTTATATTACAACACAATTAGACGTTGCAACTTCGCGCTCGTGTTGGTTGCAAGTCATAGTATTGCGACGCATCTATGGTTTCCATAAGTGCAATTGCATCGTACTAAACGTGTTGCAATGCCTAAATTTTTGCGTTACAAAGAATTCTATTGCTACGTTCTTATTGTGGGTGCAATATGGGAAGCACCTCTATTGCCACCAAATTGTTTTGGGTGCTATATGTGGTTCCATCTATTACCACGAAGTTGATTTGGGTGCTATAGTTGGTGTCCTCTAATGCCACGCAGCAGAGATGGTTGTTATAGGTGCAACATTCTATTACAACCAAAATATATAGGTTTGCAGCAATAGGTGGGGCACTCTAATGCCACCTTTTTGCTTTCTATTGCCACGACACGTATTTGGGTGCTATATGTGTTTCCTTATATTACAACGAAGTGGAATACGGTGCTATAGGCAGTGTTCTATATTACCACGAATCAGGGATGGTTGTTATAGGTGCAACTTTCTAATACCACCAAGATAAATATGTTCGAGGCAATAGGTGGGGCACTCTGATGCCACCTAGTTTACTTGGTTGTAATATGTTTCCTATTCTTTTGCTTCGAAAATGATTCAATTGCCAAAAGTTCATGCCTCTATTACCAGCATAATACAAGGTTGCTACATGTGGAACCTACTATTGCCACAAGCCTTTGTGACACCGAAAAATATTGGTTGCGATAGGGTGATTTCTCTTTTGCAACGAAAGGAGTTGATGCCATAGTTTTGTAGGTCGCCATATGTTTATTCTGCCATGCTCATTTATTTGTAGCAGCAATAATTTAAAACATTAAAATACAGGATCTTCAATAATAATTATTATGCATTTATAATTCATGGCGCAATAAGTACTGAAATACTAATTAGCAACCACACTGATAAATGAAACCATCCATTCAACCATCCACACTGATAATTAAGTTTAATGACACACGAAGTACTGAAATACTACTAAGTTTTGAAGAGGACATTGTTTCAACACAGATGATGTTGACTTGAAGATGATCACATCAGTTGATCAGCCAAGGATAGTTTCAACAAAGAGTTGGGTGGCTTGAAGGAGATCCCATCACTTGATCAGCAAAGTGTGACTTCAAGAAGGTTCCATCAACTGTTTGCTCCATTCGGAACGGCTTAGCTTTCTGAAATGAATGAATAACATTTGTAAGCATCAAGTAAACTGTAATATTGGAAACACGGTGCAACAACAGCATGTACCAAACCAAAGTTTTATTTTCATTCATAAAATTATCAAAATGATATCAAATAATCAACACATCTATAAACACTTTGACAACTGAAACATGAACATTCACAGCAGGCAGAGGAGTTACTAAAATTTCACCTCTTGTTTTTTTGGCTTGTTGTCGTCTCCTACTTGCTGCTTGTGCCTGTAGCTGTTGAGATGAAATTTTTGCATGGGGCTGGACGGAAGGTGCTTCAGGATTGGTACCAGATTTATTACTTCTTGTATTGCAAATGGTAGCCGCCCTTTGTTTAGCACTAACTTCAGGTTGCTTCTCCTGAGAACAAAAAATATATGGGAGGGAAAAATTAGGCGCCATTTTGATCAGTATCTGATATTAGAAGTAAAAAGTTGTCAATCCACAAAACAACCTGACTAGAAGAGAGCACATTCGTTGGGTCTGTCTGCACATCTTCAGTTCTCGTGACTGATGCAGCCGCCGCCGCAATGTCTGCAGATGCAGTGACATTGTTGTTTGGCTGGACAGATGTTGGCAGGACAATCTATGAAAGGATACAGACATTTAGATATAGAACCTAAGGATAGAAAGTCATTCATGCAACTAGCTTGACCAGTACCTGTGGAATTTGTGCCTGTCCATTTGCTACTTGCAGCATTGATAGGAACTCTTGCCTAAGCTATTGCAGATCAGCCTCCCTTTTCTTGTTACTTTCTTCAAGTTGTCGTGCATGTTCTCTCCTTTCTGCTTCCCTTTCATCTTCCCATGTTGACATTTTTTCTTGTAGCAGCCCAAATGCGTCCATGAGCTCGATGTGTTCCTGATGCTGTAGCTCTTCCCTACGAATTTGTTCCTGGCCTTCTGGAATATCTCGTTTTTTTCCTTTTGGGAAACAAAGTTATTTTCTGCATTTGATTCTGCCTCAGCAATAATGCTGCTTGCTTTGTCCTAACATTTACAAGGCACAGATGGAGGAGTTAGTTGAACAAGAAATTGCTTGCATTCTATAATTGGATGGACTATGTATAGTAATGTATGTACACATTCATTGAGAACTCACATAGTCATTTTTAGATTGTTCATCTGTCCATTCCCCATGCTTATTGTGAGTTAACCACCAAAGTTCCATATCATCAGGCTCGTCACCAGTTTCTGGGTCTCTCTGTTAAGCCAAGAACATAACAAATTAGTTACTCATCCTGCAAGACAGATTAGAGATGTGCTTCTCCAGTTATTACCTTCTCATAGTTGCGCTGAGAAAAAGGCTTACAGCCTAACAAATGTCTTGTCCTTTGTTGGACTCGAATCGCAGAATTTTGTGCGCTCCTTTCCTATATAGAATGTCAAGATTTGAACAATAATCTTAAAGACTCAGACATTGCCATTTGTTTGAAAAATGTATTGCTCAGTAATAGTAATAATGTGGAACAAACCTTGAATTTAGCAGTACTGAAATACTTCAACAGATAGTGCCATTCAACAATATCTAATTCTTTAGGCTTATGTAACATTCTCTGGTGGTAGCTGTCGTATGCCTTGGCCGTAGCACTGAAAGTTGAACGCCATCCTTTGTAACGCTCTGCAGCAATGTTCCATATCTTTTCCCTTGAATCAGCATTATCCTCCATGTCCCACTTTGCCTGTTATATAATCACAATAGCATGCAAATACTATGTGAGTTGTTACGTTAGTTTATAATTGAATTGTATTCAAAAGCAAAGTTTATGATTATATACCAATACATCAGTTGCTATTGCGTCTTGGACTTCTTTCTTGACATGTTTCAATGATTTCACTCCAATGACTGGCGTCCTTTTCCTTGTATACATGACTACTTCATCAACGAATGAACAGTAGTTACTACCTACCGGTCCTCCATGTTTTGAGAATTGAATGTCCAACTGCTGTTTGCCCGCCTTGATTCTCTTGGCGATTACCTTCAAGGCTCTTACGGGACCGCGTCCTCTTTTCTTCACATTTTGTGAGCCTATTCCATGGGAACAAAATGTAATAATACCCACAAAAAACATACTATGCATAGACAGGTAATTTCTAATAAACACAAGTTACCATCTCCTTGCTCATGCTGTTTCCAACGCCGAGCATGAGATGGAGGCTGCACTGGAGGTGTTTGGTTCATGTCATGCCTGTGTTGCAAAATAAAGGTGTGGTCCACATACCGTTCTGCAGACAATTTTGTGGCATGATGAGCTAGCATAATTTGTAGTCTGACAAAGAATGGTAATTTGCCTGCCAATTAGGAGAGGGATATTACCGATGTCATCAAGTAGTCCTGCAACATTCAGGTATTCTTGGTATGTGTCGATGGTGTCCTCCCTGAATATGTCTTTTAATTCAGAAAAAGGATCCATAATTAATTTCAATCATGTGAGTTAACTGGACAATCATGAGTATATATATACAAATAAAGGGCTGTACCATATCTTACCCAAGGCTTTCTTCTCTTTATGCAGTGCAACTAGCCAAACTTTGTATTCATCTAATTCAGATTCTTCGACTTCTTCATCATCATCATCATCATGTGTGGAAACACTTTTGGATTTCAATGGTGTTATGGGCATGGTATGGTTTTTAGGTATTGGCTCTCTGGATACAACTAAGCTGATCACCATCTCCTCCTCGTGAATCTTTTTCATTTTTGCTACATCGACCTCGTAGTCGATCTCAGTGAGTGTTGCTTCCGCAGGAGATTCAGGAATTCTAGTCTTGTAGTAAACCAAGTCCTTGTTCCGATACCCCAATTTTGCTTTTAACTTGTTTATAGTTTCTAGGGTGATTTGTTTCCCAAGAAGTTTACATGTATGTTTTTCATCTCCCTCCCCATCTCTACCCTTTTCAATCATATACATGGTCCAAATCAGCTTATCTTTTGATCTGCGCATTCATCAATGGCATTTCAATAATTTGAAGAAATTTGGTGTGCAAATCGCGTGAACAAATCCATGAAATCTAGGGTACCAGTGCGTGCACAAATGCATGAAATATAGGTGGCAGTACGAGGGGAAAGATCGAACGTGGAAACAGCGTACCTGGCCTCGGTCGTCTCATCCTGAGACGAAGGTACCACATCTTGGTCTGCATCTAGGCCGTCGACGATCGCTTCTGCGTCGCCCGAACCTTGTGATGCTATTTGGGATGAAGGTGATGACCCAAAGAGCGCAGTCATCACCCTAGCCCTGGTGGACATGCTGAGGGGAGATTTAGCAGTCGCCATACCAGAGGTTGGTGTGAACATTGGAGGTAGCATCACCGACGAAGGTGTGCGCAGCGCTTCAGACGACGAAGGGGTCACCCTTGTCGCCTCGCTGGACATCGGCATCCTCGTGTAAGGCGAGAAGCAGCTTGGCGGCAGCGTCGGTCGTCGACGACTACCCGGCCCTAACTGACCGAGATATAGATTGGTTTTGCGAGGGGATTAGGGAGGGAAACTAAAGACGCACGACTTATTACTACTCTAAAAACCTGGTGTTTCACAACAACGTGGTGGCCCCAGTCATGGTAGCGCGGTAGTTTGGGCCTTTGTTAATTATTTCGGAAGGAAAAACTGGTGCCACATTCCAAATCGTTGGCTACCAAATTTTCTGAACGCTTGCCGTATTTTAGGGGTGCTTTTTCGTGTGTCCCGCTGACGAGTGGGTCCCACTCAGTTTCATATATATTTGTTAAGACAATGCGTTGAACATAATCAAGTTTTATAAATATAATTTTATATAAGTTATCTTAGTTTACTTCTTGTTTACTATGTAACTGCACAAGATGACACATGTTATTGTATATTGCTTATAGAAAAGTTTTTGTGGTCAAAGTAAATTTCGAATATCATCTTTCCACCTACTTTAGCAGAATAACATTCCTCACATCAATTTCGTACCACAGTAACATGCATCACACAAATTAAGTAACCAACATTAAGATCGGCAGCCAGTGCATACGATATATGAGGACTGAGTTTACACATAGGCTTCCCGTGGCACGATGACACCACAACAACTAAGGATCATAAAAAACATGCTACACATCGACACAAGTAGAGAGACACATTGACCAAAGACACAACTTCAGAGATATGCTTCGAGTTTATTTGCTGGATTTCTTCAAAGTTTGGCCTAAAATGACGCCAAAGGCTCTCCCCAAGGTCCCTCCTCAGTGCTAGATAAATGTCCTGAAAAAAGAAAGCATTCACGAAACTGTCAGAATAATTGAATTCCAGATAACTGAAATCCTGTGAATTTAAAGAATTTTTAGCAGTCAGCTAAAGTTTCAGAACATAAGAATTCCAGATGTAAAGTGAATTCCTGATGAGTAGCAAACAAGAAATAAAGCAAACATGTGAACTGAAATCCTGAATGTCTTTTATGGTGCATCATGTCTGGAACAAATTAGTCTAAACGTATTAGCAATCACAAAATTTTTACCTTGTATCAGATCACATGAAACGCTTCCTTGATTGTGAAGAAGAACCAATCACACTCATTCCGGATCCTACACTCCTCATTGCAGAACCTACGCCACGAGTAGGAAGCATGCCATCCTGCGTGGTTGCCACACCCGCGACCTGCACACTAAAAATCGTCCTGGCGAGGTACGGGTGCCGGCACCGGCGGCACGGCAATCGCCGCCCACGGCCGTAAGTGCCATGTCGCCGAAATGATCCTAGAGCAGCGTTTCGTACAAGTCAAGTTTTTCCAAGGAAGCGCCGTCGCCCCCTCTTCGGGTCCCTCGACCAAGCGCAGGAGCCGCCGGGCCTCGTCGTCGTCGGCATCGCCGCTGTTGGGCCTGTAGAGGAAGAGGGCGACGGCGTACATCGATACCTTGTGGCCCGCTTCCGCGGCGCGCCTTAGCTGATCGAGGCATGGCATGATTACGCCATGCTTATTCCCCAATATTGCGAGGCACAACCCGCTGCGGAACAAGGCCTCCGGGTTGCCGACGGTGGCCAGTGTGGTGATGAGCGCCGCGCAAAAATCCGGGCCGAGGTTGAATCGACGCCGCAGGACACGTTTCAGGGCTAGTCGTCGTCCGACTGTGGCGGCGCTACACACCACGCACATTGCCTTGCATGTTGCGTGCAGGTTCCGGAGAGTCTCCGTGGCGTCCTCTGACTGAGCAGCGACTCGGGAGACGATGTCAATCGTCAGCTCCTTCGGCAGTTCCACCAGCCTCGACGCCTCGTAGCGTGCCGCGGCGACCTTTTCCATGGAGTGATTGCAGTTCGTCACGCACAGGGGTTGATTAGATGTGCGAGGCTGTGCTCCCCGGTGAGGATGAGGTAGAAGATGAAGGTGAGATGTCAGGGGAGATGGAGAAGAACCGTCGCCGCCAGATCAGGTTGAATTAGGGGGGTCCCAGGGTATATTGGGTTTAAGAAAATTGCGCTTTCTTAGGGAGGACATGTAAACACAGAGTTGTGGGTCCCACCTGTCGGCGCCCAGATTGTGATGTGTTCTTGAGTTTTTAATGGACCTAATTAACTTGATTCTTTGATTCATATAATCACAGCTACAAACTTGTTTAGATTTCACAAATGACGTCCAAATGAGGAAATTTTTTTCCTACATTCTTATGAAAGAATAATCTAGCTCATGGTGTCCACTGCATCTCATGTTAGTATGTTTCAACAATCATAATTAAGAAATAGAACAATTCAAAACTAGAATCAAGATTTTCAAATAGTAGATGATGTCAAATGGAAACGTGATGAATACCAAAGTTTCATTGCTCATCGAGATGAACAATCTTTATTTTGGTCGGATTTTCATTTGACGAAGTGGTACTACACATTGTTCATTAATCCTAGGTTCACTAAGAAAGTTTAAGAAACTTGCTTGGAGACATGTAAATTTTGTACTACATGATAGTACCAATTCGTCAAATGCAAGACCGACCAAAATAAAGATTGTTCATCTCGATGAGCAATGAAACTTTGGTATTCATCACTTTTCGATTTGACATCATCTACTTTTTCAAAATCTTGATTCTAGTTTTGAATTGTACTATTTCTTAATTTTTTTTGAGCAATACTATTTCTTAATTATGATTGTTGAAATATACTAACATGAGATGCAGTGGACACCATGAGCTAGATTATTGTTTTATAAGAATGTAGGAAAAAAATTTCCTGATTTGGACGTCATTTGTGAAATCTATACAAGTTTGTAGCTGTGATAACGAATCAAAGAATCAAGTTAATTAGGTCCATGAAAAACTCAAGAACACATCACAATCTGGGCGTCGACAGGTGGGACCCAAAACTATGCCGACAGGTGGGACCCACAACCCTGGCCCCCGTACCCCCGAGCCCGCACGCCGAGGCGTCGGAAAACCCACTGCCTTAGGACCATGCCGCTCCACCGCCGTCCGTCATTAGCACCGTCGCCGGTGAACCTTCCCTCCGCTCACGTCCGTGACCAACCTGTGCCTCGGAGCTCGTCCCTAGGACACAATCGCACCTCCCCATCGCTTGTTTGCCTGCTCCGGTCCTACCTCATCGGCGGCGAGCTCACCCCCGCTGCCGAGGGTAGAGTTGTGAAGGTCACAGATTTGTAGGGACCCCTGTAGAAACGTCAAGGGCATATCTGTGAAAAGTTTAATCTTTGTAAGGGCTGGGTTGCAAGTAGATTCTTAACCTTTTCACCCATAGGTCCAGATCTTGGAAAATTCATATAAAATCACAGAAAAATCAAAAAAATGTAAAACCAATTTTGTTGGTTTCGCCATGAGCATACCTACATCTTTTGCAAAGCATGACCGTACTTTTGACTAATAGTTTATGCACGAAAATTTGAAATCAGTTTGGCCTACTTTTGCTGTATTTCAAAATCTTCTTGTGATCTCAAGCTGAACTTTGGATATGTTGTTGTATATTCCATGTGTAGGCTCTGCACCAAAATTTGCACCAAGTTACTGAGTAAATCTTTGGATATGATTTATCTTGTATTTATGCTATTTTCTGACTTAGTGATTTTTGTAGCAAAAATTAAATAGATTTTTGAGCTCCACTTCTGAGTACAGTCTTGAAATGCCTAGATGCACCTTTACTGATGCGATCGTGATTTTAGGACAGATAGAAATATTTGTTCCTAATGTATGCTTGGTATTAATCATAAATGCCTAGTTCAAGATCTAAAATGGCTGTTGGTGTATTTGTTGGTTTCGTAGCCTTGTTTAAGGTCAGAGGTGATGTTGGCGAAAAATTGGATAACACATCTGCAATCACAAGGATGATGAAGGGTAATAATAATACCAGCATTCACTAGCTACCAAATATTTTCGGTAAAGTAATGACATTATACAAGGTCATTATATATAAGCCTCATTCATCAAATCTAGATGTTAATGAGGGAGTAGTTCACTACACAAAAGCTATCTATCATTGCTTGCAGCCGTGCCTACAGGATTGCCCAGCGCTTCAGCACCATCCAGACGTCCTCCACCTGAGCCTCTATCTGAAATGGTTTTACAATGCATTATCAGTGTGATAAGTACATCAAAATTTGAATGAAACTGAAATAGTCAACATAGGGAATGAAGGTAATACCTTGGCATCAGTAGGTTTTTTTCGGTAGGGGCCCGGCTGGCAGAGCTCATCGTCGCTGTCGTCATGGCATTCGACGAATAGCCTAACTCTTGGGAAGGTGAACTCATAAGTCACCTTCGGCCCAAGATCCTGAATTAAGAAATCAAGACAGCAATATTCCACTTGTGAACTTAAGATAAAATTCACATAAACACTTGTGTACCAAGAATTCTACTACACAAAATTTTGAGATGGATTTGTTTAATGATTCTTAACTGGATGATTTGTACCAAAAATTTCCATATGTACCCTAGTCAAGAAATCCTAAATTGCAAGTCCCAGAATTGATTATGACTCATAAACAATTTCGCAATCACACAAAAATAATCACTTCAGTGAACTTAGCAACCAGAGGAATTAAACACTGAGTTCTCGAATAATAAAGGGGGAACTTCAATTTGGTACGAGTAAGAAAAATTACCGGACGCTCCCATCCGAAGTCCTGCCATCTGGGGGGGAACAACTCCTCGCTGGACGACTCCACCTGCTTCGACTTCTTGGCGGTGGGGTTCTGAAAACCCTCATTGTCGGCCTTCCGCTTCCGAGGCATCCTAGCGGATTCAGCGTCCGCTTCCTCGGATGCCCCACCAACATCGGGGCAAGGAAAGAACCCCAGCATCGCCTCCTCCGCCGCCGGTCCCTTCGACTTCGAGGACCCCGTCTCCCGGCTCGGTGAGGAGGATGCCGGCAATGCGGCGTTCGGCGAGGCACCGCGAGGAGAAACCCTTGACGCCGCGGGCGAGTGCGGCTCCATCTTGGCTTGCGGTGGGGAGGTTTGGAAAGTAATCGGAGTTGGGCGACGGCAGCGACGGTGGGGAGTTTTGCAAAGCAATCGGAGTTGTGCGGCGGTTGGGTGGTTTCTACTGTAGCGAGGCGCTTGGGAAGGGGCGAGACAAGAAGCGAAGCGTCGGGGAAGGTGGGGGCGTCTAGGAAGGCACACACAGGGTGCGGTTGACACCAGCAGTTTTCGAACCCAAGCGGCTGACAAATGGAGCCCACCACGAAGGGCCCACACAGAAACCCCACACCAAAGGGATGCGACCCACGAGTACCTCGCGTGTGCTTTTTCATCCTTGCGTTTGACTTGCGGGTCCCACCTGTCGGCAAGTGATGAACTTATTTTTGTATTTGCATTCATAATCAAAACTTAAAACATGTTTATATTACACATGATGCCCAACTCAGGTGGTTTTTTTCCCAACATTCTTACAAAACAAGAACCTATCTCATGAGTCCAATGCACTTCGAAATTACAAAGTTTGAACCATCAAATTTTCGAAATTCAAAGATTGATATCTAGAATTGATTTTTTCAAACACTAGATGATGTCAAATGGAAAAGTGATGAACACCAAAGTTTCATAGCTCATCGAGATGAACAATGTTTATTTTGGGCGGTTTTTCATTTGACGAATTGGTACTATCATGTAGTAGAAAATTGACATGTCCCCAACCAAGTTTCTTAAACTATGTGAGTGAACCTAGGTTAATGAACAATGTGTAGTACCACTTTGTCAAATGAAAATCCGACCTAAATAAAGTTTGTAGATCTTGTTGGTATATAAAACTCTGGTATTCACCACTTTTCCATTTGACATCATCTGGTGTTTAAAAATATCGATTGTAGATATCATTTTTTGAATTTCAAAATTTGTCCTATTCAAACTCTGTCAAATGGATTAATGACTTAAATAAAGATTGTAGGCCTTGACGAGTTGCACAGGTTTGGTATTCAAGAAATTTTCATTTGGCAACGTTTGACAACCATATTCAAACTCTGTCAATTTTTGAAGTTTTTTGATAACAGAAGCAATCTGCGTCATCTTCCCCACGTGTGGGACCAGGTAGCCGCACGACTGCACCTGCACGAGCGCTCGTGGTTTTGACGAAGCTGTGTCCCCACTTCCTTTTAGCTTATAGACGAAGCTGAACAGACAACAGAGAATATTGCTTCATCCCTGTTCCCCCAAACTGTCACATCAAAACTTGGGGTTTTCTTGCCTTCCACCATCGCCGGCGACCGCCAAGCTTCCAATCTCGGACGCCATTGCCACGCCACCTAGCTCTGAAGCAAGATTGGCACCCGCGATGACCCGATGTGAGGAAGCGGAAGGCAGCGCCACCCCTTAAAGGAAGGGGGATACAGAGGGGGCAACCGCCACCGCCGGCCCCCACACCAACCAAGGTGCTGCAGGCGGAGCAAGCGCCGCCGCAATGTCAGCAGAGCGCGTCAATTTCCAGGTCATCCCTTCGCGACCAGCATGTACATTGTGTATGTAGTCGTGGATTTGTAGCGAGATTGAACTGTTTGATTAACATTCAGAACTCTGTTTTCTTGGATTGGTACTGTAGGGTCGCAAGCGTACTCGCGCCGTGGATGTGTGGGACGCCGCTGCCGATGCTGTCGACGTTCGAGTAGGCAGTGGCTGGGATGAATGGCACCCTGCCGTCGTCCGTTCACAGCGATCGCCGATTCTGGGACCGCCCCCAACTTCGGTCTGCGAGGTCAAATTCTCCAAGGAGCGGTACCCGATCATCAAGACCACAATCACTTGCGACGTGGAAGTAGTGGCGGAGTACATCAAAGAAATCAAAGGTAACCCTCCTCCAGATCGTTTGCTCGTCGGATTGGACACCGAGTTCACTGAGCTTCGCAGTGGCGAGCACAAGGTCGCATTGTTGCAATTATGCGTCGGGCCACATTGCCTTATTTACCAGGTGCTTCATGTCGGCTACAAGCTACATGATGTCCTGAGCAAGTTTCTCAGCGAGGAAGGCCACATCTTTGTCAGAGCGCATATCTCGATTGATGTTGAACGCCTAGAGCAGGACTGCGGCATCACGATTTCTAATTGGAGAGACCTTCAACTGATTGTTTCTGAGGTTGATGACAAGTACAGCAATCTGTACCAAAATGGTTACAGGTCATCACTGGAGAAGATTGGAAATGTGGTACTAGACCTACCTCTGTTCAAGAACAGAAGAGTGAACCACAAGCTGTGGGGTTCGAGGTGTTTGGCAGACTGGCAGGTGCAATACGCCACCAAGGATGCATTTCTGTCTTTTGAGATTGCAAATCAGCTTGAGATCAAGCATGGTTACCGATTTGTGCCAGATGATATATAGTTAGAATTAGTAATGTAATATAATCCATAGTAACAAGTAGCATTTCTGGGTTTTGAGAACAAGTATCTGTGTATGTATATCTAGTAATGCAGTGATCTAGTCAATGCTAGTACATTGCTACTACTTTGATATATATGTGCAAGTCTTTTTAATGATGTCAAATGGAAACTTTGGTATCATATGTTGCCACCACACCACATGAAATGACACCCAGCCACGCCTGTCCGCGCCCAGCCACGTTCCCCAGCCGTAGCCGGCCAAACCCGAGCCACGGCCGGCCGCGGCCAAGCCACGTCCGGCCACAGGCCCGCAGCGGCCGCGCCCAGCCACACAGTGGCCGGCAACGCCACGACACGCCAGTTCGAACCCACGCCACGCCACCACAGTTTTGATGTTCAGTTGTTAATTTCTTTGGAAAAACTTGAGAGGCCAGGGCCGGTTATTGGAATCTCGAAAGACGCCGTCGGTTCTTGGAAAGTCCTCTCCGCCCGCATCTCACGCTCCCCCGCCGCGCCCTCTCCGCCCACACATCTCACGCTCCGCCGCCGTGCCCTCTCCGCCCACATCTCACGCTCTGTGCCGCGCGACTTCCCTTCCATGGCATCGAGGGAACACCCCCGGTCGCTCGCAGAACTCCCGATTGAGTTGCCGGCAATCATCGCCGGCCGAGTCGGTGCAACATCGAAGCAGCCAATGGAGGACCTCCGGAGCCTACGTGCCACCTGCAAGAGCATGCTCGGCCCCTGCCGTGACAGAGACGTCGGTAGGCACCTGGCACTAGGTCGGGTTCCAATCGAGCAGTTGCAGAACGCCGACCCCGACGGCTACGACGTCTTCGTTCGTAGCCTGGCTGCAGCCGGCAACCCGGTGGCCGGCTTCCTCGTCGGGATGGACGACATCTTCGGCAGGAACCGCGGACGGCGTCCTCCCCTAGACGAGCTACACCGCGCTGCCCACACTGGGAACAGAGGGGCGGCCTATGTGGCGGCCGTCCTTCTCTGCAGGTTCTCCAGCGGGGCCGATGCCGACGCCACTGCATTTGCGTACATGTGACAGGTTGAGGGCGAGGCTCAAGGTCCGCGGATGATCATCAACTTGCAGTCTGAATATTTCCGGACTCGTGCGGTTAATCTTGCAAAGCAAATGAGGAGTATCGCCCTCCGCCAGGGCCGCCGCCGGCCGACGCTGCCACTGGCGGTGGCGCGAGGCAACATTCAACACTGCGTTGGCCGAACCTTCTGCGGTAGGGAGCCGAGCCGGAGGGGGTTTATCTTTTATTTCTGTAGTGATGAATGTAGGCTTCATTTCGAATGCGATGCCTTCTTCTTTAGTGTTAATCATGTTTACAGAGGCTAAAATGGTGTAAAGTGTATCATCTGCTAGAACTTCCTATTAAGCTTCATGCTGATGATGTGCCCCAAGCAGTATAATGAAAAAATTTACAGTACTTATTATTCAAATGTAGTGAGAATGTAACAGATTGGGAATAGTGCCACAAATACACCTCATGCTTTAGTTTTGTGGCACGACATAATAATGAAAAAAATGTTGAAAACAAATGTCATGGCAAGATTAAATTGGCTCTTAACACGCCAAACAAAATCAACTAAATATCAATCGAAAAATTCATCATCTTGGGCATCTTGAACAATTGGTGCAATAACTCCATCATCAATGTATGTGTCATCTGCATCATGTTCATCATCATCATCAAATACATCATCGTCTGGTTCATCAACTGCCTCGGCCCGCACCTGATTAATAACTGAGACATCCCCGGTTGTGCCTTCCTTGTTCGATCTTGACCAATTTGTCAAATCCTGGTGTTCACCGAGCAAATTAATACCTTCGATACCCACAGCAATTGAGTCCTCAAGATCTAATTCAGGCATGGCAAACAAGTTCCTTGGTTTCAATGAAATAACACTGCTCCAACCAGGTTTGTTCACCAGATTCACATAAAACACCAGTTCTGCCTGTGTTGCCAGAATATAGGGTTCATTCTTATACCTGTGTCGAGTAGTATCAATGTCAATCACCCCAAATTTATCTTTACTGTATCCTTTGCCTCTGTTGGTACTTGTGGCAGCAGGCACATCAAACCAGTCACACTGGAACAGAATAACTTCTTTTTATCCAGGAAATTCTAGTGAGATCATTCTTTTAATCACCCCATACCAGTTCGTGCCTCCTTTTCTCACCCTTGACAAGCACACCACTGTTTTGTGTCACGAGGGTTTTCTCAATGTTAACGGTTCGAAACAGCCAATTATTGATATGACATCTATTCATTGTACGAGGTCGGGGATCCGGTCCTTGAGCAAGTGCAAACAACTCTGAACTTACTTCCCCTCTCGCATGTTGACCTCTGATCTTGCCTTCAAACCGTCTAACGAGTTGATCCTCATGTCGCTTATCAAGATTTCTGGTTCCATATTCCTTTAGTTCTTCCAAATGCGCACTGCATAAAAAAGAATATTACCGTTAGTTTGAAATTCAAAATTACAAGCAATAAATGATGTTGACCAGTGTATCTTACTCGACATATGGTCTAGCTTCATCACAATTGCAAATTATATAGTGCCTCATCTTCCGAAACTCATCTGGTGGAATTTCGTCGACCGTCTGTCCTCTCCTCTTGTAATCCATTTCAGAAAAAATGCTCAAACCAGATGGTGGCTCGTTCACAGTAACTGTTTCATGTCGATCAATACGATTCTCTTTGGTGTCCACGTCCAAGAATCTTGAGCAGAATGTAAGGCACTCCTCGAGTATGTATCCCTCAGCAATTGAACCTTCAGGGTGAGCCTTGTTCCTCACATATCCTTTCACAGTGCGTAGGTACCGCTCCACTGGGTACATCCATCTGTAACACACTGGCCCCCCAATTTTAGCTTCCTCAGCTAGATGAGTAGGCAAATGGATCAAGATATCAAAAAATGCAGGTGGGAATATCATCTCAAGTCAACAAACAGCCTTCCTAATTGAATAGCTTAGCCTGTCCAATTCTGCTTCCACCAGCTCCTTTGAACATAGTGCATCAAAGAAATTACTAAGCTGAATCAATCCGATGACAACAGGTTCTGGCAAAATCCTACACACCACTAAGGGTAAAAGTTTCTGTAGAATTAGATGGTAATCATGAGTTTTCAAGCCAGACACCTTACGTGACAAGTCAACACATCTTCTTATATTTGAGGAAACCCCATCAGGCATCTTCACTCCATATAGAAATTCACACAAACTTTCCCTGGCTTCCTTATCTAACTCGTACAAGGCTAATGGCAAGGTATACTTATCATCTTTAATCATAGGGTGCTGATCTGGTCGTATCCGTAGATGCTCCATGTCAAGCCTGGCATTCTCCCCATCCTTACATTTGCCATCCAATTTAAGCAGAGTGCCTAGTATGCTCTTGCATATATTTTTCTCAATGTGCATGACGTCCAAATTATGACTGATGAGCAAAGAAGACCAGTAAGGGAGCTCAAAACAATACTCTTCTTCCTCCAGTTGTGCCATCTGTTGTCTTCGTCACGCTTCCTTTTTTTGGATAGCAAGGTCTTTCCAAATTCTACTTGTTCAAAGGTATCATACTGCTCAAGTACCTGTGCACCAGATAGTGGTTTTGGTGCCTCCCTGGTTTCGGCCTTGTTGTTGAAGCTGACCGCGTTGTTGCGCCATGGATGGTCGGGGGGCAAGAAACGTCGATGTGCCATGTAGCAGTGCTTCTTCCCATGTTTCAACCACAAATAGTCAGTATGTTTGTGGCAGTATGGACATGCAAACTTTCCTTTAGTGCTCCAACCAGACAACATAGCATAAGCTGGGAAGTCATTAATTGTCCAAAGAAGGATTGCGCGCAATGTAAAATTCTTCTTAGTCCCTGCATCTCTTGTTTTAACACCATTATTCCAAAGCTCCTTGAGCTCCAGTATAAGGGGCCTCAAATATACATCAATATCCATTCCAGGAGATTTTGGACCAGGTATCAACATTGACAAGATCCAGTTAGATTGTTTCTGACACAACCATGGAGGCAAATTGTAAGGTATCAGGATGACAGGCCATATGGAGTATGTAAGACTTTGCATGCCAAAGGGATTGAACCCATCAGAAGCAAGACCCAGCCTAACATTACGACCTCCTTTTTCTGAAAACCATTTAAACTCTGAATACACGTGCTTCCATGCCTTTGAGTCAGCAGGGTGACGCATTTTCCCATCGTTCACCAATTCTTTCTTGTGCCACTGCATATCCTCTGACATTTGCTTTGACATATACATTCTTTACAGCCGAGGAATAAGAGGAAAGTAGCGTAGGATCTTAACTGGTAACCGCTTCTTAACAGTAGTAGCACCAACTGCACTGTCATTATTACCACAGGTTTTTTCTACAACTTTCCACCTTGACTGCTTACAAACGGGACATGTCTCCAGATTTGCGTATTGATCAAAAAATGACACACAATCATTTTCACATGTGTGTATCTTGACATAGTCCAAGCCCAGGTCTCGAACCACCCTTTGCACTTTATCCAAGGAGTCAGGAATACAATGCCCTTCAGGTAGAACCTTTCCGAAGAGCTTAAGTATGGCCTCCAACGCTGCGTTACTTAAGCCATACATGCACTTTATCTGAAAAAGCTCCACGATAAAAGAGACCTTAGTTGCATTTTTGCATCCTGGATACAATTCCTTCTTTGCCTGGTCTAATAGTTTCAAAAAAATCTCTGCCTGCTTATCTGCCTCGTCATCTTTGGTTTGTCCATGAAGTATAGTGCCACTGATAATGTTTCTAATCAGAGTATTAGTGGCAGAAGGGTTATCATCACAACCGTCTTCTTCATCATCTTCTCCGAAATAAGGAGTTGTATCATCAGTTGTAGGTTGTGCATCATGATTGTTGAGATCAGGAGTGACATCATGATTCACACGACCATCAGCTGATGGACTATCAGTTTGGCCTTCAATGATACCATCATCGATGAAACAATCAGCAAACCCTCTAGTAGCTAAATGAATTTAAATGGGAAACAAGGTCTCATGTCTGATCATGCATTGACATACAGTACATGGGCACGCAATAGATCGACCTCGCGCTGATGCGGCGGTAAAGGTTTGAAAAAAAGATCGGAAATTGTTCTGCCAATCCGCCGAGTGTCGAGGCAAGCGCATCCAACTCCGATCTTCGTGTGATGCCATTAATCTGCATTCATGTTTCAAATGACCTAGATCATGATATAGCAATATGCATATATATGCAGGGAACGAAGATATATACGAGATCAAGACAACAGTACCGGCCGTGGCACCTCACAGATGTTGATTGATCGCCGTGGAGATCTATACGTACGTCGTGGAGATCGATCTAGATGGAGACCTATACGCTGTCGTGGAGATCTTGATGGTGACCGAATGGAAATTCATCGAAGACTTGGAATTTTGGAACGGTCCCGATGAGTCCCTATCTAATCGTCGTTTTGATCTCCTGCATAAGCGTCGCGATAGACAAATTACAGTGCAACCAAGGAATACCACGTTGCAATATTTCTGAGGCTGTACGTATTATGACCTTTCACAGGGTCCACATTTTGTGCCTCGGGTTTACAACAGATGCGTAATTCATGATTTTTCTTTTCCGATCGGCTACTATAGAGGCTAACAATAATACACAAAATTCAGGAGTTCTAGTGAAGAGTCTCAAGATTGTTGATCACAATGCTTTGTGAATATACACTAGTCTAGCATAAACAATAGCATGTCACAATTCTGAAAACAGACAGATGGTTACTCCAAATATGCATGACAGGACCCAGCAGATTTCAATTTGTGTCACTCATAAGTTAAAATATTTTGCAAGGGCTCATCCAGATCCAAACACATATAGACATACGAACAGGCATATATACAAGTTTTAGCACAGAACCATACTTAGACGAAGTACTACAATTACAATATAGAGGTTCGAAGTTATTACTTAGATGTTGGCATACTTAGATGTTGCTACATACACATCCATTCTTTGACCATTCACCAGCATCTGCATATCGGCACCATTTGTTCTATTATAAACTGAATGCAACAAGTTAGTTCGCATAGTACTTAAGACTTATAGGCAATGTGCACTCAATCTCGTTCTGAGCATACTCTTGGATGTAATGCACGTATCTCTTATATTTGAAATTCATGAACTGCTTGGACTATCAATATGGTTTGAGAGATTTTTTTCAGTATGAGAGATTTTTTCAGCATCCCATATGTAAGCAACAGTAGCAAGAGTTGGTTCTGTTCTAAATAAAAGCGTCAACCTATTGTTACTTTTTTATTGAGCATCATATTATTTAGCTTTCCTATCATTACACTTGGAAAAGTTGAATTCCTGACTCTCTTTTCTGGATCTCTACCATCATTATTGCATATATCTGTAGAAAATCAATTTACATAAATGAACTGTTTTTTTACCAAAGAAATAGTTCAGATCTTTTTCCATGATATGCAAGGGCGTACAACTATGACAATGAAATACATAAAGACTCTTCAAGCAAGGAGGAATGTATGACTATGAGTGGGCTGATGTGCTAACTGCAAGTTCAACTTAATTTTATTTAGCTCTATATGTCTGATTATTAATGTCCTTTTTCTTGCAGTTTCGTCTGCGTCCATATGCTCAACTGGGGTGGGATAGTGCTTCTATTCCAAGCTCCTTCACCTACAAGGGTATTGTACAAGAGCTTGTATCCGAGATCCTAGAGGTTGGAGATGTTGCAAAATTTCGGTAGTGCCTAGAGTTTTAGTTTAACTAATGCATGTCAATGATTTTTACTTCTAGAATTTTAGTTTAACTCATGGCAATGATTTTTCAGGAGGAATCTTGAGTTTGAGAAGGAGCATGCGAATGGTAGGACGATGGCCAACATACATATCAAGGGAACCTTTGTTGCTACCGTAGACATTGGTCTTTGATTCAAATGAGTTAAAGCAGTTGTCTGTGTTGGATACATTATTTCTCCCTCCGTCCGTTTTTGATCCGCGTTTAACAAAATCAAAGAAGTCCAATAATGATCTGTGTATTCTTAGATCGGTCTCAGGCCCGCGTCCTTTCATCAATGCGGTGCCTCACGCGCGCTTCGTCTCTGCCGCCAGGCAGCCCGCGCCGTTTCCCTCGTCCAGCGGCCTTGTCAAAGCATCGCACCGGCCGTTCCTTCTCCCTCCCTCCCCGTGGTTCTCTTCGTCTCCCTCATCTAGCTTCCTTTCTCTCCAAAAAACAGACACCATGTGCACCAACAAACTAGCTAAAGCACACTATCAAAAAATAAAAATCCATGCCGTTGAGCTACAGAGCCATGCAAGAACAGTGCTACAGTGCCAAAAATCTCCTTCATAATCTGGGCTCTATCCTTGTCCATCTCCTACTTCAGCCCCCTCTCCTTGTCCATCTTCATCTGGTATGTGTTGGCAGCACAAGCAAATCAGAAGAAAAAAAATCAAATGAACCACTCACACATGAGGTGTTTGAGATCGCACTCACCTTCGTCTCCATCATCATGACACACGTTTGGTTTGGAGGATGGATGCAATGAGGCAGGCTCTAGGTTTAGATCTGATTCTTCAAGTGGTAGATGTTGGTTTAGGTCGAGGGCTGGTGAGGGCGCCATGGATCGGAGGAAGATGATGATGATCGGTGAACAGACGAGCTTTTGGCGGCCATGGCAGGGTATATATAGGGTAGGGATCATAGACGGATCAAAGGAGAGGCCGGATTCCTAAAATTTCAACTTTGATTGATGCTGCGTCCATGGAAATTTTGGAATCTGGCAAGACGCCTGAAATTTCGTAAGGGAGGGAGACGCGAGTGCGGCGACGGCGCGGGAAAAAACAGCGAGACGAGCGGAGATGGCGGGCTAATTTTGGAATGGAGGGAGAGACGGCGTGCGCGAGGAGAAAGGGTCTGTGCACGGCTGCGCGCGAAGGAGGAGACGACGCGCGGTGGAATTGGATGGGAGGGAGAAACGGAGCTGTTAAACGGAGAGGAAGATCACCATCAACGCACGCAGCGTTGGGAGAGAAACGAAGCGTTTTAACCCTGGGAGGGGAGCTCAATCCATTGTCCTTGGTCTCTGTGTGAGATCGTTAAGATCAAAAACGGACGGAGGGAATATATGTTAAGCTATCTAGTGTTCTCATTTAGTTTGACACTCGGTGTGTTTCGTTAAATTTTTGCATGAACAAATTATATTTCGTTTTAATGGATGTCGTTGCTTCATTCATTATGTATTGTCGTTTTGAGATTATTGATTTAAGCTACCAAATTAAGCATCGTAACATGAATTATTAATATATTAATCTGGCGTTGCAATATATGATGGCATATATAACAATCACATTTAGTCGTGGCAATAGGTACGATAATCGTGGAAATAGAGAAACTATCGCTTGCAACTACAGAAAGATAACAGTGGCAATAGAGGAATCTACCTATAGCAACCAGCTAGTTAGTAACGTGGCAATAGATGCCCTATCTGTAGCAACCAACCTAAGTAATGTGGAATAGCCTATGCCGCCTATAGTAACCATTCACAAACGTGGCAATAGAGGTCCTCTCTTTAGCAACCAACCTACGGATATGTTGCAATAACCTAAGCCACCTATAGCAACCATTTAAGCGACGTGGTAATACAGAAGCTCTATTGCAATGCTTTCTCCGCGTAGCAATAACCACGATTGCAACACCTGTGTTGCGTTGCGATTGCATTGTGTTGCTACACAACCAGCGTGTCGTAATACATATCGCTAGCAACACCTAATTTGTTGCAATTGATACTATTGCCACACACTATAGTGGTTGCAATTGCTATTGTTACAACACTCACCAAGTGTTGCAAAAGCGTCAAAAGTGTTGCAATAGAGGGGTTGTCTGTCGCAACTAAAATGTAACCTGTGGCATTATGCTATTGCTACCGTTACAAGTGCAACGATGTCACACCCGACCCAATTTGGATGGCCCAATGAGTGGCCCATGAGCGCAAGTGCGCGTGTTTACTGCCACATTGCTAGTTGAGCAAGGGTGGAACCAACTTATAAGCCTTTGTCCACCAGCCATAACATCCTCGGGTTAACCCTTTTACACGAAGCGAGGACATAAGTGTAAGCAGGGTGCTATGTGTACGTGTGCTCGCCCCTACGTAATTGTTGGGCGGTGCAGCTTTGGTGGGCAAGGTGTTACAAATGGTATCAGAGCCGACCCTTGCGGTTTCGCGTACGGGTCAGTGTGCGGGCATATGGCGCATGGCGTGTCTGGGCCTGAGATGGGACACACGGCATGGCATATGGGTCGGCACTGGATGTACGGTCATGCGCTAAGAGGGAAGGTTCCTGGACATTTGCTCGGGTTAGTGTGAGGACATATGCATGCGCTGAGAGACATGGGTACCCATGGGTCCCCACCGACCAGGGTCCCAGAGGTCTCTGTCAAGTGGACCCAACCTGCCAGAAGCTTCGCCGACCTGCAAGTGGGCCCGGAGACCTTATCCACAACCCGAGCGACCTTGGAAGGACCCAGAAGACCTTATCCAGATCCCGGAGGATCCGCCGGGCTTGTGGCGCAAGACTCATTCCTAGGTCGTGGCTCGGCGCCGCCTGTAGGTCCGCAGATCGCGGGATTCACCCTGTAATCAAGGAGGATGACCTTCCTATTTTGTAACTGACCCCGATGAGGGTCCACCGACCTCGAATGGAAGCCCTGGCCCGTTGACCATATAAGGCGGCCTAGAGCTCCATTCGGGGGGACTTCCCTTCCACGCATAATTCCACCCCATACTGGACGTAGGGTTTAACTCTCCGAAGGCCTGAACCAGTCTAAACCCTTGTCCATCGCCATTCTCGCCGCATTCCGAGTTCCATCCGTGAACTACCACCTACTCTCTTAGTTCTCGATCCCCTCCAATTAACCTACAACCGCTTGGGTCCCCCCCTTGCGGATCTATCCAGGTCTCACCCCTGACAGTTGGCGCGCCAGGTAGGGGTGATCGGGAACTCGTTGTGCAGCATGGTGGCCTGATCTGGTGTCGTTTTTTCGGCGAGCATGGCGGACATCCTCGCCAACCCCATGGAGAGCTGCTTCGGTTCTTTCACGGCGATCTCGACTGTTCTGGCAGCCACGACCTCTCCGGTGACCGCTGCGAAGATCGTGACGGCACCCGTCGCCACCCCCGTTTCCGATCTAGCATCGGAGACCCACCCGCCCAAACCCTAAGACATCATTCAGGGAATGGAGCGCGTCAACGGCATGATGGAGGAGACCCTCCAGATCTGCGAGAGAGCCCAGCACTTAACGCAGATGGCGTCGCACCGCAAGACCTTCCCCTTCGGCCTGCGACCACCCAGCGACGTCTACGCTCGCCAGGCGGCCAAGTCCTCCCAGATCCAATGTGCGCGGCAGTAGCCATCTGGCGACCTCAAGCCCGAGCTCCGCGCACGCCGCGATCCGCTCGACGTACCGTGCTCCTACCACAAGGGCGCACGACATACCCTCTGCAGCTGCCGGCTGCGGAAGAAAATCGACCGGGAGCGTACTCCATGTACCACGCGAGCTCCCACGTCTCCGGACGGTGGCGAGTTCCAGAAGGTCCGGATCCACGTCTCCCCCAACGACCAGGGCTCCATCCTTCGCCGGGTCCTGGTGGTGTCTGAAAATGAACCACCACGTCGCGGTGCAACAGACTCCGAGGAGGCGCGACGGATCCAAGGCAATGCCAACCTCACCCAGCGACGTGCAGAGGAACAGCGCCGCACGGTACCTCCTTGCGCTCGAGACCTTTGCCTCGAGTTCGAGGAAGCGGGGCTACCAACGTTCAACAGCCCCCAGGCCAACCTGGGTGCTGCCATGGCGTGCCTTCAGCAAGCCAACCCCACACCTGAGGCCAAAGCAGCCATGGCCTACCTTCAGGTTGCCACGGCCTTGGTCGAGGAGAAGAATGCAGCAACCAAGTTTGCTGCTTCGTCATCAAGCCGTCACTCGCGCAGCCGATCTAGTCAGCCTGCGCGCAGCAACCTCCCCCCAATCCAAGAGGAGGTCTATCAAAACAACCCTGATCAGCCTCGGGCGAACGGCGACATCCGCGCCAATCTTGACAAGAACAGGCATGCCCGCGACGCTCGTGGCTACATCGACCAGCGCCACCGCGAGCGTGAAGAGCGAGAGCTGCGACGTCGCGCGGAATCCGACCGCGAGTACGGACCTCCCGGCACCGTCCATCGCATCATGGAGCGCGAGGAGCGCGACTGCCACGACGTCGAGAACAGGCACCGTGCTCAATACGAGGCGGACTACGGCCACCCGGAGGGCGGTATTCCAAATCCAGATCGCCAGCCCAGATCCCAGATCGTCACCCCTGCGCAGTGCAGAGGCGGCGCTCAAGTTGGAGCCGCCGCCGATGACATGGCCATCACCGCCTTCCCCGCTTTGGCTCCTCGCCTTAGGCCGGTGGCCTACCCCGACAACTTCAAGCCCAACATCCAAAAGTACGACGGCCGCTCTGACCCCAACATCTGGCTGTCGACCTACTACGTCGCCGTCAAGGCGGCCGGCGGCAACTTCGACCACATGGCGGCGTACTTCGTGCTGGTGATGGGTGATGAGCCATCACTCTGGCTCAACAACCTCCCGACGGGCAGCATCACGTCTTGGGCCGACCTATCCCAGGCCTTCACGTCCAACTTCCAGGTGACCCACCATCACCCGGGAAACGCCTTCAACCTCGGGAGGGTCACCATGAAGCCCAACGAGCGGCTCCATGACTACACCAACCGGTTCTTCGAGAACCGCAACACTTGCATCGGTGTCAGGGACGACTAGGTCGTCGAAAGCTACAAGAAGGGTGTCAGAGATCGCAAGATCTTTGAGAAAATCCACGAGTCAGGAGCCACCACCGTCGCGGCCCTCATGGACGTCGTCAACAAGCTGATCGACACTGACGAGGCGCTGGTCAACTAGTTTGACCACGACGCCAAGCGCGACGCGGGCACTTCCGGCACTGCTGGAGACTCGAGCTCCAAACTTCGCAAGCGACCTTTAGAGGTGCTTGCGGCGGAGGCACGTCGACCTTCGACGTTCAACATCGACGATTTCAATGCAGCGCTCGACAGCCCCTGCGCGTTCCACGAGGGGGCCACCCACACAGTCCGCGAGTGCTCGCAATTCAAGAGGGCGTTCCGTACCCCTAAAGACCCCAAGCGACCTAGAGGCGACGGCGACCGATCCTCTTCACGTCGCTACAACAACAATGGCCGTGACGACTGATGCGGTCGTGGCGATGACGGCCACTGAAGGACCGATTAGGCGACAAGAGAGGGGGGAGTGAATGGGAGCCGATAAAAAATCTTCCCGAAGGATGAACTCGGCCTATGCCCCAAAATCACTGCCGAGGATTCCCACACGAGTTTACCAAGGTCGCGTAGTCACAACGGACCTACCAACCCTAGGAACAAACCCCAACTCATAGCAACACGGAAGCGCAACTCAAGAAGCAAAGGACTTAGGCAATCTGCACAGCCTGGGGCGGATCGTCCGCATGGAGGGGGCGGACTGTCCGCGGTGGCTGGGCGGACCGTCCGCAAGCTCAGGGCGGACCGTCCGAAAATGCCACCCAAAATTCCAGTACTGCACCTCGAATAACGGACCATTCGTGCCCTACCCGCGGACCGTCCGCGCGGAGAATACCGTCCGCACTCACCTCGCGGACCGTCCGGCAAACTCCGAGCAACCAAAAGCACCGGACAAAATGGATCGAAACACGAGCACGCAAGAACACACGAAGAACACGACGAACTGCCGGCTGAAAGCCTCCTCGCGGACAGTCTGCCAGGGACGTGCGGACCGTCCGCGTGGTACACAGACAGCAGCCCGAGCTCTAACCCGCGAAGTCAACGTCTCCTACCCATCCATGGATCTCCCAAACGGCTTGAGCTCTTGAGGAAAGATTTGGGGGAGATGTGAAGCGTACCTAGGAGATGCTATACTCCAAAACTTGAGACCTCAAACGAACTAAATCGCCGGGAATCGAATCGCAACTGATCTCTACTAAAAAGCTAGGGTTCCAACCGAAATCCTTCAATCGGAGGCCAAATCTGGAGATTGGGGGGTCAAGATCAAGCACAAAGATGCACAAGACATCTATCCATGATCCCCACCAACAAATCCGAGCCCAAACACCTCAGAATCGGAGGAACAAGGTGCGCACGAAAATCCAATGAAAATAGCTCGAAAAAGACACGAAAATCACACGAGCTACAAGAAGGAAATCAACGCAACCATGAATGCTTCCATACACTCGGAGGACAGATTCTCTACAAAACGGTGAAGAAAATCTACGCCTATGGAGCAAGGAAATGAGAAGCAGTCCGGATGGATGGTTTGCCCAGAAACCCTAGAGCTATATATATGAGTCCATCTGGGTTGGGCAAATGACCAAGCTACCCCTAGCACTTAAACTTAAGATACAATCCCCTCAGGGGCAAATATGGTCAAGTAGCACTCCTCTTCATCGCACGGCCACGCCTTTGCCGCAGTCCGCGTCCTCCAGACGCAAGCCCTGCGATCCTGCCACGTGTCCGCCGGCATCGAAGCTTCTCGGCGCGCCCGGATCCCGTCTCCGCCCGCCGAGCCTCCGGTCTTGGTTTTGTGGCTCAACCAAGTAACCTGACGTTTTTGTGGTGAACCGCCGCAAACCCCGCGTGCATACTCCGGTCGTGAGCCGCTACCCTGCACCGGCTCCGGTCGACGACTTCGTCTTGCTTTTCTTTCCACCATGCGGCCCGCACTTGACCCCGTCCGGCCACCGGGTCCATCGAGCTGAGCCTACTTGTCTCTCCACTCCTCGGAGGCCCCGCATGGCTAAGACCTTTCGCGCCCGCTCTTCACCTGCACCAACACGAGTCAAGCCGCAACCTACACCTGCAATACTCGGCCAAGAGTCAGTCCACACCACGTTGTCAATTACTCATCACACCAGGGAGCTGTTGACGGTCCTTACAACAAAGATTCGACCGTCAAAACCTCGGGTTCAAGAGGAGTATATGGCAAGTTTCGTGCACATTCTTAGTACTAATAAAGTTCCACGAGTTGTGTTGTGATTTTCATAGGCAGGTACACATTTTGGGAGAATTTGGGACGAACACACCACACGTGCTAGGCACGGCCGAACCACCAGGCATGGCCGGCCCTGCAGGTGCGGCCGGCCCTGCCTGGTGCGGCCGGCCCTGCCCCGTGGCGTGTCCCTGGTCCTAAGCACCGCCTCCCCCTCGAGCACAACTTGGACGAACGAGATTCACTGAAGAAATGTCGGTTTGATCAAATGGTGGAGGCTAGGATCACTTGGATCAATGGGTCCACTTGTCCGGCTGCTCAACCGCCACAACCGTCATCCAGAGGCGATCCTAGGCGTCCCCGAGCAAGGTCGGTGCATCACACGGCACGGGGGTGGGCCGGCCGCACCTAGAGGGCCGACCGCACCTATCCATTCGCGTGTCGGGCGAAACCGACCCAAGGAGCCGACCTACAACCGCCTCAGGAGTAGGGATCAGGAGCGTCGAAGGCGAGAGGCGGTGGATCACAGGGCCGACCGCACCTAGTGAGCCAGCCACACCTGGGATATTCCGCCCCTGTGCTCCACCGACCTTCCTTGCCTATAAAAGCCACCTCCCACTCGCTGGATCAGACACACAACGTAGGAGCATCTCCATTTCTCTCTTTTGTTCACTTAGAGTAGGATTAGTGTAGCTTGAGAGTTAGAGTCGAGTCGAGCTAGTCTCGGGGTTCCGGAGGAGTCTTCTTCAGAGTTCCGGTACTACTCTTGTATCCTTTCTTTGTTTAGACTAAAGTACAATTCAAGTTATCTTTCTATCTTACCTTTCGAGTCAATTACATTCAGCTTTTACTTTGCTCTAGAAGCTTTATTCTTGGTTTAGACTAAAGTTAGTTTAGTCTTGGTTAGCATAGCTCTCTTGAACCCTATAGTGTTGTGGTCATTCTTCGCTTGATCTCCGGTGTTTCACGGGAGAGAGAGACCTTCCTTCGTGATATCCGGGGAAAGGTTCTTTGGTTCGTTGTGCGCACGGTGCTCAGAGCTTACCTTAGTCTTAGATTGGTGTCCCGTTCAACGGAATAGTTGTGGTACCCTAAGGAGGTGATAGCTCCGGACGGGCTTTGTAGTCCACCACATTAGTTCGGGCCGGTAGGATTCAGCGCGTCATCGTTCTCCCTTCTCATCCCAGTCTGAGAGCGCGGCTTTGCATGCCCCTGCAGCACTAGAAGAGCTTGTCGAGTTAGCTTGCCTAGGTTATCCTTTGCCTTAGTTCTTCACCTAGAGTTGACAAGAATAGATAGATTGTGTTAGGATCCTTTCTCGTCTCGTTGTCCTCCCATCTCGCTAGATCCTCTCTAGTCCTTTATCAAGATCTCCTTGTGTGTGTCAAGTTATCCCCGAATATCTTTATTCGTTACCCCCGCTATAGCTCTTTACCAAGTCTTGTATTTCTCCACCGTTTATTCGATCATCTTTGCCGTAGTGCCTCCCTTGGGAAAATATAAATACGATAACCCGAATACCACCGGGTGAAGTGCTACAACGGTAATCCGTGCGCTTGCGGACCTTTCTGTGATCGTGTGTTTTACCAAAGACGTTCCCTAGCCCCGTTACTAGGAGTGTAAACCCGGTAGCGACGCTTGCGAGTGCCTCAAGCATTCCTGACGCCGTCACCGTAAGTGCAAACTTAGTAGTCAGACTAAGGGGCATAAACAAGAGCGACCATCCACCAGTCCTCGTACGCTCTGGTCCTCAATCTCCCCCTTGATGAGTGCATTGACAACACACACATAGTAACCAATTCAGAGAAAAGAGAAAATGAAAAGAAACGAAAGAAAAACTCAAACAAGTGATCAAAAGCCAAACAAAAGCCGAAACAAGATCACTTGAGAGAGAAAAATCTCGGTCCCCTAAGACAAGGGCAACGACTCGACACAACCGAGATAAAATGCTCCAAAATTGCCGACTCCTCAAGGTGAGGCAAAAGGGCTCGACACCATCGGCAAAAGAGCACAACTAAAATCAGGCGCAAAGAGCTCAAAAGCACATGAATGCAAGCTCCCCCTGAACAAATGCATTTCTCCCAATTTGTCTCCCCTTTGATGCAAAACTCCCCCTGGATGCAAGAACTTTCTCCACAAAGCAAGAATTGGGCACTATCTCTCCCCCTTGTTGGTAATGTATGAATCAAGTCTACAAATGCAAGCATGTGCTTCTCAAATAGACAAAGAGCACTACAACATGCTAAAATTGAGACATAGACAAGCAAGATTGCCACAAATTTAGTACAAGCATCGCCAACAAGATAGATGGGGACATATAAGCACGTGACATAGCCATGATCGAAATAAAGCATTTTTCACAAAAATTTCCCTCTCATGAGCATAGGACCTAAACATGATCAAAATGAACACAAACAACACATAACTCACAAACTTCATGCAAGGTCACAAATTCTCATCACAAGATCATCACAAACACCTACAAGCTATCTCATGTCATGTCAAAGCCACCGAGCCATGTGTCCACTTCTAAATGTGAGACTTCTCAACGGTGAACATCATACAACGGTTTAGCACCCAAGATAAGGAATTTAAAGCATACATGACATGGAAGCATATTTTTCAAGCACAAGCATTTCATATACCAATTTCATGATTTACAAATTAAGCATGGTACATTAAGTGCCTTTGCGGCAAAAAGAAGCTTAGGCTTCTCCACAAGGTAGCATGTAGGCTAAACATTCATGATGATAGATGGGTCTTTGACCCCAAATGAAAAGAACATGGTTCCAAGCACAAATTAAGCAACCTATAGCCATAAGTGCACAAATTTTACATGAAAGGCATTCAACTCATAAGAGAGGATCATATATAGCATTTTTACAAAAGAAAGCCATTCACAAGCACATACATCCCAAAGCTATCAAGAGCATCGCTATCCATCATATGAGCATCACTAGAAAAGTCACTTTCTCATATTTAGCACATCATAGTGATCCAAGTATATAGGAGAAGCACATCTCATATGATATATGTGCAGTCTATGATACAAAGATGCAAGCATGATAAGATACATAAATGAAAATGCAACATGAGTATGTACATCAAACCCCCAACCAAAGCTCAGAAAGGAAAAACAACACCAAGCTCCCCTCGCAAACGGGCAAATGTAGCTTGGTCCAAAGGCTTGGTTAGGATATCGGCAAGCTGCTTTTCGGTTGGCACATGGATGAGGTCTATGTTTCCCTTCTCAACATTGTCTCTCAGGAAGTGGTACCTCACCTGTGTTTGGTTCTGGAGTGAAGCACGGGGTTTTTGGCAACACTAATGGCACTCGTGCTGTCACACATGAGAGGTACATAGGAACACTCCTCACCAAAGTCACTCAGCGTGTATGTGATCCAAAGCAGTTGTGAGCAACAACTAGCGGCAGCAACATACTCGGCTTCTGTGGTAGACTGAGCTACACTAGATTGTTTGCGAGAAGACCAAGAAACAAGCGAAGATCCTAAAAACTGGCATGTCCCCAAAGTCGACTTCCAATCAACTCGACACCCCGCAAAGTCGGCATCCGAAAACCCAAGAAGCGAAAGAGAAGAGGACGACGAGTACCAAAGACCGAGCTCAGGAGAGTATCGAAGATACCTGAAGATCCGCTTGACGGCCTGCCGATGTGATGTCCTCGGCGACGCCTGAAAATGAGCGCACAGACACACAGAAAACTGAATGTCCGGCCTCGTCGCTGTCAAGTACAAGAGGGAGCCGATCATGCTCCGGTACTCCTTCTGGTCCACGGGCTCTCCGTCCTCATCCACGTCCAGCGCTGTAGTCGTACTCATCGGTGTCGACAGGGGCTTCAAGTCGTCCATCTTGAACTTCTTGAGGATGTCCTTCATGTACTTGGCTTGATGCACAAAGGTTCCCTCCTTCACCTGCTTGATCTGAAGCCCGAGAAAGAACTGCAATTCTCCCATCATAGACATCTCGAATTCTTTGCTCATGTCCTCTGCAAACCTCACAACCAAAGAGTGAGACGAGCCGCCAAAGACAATATCATCCACATACACCTGAACAATTAGGATATCATCGCCCTGCCTGATGAGAAAAAGAGTCTTATCAAGTTTGCCCATCCCAAACCCCTTGCTGAACAAGAACCCCCTCAAACGGCCATACGAAGCATGGTGAGCTTGTTTCAGCCCATACAACACCTTCCTCAGCCTATACACCCGGTGAGGAAACTCAGCACTCTCAAAGCCCGGTGGTTGCTTCACATAAACCTCTTCTTCTAAAAACCCATTCAAGAAGGCACTCTTCACATCCATTTGGTACAATTTGAATCCTTTAGCCAGGGAAAAGGCTAGAAGGATCCTAATCGCCTCCAAACGGGCTACAGGAGCAAATGTCTCCTCATAGTCTATCCCCTCCTTCTGACTATACCCCTGAGCAACCAACCTCGATTTGTTTCTCACCACCTCACCATTTTCACCCTCTTTGTTCTTCCACACCCATTTTGTCCCGATAGGTTTGCAATGTGGTGGTGGCTCTACCAACTTCCAAACCTAGTTTTTCTCAAAGTTCTCTAACTCCTCATGCATTACGTTCACCCAATTAGGATCAGAGAGGGTGTGTCCAATGTCTTTCGGCTCAAAGGTAGCAACAAAAGCCGAATGAGCAAAGTGAGAAACATTCCTGGACCTTGACCGTGTCGTACGTTCATTGATGTCGCCGATGATTCTTGAGGGAGGATGATCAACTTGAACATGCCTCGGTGCCTCTCGCCAGGAGACAACCTCCCCCTCAGCTGCAGCTTCCACTTGATCTTGCTGGATCGTAGTCGTTGTAGGGGCTGGACCATCCTGCACCATTGTCGTCGTAGTGGAAGTAGAGGGTACATGCTCGGCTGGAGCTTCACATCATCACCATCATCCTCTCCAGCATCATCCTCCTCGTCCTCAAAGATCTTCTTGCCAATCTCGTCGTCACCTACACACTCAAAAACAGACGAACTGCATGGCTGGGTCTCGTCGAAGGTAACCTTGCAAGTTTCCAGGACTAGGTTAGTATCAAGGTTGAGCACACGGAATGCTCGAGAATGACTCGCATAACCCAAAAAGATCCCATCTGAAGACCTCGACTCAAACTTATCAAGCCTACCCTTCTTGAGAATAATGCACCAACAACCAAAAGCCCTGAAATGGCTCACTCTAGGTGCTCGCCTGTGCATGAGCTCATAGCACGTCATGTTCAAGAAGGCCTGAAGAAAAATCCGGTTCCCAACATGGCACGCGGTATTCACCGCCTCAGCCCAATATCTCTCGGAGTCCTATGCTCATCGAGTATCGTCCGAGCCATCTCACAAAGGGAACGATTTTTCCTCTCAACCACACCATTCTGACAAGCCACATAGGGAGAAGAGAATTGGTGTTCGAGACCCAAATCACGACAAAAGGTTTCGAAACAAGAGTTTTTAAATTCAGAGCCATTGTCGCTACGAATAGCTCGAATGGCATCTCCATTCCTCTCATTCTTCAACCTCAAGATTAGGTCCCGCACAAAACCAAATGTCTCCCCCTTGTCAACCAAAAAGAAGACCCAAGCATAGCGAGAATATTCGTCCACTATCACCAGGACATAGCATTTCCCACCCACCGAGCATACACGAGCTGGACCAACCAAGTCCATATGGAACAGCTCGCGTGGCCTCTCTGTCATAACGGATGTCAGAGGCGGGTGAGAGGCGGCGACCCTCTTACCATGCCTACACAGAGCACATACCAAGTCCTTTTGGTATTTCAACTTAGGCAATCCTCGGACCAAGCCTAGCCCACTCAAGCGTGACAACAAGTCAAAACTCAAGTGACCTAGTCTCCTATGCCATTTCTAAAGCTCCGCCGAAACACCAGCAACCAAACAACAAGAAGAGCTGACACACTTAGAAAAATCGGCTCAGAAAATCTGACCCTCGGGGATGATCGTGCACACAAGATCACCTCGAGAATCCAAAACACGAGAAGCGCCCGTTTTGAAACGGACCTCAAAACCCTCATCAAGAAGCTGGGAAACCGAAAGAAGATTGTACCCCAAAGACTTGACAAGAGAAACACGACTAAGAGTCACAGACTCGCTCACTTTCACCGTGCCCACTGAAAGTACTCTACCTTTCCCATTGTCCCCAAAAGTGATGTACTCTTTGGTCATCACTGGGGTGAGGCTGGAGAACCACCTTCAATCTCCGGTCATGTGTCGAGAGCAACCGGAGTCGATCAACCAAAAACCCTCTAAGCCTCCCACCTGCAAATCAAAAACGAGAGCGAGAGTGAGCAAACGACTCAGCACTGGGGTTAGTACAAAATGAATCAAACCAGTGCCGTGCCATTTGCTCAAAAGTGGGGTTAGCAAAATCCATTCTATCTCCCCTAGGTGGAACACCCACACGTCCCCTTGGAGGACTATGCATACCACGAGGTGGAGACCGTGGCCCGTAGCTCCTCAGGGACCTAAAACTGCGATCGTTCCCCCCATACTCGTATTGGCCAAAAGCGAAGGAACATCCAGCAAACTCACCACGCCCAAACCCAACACGCCTACCACCTTCTCTATGTGGTGGCTCACCACGAGGCACAAACTCACACCTCTCCCGAGGGTAAATGGTACGCACCACACCCTCGCCCCTTGGCACCATCCTAGGCTCAGGCACACCACGAGAAGGGCGGTACCTGTCCTTGTTATCCATCTCCCTAGCCAACCTCTCCTCACGCTTCCTCCAAAAGCAAAACTCAGCTAGGTGCCCATCCCTCCCACAATGCTCACAATGGAAGGGTTTTGGTTTTGGCTTTGGTTTTGGGCTCTCTTTGGGCTGTGGCTTCTCCTCACTCGGTTTCTCTCCCTTCTTCCCAAAGAACTCATTCCCCAAGTCACTCTTTGAGGACCGGAGCGTCCGAGGATCGGTGGATGGTCGCTCCCTGGTTAGATGAGTGATTGACAACGTGGTGTGGATTGACTCTTGGCCGAGTATTGCAGGTGCAGGTTGCGGCTTGACTCGTGTTGGTGCAGGTGAAGAGCGGGCGCGAAAGGTCTTAGCCTTGCGAGGCCTCCGAGGAGTGGAGAGACAAGTAGGCTCGGCTCGATGGACCTGGTGGCCGAACGGGGTCAAGTGCGAGCCGCATGGTGGTAAGAAAAGCAAGGCGAAGTCGTCGACCGGAGCCGGTGCAGGGTAGCGGCTCACGACCGGAGTCTGCACGCGAGGTTTGCGGCGGTTCACCACAAAACCGTCGGGTTACTTGGTTGAGCCACAAAACCAAGACCGGAGGCTTGGCGGGCGGAGACGGGATCCGGGCGTGCCGAGAAGCTTCGATGCCGGCGGACACATGGCGGGATCACAGGGCTTGCGTCGGGAGGACGCGGACTGCGGCAAAGGCGTGGCCGTGCGATGAAGAGGAGTGCTACATGACCTATTTGCCCCTGAGGGGTTTGTATCTCAACTTAAGTGCTAGGGGAAGCTTGGTCATTTGCCCAACCCGGAGGGACTCATATATTTTAGCTCTTGACCCCCAATCTCCGGATTTGACCTCCGATTGAAGGATTTCCGTTGGAACCCTAGCTTTTTGTTAGAGCTCGGTTGCGATTCGATTCCTGGCGATTTTGTTCGTTTGAGGTCTCTAGTTTTGGGGCATAGCATCTCCTAGGGACGCTTCACATCTCCCCCAAATCTTGCCTCAAGAGCTCGAGACGTTTGGGAGATCCATTGATGGATAGGAGAGGTTGACCTCTCGTTTTCGAGTTCGGGTTGCTGTTCCCGTGCCTGGCGGACGGTCCGCCTGGGGCACGCGGACGGTCCGCGAGGAGCCGACAGATCTGGTGTTCGTCGTGTTCTTCGTGTGTTCTTGCGTGCTCGTGTTTCGATCCGTTTTGTCCGGTGCTTTTGGTTGCTCGGAGTTTGCCGGACGGTCCGCGAGGAGAGTGCAGACAGTCGCTTCCGCGCGGACGGTCCGCGGGTAGAGCACGGACAGTCTGTTTTTCAGGGTGCATTACTGGAGGTTCGGGGGCTATTTTTGGACGGTAGGCCTTGTGCTTGCGGATGGTCCGCCTAGGCCTCGCGGACGGTCCGCCCGGTGATTGCGGACAGTCCGCCCGGAGCCCCGCAGAGCTGCTAAGTCTTTTGCTTCTTGAGTTGCGCTTCCGTGTTGCTTTGAGTTGGGGTTTGTTCCGAGGGTTGGTAGGTCCGTTGTGACTACGCGACCTTGGCGAACTCGTGTGGGAATCCTTGGTTTTGAATTTGGGGCATAGGCCGAGTTCGACCTTCGGGAAGAATTTTTATCGGCTCCCATTCACTCCCCCCCTCTCTGGTCGCCTAATCGGTCCTTCAATTGGTATCAGAGCTAGTTACGGATCTTCGTGATTCTAACCAGTCTAAGATCCAAAGATGGCGTACCAGGAATAGGGTTCGGGTCCTCCACACTTTGATGGTAAGAACTACCAGATGTGGCAGAGGCGGATGGCTGCTTTCCTCCGCGGCAAGGGTCAGATCCTTTGGGATGTCACGGTGAACACAGCTTATGTTCATCCTGTGAACTTCCTTGCTCCAAGATCGAGGGACATTTTCAACGCCAACAACAAGGCGGTCGACTACCTGTACCGTGCTATGTGTCATTCCGAATTCGATCGGGTTCAGACAGAGGACTTGGCGTGCAGGATTTGGGAGCAGCTGAAGAATGCTCACGCTGGGAACGCTCAGGTTCAGGCTCGGCTATTTGCGACCTACCGGAGAGAGTATGAGAACTTCACTCATCTCCCCGGTGAGTCCATAGATGCCATGTTTCAGTGGTTCACAGTGATTGTGAACAACATGAGGGCTAATGTGGACGTGCTCCCGTACGATGATCATGACAGGGCTATCAAGCTCCTGCACTCTCTGGATCATACCGTGTGGAGTGAGAAGGTCGAGGCCATTCTTGAGTCGGAGAAGTATGAGACCCTCACGGTGGACGAGCTGTTTTCCAAGCTCAAGTCATCCGAGGTTGACCGTGGGGTGTGTGCAAAGATCGAGAACCCGACTGACCCTCATAGTCTGGCTCTCGTGACTGGATCAAGGACTAACGCTAACATGTCTTCGAGACATTTTTCTTTGTCTTGTCTTGTGTCCATGCCAGATGAGGAGTTTGACGTGCTTGGCGAGGAGGATCTCGCGTTGCTAAGCAGACGGTTCGAGCGCATGTACACGAACTGGAAGAACACTCAGAGGAGCTCGGGCATGTGTTACCGGTGTGGGAAGCACGGGTACTTTATCGCTGAGTGCCCGGAAGCCATGGAGGTCAAGCCCGAGCACAAGCACCATCCGAGGACCGACCACAAGCACCGCTCGAGGGACGACCACAAGGGCAAGAACAAGTCCGAGCAGAGGCCGAGGAGGAGTGGTGGTCACAAGAAGAAGGAGCGAGCGATGGTGGCCGGAGTGAGCGACATCGACTCAAGCTCCTGCTACTCTGCATCGAGCTCAAGTGATGAAGATGAGAACCGGCACAAGGGCAAGAGGTCAATCAAGAACATCAACGGCTTGTGCTCCGCCGCCCAAGGCTTTTGCGGCATGGCACATAGCTCCGCAAGCAAGAAGAGCAACAATGATCCATCCTTCTTGGTAGCGGAGAATGCTAGGTTGAATGACTTGCTTGATAACTGTGATGATGTGCTTAGAAAGCCAACTAGGAGAAGAGGGAGTATTGGTCTTTGCTTGGAGAGGCTAAGGAGAAGGTGGTTGAGCTAGAGTCTTTGCTTGTTGATGCTAGGGCTCAAATAGATTCTCTTAAGTCTGCTCCTTTTGTGACCGATGAACCTGAATGCACTGATTGTTCCACTTTTCTTGGTGATTTTACTGTGCTTAAGGAAAAGTATGCCTCCAAGGTCGAGGACTAGATGTGCTTAGGGTTGAGCTAGATGAGATGAAATCTAGGCCCTCTTTACTTGGTGCTTCCACTTCTTGTCCTGTTTTGCATGACAAACTAGATGAATCAGTTTCTTATGCGAGATCTCTAGAAGCTGCTTTGAAAGCTCCTATTCCTACATCATGCTCTACTTGTGAAGTAAATGTTGTGAAGAATTTGGAGCTTGCACACTATGTTGATCGTTTGCAGGATGAGAATGATGAGTTGACGAAGATGATGGGTTGGTTGTCTGGTCATGAGCCTCAGCTCAGGATGATGATTGAGGCATACAAGTGCTATGATGGGCAAGCGCTTGGGGCAGACAAGGTTGGTGAGGGAAGTGGTGAGAATGAGGGGAAGATCGGAGATATCCCAGAGCCACCAAAAACCCACCACAAAATGCCTATGCTTCTAAGCCAAATCCACTGAGGAACCGACTAGACACAACCCCAGCTCCACTCGTGTTTCCTCCACATACTGACAACTTCCAGAAACCCATCAAGTTCAAGGGTGACTTGGGGAATGAGTTCTTTGGGAAGAAAGGAGAGAAACCGAGTGAGGAGAAGCCACAACCCATAGAGAGCCCAAAGCCAAAGCCAAAACCAAAACCCTTCTATTGTGAGCATTGTGGGAGGGATGGGCACCTGGCTGAGTTTTGCTTCAGGAGGAAGCGTGAGGAGAGGTTGGCTAGGGAGATGGCCAACAAGGACAGGTACCGCCCTTCTCGTGGTGTGCTTGAGCCTAGGTTGGTGCCGAGGGGTGAGGGTGTGGTGCATACCATTTACCCTCGAGAGAGGCGTGTGTTTATGCATCGAGGTGAGCCACCACATAGAGAAGGTGGTAGGCGTGTTGGGTTTGGGCGTGGTGAGTTTGCTAGACGTTCCTTCGCTCATGGCCAATACGAGTATGGAGGGAACGATCGCAGCTTTAGGTCCCAGAGGAGCTACGGGCCACGGTCTCCACCTCGTGGTGCGCGTAGTCCTGCAAGGGGACGTGTGGGTGTTCCACCTAGGGGAGATAGGATGGATTTTGCTAACCCCACTTTTGACTAAATGGCACGGCACTGGTTTGATTCATTTTGTACGAACCCCAGTGCTGAGTCATTTGCTCACTCTCGCTCTCATTTTTGATTTGTAGGTGGGAGGCTTGGAGGGCTTTTGGTTGATCGACTCTGGTTCTCTCGACACATGACTGGAGATCGAAGGTGGTTCTCCAGCCTCACCCCGGTGATGACCAAAGAGTACATCACTTTTGGGGACAATGGGAAAGGTAGAGTGCTTTCAGTGGGCATGGTGAAGGTGAGCGAGTCTGTGACTCTTAGGCGCGTTTCTCTTGTCAAGTCTTTGGGGTACAATCTTCTTTTGGTTTCCCAGCTTCTTGATGAGGGTTTTGAGGTCCATTTCAAAACGGGCGCTTCGCGTGTTTTGGATTCTCGAGGTGATCTTGTGTGCACGATCATTCACGAGGGTCAGATTTTCAGAGCCGATTTTTCTCAGTGTCTTGGCTCCTCTCGTTGTTTGGTTGCTGGTGTTTGGTGGAGCTTTGGAAATGGCATAGGAGACTAGGTCACTTGAGTTTTGACTTGTTGTCACGCTTGAGTGGGCTAGGTTTGGTCCGCCTAAGTTGAAATACCAAAAGGACTTGGTATGTGCTCCGTGTAGGCATGGTAAGATGGTCGCCGCCTCTCACCCGCCTCTGACATCTGTTATGACAGAGAGGCCATGCGAGCTGTTCCATATGGACTTGGTTGGTCTAGCTCGTGTGTGCTCGGCGGGTGGAAATGGTATGTCCTGGTGATAGTGGACGACTATTCTCGCTATGCTTGGGTCTTCTTTTTGGCTGACAAGGGGGAGATGTTTGGTTTTGTGCGGGATCTAATCTTGAGGTTGAAGAATGAGAGGAATGGAGATGCTATTCGAGCTATCCGTAGCGACAATGGCTCTGAATTTAAAAACTCTCGTTTCAAAATCTTTTGTCATGATTTGGGTCTCGAACATCAATTCTCTTCTCCCTATGTGGCTTGTCAGAATGATGTGGTTGAGAGGAAAAATCGTTCCCTTTGTGAGATGGCTCGGACGATGCTCGATGAGCATAGGATTCCGAGGAGATATTGGGCTGAGGCGGTGAATACCGCGTGCCATGTTGGGAATCAGATTTTTCTGAGGGCCTTCTTGAACAAGACGTGCTATGAGCTCATGCACGGGCGAGCACCTAGAGTGAGCCACTTCAGGGCTTTTGGTTGTCGGTGCTTTATTCTCAAGAAGGGTAGGCTTGATAAGTTTGAGTCGAGGTCTTCCGATGGGATCTTTTTGGGTTATGCGAGTCATTCTCGAGCATTCCGTGTGCTCAACCTTGATACTAACCTAGTCATGGAAACTTGCGAGGTTACCTTCGACGAGACCCAGCCATGCAGTTCGTCTGTTTTTTAGTGTGCAGGTGACGACGAGATTGGCAAGAAGATCTTTGAGGACGAGGAGGATGATGCTGGAGAGGATGATGGTGATGATGAAGCTCCAGCCGAGCATGTACCCTCTACTTCCACTACGACGACTACGGTGCAGGATGGTCCATCCCCTACACCGACTACGATCCAACAAGATCAAGTGGAAGCAGCAGCTGAGGGGGAGGTTCTCTCCAGGCGAGAGGCACCGAGGCGCGTTCAAGTTGATCATCCTCCCTCAAGAATCATCGGCGACATCAATGAACATACGACACGGTCAAGGTCCAGGAATGTTTCTCACTTTGCTCATTCAGCTTTTGTTGCTACCTTTGAGCCAAAAGACATTGGACACACCCTCTCTGATCCTAATTGGGTGAACGCAATGCATGAGGAGTTAGAGAACTTTGAGAGAAACCAAGTTTGGGAGTTGGTGGAGCCACCACCACATTGCAAACCTATCGAGACAAAATGGGTGTGGAAGAACAAAGAGGGTGAGAATGGTGATGTGGTGAGAAACAAATCGAGGTTGGTTGCTCAGGGTTGTAGTCAGAAGGAAGGGATAGACTATGAGGAGACATTTGCTCCTGTAGCTCGTTTAGAGGCGATTAGGATCCTTCTAACCTTTTTCGTGGCTAAAGGGTTCAAATTGTACCAAATGGATGTGAAGTGTGCCTTCTTGAATGGGTTTTTATAAGAAGAGGTTTATGTGAAGCAACCACCGGGCTTTGAGAGTGCTGGGTTTCCTCACCGGGTGTATAGGTTGAGAAAGGCATTGTATGGGCTGACACAAGCTCCCCGTGCTTGGTATGGCCGGTTGAGGGGGTTCTTGTTCAGCAAGGGGTTTGAGATGGGCAAGGTTGATAAGACTCTTTTTCTCCTCAGGCAGGGCGATGATATCCTAATTGTTCAGGTGTACGTGGATGATATTGTCTTTGGCAGCTCGTCTCACTCTTTGGTTGCGAGGTTTGCAGAGGACATGAGCAAAAAATTCGAAATGTCTATGATGGGAGAATTGCAGTTCTTTCTCGGGCTTCAAATCAAGCAGACGAAGGAGAGAACCTTTGTGCATCAAGCCAAGTACATGAAGGACATCCTCAAGAAGTTCAAGATAGACGACTCGTAGCCACTGTCGACACCGATGAGTACGACTACAGCGTTTAATGCGGACGAGGATGGAGAGCCCGTGGACCAGAAGGAGTACCGGAGCATGATCGGCTCCCTCTTGTACTTGACGGCGACGAGGCCAGACATTCAGTTTTCTGTGTGTCTGTGCGCTTGTTTTCAAGCGTCACTGAGGACTTCACATCGGCAGGCCGTCAAGCAGATCTTCAGGTATCTTCGATACACTCCTGAGCTCGGTCTTTGGTACTCGGCGTCCTCTTCTCTTTCTCTTCTTAGGTTTTCGGATGTCGACTTTGCGGGGTGTCGAGTTGATAGGAAGTCGACTTCGGGGACGTGCCAGTTTTTGGGATCTTCGCTTGTTTCTTGGTCTTCTCGCAAATAGTCTAGTGTAGCTCAGTCTACCACAGAAGCCGAGTATGTTGCTGCCGCTAGTTGTTGCTCACAACTGCTTTGGATCGCATACACGCTGAGTGACTTTGGTGAGGAGTGTTCCCTTGTACCTCTCATGTGTGACAACACGAGTCCCAATAGTGTTGCCAAAAATCCCATGCTCCACTCCAGAACCAAACATATAGAGGTGAGGTACCACTTCCTGAGAGACAATGTTGAGAAGGGAAACATAGACCTCGTCCATGTGCCATCCGAAAAGCAGCTTGCCGAAATCCTAACCAAGCCTTTGGACCAGGCTACATTTGCCCGTTTGCGAGGGGAGCTTGGTGTTGTTTTTCCTTTCTGAGCTTTGGTTGGGGGTTTGATGTACATACTCATTTTGCATTTTCATTTATGTATCATATCATGCTTGCATCTTTGTATCATAGACTGCATTTGTATCATATGAGATGTGCTTCTCCTATATACTTGGATCACCATGATGTGCTGGATATGAGATTGTGACTTTGCCAGTGATGATCATATTATGGATAGCGATGCTCTTGATAACTTTGGGATATATGTGCTTGTGAATGGCTTTCTTTTGTAAAAATGCTATATATGATCCTCTCTTATGAGTTGTATGCCTTTCATGTTAAATTTGTGCACTTATGGCTATAACTTGCTTAAATTGTGCTTGGAACTATGTTCTTCTCATTTGGGGTCAAAGACCCATCTATCATCACGAATGTTTAGCCTACATGCTACCTTGTGGAGAAGCCTAAGCTTCTTTTTGCCGCAAAGGCATTTCATGTACCATGCTTAATTTGTAAATTTTGAAATTGGTATATGAAATGCTCGTGCTTGAAAAATATGCTTCTATGTCATGTATGCTTTAAAATTCCTTATCTTGGGTGCTAAACCGTTGCATGATGTTCACCGTTGAGAAATCTCACATTTAGAAGTGGACACATGGCTCGGTGGCTTTGACATGACATGAGATAGCTTGCAGGTGTTTGTGATGATCTTGTGATGAGAATTTGTGACCTTGCATGAAGTTTGCGAGTTATATGTTGTTTGTGCTCATTTTGATCATGTTTAGGTCCTATGCTCATGAGAGGGAAATTTTTGTGGAAAATGCTTTATTTTGATCATGGCTATGTCACATGCTTATATGTCCCTATCTATCTTGTTGGCGATGCTTGTTCTAAATTTGTGGCTATCTTGCTTGTCTGTCTCAATTTTAGCATGTTATAGTGCTCTTTGTCTATTTGAGAAGCACATGCTTGCATCTGTAGACTTGATTCATGCTTTACCAACAAGGGGGAGGAATAGTACCCAATTCTTGCTTTGGGGAGAAAGTTCTTGCATCCAGGGGGAGTTTTGCATCAAAGGGGAGAAATGCATTTGTTCAGGGGGAGCTTGCATTCATGTGCTTTGGAGCTCTTTGTGCCTGATTTTAGTTGTGCTCTTTTGCCGATGGTGTCGAGCCCTTTTGCCTCACCTTGAGTAGTCGGCAATTTTGGAGCATTTTATCTCGGTTGTGTCGAGCCGTTGCCCTTGTCTTAGGGGACCGAGATTTTTCTCTCTCAAGTGATCTGTCTTTGGCTTTAGTTTGGCTTTTGATCACTTGTTTGAGTTTTTCAGTTGTTTCTTTTCTTTTTCTCTTTTCTCTGAATTGGTTACTATGTGTGTGTTGTCAATAAACTCATCAAGGGGGAGATTGAGGACCGGAGCGTCCGAGGATCGGTGGATGGTCGCTCCCTGGTATGATGAGTGATTGACAACGTGGTGTGGACTGACTCTTGGCCGAGTATTGCAGGTGCAGGTTGCGGCTTGACTCGTGTTGGTGCAGGTGAAGAGCGGGCGCGTAAGGTCTTAGCCTTGCGAGGCCTCCGAGGAGTGGAGAGACAAGTAGGCTCGGCTCGATGGACCCGGTGGCCGAACGGGGTCAAGTGCGGGCCGCATGGTGGTAAGAAAAGCAAGACGAAGTCGTCGACCGGAGCCAGTGCAGGGTAGCGGCTCACGACCAGAGTCTGCACGCGGGGTTTGCGGCGGTTCACCACAAAACCGTCGGGTTACTTGGTTGAGCCACAAAACCAAGACCGGAGGCTCGGCGGGCGGAGACGGGATCCGGGCGCGCCGAGAAGTTTCGATGCCGGCGGACACGTGGCGGGATCGCAGGGCTTGCGTCGGGAGGACACGGACTGCGCCAAAGGCGTGGCCATGCGATGAAGAGGAGTGCTACATGAACTATTTGCCCCTGAGGGGTTTGTATCTCAACTTAAGTGCTAGGGGTAGCTTGGTCATTTGCCCAACCTGGAGGGACACATATATATTAGCTCTAGGGTTTCTGGGCAAACTATCCATCCGGACTGCTTCTCATTTCCTTGCTCCATAGGCGTAGATTTTCTTCACCACTTTGTAGAGAATCTGACCTCCGAGTGTATGGAAGCATTCATGGTTGCGTTGTAGCTCGTGTGATTTTCGTGTCTTTTTCGAGCTATTTTCATTGGATTTTCGTGCGCGCCTTGTTCATTCGATTCTGAGGTGTTTGGGTTCGGATTTATTGGTGGGGATTATGGATAGATGTCTTGTGCATCTTTGTGCATGATCTTGACCCCCCAATCTCCGGATTTGGCCTCCGATTGAAGGATTTCGGTTGGAACCCTAACTTTTTGGTAGAGCTCGGTTGCGATTCGATTCCCGGCGATTTAGTTCGTTTGAGGTCTCAAGTTTTGGGGCATAGCATCTCCTAGGGATGATTCACATCTCCCCCAAATCTTGCCTCAAGAGCTCGAGCCGTTTGGGAGAGCCATGGATGGATAGGAGAGGTTGACCTCTCGTTTTCGAGTTCGGGCTGCTGTTCCCGTGCCTGGTGGACAGTCCGCCTGGGGCACGCGGACGGTCCGCGAGGAGCCGGCAGATCTAGTGTTCATCGTGTTCTTCGCGTGTTCTTGCGTGCTTGTGTTTCGATCCGCTTTGTCTGGTGCTTTTGGTTGCTTGGAGTTTGCCGGACGGTCCGCGAGTAGAGTGCGGACAGTCGCTTCCGTGCGAATGGTCCGCGGGTAGAGCACGGACAGTCCGTTTTTCGGGGTGCAGTATTGGAGGTTCGGGGGCTATTTTCAGACGGTCCGCCTTGTGCTTGCGGACGGTCCGCCTAGGCCTCGCGGACGGTCCGCCCGGTGATTGCGGACAGTCTGCCCGGAGCCCCGCAGAGCTGCTAAGTCTTTTGCTTCTTGAGTTGCGCTTCCGTGTTGCTTTGAGTTGGGGTTTGTTCCTAGGGTTGGTAGGTCTGTTGTGACTACGCGACCTTGGCAAACTCGTGTGGGGATCCTTGGTTGTGAATTTGGGGCATAGGCCGAGTTCAATTTTCGGGAAGAATTTTTATTGGCTCCCATTCACTCCCCCCTCTCTGGTCACCTAATCGGTCCTTCACTCTTGAACTTGATGGGTTTCTGGAAGTTGTCGGTATGTGGAGGAAACACGGGTGGAGCTGGGGTTGTGTCTAGTCGGTTCCTAAGTGGGTTTGGCTTAGGAGCATAGGCATTCTTATGGTGGGTTTTTGGTGGCTCTGGGATATCTCCGATCTTCCCCTCATTCTCACCACTTCCCTCACCAACCTTGTCTGCCCCAAGTGCTTGCCCATCATAGCGCTTGTATGCCTCAATCATCATCCTGAGCTGAGGCTCATGACCAGACAACCAACCCATCATCTTCCTCAACTCATCATTCTCATCCTGCAAGCGATCAACATAGTGTGCTAGCTCCATATTCTTCACAGCATTTATTTCACAAGTAGAGCATGATGTAGGAATAGGAGCTTTCACCTGAGCCTCTAGAGATCTAGCATAAACAAGCGAAACATCTAGCTTCTCATGCAAAACAGGACAAGAAGTGCAAGCACCAAGCAAGGAGGGCCTAGATTTCATCTCATCTAGCTCAACCCTAAGCACATCTAGTTCCTCGACCTTGGAGGCATACTTTTCCTTAAGCACAGTCAAATCACCAAGAAAAGTGGAACAATCAGTGCATTCAGGTTCATCGGTCACAATAGGAGCAGACTTAAGAGAATCTATTTGATCCCTAGCATCAACAAGCAAAGACTCTAGCTCAACCACCTTCTCCTTAGCCTCTCCAAGCAAAGACCTATACTCCCTCTTCTCCTTGTTGGTCTTTCTAAGCACATCATCACGGTTGTCAAGCAAATCATTCAACCTAGCATTCTCCGCTATCAAGAAGGATGGATCATTGTTTACCTCTTCCTCGGAGTCGGAGCCCGAGTCATCCTTGTTGGTCTTCTTGCTTGCGGTGCTATGTGCCATGCCGCAAAAGCCTTGGTAGGCGAAGCACAAGCCGTTGATGTTCTTGCTTGACCGCTTGCCCTTGTGCCGGTTCTCATCTTCATCACTTGAGCTTGATGAAGAATAGTAGGAGCTCCAGTTGATGTCGCTCGCTCTGGCAACCATCGCTCACTCCTTCTTCTTGTGACCACCACTCCTCCTCGGCCTCCGCTCGGACTTGTTCTTGCTCTTGTGGTCGTCCCTCAGGCGATGCTTGTGGTCGGTCCTCGAACGGTGCTTGTGCTCGGGCTTCACCTCCATGGCTTCTGGGCACTCAGCGATAAAGTGCCCGTGCTTCCCGCACCGGTAGCACATGCCCGAGCTCCTCCGAGCGTTCTTCCGGTTTGTGTACATGCGCTCGAACCGCCTGCTCAGCAACGCGAGATCCTCCTCGCCAAGCACGTCAAACTCCTCATCTGGCATGGACACAAGACAAGACAGAAAAATGTCTCGACGACATGTTAGCGTTAGTCCTTGATCCAGTCACGAGAGCCAGACTATGAGGGTCAGCCGGGTTCTCGATCTTTGCACGCACCCCACGGTCCACCTCGGACGACTTGAGCTTTGAAAACAGCTCATCCACCGTGAGGGTCTCATACTTCTCCGACTCAAGAATGGCCTCGACCTTCTCACTCCACACGGTATGATCCAGAGAGTGCAGGAGCTTGATAGCCCTATCATGATCATCGTACGGGAGCACAGCCATATTAGCCCTCATGTTGTTCACAATCACCGTGAACCGCTGGAACATAGCATCTATGGACTCACCGGGGAGATGAGTGAAGTTCTCGTACTCTCTCCGGTAGGTCGCAAATAGCCGAGCCTGAACCTGAGCGTTCCCAGCGTGAGCATTCTTCAGCTGCTCCCAAATCCTGCACGCCAAGTCCTCTATCTGAACCCGATCGAATTCGGATTGACACAGAGCACGATACAGGTAGTCGACCGCCTTGTTGTTGGCGTTGAACATGTCCCTCGATCCTGGAGCAAGGAAGTTCACAGGATGAACATAAGCTATGTTCACCATGACATCCCAAAGGATCTGACCCTTGCCGCGGAGGAAAGCAGCCATCCGCCTCTGCCACATCTAGTAGTTCTTACCATCAAAATGTGGAGGACCTGAACCCCATTCCTGGTACGCCATCTTTGGATCTTAGACTGGTTAGAATCACGAAGATCCGTAACTGGCTCTGATACCAATTGAAGGACCGATTAGGCGACCAGAGAGGGGGGGGGAGTGAATGGGAGCCGATAAAAATTCTTCCCGAAGGATGAACTCGGCCTATGCCCCAAAATCACTGCCGAGGATTCCCACATGAGTTTGCCAAGGTCGCGTAGTCACAACGGACCTACCAACCCTAGGAACAAACCCCAACTCAAAGCAACATGGAAGCGCAACTCAAGAAGCAAAGGACTTAGGCAATCTGCACAGCCTGGGGCAGACCGTCCGCATGGAGGGGGCGGACTGTCCGCGGTGGCTGGGCAGACCGTCCGAAAATGCCACCCGAACTTCCAGTACTGCACCTCGAATAACGGACCATCCGTGCCCTACCTGCGGATCGTCCGCACGGAGAAGACCGTCCGGCAAACTCCGAGCAACAAAAAGCACCGGACAAAACGGATCGAAAAACGAACACACAAGAACACGCGAAGAACACGACGAACTGCCAGCTGAAGCCTCCTCGCGGATCGTCCGCCAGGGACGTGCGGACCGTCCGCGTGGTACGCAGACAGCAGCCCGAGTTCTAACCTGCGAAGTCAACCTCTCCTACCCATCCATGGATCTCCCAAACGGCTTGAGCTCTTGAGGAAAGATTTGGGGGAGATGTGAAGCGTCCCTAGGAGATGCTATACCCCAAAACTTGAGACCTCAAATGAACTAAATCGCCGGGAATCGAATCGCAACCGAGCTCTACTAAAAAGCTAGGGTTCCAACTGAAATCCTTCAATCGGAGGCCAAATCCGGAGATTGGGGGGTCAAGATCAAGCACAAAGATGCACAAGACATCTATCCATGATCCCCACTAACAAATCCGTGCCCAAACACCTCAGAATCGAAGGAACAAGGTGCGCACAAAAATCCAACGAAAATAGCTCGAAAAAGATACGAAAATCACACGAGCTACAAGAAGGAAATCAACGCAACCATGATTGCTTCCATACACTCGAAGGACAGATTCTCTACAAAACGGTGAAGAAAATCTACGCCTATGGAGTAAGGAAATGAAAAGCAGTCCAGATGGATAGTTTGCCCAGAAACCCTAGAGCTATATATATGAGTCCCTCTGGGTTGGGCAAATGACCAAGCTACCCCTAGCACTTAAACTTATGATACAATCCCCTCAGGGGCAAACATGGTCAAGTAGCACTCCTCTTCATCGCACGGCCACGCCTTTGCTGTAGTCCGCGTCCTCCCGACGCAAGCCCTGCGATCCCGCCACGTGTCCGCCGGCATCGAAGCTTCTCGACGCGCCCGGATCCCGTCTCCGCCCGCTGAGCCTCCGGTCTTGGTTTTGTGGCTCAACCAAGTAACCCGACGGTTTTGTGGTGAACCGCCGCAAACCCCGCGTGCAGACTCCGGTCGTGAGCGGCTACCCTGCACCGGCTCCGATCGACGACTTCGTCTTGCTTTTCTTGCCACCATGCGGCCCGCACTTGACCCCGTCCGGCCACCGGGTCAATCGAGCCGAGCCTACTTGTCTCTCCACTCCTCGGAGGCCCTGCAAGGCTACTACCTTTCGTGCCCGCTCTTCACCTGCACCAACACGAGTCAAGCCGCAACCTGCACCTGTAATACTTGGCCAAGAGTCAGTCCACACCACGTTGTCAATCACTTATCACACCAGGGAGCGACCATCCACCGGTCCTCAGATGCTCCGGTCCTCAGCCACCGCGATGACAGACATCGCGACGAGCAGCAGCTGGAGGACTGCCGCGATGAGCGCGACCTACCTCCTCCATCGGCGACGGGCAACCCCAACGGCCCCTTCCAGCAGGCCAAGAGGTCGATCAACATGATCGTCGGTGGCCTCAAGTCCAGTGTGAGCAGAAGGCAATATCGCAAGGACAAGCGCAAGATCCACCTCATCCACACCAAGCCGTCACAGCCTCTGCGTTGGTCGGAGCAGCCAATCACGTTCTCCAGGGCCGATCACTAGGTCCACATACCAGATCCAGGGTCCTACCCACTCGTCGTCGAGCCCATAGTGGAGGGTGCCTTGCTCCCTCAGACACTCATTGACGGAGGAAGCGGGCTTAACATTATTTTCGTCGAGACCTTGAAGAAGATGGACTTTGACTTCAAGAGGCTGACAGCGTGCGACGAGCCTTTCTTTGGCATCGTTCCCGGCAAGGCGGCCTACCCCATGGGTCGGATCTCCCTCCCTGTGACCTTCGGCACGGAAGACAACTTCCGCACGGAGTACCTCAGCTTTGAGGTCGCTGACTTCAAGTCCTCCTACCACGCCATCCTAGGTCGCCCCATGCTGGCTATGTTTATGGCCGTCCCGCACTACACTTACTTGGTGCTGAAGATGCCGGCCCCAAACGGGGTCCTCTCTATCTACGGTGACCTTATAGTCTTGTTCAAGTGCGATAATGAGGCTCTTGACATCGCCACGACGAACGCCTGCGTCGAAGCCTCAGCCGTCATGATCACCGAAGCCGCGAAGGTCGCTCCGAGCGACCTGACCATCCTGGAGCAGAAGTGTACCGACACCACCCTCGATGCCACGCCGTCGACAAAGAAGGTCTGTCTCGGCCTAGCCGACCCAGAGAAGACGGTGGTCATCGGCGACAACCTCGGGGAGAAATAGGAACTCGCGCTCACTAGTTTCCTCTTGGACAACGCAGACATATTCGCATGGACCCCATCGGATATGCTGGGTGTTCCAAGGGAGCTGGCTGAGCACTCCTTGGATGTAAGCAAGACGACCAAGCCTGTCAAGCAGAAGCTGCGCTGCTTTGCGAAGGATCGCAAGGAGGTCATTAGGGTAGAAATAATAAAGCTCCTAGCTGCCGGTTTCATCCGTGAATGTAAAACTCCGGTTTGGCTTGCCAACCCGGTGCTTGTACCCAAGAAAACCGGTCAATGGAGAATGTGTATCGACTACACCGATCTCAACAGGCACTGCCCTAAAGACCCCTTCCCTCTTCCGCGCATCGACCAGGTCGTTGACTCCACAGCCGGAATCATCCTGCTATGCTTCCTCGACTGCTACTCAGGGTATCACCAGATAGCCCTGAAAGTCTCTGACTAAGACAAAATGGCGTTCATAATGCCGCACGGCATCTACTGCTACACGGCCATGACGTTCCGCCTCAAGAATGCTGGAGTGACCTACCAGAAGGCCATCCAGAAGTGCTTCGAGTCTCAGATTGGCGACAATGTCGAAGCCTACGTCGACGACGTAGTTGTCAAGACCACGGTGGAGGACAATCTCATCGCCGACCTCGCCCAGACCTTCGCCAACCTCCGACGCTACCGCTGGAAGCTCAACCCAGAGAAGTGCGTCTTCGTTGTTCCATCTGGCAAGCTTCTAGGCTTCATGGTCAGCCACCGGGGCATTGAGGCGAACCCCACCAAGGTCGACGCCATCCGCAGGATGAAGAGACCTACCGGGAAGAAAGACGTCATGAAGCTCACCGGCATGATGGCCGCTCTAGGTCGCTTCATCAGCAAGCTCGGGGAGAAAGGCCTGCCCTTCTTCAAGTTGCTGAAAAAGTCAGACAAGTTCTTGTGGACGGACGAGGCCGACTAGGCACTAGAAGAGCTAAAGACCTTCCTTACGACGCCTCCAGTCATGGTGCCCCCGGCGCCGAAAGAGACCCTTCTACTCTACATCTCCGCGTCCACTCAGGTGGTCAGCGCGGTCCTGGTGGCGGAACGACCTGAGGAAGGCCAACCCTACCCCGTCCAGCGACCTGTCTACTATGTCAGCGAGGTCCTCTCCGACAGCAAGATCAGGTACTCGCAACCCCAGAAGATGCTATACGCCCTCCTCGTCACCTCGCGCAAGCTCTGGCACTACTTCCAGTTGCACAAGATCAAGGTCGTCTCAAGCTTCACCCTGGGAGAGATCCTACGCAGCCGCGACACCACAGGATGCATCGTCAAGTGGTCGGTTGAGTTAGGAGAGTTCAAACTTGAGTTCTGTCCACGACAGGCCATCAAGTCCCAGATCCTTGCGGACTTCATCTCTGAATGGACTGAGACTCAACAACCCCCACCGACGGAGAAGCCGGAGCATTGGAAGATGTACTTTGATGGTTTCTTGAACCTCGAAGGAGCGAGTGCAGGCGTACTCTTCATCTCCCCCGAAGGCAATCACCTGAAGTATGTCCTGCAGATCCACTACAAGGCGTCCAACAACGAAGCCGAGTACAAGGCCCTGATTCACGGGTTGCGCATTGTCTTTTCCCTAGGGATCAAGCGGCTTATTGCCTACGGTGATTCCAAGGTCATCATCGACCAGGTCAAAAAGACGTGCGACATCAAGAAGGACACGATGGACGCGTACTGCGCCGAGGTCCGGAAGCTTGAGGCCCACTTCGAGGGCCTGGAATTTCACCACGTCTGCCGTGATAACAACGTGGCGGCGGACGTCCTCTCCAAGCTGGGATCCAAGCGCGCGCTGGTCCCTGCCGGCGTGTTCGTCCAGGACCTACGCAAGCCGTCGATCAAGATCCTTAGCGACCCAGAGACGTCGCCTGGCGACGCACCCCCACAAGGCGGTCGTGACGTCCTCATGACGGAGGTCGAAGATGATTGGCGCCTCGACTTCATCGCCTATATCCTAGAGCACCGAGTCCCTGAGGACAAGGTCAAACGGGAGAAGATCGTCAGGCGCAGCGCCAATTACGTCATCATTGGCACGGAGCTCTACAGGAGGTCTGCTTCCAACGGTGTGCTGATGAAGTGCATCCTAAGGTCTGAAGGTCTCAGGCTCTTGCAGGAAATCCACGGCGGAGAATGCGGCAACCACGAAGCATCAGCAAATCTGGTGGGAAAGGCCTTTAGGTCAGGATTCTAACTGCCTACTGCCATGGCTGATGCTTAGGACCTTGTTCGAAGATGCAAAGGCTGCCAATTCTTCGCCAAGCAGCAGCACGTCCCAGCTCAAACCCTAAGGACAATCCCTCCATCTTGGCCCTTCGCTATTGTTGACGCTCCTTAGCCTCACCCCTAAGGTTGCACTTACGGTGACGGCGCCAGGAATGCTCGAGGCACTCACAAGCATCACTACCGGGTTTACACCTCTAGTAACGGGGCTAGGGAACGTCTTTGGTAAAACACACGATCACAGAAAGGTTCGCAAGCGCACGGATTACCGTTGTAGCACTTCACCCGGTGGTATTCGGGTTATCGTATTTATATTGTCCCAAGGAAGGCACTACGACAAAGATAATCGAATAAACGGTGGAGAAAGACAAGACTTGGTAAAGAGCTATAGCGGGGGTAACGAATAAAGATATTCGGGGATAACTTGACACACACAAGGAGATCTTGATAAAGGACTAGAGAGGATCTAGCGAGCTGGGAGGACAACGAGACGAGAAAGGATCCTAACACAATCTATCTATTCTTGTCAACTCTCGGCAAAGGACTTAGGCAAAGGATAACCAAGGCAAGCTAAACTCGACAAGGTCTTCTAGTGCTGCAGGGGCATGCAAAGCCGCGCTCTCAGACTGGGATGAGAAGGGAGAATGACGACGCGCTGAATCCTACCAGCCCGAACTAACGTGGTGGACTACAAAGCCCGTCCGGAGCTGTCACTTCCTTAGGGTACCACAACTATTCCGTTGAATGGGACACCAATCTAAGACTAAGGTAAGCTCTGAGCACCGCGCTCACAACGAACCAGAGAACCTTTCCCCGGGTACCACGAAGGAAGGTCTCTCTCTCCCGTGAACCACCGGAGATCAAGCGAAGAATGACCACAACACTATAGGGTTCAAGGGAGCTATGCTAACTAAGACTAAACTAACTTTAGTCTAAACCAAGAATAAAGCTTCTAGAGCAAAGTAAAAGCTGAATGTAATTGACTCGAAAGGTAAGATAGAAAGATAACTTGAATTGTACTTGAGTCTAAACAAAGAAAGGATACAAGAGTAGTAACGAAACTCTGAAGAAGACTCCTCTGGAACCCCGAGACTAGCTCGACTCGACTCTAACTCCCAAGCTACAATAATCCTACTCCAAGTAAACAAAAGAGGGAAATGGAGATGCTCCTGCGTTGTGTGTCCAATCCAGCGAGTGTGAGGTGCCTTTTATAGGCAAGGGAGGTCAGTTGAGCGTGTGGGGCCAAGATTATAGGTGCGTCCGGATCAGGAGGTGCAGCCAGCCCAATGATCCACCGCCTCTTGCCTTGGACGCCCCTGATCACTGCTCCTGAGGCGGTTGTAGGTCGGTTCCTTGGGTCGGTTTTGCCCGGCACGTCGGTTGATAGGTGCGGCCGACCCCCTAGGTGCGACCAGCCCACCTCCGTGCTGTGTGATGTACTGCCTTCGCTCAGGGATGCCTAGGATCGCCTCGGAATGACGGTTGTGGCGGTTGAACGGCCGGACAATTGGACCCATTGATCCTAGCCTCCACCTTTGGATCAAACCGACGTTCTTCAGTGAATCGTGCTCGTCCAAGTGTTGCTCGAGGGAGAGAAGGTGCTCTAGACTAGGCACGAGCCACGGGGCAGGGCCGGCCGCACCTGGCAGGGCCGGCCGCACCTGCAGGGCTGACCGGACCAGGTGGTTCGGCCGTGCCTTGCTCATGTGGCACGTTGGTTCCAATTTCTTCCAAAATGTGTACCTGCCTATGAAATTCACAACACAACTCGTGGAACTTTATTAGTACTAAAAATGTGCATGAAACTTGTCATATACTCCTCTCGAACCCGAGGTTTTGACGGTTGAATCTTTGTTGTAAGGACCGTCAACAAACTCCCCCAAGCTAAACGTTTGCTCATCCTCGAGCAAAGCCTAGACTTGGCCTCGGTGGATCAGGAGTTGCATGATGTTATCACTCGGCAAGTACCTATGCATAAACTCCATTCTCTTCTTGCTAATTTGAAAAGGTTAGTACGAGAGAAGCTTAGCCTTACTTTACCCATGGGGCTTGTAGCTTTCCACCTTGCCTTCGGAGGTTGAAGAGTAGAATGGTTTTTGACTTTGCATCTCTCACTTTTCTTCTTTTCTGGATCCTATCTCGGAGTTTTTTGAAAATTTTGCAAATAAAGACAAGGTTCCTCGGATGGTTCCCTCGATCGCTCAAGTGGTATTTGTTACCTCACCAAAGGCTTTAAGCAAGCCTCAACTTCCTACTCTATGGCTTGTATGTGGAGCTTTGGGTAGGATAAGAGAGACTCACTTGTGCCACATGATGTTGTTGAGCCAAAGACCGGATCTAAGAAGAAACTAATCATGCAACTTGATCGAGATGTGCAAGTGTGTGGAATATATTTGTTTGTTTTTCTAAGTACTCCTTGCTTTGAGATTCTCCTCTTGCTTTTATTTTGGAGGGGGGTCATGTTTTCTCTCTTTTTTTTCTATGCTTTTTGATTGGAGCACATTTTTTTCTATGCTTCTTGAGCATATACTTTTTTTTCAATGACCCCTCTCTCCTTTTGCAAGAATACAAGAAGAGAAATCTCTTTGGACTTTGGAGTATTTATTTTTGGTGGATGGATGGCATGTTTTGCGTAACACCCGGTGTAGGAGTTAGCTTGTATATGTGGGTGTACGTGATCTCGATCATGGAAGCATGAAAAGATTCTACCAAGGGTCACAACAATTTGGCAAAACTCAATGGGTCACAAGCAAGCATATGTAGAAGGTTCGTACTTTGATATCGACATATGGCTTTGGTAGGTAATATGACCATTGAGGAACTCGTCTTGTTTTATTTTCAAAAGAAATCATCCGAGATTTTCACCATACTATGAGATAGAGCAGATCAACATTGTCTCACCATATCATACTAGTCAACACCCTAGATTTGGTCATAAGCATTTGCTTCCCACAAAGTTTTATTTCAGGCTCTTGTCTCAAAATATACCAACAAATTCAAATAGACATAGAGCACAAGGATGCACACTAGGTTCTTGCAAAGATTTAACATAGCAACCATTCATCATTTCCAAAGTGAGGGTACATAAACAAGATTTCAAGAACATGGTTGAAGCAAATATTTTTGTTGTTTTTCTTTTATTAAAAAGAGATAAACAAGATGTTGAAAATTGGTTTGGATGGACATACCTTCCTTGATTGAAAATGGGGTCTCCCCCAAGCTAAAATTTGGCTACCTGGTTGGCGTGTCTTCATTTTGGTGATGAGTTGAGCACCTGGGAGCATTGTAGTGGTTGACTTGATGGATTTGTGGAAAATCATAGGTACGGCCGTATCACTTGGTTCGGCCGGCCCTACTATATTTTCCCCAGGCACTCGTGTCCCCTCCTGTAAACATCCTGCACAAAAATTTTGTCGAGGGAGGGTACGGCCGTACCTCTAGGTTCGGCTGTATCACCAAAAATCTCCAAAACTACTTTTCTATGCCTTGTTTACTTACTAATGCATTGGTGAAAACAAATTTGAAAACTAAATATGCTTGATGCATGAAAGAAAATGTTGAAAGGGAAATATGAGATAAATACCGGTTTACCTCTCGGTGAGGGCTCGTAGTTTAGAGTCCATGAGCGGGACTCCTCCGTTTGCTCAATTGATCTTGGATTCGTCCGGTCCCGGAGTGGAAGACTCGGACGATGCTTTCTTCACACGCCACACCCTCTTTATTTCCTTCGGTGGCGCTGAAGTTAGTGAGGCTTTGGCGGGGGTGTTCTTGGTTTCCGTCTTCTTTTCCCCCTTAGCCTTGTTGATTGCCTTTGGCTTCTTTGGTTGGTGGCGCCCTTTTGATGTTTCCACCTTGGGCTTGGTCGGGGCTACCTTATCTTCCTTGTATTGGGGCCGTGGCTTCCTCCACCCCCTAGCTCCCTCATCTTGCACTAAGTAACATTGCTCTTCTTTCGCTTGGAATTTGAATGTCATGTTCCTTCGCCCTATGCGGAATTGGATCCTTCCGGCTCCGACATCAATCATTGCATTGACATCTCTTAGGAATGGTCGCCCAAGAATAAGTGGCTCTCTTCTTGTGTGTCGAGGACCACGAAATCTGCAAAGACATATGAGCCTCTGACATTCACCAAGAGATTTTCTACTATGCCCTCTTGATATTTGATCGATGAGTCAGCAAGTTGGACTGTCATCGTTGTCGGAGAGATAGCCGGGTATCCTAACTCCTCAAACATGGCTTTGGGCATGAGGTTAACACTCGCTCCAACGTCACAAAGAGCATTCTTGATCTTTTGGTAGTAGATCGTGCATGTGATGCCCGAATATCCATTGTCTTTCTTGTGCAAGACTGCTGATTCATCCCATGGGTCTTGGATTTGATGTATAAGCTTCCCTATATGATTAGGTGCGTACATCCTCCTAGATGGCTTACCCCATCTGGTGGACATAGCGCTAACACTCTCTCGGGTAGGTTCGGGTTGCCCCGGGATTTCACCTGACTCAGATGAAGGTAAAGAAGCAGCAAGCTGAGCAAGTTGAGTTTCTATCATTTTATTAAAACTTAGCTGATTCTTCATGGCAGTGGTGAAGGATTCTATGGTGGAATTTAAATTTTCAAGAACTTTATCATTGGCGGCTAGCTTCTTGTTTAAATTTTCATTAATTCTAGCTTGGCCAAAGACAAGATCTTTAATGGAGGGCTGATTATTGAAATTGTTAGGATAATTACCTCCATTTTGATTGTTGAACGGGAAGTTGGGCCTCGAGTTCCACCCTTGATTGTTGTAGTTGTTGTTGCGGAACCCGTTGTTGTTGCCATTGTTGATGAAGTTGGCTTCTTCCCTTGTCTCGAGACAATCATTACCCGAATGTCCCCCATTACCGCAAACCTCGCACATCATGCGAGCGTCCATAATCTTGGCGGTTTCCATGTTGCTCGATACCTCCAATTTCTTCATGAGGAGGTCCATCTTAGCGGCGATCATGTCGATTCCATCGACTTGGTGTACACCGCGGGTACGGGGTTGGAGACGATCTCCATCCCAACCTTGATTTGCCACCATCTTTTTGATCAATTCCTTGGCGGTGGGTACTTGTAGCGAGAAAAAGGCTCCTCCAGCGGCTACATCTAGGTGCTCACGGGAAGTACGCTTGAGCCCGTGATAGACGGTTTGAATTAAGAACCACCCGTGCATGCCATGGTGCGGGCACGTGGTGATGTACTCCTGGAAGCGTTCCCACGCTTCCGGGATACTCTCATCATTCTGCTGCTGGAAACCCGAAATTCTCGCACGGAGGGCATTGGTTTTGCCCACCGGAAAGAACTTTGCGAGAAATGCCTTTGAGAACTTATCCCATGTGTTAATGGCATCTTGCTCCGCATAAAACCATTGCTTCGCCTTCCTGAGCAATGAGAACGGGAATAGGCGAAGACGGATTGCATCATCCGTCACTCCACGGATAGTGAAAGTCCTACACACCTCCAGAAAATGCTGGAGATGTGCATTGGCATATTCATTCGGCTTGCCGGAGAACGGATTTGCTTGCACCATGTTGATCAACGCCGGCTTGAGTTCAAAGTTTCCATCTCCCACCGTTGTGTTTGGTCCGGTAGGGACACTGGTGTTGGAGGGGGCGGAAAACTCGCGGATCGTCCTCTCGGCCATCGGTGCTGACGAGGTGCTGTCTACGGGATCGACGGTGTTCGTCTCTTGATTTGAGAGAAATTCTTGTCATGCAATTTCTCGTATGATAATGAATCGAGTTTCGAAACACGGTTGTTGTAGGGAGTTATTTCTTTCTTAAAGGAAGGCTCATAATGAATAATGAATGAAATGAACCCCCAGATGAAGAGAAAATATCGCCTCCCTTTTACTAAACCATGGGGCGAGAAGTTTACCGGGCAAATTTGGTTGTCGTGACGATATCTTTCTTAGTGGAAGATAGGAAAAGAGCCAGTTGGCGAAGTGGCGTTAAGCATCCCTAGCGGTACGCAAAGAGAGGTCGTGATGATATCATCTACGTCTGTACCGCTCCTCGTGGAATAGATCCCGCATCCAACCAACCCTTTTTTGACCAGGGAACGGGAGAATTCCCACTACCGCAGGCAGGCCAGCCGGGCCGTGAGCACAGTGGGAACGGGCTTCCCAAAAAGCGAGCCCCGGCCCGGGTCAGCATAAAATGGGGGGGGGGACGGCCCTAATGTTGTGTTCGACGCGCCACCGGGCGTGGACGTGGCGATGCCCCGCGCACCGGGGTCGGGTTCCGGGCCGGAGCTGCCGGGCCCCGTGATGCCGTCGCCGCCAATTCCGGAGATCCCGACCATGCCGCCCAACCCCGACGTTCCGCCGAGGACACGGGGTCGCACTCTCCTCACAAGTGACTCCGGATTGTCGTTAAAGTTGGACGGTAGGTCGAAACCGGTCATGCACTACTCTGCGTACACGAGAGTAGAGCAAGGGTAAACCAGCTTAAATAGCGGTTCGCCGAACCTTGATAATTCTACCACTATGTCTAAATGATATCTTATGCCTATTGCCTCCCCGGCAACGGCGCCAGAAATGCTTGTTGACGCTCCTTAGCCTCACCACTAAGGTTGCACTTACGGTGACGGCGCCAGGAATGCTCGAGGCACTCACAAGCGTCACTACCGGGTTTACACCTCTAGTAACGGGGCTAGGGAACATCTTTGGTAAAACACACGATCACAGAAAGGTCCGCAAGCGCACGGATTACCGTTGTAGCACTTCACCCGGTGGTATTCGGGTTATCGTATTTATATTTTCCCAAGGGAGGCACTACGGCAAAGATAATCGAATAAATGGTGGAGAAAGACAAGACTTGGTAAAGAGCTATAGCGGGGGTAACGAATAAAGATATTCAGGGATAACTTGACACACACAAGGAGATCTTGATAAAGGACTAGAGAGGATCTAGCGAGCTGGGAGGACAACGAGACGAGAAAGGATCCTAACACAATCTGTCTATTCTTGTCAACTCTCGGCAAAGGACTAAGGCAAAGGATAACCAAGGCAAGCTAAACTCGAAAAGCTCTTCTAGTGGTGTAGGGGCATGCAAAACCGCACTCTCAGATTGGGATGAGAAGGGAGAACGATGACGCGCTGAATCCTACCGGCCCGAACTAACGTGGTGGACTACAAAGCCCGCCCGGAGCTGTCACCTCCTTAGGGTACCACAACTATTCCGTTGAACGGGACACCAATCTAAGACTAAGGTAAGCTCTGAGTACCGCGGTCACAACGAACCAAAGAACCTTTCCCCGGGCACCACGAAGGAAGGCCTCTCTCTCCCGTGAACCCCCGGAGATCAAGCAAAGAACGACCACAACACTATAGGGTTCAAGAGAGCTATGCTAACCAGGACTAAACTAACTTTAGTCTAAACCAAGAATGAAGCTTCTAGAGCAAAGTAAAAGCTGAATGTAATTGACTCGAAAGGTAAGATAGAAAGATAACTTGAATTGTACTTGAGTCTAAACAAAGAAAGGATACAAGAGTAGTACCGGAACTCTGAAGAAGACTCCTCCGGAACCCCGAGACTAGCTCGACTCGACTCTAACTCCCAAGCTACACTAATCCTACTCTAAGTGAACAAAAGAGGGAAATGGAGGTGCTCCTGCATTGTGTGTCCAATCCAGCGAGTGTGAGGTGCCTTTTATAGGCAAGGGAGGTCGGTTGAGCGCATGGGGCCAAGATCACAGGTGCGACCAGATCAGGAGGTGCGGCCGGCCCTATGATCCACCGCCTCTCGCCTTGGACGCCCTTGATCACTACTCCTGAGGTGGTTGTAGATCGGTTCCTTGGGTCGGTTTCGCCCGGCACGTCGGTCGATAGGTGCGGCCGGCCCTCTAGGTGCGGCCAGGCCACCTTCGTGCCGTGTGAAGCACCGCCTTCGCTCAGGGACGCCTAGGATCGCCTCAGAATGATGGTTGTGGTGGTTGAACGGCTGGATAAGTGGACCCATTGATCCTAGCCTCCACCTTTGGATCAAACTGACGTTCTTCAGTGAATTGTGCTCGTCCAAGTGTTGCTCGAGGGAGAGAAGGTGCTCTGGACCAGGCACGAGCCACGGGGCAGGGCCGGCCGCAACTGGTAGGGCCGCCGCACCTGGCAGGGCCGGCCGCACCTGCAAGGCCGGCCGCACCTGCCAGGCCGGCCGCACCTACAGGGCCGGCCGGACCAGGTGGTTCGGCCGTGCCTTGCTCATGTGGCACATTGGTTCCAATTTCTCCCAAAATGTGTACCTACCTATGAAATTCACAACACAACTCATGGAACTTTATTAGTACTAAAAATGTGCATGAAATTTGTCATATACTCCTCTCAAACCTGAGGTTTTGACGGTCGAATCTTTGTTGTAAGGACCGTCAACAGCTATATGGGGCTTGGACTTAGTAGGACCCTTCAGAACTGCCCCTGGCAGCTACAAGCATATCCTCGTGGCAGTGGACAAGTTCACGAAATGGATTGAGGTCCGGGCTGTTGCCAGCGTCACGTCGAAGGAGGCAGTGAAGTTTATTGAGGACATTACCCACCGCTTCGGGGTCCCCAATAGAATCGTCACCGACCTAGGCTCGGCCTTCACAGGAGCCGAGTTTTGGGACTTCTGCCAAGATAACGTCATCGACGTCTATTACGCCTCGGTGGCGCACCCACGCTGCAACGGCCAGGTCGAACACGCAAATGGCATGGTGCTTCAAGGCATCAAGGACCGCATCTTCGACGATGCCTCCCAATACGCCACCAGGTGGCTAGCGGAGCTCCCGCACATGATCTGGGGTCTCCGGACCCAGGTCAGCTCAGCTACAGGATACTCACCGTTTTTCCTGGTCTATGGGTCGGAGGCTGTCCTCCCGACCGACCTCGCCTTCGGTGCTCCCCGCATTCAGCACTACGAAGAGGGCGCGGCAGAAGAGATGCGCAAAGTCGACCTCGACAGCATTGAGGAACACCGTGTAGCTGCACTGATGCGGCACACCTGCCATGAGCAGCAGATACGTCACTACCACGACCGCAACGTGTGGGAGCGATCCTTCAATGTGGGCGACCTAGTCTTGCGACGCATCCAAGACACCAAGGGAATGCACAGGCTTTCTACACCTTGGGAAGGCCCCTTCATCGTGCAAGAGGTCGTCGGGCCAGCGACCTACCGCCTCCAGTGGGCCGACGGTCAGGGCATCCCGAACGTCTGGAACATCGAGCACTTGTGTCGCTTCTATCCTTAGAAGATCTGTACCGAAATAAAAAGCTATGTACTCTCCCCTTTTGTAAATTCTAGTTAATAAAAGTGTGATTCCCTTCCGGCAGTTTCTCTGTCGACCTGCACCTGGGTCTCCCTTTATTTTTTGTTCTGTTTACCCTTCCCCCCCCCCCGAAACGCTCGGGGGCTTGGTCTAAGTCAGGCCTGAAGCGCTCGGGGGCTTGGCCTTGCCAACCTAAGGGTCTCGCGACCTGAAGGGGTTTCTTATGCTTTACGTTTTTACGCGTTCCCCATCTGTTTATCCCTTACTCTCTTTATGAATGTTCCTAAGATACTTGATTGTGAGACCTAGGGTCCAAAACCCCCCCTCCGCGCGCCGGCTGTACCTAAACCTCCACACTGAGCCGTACAGTCGGTAAGCCGTTCCTCCACTGAGTTGGGTTAGCGGAGGGCACACTTCGCAACCCAGTTATTTTCGAGCTTACATAAAGATTGTTTTTGCTATTCAAGTGGGACACGTGCTTTACTTAACCTGCAAGTTTTTATGCAAAATACTCTTTACATCAATAGGCTCTTGGCCTAAACCTGCATCTACAGATTGATACAGCTGGAATTTTAATTTCAGAGGTCGAACTTCTTCACGACCTCCTCCGCGGCAGCCTGGACATCTTCGCGGTTGACCAGCTCCGACAGGTCGACGTCCTCCGGGACCTTCTGCAGGTCGAAAGATGGCTCGTGGTACTTCACCGCGGGTAGCGCCGCGGCCGCGGCGAGCTTGCTGGTGTCCAGCAGCAAGGCCTTCATCCGGCCGTCAGCCTCGTCCAGACGATCCAACAGCTCCTTTGGCTCCGCCCCCTCTTCCTGAGGAACGTAGACGTCCATCAGGTACTGTGCGGCCTCCTTGAGGTCGGTGAGCTGCTTTTCCAGACCTGCGCAAACAAGAGGTGGATCGCTTACACCCTCCGTCCAATAACGACAAAGACCTATGGGAGACAAGGTCACTCACCTCATTAGACCTCCGCAGTCCTTTCCTTGAGGACCGTCACCTGGTCCTTCACCTCCATGAGCTCCTTCTTGATGGCATCCTCCATCTCCCTGGCGCCTGGACGCATTGAAGGTCGAAATCAGGCAAAAACCCAAAAGAGGCATGGAAACAACACCCAGCGACCAAACAAACTTACCATCCGCCACGGCTTGGAGGTCGTCTGTGGCATCCTTCGCCTTTTGCTCGGCCGCCTCAAGCTTCTTCTTCAATGAGGCCACCTCCTTCTCCGTCTGTCGAGCCAGCGCCTCCTTTACGCGCTTGACTTCTTGCGCAGCCTCAATCTTTGCTTGCAGTGAAGCTTCTCGAGCTGCGGCTGCCTCCGCGTGGGCATTGGCAGCTTCCCTAACTAAGGCCGTCCGAGCCTGCGCCCGCTCCGCGAGCGACTGCAACACAAGAAGATACGCCTCGTGTCAAGACCTCTAGAAACAATCAGAATATGCGTCAAAAATCACAGCAGCATGGTCTAAACTCTTACCGAGAGCGTCCGCGCGATTGTCCGTGACGCTTCCTTGAAGTCGTCGACATCGCGGTGGTCGGTGATGACGTCGTTCTCCCACGGAGTCCCGACGTACAGGCACCGATTGTTGTCGTCCTCAGCGCTGGCGCCGCCCACCTCTGCAGCCTGTTGGCCCAACGTTGGCGGCGGGTCGGTCACACACAGGTCGTCCTCATGACCTCCGACGGGTGGAGCTGTGCTGGCACCGCCCTTCTCCACCTCCGATGCCGCCGTCGCCCCAGCTCCAAGGGCCTGGCTCGAGACCTCTGCAGTTGAGGCCGCCGATGACTGCTCCACCGGCGCCTCCCTCCCTTTGCGCCCAAACGCCTCTTGACCTGAGGCATTCTTGGCGCTGTCCAATGTCGCCGGGGTCGACCTACGTCCAAACAAAAGACCTCCATTAGAAAGAACAACGGCGAATCAGACGCAACAGGCAAAACTAGAGCGCGGTCGTGACTTACTTGCTCGCGGACCTAAGTCCAGGCTTGATGGGCTTAGGCGGGGCCCTCCACGCCCTCTTCTGTGACCCCGCGTTGCCCAAAACATCCGCGCCCGACCTCGAGCACTCCTCCGCCACGACGCCCTGCGGGGTGTCTCCATCACCCGCTCCTCCGCTGCGGCGACCTTGCGAGGCGTCTCCGCGGGCGGCACTGTTGCCGCGTTAGGCGACTTCGCATCATCCTCCTCCTCCTCGACGTTGATGGTTTCAATGTCGGAGCTGACCGTCGCCATATCCGCCGACACAGTGGGGCCGGCCCTCTTCCTCTTCTTCTTCTTCGCCTCCGCCGTCTTGTTGGCGGCGATCGCTGCCGCGGCCCGGGACGCGGACATTTTGCCCACAGTCTGCCGCGTGCGCCGCGGCGCCGACGTGGCGACCTTTGGCGGCGCCCTTCTTGTGGTAGGACCTTCATCGTCACTTCCCACCGACGAGTCGGAGATATACTCCTCGATGCACTGCTGCGGAGGGACCTGCACGTCCCCCGCAGCACGGAGCTTGAAGCTTCGGTCCCCCTCGTTGCGCAATGGTGCCGGGCACCAATAGATGCCCTCACGAAATTGAAAACAAAAAGAAAGAAGAAAAGACCTACGTCAAAAATGTACAAGCTCTCAGATGGCAAAGAAACAAGGTCACAGACTTACCGCATTGGAAAGCTGATACACACTGAGCGCCTTGGGGCACTCCCGGTTGCGGATGCGCCCGGCGAAGATGTTCTTCACCCGCGCCGCCATCTCCTCCTTGGAGACCTTGCGCCTAACGACCCGGGTGGGGTCGGACTGCCCGAGTACTCGTAGGCCGGGTGTACCTGGTCTTGGATAGGCTGGAGCAGCCGACGACTGAAGTTGATCACCACCGCGACGCTGGTTAGCCCCTCCGTCTTCAGCTTCTCCAGGTCCTCCAGCAGCGGCTGCAGCTCCTCAGTCTCCCGCGACGTCAGCTGATTGGTCCACTCCGGGAAAGGGACGGGAGCGTGCCCCGACCTGGCAGGGAGTGCCGGCGCCGGATTGTCGAGGTAGAACCACCCCTACTTCCAGCCGGTGGTGTTGTCGGGGAGCACCAGGTCGATGTACTCCGGCTTCATGTACCGCTATAGCATGAACCCGACGCTCCCTACGACATCAGATTTGCCCGTCTTCTTCAGCTCGAAGAAGTGCCGCCACAAGTGGAAGTGTGGTGGTATCCCGAGGTAGGCCTCGCAGAGAAGGATGAAGGAAGAAATGATGGTGATGGCATTGGGGACAAGATGCACCACCTCGATCCTGTAGAAGTACAGGAGCCCGCGGAAGAAGTCGACGACTGGGACCCCGAACCCGCGCTCGATGTGCGTGAGGAAGACGACGGCCTCGCCGGTCCCCTCGGTGGGGAACTCCTCGCCCGCCGCCGGCCTCCAGCCAACCTCCACCTTGGGCCTCAGCAACCCGCGGGTCGCCAGGGCCTGGATCTGCTCCTCCGTCACCATGAACGGCTCCCAGACGGTCTCCGGTGCCGGGACCTGCACGGGCTCCATCTTCTCCTCCTCTACCCCGATGGATTTGGATCTAAACACCACAAGAGTCTTGGTTCGCATGCGAGGACGCGAAGCGCGGCTGACCTAAGCACGGCGGCGCTGCTGTTCTATCTGAGCAATGGAACGACGGCACAACCCTAGCGCGGAGCAGAAATGAGAGCAAGTGGAGGTCCCCAGCCCGCGGCTCGGCCTTATATAGTTGGGCCCCAGCGGCGCAACGGGCCACCGCGCCCAACGTCTCTCCAGCGGAAGTCACGGCGACCCAACGGATCTGTGCCTCCCGTGGATCTACCGCTCAACGGCTCTTTCGGCATAATAGAAAGAAAGGCAGTAACGGCTAGTTCAGTACGGTAATCTGCATCCGCCAGCCCTCGGTCAGCGCCTCGGCCGACGTGGACCCGTTATGCCCCATATTCAAGCCCCCCAGACATAATATTTTTGATGCCACACTCAAGGTCGTCACAACTCACGGACGACCTAGGGACCAGTTCTACAACCTCATTGAGGTCGTCCAGAGACCGGCAGCCTCCTAGGTCGTCTCGGCCTCTAAACAGCGGGTTCACACCACGTCTCCTAGGCCCAGCTGCCTACATGCCTTCTAGGTCACTTCGACCTACAGCGGCCAACCCGACCAATGGCTCCGCGCTTAAAGGCTCTACTGCCTGTTGGCGACCTAATTGTCGTAATCACAGCTCCTTGCTGAGGCCCCGCTGCCTTCTAGGTCGATAAAGACCTACATATTTCAGGATTGACACCCTGCGTTGCGCCATTGCACAATGGCCGTGTTGACCCAGGTTGACACGGGTTCTTTTGTCGATTTCCACGACCTTCTGAAGGTCGGCGCGCTTCCACAGCCCCGCCGGGACCTTGGCCACGCCATTGCTGCCCGGGCGCCTCTATATAATAATCAAGATACATCGTTTGCCATGCAAGCATGTGTATATAAGCTTTGTAAGCTACAAAGGACTATGGCCCATGGCCAATTACAAGATGCAAACATATTAAAGGTCCTGATCTACCTTACATGGTGCCTACGGCGCAACCTAGACTGATGAAGCACGTCGCAAGCTTTCTTCTAGCTTCAGGACCTACTTGGAGCTCTCCACCGCCGCCGCGGTCGCGGCTGCCACACAGCCACCTCTACTCTAGCCCCAGAAGGTTTCCTGTGGTGCCCCATCTTTTGCTAGGGTGCTCCCACAAGATCCCAAATCGGACCAGCGTCACCTCGGGCCTTCACCGATACAGCATGGCGGTCTCCAGCACCACCTTAGGCCTCTGCTCACAAGGTCCGTCAAGGCATGTACTGCCCCATGCTGCACTTGGATTCCTCGCTGGGCGCGGGTGAAGCGGGTGATGGAGTTCTCCCAACTTCGCAAGCATTCTTCTAGCTCCAGACGGCAATAACCTAGCGCTATGCTCTGGTGGACGGACATAAGCTCAGCCCGTTGCAAAATTACTAAGCTGCTTCGCCATGATGCTCCTACCTGGTTCAAGAAGCAAGCTCTGGAGTCTCCTATTTATAGCGTCGGAGCTTGGCTTTGGATGCTGTCTACGCTTCAGCTGGCGTGGCGTCCTTATCCAAACACTGTTACCACGTGGAGCATGAGGTTCCTGTTCGCCTCTGGGGAGCACTGACACGTCTTTCGACTACCTGGTGGCACCTTTTCAGCTTTTGTCTTTTGTGGGCAGCGACTGCATCTCTGCTCGGGGTAGGCCCCATGACTGTACAGTGCGCCCGTGGGGTGCCGCGCGACAAGGCTGCTGGTGCCCGGCACTGCCCTCCAAGATTCCTGATAGCTTGTCTTATTTGGTGGGCAGAGCATCTAAAGCACAAGCAGAAGGCCGTAGGTTCTCTCTTTATTCTTCGAGCATCAATCCGACCATCCGGGTCGCCTTACTGCTCGGGGGCTACTCTACGAGTGCGTCTTACGACGCCCTCTTTCTTCTACGTCGCATCGACCTACAGGAAGCCCGCTTCCACCACTTCCTCGCTCGACCTCCCTTCGGTTGGCAAGAAGACCTTCTTCGAGGTCACGATGATATCTTCCTGATTGTCTGACTCCAGTCAGGTCGGTGGTTCTTCAAAGGACGGCGCCTTGTCTTCGCTTCGACCCCCTGGACCTACGTTCCAGGAGCTCGATACTTGATGACGTGTGCGTTGGAGGAGTATTCTTTCTTCTTTTTGGATCCCCGTGCACCCTACATGACCTCGATGATGCCACGACTTCGCCAAGTCTTGACATGACCTCGCCTCGGTCGCTACGCTTACACGTCGATCGGGGGCTTGAGGGACATGGGTACCCATGGGTCCCCATCGACCAGGGTCCCAAAGGTCTCTTTCAAGTGGACCCGACCTACCAGAAGCTCCGCCGACCTGCAAGTGGGCTTGGAGACCTTATCCACAACCCCGGCGACCTTGGAAGACTCCAGAAGACCTTATCCAGATCCCGGAGGATCCGCCGGGCTTGTGGCGCAAGACTCATTCCTAGGTCGCGGCTCGGCGCCGCCTGTAGGTTCCCAGATAGCGGGATTCACCCTGTAATCAAGGAGGATGACCTTCCTATTTTGTAACTGACCCCGATGAGGGTCCACCGACCTCGAATGGAAACCCTGGCCTGTTGATCATATAAGGCGGCCTAGAGATCCATTCGGGGGGACTTCCCTTCCATGCATAATTCCACCCCATACTGGACGTAGGGTTTTACTCTCCGAAGGCCTGAACCAATCTAAACCCTTGTGTCCATCGCCATTCTCGTCGCGTTCTGAGTTCCATCCGTGAACTACCACCTACGCTCTTAGTTTTCGATCCCCTCCAATTAACCTACAACCGCTTGGGTCCCCCCCTTGCGGATCTGTCCAGGTCTCACCCCCTGACATGCACGTATGGGCCTGGGATGGGACGTATGACATGGCATATGGGTCGGCGTTGAACGGGTGAGTTGGACTGACGAGGACGTCGGGTTGTTTGAGGGGGGTGAATGTCACGCCCGGCCCAATTTGGATGGCCCAATGAATGGCCCATGTGCGCAAGTGCGCATGTTTACTGCTACATTGCTAGTTGAGCAAGGGTGGAGCCAACTTATAAGCCTTTGTCCACCTGCCATAACACCCTCGGGTTAACCCTTTTACACGAAGCGAGGACGTAAGTGTAAGTAGGGTGCTATGTGTACGTGTGCTCGCCCCTACGGAAGGGTTGGGTGGTGCGGCTTTGGTGGGCGAGGTGTTACAAACGATATTTAACCAAAAAAGGTAGCAAAAGTACTATTGCTACCATTTTTGTGTCTTTTGCTACACTTTTTTGGTGTTGAATTTGATACAAAACCTTGTAGTGATTGGAGATTCAGTTGAGTGGTCAAAGGAGAGACCTCCTTAACAGTAGCAGCAACAGAAGCACAAGGATGGACCTATGATCGAGTAAGCTGAATAACTGGAAAGGCATGGGACACTAAATATCTTAAAGTGTCTGATTTCGGGCTACAACCGGTTCAAGCAGTCGGCTCTGATGAAAAGCCTTAATGGATCAATTCATAGAAGATGCAGGAAAGCTTGGGAATGGGTTTATGTTGGCTGATGAATTAGAAAAGATAGATCTTGGAGATGGAAGTAAACCAATACTGACTTATATCAGTGCCAAGCTAGATCCAGAATACAAAATAGAGTTGATCGCATTGTTGAAGGAATTCAAAGATTGTTTTGCCTGGGAATATTATGAGATGCCCGACTTAGACTGATCTATTGTTGAACATCGGCTGCCTATTAAGCCAGGCTACCGACCTTTCCAGCAACATCCTAGGCAATGTAATCCAAAGATTTATCCTGATATAAAAGCTGAGATAACAAAGTTACTCGATGCTGGTTTTATTCGGCAACGTCGATATGCTGAATGGATTTCTAACATAGTCCCTGTTTATAAGAAAAATGGCAAGTTGCGTGTTTGCATTGATTTCAGGGACTTAAACAAAGCGACGCCGATGGACGGTTACCCAATGCCAGTGGCTGATGCATTGGTCAATGCTGCTGCAGGGCACAAAGTCATTAGTTTCATGGATGGTAATGCTTGATACAACCAAATATTTAAGGTAGTAGAAGATATTGCAAAAACTACTTTCAGGTGCCCTGGCCACGTCGGCTTATATGAGTGGATTATCATGACCTTTGGTTTGAAAAATGCTGGTTCTACATATCAGAGAGCCATGAATTATATATTCCACGAGCTCATCGACAAGATAGTCGAGATCTACATTGATGATGTGGTTGTCAAGTCAAAAGGCTACAAAGAGCATCTAGCCGATCTATGAAAAATGTTGGAGTGCACAAGGAAACATGGTTTAAAGATGAATCCCAACAAGTGTGCTTTTGGTGTATCGGCTGGTCAGTTCTTGGGTTTCTTGATACATGAAAGAGGAATTGAAGTTGGTCAGAAATCAATTAGTGCAATTGACAAGATAGAAGAACCATCAAACAAGAATGAGCTTCAATCATTGATTGACAATATCAATTTTAGCAGAATGTTTATATCTAATCTATCTGATAGAATTCAGTCATTCACACCTTTATTGAAGCTCAAGGCCGATCAAAAGTTTATATGGGGAGAAGAGCAGCAAAAAGCTTTGGACAATATTAAGCAGTATTTAAACTCCTCTTGTCCTAATGCCCTCTCAAGACAAAAAGCCATTCAAGCTATACCTATCAGCTAATGAGCGGGCTATTGGGTCGGCCCTTGTACAAGAGTTCGAAGGTAAAGAGCGAGTCGTATACTTTGTGAGTAGAAGACTCTTGAATGTAGAAACAAGATATTCGACAGTGGAAAGATTATGTTGGTGCTTATACTTCTCATGCACAAAATTGAGACCCTACTTATTAACTGTCGAGTGCATTGTGGTTTGCAAAGATGACGTGGTCAAGTACATGCTATCATTGCCGATTTTGAAGGGTAGAATTGGAAAGTGGATTTTGGCTTTGTCAGAACTCGACTTGACTTATCAATCGGCCAAAGCAATCAAAGGTCAAGTGATGGCCGATCTGGTGACTCAGCATTGTGGGCCTGAGATTACAATAGTTGAACATGTTCCATGGACCATGTTCTTTGATGGATCATCATGTGGAGTAGGAGCTCGAATTGGGATTGTCCTCATCTCGCCTCAGGGGGCAAGCTATGAATTTTCTATCCCAATTGAGACGACTTCAACAAACAATTAAGCTGAGTACCAAGCAGTATTGAAGGGGTAAAGTTTCTACGAGAAGCCAATGCCGAAGTTGTTGAGATATTTGGAGATTCTCAGCTTGTGATAAATCAATTAGCAGGAGAGTATGAATGCAAAGATGACATATTGAGAGTTTATCATGAGGAGTGCCTTCAATTACTCTGAGAATTCAAGATGGTAAAGCTCGAGCACATCCCCAAAACCAACAATAGTGAAGCCAATCGGCTAGCTCTGGGAGCATCAAGCTATCAGTCGATTTTGGTTCTGGAGCTACCTACTGATGATTGGAGGAGAGAATTAGTTGACTATTTGGCAGACCCATCCAAGAAGGTTGATAAGTAGCAAAGATACAAGGCCATTAAATATGTTTTATTGGAGGATGAATTGTACTATCGCACCATCGATGGAGTCTTCCTCAAATGTCTTGGTGAAGAAGAAGCAAAAACCTTAATGGGAGAAATTCATGAAGGAGTTTGCGAATGAGGACCGGAACGTCCAAGGACTGGTGGATGGTCGCTCCCTGGTGTGATGAGTGATTGACAACGTGGTGTAGACTGACTCTTGGTTGAGTATTGCGGTGCATGTTGCGACTTGATTTGCGTTGGTGCATGTGAAGAGCGGGCGCGAGAGGTCTTAGCCTTGCGGGGCCTCCGAGGAGTGGAGAGACAAGTAGGCTCAGCTCGATGGACCAGGTGGCCGAACGGGATCAAGTGCGGGCCGCATGGTGGCAAGGAAAGCAAGACGAAGTCGTGGACAGGAGCCGGTGCAGGGTAGCGGCTCACGACCAGTGTGTGCACATGGGGTTTGCGGCGGTTCACCACAAAACCGTCGGGTTGCTTGGTTGAGCCACAAAACCAAGACCGGAGGTTCGGCGGGCGGAGATGAGATCCGGCTGTGCCGAGAAGCTTCGATGCCGGGGGACACGCGGCGTAATCACAGGGCTTGCATCGGGAGGACGCAGACTGCGGCGAAGGCGTGGCCACCCGATGAAAAGGAGTGCTACTTGACCATCATGCCCCGAAGCGGTGTGTATCTTCCCTTATGTTCTAGGGGTAGCTTGGTCATTTGCCCAACTCGGAGAGACTTCATATATATATCTCTAGGATTCAAGGGCAACTCATCCATCCAGACTGCTTCCTCATTTCCCTGCTCTTTAGGCTAGATTTTCTTCATGACTTTGTAGAGAATCTGACCTCTGGTTGTATGGAAGCATTCATGATTGTGTCGATTTCCTTCTCTTAGCTCGTGTGATTTTTGTGTCTTTTTCGAGCTTTTTTCGTGGGATTTTCGTTCGTCGCTCGATTCGTCGATTTGAGGGCGTTTCTCTCTGGATTTGTTTGAGGGGATCATGGGTGAGTGCCTTGTGCCTCTTTGTGGATGATCTTGACCCCTCAAACGCCGGATTTGGCCTTCGATTCGTTGATTTTCGGATGAACCTTAGTTCATAGTGTTCTTGGCCAAGATTCGTGATTCCAGGAGTTGTAGGGAGCTAGAGGCCGAAATTTTGGGGCATATATTCCCCTTGGGGTGCTCATCATCTCCCCAAAATTTCGTCTCAAGACTCCAAGCGATTTGGGAGATCCATCGATCGAAGTTTGGGGCTGTTTCGCGGGCTATTTTCTGGGCTGTCCCGGATGATCCAGAAGTAAGGGCCTGATGACCTGGTACAACACTGTTGGCTGTAGGGTGATCCGGAGGTAAGGGTCGGGTGACTCGGAATGGTGCTCTTAGCTCCCGGGTGATCCGGAGGTTGGTTTCGGATGATCCGGTAGGGTTCTGGTAACCTTGTTTTGGTCCGTCTTCCACCTTGTTTTCTTCCGCTTTCCTTCTTAGCCTTTCGAGACTTGTTCCTAGGGTTGGTAGGTCCGTTGTGACTACGTGAACTTGACAAGCACGTGGAATCCGTGGTTGTGATTTTGGGGCATAACCGGGTTCTCACCAGAGAATTTTTATCGGCTCCCATTCACTCCCCCCCCCCCTCTCTGGTTGCCTAATTGGTCCTTCAGCGGAGCTCATCAATCGGCATTCAAGATGAAGTGGATGATCAGAAACAATAACTATTATTGGTCAACGATCTTGGAAGATTACTTCAAATACTACAAAGGATGCCAGGAGTGTCAGAAGTTTGGAAGCATTCAAAGAGTTCCAACATCGACAATGAACCTGATAATTAAACCATGGTCGTTCAGAGGTTGGGCAATCGATCTGATCGGACAAATATTTCCATCATCAAACAAAGATCATAAATTTGTGTTGGTGGCCACAGACTATTTCACAAAGTGGGTTGAAGCTATCCCAATCAGGAACATGACATCAAGCAACATGATTGTCTTTGTCAAGGAGCACAATGTATATAGGTTTGGTATACCTCAGACCAACACAACCGATCAAGGGAGTCAATTCACTTCAGGGGAATTTGAAGAATATGCAAACTCCATAGGGATCAAATTGCTAAATTATTCTCCTTACTATGCTTAAGCAAACGGACAAGCAGAGGCAGCAAACAAGGGCATCATCAAGTTGATCAAGTGAAAGATTGATGAAAATCCTAGGCGATGGCACACAATTCTTAATGAGGCATTAAGGGCATACTGGATGGCGTGTCACGGTGCAACAAAGGTGTCTCCCTATTAACTGGTGTACGGTCACGATGCAGCGTTGCCCTGGGAATTAAAAACTAGATCTAGAAGGGTGTCTTTGCAAGATCAACTATCGGTTGATGATTATTAGGCCATGATGAAAGACGAGTTGGAAGGCATGGCTGGTGATCGGCTAAGAGCTTTGGAGAATATCGAGAAAATACTTGGTGTTTCAGACATGGCCGTTGTACATATCGCCCTTAGAACAAATATATATATATATGTCTCATATTTCAATACATGGGGATTACATTCACATTTGGAATTTACCAAGTGGAAAAAATGACTGTCCTATCTCTCGTACAATGAGGATATTGAATCGATGAATGAGAGAAGAACACCGCGAAAAGGAAACGGAAGACTAAGATCTTCACCAGATTTTGTAATGTTCCGCCAAAAGCTTTCCAAGTTGATGACCAAGATGGTTGTCCCCTTGGCACGCTCCTCCTCTGGTACATGTGCAGCGAGAAATTCTACCTTGCTCCTTCACCTCAATCGTTGGACCCAAGCTTTTTCACAAGGATTCTTCTAGCTATTATGCCTCCTGGTTTTTCAAAAGAGGGTGGAGGAAGAGAAGTGACGCCGCACTACTTCACAAGAACTCTTCTAGCCATGAAGAGAAATGGGGAAGGAAAGACAGTCATACAGCAAGAGCCTATGACCTATCAGATGTAATTTTTGCACCATGAATGAGAAGTGTGGTTTCCTCCACTGAGCATCAGTTCTATTTATAGCCCGAACGATAGAAAAGGATAACTACGAGAGGAATTGAAAAAGGAAGAATATGAGGCGCTAGATCTGGTCAAAGAAGAAATAGCTTCCCCGTGAATGGCTCAAGCTGAATGACTAGCAATCACACAGTGATGCGTTTCGCGAAAAGCAGGAGTGGGTTTTGGAAATTATTGGAATAAAGATGAACGACCCCACTCTGTATCCCAGAAGAGGAGGTTTCTAGGATTTCCCTCTTTGTCCGAGGGGGTCGGATCGTCTGCCGGTGCCTGACGGACCGTCTGCGAGTTCAAGTCAGACCGTCCGTCCTAGGCTAGCAGATTTGCCTAAGTCCTTTGCTTCTTGAGTTGTGCTTCCGCTTTGAGTTGAGTTGGGACTTGTTCCTAGGTTTGGTAGGTTCTTTGTGACTACGTGACCTTGGCAAGTTCGTGTGGGAACCCTTGCTTATGATTTTGGGGCACAGTCGAGTTCGTCTCTTCGGAGAAGAATTTTTATTGGGTCCCATTCACTCCCCCATCTCTGGTCACCTAATCGGTCCTTCAATTGGTATCAGAGCTGGTTACGGATCTTCGTGATTCTAACCAGTCTAAGATCCAAAGATGGCATACCAAGAACGGGGTTCAGGTCCTCCACACTTTGATGGTAAGGATTACCAGATGGGGTAGCGTCGTATGTCTGCTTTTCTCCGCGGCAAAGGACAGATCATTTGGGATGTGACGGAGAACACCTCCTATGTCCACCCCATCAACTTCATTGCCCCTGGTTCTTGGGATATGCATGACGCCAACAACAAGACGGTTGACTATCTCTTTCATGCCCTTTAAAAACCTGAATTCGATCGGGTTCAAGCAGAGGACTTGGCGTGCAAGATTTGGGAGAAGTTGAAGAACGCTCATGCTGGGAACAATCAGGTGAAGGCTCGCTTGTTTGCGACCTACCGAAGAGAGTACAAGAACTTCACTCATCTCCCTGATGAGTCCATAGACACCATGTTCCAGCGGTTCACTATGATTGTGAACAACATGAGAGCCAATGTGACCGTGCTCCCGTACGATGATCATGATAGGGCTGTGAAGCTCCTGCACTCTCTAGATCGTACCGTGTGGAGTAAGACGGTCGAGGCTATTCTGGAGTCGGATCACTATGAGACCCTCACGGTGGATGAGCTGTTTTCCAAGCTCAAGTCGTCCGAGGTGGACTGTGGGGTGTGAGCAAGGATCGAGAACCCGACTAATCCTCATAGTCGGGCTCTTGTTTCTAGACTGAGGACTAACACTAACCTATATTCTAGATAGTTCTCTCTGTCTTGTCTTGTGTCCATGCCAGATGAGGAGTTCGATGTGCTGGGTGAGGATGATCTCGCGAGTAGGCAGTTCGAGCGCTTGTACACGAACCGGAAGAATGCTCAGAGGAGCTTCGGCATGTGCTACTGGTGCGGGAAGCACGGGCACTTTATCGCTGAGTGCCCAGAGGCCATGGAGATCAAGCCCGAGCACAAGCACCATCCGAGGACCGACCACAAGCACTGCTCGAGGGATGAATACAATGGCAAGAACAAGTCCGAGCGGAGGCCAAGGAGGAGTGGTGGGCACAAGAAGAAGACGAAGTGTGCGATGGTCACTGGAGCGAGTGACATCGACTCGAGTTCCTACTACTCTTCATCAAGCTCAAGCAGTGAAGAAGAAGAAGTGAACCGGCACAAGGGCAAGAGGTCGAGCAAGAACATCAACGTCCTATGCTTCACTACCCAAGGTTTTTGCAGGATGGCACGCAGCTCCGAGAGCAAGAAGATCCAGAAGGATGACTCGGATTCCGACTCCAAGGATGAGGTAAACAATGATCCTGCCTTCTTGGTAGTGGAGAATGCTATGTTGAATGACTTGCTTGACAACCGTGATGATGTGCTTAGAAAGACCAACAAGGAGAAGAGGGAGTATAGGTCTTTGCTAGGAGAGGCTAAGGAGAAGGTGATAGAGCTAGAGTCTATGCTTGTTGATGCTAGATCTCATATTGATGCCTTGAAGTCTGCTCCTATTGTGACCGATTAACCTGAATGCACTGATTGTTCTACTTTCCTTGGTGATTTGACTGTGCTCAAGGAAAAGTATGCCTCCAAGGTTGAGGAACTAGATGTGCTTAGGGTTGAGCTAGATGAGATGAAATCTAGGCCCTCCTTGCTTGGTGCTTGGACTTCTTGTCCTGTTTTGCATGCTAAGCTAGATGAATCACATGCTTATGCTGGATCACTAGAGGCTGAATTGAAAGCTCATATTCCTACTTCATGCTCTACTTGTGAAATACATGTTGTGAAGAATTTGGAGCTTGCACACTGTGTTGATTGCTTGCAGGATGAGAATGATGAGTTGAGGAAAATGATGGGTTGGTTGCTGGGTCATAAGCCTCAGCTTAGGATGATGATTGAGGCGTACAAGCGCTATGCTCAGGAGACGCTTGGGTCAGATAAGATTGAGGAGTGCAGTGGTGATAAGGAGGAGAAGATTGGTGATATCCCAGCTTAACCAAAAACCTTCCACAAGAATGCTTTTGCTCCCAAGCCTAACCCACTTAGGAACCGACTAGACACAACCTCAGATCCTCGCGAGTTTCCCCCACAAACCAAAAATTTCCATAAACCCATCACGTTCAAGAGTGACATGGGTAATGTATTCTCTAGGAAGCAGGGAGAGAAACCTAGTGTGGAGAAGCCTCAACCTAGAGAGAACCCAAAGCCAAAGCCAATGCCGATCCCATTCCATTGTGATCATTGTGGGAGGGATGGCCACCTAGCTAAGTTTTGCTTCAGGAGGAAGCGTGAGGATAGGTTTGCTAGGGAGATGGCCAACAAGGACACGTACCACCCTTCTTGTGGTGTGCCTGAGCCTCGTACGGTGCCTAGAGGTGAGGGTGTGGTGTATACCATTCCTCGTTAGGGTAGGCGTGAGTTTGTTCCACGAGGTGTGCCTCCACAGAGAGATGGTGGTAGGCGTGTTGGGTTTGGGTGTGGTGAGTTTGCTGGTGAAGGACTGAACTGGCGACCAGAGAGGGGGGCAGTGAAAGGGAGCCGATAAAAATTCTTCTCAAGGGAGATGCCTTCTCCAACAAGATGAACACGGCTTAACCAAAACACTTCTCCGACTCAACTACCCAAGTTGGCCAAGACCACGTAGCCACTGAAGTGCTATTGATCCTAGGAACCAACAACCACCGAAACCTACTCGAGAATGCAATGGAACAAGCAACTCGAGCAGCTCTCAGACCACACTGGTCAGACTGGTCACCACCACCGGTCAGACCGGTCCTGGCCGGATCACCCTGACTAGGCCGCCGGATCACCCAACACTCTCCAGAGGCACACCGGGTCACCCTGGACCCCAAACCAGATCACCCGAGCAAGACTTGACGATTTCCATGGACAAGCCCTTGCACCGGTCAGGCCGGTATAGCACACCGGTCGGACCGGTCCTAGGCAGGAAACCCTAAATCTAAGAAAACAACCTCCCGAGCTCCAAACAGCACTAAACCTGAAACAGCTGCAAACCCAGAGACTAGGGAACACACCAGCACGTTCACCCGAGCTAAAACCCAACAGGGAGCTGCACCGGTCAGACTGGTGGAAGGCACCAGTCAGACCGGTCAGGGCCTGGGTGCTCGGGATGAACATCGGGCCGCGGGTCAACTCCCCCAAATCCACTTCCCGATCTCCCGATTCTCTCCACGGATTCGCACAAGACTTTGGGGATACTAGGAGTACCTCATGGGCATCCCACAGCTACGATTTGGTCCACCAAAACTCGTTGAATCAAGAGGAATCGAAGGATTTCCACCAAGAACATCACTTTACCGAAACCTAAGAAAACCCCAAACTTGAGCACCTTTACTCACGGATTTGAGAGGGGGATCACAAGGAAAAGAACCACAAAAGGTTCATGCATACATCCCCAACCAAATCCCAAAGAGAAAGGCCTCAAATCCACCATAAGAAATTCGCCAAGAAAAGGCTCTGAAAATCACCAAAAAGGAAAACGGGGGAAACAACACAAGGCCTTGAGGAACCATGCCGAATCATATATACATACCATGAAGGTTCATACAAGGTCTAGCTTGCCACCCGATCATCCATCCCTCTCTAAGGATCTCACGATGAAGCTCTCAAGCTAGTCCTAAAAATCCTAAGGAAAATAGGAAGGGAAAATAGCGAAAGCAAATGAGCTAGGGTTGCAAGAGATGGCTGCCATCCTCTCACCACATGGGTTATATGGAGGCAACTGAAAGACGAAACTACCCCTAAGACATAAAACTAAGATACACACCCCCTAAGGGTAATTTGGGAATCTTCTACATAGCACTATCGGATGGATGCCCGGCGATCGCAAACTTGCTTAGCCTCGATGCAAGCCTTGCGATCCCGACGTGTGTCTTCTGCTTCGATGTCTCCAGAAGGCGTCGTCACACACCGGTCAGACCGGTGCTCCTCACCAGTCAGACCGGTACCCACCGGTCAGACCGGTCCGACCGGTCCAGTGCTGCTACACTTTGGTCTTCGTCTTGGCTTTGTGGATCAACCAAGGAACCCAATGGTTTTGTGGTGAACCACTGGAAACCCCGCAGACTTGGTGTAGCCTCCCGCCAATCACCACTCATGACTTGGCTCCCATGAAGTCCCGGCTCGACCTTGGTTTTGAGGCTCAACCAAGAAACCGTCCATGACTTCGCTTTGCTGTTCTTGCCACCATGCGGCCCGACTTGACCCCGCTGGCCACCGGGTCCCTCGAACTAAGCCTACTTGTCTGCTCCACACCTGGAGGCCTCACCGACATTGACCTTTCGTGCTTGTTCTTTACCTACACCAGCACCAATCAAGCCGTAACCTGCATCTGCAATACTTAGCCAAGAGTCAGTCCACACAACGTTGTCAATCACTCATCACACCAGGAAGCAACCATCCACCGGTCCTCAAACCACACAGGCTCTCAATCTCCCCCTTGATGAGTGCATTGACAACACACACTTTTGGTAACCAAAGAGAAAAGGAAAAAGAAAAGAAATGAACAAAGAAACTCAAACAAGCGATCGAAAGCCAACCAAAGGCAAAGAGCAAGATCACTTGAAAGAGGAAAGTCTCGGTCCCCATAGGCAAGGGCAACGACTCGACACAACTGAGACAAAAACAAGCTCAAGCAAAGAGCACAAACCACCAAAACAAAGCTCAAAAATGACAAAGAGCTCCCACTACACACATGCAAGCTCCCCCTGAACCAATGCAACTCCCCCTAGACAAGTGCATGCAAACCTCTTCCAGAGCAGCTGCACCAGCTCAGCTCTGACCGGTCAGATCGGTCCACAAGACCGGTGCACCACATCTGCACAGGTCCTGAGACTTACACCGGTTAGACCGGTGACCCCACCGGTCAGGCCGATGACCACCTGGGTGACCTGGGAACAGCAAGAGCCCAAAAATGGCTCGAAACCGCCCAGAAACCTTCTAAATGCATTCAGTTGCCCAAAACATGCACAAACTTCTCCCCCTTGTTGCCAATGCATGAATCAAGGCAAAACTTGAAAAAATTCAACCTATAGCTTCTCAAATAGACAAAATTCAACACAACATGCTACACATGACCAAATGAGCAAGTTAGATACTCTATAGCTTCGTATGCACATCAGCTACAAGATCACCAAGTTTCACAACCATTGGGAAAAGCTAAGATAGAATTGAGCATTTTTGCAAAAAATACTCTCTCATGAGCAAAGTCCTAAACATGAGCAAAACATGTCAAAATGGCAAAGCCACACAAACTTCATGCTAGGACAACCATTCTAAGCATAAGATCATCATAAACACCCACAAGCACCTCATGTCATGTCAAAGCCACCGAGCCATGTGCCTACTTCTATATATGAGACTTCTCATTGGGAAGCAACATGCAATGGTTTAGCACCCAAAAACAATTTAATTAAGCACATGTGACATGGGAGCACATTTTTTGAGCAATTTATATTTCATTTTCAGATTCATATTTGGTACATGAAATGTCTTTGCGACGAAAAGGAACTTATGCCCCTCCACAAGATAAAGCAAGGGGGCTAAACATTCATGATGACAAATGAGCCTTTGGCCCCATATGCTCAAAATAAACTATCCAAGCACAAATTAAGCATAGAAATGCCACTAAAACATGTCATGATCATATAAAGGTATTTACTCACAGGAGAGCATACATGTAGCATTTTTAAAAAACATAGCTATCAACCATGGATATAAATCAAGACCATCAAGAGCTAAGCCAAACTAAACCATATCATACCAAACTAGCTGACAAGATCATTTAGCACATCATGGTGAACAATGTTTATAGGAGAAGCTTTTCCTACAAAATGCATATGATACAAAATGCATGAAACCTAAGATACAAAGATGCCTATACATCATGTTACATATGCAATGCAAAATGCAGGAATGCCCAAAAGGAAACTATACATATGCTACACAAGGAGCTCCCAACACCAACTCAAGAAACAAAACACACACCAAGTTCTCCCCGCTAACGAGTGAAAGTTGCTTGATCTAGGGGCTGGTGAAAATATCTGCTAGTTCGTTTTGTGTGGGCACATGGATCAAAGCGATTTTTCCTTTCTCAACATTGTCTCTCAGAAAATGGTATCTCACTTCTATAGCGGTTTTGGAATGAAGCACTGGGTTCTTTGCAACAATAATGGCACTCATGCTATCACAAAGAAGTGGAACCTGGGTATACTCCTCACCAAAGTCACCCATGGTGTATGTGATTCAAAGGAGCTGAGAGCAACAACTAGTTGCGACAACGTACTCAGCTTCGGTTGTAGATTGAGCAACACTTGATTGTTTGCGGGAAGACCTAGACACCAAAGAAGAACCCAAGAACTGGCAAGTCCCAGAAGTGGACTTCCTATCCAACCGACACCCGGAAAAATCCGCGTCTGAAAAACTGTGAAGCTCCAAACAAGAAGACACGGAGTACCAAAGGCCGAAGTCAGGAGTGTATCGCAAATACATGAAGATGCGCTTGACTGCTTGCCGATGCGAAGTCCTTGGAGACGCTTGAAAACGAGTGCACAGACACACCGAGAATTGGATGCCCGTCCTCGTCGTCGTCAGGTACAGGAGGGAGCCGATCAAACTCTGGTACTCCTTCTGGTCCACGTGTTCACCTTCCTCGTCCGCATCAAGGGTTGTAGTTGTACTCATCAGTGTCGTCATGGCCTTGGAGTCCTCTGTCATGAACTTCCTCACAATGTCCTTGGTGTACTTGGCTTGGTGTACATATGTCCCTTCCTTCGACTGCTTGATCTGGAGGCCGAGGAAGAACTGCAACTCACCCATCATGCTCATCTCAAATTCCCTGCTCATGTTCTGCAAACCATGCAACCAAAGAGTTAGACGAGCCACCAAAGACAATATCATCCACGTACACCTGCACAATTAGGATTTCCTTGCCCTGCCTGAGGAGAAACAAGGTCTGATCTACCTTCCCCATCTCAAAGCCTCTCTCAAAGAAGAACCCCTCAACCTACCATACCAAGCTCTAGGCGCCTGCTTCAACCCATACAGCTCCTTCCTCAACTTGTACACCCTGTGGGGGTACTTCTCACTCTCAAACCCCGGTGGTTGCCTCACAAACACTTCTTCCTCCATCACACCATTCAGAAACACACTCTTAACATCCATTTGGTACAATTTGAACCCTTTAGCCATAGTGAAGGCTAGAAGGATCCTAATCACCTCCAAACAAGACACATAAGCAAATGTCGCCTTATAGTTTATCCCCTCTTTTTGTGTGTACCCCTGAGCAACCAACCTCGACTTGTTTCTCACTACTTCACCTTTCTCTCCCTCTTGTACTTGACAGTGATGAGGCCGGACATTCAGTTCTCTATGTATCTGTGCGCTCGTTTTCAGGCATCACCGAGGACTTCACATCAGCAAACCGTCAAGCTAATTTTCAGGTATCTTTGATACACTCCTGAGCTTGGCCTTTGGTCTTCGGCGTCCTCTTCTCTTTCACTTCTTGGTTTTTCGGATGCCGACTTTGCGAGGTGTCGAGTCGATAGGAAGTCGACTTCGGGGACGTGCCGGTTTTTGGGTTCCTCTTTGGTCTCTTGGTCTTCTCGCAAACCGTCAAGTGTAGCTCAGTCTATCACAGAAGCCGAGTATGTAGCTGCTGCTAGTTGTTGCTCCCAGCTGCTTTGGATCACATACACGCTGAGTGACTTTGGTGCGGAGTGTACCCATGTTCCTCTCATGTGTGATAGCACGAGTGCCACTAGTGTTGCCAAAAATACCATGCTACACTCCAGAACCAAGCATATAGAAGTAAGGTACCACTTTTTGAGAGACAATGTGGAGAAGGGAAACATAGACTTAATCCATGTGCTAACCGAGAAATAGCTCGCTGATATCCTGACAAAGCCTTTGGACCAAGCTACATTTGCTCATTTGCGGGGGGAACTTGGTGTGGTTTTTCCTTTTTGAGCTTGGGTTGGGGAGTCTCTTGTACATATGCATGTTGCATTTTCATTTCTGTAACATATCATGTTTAGCATCTTTGTATCATAGACTGCATTTGTATCATATGCTTTAGAGATGTGCTTCTCCTATATACAATGATCACTGTGATATGCTGGATGTGAGCTTATGATCTTGCTAGTGAGCTCTTGTGATGTATAGCTATGTTCTTGGCAGCTTTGGGATGTATATGCAAGTGAATGGCTTATTTTTGCGAAAATGTTATATATGGTCCTCTCTTGTGAGTTGAATGCCTTTCATGTTCATTTTGTGCTCAAATGGCTATATCTTGCTTACTTTGTGCTTGGGTATCATGCTCTTTTCATTTGGGGTCAAAGACCCATTTGTCATCATGAATGTTTAGCCTACATGTTACCTTGTGGAGAAGCCTAAGCTTCTTTTTGCCGCAAAGGCACTTCATGTACCATGCTTAATTTTAAATCATGAAATTGGTATATGATATGTCTTTACTTGAAAAAATATGCTTCCATATCACAAGTGCTTTAAATTCCTTATCTTGGGTGCTAAACCGTTGCATGATGTCTACCATTGATAAGTCTCATGTTTAGAAGTAGACACATGGCTCGGTGGCTTTGACATGACATGAGATAGCTTGTAGGTGTTTCTGATGATCTTGTGATGACAACTTGTGACCTTGCATGAAGTTTGTGGGCTATGTGTTGTTTGTGCTCATTTTGGCCATGTTGAGGTCCTATGTTCATGAGAGGGAAATTTTGTTGAAAAATGCTTCTTTTTGATCATGGCTATGTCACATGCTTATATGTTCCTATCTACCTTGTTGGCGATGCATGTACTGAATATGTGGCTGTCTTGCTTGTCTATGTCTTATGTTTAGCATATTATAGTGCTCTTTGTCTATTTGAGAAGCACATACTTGCATTTGTAGACTTGATTCATGCATTAGCAACAAGGGGGAGGAAAGTACCCAATTCATTCATCTAGGGGGAGTTTTTGCATCAAGGGGAGAAAAATGGGAGAAATGCACTTGTTTAGGGGGAGCTTGCATCTTTGTTGCCTGATTTGTTTTGTGCTCTTTTGCCGATGGTGTCGAGCTCTTTTGCCTCACCTTGAGGAGTCGGCAATTTTAGAGAGGATTTTATCTCGGTTGTGTCGAGCCGTTGCCCTTACCTTAGGGGACTGAGATTTTTTTCTCTCAAGTGATCTTGTTTTGGCTTTTGTTTGGCTTTTGATCATTTGTTTGAGATTTTAGTTACTTTCTTTTCTTTTTCTCTTTTCTCTGAATTGGTTACTATGTGTGTTGTCAATGCACTCATCAAGGGGGAGATTGAGGATCGGAGCGTCCGAGGACCGGTGGATTGTTGCTCCCTGGTGTGATGAGTGATTGACAACGTGGTGTGGACTGACTCTTGGCCGAGTATTGCAGGTGCAGATTGCGGATTGATTTGCGTTGGTGCAGGTGAAGAGTGGGTGCAAAAGGTCTTAGCCTTGCGGGGCCTCCGAGGAGTGGAGAGACAAGTAGGCTCGGCTCGATGGACTCGGTGGCCGAACGGGGTGAAGTGCGGGCCGCATGGTGGCAAGAAAAGCAAGATGAAGTCGTGGACAGGAGCCGGTGTAGGGTAGCGGCTCACGACCGGAGTCTGCATGCGGGGTTTGCAACAGTTCACCACAAAACCGTTGGGTAAGTAGGTTGAGCCACAAACCAAGACCGGAGGCTCGGCGGGCGGAGACGAGATCGGGACGAGCCGAGAAGCTTCGATGCCGGGGGACACGCGGTGGGATCGCAGGGCTTGCGTCGGGAGGACGCGGACTACAGCGAAGGCATGGACGCCTGATGAAAAGGAGTGCTACTTGACCATCTTGCCCCTGAGGGGTGTGTATCTTCCTTTATGTTCTAGGGGTAGCTTGATCATTTGCCCAACCCGGAGAGACTTCATATATATAGCTCTATGGTTCCAGGGCAACTCATCCATCCGGACTGCTTCCTCATTTCCCTGCTCTTTAGGCTAGATTTTCTTTATGACTTTGTAGAGAATCTGACCTCTAGTTGTATGGAAGCATTCATGGTTGTGTCGAATTCCTTCTCTTAGCTCGTGTGATTTCGTGTCTTTTTCGAGCTTTTTTCGTGGGATTTTCGTTCATCACTCGATTCGTCGATTTGAGGGCATTTCTCTCCGGATATCTTTAAGGGGATCATAGGTGAGTGCCTTGTGCCTCTTTGTGGATGATCTTGACTCCTCAAACGCTGGATTTGGCCTTTGATTTGTTGATTTTCAGATGAACCCTAGTTCATAGTGTTCTTGGCCAAGATTAGCAATTCCGGTAGTTATAGGGAGTTAGAGGCCGAAATGTTTGGGGCATATCTTCCCTTTTTGGTGCTCATCATCTCCCCAAAATTTTGTCTCAAGACTCCAAGTGGTTTGGGAGATCCATCGATCGAAAGTTTGCGGCTGTTTCCAGAAACCCATCAAGTTCAAGAGTGACATGGGTAATGTGTTCTTTGGGAAGCAGGGAGAGAAACCTAGTGAGTTGAAGCCTCAGCCTAGAGAGAACCCAAAGCCAAAGCCAATTCTGATCCCATTCCATTGTGACCATTGTGGGAGGGATGGCCACCTAGCTGGGTTTTGCTTCAGGAGGAAGCGTGAGGAGAGGTTTGCTAGGGAGATGGCAAACAAGGACAGGTACCGCCCTTCTCGTGGTGTGCCTGAGCTTCGTATGGTGCCTAGAGGTGAGAGTGTGGTGTATACCATTCCTCGTCAGGGTAGGCATGAGTTTGTTCCACGAGGTGTGTCTCCACAGAGATGGTGGTAGGCGTGTTGGGTTTGGGCATGGTGAGTTTGCTGGACGTTCCTTCACTCGTGGCCAATACAAGTATGGGGGGGAACAATCGCAGCCTTAGGTCTCAGAGGAGCTTCGGGCCACGGTCTCCACCTCGTGGTACGCATAGTTCTCCAAGTTGACATGTGGGTGTTCCACCTAGGAGTGATAGGATGGATTTTGCTAACCCCAATTTTGAGCAAATGGCACGACACTGGTTTGATTCCTTTTACACTAACCCCAGCGCTGAGTCGTTTGCTCACTCTCACTCTCATTTTTTATTTTGCAGGTGGGGGCATGGATGGCTTTTGGTTGGTCGACTCCGGTTGCTCTCGACACATGACCGGAGATCGAAGGTGGTTCTCCAGCCTCACCCCGGTGGTGTCCAAGGAGTACATCACTTTTGGGGACAATGGGAAAGGTACAGTGCTTTCAGTGTGCATGGTCAAGGTAAGTGAGAGCGTGACTCTTAGGCATGTTGCTCTTGTCAAGTCCTTGGGGTTCAATCTTCTTTTGGTGTCGCATCTTCTTGATGAGGGTTTTGAGGTCCATTTCAAAATGGGCGCTTCTCGTGTTTTGGATTCTCGAGGTGATCTTGTTTGCACGATCACCCCCGAGGGTCAGATTTTCAGAGCCGATTTTTCTCAGTGTGTCGGCTCTTCTCGTTGTTTGGTTGCTGGTGTTTCGGTGGAGCTTTGGAACTGGCATAGGAGGCTAGGTCAATTGAGTTTTGACTTGTTGTCACGCTTGAGTGGGCTTGGTTTGGTCCGAGGATTGCCTAAGTTGAAATACCAAAAGGACTTGGTATGTGCTCTGTGTAGGCATGGCAAGATGGTCGTCGCCTCCCATCCACCTCTGACATCGGTTATAACAGAGAGGCCATGCGAGCTGTTCCATATGGACTTGGTTGGTCTAGCTCGTGTGTGCTCGGCGGGTGGGAAATGGTACGTCCTGGTGATAGTGGATGACAATTCTCGCTATGCTTGGGTCTTCTTTTTGGCTGACAAGGGGGAGACATTTGGTTTTGTCTGGGATCTAATATTAAGGTTGAAGAATGAGAGGAATGGAGATGTTGTTCGAGCTATTAGTAGCCACAATGGAACAAAATTTAAAAACTCTCGATTCGAAACCTTTTGTCGTGATTTGGGTCTCGAACATTAGTTTTCCTCTCCCTACGTCGCTTGTCAGAATGGTGTGGTAGAGAGGAAAAACCGTTCCCTTTGTGAGATGGCTCGGACGATGCTCGATGAGCATAGGACTCTGAGGAGATATTGGGCTGAGGCGGTGAATACCGCGTGCCATGTTGGGAACCGGAATTTTCATCGGGCTTTCTTGACCAAGACGTGCTATGAGCTCATGCATGGGCGAGCACCTAGAATGAGCCATTTCAGGGCTTTTGGTTGTCTGTGTTTTATCCTCAAGAAGGGAAGGATTGATAAGTTTGAGTCGAGGTCCTCCGATGGAATCTTTTTGGGTTATGCTAGTCATTCTTGAGCATTCCGTGTGCTCAACCTTGATACTAATCTAGTCATGGAAACTTGCGAGGTTACCTTCAACGAGACACAACCATGCAGTTTGTCTGTCTTTCAGTGTGTAGGTGACAATGAAGTTGGCAAGAAGATCTTTGAGGATGAGGAGGATGATGCTGGAGAAGATGATGGTGAAGCTCCAGCCACACATGTACCCTCTACTTCCACTACGATGACTACAATGAAGGATGGTCCATCCCCTACACCGACTATGATCCAGCAAGATCAAGTGGAAGCTGCTATTGAGGGGGAGGTCGTCTCCAGGCGAGAGGCACCGTGGTGCGTTCAAGTTGATCATCCTCCCTCAAGAATCATCGGCGACATCAAAGAATGTACGACACGGTCAAGGTCCAGGAATGTTTCTCACTTTGCTCATTCGTCTTTTGTTGCTACCTTTGAGCTGAAAGACATTGGACACACACTCTCTGATCTTAATTGGGTGAATGCTATGCATAAGGAGTTAAAGAACTTCGAGAGAAACCAAGTTTGGGAGTTAGTAGAGCCACCACCACATTGCAAACCTATCGGGACAAAATGGGTGTGGAGAAACAAAAGAGGGTGAGAATGGTGAGGTGGTGAGAAACAAATCGAGGTTGGTTGCTCAGGGTTATAGCCAAAAAGAGGGGATAGACTATGAGGAGACTTTGCTCCTGTAGCATGTTTGGAGGTGATTAGGATCCTTCTAGCCTTTTCTGTGGCTAAAGGGTTCAAATTGTACCAAATGGATGTGAAGAGTGCCTTTCTGAATGGGTTTGTGGAAGAAGAGGTTTATGTGAAGCAACCACCGGGCTTTGAGAGTGTTGAGTTTCCCCATCGAGTGTATAAGCTGAGGAAGTCGTTGTATGGGTCGAAACAAGCTCCCCAGGCATGGTATGGCCAGTTGAGGGGGTTCTTGTTCAGCAAGGGGTTTGAGATGGGTAAAGTTGATAAGACTCTTTTTCTCCTCAGGCAGGGTGATGATATCCTAATTGTTCAGGTGTACGTGGATGATATTGTCTTTGGCGGCTCGTCTCACTCTTTGGTTGCGAGGTTTGCAGAGGACAAGAGCAAAGAATTCGAGATGTCTATGATGGGAGAATTGTAGTTCTTTCTCGGGCTTCAGATCAAGCAGGCGAAGGAGGGAACCATTGTGCATCAAGCCAAGTACACGAAGGACATCCTCAAGAAGTTCAAGATGGATGACTCGAAGCCCCTATCAACACTGATGAGTATGACTACAACGCTGGATGCGGATGAGGACGGAGAGCCCGTGGACCAGAAGGAGTACCGGAGCCCGTGTCTGTTTGCTCGTTTTCAAGCGTAGCCAAGGACTTCACATCGGCAGCCGTCGACTGGATTTTCAGGTATCTTCGATACACTCCTGAGCTTGGACTTCGGTATTCGGCGTCCTCTTCCCTTTCGCTTCTTGGTTTTTCGGATGCCGACTTTGCAGAGTGTCGAGTCGATAGAAGTCGACTTCGGGGACATGTCAATTTTTGGGTTCCTCGCTTGTTTCTTGGTCTTCTCGCAAACAGTCAAGTGTAGCTCAGTCTACCACAAAAGCCGAGTATGTAGCTGCAGCTAGCTGTTGCTCCTAGCTACTTTGGATCACATACATGCTGAGTGACTTTGGTGAGGAGTGTACCCATGTTCCTCTCATGTGTGATAACACGAGTGCCATTAGTGTTGCCAAGAATCCCGTGCCACACTCCAAAACCAAGCATATAGAGGTGAGGTACCACTTTCTGAGAGATAATGTTGAGAAGGGAAACATAGACCTCATCCATGTGCCAACCGAGAAACAACTCACTGATATCCTAACAAAGCCTTTGGACCAAGCTAATTTTGCACTTTGCAGGGTGAGCTTCGTGTGGTTTTTCCTTTTTGAGCTTCGTTTGGGGGGTCTCATGTACATATGCATCTTTGTTGACGGATAAAACTCGTATCCACCTACGATCCGCAAGCGTACGGACCTACACCTTTCTCACCATGGGGATTCCCACTTGGATACGTAATCAACCATAACTAGGATGTGCTCAAATCCATGTGAGTTTTTGAAAGGCCCCATGAAGTCAATTCCCCAAACATCGAACAAATCGATTTGTAGATTGTAATTCAAGGGCATAGCATTCCTTTGAGATATGTTTCCGGTCCTTTGGCATTCGGGGCATGATGCAACATATCTTTTAGTATCTTCATGCATCTCCGGCGAAAAGAATCCGCTAGACCACACTTTTGCTTGAGTCCGAAAATGACTATAGTGTCCACCGTACTCCGCCGAATGACACTTTCTCAAATTTTCTTGCATCTCTTCTCCTAGTACACATCTTCTCATCACCCCATCATTCCCAAGTTTGAAGAGGTAAGGTGAATCCCAAAAATATTTCCGGCTTTCGGAGATTATCCTCCTTTGAGTGTTTTTATCTAAGTGATCAAGGGGCATTCTCCGAATTGCTCGAATGATATCGATCATCCAAGTATCCTTGTCGAGTATTCGGTAGAGGTGGTCATCTCTCATCTTATCCTGTATGGGCTCTTTGTCATCTTGTCCACAGTTCATCTTAGACAAATGATCGACCACAACATTTTCCACCCCATTTTTATCACGATTTTCAACATCAAACTCTTGGAGAAGAAGGATCCAACGAATCAATCTTTGTTGACGGATAAAACACGTATCCACCTACGATCCGCAATCGTACGGACCTACACCTTTTTCACCACGAGGATTCCCTAGGTTCTTATCAATCCGCGGAGCAAGGGGATTACAAGCGTTTGATCTAGCACTACTAACTAACTTATCCAAACCCTAAACTATGGTTAAACTAGAGAACTACTACGCTACACTAGAGAGAGCGATTAAACTCACAAGATATATAAAAGACACTTGCCCAAGGGTCTACGATACTTGAACATGCAACCGCTTAGAGATATGAAAACCGATCTAATCTACCGGGGCTTGTGACCACGGTTTCGCCCTTTCCCTCCCCCCGTACTATCACTACGCGGAGGTATTCGTGACTAGACCTAAGATGATCACGGCTAAGGGTTCGAAGGGAGAAGTGAGATCTATACTCCCAACATGGCATGGTAGCTAACCTTAAACATGAAAGCATCTTCAACACTAGATGATAGATTGAAACCATAAAAGTTGCAATTACATCTCAAGATCGTTTACAGCCCATGGAAAAATGAGAAGATTACCCCATCAAGGTGCTAGGCATAGCACCGTTGATCATGGTGACGCTTCCGATGGTGTCTTCCTTCTCCTCCGGGGGTGTCTTGGCAAGGCCTCGACGTCCTCCTCCACTTGTGGTAGCTTCCTTCGAGTAGAGCGATCCTCCTTACGAATGATCTCTCCCCTCTCCTTCCTCTCTAGCTTGTGGATGGCCTCTCAGGCGAATGGCTCTCTCCCTGCGAATGGCAGCGCCTCCACGACTTTAGGGTTGCATCATCTTCACGCTCAAGAAATGGGGGGCCGAACCGACGTCGAAATGGGCTAGGCCGGACGGCCTGGGCTGACCGGACCAGGCCCATTTCGGCCCGGTTCGGTCGCCCTTTCGCGCACATGGGTCCTCTTGACATTTTGCACCTTGCCCCCTTCACTTGCACCATTTTGGCGATGTCATCCTCACGTCCAAGATAGAGGGTCTTCTCGCATGAAGTTCGGTCTTTTACACTTCAATCCTCGGGGATGTTCCTTTGTAACACTTCGGTCCTTGCCACCTTTGGGAGTGATTTCATCATGCACTTGAACACAAACGGGACTCCTCATTTGCTCCTTTGAACTCGTTGTGACTCCGTCCTTTTTGTCCATGTTTTCCTGCAAAAACATAACACTTCCAAATGCACATACAAAGATGAACTTGTTATATCATTAGTGTGCCTAGTGGCGGGTTAGTTTCATAATCAAGTCCAAACCAAAGTGTAATGAACATGTTTGGTGTACCAAAATTCATCGTCAACATCTCCCCCACGCTTAGATCTTACTCGTCCTCGAGCAAGTCCTCGTAAAAGAACTTTTGTCCATGGTGTTGAAAACGTGCTCCGCTAATTCTTCCTTCACAAGTTAGTCAATCCTTTATCTTTAATATATAATAAACATAAAGCAATGATCATGATACATAAACATGGGCATTTAGAACTTTTACCAAATCGAGATTTACCCCACAACTCATACCTTTCACTCGAGGTCCTCAATTCCAGCCATGCTTACTTGTTTGCTTCCATCGGAGGGTTTTCATGATTTTTTCAAAAATAAAATTCCTGCAACAAGTATTAGACAAAAACCTTTCTCCAAGTTCTCGCATGTCGCTCATATGAAGTGGCTATCCTAAACAATTCATAAAACTCTCTCCTCCCACAAGTCTCTCATATTATCATATAAAGTGGAGCAATAGGTATGGCTAGTGAAATCAACACAAATATTGTCAAGCTAAGAAATTCCTCTAATGGTTGTTTACCTTTCAAAGCCAATGATCATGAGAATTAAACCATGATGGGGGGATGTCAAGGATAAGAAGATATAGAATGGTGGACATGTGCAAGGGCAAAAAGAAATTAAGACTATTAGGCACTGATGATGTCCTCGTTGTCGGATTGCACATGGTTGGGAAAATGGAAGTTTCGTCTCTTAACAACAACGTCGCATCCTTCCTTACACTTTATTTAATTTTCACTTGATTCATCCCTTTTCATATCTTTCTTGCTTTACCTCTTTCTTTCTCTTTCTCTTTTTTTCTCTTCTTTTCTTTTTCTCTTTCTCTTTTCTTTCTCTCTTTTTTTTCTTTGCTTCTCTCTCTCTTGACATCTTTACCTCTCTTTCAAAGCTCTTTGCTCATCTCTTCTTGCATAAACACAATCTGAATTTTAAATAAAAACCATGCTAGAGACGAGACGAAACTTCGAACATAGGTTGTATTCAAGGAATACGATGTACATAGGTTGGGTATGGAATTCGGCGATGTTCAGGACTTTCGATGTGAGAGTCTCGTTACCGAATGCATGACGAGGCTAGCAATAAAAGATATATACAAGGGCATGATCATTGCTCGAAATTAAAACTTCCAAAAGAGAAGGATCCTAGCCCAACTCATTGTGCTAACCGCACTTATGGTGTAGCAGATATTTTGTTGGCCTTGTATAGGATTTTTCTTTGCCTCTCAACTTGGAAAAAGAGAGTTTGCTAACCTTTATTACAAGGGTTTTTCATATAATTTTTAGAATTAAACTCATCCAATATTAGCATCAAACATAGCACAACTGAAACAAGGTTCTAGATCAAAGTATGGTGCAGGCACTTTTAAAGGTAAAAACTCCACTAAGCACCACGGTAAACGTTTCAAACCAATTGATCATGCTCATATATCAAAAATTAAAGATAAACATACAAGTACAGAAAGAAAAAGCATTGCATGAGACAAAAATTAAAGACACTTTTTATTTGATTTTTCGACTCGAACACTAAATTAACACACTTCAAACTTGAAAATTTAAAAAGACACCTAAAAACTCACAAACTCTAAACCAAACCAAACTAAACTCACTAAGGCAAAAAATTTTAAGATCTAGCTAGCTAGCTCTCCCCCACGCTAAAATCATACGACGTCCTCGTCGTATTTTACAAAAATCCTAAGGGGGAAAACCCTAACTTCCTAGAGGAACTTCCCACAATCCTTGCACCACCTTTTCTTCATGTTGCCGACCATCCCGAATAACTTCCTCACGTTCCTATTAAGGAACTTGTAGTCATCATCGACTACTCGTTCCAAATCCTCCATTCTTTGCCTCATTTCCTCCATAGCTTGGAAACACTCCTCGACCAACGCGTAGAGGTCCGAGATGGAGTGACGGCAAGCTGCACAACATAACGGATGCATCCCGAATGGGTCGTCGTCATCGGGGTCGTAGCCGTTGTCGCCGTCGCCGCCGTCGTCGGGATCTCCGCCGCCGTCGTCGGGATCTCCGCCGCCGTTTGGACCTTCGGGAGTTGTCTCTTTAGGCACCTCCTCCCAATAGAAGAGGTCATTGTCGTCCCTCCTGGCGGCTGCCCACGAGCTCGGGCTGCGGTCGTCGGAGTAGTCACTCCCCTCGTAATCCTTCGGCTCGGGCGACTCCTCCTTGTAGTCTTTCCTCTTCATGCCCCGGAGTCGCTCCGATCTACGGACGGGAGTAGAGACCCTCTCCTCCCTGACATGGTGGCGAGATGCAATCGGCCCGGTCGAGACATGCCCTTCGCAACAGATGCGGGCGGTCCTCTTGATCTCCATTGATGGCTTGAGCTCGCATCGCTTCGCCTCCTCCGGCTTCAAAGGCTTCTTGGTGCCTAGCTTGATCTCCGCGCTCCTTGGGGACGTCATGGCTGCTCCTTGGGTTCAAAAGGATGTGAATTGGGATGGATTCCCGAGCTCTAATCTCGTCCCTTTAAATAGTCCGAGAAGGAATGCCCTAGAACCCATCTTTTCCTTTTCTTGACTTCCCTAAAATTCCCTGACCAAACAAGGAAGACGAAGACGCGTGTCCCAGAGAAAAACGGGGGTGAACTACCGCCCGGGCCCCCTGGGCTGATCGGACCGGGCCGGCCGGCCTGCCCTGGTTCGCGGGCCAGTTCGGTCCGGTTTTTCGCGTGCTCCACTATTTTTTAATTGCTAGCCCATGTGGAAAAGTTGGCCTGGTAAAACTTCGCGAGAAACTCCAGAAAAATAAAATAAGAGCTATTTACAAAATGCTCACCTTGTTTTGCGTCCTAGGCTTGACGTTCGGGCTCATCCTTCATGATGAAAATATCAATATGGTGAAGGGGCACAACGTCAGGTTCGAAATACACCTTAAGCCGTTGACCATTCACCATGAACTGATCTCCTTTCATATCCATGATGGTAACTGCTCCATTGGAAAGCACCGAATGAACAATGTAAGGTCCATCCCACTTGCTTTGCAACTTCCCTTTTCCGAAAGTTTTGAATCTTGAATTGTAGAGGAGGACCTTATCTCCTTCTTTAAATTCCTTCTTCTTTAATATTTTGTCGTACCATATTTTGATTCTTTATTTGTATATGCTTGCATTTTCATAAGCTTTCAACCTCATCTCCTCTAGCTCGCTAATTTGGATTCTTTGTTTTACCACCGCGGCGTCTAGATCGAGGTTCATCTCTTTTATTGCCCAATATGCTTTATGTTCTAGCTCAACCGGAAGGTGACAAGCTTTGCCATAAACAAATTGATATGGGGTCATACCTATCGGTGTCTTGAACACCGTTCGATATGCCCATAAAGCTCCATCCAACTTCTTTGACCAATCCTTGCCTCCCTTCTCTATGGTCTTATTTAGGATGCTCTTTAGTTGCCTATTCGATGTTTCCGCTTGTCCATTGGTCTGTGGGTGATAAGCCGTAGAGACTCTATGTTCAATCCCCAACTTGCACAAGCACTTCTTAAAGTTCATCTCGGTGAAGTGAGTTCCTCCATCGCTTATCAAAATTCTCAGGGTACCAAAGCAAGGGAAAATCACACTCTTAATCATCGCAATGGATTCTTCCGTGGAAGCTTTATGACATGGCATGGCCTCTACCCACTTGGATACGTAATCAACCATAACTAGGATGTGCTCAAATCCATGTGAGTTTTTGAAAGGCCCCATGAAGTCAATTCCCCAAACATCGAACAAATCGATTTGTAGATTGTAATTCAAGGGCATATCATTCCTTTGAGATATGTTTCCGGTCCTTTGGCATTCGGGGCATGATGCAACATATCTTTTAGTATCTTCATGCATCTCCGGCCAAAAGAATCCGCTAGACCACACTTTTGCTTGAGTCCGAAAATGACTATAGTGTCCACCGTACACTGCCGAATGACACTTTCTCAAAATTTCTTGCCTCTCTTCTCTTGGTACACATCTTCTCATCACTCCATCATTCCCATGTTTGAAGAGGTAAGGTGAATCCCAAAAATATTTCCGGCTTTCGGAGATTATCCTCCTTTCAGTGTTTTTATCTAAGTGATCAAGGGGCATTCTCCGAATTGCTCGAATGATATCGATCATACAAGTATCCTTGTCGAGTATTCAGTAGAGGTGGTCATCTCTCATCTTATACTCTATGGGCTCTTTGTCATCTTGTCCACGGTTCATCCTAGACAAATGATCGGCCACAACATTTTCCACCCCCTTTTTATCATGAATTTCAACATCGAACTCTTGGAGAAGAAGGATCCAACAAATCAATCTTTGTTGACAGATAAAACTCGTGTCCACCTACGATCCGCAAGTGTACGGACCTACACCTTTTTCACCACGGGGATTCCCTAGGTTCTTATCAATCCGCGGAGCAAGGGGATTACAAGAGTTTGATCTAGAACTACTAACTAACTTATCCAAACCCTAAACTACGGTTAAACTAGAGAACTACTACGCTACACTAGAGAGAGCGATTAAACTAAAAAGATATATAAAAGATACTTGCCCAAGGGTCTACGATACTTGAACATGCAACTGCTTAGAGATGTGAAAACCGATCTAATCTACCGGGGGTTGTGACCACAGTTTCGCCCTTTCTCTCCCCCCGTACTGTCACGACGCGGAGGTATTCGTGACTAGACCTATGATGATCACAGCGTATTGAAGGGTTCTAGGGAGAAGTGAGATCTGTACTCCCAACATGGCATGGCAGCTAACATTAAACATGAAAGCATCTTCAACACTAGATGATAGATTGAAACCATAAAAGTTGCGATTACATCTCAAGATCGTTTACAACCCATGGACAAATGAGAAGATTACCCCATCAAGGTGCTAGGCATAGCACCGTTGATCATGGTGACGCTTCCGACGGTGTCTTCCTTCTCCTCCGGGGGTGTCTTGGCAGGGCCTCAACGTCCTCCTCCACTTGTGGTTGCTTCCTTCGAGTAGAGCGATCCTCCTTGCGAATGATCTCTCCCCTCTCCTTCCTCTCTATCTTGTAGATGGCCTCTCGGGCGAATGGCTCTCTCCCTGCGAATGGCGGCGCCTCCACGGCTTGATGGTTGCATCATCTTCACGCTCAAGAAATAGGGGGCCGAACCGACGTCGGAATGGGCCAGGCCGGCCGGCCTGGGCCGACCGGCCTAGGCCCATTTCGGCCCGGTTCGGTCGCCCCTTCACGCACGTGGGTCCTCTTGACATTTTGCACTTTGCCCCCTTTACTTGCACCATTTTGGCGATGTCATCCTCGTGTCCAAGATAGAGGGTCTTCTCGCATGAAGTTCGGTCTTTTACACTTCAATCCTCGGGGATGTTCCTTTGTAACACTTCGGTCCTTGCCACCTTTGGGAGTGATTTCATCATGCACTTGAACACGAACAGGGCTCCTCATTTGCTCCTTTGAACTCGTTGTGACTCCGTCATTTTTGTCCATGTTTTCCTGCAAAAACATAAGACTTCCAACTGCACATACAAAGATGAACTTGTTATATCATTAGTGTGCCTAGTGGCGGGTTAGTTTCATAATCAAATCCAAACCAAAGTGTAATGAATATGTTTGGTGTACCAAAATACACCGTCAACAATCTTGCATTTTCATAGTTGTATCATATCATGGTTAGCATCTTTGTATCATAGACTGCATTTGTATCATATGCTTCAGAGATGTGCTTCTCCTACATACATTCATCACTGTGATATGCTGGATGTGAGCTTATGATCTTGCTTGTGAGCTCTTGTGATGTATAGCTATGCTCTAGGTAGCTTTGGGATGTATATGCATGTGAACGGCTTATTTTTGTGAAAATGCTATATATGATCCTCTCTTGTGAGTTGAATGCCTTGCATGCTCAAAGTGTGCTCATATGGCTATACCTTGCTTAATTTGTGCTTGGGTATCATGCTCTTTTCATTTGGGGTCAAAGTCCCGTTTGTTATCATGAATGTTTAGCCAACATGCTACCTTGTGGAGAAGCCTAAGCTTCTTTTTGCCGCAAAGGCACTTCATGTACCGTGCTTAATTTGTAAATCATGAAATTGGTATATGAGATGCCTATGCTTGAAAAATATGGTTCTATGTCAAATGTGCTTTAAATTCATTATCTTGGGTGCTAAATCCTTGCATGATGTTCACCATTGAGAAGTCTCATGTTTATAAGTGGACACATGGCTCGGTGGCTTTGACATGACATGAGATAGCTTGTAGGTGTTTGTGATGATCTTGTGATGAGAACTTGTGACCTTGCATGAAGTTTGTGAGCTATATGTTGTTTGTGCTCATTTTGGCCATGTTGAACTCCTATGCTCATGAGAGGGAAATTTTGTTGAAAAATGCTTAAATTTTGATCATGGCTATGTGAAGGACCGAACTGGCGACCATTGAGGGGGGGAGTGAATGAGAGCCGATAAAAATTCTTCTCGAAGGAGATGACTTCTCCAACAAGATGAACTCGGTCGGATACCCAAAATCACGCGCTCTGAACTCAACCTTCCATTTGCCAAAACCACGTAGCCATTGAAGTGCTACTGGTCCTAGGAACAAACACTACCTGCAGCCACAGCTCCTACACACACAGCAGCGGAAACAACTCGGAAGCTGTCTGGCTAGCAGGGGTGGTTTAACCGGGGTATGGCGGCGGTTAGACCGCCTGCTCCTGGGCACCCAAGAAAACCTCCGAAACACCTCTTTCGAGTTCCAAAACTCTCCACGGTTTCACCCACTGGATCCTCTGGTTAAGGCCAAGCTAGCTACCAGAGAATCTTAGTGAAAACCAAAACTTCACCCAAGGGCCAGGGGCGGTTAGACCGGCTACCAGGGGCGGTCTAACCTCCTGTACCCAACAACGAACTCAAGCCAAAAACTCCTAGCAAAACTCAAGCCAAGAACTAGCCAAGATTTCACCAGAACGCTCCTCTGATCAAGGTGAACAAACTCACAGAGAAAGATCCGGCAAAATCAAACTTTTCACCTGGTAGACCCAGGACGGTTAGACCGCCCCCCAATGGCGGTTAGACCGCCTCTCCCAGAAAACTGGCTGCGGGTCAACCCTCAACTTCCCATCGCCCGATCTCCCGATTCACCACACGGATTGCAGTGAAACTTCGGGGATACCTGGGTTACCTCCTGGGCAACCTCTTCACAAAAGGAATTGCACCGAAACGCTCTAAATCAAAGGGAATTGCGGATCTTGGCCCTCTAGGTCATGAACTCGAGCAACTCGAAAAACCACCAAATCGAGGTCGATTCAAGGGAGTTCTTGGGGCAAAGCACCAGCCAAAAAGGCACAAGGTCCTCATACGTGACACCCAACAAGAATCCCGCAAGAAATCGCTCTCAAAACTCCGCCACACAAGTCACAAGAAAGAGCTCCGAAAATCACCAAAAAGACAAACAGGAGAGGCAACACAAGACCTTGAGGAACCATGCTGAATCATTTATACATACCATGAAGGTTCATACAAGGTCTAGCTTGCCACCCGGTCATCCATCCCTCTCTCAAGATCTCACCAAGAAGGTCTCAAGCTAGTCCTAGAAAATCCTAAGGAAAATAGGAAGGGAAAATAGCAAAGGGAAATGAGCTAGGGTTCCAAGAGTTGGCTGCCATCCCACAACTCAAGTGTTTATATGGGGGCAACCAAAAGACTAAACTACCCTTACTAGAAACTAGGGATACAAGCCCCTCAAGGGCAATTTTGGATGTCTTCAGTTCAACACCAGCGGACGGATGCGCATCCACCGCAAGCCTGCGTAGCACCAATGCAACTCTTGCAATCAGGCCGCGTGTCCTCCGCTTAGAAGCTTCTCAGCGGCTGCGACCTGGGCGGTCAGACCGCCCCTCTTGGGCGGTTGAACCGGCCTGGGTGGCCGCACTCCCTCGTCGAGTCTTCGGCCTCGGTTTTGTGGCTCAACCGAGTAACCTAGTGGTTTTGTGGTGAACCACTGCAAACCCTGCAGACTTGGTGTAGCCTCCGCCAATCTCCACTCATGACTCGGCTCCCACGTTGTCCCGGCTCAACCTTGGTTTTGAGGCTCAGCCAAGAAACCGTCCACAACTTCGTCTTGCTGTTCTTGCCACCATGCGACCCGCACTTGACCCCGCTGGCAACCGGGTCCCTCGAACCAAGCCTTCTGCTCCACACCTGGAGGCCCCACCGACGTCGACCTTTCACGCTTGTTCTTCACCTACACCAGCACCAATCAAGCCGCAGCCTGCACGTGTAATACTTAGCCAAGAGTCAGTCCACACTACTTGTCAATCACTCATCACACCAGGAAGCGACCATCCACCGGTCCTCGAACCACACAGGCTCTCAATCTCCCCCTTGATGAGTGCATTGACAACACACATGATTGGTAACCAAAGAGAAAAAGAAAAGAAACGAAACGACCAAAAGAAACTTCAACAAGCGATCGAAAGCCAAAGGAAAGGCAAAGAGCAAGATCACTTGAAGAAGGAAAGTCTCGGTCCCCTTAGGCAAGGGCAACGGCTCGACACAACCGAGACAAAAACAAGCTCACACGAGGAGCAAAGACCACCAAAGTAACAGAAGGCCACAAGCCACAAATTCATACACGAGCTCCCCCTGCACATATGCAAGCTCCCCCTGAGCCAAATCACACTCCCCCTGAACCAATGCAACAATGCAACATGGGAATGCAACAACAAGCAAAAACCTGCTCACAGCAGCCAGGACGGTTAGACTGCATGCCCAGGCCGGTCAGACCGCCCCTCTGAGATCTGACCGCCTGGGGGGCGGTTAGACCGCCCCAAGAAACCGGCCCTGCACCAAACTTTTCAAAACCTGCCCGAACCACTTTGAACACCTTCCAAATGCTCCCAGGTGCCCAAATCATGCACAAACTTCTCCCCCTTGTTGACAATGCATGAATCAAGGCATAAACCGAAAAGTTTCAACCTAGAGCTTCTTAAATAGAAAAAATTCATCACAAGATGCTACACATATCCAAATGAGCAAGTTAGATACTCTATAGCTTCGTATGAACATAAGCTACAAGATCACCAAGTTTCACAACCATTGGGCAAAGCTAAGATTGAATTGATCATTTTTGCGAAAATTTACCCTGTCATGAGCAAAGTCCTAAACATGAACAAAACATGTCAAAATGGCAAAGCCACAAAAAGTCCATACTAGGACACCTATTCTAAGCATAAGATCATCATAAACACCCACAAGCACCTCATGTCATGTCAAAGCCACCGAGCCATGTGCCTACTTCTATATATGAGACTTCTCATTGGTAAGCAACATGCAACGGTTTATTACCCAAAAGCAATTTTATTAAGCACATATGACATAGGAGCACATTTTCCAAGCAATTTACATTTCATTTTCAGATTTATATTTGGTACATGAAATGTCTTTGCGACAAAAAGGAACTTATGCCCCTCCACAAGATAAAGCAAGGGGGCTAAACATTCATGATGACAAATGAGACTTTGGCCCCATATGCTCAAAATAAGCTATCCAAGCACAAATTAAGCATAGAAATGACACTAAAACATGTCATGATCATATAAAGGCATTTACTCACAAGAGAGCATACATGTAGAATTTTTCAAAAACATAGCTATCAACCATGGATATAAATCAAGATCATCAAGAGCTAAGCCAAACTAAACCACATCATACCAAAATAACTCACAAGATCATATATAGCACATCATGGTGAATAATGTTTATAGGAGAAGCTTTCCCTACAAAATGCATATGATACAAAATGCATGCAACCTAAGATACAAAGATGCCTATACATCATGTTACATATGCAATGCAAAATGCAAGAAATGCACAAAGGAAACTATACATATACTACACAAGGAGCTCCCACCACCAACTCAAGAAACCAAACACACACCAAGTTCCCCCCGCAAATGAGTGAAAGTTGCTTGATCTAACGGCTTGGTGAAAATATCCGCTAGTTAGTTTTGTGTGGGTACATGGATCAAGGTGATTCTCCCTTTCTCAACATTGTCTCTCGGAAAATGGTATCTCACTTCTATATGCTTGGTTTTGGAATGTAGCACTGGGTGCTATCACAAAGAAGCGGAACCTGGGTATACTCCTCACCAAAGTCATTCATGGTGTATGTGATCCAAAGGAGCTAAGAGCAACAACTAGCTGCGGCAACGTACTCGGCTTCGATTGTAGATTGAGCAACACTCAATTGTTTTCGGGAAGACCAAGACACCAAAGAAGAACCTAAGAACTGGCAAGTCCCAGAAGTGGACTTCCTATCCAACTGACACCCGGCAAAATCCGCGTCTGAAAAACTGTGAAGCTCCAAAGAAGAAGACACGGAGTACCAAAGGCTGAAGTCGGGAGTGTATCGCAAATACATGAAGATGCGCTTGATTGCTTGCCGATGCGAAGTCCTTGGAGACGCTTGAAAATGAGCGTACAGACACACCAGGAATTAGATGTCTGGCCTCGTCGCCGTCAGGTGCAGGAGGGAGCCGATCATGCTCTGGTACTCTTTCTGGTCCACGTTTTCACCTTCCTCATCCGCATCAAGGGCTGTAGTTGTACTCATCGGCGTCATCATGGCCTTGGAGTCCTCCATCTTGAACTTCCTCACAATGCCCTTGGCGTACTTGGCTTGGTGTACAAATGTTCCTTCCTTCGACTGCTTGATCTGGAGGCCGAGGAAGAACTGCAACTCACCCATCGTGCTCATCTCGAATTCCCTGCTCATGTCTTCTGCAAACCTTGCAACCAAAGAGTTAGACGAGCCACCAAAGACAATATCATCCACATACACCTGCACAATTAGGATTTCCTTGCCCTGCCTGAGGAGAAACAAGGTCTGGTCTACCTTCCCCATCTCAAAGCCTCTCTCAAACAGGAACCCCCTCAACCAACCATACCAAGCTCTAGGCGCCTGCTTCAACCCATACAGCGCCTTCCGCAACTTGTACACCCTGTGGGGGTACTTCTCACTCTCAAACCCTGGTGGTTGCCTCACAAACACTTCTTCCACCAACACACCATTCAGAAACACACTCTTAACACCCATTTGGTACAGTTTGAACCCTTTAGCCACAGAGAAGGCTAGAAGGACCTAATCGCCTCCAAACGAGCCACAGGAGCAAATGTCTCCTCATAGTCTATCCCCTCTTATTATGTGTACCCCTGAGCAATCAACCTCGACTTATTTCTCACTACTTCACGTTTCTCTCCCTCTTTATTTTTCCACACCCATTTTGTCCCAATCGGCTTACAACCTGGTGGAGGCTCCACTAACTCCCAAACTTGGTTTCTCCCAAAAATCTCCAACTCCTCATGCATAGAATTAACCCAATTGTGATCAGATAGCGCATGTCCAATGTCTTTGGGCTCAAAAGTAGCAACAAAAGCAGCATGGGCAAAGTGAGAGTCATTTCGAAACCTCGACTGTGTAGTTCGTTCGTCGATGTTCCCGATGATCGTTGAAGCTGGGTGATCCATTTGTACTTGCCAGGGAGCTTCTCGCCTCGAATCCACCTCCCCCTCAGCTGTAGCTTCCTCTCAATCTCGATACGTCGTCATAGGTGTGGGAGAAGGCCCGTCCTCGATCGTAGTCGAAGTAGTATGTACATGCTCAGCTGCGGGCGCCACACCACCATCTTCCTCGTCTCCTTGCTGCTGCACCTCATCCTCGAAAATCTCCTCGCCAAGTTCCTCGTCACCTGCACACTCAAAAACAAGCGAACTACGTGGTTGTGTCTTGTCGAAGGTAACCTCGCAAGTCTCCACGATTTGGTTAGTTTCAAGATTGAGCACCCAAAAGGCTCTAGAATGAGACGCGTAACCAAAGAAAATGCCATTGACAGACCTAGCCTCGAACTTGTCCAAACTCTTGCCTTTCTTAAGAATGAAGCATTTGCAGCCAAAGACGTGAAAGTGACTCACCTTGGGCGTTCTACCGTGCATCAACTCGTAGCAAGTTCTCTTCTTATGAGCCCGGAGATAAATCCTGTTTGACACATAGTACGCGGTATTGACTGCCTCAGCCCAGAACCTTCTCGGAGTCCTATGCTCATCGAGCATCATCCGAGCCATCTCACACAGGGTTCTGTTTTTCCTTTCCACCATGTTGTTTTGGGGAGGCGTATACGGACTAGAGAACTAGTGTTCAAGACCCAAGTTATGGCAAAAGGTTTCGAAGCAAGAGTTTTTAAATTCCGAGCCATTGTCACTGCGGATCGCTCTTATAGCATCTCCGTGCCTCTTGTTCTTCAACCTCAAGACAAGATCTCGAACAAAACCAAATGTCTCCCCTTTTTCCTCCAAAAAGAGAACCCAAGCATACCGAGAGTAGTCGTCCACCACAACCAGGACGTACCACTTCCCACCCACAGATTTCACACGAGCTAGGCCAACAAGGTCCATAAGGAGCACCTCAAATGGATGCTCCGTCATCACATCGGTGAGGGGTGGATTGGAAGAGGCTACCATCTTAGCATGCCGACACGGCGCACACACCAAATCCTTTTCGAACCACAAACGGGGCAATCCTCGGACCAAGTTGAGTCCACTCTAGCGTGACAAAAGGTCAAAACTCAAGTGACCCAACCTCCTATGCCGCTTCCACAACTCACCCGAAGAACTAGCCACGAAACACCTCGACACACCCGAACTCGGAGAGAAATCCGCTCGAAATATTTGACCATCGGGGACGACCACACAGACAAGGTCACCTCGAGCATCAAGTATCCGAGAACCACCCGACTTAAACAACACCTCAAAACCTTCCTCAAGAAGCTGGGAAACAGAGAGCAAATTAAACCCCAACGACTTGACCTAGGCAACACGCTTCAGCACCACTTTGTCACTTACCCTCACTTCACCTTCCGCAAGTACACGCCCTCGCCCATTGTCCCCAAAGGTGATGTATGTCCTGGACACCACCTGGGTGAGGCTGGAGAACCACCCCCGATCTTCGGTCATGTGCCTCGAGCAACCGGAGTCGATCAACCAAACGTTCCACAAGCCTCCCACCTGAAATTCAAAAATGAGCACGTGAATGAGCAAATGACTCAACACTGGGGTTAGTACCAAAAGAGTAAAACCAGTGCTGAGCCATCTGCTCCAAAGTGGGGTTAGCACGATCCATCCTAGCATTCCTACCAAAGTGGGCATCAATCCTATCACGAGCATCAAACCTCGGACCCATCCTACCATCTCCACTAGAACTGAAACCACCACGGGGAAACCACTCCCATCTCGCTCGAGGAGCACGAAAGCCACGAAAGGAAGACCGTGGACCGTAGCTCCTCTCCCACTCAAAGCTAGGACTCCTCTTACCCTCGTATTGAGCACGAGGTGGAGAACGTCTAGCAAACTCAACACCACCAGACTCACCATGCCAACCACCAGTACCACGACCACCAGAACTGAGACCACTCGAATCACCACCTCGAAAACCAAATCACCCAGAATTCTGGGGTGCGGTCTGACCGCCTAGCCAGGCCGGTCTAACCGCCCCCCTCTGGGCAGGGCTGGTCTGACCGCACCTCCAGGCTGATCTGACCGCTCTCTCCAGAAAAACCCCTCGGCTGCGGGAACTTGCATCTCCCCATGCCGGAATGCTTCTCACAATTGCCTTACCCCTGGGCAGTGGCATATGATGGGTGGTACCTGTCCTTGTTCGCCCACTCCTTAGCCATCCTTTCTTCCCGCTTCCTCTTGAAGCAAAACTCACCCTTGTGACCATCTCTACCACAACACTCACAATGAAACCGTATGGGTTTTGGTTTAGGCTTAGGTTGGGGCTGCTCACTTGGCTTCTCTTTTGGTTTCTCCTCACTAGGTTTATCTCCCTTCTTCTCTCCAACCACATCTCCCTTTAAGCTCACAAATCTCATCGTTTTTCGGAAGTTTTTTGTTGGGTGAGGGAATATAGGTGGATCTGGAGTTGTATCAAGTTTGTTTCTGAGATGGTTAGGCTTAGGCTCAAACTTGTTCTTGTGTGTTGTTTGTGGTGGGATGGTAATCTCTCCAATTTTTTCATCTCTCTCACCACTGCTCTCTCCAATCTTGTCAGCCCCAAGTGCTTGACCATCATAGCGTTTGAAAGCAGCTATCATGATGCCAAGTTGAGGCTCCTAACCCGACAACCAACTCAAACACTTTCTCAACTCACCATTCTCATCCTGCAAGCAATCAACATAATGTGCAAGTTCCATATTTTTCACAGCATGCAATTCACCAGTAGAACAGGAAGTAGGAATAGGAACTTTCAAATCAGCCTCAAGTGAAACATGCGAGCACGAAGTTCATCAATCTTTCCATGCAAAGCAGGACAAGATGTGCAAGCACCTAGCAAAGAAGGTCTAGACTGCAGCTCAGCAACTTAACCCTAAGCACATCTAGTTCCTCACACTTGGAGGCATGTTTTTCCCTAAGAGCAGTAAGATCAGCTAGGAACACAGAGCAATCAGCACAATCAACCTCATCAGTAACAACAGGTGAAGCCTTAAGTGAGTTAATTTCAAGCTAGCATCCAGGTTTTGTGTTTCTAGCTCAGCTACTCTACTCCTAGCATCTTCAAGCGAGACCCTAACATCCTTTCTCATTTTCTTAGCCTCTCTAAGCACGTCATCACGATTATCAAGTAGTTTTCCTAGCTCCTCATTCTCCTAGCGCAAGAAGGAAAGCTCATCACGTACCTCATCCTCGGAGTCGGAGTCCGAGTCATCCTTTTGACTCTTCTTGCTGCCGGAGCTGTGTGCCATGCCGCAGAAGCCGTCTCGCGTGAAGCAGCTCAGTCCGCTGAGGTTCTTAGACCCCTGCTTGCTCTTGCACCGATCACCTTCATCTTCACTGCTACTCGAGCTCGAGGTAGAGTAGGCGGAGCTGGAGTCGACGTCGCTCGCTCCGACCATCGCTCGGGCCTTCTTGCCGTGGCCGTCCTTCTTCCTCGATCTTCGCTCGTCCTTGTTCTTATGCTTGTGCTTGTGATAGCGCCTCAACCGGTACTTGCTCTCCGTCCTCGACCGGTGCTTGTAGTTGTCCTTGTTCTCCATCTTCTTAGGCCAGTCGGCGACGAAGTGTCCTGGCTTGCCGCACTGAAAGCACATCCTCGTGTTCCTCCTTGTGTTCACCCGGTTCTCGTGCATCCTCTCGAACCTCCTGGTCAGCAGCGCCAGCTTGTCCTCTCCAAGCACGTCGAACTCCTCATCTGGAAAAGACATCAAGTTAGACAAAGAGTACTTCCTGATGGATGGGTTAGCATTAGACTTTGCACTTGAGCCAACAATGAGGGCGAGACTATGAGAGTCAGTCGAGCCCTCAAGCTTGGCTGTCACACCCCGGTCCACCTCAGCCGACTTGAGCTTCGAGAACAGCTAGTCTACCGTAAGAGTCTCATACTTCTCAGACTCTAGAATGGCCTCGACCTTTACGCCCCAAATAGTACGATCCAACGAGTGCAAGAGCTTCACAGCTCTGTCATGATCATCATATGGGAGCACGGCCACATTAGCCCTCATGTTGTTCACAATCACTGTGAACCACTGGAACATCTATCGATGGACTCACCGGGGAGATGAATGAAGTTCTCGTACTCTCTCCGGTAAGTCGCAAACAACCGAGCCTGAACCTGACGGTTTCCAGAGTGAGAATTCCTCAATGTTTCCCAAATCCTACAAGCCAAGTACTCTATCTGAACCCGATCCAATTCAGACTGACACAGAGCACAAAACAAGTAGTCGACCACCTTGTTGTTGGCGTCGTGCATGTCCCTCGATCCTGGAGCAAGGAAGTTCACAGGATGAACATAAGCTATGTTCACCGTGACATCCCAAAGGATCTGACCCTTGCTATGGAAGAACGCAACCATCCGCCTCTGCCACATCTGGTAGTTCTTTCCATCGAAGTGCGGAGGACCCGATCCCCGTTCCTGGTACGCCATCTTTGGATCTTAGACTGGTTAGAGTCCCGAAAGACCCGTAACCGGCTATGATTCCACTTGAAGGACCGAACTGGCGACCAGAGAGTGGGGGAGTGAATGGGAGCTGATAAAAATTCTTCTCGAAGGAGATGACTTCTCCAACAAGATGAACTCAGTCGGATACCCAAAATCACACGCTCCATACTCAACCTTCCGTTTGCCAAAACCACGTAGCCACTGAAGTGCTACTGGTCCTAGGAACAAACACTACCTACAGCCACAGCTCCTACACATACACGGCAGCGGAAACAACTCGGAAGTCGTCTGGCCAGCAGGGGTAGTTTAACTGGGTTATGGGGGTGGTTAGACCTCCTGCTCCTGGGCAGCCAAGAAAACCTCCGAAACACCTCTTCCGAGTTCCAAAACTCTCCACAGTTTCACCCACTGGATCCTCTGGTCAAGGCAGAGCTAGCTACCAGAGAATCTTGGCAAAAACCAAAACTTCAACCAAGGGCCTAGGGGCGGTTAGACCGGCTACCAGGGGCAGTCTAACCTCCTGTACCCAGCAACGAACTCAAGCCAAAAACTCCTAGCAAACAACACCGAAACTAGCCAAGATTTCACCAGAACGCTCCCCTGATCAAGGCGAACGAACTCACAGAGAAAGATCTGGCAAAATCAAACTTTCCACCTGGGAGACCTAGGGCGGTTAGACCGCCCCCCAATGGTGGTTAGACCGCCTCTCCCAGAAAACTGGCCGCAGGTCAACCCTCAATTTCCCATTGCCCGATCTCCCGATTCACCCCGCGGATTGCAGCAAAACTTCGGGGATACCTGGGTTACCTCCTGGGCAACCTCTCCACAAAATGAATTGCACCGAAATGCTCTCAATCAAAGGGAATCGCGGATCTTGGCCCTCTAGGTCATGAACTCGAGGAACTCGAAAAACCACCAAATCGAGGTCGATTCAAGGGAGTTCTTAGGGCAAAGTCACCAACCAACAAGGCACAAGGTCCTCATACGTGACACCTAAGAAGAATCCTGCAAGAAATCACCCTCAAAACTCCGCCACAAAAATCACAAGAAAGAGCTCCGAAAATCACCAAAAAGACAAACGGGAGAGGCAACACAAGGCCTTGAGGAACCACACCGAATCATCTATACATACCATGAAGGTTCATACAAGGTCTAGCTTGTCACTCGGTCATCCATCCCTCTCTCAAGATCTCACCATGAAGGTCTCAAGCTAGTCCTAGAAAATCCTAAGGAAAATAGGAAGGGAAAATAGCAAAGGGAAATGAGCTATGGTTCCAAGAGTTGGCTGCCATCCCACAACTCAAGTGTTTATATGGGGGCAACCAAAAGACTAAACTACCCTTACTAGCAACTAGGGATACAAGCCCCTCAAGGGCAATTTTGGAAGTCTTCAGTTCAGCACAATCGGACGGATGTGCATCCACCGCAAGCCTGCGTAGCACCAACGCAACTCTTGCGATAATGTCGTGTGTCCTCCGCTTTGAAGCTTCTCGGTGGCTACGACCCGGGCGGTCAGACCGCCCCTCCTGGGTGGTTGAACCGGCCTGGGTGGCCGCACTCCCTCGTCGAGTCTTCAGCCTCGATTTTGTGGCTCAACCGAGTAACCTAGTGGTTTTGTGGTGAACCACTGCAAACCCTGCAGACTTGGTGTAGCCTCCGCCTATCTCCACTCATGACTCGGCTCCCACGTTGTCCCGGCTCGACCTTTGCTACGAGGCTCAACCAATAAACCGTCCACGACTTCGTCGTGCTGTTCTTGCCACCATGCGACCCGCACTTGTCCCCGCTGGCCACCGGGTCCCTTGAACCAAGCCTACTTGTCTGCTCCACACCTGGAGGCCTCACCGGCGTCGACCTTTTGCGCTTGTTCTTCACCAGCACCAGCACCAATCAAGCCGCAACCTGCACCTACAATACTTAGCCAAGATTCAGTCCACACAATGCTGTCAATCCACCGATCCTCGAACCACACAAGCTCAACCAATATACCATACACAACTTCATCTTGCTATTCTTGCCACCATGCAGCCCGCACTTGATCTCGCTGGACACCGGGTCCCTCGAACCAAGCCTACTTGTCTCTCTACATCTAGAGGCCCACTGGCGTAGACCTTTCGTGCTTGTTCTTCACCTGCACCAATACCAATACTTAGCCTCCACGCAAGCCTTGTGATTATGTCGCGTGTCCTCCGCTTTGAAGCTTCTCGCTGCGACCCAAGCGGTCAGACCACCCCACCTGGGTGGTTAGACCAGCCTGGGTGGCCGCCCCTTCCTCGTCGAGCCTCTGGTCTCGTTTTTGTGCCTCAGTTGTTTTGTGGCCAAACTACTGCAAACCCTGCAGACTTGGTGCAACCTCCAAGCCAATCACACTCATAACTTGGCCGCCACGGTCATCCCGGCTCGGTCTTGGCTAAGGAACCAAGTGGTTTTGTGGTGAACCACTGCAAACCCCGCGTGCAGACTTCGACCGTTAGATGCTACCCTGCGCCGGCTCCATGTTCCCGACTTCGTCTTACTCTTCTTGCCACCATGCGGCCCACACTTGATCCTGTCGGCCATCAGGTCCCTCGAACCAAGCCTACTTGTCTCTCCACACCTTGGAGGCCACACATGCATAGACCTTTCGCGCTTGTTCTTAACCTTCACAAATGCAAATCAAGCCTCAACCTGCACAGGCAATACTAGGCCAAGTGTCAGTCCACACCATGTTGTCCTTTACTCATCACTAAGGAGCGACCATCCACCCGCCCTCAGATGCACTAAGGTCCTCACTTTGGTCCAAGGCATTTCCTATCAGCTGTCGGTGTTGTCTCACCAGGAGCCTTGGATGTACCTACGGCTTTCTCATCGACAAATTTGTCAGAATTATTTGTGGCATGACTTTAGGCTCCTGCTTTGGCATCATTGTTATTGCTTCCTGCAGTATCCTTCGAAGGGGCATTGCTAGCACTCTTGGTTGTTGGTGCAACTTGTTTTTCAGTGGCATGACTCCAGGCTCCTACTTTGGCATCATTGTTATTGCCTTCTACAACATCCTTCGAAGGGGGCATTTCCAACAGTCTTTGGTGTATCTTGCGGTTGTGGGGATGGATGTTTTGGAGGAGGAGGAGGAGGAGGTGGGGATGAACCATGTGGGGAAGGAATCTATCATGTAGTATATGAACTAGAAAGAATCTGTCGGATAGTTTTTGAACTAGATTTTAGAATTGGTGCTCCTTTGATGATAATGTGACACCTCTTCCACTGTATCCTTTGGTATAGAGCTTCTCCAAGCTTCACCACTATTGCCATATCTTAACGTCGCTACTGACTTTATGTTCTCCTAGCAACGACACCAGAAATGACAGTGGTAATCCTAACGATCACAAACGAATCCGCAAGTGCATAGATAATCTACTGTAGCATTTCCCCATCAGAGTATTCCAAAGTGTATCGAATGCAAGGAAGGCGAGGTAGGATAACAAGACTTATACTATTGCAATGAATATAGATCATGGATAGAAGTAGATGTAACAATCAAATACAGGGGTAAGGATAATGATATGGTAAGGGGTAGTGTGACACATAATGCTTACTCTTAGGGGACACTATTTCATAGGGAGCAACATACGAGTTAGTTATAGGTTCTAATGTACTATACATACAAAGGTCAGCGTTACAAGGGAGGTTACACGAACGTTGCTTGAAACATCAGTCCAGCAGCTAGGTACTATGGGAAATAGCCCCTGTGCTAGTTTTATACAGCAAGTCACTTGCTACTTTCTGAACTCCTATAGCAACATCCGAACATGGAGCAATACAAAGGGTCCAATGGCTGTCACTACCGCAGCTGACCTCTATCTAAACGTGGGATGAGCTCGTAACCAACACAACTGTCCAACTCAAGCACCATGCTTGCATTGTCAACTAGACCCTGACCCACCTAGGCTATTGTGACCCAGGTCAGAGGCCACCAGATAACTGGTGTCACACCCGAATTTGAAGGGCAAACTCGAATGCATAGTTTACATGTGCACCAGGATCAAGTTACACACACGTAATGACTCAGTGAATACCAAATATAGTGCCAAAGCGTAAAAGAGAGTATTATAACCAGTACATGACCGATCGTCTCATGAACGAAACCTCAGATCGTAAAACTAGCAGCGGATCTTCAAAGGGAACTCCACAGGCAGTCGACTGGTGGCACGTACGCCTAGAACTCCTCAAAAACCTCCCAGCCAGAGCAGCAATCCGGAAGGTGTAGATGCAATATAAATAAACAACAAGCGTGAGCACATGCGTACTCAGCAAGGGGAGAAACATATATAACATGCAAAGGCTTTATAAAGTGGGAGGCTGACGCACTATAAGCAGTTAGAACTTTTAGTTGGTCAAGTTTTATTAAGCCGCTACTTACTAGCAAATCTAAGTTTATAACATCCCATAACTAATATAGATTATTGACAACATAAATAAGATATCAACAATTTATTCTCCATCTTCAAGTAATTTAATCATGTGAGGGTCCAGGCCGATCTTGACCGTGAGGATGGCTAACCGGTTAGTTTTACACTCTGCAGAGGTTGTACACTTTCACCACAAGTCATGTAAAAGTTCAGAGGAACTTTGGACCCAACCATGCTGTGCAAAAGTAGGCACAATACCACACTTCCTAGGTGTGATTGCATAGGGACGCTACGAGGCCTTTACAAAGACTTCCCTAGTGTGTTCCAGTGCACGAGGTTTCGCGAGTCATGCCCCCCTAAATCACCAGTCCGACACTAGAGTCCTCTAATTAGTTGGCCAAGACAGAGCCATATGTCTTGTGGTTACACTGTTTTCCTGGGTGGTCGCTCCATGTTCCGATTAACAATTATGGTCTTGTATTAAATCATCACATATCACATAGGAAAAAAGAGTAAAAGTAAACATGTTGTCATTACCATCCCAGTTGAGCAACTAAGCATCCTCTACCATCAAAATTAGTTATCAACCTGGTTGCAAGGTAGTGGTCAAACAAAAACTAGGCATCGTCCTTAATAGGTACCCAACATATTAATGCAAGGCAATAAATAAATAAAGTGATTAAATGCATGTTATATAGGTGTAAATAAAGGACACTTGCCTTCCTCACAATCCCGCTGCTGCTCAGAGTCTTCAATCTCTTGTTCGTCGAATTCTTCGAACGACACGTTCTCTACGCATCACACATTCACATGCAAAGAACCACACAATAAAATAAGAAACACTTCACCAATCATATCAAACAGAACCAAAAGCTGTACTAAACTAATCTACTCGTCGAGACGAACACATGGATATAAAGAACACTAAAAACGGAGCTAAAACGCAAAAGATATGAGCTATACAAGGTCTAGGGGCTAAACTGCACAGAAACTAGACTTCCAGGGGTCTAACTGCGAAAAACTGGACTAAAACCTAATTACTTTTAAACTGCAAGGGACCTCGGGTGCAAAAACAAAAGCTTTCGGGGCTCTTTTGCAAAACAGGTGGGGCTGACCGGCGGTTGACCGGTACGCCGGCGGTTAGACTCAATCTGGGCCGTTGGATTTAGATCAGACGGATGCGAACAACGGCTGGTGACAGGACGGCGGCGCGCGGCGGCGACGGGCGGCGAACCTCGCTGGCACTATTCAAAAAACGAACATCCGGCCACTAATCAACACGCAGTTTGTCCTGGGATGTAGAGAACGACGTGGCGAACTCACCCCGGGCACTGGGTACGGCGGAGTGCGGCGCAAGGCTCAGAGAGGCGGAAGCTCACGGTGGTGCCAACTCCGGCGAGCGTTTGCGGGCGATGCGGGTCACGAGGACGTCCACAAGCGGCACGTGTAGCTCCCTCACCTCCACGTGAAGGTCCAAAGCTCTTCAACGTCAACAGGGAGGCGGCGCAGGCGGAGATCGACGGCGGCGCCCTTGGCTAGGGTTTGGAGGGCGGGCGGAGGCTCTGGATGACGGCTAGGGTTTGGGGGAAAGGGGGCTTCGGGTGCGGCGGCACCCAAAATAGGAGATGGAGACGGCCTCGGTGTGTGGGCCCAAGGCTAGGGACGCGGCGCGGCGTAGGATCGAGTTTGGTCGGACTCAAGCTCGGGCTCGGGCGTGACGCGAGGAGAGGGATGACGCGCGAGACCTGCGTGGCAGCGACTGTGGAAGAGGGGAGGCGGAGCGGGCCGTCTTGGGCTGATAGCTGCTGATTGGACTGAAGTGGAGGGGTGTCGGGTGCACAACGAAAGGAAGTCCGAGGACCTAGGCCAGACTTTGCGCGACGGGCCGAACAAAAGAGAAAAGAAAGGGGGAGAGAGGAAGAGAAAAGCTTTGGTATTTTTTTTTGAAAAAGATTCAAACAAAGAATTCAAAGTCAAATTTGAATCCAAGCAAACAAAAGTAATGCTCCAACATGAATGTAACAATAAACTCCTATAGTTTATTAATTTAATTAAGAAAATAATTAAATGCCTAGGAAAATTAAATAAAACCTTAAAAAATCCTTAAACAAGCATTGTTGCTAAGCAAAATTTTATTAAAAGCAATAATTGAGATTTAGGGTGTTACAAATCCTACCCCCTTAAGATGAATCTCGTCCTCGAGATTCGGATGGATCAGCAAAGAGATGGGGATAATCTTCCTTCACTTCATCCTCTCTTTCCCATGTTGCCTCATCCTCTGCATGATTACTCCATTGCACCTTGCACATTTTAATAACCTGATTCCTCGTAACCCGTGTCAAAGTATTCAAGATCCTGATCGGTCGTTCATCAATGGTGAGATCTTCCTTAACATCCAATCCATATATAGATAGTGGCTCTTTATCATGAGGTTTGAGACCCTTTTTCAACTGAGAGGTATGAAACACATCATGCACATCAAAAAGCTGATTTGGTAACTCCATCCTGTACGCTACCTTTCCCACCCTTTCCAAGATCTGGAAGGGTCCGATAAAGCGAGGTGATAACTTTCCCTTCACTTTAAACCTGCACAATCCCCTGATGGGTGACACTCTCAAGTACACATAATCACCTTCCTGGAAAGCTACATCTCTTCTTTTCCCGTCTGCACAACTTTTCTGCCTGGATTGAGCGATCCTCAAGATTTCCCTTACAATCTGAACTTGCCTCTCTGCCTCCTTAATGATATCAGTTCCAATCAACTGACTCTCTCCTGTTTGGCTCCAATACAAAGGAGTTCTACACTTCCTCCCATACAATGACTCGAAGGGTGCCATCTTCAGACTAGCCTGATAGCTGTTGTTATAAGAGAACTCAGCATAAAGCAAACTCTTATCCCAGCTACCTCCATTCTTAAGAGCACAAGCTCTCAACATGTCCTCCAGTATTTGGTTTGTCCTCTCAGTCTGTTCATCGGTCTGCGGGTGATAGGCTGAGCTGAAATTCAACTTTGTACCCATGGATTCATGAAGCTTCTCCCAAAAGCGAGATGTGAACTGAGTACCTCTGTCAGACTCAGCATAAAGCAAACTCTTATCCCAGCTACCTCCATTCTTAAGAGCACAAGCTCTCAAGATGTCCTCCAGTATTTGGTTTGTCCTCTTAGTCTGTTCATCGGTCTGCGGGTGATAGGCTGAGCTGAAATTCAACTTTGTACCCATGGATTCATGAAGCTTCTCCCAAAAGCGAGATGTGAACTGAGTACCTCTGTCAGACACTATCTTCTTAGGTACACCATGCAAACACACAATCCGAGACATATACAATTCTGCCAATCTTGCACCTGAATGAGTAGTCTTAACAGGAATGAAGTGAGCTACACTACAAGAGGAAGGGGTATTAACGACGGGATATGTGGTCGTTAAAAGTCTTGTTATGGTCGTTAGAAGTTTTTAACGACCACAAAAGTGTGGTCGTTCATGGTCGTTGAAGGTTCCGTCGTTAAAAGTATTAACGACCACATACATTTTCATGTCGTTATCTTTATAACGATAGGACAATGTGTGGTCGTTGATTATCTATCATCAACGACCACATTTCTAGTAATAACGACAACAAATTTCATCGTTAATATTATTATACCACGTTGCATTAGGCATTGGTGGCCACTTTTTAACAATAATGCCGTTAACAATATTTTAACATATTCTACATTGCATTTTATGACAACTTCCATAGCAGTTACAGCCACACTTTAATGCCTAAATTTGTATCATTGGCTACTTTTAGAGTTAAAGACCACTTTCACAGCATCAACCACCACTATGCACCATAAGTCCACAACCATGTATTTTAACAGCTGGAGTGCAGCAACAAATATTTGAACACCACAGTGCTTCAAGATGTTTCTTTGCACCAAAGAAAAAATAATATATCCAACAATCGCAATTAATATAGACTAACTTAAACCCAATTCTGAGGAAAAAACATAGACTATGCTTGAAGGCACGCGTGAACTGAAGGCCTCCAGATCAACCATTATATTTATCTTGTCATGCTTATCTTCTCCATCCTCGTTCATCCCTAGTTCCCTACATTAGGCAAATTCATATCAGCACCCAAACAAATAAAGAAAACAAAGAATATATGATCTTTTTGATTTATGATGGAGGTACTTAGTTCTTGTGAATGGTGGACCCAATCATACCATCGATCGAGATGTGAAAAAAACACTAAAATACAGTCAACTAGTTAGTCCTCAAACTGAAATGTAGGAGCTACCTTACTTGCATTATCACGATGGAAACTTACCAGCAAACAATACTAAACCAAATGTTCTCAATGGGAACAAATACTGGCAGCTCCCTCCTATTGATCTCAATTCGGGCTTTGCAATCTGTCTTGAAAAATAAAATTTGAGATTTCAACATGTAGTAAGAAAAAATAATAAATAAGTTATTATCCTGGTACAGAAATCTCATCTAAAGGAATTTGTGGCTGTACTGCCGCACTACATCCAACCACATGAATGCAGTTATATATAGAACCTATAACAAAAAGAGTCAAGTATATAAAAGTACTACAAGTTCAAGTGCTGCTAGATGAATTAAAATAAAATAGCTGTCGAACACGTAGAGATAATCATATTTTGCCTATCCAAATTCTAGACAGATCGCACGGAGTTGATTAAAGTAACAGGATAGGATACGGAGTACATACATATCACCTCATTATATTACCATGTATGGCCGCGCACTGCCGTCGGGGGTGGCCGCAAGGCGCAAGTGCGCAACCGAGGATCCACCGGTCTGCCGATCCACTAGCCCCAGACACCGCTGCGGCAACCGTGACGAAGGCCATCGAGGTGGGGAAATAAAAAATCAGTTTTAGTTTCTCAGGATACCCGACTGTTTCAAGAAAACAATAGATCGTTTCTCAGGAAGAATTAGGGATTAGCGCATACCGTTGCTGGTAGAAGCAACTACATCCATCGAAGATCACGGAATTGCAGTGGGAGTCATCGATGCCGATCTGGTGCTCGTGGCGTTCAATTGCCCGCATGCGCAGTTGAGACCGTGGTTGCCGGAGTCAATCTGGCCGCTGGACAGCAAGCCGGAGTTGTACTTCATGGTGATGTTTGTAGCGGCAGAGCAGGGGAAGATGGGAGGCCGCCCTGGTGAATATCATCCCGAAGCCAGATGAGAATGGAACGAGACGGCGGAGCGCACTAGGTAGGGACGAGAACAGGCCTTGTCAGGGGCAACGACCGGTCTGATCTAATCTACTATTCGTCAGTTACCATGCTCCAAGGATCGATTTGTAATCTGCAGAAAATTAACGACCGCAAAATAAAAAGAATTGCGACCACCAGTCATGTGGTCGTCGGATGACACAATTTTCTCTTGGAACGACTGAGAACAAACATCAACGACAACAAATCCTCAGGGGTCGTTAAGGTATGGTCGTTAATCCTCGGTATTCTAGTAGTGCTACTTTAGTCAATCGATCTACTATTACCCATATGGATTCATACTCAGTTGGTGTTTGTGGCAACCCCACTATGAAATACATGCCTATCTCTTCCTACTTCCACTTTGACACCTTCAACAGCTGAAGCAATAGTGCTGGCCTCTGGTGTTCAGCTTTGACTTTATGGCACGTGTCACACAGTTCTACATGAGCGGCCACATCTCTCTTCATCCCATACCACCAATACCTTTGCTTGAGATCCTGGTACATCTTAGTACTGCCTGGGTGAATGGAATAAGCTGAATCATGAGCCTCTCTCAAGATGGTCTTTCGAAGTTCTCTGACATCAGGCACGCAGATCCTATTCTTGAACCATATCGTTCCCTGATCATCCTCAGTGAAGTCTGGGGCCTTGCCCCTCTCCATGGTCTCCCTGGTCTCTCTAATCTCAATATCCTCCAATGCCCCTTGCGTATCTGCTGCTCCAGAGTAGACTCTACCTCCAAGGTAACTCCCCCAGTATGAACAACCATCCCCATATTGAGCTTCTCAAACTCCTTCATCAACTCTTCAAGCAACTGGAATGCTAACGTCATGTTGGCCTATCCCTTCCGAGTCAAAGCATCTGCAACCAGATTCACCTTCCCAGGATGATATTGTATCTCCAGATCGTAATCCCTGATCAGCTCCAACCAACGACGATGTCTCAGATTTAAATCCTTCTGAGTGAAAATGTACTTTAGACTCTTGTGATCAGTGTAAATTTGACACTTGGTTCCCATAATATAGTGCCTCCAAATCTTCAAAGCATGAACTACTGCTGCTAACTCCAGATCATGTGTTGGATAATTTAGCTCATGTTTCCTCAACTGTCGAGATGCATAGGCTATAACATGACCTTCCTGCATAAGCACACAACCTAAGCCCTGTCGAAACGCATCACAATAAATATCAAAACGCTTCTGCAGATCCGGCATCACTAGAACTGCAGCTGAAGTCAACCTCTTCTTCAATTCTTCAAAACTAGCTTGACAAGCAGCAGTCCACTTGAACTCTTTATCCTTCTCTAATAGGGATGTAAGAGGCTTCGCTATTTTATAGAATCCTTCAATGAACCGACGATAATATCCTGCAAGGCCAAGGAAACTCCTGATCTCCTTGACTGTCTGTGGCGGTTCCCACTTCAGCACATCACTAACCTTCCCTAGATCAACTGAAATACCTCCATCAGTGATGATATGCCCCAGGAAAGAGACTTCCTTCAACTAGAAATCGCACTTGCTAAATTTAGCATACAACTGATGCTCTCTCAGCTTCTGCAACACAAGCCTCAGATGTTCCTCATGCTCCTCTTCATTCTTGGAATATATCAAGATATCATCAATGAACACCATAACGAACTTATCCAAATACTCCAGAAACACTTTGTTCATCAGATACATGAAGTAGGCAGGTGCATTAGTCAATCTGAAAGACATGACTGTGTACTCATAAAGCCTATACCTAGTGGTGAATGCAGTTTTAGGAATATCCGACCACCTGATCTTCATCTGATGATAACCAGAGCGCAAATCAATCTTGGAGAACACTTTGGCACCTCTCATCTGATCAAATAAATCCTCAATGCGGGGCAATGGATACTTGTTCTTGATAGTAACCTCATTAAGCAAACGATAATCCACACACATCCTTTAAGTACCATCCTTCTTCTCTACAAAGATAACTGGTGCCCCCCATGGTGAAGAACTAGGACGAATAAATCCTTTTTCCAACAATTCCTTAATCTGTTTCTTAAGTTCTATCAGTTGAGCACTGGACATTCTATATGGACGCTTAGAAATAGGAGCAGTGCCAGGTAAAAGATCAATAACAAACTCCACTTCTCGGACAGGTGGCATGCCTGGCAGGTCATCTGGGAATACATCTGGAAACTCACAGACCACTCTAATTTCATCTAAGGAAGTAACCTTCACCTGATAAACCACACAGTGTGTTTCTGATGGTGGTGTAGACACATACTCGATCCTTTCCCCTTGTGGACTTGAAAGCAACACTGATCCTTGAGCAGACTGAACAACTCCTTCAAATGCACTCAGCCACCCAAATCCAAGGGTGACATCTATGTCGGTCGATTCCAATACCAGAAGATCAGCTGGAAAATCCACCCCATTAATATTTATGTTGGCTCTTGGGCATATGGGCTTCGCCTTCAATGCTTTTACAGGGAAATCAATGGACATGGGTCGTCTCAAAGGGACTGTAATTAGCCCTTTGTTTGCAATATAATGTTTACTAACAAAAGCATGTGACGCACCAGAATCAAAGAGAGCTGTTGCTGGAGTAGAATTAACTAGTAATGTTCCTAGCACCACATCTGTAGAACTTCGAGCACTATCAATTGTCATGTGGTTGACCTTGCCTTGCTCATAGGTTTATTGTAGGCACTTTCCTGAAATAGGGACCTGATTGCCATTACTGAGCAGAGTTTGCACCTGAGCTTCCTGTTGGTCATTCTTACCCCATAGTTGTTGGAGCTTCTTTGGGCACTGTCTAATTAAGTGACCCTCTTGCTTTCAACAGAAGCAAACCTTCTTAGTTGGAGTTCTCGGTTCAGTCAATATCACTTGGGGAGTCATTGATACTTCCTGCTCTGGGGCTTGTATATAAGGATGATGTTCCTGAACCTTGGGCGTTTCTAGGTGATCCTGCCAAGAGTTACCGTGTTACTCCATCGGGCAACCTTGTATCCAAGGCTGCTGAATAAAACAGGGGTGATTGTTGCTACTAAGCTGGAGTTGGGAGTTGAACTTCCTCTTCTTCTCTTGTAGCTCGTGACGCTTATTCTCCAGAAGATATGTCTTGTCCACTAACTGGCTGAAAGTGGAGAATGTATGTGCCACCAACTGATACTAAATAGGTCCATCTAAACCATCTAGAAAGTGATGTTGCTTCTTCTCATCAGTAGATACCTCTTCTGGCGCATAACGGGACAACTGGATGAACTTATCTTGATACTCCATCACAGACATCCCTTCTTGTTTAAGACTAAGAAACTCTTTCTTCTTGAGCTTAATCGCACTGGATGGAATATGGTACGCACTGAAGCTAGTCTTAAATTCTGGCCAAGTGATGGTAGAAGGGTCTGCATGAGCACTTGTATAGGATCCCACCAATTAGCAGCGGATCCCTGAAGGCGTCCTGAAGCATATAAGACTTTCTCCCTGTCAGTGCACTGAGTAATGGTGAGGATCTTCTCTATGGCTTTCAGCCAATCATCAGCCTCAAGTGGATTAACAGCGTGAGAGAATGTTGGGGGATCATACCTCATGAATTCCTGATGATTGTCCTTTGGTGGTTGATTCTGGTTCATCTGATCTTGCATAGTTGCCATTCTATTGGACATGTCTTGGAAAAGCTGCATCTGTGCTGCGAGAAACTACTGCATGACTGGATCCATCTGAGTCTGCTGCTGACTAGTGCTTGAGCTATTGCTTTTCCTCTAACGGGGCAATGTGGGTTGATCAGCTCCTGATCCAAACCTGGTGTTCACCATCCAAGTGTTAGGAACGTGAGATTTAGATATTTGTACAAGCAAAAGATGGCTCAAAAAGATAAGGCAAGTTGAAGTTTAATTATGGCAGATTCTGGATGCTCCACTAATTCATATGTACCTCCTAGAGTACGTATCCAATGTTGCTGCATTTTTTATACAAATTAGTCCACAAAATTCTGGAACTAACCGAACTGGTTTCATGTCGATCGGAGTTTTGTAGCTTGAGATATAACTAAAACACTACTGCTGTATCAGAAAGCTGCGCGAAAAGATTTTGTACCAACAGATTTGTTTGAGAGATAAAGAAAGATAGATAAAGGTCTAGGATTATTCAAGGTTAAAGTGGATTGAGAAAGAATTAAACCCCAACTAAGCAAACTCACTAATAAAATCGATGTCATTGTGGTCATTACTCCACAACACACCACACTCAAAACAAAGATCCAAATCAAGCATTTATCATAAAATCAAGCATGCAAACACACTTCTAAACTTCTCGGACGTTCGCATCTATCGGTTATACTAGGAATGAACTTAAGACTCCTATATCCTATCAAAGAAGATCTTTGGGATGAACATGGGGTCATTGGATCACTGAGAACTGTGATGAACGCGAGTAGGGTAAAGATAGAGAAAGATTAGAGGGAGTAAAGCAGATGCTAAAGATTCCTTAAAGCAAGAACAAGTAAGCATAGAGTGAATAGATTAGCCAAGACTGGATAGAGAAAAAGTAGAATATCAAGGATATGTATATATTAAAATAGAATTTTAAAGCATAGCATGAAGTGAGAATGGCTTCTAAGATATTATAATCCTTAAATTCGACTATTTTCTAACTAGGATAACATCCTGCAGTCAACACGGCTCTGGTACCACTTTGTCACACCCAAATTTGAAGGGCAAACTCGAATGCATAGTTTACATGTGTGCCAGGATCAAGTTACACACACGTAATGACTCAGTGAATACCAAATACAGTGCCAAAGCATAAAAGAGAGTATTATAACCAGTACATGACCAATCGTCTCAAAAACGAACCCTCAGAGCGTAAAACTAGCAGCGGATCTTCAAAGGGAACTCCACAGGCAGTCGACTGGTGGCATGTACGCCTAGAACTCCTCAACAACCTCCCAGCCTGAGCAGCAATCCCGATGGTGTAGATGCAATATAAATAAACAACAAGCGTGAGCACATACCTTACTCAGCAAGGGGAGAAACATATATAACATGCAAAGGCTTTATAAAGTGGGAGGCTGACACGCTATAAGCAGTTAGAACTTTTAGTTGGTCAAGTTTTATTAAGCCGCTACTTACTAGCAAATGTAAGTTTATACCATCCCACAATTAATATAGATCATCGACAACATAAATAAGATATCAACAATTTATTCTCCATCTTCAAGTAATTTAATCATGTGAGGGTCCAGGCCGCTCTTGACCGTGAGCACGGCTAACCGGTTAGTTTTACACTCTGCAGAGGTTGTACACTTTCACCACAAGTCGCGTAAAAGTTCAGAAGAACTTTGGACCCAACCATGCTGTGCAAAAGTAGGCACAATACCACACTTCCTAGGTGTGATTGCATAGGGACGCTACGAGGCCTTTACAAAGACTTCCCTAGTGTGTTCCAGTGCACGAGGTTCCGCGAGTCATGCCCCCCCTAAATCACCAGTCCAACACTAGAGTCCTCTAATTAGTTGGCCAAGACAGAGCCATATGTCTTGTGGTTGCACTATTTTCCTGGGTGGTCGCTCCATGTTCCGATTAACAATTATGGTCTTGTATTAAAACATCACATATCACATAGGAACATAGAGTAAATGTCACACCCTGAAATTTCCAATTTCAGGATGTGAATAGAGAGAATAATTAAATAACAATTTTCTCATAATTTTAAAACTTTTCCAACATTTATTTTCTTTACAGGAAATATAGTATACGAAAAATCCTTGTTTGATTTCCTGAATCAAATAAAAAGTTGTGAGTGTTGCATTCATGCCGATGCATCTTGGTGCTTTTTGAGTGCTAAAGGTTTCAAAAATGCACTTAGGTGCTGACCTAACCCTTCTGGGAATTTTCCGGATTTTTCTGGAATTTATTCTCACTTTCCTTGAGATATTTCTATTTATTAGAAGGCTCTAAAATCTTTTTCATGAGCTCTAAATATTTTATATGGATTGTTCATGTCCCAATATATCTCTGGGAATTTTCCTGGAATTTTTGGGATTTCCAGAATATTTTTCGTGGCTTTAATGAATTATCTAGCTATTTCTAGATTATTCTTTTCACGAAAATATTTCCTGAAAATAAAAAGAAACCTTTTTCTTCTCTCTCCTTCTTTTTCTTTTGGCCCATCAAGCCTTTCAGCCCAGTCGCCCGAAGTCTGGCGGTCGCCCCTCAGCTCTCCTCCCGCAGCCGCCCAACACCCTCGGCCGGCCTGCTTCACCACATGCTCAGCCCGTCGGCTGAAGTCCGCCTGTGCCCCCTCATCTCATCTGCTCGTCCGCTTTTTCAACCGCAATCCCCGCAGCCCAGCGCAGCTTTTGGCCCAGCGCAGCCCGACCTGCCTCCTTCCTCTCACGATCCTTAACGAGCGGGTCCCGCCCGTCATCCCCTACCTTCGTCGTGCCCCAGCCGGACACGAGCCCAAGCTCGAGTCCCGACCGCCTCCACGTCCTCCTCCGTCTTGGCCCGCACGCCAAGAAGGCCTCCCCTGGCCTATTTAAAGTGCGCCGCCCGAAGCCTCGCGTGGTCTAGCTTCTTCCTCGCCCAGCCCTGCGCCGCCGCCGCGCCACCGAAGCTACAGGACGAGCAGAGCACCGTCGCGCCGATTCGTCGCCGTCGTCCTTCCCCGAAGCAAGCCGACGCCGCCTTGAGCTCCGCGACGACGAGCCACGTCCGTTGAGCATCTTTCCGTCGCCGGAGCTGCACCGGGGCACCGCCACCACCTAGGACCGCCACCGGCCGCCCAAATCCACCGCCGTCGAGCCGCTCTCGTACATCCCCTCCGCCGGTGAGCCGCTCCACTCGACCGCCTTGATCTCCTCTTCCTTTTCCACGACTCATCCGAGCTTGTAGGCCACTGGCGCACCTACGCCATCGCAAAGTCCGGCCGCCCCGAGCTCGACCACCGGCGCCGTCCACCCCGAAATCCGGCCGTCTCCGTCGCACTCCGTTGCCGGTGAGCACACCTACGAATTCCTCTCGTCCTCCTCTATCTTTTTCGCACCCTAGCCGAGTCCCTAGAGGTCCCTGTCACCGGTGATTTGAACCCCCAGACCCGCCGTGCGCCTCTGTCCAGAGGTAGGAGAAGGAGTTGGCGGTTTTGCAGATGGACCCCTGTCCTTCCTAGTAACCTTTGGATCTTTTCATGTTTCTTGCAAGCCTTGCAGAAAACACCCTAGATCTTTCAGATCATCACAACCAGATCCAACCAGAGGCTTTTTGCAGATCTAATTCCAACCTTTTATCTTTTCACGGGCACTATTTGTTGTGTCTCGGGATTCTTGTTTGCTAGCCCCTATATCTATAGTTAATCGCAGATAGGTCCCTGCAGCCTTGTTTAATCCATATCTTCCATGTTTTACCTCCGTTTTAATCTGTTCAAGTTGCGTTAGGTTCATAACAATGTAAAGCACTCGTTAGTGGTGAGTTTCCATCATGTTTGTTTTCTGAAAATTAATTTGATATTAATTTTGATTAATGCTTAATTAATCATGTCTCGATTTTTCATAATCAATATTACTTTGATTAATGTTTATTTCACATGCTTTTGTAAATAAAATCTAATTAGATCTTTGTCTCGGTTTTTCGTAAACAAATATTAATTTGTTTAATAGTTAACTAATCTTTCCTAATTAAAAGTTGAGTAGGCTTTTACTCCGACTTTATAAATAAATGTTAATTTGATTAATACCAATGTAATGATGTTCTCAATAACAATATGATCCACTCGAATCATAAGTTACGTTTAGATGATTCATTTGGTTTAATTTTTTCTAAAGTAAATGTTTAATTGGTGTAATTTATACATGAATCTTTATAAATAAAACTTAACTAGGTTCTTTACTTCGGTCTTTGCAAATAAAATATAATGTTGCATTAATTCCATCTTAGGGTATTTTCTTTATGAAATATCCTTTACATACCTTTTTCTAATTAAAATAAACCTAGCTCATAGTCTTGCTCTCTCACATATGCAAATCATTCGTTAGGCGTTCTTTATCAGCTTTATCTCAGTATCTCTTTTGATCAAGTCTATCTGAATCTCTAAATCTTTCTAGTGTTAGCTCAAGCTCAAACCTTGTGCATCTAATCAGACCTTTCCCTTCTAAGCACGTTTTATGTGCTTTAGTGATCCATAGAATCGAACCTATCCTTTAGTGTGTTCTTTTGAAGCTTTTCTTTTGATTGGTGTATTATTCTTAGTTTGCTTGTTTGTATGCTTGTGCCGATGATTGATGCGCATAGAGTGAACGTGGTTCGAGAAGCTTTGAAGAGTTTGAAGTTGAAGACATTCTGAGCAACTACTCTTTGGTTAAAGGCAAGTGTGTCCTTGTGCTTTTGTCCTAATAACTATGTTTAATCACTTTGCATATGCTTTGCATTAATATTGATGGGTCCTATTAAGGTTTGCCTAGTTTTGATTATCATTCCTTGTCAACCTGGGTTTATCTTTATGTTGGGTAGCTATGCTTAGCTGCTATACTTGGGTTATGGTGGTCATAATGAACATTAATGATGAACTTGCTTTACTTCTATGCTATATATCTCTGGTTAATACAAGCTCACAATGTTTAATCGGAACATGGAGAACCACCCAGGAAAACCGTACAACCACAAGACATATGGCTCTGTCTTGGCCAAGTAATTAAAAACCTTGATGTTGTAGTGATCTTACCCGAAAGGGGCCAATGGGGAGGCGTTTTGGGGGTATAGACCTGCTCTAGCGGGGAGTTGGGTTTGTTCATTTATGGTGGGGTATTGACCCGCTAGGGAGCTTTATGCCCTGCTTCGACCTGAAACCTAGTGGGTTGCTGCGCATTAGAGAATCTTTGTAAAGGCCTCGTAGCATCCCTATGTAATCACACCTCGGTAGTGTGGTATGGTGCCTTGTAAACACCGCATGGTTGGGTCCAAAACTCTTCGGAGTTTTTACGCGACTTGTGGTGAAAGTGTACAACCTCTGCAGAGTGTAAAACAATTGATTAGCCGTGCTCACGGTCAAGAGCGGCCTGGACCCTCACATGATAATTGAACTTGAAGATGGACTTAAATCGTGGTTTCTGGTTATGTTAGCCATATGCTTATGGCGTATCTTATCTATCTCTTTATGTTAATTGTGGGTTGATATATACTTATATCTTAGTAATTTGGTGCTAATAAAATTTGACCAACTAAAATTGCTTAATGCAGTCAAACTGTCAGCCTTTCCTTGTTTAAGCCTTTGCATTCATTCTTTCCCCACACTTGCTGAGTACGACAAGTGCTCACCCTTGCTATAAAGAATGTTGCTCAGAAAGAGGAAGCTGCTATGAAGATGTTGCTGAGTTCTAGGCGTACGCAACCCCCAGTCGACTGCTTGTGGAGTTTGGTGCCTTCGTTTCCAAGATTAAGCGTAATACTCTGATAATCTTTCTTTTTCTTTACGTGATACTGTTTCTATATTCACTTATATGTCACTATATGCATGAAACTTGATCCTGACATGCATATAGATTTGCACTTGGTTTTTCTTTGGAAAAACAGGTGTGACAGAGTGGTATCGGATCTGTATCGACTGTAGGACGTAAGCCTAGTTAGCAATGGTCATTCCTTAAGGTTTCTTTTGATCTAAAATTCATCACTACCTTCCCTTTGAGCTCTGTGATGAATATTCTCACTCTTTGACCAATCTCTTCTTTCCCGTTCTTGAAAACTGAAAACTTTTCCACTTCTTTTCGTTTGCACATCCTGTTTTGCAAATGTTAAATCACTAATCCTTGTTTATATATACTCCTCTTGATCTTGCTTTCCATTCCCACTTGTTGCATGCAATGCATATCCTTGATATCGCTTGCCTATCTACTTTGAATATAGCTGTCAATTCCTATCCACATATCTTCCTCATTGAACTCTCCTTCTTTATGTAATTCTACTTTGGATTCCCCCTTGACTTTTGATTCCAAAGTGTCCTTTCTGATTAAATATCCTTAGATTATCAATGATCGGTGAAGCTATGCCCATGCTTAGGAGGATACCCTATGACTATTAACAACGTTTAGCATCGCTCCTTTGACTATCTTGATTGGTGGAATTCAGTGCTTGCATGATGATACTTGGTTTTATGACATTGCTTGTGTTGGTTCTTTGTAGTGAGTGTTGGTGTATTGTGGGTTTTAAATTTGCAATAACATCAGTTGCCTAGTTTGGTTCTTTCGTTGTTCCTCCCATCTCCTTGACATCTTCCCCCTCTCTACAGGGTCAAATGAAGGATATCAGAAGAAATTGAAGCCCTCACCAATTGCCAACAAGCAAATGCTACTACCGCCTTCGCCATTTAGAAGTGAGCAAGTTGAAGAAAAGAAGACCTCACTCTACTTTCTTTCCCACCTTGTGCTTGCTATTATCCCATCTAGCTCACTCTGATGAAGACCCCAATGACCAAGACAAGATGAGGAATAAAGAATTCACACCGATCGACAAAAGAGGATGACCGCATACCTACCCCATCTCAATATTCTTGTTTATCTCCCTTCTTCTTGTTTCTTCTTTCTTCGAATCTCGGGACGAGATTCCTTTTAAGGGGGGTAGATTTGTCACACCCTGAAATTTCCAATTTCAGGATGTGAATAGAGAGAATAATTAAATAACATTTATTTTCTTTACAGGAAATATAGTATAGGAAAAATCCTTGTTTGATTTTCTGAATCAAATAAAAAGTTGTGAGTGTTGCATTCATACCGATGCATCTTGGTGCTTCTTGAGTGCTAAAGGTTTCAAAAATGCACTTAGGTGCTGACCTAACCCTTCTGGGAATTTTCCGGTTTTTTCTGGAATTTATTCTCACTTTTCTTGAGCTATTTCTATTTATTAGAAGGCTCTAAAATCTTTTTCATGAGCTCTAAATATTTTATTTGGATTGTTCATGTCCCAATATATCTCTGGGAATTTTCCTAGAATTTTTGGGATTTTCAAAATATTTTTCGTGACTTTAATGAATTATCTAGATATTTCTAGATTATTGTTTTCACGAAAATATTTTCTGAAAATAAAAAGAAATTTCTTCTCTCTCCTTCTTTTTCTTTTGTCCCATCAAGCCTTTCAGCCCAGTCGCCCGAAGTCTGGCGGTCGCCCCTCAGCTCTCCTCCCGCAGCCGCCCAACACCCTCGGCCGGCCTGCTTCGCCACATGCTCAGCCCGTCGGCTGAAGTCCGCCCGTGCCCCCTCATCTCATCTGCTTGTCCGCTTTTGCAACCGCAACCCCCGCAGCCCAACGCAGCTTTTGGCCCAACGCAGCCCGACCTGCCTCCTTCCTCTCACGGTCGCTGACGAGCGGGTCCCGCCTGTCATCCCCTACCTTCGTCGTGCCCCAGCCGGACACGAGCCCGAGCTCGAGTCCCGGCCGCCTCCACGTCCTCCTCCGTCTTGGCCCGCACGCCAAGAAGGCCTCCCCAGGAATATTTAAAGCGCGCCGCCCGAAGCCCCGCGTGGTCTAGCTTCTTCCTCGCCCAGCCCTGTGCCACCGCCGCGCAACCGGAGCTACAGGACGAGCAGAGCGCCGCCGCGCTGATTCGTCGTCGTTGAAGGACCGAAACTGGCGACCATAGAGGGGGGAGTGAATGAGAGCCGATTAAAATTCTTCTCGAAGGAGATGACTTCTCCAACAAGATGAACTCGGTCGGATACCCAAAATCACAATCTCCGCACGCAACCTTCCGTTTGCCAAAACCACATAGCCACTGGAGTGCTACTGGTCCTAGAAACAAACACTACCTGCAGCCACAACTCCTATGCACACACGGCAGCGGAAACTACTCGGAAGCCGCCTGCCTAGAGGGGGGCGGTTAGACCGGGTATGGGGGACGGTTAGACCGCCTCCACCTGGTAACCAAGAAATCCTCCGAAACACCTCTTCCGAGCTCCAAAACTCTCCACGGTTTCACCAGCAGGATCATCTGATCAAGGCCAAGCAAGCTACCAGAGAATCTTGGCGAAAACTAAAACTTCACCCGAGGGGCCTAGGGGCGGTTAGACCGGCTACCAGGGGCGGTCTAACCTCATGTACCCAGCAACGAACTCATGGCAAGAACTCCTAGCAAACTGTGCCGAAACAAACCAAGATTTCTCCAGAACGCTCCTCTGATCAAGGCGAACGAACTCACAGAGGAAAATCCGGCAAAACCAAAACTTGCACCTAGAAGGTCCAGGGCGGTTAGACCGCCCCCCTATGGCGGTTAGACCACCCCTCCCAGAAAACTTGGCCGCGGGTCAACCCTCAACTTCCCAACGCCCGATCTCCCGATTCACCCCACGGACTGCAGCGAGACTTCGGGAATACCTGGGTTACCTCTTGGGCAACCTCTCCACCAAAGGAATCGAACCGAAACGCTCGCAATCAAAGGGAATCGCGGATCTTGGCCCTCTAGGTCATGAACTCGAGCAACTCGAAAAACCACCAAATCGAGGTCGATTCAAGGGAGTTCTTGGGGCAAAGTCACCAGCCAAAGAGGTACAAGGTCCTCATACGTGACACCCAACAAGAATCCCACAAGAAATCACCCTCAAAACTCCGCCACGAAAATCACAAGAAAGAGCTCCGAAAATCACCAAAAAGGAAAACGGGAGAGGCAACACAAGGCCTTGAGGAACCACGCCGAATCATCTATACATACCATGAAGGTTCATACAAGGTCTAGCTTGCCACCCGGTCATCCATCCCTCTCTCTAGATCTCACATAAAGCACTCAAGCTAGTCCTAGAAAAAACTAGAGGAAAATACAAACGAAAATGACAAAGGAAAATGAGCTAGGATTCCAAGAGTTGGCTGCCATCCCACAACTCAAGTGTTTATATGGGGGCAACAAAAAGACTAAACTACCCTTACTAGATAACCAGGGATACATGCCCCTCAAGGGTGAATTCGGAAGTCTTTTGTTCAGCACCATCAGACGGATGCCCAGCGACCGCAAACTTGCTTAGCCTCGACGCAAGCCTTGCGATCCCGACGTGTGTCCTCCGCTTCGAAGTTCTCAGCAGCTGCGACCCGGGCGGTTAAACCGCCCCCTGGGCGGTTAGACCGGCACAGGCGGTCTGACCGCCCCTCCTGGGCGGTTGAACCGGCCTGGGTGGTCACACCTCCTCGTCGAGTCTTCGGCCTCGGTTTTGTGGCTCAACCGCGTAACCTAGTGGTTTTCTGGTGAACCACTGCAAACCCCGCGAACTCGGTGTAGCCTCCGCCAATCACCACTCATGACTCGGCTCCCACGTTGTCCCGGCTCAACCTTGGTTTTGAGGCTCAACCAAGAAACCGTCCATGACTTCATCTCGCTGTTCTTGCCACCATGCGACCCGCACTTGACTCCGCTGGCCACCGGATCCCTCGAACCAAGCCTACTTGTCTTCTCCACACCTGGAGGCCTCACCAGCAACGACCTTTCGCGCTTGTTCTTCGCCTGCACCAACACCAGTCAAGCCACAACCTGCACCTGCAATACTTAGCCAAGAATCAGTCCACACCACGTTGTCAATCACTCATCACACCAGGAAGTGACCATCCACCGGTCCTCGAACCACACATAGCTCTCAATCTCCCCCTTGATGAGTGCATTGACAACACACATGATTGGTAACCAAAGAGAAAAGGAAAAGAAAATAAACAACTAAAAGAAACTTCAACAAGCGATCGAAAGCCAAAGGAAAGGCAAAGAGCAAGATCACTTGAAGAAGGAAAGTCTCGGTCCCCTTAGGCAAGGGCAACAGCTCAACACAACTGAGACAAAAACAAGCTCACACAAAGAGCAAAGACCACCAAAGGCACACAAGGCCGCAAACCACAAACTCACACAAGAAGCTCCCCCTGCACATATGCAAGCTCCCCCTGAGCCAAAGCACACTCCCCCTGAACCAATGCAGCAATGCAACATGGGAATGCAAACAAGGAGCAAACTCCAGCACCTCTGCCCAGGGCGGTTAGACCGCCTGGGGGGCGGTTAGACCGCCCCAAGAAACCAGCCCTGCACCAAACTTTTCAAAACCTACCCGAACCACTTGGAACACCTTCCAAATGCTCCGAGGTGTCCAAATCATGCCCAAACTTCTCCCCCTTGTTGACAATGCATGAATCAAGGCAAAATGCGAAAAGTTTCAACATATAGCTTCTCAAATAGACAAAATTCATCATAGCATGCTACACATATCCAAATGAGCAAGTTAGATACTCTATAGCTTCGTATGGACAAACACTACAAGATCACCAAGTCTCATAACCATTGGGCAAAGCTAAGATAGAATTGACCATTTTTGCGAGAAATTATCCTCTCATGAGCAAAGTCCTAAACATGAGCAAAACATGTCAAAATAGCAAAGCCACACAAACTTCATGCTAGGACAACCATTCTAAGCATAAGACCATCATAAACACCCACAAGCACCTCATGTCATGTCAAAGCCACCGAGCCATGTGCTTACTTCTAAATATAAGACTTCTCACTGGTAAACAGCATGCAACGGTTTAGCACCCAAATGCAAGTAAATTAAGCACATATGACATGTGAGCACATTTTCCAAGCAATTTACATTTCATTTTCAGATTTATAATTGGTACATGAAATGTCTTTGCGACAAAAAGGAACTTATGCCCCTCCACAAGATGAAGCGTGGGGGCTAAACATTCATGATGGCAAATGAGCCTTTGGCCCCATATGATCAAAATAAGCTATCCAACCACAAATTAAGCATGGAAATACCACTAAAGCATGTCAAGATCATATAAAGGCATTTACTCACAAGAGAGCATACATGAGACATTTTTCAAAAGACATAGCTAGCAACCATGAATATAAATCAAGATCATCAAGAGCTAAGCCAAACTAACCATTGCTTACCAAACTAGCTCACAAGACATATATATCATACCATGGTGAACAATGTATATAAGATAAGTGTTGGGGAATTGGGCAAAAACCTTTCACCCTCGAAACGTCGGAACTGCCGAATTCGTGAAAGTATTCGTGAATAAATCACAGGGTCGTTGCTCTATTTCGGGGCAGAAAGGGTTCATGAAGGTGTATCGTTGTTTTTGCATGATTCGCTGACCCTCTAATGTCGTATGAAATAATTACCGAATCAGCATCGGATCGCAAGTCTACTTCTTATTTCAGGACGGATGGAATCTGGCGAATTCGGGAAACTACGAAGATGGGAACCTCGGATAACTTAAAGGACTTCTCTTCGGACGTGAATCTTGAAGCTCAGTTCGGAGATCTAGGCAATTGGCGATTTTCGTGAATGAAGGATCAAAGGTCAGAAAAGAACCGGGTCAAAGGCGTTGCCTCAAAAGTCTGGGTTCGAGGTGTGAACTAGTGGCAGGCTTGTAAATGTATGAAATTAACCCCGCAAATCATGGGATGTAAAAGACGTTTATGTACATGTTCACACCGCGAATATTCTCCAGATTCGAGGGTAATCTCGGAATGTAAAAGTCCCTTCGTCTCCATATAAAAGGGGGCTCGAGGGCACGTGTAAAGGGGTTCACAACTTTTGAGGCGAGTACAGACTTTCGGGGATTCCTTGTCCCCTCTTTCGTTCTTGCTTTCATGTGTCCACTCCGGAATCTTGTGTTCGGTGATCCCATCCGATTTTCGGACCCCCCAACATTGGCGCCCACCGTGGTCTCAGCCGAAAAACAACTCACGATGCCTCCACAGAAGAAGTCCAAGAAGAATACACCCACTGAAGCTAACCTGGAAGATCACCACACTGAAGAAGACAATGGAATCTCTCTTACTGCAGAACCTTCGCAAATTACAGACCAACAAAGAAGAGCAAAGCTTGAAGCTCTTCAGAAAGCACGAGCTGAAAAAACGGTGCATACTCTGGAACCATTTACTGAAGAAGAAGCTGATGAGGAAGATGATCAATCTGTTGACAGAGAACTAGAAAGAGTGCATCAGAAAGTACTGCAGCTTCAGAAGGAGAAAGAGAGATTCGCGAACCAGCTGGAAGCAAAAAGAAGAGCTTCGGAGAAGCTCGAAAAACTTAACCAGGCAAAAGAGCAAATAGAAAGAATGCAAAGAGAAATCGATGAAATGAAAGAACAAGAGAACAGTTCATTGTGGCGTGATTCACCACACCAGAACTCTGGCCAGAACAGAAGAACTTCAAGAGAAAACTTCTTCGCGGGTAACGGAATCTCGCAGTTCGCGGATCCAGACTCACCACTCTCACTTGGGTTGCAAACGGCACCATGGCCACCAAAGTTCAAACCAGTCTCTCTCCCGAAGTACAACGGGTATGGAAACTCTAGACAGTTCCTCATGAGATATGAATCAGCTGTGAATTCTGCAGGAGGAGATGATGTCGCACTGGCCAAATCCTTCATCATTGCTTGCGAGGGCCCGGTCCTCAACTGGTACTCTCTATTACAACCACACTCAGTCTGCAGTTGGATTGACCTCAAGACAAAGTTCATCCAAGCTTTCCAGATATTCCATGAAACTGCGGCAAAATCATCAGACCTGTACAATTGCAAGCAAAAAGATAGAGAACCATTGCAGAGCTTCGTAAGAAGATTCATGCAGCAAAGATCTCAGATCCCAGAAGCAGATGATAAGACAACAATACTAGCACTGATCAAAGGCCTGACTCCGGGACCAACAGCTTCGCACTTAACCCGAAAGGAGCCTAAGAGTATTGACGAACTCTTTCACGAGCTGGAAGAATACATCAAGTCCGATGAGGATCATCGAAGAAGAGTTGCTGAGCGAAATGAAGCAAGGCAAGGCAATAGAGGAACAACATGGAGACCTCACTCTCAAACTCCACGAAACATCAACAATGTGGAAAATCCTCAGTTCAACCAGGACGGCAGACCGAGCACAAGAGGTGGTTTCGCGTCAAGAGGAAGAGGAAGGGGAAGAGGACCCCCGAAAGTTCAGAACCATGATCCAAGAGATCCATACTTCTACTGCCGATATCATGGAAGAGGCCATAGCACCGAAGCGTGTCCAGAAACCAAAAAGAACATAGCAAGAATCCAATAAGAAAAAAACATGATGAATATTGCCTCCACAATGCCGAACCAATTCTGTCCAAACTTCTGGCAACCACAATTCATGGGTCCTCAACCAAATCCAGTCACAGTTCAGCAGTTTCAGTAGGCACAGTCATCCTGGCAGCCTTCTCAGTAGTTCTATCCTCAGTCTCAGACAATTCAGACCATTCAGCAACCACAACCAATTCAAGAAATATTGCCGCCACCACCAGATAATTCATCAAGACCAGAGTCGAGTTCAAGAAGCTATAACCCGAAAGCATTGCCCTCTTTCGGAACTATCATGCCTATCACAGGAGGCTCAGCCATGGAGTTCGAAACAAAGAGGCAAAGAAATAACTATTTCAGATCTGTGAACACAGTCATCAATGATGGTCCAGCAGCGCGACCAGAATGGGCCAAAGTACCAATAACTTTCACCGAACAAGATTTTAGATTGAAGTCAATAGACCACAATGATACCATGGTCATCGAGGTGAACATAGCTGGATGGGTCATTGGAAAAGTTCTAGTGGATAATGGAAGTTTGGCAGATATTCTATTCATGAAAACTTTCGAGAAAATGAGCTTGAGTCAACACATGCTGCAGCCACCAGAGTACCCATTATTGGGTTTCGGAGGAAAACCAAAGAAGCCGGCAGGAAAGATATCTCTTCCAGTATCCTTCGGAGATCTGGACAATGCTAGAACTGAGACTCTAACCTTTGACGTAGTCGACATGTATCACCCCTACTTCGCGATTTTCGGAAGAGGGTTCATCAACAAATTCGACACCGTGATAAGGCAACAGTTTCTGTGCATGAAAATCCCGGCACCCAACGGAATCATCACAGTATTTGGCGATCAACAAGAAGCCAGAAACATTGAGAAGGGCTTCACACCAGGTCAAAGCAATGTGCATCAGTTGAACTCCACCGAAGAAAAGAAAGAACCCTATGTTGAGGCCAAGAGGGATAAAGAAAAAATTGAGATAGCTGCTGACGGCGAAACGAAGAAAGTGTACTTAGATGACATGCCAGACAGAGCAGTGGTGATAGGGGCTCATCTAAGTCCCGAAGAAGAGAAAGAACTTGTTCAGTTCCTCAACAAAAACAAAGACGTCTTCGCTTGGTCAGCCAAAGACTTGCAAGGTGTCGATAGGGATATCATTGAACATGCCCTAGACACAGATGAGAGAATAACCCCGAAAAAGCAAAGACTCAGGAAAATGTCTGAAGAAAAAGTTAAGGCAGTAGAAGCTGAGGTGCAGAGACTTCAGGACGCCAAGGTGATCAGAGAAGTCATGTATCCTGTGTGGCTGGCTAATACTGTACCAGTTAAGAAGAAAAACGGAAAGTGGAGAATGTGTGTGGACTTCACAGATCTGAATAAAGCTTGCAAGAAGGATGACTTCCCCTTAGAAAGGGTGGACAAGGTCGTTGATGACGCTGCGAACAGCGAAAAGAAGACGAGGAGAAAACAAGCTTCATCACCCCATTCGGAACCTTTTGTTTTGTCAGAATGCCAGAGGGGCTAAAGAATGCAGGATGCACATTTTCAAGAATGATAGCAATAGTGCTTCATCCCTAGCTTCGGAGAAACATTCTAGCATATGTCGACGATATAGTCGTCAAAAGCATTCAAAGAAAAGACCACATTAGTGATTTGGCAGAAACCTTTGCGAACCTCAGAGCAGCAAATCTTAAGCTGAATCCTGAGAAGTGTGTCTTCGGCATTCATAAGGGAAAAGTTTTGGGATGCTTGGTTTCGACAAAAGGCATTGAGGCAAATCCTGACAAAATCAAGGCTCTAGTTGAGATGCAAGATCCTGTTTCGGTGAAAGATGTGCAAAAGTTGACAGGGAGAGTGGCCGCCCTTAACAGATTCATCCCCAGAGCTGCAGAGAGAAGTTTGCCTTTCTTCCAAGTTCTCTGAAGTTCCAAGAACTTTCAGTGGTCCGAATCTCAGAAACAAGCTTTCCAAGAACTCAAAGACTATCTGTCAAATATGACTAAGCTATGCCCTCCAGAGCCAAAATCATCGCTCCTACTGTACTTGTCTGCTTCAAATTCGGCCGTAAGTGCTGTACTAGTGCAAGAGAAAGAGGAAGAAGGAAAGCTAAAACAAATTCCAGTATATTTTGCTTCGGAAGCTCTTTCGGGATCTAAACTCTTCTACTCTGAATTAGAGAAGATAGCGTATGCAGTCGTGATGGCTGCAAGAAAACTAAGGCACTACTTCGAGGGTCACAGAATAAGGGTTATCACGAACCAACCACTGAATGACCTATTCACGAACAAAGAAGCATCAACCCGAATCATCAAATGGGCTGCTGAACTATCAGAATACACTGTTGATTTCGAAAGAAGAAGTGCAATCAAATCGCAAGTCTTGGCAGATTTCATCGTGGACTGGACATCGCTGAATCATAATCCTGGCAAAGAAATAGTCACACCATGGGTAGTGCATTGTGATGGGGCTTGGTGTGATAGAGGAATTGGAGTATCAGCAATCGTAACATCTCCGGCAGGGATCGTGATAAGATACGCTGCTCGGCTCGATTTCGCGGATGATGTGCACTCTACGAACAACACAACTGAATACGAGGCTCTACTTCTAGCCTTGAGAAAGATGAAAGCTCTGGGTCAACAAACCTTTATCATCAAGACAGACTCTAAAGTCATTCAGGAACATATTGAGAAAGTGAGCGAAGCAAGAAATCCTGTTCTGATGAAGTATCTTGAGAAAGTTAGAGAGATGGAAAGGCACTTCAAGGGCTATTCAGTTCAGCACATACCAAGAAATGACAATAACGAAGTAGACAAACTGGCGAAAGCAGCAGCCCAGAATCATGTAATGCCCCCAGATGTGTTCTTCGAAATCATCAAAGAACCGTCCGTCAAAGATCCAAAGCCAAAAACTGTGAACATTGTAGAAACTTGCGACTGGAGAGCAGAAATCATGGCATACTTGAGAGGTCACTATGAACCACAAGATGAATTGCAGGAAAAAAGACTAAGGCAAAGGGCAAGGGGCTATGCTGTAGTGGACGAAGAACTCTACAAGTCCGGAATCACCGAACCATGGTTAAAATGCATTACCTCCGAAAAGGGTGTAGAACTTCTTAAGGAAATCCATAGTGGATTTTGTGGTGCACACATAGGCACAAGAGCACTGGCAGGCAAAGCAATAAGGCAAGGATTCTTCTGGCCTTCGATAAATTTTGACGCAAAGAAGCTCGTTCGGGAATGTGAAGCATGCCAGAAAACAGCGAATCAGCAAAACTTGCCATCCATGCCAGTTCATCTAATCCCACCAACATGGCCTCTGCAAAGGTGGGGAATGGATTTGGTCGGCCCACTGCCAACAGCCCAAGGAAATTGCAAGTTCGCAGCAGTAGCAGTTGATTACTTCACCAAGTGGGTGGAGGCAAAGGCATTGGCGAATATCACAGCACCAACAATCCAGAAATTCTTCTGGCAAAACATAATCTGCAGATTCGGAGTACCAAGAGAATTAACTGTTGACAATGGAAAACAGTTCGACTGTTATTCTTTCAAGGAATATTGCAAAACTCTGGGCACTCATGTGAAGTTCTCTTCAGTTTATCATCCGCAGTCTAATGGAGCTGTTGAAAGAGCAAACGGGCTAATCTTTTCAGGAATCAAGAAGTGTCTATATGATCAGAAGAAAGGCAAGTGGACAGATGAATTGCCGAAAGTAATCTAGTCTCACAACACAACAGTGTCAAGAGCAACAGGTTTCACACCATTTCGCTTATTGTTCGGCACTGAAGCAATGTCACCAGAAGAGATCAAGAATGAAAGCTTAAGAGTACAGAAAGCAAAAGAGATCGAAGAAGTCGAGATGAAAGTAGAAAAAGACTTGATCGAGTTAACAATCCTCGAAGCCACAGATAACATTGAAAAGTACCAAAGGGAAACCAAGGTGTGGAAGGATAAGAAAGTAGTCAGGAAAGATATCAAGAGTGGTGACTTAGTCATAAAAAGAAAGAAAAACTGGGAGAATCCCGGGAAACTTCAAGAATCTTGGGAAGGACCCTACATTGCAAAAGAAACCAGCATGCCAGGAGCTTTCCGCTTAACAGACCAAACCGGTGAAGAGCTGCCGCATTCGTGGAATGCAGACAGCCTAAAAAGGTACTACCCTTGAAAATCATGAAAAGTAGCTAGATTTATTATTCAGCATTTCTTTTCGCAAGTTTAAATTCCATAAAACTGTAAAAACCCGAATCACGAAACTATAAGTGGTTTCGGGAACAAAAATATTTGTTGCTCGCATTTAATTTAGAATAAGAAGGACCGTACTCTTTTCCTTGCAAAGGGGGCCCTAAATCAAGGGGCAAGGTTTTTAACGAGGCGGATCCTATGTAAATACTCTTTGTGATATATATGAAAAGAGTCTTCCCCCAAATCACGTGTCTTACGAAGTTCCATTCTGAGAAAGAAAAAATTCGTGAAAAAGGCTCCGTGATAGCCTAAGTTCCATCGTGAGAAAGAAAAAATTCGTGAAAAAGGCTCCGTTATGGCCTGAGTTCAATTATGAGAAGGAAAAGTTCGTGAAAAAGGCTCTGTGATAGCCTAAGTTCCATCGTGAGAAAGAAAAAATTCGTGAAAAAGGCTCTGTGATAGCCTAAGTTCCATCGCGAGAAAGAAAAAATTCGTGAAAAAGGTTACGTTATAGCCTGAGTTCCATCGAGAGAAAGGAAAAGTTCGTGAAAAAGGCTCCGTTATAGCCCGAGTTCCATCATGAGAAAGAAAAGTTCGAGAAAAGGCTCCGTGATAGCCTAAATTCCACCATGTGAAAGAAAAATTCGCGAAAGGGCTCCGGGATAGCCGAGATTAAAGAAGGGAAAGAAAAGTTCTGTGAAAGAGGCTCCTTGATAGCCAAAGGCTCCGTGAAAGCCTATATCCCACCTTAAGGGGATATCCTACCGAAAGGCCTGAGGCAACAACAAGTTGCGGCCTAAATCCCACCTTAAAGGGATTTCCTACCGAAAGGCCTGAGACAACAACAAGTTGTGGCCTAAATCCCACCTTAAAGGGATTTCCTACCGAAAGGCCTGAGACAACAACAAGTTGTGGCCTAGATCCCACCTTGAAGGGACATCCTACCAGAAAAACGGGAACAACTGAAGGTTGTGGCCCAGAAAGTACAAACGTTCATGTTCAGGATTTTTTGTGTGAAAAATTATAAAGTAAAGGTTAAAGTTACCTTGGTCAAAAGAGCAAATTAGCATGATAGCGAACATTCATGAAGAGTTATACGAAGTTTTTTAGGAAAGTTGCTCTAGCTGAGAACATTCTTCCAAGGGCCAAGGGGCTCAACCATCTTTGAAAATTAGTAATCGCAAAGAACGGTTGAAGCAACTGAGGGTTGCGATATCAACCTAGGCAAGTATGACAAGCGAGCGCAAGTCGACATAATTCGTGAAACAAATTTTGTCGACTTACATTTGAAAGGAATTATCAATCTTTGGGACTCCGCGAAATTTTGCATGAAAACGGCAAGGTGGGGAGGATGACGTTTTTTCTTAAAAAACGAGTTTATTGCCTTAATTTCATACAAAATTTCATAAAAGTAAAATTACATAGCTTCAAAGAGCTGAAGAGTTCAGAAAGGAAGTTCAATGATACAGCCTGGTTTACGACCCCTTTCTTCGGCAATGTCACTAGCATAAGCAAAACTACAGTCGCCAGTTATAGGGCTAAGGGGCTCCGTCTTCACGAAAGACTGTGAACTTGAAGCTTCACTGGTAAGAGCATAACCATCTCGTTGAAGAGAGAACCAGCTAAGTTGAAAACTACTCATCGAAAAATACTGACAACATTCAACCCAAAAGTCGGAGAATTTGCATTCAAGGTCAGCTTCTTTGTACAATCGCCAGGCTTCACCACTAATTACTTGATCCCCACGATGGATTCGCAAAGGTATCACGTCCTGCACAGGCCCACCTTGCAGGACCTGCGCAGGTTAAAGTTTACAAGAAAAAGTTTAGAAGAGGGACCACAGCCCACGAATATACAAGTTTATAGTCTCCAACACCAAAAACAAAAGTTCGAACAGGTGTAGCTTCATCCAACGATGTCAACCTTCGGGGAGCCGGTCTGACGATCAGAACTTTCCTCCCCTCCATCATCCTGGCCATCACTGCTACTGCTGTCGTCACTACCCGCACTCCCCGAGCCGTCTTCTCCTTCGTTGGTATCGTCATCCTCCTCAGATTCGGAGGATGATTCTTGACTCTCCACAGCCTTAGCGCGCTCTTCCTTCTGAATCATCTGAAAAAACATGAAAAGAAGTTGATAAAAATCGAGAGAGAAAAGTTCATAAGGTAACAGAACTTCAACAAAGTTTGGAGTAACAACCTCCTCGAGTTTATCGTGGGCGATCTTCTTCGCAAATTCTTTACCAGTTGCAATCCAAAACTCCCTCGCGAACTTAATCTTCACAGCCCGGACATCCTCGTTGGCACGAATGGCTGAAGTACTTGCAGCATTGGGAAATCGAGAAAGTGCCCCACGAAACTTCACGAGATTAACACAATCGAAGTCATTGAGAATCTTCAAAAGACTTTCCACTGAGAAAAGAACAGCGAAGTCTCTAGCTCCTGAAATAACGTTGGGAAGAGCCTCGAACTCTTTCGACAACCAATCTATCAGATCAGAAATTTCTTCATTCTCAGGGAAAGGGCTCGGACGGGTACCGAATTGTTTGAGGGCTTCCCTATATTCCCCAAACAGAAGTTTCAAGTTCTGCTTGACCTCATCAATATCCTTGCTTGAAGTTTCACCCCGTTCAGATAGAGCCTTCTCAAGATCTTGGATCGTCTTTTCTTTCGTACTCAGATTTTGCGAGCTCAGAATTCTTCGACGAAAGCTCATCAACAGTCTTTGTATTCTTCTCAACTTCCTTGCGAAGATTCTCAATTAACTTCAAATCATCCTCGCGAGCCTTGTTGAGCTTCTCAAGATCTTTCTTTGAATTTCGAAGTGTAGCGTCAGCGAGCTCTTTTTCATTTTGACATTTCTTCAAAGACTCTGCAAGTTCAGCGATACACTGCTCCAAATCAAGGCCCGAAGCCTGAGCTTTGTTCAACTCACGCTTCAGTTTCTTAGATTCGCCAGAGAGCTTCTCAACAAGCTCTTCTTTTTCAAGTAGCCGCTCAGAGACAACCTTGCCCACAATGGACGCCTTCAGATCATACGTTTTCTTGAAGCTACAAAGGTCCAATGATGAAAGCTTTCGAGTATTTTCTTCAAAACCTGCGAAATTCATAAAGGATATAGTAGCAAAAAAGTTTAAGAACAACAAGAAGAGCAGCATAGTGTAAAAAATGAAAGTAACATGCAAACCTGTTTGATTAAGTCTTCTTAAGGGAATCTGACCTGCGGGTTCAGAAATTGTCAAAGATTTCTGGAGAGAGGAAGAAGCGTGCTTTTCAGCAGCAGAAGTTGTTTGGCCGGTCAACCGAAGCCTCTTCTTCGGAGCATCTCCTCCTGTTTCACCCACAAATTTAGGGGACGTCCATAGCAAGGAAAACTTAAGAACACCATCATCCGAGTCAACCACCTCTCCGCTAACGCTTAACAGACCACCTCTAAAAGACGTACCAAAACTCTCGTTGTAAGTAGTGACGGAGGGTGGGGGATCTTGATCTTCGGGGATTTCCTCACGATTCTCAATTAGAGAGGGATTCTCAACCAAATCGCCGCCCTGGCTCACTGTGCGCTCTAACTCTTTAGCAAACTTCGGAGAGGCCTCGTCATTAGTAGCAGGAGCTTGGGAGGAGCCAGCTTTGGCTTCAGTAGCAGCCACAGAATCAACGGGAGTTTCCCGAACTTCGGGAATAATGTCTGAAAAAGTTTCAACATCAACAAATTCATTCTCAGAACTTGGGGAGCAGACAGGATGAATCCCAAACCTCAATGCATAGCACAAGCAAGAAAAGAAACCTATTCGGTGAGGCTCGTCAGTTGTTTCGTCGTCAGAGAAGGCCGAAGGAACGCGCTGGACAACAGCAGCAGTAATCTTCTTTACAGCCTTCTTAGCTTTTTTCTTGCCCAGCTGTGCAAGACTTGAAGCCGCTTGAATCTCAGCATCGGAAATATCTTCGGAAGCTTTCCTCTTCCTCTTGCTGGACTCCAAAGACTTAGTCTTGCCTAGGCGAACGGAGGGAGAAGAAGTGTCGGCCGTAATGCCTTTAGATTTGTCCTTCTTAGAAGCTCTCTTCCTTGGAGCCTTAGACGTAGCAGACGAACAAACGGCTACGGCAACTGCCGGAACCTTCTTGTCCACGCCCGGTGGGCGAGAGCGAAGAGCGGTCTCAGCGCCAAGCTCCGAAAACACACGATTCACTCTTTTCTTATGTTTCACAATGGCCTTGAAAGATTTGTACTCATTAAGAGTAGATTCGCCAACCATTGCATTAACTTTTTCTTCAACTTCAAGAATAAAGTCTTCGAGACTTTGACCGTCCTTAAGTCGCAAGTTGAATCATGGGAACAGCACTTTCTGCGATGCCCAGTCCACATCCAGGAAAATAATATTAGAAGGTTTCCAGCCATTTGATATCGGCCAAACTTCGGCTGCAACAAACTCTTCAATGGCGTCGCGACCTCTGAGAATGGTACTGGCCAAGAAGAAAGCATTTTCGCAGCTTTTGAAACCGATAGTTCGGCTATTATACGAAGCGGTGCAAACAGCAGTCACTGGTGCCATTGGTGAATAGAATGGATAAGCTGGCCCAGTGTAGCCAGAAACCTTAGACATATCAACCTTCACGTAGAACCAAAATGAATTCCAGTCTTCAGAGAAATTGGTCTTACTGCAAGGCGCGAGCTGGATGCGGGTGATGCCTTGATGAGTATTTTTCCTTTGGGTATTGAAGGTGCAGCATGCATAGTGGGCTTCGTAGTATTTCCCATCATCGAGCTTCAGAATGTCCTTCTCGATAACAAGCACGAACAAATGTGCGAATATATCAGCACCAGCTGTACACTTGAAAGTCTTCATTATCCAGAAGAACTTTGAAAGTTCCAGGAAAGAATTTGGAGTCAACTGGTGCATATTCATAGAAATTTTTTCCAAAATGGATGGCAAATGAGGGTCACAAGGAAATCTGAGTCCACACGTAAAGAAGTCCCTGAAAACAACAACTTCGTCGGCTTCAGGGGCGGTAACTTCTTCGCCAGAAGGAGGACGACCGTCACCAGGAGGGAAGAACCCAGCCTTCTCATATTCTTCAATGATTTTGGTCGTAACCTTTGACTTGTGTTGATGGATAAAACTCGTATCCACCTACGATCCGCAAGCGTACGGACCTACACCTTTTTCACCACGGGGATTCCCTAGGTTCTTATCAATCCGCGGAGCAAGGGGATTACAAGCGTTTGATCTAGCACTACTCACTAACTTAACCAAACCCTAATCTACGGTTAATCTAGAGAACAACTACGCTATACTAGAGAGAACAATTAAACCAACAAGATATATAAAAGACACTTGCCCATGGGTCTACGATACATGAACATGCAACCGCTTAAGATATGAAAACCGATCTAATCTATATGGGGTTGTGACCACGGTTTCGCCCTTTCCCTCCCCCCGTACTGTCACTACGCGGAGGTATTCGTGACTAGACCTTTGATGGACACGGCGTATTGAATGGTTCCAAGGGAGCATTGAGATCTTACTGCCTACACGGCATGGTAGCTAGCCTTAAGCAACAAAGCATCTTCAACACTAGATGATAGATAGATAACCATACAAAGTAGCGATTACATCTCAAGATCGATTACAACCCATGGACAAATGAGAAGATTACCCCATCAAGGTGCTAGGCATAGCACCGTTGATCATGGTGATGCTTCCGACGGTGTCTTCCTTCTCCTCCGGGGGTGTCTTGGCAGGGCCTCGACGTTCTCCTCCACTTGTGGTTGCTTCCTTCGAGTAGAGCGATCGTTCTCGCGAATGATCTCCCTCCTCTTCTCTCTCTCTAGTTTGTGGACGGCCTCTCGGGCGAATGGCTCTCTCTCTCTCTGCGAATGGCGGCGCCTCCACGTACTTAGGGTTGAAGGATCTTCACGCTCAAGAAATAGGGGGCCGAACCGACCCCGGGATGGGCCTGGCCGGCCGGCCTCGGCCGACCGGCCCAGGCCCATCCTGGCCCGGTTTGGTCGCCCCTTCGCGCACGTGGGTCCTCTTGTCATTATGCACTTTACCCCCTCCATTTGCACCATTTTGACGATGTCATCCTCGCGTCCAAGATGGAGTGTCTTCTCGCATGAAGTTCGGTCTTTTACGCTTCAATCCTCGGGGATGTTCCTTTGTAACACTTCGGTCCTTGCCACCCTTGGGAGTGATTTCATCATGCTCACGAACACGAACCGGACTCCTCAATTGCTCCTTTGAACTTGTTGGGACTCCGTCCTTTATGTCCATGTTTTCCTGCAAAAACATATCACTTCCAAATGCACATACAAAGATGAACTTGTTATGTCATTAGTGTGCCTACTGGCGGGTTAGTTCCATAATCAAATCCAAACCAAAGTTTAATGAACATGTTTGGTGCACCAAAATACACCGTCAACATCTCCCCCACGCTTAGATCTTGCTCGTCCTCGAGCAAGTACTCGTAAAAGAACTTTTGTCCAAGGTGTTGAAATCGTGCTCCGCTAATGCTTTCTTCACAAGTTAGTCAATCCTTTATCTTTAATATAATAAACATAAAGCAATGATCATCATACATAAACATGGGTGTTTAGAATTTTTACCAAATCAAGATTTACCCCGCAACTCAAAACTTTCACTCGAGGTCTTCAATTTCAGCCATGCTCATTTCTTTGCTTCCATTGGAGGGTTTTCATGATTTTTCAAAAATAAAATTCCTGCAACAAGTATTAGACAAAAACCTTTCTCCAAGTTCTCAAATGTCGCTCATATGAAGTGGCTATCATAAACAATTCATAAACTCTCACCTCCCATAAGTCTCTCATATAACATGTAAAGTGGAGCTATAGGTATGGCTAGTGCAATCAACACAAGTATTGTCAAGCTAAGAACTTCCTCTAGTGGTTGTTTACCTTTCAAAGCCAATGATCATGAGAATTAAACCATAATGTAGGGATATCAAGGATAAGAAGATATAGAATGGTGGACATGTGCAAAGGCAAAAGAAAATAAGACTACGAGGTACTAAAGACGTCCTCATTGTCGGATTGCACATGGTTGGAAAAAGAATGGAAGTTTCGTCTCAACAACAACGCGTCATCCTTCCTTACACTTTATTCATCCTTCACTTGATTCATCCCTCTTTATATCTTTCTTGCTTTTCCTCTTTCTTTCTTTTTCTTTTCTTTTTCTTTTCTTTCTTTCTTTTTTTTTCTTTCTCATACACATATTTTTTTCTTTACTTCTCTCTCTCTTTTGACACTTTTCCCTCTCTTTCAAAGCTCTTTACTCATCTCTTCTTGCATAAACACAATCTGACTTTTAAATAAAAACCATGCTAGAGACGAGACGAAACTTTGAATATAGGTTGTGTTCAAGGAATACGATGCACAAAAGAGATATTATGGTTTGGGTATGGAATTCGGTGTTGTACGAGACTTTCGATGTGAGAGTCTCGTTACCGAATGCATGACGAGGCTAGCAATAAAAGATAAACACAAGGACATGATCATTGCTCGAAATTAAAACTTCCAAGAGAGAAGGATCCTAGCCCAACTCATTATGCTAACCGCACTTATGGTGGAGCGAATATTAATTGGCTTTGTATAGGATTTTTCTTAGACTCAACTTGGAAAAAGAGAATTCGCTAACCTTTATCACAAGAGTTTTTTCAATAATTTTCAGAATTAAATTCCTCCATTCTTAGCATTAAACTTAGCACAACCAAAACGAAGTTCTAGATCAAAGCATGATGCGGGTACTTTTAGAGGTAGAAACTCCACTAAGCACCACGGTAAACGTTTCAAACCAATCGCTCAAGTTTATATATCAAAAATTAAAGATGAACATACAAGCAAAGGAAGAAAAGCATCGCAAGAGACAAAAATTTAAAGGACACTTTTTATTTGATTTTCTTGACACGAACACTAAATTTTAGACACTCGAAACTTTGAAAAAAATTAAAAAGCACACACCTAAAACTTTAAGACTCTCAAACTCTCGCGAAATCTAAACCAAAACCAAACTAATCTTAAAAGCAAAAGGCAAGCTAGCTAGCTCTCCCCCACGCTAAAACCATACGACGTCCTCATCGTATCATACAAAAAACCTAAGGGGGGGACTCTATTTCCTAGTGGAACTTTCCGCAACTCTTGCACCACTTGTTCTTCATGTTGCCCACCATGCCAAACAACTTCCGCACGTTCCGATTCAGGAATTTGTAGTCGTCCTCGACCACTCGTTCCAAGTCCTCCATACGCTGCCTTATCACCTCCATAGCCTGGAAACATTCATTAACCGATGCGTAGAGCTCCGAGATGGAGTGACGGCAAGCCGCACAACACAACAGATGCATCCCGAAAGGGTCAACATCGCCAGGGTCGTCGCCGTCGTCACCGTCATCGGGATCTCCGCCGCCGTTGGTACCTTCGGGAGTCTTCTCCTTGGGCACCTCTTCCCAATAGTATAGGTTGTTGTCCTCCCTTCCGGCGGCCGCCCACGAGCTCGGGCTACGGTCATCAGTGTAGTCACTCCCCCCGTAATCTTTTGGCTCGGGCGACACCTCCTTGTAATCCTTCCTCTTCATGCCCCGGATGCGCTCCGACCTACGAACGGGAGTAGAGACCCTCTCCTCCTTGACGTGGTGGCGAGATGCGATTCCCCCGGTCGGGACACGCCCTCCGCAACGGATGCGGGCGGTCGTCTTGATCTCCATGGGTAGCTTGAGCTCGCATCGCTTCGCCTCCTCCGACTTCGATGGCTTCTCAGCGCCTAGCTTGATCTCCACGCTCCTCGGGGATGTCATGGCTGCTGCATGGGTGCAAAAGGATGCGAATTGAGATGGATTCCCGAGCTCCCATCTCGTCCCTTTAAATAGTCCGCGAAGGAATGCCTTAGAAACCATTTTTTCCTTTTCTTGACTTCCCTAAAATTTTCTGACCAAACAAGGAAGTCGAAGACGCGTGTCCCAGAGGAAACCGGGGGCGAACCGCCACCCGGGCCCCCTGGGCCGATCGGACCGGGCCGGCCGGCCTGCCCTAGTCCGCGGGCCGGTTCGGTCCGGTTCTTCGCGTGTCCCACTATTTTTGCATTTTTAGCCCATGTGAAAAAGATGGCCTGGCAAATCTTCGCGAAAAACTCTAGAAAAATAAAAGAAGAGCTATTTACAAAATGCTCACCTTGTTTTACGTCCTAGGCTTGACGTTCGGGCTCATCCTCCATGATGAAGACATCAATATGGTGAAGGGGCACAACGTCGGGTTCGTAATAAACCTTAAGCCGTTGACCATTCACCATGAATTGATCACCTTTCATATCCATGATGGTTACCGCTCCATTGGAGATCACCGAATGAACAATGTAAGGTCCATCCCACTTGCTTTGCAATTTCCCTTTTCCGAAGGTTTTAAACCTTGAATTGTAGAGGAGGACCTTATCTCCTTCTTTGAACTCCTTCTTCTTCAATCTTTTATCATACCACCTTTTAATTCTCTCCTTGTATATGCTCGCATTTTCGTAAGCTTTCAACCTCATCTCCTCTAGCTCGCTTATTTGGATCCTCCGTTTTACCACCGCGGCATCTAGATCGAGGTTCATCTCTTTAATTGCCCAATAGGCTTTATGTTCTAACTCAACCGGAAGGTGGCAAGCTTTGCCATAAACAAATTGATAAGGGGTCATACCTATCGGTGTCTTGAACGCTGTTTGATATGCCCACAAAGCTCCATCTAACTTCTTTGACCAATCCTTGCCTTCCTTCTCTATAGTTTTGTTAAGGATGCTCTTTAATTGCCTATTCGATGTTTCCGCTTGTCTGTTGGTTTGTGGATGATAAGCCGTAGAGACTCTATGTTCAATCCCCAACTTGGACAAGCACTTCTTAAAGTTCTTCCCGGTGAAGTGAGTTCCTCCATCGCTTATCAAAATTCTCGGGGTACCAAAGCGAGGGAAAATCATGCTCTTGATCATTGCAATGGATTCCTCCGTGGAAGCTTTACGACATGGCATGGCCTCTACCCACTTGGACACATAATCAACCATGACTAGGATATGCTCAAATCCGTGTGAGTTTTTGAAGGGCCCCATGAAGTCTATTCCCCAAACATCGAATAAATCGATTTGTAGATTATATTTCAAAGGCATGGCATTCCTTTGAGAGATGTTTCCGGTTCTTTGGCATTCGGGGCATGACGCAACATATCTTTTAGTATCTTCATGCATCTCCGGCCAAAAGAATCCGCTGGACCACACTTTTGCTTGGGTCCGAAAATAGCTATAGTGTCCACCGTACTCCGCCGAGTGGCACTTTCTCAAAATTTCTTACCTCTCTTCTCTTGGTATACATCTTCTCATAACTCCATCATTCCCAAGTTTGAAGAGATATGGTGAATCCCAAAAATATTTTCGGCTTACGGAGACTATCCTCCTTTGAGTGTTTTATCTAAGTGATCGAGAGGCATCTTCCGAATCGCTCGAATGATATCAATCATCCAAGTATCTTTGTTGAGTATTCGGTAGAGGTGGTCATCTCTCATCTTGTCTTCTATGGGCTCTTTATCATCTTGTCCATGGATCATCCTAGACAAATGATCGGCCACAACATTCTCCACCCCCTTTTTATCACGAATTTCAACATCGAACTCTTGGAGAAGAAGGATCCAACGAATTAATCTTGGTTTAGCATCCTTCTTAGCCAAAAGATACTTGATGGCCGCGTGATCGGTGTAAACAATGACCTTCGAGTTCACGATGTAAGATCTGAATTTTTCAAAGGCAAACACCACCGCTAGCAACTCCTTTTCCGTAGTGGCATAATTTAATTGTGCTTCATTAAGAGTTTTACTAGCGTAGTATACGGCATGAACTCGGCCTTCCTTTCTTTGGCCCAAAACCGCTCCTACGGCGTAGTCACTTGCATCGCACATGATCTCGAAAGGTTGACTCCAATCCGGAGGTTGAATAATGGGAGCACTCACCAAAGCACTTTTCAAGGTCCGGAATGCCGGTAAGCACTTCTCATCAAAGTCAAAAGCCACATCCTTTTGAAGGAGTTGTGTTAAAGGCTTAGTGATCTTTGAGAAGTCCTTAATAAATCTTCAATAGAATCCGACATGGCCTAGAAAGCTCCTCAAGGACTTAACATCCGTTGGAGGTGGGAGTTGCTCAACCGTCTCCACTTTAGCTTTGTCTACTTCAACTCTTCTCTCGGATATAACATGTCCGAGCACTATACCTTGCTTTACCATGAAGTGGCACTTTTCCCAATTTAGCACTAAGTCCACCTCCGCACACCTCGTGAGAACCTTGTCTAAGTTTGCCAAGCAATCCATGAACGTCTTCCCATAAACGGAAAAATCATCCATGAACACCTCGACAATTTCCTCGATGAATTCCGAGAGCACTGCCATCATGCAACGTTGAAAAGAGGCCGGAGCGTTGCATAGACCGAAGGGCATCCTTCTATATGCAAATGTTCCATAAGGGCAAGCAAACGTTGTCTTGTGTTGATCATCCGGGTGAATGGGAATTTGCATAAACCCCGAGTACCCATCGAGAAAGCAAAAATAAGCATGGTTTGCTAATCTCTCGAGCATCTCGTCAATGAACGGTAAGGGGAAGTGATCTTTCTTCGTCGCTTTGTTTAGCTTACGGTAATCGATACACATCCGCCATCTGGTCACGGTTCTTTGCGGTATTAACTCATTCTTCACCACGGTTAAGCCTCCTTTCTTCGGCACACAATGCACCGGGCTCACCCACTCGCTATGCGGTACCGGGTAGATGATTCTGGCATCAAGTAGCTTGATGACCTCCTTCTTTACTACCTCTCGCATGGCATGGGTTAGCCTCCTTTGATGGTCCACTACGTTCTTACATTGGTCTTCCATAGGTATACGATGAGTGCAAAATGCTGGGCTAAGTCCTTTGAGATCATTGATTGAATATCCAATCACCTTCCTATGCTTTTTCAATAAATTCAGCAACTTCTCATTTTCTTCGGGACTTAATTCGGCGCTCACAATGACTGGATAAGTCTTGTCTGGGGCCAAAAATTCGTACTTTAATCCTTTGGGCAAAGGTTTAAGATCCACCTCGGGCACTTGTGGCTCTTCGGGTTTAATGTCTCCTATGTCTTCGAATTTTTCTTCTTCCACACTTCCATCTTGTGGTTCTAAACCCTTCGTTGCTTCCTCTAGTTCCTCGTCCTGTTGATCATTAGATTGGTTCTCCATCGCTCTTTGCAGCGGGTCTCTAAGGGTTTCAACAAAACAAAGACTACCTACCTCCCCTACTTCTTCATCTTCGGGAGGAAAAGGTGAAGGATGATTAGAGACGTGAAGAAAATTATATGTGTACTTCTTTCCATTAAGATTTATTGTTACTTTGCCTTCGCCGACATCCAACACGGCATCAACCAACTTAAGAAAAGGCCTACCTAGGATTATGTGATCATGATTACTATGGTAAGCATCTATAACAAAGAAATCGGTTGGTATGCACTTTCCAGAGATGATTACATTAATATTGCAAGCAATACCTAGAGGTTTAATAGTTCTACCATCTCCCATGATTAACTTTGTTGAAGTTGGAGCTAAGTCTAGGTTGTGGTCTTGAACTTTATCGTAAATTTTGGATGATAGGACACTTACTTGGGCTCCGATGTCGCATAAGGCTTTGCATTGAACTCCATTGATCTCGCAACTCAAGTGTGGTGTCATCTTCTCCTCTTGGTCGGATCCTATCGCGTAAACTTCAGCGAGGTGAGCGTATGGCGATGCTTCGGGCTTGATCCCCATGATTCTTTTCACCTCGGCTATGTGTTCCGGATCCACTTCATCATCACTAAAGAGCTTTTGAAAGATCTCACCGGTGGTTTCAAGATCGTACGCCTTTTCCGCTTGCTTTTCCGGTGGGAAATCCGCTTCCAATGCTCTCGCCATCCCCTTTTGGGTAGGGAACGGTCTTCTCTTGTCGAATACATCTTTGTAATCGATTGGAACCCAATCCATATGCTCGAACTCCCTTAATGGCTTCGCGCTTGACATACTCCTTTTGTTTGTTTCATTTGACTCGGCGAAGTCAACGCTTGGGGTAGTTTTTGTCTTGATGTGTACTTCTTCAAGCTTTTCCGGGATTGGCTCCTCTTTCTTGTCTTCCGGGGTTGCCTCTTTAGAAATTTCAGCACATGTCTTCGTCCTCGAATTGTGTTCCGGCTCTCCCGCAAGTCTTGTTTCCCAATCTCTTCGCATAGCCGCCGCTTTGCTAATCTTTTGTAAAAGTTGAGCGGCTTCCGTGAGTGTTTTCTCCATGAGATCCCCACCTGCACACATTTGAACATGTTCCATGCAACTAGGGGTTAGGAAAAAGAAAAATGTATGCAAGAGTACGTCACCGGAGAAGCCGAGTCTTGGTCCTTGTTCAGTCAACTCATTAAATCTATTCCAAGCTTGGTCTATCCCTTCCTCTTCTCCTTGCATGAAGGTGATCACTTGCCTCCTTAGATGTTGAACCTTGCTTATTGGAAAAAACTTCTCACAAAATTTCTTCGTCAACTTGTTCCAATTGCCTTCAACTTCAAAGGATGCAAACGAGTACCACGTCTTTGCTTCACTGTCACATGAGTAGGGAAAGAGATTCCACTTGAACCATTCATCGGGAACTCCTTGACGCACCGTGTTGCATAGCGTCTTGAAATGCCTTATGTGTCTATATGGGTTCTCCGTGTCCATCCCTTCAAATGGGGTTGCCACCGCCATCTCGATGATCTTAGCTTTGATTTCATACTTGGTCGCTTCGAGCTTCGAATCCGACTCTTGTACCTTTATGTCTTCACATCGAGGACTAGCGTAATCCCTTAGTGATTTCTCCGGTCCTTCCATGGGGGTGGTGGACGAACGCTATCTAGAGAACAAAATAAAAACAAAAACAAAACAAAACAAAGTGGTTTTCTAGGTAATAGGGGTTAGATGTTAGCAAATAAATGATAAACAAAATCTAAAACAAAGTTAGATGCAAAAACCAAACGATGTAAACTGGCTTGCTCCCCGACAACAGCGCCAGAAAAAGGGGCTTGTTGACGGATAAAACTCATATGCACCTACGATCCGCAAGCGTACGAACCTACACCTTTTTCACCACGGGGATTCCCTAGGTTCTTATCAATCCGCGGAGCAAGGGGATTACAAGCGTTTGATCTAGCACTACTCACTAACTAAACCAAACCCTAATCTACGGTTAATCTAGAGAACAACTACGCTATACTAGAGAGAACGGTTAAACAAACAAGATATATAAAAGACACTTGCCCATGGGTCTACGATACGTGAACATGCAACCGCTTAAGATATGAAAACCGATCTAATCTATCGGGGGTTGTGACCACGGTTTCGCCCTTTCCCTCCCCTCGTACTGTCACTATGTGGAGGTCTTCGTGACTAGACCTTTGATGGACACAGTGTATTGAATGGCTCCAAGGGAGCATTGAGATCTTACTACCTACACGGCATGGTAGCTAGCCTTAAGCAACAAAGTATCTTCAACACTAGATGATAGATAGATAACCATACAAAGTAGCGATTACATCTCAAGATCGATTACAACCCATGGACAAATGAGAAGATTACCCCATCAAGGTGCTAGGCATAGCACCGTTGATCATGGTGATGCTTCCGACGGTGTCTTCCTTCTCCTCCGGGGGTGTCTTGGCAGGGCCTCAACGTCCTCCTCCACTTGTGGTTGCTTCCTTCGAGTAGAGCGACCCTTCTCGCGAATGATCTCCCTCCTCTTCTCTCTCTCTAGTTTGTGGACGGCCTCTCGGGCGAATGGCTCTCTCTTTGCGAATGGCGGCACCTCCACGTACTTAGGGTCGAAGGATCTTCACGCTCAAGAAATGTGGGGCCGAACCGACCCCGGGATGGGCCAGGCCAATCGGCCTGGGCCGACCGGCCCAGGCCCATCCTGGCCCGGTTCGGTCGCCCCTTCGCGCACGTGGGTCCTCTTGTCATTATGCACTTTGCCCCCTCCATTTGCACCATTTTGACGATGTCATCCTCGCGTCCAAGATGGAGGGTCTTCTCGCATGAAGTTCGGTCTTTTACGCTTCAATCCTCGGGGATGTTCCTTTGTAACACTTCGGTCCTTGCCACCCTTGGGAGTGATTTCATCATGCTCACGAACATGAACGGGACTCCTCAATTGCTCCTTTGAACTTGTTGGGACTCCATCCTTTATGTCCATGTTTTCCTGCAATAACATATCACTTCCAAATGCACATACAAAGATGAACTTGTTATGTCATTAGTGTGCCTAGTGGCGGGTTAGTTCCATAATCAAATCCAAACCAAAGTGTAATGAACATGTTTGGTGCACCAAAATACACTGTCAACAACTTGCCGAAAACGAAAGCTGGAGGATGAGACATAGCCTTGACAGCAACGAGTTCACTCAAGTCAACATCAACGTTGGAAAGATCTTCGTCACCACCGGATCTATTCTCCGATCTTATCTCTCCATCTTCGCGACCGCTGGAATCGCGAATCGCTTCGATAGCTGGATCAATTGTGCCAGGGGGAACAATTTCTCCAGTCGGCGGAACGCCAGAAGCGGCCAATTCCTCAGAAGTCATTGGTCTAGCAGTACTCTTAGTGCGAGCCACCTTTTCAAAAGAAAAATAAATACGAAATGCGTATCAGTTCGCAAGAAACAACAGTCTACAGAATAGCTGGCCAATAACCGAAAAAACATAAGGAAAGAAAATAAAATACCTCTGAAAGCTGGAGAAGTTGCCGAACTTCGGGTGTCTTGAAAACTTTGCGCTGTAAACACTTTAGAAAGTTTTGAAAACTTCAGAGAGTGTAGCGAAGCAGTGAAACAAAGTTACTGCGCTCGCCCTCTATTTATAGGATGAGAGGGGGGTAGTTTCAAGGAACCACCTCGAGAGGACCGTTGCGTGTTTCAAGGGGGACACGTGTCCAATCCGACGTTCCGAGGGTGACGTTTTTACCGAAATTCTAAGGATTGTTCGTGGAAACGGATCGTCGGAGTCAACCTGCTTCCCCGAGGGGCTAGTGTTGGGGAATTGGGCAAAAACCTTTCACCCTCGAAACGTCGGAACTGCCGAATTCGTGAATAAATCACAGGGTCGTTGCTCTGTTTCGGGGCGAGAAAGGGTTCATGAAGGTGTATCGTTGTTTTTGCATGATTCACTGACCCTCTAATGTCGTATGAAATAATTGCCGAATCAGCATCGGATCACAAGTCTACTTCTTGTTTCAGGACGGATGGAATCTGGCGAATTCGGAAAACTACGAAGATGGAAACCTCGGATAACTTAAAGGACTTCTCTTCGGTCGTGAATTCTGAAGCTCAGTTCGGAGATCTAGGCAATTGGCGATTTTCGTGAATGAAGGATCAAAGGTCAGAAAAGAACCGGGTCAAAGGTGTTGCCTCAAAAGTCCGGGTTCGAGGTGTGAACTAGTGGCAGGCTTGTAAATGTATGAAATTAGCCCCGCAAATCACGGGATGTAAAAGACGTTCATGTACATGTTCACACCGTGAATATTCTCTAGATTCGAGGGTAATCTCGGAATGTAAAAGTCCCTTCGTCTCCCTATAAAAGGGGGCTCGAGGGCACATGTAAAGGGGTTCACAACTTTTGAGGCGAGTACAGACTTTCGGGGATTCCTTGTCCCCTCTTTCGTTCTTGCTTTCGTGTGTCCACTCCGGAATCTTGTGTTCAGGGATCCCATCCGATTTTCAGACCCCCCAACAAGAAGCTTTTCCTACAAAATGCATATGATACAAAATGCATGCAACCTAACATACAAAGATGACTATACATCATGCTACACATGCCTTGCAAATGCAAGAATGCATAAAAGGAAAGCTATACATATGCTACAAAGGAGCTCCCACACACCCAACTCAAGAAATCAAACAAACACCAAGCTCCCCCCGCAAACGAGTGAAAGTTGCTTGATCTAGGGGTTTGGTGAAAATATCGGCTAGCTGGTCATGTGTGGGTACATGGATCAAAGAGATTTTCCCTTTCTCTACGTTGTCTCTCAGGAAATGATACCTCACTTCTATGTGCTTGGTTTTAGAATGGAGCACTGGGTTCTTTGCAACACTTATGGCACTAGTACTGTCACATTGAAGTGGGACATGAGTATACTCCTCACCAAAGTCACTCATGGTGTATGTGATCCAAAGGAGCTGAGAGCAACAACTAGCTGCGGCAACGTATTCGGCTTCGGTTGTAGATTGAGCAACACTCGACTGTTTGCGGGAAGACCAAGACACCAAAGAAGAACCCAAGAACTGGCAAGTCCCAGAAGTGGACTTCCTATCCAACCGACACCCGGCAAAATCCACGTCCGAAAATCCATGAAGAGCCAAAGAAGAAGACGCGGAGTACCAAAGGCTGAAGTCGAGAGTATGTCGCAAATACCTGAATATGCGCTTGACTGCTTGCCGATGCGAAGTCCTCGGAGACGCTTGAAAACAAGCGCACAGACATACCGAGAATTGGATGTCCGGCCTCGTTGCCGTCAAGTAGAGGAGTGACCCGATCATGCTTCGGTACTCCTTCTGGTCCACATGTTCACCGTCCTCATCCACATCAAGAGCTGTAGTCGTACTCATAGGCATCGCCCTGGCCTTGGAGTCCTCCATCTTGAACTTCCTCACAATGTCCTTGGTGTACTTGGTGCACGAATGTTCCTTCCTTTGATTGCTTGATCTGGAGCCTGAGGAAGAACTGCAACTCACCCATCATGCTCATCTCAAATTCCCTGCTCATGTCTTCTGCAAACCTTGCAACAAGAGAGTTAGACGAGCCACCAAAGACAATATCATCCACGTATACCTGCACAATCAAGATATCTCTGCCCTGCCTGAGGAGAAACAAGGTCTGATCGACCTTCCCCATCTCAAACCCTCGCTCAAACAGGAACCCCCTGAACCTACCGTACCACGCTCTAGGCGCCTGCTTCAACCCATACAACGCCTTCCTCAACTTGTAAACCCGGTGGGGGTACTTCTCACTCTCAAACCCCGGTGGTTGCCTCACATACACTACTTCCTCCAAAACACCATTCAGGAAAGCACTCTTGACATCCATTTGGTAAAATTTGAACCCTTTAGCCACGGAAAAGGCTAGAAGGATCCTAATCGCCTCCAAACGGGCTACGGGAGCAAAGGTCTCCTCATAGTCGATCCCCTCTTTCTGACTATACCCTTGCGCCACCAACCTCGACTTGTTTCTCACCACCTCTCCTTTCTCTCCCTCTTTATTTTTCCACACCCATTTTGTCCCAATCGGCTTACACCCCGGTGGAGGATCTACCAACTCCCAAACTTGGTTTCTCTCAAAGTTCTCCAACTCCTCATGCATCGAATTATCCCAATTGTGATCAGATAGGGCATGTCCAATGTCTTTGGGCTCAAAGGTAGCAACAAAAGCAGCATGAGCAAAGTGAGAATTGTTTCGAACCCTCGACCGTGTAGTACGTTCATTGATGTCGCCGATGATTCTCGAAGCTGGGTGATCCACTTGAACTCGCCGGGGAGGTTCTCGCCTTGATGCTACCTCCCCCTCAACAGCAGCTTCGCCTTGATCTGGGTTTGTCGTTGTAGGTGTGGGAGAGGGCCCGTTCACCACCGTAGTCGAAGTAGTAGGTACATGCTCAGCCGCGGGCACCACACCGCCGTCTTCATCATCACCATGTTCATGCACCTCCTCCTGGAAAATCTCCTCGCCAAGTTCATCGTCACCTGCACACTCAAAAATAAGTTGACTACGTGGTTGTGTCTCGTCGAAGGTTACCTCGCAAGTCTCCACGATTTGGTTAGTTTCAAGATTGAGCACTCGAAAGGCTCTAGAGTGAGACGCGTAACCAAAGAAAATGGCATCGACAGACCTAGCCTCGAACTTGTCCAACTTTTTTCCTTCCTTAAGAATGAAGCATTTGCACCCAAACACGTGAAAGTGACTCACCTTGGGGGTTCTACCGTGCATCAACTCATAGCAAGTTTTCTTCTTATGCACCCTGAGGTAAATCCTGTTCGACACATAGCACGCGGTATTCACCGCCTCAGCCCAGAACCTTCTCGGAGTCCTATGCTCATCGAGCATCGTCCGAGCCATCTCGCATAAGGTTCTGTTTTTCCTTTCAACCACGCTGTTCTAGGGAGGCGTATACGAACTCGAAAACTGGTGTTCAAGACCCAAGATGGCAAAAGGTTTCGAAGCGAGAGTTTTTAAATTCCGAGCCATTGTCACTGCGGATCGCTCGTATGGCATCTCCGTGCCTCTCGTTTCTCAACCTCAAGACAAGATCTCGAACAAAACCAAACGTTTCCCCTTTCTCCTCAAGAAAGAAAACCCACGCATACCGAGAGTAGTCGTCCACCACAACCAGGATTTACCACTTCCCACCCACAGATCGCACACGAGTTGGGCCAACAAGGTCCATATGGAGCAGCTCGCATGGACGCTCCGTCATCACATCAGTGAGGGGTGGATGGGAAGCAGCTACCATCTTAGCATGCCAACACAGTGCACAAACCAACTCTTTTTGAAACCTCAGCCGTGGCAATCCTCGGACCAAATTGAGTTTACTCAAGCGAGACAAAAGGTCAAAGCTTAAGTGACCCAACTTCCTATGCTACTTCCACAACTCACTCGAAGAACCAGCCAAGAAACAACGCTCCACACCAGAAGACTGAGAAAAATCCGCTCGGAACACTTGACCCTCGGGAATGACCATGCAAACTAGGTCCCCTCGAGAATCCAAAATCCGAGAACCACCAGGCCGAAACAACACCTCAAAGCCCTCATCCAAAAGCTGGGACACCGAAAGCAAATTGAACCCGAGCGATTGAACAAGAGCAACACGCCTGAGGGTGACCTTGTCACTTACCTTAATCTCACCTTCTGAAAGCACACGCCCTCGCTGTATGTCTTGGACACCAACGGGACGAGACTTGAGAACCACCCCTTGTCTCTGGTCATATGCCGCGAGCAACCGGAGTCAATCAACCAAACGTTCCTCAAGTCTCCCACTTGAAATTCAAAAACGAGAACGTGAGTGAACAAACGACTCTGCACTGGGGTTAGTACCAAAAGAGTAGAACCAGTGCCGAGCCATTTGCTCCAAAGTGGGCTTAGCACAAACCAAATCATCACGCCTATCAAAGCTACCACCATGAAAACCAGCACGAGCACCAGCACGAGGGAACCACCCCTGTCTCTCTGGAGGAGAACGAAAGCCACGAAAGGAAGACTGTGGGCCGTTGCTCCTCTCCAACTCAAAGCTATGACTTCTCCCACCGTTGTATTGAGCACGAGGCGGAGAATGTCTAGCAAACTGAACACCACCAGACTCATCATGCCAACCACCAGAACCATGACCACCAGAACTGAAACCACTTGAATCGCCACCTCGAAAACCAAACCGCCCAGAATTCTGGGGGGCCGGTCTGACCGTCTAGCCAGGCCGGTCTAACCGCCCCCCTCTGGGTTGGGCCGGTCTGACCGCCCCTCCTGGCCGGTCTGACTGCACTCTCCAGAAAGCCACCTCGGCTGCGGGAACTCGCATCTCCCCATGCCGAAACACTTCTCACGACCGCCTTACCCTTGGCAGTGGCATACGAGGCTCAGGTACACCATGAGAAGGGTGGTACCTGTCCTTGTTAGCCCACTCCTTAGCCATTCTCTCCTCACGCTTCCTCTTGAAGCAAAACTCACCCTGGTGACCATCTCTCCCACAATAGTCACAACGAAACTGTATGAGCTTAGGTTTAGGCTTGGGTTGGGGCTGCTCACTTGGTTTCTCCTCACTCGGCTTCTCACCCTTCTTCTCTCCAACCTCACTCTCTTTGGAGCTCACAAACTTCACCGGTTTTTGGAAATCATTTGTTGGGCGAGGAAATATGGGAGGATCTGGGGTTGTGTCAAGTTTGTTTCTCAGTGGGTTGGGCTTAGGAGCATAGGCATTTTTGTGGAAGGTTTTTGGTGGAGCTGGGATATCACCAATTTTCTCTTCTCCCTCACCACTACACTCTCCAACCTTCTCCGAACCAAGCGCTTGCCCATCATAGCGCTTGTATGCCTCTATCATCATCCTAAGCTGTGGTTCTTGACCCGACAACCAATCCATCATCTTTCTCAACTCATCATTCTCATCCTGCAAGCGATCCACATAATGTGCAAGTTCCAGATTTTTCAAAGCATGCACTTCACAAGTCGAGCAAGAAGTGGGAACATGTTCTTTCAATTTAGCCTCAAGAGAAATAGTGTAAGCATGCATCTCATCAATCTTTCCATGCAAAACAGGGCAAGAAGTGCAAGCACCTAGCAAAGCAGGTCTAGACTTAAGCTCAGCTACTTCAACCCTAAGCACATCTAGTTCATCACAAGTAGAAGCATGCTTATCCTTAAGACTAGTAAGATCAGCTAGGTACATAGAGCAATCACAACAATCAATCTCATCAGAAACCCAGGTGAAGCCTTAAGCGAATCAATCTGAAGCTTAGCATCAAGGTTCTGGGTTTCTAGCTCAGCTACTCGGTTCCTAGCATCTTCTAGTGAGGCCCTAAGCTCTTTCCTCATCTTCTTTGCCTCTCTAAGCATGTCATCACGATTATCAAGCAACTTGCCAAGATGCTCATTCTCCTCACGCAAGAAGTGAAGCTCGTCACGTACCTCATCCTCGGAGTCGGAGTCCGAGTCACTCTGGTGACTCTTCTTGCTGCCAGAGCTACGGGCCATGCCGCAGAAGCCATCTCTCGCGTAACAGCTCAGCCCGCTCAAGTTCTTGGATGACTTCTTGTTCTTGCGCTGATCACCTTCATCTTCACTGCTACTCGAGCTCGAGGAAGAGTAGGCGGAGCTGGAGTCGACGTCGCTCGCTCCGACCATCGCTCGGGCCTTCCTTCTTCCTCGACCGTCGGTCATCCTTGTGCTTGTTCTTGTGCTTGTGATCGCGACTTGATCGGTATTTGCCGTCCTTGTTCGACCGGTGCTTGTAGCCGTCCTTGTTCTCCGTCTTCTCCGGACAGTCGGCGACGAAGTGTCCTGGCTTGCCGCACTGAAAGCACATCCGTGTTGTCCTCTTCGTGTTCACCCGGTTCTCGTGCAGCCTCTCGAACCGCCTGGTCAGCAATGCCAGCTCGTCCTCTCCAAGCACGTCGAACTCCTCATCTGGCAAAGACATCAAAGAAGACAGAGAGTACATCCTGGAGGATGCGTTAGCATTAGTCTTTGCCACTTTGCCACCGACGAGAGCAAGACTATGGGAATCAGTCGGGCTCTCAAGACGGGCTGTCAAACCACGATCAACCTCAGCAGACTTAAGCTTAGAGAACAGTTCGTTCACCGTCAGAGTAGTGTACTTCTCGGACTCAAGAATGGCCTCGACCATTCCATCCCACACGGTACGATCCAGCGCGTGTAAGAGCTTCACAGCTCTATCATGGTCATCGTACAGGAGGACGTCGACATTGGCCCTCATCTTGTTCACAACCACCGTGAACCGCTGAAACAAGGCATCAATAGACTCACCAGGGAGATGAGTGAAGTTCTCGTACTCTCTCCGGTAGGTCACATACAACCGTGCCTGAACCTCAGCATTCCCAGCATGAGCATTCTTCAGCTCCAACCAAATCCTACAAGCTAGGTCCTCTGTCTGAACCCGATCGAATTCGGATTGACACAGAGCACGAAACAAGTAGTTGACCACCTTATTGTTGGCGTCGAACATGTCCCTCGATCCCGGAGCAAGGAAGTTAATCGGATGAACATAAGCTATGTTCACCGTAACGTCCCAAAGGATCTGTCTCTTGCCGCGGAGAAACACAGCCATCCGTCTCTGCCACATCTGGTAGTTTTTGCCATCGAAGTGCAGAGGACCCGAACCCCGTTCCTGGTACGCCATCCTTGGATCTTAGACTGGTTAGAATCCGAAGATCCGTAACCCGCTTTGATACCACTTGAAGGACCGAAACTGGCGACCAGAGAGGGGGGGGGGGAGTGAATGAGATCCGATAAAAATTCTTCTCGAAGGAGATGACTTCTCCAACAAGATGAACTCGGTCGAATACCCAAAATCACAATCTTCGCACGCAACCTTCTGTTTGCCAAAACCACGTAGCCACTGTAGTGCTACTGGTCCTAGGAACAAACACTACCTGCAGCCACAACTCCTACGCACACACGGCAGCGGAAACAACTCGGAAGCTGCCTGCCTAGAGGGGGGCGGTTAGACCGGGTATGGGGGGCGATTAGACCGCCTCCACCTGGTAACCAAGAAATCCTCCGAAACACCACTTCCGAGCTCCAAAACTCGCCACGGTTTCACCAGTAAGATCCTCTGGTCAAGGCCAAGCAAGCTACCAGAGAATCTTGGTGAAAACTAAAACTTCACCCAAGGGGCCTAGGGGCGGTTAGACCGGCTACCAGGGGCGGTCTAACCTCCTGTACCCAGCAACGAACACAAGGCAAGAACTCCTAGCAAACTACGCCGAAACGAACCAAGATTTCACCAGAACGCTCCTCTGATCAAGACGAACGAACTCACAGAGGAAAATTCGGCAAAACCAAAACTTGCACCAGGAAGGTCCAAGGCGGTTAGACCGCCCCCCTATGGCGGTTAGACCGCCCCTCCCAGAAAACTTGGCAGCGGGTCAACCCTCAACTTCCCAACGCCCGATCTCCCGATTCAACCCACGGACTGCAGCGAGACTTCAGGAATACCTGGGTTACCTCCTGGGCAACCTCTCCACCAAAGAAATCGAACCGAAACGCTCGCAATCAAAGGGAATCGCGGATCTTGGCCCTCTAGGTCATGAACTCGAGCAACTCAAAAAACCACCAAATCGAGGTTGATTCAAGGGAGTTCTTGGGGCAAAGTCACCAGCCAAAGAGGTACAAGGTCCTCATACGTGACACCCAACAAGAATCCCGCAAGAAATCACCCTCAAAACTCCGCCACGAAAATCACAAGAAAGAGCTCCGAAAATCACCAAAAAGGAAAACGGGAGAGGCAACAAAAGGCCTTGAGGAACCATGCCGAATCATCTATACATACCATGAAGGTTCATACAAGGTCTAGCTTGCCACCCGGACATCCATCCCTCTCTCTAGATCTCACATGAAGCACTCAAGCTAGTCCTAGAAAAAACTAGAGGAAAATACAAACGAAAATGACAAACGAAAATGAGCTAGGGTTCCAAGAGTTGGCTGCCATCCCACAACTCAAGTGTTTATATGGGGGCAACCAAAAGACTAAACTACCCTTACTAGATAACTAGGGATACATGCCCCTCAAGGGCGAATTCGGAAGTCTTTTGTTCAGCACCATCGGACGGATGCCCAGCGACCGTAAACTTGCTTAGCCTCGACACAAGCCTTGCGATCCCGACGCATGTCCTCCGCTTCGAAGTTCTCGGTGGCTGCGACCCGGGCGGTCAAACCGCCGCCCCTGGGTGGTTAGACCGGCCCAGGCGGTCTGACCGCCCCTCCTGGGCGGTTGAACCGGCTTAGGTGGTCACACCTCCTCGTCGAGTCTTCGGCCTCGGTTTTGTGGCTCAACTGAGTAACCTTGTGGTTTTCTGGTGAACCACTGCAAACCCCACAAACTCGGTGTAGCCTTCGCCAATCACTACTCATGACTCGGCTCCCACGTTGTCCCGGCTCGACCTTGTTTTGAGGCTCAACCATGAAACCGTCCATGACTTCATCTCGCTGTTCTTGCCACCATGCGACCCGCACTTGACTCTGCTGGCCACCGGGTCCCTCGAACCAAGCCTACTTGTCTTCTCCACAACTAGAGGCCTCACCAGCAACGACCTTTCGCGCTTGTTCTTCACCTGCACCAACACCAGTCAACCCGCAACCTGCACCTGCAATACTTAGCCAAGAATCAGTCCACACCACGTTGTCAATCACTCATCACACCAGGAAGCGACCATCCACCGGTCCTCGAACCACACATGGCTCTCAGTCGTCGTCCTTCCCCGAAGCAAGCCGACACCGCCTTGAGCTCCACGACGACGAGCCACGTCCGTTGAGCGTCTTTCCGTCACCGGAGCTGCACCAGGGCACCGCCGCCACCTAGGACCGTCACCAGCCGCCCAAATCCACCACCGTCGAGCCGCTCCCGTACATCCCCTCCGCCGGTGAGCCGCTCCACTCGACCGCCTTGACCTCCTCTTCCTTTTCCGTGACTCATCCGAGATTGTAGGCCACTGGAGCACCAACGCCGTCGCGAAGTCCGGCCGCCCCGAGCACGACCACCGGCGCCATCCACCCCGAAATCCGGCCGTCTCCGTCACACTCCGTTGCCGGTGAGCACACCTACGAGTTCCCCTCGTCCTCCTCTATCTTTTCCGCACCCTAGCCGAGTCCCTAGAGGTCCCTGTCGCCGGCGATTTGAACCCACAGACCCACCGTGCGCCTCTAACCAGAGGTAGGAGAAGGAGTTGGCGGTTTTGCTGATAGACCCCTGTCCTTCCTAGTAACCTTTGGATCTTTTCATGTGTCTTGCAAGCCTTGCAGAAAACACCCTAGATCTTTCAGATCTTCACAACCAGATCCAACTAGAGGCTTTTTGCAGATCTAATCCCAACCTTTTATCTTTTCACAGGCACTATTTGTTGTGTCTCGGGATTCTTGTTTGCTAGCCCCTGACATCTATAGTTAATCGCAGATAGGTCCCTGCAGCCTTGTTTAATCCATATCTTCCATGTTTTACCTTCGTTTTAATCCGTTCAAGTTGCGTTAGGTTCATAACAATGTAAAACACTCGTTAGTGGTGAGTTTCCATCATGTTTGTTTTCTGAAAATTAATTTGATATTAATTTTGATTAATGCTTAATTAATCATGTCTTTCCTAAATAAAAGCTATATAGTGCTACACACCGTTTTTCATAATCAATATTACTTTGATTAATGTTTATTTCACATGCTTTTGTAAATAAAATCTAATTAGATCTTTGTCTCGGTTTTTCGTAAACAAATATTAATTTGTTTAATAGTTAATTAATATTTTCTAATTAAAAGTTGATTAGGCTTTTACTCCGACTTTATAAATAAATGTTAATTTGATTAATACCAATGTAATGATGTTCTCAATAACAATATGATCCACTCGAATCATAAGTTACGTTTAGATGATTCATTTGGTTTAAATTTTTCTAAAGTAAATGTTTAATTGGTGTAATTTATACATGAATCTTTATAAATAAAACATAACTAGGTTCTTTACTTCAGTCTTTGCAAATAAAATATAATGTTGCATTAATTCCATCTTAGGGTATTTTCTTTATGAAATATCCTTTACATACCTTTGTCTAATGAAAATAAACCTAGCTCATAGTCTTGTTCTCTCACATATGCAAATCATTCGTTAGGCGTTCTTTATCAGCTTTATCTCAGTATCTCTTTTGATCAAGTCTATCTAAATCTCTAAATCTTTCTAGTGTTAGCTCAAGCTCAAACCTTGTGCATCTAATCAGACCTTTCCCTTCTAAGCACGTTTTATGTGCTTTAGTGATCCATAGAATCTAACCTATCCTTTAGTGCATTCTTTTAAAGCTTTTCTTTTGATTGGTGTATTGTTCTTAGTTTGCTTGTTTGTATGCTTGTGCTGATGATTGATGCGCATAGAGTGAACGTGGTTCGAGAAGCTTTGAAGAGTTTGAAGTTGAAGACATTCTGAGCAACTACTCTTTGGTTAAAGGCAAGTGTGTCCTCGTGCTTTTGTCCTAATAACTATGTTTAATCACTTTGCATATGATTTGCATTAATATTGATGGGTCCTATTAAGGTTTGCCTAGTTTTGATTATCATTCCTTGTCAACCTAGGTTTATCTTTATGTTGGGTAGCTATGCTTAGCTGCTATACTTGAGGTTTGGTGGTCATAATGAACATTAATGATGAACTTGCTTTACTTCTATGCTATATATCTCTGGTTAATACAAGATCACAATTTTTAATCGGAACATGGAGAACCACCCAGGAAAACCGTACAACCACAAGACATATGGCTTTGTCTTGGCCAAGTAATAAGAAACCTTGATGTTGTAGTGATCTTACTATTGACGGTGTATTTTGGTACACCAAACATGTTCATTACACTTTGGTTTGAATTTGATTATGGAACTAACCCGCCACTAGGCACACTAATGACATAACAAGTTCATCTTTGTATGTGCATTTGGAAGTGTTATGTTTTTGCAGGAAAACATGGACATAAAGGACGGAGTCACAACAAGTTCAAAGGAGCAATTGAGGAGTCCCGTTCGTGTTCTTGCGCATGATGAAATCACTTCCAAAGGTGGCAAGGACCGAAGTGTTACAAAGGAACTTCCTCAAGGATTGAAGCGTAAAAGACCGAACTTCATGCGAGAAGACCCTCCATCTTGGACGCGAGGATGACATCGTCAAAATGGTGCAAATAGAGGGGGCAAAGTGCATAATGACAAGAGGACCCACGTGCGCGAAGGGGCGACCGACCCGGGCTAGGATGGGCCTGGGCCGGTCGGCCTAGGCCGGCCGGCCTGGCCCATCCCGGGGTCGGTTCGGCCCCCCATTTCTTGAGCGTGAAGATCCTTCAACCCTAATTACGTGGAGGCGCCGCCATTCGCAGGGAGAGAGCCATTCGCCCGAGAGGTCGTCCACAAGCTAGAGAGAGAGAAGAGGAGGGAGATCATTCGCGAGAAGGATCGCTCTACTCGAAGGAAGCAACCACAAGTGGAGGAGGACGTCGAGGCCCTGCCAAGACACCCCCAGAGGAGAAGGAAGACACCGTCGGAAGCATCACCATGATCAATGGTCCTATGCCTAGAACCTTGATGGGGTAATCTTCTCATTTGTCCATGGGTTGTAATCGATCTTGAGATGTAATCGCTACTTTGTATGGTTATCTATCTATCATCTAGTGTTGAAGATGCTTTGTTGTTTAAGGCTAGCTACCATGCCGTGTAGGGAGTAAGATCTCAATGCTCCCTTGGAACCATTCAATACGCCATGTCCATCAAAGGTCTAGTCACAAATACCTCCGTGTAGTGACAGTACGGGGGGAGGGGAAGGGCGAAATCGTGGTCACAACCCCCGATAGATTAGATTGGTTTTCATATCTTAAGCGGTTGCATGTTCAAGTATCGTAGACCCTTGGGCAAGTGTCTTTTATATATCTTGTTGGTTTAATCGCTCTCTCTAGTATAGCATAGTTGTTCTCTAGATTAACCGTAGATTAGGGTTTGGTTAAGTTAGTGAGTAGTGCTAGATCAAACGCTTGTAATCCCCTTGCTCCGCGGATTGATAAGAACCTAGGGAATCCCCGTGGTGAAAAAGGTGTAGGTCCGTACGCTTGCGGATCGTAGGTGGATACGAGTTTTATCCGTCAACAAGCCCCTTTTTCTGGCGCCATTGCCGGGAAGCAAGCCAGTTTACTTGCTAACATCTAACCCCTATTAGATTTGTGTTAGATTACAAGCATTTATCATTTATTTGCTAACATCTAACCCCTATTACCTAGAAAATCACTTTGTTTTGTTTTGTTTTTGTTTTTATTTTGTTGTCTAGATGGCGTTCGTCCACCACCCCGTGGAAGAACCGGAGAAATCACTAAGGGATTACGCTAGTCCTCGATGTGAAGACATAAAGGTACAAGAGTCGGATTCGAAGCTCGAAGCAACCAAGTATGAAATCAAAGCTAAGATCATCGAGATGGCGGCGGCAACCCCATTTGAAGGGATGGACACGGAGAACCCATATAGACACATAAGGCATTTCACGACGCTATGCAACACGGTGCGTCAAGAAGGAGTTCCTGATGAATGGTTCAAGTGGAATCTCTTTCCCTACTCACTTGCCGGTGAAGCAAAGACGTGGTACTCGTTTGCATCCTTCGAAGTTGAAGGCAATTGGAACAAGTTGACGAAGAAATTTTGCGAGAAGTTTTTTCCTATAAGCAAGGTTCAACATCTAAGGAGGCAAGAGATCACCTTCATGCAAGGAGAAGAGGAAGGGATAGACCAAGCTTGGAATAGATTTAATGAGTGATTGAACAAGGACCAAGACTCGGCTTCTCCGGTGACGTACTCTTGCATACATTTTTCTTTTCCCTAACCCCTAGTTGCATGGAACATGTTCAAATGTGTGCAGGTGGGGATCTCATGGAGAAAACACTCACGGAAGCCGCTCAACTTTTACAAAAGATTAGCAAAGCGGCGGCTATGCGAAGAGATTGGGAAACAAGACTTGCGGAAGAGCCGGAACACAATTCGAGGATGAAGACATGTGCTGAAATTTCTGAAGAGGCAACCCCGGAAGACAAGAAAGAGGAGCCAATCCCGGAAAAGCTTGAAGAAGTGCACATCAAGACAAGAACTACCCCAAGCGTTGACTTCGCCGAGTCAAATGAAACAAACAAAAGGAGTATGTCAAGCACGAAGCCATTAAGGGAGTTCGAGCATATGGATTGGGTTCCAATCGATTACGGAGAAGTATTCGACAAGAGAAGACCGTTCCCTAACCAAAAGGGGATGGCGAGAGCATTGGAAGCGGATTTCCCACCGGAAAAGCAAGCGGAAAAGGCGTACGATCTTGAAGCCACTGGTGAGATCTTTCAAAAGCTCTTTAGTGATGATGAAGTGGATCCGGAACACATAGCCGAGGTGAAAAGAATCATGGGGATCAAGCCCGAAGCATCGCCATACGCTCGCCTCACTGAAGTTTACGCGATAGGATCCGACCAAGAGGAGAAGATGACACCACACTTGAGTTGCGAGATCAATGGAGTTCAATGCAAAGCCTTATGCGACATCGGAGCCCAAGTAAGTGTCCTATCATCCAAAATTTACGATAAAGTTCAAGGCCACAACCTAGACTTAGCTCCAACTTCAACAAAGTTAATTATGGGAGATGGTAGAACTATTAAACCTCTACGTATTGCTTGCAACATTAATGTAATCATCTCTGGAAAGTGCATACCAACCGATTTCTTTGTTATAGATGCTTACCATAGTAATCATGATCACATAATCCTAGGTAGGCCTTTTCTTAAGTTGGTTGATGCCGTGTTGGATGCCGGAGAAGGCAAAGTAACAATAAACCTTAATGGAAAGAAGTACACATATAATTTTCTTCGCGTCTCTAATCATCCTTCACCTTTTCCTCCCGAAGATGAAGAAGTAGAGGAGGTAGGTAGTCTTTGTTTTGTTGAAACCCTTAGTGACCCGCTGCAAAGAGCAATGGAGAACCAATCTAATGATCAACAAGACGAGGAACTAGAGGAAGTAACGAAGGGTTTAGAACCACAAGATGGAAGCGTGGAGGAAGAAAAATTCGAAGACATAGGAGACATTAAACCCGAAGAGCCACAAGTGCCGGAGGTGGATCTTAAACCTTTGCCCAAAGGATTAAAGTACGAATTTTTGGGCCCAGACAAGACTTATCCAGTCATCGTGAGCGACGAATTATGTCCCGAAGAAAATGAGAAGTTGCTGAATTTATTGAAAAAGCATAGGAAGGTGATTGGATATTCAATTAATGATCTCAAAGGACTTAGCCCAGCCTTTTGCACTCATCGTATACCTATGGAAGACCAATGTAAGCCCGTAGTGGACCATGTAAGGAGGCTAACCCATGCCATGCGAGAGGTAGTAAAGAAGGAGGTCATCAAGCTACTTGATGCCGGAATCATCTACCCGGTACCGCATAGCGAGTGGGTGAGCCCGGTGCATTGTGTGCCGAAGAAAGGAGGCTTAACCGTGGTGAAGAATGAGAAGAATAAGTTAATACCGCAAAGAACCGTGACCGGATGGTGGATGTGTATCGATTACCGTAAGCTAAACAAAGCGACGAAGAAAGATCACTTCCCCTTACCGTTCATTGACGAGATGCTCGAGAAATTAGCAAACCACACTTCTTTTGCTTTCTCGATGGGTACTCGGGGTTTATGCAAATTACCATTCACCCGGATGATCAACACAAGACAACGTTTACGTGCCCTTATGGAATGTTTGCATATAGAAGGATGCCCTTCAGTCTATGCAACGCTCCGGCCTCTTTTCAACGTTGCATGATGGCAGTGTTCTCGGAATTCATCGAGGAAATTGTCGAGGTGTTCATGGATGACTTTTTCGTTTATGGGAAGACGTTCGTGGATTGCTTGGCAAACTTAGATAAGGTTCTTACGAGGTGTGCGGAGGTAGATTTGGTGCTAAATTGGGAAAAGTGCCACTTCATGGTAAAGCAAGGCATAGTGCTTAGACATGTTATATCCGAGAGAGGAATTGAAGTGGACAAAGCTAAAGTGGAGACGGTTGAGCAACTCCCACCTCCAACGGATGTTAAGTCCTTGAGGAGCTTTCTAGGTCATGTCGGATTCTATAGAAGATTTATTAAGGACTTCTCAAAGATCACTAAGCCTTTAACACAACTCCTTCAAAAGGATGTGGCTTTTGACTTTGATGAAAAGTGCTTAGCGGCATTTCGGACCTTGAAAAGTGCTTTGGTGAGTGCTCCCATTATTCAACCTCCGGATTGGAGTCAACCTTTCGAGATCATGTGCGATGCAAGTGACTACGCCGTAGGAGCGGTTTTGGGCCAAAGAAAGGAGGGCCGAGTTCATGACGTATACTACGCTAGTAAAACTCTTAATGAAGCACAATTAAATTATGCCACTACGGAAAAGGAGTTGCTAGCGGTGGTGTTTGCCTTTGAAAAATTCAGATCTTACATCGTGAACTCGAAGGTCATTGTTTACACCGATCACGCGGCCATCAAGTATCTTTTGGCTAAGAAGGATGCTAAACCAAGATTAATTCATTGGATCCTTCTTCTCCAAGAGTTCGATGTTGAAATTCGTGATAAAAAGGCGATGGAGAATGTTGTGGCCGATCATTTGTCTAGGATGAACCGTGGACAAGATGATAAAGAGCCCATAGAAGACAAGATGAGAGATGACCACCTCTACCGAATACTCGACAAAGATACTTGGATGATTGATATCATTCGAGCGATTCGGAAGATGCCTCTCGATCACTTAGATAAAAACACTCAAAGGAGGATAGTCTCTGAAAGCCGAAAATATTTTTGGGATTCACCTTATCTCTTCAAACTTGGGAATGATGGAGTTATGAGAAGATGTATACCAAGAGAAGAGAGGCAAGAAATTTTGAGAAAGTGCCACTCGGCGGAGTACGGTGGACACTATAGCCATTTTCGGACCCCAAGCAAAAGTGTGGTCTAGCGGATTCTTTTGGCCGGAGATGCATATAGATACTAAAAGATATGTTGCGTCATGCCCCAAATGCCAAAGAACCGGAAACATCTCTCAAAGGAATGCCATGCCTTTGAAATATAATCTACAAATCGATTTATTCGATGTTTGGGGAATAGACTTCATGGGGCCATTCAAAAACTCACACGGATTTGAGCATATCCTAGTCATGGTTGATTATGTGTCCAAGTGGGTAGAGGCCATGCCATGTCGTAAAGCTTCTACGGAGGAATCCATTGCAATGATCAAGAGCATGATTTTCCCTCGCTTTGGTACCCCGAGAATTTTGATAAGCGATGGAGGAACTCACTTCACCGGGAAGAACTTTAAGAAGTGCTTGTCCAAGTTGGGGATTGAACATAGAGTCTCTACGGCTTATCATCCACAAACCAACGGACAAGCGGAAACATCGAATAGGCAATTAAAGAGCATCCTTAACAAAACTATAGAGAAGGGAGGCAAGGATTGGTCAAAGAAGTTAGATGGCGCTTTGTGGGCATATCGAACGGCGTTCAAGACACCGGTAGGTATGACCCCTTATCAATTTGTTTATGGCAAAGCTTGCCACCTTCCGGTTGAGTTAGAACATAAAGCCTATTGGGCAATTAAAGAGATGAACCTCGATCTAGACGCCGCGGTGGTAAAACGGAGGATCCAAATAAGCGAGCTAGAGGAGATGAGGTTGAAAGCTTACGAAAATGCGAGCATATACAAGGAGAGAATTAAAAGGTGGTATGATAAAAGATTGAAGAAGAAGGAGTTCAAAGAAGGAGATAAGGTCCTCCTCTACAATTCAAGGTTTAAAACCTTCGGAAAAGGGAAATTGCAAAGCAAGTGGGATGGACCTTACATTGTTCATTCGGTGCTCTCCAATGGAGCGGTAACCTTCATGGATATGAAAGGTGATCAATTCATGATGAATGGTCAACGACTTAAGGTTTATTACGAACCCGACGTTGTGCCCATTCACCGTATTGATGTCTTCATCATGGAGGATGAGCCTGAACGTCAAGCCTAGGACGTAAAACAAGGTGAGCATTTTGTAAATAGCTCTTCTTTTATTTTTTCAGAGTTTTTCGCGAAGATTTGCCAGGCCATCTTTTTCACATGGGCTAAAAATTCAAAAATAGTGGGACACGCGAAGAACCGGACCAAACCGGCCCGCGGACCAGGGCAGGCCGGCCGGCCCGGTCCGATTGGCCCAGGGGGCTCGGGTGGCGGTTCGCCCCCGGTTTCCTCTAGGACACGCGTCTTCGACTTCCTTGTTTGGTCAGAAAATTTTAGGGAAGTCAAGAAAAGGAAAAATGGTTTCTAGGGCATTCCTTCGCGGACTATTTAAAGGGATGAGATGGGAGCTCGGGAATGCATCCCAATTCGCATCCTTCTGCACCCAAGCAGCAGCCATGACGTCCCCGAGGAGCGTGGAGATCAAGCTAGGCGCCGAGAAGCCATCGAAGCCGGAGGAGGCGAAGCAATGCGAGCTCAAGCTACCCATGGAGATCAAGAGGACCGCCCGCATCCGTTGCGAAGGGCATGTCCCGACCGGGGCAATCGCTTCTCGCCACCACGTCAAGGAGGAGAGGGTCTCTACTCCCGTTCGTAGGTCGGAGCGCATCCGGGGCATGAAGAGGAAGGATTACAAGAAGGTGTCACCCGAGCCAAAAGATTACGGGGGGAGTGACTACTCTGATGACCGTAGCCCGAGCTCGCGGGCGGCCGCCGGAAGGAAGGACAACAACCTATACTATTGGGAAGAGGTGCCCAAGGAGAAGACTCCCGAAGGTACCAACGGCGGCGGAGATCCCGATGACGGCGACGACGGCGACGACCCTGGCGATGTCGACCCTTTCGGGATGCATCCGTTGTGTTGTGCGGCTTGCCGTCACTCCATCTCGAAGCTCTATGCATCGGTTGATGAATGTTTCCAGGCTATGGAGGCGATGAGGCAGCGTATGGAGGACTTGGAACGAGTGGTCGAGAACGACTACAAATTCCTGAATCGGAACGTGCGGAAGTTGTTTGGCATGGTGGGCAACATGAAGAACAAGTGGTTCAAGAGCTGCGGAAAGTTCCACCAGGAAATAGAGTTTCCCCCCTCCTTAGGTTTTTTGTAAGATACGACGAGGACGTCGTATGGTTTTAGCGTGGGGGAGAGCTAGCAAGCTAACCTTTTGCTTTAAAGATTTGTTTGGTTTTGGTTTAGATTTCGCGAGAGTTTGAGAGTCTTAAAGTTTTAGGTGTGTGCTTTTTAATTTTTTTCAAAGTTTCGAGTGTCTAAAATTTAGTGTTCGTGTCAAGAAAATCAAATAAAAAGTGTCCTTTAAATTTTTGTCTCTTGCGATGCTTTTCTTCCTTTGCTTGTATGTTCGTCTTTAATTTTTGATATATAAACTTGAGCGATTGGTTTGAAACGTTTACTGTGGTGCTTAGTGGAGTTTCTACCTCTAAAAGTACCCGCATCATGCTTTGATCTAGAACTTTGTTTTGGTTGTGCTAAGTTTGATGCTAAGATTGGAGGAATTTAATTCTGAAAATTATTGAAAAAACTCTTGTGATAAAGGTTAGCGAATTCTCTTTTTCCAAGTTGAGAGTTTAAGAAAAATCCTATACAAAGCCAATTAATATTCGCTCCACCATAAGTGCGGTTAGCATAATGAGTTGGGCTAGGATCCTTCTCTCTTGGAAGTTTTAATTTCGAGCAATGATCATGACCTTGTGTTTATCTTTTATTGCTAGCCTCGTCATACATTCGGTAACGAGACTCTCACATCGAAAGTCTCGTACATCGCCGAATTCCATACCCAAACCATAATATCTCTTTTGTGCATCGTATTCCTTGAACACAACCTATATTCAAAGTTTCGTCTCGTCTCTAGCATGGTTTTTATTTAAAATTCAGATTGTGTTTATGCAAGAAGAGATGAGTAAAGAGCTTTGAAAGAGAGGGAAAAGTGTCAAAAGAGAGAGAGAAGTAAAGAAAAAAAATATGTGTATGAGAAAGAAAAAAAAGAAAGAAAGAAAAGAAAAAGAAAAGAAAAAGAAAGAAAGAGGGAAAGCAAGAAAGATATAAAGAGGGAAGAATCTAGTGAAGGATGAATAAAGTGTAAGGAAGGATGACATGTTGTTGTTGAGACGAAACTTCCATTCTTTTTCCAACCATGTGCAATCCGACAACGAGGACGTCATCGGTGCCTTGTAGTCTTATTTTCTTTTGCCTTTGCACATGTCCACCATTCTATATCTTCTTATCCTTGATATCCCTACATTATGGTTTAATTCTCATGATCATTGGCTTTGAAAGGTAAACAACCACTAGAGGAAGTTCTCAGCTTGACAATACTTGTGTTGATTGCACTAGCCATACCTATAGCTCCACTTTACATGTTATATGAGAGACTTATGGGAGGTGAGAGTTTATGAATTGTTTAGGATAGCCACTTCATATGAGCGACATGTGAGAACTTGGAGAAAGGTTTTTGTCTAATACTTGTTGCAGGAATTTTATTTTTGAAAAATCATGAAAACCTTCCATTGGAAGCAAAGAAATGAGCATAGCTGAAATTGAAGACCTCGAGTGAAAATTTTGAGTTGCGGGGTAAATCTTGATTTGCTAAAAATTCTAAATGCCCATGTTTATGTATGATGATCATTGCTTTATGTTTATTATATTAAAGATAAATGATTGACTAACTTGTGAAGAAAGAATTAGCGGAGCACGATTTCAACACCTTGGACAAAAGTTCTTTTACGAGTACTTGCTCGAGGACGAGCAAGATCTAAGCGTGCGGGAGATGTTGATGGTGTATTTTGGTACACCAAACATGTTCATTTCACTTTGGTTTGGATTTGATTATGGAACTAACCCGCCACTAGGCACACTAATGACATAACAAGTTAATCTTTGTATGTGCATTTGGAAGTGTTATGTTTTTGCAGGAAAACATGGACATAAAGGACGGAGTCGCAACAAGTTCAAAGGAGCAATTGAGGAGTCCCGTTCGTGTTCGTGAGCATGATGAAATCACTTCCAAAGGTGGCAAGGACCGAAGTGTTACAAAGGAACATCCCCGAGGATTGAAGCGTAAAAGACTGAACTTCATGCGATCAGACCCTCCATCTTGGACGCGAGGATGACATCGTCAAAATGGTGCAAATAGAGGGGGCAAAGTGCTTAATGTGAAGAGGACCCACGTGCGCGAAGGGGCGACCGAACTGGGCCAGGATGGGCCTGGGCCGGTCGGCCCAGGCCGGCTGGCCTGGCCCATCCCGGGGTCGGTTCGGCCCCCCATTTCTTGAGTGTGAAGATCCTTCAACCCTAAGTACGTGGAGGCACCGCCATTCGCAGGGAGAGAGCCATTTGCCCGAGAGGCCATCCACAAGCTAGAGAGAGAAGAGGAGGGAGATCATTCGTGAGAAGGATCGCTCTACTCGAAGGAAGCAACCACAAGTGGAGGAGGACGTCGAGGCCCTGCCAAGACACCCCCGGAGGAGAAGGAAGACACCGTCGGAAGCATCACCATGATCAACGGTGCTATGCCTAGCACCTTGATGGGGTAATTTTCTCATTTTTCCATGGGTTGTAATCGATCTTGAGATGTAATCGCTACTTTGTATGGTTATCTATCTATCATCTAGTGTTGAAGATGCTTTGTTGTTTAAGGCTAGCTACCATGCCGTGTAGGGAGTAAGATCTCAATGCTCCCTTGGAACCATTCAATACGCCGTGTCCATCAAAGGTCTAGTCACGAATACCTCCGCGTAGTGACAGTACGGGGGGAGGGAAAGGGCGAAACCGTGGTCACAACCCCCGATAGATTAGATTGGTTTTCATATCTTAAGCGGTTGCATGTTCAAGTATCGTAGACCCTTGGGCAAGTGTCTTTTATATATCTTGTTGGTTTAATCGCTCTCTCTAGTATAGCGTAGTTGTTCTCTAGATTAACCGTAGATTAGGGTTTGGTTAAGTTAGTGAGTAGTGCTAGATCAAACGCTTGTAATCCCCTTGCTCCGCGGATTGATAAGAACCTAGGGAATCCCCGTGGTGAAAAAGGTGTAGGTCCGTACGCTTGCGGATCGTAGGTGGATACGAGTTTTATCCGTCAACACTTACCAGAAAGGGGCCAATGGGGAGGCGTTGTCGGGTTATAGACCCGCTCTAGCGGGGAGTTGGGTTTGTTCATTTATGGTGGGGTATTGACCCGCTAGGGAGCTTTATGCCCTGCTTCGACCTGAAACCTAGTGGGTTGCTGCACATTAGGGAATCTTTGTAAAGGCCTCGTAGCGTCCCTATGCAATCACACATCGGTAGTGTGGTATGGTGCCTTGCAAACACCGCATGGTTGGGTCCAAAACTCTTCAGAGTTTTTACGCGACTTGTGGTGAAAGTGTACAACCTATGCAGAGTGTAAAACAATCGATTAGCTGTGCTCACGGTCAAGAGCGGCCTGGACCCTCACATGATAATTGAACTTGAAGATGGACTTAAATCGTGGTTTCTGGTTATGTTAGCCATATGCTTATGGCGTATCTTATCTATCTCTTTATGTTAACTGTGGGTTGGTATATACTTATATCTGAGTGATTAGGTGCTAATAAAATTTGACCAACTAAAATTGCTTAATGCAGTCAAACTATCAACCTTTCCTTGTTTAAGCCTTTGCATTCATTCTTTCCCCACACTTGCTGAGTACGACAAGTGCTCACCCTTGCTATAAACAATGTTGCTCAGAAAGAGGAAGCTGCTATGAAGATGTTGCTGAGTTCTAGGCGTACGCAACCCCCAGTCGACTGCATGTAGAGTTTGGTGCCTTTGTTTCCAGGATTAAGCGTAATACTCTGATAATCTTTCTTTTTCTTTACGTGATATTGTTTTTGTATTCACTTATATGTCACTATATGCATGAAACTTGATCCTGACATGCATATAGGTTTGCACTTGGTTTTTCTTTGGAAAAACAGGTGTGACAGTAAAAGTACCAATGTTGTCATTACCATCCCAGTTGAGCAACTAAGCATCCTCTACCATCAAAATTAGTTATCAACCTGGTTGCAAGGTAGTGGTCAAACAAAAACTAGGCATCGTCCTTAATAGGTACCCAACATATTAATGCAAGGCAATAAATAAATAAAGTGATTAAATGCATGTTATATAGGTGTAAACGGGAATGGCTAAGGACACTTGCCTTCCTCACAATCCCGCTGCTGCTCAGAGTCTTCAATCTCTTGTTCGTTGAATTCTTCGAATGACACGTTCTCTACGCATCACACATTCACATGCAAAGAAACCACACAATAATATAAGAAACACTTCACTAATCATCTCAAACAGAAACAAAATCTGCACTAAACTAATCTACTCGTCGAGACGAACACATGGATATAGAGAACACTAAAAACAAAGCTAAAACACAAAAGATATGAGCTATACAAGGTCTGGGGGCTAAACTGCAGAGAAACTAGACTTCCAGGGGTCTAACTGCGAAAAACTGGACTAAAACCTAATTACTTTTAAACTGCAAGGGACCTCGGGTGCAAAAACAAAAGAGTTCAGGGGCTCTTTTGCAAAATAGGCAGGGCTGACCGGTGGTTGATCTCGGTTGACTGGTACGCCGGCGGTTAGACTCGATTTGGGCTGTTGGATTTAGATCAGACGGACGTGAAGAACGGCCGGCGACAGGACGGCGGCGCGCGGCGGCGACGGGCGGCGCACGGTGGCGGACCTCGCCGGTGCTATTCAAAAATGAACATCCGGCTACTAATCAACACGCGGTTTGTCCTGGGATGTAGAGCACGACATGGCGAACTCACCCCGGGCACTGGGTACGGCGGAGAAGCGGCGGCACAAGGCTCAGAGAGGCAGAAGCTCATGGTGGCGCCAACTCCGGTGAACATTTGCAGGCAATGCGGGTCATGAGGACATCCATAAGTGGCACGTGTAGCTCGCTCACCTCCACGCGAAGCTCCAGAGCTCTTCAACGTCGACAGGGAGGCGGCGCAGGCGGAGATCGACGGTGGCGCCCTTGGCTAGGGTTTGGAGGGCGGGCGGCTACTCTGGATGACGGCTAGGGTTTGGGGGAAAGAGGGCTTCGAGTGTGGCGGCGCCCTAAATAGGAAATGGAGGCGGCCTCAGCGTGTGGGCCCAAGGCCAGGGACACGACACGGCGCGGGATTGAGCTCGGGCTCAGGCGCGACGCGAGGAGAGGGATGACGCGTGGGACCCGCGTGGCAGCGACTGTGGGAGAGGGGAGGCGGAGCGGGCCGTCTTGGGCCGGTAGCTGCTGATTGGGCTGAAGTGGAGGGGTGCCGGGTGCACAGCGAAAGGAAGTCCGAGGACCTCGGCCAGACTTTGCGCGATGGGCCGAACAAAATAGAAAAGAAAGGGGGAGAGAGGAAGAGAAAAGCTTTGGTATTTTTTTTGAAAAAGATTCAAACAAAGAATTCAAAGTCAAATTCGAATCCAAGCAAACAAAAGTAATGCTCCAACATGAATGCAACAATAAACTCCTATAGTTTATTAATTTATTTAAGAAAATAATTAAATGCCTAGGAAAATTAAATAAAACCATAAAAATCCTTAAACAAGCATTGTTGCTAACCAAAATTTTATTAAAAGCAATAATTGAAATTTAGGGTGTTACAACTGGCCACATGATCGTGAACCATAGCTGAGACTTGAACATCATACAACAAGATTGTGCAAACTAACAACATCTTACTGAAGCTATGCACACAAACGGTTACGGGATTTCGTATGTCTGTACCATAGGATCAAAGGGTCGTGTTCATGAAGATCACGAGCCTCTAACTTATGACCAAACATAGAAAACATGTTCAGGTCACCTATCATCTGGATGGAAAGGTCATGTTCATCAAGAACACAATCCGCTAAATGATGAACAGATGAAGAACACATGAACATATCATCAATGCATGCAAGCACTACTTTATATGAAATAGCTGAATAACTGAAGTCGATCAAAGCCATGCAAAGAAATAAAGATACAAGAGGACTCATACCTAGATCCCAAAGATGACTTGGAACCTAAATTAGAACTACTCTAGCCAACTCCCTAGCCTTGGAACCAAAAGTGAGACGAGAAGCAAAGTTGTGTATTCAAGAAGTGAGAAGGACCTCTTATATTTATAGGTAGGGAGGAGTACTGAAGAGTAGCGAAAGCACTCCGGGAATGCATCTTAGGACCAATGACGCGCCACCATGTGGAAGGCTAGGATCAGCTGACCCTAGGTCGGTTCGGCTGAACCCACGGCTCGACCGCACCCCTATGGGCCCGGCTGGTCCACTCCTTCTTCCAGCTGGCTGACATGTGGGCCCTTGGGTACATCCTTGGTGTGTGTAATATTTTAAGGCGGTTTGCTTCTTGAGTGGGCCCTCTTATCCTTATGTAGTCCATGTGTTGCCGTTTGATTCGCTAGAGCTTGCCTCCCTTGGATCGATGACGTGGCGTGGACACATGGATCCCATGTGGAAGCCACTCCTCAGTTGAGGTGGTATGACATGGCTCATAGAACACATGATTCTTACTCATGCAATCACAAATATTCTAAATACAAGTGGAATTACATTATTCTTAACTAAAATGCATGCAAGAAATGCACTTTGCTCCTTTAATCATGAGAATATTGACGGCTAAAAGAGGTACTTAATAGCCGTCAATAACTCCCCCAAACTAGCCTCTTGCTATGGTTGGCTCATCAAGAGTTGCTACGATGTTGGAATGAGTGGTCGAGGACAACTACAAATTCCTGAATCGGAACGTGCGGAAGTTGTTTGGCATGGTGGGCAACATGAAGAACAAGTGGTGTCAGAGCTGCGGAAAGTTCCACTAGGAAATAGAGTTTCCCCCCTCCTTAGGTTTTTTGTAAGATACGACAAGGACGTCGTATGGTTTTAGCGTGGGGGAGAGCTAGCTAGCTAGCCTTTTGCTTTAAAGATTAGTTTGGTTTTGGTTTAGATTTCGCGAGAGTTTGAGAGTCTTAAAGTTTTAGGTGTGTGCTTTTTAATTTTTTTCAAAGTTTCGAGTGTCTAAAATTTAGTGTTCGTGTCAAGAAAATCAAATAAAAAGTGTCCTTTAAATTTTTGTCTCTTGCGATGCTTTTCTTCCTTTGCTTGTATGTTCGTCTTTAATTTTTGATATATAAACTTGAGCGATTGGTTTGAAACGTTTACCGTGGTGCTTAGTGGAGTTTCTACCTCTAAAAGTACCCGCATCATGCTTTGATCTAGAACTTTGTTTTGGTTGTGCTAAGTTTGATGCTAAGATTGGAGGAATTTAATTCTGAAAATTATTGAAAAAACTCTTGTGATAAAGGTTAGCGAATTCTCTTTTTCCAAGTTGAGAGTCTAAGAAAAATCCTATACAAAGCCAATTAATATTCGCTCCACCATAAGTGCGGTTAGCATAATGAGTTGGGCTAGGATCCTTCTCTCTTGGAAGTTTTAATTTCGAGCAATGATCATGTCCTTGTGTTTATCTTTTATTGCTAGCCTCGTCATGCATTCGGTAACGAGACTCTCACATCGAAAGTCTCGTACATCGCCGAATTCCATACCCAAACCATAATATCTCTTTTGTGCATCGTATCCCTTGAACACAACCTATATTCAAAGTTTCGTCTCGTCTCTAGCATGATTTTTATTTAAAATTCAGATTGTGTTTATGCAAGAAGAGATGAGTAAAGAGCTTTGAAAGAGAGGGAAAAGTGTCAAAAGAGAGAGAGAAGTAAAGAAAAAAATATGTGTATGAGAAAGAAAAAAAAAGAAAGAAAGAAAAGAAATAAAAAGAAAGAGAAAGAAAGAGGGAAAGCAAGAAAGATATAAAGAGGGATGAATCTAGTGAAGGATGAATAAAGTGTAAGGAAGGATGACGTGTTGTTGTTGAGACGAAACTTCCATTCTTTTTCCAACCATGTGCAATCCGACAACGAGGACGTCATCGGTGCCTTGTAGTCTTTTTTTCTTTTGCCTTTGCACATGTCCACCATTCTATATCTTCTTATCCTTGATATCCCTACATTATGGTTTAATTCTCATGATCATTGGCTTTAAAAGGTAAACAACCACTAGAGGAAGTTCTCAGCTTGACAATACTTGTGTTGATTGCACTAGCCATACCTATAGCTCCACTTTACATGTTATATGAGAGACTTATGGGAGGTGAGAGTTTATGAATTGTTTAGGATAGCCACTTCATATGAGCGACATGTGAGAACTTGGAGAAAGGTTTTTGTCTAATACTTGTTGCAGGAATTTTATTTTTGAAAAATCATGAAAACCTTCCATTGGAAGCAAAGAAATGAGCATGGCTGAAATTGAAGACCTCGAGTGAAAGTTTTGAGTTGCGGGGTAAATCTTGATTTGGTAAAAATTCTAAATGCCCATGTTTATGTATGATGATCATTGCTTTATGTTTATTATATTAAAGATAAATGATTGACTAACTTGTGAAGAATGAATTAGCGGAGCACGATTTCAACACCTTGGACAAAAGTTCTTTTACGAGTACTTGCTCGAGGACGAGCAAGATCTAAGCGTGCGGGAGATGTTGATGGTGTATTTTGGTACACCAAACATGTTCATTTCACTTTGGTTTGGATTTGATTATGGAACTAACCCGCCACTAGGCACACTAATGACATAACAAGTTAATCTTTGTATGTGCATTTGGAAGTGTTATGTTTTTGCAGGAAAACATGGACATAAAGGACGGAGTCACAACAAGTTCAAAGGAGCAATTGAGGAGTCCCGTTCGTGTTCGTGAGCATGATGAAATCACTTCCAAAGGTGGCAAGGACCGAAGTGTTACAAAGGAACATCCCCGAGGATTGAAGCGTAAAAGACCGAACTTCATGCGAGAAGACCCTCCATCTTGTACGCGAGGATGACATCGTCAAAATGGTGCAAATAGAGGGGGCAAAGTGCATAATGACAAGAGGACCCACGTGCGCGAAGGGGCGACCGAACCGGGCCAGGATGGGCCTGGGCCGGTCGGCCCAGGGCGGCCGGCCTGGCCCATCCCGGGGTCGGTTCGGCTCCCCATTTCTTGAGTGTGAAGATCCTTCAACCCTAACTACGTGGAGGCGCCGCCATTCGCAGGGAGAGAGCCATTCGCCCGAGAGGCCGTCCACAAGCTAGAGAGAGAGAAGAGGAGAGAGATCATTCGCGAGAAGGATCGCTCGACTCGAAGGAAGCAACCACAAGTGGAGGAGGACGTCGAGGCCCTGCCAAGACACCCCCGGAGGAGAAGGAAGACACCGTCGGAAGCATCACCATGATCAACAGTGCTATGCCTAGCACCTTGATGGGGTAATCTTCTCATTTGTCCGTGGGTTGTAATCGATCTTGAGATGTAATCGCTACTTTGTATGGTTATCTATCTATCATCTAGTGTTCAAGATGCTTTGTTGTTTAAGGCTAGCTACCATGTCGTGTAGGGAGTAAGATCTCAATGCTCCCTTGGAACCATTCAATACACCATGTCCATCAAAGGTCTAGTCACGAATATCTCCGCGTAGTGACAGTACGGGGGGAGGAAAAGGGCGAAACCGTGGTCACAACCCCCGATAGATTAGATTGATTTTCATATCTTAAGCGGTTGCATGTTCAAGTATCGTAGACCCTTGGGCAAGTGTCTTTTATATATCTTGTTGGTTTAATCGTTCTCTCTTGTATAGCGTAGTTGTTCTCTAGATTAACCGTAGATTAGGGTTTGGTTAAGTTAGTGAGTAGTGCTAGATCAAACGCTTGTAATCCCCTTGCTCCGCGGATTGATAAGAACCTAGGGAATCCCCGTGGTAAAAAAGGTGTAGGTCCGTACGCTTGCGGATCGTAGGTGGATACGAGTTTTATCCGTCAACAAGCCCCTTTTTCTGGCTCCGTTGCTGGGGAGCAAGCCAGTTTACATCGTTTGGTTTTTACATCCAACTTTGTTTTAGATTTTGTTTATCGTTTATTTGCTAACATCTGACCCCTATTACCTAGAAAACCACTTTGTTTTGTTTTTGTTTTTATTTTATTGTCTAGATGGCATTCGTCCACCACCCCGTGGAACAACCGGAGAAATCACTAAGGGATTACGCTAGTCCTCGATGTGAAGACATAAAGGTACAAGAGTCGGATTCGAAGCTCGAAGTGACCAAGTATGAAATCAAAGCTAAGATCATCGAGATGACGGCGGCAACCCCATTTGAAGGGATGGACACAGAGAACCCATATAGACACATAAGGCGTTTCACGACGCTATGCAACACGGTGCGTCAAGGAGTTCCCGATGAATGGTTCAAGTGGAATCTCTTTCCCTACTCACTTGCCGGGGAAGCAAAGACATGGTACTCGTTTGCATCCTTGAAGTTGAAGGCAATTGGAACAAGTTGACGAAGAAATTTTGCGAGAAGTTTTTTCCAATAAGCAAGGTTCAACATCTAAGGAGGCAAGTGATCACCTTCATGCAAGGAGAAGAGGAAGGGATAGACCAAGCTTGGAATAGATTTAATGAGTTGATTGAACAAGGACCAAGACTCGGCTTCTCCGGTGACGTACTCTTGCATACATTTTTCTTTTCCCTAACCCCTAGTTCCATGGAACATGTTCAAATGTGTGCAGGTGGGGATCTCATGGAGAAAACACTCACGGAAGCCGCTCAACTTTTACAAAAGATTAGCAAAGCGGCGGCTATGCGAAGAGATTGGGAAACAAGACTTGCGGGAGAGCCGGAACACAATTCGAGGACGAAGACATGTGCTGAAATTTCTAAAGAGGCAACCCCGGAAGACAAGAAAGAGGAGCCAATCTCGGAAAAGCTTGAAGAAGTGCACATCAAGACAAGAACTACCCCAAGCGTTGACTTCGCTGAGTCAAATGAAACAAACAAAAGGAGTATGTCAAGCGCGAAGCCATTAAGGGAGTTCTAGCATATGGTTTGGGTTCTAATCGATTATGGAGAAGTATTCAACAAGAGAAGACCGTTCCCTAACCAAAAGGGGATGGCTAGAGCATTGGAAGTGGATTTCCCACCGGAAAAGCATGAGGAAAAGGCGTACGATCTTGAAACCACTGGTGAGATCTTTCAAAAGCTCTTTAGTGATGATGAAGTGGATCCGGAACACATAGCCGAGGTGAAAAGAACCATGGGGATCAAGCCCGAAGCATCGCCATACGCTCGCCTCGCTGAAGTTTACGCGATTGGATCCGACCAAGAGGAGAAGATGACACCACACTTGAGTTGCGAGATCAATGGAGTTCAATGCAAAGCCTTATGCGACATCGGAGCCCAAGTAAGTGTCCTATCCTCCAAAATTTATGATAAAGTTCAAGACCACAACCTAGACTTAGCTCCAACTTCAACAAAGTTAATTATGGGAGATGGTAGAACTATTAAACCTCTAGGTATTGCTTGCAACATTAATGTAATCATCTTTGGAAAGTGCATACCAACCGATTTCTTTGTTATAGATGCTTACCATAGTAATCATGATCACATAATCCTAGGTAGGCCTTTTCTTAAGTTGGTTGATGCCGTGTTGGATGCCGGAGAAGGCAAAGTAACAATAAACCTTAATGGAAAGAAGTACACATATAATTTTCTTTGCGTCTCTAACCATCCTTCACCTTTTCCTTTCGAAGATGAAGAAGTAGAGGAGGTAGGTAGTCTTTGTTTTGTTGAAACCCTTAGTGACCTGCTGCAAAGTGCAATAGAGAACCAATCTAATGATTAACAAGACGAGCAACTAGAGGAAGCAACAAAGGGTTTAGAACCACAAGATGGAAGTGTGGAGGAAGAAAAATTCGAAGACATAGGAGACATTAAACCCGAAGAGGCACAAGTGCCCGAGGTGGATCTTAAACCTTTGCCCAAAGGATTAAAGTACAAATTTTTGGGCCCAGACAAGACTTCTCCAGTCATCGTGAGTGACTAATTAAGTCCCGAAGAAAATGAGAAGTTGCTGAATTTATTGAAAAAGCATAGGAAGGTGATTGGATATTCAATTAATGATCTCAAAGGACTTAGCCCAGCCTTTTGCACTCATCGTATACCTATGGAAGACCAATGTAAACCCGTAGTGGACCATGAAAGGAGGCTAACCCATGCCATGCGAGAGGTAGTAAAGAAGGAGGTCATCAAGCTACTTGATGCCGGAATCATCTACCCGGTACCACATAGCGAGTGGGTGAGCCCGGTGCATTGTGTGCCGAAGAAAGGAGGCTTAACCGTGGTGAAGAATGAGAAGAATGAGTTAATACCGCAAAGAACCGTGACCGGATGGCGGATGTGTATCGATTACCGTAAGCTAAACAAAGCGACGAAGAAAGATCACTTCCCCTTACCGTTCATTGACGAGATGCTCGAGAGATTAGCAAACCACGCTTATTTTTGCTTTCTCGATGGGTACTCGGGGTTTATGCAAATTCCCATTCACCCGGATGATCAACACAAGACAACGTTTATGTGCCCTTATGGAACGTTTGCATATAGAAGGATGCCCTTCGGTCTATGCAACACTCCGGCCTCTTTTCAACGTTGCATGATGGAAGTGTTCTCGGAATTCATCGAGGAAATTGTCGAGGTGTTCATGGATGACTTTTCCGTTTATGGGAAGACGTTCGTGGATTGCTTGGCAAACTTAGATAAGGTTCTTACGAGGTGTGCGGAGGTAGACTTGGTGCTAAATTGGGAAAAGTGCCACTTCATGGTAAAGCAAGGCATAGTGCTCGGACATGTTATATCCGATAGAGGAATTGAAGTGGACAAAGCTAAAGTGGAGACGGTTGAGCAACTCCCACCTCCAACGGATGTTAAGTCCTTGAGGAGCTTTCTAGGTCATGCCGGATTCTATAGAAGATTTATTAAGGACTTCTCAAAGATCACTAAGCCTTTAACACAACTCCTTCAAAAGGATGTGGCTTTTGACTTTGATGAAAAGTGCTTAGCGGCATTCCGGACCTTGAAAAGTGCTTTGGTGAGTGCTCCCATTATTCAACCTCCGGATTGGAGTCAACCTTTCGAGATCATGTGCGATGCAAGTGACTACACCGTAGGAGCGGTTTTGGGCCAAAGAAAGGAGGGCCGAGTTCATGTCGTATACTACGCTAGTAAAACTCTTAATGAAGCACAATTAAATTATGCCACTACGGAAAAGCAGTTGCTAGCGGTGGTGTTTGCCTTTGAAAAATTCAGATCTTACATCATGAACTCGAAGGTCATTGTTTACACCGATCATGCGGCCATCAAGTATCTTTTGGCTAAGAAGGATGCTAAACCAAGATTAATTCGTTGGATCCTTCTTCTCCAAGAGTTCGATGTTGAAATTCGTGATAAAAAGGGGGTGGAGAATGTTGTGGCCGATCATTTGTCTAGGATGAACCGTGGACAAGATGATAAAGAGCCCATAGAAGACAAGATGAGAGATGACCACCTCTACCGAATACTCGACAAAGATACTTGGATGATTGATATCATTCGAGCGATTCAGAAGATGCCTCTCGATCACTTAGATAAAAACACTCAAAGGAGGATAGTCTCCGAAAGCCGAAAATATTTTTGGGATTCACCTTATCTCTTCAAACTTGGGAATGATGGAGTTATGAGAAGATGTATACCAAGAGAAGAGAGGCAAGAAATTTTGAGAAAGTGCCACTCGGCGGAGTACGGTGGACACTATAGCCATTTTCGGACCCAAGCAAAAGTGTGGTCCAGCGGATTCTTTTGGCCGGAGATGCATGAAGATACTAAAAGATATGTTGCGTCATGCCCCGAATGCCAAAGAACCGGAAACATCTCTCAAAGGAATGCCATGCCTTTGAAATATAATCTACAAATCGATTTATTCGATGTTTGGGGAATAGACTTCATGGGGCCCTTCAAAAACTCACACGGATTTGAGCATATCCTAGTCATGGTTGATTATGTGTCCAAGTGGGTAGAGGCCATGCCATGTCGTAAAGCTTCCACAGAGGAATCCATTGCAATGATCAAGAGCATGATTTTCCCTCGCTTTGGTACCCCGAGAATTTTGATAAGCGATGGAGGAACTCACTTCACCGGGAAGAACTTTAAGAAGTGCTTGTCCAAGTTGGGGATTGAACATAGAGTCTCTACGGCTTATCATCCACAAACCAACGGACAAGCGGAAACATCGAATAGGCAATTAAAGAGCATCCTTAACAAAACTATAGAGAAGGGAGGCAAGGATTGGTCAAAGAAGTTAGATGGAGCTTTGTGGGCATATTGAACGGCGTTCAAGACACCGATAGGTATGACCCCTTATCAATTTGTTTATGGCAAAGCTTGCCACCTTCCGGTTGAGTTAGAACACAAAGCCTATTGGGCAATTAAAGAGATGAACCTCGATCTAGACGCCGTGGTGGTAAAACGGAGGATCCAAATAAGTGAGCTAGAGGAGATGAGGTTGAAAGCTTACGAAAATGCGAGCATATACAAGGAGAGAATTAAAAGGTGGTATGATAAAAGATTGAAGAAGAAGGAGTTCAAAGAAGGAGATAAGGTCCTCCTCTACAATTCAAGGTTTAAAACCTTCGGAAAAGGGAAATTGCAAAGCAAGTGGGATGGACCTTACATTGTTCATTCGGTGCTCTCCAATGGAGCGGTAACCATCATGGATCTCAAAGGTGATCAATTCATGGTGAATGGTCAACGGCTTAAGGTTTATTACGAATCCGACGTTGTGCCCCTTCACCATATTGATGTCTTCATCATGGAGGATGAGCCCGAACGTCAAGCCTAGGACGTAAAACAAGGTGAGCATTTTGTAAATAGCTCTTCTTTTATTTTTCTAGAGTTTTTCACGAAGATTTGCCAGGCCATCTTTTTCACATGGGCTAAAAATGCAAAAATAGTGGGACACGCGAAGAAAGAACCAGGGCAGGCCGGCCGGCTCGGTCCAATCGGCCCAGGGGGGCCCGGGTGGCGGTTCGCCCCCGGTTTCCTCTGGGACGCGTGTCTTCGACTTCCTTGTTTGGTCAGAAAATTTTAGGGAAGTCAAGAAATGGAAAAAATGGTTTCTAGGGCCTTCGCGAACTATTTAAAGGGACGAGATGGGAGCTCGGGAATCCATCCCAATTCGCATCCTTTTGCACCCAAGCAGTAGCCATGACGTCCCCGAGGAGCGTGGAGATCAAGCTAGGCGCCGAGAAGCCGGAGGAGGCTAAGCGATGCGAGCTCAAGCTACCCATGGAGATCAAGAGCACCGCCCGCATCCGTTGCGGAGGGCGTGTCCCGACCGGGGCAATCGCTTCTCGCCACCACGTCAAGGAGGAGAGGGTCTCTACTCCCGTTCGTAGGTAAGAGCACATCCGGGGCATGAAGAGGAAGGATTACAAGGAGGTGTCACCCGAGCCAAAAGATTACGGGGGGAGTGACTACTCCGATGACCGTAGCCCGAGCTCGTGGGCGGCCGCCGGAAGAGAGGACAACGACCTATACTATTGGGAAGAGGTGCCCAAGGAGAAGACTCCCGAAGGTACCAACAGCGGCGGAGATCCCGACGACGGCGACGACCCTGGCGATGTCGACCCTTTCGGGATGCATCCGTTGTGTTGTGCGGCTTGCCGTCACTCCATCTCGGAGCTCTACACATCGGTTGATGAATGTTTCCAGGCTATGGAGGCGATGAGGCAGCGTATGGAGGACTTGGAACGAGTGGTCGAGGACGACTGCAAATTCCTGAATCGGAACGTGCGGAAGTTGTTTGGCATGGTGGGCAACATGAAGAACAAGAGGTGCAAGAGCTGCGGAAAGTTCCACTAGGAAATAGAGTTTCCGCCCTCCTTAGGTTTTTTGTAAGATACGACGAGGATGTCGTATGGTTTTAGCGTGGGGGAGAGCTAGCTAGCTAGCCTTTTGCTTTAAAGATTAGTTTGGTTTTGGTTTAGATTTCGCGAGAGTTTGAGAGTCTTAAAGTTTTAGGTGTGTGCTTTTTAATTTTTTTCAAAGTTTCGAGTGTCTAAAATTTAGTGTTCGTGTCAAGAAAATCAAATAAAAAGTGTCCTTTAAATTTTTGTCTCTTGCGATGCTTTTCTTCCTTTGCTTGTATGTTCGTCTTTAATTTTTGATATATAAACTTGAGCGATTGGTTTGAAACGTTTACCGTGGTGCTTAGTGGAGTTTCTACCTCTAAAAGTACCCGCATCATGCTTTGATCTAGAACTTCATTTTGGTTGTGCTAAGTTTGATGCTAAGATTGGAGGAATTTAATTCTGAAAATTATTGAAAAAACTCTTATGATAAAGGTTAGCGAATTCTCTTTTTCCAAGTTGAGAGTCTAAGAAAAATCCTATACAAAGCCAATTAATGTTCGCTCCACCATAAGTGCGGTTAGCATAATGAGTTGGGCTAGGATCCTTCTCTCTTGGAAGTTTTAATTTCGAGCAATGATCATGTCCTTGTGTTTATCTTTTATTGCTAGCCTCGTCATGCAATCGGTAACGAGACTCTCACATCGAAAGTCTCGTACATTGCCGAATTCCATACCCAGACCATAATATCTCTTTTGTGCATCGTATTCCTTGAACACAACCTATATTCAAAGTTTCGTCTCGTCTCTAGCATGGTTTTTATTTAAAATTCAGATTGTGTTTATGTAAGAAGAGATGAGTAAAGAGCTTTGAAAGAGAGGGAAAAGTGTCAAAAGAGAGAGAGAAGTAAAGAAAAAATATGTGTATGAGAAAGAAAAAAAAGAAAGAAAGAAAAGAAAAAGAAAAGAAAAAGAAAGAAAGAGGAAAAGTAAGAAAGATATAAAGAGGGATGAATCAAGTGAAGGATGAATAAAGTGTAAGGAAGGATGACGCGTTGTTGTTGAGACGAAACTTCCATTCTTTTTCCAACCATGTGCAATCCGACAACGAGGACGTCATCGGTGCCTCGTAGTCTTATTTTCTTTTGCCTTTGCACATGTCCACCATTCTATATCTTCTTATCCTTGATATCCCTACATTATGGTTTAATTCTCATGATCATTGGCTTTGAAAGGTAAACAACCACTAGAGGAAGTTCTTAGCTTGACAATACTTGTGTTGATTGCACTAGCCATACCTATAGCTCCACTTTACATGTTATATGAGAGACTTATGGGAGGTGAGAGTTTATGAATTGTTTAGGATAGCCACTTCATATGAGCGACATGTGAGAACTTGGAGAAAGGTTTTTGTCTAATACTTGTTGCAGGAATTTTATTTTTGAAAAATCATGAAAACCTTCCAATGGAAGCAAAGAAATGAGCATGGCTGAAATTGAAGACCTCGAGTGAAAGTTTTGAGTTGCGGGGTAAATCTTGATTTGGTAAAAATTCTAAACGCCCATGTTTATGTATGATGATCATTGCTTTATGTTTATTATATTAAAGATAAAGGATTGACTAACTTGTGAAGAAAGAATTAGCGGAGCACGATTTCAACACCTTGGACAAAATTTCTTTTACGAGTACTTGCTCGAGGACGAGCAAGATCTAAGCGTGGGGGAGATGTTGACGGTGTATTTTTGTACACCAAACATGTTCATTACACTTTGGTTTGGATTTGATTATGGAACTAACCCACCACTAGGCACACTAATGATATAACAAGTTCATCTTTGTATGTGCATTTGGAAGTGTTATTTTTTTGCAGGAAAACATGGACATAAAGGACGGAGTCACAACAAGTTCAAAGGAGCAATTGAAGAGTCCCGTTCGTGTTCGTGAGCATGATGAAATCACTTCCAAAGGTGGCAAGGACTGAAGTGTTACAAAGGAACATCCCCGAGGATTGAAGCGTAAAAGACCGAACTTCATGCGAGAAGACCCTCCAACTTGGACGCGAGGATGACATCGTCAAAATGGTGCAAATAGAGGGGGCAAAGTGCATAATGACAAGAGGACCCACGTGAAGGACCGATTAGGCGAACCAGAGAGGGGGGGAGTGAATGGGAGCTGATAAAAATTCTTCTCGAAGGAGATGAGGACTCCAACAAGACGAACACGGCTTCCAAATCATGTCTCCGACTCAACTACCCAAGTTGGCCAAGACCACGCAACCACTGGAGTGCTACTGGTCCTAGGAACCAACAACCACCTACACCTACTCGAGAACGCAGTGGAAAAACTGACTCGAGCAGCTACTGGGCTACACCGGTCAGGCTGGTGAGCAGCACCGGTCAGACCGGTCCCTGCTGGCAAAATCTGACAACTTCCACAGAAGGCCTCTACACTGGTCAGGCCGGTGTAGCTCGCCGGTCAGAACTGTCCAAGCCAGGAAATCCCAAATCCACCAAACTGACCTACCGAGCTCCAAACAGGACCAAACTCGAAACAGCAGCAACACGGGACAACAACGAACTCACCCAGACGTTCACCCGAGGCAAAACCCACAGAGCCTCTGCACCGGTCAGACCGGTGAGCAGCACCGATCAGACCGGTCAGGCTGGGCCGCTCGGGGATGAACAGCACCCGCGGGTCAACTCCCCCAAATCCAACTCCCGATCTCCCGAATCGCTCCACGGATTTGTGCAAGACTTTGGGGATACTAGGAACACCTCATGGGCACTCCATAGCCAAGATTTGGTCCACCAAAACTTGCTAAATCAAGAGGAATCGAAGAAATCCCACCAAGAACGCCTCTAACCCTAGAGCCACGAAAACCCCAAAATCGAGCCCCTTTGCTCACGGATTTGGGAGGGGAATCAAAGGGAAAAGAACCACGAAGGGTTCATGCATACATCCCCCACCAAATCCCAAAGAGAAAGGCCTCGAAATCGCTCCAAGAAAATCGCCAAGAAAGGGCTCCGAAAATCACCAAAAAGGAGAAACGGGAAAGACACATCCAAGCCTTAAGGAACCACGCCGAATCATCTATACATACCAAAGAGGTTCATACAAGGTCTAGCTTGCCGCCTGATCATCCTTCCCTCTCACAAGATCTCACCATGAAGCTCTCAAGCTAGTCCTACGAAAAATCCTAAGGAAAATAGGAAGGAAAATAGGAAAACCAAATGAGCTAGGGTTCCAAGAGATGGCTGCGATCCTCTCACCACTTGGGTTATATGGAGGCAACCGAAAGACGAAAATACTCTTACCAGCTAACTAGGGATACATGCCCCTCAAGGGCGAATTTGGAAGTCTTTGTCTTCGCACCATCGGACGGATGCCCAGTGACCGCAAACTTGCTTAGCCTCGACGCAAGCCTTGCGATCCCGACGCGTGTCCTCCGCTTCGAAGATTCCGGACTGCGTCGTCGCACACCGGTCAGACCGGTGCTCCTCGCCAGTCAGACCGGTACCCACCGGTCAGACCGGTCAGACCCACCGGTCAGACCGGTCTGGAGCTGCTGCACCTCCGTCTTCGGTTCTTCGGTCTTGGCTTTGTGGATCAACCAAGGAACCCAGTGGTTTTCTGGTGAACCACCGGAAACCTCGCGAACTCGGTGTAGCCTCCGCCAATCACCACTCATGACTCGGCTCCCACGTAGTCCCAGCTCGACCTTGGTTTTGAGGCTCAACCAAGAAACCGTCCATGACTTCATCTTGCCGTTCTTGCCAACATGCGGCCCGCACTTGACCCCGCTGGCCACCGGGTCCCTCGAACCAAGCCTACTTGTCTTCTCCACACCTGGAGGCCTCACCGGCAACGACCTTTCGCGCTTGTTCTTCACCTGCACCAACACCAGTCAAGCCGCAACCTGCACCTGCAATACTTAGCCAAGAATCAGTCCACACCACGTTGTCAATCACTCATCACACCAGGAAGCGACCATCCACCGGTCCTCGAACCACACCTGGCTCTCAATCTCCCCCTTGATGAGTGCATTGACAACACACACATTTTGGTAACCAAGAGAAAAGGAAAAGAAAAGAAACGACTAAAAGAAACTCCAACAAGCGATCGAAAGCCAAAGAAAAGGCAAAGAGCAAGATCACTTGAAGAAGACAAGTCTCGAACCCCTTAGGCAAGGGCAACGGCTCGACACATCCGAGACAAAATCATGCTCAAGCAAAGAGCACAAGCCAACAATCCAAAGCTCGAAAACCATAAAGAACTCTCCCTGCACACATGCATGCTCCCCCTGAACACATGCAAGCTCCCCCTGAACCAATGCAACTCCCCCTGGACGAATGCATGCAAACCTCCACGCAAAACAGAGCAGCTGCTTCAGCTTTGCTCTGACCGGTCAGACCGGTCAACCACACCGGTCAGACCGGTGTGCTAGATCGCCCAGCACCTGAACCTCACACCGGTCAGACCGGTGTACCTCACCGGTCAGGCTGATGACCACCTGGGAAAAACTGGGAACTGCACGAGCTCAAAACTAGCTCGAAACCACTTGGAAACCTTCTAAATGCATGCAGCAAGCCAAAACATGCTCAAACTTCTCCCCCTTGTTGACAATGCATGAATCAAGCTAAAAATGCAAAAAATGCAACCTAGAGCTTCTCAAATAGACAAAATTCAACAAAGGATGCTACACATGTCCAAATGAGCAAGTTAGATACTCTATAGCTTCGTAATGACATCAACTTCATGATCACCAAGTTTCACAACCATTGGGCGAAGCTAAGACAGAATTGAGCAATTTTGCGAAAAATCACCCTCTCATGAGCAAAGTCCTAAACATGAGCAAAACATGTCAAAATGGTAAAGCCACACAAACTTCATGCTAGGACAACCATTCTAAGCATAAGACCATCATAAACACCCACAAGCACATCATGTCATGTCAAAGCCACCGAGCCATGTGCCTACTTCTATATATGAGACTTCTCATTGGTAGGCATCATGCAACGGTTTAGCACCCAAAGCAAATTAAAATTAGCACATATGACATGGGAGCACATTTTCAAGCAATTTACATTTCATTTTCAGATTTGAAATTGGTACATGAAATGTCTTTGCGACAAAAAGGAACTTATGCCCCTCCACAAGATCAAGCATGGGGGCTAAACATTCATAATGGCAAATGAGCCTTTGGCCCCATATGATCAAAATAAGCTATCCAACGACAAATTAAGCATAGCCAAGCCACAAAAACATGTCAAGATCATATAAAGGCATTTACTCACAAGAGAGCATACATATGAGGTTTTTCAAAAACATAGCTATCAACCATGGATACAAACCAAGATCATCAAGAGCTAAGCCAAACTAACCATAGCTTACCAAACTAGCTCACAAACACATATATATCATTCCATGGAGAACAATGTATATAGGAGAAGCCTTTCCTAAACAATGCATATGATACAAAATGCATGCAACCTAAGATACAAAGATGCCTATACATCAGGTTACATATGCCATGCCAAATGCAAGAAATGGACAAAGGAAAGCTATACATATGCTACAAAGGAGCTCCCACACACCAACTCAAGAAAACAAACAAACACCAAGCTCCCCCCGCAAACGAGTGAAAGTTGCTTGATCTAGGGGTTTGGTGAAAATATCGGCTAGTTGGTCATGTGTGGGTACATGGATCAAAGCTATCTTCCCTTTCTCTACGTTGTCTCTCAAGAAATGATACCTCACTTCTATGTGCTTGGTTTTGGAATGGAGCACTGGGTTCTTTGCAACGCTTATGGCACTGGTGCTATCACATTGAAGTGGGACATGGGTATACTCCTCACCAAAGTCACTCATGGTGTATGTGATCCAAAGGAGCTGAGAGCAACAACTAGCTGCAGCCACATACTCTGCCTCGGTAGTGGATTGAGCAACACTCGACTGTTTGCGGGAAGACCAAGACACCAAAGACGAACCCAAGAACTGGCAAGTCCCAGAAGTAGACTTCCTATCCAACCGACACCCGGCAAAATCCGCATCTGAAAATCCATGAAGCGCCAAAGAAGAAGATGCAGAGTACCAAAGGCCGAAGTCGGGAGTGTGTCACAAATACCTGAAAATGTGCTTGACCGCTTGCCGATGCGAAGTCCTCGGAGACGCTTGAAAATGAGCACACAGACATACCGAGAATTGGATGTCCGGCCTCGTCGCCGTCAAGTAGAGGAGTGACCCGATCATGCTCCGGTACTCCTTCTGGTCCACGTGTTCACCTTCCTCGTCCGCATCAAGAGCTGTAGTCGTACTCATAGGCGTCGCCATGGCCTTGGAGTCCTCCATCTTGAACTTCCTCACAATGTCCTTGGTGTACTTAGCTTGGTGCACAAATGTTCCTTCCTTTGATTGCTTGATTTGTAGCCCGAGGAAGAACTGCAACTCGCCCATCATGCTCATCTCAAATTCCCTGCTCATGTCTTCTGCAAACCTTGCAACAAGAGAGTTAGACGAGCCACCAAAGACAATATCATCCACGTATACCTGCACAATCAGGATATCTCTGCCCTGCCTGAGGAGGAACAAGGTCTGATCGACCTTTCCCATCTCAAACCCTCTCTCAAACAGGAACCCCCTCAACCTACCATACCAAGCTCTAGGCGCCTGCTTCAACCCATACAGCGCCTTCCTCAACTTGTACACCCGGTGGGGGTACTTCTCACTCTCAAACCCCGGTGGTTGCCTCACAAACACCTCTTCCTCCAACACACCGTTCAGGAAAGCACTCTTCACATCCATCTGGTACAACTTGAACCCTTTAGCCACGGAAAAGGCTAGAAGGATCCTGATCGCCTCCAAACGAGCTACAGGAGCGAAAGTCTCCTCGTAGTCGATCCCCTCTTTCTGACTGTACCCCTGAGCAACAAGTCTCGACTTGTTCCTCACCACTTCTCCTTTCTCTCCCTCTTTATTTTTCCACACCCATTTTGTCCCAATCGGCTTACACCCTGGAGGAGGGTCAACCAACACCCAAACTTGGTTCCTCTTAAAATTCTCCAACTCCTCATGCATCGAATTAACCCAATTATGATCAGATAGCGCGTGCCCAATGTCTTTGGGCTCAAAGGTGGCAACAAAAGCAGCATGAGCGAAATGAGAATTGTTCCGAACCCTCGACCGTGTAGTACGTTCATTCATGTCGCCGATGATTCTCGAAGCTGGGTGATCCACTTGCACTCGCCGGGGAGGTTCTCGCCTTGATGCTACCTCCCCCTCAACAGCAGCTTCGCCTTGATCTGGGTTTGTCGTTGTAGGTGTGGGAGAGGGCCCGTTCACGATCGTCGTCGAAGTAGTAGGTACATGTTCAGCTGCGGGCACCACACCGCCATCTTCATCATCTCCATGTTCATGCTCCTCCTCCTGAAAGATCTCCTCGCCAAGTTCGTCGTCACCTGCACACTCAAAAACAAGCTGACTACGTGGCTGTGTCTCGTCGAAGGTTACCTCGCAAGTCTCCACGATTTGGTTAGTTTCAAGATTGAGCACACGAAATGCTCTAGAATGAGATGCATAACCAAAGAAAATGCCATCGACAGACCTAGCCTCGAACTTGTCCAACTTCTTCCCTTTCTTCAGAATGAAGCATTTACAACCAAAGACATGGAAGTGACTCACCTTGGGTGTGCGACCGTGCATCAACTCGTAACAGGTTTTCTTCTTATGAACCCTGAGGTAGATCCTGTTTGACACATAGCACGCGGTATTGACCGCCTCAGCCCAGAACCTTCTCGGAGTCCTATGCTCGTCGAGCATCGTCCGAGCCATCTCGCACAAGGTCCTATTTTTCCTTTCCACAACGCCATTCTGGGGAGGCGTATACGGACTCGAAAACTGGTGTTCAAGACCCAAGTCATGGCAAAAGGTTTCGAAGCGAGAGTTTTTGAATTCTGAGCCATTGTCACTGCGGATCGCTCGTATGGCATCTCCGTGCCTCTCGTTTCTTAACCTCAAGACAAGATCTCGAACAAAACCAAACGTCTCCCCTTTCTCCTCAAGAAAGAACACCCACGCATACCGAGAGTAGTCGTCCACCACAACAAGGACATACCACTTCCCACCCGCAGATCGCACACGAGCTGGGCCAACAAGGTCCATATGGAGCAGCTCGCATGGACGCTCAGTCATCACATCGGTGAGAGGCGGGTGAGAAGAGGCTACCATCTTGGCATGCCTACACGGTGCACAAACCAACTCTTTCTCAAACCTCAACCGTGGCAATCCTCAGACCAAATTGAGTTTACTCAAGCGAGACAAAAGGTCAAAGCTCAAGTGACCCAACTTCCTATGCCACTTCCACAACTCACTCGAAGAACCAGCCAAAAAGCAACGCTCCACACCAGAAGACTGAGAGAAATCAGCTCGGAACACTTGACCCTCGGGAACGACCATGCAAACAAGGTCCCCTCGAGAATCTAAAATCCGAGAACCACCAGGCCGAAACAACACCTCAAAGCCCTCATCCAACAACTGGGACACAGAAAGCAAATTGAACCCCAGCGATTGAACAAGAGCAACACGCCTGAGAGTGACCTTGTCACTTACCTTGATCTCACCTTCTGATAGCACACGCCCTCGCCCATTGTCCCCAAAGGTGATGTATGTCTTGGACACCACCGGGACGAGACTTGAGAACCACCCCTTGTCTCCGGTCATATGCCTCGAGCAACCGGAGTCAATCAACCAAACGTTCCTCAAGTCTCCCACCTGAAATTCAAAAGCAAGCACGTGAGTGAACAAACGACTCAGCACTGGGGTTAGTACCAAAAGAGTAAAACCAGTGCCGAGCCATTTGCTCCAAAGTGGGGTTAGCACAAACCAAATCATCACGCCTATCAAAGCTACCACCACGAACACCACCACGGTAACCACTACGAGGGAACCAACCTTCTCTAGCTGGAGGAGGACGAAAGCCACGAAAGGAAAACCGTGGATCGTTCCTCCTCTCCATCTCAAAGCTACGACTCCTCCCACCCCCGTATTGAGCACGAGGTGGAGAACGCCTAGCAAACTGACCACCTGCAAACTTTCCAGACCAACCACCAGAACCACGCCCACCAGAACCAAACCGAGCATCCTCATGATCACAAAAATCAACTCGCTGTCTGCCCAGACATGCACCGGTCTGACCGGTGTAACGCACCACCAGCTGCCTTCCGGTCTCCCCAAGCCGGAACCGTCCTCACAATCATCTTGGCCCTAGACATCTGCATACGAGGCTCAGGTATACCATTAGAGGGGTGGTACCTATCCTTGTTAGCCCACTCTCTAGCCATTCTCTCCTCACGCTTCCTCTTGAAGCAAAACTCATCCTTGTAACCATCTCTCCCACAATACCCACAATGGAACTTCATGGGTTGTGGCTTAGGCTTAGGCTTGGGTTGGGGCTGCTCACTCAGTTTCTCACCCTTCTTCTCTCCTTCCTCACCTCCCTTTGGGCTCACAAACTTCACCGGTTTTTGGAAATCATTTGTTGGGTGAGGGAATATGGGTGGATCTAGAGTAGTGTCAAGTTTGTTTCTGAGATGGTCAGGCTTGGGCTCAAACTTGTTCTTGTGTCTGTTTGGTGGTGGGATAGGGATCTCTCCAACTCTCTCAACTCCCTCACCACTGTTCTCTCCAAGCTTGTCAGCCCCAAGTGCCTGACCATCATAGCGTTTGAAAGCCGCTATCATGATACCGAGCTGAGGCTCCTGACCCGACAACCAGCTCATACATTTCCTCAGCTCATCATTCTCATCCTGCAAGTGATCAACATAATGTGGAAGCTCCAAATTCTTAACCGCATGCAATTCACAAGTAGAGCAAGAAGTGGGAATAGGCTCTTTCAACTTAGCCTCAAGCAAAACGGTGTAAGCATGCATCTCATCAATCTTTCCCATGCAAAACAGGGCAAGAAGTGCAAGCACCTAGCAAAGCAAGTCTAGACTTAAGCTCAGCCACCTCAACCCTAAGCATATCTAGTTCATCACAAGTAGAAGCATGCTTATCCTTAAGAGCAGTAAGATCAGCTAGGTACACAGAGCAATCACAGCAATCAATCTCATCAGAAACCACAGGAGAAGCCTTAAGCGAATCAATCTCAAGCTTAGCATCTAGGTTCTGGGTTTCTAGCTCAGCCACACGGTTCCTAGCATCTTCTAGTGAGGCCCTAAGCTCTTTCCTCATCTTCTTGGCCTCTCTAAGCATGTGATCGCGATTATCAAGCAAGTCAACCAACTCATCATTCTCCTTGCGCAAAGAGGAGAGCTCATCACATACCTCGTCCTCGGAGTCGGAGTCCGAGTCACTCTGGTGACTCTTCTTGCTGCCGGAGCTATGAGCCATGCCGCAGAAGCCATCTCCCGCGAAGCAGCTCAACCCGCTCAAGTTCCTGGATGACTTCTTGTTCTTGCGCCGATCACCTTCATCTTCACTGCTACTCGAGCTCGAGGAAGAGTAGGCGGAGCTGGAGTCGACGTCGCTCGCTCCGACCATCGCTCGGGCCTTCCTGCCGCGGCCGTCCTTCTTCCTCGACCGTCGGTCGTCCTTGTGCTCGTTCTTGTGCTTGTGATCGCACCTCGATTGGTACTTGCCGTCCTTGCTCGACCGGTGCCTATAGCCGTCCTTGTTCTCCATCTTCTCCGGGCAGTCGGCGACGAAGTGTCCTGGCTTGCCACACTGAAAGCACGTCCGTGCTGTCCTCCTCGTGTTCACCCGGTTCTCGTGCAGCCTCTCGAACCGTCTGGTCAGCAACGCTAGCTCGTCCTCTCCAAGCACGTCGAACTCCTCATCTGGCAAAGACATCAAAGAAGACAGAGAGTACATCCTGGAGGATGCGTTAGCGTTAGACTTAGCTCCTTTGCCACCAACGAGAGCGAGACTATGAGAATCAGTCGGGCTCTCGATCTTGGCTGTCATACCACGGTCCAACTCAGCCGACTTGAGCTTCGAGAACAGCTCATTCACTGTCAAGGTGTCATACTTCTCGGACTCAACAATAGCCTCAAACTTCCCGTCCCATACGGTACGATCCAACGAGTGCAAGAGCTTCACAGCTCTATCATGATCATCGTATGGGAGCACGGCCACGTTGGCTCTCATGTTGTTCACAACGACCGTAAACCGCTGGAAAAGGGCATCGACGGACTCGCCGGGGAGATGAGTGAAGTTCTCGTACTCTCTCCGGTAAGTCGCGTACATCCGAGCCTGAACCTGAGCATTCCCAGCATGAGCATCCTTCAACTGCTCCCAAATCCTACAAGCTAAGTCCTCTGTCTGAACCCGATCGAATTCGGGCTGACACAGAGCACGAAACAAGTAGTCGACAGCCTTGTTGTTGGCTTCGAACATATCCCTCGATCCTGGAGCAAGGAAGTTCATCGGATGAACATAAGCTGTGTTCACCGTAACGTCCCAAAGGATCTGACCCTTTCCGCGGAGGAACGCTGCCATCCGCCTCTGCCACATCTGGTAGTTCTTCCCATCGAAGTGCGGAGGACCCGAACCCCGTTCCTGGTACGCCATCTTTGGATCTTAGACTGGTAAGAGTCAATGAAGACCCGAACCAGCTCTGATACCAATTGAAGGACCGATTAGGCGAACCAGAGAGGGGGGAGTGAATGGGAGCCGATAAAAATTCTTCTCGAAGGAGATGAGGACTCCAACAAGACGAACACGGCTTCCAAATCACGTCTCCGACTCAACTACCCAAGTTGGCCAAGACCACGCAGCCACTGGAGTGCTACTGGTCCTAGGAACCAACAACCACCTACACCTACTCAAGAACGCAGCGGAAAAACTGACTCGAGCAGCTACTGGGCTACACCGGTCAGGCCGGTGAGCAGCACCGGTCAGACCGGTCCCTGCTGGCAAAATCTGAGAACTTCCACAGAAGGCCTCTACACCGGTCAGGCCGGTGTAGCTCGCCGGTCAGACCGGTCCAAGCCAGGAAATCTCAAATCCACCAAACTGACCTACCGAGCTCCAAACAGGACCAAACTCGAAACAGCAGCAACACGGGACAACAACGAACTCACCCAGACGTTCACCCGAGGCAAAACCCACAGAGCCTCTGCACCGGTCAGACCGGTGAGCAGCACCGGTCAGACCGGTCAGGCTGGGCCGCTCGGGGATGAACAGCACCCGCGGGTCAACTCCCCCAAATCCAACTCCCGATCTCCCGAATCGCTCCACGGATTTGTGCAAGACTTTGGGGATAGTAGGAACACCTCATGGGCACTCCATAGCCAAGATTTGGTCCACCAAAACTTGCTAAATCAAGAGGAATCGAAGAAATCCCACTAAGAACGCCTCTAACCCTAGAGCCACGAAAACCCCAAAATCGAGCCCCTTTGCTCACGGATTTGGGAGGGGAATCAAAGGGAAAAGAACCACGAAGGGTTCATGCATACATCCCCCACCAAATCCCAAAGAGAAAGGCCTCGAAATCGCTCCAAGAAAATCGCCAAGAAAGGGCTCCGAAAATCACCAAAAAGGAGAAACGGGAAAGACACATCCAAGCCTTGAGGAAAAACGCCGAATCATCTATACATACCAAAGAGGTTCATACAAGGTCTAGCTTGCCGCCCGATCATCCTTCCCTCTCACAAGATCTCACCATGAAGCTCTCAAACTAGTCCTACGAAAAATCCTAAGGAAAATAGGAAGGAAAATAGGAAAACCTAATGAGCTAGGGTTCCAAGAGATGGCTGCCATCCTCTCACCACTTGGGTTATATGGAGGCAACCGAAAGACGAAAATACCCTTACTAGCTAACTAGGGATACATGCCTCTCAAGGGCGAATTTGGAAGTCTTTGTCTTTGCACCATCGGACGGATGCCCAGCGACCACAAACTTGCTTAGCCTCGACGCAAGCCTTGCGATCCCGACGCGTGTCCTCCGCTTCGAAGATTCCGGACTGCGTCGTCGCACACCGGTCAGACCGGTGCTCCTCACCGGTCAGACTGGTACCCACCGGTCAGACCGGTCTGGAGCTGCTGCACCTCCGTCTTCGGTTCTTCGGTCTTGGCTTTGTGGATCAACCAAGGAACCCAGTGGTTTTCTGGTGAACCACCGGAAACCCCGCAAACTCGGTGTAGCCTCCGCCAATCACCACTCATGACTCGGCTCCCACGTAGTCCCGGCTCGACCTTGGTTTTGAGGCTCAACCAAGAAACCGTCCATGACTTCATCTTGCCGTTCTTGCCGCCATGCAGCCCGCACTTGACCCCGCTGGCCACCGGGTCCCTCGAACCAAGCCTACTTGTCTTCTCCACACCTGGAGGCCTCACCGGCAACGACCTTTCGTGCTTGTTCTTCACCTGCACCAACACCAGTCAAGCCGCAACCTGCACCTGCAATACTTAGCCAAGAATCAGTCCACACCACGTTGTCAATCACTCATCACACCAGGAAGCGACCATCCACCGGTCCTCGAACCACACCTGGCTCTCACCACGTGCGCGAAGGGGCGACCGAACCGGGCCAGGATGGGCCTGGGCCGGTCGGCCCAGGCCGGCCAGCCTGGCCCATCCCGGGGTCGGTTCGGCCCCCCATTTCTTGAGCGTGAAGATCCTTCAACCCTAAGTACGTGGAGGCGCCGCCATTCGCAGGGAGAGAGCCATTCGCCCGAGAGGCCGTCCACAAGCTAGAGAGAGAGAAGAGGAGGGAGATCATTCGCGAGAAGGATCGCTCTACTCGAAGGAAGCAACCACAAGTGGAGGAGGACGTCGAGGCCCTGCCAAGACACCCCCAGAGGAGAAGGAAGACACCGTCGGAAGCATCACCATGATCAACGGTGCTATGCCTAGCACCTTGATGGGGTAATCTTCTCATTTGTCCATGGGTTGTAATCAATCTTGAGATGTAATCGCTACTTTGTATGGTTATCTATCTATCATCTAGTGTTCAAGATGCTTTGTTGTTTAAGGCTAGCTACCATGCCATGTAGGGAGTAAGATCTCAATGCTCCCTTGGAACCATTCAATACGTCGTGTCCATCAAAGGTCTAGTCACGAATACCTCCGCGTAGTGACAGTACGGGGGGAGGAAAAGGGCGAAACCGTGGTCACAACCCCCGATAGATTAGATTGGTTTTCATATCTTAAGCGGTTGCATGTTCAAGTATCGTAGACCCTTGGGCAAGTGTCTTTTATATATCTTGTTGGTTTAATCGTTCTCTCTTGTATAGCGTAGTTGTTCTCTAGATTAACCGTAGATTAGGGTTTGGTTAAATTAGTGAGTAGTGCTAGATCAAACGCTTGTAATCCCCTTGCTCCGCGGATTGATAAGAACCTAGGGAATCCCCGTGGTGAAAAAGGTGTAGGTCCGTACGCTTGCGGATCGTAGGTGGATACGAGTTTTATCCTTTAACACTTACCCGAAAGGGGCCAATGGGGAGGCGTTGTCGGGGTATAGACCTACTCTAGCGGAGAGTTGGGTTTGTTCATTTATGGTGGGGTATTGACCCGCTAGGGAGCTTTATGCCCTGCTTCGACCTGAAACCTAGTGGGTTGCTGCACATTAGGGAATCTTTGTAAAGGCCTCGTAGCGTCCCTATGCAATCACACCTCGGTAGTGTGGTATGGTGCCTTGCAAACACCGCATGGTTGGGTCCAAAACTCTTGGGAGTTTTTACGCGACTTGTGGTGAAAGTGTACAACCTCTGCAGAGTGTAAAACAATCGATTAGCTGTGCTCACGGTCAAGAGCGGCCTGGACCCTCACATGATAATTGATCTTGAAGATGGACTTAAATCGTGGTTTCTGGTTATGTTAGCCATATGCTTATGGCGTATCTTATCTACCTCTTTATGTTAATTGTGGGTTGGTATATACTTATATCTGAGTGATTAGGGGCTAATAAAATTTGACCAACTAAAATTGCTTAATGCAGTCAAACTGTCAGCCTTTCCTTGTTTAAGCCTTGCATTCATTCTTTCCCCACACTTGCTGAGTACGACAAGTGCTCACCCTTGCTATAAACAATGTATCGCAGAAAGAGGAAGCTGCTATGAAGATGTTGATGAGTTCTAGGCGTACGCAACCCCCAGTCGACTGCTTGTGGAGTTTGGTGCCTTTGTTTCCAGGATTAAGCGTAATACTCTGATAATCTTTCTTTTTCTTTACGTGATACTATTTTTGTATTCACTTATATGTCACTATATGCATGAAACTTGATCCTGACATGCATATAGGTTTGCACTTGGTTTTTCTTTGGAAAAATAGGTGTGGCAGTAAAAGTAACCATGTTGTCATTACCATCCCAGTTGAGCAACTAAGCATCCTCTACCTTCAAAATTAGTTATCAACCTGGTTGCAAGGTAGTGGTCAAACAAAAACTAGGCATTGTCCTTAATAGGTACCCAACATATTAATGCAAGGCAATAAATAAATAAAGTGATTAAATGCATGTTATATAGGTGTAAACGGGAATGGCCAAGGACACTTGCCTTCCTCACAATCCCGCTGCTGTTTAGAGTCTTCAATCTCTTGTTCGTCGAATTCTTCGAATGACACGTTCTCTACGCATCACACATTCACATGCAAAGAAACCACACAATAATATAAGAAACACTTCACTAATCATCTCAAACAGAAACAAAATCTGCACTAAACTAATATACTCGTCGAGACGAACACAGGGATATAGAGAACACTAAAAACAAATCTAAAACGCAAAAGATATGAGCTATACAAGGTCTGGGGGCTAAACTGCAGAGAAACTAGACTTCCAGGGGTCTAACTGCGAAAAACTGGACTAAAACCTAATTACTTTTAAACTACAAGGGACCTCGGGTGCAAAAACAAAAGAGTTCAGGGGCTCTTTTGCAAAACAGGCGGGGCGACCAGTGGTTGACCTCGGTTGACCGGTACGCCGGCGGTTAGACTCGATTTGGGTTGTTGGATTTAGATCAGACGGACGCAAACAACGGTCGGCAACAAGACGGCAGCGCGCGGCGGTGACGGGCGGCGCACGGCGGCGGACCTAGCCGGCATTGTTCAAAAATGAACATCCGGCTACTAATCAACACGCGGTTTGTCCTGGGATGTAGAGCACGACATGGCGAACTCACCCCGGGCACTGGGTACGGCGGAGAAGTGGCGGCGCAAGGCTCAGAGAGGCAGAAGCTCATGGTGGCGCCAACTCCGGCGAGCGTTTGCAGGCAATGCGGGTCACGAGGACGTCCACAAGCGGCACGTGTAGCTCCCTCACCTCCACGCGAAGCTCCAGAGCTCTTCAACGTCGACAGGGAGGCAGCGCAGGCGGAGATCGACGGTGGCGCCCTTGGCTAGGGTTTGGAGGGCGGGCGGCTACTCTGGATGACGGCTAGGGTTTGGGGGAAAGAGGGCTTTGGGTGTGGCGGCGCCCTAAATAGGAGATGGAGACGGCCTCAGCGTGTGGGCCCAAGGCCAGGGACATGGCACGACGCGGGATCGAGCTCGGTCGGACTCGAGCTCGGGCTCAGGCGCGACGCGAGGAGAGGGATGACGCGTGGAACCCGCGTGGCAGCGACTGTGGGAGAGGGGAGGCGGAGCGGGCCATCTTGGGCCGATAGCTGCTGATTGGGCGGAAGTGGAGGGGTGCCGGGTGCACAGTGAAAGGAAGTCCGAGGACCTCAGCCAGACTTTGCGCGATGGGCCGAACAAAATAGAAAAGAAAGGGGGAGAGAGGAATAGAAAAGCTTTGGTATTTTTTTTGAAAAAGATTCAAACAAAGAATTCGAAGTCAAATTCGAATCCAAGCAAACAAAAGTAATACTCCAACATGAATGCAACAAGAAACTCCTATAGTTTATTAATTTATTTAAGAAAATATTTAAATGCCTAGGAAAATTAAATAAAACCATAAAAATCCTTAAACAAGCATTGTTGCTAAGCAAAATTTTATTAAAAGCAATAATTGAAATTTAGGGTGTTACAACTGGCCACATGATCGTGAACCATAGCTGAGACTTGAACATCATACAACAAGATTGTGCAAACTAACAACATCTAACTGAGGCTATGCGCACAAACAGTTACGGGATTTCGTATGTCTGTACCATAGGATCAAAGGGTCGTGTTCGTGAAGATCACGAGCCTCTAACTTATGACCAAACACAGAAAACATGTTCAGGTCACCTTTCAACTGGATGGAAAGGTCATGTTCATCAAGAACACAATCCGCTAAATGCGAGCACTACTTTATATGAAATAGCTGAATAACTGAAGTCGATCAAAGCCATACAAAGAAATAAAGATACAAGAGGACTCATACCTAGATCCCAAAGAAGACTTGGAACCTAAATTAGAACTACTCTAGCCTACTCCCTAGCCTTGGAACCAAAAGTGAGACGAGAAGCAAGGTTGTGTATTCAAGAAGTGAGAAGGACCTCTTATATTTATAGTCAGGGAGGGGTACTGAAGAGTAGCGAAAGCACTCTGGGAATGCAGCTTAGGACCAATGACGCGCCACCATGTGGAAGGCCAGGATCAGCTGACCCTAGGTCGGTTCGGCTGAACCCACGGCTCGACCGAACCCCTATGGGCCCGGCTGGTCCACTCCTTCTTCCAGCTGGCTGACATGTGGGCCCTTGGGTACATCCTTGGTGTGTGTAATATTTTAAGGCGGTTTGCTTCTTGAGTGGGCCCTCCTATCCTTGTGTAGTCCATGTGTTGCCGTTTGATTCGCTAGAGCTTGCCTCCCTTGGATCGATGATGTGGCGTGGACACATGGATCCCATGTGGAAGCCACTCCTCAGTTGAGGTGGTATGACATGGCTCATAGAACACATGATTCTTACTCATGCAATCACAAATATTCTAAAGACAAGTGGAATTACATTATTCTTAACTAAAATGCATGCAAGAAATGCACTTTGCTCCTTTAATCATGAGAATATTGACGGCTAAAAGAGGTACTTAATAGCCGTCAATAACTCCCCCAAACTAGCCTCTTGCTATGGTTGGCTCATCAAGAGTTGCTACGATGTTGTACTCTTAACCTATGTCAAACATAGAAAAAGGTATTGTAACGTCCCGCCTATTTGAGGTCGGGCCCGCCTACGCCTGGCAAGCTCTCTAGGACCTCAAGAATATCCTCACATACCAACACATGTCTTTTTTGCGCACTTTGTCCTCACTCATGCGCACCCGGGAAGGACTTCCCGGTCGGTCACCCATCGCTCTGAGCCAATCACGCTTAACTTTGGAGTTCTTTCGATATGGGCTTCCAGAAAAGAAGTTGCAACTTGTTGGTAGGAGTATTCTATCAATCCTATTAAGCCTTGGGCTAGGATGTCATATACTCACCCTCTTAGAAGATCGACGTCCTCGTCGATCAACCCCAAGCCAAGAACATTCTCTCTTAGTCATGTCCGTGTGTCTAGTGCCAGCGCATGTGCCATGATGTGACCACTCTGGGCCCACACCAGTCATGCGTACCATGCCTGCGTAGCTGCGCCCCACACACACCCCATGAAATCACGAGAGTCGGCTCTGATACCACTTGTAACATCCCGCCTATCCGAGGTCGGGCCCGCCTACGCCTGGCAGCTCTCTAGGACCTCAATAATTTCCTCACATACCAACACATGTCTTTTCTGTGCACGTTGTCCTCACTCATGCACACCCGCGAAGGACTTCCCGATCGGTCACCTATCGCTCCAAGCCAAGCACGCTTAACTTTGGAGTTCTTTCGAGATGGGCTTCCGGAAAAGAAGTTGCAACTTGTTGGTAGGAGTATTCTATCAGTCCTATTAAGCCTTGGGCTAGAATTTCACAAGTACTCCACTAAGAATTGAGCAAGTTGGCATTGAGCTTACCTTTCACCTGATTGATATGGGGCATATAGCTTCGCCTATCTTGGGCGGTTGAGAAACAGAATGGTTATATAGAAGCTACTAATCACTCATACCTTGATCAGCTGTCAATCCAGAAGGTTTTGCAAATTTTGAAAAAGAAATTAGAGTTCCTCAATTGACACTCTTGGATCGCTCAATGTGTATGATTCCTCACCAAGGCATTGGTTTTGCATTTCTTTCACAACCTACTCCTAATAGCTGTAGATAGAAAAGAAATTTGGCATACCTGTTACTCATATGTTGTTGAGTCAAAAACCGGATCCTTAGTAGAAGGCAAATCACACGACCTGATCAAGATGTGCATGTGTGTGTAATGACTATGGTAAGGTGTACACTAGGCCCAGAATGGGTTCTAGTTATTACCATGTATGATGGAGAAGGATTGATGGTAAGATGGACACTAGCCCAGGAATAGGCACTAGTTATTACCTTCTACTTTATGGGAACTTCTTTTTGCATGAATTCATCCCCTCTCCTTTTGGGATGTTTTGAGACTGGGGGCTATCTTTCTCTCTCTTTTTTTGAATCATGCCATTGAGTGTGTATTTCTTTTTTCTTTCTTTTTGCATAGCCCTAGAGTCTCTTCTAAATATTTCTGGAGAGGGATAAATCATGTAACAGTGCATAGAGCTTTATTTTGTGAATGGATGGATGGAATAATGATTGCCAACTTCTAGTGTAGAACTTTAACATATGGTGAAAGTGTACATGATCTTGATCATGGGAGCATGACGAGTCTCTTACCAGGGTCACAACAATTTGGGAAAGCTCAATGAGAGGACAAGTTGCATGTGTGGAAGTTAAACATGTGCTAGAATCTACATATGGCTCTAGATACGAAATGGTTATCATTGAGGATCTCATCATTTTAATATTTTTCAAAAAAAACTCTGGAAATCGAGCATCACTTGGAACAAGATCATAGCAACTCTATTCTACCATATCATATCTCACAACAACCTAGGCATGGATCATGCTTTTCGCTACCCACAAGTTTCAAGTGAGGTTTAACCATGCAATCCAACAAACTCAAAACTTAAGTAGGAAACTAAGTTGTAGGCAAGACATATGAGAAGAGTAAATAGAGCAACTATTCATATTTCAACCATGGGAACAAAAGCATTATTACCGCGCATATGAAACCAAACTAATTTGAAAGAAAATAAATGTTTTTGGTCTTTTTAGTTTTGTAGATTTTTTATCATGCATATTCTGAAAACAAATGAAGATACAAGTTACCTCAGAGTGGGGGTCCTCACCCAAGCTATCTTCTGGCTCAGCGCGGCAGAAATGGGTTGTACCCGATGAATGCATAGAAAGCCCTCTGATCCTCCATCTGCTGTTGTTGTCTCTACTAGATGGTGTCAATCCTATCACCAGCCTATCGCAACCGAGGACCAGAGCGTCCGAGGACCGATGGATGGTCGCTCCCTGGTGTGGTGAGTGATTGACAACATGGCGTGGACTGACTCTTGGCCGAGTATTGCAGGTGCATGTTGCGCTTGATCTGCGTTGGTGCAGGTGAAGAGCGGGCGTGAAAGGTCTTAGCCTTGCGGGGCCTCTGAGGAGTGGAGAGACAAGTAGGTTCGACTCGATGGACCCGGTGGCCGAACGGGATCAAGTGTGGGCCGCATGGTGGCAAGAAAAGCAAGACGAAGGCGTGGACAGGAGCCTGTTGACGGTCCTTACAACAAAGATTCGACCGTCAAAACCTCGGGTTCGAGAGGAGTATACGGCAAGTTTCATGCACATTTTTAGTACTAATAAAGTTCCACGAGCTGTGTTGTGATTTTCATAGGTAGGTACACATTTTGGGAGAAATTGGAACCAACGTGCCACACAGGCTAGGCACGGCCGAACCACCAGGCACGGCCGGCCCTGCAGGTGTGGCCGGCCTGGCAGGTGCGGCCGGCACTGCCCCGTGGCCCGTCTCTGGTCCAGGGCACCTCCTCTCCCGCGAGCACAACTTGGATGAACGAGATCCACCAAGGAAACGTCGGTTTGATCCAAAGGTGAAGGCTAGGATCAATGGGTCCACTTGACCGGCCGCTCAACCGCCACAACCGTCATTCCAAGGCGATCCTAGGCGTCCCTGAGCGAAGGCGGTGCATCACACGGCACGGAGGAGGGCCGGCCGCACCTCCCAACCGACGTGCCGGGCAAAACCGACCCAAGGAACCGGCCCTCAACCGCCTCAGGAGCAGTGATCAGGGGCGTCCAAGGCGTGAGGCGGTGGATCATAGGGCCGGCCGCACCTCCTGATCCGGCCGCACCTGTGATCTTGGGCCCACGCGCTCAACCGACCTCCCTTGCCTATAAAAGGCACCTCACACTCGCTGGAATGAACACACGACGCAGGAGCATCTCCATTTCCCTCTTTTGTTCACTTAGAGTAGGATTAGTGTAGCTTGGGAGTTAGAGTCGAGTCGAGCTAGTCTCGGGGTTCCGGAGGAGTCTTCTTCAGAGTTCCGGTACTACTCTTGTATCCTTTCTTTGTTTAGACTCAAGTACAATTTAAGTTATCTTTCTATCTTACCTTTCGAGTCAATTACATTCAACTTTTACTTTGCTCTAGAAGCTTTATTCTTGGTTTAGACTAAAGTTAGTTTAGTCTTGGTTAGCATAGCTCTCTTGAACCCTACAGTGTTGTGGTCGTTCTTCGCTTGATCTCCGGTGTTTCACGGGAGAGAGAGACCTTCCTTCGTGATATCCGGGGAAAGGTTCTTTGGTTCGTTGTGAGCGCAGTGCTCAGAGCTTACCTTAGTCTTAGATTGGTGTCCCGTTCAACGGAATAGTTGTGGTACCCTAAGGAGGTGACAGCTCCGGACGGGCTCTGTAGTCCACCACGTTAGTTCGGTCCGGTAGGATTCAGCGCGTCGTCGTCCTCCCTTCTCATCCTAGTCTGAGGGCACGGCTTTGCATGCCCCTGCAGCACTAGAAGAGCTTGTCGAGTTTAGCTTTCCTCGGTTATCCTTTGCTTTAGTTCTTTACCTAGAGTTGACAAGAATAGATAGATTGTGTTAGGATCCTTTCTCATCTCGTTGTCCTCCCGGCTTGCTAGATCCTCTCTAACCTCTTTTATCAAGATCTCCTTGCGTGTGTCAAGTTATCCCCGAATATCTTTATTCGTTACCCCCGCTATAGCTCTGTACCAAGTCTTGTCTTTCTCCACCGTTTATTCGATCATCTTTGCTGTAGGGCCTCCCTTGGGAAAATATAAATACGATAACCCGAATACCACCGGGTGAAGTGCTACAACGGTAATCCGTGCGCTTGTGGACCTTTCTGTGATCGTGTGTTTTACCCAGACGTTCCCTAGCCCCGTTACTAGAGGTGTGAACCCGGTAGCGACGCTTGCGAGTGCCAACAAGCATTCCTGGCGCCGTCACCGTAGTGCAACCTTAGTGGTGAGGCTAAGGAGCGTCAACAAGCATTTCTGGCGCCGATGCCGGGGAATATAACCCTGGTGCGACGCTAAGAAACGCCAACAAGCATTTCTGGTGCCGTTGCCGGGGAGGCAATAGGCATAAGATATCATTTAAACTTGGTGGTAGAATTATCAAGGTTCGGTGAACCGCTATTTAAGCGGGTTTACCCTTGCTCTACTCTCGTGTACGCAGAGTAGTGCATGACCGGTTTCGACCTACCGTCCAACTTTAACGACAATCCGGAGTCACTTGTGAGGAGAGTGCGACCTCGTGTCCTCATTCCCCAGAAGTTTCTCTCAAACCAAGAGATGAACACCGTCGATCCCGTAGACAGCACCTCGTCAGCACCAATGGCCGAGAGGACGATCCGCGAGTTCTCCGCTCCCTCCAACACCAATGTCCCTATCGGGCCAACCACGACGGTGGGAGACGGAAACTTTGAACTCAAGCCGGCGTTGATCAACATGGTGCAAGCTAATCCGTTCTCCGGCAAGCCTAATGAAGATGCCAATGCACATCTCCAGCATTTTCTGGAGGTGTGTAGGACTTTCACTATCCGTGGAGTGACGGATGATGCAATCCGTCTTCGCCTATTCCCGTTCTCATTGCTCGGGAATGCGAAGCAATGGTTTTATGCGGAGCGAGATGCCATTAACACATGGGATAAGTGCTCAAAGACATTTCTCGCAAAGTTCTTCCCGGTGGGCAAAACCAATGCCCTCCGCGCAAGAATCTCGGGCTTCCAGCAGCAGAATGATGAGAGTATCCCGGAAGCGTGGGAACGCTTCCAGGAGTACATCACCGCGTGCTCGTACTTCAAACCTTCTATCACGGGCTCAAGCGTACTTCCCGTGAGCACCTAGATGCAGCCGCTGGAGGAGCCTTCTTCTCGCTACAAGTACCAGCCGCTAAGGAATTAATCGAGAAGATGGTGGCAAATCAAGGTTGGGATGGAGACCGTCTCCAACCCCGTCCCCGCGGCGTACACCAAGTCGATGGAATCGACATGATCGCCGCTAAAATGGACCTCCTCATGAAGAAATTGGAGGCATCAAGCAATGTGGAAACCGCCAAGATTATGGATGCTCGCATGACGTGCGAGGTCTGCGGTAATATGGGTCATTCGGGCAATGATTGTCTCGAGACAAGGGAAGAAGCCAGCATCATCAACAATGGCAACAACAACGGGTTCTGCAACAACAACTACAACAATCAAGGGTGGAACTCGAAGCCCAACTTCCCGTTCAACAATCAAAATGGAGGTAACTATTCTAACAATTTCAATAATCAGCCTTCCATTAAAGATCTTGTCTTTGGCCAAGCTAGAATTAATGAAAATTTAAACAAGAAGCTAGCCGCCAATGAGAAAGTTCTTGAAAATTTAAATTCCACCATAGAATCTTTCACCTCTGCCATGAAGAATCAGCTAAGTTTTAATAAAATGATAGAAACTCAACTTGCTCAGCTTGCTGCTTCTTTACCTTCTTCTGAGTCGGGTGGAATCCCGGGGCAACCCGAGCCTACCCAAGAGAATGTTAGCGCTATAACCACCAGATGGGGTAAGCCATCTAGGAGGATGTATGCACCTAACCATGTAGGGAGGCTTATACACCAACCCAAGAAGCCGAAGGCAATCAACAAGGCTAAGGGGGAAAAGAAGACGGAAATCAAGAACACCCCCACCAAAGCCTCACCAACTTCAGCGCCACTGAAGAAAACAAAGAAGGTGTGGCGTGTGAAGGGAGCATCATCCGAGTCTTCTACTTCGGGACCGGACGAATCCAAGATCAACTAAGCAAACGGAGGAGTCCCGCTCACGGACTCTAAACCACGAGCTCTCACCGAGAGGTAAACCGGTATTTATCCCATATTTCCCTTTCAACATTTTATTTCGTGCATCAAGCATATTTAGATTTCAAATTTGTTTTCACCAATGCATTAGTAAGTAAACAAGACATAGAAAAGCAGTTTTGGAGATTTTTGGTGATACGGCCGAACCTAGAGGTACGGTCGTACCCCCCCTCGATAAAATTTTTGTGCAGGATGTTTACAGGAGGGGACACGAGTGCCTGGAGAAAATATAGTAGGGCCGGCCGTGCCAAGTGATACGGTCGTACCTATGAGTTTTCACAAATCCATCAATTCAACCACTACAAGCTTCCAGGTGCTCAACTCATCACCAAAATGAAGACACGCCAACCAGGTAACCAAAAGTTAGCTTGGGGGAGACCCCATTTTCAATCAAGGAAGGTATGTCCATCCAAACCAATTTTCAACATCTTGTTTATCTCATTTGAATAAAAGAAAAATAACAAAAAGATTTGCTTCAACCATGTGCTTTAAATCTTGTTTATATACCCTCACTTTGGAAATGATGAATGGTTGCTATGTTACAACTTTGCAAGAACCTAGTGTGCATCCTTTTGCTCTATGTCTATTTAAATTTGTTGGTATATTTTGAGACAAGAGCCTGAAATAAAACCTTGTGGGAAGCAAATGCTTATGACCAAATCTAGGGTGTTGACTAGTATGATATGGTGCGACAATGTTGATCTGCTCTATCTCAAAGTATGGTGAAAATCTCGGATGATTTCTTTTTTGAAAATAAAACTAGGCAAGTTCCTCAATGGTCATATTACCTACAAAAGCCATATGTCGTTATCAAGTAAAACCTTCTACATATACTTGCTTGTGACACATTGAGTTTTGCCAAATTGTTGTGACCCTTGGTAGAATCTTTTCATGTTTCCATGATCGAGATCACGTACACCCACATACACTAGCTAACTCCTACACCGGGAGTTACGCAAAACATGACATCCATCCATCCAAAAATAAATACTCCAAAGTTCCAAAGAGATTTCTCTTCTTGTATTCTTGCAAAAGGAGAGAGGGGTCATCAAAAGAAAAAAAGTATATGCTCAAGAAGCATAGAAAAAATGTGCTCCAATCAAAGAGCATAGAAAAAAAAGAGAAGAAAGCATGACCCCCCTCCAAAATAAAAGCAAGAGGAGAATCTCCAAGCAAGGAGTACTTAGAAAAACAAACAAAAATATTCCACACATTTGCACATCTCGATCAAGTTGCATGACTAGTTTCTTCTTGGATCCGGTCTTTGGCTCAACAACATCATGTGGCACAAGTGAGTCTCTCTTATCCTACCCAAAGCTCCACATACAAGCCATAGAGTAGGAAGTTGAGGCTCTCTTAAAGCCTTTGGTGAGGAAACAAATACCACTTGAGCGATCGAGGGAACCATCCGAGGAACCTTGTCTTTCTTTGCAAAATTTTCAAAAACTCCGAGATAGGATCCAGAAAAGAAGAAGAGTGAGAGATGCAAAGTCAAAAACCATTCTACTCTTCAACCTCCGAAGGCAAGGTGGAAAGCTACAAGCCCCACGGGTAAAGTAAGGCTAAGCTTCTCTCGTACCAACCTTTTCAAATTAGCAAGAAGAGCATGGAGTTTGTGCACAGGTACCTGCCGAGTGATAACATCATGCAACTCCTGATCCGCCGAGGCCGAGTCTAGACTTTGCTCGAGGACGAGCAAACGTTTAGCTTGGGGGAGTTTGTTGATGGTCCTTACAACAAAGATTCGACCGTCAAAACCTCGGGTTCGAGAGAGAAATGCTTGTTGACGCTCCTTAGCCTCACCACTAAGGTTGCACTACGGTGACGGCGCCAGGAATGCTTGTTGGCACTCGCAAGCATCGCTACCGGGTTCGCACCTCTAGTAATGGGGCTAGGGAACGTCTGGGTAAAACACACGATCACAGAAAGGTTCGCAAGCGCACGGATTACCGTTGTAGCACTTCATCCGGTGGTATTCGGGTTATCGTATTTATATTTTCCCAAGGGAGGCACTACGGCAAAGATGATCGAATAAACGGTGGAGAAAGACAAGACTTGGTAAAGAGCTATAGCGGGGGTAACGAATAAAGATATTCGGGGATAAATTGACACACGCAAGGAGATCTTGGTAAAAGACTAGAGAGGATCTAGTGAGCTGGGAGGACAACCAGACGAGAAAGGATCCTAACACAATCTATCTATTGTTGTCAACTCTAGGCAAAGAACTACGGAAAAGGATAACCAAGGCAAGCTAAACTCGTCAAGCTCTTCTAGTGCTGCAGGGGCATGCAAAGCCGCGCTCTTAGACTGGGATGAGAAGGGAGAACGACGACGCGCTGAATCCTACCGGCCCGAACTAACGTGGTGGACTACAGAGCCCGTCCGGAGCTGTCACCTCCTTAGGGTACCACAACTATTCTGTTGAACGGGACACCAATCTAAGACTAAGGTAAGCTCTGAGCACCGCGCTCACAACGAACCAAAGAACCTTTCCCCAGATATCACGAAGGAAGGTCTCTCTCTCCGGTGAACCACCGGAGATCAAGCGAAGAACGACCACAACACTATAGGGTTCAAGGGAGCTATGCTAACCAAGACTAAGCTAACTTTAGTCTAAACCAAGAATAAAGCTTCTAGAGCAAAGTAAAAGCTGAATGTAATTGACTCGAAAGGTAAGATAGAAAGATAACTTAAATTGTACTTGAGTCTAAACAAAGAAAGGATACAAGAGTAGTACCGGAACTCTGAAGAAGACTCCTCCGGAACCCCGAGACTAGCTCGACTCGACTCTAACTCCCAAGCTACGCTAATCCTACTCTAACTGAACAAAAGAGGGAAATGGAGATGCTCCTGCGTCGTGTGTCCAATCCAGCGAGTGTGAGGTGCCTTTTATAGGCAAGTGAGGTCGGTTGAGCGCGTGGGCCCAAGATCACAGGTGCGGCCAGATCAGGGGGTGCGGCCGGCCCTATGATCCACCGCCTCTCGCCTTGGACGCTCCTGATCCTTGCTCCTGAGGCGGTTGAGGGTCGGTTCCTTGGGTCGGTTTCGGTCGGCATGACGGTTGGGAGGTGCGGCCGGCCCTCTAGGTGCGGACGGCCCACCCCCGTGCCGTGTGATGCACCACCTTCACTCAGGGATGCCTAGGATCGCCTTGGAATGACAGTTGTGGCGGTTGAATGGCCGGACAAGTGGACCCATTGATCCAAGTGATCCTAACCTCATCCATTCGATCAAACCGACGTTTCCTTGGTGGACCTCGTTCATCCAAGTTGTGCCCGCGGGAGAGGAGGTGCATTGGACCAGGCACGCGCCACAGGGCAGGGCCGGCCGCACCTGGTAAGGCCGGCCGCACCTGCAGGGCCGGCCATGCCTGGTGGTTCGGACGTGCCTAGCCCGTGTGGCACGTTGGTTCCAATTTCTCCCAAAATGTGTACCTGCCTATGAAATTCACAACACAACTCGTGGAACTTTATTAGTACTAAAAATGTGCATGAAACTTGCCGTATACTCCTCTCGAACCCGAGGTTTTGACGGTCGAATCCTTGTTGTAAGGACCGTCAACAAACTCCCCCAAGCTAAACGTTTGCTCGTCCTAGAGCAAAGTCTAAGCTCGGCCTCGGCGGATCAGGAGTTGCATGATGTTATCGCTCGGCAAGTACCTGTGCACATACTCCATGCTCTTCTTGCTAATTTGAAAAGGTTGGTACGAGAGAAGCTTAGCCTTACTTTACCCGTGGGGCTTGTAGCTTTCCACCTTGCCTTCGGAGGTTGAAGAGTAGAATGGTTTTTGACTTTGCATCTCTTACTCTTCTTTTCTGGATCCTATCTCGGAGTTTTTTTTGAAAATTTTGTATAGAAAGACAAGGTTCCTCGGATGGTTCCCTCGATCTCTCAAGTGGTATTTGTTACCTCACCAAAGGCTTTAAGAGAGCCTCAACTTCCTACTCCACGGCTTGTATGTGGAGCTTTGGGTAGGATAAGAGAGACTCACTTGTGCCACATGATGTTGTTGAACCAAAGACCGGATCCAAGAAGAAACTAGTCATGCAACTTGATCGAGATGTGCAAGTGTGTGGAATATATTTGTTTTTTTCTAAGTACTCCTTGCTTTGAGATTCTCCTCTTGCTTTTATTTTGGAGGGGGGTCATGCTTTCTTTCTTTCTTTTTTTTCCTATGCTCTTTGATTGGAGCACATTTTTTTTCTATGCTTCTTGAGCATATACTCTTTTTTTTCAATGACCCCTATCTCCTTTTGCAAGATTACAAGAAGAGAAATCTCTTTGGAACTTGGAGTATTTATTTTTTGGTGGATGGATGGCATGTTTTGCGTAACTCCTGGTGTAGGAGTTAGCTAGTATATGTGGGTGTACGTGATCTCGATCATGGAAGCATGAAAAGATTCTAACAAGGGTCACAACAATTTGGCAAAACTCAATGGGTCACAAGCAAGCATATGTAGAATGTTTGACATATTGCTTTGGTAGGTAATATGACCATTGAGGAACTTGCCTTGTTTTATTTTCAAAAGAAATCATTCGAGATTTTCACCATACTATGAGATAGAGCAGAATCAACATTGTCGCACCATATCATACTAGTCAACAACCTAGGTTTGGTCATAAGCATTTGCTTCCCACAAAGTTTCATTTCAGGCTCTTGTCTCCAAATATACCAACAAATAAAAAAAGGCATAGAGCACAAAGATATGCACTAGGTTCTTGCAAAGTTTTAACATAGCAACCATTCATCATTTCCAAAATGAGGGTATATAAACAAGATTTCAAGCACATGGTTGAAGCAAATATTTTTGTTGTTTTCTTTTATTCAAATGAGATAAACAAGATGTTGAAAATTGGTTTGGATGGACATACCTTCCTTGATTGAAAATGGGGTCTCCCCCAAGCTAATTTTTGGCTCCCTGGTCGGCGTGTCTTCATTTTGGTGATGAGTTGAGCACCTGGAAGCTTGTAGTGGTTGACTTGATGGATTTGTGAAAAATCATAGGTACGGCCGTATCACTTGGCACGGCCGGATCTACTATATTTTCCCCAGGCACTCGTGTTCCCTCCTGCAAACATCCTGCACAAAAATTTTGTCGAGGGGAGGTACGGCCGTACCTCTAGGTTCGGTTGTATCACCAAAAATCTCCAAAACTGCTTTTCTATGTCTTGTTTACTTACTAATGCATTGGTGAAAACAAATTTGAAATCTAAATATGCTTGATGCATGAAATAAAATGTTGGAAGAGAAATATGAGATAAATATCGGTTTACCTCTCGGTGAGGGCTCGTAGTTTAGAGTCCGTGAGCGGAACTCCTCCGGTTGCTCAATTGATCTTGGATTCGTCCGTTCCCGGAGTGGAAGACTCTGACGATGCTCTCTTCACACGCCACACCTTCTTTATTTTCTTCGGTGGTGCTGAAGTTCGTGAGGCTTTAGTGGGGGTGTTTTTGGTTTCCGTCTTCTTTTCCCCCTTAGCTTTGTTGATTGCTCCCGCCTTCTTTGGTTGGTGGCGCCCGTTGAATGCTTTCACCTTGGGTTTGGTCGGGGCCACCTCATCTTCCTGCACATGGTTAGGTGCATACATCCTCCTAGATGGCTTACCCCATCTGGTGGATATTGCGCTAACATGCTCTCGGGTAGGCTCGAGTTGCCCCGGGATTCCACCCGACTCAGAAGAAGGTAAAGAAGCAGCAAGCTGAGCAAGTTGAGTTTCTATCATTTTATTAAAGCTTAGCTGATTCTTCATAGCAGTAGTGAAGGATTCTATGGTGCAATTTAAATTTTCGAGAACTTTATCATTGGCGGCTAGCTCTTGTTTAAGTTTTCATTAATTCTAGCTTGGCCAAAGACAAGATCTTTAATGGAAGGCTGATTATTGAAATTGTTAGAATAGTTACCTCTATTTTGATTGTTGAACGGGAAGTTAGGCCTCGAGTTCCACCCTTGATTGTTGAAGCTGTTGTTGCGGAACCCGTTGTTGTTGCCATTGTTGATGAAGTTGGCTTCTTCCCTTGTCTCGAGACAATCATTGCCCGAATGACCCATATTGCCGCAAACCTCGCACGTCATGCGAGCGTCCATAATCTTGGTGGTTTCCACATTACTTGATGCCTCCAATTTCTTCATGAGGAGGTCCATCTTGGCGGCGATCATGTCGATTCCATCGACTTGGTGTACACCGCGGCTACAGGGTTGGAGACGATCTCCATCCCAACCTTGATTTGCCACCATCTTCTTGATCAAATCCTTGGTGGCGGGTACTTGTAGCGAGAAGAAGGCTCCTCCTGGTGCGGCCGGCCCTGCCCCGTGGCACGTCTCTGGTCCAGGGCACCTCCTCTCCCGCGAGCACAACTTGGATGAACGAGATCCACCAAGGAAACGTCGGTTTGATCTAGGATCAATGGGTCCACTTGACCGGCCGCTCAACCGCCACAACCGTCATTCCAAGGCGATCCTAGGCATCCCTGAGCGAAGGCGGTGCATCACACGGCACGGAGGACGGCCGGCCGCACCTAGAGGGCCGGCCGCACCTCCCAACCGACGTGCAGGGCAAAACCGACCCAAGGAACCGACCCTCAACCGCCTCAGGAGCAGTGATCAGGGGCGTCCAAGGCGTGAGGCGGTGGATCATAGGGCTGGCCGCACCTCCTGATCTGGCCGCACCTGTGATCTTGGGCCCACGCGCTCAACCGACCTCCCTTGCCTATAAAAGGCACCTCACACTCGCTGGAATGAACACACGACGCAGGAGCATCTCCATTTCCCTCTTTTGTTCACTTAGAGTAGGATTAGTGTAGCTTGGGAGTTAGAGTCGAGTCGAGCTAGTCTCGGGGTTCCGGAGGAGTCTTCTTCAGAGTTCCGGTACTACTCTTGTATCCTTTCTTTGTTTAGACTCAAGTACAATTTAAGTTATCTTTCTATCTTACCTTTCGAGTCAATTACACTCAGCTTTTACTTTGCTCTAGAAGCTTTATTCTTGGTTTAGACTAAAGTTAGTTTAGTCTTGGTTAGCATAGCTCTCTTGAACCCTATAGTGTTGTGGTCGTTCTTCGCTTGATCTCCAGTGTTTCACGGGAGAGAGAGACCTTCCTTCGTGATATTCGGGGAAAGGTTCTTTGGTTCGTTGTGAGCGCGGTGCTCAGAGCTTACCTTAGTCTTAGATTGGTGTCCCGTTCAACGGAATAGTTGTGGTACCCTAAGGAGGTGACAGCTCCGGACGGGCTCTGTAGTCCACCACGTTAGTTCGGGCCGGTAGGATTCAGCGCGTCGTCGTCCTCCCTTCTCATCCCAGTCTGAGGGCACGGCTTTGCATGCCCCTGCAGCACTAGAAGAGCTTGTCGAGTTTAGCTTGCCTCGGTTATCCTTTGCTTTAGTTCTTTACCTAGAGTTGACAAGAATAGATAGATTGTGTTAGGATCCTTTCTCGTCTCGTTGTCCTCCCGGCTCGCTAGATCCTCTCTAACCCCTTTTATCAAGATCTCCTTGCGTGTGTCAAGTTATCCCCGAATATCTTTATTCGTTACCCCCGCTATAGCTCTTTACCAAGTCTTGTCTTTCTCCACCGTTTATTCGATCATCTTTGCCGTAGTGCCTCCCTTGGGAAAATATAAATACGATAACCCGAATACCACCGGGTGAAGTGCTACAATGGTAATCCGTGCGCTTGCGGACCTTTCTGTGATCGTGTGTTTTACCCAGACGTTCCCTAGCCCCGTTACTAGAGGTGTGAACCCGGTAGCGATGCTTGCGAGTGCCAACAAGCATTCCTGGCGCCGTCACCGTAGTGCAACCTTAGTGGTGAGGCTAAGGAGCGTCAACAGAGCCGGTGCAGGGTAGCGGCTCACGACCGGAGTCTGCACGTGAGGTTTGCGGTGGTACACCACAAAACCGTCAGGTTACTTGGTTGAGCCACAAAACCAAGACCGGAGGCTCGAGGAGCGGAGATGGGATCTGGGCGCGGCGAGAAGCTTCAATGCCGGGGAACACGCGGTGGGATCGCGGGGCTTGCGTCGGGAGGACGCGGACTGCGGTGAAGGCGTGACCACCCGATGAAGATATCCAAGTCTTGACCATATTGCCCCTGAGGGGTGTGTATCTTCCTTTATGTTCTAGGGGTAGCTTGGTCATTTGCCCAACCCGGAGAGACTTCATATATATAGCTCTAGGGTTCTAGGGCAACTCATCCATCTGGACTGCTTCTCATTTTCCCTGCTCTTTAGGCTAGATTTTCTACATGATTTTGTAGAGAATCTGATCTCTGGTTTGTATGGAAGCATTCATGGTTGCGTCGATTTCCTTCTCTTGGCTCGAGTGATTTTCGTGTCTTGTTCGAGTCTTTCCGTGGGATTTTCGTGCACAACTCGATTCGCGGATTTGGAGGAGTTTCTGTTTGGTTTTCTTTAAGGGAATCATGGATAGATGTCTTGTGCATCTTTGTGCTTGACCTTGATCCCTCAAATGCCGGATTTGTCCTCTGATTCGTGGATTTCGGTTGGAACCCTAGCTTTTTGTGTGAGCTCGGTAGAATCTCGATTCCTCTCGTCTCAGTGGATTTGAGGCTCCAAATTCATAGGTATAGCATCTCCTAGATGCGCTTCACCTTCACCTATGATTTTGGGTTTGTGCCGACTTTTCTTTGGAGAAATATTTATTGGCTCCCATTCACTCCCCCTCTCAAATCCTCCTAGAGGCGCTTCACCTTCACCTATGATTATGAAAACACAACGAGGACTAAAACTGAGGTGGCGACTAATATCTTTCCATGTAACTGGTACTCTACTCCAAAAAATCAAAATCTAATATCGGTCGCCTCCTCTCGAAGAGTGGGAACTAGATGGTGAGGGGCCTAGAACCTAGTTCAGTAACTGGAGTGAATTCCTCCCAACCAAGAGCATGTCAGATATCAGCAAATTCAGAATTCATACCTATCCTCTCCACGAGGGTCGAGTCAAAGTCCCTAGTGTGGCTGAAGACTTGATTTCTGAGGATGGAGTAGGCTTGGTTCTCTCACTCATCCTACAAGTCGACGCAGATGTAATCATTGGCGTCGAATCCTATAGCTTGCGGGATGGCTTGCTCCTCTCCCCCTTCTTGCGTTTCTTCCTTGTAGTCCATCAATGATGGGCTCAGTGTCAGCTTAGAGGGGACGGGTGAGCTTTCACTACCCCGCGAACAGGATGAGTGTGTCACCTCCGATAGAGACCGGAGGCCCAACTCATGCTTGCACAACAAAAAGAACCACAAGAGCAACTCGGTGATGGATTAGTAAAACCGAATGAAATTCTTACCGAGCTTGCTCCACCACTAATCAATTCCTGCAGCAACACAATAGATAGAGTGCTTGACACTTCAATCTCGAGCATGAAATCCGAGAAAACCAAGAGAGCCAAGAGTAGAGAGGGTGGTGTGATGAAAATGAGTGAATGGGTGAAGAACACCCCCTCTCGGGTCCAATTATAGAGCAATGGGGCAGCACACCGTGGGAGAGCCGTTGGCAAAAGCTGGGCCCACTTGACCATTGCCAGGGTTCGGTAGACCTAGCAGTGGGCCTGATGCTGGCCCCCTTTGGCAGGTGTGTGACCAACGGCTATGTCATGATATACCATGGTGCAATGGCCAAAGTTTGCTAAATAAAATGCCCAAATGATTTTTCAATGTTTTCTAACTCAGAAATTATTTTCAGAATTTTTAATTGAACGAAAAAAATGGCTAGAAAATCTAGCATGCAAATGTTGGGTTGGAAAAAATTCAAACATGCATATTGAAATTCAAATGAAATTTTTGGAAAGAGAGATATGAGATAAATACCAATTTTACCTTTTGGTAGAAAGGTCTCACCATTTAAAGTCTGACGAGCAAGAATCCTCTCGGTAATTAATACCATTTAGCATCCCATTCCCGAGCAAAGGATGGTGATGCCTTCTCTACCTTCCGCCACACTTTGTTTGTTTTCTTTGGTTTTGCTGGTGTAGTTGGAGGTTGTTTAGCTTGGGGTTGTGACTCCACTTTTCCCCCAAGCTGCTTAACATCACTCTGCACTATATAGCATTGCTCTTATTTTGCTTGAAATTTGAATGTCAAGTTCCTTCACCCGATGTGGAATCGAGTCCTTCTAGTTCCAACATCAATTCTTGCCCTGGCATTATTGAGGAATGGTCGCCCAAGAATGAGTGACATTCCACCATCATCTTGCGTATCAAGGACCACGAAATCCACAAAGATATGAGAACCCTTGACAATCACCAATAGGCTCCCGACTACCCTTTCGGGATGCCAGATTGATGAGTCAGTGAGTTGAACTTGCATCAAGGTTGTAGAAAGAGCAGGATATCCCAATTGTTCAAACATGGCCTGGACATGAGGTTGACACTTGCACCAAAGTCACAGAGAGCATGCTTGATTTTCTTATAATATATTGTGCATGGGATAGCTGGGTATCCTGGGTCTCTCCTGTGAAGCACTTTTGATTCCTCCCGTGGATCTTGAATTTGATGTATGGGTCTCCCTCACTACAAGGTTTTGTATCACATGCAACGCCAAAAAAGTGTAGCAAAAGACACAAAAATGGTAGCAATAGTACTTTTGCTACTTTTTTTTGTTAAATATCGTTGCACTTGTAACGGTAGCAATAGCATAATGCAATGGGTTAGTTTTAGTTGCGACACACAACCCCTCTATTGCAACACTTTTGACGATTTTGCAACACTTTGGTGAGTGTTGTAACATTAGCAATTGCAACCACTATGAGTGTGGCAATAGTATCAATTGCAACGAACTAGGCGTTGCTAGTGATACGTATTGTGACACGCTGGTTGTGTAGCAACACAATGCAATCGCAACGCAACACAGGTGTTGCAATCGTGGTTATTGCTACGCGGAGAAAGCATTGCAATAGAGCTTCTCTATTACCACGTCGCCTAAATAGTTGCTATAGGTGGCTTAGGTTATTGCAACGTATCCGTAGGTTGGTTGCTACAGAGAGGTCCTCTATTGCCACGTTTGTGAATGGTTGCTATAGGTAGATTCTTCTATAGCCACCGTCATCTTTTTTGTAGTTGCAAGAGATAGTTTGTCTGTTGCCACGATTATCGTACCTATTGCCACGACTAAATGTGGTTGTTATACGTGTGATTGTTGCAACGCAATTTGGTTTGATTTCCATAATATATTGGAATGCCAAATTAATATATTAATAATTCATGTTGCGACCCTTTGTTTGGTAGCTTAAATCAATAATCCACTGGTACAGAAGTTCACATCAATGACAAAACACTTTCGCCACGGAACAAGTCAAATTTGTCATTGAAAACCTTCTGTGACGAATTTATGACGATTATGAAATCGTCATAGAACACGCGTCACATTTGACACACCGTACGAATCAGTCAATTTTGTCACAGAACGGCTCCTTTTCAGTGACAAACTTGTTTTTCGTCATGTAACCGCTTGTCATCTATAACTAGAGAACATCGTCACTAATTTCGTCTTGAAAGTGACTGCGACGTGGCACTACATGCTGGCAGCTGATATGGCTCGATGCCACGCTGGCTGCCTACGTGGACGATGACGTGACTGCCTACGTGGACGATGACGTGACTGCCAATACGGACGATGATGTGGCAGTATTGGGCCGTTTTTTCTGAACCCCAGCCCATCTAGCAAATATTAATTATTTTAAAATACTCTGTTTCAGACATTGTTAATTATAAGTCAACCTTATGCCATAAGCATTTCTATTTCGAGGCAATTTCAAGCAAAATTCATATGTACATAATATAACATTCTGGGCCAACTAGTTACATGGCACATGTGGCCCAATCAACAGCCCATATTTTTTGCCCAAAATGGTTAAATTTACAATTACACAAAAAAATAAGAAAGCACAAATTGCATTTGTACAAGATGGATAGCAGCAGCAGTAGGAACCAAAATGAATTCTTGAAAATATCATACTTCTGGCCATCATGCATCCTTATTCCATCCCCTGTCAAACAAGTAAAAAATTAAGATGACTGATGCATACATTTAATATCAATAGGAGATATGGAATCATCATTAAACTTAACGAGACATTTTGATACACAGAATTTTAAAAGGATGCAATAAGCAAATCAAGCAAAAGCTAGAATTGGCAATGGCCGTGACTGCTATTTCCTGTCAACAGCAAGCTCTAGGGTGAGAATAATTGCACACAGAAAGAAATTAAGTAATGAATGTGTAGTCCTAATTGTCAACTGTTAGTAAGAGTTGAAAATAAACCAAAGTTTCAAAAATTAGTCTGACAAAAACACATGTCCAAAAAATCATGATAGTAACACACCATGAAAAAAGAGGAGGCTAAATAACAGGACAAGACACCCCACTACTGAGCACTGATATGCAACTAGGGAGCGACGATGAGGATTGAGAGGAAAATGGAATATCAAACAAAAATGCAAGTCTGACAAAAAGAAGACTACCTACTTCTGATCCAAATATTGCTCTCTTTGCTAGTATGGTTCGGATCCAAATATTAATCATATTTTACTTTATAATCTGTGAGTTGAGAAACAAAGTCTAGATGCAAGGCAAAGTTACTACTTGTGATAGCCTGACTACTGCAATTTCGGGAGATGATAGTGCTAACTTAAGTTAATGCCATTCATTATTTAGCTAGGACATAGGATGCACGAGTATGCTACACATAGTAAAAGTTAATCTCAAAATTGTTAACTTATTCATTGCTATTGCAACAATGATCCCCACCAAATTATGCTGCTCAAAACTTGAGATACTGACAAACGAAGAGCAGCTGTAGTCATCAAGAGCAGATAAAATACAAGGGGTTGTATACATAAGCAAAAGTATAGGAGAATTAAGGGCACAATATAAAAATAATGAAAGTAGAAGAGGAGCAGAAAATGTCCAGATTGGGGTCGTATAACCCTTGTAAGGCACAAAAAACATGATTGGCCACCAAGTGAAATATGATGTTGTTCAGAGTCTTCTGTTATTTTCTTTTAAATTTGAAATCATGCTATTTGCATTTCTGAAATATCAAATCATGAGATGGAGATGCTATAGAAAGTTAGACATACTAGTCAGTAAAATGAGCACATCCAAAAGAAATTGACAAGATCAATTCATTTAATTGCACTTTAACTCTAGTATTTTTGTATTTCTCAGCTACAGCTAAATGAACATGCCCAGCCTATCTGGACAGAGATGACATTCAACTCTGACCAGCACTTCATGAATCTTGGATTACACAAAGTCAAACTATGTATATAAGAAACGGAATTGTATCCAATGATGGAAGGACAGTATCTACCATACTGCTTCCTTCTAAGTACAGTTGTGATTCGTTAGCTAGTTAATTTTAATCAGCTAATATGCATTGACTGACAGATATTTCTTGTTCAGGAAGCTTTACCTATCTATCATGAATGGATCCCTACTTGAGGTCACAGAAATTCAGCCTCTAAGGTATGAAGCTGTAAGTCTGTATTGCTGTATTACTGAAACTCATCCTCTTTGCATGGCTGTAGCATCTAGCTCAAAATTCATGAAAATCGTATGAATGATGAGGTATAATAAATGGTAATGACATCCATTTATACTCGTTATTGATTACTACCCCTTGTAATTTATCTGCTCTTGATGACTACTAAGTAAATGGTGCATCAAATTTGTGTGCCTACTTCTGTATTTTTGCCCAAATGTGTTTCCTACTTATGAAAAGAAGCAATTCAAAGGGATGATCTAACTAGCAAGGCTGTGAGCAAAAACTCAGCTGGATCTAACAATTTAAGTACAGCCAGGAATTGACATATTTGGTTTACTAGTACATGGCAATTCTTAGCGGCAGCACCCTTCTATAGGTGAACTCCTTTCCCAAAATAGAACTGTACTCAAGCGATCAAAATGTCAGAACAAGATAAACGTAGGCCTAGAATGGTTTCCGTACCAACTAATCCCTGAGTAAATTTCCTGAGTTACCGAGAACATCCATAAAAGCCGTAAATCACAGCACAAATCAAGGGCTGGAGCGATTAATCCATGGACAAACACAGACCTGCAGGTACGCGAGCTGCCGCTCGAGCGACTCCAGCGCGTCGCCGGTGCCGACCAGGCTCTCCACCTCCCCTGCTCCTCCTAATCCTCACATCCTCGTGCTTCTCCTCTCACAAGCCTATGTAAAAACAATCGAGCCTAGGGTTAGGGTTAGGAGAGAAATTGCCTAGGGAAAGAGGGAGTGAGAGGAAGAAGGAGCACCGTCTCACCAATCTTCGTGGCGGGGCTTGCGTCACCCGCGCCACCGTCCCCTCGCCGTGCCGCCTCTACTCTCTGTGCCCACACACAGATTGAGGCGAGGCCAATCTCCCTCTGCTTTGCGCCTGCGGATGAGCAGCCGCTGCTCCGGTCGGAGAGGGAGGGGCGGGCAGCAGCCGGTGCAAGGAGCTCCGCCAGATCTACGGCGGAGAGGGAGCTGGAGCAAATCATGCCGGCGACCGCGCGCCCGGCGTCCGGAAATGGGGAGGGAGAGGGGATCTGGTGGGGGAGGTGGTAGGAGTAGGGCGCGCTCGAGGAAGGAGGAGGGCACTCCGAGGACGCAACCTGCTGGCGGATATGAGGGCAGTCCCAACCCTCTATGTCATCCGGTGTCCATGGCATTAAATGTGGTACCATGGAAGCAAAAATCTGATGTGGTAAGAGATTTAATAAAGAGAGAAGAGACAGCAAGAAACCAGGTCGCATGCACGAAACGATGTCGGCACTCCATCCAACACGCCCCGCGTGGGTCCCACCACGTCTTCCTTCTCGCGGCCCTCAGCACACAGTCATCACCCCCGCGGAGCGCCTCGCCGCCGCGCATCTTCAGCCTGCAGAGCAGCCGACCATGGCAACAACCCCGCACCGCCTTGCGCACGTGCTCAGCGTAGAGCAGGGATTGAACTCGCCATCACGCCTGCGGCCGGGCTAGTACTAGTGGAACCGTCATTGCGCGCTTGATTGCCATCATGAGTTCATGACGAACTGAACACAAAAATCCAAAAGGCAATTAGCATCACAAGCATGCATGCTGCGAGATGGTTTGAATCCACCGCTAAAATCCAGCTAATCACTACAGGAATCGACCTTAATCACTACAGGAATCGACCTTCTTGTTGCTTGATTCCCTCAATCCAGATGCTCTTCATCGATTTGAAAATGGAGAAGCAGGAATGAAGTAGGAGCCGTCGCCGCACAGGTCTCACCACCGACCTCGCGCCCATGCCAGCATCGTCCTCCTCCCGCCACCCGCGCCTTCACCTCCCTGTTGACGGTGAATTTCCGTCAACCTAGTCATGAGTTTACCTTTAATGTTGGCATTGATTTATTATTCTAACCACTGGAACTAACCCTCCGTATATAACAAGTTCACTCTTGCATGTCGATTTTGGAGTTTATTGTTTACGCAGGAAATCTACGCTAAAGAGGAGACTTTCGGGATAAGTTCATCAAGCACTTTGGAAGAAGATCACGAAGCCCGACAAGAGTCAAGACACGCGATGAACATGACTCCAAATGACCTGAGGACTGAAGCGTCAACGTGTAAATCTTCAGGGACTCAACCAGAAAACAGCGAAGCTTGAACGGCAAGCATTCAAGCCTTAACCGCGAAGGAAACGACGTCAAAGGACCACATGCAAGTACACACAAATGAGGAATCACGCGAGAAGCAACCAGAGAGGAAGCCGGGGCCGAACTGGGCTGAAACGGGCCCAGGCCAGTCGGCCCAGTCCGGCCGGCCCAGCCCATTCCGGGCCCGGTTCGGCGCCCCCTTTGACCTGGCCGCCATTCGGACTATTTATAGCCCCCTCGCCAAGAGCCACGGATGAATTCATTCGTCATCCGCCGCCGAGGAGCAGAGAAGAGAGGGACACCATTCCGGAGAGGAAAGGGTCGAGATGGTTGACAAGGGCTTCCCTAGCCGACGTGAAAACCTTGCATGGAAGACCACGTCGGAGTTCCCGGAGCTAGGATCAAGATCAAGGTAGGATCCCGGTGGTGATCTTGTCCATGTATTATACTCTCGTGTTGAATTTGCAAGATTGAATCTGATTTCTAGCGATCAAGTGCTTTCTCTACAACTTTGTCTTCGCTTGGGTTTGCTTCTTCCCCAATCTAGTCTATAGCTAGATTGCTTAGGGTGCTCTTGTAGTTATGGTGGCTAGAGGTGCACACCCGACCTACCGAGCATTTTCAACTTGTTCTTCTTGGACTCGCCCTAGGCTAACCCACACGAATAGGAGTGCGTTGTGACAGGACGGTGGCTCCAAAAGGCGGGCGTCTTCGGAGTTGGAATGGAAGCCACGATTTAAAGGGGTTAGTAATGAGATTCGTTTGCTTTATTCTTCTTTGTTTTGGAACTTCAACAAAAGACCCGATGCAATCTCTATATTGGTTTTATCTCTCTTTCTCTTGCTACCTCCGGTGTTTAGTAGATTAGATGTGCTTTCATGGCTCTTTCTTATATTAGATGCAAAACCAAACCTCTCAAGATCAAAGTGTTTTCCGCTTATTAGATTGGATCTTGCATTACACATTGTTCCACGGATTCGATACATTGGGTTCACACTTAAGGGAAGAAGGGTCCCTTGACTACGACGAAGGACTTGTCCGCTTGCAAGTCCAAACGAACTTTGATACGATAATCAACCGTCAACAAGCCCCTTTTTCTGGCGCTGTTGCCGGGAAACAAGTAATCAAGATTCAATCTAGTTTGCGTTTGTGAATATTTTCAGTTTTTCTCTTGATTTTTCTTTTGCATCTCTTAATTTTGATCGTCCTCAAAACAAAAAAAATCAATCTAGGGTTTTGCTAAACCCTAGTTTTCTTTTAAGTTTTTGTATATATTTTGTTTATTGCTAACCCTAACCGGAGATGGACGGCTACATCTCCAACAAAAAAAATATATTTTGTGGATGGTCTAGAAAAACTTTGCAGGTAAAGGTGACGTGCAACACAAGATCTAAAAGCGGAGGCCGAAGATCATCGGAATCTCCAAGAGAAACTCCACCTCCAAGCTCGAAGGGAGATCAACCTCACCCACCACTCATCCTAGGGAGATCGTTCCTCAAGATCGTCAGAGCAATCGACGTCGGCAAGTGGGAGATCAAGTTCAACATCGATGGTGTGAGGAGTGCATTCAAGTCAACTACGATTCGAGGTATGTATCATGATCAATGTTAATTATGTTCTACCTCATTGTCACATCGGAAGGGAGGAGCCAAGGAAGAAAAGATGTTGCATCCGTCAAGACCAATAATCAACGTCCGCATGTGAAGACCAAAAAGATGATTAAGCCGAAGAATAAACCTACACCGAAGCCATGGATGGTGTAGAAGTGGGGTCCCCAAGATTTCAACACCCGCAAAGAGCGTTGATCCGGAGCGAAGAGAAGAAGTCTAGCTATAGACTATAAATGAAGCGCTTGGCGGGAGGCAACCCGTTCATCAAGTCAAGAATAAGCTACCGGGAGGACAACCCGTTGAAGAGTCAAGCTACCGGGAGGGCAACCCGAAGAATTTTTCATGTTTTCAAGGTAAGTTGATCTTAGAGTTTGCTACGCAATACATACCATAAACTCTTGTGTGGTTGAATAATTTTTAGAGACATTATAATTGCTCGGTTATTGTTTCTTGAATTTTATATTGATCCTAAACCGATGACTTGAGCCATCCCAAGTTTTGTTTGCTTGTTTTTGAGAAACTAGTACCAAAAATTCAGAACCTACCCCAACCTTTCATTCTCTCCATGATGATAAGGTTGGCTTGTTTTACATGATAAAAACACACGAGTAGAGCCTTGCTATGTTTCTTAATGTTTTTAATCTTTGACGCATGGTAGGACTTGTGTGAACCTAGAAAACTTGATTTTTGGTTTCATTCAACTTGACATCCACCGGTTTCTCTAGATTTAGATTTTTTTTCTAAGCCCCATTGACTTTACTTTTTTTGAAATCTCTCTCTCATGTTTGGCCAAAATTAAAACCTAAACCTATGCCCCCTCGGTCAAGCTGGAGGAGCTTGCTATCAATTAATGAAAGCAATCGATCCCGGAGTAACCAAAATAGATTTTACAGTTGTTTTTAATGCCTAAGATCTCCTCTAATGATATATTTGGACTCATCACTAGCGCTGAGTTATTTTTTAAAATTTTCAAAATTAGAGGAAGGATTAGCGTCTAAACTTGATTAAGGGGAGGTTTTTGAGCTTGATTAACATATAGTGCCCCATGATGCATCGCGGGAAGCCTCCACCTTTTGGCATCTTGGGCACATGTAAAGGACAAGCATGGGGCAAGCAAGGGCTTTGTTTTGCAGGAAATTAGTGGAAGCACAAGAGGCAAGAAAAGAAAAAAAGGAGTGACACAAAGCAAAGCAATGGAGGTGGAAGATTAATCCCGCAAGCAAAGGAGTGGTTGTGAACGGTTCGGGCAATGGAATCTCATGGATCATGCGAACACAAGGCAAGAAGGGAGCAAGAAGCGTCTCGGAGAAAGATCAAAGCGAAAGGAGCAGGAGGCCCCCTAGGCCGATCGGCCTGGCATCCTCTCATGGCCCCCGGTGCTCCCCTTCGCCTGGTAAGTAATTTATGCATTTGTTAATTTGTGTTCTTGAGTTCATAGCCCATAAGTTTCAAAAACAACCTAGAAAAATTTGAGTTCCATGGTGTTGTAGGATCTTGTCATGTAATCGCCGAATCTTTTGTTTCATTCATGTTGATAATGCTTTGATGCCTAAGGTTAGCCACCATGCTTTTCGGGAGTATAGGTCTCACTACTCCCATAGATCCCATCAACATATCTTTTGTAGGTTTAGCTAAAGTGGCCTCATGTTCACACCTCAATGAATTAGTTTAGCTTCACCATGATAGGCGGTTGCATGTTCAAGAATCCACAAACCCTATGGGCTAATATCCATCCTATCTTGTGCACCTCACCAAAAAAAATCATAATAATAATAAACTCCACCCTCCATATACTTCCCTTGTGTGTTTTTCCCACCGGCAAGCAACCCCCGGTGTACTCGTTGTGAGTTAGTGCAACAACAATGTGGAAGATGGCCACCAATTTCTTCACCAAGAAGACACGTTCATCATCATCAAAGGTGCCATTATCAAGCTCTTCGAGGAGGCACTCGATCTCGGAGTCTCCCCGAAGCATGGAGGAAGAGGTGGCACCACCGAGGAGCAACACGCTGCCCCTCGGTGGCATGAGGAGTACACGAAGCTCGTCCGTGCGGCATACCGAACCGCGAGGACACACGAAGAAGCCACTCGTTCCACCATGACGCTCAACTCGTTCATCCTCTCCACCACCATACACTCCGAGGCGTCCCAGTGGATTTATCATAAAGACGGAGGAGGAGGAGGATAGGCTTGTTCGTCTTGAGAAGAGGCTTGTGCCAAATGTTGACTTTGATGAAGCCCTCCAAGCGTTGGGATTTTACCCGAATCAAACCTTGAGCGACCTTGGATGGGTGCAATTCTTTAATGGAGTTGGTGTAAGCACTCACAAGGAGCTTGCCTTAGCACCGGTCATTGATAAAGGAGTGTCGTGTCTCTCATTTCGCCTTGAAGATGAAGAGCAACTAGTTCCTTATGGATATATTGGAGAACTACTCGGTTACAAGAAGGAAGCCCGGAGCAAGTTGATGTCCAAGAAAAAAATGTTAGAAGAGCTTTTGGGGAATGATTTCGAGAGAAGATTACAAGGAACCCAAAATTTCTCCTTGTCGGGATTTCTTTGGGATCGAGTACATGAAGCAAGGAAAGTGGAGATGAGAGGAGAAGGTACAAGTTGGCGAAGGTAATATTCCTCTTCCCAACGAGAGGCTGAGATCATTCGAAGACAAAATTGGTTAGAGGAAGGATTTCTTGTACCGGCGAAAAAGATTAAAAAGGAGAAGCCTTGTTGAAGAAGGATCATCCTCCGTAGCCCAAGATGAAGGAGGGGCTGCACATCAAGCTAATAAACAACCACATGGAGGGATCCCGATGCCACCACCTTACGGAGGAATACCAATGCCTCCACCATATTGTGAAGTGTGCTGATTCAAGCATGGGGGAGTGGGGCAGCCACGCCACCACATCCTCCACCATACATGTTCCTCACAAAGTTTTCATTGCGCTCCATCCAACAAATGCAAAAAGAAGGGATCGCAAACATTGCCAATCAAGTTGGTCGCCTTCACCATTGGAGCAATTTAGAGGAGGACCGGCACAATCATAATACAAGCAAGGATACAACACGCCGGACCATCAATATCAACCACCGGAAAATAAAGGAAGAAGGAGGAAGAAAAGAAAATAATAATGCTTTCAAATTCGGTTTGATTTTCTTCTTTTTCCTTTTCTTTATTTTCAGCTTTTGTGCAAGTTTATATATGTGTAGCATTTTCTGTTTATATTTATTTTCAGCATGTGTGATAATATTAGAGTTAGTTTAAGATCACCATGAATAAAGTTTCCCACCTTGATCAACCTTTGGTAAAAATATTAAGTTGATGCCATGATAATATATGATGAAAAGTTGCCACTTTGCTCAACTTTTGTACTTGTTTTATGCATGATTAAGCTAATGCTCTCTTTAATATGAATCTGAAATTAATTAAATGCTAGCTTAATCTTTTGTGGAGGTTATGATAAAAATAAGACCCATAGTGTTATTTTCATGGTCTCAATTTTGGATGAGTTAAAGATGATTTGTTCTTAAAAATGTATATGCTAACCTTGTCATTAATGCTTCTTGCATTTTGCTCTACCTATCCAAAACCATATATATATTGAGTGTATAAACCTTAGTATACAAGAATTATTTTTGGGTGAGTTATTTCAGGCCACGATTTCTCTGGCCCGAGACTAAGAAGCTGGTCATTCCGTTTTTGCGTATCTATCTTTTTGCTAGCCTTTCTATCCGTGCATTGTGTATCCCCACATCGGAGATTTCACAAACCTCGCCGGATATCCACCCTTAAAACCAAAAATATCATCTTTTGTATTTACCTCCTTGACCACAACCTATCATTGAGTATGGATCGTCAATTCAAGGAAGATTGCAAGATGGTGCCAAGGTTGAAGATTTCAAGTATCTCTCCAAAGGAAAAATATTTCTAGTACCTACCTTATCTCTATCACCTCTTTGCCCGAGGACGAGCAAACGTCTAAGCATGGGGGAGGAGGTAGGTACAATGCAATTTAGAGTTCAAGGGGAGCAAATAAAAAATGATGAAAGAAGAACAAAAAGAAAAAAAATGAGTATAAAGAAAAAAAAGAGAGATAAAGAAAAATATGTTTGAGAAAAGAAAAAAATATATGAGTTTATAAAAATAAAATAAAGTGAACTCCCCGATTCTCTAAAGTGCATTAGGAATCTCAAAAGTTTCAAGATTTAAGATCCAAACTCATCTTTCCAACCATGTGCAATCCGATAACGAGGACTTCCTTTGTGCCTCGGGATCACTCTTTGCTATTTGCACATGTCCACCTATCTCAAAGTGTGTGTATTTTTCTCTCCCCCTCCTTGATATAACATTATTTTCCAATGACCTTTTTGACGAGTCTCGGTAAGACCATGAGAAGCTTGTCTTGTTTTGACAACATCTCATTTATAATATCTTGGTAGGACTAAACTTTTCCCATATAGCTCCACATAAAGCCTTCCACTATATATATTGAGTGGGGAAAGGAGTAGAATGAATAGGCTTTGAGAGACAAGATAAGATGAGAGTACATGAGCAAGATGCAAGGAAGTTTATTTTTGAACTTGGTTTAGCTCTTTTTCTTCATCTCGCTCTTAATTTCAAAATTTTTAAGATTCATTTGAAATTTGAGAGCATGAGGTAATTACTTGTGGGAAGTGCTTAAATTAATATCTACCCTCCATAAGGATGAAGGCTAGTACATTATGGAACTTCAATGATTAAATCCTTGAGAGCATTATGTTTTCTCGTGTATGATCAAGTGCAGGATATAAGCAATAAAAGGCAACGCTGATATTCATTAAAGGCTTACTCGAGGACGAGCAAGGTTTAAGCATGGGGGAGATGTTGACGGTGAATTTCCGTCAACCTAGCCATGAGTTTACCTTTAATATTGGCATTGATTTATTATTCTAACCACTGGAACTAACCCTCCGTATATAACAAGTTCACTCTTGCATGTCGATTTTGGAGTTTATTGTTTACGCAGGAAATCTACGCTAAAGAGGAGACTTTCGGGATAAGTTCATCAAGCACTTTGGAAGAATATCATGAAGCCCGACAAGAGTCAAGACACAGGATGAACATGACTCCAAATGACCCGAGGACCGAAGCGTCAACGTGTAAATCTTCAGGGACTCAACCAGAAAACAGCGAAGCTTGGATGGCAAGCATTCAAGCCTTAACCGCGAAGGAAACGACGTCAAAGGACCACATGCAAGTGCACACAAATGAGGAATCGCGCGAGAAGCAACCGGGGAGGAAGCCGGGGCCGAACTGGGCCGAAACGGGCCCAGGCCGGTCGGCCCAGCCCATTTCGGGCTCGGTTCGGCACCCCCTTTGACCTGGCCGCCATACGGACTATTTATAGCCCCCTCGCCAAGAGCCACAGATGAATTCATTCATCATCCGCCGCCGAGGAGCAGAGAAGAGAGGGACACCATTCCGGAGAGGAGAGGGTCGAGATGGTTGACTAGGGCTTCCCTAGCCGACGTGGGAACCTGGCATGGAAGACCACGTCGGAGTTCCCGGAGCTAGGATCAAGATCAAGGTAGGATCACGGTGGTGATCTTGTCCATGTATTATACTCTCGTGTTGAATTTGCAAGATTGAATCCGATTTCTAGCGATCAAGTGCTTTCTCTACAACTTTGTCTTCGCTTGGGTTTGCTTCGTCCCCAATCTAGTCTATAGCTAGATTGCTTAGGGTGCTCTTGTAGTCATGGTGGCTAGAGGTGCACACCCGACCTACCGAGCATTTTCAACTTGTTCTTCTTGGACTCGCCCTAGGCTAACCCACACGAATAGGAGTGCGTTGTGATAGGACGGTGGCTCCAAAAGGCAGGCGTCTTCGGAGTTGGAACGAAAGTCACGATTTAAAGCGGCTAGTAATGAGATTCATTTGCTTTATTCTTCTTTGTTTTGGAACTTCAACAGAAGACCCGATCCAATCTCTATATTGGTTTTATCTCTCTTTCTCTTGCTACCTCTGGTGTTTAGTAGACTAGATGTGCTTTCATGGCTCTTTCTTGGATTAGATGCAAAACTAAACCTCTCAAGATCAAAGTGTTTTCCGCTTATTAGATTGGATCTTGCGTTACACATTGTTCCACGGATTCGATACCTTGGGTTCAACTTAAGGGAAGAAGGGTCCCTTGACTACGACGGAGGATTTGTCCGCTTGCAAGTCCAAACGAACTTTGATACGACAATCAACCATCAACACTCCCCGCGGTGCCGGGAAGCCACCACACCCAGGCCTTGCGGAGTCTCAGCCGCACGTCAACCCACACCGCCGGCTGAGACAGAGGAAGAAGATGGGAATTAAGAGAGACGAGAGAGGAAAAATTTATTAGAGACCCACCATGAGAAACGATGGATTGGGCAGTGCAGTGTCATGCATGGTGTCCTAGTTACGTGGCAATCTGGACACGACCTCGGGTTGGGACTGCCCTGAGGAAGGAAGAGGAGGGGGAGGTGGGCATCAGAAGAGGATGGGGCCGCGGGGGCGGAGGCGCCCGCGGAGGAAGAGATGAGATGTGTTTGAGATTGCGGCTGACCTAGGGTTCCGCTAGATTTGAACTCGTTGTGCGGGATGGGGCTAGACAATTACCAATGTACCCTTTTAAAGTTGGCTGCTGGTCATTGAAACTATGGATAGTAACGTCAATTTATTGCAAATTATTTTGGATGGCGCCGACAAAGGAGGCGGGGAGCAAAAAACTGAATTCAGCCCAGCCGCCCTTAAACACAAATGAACTCAAGTATCTTTTTTCAAATTTAAAAATTACAAGACACTCTTTGAAGTAACTTGCAACAAAAAATATCGCAAATATGCCAAAACTTTTTCGTATGCAATAGATAACATATAGTTTTTCCTGTAGGAGTTTCAAAATTTTTTTAATAGATTTGGTATTTTATATCATTTAAGTGGTTTTTTGTTTTTTTTTCAATTTGAACTATGTTTGCTTCCAATAAGATTTGAAAATTTTCAAAAATATATATATTTAGGCTCCTATGTTCCGTCGTATATCATTTCATAGAGATAGGTGAAAAATTCTATTACCTTCTATGGATAATTCAAAATTTTATCTACAAAGCACCACATAAGAATCAACAGAATATATAAATGTGATTAAAAAATCTGCAAAATTGATGTGGCAACATAATTTTGTTTCATAAGTTTGCAAAAAAAAGTTAGATGATTTCAATAAAGTTGGAGTGCACATTGCTTACAAAATGGATGGATCTCTCACATTCTTTCGAATAACTCAACTTAAACTTTGAAGTTTATACATTCTAAAGTATTTTCTTACTCATATACACATCAATCTTTGATGCAAACTTACCTTTAGTCTCCTATTAACAATTGGGGAGTTACATTGCCACTTGTGCAAAAAGGTTATTTTTCTATTTTTTAAATACCTAAATAACACACCCTTTGAAATAACTCAAAAATTAGTTACCTTAAATACCACCAAAACATTTTTCATATGTAGCAGACAACATAGAAGTTGCAATATAGGAGTTTCAAAATTTTTGGAATAGATTTGCTAGTTTCTATCATTTATATGAATTTCTACATGCTTACCACAAGTATTTCCAAGTTGACCTATGTGTACCTCCAATAGAACTCATCAAGATGTACAAACTTTATTTTGGTCATTTCTCCATCCAACTCTATTTTAACAATTCAAATTTTGAATTTCAAAAAATAACAATTAGATTCAAGTTTATTTAACACTATATGATGTCAAATCAAAAAGTGATGAATACCAAAGTTTCATAACTCATCAAGATGTACAAACTTTATTTTGGTCATTTCTCCATTCGACTCTGTTTGAACAATCCAAATTTTGAATTTTAAAAAATGACAACTAGATGCAAGTTTTTCGAACACTAAATGATGTCAAATCAAAAAGTGATGAATACCAAAGTTTCATAACTCATCAAGATTTACAAACTTTATTTAGACCACTTTATCATTTGAGAAAGTGGTTACAATACTTATTTCAAATTTGACAAACCCCTCCCATAGTTTCTTAAACTATGTAAGTGAATATATGATGAATGAGTGATGTACACTATCATTTTCTCAAATCAAAAAATGACCTAAATAAAGTTTGTAGAGCTTGACGAGTTATGAAAACTTTGGTATTCATCACATCTTTAGCTGAAATCATTTCGAGTTTCAAAATCTTGTCTAACATTTGCACTTTTAAAAATAATTCAAATTTTGAATTCTCAAACTTGATCACATGAAAAAAAGACCAAACTCAACACATTAGCTTGATAGAGCATGATTCTAGAAAATTTTTGGAAAAAGAATCATTCATTTTGGAGTTAGTATGAGGGAGAAAAATTAGTTACAAGTTTTAGTCAAAGATTAGAAAGAGAAACCACACTTGTTCATCCCAGTTCATCCATAGTTGTAGGTAGATGTGTCGAATTTTACCCTTGTTTCAATTCAAAATATAAAAAGAATTTGATGTTGGTTACAAAAGCAATATTGTGGATCTTTTCATGATGGACAATATTGGTATTTTGAGTTTTCAAACTTTTCATATAAAATTTCAAGTAATTTGGAATCCCAAAAATTTTAAAAAGTTTGAATTAACATATAAAAATCTGCGATCAAATTAAAAGGTTTGATTTTAAAAAATTTTGAAAAAAAGAATAATCAAATTTGGAGTTTCTATGAAGGAGAAATACCTGATACAAATTTAAATTTCGGATCAAAATCAGAAACACGAACTATTTGGTGTTCTTCAAACAACCCACGTGTTCCATTAAAATGTTTAATAAAAGGAACCACATACACCAAAAGGACACAAACCATGTTATAGCTCATTGGTAAGTCCCTCCCTTCCCACTGAGAAGACTAGGGTTCAAATCCCTCCATCTGCTCTTTTTTCCGCGCTGATTAAATTCCCGCCGTCGCGCTACTATGGGCGACGCTACTAGGCCGACCTGATGTGGCCCACCGCTGCCGCTACTGGGCTGACCCGATGTGGCCCGCCGCCGCCGCTACTGTGGGCCGATGTGTTAGAAAGTGGTTAATATAAATAACTTAATAGCAAAAACACATAACTACTTGTGATGTAGTGGTTTGGGGTAGTTAGTTGGAGTGCCAACGACCCAGGTTTGAACCTGGGTTTCACAAAATTTTTTGGTAAATTTTGGTCTACTTGTGGTCACCCACATGTGGGACCATGCGCTGGTGGGGCCATGCGATGGTGGGACCGTATGTGGTTGTATGTGGGACCAAATCCTTATTTCCTTTTTTGAAGTTGTTTTGTTCAGATAACGTTGTTGTTCTATGATGCCAGTTTGCTTTCGTCATTGGTTCCTGACGGGCAGAACTGGAATGATTCATCTGTGACAAAACAGGTTCGTTGTTCAGTGACCATCCTCTGAGTTTCGTCATTATTTTGAGTGGCTTGGCACTGTCACTCGTTATCTGTGACGAAGTTACAAATTTTGTCACGGTAGAGACCACTTCCATGACGAATAAACGGAACGTCACCATCAAATCGTCATAGATATTAACATTTCTACTAGTGATCACAAACGACAAATACATAATGAATGAAGCATCGACATCCATTAAAATGAAATATAATTTGTTCATACAAATCTTTAATGAAACACACTAGTGTCAAACTAAACGAAAACACAAGTAACTTAACACATAATAATGTATCCAACACACACAACTGTTTGGACTCATTCAAATCAAAAGACCAATGTCTACTGTAGCAGCGAAGGTTGCCTTGAAATGTATGTTGGCCATCGTCCCATTCTTGTAAATATTATTAGTACCTTCAAGATTTGCAGACATATGGTTGTGCACTCCATTCTTGTAATCTGAAAGTAAGATGATCATGAAAAAATATTGAATTAGCATCTGTACAGGAGGAAAATGAGGAAAATGGAACTGTAGGTTTTGGCTTGGCACCTATTTTATGTGCATGGATCCACATCCACCCCTTTGCTGTCTTCGAACTCGATCGGCAGCGATAGCCAGAAGTTGGTCGAGCCCTCATTCACACAGAATGTTATGCTCTTCCCATCCTACTTGCAGGCAATCCTAGTGTACATGCAGAGACAAACAATGCTACACAGGTCAGTTTCCGAAAGGAAAATGATACTGGGAATGTCACTGCTAGTAGTTAACTGAACTTAATCAGAAGATGTTCATAATGATTAAATGCCACTCTCAATGAGTTACGTCGGGCATAGGTATGTTTCACTACTCAGCCTAGAACAAAGACTGAGTGACAGATAAGGATATACCCGATGGCAAATGGTTGCCTGACAAAAAGTACTGAACCCTGATAACCATAAAAATACCTAATAATAAAGATACCTACAATACCTTAATTATTATATACATATAGAATTTCTGCTTCATTGCTAATAATTAAGAAATTGCTACACTGCAAGTATATTACAGCTTGACCAGGATGTGCCCAGCCAACCGCACTCCACATTTGAATTCTATGGAGCCTAAATTTATGTATCAAAAAAAATAAAATAGCTGGCAGAATGGTAAAGAGCAAACCTACTTGTGTCGGCAATGCAAAAATAAGAGATTCACACTGGTCGATTTTATATTGATAGAGATTCTAGATTTTCTAGTGACAAGCTAAAACTCCAATATACCTTCTAAGCATGCATTGACACACAATCTGTTAAAAAGAGCAAGGAATGGTCCTGGAAAAAACTTACCTTGCCCATAAGAGACCAGAGAGCTGCAAATGGTGATACACCTACTGAAAAAGGTCCATCCTTTGGCAATAGGTCTCTATTCAAATACTATCAAATTCTAGCAAGTCAGTATTTTTCTCTCCCACTTTGCAGGTTTTGGCTAAAAGAAAATTAAACAAACAAAAGACAACATCTATTATTGATAATCAATCACAATGAAATATATTTAACTGCACACAAATAATTGGTATATCATTTTTATATTAGAGCACTACATCTAAAAATTGCCAAGCAAAGAGCATTTTGAAATGCCTCAGATTGGAACCAATAGGAGAGTTGTCTGTTAATACTTCTATAGGGTCATCTACGTACTAAATGGACTATATGAATACATATATGTGCACAATCCAGGCTTCCCTCGATCCAACATTTCAAAACATTGCAAAACATTGGGAACTATAACTCTCTCTCAGCATTATGCTTATGAACAATGGCCCCCATAAATTTTTTTCATTGTCTCCGGTAACTTAAATGAGTTGAAATTTTAGTCATTCAGGCAAGGATTAAGGAAATGTGGAACCAATTGTTCCATGCTAATAAAGCATAAAAGGCAAGGAATTCTTTGCTAGCTCTAATGTATATCCCATTTTGAGTTTGCTTTATGGTGAGGAAATTTTTAATATGCAACGACCTCACGATGGAAGTGCCAGAATGATATGAACCAAGATTAGCAGACAAACTGAAGGACTGAACTGGCGACCGGAGAGGGGGGAGTGAATGGGAGCCGATAAAAATTCTTCTCGAAGGAGATTGCTACTCCAACAAGATGAACACGGCTAACCAAAACACGTCTCCGTCTCAACTACCCAAGTTGGCCAAGACCACGTAGCCACTGGAGTGCTACTGGTCCTGGGAACCAACAACCACTGAAACCTACTCGAGAACGCAGCGGAACAAGCAACTCGAGCAGCTACTGACCACACCGGTCAGACCGGTCACCTGCACCAGTCAGACCGGTCAAGGCTGGATCACCCGGACTAAGCCGCCGGATCACCCGACACCCTCCAAAGACACACCGGGTCACCCGAGCAGGACTTGGCAATTTCCACAGAAAGCTCCTGCACCAGTCAGGCCGGTGCAGCTCACCGGTCAGACCGGTCTGAGCCTGGAAACCCCAATTCCAAGAAACCAACCTCCCGAGCTCCAAAACGCTTCAAACTCGAGACAACAGCAAACCTAGAAACTAGGGAATTCACCAAGACATTCACCCGAGGGAAACCCAACAGGGGGTTGGCACCGGTCAGACCGGTCAAGCCCTGAGCTCTCGGGATGATCAGCAACCCGCGGGTCAACTCCTCCAAATCCAAATCCCGATATCCCGATTCGCTCCACGGATTCGCACAAGACTTTGGGGATAGTAGGAGTACCTCATGGGCATTCCATAGCCATGATTTGGTCCACCAAAACTTGCTAAATCAAGCGGAATCGAAGGATTTCCACAAAGAACGCGTCTAACCCTAGACCAAAGAAAACCCCAAAATTGAGCCCCTTTACTCACAGATTTGGGAGGGGAATCAAAGGGAAAAGAACCACGAAGGGTTCAAGCATACATCCCCCACCAAATCCCAAAGAGAAAGGTCTCAAAACCACCACAAGAAAATCGCCAAGAAATGGCTCCGAAAATCACCAAAAAGGAAAAATGAGAGAGACACAATCAAGCTTTGAGGAACCACGCCGAATCATCTGTACATACCATGAAGGTTCATACAAGGTCTAGCTTGCCACCTGTTGATGCTCCTTAGCCTCACCACTAAGGTTGCACTTACGGTGACGGCGCCAGGAATGCTTGAGGCACTCGCAAGCGTCGCAACCGGGTTTACACCTCTAGTAACGGGGCTAGGGAACATCTTTTGGTAAAACACACGATTACAGAAAGGTCCGCAAGCGCACGGATTACCGTTGTAGCACTTCACCCGGTGGTATTCGGGTTATCGTATTTATATTTTCCCAAGGGAGGCACTACGGCAAAGATGATCGAATAAACGGTGGAGAATAACAAGACTTGGTAAAGAGCTATAGCGGGGGTAACGAATAAAGATATTCGGGGATAACTTGACACACGCAAGGAGATCTTGATAAAGGACTAGAGAGGATCTAGCGAGCTGGGAGGACAATGAGACGAGAAAGGATCCTAACACAATCTATCTATTCTTGTCAACTCTAGGCAAAGAACTAAAGCAAAGGATAACCAAGGCAAGCTAAACTCGACAAGCTCTTTTAGTGTTGCAGGGGCATGCAAAGCCACGCTCTCAGACTGGGATGAGAAGGGAGAACGACGACGTGCTGAATCCTACCGGCCCGAACTAACATGGTGGACTACAGAGCCCGTCCGGAGCTGTCACCTCCTTAGGGCACCACAACTATTCCGTTGAACGGGACACCAATCTAAGACTAAGGTAAGCTCTGAGCACCGCGCTCACAACGAACCAAAGTACCTTTCCCCGGATATCATGAAGGAAGGTCTCTCTCTCCCATGAACCACCGGAGATCAAGCGAAGAACGACCACAACACTATAGGGTTCAAGGGAGCTATGCTAACCAAGACTAAACTAACTTTAGTCTAAACCAAGAATAAAGCTTCTAGAGCAAAGTAAAAGCTGAATGTAATTGACTCGAAAGGTAAGATAGAAAGATAACTTGAATTGTACTTGAGTCTAAACAAAGAAAGGATACAAGAGTAGTACCGGAAGTCTGAAGAAGACTCCTCCAGAACCCCGAGACTAGCTCGACTCGACTCTAACTCCCAAGCTACACTAATCCTACTCTAAGTGAACAAAAGAGGGAAATGGAGATGCTCCTGCGTTGTGTGTCCAATCCAGCGAGTGTGAGGTGCCTTTTATAGGCAAGGGAGGTCGGTTGAGCGCGTGGGGCCAAGATGTCAGGTGCGGCCGGCTCACTAGGTGCGGCCGGCCCTGTGATCCACCGCCTCTCGACTTGGACGCTCCTGATCCCTGCTCCTGAGGCGGTTGTAGGTCGGCTCCTTGGGTCGGTTTCGCCCGACACGCGAATGGATAGGTGTGGCCGGTCCTCTAGGTGCGGCCGGCCCACCTCTGTGCCGTGTGATGCACCGCCTATGCTCAGGGACGCCTAGGATCGCCTCTCAATGACGGTTGCGGTGGTTGAGTGATCGGATAGGTGGACCCATTGATCCTAGCCTCCACCCTTGGATCAAACTGACGTTCTTCAGTGAATCGTGCTCATCCAAGTTGTGCTCGAGGGAGAGGGGTTGCTCTGGACCGGGGACGTGCCATGGGGCAGGGCCGGCCGCACCTGCAGGGCCGGCCGGACCAGGTGGTTCGGCCGTGCCTAGCACATGTGGCACATTGGTTCCAATTTCTCCCAAAATGTGTACCTACCTATGAAATTCACAACACAACTCGTGGAACTTTATTAGTACTAAAAATGTGCATGAAACTTGCCATATACTCCTCTCGAACCCAAGGTTTTGACGGTCGAATCTTTGTTGTAAGGACCGTCAACAAACTCCCCCAAGCTAAACGTTTGCTCGTCCTCGAGCAAAGCCTAGACTTGGCCTCGGCGGATCAGGAGTTGCATGATGTTACTACTCGGCAAGTACCTGTGCAAAACTCATGCTCTTCTTGCTATTTGAAAAGATTGGTACAAGAGAAACTTAGCCTTATCTTACCCGCGGGGCTTGTGGCTTTCCACCTTGCCTTCGGAGGTTGAAGAGTAGAATGGTTTTTGACTTTGCATCTCTCACTCTTCTTCTTTTCTGGATCCTATCTCGGAGTTTTTGAAAAATTTTTAAAGAAAGACAAGGTTCCTCGGATGGTTCTCTCGATCGCTCAAGTGGTATTTGTCACCTCACCAAAGGCTTTAATTGAGCCTCAACTTCCTACTCTATGGCTTGTATGTGGAGCTTTGGGTAGGATAAGCATGAGACTCACTTGTGCCACATGATGTTGTTGTGCCAAAGACCGGATCCAAGAAGAAACTAGTCATGCAACTTGATCGAGATGTACAAGTGTGTGGAATATTTTTTGTTGTTTTTCTAAGTACTCCTTGCTTTGAGATTCTCCTCTTGCTTTTATTTTGGAGAGGGGGTCATGCTTCATTTTTTTTCTTCTATGCTCTTTGATTGGAGCACATTTTTTTTCTATGCTTCTTGAGCGTATACTCTTTTTTTTTCTTTTGATGACCCCTCTCTCCTTTAGCAAGAATACAAGAAGAGAAATCTCTTTGGAACTTTGGAGTATTTATTTTTGGTGGATGGATGGCATGTTTTGCGTAACTCCCGGTGTGGAAGTTAGCTTGTATTTGTGGGTGTACGTGATCTCGATCATGGAAGCATGAAAAGATTCTACCAAGGGTCACAACAATTTGGCAAAACTCAATGGGTCATAAGCAAGCATATGTAGAAGGTTTATACTTTGATATCGATATATGGCTTTGGTAGGTGATATGACCATTGAGGAACTTGTCTTGTTTTATCTTCAAAAGAAATCATCCGAGATTTTCACCATAATACGAGATAGAGCAAGATCAACATTGTCGCACCATATCATACTAATCAACACCCTAGGTTTGGTCATAAGCAATTGCTTCCCACAAAGTTTTATTTCAGGCTCTTGTCTCAAAATATACCAACAAATTCAAATACTCATAGAGCACAAGGTTGTACACTAGGTTCTTGCAAAGTTTTAACATAGCAACTTTTCATCATTTCCAAAGTGAGGATATAGACAAGATTTCAAGCACATGGTTGTAGCAAATATTTTTGTTGTTTTTCTTTTATTCAAAAGTGATAAACAAGATGTTGAAAATTGGATTGGACGGACATACCTTCCTTGATTGAAAATGGGGTCTCCCCCAAGCTAAATTTTGGCTATCTGGTCGGCGTGTCTTCATTTTGGTGATGAGTTGAGCACTTGGAAGCTTGTAGTGGTTGACTTGATGGGTTTGTGAAAAATCATAGGTACGGCCCTACCACTAGGTTTGGCCGGCCCTACTATATTTGTCCCAAGCACTCATGTCCCCTTCTGTAAACATCCTACACAAAAATTTTCTAGGGGGGAGGTACGGCCGTACCCCTAGGTTCGGCCGTATCACCAAAAATCTCTAAAACTATTTTTCTATGTCTTGTTTACTTACTAATGCAATGGTGAAAACAAATTTGAAATCTAAATATGCTTGATGCACGAAATAAAAATGTTGGAAGGGAAATATGAGATAAATACCGGTTTTACCTCTCAGTGAGGGCTCGTAGTTTAGAGTCCGTGAGCGGGACTCCTCCGTTTGCTAAATTGATCTTGGATTCGTCCGGTCCCGGAGTGGAAGACTCAGACGATACTCTCTTCACACGCCACACCTTCTTCGTTTTCTTCGATGGCGCTGAAGTTGGTGAGGCTTTGGCAGGTGTGTTCTTGATTTCTATCTTCTTTTCCCCCTTATCCTTGTTGGTTTCGTTTGACTTCTAGGGTTGGTGGTGCCCTTTGAATGCTTTCACCTTGGGCTTGGTTGGGGCTACCTTCTCTTAGGGCCGTGGCTTCCTCCACCCCTTGGCTTCCTCGTCTTGCACTAGGTAACATTGCTCTTCCTTTGCTTGGAATAGGAATGTCATGTTTCTTCGCCCTATGCGGAACTGAATCCTTCCGGCTCCGACATCAATCCTTGTATTGACATCTCTTAGGAATGGTCACCCAAGAATAAGCGACATTTCTTCTTGTGTGTCGAGGACCACAAAATCCGCAAAGACATATGAGCCTCTGACATTCACCAAGAGATTTTCCACTATGCCCTCTGGATATTTGATCGATGAGTCGGCAAGTTGGATTGTCATCGTTATCGGAGTGAGAGCAGGATATCCTAACTCCTCAAACATGGCCTTGGACATGAGGTTGACACTTGCACCAAGGTCGCAAAGAGCATTCTTGATCTTTTGATAGTAGATCGTGCATGTGATAGCCGGATATCTGTTATCTTTCTTGTGCAAGACTGGTGATTCCTCCCATGGGTCTTGGATTTGATGTATAAGCTTCCCTACATGGTTAGGTGCATACATCCTCCTAGATGGCTTACCCCATCTGGTGGATATAACGCTAACATTCTCTCGAGTAGGCTCGGGTTGCCCCGGGATTCCACCCGACTCGGAAGAAGGTAAAGAAGCAGCAAGCTGAGCAAGTTGAGTTTCTATCATTTTATTAAAGCTTAGCTGATTCTTCATGGCAGTGGTGAAGGATTCTATGGTGGAATTCAGATTTTCAAGAACTTTATCATTGGCGGCTAGCTTCTTGTTTAAATTTTCATTAATTCTAGCTTGACCAAAGTTAAGATCTTTAATGGAAGGCTGATTATTGAAATTGTTGGAATAGTTACCTCCATTTTGATTGTTGAATGGGAAGTTGGGCCTCGAGTTCCACCCTTGATTGTTATAGTTGTTGTTGCGGAACCCGTTGTTGTTGCCATTATTGATGAAGCTGGCTTCTTCCCTTGTCTCGGGACAATCATTTCCCGAATGACCCACATTGCCGCAAACCTCGCACGTCATGCGAGCGTCCATAATCTTGGCGGTCTCCATGTTGTTAGGTGCCTCCAATTTCTTCATGAGGAGGTCCATCTTAGCGGCGAGCATGTAGATTCCATCGACTTGGTGTACACCGCGGCTACGGGGTTGGAGACGATCTCCATCCCAACCTTGATTTGCCACCATCTTCTCGATCAATTCCTTGGCGGTGGGTACTTGTAGCGAGAAGAAGGCTCCTCCAGCGGCTACATCTAGGTGCTCACGGGCGGTACGCTTGAGCTCGTGGTAGAAGGTTTGAATCAAGAACCACCCCTACATGCCATGATGCGGGCACGTGGTGATGTACTCCTGGAAGCATTCCCATGCTTCCGGGATACTCTCATCATTCTACTGCTGGAAACCCGAAATTCTTGCACGGAGGGCATTGGTTTTGTCCACCGGGAAGAACTTTGCGAGAAATGCCTTTGAGCACTTATCCCATGTGTTGATGGCATCTCGCTCCGCATAAAACCATTGCTTCGCCTTCCTGAGCAATGAGAACGGGAATAGGCGAAGACGGATTGCATCATCTGTCACTCCACGGATAGTGAAAGTCCTGCACACCTCCAGGAAATGCTGGAGATGTGCATTGGCATCCTCATTCGGCTTGCCGCAGAACGGATTTGCTTGCACCATGTTGATCAACGCTGGCTTGAGTTCAAAATTTCCGTCTCCCACCGTTGTGTTCGGTCCGGTAGGGACATTGGTGTTGGAGGGAGCGGAAAACTCGCGGATCATCATCTCGGCCATCGGTGCTGACGAGGTGCTGTCTACGGGACCGACGTTGTTCGTCTCTTGATTTGAGAGAAACTTCTGAGGAATGAGGACACGAGGTCGCACTCTCCTCACAAGTGACTCCGGATTGTCGTTAAAGTTGGACGGTAGGTCGAAACCGGTTATGCACTACTCTGCGTACACGAGAGTAGAGCAAGGGTAAACCCGCTTAAATAGCGGTTCACCGAACCTTTATAATTCTACCACCAAGTTTAAATGATATCTTATGCCTATTGCCTCCCCGGCAACGGCGCCAGAAATGCTTGTTGACGCTCCTTAGCCTCACCACTAAGGTTGCACTTACGGTGACGGCGCTAGGAATGTTTGAGGCACTCGCAAGCGTCGCTACCGGGTTTACACCTCTAGTAACTGGGCTAGGGAACATCTTTTGGTAAAACACACGATTATAGAAAGGTCTGCAAGCGCACGGATTACCGTTGTAGCACTTCACCCGGTGGTATTCGGGTTATCGTATTTATATTTTCCCAAGGGAGGCACTACGGCAAAGATGATCAAATAAACGGTGGAGAATAACAAGACTTGGTAAAGAGCTATAGCGGGGGTAACGAATAAAGATATTCGGGGATAACTTGACACACGCAAGGAGATCTTGATAAAGGACTAGAGAGGATCTAGCGAGCTGGGAGGACAATGAGACGAGAAAGGATCCTAACACAATCTATCTATTCTTGTCAACTCTAGGCAAAGAACTAAAGCAAAGGATAACTAAGGCAAGCTAAACTCGACAAGCTCTTCTAGTGTTGCAGGGGCATGCAAAGCCGCGCTCTCAGACTGGGATGAGAAGGGAGAACGACGACGCGCTGAATCCTACCGGCTCGAACTAACGTGGTGGACTACAGAGCCCGTCCGGAGCTGTCACCTCCTTAGGGTACCACAACTATTCCGTTGAACGGGACACCAATCTAAGACTAAGGTAAGCTCTGAGCACCGCGCTCACAACAAACCAAAGTACCTTTCCCCGGATATCACGAAGGAAGGTCTCTCTCTCCCGTGAACCACCGGAGATCAAGCGAAGAACGACCACAACACTATAGGGTTCAAGGGAGCTATGCTAACCAAGACTAAACTAACTTTAGTCTAAACCAAGAATAAAGCTTCTAGAGCAAAGTAAAAGCTGAATGTAATTGACTCGAAAGGTAAGATAGAAAGATAACTTGAATTGTACTTGAGTCTAAACAAAGAAAGGATACAAGAGTAGTACCGGAACTCTGAAGAAGACTCCTCCGGAACCCCGAGACTAGCTCAACTCGACTCTAACTCCCAAGCTACACTAATCCTACTCTAAGTGAACAAAAGAGGGAAATGGAGATGCTCCTGCGTTGTGTGTCCAATCCAGTGAGTGTGAGGTGCCTTTTATAGGCAAGGGAGGTCGGTTGAGCGCGTGGGGCCAAGATGTCAGGTGCGGCCAGCTCACTAGGTGCGGCTGGCCTTGTGATCCACCGCCCTTGGGTCGGTTTCGCCCGACACGCGAATGGATAGGTGTGGCCGGTCCTCTAGGTGCGGCCGGCCCACCTCCATGCCGTGTGATGCACCGCCTATGCTCAGGGACGCCTAGGATCGCCTCTGAATGACGGTTGCGGCGGTTGAGTGATCGGATAAGTGGACCCATTGATCCTAGCCTCCACTCTTGGATCAAACTAACGTTCTTCAGTGAATCGTGCTCGTCCATGTTGTGCTCGAGGGAGAGGGGTTGCTCTGGACCGGGGACGTGCCATGGGGCAGGGCCGGCCGCACCTGCAGGGCCGGCCGCACCTGCCAGGCCGGCCGCACTTGCAGGGCCGGCCGCACCTGCAGGGCCGGCCGGACCAGGTGGTTCGGCCGTGCCTAGCACATGTGGCACGTTGGTTCCAATTTCTCCCAAAATGTGTACCTGCCTATGAAATTCACAACACAACTCGTGGAACTTTATTAGTACTAAAAATGTGCATGAAACTTGCCATATACTCCTCTCGAACCTAAGGTTTTGACGGTCGAATCTTTGTTGTAAGGACCGTCAACACCACCCAGTCATCCTTCCCTCTCTCAAGATCTCACCATGAAGCTCTCAAGCTAGTCCTAAAAATCCTAAGGAAAATAGGAAGGGAAAATAGCAAAAGCAAATGAGCTAGGGTTCCAAGAGATGGCTGCCATCCTCTCACCACTTGGGTTATATGGAGGCTAGCTGAAAGACGAAACTACCCCTATTACATAAAACTAAGATACACGCCCCCGAAGGGCCTTTTGGGAACTTCGTCGTAGCACCATCGGACGGATGCCCGGCGACCGCAAACTTACTTAGCCTCGACGCAAGCCTTTTGGGAACTTTGTCGTAGCACCATCGGACGGATCCCGACGCGTGTCCTCCTCTTCGTAGTCTCCGGAACGCGTGGTCGCACACCGGTCAGACCGGTCAAACCCACCGGTCACCCAGACCAGCACCGGTCTGACGGTCCCCCTGACCGGTCTGATCGGTGGTGCTCGGCCAGTAGCACCACCTGCCGATCTCCCTAAGCCAGAACCGTCCTCACAATCGCCTTGGCCCTGGGCATTTGCATACGAGGCTCAGGTACACCATTTGAGGGGCGGTACCTGTCCTTGTTAGCCCACTCCTTAGCCATTCTCTCCTCACGCTTCCTCTTGAAGCAAAACTCACCCTTGTTACCATCTCTCCCACAATAGTCATAATGAAACCGTATGAGCTTAGGTTTAGGCTTGGGTTGGGGCTGCTCACTTGGTTTCTCATTTGGTTTCTCCTCACTCGGCTTCTCTTTCAGTTTCTCCTTACTAGGCTTCTCACCCTCTTTCCCAAGGAACACATTCCCTAAGTTGCTCTTGAACTTTATGGGTTTTTTGGAAATCATTTGTGGGGTGAGGAAATATGGGTGGATCTAGAGTTGTGTCAAGTTTGTTTCTCAATGGGTTTGGCTTAGGAGCATAGGCATTTTTGTGGAAGGTTTTTGGTGGAGCTTGGATATCACCAATCTTCTCTCCTCCCTCGCCACTACACTCTCCAATCTTATCCGACCCAAGCGCTTGCCCATCATAGCGCTTGTATGCCTCTATCATCATCCTAAGCTGTGGTTCATGTCCCGACAAGCAACCCATCATTTTTCTCAACTCATCATTTTCATCTTGCAAGCGATCAACATAGTGTGCAAGTTCCAGATTCTTTACAGCATGCAATTCACAAGTAGAGCAAGAAGTGGGAACATGTGCTTTCAACTCAGCCTTAAGAGAAACAATGTAAGCGTGCATCTCATCAATCTTTCGATGCAAAACAGGGCAAGAAGTGCAAGCACCTAGCAAAGCATGTCTAGACTTAAGCTCAGCCACTTCAACCCTAAGGAGATCTAGTTCCTCGCACTTGGAGGCATGCGTTTCCTTCAGAACAGTAAGATCAGCTAGGAACACAGAGCAATCAGCACAATCAACCTCATCAGAAACAACAGATGAAGCCTTAAGCGAATCAGTTTCAAGCTTAGCATCTAGATTCTGTGTTTCTAGCTCAGCCACTCTAGTCCTCGCATCCTCAAGCGAGGCCCTAAGCTCCTTTCTCATCTTCTTAGCCTCTCTAAGCATGCCATCACGATTATCAAGCAACTTGCCAAGCTCCTCATTCTCCTGGCGCAAGAAGGAAAGCTCGTCACGTACCTCATCCTCGGAGTCGGAGTCCGAGTCGCTCTTGTGACTCTTCTCGCTGCCGGAGCTACGTGCCATGCTGCAGAAGCCATCTCTCGCGTAGCAGCTCAGCCCGCTCAAGTTCTTGGATGACTTCTTGCTCTTGCGCCGATCACCTTCGTCTTCATTGCTACTCAAGCTCGAGGTAGAGTACGCGGAGCTGGAGTCGACGTCGCTTGCTCCGACCATCGCTCGGGCCTTGTCATGGCCGTCCTTCTTCCTCGATCGTCGCTCGTCCTTGTGCTTGTGCTTGTGATCGCGCCTCGATCGGTACTTGCCCTCTGTCTTCGACCGGTGCTTGTAGTTATCCTTATTCTCCATCTTCTCGGGGCAGTCGGCGCCGAAGTGTCCCGACTTGCCGCACTGAAAGCACGTCCTCGTGTTCCTCCTTGTGTTCACCCGGTTCTCGTGCATCCTCTCGAACCTCCTGGTCAGCAGCGCCAGCTCGTCCTCTCCAAGCACGTCGAACTCCTCATCTGGCAAAGACATCAGAGAGTACATCCGAGAGGATGGGTTAGCGTTAGACTTAGCACCTGAGCCACCGACGAGAGCAAGACTACGGGAATCAGTCGGGCTCTCAAGACGGGCTGTCACACCACGATCCACCTTAGCTGATGTCATACGGACATCCCTGGGCCCACTACTCAGGTGGGTACCAGGACCGACTACTCCGTGGGCCCCTGGGACTACTCGACTTGGGCTGCACGGCACCTGATGGCATGGAGCGCAAGGCCTACAGAGGATTAGTACTCGGTTAGGAAGCTAGACATGTCCGGATCCATGTAGAGTACTCCTAGCCATACACGACTAGTACTCCTCTGGCAAACCGACTTGTAACCCTGCCTCCCGACTATATAAGGCAAGGCAGGGACCCCTATCTCATCATCCGCATCATCTTGTAAACACATCCAATCAATCCAGAGCTACGCAGCATATAGGACGTAGGGTACTACGCACCTTGCGGCCCGAACCTGTCTAAATTGTGTGCCACGTGTCTCTCCTTCGAGTTCCCGATCTCGGCGAGGCCACAAACATCTACCTCGGGTACTCCCCTTGGTAGGTTGCCGGTCTAAAACACCGACAGCTGGCGCGCCAAGTAGGGGATCTCACCGAAGATCACATGGCAAACTCGACGTCTTCAATCGTCATCAAGCCAACCGCCGCTTTCAACCGCGGCGACACCTTCGTCTTCGGCTCCTGGGTCTGCACCGCTGATGGCGCTGGATCGTTCCAGCGCTACCTCACCATGACCCCGGACCCGGAGACTGGACTCGTGACGCTTCCCGAAGCCATCACGGGACAACTCGTCGAGAAATTCGACGAATTTTCGCTCTGCAACCAAGTCGCCGACTTTGAGATTGGATCCACTTCCAACTCGAACTCGATGTCACCCTGGATCAAACCGTGCGAGCTGGCTCCCGAGCTTTCATGCGAACCGGTCCTCTTCTGTGAGCACTTCCCGTACGGTCTCTGCAACTCTAGCAAAGCCTACGCGGAAGCACTCACCTCGCGTCGGGCCGGCAAGGAGATCGCCTTCGAGTACTCCTTGGACTCCAACATCGTCCCCGACTACAACTCGGACTCCTCCTACGAGTTTGACTTCGGTCTCGATCCGATCGAATTCGAGTCCGGGCTCAATGCCACTGAGGAACCGTTATCAGGCCCTGCTGCTGGCTTGGCCATCACGTCTACTCCTACCGGCAGATTCGTCTACTGGCCCGACCGCAAGCCCGCAGACCTGATCAACGACAACTCACGCTGCGTCGCCTACCTCGAGACACTCCCCTTCCAGGAGGGGACACCACTGAGTCCGACCGGGGAAGAGCACACGCCAACCGAGGTGGTGACTACCGACTCCAGACTCTGCACGCCTGATCGTGAAGTATTCATGGCTGCCGGAGAAGCTGGAACCTCAGGCAACCAAGTTGATCAGTACCTTGAAGACATCTCAGCAGATGAGGAATCAGCAAATGCACCCGCAGATGAGACTACTGAGGCCAAGAATGCCCGGCGCGAGCACAACAGAAGACGAGCTGATCGACGCAAGCGGCTTCGAGAAGCTTTTCCCATCCGGAACCTCACAAAGGCTCTGGATCAAGTCGAAAACTGGGTACACACCACCCTTGAGCAATGCATCATGTCTATCTCCATGATAGCACGAACAGCTCAGGGTTACCGCGCAGGTAAGCTCATCGCCAAGCTTGCTGAAGACGCCTACTTCATGCGGGTCGACAACAGAGTCGCTCCCGCTGGAAACCACGAAGCCACTAGTCACAGCCCAGAAGATGGCGGACGCAACCGTGTCTGTGGCGAACACCAACCAACCCCCAACCGCTCTAGAGCCTTTGCAGGAGGACCCTCACATGGTGGCCACAGCGGTGGAGGCGGTGGCGGCAGTGGCGGAGGCAGCAGCGGCGGTAGTTCCTCCCACGGCGGCGGCAGAAGAGCTGGTGGCAGCGGCGATCGCGGAGGCCGAGGCCACGTGAATAGCCACGCCACCGGCAATGCACGTGGCGGCTAAGACGCCCGCCACAGGATCGATGAGATCCGCCGCGCCAAGAAGACTACCGAAGTCAGCGACAGCGATGGCTTCCCCGCCTAATCTGCACGACTTCGCGATATGCTTCTTCCCGAGAAATTCAAACCTCTCGGGATCACCAAGTACGACGTGAAACAAGACCCAGTTCAGTGGCTCAGGTGCTATGCCCTGTCCATTGAAAACGCTGGTGGCAACAACGACACCAAGTGCCTCTACTTCCACTTCTGTCTGGACCAGGCTCCACTCACATGGCTCGAGTCACTCGAAAAGAACTCGGTTGACCAGTGGGACCAGCTGAAGGCTCAGTTCACCAGCAACTTCGCGGGCACCATGGGGCGCTCTTGTACTCGCATGGACTTGGCGATGGTCAAACAGGAACAAGGCGAGACGCTCCGCCAGTACATGCGTCGCTTCTTCGACAAGCGTGCGACCGTAGTCGACGTCACCGAAAAAGAAGTCATCGACCTCTTCCAAGATGGTCTCTATCACCGTCGCACCTTCGAAGACTTCGGTTGCCACCGCCCGAGTTCCATCACCAAGCTCAAAGACATGATCACATCATGGGCTGACGAAGAGGACAAGGCGAATGCCAAGTATGACTCAATTCGCGGCAAGAGCAAAAACAACACGGGCGACAACAACAACAACAGGGATCAAGGGGTTGCAACAACAACAACTACTACTCAAGTCCTAACCGCAAGCGCAAGCCAGACAATACAGTCGCGGCTATACAGCGCCCTGCGAAGGACAACTCCAAAAAGACCTCCAGTGGCTTCAGATTCTTGCACAAAGAGAAGTGCCCGTGACAACTGACCAGTGCTACCAACTCCGGCGAGCACTCAAGGATATTCCCGAGCCACGGCCTCCTCACGACAAGAAGGGCAAGAAGAAGGTCGATGAAGGCAACGGCGAGTTCCAAAAACCCGACAAGACGGTGAATGTCCTCTTCGGCGGACTACCCACCAGACGATCTCAGAAGGTCACTCGACGAGAAGTCTTGAGCGTTGAACCAGCGGTACCGACACCTCTAAGGTGGTCGGAGGTACCGATCACCTTCTCCCGCGCGGATCAATGGACAAGCTTCTCTGAGCCAGGACGTTTCCCACTCGTCCTGAAACCAGTAGTCGCAGGCTCCAGACTCAACAAGGTACTCATCGATGGCGGGAGCAGACTCAACGTCCTCTTCACCAAGACCTTGAAGAAGATGAAGCTCGACATCACCGACATGCTCACTAGGAGCGCGTCGCCTTTCTACAGCATCGTCCCTGGTAACACGACTATACCACTTGGCTCAGTGGTCCTGCCAGTTACCTTCGGGGATTCAAGGGAGAACTACCGCACCGAGTACATCAAGTTCGAGGTTGCGGACTTCGAAACCTCCTACCATGCCATCCTCGATAGACCAGCCATCGCCAAGTTCATGGCGGTCCCTCACTACACCTACTTGGTACTCAAAATGCCAAGTCCTGCCGGAGTACTCACAATGCAAGGGGACTTGAAGATTTCTTATGACTGCGACACCGAAGCTGTGGTACTCGCAGCGACCAATCAAGTACCCAACGCAATGATGGAAATCTTCGCTGCATCCAAGAAGCTTGCCCCAACTGAACTCGAGATACCCGAGAAGACCGACACCGTAAACAAGCCTCAGCCAACAGAGGAAGTACAGGTGAAGGCCATTGACCTCGGGACGGGCGACAGCAGCAAGACTACCATGATCGGGGCGGGGCTTGACCCGAAATAGGAAGACGCGCTCGTCAGCTTCCTTCGGGCTAACCGAGACATCTTCATGTGGAAGCCAGCGGACATGCCAGGTGTGCCCAGGAGGCTGATCGAGCACTCACTCAACATCGACCCTAAAGCTACCCCCAAGCGACAACACCTCCGCCGCTTTGCTGACAACCGACGGGATGCCATCAAGAAGGAACTCGCCAAACTACTCGCGGCCGGCTTCATCCGAGAAGTCTTCCATCCTGAGTGGCTCGCCAACCCCGTCCTCGTCCGCAAGAAGAACACGAACGAGTGGAGGATGTGCGTCGACTACACCGACCTCAACAAGCACTGCCCCAAGGACCCCTTCGGGTTGCCGTGGATTGATCAAGTCATCGACTCCACTGTGGGCTGCGACCTGCTCTGCTTCCTCGACTGCTACTCCGGGTACCACCAGATCGCTATCAAGGAAGAAGACCAGGAGAAGAGCATGTTCATCACCCCGTTCGGCGCCTACTGCTACACGACAATGTCGTTCAGGTTGAAGAATGCCGGTGCTACCTACCAACGAGCTATCCAGGCCTGCTTTAAGAAGCAGCTCAACAAGAACGTCGAAGCCTATGTGGATGACATGGTCGTCAAGACCAGAAACTCCGACACGCTCATCGCCGATCTTGAAGAGACTTTCGCATCCCTACAAGAGTACCAATGGAAGCTCAATCCCAACAAGTGCGTCTTTGGCGTACCATCTGGGAAACTACTCGGCTTCATCATCAGCCATCGCGGCATCGAAGCCAATCCCGAGAAGATCTCCGCTATCACCAATATGAAAGCTCCAACCTGCATCAAGGATGTCCAGAAGCTGACTGGGCGCATGGCGGCCTTGAACAGATTCATCTCGAAGCTCGAAGAACGGGGACTACCCTTCTTCAAACTACTCAAGCATCAAGAGAAGTTTGTGTGGACCGCGGAGGCTGATCAAGCTCTGATGCAGCTCAAAGACTTCTTGTCCAAGCCACCGGTGCTCACAGCTCCTCGCAAAAAGGAGCAGCTAATGCTCTACCTCGCTGCGACTACTCACGTGGTCAGTACTGCCATCGTCGTCGAGCGCCAGGAAGAAGGCCACACCTACCCAGTCCAGCGACCAGTCTACTTCGTCAGCGAGGTTCTGTCAGAGTCCAAGTCACGGTACCAGCCGGTCTAGAAGCTACTCTACGAAGTACTCATCACCTCGCGGAAGCTACGACACTACTTCCAGGAGTACTCGATTGTCGTCATCACCGACTATCCACTCGGCGACATACTTCGCAATCAAGATGCTACTAGAAGAATCTCCAAGTGGGCGGTCGAACTTGGCGCCCTCAACATCGACTTCAAGCCACGCACCGCTATCAAGTCTCAAGCACTAGTCGACTTCATGGCAGAGTGACGGGAGAATCAGCTACCAACTCCTATAGAGCGACCAGAGCACTGGGTGATGTACTTCGATGGCTCACTCAAGCTCGAAGGCGTGGGCGCAGGAGTACTCCTGATTTCTCCAAAAGGGCGAACAACTCAAGTACGTTTTGCAGATCTTCTAGAAGGTCTCAAACAACAAAGCCGAGTACGAAGCCCTGTTGCATGGGCTCCGCCTCGCAATCTCACTGGGCATCAAGCGACTACTAGTCTACGGCGACTCCGCGGTGGTCATCAACCAAGTGAACAAGTCTTGGGATCGCAACAAGGAGAACATGGACGCCTACTGTCTTGAAGTCCGCAAGCTCGGTCTCGAGTTTCACCACGTCGTCCGCGACAACAACGTTGCAGCGGACGTCCTGTCGAAGCTTGGCTCTACTCGCGCACAAGTACCTGTCGGAGTCTTCGTCCACGAGCTTCACGCGCCATCCATCACGGAGCCAGCGCCAACGACCACTGACCCTGTGCCACCACAGCCCGTCAGGAGGTCATGATGATCGATGTGGACTGGAGATAACCCTTCATCGACTACATCCGCGAGCAGAAGGTCCCCTCCGACAAGAACAAGGCCGAACAACTCGTCCGCCGAGCCAAGACCTACGTACTAGTCGGAGACAAGCTCTACATGCGGGGTGCCACTTCTGGAGTACTCATGAAGTGCATACCTCGAGATGAAGGCAAGGACATCTTGGAGGAGATCCACAAGGGCGTCTGCGGCAACCACACGTCTTCTCGCACGCTGGTGAGCAAAGCTTTCCGATGAGCTTTCTAATGGCCCACAGCCCTGGCCGACGCTGAAGAACTCGTCAGAAAGTGCCAAGGATGTCAATTCTTCGCCAAGCAGCAACACGTCCCGGCCTACAAGCTAGTCACCATACCACCGACCTGGCCCTTTGCCTGCTTGGGGCTCGACATGATTGGGCCTCTGCCAACTACGCCAGGAGGATTCAACAGAGTCCTGGTGGCCATCGACAAGTTCACCAAGTGGATCGAAGTCAAACCGGTCACCTGCCCAAAGGCCGACAGAGTACTCGACTTCTTGGATGAACTCGTGCATCGCTACGGGCTACCCCATCGCATCATCACAGACTTGGGTTCCAACTTCAACAACCATCAGTTCTGGGAATACTGCGAGAACAGCGAGATCGACGGTCGGTACGTCTCAGTCGCCCACCCGTGTGCCAACGGACAAGTTGAGCGCGCCAACGGGATGGTACTCGACGCCCTCAAGAAGCGATTGCACGACGCAGCTAACACCAAAGGAGGCAAGTGGATCAAGGAACTACCCAATGCACTCTGGGGGCTTCGTACTCAACCTACCAAGCCAACAGGGCAGTCGCCCTACTTCCTGGTCTACGGCTCCAAAGCTATTCTACCCACCGACGTGATGTGGGAATCCCCGGCAGTAGAACAATACGACGAAGGCATTTCAGAAGACAGCAGACGGGTTGATATCGACAGCCTCGAAGAAGCCCGTTGTGCTGCCCTCGTCCAGTCAGCAAGGTACCTAGAGGGTATCCGTCGCTACCATGATCGCAACGTCAAAGAACGCTCCTTCAACATCGGTGATCTAGTCCTCCGTCGCTTCCAGAACACGGACGGGCTACACAACCTCAGCTCGCCATGGGAAGGTCCCTTCTCAGTCTCCAAGGTGACCGGACCAGGCTCATATCGCCTCCAAACACTTGAAGGCGACGACATCAGCAACTCGTGGAACGTCGACCAACTATGTCGCTTCTACGTGTAGTCGCTCGACTACTCCTCTACGGGTCCAGCCTACACGGCTACTAACGGACTCTTCGCTGTAAGCGGCCTCTCGGTCCTAGCACAAGTCTCCAGACTACTCTTATCCAAGATCCAGCGTCAGCGGCTACTAACGGATCCTAGGCCGCACAGAGCAGAAGGACTCTGGCGGCGGTCTACAGACCATGTACTCTAGATCCAGCCTATACGGCTACTAACGGATCTCCAGCTGTAAGCGGCTCACGGGCCCTAGCAAACACTTAGCCGTAGGCGGCCTACGGGTCCTGGCGACTACTTATTTGTAACGGCCCTGGTCATCCAGGTGTACTTTTTCATCAGTAATAAAGTTTGATTCTACTCAACTTGTTTACCGTGCTTTCTAACTAGGCAGACCCTACCGAGTACTACTACTCATCACATCTCCCATGACTTGGTACTCCGCGCACTTCGCTGCAAGTGGCGGCCACGAGTACTCGTTACAAATATAAGCAGTGGACAACTTTCATTGATATTTCAAACTAAGTCTCTGACTACTTCATTTGTTTTACATTTACTACCCTAAGCTACCTCTACAGGTACATCTACTGGTGATTTAGCTTCTCCGCCACCTGCCTGCAATGGGCGCCATCTCTTCAAGGAGAGTCTTGTACTGCTCATCGGTGCTGTTCGCCGCAAGACCACCAGCTACCACATCCACCGGTGCCTTGGGGAAGTACGACTTCATGTATGCCAGCACCTGGTTCGGGATGGACTTCGCCAGATGCTTGACATATGTCGCCAAGCGCCCGGGGGCTTCCTTCAGCCTGTCTACCAATGGGGCTATCTTGGGTCCGCCCGGATGTGGCACTAGCAGTCTCGCGATGGGCAGCGCGGCTTCTTCGAGTTCTTTCAGCTGGCCTCGAAGCTTCTCGCAGTCTTCATTGAGCTTCTGCAGAGATTTATAACAATTGACAAGGTCACGATCTGAGGCTTCACGGAGCTCCATGTGTGTGATACACTCATGGCGCAGCTTGGCGTACTCATACTCAAGTACCTCTCTTTTGTCGGTCTCACGGTAGACGATGTTCTTGAGGTCCGTTTCAGAAGCCTTCAGTTGATCGACCTTTGCCTCAAGATCTGCAGACAACTCGCTTCAGTGTTAGATTGCCCACAAGTACTACAACAGGTACTCAATGACCATGGCGGAAGACATACCTTTGTTCTTCCGGCGCAACGACTTGTTTCTTCCGGATCAAGTCGTCCCTCTTCGCCTGCATCTCCTGTACCTCGTTATGGTACTGAGCGAAGGCGCCATCCAGCTTGGATTGGAGCTGTGCCGCATGTTTCTTCAACTTGTCCAGCTCCTTCTCCAAGCCTTCGGCGCGAAGAACTGTGTCGCCATACCCCTTCAGAAGTTCAGACTTCTGGCGGGACCTTTCCACCACATCCTGCGCAAGACAGAGCGTCCAATGAGTAATCAATACTCCACAAGAAAAGACTACTCAGGGTACTCGCAACGTACCTTGACCCATTGCTCCGTGCGGCGCCATGATTCCATGCTCAGAGCCACAATGGTCGGGTCAACCAGATTATCTTCTAGCAACTCGAGATCTCCGCGGCTTGAGGATGCTGCCTCTGGCATGGGCGCCGAGCGAAGCGGTGCAGCTTCTTCTATTATCGCCTCACGGAGGATGACTTGAGTACTCGCCTCGGGTCGCGGATCAACCCGCACCTCTGTGCTTGGCTGGGGGGCTACCGTAGTCCCCGACCCGGGGGCTGTCGCTGTCGTCACCCCAAAAACCGGCTCTGTGGACTCCGTCTCCACAGTAGCCGTCTCTATGGCTACTGCCTGGGGGATCGTAGCTCCCTCGGCTTGTGCTCCTGTCAGAATCAGTACAAGAAGTCAAGTGAACGGCTACAACTACCCTCCATGATGACTACTCATGGTGGCAGGAAGCATACCTTCAATCAAGGTAGCCTCTTCAAGAACTGACTCTACCGAGGAATCAGCTTGCGGTGGTGGTGTGGGTTCGCGCACTTCCGCTGAGCGGTCTTCTCCATTGGCCGGAGTGCTGGTCTCCCCACCATCCCACGACAAGTCTGTGGATTTCCTGCACCATGAAGTATCTAGTCAACTACATAAGCTTGACGACTACACGACTACTCGAAAGTTCAGGGAACTTATAGAGTTGACCGAACAACGGTGACGGTCGGAGCACCTAGTATGCTGGCGGTGTCAACGATGCCAGCCTCGCTTGCAGCTCCCACCTCGATAGGAGTCTCCTCTGGCTGCTCTACAGCTGCAGCCAGAGGAGGGCCTTGCCCTTCTTCAACTGATGCCTGTGGCTCCACGGCGCCGGTCTGCTGTTGTGCCTCTTCTGGCACGACGTCTTCAGTAGCTGGAGGCGGGCTGATGCCTCCCTCAGCTGCCGCTCCTACTGTTTCCCAGACATCCTCATCACCCTAATCAGTGGGGTCCGAGGAGGGGATGTCCTATAACAACACAGCCATACAGTCAGCAACAGACTACTCATTGGTGATACTCGACTACTCTAGTTGTGGTACTCACCTGTTGACTGGTGGCTTCAGATAGCTTCAACTTCTTCACAGTGCATTTCCGCGCCACGTTGCGCGGCTTCCTGGGTGGCGCCAGCAAGCTAGCCTCCAGGCTAGATGGCTTCTTGATGACGGGGATGTGCGCCATCCCAGCTCGGCTGAACCTCGAGAGGAGTTGGAACCGCTGCTGCAGCGTCTCCTCATCCTCGTCGTTCGAGGTGTCTTCAATGACGACGACATCGTCGCCCTCGCCGACTTCATGGCGATCCTTCGCCTTGGGTTCCGCCTTCCCCTGCGCTTGTTCCTCAAGTCGTGGAGGGGAGGGCGGGACGGAGACGAACTTCTTCACATCATCCTACAACATCAAGCATGTATAAGCACGACTACGTCAAGCAAATCAGTACTCGGGGGCTCTAGCCACGATTACTGACCTGGTTTGGTGACCGTGCCGCGGAGTACTCTGGCACCGGGCACGGCGTGTACGGGGGCATATCCTTGAAGATCCTGCCCAGCCTCTCGATGATGACATCATCATCAATTTCCTCGCCAGCCATCCGGGACGTGTCCTCGTCGCCGGTGTACTGGTACCCGAGGGTATCTCGCGCCATCAGTGGCTGTACCCTCCTCTTCATGAAGCTGAAGGCCACGTGCTCGGCCCTCAGTCCGGCCTCCCGCAAGGCCTTGATCTTCTTCAGCATTGGAGGTAGCTGAATACCTTCCTGCATGGTGGGCTCCGTGTTCCACCACGGCGCATGCTTCGGTTGACGGCCGCTTGGCTTCGGCAGCTCAGGGTGGTGGTTGCTGATGTAGAACCACTTCGCTTTCCGGTCTTGGTTGGAGTCGACGAGCTTGTACGGCAAGTACTGGCCGACGGCATCTTTGCGCATCTGGATCCTGGCACCTCTGACTACTCGCGGATCATCTGTGCTCGGCTGCGGCTTCACCCAGAAGAACTTCCGGAACAAGATCCAGTGGGGCTTGATCCCCACAAAGACCTCTCAGAAGTGCACGAAGATAGAGACATGGAAGATCCCATTGGGATTGAGGTTGAGGTACTCGATGCCGTAGTACCTGAGAAGTCCCTTGAAGAAGTCGCTGGCCGGTAGCGCAAGTCCACGCTCCACGAACCGCGCGAACATCAGAATCTCGTCTAGGTTCTTCTCCATTGGATATGGGTCGCCGGTGGCGGTGCGCCACAGATCCATCTCCTTCTCACGAAAGAATCCGCTGTTGACCAGGGCGAGAAGGTCCTCGGTCTTCAACTTTGCTTTCTTCCACTCCTTCGCCTGATTGGGGCGAGGAGAGGAGGGCGGCGGCGACGACGACTGGCCGGCATCTCCGGCCTCATCGCGGCTCCTCTTCTTCGACGCACCGGTCTTCGAGCTCTTCGCCGGGGATGCCTTCATCCTCCAAGTTACGGGTGGTCTTCACTCGCATTCGCTCGGGGGCTACAGCGGCGGGCGGACTACGGCGATGGGCAAATGTAGATCTAATCTACTTTGCGGCGGCGGCAGCAGCAGAGGAGCAGAGGGGGCAGTCACTCAGATCTAATCTGCGGGAATGCAACCACTGGAAGTGAAAAACCCTAAGGGGTTCACCGGTTATTTATAAGCCATCGGGCGGTTCAGTTCTGAGCGAGTGGATAAGCGCCAGACGGGTGACTCAGCAGCGGCAGCCTGACCCTTCACATTCCAGTACTCGATGCTCTCAGTCTCGGGGGCTCGACTACATCAGATGGACTTAGTGGGCTACACCAGATCAAGATCCCACTCTGGACACATTCTACAGTCAAGATGACCCTTCAATTCGAGAGAAAGTACTCGACTCAAGGCTCGGGGGCTCCGTGCCACGTGTCCTTCGGTTTTTTCTCCGGATTTTTCAGGATAAGATTGGCAGAACTTCAGATTGACCCTCAGCTTGAATCTGTGATTCGACCTAAGGCTCGAGGGCTACATTCCATATGGAATGCGATTCTCTGAATCGCATTTTCCATATGGTTTTTTATCAAGACAACATGAGTATTATTGAAGACCTTCGAGAGAAGCACTCGGGGACGCTTGGGAACTACTCGAGAAGACTTCAAGACTACTCAAAGATCAGCTAGAGTACCTTCCAGCCTCGGGATGATTCAAGCATTCTTGAGGACTCGCCAAGGCCGTCAAGACTACTCAAGGACTCGGAGACGCTCAAGGACTACTCGCCAAGGCCGTCAAGACTACTCGAAGACATCCTGCTCGACTACAAAGTACTCAGGGGCTTGTCGTACGGACATCCCTGGGACTACTCGACTTGGGCTGCACGGCACCTGATGGCGTGGAGCGCAAGGCCTACAGAGGATTAGTACTCGGTTAGGAAGCTAGACATGTCCGGATCCATGTAGAGTACTCCTAGCCGTACACAACTAGTACTCCTCTGGCAAACCGACTTGTAACCCTGCCTCCCGGACTATATAAGGCGAGGCAGGGACCCCTATCTCATCATCCGCATCATCTTGTAAACACACCCAATCAATCCAGAGCTACGCAGCATACAAGATGTAGGGTATTACGCACCTTGCGGCCCGAACCTGTCTAAATTGTGTGCCACGTGTCTCTCCTTCGAGTTCCCGATCTCGGTGAGGCCACAAACATCTACCTCGGGTACTCCCCTTGGTAGGTTGCCGGTCTAAAAACCCGACAGCTGACTTGAGCTTAGAGAACAGCTCGTCTACCGTCAGAGTGTCATACTTCTCAGACTCAAGAATGGCCTCGACCTTTCCATCCCAAACTGTACGATCCAAAGCGTGCAAGAGCTTCACAGCTCTGTCATGATCATCGTACGGGAGCACAGCCACATTAGCCCTCATGTTGTTCACAATCACCGTGAACCACTAGAACATGGTGTCAATTGACTCACCGGGGAGATGAGTGAAGTCGCTACAAGAAAAACGCCGACTAGTGACGCAAAAACGCCGTTTCTCGTCATAAACCATGATTAATGACGCCGGTTGTTACGAGAACGCTCCGTCATTAATCAAGCGTCACAAACCGCGATTAATGACGAGACCTTATTTCGCGGCGTCATGGGTTTAATGACGCGTGTAAATTCGTCTATACAATGCGTCATAACTTCGTTCCTACAGCTTTGCCACACTGGACAGAATCTGATGTGGCAGCCGATGTGGCATGCCAATTGTGACAAATCGTATGCGTCATAAAACGAATTTGTCCTGTTTGTAGCTGGGTTGAGCCCAAAACTGTTCTTGTAGGCTGGCATTGTTCATATAGCCCAAAAAAGATTTTGTTGGGCCCAATTGTAGCTTTTTCAGATGAAATTTGATTAGGTTGGGCCCATTTTGGTTGGGTCGAGTCCAATTGGTGCGCACATTGTTGCGGCCTTCTGTGTCACGTTAATTTGAAAAAATTGACTTTTGGCCCAATTAAAAGTGGGCTAAGCCCAGTGAAGGATAATATAAAATTAACTAATCATGCATCAGTATTAATGGATTTCATTTCAATTCTGATCCTTTTTTTGAATAATTCCGATCTGGTTGGCAAAATAGTAATCAACACATATTTCTTTATACAATAAAGCAAACTGTTGTTTACTATCAAGCACGACCATATTGTTCATCACATATCACAAACTATTACAAGATAATAGTATCACAAGGAACATTGATTAACAAAACTAAATCCAGTTCATAATCACAAGAGAAAGTGGAGATTTGATCTAATGATCTTAACCTCTTCATCTTTTACTGCTAAGCAGTAGACGAAGAAGGTCCTCACTGTCTTCGGTTAGCTTCTGCAACCTCTTAATCTCAACCGACTGCATTTTCAGAGTTGATTCTGATTCTTCGGTCTTCTTCTTCAAGCTACATAACTATTTCTGGTGAGCAACAAACCGTTGTCGTAGTTGTACCCCATTCTGACTGGGAGCGTCAACTCGCTCTTCATCAACACTACTATATAAGGATTTTGTACCCATTCTTGAGTACTCGGCTGCCTCTGTTTTAATTTTTTCAGGGAGAAGCATCATTGACTTAGTAGCTTCCATCTAGCAACAGTGGATCCCAAGACAGATTAGGACCTTGTAATTGATTCGAACTAAGGAAACAAAGGTGTTAAGTTTGTTACCTTGGAGCAGATCTGAACAGGAGCGACTTCAGATGTTGACCCTTTGGCCTACTGAAACAAGTACAAGAACAAGAGGTAAGGGTTGAGATCATTCGCAATCGGAAACAAAGGTGTTAAGTTTGTTACCTTGGAGCAGGTCTGAACAGGAGCGACTTCAGACGTTGACCCTTTTGCCCACTGAAACAAGTACATGAACAAGAGGTAAGGGTTGAGATCATTCACAATCGGAAACAAAGAAGGTGTTGAGTTAGTTACCTTGGAGCAGGTCTGAACAGGAGCGACTACAGATGTTGACCCTTTGGCCCGCTGAAATAAGTACAAGAACAAGAGATAAGGGTTGAGATCATTAGCAATCGGAAGCAATTTCATCTATTAAGTTCAATGCGGTACATGAACGATCACACCCAATCCATCATCACCCAAGCATGCAACAACAATATTCAAAGGCAAAGAGCATGGTGAAGCAGTCCAACAATTTCATCTACAAACTTTCACAAACCTCAAATAAGTTGACTTGGAACAATCTCTTGCAATAGGGAACAGAAGATCCACAATCACCCAACCATGCAACAACAATATTCAAAGGCAAAGAGCATGGGGAAGCAGTCCAACAATTTCATCTACAAATTTCTACAAACCTCAAATAAGTTGACTTGGAACAATCTCTTGCAATAGGGAACAGAAGATCCACAATCACCCAAGCATGCAACAACAATATTCAAAGGCAAAGAGCATGGGGAAGCAGTCCAACAATTTCATCTACAAATTTCTACAAACCTCAAATAAAATGACTTCTAACAAACTCTTGCGATAGGGTACAGTAGTTCCACAATCACCCAAACATGAAAGAATATTATAGAAAGCCAAAGAGCATGGGGAAGCAATCTAATTCAATCGATCAATACAGGGAGGAGACCACAGACCTGACGAATAGGACGGGAAGAAGGTGCTGAATGCCGTCTCGATTTAGCAGCCCGACCTTGCACCTTAAGCATGATGTTCTGCGTAACTGTTGCAGATCTACGGCCGCCAGGGTGAGCCTCGGGGGAGCAACGGAGTAATGAGTTTGAACCATCTTGCAGCTTCAAGGATGTTGCCGAGGAAGGCCGCCGCTCGTAGAAGAGGAAGGCCGCCGCTCGTAGCAGAGGAAACCATCGTCGGTAGCTATGCCGCCGTTGCTGCTTCCATCGCAGATCTAGGTCTCTTCGGCGGTCGAGGAGAAGATCCCCTGATTTTGGAAAATTACCAGGGGGAATTGGGAAACCTGGTTTCCCTCTTTGTTATATACATATAAACAAGGAGGACCAGAAGGAGGAGCGGGGAACTCAAAATTTCAAGTCCCGCCTTTGTGGTCCAGAGCGGGAAATGAAAGACTTTGGATCATGGACCCAAACGTCAGTGACCCAAACGAAAGACCACTTGGGTGTCGGACCCAAACGTCAGTGACCTTATGCAGAGAGGCAAGTTGTTGTCTAGGTTGTCCGTGCTACCATGGATCATGGAATGGACAAACACACACAAGACTATACTCTACTTCATATTCACGTTAGACGGATGATCTGATGTTCGCATTACAAATGTACTCACTGCAACAAAATAACGTACCGTTTCAACTGTTTATTACATGACTACAAACACTTAAATAAAAGAGTAAAATGCACCGGAGGTCCATCAACTTGTAAGGAGGCGTCACTTAGGTCCATCAACTTTGAAAATGCATTTATAGGTCCATAAACTTGTTGAGTCGTTCACTGTAGGTCTATAACTGTCCACATATGCTTCTACTGGTGACATGACATGATGACTTGGCTAGAAGAAGCATATCCTAACTGACGCATTTCATCGAGCAGCTTATGAGTGACACGTGCTTGATATTTCCGGAGCTAAACGACAGCAGCCTACTCCTGTCGTACATGCGAGGAGGCTACCGTTATTCAACCCATGGAATGTCTAAGTATATGTGTCGCCCATTTGTAACCTACTAATTCAAATGCCTCAGCTAGGAGATGTTTCTTCGGCCAAGTCATCATGTCATGTCACCAGTACAAGCATATCTGGACAGTTATGGACCTGCGGTGAATGACTCAACAAGTTTATGAACCCAAAAATGCATTTTGAGAGTTGATGGATCTAAGTGACACCTCCTTACAAGTTGATGGACCTCTAGTGTATTTTACTCTAAATAAAACATTAAAACTACAAGGGGCCCTGGTACAACCCTTCAGGTAATCTTCTACGGAGATTGTGCATAAATTCGGGATGATCAGTGCATACAACTGTTGGCACTTCTTACATCGTTACTAGATTTGCAACGGCGCCAGAAAGCCTGTTTGTATACTACACGATCACAGATAGATCTGCAAGCGCATGGATACCGTTGTAGCTTTCACCTAGGAGTATTCCAAGGTATCAATTTCCACGGGGAACGAGAAGTGTTGTGAACCTGAACTAATTCGTCCGGGGGATATGGTGACGAAGGATAGAAAGGCAAGGGCAGACTTCGGGTAGAGAGGGGATAGCTGATGAAGTTTGGGACTCGTAAGAGTCACAGATAGAATCAAGGCAAAACTTGTCGCTCGTCGGGGCCAGAGGGAAAAGAGCCACAGAAAGGGATGAGAAGGGGGCTCTGATGTCGTAACTCCTACCTGCCGGAACTAACGTGGTGGACTACAAAGCCCGTCCGGAGCTGTCACCTCCCTAGGGTAGCACAACTATTTCGTTGAACTGGGAAGCATTCCAAGGTACTGGAAAGCCTAGACACCACGTCTACACTAACCAAGCACTACTTTACTCGAATTCAAAGCAAAGCAATCACAACGAGTAGAAACTACTAAATGCAATCAAAGAACCTAAGAGCGAACGATGAAATGACTTGAGACTTAGTTACTCACGAATCTGAACTTACAAAATATCCCAGGTATGGACGACCGTAGTTGTACCGCACCCGCCGAGGAAGGGGAAGAAGACCGACACTCCGGCTTCTACTCCAACACTAGGGGAAGAAGACCGACACTCCGGCTTCTACTCCAACACTCAACTCTCTCTCCCTACTCTCTGAATACTAACTTATGTAGGGCTCCGCCACTTGCTTCTAATCACTTGTGTCCTTCTATGAGGTGCCAGGCTCTATATATAGGCCCTCTGGGTCGGTGGCTGTAGGAGGAGGTACTTGTAGGCGAGAGGGAGCTGCAGTGACGAGTAAGGAGGTGCGGCCGGCCCTATGATTTGCTGCCTTTGATCGTGCATGGCCCTGATCAACGCTCTTGGGTCGGTTCCCAAGTCAGTGGAGCGAAATCCTGGGGTTTGATAGGTGCGGCCGTACCTAGAGGTGCGACCGGTCCTACTCAATTGCCGTGTGATGCACCGACGGTGTTGAGGGACGTCCAGGATCACTCCTTGATGGCAGTTGTGGTGGTTAAGTATGGGTCCATCGATCCAAGTGCTTCCAACCATAGCCTTTTGATCAAACCGACCATTCACCGGTGTATCTCATCCATCCAAGGTGTGTTTGTGAGATTGTTGGTGCCATGGACCTGAGAGGAGGATTTTGGGTGGTGCGGCCGGACCTAGTAGGTGTGGCCGGACCTCGTTGGTGCAGCCGGACCTAGGAGGTGTGGCCGGACCTCGTTGGTGCGGCCGGACCTAGGAGGTGCGGCCGGACCAACTTTTGAGGTGTCTGACCCATGGACTTGGTCCCCTTGGATATTATGCTAAGTGCAGAGGAATTTGGCAATGTTTGATGTTGATCGGAGGAGGTTGATAGGTCCGGCCGAACCTACTAGGTTTGGCCGCACCTACCCCCCGACATGTCTCGTGTCACAATCTTCCGTGAGGCATAATTTCTGCATCCGGACTCCGAATTGGGTGAACCAAAACTCCATTTCGATCATCTCAACAAGAACTTCGCAATGGTGCTATCAAACTATGCATTTGACGTTGTTTGTCAAGATGCTTTATTTGTGCTATGATGTCTCATTATGACCTGCATCCAAATATTCACCAAAGCTTGTGGAATCCGTTAGTTTATAACCCCACAGCTATGATGCAAGCTTTGTTAGAGTGAAATTTGTTTAAAGTTGAGGGTCAAAAATAGGGGCTTAACGACCGTCAACACACCCCCACACTTGGCCCTTTGCTCGTCCTCGAGTAAAGGTTAAGGCCCAAGGTGAAAACAAAAATTCCTATGGTATGAAGCGAGCATAAGAGATATTCCGAATCATACCTTGCACTTGTGAACTTTGAAGTGTCTATCATGCCATCTTGGGTAGTTGAGGAATGGAGTGGTCTTGAATCAAATCACTTCTACTCCTCATGTCAAGTAGCTTGGGATTTTTTTCAATAAGTTTTCAAAATAAACCTTGCTTGGCACCTCATTTGATTCTCTCAAATCGCTCAATGTGTATAGTCCTCACCAAGGCATTAGATTGCCTTTCTTCAACCTACTTCTAATAATGGCTATATATGGAGCTCAAGGTAGGGTATAAAGATGAGGCATACTTGCATCACATGTATTGCAAAGTCAAAAACCGGATCCAAGGAGAAAATCAAATCATACAATCAGATCAAGATGTGCATGTGTAGGGATATGATGGATATGGTAAGGTGGATACTAGGCCCATAATGGGTGCTAGATATTACCATATGTATAATGAACGTTGTGATGAAGGTAAGGTGTACACTAGGCCCGGAATGGGTGCTAGTTATTACCATCTGATTTGTTGTAACTCCATTTTGCATGATCCTCTCTCTCTATTTTGACTCTTTTGTGGACATGACTACCTTTTCTTTTTTCTTTTTTTCTTTTTTTCTTGGAACTTCATGTGTCCAACTTTTTTTCTTGGACCTTCATGTGTCCATTTTTTTCTATAACCATGTCTCTTTTGTAATATTAACTTGGAGAGAGAGAGATCAACACATAGTGTGGAGCTTTATTTTGTGGAATAGATAGATGGTACAATGCTAGCTCTCAACTGAGCATAGCAAGGAGGATGTTGGCGTGTACGTGTATCTTGATCATGAAAGCATGAAAAGAATTCTCACAAGGGTCACAACAATTTGACAAAGCTCAATACAACGACAAGTAGCATATGTGTATGAGGTTTTCAAGATGTCTCATCATATGGCTCTGGTAGGACTTGGCATATCAAAGAGGAGCTTCGCAAAGGGTTTTCAAAATTTTCAAATAAATTTCCCAAGCACTCAAACATTTGAAGCAAAGATCATTTCATCGGACCATATCTCAAACATCAACTACTTAGATGGGCATGGTTTCCTAAAGATATGTTGTTCACAAGCATCAAGATAATAAGTATGGAATAAAACTTATGCAAGCCAACCATATGAAACATGTCGAGCATTGGGTGCATGAGGATTCAATTGAGTTTGATTTATATGATCAGATTTAAAGCTCATTTAAACTCATGATTTCCAAAAGTAGAGAGGTAGGGGTGCACATACCATCACTCTTGGAGAAAGTGGGGAATGAGGTAGACAAATGGTGATTCGGCCAAACCACAGGGGCGGCCGACTTGCTCTAGTGCACTTACCTCATCCCTCGTCGATTAGCGTAGTCGGTGTTGTGCGGCACCATGGCGGGAGATCTCAATTTTGTGTTTCGACGAGCCTGAGAAATCTCCCCCACACTTGCTCTTGTACCTGGTGTTATTATTCAAAGAAAAAGATGGAAACAAAAAGGGAGACTCTGCTAGCTGAAGAGCTAGGAAGCCTTTATTCAAATTCAAATATTTTTGTGTTTTTTAAGAGAGCAAGATGCAAGAACCAACACCATCTTCAAACCAAAATAAGATTTAGTATGAGAGACACTTACTCGGGATACTCACATATCTCCCCCACACTTGGAGTTTGCATTGCTAGGCAACACAACTCAAGTGTGCGGAGTTCAAGCTTCCTTCGTAATACATTCTCTCCCTGAATTACCTTGGTGTTGTAGTTGGTGTAGCTCTCATGTTTTTAGGCATTGCCTATCCATCGGTCCTTTCAATCTCCACCAGAAACATTAGCGACCAAAAATACCCGAAGGACGACTAATCCTAAAGAGATGCTCTTGCTTTTATTTGAAAAGGAAATCTAAATGATTATTCGGGCTATCTCCCGATAGTGCTTTGTTTTGGGTCATAAGCTCGACCACTGGAGATCTTCATCTTGCAGCCAATCGAGATGATGAAACCATCATAACTCTAGCTGCAAGTTTAGTACCAAAAAATGACCACGAAATTTGCAATGTTTATGGTAAACAAAAGCATCTACAACCTTCCTTTCAAAGTTAGCATGCACAAGGAAAATGAGGAGGTTGTAGGTTTCGTAAAGGTCATTGGTAATGGGGCTTGATAACTCTGGAAACTTTTGATGTGAGCATGGGATTTGTGATCCCTCTAGTGTAAAACCTTCATGCTCGAGTCTGTTTTGAGAATCCAGTGTCGACGCCTCAAGAATGTCCATAGACCACACATGTTCTTTCTTAACCTCAGGTCTATGACATTGGAGATGTGTATCTCGAACCTCAAGATGATATGGCTGCTTTTCATGGTCGAGCACACTACTCAGTACCCCTTCAATGGGTCTTCCGATGAGAATGAAGGGTGGATCTCCTTTTGGGATGTCAAAGATATGATAATCTAGGAAGATCCCATACTCTCCAATCTTTGTTTGGATGACTCTAAGGATTCCCTCTGTCTCTATGGTTTGACCCGAAATCCATTGGAGACGCTTCTGAGAGAAAGAGAGGGGTTCGTCGGGAAAGGCCTCTAATACTAAGGATTTAGGAATGATATTGATATCGACCCTAGGGTCATAGAACACATCCTAGTAAGAGAGGTTTCCTACTTGGCATGAGAGTGACTTTAGCTCGGGATATAGCTGGATTACTTGATCCATGCCTTCTGCTTCTCTCAACCATTCCCGGCTACTGATTGCGGAGATGTATTCCAACTTTTCTCTCCGTCTTTTTACCTCTTCTGGGTTGGGTAAGTTGACTAATTCTCTCTCGTGTGTTGAGTCTCTTTCCCTTCTTGGGAAGGATTTCTCCGTCCAATGTTTATCAAATAACTCATCATAGTATTCATAGATGAAGTCACACGAGGGGTGATCGAACTCTCGATAAGGTTGGAATGGTTCCCCTGTGAACCAAGTTTTGGTATGAGGAGGATGGGTGTCTGTGGATATGAATTTTTCTAGGATAGGCTCCTCCTCTATGAATTCCGATTCAGACAGTGCATCGGAGTTTGTTGATTCCTCGTCGGAGTCATACGAGAAATCAGCTGGGTACACACAGGGATAGAGGAGTGGTTCTTCATGCCAAAAAGTGCTAGTGGGTTTCTCCTCTATGGGTTTCAGTTCTGAGAGAGTGTTTGGCATGTGCTCCTCCTGAGTGATCTCTTCCTCATCCGGGAATTCATCATAAACTCCCGTGTAAGGGGTATTTTGAAGGATTTTTGTTAGAATGTCCTTACACTCAGACAAGGTGAGATGAGTGAAAGATCCTCCAGAAGAAGAGTCTAAGAAAATTGCTGACTCTGGTCCAAGATCATCGCGAAAGTGTTGCAAAAGAGCAGGCTCTGCGATACCAAGGTCTGGACCAGAATCTACGGTTTTTGTAAATCTTGCCCATGCGGCTCCTAGAGATTCGGTCTTCTGTTGCTCAAAACAGATGACCTCTCGTCGGAGTTTCACTACTTGGGGAGTCGGGAAGAATGTTAGGCAAAAAGCCTTTCGTAAACTTTCCCAGTCCCCCTCCATACTTCTCACATTGAGCGAATACCATTATTTTGCTCTCCCCGTTAATGAAAACGGAAAGAGTTTCCATTTCAAGGTATCTTGACTCATTCTTGCGTTCACAAGACACGGACAAAGTTGCTCGAACTCGCGTAGGTGGGAATAAGGACTTTCATCCTTATCTCCGGAGAAGCTTTGCTCTCGGACCATAGCTATGAAGCCGGGACGTAGCTCATAGCTAGATGTTGCAATGGAATGTGATGAAGGTGGAGGCTCCAAATGATCGCCCTTTGGAGCGAAAAAATAAAAAAGGGTTGGATTGGAATCCATGTGATAAATGGGGTGATACACGGACGAACTGGGTTCAGAATCAAAATAGCTACTGTTCCCTGGCAACGGCACCAGAAAGCTTGTTGGCACTTGTTACGTCGTTACTAGATTTGCAATGGCGCCAGAAAGCCTATTGGTATACTACACGATCACAGATAGATCTGCAAGCGCACGGATACCGTTGTAGCTTTCATCCGGGAGTATTCCAAGGTACCGATTTCCACGGGGAATGAGAAGTGTTGTGAACCTGAACTAATTCATCCGAGGGATATGGTGTTGAAGGATAGAAAGGCAAGGGTAGATTTCGGGTAGAGAGGGGATAGCTGATAAAGTTTGGGACTCGTAAGAGTCACGGATAGAATCAAGGCAAAACTTGTCGCTCGTCGGGGCCAGAGGAAAAAGAGCCATGGAAAGGGATGAGAAGGGGGCTCTGATGTCGTAACTCCTACCTGCCGGAACTAACGTGGTGGACTACAAAGCCCGTCCGGAGCTGTCACCTCCATAGGGTACCACAACTATTCCGTTGAACCAGGAAGCATTCCAAGGTACTGGAAAGTCTAGACACCACGTCTACACTAACCAAGCACTACTTTACTCGAATTCAAAGCAAAGCAATCACAACGAGTAGAAACTACTAAATGCAATCGAAGAACCTAAGAGCGAACGATGAAATGACTTGAGACTTAGTTACTCATGAATCCGAACTTACAAAATATCCCAGGTATGGACGACCGTAGTTGTACCGCACCCGCCGAGGAAGGGGAAGAAGACCGACACTCTAGCTTCTACTCCAACACTAGGGGAAGAAGACCGACACTCCGACTTCTACTCCAACACTCAACTCTCTCTCCCTACTCTCTGAATACTAACTTATGTAGGGCTCCACCACTTGCTTCTAATCACTTGTGTCCTTCTATGAGGTGCCAGGCTCTATATATAGGCCCTCTGGGTCGATGGCTGTAGGAGGAGGTACTTGTAGGTGAGAGGGAGCTGCAGTGACGAGCAAGGAGGTGCGGCCATATCTCCAGGTGCGGCCGGCCCTATGAATTGCCGCCTTTGATCGTGCACGGCCCTGATCAACGCTCTTGGGTCGGTTCCCAAGTCGGTGGAGCGAAATCCTGGGGTTTGATAGGTGCGGCCGTACCTAGAGGTGCGGCCGGTCCTACTCAATTGCCATGTGATGCACCGACGGTGTTGAGGGACGTCCAGGATCACTCCTTAATGGTGGTTGTGGCGGTTAAGTATGGGTCCATCATTCCAAGTGCTTCCAACCATAGCCTTTTGATCAAACCGACCATTCACCGGTGTATCTCATCCATCCAAGGTGTGTTTGTGAGATTGTTGGTGCCATTGACCCAAGAGGAGGATTTTGGGTGGTGCGGCCGAACCTAGTAGGTGCGGCCGGACCTCGTTGGTGCGGCCGGACCTAGGAGGTGCGGCCGGACCAACTTTTGAGGTGTCTGACCCATGGACTTGGTCCCCTTGGATATTATGCTAAGTGTAGAGGCATTTGGCAAAGTTTGGTGTTGATCGGAGGAGGTTGATAGGTCCGGCCGAACCTACTAGGTTCGGCCGCACCTACCCCCCGACATGTCTCGTGTCACAATCTTCCGTGAGGCATAATTTCTGCATCCGGACTCTGAATTGGGTGAACCAAAACTCCATTTTGATCATCTCGACAAGAACTTCGCAATGGTGATATCAAACTATGCATTCAACATTGTTTGTCAAGATGCTTTATTTGTGCTATGATGTCTCATTATGACCTGCATCCAAATATTCACCAAAGCTCGTGGAATCCGTTAGTTTATAACCCCACAGCTATGATGCAAGCTTTGATGGAGTGAAATTTGTTCAAAGTTGAGGGTTGAAAATAGGGACTTAACGACCGTCAACAACAACCGCCCAATCATATGTGAGTATTCCGTGAGGAAAGATTCACTCTAAGAGATACATGCACTTGTCCTGCAATTATGTGCAGTTAGCCTGAATTGCCCATCGTAGAAATAAAGTCACAGTTTCCTCGCTTGCCATGTCCCACATCTTTGACGCACAGTGCAGCTTCAACCTTTTGACTTGGTACATGTCGGCTACCTTGAGTAAATAAGGTCAGGCATTAGCAGGAGTGTCCCATAAATCAGCCTCCTCTGGGAGTGATCCTTCACTAGCATATTTGATCAGGACCGAGAAGCCATCAGGGTGTGTGTCAATAATTGTAATAGTTTCAAAGCTAGACTCCACTCCTGGGCTGTAGAGCATTGCCTCCATCACACAAGATACTTTCGCCACATCGACACGTATCGCTCGTATCACCTGGCATTCCGCACCTACGTGGAACACAACTTTCACAAGGGCTTGGGCTGCAACGCTTTGGCATATGCTTCTTTGCACTGATGGAGGAGGAACTTCAATGCAGTCGTCCTCTAGTACTGAAACAACACATGATATGTGTATGCGATCTTCACTGGATGTCACGCGCTCAATGTCATTATGCTCCACTAGACATTCAAATCCTCTTTCTTGTAGATCCCGATTCATGAACCAAACTTCTTTTGTAGCTTGAACTCGAAATGTATCATCTTCATCGTTTGGGTCTCCAGCCATCGCACACAACAATACTCGCACCTACGTGGAAGCAGTCACAGGCTTGACAAACAATAACATAATGCGACCGTATCGCCATGTGTGAGTGTTTGTCTTCATAGCAGCAACGAGACATGTACCATTTGGGATTTGTGCAGAGGAACGAGGACGACGGCAATGCCATCTGGAACATCCATCCACTGATGATCATTCATACCTATAGGATAGCAACGTAGTTTCCATTGACGGCCTCCCACCATGAACGTATCGGATTCCTTGAAGTTGCCCGCGGTTCCTTCGGCTTTCGCTTCCTGGCTTGAGACTCAGAAGTCGACTTGCATGGAAGGAATCATTTTAGCGTCTAAAGCCATTAACACAAATGGCTTGCATTGATCGTCTCGTGCCTAAAGCGTCAACAAGTTCATCACGTTTCTCAGTCTCTAAGGCCTGCAGGAATCATCAAGTGTGAATCCAGACCATTTGTAGACCTTTACAGTCACGACTCACGCAGCGTACCTGATCGAGGAGGACTTGTCAAGTCATCCTGCACCCTACGTGTTGCAACGCAAGGAACATCCGGTCCATCTGATTACAGTGCTCAATCTTGTTCTCCAGATGCAATTGACACCTAAACCATTACATAAATAAACGGTAGAGAGTTGTCTCGTTGTTGATGCGGCATGAGCTGATGCAGTGAGATGGCCATTAGATGCAGCTGATGTGGCGTGATTTGTCCGCGGGACTTTCTTGTGCTCTACAGAGAGGAAAGTCCGGAAGTAAACACATACCTAGACACGTCGGGCTCATCCCGTGATACCCATCGTCCACACATGTAATCGATGCACACCACTGAAGATTCAGACCTAGATAGATTCCTATCACGCGTTGGCCTGACTATATTTCGAGCATCTCACGTTTTCCTTAGTAACTTTAGCAATGCTACACCGAGCTCACGTGACAGTTGTAGTCCTCGATAAATAGACGAGTGCAGCACAACATTCTTGAAAGGCAAGGCCAACACTCATCGGTTCCCCGTCTTGCATTTCTCTACTTCAGTGGGATACAAGGGTGAGATCATTTTGTTGGCTAATCTTGTTTACTTTATGTATGCATGTTATCGAGACGGGCACATTGTTAGCTTATGTAGGGTTTGTTCTTCGTTTGTGTATGCAGTACGTGGGGAATTGCTGGGCAAGGAAGGGACAGAGCATGGAACTTGGAGGAGTCGGGGAAGGGGGAGCTGTCGGGCGCAATAGCACCTCACCACCACCCGGTTCAGCCGCTGCCATCGGCACCGCAGCAGCACCCGGCCCCAATGGCACCTCCACTTCCGCTGGTATCGGCACCTCAACAGCACCCGACCCCAATGGCACCTCCACTTCCGCTGGCATCGGCACCTCAGCAACACCCGGGGGTGATGCCACCTCCAGTTCAGCCACTGGCAACGGCAGCTCAGGATCAGCTGAACCTCATGGCACCACCTTTTCGCCCACGGCCCAGGCCGCCACGTCTGCTGTTGCCCGTTGAAATGCCACCCCCGCGGCCAGTGCTCATTGAACAAGATGAAACGCATGACCTGAGATGGTCTGTGTTGCTTTGGCTTCAGTATGGCGGGCCCGCCCGTGTTTATCACGAAGCAATGTGGGTGTGCCCTTTTTGCCACAGGGGTCAAAGGCAATGGACCATTCGTGACCTGCTGTTACACGCGCATAACATCGTCATTTCACCTACCTGGGTTTGGGATACAAGGGTGAGGCATCGCGCTTTGGAGGAGTATCTGATCCAGGAGCCACGTTTTGCTGCACTCCATGCAGCGGCTGGATTTCCATGAGCCCGTGATGGTAGTAGTATGTGGTGATGGTAGTAGTATGAGCCGTGATGGTAGATGCTAGTAGTATGTGGTGATGGTAGTAGTATGAGCCGTGATGGTAGATGCTAGTAGTATGTGGTGATGGTAGTAGTATGAGCCGTGATGGTAGATGCTAGTATTATGTGGTGATGGTAGTAGTATGAGCCGTGATGGTAGATGCTAGTAGTATGTCGTTCAGAGTATGTTGCAGTAGTTCCAACTATGGTGGATCGATCCATCCTCATGTGTAATCAATGCGTATGCATGCATTTGTGTCATTTGTATTTGGATTGTGTTGTTTCTAATAAAAATGGTAATGTGTGTGTACTCCCTCCGTATAGATTCATTGTATACGGAAAGTCCATTCCATTAATTTCTTAAATACCGGATGAACACAGGACGAAAGTCCGGTTTGTAGTTTTCAGTCGGACCGGATTAAACTGTCACTGCTACGCAATGAGAAAACGAACATCTTACAAGGAAAAACAGTAATAGTAGTATCCAATCAGACCAGACTTCTACTTCTACTTATTCTACTCCTACTTCTACTAGTAGGAGTTACCACTAATCCACTAATCAAGGCACCGCTTCTTTGTCGATGGTGCACCCGGCGCCTTGTTGCTGCTGCTCACGGACGAGGATGTTGCTCTGTTGCCGCCGTCCGTGGAAGATGGTGGCGGACCTCCCAGGGCGCCTGAGGACCATGTGTGGTTCGAGGACCGGTGGATGGTCACTTCCTGGTGTGGTGAGTGATTGACAACGTGGTGTGGACTGATTCTTGGCTAAGTATTGCAGGTGCAGTTTGCGGCTTGACTGGTGTTGGTGCAGGTGAAGAACAAGCATGAAAGGTCGTTGCTGGTGAGGCCTCCAGGTGTGGACAAGACAAGAAGACCGGCGCGTCGAAGAAGAGGAGCCGTGAAGAAGCCGGGGATGCCGGCCAGTCGTCGTCGTCGCCGCCCTCGTCCCCTCGCCCCAATCCGGTGAAGGAATGGAAGAAGGCGAAACTGAAGACCGAGGATCTCCTCACCTTGGTCAACAGCGGATTCCTCCGCGAGAAGGAGATGGATCTCTGGCGCACCGCCACCGGCGACCCGTATCCGATGGAGAAGAACCCGGACGAGATTCCAATGTTCGCGCGGTTCGTGGAGCGTGGACTTGCGCTGCCGGCCAGCGACTTCTTCAAGGGTATGCTCAGGTACTATGGCATCGAGTACCTGAACCTCAACCCCAACGGGATCTTCCACACCTCCATCTTTGTCCACTTCTGCGAAGCTTTTCTGGGGATCAAACCCCACTGGATCTTGTTCCGGAAGTTCTTCCGGGTGAAGCCGCAACCAAGCACTGACGACCCGCGAGTAGTCGGAGGCGCGGGGATTCAGATGCGCGAAGACGTCGCTGGCCAGTACCTGCCGTACAAGCTTATTGACTCCAACCAGGACTGGAAGGCGAGGTGGTTTTACATCAGCAACCACCACCCCGAGTTGCCGAAGCCGAGCGGGCGCCAGCCAAAGCATGCGCCGTGGTGGAACACGGAACCCACCATGCAGGAGGGTATTGAACTACCCTCTCTGCTGAAGAAGATCAAGGCCCTGCGGGAGGCCGGACTGAGGGCCGAGCATGTGGCCTTCAGTTTCATGAAGAGGAGGGTGCAGCCATTGATGGCACGACACACCCTCGGGTACCAATACACGGGCGACGAGGACACCTCTCGGATGCCTGGCTTTGAAGTCGAAGACGATGTCATCATCGAGAGGCTGGGCAAGATCTTCAAGGACATGCCGCCGTACACACCTTGCCCAGTCCCCGAGTACTCCGCAGCTCGTCCGCCAAGCCAGGTCAGTAGTCGTGACAGAAGCCCCCGAGTACTGATTAGCTTGAAGTAGTCGTACTCACATGTGCTGTATGTTGTAGGACGAAGTGGCGAGATACGTCTCAATCCCACCCTCCCCTCCGCGACTTGACGAGCAACCGCAGGGGAAGGGCAAGAAGAAGGAGCGCCGCGAAGTCGGTGAAGGTGATGATGCCGTCATCATCGAAAGTAGTTCCGATGAGGATGACGAGGAGACACTGCAGCAGAGGTTCCAGCTGCGCTCAAGGTTTAGCCGGGCTAGGATGCCAGACATCCCAGTCATCATCGAGAGGCCATCGAGCCTTGAGGCTAACCTGCAGGTGCCGCCGAGAAGGCCGCGCAATGCGACGCAGAAGCGCGCCGCTAAGAAGCTGAAAATCTCCAAAGCCACCAGCCAAGAGGTCAGTACCACTACTAGAGTAGTCGAGTACCACCAATAAGTAGTCTTGTGCTGACAAGCCCGGTTGAACTGTCGCAGGACATTCCCTCCTCGGACCCCGTGGATCAGGTCGACGATGGCGCCTGGGATACGGTGGGGCGGCGGCTGAAAGGAGTGTCAGCCTACCTCCGACCACTGAAGAAGCCATACCAATGGGGTACAACAAGAGACCGGCGCCGTGGAGTCACGGGCGTCGGTCGAAGAAGGACAGGGCCCCTCTCCGGCTGCAGCGGTAAAGCAGCCAGAGGAGGTTCTCACTGAAGCCGGAGCTGCCGGCGAGGCTGGCATAGTTGCATCACCAACATTTTGGGCACACCGACCGTGACTGTGGTGCGGTCAACCCTGTAAGTTCTCTGAGCTCTCGAGTAGGCATGTAGTCATTAATCTCATGTTGCTGACTGGATACTTCGTGATGCAGAAAATCCACGGACTTGTCGTGGGATGGTGGGGAGACCAGCACACCGGCTGATGGAGAGGACCGCTCAGCGGAGGCACGCGAGCCCACACCACCTCCTCAAGCTGAAGCCGTATCGGAATCAACACTGGAAGAAGCCACCTTGGTTGAAGGTATGTAGCCTGGCACCAAAGGTAGTCATCATGTGTAGTAGTCGTAGTCGCTGAAATTGACTTCGTGTGCTCATTTTGACAGGAGCACAAACTGAGGGAGTCGCGATCCCGGAAGCCATAGCCATGGAGACGGCAACTCCGGAGGCGGAGCCCACAGAAGCAGTTGCTAGGGCGGCGGAAGCGACAGCCCCCGGGCTGGGAACTACGGTAGCCCCCGAGCTGGGAACTACGGGTCGATCCACGCCTTGGGGCGAGCACGGACATAGTCATCTGCGAACCCATCATAGAAGAAGCCGCGCCGCTTCGCTCGGCGCCCATGCCAGAGGCGACGTCATCTAGCCGTGGGGGCCTTGAGCTACTGGAAGACAACCTCATCGACCCGGCTGTAGTTGCCCTGAGCATGGAGTCATGGCGCCGAACGGAGCAATGGGTCAAGGTACGTTGCGAGTACCATGAGTAGTCTTGCATTGCGAAATACAGGATACCCATTTGACTGTTCTGTCTTGCGCAGGATGTTGTTGAACGGTCCCGCCAGAAGTCCGAGCTTCTGAAGGGGTTTGGCGACACGATCCTCCGTGCTGAGGCCTTGGAGAAGGAGCTTGAGAAGTCGAGGAAGCATTCTGCTTTGCTCTAGTCCAAGCTCGACGGTGCCTTCGCTCAGTACCACAACGAAGTACAAGAAGCGCAGGCGAAGAGGGACGACTTGATCCGGAAGAACAAGTCGCTGCGCCAGAAGAATAAGGGTACGTCCTCCGCCAAAGCCTTTGAGTACTTATTGGAGTACCTTGGAGTAGTCTGACACTGCGTTGAGTTGTCTGCAGATCTTGAGGCAAGAGTTGACCAACTGAAGGCTTCAGAGACGGACTTGAAGAATATTGTTTATCGGGAGACCGATAAAAGAGAGGTACTCGAGTACAAGTACACTCAGTTGAGCCATGAGTGCATCTATCACATGGAGCTCCGTGAAACCCTCAGACTGTGATCTTGTTAATTGCTATAAATCTCTGCAGAAATTGAACGAAGACTACGAGAAGCTCCGGGGCCAATTGAAAGAGCTCGAGGAAGCCGCACTGCCCATCGCAAGGTTGCTGGTACCGTACCCAAGCAGGCCCAAGATAGCTCCACTGGTAGACCGGTTGAAGGAAGCCCCCGGACGACTGGCGACGTATGTCAAGCACCTGGCGAAGTCTATTCCAAACCAGGTGCTGGCGTGCATGAAGTCATACTTCCCGAAGGCACCAGTGGATGTGGTAGCCGGTGGTCTTGCGGCTAACTGTAGTGATGATCAGTACAAGACCCTCCTCGAGGAAATGGCGCTCAATCTGCAGTAGATGTACCTGTAGAGGTAGCTTAGGGTAGTTTATGTAAGACAAACAGAGTAGTTAGTAACTTGTTTGAATTATCAATGAAAGTTATCCACGCTGTGTATGTGAAATGAGTACTCGTGGCCGCCACTTGCAGTGAAGTGTGCGGAGTACCAAACCGTGGAGAACTCGTGAGTAGTAGTACTCGGTAGAGTCTGCCTGATTGGAAGGCTCAGCAAAGAAGTTGAATAGAATCAATCTTTATCACTGATGAATGAGTACAACTCGATGGCCAGGGCCATTTACAAGTGTAGTCGCCAGGACCCGTAGGCCGCCTACGGCTAAGTGGTGCTAGGGCCCTTGAGCCGGTTACAGCTGGAGATCCGTTAGTAGCCGTATAGGCTGGATCTAGAGTACATGGTCTTATAGACCGCCGCTAGAGTCCTCAGTGCTCTGAGCGGCCCAAGATCCGTTAGTAGCCGTTGACGCTGGATCTTGGAGAGAAGTAGTCCGGAGACTAGTGCTGGGACCGAGAGGCCGCTTACAGCGAAGAGTCTGTGAGTAGCCGTATAGACTTGGACCCGTAGATGAGTAGTCGAGCGACTACGCGTAGAAGCGACACAGCTGGTCGACGTTCCACGAGTTGCTGATGTCATCGCCTTCAAGTGTTTGGAGGCGGTAGGAGCCTGGTCCGGTCACCTTGGAGACTGAGAAGGGACCTTCCCTTGGCGAGCTGAGTTTGTGTAGTCCTTCCGTGTTCTGGATGCGACGGAGAACTAGATCGCCGACGTTGAAGGATCGTTCCTTGATGTTGCGATCATGGTAGCATCGGATACCCTCAAGGTACCGTGCCGACTGGACGAGGGTGGCGCAGCGGGCTTCTTCAAGGCTGTTGATGTCAACCCGTCTGCTGTCTTCGGAGATGCCTTCATCGTATTGTTCTACTGTCGGGGATTCCCACGTCACGTCGGCAGGTAGAATAGCTTCGGAGCCGTAGACCAGGAAGTAGGGCGACTACCCTGTCGGCTTGGTAGGTTGAGTACGAAGCCCCCAGAGTGCATTGGGTAGTTCCTTGATCCACTTGCCTCCTTTGGTGTTAGCTGCGTCGTGCAATCGCTTCTTGAGGGCGTCGAGTACCATCCCGTTGGCACGCTCGACTTGGCCGTTGGCACGGGGATGGGCGACTGAGACGTACCGGACGTCAATCCCGCTGTTCTCGCAGTACTCCCAGAACTGGTGGTTGTTGAAGTTGGAACCCAGGTCTGTGATGATGCGATGGGGTAACCCGTAGCGATGCACTAGCTCATCCAGGAAGTTGAGTACTCTATCGGCCTTTAGGCAGGTGACCGGCTTGACATCGATCCACTTGGTGAACTTGTCGATGGCCACCAAGACTCTGTTGAATCCCCCTAGCACAGTTGGCAGAGGCCCAATCATGTCGAGCCCCCAGCAGGCAAAGGGCCAGGTTGGTGGTATGGTGACTAGCTTGTAGGCCGGGATGTGTTGCTGCTTGGCGAAGAATTGACATCCTTGGCACTTTTTGACGAGTTCTTCAGCGTCGGCCAGGGCTGTAGGCCAGTAGAAAGCTCGTCGGAAAGCCTTGCTCACCAGCGTGCGGGAGGACGCATGGTTGCCGCAGACGCCTTTGTGGATCTCCTCCAAGATGTCCTTGCCTTCATCACGAGGTATACACTTCATGAGTACTCCAGAAGTGGCACCCCGCCTGTATAGCTTGTCTCCGACTAGTACGTAGGTCTTGGCTCGGCGGACGAGTTGTTCGGCCGTGTTCTTGTCGGAGGGAACCTTCTGCTCGCGGATGTAGTCGATGAAGGGTTGTCTCCAATCCACGTCAATCATCATGACCTCCTGACCGGACTGTGGTGGCACAGGGTCAGTGGTAGCTAGCGCCGACTCTGGGATGGATGGCGCGTGAAGCTCGTGGACGAAGACTCCGATGGGTACTTGTGCGCGAGTAGAACCAAGCTTCGATAGGACGTCCGCTGCAACATTGTTGTCGCGGACGACATGGTGGAACTCGAGACCGTAGAACTTGTTCTCGAGCTTGCGGACTTCCAGACAGTAGGCATCAATGTTCTCCTTGTTGCGATCCCAAGACTTGTTAACCTGGTTGAAGACCACTGCGGAGTCACCGTAGACTAGTAGCCGCTTGATGCCCAAAGAGATTGCGAGGCGAAGCCCATGCAGTAGGGCTTCGTACTCGGCTTCGTTGTTTGAGACCTTCCAGAAGATCTGCAGGATGTACTTGAGTTGTTCGCCCTTTGGAGAAATCAGGAGTACTCCTGCACCTGCGCCCTCGAGCTTTAGTGAGCCGTCAAAGTACATCACCCAGTGTTCTGGCCGCTCGGTTGGACTTGGTAGCTAATTCTCCCGCCACTCTGCCATGAAGTCGACTAGTGCCTGGGACTTGATAGCAGTACATGGCTTGAAGTCGATGTTGAGGGCGCCGAGTTCGACTGCCCACTTGGATATTCTTCCAGTAGCATCCTGATTGCGGAGTATGTCACCGAGCGGGTAGTCGGTGATGACAACAATCGAGTACTCCTGGAAGTAATGTCGTAGCTTCCGCGAGGTGATGAGCACTGCGTAGAGTAGCTTCTGGACCGGCTGGTACCATGCCTTTGATTCTGACAGAACCTCGCTGATGAAGTAGACTGGTCGCTGGACTGGGTAGGCGTGGCCTTCTTCCTGCCGCTCGACAACGATGGCGGTACTGACCACATGAGTAGTCGCAGCAAGGTAGAGCAGTAGCTGCTCCTTTTTGCGAGGAGCCGTGAGGACCGGTGGCTTGGACAGGAAGTCTTTGAGCTGCGCCAGAGCTTGATCGGCCTCCTCAGTCCACACGAACTTCTCTTGGTGCTTGAGTAGTTTGAAGAAGGGTAGTCCCCGTTCTCCGAGCTTCGAGTGAATCTGTTCAAGGCCGCCATACACCCGGTTAGCTTCTGTACATCCTTGATGCAGGTGGGAGCTTTCATGTTGGTGATGGCGGAGATCTTCTCGGGGTTGGCTTCGATGCCACGATGGCTGATGATGAAGCCGAGTAGTTTCCCAGATGGTACGCCGAAGACGCACTTGTTGGGATTGAGCTTCCATTAGTACTCTCGCAGGGATGCGAAAGTCTCTTCAAGATCGGCGATGAGTGTATCGGAGTTTCTGGTCTTGACGACCACGTCATCCACATAGGCTTCGACATTCTTGTTGAGCTGCTTCTTGAAGCAGGCCTGGATAGCTCGCTGGTATGTAGCACCGGCGTTCTTCAACCCGAACGACATTGTCGTGTAGCAGTAGGCGCCAAACGGGGTGATGAACGCGGTCTTCTCCTGGTCTTCTTCCTTGATAGCGATCTGGTGGTACCCAGAGTAGCAGTCGAGGAAGTAGAGCAGGTCGCAGCACACCGTGGAGTCGATGACTTGATCAATCCGCGGTAACCCGAAGGGGTCCTTGGGGCAGTGCTTGTTGAGGTCGGTGTAGTCGACACACATCCTCCACTCGTTCGTGTTCTTCTTGCGGTCGAGGATGGGGTTGGCGAGCCACTTAGGATGGAAGACATCACGGATGAAGCCCGCCGCGAGTAGTTTGGCGAGTTCCTTCTTGATGGCATCCCGTCGGTCGTCGGCGAAGCGGCGGAGGTGTTGTCGCTTGGGGGTAGCTTTAGGGTCGACGTTGAGTGAGTGCTCGATCAGCCTCCTGGGCACCCCTGGCATGTCTGCTGGTTTCCACGCGAAGATATCTCGGTTAGCCCGGAGGAAGCTGACGAGCGCGTCTTCCTATTTCGGGTCAAGACCCGACCCAATCATGGTAGTCTTGCTGCTGTCGCCCGTCCCGAGGTCAATGGCCTTCACTTGAACTTCCTCTGATGGCTGAGGCTTGTTTGTTGTGTCAGTTTTCTCAGGTATCTCGAGTTCAGTTGGGGCGAGCCTCTTGGATGCAGCGAAGATGTCCATCATTGCGTTGGGTACTTGGTTGGTTGCTGCGAGTTCCACGGCTTCGGTGTCGCAGTCATAAGAGATCGCCATGAACTTGGCGATAGCTGGTCTGCCGAGAATGGCATGGTAGGAGGTTTCGAAGTCCGCAACCTCAAACTTGATGTACTCGGTGCGGTAGTTCTCCCTTGTCTCCCCGAAGGTAACTGGCAGGACCACTGAGCCTTGTTGAGTCTGGAGCCCGCAACTACAGGTTTCAGGACGAGTGGAAAACGTCCTGGCTCGGAGAAACTTGTCCATTGGTCCACGCGGGAGAAGGTAATGGGTACCTCCGACCACCTTAGAGGTGTCGGCACCGCTGGTTCAATGTTCAAGACTTCCCGTCGGGTGGCCTTCTGAGACCGTCTGGTGGGTAGTCCGCCAAAGAGGACATTCACCGTCTTGTCGGGTTCTTGAAAGTCACCGTTGCCTTCGTCAACTTTTTTCTTGCCCTTCTTGTCGTGAGGAGGCCGTGGATCAGGAGTATCCTTGAGTGCTCGCCGGAGCTAGTAGCACTGCTTGGTGGTGTGGTTGCCATCCAGATGCCACGGGCACTTCTCTTTGAGCAAGTCTTTGAAGCCGCCGGAGGTCTTTTTGGAATTGTCGTTCGCAGGGCGCTGTATAGCCGCGACCATGTTGTCTGGCTTGCGCTTGCGGTTAGGACTCGAGTAGTTGTTGTTGTTGCGACCCCCTTGATCCTTGTTGTTGTTGTGGCCGCCCGTGTTGTTCTTGCTCTACCGCGGATGGAGTCATACTTGGCGTTCGCCTTGTCCTCCTTGCCGGCTCATGACGTGATCATGTCTTTGAGCTTGGTGATGGAACTCGGGCGGCGGCGACCGAAGTCTTCGAAGGTGCGACGGTGGTAGAGCCCGTCTTGGAAGAGGTCGATGACTTCTTTGTCGGTGACGTCGACTACGGTCGCGCGCTTGTCGAAAAAGAGCCGCATGTACTGGCGGAGTGTCTCACCTTGTTCTTGCTTGACCATTGCCAGATCCATGCGGGTACCCGAGCGCCAGATGGCGCCCGCGAAGTTGCTGGTGAACTGAGCCTTCAGCTGGTCCCACTTGTCTAACGAGTTCTTGTCGAGCGACTCGAGCCAAGTGAGTGGGGCTTGGTCCAGACAGAAAGGGAAGTAGAGGCACTTCGTGTCGTGGTTGCCACCAGCGTTTTCAATGGATAAGGCATAGCACCTAAGCCACTGAACTGGGTCTTGCTTTGCGTCGTACTTGGTGATCCCGAGAGGTTTAAATTTCTCAGGAAGGAGCAGGTCACGAAGTCGTGCAGAGTAGGCGGGGAAGCCGTCGCTGTCACTTGCTTCGGTAGTCTTCTTGCGACGGATCTCGTCGATCCTATGGCGGGCGTCGTAGCCGCCACGTGAGTTGCCGGTGGCATGGCTATTTGCGTGGCCTCGGCCTCCGCGGTCGCCGCCGCCACCAGCTCTTCTGTCGGCACCATGGGATGAGCTTCCGCCGCTGCTGCCACCACCACCGCCGTCGCCGCGACTACCACCAGCGCCGCCCTGGCTGTTGCCGCCCTATGAGGGTCCTCCGGCTGAGGCCCTAGAGTGGCTGGGGTTTGGCTGGTGTTCTCCACGAACACGGTTGCGTCCGCCATCTGCCGGGCTGCGACTAGTGGCTTCGTGGTGTCTGGCTTCATGATTTCTGACGGGGGGTACTTGGGCGACCCTGTTGTCGACCCGCATGAAGTAGGCGTCTTCAGCGAGCTTAGCGATGACTTCGCCTGTGCGAATCCCCTGGGCCTGCCGTGCTATCGTGGTGATAGACATGAGGCACTGCTCAGGAGTGGTGTGTACCCGGTTAGCAACTTGATCCAGAGCCTCGTTGAGGTTCTGGACAGGGAGAGCCTCTCGGAGACGTCTGCGCCGATCGTTCCGCTTCCTGTTGCGGTCACGTTGTGCGTTCTTGTCTTCGGTGGTCTCGTCGGGAGGTGCGTTGGCGGACAACTCATCCTTTGAGATGTCATCAAGGTACCGGTCAGGTCGATTCTCCGAAGTCCCAGCGTCACCGGCCGGCATGAAGACTTCACGGTCGGGAGTGTAGAGACTGGAGTCAGTAGTCACCACCTCGGTTGGGGTGTGCTCGTCGTTTTGAGCCAGTGGGGTCCCCTCCTGGAAGGGGTGTATCGAGGTAGGTGACGCAGCGTGAGTTGTCGTCTGTCAGGTCTGCAGGCTTGCGGTCGGGACAGTAGACGAATCTGCCGGCGGGAGTAGATGTAATGACCAAGCCGGTAGGAGGGCCTGACAGCGGTTCCTCGGTCATGTTGAACTTGGACTCGGACTCGATTGGGTCCGATCCGAAGTCGAACTCATACGAAGAGTCCGAGTAGTAGCCGGATGCGGCGTTGGAGTCCGAGGAGTACTCGGAGGAGATCTCCTTGCCGGCCCGGCATGCGGCGAGAGCTTCCGCGTGGGCCCTGCTAGAATTGCAAAGACCGTATGGGAAGTGCTCGTGGAGGGGGGCCGCTTCACACGATGGCTCAGGAGCCGGCTCGCATGAGGCGATCCAGGGTGACGTCGAGTTCGAGTCGGAGGCGGATCCAAGCTCGAAGTTGGTGACTTGGTTGTAGAGCGAAAATTCGCCAAATTTTTCGGCGAGAGTGCCCGTGACGACTTCGGCAAGTGTCACGAGCCCGGTCATCGGGTCTGGGGTCATGGTGAGGTAGTGCTGGAACGACCCCGTGCCGTCAGCAGTGCAGACCCAGGAGCCGAAGACGAAGGTGTCGCCGCGGTTGAAGGCGGCGGTTGGCTTGATGACGATTGAAGCCGTCGAGTTCGCCATGTGATCTTCGGTGAGATCCCCTACCTGGCGCGCCAGCTGTCAGTGTTTTAGACCGGCAACCTACCAAGGGGAGTACCGAGGTAGATGAATGTGGCCTCGCCGAGATCGGTAACTCGAAGGAGAGACACGTGGCACACAATTTTGACAGGTTCGGGCCGCGAGGTGCATAATACCCTACGTCCTGTATGCTGCGTAGCTCTGGATTGATTGGGTGTGCTTACAGGATGATGCGGATGAAGAGATAGGGGTCCCTGCCTCGCCTTATATAGTCCGGGAGGCAGGGTTACAAGTCGGTTTGCCAGAGGAGTTCTAGTCGTGTGCGGCTAGGAGTACTCTACATGGACCCGGGCATGTCTAGCTTCCAAACCGAGTACTAGTCCTCTATATGCCTTGCGCTCCACGCCATCAGGTGCCGTGTAGCCCAAGTAGAGTAGTCCCAGGGGCCCACGGAGTAGTCGGTCCCAGTACCCACCTGAGTAGTGGGCCCAGGGATGTCTGTACGACACCGGTGGCCAGCGGAGTCAAGTGCGGGCCGCATGGTGGCAAGAACGGCAAGATGAAGTCATGGACGATTTCTTGGTTGAGCCTCAAAACCAAGGTCGAGCCGGGACTACGTGGGAGCCGAGTCAAGAGTGGTGAGTGGCGGAGGCTACACCGAGTTCGCGAGGTTTCCGGTGGTTCACCAGAAAACCACTGGGTTCCTTGGTTGATCCACAAAGCCAAGACCGAAGACCGAAGACGGAGGTGCAGCAGCATCGGACCGGTCTGACCGGTGGGTCTGGCCGGTCTGACCGGTGGGTCTGACCGGTCTGAACGGTGGGTACCGGTCTGACCGGTGAGGAGCACTGGTCTGACCGGTGTGCGACGACGCAGTCCGGAGACTTCGAAGCGGAGGACACGCGTTGGGATCGCAAGGCTTGCGTCGAGGCTAAGCAAGTTTGCGGTCGCTGGGCATCCGTCCGATGGTGCAAAGACAAAGATTCCCAAAGTGCCCCTCGGGGGTGTGTATCCTAGTATTAGGCCTTAGGGGTAATTTAGTCTTTCGGCTAGCCTCCATATAACCCAAGTGGTAAGAGGATGGCAGCCATCTCTTGGAACCCTGTCTCATTTTGTTTTGCTATTTTCCCCTTCCTTTTTCCTTTGGAATTTCTAGGACTAGCTTGAGAGCTTCATGTTGAGATCTTGTGAGAGGGAAGGATGATCGGACGGCAAGCTATACCATGTATGAACCTCTTGGGTATGTATAGATGATTCGGCGTGGTTCCTCAAGGCTTAGATGTGTCTTTCCCGTTTCTCCTTTTCGGTGATTTTCGGAGCCTCTTTTTGGCGAATTTCTTGTGGCGGATTTGAGACCTTTCTCTTTGGGATTTGGTGGGGAATGTATGCATGAACCCTTCGTGGTTCTTTTCCCTTTGATTCCCCACCCAAATCCGTGAGTAAAGGGGCTCAATTTTGTGGTTTTCGTTGTCCTAGGGTTTGTGGTGTTCTTGGCGGAAATCCTTCGATTCATCTTGATTCAACGAGTTTTGGTGGACCCTAACTTGGCTATGGAGTGCCCATGAGGTGTTCCTACTATCCCCAAAGTCTTGTGTGAATCCGTGGAGCGAATCGGGAGTTGGATTTGGGGGGGTTGACCCGCGGGCGCTGTTCATCCCGAGCTGCCCAGGCGCGACCGGTCTGACCGGTGCGAGCCCCTTGTGGGATTTGTCTCGGGTGAGCTGCCTGGTTCGTGTGGTTTTGGCCCGTGGTGCTGTTGGTCAGTTCTTGCCAGGTTTCGAGGAGTTTTGCTAGGCTTGGTGTAGGGTTTTCTCCCCTTGGAGTTCGAGTTTTGGCGGTGGTTTTGTTCCAGGGCCTAGAGGAGTCATTGAGTCTTCCTCGAACGTTTGCTGTGCGGCTGCTGTAGCCACCGGCCTGAACGGCGCTATCCACCGGTCTGATCGGTGTCACCGGTCTGACCGGCGCAAGCCATCGGTCTGACCGGTGTAGCACAGGCAGCAAGCCGTGCAGGTTTCCGCTGTGCGTGTTGGTGTGTTTTGGTTCGGAAGGCTGTGTGTTGGTTCCTAGGACCAGTAGTACTCCAGTGGCTACGTGGTCTTGACCAACTTGGGTAGTTGAGTCGGAGACGTGTTTGGTTGCCGCGTTCATCTTGTTGGTGTAGCCATCTCCTTCGAGAAGAATTTTTATCGGCTCCCATTCACTCCCCCCTCTCTGGTCGCCAGTTTCGGTCCTTCAAATGGTATCAGAGTCGGTTACGGATCTTCGGATTCTAACCAGTCTAAGATCCAAGGATGGCATACCAGGAATGGGGTTCGGGTCCTCCGCACTTCGATGGCAAAAACTACCAGATGTGGCAGAGGCGGATGGTGGCTTTCCTCCGCGGTAGGGGTCAGATCCTTTGGGACGTTACGGTGAACACAGCTTATGTTCATCCGATTAACTTCCTTGCTCCGCGATCGAGGGACATGTTCGACGCCAACAACAAGGCGGTCGACTACTTGCACTACAAGAAAAACGCTAACTAGTGACGCAAAAAAAGGCTGTTTCTCATCATAAACCGTGATTAATGACGCCGGTTGTTACGAAAACGCGTCGTCATTAATCGAGCATCACAAACCGCGATTAATGATGAGACCTTATTTCCCGACGTCATGAGTTTAATGACGCGAATAAATTTGTAACACAGAGGTGTCATAAGGTACCTGCCATGTCGGACCAAAATCTGATGTGGCTCGGCGTTTTGTGACAAACTGTTTCGTCATTAAGTGAATTCAGCCCATATTTTGACGGGCCAAGGTCCAAATACCTTGTCGTCATAGATTGAATTTGGCCCACTTAATATTAAGCTGAGCCCAATGTTTCTTTCGTCATAAATTGGTTTTAGGCCTTATTAAGGTTGGATGGAGCCCAATATTGTTTGCGTCATAGAATGTTTAAGGCCTCTTTATGGTTGGATGGAGCCCAATAATTGTTGTCGTCATAGACACTTTTAGGCCTAATTCTGGTTGGACCGACCCAATATTCGAGGTCGTCATAGAATGTTTTAGGCCCGGTTTTAGTATGACCGAGCCCAATATTTGCATTCGTCATTAATTTGTTTTGGGTCCAGTACTGGTTGGATAGAGTTCAATATTCGATGACGTCATAAAATGATTAAGGCCCAACTGATATTGGACCCAGCCCACCATTTGCTGACGTCATTTTTGATACGGCCCAGTTTATTAATAAATCGTTTTTGAATTCGTAAAAAAATAATGGGCCGATGGGGCAAGCCCACATATTTTTTCCCTGTTATTTTGGGCTGCACTCCAGGTTGCGCTTAATTAAATATAATTCAATCTCATATTACATGCTAATCAATTAAGTAATTGACATCATAGATAATATTTCCATACCACTAATACAAATTAATATTTCGGATCACACATAACACATTATTATCAATGAACACAGAACAACCACAAGAAGATTGTAAGTAGGAGCTCACAAACCAATACACATGATATCTCCATGCACACAAATAAAGCTGGTATTGAAATAGAACCCACTAAGATAACAAAGCTCCATACTCACAAACCAGCACAACTAGCTGGGAGGACACAAGCAGAAGACTAAGAAACACAGTGGCCTTACCCAAGGCGCGAGCTTAGCAGTTGATGAAGGAGGATCTCTGTAGTTTCTACTTGTTTCTTCGACCTCTCAATCTTATCAGTCTGCACTTTCATTGCTACATCTGATGCTTCTGCCTTGATCTTCATGTCTGTCAAAACTTAGTCCTGTTCAACAAAGATTTCACCAAGGTCAGCAGCTGCATCGAGCCCTCCCAACGAAGCTTCAGGTCTTGAGCATGTAGCGAAAGCTGGATAATCTCGAGGCATGTAATCAATGAATGGCTTTGACTTCACATTGGAGGGACAGGAATTTGATATTTGAACCGCAAGGATTGTCCTCAACATTTGAGCCTAAAAATGAAAGGAGAAGTCAAACTTGAACCTTAAACAAAGCAAGCAAATAAACTTAAGAATAATCCTAAGAATAAAGTAGCAGGATTATCATGTGTTCTGTTACATACCACGACATGTGATTGAATCTCAGCAATGCAGGAGTGGGATGCTAGGCCCTGCACAAAAAGTTACAAATCAGGAACTGGATCTAGAGCGGTCAAGGTAAGAGAAGGATCTGAAATCTAAGACAATAAACAAAGTAAATTACTTTTTAAGCATGGCTCATCTATTAAGTTGTGTTACAAATGAGTAACTGCATCTAGAGCGGCCAAGGTAAGAGAAGAATCTCCAATCTAACACAATACACAAAGCAATTTACTTTCAATGCATGGCTCATCGATTAACTTGTGTTCCAAATCAGTGACTGCATCTAGAGCGGCAAAGTTAAGAGAAGAATCTCAGAAGTAACACAATACACGAAGCAATTTACTTTCTAAGCCAACGAAAATACTACTAGGGGACTAGAAAGATAAGGAAATGAGATTCTCACTTGTGAAGCTCCAAGATTCAGGGGCCCATGGATTGAGGGGGCATCGGGAGCCGGTGCTTGCGCCGTATCCTCGCTCAACTGCTCAGCTTGGCCAGTACAGCAGACGCAAGCAGAACACCGATATCTGCCGCTCACTATCTGCTGAGATACCCCTCCCCTCCACCGGTGACGGCGAGGTCGGACCGCCACCGCAGATCTAGCTGAGCAGAGTGATGCTTTTTGGAAATGGAAGGCGGGAGTTTAGTGGCGCAACGCGGTAGCAATGGAGTAGAGTATTTATTATTTCGGGGCGGAGAGGGAATACAAAATTTGAAAATCCCGCTTTTGACTTCCTGACCGCGAAATGAAAATTTGGTAAGCTGCACTTGCTTCGGGGCCACTGACAAGTGAGGCCGTGCAATGGTGGCCCCATATTGTCAGCGAGTTTAGGTGGGATTCCGGTGGCGTACAATATAGGCGGGAGACGGATATCTGGAAGAGGCCCACGCTTCAGTGAAGCTGGGTGCGTTTCCAGTCGAAGATCACAAAACCTAACAGCTGCTTCTCCAACAACAATGCCTACACGTCTATTTTTTTATGTCATACGGATATAAGGATCTTCCTTCTGCATTCTAATCCAAACCAAAGCACACTCGTGTACCCACCAAATATTTCGCATGCCTACCGGGGAAAAAGCCTGCATATTCCGCCCTATACTTGTGACAGGATTCCTCAGCAGTGTAGGCCTTCGTATTCTGAGCATCCCACGTATTTTCATGGCTACTGTAATCCCGTGAGGGCATGCTCTACCACGAGGTGCACGCTGCCTTAGTATCGGTCATGGTTCGATAAATAGGCGTGCCCCCAAGGCCTTTGCTCATCGCCTCTTCATCCTCCACGCATTGTGCTAGCAGACCTCTCTATTTGGTTCTGCGCTCTGTGAAAAGAGGTGAGCTCTTAGCTTCCACGTCATGTTTTTACAGGATACAATCATTGTTTCTGGTTAGTGCTTATCATGTTTACGTTGTTGGTGAGTGTGTAGGAGGATGGCTTCTAATGCGAACGGAGGAACCACCAATTCCCATGCTGTGCCACCTCCGTAGCGGCCAGGATACATGGATCCATATGATCTGTACGACATGGACGAAGCGGACGAGGAAGAAATGGAGGAGATGAAGAAAGATGCTTTGGCTTGGCTGCAGGAGTAGGGTTACACTCGTGTGCTTCGCCATGGTCGCTGTGTGTGCCCTTACTGCAATCTTGCTAACCGGCAGTGGGGTTTTCGTGACATCCTACAGCATGCTTCTGGCATTGGTCGCTTGGGATGTACCATGAAGTCGAGGGGTAGGCACCGTGCATTGGAGGAATATCTCCACACAGATCCTCGTTATGCTACATTCCGTCGTGCATTAGGTATGGCGGGATAGGCGTGTGCCATATCCATCTCCATGACCGTGTTTGTTGTCTTCCTCGTTGCCAAGTCCGAAGATTTCGTTGCTGGGTGTGTGTTTGTGCGCGCCAATGCCAGTGCCACTGTACGGGTGTAGGTCTATGGGGATGTATCATGTATGTGCACATTTAAGTTGAATAATTTGGGCAAGGTGACCATCATTTACATTCTGTATATTTTTGGCAAAACGGTGAATTTAGTCAAACGGTAAATTTGTAAAATCGGTCATCATTTACGTGTGTATCTGCAATACGGTGTGGTGGGATAAGAATAAAATATTACATGACAAGACATTACATCTCAGACTATGGCAACGCATCATGACCAGGGAAATCCACTGAAGCAAGGAAGGCGATCATGGAAAAGAAGAACACCCATGTTCTTCATGGATAACAGGGGATACAGGGGATTTTCCTACCACTACAAGATTCACAAAGCAGGAAAACAGGGGATCGATCTTTTCCATCCAAAAGAAAACATACAATTGATCTTTCCATCCACAAGACCACCTATTTGAAAGTGAAAAAGAAAACCCAAATCCGAGTAATCTAAGATGGCCCCTCCGAGGAGTTCCCCGATGACTCTGGCGTCGAGGGAGCTTCAATGGCTGGGGGAGCCACGGGACCGAGATTGGCGGGGCCGGCATTTGAAGGACCAGCACCGAGGTCCATCTTCTTCTTGGTCCTCTTCGAGTCCACCTCCTCCTCCTCCTCCTCCGTACCCTTCTTCTCCTTCGCTGACGGAATGTCCTTGAACGAATCAAGCTTATCGGCCTTGTCATCCTTCAAAAGCTGCCTCACAAACGCCTCCATCTGTTGATTCCTCTTCTTGGCCTCCACCCGCTTCCTTTTCTTGGCCGCCAATCGCTTCTTCTCAATGGCCGCACACGTCTCTTCCTCATCCTCTTCCTCTTCCTCTTCCTCTTCCTCTTCCTTTTCCTCTTCATCCTCTTCCACGTAGTCGTACTCATCCTCGCTGTCCTCGCTCTCCTGCCTTTCCATGTCTTCTACATCAGATTCACTCAAGGAGGGCTCGGATGGCTCGCATGAGCTTGGTTGGGGGGAGTCGGGTGGTGTCCCAATGGAGGAGGGGTTGGAAGGGAACGGGGAGGCGGGAAGTCGAATTGGAGAAGAAGGCATGGTGGTTGTGGTTTTCTAGAGGAAGAGAGTTTGAGACAAGGCAATGGAGGGAGTTGGAGAGTCCGGTATATTAATATATCTCAGTTTCAGGGAGAGTCAGGGTGTCTCTTCGGGAGTTGTATCACGCTAATGCAAGGAGGCACCTCGATCTCTAATAATGTAACGGTCTTTTGCAAAGAAAAGAACTATGTAAATTTGTAATCTTAGTGAATTTGGAGCAAACTATATTTACAAGCACTTCAACATGCAGAGATGAACTGTTTACTGCCATTAAACTGGATGTTCGGGTATGGGTTGCATTAACAGACCGGATGTTTCGGTCTAGAAAAAGATACAGAAAGGAAAAATATTTCAGGACCTGTAAAAGATGCTTATTTTGATTTTGGGCAAAGGTGATCTATGATTTCATAGTTTATGAGAGCGATAAAATAGGATAACATTTATAGGGAGACAAGGAACATAGATGGTCAGGGAAACAAAGCATAAACAACTTCATACAAGGGGATTGATCAACAAACAAACGATAACCAAAATCACAAACATGGTTTGGGTTAGGGATGCATTAGCGTTTTGGATGTTTGGCAATAATCGCATGCTTGTTTTGAATTTGGTCAAGGTGAGCAACGATCACATTGCTATTTCTTATTAATCGTCCAATATTGATCTTCAACTTCTCCAGATCATGTGTCAAGCGAGGAAACTGACATTGTCAAGCGATTGGCAGATGTTGGTGTAGGTCTGTCTAGTGGTGCTATGTTTCGGGTTGGAAACTTGTGATGATGTTTAGACTCGTTGTCTGGTGATGCTTACTCTCCCTGGGAGTCCTAGGGGCGATCGTTGTCCTAATCTAGCTTGAGTCAATGTAGGTTAGGGCGAGTCAAGGGCCAGTGAACTCCTCTTTTATCCCTATTCTGTGACTTGTTCGGTATTTCCGTTGTTGCAATGGAAATGGGGGATGCCCTCAATTCGAAAAAAAAATGTGTCAAGCTCAGAAACATGATCATGTATAAGTACAATAAGAGCGGATGTTCTTGTCTAGAAACACGAACAAGCCGGACAACACATGAGACCATGTTTCTTAGAAATGTAAAGTTACTAATTAACATCACGATGTTCACATACATAAGACAAGGTTCCCACGAAATCTAAAGATACTAACTAACATCACAGATAACATATCGGCATTGGTCTTCCACTGGCGTGGCTCGCTCACTGCATCTACATCCATCCCTCGTTTCTGGCCAGGACGCGGTGGCAGCTCCACTTCTTCATGTTTTCCTCCCTCAGGGCCTCAGACCTGGCCATCCCAAGGACGTGGTCCTTGATCTCATTCAGGTTCCTCCACCGGTGCATACGGTTGGGGCAGACAGGGCACTCGTAGGTGTTGGTAGTGCGCCAGAAGACGCGCAGAGCAAAGGTGTCGGAGTTGGAGTCAGAATTGGAGTCGGAGTCCAACTCTGCAAGTGGTGGAGGAGGCTGGGAATCCGCCGGTGACGTACCAGCGGCTCCGGGCATTAGCGGGTCGACGTTGGCGGCGTCGCAGCGGGGTGGCTCCGTGTCGTGGAATTGATGCCATTGCCACTCTAAGTAGGAGCGGATGAAGTGGAGGCCGCGCGGTGACAGCCAGGACCCGGATTCGGCTCCTAAGGAGGCAGCGGGCGAGAGGCTGGCAACGCCGCCGGACCGACGAGCAGGGGCGGGTACGGCCATGCGCCTGAGCTCTGTGTGTCTGGGGGAGACTGATTGCTTCATTGCGTCGGACGGGCAATAGGACTGAAACGCGAGTGTTTGGGAAGAGAACTATGGGTAGAGTGGTTCGGAACTAGCAAGGACGCGGATGGTGGTAGGAATACAATGGCCAGATTCCATGAGAAGTTGTGCAAGCTTATGTGACAAGCTAAGCAACGGGCCTCTAGATCGAGTGGCTGCGATTCATCTACAAGCTTCCATGGGGCGTTGTGGCAAGCTTCCATGGGAAATTAGGCAACCGGCGCCTTGGCCTGTCGAGGAAGGATACAGCCGGATGTTACTGATAAGAAAAGGTGACCAGACCGGACTATATTCAGTGTTGATTTTGTGGGCAAAATAGAATGACTACGGCTGGATCTTACTGATCTGCAAAAGTGAGCGGACCGGACTAAATGGTTCGTTGAATTGTTATTAGAAAAATACGATCGCATTATTCGAACGAACATCCATCCAAAGTAGGAAACAGAGTCCATTCTAAAGTGACTAATTAAACATCACAATTTCCACATACATAAGATAATGTTCCAACGAAATCTAACGATACTAATTAACATCACCGATAACATAACATCACAAAGTTCACATACATAAGACAATGTTCCAGCGAAATCTAAAGATACTAATTAACATCATAGATAACATAACAGCATAGATCTTCCACCGGCGCGGCTCCCTCACTCCATCTACTCCATGCATCCCTCGTTCCTGGTAGCGTCGGTCGGGTAGGAGTGAGGCGCGAGTGTTTGGAAAGTGGTAGCGTGGTTCGGAACTGGTGAGGATGCTGATGGTGGGGGGTAGGAATGGCGATTTATGTGGAGTTACTCGCCTTGCCTGGGAAGTTGTGCCGCTTCGGTGAGAAGGTAAGCAACGGGCGCCTCTTGAGTCTTGACTCTTGAGTGGCTTCCATTCATCTTCCACCGTTGAGGGGCTGATGTGCGGGTCCTCACGCCGTATGACCAACACGTATGTGATCTCTTGATGATGGCAACCACCTTCCATGGGAAGTTGTGGCACGAGGATGGCAACGGGCGGATGTTACTGTTAAGAAAAAGTGACAAGACCGGACTAAATTATTTGTTGAACGAACATCCATCCAAAGTACTCCATAGAAGGAAACAGAGTTCTCTGATCATACACTAATAAGCATTACAACAAAGTGACACTTGTTATTGTTGGTAATTATCTTTTCATCCAGTCTGGGTCGTTGAGGATGAAAGGCGCCGCTTCGCCGTCGAGCAGGAACGGGTCCAACATCGGGGGCTGAGCGGCTGGCAACGCCGCCAGCCTTTCAAGCAGGGACAGGAACGTCCGTGCCCCTGAGCTCTCCGGGACCGTCGGCGTGGCGGGCTGTAACATCCTAGAAATTGTATGAATGCAAAAATGTTGATTACAAAATTTTTGCTTTGATCATGAGTGCATATGAAATAATTTAAGGTTGTCTTCCTTTTTCCCTTCCCTTAAATCCTAGATTTAATTTCAAGTCAAATAATAATTCTAGGACTTATAAAGATGCGAGTGTGAGAAGTTGGATTTTCATTTGGATTTATTTGGATTTTATTGGGTGAGATTCAAATTTGAATTGCATTCAAATTTGAATCAAAGTTTATAGAGGAGTTAAAGGTATAGTTTAATAGAGAAAACCTCAAACCCTGTGTGGGCCAAGCCCGAGCCGGCCAAGTCCCGAGGACCACCCTGAACCCTTCACCTTCTCGCGCTGCACCACCCTGGCCCAATGCCGGCCCATCACCCCGCGGCCCATGCGGCCTGCTACCCCTTGATCTCGCATGTGCCGCTGACCGGTGGACCCTGCATGTCAGCGCCACCTCCTCCCTTTCTTTTTCCACTTTTCTCCCCTTTCTTCCTCCTCCAGTCTACCGCGCCGTGCCGCCGTGTAAAGTAGAGGTCGTGCGGCCATGCCCGCCGCCGCGGATGAGCTCCACGCGTCCCGAGACACGATCCGCCGTCCACCCTACCTACCTCGCCTATATAAGCACCGCTGCGGCCACCTACCCCGAACCCTAGCCACTCGGGGATTCCTCCCCATTTCCGCCGCCGCTGACGTAGGAGGAGAGGAGGAGGGGAAGGAGGCGGGGGAGGCCGTCCGTGCGAGTCAAGCCGTCGCCGCGAAGCCGGAGCCGTCCGTGAGGAAGGAGCCGGACCTGACCGTCGCCGCACGTCGTCTTCCTCTGCTTCCTCTGCTCCGAGTTCGCCGCGTCGCCACACCTCTTCTCCGCCGCAATCCGCCGCATCCTTGCAGCCCTAGGTGAGCATCTCCTGTTCCCCCTCCTGTGCCGCCCGGCCTTCGAGTCTTGGTCGCGTTCGAGCCTTTTGTGCTCGCCGAGCCTTGTGCGCTCGCCGTGAACCCGTGTCGCACCGCGCCGCCGCGCGTCCCGCCGTCGCCTGAGAGCCGGCCATCGAGCTGAAACGGACGTATCTGCAGGTGCTGCTGCCTTCTTCCCCGCACGCGCGCCTTGCTGCTTTGCTTCAGTGTTGTTTTCCCTGAGCTGCCGTGGCATCACCGCCGTGGCCGAGCCGGCCGGCACGCGCCCGCGCTCCTGCACACACGCCCGTGCGTCCAGCACTCTCGCGCGCACACACGCCCCCGTGCACGCGTGCGCACACACGCCCCCGTGCACGTGCGCGCACACACACCCCCGTGCACGCGCGCGCACCCATGCGCATGCGCTGTGCGGGCAAAGCCAAGGCTGGCACTTTTGGCCACCTGGAGCCATACCTCACCGGCGTCCTCACCATCGTGCGCCGGGACCTCGCCGCCGGGTGCTTCTTTTCCACCTGGGTACGCATGCTCTGACCCAGCCTTGCGCACGTAAATGCGTTCGCGTACACACACGCGCGATTCCTATCCGACGCCGGCCACCCCAGCCGCGGCGCTGAGCCCCTCTCTCTGTTCTGCCATGGCGAGCCGCGTGCATACACGCGCATGTCCGCCCTCCCGCGAGCCCGAGTGGCCAAGCACACAGACGCATCCACGCACGCGCACGCTCGTGTGCCACCGCGCTGGCCAAAGGCCAACCCAGCCTCGCCGTCGCCGATCTTGTGACGCCCGCCGCGCAGAGCCGTCCTGGTCTCGCCACCGTAGAGCCCAGCTCGGCCAAGGGCCAAGCTTTTTCCCTTGCCGGTGAAGCCCTATGTCGCCCTGAGCCGCGCCGTGCCGTTTGTTGGCCACCAGTCGCAAGACCTCGCCACCGGTGAAGCTGTTCCCAGCCACCGCTCCTTTAGAGCAATCCATCGAACACCTGTCGACCGCGCCCAAAACCCAGTAGGGTTTTCCTTGCACACGCCGACACACACGTGGGCTTGGCCACAGCCGATCCCGCCGGATCTCGTGCGACCATCCAGTCCCGCCTTCGCCACACGCCCGTCCGCACCGTGCCGCGCCACGCCGGGATCCGCTCGGATCCCATGCGGCCAGCCACACCCGCCTTCACCGCGTGCAAGCCCGCACGCCACCGCGCCGCAGAAGATCCCTCCGGATCCCTTGCGCCCGGCCATGTATGGCTGCCATGTGGGCAACCGCCGGCTTATAGCTGGCTGGGTGGCAGCCACGTGGGCGCCTGGAGCTGGCTTCCAGTCAGCCTGCAGCTATCTTAGAGACCCTTGGAGCTGGCTAGTAGCTAGCTTAAAGTTGATGCTACTGTGTTTGCGTATTTTATTTCCAGAAAACTATTTCATCTTTGGAAAATCAAAATAAATCCGTTTTAACTTCGAAAATAACAAAACCTTTTCCGGAAATTCTCTAAAATCTTAAACTTCGTGCTAGGCTAGTGTTTGATCTCTTTTGGCTCTTAATTGCTGTTCGTTTGGAGTTAATTGCATTAGGACCGCTCTTTATTTTCTTTTACGCGTTAATAGGAGCAGCTGGAGCCGGGGAGCTGAACCCGGAGTACGACTACGCCGATGACTACGCTGCTGAGGACTACCCGACCCCAGGTTCACGCCTGACTGATTCTGAATACCTATTAGGCATTGCTATGTAGAATGCTAGCGCTTTACTTTATATGCATGTTGATGAACCTTGCACTGCCTACTTTAATTACCCTGTCCTTGATTGCCCTACTACTATATATGTTTATAAGTGTGTATCTACGCTGAGCTTCGCGATGCATGTGTTGGGATGAGGATAGTGGTTCTTGGCGTGAGTGGGAAAAACCGACAGGAGAAGGCGTTTTGGGTACTTTGGCGGGGGGGGAGCCGGAAACAACCGATCTGGGATCGGGGATGGGGGTGCACTCCTCAGTGTGTCCCCACTTTTACGGTTTTCAGAGCCTAGGTGTTGGGGTTTTACTTGCGCTTGGAGGACATGAGCTCGCCCCGGTCTGAAATCGAGTGGGCCAACCGCTTCACGGGACTTTACGTACACACCACCTCGCCGAGCGTGGGGTTAGGGCCGAGTTGAGCTCGGCAAGTGCGGAACCATACCTGCCAGCAGGATAGCGGGGTATCAGTGGGGGAGAGGTGGGAGTGAGACCAACTTCTCTCAGAGCGACTCCCATGTGGCCACACGGGAGCATTTCACAGTTCCAATGCAATTCCTTCCGAGGGGGGAATCATTTTGAGGGCCGGATGCAGGATGGGACCGTAACTACCGAGAGTTCGCACGGTAGGATGGGCTCGGTCGGCCGTACACCGGCCGGGTGCCATTCCGGGTTGGGTACAGGTGTACACGCTCTGCAGAGTTGTCCGATCTATAGCTATAGCCGCGTCCTCGGTCATGGACGAGCCCAGTGGATTGTTGGTTCTCATGTTTTGGGATTTCTACCTTCCCCCTGTAGTGAGAGTGTGGTGAGCCGTGGTTGCAGTCGGGGAGAGGAGAGTGGCTCCCTCTACCTCGCAGATCCGATTGCAATCATTGAGGTGTGAGGAGAGGAAGTTCTCGCATCGACCCTAGATGGAGGTAGGTTATGGAGACGGGGCCCTGGGATACCAGGTGGTTCCGAGTGGTGATGAGAGTTTTGGGTTGGGATATTGATTGAGATATCTTGTTGTTGCTCTGCTGCTGCTGCATAGGAAACCCGAGCTTCTACCTTGTCTCTTTTCTTCACTTTAGAAATTAGGCCACATAAAGCTGCATACAGTTGGTGACGTGAACCTATCCCACTCCTTGGGGATAGACTTTGGGTGTGCAGGGTACGAGTCCGACTACGACAACAACGCCGACGGATGGTACGACTGAGGGATGCGTCGCTTCGCTCAAGGATGCCTGTGGGCGAGAAGAATAAAAGATGGGGACCCTTCTGAGAAGCTAGCTACCGCTGCATAGAATTTCACTCTAATTCAGCCAAGAGGCTTGTAATGTTGTACTCCATAATGGACATGTAATAAATTTATGTACTAATGAATGTGTGATGCGATGTATGGCTGTGTTTTACTATCTGTGAAGCGTTCTGTACGCGATAGCCACTGATCTAGGGACTATCGCAAAGGTACAGGGATTTGGGTTTTCTTTTGAAAATTCGGGGTTTTACACGGGTGCACTTGACATCAATGGCCGAGCGGCTGGCAACGCCGCCGCCCTATCGAGCAGGGACGGGAACGGCCATGCGCCTGAGCTCTCCGGGACGACGGACGCACTTGACATCAATGGCGGAGTGGAGGGCCATGGCTACCACGTGAGACCAGCCCGGCCTCTCAGGCACTCCACCCATTGCACGCCAGCTTCTGGTGTCGACGGGTACGGCTGTGCGCCTGAGCTCTCCGGGACAGTCGAAGCGGCGGGCGCACTTGACATCAATGGCCGAGCGGCTGGTAACGCCGCCGGCCTATGGAGCAGGGATGGGAACGACCGTGCGCCTGAGCTCTCCGGGACAGTCCAAGCGGCGGGCGCACTTGACATCAATGGCAGAGTGGAAGGCCACGGCTGCCACGTGCGACCAACCCGGCCTCTCGGGCACTCGACCCACTGCACGCCAGCTTCTGGTGGCGACGGTGAGACGGGAATCGTGGTTTGATAGATGCGGAGAGAACACCTGTCCCACCGCTGCCCGGCATGCCAGCTTCAGAATGGTGAGAGTGCTCAAAGCAAATCAGCATAATAAGATGGCATCTCAAAGCAACTCATCACCACAAAGTTTACACCACCAAGTAGCAAACATCATAACAAGATGAGGTAGAAACATGTTTCTTAAGACATCAGTAGATCAACAATTCTCCCCGCATATAGATTCAAGATAATATTATGTCTAGCTTCCTGCAGCTGTCCATTCACCTTCTGTAGCTCAGCTTCAAGCATCACTTAAATCGATAAATTCTGAGGGTCGTTCACGTGATCTGAAGAAAACATCAGCAACAACTTTCATAAGATGGCATGTCATAGTTATTCATCATTAAAAATTGTTCCAATAATCGTAACTACCTATTGTTCGATTCCATTTCCATGAACACTTGTCCATGTTCTGTCTGTGTTGGCTTACCCTTCTTCCTCTTCTGAAGCTCAGTGGTAGTATCTTCAAGCATCAATTTTTCAGTATCTCCAAGCTTCATGTTAGCCTTTCTGCATTCTTCTTTCCATGACCTTGCTTCCTCTTCAGCTTTTGCTATCCTGCGTGTTAGCTTATTCAGAACAGCTTTAGTCCTACCATCCCATTCAGGATCAATCCAAACAAATGTCTAACATTGTTTTCCTTGAGGCTGCAGACACCAAATACATATATGTTCATAAAATTGTCCATTTTCAACACTAATATCAAGAGTACAAGTACTATAAGTCTATTGAAATTTAAACAAGTTATTGTTTACCTGACCACAGGTTCCAAACCGGCGCCTAAGGGTGGTGAAGCTTTCCCTGACAAGGAGAGCATACCCATGCTGGCACTTGTTATAAGGATCCACAATGATAAGATCAGCATCAGGAGGCTCCGATGTAACGAAATCAGTGGATCGAGCCACCACCAGATGCTAGTAAAATACAAGAACCTATCAATTCATAAAATGATGCAAATCGAAAACTAATTGAATCTAACACCGATTATCTATAGCCGATCAACTTCTAACACCAATTGCAATGCAAATCTGAGTGTATGATAAAATCTGAATCTATTATATATGGTCATCAATCCTCTAGATCCCCAAATCTAGAAATCCCCATCCCTAGGTCGATAGGGGAAAATATAGTGGCTCAAACCAGAGGACTGACCTTGTCGTCCTGTTTCATGAACTCGTAGCCGGGAGGTGGCGCATAAACCGCCCTCTCATCACCGCTAGAATCCGCCATTCGTACCACTGGCCATTGCAGATCTGTGCGTAGCAAAAGTTGAGAGTCTTTGCGAAGGCAGTGAAGCGTTTCGCCTGCGAATTACTGATTTATATTAAAGATTCACCTGAGACAACCATAAGGAAAGTGTTTCTTGTTAGCATAACACAACCAAGAAGTAGTGCAGTGGTAAGCAGCATAGCCTTGTTTCTTTAGGTCCCTGGTTTGAAACCATGCCATGGCAAATTATTTTTGCAACATTTCGTGACCTAGCCTCTAGTCTGGCGAAAATACTTACACGTGGGACCCTGGAACTATTTATGACGACTTGGAACACTCTATTTTCGAAAAAATGCTTACATGTGGGACCCAACTGAATTTTATGACGACTTGGAACACTCTATTTAAAAATAATGCTTACATGTGGGACCAAAGTTGGTTTATGACGCCGCTGACATGGCGAAAATGCTTACATGTGGGACCCTGGAAAAATTTATGACGACTTGGAACACTCTATTTTCGAAAAAATCCTTACATGTGGGACCCAACTAAAATTTATGACGACTTGGAACACTCTATTTTTAAAATAATACTTATATGTGGGACCGATGTTGGTTTATGACGTTTTTGCAAAGCTTATGGCGTCACAAAACAGCATGGAACAGTGAATGCCCGCCTACAGTACCAACCATAATGACGAAAGTTTTTTTTGTCACTAAATTTGCTCGGAAGTGAAATATTATGACGAGATCAGCCAGGAACGTCATAAATCAATGACGCTAAAATGTGGTTGCGTCACTAGTCAACGATTTTCTTGTAGTGTTGTTTCGTGCTCTGTGTTAGTCCGAATTCGATTGGGTTCAGACAAAGGACTTAGCTTGTAGGATTTGGGAGCAGTTGAAGGATGCTCATGCTGGGAATACTCAGGTTCAGGCTCGGATGTACGCGACTTACCGGAGAGAGTACGAGAACTTCACTCATCTCCCCGGCGAGTCCGTCGATGCCCTTTTCCAGCGGTTTACGGTTGCAGTGAACAACATGAGAGCCAATGTGGCCGTGCTCCCATACGACGATCATGATAGAGCCGTGAAGCTCTTGAACTCGTTGGATCGCACCGTATGGGATGGAAAGGTCGAGGCTATTCTTGAGTCCGAGAAGTATGACACCCTGACCGTGAACGAGCTGTTCTCGAAGCTTAAGTCGGTTGAGTTGGACAGTGGTATGACAGCCAAGATCTTGAGCCCGACTGACTCTCATAGTCTTGCTCTCGTCGGTGGCAAAGGAGCTGAGTCTAACGCTAACACATCCTCCATGATGTACTCTCTGTCTTCTTTGATGTCTTTGCCAGACGAGGAGTTCGACGTGCTTAGAGAGGACGAGCTGGCGTTGCAGACCAGGTGGTTTGAGAGGTTGCACGAGAACCAGGTGAACACAAGGAGGAATCCACGGACATGCTTTTAGTGCGGCAAGCCAGGACACTTCGTCGCCGACTGTTCGGAGAAGATGGAGAACAAGGACGGCTACAAGAACCGGTCGAGGACGGACGGCAAGTACCGATCAAGGCGCGATCACAAGCACAAGAACAAGCACAAGGACGAGCGACGATCGAGGAAGAAGGACGGTCGCGGCAGGAAGGCCCGAGCGATGGTCGGGGTGAGCGACGTCGACTCCAGCTCCGCCTACTCTTCCTCGAGCTCGAGCAGCAGTGAAGATGAAGGTGATCAGCGCAAGAACAAGAAGTCATCCAACAACTTGAGTGGGCTGAGCTGCTACGCGAGAGATGGCTTCAGCGGCATGGCTCGTAGCTCCGGCAGCAAGAAGAGTCACCAGAGCGACTCGGACTCCGACTCTGAGGATGAGGTACGTGACGAGCTTCCCTTCTTGCGCGAGGAGAACGAGCGTCTTGGCAAGTTGCTTGATAATCGTGATGACATGCTTAGAGAGGCAAAGAAGATGAGGAAAGAGCTTAGGGCCTCACTAGAAGATGCTAGGAACCGAGTAGCTGAGCTAGAAACCCAGAACCTTGATGCTAAACTTGAGATAGATTCGCTTAAGGCTTCACCTGTGGTTTCTGATGAGATTGATTGTTGTGATTGCTCTGTGTACCTAGCTGATCTTACTGCTCTTAAGGATAAGCATGCTTCTACTTGTGATGAACTAGATGTGCTTAGGGTTGAAGTGGCTGAGCTTAAGTCTAGACCTGCTTTGCTAGGTGCTTGCACTTCTTGCCCTGTTTTGCATGGAAAGATTGATGAGATGCATGCTTACACTGTTTCGCTTGAGGCTAAGTTGAAAGAACCTGTTCCCACTTCTTGCTCTACTTGTGAATTGCATGCTTTGAAAAATCTGGAACTAGCACATTATATGGATCGCTTGCAGGATGAGAATGATGAGTTAAGGAAAATGATGGGTTGGTTGTCGGGTCATGAACCACAGGTTAGGATGATGATAGAGGCATACAAGCGCTATGATGGGCAAGCGCTTGGCTCAGATAAGATTGGAGAGTGTAGTGGTGAGGGAGGAAAGAAAATTGGTGATATCCCAGATCCACCAAAAACCTTCCACAAAAATGACTATGCTCCTAAGCCCAACCCACTGAGAAACAAACTTGACACAACCCCAGATCCTCCCATATTTCCTCGCCCAACAAATGATTTCCAAAAACCGGTGAAGTTTGTGAGCTCTAAGGAGAGTGAGGTTGGAGAGAAGAAGGGTGAGAAGCCGAGTGAAGGGAAACCAAGTGAGCAGCCCCAACCCAAGCCTAAACCTAAGCTCATACGCTTTCATTCTGACTATTGTGAGAGAGATGGTCACAAGGGTGAATTTTGCTTCAAAAGGAAGCGTGAGGAGAGAATGGCTAAGGAGTGGGCTAACAAGGACAAGTACCACCCTTCCAATGGTGTACTTGAGCCTTGTATGCAGATGCCCAGGACCAAGGCGATTGTGAGGACGGTTCCGGCTTGGGGAGGTGCTGCTGGCCGAGCACCACCGGTCAGACCGGTGCACTCCACCGGTCAGACCGGTGCTGGTCTGGTGTTGACGGTTGATTGTCGTATCAAAGTTCGTTTGGATTTGCAAGCGGACAAATCCCCCGTCGTAGTCAAGGGACCCTTCTTCCCTTAAGTGTGAGAACCCAAGGTATCGAATCCGTGGAACAATGTGCAACGCAAGGATTCAATCTAGTAAGGCAAGGAAACTCTTTTGAAGAACCAAGTTGCATCTAATCTAAGAGATCATCAAGAAAACACATCTAATCTAATCTAATCTAATCTACTAAACTCAAGAGGTAGAAAGAGAAAGCAAAGAGATAACCGATCTAGAGAGTCTAGATCATGCTTATGTTGTAGCTCCAAACAAGATAGATGAAGATAGAAAAGCGAATCTCATTAAAAGCATCTTTAAACCGTGGCCTCCGATCCGATTCCGAAGACGCCCGCCTTTTTGGAGCTACCGTTCTGTCACAACGCACTCCTATTCGTGCGGGTTAGCCTAGGGCGAGTTCAAGAAGAACAAGTTGAAAACACTTGGTCGGTCCGGTATGCACCTCTAGCCACCGTGGCTACAAGAGAACCCTATGCAATCTATCTTAAGTATAGATTGAGGAAGAAGCAAAACCAAGGGAGAACAAAATCATCGAGAAGGCACTTGATCGCTAGAAATCGGATTCACTTAAAGACTTCACCATGAATGATTATATGAACAAGATCACCACCGGGATCCTACCTCGATCTTGATCCTTGCTCCGGAGCTCCGACGTGGACTTCCATGCAAGGTTCCCACGTCGGCTAGGGAAACCCTAGACAACTAGCACGACCCTCCTCTCTGAGATGGTGTCCCTCTAGCTTCTGTGCTCCTCGGCGGAGGATGACGAATGAATTGATGTGTGGCTCTTGGCGAGGGGGCTATAAATAGTCCGAATGGCGTCTAGGTCAAAGGGGGTGCCGAACCGGGCCCGGAATAGGCTGGGCCGGCCGGCCTGGGCCGACCGGCATGGGCCCGTTTCGGCCCAGTTCGGCCCCGGCTTCCTCCCGGTTGCTTCTCGTGTCTTCTAGAATTTTCCACTTCCTGCATGTGGGCCCTTGGCGTCAGTTTCTCCGAGGTTTGGATAGGGCTCCTTGTCACACAAGCTTCAGCATTTTCTGTCCAGGTCCTCGGAGTTTCACGGCTTCACGCTTCGGTCCTTGGGCCACTTGGAGTCATGTTCACTTCGTGTCTTGACTTGTGCCGGGCTTCATGATCTTCTCACAAAGTGCTTGATGAACTTCCCCGGGAAGTCTCCCTTTTAGTGTTAAAACCCTGCGTAAACAATAAACTCAAAAAACCACATGCGAGTGCGAACATGACATATCATGAGGGTTAGGATCGTTAGTTAGGATATCAAATCAATACCAACACCGAAGGTAAACTCATGGCTAGGTTGACGGAAATTCACCGTCAACATCTGGGTAGACCGGTGCTGGTCTGGGCAGACAGTAGTTCGGTTTCCGTGCTCATACGAATGCTCGGTTCGGTAATGGTGGTCGTGGTTCTGGTGGTTGGCCTGGAGAGTTTGCAGGTGGTCAGTTTGCTAGACGTTCTCCACCTCGTGCTCAATACGAAGGGGGGAGGTGTCGTAGCTTTGAGATGGAGAGGAGGAACGGTCCACGGTCTTCCTTTCGTGGCTTTCGTTCTCCTCCAGCTAGACAGGGGTGGTTCCCTCGTGGTGGTTCCCATGGTGGTTTTCATGGTGGTAGCTTTGATAGGCGTGATTATTTGGTTTGTGTTAACCCCACTTTGGAGCAAATGGCTCGGCACTGGTTTTACTCTTTTGGTACTAACCCCAGTGCAGAGTCGTTTGTCCACTCACATGCTCGCTTTTGAATTTCAGGTGGGAGACTTAAGGAACGTTTGGTTGATTGACTACTGTTGCTCGAGGCATATGACCGGAGACAAGGGGTTTTTCTCAAGTCTCGTTCCGGTGGTGTCCAAGACATACATCACCTTTGGGGACAATGGACGAGGGCGTGTGCTTTCAGAAGGTGAGATTAAGGTAAGTGAGAAGGTCACTCTCAAGCATGTTGCCTTGTTCAATTGCTTAGATTCAATTTGCTTTCTGTGTCCCAGCTTTTGGATGAGGGTTTAGAGGTGTTGTTTCGGCCTGGTGATTCTCGGATTTTGGATTCTCGAGGGGACCTAGTTTGCATGGTTGTTCCCGAGGGTCAAGTGTTCTGAGCGGATTTCTCTCAGTCTTCTGGTGTGGCTCGTTGTTTCTTGGCTGGTTCTTCAAGTGAGTTGTGGAAGTGGCATAGGAAATTGGGTCACTTAATCTTTGACCTTTTGTCTCGCTTGAGTAAACTCAATTTGGTCCGAGGATTGCCACGGCTGAAGTTTGAGAAAGAGTTGGTTTGTGCGCCGTGTCGGCATGCTAAGATGGTAGCTTCTTCCCATCCACCCCTCACCGATGTGATGACGGAGCGTCCATGCGAGCTGCTCCATATGGACCTTGTTGGCCCAGCTCGTGTGCGATCTATGGGTGGGAAGTGGTACGTCCTGGTTGTGGTGGACGACTACTCTCGTTATGCGTGGGTTTTCTTTCTTGAGGAGAAAGGGGAGACGTTTGGTTTTGTTACAGATCTTGTCTTGAGGTTGAAGAACGAGAGGCACGGAGATGCCATACGAGCGATCCGCAGTGACAATGGCTCGAAATTTAAAAACTCTCGCTTCGAAACCTTTTGCCATGACTTGGGTCTTGAACACCAGTTTTCGAGTCCGTATACGCCTCCCCAGAACGGCGTGGTGGAAAGGAAAAACAGGACCTTGTGCGAGATGGCTCGGACGATGCTCGATGAGCATAGGACTCCGAGAAGGTTCTGGGCTGAGGCGGTGAATACCGCGTGCTATGTGTCGAACAGGATTTACCTCAGGGTGCATAAGAAGAAAACTTGCTATGAGTTGATGCACGGTAGAACCCCCAAGGTGAGTCACTTCCATGTGTTTGGGTGCAAATGCTTTATCCTGAAGAAAGGTAAGAAGTTGGACAAGTTAGAGGCTAGGTCTGTCGATGGCATTTTCTTTGGTTACGCGTCTCATTCTAGAGCCTTTCGAGTGCTCAATCTTGAAACTAACTAAGTCGTGGAGACTTGCGAGGTAACCTTCGACGAGACACAGCCACGTAGTCAGCTTGTTTTTGAGTGTGCAGGTGACGAGGAACTTGGCGAGGAGATTTTTCAGGAGGAGGAGCATGAACATGGAGATGATGAAGACGGCGGTGTGGTGCCCGCGGCTGAGCATGTACCTACTACTTCGACTACGATGGTGAACGGGCCCTCTCCCACACCTACAACGACAAACCGAGATCAAGGCGAAGCTGCTGTTGAGGGGGAGGTAGCATCAAGGTGAGAACCTCCCCGGCGAGTTCAAGTGGATCACCCAGCTTCGAGAATCATCAGCGACATCAATGAACGCACTACACGGTCGAGGGTTCGAAACAATTCTCACTTCGCTCATGCTGCTTTTGTTGCTACTTTTGAGCCCAAAGACATTGGACGTGCGCTATCTGATCACAATTGGGTTAATTCGATGCATGAGGAGTTGGAGAACTTTGAGAGAAACCAAGTTTGGGAGTTGGTGGATCCTCCACCGGGGTGTCGATTGGGACAAAATGGGTGTGGAAAAATAAAGAGGGAGAGAAAGGAGAAGTGGTGAGAAACAAGTCGAGGTTGGTGGCGCAAGAGTATAGTCAGAAAGAGGGGATCTACTACGAGGAGACCTTTTCTCCCGTAGCCCGTTTGGAGGCGATTAGGATCCTTCTAGCCTTTTCCGTGGCTAAAGGGTTCAAATTGTACCAAATGGATGTGAAGAGTGCTTTCCGAAATGGTGTTTTGGAGGAAGTAGTGTATGTGAGGCAACCACCGGGGTTTGAGAGTGAGAAGTACCCCCACTGGGTGTACAAGTTGTGGAAGGCGCTGTATGGGCTGAAGCAGGCGCCTAGAGCTTGGTACGGTAGGTTGAGGGGGTTCCTGTTTGAGAGAGGTTTTGAGATGGGGAAGGTCGATCAGACCTTGTTTCTCCTCAGGCTGGGCAAGGATATCCTGATTGTGCAGGTATACGTGGATGATATTGTCTTTGGTGGCTCGTCTAACTCTTTGGTTGCAAGGTTTGCATAAGACATGAGCGGGGAATTTGAGATGAGCATGCTGGGTGAGTTGCAGTTCTTCCTCGGCCTCCAGATCAAGCAATCAAAGGAATGAACATTCGTGCACCAAGCCAAGTGCACCAAGGACATTGTGAGGAAGTTCAAGATGGAGGACTCCAAGGCCATGGCGACGCCTATGAGTACGACTACAGCTCTTGATGCAGACGAGGAAGGTGAGCATGTGGACCAGAAGGAGTACCGGAGCATGATCGGGTCACTCCTCTACTTGACGGCGACGAGGCCGGACATCCAATTCTCGGTATGTCTGTGTGCTCGTTTTCAAGCGTCTCCGAGGACTTCGCATCGGCAAGCAGTCAAGTGCATATTTAGGTATTTGCGACATACTCTCGACTTCGGCCTTTGGTACTCCGCGTCTTCTTCTTTGGCTCTTCATGGTTTTTCAGACGTGGATTTTGCCGGGTGTCGGTTGGATAGGAAGTCCACTTCTGGGACTTACCAGTTCTTGGGTTCTTCTTTGGTGTCTTGGTCTTCCCGCAAACAATCGAGCATTGCACAATCTACTACCGAAGCCGAATATGTTGCCGTAGTCAGTTGTTGCTCTCAGCTCCTTTGGATCACATATACCATGAGTGACTTTGGTGAGGAGTATACCCATGTCTCACTTCAATGTGATAGCACAAGTGCCATAAGTGTTGCAAAGAACCCAGTGCTCCATTCCAAAACCAAGCACATAGAAGTGAGGTATCACTTCCTGAGAGACAACGTAGAGAAAGGGAAAATCTCTTTGATCCATGTACCCACACATGACCAGCTAGCCAATATTTTCACCAAACCCCTAGATCAAGTAGTTTTCACTCGTTTGCGGGGGGAGCTTGGTGTTTGTTTGATTTCTTGAGTTGGTGTGTGGAAGCTCCTTTGTAGCATATGTATAACTTTCCATTTATGCTTTCTTGCATTTTGCATTGCATTTGTATCATGATGTATAGTCATCTTTGTATGATAGGTTGCATGCATTTTGTAGGAAAAGCTTCTCTTATATACATAGTTCACCATGTTGTGCTATATATGATCTTGTGAGCTAGTTTGGTATGATATGGCTTAGTGTGGCTTAGCTCTTGATGATCTTGGTTTACATCCATGGTTGATGGCTATGTTTTTGAAAAATGTCACATATATGCTCTCTTGTTAGTAAATGCCTTTATATGATCTTGACATGTTGTTGTGGCTTGGCTATGCTTAATTTGTGGTTGGATAGCTTATTTTGATCATATGGAGCCAAAGGCTCATTTGCCATCATGAATGTTTAGCCCCCATGCTTTATCTTGTGGAGGGGCATAAGTTCCTTTTTGTCACAAAGACATTTCATGTACCAAATATGAATCTGAAAAAGAAATGTAAATTGCTTGGAAAATGTGCTCCCATGTCATATGTGCTTAGTTTACTTGCTTTTGGGTGCTAAACCGTTGCATGTTGCTTACCAATGAGAAGTCTCATACATAGAAGTAAGCACATGGCTCGGTATGCTTTGACATGACATGAGGTGCTTGTGGGTGTTTATGATGTTCTTATGATTAGAATGGTTGTCCAAGTATGAAGTTTGTGTGGCTTTGCCATTTTGACATGTTTTGCTCATGTTTAGGACTTTGCTCATGCGAGGAAATTTTTCGCAAAAATGCTCAATTCTATCTTAGCTTCGTCCAATGGTTGTGAAACTTGGTGATCTTGTAGTTTTTGTCCATACGAAGCTATAGAGTATCTAACTTGCTCATTTGGAGGTGTGTAGCATGCTATGTTGAATTTTTTCTATTTGAGAAGCTCTAGGTTGAAATTTTTCTAATTTTGGCATGATTCGTGCATTGTCAACAAGGGGGAGAAGTTTGAGCATGTTTTGGCCTACTGAATGCATTTAGAGGGTTTTCAGGTGGTTTTGAGCTTTTTCTGGGCTCTGTTTGTCACCGGTCTGACCGGTCGTGGTCACCGGTCTGACCGGTCAGAGTGCTAGCCCTGTTCACATGTTGGGCCCCGGTCTGACCGGTGGTGTTGGCCGGTGCAGTGGTAAACAGCACAACCTTGTTCCTTCAGGTCCCTGGTTCGAACCCATGCCATGGAAAATTATTTTTGCAACATTTCGTGACCTATGCTTACACGTGGGACCCTAGAACTATTTATGACGACTTGGAACACTCTATTTTCAAAAAAATGCTCACATGTGGGACCCAACTGAATTTTATGACGACTTGGAACACTCTATTTTAAAATAATGCTTACATGTGGGACCAAAGTTGGTTTATGATGCCGCTGACATGGCTAAAATGCTTACATGTGGGACCCTGGAAAATTTTATGACGACTTGGAACACTCTATTTTTGAAAAAATGCTTACATGTGGGGCCCTACTGAATTTTATGACGACTTGCAACACTCTGTTTTTAAAATAATGCTTACATGTGGGACCGATGTTGGTTTATGACGTTTTTTCAGAGCTTATGGCATCACAAAACAGCATGGAACAGGGAACGCCCGGCTACAGTACCAACTGTAATGACGAAATTTTTTTTGTCACTAAATTTGCTTGGAAGTGAAATATTATGACGAGATCAGTCAGGAACGTCATAAATCAATGACGCTAAAATGTGGTTGCGTCACTAGTCAATGATTTTCTTGTAGTGAGTTCTCGTACTCTCTCCGGTAAGTCGCGTACAACCGAGCCTGAACCTGAGCTTTTTCAGTGTGAGCATTCTTCAACTGCTCCCAAATCCTACAAGCCAAGTCCTCTGTCTGAACCCGATCGAATTCGGGTTGACACAGAGCACGAAACAAGTAGTCGACTGCCTTGTTGTTGGCGTCGTGCATGTCCCTCGATCCCGGAGCAAGGAAGTTAATCGGATGAACATTAGTTGTGTTCACTGTAACGTCCCAAAGGATCTGACCCTTACTGTGGAGGAAAGCTGCCATCCGCCTCTGCCACATCTGGTAGTTTTTGCCATCGAAGTGCGGAGGACCCGATCCCCGTTCCGGGTACGCCATCCTTGGATCTTAGACAGGTTAGAATCACGAAGATCCGTAACCTACTCTGATACCACTTGAAGGACCGAACTGGCAACCAGAGAGGGGGGGAGTGAATGGGAGTCGATAAAAATTCTTCTCGAAGGAGATGGCTACTCCAACAAGATGAACACGGCTAACCAAGACACATCTCCGGCTCAACTACCCAAGTTGGCCAAGACCACGTAGCCACTGGAGTGCTACTGGTCTTAGGAACCAACAACCACCGAAACCTACTCGAGAACGTAGTGGAACAAGCAACTCGAGCAGCTACTGACCACACTGGTCAGACCGGTCACCTGCACCGGTCAGACCGGTCAAGGCCGGATCACCCGGACTAAGCCGCCGGATCACCCGACACCCTCTAGAGACAAACTGGGTCACCCTGGACCCTGAGCCGGGTCACCCGAGCAGGACTTGGCAATTTCCACAGAAAGCTCCTGCATCGGTCAGGCCGGTGCAGCTCACCGGTCAGACCGGTCTGAGCCTGGAAACCCCAATTCCAAGAAACCAACGTCCCGAGCTCCAGAACGCTTCAAACTCGAAACAGCAGCAAACCTAGAAACTAGGGAACTCACCAAGACGTTCACCCGACTGAAACCCAACAGGGGATTGGCACTGGTCAGACTGGTGGAAGGCACCGGTCAGACCAATCAAGCCCTGGGCTCTCGGGATGAACAGCAACCCGCGGGTCAACTCCTCCAAATCCAAATCCCGATCTCCCGATTCGCTCCACGGATTCGCACAAGACTTTGGGGATAGTAGGAGTACCTCATGGGCATTCCATAGCCACGATTTGATCCACCAAAACTTGCTAAATCAAGAGGAATCGAAGGATTTCCACCAAGAACGTCTCTAACCCTAGACCAAAGAAAACCCCAAAATTGAGCCCCTTTACTCACGGATTTGGGAGGGGAATCAAAGGGAAAAGAACCACGAAGGGTTCAAGCATACATCCCCCACCAAATCCCAAAGAGAAAGGTCTCAAAACCGCCACAAGAAAATCGCCAAGAAAAGGCTCCGAAAATCACCAAAAAGGAAAAATGGGAGAGACACAATCAAGCCTTGAGGAACCACGCCGAATCATCTATACATACCATGAAGGTTCATACAAGGTCTAGCTTGCCACCCAGTCATCCTTCCCTCTCTCAAGATCTCACCATGAACTCTCAAGCTAGTCCTAAAAATCCTAAGGAAAATAGGAAGGGAAAATAGCAAAAGCAAATGAGCTAGGGTTCCAAGAGATGGCTGCCATCCTCTCACCACTTGGGTTATATGGAGGCTAGCCGAAAGATAAAACTACCCCTATTACATAAAACTAAGATACACGCCCCCGAAGGGCCTTTTGGGAAACTTCATCGTAGCACCATCGGACGGATGCCCGGCGACCGGAAACTTGCTTAGCCTCGACGCAATCCTTGCGATCCCGACGCGTGTCCTCCGCTTCGAAGTCTCTGGAACACGTCGTCGCACACTGGTCGGACTGGTGTCCTCCATCGGTCAGACTGGTACCCACCGGTCAGACCGGTCCGGTGCTGCTGCCTCCGGTCTTCGGTCTTGGCTTTGTGGATCAACCAAGGAACCCAGCGGTTTTTCGGTGAACCACTGGAAACCCCGCGAACTCGGTGTAGCCTCCGCCAATCACCACTCATGACTCGGCTCCCACGTATTCCCGGCTTGACCTTGGTTTTGAGGCTCAACCAAGAAACCGTCCACGTCTTCATCTTGCCGTTCTTGCCACCATGCGGCCCGCACTTGACCCCGCTGGCCACCGGGTCCCTCGAGCCAAGCCTACTTGTCTTCTCCACACCTGGAGGCCTACCCGGCAATGGCCTTTCGTGCTTGCTCTTCACCTGTACCAACACCAGTCAAGCCGCAACCTGCACCTGCAATACTTAGCCAAGAGTCAGTCCACACAACGTTGCCAATCACTCATCACACAAGGAAGCTACCATCCACCGGTCCTTGAACCACACAGGCTCTCACAAACGATGCAACAAGACAGGTACATCTCCAAGATTGCAATTAACAAAAAAAATAAGTGAACGTCAATAAAATCACCTGGTAGCAAGTGGTTCGCATCTGCAGCATCGGTACTGCTAGCGCCTCCTACCTACCTACAGCACTCGGCTGCCCACCAGCACCTCCTCTGCAACCGGCACATGCACCACCCCCACAGTCATTCCTAGGCCCGCGATCCAGCACATAGCCAGATCAAAATGCCGTCGGACGGGGGAGGATGCCGGGCGGCTGTGGTCTTCCTGAAAGGGGAATAATCTAAGCAGCGAGATGGATCGAGCGTGGGGTGATGAGAAAATAGAAAGTTTTCCCACCAGAGAGATGGGTGGGGGTGGGATTCTAGAGCCTCACCTTGCTGGTGATTTGCGCCTGTGCCGCGGAAGGAAGCCTCACCTCTCTCTAGCCGGTGTGAATCGCGCTGCCGATGGATTGGAGAGGAGTTGCATAGGGTGGAGGGCACGGGCGGCTGGGGGTGGGAGTGGGCAGCTGGGGTGGGAGCTGGGAGGATTATAAGCTAGGGTTTCTTTGGGTCAATTCCTTTGGGCCTTGCCAGCTGGACTGCTATTGGGCTGAATCTGTGTTAGCTTGGTTCCTCTAGGTTTCTCTGGTTAAAGAACCGAACCGAAGCAACTGAGGAAATTCAGTCTAAGAAACAGGAACCTAAGTTCTTCGGCAGGATGGGAGGGACTAGAAGCATCTAGGGTTAAGGTGTATTATTAGTTGGGCTAAATGGGCCGTAGTGGGCTGAATTATGAGAGCTTCGGTGTTATCTCGGTTCCCTCAGTAACTTGGAATTGAACCGAACTAACTGATTTACTTCGGTTCCTGAGAAACGAGAACCGAAGAGGAACCAAATTTCTCGGTTCCGGTTATTTCGGTTTCGATTCCCGGTCTTTCAGTATGGTTCTTGGTTCTCAGTTAATTTTTCCCAGCCATAGGTATAGCAGCTGGAGATGGGGTCCTCCTTGGGGCTGGTGTTGTGGAGGCGGCGGCTGGTGCTGTGGCCCCCCAAACCCTAGATCAGGTGACCAGTGGTGGAGGCAAGAGGCGGCAGATGGGAGGGGCCACCGGCTTCTAAGCGGCCGTGGGTGCTACCAGCGAGATGGCTTATGGTCGCGGGGGGGGGGTGACGATGAGGGCATCACGGGCGGAAGTAGGGAGGAGTGGATCAAGCTCTGTCGCTCTGAGACGACTGAGGGGAATGGAGGCGGTTTCAGGGAGCACCATTTTATAGATGGGCGAGAGATGTTCATCCTTGTACGAGATGTTAAGTACCACTTTGTTGAAATCATTTAAAAATTTTATGGTATGTTTATGGAGCCAAACTATGATGTTGTGTGCATCTATGCAAATTTCTAACCAAATTTACCTATTACTGTAATTATTTCAGGATTTACTAAATAATAAATGTTAAAATACCCTAACCTACATAATAAAATTCAAAAAACTTGGAGGAACACCTCCTGTTGCTGTAGAATTGTCGATAAAAAAGTTTTAATTGATTATGAGAAAGTGGTAATGCACATCCTCACAAAGTCATACATGGTGTCACACATGCCCCTATAGATGAGCGAGAGATGTTCATCCTTGTATGAGATGTTTAGTACCACTTTGTTGAAATCATTTAAAACTTTAGTGGTATGTTTATGGAGCCAAACTATGATGTTGTGTGCATCTATGCAAATTTCTGTCCAAGTTTACCTATTACTGTAATTATTTCATGATTTACTAAACAATAAATGTTGAAATACCCTAACCTACATTAAAAAAATTCAAAAAACCTGGAGGGACACCTCCTTTTGTTGTATAAGTGTCGACAAAAAAGTTTTAATTGATTATGAGAAACTGGTGATGCACATCCTAACAAAGTCATACATGGTGTCACACATGCCCCTATAGATGAGCGAGAGATGTTCATCCTTGTATGAGATGTTTAGTACCACTTTGTTGAAATCATTTAAAACTTTAATGTGATGTTTATGGAGCCAAACTATGATGTGTGCATCTATGCAAATTTCTGACCAAATTTACCTATTACTGTAATTATATTTTGATTTACCAAAGAATAAATGTTAAAATACCTTAAGGTACATAAAAATTCAAAAAACTTGGAGAGATGTCCATCCTTGTGTGAGATGTTCATGTCTAAAAAGTAATTGTAGTAACATATAGGAAAAAAAGTAAACAACAAAAATAAAATTTTGAAACTAAAAAACAAATATTAAAAGAAAAGAATTGGGGACGCATATTAAAAATAAAAAATGCACCCACAGGATTTGAACCCTGGAGCTCAGGTTCGCATAATACTTACTCTACCATTGCGCTATCTAGGTGTGTTCAGGTTTGAATTTATATAACATATTAGTGAAGACTACAAAGTTATAAAGACACAAATATCTCGTGTTTTGCTTCAGTGTTCAATTAGCTTTGCCACCACTAGTCTCAGTGTGCAATAGTGCATTTATCATGTATATAGATATCATAAGTTTCTTTGGATTTTTTATGCATATACACATAAGATACACTATACATACAAAAAAGCTTTTTGCATCCTCAAGGTGGGACCGCATCACCACGTCCTCAAGGTGGGATCGGGTGACATTGCAATCGCGGTCGGTGACAATTTAAAGTTATTTTGGTTTTGTGGCATTGTGTCTATTGCAACCATTTTGGGCCTATTGCAACACTTTTCTGGTGTTGCATTTGACAAAAAAAACAATAATACTTTTAGGAAACTTTAGTACTTTGTTCTAAAATAACTAACTAAGACAAATTTTAATCTCAGATTAAATACGTGGTATAAGTAGCTTGATAGTGTAAAGGAAATAAAATAACATAATAGAGTACAAAATAAGTGGTGGTGTGGTGGTAGATGTGCTCAACTGTTAGCCCATCCATCTGGGTTCAAATCCTCGCTCCTACACATTTTTTCCATTTTGTGTCGTGGCTCCCGTGGCCGCGCATGGTTGGGGTGCGGCCGCGGCTGGCTGGACATTTTGTGTTGTGGTGCCCACGGCCACGCGTGGCTAGGCTGCGGCCGTCTGTGGCTGGGACACGACCAGGATGCGGCTGGCTGGGCGCAGCTGGGGCGTGGTCAGCCGTGGCCAGGGTGCGGCTACGGTGCGGCCGGCTGGGCTTGGCCGGTCATGGCTATGCAGGGCAAGCCAGCAGGTAGCAAAGGGTCTTGAGTTGCGATTATACCGGTACGTCTCTTCCTTTCTCTCTATTTTTTCCGTCTACAACTCGTATTCGTACGTGTACAGAGTAACGTCTACTAATATCACAAAAGGTGTTGTAGCTCAATGGTAAGGTAAATTGGTATGAGGTTGTTAGTTCGTAGTTCAAACGCATTATAAGCGTATTTTTTGCATTTTTTTGCGTCCTCAAGGTGGGACCGCATCACCACGTCCTCAAGGTGGGACCGAGCGACATGGAAATTTAAAGTTATTTTGGTTTCCTAGAATTGTGTCTATTGCAACCATTTTAGGCCTATTGCAACACTTTTCTCGTGTTGCATTAGACAAAAAAACAATAATACTTTTAGAAAACTTTACTTCTTTGTTTTTTAAATAACTAACTAATAGAATCATGTAAAATAACTTGTAGGGTTTTAATATCTATAAGGTATAGAAACATGAAAAATGCTTGAACGATGCTAGCTAACATTAACATTATAATGGTGTAGTGGTAAGTCATATACTAGTGTAGTATTGAGGTCCTTGGTTCAATTCTATACCATGGCACTTTTTCTATTTTGTCTCTAATGACAAATTTTTTTACCACCAATTCAAATTTCTTTCTCAAAATTAATAATTAGAATAAATTCTAAATTAAACATTAGCCAAGTTCTACTTTACTATGAGTTGTATTTTTTAATAATATATCATACACACTACATGGCTCAATCCAAATCAGAATCAGCCTCGGCTCCTAGTTCTCGTTGCAATAAGCATGTAACAGTTGCAACTCCAAAAAAGTGTTGCAATGGAGAACCACTTTTGCTTTGCCCTCCAGAGTTCTTGTTGCAATAAGCATATAACAATTGCTACACCAACAAAGCGTTGCAATTTAAAACCACTTTTGCTTCGCCCCCTAGAATCCTAGTTGCAATAAGTTGTAGCAGTTGCAACCCCAAAATAGCGTTGCAATTGAGAACCACATTTGCTTCAGCTATCAAAGTTCTCGTTGCAATAAGCGTGTAGCTATCGCAACCAAACAAACCCGTAGCAATAGTCACAACCAATTGCAACAAACGCAAATGTGCTTGCAATACTACCACACAATTGCAACCAAAATCAATTATACTGCAACCATTTTTCACCATTGCAATATTGTCCACCAAATGCAACAGAGCTTCACAACATCTTGAAAACCGTTGTATTAAAGGCACATATCCCTACCATTTTTTAGAATGGTTGCAATATAACCATCTCTAGCAACCAAATTTTCGGCGTTGCAATTCAGAGGCGTTGAATTTGATACAAAACCTTGTAGTGCCTGCATGGTTAGGAGCATATGCCCACCTAGATGGCTTACCCCATTTGGGGGACACTACACTAACATTCTCACAAGAAGAAATGGGTTGCCCCAGAATTTTCCCGTTTTCAGCAGAGGAAACCAAAGCAGCAAACTGAGCTAACTAGGTTTCAAGCATTTCGTTAAAACTCATATGGTTCGTAAGAGCAGAAGAAATACCATCAATTTCAATGTTGAGGCTCTCCAAAGTTTTATCATAGGTAGCTATCTTTTTATTAACATTCTCATTAACCTTATCTTGCCCATAAACGAGGTCTTTCAAGGACGGTTGGTTAGGATTGTAAGAATTACCTTGATTATCTCCTTGATAGTAAGGGCGTTGTTGATTCTACGTTTGGCCTCCTTGTTGTGGACGATAGCCATTGTTATTGCCGTTCATGTACATCACTTCCTCTTGGGTTTCAAGGCACTAATTCCCAGAATGTCCAGTGTTACCACAAACTTAGCAGGTCATGCGAGAGTCCATAGCATGAGTAGTGGTGATATCATCCAATCTCTTCAATATGAGATCCATTTTGGCAGTAAGCATATTTGCTTCCTTACAATATGTCTACCACTCTGACGTGGTTGGAGTCGATCATCGCTCCACCCTTTGTTGGAAACCATCTTCTCAATCAGAGCTTTTGCATTATCAATGGTAAGTGAGAAGAAAGCTCCTCCAGCAGCTGCATCAACATGTCCACGGGTTATTGGAGTCAACCCGTTGTTGAATTTTTGAAGGATAAGCCAATCTCAAATCCCATGGTGGGGATAGGCCAAGATGTATTGCTGAAACCTTTCCCAAGCCTCGAGCGGAGATTCTGATGCTGCTTGCTGAAAGCTTGAAATTCTCCCGCGAAGGGTATTGGTTTTACCCAACAGAAAATACTTCTCGAGGAACGCTGTAGAGCATTTATCCCATGTATCAATCTTCAGGTGGTTCGCATAGAACCTCTACTTCGTCTTCCCCAAGAGAGAGAAAGGAAACAGTCAAAGACGAATAATCAACTCCTCTGATGGTGAAGGTGCTACACAGCTGAAGGAACTATTGCAGATTAGCGCATGCGTCCTCATTGGCTTTGCCACAAAATGGGTTAGCGTGTACCATCGTAATAAGACCAACCTTGATCTTGAAATTTCCAGTCCCAGTGTTGACCTTAGGGCCTGTAAGTACCTGGTCAGTAGACGGGGCTGAGTAATCACGAAGAGTCTTCTTGACCATAGTGTTTGACGTGGATGGTACTAAGGAAGCTGGTCGACTTCCGAACGAGTACGAAGAGGAGAGTCAAAATGAATTCGAGGTTTCCTCACAAGTAACTTGGGGTCTTCAGTGAAATTTGGCAGTAAGTCGAAACCAGTCATACACCAATGAGAAGGCTGCCATGGCCACCACTTCTCATTCTCTGGACTCTCACATGACATGTGAAGTCTGTGGCAATACTGGGCACTCAGGGAATCATTGCCCTAAAACTCAGGAGGATATGTATATGAAAGGCAATAACAACGGGTGTCGTCCACAAGGAGGCCAAACGTGGAACCAGCAACACCCGTATTAGCAAGAAGGTAACCAAGATAATTCTTTCAATCATAATAAGCCTTTCTTGCAAGATCTGGTTTATGGGCAATCTAAGATCAATGATGGTGTTAATAAAAAAGATAGCTGCCTATAATAAAATGCTATAGAACCTTAACATTAAAATTGATGGTCTTTCTTTTGCTCTAAAGAACTAGCTGAGCTTTAATCAAATGTTTAAATTTCAGTTACCTCAGTTAGCTACTTTGGTTGAATGTGTGAAGCCATACTAATGATTTAGTGTAGAATGTGTGAAGCCACGCTAAAAAACTCGTCAGGGGGATATTGTTACTCCATTAATTGTTGCGATCCCCAAGATATCCTCACCCAATCCCAAGGGGCGAGCCGCAGTTGATGTAAAAAAGAAAAACCCTACCCTCCACGTCGAAATGTCGATCATTCGTTCAGCAAATGATGTCAAACTTGGACTGAGCTGGTTTGGTTGCTAAAGAGTGAAATGCATGCATGTTTAGTCCTTAAACCTGTTATCTATTATAAGTGTTATTACGTTACTGTTGGCATTTCTTACGTCATCGCTAGGGTTTGCTCTTAGCAACAGTGTCAGAAATGACTGGTGGATGGTTTTTGTGGAATCACCACTGGGGTGATTTTTTATTGTGAAAACATGTTGAGTGGGCGCCCTTAATGTTACTAGCTGGTACAAGACCCGATAATATTATCAAGAGACGAGCCTTATTTATGGGGTGAAGATGTATCTGCAAGCGTACAGATACATATTTATTAAACCAGTTGTAGCATTTCCCATGAGTATCCCCAAGGGTATCGTTATTTATATTTTACCAGGAGATGGACATATGAAAATGTGTGTGTATATATTTATATATATATGTGTGTGTGTGTGTTCATGTCGTCTGGATATATCGGGTACATGCCAATGACAATATGAATAAGTAAAGCGCACCAAAGCATAATGCAGGGGTAAGTAATGAATAAGATATTATATATATATGGGTAAGTGACACACACAACCATCATCTCAAATAAAGAATATATCTAAGGTCAGTAGGAGCAGATGGAGCAGACACTAGAGTCGTCCTTAGATCCCTATATACTAGCAAAGCATACATCATATGGTTAGTCTAGGTCTATCCTATTGCACCGAGGTGAATACCATCCTTGGTCTGCCATGAGAGATATCTTTACGAACTCCGACAACCATAAACTCACGTGGGGCAATACGAGGGATGTATGGGGCTGTCACGACCAGTACACCTACCCCTACATACCGTGGAATATGACCCTCTATTGTGGATCCTATGACACTTGAGCACCACGCCCACGGCTGTAATCACTACTGCTAGCCCCCCCGAAACCCGAGTCATGATGACCCACAGGTATAGAGCTAGAGCAAGCCAGAAGGCACACCCCACCGTTACAATAAGCATATTAAGGTATATAATAATATATTATAAGAATAACAATAAGCATATTAAGGTATATAATAATATGTTATAAGAATAGTAGAAATACCAAACTCTGTATAAATACGAAAGATACGAGTCGAGTACAAAGCCATACCGTAGGCGGAGGTTGAAGCCAACCAACCCGAGGCGATCGCTCTGCGCTACTAGCGAGAAAGCTCTAAGCCTAAGCTCCACTACCTAGACTAAGGAATACAAATGAGAGAGAGAAAGGCTCTTGTGTGGTGTGTGCTGTGAAGAGGGTGAAGGCCTCCTTATATAGGGGTGCTAGAGGCGGCTCCCGGGGCTTCTTGGCGCAAACTCCACCGCCAACCGCCTTTGCATCGCGTGGGAAGCTTTGGCGCCAAAATTGGCCGGCAAAGGAGCTCGGGGCGGTTCGACAGGTAGTGGTTCGGCCGAACCAGGCCCAGGCCATTTCTTCACTACCTTTGGTTGGTGGGCCCCTCGGATGCAATAGTCGCCTTATCTTGTGGGCCCCGCTTGTATTGAGTTGTTTTGCTTTGGTTTTGTGCCCATTCTTGACCATGCCGGATCATCGAATGTCAGTATTCATGTAAGTTTTGTAGTTCTGCATGGTTCTCCCTGTTTCCACCTTCTCATCGAATTTTAGAGTACTTGTTTGTATATGAACCATCCATCCGACGAAATCTAACGGTGGAAGTACCAGGAAGTACTAGGAAGTTCTCACATGGAAGTACTAGGAAGTATTAATTTGGTGGGACTCACAACAAAATTTAATTATTGTTATTTTAATTCAAAAGGGTATATGAGTAATTTTCCCACCCAGTACGACTTGGTCGCACGATGCTCCTGCCGTTCGCCGTCGGTGCCCAACCCAGCGCGGCGTCAACGGCGACCTGCATCCTGATTCCGACGCGAGGCACCACGCGACGACGCGTCGCCGCAGGGTGCAGGCCTTGTTGTTGAGCCGCCCGGGCAGGCTGCGGCCCTCCGCGCGCAGGCACGGGAGGAGCCCCGACGGCCGCTGCGTCGCCGCAGGCCTTGGTGTCGAGCTGCCCGGGCAGGCTGCGTTCCTCCGCGCGCACGCACGGGAGGAGCCCCCGACGGCCATGGCGTCCCTCGGGACTAATGTCGATGACGGCACTGCGTACGCCCACGCGTCCATCTTGTTGCACGGGTGCAGCTCCAGCGTCCGCACCGTCGCTGCCGCATGTACGTGTACCAGTCCGTGGTGTTCTGCCTTGGTCCACGGAGCTCGTTCCGCAGACTCATGCCGATCTAGGCACGCCGGCAAAGATGGTGGCCATGCTTGCCGGCCCGTCGACCCAGATGTCGGGGTCGAAGTCCCCCTGTCGCCGAAGACTCCATTGCCGTCATCGTTGCTGCAGCACCACCCCGGATTGCTCACACGGTTGTCCAGAATCACCATCACGTCCTTCTCTCCCAAGGCGTTCACACCACAGCCTGCGCGTTGCATTGCGGTCGCTAGCCGTAGCTCCTATCAAGAATTGTAGGGTGGCTTTGGTTTTGCCTTGAGCGACTCCATGAGCGTGAGGTCGAGGAAGCCGGGTTGTTGACCTCGACGCTGCCGGCGGTCTCGGCGAGCGGGCGATGCTGTGCGCCAGGAGGGGCTGCCGCACGGTGAGTGACGACAGCGAGGCGTTGGTCGCCAACGTGATGGGGTGCGTGATGTGAGCCGGACCCAGTTGAACCCCTGCGACACGACCATCCCGGCGATCGCGCGGGCTGCCTCCCGAGCCCCTCAATCACCACAGGCTTCAGGTGGGACAGCCAGTTCACGCAGGCGAGCTTCACACAGTGCCCCGGCTGGTCCACGATCCACCGCGATGATGTCGATCGGCATCATCATGGTCGTCGCGCGCTCGCGGTGCCCGGCGTCGAGGACGAGGACGAGTGGAGGCACAGAGTTGCACGACGAGATCCCGATCTCATGGTGGCCGCGCCTCGCTGACCTGACGCTCAAGGCCTGCGGTGACCTGACCCAAGTTCTTCGTCCTCAGTGCACGACTCCGTAGGCTGGCGCTGCTGTGTTGCCACGAGCTCGCCGTCGCCATTTGTTGCGCAAATGGGGTGCGATGTCGCCATGAGAGAGAGCGGATTCAGAGAGATTACCATAAAGTCCTTTCTTTAATTAATTTATTTTCTTAATTAATTAAGTGGTGGGAAAATAAAAACACATGGTACTTCTTGGTACTTCCCGATACTACTTAAGTATACCGTAAAAAAAGCTCAAATACTTATTGACAGAAGCTAGATAATATGTTAGCCAGATAATATGTTAGCCAGAGATGCTAGTTTCCTCTTTATTCGAGTAGTGTTGACGGTTTAATATATGCTCTAAAGACCGTCAACAGTTACCTCTTCATTCTAAATTTATAATCAGATTTGCTAGACAGTAAACGCTTGAGATTTGAGTTTCTCTCAATCACATTTTTCAGAGTCATCAGATCTTCAATGAAGGGTACTGATTGCTTTGTATATTAATTGTTTGTTTCGGGTCCGCCACCCGCACCCGCACCCGTAAACCCGCAAACCAGGACCCGCGACATTTTTCTCATTTCTCACCGTCACCTGCTTGCCTCACCAGAAGCTTCTCCTCATTTCTTCTCCTCCTTCCTCGTGGCTGGTGTGTGGAGGGCGGTGGTGGGGAAGATGATTTCATAGAGGTTGCAGTGGGGATGGGGGTAGCGGAGTGCGGCGAAGGCCTCTCCGGCGGGCTGCAGGCCTCTCTCGGCGATGTTTTCGCGGCGGGCGCTGTCCGTGGATCTTCCCCCCTGGGGCGGAGGAGGCAGGTGCTGAGGAAGGCGACTCAACGAGCTTTTTGCGGTGAGGGGAGGTGATCGACGTTTTGTTCTCCGGCGATCTCCTGTCCTCTCCCGGTGTTTTTTGCGGCGGAGATCCCCGTCGTCGATCTGATAGGGTTTGATCTCGTCAGACCTTCCATTTTCGCCCCCCCCCCGTTTAATCGATTCATATGCACGCGTTCTTTTGATTCTCTCCCGAAATAATTGTCTAATCGTTCTTCTTTTTGTGCCTGCAGGGAGCTTCTTCCTCTTTGGATTGGGTTTCTTCTTTTGGATTGGGCCTGAGAGGTCTCAGGGTGAGTTTTTTTGTTTCACATTCAGATTTATCCACGTGGTAGCTGTTGGGTTTTTTTTCATTGGTGTGACAATAGAGTTGATTATGAAGCTTACTATGAAGTCCATTTTGAGATGTAATTTTAGTATGGCAATATGCCGTTTTTATTTTTTTCCCCAATAAAACTGTGATGTGATCTGCTCTGAATGCTTCACCTTTTTTGATCACCAGATCTGTGAGGTGATGTCTTAATGCATTTGTGCCAGTTAACTATGATTATCAGAATTTTTCTATTTTTCCATAGGGTAATGTGTCTGCAGCAATCCTTTTAACATCTGCGTCTGTGCCATTCAATCCTCTGTCCAGATGAGTTGTTTAGAGCAGATGGAGGAATCAATAGTTGTGCAAACCTATAGCAACGTTACGGATTTAGGTGGTGGAGATATAGAAACTGTCCTGTTATATTAATGTATAGAACTTCTTTTCAGTAAAACACATGAGAAATATTTCTGCACCATTTTTTATAATGAATGACACCACTAATAGAGCTCATATTTAAACCTGGAATTATATTACCACTCAATTTATTTGTGTGTTGAACGACAGCAAACAGAGAAGTTTCTCCTTTTTGTCCATAAATATATGTCATTTTTTTAGGCCTGGTTTATTATTGAGTGTGATTTTTATGATTCCGAGGAGAATGTACATTCTGGTTCTGTATTTTCTAAAATTTCTATATGATTTAATTTTGAATTTAAGGTGAAGATTTTGTTTCTGGATCATTTCTTTTGCTGAAAGGAGGGTTGCTGTCAGTTGGCTGCCGCTTTTTCGCCTTTCTGTATTCCAGGGACTTGCAGATGTCATTTTCCTCTTCTTTCTTTATTTTTCAGTTCTGATCACTTCTTGTGGCTGATATAAGTAGATACATGTCTCAAGTGTAATATAAGTAGATGTAATTTTTTTTGTGACCTATTTCTTCAATGCTATGTCGGACTTTCTATTTTTATTCGCATGTAGTACTGAAATCATATAGGTTGTCTGAACATGTAGCTTTCCTTTTGCTGTAGCATATTTTGCACACATATCTTTATGTCCAAGATTTTTCTATAGCTAATTATATGCACACACTTTCTCGAGGTGAGTTTCTTTCAAGTTGTGGTATAATAGAGAATGCTTGTGTTGCACTGTCCCTCACCTTATCTTGTGTCAGGAACACCATTTTGTCACTCACATTATCTTTTTGTGAAATTACCTTAGCTTGTGTCAGGAACACCATTTTGTCACTCACATTATATTTTGCGAAATCATTAATGTCACTCACATTAGCCTAATTATATATTTTTGTGTTAGCCATATATGATTTGATGAAGCCTGATCCCTCCATCCTAAAATTCCTTGCTTGTTGTCCATTCACTAGTGTCTTAATAGTGACTTAGTTTTGTGGATTGTTAGGTTTTGATTTTGTGGATTATGCCCAATTTTTATATGATTTGTGTTAGGGCACCTGGTTGATATGTGGAGGGGGAGAGAGAAGAGAGGGGTGAACTCATATGTATTTTGAAGTGTATTGTGTATCACTGTCAAACCTAAATTTTTTCGTATGAACATTTTTGGTGCTTCCTTTCTTTTCATTTTTTACCAACCCACTAGAACTGTGGGCTCCACTTACTCTTTTCTGTTTTCATCAGCTGTATGGTGTCAAAATTCTCTATACTTATTAAGACATATATAAAAAAAATGTGTTGTTGGAATGTAAGTTGATTGCTCATCTTCAAGATGTTTGGCAATGTTATTGATGAATGTTTAAGCGATTGACTTATCTGCGACGGATTCAAATTCAATTTTTTTTAATGCATGCTTAGGTATATCAGATATGCTTTTTTCACCCCCAATCAACTGCTTTCTTGGCACATGACATTGGAACCATATATGAAATTATTGAATTCACATAGGATGGATTATCCATACATTCAGCATCATAAGAAGTGAATATTTCGGGTTTTTTAATGGAGAACGCAACTTGCCACATAATCTATCATATAAGTATTTAGAATATTTTATATGAGACTGGAAGGTACATCTCCAACCTTTTTCCTTTGATTAAATCTTATGAACTTTTTCTTGTACCTGCAGCAATCTTATTCGAGGGGTTTTTGAATAGAAATTTTTTGGGGGTAAGTATGTCTCCTTGGTGTTCTCTTTTTCGTGTCTATCATGTCACATTTGCTTTTGATTTGTAGATTATGGTTTAACATACTGCGCGTGTGTGTTTGCCTGGTGTGCTCTGCATATGATAAATGCTTCAACTTTTATGTGATAAATTATTGCTCCATATGCTTATCAGGAAGCTTTGCTTTCTTTCGCTGTTTTTTTATGTAATGGGTAGAAATAAACTTCTCAGCACATGTCATAGGGTAATTGCTAAACATGATTATAAGCTTTTGCTAGATATACTTTTTAGCTTGCTAGATTTGAGGAGCATTTAGCAAAATGGCACAATAGCTGCCTAGCAAATGGTTGCGGTCCTTTATGTTTGTCTCAAGCGCCGTGTGGAATTAAGCATATGGTTTGGCATTGTCTGCTGATGGAGGGCACCTTTTTCCAAATCAAATGGGTGCAGTCCTCTCTGTTTGTCTCATGCGCCTTGTGGAATTAAGTTGTAGACTGTAGTAGCTAGGTACTGCTACTGCCAATGGGCAAACACCCAATCTTGTTTCTCATGTAATTATTTTTGTGTTGAATGGAAATTTCATATACGAAGTTTTTTGGATTAGTCATTCATATATGAATAGAAACTGCAGATATGTAACTATGTTACAGTCTGCAGCTAGGTTTAGGAAATGGTCCTTATTGTGCCAATTTTTTGAATTATTGAATGAGATTTGAGCGGTGCAGGTTTTTTTCGTGTCCCCTCAAGGACAGCGTCGCCGACGCGGCTCTCCGTGAACAGGGCTTCCTATCAAGGCGGTGGTGTATTTCTTGTCGAGACCACTCGGTAGGACGTAGGCCTCATTTCTCTTTTAGCTGATGTCTGTTGGCTATAGATCAAGGCAAGCTGCTCTAGGTAGCTACAACCTACTATTTAGGATCGAACATCGGAGCGAGCTGCAGAGCCGTTGCTTAGCTTGTTGGTCATTGTACGCACCTTTATTTATTTATTTTTACATAGCTGTCTGATTTGGTTGCTTGGATGTCAAACACCAGTGGTATTTTGTTCCTGTTTGATCCCATAATGTTGTTTTTTTCCTGCTTTTTCCGGTGTGCATTATCATTGGACCTGATGGAGTGTGATTTTTTTATAATTCGTGATTTCTGGATTAGGTTCGAATATGAATATTTTTAGCTTGCAGCGTGTCTCCCTACCAAGTTGTTTCAGTTTTTTAATAAGGCGTGTTAATTTTGCATGGGCATTAGAATTTAATTAATTAGTCTCCACTTATCCTTCTCATTTTGAATGGTTATTGCAACTATCTGTAGTGCAAGATATGTCTCCTTTGATGGATTCCTCATGCAGTTTGCGGGGACAACAAATTTAACATGCAGTATCCATGTGTTGCTACATTCTCTGTTAATCTAAAATTTTAAAGTATACAATGTTGTGTTGTTCAGTTTGTGTGGACAGCAAATTGGTCATGTAAAATGGGTGTGTTTATGTTTGTTGTATTCCTTTTTGGATTCTTGTAGGTGAGCTAATCTATCAAACAAACTGAATGTTCTATACTTGGTTACTTGCTGCATCACACCATGTTGGCATTTTCTTATGTCTGTAAGAGTCCAATGTTCTTAACAAGTATGGTCGTTTTTGTGTGTATGAGTGAGGGAGATTGCATTTCTTGATTTGAGCATAGCGCCTAACTGCATATCGGAGTCTTAGCTATCTTTAGTTCCATCTTTCTAGGATTGTATCATCAATTAGTTCTTTGTTATGCTAACATTGTTTTTCTGCAAGTACCAATTTTTAACAGTGCATTAAAGCTACTAAAGCTTCTTGGTATATGCATGTTTTTTAATTTCAAACTGGAATATCAAAGTTGCTTTCCTAAAGTGGCATGTTTCACTAAATATATACATAGTGGAGATCAATTGCTTAGAAACCCACTACATTTTATTTAGAATAAACTGTAACATTATGTTTATTTTGAAGAGCTCATATGTGTAGAAATCCATTCTTTTAATAGTCACGCTACCCTTTATCTCAAAATTACATTGGCTTAGTATCTTTTTTTACAGTGATATTTAAGTGTAGTATTCCTTATCTGCAGTTTTTAAACAAGATAATTTATATATTTTTGTGTATTCCTTTTCTTTTTGGCAGTATATATATTTTTTGACTCTGGGTTGCTACCCTTTCTTTTCCCCTAAGGCTATTCTGAATGTATATCTCTGTACTTGACAGTAATTTCCAATTTTTTTTGAACATAGGTCATTTTAAAATATCCTACCCTCTCTTTTTTCTAACTATATTTAATTATTACCTACTGCTGGTAGGTTTCTTGGTTATTTTTCTTACTATAGCCATCTCTAAACTCTTGTTATGTGTTTACTAGGTTTATTAACTTCCCATCAAACTTATTCTCTATCACAATTATTGAGATGCAAAGAAATGACATTGTTAGGGCACTTGATACATACAAAAGGGTAACTAACCAGGTAAATTTCTGACCCTTTACTCTTTTTTAGGTTTTTCAGTGTTAGCATTTTTTTCTTCCTTCGACGTTTAATTCTTTCTAAATGTCTTGTTGATGAAAAGTACATTGTATGTTACATAAAAGTGCCTACAGTACATGATATGCAACCATTGATTAAGTTGTAAGTATTTTTCATAAATTTGACAGTACCTTTTTATGTATTAGTGTCAATATTTTATATGATGGAAATGAGTTTTTCCTTAAGCTGGCTATAACCAATAATTTAAAGTTACTTATCATAGCAAGCGATTTGTATCTAATAAGTCCTTTAGTGAAAAATAATAGACATGATCTTATTTATATTATACCCACCTATAGGGGGCATCAGATAGTTAATCTTGTGAAAATAGTGCCAAACCTATATCTCAGTTTTTATCGAACTTTCTATGAAAGGAACATGATTGAATGCACAGGTTGTAAACCTCTTTGCCAGATGTAAATATGTATTTGTGTGCAGATGTGTGTGTGCATTTTTTATGCATCTTCTTGGATCTTTTCTAGATATTTGTAAATGTTCCTGTTGAATGTATCTTTATTATCAGCTCGCATATTATGTAAATATGTGTAATTTTTTCCACAGATTTTTTGCAGTGTATTTTTTACAGTGTTCTTTTCTTTCAAATGCAACATCCGACAGTCCTCTTGGGAATTCTTTTCAAAATGAGCCTCTCCTCCATAGCATCCCAACTGTTTTTTACATGGAACAAACAAAAGGTTAGTCACAATCCTCCTGAGCTAGCAGATTTGTATTCCATTGTTACTAAAACAGCAAACCTCAAAAAACAAAAGCTTGTGACATTTGTTGGGATGCTCTTATTTGATCAAGCAGCAACTCTGTGTAACAACCTGTGTAACCAACAGAAATCCCACCACCCATGGCACACCCATCATCAAACACCTTGTTGCACTGCGTCACCCTGTATCTATCATGGAAAGTGAATCAACTTTAATTGTGTTCTCCATCATTTGTTTATTTTTCAATCCAGATTTTAGTCAACAACCATCAATGTAGAAACATAGACAAACGGAAAAAAACTATACCATGCCATCCATGCTAGAGCCAGAAATGTAGTCCCCATATTTTTGGTAGTCACCAAGCGGCATTGAATGTTTAGGGGAACTGACACTCCATCTTGCTTCATATGCAAAACTTTTCAAATATTACAGACCATACAAAAACAGTGTTGATCATTTCAAAACATGCAAATCTATGTGTTCAAACATACTACTATGTATTATAAGAACTAGATGATTCTTTTTTTAGGATTACTTGAGATTCATTTTTCTCAGTAGGCTAGGGATTTTCACCCAAGAGTAGCTAATTTTGTTCTCTTTTTATCTTATAATTGCAGCCAAGAGCTGTCAAATTTCTCATAATCAATAATAGTCAAATTTCTCAGGATAGCATTTTCAGCAAACAACAGTCAAGTTTCTCTCAGTCTTTTTATGTTTTTTCAGGTAGTTTTTGTCTCAATTAGTGCATGTTCCTAGCATGCATACTCCACCTCTAATATATACACATTTTTGTTTGATGCCCCCAGCAATTGTCTTTACATGCAGCACACTCACACATATTCACTTATTTTGAGATCAGGCAAAGGCATTCAGTTGAGATCAGACAGGGTGCTTAAAAAGAGAATTTAACTGTTGCATCAGTTTTTCATGTTGATTAGAGGGAGGCAAAGAAAGGAAGTAAGAGCTGAAATGTTTCTGCCACTCCAATTGCAGCAAACAACATTAAAATTTCTCAGAAATTTGCAGCTCATTTCATCTCTCTGTTACAGCTGCAGCCAATAACACTCAAATTTCCAAGGATAGCAGTAAAGAACAATCAAATTACTCGCATGCATTTTTTCAGGTAGTTTTTTCTCATCTAGATTTTTTGGTGAGAACAATCAATTTTTCCAGTCCCTAGATAATTTGCTAAATTTTTACCAGCAACAGACCCCTGATGTAGCGCACTCACACATACTTGCCTCGTTTTTCAGATCAAGCAAAGGTCATACCAATTGGATTGAAGTCATAGTAGGGATATTAAAGGTAATTTTGTCCACCCTCACGGGGTAGCACGATCTCAAAGAAGAATCACCTGGAGAGGCATCAGTCTTTTCACGTTAATTAGAGGGAAATGAAGCAAGATTACTGATCTGGGGATTCATCTACATCTCAACTGTTGCCTGAGGTGCACTCCAGGTCGCCTCAAGCCACTATCTCCATTTTTGGCTTTCTGACCGCTTCATCCATCTGATCGATCTCTCTTTTCTGTCTTTTTCTGTTTCTCTTGGTTTGTACCCAGATTCTTAACCCAACCGATCTCTGTTTTTCTTATTTTTTTTCTTGGTTTGCACCCAGAATCTACCCGTTATAAATGGGGAGAGTGTTTTTTGGCAAGTGCCAAAAACTTTTTCCCGCTAGAATTGTTTTTGGCCCGATTTCCCTGTAAATCCAATCAAATATTTTTTTCGCGGGCTGAAGAAAGGTTTTCCCGCTGGAGAAAAGGGTTTCCCTCTGGAAATAAGTTTGGGCTTTTTCTTTTTTTTTTAAGCCCATGTACTGTGCGTTTGTTTGGGCCACAAAAACCATACAGGTTGTCAAAAAAAAAGCGACCTTAGAGCATCTCCAAAAGACTGCTAAAAACCTTCCCAAAACATGTTTTAGGGAGAAAAAACGAAAAAAAGAGCTCCAACAGACTACGCAAAGCTTTCCCAAAATATTGGCGACGCGAAGACTTTCCCAAAATATTGGCGACGCGAAGACGGAGCCCTCCGACGCCCATATATTCGCGATCCCTCTGCTCCCCCAATTGCGTGCCATTCCCGTGCGACAGCTTGCCGCATGCTGCACGAAGCAACTAGGGGCAGCGGTTGAAGGACTGGAACGGCGAACCAGAGGGTAGAGTGAATGGGAGTCGATGAAAATTCTACTCAACAATTCGGCCTATGAACCCAATTTCAACTGGTCACCTCCGCAAGCTTCTCTTGCCAAGTCCACGTAGCCACTGGAGTGCTACTGAACCTAGGAGTAAGATCCAACCAACAGCAACACAAAACACGCAGCGGAAAACAACACGAAGCTGCTGCTGGCAACCAAAACCGGTCAGGTCGGTTTCTGAAACCGGTCAGACCGATTCTCTGGGACTTAGCCTCTCACAGACAGGGGAAACGGGTCAGGTCGGTTTGGCAAACCGGTCAGGCCGGTTTTGTCCAGGAAATCCCCAAAAGACCTTCGAGACCAAACTTGACTCAAAACACCTCAAGAACCCCTCAACCTTTGAACAAGAAAAGCCATAGCTTGAACGAGACTCTCCTGTTCAAAAACCTTCACGACAGCCCACTGGGGCTAAACCGGTCAGACCGGTTTGGGAAACCGGTCAGGCAGGTTTTGCCTGGACAGTCGGGAAGAACTCAGCCCGCGGGAAAAACCTAGCCTTCACCTCAAACGATCTCCTGATTCGTTCCACGGATTCAAGTGAGACTTTGGGGATAGCTGGGTACCTCGTGGGCTACATTTGGCTAGAAGCTCGGTCCCCAAAACCTACTCAATCAAGAGGAATCGGAAGTCAACCCTCAAGAACACCTTCCCATGAACTCCACCGAAAACCCCAAATTGAAGTCATTTCGGAGGGTTTGTTGGAGCAAGATCACCAAGTAAAGAGGCACAAGGTCCTCATACGTGACATCCAATAAGAATCCCTCAAAGAAACGCCCTCAAAACTTCCCCACGAAAATTCCAAGAAAAGGCTCCGAAAATCACCAGAAAGGGAAAATGGGAAGAACACAATCAAGCCTTGAGGAACCACGCCGAATCATCTATACATACCATGAAGGTTCATACAAGGTCTAGCTTCCGCCCGATCATCCTTCCCTCTCACAAGATCTCACCATGAAGCTCTCAAGCTAGTCCTAGAAATCCTAAGGAAAATCGGAAGGAAAATAGCAAAGGGAAAATGAGCTAGGGTTCCAAGAGATAGCTGCCATCCTCTCACCACCTGGGTTATATGGAGGCAAGCCGAAAGACTAAAATACCCCTAAGGCCTAAACTAGGATACACACCCACCAAGGGTACTTTGGGAAATTGTCTTCGTAACACCATCGGACGGATGCCCGGTGACCGCACTTCGCTTAGCCTCGACGCAAACCATGGGATCCCGACGCGTGTCCTCCGCTTCGAAGCTTCTGGCGCCCTGCGACCCCAAACCGGTCAGACCGGTTTCCCAAGCCGATTAGGCCGGTTTTGGCCTGACAGCCACGCCCGGTCTTCGGCCTCGGCTTTGTGGCTCAGTCGAGTAACCCGGTGGTTTTCTGGTGAACCACCGCAAACCCCGCGAACTTGATGTAGCCTCCTCCAATCACCACTCATGACTCGGCTCCCACGAAGTCCCGGCTCGACCTTGGTTTTGAGGCTCAACCAAGAAATCGTCCACCAACTTCATCTTGCTGTTCTTGCCACCATGCGGCCCGCACTTGACCCCGCTGGCCACCGGGTCCCTCGAACCAAGCCTACTTGTCTTCTCCACACCTGGAGGCTGTTGACGGATAAAACTCGTATCCACCTACGATCCGCAAGCGTACGGACCTACACCTTTTTCACCACGGGGATTCCCTAGGTTCTTATCAATCCGCTGAGCAAGGGGATTACAAGCGTTTGATCTAGCACTACTCACTAACTTAACCAAACCCTAATCTATGGTTAATCTAGAGAACTACTACGCTACACTAGAGAGAACGATTAAACCAACAAGATATGTAAAAGACACTTGCCCAAGGGTCTACGATACTTGAACATGCAACCGCTTAAGATATGAAAACCGATCTAATCTATCGGGGGTTGTGACCACGGTTTCGCCCTTTCCCTCCCCCCGTACTGTCACTACGCGGAGGTATTCGTGACTAGACCTATGATGGACACGGCGTATTGAATGGTTCCAAGGGAGCATTGAGATCTTTACTTCCCTACACGGCATGGTAGCTAACCTTAAACAATAAAGCCTCTTCAACACTAGATGATAGATAGATAACCATACAAAATAGCGATTACATCTCAAGATCGATTACAACCCATGGAAAAATGAGAATATTACCCCATCAAGGTGCTAGGCATAGCACCGTTGATCATGGTGACGCTTCCGATGGTGTCTTCCTTCTCCTCTGGGGGTGTCTTGGCAGGGCCTCGACGTCCTCCTCCACTTGTGGTTGCTTCCTTCGGGTAGAGCGATCCTCCTTGCGAATGATCTCCCTCCTCTACTCTCTCTCTAGCTTGTGGACGGCCTCTCGGGCGAATGACTTTCCCTTTGTGAATGGCGGTGCCTCCACGTACTTAGGGTTGACTCATCTTCACGCTCAAGAAACGGGGGGCCAAACCGACCCAGGAATGGGCCAGGCCGGCCGGCCTGGGCCGACCGGCTCAGGTCCATCCGGGCCCGGTTTGGTCGCCCCTTCGCACATGTGGGTCCTCTTGACATTTTGCACTTTGCCCCCTCCAATTGCACCATTTTGACGATGTCATCCTCGCGTCCAAGATGGAGGGTCTTCTCGCATGAAGTTCGGTCTTTTACGCTTCAATCCTCGGGGATGTTCCTTTGTAACACTTCGGTCCTTGCCACCTTTGCGAGTGATTTCATCATGCTCTTGAACACGAACGGAACTCCTCAATTGCTCCTTTGAACTTGTTGTGACTCCGTCCTTTATGTCCATGTTTTCCTAAAAAACATAACACTTCCAATTGCACATACAAAGATGAACTTGTTATATCATTAGTGTGTCTAGTGGCGGGTTAGTTTCATAATCAAATCCAAACCAAAGTGTAATGAACATGTTTGGTGTACCAAAATACACCGTCAACATCTCCCCCACGCTTAGATCTTGCTCGTCCTCGAGCAAGTACCCGTAAAAGAACTTTTCTCCAAGGTGTTGAAATCGTGCTCCGCTAATTCTTTCTTCACAAGTTAGTCAATCCTTTATTTTTAATATAATAAACATAAAGCAATGATCATCATACATAAACATGGGCGTTTAGAATTTTTAGCAAATCTAGATTTACCCCACAACTCACACCTTTCACTCGAGGTCCTCAATTCCAGCCATGCTTACTTCTTTGCTTCCATTGGAGGGTTTTCATGATTTTTCAAAAATAAATTCCTGCAACAATTATTAGACAAAAATCTTTCTCCAAGTTCTCACATGTCGCTCATATGAAGTGGCTATCCTAAACAATTCATAAACTGTCATCTCCCATAAGTCTATCATATATCATGTAAAGTGGAGCTATAGGTATGGCTAGTGCAATCAACACAAATATTGTCAAACTAAGAACTTCCTCTAGTGGTTGTTTACCTTTCAAAGCCAATGATCATGAGAATTAAAACCATAATGTGGGGATGTCAAGGATAAGAAGATATAGAATGGTGGACATGTGCAAGGGCAAAAGAAAACAAGACTACGAGGCACCGATGACCTCCTCGTTGTCGGATTGCACATGGTTGGAAAAAGAATGGAAGTTTCGTCTCTCAACAACAACGTGACATCCTTCCTTGCATTTTATTTAACCCTCACTTGATTCATTCATCTTCATATCTTTCTTGCCATTCCTCTTTCTTTCTTTTTCTTCTTTTTTTCTTTTTTATCTTTCTTTTTCTTTTCTTTTTCTTTTCTTTTCCATACACATATTTTTTTTCTTTACTTCTCTCTCTTGACACCTTTCCCTCTCTTTCAAAGCTCTTTACTCATCTCTTCTTGCATAAACACAATCTGAATTTAAAATAAAAACCATGCTAGAGACGAGACGAGACGAAACTTCGAACATAGGTTGTGTTCAAGGAATACGATGTACAAAAGAGATATTATGGTTTGGGTATGGAATTCGGCGATGCACGGGACTTTCGATGTGAGAGTCTCGTTACCGAATGCATGACGAGGCTAGCAATAAAAGATAAACACAAGGACATGATCATTGCTCGAAATTAAAACTTCCAAGAGAGAAGGATCCTAGCCCAACTCATTATGCTAACCGCACTTATGGTGGAGCGAAAATTAAATTGCCTTTGTATAAGATTTTTCTTAGTCTCTCAACTTGGAAAAAGAGAATTCGCTAACCTTTATTACAAGGGGTTTTCAATAATTTTCAGAATTAAACTCCTCCAATTTAAGCATCAAACTTAGCACAACCAAAACGAAGTTCTAGATCAAAGCATGATGCGGGTACTTTTAAAGGTAAAAACTCCACTAAGCACCACGGTAAACGTTTCAAACCAATCGCTTATGCTTATATATCAAAAACTAAAGACAAACATACAAGTAAAGAAAGAAAAGCATTGCAAGAGACAAAAATTCAAAAGACACTTTTTATTTGATTTTCTTGACTCGAACACTAAATTTAAGACACTTTAAACTTTGAAAAATTAAAAAGCACACCTAAAACTTTAAGACTCTCAAACTCTCGCGAAATCTAAACCAAACCGAACTAATCTTTAAAGCAAAAGGATCTAGCTAGCTAGCTCTCCCCCATGCTAAAACCATACGACGTCCTCGTCGTATCTTACAAAAAACCTAAGGGGGAAAACTCTATTTCCTAGTGGAACTTTCCACAGCTCTTGCACCACTTGTTCTTCATGTTGCCCACCATGCCAAACAACTTCCGCACGTTCCGATTCAGGAATTTGTAGTCGTCCTCGACCACTCGTTCCAAGTCCTCCATACGCTGCCTCATCGCCTCCATAGCCTGGAAACATTCATCGACCGATGCGTAGAGCTCCGAGATGGAGTGACGGCAAGCCGCACAACATAGCGGATGCATCCCGAAAGGGTCGACATCGCCAGGGTCGTCGCCGTCGTCGCCGTCGCCGCCGTCATCGGGATCTCCGCCGCCGTTAGGACCTTCGGGAGTCTTCTCCTTGGGCACCTCTTCCCAATAGAAGAGGTCGTTGTCCTCCCTTCCGGCGGCCGCCCACGAGCTTGGGCTGCGGTCATCAGAGTAGTCACTCCCCCCGTAATCTTTTGGCTCGGGCGACACCTCCTTGTAGTCTTTCCTCTTCATGCCTCGGATGCGCTCCGATCTACGGACGGGAGTAGAGACCCTCTCCTCCTTGACGTGGTGGCGAGATGCGATTGGCCCGGTCGGGACACGCCCTCCGCAACGGATGCGGGCGGTCCTCTTGATCTCCATTGATGGCTTGAGCTCGCATCGCTTCGCCTCCTCCAGCTTCAATGGCTTCTCGGCGCCTAGCTTGATCTCCACGCTCCTCGGGGACATCATGGCTGCTGCTTGGGTGCAAAAGGATGCGAATTGAGATGGATTCCCGAGCTCCAACCTCGTCCCTTTAAATAGTCCGGGAAGCAATGCCCTAGAACCCATCTTTTCCTTTTCTTGACTTCCCTAAAATTTTCTGACCGAACAAGGAAGTCGAAGACGCGCGTCCCAGAGGAAACCGGGGGCGAACCGCCACCCAGACCCTCTGGGCCGATCCGACCGGGCCGGCCGGCCTGCCCTGGTTCGCGGGCCGGTTCGGTCCGGTTTTTCGCGTGCCCCACTATTTTTGAATTTCTAGCCCATGTGAAAAAGATGGCCTGGTAAAACTTCGCGAGAAACTCTAGAAAAATAAAAGAATAGCTATTTACAAAATGCTCACCTTGTTTTACGTCCTAGGCTTGACGTTCGGGCTCATCCTCCATGATGAAAACATCAATGTGGTGAAGGGGCACAACGTCGGGTTCGTAATAAACCTTAAGTCGTTGACCATTCACCATGAATTGATCACCTTTCATATCCATGATGGTTACCGCTCCATTGGAGAGCACCGAATGAACAATGTGAGGTCCATCCCACTTGCTTTGCAATTTCCCCTTTACGAAGGTTTTAAACCTCGAATTATAGAGGAGGACCTTATCTCCTTTGAACTCTTTCTTCTTCAATCTTTTGTCATACCACCTCTTAATTCTCTCTTTGTATATGCTCGCATTTTCGTAAGCTTTTAACCTCATCTCCTCTAGCTCGCTTATTTGGATCCTCTGTTTTACCACCGCGGCGTCTAGATCGAGGTTCATCTCTTTAATTGCCCAATAGGCTTTATGTTCTAACTCAACCGGAAGGTGACAAGCTTTGCCATAAACAAATTGATAAGGGGTCATACCTATCGGTGTCTTAAACGCCGTTCGATATGCCCACAAAGCTCCATCTAACTTTTTTGACCAATCCTTGCCTCCCTTCTCTATAGTTTTGTTAAGGATGCTCTTTAATTGCCTATTCGATGTTTCCGCTTGTCCGTTGGTTTGTGGATGATAAGCCGTAGAGATTCTATGTTCAATCCCCAACTTGGACAAGCACTTCTTGAAGTTCTTCTCGGTGAAGTAAGTTCCTCCATCGCTTATCAAAATTCTCGGGGTACCAAAGCGAGGGAAAATCACACTCTTGATCATTGCAATGGATTCCTCCGTGGAAGCTTTACGACATGGCATGGCCTCTACCCACTTGGACACATAATCAACCATGACTAGGATATGCTCAAATCCGTGTGAGTTTTTGAAGGGCCCCATGAAGTCTATTCCCCAAACATTGAATAAATCGATTTGTAGGTTATATTTCAAAGGCATGGCATTCCTTTGAGAAATGTTTCCAGTTCTTGGCATTCGGGGCATGACGCAACATATCTTTTAGTATCTTCATGCATCTCCGGCCAAAAGAATCCGTTGGACCACAATTTTGCTTGGGTCCGAAAATGGCTATAGTGTCCACCGTACTCCGCCGAGTGGCACTTTCTCAAAATCTCTTGCCTCTCTTCTCTTGGCACACATCTTCTCATGACTCCATCATTCCCAAGTTTGAATAGATAAGGTGAATCCCAAAAATATTTTCGGCTTTCGGAGACTATCCTCCTTTGAGTGTTTTTATCTAAGTGATCGAGAGGCATCTTCCGAATTGCTCGAATGATATCAATCATCCAAGTATCTTTGTCGAGTATTCGGTAGAGGTGGTCATCTCTCATCTTGTCCTCTATGGGCTCTTTATCATCTTGTCCACGGTTCATCCTAGACAAATGATCGGTCACAATATTCTCCACCCCCTTTTTATCACGAATTTCAACATCGAACTCTTGGAGAAGAAGGATCCGACGAATCAACCTTGGTTTAGCATCCTTCTTAGCCAAAAGATACTTGATGGCCGCGTGATCGGTGTAAACAATGACCTTCGAGTTCACGATGTAAGATCTGAATTTTTCAAAGGCAAACACCACCGCTAGCAACTCCTTCTCCGTAGTGGCATAATTTAATTGCGCCTCATTAAGAGTTTTACTAGCGTAGTATATGGCATGAACTCGACCTTCCTTTCTTTGACCTAAAACCGCCCCTACGGCGTAGTCACTTCCATCACACATGATCTCGAAAGGTTGGCTCCAATCTGGAGGTTGAATAATGGGAGCACTCACCAAAGCACTTTTCAAGGTCCGGAATGCCGCTAAGCACTTCTCATCAAAGTCAAAAGCTACATCCTTTTGAAGGAGTTGTGTTAAAGGCTTAGTGATCTTTGAGAAGTCCTTAATAAATCTTCTATAGAATCCGGCATGGCCTAGAAAGCTCCTCAAGGACTTAACATCCGTTGGAGGTGGGAGTTGCTCAACCGTCTCCACTTTAGCTTTGTCCACTTCAATTCCTCTCTCGGATATAACATGTCCGAGCACTATGCCTTGCTTTACCATGAAGTGGCACTTTTCCCAATTTAGCACTAAGTCTACCTCCGCACACCTCGTGAGAACCTTATCTAAGTTTGCTAAGCAATCCACGAATGTTTTCCCATAAACGGAAAAATCATCCATGAATACCTCGACAATTTCTTTGATGAATTCCGAGAACACTGCCATCATGCAACGTTGAAAAGAGGCCGGAGCGTTGCATAGACCGAAGGGCATCCTTCTATATGCAAACGTTCCATAAGGGCAAGTAAATGTTGTCTTGTGTTGATCATCCGGGTGAATGAGAATTTGCATAAACCCTGAGTACCCATCGAGAAAGCAAAAATAAGCGTGGTTTGCTAATCTCTCGAGCATCTCGTCAATGAACGGTAAGGGGAAGTGATCTTTCTTCATCGCTTTGTTTAGCTTTCGATAATCGATACACATCCGCCATCCGGTCACAGTTCTTTGCGGTATTAACTCATTCTTCTCATTCTTCACCACGGTTAAGCCTCCTTTCTTCGACACACAATGTACCGGGCTCACCCACTTGCTATGCGGTACCGGGTAGATGATTCCGGTATCAAGTAGCTTGATTACCTCCTTCTTTACTACCTCTCGCATGGCATGGGTTAGCCTCCTTTGATGGTCCACTACGGGCTTACATTGGTCTTCCATAGGTATACGATGAGTGCAAAAGGCTAGGCTAAGTCCTTTGAGATCATTGATTGAATATCCAATCACCTTCCTATGCTTTTTCAATAAATTCAGCAACTTCTCATTTTCTTCGGGACTTAATTCGTCGCTCACGATGACTGGATAAGTCTTGTCTGGGCCCAAAAATTCGTACTTTAATCCTTTGGGCAAAGGTTTGAGATCCACCTCGGGCACTTGTGGCTCTTCGGGTTTAATGTCTCCTATGTCTTCGAATTTTTCTTCCTCCACGCTTCCATCTTGTGGTTCTAATCCCTTCGTTGCTTCCTCTAGTTCCTCGTCTTGTTGATCATTAGATTGATTCTCCATCGCACTTTGCAGCGGGTCTCTAAGGGTTTCAACAAAACAAAGACTACCTACCTCCTCTACTTCTTCATCTTCGGGAGGAAAAGGTGAAGGATGATTAGAAACGCGAAGAAAAATTATATGTGTACTTCTTTCCATTAAGATTTATTGTTACTTTGCCTTCTCCGGCATCCAACACGGCATCAACCAACTTAAGAAAAGGCCTACCTAGGATTATGTGATCATGATTACTATGTTAAGCATCTATAACAAAGAAATCGGTTGGTATGCACTTTTCAGAGATGATTACATTAATGTTGCAAGCAATACCTAGAGGTCTAATAGTTCTACCATCTCCCATAATTAACTTTGTTGAAGTTGGAGCTAAGTCTAGGTTGTGGTCTTGAACTTTATCGTAAACTTTGGAGGATAGGACACTTACTTGGGCTCCGATGTCGCATAAGGTTTTGCATTGAACTCCGTTGATCTTGCAACTCAAGTGTGGTGTCATCTTCTCCTCTTGGTCGGATCCTATTGCGTAAACTTCGGCGAGGCGAGCGTATGGCGATGCTTCGGGCTTGATCCCCATGATTCTTTTCACCTCGTCTATGTGTTCCGGATCCACTTCATCATCACTAAAGAGCTTTTGAAAGATCTCATCGGTGGTTTCAAGATCGTACGAATTCTCCGCTTGCTTTTCCGGTGGGAAATCCGCTTCCAATGCTCTCTCCATCCCCTTTTGGTTAGGGAACGGTCTTCTCTTGACGAATACTTCTCCGTAATAAATTGGAACCCAATCCATATGCTCGAACTCCCTTAATGGCTTCGCGCTTGACATACTCCTTTTGTTTGTTTCATTTGACTTGGCGAAGTCAACGCTTGGGGTAGTTCTTGTCTTGGTGTGTACTTCTTCAAGCTTTTCCGGGATTGGCTCGTCTTTCTTGTCTTCCGGGGTTGCTTCTTTAGAAATTTCAGCACATGTCTTCATCCTCGAATTGTGTTCCGGCTCTCCCGAAAGTCTGTTTCCCAATCTCTTCGCATGGCCGCCGCTTTGCTAATCTTTTGTAAAAGTTGAGCGGCTTCCGTGAGTGTTCTCCATGAGATCCCCACCTGCACACATTTGAACATGTTCCATGCAACTAGGGGTTAGGGAAAAGAAAAATGTATGCAAGAGTACGTCACCGGAGAAGCCGAGTCTTGGTCCTTGTTCAATCAACTCATTAAATCTATTCCAAGCTTGGTCTATCCCTTCCTCTTCTCCTTGCGTGAAGGTGATCACTTGCCTCCTTAGATGTTGAACCTTGCTTATTGGAAAAAACTTCTCGCAAAATTTCTTCGTCAACTTGTTCCAGTTGCCTTCAACTTCAAAAGACGCAAACGAGTACCACGTCTTTGCTTCACCGGCAAGTGAGTAGGGAAAGAGATTCCACTTGAACCATTCATCAGGAACTCCTTCTTGACGCACCGTGTTGCATAGCGTCGTGAAATGCCTTATGTGTCTATATGGGTTCTCTGTGTCCATCCCTTCAAACGGGGTTGCCGCCGCCATCTCGATGATCTTAGCTTTGATTTCATACTTGGTCGCTTCGAGCTTCGAATCCGACTCTTGTACCTTTATGTCTTCACACCGAGGACTAGCGTAATCCCTTAGCGATTTCTCTAGTTCTTTCACGGGGTGGTTGATGAACGCCATCTAGACAACAAGATAAAAACAAAAACAAAACAAAACAAAGTGGTTTTCTAGGTAATAGGGGTTAGATGTTAGCAATAAATGATAAACAAAATCTAAAACAAAATTAGATGCAAAACCAAACGATGTAAACTGGCTTACTCCCCGGCAACGGCGCCAGAAAAAGCGGCTTGTTGACGGATAAAACTCATATCCACCTACGATCCGCAAGCGTACGGACCTACACCTTTTTCACCACGGGGATTCCCTAGGTTCTTATCAATCCGCGGAGCAAGGGGATTACAAGCGTTTGATCTAGCACTACTCACTAACTTAACCAAACCCTAATCTATGGTTAATCTAGAGAACTACTACGCTACACTAGAGAGAACGATTAAACCAACAAGATATGTAAAAGACACTTGCCCAAGGGTCTACGATACTTGAACATGCAACCGCTTAAGATATGAAAACCGATCTAATCTATCGGGGGTTGTGACCACGGTTTCGCCCTTTCCCTCCCCCTGTACTGTCACTACGCGGAGGTATTCGTGACTAGACCTATGATGGACACAGCGTATTGAATGGTTCCAAGGGAGCATTGAGATCTTTACTTCCATACACGGCATGGTTGCTAACCTTAAACAATAAAGCCTCTTCAACACTAGATGATAGATAGATAACCATACAAAAGAGCGATTACATCTCAAGATCGATTACAACCCATGGACAAATGAGAAGATTACCCCATCAAGGTGCTAGGCATAGCACCTTTGATCATGGTGACGCTTCCGACGGTGTCTTCCTTCTCCTCCGGGGGTGTCTTGGCAGGGCCTCGACGTCCTTCTCCACTTGTGGTTGCTTCCTTCGAGTAGAGCGATCCTCCTTGCGAATGATCTCCCTCCTCTTCTCTCTCTCTAGCTTGTGGACGGCCTCTCGGGCGAATGGCTCTCCCTTTGCGAATGGCGGCGCCTCCACGTACTTAGGGTTGACTCATCTTCACGCTCAAGAAACGGGGGGCCGAACCGATTCTGGAATGGGCCAGGCCGGCCGGATCCGGGCCCGGTTCGGTCGCCACTTCGCACACGTGGGTCTTCTTGACATTTTGCAATTTGCCCCCTCCAATTGCACCATTTTGATGATGTCATCCTCGCGTCCAAGATGGCGGGTCTTCTCGCATGAAGTTCGGTCTTTTACGCTTCAATCCTCCGGGATGTTCCTTTGTAACACTTCGGTCTTTACCACCTTTGGGAGTGATTTCATCATGCTCTCGAACACGAACGGAACTACTCAATTGCTCCTTTGAACTTATTGTGACTCCGTCCTTTATGTCCATGTTTTCCTGCAAAAACATAACATTTCCAAATGCACATACAAAGATGAACTTGTTATATCATTAGTGTGCCTAGTGGCGGGTTAGTTTCATTATCAAATCCAAACCAAAGTGTAATGAACATGTTTGGTGTACCAAAATACACCGTCAATAGAGGCCTCACCGACAACGACCTTTCGCGCTTGTTCTTCACCTGCACCAACACCAGTCAAACCGCAACCTGCACCTGCAATACTTAGCCAAGAATCAGTCCACACAACGTTGTCAATCACTCATCACACCAGGAAGCGACCATCCACCGGTCCTCGAACCACACATGGTCCTCAAGCTCCCCCTTGATGAGTGCATTGACAACACACACATTTGGTAACCAAAGAGAAAAGGAAAAGAAAAGAAACGACTAAAAGAAACTCAAACAAGCGATCGAAAGCCAAACAAAGGCAAAGAGCAAGATCACTTGAAAGAGGAAAGACTCGGTCCCCTTAGGCAAGGGCAACAGCTCGACACAACCGAGTCAAAAACAAGCTCAAGCAAGGAGCACAAACCACCAAAGCATACAAGAGCTCCCCCTGCACATATGCATACTCCCCCTGAACATGTGCCAACACTGGGCACAAACCGGTCATAACGGTTCTCCAAACCGGTCAGGCCGGTTCCACCAAACCGGTCAGGCCGGTTCCCAAAACCGGTCAGACCGATTTAACTCGGCAGAAACACCCCCCCAAAAGCAAAGAATGCAAAAGAAAAGCACAAGCTCCCCCTTGACTGTTGGGATAGGTTCTAGGGATGCAATGCAACTTTTCTCAACCAACGTTTCTCCCCCTTGTTGCCAATGCATGAATCAAGGCTCGAATTTGGAAAAGATGCAACTAGAGCTTCTCAAATAGACAAAATTCATCATAAGATGCTACACATGATCAAATGAGCAAGTTAGATACTCTACATCATCGTATGAACGTCAACTACATGATCACCAAATTTCACAACCATTGGGTAAAGCTAAGATAGAATTGATCATTTTTGCGAAAAATTACCCTCTCATGAGCAAAGTCCTAAACATGAGCAAAACATGTCAAAATGGCAAAGCCACACAAACTTCATGCTAGGACAACCATTCTAAGCATAAGACCATCATAAACACCCACAAGCACCTCATGTCATGTCAAAGCCACCGAGCCATGTGCTTACTTCTAGATATGAGACTTCTCATTGGTAAGCAACATGCAACGGTTTAGCACCCAAAAGCAAGTAAATTAAGCACATATGACATGGGAGCACACTTTCCAAGCAATTTACATTTCATTTTCAGATTTATAATTGGTACCTGAAAAGTGTTTGCGACAAAAAGGAACTTATGCCCCTCCACAAGATGAAGCATGGGGGCTAAACATTCATGATGGCAAATGAGCCTTTGGCCCGATATGATCAAAATAAGTTATCCAACCACAAATTAAGCATACCCAAGCCAAAAAAACATGTCAAGATCATATAAAGGCATTTACTCACAAGAGAGCATACATATGACATTTTTGAAAAACATAGCCATCAACCATGGATATAAATCAAGATCATCAAGAGCTAAGCCACACTAAACCATATCATACCAAACTAGCTCACAAGATCATATAAAGCATACCATGGTGAACAATATATATAGGAGAAGCTTTTCCTACACAATGCATATTATACAAAATGGATGCAACCTAAGATACAAAGATGCCTATACATCATGTTACACATGGCATGCAAATGCAAGAATGCATAAAATGAAAGCTATACATATGCTACAAAGAAGCTCCCACACACCAACTCAAGAAATCAAACAAACACCAAGCTCCCCCCCGCAAACGAGTGAAAGTTGCTTGATTTAGGGGTTTGGTGAAAATATCAGCTAGCTGGTCATGTGTGGGTACATGGATCAAAGCGATTTTTCCTTTCTCTACGTTGTCTCTCAGGAAATGATACCTCACTTCTATGTGCTTGGTTTTGGAATGGAGGACTGGGTTCTTTGCAACGCTTATGGCACTTGTGCTATCACATTGAAGTGGGAAATGAGTATACTCCTCACCAAAGTCGCTCATGGTGTATGTGATCCAAAGGAGCTGAGAGCAACAACTAGCTGCGGCCACATACTCTGCCTCGGTAGTGGATTGAGCAACACTCGACTATTTGCGGGAAGACCAAGACACCAAAGAAGAACCCAAGAACTGGCAAGTCCCACAAGTGAACTTCCTATCCAACCGACACCCGGCAAAATCCGCATCTGAAAAACCATGAAGAGCCAAAGAAGAAGACGCGGAGTACCAAAGGTCGAAGTCGGGAGTGTGTCGCAAATACCTGAATATGCGCTTGACTGCTTGCCGATGCGAAGTCCTCGGAGACGATTGAAAACGAGCGCACAGACATACCGAGAATTGGATGTCTGGCCTCGTCGCCATCAAGTAGAGGAGTGGTGAGGACCTCGCAGGCGGGCCCCGTGGTGGCCCCTGCGCGCCCGGATCGAGCGACCACAGGGGCAGAGCTCGCCAGCGTGGCCGCCCCTAGGTCCGGCGGTCACAAGCGCGACACGCGGCGGCACCAGCGCGCCCGGATTGAGCGACCCTAGGGGCGGAGCTCGCCAGTGTGGCCACCTGCGGCTCTAGCGGCGGAGGTCGCAAGCGTGGCCCATAGCGGTCGTGAAGCTGTTTGGTGAAGCGAAAGCGTTGACGTGGAGCGCCGCTGCGAGGAGGTTCAGGTTGGCATGGAACATGTCATTGGCCGTGTAGGAGTTGTCGTCGCAGTTAGGTGGCAGGATCGCAACGGTCGGTGGCAGCGATAGGAGTTGTCATCGCAGCTGGGTGGCCTCTCCTCTCCTTCCCTGCTCCATCCGCCAGCGGCCAATGTCCACACTAAGATCCAAGAGCAGGTCAGGCGGGTGGGCGAAGGCGGAGCGTCCAAACGCACGGACAAATCCATGGGCCCCGCGCCACATTCCCGTCTCCCCTCTGTGTGCTTCTCTCCGGCGCCAGCGCCATCTTCCTCTCCTCTCTCTGCTGCCCCCGACGTCATCTCTCTCCTCTTTGCGATGGTGCAATGTAGCAACGGCCGGACGTGAGGTGGGGCCTTCACGCGCGCAGGGGTGGTGGGGGTGTGGGGGATGGGGGGCAACTATACATCGCAATGGCGACAAAAAATGAATCATCACGCCGTGCATGGGAGGGAGCAGACGTTTCTTCTCAAGCCCAATCGGACTCCTTCTTCCTAATCTAATTGGTCTGCTTTATCCTTCCTGGTACATTCATGCAAATAAGTTAAAATTGCTGACGTCATACACATGCAAGATGAATCGGAACTTTAAAAAAAATCTATAAATCATAAACCAAGTATCAAAATTAAATTTCAATTTCACCATTGGATTTCTGTTAACTTCAAAACAAGATCTCACTTAACTATATTTTGACAAACTTTTTTATTCATAGTTTTAATTAATGTTTATATTTTTTAGCTGCAATAACTATGGAACAAATTCTACAAAGAGGTAGAACAAAAAAATTTATATGTATGAGCAAATTATATGAACCAACAAACAAAATATATATTTGTTCATAGACTTAATCTTTTGTTCATTAGTTCATATAATTTGTTCGGACGTAATATTTTTTGTTCAACGGCCTTATTAAATTTGTTTCATAGGTATATGTTGCGCTGAAATTGCTGACGTCATCCCCATGCAAAACGATTTGAATCTTTTAAAAACTATAATCATAAATCGAGCATCAAAATTAAATTTTCATTGCACCATTGGATTTCTGCCACTAAAAACTTCAAAACAAGATCACACTTCACTATATTTTAGTGAACTTACTTTTTTATATTTTCAATTAAGCATATATGTTTCTATGTAACATATACATGTGGAACAAAAAACATAAATGTTCACTGTTGGGGAACAAATATTCATTGAGCGAGAATAAATATTCACTGAAGGAGAACAAATTTATTGAGGAGAACAAATATCCACAAAGGTCCAATAAATATAAAGAGAAGAGAAATTCTCATACCTATTGTAAAAATAATTCCAGCGCCGTTAGTGATGCATGTCCAGGAGCCGAAGACAAAGTGTCGCCTTTTTGGAAAGCAACGGTGGGCTTGATGATGACTTGAGCCATCAACTTCGCCAGTGGATCTTCGACGAGAGCCCCTACCTGGCGCGCCAGCTGTCGGTGTTTGTACCCGGCAACCTACCAAGGGGGTTACTGGAGGTAGAGAGTTGTGGTGGGGCTCGCCGATATCTGGAACTCGATGGTAAGACACTGGGCACACAATTGGACAGGTGCGGGCCGCAATGTGTGTAATAACCTACATCCTGTATTCAAGTGTTGTTTGGGGGTCCTGCCTCACCTTATATACTGTAGGAGGTAGGGTTACAAGTCGGTTTAGGGAGAAAGTACTAGTCAAGTACGACTAGGAGAAGCCTAAGGCGGTGTACATGATATGGTTTCCTAATCTAGTACTAGTCCCGAGTTGCCTTGTATTCCACGCCGTCCATGGCCCACAAGCTAGAGGAGTCCCGGTAGCCAGTCCTCTATACAGGCATGATCCACCTTGATGGTGGACCCAGGGATGTCCGTACCACTGAACAAGCGTCGGTGAAGTGGCCTCTAGCTCCTGGGCGAGGTGATGTTGGAAGGATCCAACGCCGTCTGCGATGCAAGTCCAGGAGCCTAAGACAAAAGTGTCGCCTTTTTGGAAAGTGACGGTGGGCTTGATGACGACTTGTGCCATCGAGTTCGCCAGTGGATCTTCGACGAGAGCCCGTACCTGGTGTGCCAGTTGTCGGTCTTTGTACCTGGCAACCTACCAAGGGAGTTACCCGAGGTAGAGAGTTGTGGTGGGGCTTGCCGAGATCTGGAACTCGATGGTGAGACATGAGGCACACAATTAGACAGGTCCAGGCCATAATGTGCGTAATACCCTACGTCCTATATGTTGTGTAGCTCTTGATTGATTGCGTAAGATTCAGGTATTTTTTTGGGGGGGGGGCTGCCTCACCTTATGTACTGCGGGAGGCAGGGTTACAAGTCGGTTTAGGGAGAAAGTACTGATCGAGTACGACTAGGAGAAGCCTAAGGTGGTGTACATGATAAGCTTTCCTAATCTAGTACTAGTCCCAAGTTGCCTTGTATTCCACAACGTCTTGCGCCCACAAGCTAGAGGAGTCCCGGTAGCCATTCTTGTATACAGGCATGATCCACCTTGATGGTGGACCCAGAAATATCCGTATGACAGGCAGTTCACTAACGGTCATGTGGTGACATACCTAGGTGCCTCGGCCAAAGTTTGCATAATAAATTGCTTGAAAGAGTTTTCCAAGATTTTCTAACTCAGAAATTATTTTTGGAAATTTTATTCGAAAGGGAAAATGGCTAGAAAAATCTGGCGTGCAAATGCGGGATTGGAAAAATTCAAATATGCATTTTAGAAAATTAAATAAAATTTTTTAAAAGGGAATTATGAGATAAATACCAATTTTACATTTTGGTAGCAAGGTCTCACCATTTTAAGTCCAATGAGCGAGTCTCTTCTCGGTCATTAATACCACTCGGCATCCCACTCTCGAGAAGTGGATGGTGATGCCTTCTTCACCTTCTGCCACACTTTCTTTGTTTTCTATGATTTTGCTGGTGTGGTCGGAGGTTGCTTGAATTGGGGTTGTTGCTCTGCCCACACCCCGAGCTGCTCAACATTGTTCTGCACTAGGTAGCATTGCTTTTCTTTTGCTTGAAAATTCAATATCATGTTCTTCTTGCTGATGTAGAAACAGATCGTTCTGGCTTCAACATTGATCCTTGCCTTCATCATAAAGGAATGGTCACCCAAGAATAAGAGGCATACCTCTGTCACCTTGCATATCAAGGACCACGAAATCCGCAAATATGTAAGAACTGTTGACCTTCACGAACTGGCTCTCAACTATCCCTTCCGGATGCCGGTTCGATGAGTCAGCGAGCTGAACTGTCATCAAGGTTGGAGAAAGAGCAGGATTTTTCAATTCCTTAAACATGGCCTTGGACATCAGGTTGACACTTGCGCCAAGGTCACAAAGAGCATTCTCGATCTCATGATAGTAAATTGTGCATGTGATTACAAGTTATCAGGGGTCTTTCCTGTGTAGTACTGTTGATTCTTCCCACAGATCTTAAATTTGATGTGGGCTTCCCTGCATGGTTAGGTGCATTTGTCCATCTAGATGGCTTACCCCATCTAGTGGACACAACACATACATTTTCACAAAGACGAGACAGGTTGCCCCGAGATCTTCTAGTTCTCAGCAGAAGGAACCAAAGTAGCTAACTGAGCTAACTGGGTTTCAAGCATTTTATTAAAGCTCAGTTGGTTCTTTAGAGCAGAAGAAAAACCCTCAATTTTAATGTTGTGGCTCTCCAAAGTTTTATCATAGGCAGCTATCTTTTTATTAACTTTCTTTTTGATCTTAGATTGCCCATTGTTGGGTATTTTAGCATCACAAGAATGAATCCGCAAGTGCATGGATACCATTGTAGCTTTCACCTCAGAGTATTCCAAGGGTATCGAATCCAAGGGAACGTGTGTGCACTAACTTCGTACTAGTCGGTCCAAGGACACACCAAGATAAGAGGCGGGGATAGAGAGGATTTCTGTAGATATCACTATAGATGAGATTAAAGGTCGACCTCTAGATATATAGAACTTGGCTTCGGGTACCTATAGCCCTGACTAAACAGGCGACTCTGGCACGTGGATCTATGCAGAACATAATTGTATGCTATATCCATGATGGAGGATCAACGAGGGCCGGAAGGGCTGCCAGCACCTACTGGACTGCCTCTACCGAACTTTAGGATAAGCCGAACGAATGATAACTGGTACTGTGTCACTACGTCCACGTTGTGGTTTCTGTTGTAGCTTACGAACTATGACACTCTGTACTAGCAGAACTACGACCACAAAAGTGAGCTGATCTCACTCAACTATAGGTACTACTAGCTTATACTAGAGGCATGCAAGAGGGCACTTATTCTCGTACTATGCTAACAACGTATATGAACGTCATGCAACAGACGAACATATAAACGCAGGATCTACGCATTAGCAAAGGAAAAGGTCTACTCATGCAACCAAGCATAAAGCTATTAGAAAAAAAAATCACAAACACCACTTATTCTAATCAAAGCATGCATGAATATCCATTTTATTCTAAATGATGAACAACGCCATCCGATCATGAATGTCACTCTAGTCTAAATAGAAAATGCATAAATACTCACTTTACTCTAATTGAAAAACATCATCTATAGAGGTACACACCCCTCACTCTCCCTCTATAATCTAAGCACAAACTAGGAGAGGCATCTCCTTTGACGGGAAGCACTCATCCTACACTACAAGAAAAACGCCGATTAGTGACGCAAAAAAAGGCCGTCTAAACCGCGATTAATGACGCCGGTTGTTACGAAAACGCTCCTTCATTAATCGAGCATCACAAACCGTGATTAATGACGAGACCTTATTTCCCGGTGTCATGAGTTTAATGAAGCGTGGAAATTCGTCTATACAATGTGTCACAACTTCGTTCCTACAGCTTTGCCACGCTGGACGGAATCTGATGTGGCATCCGATGTGGCATGCCAATTGTGACAAATCGTATGCGTCATAAAAAGAATTTGGCCTGTTTGTAGCTGGGTTGAGCCCAAAACTATTCCTGTAGGCTGGCATTGTTCATATAGCCCCAAAAAATTTTGTTGGGCCCAATTGTAGCTTTTTCAGATGAAATTTGATTAGGGTGGGCCCATTTTGGTTGGGTCGAGTCCAACAAGTGCGCACATTATTGCGGCCTTCTGTGTCACGTTAATTTGAAAAAATTGACTTTTGGCCCAATTAAAAGTGGGCTAAGCCCACTGAAGGACAATATAAAATTAACTAATCATGCATCAGTATTAATGAATTTCATTTCAATTCTGATCCTTTTTTTGAATAATTCTGATCTGGTTGGCAAAATAGTAATCAGCACATATTTCTTTGTACAATAAAGCAAACTGTTGTTTATTATCAAGCACGACCATATTGTTCATCACATATCACAAACTATTACAAGATAACAGTATCACAAGGAACATTGATTAACAAAGCTAAATCCAGTTCATAATCACAAGAGAAAGTGGAGATTTGATCTAATGATCTTAACCTCTTCATCTTTTAATGCTAAGCAGTAGACGAAGGAGGTCTTCACCGTCTTCGGTTAGCTTCTGCAACCTCTTAATCTCAGCCGACTGCATTTTCAGAGTTGATTCTAATTCTTCGATCTTTTTCTTCAAGCTACATAACTATTTCTGGTGAGCAACAAACCATTGACGTAGTTGTACCCCATCCTGATTGGGAGCGTCAACTCGCTCTTCATCAACACTACTACATAAGGATTTGGTACCCATTCTTGAGTACTCGGCTGCCTCTGTTTTAATTCGTTCGGGTAGAAGCATCATTGACTTGGTAGCTTCTATCTAGCTTGTAATTGATTCGAACTAAGGAAACAAAGGTGTTAAGTTTGTTACCTTGGAGCAGATCTGAACAGGAGCGACTTCAGATGTTGACCCTTTGGCCCGCTGAAACAAGTACAAGAACAAGAGGTAAGGGTTGAGATCATTCACAATCGGAAACAAAGGTGTTAAGTTTGTTGCCTTGGAGCAGGTCTGAACAGGAGCGACTTCAGACGTTGACCCTTTTGCCCGCTGAAACAAGTACATGAACAGGAGGTAAGGGTTGAGATTATTCGCAATTGGAAACAAAGAAGGTGTTGAGTTTGTTACCTTGGAGCAGGTCTGAACAGGAGCGACTACAGATGTTGACCCTTTGGCCCGCTGAAACAAGTACAAAAACAAGAGATAAGGGTTGAGATCATTAGCAATCAGAAGCAATTTCATCTATGAAATTCAATACAGTACATGAACGATCACACCCAATCCTTCATCACCCAAGCATGCAACAAAAATATGGAACACCAAAGAACATGGGTAAGCAATATAATAATTTCATCCTTTAATTTCTACAAACCTCAAATAAGTTGACTTGGAACAATCTCTTGCAATAGGGAACCGAAGATCCTTAATCACCCAAGCATACCACAACAATATTCAAAGGCAAAGAGCATGGGGAAACAGTCCAATAATTTCATCTACAAATTTCTACAAACCTCAAATAAAATGACTTCGAACAAATTCTTGCGATAGGGTACAGTAGATCCACAATCACCCAAGCATGCAACAACAATATTCAAAGGCAAAGAGCATGGGGAAGCAGTCCAATAATTTCATCTACAAATTTTTACAAACCTCAAATAAAATGACTTCTAACAAACTCTTGCGATAGGGTACAGTAGATCCACAATCACCCAAACATGAAGGAATATTATAGAAAGCCAAAGAGCATGGGGAAGCAATCTAATTGAATCGATCAATGCAGGGAGGAGACCGCAGACCTGACGAATAGGACGGGAAGAAGGTGCCGAATGCCGTCTCAATTTAGCAGCCCGACCTTGCGCCTTCTGCACGATGTTCTGCGCAACTGTTGCAGATCTGGGGCCGCTAGGGTGAGCCTCGGGGGAGCCACGAAGCAACGAGTTTGAACCATCTTGCAGCTTCAATGACGTTGCCGAGGAAGGCCGCCGCTCATAGAAGAGGAAGGCCGCAGAGGAAGCCATCGTCGGTAGCTAGGCCTCCGTTGCTGCTTCCGCCGCAGATCTAGGTCTCTTCGGCGGTCGAGGAGAAGATCCCCTGATTTTGGAAAATTACCAGGAGGGACTTGGAGACCGGGTTTCCCTCTTTGTTTTATATACTAGGTGAATCTCACCTGCGCGTTGCTGCGGGAATTAAGAAAAAATGCAATGATCATAAGAGAGAATTTCGGCAACCTCACGCGTCTGATCATAAGAGAGAATTAAAAATGGATATATTTCATGATGTCAAATGAAAAAAGATCCGATCGTTATGTTTCTACTAGGACTATCTACGCTGCTATTCCTTTATATAATCCTCAATTCCCTGCGTGTTGCCGCGAGTATGTAGGAGAAATCTATGAGTTAGAATATTATTATCACCCTCCTATTCTTTTTCTTTCTTCTTTTTCCTTTTCCTTTTCCTTTTTTTCATTCTTTTTTATTTTTCACTTTACTCTATACCAACTACCATCGATGGGGCCTATTTGTCATTTTATCAAAATATATTCATATGAAATCTTGTTTTGAAGGATTTATTAAAAGGAATCCAATGGTGTAATCAGAATTTAATTTGGTTTTTTGATTTTTGAGTTATAACATTTTTTAGCTAGTTCAAACAAAGGGGCCCACCACTGGATGCCATGGTCTTAGTGGGGCTGTTGAGGTGGCATGCTTGCATGTTGAAAGAACTTCCTAGTGGGGAGCTCCTATATAGGAGTTATAGATATAAACGAGGAGGACCAGAAGGAGGAGCGGGGAATTCAAAATTTCAAGTCCCGCCTTTGTGGTCCAGAGCGGGAAACGAAAGACTTTGGATCATGGACCCAAACGTCAGTGACCCAAACGAATGACCGCTTGGGTGTCAGACCCAAACGTCAGTGACCTTACGCAGAGAGGCAAGTTGTTGACTGGGTTGTCCGTGCCACCATGGATCATGGAATGGACAAACACACAGGACTATACTCTACTTCATATTCACGTTAGATGGATGATCTGATTTTCGCATTACAAATGTACTCACTGCAACAAAATAACGTACCATTTCAACTATTTATTACATGACTACAAACACTTAAATAAAACATTAAAACTACAGGGGACCTTGGTAAAACCCTTCAGGTAATCTTCTACGGAGATTGTGCATAAATTCGGGATGATCAGTGCATACAACCGCCCAATCATATGTGAGTATTCCGTGAGGAAAGATTCGCTCTAAGAGAGACATGCACTTGTCCTGCAATTGTGTGCAGTTAGCCTGAATTGCCCATCATAGAAATGAAGTCACAGTTTCCTCGCTTGCCATGTCCCACATCTTTGACGCACAGTGCAGCTTCAACCTTTCGACTTGGTACATGTCGGCGATCGAGAGTAAATAAGGCCAGGCATTGGCAGGAATGTCCCATAAATCAGCCTCCTTTGAGAGTGATCTTTCACTAGCATATTTGATAAGGACCGAGAAGCCATCAGGGTGTGTGTCAATAATTGTAACGGGTGTGTGTCAATAATTGTAACAGTTTCAGAGCTAGACTCCACTCCTGGGCCGTAGAGCATTGCCTCCATCACACAAGATACTTTCGCCACATCGGCACATATCGCTCGTATCACCCGGCATTCCGCACCTACGTGGAACACAACTTCCACAGGGGCTTGGGCTGCAACGCTTTGGCATATGCTTCTTTACACTGATGGAGGAGGAACATCAATGCAGTTGTCCTCCTATACTGAAACAACACATGATATGTGTATGCGATCTTCACTGGATGTCACGCGCTCAATGTCATGATGCTCCACCAAACATTCAAATCCTCTTGCTTGTAGATCCCGATTCATGAACCAAACTTCTTTTGTAGCTTGAACTCGAAACGTATCATCTTCATCGTTTGGGTCTCCAGCCATCGCATGCAACAATACTCGCACCTACGTGGAAGCAGTCACAGGTTTGACAAACAATAACATAATGCGACCGTATCGCCATGTGTGAGTGTGTGTCTTCATAGCAGCAACGAGACACGTACCATTTGGGATTTGTGCAGAGGAACGAGGACGACGGCAATGCCATCTGGAACATCCATCCACTGATGATCATTCATACTTGTAGGATAGCAACGTAGTTTCCATTGACGGCCTCCCACCATGAATGTACTGGATTCCTTGAAGTTGCCCACGGTTCCTTCGGCTTTCGCTTCCTGGCTTGAGACTGAGAAGTCGACTTGCATGGAAGGAATCATTTTAGTGTCTAAAGCCATTAACACAAATGGCCTACATTGATCGTCTCGTGCCTAAAGTGTCTCTTATTATAGTGGGAGTGAATGTGTCGTTCCGAAACGTCCGTTCATGGACATCAGTTACCACCCGGAATGGACGCGTCCCTTCAGAGCGGGTGTGGCCACGTTTGGGTCATGAACTTCCTGGTTCTAGTCCTTAAGTGCGATTCACAATGATCCACACGTCCGTTCAGAGGGGGTGTGCTGCGTGTGCACACAAGTTCGTCGGTTAATGCCTGGTGCTAGTGCTTAACTGCAATTCTCAATGATCAACACGTGGATCAACTTGTGAGAGCGTGTCATTCCCAAACGCTCATTCGAGATGCCCTTCTGTGCTTATATGCATGTTAATATTACACAAACACACACACACACACAAAAAAAAACATATATTGCTATTCCAATTCCAGCTTATTCCGTTTTGGTCTTGTCGCGTCAACAAGGTCATCACGTTTATCAGTCTCCAAGGCCTGCGGGAATCATCAAGTGCGAATCCAGACCATTCATAGACCTTTACAGTCACGACTCACGCAGCGTACCTGATCTAGGAGGACTTGTCAAGTCATCCGGCACCCTGCGTGTTGCAACGCAAGGACCATCCGGTCCATCTGATTACAGCACCCAATCTTGTTCTCCAGATGCAATTGACACCTAAACCATTACATAAATAAATGGTAGAGAGTTGTCTCGTTGTTGATGCGGCATGAGCTGACGCAGTGAGACGGCCATTAGATGCAGCTGATGCGGCGTGATTTGTCCGCAGGACTTTCCTGTGCTCTACAGAGAGGAAAGTCCGGAAGTAAACACATACCTAGACACGTCGGGCTCATCCCGTGATACCCATCGTCCACACATGTAATCGATGCGCGCCACTGAAGATTCTGACCTAGATAGATTCCTATCACGCGTAGGCCTGACTATATTCCGAGCATCTCACATTTTCCTTAGTAACTTTAGCAATGCTACACCGAGCTCACGTGACCGCTGTAGTCCTCGATAAATAGGCGAGTGCAGCACAGCGTTCTTGAAAGGCAAGGCCAACACTCATCGGTTCCCCGTCTTGCATTTCTCTACTTTAGTGGGATACAAGGGTGAGATCATTTTGTTGGCTAATCATGTTTACTTTATGTATGCATGGTATCGAGATGGTCACATTGTTAGCTTATGTAGGGTTTGTTCTTCATTTGTGTATGTAGTACGTGGGGAATGACCGAGTAAGGAAGGGACGGAGCATGGAACTTGGAGGAGTCGGGGAAGGGGGAGCTTTCTGGCGCAATAGCACCTCACCACCACCCGGTTCAGCCGCTGCCATCGGCACCGCAGCAACACCCGGCCCCAATGGCACCTCCACTTCCGCTGGTATCGGCACCTCAGTAGCACCCGACCCCAATGGCACCTCCACTTCCGTTGGCATCGGCACCTCAGCAACACCCGAGGGTGATGCCACCTCCAGTTCAGCTGCTGACAATGGTAGCTCAGGATCAGCTGAACCTCATGGCACCACCTTTTCGCCCACGGCCCAGGCCGCCACGTCTGCTATTGCCTGTTGAAATGCCACCCCCGCGGCCAGTGCTCATTGAACAAGATGAAACGCATGACCTGAAATGGTCTGTGTTGCTTTGGCTTCAGCAGGCGGGCCCGCCTGTGCTTATCACGAAGCAATGTTGGTGTGCCCTTTTTGCCAAAGGGGTCACAGGCAATGGACCATTTGTGACTTGCTGTTACACGCGCATAACATCGCCGTTTCGCCTGCCTGGGTTTGGGATACAAGGGCGAGGCATCGCGCTTTGGAGGAGTATCTGATCCAGGAGCCACGTTTTGCTGCACTCCGTGCAGCGGCTGGATTTCCATGAGCCCGTGATGGTAGTAGTATGTGGTGATGGTAGTAGTATGAGCCGTGATGGTAGATGCTACTAGTATGTCGTTCAGAGTATGTCGTTGTAGTTCCAACTATGGTGGATCAATCCATCCTCATGTGTAATCAATGCGTATGCATGCATTTGTGTCATTTGTATTTGGATTGTGTTCTTTCTAATAAAAATGGTAATGTGTGTGCACTCCCTCGGTATAAATTCGTTGTATATGGAAAGTCCATTCCACTAATTTCTTAAATACCGGATGAACACAAGACGAAAGTTCGGTTTGTAGTTTTCAGTCGGACCGGATTAAACTGTCACTGCTACGCAATGAGAAAACCAACATCTTACAAGGAAAAAATAGTAGTAGTAGTATTCAATCAGACCAGACTTCTACTTCTACTTCTACTTCTACTTCTTCTACTCCTACTTCTACTAGTAGGAGTTACCACTAATCCACTAATCAAGGCGCCGCTTCTTTGTCGATGGTGCACCCGGCGCCTTGTTGCTGTTGCTCACGGATGAGGATGTCGCTCTGTTGCCACCGCCCGTGGAAGATGGTGGCGGACCTCCCAGGGCGCCGCCCGCGGATGAGGCCGTCCCTCCGATGTTGCCGCCAGAGGATGATGTCGCCGCTCCATGGCGGCCGGTCGAGCATGGCCTTGGCGCCGCTCCATGGCGGATGATGACGGCCGGTCGATGATGGCCTCTGCTCGGCGAGGGTGGCAGAGATCGACTGCCGCCGACCGATGATGATGAGAGAGGATGACGGCACTTGGAGACGACAGTTTCCCGGCGAGTGGCGGTGCTTCCGCGCCCCTGACACCTGGCACCTCTTGCTGACTTGCGAGGGTTGCGATGTTTCAGAGGCACATGATCTTGGATTTCATTATGTTCCACAAACTCCGAATCATCAGAGGATGTGTCAACCACCACCCGAATGGGCCTCCGCTCTACCCCCTCTTCATCAGACCACTGGAGATCCTCCCTTTCATTAGAAGAGGAGGAGGATGTGGCTTGCACCCCACCTCTAGGAGACAATGGCTCCATGGGGAGAGGAAGAGAGCGCTGTGCGAGGATGGGGTTTTTTGTTGGTTGCAAGAGTTGGGAGAGGAAGAGGGTTCTGTGCGAGAATGGGGTTTTTTGTTGGTTGCAAGAGTGGGGAGAGGAAGAGGGCGCTGGGAGGAAGGGGGATATTTATGGCCAGAGGAACCCATTCAGCCATTATTGAAAAAACTGCTCCCGAAAAGATTAGAGTAGTTGTGGGATCCGTTCAGTTCAAACTAATTCTATTTTGACCAAATTTACACTTACATCTTCATATAAACTTATCGGGAAGTGAGAATTGCATTCTTTTGTGGATGGAGGGAGGACGTTCTGAGGAAGGGGGAAAGACCGTTCAGCGTAATGTTAACGGACGGGAAGGAATAATTGTAGTCCAGAAGGTCCTTTTAGCAATACATCAGTATACCGGACCTTCTGGACTACCTTTTCCACTCATTTGTCTTTGTTGGAGCTGTAACTCCTCCATTGTTCTCCCACAACCTTGTTCTTTGGCTATCCTATCAATGATGCCTCGTCCCTGGGCAAATCTTATTCTTGACATTGTTGTGAGCGTCACCAATAAGATCAGTGATGCAAGAGATTTCATCATGTTCAAAGCTGTCTGCAAGGGTTGGAAATGCGCTCGTTCAGGTGAGGCGCGCCCGTTTGACCCTAGGATTCTGAAATCTGAATTTATCGGTGAATCTGGAGCAGTGACATTCACATCTGTCGCTGATATATGACGTTTTGAGGTCTCCTTTCCTGCATTGGCTGGGAAAAGGACTGGATTGATTGGTTGCAGCGGATCTGGAAGCCTAGTCGCCTTAGATTGCAGAGATTGGTGCAATGCGCTCATGCTGAATCCTTTGTCTCCTTGGAAGCACATTCGCCTTCCTCGACTTCCGAAATGGAGCCAAATGGCTACTCTCCATGCTTGTATCTTGTGCCTTGAAACAACAATTGGTGCAGAGTCATTTGTCGTGATTACTTTCTTTTGGCCAGAGAAATCTTTTGCAGCGCTTGGGTCATTGCCTGTTTCCATGTGGCATTTGGGTAGCCAATCCGACTGGACTACACTTCCTTCGGAAGATATCTAGTGTAGTTCTACTAAACACATGCGGATCTACTTGGGGCAAGATCTTCCAGCACCTCCCCATCCTGTTGGACTTCGGTTGTCATGGGTTATTGGCATGGGCAACTCTTCTCTACTCAAAGGTGAAGACCGATTGTTCTCTATTGTTCTGGAGGAGAAAGAAGCTGAGGTGGTAGAATTAACTTTGCATTCATTCGTGGGGGACATTTGGCAGCCTATTCCCTGAGAGAGAGCTCCTGAGTTCCGGAATAAGATCATCTTGTTTGGTCCTGGCAAGTGCATTGTTACAGAAGAGCATGCCATTTCTGGTTTGGCTGACCTGAGGGCAAATCACATTTACTTCCTACAAACTTATCATCATGATGAAAAGAATGAGTACTGGATCTACCAGCAGGGAATAGGTATTGTTCCAGGCGTCAACACTACTCCGGCGATCTGCATTAAGTAGGTTCGTGGGGACTGGATTTGGTCGCGAAGAACATGGCTGTTGCCTAGCTATCCGTAATGAGGAACTTCAATTTTGTACCACCTGTAACGCAATTTAATGTACAAATATCTATATTATCATCCTTCATCAATCATTCCGTGCATATGTATGAGTTTCTACCACAATCACTGTAGGGAACAAGCAGTTACGCATTCGATAATCAGGAAGGTCCTTCCCACAAAGCATCAACAGAGCGGACAAGTATCAAACATCATAAGATGGCATCTCACAGCTACTCATCACCACAAAGTTCACACCACCAACAAGTAGCAAATACCAAAATACAAGCATGATTAGCACCTCTAAACCGTCTACCTAGCAATAACACCACGAATCACATTATGCCTCATTGTTGTCCTTATTGAGTGACCTCTTATATGAGGCCTGTCTCAGCAATTCCCTCACCTTCTTCACCACAAGTGTTGCAGAATCCAGGAGCTGCTTGACCGTCTGCAGCTCAGCGACAGTCTCTAGAATCTCCCTGTTAGCCTTTGTACATTTTTCCTTCCACATCCTTGCCTTCCTTTCAGCTTTTAGGTACCTGTTGGCTTCACCCTTTTCTGTAGGAGACAACAGAGCATCATTTCTCATTTTCTTTCTCGTCTCAAACAGGTTATGGGTTACCTCCTCGTAGTATCGTGTTATAGTCTACAACTCAACTACTTTGACATTGGCTTCCTCCTTAGCAGCTGTACGTGCTTGTTTCCACGACCTTGCTTCCTCTTCTGCTTTTCCCTTCATTTCCATCAGTTTCTCTAGAACTTCTAGAGTCCTAATATCCCATTCAGGATCTATCCGCCTAAACGACGCGCACTTCATGCCATCAGTCTGCAGTCACCGATTTCGTTCATATAATTAGCGATTGACCACACTAACATCAAACGCAGAAGCAACATTTATTAGAAGTGATACAAGTTATAGTTTACCTCACAGCAGCATACATATTGACGCCCAGGGTTGGCGCCTGTCCAGTCATACCTCAGATGGACAGGCAACCCGTCCTTGCACTCGTTTTCATTAGGATCTATAACAATAACTTCACGAGGACCAGGCGTCGGTGATCTGGAGCTTTCGGAGTCTACTCCAAACACCTTTAAAATACATGAATATAGTATGTTAACCCAGATCCCCAAATCCAGAATTCCCCTTAACTAGTATGACAGATCAAAGTAGCATGGCTAAACAGAGGACTGACCTGACCGGAGCGAGTCCTGCTTCTCCGTTCGCCGCTAGGGCCGCTACGATTCGCCATTCCCGCCACGGGCAACAGTAGATCTAAGCACCGACGCTAGCTCTAGTCTTTGCCACAAGGAAAAGGAGCGTGGTGCCGGCGAGTCTCTTGCAGAGTTGCAGTAGTGTACGCCGTGTCGTCGAGAGAAATGAGATATATACACTTGTCTGCGGGAAAACTTTTTTTTGGCTGTCGCGCGCGCGCTTTTCTCCCGCCAACTTACCAGAACCGCTCTGTGCTATTATTGGGGCAGACATGTCTAGTTTCTGGGCGCGCGGCGGCCAGACACGTGGAATAGTCGGCACTTGGAAACAAGCAGTTGTTACACAATTGTTTCTCAGGAAGGTCCTTCCTGCAAACCATCAAAAGGACGGACGATCCGATTCTGGATCAATCCAAACAAACAGCATCTTAGCTTTTCCTCCCTTTTTACCACTAGGAAGGTCCTCGCGAAACATCAACAGGCCGGAGTTTCCTCAATCAAAACTTCCCCCTTCTCTATCTATTATCACCATACCTCCATTGTTCTTCCTCTACCTCCATTGCAACGCGTATGAATTCCTAATGGTGAGTATGCTCGAAACGAATGAGTTTGGATCTTCTACGGAGATTGTGCATAAATTCGGGATGATCAGTGCATACAACCGCCCAATCATATGTGAGTATTCCGTGAGGAAAGATTCGCTCTAAGACAGACATGCACTTGTCCTGCAATTGTGTGCAGTTAGCCTGAATTGCCCATCGTAGAAATGAAGTCACAGTTTCCTCGCTTGCCATGTCCCACATCTTTGACGCACAGTGCAACTTCAACCTTTCGACTTGGTACATGTCGGCGACCGAGAGTAAATAAGGCCAGGCATTGTGATTCACAATGATCGACACGTCCGTTCAGAAGGGGTGTGCACACAAGTTCGTCGGTTAACACCCGGTGCTAGTCCTTAACTGCAATTCTCAATGACCTCCATTACAATGTATATGAATTCCGAATGGTTTGTACGCTCGAATCAATTTGGAATAGATTAAACCAAATCAGCATAATAAGATGACATCTCATAGCAACTCATCACCACAAAGTTCACACCACCAGTCCACCAACAAGTAGCAACCATCATACGATGATCTAGTAGCCAACACCAAAATACAATCATGATACAAGTTTCACAATAATCATCACTACTCATTCATAATCATAACTCCATCTCATGTTTGGCCTCCTGCAGCTGTTCCTTCAACTTCTGCACCTCCTACCGTGAATTTTTGGTCTTGCGGGACTCTCTTGCATTTCTTAAAGTTCTTTCAGAAGATCTGGATGTCTCGTCTCAAGGCGAGAACTCTATAGGATCTCGAAAGAGATCGAAAGCATGATAGAACAATTAGCTCACAGAGAGAAAGAGCTTCAGTACACACCTAAGGACAAGACAACTGAGGGCGGAGATCATTCTTCTTACCATATACATTGGAATAAATGCGTCAATGAATGGGTAGGATATTGAGTTTTTTTGTCAGTCTTTTCTTTTAAATTTTCAAGAAATTCGTTGTCAGTTGGACTGAAATGGGTACTAATAGGCAAGGGTACCCGTTTCTGTCCAACTGACAACGAATTTCTTGAACATTTAAAAGAAAAGATGGACCAAACAAACTCAATGTCCTACCCATTTATTGACGCTTTTATTCCAATGTCTATAGTAAGAAGAATAATCTCTGCCCTCAGTTGTCTTGTTCTTAGGTGTGTACTGAAGCTGTTTCTCTCTTTCAGCTAGTTGTTCTATCATGTTTTGGATCTCTTTGGAGATCCTAATAGAGTTCTCCCCTGAGACGAGGCATCCAGATCTTCTAAAATAACATTAAGATGTTCTTGTAGAACTAAACTCATCCTTGGAGAAAACTCATCTCGATCTGAAAAATAAACTCATCTTAGTTTATAAAAAAACCTGAATCCCTTGAACTCAATTGAATGAGTACAGTAAAACAACCACCACACGCCACAACACCTGGTTGTTTGCTACCTACATAAACTCAGCAAGGGCATGATTGTCCTAACTGAACCTATCGATCCATCGAACGATGCAAATTGGAAACTAAGTGAATCTAACACCTATGAATTGTGCAAATGCTAACAATCGTGGCAGAATCCAGATGTCCCTTCAACGGTCTGCAGCTCCGAAATAGTATCTTCAATCTACCAATTCATAAAACAATGGACCTATCAATCCTATCAATTGTGCACCTCGACAAAAATCCATAAAACGAGTGGCTTGATGCACATCTAGAAGCTACTAAAATACAAAACCTACTATAAGACAATGCAAATTGAAAACTAACTGAATCTAACATGAATTGTCTATAGCCTATCAACTTCTAACACCTATCAAAGTGCAAATCTAAAGGTATGATAATGAAATCTAAATCTACCAAATATGCTTATCAATCCTCCAGATCCCCAAATCTAGATATCCCTAACCCTAGTAAGATAGGGGAAAATATAGCGGCTAAAACCAGAGGACCAACCTCATCTTGCTGTCTCATCCTCTTGTTGCTGGGATGTGGCGCCGCAACCATCTTCCCCTCACTGCTAGGAACCGCCATTCCTACCACGAACTATTGCAAATCTGCGTAGCGGAAGTCAAAAGTCTTTGCGAAGTCTGAGTGAAGTGTCTCACCATCCATTCGATACATAATTATAGACTCAACTGAAACTTACATGTGGGACCTGGTCACAGTAAAGAATTCGCATGAACTATTAGTAGAGTTTCCCATATTCCTATCACAACCAACAAGTGGTGCAGTGGTAAACAGCACAACCTTGTTCCTTCAGGTCCCTGGTTCGAACCGATGCCATGGCAAATTATTTTTGCAATATTTCGTGACCTATGCTTACACGTGGGACCCTGGAACTATTTATGACGACTTGGAACACTCTATTTTCGAAAAAATGCTTACATGTGGGACCCAACTGAATTTTATGACGACTTGGAACACTCTATTTTAAAATAATGCTTACATGTGGGACTAAAGTTGGTTATGACACCGCTGACATGGCTAAAATGCTTACATGTGGGACCCTGGAAAATTTTATGATGACTTGAAACACTCTATTTTCGAAAAAAATGCTTACATGTGGGACCCTACTGAATTTTATGACGACTTGGAACACTCTGTTTTTAAAATAATGCTTACATGTGGGACCGATGTTGGTTTATGACATTTTTTCAGAGCTTATGGCGTCACAAATCAGCATGGAACAGGGAACGCCCGGTTACAGTACCAACTGTAATGACGAAAATTTTTTTGTCACTAAATTTGCTCGAAAGTGAAATATTATGATGAAATCAGCCAGGAACGTCATAAATCAATGACGCTAAAATGTGGTTGCGTCACTAGTCAACGATTTTCTTGTAGTGTGTTTCGTGATTACTCAAAGAACGCTCTTGCAGTTAGAGAGCCAAGGGAAGACAATGTTTATCGCTATCTCAAGGGTGAAGGGCTAGAGGCAAGGTTTTGGTGTGATTTCCATAGGGACTTCTACCAAACCGTTATAAGAAATCCTAAGTTGGTTGCTAAGAATGACGTGCCAATTGTGAAGATGAGGTACATTGATTGGAAGTACTATGAGGACCTCAACAACTCTGTGTTCAATGCGGTGATTGAAAAGTGCAAGGAGGTTGGCTTGTATGACATCATGGGGTTTCGCTACAATTGGAACAAGGACATCCTAGCTCAATTCCATTGCTCCTACTTCTACAACTCTCATGACAACACCATCACATGGACTACTCAAGGCAACAAGTGCACCATTGACTACATGACATTCTCTAGGTTGTTGGGACTTGGCTCCAAAGATGAAGACCACACTCCAATTCACAATGTGAACAAGTACAAGCCAAGGGACCTCACCTACATGTTCCCAAGTCGTGCCTTAGCCATTGAGGGAAAAGCGGATCAACTTCTTCCCTAGTACTACTATCTCAATCAATTCTTCTGAGCCACCATTGATCCTAAGCAAGGAGATGCTACCGCTCTTAGGTACTATGCTCCCAATCTTCTCAATAGGATGGCACCAGATGAAGAAGGTTTTGTATCTTTGACTTTATGTGGAATGAGTTAAGGAGGGCTATGAATAATCCCATGAAGTATCTACCCTATGCTCCTTATCTCATGTATATGATTGAGAAAGTCACCAATGTCCGCTATCCTAAAGATGTGGTCCATGAGCCTTTCCGTCACCTCCGTGATCGAGCCAAGAAAGTTCCCAAGCCTCCCAAAGCTCCTAAGTATGTTGGCTCCTCTAGTGCAGCTCCTCGCCATGATGACATTCCAGCTGCTCCCTCTCCACCTAGGCCTCCCCATCGACATCGTGGCTCCATGATCAAGAGTGTCCTCAAAAAGCATATTCAACATGTGCAAGACCATGGCTATGGAGACAAATGAGAATCGCCGGGACATCATTGAGATCAAGTCTCATCTTGGCCTCCCCACCAATCCCTACCATGAGCTTCCCACATTTGATGATCCTTTCGCCGAGTGGGACGCCCAAGATGAAGAAGAAAGGCAAGAGGAGGAGGAAGAGGAGGAGGACGACAACAGCAACAATGAAGAGGAGGAGGACAATGAGGAGGACGACGAGGACTCCGAGTGATCCAGCTGCTACCTCACTTCCTTTTTGGTGCTTCATGCCAAAGGGGGAGTGACATTTATCTATCTTTAGTGTTGAACTTTATGGATTTGGAACAATGGCTTGTAATAACTTTTAATTCGTATGCATGTAAGACTATGTGAGCATGAGACTTATGTTTCTGTGCTTGATTGAGACTTATGTTTGTGTGCTTGTAGTTGATTTCTTAGTTTTTACATTCTAAGGATGCATATATGTTAGATTGAAAATTCTTGATGGCTGTTATTTTCACTGGTGCTCAGAAATCCCGGAGAGTCCGGACTTTTTCCCGGAGTTTCTGGATTTTCTGGAGATTCCTAGTTTGGCCTGGATATTCCGGACTCCTGAGCACCAGATTCCTTTTGCTTCCTTTTGAGTGCATGAACTGTCACATGCATTTCACTAATTATTTGCTACACATCACAAGCACCCCACTGAAGTAATACTCTCATGTTTTCTTTCCTTGTGCAAAGTTTGGTCCTAAAACGACCATTGAAATTCAAAATCAATATGCACATATTAAGGGGGAGTATTACAAATTGTTTTTCAATACTCATTGATTATCTCTTGTAAGACTTAAATGTGTTGTCATCAACCACCAAAAAGGGGGAGATTGAAGAGTATCTTGGCCCCCTAAGTGGGTTTTGATAATTTAATGACACATGATTAAGTGGCTAATGATTTATCTAGTGTATGAGCAGGAATTAAAATTGTATTGTGGCATCAAGTGTTACTCACCGTGTATGCAAAAAGGAAGTGGTGCTACAAAGGGTTCCTATGATGGCTTCTTTATTTTATATTTTGAATTTGAGTCCTAGGAACGCTGTACTATAAAGAGGGACAGGAAATGTATCTTCCAAGAGTTGAAGAGGTGATCTAGTTGTCAAAACAAAACCTATGAGAGACACCTTTGCACCAACACGTTCACGGGGGTAACTTCTTGGGTGCTGACCTTGGAAGGCCGGAATCTCCAGGGTTTTCTCGGAGTCTCTGGACTTCTCGGAGTTTCCGGATTTCTGTGTGAGGGGGTATCAAAGCCTCCTCCACCCTTTCCTCTCTCTCTCTTGCCCATTTTGACCTGCAACACTCCCCTTGGCCTTGGTTTGGTGAGATTTATTGGGGATTTAAGGAGGGATTGAGAGCAAGAGCTTGGAGAGTGCTAGTGAGCTGATTTCCCATCTCTAGAGCACCTCGTTCTTCGCTTGGTTGGCACATTTCGTGTTTGTTACACTTGGAGCCTTGAGCTCCTAGCCGGCTAGGCGTTGCTTTGGAGCATCCAAAGGTTTGTGGCTGCCCAAGGAAGTTTGTATCACCCCAAAATTGAGTAAGTAACTCTAGCTTGATCTTTGTGGTCGCTAGAGGGAGGAAAGTGACCTAGGTGTAAAGGTCCACTCTTTGTGGGTTCCTCACCGGAGACGTAGACCTCAAGGTGTGAGGTTGAACTCCGGTAACAAATCCTTGTGTCTCTTTGTGATTGTTGCTCTCGTTGTATGCTTGTATATCTCTTGAGCTCATTTCTAGGGTTTGGTGCCAATCTACTTCGTGTTGAGGTTTCTGCAGGTTCTAGGTGGAGAAACAGGCTTGCCTCATCCCATTGCATAACCTATTTTCGTAGATCTATGTTTGAGCAAGTTTGATTTCAGTCGATTTAAATCCCCTCTCGCAGGCCCGGACATTCCGGACATTTTCCCGGATTCTCCGGATTTCCCGGAGTATCCGGAAAAATATCCGGAAACTCCGGACCTGGTCTAACAGCTGGTTGAAAAGTGTGTAAATTTCAGTTTCGACTATTCACTCCCCCTCTAGTCGACATCTTGATCCTTTCAATGTGGCTATCTTGCTTGTCTATGTCTCATTGTAGCATGTTGTAGTGCTCTTTGTCTATTTGAGAAGCACATGCTTGCATTTCTAGACTTGATTCATGCATTACCAACAAGGGGGAGGAAAGTACGCAATTCATTCATCCAGGGGGAGTTTTGCATCAAGGGGAAGAAAAATTGGGAGAAATGCATTTGTTTAGGGGAAGCTTGCATTCATGCTTTGGGAGCTCTTTGTCGCCTGATTTAGTTTGTGCTCGTTTGCCGATGGTGTCGAGCTCTTTTGCCTCAAGTTGAGGAGTCCGCAATTTTGGAGCATTTTTATCTTGGTTGTGTCGAGCTGTTTGCCCTTGTCTTAGGGGACCGAGATTTTTCTCTCTCAGGTGATCTTGTTTTGGCTTTTGTTTGGCTTTTGATCACTTGTTTGAGTTTTTAGTTCGTTTTCTTTTCTTTTTCTCTTTTCTCTGAATTGGTTACTATGTGTGTTGTCAATGCACTCATCAAGGGGGAGATTGAGGACCGGAGCATCTGAGGACCGGTGGATGGTCGCTCCTTGGTGTGATGGATGATTGACAACGTGGTGTGGACTGACTCTTGGCTGAGTGTTGCAGGTCTAGGTTGCGGCTTGATTTGCGTTGGTGTACGTGAAGAGCGGACGTGAAAGGTCTTAGCCTTGCGGGGCCTTCGAGGAGTGGAGAGACAAGTAGGCTTGGCTTGATGGACCCAGTGGCCGAACGGGATCAAGTGCGAGCCGCATGATGGCAAGAAAAGCAAGACGAAGTCATGGACAGGAGCTGGTGCAGGGTAGCGACTCCCGACCGGAGTCTGCATGTGGGGTTTGCGGCGGTTCACCACAAAACCGTCGGGTTACTTGGTTGAGCCACAAAACCAAGACTGAAGGCTCGGCGGGCGGAGACGGGATCCGGGTGCGCCGAGAAGCTTCGATGTCGGGGGACACGCGGCGGGATCGCAGGGCTTAAGTCAGGAGGACGCGGACTGCGGCAAAGGCGTGGTCGTTCGATGAAGAAAGATCGCTACTTGACCATCTTACCCCTGAGGGGTGTGTATCTTATTTTATATTCTAGGGGTAGCTTGGTCGTTTGCCCAACCCGGAGAGACTTCATATATATAGCTCTAGGGTTTCAGGGCAACTCATCCATCCGAACTGCTTCTCATTTCCCGGCTTTGTGCGTGCTGCTCACCGATGGCTCGTCGGAGGTCTAGGCGAGGCAGGGAGAGGCCGAGGCCGTGGCGAGGTGCAGCAGGCCGGCTTGGTGTCGCTGTACAGCTCGCGGCGCGTTGTCGTCGATCTCCGGCTTGGCTTCCTCGTCCTCAAGGCTGTCGACGTCCATGGTGCCCCCGGCGATGGCTCTAGCTTGGCGTCATCGACCGCGGCAACGCTCAGTGCGGCATCATCACCTTGAATACCGAGCTGCTCCTAGATGGCGTCGTGGCGCTTCTCTTCCACTGCTTCGGTGTTGCGGTGCTCGGCGGCAGTATCTCCTCCTTCGGCTTTTGGTTGATGTCCACGGCGGCGGGGGCGCGGCGCTCTCGGCACGGCATGGCACTCCACGGGCGCAGCACGGCACGGCGCTTCTCCAGCGCGACGTGGCGCGCCTATCGGTCGGCCTCCCTAGCCGTGTGCGAGGACGGCCTGTCCTCGGTGTGGCGGTGTTCACGGCGCCCGTCTTCAGCTTCTCCCTCCTCTCCTTTTCACTCTCTCTGGTGGCTTGCAAGGCGCAAGGCGCAAGGCAAGATGGGGTTTTCTCCCCGGGGAGTCTTGGTGGCGGCACCGAGAGGGAGATGGGCAGAAGCAAGCAAGGGGGTTCGACTTTATAGGGTAGCGACGAGGCTAGGGTTCTCGGCTGGGTCGTGGGCGCGCGTAGGGCAGACGACCGGATGTGCGGCCGTACACGAACGTCGAGAAGCTCCCGTGTGCAGGAGGCTGTGATGCTACGGGCTGTCGCTATCGTACGGGGTCCAGCGTGGCGCTAGGGTGTGAGAAGAGGTGACTTCCAGGTGGGGCTGGTGCTGTCGGGGCTTGGGCACTCGGCGGGACGGCTAGCGCTAGCGACCGAACGGGAAACAGAGGTGCGGTTCGACGGGAAAAACAAAGCAGGCAGATTTCGCGTGGTCAGATCCTTTGGGATGTCACGGTGAACACAGCTTATGTTCATCCGATGAACTTCCTTGCTCCAGGATCGAGGGATATGTTCGAAGCCAACAACAAGGCTGTCGACTACTTGTTTCGTGCTCTGTGTCAGCCTGAATTCGATCGGGTTCAGACAGAGGACTTAGCTTGTAGGATTTGGGAGCAGTTGAAGGATGCTCATGCTGGGAATGCTCAGGTTCAGGCTCGGATGTACGCGACTTACCGGAGAGAGTACGAGAACTTCACTCATCTCCCCGGCGAGTCCGTCGATGCCCTTTTCCAGCGATTTACGGTCGTTGTGAACAACATGAGAGCCAATGTGGACGTCCTCCCATACAATGATCATGATAGAGCCGTGAAGCTCTTGCACTCGTTGGATCGTACCGTATGGGACGGGAAGTTTGAGGCTATTGTTGAGTCCGAGAAGTATGACACCTTGACGGTGAACGAGCTGTTCTCGAAGCTCAAGTCGGCTGAGTTGGACCGTGGTATGACAGCCAAGATCGAGAGCCCGACTGATTCTCATAGTCTCGCTCTCGTCAGTGGCAAAGGAGCTAAGTCTAACGCTAACGCATCTTCCAGGATGTACTCTCTGTCTTCTTTGATGTCTTTGCCAGATGAGGAGTTCGACGTGCTTGGAGAGGACGAGCTGGCGTTGCTGACCAGGCGGTTCGAGAGGCTGCACGAGAACCGGGTGAACACGAGGAGGACAGCACGGACGTGCTTTCAGTGCGGCAAGCCAGGACACTTCGTTGCCGACTGCCCGGAGAAGATGGAGAACAAGGACGGCTACAAGGACGGCTACAGGCACCGATCGAGCAAGGATGGCAAGTACCGATCGAGGCGCGATCACAAGCACAAGAACAAGCACAAGGACGAGCGACGGTCGAGGAAGAAGGATGGCCGCGGCAGGAAGGCCCGAGCAATGGTCGGAGCGAGCGACGTCGACTCCAGCTCCGCCTACTCTTCCTCAAGCTCGAGTAGCAGTGAAGATGAAGGTGATCGGCGCAAGAACAAGAAGTCATCCAGGAACTTGAGCGGGTTGAGCTGCTTCGCGAGAGATGGCTTCTGCGGCATGGCCCGTAGCTCCGGCAGCAAGAAGAGCCACCAGAGTGACTCGGACTCTGACTCCGAGGATGAGGTATGTGATGAGCTCTCTTCTTTGCGCAAGGAGAATGATGAGTTGGTTGACTTGCTTGATAACCGCGATCACATGCTTAGAGAGGCCAAGAAGATGAGGAAAGAGCTTAGGGCCTCACTAGAAGATGCTAGGAACCGTGTGGCTGAGCTAGAAACCCAGAACCTAGATGCTAAGCTTGAGATTGATTCGCTTAAGGCTTCTCCTGTGGTTTCTGATGAGATTGATTGCTGTGATTGCTCTGTGTACCTAGCTGATCTTACTGCTCTTAAGGATAAGCATGCTTCTACTTGTGATGAACTAGATATGCTTAGGGTTGAAGTGGCTGAGCTTAAGTCTAGATCTGCTTTGCTAGGTGCTTGCACTTCTTGCCCTGTTTTGCATGGAAAGATTGATGAGATGCATGCTTACACTGTTTCGCTTGAGGCTAAGTTGAAAGAGCCTATTCCCACTTCTTGCTCTACTTGTGAATTGCATGCGGTTAAGAATTTGGAGCTTGCACATTATGTTGATCGCCTGCAGGATGAAAATGATGAGCTGAGAAAATGTATGAGCTGGTTGTCGGGTCAGGAGCCTCAGCTCGGTATCATGATAGCGGCTTTCAAACGCTATGATGGTCAGGCACTTGGGGCTGACAAGCTTGGAGAGAACTGTGGTGAGGGAGTTGAGAGAGTTGGAGAGATTCCTATCCCACCACCAAACAGACACAAGAACAAGTTTGAGCCCAAGCCCAACCATCTCAGAAATAAACTTGACACTACTCCAGATCCACCCATATTCCCTCACCCAACAAATGATTTTCAGAAACCGGTGAAGTTTGTGAGCCCAAAGGGAGGTGAGGAAGGAGAGAAGAAGGGTGAGAAGCCGAGTGGGCAGCCCCAACCCAAGCCTAAGCCTAAGCCACAGCCCATAAAGTTCCATTGTGGGTATTGTGGGAGAGATGGTCACAAGGATGAGTTTTGCTTCAAGAGGAAGCGTGAGGAGAGAATGGCTAGAGAGTGGGCTAACAGGGACAGGTACCACCCCTCTAATGGTGTACCTGAGCCTCGTATGCAGATGCCCAGGGCCAAGGCGATTGTGAGGACGGTTCCGGCTTGGGGAGACCGGAAGGCTGCAGGTGTTGCTGCTGGCCGAGCCACACCGGTCAGACCGGTGTACTACACCGGTCAGACCGGTGCAGGTCTGGGCAGACAGCGAGTCAGGTTTCGTGCTCGTGAGGATGCTCGGTTTGGTTCTGGAGGTCGTGGTTCTGGTGGTTGGTCTGGAAAGTTTGCAGGTGGTCAGTTTGCTAGGCGTTCTCCACCTCGTGCTCAATACGAGGGTGAGAAGAGTCGTAGCTTTGAGATGGAGCGGAGGTACGATCCACGGTTTCCCTTTCGTGGTTTTCGTTCTCCTCCAGCTAGAGAGGGTTGGTTCCCTCGTGGTGGTTACCGTGGTGGTAGCTTTGATAGGCGTGATGATTTGGTTTGTGCTAACCCCACTTTGGAGCAAATGGCTCGGCACTGGTTTTACTCTTTTGGTACTAACCCCAGTGCTGAGTCGTTTGTTCACTCACGTGCTCGCTTTTGAATTTCAGGTGGGAGACTTGAAGAACATTTGGTTGATTGACTCCGGTTGCTCGAGGCATATGACCGGAGACAAGGGGTGGTTCTCAAGTCTCGTCCCGGTGGTGACAAAGAAGTACATCACCTTTGGGGACAATGGGCGAGGGCGTGTGCTGTCAGAAGGTGAGATTAAGGTAAGCGATAAGATCACTCTCAGGCGTGTTGCTCTTGTTCAATCGCTTGGATACAATTTGCTTTCTGTGTCTCAGTTGTTGGATGAGGGTTTTGAGGTGTTGTTTCGGCCTGGTGGTTCTCGGATTTTAGATTCTCGGGGGGATCTTGTTTGCATGGTCGTTCCCGAGGGTCAGGTGTTCCGAGCTGATTTTTCTCAGTCTTCTGGTGTGGAGCGTTGCTTCTTGGCTGGTTCTTCGAGTGAGTTGTGGAAGTGGCATAGGAAGTTGGGTCACTTGAGCTTTGACCTTTTGTCTCGCTTGAGTAAACTCAATTTGGTCCGAGGATTGCCACGATTGAGGTTTGAGAAAGAGTTGGTTTGTGCGCCGTGTAGGCATGCCAAGATGGTAGCCTCTTCTCACCCGCCTCTCACCGATGTGATGACTGAGCGTCCATGCGAGCTGCTCCATATGGACCTTGTTGGCCCAGCTCGTGTGCGATCTGCGGGTGGGAAGTGGTATGTCCTTGTTGTGGTGGATGACTACTCTCGGTATGCGTGGGTGTTCTTTCTTGAGGAGAAGGGGGAGACGTTTGGTTTTGTTCGAGATCTTGTCTTGAGGTTAAGAAACGAGAGGCACGGAGATGCCATACGAGCGATCCGCAGTGACAATGGCTCGGAATTCAAAAACTCTCGCTTCGAAACTTTTTGCCATGACTTGGGTCTTGAACATCAGTTTTCGAGTCCGTATACGCCTCCCCAGAATGGCGTGGTGGAAAGGAAAAACAGGACCTTGTGCGAGATGGCTCGGACGATGCTCGACGAGCATAGGACTCCGAGAAGGTTCTGGGCTGAGGCGGTCAATACCGCGTGCCATGTGTCGAACAGGATCTACCTCAGGGTTCACAAGAAGAAAACCTGTTACGAGTTGATGCACGGTCGCACACCCAAGGTGAGTCACTTCCATGTCTTTGGTTGTAAATGCTTCATTCTGAAGAAAGGGAAGAAGTTGGACAAGTTCGAGGCTAGGTCTGTCGATGGTATTTTCTTTGGTTATGCATCTCATTCTAGAGCATTTCGTGTGCTCAATCTTGAAACTAACCAAATCGTGGAGACTTGCGAGGTAACCTTCGACGAGACACAGCCACGTAGTCAGCTTGTTTTTGAGTGTGCAGGTGACGACGAACTTGGCGAGGAGATCTTTCAGGAGGAGGAGCATGAACATGGAGATGGTGAAGATGGCGGTGTGATGCCCGTGGCTGAACATGTACCTACTACTTCGACGACGATCGAGAATGGACCCTCTCCCACACCTACAACGACAAACCCAGATCAAGGCGAAGCTGCTGTTGAGGGGGAGGTAGCATCAAGGCGAGAACCTCCCCGACGAGTGCAAGTGGATCACCCAGCTTCGAGAATCATCGGCGACATGAATGAACGTACTACACGGTCGAGGGTTCGGAACAATTCTCATTTCGCTCATGCTGCTTTTGTTGCCACTTTTGAGCCCAAAGACATTGGACATGCGTTATCTGATCATAATTGGGTTAACTCGATGCATGAGGAGTTGGAGAATTTTGAGAGGAACCAAGTTTGGGTGTTGGTTGACCCTCCCCCAGGGTGTAAGCCGATTGGGACAAAATGGGTGTGGAAAAATAAAGAGGGAGAGAAAGGAGAAGTGGTGAGAAACAAGTCGAGACTTGTTGCTCAGGGGTACAGTCAGAAAGAGGGGATCGACTACGAGGAGACTTTCGCTCCTGTAGCTCGTTTGGAGGCGATCAGGATCCTTCTAGCTTTTTCCGTGGCTAAAGGGTTCAAGTTGTACCAGATGGATGTGAAGAGTGCGTTTCTGAACGGTGTATTGGAGGAAGAGGTGTTTGTGAGGCAACCACCGGGGTTTGAGAGTGAGAAGTACCCTCACCGGGTCTACAAGTTGAGGAAGGCGCTGTATGGGTTGAAGCAGGCACCTAGAGCTTGGTATGGTAGGTTGAGGGGGTTCCTGTTTGAGAGAGGGTTTGAGATGGGGAAGGTCGACCAGACCTTGTTTCTCCTCAGGCAGGACAGAGATATCCTGATTGTGCAGGTATACGTGGATGATATTGTCTTTGGTGGCTCGTCTAACTCTCTTGTTGCAAGGTTTGCAGAAGACATGAGCAGGGAATTTGAGATGAGCATGATGGGTGAGTTGCAGTTCTTCCTCGGGCTACAAATCAAGCAATCAAAGGAAGGAACATTTGTGCACCAAGCTAAGTACACCAAGGACATTGTGAGGAAGTTCAAGATGGAGGACTCCAAGGCCATGGCGACGCCTATGAGTACGACTACAGTTCTTGATGCGGACGAGGAAGGTGAACACGTGGACCAGAAGGAGTACCGGAGCATGATCGGGTCACTCCTCTACTTGACGGCGACGAGGCCGGACATTCAATTCTCGGTGTGTCTGTGCGCTCGTTTTCAAGCTTCTCCGAGGACTTCGCATCGGCAAGCAGTCAAGCGCATTTTCAGGTATTTGCGACACACTCCCGACTTCGGCCTTTGGTACTCTGCGTCTTCTTCTTTGGCGCTTCATGGATTTTCAGACGCGGATTTTGCCGGGTGTCGGTTGGATAGGAAGTCCACTTCTGGGACTTGCCAGTTCTTGGGTTCTTCTTTGGTATCTTGGTCTTCCCGCAAACAGTCGAGTGTTGCTCAATCCACTACCGAGGCAGAGTATGTGGCCGCAGCTAGTTGTTGCTCTCAGCTCCTTTGGATCACATACACCATGAGTGACTTTGGTGAGGAGTATACCCATGTCCCACTTCAATGTGATAGCACTAGTGCCATAAGCGTTGCAAAGAACCCAGTGCTCCATTCCAAAACCAAGCACATAGAAGTGAGGTATCATTTTCTGAGAGACAACGTAGAGAAAGGGAAGATAGCTTTGATCCATGTACCCACACATGAACAACTAGCCGATATTTTCACCAAACCCCTAGATCAAGCAACTTTCACTCGTTTGCGGGGGGAGCTTGGTGTTTGTTTGATTTCTTGAGTTGGCGTGTGGGAGCTCCTTTGTAGCATATGTATAGCTTTCCTTTGTGCATTTCTTGCATTTGGCATGGCATATGTAGCATGATGTATAGGCATCTTTGTATCTTAGGTTGCATGCATTTTGTATCATATGCATTGTTTAGGAAAGGCTTCTCTTATACACATTGTTCACCATGGAATGACATATATGTCTTTGTGAGCTAATTTGGTAAGCTATGGTTAGTTTGGCTTAGCTCTTGATAATCTTGGTTTGTATCCATGGTTGATGGCTATGTTTTTGAAAAATTTCATATATATGCTCTCTTGTGAGTAAATGCCTTTACATGATCTTGACATGTTTTAGTGGCTTGGCTATGCTTAATTTGTGGTTGGATAGCTTATTTTGATCATATGGGGCCAAAGGCTCATTTGCCATCATGAATGTTTAGCCCCCATGCTTCATCTTGTGGAGGGGCATAAGTTCCTTTTTGTCGCAAAGACATTTCATGTACCAATTATAAATCTGAAAATGAAATGTAAATTGCTTGAAAAATGTGCTCCCATGTCATATGTGCTAATTTTAATTTGCTTTGGGTGCTAAATCGTTGCATGATGCCTACCAATGAGAAGTCTCATATATAGAAGTAGGCACATGGCTCGGTGGCTTTGACATGACATGAGGTGCTTGTGGGTGTTTATGATGGTCTTATGCTTAGAATGGTTGTCCTAGCATGAAGTTTGTGTGGCTTTGCCATTTTGACATGTTTTGCTCATGTTTAGGACTTTGCTCATGAGAGGGTAATTTTTCGCAAAATTGCTAAATTCTATCTTAGCTTCGCCCAATGGTTGTGAAACTTGGTGATCATGAAGTTTATGTCTTTACGAAGCTATAGAGTATCTAACTTGCTCGTTTGGACATGTGTAGCATCCTATGTTGAATTTTGTCTATTTGAGAAGCTCTAGGTTGCATTTTTTGCATTTTTGGCTTGATTCATGCATTGTCAACAAGGGGGAGAAGTTTGAGCATGTTTTGGCCTACTGAATGCATTTGGAAGGTTTTCAGGTGGTTTCGAGCTATTTTTGGGCTCTGTTGTGCACCGGTCTGACCGGTTGAGGTCACCGGTCTGACCGGTCAGAGTGCTGGTCCTGTTCACATGTTGCCCACCGGTCTGACCGGTGGTGTCGACCGGTCTGACCGGTCAGAGCTGAGCTGTTGCAGCTGCTCTGTTTTGTGAAGTGGTTCGCATGCATTTGTCCAGGGGGAGTTGCATCGGTTCAGGGGGAGCTTGCATGTGTGCAGGGGGAGCTCTTTGTGGTTTTCGAGCTTTGGTTTGATGGTTTGTGCTCTTTGCTTGAGCATGTTTTGTCTCGGATGTGTCGAGCCGTTGCCCTTGCCTAAGGGGTCCGAGACTTGTCTTCTTCAAGTGATCTTGCTCTTTGCCTTTTCTTTGGCTTTCGATCGCTTGTTGGAGTTTCTTTTAGTCGTTTCTTTTCTTTTCCTTTTCTCTTGGTTACCAAAACGTGTGTGTTGTCAATGCACTCATCAAGGGGGAGATTGAGAGCCAGGTGTGGTTCGAGGACCGGTGGATGGTCGCTTCCTGGTGTGATGAGTGATTGACAACGTGGTGTGGACTGATTCTTGGCTAAGTATTGCAGGTGCAGGTTGCGGCTTGACTGGAAGGAGAAGGAAGAACATGAAGGGGCAGCTGACGTGCGGGCCCGGTTGGTCAGCGAGACAAAAGGATGGTGGCCGGTTGGGCTGATGGTTAGCTGGGCCGGCTCAAGATAAACAGACTGCTGGCCGGTGCATCTTGGTGGGTTTAGGCCGGATGATTAGCAGGCCTAAGTTAGCACGTCGGCTAGGATAGCTTTAGGGGTTAAAGCCCAAGTTAGAGTTAGTTATAGGTTTTTAAAATAGGTGATGGTTATATATATATATGTTTGAATTTGAATTCCATTCAATTCAAACTTCACACAAATTGAAACTTCCAAAATAAAATCCAAAGAAAATCCTAATCACATTTATACCATATTTTGAAAATAATTTTATATGGTTTTAATTTATAAGGGATTAAAGGTGAGAGGCTAGCAAATTGGGATCAAATTTGGTAGCACACAAGTTCAAACAAAAAGTTTTAAATTTTTGCGAAAATTCACATATGGGAAAACAGTCAAATTTCTGGTATGTTACATTCTACCCCCCTCACGAGAATCTCGTCCTCGAGATTAAGCTCATACCAGGTGTGGTGAGGGTCTTCACTTCAGTATGCCTCCCGTTTCGTCTTTAAGTTCAGCTTCCAAATGTTGATGTCTTTGACGATGTGGGTCCCCATTGACAATGTCTTTATTCCAAGGTTTCACTTGTGCTTAGTCCAACATATCTTGTCTCCAGGCGAGGGCCTCCGAAGCTAAGTGATATTATGTGTCCTGTGTCGGTAGCATCCATAAGCACTCTCCAAATATATCTCACGACTGTACTCTGGTTCGAGCACGTGAGAAATTCCAACTACGAGCTAGATTTCCCTTACCTTAGTCCATCTCATCTAGCCGTGTCACATAGGTTGAGTAGAGTGTGACATTCTCGTATAATTCCAATCCCCTCGATCGAGGTCACATCCTCCTTAATAGCGTAGGCTTTGCTAGCTAATTAATCTTATTCCAAAATTATTTCTTGAAATCTCATCCGTATTCTAATGGTATTCTTTATTTATATCTCAAGATCCAATTAGGTACGATTCTCCCACCTCTTTCCATATGTGGGAGTCGTATTCTTTATGCCTGGCAAGATTATGCAAATCCGGTATAACTCGGCCTATCTTGTGGCATGCATGTAGTTGGATTGCATATGGCAAGTTCTTATCCATCTTGTCGCCATATACCAAGGCTTGCATCCTTGGCGTATTCATAAGTATATGTCATTATCCAAGGAGTCTTCTTGTAGCCATATCCATCTGGGATATGCTGAAGATATAAAATATTATCTCTTGCTCCATGGGTAGGTATCCTAGTTTTCCAAAGTATTTGTGCACTTGTTGTATCGATTTGTTGGCTTTAGCACATCTACAACAGTTCTCGTCAGAGTGCTAGCGACACCCGATATGATCGATTATCTTCTGGTCATGAACACCATGAATGGTTACTTCCCATTCATGATAGTCCATGTTAAGAAGGGTTGTCTGCAACACCCTCGACTATGTGAGTTATTCTATCCATCCGAAATCTCACATTAGTCCTTTTGATTCCAGCTCCTTCAGATGGACCTTCTCGACGAAGTCACATCTCTTTTACTCATGCACATTTAGCAAACTCAGGATACATGGTTGCTGTCATCCCTTAGGAATACCATCAAAGCTTAATTAATTCCTCAGAACGTTTGTAGTAATTGTAACCTTGAGGAAGAATTGATTCACTTGTGCAACCTTAGTGTAGACCATGATCCTTTACCATTCCTTTGACTTACTCCTCATGATGGTATTCTCTCCTTTAGGTATCCTCGAAATATTCATAGGGCCATGCTTATTCAACAATTCCAAATAATGTCTGTTGATGGTGAATTTCTGTCAACCTAGCCATGAGTTTACCTTTGGTGTTGGCATGAATTTTATATCTTATCCATTGGTACTACCCCCCTTGGTATAACAAGTTCGTTCGTGCATGTCGGTTTTGGAGTTTAATGTTTATGTAGGAATTTAGCGTTAAAAGCAAGACTTCCGGGTAAAGTTCATCAAGCACCTCATGACAAGACCTTGAAGCCCGGCACAAGTCAAGCAATGAAGTGAACATGACTCCAAGAAGCCCAAGGACCAACCTGTGAAGACGGAAAACTCCGAGGACCTGAACAGAAAATGCTGAATCTTGCGAGACAAGGAGCTTCATCTAATCCGCGCAGAAACTGACGTCAAGGGCCCACATGCAGAAGGGAGAAATTTCTAGAAGACTCGGGAAGCCTCACCAGCAAAGGAGGCCACGAGATGGGCCAGAATGGGCCCAGGCCAGTCGGCCCAGCCCATTTCTGGGTCCATTCGTCGCCCCCTTTGACCTAGCCGCCTCTCGGACTATTTATAGCCCCCTGGCCAAGAGCCACGCATCAACTCATTCCTCATTCGTCGCCGAGGAGCAGAGAAGAGAGGGACACCATTCCGGAGAGGAGAGGGTCGAGCTAGTTGTCTAGGGTTTTCCTAGCCGACGTGGGAACCTTGCAAGGAAGACCACGTCGGAGTTGCAGGAGCTAGGAGCAAGATCAAGGTAGGATCCCGGTGGTGATCTTGTCCATGTAACATTTACTATGTTGAATTATCAAGTTGCAATCCGATTTCTAGCGATCAAGTGCTTCTTCTACAACTTCGATTTCGATTGGCTTTTCTTACTTTAAGATCTATTCTCGAGATAGATCATAGAGGGTGTTCTTGTAGCCGTGGTGGCTAGAGGTGCATGCCTGACCTTCCAAGAGATTTCGACTTGTCCATTGGACTCGCCCTAGGCTAACTCGCACGAATAGGAGTGTGTTGTGACAGAACGGTGGCTCCGAAAGGTGGGCGTCTTCGGAGTTGGACGGGAAGCCGTGATTTAAAGAGGCTTTTTATGAGATTCAACTTGGCTATTTCTTCTTTGCTTGGAACTTCAACAAGAGCTTGATCCAATCTCTCTAGATTGGTTTTACCTATTTCTCTCTATCTCTTGCTACCTATGGTCTTCATAGATTAGATTCGTTTTTATGATGTTCTTTAGATTAAATGCAATAGCACTCCCTTTGAAGATCTAAGTGTTCTCGGCTTTAATAGATTGATTCATGCATCGCACATTTGTTCCACGGATTCGATACCTTGGGTTCACACTTGAGGGAAGAAGGGTCCCTTGGCTACGACGGAGGACTTGTCCGCTTGCAAGTCCAAACGAAGTTGGATACGCATATACACCGTCAACAAGCCCCTTTTTCTAGCGCTGTTGTCGGGGAACAAGTGATCAAGATTCGATCTTTTATTGCTTTTTGTGAATATTTTCGGTTTTCTTTTGGTTTTTCTTTTTGCATCTACTAACTTTTGATCATCCTAAAAAAAATCAATCTAATCTAGTTGGACTAACCCTAGTTTTCTTAAATTTGTTTTTATTTTTGTTTTTGTACATATTTTGTTTATTGCTAACCCTAACAGGAGATGGACGGCTACCTCTCCAACAAACCCGAAAATTTTGTGGATGATCCAGAAAAACTTTACAGGTTAAGGAGACGTGAAGCACAAGCTAAAAAGCTGGAATTTGTAGATCCAAAAGTGGAGGCCGAAGAATCATCGGAGTCTCCAAAGGAATCACCACCTCCAAGCCCTAGGGAGAATCAACTTCCACCGCAACCGATGGGAGAACAACCGCAGCCGGAGCGCAAGATCGGGGAGCTATGCACCCTGGACATCGTCGACCTACCAATCTTGAACCTCGAGGAGATCGGAAGGCCGTTCGAGATCAAGACCTCAACAATCCGCATGGTGCAACATTCACCTTCACCGGTAAAGAGGATCCAAACCTTCACCACCAAGCGTTCGTTGAACTTTGTCAAATATTCAACATGCACGGGGTGACTCAAGATCAAATGAGGGCAAGGCACTTTCCGTTCTCGCTACTCGAGAAGGCTTTGCAATGGTTCTACTCTCAACCGGCGGAGACGGGGCAAAATTGGGACACCTTGATGAGAGCCTTCATGAAAGAATACTACTCATCGGGTAAGACTGAAAGCTTGCACAATAAGATTGCTACCTTTGCTCAATATCCTATGGAGACTACATCGGAAGCATTCGAGCGTTTCAATGAGTACACTCGGGCAGTGCCACATCACAAGTCCCCGAAGGAAGATCTCATTCAAAAGTTCTATCAAGGACTTACCATGGCGTCAAGGACAGTCATCGATGCATCAGCGGGAGGATACATCATCGAGCTTACACCAACTCAAGCTTTCACTCTATTCAAGAAGGTCGCGGACAATAACACATGGGCGTCATCCGAACGCTTACTTCCGGTTCAACCCACGGGGAACATCAAGGGAGTCTTGCAAGTGGAGAAAGAAGATCTACTCGAAGGCAAGATCGATTTGCTTATGCGAAGATTGGAGAAGATGGAGATAGAGAAGAAAGAAGCTTAAGACTTGAAGGCTGCCGAAGCAAGATCCACATGTGAAGAGTGCAGAGAATATGGCCATGTCCAAAAGGATTGCCCAGAGGAAGCCAAGATGCTCGACTACATGAGGAAGGGAGATTTGCCGAACTTCCGCTACGGGCAAGGTAGACCTCAATTTAATGCAAGCTCATCCATTCCGAATTCGGTTCCTCTTTGTATGCAATTGAAGGACTTCATGGACGAGCAAGCTAAGATCAACAAGGACACCGTCACCAAGTTCAAAGCCATAGACAAGGTGTTGGAGAACATCGATAGCAAGGTGACGGAGGTCGGAAGCTCCAACCATCAAGTGCTCAACAAGATGAAGATGCTCGAGACGCAAGTGGGACAACTTGCCGGGCGCCTATCCGCTAATGAAGGGAAGCTTCCGGGACAACCTCAAGGTCCCGAGACGACGAAGGCCATTCAAACTCGTTCGGGGAAGGAGACCGAAGATCCGGAGCGTTCCGCGGGAGCTAGGAAGACTAAACCATCTACCGAGGTGGACGAGTTTGCTAAGGAGAAGGTTACCGAGATGTCACCGAAGAACCCGAGTTTGAGATGCCGGGTGAAGACACGAGGATACCGCAACTCAAGCCACGTTACTTCCGAGGTAAATGTGATGCCCCAGGTTTTTAATTAGCATATTAGTGCTAATGGCCGAATCAATTGAGTCAAACCTGTTGACGTTGGTCAAACCTTGGTCAACCTGGGTCATCACCTCGAAAACCCAGTCAACAATCACTAATGACCCTCTTAATCAAGTCAACACACCCTTGTGGTCAACCCTTGGTCAAAACCCTAGTCAAACCCCTGTTGTCTTTGAACCTCCTCCGGAACTTTTGCCGCGTTCTCCAAATTTCACTTAAACACTTCAAAATCGGCCAATATAAAAGTTGTTCGTCTCTTCGAGGGACACACTTTTCATAATTGGCGGCATTGGAGATTTTGAGTGGAAAATGGTGAAAATCTCAGTCAAACTCAGTAATTACTATTCATCGGTGCTAAGAAAACTGCAAACTTGGCGTGCAGTTTATGCAAATTCTGTTGATCTAAACCCCTATGAGCCTTTCTAGAAGTTGTAGAGGGTAGCTTGTCCTACAGCTTTGCTCATTGGCTCTTAGTGCACTTTAGTTTGAATTTTTGGAGATATCGTTCGTCGAACAGGAGCAAGTGATACGCTTTTGGCGATGTCGCGCCGCGACGTCGTGGCCGCGCTCCAGAGCGCGCCCGCGCGCGCCGACACGTGGCGCCTCCTTGCCCTCGACGTCCGGGTCCCCCGCCGGCCGTGTCTCCCGAGGCCTGCGACGCCATCATCACGCGCCCCTCCCTAGGTCGGTCTCGCTCGGGCAGAGCGCGCCGCGCCACGTGCCGCACGTCGGCGTCACCGCAGCCGAGCCCGGCCCCCACCGGCCGGCGTCCCGCGCACTTGCCGTGGCTGGGTCCCCCCTGCACGCCCTCTTTTGCTTCGAGGTTAAGCCTCCGCGCCCGCACACGCTGCTCGCCGCTTATAAAAGGCGCCCGTGTGGCCGCGCGCGCGAGTACCGAGCTCCGCCGCGCCGCCATTGCTACCTCTCGCTGAGCTCGCCCCTCCACTGACTTCCTGCGTCGTCCGACCACCTAGGCCTCCTCCCTAGGGTACCCTCGAGCTCCTGCACCCACGCATGGCCTAGTTGCCCCTAGCTCCCGCCGGATTTCCCCGTCACAGCGGCCGCCGCCGCCTTGCGCTGCCGAGCGAGCTCGCCGGCGACTTCCTCGCCCCAACTCCGGTCACCAGCAGGCCCGCGGTGAGTCCCAGGTCGCGCTCCGCCTTTTCCCCGGCCGACCCCGCCGCCGGAATTCTGTCCGGCCGCGCCGCTGGTGGCCCCGAGGGCCACACTGTGAAGCTTCAAATCTTTCTAGGGGTCCTTTTGTAAACCAAGGGCATAGTTGTGAATAGTCAGATCTTTCCAGGGGCCTGCTTGTAAAGTGATTCTTCAATAGTGTTTCGGTTTTAGCTGAACCTTGTAAAATTCATAGAAAATTGTAGAAAAATCAGGAAAATACAAACTAAATTTAGTTGGTTTCCTTGTGAAGAACCCTACAACTTTTGTAAAGCATGACCATAGTTTTGCCTGATAGTTTTTGCATGAAAAATAGAAGACTGTTAAACCTAGATCTGTTGTAGTTCAAAATCTACAAGTGCTCTTGAGCTGAATTTTGGATATATTGCTAGTTATATCATTTGTAGGCTCTGGGCAAATATTTGCACAAAGTTGCTAAACAGATCTTTTTATATGATTTACTTTGCATTTATGCTATTTCTGTCTTAATGATTTTTGTAGCAAAATGTAAATAGATTTTTGTGCTCAACTTGTGGAGATGCTCATGTTATGCCTAGATTCAACTTTCTTGCAATTCTCATGGTTTTATCTCTGGCAGAAGTAATTAATCTTGTTTTATGCTTAGATTTACATTTAAATGCATAGTTCAATTTTCAAATGTGATCTTGATGTGCATGCTGGTTTCCTAGGCTTATTTTAGGTCAGAGATATTGTAGGAATGAGTTGGGCTGCAGAAGTGCTTTATTTATTTATTTATGCTTTTCTCATAATTTTTATAGCTAGGAAATGTCATTTTTGATATAAAGGTTTTATGGCTCTTTTAAAAACAAATCTTGGTTAGTAGCATGTTTAGGATCTTTAAGGCCAGCAATGTACCTTTGTCCCTATTTTTGTAAATTGTTTTGTAATTAAAAGTTTGGAATACACATAAGCTTCCTAATAAGTTTAATTAGGAAAAATCATCCTTGTTCCCTTAATGACCTGTTAAATTGTTGTTTAGCTTAATTAGGGGCTATAGATCCACCCTTGTTGTTTTGTGTATTTAAATAGTGTTATTTGCTTAAATGTGTACACAGTCACTATTAAAAAGATTAAAACAATAAACCTTCACATATAATGACCTTAGTAAAAAGAAATATTAATTAAGTGTTTGTTAAGGTGAATATGGCCAACAAGAGTTGGATGTAATAATTAATCTCTCACTCCACCTGAACCCTGCATTGCATGCCGTGTAGAACTCCCCGACGGTAACTACGCGCTCGTGCCGGAAGACGAGAAAGGAGGAGCTGACGCGGAGCTACAGTACGTGGAAGTGAACGAGGACACCGAGGACCCCCAGGCTAACTGTGCTGACGAAGGCAAGCCCCGGTGCATTAACCTATTTGTTTTGGAAATTTATGCAACTATCTATAGATGTTTGTGCATTTACGTTCAGGAGTTGAAATGAAACCCTAGATGCATGATCCCTAGGTACCTATGTCTTTACTAGTATGCTAGGTCGGTAGCTGCTATGCTATAGGACCGTTACAAGTCGAGTGATACTTGTCACTCGCGAGAATAGGTTCTTATGTTGGAATCATAAGATCTTTATTAATGGATTGCTCATGTGGTAAGAGCACGGGATGTGGGCTCCGGTCCAACGGCTTTCATGGGTTAAGTGTTTGAAAGTACTAAGCACTTGTCGGGAATGGGACCGGTAAGCCTAGTACCTTAATGAGGCGGTAAGGGATTTTACTGTCACTAATCTTGGGATGCGTCTCACGGCTAGCTACCGGTGGTGCATGTGTGATTCTGGGTGCCTTGCGGGGTATGCCAGATAGCCGGTACCAAAGACTGTGGCCTTTTATCCCGAACCGAGGACTTTTAGGAACCGCCTGGTGGTTGTCCATGTGAGGGCACCCTACCGTGTGTTTAGGTTTACCTTGCAAGGTTTAAATCAACTGGTTGTCGGCCTCTCACCGTTATCTGAGACTACTTATCCAACTGGCCATGATATCCCTAATGATGGAACTTTGTGAATATTTATGCTTGATTAATTGTATTGCACAACTTATGCTTGCAATAGCTTGCTCATTTAGAAAAGAGTAATCAACTAGAATCTGTGCTAAAATCTTGAAAGTAAGGACATACTCTTTGTTGCTTTTCAGCAAAAGAACCCCACTTACCAAAAAGCCTTTCATGTCTAGAGTTGGTGATGTAGCTGTCACCGACGGGTAAGTCTTGCTGAGTATTAGTGTACTCAGCCTTGCTGTAATCCGTTGTTTCCAGGTAATGCTTTTGGTGATGTGTGGCCTGGAGAGATCCCGCCTGGCTGGGAGCTGGAGTGGGTGGAAGACGATGAATGAAGGCATCATGGCAGGCCTCCTGTGATGCTCCTCGTGCCGTTTAGTTTAATTCTGCTATTTTCAAAACTCTGAACTTCGTTATCATGTCAAGTACTTCGGTTTGTAATAATTAAACCCTTCGGGACAGATTTGGTTTTAATCATGCGTTGTGCTCTGGACTCGCCTTCGCGTGAGTTTTAATGCATATGTTTGACCCTTTGTTGCTATGTAAGTGATTTCACCGGGCTTTGACCCGACAACTAATGATGGGATGATACTTTATTATTGCTTAATGACCAAAGTGGATTGGTTTAGGCGATAGTACGGTATTTTCCTGGGCGGGCTGTCACAGCTGGCATCAGAGCAATTATATGCACCAGAGCTTAATTAACAACCTTAATCACTGGTTTTTGAATAAAATTTGCCAAGATTGTTTGGATTTGCAAAATACGTTGGTCCATTAAGGATGGATTAGACCGAGAGGCCCTAGAGGGAATTTTTGGGTTCTTTCAGGTGGCTTATAAATCTATGGTTTATTTTGCTAACTCCCAGCACATTTTATTCCTGTCAGAACTTACTTTCTGTACAACCATACTAGTTCATCACGTTTTGCCATACGTGGTGGTGCCACAGGAAAGTCTTGTGAGGGATGGATGGGACCTATTCTAATGGGAACCCACGTCGCGTCTGCGTCTCATCACGTTTTGCCATACGTGGTGGTACCGCATGGAAGTCATGTGAGGGATGGATGGGACCTAATCCAAAGGGAACCCACCGTCGCGTCTGTGTCTCGCCATGTTTTGCCATACGTGGACATTCCGCATTGTGAATATGCGAGGCAAGGATGCACTCCATTCAAAAAGGAGAGTGTCTGAGGTTGGACGCTGTCCATGCAGCGGCTTGACGCATGGATACCGTTTCTATAGCGAACGGTACTGTATGTGGACGCTTCTGTGATGTGCTGGCACAGAAGGTTCTTTTCTGCAGGTACACTGACAACGATCCATTAGTCGCTAAGTGAGTGCGAATAGTTCTCGACTAGTTATTATAGGGAGAGACGAATAAAAGCCTTGCCACCGGCTCTAACTTCGATTTTGGCTTGATCGCCGTGTGAGGACGAATAGGACGTCTTGCATCATGTTAAAAATCGAAACAACTTAAAAGTGGACCCATACATGAGTTGTGTGTTCTCTAAGGAAAATTTTGCTAGTGTGCGGTTTTTGTGTTCTAGCTTTGCCTCTCACATGTTAGGATGTTGTTGCTGTCCAAAAATCTGTATGGCTGCTAGCTTAAATTTTTGCACCTTGTTCTAGGAATAATTGGACTAGTTGATCTATACCAAAGTTGCTCCATATCTAATCTAGTTTTTTCTCGCAAAAGTTCACGGTCATAGCCTTTGTACACCTCAAGTTATGCTCATAATGGTGAACCCCGTCATGCTGTTTTTCCCAGGAACCAATCTCTCAACCTTGCTTAGTTGAAACACCTTCCTAATCTTTCTAGATCGACCGTTGAGTACCAAAAATGTGCCTCATAACCTTTTTGAGTTGCTGGTAAAATTTGGGAAATTTTGGAGCTCTATTTTTGAAGTTATGAATTTTTGTGCACAACTGCCAGAACTTTATGTCATTATGTGTGTAGGCTCGTTTCGAGTTCTAACATACAATTGTACCGTGGTACACATGACTACCCCAGTTTTTGCTGATCATGAGGAAAGAACTTTTTCTGTTCTACCATGTCAATTGAGTAATGTCTTGATCTTAGAGTTCAATCTTCAGTTGTAATCTTCTCCTGTCAACATGTTATCTCCATCGACATGTATCCCTCCTCAACCCCCTTGAGTTTATACATGTTGGAGAACTAAGCTATTCCTTGTATTGATATCCTTGTCTAGATCACTGCGATCTTTCAATCTTGAACTTATTCTTCTTGGTCTTGCTCACAACATTTTGAATAAAAAAAATGTCACTTTTTGGGAATGCATTTGCATAGCACGTGCAATTGGGAACCTTGGGTGAACTAACGTGCATACGCATGGAAGATTTCAATATTCCTTCTCTATCCTTCTTATGATTGGTGATGTTGTTGTCCCATAACCAAAGGTGCCGCGACGGAACCTAGGGCATCATGTGCGCTGCAGCCATATGATTACCACTAGGAGCGCGCTAGGTATCTTGGTTGTGAGATTGCGACTCGCCACGCATATACTCCTTCTCAACTCTACGATTGACACTCATTCCATGGGTAACCGAGTCATGCTAACATGCATCATAAGCACCATACCGCATGAACATGTGCATCATGCATTCACAAACATGTGCATCACATCCCAACTTTTAAAATCATTGCACTGTTGATGTAACAAGGTGATATCACCAAAGGTCTCAAACTAATTAACAAGTGAGCAAGATTGTTCTGAAATTCCTATACCGATTTATCTTTTCATACTTTCTGCTTGCATCCGCAAGTAAACTCCCCGGAAAAGCTCTCCATGACTTGTCACCTTCGACTATTCTTATGGGCTAACCTTGAACTGATGTTGGTTATACTCTTTGCCCTATAATCACATTGCGGCTGCTTCCCAAGGTAATTCAGAAATCTTAGAAAACCATCCACCCTACCTTGTCCTTGGAATTTCGAATCTCGGGACGAAATTCTTTTTAAGGGGGGTAGGCTGTGACGCCCTAGGTTTTTAATTAGCATCATTAGTGCTAATGGCCGAATCAACTGAGTCAAACCTGTTGACGTTGGTCAAACCTTGGTCAACCTAGGTCATCACCTCGAAAACCCAGTCAACAATCACTAATGACCCTCTTAATCAAGTCAACACACCCTTGTGGTCAACCCTTGCTCAAAACCCTAGTCAAACCCCTGTTGTCTTTGAACCTCCTCCGGAACTTTTGCCACGTTCTCCAAATTTCACTTAAACACTTCAAAATCGGTCAATATAAAAGTTGTTCGTCTCTTCGAGGGACACACTTTTCATAATTGGCGGCATTGGAGATTTTGAGTGGAAATTGGTGAAAATCTCAGTCAAACTCAGTAATTACTATTCATCGGCGCCAAGAAAACTGCAAACTTGGTGTGTAGTTTATGCAAATTCTGTTGATCTAAACCCCTATGAGCCTTTCTAGAAGTTGTAGAGGGTAGCTTGTTCTACAGCTTTGCTTATTGGCTCTTAGTGCACTTTAGTTTGAATTTTTGGAGATATCGTTCGTCGAACAGGAGCAAGTGAGACGCTTTTGGCGATGTCGCGCCGCGACGTCGTGGCCGCGCTCCAGAGCGCGCCCGCGCACGCCGACGCGTGGCGCCTCCTTGCCCTCGACATCCGGGTCCCCCGTCGGCCGTGTCTCCCGAGGCCTGCGACGCCATCATCCAACGCCCCTCCCTAGGTCGGTCTCGCTCAGGCAGAGCGCGCCGCGCCACGTGCCGCACGTCTGCGTCGCCGCAGCCGAGCCCCGCCCCCGCCGGCCGGCGTCCCGCGCGCTTGCCGTGGCCGGGTCCCCCCTGCACGCCCTATTTTGCTTCGAGGTTAAGCCTCCGCGCCCGCACACGCTGCTCGCCGCCTATAAAAGGCCCCCGTGTGGCCGCGCGCGCGAGTACCAAGCTCCGCCGCGCCGCCATTGCTGCCCCTCGCCGAGCTCGCCCCTCCACTGACTTCCCGCATCGTCCGACCACCTAGGCCTCCTCTCTAGGGTACCCTCGAGCTCCTGCACCCACGCATGGCCTAGTTGCCCCTACCTCCCGCTGGATTTCCCCGTCGCAGCGGCCGCCGCCGACTTGCGCCGCCGAGCAAGCTCGCCGGCGACTTCCCCACCCCAAATCCGGTCACCAGCAGGCCCGCGGTGAGTCCCTGGTTGTGCTCCGCCTTTTCCCCGGCCGACCCCGCCGCCGGAGCCGCCGGAATTCCGGCCGGCCGCGCTGCTGGTGGCCCCGAGGGCCACATTGTGAAGCTTCAAATCTTTCTAGGGGTCATTTTGTAAACCAAGGGCATAGTTCTGAATAGTTAGATCTTTCCAGGGGCCTGCTTGTAAAGTGATTCTTCAATAGTGTTTCAATTTTAGCTGAACCTTGTAAAATTCATAGAAAATTGTAGAAAAATCAGAAAAATGCAAACTAAATTTTTTTGGTTTCCTTGTGAAGAACCCTACAACTTTTGTAAAGCATGACCATAGTTTTGCCCGATAGTTTTGGCATGAAAAATAGAAGACTGTTAAACCAAGATCTGTTGTAGTTCAAAATCTACAAGTGCTCTTGAGCTGAATTTTGGATATATTGCTAGTTATATCTTCTATAGGCTCTGGTAAAAATTTGCACAAAGTTGCTGAACAGATCTTTTTATATGATTTACTTTGCATTTATGCTATTTCTACCTTAATGATTTTTGTAGCAAAATGTAAATAGTTTTTTGTGCACAACTTGTGGCTATGCTCATGTTATGCCCAGATTCAACTTTCCTGCAATTCTCATGATTTTATCTCTGCCAGAAGTAATTAATCTTGTTTTATGCTTAGATTTACATTTAAATGCATAGTTCAATTTTCAAATGTGATCTTGATGTGCATGCTGGTTTCCTAGGCTTGTTTTAGGTCAGAGATGTTGTTGGAATGAGTTGGGCTGCAGAAGTGCTTTATTTATTTATTTATGCTTTTCTCATAATTTTTATAGCTAGGAAATGTCATTTTTGATATAAAGGTTTTATGGCTCTTTTAAAAACAAATCTTGGTCAGTAGCATGTTTAGGGTCTTTAAGGCCAGCAATGTACCTTTGTCCCTGTTTTTGTAAATTGTTTTGTAATTAAAAGTTTGGAATACACATAAGCTTCCTAATAAGTTTAATTAGGAAAAATCATCCTTGTTCCCTTAATGACCTGTTAAATTGTTGTTTAGCTTAATTAGGGGCTATAGATCCACCCTTGCTGTTTTGTGTATTTAAATAGTGTTATTTGCTTAAATGTGTACACAGTCACTATTAAAAAGATTAAAACAATAAACCTTCACATATAATGACCTTAGTGAAAAGAAATATTAATTAAGTGTTTGTCATGGTGAATATGGCCAACAAGAGTTGGATGTAATAATTAATCTCTCACTCCACCTGAACCCTGCATTGCATGCCGTGTAGAACTCCCCGACGGTAACTACGCGCTCGTGCCGGAAGCCGAGAAAGGAGGAGCTGACGCGGAGCTACAGTACGTGGAAGTGAACGAGGACACCGAGGACCCCCAGGCTAACTGTGCTGACGAAGGCAAGCCCCAGTGCATTAACCTATTTGTTTCGGAAATTTATGCAACTATCTATGGATGTTTGTGCATTTACGTTCAGGAGTTGAAATAAAACCCTAGATGCATGATCCCAAGGTACCTATGTCGTTACTAGTATGCTAGGTCGCTAGCTTCTATGCTATAGGACCGTTACAAGTCGAGTGATGCTTGTCACTCGCGAGAATAGGTTCTTATGTTGGAATCATAAGATCTTTATTAATGGATTGCTCATGTGGTAAGAGCATGGGATTTGGGCTCCGGTCCAACAGCTTTCGTGGGTTAAGTGTTTGAAAGTATTAAGCAGTTGTCGGGAATGGGACCGGTAAGCCTAGTACCTTAATGAGGCGGTAAGGGATTTTACCGTCACTAATCTTGGGATGCGTCTCACGGCTAGCTACCAGTGGTGCATGTGTGATTCTGGGTGCCTTGCGGGGTATGCCAGATAGCCGGTACCAAAGACTGTGGCCTTTTATCCCGAACCGAGGACTTTTAGGAACCGCCTGGTGGTTGTCCATGTGAGGGCACCCTACCGTGTGTTTAGGTTTACCTTGCAAGGTTTAAATCAACTGGTTGTCGGCCTCTCACCGTTATCTGAGACTACTTATCCAACTGGCCATGATATCCCTAATGATGGAACTTTGTGAATATTTATGCTTGATTAATTGTATTGCACAACTTATGCTTGCAATAGCTTGCTCATTTAGAAAAGAGTAATCAACTAGAATCTGTGCTAATATCTTGAAAGTAAGGACATACTCTTTGTTGCTTTTCAGCAAAAGAACCCCACTGGCCAAAAAGCCTTTCATGTCTAGAGTTGGTGATGTAGCTGTCACCGACGGGTAAGTCTTGCTGAGTATTAGTATACTCAGCCTTGCTGTAATCTGTTGTTTCCAGGTAATGATTTTGGTGATGTGTGGCCTGGAGAGATCTCGCCTGGCTGGGAGCTGGAGTGGGTGGAAGACGATGAATGAAGGCATCATGGCAGGCCTCCTGTGATGCTCCTCGCGCCGTTTAGTTTAATTCCGCTGTTTTCGAAACTCTGAACTTCGTTATCATGTCAAGTACTTCGGTTTGTAATAATTAAACCCTTCGGGGCAGATTTGATTTTAATCATGCGTTGTGCTCTGGACTCGCCTTCGCGTGAGTTTTAATGCATATGTTCGATCTTTTGTTGCTATGTAAGTGATTTTACCGGGCTTTGACCCGGCAACTAACGACGGGATGACACTTTATTATTGCTTAATGACCAAAGTGGATTGGTTTAGGCGATAGTACGGTATTTTCCTGGGCGAGCTGTCACAGTAAACTTGATAATCATTTTGAGAAGTTTGTGGAGGTTGTTTATGTAAAACCCCAGATTTTCAAAAGAAAACCCGAATCCCTGTACCTTCGCGATAGTCCCTAGATCAGTGGCAATCGCGTACAGAACATATCACAGATAGTAAAACAGAGCCATACATCGCATCACATAAACATTAGTACATAAATTTATTACATGTCCATTATGGAGTACATCATTACAAGCCTCTTGGCTGAATCAGAGTGAAATCCTACGCAGCGGTAGCTAGCATCTCAGAAGGGTCTCCATCTTTTATTCTTCTCGCCACAGGCATCCTTGAGCGAAGCGACGCATCCCTCAGTCGTACCATCCATCGACGTTGTTTTCGAACTCGGACTCGTACCCTGCACACCCAAAGTCTATCCCCAAGGAGTGGGATAGGTTCACGTCACCAACCGTATGCAGCTTTAAGTGGCCTAACTTCTAAAGGGAAGAAAGAGAGACAAGGAAGCAGCTTGGGTTTCCTATGCAGCAGCAGCAAAGTAACAACAAGATATCTCCATCAAGATCCCAACCCGAAGCTCTCAACACAGCTCGGAACCACCTGGTATCCCAGGGCCCCATCTCCACAACCTATCTCCATCTAGGGTCGATGCGAGAACTTCCTCTCCTCGCACCTCAATGATTACAATCGGATCTGCGAGGTAGAGGGAGCCACTCTCCTCTCCCCGACTGCAACCACGGGTCACCACACTCTCACTAAAGGGGAAAGGTAGAAATCCCAAAACATGAGGAACGAACATGTCTTCTAGGTATGTCCATGACTGAGGACGCGGCTATAACTATAGATCGAACAACTCTGCAGAGTGTGTACACCTGTACGCAACCAGGAATGGCACCCGGCTGGTGTACGACCGACCGAGCCCATCCTACCGTGCGAACTCTCGGTAGTTACGGTCCCATCCTGCATCCGGCCCTCAAAGCAATCCCCTCCGCAAAGGGAATAGCACCGGAACTGTGAAATGCCCCCGTGTGGCCACACGGGCGACGCACTGAGAGAAGGTGGTCTCACTCCCACCTCTCCTCCACTGATACCCTCTATCATGCTGGCAGGTATGGTTCCGCACTTGCCAAGCTCAACTCGGCCCTAACCCCACGCTCGGTGAGGTGGTGTGTACGAAAGTCCTATCGACAAGTTGATCCACTCGTTTTCAGACCGGGGCGAGCTCATGTCCTCCAAGTGCTTGTAAAACCCCAACACCTAGGCTCCGAAAACCGTAAAAGTGGGGATACACTGAGGAGTGCACCGCGGTCCCCGATCCCAGATTGGTTGTTTCGAGCTCACCCCCGCTAAAGTACCCAAAACGCCTTCTCCTGCCGGTTTTATCCCACACACGCCAAGAACCACAATTCCCATCCCAACACATGCATCGCGAATCTCAGCGTATATACACGCTTATAAACATATATAGTAATAGGACAATCAAGGACAGGATAATTAAAATAGGCAGTGCAAGGTTCATCAACATGCATATAAAGTAAAGCGCTAGCATACTACATTGCAATGTCTAATAGGCATTCAAAGTCAGTCGGGCGTGAACCTAGGGTCGGGTAGTCCTCAATAGCGTAGTCGTCGGCGTAGTCCTACTTCGGGATTAGCTCCCCGGCTCCAGCTGCTCCTATTAACACGTAAAAGAAAATAAAGAGCGGTCCTAATGCAATTAACTCCAAATGAACAGCAATTAAGAGCCTAAAGAGAGCAAATACTAGTCTAGCACAGAGTTTAAGATTTTAGAGAGTTTCTGGAAAAGGTTTTGTATTTTTCGGAGCAAAAATGGATTTACTACGATTTTCAGAAGATAAAATAGTTTTCTGAAATGAAAATACGGTTTTACCATATTTAAACCGGCGGCCACAAAAGATCCCGGGCTAGATCTGGTGCGGCTCGCAGCACAGTAGGCAGCAGTGTGGGGCGCTCGGGATTGGCCAGCCGCATGGGATCCCGGGGATCCATCAGCGGCCAGCGCGCGTGTGGGCGTCCGTGCGGCATGTAGAGGAGTGGTCGGGCGCAAACGATCCTGCGGATCCGGCACGGCCACAAGGGGGTGTGCCCCCGCGTGTGCATCAAGGACCCCAGGTGGGCTCGGCACGGTCGTAGGGTGTTTGAGGCTATGCCGCAAAGGAACGGCGGGCCGGCGTCAGCTCACCGGCGGCGAGGTGCTCCGGTGGCTGGACAACACATGACACAGCAAGCAAGAGAAGCTCCTAGGGTTCCCCGCGGGCAAGAAAAAGGGCGGAACTTGGATAGGGTTTCGGGCACGGTGGCGTCGAAGCCAAGGCTCGGCACGGCGGGCGACTCCAGAGCGGCGACGGCGAGGCTGGGGTGGCCTGTACCGACGCGGTGGCACCCGTGCATGATGCGTGCGCGGGCGTGGGTGCGCGCGCTCGGTCTCACGGGCGCGCGAAAGGGCGGACGTGCTCGTGCAAGCGCGGTGCCCGGCGGCGGGAAAGACAGGGGCGTCGACGGCGCGACTGGGGCAGTCGATGCCGGTGAGAATCCCCGCGGGCGTGCACGTGAACGAGTGAGCGGGCTCATCGACGACCTGGTGCTCGCGCTTCTGGGGCGAAAAGCTTTCCCCGGCGACGACGCCGCGATGCGCACCGGCGGAACAGCGTGTCGGCGAGGTCCGGCGCAAGGAAAGGAGCCAAAGGCTCGGCCTTGACCTCTCCAGGCGGGCGCGCGTGCGTGCGTGGGTGCACGGTTGCGTGTTGGCGCGTGTGATTACACAGGCGCGTGCGCGTGCGCACGCCGGCGGCTCGGCCACGGCGGTGGGCCGAAGCGGCGGCATACGGCATGACGGCTCAGGGGGCAAACGATCGAAATGAAGTAGCAAGGTGCGTGCGCGGTGAAGACAGTAGCGGCACCTGCAAACGTTTCCCAGCACGGCACGAAGGCCGGCATCACACAGCGGCGAGCGCGGCGGCACGGTGGCGGACACGGCGTTCTCCCTCGGCTCGAAGGCCGGGACATCCACAGATGGGCGGGAGAGCGCGTCCTCACCTCGGTGGCCATGGGCCGAAGTGCAGGCGTTGGTGTAGAGAGGCGGAGTGGGGACGTCGGCGTGGAAGGAGACGGCGGCGCGGAGCAGAGGAAGCAGAGGATGCAGGCATGTGCGGCGTCGGCGGTCCGGCTCCTCCTCTCGGGCGGCTCCGGTCTTCGCGGCGAACGGCGCTCCCTTGGACGGCTCCCCACCTCCTTCTCCTCCACTCCTCCCCCTGACGTCACCGGCGGTGGGAATGGGGAGGAAAACTCCCGGTTGGCTAGGGTTCGGGCGCTCCCCGCGGTGGTGCTCTATATAGGCGGGGGTAGGTGAGGCGGACGGCGGATCACGCCTCGGGACGCGTGGAGCGCATCCGCGGCGGTGGACATGGCTGCACGGCAGCTTCTTTCCACGGGGGTGCGGCGGCGAGAGAGAGCAGAGGAAGGAGAAAGGGAAAAAGGAGGAAGAAAGGGGGCGGTGATGTGGTGCTAACATGCGGGACCCACCGGTCATAGACTCCGGCGCGGTAAGGATAGGCAGGCCGGCTGGTTGCGTGTTTGCTGGGTCACGCATGGGCCAAGGTGGGTGCGGCGGACTTCGGAGGTGCGGTTTCGGCCCAGGAGCAGGGTTTGAGGGTTATTCATTTATCTAAAACTCTTAAACAACCATTTTCAAATTTAAATTGAACTCAAATTTGAATAGCAATCAATAAATCCCAAATAAAATCCAAAGAAGATCCAACTTCTCACACTAACATTTTATATGACCTAAAATTATTTATTCGACTTAAAATAAATCTAAGAATATGGGATGGAGTAAAAGAAGACATCCTTATATTATTTCACATGCACTCACATTCAAAGCAAAAATTTTGAAATCCATATTTTTGGAATCACACAATTTCAAGGATGTTACAGAACTCCCCCCTCACAAGAATCTCGTCCCCGAGATTAAGAAGTTACCTCCGATTCGAAGAGATGAGGGTACTTCTCCCTCATGATGGACTCCTTCTCCCACGTCGCTTCGCGCTCGGAGTGGTTGCTCCAGAGCACCTTGCAGAAGCGAGTGTTGGTCCTCCGGGTCGACTTCTCCGCCCAATCCAGGATTCGGACTGGGTACTCCAAGTACTCTAGGGTGTCTTGTACATCGAGTGCCTGAGCGGGCACTCTCTTCTCGACAACCACACACTTCCGAAGCTGAGACACGTGGAACACCGAGTGAACTCCGGCGAGTTCCGGTGGCAGCTCTAGCTTGTAAGCCACCTTTCCGATCCTCTTCACGATCGGGTATGGGCCAACATATCTTGGAGACAACTTCCCCTTGACATGGAACCTCTTTGTACCACGGAGGGGCGAAACCCTCAAGTAGATGTGCTCTCCCACCTCAAAGGAGACGTCTTTCCTCTTTGGGTCGGCGTAACTCTTCTGCCTGCTCTGAGCTATCTTCAGATTCTCTCTGACCTTAGCAACATTCTCCTCGGCTTCGACAATGGTGGTGAGACTGAAGAAAGTTCGCTCCCCCACCTCGGACCACATCAGCGGTGTCCGACACCTTCTACCGTAGAGAGCTTCGAATGGTGCCATTCGTAGACTGGATTGGTAGCCGTTGTTGTAAGAGAATTCAGCATAGGACAAGCTCTTCTCCCAATCCGACCCGTAGGTCAACACACAAGCCCTCAGAAGATCTTCCAGTACTTGGTTCACTCTCTCTGTCTGCCCATCTGTCTGCGGGTGGAACGCTGTACTGTAGTTCAACTCGGTGCCCATAGAAGCATGCAAACTCTTCCAGAACTGTGCGGTAAACTGTGGTCCTCTGTCTGACACAATGCTCCTCGGAGCTCCATGAAGCTTCAGAATGTTGTCCACATAGAGTTCAGCGAGTCGGCTCACACTGTAGTTGGCTTTCACTGGCAAGAAGTGTGCTACCTTGGTCAAGCGGTCGACAATCACCCAGATGGAGTCATTACCTTTCTGTGTACGAGGCAAACCAACTATGAAATCCATGCTGATATCATCCCATTTCCAGACAGGTATCTCCAGTGGCTGTAGCAAACCAGTGGGTCTCTGATGTTCTGCCTTCACTCTCTGACACGTGTTGCATCGAGCGACGTACTCAGCAATGTCTTCCCTCATCTTCTCCCACCAGAAACGTACCTTCAGATCTTGGTACATCTTCGTGCAACCAGGGTGAATCGAGTACCGAGAGTCGTGAGCTTCCTTCAGTATCGAGTCTCGGATCTCCTTGCTTCGGGGTACACAAATGCGATCCTTCAACCACAGGGTGCCTTGCTCGTCGAGGCGGTAGTCAGCTGCTTTGCCTCTTGCCATCAGATCTTTCACTTCCTCAATTTCTGGACATCCCTTCTGAGCTTGCCGAATCTGATCTTCCAGGGTGTACTTCACTCGCAGTTCATTCAGCTGCCCCTTCTCAACTATCTCCAACTTCAGCTTCTCCATTTCCTCATACAATGTTGGTTGCTCTTTCTGCACCATCAGATTGTTGCAGTAATGCTTGCGGCTCAGGGCATCGCCTACGACATTTGCCTTGCCAGGGTGGTAGTGGATGTTCAGGTCGTAGTCCTTGATCAGTTCAAGCCATCTTCGCTGTCTCAGGTTCAACTCGGACTGGGTGAAGATGTACTTCAAACTCTTGTGGTCGGTGTAAATGTCACACTTGTTGCCCATCAGGTAGTGTCTCCATATCTTCAAAGCGTGCACGACAGCAGCTAGCTCGAGGTCATGTGTGGGGTAGTTCTCCTCGTGCTTCCGAAGCTGTCATGAGGCATATGCAACAACTTTGCCTCCCTGCATCAGCACGCAACCGAGTCCTTGTCTCGATGCGTCACAGTACACCACGAAGTCCTTGCTCGCATCGGGAAGAGTCAGGACCGGTGTCGTGGTGAGGCGAGTCTTGAGCTCTTGAAAGCTGGCTTCACACTTGTCCGACCATACAAATGGTGTGTTGCTCTTCAATAGTTCTGTCATGGGCTTCGCAATCTTGGAGAAGTTCTCGATGAACCGGCGGTAGTAACCAGCTAGACTGAGAAAACTGCGGATCTCTGTCACTGTCTTGGGTGATTGCCACTTGGACACTGCCTCAATCTTGCTTGGATCTATGGCTACTCCTTTAGCTGACAACACGTGACTGAGAAAGGCGACTTCCTCCATCCAGAACTTGCACTTGCTGAACTTAGCATATAGCTGCTGTTGCCTGAGCTTCTCCAACACTATCCTCAGGTGCTCCTCATGCTCTTCTGCGGTCTTGGAGAAGACCAGTATGTCGTCAATGAAGACAATGACACACTTGTCTAACTCCTCCATGAACACCTTGTTCATCATGTTCATGAAGTACGCTGGGGCGTTCGTGAGACCGAACGATACGACAGTGCACTCATACTGTCCATACCAGGTCACAAATGCGGTCTTGAAGATGTCTTCCGGCCGAATCTTCATCTGGTGGTAGCCTGATCGGAGATCAATCTTGCTGAAGAACTTGTCTTGCCTTAGCTGATCCATCAGGTCATCGATCCGAGGTAGCGGGTACTTGTTCTTGATGGTCACCGCATTGAGTGCGCGGTAATCAACACACAGACGCTGAGTCCCATCTTTCTTCGGCACGAACAGAGCTGGTGAACCCCACGGTGAAGCACTCGGTCGAATGAACCCCTTCTCAAGCAGTGAGTCTAACTCTGCCTTCTACAGCTTCAGCTCCACATCTGCCATCGTGTACGGACTCTGAGCTATAGGTGTAGTCCCCGGTACCAAGTTGATCACGAACTCCACGTCACGGTCTGGTGGCAAACCCGGCAGCTCTTCTGGGAACACATCTTCGTACTCACAAACCACTGGCACATCTGAGATAGCTTTCGTGTGAAGACTGTACACAGTTGGTATGTCTCGAGACTTCATCGGCTCAAAGGTGACCCTCGTCCCGTCTGGGTGTACCAAGGTCACTAGTCGCGGTGAAGTGGAGATGACACCCTTGTGTGCGGTGATCCAATCCATCCCCAGAATCACGTCGATGCCATTGGAGGGCAACACTGTCAGATCCACCAAGAACTTGTGACCCTGAATGACCACTTCCACACCTCTACACAGTAAGGTGCATCTGATATCTCTGAGAGGTGAACTCGTGATGATAGGATTTGATCGGGTGGTTGTAGGGAGGGAGAGTATGTTCACGAATCTAGAGGTGATATACGACCCGGTTGCACCGGTATCGAAAAGAACCAAAGCAGTAGTACCACAAACCAAAAGCTCACCGATCACAACGTCAGGAGCGTCAGCAGCCTCCTCCTCAGTGAGGTGGTTCAGCCTCCCACGGCCGGCAGTCGGCAGTGGTGCAGCCTGAGGAGGTCGTCCTCCTGGAGCAGGAGCTCTCGCGGGTGTAGCAGCGGTCTTCTTGTCGGGGCACTCGAAGGACTTGTGGCCAGGCTTGCCACAGGCGAAGCAGGTCACGGTGAAGCCTCCAGCGGTAGGTCTCGTGGCGCTCGGCGGCGGACGGTTGTAGCCTCCAGTCTGCTGCGGGTAGCCGGGGCTCCTCCATCCGGGGAACTGGCCACAGCCTCCTCCGAAGCTGCGCCCAGGTAGGTTGTGCCCCGGGTGGTAGCTTCCCCTCATCATGTTGCTCTGTTCGCTCCTTGGCTTCTGGAAGGATCGGTCGTGGTGATCCCGATCTCCCATCCTCTTCTTGCCCTTCATGCGCTCCTCGTGGCCCCTCCTCTCCTCCTCGACCGCGATGGCGCGGTTGACGAGGTGGCGGAGGGACTTGTGCTCGCTCGCCTTCAGTCCATGGCGAAGGCCGTGGTGAAGGCCTCGCAGGAACCAAAACTGCTTCTTCTGGTCGGTGTTGGTGTCGTCGGGGGTGTACCGCATCATCTTCATGAAGTGACGCTCGTACTACTCGACCCTCATCGCACCCTGCATCATGGTGCAGAACTCTTGCACCTTCTGGATCAGCAGCTCGCTGGGTAGGTACTGCTCGCGAAATGCCTCGCAGAACTCCAACTAGGTTATGAAAGCTGGGTTCGGGTGGCTGGCAGTGTAATTGTCCCACCAAGACTTGGTAGGACCATCCAGCTGGTGCGCGGCGATGGCGACGCACTCCTCGTCGGAGCAGACGGTGAGGTCGAGCTTGGTCTCGATCACCCTCAGCCAGTCGTCGGCGTCGAGCGGGTCATTCGAGTAGCTGAAGGTGGGGGCCTTCAGGCGGATGAACCTCTCGATCTTCCTTGTGAGGTCCTCGTCCTGCGGAGCGACGCGGTTCCTACCGTTGCCACGATGCTCCATGGCTTCCGCCATCCTCTGCATCAGCTGAGTCTGGACAGCCATCACGTCCACCAAGTTGGGTGGTGGCGGTGGAGGCTAGTCCGGCTCAGGCTGGTCTTGCTCCTGATCTTGCTCGGCTTCTCCATCCTCAGCTTCAGCTTCCGGGCCCTCGGGCGGTGGTGGCGGTGCTCCGGCACCCCGGCCTCGAGCTCCCAGAGCTCCTCCACGTAGGGGCGGGCGTCCACAACCACGGGTAGGTGCACGACCGCGTCCACGAGTGGCGGCACGGCCACGACCGCGGCCACGGCCCTGTGGGGCTTCCTCCTCCTCCGCGGTAGCCTCCTCAAGGCGTGCCAGCAGACGGTTGGACCGTCGGGTCGACATCCTTCTGAAAACATGACCAGGGAAGAAAGACTTTTACACAACGCCACTCACCAACATACATGAGTATGAGACAAGCATGAAAAAACTATTTATATAACCAACACACAATGATAAAAAGCATTAAGACACAAATAACTCCATTAAGATCCAAGCATACAACAAGCATGAGTTGTACATATGCTTCCCCGAGGCTGACTTAGACCTTAGGGGTAGCAGCTCAAATCAACGCTCTAATACATCGTTACATGCTCAAAAGGGTGGTGCCTACATAGTGTGACATGACTCTCTTCATGCACCGGAACATGCTCTCGGCTGCATGGGACAACTCATGGAAACTACTATCATACAGCTCTACTCTAGGTCATGCCCTCGCTCTGCACTCTACTCGGTGCGAGCCCTCTTGTACGAGATGGGGTAATGGTCTTCTGTGGGGTAGTCCGGAGGGAAGATCCGGGACACCAAGGCGTGTGCCTTGCGTACCTCCTCAGTCTCGACGGGGGTCAGCATCCGAGCCATCGGACACAGGTGTAGCTTGAGGCGGCACTGGTGCAGCTCGAAGGTCTCGGCGCGTATCGCACGCTGCGACTCGAAGGGCAGCTCTCCGTTGAGCTCCATGAGCTTGTCCACGCGAAGAGAGTCGGCGTCCTCCCGAGTCCTCCTCAGTCTCTCGGCCTTGTCTCTCAGGTAGACAGCCGTGCGCGTAAGCCACGCGAGGTTGGCGACGTTCTTCGCTTTGTTCTTCTCCAGATTCTCCACCTTGTTCCGCTCACAGCCGAGCAGGTGGGCGCGTATCGTGAGCAAGTCGTCCTTGCTCTGAAGTCTGTCCTTCAGCCGGCTCTGACTCGCGGTCATCTTGCGAAGGTCCTCCTTGACGTACAGCAGCTCCTCGTGGGTCTCCACATGCTCCCTCTCAGACTGCAGCAGGACGGTGGTTGCGCGGTTGAGCCCCTGCTCAAGCTGGCGAACACGGTGGTGTAGCGCGTTGTTCTCTCTCTCCAGCTGAAGGCAGCGCGGCAGGTGAAGGCTGGCCTCTCCAGTGGCGTCCCTGATGTCGCCGAAGAGGGTCCGCGACTCGTCCTCTAGGCGATGTGCGTACTTGTCGAGGTCGACCAAGTAGCTGGCGGTCTCCACCAGAGTCTCGTCAGACTCGCGGAAGGGTGTGGTGTCAACGTCGTCCTGGATCCCCTCGTGCGAAGGGACTCCGTCCACGAGCGGTGCCAGGCGCCAGTAGTCGCGGGGTAGAAGACGGAGCGTCCCGGACTCGAACGTGGCGCGGTACTGGGCGAGAAGGCAGCCCAGTGCCTGGCGGCAGGCGATGTCCATCGCAGTGGTGACGGTCAGAGCGGTGCTGTAGCAGACCTCCCCCTTGAACCCTGGAAGGTTCGGGTGAGGAAGGACGGCAACCGTGCAGAGCACCAGCCGTCCCGTCACGGCGGGCACGTACTCAGCGCGGTACATGACGTAGGTAGGAGGGACCCCAAGCCTGAGAAGGGCCCTCTCCATCCAGTGGCAGATCGCCCCACACGTCTCGGGGGTGATCTCCGCAACTTGATGCTCCATTTCCTGTGACACGTAAGAAATTTTTGTTAGCGCAGGTAAGTGAGATGTTTTAAAAAGAGATAAGTTTTTATAACACAGCTCAAGGGTATACATATAGAAATAGAGCGTATAGAGTCCTATTTCTATCGGCCATTTCTAGGGATACGTGCTACGGTCAAGTATGGCTCTGATACCACCTGTAAAACCCCGGATTTTCAAAAGAAAACCCGAATCCCTGTACCTTCGCGATAGTCCCTGGATCAGTGGCTATCGCGTACAGAACATATCACAGATAGTAAAACACAGCCATACATCGCATCACATAAACATTAGTACAAAAATTTATTACATGTCCATTATGGAGTACATCATTACAAGCCTCTTGGCTGAATCAGAGTGAAATCCTACGCAGCGGTAGCTAGCATCTCAGAAGGGTCTCCATCTTTTATTCTTCTCGCCACAGGCATCCTTGAGCGAAGCGACGCATCCCTTAGTCGTACCATCCATCGGCGTTGTTGTCGAACTCGGACTCGTACCCTGCACACCCAAAGTCTATCCCCAAGGAGTGGGATAGGTTCACTTCACCAACCATATGCAGCTTTAAGTGGCCTAACTTCTAAAGGGAAGCAAGAGAGACAAGGAAGCAGCTCGGGTTTCCTATGCAGCAGCAGCAAAGTAACAACAAGATATCTCCATCAAGATCCCAACCTGAAGCTCTCAACACAGCTTGGAACCACCTGGTATCCCAGGGCCCCGTCTCCACAACCTATCTCCATCTAGGGTCGATGCGAGAACTTCCTCTCCTCGCACCTCAATGATTACAATCGGATCCGCGAGGTAGAGGGAGCCACTCTCCTCTCCCCGACTGCAACCACGGCTCACCACACTCTCACTACAGGGGGAAGGTAGAAATCCCAAAACATGAGGAACGAACATGTCTTCTAGGTATGTCCATGACCGAGGACGCGGCTGTAGCTATAGATCGAACAACTCTGCAGAGCGTGTACACCTGTACCCAACCCGGAAAGGCACTCGGCCGGTGTACAGCCGACCGAGCCCATCCTACCATGCGAACTCTTGGTAGTTACGGTCCCATCCTGCATCCGGCGCTCAAAGCGATCCCCTCCGCAAAGGGAATAGCACCGGAACTGTGAAATGCCCCCGTGTGGCCATACGGGTGACGCACTGAGAGAAGGTGGTCTCACTCCCACCTCTCCCCCACTGATACCCTCTATCCTGCTGGCAGGTATGGTTCCGCACTTGCCGAGCTCAACTCGGCCCTAACCCCACACTCGGCGAGGTGGTGTGTACGAAAGTCCTATCGACAAGTTGATCCACTCGTTTTCAAACCAGGGTGAGCTCATGTCCTCCAAGCGCAAGTAAAACCCCAACACCTAGGCTCCGAAAACCGTAAAAGTGGGGATACACTGAGGAGTGCACCCCTGTCCCCGATCCCAGATCGGTTGTTTTGAGGTCACCCCTGCCAAAGTACCCAAAATGCCGTCTCCTGCCGGTTTTATCCCACACACGCTAAGAACCACTATTCCCATCCCAACACATGCATCGCGAAGCTCAGCGTATATACACGCTTATAAACATATATAGTAGTAGGACAATCAAGGACATGATAATTAAAATAGGCAGTGCAAGGTTCATCAACATGCATATAAAGTAAAGCGCTAGCATACTACATTGCAATGTCTAATAGGCATTCAAAGTCAGTCGGGCTTGAACCTGGGGTCGGGTAGTCCTCAGCAGCGTAGTCGTCGGCGTAGTCGTACTCCGGGATCAGCTCCCCGGCTCCAGCTGCTCCTATTAACGCGTAAAAGAAAATAAAGAGCGGTCCTAATGCAATTAACTCCAAATGAACAGCAATTAAGAGCCAAAAGAGAGCAAATACTAGTCTAGCACAGAGTTTCAGATTTTAGAGAGTTTCTGGAAAAGGTTTTGTATTTTTCGGAGCAAAAATGGATTTACTACGATTTTCAGAAGATAAAATAGTTTTCTGAAATGAAAATACGCTTTTACCATATTTAAACCGGCGGCCACAAAAGATCCCGGGCTGGATCTGGTGCGGCTCGCAGCACAGCAGGCAGCGGTGTGGGGCGCTCGGGATTGGCCAGCCGCACGGGATCCCGGGGATCCATCTGCGGCCAGCGCGCGTGTGGGCGTCCGTGCGGCAAGTAGAGGAGTGGTCGGGCGCAAATGATCCTGCGGATCCGGCGTGGCCACAAGGGGGTGTGCCCCCGCGTGTGCATCAAGGACCCTAGGTGGGCTTGGCACGGTCGTAGGGTGTTCGAGGCTATGCCGCAAAGGAACGACGGGCCGACGTCAGCTCACCGGCGGCAAGGTGCTCCGGTGGCTGGACAACACACGGCACAGCAAGCAAGAGAAGCTCCTAGGGTTCCCGCGGGCAAGAAAAAGGGCGGAACTTGGATAGGGTTCCGGGCACGGCGGCGTCGAAGCCAAGGCTCAGCGCGGCGGGCGACTCCAGAGCGGCGACGGCGAGGCTGGGGTGGCCTATACTGGCGTGGTGGCATCCATGCGTGATGCGAGCGCGGGCGTGGGTGCGCGCGCTCGGTCTCACGGGCACGCGAAAGGGCGGACGTGCACGTGCAAGCGCGGTGCCCGGCGGCGGGAAAGACAGGGGCGTCGACGGCACGACTGGGGCGGTCGATGCCGGTGAGAATCCCCGTGGGCGTGCACTTGAACGAGTGAGCGGGCTCATCGGCGACCTGGCGCTCGCGCTTCCGGGGCGAAAAGCTTTCCCCGGCGACGACGCCGCGATGCACGGCGGCGGAACAGCGTGCCGGCGAGGTCCGCCGCAAGGAAAGGAGCCAAAGGCTCGGCCTTGACCTCTCCAGGCGGGCGCGCGTGCGTGCGTGGGTGCACGGCTTCATGTTGGCGCGTGTGATTACACAGGTGCGTGTGCGTGCGCACGCCGGCGGCTCGGCCACGGCGGTGGGCCGAAGCGGCGGCATGCGGCATGGCGGCTCAGGGGGACAACGATCGAAATGAAGCAGCAAGGCGCGCGCGCGGTGAAGATGGCAGTAGCACCTACAAAAGTTTCCCAGCACGGCACGAAGACCGCAATCACGCAGCGGCGAGCGCGGCGACGCGGTGGCGGACACGGCATTCTCCCTCAGCTCGAAGGCCGGGACATCCACAGATGGGCGGGAGAGTGCGTCCTCACCTCAGTGGCCATGGGCCGACGTGCAGGCGTTGGTGTAGAGAGGCAAAGCGGGGTCGTCGGCGTGGAAGGAGATGGCGGCGCAGAGCAGAGGAAGCAGAGGATGCAGGCGTGTGCGGCGTCGGCGGTCCGGCTCCTCCTCACAGGCGGCTCCGGTCTTCGCGGCGGACGGCGCTCCCTTGGACGGCTCCCCACCTCCTTCTCCTCCACTCCTCCCCCTAACGTCACCGGCGGCGGGAATGGGGAGGAAAACTCCTGGTTGGCTAGGGTTTGGGCGCTCCCCGCGGCGGTGCTCTATATAGGCGGGGCTAGGTGAGGCGGACGGCGTATCACACCTCGGGACGCGTGGAGCGCATCCGCGGCGGTGGACATGGCTGCACGGCAGCTCCTTTCCATGGGGGCGCGGCGGCGAGAGAGAGCAGAGGAAGGGGAAAGGGAAAAAGGAGGAAGAAAGGGGGCGGTGATGTGGCACTGACATGTGGGACCCATCGGTCATAGACTCCGGCGCGGTAAGGATAGGCCGGCCGACTGGTTGCGTGTTTGCTGGGCCGCGCATGGGCCAAGGGGGGTGCGACGGACTTCAAAGGTGCGGCTTCGGCCCAGCAGCAGGGTTTGAGGGTTTTTCATTTATCTAAAACACTTAAACAACCATATTCAAATTTGAATTGAATTCAAATTTGAATAGCAGTCAATAAATCCCAAATAAAATCCAAAGAAGATCCAACTTCTCACACTAACATTTTATATGACTTAAATTATTTATTCAACTTAAAATAAATCTAAGAATATGGGATGGAGTAAAAGAAGACATCCTTATATTATTTCACATGCACTCACATTCAAAGCAAAAATTTTGAAATCCATATTTTTGGAATCACACAATTTCAAGGATGTTATAGTGGATAGGTTGAGCATCAACATGCCGCTATTGGATGCCCTTCAAGTTCCTACATACTCTCGCTACTTCAAAGATATTCTTGCAAATAAGTATGAGATAGCAACACTCGGGGTGGATCATGTCAAGATGTCCGAGCAATGTAGCACCGCTATTGCGAACGAACTAGAGAAGCAAGGAGACCCCGGATGCCCGACGATTCCGTGTTCCGTTGGTTCATTCAAGTTTGAGAAGGCATTATGCGACCTTAGAGCAAGTGTGAGCGTCATGCCAAGAGATGTGTTCGAGAAGCTACGCCTACCGGAGTTAGAGCCTACGGCCATGTGCTTGGAGTTGGGTAACAACTCCATTCGCTACCCTTTGGGCATCGCCGTGGATGTGCCCGTGAAGGTCGGACACCACTTCATCCCCGTCGACTTCGTGGTTCTCGAGATGGGAGAAAGGGAGAAGCTGCCGCTCATCCTTGGGAGGCCTTTCCTCAAGACCGTGGGAGCTACCATCGATGTCGGCAAGGAGGAGATGAAGTTCGACATCAACGGCGAGAGAAGTTCCTTCAAGTTTCGACCACGCTTCGAGGTATGCAATATGATCAAAGTTAAATATATTCTGTCTCATCGTCGCATTAGTAAGGAAGAGCCAAGGAAGAAGGAAGAGCCGGAGAAGAAGGAAGTGAAGGAGATCAAAGAAGTTGTTGCATCCGTCAGGATAAAGGAACAAAAGCCGTCTGTGAAGACCAAAAAGATGACTAAGCCTGAGAATAAGCTTGCGCCCAAGATGGTGTGGAAGTGGGTACCCAAGATTGCAACGCCCGCAAAGAGTGTTGATCCGAAGTAATCAAGTGAAGAAGTCTAGCCATGGACTATAAACGAAGCGCTAGGCGGGAGGCAACCCGTTTCGTCGAGTCAAGAATAAGCTACCGGGAGGACAACCCGATCAAGATTTTTCGAGTCTTTCAAGTAAGTTAGTTTTGAAATTTTCTACGTAAGACATTCATAGACTTAAAGTGGTTGGACAATGTTTAGAGTTATAAATCTTGTTTGGATATTTTATTTGGATCATAAACCCTTTACATGAGCCATCATATGAGTTATTTGCTTGTTTTCGAGAAACCAAAACCAAAAAAAATTCAGAACCTTTCTCAACCTTTCATCCTCTTCATGGTGTTATGGTTGACTTGTTTTACATACTAAAAACACACGAGTAGAGCCACGCTATGTACCTAGATGTTATTTAAATTTCAGCGCATGGTAGGACTCGCGTGAACCTAGAAACTTAATCTTTGGTTTGTTCAAAATTCGTATCCTTGGTTTCTCTAGAGTTAGAATTTTTCTAAGCCTCATTTATTTTTATTTCATTCAAAATCTCTCTCATTTAACCAAAATTAGAACCTAAACCTATGCCCCCATGATCAAGCCGGAAAAAGCTTGCTCTCAACTAATGGAAGCAAACAATATCGGTGTGACCAAAATAAAAGTAGTCAGAAAACATTTTCGACTTACATTTGTTTTTGATGCTTAAAAACTCCTCTAAATATATTTGAACTCATTGCAAGCTCTGAGTTTAATTTTATTTTTCGAAATTGGAGGAGTGCTTAGCATCAAAACATGCTTAGAGGGAGGCAATTTAGTTAACTTAACCATGCATGCACCATGATGCATCACGGGATGCCCCTCCAACATCTTTCATCAAACCACATGCAAAGGACAAGCATGGGGGGCAGCCAAAGCTTTGTTTTGCAGGAATCATGGAGGCATGTGAGGCAAGGGAGCATGGAAGTGACTCAAAGCAAACACCATCAAGTGGAGGGATCAATCATGCAAGCAAAGGAGTGGACGAGAGCATTTGGGCGGTGCAAACCCGTGAAGCACGCGGTCACAAAGCAACAAAGCAAGCATGAGTGCGCTGGAGAATGCCGGAGCCGGGAGGAGCAGCAGACCACCCAGGCCGGTCGGCCCAGGCCGGCTGGCCTCCCCCCTTTTTAAGCCCCCTGGTGCTCCCCTTCGTCAGGTAAGTCGCTGATTCAGTTCCTTGTTCGTGTGCATGAGCTTTTAGTCCAGAACCACCTTAGGCTTAGCCTGTCACTTTGAGTTTTATTTCGTTCAACAAAATCCATCCTAATACCACTCAAAGTCCATACCCCAGATAATATTTGTGTGCCTTGTTACCGGTTGAAAACCCCGGGTATATATTTGTGAGAAGAGTGCAGCAACCATGTGGAAGAAAACTACAAGTCTTTTCACGAAGAAGAAGGGATCATCGTCGTCCAAGCCATCATCGACAACCTCTTTGAGGAGGCACTCAGTCTCCGAGTCCCCTCGGAGTATGGGGGAGGACACGGCACCACCGAGGAGGAACGACACTCTTCTCCTCGGTGGTATGAAGGCCACAAGAAGCTCGTCTATGTAGTTCACCAAAACGCAAGGACGCACGGAGGAGCCGCCAGTTCGACCTCGCCCCTCGATGCGATCATCCGCTCCACCTCCATACACTCCGTGATATTCCAAGTATGGGTTTATTATCAAGACGAAGGAGGAGGAGGTGAAGCTCACTCGCCTTGAGAAGAGGCTTGTGGCAAATGTCGACTTCGATGACCATGCTCTCCAAGTGCTGGGTTTTTATACGGATATTTACTACATGTTGGGACACCTAGGTTGGATGCAATTCTCCAATGGAGTGTCAGCAAACACCCACAAGGAATTCACCTTGGAAATTCTCATGACCATGGCGCCTATCCTTGATGAAGGAGTGCCGAGTCTCTCATTCCGTTTGGAGGGAGATGAACAAGTGGTTCCCTATGAGTACATTAGGGAGTTGCTTGGTTTTCAAAAGGGAGCCCTAGAGCAAGTAGATGTGCATGGAGGCACATTGGAAGGTTTTTGGAGAATGATCGCGGGGGAAGCTAACCGGTAAAGAAATAGTATCCAGAACCCCATCATCCAAGTGTTTCACTCATGGATGAGCAAGAGGATTTTGGGGAGAATGAAAGAGACCAAGATAATCGACATGGAGGTGAATTGGCTTTACTTGGCCTTGATTGCTGGGCAGCCAATCGACCCCACTCACCTTATGATCAACCGGTGGTGTTGTGAAGCAACATCGGGTTCAGGAGATATTGGTTCGGGGTGTTACCTCTCTATGTTGGCTATCTCCTTGAGACCAGGAATTCCAAGAAACCCGGAACACCTCCTAGTTGGGACTTCCCTAGGATTTGAATATATAAAGCAAGGCAAATACATAAGTGGAGATGAGAGAGGAGGCTTCAAATTGGCCAAACTAAATTTACCCCTACCGGATGCAAGATTAAGACTTTTTCCTGAGGGGAAAGAAGATTGGTTAGAGGAAGGACTTCTTGTGCCGGCGAAGAAGAACAAGAGAGGAAGGATTATAGAAGAAGGTTCTTCCGTAGCCCAAGAAGAAGGTGCGCAACAAAATTATGTGCCACCATTTGGAGGAATTCCGGCGCCGCCGAGATACTACGGTGGCGTACCAATGCAAGCATGGGAGAGTGGTGCAACCATGCCCCCACCAAATTTTGCGGTACCAAACGTGGCCTTTGCGGAGCAATATGCACACCTCCCTCAACCACAACAAAGTGTGGCCATTATTGGAGGATACGCTGCAAGAAACATGCAAAAATATTGCAGCCATCCAAACCAATGCAAACCAAATGGGTGAAGGAAATGCAAACATCGCCTTTGAGCTCGGACGCCTTCACCTAGCACCGCCGGAGCAATTCATATGAGGAGCGGTGCAATCCTATTATGAGCAAGGGTACAACAATCAAGATTATCAATATCAACCATCGGCGGAAGATTAGAGAGAGGAGGAGTTTTAGTTTAATTTTTCCTTTTCCCTCTTATTTAATTTTCAGCTTGTATGCGCCTATGTATGCGTAGTGTTTTTAGTTTTTATTTTCAGCATGCGTGTTAGTGTTTATTTTCATCATGAATAAAATCACCACCTTGTTTTTACCTTTGGCAAAGATACAAAGTTTGTGCCATATTGATATATGATGATAGTTGCCGCTTTGTTTATCCTTGTACTTGTTTTATGCATGATTAAGCTAATGCTCTCTTAAAATGCAAATCTGAAATTATCTAAATGCTAGCTTAATCTTTTGCGGAGGTTATGATAAAAATAAGACCCATAGTGTTTTATGTGCTCTCAAGTTTTGATGGATTAAAGATGATTTAGTTTTGTTCTTAAAAGTAATGCTAACCTTGTCATAAATACCACTTGCATGTTCCTCTACCTATCCAGAGCCATATATGTATTTGAGTGCAAAAACTTAGTATACAAGGTTTATTTTTGGGTGAGTTATTTCAGGCCTTGATTTCTCTGGCCTGAGACTAAGAAGCTGGTCATTCCGTTCTTGCGTATCTATCTTATTGCTAGCCTTTTTATCCGTGCATTGTGTATCCCCACATCGGAGATTTCACAAACCTCAGCGGATATCCACCCTTAAAACCAAAAATATCATCTTTTGTGTTTATCTCCTTGACCACAACCTATCATTGAGTTTGGATCGTCAATTCGAGAAAGATCGCAAGATGGTGCCAAGGTTGAAGATTTCAAGTATCTCTCCAAAGGAAAAATATTTCTAGTACCTACCTTATCTCTATCACCTCTTTGCCCGAGGATGAGCAAACGTCTAAGCATGGGGGAGGAGGTAGGTACAATGCAATTTTAGAGTTCAAGGGGAGCAAATAAGAAAAGAGAAAGAGATAAAGAAAAAAATATATGTATGAGAAAAAGAAAAAAAATATGAGTATGTATAAAAATAAAATAAAGTGAACTCCCCGGTTCTCTAAATGCATTAGGAATTTCAAGTTTAAGATCCAAACTCATCTTTCCAACCATGTGCAATCCGATAACGAGGACTTCCTTTGTGCCTCGGGATCACTCTTTGCCATTTGCACATGTCCACCTATCTCAAAGTGTGTGTATTTTTCTCTCCCCCTCCTCGTTATAACATTATTTTCCAATGACCTTTTTGACGAGTCTCGGTAAAACCATGATGAGCTTGTCTTGTTTTGACAACATCTCATTTATAATATCTTGGTAGGACTAAACTTTCCCAAAAAGCTCCATATATAGCCTACCACTTATATATATGTTATGAGAAGGAAAGGAGTAGAAGAAATAGGCTTGAGAGACAAGATGAGATGAGAGTTCATGAGCAAGATGCAAGGTGGTTTAAATTTTTGAACTTGGTTTAGCTCTTTTTCATCTTGTTCTTTATTTCAAAATTTCCGAGATCCATTTGAATTTTGGGAGCATGTTTAATACTTGTGGGATGAACTTAATTAATATCCACCCTCCGTAGGGATGAAGGTTAGTACACTATGGAACTCTAACGAATTAAATTTTTTGAGAGCATTATGTTTTCTCGTGTATGATCAAGTGCAGGGTTTGAGCAATGAAAGGCAACGCTGATATTCATCGAAGGCTTACTCGAGGACGAGCAAGGTTTAAGCATGGGGGAGATGTTGACGGTGAATTTCCGTCAACCTAGCCATGAGTTTATATCTTATCCATTGGTACTAACCCCCTTGGTATAACAAGTTCGTTCGTGCATGTCGGTTTTGGAGTTTAATGTTTATGCAGGAATTTAGTGTTGAAAGCAAGACTTCCAGGTAAAGTTCATCAAGCACCTTGTGACAAGACCTTGAAGCTCAGCACAAGTCAAGCAATGAAGTGAACAAGACTCCAAGAAGCCCAAGGACCAACCCGTGAAGACGAAAAACTCTGAGGACCTGAACAGAAAATGCTGAATCTTGCGAGACAAGGAGCTTCATCTAGTCCGCGGAGAAACTGATGTCAAGGGCCCACATGCAGAACGGAGAAACTTCTAGAAGACTCGGGAAGCATCACCAGCAAAGGAGGCCACGAGATGGGCCAGAATGGGCCCAGGCCAGCCTGCCCAGGCCAGTCGGCCCAGCCCATTTCTGGGTCCATTCGTCGCCCCCTTTGACCTAGCCGCCTCTCGGACTATTTATAGCCCCCTGGCCAAGAGCCACGCATCAACTCATTCGTCATTCGTCGCCGAGGAGCAGAGAATAGAGGGACACCATTCCGAAGAGGAGAGGGTCGAGCTAGTTGTCTAGGGTTTCCCTAGCCGACGTGGGAACCTTGCAAGGAAGACCACGTCGGAGTTCCAGGAGCTAGGAGCAAGATCAAGGTAGGATCCCGGTGGTGATCTTGTCCATGTAACATTTACTATGTTGAATTATCAAGTTGCAATCCGATTTCTAGCGATCAAGTGCTTCTTCTACAACTTCGATTTCGATTGGCTTTTCTTACTTTAAGATCTATTCTCGAGATAGATCATGGAGGGTGTTCTTGTAGCCGTGGTGGCTAGAGGTGCATGCCTGACCTTCCAAGAGATTTCGACTTGTCCATTGGACTCACCCTAGGCTAACCCGCACGAATAGGAGTGCGTTGTGACAGAACGGTGGCTCCAAAAGGTGGGCGTCTTCGGAGTTGGACGGGAAGCCGTGATTTAAAGAGGCTTTTTATGAGATTAAACTTGGCTATTTCTTCTTTGCTTGGAACTTCAACCAGAGCTTGATCCAATCTCTCTAGATTGGTTTTACCTATTCCTCTCTATCTCTTTCTACCTACGGTTTTCATAGATTAGATTCGTTTTTATGATGTTCTTTAGATTAGATGCAATAGCACTCCCTTTGAAGATCTAAGTGTTCTCGGCTTTAATAGATTGATTCTTGCATCGCACATTTGTTCCACAGATTCGATACCTTGGGTTCACACTTGAGGGAAGAAGGGTCCCTTGGCTACGACGGAGGACTTGTCCGCTTGCAAGTCCAAATGAAGTTGGATACGCATATACAGCGTCAACAATGTCACCCGTTTAAGTGAGCAATTTTCTTCACTTATTCTCACAAACTCTTCTTACTTATTTTCCAACAGGGTGGTAGGTGCCAGATGCGAGGTCGTACAGATAACTTGTGTCCAGTAGTTGTCGAAGTAGTTCTTTTTCCCACTAGTTCAATATACGGTGTCCAGTAGGGCTTCTTTATTAACATCTGCTCATCCCAAAAGTGGGATCGACTGAGCTTCATATCTCATTCCAAATGTCGACCTCATAATTCCTTAAGATGTCCTTCATGCATCATATTCCAAAAGCACCCCTTGTGGTGCGTAGCTGTTATACTGCTTACACAATAGTTCCAAAACAACTACTTAGGGGTGTAAGAGGGATTAATCCAATGAAAATGACTCTAGGATGACTACTCGTGTAGGGCAAACCTTGTATCCTGTGAGTTTAGTCATCTGAATCAAATCCAAAACCTCAACAATACCTTCCAGGTTGAGGTACTATCTACTTAGGGGTGATACTTTATGCATGGATTCGTTACTTCCAAATACACGGTCGGGGACGCAATTCCTTAAAACATGCGTGATTGTCCGTCCGTGGAGAGTTCGATGTGCTTATATCCACTCCCTCGTTATCTTGGGTTGTCTTCTGATATGTTAGTCGCTCTCATCGATGAATCCATTACCAAGATATTAGGTTACCATGTTCCTTCGAGTCTCCACATGAGTCAATTCGCATTTAGTGCGAAGAACCTTGTCGGCAAACTCTGTATTCCATTAACAAATTCCAAAGGTGGACATTCATAAGGTGCCTTACAGAAGCTAAACTACTCGAATAAAATTTCCTGTATTGATTGTTGTTCCATATGGAGTACTTCGTCTTTATCCAATAATTGAGTTCCGACTGAAATTATCCAAAATGCATCACTAATATCTTAGGGTACTCAATTGATCTTAACCAATATATGCTTCCATAGAGGTACATGCACTCCCGAGCATCAAAAGTTGCAATTTCTTGAGGTACTTATTTTCTGGTTTATGAACTTGAGTCCAATGTTCATAGGCTATCTCATTGAAAGTCTTGGTCTGATTTGCCGAGGTTGCAAGAAATCCTTTGCGTCTTCAGAAGCTTGACCTTGTTAAGTTGGCTTGAGCACGTCGATCTTCATTCTGTGAGCTTGATCTTGCAGGATGGGTAGCTAAGGCCCCTAAAGGAGTCATCTAAAAATCTAGCAAGCATAAGCACTCAATACAATTTCACACAAACATGAAGAGGCATAACATCCATAAAACCATAAAGATCCAATCACTCAAGCAATTCACCAAACAAAGGTGTACCTCGAGGCTGACTCCTGGGACCTTCGAGCTTACACCGGTGTAAGCATACTAGTATATCGTGGGCACTTGAGGGACTTTTCCTAATGTTAGTGATACAACACTTGAAAGGACACATGTCATCTGATGTTTCGATACTGATCTTTCTGAAGCAAGATGGTGGAACTCCTCTTCGTGCTGGCTCTCATGAAGTAATCGTTGCAGAAGGGGGTGCTTTCTGTCCAATTCATTATGTGCCCCCATGTTTCTCATTCGTTCACCCTTAGTCCAAACCCACTCTCTTGTAGGAAAAGGGGGTTCCATAGCAAGCATTCACGTTCCACACTTCTTACCAAGGGGTGATTCCATAGGGTCAATTATCAAGCTGTTATTCCAAGTATGCAATGCTTGCTTGTAAGATGGTGTCAGCTCGATTGTTCAATGCATTAGTTGCCTCATGTAGCTACGGCTCGTTATAATGTCTTAATCCTCTGCAACTCGGCTATATGTATAGCCTCGAGTTTTCAAGTCTTCATCCATTTGTTGAGCTACGGGCATCTCAGGAGTCTCTGACTCCTACATCCAAAGTTATGTGTGCAAGTTCCATGTAGTAGACCACCAATTCCTTATGTTGGCACACTTGGAATCGAAATCTTAACTCCTCATTATCCTCGGAGTAGGCACCTTGTGTCATCCAAGCTCCGTTTCGAGCAAGAGTTGCAAGGGTGCATCCTGTTGTTGTAGCTTCTTCTGTATGTAAACTTCATGTATCATGAGGGCAGTCTGATCAATCTTTGATAGGTTGAGGTCCAAAGTACGGTCAACCATGTTGACATAGCATCACACTAAAGAGTCACCAGGGATAATCCAATTGAGTCCTGTAGATTCAGCTTCATCTCATCCCCGTACTTCATCTTCATAGTTGTCACTGTCGTAGTTGTCTTTCCCTTGTCTCAGATGTCGCTCCGTAGAGTTGCAGGGTCTTGAAGCATGTGACATTTGTTGTTCTCCTTGGGTCACCGACCGTGTAGAGGGGTTGTTAGTGAGTCGGTTAGTGAGAAATCAAGGATGTAGTAGTAGATTTCAAGGGGTTTATATAAAAGTCAAGGAGTATATACTCAATCAAGGATATTCAGGCTGTCCTAAACTATCGGCCATTGCTAGGGCTCGTCCTACGATCAAGTACAGCTCTGATACCACCTGAAATGAACCGAATTCCCGCGGATGGAAATCCGACTCTCTGCACCTCCTTGATAGTCCCAGGAAGAGGATATCACGTGCAATCCCTGTCTCAAGTGGTACAAATCCATACAACACGGGAATAAAAGAGACATTACATAATATTACAATCTCAGAGTACAACTCTTCGGCACAAGCCGGGTACAAGTCCAACAGGACTGAATCAAGAAAGTAAAAACATCTACGCAGCGGATCTATCGAAGCAAAGCGTCTCCAGCTCCACAGGCAAACTCAAGTGAAGGACCAGCTCTAGTCTTCACACCTTCCGTCGTCGACGTCGTAGTCGGCTTCAAGTCTGAAACACAGCCATCTACCCGATAAGCGGGTAGGTCTTGTCAGCTTCCCAACAAAGAGCAAAAGCGGTGGTTTAATCTAATATGCATGGATAAAACCTACATTTGGCTGTAGAAAGCTATGCATGCAGCAGCGCAGAAGCAACAATCAAGGTATGCAGAATAAGCAGCGAGGTCCACACCTCCGGGAGGTCCACACCTCTGAGGTCCACACCTACGGGGTCCACATCCCTCAATAAGGAAGTACACACCAAAGCACTGAATCACACCAACGATCCAGCTCCCAACTCTTGTCTGCGATGTGGGGCCCACCTGCTCCTATCCCCACATCTCAAAGGCCTCAAGCCGGGCTCACTCACTATGTCTGATAAAAAAACAGAGGAAAATTAAAATTATACTATGTCAATAGCTGGGGTCGAACCCGCGGCCAACGGCTATATCAACCGCGTACCCCGCAAGGGGCTTGCCAGCACGCTCCTGTGGGTCGTTGTGGCAAATATCTAGCCTAGAGGCGTTGGTGCACATATCTACAACCCGCGGCGGGAATGGCGGATCCTCGCATCGAAGGGAGGAGAGTGAGCTACGATCAGGTCAGTACCCTGTTTTGTGCCTCTGCTTTCCCCTTTCGTTAGAGGGTAGTGATATTTGGAATTGGGGATTTCGGTTGAAGCACGATTGTTGTTACAAATTGATTGATAGGCTTTGGTTTAGAAAGTGCAAAACTAAGCATTGATTTCAAGTTGCAATGAATTTTTTTGAAGCATCCGTGTACTCCAGCATCTTCTTCCATTGGTAGTTAGAGCTTGGAGACATCTTCCTGCAATAGTAGCCATTGGCATCCTAAAGACAAGTGCAAACACGGTTTGAGAGCTGTGGTGAAGTATGCTTGGACCTTTCTCAACCCTGGCTGCCGGTTTGCTGGCTGCCCAAAGGTAATGGTTAGTTGGCTACCTGCTTATGTGGTTGCTGTGGTCAACGGCTATTGCTAATGGGTCGTTTAATTTGCAGGAACAAAAAGAGCAATGCGATTACTTCTGCTGGATTGATCCAGAATGGGATGAAAGGTCGTATGTTGTTATGCTGAAGCTCATGAAGAAGAAAGCAAAAGCTGAAGAGGATGCAAAGCAGTGCGAGGGGGAATTGGGAAAAGCTAACTGTGAGCTTAGAGAGATTAGGAATGAGCTCAAAATAGCGCGACAAAAAACTTTAGAAGGTTACCGCCGAGCTGAAGTCAATTGGGAATTATAGGCACAATGTCAAACTCGCGCATGTGCTGCTTGCTTTATTTGTTTTTTCGCGAGAATGGCGGGATTGATGCTCGGTGGTAAGGCTAATTAGATGTCTCGATCATGTATTCTGCAAGTGACACTTTTGTATTGTGAACAATGTGTCGATCATGTATTCTGAACATTGTGCCCTATGCTTCTGAGCATTGTACTGATAATGTATTGCCAAAATCTACCGAGAAATGCGCGGCAGTTAGTATCCACCACATTGTACTGACCATTTAGTCCGACCTGTTCACATTTCCAAGAACGTAATTTCCGTTAGGTTCCCCAACAATCATAATGAATTATTATTGTTATCCTAAAATCAACAGAGCAGCAGCGAAGATTGTTTTGGGTGGCGAAGGAGCGGTGAATTTACTGTAAATGCGAATAAAGGAATGGTGGATTTGTTGTAAATGGGCCATTGATCGACTTCTTCCGCCTGGGGTAAAGAAAACATTTTTACAATTGCATCTCCTCCTCTCGGAAGGAAGATCCGTGAGAGTACAGTGCTCTCTTCCAAGTCTCTGTATCAATTTGAATTTGCATTTGACCTGGCACTCTGATGTTTGATGAAACTATTTTCAGGATGCCCGTAGGTCAGTAATCATGTCGTCGAGGCGGTTGCCATTATAGCTGGTGGTGCTCCCTACAGAGGTGAACATTGACATCACCGGCCACCTCGCTGCGACCTCGGAGTGGCCCATGGACGACCTCCGTAGCCTACGGGCGACCTGCCGGGAGATGCGTCGTGTGTGCAACAACGCGGTCGTTGGTCGGCGCATGGCCGCTAGAGCGATTTGCCATCGAGCTGCAGTGGAACGACTGCAAGGGCTACGACGCCCTCCTCGATTGCTTGACCCGCATAAGAAACCCGGAGGCATGTTTCATCTCCGGGATGGACATCTTGTTCGGGGAAAACTACAGCTCCCGGTCATCCATCGCCAAGCTCGAGGAGGCCGCCCAGGTCGGGCACAATGTGGCGGCCTACGTAGCCGCCATGGTCCTCTACAGGGCCAATGGCGGTGCCGGTGATGATGACACTGTGAGGCGGTACATCAGACAGGTCGAGGGCGAGGAAGAATCGGCGGTCGCGACATCGATGATGATGCGGACGAACAAGGGTTGCCTGCGGTGCCGTGAGGCAGCCTCAGAGGTGATCTGGCGAGTGACATGGCGCCGACGTGCAATGCTGGTGCTGCCAGTGGCGCACGGCAATCATCAGTGCGCAGGCCGCCTGTGCTTCAAGATGAGCTGGGAAGAATGGTCACATTTTTGTAATGAGGAATGTAGAATTCACGATGAATGTGATCTGTTCTTTAGCAAAATAATTGGATATCTGCATCCAAACAAATTACCCTAACATGTGAGAGTGATTTTGCATATATTTGTTTCTAGATCAATCCACTGATATCTGTTTCTATCTCTCTTCCTTGATTCCCGTGTAGCAATACTCGCACACGCATTGACGTGATGGAAACCAACTTCTGGTCTTCCCCCATTTATTTACCACGGCTGGTAGTTGGAATAGTTCATCGCAATTTGGAGAGGTGGAAATCAATATTGGACAATTAAAAAACAAATAATGTGATCTCACTTTCTCAGAAACTACGAAATCCGTAATCAGGTTTGCCCAATTCAAAACAAGCAACTTTTGCCAGGAAAGGAATGAAAATTTTTGTCCGGTCTGTTAATGTTTCGTAAACCCAAACAACCGGTCCTGCCTGGGTTATATTGCCTATCTCATTGCATGCTTTCATTTTGTTGTTACCAAGCATGACTCGTCAACAAGGAAGAATGAAGCCGTGGTTCAAACTCTAAATCAGCTTGCTTGTCTTCACGATTCTTTCCTACTAACCAAGTCTTTGAAAAACAAATCTTTCCTAGATGGGGTAGTGTACACTAGATAGAGTAGACACCATCTTACTGAAAGCCAATTTGTTGCCCATCGCTTCAAATTGCTCTACCTAAGCCACGGCTCCACGTTCGAATTGTGCACATTTTTGGCTCTCCCTAACAAGGATGATATCATATCTCACCTTATCCATATTTAAAACAAGCATTTTTTTGCCATCAAATGATTAAAAATATTTCTCTAGTCTACTCATGGTTCGTAAACCGAAACATCCGACCTCGTATACCAGAATAACCGCTCTCGTGGGAACTTTCGATCTCATCATGTTCAAGTGAATTAAGTTTGCTCCAAGTTCAACGAGATTGCAAGTTACGCGCCTAGGCTATTTGCTTGACACGATCCCCATGAGACCCTGCACCTTTCCCTTGGCAAATGAGATCTATTAATATATACTGGAAAACACTTTTGCATCTCCTCCTCAACGAAAGAAAACCCCATCGGCATCTCCTCCTCTCGGCACTAGAAGACCCCATCGGCATCGCCTCCTATCGGCGCAAGTACCATCGTGCTCTCTCCCAATTCAATCGATTTCTTTGTTCTTTCGACCTTTTCCGCCTCTTTGAGCAAACTAATTTCTATGTGCATTTCAGAGCATCTCCCCCAATGGCCGGCGACAATCATCGTGTGCCTCCTGTGGAGCTCGCTCTCCTACCATCCATGCCGGCTAAAGCTCCGGCTGGGCCGAGATGCGGCGATTGCGGCAGGACAGAAACGCCGCAATGGATGGCCGGGCCGATGGGGCCCGGCACGCTCTGTGCCGACTGCGGCCTTGGTCGCTGGCATGCCGGGCAGCGGTGGGAGAGGCGTTCTCTCCACATCTATCAAACCACGATTCCCGTCTCACCGTCGCCACCAGAAGCTGGCATGCAGTGGGTCGAGTGTCCGAGAGGCCGGGTTGGTCGCACGTGGCAGCCGTGGCCCTCCACTCCGCCATTGATGTCAAGTGCGCCCGCCGCTTGGACTATCTCGGAGAGCTCAGGCGCACGGTCGTTCCCGTCCCTGCTCCACAGGCCGGCGGCGTTACCAGCCGCTCGGCCATTGATGTCAAGTGCGCCCGCCGCTTCGACTGTCCCGGAGAGCTCAGGCGCACGGCCGTAGCCGTCACCACCAGAAGCTGGCGTGCAGTGGGTGGAGTGCCTGAGAGGCCGGGCTGGTCGCACGTGGTAGCCATGGCCCTCCACTCCGCCATTGATGTCAAGTGCGTCCGCCGTCCCGGAGAGCTCAGGCGCACGGCCGTTCCCGTCCCTGCTCGACAGGCCGGCGGCGTTGCCAGCTGCTCGGCCATTGATGTCAAGTGCGCCCACCACGCCGACTGTCCCGGAGAGCTCAGGGGCACGGACGTTCCTGTCCCTGCTCGAAAGGCCAGCGGCGTTGCCAGCCGCTCGGCCATTGATGTCAAGTGCGCCCGCCGCGCCGACTGTCTCGGAGAACTCAGGCGCACGGTCGTTCCCGTCCCTGCTCGACAGGCCAGCGGCGTTGCCAGCCGCTCGGCCATTGATGTTAAGTGCGCCCGCCGCGCCGACTGTCCCGGAGAGCTCAGGGGCACGGACGTTCCTGTCCCTACTCGAAAGGCCGGCGGTGTTAACAGCCGCTCAGCCCCGATATTGGACCCGTTCCTGCTCGATGGCGAGGCGACGCCTTTCATCCTCGATGACCCAGACTGGATGAAAGATAATTGCCAACAATAACAAGTGTCACTTTGCTGTAATGCTTATTAGTATATGATCAGAGAACATTGTTTCCTCCTATGGAGTACTTTGGATGGATGTTCATTCAACAAATAATTTAGTCCGGTCTTGTCACTTTTTCTTAACACTAACATCCGCCCGTTGCCATCCTCGTGCCATAACTTCCCATGGACGGTGGTTGCCATCATCAAGAGATCACAGACGTGTTGGTCATACGGCGCGGGGACCCGCACATCAGCCCCTCAACAGTGGAAGATGAATGGAAGCCACTCAAGAGTCAAGACTTAAGAGGTGCCTGTTGCTTACCTTCTCACCAAAGCGGCACAACTTCCCAGGCAAGGCGAGGAACTCCACATAAATCACCATTCCTACCCCCCCACCATCGGCAGCCTCGCCAGTTCCGAACCACGCTACCACTTCCCAAACACTCGCGCCTCACTCCTACCCGGCCGACGCAATGAAGCGATCAGGCTCCCCGTCGCGCCGGCTATCCCACACCGGTTCCCCATGACGCCGACTATCCCCCATTGGCTCCCCGTCGCGCCGGCTCTCACCCTCGCCCTTCAACCGATCCTCCGGTGCCACATCCTCTTCACATGCCCGTGACTGGGTGCCACCGCGTGACAACCAGCACTTCGCCCGCATGTTCACGGAGGTGCTGTGGGGCCACATCCACGGCACGCCGCCGCCGCGTTCCGACACCGCCAATGTCGACCCGCCGCTGCCGAGCTCCGACGCCACCCACGTCGACCCACCGTCGCTCGTGGGCGATTTCCCAAGAGCTGGTGGTGGCTCGCTGGTGGATTCCTAGCCTCCTCCACCATCGCTGCTGCCGCCCTCCGACGACGCCAACATCGACCCACCGCCGATTGTCGGCGCTTTGCCAGGAGCAGCTGGTGTCTTGCCGGCAGATATCCAGCATCCTCCACCGTCGCCGCCTCGGAAGCTGAAGTTTACGGTTACCCTTCCTGCTGGTGAGCTTGACTCTGATTCCGACTCCCAAGCTGACACAGACTTGTCTGAGGACCGTTGCCACGGCTACATCCCTCCGGTCCCCCGGGGCGATGCTTTGCACGTCTTCCGGCGCCTCAACGGCACGTATGGTTGCCCTGTTTGCCCCAACCTTATGCACCAGTGGCGCAAGCTGAATGAGGTCAAGGACCATGTCCTTGGGATGGCCAGGTCTGCGCCCCTGAGGTAGAAGTACAAGAAGAAGTGGAGCCGCCACCGCGTCATGGCCAGGAATGAGGGATGGATGGAGTAGATGGAGTGAGGGAGCCGCGTCGGTGGAAGATCTATGTTGTTGTGTTATCTGTGATGTTAATTAGTATTTTTAGATTTCGTTGGAACATTGTCTTATGTATGTGAACTTTGTGATGTTATGTTATCAGTGATGTTAATTAGTATTGTTAGATTTCGTTGGAACATTGTCTTATGTATGTGGAAATTGTGATGTTTAATTAGTCACTTTAGAATGGACTCTGTTTCCTACTTTGTATGGACGTTCGTTCGAATAATGCGATCGTATTTTCCTAATAACAATTCAACGAACCATTTAGTCCGGTCCGCTCACTTTTGCAGATCAGTAAGATTGGGCTGTAGTCATTCTATTTTGCCCACAAAATCGACACTAAATTTAGTCCGGTCTGGTCACCTTTTCTTATCAGTAACTTCCGGTCGTAGCCTTCCTCGACAGGCCAAGGCGCCCGTTGCCTAATTTCCCATGGAAGCTTGCCACAACGCCCCATGGAAGCTTGTAGATGAATCGCAGCCACTCGATCTAGAGGCCTGTTGCTTAGCTTGTCACATAAGCTTGCACAACTTCTCATGGAATCTGGCCACTGTATTCCCACCACCATCGGCATCCTTGCCAGTTCCGAACCACTCTACCCATAGTTCTCTTCCCAAACACTCGCGTTTCAGTCCTACTGCCCGTCCGACGCAATGAAGCAATCAGTCTCCCCAGACACATAGAGCTCAGACGCATGGCCGTACCCGCCCCTGCTCGTCGGTCCGGCGGCGTTGCTAGCCTCTCGCCCACCGCCTCCTCAGGAGCCGAATCCGGGTCCTGGCTGTCACCGCGTGGCCTCCACTACATCCGCTCCTACTTAGAGTGGCAAGAGTGTCAATTCCACGGCATGGAGCCGCCCCGCTGCGACGCCGCCAACGTCGACCCGCCAATGCCCGGAGCCGCTGGTACGTCGCCGGCTGTTGACGGTGTATTTTGGTGCACCAAACATGTTCATTACACTTTGGTTTGGATTTGATTATGAAACTAACCCGCCACTAGGCACATTAATGATATAACAAGTTCATCTTTGTATGTGAATTTGAAAGTGTTATGTTTTTGCAGGAAAACATGGACATAAAGGACGGACTCACAACAAGTTCAAAGGAGCAATTGAGGAGTCCCGTTCATGTTTGAGAGCATGATGAAATCACTCCCAAAGGTGGCAAGGATCGAAGTGTTACAAAGGAACATCCCCGAGGATTGAAGCGTAAAAGACTGAACTTCATGCGAGAAGACCCTCCATCTTGGACGCGAGGATGACATCGTCAAAATGGTGCAATTGGAGGGGGCAAAGTGCAAAATGACAAGAGGACCCACGTGCGCAAAGGGGCGACCGAACCGGGCCGAAATGGGCCTGGGCTGGTCGGCCCAGGCCGGCCGGCCTGGCCCATTCCGACGTCGGTTCGGCCCCCCATTTCTTGAGCGTGAAGATGATTCAACCCTAAGTACGTGGAGGCGCCGCCATCCGCAGGGGGAGAGCCATTCGCCCGAGAGGCCGTCCACAAGCTAGAGAGAGAGAAGAGGAGGGAGATCATTCGTGAGAAGGATCGCTCTACTCGAAGGAAGCAACCACAAGTGGAGGAGGACGTCGAGGCCCTGCCAAGACACCCCCGGAGGAGAAGGAAGACACCGTCGGAAGCGTCACCATGATCAACGGTGCTATGCCTAGCACCTTGATGGGGTAATCTTCTCATTTGTCCATGGGTTGTAATCGATCTTGAGATGTAATCGCTACTTTGTATGGTTATCTATCTATCATCTAGTGTTGAAGATGCTTTATTGTTTAAGGTAAGCTACCATGCCGTGTAGGGAGTATAGATCTCAATGCTCCCTTGGAACCATTCAATACGCCGTGTCCATCATAGGTCTAGTCACGAATACCTCCGCGTAGTGACAGTACGGGGGGAGGGAAAGGGCGAAACCGTGGTCACAACCCCCGATAGATTAGATCGGTTTTCATATATTAAGCGGTTGCATGTTCAAGTATCGTAGACCCTTAGGCAAGTGTCTTTTATATATCTTGTTGGTTTAATCGTTCTCTCTAGTGTAGCGTAGTAGTTCTCTAGATTAACCATAGATTAGGGTTTGGTTAAGTTAGTGAGTAGTGCTAGATCAAACGCTTGTAATCCCCTTGCTCCGCAGATTGATAAGAACCTAGGGAATCCCAGTAGTGAAAAAGGTGTAGGTCCGTACGCTTGCGGATCGTAGGTGGATACAAGTTTTATCCGTCAACACCGGCGGATTCCTAGCCTCCTCCACCACTTGCAGAGTTGGACTCCGACTCCAATTTCTACTCCAACTCCAACACCTTTGCTCTGCGCGTCTTCCGGTGCACTACCAACACCTACGGGTGCCCTGTCTGCCCCAACTGTATGCACCGGTGGAGGAACCTGAATGAGATCAAGGACCACATCCTTGGGATGGCCAGGTCTCTAGGACCCCAAGAATATCCCCACAGACCAACACATGTCTTTTCTGCGCACTTTGTCCTCACTCATGCGCACCCGGGAAGGACTTCCCGGTCGGTTACCCATCGCTCCAGGCCAAGCAGTTTTTTTCGAGATAGGCTTCCGGAAAAGATGTTGCAACTTATTGGTATGAGTATCCTTATCAATCCTATTAAGCCTTGGGCCAGGATGTCACATACACCCCCCCTAGAAGATTGACGTCCTCGTCGATCAACCCCAAGCCAGGAACGTCCTCTCTTGGCCACGTCCGTGGGTCCAGTGCCAGCGCATGTGCCATGTTGTGTGACCACTCAGGGCCCACACCAGCCATGCACACCATGCCTGCGCAACTGCGACCACACGCGCCCATGAAACCGCGAGATTCGGCTTTGATATCATTTGTAATGACCCGCCTCCCCGAGGCCGGGCCCGCCTACGCCTGGCAGCTCTCTAGGACCCCAAGAATATCCCCACAGACCAACACATGTCTTTTCTGCGCACTTTGTCCTCACTCATGCGCACCCGGGAAGGACTTCCCGGTCGGTCACCCATCGCTCCAGGCCAAGCACGCTTAACTTTGGAGTTTTTTTCGAGATAGGCTTCCGGAAAAGAAGTTGCAACTTATTGGTATGAGTATCCTTATCAATCCTATTATGCCTTGGGCCAGGATGTCACACGCAGGGTGGAGGTCGGAGTGGTTCTATATCACCGACCAGAAGCCGGCGCTCCAGAAGCGCACCGGGCACAAGCCCGTGAAGATAAACGAGTGGGACCTGCAGCTCACCTCCCGTGAGATGGACGACATCAAGGAACTGCTAACCTTGGTGGGTGACCTTAAGAAGAAAGGCCTGACGGGAGGCGTAGTGGCAATGTCTTTTTGTCATCGTATGATTCAGCCGATCAAGGATCGGGTTCATCCGGTGTATGAGTATTGGGGTCAGACGGACCCTACTCGTGAAGTTAACCGCAAAGTCTCCCAAGAGGAGATGACGGCCAGGGTGACACAGATGTGCTCCGGGCGTATCCGGAACAAGAAGTGCCCTAAGCCTTATTCTTTCTCCCGACCTGCTGATCCTGTAAGTTCTGGACAACGAGATCGTAGCGACCTGTTTCTTTGCTTCGTGTGACTAGAGAAAAAACCTCTTATATCTTGTTACTTGTGTTTACAGGATCGGCAGATGCAATTTTGGTGCCCTGCACCTTTACCAGCCTGTGAAGAGCCTCGCCGGAAGTTGAGGTCGGAGGACTACCAGCCTCCAGCAGCTGCGCTGCTGGAGAATTATCAATCAGACTTGTCGGTTGGAGCTGACGAAGATACCGACGATGAGGGTGGTGACGACGTGGCGAACCGCCCAGAGGCAAGCAGTGCCACAAAGCCCAGGCGTAAGACAAGGGCAGCGACGACAAAGCAGCAGACCTCGAGGGCTGCTGCCAAGGCCGAGACGGCCAAGACTGCGAAGCTCGAGGCTGACAAGAAGAGGAAGAGGAGGGCTCACCCTCCTCCGGTAATCCAGACGTCGATAATTCCTACACCTTTGACCAAGGAGGTCGAAGATGATGAGGATGAAGCTACCGATGACCCGCCGATTGTTGAAGATCGGACAGCGAGGAGGTCGTTGAGTCCCGCGGCCAAGAGGCAGCGGGAGTTGGAGCAGAAGACGACGGAGGATGACCTCCGTCAAATGAGGGAGGCGCAGCGAGCTGCTACTGGAGCACAGGCAAGGATGCCTGTGAAGATACGGGTATGGCCCTTCAGGCCGAAGTTGCATGCCCCGACCACTGTGAGGTGAGATCGTGGCACTGAAGTTAATTTATTTGCTAACTTTTTATTGGTTCTCATATTGTGTTGACGAGGATTGCTGTAGGCCGGATGTCCAACCTCAGAGCGCCTTGGGTGCTCAAGATTCACCTTCACGGACAAGGTCGTCCGACCATGAGGCCGGGACTCAGGCTTCGGCCGACGACGCAGGGACGGCGGCGCCTCCGCCTGTTAGAGATGCCGGAACACGAGGTTCCGTGGGTGATGTCGGGGCTTCGTCTTCTCCGCGTATTATCGACGTGGACCCCATCAACTCGGTGCCCAGCACGTCGGCTCAGGGCCCAACTACAGACCTAACACAGATCGAGCCGCCGCAGGGGAACCCAGAAACGACTGGTGTGCAGGCACCGGGTTCAACGTCGACGGGGCCGAACATGCAGCGTGAAAACATTGACTGGACTGGCACTCCCTGGCATTAGGATATCTTTGACGACGATGAAGATATGAGGGCGGTCCGTAGCGCGATCTTGACTCTCAACCAATCCTTCACGGTGAGTTGATGTCGTTGAGTTGGATAAATAACTTGTTTTCCAAATGTAGCTGACGACCTGCTTTACTTTTGCAAAACAGTCGCTGGCCGACCGTGCCAAGGGTAGGGCCGACCTGCTCAAGGGTGCTGCAGCCGTACAGCTGCGGGTGGTCGAGCTTGAGCAGGAGCTCAAGCAGGTCCGTGAGACGGCGGCGGCGGATAAGAAGAAGCTCGAGGACGAGCTGGCCGAGGAAAAGCGGAAGGTCCGAGAGGCCAACTCGCAGTTCAACGCCGCGAATATTGGTAAGACCATCATTCTTGCAACTTTGTCCATTATTGGTTTCCGCTGCTGAGGGTTGGACCTCAGGATTTTCTTGTATGTTGCAGATTTCCACAGGCGAGAGGATGACCTCAAAAACGAGCTGAAGAACACAAAGGAGAAAGTTCGAAGCTTGGAGGTCAACCTCCGGGGGGCCGAAGCTGGTGCTGAAGAGCTGAAGCGGGCGATGAAGGAGACCATCGACAGTGTGTACGCTGTATCTCAAAAGCTGGCTTATGAGAAACAGGCTCGAAAGGATCTCGAGGTCAGTCTTGAGGTAGCTTTGAAGGCACTGCAGAATGACCAGGTGACCATTGCAGGGCAAGAGGTGGAGCTTAATGACCTGAAGAATGCTGCCAACTTTGCGATGGACATACTGGCTTCTCAGGTCGAGGAGGAAGAGCCCAAGCCTGCTATCGACTGTCTTCTGGCTGCACCCGAGAAGTTGCTCGACCTCTTGAAGGCAACGAGCTTGGTGGCGGCTACGGCGTCCAGTTGTTGGTGTAGATTGCTTGAGGATTGCGTGATTGTACAAGGGTCGCCTTGCCCACCTTATATTGGCCAGCGGACAAGGTGGGTTCCCAGATTCTTGGTCGGTTGCGACCAGGAGACCTAAGTCTAGTCGATTACATCGCTTGCCATATCCGTCGATCTGCTTTGGTCGGAATCCACCGATGTCTTGTCTTGCACGCCAAGTCTTGAGGTCGTTCTGGATAAGGTCGTCTGGGGAATCTTCTGGAAGGTCTTCAGGAGGTCGTGTGGGACACTATCTAGGTCGGTTGGGCCCACTGACAGGTCGGCGGGTCTTCTGATAGGCCAGACCCACTTGTCGGGGATGGCCGTGAGCCTGGTCGGTGGGGACCTAGGGGTACCCATGTCTCACAAACCCCAACGTAAGACTCTTTGTGAGTACTCTGCTGATCAGGTGCTGACAGGCCACGAGATCAACATTAGGAATGGAAACTTCGAGATCAAGACTGGCCTCATTATGATGGTACAGGCTAGCCCATTCTGTGGCAAGCCTAATGAAGACGCGAGCGCCCATTTGCAACAGTTCCAGGAGCTGTGCAACACCTTCACCATACGAGGAGTGGAGGAAGATGCTATTCATCTGCGACTGTTTCCATTCTCACTTCTGGGAAAGGCGAAGCATTGGTTCTACGTGAACCATGAGGAGATTAATACTTGGGCAAAATGCTTGGCGGCATTCCTCACGAAGTTCTTTCCATTGGGTAAAACCAATGCCCTGCGGGCGAGAATTTTGAGTTTTCAGCAAGCAGCAAATGAGACTATCCCAGAAGCTTGGGAGAGGCTTCAAGAGTATATCTTGGCCTGACCTCATCATGGGATGGACAATTGGCTTATCCTTCAGAAGTTCAATAATGGGCTGACTCCGATAGCCCGAGGACATGTTGATGCTGCTGTTGGAGGAGCTTTCTTCTCACTCACTATTGCTAATGCAACCAAGCTTACTGAGAAGGTGGTCTCCAACCAAGGGTGGAGTGATGATCAACTCCAACCACGTCAGAGGGGTACACATACTGTCAAGGAAGCAGATATATTGAACGCCAAGATGGACCTATTAATGAAGCGAATGGATGATCTGACCAATGAGAAGGCTGCCATGGCCACCACTAATCAAGCTATAGATTCTCGCATGACCTGCGAAGTTTGTGGCAACACTGGGCATTCAAGGAATTACTGCCCTGCTACCCAGGAGGATGTGATGTTCATGAACGGTAGTAACAACGGTTATCGTCCACAAGGAGGTCAAACGTGGAATCAACGCCCTTATTATCAAGGAGGTAATCAAGGTAATTCTTTCAACACAAATCAACCTTCCTTGAAAGTTCTCATTTTTGGGCAAGCTAAGATTAATGATGGCTTCAACAAGAAAATAGCTGCCTATGACAAGGCTTTGGAAAGCCTTAGCGTTAAAATTGATAGCCTCTCCTCTGCTCTTAAATGGCAGTTAAGTTTTAATAAGATGATAGAAACCCAGTTGGCTCAGTTGGCTGCTATGGTTCCCCGAGTTGAAAATGCAAAAGCGGTAGTCACAAGAGGAGGTGAAACCACTCGCGATCCGCCTTATCCTAACCATGCAGGACCAGTAAGAAGAGAACAAGAGAAGTTGAGGAATCCAGCAAGGGCCCTTCTGATATAAAGGAACACACACCAGGAAGAAGGAATCCCATAGAAGAAAGGGTACTCGAAGGAAAGGCAGAAAAACTAGAGTTCATCGAGACTGAAGGACCGATTAGGTGACAAGAGAAGGAGGAGTGAATGGGAGTCGATAAAAATTCTTCTCTGAAGAGTCGATCTCGACTATGCCCCAAATCACAACCACGGATTCGCACACGAACTTGCCAAGGTCACGTAGTCACAACGGACCTACCAACCCTTGGAACAAGTCCCAAACCAAAACAAAGCGGAAGCACAACACAAGACGCAATGGACTTAGGCAATCTGCAATGGTTGGGGCGGACCGTCCGCAGGGGGGAGGCGGACCATCCGCGGGTTCAAGGCGGACCGTCCGAAGTTGGCTCCCGAACCACCAGTAGCACACTGCAAAATACGAACCGTCAATACCCTACCCGCGGACCGTCCGCCTCACATGGATCGTTCGCACCCTACTCGCGGACCGTCCCCCAAACACCTTGCACCAAAAAGCACCTGACCCAACGGATCAAAACATGAGCTCGCAAGAATACATGAAGAACACGACAAACACTCGGTCAGCTGGCTCCTCGCGAACCGTGCACGAGCTCCTGGCGGACTGTCCGCCACGCCCGAACAGAACTGCTCGAGCTCAACCTCTACAAAGTCAACTCCACCTTCCCTTCACCCGATCTCCCGAATCAACCAAGGGATTGCTGCCAAATCATAGGAGATGATGAAGCATCTCTAGGAGATGCTATTCCTATGAATTTGTAGCCTCAAACCCATTGAATAGAGTGGAATCGAGATTCGACCGAGCTCAACTAAAAAGCTAGGGTTCCAACCGAAATTCTTCTATCGGAGGCCAAATCTGGAGTTTGAGGGGTCAAGATCAAGCACAAAGATGCACAAGACATCTATCCATGATCCCCACAAACAAATCCGAACACCAATGCCTCAAAATCGAAGGAACAAACCGTGCACGAAAATCCAACGAAAAGACTCGAAAATGACACGAAAATCACTCGAGCCAAGAGAAGGAAATCGACGCAACCATGAATGGTTCCATACACTCGTAGGTCAGATTCTCTACAAAATCATGAAGAAAATCTAGCCTAAATAGTAGGGAAAATGAGAAGCAGTCGAGATGGATAAGTTGCCCTGAAACCTAGAGCTATATATATGAAGTCTCTCCGAGTTGGGCAAATGACCAAGCTACCCCTAGAACATAAAGAAAGGTACACACCCCTCAGGGGCAAGATGGTCAAGTAGCACTCCTCTTCATCGGGCGGCCACACCTTTGCCATAGTCTACGTCCTCCCAACGCAAACCCTGCGATCCCGCCGTGTGTCCCCCGGCATCGAAGCTTCTCGGCGCGCCCGGATCCCGTCTCCGCCCACCGAGCCTCCGGTCTTGGTTTTGTAGCTCAACCAAGTAACCCGACGGTTTTGTGGTGAACCGCCACAAACCCCGCGTGCAGACTCCGGTCGTGAGCCGCTACCCTGCACCGGCTCCTGTCCACGACTTCATCTTGCTTTTCTTGCCACCATGCGTCCCGCACTTGATCCCGTTCGACCACCGGGTCCATCAAGCCGAGCCTACTTGTCTCTCCACTCCTCGAAGGCCCCACAAGGCTAAGACCTTTCGCGCCCGCTCTTCACCTGCACCAACGCAAATCAAGCCGCAACCTGCACCTGCAATACTCGGCCAAGAGTCAGTCCACACCACGTTGTCAATCACTTATCACACCAGGGAGCAACCATCCACCGGTCCTCGGACGCTCCGGTCCTCAGAGACAAATATACTGTCATTCCCTCAGCAACAGGAAGACGACGGTGGATGAACATTTCACTCGTTTCATTGATATGATTCATAAGGTCTACATAAACGTTCCACTTCTTGAGGCAATGCGGGTACCTACGTATGCACGCTACCTCAAGGACATCCTCACCAAGACGCGGGCTCTACCAATGTTGAAGGTGGTAAATGTCACGGAAGAATGTAGCGCTGCTATACTCAACCGCCTTCCTGAAAAGAAAAAGGATCCAGGGTGCCCAACGATCAGCTGTACGATTGGGGCCTCTGCGGCCTTGGGGCAAGCGTCAGTGTTATGCCTAATGTAGTTTTTGATCAATTAAATTATACGGAATTGTCCCCAACCACTTTGCAGTTGTAGCTCGCCGACTCATCAATTCGATACCCAGCAGGGATCGCCGAGGACATACCGGTTAAAATCCAGATTGCTTTGTCCCCGTTGACTTCGTGGTACTCGATATGAACATTGATAAAGAAACGTCGTTCACACTTGGGTGACCCTTCTTAATAACTGCTGAAGTACACATTGATGTTGGAGTGGGTTTAATCATACTCCACATAAATGGCAAGGAGGAAAGGTTTGAATTCCATCCCAGAAAGGAACAGATGCTCAATGATCAAAAGCTTGCAGAAGCCCTCCATCGAGAGAGATCTGGTAAGTCATCTTTCACTCTCCAATTCAATAAATTTCTGACAAAAGAAGAAGTAAGCCATCCTTGCCCCCTGCTCTATGTGCTTCTGCTCAATTTGTTCAAGACAATCTCTCCCAAGAGCATTGTCTTGCACACCATCGAGCAGGCACAACAGTAGTAGTTGGAGGAGCAGAGGACTTTCTTTCAGTGGATGGGATATCCCCCTCCACAGTAGTATGCCTGAAGCTAGCTTGGGGGAGGACCCCCACTCTGAGGTAACTTGTATCTTCAATTGTTTTCAGAACCCCATATGATAAAAACCCATAAAAATCTGCAAAATCAAAAAGACCAAAAATATTTATTTGCTTTCCTTAATTAGTTTGTTTTCATATGTGCGGTAAGAATGCTTTCATTCCCATGGTTGAAATGATGAATAGTTTCTCTATTTATTCCTCTTATATGCCTTGCTTACAACCAGATTCTTTTTTATTATTATGATGGCTTGCTGGGAACTGCTATGACAAGAACTAATACCTTGGATCTTGATGTCTTCCACAGAGCAGGGATTGATCTAGCAACACTTGACATGCCTTTTTCAGAGGAGGAGATTTGGGCAACTGAGAACCGGAGCGTCCGAGGACCGGTGGATGGTCGCTCCCTAGTGTGATGAGTGATTGACAACGTGGTGTGGACTGACTCTTGGCCGAGTATTGTAGGTGCAGGTTGCGGCTTGACTCGTGTTGGTGCAGGTGAAGAGCGGGCGCGAAAGGTCTACACCTTGCGGGGCCTCCGAGGAGTGGAGAGACAAGTAGGCTCGGCTCGAGGGACCCGGTGGCCAGCGGGGTCAAGTACGGGCCGCATGGTGGCAAGAAAAGCAAGACGAAGTCGTGGACAGGAGCCGGTGCAGGGTAGCGGCTCACGACCGGAGTCTGCACGCGGGGTTTGCGGCGGTTCACCACAAAACCGTCGGGTTACTTGGTTGAGCCACACAACCAAGACCGGAGGCTCGGCGGGCGGAGACGGGATCCGAGCGCGCCGAGAAGCTTCGATGCCGACGGGCACGTGGCGGGATCGCAGGGCTTGCGTCGGGAGGACGCGGACTGCGGCGAAGGTGTGGCTGTGCGATGAAGAGGAGTGCTACATGACCTATATGCCCCTGAGGGGATTGTATCTTAAGGTTAAGTGCTAGGGGTAGCTTGGTCATTTGCCCAACCCAGAGGGACTCATATATATAGCTCTAGGGTTTTCTGGGCAAACCATCCATCCGGACTGCTTCTCATTTCCTTGCTACATAGGCGTAGATTTTCTTCACCGCTTTGTAGAGAATCTGACCTCTGAGTGTATGGAAGAATTCATGGTTGCGTTGATTTCCTTCTTATAGCTCGTGTGATTTTCGTGTCTTTTTCGGGCTATTTTTGTTGGATTTTCGTGCGCGCCTTGTTCCTTCGATTCTGAGGTGTTTGGGTTCGGATTTGTTGGTGGGGATCATGGATAGATGTCTTGTGCATCTTTGTGCTTGATCTTGACCCCCCAATCTCCGGATTTGGCCTCCGATTGAAGGATTTCGGTTGGAACCCTAGCTTTTTGGTAGAGCTCGGTTGCGATTCGATTCCCGGTGATTTAGTTCGTTTGAGGTCTCAAGTTTTGGGGTATAGCATCTCCTAGGGACGCTTCACATCTCCCCCAAATCTTACCTCAAGAGCTCAAGCCGTTTGGGAGATCCATGGACTGATAGGTGCATTGGTGCTTGCGGTTTTGAGCTCGGGCTGCTCTGTCCGCGTGTGGCGGACAGTCCGCCAGGGGGTCGCGGATAGTGCGCGAGGAGCCGGCTGACCGGGTGTTCGTCGTGTTCTTCATGAGTTCTTGCGTTGCTTTGTTTCGATCCGTTGAGTTGGGTGTTTTCGGTTGGAGTAGGTTTGCCGGACTGTCCGCCCGGGGTTGCCGGACTGTCCGCGCGGGTCGGACTGTCCGCGGGGTGGCCACGGACCGTCCGTTTTTCGGGGTGCAGTACTGGAGGTTCGGGTTGCATTTTCGGACTGTCCGCCGTGACCTCACGGACCGTCCGCCTGCTCCACGTGGACCGTCCGCCAGGTCAGCTCGGACCGTCCGCCCCAGGCACCGCAGATTGCCTAAGTCCTTTGCTTCTTGAGTTGCGCTTCCGTGTTGCTTTGAGTTTGGGTTTGTTCCTAGGGTTGGTAGGTCCGTTGTGACTACGTGACCTTGGCAAACTCGTGTGGGGATCCTTGGTTGTGAATTTGGGGCATAGGCCGAGTTCGTCCTTCGGGAAGAATTTTTATCGGCTCCCATTCACTCCCCCCCTCTCTGGTCGCCTAATCGGTCCTTCAATTGGTATCAGAGCAGGTTACGGATCTTCGTGATTCTAACCAGTCTAAGATCCAAAGATGGCGTACCAGGAACGGGGTTCGGGTCCTCCACACTTTGATGGTAAGAACTACCAGATGTGGTAGAGGCGGATGGCTGCTTTCCTCCGCGGCAAGGGTCAGATCTTGTGGGATGTCACGGTGAACACAGCTTATGTTCATCCTGTGAACTTCCTTGCTCCAGGATCGAGGGACATGTTCAACGCTAACAACAAGGCGGTCGACTACCTGTACCGTGCTCTGTGTCAATCCGAATTCGATCGGGTTCAGACAGAGGACTTGGCGTGCAGGATTTGGGAGCAGCTGAAGAATGCTCATGCCGAGAACGCTCAGGTTCAGGCTCGGCTCTTTGCGACCTACCAGAGAGAGTACGAGAACTTCACTCATCTCCCTGGTGAGTCCATAGATGCTATGTTCCAGCGGTTCACGGTGATTGTGAACAACATGAGGGCTAATGTGGCCGTGCTCCCGTACGATGATCATGACAGGGCTATCAAGCTCCTGCACTCTCTGGATTGTACCGTGTGGAGTGAGAAGGTCGAGGCCATTCTTGAGTCGGAGAAGTATGAGACCCTCACGGTGGATGAGCTGTTTTCCAAGCTCAAGTCGTCCGAGGTGGACCGTGGGGTGCGTGCAAAGATCGAGAACCCGACTGACCCTCATAGTCTGGCTCTCGTGTCTGGATCAAGGACTAATGCTAACATGTCTTCGAGACAATTCTCTTTGTCTTGTCTTGTGTCCATGCCATATGAGGAGTTTGACGTGCTAGGCGAGGAGGATCTCGCGTTGCTGAGCAGGCGGTTCGAGCGCATTTACACGAACCGGAAGAACGCTCGGAGGAGCTCGGGCATGTGCTACCGGTGCGGGAAGCACGGGCACTTTATCGCTGAGTGCCCGGAAGCCACGGAGGTGAAGCCCAAGCACAAGCACCGTCCAAGGACCGACCACAAGCACCGCTCGAGGGACGACCACAAGGGCAAGAACAAGTCCGAGCGGAGGCCGAGGAGGAGTGGTGGTCACAAGAAGAAGGAGCGAGCGATGGTTGCCGGAGCAAGTGACATCGACTCGAGCTCTTGCTACTCTTCATCGAGCTCAAGTGATGAAGATGAGAACCGGCACAAGGGCAAGCGGTCAAGCAAGAACATCAACGGCTTGTGCTTCGCCGCCCAAGGCTTTTGCGGCATGGCACATAGCTCCGCAAGCAAGAAAAGCAACAAGGATGACTCGGGCTCCGACTCCGAGGAAGATGTAAACAATGATCCATCCTTCTTGATAGCGGAGAATGCTAGGTTCAATGACTTGCTTGACAACCGTGATGATGTGCTTAGAAAGACCAACAAGGAGAAGAGGGAGTATAGGCCTTTACTTGGAGAGGCTAAGGAGAAGGTGGTTGAACTAGAGTCTTTGCTTGTTGATGCTAGGGCTCAAATAGATTCTCTTAAGTCTGCTCCTATTGTGACCAATGAACCTGAATGCACTGATTGTTATACTTTTCTTGGTGAATTGACTGTGCTTAAGGAGAAGTATGCCTCCAAGGTTGAGGAACTAGATGTGCTAGGGTTGAGCTAGATGAGATGAAATCTAGGCCCTCTTTGCTTGGTGCTTGCACTTCTTGTCCTGTTTTGCATGAGAAGCTAGATGTTTCGCTTGTTTATGCTAGATCTCTAGAGGCTTAGCTGAAATCATCTATTCCTACATCATGTTACACTTGTGAAATAAATGTTGTGAAGAATATGGAGCTTGCACACTATGTTGACCGCTTGCAGGATGAGAATGATGAGTTGAGAAAGATGATGGGTTGGTTGTCTGGTCATGAGCCTCAGCTCCAGATGATGATTGAGGCATACAAGTGCTATGATGGGCAAGCGCTTGGGGCAGACAAGATTGGTGAGGGAAATGGTGAGGATGAGGGGAAGATTGGAGATATCCCAGAGCCACCAAAAACCCACCACAAAAATGCCTATGCTCCTAAGCCAAACCCACTTAGGAACCGACTAGACACAACTCCAGCTCCACCCGTGTTTCCTCCACAAACAGACAACTTCCAGAAACCCATCAAGTTCAAGAGTGACTTGGGGAATGAGTTCTTCGGGAAGAAGGGAGAGAAACCGAGTGAGGAGAAGCCAGAGCCCAAAGAGAGCCCAAAACCAAAGCCAAAACCAAAACCCTTCCATTGTGAGCATTGTGGGAGGGATGGGCACCTAGCAGAGTTTTGCTTCAGGAGGAAGCGTGAGGAGAGGTTGGCTAGGCAGATGGCCAACAAGGACAGGTACCGCCCTTCTTGTGGTGTGCCTGAGCCTAGGTTGGTGCCAAGGGGTGAGGGTGTGGTGCGTACCATTTACCCTCGAGAGAGGTGTGTGTTTGTGCCTCGAGGTGAGCCACCACATAGAGAAGGTGGTAGGCGTGTTGGGTTTGGGCGTGGTGAGTTTGCTGGACGTTCCTTTGCTCGTGGCCAATACGAGTATGGGGGGAACGATCGCAATTTTAGGTCCCAGAGGAGCTACGGGCCACGGTCTCCACCTCGTGGTGCGCGTAGTCCTCCAAGGGGATGTGGGGGTATTCCACCTAGAGGAGATAGGGTGGATTTTGCTAACCCCACTATTGAGCAAATGGAACGGCACTGGTTTGATTCATTTTGTACTAACCCCAGTGCTGAGTCATTTTCTCACTCTCGCTCTCGTTTTTTATTTGCAGGTGGGAGGCTTGGAGGGCTTTTGGTTGATCGACTCCGGTTGCTCTCGACACATGACCGGAGATCGAAGGTGGTTCTCCAACCTCACCCCGGTGATGACCAAAGAGTACATCACTTTTGGGGACAATGGGAAAGGTAGAGTGCTTTCAATGGGCACGGTGAAGGTGAGCGATTCTGTGACTCTTAGGCGTGTTTCTCTTGTCAAGTCTTTGGGGTACAATCTTCTTCCGGTTTCCCAGCTTCTTGATGAGGGTTTTGAGGTCCGTTTCAAAACGGGCGCTTCGCGTGTCTTGGATTCTCGAGGTGATCTTGTATGCACGATCATCCCCGAGGGTCAGATTTTCAGAGCCGATTTTTCTCAGTGTGTTGGCTCTTCTCGTTGTTTGGTTGCTGGCGTTTCGGCGGAGCTTTGGAAATGGCATAGGAGACTAGGTCACTTGAGTTTTGACTTGTTGTCACACTTGAGTGGGCTAGGATTAGTCCGAGGATTGCCTAAGTTGAAACACCAAAAGGACTTGGTATGTGCTCCATGTTGGCATGGTAAGATGGTCGCCACCTCTCACCCGCCTCTGACATCCGTTATGACAGAGAGGCCATGCGAGCTGTTCCATATGGACTTGGTTGGTCCAGCTCGTGTGTGCTCGGCGGGTGGGAAATGGTATGTCCTGGTGATAGTGGACGACTATTCTCGCTATGCTTGGGTCTTCTTTTTGGCTGACAAGGGGGAGACGTTTGGTTTTGTGCGGGATCTAATCTTGAGGTTGAAGAATGAGAGGAATGGAGATGCCATTCGAGCTATCCGTAGCGACAATGGCTATGAATTTAAAAACTCTCATTTCGAAACCTTTTGTCGTGATTTGGGTCTCGAACATCAATTCTCTTCTCCCTATGTGGCTTGTCAGAATGGTGTGGTTGAGAGGAAAAATCGTTCCCTTTGTGAGATGGCTCGGACGATGCTCGATGAGCATAGGACTCCGAGGAGATATTGGGCTGAGGCGGTGAATACCGCGTGCCATGTTGGGAATCGGATTTTTCTTAGGGCCTTCTTGAACAAGACGTGCTATGAGCTCATGCACGGGCGAGCACCTAGAGTGAGCCATTTCAGGGCTTTTGGTTGTCGGTGCTTTATTCTCAAGAAGGGTAGGCTTGATAAGTTTGAGTCGAGGTCTTCCGATGGGGTCTTTTTGGGTTATGCCAGTCATTCTCGAGCATTCCGTGTGCTCAGTCTTGATACTAACCTTGTCTTGGAAACTTGCGAGGTTACCTTCGACGAGACCCAGCCATGCAATTCGTCTGTCTTTGAGTGTGCAGGTGACGACGAGATTGGCAAGAAGATCTTTGAGAACGAGGAGGATGATGCTGGAGAGGATGATGGTGATGATGAAGCTCCAACCGAGCATGTACCCTCTACTTCCACTACGACGACTACGGTGCAGGATGGTCCAGCCCCTACACCGACTACAATCCAGCAAGATCAAGTGGAAGCTGCAGCTGAGGGCGAGGTTGTCTCCAGGCGAGAGGCACCGAGGCGCGTTCAAGTTGATCATCCTCCCTCAAGAATCATCGGCGACATCAATGAACGCACGACACGGTCAAGGTCCAGGAATGTGTCTCACTTTGCTCATTCGGCTTTTGTTGCTACCTTTGAGCCGAAAGACATTGGACACGCCGTCTCTGATCCTAATTGGGTGAACGCAATGCATGAGGAGTTAGAGAATTTTGAGAGAAACCAAGTTTGGGAGTTGGTAGAACCACCACCACATTGCAAACCTATAGGGACAAAATGGGTGTGGAAGAACAAAGAGGGTGAGAATGGTGAGGTGGTGAGAAACAAATCGAGGTTGGTTGCTCAGGGGTATAGTCAGAAGGAGGGGATGGACTACGAGGAGACATTTGCTCCTGTAGCCCATTTGGAGGCGATTAGGATCCTTCTAGCCTTTTCCGTGGCTAAAGGGTTCAAATTGTACCAAATGGATGTGAAGAGTGCCTTCTTGAATGGGTTTTTAGAAGAAGAGGTTTACGTGAAGCAACCACCGGGCTTTGAGAGTGCTGAGTTTCCTCACCGGGTGTATAGGTTGAGGAAGGCGTTGTATGGGCTGAAACAAGCTCCCCGTGCTTGGTATGGCCGTTTGAGGGGGTTCTTGTTCAGCAAGGGGTTTGAGATGGGCAAGGTTGATAAGACTCTTTTTCTCCTCAGGCAGGGCGATGATATCGTAATTGTTCAGGTGTACGTGGATGATATTGTCTTTGGCGGCTCGTCTCACTCTTTGGTTGCGAGGTTTGCAGAGGACATGAGCAAAAAATTTGAGATGTCCATGATGGGAGAATTGCAGTTCTTTCTCGGGCTTCAGATCAAGCAGGCGAAGGAGGGAACCTTTGTGCATCAAGCCAAGTACACGAAGGACATCCTCAAGAAGTTCAAGATGGATGACTCGAAGCCCCTGTCGACACCGATGAGTATGACTACAGAGTTGGATGCGGACGAGGACGGAGAGCCTGTGGACCAGAAGGAGTACCGGAGCATGATTGCCTCCCTCTTGTACTTGACGGCGACGAGGCCGGACATTCAGTTTTTTGTGTGTCTGTGCGCTCGTTTTCAGGCGTCGCCGAGGACTTCACATCGGCAGGCCGTTAAGCGGATCTTCAGGTATCTTCGATACACTCCTGAGCTTGGCCTTTGGTACTCGGCGTCCTCTTCTCTTTCGCTTCTTGGGTTTTCAGATGCTGATTTTGCGGGGTGTCGAGTCGATAGGAAGTCGACTTCGGGGACTTGCCAATTTTTGGGATCTTCGCTTGTTTCTTGGTCTTCTCGCAAACAGTCTAGTGTAGCTCAGTCTACCATAGAAGCCGAATATGTTGCTGCTGCTAGTTGTTGCTCACAGCTGCTTTGGATCACATACACGCTGAGTGACTTTGGTGAGGAGTGTTCCCATGTACCTCTCATGTGTGATAGCACGAGTGCCATTAGCGTTGCCAAAAACCCCGTGCTCCACTCCAGAACCAAACATATAGAGGTGAGGTACCACTTCCTGAGAGACAATGTTGAGAAGGGAAACATAGACCTCATCCATGTGCCAACCGAGAAGCAGCATGCCGATATCCTAACCAAGCCTTTGGACCAAGCTACATTTGCTCGTTTGCGAGGGGAGCTTGGAGTTCTTTTTCCTTTTTGAGCTTTGGTTGGGGGTTTGATGTACATACTCATATTGCATCTTCATTTTTGTATCATATCATGCTTGCATCTTTGTATCATAGACTGCATATGTACCATATGAGATGTGCTTCTCCTATATACTTGGATCACTAAGATATGCTAGATATGAGATTATGACTTTGCTTTTGATGCTCATATGATGGATAGCGATGCTCTTGATAGCTTTGGGATGTATGTGCTTGTGGATGGCTTATTTTTGTGAAAATGCTATATATGATTCTCTCTTATGAGTTGAATGCCTTTCATGCTAAATTTGTGCACTTATGGCTATAGCTTGCTTAATTTGTGCTTGGAACCATGTTCTTTTCATATGGGGTCAAAGACCCATCTATCATCATGGATGTTTAGCCTACATGCTACCTTGTGGAGAAGCCTAAGCTTCTTTTTGCCGCAAAGGCACTTCATGTACCATGCTTAATTTGTAAATCTTGAAATTGGTATATGAAATGCTTGTGCTTGAAAAAATATGCTTCTATGTCATGTATGTTTTAAATTCCTTATCTTGGGTGCTAAACCGTTGCATAATGTTCACCGTTGAGAAGTCTCACATTTAGAAGTGAACACATGGCTCGGTGGCTTTGACATGACATGAGATAGCTTGTAGGTGTTTATGATGATCTTGTGATGAGAATTTGTAACCTTGCATGAAGTTTGTGAGTTATATGGTGTTTGTGCTCATCTTGATCATGTTTAGGTCATATGCTCATGAGAGGGAAGTTTTTGTGAAAAATGCTTTATTTTGATCTCGGCTATGTCACATGCTTATATGTCCCTATCTATCTCGTTGGTGATGCTTGTACTTAATTTGTGGCTATCTTGCTTGTCTATGTCTAAATTTAGCATGTTGTAGTGCTCTTTGTCTATTTGAGAAGCACATGCTTGCATTTGTAGACTTGATTCATGCATTACCAACAAGGGGGAGGAATTAGTACCCAATTCTTGTTTTGGGGAGAAGGTTCTTACATCCAGGGGGAGTTTTGCATCAAGGGAAGAAAAATTGGGAGAAATGCATTTGTTCAGGGGGAGCTTGCATTCATATGCTCTTGTTCAGGGGGAGCTTGCATTCATATGCATTTGGGAGCTCTTTTTCGCCTGAATTTTAGTTGTGCTCTTTTGCCGATGGTGTCGAGCCCTTTTGCCTCACCTTGAGGAGTCGGCAATTTTGGAGCATTTTATCTCGGTTGTGTCGAGCCGTTGCCCTTGTCTTAGGGGACCGAGATTTTTCTCTCTCAAGTGATCTCGTTTTCGCTTTTGTTTGGCTTTTGATCACTTGTTTGAGTTTTTCAGTCGTTTCTTTTCTTTTTCTCTTTTCTCTGAATTGGTTACTATGTGTGTGTTGTCAATGCACTCATCAAGGGGGAGATTGAGGACCGGAGCGTCCGAGGACCGGTGGATGGTCGCTCCCGGGTGTGATGAGTGATTGACAACGTGGTGTGGACTGACTCTTGGCCGAGTATTGCAGGTGCAGGTTGCGGCTTTACTCGTGTTGGTGCAGGTGAAGAGCGGGCGCGAAAGGTCTATGCCTTGCGGGGCCACCGAGGAGTGGAGAGACAAGTAGGCTCGGCTCGAGGGACCCGGTGGCCAGCGGGGTCAAGTGCGGGCCGCATGGTGGCAAGATAAGCAAGACGAAGTCGTGGATAGGAGCCGGTGCAGGGTAGCGGCTCACGACCGGAGTCTACACGCGGGGTTTGCGGCGGTTCACCACAAAACCGTCGGGTTACTTGGTTGAGCCACAAAACCAAGACCGGAGGCTCGGCGGGCGGAGGCGGGATCCGGGCGCGCCGAGAAGCTTCGATGCTGGCGGGCACGTGGCGGGATCGCAGGGCTTGCGTCGGGAGGACGCGGACTGCGGCGAAGGTGTGGCCGTGCGATGAAGAGGAGTGCTACATGACCTATATGCCCCTGAGGGGATTGTATCATAAGGTTAAGTGCTAGGGGTAGCTTGGTTATTTGCCCAACCCAGAGGGACTCATATATATAGCTCTAGGGTTTTCTGGGCAAACCATCCATCCGGACTGCTTCTCATTTCCTTGCTCCATAGGCGTAGATTTTCTTCACCGCTTTGTAGAGAATCTGACCTCTGAGTGTATGGAAGCATTCATGGTTGCGTTGATTTCCTTCTTATAGCTCGTGTGATTTTCGTGTCTTTTTCGGGCTATTTTTGTTGGATTTTCGTGCGCGCCTTGTTCCTTCGATTCTGAGGTGTTTGGGTTCGGATTTGTTGGTGGGGATCATGGATAGATGTCTTGTGCATCTTTGTGCTTGATCTTGACCCCCCCTCCAATCTCCGGATTTGGCCTCCGATTGAAGGATTTCGGTTGGAACCCTAGCTTTTTGGTAGAGCTCGGTTGCGATTCGATTCCCGGTGATTTAGTTCGTTTGAGGTCTCAAGTTTTGGGGTATAGCATCTCCTAGGGACGCTTCACATCTTCCTCAAATCTTACCTCAAGAGCTCAAGCCGTTTGGGAGATCCATGGACGGATAGGTGCTTTGGTGCTTGCAGTTTCAAGCTCGGGCTGCTCTGTCCGCGTGTGGCGGATAGTCCGCCAGGGGGTCGCGGACAGTCCGCGAGGAGCCGGCTGACCGGGTGTTCGTCGTGTTCTTTATGAGTTCTTACGTTGCTTTGTTTCGATCCGTTGAGTTGGGTGTTTTCGGTTGGAGTAGGTTTGCCACACTGTCCACCCGGGGTTGCCGGACTGTCCGCGCGGGTCGGACTGTCCGCGGGGTGGCCACGGACCGTCCGTTTTTCGGGGTGCAGTACTGGAGGTTCGGGTTGCATTTTTGGACTGTCCGCCGTGACCTCGCGGACCGTCTGCCTGCTCCACGCGGACCGTCCGCCAGGTCAGCTCGGACCGTCCGCCCCAGGCACCGCAGATTGCCTAAGTCCTTTGCTTCTTGAGTTGCGCTTCCGTGTTGCTTTGAGTTTGGGTTTGTTCCTAGGGTTGGTAGGTCCGTTGTGACTACGTGACCTTGGCAAACTCGTGTGGGGATCCTTGGTTGTGAATTTGGGGCATAGGCCGAGTTCATCCTTCAGGAAGAATTTTTATCGGCTCCCATTCACTCCCCCCTCTCTGGTCGCCTAATCGGTCCTTCAGCAACCATCAAATTGCTCCCAGCTGATAGAGTGCCAGGCCCTGACAGTTTTACTGGCAGATTTTACAAATCTTGCTGGCATATTATTAAAATGGATTTCATGGTGGCCATTATCATCTTACAGCAAGGGGACGCTAGGAAACTTGACCTCCTGAACTCGACATATCTGACCTTGATCCCTAAAAAAGGTGATGTCGTAACATCTAGAGATTTTCGCCCCATTAGTCTTGTGCACAGTTTCGCCAAGCTGATCACCAAATTGATGGCCAACCGTCTAGCCCCTCACCTAGATAAATTTGTCTCTACTAACCAAAGCGCTTTCACTCGAGGAAGATACATCCACGACAACTTCATGTTGGTTCAATAGACTATCAAAGTGCTGCACCGTCGAAAAGTCTCGAGTCTCTTTTTGAAACTCGATATCTCTAAAGCATTTGATTCAGTTTCCTGGGCCTTTCTGATCGAGGTGCTTTCACACTTGGGCTTTGGGTCCTCTTGGTGCAATCTCATCTTCAACCTCCTCTACTCGGCCTCGACACAAATTATTCTTAATGGAGAGCCTGGAGAATGCATTTTCCATCAATGTGGATTGAGACAGGGAGACCCTCTCTCTCCACTATTATTTATTCTGGTCATGGATGTTCTCAACAACTTGTTCACCAAAGTTGAAGCTGAAGGGCTCCTCCTCCCCCTATACTCCATCGGGCAACACTTATCCCTCTATGCTGATGACGTGGCACTTTCATCTGCCCGGAGGAAGTTGATCTGCGCCTTACAAAAAATTTGCTACACATCTTTGGTGAGGCCTCCGGACTGCAAACTAATTTGAACAAGAGTTGTGTGATCCCCATACAGTGCAATAGTGATATTGTGGAGGCAGTGAATAACACCCTACACTGCACAACCTCAGTTTTTCCATGTTTTTGTTTGAGTTTGCCTATTTCTGATAAAAAGTTAAGAAGGGGCGATTTGATGGCATGGATTGAGAAAATTGCCGATAAGCTGCCGTGCTGGAAGGCATCATTGATGAATATGGCTGGTCGTGCTGTCCTAGTTCGCTTCGTGCTTACTGCCATCCCCTTGTACCTTTTGGTCGCCATTAAGGTTCCAAAGTGGTTCATTAGGGCAATTGATAAAATTAGGAAGGGATTCTTGTGGAAAGGGAGGAAGGATGTGAATGGTGGTTGTTGCCTGATGGCTTGGGAAAAGGTCATGAGACCTATTGATGTAGGCAGACTGGGTATTCCTAATCCTGAAATCATGGGTTGGGTATTGCAAATGCGTTGGCTCTAGCTTGAAAAACTAGACCTGACAAACCTTGGGCGGGTCTGGACATCCCGGTCCACCCAAATAGCCGTGCTATGTTTGCCATTGCAGTTGTCACGTCCATTAGAAATGGGGAAAACACTCTCTTTTGGTCTGACCATTGGGTCCATGGGTGCTCTCTGGAAAATCTAGCGCCTCAGGTTCACAAATGTGTTCCCTCGAGATTGAGACGGGCTTTCTTTAAATGGCCTGATTGAATATTTGGAGCTCTGGGATGCCCTTTCGGAGGTGATTCCTTCTAACTCTGATGATCAGCACAATTGGAAGCTTGCAGCTTCAGGTGTTTTCTCCACCAAATCTGCCTACAGAGCCTTTTTTGTTGGGTCAGTTACTTTTGATCCTTGGAAGCGAATCTGGAAATCATGGACTCCAGGCAAATGCAAAATGTTCCTGTGGCTTGCTGTCCGCAACCGCTGTTGGACTGTCGATCGCTTAAAAAAAGAGGGCTACCTCACCCTGAAGCTTGCCCTTTTTGCGACCAAGAGGAGGAGACACTTCAGCATATACTCACCACATGTGTCTTTGCTAGGGAGTTTTGGTTTCATATCCTGCAACCATTCTTCCTATCACTGCTCTGAGCAGAAGGGCGATTTCCTTTGCAGATTGGTGGAGGAAGTCCTGGAAGAAATGTCCGAAACAGCAGAAAAAGGGATTTAACTCCCTGGTCATATTGGGCGCATGGATTCTTTGGAAGCATCGCAATGCTTGTGTTTTTTGACGGGGCTGTCCCTAATATCCAAGGTGCTTTGCGGGCCTTTAAAGATGAGCTTCAGCTTTGGCATATGGCTGGAGCTAAAGGGCTCTCAGCTTTGGGTTTAGGTGCTGTTACGTCCGAGTTAGGAGAGGTCTGTCTGGTCAGGTCCTACGCAGCGCCACCTATGTAAGATTTTGGTTGTCACACAACATCCTTCACTCTAGCCCAAGGTGAAGGATTGTTGTTTTGTACTTGGGTCCATTTCTTCTTCTAATACAAAGATGTGCAGCTCTCCTGTGTGTTCGAGAAAAAACAACTTAGTATCCTATTTAAGTTTTGAGTTAGTTGGCTTGCATGATCAAACCTTAGCTTGAAACTTGTGGGCAGCAAAAAGCATGACCTTAGCCTAAGTTGTAGTGAGGTATGATATGGTATAATAGAGTTGCTATGAGCTAATGCCAAGTGATGTTTGATTTCTGGAATTTTCTTTTGAAAAATGTCAAAATGATAAGTTCCTCAATGATGAGAAATTCCTATCCAAGGCCATATGTAGATCCTAGCAATTGTTAGCCTCCACATATGCTACCTGATTTCTTCATTGAGTCTTGTCAAATTGTTATGACCCTCGGTTAGAAACTTGTCATGCTCCTATGATCAACATCACGTACACAGCCACCATATGCTAGACTTACACCTTGGAAGTTAGCAACCATCATTCCATCCATTCCACAAATAAAGCTCTGCGCATTCTTCATGATTCATCCCTCTCCAAAAAAAAAATATTCGAGAAAGGCTATGGGCTATGTGAAAAAGAGAAAAGAATACATGCTCAAGGGCATGCAAAAAAGAGAGAGAATAAAGAGACATAGCCCAAGTCTCAAAAATTTCAAAAAGGAGAGAGGAGAAAATCATGCAAAAGAGGAGCCCATTCTCCATCCACCATATACACACACATGCACATCTTACTCCCAAGGATCTGGTTTTCGACTCGACAATACATGAGAAATAGGTATTCCGCATGTTTTCCCTACCTACAACTCCACATATAAGCTTATTAGGAGTAGGTTGTGAAAGAAGGCAAATCAATGCCTTGGTAAGGAATCATACACATTGAGCGATCCGAGAGTATCATTTGAGGAACTTTGATTTCTTTTGAAAACATACAAAACCTCTGGATTGATAACTGATCAAGGTACAAGCAACTAGCGACTTCTATATAACCGTTCCATCTCACATCCGCCCAAGGCAAGGTGAAGCTACATGCCCCATATTGATCATGCGAAAGGTAAGTTTAGTGCCAACTCATTCAACTCTAGATAGAATACTGAGAGACATGGGTACCCATAGGTCCCCACCGACCAGGGTCCCAGAGGTCCCTGCCTTGTGGACCCAACCTGTCAGAAGCCCCACCGACCTGCAAGTGGGCCCGGAGACCTTATCCACAACCCCGGCGACCTTGGAAGACTCCAGAAGACCTTATCCAGATCCCGGAAGACCTGCCGGGCTTGTGGTGCAAGTTTCTCCCCAGGTCGCGGCTCAGCGCCGCCAGTAGGTCCGCAGATCGCGGGAGTCACCCTGTAATCACGGAAGTTGACCTTCCTAACTTGTAACCGATCCCGATGAGGGTCCACCGACCTCGAATGGAAGCCCTAGTCCGTTGACCATATAAGGCGGCCTAGAGCTCCATTCGAGGGGACTTCCCCATTCACGCATAATCCCAACGCATACTGGACGTAGGGTTTTACTCTCCGGAGGCCCGAACCAGTCTAAACCCTTGTGTCCTCAGCCATATTCGCCGTATTCCAAGTTCTCCCTGCAAACTACCACCTACGCTCTTAGTTTCCGATCCCCTCCATTAACCTACAACCGCTTGGGTAGCCCCCTTGCGGATCTGTCCAGGTCTCACCCCCTGACAGTTGGCGCGCCAGGTAGGGGCGATCGGGAACTCGCTGTGCAGCATGGTGGCCCGATCTGGCGTCGTTTTCCCGGCGAGCATGGCGGACATCCTTGCCAACTCCGTGGAGATCTGCCTCGGTTCCTTCACGGCGACCTCAGCTACATCGGCGGTTGCGGCATCTTCGGCGACCGCAGTGAAGGTTCCGGCGGCACCTGACAGGACTTCTCCACCTTGACAGGACGAGCACCATGCATCCTCAGATCTGAAGCTCTCTAGCTCCTGCAGGAGATACACGGTGGAGAGTGCGGTAATCACGCAGCCTCCGCCAACCTGGTGGGAAAAGCCTTCAGGTCGGGCTTCTACTGGCCTACCGCCCTGGCCGACGCTCAAGACCTGGTCCGGTGATGCAAAGGGTGCCAGTTCTTCGCCAAGCAGCAGCACATGCCGGCTCAAGCTCTGAGGACAATCCCTCCGTCCTGGCCTTTCGCCATCTGGGGCCTAGACTCGGTGGGATCCTTCAGAATGGCCCCTGGCGGCTACAGGCACATCCTGGTGGCAGTGGACAAGTTCACAAAGTGGATCGAAGTCTGAGCCGTCGCTACTGTTACATCGAAGGAGGCGGTAAAGTTCATGGAAGACATCACCCACCGCTTCGGTGTCCCCAACAGGATTGTCACCGACCTGGGTACGGCCTTCACAGGATCTGACTTCTGGGACTTCTGCCAAGACAGCCTCATCGACGTCTACTACTCCTCGGTGGTGCACCCACGCTGCAATGGCCAGGTCGAGCGCGCGAACGGCATGGTGCTCCAAGGCATCAAGGACCGCATCTTCGACGACGCCTCCCAATATGCCACCAGGTGGCTAGCTGAACTTCCGCACGTGATCTGGGGTCTTCGAACCCAAGTCAGTTCAGCCACGGGCTATTCACCATTCTTCCTGGTGTATGGGTCGGAGGCTGCCCTCCCTACCGACCTAGCCTTTGGCGCCCCGCGCATCCAACACTACGAAGAAGGGACAGCCGAGGAGACGCGCAAGGTCGACCTCGACAGCATTGAGGAACACCGTGTGGCTGCGCTGATGCGGCACACTCACCACGAGCAGCAGCTACGTCGTTACCACGATCGCAACATGCGTGAATGATCCTTCAACGTGGGCGACCTCGTCCTGCGATGCATCCAGGACACCAAGGGGATGCACAAGCTCTCCGCGCCCTGGGAAGGCCCCTTCATCGTAATGGAGGTCATCGGTCCGGTGACCTATCGTCTCCAGTGGGCTGACGGTCAAGGCGTTCCGAACGTCTGGAACATCGAGCACTTACGTCACTTCTATCCTTAGAAGACATGTACCAAAATAAAAAGCTATGTACTCTCCCCTTTTGTAATTTCCATTTAATAAAGACAGAGACTCCTTTCGGTAGTTCCCCTGTCGATCTGCATCTTGATCTCCCTTTTACTTCCTGTTTTTTTCCCTTCCCCCTCGAAACGCTCGGGGGCTTGGTTAGGTTAGGCCCCGAAGCGCTCGGGGGCTTGGCTTTGCCAACCTAAGGGTCTCACGACCTGAAGGGGTTCTTTGCATACCTTAAGCTTATGTATATCCATCACATGTTTGGCTTTTACTTTCTTTATGAATGTTCCTAAGTCGCTGGGTTGCGAGACCTAGGGTCCATGACCCCCCTCCGCGCGCCGGCTGTGCCTAAGCCTCCACGCTGAGCCGCACAGTCGGTAAGCCGTTCCTCCACTGAGTTGGGTTAGCGGAGGGCGCCCCTCGCGACCTAGTCATTTTCGAGCTTACATAACGATAGTCCTCGCTAATCAAATGATGTGCACATTTTATATAGTCTGCAAAAGCTTTATTACGACAAAAGTCTGTTTACACTTGCTAGGCCTCAGCCTAACTTACACCTGCAATATGTTACAGCTCGACTTCTCAGTCAGTACCGAAATCGAACTTGTTGACGACCTCCTCTGCGGCCGCCACGACGTCCTCGCGCCTCACCAAGCCAGACAGGTCGACGTCCTCTGAGACCTTCTGCAGGTCGAACGACGGCTCGTGGTACTTCACCGTCGACAACGCCACAGCCGCCGCAAGCTTGGCGGTGTCCAGCAGCAGGTCCTGATCCGGCTCTCGGCCTCATCCAGCCGGTCGACCAGCCCTTTTGGCGGCGCCTCTTACTCTTGGGGGACGTAGAGGTCCATCACGTACTACGCGGCCTCCTTGAGGTCAGTGAGCTCCCTCCCCAGACCTGCGTTATCAATTGGGAGAGACCTATTATTTCGCCGGAGCAATGGTGGCAAGTCAAAATACACCGCTGTGGCGAAAGAACCACTCACCTTGCTGGACCTCCGCGGTCCTCTCCTTAAGGATCTTCACTTGATCCTTGGTCTCCGCCAGCTCCTTCAGAGCGTCCTCGGCCTCCTTGGCGCCTGAATTCATTCAAGGTCGTGAAGTTAGAAACAAAAGACCCACGGGGTACACAGATTCAACCTCCGGCGACCTAGCAGATTTACCCTTTACCACAGCTTGGAGGTCGTCATCCGCATCCTTCGCCTTCCTTTCGGCGACCTCCAGCTTCTTCTTTAAGGAGGCCACCTCCTTCTCCGCTTGGCGAGCCATGGCCTCCTTCACGCACTGGATCTCCTGCGCGGCCTCGACCTTGGCCTGTAAAGTAGCCTCTCGAGCCGTGGCAGCCTCTACGTGGGCGTTGGCCGCCTCCCTCAACAGACCCGCCCGAGCCTGGGCTCGTTCGGCAAGCGACTACAACAGAAGGAAACAAAATTAGATCTGAGACCTTGCAAGACGGCCGGGATCAGGGACAAGGATTGAAGTGTCAAGACATGAATCATTACCACGAGTGTCCGCCCGATCGTGCGCGACGCCTCCTTAAATTCATCGACGTCGCGGCGGTCGGTGATGACGTCGTTCTCCCACGGAGTCCCGACGTACAGGCATTGGCGATCGTCGCCCACGACGTTGGCCCCGCCCGCCTCGCCGGCCTGCGGATCCAGCGTCGGCTGCAGGTCGGCCATGCAGAGGTCGTTCTGCTCGCCCCCAGCAGGCGGAGCAGCGCTAGCCCCGTCCTTCTCCGCCGCAGACGCCGCCGCTCCCCCAGTCCCGGCGGTCGAGCTCGTGACATCAGCCGCCGAGACCGCCGGTGACTGCTCCACCAGTGCCTCCTTCCCCTTGCTCCCGAATGCCTCTTGGCCTGAGGCGTTCTTGCCGCTCTCCGACGTGGTCGGGGGTGCTCTGCGTACAAGCAACGGCCTAAACGATCAGAAGCAGCAGAGGAATTTGTGTACAAAACAAGAATGGGAATGGGCCTTGTGACTTACTTGGTTGCCGACCTCAGCCCGGGCTTGCAGGGCTTAGGAGGGGCCTTCCTCGCCCTCTTTTGCAACCCGGCGTCACCCAATGCGTCCGCGCCCGACCTGGGGCGCTCCTCCGCTGTGGCAGCCCTACGGGGCGTCTCTGTCGCCCCCTCTTCCGTCGACGCCGCTCTGCGGGGCGTCTCCGCGGACGGGACCGTCGTCGCGCTCGGCGACTTGGCGTCGTCCTCATCATCCTCGACGTCAATCTTAACGCCGGAGCTGACCGTCGCCGTGTCCGCCGACACAGTGGGCCCAGTCCTCTTCCTCTTCTTCTTCTTGGCCTCTGCCGTCTGCGTGGTGGCGATCGTAGCCGCAACCCGAGAGGCGGACATCTTTCCAGCTGTCTGCCGCGTGCGCCGCGGCGCCGGCGCGGCGACCTTGGGAGGCGCCCTCCTCACGGCGGGAGCGTCGTCATCACACCCCATCGAAGAATCGGAGATATACTCCTCTATACACTGCTACGGGGTCGCTTGCGTGTCCGCCGCAGCACGGACCTTGTAACTGCTCTCCTCTTCATTGCGCAGTGGTGCTGGGCACCAGTAGATGCCTTCACGATGCTAAAAGCAAGACAAGAGACAAGAAAGATAAAAAGTCCTACGTCACAATGGCTCGAGACCTAAGTCAGATGAAAACCGAGGTCGAAGACTTACCGCATCGGAAGGTCGATACACTCCGAGCGCCTTGGGGCACTCTCGGTCGCAGATGCGCCCGCTGAAGATGTTCTTCACCCGCGCCGCCATCTCCCCCTTGGAGACCTTGCGCTGGGCGACCCGGGTGGGGTCGGACTGGCCCCAGTACTCAAAGGCCGGGTGGACCCGGTCCTGGATGGGCTGAATCAATTGATGGCAGAAGCTTATAGCCACCGCGCCGCCGGTCAGCCCCTCCACCTTCAACCTCTCCAGGTCATCCAGCAGAGGGCGCAGCCCTTCAGTCTCGCGCGATGTGAGCTGATTGGTCCACTCTGGGAAAGGGACAGGAACTCGCCCCGTCCTGTCAGGAAGCACCGGTGCAGGGTTGTCGAGGTAGAACCACCCCTGCTTCCAGCCGCTGGTGTTGTCGAGGAGCACGAGGTCGATGTACTCTGGCTTCATGTACCGACGTAGCATGAAGCCGACGCTGCCCACGACCTCGGCCTTCCCGGTCTTCTTGAGCTCGAAGAAATGGCGCCAAATGGAAATGTGGCGCTATGCCGAGGTAGGCCTCACAGAGGTGGATGAAGGAGGAGACGATGGTGATGGCGTTGGGGACGAGGTGCACCGGCTCGATCCTGTAGAAGAAGAGGAGGCCGCGGAAGAAGTCACCCGCAGGGACCCTGAATCCGCGCTCGATGTGCGCGACGAAGACGACGGTCTCACCGGTCCCCTCCGTCGGGAACTCCTCGCCCGCCGCCGGCCTCCAGCCGACCTCTGCCTTGGGCCTCAGCAACCCGCGGGTCGCCAGGGCTTGGATCTGCTCCTCCGTCACCACGGACGGCTCCCAGACGGTCTGCGGCGGCGGAACCGGCGCTCGCTCCATCTTCTCTTCCTCGAAGCCGGTGGACTTGTATCTAAACACTACGAGGGTCTTGGTTCGCATGCGAGGTCGCGGTGCGAGGCAGACCTAAGCACGGCGGCGCTGCTGTTCTCTCTGAGCAATGGAATGGCGGCGGAACCCTAGCACGGAGTGGAAATGAAAGCAAGTAAAGGTCCCCAGCCCATGGACCGGCCTTATATAGTTGGGCCCCAGTGGCGCAACGGGCGCCCGCGCCCAACGTCTCTTTGGCGAAAATCACGGCGACCCAACGGCTCGGCGCCTCCCGCGGATCTACCGCCCAACGGCTCTTTCGGCCTAACGGATAAATGGCAGTAACGGCTAGTTCCGTATGGGAATCTGCGTCCGCCGGTCTTCGATCAGTGCCCCGGCCGACGTGGACTCGTTATGCCCCACATTCAAGCCCCGAAACATAAATATCTCCAATGTGACATTCAAGGTCGCCAAGACCCACGGACGACCTATGAGCCAGCCCTATCACCCATTCAATGTCGTCAAGGTACCGGCAGCCTTCTAGGTCGCCTTGGCCTCCTCACGGCGGGTTCACACCACGTCTTCTAGGCCCAGCTGCCTACACGCCTTCTAGGTCGCCTCGACCTACAGCGGCGACATCCTATCAACGGCCCCGTGCTTAAAGGCTCCACCGCCCATTGACGACCTCTCGGTCCTCTTCACAGCTCTTAGCTGAGGCCTCGTTGCCTTTATGTCGGCCACGACCTATAGAGTTCAGGACTGACACCTTGCGTTGCGCCACTGCGCAGCGGTCGTGTTGACCCAGGTCGACACGGGCCTTCTTGTCAATTATTATGGCCTTCTGAAGGTCGGCGTGCTAACACAGCCCCGCCAGGACCTTGGCCATGCCATCGCTGCCCGGGCGCCTCATCACAATGGTCAAGACACATCAGTTGCCATGCAAGCATGTGTATAAAAGCTTCGTAAGCTACAATAGACTTTGGCCCAAGGCCAATTACAAGATACAAACATATTAAAGGTCTTGATCTACCTTATATGGTGCCTACGGCGCAACCTAGACTGATGAAGCGCGTCGCAAGCTTTCTTCTAGCTTCAGGACCTACTTGGAGACCTCCACCGCCGCCGAGGTTGCGGCTGCCACACAGCCACCTCTACTCTAGCCCCAGAAGGTTTCCTGTGGAGTCCCATCTTTTGCTAGGGTGCTCTCACAAGATCCCAAATGGGACCAGCTTCACCCCGGGCCCCTCCCGGCGCAGCATGACGGTTTCCAACACCACATTAGGCCTCCCCTCACAAGGCCCGCCAAGGCATGTACTGCCCCATGCTGCACCTGGATTCCTCGCTGGGGGCGGGCGCAGAGGTTGGTGGAGTTCTCCTAACTTCGCAAGCATTCTTATAGCTCCAAGAGATGATATTCTAGCACTATGCTCGGGTGGACGCACACACGACCAGGGCACTGCATAATTATCCAACGGTTTAGCCATGGTACTCCTACTTGGTTCAAGAACACTGTTACCACGTGGAGCGTGAGGTCTTTGTCTGCTACCGGAAGCGCTGACACGTCTGTCACGGGCTTGATGACAACTTTTCAGCTTTTGTCCCATAATGGCGGCGACTGCATCTCTGCTCGGGGCAGGCCCTGTGCTCATACAGTCCGCTTGTGGGTCGCTACACGACAAGACTCCTGGCGCCTGGTATTGCCCCGCAAAGATTCTGGGTAGTTTGTCTTATTCAACAGGAAGAGCATCTTGAAGCACAAGCAGAAGGCCGTAGGTTCGCAGTCTCTCTTTCGAGCATCAACCCGACCTTGCAGATCGCCTTACTGCTTGGGGGCTACTCCACGAGTGCGTCTTGTGACACCCTCTTTACCTACGTCGCATCGGCCAACCAGAAGCAAGCTTCCACCAACCCTCCGCTCGACCACCCTTTGGTCAGCGGTTCTGGACCTTCCTCGAAGGCATCATGATCTTATCTGACTCCGGTCAGGTCGGCGGTTCTTCAACACGACAGCGCCTCACCTTCACTTCAAACTCCTGGATCTGCGTTCCAAGAGCTTGATGTTTGGCTTCGTATGCGCTCAGATGGTTTTCCTTTTTTTTTGGATCCCCGTGCACCCTGCGCGACCTTGACGGCGTCATGACTTCATCAAGCTTCGACATGACTTCGTCTCGACCGCTATGCCTACACGTCGATCGGGGCTTGAGAGACAGGGGTACCCATGGGTCCCCACCGACCAGGGTCCCAGAGGTCCCTGCCATGTGGACCCAACCTGTCAGAAGCCCCACCGACCTGCAAGTGGGCCCGGAGACCTTATCCACAACCCCGGCGACCTTGGAAGACTCCAGAAGACCTTATCCAGATCCCGGAAGACCTGCCGGGCTTGTGGCGCAAGTTTCTCCCCAGGTCGCGGCTCGGCGCCGCCAGTAGGTCCGCAGATCGCGGGATTCACCCTATAATCACGGAAGTTGACCTTCCTAACTTGTAACCGACCCCGATGAGGGTCCACCGACCTCGAATGGAAGCCCTAGTCCGTTGACCATATAAGGTGGCCAAGAGCTCCATTCGAGGGGACTTCCATTCACGCATAATCCCACCGTATACTGGACGTAGGGTTTTACTCTCCGGAGGCCCGAACCAGTCTAAACCCTTGTGTCCTCAGCCATATTCGCCGTATTCCGAGTTCTCCCTGCGAACTACCACCTACGCTCTTAGTTTCCGATCCCCTCCATTAACCTACAACCACTTGGGTAGCCCCCTTGCGGATCTGTCCAGGTCTCACCCCCTGACAAATACCTAGTAGTACGCTTGTCATAAATTAGGAATACAACATCGTAGCAACTCCTGATCAACCAACCTAAGTCCCTAAGTGTCTTGCTCGGGACGAGCAAGAGGCTAGCTTGGGGGAGTTGTTGACGGCTGTTAAGTGCTTACTTTAGCCATCAATTTACTCGTGAATAAAGGAGCAAAAGGCATTTCTTACACGTATTTAGTTAAGAATAATGTAGTTCCACTTGTCCATAGAGATTATGTGATTACACATAAATAAGCATAAAAGAAGTGACAAACTCACCTTCTATGGTCCATGCCACATCACCTCAGCCAAGGAAGGGCTGCCACCTAGGATCCTATGCATGCAAGCCATGTCACCAACCAAGGGAGGCAAACCCCGATGAATCAGAGGGCGACACGTGGACGTCACATGGATTGAAGGGCCCACGGGCTCCCAAACCGCCTCAAAACCAAGTGGACACCGGGAACCGACCTGAGGACCCATAGGATAGCCACCACGCGAAAGCACAGGCCGAGGTGGGCCCACAAGGGGTCGGCCGACCCCACAGGTCGGCTGAACGGACCTTGTGTCGGCTCATCCTGGCCTTCCACGTGGTGTTGCCTGGTTGGTCCTGGAGTCTATTCCTGAGGTGTTGGTGGTTCTTCACAAGCTGCTCAAGGCCTATAAATAGGAGGGAGGGGACTCATTTCTTACCCAACTCACTTTCCAACTCCTCTCTCACTTTTGATTTCCAAGGCTAGGAGGTAGGCTAGAGTAGTTCTACTTCAGGTTCCAAGTCTACTTTGGGATCTAGGTATTAGTTCTCTTGTATCTTTATTTATTGTTTGACTTTAATGTACTTCAGTTATTCAGCTATTTCATATAAAGTAGTGTGAGCATGCATGAGTGATTTGTTCATGTGTTTTTCATTCGTTCATAATTTAGAGTCTCCTGTTCTTTATGAACAAGGCCTTTCGATCCAGTTGACGAATGATTTACTCATGTTCTCGTTATTTGTTCATGAGTTAGAGGCTCGTGTTCTTCGTGAGCACGACCCTTTGATCTTATTGAATAGACGTAGTAGAACACGAATCCATTTGTATGACTAGCTGAAGGACCGATTAGGCGACCAGAGAGGGGGGGAGTGAATGGGAGCCGATAAAAATCCTTCCCGAAGGATGAACTCGGCATATACCCCAAATTCGCAACCAAGGATTCCCACACGAGCTTGCCAAGGTCGCATAGTCACGGCGGACCTACCAACCCTAGGAACTAGTCTCAAACAAACCCCAAGTGAAAGCGCAACTCAAGAAACGAAAGACTTAGCAGCTCTGCTAGGATCCAGGCGGACTGTCCGCAAGGACCGGGCGGACCGTCCGCGAGGACCGGGCGGACCGTCCGCGGGTCTGCGGCGGACCGTCCGAAAAAAGCCCCCAAACCTCCAGTACTGCACCCCAAAAAATGGACTGTCCGTGCCCTACCCACGGACCGTCCGCGCGGAAAAGACTGTTCGCACTCTCCTCACGGACCGTCCGGCAAACTTCGAGCAACCAAAAACACCGGACAAAGCGGATCGAAACGAAGCGACGCAAGAACTCGCGAAGAACACGAAGAACACCTGGTCAGCCGGCTCCTCGCGGACCGTCTGGGACCACCTGGCGGACTGTCCGGCACGAGCGGACAGAGCAGCCCGAACTCGAAAACGCAAACACGACTTCACCTATCCGTCCATGGATCTCCCAAACGGCTTGAGCCCTTGAGGCAAGATTTGGGAGGGATGTGAAGCATCCTAGGAGATGCTATACCCCAAAACTTGAGACCTCAAACGAACTAAATCGCTGGGAATCGAATCACAACCGAGCTCTACCAAAAAGCTAGGGTTCCAACCGAAATCCTTCAATCGGAGGCCAAATCCGGAGATTGGGGGTCAAGATAAAGCACAAAGATGCACAAGACATCTATCCATGATTCCCCCAAGAAAATCCGAACCCAAACACCTCAGAAATGAAGGAACAAGCCACGCACGAAAATCCAATGAAAATAGCCCGAAAAAGACACGAAAATCACACGAGCTACAAGAAGGAAATCGACACAACCATGAAAGCTTCCATACACTCGGAGGTCAGATTCTCTACAAAACGATGAAGAAAATCTACGCCTATGGAGGAGGGAAATGAGAAGCAGCCCGGAAGGACGATTTGCCCAGAAACCCTAGAGCTATATATATGAGTTCCTCTGGGTTGGGCAAATGACCAAGCTACCCCTAGCACTTAAACTTAAGATACAATACCCTCAGGGGCAATGTGGTCAAGTAGCACTCCTCTTCATCAGACGGCCATGCCTTTGCCGCAATCCGCGTCCTCCCGACGCAAGCCTTGCGATCCCGCCGCGTGTCCTCTGGCATCGAAGCTTCTCGGCACGCCAGGATCCCGTCTCCGTCCGCCGAGCCTCCGGTCTTGGTTTTATGGCTCAACCAAGTAACCCGACGGTTTTGTGGTGAACCACCGCAAACCCCGCGTGCAGACTCCGGTCGTGAGCCGCTACCCTGCACCGGCTCCGGTCGACGACTTCGTCTTGCTTTTGTTGCCACCATGCGGCCCGCACTTGACCCCGTTCGGCCACCGGGTCCATCGAGCCGGACGCTCCGGTCCTCAATCTCCCCCTTGATGAGTGCATTGACAACACACATAGTAACCAATTCAGAGAAAAGAGAAAAGAAGATAAACGAATGAAAAAACTCAAACAAGTGATCAAAAGCCAAACAAAAGCCAAAAAGAGATCACTTGAGAGAGAAAAATCTCGGTCCCCTAAGACAAGGGCAACGGGTCGACACAACCGAGATAAAATGCTCCAAAATTGCTAACTCCTAAAGGTGAGGCAAAAGGGCTCGACGCCATCGGCAAAAGAGCACAACTAAAATCAAGCGACAAAGAGCTCCAAAGCACATGAATGCAAGCTCCTCCTGAACAAATGCATTTCTCCCGATTTTTCTCCCCTTTGATGCAAAATTCCCCCTGGATGCAACTTTCTCCCCAACGCAAGAATTGGGTACTATTCCTCCCCCTGGTTGGTAATGCATGAATCAAGTCTACAAATGCATGATCATGTGCTTCTCAAATAGACAAAGAGCACTACAACATGCTAAAATTGAGACATAGACAAGCAAGATAGCCACCAATTTAGTACAAGCATCGCCAACAAGATAGATAGGGACATATAAGCATGTCACATAGCCATGATCAAAATGAAGCAATTTTCACAAAGATTTCCCTCCCATGAGCATAGGACCTAAACATGATCAAAATGAGCACAAACAACATATAGCTCACAAACTTCATGCAAGGTCACAAATTCTCATCACAAGATCATCACAAACACCTACAAGCTATCTCATGTCATGTCAAAGCCACCGAGCCACGTGTCCACTTCTAAATGTGAGACTTCTCAATGGTGAACATCATGCAACGGTTTAGCACCTAAGATAAGGAATTTAAAGCAAATTTGACATGGAAGCATATTTTTCAAGCACAAGCATTTCATATACCAATTTCAAGATATACAAAATAAGCATGGTACATGAAGTGCCTTTGCGGCAAAAAGAAGCTTAGGCTTCTCCACAAGGTAGCATGTAGGCTAAACATCCATGATGATAAATGGGTCTTTGACCCCAAATGAAAAGAACCTGGTTCCAAGCACAAATTAAGTAAGGTATATCCATAAGTGCACAAATTTAACATGAAAGGCATTCAACTCATAAGAGAGGATCATATATAGCATTTTTACAAAAGTAAGCCATCCACAAGCATATACATCCCAAAGCTACCAAGAGCATCGCTATACATCACATGAGCATCACTAGCAAAGTCATAATCTCATATCCAGCATATCATGGTGATCAAAGTATATAGGAGAAGCACATTCCTAAGGCATATGATACAAATGCAGTCTATGATACAAAGATGCAAGCATGATATGATACAGAAATTAAAATGCAACATGAGTATGTACATCAAACCCCCAACCAAAGCTCAAAAAGGAAAAACAACACCAAGCTCCCCTCGCAAACGGGCAAATGTACCTTGGTCCAAAGGCTTGATTAGGATATCGGCGAGCTGCTTTTCGGTTGGCACATGGATGAGGTCTATGTTTCCCTTCTCAACATTGTCTCTCAGGAAGTGGTACCTCACCTCTATATGTTTGGTTCTGGAGTGGAGCACGTGGTTTTTGGCAACACTAATGGAACTCGTGCTATCACACATGAGAGGTACATGGGAACACTCCTCACCAAAATCACTCAGCGTGTATGTGATCCAAAGCAGCTGTGAGCAACAACTAGCGGCAGCAACATATTCGGCTTCTGTGGTAGACTGAGCTACACTAGATTGTTTGCGAGAAGACCAAGAAACAAGCGAAGACCCCAAAAACTAACACGTCCCCGAAGTCGACTTCCTATCAACTCGACACCCCGCAAAGTCGGCATCCGAAAACCCAAGAAGCGAAAGAGAAGAGGACGCCGAGTACCAAAGACCGAGCTCAGGAGTGTATCGAAGATACCTGAAGATCTGCTTGATGGCCTGCCGGTGTGAAGTCCTCGGCGTCGCCTGAAAACGAGCGCACAGACACACAGAAAACTAAATGTCCAGCCTCGTCGCCGTCAAGTACAAGAGGGAGCCGATCATGCTCCGGTACTCCTTCTGTTCCACGGGCTCTCCGTCCGCATTCGCATCCAACGCTGTAGTCGTACTCATCGGTGTCGACAGGGGCTTCGAGTCGTCCATCTTCAACTTCTTGAGGATGTCCTTCGTGTACTTGGCTAGATGCACAAAGGTTCCCTCCTTCGCCTGCTTGATCTGAAGCCCAAGAAAGAACTGTAATTCTCCCATCATAGACATCTCGAATTCTTTGCTCATGTCCTCTGCAAACCTCGCAACCAAAGAGTGAGACGAGCCGCCAAAGACAATATCATCCACGTACACCTAAACAATTAGGATATCATCGCCCTGCCTGAGGAGAAAAAGAGTCTTATCAACCTTGCCCATCTCAAACCCCTTGCTGAACAAGAACCACCTCAAATGGCCATACCAAGCACGGGGAGCTTGTTTTAGCCCATACAACGCCTTCCTCAGCCTATACACCCGGTGAGGAAACTCAGCACTCTCAAAGCCTGGTGGTTGCTTCACATAAACCTCTTCTTCTAAAAAACCCATTTAAGAAGGCACTCTTCACATCCATTTGGTACAATTTGAACCCTTTAGCCACAAAAAAGGCTAGAAGGATCCTAATCGCCTCCAAACGGGCTACAGGAGCAAATGTCTCCTCATAGTCTATCCCCTCCTTCTGACTATACCCCTGAGCAACCAACCTCGATTTTTTTCTCACCACCTCACCATTCTGACCCTCTTTGTTCTTCCACACCCATTTTGTCCCGATAGGTTTGCAATGTGGTGGTGGCTCTACCAACTCCCAAACTTGGTTTCTCTCAAAGTTCTCTAACTCCTCATGCATTGCGTTCACCCAATTAGGATCAGAGAGGGCGTGTCCAATGTCTTTCGGCTCAAAGGTAGCAACAAAAGCCGAATGAGCAAAGTGAGAAACATTTCTGGACCTTGACCGTGTCATACGTTCATTGATGTCGCTGAAGATTCTTGTGGGAGGATGATCAACTTGAACGCGCCTCGGTGCCTCTCGCTTGGAGATAACCTCCCCTCCAGCTGCAGCTTCCACTTGATCTTGCTGGATCGTAGTCGATGTAGGGGCTGGACCATCCTGCACCGTAGTCGTCGTAGTGGAAGTAGAGGGTACATGCTCGGCTGGAGCTTCATCATCACCATCATCCTCTCCAGTATCATCCTCCTCGTCCTCAAAGATCTTATTGCCAATCTCGTCGTCACCTGCACACTCAAAAACAGACGAACTGCATGGTTGGGTCTCATCGAAGGTAACCTCGCAAGTTTCCATGACTAGGTTAGTATCAAGGTTGAGCACACGGAACGCTCGAGAGTGACTCGCATAACCTAAAAAGATCCCATCGGAAGACCACGACTCAAACTTATCAAGCCTACCCTTCTTGAGAATAAAGCACCGACAACCAAAAGCCCTGAAATGGCTCACTCTAGGTGCTCGCCCGTGCATGAGCTCATAGCACGTCTTGTTCAAGAAGGCCATAAGAAAAATCTGATTCCCAACATGGCATGCGGTATTCACCGCCTCAGCCCAATATCTCCTCGGAGTCCTATGCTCATCGAGTATCGTCCGAGTCATCTCACAAAGAGAACGATTTTTCCACTCAACCACACCATTCTGACAAGCCACATAGGGAGAAGAGAATTGATGTTCGAGACCCAAATCACGACAAAAGGTTTTGAAACGAGAGTTTTTAAATTCAGAGCCATTGTCGCTACGGATAGCTCGAATAGCATCTCCATTCCTCTCATTCTTCAACCTCAAGATTAGATCCCGCACAAAACCAAATGCCTCCCCCTTGTCAGCCAGAAAGAAGACCCAAGCATAGCGAGAATAGTCGTCCACTATAACCAGGACATACCATTTCCCACCCGCCGAGCACACACGAGCTGGACCAACCAAGTCCATATGGAACAGCTCGCATGGCCTCTCTGTCATAACGGATGTCAGAGGCGGGTGAGAGGCGACGACCATCTTACCATGCCTACACGCAGCACATACCAAGTCCTTTTGGTATTTCAACTTAGGCAATCCTCAGACCAAACCTAGCCTACTAAAACGTGACAACAAGTCAAAACTCAAGTGACCTAGTCTCCTATGCCATTTCCAAAGCTCCGCCGAAACACCAGCAACCAAACAACGAGAAGAGCCGACACACTAAGAAAAATCGACTCTGAAAATCTGATCCTCGGGGATGATCGTGCACACAAGATCACCTCGAGAATCCAAAACACGAGAAGTGCCTGTTTTGAAACAGACCTCAAAACCCTCATCAAGAAGCTGGGAAACCGAAAGAAGATTGTACCCCAAAGACTTGACAAGAGAAACACGCCTAAGAGTCACAGACTCGCTCACCTTCACCGTGCCCACTGAAAGCACTCTACCTTTCCCATTGTCCCCAAAAGTGATGTACTCTTTGGTCATCACCGGGGTGAGGCTGGAGAACCACCTTCGATCTCCAGTCATGTGTCGAGAGCAACTGGAGTCGATCAACCAAAAGCCCTCCAAGCCTCCCACCTGAAAATAAAAAACGAGAGTGAGAGTGAGCAAACGACTTAGCACTGGGGTTAGTACAAAATGAATCAAACCAGTGCCGTGCCATTTGCTCAAAAGTGGTGTTAGCAAAATCCATCCTATCTCTCCTAGGTGGAACACCCACACGTCCCCTTGGAGGACTATGCGTACCACGAGGTGGAGACCGTGGCCCGTTGCTCCTCTAGGTCCTAAAACTGTGATCGTTCCCCCCATACTCGTATTGGCCATGAGCGAAGGAACGTCCAGCAAACTCACCACGCCCAAACCCAACGCCCCTACCACCTTTTCTATGTGGTGGCTCACCTCGAGGCACAAACTCACGCCTCTCCCGAGGCTAAATGGTACGCACCACACCCTCGCCCCTTGGCACCATCCTAGGCTCAGGCACACCATGAGAAGGGCGGTACCTGTCCTTGTTTGCTATCTCTCTAGCAAACCTCTCCTCATGCTTCCTCCTGAAGCAAAACTCCACTAGGTGCCCATCCCTCCCACAATGCTCACAATGGAAGAGTTTTGGTTTTGGCTTTGGTTTTGGGCTCTCTTTGGGCTCTGGCTTCTCCTCACTCGGTTTCTCTCCCTTCTTCCCAAAGAACTCATTCCCCAAGTCACTCTTGAACTTGATGGGTTTCTGGAAGTTGTCTGTGTGTGGAGGAAACACGGGTGGAGCTGGGGTTGTGTCTAGTCGGTTCCTAAGAGAATTTGGCTTAAGAGCATCGGCATTTTTGTTGTGGGTTTTTGGTGGTTCTGAGATATCTCCGATCTTCCCCTCATTCTCTCCACTTCCCTCACCAACCTTATCTGTCCCAAGCGCTTGCCCATCATAGCGCTTGTATGCCTCAATCATCATCCTGAGCTGAGGCTCAGGACCAAACAAGCAACCCATCATCTTCCTCAACTCATCATTCTCATCCTGCAAGCGATCAACATAGTGTGCAAGCTCCAAATTCTTTACAGCATTTATTTCACAAGTAGAGCATGCTGTGGGAATAGGAGCTTTCAAAGCAGCTTCTAGAGATCTAGCATAAGCAATAGATTCATCTAGTTTCTCATGCAAAACAGGACAAGAAGTGCAAGCACCAAGCAAGGAGGGCCTAGATTTCATCTCATCTAGCTCAACCCTAAGCACATCTAGTTCCTCGACCTTGGAGGCATACTTTTCCTTAAGCATAGTCAAATCACCAAGGAAAACAGAACAATCAGTGCATTCAGGTTCATTGGTCACAATAGGAGCAGACTTAAGGGTATCTATTTGAGCCCTAGCATCAACAAGCAAAGACTCTAGTTTAACCACCTTCTCCTTAGCCTCTCCAAGCAAAGACCTATACTCCCTCTTCTCCTTGTTGGTCTTTCTAAGCACATCATCACGGTTGTCAAGCAATTCATTCAACCTCGCATTCTCCGCTACCAAGAAGGATGGATCATTGTTTACTTGATCCTCAGAGTCGGAGTCTGAGTCATCCTTGTTGCTCTTCTTGCTTGCGGAGCTGTGTGCCATGCCGCAAAAACCTTGGGCGGCGAAGCACAGGCCGTTGATGTTCTTGCTTGACCGCTTGCCTTTGTGCCGGTTCTCATCTTCATCACTTGAGCTCGATGAAGAGTAGCAAGAGCTCGAGTCGATGTCGCTCGCTCCGGCAACCATCGCTCGCTCCTTCTTCTTGTGACCACCACTTCTCCTCGGCCTCCGCTCGGACTTGTTCTTGCCCTTGTGGTCGTCCCTCGAGCGGTGCTTGTGGTCGGTCCTCGAACGGTGCTTGCGCTCGAGCTTGACCTCCATGGCTTCCGGCCACTCAGCGATAAAGTGCCCGTGCTTCCCGCACCGGTAGCACATGCCCGAGCTCCTTCGAGCGTTCTTCCAGTTCGTGTACATGCGCTCGAACCGCCTGCTCAGCCACGCGAGATCCTCCTCGCCCAGCACGTCAAACTCCTCATCTGGCATGAACACAAGACAAGACAAAGAGAACTGTCTCGAAGACATGTTAGCGTTAGTCCTTGGTCCAGAAATGAGAGCCAGACTATGAGGGTCAGTCGGGTTCTCGATCCTTGCAAGCACCCCACGGTCCACCTCGGACGACTTGAGCTTGGAGAACAGCTCGTCCACCGTGAGGGTCTCATACTTCTCCGACTAAAGAATGGCCTCGACCTTCTCACTCCACACAGTACGATCCAGAGAGTGCAGGAGCTTCACAGCCCTGTCATCATCATCGTACGGGAGCACGGCCACATTAGCCCTCATGTTATTCACAATCACCGTGAACTGCTGGAACATGCTGTCAATGGACTCACCGGGGAGATGAGTGAAATTCTCATACTCTCTCCGGTAGGTCGCGAACAACCGAGCCTGAACCTGAGAATTTCCAGCATGAGCATTCTTCAACTGCTCCCAAATCCTACAAGCCAAGTCCTCTGTTTGAACCCGATCGAATTCAGATTGACACAGAGCACGAAACAAGTAGTCGACCCCCTTGTTGTTGGCGTCGAACATATCCCTCGATCCTGGAGCCAGGAAGTTCATCGGATGAACATAAGCTGTGTTCAACGTGACATCCCAAAGGATCTGACCCTTGCCGCGAAGGAAAGCAGTCATCCGCCTCTGCCACATCTGGTAGTTCTTACCATCAAAGTGTGGAGGACCCGAACCCCGTTCCTGGTATGCCATCTTTGGATCTTAGACTAATTAGAATCACGAAGATCGGTAACTGGCTCTGATACCAATTGAAGGATCGATTAGGCGACCAGAGAGGGGGGGAGTGAATGGGAGCCGATAAAAATTCTTCCCGAAGGATGAACTCGGCCTATGCCCCAAATTCACAACCAAGGATTCCCACACGTGCTTGCCAAGGTCGCGTAGTCACGGCAGACCTACCAACCCTAGGAACAAGTCTCAAACAAACCCGAAGCGAAAGCGCAACTCAAGAAACAAAAGACATAGCAGCTCTACGAGGCTCCGGGCGGACTGTCTCCAAGGACCGGGCGGACCGACCGCGAGGCCTTGGCGAACTGTCCGCAGGTCTGCGGCGGACCGTCCGAAAAAAGCCCCCGAACCTCCAGTACTGCACCCCGAAAAACGGACTGTCTGTGCCCTACCCGCGAACCGTACGCGCAGAAAAGACCGTCCGCACTCTCCTCGTGGACCGTCCGGCAAACTTCGAGCAACCAAAAACACCAGACAAAGCGGATCGAAACGAAGCGACGCAAGAACTCGTGAAGAACACGAAGAACACCTGGTCAGTCGGCTCCTCGCGGACCGTTCGCGACCACCTGGCGGACTGTCCGCCACGAGCGGACAGAGCAGCCCGAACTCGAAAACGCGAACACGACTTCACCTATCCGTCCATGGATCTCCCAAACGGCTTGAGCCCTTGAGGCAAGATTTGGGGGACATGTGAAGCGTCCCCATGAGATGCTACACCCCAAAACTTGAGACCTCAAACGAACTAAATCGCTGGGAATCAAATCGCAACCGAGCTCTACCAAAAAGCTAGGGTTCCAACCGAAATCCTTCAATCGGAGGTCAAATCCGGAGATTGGGGATCAAGATCAAGCACAAAGATGCACAGGACATCTATCCATGATTCCCCCAAGAAAATCCGAACCCACACACCTCAGAAATGAAGGAACAAGCCGCGCACGAAAATCCAACGAAAATAGCTCGAAAAAGACACGAAAATCACACGAGCTACAAGAAGGAAATCGACGCAACCATGAAAGCTTCCATACACTCGGAGGTCAGATTCTCTACAAAACGATAAAGAAAATCTACGCCTATGGAGCAGGGAAATGAGAAGCAGTCCGGAAGGATGATTTGCACAGAAACCCTAGAGCTATATATATGAGTCCCTCTGGGTTGGGCAAATGACCAAGCTACCCCTAGCACTTAAAACTTAAGATACAATCCCCTCAGGGGCAATGTGGTCAAGTAGCACTCCTCTTCATCAGACGGCCACGCCTTTGCCGCAGTCCGCGTCCTCCCGAGGCAAGCCCTGCGATCCCGCCGCGTGTCCTCTGGCATCGAAGCTTCTCGGCGCGCCCCATCCCGTCTCCGCCTGCCGAGCCTCCGGTCTTGGTTTTGTGGCTCAACCAAGTAACCCGACGGTTTTGTGGTGAACCACCGCAAACCCCACGTGCAGACTCCGGTCGTGAGCCGCTACCCTGCACCGGCTCCGATCGACAACTTTGTCTTGCTTTTCTTGCCGCCATGCGGCCCGTACTTGACCCCGTTTGACCACCGGGTCCATCGAGCCGAGCCTACTTGTCTCTCCACTCCTCGGAGGCCCCGCAAGGCTAAGACCTTTCGCGCCCGCTCTTCACCTGCACCAACACGAGTCAAGCCGCAACCTGCACCTGCAATACTCAGCCAAGAGTCAGTCCACACCACGTTGTCAATCACTCATCACACCAGGGAGCGACCATCCACCGGTCCTCGGACGCTCCGGTCCTCACTAGCCTAGTTTGATCCAGTTAGATCACGTGTTTGTGTTGTATGAAGTTCGAGTTCAAGCTACGGTACTCGGTGTAAGTGGCCAGTTATCTGGTGGCACTGACTTGGGTCACAATAGTCTGGGCCGGTCAGTGTCTAGTTAACAAAGCAAGCATGGTGTTTGAGTTGAGTAGCTGCGTTGCATATGAGCGTGCTCCACGGTTTGTCTTGAGGTAGGCCGCGGTAGTGACAGCTGTTGGACCCTTTGTAATCCTCCACGTTCAGGTACGCTATAGTAGTCTAAAATCTAACAACCGACGTCGTGTGGAAGCGACGCGGGCGGTTAGATCCCCGTTTGTGCCTGGGTGCTGAGCTGATATTCATATAATACTTACGTGACTGACTAGTATCTAGTAACTTTATATGTATAGTACCTTAGAACCTAGAACTAACTCGAATGTTGCCTCCTAAGCTGTAGTGTACCAAAGAGAGAATGAGTTCGAGTGTGTTCACACTACCCTACCATTATCATATCTTACCCCTGTGTTTAGAACCTGACTTACTCTCATCTGTAATTTATACTCATTGCAATAGTGTTGAACTCGTTAATCCTACCATGCCTTCCTTGGATTCGATACCCTTTGGAATACTCCTTTCGGGAAATGCTACAATGATATATTTGTGCGCTTGCGGATTTTTTGTGAACAATAGCATTACCGTCGGACATTTCTGGCATCATTGCTATGAACTCACGAACTTAGCAACGATATTAAGAAATGCCAACAAGCATTTCTAGTGCCGTTGCCGGGGATACAAACCTGGTGACGACGCTAGTAAGTGTCAACATCCGCCAGCCAATATAAGGCGGCCAAGGGCGCCCTCTAATGTACGAGACCTGAGATCGAATCAGCACCAACAACTAGATGTAGGGTTTTACTCTCCAGATGCCTAAACCAGTATAAAATCGCCTTGTCCCTTGTGTCTCGCCGTTATTTTCGTGTGCTACAATAGCATAACCATCGCGTTCTTAGTTCCCGATCTCCTCCACCGAACAAATAAACCACCAGGGTTGACCCCCCTGTGGACTGCTCAGACCTAAACCCCTGACAGGCGCTGCGGGGCGACGGCGAGCTCGAGGAGGAGCGGAGGATGCGGCGCGCGTCTCGAGGTGCTCCACGGCGGCGGCGTAGGTGGCGGCGGGCGGAGATCCACGGCGAGGCTGCAGCTATCCCTCTCCCTCTCCTCCTCTCCGAGTCGAGCAGTGGCGGCACCCCTATTCCCTCCTCTGCTCCTCGGCCCGGTGCGCCTCCTTTGCTTCCGGCAGCGCGGGCGGCGTGGGTCCGCCTCCGAGGGATGGCTCGAGGCGTTGGACGTGTGGGCCCCACGCGAATGCTGTCGCTCCTCTATCCCCCCGGACAGCGTTGTATTTGGCGTCGCCTGGGGTCGACAGGAGAATGGAGGACCTCCTCCAGGACGCCGCTGCAGGGGGGACTCCTTTAGGCCCTAGTGTGGGTGGTTTCACCTCGTTATCATCGTCAGTATCTTTAAGACGTTCTAGGTAAACATATATGTAATAGTCGCCATCCTCGTCCCAACCATCCGGGTAAATACCTAATCCTCCAGTTGTGCCCTCCCATGGTGAAGCGCAAGATTTGAAGAACCTGCCGATGCGAAAAAAGTTTTGGTTTTGTTAAACTTCTCGACGTTCATGCCCATGTCTACACGTAGCAAGTCCGGGACAATGCGACCCATCCCTTCGCAATAGTACATGGATATGTTCACAATTGTAGTTTTATGCCCTTGTGGTGCACACGTACGACAGATAAACGCAGCGAGTCGGACAACAGTTCCAAGGAGAAGTCGATACTCTGCCAATTCCGATGTGAGTACGTACCTCAAGTATTTGATCGGCGCGGGGGTGCAGGTGGGTGATCAAGGTGGGCCCGACGCGGGTACATGTGAATGGGTAAGACGACGTCGGGTACCAAAAATATTAAGATTTTGGCAGAAACGCTCTTCAAATTGCGATTCTATGGGTCTTACACACTATCCACTCCCCAATTACGTGACATGTGGGTTAGACTTGAATTGGGAAAGAAAAGTTTTAAAAAAGAACTCGGCATAAAAAGAGATTCAGCCGGCCCCACCTTCACGCTTCGTATACCTCCCCGTTCGAAACATCCGACCGTTCCCATCTCCGCACTCAAGGTCCCGGCCTCACCCACCCCCGCGCCGCTCCCAACGGCTACCCCATCAGAGAGGGATGGCGTCGAGAGACGCGGCAGACAGCCCTAGATCCGCGCCGCGCCGCCCTGTGGGCCCGGCCGCCGCGCCCAAGGACGGCGCCGGCCTGCTCAGCCCGCGGTTCCGGTCGGCCGCCGCGCTGGCCGGGTGGGACGAGGAGTCCATCCTCCTCGCGGCGCTCGTCGTCGAGGACACCCCTGTCCGCGAGTCCCGCCGCAAGAGGCGGGCCTCCATCTCCTCCTCAGCCGGCGCCAGCGCCGGATCCAGCACCAGGTACGTGCCGATCCGTTCGGCGGCGCCAACGTAATCCCTCATTCCTTTTCTTGGATGGCCTCTTGAACCCGTCCGACCGATGCATTCTTGCAGGAAGAAGAGGTCCCGTAGGCAGTCGCCCGGCCAGATTCCGCCGGTGGTTCTAGCGCTCGAAGACGACGACAAGCCGGACGCTGCGTCGGGTTTGTTCCTTCGATTTATTTAATCTAGTTTCTTGGGAAAATCTTTGGTATATCTTTTTGGCGTTCTCGATCTGGCGTTGATTTTGGAAATCTGTAGATGGCAGGTCGGAAGTGAAGGACGCCAAGGAAGAGGAAGATAAGGATGTCATTGTGGGCGAGGAGGAGTCCGGATCTGGTGAGAAGGCAGCATCGACGGGCAACCTTCCATGTATGGATCGGCTCCGCGAGGAGCTTTCTTGTGCAGTAAGTGTGATTCTTTTGTTTTACTCCCTCCTTTTCTATTTATAAGGCGCGACGCGACATGGCACGGTCTTCAAAATTAGACTTTGACCATCTATTTCTCTTATATTATATTTTTTATGGTTATAAACATATAATCATTAGAAAGTATATTTGATGACAAATCCAACCATATCAAATTTACACTAAAAAAAATAGAAAATTGATACGTAAATTATTAGTCAAAGATCGTAAAGTTTGAATCTTAATTTGCGTGCGCGCCTTATAAAAAGAAAAGGAGGGAGTAGTTTTGTTTCTTGATTGCACGCATTACTGGGTAATGATTTGGGAGATGCATTTTGTGCAGATTTGCCTGGAAATCTGCTTCGAGCCTAGCACCACGCCTTGTGGGCACAGGTAATTGAAACTGTGCTTAAGGAAAAATGGTTGTCTGAATTCAGAAATTATGTATACAAATGGAAAATAAAGCACAATTTTTGCATAGTTCATTCGTTACAGCAACCTTTCTGTCAATTGCTTCTTGGAGCCTCTTAGTTCATTTTATTTGCTGCTTGCTTTTGAGAAGGAATTGAGAATAGATGGGTTTCTGCTATGGAAAATGTGGTTCCATGAATTATCAGGAACTTCGTAGATTAAAATGCGGTTAAATGGACCACAAAGCTTATTTGCTATGTAATTGTGCATTGTTACTGCATTTCCAATTCCTTGTTTGTGCATTCTTATTGCATTTCCAATTCCTTGCTTTCTGATTTTGTGTGTATACAAGGTTGGAATACTGTGATTTTCATCGCTAATTTGACTGTGCTCGAGAGAAAAGGGTTACCTAAATCAAGAAAATATGTATGCAAAAACGGAATGTAGAAATTACCTTATAATTCATTTTTTTATGTTAACCATACAATGCAATTCCTTTCTTAAGATGCTTATTAGTTTGCTGTCTTCTAAGGAAATAAAAATAGGTCATTGTTTCCACTGTTTGAAGTTAAGTTTAATGAATTTAAATGTAACTATGAACATTCTTGCTGATGTAAGTAGGATTAGTCTGTTTATTACATAGAAAAATGAACCACAAAAAGTTTATTTATTATAATGTAAATTGCCAGCTTTAGTATTCACAAATCCTTCTTTTTCTGATTCCGTGTTTATAGAAGTCTGGAATACTAATGTTTGCAGAACTGTAAAAAAAATTATTTTTATACTTTTTTTCTGGAATCCTGAGTTTATCATTTCAAATAAGCCTTATTCATCTCAATTTACTGACTGCTATGATCCTATCTGTACGTTGTTCCCCCGGTGTAAGTTTTGCACATTATTCCAGTTTTACCTGAAACTATTTTGAATTGAACACCTTCCATGTAATCATATTTTGATAACTTAGAGGCACGTGCAGATTAAAATTTTAAATGATTTTAGTGGTTATTCTGTATACTTTCTGAAATGCGTGCTCATATTGTTTTTACTCCATCTATTTAACAGCTTCTGCATGAAATGCTCAAAACATGCTGCAACCAAGTGCGGAAAACGGTGTCCTAAGTGCAGGCAATTGATCAGGTAAATCTTTATTCAAGGGTCTGCTATTCTCCAAAAAGGTCTATGGTAAATAACTCTACAGCCTCGACTAAATTATTTTGAACCTGCAGCAATTCAAGATCATGGACCATCAATACTGTGCTCTGGAACACCATTCAGCTCTTGTTTCCCAGCGAAGTTGAGGCAAGGACTTCAATCGAATCACCTTCATCATGCCACGAGGATATGAGTCATAGCCCCCCAAGACGTAATAATTTTTCACAAGGTGGCCATGGCATGAGAACAAGGAACAGTAATGGTAGCTTCATCGCAGAAGGCAGAACCCGAGGCAGCCACAGGACCTTCATCACACCTGCTAGCACAGCAAGCAGCAACACCAGTGGAAACTTCATCAACACATATGGTAGCACAAGTAGTAACAGCAACAGCAGCAGGAGCGCCTTCATCCCAGCTTCACAATTGGTCAACACAAGGAGTGCTGTAAGATCAGATCCATCTGAGGATGCCGCATTAGCTTACAGGCTGCAGCAGGAGGAATTCATGAATGCCTTTGAGGAGCCTGATCAGGAGAGGCAACCAAGGAACACAGTGTCCACAGCCCGAGACAATTTGAGAGCCATGGCCTCCCGGGCCATTCGCCTCCGTGCTCGAGGCTGGCCTATCTAGTGTTGTGTTTTGCTCACTCGTTTTTGGTTTGTTGATAACTCTCATCTTCTGGTTAACTTTGCAGGAATTTCTTGTTTGTTACTGTATTGTGATATTAAGTGGCCTGATCAAATTGCCACTTAATAATGATTGTTCATTGTATTGTGAGTGGCCATAATTCATTGGCACTCAAAATATTCGCTGCTGTGTAACAATACTGTTCTGACTTATACCAGGTAGTCTGTTCAACATAGAGGCATTTCTTGTGCTGTATATCTGTCCAGCATACTCCATATTGGCTGATTCTGTTGCCACCTTTGAATTAACAGTTTAACCAGTCATCAGTCTGATGATTTTCACAGTGCTGTAGCATCCATTCACAATGCAGTCATGTATGCACCTTTTTCCGTGTGAATTGCAAGCAAAGGTTTTCATTTTCCGAGACGATGTTGCGGCAGCAGTATTGTGCTTTTGGGCAACAACGTTATATAAAAGGGTAGTATTGACCTAATTCACCTTGCCTGACTGATTGGCTCTGAAGCGAAGGGATAAGGTGTGCAGAGCTATCCAAAAATCCAGAGGCCAACAATTCATGGATTTTGTCACACGAGTTGATGTACCTGCTGTCGTCACTGGATTCTCCGGGAACATCGATGACAGCCGTGTAATTGTCAGTAGGCTTCACACTTGATGTTGCAGCAGAGGATAACCGTGGAGTTTCTTCACCAGCACCAATGAGTAAAGTGCAACTTCGTCCATAAACTTTCTATACTGTGTCATCTCGATCCATAAACTTTTAAAGTGTATCATTGTTATACCTAAACTCAATTCGGATATCTAATCAGTCTATTAACGAGTGCACCGAATGACTACTGTATATTTGCAACTGGAACCCTGTCTTTTTTTGTCGATTGATTTTTCGTCCTTCCCACGCGTCAGTGTCGTGGGTTCTTGCCGGTTGCGGCCGCCCTTGCGCCGCGACGTCTCCCCCACGGCTCCCGAGGCTAGGAGCCTAGGAACCTTGCCGAGCCTTGTTCGACGTGGCGCTAGGCATACGTGCCGTCGCGGGGGAGACGCGTCGTCGCCGCGGCACGAGGGTTTAGGGCGGTCGCGACCTGCGAGAAACTACGGCAATGACGCGTGGGAAGGATAAAAAATCAATCGATAAAAAAAAGACAGGGTTCCAGTTCCAATTATACAATAGCCATTCGGTGCAATGGACTCGTTAATGGGTTGATTAGAGACTCGAATTAAGTTTAGGTACAACAATGACACACTTTAAAAGTGTATATGGACCGAGATGACACTTTACCAGCACAAATCCTCAAAGTACGGAAATTTCCTCTCCGGTCCAAAACTTTGCTATCGTGCATCGGCCTCGCATCCATATCATGTGATCATGATTTATACCAGATCGTAGCGAATTATTCATCTTCAATCTAACATTTCCTCATCGATTTACAGAAGCGGCGTGTCCCGTTTTTTGACCATGGTATGGGAGAGCACAAAGATTCCGTTGATCCCAAGCCTTATTCTCCTAGGCATGATGCCCTTATCCGAGCCAAAGTATATATATCATTTAAAAAGGAAACGCTGGAACGTTTTTCATGGAGTATAGTCTTGTTGGCCTGGCTTACCAGCCATCAGACAACATTGCTTTTCTTTCACAACATCAGAACCAGTAATCAGCTATCAATAAGCTAACAATATTTTTTCACAACAAATCAGCAGTAGTCATCAACCACCAGTCAACCGAACATGTTGATAGGACAGCACCAGGTGAAGGAAAAGGTCAGAACACTAAAAAATGCAGAAGATAGTGGGGACCGTTATCTGTTTAAGCATATGTGAAGGGGTCATTGATGATGTTTGATAATGACACACCTATAATGCCTCCGAATTTGTCCCAATCTTTCACGGTACAAGAATGAATATATTTTGCAATCACCAATCAGCAGGCAATATAGTAGTTATATGACGACAGATTCAAATCACATAATCACTTGGCCAAACTGATACCGGTATAACTTGCGAGGCAATGTAAACCCGTTTGATGAATCAGACTCACTAAACAACAGTAACAAGGGATCAGCTTACAATAAAATACAATCCAAACTCTAGATAGGTCTTCCACGCTGGCCTTGACAGATTACGATCAGAAGAAGTGAACCCACTCAGGGATCCGAGACACGCCCAAATCAAGATGATCTGATCATGCCTCCACACTCAACTAGGTCGGCTTCAATTTGGAGTAATAGATGGAATCGCCATCTTTTGTTCCCGAGCGACACTCGACAGGAAAAACTACGATTAAAACCAAGTACGTCTACCCTTTACAAGGAAGCAACGACCCCATAATATATGCGCGCAGGCATAGAGTCCACTTTGGACTCGGCCACAAAGGCCACAACCTGGTTCGACCAAAACATGTGCATGCAGGCACAAAAATGCGACTCCATAGACTTGCTATTTAAAACAACCTTATACTAAGACCAACAACAGATGCAAACGCAAAAATGGCTTGCGAGTGAGCACTGTGCAACGTTGTGGACCGGAGCGTTTGAGGACCGGTGGATGATCGCTCCTTGCTGTGATGAGTGATTGACAATGTGGTACGGACTGACTCTTGGCCGAGTATTGCAGGTGCAGGTTGCGGCTTGATTTGCGTGGTGGAGGTGAAGAACAAGCGCGAAAGGTCTATGCCTGTGTGGCCTCCGAGGAGTGAAGAGACAAGTAGTCTTGATTCGGGGGACCCGGTGGCCGACGGGATCTAGTGCGGGCCGCACGGTGGCAAGAAAAACAAGACGAAGTCGTGAACACGGAGCCGGTGCAAGGTAGCGGCCAAGTCATTGAACGGGGCAAGACCGAGTAGACCGTCCGGGAGCCGGAGGTGAAAGGCTTGGCGAGCCCGATGCTTGGCGAGCCCGATGTATGCGGGGTTTTCGGCGGTTCACCAGAAAACTTTCGGGTTCCTCGGTTGCTCCACAAAGCCGAGCACGACGGCTTGTGGTTTGGCCACAAAACCAACACCGAGCCGGGATGACGTGGCGGCCAAGTCAAGAGGAGCTTGGCGTGGAGGCTGCACCGAGTTTGCGGGGTTTGCGGCGGTTCACCACAAAACCGTCGAGTTCCTTGGTTGCTCCACAAAGCCAAGACCGAAGGCGGGCGGAGACGGGATCCGGGCGCGCCGGGTAGCTTCGGTTATTTTCCGGAGGACCTTGTCGGGCATACACCCCGGGTACTCATACAAGGAAGGATGAAGATGGATTCCTACTAGAATTCCCCTGTAATCCTACTACGACTCGTTCTGTGTAATCCTACTATGACTCCTACATTGTAACCGACTAGGAACCCTTCCCCTGGACTATATAAAGGAGGGCCGGGTACCTAGGAGGACAACTCAACCAACCCAACATCAAGCGCAGGGCGCCATACATGATCCCCAAACAGGACATAGGGTTCGCCACCTTGGCGGCTCGAACCTGTATAAATCTCTGTCCTGCATCTCTGCCTTCACCTTCGAGTTCTAGGTCTGGTGATCCCCACCACAATTATCTACCTCGGGTACCCCTTGGTAGGTTTGCCGGTCTAAAACACCGACAGCTAGCGAATTCGAAGGACCTTTGTCTACAAAATCAATCTGCACAACCATCAAGTCGCCGATGGCGTCCTACGCGGACGCAATACAAGCACTCTGCGATTCTCCACAAGATCGACGCAAACTCGATTTTGTGTTACCTACTTAAGGTCGCATGTCGAGTCCGTGTCCCGAGCAATCTACTTCGACGACTCGTCAAGTTGCAGTTCACAACTCGCCGAGTTCCATACCAGACAGATTCAATTCTGTATCGCACACGACATCGACGGGTTTAAAGTCACTAAGGCCCTGTTTGGCATGACTCCAGAGCTAAACTCCACCAACTCCACCTAACTTTCTAGCCAAACACCTCAACTCCAAAACTCTATGGAGCAGCCAACTCCATGGAGTCATAGTGCAAATGGAGGTGGAGTTTTGGAGTACCTCTTTTGCTGCTCCAAAACCACTCTTAAGTGAAAAAACATTTCGATGTCTTCTATTCCTCCCGCGACCCCCTTCCCTGCCTCTGTCGCCTTCCTCCTCCCGCACGCCGGCATCGCCGGTCCTCACTGTCCCAGCCAGCGTTGTCCTACCTCCCTCTCACCCACTCCGGCGCCGGCCTCTCTCTTGTTGGGGTAAATATTTTGCAGCTAACTCCTCCCCGGTGTCTTCGGCCCTTCGGAGAAGAACGGGCGTCGGATTCATGCTTGTCTTAGTTGTTTCACGGTGAAATCAAGGGTTGATACGCGAAGGTCTGGCGAAGCTCGGGATCTTCACTCGAGAGGGCGAAATCAACTCGCAAAGGAGAAGGAAAGTCATCGTCGCGAAGATACGTCGTGCCCGTGCGAAGGAAGTGCGCAAAGAAGCCTAGCCAAAAGAAGCGCAAGGTTTCTGTTGGAGGGATGACCCGCGAAGAGATTGAAGCATTGAGCATTGCGAAGCCCACAAGAGAGGTACGAAGAGGCCAAGTGTAGGAGTGACCTCGAAGGCAGGCAGAGAAAGATGACCAAAAAAGAGGCTGGGAACGCTTCAGAGGAGAAGAGGAGGCGAACCCGAAGATCGGTGTGCCACGGGAGCAGACACGTAGGACGACAGAGTGTAAAGTGAGCATTTGTAAAGTGTGTGAGTACGGGCCCTGCGAGGTTACCAAAAGACCCTTGAGATGCTTCAGACAATGTTAAAAAGCAATGGCATTGGGTGTAAAGTGTAATTGTTACGGGCCTATAAAAAGGACCCGATGGGAATGAAATGGGGACGATTGGAAGGGGGCTAAGATTCATTACACTCAGCCTAGTTCGAGTTTCTTGTTCTTCGGTGTCTTTAGCTTTTCCCTTAGCTTAGTTCTCGATAGCTGTTGGCCCCTCTTCGGGGAAGATTTTTATCCCAACAGTTAAGGCGCCCACTGTGTTCCGTCCCAGCAATGCCACCGAAGAAGCCACCGAAGAATCCACAACCACACCCAAATAGAGCAACCGATGATCCGTCGGAAGCAAAGAGCGAAAACCCAAGATAGGTAGATAGCCGTCAACACACATAGAACCAGGGACATGGTACTAAGTCCACACAACCAGAGGGGCGGAGAAGACCAAGAACGAGAAGCTGAAGATGAAGCGGAAGGAAACTTTGAGGTCAGCTTGGTGGACGCAGGGGTCGAAGATGAAGATATTGCTTCATTAAGGAGAATCGAAGAAACACTTGCTGCGAAGATGAGAGAAAGAACAATGCCAGCAAACATTCGAACAAGAGCTCAAGCAGAAGTTGCCATCCTCAGGGCGAAAGAGATACAGAATGGAGATCCAGCACAAGAAAAAGCCAAGTACAATGAGATGTTTCAACAAGTAAAGAAGAAGAGAATGTTGCTGCAGCAACTGCAGAAAGACGAAGAACAACAAGCAATAAGAAACAAAACATTACAGCTCTAAGAGCAAATGACACTTATGCAGGCCCAACTGAATTCTCTTCCGCAACAAGAACAGACCCAGCAACCTCGCAAGACGCCAGTGCAAAGTAAAAAGTGAAGACCCATAATCATAGACGAAAAAACTTATGAAGATGAAGATGAGGATCACGAAGATTCCTGCTATTATGACTCAGATGAAGAGGCGTATGTGGAACGTAGGACACACAAGAGATACAGAGAATCATTCTCAGGCAAGGTGAAACTAGCTTCTCCTCTTTCATTAGAGCTCGAAAAGGCAGAGTGGCCACCGAAGTTCAAGTTACCCGCATCTTTGCCGGAGTATGATGGCAAATTAGACCCCAGACAGTTCCTCCAGAAATACACTATGGCAATATCTTCGGGTGGGGGAAATGATGTAGTAATGGCAAGAGCTATGATAATGGCCTTAAAGGGCTGAACTCAGCAGTGGTATGCTTCGCTACGAAAAGGAAGCATCAGTTCATGGGAACAGCTTCGGCAGAGAATAGAGAACATTTTTCATGGGTACCAACCTCAAGACCTCACTTCAGGTGATCTTCACCTCATAAAGCAAGGAGAAAAAGAACCACTGCAAGAGTACATCAAAAGGTTTGCCAAAGCTAGGGCTAAAGCACCACATGTGCAAGCCACAACTGTCATTGATGCAGCAATAGATGGTCTCAACGTAGGACCCTGTGGAGAATCTTTAGACCGAAGAAGACCTAAAACGGAGAAGCAGTTGTTTGACATAATGCAAGAATACTGCAAATCAGATAGAGGTAAGCAGCGAAGAATCAATGAATATAACAAAAGAAAGAACCAAGAGAAGTCTCAAGCAGAATGGGAAAATAGGCCTCAGAACAATCAAGGACCTTCGGCGAGATCGAATTTTTACAACAGAAACAATGTAAACAATGTTTCAGGAAACAACTCACAAATGGCATCTTCGGCAGCCACAGGAAGCAGAGAGCCAAGCAGAGGCCAAGGTTTTGGCAGGGGCCCACCACCTCAATCTATATGTTCCTTGCATGGCATCAACAAAGGGCACTGGTCTTATGAATGCAGAACTTTGCTTCGGAAGAAGCAGATTGAAGAAGATAAGAAGCGAACAGCGTAGAGTTAGTCAAAGATGGTCAATAATACATCCTCAATGGCACCTTCAATGGCTCAGAGTTCAATGCAAAACTGGCAACCATACATCGCACAACCTTGCTTCCAACAGATACCATTCCCACCACCACCAATGTTCAACCCAAACATGATGCAACTGCAGCAACAAAGCACAACGTCATGTCAACCATAACCAGAGCCCACTCATCAGGCACCTTCGCAGGCGAATCAAAATAGAGACGACGAAGATCGCTACCGAAGAATGAACATAATCAATGCTATAACAGGCGGGTGCAATTCTCCCGAACATTTGACAAAAAGACAGAAAAAAGAACAGTAAAGAGAAGTGAGCCATGTGTGTGCAGGAAAAGTCTTCAAAACAGAGTGGTCACACATCCCAATCACTTTCACAGAGGCAGATCTCAAGCTGAAAAAGTACCCTCCCGAAGATCCTCTGGTAATCAGAGTAGTGCTCGGAAAGAACACGAAATACTTGGCAAGGCTGCATACCCCAAAGATATCATTTTGTCGCCGCTTGATCTAGTCGATCAAGGGCCGGGTGCATCCGGTGTACGAGTATTAGGGGCAGTCAGACCCTACACGCGAGGTCAACCGCAAGGTCTCCCAGGAGGAGATGGTGGCCAGAGTTACACAGATATACACCGGGCGCATCCGGAACAAGAAGTGCCCGAAGGCGCACTCCCTGACCCGACCTGCTGACCCTGTAAGTCCTGAGACAAGCAGGTCATTTTGGCTTATTTAGTTACTTGCTTCAATCTTGTTCCTTGTCGCTTGTTGTTGCAGGCTCGGGAGATGCAATTCTGGTGCCCTGCACCCTTACCGACTGGCCAGGAGCCACGTCGGAAGCTGAGGTCGGAGGAGTACCAGCTGCTGGAAAATTATTAATCAGATTCGTCGGTTGGAGCTGATGAAGACAGTGACCAAGAGGTCGGCGCCGATGCAGCGAGCCGCCCTGAGGCAAGCAGTGCCACAAAGCCAGGGCGCAAGACATGGGCGATGACAGTGAAGCAGTCGAGCTCAAGGGCCGCCGCGAAGGTCGAGGCAGCAAAGACTGCCAAGCTGGAAGCTGACAAGAAGAAGAGGAAGAGGAAGGTGAGCCCTCCCCCAACGATCCCTACTCCGGCGTCCAAGGAGATCAAGGAGGAGGAGGAGGATGAGGCCACTGACATTCCACTGGTTATGGATAGCCGAGCGGCACCGAGGTTGCCAAGTCCCATGGCCAAAAGGCAACGGGAGCTGGAGCAGGGAGTGACGGAGGAAGACCTCCGCCATATGAGGGAGGCACAGCGGGCTGCCGCTGGTGCACAGGCCAAGGTGCCTGTGAAGATACGAGTTCGGCCTCTGAGGCTGAAATTGCGTGTGCCGGTGACCGTGAGGTAAGGCCTCAATACTTAAGTTTGTCTAGTGCTAGCCATTGTTAGGTCTTTTATTATGTTGACAAAATTACTGTAGGTCGGACGCCAGACCTCAGGGCACCTCTGGTGCTCAAGGTTCACCCTCGGGGACGAGGTCGTCCGAGCATGAGGCCGGGACTCAGGGCTCGGTCGGCGACATGGGGACATCGGCTCCCCAGCCTGTTATTGAGGTGGACCCCATCAACGTGGTGCCCAGCACATCTGCTCAGGGCCCAACTGGGACTCGGCTCAGATCGAGTCACCACAGGAGAACCCAGAAACAACCGGTGTGCAGGCGCCGGGTTCGATGTTGACGGGGCCAAGTTTGAGGCGGGAGGACATCGACTGGAGCGGCACTCCCTGGGAGGGAGATATCTTCGAGGATGATGAGGATATGAAGGAGGTCCGCCGGTCAATCTTGACGCTCAATCAAGCCCTCACGGTAAGAAACTATCCTTTAGTTAAATAAATGACTTATCTTGTGAATGTGGTTGATGACCTGTCTTCTGTTGTTGCGAAGCAGTCACTGGCCAACCGCGCCAAGGGCAGGGCTGACCAGTGCAAGAATGCCGCAGCTATGCAGCTGCGGGTGGGGGAGCTCGAACAGGAGCTCAAGCAGGTCCGTGAGGCGGCGGCAGCTGACAAGAAGAAGCTCGAAGACAAGCTAAATGAAGAGAAGCGCAAAAATCGGGAGGCCGATACATTGCTGAATACTGTGAGCACTAGTAAGGCCAACTGCTTCACAACTTTGTCCATCATTGACTTGTACAACTGAGAGTTGCACCTCACGACCCTTTGTTCATCGCAGATTTTCACAGGCGAGAGGATGACCTCATGAACGACCTGAAGAATGCTAAGGAGAAGGTCCGAAGCCTGGAGGTGAACCTGCGGGAGGCCAAGGCCGGCGCTGAAGAGCTGAAGCGGCTGATGGAAGGCACCGTAGACAGTGTGTACACCGTGTCCCAGAAGCTGGCTTATGAGAAGCAATCTCGAGGACCTTGAGGTCTGTTGATGGTGTATATGCGTATCAAACTTCGTTTGGACTTGCAAGGGGACAAGTCCTCCGTCGTAGTCAAGGGACCCTTCTTCCCTCAAGTGTGAACCCAAGGTATCAAATCCGTGGAACAAATGTGTGATGCAAAATCCTATCTATTAAAGCCGAGAACACTTAGATCTTCAAAGGGGAATCTTATGCATCTAATCTAAAGAACATCATAAAAACGAATCTAATCTATGAAAGCCGGAGGTAGCAAGAGATAGAGAGGGATAGGTAAAACCAATCTAGAGAGATTGGATCAAGCTTTTGTTGAAGTTCTGAGCAAAGAAGAAATAGCCAAGTTGAATCTCATAAAAAGCATCTTTAAATCACGGTTTCCCGTCCAACTCCGAAAACGCCCGCCTTTTGGAGTCACCATTCTGTCACAACGCACTCCTATTCGTGCGGGTTAGCCTAGGGCGGGTCCAATGGACAAGTTGAAATCTCTCGGAAGGTCAGGCATGCACCTCTAGCCACCACGGCTACAAGAACACCCTCTATGATCTATCTCGAGAATAGATCTTAAAGTAAGAAAAGCCGATTGAAATCAAAGTCGTAGGAGAAACACTCGATCGCTAGAAATCGGATTGCAACTTGATAATTCAACATAGTATATGATACATAAACAAGATCACCACCGGGATCCTACCTTGATCTTGCTTCTAGCTCCTGGAACTCCGACGTGGTCTTCCTTGCAGGGTTCCCACGTCGGCTAGGGAAACCCTAGACAACTAGCTCGACCCTCTACTCTCCGGAATGGTGTCCCTCTCGTCTCTGCTCCTCGGCGACGAATGACGAAGGAGTTGATGCGTGGCTCTCAGCCAGGGGGCTATAAATAGTCCGAGAGGCAGCTAGGTCAAAGGGGGGCACGAATGGGCCCAGGAATGGGCCAGGCCGACCGACCTGGGCTGACCGGCCTGGGCCCATCCTGGCCCATTTCGTGGCCTCCTTTGCTGGTGATGCTTCCCGAGTCTTCTAGAGTATTCTCCCTTCTGCATGTGGGCCCTTGACGTCAGTTTCTCCGCGGTTTAGATGAAGGTCCTTGTCCCGCAAGATTCAGCAATTTCTGTTCAGGTCCTCGGAGTTTTCCGTCTTCACGGGTTGGTCCTTGGGTTTCTTGGAGTCATGTTCACTTCATTGCTTGACTCGTACTGGGCTTCAAGGTCTTGTCACGAAGTGCTTGATGAACTTTACCCGGAAGTCATGCTTTCAACGCTAAATTCCTGCATAAACATTAAACTCCAAAACCGACATGCACAAACGAACTTGTTATACCAAGGGGGTTAGTACCAATGGATAAGATATAAAATTCATGCCAACACCGAAGGTAAACTCATGGCTAGGTTGACGGAAATTCACCATCAACATCTCCCCCATGCTTAAACCTTGCTCGTCCTCGAGTAAGCCTTCGATGGATATCATCGTTGCCCTTCATTGCTTAAATCCAGCACTTGGTCATACACGAGAAAACATAATGCTCCCAAGAGTTTAGTTCTTTAAAGTTCCATAATGTACTAGCCTTCATCCCTACGGAGGGTAGATATTTTTTAAGCTCATCCCACAAGTATTAAACATGCTCCCAAAATTCAAATGGATCTCAGAAATTTTGAATAAAGAACGAGATGAAAAAGAGCTAAACCAAGTTCAAAAATTTAAACCACCTTGCATCTTGCTCATGAACTCTCATCTCATCATGTCTCTCAAGCCTATTTCTTCTACTCCTTTCCCTCTCAAAATATATATGTAGGTGGTAGGCTTTATATGGAACTCTTTTGGGAAAGTTTAGTCCTACCAAGATATTATAAATGAGATGTTGTCAAAACAAGACAAGCTTCTCATGGTCTTACCGAGACTCGTCAAAAAGGTCATTGGAAAATAATGTTATATCAAGAAGGGGGAGAGAAAAATACACACACTTTGAGATAGGTGGACATGTGCAAATGGCAAAGAGTGATCCCGAGGCACAAAGGAAGTCCTCGTTATCGGATTGCACATGGTTGGAAAGATGAGTTTGGATCTTTTAATCTTGAAACCTTGAATTTCCTAATGCACTTTAGAGAACCAGGGAGTTCACTTTATTTTATTTTTATACATACTCATATTTTTTTCTTTTCTCATACATATATTTTTTTTCTTTTTCTTTATACTCATTTTTTCTTTTTCTTTCTTTCTCTTTTTTTATTTTGTTTTTTTATTTTGCTCCCCTTGATCTCTAGAATTGCATTGTACCTACCTCCTCCCGCATGCTTAGACGTTTGCTCATCCTCGGGCAAAGAGGTGATAGAGATAAGGTAGGTACTAGAAATATTTTTCCTTTGGAGAGATACTTGAAATCTTCAATCTTGGCACCATCTTGCGATCTTCCTTGAATTGATGATCCATACTCAATGATAGGTTGTGGTCAAGGAGGTAAACACAAAAGATGATATTTTTGGTTTTAAGGGTGGATATCCGGCGAGGTTTGTGAAATCTCCGATGTGGGGATACACAATGCACGGATAAAAAGGCTAGCAATAAGATAGATACGCAAAAACGGAATGACCAGCTTCTTAGTCTCGGGCCAGAGAAATCAAGGCCTGAAATAACTCACCCAAAAATAAACCTTGTGTACTAAGTTTTTGCACTCAAATATATATATGGCTCTGGATAGGTAGAGCAACATGCAAGAGGTATTTATGACAAGGTTAGCATTACTTTTAAAAACGCAAATAAATCATCTTTAACCCATTTAAAACTTGAGAGCACATAAAACACTATGGGTCTTTATTTTTATCATAACCTCCGCTAAAGATTAAGCTAGCATTTAGATAGTTTCAGATTTGTATTTTAAGAGAGCATTAGCTTAATCATGCATAAAACAAGTACAAAGATAAACAAAGCAGCAACTATCATCATATATCATCATGGCACAAACTTTGTATCTTTGCCAAAGGTAAAAACAAGGTAGTGACTTTATTTATGATGAAAATAAACACTAACACACATGCTGAAAATTAAATAAAAACTGAAAACACTACGCATACATAGGCGCATACAAGCTGAAAATTAAAGAAAAAGGGAAAAGGAAAGATAAAATAAAGCTCCTCCTCTCTCTAATCTTCCACCGGTGGTGGATATTGATAATCTTGATTGTTGTACCCTTGCTCATAATAGGATTGCACCGCTCCTCCTATGAATTCTCCCGGTGGTGCTAAGTGAAGGCGTCCAAGCTCATAAGCAATGTTTGCATTTCCTTCACCCATTTGGGTTGCATTGGTTTGGATGGCTGGGATATTTTGCATGTTTCTCGCAGCGTATCCTCCAATGATGGCCACACTTTGTTGTGGTTGAGGAAGATGTGCATATAGCTCCGCAAAGGCTACGTTGGGTGCCGCAAAATTTGGTGGGGGCATGGCTGCACCACTCCCCCATGCTTGCATTGGTACACCACCGTAGTAACTCGGCGGCGCCGGAATTCCTCCAAATGGTGGCACATAATTTTGTTGCGCACCTCCTTCTTGGGCCGTGGAAGAACCTTCTTCTATAATCCTTCCTCTCTTATTTTTCTTTGCCAGTACAAGAAGTCCTTCTTCTAACCAATCTTCTTTCCCTTCAAGAAAAAGTCTTAATCTTCCATCCGGATGGGGCAAATTTACTTTGGCCACTTTGAAGCCTCCTCTCTCATCTCCACTTATGTATTTGCCTTGCTTCATATAATCAAATCCTAGGGAAGTCCCGGCTAGGAGATGCTCCGGGTTTCTTGGAATTCCCGGTCTCAAAGAGATAGCCAACATGGAGAGATAACACCCCGAGCCAATATCTCCCGAACCCGATGTTGCTTCACAACACCACCGGTTGATCATAAGGTGAGTGGGGTCGATTGGCTGCCTGGCAATCAAAGCCGAGTAAAGCCAATTCACCTCCATGTCAGTTATCTTGGTCTCTCTCATTCTCCCCAAAATCCTCTTACACATCCATGAGTGAAACACTTGGATGATGGGGTTCCGGATACAATTTCTTTGCCGGTGAGCTTCTCCCGCAATCATACTCCAAAAACCCTCCAACATGCCTCCAGGCACATCCACTTGTTCCGGGGCTCCCTTTTGAAAACCAAGTAATTCCCTAATATACTCATAGGGAACCACTTGTTGAACTCCCTCCAAACGGAACGAGAGACTCTGCACTCCTTCATCAAGGATAGGCGCCATGGTCATGAGAATTTCCAAGGCGAATTCCTTGTGGGTGTTTGCCGACACTCCATTGGAGAATTGCACCCAACCTAGGTGTCCCAACATGTAGTAAATATCCATGCAAAAACCCAGCACTTGGAGAGCTTGGTCATCAAAGTCGACGTTCGCCACAAGCCTCTTCTCAAGGCGAGCGAGCTTCTTCTCCTCCTCCTTCGTCATGATGATAAACCCATACTCGGAGTACCGCGGAGCGTATGGAGGTGGAGCGGATGATCATGTCGAGAGGCGAGGTCGGACGGGCGGCTCCTCCGTACGTCCTTGAGGTTCGGTGAACCTCATAGACGAGCTTCGTGTGGCCCTCATGCCACCGAGGAGAAGAGTGTCATTCCTCCTCGGTGGTGCCGTGTCCTCCTCCATACTCTGAGGAGACTCGGAGACCAAGTGCCTCCTCAAAGAGGTTGTCGATGATGGCTTGGACAACGATGATCCCTTCTTCTTGGTGAAAAGACTTGTAGTTTTCTTCCACATGGTTGCTGCACTCTCCTCACAAATATAATCCCGGGGTTTTCAACTGGTAACAAGGCACACAAATATTATTTGGAGTATGGACTTTGAGTGGAATTAGGATGGATTTTGTTGGACGAAACAAACTCGAAGTGTAAGGCTAAGTCTAAGGTGGTTCTGGACTACAAGCTCAAGCACACGAACAAGAAACTGAATGAGCGACTTACCTGCCGAAGGAGAGCACCAGGGGGCTTAAGAAGGGGGGAGGCCGGCCGGCCTGGGCCGACCGGCCTGGGTGGCCTGCTTTTCCTCCCAGCTCCGGCTTTCTAGCACACTCATGCTTGCTTTGTTGCTTTGTGACCGCGTGCTCCACAGGGTTGCACCGCCCAAACGCTCTCGTCCACTCCTTTGCTTGCATTATTGATCCCTCCACTTGATTGTTTTGCTTTGAGTCACTTCCATGCTCCCTTGCCTCACATGCCTCCATGATATTCCTGCAAAACAAAGCTTGGCTGCCCCCCCATGCTTGTCCTTTGCATGTGGTTTTGATGAAAGATGTTGGAAGGGCATCCCGTGATGCATCATGGTGGATGCATGGTTAGGTTAATCAAATTGCCTCCCTCTAAGCATGTCTTAATGCTAAGCACTCCTCTAATTTCGAAAAATAAAAATAAACTCAGAGCTTGCAATGAGTTCAAATATAAATTTAGAGGAGTTTTTAAAGCATTAAAAACAAATGTAAGTCGAAAATGCTTTCCGACTACTTTTATTTTGGTCTCACCGGTATTGTTTGCTCCCATTAGTTGAGAGCAAGCTTTTCCCGGCTTGATCATGGGGGCATAGGTTTAGGTTCTAATTTTGGTTAAATGAGAGAGATTTTGAATGAAATAAAATTAAATGAGGCTTAGAAAAATTCTAACTCTAGAGAAACCAAGGATATGGATTTTCAAATCAACCAAAAGTCAAGTTTCTAGGTTCACGCGAGTCCTACCATGCGCTGAAATTTAAATAACATCTAGGTACAAGGCGTGGCTCTACTCATGTGTTTTTAGCATGTAAAACAAGTCAACCATAACATCATGAAGAGGATGAAAGGTTGAGATAGGTTCTAAATTTTTTTGGTTTTGGTTTCTCGAAAAGAAGCAAATAACTCATAGGATGGCTCATGTAAAGGGTTTGTGATCCAAATAAAAATATCCAACCAAGAATTATGTCTCTAACATTATTCAACCACTCTAAGTCTAATGTCTTGTGTAGCAAATTCCAAAACTAACTTACTTGAAAAGACTCGAAAAATCTTGAATCGGGTTGTCCTCCCGGTAGCTTATTCTTGACTCGACGAAACGGGTTGCCTCCCGCCTAGCGCTTCGTTTATAGTCCATGGCTAGACTTCTTCACTTGATTACTTCGGATCGACGCTCTTTGCGGGCGTTGCAATCTTGGGTACCCACTTCCGCACCATCTTGGGCACGGGCTTATTCTCCGGCTTAGTCATCTTTTTGGTCTTCACAGGAGGCTTTTGTTCCTTTATCTCGACGGATGCAACAACCTCTTTGATTTCCTTCGCTTCCTTCTTCTCCGGCTCTTCCTTCTTCCTTGGTTCTTCCTTACTAACGCGACAATGAGGCGGAATATATTTAACTTTGATCATATTGCATACCTCGAAGCGTGGTCGAAACTTGAAAGAACTCCTCTCACCGTTGATGTCGAACTTGATCTCCCCCTTGCCGACGTCGATGGTAGCTCACACGGTCTTGAGGAAAGGCCTCCCAAGGATGAGTGGTGGCTTCTCCCTCTCTCCCATCTCGAGTACCACAAAGTCGACGAGGATGAAGTGGTGTCCAACCTTCATGGGCACATCCACGGCGATGCCCAAAGGGTAGCGAATGGAGTTGTCACCCAACTCCAAGCACATGGCCGTAGGCTCTAACTCCAGTAGGCGTAGCTTCTCGAACACATCTCTTGGCATGATGCTCACACTTGCTCCAAGGTCGCATAATGCCTTCTCAAACTTGAATGAACTAACGGAACATGGAATCGTCGGGCATCCGGGGTCTCCTTGCTTCTCTAGTCCATTTGCAATAGCAGCGCTACATTGCTCGGACATCTTGACATGATCTACCCTGAGTGTTGCTATCTCATACTTGTTTGCAAGAATATCTTTGAAGTAGCGAGAATATGTAGGAACTTGAAGGGCATCCAATAGCGGCATATTGATGCTTAACCTACACACAACCTCCACAAACTTCTCAAAGTGATTATCAAGTTTACCTCGGAAGTAGCGTGGCTTAAGTTGCGGTATCTTCGTGTCTTCTCCCGGCATCTCAAACTCGGGCTCTTCGGTGACGATCTCGGTAACCTCCTCCTTAGCAAATTCCTCCGCCTCGGTGGATGGTTTAGGCTTTCTTGCTCCTGCGGAACGCTCCGGATCTTCGGTCTCCTTCCCCGAACGAGTTTGAATGGCCTTCGCCGTCTCGGGACCTTGAGGTTGTCTCGGAAGCTTCCCTTCATTAGCGGATAGGCGCCCGGCAAGTTGTCCCACTTGCGTCTCGAGCATCTTCACCATGTTGAGCACTTGATGGTTGGAGCTTCCGACCTCCGTCACCTTGCTATCGATGTTCTCCAACACCTTGTCTATGGCCTTGAACTTGGTGATAGTGTCCTTGTTGATCTTAGCTTGCTCGTCCATGAAGTCCTTCAATTGTATACGAAGCGGAACCGAATTCGGAATGGATGAGCTTGCATTAAATTGAGGTCTACCTTGCCCGTAGCGGAAGTTCGACAAATCCCCCTTCCTCATGTAGTCGAGCATCTTGGCTTCCTCCGGGCAATCCTTTTGGACATGGCCATATTCTCCGCACTCTTCACATGTGGATCTTGCTTCGGCAGCCTTTAAATCTTGAGCTTCTTTCTTTTCTATCTCCATCTTCTCCAACCTCCGCATAAGCGAATCAATCTTGCCTTCGAGTATGTCTTCCTTCTCCACTTGCAAGACTCCTTTGACGTTTCCCGTGGGTTGAACCGGAAGTAAGCGTCCGGATGACGCCCACGTGTCATTGTCCGCGACCTTCTTGAATAGAGTGAAAGCTTGAGTTGGCATAAGCTCGATGATGGATCCTCCCGCCGATGCATCGATGATTGTCCTTGACGCCATGGTAAATCTTTGATAGAACTTTTGAATGAGATCCTCCTTCGGGAACTTGTGATGTGGAACCGCCCGAGTGTACTCATTGAAGCGCTCGAATGCCTCCGATATAGTCTCCGTAGGATATTGAGTAAAAGTAGCAATCTTATTGCGCAAGCTTTGAGTCTTACCCGGCGAGTAGTATTCCTTCATGAAGGCCCTCATCAAGGTGTCCCAATTTTGCACTGTCTCCGCCGGTTGAGAGTAGAACCATTGCAAAGCCTTCCCAAGTAACGAGAACAGAAAGAGCCTTTCCCTCATTTGATCTGGAGTCACCCCGTCCATGTTGAAGGTTTGACAAAGTTGAACGAACGCTTGGAGGTGAAGGTTCGGATCCTCTTTACCGGTGAAGGGTGAATGTTGCACCATGCGGATCGTTGAGGTCTTGATCTCGAACGGCCTTCTGATCTCCGCGAGGTTCAAGATTGGAAGGTCGACGATATCTGGGGTGCATAGCTCCCCGATCTTGCGCTCCGGCTGCGGTTGTTCTCCCATCGGTAGCGGTGGAAGTTGATTCTCCTTAGGGCTTTGAGGTGGTGATTCCTTTGGAGACTCCGACGATCCTTCGGCCTCCGATTTTGGATCTGCAAATTCCAGCTTTTTAGCTTGTGCTTCACGTCTTCTTAGCCTGTAAAGTTTTTCTGGATCATCCACAAAATTTTCGGGTTTGTTGGAGAGGTAGCCGTCCATCTCCTGTTAGGGTTAACAATAAACAAAATTTATACAAAACAAAATAAAAACAAATCTAAGAAAACTAGGGTTAGTCAAACTAGATTATATTGATTTTGAGGATGATCAAAAGTTAGTAGATGCAAAAAAAAAGAAAAACCAAAAGAAAACTGAAAATATTCACAAAAAGCAATAAAAGATCGAATCTTGATCACTTGTTCCCCGGCAACGGCGCCAGAAAAAGGGGCTTGTTGACGGTGTATATGCGTATCAAACTTCGTTTGGACTTACAAGCGGACAAGTCCTCCGTCGTAGTCAAGGGACCCTTCTTCCCTCAAGTGTGAACCCAAGGTATCGAATCCGTGGAACAAATGTGTGATGCAAAATCCTATCTATTAAAGCCGAGAACACTTAGATCTTCAAAGGGGAATCTTATGCATCTAATCTAAAGAACATCATAAAAACGAATCTAATCTATGAAAGCCGGAGGTAGCAAGAGATAGAGAGGGATAGGTAAAACCAATCTAGAGAGATTGGATCAAGCTTTTGTTGAAGTTCTGAGCAAAGAAGAAATAGCCAAGTTGAATCTCATAAAAAGCATCTTTAAATCACGGTTTCCCGTCCAACTCCGAAAAAGCATCTTTAAACCAGTGATTAAGGTTATTAATTAATCTCTGGTGCATATAATTGCTCTGATGCCAGCTGTGACAACCCGCCCAGGAAAATACCGTACTATCGCCTAAACCAATCCACTTTGGCCATTAAGCGACAGTAAAGTATCATCCCGTCGTTAGTTGCCGGGTTAACGCCCGGTGAAATCACTTTACATAGCAACAAAGATCGTCATATATGCATTAAAACTCACGCGAATGTGAGTCCAGAGAACAACACATAATTAACATCCGAAACTACCCCGAAGGGTTTAATTATTACAAACCGAAGTCTTTTGCATGAAAACAAAGTTCAGAGTTTTGAAAACAGCGGAAATAAACTAAACGGCGCGAGGAGCATCACAGGAGGCCTGCCATGATGCCTTCATTCATCGTCTTCCACCCACTCTAGCTCCCAGCCAGGCGGGATCTCTCCAGGCCACACATCACTGAAAGCATTACCTGGAACAACAGATTATAGCAAGGCTAAGTATACTAATACTCAGCAAGACTTACCCGTCGGTGACAGCTACATCACAAACTCTAGACATGAAAGGCTTTTTGGCCATTAGGGTTTCTTTTGCTGAAAAGCAACAAAGAGTTTGTCCTTACTTTCAATATTTTAGCACAAGTTCTAGTTGATTATTCTTTTCTAAATTAGCAAGCTAGTGCAAGCATAAGTTGTGCAAACAATTAATCAAGCATAAATATTCATCAACTTCCATCATTAGGGATCTCATGGCCAACAGGATAAGTAGTCTCAGATAACGGTGAGAGGCCGATAACCGATTGATTTAAACCTTGCAAGGTAGACCTAAACACACGGTAGGGTGCCCCCGCGAGGACAACCACCAGGCGGTTCCCAAAAATCCTCGGTTCGGGATAAAAGGCCACAGTCTTCGGTACAGGCTATCTGGTATACCCTGCAAGGCACCCAGAATCGCACATGCACCACCGGTAGCTAGCCGGGGGACGCATCCCAAGATTAGTCACAGTGATATCCCTTACCGCCTCATTAAGGTACTAGGCTTACCGTACCCATTTCCGACAAGTGTTTAGTACGTTCAAACACTTAACCCATGAAAGCCATTGGACCGGAGCTCACATCCGATGCTCTTACCACATGAGCAATCCATTTATAAAGATCTTATGATTCCAACATAAGAACCTATTCTCGCGAGTGACCAGCATCACTCGACTTGTAACGGTCCTATAGCATGGCAGCTATCGACCTAGCATACTAGTAAAGGCATAGGTACCTAGGGATCATGCATCTAGGGTTCCATTCAACTCCTGAACGTAAATGCACAATCATCCATAGATAGTTATGTAACTTTTCAAAAACACAGGGGACAATGCACCGGGGCTTCCCTTCGTCAGCACAGTTAGCCTGAGGGTCCTCGGTGACCTCGCTCACTGCCACGTACTGCAGCTTCGCGTAAGCTCCTCCTTCCTCGGCTTCCGGCACGAGAGCGTAGTTACCATCAGGGAGCTCTACACGGTATGCAATGCAAGGTTCAGGTGGAGTGAAAGGTTATTTATTTTATCCAACTCTTGTTGGCCATATTCACCTTAACAAATATTTAATTACTAATTCTTTTCATTTAAGTTATTATATGTGAAGGCTTATTCTTTTAATCATTTTAATAGTGATTGTGTACACATCTATGCAAATAACACCATTAAATAACACAAAACATCAAGGGTGTACTTATAGACCCTAATTAAGCTAGGCAACAATTTAATAAGGTTACAAGGAAACAAGGATGATTTTTCCTAATAAATTTTTAATAGGAAGCTTATGTGCACTCTAACCTTTAAATGCAAAACAACTATAAAAACAAGGACAAGGGTCCTTGCTGGCCCCAAAAGATTCTAAACATGCCACTGGACCAAACTTCAAGTTTGAAAGAGCCACAATTTAATTATACCCAAAATGACATTTCCTAGCTACCCAAAATTAGGAGAAAAGCATAAATAATTAAATAAAGAGCTCCTGCACCCAAACTGAAACCTACAGCTGCTCTGGCCTAAAACAAGTCTAGGAAACCAGCATACTCATCACAAATGCATTTGAAATTTAAACTATGCATTTAAAAGTAAATCTATGCATAAAACAAGATTAAATATTTATGGCAGATATAAAATTGTGATCAATTCACCAAAGGTGTATTTAGGCATAAAAAGGTTATATGCAGAAGTTGAGCACAAAAATCTAATTATTTTTAGCTACAAAAATCATTTAGAAAGATTCAGCATAAATACAAAAAAATTCATAATAAAATATTTGTATAGTAACTTTGTGCAATTTTTGGGACAGAAACTAGGCATGGCATAACACACAAGATATCCAAAATTTAGCTCCATAGCCTTTCTATATTTTGAACTACAACAAAATGATGTCAAACTGAATTTGAATTTTAATTCAAACTCCTTAAGTAAAAACTATGGTCATGCTTTGCAAAAGTTGTAGGCCTAGCCTCACTGAACCCAACAAAATTGGTTTTGCATTTTGCTGAGTTTTCTATGAATTTCTAGGATTTTTCTAAGTCACTGGACTAATCTGCTAGAAAACTAAGTTTCAAATCCTTGCATCTAGGTCCCTGGGTTCACAACTATACCCTCGGCTTTCACAAATGTGCCATTGCCGGCGGCGGGGAGTTCGCCGACGGTGATCCACGACCGGGGGAGGTCAACATGCGGCACAGGGGTGCGATTGGGCTCACCGCGGATCGATTGGCGGTGGTGGCGTGGCCGGAGGTGATGCCGGCGAGCGGTGGCGGAGAGACCGCGGCGGCGCTCCCGCCTCGGCTCGGGTTCCGGCGAACGGCGGCGAAATGCGGATGAACACGCGGCCTTGGGTGCTTCTCTAGGTCCTAGGGGAGGCGCTTGGTGGCTTGGCCGGCTGTGGAAGCGGGCGGAGGAGCGTGCTCACCATGGCGGCGGCAATGGCGGGCGGCGAAGCGGTGTGCGCGCGCAGGGAGGAAGAGGGGCCGCCTTTTATAGGCGGGCGAGCGCACGGGGGTAAGCGGGGTGCTGCCTCGGTGCACGGGGGTCGACCAACACGCACAGGGCATCGCCGGCGGGGAAAGCGGCGGGGGGGTCTGGCCAGTGGGGTTGGCGGGCGGCCACGTAGGGTTTTGGGCGCGGCCCGCGGGGGATCCGCTCGGGGGACGCGCGGACATCATGATGACGTCTCGGGCGCGCGGCCGACCGGCCGGGGGGCCCGGACGCCGAGGCAGGGCGGCGGTACGCCGGGCGCCGCGTGACGCGACGCGCCGGCGCGCGCGCGCGCTCTGGCCCCGATCCAATTCGAACTGCCCAAGTTTGAATGCTTCAAACTCTTGAATTTCGAACTACACTCAAATATCTATAGATAGGACTATTGTAGACTGATCAAAGCTCTACACCATAGGCACCAACAGACCTTGAATTGGTTTTGAATAAAGGGAGAAAATTGGATGCCAATCTGCAGTAATTCTCGGCCCTGAAGAACAGTAGCCGACAGGGTTGACTTGAGTTTTTGAGCCATTTTTCCTCTGAATTTAAAATGCCAACCTGAAGATGAAATGTGTCCCTCACAATTCTACACAACTTTCATATTGGTAGAATTTTGAGTGTTTAGACAAAATTTGGAGAACGTGGCCAAAGTTCTAGAATGACATGTTGACATCAAGGGGTTTGTCCCCCCTTAGCTAGGGTTTTGACCACTGGGACTTGTGTTGGCTTGTCTAAGGTACTTAAGGGTGAGTGTTAGGGAGGTTTTCATGGTGATGGCCCAGGTTGACCATGATTTGACCATAGTCAACTGTGTTGACCAATACTTAGGGTTAATTAAAACCTGGGACGTCACAGCCTACCCCCCTTAAACGGAATCTCGTCCCGAGATTCGATTCAAGAAAAACAAAGTAGGTAGAAGAAACTTACGGTTTCGAGATTGCAGAAAACCCGGGTACTTGGTGTCGAGATATTCCTCAGTCTCCCAAGTGGCTTCTTCTTCTGTATGATGACTCCATTGTATCTTGTACATCTTCACGGTGTGCCTTCGGGTCTTCCTCTCTTTTCGGTCTAACACCCTCATGGGATGCTCGATGAGCGAGAAATCCGGCTCAATCCAAGCATTTGCTTCCGTGATCACTTCGGTTTCAGGCACAGGCATGCCTTTCTTCAATTGGGTCACATAAAATACATTGTGGACTGCGGAGAACTGCTCCAGAAGTCGGATGTGATAAGCCACGAGCCCACATACTTCAATGACTTCATAAGGTCCGATATAGCGTGGAGCTAACTTTCCATTAACACCGAACCGTTGTACTCCTTTGGTCGGTGAAACCTTTAGGTAGACATAGTCACCCACTTCAAGCTGACGGGGTGCCGTTCCTCTATCGTGATAGCTCTTTTGCCTCGTTTGAGCTAACTTCAAATTCTCCCTGATGACTTGCACCTTTACCTCAGCGTCTTTGACTAAGTCGGGGCCAAAGAGTGTTCTCTCCCCGGCTTCCGACCAGTTCAAAGGAGTACGACATCTCCGTCCATACAGAGCGTCAAACGGTGCCATCTTCAAACTAGTCTAGTAACTATTGTTGTACGAGAATTCTGCCAAGGACAAACACTTGTTCCAACTCTTATCAAAATGCAAAATGCTTGCCCGGAGCATGTCTTCTACAATTTGATTTACTCTTGCCGTCTGACCATCGGTCTGCGGATGATAGCTGGAACTACGGATCAATTGGGTTCCTAAACATTCATGCAATTGCTCCCAAAAGCGAGCCACAAATTGGGTTCCTCGATCAGAAATTATGGTCTTCGGAATTCCATGCAAGCGGACTATTTGATCTATATATAGCTCTGCATAGTGTTGCACTGAGTAGGTGGTATGAACTGCAATGAAATGGTCAGTCTTCGTGAGTCTGTCCATGATCACCCAGATGGAATCTTTCTTTCTAGCAGTCAGGGGTAAACCCACAATAAAGTCCATACTTATGTCGTCCCATTTCCATGTAGGTATCGACAAGGGTTGGAGTACACCTGCCGATTTCAAATGACTGGCTTTCATTCTGTGGCATGTGTCGCATTCTGAAACATACTTTGCTATGTCGACTTTCATATTGGACCACCAGAAATTCTCTTTCAAATCTTGATACATCTTGGTACTTCCGGGGTGAATAGAGAATTTGGACAGATGAGCTTCATCGAAGATTTCCTTCTTAAGGTCCGGATCAGCAGGAATCACCAGACGCTTTCCGAACCATATCACCTCTTTTGCATCCTTCTGGAAACAAGCGTACTTGGGATCTCCTTCTGCTAACTTCTGCTTTATTTGCTGTACGCCCTCATCATTGCGTTGAGCCGTGACAATCCTATCATAGAGATTAGACTCTGCCACTATAGCATAGAGATTCCCTTGTTCCACGACTTCCAACTGAAGCTTCCTCATGTCTTCACATAAAGTGTCATTATACGGCTCCACCTCTATGTGATTGCAGTGAACCTTGCGGCTAAGAGCATCCGCGACCACATTGGCTTTGCCGGGGTGATAGTGCACTTCTAGGTCATAATCTTTAATCAACTCGAGCCATCTTCTTTGTCTCATATTTAGGTCTGATTGGGTGAAGATATATTTGAGACTTTTGTGATCGGTGAAGATATTGCAACGATTGCCCATCAGATAATGTCTCCAAATCTTGAGGGCGTGAACAACCGCTGCTAGCTCTAGATCATGGGTGGGATAATTGATTTCATGGGGTCGAAGTGCCCGTGAGGCATAGGCGATGACTCGGCCTTCTTGCATAAGAACGCAGCCAAGGCCAGTGCCTGACGCATCACAGAAAACTTCAAAAGGTTTGGAATTATCCGGTTGTACTAGCACTGGGGCTGAAGTTAGGTGTTGTCTCAACGTGTGGAAGGCTTTCTCACATGCTTCACTCCACACAAATTTTACCCCTTTCTTGAGCAGTTCAGTCATAGGTTTGGCAATCCTGGAGAAATCCGGAATGAATCGGCGATAATAACCCGCCAGACCTAGAAAACTGCGAATTTGGTGTACGGACTTGGGTGGTTTCCAATCCATCACCTCTTGTACTTTGCTAGGATCTACGGATATGCCATCTTTGGAAATAGTGTGCCCCAAGAATTTCACACTATCCAACCAGAATTCGCATTTGGAGAACTTAGCATAAAGCTTGTGATCTCTCAAACGCTGTAGAACAATTCGAAGATGTTCGGCATGTTCCTCCTCATTTTTGGAATAGTTCAGAATATCATCAATAAAGACCACTACGAATTTATCAAGCTCCGTCATGAATACGGAGTTCATGAGATACATGAAGTAGGCTGGGGCATTTGTGAGACCGAAGGACATGACCAAGAACTCGTAGAGACCATAACGAGTGGAGAAGGCAGTTTTGGGAATGTCACAAGGTCGAATTTTGATTTGATGATAACCAGATCGAAGATCGATCTTGGAGAAAACTTTGGCTCCAGCCAACTGATCAAAAAGAACATCAATGCGGGGAAGAGGATATTTGTTTTTGATGGTTACCGCATTGAGAGGTCGGTAGTCCACACATAACCTCAAACTACCATCCTTCTTCTTGACAAAAAGTGCGGGACAACCCCAAGGAGAAGAACTTGGGCGGATGTAGCCCTTGTCTAACAATTCCTGGAGTTGAGTTTTCAGTTCAGCTAGCTCTTTGGGAGGCATACGATAGGGTCGTTTGGAAATGGGCGCAGTGCCCGGTTGGAGTTCAATCACAAACTCGACATCTCGGTCTGGTGGCATGCCAGGCAACTCATCGGGAAAGACATCGGGATACTCACAAACTACTGGAATTTCATCAAGACGAGAAGTAATGGTCACATAGGCACAAGGATCTGCACCGTCCTTGAAAGGTAGGTACAAGGTAGTGTGCCCGACAGTAGGTGAATTGATGGCTACAACTCTACCCGAGATATCTAGAACCACCTTATGTCGGGTCATCCAATCCATACCCAAGATAACATCCATACCCTCTAAGCCTATGACAATGAGGTTTGATCGAACAGTCTTACTCCCCAACCTTAATGGTACTCCACGGACTAAGGTACTAGAAGAGATTTTCCCTCCCGGAGTGATAATTTTATAGGCCGGGTTAGTGTGAGAACCCATCAAACCCAATTTGCCTACTAGCTTTTCACTTATGAAACTGTGGGTAGCTCCAGAATCGAACAATATCTTAACGGGGATGTCATTGATAGAGAATGTACCCATAAGCACTGAGGCTCCTTCTGGAATATCACTCATGGTGGTGAAGTTCAGCTTGCCTTGGCGGACTTGCACCAGCGGCTTCTTAGCTGGGTTGACCGGCTTGGTCCCTGAACCTTGATTCTGCTGATTGGGCTTACTCTGCCTCGGCTTTGGGCATTCACTTATATAATGCCCGGGCTATCCACAATTGTAACAACGGCGTTCACCGGCGTTACGTGGGGGTGCATTAGGCTTGGGAGCCTGCTGCTGAGTGTTGCGGAACTGGAAATTCCCTGAAGGCTTCATCGTCCAGCGTCTAGTTGAAGATTGCTGGGACGTGTGAGGAACATTCTTCTTCACAAAGCGAAACTTTTTGTTAGTCCCGCTGCCCGAAGCAAAACCAGCCGGCCTCTTTTTGTCTCTCTGGGCCTTTTTCATAGCATCCTCTTGGGATATAGCCTTGTTCACCAGCTCGTGGAAGTTGTTGGGCTCAATCAAGTTCAGCCGCTCATACAACTCACCATCGAGGCCATCACGGAACCTCTCCATCTTCTTTGCATCGGTGTCCACGTGATGCCCACCATACTGGCAAAGGCTATTGAACTTCTGTGCATAGTGATACACAGTGTCACTTCCTTGCCTGAGAGCCAACAGTTCCCTCATCTTCCGATCCATCAGTCCCTTAGGAATGTGATGGGTTCTGAAAGCTTGCTTGAATTCATTCCAAGTGACCGCATGCCCCTGCTGCATGGTCTTGAAATGATCCCACCACATTAAGGCTTCACCCCGCAGTTGCAGAGCTGCGAAGTTGGCCTTGTTTTCCTCTGAGCATGGCAGCACAAAGGCAGAGAACTTGGCCTCAATGGCCTTGATCCACGCCTCAGCTTCAAGGGGGTCTTCCGCCTTAGTGAAGGTCGGGGGCTTCATCCCGATGAACTGAGGGTAGGTGGTGACATGATTTGGCCCCTCATTATTCGCTCCATGGGGTGGCCTCTGGTTCAGCTGCTGGGCTATCTGCTGCTGCGTCTGCAGGATCTGGCGCAGCACCTCGGTTTGGGTGGCCATGAATGCCTCCGACGGCGTCATGGGTGGTGGTGGTGGTAGTTCACCACTGCCCGATGCTCCAAAGCCGTTGGGAGAGCTGCGCGTCGGTCCCACCATCTGAAAATGCGAGCCCTCATTAGACACATAGCCATAGTCTTGCTTAGGAAGAAATGACAAGTGTAAAATATGCATGACAAGGCTCATTCGTGCAAAGTTCTCAAAAATTGCAGCAACACGTCATATTAAACATTTCGTATCCAACAGCTCAGTCACCGAAAACTTCTCTCAATTCTGGTCGGTAGGTGGAGGATTCCATGCCTTTCAAAGTTGGTATTCAATTCCGCAGCGAACTTCTAAGTCTGTACGCCCGAAGAATTGAATCGCGAAGAATTGCCTAGCTGTCCTGGCAGCAGGCTGTCATTTACCGAAATCCTCGTAACTCACAGTACTCTCATGCAAAAATGCTGAAATTTGGTGAGTGCGGTCATCACAATATTCCGCCCAACTTTGGTATACAACGCGTGGGAAGATTTCGACGTTCGACAGCTCGAAAAATTGCATTTCACCAGTTCGGCCTGGCTGTTTGGACAGCAGACAGAACTGGAGTAAAATTGCATAACTCTTAGTAGAAAAATGCACAGGTGCTGAATTTTTGCGAGCGTGATCGTCATAAAATTCCGAGCAAGTTTGGTAGTCAACACAGGACTTGAACCTGACCACAAACGGCTTAAACACTTTCTTTACAACAGACACTACAGGAATGGTGTTTGCCAAGCATTACACGGATGCCAAGTCTCGGAATCACCACATACATCAAGGGTTACAATGCAGTCGAGCTGCACAAAAAGAATACTCCTACGTTAGCCTACCACAAAAACCAACCAACGGCTACACACAGGAGTATGGAAACCCTACTACAACACTACGGCAACCTAGTTGCCGACTGAAGCGTCACTAGCGGCAGGTGAAGCAGGTGGGGTCGGTGGCGGTGGTCCGGCCTGACTCTCCTGGTCGAGCCCAGACTGACCCTGCTGCTCCTCTGGTGGTGCCTCCACTGGGGGTGGTGGCTGCAGAGCCACGATGGCCTGCAGAGCTGCCACCTGTACCTCAGCCTCCTCAACCTGCTGCTGCATCTCGGCGATGTTCTGCAACAGCGTCAACCTCTCGATGTCCCTAACGTCCACGTCCTCCTGGAGGGTAGTGGTCTGCGCCTCCAGGTCGAGGATCCTCTGTAGGTGGTCTCCTCGCTCCAGCTCCAACTGGAACCTCCTGGTACGAAGCCAGTCGTTCTCCTGCTGGGTCTGGAAGAGCGTGAAACTCTGCTGCTGGTAAGCTGCTGAAAGACTGTGCCAGGCCAGTCGAGCAGACTCCAAGCGCTGGCTGACTATCGACGCGGTGGTGTAGCGCAGCCCCTGAAGTGTGAACAAGACGTCGAGGCAACGGGTCAGCGTACTCGTGACGTCCAGTGGCTCTGCTAGCAACAGCAGCTCCTGAAGGTGGTCCACACGGTCCAGCAACACTGGGTCGTGCGGGCTCACTGCTGGAAATAGCCCAAACGGTGAGAGGGCTACCACTGTCGGGTTGTGGTCGCAAAAATCCGTCAACACCCGAAGGGTAGCTGACTCAACAGACTCGTGCCCACGGAAACCCCAGTACACAAAGCTCAAGTCGAACCACTCGGGGTGGACCAGGTGAAGCGGCACGGTGACGGTCACCCTACAACGGGGAACGCCCAAGCGCTCGAACTCGGTCACCTCGTAGACGGGTGGAACGGTGTAGCCAGCAGCGCTGAGTGCTTCCCACGCAAGGCGTGGAAAACCCTCCCAGTGCAACCCATTGGTACGGATCGTACCATCAGCGTCGTACTTGAGAAACACGGGGGCAGCCATCTGTACAAAAGATGTAACGCATGTCAGGACTCAAAAGAGAGCAACATGTCAAATGGTGCAAAATCTGGCAGCTGTGAATAAAAATTCATAACTCAAAATCCAGAACCCCAAAAATTCTCAAATTTTACCAGCTACTCCGTAAGGTTTTTACGCACAATTTTGGTATTCAAAGGTGAAGCTAGATCAATTTGGAACAAGGTCGAAAGATGCAAAGTTCAAGGCTCTGTTCCCTGAAAAACAGCAGGACCTAGGTTCACTAAAAAGGGTACAACTCAAGATTTACAGAAGCTATGACCATGAATTTTTGCGAGCAAAAACTAGATTAGATATGGAGCAACTTTGGTATAGATCAACTAGTCTAATTACTCCTAGAACATGGTGCAAAAATTTAAACTAACAGCCATACAAAAACATTTGGACAGCACAACACCTATACATGAGAGGTAAAGCTAGAACACAAAAACCACACACTAGCAAGATATTCCCTTAGAGAGCATACACTTCGTGTTTTGAGTCCATTTTTAAGTTGTTTTCGATTTTTAACATGATGCAAGACGACCTACTCGTCCTCACACGGCGATCAAGCCAAAATCGCAGTTAGTGCCGGTGGCAAGGCTTTTATTCGTCTCTCCCTATAATAACTAGTCGAGAGCTACTCGGTACTCACTTAGCGTCTACCGAAGTGCTGTTACGTACCTGCAGAAAAGAACCTTCCGTGCCAGCACGTCACGGAAGCGTCCACATACAGTACTGTTCACTTATAGAAACGGTATCCATGCGTCAAGCCGCTGCATGGACAGCGTCCAACCTCAGATACGCTCCTTTTCGAATGAAGCGGATCCTTGCCTCGCATATTCACAATGCGGAACGTCCACGTATGGCAAAACGTGGCGAGACACAGACGCGACGGTGGGTTCCCTTTGGATTAGGTCCCATCCATCCCTCACATGACTTCCATGCGGCACCACCACGTATGGCAAAACGTGATGAGACACAGACGCAACGTGGGTTCCCATTAGAATAGGTCCCATCCATCCCTCACAGGACTTTCCTGTGGTACCACCACGTATGGCAAAACGTGATGAACTAGTATGGTTGTGCAGAAAGTAAGTTCTGACAGGAATAAAATGTGCTAGGAGTTAGCAAAATAAACCATAGATTAATAAGCCACCTGAAAGAACCCAAAAATTCCCTCTAGGGCCTCTCGGTCTAATTCATCCTTAACGGACCAACGTATTTTGCAAATCCAAACAATCTTGTCAAGTTTTATTCAAAAACCAGTGATTAAGGTTATTAATTAATCTCTGGTGCATATAATTGCTCTGATGCCAGCTGTGACAACCCGCCCAGGAAAATACCGTACTATCGCCTAAACCAATCCACTTTGGCCATTAAGCGACAGTAAAGTATCATCCCCTCGTTAGTTGCCGGGTTAACGCCCGGTGAAATCACTTTACATAGCAACAACGATCGTCATATATGCATTAAAACTCATGCGAAGGCGAGTCCAGAGAACAACACATAATTAACATCCGAAACTACCCCGAAGGGTTTAATTATTACAAACCGAAGTCTTTAGCATGAAAACAAAGTTCAGAGTTTTGAAAACAGCGGAAATAAACTAAACGGCGCGAGGAGCATCACAGGAGGCCTGCCATGATGCCTTCATTCATCGTCTTCCACCCACTCTAGCTCCCAGCCAGGCGGGATCTCTCCAGGCCACACATCACTGAAAGCATTACCTGGAACAACAGATTATAGCAAGGCTGAGTATACTAATACTCAGCAAGACTTACCCGTCGGTGACAGCTACATCACCAACTCTAGACATGAAAGGCTTTTTGGCCATTAGGGTTTCTTTTGCTGAAAAGCAACAAAGAGTATGTCCTTACTTTCAATATTTTAGCACAAGTTCTAGTTGATTATTCTTTTCTAAATTAGCAAGCTAGTGCAAGCATAAGTTGTGCAAACAATTAATCAAGCATAAATATTCATTAACTTCCATCATTAGGGATCTCATGGCCAGCAGGATAAGTAGTCTCAGATAACGGTGAGAGGCCGACAACCGATTGATTTAAACCTTGCAAGGTAGACCTAAACACACGGTAGGGTGCCCCCGCGAGGACAACCACCAGGCGGTTCCCAAAAATCCTCGGTTCGGGATAAAAGGCCACAGTCTTCGGTACAGGCTATCTGGTATACCCCGCAAGGCACCCAGAATCGCACATGCACCACCGGTAGCTAGCCGGGGGACGCATCCCAAGATTAGTCACAGTGATATCCCTTACCGCCTCATTAAGGTACTAGGCTTACCGTACCCATTTCCGACAAGTGTTTAGTACGTTCAAACACTTAACCCACGAAAGCCATTGGACCGGAGCCCACATCCCATGCTCTTACCACATGAGCAATCCATTTATAAAGATCTTATGATTCCAACATAAGAACCTATTCTCGCGAGTGACCAGCATCACTCGACTTGTAACGGTCCTATAGCATGGCAGCTATCGACCTAGCATACTAGTAAAGGCATAGGTACCTAGGGATCATGCATCTAGGGTTCCATTCAACTCCTGAACGTAAATGCACAATCATCCATAGATAGTTATGTAACTTTTCAAAAACACAGGGGACAATGCACCGGGGCTTGCCTTCGTCAGCACAGTTAGCCTGAGGGTCCTCGGTGACCTCGCTCACTGCCACGTACTGCAGCTCCGCGTCAGCTCCTCCTTCCTCGGCTTCCGGCACGAGAGCGTAGTTACCGTCAGGGAGCTCTACACGGTATGCAATGCAAGGTTCAGGTGGAGTGAAAGGTTATTTATTTTATCCAACTCTTTGGCCATATTCACCTTAACAAATATTTAATTACTAATTCTTTTCATTTAAGTTATTATATGTGAAGGCTTATTCTTTTAATCATTTTAATAGTGATTGTGTACACATCTATGCAAATAACACCATTAAATAACACAAAACAGCAAGGGTGTACTTATAGACCCTAATTAAGCTAGGCAATAATTTAATAAGGTTACAAGGAAACAAGGATGATTTTTCCTAATAAATTTTTAATAGGAAGCTTATGTGCACTCTAACCTTTAAATGCAAAACAACTATAAAAACAAGGACAAGGGTCCTTGCTGGCCCTAAACGATTCTAAACATGCCACTGGACCAAACTTCAAGTTTGAAAGAGCCACAATTTAATTATACCCAAAATGACATTTCCTAGCTACCCAAAATTAGGAGAAAAGCATAAATAATTAAATAAAGAGCTCCTGCACCCAAACTCAAACCTACAGCTGCTCTGGCCTAAAACAAGTCTAGGAAACCAGCATACTCATCACAAATGCATTTGAAATTTAAACTATGCATTTAAAAGTAAATCTATGCATAAAACAAGATTAAATATTTATGACAGATATAAAATTGTGATCAATTCACCAGAGGTGCATTTAGGCATAAAAAGGTCATATGCAGAAGTTGAGCACAAAAATCTAATCATTTTTAGCTACAAAAATCATTTAGACAGATTCAGCATAAATACAAAACAATTCATAATAAAAGATTTATACAGTAACTTTGTGCAATTTTTGGTACAGAAACTAGGCATGGCATAACACACAAGATATCTAAAATTTAGCTCCATAACCTTTCTAGATTTTGAACTACAACAAAATGATGTCAAACTGAATTTGAATTTTAATTCAAAATCCTTAAGTCAAAACTATGGTAATGCTTTGTAAAAGTAGTAGGCCTAGTCTCACTGAACCCAAAAAAATTGGTTTTGCATTTTGCTGAGTTTTCTATGAATTTCTAGGATTTTTCTAAGTCACTGGACTAATCTGCTAGAAAACTAAGTTTCAAATCCTTGCATCTAGGTCCCTGGGTTCACAACTATACCCTCGGCTTTCACAAATGTGCCCTTGCCGGCGGCGGGGAGTTCGCCGGCGGTGATCCACGGTCGGGGGAGGTCAACATGCGGCACAGGGGTGCGATTGGGCTCACCGCAGATCGATTGGCAGTGGTGGCGTGGCCGGAGGTGATGCCGACTAGCGGTGGCGGTGAGACCGCGGCGGCGCTCCCGCCTCGGCTCGGGTTACGCTGAACGGCGGCGAAATGCGGATGAACACGCGGCCTTGGGAGCTTCTCTAGGTCCTAGGGGAGGCGCTTGGTGGCTTGGCCGGCTGTGGAAGCGGGCGGAGGAGCGTGCTCACCGTGGCGGCGGCAATGGCGGGCGGCGGAGCGGTGTGCGCGCGCGGGGAGGAAGAGGGGCGGCCTTTTATAGGCGGGCGAGCGCACGGGGGTGAGCGGGGTGCTGCCTCGGTGCCCGGGGAGGTGAGTTAAGGGGCGGCGTGCGTCGACCAACATGCACAGGGCATCGCCGGCGGGGAAAGCGGCGGGGGGTCCGGCCGGCGGGGTTGGCGGGCGGCCACGCAGGGTTTTGGGCGCGGCCCGAGGGGGATCCGCTCGGGGGACGCGCGGACATCATGATGACGTCTCGGGCGCGCGGCCGACCGGCCGGGGCGGCCGGATGCCGAGGGCAGGGCGGCGGTACGCCGGGCGCCGCGTGGCGCGACGCGCCGGCGCGCGCGCGCTCTGGCCCCGATCCAATTCGAACTGCCCAAGTTTGAATGCTTCAAACTCTTGAATTTCGAACTACACTCAAAAATCTATAGATAGGACTATTGTAGACTGATCAAAGCTCTACACCATAGGCACCAACAGACCTTGAATTGGTTTTGAATAAAGGGAGAAAATTGGATGCCAATCTGCAGTAATTCTCAGCCCTGAAGAACAGTAGCCGACAGGGTTGACTTGAGTTTTTGAGCCATTTTTCCTCCGAATTTAAAATGCCAACCTGAAGATGAAATGTGTCCCTCACAATTCTACACAACTTTCATATTGGTAGAATTTTGAGTGTTTAGACAAAATTTGGAGAACGTGGCCAAAGTTCCAGAATGACATGTTGACATCAAGGGGTTTGTCCCCCCTTAGCTAGGGTTTTGACCACTGGGACTTGTGTTGGCTTGTCTAAGGTGCTTAAGGGTGAGTGTTAGGGAGGTTTTCAAGGTGATGGCCCAGGTTGACCATGATTTGACCATAGTCAACTGTGTTGACCAATACTTAGGGTTAATTAAAACCTGGGACGTCACAGTTAGCCTAGGGCGAGTCCAATGGACAAGTTGAAATCTCTCGGAAGGTCAGGCATGCACCTCTAGCCACCACGGCTACAAGAACAACCTCTATGATCTATCTCGAGAATAGATCTTAAAGTAAGAAAAGCCGATTGAAATCAAAGTCGTAGGAGAAACACTCGATCGCTAGAAATCGGATTGCAACTTGATAATTCAACATAGTACATGATACATAAACAAGATTTCAACGTGGTCTTCCTTGTAAGGTTCCCACGTTGGCTAGGGAAACCCTAGACAACTAGCTCGACCCTCTCCTCTCCGGAATGGTGTCCCTCTCTTCTCTGCTCCTCGGCGACGAATGACGAATGAGTTGATGCGTGGCTCTCAGCCAGGGGGCTATAAATAGTCCGAGAGGCAGCTAGGTCAAAGGGGGGCACGAATGGGCCCAGGAATGGGCCAGGCCGACCGGCCTGGGCCGACCGGCCTAGGCCCATCCTGGCCCATTTCGTGGCCTCCTTTGCTGGTGATGCTTCCCAAGTCTTCTAGAGTATTCTCCCTTCTGCATGGGGGCCCTTGACGTTAGTTTCTCCGCGGTTTAGATGAAGCTCCTTGTCCTGCAAGATTCAGCAATTTCTGCTCAGGTCCTCAGAGTTTTCCGTCTTCACGGGTTGGTCCTTGGGTTTCTTGGAGTTATGTTCACTTCATTACTTGACTCATACCTGGCTTCATGGTCTTGTCACAAAGTCCTTGATGAACTTTACCCGGAAGTCATGCTTTCAACGCTAAATTCCTGCATAAACATTAAACTCCAAAACCGACATGCACAAACAAACTTGTTATACCAAGGGGGTTAGTACCAATGGATAAGATATAAAATTCATGCCAACACCGAAGGTAAACTCATGGCTAGGTTGACGGAAATTCACCGTCAACAAGGTCAGTCTCGAGGTAGCTTTGAAGGCGCTGTGGAATGACCAGGTGATCATTGCAGGGCATGAGGTGGAGCTGAACGACCTGAAGAACGGTGCCCACTTTGTGATGGACATGGTGGAGACGCAGGTCGCTGGGGAGGAGCCCAAGCCGGCTATTGATCGGCTTCTGGCTGCACCCGAGAAGTTGGTCGACCTCTTGAAGGCGACAAGCTTGACAGCGGCTACGGAGTCGCTGGTGCGAGTAAAGTCTCATCACCCCGACGTTGACATGGTCAAGGTCGAAGAAGGCCCAGACGTGACGAAGGACCTCAAGGCCGTAGAGGACGAAGTACGGGAGGCCGCCGAGGCAATAATGGACGCCATCGACTACGAGGGCGACGACGGTGAAGAGTAGTCGTAGTCTTAGAGTTGTACCCCCTCCTTCCTCCAGTCATGTAAATAACAATGATGATCTTCTTTTGGCCTTCATGGCGTACTTAGCTTATGTTTGCACGAACTTGGTTGCTCTGAAGCGATATGTCTCTTTCATGCCCCGCTAACCATTACTCACGGAGATGCTGGCTTACCAATCATCACGGCTCAGCAGGGAGACTTACGTGCAATCAGCTTGTGGGGAGGAGTCTGGGACTCAGGTTTTGCAACCACACGACCAAGCAGGTTCGCAACAACATAAAGTAAGTAGTCATGAGGGACGACGTTCTCAGGTCGAGCGACCCTTACATTGGCTTGTGCCAAGCCCCCGAGCATGTCGAGGGGGAGGAACAGGAAACTTCACCCTCAGGTCTTTCGACCCTTGTATTGGCTTTTGCCAAGCCCCCGAGCATGTCGAGGGGGAGGGTACATGACATGAGAAAAAAGAGGGTAGAGCTCGAGACACAGCAGATGACTGCTTTAATTAATATTTATTGGACTGAAAATACAAAGATGAGGAATAAATAGCTGTAATAAAAACTATTCTACGGATAGAATCATCGTAGGTGCTCCACGTTCCATGGGTTGGGTACGCCTTGCCCGTCGCCCCACTAGAGGCGATATGTAGACGGGCTGATGACTTCAGTGACGATGAATGGTCCATCCCAAGGAGCAGACAACTTGTGCATGCCGTCGGTCTTCTGGATGCGTCTTAGGACTAGGTCGCCAACGTTGAAGGAGGTCTCCTTGACGTTGCGATCATGATACCGACGGAGTTGCTGGTCGTGGCGAGCTTGCCTCATAACGGCTGCCACTCTCTGTTCCTTGAGGCTATCAAGGTCGACACGACGAGCCTGCTCAGCTTCTCCCTCCTGTATACGTGGAGCTCCGAAGGTGACGTCAGTGGGTAAGATGGCTTCTGAGCTGTAGACCAGGAAGAAGGGTGAGAACCCTGTAGCAGAGCTGACCTGGATCCTCAGACCCTAGATTACGTGTGGTAGCTCAGCTAACCACTAGGTGGAGTAGTTTGAAGCATCATCAAAGATGCGATCTTTGAGAGCTTGAAGGACCATGTCGTTGGCACGCTCAACCTGGCCATTGCACCGAGGGTGGGCGACCGAGGAGTAGTAAACGTCAATCGTATTGTCTTGGCAAAAATCCCAGAAGGCAGACCCTGTGAAGGCCGTCCTGAGGTCGGTGATGATTCTATTAGGCACACCGAAGTGATGTGTTATGTCTTGTATGAACTTTGCCGCCTCTTCCGACGTGACCTTAGCGACAGGTCGGACTTCAATCCACTTGGTGAATTTGTCGACGGCTACAAGGATGTGTTTGTAGCCGCCAGGGGCGGTTCTGAAAGGACCTATGGAGTCGAGACCCCACATGGCGAAGGGCCAAGATGGGGGAATCGTGCGCAGGATCTGAGCTGGCAGATGCTGCTGTTTGGCAAAGAACTAGCATCCTTTGCACCTTTTGACGAGGTCTTTGGCATCAGACATGGTCGTGGGCTAGTAGAAACCAGATCGATATGCTTTGCGGATCAGGTTGGCGGATGCTGCGTGGCAGCCACATTCACCGCCGTGAATCTCAGCCAGGAGCTGAAAACCTTCTGATCGCAAGATGCACTTCATCAAGACGCCACTAGAGGCGGCTTTTCTGTAGAGGTCGTTGCCAATCACGACGTAGTTAGCACTACGCCACGTAATGCGCTCTCGTTCAGCTTTGTCTTCTGGGACTCGCTGGTCGAGTAGGAAGGCTAAGAATGGCTCGCACCAATCATCCTCTTTTTCTGTCATCAGCACGTTGCGGGGAGGTGCTGGAGTTGGGTCGGGCTGTATTTGGTCTGGGTTGTCCGGGTCGAACAACTTGATCGACGGCTTGCGTAGGTCTTGGACGAACACACCTGCCGGGACTAGAGCTCGCCTGGAGCCTAGTTTAGATAGGATGTTGGCAGCGACGTTGTTGTTGTGTGGCACATGCTGAAACTCGATCCCCTCGAAGTGGCCTTCGAGCTTGCGGATCTCAACGCAGTAAGCATCCATTGTGTCTTTGACACAATCCCACTCCTTGTTGACTTGCTCGATGACGACCTTGGAGTCGCCGTATGCTAGTAGTCGCTTGATGCCAAGGGACACTGCTATACGGAGCCCATGAATTAGAGCTTCGTATTCTACTCCATTGTTGGAGACCTTGTAGTGTATCTGCAGGACGTACTTGAGCTGCTATCCCTGAGGGGAGATGAATAGCACTCCTGCTCCTTCACCTTCGAGGTTAAGGGCTCTGTCGAAGTACATTATCCAGTGTCCAGGCCTCTCCTTGGGAGGGGGCATCTGGATCTCTGTCCACTCTGACACGAAGTCAGCTAAGATCTGCGACTTGATCACCTGCCGAGGGCAGAACTCGATGTCAAACTCTCCAAGCTCCACCGACCACTTGACGATGCGGCCGTTGGCGCCGCGGTTGCGGATGATCTCTCCTAGCGAGAATGATGACGTTACCGTGATCTTGTGGGCTTGGAAGTAGTGACGAAGCTTTCTCGATGTGATAGGAGTGCGTAGAGCAACTTCTAAGGCTGTGAATAACATGTTTTAGCATCGGCCAGGACCTCACTCACGTAGTACACAGGTCGTTAAATAGGGTAGACCTGCCCCTCTTCTTCTCGTTCGGCGACGAGAACCGTGCTGACCACATTAGTTGTGGCGGAGATGTAGAGGAGTGTTTCCTTGGGTATTGGAGGGGTCATGATTGGAAGCGTGGTTAGGGACTCATTGAGAGCCTCGAAAGCCTTCTGTGCTTCTTCATCCCACACGAACTTATATGCCTTCTTCAATAGCTTGAAGAAAGGCAGACCTTTTTCGCCGAGCTTGCTGATGAAACGACCTAGGGCCGCCATCATACCTGTGAGCTTCATGACGTCCTTCTTGCAAGATGGTCTGGCCATGTTGCGTATTGCGTCGACCTTGACGGGGTTGGCTTCGATGCCTCGGTGTCCCACCATGAAGCCCAGAAGCAACCTGGAGGGAACACCGAAGACGCACTTGGTCGGGTTGAGCTTCCACTGGTAGGTGCGTAGGTTGGAGAAGGTCTCGGCGAGGTCGGCGATGAGCTGATCTTGCACGGTGGTCTTGACAACCACGTCGTCGACGTACGCTTCTACGTTCTTCCCGATCTGGGACTTAAGGCACTTCTGAATCGCCTTTTGGTAGGTCGCACCGGCATTTTTCAGGCCAAAGGTCATGACCTTGTAGCAGTAGATGCTGTTGGGCGTTATGAACGTTGTTTTGTCTTGATCGTCGGGATTCAGGGCTATCTGGTGATACCCAGAGTAGCAGTCGAGGAAGCACAGTAGAACGCTGCCAGCCGTGGAGTTCACGACCTGGTCGATGCGAGGAAGAGGGAAGGGATCTTTCGGGCAGTGCTTGTTGAGGTTGGTGTAGTCGATGCACATCCTTAATCCTCCAATTTTCTTTGGTACAAGGACCAGGTTTTGTTGGCACTTCTTACATCATTACTAGATTTGCAACGACGCCAGAAAGCCTGTTGGTATACTACACGATCACAGATAGATCCGCAAGCGCACGGATACCATTGTAGCTTTCACCCGGGAGTATTCCAAGGTATCGATTTCCACGGGGAAAAAGAAGTGTTGTGAATCTGAACTAATTCGTCTGAGGGATATGGTGACAAAGGATAGAAAGGCAAGGGTAGATTTCGGGTAGAGAGGGGATAGCTAATGAAGTTTGGGACTCGTGAGAGTCACGGATAGAATCAAGGCAAAACTTGTCGCTCATCGGGGCCAGAGGGAAAAGAGCCACGGAAAGGGATGAGAAGGGGGCTCTGATGTCGTAACTCCTACCTACCGAAACTAATGTGGTGGGCTAAAAAGCCCATCCGGAGCTATCACCTCCCTTGGGTACCACAACTATTCCATTGAACCGGGAAGCAATCCAAGGTACTGGAAAGCCTAGACACCACGTCTACACTAACCAAGCACTACTTTACTCGAATTCAGAGCAAAGCAATCACAACAAGTAGAAACTACTAAATGCAATCGAAGAACCTAAGAGCGAACGATGAAATGACTTGAGACTTAGTTACTCACAAATCCGAACTTACAAAATATCCCAGGTGTGGACGACCGTAGTTGTACCACACCCGCCGAGGAAGGGGAAGAAGACTGACACTCCGGCTTCTACTCGAACACTCAACTCTCTCTCTCTACTCTCTGAATACTAACTTATGTAGGGACCCGCCACTTGCTTCTAATCACTTGTGTCCTTCCACGAGGTGCCAAGCTCTATATATGCCCTCTGGGTCGGTGGCTGCAGGAGGGGGTACTTGTAGGCGAGAGGGAGGTGCAGTGGCCGGCAGGGAGGTGCGGCCGTGCCTCTAGGTGTGGCCGGCCCTCCAATTTCCACCGTCTTTGATCGTGCATTCGTGATTTGGTCCCTGAGGCGGTTTGAAGATGGTTGTGGGTCGGTCGGCTTTGTGAAGGAGGTGCGGCCGTACCTCTTGGTGCGGTCGGCCCTGGGCCCCCTTGTCATACACTTCGGATCATGCTCTCGTGGGTAGACGAAGTCCTGGATGCTGTCCCACGCCAGTTGTTCACTGGCTTGTGGGTCCATGAATCCAAGTGAAGCTAATCTCAACCTCTGGAACAAATCGACCTTGTTTCCTTGATCAGGATCATTTCTAGCTGTGCTTCCTGGAGCGACCGAGGCATGGTGGCACATTTGGGCGTGTCGGGCAGGTGCGGTCGGCCCAAGTAGTGCGGCCGGCCCTAGTGGTGCGGCTGGCCCTGCCTCCTGGCCCCGGTGCATCTCTCTCATGGTGTGGTACCTTGATCCAACATGAACGTGACGATCTTAGCCTTTTGGGAGCTGGTGTTCAGGGCTATACTTGGTGTGAACCTGAATGGTGGCACAAGGTAGGGCCGGGCGTACCACTAGGTACAGCCGTGCCTACCTTATTTGGCCCAATGCCCTGGAATTGCTCCTTAATCTTGATCCTGCAGATAAAATCTCAACACAACTCGTGGAACCTCGTTAGCACCTAAAACATGCATGAAATTCGTTATAAAGTGCTACCGTAGCCGAGATGTTGACGGTCAAATATTTGTTGTAAGGACCGTCAACACACCCCCACACTTGGCCCTTTGCTCGTCCTTGAGTAAAGGTTAAGGACCAAGGTGAAAACAAAAATTCCTATGGTATGAAGCGAGCATAAGAGATATTCCGAACCATACCTTGCACTTGTGAACTTTGAAGTGTCTATCATGCCATCTTCGGTAGTTGAGGAATGGAACGATCTTGAATCAAATCACTTCTACTCCTCATGTCAAGTAGCTTGGGATTTTTTTCAATAAGTTTTCAAAATAAACCTTGCTTGGCGCCTCATTTGATTCTCTCAAATCGCTCAATGTGTATAGTCCTCACCAAGGCATTAGATTGCTTTTCTTCAACCTACTTCTAATGATGGCTATATATGGAGCTCAAGGTAGGGTATAAAGATGAGGCATACTTGCATCACATGTATTGCAAAGTCAAAAACCGGATCCAAGGAGAAAATCAAATCATACAATCAGATCAAGATGTGCATGTGTAGGGATATGATGGATATGGTAAGGTGGATACTAGGCCCAGAATGGGTGCTAGATATTACCATATGTATAATGAACATTGTGATGATGGTAAGGTGTACACTAGGCCCGGAATGGGTGCTAGTTATTACCATCTGATTTGTTGTAACTCCATTTTGCATGATCCTCTCTCTCTATTTTGACTCTTTTGTGGACATGGCTATCTTTTCTTTTTTCTTTTTTTCTTGGAACTTCATGTGTCCAACTTTTTTTTCTTGGACCTTTATGTGTCCATTTTTTCTATAGCCCTGTCTCTTTTGTAATATTAACTTGGAGAGAGAGATCAACACATAGTGTGGAACTTTATTTTGTGGAATAGATAGATGGTACAATGCTAGCTCTCAACTGAGCATAGCAAGGAGGATGTTGGCGTGTATGTGTATCTTGATCATGAAAGCATGAAAAGAATTCTCACAAGGGTCACAACAATTTGACAAAGCTCAATGCAATGACAAGTAGCATATGTGTATGAGGTTTTCAAGATGTCTCATCATATGGCTCTGGTAGGACTTGGCATATCAAAGAGGAGCTTCGCAAAGGGTTTTCAAAATTTTCAAATAAATTTCCCAAGCACTCAAACATTTGAAGCAAAGATCATTTCATCGGACCATATCTCAAACATCAGCTACTTAGATGGGCATGGTTTCCTAAAGATATGTTGTTCACAAGCATCAAGATAATAAGTATGGAATAAAACTTATGCAAGCCAACCATATGAAACATGTCGAGCATTGGGTGCATGAGGATTCAATTGAGTTTGATTTATATGATCAGATTTAAAGCTCATTTAAACTCATGATTTCCAAAAGTAGAGAGGTAGGGGTGCACATACCATCACTCTTGGAGAAAGTGGGGAATGAGGTAGACAAATGGTGATTCAGCCAAACCACAGGGGTGACCGACTTGCTCTAGTGCACTTACCTCATCCCTCATCGATTAGCGTAGTCGGTGTTGTGCGGCACCATGGCGGGAGATCTCAATTTTGTGTTTCGACGAGCCTGAGAAATCTGCCCTACACTTGCTCTTGTACCTGGTGTTATTATTCAAAGAAAAAGATGGAAACAAAAAGGGAGGCTCTGCTAGCTGAAGAGCTAGGACGCCTTTATTCAAATTCAAATATTTTTGTGTTTTTTTAGAGAGCAATATGCAAGAACCAACACCGTCTTCAAACCAAAATAAGATTTAGTATGAGAGAAACTTACTCGGGATACTCGCATATCTCCCCAACACTTGGAGTTTGCATTGCTAGGCAACACAACTCAAGTGTGCGGAGTTCAAGCTTCCTTCGTAATACTTTCTCTCCCTGAATTACCTTGGTGTTGTAGTTGGTGTAGCTCTCATGTTTTTAGGCATTGCCTATCCATCGGTCCTTTCAATCTCCACCTGAAACGTTAGCGACCAAAAATACCCGAAGGACGACTAATCCTAAAGAGATGCTCTTGCTTTTATTTGAAAAGGAAATCTAAATGATTATTCAGGCTATCTCCCGATAGTGCTTTGTTTTGGGTCATAAGCTCGACCACTGGAGATCTTCATCTTGCAGCCAATCGAGATGATGAAACCATCATAGCTCTAGCTACAAGGTTAGTACCAAAAAATGACCATGAAATTTGCAATGTTTATGGTAAACAAAAGAATCTACAAACTTCCTTTCAAAGTTAGCATGCACAAGGAAAATGAGGAGGTTGTAGGTTTCATAAAGGTCATTGGTAATGGGGCTTGATAACTCTGGAAACTTTTGATGTGAGCATGGGATTTGTGATCCCTCTAGTGTAAAACCTTCATGCTCGAGTATGTTTTGAGAATCCAGTGTCGACGCCTCAAGAATGTCCATAGACCACACATGTTCTTTCTTAACCTCAGGTCTATGACATTGGAAATGTGTATCTCGAACCTCAAGATGATATGGCTGCTTTTCATGGTCGAGCACACTACTTAGTACCCCTTCAATGGGTCTTCCGATGAGAATGAAGGGTGGATCTCCTTTTGGGATGTCAAAGATATGATAATCTAGGAAGATCCCATACTCTCCAATCTTTGTTTGGACGACTCTAAGGATTCCCTCCGTCTCTATGGTTTGACCCGAAATCCATTGGAGACGCTTCTGAGGGAAAGAGAGGGGTTCGTCGGGAAAGGCCTCTAATACTAAGGATTTAGGAATGATATTGATATCGACCCTAGGGTCATAGAACACATCCTGGTAAGAGAGGTTTCCTACTTGGCATGAGAGTGACTTTAGCTCGGGATATAGCTGGATTACTTGATCCATGCCTTCTGCTTCTCTCAACCATTCCCGGCTACTGATTGCGGAGATGTATTCCAACTTTTCTCTCTGTCTTTCTACCTCTTCTGGGTTGGGTAAGTTGACTAATTCTCTTTCGTGTGTTGAGTCTCTTTCCCTTCTCGTGAGGATTTCTCCGTCCAATGTTTATCAAATAACTCATCATAGTATTCATAGATGAAGTCACACGTGGGGTGATCGAACTCTCGATAAGGTTGGAATGGTTCCCCTGTGAAGCAAGTTTTGGTAAGAGGAGGATGGGTGTCTGTGGATATGAATTTTTCTAGGATAGGCTCCTCCTCTATGAATTCCAATTCAGAGAGTGGATCGGAGTTTGTTGATTCCTCGTCAAAGTCAGACGAGAAATCAGCTGGGTACACACGGGGATAGAGGAGTGGTTCTTCATGCCAAAAAGTGCTAGTGGGTTTCTCCTCTATGGGTTTCGGTTCCGAGAGAGTGTTTGGCATGTGCTCCTCCTGAGTGATCTATTCCTCATCTGGGAATTCATCATAAACTCCCGTGTAAGGGGTATTTTGAAGGATTTTTGTTAGAATGGCCTTACACTCAGACAAGGTGAGATGAGTGAAAGATCCTCCAGAAGAAGACTAAGAAAATTGCTGACTCTGGTCCAAGACCATCGCGAAAGTGTTGCAAAAGAGCGGGCTCTGCGATACCAAGGTCTGGACCAGAATCTACGATTTTTGTAAATCTTTCCCATGCGGCTTTCGGTCTTCCGTTGCTCAAAACAGATGATCTCTCGTCGGAGTTTCACTACTTGGGGAGTCGGGAAGAATGTTAGGCAAAAAGCCTCTCGTAAACTTTCCCAGTCCCCCTCCATACTTCTCACACTGAGCGAATACCATTGTTTTGCTCTCCCCGTTAATGAGAACAGAAAGAGTTTCCATTTCAAGGTATCTTGACTCATTCCTGCGAGCACAAGACACGAACAAAGTTGTTCGAACTCGCGCAGGTGGGAATAAGGACTTTCATCCTTATCTCTGGAGAATCTTTGCTCTCGGACCATAGCTATGAAGCCGGGACGTAGCTCATAGCTAGATGTTTCAATGGAATGTGATGAAGGTGGAGGCTCCAAATGATCGCCCTTTGGAGCGGCAAAATCGAAAAGGGTTGGATTGGAATCCATGTGATAAATGGGGTGATACACAGACGAACTGGGTTCAGAATCAAAACAGCTACCTTTCCCCGGCAACGGCGCCAGAAAGCTTGTTGGCACTTCTTACGTTGTTACTAGATTTGCAACGGCGCCAGAAAGCCTGTTGGTATACTACACGATCACAGATAGATCTGCAAGCGCACGGATACCATTGTAGCTTTCACCTGGGAGTATTCCAAGGTATCAATTTCCACGGGGAATGAGAAGTATTGTGAATCTGAACTAATTCGTCCGGGGGATATGGTGACGAAGGATAGAAAGGCAAGGGTAGATTTTGGGTAGAGAGGGGATAGCTGATGAAGTTTGGGACTCGTGAGAGTCACGGATAGAATCAAGTCAAAACTTGTCACTCGTTGGGGCCAGAGGGAAAAGAGCCACGGAAAGGGATGAGAAGGGGGCTCTGATGTCGTAACTCCTACCTACCGGAACTAACGTGGTGGACTACAAAGCCCGTCCGGAGCTGTCACCTCCCTAGGGTACCACAACTGTTCTATTGAACCGGGAAGCATTCCAAGGTACTGGAAAGCCTAGACACCACGTCTACACTAACCAAGCACTACTTTACTCGAATTCAAAGCAAAGCAATCACAACAAGTAGAAACTACTAAATGCAATCGAAGAACCTAAGAGCGAACGATGAAATGACTTGAGACTTAGTTACTCACGAATCCGAACTTACAAAATATCCCAGGTGTGGACGATCATAGTTGTACTGCACCCGCTGAGGAAGGGGAAGAAGACCGACACTCCGGCTTCTACTCCAACACTCAACTCTCTCTCCCTACTCTCTGAATACTAACTTATGTAGGGCCCCGCCACTTGCTTCTGATCACTTGTGTCCGTCCACGAGGTGCCAGGCTCTATATATAGGCCCTCTGGGTTGGTGGCTGTAGGAGGGGGTACTTGTAGGCTAGAGGGAGGTGCAGTGGCTGGCAAGGAGGTGCGGCCGTGCCTCTAGGTGCGGCCGGCCCTCCAATTTCCACAATCTTCGATCGTGCGTCCATGATTTGGTCCCTGAGGTGGTTTGAAGACGGTTGTGGGTCGGTCGGCTTTGTGAAGGAGGTGCGGCCGGCCCTAGGCCCCCTTGTCATACACTTCGGATCATGCTCTAGTCGGTAGATGAAGTCCGGGATGTTGTCCCACGTCGGTTGTTCACTGGCTTGTGGGTCCATGAATCCAAGTGAAGCTAATCTCAACCTCTAGATCAAACCGACCTTGTTTCCTCGATCAGAATCATTTCTAGATGTGCTTCCTGGAGCGACCGAGGCTTGGTGGCACATTTGGGCGTGTCGGGCAGGTGCGGCCGGCCCTGGTGGTGCGGCCGGCCCTGCCTCCTGGCCCTAGTGCTTCTCTCCCGTGGTGTGGTTCCTTGATCCAACATGATCGTGACGATCTTAGCCTTTTTGGAGCTGGTGTTCGGGGCTATACTTGGTGTGAAACTAAATGGTGGCACAAGGTAGGGCCGGGCGTACCACTAGGTACGGCCGTGCCTACCTTATTTGGCCCAATGCCCCGGAATTGCTCCCTAATCTTGATCCTGCAGATAAAATCTCAACACAGCTCGTGGAACCTCGTTAGCACCTAAAACATGCATGAAATTCGTTATAAAGTGCTACCGTAGCCGAGATGTTGACGGTCAAATATTTGTTGTAAGGACCATCAACAGGTTTGCAAGCCAAACCGGGTGTTTACACTTTTGTATGAATCCTGCAGCTAAGAGCTTACAGACTTCTACTTCTATGGCCTGCTTTCTATCTTTTGCAAATCGCCAGAGCTTTTGCTTGATAGGTCTTGCTGTCTTGCTTACTTCAAGGGTGTGCTCAGCCAGCTCCCTGGGGACACCGAGCATGTCGGACGGACTCCATGCAAAGATATCGGTGTTGTCCCGGAGGAAACTGGTGAGCGCGAGTTCCTATTTGGGGTCGAGGTCGGCCCCAATAGTGACTTCCTTGGATGTGTCGGGCAGGCCGAGGCAGACTTTCTTCACCGCGGGACTTGCATCCAGGGCAGTGGCTGTACGCTTCTGTTCTGGTACCTCCAGAGTAGTTTGATCGATCTTGGCGGCCTGGGCGACCATGCCCGTGGCAGAGGCTTTGCAGGCAGAAACCTTGGCGAGGTCGACAGTGTCGCTCTCGCAGTTGTAGGAGATGAGGATGTCGCCGTAGACGGAAAGGATCCCGTTTGGTGCTAGCATCTTCATGATGAGGTAGGTGTGATGTGGTATGGCCATGAACTTGGCCAACATGGTTCGACTAAGGATGGCATGGTAGGAGGAGCGGAAGTCTGCGACCTCGAACGTCAGGTACTTCGTGCGGAAGTTGTCCTTTTTGCCAAAGGTGACCGGCAGGCATACACGACCTATGGGGTATGCAGCCTTGCCAGGCACAACCCCATAGAAGGGTTCGTCGCAGGCAGTCATCTTAGAGATGTCGAAGTCCATCTTTCTCAGCGTTTCTGTGAAGATGATGTTCAAACTACTACCCCCATCGACAAGGGTCTTAGGCAAGAACGCGCCGTCCACTATGGGGTTGACGACCAGCGGGTAGGTTCCGGGGTCTGGTATGTGCACCCAATGGTCTTTCCTGGAGAAAGTGATGGGGTACTCTGACCAACGCAGGGGTTGTGGAGTTTCAGTGTTGACTTGGCCGATCTCCCTTGCGTTTGATCGCTGCTGTTTGTTGCTTTTAGCTGCTTGACGGCCGCCGACGATGAAGTTGATCTGTCGGTTGGCGTTCTGGAATGCGCCGTTGGGATTGCCCCCTTTTGGTGGTGGTGGGGGAGAAGGCTCTTTGCGACGGTTGTCGTTGCGGTTGTGGTCGTCGTGATGACGATCATCACGCCGGTCATCGCGGCGCTCGTCACAGTGGTCAATGCGATGGTCCTCGCGGCGATCGTCGCGGCGGTAGTCCTCACGTCGATCATCGTGGCGGTCATCGCGGCGATAATCTTGATGATAATCACAACGATCCCTATCATCGTTGCGACGGTAAGGTCGCCGGTCACGGTAATCGCGTCGGTCAGGTCGACGGTTGCGATTGTCGTAGCGGAGGCTGCTGTTCTGGTCGTCGTTGTTGCCGCTCTTGGTCTTCTTGGGCTCTGGAGGTACGCCTAGGGCGCGCTTCAGCTGCTTGCACTCCCTCATGGTATGCTTGGTGTTGCGGTGGAACTGGCACTGGTCGTCCACGATCATGTTGAAGTCACCTTCGAGGAAGGTGGAAGGTCTAGGTAGGTCGGTCGCGTAGGCCTCGCCAGATCGCTTGCGCGACCTGCCACCACCGTCATCATGATCTTCTCCTTTGAAGTCGTGTACCACCGTATCTTGAGTGTCGACGAGCTTGTCGACGTAGGCCATGAGGTCGGCGATGGTGTTGGCGTCGGCTTCATGGATCTTCTCGAAGAGTTTGAGGTTGGTTAACCCCTTCTTGTAGTAGGCTATGACGTCTTCATCCTTGACGCCCGTGAGAGTGTTGCGGTTCTCCAACTAGCGGTTGGTATACTCACGGAGAGTTTCGTCCTTCCTCATCCGCACTCTGGCAAGGTGGTGAGTGTTGCCAGGGCGATTATAGGTCGTGAAGAGCCGCGACAAGGTCACCCATGAGGTGATGCACTCCGCAGGGAGGTTGTCGAGCCACAGGAGTGGTGCTTTGCCCATCACAAGAGGAAAGTATCCTGCCATGTGGTCTTCATTGCCTCCAGACGCCCGGGCAGCGATGCTGTACATCTTCAGCCAAATACTCGGGTCGGAGCGACTGTCGTATTTTTTGATGGCTGGCTTGAAGTCCTTGGGGTATCTGATCGTCCTGAGACGTCGTGAGAACGCCGGGAAGTTATTGATTGCTCCGAGTCTGGCTGATGGGGCGTAGGCTGTCGGGATGATGTAGAGGTCGTCGGGAGGACCATTATCTCCTCCTGACGATGCACAGCCCGTGTGGTGTTAGCGTTCTCTCGGTGTATGCATTACTCATCCGTCTCACCAGCTTGAGGGGGTACGTCGGTAGAGACCACGAGGACCTCTCGGTCCGAGATCTCAAACACCTCGCCCGGATAGTTGGGGGAGATGGTCATTCGGGTGACCTGGAACGCAAGGCAGTCTGGGGACGGCTCGCGGTTGACCTGTCGGCGGTGAGCCGCGGTGAGAAGTCGACGAAGCTTCTTGAGCACACGGCACTAGCGAGCCGTGTGTTTGGAGTCTTCATGGACAGGGCAGGGGTCGTCGAGGTGACCTCTGCGGTTTCCACGATGTGGGGTCTTGGGTCCAGATTCGGTCTGGATCTTGTTCTTCATGTAGCGAGAAGCTGCATGGGTTGCGTTCCGCAAACCAAGAGGCATGCGGGACGACGGCGACGAGGTCCTGCGAGGGCGCTTGACGCGCTCACAGACCTTGATCGTGTCAGAGAGCATGTCTTCGACGCGATCGAGCCTCGCGATCAGGTCGCGAGGAGTGGGTGGGTGGGTTTGCTCCAGCTGATCGGATCCGACCTGCTGGTTGGTGGTGACCGCAGCGCTCTCGATGATGAGGCATGTAGCTGGAACGGTGGATTCCGCCGGCATAGAGCCGAAGCAGATGTCGATGGGGTTGGCAAGGATGTCCGCCATGCTCTCTGGGAAGATGACGCCGCTTGACGAAGCCATCGAGTTGCACGAAGAACCCTAGATTCACCCCTACCTGGCGTGCCAACTGTCAAAGGTTTAGATCTGGACAGCCCACAGGGGGGTTAACTGCGGTGGTTTATTTGTTCAGCGGGGTGGAATCTAGGGCTAAGAACTCGAAGGTTGCGCACGAGCACACGGAACACAGAGAACATGGCGAGTTTATACTGGTTCGAGCCTCCGGAGAGTAAAACCCTACGTCCAGTTGTCGGTGTAGATTGCTTGAGGATGCGTATTGTTACAAGGGGTTGCCCTGCCCGCCTTATATTAGCCAACGGACAAGGTCGGTGCCCAGACTCCTGGTCGGTTATGACCAGGAGACCTAAGTCTAGTTGATTACAACACTTGCCATATCTGTCGATCTGCTTGGTCGGAATCCCCTGCTGTCTTGTCTTGTACGCCAAGTCTTGAAGTCGTTCTGGATAAGGTCGTCTGGAATCTTCTGGAAGGACTTGAGAAGGTCGTGTGGGCCGCCAACTAGGTCGGTTGGGCCCACTGTCAGGTCGGCGGGTCTTCTGGTAGGCCGGACCCACTTGTCGGGGATGGCCGTGAGCCTGGTTGGTGGGGACCCAGGGGTACCCAAGTCTCACAGGGAATCATGTGGGAGGCATCCTAGTAGATAATGGGAGTTCTGCAGACATCATAACTTACGAGTTGTTCAAGAGAATGGAGTTCAGAGACGACCAATTGCAGAAGACATCAAAGCCATTATATGGCTTTGGCAACAAGAAGGTCGAGGCTCTAGGAACAATTGAAATAAATGTATGCCTTGGAACAGGAGCACTGATGAGAATAGAGATGGTAACCTTCGATGTAGTTGACATTCCATACGCCAAAGCTATCTTTTTTTGAGCAAATAAAGACTGTGGGGGAGATCCCCACAGTTGTGATTTAAAATAAAAGGGGGTAAAGATATGTACAAAGGTTTATACCTATGCCTTAAGCTACTGTCTCCAACCAATTGGTAAAAGCAAAACGTTTGTCCTCATCAACTCTCACGAGTTGGAGGTAAGCCTGATCTCTAAAGTTCCTACGCCACTGATGAAAAGAAATAACACCATTGTCAAAGATGATTGAATTTCGCAGCTTCCAAATCTCCCAAGTGGCTATGATGAAAATCTCCATGAAGAAATCGAGGGTAGAAGTGACATGTTCCAGGTCAACCGCAGTCTTGTCCAGCAGGAGGTTGAAAAGGGGCAGGTGAAAAAAAGATGATCAATGTCTTCTTCGATGTTTCCGTGACAAAACACACAAAATGCATTTGGCTGAACATTGTAATTCCTACGTAGCAGCATGCCTCTCGTGTTTAATCTGTCCACCAGCATTAGCCACACGAAAAACTTTGTTCTAGGTGTGCATTTGGACTTCCAGAGAGTCTTGAAGACTGGGGAGGCATCTAGGGACTGAAATACTTGTTGATAGTAACGCCTGGATGAATATGGTTGGTTCCCCAGCAGAAGGTCCAAGTGTCAACAGCTTGCTCGTCAAAAGCAAAATCCCCAAGGAAATCTTGGAGCTCAAGCATTTCATCAAAAGCTTCCAAAGAGAGGGGTAGACTAAAGAGAGAGTCAGGGTCCACAGCTTGCATCACCTGCTTTACTGAGATTGCGTCATTCTTGACAAAGGAAAAAAGCCTTGGAAATTTTTGAGCTAGCACTTCACCAGTCCAAATGTCTTCCTAGAAGGTCACCGTGGACCCATTTCCTATTGAACATCTTGCAACACCTCTAAATAGAATGTTGAGCCTGAGTAGGTCTTTCCACCAAAAAGATCCAACTTCAGCAGAGGCATGAGGTACTTTGGAGTGATAATATCGCTGCCAGATTAGATGAATCCATGGAACATCACAGTGGTTATAGAATTTGCAGAGCTGTTTTAAGAGCAGAGCATCGTTTTGTAGTTTGAGGTTCAGAACACCAAGACCACCTTTATGTTTTGGTTTTTGTACCATAGACCAAGCTGCCAGGTTTCCACCCTTCTTTTCAGGATCATTTCCTCTCCAGAGACACTGCTTTCTCATCCTGTCTACATTATCAGTCACACCAATTGGTAGTTTGAAAGAACACATAGCATATGTGACAGTGGGAGTAAGTACAGAATTGATCATCTCTAATCTGCCACTGTAAGAAAGAAACTGAGAACAAGCATTTAACCGTCTCTCCACCCTGTCCACTAGTGGTGTTAAATCCTCCATATATGGTAGGGGAATCATAAACAAGTTCACAGCAGTAATACACATCCATTCTTGTGTATGAAGATACCAACTAGCAACAGGATTCTCACAATATATGGAGATCAGGAAGAAGCACACGACAGAGAATACAATGTAGGCAAGAACCAGAAGTCAGTACATGCAGTTGGAAATAGTGAAGAGGCAATAGAAAGCGAAGAAGAAGGTGAGCCTGAAGAGCTTGAAACAAAAAAGAGAATTTGCCAAGACGAAAAGGAGAGAATGCAACCCCACGAACACACAAAGAAGGTGCGTCTTTGCGAAGACGTTCACGACAAACTAGTCACCATAGCGAAGGGAATGACCGAAGAAGAAGAAAATGTTCTGATCACATGGCTTTGCAACAATCAAGATGTATTTGCCTGGAGCAAAAGAGATCTTAAGGGAGTGCCTCGCGAAGTAATAGAGCATGCACTGCGCCTAGATCCAAAGATCCCACCGAAGAGACAAAAGCTCAGAGTCATCTCACCTCAGAAAGAACTAGCAGTACAAAGCGAAGTAGATAAGTTATTGGATGCTGGGGTCATCAGAGAAATACAGTTCACAACCTGGCTTTCAAACATAGTGATGGTACTGAAGAAAAATGGGGGACAGAGAATGTGCATTGACTTCACCCTTTTGAACAAGGCTTGCCCAAAAGATGATTACCCATTACCGCGAATCAATGTGTTGGTTGATGCAGTAGCAGGTTGCGAGAGAATGTCTCTGTTAGATTGCTTTTCCGGATATCACCAAATATGGATGAAGAGGGAAGATGAAGACAAAACAAGTTTCATAACACCTTTTGGGGTATATTGCTTTGTGAGAATGCCCGAAGGCCTACGCAATGTCGGCCCAACATTTAACAGAATGGAAAGATTGTACTTGGCCCACAGTTGAGGAGAAATGTATCAGCCTATGTAGATGATGTTGTCATACATAGCAAAAAGAAAGAACAACACATCGAAGCTCTCAGAGAAACCTTCGCGAACCTAAGAAAATACGCCCTCATGCTAAACCCAGAAAAATGTATCTTCGCGGTATCTAGAGGAAAATTGTTGGGCTGCATGGTATCAAAGTCAGGCATACAAGCAAACCCAGAGAAGATAGAGGCAATAAGAAACATGAGAACACCGCAGACAAAAAGAGATATCCAGAAGCTCACTAGAAGAATAGCAGCATTGGGTCGCTTCATAGCGCGATTGGCAGAACGAAGCTTACCATTCTTCAAGATGTTGTCTGCGATGAACAAGATCAACTGGGGTCCTGAAGAGCAGGAGGCATTTGAACAGTTCAAATCTTACCTAGAAATTTTGGCAGTACTAACAAGTCTAGGAGACAAAGCAAAGTTATTGTTGTACATTGCAGCTTCAGCCAGTGCAGTTAGTGCAGCTCTAGTGGAAGAGAAATACGAAGAAGGGCATCTTAAACAAGTACCAGTATACTTCGTCTCTGAGGCTCTATCAGGAGCGAAAAAGTTCTACTCTGAACTTGAGAAGATGACATATGCAGTGGTAATGGTGGCAAGAAAGCTAGAGCATTATTTCCAGAGTTATTCAATCACAGTTCCCACATCATATCCTCTTGGCGAGATACTAGAGAACAAGGAATCTTCGGCGAGAATAGGAAAATGGGCTACAAAACTATCCCAATATGCTATAGAATTCATGGCAAGAACAGCCATCAAGTCACAAGTCATAGCAGAGTTCATCGTAGACTGGACTCCAAGTGGAGGTGAAGAAAAGAAAGAAGAAAAGCCAGAAACACCATGGGTGATGTATTGTGATGGAGCATATTGCGATGATGGAGCCGCATCTTCGGCAATCCTAATGTCACCATTTGGCATAAAGATGAGATATGCTGTGAGGTTGGACTTGGAAGGCAAGACAAACAGCGTGGTAGAATACGAAGCATTATTATTAGGTCTTCGCAAAGCAAGAGCAATAGGGGCATGAAGGTTGGTCATAAACACAAACTCAGAACTCATCACAAGGCAGATAGGCAAGACATATAAAGCAAAACATGATGAAATGGCAAAATACTTGAAAACTGTACGAGCCATGGAAAAATACTTCTTTGGCTTCACCGTCAAGAAAATACCAAGAGACCAGAACAATGAAGCAGATATGCTAGCGAAGGCAGCAGCACAGAAAGAGCCATTACCGCCAGATGTTTTCTATGAAGTCCTGAAATGTAAATCAGTTGATTGTGACGAAGCACCAGTAATATATTTAAATGCAATATCCAGTGAAGACTGGAGATTTTCAATCAAAATGGGAGGGTCCATTCTTAGTATCAGAGACAAGGCAAGGGGCTTACAGGTTGCAAACTTTAGAAGGAGAAGAGGTTCCTTACTCATGGAACCAGCACAAGCTACAAAAGTACTGGCTCTAAGAATAAGAGCACTAAGAGCAGTAGTTGTTAAGTTTCGTTGTTTTCTAGTTTCTCTTCGTTTCGAATTTTTGTAATCTTCGTTTCAAGTTCTTTTGCACTTTCACCTTTTGTAAATATGTAGTGGAAGTCGTTCTCTTTTCCTCACGGGGAGAGTCTTCGGTGTTCTTACAATGGGAACACATGCGCCTTGCTTGGCGAAGACAAGTCGCATTTAGTTCACTTTCACCCAAAGAAGATTGTGACTTTCGGGAAAACTTTCCAGAAATAAGTGAACACATGCGCCTTGCTCGGCGGAGACAAGTCGCATTTAGTTCACTTAAGGAAAATATATACAAAAAGAGAGGGAGCATCTGAACACTATTCTGCAAAGGTCGCGAAGATGTTAAGAAACATGCAACAATCTGTCCCAAAGAGGAGTGCATGATTCGCTTAAAGGCCTATTTTTTCGCCAACAAAAAGTCTTTAGCGGTCAATGCGCGAAGCCCCTCAGTAAAATGCTGTAGGGATAAGTCGACTCGTTAAACAGCATAGTCGCAAAATCATCCGCTTTATCATAAGCGAAGAAGCCTTCGGTGGTGAATGCGCGAAGCAAAAAGCAAGGGACTGGCTGACGAGCCGCCTTGGGGGTGCAATGTATCACGAAGATTGAAATAGGAAACTAGGGGAGGCGCTTTCAAGCGCAGTTCCCATGTCTCAATCTTCGGAAGTAGAAAAAGAGCAAAGATCGAACAAGCGCATATAGAAGCGCATAGAAATACACGAATGCATCATCAGACGGTTTAAATAGCTTCTTCGCATATACGTGAGTCTAATAAAATCATGATAATCATACATCATCATCGCGAATGATGCTTACAAACACAAGGTATCTTAATACAACAATATAGCTTCAGTGAGTACAAATATCACAGAGTACATGACAAAGGCAAATACATCACAACAGTGTTCAGCGAGGACGCTTGTACATATACTTGTACTCCGCATCTTTGGTAAGATCAACAACTTCAACTTCAACTTTGGGAATGACAAGGGGGCTCGAAGACAAAGAAATGTCTTCGTGGGCAGGCACAGCAGAAGAAGATTCGGCTCCATGGATTCGTCGACGATGAGTACCATCGTGAGAAAGACGGTTGCTAGTAAATTGCTCAAAAACATTTTTCACCTCAAGATTCTTCTTTTCATCCTTTTCTATCTTGCGTGACCAGAAAACGTCGGGGAACTTAGAACTACATTTACGCCATATAGAACCAGACATAAAATAATCACCACAGTTATAGTTACAGGACAAACATCTTCGGCAACCTGTGCAGGATACACCTCCGGCACCTGTGCAGAATTGCAAATGTCTTAGAACAATCGTTCACAAAATACTCCAAGTGCCCACACCACTAAACCTACACACTCTCTCACACCTCAGGGGCTCCCGAAGTAATGTCCGTAGGGCGGGCTTCATGTGGAGAGTGAAGGACCGAACTGGCGACCAGAGGGGGGGAGTGAATGGGAGCCGATAAAAGGTCTTATCGAAGGAGATGGCTTCGCCAACAAGATGAACACGGCTTACCAAAACACATCTCCGACTCGAACTACCCAAGTTTGCCAAAACCACGTAGCCACTGAAGTGCTACTGGTCCTAGGAGCAAACAACCATTGAAACCTACTCGAGAACGCAGCGGAACAAACACTCGAGCAACTCTCAGACTGTTGACGGTCCTTACAACAAAAATTCGACCATCAAAACCTCGGGTTCAAGAGAAATATATGGCAAGTTTCATGCACATTTTTAGTACTAATAAAGTTCCACGAGTTGTGTTGTGATTTTCATAGGCAGGTACACATTTTGGGAGAATTTGGGACCAACACACCACACGTGCTAGGCACAGCCGAACCACCAGGCACGGCCAGCCCTGCAGGTGCGGTCGGCCTGGCAGGTGCGGTCGACCCTTTGGTGTGGCCGGCCCTACCCCGTGGTGTCTCCCTGGTCCTAAGCACCGCCTCTCCCTCGAGCACAACTTGGACGAACGAGATTCACTAAGGAAACGTCAGTTTGATCAAACGGTGGAGGCTAGGGTCACTTGGATCAATGGGTCCACTTATCCGGTCACTCAACCGCCGCAACCGTCATTCAGAGGCGATCCTAGGCGTCCCTGAGCATAGTTGGTGCATCACACGGCATGGAGGTGGGCCGGCCGCACCTATCCATTCGCGTGCCGGGCGAAACCGACCCAAGGAGCCGACCTACAACCGCCTCAGGAGCAGTGATCAGGGGCGTCCAAGGCGAGAAGTGGCACATCCCAGGGCCGACCGCACCTGGCATGTGGCCCCCTGCGCTCCACCGACCTTTCTTGCCTATAAAAGCTACTTCCCACTCGCTGGATCAGACACACAACGCAGGAGCATCTCCATTTCCCACTTTTGTTCACTTAGAGTAGGATTAGTGTAGCTTGGGAGTTAGAGTCGAGTCGAGTTAGTCTCAGGGTTCCGGAGGAGTCTTCTTTAGAGTTTCGGTACTACTCTTGTATCTTTTCTTTGTTTAGACTCAAGTACAATTCAAGTTATCTTTCTATCTTACCTTTCAAGTCAATTACATTCAGCTTTTACTTTGCTCTAGAAGCTTTATTCTTGGTTTAGACTAAAGTTAGTTTAATCGTGGTTAGCATAGCTCTCTTGAACCCTATAGTGTTGTGGTCGTTCTTCGCTTGATCTCCGATGTTTCACGGGAGAGAGAGACCTTCCTTCGTGATATCCGGGGAAAGGTTCTTTGGTTCGTTGTGAGCGCAGTGCTCAGAGCTTACCTTAGTCTTAGATTGGTGTCCCGTTCAATGGAATAGTTGTGGTACCCAAAGGAGGTGACAGCTCCGGACGGGCTTTGTAGTCCACCACGTTAGTTCGGGCCGGTAGGATTCAGCGCGTCGTCGTTCTCCCTTCTCATCCCAGTCTGAGAGCGCGGCTTTGCATACCCCTACAGCACTAGAAGAGCTTGTCGAGTTTAGTTTGCCTTGGTTATCCTGTGCTTTAGTTCTTTGCCTAGAGTTGACAAGAATAGATAGATCGTGTTAGGATCCTTTCTCATCTCGTTGTCCTCCCAGCTCGCTAGATCCTCTCTAGTCCTTTATCAAGATCTCCTTGTGTGTGTCAAGTTATCCCCGAATATCTTTATTCGTTACCCCCGCTATAGCTCTTTACCAAGTCTTGTTTGTCTCCACCGTTTATTCGATCATCTTTGCCGTAGTGCCTCCCTTGGGAAAATATAAATACAATAACCCGAATACCACCGGGTGAAGTGCTACAACGGTAATCCGTGCGCTTGCGGACCTTTCTGTGATCGTGTGTTTTACCAAAGACGTTCCCGTTACTAGGAGTGTAAACCTGGTAGCAACGCTTGTGAGTGCCTCAAGCATTCCTGGCGCCGTCACCGTAAGTGCAAACTTAGTAGTGAGGCTAAAGAGCGTCAACAAGCATTTCTGGCGCTGTTGCCGGGGAGGCAATAGGCATAAGATATCGTTTAAACTTAGTGGTAGAATTATCAAGGTTCGGTGAACCGCTATGTAAGCGGGTTTACCCTTGCTCTACTCTCGTGTACGCAGAGTAGTGCATGACCGGTTTCGACCTACCGTCCAACTTTAACGACAATCTGGAGTCACTTGTGAGGAGAGTGCGACCTCGCGTCCTCATTCTTTAGAAGTTTCTCTCGAGTCATGAGACGAACACCGTCGATCCCGTAGACAGCACCTCGTCAGCACTGATGGCCGAGAGGACGATCTGCGAGTTTTCTGCTCCCTCCAACACCAATGTCCCTACCGGACCGAACACAACGGTGGGAGATGGAAACTTTGAATTCAAGCCGGTGTTGATCAATATGGTGCAAGCTAGTCCGTTCTCCGGCAAGCCTAATGAAGATACCAATGCACATCTCCAGCATTTTCTGGAGGTGTGCAGGACTTTCACTATCTGCGGAGTGACAGATGATGCAATCCGCCTTCGCCTATTCCCGTTCTCATTGATCGGGAAGGCGAAACAATGGTTTTATGCAGAGCGAGATGCCATCAACACATGGATAAGTGCTCAAAGGCATTTCTCGCAAAGTTCTTCCCGGTGGCCAAAACCAATGCCCTCCGCGCAAGAATTTCGGGTTTCCAGCAGCAGAATGATGAGAGTATCCCGGAAGCATGGGAACACTTCCAGGAGTACATCACCGCGTGCCCGCATCATGGCATGCAGGGGTGGTTCTTGATTCAAACCTTCTACCACGGGCTCAAGCGTACCGCCCGTGAGCACTGTTGGGGGAATGGCCCAGCCCATGTAGGAGTTAATGGGCCTTTGTGTGAGCTCGAGGGGCTTCTTGTAAATATTGTATCCATCAGGGGCTCAGAAGAAAATAACCTAAAGGGGCTTGGGGGAAAATTGCCAACTACCCCATCCCTATATATAGGAGGGTCATTGTAATTGATGGGACAAGCATTGAATGGTGGAGAACTCCGAAGTAGTAAGTTACTGTTGTCTCCTTTACTTACTGCCTTGTAGTAGTAGAAGTAGAAGAGCTAGCTGCAATAGTAGTAGAGGTAGTAGTAGTGGTGGAAGAAGAAGTAGTCCTCCGAAGGGGCCCTTCGGTTCTTTACCCCTTCGGAGGAGAAGAGTACTGTGGTGTTGGTACCCCCTTCGGTCCCAACTTACACCAACAGTTTGGCGCCCACCTCGTGGAAGGATTCGTGACCACATGGTGAGGAAGAGGCAACCCTACACCAGCACATAAGGACGAAGGGCACTTCGTGGACGAAGGGCACCAGTGCACAACCTATGGCATAAGCTAAGTTTTCTCTTACTCATTTATTTTTTCTCAAAAGGAAGGCTTAATCCGAAGGAGAACTCGATACAAACATGGAGGCAGATGGTTATGATTTTAAGAGAGCCGAAAGCAAGCAACGCGTCTTCTCCATTAATTACATGACATGCAAGTGTTTAACATTATTATCTTCTTTTCTTGTATGTTCCAAGGGATTTCATTAGGAGACCCACCTATCTGCGTATTTCTCTGTCGGGCCGAAGACCCCTTCGGCGAGCTCAACCAGATTTTGTCATGATTGCACAAGATGACACTCAGGTCTCTCCCTCGTCATGGTGGCCGGCATATGGGCTCCTTCGTCGGCCCTCTCTCCCTCCGCAGTCACAAGCATCATGGGGTTGGCGGAATGCACTAGGTCGACTGCCCCCTTCGTGACCGAAGGCACCTTCGGAGGGAGGAGCAGCACCATCGTCATCCTTATACGACGGAGGGAGATAGGAGCCTCCAGTCTACACGTTCATGCAATTGCTCCATCTATTCAACAAGCTCCCAACTCCGGTCGCAATTGGGCCTTTCCGCCTTTCGTGAGTCGACGAAGCCCCCTTCGTGACGAATCGACGAAGCCGGAGGTCGAGCGAACTCCAGCCTCGCTCAGCAGACGAAGCACACATGGCCGTCTGGAGTTTCCAGCCTCGCACAGAATACCACGAGTCTGTGGGCCGTGGTCGACACCTCGACAGATACCGTCCTCCGCTCCGACGGCGTCGACGAGTATGTCGGCTGCCGCCCGCTCCCCACCGGCTGCACCGTCCAAGACACGAACAACGGCTACCTCAAGGCCACGCCGGTGTATCACGCAGAGTATGACGAGATGGCGGAACACCAGCAGCTGCTTGCGCGCTTCGTCCCCAGTCTCCACGGAACAAGCACCCCAAGTTGCTGCGTCAACATCGGCTCAGCTCGTGGGCTGCCCAGGCAACAAAGACCATTTTGGGGCTTAACACCTTCGGCCAATTCAAGGCACGTGAATTGACGAGGCCAATTCAAGGCATCAGGTACTTTTAAGACCCACAGGATGCCCAGGAAGCATATGCTGGCGTTACGTGCACCATCAGGCATTTTGTATTATTCGCTACGTTTTTGTATCTACTAACCTTTATAGATAAGTGACGAAGCACCTTTCGTATGAGATACCAAGCCAAGCTATTTAAGGGGACTCAGGGACATATCTTTTCACCCTTCGTAATTATAGTGAAATTTTTATCCTTCGAAATAATCTCGGTGGGATTTCACGGAACGAAATTACGCACTTCGGAATCATCTGATTGAATTTCTTGTACTTCGGAATCATCTCGGTGGGATTTCACGAGAAGGAAATTTTCACATGCGGAATCTCGGCGGGATTTCACGAGATTGATGTTTCACCTTCGGAATCATTTTCAGGGAATTCTCACCTTCGGAATCATCTCGTTGGATTTCTCGAAATTTGATATTTCACCCTTCGGAATCCATTGGGGCAATAATTTTTCCTTTTCACCTTCGGAATTGATTCCGATGTCGGATTTCATCCTTCGGAAACAGATTTTGAGATTCAGAGGAACTCTCTACACTGCAGCTATTCAGTCCAACTTAGCTCCGAAGCCCCCTTCGGTCTTTACTCTGAAGCACACTTCGGATTAATGCTGGGTCGCCGGAAATGAAGCCAGCTTTAGCTTAGCTTGTCCATGTCGGGCCGTTTCTTCTCACTTACCAAACTGGGCTTTGGCGAGTGCATTGCCGCTGGGCTGTCATGTACTCCGTATTTGGCATGCCCAGCTCACACCCCTTCGACTCCATTCGGGGGCTCCGCACACCATGTCAGTGCTCTCGGGCCACACGACTTTCTGATTTTCGTTTAGTGATTTCTAGGCTGAATTGTATAGCCTAGGGAGGCCCGCGGTGGCCCGGGCTGGGACGACGAAGCCCACTTAGCTGATCCCTTTCAGTCTGCGAAGCACATCAATATGCAACTTGAAAGGGCTCCAGTCTAAACTGCTTGCACTGTGCAGTAGCGTGTATGCATATCACGTTTTCAATAAGAGAGCATGTGTCATGCTCACGCCAAGATATATATGAGGCATCCGAAGGGATTTTCTAAATCAAATGCCTAAGGTATCATACCCCTTCGTCAACTACCGCCACCATGACGCAGAGCTTGGCTTTTTTTTAGCATATCTGATTAAGCTTTGGTCAAAGGATAAGTGCAGGAAAGAAAAATTGAATTTTTGTCTCTGTGTGCAATATAACCCTCGGCACCGAAGCACCCTTCGTCTATGTAGTGATGAGGTACCTGGATACATAGAGTTTTGGAAGCACTTGTTTGATGCTATGTATAATGTTGCGAAATTAGAACCAATGTGTAGTTATTAGCTTGATATCGTGCTCTTATTTGTGAAAATTTGGCTTCGGCACCGAAGGGTTGCACCACTGTCTTTTTGCTTTTAAGTATGTCAATAAATCTTTTTGATAAGTGAGCTAACTAGTTAGTACATCCTGGCATCAAGATTAGATTTTTCTATTTATTTATCTTTTATCAAGTAAAGTTAACACACGAAGGGGATGGTTCACTTTGCTGGTGCACACTTCGGTGGACTCATAGCTGGAGAATTTTTATTTATTTATTTTCTCTAGTATAACTTGCAGCAAGCTTACTCTCCAATATCATCATCTTATCTCATTGTTTATGGACTACTTGCTCACCCTTCATCTAGCAACCGAAGGGGCTTTATGCTGTTATTTCTGTATACAGTTTTATCACCGTCATGAGGTAGTGCTTGGTGTGGTCTATGTTTTGATTTAGGCTACTGATAACCTTTTTTCGGTGTAGTGACGAAGTACCCTTCGTCTCTGGTTTTAGCAGACTATTCCTTGGCTTTAAAGCTCGAGTACTTAGCATTAGTCAAAGGTTGATGTTTTTCGCAAAGGCGTTTTTCCTTGAAAGTTTCGTATTTTTTTTCGTTCGCACGTTTCCGAAGCAACAACCCCCCTCCATGGTGCGGGCGGTGTAGTCTTCGGTCTTTAACTTCGTGGGTAGGTAACGATGGCCCCCGAAGGCCTGAGGCGGCATCCAGGAGCCACCTGTCACCTAACATTTGTCATGGCGTCGATCTCGTTATGGCCGACGTATGCCTTCTACACGAAGGTTTTTCACTTTGCGACAATGTTTCATCAGGGTGTGCTGAGTAGCAGCACTTGATCGTAGTGTGCTATACTTCTTCTTCGCTGGTGAGTGAGGGGCTGTTATTCATGTTTCTTCCGGATTCGTTTTTGCCACTAACATGCAGGTGCCGTCAATCAATGTACGTACCTCATCGCCTCCATGAACTAACTCTATGTACGAAGTATTTATATCTCTTGAATGCAGGGCCAACTACCATATGTAAGTATCTTACCATCATCTCAGTCTTATTTTTGCATAATTGCTCCTTCTCTTGTACCCCCGTTCCATTTTTAGCGTGTACTCTAACCCTTCGTATTTCATATGCTCTCGCACCTTCATCTCAAATGTTCTAAGGGCCTTTTATTAGTTATACTTCGTACCCTGTTCACAATGATTTGTTGTATAGAGATATTATGTTTTGTGTGTGCACTTCGTCAGGACTATTGCAGGTTATAGCCTTTGAGTTATCGGTTTTCACCCCGAAGATAGTGACTCTATTATTGACTTGGGAATGGCTAGGCCATATCAGATGGTTTCAATGTCTATTGAAGTTCATCGAGTGATTGCTGGGATTTCCATATGGACTTCGGTATCATTGGATTTTCAGTCATCTCGTGGTTTCACCACACAAGTTGAGAATCTAATCAATAGATGTCTTTTGCATTATTTTGCCTAACCTTTTCATCCTAGCCTTCATCCAAGAGCATACTTTCGTACACACTTTTATACATATATACATGCATAACACGGAAGCGTGGAGCCGAGAGTGCTCACGTCGAAGGCCCGAGTGGGGTCAAGGGCTCTGTTTGCATGAGGCAAACGACCGGTCCCGTGATGACCGGAGTTGAACTTGCAAAGGCAAGTAGCTGGCTCCGTTATAGCTGAAGCATCGTTTGCATGAGGCAAATGACCGGTCCCTTGATGACTGGAGTTGAACTTGCAAAGGCAAGTAGCTGGCTCCGTTATAGCCGAAGTTTCGTTTGCAGGAAGCAAACGACCGGTCCCCGTAATGACCGAAGTTGAACTTGCAAAGGCAAGTATCTGGCTCCGTTATAGCCGAAGTTTCGTTTGCAGGAGGCAAACGACCGGTCCCGCAATAACCGAAGTTGAACTTGCAAAGTTAAGTATCTGGCTTCGTTATAGCCGAGGTTCCATTTGCAGGAAGCAAATGACCGGTCGTGTGATGACCGTAGTTGAGCTGAGACACACCGAAGGCTCGAGAGTGGCTTCGGATCTGAGACACCCCGAAGGCCCGAGAGTGGCTTCGGATTTGTTTGAGTGATGCAAATTGAGATAGATTGTTTCTTCTCTAAGAAGTTTTTGAGTTTGTTGAATAAAAATGATTCGCCTCGAATGGAGTGTTGAACAGGAAAGCATGGATTTCGTCTATATTGTCTACTTTGTCACCGACAGGTTTAGCTCGACAAATATCTAGCACGAGGGGCTTCCTCGAGTACTTCATCAACGTTATTCGACTACCTCACCAACTTCACCACCACTTCGTCGTCGACATGGTTCGGCACGAGGGGGCTTCCCCAACTACCTCTTCATCGACATGTGTTCGGCTCGAGGGGCTTCGTCGTCTACTTCGTCGACATCGACTTTCAGCTTCGTCTTCGGCGTCTACTTCACCGACGTCGACAGGACTCCGGCTCGCGGGGCTTTGTCGTCTACTTCGTCGACATCGACTTTCAGCTTTGTCTTCGGCGTCTACTTCACCGACATTGACAGGACTCCGGCTCGAGGGGCTTCGTCATCTACCTTGTCGACATCGATTTACGACTTCATCTTCGTCGCCTGCCTCACTGATGACGACAGGACTCTGGCTTGAGGGGCTTCGTCGTCTACCTCGTCGACATCGACTTTCGACTTCGTCTTCATCGTCTACTTCACCGACGTCGACTCTGACTTCACTTTTTCAACACGTACTTCGTCGCACGCAGTGTACGGCGCCAGGGCCTTCGTCACAATCATCGGACAAGAGGGGCTATGGTGGCATCGGGATGAGCGACGTCTCCCCGAAGCATGAAGTCTTGCCCGGTGATCGTGATCGAAGGCAAGACCGAAGCAGATGAAGGAGAAGCATCGAGGATAAAGGCCATATTAGTAACAACAACGAAGCCGACGTCATCACCGAAGGCACCCTTCACCGTCGAAACAAGACCGAAGACGAACATTAGTCAGGCTGGCTGGTAACTTCGCGTGCATGTAAGTCCGCAAGGCGTACGTGCTCTTTTCTCCACTCCGGTTTTTCCCACTGGGTTTTTTGGAATGGAGTTTTTAGTGAGGCGTACGGGCGGAGGGCCTTGAGGGTGTTCCTCGGGGCCGAAGGTGCAGGTAGGTCTGGGCCAATCCATATGTATTCAGCTACTCTGCTTTGTTGTGCCAGCCAAACCGAAGTAGCTGAGGGGCTACTGTTGGGGGAATGGCCCAGCCCATGTAGGAGCTAATGGGCCTTTGTGTGAGCTCGAGGGGCTTCTTGTAAATATTGTATCCATCAGGGGCTCGGAAGAATATAACCTAAAGGGGCTTGGGGGAAAATTGCCAACTACCCCATCCCTATATATAGGAGGGTCATTGTAATTGATGGGACAAGCATTGAATGGTGGAGAACTCCGAAGTAGTAAGTTACTGTTGTCTCCTTTACTTACTGCCTTGTAGTAGTAGAAGTAGAAGAGCTAGCAGCAATAGTAGTAGAGGTAGTAGTAGTGGTGGAAGAAGAAGTAGTCCTCCGAAGGGGCCCTTCGGTTCTTTGCCCCTTCGGAGGAGAAGAGTACTGTGGTGTTGGTACCCCCTTCGGTCCCAACTTACACCAACAAGCACCTAGATGCAGCCGCTGGAGGAGCCTTCTTCTCGTTACAAGTACCCGCCTCCAAGGAATTGATTGAGAAGATGGTGGCAAATCAAGGTTGGGATGGAGATCGTCTCCAACCCCGTAGGCGCGGTGTACACCAAGTGGATGGAATTGACATGCTCACCGCTAAGATGGACCTCCTCATGAAGAAATTGAAGACATCAAGCAATATGGAGACCGCCAAGATTATGGATGCTCGCATGACGTGTGAGGTTTGCGGTAATGTGGGTCATTCGGGAAATGATTGTCCCGAGACAAGGGAAGAAGCCAGCTTCATCAACAATGGCAACAACAACGGGTTCCGCAACAACAACTACAACAATCAAGGGTGGAACTCGAGGCCCAACTTCCCATTCAATAATCAAAATGGAGGTAACTATTCTAACAATTTCAATAATCAGCCCTCCATTAAAGATCTTGTCTTTGGCCAAGCTAGAATTAATGAAAATTTATACAAGAACCTAGCCGCCAAAGATAAAGTTCTTGAAAATTTAAATTCCACAATAGAATCCTTCACCACTGCTATGAAGAATCAGCTAAGCTTTAATAAAATGATAGAAACTCAACTTGCTCAGCTTGCTGCTTCTTTACCTTTTTCTGAGTCGGGTGGAATCCCAGGGCAACCCGAGCCTACCCGAGAGAATGTTAGCATTGTATCCACCAGATGGGGTAAGCCATCTAGGAGGGTGTATGCACCTAACCATGTAGGGAAGCTCATACATCAAATCCAAGACCCATGGGAGGAATCAGCAGTCTTGCACAGGAAAGACAATGGATACCCGGCTATCATATGCACGATCTACTATCAAAAGATCAAGAATGCTCTTTGTGACCTTGGTGCGAGTGTCAACCTCATGTCCAAGGCCATGTTTGAGGAGTTAGGATATCCTGCTCTCTCTCTCTCCGACAATGATGACAGTCCAACTTGCCGACCCATCGATTAAATATCTAGAGGGCATAGTGGAAAATCTCTTGGTGAATGCCAAAGGCTCATATGTCTCTACGGATTTCGTGGTCCTCGACACACAAGAAGAAATGCCGCTTATTCTTGGGCGACCATTCCTAAGAGATGCCAATGCAAGGATTAATGTCGGAGTCGGAAGGATTCAATTCCGCATAGGGCAAAGAAACATGACATTCACATTCCAAGCACAGGAAGAGCAATGTTACCTAGTGCAAGAAGAGGAATCTAGGGAGTGGAGGAAACCACGACCTTAATACAAGAAAGAGAAGGTAGCCCCGACCAAGCCCAAAGTGGATAGCCTCATGGCCACGATGAGAAAGCATTGGGAGCAAGACAAAGCATTCAAAGGGCGCCACCAAACAAGGAAGCCCAAGGCAATCAACAAGGTTAAGGGGAAAAGAAGACGGAAACCAAAAACACCCCCGCTAAAGCCTCACCGACTTCAGCGCCACCGAAGAAAATAAAGAAGGTGTGGCATGTGAAGGGAGCATCGTCCGAGTCTTCCACTCCGGGACCGGATGAATCCAAGAACAATTGAGTAATCGGAGGAGTCCCGCACACGGACTCTAAACCATGAGCCCTCACCGAGAGGTAAACCGGTATTTATCTCATATTTCCCTTCTAACATTTTATTTTGTGCATCAAGCATATTTAAATTTCAAATTTGATTTCACCATTGCATTAGTAAGTAAACAAGACATAGAAAAATAGTTTTGGAGATTTTTGGTGATACGGCCGAACCTAGAGGTACGGCCGTACCTCCCCTCGACAAAATGTTTGTGCAGGATGGTTGCAAGAGGGGACACGAGTGCTTGGAACAAATATAGTAGGGCCGGCCGAACCTAGTGGTACGGCCGTACCTACGATTTTCCACAAATCCATCAAGTCAACCACTACAAGCTTCCAAGTGCTCAACTCATCACCAAAATGAAGACACGCCAACCAGGTAGCCAAAAATTAGCTTGGGGGAGACCCCATTTTCAATCAAGGGAGGTATGTCCATCCAAACCAATTTTCAACATCTTGTTTATCACTTTTGAATAAAAGAAAAACAACAAAAATATTTGCTTCAACCATGTGCTTGAAATTTTGTCTATATCCTCACTTTGGAAATGATGAATAGTTGCTATGTTAAAACCTTGCAAGAACCAAGTGTACAACCTTGTGCTCCATGAGCATTTGAATTTGTTGGTATATTTTGAGACAAGAGCCTGAAATAAAACTTTGTGGGAAGCAAATGCTTATGACCAAACTTAGGGTGTTGACTAGTATGATATGGTAAGGTAATGTTGATCTTGCTCTATCTCATAGTATGGTGAAAATCTCGGATGATTTCTTTTGAAAATAAAACAAGACAGGTTCCTCAATGGTCATATCACCTACCAAAGCTATATGTCGATATCAAAGTATAAACCTTCTACATATGCTTGCTTGTGACCCATTGAGTTTTGCCAAATTATTGTGACCCTTGGTAGAATCTTTTCATGCTTCCATGATCGAGATCACGTACACCCACATATACAAGCTAACTTCCACACCGGGAGTTACGCAAAACATGCCATCCACCTACCAAAAATAAATACTCCAAAGTTCCAAAGGGATTTCTCTTCTTGTATTCTTGCAAAAGGAGAGAGGGGTCATCAAAAGAAAAAAAAGTATATGCTCAAGAAGCATAGAAAAAAATATGTGCTCCAATCAAAGAGTATAGAAGAAGAAAAAAAGAGAATAAAGCATGACCCCCCCTCCAAAATAAAAGCAAGAGGAGAATCTCAAAGCAAGGAGTACTTAGAAAAACAAACAAAAATATTCCACACACTTGCACATCTCGATCAAGTTGCATGACTAGTTTCTTCTTGGATCCGGTCTTTGGCTCAACAACATCATGTGGCACAAGTGAGTCTCATGCTTATCCTACCCAAAGCTCCACATACAAGCCATAGAGTAGGAAGTTGAGGCTCGCTCAAAAGCCTTTGGTGAGGAAACAAATACCACTTGAGCGATCGAGGGAACCATCCGAGGAACCTTGTCTTTCTTTGAAAAATTTTCAAAAACTCTGAGATAGGATCCAGAAAAGAAGAAGAGTGAGAGATGCAAAGTCAAAGACCATTCAACTCTTCAACCTCCGAAGGCAAGGTGGAAAGCTACAAGCCCCACGGGTAAGATAAGGCTAAGTTTCTCTTGTACCAATCTTTTCAAATAGCAAGAAGAGCATGAGTTTGTGCATAGGGACTTACCGAGTGGTAACATCATACAACTCCTGATCCGCCGAGGCCAAGTCTAGGCTTTGCTCGAGGACGAGCAAACGTTTAGCTTGGGGGAGTTTGTTGACGGTCCTTACAACAAAAATTCGACCGTCAAAACCACGAGTTCGAGAGGAATATATGGCAAGTTTCATGCACATTTTTTGTACTAATAAAGTTCCACGAGTTGCGTTGTGATTTTCATAGGCAGGTACACATTTTGGGAAAATTTGGAACCAACACACCACACGTGCTAGGCACGGCCGAACCACCAGGCACGGCCGGCCCTGCAGGTGCGGCCGGCCCTACCCTGTGGCGTGTCCCTAGTCCTAAGCACCGCCTCTCCCTCAAGCACAACTTGGACGAACGAGATTCACTAAGGAAACGTCGGTTTGATCAAATGGTGGAGGCTAGGATCACTTGGATCAATGGGTCCACTTATCCGGTCACTTAACCGCCACAACCGTCATTCAGAGGCGATCCTAGGCGTCCCTGAGCATAGTCGGTGCATCACACGACACAGAGGTGGGCCAAACGCACCTAGAGGGCCGGCCGCACCTATCCATTCGCGTGTCGGGCGAAACCGACCCAAGGAGCCGACCTACAACCGCCTCAGGAGCAGTGATCAGGGGCGTCCAAGGCGAGAGGTGGCACATCCTAGGGCCGGCCGCACCTGGTGAGCCGACCGCACCTGGCATGTGGCCCCCCTACGCTCCACCGACCTTCCTTGCCTATAAAAGCCACCTCCCACTCGCTGGATCAGACACAAAACGCAGGAGCATCTCCATTTCCCTCTTTTGTTCACTTAGAGTAGGATTAGTGTAGCTTGGGAGTTAGAGTCGAGTCGAGCTAGTCTCGGGGTTCTGGAGGAGTCTTCTTCAGAGTTCCGGTACTACTCTTGTATCCTTTCTTTGTTTAGACTCAAGTACAATTCAAGTTATCTTTCTATCTTACCTTTCGAGTCAATTACATTCAGCTTTTACTTTGCTCTAGAAGCTTTATTCTTGGTTTAGACTAAAGTTAGTTTAATCATGGTTAGCATAGCTCTCTTGAACACTATAGTGTTGTGGTCGTTCTTCGCTTGATCTCCGGTGTTTCACGGGAGAGAGAGACCTTCCTTCGTGATATCCGGGGAAAGGTTCTTTGGTTCGTTGTGAGCGCGGTGCTCAGAGCTTACCTTAGTCTTAGATTGGTGTCCCGTTCAATGGAATAGTTGTGGTACCCTAAGGAGGTGACAGCTCCGGACGGGCTTTGTAGTCCACCACGTTAGTTCGGGCTGGTAGGATTCAGCTCGTCGTCGTTCTCCCTTCTCATCCCAGTCTGAGAGCGCGGCTTTGCATGCCCCTGCAGCACTAGAAGAGCTTGTCGAGTTTAGCTTGCCTTGGTTATCCTGTGCTTTAGTTCTTTGCCTAGAGTTGACAAGAATAGATAGATCGTGTTAGGATCCTTTCTCGTCTCGTTGTCCTCCCAGCTCGCTAGATCCTCTCTAGTCCTTTATCAAGATCTCCATGTGTGTGTCAAGTTATCCCCGAATATCTTTATTCGTTACCCCCGCTATAGCTCTTTACCGAGTCTTGTTTCTCTCCACCGTTTATTCGATCATCTTTGCCGTAGTGCCTCCCTTTGGAAAATATAAATACGATAACCCGAATACCATCGGGTGAAATGCTACAACGGTAATCCGTGCGCTTGCGGACCTTTCTGTGATCGTGTGTTTTACCAAAGACGTTTCCTAGCCCCGTTACTAGGAGTGTAAACCCGGTAGCGACACTTGTGAGTGCCTCAAGCATTCCTGGCACCGTCACCGTAAGTGTAAACTTAGTAGTGAGGCTAAGGAGCGTCAACACAGACCACACGGGGAGACCGGTCACTGCCACCGGTTAGACCGGTCCAAGCCGGATCACCCGGACTAGACCGCCAGATCACCCGACACTGTCCAGAGGCACACTGGGTCACCCTGGACCCCAAGCCGGATCACCCGAGCATGACTTGATGATTTCCACAGAACAGCTCTACACCGGTCAGACCGGTACAACACACCGGTCAGACCGGTCCAAGCCTGGAAAACCCAAATCTAAGAAACCAACCTCCCGAGCTCCAAACAGCACCAAACCTGAAGCAGCAGCAAGCCAAGAAACTAGGGAACACACCAAGACATTCACTCGAGCCAAAACCCAATAGGGGCTGCACCGGTTAGACCGGCAGACAGCACCGGTCAGACCGGTCAGGGCCTGGGCGCTCGGGATGAACAGCAAGCCGTGGGTCAACTCCCCCAAGTCCACTTCCTGATCTCCTGATTCACTCCACAGATTCGCACAAGACTTTGGGGACACTAAGAGTACCTCATGGGCGTCCCATAGCTACAATTTCGTCCACCAAAACTTGTTGAATCAAGAGGAATCGAAGGGTTTCCACTAAGAACACCACTTTTCGGAAACCTAAGAAAACCCCAAAATCAAGCACCTTTACTCACGGATTTGAGAGGAGGATCACAAGGAAAAGAACCATGAAGGGTTCATGCATACATCCCCAACAAAATCCCAAAGAGAAAGGCCTCAAAACCACCACAAGAAAATCACCAAGAAAAGGCTCTGAAAATCACAAAAAATGGAAAACGGGAGAAACAACACAAGGCCATAAGGAACCACGCCGAATCATCTATACATACCATGAACGTTCATACAAGTCTAGATTGCCACCCGATCATCCATCCCTCTCTAAGGATCTCACCATGAAGCTCTCAAGCTAGTCCTAAAAATCCTAAGGAAAATAGGAAGGGAAAATAGTAAAAGGAAATGAGCTAGGGTTCCAAGAGATGGCTGCCATCCTCTCACCACTTGGGTTTTATGGAGGCAACTGTGGGCATTTCTTAACGTCGATGCTAAGTTATGAGTTCCTAGCAACGATGCCAGAAATGACCAAATGGTAATCGTAACGATTACAAGAGTCCACAAGCGAATGGAAGTACCATTGTAGCATTTCCCCAAAGGAGTATTCCAAAGGGTATCGAATCCAAGGAAGGCTGGGCGGATTAACAAGTTCAACACTATTGCAAGGAGTATAAATCATAGACGGGAACGAACCAGACACTCGAACACAGGGGTAAGATATGATAGATAGATGGTAGTGCGAACACACAAACACACTCTCTCTAAAGGTCCTAGGCTTAGGAGGCAACATACGAGTTAGTTCTAGGTTCTAAGGTACTAAGCACACAAAGTTAGTCAGACGAGTTAGATACACACTAGCATGGCATGATTGTTGGCTCAAGCACCTAGGTACAAACGGGGAGCTAACCTCCCGCGTCGCTTACGCACGACTCCGGTTGTTAGAGTTTAGACTCCTACAGCGTATCCGAACGTGGGGGATTCCAGGAGGGTCCAACGGCTGTCACCACCGCGGCCTACCCCGAGACAAACCGTGGGATACACTCATAAGCAACGTAGCTACGCAACCCAAGCACCACGCTTATGTTGTTAGCAGGACTCTGACCGGCCCGGGCTATTGTGACCCAGGTCAGAGCCGCCAGAAAAACCGGCCAATTACACCGAGTACCGTAGCTTGAGCACGAACTTCATGCAACACTAACACGGGATCTAACTAGATCAAACTAGGCTAAGTACACAAACGGATTTGTTCTTTCCTATGTCTATTCAACAAGATCAAAGGGTCGTGTTCGCGAAGAACACGAGTCTCTAACTTATGAACAAATACCGAAAACATGTATAGATCACTCGTCAACTGGATCGAAAGGCCTTGTTCATCAAGAACAGGAGCCTCTAAATGACGAATGAGGGAAGAACACATGAACAAATCACCCATGTATACAAGCACAACTTTATATGAAATAGCTGAATAACTGAAGTAGATCAAAGTTATACAATAAAATAAAGATACAAGAGAACTCATACCTAGATCACAAAGTAGACTTGGAACCTGAAGTAGAACTACTCTAGCCTACCTCCTAGCCTTAGAAACCAAAAGTGAGAGAGGAGGAGTAAGTTGTGTTGGTAAGAAATGAACCCCCTCCCCTTCTATTTATAGGCTAGAGCACCGGCGCAATGAGTGAAACACCCCGGGGATGGCATCTAGGACCAATGGACAAGCACCACGTGGAGGCCCTAGATCAGCCGACCCAAGGTCGGTTCGGCCGATCCTAGGGTCGGCCGACCCCAGGTGGGCCCCACTCAGGGTGTGCTTCCTCGAGGTGGCTGTCCTGTGGGCCCTTAAGTCGGTCCCCGGTGTACACGTGCTCTTGAGGCAGTTTAGGCGCTCTGGTGGGCCCATGGATCCATGTGAAGTCCACGTGTCACGCTCTGATTCATCGGGGCTTGCCTCTCTTGGATTGGTGACATGGCATGCATGCATGGCACCTGAGGTGGCTTAGCTTGCATGCATGGCACCTGAGGTGGCAGCCACTCCTTGAGGTGACGTGGCATGAATCAAAGAAGGTGAGTTTGCCACTTCTTTTATATTTATTTTCCTACAATCACATAATCTCCAAGGACAAGTGGAACTACATTATTCTTAACTAAAATGCATGTAAGAAATGCCTCTTGCTCCTTTATTCATGAGTAGATTGACGGCTAAAGTAAGCAATTAACAACCGTCAACAACTCCCCTAAGCTAGCCTCTTGCTCGTCCCGAGCAAGACACTTAGGACTTAGGTTGGTTGATCAGGAGTTGCTACGATGTTGTATTCCTAGTTTATGACAAGCATATGACTAGGTACTCTATCAAGGATTGAATAAGCTGGCATTGATCTTACCTTATGCTTGATTGATATGGGGCTTGTAGCTTCACCTACCTTAGGCGGTTGAAAGATAGAATGGTTGTATAGAAATTACTAATCACAAGTGCCTTGATCAGTCGTCAATCCAGAGGTTTTGCAAATTTTCAGAAAGAAATCAAAGTTCCTCGAATGATACTCTCGGATCGCTTAGTGTGTATGATTCCTCACCAAGGCATTGATTTGCCTTCTTTCTCCACCTACTCCTAATAAGCTAATATGTGGAGTTGTAGGTAGGGAAAACATGTGGCATACCTGCTTCTCATGTATTGTCGAGTCGAAAACCGAATCCTTGGGAGCAACAAGTCATACAACCTGATCAAGATGTGCATGTATGTGTATATGGTGGATGGATGAAGAACTCCTTTTTGTATATGATTCTCTCTTCTCCTTTGGAATTTTTGAGACTTGGGCTATGTCTCTTTATTCTTTCTCTCTCTTTTTTTCATGCTCTTGAGCATGTGCTCTCTTCTTTTTTTTCATATAGCCCATAGTTGGAGAGAAAGTAATCATGAAACAATGCGCGGAGCTTTATTTGTGGAATGGATGAGGGATGGATGAAATGATGGGTGCTAACTTCCGGTGTAGAAGTTTTGCATATAGTGGCTGTGTACATGATCTTGATCATGGGAGCATGACAAGTTTCTCGCCGAGGGTCGCAACAATTCGACAAGACTCAATGAAGAAAATAAGTAGCATATGTGGAGGCTAACAAAAGCTAGGATCTACATATGGCTTTGGATAGGAATTTCTCATCATTGAGGAACTTATCATTTTATCCTTTTTCAAAAGAAAACTCTGGATATCAAACATCACTTAGCACCAACTCATAGCAACCCTATTATATCATATCATACCTCACAACAACCTAGGCAAAGGTCATATGCTTTTTGCTACCCACAAGTTTCAAGCTAAGGTTTGATCATACAAGCCTACAAACTCAAAACTAAGATAGGGTACTAAGCTGTAGCAAGGCATACAAAAGGAATAAACAGAGCAACTATTCATCATTTCAACCATAAAGAACAGAAAGCATTCTTACCGCGCATAAGAAAGCAAACTAATTTAAGAAAGCAAATAAATATTTTTATTCATTTTAATTTTGCGGATTTTTATGTGTTTTTAGCCTATGAGATTCTGAAAATAAAGATACAAGTTACCTCAGAGTGGGGGTCCTCCCCCAAGCTAGCTTCAGGCTCACTACTGTGGAGGGGGAAATCCCATCCAGCGGTAGTAAGCCCTCTGCTCCTCCAGCTGCTGCTGTGCCAGCTCAATGGCGTGAAGTCTCTTGCCAGACATCTGCTGCCAGTCCCGGGTGGACTCGATGTGCTGGTGCACAGTCTCCTCCATGTCATCGACTCTGATGTTGAGCTCGCTCATCTGCTGAGTGAGGGTGGCCCCACGAGATGACGAGCGCAATCCAGACGACGAGGATGTCGCATCTCCGTAGGTAGTACCGGCACGGACAGCCCACTCGCCACTGCCCGCGCTAGCCCAAGCTGAGCTACTCGCACCCTGCTAGTACATGGGTTGCTCCCAACCGGGAGCATATCCGGGAGTAACCCCAAGCATGTACTTGGTAAAGGTCAATGTACCGGACGGTGGTGTGGTAGGCTGAGGCTGAGGTGATAGCTGCGGGTATGGCTGTGGTGGCGGCTGTTGTGCTCCGGCTGCTCTCCTCAATGCACTCCTAGTTACCCTGTCACCAGAGACACTAAAAAACGAGGTTCCTCGAGAGGAACGGTCAGTGGCCCCTGGCCGTACAACCTGAAATCCAGGTTAGGTAACTGGATCTGGTTTGTATGGCCCGAGTAAAACAAAACCAAAGAATCATCAGGACCCTTCTTAAGAATATGCCCCTGAGTCAAATAAGCCTCGTCAATCTCAGTCCAGGGGTTAGCAATGGAGGGCATGTTGGGCCCTTGCGTAATCCCAAGATTTGTGACTATGCGAGAAATCAGAGACGTACACTCGATAGAACCCGTCATCTTAAAATTCATTAACCACTGCCGAATCATAGCTTGCACAGGGGAGATCTTGATTCGTTTGACTGCGGCATGTAAGATCATCATCTCGTCAGTGCGCACGGGTCGTACGTCATCTCTCAGAAAGAGAGTGACAGCGAGCCACTTGTGCCACAGTCGGAGAGTGGGATGCAAGATATCGTTGCACCTCGGTATTAACTTGCCGCGAACAGGCCGACCAGAGATCTCTTCCCAAAAACTCTCACGATTAAAACCAGCGCAAGCTTGCTCAAGAGAAATAGCGCAGCGATGATGAAAATCGAGGGTGCGACTAAGATCCTTCCATGAAACTCGATACAGAACTCCATGAAATCGAAATGAAATACCGGACGCATCCTCTTGAAGAGTGCAAAGGAACTGGATGGTGGTAGGTCTAGAACCATCCTACTGAACTGGGACAAAATCCTCCCATCCTAGAGCTTTCCAAATGGAATTGAACTCGGAGTCCATACCTGTTTTCTCGAGAAGGTCCCGGTCGAACTCCTTGGTGTTGGCAAAGACTCGGTCCTTAATGAGAGCGTAGGCTTGTTTCTTGCGATCACTCCTCAAGTCGATGAAGGCGGAGTCGACAGTGTACACTTCTTCGACTTGTGGAGTGGGTAGCTCTTCCTCTCCTTCCTCTTCACAGTCGGTTGACATTGGGCTTGGTGCAGTTTCGGAATGACGAGACGAGCTCCCCCCGTCACGTGAACGGCGTGAGCGAGTCATCTTCCGGAGTGCGCCGGAGGCCCAACTCATCTTGCACAACAATCGGACAACACGAGCAACTCGGTGATGGGTTAGTGAAACCAAATGAAATCCTTACCGAGTTTGCTCCACCAATGATCAATACTTTAGCAGCACCTGGAGAGAATACTTGGCACCTCAATCTCGAGCGAGAAATCCACGAAAACCAGAGAGCAAGAACAAGAGAGGGAGAGAGTGTTGCAATGGGTGAAGACACCCCTCAAACCCCCTGGTATTTATAGACAATGAAGCCAGGCACCGAGACATGGGCCGTGTGCAACGGCTAGGAGCCGTTGGAGGAAGGGGGGCCGAGGTAGCTGTTAGGCCAGGTCGGCCGACCTGTGGGGTCGGCCGAACCCACCTCAGGTCCGCCCGCCTCCTGATTTTTGCAACGGCTCTCTAATGGTCACATGGGGGCCTGCCTAGGTGTCCCAGTCCAAATTTGCCTGGAAACTTGCTCAAATGAATTTTTAGGGATTTTCCAACTCAAAATTGTATTTTCAGAATTTTTATTTGAAAAAAAGGAAATTAGCTAGAAAAACTCTAGCATGCAGATGCAAGGATGGAAAATTCAAATATGCATTGGAAAAATTAAATTAAATTAAATTTTGAAAAGGGAAATATGAGATAACTCACCAATTTTACCTTTTGGCGAAAGGACTCATCTTTTTAAGTTTGAGAGCGGGACTTTTCTTGGTGATCAGTTCCACTCGTCACCCCACTCCCGAGAAGTAGAGGGGTGTGATCTCTGTACCTCCCGCCACACCTTCTGTGTTTTCCTTGATTTTCTTAGTGCGGTCGGAGGTCGCACGAGCTGGGGTTGTGGCTCCGTCCATCCCCAAGTTTGCTCGTCATTTCCTTGCACTGAATAGCATTGCTCTTCTGTTGGTCGAAATCGGAACATCAAGTTCGTCTTCCCAATGTGGAAACGAATGGTCCCATTTTCCACATTGATCCTTGCCCGAGCGTCACTTAGGAACAGCCTCCCAAGAATGAGTGGTATCTCCGCATCATCTTGCATATCAAGGACCACGAAATCCGCGAAGATGCAAGAACCCTGGACAAATACCAGTAGACTCTCCACAATCCCCTCCGTATACCGGATCGAAGCATCAGCAAGTTGAACTGTCCTCGAGATTGGAGTAAGAGCAGGATATCCCAATCTTTCAAACATAGCCTTGGACATGAGGTTGACACTCGCGCCACGATCACAGAGAGCATTCTTGATTTCTGGTAGAATATAGTGCAAGTAATAGCCAGATAACCAGGGTCTCTCCTGTGCACAATTGTTGAAGATTCCCATGGATCAAGAACCTGCTGTATGGGTCTCCCTGCATAGTCAGCAGCTCGTGCACTCCCAGATGGCTTACCCCATCTGGTGGACACTGCACAAACATTCTCACAAGAAGATATGGATTGCCCCGGAATCTTCCCGTCTTCAGCAGAAGAAACCAAAGCAGCTAACTGAGCCAACTGGGTTTCTATCATTTTGTTAAAGCTCAGCTGGTTCTTAAGAGCAGAAGAAAGGCTATCAATTTTAATGTTAAGGCTTTCCAAAGCCTTATCATAGGCAGCTGTTTTCTTGTTAAAACCATCATTAATCTTAGCTTGCCCGAAAACCAGATCTTTCAGGGAAGGTTGGTTTGGATTGTAAGAATTACCTTGGTTACCTCCCTGATAATAAGGGCGTGATTGATTCCACGTTTGGCCTCCTTGTGGATGATAACCATTTTTGTTGCCGTTCATATACATCACGTCCTCCTGGGTAACAGGGCAGTTATTCCCTGAATACCCAGTGTCACCACAGACTTCGCAGGTCATGCGAGCATCCATAGCTTGAGTAGAGATGGCCATGGCAGCCTTCTCGCTGGTCAGAGCATCCATTCTCTTCATGAGTAGGTCCATCTTGGTGTGAAGCATATCCGCTTCCTTGATGGTATGTGTACCCCTCTGACGTGGCTGGAGTTGATCATCACTCCACCCTTGGTTGGAGACCATCTTCTCAATAACTTTAGTAGCTTCAGCGATAGTGAGAGAGAAGAAAGCCCCTCCAGCAGCAGCATCAATGTGGCCCCGGGCTATCGTAGTCAGCCCATTGTAGAAACTCTGAAGAATAAGCCAGTTGTCCATCCCATGATGGGGACAAGCCAGGATGTACTCCTGAAGCCTTTCCCAAGCTTCTGGAATGGTCTCATTTGCTGCCTGTTGAAAGCTTGAAATTCTCCCCTAGAGAGCATTTGTCCTGCCGAACGGAAAGAACTTCGCGAGGAACGCTGCTGAGCACTTCGCCCAGGTGTCAATATCTGCACGGTTTGCATAGAACCACTGCTTCACCTTTCCCAGAAGTGAGAATGGGAACAGTCGCAGACGAATGGCATCTTGCTCCACTCCTCGTATAGTGAAGGTACTGCACAGCTCCATGAACTGTTGCAAGTGGGTGCTTGCGTCTTCATTAGGCTTACCACAGAATGGGCTAGCCTGTACCATCGTAATGAGGCTGGTCTTGATCTCGAAGTTTCCGTTCCCAGTGTTGATCTCGGGGCCAGTAGGCACCTGATCAGCAGAGGGAGCAGAGTACTCGCGAAGAGTTTTCTCTTGATTGGCCATAGGAGTTGATGTAGACGGCACACAAGCAGCTGGGTCGACTTCCGTACGTACACACTGGGGAGAACCGAAATGAGTTCTAGCTCTCCTCACGAGTGACTCAGGATCTTCAGTGAAATTCGGCGGTAAGTTGAAACCAGTCATACACTACCTGTCTTCATCATCGATAGACAAAGAAGACAATCAAAGTTAGCCTGCATTGAGAACTGTTTTATTCCTGTCATGATTATAAACATTGCAAAGTGTTGACATGTTATCCTTAGCCTTCCCCGGAAATGGTGCCAGAAATGCTTGTTGCCATTTCTTAACGTCGATGCTAAGTTATGAGTTCTTAGCAAGCGCACGGAAGTACCATTGTAGCATTTCCCCAAAGGAGTATTCCAAAGGGTATCGAATCCAAGGAAGGCTGGGCGGATTAACAAGTTCAACACTATTGCAAGGAGTATAAATCATAGACGGGAACGAACCAGACACTCGAACATAGGGGTAAGATATGATAGATAGATGGTAGTGCGAACACACAAACACTCTCTCTCGAAAGGTCCTAGGCTTAGGAGGCAACATACGAGTTAGTTCTAGGTTCTAAGGTACTAAGCACACAAAGTTAGTCAGACGAGTTAGATACACACTAGCATGGCATGATTGCTGGCTCAAGCACCCAAGTACAAACGGGGAGCTAACCTCCCCCGTCGCTTATGCACGACTCCGGTTGTTAGAGTTTAGACTCCTACAGCGTATCCGAACGTGGGGGATTCCAGAAGGGTCCAACGGCTATCACCACCGCGGCCTAGCCCAAGACAAACTGTGGGATACACTCATAAGCAATGTAATTACGCAACCCAAGCACCACGCTTACGTTGTTAGCAGGACTTTGACCGACCCGGGCTATTGTGACCTAGGTCAGAGCCGCCAGATAAACCGGCCAATTACACCGAGTACCGTAGCTTGAGCATGAACTTCATGCAACACTAACACGGGATCTAACTAGATCAAACTAGGCTAAGTACACAAACGGATTTGTGCTTTCCTATGTCTATACAACAAGATCAAAGGGTCGTGTTCGCGAAGAACACGAGCCTCTAACTTATGAACAAACACCGAAAACATGTATAGATCACTCGTCAACTGGATCGAAAGGCCTTGTTCATCAAGAATAGGAGCCTCTAAATGACGAACGAGCAAAGAACACATGAACAAATCACCCATGTATACAAGCACAACTTTATATGAAATAGCTGAATAACTGAAGTAGATCAAAGTCATACAATAAAATAAAGATACAAGAGAACTCATACCTTGATCCCAAAGTAGACTTTGAACTTGAAGTAGAACTACTCTAGCCTACCTCCTAGCCTTAGAAACCAAAAAGTGAGAGAGGAGGAGTAAGTTGTGTTGGTAAGAAATGAACCCCCTCCCCTTCTATTTATAGGCCAGAGCACCGGCACAAGGAGTGAAACACCCCGGGGATGGGATCTAGGACCAATGGACAAGCACTACGTGGAGGCCCTGGATCAGCCGACCCAAGGTCGGTTCGGCCGATTCTGGGGTCGGCCGACCCCAGGTGGACCCCACTCGGGGTGTGCTTCCTCGGGGTGACTGTCCTGTGGGCCCTTAAGTCGGTCCCCGGTGTACACGTGCTCTTGAGGCGGTTTAGGCGCTCTGGTGGGCCCATGGATCCATGTGAAGTCCACGTGTCATGCTCTGATTCGTTGGGGCTTGCCTCTCTTGGATTGGTGACGTGGCATGCATGCATGGCACCTGAGGTGGCTTAGCTTGCATGCATGGCACCTGAGGTGGCAGCCACTCCCTAAGGTGACGTGGCATGAATCAAAGAAGGTGAGTTTGCCACTTCTTTTATGCTTATTTTCCTGCAATCACATAATCTCCAAGGAAAAGTGGAACCACATTATTCTTAACTAAAATGCATGTAAGAAATGCCTCTTGCTCCTTTATTCATGAGTAAATTGACGGCTAAAGTAAGCACTTAACAGCCGTCAACAACAACCGAAAGACGAAACTACCCCTAAGACATAAAACTAAGATACATACCCCTATGGGGCAATTTGGGAATCTTTGTCGTAGCACCATCGGACGGATGCCCGGCGATCGCAAACTTGCTTAGCCTCGACGCAAGCCTTGCGATCCCGACGCGTGTCCTCCGCTTCGAAGTCTCTGGAAGGCGTCATCGTACACGGGTCAGACCGCCCTGATGCTGTTGCTCTTCGGTCTTCGGTCTTGGCTTTGTGGATCAACCAAGGAAACCAGTGGTTTTGTGGTGAACCACTAGAAACCCCGCAGACTTGGTGTAGCCTCCCGCCAATCTCCACTCATGACTTGGCCCCCACGTAGTCCCGGCTCGACCTTGGTTTTGAGGCTCAACGAAGGAACCGTTCATGACTTCGTCTTGCTGTTCTTGCCACCATGCGGCCCGCACTTGACCCCGCTGGCCACCGGGTCCCTCAAACCAAGCCTACTTGTCTGCTCCACACATGGAGGCCTCACCGGTATCGACCTTTCGCGCTTGTTTTTCACCTGCACCAGCACCAATCAAGCCGCAGCCTGCACCTGCAATACTAGGCCAAGAGTCACTCCACACAATGTTGTCAATCACTCATCACACCAGGAAGCGACCATTCACCGGTCCTCGAACCACACAGGTCCTCAATCTCCCCCTTGATGAGTGCATTGACAACACACACATTTGGTAATCAAAGAGAAAAGGAAAAAGAAAAGAAACGAACAAAGAAACTCAAACAAGCAATCGAAAGCCAACCAAAGGCAAAGAACAAGATCACTTGAAAGAGGAAAGTCTCGGTCCCCTTAGGCAAGGGCAACAGCTCAACACAACCGAGACAAAAACATGCTCAAGCAAAGAGAAAGACCACCAAAGCAAATCCCGAAAACCACACAGAACTCCTCCTACCTACATGCAAGCTCCCCCTGAACCAATGCAACTCCCCCTAGACGAATGCATGCAAACCACTTCTCAAAACAGAGCAGCTGCACCAGCTCAGCTCTGACCGGTCAGACCGGTCCATAGCACCGGTCAGACCGGTGCCCAACATGCATCTGGACAGGGCCAACACCCTGACCGGTCAGACCGGTGACCACAGTTGGTCAGACCAATGACCACCTGGGAACAGCAAGAGCCCAAAAATGGCTCGAAACCACTCGGAAACCTTCTAAATGCATTCATTAGCCTTTTTTCCTTCACGACCATCTCCCCCTTGTTGCCAATGCTCATCAAGGCAAAATTAGGAAAATTTCAACCTAGAGCTTCTCAAATAGACAAAATTCAACACAAGATGCTACACATGTCCAAATGAGCAAGTTAGATACTCTATAGCTTCGTATGAACATCAGCTACAAGATCACCAAGTTTCACAACCATTGGGCAAGTTAGATACTTTATAGAATTCAGCATTTTTGCAAAAAAATTCCCTCTCATGAGCAAAGTCCTAAACATGAGCAAAACATGTCAAAATGGCAAAGCCACACAAATTTCATGCTAGGACAACCATTCTAATCATAAGATCATCATAAACACCCACAAGCTTCTCATGTCATGTCAAACCCAACGAGCCATGTGCCTACTTCTATATATGAGACTTCTCACTGGTAAGCAACATGCAATGGTTTAGCACCCAAAAGCAATTTAATTAAGCACATATGACATGGGAGCATATTTTCCAAGCAATTTATAATTCATTTCAGATTCATATTTTGTACATGAAATGTCTTTGCGACAAAAAGGAACTTATGCTCCTCCACAAGATAAAGCAAGGGGGCTAAACATTCATGATGACAAATGAGCCTTTGGCCCTATATGATCAAAATAAGCCATCCAAGCACAAATTAAGCATAGAAATGCCACTAAAACATGTCATGATCATATAAAGGCATTTACTCACAAGAGAGCATACATGTAGCATTTTTTCAAAAACATAGCTATCAACCATGCATATAAATCAAGATCATATATAGCACATCATGGTGAACAATGTATATAGGAGAAGCTTTTACTACAAAATGCATATGGTACAAAATGCATGCAACCTAAGATACAAAGATGCCTATACATCATATTACATATGCAATGCAAAATGGAAGAAATGCACAAAGGAAACTATACATATGCTACACAAGGAGCTCCCACCACCAACTCAAGAAACCAAACACACACAAAGTTCTCACCGCAAAGAGTGAAAGTTGCTTGATCTAGGGGTTTGGTGAAAATATCCGCTAGTTGGTTTTGTGTGGGCACATGGATCAAAGCTATTTTTCCTTTCTCAACATTGTCTCTTAGAAAATGGTATCTCACTTCTATATGCTTGGTTTTGGAATGAAGCACTGGGTTCTTTGCAACACTAATGGCACTCGTGCTATCACAAAGAAGTGGAACCTAAGTATACTCCTCACCAAAGTCACTCATGGAGTATGTGATCCAAAGGAGCTGAGAGCAACAACTAGCTGCGGCAACATATACTCGGCTTCGGTTGTAGATTGAGCAACACTCGATTGTTTGCGGGAAGACCAAGACACCAAAGAAGAACCCAAGAACTGGCAAGTCCCAGAAGTGCACTTCCTATCCAACCGACACCCGGCAAAATCCGCGTCTGAAAAACTGTTAAGCTCCAAAGAAGAAGACACGGAGTACCAAAGGCCAAAGTCGGGAGTGTATCGCAAATACCTGAAGATGCGCTTGACCGCTTGCCGATGCGAAGTCCTTGAAGACACTTGAAAACGAGCGCACAGACATACCGAGAATTGGATGTTCGGGCTCATCACTGTCAGGTACAGGAGGGAGCCGATCATGCTCCGGTACTCCTTTTGGTCCACATGTTCACCTTCCTCGTCCGCATCAAGAGCTATAGTCGTACTCATCGGCACTATCATGGCCTTGGAGTCCTCCATCTTGAACTTCCTCACAATGTCCTTGGTGTACTTGGCTTGGTGTACAAATGTTCCTTCCTTCGATTGCTTGATCTGGAGCCCGAGGAAGAATTGCAACTCACCCATCATGCTCATCTCGAATTCCCTGCTCATGTCTTCTGCAAACCTTGCAACCAAAGAGTTAGACGAGCCACCAAAGACAATATCATCCACGTACACCTGCACAATTAGGATCTCCTTGCCCTGCCAGAGGAAAAACAAGGTCTGATCTACCTTACCCATCTCAAAGCCTCTCTCAAACAGGAACCCCCTCAACCTACCATGCCAAGCTCTAGGCACCTGCTTCAGCCCATACAACGCCTTCATCAACTTGTACACCCTGTGGGGGTACTTCTCACTCTCAAACCCCAGTGGTTGCCTCACAAACACTTCTTCCTCCAAAACACCGTTCAGAAACACACTCTTAACATCCATTTGGTACAATTTGAACCCTTTAGCCACGAAAAAGGCTAGAAGGATCCTAATCGCCTCCAAACGAGCCACATGAGCGAATGTCTCCTCATAGTATATCCCCTCTTTTTGTGTGTACCCCTGAGCAACCAGCCTTGACTTATTTCTCACTACACTACAAGAAAATCGTTGACTAGTGAAGCAACCACATTTTAGCATCATTGATTTATGACGTTCCTGGCTGATCTCGTCATAATTTTTCACTTCCGAGCAAATTTAGTGACAAAAAAAACTTTCGTCATTACGATTGGTACTGTAGCCGGGCATTCACTGTTCCATGCTGTTTTGTGACGCCATAAGCTCTGCAAAAACGTCATAAACCAACATCGGTCCCACATGTAAGCATTATTTTAAAAATACAGTGTTCCAAGTCGTCATAAAATTCAGTAGGGTCCCACATGTAAGCATTCTTACGAAAATAGAGTGTTCCAAGTCGTCATAAAATTTTCCAGGGTCTCACAACTCGTGCATTTTCGCTAGGTCACTGGAGGCCAGGTCACGAAATGTTGCAAAAACAATTTGCCATTGCTATGGTTCGAACTGGAGACCTATAGGAACAAGACTGCGCTATTTACCACTGCACCACTTCTTCGTTGTGTTAATTTTACGGGAAAAATTTTCCTTATGCTGAAAATGTTTGGATAATTCTTTACAGTGACTAGGTCCCACAAGTAAGTTTCAGGTGAGTCTTTAATATAATTGCCTATCGAATGGTTGGCGAGACGCTTCACTTAGACTTCGCAAAGACTTTCGACTTCTGTTACGCAGATCTGCAACAGCGGCTTGTGGTAGGAATGGAGAATCCTAGCGGTGAGGAGAGGGTGAGTTATGAGGCACCTCCCGGCTACCACTACCTGAGTCAGCACGACAAGGTCAGTCTTCTGGTTTGAGCCTCTACATTTTCTCCTACAACCAAGGGATGGAGATTTCTAGATTTGGGGATCTAGCAGATTGATGAGCATATACAAAATACAATTGATTAAGATTTCTTCGTACCCTCAGATTTGCACTTCGATTGGTGTTAGAAGTTGATAGGCTATTGGCAATTCATAGGTGTTAGATTTAGTTAGTTTTCAATTTGCACCAGATTGATAGGTTGTTGTATTTTACTAGCTTCTGGAGGTGGCTCGGTCCACTGATTTCGTTACATCGAGCCCTCCTGATGCTGATCTTATCCTTGTGAATCGCTATAACAAGTGCGAGCATGGGTATGCTGTCCTTGTCGAGGAACCCTTGTGCACCCTTGGGCGCCGGTATGGAATCTGTGGTCAGGTAAACAATAACAATAACTTTTTTAAATTACAATAGACTTATAGTACTTGTACTCTTGATGTCAGTGTTGCAAATGGATAATTGTATGAACATGTATGTATTTGGTGTCTAAAGCCTGAAGAACAACAATGTGGGACGTTTATTTGGATTGATCCTCAATGGGATGCTAGGACTACTGCTGTTCTGGAGAGGCTGACAAAGGTTGTTGAAAAAGGTCGAGAGGAAGCAAGTGATTTGAAGGAAGACTGTGAAATTGCTAACAAGCGGCTTGAAGCTACTGCCGCTGAGTTGAAAAAGGTGAAGGCAAAGCTGGAACGGGTTGAGAAGGAGAAGGAATCGATGCTTTGCGAGTTCAATAAAAATAGGTAGTTACGATTGTTATGAAACTTGTTTCTTGTTGATGTTTAACTACTGGTTGTTGCTCACTTCATAGTGATGAACGGCCCTAAATGACATGTAGTGTTATGAAACTTGTTGCTGCTGATGTTTACTTCAGATCATGCAAATGACAAAGGGAACAACAATGCGAAGGATCGCCAGAAGCTAGCAAGAAGCTTGAAGCTACCTCTTCCCAGAAGCTGCAGGATGGAGCTATGGAAGGAGAATCAATGCCTTCAAATGTAATTGATGTTTAGTTCTTGAGTGTTGAGAATGGTCATGAGTTGATGGAACTTGTTGCTACTTGGTGTTGTTAACTTTGTGGTCGTGAGTTGAGAAACCTGATGCTACCTAATCATAATTATGTTTGCTACTTGGTGTTGTGAACTTTGTGGTCATGAGTTGAGAAACTTGTTGCTACTTGGTGTTGTGAACTTTGTGGTCATGAGTTGATGTTTTGTTGGAAGGACCTTCCTGAGTAACGATCGCAAAACTGCTTATTTCCTACTATCATTCCAAGTCATCATAAAATGGAGGTCCCACATGTAAGCATTTTAGCTAGCTCACGAAATGTTGCAAAAACAACTTACCATTGCTATGGTTCGAACCAAAGACCTATAGAAACAAGACTGCGTTGCTTACCACTGCACCACTTCTAGGTTCTGTCATTTTAATAGCAAACACTTTCCTTATGGTTGTGTAAGGTGAATCTTTAATATAAATCAGTAATTCACAGGCGAAACGCTTCACTACCTTCGCAAAGACTCTCGACTTTTGCTACGCGCAGATCTGCAATGGCTCGTGGCAGGAATGACGTATCCTAGAGGCGATGGGAAGATGGTTCCGCCGCCACCTTCCAGCTACAAGAAGCTGAAACGGCTCGACAAGGTCAGTTCTCTGGTTTGAGCCGCTATATTTTCCCTATCGTCCTAGGGATTTCTAGATTTGGGGATCTAACGGATTGATGAGCATATACACTAGAATCAGATTTCATCGTATCCTCATATTTGCACTTCGTTTGGTGTTACAAGTTGATAGGCTATAGACAATTCATAGGTGTTAGATTCAGTTAGTTTTCAGTTTGCATCATTTGATGGATTGATAGGTTCTTGTATTTTACTAGCTTGTAGAGGTGCTTGAAGCCACTAAAGCTGGGCTGCAGGAGGTGAAGAGAGACCTGCAAGAACAAGAAGGCAGAGAACTCATGGCGCAGCAAGAGGCTGTAAAATACAAGGAGCTGTGTCAGGAAATTTTAAATACAACTATGCAAGAGATGAGGAAATTCAACGAGACGGCTGACCAATTGTTACATGATCAATTGCAACAGACCAACAACTACAAGGAGTTGTGTGCCCATATGTTACGCCGGGACAATGCCTTATTGAAAGAAATAGGTGAGATTCTTGACCAAGAGTCGAAAGACTTGGTACTGGATAGGAAGGCAAAACCTGAAGAGGAGGCAAGGTCATGGAAGGAAGAATGCACAAAGGCTAACATCAAGCTTAAAGCAACTACCACTGAGCTGGAAAACGTGAAGGGAAAGCTGAAACATGCCATCGATGCGATGGAAGTGTATAAGCAATCGGTTGAGCAACTAGTTATCGAGATCGAGATGGAGAAGCAATCAATACAACAGAGTGTTATCCAGATGGAGAAGGAGAAGCAATGGATACTGCGCAAGAAAGATAAAAATAGGTAGTGCTTGATTATTATGAAACTTGTTCTTTGTTGATGTTTAATTACTAGTTGTTCCTCCTGATCATAATACATAGTGTTATGAAACTTGTTGGTGCTTTTGTTTTCTTTAGGTCAGCCAAGCGAAAAAGGGATCAACAATGGGAAGGATCCTCAGAAGCTAACATGAAGCTTGAAGCTACTGCCACTGAGCTGCAGAAGGTGAAGGGACAACTGCAGGATGGAGCTATGGAAGGAGAATCAACGCCTACAGATGTAAATTGATGATCAGTTCTTATCGTTATGATTACAAATGAGTGGTTATGATTATTTTGAAAATTGTAATGATGATCATCCTATGATGTTTGCTACTTGGTGTTGTGAACTTTGTGGTCATGAGTTAAGAAACTTGTTGCTACTTCGTGTGATGATCATCCTATGATGTTTGCTACTTGGTGTTGTAACTTGTTGCTACTTGGTGTTGTGAACTTTGTGGTCATGAGTTGAGAAACTTGATGCTACCTGATCATAATATGATGTTTCCTGCTCGGTGGACGGCAAAGTTCCGGTCTGTTGATGTTTTGCTGGAAGGACCTTCATGAGGAACCATCGCAAAACTACTTGTTTCCTACAGTGGTTCCAACTCGTCATAAAATTTAATAAGGTCCAACAAGTCAGTCTGATAAAAAATAGAGGAAAATTAAAAGGATACTATATCAATAGCTGGGGTCGAACCCGCAGCCAATGGCTATATCAACCACGTACCCTGCAAGGGGCTTGCCAGCACGCTCCTGTGGGTCGTTGTGGCAAATATCTAGCCTAGAGGCGTTGATGCGCAAATCTACAACCCGCGGCGGGAATGGCGGATCCTTGCATCGAAGGGAGGAGAGTGAGCTACGGTCAGGTCAGTACCCTGTTTTGTGCCTCTGCTTTCCCCTTTCGTTAGAGGGAAGTGATATTTGGAATTGGGGATTTCGGTTGAAGCACGATTGTTGTTACAAGTTGATTGATAGGCTTTAGTTTAGAAAGTGCAAAACTAAGCATTGATTTCAAGTTGCAATGAATTTTTTTTGAAGCATCCGTGTACTCCAGCATCTTCTTCCATTGGTAGTTACTGCTCGGAGACATCTTCCTGCAATAATAGCCATTGGCATCCTAAAGACAAGTGTAAACACGGGTTGAGAGCTGTGGTGAAGTATGCTTGGACCTTTCTCAACCCTAGCCGCTGGTTTGCTGGTTGCCCAAAGGTAATGGCTAGTTGGCTACTTGCTTATGTGGTGCCTATGGTCAATGGCTATTGCTAATGGGTCGTTTAATTTGCAGGAAGAAAAAGAGCAATGCGATTACTTCTACTGGATTGATCCAGAATGGGATGAATGGTCGTATGCTATTATGCTGAAGCTCATGAAGAAGAAAGCAAAAGCTGAAGAGGATGCAAAGCAGTGGGAGGGGGAATTGGGAAAAGCTAACTGTGAGGTTAGAGAGATTAGGAATGAGCTCAAAATAGCACGACAAAAACTTCATAAGGCAACTGCCGAGCTGAAGTCAATTGGGAATTATAGGCACAATGTCAAACTCGCGCATGTGCTTCTTGCTTTATTTGTTGTTTCCGCGGTAATGGCGGGATTGATGCTCGGTGGCAAGGCTAATTAGATGAGTCGATCATGTATTCTGCAAGTGTCACTTTGGTATTGTGAATAATGTGTCGATCATGTATTCTGAACATTGTGCCCTATGCTTATGAGCATTGTACTGATGATGTATTGCTAAAATCAACCAAGAAATGCACGGCAGTTAGTATCCACTACATTGTACTGACCATTTAGTCCGACCTGTTCACATTTCCAAGAACGTAATTTCTGTTAGGTTCCCCAACAGTCATAATGAATTATTATTGTTATCCCGAAATCAACGGAGCAGTAGTGAAGGTTGTTTTGGGTGGCGAAGGAGTGGTGAATTTACTGTAAATGCAGAGAAAGGAACGGTGGATTTGTTGTAAATGGAGCATTGATTGACTTCCTCCGCTTGGGGTACAGAAAACATTTTTACAATTGCATCTACTCCTCTCGGAAGGAAGATCCCTGAGAGTACAGTGCTCTCTTCCAAGTCTCTGTATGTGCATTTGACCTGGCACTCTGATGTTTGATCAAACTATTTTCAGGACGCTGGTAGGTCAGTAATCATGTCGTCGAGGCGGTTGCCGTTATCGCTGGTGGTACTCCCTACCGAGGTGAACATTGACATCGCCGGCCACCTCGCTGCGACCTCGGAGCGGGCCATGGACGACCTCCGTAGCCTACGAGTGACCTGCCGGGAGATGCGTCGCGTGTGCAAGAACGCGGTCGTTGGTCGGCGCGTGGCACTAGAGCGATTTGCTGTTGAGCTGCAGTGGAACGACCGCAAGGGCTATGACGCCCTCCTTGGTTGCCTGACCCGCATAAGAAACCCAGAGGCATGTTTCCTCTCTGGGATGGACATCCTGTTCGGGGAAACTACAGCTCCCGGTCATCCATCACCAAGCTCAAGTAGGCCGCCCAGGCTGGGCACAATGTGGCAGCCTACGTAGCTGCCATGGTCCTCTACAGGGCCAGTGGTGGCGCCGGTGATGATGACACTGCGAGGCGGTACATCAGACAGGTCGAGGGTGAGGAAGAATCAGCAGCCGCGACATCGATGATGATGCGGACGAACAAGGGTTGCCTGCGGTGCCGTGAGGGAGCCTCAGAGGTGATCCGGCGAGTGACGTGGCACCGATGTGCAACACTGGCGCCGCCAGTGGCGCGCGGCAATCATCAGTGCGCAGGCCGCCTGTGCTTCAAGATGAGCTGGGAAGAATGGTTACATTTTTGCAACGAGGAATGTATAATTCACGCTGAATGTGATCTGTTCTTTAGCAAAATAATTGGATATCTGCATCCAAACAAATTACCTTGACATGTGAGAGTGATTTTGGTTATATTTTGTTTCTAGATCAATCCACTGATATCTGTTTCTATCTCTCTTCCTTGGTTCCCGTGTAGCAATACTCGCACATGCATTGACGTGATGGAAAACAACTTTTGGTCCTCCCCCATTTATTTACCACGGCTGGTAGTTGGAATATTTCATCGCAATTTAGAGAGGTGGAAAATCAATATTGGAAAATTAAAAAAAAATAATGTGATCTCACTATACTAGAAACTACGAAATCCGTAATCAGGTTTGCCCAATTCAAAACAAGCAACTTTTGCCAGGAAAGGAATGAAAATTTTTATCAGGTCTGTTAATGTTTCGTAAACCCAAACATCCGGTCCTGCCTGGGTTGTATTGCCTATCTCATTGCATTCTTTCATTTTGTTGTTACCAAGCATGACTCGTCAACAAGGAAGAATGAAGTCGTGGTTCAAACTCTAAGTCAGCTTGCTTGTCTTCACGATTCTTTCCTACTAACCAAGTCTTTGAAAAACAAATCTTTGCTAGATGGGGTAGTGTACACTAGATAGAGTAGACACCGTCTTACTGAAAGCCAATTTGTTGCCTATTGCTTCAATTTGCTCTACCTAAGCCATGGCTTCATGTTCGAATTGTGCACGTCTTTGGCTCTCCCTAACAAGGATGATATCATAGCTCACCTTGTCCAAATTTAAAACAAGCATCTTTTTCCATCAAATTATTAAAAATATTTCTCCGGTCTACTCATGGTTCGTAAACCCAAACATCCGACCTCGTATACCAGAATAACCGGTCTCGTGGGAACTTTCGATTTCATCATGTTCAAGTGAATTATGTTTGCTCCAAGTTCAACGAGATTGCAAGTTACGCGCCTAGGCCATTTTCCTAACACGATCCCCATGAGACCCTGCGCCTTTCCCTTGGCAAATGAGATCTATTAATATATGCTGAAAAACACTTTTGCATCTCCTCCTCAACGAAAGAAAACCCCATCGGCATCTCCTCCTCTCGGCACTAGAAGACCCCATCGGTGCAAGTACCGTCGTCCTCTCTCCCAATTCAATCGATTACTTTGTTCTTTCGACCTTTTCCGCCTCTTTGAGCAAACTAATTTCTATCTGCATTTCAGAGCATCTCCCCCAATGGACGGCGACAATCATCACGTGCCTCCTGTGGAGCTCGCTCTCCTATCATCCACGCCGGCTAAAGCTCCGGCGGGGCCGAGATGCGGCGACTGCGGCAGGACAGAAACACCGCAATGGATGGCCGGGCCGATGGGGCCCAGCACGCTCTGTGCTGACAGCGGCCTTCGTCGCTGGCATGCAGGGCAGCGGTGGGACAGGCGTTCTCTCCGCATGTATCAAACCACGATTCCCGTCTCACCGTCGCCACGTGGGACAGGCGTTCTCTCTGCATCTATCAAACCACAATTCGCGTGCAGTGGGTGGAGTGCCCGAGAGGCCGGGCTGGTCGCACGTGGCAGCCGTGGCCCTCCACCCCGCCATTGATGTCAAGTGCGCCCGCCACTTTGACTGTCCCGGAGAGCTCAGGTGCACGGCCGTTCCCGTCCCTGCTCCACTGAAGGACCGATTAGGCGACCAGAGAGGGGGGAGTGAATGGGAGCCGATAAAAATTCTTCCCGAAGGATGAACTCGGCCTATGCTCCAAAATCACAACCGAGGATTCCCACACGAGTTTGCCAAGGTCGCGTAGTCACAACGGACCTACCAACCCTAGGAACAAACCCCAACTCAAAGCAACACGGAAGCGCAACTCAAAAGCAAAGGACTTAGGCAGTCTGCAGAGCCTGAGGCGGACCGTCCGCATGGAGGGGGCGGACTGTCCACGGTGGCTGGGCGGACCGTCCGCAAGCTCAGGGCGGACCGTTCGAAAATGCCACCCGAACTTCCAGTACTGCACCTCGAATAACGGACTGTCCGTGCCCTACCCGCGGACCGTCCACGTGGAGAAGACCGTCCGCACTCACCTCGCGGACCGTTCGGCAAACTCCGAGCAACTAAAAGCACAGGACAAAACGGATCGAAACATGAGCACACAAGAACACGCGAAGAACACGACAAACTGCCGGCTGAAAGTGATGAGGACATTCCCGCCAATGATACATCCCCGACATCGACATCATCACTACCTCAACAGGATTCAATTCCTCTCGCTGGTCCTATTACTCGTGCTCGTGCTCGCCAACTAAATAATCAAGTAAGTTCCCTCCTTAGTTCATATACACCATGTTTAGATTGTGGAGACACGTGCACTATTGGTTTGCTTAGGAATCATGGAGAAGAGCGACTCGGAAAAGGATTCGGGTCGGCTGGATCCGGACTGCAGCACAGCACCAACTTCTGACGGATGCCACGGTCGCATACGGAGTCGGATTGGAGCGTTCAAGTACTTCCTGGAACCGTTTTGAAGTTAACTTTCATATGGATCCAGACTCATGCCCATATCTGTCCTGAGGTGTCCGCAATCTACAAATTATTGACCGGAGGTCTTTCTGTCCAGGGTGCTGCGCCACCGTATTTTGGCCCAATGGGCCGTGTATCAAGTTGGGTCCATTAGGGATGCGTCCTAGGGTTGGAGCACGACCCCTGCCCCCTTTTGGTCGTCCTCCCCCTTTCATATATTCCTTAGCCACCGTCGAGAACACTCGGGTTTTGTTTAGATCAAGTTTAGCCTTTGCTACTTGCTTGTAAGCGCGCGTGCTGGTCCAGCCGCCCGTCTTCGAGTCTTCGGAACCACACATCGTTTGAGATTGAGTTTGAGATTGAAACCTTCATTCCCATCTAGTAATTTCAGTACTTGTTCAATACTTGTTCTTGCTAGTTCTCGATGGCTTGCAGGACGAGTGCCCTAGCGGCCGGTGACGCGACCCACACGATCGCGGCAGCGGAGGAGGTGTATCGGTTGCAAGGGTGCAGTCTTTGGAAGGCTGTAGTCGGGCCGAGAGCGTCTCCTCATTATCAATCGACTTATCTTTGCCTCTCATCGGAAGATTGGGCACAAACCCTACTGGGTTCGTATCAGTTGGTATCAGAGCAAGGTTTTCGGTGAGAGACTTTCCACATACTTTCCAATTTTTTTTCTCTTCCTATAGTCCATAAAAAGCCAAAAAATAGTAGATCAGTTTTGTTTCCACAATCCCATAACACATTTGAGCCATACTAGTACTGCTAGGGTAGGGCTTGTTGAGTTTTCGGTTGCACCGGTTTGTGTCGAGTTGCTGGTCTTAGTTTTAGTCTTTTAGAGTTTCAAGTTCTTGTCACGTTTCTATCACAGTTGTGCGCTACCATTTTGATCCTGTGTTGGCTGTGCTAAGTACTCTGTGTGATCAAGTCCGAACAGGAATCAATCTATAAACCCCACGCTTGTTAGTGGGAAGGTGAAGACCGAAGCCACTTCGTGTTGAAGTTTGAGTTGTACTCGGTTTGGTGGCTGCTTTGTGTTGCCATATCTTTTTTTTACCGGAATACCCCTGTATTTTTCTGGAAAAGTTTGTGTGGTAATTGGCTCTTTAGGAGTCCCTTTGTTCATATATTCAGTTTTGAGGATCCCCTGAAAAAAAAGAAAAAAAAAGAAAAAAAAGAAAAAAAAAGAAAAAAAAGAAAAAAAAAGAAAAAGAGAAAAGGGGCTGATCTTTGTGTTTAAAGTGAGCTGTTCATATTTCCAGTGGTGCGCTGTGACTTCATTTGTGTCCAGGCTCACGTCTCTAGCACAGTCTAGACTAGGACCAGCATAGTACCACCGTTGAACGATTATTCAGCTTGCTTTTTATCTAATGTGGTGCTAGTCATTCCTTGTTCCAGCCCACCTATAGCTCCACATATTCGACTACAGCCTGACAGGTTTTGTTGCTTCTGGCACCGATACACTTCACTCCGTGGTTGCAGACTTGTGGTGGCCGTCCCCTCCTGTTGGGCAAGGTAAGAATTGGTAAGAGCTTGTATAACAAGTCGAGAGTGAGCGTCTTACTGTAGCTACATCCTATTAGCTGTAGGAATTTTTTTTCTCTTGCACTTGTTTTCTTTGTTTTCACCATGGCAGGATCAGATGAAGAAGAAGTCAACAAAATTCCACTGTCTCCTCGGACTAAGGGGATCATACAACACTTCGAGAGGCTAGTGAAGACGCACAACGAAGGCATTGATAATGACTTGCTAGTCACGAATGATAAGATTGGGCAATTGGAGGCCGCACAGATCACGAACAACAACAGACTTGCAGGGATGGAGGCATCAGTGGCTCGTATGGACAAGAGTCTTGGTGCACTCTTGAAGCGATTTGATGATCTGCATTCTAAGAAGGTTGGAGATGGCAAGAAGGAAGACAAGAAGGACGACAAGGATGATAGATTTGATGGTGATTGGGACGCATATGGTGGAGACACTGAAGTCGACGATCACGACCGACGTCGGCTACATCGTAATCGTCGAGGTATGGGCGATAATCGTCGACGTGATTTGCATGGTAATGATGATGCTTTCAGTAAGATTAAATTTAAGATACCTCCTTTTGATGGCAAATATGATCCTGATGCTTACATTACTTGGGAAATTGCTGTTGATCAAAAGTTTGCATGCCATGAATTTCCTGAAACTACACGTGTTAGGGCTGCTACGAGCGAGTTCACTGATTTTGCTTCTATTTGTTGGATAGAGTATGGCAAGAAAAATCCTACTAACATACCACACACTTGGGATGCTTTGAAACGGGTCATGCGGGCTAGATTTGTTCCTTCTTACTATGCACATGACCTGTTACATAAGTTGCAACAATTAAGACAAGGTACTAAATCTGTGGAAGAATATTTTCAGGAATTACAAATGGGTATGCTGCGTTGTAATATAGAGGAGAGTGAGGAATCTGCTATTGCTAGATTTGTGGGTGGACTAAATAGAGAAATTCAGGACATCCTTGCTTATAAAGATTATAATACTGTAACGAAATGTTTCCATCTTGCTTGTAAAGCTGAACGGGAAGTGCAGGGACGACGTGGTGCCAAGCCTAACATTTTTACAGGGCGATCCACATCATGGCAGCAGCGTTCATCTACTTCCATGACCACACCAAACCGATCAGCACCACCACCATGCTCCTCCGACAAACCACGTGGTGTGACTACAAATTCAGCAACCAAATCTGCCCAGAAACCAGCCACTAGTGCATCGTCAGTTGCCTCCACAGGTAGAACAAGGGATGTTCAGTGCCATCGATGCAAGGGTTATGGACACGTACAACATGACTGTCCTAGCAAACGTGTTTTGGTGGTAAAGGAAGATGGTGGGTATTCTTCAGCTAGTGATTTTGATGACGATACACTTGTTTTGCTTGCGGCTGACGATGCAGGTAGAGAAGAGCCACCTGACGAACAGATTGGTCCAGATGATGCTGACCATTATGAGAGTCTTATTGTGCAGCGTGTGCTTAGTGCACAAATGGAGAAGGGGAGCAAAATCAGCGGCACACATTGTTCCAAACAAAGTGTGTCATTAAAGAACGTTCTTGTTGCTTGATCATTGATGGGGGAAGTTGTAATAACTTGGCTAGCAGCAACATGGTGGAGAAGCTTGCACTTTCAACTACACCACACCCACATCCATATTACATTCAATGGCTGAACAACAGTGGTAAGGTAAAGGTAACAAGGCTGGTACGAATTAGTTTTTCTATTGGTTCATACCATGATCTTGTTGAGTGTGATGTTGTGCCTATGGAAGCTTGTCATATTCTACTAGGTAGACCTTGGCAGTTTGATACAGATTGTTAGCATCATGGTAGATCAAATCAGTATTCTCTCATGCACAATGATAAGAAAATTTCGTTGCTTCCTATGTCTCCTGAGGCTATTGTGCGTGATGATATTGCTAAAGCTGCAAAAGCTAAAATTGAGAACAATAAAAATCTGAAATCTGTTGGTAAAAATAACGATGGGATACAATTGAAAAGTCATTGTTTGCTTGCTACTAAATCTGATATTAATGAATTAATTGCTTCCACTTCTGTTGCCTATGCTTTGGTATGCAAGGATGCTTTGATATCACTTCAAGATATGCAACATTCTTTGCCTCCTGCTGTTGCTAACGTTTTGCAGGAGTACTCTGATGTTTTTCCAAGTGAGATACCAGCGGGGCTGCCACCTATACGAGGGATTGAGCACCAAATTGATCTTATTCCGGGGGCTTCCTTGCCCAACCGTGCACCATACAGGACAAATCCAGAGGAGACAAAAGAAATTCAGCGACAAGTGCAAGAACTACTCGACAAAGGTTATGTGCGTGAGTCTCTTAGTCCTTGTGCTGTTCCAGTTATTTTGGTGCCTAAGAAAGATGGAACATGGCGTATGTGTGTTGATTGTAGAGCTATTAATAATATCACTATTCACTATCGACATCCTATTCCACGTTTAGATGATATGCTTGATGAATTGAGTGGTGCTATTGTGTTCTCTAAGGTTGACTTGCGTAGTGGGTATCACTAGATTCGTATGAAATTGGGAGATGAATGGAAAACTGCTTTCAAGACTAAGTTCGGTTTATATGAGTAGTTAGTCATGCCTTTTGGGTTAACTAATGCACCTAGCACTTTCATGAGATTAATGAACGAGGTTTTGCGTGCTTTTATTGGGAAATTTGTTGTAGTCTACTTTGATGATATATTGATCTACAGCAAATCTATGGATGAACATCTTGATCATTTGCATGCTGTTTTCAATGCTTTACGAGATGCACGTTTGTTTGGTAACCTTGAGAAGTGCACCTTTTGCACCGATCGAGTGTCATTTCTTGGCTATGTTGTGACTCCACAGGGAATTGAGGTTGATCAAGCCAAGGTAGAAGCTATAAAAGGGTGGCCTGTACCAACGAGTCTCACACATGTACGGAGTTTCCTAGGACTAGCTGGATTCTATCGCAGGTTTGTGAAGGATTTCAGCACCATTGCTGCACCAATGAATGAGCTTACAAAGAAGGGAGTGCCTTTTAGTTGGGGAAGAAAACAAGAGAACGCCTTCAACATTTTGAAAGATAAGTTGACACATGCACCTCTCCTCCAACTCCCTAATTTTAGTAAGACTTTTGAGCTTGAATGTGATGCTAGTGGAATTGGATTGGGTGGTGTTTTCTTGCAAGAAAGAAAACCGGTTGCGTATTTTAGTGAAAAATTGAGCGGTCCAGTTCTGAATTATTCCACTTATGATAAAGAATTGTATGCTCTTGGTTGATGTTTGGAAACATGGCAGCATTATTTGTGGCCCAAAGAGTTTGTTATTCATTCTGATCATGAATCTTTGAAACATATTCATAGTCAAGGAAAACTGAACCATAGGCATGCTAAGTGGGTTGAATTTATTGAATCTTTTCCTTATGTTATTAAGCACAAGAAAGGGAAAGAGAATATCATCGCTGATGCTTTGTCTAGGAGATATGCTTTGCTGAATCAACTTGATTACAAGATCTTTGGCCTAGAAACAATTAAAGAACATTATATTAACGATGCTGATTTTAAAGATGTATTGCTGCATTGTAAAGATGGAAAAGGATGGAACAAATTCATCGTTAGTGATGGGTTTGTGTTTAGAGCTAACAAGCTATGCATTCCAGCTAGCTCCGTTCGTTTGTTGTTGTTGCAGGAAGCGCATGGAGGTGGTTTGATGGGACATTTTGGAGCCAAAAAGACGATGGACATTCTTGCTGGCCATTTCTTTTGGCCCCAGATGAGGAAAGATGTGGATAGGTTTGTTGCTCAATGTGCGACATGTCAAAAGGCTAAGTCACGTTTAAATCCACACGGTTTATATTTACCTCTTCCTGTTCCTAGTGCTCCTTGGGAAGATATTTCTATGGATTTTGTGTTGGGTTTGCCAAGGACTAGGAAGGGTCATGATAGTGTGTTTGTGGTTGTTGATAGATTTTCTAAGATGGCACACTTCATACCATGTCATAAAACTGATGATGCTTCAAATATTGCTGATTTGTTCTTTAGAGAAGTTGTTCGCTTGCATGGCGTGCCTAATACCATTGTTTCTGATCGTGATGCTAAGTTTCTTAGTTATTTCTGGAAAACTTTGTGGGCTAAGTTGGGTACTAAGCTTTTGTTCTCTACTACATGTCATCCCCAAACTGATGGTCAAACTGAAGTTGTGAATAGAACCTTGTCTACTATGTTAAGGGCTGTGTTAAAGAACAATATTAAGATGTGGGAAGAATGCTTACCTCATATTGAATTTGCTTACAATCGTTCGTTGCATTCTACTACAAAGATGTGCCCATTCCAGATTGTATATGGTTTCTTGCCTCGTGCTCCTATTGATTTAATGCCTTTGCCAGCCTCTGAGAACCTAAATTTTGATGCTACTAAACGTGCTGAATTGATGTTAAAGCTGCATGAAACAACAAAAACGAACATATAGCGCATGAATGCTAAGTACAAGCTTGCTGGTGATAAAGGTAGAAAGGAATTAAAATTTGAACCTGGAGACTTAGTATGGTTACATTTGAGGAAGGAGAGGTTTCCTGAATTGCGTAAATCTAAATTATTGCCTAGGGCTGATGGACCGTTTAAAGTGGTAGAAAGGATTAATGACAATGCATACAAACTCGATCTACCTGCAGATTTTGGGGTTAGCCCCACATTTAACATTACAGATTTGAAGCCATATTTGGGAGAAGAAGATGAGCTTGAGTCAAGGACGACTCAAATGCAAGAAGGGGAGGATGATGAGGACATTCTCGCCAATGATACATCCCCGACATCGACATCATCACTACCTCAACAGGATTCAATTCCTCTCGCTGGTCCTATTACTCGTGCTCGTGCTCGCCAACTAAATAATCAAGTAAGGTCCCTCCTTAGTTCATATACACCATGTTTAGATTGTGGAGACATGTGCACTATTGGTTTGCTTAGGAATCATGGAGAAGAGCGACTCGGAAAAGGATTCGGGTCGGCTGGATCCGGACTGCAGCACAGCACCAACTTCTGACGGATGCCGCGGTCGCATACGGAGTCGGATTGGAGCGTTCAAGTACTTCCTGGAACCGTGTTGAAGTTAACTTTTATATGGATCTGGACTCATGCCCATATCTGTCCTAAGGTGTCCGCAATCTACAAATTATTGACCAGAGGTCTTTCTGTCCAGGGTGCTGCGCCACCGTATTTTGGCCCAATGGGCCGTGTATCAAGTTGGGTCCATTAGGGACACGTACTAGGGTTGGAGCACGACCCCTGCCCCCTTTTGGTCGTCCTCCCCCTTTCATATACTCCTTAGCCGCCGTCGAGAACACTCGGGTTTTGTTTAGATCAAATTTAGCCTTTGCTACTTGCTTGTAAGCGCGCGTGCTGGTCCAGCCGCCCGTCTTCGAGTCTTCGGAACCCCACATCGTTTGAGATTGAGTTTGAGATTGAAACCTTCATTCCCATCTAGTTATTTCAGTACTTGTTCAATACTTGTTCTTGCTAGTTCTCGATTGCTTGCAGGACGAGTGCCCTAGCGGCCGGTGACGCGACCCACACGATCGCGGCAGCGGAGGAGGTGTATCGGTTGCAAGGGTGCAGTCTTTGGAAGGCTGTAGTCGGGCCGAGAGCGTCTCCTCGTTATCAATCGACTTATTTTCGCCTCTCATCGAAAGATTGGGCACAAACCCTACTGGGTTCGTATTAGAAAGCCTCCTCGCGGACCGTCCGCGTGGTACGCAGACAGCAGGCCGAGCTCTAACCCGCGAAGTCAACCTCTCCTACCCATCCATGGATCTCCCAAATGGCTTGAGCTCTTGAGGAAAGATTTGGGGGAGATGTGAAGCGTCCCTAGGAGATGCTATACCCAAAAACTTGAGACCTCAAACGAACTAAATCGCCGGGAATCGAATTGCAACCGAGCTCTACTAAAAAGCTAGGGTTCCAACCGAAATCGTTCAATCGGAGGCCAATTCCGGAGATTGGGGGGTCAAAATCAAGCACAAAGATGCACAAGACATCTATCCATGATCCCCACCAACAAATCCGAACCCAAACACCTCAGAATCGAAGGAACAAGGCGCGCACGAAAATCCAACGAAAATAACTCAAAAAAGACATGAAAATCACACGAGCTACAAGAAGGAAATCAACGCAACCATGAATGCTTCCATACACTCGGAGGACAGATTCTCTACAAAACGGTGAAGAAAATCTACACCTATGGAGAAAAGAAATGAGAAGCAGTCCGGATGGATGGTTTGCCCAGAAAACCCTAGAGCTATATATATGAGTCCCTCTGGGTTGGGCAAATGACCAAGCTACCCCTAGCACTTAAACTTAAGATACAATCCCCTCAGGGGCAATATGGTCAAGTAGCACTCCTCTTCATCGCACGGCCACGCCTTTGCCGCAGTCTGCGTCCTCCCGACGCAAGCCCTGCGATCCCGCCACGTGTCCGCCGGCATCGAAGCTTCTAGGCGCGTCCGGATCCCGTCTCCGCCCGCCGAGCCTCCAGTCTTGGTTTTGTGGCTCAACCAAGTAACCCGACGGTTTTGTGGTAAATCGCCGCAAACCCCGCGTGCAGACTCCGATCGTGAGCCGCTACCCTGCACCGGCTCCTGTCCACGACTTCGTCTTGCTTTTCTTGCCACCATGCGGCCTGCACTTGACCTCGCTGGCCACCGGGTCCCTCGAGCCGAGCCTACTTGTCTCTCCACTCCTCGGAGGCCCCGCAAGGCATAGACCTTTCGCGCCCGCTCTTCACCTGCACCAACGCAAACCAAGCCGCAACCTGCACCTGCAATACTCAGCCAAGAGTCAGTCCACACCACGTTGTCAATCACTCATCACACCAGGGAGCGACCATCCACCGGTCCTCGGACGCTCCAGTCCTCAATCTCCCCCTTGATGAGTGCATTGACAACACACACATAGTAACCAATTCAAAGAAAAGATAAAAAGAAAAGAAACGACTGAAAAACTCAAACAAGTGATCAAAAGCCAAACAAAAGCCAAAACGAGATCACTTGAGAGAGAAAAATCTCGATCCCCTAAGACAAAGGCAATGGCTCGACACAACCGAGATAAAATGCTCCAAAATTGCCGACTCCTCAAGGTGAGGCAAAAGGGCTCGACACCATCGGCAAAAGAGCACAACTAAAATCAGGCGCAAAGAGCTCAAAAGCACATGAATGCAAGCTCCCCCTGAACAAATGCATTTCTCCCAATTCTTCTCCCCTTGAAGACAAACTCCCCCTGGATGCATGAACTTTCTCCCCAAAACAAGAATTGGGTACTATCTCTCCCCCTTGTTGGTAATGCATGAATCAAGTCTACAAATGCAAGCATGTGCTTCTCAAATAGACAAAGAGCACTACAACATGCTAAAAATGAGACATAGACAAGCAAGATAGCCACAAATTTAGTACAAGCATCGCCAACAAGATAGATAGGGACATATAAGCATGTGACATAGCCATGATCAAAATAAAGCATGTTTCACAAAAAAATTTCCCTCTCATGAGCTTAGGACCTAAACATGATCAAAATGAGCACAAGAAACACATAACTCACAAACTTCATGCAAGGTCACAAATTCTCATCACAAGATCATCACAAACACCTACAAGCTATCTCATGTCATGTCAAAGCCACCGAGCCATGTGTCCACTTCTAAATGTGAGACTTCTCAATGGTGAGCATCATGCAACGGTTTAGCACCCAAGATAAGGAATTTAAAGCATACATGACATGGAAGCATATATTTTTTTCAAGCACAAGCATTTCATATACCAATTTCATGATTTACAAATTAAGCATGGTACATGAAGTGCCTTTGCGGCAAAAAGAAGCTTAGGCTTCTCCACAAGGTAGCATGTAGGCTAAACATTCATGATGATAGATGGGTCTTTGACCCCATATGAAAAGAACATGGTTCCAAGCACGAATTAAGCAAGCTATTGCCATAAGTGCACAAAATCAACATGAAAGGCATTCAACTCATAAGAGAGGATCATATATAGCAATTTTACAAAAGAAAGCCATTCACGAGCACATACATCCCAAAGCTATCAAGAGCATCACTATCCATCATATGAGCATCACTAGCAAAGTCATAATCTCATATCCAGCACATCATGGTGATCCAAGTATATAGGAGAAGCACATCTCATATGATACATATGCAGTCTATGATACAAAGATGCAAGCATGATATGATACATAAATGAAAATGCAACATGAGTATGTACATCAAACCCCCCCAACCGAAGCTCAAAAAGGAAAAACAACACCAAGCTCCCCTCGCAAACGGGCAAATGTAGCTTGGTCCAAAGGCTTGGTTAGGATATCGGCAAGCTGCTTTTCAGTTAACACATGGATGAGGTCTATGTTTCCCTTCTCAACATTGTCTCTCAGGAAGTGGTACCTCACCTCTATATGTTTGGTTCTAGAGTAGAGCACGGGGTTTTTGGCAACACTAATGGCACTCGTGCTATCACACATGAGAGGTACATGGGAACACTTCTCACCAAAGTCACTCAGTGTGTATGTGATCCAAAGCAGCTGTGAGCAACAACTAGCGGCAGCAACATACTCGACTTCTGTGGTAGACTGAGCTACACTAGATTGTTTGCGAAAAGACCAAGAAACAAGTGAAGATCCCAAAAACTGGCACGTCCCCGAAGTTGACTTCCTATCGACTCGACACCTCGCAAAGTCGGCATCCGAAAACCCAAGAAGCGAAAGAGAAGTGGACGCCGAGTACCAAAGACCGAGCTCATGAGTGTATCGAAGATACCTGAAGATCCGCTTGACGGCCCGCCGATGTGAAGTCCTCAGCGACGCCGGAAAACGAGCGCACAGACACACAGAAAACTGAATGTCCGGCCTCGTCACCGTCAAGTACAAGAGGGAGCTGATCATGCTCCGGTACTCCTTCTGGTCCACGGGCTCTCCGTCTGCATCCGCATCCAATGCTGTAGTCGTACTCATCGGTGTCGACAGGGGCTTCGAGTCGTCCATCTTGAACTTCTTGACGATGTCCTTCGTGTACTTGGCTTGATGCACAAAGGTTCCCTCCTCCTGCTTGATCTGAAGTCCGAGAAAGAACTGCAATTCTCCCATCATAGACATCTCGAATTCTTTGCTCATGTCCTCTGCAAACCTCGCAACCAAAGAGTGAGACGAGCCGCCAAAGACTATATCATCCACGTACACCTGAACAATTAGGATATCATCGCCCTGCCTGAGGAGAAAAAGAGTCTTATCAACCTTGCCCATCTCAAACCCCTTGCTGAACAAGAACCCCCTCAAACGGCCATACCAAGCACGGGGAGCTTGTTTCAGCCCATACAACGCCTTCCTCAACCTATACACTCGGTGAGGAAACTCAGCACTCTCAAAGCCCGGTGGTTGCTTCACATAAACCTCTTCTTCTAAAAACCCATTCAAGAAGGCACTCTTCACATCCATTTGGTACAATTTGAACCCTTTAGCCACGGAAAAGGCTAGAAGGATCCTAATCGCCTCCAAACGGGCTACAGGAGCAAATGTCTCCTCATAGTCTATCCCCTCCTTCTGACTATACCCCTGAGCAACCAACCTCGATTTGTTTCTCACCACCTCACTATTCTCACCCTCTTTGTTCTTCCACACCCATTTTGTCCCGATAAGTTTGCAATGTGGTGGTGGCTCTACCAACTCCCAAACTTGGTTTCTCTCAAAGTTCTCTAACTCCTCATGCATTGCGTTCACCCAATTAGGATCAGAGAGAGCGTGTCCAATGTCTTTCGGCTCAAAGGTAGCAACAAAAGCCGAATGAGCAAAGTGAGAAACATTCCTGGACCTTGACCGTGTCTTACGTTCATTGATGTCACTGATGATTCTTGAGGAAGGATGATCAACTTGAACGCGCCTCGGTGCCTCTCGTCTGGAGACAACCTCCCCCTCAGCTGCAGCTTCCACTTGATCTTGCTGGATCGTAGTTGGTGTAGGGGCTGGGCCATCCTGCACCGTAGTCGTCGTAGTGGAAGTAGAGGGTACATGCTCGGCTGGAGCTTCATCATCACCATCATCCTCTCCAGCATCATCCTCCTCGTCTTCAAAGATCTTCTTGCCAATCTCGTCGTCACCTGCACACTCAAAAACAGACGAACTGCATGGCTGGGTCTCGTCGAAGGTAGCCTCACAAGTTTCCATGACTAGGTTAGTATCAAGGTTGAGCACACGGAATGCTCGAGAATGAATCGCATAACCCAGAAAGATCCCATCGGAAGACCTCGACTTAAACTTATCAAGCCTACCCTTCTTGAGAATAAAGCACCGACAACCAAAAGCCCTGAAATGGCTCACTCTAGGTGCTCGCCCGTGCATGAGCTCATAGCACGTCTTGTTCAAGAAGGCTCTATGAAAAATCCGGTTCCCAACATGGCACGCGGTGTTCACCGCCTCAACTCAATATCTCCTTGGAGTCCTATGCTCGTCGAGCATCGTCCGAGCCATCTCACAAAGGGAACGATTTTTCCTCTCAACCACACCATTTTGACAAGCCACATAGGGAGAAGAGAATTGATGTTCGGCACCCAAATCACAACAAAAGGTTTCGAAACGAGAGTTTTTAAATTCAGAGCCATTGTCGCTACGGATAGATAGAATGGCATCTCTATTCCTCTCATTCTTCAACCTCAAGATTAGATCCCGCACAAAACCAAACGTCTCCCCCTTGTCAGCCAAAAAGAAGACCCAAGCATAGCGAGAATAGTCGTCCACTATCACCAGGACATACCATTTCCCACCCGCCAAGCACACACGAGCTGGACCAACCAAATCCATATGGAACAGCTCGCCTGGCCTCTCTGTCATAACGGATGTCAGAGGCCGGTGAGAGGCGGCGAGCATCTTACCATGCCTACACGGAGCACATACCAAGTCCTTTTGGTATTTTAGCTTAGGCAATCCTCGGACCAAACCTAGCCCACTCAAGCGTGACAACAAGTCAAAACTCAAGTGACCTAGTCTCCTATGCCATTTCCAAAGCTCCGCCGAAACACCAGCAACCAAACAACGAGGAGAGCCGACATACTAAGAAAAATCAGCTCTGAAAATCTGACCCTCGGGGATGATCGTGCACACAAGATCACCTCGAGAATCCAAAACACGCGAAGTGCCCATTTTGAAACGGACCTCAAAACCCTCATCAAGAAACTGGGAAACCGAAAGAAGATTATACCCCAAAGACTTGACAGGAGAAACACGCCTAAGAGTCACAGACTCGCTCACCTTCACCGTGCCCACTGAAAGCACTCTACCTTTCCCATTGTCCCCAAAGTGTTGTACTCTTTGGTCATCACCGGGGTGAGGCTGGAGACCACCTTCGATCTCCGATCATGTGTCGAGAGCAACCGGAGTCGATCAACCAAAAGCCCTCCAAGCCTCCCACCTGCAAATCAAAAACGAGAGCGAGAGTGAGCAAATGACTCAGCACTGGGGTTAGTACAAAATGAATCAAACCAGTGCCGTGGCATTTGCTCAAAAGTGGGGTTAGCAAAATTCATCCTATCTCTCCTAGGTGGAACACCCACACGTCCCCTTGGAGGGTTACGCGTACCACGAGGTGGAGATCGTGGCCCGTAGCTCCTCTGGGACCTAAAACTGTGATTGTTCCCCCCATACTCGTATTGTCCACGAGCGAAGGAACGTCCAGCAAACTCACCACGCCCAAACCCAACACGCCTACCACCTTCTATATGTGGTGGCTCACCTCGAGGCACAAACACACACCTCTATCGAGGGTAAATGGTATGCACCACACCCTCGCCCCTTGACACTAACCTAGGCTCAGGCACACCATGAGAAGGGAGGTACCTGTCCTTGTTGGCCATCTCCCTAGCCAACCTCTCCTCACGCTTCCTCCTGAAGCAAAACTCTGCTAGGTGCCCATCCCTCCCACAATGCTCACATTGGAAGGGTTTTGGTTTTGGCTTTGGTTTTGGGCTCTTTTTGGGCTCTGGCTTCTCCTCACTCGGTTTCTCTCCCTTCTTCCCAAAGAACTCATTCCCCAAATCACTCTTGAACTTGATGGGTTTCTGGAAGTTTTCTGTGTGTGGAGGAAACACGGGTGGAGCTGGGGTTGTGTCTAGTCGGTTCCTAAGCGGGTTTGGCTTAGGAGCATAGGCATTTTTGTGGTGGGTTTTTGGTGGCTCTGGGATATCTCCGATCTTCCCCTCATTCTCACCACTTCCCTCACCAACCTTGTCTGCCCCAAGCGCTTGCCTATCATAGCACTTGTATGCCTCAATCATCATCCTGAGCTGAGGCTCATGACCAGACAACCAACCCATCATCTTCCTCAACTCATCATTCTCATCCTGCAAGCGATCAACATAGTGTGCAAGCTCCATATTCTTCACAGCATTTATTTCACAAGTAGAGCATGATGTAGGAATAGGAGCTTTCAGCTGAGCCTCTAGTGATCTAGCATAAACAAGCGAAACATCTAGCTTCTCATGCAAAACAGGACAAGAAGTGCAAGCACCAAGCAAAGAGGGCCTAGATTTCATCTCATCTAGCTCAACCCTAAGCACATCTAGTTCCTCGACCTTGGAGGCATACTTTTCCTTAAGCATAGTCAAATCACCAAGAAAAGTGGAACAATCAGTGCATTCAGGTTCATCGATCACAATAGGAGCAGACTTAAGAGAATCTATTTGAGCCCTAACATCAACAAGCAAAGACTCTAGCTCAACCACCTTCTCCTTAGCCTCTCCAAGCAAAGACCTATACTCCCTCTTCTCCTTGTTGGTCTTTCTAAGCACATCATCATGGTTATCAAGCAAGTCATTCAACCTAGCATTCTTCGCTACCAAGAAGGATGGATCATTGTTTACCTCATCCTCAGAGTCGGAGTCCGAGTTGTCCTTATTGCTCTTCTTGCTTGCGGAGCTATGTGCCATGCCGCAAAAGCCTTGGGCGGCAAAGCACAGGTCGTTGATGTTCTTGCTTGTCCGCTTGGCCTTGTGCCGGTTCTCATCTTCATCACTTGAGCTCGATGAAGAGTAGCAGGAGCTTGAGTCGATGTCGCTCGCTCCGGCCACCATCGCTCGCTCCTTCTTCTTGTGACCACCACTCCTCCTCGGCCTCCGCTCGGACTTGTTCTTGCCCTTGTGGTCATCCCTCGAGCGGTGCTTGTGGTCGGTACTCAGACGGTGCTTGTGCTCGGGCTTCACCTCCATGGCTTCCGGGCACTCAGTGATAAAGTGCTCGTGCTTCCTGCACCGGTAGCACATGCCCGAGCTCCTCCGAGCGTTCTTCCAGTTCGTGTACATGCGCTCGAACCACCTGCTCAGCAACGCGAGATCCTCCTTGACAAGCACGTCAAACTCCTCATCTGGCATGGACACAAGACAAGACAAAGAAAAATGTCTCGAAGACATGTTAGCGTTAGTCCTTGATCCAGTCACGAGAGCCAGACTATGGGGGTCAGTCGGGTTCTCGATCTTTGCACGCACCCCACGGTCCACCTCGGACGACTTGAGCTTGGAAAACAGTTCGTCCACCGTGAGGGTCTCATACTTCTCCGACTCAAGAATGGCCTCGACGTTCTCACTCCACACGGTACGATCCAGAGAGTGCAGGAGCTTGATAGCCCTGTCATGATCATCGTACGGGAGCACGGCCACATTAGCCCTCATGTTGTTCACAATCACCGTGAACCGCTGGAACATGGCATCTATGGACTCACCAGGGAGATGAGTGAAGTTCTCGTACTCTCTCCGGTAGGTCGCAAATAGCCGAGCCTGAACCTAAGCGTTCCCAGCGTGAGCATTCTTCAGCTGCTCCCAAATCCTGCACGCCAAGTCCTCTGTCTGAACCCGATCGAATTCGGATTGACACAGAGCACGGTACAGGTAGTCGACCGCCTTGTTGTTGGCGTCGAACATGTCCCTCGATCCTGGAGCAAGGAAGTTCACAGGATCAACATAAGCTGTGTTCATCGTGACATCCCAAAGGATCTGACCCTTGCCGCGGAGGAAAGCAGCCATCCGCCTCTGCCACATCTGGTAGTTCTTACCATCAAAGTGTGGAGGACCCGAACCCCGTTCCTGGTATGCCATCTTTGGATCTTAGATTGGTTAGAATCACGAAGATCCGTAACCGGCTCTGATACCAATTGAAGGACCGATTAGGTGACCAGAGAGGGGGGAGTGAATGGGAGCCGATAAAAATTCTTCCCGAAGGATGAACTCGGCTATGCCCCAAAATCACAACTGAGGATTCCCACACGAGTTTGCCAAGGTCGCGTAGTCACCACAGACCTACCAACCCTAGGAACAAACCCCAACTCAAAGCAACACAGAAGCGCAACCCAAAAAGCAAAGGACTTAGGCAGTCTGCACAGCCTGGGGCGGACCGTCCGCATGAAGGGGGCGGACTGTCCGCGGTGGCTGGGCGGACCGTCCGCAAGCTCAGGGCGGACCGTCCGAAAATGCCACCCGAACTTCCAGTATTGCACCTCGAATAACAAACCGTCCGTACCCTACCCGTGGACCGTCTGCGTGGAGAAGACCGTCCGCACTCACCTCGCGGACCGTCCGGCAAACTCCGAGCAACTAAAAGCATCGGACAAAATGGATCGAAACATGAGCACGCAAGAACACGTGAAGAACACGACGAACTGCCGGCTGAAAGCCTCCTCGCGGACCGTCTGCCAGGGACATGCGGACCGTCCGCGTGGTACGCAGACAGCAGCCCGAGCTCTAACTCGCGAAGTCAACCTCTCCTACCCATCCATGGATCTCCCAAACGGCTTGAGCTCTTGAGGAAAGATTTGGGGGAGATGTGAAGCATCCCTAGGAGATGCTATACCCCAAAACTTGAGACCTCAAACGAACTAAATCGCCGGGAATCGAATCGCAACTGAGCTCTACTAAAAAGCTAGGGTTCCAACCGAAATCCTTCAATCGGAGGCCAATTCCGGAGATTGGGGGGTCAAGATCAAGCACAAAGATGCACAAGACATCTATCCATGATCCCCACCAACAAATCCGAACCCAAACACCTCAGAATCGAAGGAACAAGGCGCACGAAAATCCAACGATAATAGCTCGAAAAAGACACGAAAATCACACGAGCTACAAGAAGGAAATCAACGCAACCATGAATTCTTCCATACACTCGAAGGACAGATTCTCTACAAAATGGTGAAGAAAATCTACGCCTATGGAGCAAAGAAATGAGAAGTCCGGATGGATGGTTTGCCCAAAAAACCCTAGAGCTATATATATGAGTCCCTCTGGGTTGGGCAAATGACCAAGCTACCCCTAGCACTTAAACTTATGATACAATCCCCTCAGGGGCAATATGGTCAAGTAGCACTCCTCTTCATCGCACGGTCACGCCTTTGCCACAGTCTGCGTCCTCCCGACGCAAGCCCTGCGATCCCGCCACGTGTCCGCCGGCATCGAAGCTTCTCGGTGCGCCCGGATCCCGTCTCCGCCTGCCGAGCCTCCGGTCTTGGTTTTGTGGCTCAACCAAGTAACCCGATGGTTTTGTGGTGAACCGCCGCAAACCCCGTGTGCAGACTCCGGTCGTGAGCCGCTACCCTGCACAGGCTCCTATCCACGACTTCGTCTTGCTTTTCTTGCCACCATGCGGCCCGCACTTGACCCCGCTGGCCACCGGGTCCCTCGAGCCGAGCCTACTTGTCTCTCCACTCCTCGGAGGCCCCGCAAGGCATAGACCTTTCGCGCCCGCTCTTCACCTACACCAACGCAAACCAAGTCGCAACCTGCACCTGCAATACTCAGCCAAGAGTCAGTCCACACCACGTTGTCAACCACTCATCACACCAGGGAGCGACCATCCACCGGTCCTCGGACGCTCCAGTCCTCATCCACAGGCCGGGGGTGTTACCAGCCACTCGGCCATTGATGTCAAGTGCGCCCGCCGCTTCAACTGTCCCGGAGAGCTCAGGCGCACGGCCGTACCCATCGCCACCAGAAGCTGGCATGCAGTGGGTGGAGTGCCCGAGAGGCCAGGCCGGCCGCACGTGGTTCTCATGGCTGTCCACTCCGCTATTGATGTCAAGTGCGCCCGCCGCGCCGACTGTCCCGGAGAGCTCAGGCACAAGACCGTTCCCGTCCGTGCTCGATAGGCCGGCGGCGTTGCCAACCGCTCAGCCATTGATGTCAAGTGCACCCGCCGCGTCGACTGTCCCGGAGAGCTTAGGGGCACAGCCGTTCCTGTCCCTACTCGCAAGGCTGGCGGCGTTGCCAGCCGCTCAGCCACCGATGTTGGACCCGTTCCTGCTCGAAGGCGAGGTGGCGCCTTTGATCCTCGACGACCCAGACTGGATGAAAAGATAATTGCCAACAATAACAAGTGTCACTTTGCTGTAATGCTTATTAGTAGTTTTTGATTAAGTTTGGTCCCTCCGTATTTGAGTATGCTGATTGTATGATCAGAGAACTTGGATGGATGTTTGTTCGAAAAATGTGAACCTAGTTTGCCAACAAATCAACAAATAATTTAGTGCGGTCTTGTAAATTTTCTTATTAGTAACATCCGCCCGTTGCCATCCTCGTGCCACAACTTCCCATGGAAGGTGGTTGCCATCATCAAGAGATCACAGACATGTTGGTCATACGGCGCGGGGACCCGCACATCAGCCCCTCAATGGTGGAAGATGAATGGAAGCCACTCATGAGTCATGACTCAAGAGGCACCCGTTGCTTACCTTCTCACCGAAGCGGCACAACTTCCCAGGCAAGGCGAGTAACTCCACATAAATCGCCATTCCTACCCCTCACCATCGGCGTCCTCGCCAGTTCTGAACCACTCTACCACTTCCTAAACACTCATGCCTCACTCCTACTGCCCGGCTGACGCAATGAAGCGATCAGGCTCCCCGTCGCGCCGGCTATCCCCCACCGGTTCCCCGTCGCCCTGGCTATCCCCCACTGGCTCCCCGTCGCGCCAGCTCTCACCCTCGCCCTTCAATCGATCCTCTGGCGCCACATGCTCCTCGCGCGCCCGTGACTGGGTGCCGCCGCGCGACGGCGAGCACTTCGCCCGCATGTTCACGGAAGCGCTGTGGGGCCACATCCACGTCACACCGCCGCCGCGCTCCGCCGCCGCCAACGTCGACCCGCCGCCACCGAGCTCCGACGCCACCAACGTTGACCCGCTGTCGCTCGTCGGCGGTTTCCCAAGAGCCGGTGGTGGCTTGACGGCGGATTCCTAGCCTCCTCCACTGTCGCTGCCGCCGCCCTCCGATGACGCCAATGTCGACCCGCCGTCAATCGCCAGCACTTTGCCAGGAGCAGCTAGTGTCTCGCCGACGGATATCCAGCCTCCTCCACCATCGCTGCCCGGAAGCTTACATTTACGGTTACCCTTCCTGCTGGTGAGTTTGACTCTGACTCCTACTCTGACTCCGACTCCCAAGATGACATAGACTCGTCTGAGGACCGTTTCCATGGCTACATCCCTCCGGTCCCCCAGGGTGATGCTTTGCGCGTCTTCCTATGCTTGAACAGCATGTACGGGTGCCCTGTCTGCCGCAACCTTATGCACCGGTGGCGCAAGCTGAATGAGGTCAAGGACCATGTCCTTGGGATGGCCAAGTCTGCGCCCTTGAGGCAGAACTACAAGAAGAAGTGGAGCTGCCACCACGTCGTGGCCAGGAATGAGGGATGGATGGAGTAGATGGAGTGAGCGAGCTGCGCCGGTGGAAGATCTATGCTGTTATGTTATCTGTGATGTTAATTAGTATCTTTAGATTTCGTTGGAACATTGTCTTTGTATGTGAACTTTGTGATGTTATGTTATCAGTGATGTTAATTAGTATCGTTAGATTTCGTTGGAACGTTGTCTTATGTATGTGGAAATTGTGATGTTTAATTAGTCACTTTGGAATGGACTCTGTTTCCTACTTTGGATGGATGTTCGTTCGAATAATGCGATCGTATTTTCCTAATAACAATTCAACAAACCATTTAGTCCGGTCCGGTCACTTTTGTAGATCAGTAAGATCCGGCCGTTGTCATCCTATTTTGCCCACAAAATCAACACTGAATTTAGTCCGGTCTGGTCACCTTTTCTTATCAGTAACATCCGACCGTAGCCTTCCTTGATAGGCTGAGGCACCCGTTGCCTAATTTCCCATGGAAGCTTGCCACAACACCCCATGGAAGGCGGGTGCCATCATCAAGAGGTTAGGGACGTGTTGATATACCCATATGGTACCCACACGTCAGCCACTCAAAGCTTGTAGATGAATAGCAGCCACTCGATCTAGAGGCCCATTGCTTAGCTTGTCACATAAGCTTGCACAACTTCTCATGGAAGATGGCCATTGTATTCGTACCCCCATCGACTCGATGAAGCAATCAGTCTCTGAAAGTACATCTAGGCCCCTAAGTGGATTTTGGTGAATTTAATGACAAAACGATTAAAGGTCTAACTTGTTTTGTCTAAAGATTGTGAGCATGTTTTTTATCATTTATTCATGAGCCATAATTGTTGTTTATTTAAATGGATATTATTTGGCTCACAATGATTAAAGGCAAGCAAGTGTGTGATCCTTGTGCAAATTGGTTAATCTCAAGCAATAAGTGGATTTATATATTGGGGATATTTTGCGAAGATGATTTACATGTCTCCAAGGATTGTGGTAGCTTGACTAAAAATAAAAGGGTTCATTAAAAAAGAAATTGGTAATTCTCTCAAGTCAAAATGCAAGGCTTCATGTGGCGATTGAAAGAGGACACAAGGATGAGTATAAAGTTTATGGTCCTTAATTGGAAGCTTGCATATTCGTTGTCAATCAAGAACAAGTATTTGAAGGGGGATTTCAAATGAAGGTCAAATTGTGGATTAAGCAAACCCTAACCCAATGTGGATTGGGTAAGTGATGAAGAGATCAACCGAGGTGACTAGGGTGAGGGACTAAGCAATCTTTGGGGTCTTTGCCCGACCGCCATTAGTGTTTTGCTAAGGTGAAGTTCTAGCATCCGTGGGGTCTCCAAGTATCATATCCAAGCCTTAACCGAGGGAAGCAATGCACCACATCTATGAGTTATGATTGGCAATATGGAGTGACTTAAGGATTAAAGTGAGCATTCTTATGCTAAAAGGAAAAATCCTAAGTCACTAGCTCAAGTATGGATTTGCTCAAGACATCGGCTATGTTGGAAGCCCTCAAGTTGGAATTGCAAAAGTATGGCAAGATTGAAGATCTACAAGCTCAAGTGATCGACTCCATTTTATATTTATTCTTGAGTTTAGGAATGCCGTACTATCAAGAGGGATGCAACATTAGCTTTAAGATAAGATCAAAAGTGCTTATTAGTTGACCTAAGTGAGAATTAGCCTTGAGAGAGTTCCTGAGTAGTCTAACAAACCTCTAACCCAACCTTAGCCACTTCAACACGTCTTGGAGTTCTTATGAGAAGAGAGAAGGGTTTTTTGGATCTCTCTGCCTAGGGCAGTCTAACCGCCCCTGGCAGGCCAACGACTAGTTTTTAAAACTGGCCGGAGGCAGGCGGTCTAACCGCCCTGACCAGGCGGTCTAACCGCCCTGGCCAGAGTTCTAACGGCTAGTTTTCCTTGTGAGGGGTATAAGTACCCCACAAGCTACACTTGTTGGGGCTGCTGGTTCTAGGGTTGCTGAGGTGCTTCCCCTGCTGTTTTTCATAAGCCAAAGCCATAGAAACACTCCCCAACCCTCTCTTTGTGAGATTTGCTTTTCAAGCCATATCCTAGTGTTGGGTTGAGAGTTTAAGCCTTTGAGAGCTTGTGTGAGCTGAGCAAGAGCATCCCATAGATTGAGCACTTGTGGTTGGCATCGGAAAGCCTTTGAAGCATTTGTTACTCTTGGAGGTTCGTCTCCTAGACGGCTAGGCGTCGCCGGCTAGCTCCCAAGGTTGTCATGTGCAGCGGCAAGTTTGTGAGGGCTGTGATCTTGCCTCTTCGTGGAAAAGATCGCCTTAGTGGAAAAGGAGGAAAGTGGTTGAAAGAGACCTGGCTTGTTGTTGGAGAATTCCCTTACAAGCTCCTCAACGGAGACGTAGCCGTTCCTTAGTGGGCGGTTGTTGACGGTCTATATGTGTATCAAACTTTGTTTGGACTTGCAAGTAGACAAGTCCTCCGTCGTAGCCAAGGGACCCTTCTTCCCTTAAGTGTGAACCCAAGGTATCGAATCCGTGGAACAATGTGTAACGCAAGATCCAATCTAATAAGCGGAAAACACTTTGATCTTGAAAAGGGGTTTTGCATCTAATCTATGGAAGAACCATAAAACACATCTAATCTACTAAACATCGGAGGTAGCAAGAGAAAGAGAGGGGAGAACCAATCTAGAGATCGGATCGGGTCTTTTGTTGAAGTTCCAAAGTAAAGAAGAATGTAGAAAAACGAATCTCATTGAAAGCATGGCTCCCGTTCCGACTTCGAGGACTCCTGTTTTTCTCCTTTACCGTACTGTCACTACGGGGGATAATCTTACGGGTTGGTACTACTCGGTGGGTTCAAGAAGAACAAGATGAAAACGTTTGGTAGATCGGGTATGCACCTCTAGCCACCATGGCTACAAGAACATCCTATGCAATCTACCCGCGGGATAGATCGGGGAGGAAAACACCCAAACGAAGACAAAATCACAACGAAAGCACTTGATGCTAAGAATCGGATTCAATCTACTAATTCGACATAGAAGTAATACATGGACAAGATCACCACCGGGATCCTACCTCGATCTTGATCCTAGCTCCTGGAACTCCGACGTGGTCTTCCATGCAAGGTTCCCACGCCGGCTAGGGCAACCCTAGTCAACCATCTCGACCCTCTCCTCTCCGGAATGGTGTCCTTCTCTTCTCTGCTCCTCGACGGCGGATGACAAATGTATTTCTCTGTGGCTCTTGGCAGGGGGACTATAAATAGTCCGGAGGGCGGCTAGGTCAAAGGGGGCGCCGAACCGGGCTCGGAATGGGCTGGGCCGGCCGGCCTGGGCCGACCGGCCTGGGCCGACCGGCCTGGGCCCATTTCGGCCCAGTTCAGCCCCGGCTTCCTCCCGGTTTCTTCTCGCGTGATTCCCCCTTTGTGTGCACTTGCATGTGGGCCTTTGACGTCGTTTCCTTCGCGGTTAAGGCATGAATGCTTGCCATCCAAGCTTCGCTATTTTCTGGTTGAGTCCCTGAAGATTTGCATGTTGACACTTCGGTCCTTGGGTCATTTGGAGTCATGTTCATCGCGTGTCTTGACTCTTGTCGGGCTTCATGATCTTCTTCCAAAGTGCTTGATGAACTTATCCCGAAAGTCTCCTCTTTAGCGTAGATTTCCTACGTAAACAATAAACTCCAAAATCGACATGCAAGAGTGAACTTGTTATATACGAGGGGTTAGTTCCAGTGGTTAGAATAATAAATCAATGCCAACATTAAAGGTAAACTCATGACTAGGTTGACGGAAATTCGCCGTCAACATCTCCCCCATGCTTAAAACTTGCTCGTCCTCGAGTAAGCCTTTAATGAATATCAGTGTTGCCTTCCATTGCTTATACCTTGCACTTGATCATACACGAGAAAACATAATGCTCTCAAGGATTTAATCATTAAAGTTCCATAATGTACTAGCCTTCATCCTTATGGAGGGTAGATATTAATTTAAGCACTTCCCACAAGTAATTACCCCATGCTCCCAAATTTCAAATGAATCTTAGAAATTTTGAAATTAAGAGCAAGATAAAGAAAAAGAGCTAAACCAAGTTCAAAAATAAACTTCCTTGCATCTTGCTAATGTACTCTCATCTCATCTTGTCTCTCAAAAACCTATTCATTCTACTCCTTTCCCCTCTCAATATATATAGTGGAAGGCTTTATGTGGAGCTTTTTGGGAAAGTTTAGTCCTACCAAGATATTATTAATGAGATGTTGACAAAACAAGACAAGCTTCTCATGGTCTTACCGAGACTCGTCAAAAAGGTCATTAGAAAATAATGTTATATCAAGGAGGGGAAGAGAAAAATACACACACTTTGAGATAGGTGGACATGTGCAAATGGCAAAAGAGTGATCCCGAGGCACAAAGGAAGTCCTCGTTATCGGATTGCACATGGTTGGAAAGATGAGTTTGGATCTTAAATCTTGAAACTTTTGAGATTCCTAATGCACTTTAGGGAACCGGGGAGTTCACTTTATTTTATTTTTATAAACTCATATTTTTTTTTCTTTTCTCATACATATTTTTCTTTATCTCTTTTTTTCTTTATACTCATTTTTTTCTCATTTTTTTCTTCTTTCATCATTTTTTATTTTCTCCCCATAAACTCTAAATTGCATTGTACCTACCTCCTCCCCCATGCTTAGACGTTGCTCGTCCTCGGGCAAAGAGGTGATAGAGATAAGGTAGGTACTAGAAATATATTTCCTTTGGAGAGATACTTGAAATCTTCAATCTTGGCACCATCTTGCGATCTTCCTTGAATTGACGATCCATACTCAATGATAGGTTGTGGTCAAGGAGGTAAACACAAAAGATGATATTTTTGGTTTTAAGGGTGGATATCCGGCGAGGTTTGTGAAATCTCCGATGTGGGGATACACAATGCATGGATAAAAAGGCTAGCAATAAGAAAGATACGCAAAAACGGAATGACCAGCTTCTTAGTCCCGGGCCAGAGAAATCATGGCCTGAAATAACTCACCCAAAAATAATTCTTGTATACTAAGATTTATGCACTCAATATATATATATATATGGCTTTGGATAGGTAGAGTAAAATGCAAGTAGCATTAATGAAAAGGTTAGCATATATATTTTTAAGAACAAATCATCTTTAACTCATCAAAAATTGAGAGCATGAAAATAACACTATGGGTCTTATTTTTATCATAACCTCACAAAAGATTAAGCTAGCATTTAATTAATTTCAGATTCATATTAAAGACAACATTAGCTTAATCATGCATAAAACAAGTACAAAAGTTGAGCAAAGTGGCAACTTTTCATCATATATTATCATGGCATCAACTTAATATTTTTACCAAAGGTTGATCAAGGTGGGAAACTTTATTCATGGTGATCTTAAACTAACTCTACTATTATCACACATGCTGAAAATAAATAAAAACAGAAAATGCTACACATATATAAAGTTGCACAAAAGCTGAAACTAAAGAAAAGGAAAAGGAGAAAATCAAACAGAATTTGAAAGCATTATTATTTTCTTATCTTCCTCCTTCTTCCTTTATTTTCCGGTGGTTGATATTGATGGTCGGGCGCGTTGTATCCTTGCTTGTATTATGATTGTGCCGGTCCTCCTCTAAATTACTCCGATGGTGAAGGCGACCAATTTGATAGGCAGTGTTTGCGGTCCCTTCTTCTTGCATTTGTTGGATGGAGCGCCATGAAAACTTCGTGAGGAACATGTATGGTGGATTATGTGGTGGCGTGGCTGCCCCACTCCCCCATGCTCGCATTTGACATACTTCCTTCATATGGTGGTGGCATTGGAATCCTTCCATGGTTGTTTATTAGCTTCATGCGCAGCTCCTCCTTCGTCTTGGGCTACAGAGGATGATCCCTCTTACACAATTCTTCCTTTTTATTATTCTTTGCCGGCACAAGAAGTCCTTCCTCTAACCAAATTTTGTCTCCATTCAACAAATAATTTCAGCCCCTCGTTTGGGAAGAGGAATATTAACCTTCGTCAACTTGTACCTTCTCCTCTCATCTCCACTTTCCTTGCTTCATGTACTCGATCCTAAAGAAATCCCGGCAAGGAGAAATTTTGGGTTCCTTGTAATCCTCTCTCGAAATCATTCCCCAAAAATCCTTCTAACATTTTTTTCTTGGACACCAACTTGCTTCGGGCTTCCTTCTTGTAACCGAGTAGTTCTCCAATATATCCATAAGGAACTACTTGCTCTTCATCTTCAAGGCGGAATGAGAGGCACGACACTTCTTCATTAATGATCGGTGCTAATGTCATAAGAACTTCCAAGATCCTTGTGAGTATTCACACCAACTCCATAAAGAATCACACCCATCCAAGGTTGCTCAAGATTTGATATCCGAGTCGAATCCAACATTTGGAGGGCGTCATCGTAATCAACATTTGGCTCGAGCCTCTTCTCAAGACAAACAAGCCTATTGTCCTCCTCCTCTGTCTTTATGATGAATCCATTGGGACGCCTCGGAGTGTATGGTGGTGAAGAGGATGAACGAGTTGAGCGTCATGGTGGAACGAGTGGCTCCTTCGTGTGTCCTCGCGGTTCGGTGTGCCACACAGACGAGCTTCGTGTACTCCTCATGCCACCGAGGGGCAGCGTGTCGCTCCTCGGTGGTGCCACATCTTCCTTCATGCTTCGGGGAGACTCGAAAATCGATGCCCCCTCGAAGAGCTTGATGATGGCACCTTTGATGATGATGAACGTGTCTTCTTGGTGAAGACATTGGTGGCTTCTTCCACATTGTTGCTGCACTAACTCACAACGAGTACACCAGGGGTTGCTTGCCGGTGGGAAAAACACACAAGGGAAGTATATGGAGGGTGGAGTTTATTATTATTATGATTATTATTTTTTTGTGAGGTGCACAAGATAGGATGGATATTAGCCCATAGGGTTTGTGGATTCTTGAACATGCAACCGCCTATCATGGTGAAGCTAAACTAATTTATTAAGGTGTGATCATGAGGCCACTTTAGCTAAACCAACAAATGATATGTTGATGGGATCTACGGGAGTAGTGAGACCTATACTCCCGAAAAGCATGGTGGCTAACCTTAGGCATCAAAGCATTATCAACATAAACAAAGGATTGAAACAAAAGAATCAGCGCTAACATGACAAGATCCTCATCCCCATGGAACTCAAATATTTTTAGGTTGTTTCTGGAACTTATGGGCTATGAACTCAAGAACACGAATTAACAAATGCATAAAATACTTACCAGGCGAAAGGGGAGCACCGGGGGCCATGAGAGGATGCCAGGCCGGCCGGCCTAGGCCGATCGGCCTAGTGGGCCTCCTGCTCTTTTCGCTTTGATCTTTCTCCGAGATGCTTCTTGCTCCCTTCTTGCCTTGTGTCCGCGTGAACCACGAGATTCCATTTCCCGAACCGTTCACAACCCCTCCTTTGCTTGCGGGATTAATCTTCCACCTCCATTGTTTTGCTTTGTGTCACTCTAGCCTCTTGTGCTTCCACTAATTTCCTGCAAAATAAAGCCCTTGCTCCCCCCATGCTTGTCCTTTACATGTGCCAGAGATGCCAAAAGATGGAGGCTTCCCGAGATGCATCATGGGGCACTATATGTTAATCAAGCTCAAAAACCTCCCCTTAATCAAGTTTAGATGCTAATCCCTCCTCTAATTTTGAAAATTTGAAAATTAACTCAGCGCTAGCGATGAGTCCAAATATATCATTAGAGGAGATCTTAGGCATAAAAAACAATTGTAAAATCTATTTTGGTTACTCCGGGATCGATTGCTTTCATTAATTGGTAGCAAGCTCCTCCGGCTTAACCGTTGGGGGTATAGGTTTAGGTTCTAATTTTGTCCAAACATGAAAGAGATTTTGAAAAAAGTAAAGTCAATGGGGCTTAGAAAAAAAATCTAAATCTAGAGAAACCGGTGGATGTCAAGTTGAATGAAACCAAAAATAAAGTTGCTTAGGTTCACGCGAGTCCTACCATGCATCAAAGATTAAAAACATTAAAGAACATAGCAAGGCTCTACACGTGTGTTTTTAACATGTGAAACAAGCCAACCTAAACATCATGGAGAGGATGAAAGGTTGGGGTAGGTTCTGAATTTTTGGTCTTGGTTTCTCAAAAAGAAGCAAACAAAACTTCGGATGGCTCAAGTCATTGGTTTATGATCAATATAAAATTCAAGTAAAATGACCGAGCGATTGTAATGTCTCTAAAAATTATTCAACCACACAAGAGTTTATGGTATGTATTGCGTAGCAAATTCTAGGAACAACTTACCTTGAAAACATGAAAAATTCTTCGGGTTGCCCTCCCGGTAGCTTGACTCTTCAACAGGTTGTCCTCCCGGTAGCTTATTCTTGACTTGATGAACGGGTTGCCTCCCGCCAAGCGCTTCGTTTATAGTCTATAGCTAGACTTCTTCTCTTCGCTCCGGATCAACGCTCTTTGCGGGCGTTGCAATCTTGGGGACCCCACTTCTACACCATCCTTGGCTTCGGTGTAGGTTTATTCTTCGGCTTAGTCATCTTTTTGATCTTCACAGGTGGACGTTGATTCTTGGTCTTGACGGATGCAACCTTTTGCGTCTTTTCGCTTCATTCTCCCTTGACTCCTCCCTTCCGATGCGACGACGAGGTAGAATGTATTTAATATTGACCACTTTACATACCTCTGATCGTGGTTGACTTGAATTGCACTCCTCACGCCATCGATGTCGAACTTGATCTCCCACTTGCCGACGTCGATTGCTCCGACGGTCTTGAGGAACGATCTCCCTAGGATGTGTGGCGGATGAGGTTGATATTCCTTTGATCTTGGAGGTGGAGTTTCTCTTGGAGATTCCGACGATCCTCGGCCTCCGCTTTTAGATCTTGAGTCGCACGTCACCTTTACCTGCAAAGTTTTTCTAGACCATCCACAAAATATATGTTTTTTTTGTTGGAGATGTAGCCGTCCATCTCCGGTTAGGGTTAGCAATAAACAAAATATATACAAAAACTAAAAGAAAACTAGGGTTTAGCAAAACCCTATATTGATTTTTTTTGTTTTGAGGATGATCAAAATTAAGAGACGCAAAAGAAAAATCAAGAGAAAAACTGAAAATATTCACAAACGCAAACTAGATTGAATCTTGATTACTTGTTCCCCGGCAACAGCGCCAGAAAAAGGGGCTTGTTGACGGTCTATATGTGTATCAAACGTCGTTTGGACTTGCAAGCGGACAAGTCCTCCGTGGTAGCCAAGGGACCCTTCTCCCCTTAAGTGTGAACCCAAGGTATCGAATTCGTGGAACAATGTGTAACGCAAGATCCAATCTAATAAGCGGAAAACACTTTGATCTTGAAAAGGGGTTTTGCATCTAATCTATGGAAGAACCATAAAACACATCTAATCTACTAAACACCGGAGGTAGCAAGAGAAAGAGAGGGGAGACCCTAGTCAACCATCTCGACCCTCTCCTCTCCGGAATGGTGTCCTTCTCTTCTCTACTCCTCGGCGACGGATGACGAATGTATTTCTCTGTGGCTCTTGGCAGGGGGACTATAAATAGTCCGAAGGGCGGCTAGGTCAAAGGGGGCGCCGACCGGCTAGGGCCCATTTCTGCCCAGTTATGCCCCGGCTTCCTCCCGGTTGCTTCTCGCGCGATTCCCCATTTGCGTGCACTTGCATGTGGGCCTTTGACGTCGTTTCCTTCGCGGTTAAGGCTTGAATGCTTGCCATCCAAGCTTCGCTGTTTTCTGGTTGAGTCCCTGAAGATTTGCACGTTGACGCTTCGGTCCTCGGGTCATTTGGAGTCATGTTCATCACGTGTCTTGACTCTTGTCGGGCTTCATGATCTTCTTCCAAAGTGCTTCATGAACTTATCCCGAAAGTCTCGTCTTTAGCGTAGATTTCCTGCGTAAACAATAAACTCCAAAATCGACATGCAGGAGTGAACTTGTTATATACGGGGGGTTAGTTCTGGTGGTTAGAATAATAAATCAATGCCAACATTAAAGGTAAACTCATGGCTAGGTTGACAGAAATTCACCGTCAACAGCGGTGAACTTCAGGAGAGAAATCCTCGTCTCTCCTTTGTGGTTTGCCTCACTTGTTTGAATTCTAGCATATTTACTTTGCTTTCGCTTGATCTACTTGGGTGTGCTTGTCTTTGAGTTACCCTGCTTGTGATCATCTACAGAAGCCACTCAAGAACTTTGGTTCCTGCTAGAAGTCAAGAGAAGCTTTGATTTGTGTTTTGCAGGTTCACTGGGTGGAGGCGGTCTAACCGCCCCCAGACCCGGTCTAACCGCCCCCACTGTGCTGAGTGCACCAGGGGCGGTCTAACCGCCTAGCAGGGGCGGTCTAACCACTGGTGTCAGTGAAGCTCAAGTTTCAGGGGAAAAGTTTTATTTGGTCGTCTCGCCTATTCACCCCCCCTCTAGGTGGCATCAAGGTCCTTCCAATTGGTATCAGAGCCTGGTGCTCCGGTTCGAGCTTAACCGCTCGGAGTTTTTCGATGTCGACTACTTGTGAGGTACCGTTTGAGCCTCTAGCTCTAGATGGCTCAAATTACTCTTCTTGGCGTTCCAATGTTCTCATTGCACTTAAGGTTTTGGGTCCCACCACTGAGGGCATTATGGTTGCGAGTATCCTTCCGAAGGATGAGACATGTGTCTCCCCAAAGGAATTGGAGAATAAGCAACTCAATGCCATAATCACTAACCTTTTATGTGGCTGTGTGTGTAGAGAACTAAAGCATCTCATCCTAAAGAGTAAGGAAATTAGTGAAAATGCTCATCTCATTTGGGAATTGCTATTTGAGATAGTTCACACCAAATGGGATGAAGTTGAGAGTGATGATGAAGATGAACTAGTGGAGATGTGCCCCACAACCTCTACAACATCCACTGATTATCAAGCATCAACCCTCAAGGAAGAAGGAGGCAAGAGAAGCGAGGGTGGAGCCTCTCTGGGGGAGGCGGTCAAACTGCCCCCTAGGGGCGGTCTAACCGCCCCCAACAGAGACACTTCAACCTACTACGGTGAAGGCGCTTGCCTCGTGGCCAAGAAGAAGAGCAAGAAGAAGAGGTAGGCCAAGGGAGCAAAGAGCCAGAAGATCGAAGCCTCAAGCTCTCCGACAAGAGAACTTGAACTTCTTAAATCTGAGCTCGCCTCCTTGGTTTGTAAGTATGAATCATTGGCTAACAAATATGATCATGACATCAAATCCTTTTCATGTAGAGCAAAGGCAGAAGAACAAGACAATGATGTGCTAGAAGCTCAACTAGCAAAGCTCACTAGTGAGCATATGGCTTTGCAAGCAACTCACAAGGAACTTGAGTGTTCTCATGAGAAGCTTGTGGACTCATATGCTTCATTAGAAATTGCTCATGAGGTTGTTGTTTCATCGGTAAAATTCTTGCAACCTCTCACACCCACATGCACATGCTCACTTGTCAATAATGAATTTGCTTGTACTAAACCTTGTTGTTCTCAAGCAAGCCAATCTAGCATTAAGCATGTATTTGTAGAATCTTGTGATGACCTCATTACCCAAGAAAATGATGAACTCAAGCAAGAGGTCAAAAAGCTTAAAAGGGACTTGTATGTGTTGAAGGAAGAGAGCAAAGTGCAACCTCCTCAAGATAACCATGATGACATGGTGAAGAAGCTTGGAAGGGTTCAACCGTCATGAGCTCAACTCTTCAACAACACATTAAGATCAATAAGAGCAAGATTCAAGATAAAGAGAAGGGGCATGTCGCTCCAAATTGCCTCACCAAGCTCAAGGCTCAAGAAACAATCTCCAAGAAGAGAAGAAGATCCACCAGAAGGATATTGTGCTATCAATGCAAAGAGAAGGGTCACTCGGCTGCGGATTGCCCACAAGCCAGCAGTGCTGACCAGGGCGGTCTAACCACCCCCAGGGCGGTCTAACCGCCCCCAGGGCGGTTAGACCGGGTCTGGCCAGCACATTGAAGGAGCACCGCAACGAGGAGAAGAAAAACCACCCTTCAAGCAAGAAGCCTCTATGCAAGCCAAGACAAGACAAGCAAATGGTCCCCATGTCAAGAAGTGCCAAAAGCCACATTTGCTATACTTGTCGTGAGAAGGGTCACTTGGGCAAGGATTGTCCGAATGGTAACACTCCGCAATCCAACCTTGTCCATTATGATTTTCATAAGCTTAGGAATGACAAGATTGGCACTTGTACTATGAGGTTGATTAGTTCACCCCAAACTAGTACAAGGGCCGTTTGGGTTCCTAGGCATCTTGTGACTAACCTTGTCGGACCCAACAAGTGTTGGGTACCAAGAAGTGCTTGCCGAGCTTGTAGGTTGATCGAGTTGCATTGGAGTCATGGCAATAGAGAAAGAATTCAATAATTAATACTTTGCTATGAGAAGAGCTAGAAAGTGAAAATCACTCAACCAATGCAATCTCAGTAACAAAGTACTTAATGTTGTGCCTTGGTCACTCTTAGTACTTTGTGAACACCCATGGATCACTAGACCTAGGTTTATGAAGCATGAGGAAGTGACCATGACACATTCATAATTTTATTCTCTTATACCATTCGATGCTCCTAATGGCTCTCTAGAAGAGCATTTGTTGTGATAAGGTTTGTAGGGAGTTATTTAGGTATTATAGAGGCTTATCAAAGGACAAGGGCTAAAATATCACCAAAAGGACCAAAAAAAGGCAGGGCGGTCTAACCGCCTTCCCCCCAGAAATGTCGTTTGGCGGGTGACCCGACCCCTATGACCGGGTGACCCGAGGCATCTCTAGAGGATGCCGGGTGACCCAACCACTTTGTCCCGGGTGACCCGACATGGAGCTGAATTTCAACATTTTGGTGATTTCAAGGCAATGGTAATGAGATTCTTGGCATAGTTAATTTTGATAAATCATTTTATGCCTAGACCTACCTTTGAAGCAATTTCCCTTGTTCATAATTGAATTGTGTGCTAAGTTCGAGAAATTCAAAAATTCTCTAAGCACTAATTGAGGGGAAGCTTACTTCAAAGGTTGTATCATTTGTGGGACTAACAATTTCTTCTAGTGAACTTGTAGTTTCATGTATTTGTGCATCATTAGCAAGCTCTTAAATTCACTATTGAGTTTTGAAGACTAAAGTAAGAGCTAGCCCTTCCCTAAATTTACTTATGCACAAATTCAAATGGTCTAAAGGCAAATGCCTCAAGGAACCTCTTTAAATACCGAAATGAATCTAGGCCATTATACCATGCTAGTGTGTCTCTCTTAGCATGTAATTGCTTCAAGTGAATCTTTGTGTGCCTCTCTAGATATTTGGTTGATACCTTCACATAAACTCAAACTGGTGTCTTGTGAATGTCTCTTGAGTAGGGTATGAGCTAAATATGCTAAAGATGTGATTTACTTGATGTGGATGCATGCACTTTGTGGTATAGGATAGTTTTTTCGAAATCCAACTAGCATGTGTAGGAAGTGTGCTTAATTTGAAAAATAGTTGCACTACAAGAAAAACGCCGACTAGTGACGCAAAAAAGCCCGTTTCTCGTTATAAACCGCGATTAATGACACCAGTTGTTACGAAAACGCTCCGTCATTAATCGAGCGTCACAAACCGCGATTAATGACGAGACCTTATTTCCCGGCGTCATGAGTTTAATGACGCGTATAAATTCGTAACACTAAGGCGTCATAAGCTACCTTCCACGTCGGACCGAGATCCATCGTGGCTCCGACGTGGCTAGGGGTTATGATGATTTCGGTTCGTCACAAATTGAGGCCCGGTCCATGTAAGAGCCTTTGTGCGCCTAATATTGTTGGGCCAATTTTAGCCCATTTCAGGTTTTCGTGTTATTTTTTTGGCCATTCCTGAAATGTTTGTTGCACAGTATATTGGGCTATTTTATTTTGGGCCCTAGCAATCTAACGAACTTGGCCCATATTGCATTATGCTTGGACATTTGATTTTGAGCATTATCCACAGGGCCTTTCCTGGGCCTCGACCCATATTGCTTTTTTTAGATCATCCCATATTGCATTTCGCAGGGCACTGTATACTGTTCTGGCTGCTGCTGATCACTAGCACATAATCAGACAACAAAACAAAACATTTCCCACTTCCATATAATTCACACCACATTCAGGGAATAGTTCAACCAGTACAATTGTGCAATATACATCAAGTTAGCATCGAATCGAATCAACATACAACAAGTCATCAGCAACACAAGTTCACCAAGACCACACTTCAGTTGAGAGGAGGATAGACCTGGCTAAAATTTATCAAGCCTTGGATTAGATTATGCATGTCAGTTGTGCTCTTCTTCAAAGCTCCAAGCGCTTCTGTTTGAGACTTCAATGTTGTCTCTTGTTCTTGAGCCTTCAATCTCAGTTCGCTCATCTCGGCCTCCTGTTCAACAATCTTCTGCTGCAGTTGTGCCCCCCTTTGCTTCTCATTGTTAAGTCCAGCTCGTATTTCCTGAACCTGAAGTGCAGTAGTAACCCTAGTCTTTTTCATGGAGGGCGGGCGAATGCCAGCAACCTCCCGAAAAGTCCTAGATTGGACAACTTCAGTCACTACTTCAGCAGCAGTCTTTCTTGGTTGGTCGCCTTGAGGTTCAGCGACAATTTGTTCCATGCGAGCCTAAAAAAGGAAATAAAATGAAATGTTTAAAATAAAATAGTCACACATGTTTATAGTATTGTTGCAAAGAAAAATGCAAAAGCAGACAAGTACTTACAATGACTGCCTGTACTGGAGCGGTGAAGCCATTCTTGCTGCAGTGGAAGGACTTGAAATAATCAAGTGGACTTAGCCCTTCTCCTTTAGTAGTATACTTCTGCCTCTAAATATGTTTCGAAAACAGGCATAATTATCAAAGTGCTAGCATTATAAAATGGTTCATGAAATGAACTACAGAGCAAAAACATGACTTGTTCATCTGCTTACCACAAGATTAGCTTGTACAATGTAGCTTCGAGATCCTGTGCGCTGATGGTACTTGACCTTTCCACGATTATCAGTGTTTGTACTACACCTCGCCTTTACAATAATAAGAACTCGTGTAAGAAATAAGATTAAGAACAATATATAAGTACATGAAAATGTGGTAGTGGCAAGTTGAACTTCTATCATACCCTGTGCTCAGGGGAAGACCACATATTAACCAGTGCCTTCCATTAGGCGTCGGTCAGATTGGGCACAGGAGATTTAGTTGGGACTGCATTTGCTGGAACATCATTGAAGTACTTTTGCTTCAGGCGATACCTCGCCTGTCTCTGTATCGACTTTAGCATGTTAGTGCATGCCACCCTTACAGGCTCATTGGTGGTGTAAATGTCGAATTGCCCCTAGCACAAGACAATTATCAGAAAAATGGATGACAAGAATGGATGCAAAGAACTATGGTAGTAGACGAGTGGAATATGCACACCGTTAGTTTGCCCATGTAGTTCTTGAGATGGTCTTCAGTCTTTTCACCATTGTTGACACTCTCTAGCGTCGCACCAGGTTTATATCCCCGGCAATGGTGCTAGAAAGCTTGTTGACACTCTCTAGCATCACTACTAAATATGCAACGATGCAGAAGGCCTGTTGGTATAAATAACGATCGCAGAAAAGTCTGCAAGCGTACGGATACCGATGTAGCTTTCACCCAAGAGTATTCCAGGGTATCGAATCCACAGGGAACGTGTGTGCACTAGTGAAGATTCAAGGTCGGCCTTGGATGAGAGAAGATATGGTAGTAGTGTAGGAAAGGTAGAGAGGGTTTCGAAGGATTCCGGATACTAAAGATAAGATCAGCGTTTACTACGATGCTTGCTTCGGGACGCTCAACCGTCCTATCCCGGAAAGGGATGAGAAGGGGGCTAGGCAAGCCAAGCAGGGGTCCTACTGCGCTCTAGTGGATCTCACGTGGTGGACTATGTAGGCCGTCAGGGCTGTCACCACCTGGGGCTACCACAACAATCCGTGCCACTAGGTGTACTTTGAGGTAATCGCAAGACTAGACACCACGTCTACTCTAGTGACTACTATTCTAGCTTTGCAATTACTAGAACACTAATCAAAGCAAGGAGCCCACAAGCACAAATAATAAAGCTGAACTTAATTAATTAAATAAATCCAGAATGCCTAAGAGTTACCCGGATGTTACTCGAAGTGGAGCCGCATCCGCCGAGGTACAAGAGGAAGGGAGGAAGCTGACAACTCCGGCTTCTCCCGGACTCGCACCTCAACTCTCACCTAATTCTAACACTAATTTTGGTAGAGCTTCGCTTGATCTCTGCTTCTCTGTTCCACCAAGGAGAGGCCTCTCCTTTGAAGGGAAGCACTCATCCTTGGGTGAAGTGGTGTCCCTTTGAAGTGAGGAGGATAGCTTCTATTTATAGGGGGAGGAAACTTGGAGAAGTGGAGGACCTCCCCCTCTTTCCAGCCTTTTCCACGCGCCACCTGGCCAGCAAAAGTGCAGGGCATGCCTCCCCAAGTCATTGGAGCAAAGAACCGGGCAAAAACCGGACCCTAGGTGGGTGAACCGGAGGTGAACCGGGCATCTGGGCGCTGAACCGGGCGATTTCTGGGCAAAACCGGCAGCAAAGGGAGAAAACCAGCCAACCGACCTCGCCCTGGCCATCCGTATCGCGCCACGTGCCCCAGGCGGTCGGGCCAGCTCGATCCCGCGCGAGCCCCGCGGGGGCATCCGCGCGCCAGGTTGCGGGCCAACCCGCGCCGGCTGCGTGGCTCGGTGGGGTCAGCGCTCGCGCGCCCGCAGCAATTCCCGCGTGAGCCGGGGTGGCCAGCCGGGTGCTGCCACGTGGCCCCAGGCGGGGGTCTCGCGCTCTCCTGCGCATACGCGCGGTGCGCTGCAGCGCAGCCCGGTGGCCAGTGGCGGCTCGCCACGTGGGCCTTCCTGGTAATCTCCCGCGCGAGCGCCGTACGGATGCTGAGGTGCTGACGTCATGATGACGTCAGCATCCCATAATATTTTGTTCCTTTAATATCTCTTGCATCCGAACTCCAAAGTTGTCAAATGATATGTCCATTTCGATCGTCTCGATGAGCCCGTCGCATTGGTGTAGTTCAAATTGGCATTTGATGTTGTTTGTGATAATGCCATATTTTATTCTATAATTGCTCATTTGCACCTGCGACCAAATACACACCAAAGCTTGTGGAATTTGTTAGATGATAATCCTATAGCTATGGTGTACACTTTCATGGAGTAACTTTTATCCGAAGTTGACGGTCGAAAATAGGGACTTAACGACCATCAACAAGCTCCCCCACACTTAGCCCTTTGCTCGTCCTCTAGTAAAGGTTAAGGACTATGGTGGAAAACATGAATCCAAAATGATATGATGCAAGCATGTTAGATATTCCAAAGCATACCTGTACTTGTGACTCTTTGGGGTGTCTACCATGTCATCTTGGATGGTTGAAGAATGGAACGGCTGGATTTGAATCGCCTCAACTCCTTCTGTAATGTAGCTTGGGTTTTTGATAAAATATTTTTTTTTCAAAACTTAGCCTTACTTGACTCCTCAAATGATGCTCTCGGATCGCTCAGTGTGTATGATTCCTCACCAAGGCATTAAACTCGCCTTTCTTCAACCTCCTTCTAATGATGGCTATATGTGGAGCTCAAGGTAAGGTTGAAGATATGAGGCATACTTGTATCACATAATATTGCAAAGTCAAAAACCGGATCCAAGAAGAAGACTAGTCATTAGTCATACAATCTGATCAAGATGTGCTTGTGTGTGGAAAGGGGATGATATGGTAAAATGTACTCCTTGTTGTATGATCTCTCTCCCTTTGAACTTTATTTTGAGAACATGGCTATATATTTTTTTTTCTTTTTTTTCATCATGCTTGAGAAGAGTTTCTCTTTAGCATGTGTCTTTATCTCTTTTTTTTTCTTTAGCCCATGTCTCTTTTGGAGGAAAATCTAGGGAGAGAGATTCATAAATTGAATGGAGTATTTTTTTTTGTGGATGGATGGATGTTGCTAACTTCCAGTGTAGAAGTTTAGCATATGAAGGTGGAGTGTACGTGATCTTGATCATGAAAGCATGAAAAGCTTCTAGCAAGGGTCACTACAATTTGACAAAGCTCAAAGTAATAACAAGCAGCGTATGTGTGAGGTTTTCTAATGTAAACAGCATATGGCTTTGGTAGGAATATATCATCATTGAGGAGCTGGCAAGGCTAATATATGTTTTTTTTCAAATAAAACATCCAAAGCACTTCGTCAGAGAGAGTAAGGTTCATCGCATCGTACCATATCTCATCAATCAACCATTTAGATGAACATGTTTTCCTAATGATATTTGATCACAAGCAACAGATGTATGTGCTAGGAATAAAGAACATGCAAGCCAATCAATTGAAAACATGTATAGCAATGGAGCATCAAGATTCATTGAGTTTAATTTAATGATTATCTCATGAAAGGAATTATAACTTATGAATCATGAAATTAGGGGGATAGGATTGTTCAAACCATGTTGTTCCTTTGAATGTCGGGAGAAGTCGACTCTCAGTGCCTACCCCACACTATCTTTTACTGCATCTTTTCCTGCACACTTTTAGACAAACATGAGATACATGGATTTGGCTAGTACAAATTGTACTAGCCAAATCAAAGAAAAGTTTTATTTTATTTATTATTATTCATCATTTGACTGATGGTGAACATCGGGCAACCTCCCGGAAGGGCTTTGTTTAAAGTCAAAAGCAGGACATACCTAGCTAGGCAAGATGCATGAGCTAACATCATCTCCAAATCAGGATAAGATTTTGTATGAGAGGAGCTTTACTCGGGATGCTCACATACCTCCCCCACACTTGAAGTTTGCATTGCTGAGCAACAAAACTCAAGTGTGTGGAGATCAAGCTTCCTTTCGTAGCCGTTCTCTCACCAAAAACTTACCAAAGTGATGTAGTTGATGTCGCTCACATGTTCTTAGGCATCATCTATCCATCGTTCTTCTTGGTCTCCACCTAAAAGGTTAGTAACGAAAAGTACCCGAAGGACACTCTTGTCCTAGGAACATGCTCTTGCTTTTATTTGGAAGGAGAAATAAATCTACGCTAATCCAGGCTATCTCCTGGCAGTGCTTTGTTTACGGTCATAAGCTCGACCCTGGGAACCTTCTCCCTGCAGCTATCATTGGTGATGTGATTCCTGTCTCACCACCAATTATTGATGTATCAGTGAATCTTCAGCTACAAGGTTAGTGCAACAGTGCATACACAAAATCTGCAATGCTTATGGTAAACATATGCATCTACAACCGTCCTTCTAAACTTTTTACAGGAGAGGACCATAAGGCGGTTGTAGTCTTGATGTGTGCTCTGTGCACTGAGCGTGGCTGACTCTGGAGAGACATGATGCAAGCATGGTTCCTGAGGTAAATCAAGAGTAAAGCTACCATGCTTGTCGATGAGATCCTTTCCTTCGGACCCCAGAGTCGGCGCCTTATAAATTTCCATGGCCCAAGAATTCTCCATCTCAAGATATGGATCATGTATGAACAATGTTGATTCTTGACCACAGTCAGAAACTACATGATACGGGCTAGTGGGAAGAGGCTCAAACTCGATCAAGGGTGATGATGATTGTTCGTCGTCACAAAGGTGAAGCGGGTCCTCCGAGTCATACTCCTGAGAAGTAGAAAATTCTACAAGCTCAGCGAGAATGGGCTCGGATGATGCGAACGGAGATACATGCATCATCTCCTTGAACGGGTTTTGCTTGGGAAGTGGCGTCACCATAGAATTTTCTGAAAACAAGGGAGTGGTGGCCGAAACGACTTCCCTAAGCTTTTTATCTAGGCTTCCTCGAGATGCATCGAGAAGTTTTTCTATATGGGAGCCTAGGAGGAGATCAAGATCGAGGACATCAAAGACGTGGAAGTCTAGATTAACCTTGATCTTGTCTACTAGGAGTGGCACAGCATATGCAACCCCCCAACACTCAAGAATGTGTCCGGAGAGACAACTCTTGAGGAGCTTGTCGGATGGTCTTAGCGTCACGTTGCCCAAAAGAGTGTACGCTAAGTGCCATGGCATAATATTAACCTCCATGACGGGGTTAAGATGGGCTTCTATGGTAATCCCTTTTATAGAACAAGGAAGGATCGTAGAAGGTGAACGAATCCAAAGTGCTTCGGAAAAGTGTTCCACTCCAGTCGACCACTTCTTTTCCATGGCATCCATGATAGATGTTTCGGTTGGAGGATCAGGAGGCAAAGGAGGGACCGTAGGCCTAAGGGAAGATTCTGTCAAAAGATTTCTAGCTGGCTGGATTTGGACAGAAGAGGGCTCCTTCCCTTATTCGGCATCGAAGTGATTCAAGGTGTCTTCGGGATTCTCAGTGGGATCATCCTCTAATCGGTCATGGAACTTTGCTATTGCATTCCGTGCATGAGCTAAGGAGACTGTTTGTGTGGATTCGTCTAGTTACACGGCTAGGCTACCATTAGCCATTTCTTGGAAAAGTCTCTCGGTAGGCCGACCTATAAGAATAGGTATGTGCGGATTATCATAGACATGAAAGTCCAGAAAGATCTCGGCCTCATTGGCAACTACCGGGACTGTTCTGACAACACCGCAACATTCCAACATGGTCCCATAAGGATCTTGAAAAATCTTTCGAGACGAACATAGGGTCATGCTGGGATAGAGCTGTTGGGCAAGAGATTTTGAGATGATATTTATCCCAACAGTGGGGTTGTACTGGACATCCATCATGACGCCTTGTATTTGATCAGAAAGAAGAGTGGACGACATGATGAGTCTAACTACCTCGGGCGATGTCTCGGCTTCTCTCAACCATTCCACACTCATAGCCGCCGACAAGCATTTAAGGTCTTCTTTGAGAATGGGCTTATCGGGTTGTCTAGCATTTTGTTGAAACGGAGAGTTGCACGCTCGAGGTTTTGGTTGGATCGGAAAATTCGAGGCATTTCCAAAATCTGAGAAGAGATCATCCTCGATTTCGCCGATAAAGTCCATTGGATGAGTTTCCTCATCTTCTAGACTATGGAGATTTTCTACGGGAGGCTCTACTTTTATTGGCTCAGAAAGAGGAGCGATCACGGGTGTAGGCTGGATAGGTAAAACCTCATTTTCTGGCTCAAGGATTTCATCAACCTCTTCTTCGGGGAATTCATCAAAAATACCAGTGTAGGGGGTATTCTCAAGGATTTTGTTGACAACGTTCCTCCCTTCACTAGGTGTCAAATGAGTGAAAGAACCTCCCGAAGAAATATCGAGAAACTGGGCGGACTCCTTGCTAAGGCCTCGATGAAAATGCTGTAAAAGCATTTGCTCTGAGAGTTCGAGGTTGGGACCGAACATGTTTAGGTCCAAAAATCGTGCCCAGGCTGCTCCTAAGGTTTCTTTTTCCTTTTGCCTAAAGCCTAAAACTTTCATACGGAGGTCGACCAATCGGGATTCTGGGAAGAAAGCTAGACAAAATTTGTTTCGCAAAACTTCCCAATCTCCCTTGACACCCCTAACGGTTTGAGTGTACCATTTCTTGGCAATCCCCGTCAAAGAGAACGGGAAAAGCTTCCATTTTAATGTTTCGTGTGACATGCCACGAATGACAAGGCACGAGCACACTTCCTCAAAACCGCGAAGGTGGGTGTACGGATTTTTCTCTTCTGCTCCAGAAAAAGATTGCTCCCGTACCATAGCTATGAGGGCGGGACGAAGTTCATAGCTAGGTGCATGGATGGGTAATGATGAGGGTGGAGGCTCTAGATCTTCGCCCGTTGGAGTCGAAAACTGATTGATAGGCTTGGAATCCATATGGGGATATGTGATGGTATGGATGGGGATACATGGACGACTTAGTTCGACACTAGTACCGCAACCGTTCCCCGGCAACGGCGCCAGAAAGCTAGTTGACACTCTCTAGCGTCGCACCAGGTTTATATCCCCGGCAACAGCGCCAGAAAGCTTGTTGACACTCTCTAGCGTCGCTACTAAATATGCAATGACTCCAGAAGGCCTGTTGGTATAAATAACGATCGCAGAAAAGTCCGCAAGCATACGGATACCGATGTAGCTTTCACCCAAGAGTATTCCAGGGTATCGAATCCACCCGGAACGTGTGTGCACTAGTGAAGAATCAAGGTCGGCGTTGGACGAGAGAAGATATGGTAGTAGTGTAGGAGAGGTAGAGAGGGTTTCAAAGGATTCCGGATACTAAAGATAAGATCAGCGTTTACTACGATGCTTGCTTCGGGACGCTCAACCGTCCTAACCCGGAAAGGGATGAGAAGGGGGCTAGGCAAGCCAAGCAGGGGTCCTACTGCGCTCTAGTGGATCTCATGTGGTGGACTATGTAGGCCGTCAGGGCTGTCACCACCTGGGGCTACCACAACAATCCGTGCCACTAGGTGTACTCCGTGGTAATCGCAAGACTAGACACAACGTCTACTCTAGTGACTTCTATTCTAGCTTTGCAATTACTAGAACACTAATCAAAGCAAGGAGCCCACAAGCATAAATAATAAAGCTGAACATAATTAATTAAATAAATCCAGAATGCCTAAGAGTTACCCGGATGTTACTTGAAGTGGAGCCGCATCCGTCGAGGTACAAGAGGAAGGGAGGAAGCCGACAACTCCGGCTTCTCCCGATTTCGCACCTCAACTCTCACCTAATTCTAACACTAATTTTGGTAGAGCTTCGCTTGATCTCTGCTTCTCTGTTCCACCAAGGAGAGGCCTCTCCTTTGAAGGGAAGCACTCATCCTTGGGTGAAGTGGTGTCCCTTTGAAGTGAGGAGGATAGCTTCTATTTATAGGGGGAGGAAACTTGGAGAAGTGGAGGACCTCCCCCTCTTTCCAGCCTTTTCCAAGCACCACCTGGCCAGCAACAGTGCGGGTACGCCTCCCCAAGTCGTTGGAGCAAAGAACCAGGCAAAAACCGGACCCTATGTGGGTGAACCGGAGGTGAACCGGGTGTTTGGGCGCTGAACCGGGCGATTTCTGGGCAAAACCGCCAGCAAAGGGAGAAAACCAGCCAACCGACCTCGCTCTGGCCATCCGTATCGTGCCACGTGCCCCAGGTGGCCGGGCCGACTCGATCCCGCGCGTGCCTCGTGGGGGCATCCGCGCGCCAGGCTGTGGGCCAACCCGCGCCGACCGCGTGGCTCGGCGGGGTCAGCACTTGCGCGCCCGCGGCGATTCCCGCGTGAGCCGGGGTGGCCAGCCGGGTGCTGCCACGTGGCCCCAGGCGGGGTCCCGCACTCTCCCATGCACGCACGCGGCGCGCTGCAGCGCAGCTCAGTGGCCAGTGGCGGCTCACCACGTGGGCCTTCCTGGTAATCTCCCGCGCGAGCACCGTGCGGATGCTGGGGTGCTGACGTCATGATGACGTCAGCATCCCATAATATTTTGTTCCTTTAATATCTCTTGCATCTGAACTCCAAAGTTGTCAAATGATATGTCCATTTCGATCGTCTCGACGAGCCCGTCGCATTGGTGTAGTTCAAATTGGCATTTGATGTTGTTTGTGATAATGCCATATTTTATTCTATAATTGCTCATTTGCACCTGCGACCAAATATACACCAAAGCTTGTGGAATTTGTTAGATTATAATCCTATAGCTATGGTGTACACTTTCATGGAGTAACTTTTATCCAAAGTTGACAGTCGAAAATAGGGACTTAACGACCATCAACAACCTTCTTGCTGGTTCTTCTTTGGCTTGTAGTCCTTCCTGCTAGGAAGGATCGGTATGTGCCCACGCACTATGATCCCACCTTCTGATGCAAACTTTGCAGCTTGCATTGGTGCCTCTGGGTGTTTGAGCCCTTCTTGAATGTGTATAGGCATCTTGCCATTTAAGCCTCTACTAATTCGGTCCAGATCTCTGCCCAATCTTCTTGAAGGGCGTGCATCACCTAACAAGTTTGTTACAACCATACAAGTTAATAATTATTCGGTTGGTAATTAGGACATTTGAATATGAGATCAAATGACTTGCCTTCTGCAGTCGTCATGTCGATGATGTTCTCGTCGTGGGTTGCTGTTGCTTGGCCTTCAGTGGGCAAGTCTTGTGTATCAAGAGTTGTCCCACTCCCATCAGCTAAAGCCAATTCCCTTGCCTTGGTCCTAGTCAGTCTAGGAGGCATTCTGGTAGGGTCATCCGGTGCCCGAATTCTCTTGGTCCCTCTTCCTCCACTGACAGGTATGCCATGAGTGACCTGATTACACAAAATTCAACAAAGAAAGAGGAGATCAGAAGCAATCCTGCATAACTAGTACATGAAATGAGTTCATGATAAGACTACCTCTTGTTGACATGTCTCTGGGTTAGATTCATGTTCATCAGAAGGGTTGTACTCCGGATACGAATCGTGTATTGTTGTATCGTTGGTACCCTTTCTGCTTGGTCGGTCAGCTGCTAAAAGTGCTTTCATTTTCTCGATGCCAAGACTAGAGAAGAAATTGTGATTCTTCAAAACATTCATGTCCCTCTGCCGCTCGTAAGCGCCGCGCTCGTCTACTTCTGTTAGGAAAGCAGAGAAACTTCTGTAAGGTTGGCCTACCACTGTAAATAAAACTAGATCTAAACACTTCTATAAGAACTAGTAGGATGTTCCTAGCTGAAATAAGATCCTGAAAAAGATGTTCCTAGTCAAAACAAGATCCTGACAAGATGTAGTGTAGACATGGGATCTGTCAGATCTAAAAACTTCTATAAGAACCAGTAGGATGTTCCTAGCCGAACAAGATCCTGAAAGGATGTTCCTAGTCAAAACAGGACCCTAAAAAGAACTAGTGTAGACATGAATCTACCTGATAAAAAAAATAGTGCACACATGGGATCTGCCACATGGGAAAATACGCAAGTACGAATCCACCGGGGAAGCTGAACCGAGGAGGAAAACATTGTACCTTGTTCTTGATATTTCCTTCGTACGACCTTCCCTCCTGGTGCCATTGTGTCGTCGCTGCTGCTACTACAGAGGCAGATGGGAAAGGGGCTGAAGCTATGAGCGGTAGATTTGATACGATGGAGGAGAGGAGGTGAAGATTTGGGGGGGTAATTTATCCATTTCGGTGGAGGGCCTTGTCAGATTACCAATATACACTTTCATTATGGTGGTGACTGAAATGGGGTGCATTGGGAAGGGGAAAGCAAAAAGGACATTTAACATCTGCTTTGCCCGGGCGCCCGAAAGTCTGAATATTTGAATCGTGCGCCGGTTTGTTCTGAGGGCTAGTCAGTTCTATATACTGGCGGCAAAGGATGTTCCTCTAATCAAGATACTACTACATAGGATATTCCTTGACTAGGAACTACACATTTCGTTTATGTACTGCTCCCCTTCGTCGATTCGATTCGCCAGTACTACATGATCATGAGCACGTCACGTTGCATACTCCTCGATCATGCCCACATTGGAGATCAACACAACCCTTCCTTTGTCGATTCGATTGGCTTAGTACTACAAGATTATGAGCACGTCACGTTTCAAACTCCTCGATCATGCCCACATTGGAGATCAATATATCCCTTCCTTCGTCGATTCGATTCTTAGTACTACAAGATTATGAGCACGTCACAATGCATACTCCTCAATCATGCCCACATTGGAGATCAACACAACCCTTCCTTCATCGATTCCATTCTTAGTACTACAAGATTATGAGCACGTCACGTTGCATACTCCTTGATCATAACCACATTGGAGATCAACACATCCCTTCCTTCGTCTATTCGATTCGCTTAGTACTACAAGATTATGAGCACCTCACGTTGCATACTCCTCGATCATGCTCACATTAGAGATCAACACATCCCTTCCTCTCATCAAACATCAGTATTGTGACATGATTCAAGGATTACAATGAAAATTACAAACAAAAGCATGCGTAGGGAGTGTTGGGTTCGTTTTATGCATAGCACAACTCATGCATTGCGTGATGTCGAGGCCGTAGAACTCTCCGTTTTGGTTTTAGGAATCCCGCATTGATCCAAGCTATTAATCCAATCAGAGGATTCAATCGTATGGAAGTCGCAGTCTTCAACGTCTCGACACAAGTACGATGTTCTATTCTGGAAACGAAGTGTTGGTACCTGTATCTCATTCTGCAACCCGGTACAAGAGTATTGGGAGTTCTGACTCCGGTACAATTTCATCTTGGTCAGCAATTGTGGAGACTTGAGCACAAAGCACAGGCAAAACGATTATTTATGGCTGGTTCGCACACATGAAGAAAAATGTATTGTTCAACTCAAATACAACAATCAAATGGAATCAATGACAATAAAAGGAATGTTTAACATTCTACCTCTTTTTCGTCGGTGTTCGAAGGAGCCGATGTAACAGGATTGTGAAGAGGGTCATCAGGAGCCGGAGCTAGAGCAAGAGCAGGAGCAGGAGAGCTTTCTTCGGTAGCAGGAGCAGGAGCTGGAGCAGGAGAGCCTTCTGAGGTAGCAGGAGCTGGAGCAGGAGAGCCTTCTGAAGTAACAGGAGCAGGAGCAGGAGCAGGAAAGCCTTCCGACATAGCAGGAGCTGGAGCAGGATCAGCTGCACGAGAGCCTTCCGAGGTAGCTGGAGCAGGATCTTCTGGACCATTTGCTGTTGCCGCCAAAGGATCTTCCTTATTCGTTTCCTCTGCTGTAATATCAGATAGAACCTTGAGTATTGTTGCACCTGCTTCCTTTTCTTCTTTGGAATCCTTTTCTGTCATCCATTGTGAACCAATTGCTAAACTGTGAGGCAGCTCATAGACTTCAGATGATTTACCCAAGTTAGCAGGAGGTATGAGTTGCAAGGGAGTCTGACCAATAGGTGCGAGTAGAGCGGACGGTGGTGGTAAGCCGTTAACTTGGTGAAGGTGACTGAGTGAAGCATTCACAAAATTCTCCATTATGCGCTGGTGCTGTGTTACCATTTAAGCTATCTACTCTGAGTGTGCGCGGTTTAACTCCTTCTGCTGTGCCATCCTCATCTCCATCATTGACTGGAACTTTCTCTGGTCGCGATGATTTTCAAGGATCAGTTTCAAAAAGAAGGAAGAGTTCATTGGCTCGCTCATTGTTGCTGGAGTGACTGGAACTGTTTCTGCTTTTTCAGTGGGTAGCGATGCACCATCATGTACTCGAAGATGTCTCACTGGAGATGCCGCATTGCCTTCACTGTTTGAGGTACAAATGTCATCAGGAGATGGCTAAATTGTAGCCCTTAGGCCATGACGTCTGTCTCCTGGTCTCACAGACCTGTATTCCTTGAAATGTGTCTCAGACATCATGTACTCAGGACGCCAATCTTTGGGTCTGGTTCGCACCCTTTCCCTGCCTTCATCTACTCTGGTAACACTACTCAGCACGAAGGAGATCCAGTGAGCATATGACATATTTCGAGCCACGGTCAACCCATCAAAGATAACATCTTCAATCTCGGCTAAAATGAAGTCCACGATGTCGAAGGGTCGGCCAGTCATGATGTGAAGGAGAAGCCACTGCTGAAGACTAGTGATCGACTCTGCATTGCCAATCCGTGGTAACAATGTCTTCTGTAGTGCCCGGTGAACCACATTTGCCTCAGGGGTAAGTATGTCATGCGTGCGATATGCTCGCCTACCTGTGAATGACTCAACTATAGGTCTGGCCATCTCCTCGTCGGACGGGAATAACCCACTGAGCAAACTACGCCGAGGTGGTTCACCATCCCCGTAGACAATATTATGTAGGGATGTCTTATGGTCGTACTTTCCTATTTCAAAATCCCTCAATCCAAGTTTGTCAACAATATGGTGTTGGAAAAGAGTATACTAGCGTCCCTGAAACATGAACATGATGTACTCCCTAGTATCGGCAATGTACACAGTAGCATAAAAACTCTCACCCAATCCTCAACATACTTATGATGCACTAAGACCAAATCAGCCAATCCGGGATGATCATCGAAGTATGTTTTAACATCCCCTCCCGCGGCCAACGTCATATAATCCCAATTTATAACCCTGTGCTGGTACAGTTTCATGGGTAGGTATTTGTAGTTGTAATAGAAAGTTTGCTGAAGGACATTCCTAAATCTTGGTTTGACCCGTTTGTCCTTGGTTTTGTCCCACCACTGTTGCTCAAGCACCCATCTAAGACCTTTAATCATTTGGTAGGTGTGGATGCGCCGGTCCATCATCTTAAGCGGCTCTTCCGATGGAGGGTGAAGTTGTACCTATTTCTCCTTCTTGGGATCTGGCGCAGGAAACTCTGAAGGGCGGGGCGGGCGACGACCCGTGGTTGACCCACCCCGTGTGCGGTAGGAAGGCACCGCGGTTGACCCAGCCCGTGTGCGGCAGGAAGGTGCCGAGCTTGACCCACGCCGTGTGCGGCACGAAGGCGCTGAGCTTGACCCACCCCGTGTGCGGCAGAAAGGCACCGAGGTTGACCCACCCTGTGTGCAGCGTGTAGGAGCCGAGGAAGAATCTCGTGCCGCAGGCCTGCACCTTAGCCTCGTCTGAGGACCAGACATGCCTGCAGAAGTCAGCTGCGACTTTCGTTGTTTCTTCGCCGGAGGAGCATCAAGCGCCTTTCCATCTCTCTTGCCACGATCTCGGCCCATCTGCAATGAATTTCTCGAATTAGTGCCATTCCAAGAATTCGGCAGGGGATTGCGGTATCCGCTGGAGCCTGGAGGCAGACGCATACCTCTGATTTCGGCAACGGATTGCGGTATCCGCTGGAGGCTGCTCAGGCGGCAGCGGCGGCAGTGGCGGAACCCTACCAAGGGGTTGCGCCTCAAGTGAGGAGACATTAAATGGGGGGATGGTGGGTCAGCACGTGGGACACGCTGTTGGATAAAGCCGTAAAGGTGTCTGTAGTGCGCTGTTGGCACCCTGTGACCAGGAAATGGGAAGCACCTTTCGTACCTGTAGTTTACAAGGAAGTTCCTCTGTTCCGATGTATACTAGACCGGACCATCCTCCGGACGTATGTCGATGAGTATGAAAGTCATAACAGGATGGTCCTGTCGTACATAATACAAAGAACCGGACAATCCATTTGCATATTTAGTCGATCATGCCCACATTGGAGATCAACACATCTCTTCCTTCATCGATTCGATTTGCCTAGTACTACATGATCATGAGCACGTCACGTTGCATACTACTCAATCATCCCCACATTGGAGATCAACACATCCCTTCCTTCGTCGATTCGATTCGCCTAGTACTACATGATCATGAGCACGTCACGTTGCATACTACTCGTTCATGCCCACATTGGAGATCAACTCATCCCTTCCTTCGTCGATTCATTCGCCTAGTACTACATGATCTTGAGCATGTCACGTTGCATACTACTCGATCATTGCCACATTGGAGATCAACACATCCCTTCCTTCGTCGATTCGTTCGCCTAGTACAACATGATCATGAGCACGTCACGTTGCATACTACTCGATCATGCCCACATTGGAGATCAACACAACCCTTCCTTCGTCGATTCAATTCTTAGTACTACAAGATTATGAGCACATCACGTTGCATACTCCTCGATCATAACCACATTAGAGGTCAACACATTGTTGATGCTCCTTAGCCTCACTACTAGGTTTGCACTCACGGCGACGGCGCCAGGAATGCTTGTTGGCACTCGCTAGCGTCGCTACCGGGTTTATACCCCTAGTAATGGGGCTAGGGAACGTCTTTGGTAAAACACACGTCACAGAAAGGTCCGCAAGCACACGGATTACTGTTGTAGCACTTCACCCGGTGGTATTCGGGTTATCGTATTTCTATTTTCCCAAGGGAGGCACTACGGCAAAGATGATCGGATAAACGGTGGAGAGTAACAAGACTCGGTAAAGAGCTATAGCGGGGGTAACGGATAAAGTTATTCACGGACAACTTGACACACACAAGGAGATCTTGATAAAGGGTTAGAGAGGACCTAGCGAGCTGGGAGGACAATGAGATGAGAAAGGAACCTAACACAATCTATCTATTCTTGTCAACTCTAGGTAAAGAACTAAGGCAAAAGAAAACAAGGCAAGCTAAACTCGACAAGCTCTTCTAGTGCTGCAGGGGCATGCAAAGCCGCGCTCTCGGACTGAGATGAGAAGGGAGAACGACGACACGCTGAATCCTACCGGCCCAAACTAACGTGGTGGACTACTGAGCCCATCCAGAGCTATCACCTCCTTAGGGTACCACAACTATTCCGTTGAACGGGACACCAATCTAAGACTAAGGTAAGCTCTGAGCACCACGCTCACAACGAACCAAAGAACCTTTGCCCGGATATCACGAAGGAAGGTCTCTCTCTACGGTGAAACACCGAAGATCAAGCGAAGAACGACCACAACACTATAGGGTTCAAGAGAGCTATGCTAACCAAGATTAAACTAACTTTAGTCTAAACCAAGAATAAATCTTCTAGAGCAAAGTAAAAGATGAATGTAATTGATTCAAAAGGTAAGATAGAAAGATAACTTGAATTGTACTTGAGTCTCAACAAAGAAAGGATACAAGAGTAGTACAAGAACCCCGAGACTAGCTCGACTTGACTCTAACTCCCAACTACACTAATCCTACTCTAAGTGAACAATAGAGAGAAATGGAGATGCTCCTGTGTTGTGTGTCCGTTCCAGCGAGTGGGAGGTGCCTTTTATAGGCAAGGGAGGTTGGTGGAGCGCAGGGGAGGAATATCCCAGGTGCGGCCGCACCTCTAGGCATGACCGACCCTGTGATGTGCCGCCTCTCGCCTTGGACGCTCCTGATCACTGCTCCTGAGGCGGTTGTAGGTTGGCTCCTTGGGTCCGATTCGCCCAGCACGCCAGTTGATAGGTGCGGCCGGCCCTATAGGTGAGGCCGGCCCTACCCCACACCGTGTGATGCACCGATCGTGCTCGGGGATGCCTAGGATTGCCTCTGGATGACGGTTGTGGCGGTTGAGCAATCGGATAAGTGGACCCATTGATCCAAGTGATCCTAGCCTGGACCATTTGATCAAACCGACGTTTCTTCAGTGAATCATGCTCGTCCAAGTTGTGCTCGAGGGAGATGGGGTGTTGTGGACCAGAGACGTGTCACGGGGCAGGGCCGGCCACACCTGCAGGGCCGGCCGGACCAGGCAGTTCGGCCGTGCCTAGCACATGTGGCACGTTGGTCCCAAATTCTCCCAAAATGTGTACCTGCCTATGAAATTCACAACACAACTCGTGGAACTTTATTAGTAATAAAAATGTGCATGAAACTTGCTATATACTCCTCTCGAACCCGAGGATTTGGCGGTCGAATTTTTGTTGTAAGGACCGTCAACAAAGTCCCCCAAGCTAAACGTTTGCTAGTCCTCGAGCAAAGCCTAGACTTGGCCTCGGTGGATCAGGAGTTGCATGATGTTACCACTCGGCAAGTACCTATGCACAACTCCATGCTCTTCTTGCTATTTGAAAAGATTGGTACGAGAGAAACTTAGCCTTATCTTACCCGTGGGGCTTGTAGCTTTCCACCTCACCATCGGAGGTTGAAGATTAGAATGGTTTTGACTTTGCATCACTCGCTCTTCGCTTTTCTGGATCCTATCTCGGAGTTTTTTGAAAATTTTGCAAAGAAAGACAAGGTTCCTCAGATGGTTCCCTCGATCGCTCAAGTCGTATTTGTTACCTCACCAAAGGCTTTTGAAAGAGCCTCAACTTCCTACTCTATGGCTTGTATGTGGAGCTTTGGGTAGGATAAGCATGAGACTCACTTGTGCCACATGATGTTTTTGAGCCAAAGACCGGATCCAAGAAGAAACTAGTCATGCAACTTGATCGAGATGTGCAAATGTGTGGAATATTTTTGTTTGTTTTTCTAAGTACTCCTTGCTTTGAGATTATCCTCTTGCTTTTATTTTGGAGGGGGGTCATGCTTCATTTTTTTTCTATGCTCTTTGATTGGAGCACATATATTTTTTTTCTTATGCTTTTTGAGCATATACTTTTTCTTCTCTTTTTTTTCTTTTGATGACCCCCCTCTCCTTTTGCAAGAATACCAGAAGAGAAATCTCTTTGGAACTTTGGAGTATTTATTTTTGGTGGGTGGATGGCATGTTTTGCATAACTCCCGGTGTAGGAGTTAGCTTGTATATGTGGGTGTACGTGATCTCGATCATGGAAGCATGAAAAGATTCTACCAAGGGTCACAACAATTTGGCAAAACTTAATGGGTCACAAGCAAGCATATGTAGAAGGTTCATACACTGATATCAACATATGGCTTTGGTAGGTGATATGACCATTGAGGACCTTGTCTTGTTTTATTTTCAGTAGAAATCATCTGAGATCTTCACCATACTATGAGATAGAGCTAGATCAATATTGTCTCACCATATCATACTAGTCGACACTCTAGGTTTGGTCATAAGCATTTGCTTCCCACAAAGTTTTATTTCAGGCTCTTGTCTCAAATATACCAACAGATTCAAATGCTTGTAGAGCACAAGGTTGTACACTAGGTTCTTGCAAAGTTTTAACATAGCAACTATTCATCATTTCCAAAGTGAGGATATAGACAAGATTTCAAGTGCACATGGTTGAAGCAAATGTTTTTGTTGTTTTTCTTTTATTCAAATGTAATAAACAAGATGTTGAAATTTGGTTTGGATGGACATACCTTCCTTGATTGAAAATGGGGTCTCCCCCAAGCTAATTTTTGGCTACCTGGTTGGCGTGTCTTCATTTTGGTGATGAGTTGAGCACTTGGAAGCTTGTAGTGGTTGGCTTGATGGATTCGTGGAAGATCATAGGTACGGCCGTACCACTAGGTTCAGCCGGCCCTACTATATTTGATTCAAGCACTCGTGTCCCCTCCTGTAAACATCCTGCACAAAAAATTTCTTGAGGGGGGGGTACGGCCGTACCTCTAGGTTCGACCGTATCACCAAAAATCTCCAAAACTATTTTTCTATATCTTGTTTACTTACTAATGCAATGGTGAAAACAAATTTGAAATTTAATTATGCTTGATGCACGAAATAAAGTTGTTGGAAGGGAAATATGAGATAAATACCGGTTTACCTCACGGTGAGGGCTCGTAGTTTAGAGTCTGTTAGTGGGACTCCTCCATTTGCTCAATTGATCTTGGATTCATTCGGTCCCGGAGTGGAAGACTCGGACGATGCTCCCTTCACACGCCACACCCTCTTTGTTTTCTTCGGTGGCGCTGAAGTCGGTGAGGCTTTAGCGGGGGTGTTTTTGGTTTCCATCTTCTTTTCCCCCTTAGCCTTGTTGATTGCCTTCTGCTTCCTTGTTTGGTGGCGCCCTTTGAATGTTTGTCTTGCTCCCAATGCTTCCTAATCGTTGTGATGAGGCTATCCACCTTGGGCTTGGTCGGGGCCACCTTCTCTTTCTTGTATTGGGGCTGTGGCTTCCTCCATTCCCTAGATTCCTCATCTTGCACTAGGTAACATTGCTCTTCCTTTGCTTGGAATGTGAATGTCATGTTTATTCGCCCTATGCGGAACTGAATCCTTCCGGCTCCGACATCAAACCTTGCATTGACATCTCTTAGGAATGGTCACCCAAGAATAAGCGGCATTTCTTCTTGTGTGTCGAGGACCACGAAATCCGCAATGACATATGAGCCTCTGACATTCACCAAGAGATTTTCCTCTATGCCCTCTGGATATTTGATCGATGAGTCGGCAAGTTGGACTGTCATCATTGTCGGAGAGAGAGCAGGATATCCTAACTCCTCAAACATGGCCTTGGACATGAGATTGACACTCGCACTAACGTCACAAAGAGCATTCTTCATCTTTTGATAGTAGATCGTGGATGTGATGGCCGGATATCCATTGTCTTCCCTGTGCAAGACTACTGATTCCTCCCATGGGTCTTGGATTTGATGTATGAGCTTCCCTACATGGTTAGGTGCATGCATCCTCCTAGATGGCTTACCCATCTGGTGGATATAATGCTAACATTCTCTCGGGTAGCCTCGGGCTGCCCTGGGATTCCACCCGACTCGGAAGAAGGTAAAGAAGCAGTAGGCTGAGCAAGTTGAGTTTCTATCATTTTATTAAAGCTTAGCTGATTCTTCATAGCAGTAGTGAAGGATTCTATGGTGGAATTTAAATTTTCGAGAACTTTATCATTGGCGGCTAGCTTCTTGTTTAAGTTTTCATTAATTCTAGCTTGACCAAAGACAAGATCTTTAATGGAGGGCTGATTATTGAAATTGTTAGAATAATTATCTCCATTTTAATTGTTGAACGGGAAGTTAGGCCTTGAGTTCCACCCTTGATTGTTGTAGTTGTTGTTGTGGAACCCGTTGTTGTTGCCATTGTTGATGAAGCTGGCTTCTTCCCTTGTCTTGGGACAATCATTTCCCGAATGACCCACATTACCGCACACCTCGCACGTCATGCGAGCGTCCCTAATCTTGGCGGTCTCCATATTGCTTGGTGCCTCCAATTTCTTCATTAGGAGGTCCATATTGGAGGCGAGCATGTCGATTCATCGACTTGGTGTACACCGCGGGTACGGGGTTAAAGACGATCTCCATCCCAACCTTGATTTGCCACCATCTTCTCGATCAATTCCTTGGCGGTGGGTACTTGTAGCGAGAAGAAGGCTCCTCCAGCGGCTGCATCTAGGTGCTTACGGGCGGTACGCTTGAGCCCGTGGTAGAAGGTTTGAATTAAGAACCACCCCCGCATGCCATGGTGCGGGCACACAGTGATGTGCTCCTGGAAACATTCCCATGCTTCCGGGATACTCTCATCATTCTGCTGCTGGAAGCCCGAAATTCTTGCACAGAGGGCATTGGTTTTGCCCACCGGGAAGAACTTTGCGAGAAATGCCTTAGAGCACTTATCCCATGTGTTGATGGCATCTCGCTCCACATAAAACCATTGCTTCGCCTTCCCGAGCAATGAGAACGGGAATAGGCGAAGATGAATTGCATCATCCGTCACTCCGCGTTTGGTGAAAGTCCTGCACACCTCCAGGAAATGCTGGAGATGTGCATTGGCATCTTCATTAGGCTTGCCGCAGAACGGATTTGCTTGCACCATGTTGATCAACGCTGGCTTGAGTTCAAAGCTTCCATCTCCCACCGTCACATTTGGTCCGGTAGGGACATTATTGGTGTTGGAGGGAGTGGAAAACTCACGGATCGTCCTCTTGGCCATTGGTGCTGACAAGGTGCTGTCTATGGGATCGACGGTGTTCGTCTCTTGACTCGAGAGAAACTTCTGAGGAATAAGGACGCGAGATCGCACTCTCCTCACAAGTGACTCCGGATTGTCGTGGAAGTTGGACGGTAGGTCGAAACGGGTCATGCACTACTCTGCGTACACGAGAGTAGAGCAAGGGTAAACCCGCTCAAATAGCGGTTCACCGAACCTGGATAACTCTACCACTAAATTTAAACGATATCTATTGCCTATTGCCTCCCCGGCAATGGCGCCAGAAATGCTTGTTGACGCTCCTTAGCCTCACTACTAAGTTTGCACTCACGGCGACGGCGCCAGAAATGCTTGTTGGCACTCGCTAGCATCGCTACCGAGTTTATACCCCTAATAATGGGGCTAGGGAACATCTTTGGTAAAATACACGTCACAGAAAGGTCCGCAAGCGCACGAATTACCGTTGTAGCACTTCACTCGGTGGTATTCGGGTTATCGTATTTATATTTTTCCAAGGGAGGCACTACGGCAAAGATGATCGGATAAATGGTGGAGAGTAACAAGACTCGGTAAAGAGCTATAGCGGAGGTAACGAATAAAGATTTTCGGGGATAGCTTGACACACACAAGGAGATCTTGATAAAGGGTTAGAGAGGACCTAGCGAGCTGGGAGGACAACGAGACGAGAAAGGATCCTAACACAATCTATCTATTCTTGTCAACTCTAGGTAAAAAAGTAAGGCAAAGGATAACCAAGACAAGCTAAACTCGACAAGCTCTTCTAGTGCTGCAGGGGCATGCAAAGCCGCACTCTCGGACTGGGATGAGAAGGGAGAACGACGACGCGCTGAATCCTACCGGCCGAACTAATGTGGTGGACTACTGAGCCCGTCCGGAGCTGTCACGTCCTTAGGGTACCACAACTATTCCGTTGAATAGGACACAAATCTAAGACTAAGGTAAGCTCTAAGCACCGCGCTCACAACGAACCAAAGAACCTTTCCCCGGATATCACGAAGGAAGGTCTCTCTCTACGGTGAAACACCGAAGATCAAGCGAAGAACGACCACAACACTATAGGGTTCAAGAGAGCTATGCTAACCAAGATTAAACTAACTTTAGTCTAAACCAAGAATAAAGCTTCTAGAGCAAAGTAAAGCTGAATGTAATTGACTCGAAAGGTAAGATAGAAAGATAACTTGAATTGTACTTGAGTCTAAACAAAGAAAGGATACAAGAGTAGTACCGGAACCCTGAAGAAGACTCCTCCAGAACCCTGAGACTAGCTCGACTCGACTCTAGCTCCCAACTACACTAATCCTACTCTAAGTGAACAATAGAGAGAAATGGAGATGCTCCTGTGTTGTGTGTCCGTTCCAGCGAGTGGGAGGTACCTTTTATAGGCAAGGGAGGTCAGTGGAGTGCAGGGGAGGAATATCCCAGGTGCTGCCGCACCTCTAGGCACGGCTGGCCCTGTGATGTGCCTCCTCTCGCCTTGGACGCTCCTGATCACTGCTCCTGAGGCGGTTGTAGGTTGGCTCCTTGGGTCGGTTTCGCCCGGCATGCCAGTTGATAGGTGCGGACGGCCCTACCCCCCACTGTGTGATGCACCAACCGTGCTCGGGGACGCCTAGGATTGCCTCTGGATGACGGTTGTGGCGGTTGAGCGAAATAGGATAAGTGGACCCATTGATCCAAGTGATCCTAGCCTCCACCATTTGATCAAACTGACGTTTCTTCAGTGAATCACGCTCGTCCAAGTTGTGCTCAAGGGAGAGGGGGTGCTCTGGACCAGAGACGTGTCACGAGGCAGGGCCGGCCGCCCCTGCAGGGCCGGCCGCACCTGCAGGGCCGGCCACACCTGTAGGGCCGGCCGGACCAGGCGGTTCGGCCGTGCCAAGCACATGTGGCACATTGGTCCCAAATTCTCCCAAAATGTGTACCTGCCTATGAAATTCACAACACAACTCGTGGAACTTTATTAGTAATTAAAATGTGTATGAAACTTGCCATATACTCCTCTCGAACCCGAGGATTTGGCGGTCGAATTTTTGTTGTAAGGACCGTGAACACAAATCCCTTCCTTCGTCTATTCAATTCGCTTAGTACTACAAGATTATTAGCACGTCACGTTGCATACTCCTCGATCATGCCAACATTAGAGATCAACACATCCCTTCCTCTCATCAAACATCGGTATTGTGACATGATTCAAGGATTACATTGAAAATTACAAACAAAAGCATGCGTAGGGAGTGTTGTGTTCGTTTTGTGCATAGCACGACTCATGCATTGCGTGAAGCGGAGGCCGTAGAACTCTCCATTTTGGTTGTAAAAATCCCGCATTGATCCAAGCCATTAATCCAACCGGAGGACTCAATCGTATGGAAGTCCCAGTCTTCAACGTCACGACACAAGTACGATGTTCTATTCTGGAAATGAAGTGCTGGTACCTGTATCTTATTCTGCAACCCGGTACAAGAGTATTGGGAGTCTTCTGACTCCGGTACAATTTCATCTTGGTCAGCAATTGTGGAGACCTGAGCACAAAGCCCAGGCAAAACAATTATTTATGGCTGGTTCGCACACGTGAAGAAAAATGTATTGTTCAACTCGAATACAACAATCAAATGGAATCAATGACAATAAAAGGAATGTTTAACATTCTACCTCTTTTTCGTCGGTGTTTGAAGGAGCTGATGTAACAGGATTGTGAAGAGGGTCATCAGGAGCCGGAGCTAGAGCAGGAGCAAGAGCAGGAGCAGGAGAGCCCTCTTCAGTAGCAGGAGAAGGAGCTGGAGCAGGAGAGCCTTCTGAGATAGCAGGAGCTGGAGCAGGAGAGCCTTCTGAGGTAGCAGGAGCAGGAGGGCCTTTGAGGTAGCAGGAGCAAGAGCAGGAGAGCCTTCTGAGGTAGCAGGAGCTGGAGCAGGATAGCCTTCTGAGGTAGCAGGAGCAGGAGCAGGAGAGCCGTCTGAGGTAGCAGGAGCTGGAGCAGGAGAGCCTTTTGAGGTAGCAGGAGCAGGAGCAGGAATGCCTTCCGACGTAGCAGGAGCTGGAGCAGGATCAGCTGCACGAGTGCCTTCCAAGGTAGCTGGAGCAAGATCTTCTGAACCATTTGCTATTGCTGCCAAAGGATCTTCCTTATTCGTTTCCTCTGCTGTAATATCAGATAGAACCTTGAGTATTGTTGCATCTGCTTCCTTTTCTTCTTTGGAATCCTTTTCTGTCATCCATTGTGAACCAATTGCTAAACTGTGAGGCAGCTCATAGACTTCAGATGATTTACCCAAGTTAGCAGGAGGCATGAGTTGCAAGGGAGTCTGACCAATAGGTGCGAGTAGAGAGGGCGGTGGCGGTAAGCTGTTAACTCGGTGAAGGTGACTGAGTGAAGCATTCACAAAATTCTCCATAGTGCGCTGGTGCTGTGTTACCATTTGTGCTATCTGCTCCGAGTGTGCGCGGCTTAACTCCTCCTGCTGTGCCATCCTCATCTCCATCATTGACTGGAACTTTCTCTGGTCGCGCTGATTTTCAAGGATCAGTTTCAAAAAGAAGGAAGAGTCTATTGGCTCACTGGTTGTTGCTGGAGTGACTGGAACTCTTTTTGTTTTTTTAGTGGGTAGTGATGCACCATCATGTACTCGGAGATGTCTCACTGGAGACGCCTCATTGCCTTCACTGTCTGAGGAACAAATGTCATCAGGAGATGGCTAAATTGTAGCCCTTAGGCCATGATGTCTGTCTCCTAGTCTCGCAGGCATGTATTCCTTGAAATGTGTCTCGGACATCATGTACTCGGGACGCCAATCTTTGGGTCCGGTTCGCACCCTTTCCCTGTCTTCATCTACTCTGGTAAAACTACTCAGCATGAAGGAGATCCAATGAGCATATGGCATATTTCGGGCCACGATCAACCCATCAAAGATAACATCTTCTATCTCGGCTAAAATGAAGTCCACGATGTCGAAGGGCCGACCAGTCATGACGTGAAGGAGAAGCCACTGCTGAAGACTAGTGATCAACTCTGCATTGCCAATCCGTGGTAACAATGTCTTCTGTAGTGCCCGGTGAACCACATTTGCCTCAAGGGTAAGTATGTCAGGCATGCGATATGCTCGCCTACCTGTGAACGACTCAACAAAAAGTCCGGCCCTCTCCTCGTCGGACGGGAACGACCCACCGAGCAAACTACGCCGAGGTGGCTCACGATCCCCGTAGACAATATTATGTAGGGATGTCTTATGGTCGTACTTTCCTATTTCAAAATCCATCAATCCAAGTTTGTCAGCAATATGTTGTCGGAGAAGAGTATACTGGAGTCCCTGAAACATGAACATGATGGACTCCCTAGTATCGGCAATGTACATAGTAGCATAAAAAACTCTCACCCAATCCTCAACATACTTATGATGCATTGAGACCAAATCAGCCAATCCGGGATGATCATCGAAGTATGTCTTAACATCCCCTCCCACAGCCAACGTCATTTGATCCCAATTTATAACCCTGTGCTGGTACAGTTTCATGGGTAGGTATTTGTAGTTGTAATAGAAAGTTTGCTGAAGGACATTCCTAAATCTTGGTTCAACCCGTTTGTCCTTGGTTTTGTCCCACCACTGCTTCTCAGGCACCCAACTAAGACCTTTAATCATTTTGTAGGTGTGGTTGCGTAGGTCCATTATCTTAAGCGGCTCTTCCGGTGGAGGGTGAAGTTGTACCTATTTCTCCTTCTTGGGATCTGGCGCAGGAAACTCTGAAGGGCGGGGCAAGCGATGGCCCACGGTTAACCTACCCCATGTGCGGCAGGAAGGCGCCGCGGTTGTCCCACCCCGTGTGCGGCAGGAAGGCGCCGAGCTTGACCCACCCTGTGTGCGGCAGGAAGGCACCAAGGTTGACCCACCCTGTGTGCGGCGTGTAGGGGCAGAGGAAGAATCCCGTGCCGTAGGCCTGCACCTTAGCCTCATCTGAGGACCAGACGTGCCTGCAGAAGTCAGCTGTGACTTTCGTTGTCGCTTCGCCGGAGGAGGATCAAGCGCCTTTCCATCTCTCTTGCCACCATCTCGGCCCATCTGCAATGAATTTCTCGAATTAGTGCCATTCCAAGAATTCGGCGGCGGATTGCGGTATCCGCTGGAGCCTAGAGGTGGACGCATACCTCTGATTTCGGTGACGGATTGAGGTATCCGCTGGAGGCTACTGCAGGCGGCGGCGGCGGCGGCAGCGACGGAACCCTACCAAGGGGTTGCGCCTCAAGTGAGGAGACTGTAAATTGGGGGATGGCGGGTCAGCACGAGTGACATGCCGTTGGATAAAGCCATAAAGGTGTGTGTAGTGCGCTGTTGGCACCCTGTGACCAGGAAATGGGAAGCGCCTTTCGTACTTGTAGTTTACAAGGAAGTTCCTCTGTTCCGATGTATACCAGATCGGACCATCCTTCGGATGTATGTCCATGAGTATGAAAGTCATAACAGGATGGTCCTGTTGTACATAATACAAATAACCGGACAATCCATTCGCATACTTAGTCGATCATGCCCACATTGGAGATCAACACATCTCTACCTTCATCGATTCGATTCGCCTAGTACTACATGATCATGAGCACGTCACGTTGCATACTACTCGATCATGCCCACATTGGAGATCAACACATCCCTTCCTTCGTCGATTCGATTCGCCTAGTACTACATGATCATGAGCACGTCATGTTGCATACTACTCGATCATGCCCACATTGGAGATCAACACATCCCTTTCTTCGTCGATTCGTTCGCCTAGTACTACATGATCATGAGCACGTCACGTTGCATACTACTCGATCATTGCCACACTGGAGATCAACACATCCCTTCCTTCGTCGATTCGTTCGCGTAGTACTACATGATCATAAGCACGTCATGTTGCATACTACTCGATCATGCCCACATTGGAGATCAACACATCCCTTCCTTCGTCGATTCGTTCGCCTAGTACTACATGATCATGAGCACGTCACATTGCATACTACTCGATCATTGCCACATTGGAGATCAACACATCCCTTCCTTCGTCGATTCGTTCGCCTAGTACTACATGATCATTAGCACGTCACGTTGCATACTACTCGATTATGGCCACATTTGAGATCAACACATCCCTTCCTTCGTCGATTCGTTCGCCAAGTACTACATGATCATGAGCACGTCACGTTGCATACTAGTCAATCATGGCCACATTGGAGATCAACACAGCCCTTCCTTCGTCGATTTGTTCGCCTAGTACTACATGATCATAAGCACGTCACGTTGCATACTCGTCGATCATGCCCACATTGGAGATCAACACACACTACAAGAAAATCGTTGACTAGTGACGCAACCACATTTTAGCGTCATTGATTTATGACGTTCCTGGCTGATCTCGTCATAATATTTCACTTCCGAGCAAATTTAGTGACAAAAAAAATTTTCGTCATTACGGTTGGTACTGTAGCCGGGCGTTCCCTATTCGATGCTGTTTTGTGACGCCATAAGCTCTGAAAAAACATCATAAACTAACATCGGTCCCACATGTAAGCATTATTTTAAAAACAGAGTGTTCCATGTCGTCATAAAATTCAGTAGGGTCCCACATGTAAGCATTCTTTCGAAATTAGAGTGTTCCAAGTCGTCATAAAATTTTGCAGGGTCCCACATGTAAGCATTTTCGCTAGGTCAGCGGCGTCACAAACCAACTTTGGTCCCACATATAAGCATTATTTTAAAATAGAGTGTTCCAAGTCGTCATAAAATTCAATTGGGTCCCACATGTAAGCATTTTCGCCAGATCTGCGGAGGCTAGGTCACGAAATGTTGCAAAAATAATTTGCCGTGGCATGGGTTCGAACCAGGGACCTGAAGGAACAAGGCTGTGCTGTTTACCACTGCACCACTTCTTGGTTATGCATGTTTTATGGGAAACACAGCTAATAGTTGATGTGATTTCTTAACTGTGACCAGGTCCCACATGTAAGTTTCAGTTGAGTCTATAATTGTCTATCGAATGGTTGGCGAGACGCTTCACTCAGACTTCCCAAAGACTTTCAACTTCCGCTACGCAGATCAGCAACAGCGGCTTGTGGTAGGAATGGATATTCCTAGCGGCGATGAGAGGGTGAGTTATGAGGCACCTCCTGGCTACCAGTACCTGAGTCAGCGCGGCAAGGTCAGTCTTCTGGTTTGAGCCACTACATTTTATCCTACAACCTAGGGATGGAGATTTCTAGATTTGGGGATCTTGCGGATTGATGAGCATATACAAATACAATTGATTCAGATTTCTTTGTACCCTCATATTTGCACTTCGATTGGTGTTAGAAGTTGATAGGCTATTGACAATTCATAGGTGTTAGATTCAGTTAGTTTTCAATTTGCATCAGATTGATAGGTTGTTGTATTTTACTAGCTTCTGGAGGTGGCTCGGTCCACTGATTTCGTTACATCAGGCCCTCCTGATGCTGATCTTATCCTTGTGGATCGCTATAACAAGTGCGAGCATGGGTATGCTGTCCTTGTCAAGGAACCCTTGTGCAGCCTTGGGTGCCGGTATGGAATTTGCGGTCAGGTAGACTTATAGTACTTGTACTCTTGATGTCAGTGTTGCAAATGTATAATTGTATGAACATGTATGTATTTGGTGTCTACAGCCTGAAGACCAACAATGTGGGACGTTTATTTGGATTGATCCTCAATGGATGCTAGGACTACTGCTGTTCTGGATAGGCTAACAAAGGTTGTTGAAAATGGTCGAGATGAAGCAATTGATTTGAAGGAAGACTATGAAATTGCTAACAAGCAGCTTGAAGCTACTGCCGTTGAGTTGAAAAGGGTGAAGGCAAAGCAGGAACGGGTTGAGAAGGAGAAGGAATCGATTCTTTGCGAGTTAAATAAAAATAGGTAGTTACGATTATTATGAAACTTATTGCTTGTTGATGTTTAACTACTGGTTGTTGCCCGGGTTATATTGCCTATCTCATTGCATGCTTTCATTTTGTTGTTACCAAGCATGACTCATCAACAAGGAAGAATGAAGCCGTGGTTCAAACTCTAAGTCAGCTTGCTTGTCTTCACGATTCTTTCCTACTAACCAAGTCTTTGAAAAACAAATCTTTCCTAGATGGGGTAGTGTACACTAGATAGAGTAGACACCATCTTACTAAAAGCCAATTTGTTGCCCATCGCTTCAAGTTGCTCTACCTAAGCCACGGCTCCACGTTCGAATTGTGCACGTTTTTGGCTCTCCCTAACAAGGATGATATCATATCTCAACTTATCCATATTTAAAACAAGCATTTTTTTGCCATCAAATGATTAAGAATAGTTCTCCAGTCTACTCATGGTTCGTAAACCGAAACATCCGACCTCGTATACCAGAATAACCGGTCTCGTGGGAACTTTCGATCTCATCATGTTCAAGTGAATTAAGTTTTCTCCAAGTTCAACGAGATTACAAGTTATGCGCCTAGGCCATTTGCCTGACACGATCCCCCATGAGACCCTGTGCCTTTCCCTTGGCAAATGAGATCTATTAATATATACTGGAAAACACTTTTGCATCTCCTCCTCAACGAAAGAAAACCCCATCGGCATCTCCTCCTCTCAGCACTAGAAGACCCCATCGGCATCGCCTCCTATCGGCGCAAGTACCATCGTCCTCTCTCCCAATTCAATTGATTTCTTTGTGCTTTCGACATTTTCCACCTCTTTGAGCAAACTAATTTCTATGTGCATTTCAGAGCATCTCCCCCAATGGCCGGCGACAATCATCGCGTGCCTCCTGTGGAGCTCGCTCTCCTACCATCCACGCCGGGTAAAGCTCCGGCGGGGCCGAGATGCGGCAACTGCGGCAGGACAGAAACGGCGCAATGGATGGCCGGGCCGATGGGGCCCGGCACGCTCTGTGCCGACTGCGGCCTTGGTCGCTGGCATGCCGGGCAGCGGTGGTAGAGGCGTTCCCTCCGCATCTATAAAACGACGATTCCCCTCTCACCGTCACCACCAGAAGCTGGCGTGCAGTGGGTCGAGTGCTCGAGAGGCTGGGTTGGTCACACGTGGCAGCCGTGGCCCTCTACTCCACCATTGATGTCAAGTGCGCCCGCCGCTTGGATAGTTCCGGAGAGCTCAGGCGCACGGTCTTTCCCGTCCCTGCTCCACAGGCCGGCGGCGTTACCAGCCGCTCGGCCATTGATGTCAAGTGCGCCCGCCGCTTCGACTGTCCTGGAGAGCTCAGGCGCACGGCCGTACCCGTCACCACCAGAAGCTGGCGTGCAGTGGGTGGAGTGCTCGAGAGGCCGGGCTGGTCGCACATGGCAGCCGTGGCCCTCCACTCCGCCACTGATGTCAAGTGTGTCCGCCGTCCCGGAGAGCTCAGGCGCTCGGCCATTGATGTCAAGTGCGCCCGCCGCGCCGACTGTCCCGGAGAGCTCAGGGGCATTGACGTTCCTGTCCCTGCTCGAAAGGCTGGCGGCGTTGCCAGCCGCTCGGCCATTGATGTCAAGTGCACCCGCCGCGCCGACTGTCCCGGAGAGCTCAGGCGCACGGCCGTTCCCGTCCCTGCTCGACAGGCCGGCGGCGTTGCCAGCCACTCGGCCATTGATGTCAAGTGCGCCCGCCGCGTCGACTATCCCAGAGAGCTCAGGGGCACGGACGTTCCTGTCCCTGCTTGAAAGGCCGGCGGCGTTGCCAGATGCTCAGCCCCCGATGTTGGACCCGTTCCTGCTCGACGGCGAGGCGGCGCCTTTCATCCTCGATGACCCAGACTGGATGGAAAGATAATTGCCAACAATAACAAGTGTCATTTTACTATAATGCTTATTAGTGTATGATCAGAGAACTCTGTTTCCTCCTATGGAGTATTTTGGATGGATGTTCGTTCAACAAATAATTTAGTCCGGTCTTGTCACTTTTTCTTAACAGTAACATCCGGCCATTGCCATCCTCGTGCCACAACTTCCCATGGAAGGTGGTTGCCATCATCAAGAGATCATAGACGTGTTGGTCATACGGCGCGGGGACCCGCACATCAGTCCCTCAACGGTGGAAGATGAATGGAAGCCACTCAAGAGTCAAGACTCAAGAGGCGCCCGTTGCTTACCTTCTCACCGAAGCAGCACAACTTCCCAGGCAAGGCGAGTAACTCCACATAAATCACCATTCCTAGCCCCCCACCATCGGCGTCCTCGCCAGTTCTGAACCACGCTACCACTTCCCAAACACTCGCGCCTCACTCCTACCCGGCCGACGCAATGAAGCGATCAGGCTCCCCGTCGCGCCGGCTATCCCCCACCGGCTCCCCGTCGCATCGGCTCTCACCCTCGCCCTTCAACCGATCCTCTGAAGCCACATCCTCTTCGCGCGCCCGTGACTGGGTGCCGCCGCGCAACAACCAGCACTTCACCCACATGTTCACGGAGGCGCTGTGGGGCCATATCCACGGCATGCTGCCGCCGCGCTCCGACACCGCCAATGTCGACCCGCTGCCGCCGCCCTCCGACGACGCCAACGTCGACCCGCAGTCGATCGCCGGTGCTTTGCCAGGAGCAGCTGGTGTCTTGCCGGCGGATATCCAGCATCCTCCACTGTCGCCGCCTCGGAAGCTGAAGTTTACGGTTACCCTTCCTGCTGGTGAGTTTGACTCCGACTCCGACTCTGACTCCCAAGCTGACACAGACTCGTCTGAGGACCGTTGCCACGGCTACATCCCTCCGGTCCCCCGGGGTGATGCTTTGTGCGTCTTCCGGTGCCTCGACGGCACGTACGGGTGCCCTGTCTGCCCCAACCTTATGCACCGGTGGCGCAAGCTGAATGAGGTCAAGGACCATGTCCATGGGATGGCCAGGTCTGCGCCCCTGAGGGAGAAGTACAAGAAGAAGTGGAGCCGCCACTGCGTCATGGCCAGGAATGAGGGATGGATGGAGTAGATGGAGTGAGGGAGCCGCGCCGGTGGCAGATCTATGCTGTTATGTTATCTGTGATATTAATTAGTATCTTTAGATTTCGTTGGAACATTGTCTTATGTATGTGAACTTTGTGATGTTATGTTATCAGTGATGTTAATTAGTATCATTAGATTTCGTTGGAATATTGTCTTATGTATGTGGAAATTGTGATGTTTAATTAGTCACTTTAGAATGGACTTTGTTTCCTACTTTGGATGGATGTTCGTTCGAATAATGCGATCGTATTTTCCTAATAACAATTCAACGAACCATTTAGTCCGGTCCACTCACTTTTGCAGATCAGTAAGATCCGGCTGTAGTCATTCTATTTTGCCCACAAAATCAACACTAAATTTAGTCCGGTCTGGTCACCTTTTCTTATCAGTAACTTCCGGCCGTAGCCTTCCTCGACAGGCCAAGGCGCCCGTTGCCTAATTTCCCATGGAAGCTTGCCACAACGCCCCATGGAAACTTGTAGATGAATCGCAGCCACTCGATCTAGAGGCCCGTTGCTTAGCTTGTCACATAAGCTTGCACAACTTCTCATGGAATCTGGCCACTATATTCCTACCACCATCGGCGTCCTTGCCAGTTCCGAACCACTCTACCCATAGTTCTCTTACCAAACACTCGCGTTTCAGTCCTACTGCCTGTCCGACACAATGAAGCAATCAGTCTCCCCCGGACACACAGAGCTCAGGCGCATGGCCGTACCCGCCCCTGCTCGTCGGTCCGGCGGCGTTGCCAGCCTCTCGCCCACCGCCTCCTCAGGAGCCGAATCTGGGTCCTGGCTGTCACCGCGCGGCCTCCACTTCATCCGCTCCTACTTAGAGTGGCAAGGGTGTCAATTCCATGGCACGGAGCCACCCTGCTGCGACGTCGCCAACGTCGACCCGCCAATGCTCGGAGCCGCTGGTACGTCGCTGGTGGATTCCCAACCTCCTCCACCACTTGCAGAGTTGGTCTCCGACTCCAATTCCGACTCCAACTCTGACACCTTTGCTCTGCGCGTCTTCCGGCGCACTACCAACACCTACGGGTGCCCTGTCTGCCCCAACCGTATGCACCGGTGGAGGATCCTGAATGAGATCAAGGACCACGTCCTTGGGATGGCTAGGTTTGAGGTCCTAAGGGAGGACAACATGAAGAAGTGGAGCCGCCATCGCGTCCTGGCCAGAAACGAGGGATGGATGTAGATGGAGTGACCGAGCCGCGCTAGTGGAAGACCAATGCCGATATGTTATCTGTGATGTTAGTTAGTATCTTTAGATTTCATGGGAACATTGTCTTATGTATGTGAACATCGTGATGTTAATTAGTAACTTTACATTTCCATGAAACATGGTCTCATGTGTTGTCCGGCCTGTTCGTGTTTCTAGACAAGAACATCCGCTCTTATTGTACTTATACATGATCGTGTTTCCTAGCTTGACACATTTTTTTGTCGAATCGAGGGCATCCCCCATTTCCATTGCAACAACGGAAATACCGAACAAGTCACAGAACAGGGATAAAAGAGGAGTTCACTGGCCCTTGACTCGCCCTAACCTACATTGACTCAATCTAGATTAGGACAACGATCGCCCCTAGGACTCCCAGGAGAGTAAGCGTCACTAGACAATGAGTCTGAACATCATCACAAGTTTCCAACCCAAAACATATCACCACTAGATAGACCTACACCAACATCTGCCAATCGCTTGACAATGTCAGTTTCCTAGCTTGACACATGATCTGGAGAAGTTGAAGATCAATATTGGACGATTAATAAGAAATAGCAATGTGATCATTGCTCACCTTGACCAAATTCAAAACAAGCATGCGGTTATTGCCAAACATCCAAAACGCTAATGCATCCCTAACCCAAACCATGTTTGTGATTTTGGTTATCATTTGTTTGTTGACCAATCCCCTTGTTTGAAGTTGTTTATGCTTTGTTTCCCTGACCATCTCTGTTCCTTGTCTCCCTATAAATGTTATCCTATTTTATCGCTCTCATAAACTATGAAATCATAGATCACCTTTGCCCAAAATCAAAACAAGCATCTTTTACAGGTCCTGAAATATTTGTCGTTTTTGTATCTTTTTCTAGACCGAAACATCCGGTCTGTTAATGCATCCCATACCCGAAAATCCAGTTTAATGGCAGTAAACAGTTCATCTCTGTATGTTGAAGTGCTTGTAAATATAGTTTGCTCCAAATTCACTAAGATTACAAATTTACATAGTTCTTTTCTTTGCAAAAGACCGTTACATTATTAGAGATCGAGGCGCCTCCTTGCATTAGCGTGATACAACTCCTGAAGAGACACCCCGACTTTCCCTGAAACTGAGATATATTAATATACCGGACTCTCCCAACTCCCTCCATTGCCTTGTCTCAAACTCTCTTCCTCGAGAAAACCACAACCACCATGCCTTCTTCTCCAATTTGACTTCCCGCCTCCCCGTTCCCTTCCAACCCCTCCTCCATCAGGACACCACCCGACTCCCCCCAACCAAGTGCATGCGAGCCATCCGACCCCTCCTTGAGTGAATCTGATGTAGAAGACATGGAAAGGCAGGAGAGCGAGGACAGCGAGGATGAGTACGACTACGTGGAAGAGGATGAAGAGGAAGAGGAAGAGGAAGAGGAAGAGGAAGAAGAAGAGATGTGGGCGGCCATTGAGAAGAAGTGATTGGCGGCCAAGAAGAAGAAGCGGGTGGAGGCAAAGAAGAGGAATCAACAGACGGAGGCGTTTGTGAGGTACCTTTTGAAGGATGATAAGGCCGGTAAGCTTGATTCGTTCAAGGACATTCCGTCGGCGAAGGAGGAGAAGGGTGCGGAGGAGGAGGAGGAGGAGGAGGAGGTGGACTCGAAGAGGACCAAGAAGAAGATGGACCTCGGCACTAGTCCTTCAAATGCCGGCCCCGCCAATCTCGGTCCCGTGGCTCCCCCAGCCATTTGTTGACGGTGTATATGCGTATCCAATTTCGTTTGGACTTGCAAGCAGACAAGTCCTCCGTCGTAGTCAAGGGACCCTTCTTCCCTCAAGTGTGAACCCAAGGTATCGAATCCGTGGAACAAATGTGTGATGCAAGATCCTATCTATTAAAGCCGAGAACACTTAGATCTTCAAAGGGGAATCTTATGCATCTAATCTAAAGAACATCATAAAAACGAATCTAATATACGAAAGCCGGAGGTAGCAAGAGGTAGAGAGGGATAGGTAAAACCAATCTAGAGAGATTGGATCAAGCTTTTGTTGAAGTTCCAAGCAAAGAAGAAATAGTCAAGTTGAATCTCATGAAAAGCATCTTTAAATCACGATTTCCTGGCCAACTCCGAAGACGCCCACCTTTTGGAGCCATCGTTCTGTCACAACACACTCCTATTCGTGCGGGTTAGCCTAGGGCAAGTCCAATAGACAAGTTGAAATCTCTCGGAAGGTCAGGCATGCACCTCTAGCCACCACGGCTACAAGAACACCCTCTATGATCTATCTCAAGAATAGATCTTAAAGTAAGAAAAGCCGATTGAAATCAAAGTCGTAGGATAAACACTCGATCGCTAGAAATCGGATTGCAACTTGATAATTCAACATAGTACATGATACATGAACAAGATCACCACCGGGATCCTACCTTGATCTTGCTTCTAGCTCCTGGAACTCCGACGTGGTCTTCCTTGCAAGGTTCCCACGTTGGCTAGGGAAACCCTAGACAACTAGCTCGACCCTCTCCTCTTCGGAATGGTGTCCCTCTCTTCTATGCTCCTCGGCGGCGAATGACGAATGAGATGATGCGTGGCTCTTGGCCAGGAGGCTATAAATAGTCCGAGAGGCGGCTAGGTCAAAGGGGGGCACAAATGGGCCCCAAAATGGGCTGGGCCGGTAGGCCTGGGCCGGCCGGCCTGGGCCCATTTCGGCCCATCTCGCGGCCTCCTTTGCTGGTGATGCTTCCCGAGTCTTCTAGAGTATTCTCCCTTCTACATGTGGGCCCTTGACGTCACTTTCTCCACAGTTTAGATGAAGCTCCTTGTCCCGCAAGATTCGGCATTTTCTGTTCAGGTCCTCGGAGTTTTCCGTCTTCATGGGTTGGTCCTTGGGCTTCTTGGAGTCATGTTTACTTCATTGCTTGACTTGTACCGGGCTTCAAGGTCTTGTCATGAGGTGCTTGATGAACTTTACCCGGAAGTCTTGCTTTCAACGCTAAATTCCTCCATAAACATCAAACTCCAAAACCGACATGCAGGAACGAACTTGTTATACCAAGGGGGTTAGTTCCAATGGATAAGATATAAAATTCATGTCAACACCGAAGGTAAACTCATGGCTAGGTTGACGGAAATTCACCGTCAACATCTCCCCCATGCTTAAACCTTGCTCGTCCTCGAGTAAGCCTTCGATGGATATCATCGTTGCCCTTCATTGCTTAAACCCTGCACTTGATCATACACGAGAAAACGTAATGCTCTCAAAAGTTTAATTCGTTAGAGTTCCATAATGTACTAGCCTTCATCCCTACGGAGGGTAGATATTAATTAAGCTCATCCCACAAGTATTAAACATGCTCCCAAAATTCAAATGGATCTCAGAAATTTTGAATAAAGAATGAGATGAAAAAGAGCTAAACCAAGTTCAAAAATTTAAACCACCTTGCATCTTGCTCATGAACTCTCATCTCATCTTATCTCTCAAGCCTATTTCTTCTACTCTCCTTTCCCTCTCAAAACATATATGTAAGTGGTAGGCTTTATGTGGAGCTCTTTGGGAAAGTTTAGTCCTACCAAGATATTATAATTGAGATGTTGTCAAATCAAGACAAGCTTCTCATGGTCTTACCGAGACTCGTCAAAAAGGTCGTTGGAAAATAATGTTATATCAAGGAGGGCGAGAGAAAAATACACACACTTTGAGATAGGTGGACATGTGCAAATGGCAAAGAGTGATCCCAAGGCACAAAGGAAGTCCTCGTTATCGGATTGCACATGGTTGGAAAGATGAGTTTGGATCTTTTAATTTTGAAACCTGGAAATTTCTAATGCACGTTAGAGAACCGGGGAGTTCACTTTATTTTATTTTTATACATACTCATATATTTTTTTTCTTTTCTCATACATATATTTTTTTCTTTATTCTTTCTTTTTCTTTTTTTCTTTCTCCTTTTTTTTATTTGCTCCCCTTGAACTCTAAATTGCATTGTACCTACCCCCTCCCCCATGCTTAGACGTTTGCTCATCCTCGGGCAAAGAGGTGATAGAGATAAGGTAGGTACTAGAAATATTTTTCCTTTGGAGAGATACTTGAAATCTTCAATCTTGGCACCATCTTGCGATCTTCCTCGAATTGACGATCCATACTCAATGATAGGTTGTGGTCAAGGAGGTAAACACAAAAGATGATATTTTTGGTTTTAAGGGTGGATATTTGGTGAGGTTTGTGAAATCTCCGATGTGGGGATACACAATGCACGGATAGAAAGGCTAGCAAAAAGATAGATACGCAAAAACGGAATGACCAGCTTCTTAGTCTCGGGCCAGAGAAATCAAGGCCTGAAATAACTCACCCAAAAATAAACCTTGAGTACTAAGTTTTTGCACTCAAATATATATATGGCTCTGGATAGGTAGAGCAACACACAAGTGGTATTTATGACAAGGTTAGCATTACTTTTAAGAACAAAAATAAATCATCTTTAACCCATCTAAACTTGAGAGCACATAAAACACTATGGGTCTTTATTTTTATCATAACCTCCGCTAAAGATTAAGCTAGCATTTAGATAATTTCAGATTTGTATTTTAAGAGAGCATTAGCTTAATCATGCATAAAACAAGTACAAAGATAAACAAAGAAGCAACTATCATCATATATCAACATGGCACAAACTTTGTATCTTTGCCAAAGGTAAAAACAAGGTGGTGACTTTATTTATGATGAAAATAAACACTAACACACATGCTGAAAATTAAATAAAAAACTGAAAACACTACGCATACATAGGCGCATACAAGCTGAAAATTAAAGAAAAGGGAAAGGAAAGATAAACTAAAGCTCCTCCTCTCTCTAATCTTCCGCCGGTGGTTGATATTGATAATCTTGATTGTTGTACCCTTGCTCATAATAGAATTGCACCACTCCTCCTATGAATTGTCCCGGCGGTGCTAGGTGAAGGCGTCCAAGCTCATAAGCGATGTTTGCATTTCCTTCACCCATTTGGTTTGCATTGGTTTGGATGGCTGCGATATTTTGCATGTTTCTCGCAGCGTATCCTCCAATGATGGCCACACTTTGTTGTGGTTGAGGAAGGTGTGCATATGGCTCCGCAAAGGCTATGTTGGGTACCACAAAATTTGGTGGGGGCATGGCTGCACCATTCCCCTATGCTTGCATTGGTACAGCACCATAGTAACTCGGCGGTGCCGGAATTCCTCCAAATGGTGGCACATAATTTTGTTGCGCACCTCCTTCTTGGGCCGTGGAAGAACCTTCTTCTATAATCCTTCCTCTCTTATTTTTCTTCACCGGCACAAGAAGTCCTTCCTCTAACCAATCTTCTTTCCCCTCAAGAAAAAGTCTCAATCTTCCATCCGGAAGGGGCAAATTCACTTTGGCCACTTTGAAGCCTCCTCTCTCATCTCCACTTATATATTTGTCTTGCTTCATATAATCAAATCCTAGGGAAGTCCTGACTAGGAGATGCTACGGGTTTCTTGGAATTCCCGGCCTCAAAGAGATAGCCAACATGGAGAGATAACACCCCGAGCCAATATCTCCCGAACCCGATGTTGCTTCACAACACCACCGGTTGATAATAAGGTGAGTGGGGTCGATTGGCTGCCTGGCAATCAAAGCCGAGTAAAGCCAATTCACCTCCATGTCGGTTATCTTGGTCTCTCTCATTCTCCCCAAAATCCTCTTACACATCCATGAGTGAAACACTTGGATGATGGGGTTCCGGATACTATTTCTTTGCTCGTGAGCTTCTCCCGCGATCATACTCCAAAAACCATCCAATGTGCCTCCATGCACATCCACTTGTTCCGGGGCTTCCTTTTGAAAACCAAGTAACTCCCTAATATACTCATAGGGAACCACTTGTTCAACTCCCTCCAAACGGAATGAGAGACTCGGCACTCCTTCATCAAGGATAGGTGCCATGGTCATGAGAATTTCCAAGGCGAATTCCTTGTGGGTGTTTGTCGACACTCCGTTGGAGAATTGCACCCAACCTAGGTGTCCCAACATGTAGTAAATATCTGTATGAAAACCCAATACTTGGAGAGCTTGATCGTCGAAGTCGAAAAAAAGCCTCTTCTCAAGGCGAGTGAGCTTCTTCTCCTCCTCCTCCGTCATGATGATAAACCCATACTCGGAATACCGCGGAGCGTATGGAGGTGGAGCGGATGATCGTGTCGAGCGGCGAGGTCGGACGGGCGGCTCCTCCATACATCCTTGAGGTTCGGTGAACCTCATAAACGAGCTTCGTGTGGCCCTCATGCCACCGAGGAGAAGAGTGTCGTTCCTCCTCGGCGGTGCCGTGTCCTCCTCCATACTCCGAGGAGACTCGGGGACCGAGTGCCTCCTCGAAGAGGTTGTCGATGATGGCTTGGACGATGATGATCCCTTCTTGGTGAAAAGACTTGTAGTTTTCTTCCACATGGTTGCTGCACTCTCCTCACAAATATAAACCCGGGGTTTTCAACCGGTAACAGGGCACACAAATATTATTTGGAGTATGGACTTTGAGTGGATTTAGGATGGATTTTGTTGGACGAAACAAACTCGGAGTGGAAGGCTAAGTCTAAGGTGGTTCTGGACTACGAGCTCAAGCACACGAACAAGGAACTGGGCAAGTGACTTACCTGAGGAAGACGGGCACCGGGGGGCTTTTAAAGGGGGTAGGCCGGCCGGCCTGGGCCGACCGGCCTGGGGGCCTTGCTGCTCCTCCTGGCTCGGCTCTTCTCCAGTGCACTCATGCTTGCTTTGTTGCTTTATGACCGCGTGCTCCACGGGGTTGCACCGCCCAAATGCTCTCGTCCACTCCTTTGCTTGCATTATTGATCCCTCCACTTGATTGTTTTGCTTTGAGTCACTTCCATGCTCCCTTGCCTCACATGCCTCCATGAGATTCCTGCAAAACAAAGCTTTGGCTGCCCCCCATGCTTGTCCTTTGCATGTGGTTTGATGGAAAATGTTGGAGGGGCATCCCGTGATACATCATGGTGCATGCATGGTTAAGTTAATCAAATTGCCTCCCTCTAAGCATGTTTTAATGCTAAGTACTCCTCTAATTTCGAAAAATAAAATTAAACTCAGAGCTTGCAATGAGTTCAAATATAAATTTAGAGGAGTTTTTAAAGCATTAAAAACAAATGTACGTCGAAAATGTTTTCCAACTACTTTTATTTTGGTCTCACCGGTATTGTTTGCTTCCATTAGTTGAGAGCAAGCTTTTCTCGGCTTGATCATGGGGGCATAGGTTTAGGTTCTAATTTTGGTTAAATGAGAGAGATTTCGAATGAAATAAAATTAAATGAGGCTTAGAAAAATTCTAACTCTAGAGAAACCATGGATATGAATTTTTAAACCAACCAAAAAGTTGAAAATCTAGGGTTACGTGAGTCCTACCATGCGCTGAAATTTAAATAATGTCTAGGTACAAGGCGTGGCTCTACTCGTGTGTTTTTAGCATGTAAAACAAGTCAACCATAACATCATGAAGAGGATGAAAGGTTGAGATAGGTTCTGAATTTTTTTGGTTTTGGTTTCTCGAAAAGAAGCAAATAACACATAGGATGGCTCATGTAAAGGGTTTATGATCCAAATAAAATATCCAACCAAGAATTATGTCTCTAACATTATTCAACCACTCTAAGTCTAATGTCTTGCGTAGCAAATTTCAAAACTAACTTACTTGAAAAGACTCGAAAAATCTTGAATCGGGTTGTCCTCCTGGTAGCTTATTCTTGACTCGACGAAACGGGTTGCCTCCCGCCTAGCGCTTCGTTTATAGTCCATGGCTAGACTTCTTCACTTGATTACTTCGGATCAACGCTCTTGGCGGGCGTTGCAATCATGGGTACCCACTTCCGCACCATCTTGGGCGCGGGCTTATTCTCCGGCTTAGTCATCTTTTTGTTCTTCACAGGCGGCTTTTGTTCCTTTATCTTGACGGATGCAACAACCTCTTTGATTTCCTTCGCTTCCTTCTTCTCCGGCTCTTCCTTCTTCCTTGGCTCTTCCTTACTTACACGACGATGAGGCGGAATATATTTAACTTTGATCATATTGCATACCTCGAAGCGTGGTCGAAACTTGAAGGAACTCCTCTCGCCGTTGATGTCGAACTTGATCTCCCCCTTGCCGACGTCGATGGTAGCTCCCACGGTCTTGAGGAAAGGCCTCCCAAGGATGAGTGGTGGCTTCTCCCTCTCTCCCATCTCGAGCACCACAAAGTCGACGGGGATGAAGTGGTGTCCGACCTTAACAGGCACATCCACGGCGATACCCAAAGGGTAGCGAATGGAGTTGTCACCCAACTCCAAGCACATGGCTGTAGGCTCTAACTCCGGTAGGCGTAGCTTCTCGAACACATCTCTTGGCATGACGCTCACACTTGTTCCAAGGTCGCATAATGCCTTCTCAAACTTGAACGAACCAACGGAACATGGAATCGTCGGGCATCCATGGTCTCCTTGCTTCTCTAGTCCGTTTGCAATAGCGGCGCTATATTGCTCAGACATCTTGACATGATCTACCTCGAGTGTTGCTATCTCATACTTGTTTGCAAGAATATCTTTGAAGTAGCGAGAATATGTAGGAACTTCAAGGGCATCCAATAGCGGCATGTTGATGCTTAACCTACGCACAACCTCCACAAACTTCTCAAAATGATTATCGAGTTTACCTCGGAAGTAGCGTGGCTTAAGTTGCGGTATCTTCGTGTCTTCTCCCGGCATCTCAAACTCGGGCTCTTCGGTGATGATCTCGGTAACCTCCTCCTTAGCAAATTGTTTAGGCTTTCTTCTCTTTGGTTTAGGCTTTCTTGCTCCCGCGGAACGCTCTGGATCTTCGGTCTCCTTCCCCGAACGAGTTTGAATGGCCTTCACCGTCTCGGGACCTTGAGGTTGTCCCGGAAGCTTCCCTTCATTAGAGGATAGGCGCCCGACAAGTTGTCCCACTTGCGTCTCGAGCATCTTCATCATGTTGAGCACTTGATGGTTGGAGCTTCCGACCTCTGTCACCTTGCTTTCGATGTTCTCCAACACCTTGTCTATGGCTTTGAACTTGGTGACGGTGTCCTTGTTGATCTTAGCTTGCTCGTCCATGAAGTCCTTCAATTGTATACGAAGCGGAACCGAATTCGGAATGGATGAGCTTGCATTAAATTGAGGTCTACCTTGCCCGTAGTGGATGTTCGGCAAATCCCCCTTCCTCATGTAGTCGAGCATCTTGGCTTCCTCCGGGCAATCCTTTTGGACATGGCCATATTCTCCGCACTCTTCACATGTGGATCTTGCTTCGGCAGCCTTTAAATCTTGAGCTTCTTTCTTCTCTATCTCCATCTTCTCCAACCTTCGCATAAGCGAATCGATCTTGCCTTCGAGTATATCTTCCTTCTCCACTTGCAAGACTCCTTTGACATTCCCCGTGGGTTGAACCGGAAGTAAGCGTCCGGATGACGCCCATGTGTCATTGTCCGCGACCTTCTTGAATAGAGTGAAAGCTTGGGTCGGTGTAAGCTCGATGATGGATCCTCCCGCCGATGCATCGATGATTGTCCTTGACGTCATGGTAAGTCCTTGATAGAACTTTTGAACGAGATCCTCCTTCGGGAACTTGTGATGTGGAACTGCCCGAGTGTACTCATTGAAGCTCTCGAATGCCTCTGATATAGTCTCCGTAGGATATTGAGCAAAGGTAGCAATCTTATTGCGCAAGCTTTGAGTCTTACCCGGTGAGTAGTATTCCTTCATGAAGGCTCTCATCAAGGTGTCCCAATTTTGCACCGTCTCCGCCAGTTGAGAGTAGAACCATTGCAAAGCCTTCCCGAGTAACGAGAACGGAAAGAGCCTTGCCCTCGTTTGATCTTGAGTCACCCCGTCGATGTTGAATGTTTGACAAAGTTGAACGAACGCTTGGAGGTGAAGGTTCGGATCCTCTTTACCGGTGAAGGGTGAATGTTGCACCATGCGAATTGTTGATGTCTTGATCTCGAACGGCCTACCGATCTCTGCGAGGTTCAAGATTGGTAGGTCGACGATGTCCGAGGTGCATAGCTCCCCGATCTTGCGTTCGGGCTGCGGTTGTTCTCCCATCGGTACCGGTGGAAGTTGATTCTCCTTAGGGCTTGGAGGTGGTGATTCCTTTGGAGACTCCGACGATCCTTCGGCCTCCGCTTTTGGATCTGCAAATTCCAGCTTTTTAGCTTGTGCTTCACATCTTCTTAGCCTGTAAAGTTTTTCTGGATCATCCACAAAATTTTCGGGTTTGTTGGAGAGGTAGCCGTCCATCTCCTGTTAGGGTTAGCAATAAACAATATATATACAAAAAAGATAAAAACAAATCTAAGAAAACTAGGGTTAGTCAAAAACTAGATTAAATTGATTTTGAGGATGATCAAAAGTTAGTAGATGCAAAAAGAAAAAAAATCAAAACAAAACTGAAAATATTCACAAAAAAGCAATAAAAGATCGAATCTTGATCACTTGTTCCCTGGCAACGGCGCCAGAAAAAGGGGTTTGTTGACGGTGTATATGCGTATCCAATTTCGTTTGGACTTGCAAGCGGACAAGTCCTCCGTCGTAGTCAAGGGACCCTTCTTCCCTGAAGTGTGAACACAAGGTATCGAATCTGTGGAACAAATGTGTGATGCAAGATCCTATCTATTAAAGCCGAGAACACTTAGATCTTCAAAGGGGAATCTTATGCATCTAATCTAAAGAACATCATAAAAACGAATCTAATCTACGAAAGCCGGAGGTAGCAAGAGGTAGAGAGGGATAGGTAAAACCAATCTAGAGAGATTGAATCAAGCTTTTGTTGAAGTTCCAAGCAAAGAAGAAATAGCCAAGTTGAATCTCATGAAAAGCATCTTTAAATCACAGTTTCCCGTCCAACTCCGAAGACGCCCACCTTTTGGAGCCACCGTTCTGTCACAACACACTCCTATTCGTGTGGGTTAGCCTAGGGCAAGTCCAATGGACAAGTTGAAATCTCTCGGAAGGTCAGGCATGCTCCTCTAGCCACCACGGCTACAAGAACACCCTCTATGATCTATCTCGAGAATAGATCTTAAAGTAAGAAAAGCCGATTGAAATCAAAGTCGTAGGAGAAACACACGATCGCTAGAAATCGGATTGCAACTTGATAATTCAACATAGTACATGATACATGAACAAGATCACCAGCGGGATCCTACCTTGATCTTGCTTCTAGCTCCTGGAACTCCAACGTGGTCTTCCTTGCAAGGTTCCCACGTCGGCTAGGGAAACCCTAGACAACTAGCTCGACCCTCTCCTCTCCGAAATGGTGTCCCTCTCTTCTCTGCTCCTCGGCGGTGAATGACGAATGAGATGATGCGTGGCTCTTGGCCAGGGGGCTATAAATAGTCCGAGAGGCGGCTAGGTCAAAGGGGGGTGCGAAATGGGCCCCTAAATGGGTTGGGCTTGTCGGCCTGGGCCAGCCGGCCTGGGCCCATTTTGGCCCATCTCGCGGCCTCCTTTGCTGGTGATGCTTCCCGAGTCTTCTAGAGTATTCTCCCTTCTGCATGTGGGCCCTTCACGTTAGTTTCTCCACGGTTTAGATGAAGCTCCTTGTCCCGCAATATTCGGCATTTTCTGTTCAGGTCCTCAGAGTTTTCTATCTTCATGGGTTGGTCCTTGGGCTTCTTGGAGTCATGTTTACTTCATTGCTTGCCTTGTACCGGGCTTCATGGTCTTGTCACGAGGTGCTTGATGTACTTTACCCGGAAGTCTTGCTTTCAACGCTAAATTCCTCCATAAACATCAAACTCCAAAACCGACATGCACGAACGAACTTGTTATACCAAGGGGGTTAGTACCAATGGATAAGATATAAAATTCATGCCAACACCGAAGGTAAACTCATGGCTAGGTTGACGGAAATGCACCGTCAACACCATTGAAGCTCCCTCGACGCCAGAGTCATCGGGGAACTCCTCGGAGGGGTCGTCTTAGATTACTCAGATTTGGGTTTTCTTTTTCACTTTCAAATAGGTGGTCTTGTGGATGGAAAGATCAATTGTATGTTTTCTTTTGGATGGAAAAGATCGATCCCCTATTTTCCTGCTCTGTGAATCTTGTAGTGGTAGGAAAATCCCCTGTATCCCCTGTTATTCATGAAGAACATGGGTGTTCTTCTTTTCCATGATCGCCTTCCTTGCTTCAGTGGATTTCCGTGGTCATGATGCGTTGCCATAGTCTGAGATGTAATGTCTTGTCATGTAATATTTTATTCTTATCCCACCGCACAGCATTGCAGATACACACGTAAATGATGACTGATTTTACAAATTTACCATTTGACTAAATTCACCGTTTTGCCAAGAATATACAGAACATAAATGATGGTCACCTTGCCCAAATTATTCAACTTAAATGTGCACATACATGATACATCCCCATAGACCTACACCCGTACAGTGGCACTGGCACAAGCACGCACAAACACACACCCAGCAACGAAATCTTCGGACTTGTCAACGAGGAAGACAACAAACACGGTCATGGAGATGGATACGGCACATGCCTATCCCGCCATACCTAATGCATGAAGGAAATGTAGCATAACAAGGATCCGTGCGGAGATATTCCTCCAATGCACGGTGCCTAGCCCTCGACTTCATGGTACGTCCCGAGCGACCAATGCCAGAAGCATGCTGTAGGATGTCACAAAAACCCCACTGTCGGTTAGCAAGATTGCAGTAAGGGCACACACAGCGACCATGGCGAAGCACACGAGTGTAAACCTGGTCCTGCAGCCAAGCCAAAGCATCTTTCTTCATCTCCTCCGTTTCTTCCTCGTCCGCTTCGTCCACGTCGTACAGATCATATGGACGGATCCATGTATCCTGGCCGCTGCAGAGGTGGCACAGCATGGGAGTTGGCGGTTCCTCCGTTCGCATCAGAAGCCATCCTCCTACACACTCGCCAACAACGTAAACATGATAAGCACTAACCAGAAACAATGATTGTATCCTGTAAAAACACGACGCGGAAGCTAAGAGCTCACCTCTTTTCACAGAGCGCAGAACCAAATAGAGAGGTCTGCTAGCACAATGCGTGGAGGATGAAGAGGCGATGAGCAAAGGCCTTGGGGGCACACCTATTTATCGAACCATGACCGATACTAAGGCAGCGTGCACCTCGTGGCAGAGCATGCCCTCATGGGATTACAGTAGCCATGAAAATACGTGGGATGCTCAGAATACGAAGGCCTACACTGCTGAGGAATCTTGTCACAAGTATAGGGCGGAATATGCAGGATTTTTCCCCGGTAGGCATGCGAAATATTTGGTGGGTACACGAGTGTTCTTTGGTTCGGATAAGAACACAGAAGGAAGATCCTTCTATCCGTATGACTTAAAAAAATAGACGTGCAGGCATTGTAGTGGGAGAAGTAGCTGTTAGGTTTTGTGATCTTCGACTGGAAACGCACCCAGCTTCACTGAAGCGTGGGCCTCTGCCAGATATCTGTCTCCTGCCTATATTGTACGCCACCGGAATCCCACCCAAACTCGCTGACAATATGGGGCCGCCATTGCACAGCCTCACTTGTCAGTGGCCCCGAAGCAAGTGCAGCTTACCAAATTTTCATTTCGCAATCAGGAAGTCGAAAGCGGGATTTTCAAATTCTGTATTCCCTCTCCTCCCCGAAATAATAAATACTCTACTCCATTGCTACCGCGTCGCGCCACTAAACTCCAGCCTTCCATTTCCAAAAAGCATCACTCTGCTCAGCTAGATCTGCGGTGGTGGTCCGACCTCGCCGTTGCCGGTGGAGGGGGAGGGGTATCTCAACAGAAGGTGAGCGGCAGATATTGGTGTTCTGCTTGCGTCTGCTGTGCTGGCCAAGCTGAGCAGTTGAGCGAGGATACGGCGCAAGCACCGGCTCCCGATGCCCCCTCAATCCATGGGCCCCTGAATCTTGGAGCTTCACAAGTGAGAATCTCATTTCCTTTTCTTTCTAGTCCCCTAGTAGTATTTTCGTTGGCTTAGAAAGTAAATTGCTTCATGTATTGTGTTAGTTCTAAGATTCTTCTCTTAACTTTGCCGCTCTAGATGTAGTCACTGATTTGGAACACAAGTTAATCGATGAGCCATGCGTTGAAAGTAAATTGCTTTGTATATTGTGTTAGATTGGAGATTCTTCTCTTACCTTGGCCGCTCTAGATGCAGTTACTGATTTGTAACATGACTTAATAGATGAGCCATGCTTAGAAAGTAATTTACTTTTTTTATTGTCTTAGATTTCAGATCCTTCTCTTACCTTGACCGCTCTAGATTCAGTTCCTGATTTGTAACTCTTTGTGCAAGGCCTAGCATCCCACTCCTGCATTGCTGAGATTCAATCACATGTTGTGGTATGTAACAGAACGCATGATAATCCTGCTACTTTATTCTTAGGATTATTCTTAAGTTTATTTGCTTGCTTCGCTTAAGGTTCAAGTTTGACTTCTCCTTTCATTTTTAGGCTCAAATGTTGAAGACAATCCTTGTGGTTCAAATATCAAATTCCTGTCCCTCCAATGTGAAGTCAATGCCATTCATTGATTACATGCCTCGAGATTATCCAGCTTTCGCAACATGCTCAAGACCTGAAGTTTCGTTGGGGGGGCTCGATGCAGCTGCTGACCTTGGTGAAATCTTTGTTGAACAGGACCATGTTTTGACAGACTTGAAGATCAAGGCAGAAGCATCAGATGTAGCAATGAAAGTGCAGACTAATGAGATTGAGAGGTTGAAGAAACAAGTAGAAACTACAGAGACCCTCCTTCGTCAACTGCTAAGCTCGCGCCTTGGGTAAGGCCACTGTGTTTCTTAGTCTTCTGCTTGTGTCCTCCCAACTAGTTGTGCTGGTTTGTGAGTACAGAGCTTTGTTATCTTAGTGGGTTCTATTTCAAAACCAGCTTTATTTGTGAGCATGTAGATATCATGTGTGTTGGTTTGTGAGCTCCTACTTACAACCTGCTTGTGGTTGTTCTGTGTTCATTGATAATAATGTGTCATGTGTGATCCGAAACATTAATTTGTATCAGTGGTATGGAAATATTATCTATGATGTCTATTACTTAATTGATTAGCATGTAATATGAGATTGAATTATATTTAATTAAGCGCAACCTGGAGTGCAGCCCAAAATAACAGGGAAAAAATATGTGGACTTGCCCCATCGGCCCATTATTTTTTTACGAATTCAAAAATGATTTATTAATAAAATGGGCCGTATAAAAAATTACGTCAGAAAATGGTGGGCTTGGTCCAATATCAGTTGGGCCTTAATCATTTTATGACGTCATCGAATATTGAACTCTATCCAACCAGTACTAGACCCAAAACAAATTAATGACGAATGCAATTATTGGGCTCGGTCACACTAAAACCGGGCCTAAAACATTCTATGACGACCTCGATTATTGGGTCGGTCCAACCAGAATTAGGCCTAAAAGTGTCTATGACGACAACAATTATTGGGCTCCATCCAACCATAAATAGGCCTTAAACATTCTATGACGCAAACAATATTGGGCTCCATCCAACCTTAATAAGGCCTAAAACCAATTATGACGAAAGAAACATTGGGCTCAGCTTAATATTAAGTGGGCCAAATTCAATCTATGATGACAAGGTATTTGGACCTTGGCCCGTCAAAATATGGGTTGAATTCACTTAATGACGAAACGGTTTGTCACAAAACGCCGTGCCACATCAGATTTTGGTTCGACTTGGCAGGTACCTTATGACGCCTTTGTGTTACGAATTTATACGCGTCATTAAACTCATGACGCCGGGAAATAAGGTCTCGTCATTAATCGCGGTTTGTGACGCTCAATTAATGACGGCGCGTTTTCGTAACAACCGACATCATTAATCGTAGTTTATGACGAGAAACGGCCTTTTTTTGCGTCACTAGTCGGTGTTTTTCTTGTAGTGACATCCCTTCATTTGTCGATTCGATTCGCCTAGTACTACATGATCATGAGCACATCATGTTGCATACTACTCGATCATGCCCACATTGGAGATCAATACATCCCTTCCTTCGTCGATTCGTTCGCCTAGTACTACATGATCATGAGCACGTCACGTTGCATACTACTCGATCATGGCCACATTGTAGATCAACACAGCCCTTCCTTCATCGATTCGTTCGCCTAGTACTACATGATCATGAGCACGACACGTTGCATACTCCTCGATCATGCCCACATTGGAGATCAACACATTCACGTAGCCCAACAGGACGTTCCGTTGTTTTATAATACAACGTACCGGATAATCGGCATCCCCATGCGCGATCGTATATTTTGTAAAGACGCAACAGTAAGTTCCGATGCTACATAATACAGTGAACCGGATAGTAGGCACCTACGGCAAGTTTAATATTCAGGAAAGTGCACTTCAACTACATATAAATTACATATAAATCATAAGGTCCGCATGATTTCAGTTCGGATCGACTTAAACATTTACTGATTTGATATCCTAGTCGTCATCACTTTCATCGGTAGCATTTTCAACTTCATCGACGTATTGCCATAGAGTGTCGTCATCCTCATCTTCAGAATTGAATCCATCCACATCAGACAGCTCCTGCTGGCGAATTGCGTCAACTTCAGCGGCTGCAACCACAGTCTCCTCGCCAGTAATAGGCACCAGAACCTCCGAACCATCACCGAGACCATCATCGAGTATAACATCATGCAAGGTTTGGTCAATTTCATCATCTTGATATGCAAGTACCATGCCAGTGGGAGCTATGTCCTCCTCATTTCATTATAGCTCCACAAATGCCTGTGCTCAAATTTTTGCACCACTCTCCATGGGTGTTGTAGTAGGGTGTCTGGCAAGTAAAAGACCTTCGTTGCTTGTTCAGCAAGAATGTAGGGATCATCTTGGTACCAGTAATCTCCAATATTGACGCTTGTGAAGTAACCATCATTTCTAATCTTCGGTTCCTTCTTAGTCCCTTCCAGATCATACCAGTCAACCTGGAATAAAACAACAGTTCGATCTTTGTCAAGCCCCGAGTTGTACCGCAGCTTAGTAATGTCTCTTAGTGAACCATAAAACTCAATTTCTGCAATGTCTTTATGTGATCCTGTAGTCATGATTCCACTGTTCTGTGTCTTCCTATTTGCCTCTCGGGCCTTGGTGTGGTACCGAACACCGCCTACAATACATGCTGTATAAGTTTTTGCTCGCCGGTCTGGTTCAGCTGATAATGCATATAGGTTGTCGTCGCTCACTGGATTGTTTGTAATCTGTACAGAAGAGCCATAGTTTTTTTTAATATAGTCTTATGTAAAGGTCCTCACAAGGTAATATAAGCTAGCTACCAAACAAAAAAATGAATACTAACATGCGATCTAAACCAGTGCCAAAATTCTATAGCAATTCGACGATCAATATCCTCGTCCGACACACCTTTCGCTTTTAATTCATTCTTGAACACTCTGCAAAGCAGTACCATCTCAAAGTTAGAACGAAATAATTATAGTTCTATCATTGCAATGGTGATTTACTTACTCGATATATGGCTTCACCTCTTCGCAATCGTTTAGCACATACCAAACCACCTTGTCGTACTTTGACCCAAGCCAACAAGTGGTCCCTGCTCCAAGTACTTGAACATTGTGATTGAAACAGGATGTTCCATCTACAGACAAATCAGCATTCTCTCTGTTCCTTCCAACCTGATTGAATTGTGTAGCCACATCATCAGCCGCGAAGTACCTAGAGCAAAATGTCAAGGCCTCATTAGCAACACATGCTTCTGCAATGGATCCTTCAGGCCTAGCTTGGTTTCTCACTGAACGCTTCAATGTGCATAGCCTTCTTTCGACAGGATACATCCGTCCATATTGTACTGGACCTCTCAGGATTGCTTCCTCAGGCAAATGGACAGCCAAGTGAACCATAACATCAAAGAAGGCAAGAGGGAAAATTTTCTCAAGCTTGCACAAAATTATTGGGATATCTGTTTTCAGTTTTTGCAAGACATCCAACTTCAGAGTTTTGCAACATAGTTGCCGAAAGAAGTTTCCTAATTCTGTAATAGTTGTGTATATCTCTTTGTCCACTAAACTGCGAAGACAAGCCGGCAAAACCCTTTGGAGTAGGATATGACAAACATGGGTTTTCAGTCTTTGTAGTTTGCATCCATCTGCAGCAATACACCTAGCTAAGTTTGAAGCATATCCATCTGGGAACTTCAACGAACTTATGAAATCACAAAACAACTTCTGTTTCATTTTTGAAAGTACATACAGAGCTTCTGGCATTTTGCATGACTCACCATCCTCAGTTGCCACCATGTGTAGATTTGATCTTACGCCCATCTCTTCCAAATAAACCCTAGCATTGATGGTGTCCTTTGTCTTCCCCGTAATTTTAAGGAATGTTCCAATAAGGTTTTCGCATATGTTTTCTCAATGTGCATCACATCAAGGTTATGTGCCAACTTCAGAGATGACCAGTACGGCAAGTCCCACAAACAAACCCTTCGGCTCCAGCACTGTCCGGATTCCCACTTCCTTTTCTTTCCTTGAGGTAGAGGATGCTTTCCTGGTCTAACGTCTTTAACCTTCTCCAGTTGCTGCTTCAGCTCCTCATGGGTAAACTGATCTGGCTTTTCTCAGTTTTCAACAGTACCATCAAAATCTGCTCTCTTTCTTCTCCATGGATGGTCAGTTGGAAGGAAACGATGATGCCAAATGTAAGATATCTTGTTCTTATATCTCCTTGAGCAAGGATCCTTGTCGCAACACACACAAGAAAAATAGCCTTTCGTGACTCACCCAGACAACGTGTTCAATGCTGGATAATCATGTATGCACCAATGAACCGCAGCACGTAGTTTAAATCCTTTACCCTCAACAGCATCGATTACCCAGACACCCTTCCAAAGTTGCTGCAGCTCTTCGACGAGAGGTTCCATGAAGATATCAAAATCATTTGATGGAGAACTCGGCCCAGGGATAAAAAAGGCCATCATGAAGTTTGATTTTTCCATGCATACCCATGGTGGCATGTTATACGGCACAACAAATACTGGCCACATACTATATGAGTTGTTCATGTTGCCAAATGGATTGAAACCATCGGTTGCAAGACCAAGTCTAAGGTTCCTAGCATCTTTTGCAAATTTTTTCCATATTTTATTGAATTCTTTCCATGCCTCACCATCAGCTGGATGGCTAAGCTCATTGTTCACCGGTTTTCGCTTCGACTTGTGCCATCATGCATCCTTTGCTGTTTTTGATGAAAGAAACATCCTCTTCAGCCTGGAAATCAGGGGAAAATGCCTCAATACCTTTTGAGTAACATGCTTGTTGGTGTCTGCATCCTTCCATCTTGAATCCGCTTCACAACATACTGGGAACACATCAAGTTTGACATACTTCTCCTTGCAAAACAATATACAATTATTTTTGCAAACATGGATTTTTTCATAGCCGAGTCCCATGGAACGTATGTACTTCATTGCCGCATCGAAAGAGTCTGGAAGACACCCTTCTGGGAATCCTTTTTTGTAACAAATTCATCGTTGCATTGAATGTGACGTTGCTCATCCGACTGAACGACTTTATATGAAGTAACTTCACAACAAATGTAAATTGTGCATATGAAGATGTCGGTGACACCTTACGGTTCAGATGTTCCTTTACAAATTCATACATTTTCTCACCGAGCACCTGACCTTGCCCAAGTCAGCAATCAATTCAGACATCCCATCATCTCCAGGGCCTTCATCCTCCTCCATACCTGATATGTATTGGTTTTCCTGGACTGTTTCCTAATCACCACCATCCCGTGGAGCTACATTATCCACATCCCCCTCTGCATCCAGCAGAATTGCGTTATCCTGTACATTTGCATCATCGTCAACCATATCCTCCAAAGCTTCTCCATGATGGATCCACCTAGTGTAAGTGGTTGCCATCCCACTCACAAGTAAGTGAACTCCAATTCGCTCTATAGTCCCTGTAGAGTTATTAAGGCATCGACGACACGAGCATAGTATTTCTTCGTCCTCAGCGTATCTTGTCTGAAGAAATGCCAAGAAATCCTGGACCCCTTTCTCATGATCGGTGGTAAAACTAGTACAACTGGTTATCCAGCGTCTATCCATCCGGAAAGTTTTTGACGAATCCAACTCAAAATTACTGACCACAGAACGGATCGAAAAGGAGAACATTTTGCGAAATGAAATTTTCCGGATTGAACACAAAATTAATTACCAAATTGACACGCCGCTGCAGCAAGTATCACCCAGGTTGTGCCCGTAGGAGTGAGCAGCTGTTGGAAGTCGCAAATCACCGCCGGGATGATCCGTTTTGGTAGTCTACTCGCCTCTCCGTTCTTCGTTTTCCCATCTCGGAGCAGCGGGCTGCGGGAAAACTATTTTTTGCTATAGCGCGGGCGTTTCTCCCGCCAACTTATCAGAACAACCGCTCTGTGTTGTGGTTGGGGTGGAAAGTGTTTCTCATTAAATTGACACAACCAAAAGGTGGTGCAGTGGTAGATAGTGTTGTTTCATTCCTATAGGTCTCTAGTTCGAACCCTTGCTATGGCAAATTGTTTTTTCAACATTTTGTGACCGACAGTAGGAAACAAGCAGTTTCGCGATCGTTACTCAGGAAGGTCCTTCCAGCAAAACATGAACAGAACGGACCAGCAAAACATCAGCAAAATTAATTCAGAATAGTGAGTATGCTCGACTCAATTTGAAACAGATTAAACCAAATCGGCATAATAAGATGGAATCTCATAGCACTCATCACCACAAAGTTCACACCACCAAGTAGAAAACATCATAAGACGATGAGGTAGAAACATGTTTTTTAAGATTGCTGGAACTTCTCCAGCTCATTTCTGGCCTCCTGCAGCTTCACACTAGCAGCTTCACACTTCATGTTACATTTTTTCAACTGGGATATCTTCTCTCGGTTCTCTTGGTTAGCCTCTTCAATCAATTTGCAAGCCACTTTCAACACGTCAATATGTTCATTCTGTAAATCATTAAATTTTTTCAGCGCGGTGTTCTCCCATTGTAACAATAGCAGAGAGAAGTCATCCAGCTGTTGTAACAATTGCTTATATAGGTCCTTGTATAGTGCAGCCTCTTGCTCTTGGTCTTGCAGGTCTCTCTTCAGTTTCTGGAGCTCAGCGACAGTGGCTTGAAGCTCCTGCAGAAGCTAGTAGAATACAAGAACCTATAAATCCATCAAACGATGCAAATTGCAAACTAACTGAATCTAACACCTATGAGTTGTGCAAAGGATAAGAATCATGATAGAATCCAGATGCCCCTTCACAGTCTGTAGCTCAGAGATAGTCTCTTCAATCTATCAATCCATAAAACAATGCAAATTGAAAATATAAGGATCCATCAATCCTATCAATTGTGCACCATCAGAAAAATCTATAAAACGAGTGGCATGAAGAACATCCGGAAGCTACTAAAATACAAGAACCTATCGTAAGATGATGTAAATTGAAAACTAATTGAATCTAACACCTATGAATTGTCTATAGCCTATCAGCTTCTAACACCAATCGAAGTGCAAATCTAAGAGTGCGATGAAATCTGAATCCAACATATATGATCATCAATCCTCCAGATCCCTAAATCTCGATATCCCCAAACCTAGGAAGATATGGGAACATATAGCGGCTCAAACCAGAGGAGAGGACTGACCTCGTCGTGCTGTTTCATCCTCTCATTGCTTGGATATGGCGGTGCAACCATCTTCCCATCGCCGCTAGGATCCGCCATTCCTGCCAAAAGTCTCACCTCGGAATTGCTGATCTGCGTAGCAAAAGTCGAGAGTCTTTGCGAATGCAATGAAGCGTTTTGCCTTCGAATTACTGATTTATATTAAAGACTCACATAAAATTTACAGGTGGGACCTGGTCAATGTAAAAAATTTCTCTTCGAGTGGGACCCTGGAACTATTTATGACGACTTGGAACACTCTATTTTCGAAAAAATGCTTACATGTGGGACCAAAGTTGGTTTATGACGCCACTGACATGGAAAAAATGCTTACATGTGGGACCCTGGAAAATTTTATGAGGACTTGGAACACTCTATTTTCGAAAAAATGCTTACATGTGGGACCCAACTAAATTTTATGACGACTTGGAACGCTCTATTTTTAAAATAATGCTTACATGTGGGACCAAAGTTGGTTTATGACGCTATTGCGGAGCTTATGGCGTCACAAAACAAGCATGGAACAGTGAACACTCGGCTACAGTAGCAACCGTTATGACGAAAGTTTTTTTGTCACTAAATTTGCTCGGAAGTGAAATATTATGACGAGATCAGCCAGGAACGTCATAAATCAATGATACTAAAATGTGGTTGCGTCACTAGTCAATGATTTTCTTGTAGTGTTGGTTCTTGGTCTTTGTGACATTATTGATCCATTTGTGACTATAGTTCCCCTTGATTGTTTGATGGCTAGTCACAAGTGGTGATATTTTACTCATGTCCATAATTCATCTCTACATCCATATCTTTATCTCTATCTCTATCACTCTTGGAAGAAACAAGAATGTGAATTATTTTGGATTACCTCATGTTCTTCTAAGATTTGTGAAATTTGGATCAAATTCATCTATATATCTTTTATCCAAAGATTCTGTGGAAATCAAGGATCAAATTCTCTAAGGCTGGAAAAGTGTCCCTCGGAACTACCGACCCTAGGACAAAACTACCGATAAGAGCTCACTGTCAAAATTACGGAAAGCATCGGTACTTACGACCCCACCTCGAAACTACCGCTAATGGGTCTCTGGTTGAATTTTTGGTAGGGGCAGTTTAACCGGGGGTAGAGGGCGGTCTAACCGCCCTACACAATTTTTATCCCTGCCCTCAAATTCCTCCCACAGCGCAAAATCAGGACATCCAAGGGTCTAATTGGAAAAGAGGGACGAAATCTTATCCTTATCTTGGATCCCCTCCGTCCGGGGGGAGAGGCGGTCTAACCGGGGGTCCATAGCGGTCAGACCAGGGTACACGGGTCTTACTGTTTTTACCCTCCCCCGTGTCTCAACAGCCCCTCAACCTTATCTCCTTCCCTCCTCTCTCTCTCCAACGACCAGGAACACCCCCTTTCATCCCAAACCCGAGCTCTCTCCCACTCATAGCTTCAACTCATCCTCCCATGGCGATTTGAGTGCTCCTCCACCAAAAAAATCAAATCCAAACAATGGAAAGTACTCCTCTAATGCGGCTGAACCAGTTCCCCACCCGGTTTATTGGATTTCATCTCGGTTTCATCTCTCCAAAGGTATTCAAGTCTTGTTTTTGCCTGATCTATCAACTCCATGAGTAGATTTGAATTTCTTTGGTAGACCATCACTAGGCAACCCCTAGAAGACATTCCTAGAGTTTGGTTCAATTTCGTTAAGTACATTGTCATGAACACAAAATTAGGGTTGGCTGTCAGGGGCGGTCTAACCGCCCTGCACATGCCCGACCCAAACCTTTATTTTCTGCATGTATTTAATCTCCTGCTATCTAGAATCGTCTCATGAACAGTAACTCCATAACTTTTATTTGTGTTGCTGTGTTTGGCCGAAGAAGAGCCATTGGCTCAAACCTGGCAGGGGTGGTCTAACCGCCCCCCTAGGGCGGTCTAACCGCCCTGGCCAGTTTTGTGCCAATTGCTCTAGAATGCCGAGCCTCGACGCTCTTTCTAGCCAATCTTGTTCCTGGTGTCTCATACACTTCTGTTTCACATCTTGTGATCCAGGGACAGCAGCAATGCCAAGGGGTGCCGGTTCTCAAAAAAGGAAGAAAAGAAGCAGTGGTGACGCCGGGACGTCCACCGGTCCAAGTACACATAACTTTAGGCCTAGAGGACAGCAGCGACCACCTGTTGACTATGGTGATGACATCGAGATGAGTGACTGAGTGGAGAGCAGTGATGACGATGTTGAGGATCCCACTCTTAATTATGAGGTCAGCTGGCGTCAGGAGGGAGATGCAGGTGGAGGTGATGACTGTAATGATGACAGTGATGAGGCAGAGGATGAGGAAGAGGAACAGAGGGGTGGTCATCAGCTTGGTAGGCCTTATGTCAGAGACCCCAACTATCCTTCTCACAAAGGACCAGTTGATTATTATCAGGCAGGGATGGTGGACACTATTGTGAAGATGAGAAGAGTCAATCCGGCTGGTGAGGTTAGGTCAGCTACAGATTACAGATTTTGGACCACTTTTCAGTAGGATTATTACACCAATGATGCTCAGTTTGTTGATTGGGATTTTATGGAGAGGAAGAATAATCCTATCTTTGATGAGGTGATTCAGGCTTGTGAGGAGAAAGGGCTTAAGGTCCTCATGGGCTTTAAGCAACATTGGAACAAGGAGCTCATCACCCAGTTTTATGCGACAGTTTATTTTGGCTATGTGCTAAATGAGAGTGGACAAAGTGAGAGGGCTATGTTTTGGATGACTGAAGGTGATAACTTCTAGCTCTCTTTTTCTAGTTTTCTCACTTTGTTCGGACTACCACATGATGAGTTCCGCCGGAAGCTCCATGATGAGGGCCCACTTGAGGCTAAGAGGATGGCTTTTATGTACCCTAGGAATGCAAGAGATGGTTGCGGACATGTGAAGGGATTATACAAACATTACTCTATCCTCAACCGTTTGTTCAGAAAGACTCTCACGCCTAGGGATGGCAATTCTTCGAATATCACTGCTTTTCAGAGGAACTTGATGGTTGCCATGAAGCTCGGTGAGCCGGCGTTTAATTGTTGGTGACTTTTTGTGGCATGAAATAAAGAATTCTTCAGAAAATCCACAAAGGTTGTGTAGCTATGGCCCCTACATTAGCTACATTATCAAGAAAGTCACACAAAGGGCTTATCCTAATGACACAAAGCATCGCCCTTTGCAACCATAGCCCAGCAGGACAGTGAAGGTCCCATCTCCACAGGATGATCAGCAAGAAGAGCAAGAAATATTTGAAGAAAGGGAGGCGTCGCGTAGCTGGGAGGCTTATCAGCCTGGGGGCGGTTCAACCGCCCCCCAGGGGCGGTCTGACCGCCCTTGGCACGGAGAGAGGAAGTATAGATCCCCACTTCGCAAACTGATCAGCATCTTCCTTGGTATGTGCAAATCACAGAGAGATATAGAAGTTGCCCAGCAAGAGAAGAGGAAAAGGGATAAGAAGATGAGGGATACCATGAAGGCTCTTCACACTCATACCGGTATTCAGCCTCCTAGGTCTCCTATCTCACCATCCCCTCCAGAGGTTGAGATACCCTCAGTGGATGATAGGGTGCAAAGCTTCCTTCACTCAGATCTCTATTATCAGTATGGAAGCAACTTTGGATCAGATATTGGTGCTTCTTCCTCCTCAGCCCCTCCTCCTCCACCACCCACTGGTTTTGATACTATGTTTGAGGGTGATGCGGTGGCACCGGAACCTTGGGTTGCTCCCCCACCGGATGAGGAATGGGTGACTCGTGTCTCTCATGAATTCTTTGATCGCCCTGCACCATCCTATGGTATGGAAAAATCACTCCTATCTTCTATTCTGAAATTTTTCCATATCTAGTTCTTTTACATCTCATTTCTCTCTTGTATGCCTATTTGAAGATCCGAACACCGGAGAGGAAAATTGGGATAGGTGGCAGCAGCAGTGACTTGGCAGCAGCAACATCTTCTCCAGGCCCTTTATGGATGCTTGATGACAAAGGGGGAGAAGAATTGGATTAAAGCAATATGTTTATCTTCTAGTGTGGCTATTCTGCAGGGGGCGGTCTAACCGCCCGGGGCAGGCGGCCTAACCGCCCTACCGCTATGAGCTGAGAGTTGAGTTGGTTTGTAATAATTGGATCTCTACTTTATCTCGTGGACTTGAGTATTTGTGTGTGTGCTACTGGTTGTGTAGAACTTATTTATGTATCCTAAGTGACATTTGTGATAGTTTGTAATGCTTGAATTATTTGGTGAATGTTTTTGTGTAGGCTGAATGGGGGAGGCGGTCTAACCGGCCTGCAACCCTGGTCTGACTGCCCCTACCCAAACAGCACACACACTTCTCTTTGTTGAAATGCTTATCATGCCATATGCATCACAGTTTTATTTTTATTTTTTCACACACATCACTAGCACTCCACTGATTCTAAGATATAGGGGGAGCTCTCATGGTTTTCTTTTTAAAATGTTCTTTTGGCATTTGAGGCCAATTTTTGAAATTCCATTCAAAGCACACATTGAGGGGGAGCTCTAGCTATATCTAAGAATTAAAAATGCGCTTAAACGATTTATTTGTAAGCTTTAATCGAGTTGTCATCAATCACCAAAAAGGGGGAGATTGAAAGTGCATCTAGGCCCCTAAGTGGATTTTGGTGAATTGAATGACAAAACGATTAAAGGTCTAACTTATTTTGTCTAAAGATTGTGAGCATGTTTTTATCATTTATTCATGAGACATAATTGTTGTTTATTTAAATGGATATTATTTGGCTCACAATGATTAAAGGCAAGCAAGTGTGTGATCCTTGTGCAAATTGGTTAATGTCAAGCAATAAGTTGATTTATATATTGGGGATATTTTGCGAAGATGATTTACATGTCTCCAAGGATTGTGGTAGCTTGACTAAAAATAAAAGGGTTCATTAAAAGAGAAATTGGTAATTCTCTCAAGTTAAAATGCAAGGCTTCATGTGGCGATTGAAAGAGGACACAAGGGGGAGTATAAAGTTTATGGTCCTTAATTGGAAGCTTGCATATTCGTTGTCAATCAAGAACAAGCATTTGAAGTGGGATTTCAAATGAAGGTCAAATTGTGGATTAAGCAAAGCCTAACTCAATTTGGATTGGGTAAGTGATGAAGAAATCAACCGAGGTGACAAGGGTGAGGGACTAAGCAATCTTTGGGGTCTTGGCCCGGTCGCCATTAGTGTTTTGCTAAGGTGAAGTTCTAGCATCCGTGGGGTCTCCAAGTATCATATCCAAGCCATAACCGAGGGAAGCAATGCAACACATCTATGAGTTATGATTGGCAATATGGAGTGACTTAAGGATTAAAGTGAGCATTCTTACGATAAAATTAAAAATCCTAAGTCACTAGCTCAAGTATGGATTTTCTCAAGACATCGGCTATGTTGGAAGCCCTCAAGTTGGAATTGCAAAAGTATGGCAAGATTGAAGATCTACAAGCTCAAGTGATCGACTCTGTTTTATATTTATTCTTGAGTTTAGGAATGCCGTACTATCAAGAGCGATGCAACATTAGCTCTAAGACAAGATCAAAAGTGCCCATTAGTTGACCTAAGTGAGAATTAGCCTTGAGAGAGTTCCTGAGTAGTCTAACAAACCTCTAACCCAACCTTAGCCACTTAAATACGTCTTGGAGTGCCTGTGAGAAGAGAGAACGGTTTTTGGGCTCTCTCTGCCCAGGGCGGTCTAACCGCCCCTGGCAGGCCAACGGCTAGTTTTTCAAACTGGCCGGAGGCAGGCGGTCTAACTGCCCTGACCAGGCGGTCTAACCGCCCTGGCTAGAGTTCTAACAGCTAGTTTTCCTTGTGAGGGGTATAAGTACCCCACGAGCTCCACTTGTTGGGGTTTCTAGTTCTAGGGTGGCTGAGGTGCTTCCCCTGCTGTTTTTCATAAGCCAAAGCCATAGAAACACTCCCCAACCCTCTCTTTGTGAGATTTGCTTTTCAAGCCATATCCTAGTGTTGGGTTGAGAATTTAAGCCTCTGTGAGCTTGTGTGAGCTGAGCAAGAGCATCCCATAGCTTGAGCACTTGTGGTTCACGTCGGAAAGCCTTTGAAGCATTTGTTACTCTTGGAGGTTCGCCTCCTAGATGGCTAGGCGTCACTGGCTAGCTCCCAAGGTTGTGGTGAGCAGCGGCAAGTTTGTGAGGGCTGTGCTCTTGCCTCTTCGTGGAAAAGATCGCCTTAGTGGAAAATGAGGAAAGTGGTTGAAAGCGATTCGGCTTTTTGTGGGAGAATTCCCTTACAAGCTCCTCAATGGATACGTAGCCGTTCCTTAGTGGGCGGTGAACTTCGGGAAACAAATCCTCGTCTCTCCTTTGTGGTTTGCCTCACTTGTTTGAATTCTAGCATATTTACTTTGCTTCCACTCGATCTACTTGGGTGTGCTTGTCTTTGAGTGCATGGATCATTACCCTGCTTGTGATCATCTATAGAAGCCACTCAATAACTTTGGTTCTTGCTAGAAGTCAAGAGAAGCTTTGAGTTGTCTTTTGCAGGTTCACTGGATGGAGGTGGTCTAACCGCCCCCAGACCCGGTCTAACCGCCCCCTCTGTGCTGAGTGCACCAGGGGCGGTCTAACCGCCTGGCAGGGGCGGTCTAACCGCCGGTGTCAGTGAAACCCAAGTTTCAGGGGAAAAGTTTTATTTGGTCATCTCGTCTATTCACCCCCCCTCTAGGCGGCATCAAGGTCCTTCCAGTCTCCCCCAGACACACAGAGCTCAGGCGCATGGCCGTACCCACCCCTGCTCGTCGGTCTAGCGGTGTTGCCAGCCTCTCGCCTACCGCCTCCTCAGGAGCCGAATCAGGGTCCTGGCTGTCACCGCGCGGCCTCCACTTCATCCGCTCCTTCTTAGAGTGGCAAGGGCGTCAATTCCACGGCACGGAGCCGCCCCGCTGCGACGCCGCTAACGTCGACCCGCCAATGCTCGGAGCCGTTGGTACGTCGCCGGTGGATTCCCAGCCTCCTCCACCACTTGCAGAGTTGGACTCCGACTCCAATTCCGACTCCAACTCCGACACCCAAACTGACATAGACTAGCTTAAGACCTTTGCTCTACGCGTCTTCTGGCGCACTACCAACACCCACGGGTGCCCTGTCTGCCCCAACCGTATGCACCGGTGGAGGAACCTGAATGAGATCAAGGACCACGTCCTTGGGATGGCCAGGTCTGAGGCCTTGAGGGAGGACAACATGAAGAAGTGGAGCCGCCACCGCGTCCTGGCCAGAAACGAGGGATGGATGTAGATGGAGTGAGCGAGCCGCGCCAGTGGAAGACCAATACCGATATATTGTCTATGATGTTAATTAGTATCTTTAGATTTCGTGGGAACATTGTCTTATGTATGTGAACATCGTGATGTTAATTAGTAACTTTACATTTCCATGAAATGGTCTCATGTGTTGTCCGGCCTGTTCGTGTTTCGTAGACAAGAACACCCGCTTTTATTGTACTTGTACATGATCGTGTTTCCTAGATTGACACATGATCTGGAGAGGTTGAAGATCAATATTGGACGATTAATAAGAAATAGCAATGTGATCGTTGCTCACCTTGACCAAATTCAAAACAAGCATCCGGTTATTGCCAAACATCCAAAATGCTAATGCATCCCAAACGCAAACCATGTTTGTGATTTTGGTTATCGTTTGTTTGTTGATCAATCCCCTTGTTTGAAGTTGTTTATGCTTTCTTTCCCTGACCATCTCTCTTCCTTGTCTCCCTATAAATGTTATCCTATTTTATCGCTCTCATAAACTATGAAATCATAGATCACCTTTGCCCAAAATCAAAACAAGCATCTTTTACAGGTCCGGGAATATTTGTCCTTTCTGTATAATTTTCTAGACTGAAACATCGGTCTATTAATGCATCCCATACCCGAACATCTGGTTTAATGGTAGTAAAAAGTTCATCTCTGCATGTTGAAGTGCTTGTAAATATAGTTTGCTCCAAATTCACTAAGATTACAAATTTACATAGTTCTTTTCTTTGCAAAAGACCATTACATTATCAGAGATCGAGGCGCCTCCTTGCATTAGCGTGATACCACTCCCGAAGAGACACCCCGACTTTCCCTGAAACTGAGATCTATTAATATACCGGACTCTCCCAACTCCCTCCTTTGCCTTGTCTCAAACACTCTTCCTCCAGAAAACCACAACCACCATGCCTTCTCCGATTTGACTTCCCGCCTCCCCGTTCCCTTCCAACCCCTCCTCCATCGGGACACCACCCGACTCCCCCCAACCAAGCGCATGCAAGCCATCCGAGCCCTCCTTGAGTGAATCTGATGTAGAAGACATGGAAAGGCAGGAGAGCGAGGACAGTGAGGATGAGTACGACTACGTGGAAGAGGAGGAAGAGGAAGAGGAAGAGATGTGGGCGGCCATTGAGAAGAAGCGATTGGCGGCCAAGAAGAGGAAGCGGGTGGAGGCCAAGAAGAGGAATCAACAGATGGAGACGTTTGTGAGGCAGCTTTTGAAGGATGACAAGGCTAGTAAGTTTGATTCGTTCATGGACATTCCGTCAGTGAAGACGAAGAAGGGTGCGGAGGAGGAGGTGGACTCGAAGACGACCAAGAAGAAGATGGACCTCGGCGCTGGTACTTCAAATGCCGGCCCCGCCAATCCTGGTCCCGTGGCTCCCCCAGCCATTGAAGCTCCCTCGATGCCAGAGTCATCGGGAACTCCTCGGAGGGGTCGTCTTAGATTACTCGGATTTGGGTTTTCTTTTTCACTTTCAAATAGGTGGTATTGTAGATGGAAAGATCAATGGTATGTTTTCTTTTGGATGGAAAAGGTCGATCCTCTATTTTCCTGCTCTGTGAATCTTGTAGTGGTAGGAAAATCCCCTGTTATCCATGAAGAACATGGGTGTTCTTCTTTTCCATGATCGCCTTCATTGCTTCAGTGGATTTCCCTGGTCATGATGCATTGCCATAGTCTGAGATGTAATGTCTTGTCATGTGATATTTTATTCTTATCCCACCGCACCACATTGCAGATACACACGCAAATGATGAACGATTTTACAAATTTACCGTTTGACTAAATTCACCATTTTGCCAAGAATATACATAACGTAAATGATGGTCACCTTGCCCAAATTATTCAACTCAAATGTGCACATACATGATACATCCCTGTAGACCTACACTCGTACAGTGGCACTGGCACTGGCGCGCACAAACACACAACCAGCAACGAAATCTTCGGACTTGGCAACGAGGAAGACAACAGACACAGTCATGGAGATGGATACGACACACGCCTATCCCGCCATACCTAATGCACGATGGAATGTAGCATAACGAGGATCCGTGTGGAGATATTCCTCCAATGCACGGTGCCTACCCGTCGTCTTCATGGTACGTCCCGAGCGACCAATGCCAGAAGCATGCAGTAGGATGTCACGAAAACCCCACTGCCGATGATCAAGATTGCAGTAAGGGCACACACTGTGACCATGGCGAAGCACATGAGTGTAACCCTGCTCCTGCAGCCAAGCCAAAGCATCTTTCTTCATCTAATTCGTTTCTTCCTCGTCCGCTTTGTCCATGTCGTACATATCATATGGATCCATGTATCCTGGCCGCTGCGAAGGTGGCACAACATGGAAGTTGGTGGTTCCTCTGTTCGCATCAGAAGTAATCCTCCTACACACTCGTCAACAACGTAAACATGATAAGCACTGACCAGAAATAATGATTGTAACCTATAAAAACACGACGCAGAAGCTAAGAGCTCACCTCTTTTCAAAGCGCGCAGAACCAAATAGAGAGGTCTGCTAGCACAATGCGTGGAGGATGAAGAGGCGATGAGCAAAGGCCTTGGGGGCATGCCTATTTATCGAACCATGATCGATAATATGGCAGCGTCCACCTCGTGGCAGAGCATGCCTCACGGGATTACAGTAGCCATGAAAATACATGGGATGCTCGGAATACGAAGGCCTACACTGCTGAGGAATCCTATCACAAGTATAGGGCGGAATATGCAAGCTTTTTCCCCGGTAGGCATGCGAAATATTTGGTGGGTACACGAGTGTGCTTTGGTCCGGATAAGAACGCAGAAGGAAGATCCTTATATCCATATGACTTAAAAAATAGACGTGTAGGCATTGTAGTGGGAGAAGTAGCTGTTAGGCTTTGTGATCTTTGACTGGAAATGCACAGAGCTTCACTGAAGTGTGGGCCTCTTCCAGATATCCGTCTCCCGCCTATAATGTATGCCACCGGAATCCCACCCAAACTCGCTGACAATATGGGGCCACGATTGCACGACCTCACTTGTCAGTGGCCCCGAAGCAAGTGCAACTTACCAAATTTTCATTTCGCTGTCAGGAAGTCGAAAGCGGGATTTTCAAATTTTGTATTCCCTCTCCACCCCGAAATAATAAATATTGTACTCCATTGCTACCGTGTTGTGCCACTAAACTCTCGCCTTCCATTTCCAAAAAGCATCACTCTGCTCAGCTAGATCTGTGGTGGCAGTCTGACCTCGCCGTCGCCGGTGGAGGGGGAGGGGTATCTCACCAGATGGTGGGCGGTAGATATTGGTGTTCTGCTTGCGTCTGCTATGCTGGCCAAGCTAAGCAGTTGAGCAAGAATACAGTGCAAGCACCGGCTCCCGATGCCCCCTCAATCCATGGGACCCTGAATCTTGGAGCTTCACAAGTGTGAATCTCATTTCCTTTTCTTTCTAGTCCCCTAGTAGTATTTTCGTTTGCTTAGAAAGTAAATTGCTTCGTGTATTGTGTTAGTTCTGAGATTCTTCTCTTAACTTTGCCGCTCTAGATCCAGTCACTAATTTGGAACACAAGTTAATCGATGAGCCATGCGTTGAAAGTAAATTGCTCTGTGTATTGTGATAGATTAGAGATTCTTCTCTTACCTTGGCCGTTCTAGGTGCAGTTACTGATTTGTAACACAACTTAATAGGTGAGCCATGCTTAGAAAGTAATCTACTTTGTTTATTGTCTTATATTTCAGATCCTTCTCTTACCTTGACCGCTCTAGATCTAGTTCCTGATTTGTAACTTATTGTGCAGTGCCTAGCATCCCACTCCTGCATTGCTGAGATTCAATCACATGTCGTGGTATGTAACAGAACGCATGATTATCCTGCTACTTTATTCTTAGGATTATTCTTAAGTTTATTTGCTTGCTTCGTTTAAGGTTCAAGTTTGACTTCTCCTTTCATTTTTAGGCTCAAATGTTGAGGACAATCCTTGCGGTTCAAATATCAAATTCATGTCCCTCCAATGTGAAGTCAAAGCCATTCATTGATTACATGCCTCGAGATTATCCAGCTTTCGCTACATGCTCAAGACCTGAAGTTTCGTTGGGAGGGCTAGATGCAGCTGCTGACCTTGGTGAAATCTTTGTTGAACAGGATCAAGTTTTGACAGACTTGAGGATCAAGGCAGAAGCATCAGATGTAGAAATGAATGTGCAGACTGATGAGATTGAGATGTTGAAGAAACAAGTAGAAACTACTGAGACCCTCCTTCGTCAACTGCTAAGCTCGCGCCTTGGGTAAGGCCACTGTGTTTCTTAGTCTTCTGCTTGTGTCCTCCCAGCTAGTTGTGCTAGTTTGTGAGTACTGAGCTTTGTTATCTTAGTGGGTTCTATTTCAAGACCAGCTTTATTTGTGAGCATGGAGATATCATGTGTATTGGTTTGTGAGCTCCAACTGACAACCTGCTTGTGGTTGTTCTGTGTTCATTGATAATAATGTGTCATGTATGATCCGAAACATTTATTTGTATCAGTGGTACGGAAATATTATCGATGATGTCAGTTACTTAATTGATTAGCATGTAATATGAGACTGATATATATTTAATTAAGCGCTACCTGGAGTGCAGCCCAAAATAGTAGGGAAAAAATATGTGGGCTTGCCCCCTCGACCCATTATTTTTTTACAAATTCAAAAATGATTTATTAATAAAATGGGCCGTATCAAAAATTACGTCAGCGAATGGTGGGCTGGGTCCAATATCAGTTGGGCCTTAATCATTATATGACGTCATCGAATATTGAACTTAATCCAACCAGTACTGGACCCAAAACAAACTAATGACGAATGCAATTATCGGGCTCGGTCATACTAAAACCGGGCCTAAAACATTCTATGACGACCTCGATCATTGGGTCGGTCCAACCAGAATTAGGCCTAAAAGTATCTACGACGACAACAATTATTGGGCTCCATCCAACCAAGATAAGGCCTTAAACAATCTATGACGCAAACAATATTGGGCTCTATCCAACCTTAATAAGGCCTAAAACCAATTTATGACGACCGAAACATTGGGCTCAGCTTAACATTAAGTGGGCCAAATTCAATCTATGACGACAAGGAATTTGAACCTTGGCCCAACAAAATATTGGCTGAATTCACTTAATGATGAAACAGTTTGTCACAAAACGCCATGCCAAATCAGATTTTGGTCCGACGTGGCATGTACCTTATGACGCCTTAGTGTTACGAATTTATACACGTCATTAAACTCATGACGCCACAAAATAAGGTATCGTCATTAATCGCGGTTTGTGACGCTCGATTAATTACGGAGCGTTTTCGTAACAAACGGCGTCATTAATCGCGGTTTATGACGAGAAACGACTTTTTTTTTGCATCACTGGTCAGCGTTTTTCTTGTAGTGCTACTTCACCTTTCTCTCCCTCTTTATTTTTCCACACCCATTTTGTCCCAATCGGCTTACATCCCGGTGGAGGCTCCACTAACTCCCAAACTTGGTTTCTCTTAAAATTCTCCAACTCCTCATGCATAGAATTCACCCAATTGTGATCAGATAGCGCATGTCCAATATCTTTAGGCTCAAAAGTAGCAACAAAAGCAACATGGGCAAAGTGAGAGTCATTTTGAAACCTCGACCGTGTAGTTCGTTCGTTGATGTTCCCGATGATCGTTGAAGTTGGGTGATCTACTTGTACTCACTAGGGAGCTTCTCGCATCGAATCCACCTCCCCCTCAGTTGTAGCTTCCTCTCGATCTCGGCACGTCGTCATAGGTGTAGGAGAAGGCCCGTCCTTGATCGTAGTCGAAGTAGTATGTACATGCTCAGCCACGGGCTCCACACCACCATCTTCATCATCTCCTTGCTGCTGCACCTCATCCTCGAAAATCTCCTCACCAAGTTCCTCGTCACCTGCAGACTCAAAAACAAGCGAACTACGTGGCTGTGTCTCGTCGAAGGTAACCTCGCAAGTCTCCACAATTTGGTTAGTTTCAAGATTGAGCACCTGAAAGGTCTAGAATGAGAGACGTAACCAAAGAAAATGCCATCGACAGACCTAGCCTCAAACTTGTCCAAACTCTTCCCTTTCTTAAGAATGAAGCATTTGCAGCCAAAGACGTGAAAGTGACTCACCTTAGGGTTCTACCGTGCATCAGCTCGTAACAAGTTCTCTTCTTATGGACCCGGAGATAAATCCTGTTCGACACATAGCATGCGGTATTGACCGCCTCAGCCCAGAACCTTCTCAGAGTCCAATACCTAATTATCCGGAGCCAACAGAATCTGTCCAAAGCTGAATGTCTTTGTTATCCTATCTTTCTAAGTTTAACTCTGGGCGCAATCATCTAAAGTGATGTCCCTAACACTCAGATGGTGAACACCAGGTCAGGATCCGGAGTCGATCAACCACTAGTGAACCGTCAAGGCAGAGCACCTCAGTAGCCACAAATGGATCCAGCTATGCAGCAGTTCATCTAGGCTCAGACCCAGCTCCTCTAGAACCTATCCAACACTATGGTGAATCTGCAAGCCCAAGTCAATAATCCACCACAGCAGCAGCAGGCGCCTCACAACAAGCACCGGGAGTTCATGAGCCACCACCCCCACAGTGTTCACTCATGCAGCTGATCTACTAGAGGCTGAGGATTGGCTGAAGACAGTGCTGAAGATGCTCACCACCTCCCAATGCAATGACAGAGAGAAGGTCTTGTATGCTGCTGGACGACTTCAGGGGTCAGCTTCCGCTTGGTGGGATGCTTATGTCGCCGCTCATGCCGCTCCAGATACTTTTACCTGGGACGAATTCACCACCAACTTCAGGAGCCACCACATACCTACTGGTCTCATGAAGATTAAGAAGGAGTTCCTTTCTCTCAAGCAGGAAGGGATGTTAGTGGCTGAGTTCAGGAACAAATTCATAGAGTTGTCTCGCTACGCGCCTGAGGAGGTTGCTGAGGACAGGAAGAAGCAGGAGCTATTCTTGGAGGGGTTAGCTGGACCACTTCAGTACCAGCTGATGTCTCACACCTTTCCCACGTTCCAGCATCTGGTAGACAGAGCTATCCGCCTGGAGTACAAGCGCAAGGAGTTAGGAGAGAAAAAGAGGAAGGCCACCACCTCTGGACAGCCAGGGAGCGTCTCTCGCCCTCGCTTTAACCCACCACAAGGGACACCACTTCGCTCCGGGGGTCCAGGTGGAAATTTTGGGCAGAATCAGTTGCAGTGCAACAATCAACCGTTCAAGCACCCCATTCAGGAGTTGCAGCAGCCCACTCCACAGACCCTACGCCCCAATGATCAGTAGCCTAATCAGAACACCCCAGTGGGAACCCTAGTGCAACCTAGCGCGCCCAACATTCCTATTGGTAATACTTGCTTTAAGTGTGGATAGGCTGGTCACTTTGCCAATATTTGCCCCTAGAGAAGCGCTCAGAACACTCCAGTGCAGAGTTAGCAGATGAGGACTGGAAACAAGACCCCACAGAGCTCCAAGGGATAGCAGAACTTCGCACGTGGTTGTCAGATGTTCAGATCACAAGGGTACTAACCCCGGTGGTTTATTTGTTCGGCGGGGTGAAATCTAGGGCTAAGAACTCGAAGGTTGCGCACGAGCACAAGGAACACAAAGGACACGGCGAGTTTATACTGGTTCAGGCCTCCAGAGAGTAAAACTCTACGTCCAGTTCTTGATTGTATTGCTTTGGGCGGATTGCGACTTGGATGACTTGGCCTTAGGGGTCCGGCCTTGCCCGCCTTATATTGGTTGACGGACAAGGTCGGTGGGCCCTGAGTCCTAGTCGGTTACAACAGGGAAACCAATCTAAGAAAAGTTACAACATAATCCCGTGATCTTCGGACTGTCTGGAGGCGCAGCCGACGTCTTCTGCCTTGTCTTGCACGCCAAGTTACCCAACCGGATCGGATAAGGTCATATGGGAATCTTCCGGAAGGTCTTCAGGAGGTCGTGTGGGCCACCAACCAGGTCGGTTGGGCCCACTGTCAGGTCGGCGGGTCTTCTGGTAGGCCGGACCCAATTGTCGGGGACGGTCGAGAGCCTGGTCGGTGGGGACCGAAGGGTACCCATGTCTCACAAGCCCCCGAGCGATGTGTAGGCGCAGCGACATCAAGAGGGTCATGACGAAGTCTTGAAGCTATCAATAGGTCGAATAGCGTGCACGTCGGTCCAAAAGAAAAAAAGGAAGAAATCAGCTTAGCAGCCGACCTGTTTGAAGTCTTGCCGAACGAAGAGAGGTCTAGTGACGACCAATAGGAAGCTGGCTTCCAGTAGATCAAAACGACGATGAAAAAATTCAGAGGGCGTCAAGGACGCACTCATAGAGTAGTATCCGAGCATCGTGGCGGGCAGGATGGCCGGTATGATGATCCAAAAAATAAATAGAAGAAAAAGTAGGTCGAGTAACGACGTGATGAGAAACAGGTTTCCCAACAGGTCGGTACGACGAAGAAATCAAGAGGGCGACGAAGACACTCTCGTATAGTAGTCCCCGAGCATTGAAGCAGGCAGCATTGCTGGTTTGATGTTCAAAAGAGAGAAGAAAAAATAGGTGATGATCTGAATCGAACGAAGTGTAGAGACACCCAGATGTCCTAGCATAGCTGCAAGGAGTCTGGCAGGGCCGACCTAGAGGAGGCCTTGTAGGCGTGCCGACCTCGAAGAGGACTTAAATCGACGATGTTCAGTTTCCGAGGATACCCAACAAGATCTTGAAATGCGCATCATATGAAGAGGTCGTCAATAATGTCGTAGCTGAAGTTACAATGTATAGAACTTTCGACGATCAAGCTACAAAAAAATGTTGATTTTTGATGAATGGAGTGTAGAGACACCCAGATATCCTGTATAGCTACAAAGAGTCTGGCAGAGCCACCCGAGGCATGCCGTACTCAAGAAGGTCGTTTTGGTGCCCAGACGACCAGCAAAGCTGCCAGCCATCCAGCGGAGTCATAGTACGAAGGTATTGACGACCTTAGTTTTAGGCACACCGACCACAGGGGCCAATTGAAATTTCCGATGTGAAGCTTCTGATCTCCAGGCGCTAGACGGATCTGGCAGAGCAGCGAGGCACGCCTACCCCGGAAGGTCTTCAATCGAACCTACGACCATTCTGCTCAGGAAACAGAAATATAGGATGATAGGAATAGGTTAACTGAAAATTCACAGAAGTTCATCGTCCATTAATTGAAATACGTGACTGAGATTATCAACCCTGCAGGATTTGAGCATAGAAAACACTCCATGTTTAGCAGTTGTGTGTGTGCCACTCTATGTTCTTCTTAGTTGTTGGACCTTACTGCTTAGTAAGCTCTGATATGAACCGGCAAAATTCATTTGAACAGAATAAAAAGCTCAAGGATGTGGAGCTCAGTTTCCCTATTGTCTATGGAACCATTTCTTTCTGTCTTGGTAAAAAGGCGAGCGAGTAAGTACTTGCTTCTGGGAATAAGTTCAGTCATTCTCACATGATGCTTCAAATCTGTTGTTAATTGAAATGTATGGTGTAGTTTCAGATCTTATATGTTTACCTGTAGTGAATGAGATCTAATGGTTTCATTTTTTAATCTTAGGTATAACTCTCACAAGTGAACTGTTTATGTGCGCTCGGCAAACAATGAGGACCTGAGTGTCATAGTTAAGCGCGTGGTGTTTCAACTTCACCCAAGTTTTCAAAACCCAACAAGGGTTGTAGAGAAGCCACCTTTTGAGTTGTCTGAATCTGGATGGGGAGAATTTGAAATAGCTATAACCCTTTATTTCCACAGTGATGTCTGTGAGAAGTGCTTGGATCTGTAAGTTGCGCTTGTTCTTTCCAAAGTTGTTTGCTTTTCTGCAAGTAGATAGTTAATTGTACAAGTGATGTAGGTTTCATCAGCTTAAGCTGTATCCGAAAGAAGAAACAGGACCTCAATCAACGAAAAAACCAGTTGTTGTGGAAACATATGATGAAATTGTCTTCCCTGAGCACACAGAGTCCTTTTTCCAACGTGTTCAAAATCATCCAGCAGCCAATGTGCCCAGGCTCCCTCCTGGTATAACCTTGCCTCCCCCAGGTATGTTTCTTTATAACTTGTATTCCTTTTATCTAACAGTAGGAAATGCCAAAGTAGCACTATTAACTACCAGTTATCTAGGCTCTATGGAAATTGTTCCATATGAAAAGAAGCGTGGGGATACTAAGGATCATGCTTTCAGCCAGTGGTTCTCGAATTTCGCTTTTGCTTGTTACTCGCTTTTGCGTGGGGATAATAAGGATCATACTTATTGTTTATGGTGCTGTATGATCTTTCGCTTTTGTTTGTTACTCGTTTTGTCTGTTCACTCTGGGTGACTATGACGATGCACCATCAGATTTGAGAGATTCGGCTCTCTGGCATTTTTTTAGCTGGAATCTTACCTCTCTTGGAAACCTTATCAACTATACTGTGTGATAATCAATGTTGTATGACTTGTTAGATTTGGATCAAGCAAAAGTTGAAACTGAGCCCACTCAAATATCTTGCTGCTACGGTGCTACCCACTGTATTTTTCTTAGAGTGATGAATAGTTTTCGGATATTATCATCTATATTTCGTTGCCCATTTTGTGTCATGAAGTAGCCATAACCACTTCCATCCTACTTCCATGAAACATAAATGCTTCATATATGGCAGTTTACATTGCTTCTTATATGAATATTGAATATATATTTTCGGTTGGGATCATGGCCCCAGCCAGATGATTGGCGATCTGATTGATGCAGTTGAGTCTAGGTAAGGCATATATATTTTCGGTGTTCATGTCCAGAGTAGTTTGTTCCAGAAACTGATTGAACGATGCTAGGTATTTGTTCCCCTTTCTGTCTTTGCTAACCTGCTTCAGGATTCAGGTGCATTTCTTTCCCTCCCTCTATACTCAGGCTGGTCATGACCTTCTCTAATAGCAGTTGAGCAGCTGCTCCTTTTTTTGGGGGGGGGGGGGGGGTTGGGGGGGTCAGAAAGACGATTTGGGAACCTTGCGAGTTGTGTCTTTCGTTAGGACTTAAAAGAGTCCTTGTTTCTCAAATTTTAGTAATTTGATCTGTGTGAGTATATTGTTTTTCTCTCAATTATCATTAAGCAACAAAGATTAGGAGATGGGAATGCTGTGATGATTGGACTTAAGTGTTGGTCCCCTGACTGATTTTCATATGATGCCTTTAACCTGCCAGATGCCATGGATTGAAAAGGGAAGAGAATGCTATGGGAGATTGAGTGGCGCTGCCTCAACTGCTACCCTCCTGATTAGAAAGTTGCAAATTGAGTAAAAAAGATTACCCTTACTGTTGTCTGTTTGAGTAAAAAAGCTTTCTCTTTGGCTGCACAACTATGGAAGCTCAGTTTCGAAAGTTCCTAAGGTTAATAACTAGCATGTTAATTTTAAAGTTACTTTTATTTGATGACAGCATGGTTTGTGTTTGCAGTTCAGCAGCCTAAATAAACATAAAGTTTGAACTATGGTTAACATAGTCTCACTATTGTTGCAGGCATACCTCAAATACTGCTAGATGCCTCAACTTGGGATCTACAAGGTACATCCCAAAATGTCAGTGCACGTTTTCATCGATTTGATTTTGTAAACTGATCTTTAATTCAAGGGAGATTAATTGTAATTCTTTTGTGATGACATTCCATGACATTTAGCTCTTCTTACTTAGGTTGTTGACTCTGGCTAGAAACATATATTGTATTTTTATTGTTTGATTTGTATTATACTAGGTTGTTGACTCTGGCCAGACATTTTGTGCACCTTTTACGCTCAGAAGTAAAATGTGTGGTAAATTTGATCTTGCTTTTATACAAACACATGGAAAATCTCATGGTTGAATTGATCTAGACATTAAAAAGTGCTATGATGTGGATAACATTATGCACTCTGTTGATAAACATATAACTGGAAAAGTAATCAATGGATTCTACGAGTGAACTGCTTTACCTTCCAATTGATGTATGTGCTAGGCATCCCTCCTAATTTGATTGTTGTTATGTATTGAAGCTGATTAGCTAACCATATAATTTGATTGTTGTTAGGTATTGAAGCTGATTAGCTAACCATCCTGATTAATTTAGGTACTTATTTTTTCCCTTTGGAGGTTGCATTTATTATTCCCAAGAGGACTTTCAGAGTGTCATCAGTTGAGGCAGGTACGGAAATCTCGATGCCCCTGTTCATCATGTTTCTAGGCAGGTATGGAAATCTCGGCTAAGCAACTTTTATTGGTTACTCTTTAATAATACACCTGTCTTTTTTTTGCTGTAAAGTTCAAATAAACTGTTGTCCAGTCCTTACACTTGATGTATTTTAATAGGGTTCATAGGCAGAAGTTAAATTTCAAATAAACTGCTGATCCAGTTCAAATAAACAAATGGTTCACCGAGGTTTTGTTAAATGTTTGTAGTTGGGATATGCTCACTGCCAATACACTTCTGAACTCTTTTTCAATGCTCGCAGGGGAAAGATAAGTAAGATTGGCTGTAGAATCTTAAATATGGTATCTTTGGCCTTGTGAAAAGGCAGTATGAACATTTTAATAAGGTTAATAGGCAGTATGAACATTTTAGTAAGATTGGCTGTAGAATCTTAAATATGGTATCTTGGGCCCATTTGTCTTTTGGTAGAGTATGCCATTCAGATTATGTTCTCATTCTGCTAGTTATTTTCATATTGAGAAAACTGTGATTAGTTTAAAGACATGCATGATCTTTCTTCAAGTGGTGTTTTATTTTTTATGGCAATTTAAAGATGTTAAGATGGTACAATCAGCTGATTATGTGGTGAGAAGACCAAAACCTTGATTATTTGAGTTCATTCATGCTGCATACACCGCAGATACATTCAAGAACTGAAAATGATAAAGATTTCTCCTGCTGCAGTTAATTTGTTTGTGAATGGGTTGACCGGATATATTGATGGTGCAGAATGATTGTGGATGGGTGATGGGTTGACCTGATTTCTGTGAGAAAAGATGAGGTCAAATAGTATACCCTGATTTTTATGCCACACTGGTTTTAGATGCTGGCATATTCACGACTCACACCGTTGTGCTTACATAAACTTCAGTCATCAAAAAGGAGATGGTATTAAGTGAGCAGCATACTGTGATGACAATAATTAGTAATAGATTTCATTTGGTAGAGAGCTAATTGGACTGCTTGTTTAATACAAAAGTGATGAATGAACATGGTAATTAGCTGCATACTGTGAAAACAGTAATTAGTAATATGTTTTATTTGGCAGAGTTGTCTACTAATTAGACGGCTTTTTCAATACAACTGTGATGAATGAATATGGTAAACACACTATTGTGAAGGGCCTCCATTATTGTAGTGACTCAACTCTACACTGACCACGCTCAAGTGTTTCGTGTAATTTAGTATGACAACTTTTGGATTGGATCTTATTCTATCTCATTATGAGCTTTGTTTTCAAAATACAAATAATCTTTTAGCTGTCCGTAGCGTTAGCACGGGCATTATACTAGTAATTCTAAACCGAAACATCAAATCTGTTCACGCAGCTTTCTGAGTCAGCTGCACTCTTTTAATTTTATCTCAAGCTACAGAACTCCGATTGTAGTAAATCCAATTGGAGTAGTTCAGAACTTTTATGGGTGATTTTATGTCACAAATTCAGAAATTTAGGATACATAGTCAGGGAGATATGCCCGAAACTCTGGAGCCTCTCGAATCTGTTAACACTGCTGATACACCTGACTTGTTTATTTTCTAACTGGAGTTACAGAGCTCCGATTGAGGTGATTCTAGTTGGAGTAGTTCCGAAATTTCATTATATTTTACTGGTTAAAAGCATATAATTTTTGATTATCCACACTGAGAGTTATACCTGATTATCTGGAGCCAACAGAATCTATCCAAAGCTGAATGTCTTTGTTATCCTATCTTTCTGAGTTTAACTCTGGGCGTAATCATCTAAAGTGATGTCCCTAACACTCAGATGGTGAACACTAGGTCAGGATCCGGAGTCGATCAACCACCAGTGAACCGTCAAGGTAGGGCACCTCAGCAGCCACAAATGGATCCAGCTATGCAGCAGTTCATCCAGGCTCATACCCAGCTCCTCCAGAACCAGTCCAACACTATGGTGAATCTGCAAGCCCAAGTCAATAATCCACCACAGCAGCAGCAGGCGCCTCACAACAAGCACCGGGAGTTCATGAGCCACCACCCCATAGTGTTCACTCATGCAGCTGATCTGCTAGAGGGTGAGGATTGGCTGAAGACAGTGCTGAAGATGCTCACCACCTCCTAGTGCAATGACAGAGAGAAGGTCTTGTATGCTGCAGGACGACTTCAGGGGTCAGCTTCCGCTTGGTGGGATGCTTATGTCGCCACTCATGCCGCCCCAGATACTATTACCTGGGACGAATTCACCACCAACTTCAGGAGTTCCTTTCTCTCAAGCAGGAAGGGATGTCAGTGGCTGAGTTAGGGACAAATTTATAGAGTTGTCTCGCTACGCGCCTGAGGAGGTTGCTGAGGACAGGAAGAAGCAGGAGCTATTCTTGGATGGGTTAGCTGGACCACTTCAGTACCAGCTGATGTCTCACACCTTTCCCACATTCCAGCATCTGGTAGACAGTGCTATCCGCCTGGAGTACAAGCGCAAGGAGTTAGGAGAGCAATAGTGGAAGGCCACCACCTCTGGACAGCCAGGGAGCGTCTCTCGCCCTCGCTTTAACCCACCACAAGGGACACCACTTCGCTCTGAAGGTCTAGGTGGAAATTTTTGGCAGAATCGGTTGCAGCGCAACAATCAACCATTCAAGCACTCCATTCAGGAGTTACAGCAGCCCACTCCACAGACCCTACGCCCCAATGATCAGCGGCCTAGTCAGAACACCCTAGTGGGAACCCCAGTGCGACCTAGTGCGCCCAACATTTCTATTGGTAATACTTGCTTTAAGTGTGGATAGGCTGGTCACTTTGCCAACAATTGCCCCTAGAGAAGCACTCAGAACACTCTAGTGCAGAGTTAGCAGATGAGGAATGGAAACAAGACCCCACAGAGCTCCAAGGGATAGCAGAACTTCGCACGTGGTTGTCAGATGTTTAGATCTGCACAGCCCACATGGGTACTAATCCTGGTGGTTTATTTGTTCGGCGGGGTGAAATCTAGGGCTAAGAACTCGAAGGTTGCGCACGAGCACACAAAAGACAAAAGACACGGCGAGTTTATACTAGTTCAGGCCTCCGGAGAGTAAAACCATATGTCTAGTTCTTGATTGTATTGCTTTGGGCGGATTGCGACTTGGATGACTTGGCCTCAGGGGTCCGACCTTGCCCGCCTTATATTGGCTGACGGACAAGATCGGTGGGCCTTGAGTCCTGGTCGGTTACAACAGGGAAACCAATCTAAGGAAAGTTATAACATAATCCCGTGATCTTCAGACTGTCTGGAGGCACAACCGACGTCTTCTGCCTTGTCTTGCACGCCAAGTTACCCGACCGGATCGGATAGGGTCATCTGGGGAATCTTCTGGAAGGTCTTCAGGAGGTCGTGTGGGCCACCAACTAGGTCGGTTGGGCCCACTGTCAGGTCGGCGGGTCTTTTGGTAGGTCGGACCCACTTGTCGGGGACGGTCGTGAGCCTGGTCGGTGGGGACCCAGGGGTACCTATGTCTCACAAGCCCTCGAGTGATGTGTAGACGCAGCGACCTCGAGAGAGTCATGACAAAGTCTTGAAGCTATCGACAGGTCGAATAGCGTGTACGTCGGTTCAAAAAGGAAGAAATCAGCTTAGCAGCCGACCTGTTTGAAGCCTTGCCAAACGAAGAGAGGTCGAGTGACGGCCTATAGGAAGCTGGCTTCCAGTAGATCGAAACGATAATGAAAAAATTCAGAGGGCGTCAAGGACGCACTCATAGAGTAGTATCCGAGCATCGTGGCAGGCAGGATGGCCGGTATGATGATCCAAAAAGAAATAGAAGAAAAAGTAGGTCGAGTAATGACGTGATGAGAAATAGGTTTCCCAACAGGTCGGTACGACAAAGAAATCAAGAGGGCGTCGAAGACGCTATCGTATCGTAGTCCCCGAGCATTGAAGCAGGCAGCATGGCTGGTTTGATGCTCAAAAGAGAGAAGAAAAACTAGGTGATGATCTGAATCGAATGAAGTGTAGATACACCCAGATCTCCTAGCATAGCTGCAAGGAGTTTGGCAGGGCCGACCTCGAGGATGCCTTGTAGGCGTGCCGACCTCGAAGAGGCCTTATATCGACGATGTCCAGTTTCCGAGGATACACAACAAGATCTTGAAATGTGCATCACATGAAGAGGTCGTCAATAATGTCGTAGCTGAAGTTGCAATGTACAGAACTATCGACGATGAAGCTGCAAAAAATGTTGATTTTTGATGAATGGTGTGTAGAGACACCCGGATATCCTATATAGCTACAAAGAGTCTGGCAGAGCCACCCGAGGCATGCCGACCTCAAGAAGGTCATTTTGGTACCCAGACGACCAGCATAGCTTCCATCCATCTAGCGGAGCCATAGTACGAAGGTATTGACGACCTTAGTTTTAGGCACACCGACCACAGGGGCCCGACGAAATTTCCGATGTGAAGCTTCTGATCTCCAGGCGCCAGACAGATCTGGCAGAGCAGCGAGGCACGCCTACCCCGGAAGGTCTTCAATCGAACCTACGACCATTCTGCTCAGGAAACAGAAATTTAGGCTGATTGGAATAGGTCCGTTTACTTGTAGAGCCATAGCAGGTGCACCAGGATGCAGAGCCTAGCGGGTGCATTTGATCGTCGTCGTCGTCGTCTGTACTTGTAGCAAGGCATAGGGCCATCTAACATGGAGTCAGTCTTATCTTCTTCGTAGACTACAGGGTCATGAGTCAACAGTGGTCGGAGATTCTCTTGCCACCTAGAAAATGACAAACTGGCCACTGACCAAAAGGTGTATTGTAGCCATGTGACGCTGCAGCGGCCTCGGGCATCATTGATGCACAAACGACAAACTCGTCGTGAGGTGGAGAAAAAGTACCTCGCTTTTAATCGTCCACATGTCTACAGTACCTCTCAATCACGTGGTAACAGTGTCACCACTTCACTGGCCACACAAGGCCTGGTTCTGGCTATAAATAGCACCGGAAGGCTGAAGGAGGCAAGTACCGAGCAATGCTGAGCTATGAGGCCGCAGAGTAGTATTTTGGCCATGCCATGGGCATATGCTCGTCCACCAGAGCATAGGATGCAAAGTTTGTTGAAGCTTGGAGCTAGAAGAATACTTGCGAAGTGTAGGTATCTCCCCCACTCTTTGTACCGTGCCTCAGCGAGGAATCCTGGAGAGTTTGGAGGTGATGCTGTAGAGGCCCGAGGTGATGCTGTAGGTTCTTGGTAAGCATGAGATGCTCATCGAGGACTTGCGGTACACGTCGAAGAGCAAGCTCGTATCTGCATTCCCTAGTCAGGCACAAAGTGTGACCTGCTATGCACAGCGTCGTGCGAGCGTTCGCCTCGAGGTCGCCATTGGAGGTCTGAAGCTAGAAGAATTTTTGCGATGTGCTTTGCTATAGTAGAGAACATGGCAAATGTTGCTCTAGGTAGATCAGGTCTTCAAATATGTTTGTATCTTGTAACAGGTTCTGGATCCAATGAGGTCACAGGTGACCTATGTACCTACGTAGTTCTCGTATAATGTTCGCTCTCTTCTGTCATGTATTGGTCTTTGAAGAATTTATTCATCAAAGACCATAAATACTATGATTTGCGGGCTTGTCGACCTCATGGAGATCGAACTTGTTATCAAGACGACCTGGTAGCATTGATACATGTACGACCTAAACTCGGGGTGTAGGTCGCCAGTCTATCCGTTGGGCATATAGCCGTTGGCGTGAAATCCGGCGAGATCGTCTAATGAAATTAGCGACGAAGAGCCGTTACGGCAGATCCATTGCGGCGATAGATCCGCAACGGGCATCCGCGGCGGGGCCTATATAAATATGGCCGTGGGGACGGGCATTGACCCTCCCCTGCCATCGTCTTCTTCCTCTTGCCGCCTCTGTCGGAACCTTCCTCGCCGTAGCCACCGCGCTTGCGCGTCCACCCCGCCGCATTCATAGCCGGAGCTCGCAGCCACCTACAGCAGCCCACCCGCCGCCGCCGAGAGCCCGGATCCGCGCCGCTACGCATGCGCGTGAAAACCCTAGTGACATTTAGATCCAAATCCATAGATCCCCAAGAAATGGCGGCCGCGGCTTCCCAAATCCCCGCCCTGGAGACGGTTTGGGATCCCTCGGTGATGACCGAGGAGAAGATCCAGGCGCTAGTGGAGCGCGGGCTACTGAGGTCCAAAGCGGAGGTGGAGTGGAAGGCGCCCACCGGCGAGCCGTTCCCGACAAAGGACGACAAGGAACAGGTCCTTCTTCGAGCGCGGGTTCAATGTGCCCGCCGACAACTTCTTCAGGGGTCTGCTGTACTACTACAAGCTGGAGCTCATACACCTCGTACCCAACTCCATCACTGTAGTGTCATCGTTCATCCATCTGTGCGAAGTGTATCTGGGGATACCGCCCCATTTTTTGTTGTGGTGGTACTTCTTCAATGTCAAGACCACCGGCAAGCGCACAGGCGTCATAGGCTCGGTGATGTTCTACTTAAGACCCGGTCTCAAGGAAGAATGGATTGATATGGACCTGCCGGACAACACCTCTGTGTGGAGGTCAGAGTGGTTCTACATCGCCGACCAGAAGCCGGCGCTCCCCAAGCGGACTGGGCACAGGCCTGAGAAGATAACTGAGTGGGATATGCCCCTCTCCTCCCGCGAGACGGAAGACCTTAAGGAGTTGCTCGCCCTCCTCGCCGACCTCAAGAAGAAAGGTCTGACGGGGGGCTCAGTGGCGATGTCGTTTTGTCGTCGCCTGATCCAGCCGATCAAGGACCGGGTGCATCTGGCCTACGAGTACTGGGGTCAGTCGGACCCTACTCGTGAAGTCAACCGCAAGGTCTCCAGAGATGAGATGGCGACTAGAGTCACTCAGCTATACACCGGGCGGATCCGGAACAAGAAGTGCCTGAAGGCACAGTCCCTGACCCGACCAGCTGATCCAGTAATTCTCGAGGCAACTAGCTCATCTCGAAGTGTTTATTTGCTTTGTGCTTTAGAGGAAGACCTCTTAGATCTTGTTTCTTGTCTTTGCAGGCTCGAGAGATGCAGTACTAGTGCCCTGCACCCCTGCCGACCGGTGAAGAGCCACGTCGAAAGTTGAGGTCGCAGGACTACCAACCTCCAGCAGCTGTTCTACTGGAGAATTACTTGTCAGATTTGTTTGTAGGGGCGGATGAGGACAACGACGAGGAGGTCAGTGACAACGTGACGAGCCGGCCCGAGGCGACTAGTGTCACAAGGTCGGGGTGCAAGACGAGGGCGACGACAACGAAGCAGTCAAGGTTGAAGGCTGCCGCGACGGCCGAGGCATCAAAGACTGCCAAACTCGAGGCCGAGAAGAAGAAGAGGAAGGCAGATCCCTCCCCGACGTCGCAGAACGACGAGGAGGAGGATGAAGCCACTGATGTGCCGCCGATCACTGATGATCGCACGGCACCAATGTCTCCGAGCCCCGCGACCAAGAGGCAGCGGGAGCTGGAGAAGAAGACGACGGAGGAGCAGATCCGCCGTATCAAGGAGGCACAGCTGGCTGCGGCCAGCGTTCAGGCTAAAATGCCTTTTGTAGGATCGATGTCAGAGGGGGATGAATGATAGCAATAAACTGCAGCGGAAAACTTTTTCACCCTAAAACAGAATCTGGATACTCCACTAAAACGTGTATCGTTATTAGAAAGTATATCCTCTTGACGTGAAATTTTACCACAAACAAACTAATGAAATTATGAAGCTAACCCAATTAGAATCACGTTAATCGGAGGTCTACAACTCAAGATATAAAAATAACAAGCAGACCCTGTCAAATGGTGATGAGAATTGACTAAGCCCTAATCTCGTGATTAAGCAAAAACTATTTAGAACTAATCAACCAAACTTTTCAGATCACTAATTTGAAACCCTAGAACAGTTTTGGATAGATCAAAACAAGTATAATGACGTTGAGCAAGAATTCAATCTAAAACCAAAACTGAGCATTCAACTTGAAAAGCGGAAAGCGAGAGAATTACCAACGCATCACTTACGAAACAATGATCTTTATTGAATCGAAGATGTGTTCAAAAGATGCCGACACAAGCATCCGTACAAAGATCTCCACGAGATCATAAAACCCTAACCTCTGCTAGGAAGATAGGAACGCCGCCGCTGCTACACAAAAGCCTCGGCGTCGTCTGCCGTCTATCTGGTCCTGCCGCTGCACCAAATGCCTCGGCAAAAACCCCCTGGCCGTCACGCACGAACCAGGGTTCGTGCTCCTTTTTATTTGCCACGCCAACCTTGACCAATCCGATCAGGCCATGGGCCTTTCCCAGCAGACGGAGGGCCCTTTCCTTTTACTGCTGCACATCAGCAGCTCGTGTCCAACATGGTCACAAGCCAGACAAATCCCGGCCAACTCCTTTTGACCCACGCATGCAGCATCTGCCTGTCGACCTGCTTGCAACGCTGCATGCTGCTATGCATTACGCATGCATCTACCCAACAGCACACGCTGCACTCCTATGCCTGACCCATATCCAGTGGCCACACCGCAACAGCCAGCAATCACATTGCTAACTTCTCCGATCAGAACGCTGGCTGTCCCATTCCAATCAACATCATCCGTCGACACCGAGACCCATGCTCGCGCATCGACAAGCCTTCATGTACACTGTTCTCTAGCCCGAACATCCCCCATGACATCCTTGACCGATAAGACCTCGGTTCCTCCCTGAACCTAGTCCCGAAACCTCAGTTCCTCCTGAACCTAGTTCCAGTCCATCACCGACCACGTTCCGCCTCAAGCAACACCTGCACATGAAACACACGCAAACGCATACGAGCACAAGTCCACGACTTGACTCAGGATCAGTCCATGCAACACCACTCCCATGAGTGTGTTACATTAATACCAAACACAAAACACACCAGCACATAACATGCCAATTTCAATATAAACCAATTTTTCATCACACATGATCTCACAATCTCCCCCTTGATGAAAACATTAGCAACACCTTGTAAACACATTGAACTTTGGCACTTTCTGTCGCAAGTATTTTTTATAGTCAAAAGCAAAGTGAAAAGATCATATCAAAAGATCCAAACAAAATTCTCCCCCTTTCTTCAAGAATAAAATCTCCCTGTGAGAAACCAAAGAAGAAAGCAAAAGAAAATATATGATATGTGAATTCATTGTGTGTGCAATGTGAAATATTCTCCCCCTTTGACAATGGATTCATCAAGAAAGGCTAAATCTGCTGGAGCCCAATACTTATCATGAGTTGGTAAACAAAGCTATCTCTCAGGAGGATGTCATGAAGAAGGCACAGAATGATAGGAAACGACAAGCCGACCTTACTTCGGGAAGTGGATCGGACAAGAAGTTCCGCTTTGTCAAGAAGAACACTCATGGGTCTTCACAATCCTCTTCATCTGGGCACTGGAGAGTGACCCCGTCCCAGAATAAGCCTTCGGGAAATTTCCAGCACCGGAAGGAGCAGCAACAAGTTTCCCAGCCTAAGGAACTTCCACCCCGCATTTGCTACAATTGTAGACAACCCGGGCATTATGCCAATGAATGCCCGAACCCTAAGCAGCACAAGCCCGAGCAGCAAAATCAGAACCCCGGAGCAGATAAGGGCAATCACGGCAAGAAGCCGACAATTCAAGTGAAGCAAGGCCAGCTTAACTTCATGGGTAACATCTCTATCCGAGAACACCTCTCTAATTTCGTCTTTTACTTTCGAATCTCGGGACGAGATTCTTTTTAAGGGGGTAGGCTGTGACGCCCCAAGTTTTTAATTAGTATTATTAGTGCTAATGACCGAGTCAAGCACTGTCAAACACGTTGACTTTGGTCAAACCTTGGTCAACCTAGGTCATCACCTCGAAAACCTAGCCCACAATCACTAATGATCATCTTAATCAAGTCAACACGCACTCTTGGTCAAACCCTGGTCAAAGGCATAGTCAAACCCTAGTTAAACCCCTAATGTCTTTGAGCCTTCCCTAGAACTTTTGCCGCGTTCTCCCATTTTCACTTAAACACTTCAAAATCGGCCAATATAAAAGTTGTTCGTCTTTTTGAGGGACACACTTTTCATAATTGGCGGCATTGGAGATTTTGAGTGGAAGATGTTCAAAATTGTGGTCAACCATGCACCCCATGGTTGTCATGTGTTGCTTTGTAATTAATTAAGTCAAAACCGTTAATTAAATCTTACATATGGATCTTCGTGTAGATCTTCCCGACGGTAGCTATACGCTCGTGCTGGGAGGAGGAGACGAAGGAGCTGATGGTGAGCTGCACTATGTGGACGTAGCTCAGGACCTGGACCAAAGTCCAGAAGGGCCCAAGGCCAACCTTGCCAACGATGGCAAGCCCCGGATCATTAACCCTTCTTCTTAAAATTATGCAATTACCTTTGCTATGTTTGTGCAGTTACGTTTCAGGAGTTGAATGAAGCCCTAGATGCATGATCCCTAGGTACCAATGTTCTTTTACTAGTATGCTAGGTCGATAGCTGCTATGCTATAGGACCTGGTAAAAGTCGAGTGATGTTCGTCACTCGCGAGAATAGGTTCTTATGTTGTAATCATAAGATCTTTATAAATGGATTGCTCATGTGGTAAGAGAATGGGATTTGGGCTCCGGTCTAGTGGCTTTCGCGGGCTAAGCTTTTAAACGTACTAAGCACTTGTCAGGAATGAGACCGGTAAGCCTAGTACCCGATTGAGGCGGCAAGGGATTTGTTGTTACTAATCTTGAGTAGTCACCTGCCCGACTTGCAACCGGGAGGTGGGTACATGTGTGAGGCTGTATGCACTGTGTGGGGGCATACCAGATAGCCTTGTACCCGAGACTGTAATCCTTATCCCGAACTGAAGATCGACGGGAACCGCCTGGTCGGTGCCAACTTTGTGAGGGCACCGCTCCGTGTGTTTAGGTTTACCTTGCAAGGATTTAATCAATCGATTGTCGGCCTCTCACCGTTATCTGAGACTGCTTAATCAACTGGTCATGCTATCCCTTAATGATGGAACTATGTGAATATTACTGCGTGGATTAATTGTATTGTACAATTCCTGATTGCAATAGATGGCTCACCTTAGAAATGGTAATTAACTAGAATTTGAGCTAAAATATTGAAAGTAAGAACCTACTCTTTGTTGCTTTTCAGCAAAAGAACTCCACCAGCCAAAAAGCCTCTCATGTCTAGAGTTTGGTGATGTAGTTATCACCCGACGGTTAAGTCTTGCTGAGTATTAGTATACTCAGCCTTGCTTTATAAATGTTGTTGCAGGTGTTATTTACCCTGGTGAGATTCCACCTCGCTGGGAGCTAGAATGGGTGGATGATGATGAGTGATGGCATCACGGATGGCCTCCTGTGATGTCTACCGTATCGTAGTTTAATTTTCCGCTGTTTTAAAACTCTGAACATTTACTTATCATGTCATAAATCATGGTTTGTAATAATTAACCCTTAGCGGTAAATTGGATTTAATTTGTGTAATGTACTCTGGACTCGCCTTCATGTGAGTTTTAGTGCATATGTTCGATCCTCTGTGTGTTATCCAAGTGATTCACCGGGCTTTGACCCGGCAACTTACGACGGGATGGTACTTTATTGTCGCCTAATGACCAAAGTGGATTGGTTTAAGCGATAGTACTGTATTTTCTCGGGCGGGTTGTCACAGCTGGTATCAGAGCGATTAATATGTATCGGAGTTAATTATCAATCTTAATCACTTGTTTTTGAATAAAACATGCCAAGGTTGTTTTTATTTGTAAAATACGTTGGATCGTTAAGGATGGAATTAGACCGAGAGGCCCTAGAGGGAATTTTTGGGTTCTTTCAGGTGGCTAGTTACAAATCTATGGTTTATTTTGCTAACTTCCAGCACTTCTTAAGCCACGTGTTTCATACGTGTGTTGTGCCACATCACGAGTATGCGAGGGTCGATAGGGCAATCCATTCCACGGATCCTATCTTCTCGGTTGGATGTCCACGTGTTTTATACGTGCGCTTTCCGTATGTGAGTCATACGAAGGATGGCATGCTCTATTCAAGATGAACATGTCATGGGTTGTGATGTCACCACATTTTGCCATGCGTGTGCTTTCCGCATTACGAATATGTGAGGCAAGGATACACTCCATTCAAACGGAGGGTGTCTGAGGTTGGACGCTGTCCATGCAGCGATAAACGTATGGGTGCCGTTTCTATAGTGAACGGTAATGTATGTGGACGCTTTCGTGAGTGCTGGCACGAAAGGTTCGATGTGTTCTGTGATCTTCTGCAGGTACACTAATCACATTTCGTTAGTCGCTAAGTGAGCATCGAATAGTTCTCGACTAGTTATTATAGGGAGAAATGTATGCGTGCCTTGCCACCGGCACTAACTTCGATTTTTGGCTTGGTCGCCTTGTGAGGACGAATAGGACGTCATGCATCATGTTAAAAATCGTGGAAACGTAAAACTGAACCCCATACATGTTTTGTGTGATCTCTAGGTGAAAATTTGCTAGTGTGTGATTGCTTTGCATAGCCTCTCATGTGTAGATGTTGTGCTGTCCAAAGATCTAGTGTAGCTGTTTGCTTGAATTTTTGCACCCTATTCAAGAATTAATTTGCCTAGGTGATCTATACCAAAGTTTCTCCATATCTAATCTAGTTTTTGCTCGCAAAAATTCACAGCCATAGCTTCTATATACCTCAAGTTATGCTCAGATTAGTGAACCTCTACCGTGCTGTTTTTCCGGAAACCTAGTCTAAAACCTTGCTTAATTGAAGCACCTTCCTAATCTTTTTAGATCAACCTTGAAATACCAAAAATGTGCCTCCTAACCTTGCTGAGTTGCTACAAAAATTTAGAAATTTTTGGGGCTCTGGTTTTTAAGTTATGAATTTTGTTCACAACTGCCAAAACTTTGCCAAGTTGTATGTTCGTACCAATGGCTACCCCATTTCTTACTCACGTACTCTTTTTATCGTTGACCGAATCTATCCTTGTACACTCACATCCGTCTGGTTCTTACTTTTGTCGTTATGTCTAGATGGACAACTTTGGATCTGCGTCGGCTGATGTGGAAGCATGGACTCTCGTGAACTGCCTCGAGGAGGGTGGATTCCCTACGCTCTTGTGGGACACCCTAAAGGACTTTGGGTACACTGCTTATCCAGAGTACTTGACACATGAGGTCATGACCACAGGCCAGCTCCTTTGTTGTGAAGTGAAGGTGAAAGTCCTCGTATGCCCGACAAATCCTGCTTGGGAAGCATGGGAGAGTAAGGCACAAGGGTTGAACCTGGCTGACACTGTGCAAAAGGCTGCTCTTGAAGCGCTCACAACTTTTTGTGGGAAGCATCCTGACTCGGTAGCTGGCACTGTAGCCAAAGTAATTCCTTTACCTGAGCGACACACTAGACCATGGGTCGAACGCTAAGCTTTTCTCTCCGCTCAGGGCAACTCTCACTATAGTCCTGACCTTGTTACCTCAGTCCGTTTCTCCAAAGCTATGTTGGACACATATCAACTGATGGTGGGAGAAAGTGCGTTCTATAGATGCCAAATTTATAGGCAACAAGTTAAAGAAGTGGAAAGTACCAGTCAAGAGTTGAAGGAAGCCCGAGCAATGATAGCCAATCTCAAGAAGGGAAGACGCAAGGATAAGGCAAAGATACGAGAATTGTGTGAAGTTATTGATGAGCAGAATTTCATTTTAGAGCATAATCACCAATATATGCTCGAACTAGAGAATCAACTAGAAGCGATAGCCGCTCCACCTCCGGAACCTGTCTTTCCCAGACCAGAAGATGAAGGAGATGCTGAGGAAATTCAAGGAGAGTCTGGAGTGGAATCTGGACCTACTTCACCTTAGCCTTTCTTCGGCATGGAAGACCAAACCAGTAGGAAGTAAACCTAAGACTAGCTTGTCGTCTAGTTGGAAGTGGGTATGCTTGTAATAAAGTAAGGAGTTGTACGAGTCTGGTAGTAGGAAGAAATCCCCTAGTGTGTGCATCCGCTTTTTGGTTGGTTGTTGTGGTAGGCTGAACTAGGAGCGTTTTCTTGTGCAGCTAGGCTACATTTGTGACCCCCATGTTTATTATGGTGATCCCGAAACTTATCATCGATGTAATGCTATGGTTGAACACCCCTCGGTTGCGGATTGTTGAATGCTTGAGTTAAGCTAGTTGTGATCAAATTTGGACCTCGAGTTGAATACCAAAGTGGTGTGAAATATTGTGATGGTCATGATCACCAAATTTCAGCATTTTTGCACATTCATACCGGGAGTTATAAAATTTTCAGTGAAACTCTGCTCGCTGTCCAAACCAGCTAGACAAAACCTCGGTGATGGAACCTTTTAGGCATGTTAACTTCGCAGTTTGCCTCAGAGTTGAATACCAACATTGGAGCTTATGAAATCCTACACCTACTGACCAAAAATGAGAATTTTTCGGTACATGAGCAGATATTTATGAATTTTGTGCTTATGACCGCTGTGCTGTCCGGTTTCGTAAAACTTACCATAAATGAGTTTTCGTCGTGCATATTCTACTTGTTACTTTTATGAGCAAGCTTATGAATGTGTGTTTAATGAAAACTCAAATATTCAGATGGTGGGACTGACACGCAGCTCTCCTAATGGTTTTGGTGCGTCGGGTAGTGGTGACCCACCGCCGCCATCGCCCATGATGCCGGCAGAGGCATTCATGGCCACGCAAACCGAAGTGTTGCGCAGCAGCAGATGGCCCAACAGATGCAACAGAGACCTCCACATGGAGCTAATCAGGATGGACCGCATACGGTCACCACCTACACCCAGTTTCTGGGGATGAAGCCCCCCCCAACGTTTACTAAGGCAGAAGAGCCCATTGAAGCTAATGCATGGGTCAGGGCCATAAAGGCCAAATTTTCTGCGTTTACCCTGCCTTTCTCTGAGGAGTGCAAGGCCAACTTTGCGACCTTGCAGCTTCGTGGTGAAGCTCTGATGTGGTGGGAGCATTTCAAGTCCATGCAACCTGCTGGACACGAAGTCACTTGGGCTGAATTCAATCAAGCCTTCAAGGACCACCATATCCCTAAGGGACTCATGGATAGAAAAGTGAAAGAGTTGCGGGCTCTTAAGCAGGGAGCCGATAACGTGTATCAATATGCACAGAAGTTCAATAGTCTCTGCCAGTATGGAGGACATCACGTGGACACCGATGACAAGAAGATGGAACGTTTCCGTGATGGTCTTAATGGTGACTTGTACGAAAGGCTAAATCTGCTGGAGCCCAATAGTTATCATGAGTTGGTAAACAAAGCTATCTCTCAGGAGGATGCCATGAAGAAGGCACAGAAAGATAGGAAACGACAAGCCAACCTTACTTCGGGAAGTGGATCGGACAAGAAGTTCCGCTTTGTCAAGAAGAACACTCATGGGTCTTCACAATCCTCTTCATCTCGGCATTGGAGAGTGACCCCGTCCCAGAATAAGCCTTCGGGAAATTTCCAGTACCAGAAGGAGCAGCAACAAGTTTCCCAGCCTAAGGAACTTCCACCCTGCATTTGCTACAATTGTAGACAACCCGGGCATTATGCCAATGAATGCCCGAACCCTAAGCAGCACAAGCCCCAGCAGCAGAATCAGAACCCCGGAGCAGATAAGGGCAATCACGGCAAGAAGCCGACAATTCAAGTGAAGCAAGGCCAGCTAAACTTCATGGGTAACATCTCTATCCGAGAACACCTCTCTAATTTCATCTTTTACTTTCAAATCTCGAGACGAGATTCTTTTTAAGGGGGTAGGCTGTGACGCCCCAGGTTTTTAATTAGCATTATTAGTGCTAATGATCGAGTCAAGCACTGTCAAACACGTTGACTTTGGTCAAACCTTGGTCAACCTGGGTCATCACCTCGAAAACCTAGCCCACAATCACTAATGATCATCTTAATCAAGTCAACACGGACTCTTGGTCAAACCCTGGTCAAAGGCATAGTCAAACCCTAGTTAAACCCCTAATGTCTTTGAGCCTTCCCTAGAACTTTTGCCGCGTTCTCCCATTTTCACTGAAACACTTCAAAATCGGCCAATATAAAAGTTGTTCGTCTTTTTGAGGGACACACTTTTCATAATTGGCAGTATTGGAGATTTTGAGTGGAAGATGTTCAAAATTGTGGTCAACCATGCACCCCATGGTTGTCATGTGTTATTTTGTAATTAATTAAATCAAAACCTTTAATTAAATCTTGCATATGCATCCTCGTGTAGATCTTCCCGATGGTAGCTATACGCTTGTGCCGGAAGGAGGAGATGAAGGAGCTGACGGTGAGCTGCACTACGTGGACGTAGCTCAGGACCTGGACCAAAGTCCAGAAGGGCCCAAGGCCAACCTTGCCAACGAAGGCAAGCCCCGGATCATTAACCCTTCTTCTTAAAATTATGCAATTACCTTTGCTATGTTTGTGCATTTACGTTTCAGGAGTTGAATGAAGCCCTAGATGCATGATCCCTAGGTACCAATGTTCTTTTACTAGTATGCTAGGTCGATAGCTACTATGCTATAGGACCCGGTAAAAGTCGAGTGATGTTTGTCACTCGCGAGAATAGGTTCTTATGTTGTAATCATAAGATCTTTATAAATGGATTGCTCATGTGGTAAGAGCATGGGATTTGGGCTCCGGTCCGGTGGCTTTCGTGGGCTAAGCTTTTGAACGTACTAAGCACTTGTCAGGAATGGGACCGGTAAGCCTAGTACCCGATTGAGGCGGCAAGGGATTTGCTGTTACTAATCTTGAGTAGTCACCTGCCCGACTTGCAACCGGGAGGTGGGTACATGTGTGAGGCTGGATGCACTGTGTGGGGCCATACCAGATAGCTTTGTACCCGGGACTGTAATCCCTATCCCGAACTGAAGATCGATGGGAACCGCCTGGTCGGTGCCAACTTTGTGAGGGCACCGCTCCGTGTGTTTAGGTTTACCTTGCAAGGATTTAATCAATCGATTGTCGGCCTCTCACCATTATCTGAGACTGCTTAATCAACTGTCAATGATATCCCTTAATGATGGAACTATGTGAATATTACTGCGTGGATTAATTGTATTGTACAATTCCTGATTGCAATAGATGGCTCACCTTAGAAATAGTAATTAACTAGAATTTGAGCTAAAATATTGAAAGTAAGGACCTACTCTTTGTTGCTTTTCAGAAAAAGAACTCCACCTGCCAAAAAGCCTCTCATGTCTAGAGTTTGGTGATGTAGTTATCACCCGACGGTTAAGTCTTGCTGAGTATTAGTATACTCAGCCTTGCTTTATAAATGTTGTTGTAGGTGTTGTTCGACCTGGTGAGATTCCACCCGGCTGGGAGTTGGAATGGGTGGATGACGACGAGTGATGGCATCACGGATGGCCTCCTGTGATGTCTACCGTATCGTAGATTAATTTTCCGCTGTTTTAAAACTCTGAACCTTTACTTATCATGTCATGAATCGTGGTTTGTAATAATTAACCCTTAGGGGTAAATTGGATTTAATTTGTGTAATGTACTCTGGACTCACCTTCGTGTGAGTTTGAATGCATATGTTCGATTCTCTGTGTGTTATCCAAGTGATTGACGGGGCTTTGACCCGGCAACTTATGACGGGATGGTTATTGTCGCCTAATGACCAAAGTGGATTGGTTTAAGCGATAGTATGGTATTTTCTCGGGCGGGTTGTCACACACATAAAAAAGGTGTAGAAAACCATCCTAGTCTCGATCACATCCAAAAGACCAAGAAACATTAAGCTCATGTTCTCCAACCTTCATCTGAAAAACCTACATAGAACTAGAAGATGTCGAGGCCTCTATACTAGGGTTAGTAATAAAACATGTAGGAATCCAGTATTGAGACACACGATGAAAGCTAGCAGGCACAACACAAGTATTTTTATGATAAAAATCAGATCTGTCTTTACTTGTATTTCTAGCAACAGAAGGTGTTTCCTTCACCCTATGCACAAAGTGAGGTACTGCAACCTCATGAGAAACAAAATGTGTACTTTTGAAATTAGCATTAGCCTTAGATCTTTCTTTTCTTTGTTGTTTAGCTAGTCTAAAGCAAAATTCTACCTTATGTCCATCTCTACCACAATGATTGCAAGTGTACTTGACTTTATGTTTAACTTGAGAAGTAGAAGTAACATTTGCATTCATAGTGCTAGTAGAAGACATAATTCCAGCAGATTTAACCATCTTTTTAGGCTCATTAAGAATTTCAAATTTACCACTACCAAGGGACTTAACAATAGTGGGAGCATTTGTCTTGGAGTGAGCATAAGGATCAAAGCCTAAACCAATTTTATATTTTTGTGAGCTAGTCTTTTGTTCCAAAATTTGATTCAAACATTTAGTTCCCATCTTGTTTTGCAAATATTCAATGCGTTTCAAAAGGGTGGAACAATTATCACAAGAACTAGACATGGGTTTCCTTTGATTACGACAATTAGAGCATGAAAGAACCTCATGTGCGGAAAAGTCATGTTTCAATTGATCAACTCTAGCATTAGCATCTTTCAATTTTAATTCAAGAACACTGCAATTATCACAAGTTGGATCATTAGTTACACAAACATGATTCTCATTTTTCTCCTTTTCAGTTTTATGCTGTTCAATCAAAGCACAATGTTCATCTCTAAGAGTAGTAAGTTCAACAAACATTGAGTCACATGATTTGCAAGAATCATCATCTGGAATCAAAGATTTAAGTCTACCAATTTCAGCATTTAAAGATTCAACAACAAAATCATGATTCTGAATTTTCTTGTTACTTTTATCAAGCAATTTACCAATGCGAACAACAGCAATAGCTAAATCATCATAAGTGGGTTGTACCTCATTATCACTGTTGCTGTCGATATTGCTGATGTTGCCCTTGCTGCTTGCCATGAGACATAAGCTAGTCAAATTGTGCACTTTCTTCCATGTAGATTTTTTACCATCATCACTACTATCCGAGTCGACATCGCTTATGTTGACTTGCTCAAGTGCAGAAAGAACTTGATGCACAACTTTGCGGTTTAGAAAATTCTTCTTCTTCTTTCCATTGTATTTATGCTTCTTTTTTACTTCTTCAATTTCTTCCTCTGACTCATCGTCATCCTTTGAATTCCTTGCTAGAAACTTTGGGCAGTTAGGACGAATATGTTTGAGCAAATCACACTCAAAACATCTTAGAGGACCAAAATTCCCTCTCTTCCTTGATCTAACATTCAGTAAAGCTTTACTAACACGAGCAGAGAGGAGTGTCAAATCATCTTCTGAGAATTCTTCTAGCTGTTCATCGGTTAGTGAAGACAAACATGAGAAAGCATAGCTACTGGAAGAATTAACATCACGAGACTTGCTAGATTGTGAAGTTAAAGCAATTGATTTAGAACCCTGCTTCCTAGCAAGAACATCTAGTTCATGAGTTTTTAATTTAGAATAAATAACATCTAATGTAAGAGTACTCATGGTAGTTGATTCTTGAATTGAAGTAACTTTCATCTCCCAAACAGACATGTCTAAAGAACAAAGAATTTGTCTAGCATTAGCAGCATCAGTGTAAGTAACTCTAACAGCACGCAGATTACTAAGGATTTTATTAAAACGTGCAGATAAGTCATCAACAGATTCACCAGGTTTTATCTCAAAGCGCATGTAGTCCTTTTTAAACATATCTTGGCGCACCTCTTTTACTGAATTTGCACCTTCATGATAATCGCAAAGTGCTTTCCATACCTTATATGCTGACTTGTGGTGAATCACACGATCGAAGTCGCTCCTTCCTAGACCTTGGATGATTAAATTCCTTGCCTTGCTATTGTTCTCCACAGCCGTTCTATTTGCGTCATTGACTTGATCAGGAACTTGAAAAGCTGTAGTAACTTTTTCCCAAATCAGCGAGCCTTGTGCTTGAATGTATGCCTCCATCTTCGCTTTCCAAAACTGAAAATCAACACCATCGAAAATACAAGGTTTCGTCGAGTACCTTTCCGTCGACATGTTTTCTAACTACCAATTAAGATATATTATAAAAAGAACCCGCTCTGATACCACTTGTGGGATCGATGTCACTTAATATAGCTATCAGAGGGGGGTGAATGATAGCAATAAACTGCAGCGGAAAACTTTTGCACCCTAAAGCAGAATCTGGATACTCCACTAAAATGTGTGTCATTATTATACAGTATATCCTCTTGACGTGAAATTTTACCACAAACAAACTGATGAAATTATGAAGCTAACCCAATTGGAATCACTTCAATCGGAGGTCTACAACTCAAGATATAAAAATAACAAGCAGACCCTGTCAAATGGTAACGAGAATTGACTAAGCCCTAATTTCGTGATTAAGCAAAAACTATTTAGGACTAATCAACCAAACTTTTCAGATCACTAATTTGAAACCCTAGCACAGTTTTGGATAGATCAAAACAAGGAAAATAACGTTGATCAAGAATTCAATCTAAAACCAAAACTGAGCATTCAACTTGAAAAGCGGAGAGCGGGACAATTACCAACACTTCACTTACAAAACATTGATCTTTATTGAATCAAAGATGGGTTCAAAAGATGCCGACACAAGCATCCATACAAAGATCTCCACGAGATCCTAAAACCCTAACCTCCGCTAGGAAGACAGGAACGCCGCCGCTGCTACACAAAAGCCTCGGCGTCGTCTGCCGTCTATCTCGTCCTGCCGCTGCACCAAAAGCCTCGGCAAAAACCCCCTGGCCGTCACGCACGAACCGGGGTTCGTGCTCCTTTTTATTTGCCACGCCAACCTTGACCAATCCGATCAGGCCATGGGCCTTTCCCAGCAGACGTAGGGCCCTTTCCTTTTACTGCTGCACATCAGCAGCTCGTGTCCAACATGGTCACAAGCCAGACAAATACCGGCCAACTCCTTTTGACCCACGCATGCAGCATGTGCCTGTCGACCTGCTTGCAACGCTGCATGCTGCTATGCATTACGCATGCATCTAACCAACAGCACACGCTGCACTCCTATGCCTGACGCAAATCCAGTGGCCACACCGCCACAGCCAGCAATCACATTGCTAACTCCTCCGATCAGAACGCTGGCAGTCTCGTTCCAATCAACATCATCCGTCGACACCAAGACCCATGCTCGCGCATCGACAAGCCTTCATGTACACTGTTCTCTAGCCCGAACATCCCCCGTGACATCCTCGACCGATAAGACCTCGGTTCCTCCCTAAACCTAGTCCCGAAACCTCAGTTCCTCCTGAACCTAGTTCCAGTCCGTCACCGACCACGTTCCGCCTCAAGCAACACCTGCACATGAAACACACGCAAACGCGTACGAGCACAAGTCCACGACTTGACTCAGGATCAGTCCATGCAACACCACTCCCATGAGTGTGTTACATAAATACCAAACACAAAACACACAAGCACATAACATGCCAATTTCAATATAAACCAATTTTTCATCACACATGATCTCACACCTTTGAAGGTGCGAGGTCGGCAGCTGAGGCTGAAATCGCGTATGATGGTGGTCGTGAGGTGAGATCCCAATACTTGGACTTATTCATTGATAATAATTATGAGGTCGTAGCATATTGATGAAGAAACTATTGCAGGTCGGACGCCAGACCTCAGAGCACCTCGAGTGCTCAGGGTTCTCCTACAAGGACGACGACGTCCGAGCATGAGGTCGGAACTCAGGGTTCCTTTGGCGGCGTGGGGACGTCGACTCCCCCACCCATCATTGACGTGGACCCGATCAACACGGTGCCAAGCACGTCAGCTCAGGACCCAGCGGTGGACCAAGCTCATATCGAGCAGCCACAGCGGGGCCCAGAAACAGCCGGCGGAGAGGTACCGGGTTTGACGTCGATGGGGCCAGGTTTGAGGAGGCGGGAGATCAACTGGAACGGCACCCCTTGGGAGGGAGACATCTTCGAGGACGATGAGGACATGAAGGAAGTCCGTTGAGCCATCTTGACGCCTAACGAAGCATTTACGGTAAATAACTGCCTTTGGATTCAGTAAGCAACTTATCTTGTAAATGTCATCGACGATCTGTCTTGTGTCCTTGAAGCAGTCACTGGCCAACCGTGCCCAGAGCAGGGCCCACCAGTGTGGGAATGCCACAACCATGCAACTACGAGTGGCGGAGCTCGAGCAGGTTCGATAGGAGGCCACGACTGGTAAGAAGAAGCTCGAAGATGAGATGAAGGAGGAGCAGCGCAAGAATCATGACGCTGACGAGCTGTTGACATTTGTGAGTGCTGGTAAAACCAACAACCCACGACCTTGTATATTTGAGCAGCTAAACTAGGTCTTGTATCCGATGATATCTTTTGTGCCACAAAATTTCACAGAGATAAGGACAAGCTTATGGATGACGTCGAGGTGGCCAAAGAAAAAATCCGGAGCCTTGAGGTGGACCTGCGGGCGGCTGACGCGAGCGGCGAGGAGCTGAAGAAACTGATGAAGGCTGTCGTGGATAGTGAGTATGCTGTGTCCCAGAAGCTGGCTTATGAGAAGCAAGCTCGAAAGGACCTTGAGGTCAGTCTCGGGGTAGCTTTGCAATCGTTGCAGAATAACCAGGTGACCATTGCAGGGCTTGAGGTGGAAGTCACCGACCTGAAGAATGTTGCCGACCTTGTCATGGACATGGTGGAGCCACAGGTCGCCGGGAGGATCCCAAGCCAGCCATTGACCGACTCATTGGTGCTCCCCAGAAGCTGATGGATCTCTTGAGGTTGACGAGTTTAACAGCGGCTACGGAGTCGCTGGTGCGAGTAAAGTCGCACTTCCCCAAGGTCGACATGGCCAATGTCGGGGAAGGCCCAGACGCAACAAAGGACCTCAAGGTCGTAGAAGAGGAGGTACGGGTGGCTGCGGAGAAGATAATGGACGCCATCGATTACGAGGGCGATGATGGTGATGAGTAGTTGTAGCCTCCAAGTTGTACCCTCTCTTCCTTCAGTCTTGTAAATAAACAATGATGATGATCTTTTGGCTCACATGTCATGCTTAGTTTATGTTTGTACGAGCTTGGTTGCCCTGAAGCAGCGTGTTGTAATATGCCCTGCTAACCACCACAACTCAGCAGGGAGACTTACGTGTGACCGGCGCGCGGGGAGAGTCGAGACGACATCCTCAGGTCAAATGACCCTTGAGTTGGCACAACCAAGCCCCCGAGCATGTCGAGGGGGAGAAACAGAAAACTTCACCCTCAGGTCTTTCAACCCTTCTATTGGCTTTTGCCAAGCCCCCGAGCATGTCGAGGGGGAGGGTACGTGACACGCAAGAAAAGAGGATAGAACTCGAGACACAGCAGATGACTGTTTAAAACTAATATTTATTTGACTGAAAATACAAAGACGAAGAATACATAGCTATAATGAAAACTATCTATGGATAGAATTGGCGCAGGTGCTCCACGTTCCATGGGTTGGGGACCCCTTGGCCGTCGCCCCACTAGAGGCGATATGTAGACAGGCTGATAACTTCTGTTGAAGGACCGATTAGGCGACCAGAGAGGGGGGGAGTGAATGGGAGCCGATAAAAATTCTTCCCAAAGGATGAACTCGGCCTATGTCCCAAATTCACAACCTAGGATTCCCACACGAGTTTGCCAAGGTCACGTAGTCACAACAGACCTACCAACCCTAGGAACAAACCCAAACTCAAAGCAACACGGAAGCGCAACTCAAGAAGCAAAGGACTTAGCAGCTCTGCGAGACACCAGGCGGACTGTCCGCGAGTACCGGGCGGACCGTCCGCGAGTACCGGGCGGACTGTCCGCGGGTCTGCGGCGGACCGTCCGAAAATAGCCCCCGAACCTCCAGTACTGCACCCTCAATAACGGACCATCCGCGATGGACCCGCGGACCGTCCGCCCCGACACGGACCGTCCGGCACTCTAGTACGGACCGTCTGCGAACTTCGTGCACCAAAAATCCACCGACAAAATGGATCGAACGAAAGGCACGCAAGAACTCACGAAGAACACGACGAACACCCGGTCAGTCGGCTCCTCGCGGACCGTCCGCGGGTGCATGGCGGACTGTCCGCCACACGCGGACAGAGGACCCCGAACTCGAAAACGCAAGCACACAACCACCTATTCGTCCATGGATCTCCCAAACGGCTTGAGCTCTTGAGGCAAGATTTGGGGGAAATGTGAAGTGTCCTTAGGAGATGCTATGCCCCAAAACTTGAGACCTCAAACGAACTAAAACGCCGGGAATCGAATTGCAACCGAGCTCTACCAAAAAGCTAGGGTTCCAACCGAAATCCTTCAATCAAAGTCCAAATTCGGAGATTCGGGGGTCAAGATCAAGCACGAAGATGCACAAGACATCTATCCATGATCCCCACCAACAAATCCGAACCCAAACACCTCAGAATCGAAGGAACAAGCCGCGCACGAAAATCCAACAAAAATAGCTCGAAAATGACACGAAAATCACAAGAGCCACAAGAAGGAAATCGACGCAACCATGAATGCTTCCATACACTCGGAGGTCAGATTCTCTACAAAACAGTGAAGAAAATCTATGCCTATGGAGCAAGGAAATGAGAAGCAGTCCGGATGGATAGTTTGCCCAGAAAACCCTAGAGCTATATATATGAGTCCCTCTGGGTTGGGCAAATGACCAAGCTACCCCTAGCATTTAAACTTAAGATACAATCCCCTCAGGGGCATATAGGTCATGTAGCACTCCTCTTCATCGCACGGCCACGCCTTCGCCGCAGTCCGCGTCCTCCCGACGCAAGCCCTGCGATCCCGCCACGTGTCCACCGGCTTCGAAGCTTCTCGGCGCGCCCGGATCCCGTCTCCGCCCGCCGAGCCTCCGGTCTTGGTTTTGTGGCTCAACCAAGTAACCCGACGGTTTTGTGGTGAACCGCCGCAAACCCCGTGTGCAGACTCCGGTCGTGAGCCGCTACCCTGCACCGGCTCCGGTCGACGACTTCGTCTTGCTTTTCGTGCCACCATGCGGCCCGCACTTGACCCCGCTGGCCACCGGGTCCCTCAAGCCGAGCCTACTTGTCTCTCCATTCCTCAGAGGCACCGCAAGGCATAGACCTTTCGCGCCTGCTCTTCACCTGTACCAACGCAAGTCAAGCCGCAACCTGCACCTGCAATAGTCAGCCAAGAGTCAGTCCACACCACGTTGTCAATCACTCATCACACCAGGGAGCGACCATCAACCGGTCCTTGGACGCTCCGGTCCTCATCTGTGATGATAAAAGGTCCCTCCCAAGTGGTGGACAACTTGTGCATGTCGTCGGTCTTCTGGATGCGCCTTAAGACTAGGTCGCCAACGTTAAAGGAGCACTCCCTGACGTTGCGATTATGGTATCGACGAAGCTGCTGATCATGGCGAGCTTGTCTCATGACGGCTGCTACTCTTTGTTCTTCGAGACTGTCAAGGTCGATGCGACGAGTTTGCTCGGCTTCTCCCTCCTCGTAGAACTGTATATGTGGGGCTCCAAAGGTGAAATTGGTAGGTAGGATGGCCTCTGAGCCATAGACCAGGAAGAAAGGCGAGAAGCCCGTGGCAGAACTAACTTGGGTCCGTAGACCCCAAATCACATGTGGTAGCTCGGCTAGCCACCGGGAAGCGTAGTTTGAAGCATCATCAAAGATACGATCTTTGAGACCATGAAGAACCATGCCGTTGGCATGTTCTACCTGGCCGTTGCACTGAGGGTGGGCGACCGACGAGTAGTAAACATCAATCATGCTATCCCGGCAAAAATCCCAGAAGGCAGATCCTGTGAAGGCCGACCCGATGTCGGTGATGATTCTGTTGGGCACACCGAAGCGATGTGTTATCTCTTGGATGATTTTCGCCGCTTCCTCTGACGTGACCTTGGGAACAAGTCGGACTTCAGTCCACTTAGTGAATTTGTCGACGGCCACAAGGATGTGCTTGTAGCCGCCAGGAGCGGTTCTGAATGGTCCTATGGAGTCAAGGCCCCACACGGCAAAGGGACATGATGGGGGTATCGTGCACAGGATCTGAGCTTGCAGATGTTGCTGTTTGGCAAAGAACTGGCATCCCTTGCACCTCTTTACGAGGTCTTTGGCATCAGTCATGGCCGTGGGCCAGTAGAAGCCAGATCGATAGGCCTTGCCAACCAAATTGGCAAACGGACCGTGGCAGCCACACTCGCCGCCATGGATCTCAGCTAAGAGCTGAAGACCTTCTGATTGCAAGATGCACTTCATCAAGACACCAGTAGAGGCGGTTTTCTATAGAGGTCGTTGCCGATCACGACGTAGTTAGCACTACGCCGCATGATGCGTTCCCGTTCTGCTTTGTCTTCTGGGACTCGTTGGTCGAGTAGGAAGGCTAGGAAAGGCTCGCGCCAATTGTCCTCTTTTTCTGTCATCAGCACATCTTGGGGAGGTGCTGGAATTTGGTCGGGCTGATTTTGGTCTGGGTTGTTCGGATCCAACAGTTTTATCGACAGCTTGCATAGGTCTTGGATGAACACACCCGCCGGTACTAGTTTAGATAGAACGTCGGCAGCCACGTTATTGTTACGTGGCACATGCTGAAACTTGATCCCCTCGAAGTGGCCTTCGAGCTTCCGGATCTCAGCGCAGTAAGCGCCCATTGTGTCTTTCACACAATCCCACTCCTTGTTGACTTGCTCGATGATGACCTTGGAATCACCATACACTAGTAGTCACTTGATGCCAAGGGACACTGTGATTCGGAGCCCATGGATTAGAGCTTCGAACTCTGCTCCATTGTTGGAGGCCTTGTAGTGTATCTATAGGACATATTTAAGCTGCTCTCCCTGAGGAGAGATGAATAATACACCTGCTCCGACACCCTCGAGGTTAAGGGCACCGTCGAAGTACATAATCCAGTGTTCAGGCCGCTCCTTGGGAGGGGGCATCTGGATTTCTATCCACTCTTATACGAAATCAGCTAGGATTTGCGACTTGATCGCTTGTCTGGGGCAGAATTCGATGTCGAACTCACCCAACTCCACCGACCACTTGACGATGCGGCCGTAAGCGTCGCGCTTGCAGATGATCTCCCCTAATGGGTAGAATGAGGGCACCTTGATCTTGTGAGCTTGGAAGTAGTGCCGCAGGTTTCTCGACATGATCAGGAGTGCATAGAGCAACTTCTGAGGCTGTGAATAACATGTTTTAGCGTCGGTCAGGACCTCGCTCACGTAGTACACAGGTCGCTAAACAGGATAGACCTGCCCTTCTTCTTCTCGTTCAGCGACGAGGACTGTGCTCACCACATTAGTGGTGGTGGAGATGTATAGGAGGAGTGTTTCCTTCGTGATCGGGGGTGCCATGATTGGAGGCATGGTCAGGGACTCCTTGAGAGCCTCGAAAGCCTTTTGTGCGTCTTCATCCCACACGAACTTATCTGCCTTCTTCAATAGCTTGAAGAAAGGCGGGCCTTTTTCGTTGAGCTTGCTGATGAAACGACCTAGAGCTACCATCATTCTAGTTAGTTTCATGACGTCTTTCTTGCAAGATGGTCTGGCCAAGTTGCGAATTGCGTCGATCTTGGTAGGATTTGCTTCGATGCCTCGGTGCCCTACCTTGAAGCCCAGGAGCAACCCAGAGGGGACACCGAAGACACACTTGGTCGGGTTGAGCTTCCACTGATAGGTGCATAGATTGGTGTGAGACATGGGTACCCCTGGGTCCCCACCGACCAGGCTCACGGCCATCCCTGACAAGTGGGTCCGGCCTATCAGAAGACCCGCCGACTTGTTAGTGGGCCCAACCGACCTAGTTGGCGGCCCACACGACCTCCTGAAGACCTTCTAGAAGATTCCTCAGACGACCTTATCCAAAACGACTTCGAGACTTGGCGTGCAAGACAAGACATCGGTGGATTCCGACCAAGCAGATCGACGGATAAGGCAAGGGTTGTAATCAACTAGACTTAGGTCTCCTAGTCGTAACCGACCAGGAGTCTGGGAACCGACCTTGTTCGCTGGCCAATATAAGGTGGGCAGGGCGACCCTTGTACAATCGCGCAATCCTCAAGCAATCTACACCAACAACTGGACGTAGGGTTTTACTCTCCGGAGGCCCGAACCAGTATAAGCTCGCCGTGTTCTCTGTGTTTCGTGTGCTCGTGCGCAACCTTCGAGTTCTTAGCCTTAGATTCCCCCTCGCTGAACAACTAAACCGCCGGGGTTAACCCCCCTGTGGGCTGTCCAGATCTAAACATCTGACAGTTGGCGCGCTAGGTAGGGGAGGAATCCAGGGTTCTTCGTGCAACTCGATGGCTTCGACCAACGGCGTCATCTTCCCGGAGAGCATGGCGGACATCCTCGCCAACCCCGTCGACATCTGCTTTGGCTCCATGCCGGCGGAATCCACTGCTCCAGCCGCTTGCCTCGTCATCGAGAGCAACACGGTCACCTCCAACCAGCAGGCCGGGACAGATCTGCTGGCAGAAACCCACCCACCCACTCCTTGTGACCTGATCGCGGGACTCGATCATGTCGAAGACATGCTCTCTGACACGATCAAGGTCTGTGAGCGTGTCAAATGCCCTCACAGGACCCCTCCATCTTCATCCCACATGCCTCTTGGTCTGCGGAATGCAGCTCACGTAGCGTCTCGCTACATGAAGCGCAAGATCCAGATCGAATCTGGACCTAAGACTCCACATCGTGGGGACCGCAGGGGTCACCTCGACGACCCTTGCCCCGTCCACGAAAACTCTAAACACACGGCTCGCCAGTGCCGTGTGCTCAAGAAGCTTCGCCGACCTCTCACCGCGGCTCATCGCCGCCAGCTCAACTGTGAGCCGTCTCCGGACCGCCTCGCGTTTCAGATCGCTCGTACGACCATCTCCCCGAACTATCCGGGAGAAGTGTTTGAGATCTCAGACCAAGAGGTCCTCGTGGTCTTTGTAGATGTGCCTCCTCAAGATGGAGAGACAGACGAGCAGCGCATAGAGCGTGAGAACGCCAACGCCGCACGGGCCTTACGCCGTCAGCAAGAGTTAGCTGCAGCTACCCCAGGTGCAGGTCAGCCCGCGGCCAACGTCGAGCAGGGTGCCGGCAACCAACCCGCAGGCAACGTCGTCATCAGGGCGCAAGCCCCTGCACCTCAAGCCGCCCCTCAGCAGCAACAGAATCGCAATGAGCCTCGTCGAAACCGCCTACGTGCCAGAGACCTCCTGAGGGACTTTGAGCAAGACGGCCATGAAGTCTACAACTCTCCTCAAGCAAACTTGGGCGCAGCTCTTGCCGCACTGGGTCAGCTTGAAGACACTCCTACAATACACGCCTACAAGCTCACATCCACATCACTACCGCCCAGGTCGAAGAAAGGGGTCCAGGTTACAGCAGATCAGCCGCAAGATCCTACTCCAGGAGTAGGTCGGAGCAACCTCGCCAGTGACGTCGCAGCAACGCTCCCCTTGAGCCCGTAGCTGAAGAAGGAGGAGGCGAAAACGAAGTAGCACAGCCGGTCAATCCCGCTGCCAACGTCGCTGCCAATCAAGCAGCCAACCCAGCTGCCAACGCTGCGGGCAACGCTCCTGGCAATGCCCAAAACAACGCCGCCAATGCGGCTGGCGCCCAACAGCAGAATGCTGCTGCCAACGCAAGGCAGAACGCTGGAGCTCAACCTCCACCAGTACAAGCCAACCACGCTGAGAGCAGTCAACGTCGACGTATACGAGACGAAGTGGAAATAGCACGCCGTGCTAACTACGACCGTGAGAACGGGGTCCCTGATCCCCTTAACGCCAATAATCCTATTCAAGCAACGGAACTTCGGCAGATGCACGACCAAGAGCTCCTACGACGTGCCCAGTACGACCAAGATAATGGTCCTCCAGATGACCTCTACATCATTCCGATGGCCTAGGCCCTGTCAGCCAGTCCTGGAGCAGTCAACAACTTCCCGGCGTTCTCACGTCGTCTCAGGACAATCAGATACCCCAAGGACTTCAAGCCAGCCATTGAGAAATACGACAGTCGCTCCGACCCAAGTATTTGGCTCAAGATGTATAGCATCGCGGCACGCGCCTCCGGAGGCAATGAGGATCACATGGCGGGATACTGTCCCCTCGTGATGGGCAAAGCACCACTCCTGTGGCTCGACAATCTTCCTGCGGAGTGCATCACCTCGTGGGCGACCTTGTCACGGCTCTTCACGACCAACTATCAAGTGACCTACAACCGTCCTGGCAACACACATCACCTCGCTAGAGTGCGGATGAGGCGTGACAGAACTCTCCGAGAGTACACTAACCGCTACTTTGAGAATCACAACACCCTCGCAGGTGTCAAAGATGAAGACGTCATAGCCTACTACAAGAAGGGGGTCACCAACATCAAGCTCTTTGAGAATATCCACGAAGCTGATGCCCACACCATCGCCGACCTCATGGCCTACGTCGACAAGCTTGTCGACACTCAAGATGCGGTGATGCACGACTTCAAGGGAGAAGACCACGACGACGGTGGCAGTAGGTCGCGCAAGCGATCTGGCGAGGTCTATGCGACCGATCCACCCAGACATTCCACCTTCCTTGAAGGTGACTTCAACATGGTCATGGACGACTAATGCCAGTTCCACCGCGACGCCAAGCACACCATGAGGGAGTGCGAACAGCTAAAGCGTGCCTTAGGAGTACCTCCAGAGCCCAAGAAGACCAAGAACGGCAGCAACGATGACTAGAACAGCAGCCGCCGCTACGACAACCGTAACCATCAACCTAATCGACGTGATTACCGGGACCGCCGACCCTACCGTCGCAACGACGACAGGGACCGCCGTGATTACCGCCGCGACTATCGCCGCGATGATCGCCGTGATGACCACTGTGATGATCGGCGTGATGACTACCGCCGCGACGATCGCTGCGAAGACAATCGTAACGACCGATGTGATGAGCGCCGCGACGACCGCCACGACGATCGTCGTCGTCAAGACGACCACAACCGCAACAACAACCACCGCAAGGAGCCTTCCCCGCCACCACCGCCAAAAGGGGGCAACCCTAACGGTGTGTTTCAGACCGCCAACCGGGAGATCAACTTCATCATTGGTGGTCGTCAGGCAACCAAGAGCAACAGACAGATACGATCAAACACAGGGGAGATCGGCCAAGTCAACACAGAAACTCCACAACCTCTGCGTTGGTCAGAGTACCACAGACTTTCTCAAGGAAAGACCATTGGGTCCACATACCTGACCCCGGGACCTACCCGCTGGTCGTCAACCCCATAGTGGACGGCGCGTTCCTACCTAAGACCCTCGTCGACGGGGGCAGTAGCCTGAACATCATTTTCATAGAGACGCTGAGAAAGATGGACTTCGACTTCAACAAGATGACCGCTTGTGACGAACCCTTCTACAGGGTTGTGCCCAGCAAGGCTGCATACCCAATAGGTAGTGTATGCTTGCCGGTCACCTTCGGCACAAAGGAAAACTTCCGCACAGAGTACCTAACGTTCGAGGTCGTGGACTTCCGCTCCTCCTACCATGCCATCCTTGGTCGACCTATGTTGGCCAAGTTCATGGCCATACCCCATCACACCTACCTCATCATGAAGATGCCAGCACCAAACAGGATCCTTTCCGTCCTTTGCGACATCATGGTCTCCTACAACTGCGAGAGCACCACCGTCGAACTCGCCAAGGATTCTACCTACAAAGCTGCAGCTACGGTCATGGTCGCTCAGGCCGCCAAGATCGACCAAACAACTCTGGAGGTGCCAGAACAGAAGCGCACGGCTACTGCCTTGGACCCAAGTCCTGCTGTGAAGAAAGTTTGCCTCGGCCTGCCCGACGCATCCAAGGAAGTCACCATCGGGGCCAACCTCGATCCCAAATAGGAACTCGCACTCACCAGTTTCCTCAGGGACAACGCCGACATCTTCGCATGGAGTCCATCCGACATGCCTGGTGTCCCTAGGGAGCTGGCTGAGCATGCCCTTGAAGTAAGCAAGACCGCTCGACCTATCAAGCAAAAGCTCCGGCGATTTGCGAAAGATAGAAAGCAAGCTATAGAAGTAGAAGTTTGCAAGCTCTTAGCTGCAGGATTCATCCGTGAATGTAAACACCCGGTTTGACTCGCAAACCCGGTCCTTGTACCCAAGAAGACTGGAGGATTAAGGATGTGTATCGACTACACCGACCTCAACAAGCACTGCCCAAAAGATCCCTTCCCTCTTCCTCGCATCGACCAGGTCGTGGACTCCACGGCTGGTAGCGTTCTACTGTGCTTCCTCGACTGCTACTCAGGTTATCACCAGATAGCCTTGAATCCCGACGACGAAGACAAAACGGCGTTCATAACGCCCAATGGCATCTACTGCTACAAGGTCATGACCTTTGGCCTCAAAAACGCTGGAGCAACATACCAGAAGGCGATACAGAAGTGCCTGAAGTCGCAGATCGGGAAGAACGTAGAAGCTTATGTCGACGACGTGGTCGTCAAGACCACCGAGGAAGATCAGCTCATTGTCGACCTCGTCGAGGCCTTCTCCAACCGATGCGAGTACCAGTGGAAGCTCAACCTGACAAAATGCGTCTTCGGTGTCCCCTCCGGATTGCTCCTGGGCTTCATGGTCAGGCATCGAGGCATCGAAGCAAACCCCATGAAGGTCGACGCAATACGCAACATGGCCAAGCCATCTTGCAAGAAAGACATCATGAAGCTCACAGGTATGATGGCGGCTCTAGGTCGTTTCATCAGCAAGCTCGGCGAGAAAGGTCTGCCTTTCTTCAAGCTATTGAAGAAGGCAGATAAGTTCGTATGGGATGAAGAAGCTCAGAAGGCTTTCGAGGCTCTCAAAGAGTCCTTGACCACGCCTCTAGTCATGACGCCACCATACCAGGAGAAACCCTCCTACTCTACATCTCTGCCACCACTCATGTGGTCCGCACAGTCCTCGTTGCAGAACGAGAAGAAGAAGGGCAGGCCTATCCTGTTCAACGACCTGTGTACTACGTAAGCGAGGTTCTTGCTGACGCTAAGACACATTATTCACAGCCTCAGAAGTTGCTCTATGCACTCCTGATCACGTCGAGAAAGCTGCGCCACTACTTCCAAGCTCACAAGATCACGGTGCCATCATCGTTTCCGCTGGGAGAGATCATCCGCAACCGCGATGCTAACGGCCGTATCGTCAAGTGGTCGGTAGAGGTTGGAGAGTTCGACATCGAGTTCTGCCCCAGGCAGGCATTCAAGTCCCAGATTCTAGCTGATTTTGTATCAGAATGGACAGAGATCCAGATGCCCCCTCCCAAGAAGCGGCCTGAACACTGGATAATGTACTTCGACGGTGCCCTCAACCTCAAAGGTGCGGGAGTGGGAGTGCTATTCATCTCTCCTCAGGGAGAGCAGCTCAAGTACGTCCTGCAGATACACTACAAGGCCTCCAACAATGGAGCAGAATAAGATGCTCTAATTCACGGGCTCCGTATAGCAGTGTCCCTTGGCATCAAGCGGCTACTAGCGTACGGCGACTCCAAGGTCGTCATTGAGCAAGTCAACACGGAGTGGGATTGTGTCAAAGACACAATGGATGCTTACTGTGCTGAGATCCGCAAGCTCGAAGGCCACTTCGAGGGAATCGAGTTTTAGCACGTGCCGCGCAACAACAATGTGGCAGCCGACGTACTATCTAAACTAGGCTCCCGGCGAGCTCTAGTCCCGACGGGTGTGTTCGTCGAAGAACTACGCAAGCCGTCAATCAAGCTGTTGGACCCGGACAATCCAGACCAAGTACAGCCCGACCCAACTCCAGCACCTCCCCGCGACGTGCTAATGACAGATAAAGAGGACGATTGGCGCGAGCCTTTCCTAGCCTTCCTACTCGACCAACGAGTCCCAGAAGACAAGGCTAAACGAGAGCGTATCACACGACGAAGTGCTAAGTATGTCGTGATTGGTAATGACCTATACAAGAAAGCCGCCTCTACTGGCGTCTTGATGAAGTGCATCTTGCGATCAGAAGGTCTCCAGCTGTTAGCTGAGATTCATAGCGGCGAGTGTGGCTGCCACGCGGCATCTGCCAATCTGGTCGGCAAGGCGTATCGATCCGGCTTCTACTGGCCCACGACCATGTCTGACGCTAAAGACCTCGTCAAGAGGTGTAAAGGATGCCAGTTCTTTGCCAAATAGCAGCACCTGCCAGCTCAGGCCCTGCGCACAATTCCCCCATCTTGGCCCTTCGCCATGTGGGGCCTCGACTCTGTGGGTCCGTTCCGAACTGCCCCAGGCGGCTACAGGTATATCCTTGTGGCCGTCGACAAATTCACCAAGTGGATTGAAGTCCGACCTGTCGCAAAAGTCACGTCGGAAGAAGCGGCCAAATTCATGCAAGACATAACACATCGCTTCGGTGTGCCCAATAGGATCATCACCAATCTAGTGTCAGCCTTCACAGGGTCTACCTTTCGGGATTTCTATCAAGACAACATGATCGACGTCTACTACTCATCAGTCGCCCACCCTAGGTGCAACGGCGAGGTCGAACGTGCCAATGGCATGGTTCTTGAAGCTCTTAAAGATCGCATCTTTGATGACGCTTCAAACTACGCTACCCGGTGGTTAGCTGAGCTACCACACGTAATCTAGGGTCTAAGGACCCAAGTCAGTTCTGCTATGGGCTTCTCGCCCTTCTTCCTGGTCTACGGCTCCGAGGCCATCCTGCCCACCGACGTCACCTTCGGAGCACCACGCATACAGTTCTACGAGGAGGGAGAAGCCAAGCAGACTCGTCGTGTCGACCTCGACAGCCTCGAGGAGCAGAAAATAGCTGCTGCTATGAGGCAAGCTCGTCACGACCAGCAACTCCATCGGTACCATGATCGCAACGTCAAGGAGACCTCCTTCAACGTTGGCGACCTAGTCCTAAGGCGCATCTAGAAGACCGACAGCATGCAAGCTCTCTGCCCCTTGGGAAGGACCCTTCATCGTCACCGAAGTCATCAGCCCATCTACATATCGCCTCCAGTGGGGCGACGGGCAAGGCGTACCCAACCCTTGGAATGTGGAGCACCTATGACGGTTCTACTCGTAAAATAGTTTTTGTTACAACTATGTATTCCTCATCTTTGTACTTTTTCCAGTTTAATAAATATTAGTTCTAGCAGTCATCTGCTGTGTCTCGAGCCCTACCCTCTCCTCCTTCATGTCATAAACCCTCCCCCTCGACATGCTCGGGAGCTTGGCCAAAGTCAATACAAAGGTCGAAAGACCCGGGGGTTAAATTTCCTGTTCCTCCCCCTTGACATGCTCGGGGGCTTGGCTCAAGCCAACATAAGGGTCAATTCGACCTGAGGATGTCGTCCCTCATGACTACCTACTTTGTGTTGTTGCGAGCCTGCTTGGTCGTAAAGGTTGCAAAACCTGAGTCCTAGACTCCCTCCCGCGCACCGATCACACGTAAGCCTCCCCGCTGAGCTGTGGTGGTCGGTAAGCCAGCCTCTCCGTGAGTAGTGGTTAGCGGAGTATGATAAAGACAAATCGCTTCAAGGCTACCAAGTTCGCGCAAACACAAAACAAGTACATCATGTAGGCCAAAAGAAGGTTATGAAGCAATGTTTTACATGACTGGAGGAGGGAGGGGGTACAGCTCTAAGACTACGACTACTCCTCCCCGTCGTCGCCCTCATAGTCAATGGCGTCCATCACCGCCATAGCGGCTTCACGAACTTCAAGCTCGACGACCTTGGGATCTTTCGTCGTGTCTGGGCCTTCTCCGACCTTGACCATGTCAATGTCGGGATAGTGAGACTTCACCCAGACCAATGCCTCCGTAGCCGCCGCCAAGCTCGTTGCCTTCAAGAGGTCGAGCAGCTTCTCGGGCGCAGCCAGAAGATGGTCGATAGCAGGCTTGGGCTCTTCCCCCTCGACCTGTGACGCCAATATGTCCATTGCAAAATGGGCAGCATTCTTTAGGTCCTTAAGCTCCACCTCTTGCCCTGCAATGATCACCTGGTCATTCTGCAGCGCCTTCAAAGCTACCTCAAGACTGACCTCAAGGTCCCTTCGAGCCTGTTTCTCATAAGCCAGCTTTTGAGATACAGCGTACTCACTGTCTATGGTCTCCTTCATCACCCACTTCAGCTCTTCAGCACTAGCTTCGGCCTCCCGGAGGTTCACCTCCAAGCTTCGAACTTTCTCCTTTGTATTCTTTAGCTCGTTTTTGAGGTCATCCTCTAGCCTGTGGAAATCTACAATACACAAAAATTCTAAGGTCCAGCCCTCAGCAATAGAAGTCAATGATGGACAAAGTTGCAAGAAGGTCGATCTTACCAATGTTCGCGGCGTTGAACTGCGAGTTGGCCTCTCGGGTCTTCCGCTTTTCCTCGGCAAGCTCGTCCTCGAGCTTTTTCTTGTCCGCCGCCGCCGTCTCACGGACCTGCTTGAGCTCCTGCTCAAGCTCAACCACCCGCAGCTGTACAGCTGTAGCACCCCTAAGCTGGTCGGCCCTACCCTTGGCACGGTCAGCCAGCGACTGTTTTGCAAAAGTAAAGCAGGTCGTCAGCTACATCCAGAAGGCAAGTCATTTATCCAACTCAACGACATCAACTCACCGTGAGCGATTGGTTGAGAGTCAAGATCGCGCTACGGACCACCCTCATATCCTCGTCATCGTCAAAGATATCCTCCTGCTAGGGAGTGCCAGTCCAGTCAATGTCTTCACGCTGCAAATTCGGCCCCGTTGACGTCGAACCCGGTGCTTGCACGTCGGTTGTTTCTAGGTTCCCCTGCGGCGGCTCGATCTGCATCAGGTTTGCAGTTGGTCCCTGAGCCGATGTGCTGGGCACCGAGTTGATGGGGTCCGCGTTGATAATAGGCGGAGAAGACGAAGCCCCGACGTCGACCGAAGCCTGAGTCCCGACCTCATGGTCGGATGACCTTGTCCGTGAAGGTGAATCTTGAGCACCCAAGGTGCTCTGGGGTTGGACATCTGACCTACAGGAATCCTCGTCAACACAATACGAGAACCAATAAAAAATTAGCAAATGAATCAACCTCAGTGCCACGATCTCACCTCACAGTGGTCGGGGCACGCAACTTCGGCCTGAAGGGCCGTACCCGTATCTTCACAGGCATCCTTGCCTGCGCACCAGTGGCAGCCCGCTGCGCCTCCCTCATCTGACGGAGGTCGTCCTCGGTTGTCTTCTGCTCTAACTCCCGCTGCCTCTTGGCCGCGGGACTAAGCGACCTCCTCGCCGTACGATCTTCAACAACCGGCGGATCATCGGTAGCTTCATCCTCATCATCTTCGACCTCCTTGGTCAAAGGTGTAGGAATTGTCGGCGTCTGGATCGCCGGAGGAGGGCTCGCCGTCCTCTTCCTTTTCTTCTTGTCAGCCTCGAGCTTGGCGGTCTTCGCCGTCTCGGCCTTGGCAGCAGCCCTCGAGGTCGGCTGCTTTGCCGTTGCTGCCCTTGTCCTACGCCTGGGCTTTGTGCCACTGCTTACCTCTGGGCGGTTTGCCATGTCGCCACCTCCCTCATCGTCGCTATCTTCATCGGCCTCAACCGACGAGTCTGATTGATAATTCTCCAGCAGTGTGGCTGCCGGAGGCTGGTAGTCCTCCGACCTTAACTTCCGGCGTGGCTCTTCACCGGCTGGCAAAGGTGCAGGGCACCAAAATTGCATCTCCCGAGCCTGTAAACATAAGTAACAAGATATAAGAGGTCTTCCTCCAGTCACATGAAACAAAGAAATAGGTCGCCACGACCTCGTTGTCCCAAGAACTTACAGGATCAGCAGGTCGGGAGAGAGAATAAGCCTTCGGGCACTTCTTGTTCTGGATACGCCCGGAGTACATCTGTGTCACCCTGGCCGTCATCTCCCCTTGGGAGACCTTGCGGTTAACTTCACGAGCAGGGTCCGTCTGACCCCAATACTCATACGCCGGATGAACCTGATCCTTGATCGGCTGAATCATACGATGACAAAAAGACATCGCTACGGCACCTCCTGTCAGGCCTTTCTTCTTGAGGTCGCCCACCAAGGTCAGCAGCTCCTTGATGTCATCCATCTCACGGGAGGTGAGTTGCAGGTCCCACTCGTTTATCTTCACAGGCTTGTGCCCGGTGCGCTTCGGGAGCGTCGGCTTCTGGTCGGCAATGTAGAACCACTCCGACCTCCACCCTGCGGTATTGTCCAGCAGATCCATATCTAACCATGCTGCCTTGAGACCTGATCTCAGACAGAACATCACTGCTCCTACCACATCGGTACGCTTGCCGGTGAACTTGACGTTGAAGAAATACCGCCACAACACACAGTGTGATGGGATTCCGAGGAATGCCTCACACATGTGAATGAACGACGAAACCACAGTAATAGAATTAGGGATGAGGTGTACCAACTCCAGCTTGTAGTAGTACATAAGACCTCAGAAGAAGTCGCCGACGGGCACGCTGAACCCGCGCTCGAAGAAGGAAGCGAAGACGACCGGTTCCTTGTCGTCCTCCGTCGTGAACCTCTGGCCGGTGGGCGCTTTCCACTCCAGCTCCGCATTGGGCCTCAGGAGCCCGCGATCTACCAGACCCTGGATCTTCTGCTCAGTCATTGTCGAAGAATCCCACACCATCTCCGGGGACGGGATCATGGGAGCCGCGGACGCCATTTCTTGCGCTCTGATGGATTTGGATCTAAAGTTCACTAGGGTTTTGATGCGCATGCGAAGTCGAGCGGCGCGTATATGGCAGAGCTGGTGCGCGGTCTACAACAGACGGCAGCGAACTGAGGACTCTAGGGCGGAGGCAGGCTGCGAAGCGTGCGGCGGCTAAGGGTGTGGAGATTCCGGCGGAGATGGTGAGAGGAGGAAGACAATGGAAAGGGACGGTCAACGCTGGTCCCCGCCGATCTACTTATAAGGGCCCCACCAGGTGCGCCTGCTGTGGATCCTTCCGCTGCAAGGAGCTTGCCCTAACGGCTATGTGCCGCTAATTTCGCGAGACGATCTCGCCGGATTTCACACCAACAGATAGTCTGGTGATCTATACCCTGAGTTTAGGTCGTGAGAACAAATAAAATGTTAGGTTGTCCTGACGGAACATTCGATCTCCATAAGGTCGATAAGCCCCCAAATTCCATCACCATAGGTCATTGATGAATAATTTCTTCAAAACGACCATTACATGACAGAAGAGAGTGAACATTACACGGGAACTTCGAAGGTACACAAGTCGCCTGCGACCTTATTGGATCCAGAACCCGTCACAAAAATAAAAACGTACTTGAAGACCTGATCTACCTAGAGCAATCCTTGAGGTGTACTCTGCTATAGCCGAGCACGTCGCAAGAATTCTTCTAGCCTGAGGACCTCGATGGTGGCCTTGCAGTGAACAACTGCACGACGCTGCACATAGCAGGGCACGCTCGGTGCCGGACTATGGAATGCAGACACGAGCTTGGTCTTCGGCGTGGACCGCAAGCCTTCGACGAGCATCACATGCTCCCCAAAGACTTACAGCTTCACCTCGGGTCTCTACAGCATCAATTCCTCGCTGAGGCACGATACAAAGAGTGGGTGTGCTGTCTACATTTCGCAAGAGTTCTTCTAGATCCAAGCCTCTACAAAAACAGCATCCTACAATCTGGTGGGCGGACACATGCCCATGGCATGGCCTCAATACTGCCCTGCAGCTTCATAGCTCAACAATGCTCGGTGCTTGCCTCCTTCAGCCTTACAGTGCTATTTATAGCCAGAGCCGGGCCTCGAACAGCCGGCGAAGTGATGACACTGTTCCCACGTGGTCCAGAGGGCCTGCAGACATGTGCATGATTAAAGGCGACATGTTTACCCTGCCTCACGATGTCTTTGTCACTAGTGCATCAACGATGCCTGAGCCCCCCGCTGCATCACATGGCTACAGTACACCCCTTGTTTCGTGGGCAGTTTATCATTTTCTGGGTGGCAAGAGAATCTCCGACCACTGTTGACCCGTGACCCAGCAGTCTACAGAAGTAAACAAGCCTGACCTTGTGTCAGAGGGCCCTGCGCCTCATTGCTACACCTATGGATAACGACGATGATCAAACGCAGCATTTACGGTTTTACGTCTTCATTGCACCCGCTAGGCTCTGCGTCCTGGTGCACCCGCTACGGCTCTGCATGTAAACGGACCTATTCCAATCATCCTATATTTTTGTTCCCTGAGCAGAATGGTCGTAGGTTCGATTGAAGACCTTCCGGGGTAGGCGTGCCTCACTGCTCTGCCAGATCCGTCTGGGCGCCTAGAGATCAGAAACTTCACGACTACAATTACGTCGGGCCCCCGTGGTCGGTGTGCTTATTGCTGAGGTCGTCAATACCTTGGCGTCTTGGCTCTACCAGATGATCTGCAGCCATGTTGGTCGTCTGGGCACCAAAACGACCTCCTTGAGGTCGGCGTGCCTTAATACCTATGTCTTCCAATACCTCGGTATGCCTTCTGCTCTGCCAACCTAGTTGGGCACCTTGAATGCGTGATCTTCCGAGGTCCGTGTGCTCTTGAAGCCCTGCCAGCCTGCTCTGAACACCCAAGATTTTACGTTGGGAATGGAGGCCTCCCTGTGGGGTGCGCACCTAATGGTCCTGCCAAGTATTTTCGGATGCTTGGGCTTTTTTGATTTGAGACCTTCTTAAGGTCAACATTCCTCGGGTGGCTCTGCCAGACTCTTTGCAGCTAGGCAAGATATCTGGGTGTCTCTACACTCCACTAGATCAAGATCTACATATTTTCATAGCTTCATCAGCAACGGCTCTGGATATCACAACTTTAGCTGCAATACAATCAACGACCTCTTCATGCGCCTTTCAAGATCCTGCTGGGTATCCTCAGATACTGGACATTATTGATTTCAGACCTCTTTGAGATCGGCACGCCTACAAGGCCTCCTTGAGGTCGGCTCTGCCAGACTCCTTGCAGCCATGCTCGGAGATCTGGGTGTCTCTACACTTCATTCGATCAAGACCATGACGCAGTTTTCTTCTCTTCTTTGAGCATCAAACCAGCCATGTTGTCTGCTTCAATGCTCGGGGACTACTCTACGAGAGCGTCTTCGACGCCCTCTTGTTTTCTTCGTCGTACCGACCTGTTGGGAAACCTGTTTCTCATCACGTCGATACTTGACCTACCTTTTCTTCTCTTCTCTTTATTTTTTGGATCATCATACCGGCCATCCTGCCCGCCACGATGCTCGGATATTACTCTATGAGTGCATCCTTGATGCCCTCTGAAATTTTTTCGTCGTCGTTCCGATCTATTGGAAGCCAGCTTCCTATAGGTCGTCACTCGACCTCTCTTCGTTCAGCAAGACCATAACAGGTCGGCTGCTAGGCTGATTTTGTTTTTTCTTTTGTACCGACGTGCAAGCTATTCGACCTGTCGATAGCTCTACGACTTCGTTATGACCTTTCTAAGGTCGCTGCGCCTACACCTCACTCGGGGGCTTGTGAGACATGGGTACCCCTGGGTCCCCACCGACCAGGCTCACGGCCGTCCCCGACAAGTGGGTCCGGCCTATCAGAAGACCCGCCAACCTGTCAGTGGGCCCAACCGACCTAGTTGGCGGCCCACACGACCTCCTGAAGACCTTCTAGAAGATTCCTCAGACGACCTTATCCAAAACGACTTCGAGACTTGGCATGCAAGACAAGACATCAGTGGATTCCGACCAAGCAGATCGACGGATATGGCAAGTGTTGTAATCAACTAGACTTAGGTCTCCTGGTTGTAACTGGGAACCGACCTTGTTCGCCGGCCAATATAAGGCAGGCAGGGCGACCCTTGTACAACCGCGCAATCCTCAAGCAATCTACACCAGCAACTGGACGTAGGGTTTTACTCTCCGAAGGCCCGAACCAGTATAAATTCGCCGTGTTCTCTGTGTTCCGTGTGCTCGTGCGCAACCTTCGAGTTCTTAGCCTTAGATTCCCCCTCATCGAACAACTAAACCACCGGGGTTAACCTCCCTATGGGCTGTCCAGATCTAAACATCTGACAATTGGTGAAAGTTTCGGTGAGGTCGTTGTCTCGTTGATGAGCTGATCTCCTTCGGTGGTCTTGACGACCACATCATCGACGTAGGCTTCCACGTTCTTCCCGATCTAAGACTTCAGGCAGTTCTGTATTGCCTTTTGGTACGTAGCTCCAGCGTTTTTCAGGCCAAAGGTCATGACCTTATAGCAGTAGATTCCGTTGGGCGTTATGAATGTTGTCTTGTCTTAATCGTCGGGATTCAGAGCTATCTGATGATACCCTGAGTAGCAGTCGAGGAAGCATAGAAGGACGCTACCAGCCATGGAGTCCACGACTTGGTCGATGCGAGGAAGAGGGAAGGGATCTTTCAGGCAGTGCTTGTTAAGGTCGGTGTAATCGATACACATCCTTAATCCTCCAGTTTTCTTGGGTACAAGGACCGGGTTTGCGAGCCAAACTGGGTGTTTACATTCTCGGATGAATCCTGCAGCTAAGAGCTTACAGACTTCTACTTCTATGGTCTGCTTTCTATCTTTCGCAAATCACCGGAGCTTTTGCTTGATAGGTCTTGCTGTCTTGCTTACTTCAAGGGCATGCTTAGCCAGCTCCCTGGGGACACCGGGCATATCGGATGGGCTCCATGTGAAGATGTCGGCGTTGTCCTGGAGGAAACTGGTGTGCGCGAGTTCCTATTTGGGGTTGAGGTCGGCCCCGATGGTGACTTCCTTGGTTGCGTCAGGCAGGCCGAGGCAAACTTTCTTCACTGCGGGACTTGCGTCCAAGGTAGTAGCTGTGCGCTTCTATTCTGACACCTCCAGAGTAGTTTGGTCGATCTTGGCAGCCTGAGCGACCATGACCGTTGCTGCGGCCTTGCACGCAGACACCTTAGCGAGGTCGACGGTATCGCTCTCACATTTGTAGGAGACGAGGATGTCACCGTAGACGGAAAGGATCCCATTTGGTGCTGGCATTTTCATGACGAGGTAGGTGTGGTGCGGGATGGCCATAAACATGGCCAACATAGGTCGACCAAGGATGGCGTGGTAGGAGGAGCGGAAGTCCGCGACATCGAACGTCAAGTACTCCGTGCGGAAGTTGTCATCTTTGCCGAACGTGACCGGGAGGCATACACGACCTATGGGGTATGTAGCCTTGCCGGGCACGACCCCGTAGAAGGGTTCGTCACAAGCAGTCATCTTGGAGAAGTCGAAGTCCATCTTCTTTAGTGTTTCGGCGAAGATGATGTTTAGGCTACTGCCCCCGTCGATGAGGGTCCTAGGTAGGAAGGCACCGTCCACTATAGGGTTGACGACCAGCGGGTAGGTCCCGGGGTCGGGTATGTGCACCCAGTGGTCTTTCCTGGAGAAAGTGATGGGGAACTCCGACCACCGTAGAGATTGTGGAGTTTTAGTGTTGACTTGGTCGATCTCCCTTGCATTCCATCGCTGCTGTCTATTGCTCCTGGCTGCTTGGCGGCCACCGACGATGAAGTTGATCTGCTTGTTGGTGTTTTGGAATATGCCATTGGTGTTGCCTGCTTTAGGCGGAGGTGGAGGAGAATGCTCCTTCCGACGGTTGTCGTCGTTGTTGTGGTCGTCGTAGTGACAATAGTTAGGTCGCTCTTCGCGGCGATCGTCACGCCGGTCGTCGCGGCGGTCATTGCGGCGGTAGTCGTCGCGGCGATCATCACGTCTATCATCGCGGTGGTAGTCGCGGTGATAATCGCGGCGATCCCTGTCGTCGTTGCGACGGTAAGGTTGCCGGTCACGGTAGTCACGTCGATCAGGTCGACGGTTGCGGTTGTCGTAGCGGCGGCCGTTTTTCTGGTCGTCGTTATTGCCGCTTTTGGTCTTCTTTGGCTCTAGGGGTACACCTAGGGCGCGCTTCAGTTGCTCACACTCCCTCATAGTATGCTTGGCGTCGCGATGGAACTGGCACTGGTCGTCCAGTGTGCAGTTGAAGTCACCTTCAAGAAAGGTGGAGGATCTTGGTGGATCGGTTGCGTAGACCTCTCCAGATCGCTTGCGCGACCTGCCGCCGCCATTATTGTCTGTGTGGTCGTCTCCTTTGAAGTCGTGTACCACCGCGTCTTGGGTGTCGACAAGCTTGTCGACGTAAGCCATGAGGTCGGCAATAGAGTCAGCGTCGGCTTCATGGATCTTCTCGAAGAGCTTGAGGTTAGTTACCCCCTTCTTGTAGTAGGCTATGACGTCTTCATCCTTGACACCAGTGAGGGTGCTGCGGTTCTCGAAGAAGTGCTTGGATCCGCGGGCCCACTCTGGCCCATCTGAGCCCAGCACCTCTGCGTGCTCAGGCCGGGCACGGCCAGAGTCCGGGGCGTCACCGCCGCCCCTCGGCGTGCGTGCCACACCAGGGCTCTCACCCGTGCGCCTATAAAGGCCGCCGCTTAGCCCGTGTGCCCCTGCCGCTGCCTCCGTCTCGCGCCGTCCTGCCCCTACGCAAGCAGCGCCGCCGCTCAAGCCGCTTCGCCGTCCGAGCCGAGTGCGCCACCGGCCGCCGCTCGAACTCTCGCCTCCGTTGCTGCCGAGCCACACCGCCAACTCCTGGAGCTTCTCCATGCGGAGCCGCACACCCGCCGCACCTTCCCGACACCGGGAGCAACCGGAGCGCCGGCACCAATGGAGATCGAGCCTGCCGCCCAAGCTCCGCCCGCCGTCGGATTCCGGCCGCATCCCTGCATCCCTGCCGCCGGTGAGCACCTCCCCGGGACCTCCTTGTCTTTCTCTCTCCGTTTAGCAATTGGAACGGACTAGGCCTCTGTTCGTCCGTGGCCTGAGATACTACCCAAAGCAAGAAGAAGGCCGGTCGTTTTGCAGATAGACCCTTGTCTTTTCTAATAATCTTTAGATTGGTTTATGTGTGTTGCAACTCTCCAACCGAGCCCTTTTCTAGATCTAACCCGAGCTTTAGATCTATTCGCGAGCATTGTTTCATGTGTCTTGGGAATATTCTCTGTTAGCCCCTGAAATCTTTGGTTATCACATCTAGGTCCTTTCATCTTGTTTTATCTCGTAGTTTCTTTGTTTTACCTCCGTTCCTAATGTTTTCGGTGTCCAAACGATTGTCTTGTAGTGTAGATTAGTTTTTCGCCCCTGATTTGTTCTGTTGTTACTGTTTGGTGATTATTTCTTATTTATTCTTGTTGTATGCTTGTATGTGGTTGATATGGTGTGTAGAGAGCGAGACGTTCAAAGGATTTGAAGATCAAGAAGTGCAAGAGTTTGAGCAGCAGCAGAGTCTTGTTGAAGGCAAGTCTCCCTTGATGCATACCCGTTTATCCTATATAACATGGATTTAATTGACCGTATTTAGTTTATTGCTTGAATTAACTTTGACGGGTTCCTATTAAGGATCATGCCTAGTACTTTTTGACCTTTGCCTTATAACCGAGTTATTAAATTAATCTTGATGGTAGTTATCGCTTAGTATGCTTAACTGGGATGGTGTTAATCAACTTGGATATCTTTTATGCTCTATGTTGCTTTATGTTAATTTTAATTGCAAGACCACCTTTGATATGTTAATTGGAACATGGAGAACCACCCAGGAAAACAGTACAACCACAAGAACTAAACGGGCAATGATCTTGGCCAAGTAATTAGGAACTTTAGCTTGGGGTGATCTTACCTAATAAGGACAAGGGATCGACGGTACTGTGGGGTATGGACCCGCCCTAGCGTGGAGTTGGGTTGGTTCCTTTATGGCGGGGTATTGACCTACTAGGGGGCTTTATACCTTACTAACTGATCCGGACCTTGTGGGTCACAACTTGCTGGGGAACCTTTGTAAAGGCCTTGTAGCGTCCCTATGCAGCCACACCTCGGTAGTGTGGTATGGTGCCTACGAAGCACCGCATGGTTGGGTTCAAAGTTCTTCAGAGCTTTTACGGCGCTTGTGGTGAAAATGTACAACCTCTGCAGAGTGTAAAACTAACCGGTTAGCCGTGCTCACGGTCAAGAGGGGCCTAGACCCTCACATGACTAAGTTATGGAATATGATATTAAATCGATGCTTTATCTTTATTTATGATGTTCATGCTTAATATTAAATGTGGGTTGGTACAAGCTTATACTTTCTAGTAATTATGTTGCTAATAAAACTTGACCAACTAAAATGCTAATTTGCTTGAACCTTAGCCATCCACCCAATGGCCTTGCATGTTATATGTTGAATTCCGCTTGCTGAGTACGGCACGTACTCACGCTTTTCTATTTATTGCATCAACAACACTCGGACTGCTGCTCAGAATGGGAGAGATTTGAAGACTATCCCGGAGATTTCTAGGAGTTTTAGGAGTACGTGTCTTCAGTCAGCTGCCTGTGGAGGCGTCTCTATCCGTTGCGAGAACTCATTATTTATGTTTGTTTAAGACTTTTGGTCATGTAATAACTTTAAATTCATGTGGCACTGATTTTGGTATTCACTGATTCATTACGTGTGTGTAACTTGATCCTGGCGCACATGTAATCTATGTATTCGGTTTTGCCTTTAAAACTAGGTGTGACACCCGTCAGGGACAATGCGCCTAGGGTTGTTCTAAGATCGGCAGGCCACTTAGAACGCCCTAAATCGCCGTAGAGACGAAGAAGGAAGCAAAGGGGTTGGAAAAGTAGGGTTTGGAGATAAAAAGTAAGATAATTGTTGTTCGATTGGGTGATAGACCTCAATTAGCCATGGGCCCTTTATATTTATAGGGTGGGGAGGTTTTGCCCCGCAAGGAAATCCTTTACAACTCGAATTCTGTTAAGGCTTCTCAATTTTGTTCGGACTCAGGGAGACACGGTCTAACCGTCCCTGTGTGGCGGTTAGACCGCATGGCCTATTGCCAGACAGGCTACAGGGTACCTCGGTCAGACCGCCCATGAAACCCAGTCTGACCGGCCTAACCAGCCTGATCTGGCTTACGTGCCATTTTTGCATGTCAACAGTGGCAGCTTGCGGAGACGGTGGCACGGAGACGATGGAGGGTGCAGATGGAGTAAAGGCTTGCCGTGGCTGTCGCTCGAGCAGACCATGGTGAGCACGGGGTGGAGAGCCCTGGTGTGCGAGCTTCGCACGCAGCCATTACACTGTTGTTGATTGTTTTCCGTTGTCGGTGTCATGAGCACGGAGGAGTGTCTAGTGTTGTGTTCGTGCCCAAGCTAGAAGAGGAGAGAGGTGGCAAGTGCATGCATGCACGAACATGTGACGAACAAAATTAGCAAGTTGATGGTTTAGGGAGATAACAAAAGGTTTAAGAGAAGTTCTTGACACTGATTTGGAAGGACAAGGATTAAATAGAGATTAGACCTGTGGAGGAATTATAGATATATAGATAGGAATTGAGCTCAAATGACGAAAGATTTTGAAATCATTTTTAGCGAGGATTTAAGAGGTGATTTAATTGGAGAACTTTTCTGGGCGTTACACTCGGGCCTTCTTCTTGCCATAGCCATCCTTCTTCCTCGATCTCCGCTTGTCCTTGTTCTTGTACTTGTGTTCACGCCACGAACGGTGCTTGTTCTCGATCTTCGGCCGATGCTTGTAGTTGTTCCTAGCCTCCATTTCCTACAGACAGTCGGCGACGAAGTGTCCCTGCTTGCCGCACCTGAAGCATGTTCGTGAGTTCCTCCTTGAGTTCACCCGGTTGTCGTGCATCCTCTCAAATCGTCGTGTCAGCAGCGCCAACTCGTCCTCTCCAAGCACGTCGAACTCCTCATCTGGCAAAGACATCAAGGAAGATAGAGAGTACATCCTGGATGATGGGTTAGCGTTAATCCTAGCACCCAAGCCGGAGACCAGAGCAAGCCAATGCGAGTCAGTCGGGCTCTCAATCTTGGCTGTCACCCCATGGTCCACCTCAGCTGACTTGAGCTTAGAGAACAGCTCATCCACCGTAAGGGTCTCATATGTGCCCAACTCCAAGATAGCCTCAACCTTTGCGCTCCACACTGTACGATCCAGCGAGTGTAAGAGCTTCACAGCTCTATCATGATCATCGTATGGGAGCATGGTCACATTGGCTCTCATGTTGTTAACAATCACCATGAAACGCTGGAACATCGTGTCTATGGACTCGCCGTGGAGATGAATGAAGTTCTCGTACTCTCTCTGTGAGACATGGGTACCCCTGGGTCCCCACCGACCAGGCTCACGGCCGTCCCCGACAAGTGGGTCCGGCCTACCAGAAGACTAGCCGACCTGACAGTAGGCCCAACAGACCTAGTTGGCGGCCCACACGACCTCCTGAAGACCTTCCAGAAGATTCCCCGATGACCTTATCCAGGGCAACTACAAGACTTGGCGTGCAAGACAAGATAGCGGTGGATTCCGATAAGCAGATCGACGTATATGGCAAGTGTTGTAAACAACTAGACTTAGGTCTCCTAGTCGTAACTGACCAGGAGTCTGGGCGCTGACCTTGTCCGCTGGCCAATATAAGGCGGGCAGGGCGAGCATTTGTACAATCACGCAATCCTCAAGCAATCTACACCGACAACTAGATGTAGGGTTTTACTCTCCGGAGGCCAGAACCAGTATAAACTCGTAGTGTTCTCTGTTCCGTGTGCTCGTGCGCAACCTTCGAGTTCTTAGCCCTAGATTCCACCCCGCCTAACAAATAAACCACTGGGGTTAACCCCCCTGTGGGCTGTCAAGATCTAAATCTCTGATAGTTGGCACGCTAGGTAGGGGAGAATCCAGGGTTCTTCGTGCAACTCGATGGCTTCGTCAAGCGGCGTCATCTTCCCGGAGAGCATGGCGGACATCCTTGCCAACCCCATCGACATCCGCTTCGGCTCTATGCCGGCGGAATCCACCGCTCCAGCCACATGCCTCGTCATCGAGAGCGCTGCGGTCACCACCAACCAGCAGGTCGGATCCGATCTACTGGAGGAAACCCACCCACCCACTCCTCACGACCTGATCACGGGGCTCGATCGCGTTGAGGACATGCTCTCCGACACGATCAAGGTTTGTGAGCACGTCAAGCACCCTCGCAGGACCTCTCCGCCTTCGTCCCGCATGCCTCTTGGTCTGCGGAATGCAACCCACGTAACTTCTCGCTACATGAAGAACAAGATCCAGATCAAATCTGGACCCAAGATCCCACATCGTGGAAACTGCAGAGGTCATCTCGACGACCCCTGCCCCATCCATGAAGACTCCAAGCATACGGCTCGCCAATGCCGTGTACTCAAGAAGCTCCATCGACCTCTTATCGCGGCTCATCGCCGACAGGACAACCGCGAGCCGTCCCCAGACTGCCTTGTGTTCCAGATCGCCCGAACGACCATCTCCCCCAACTATCTGGGCGAGGTGTTTGAGATCCCGGACCGAGAGGTCCTCGTGGTCTCTGCCGACATACCCCCTCAAGCTGGTGAGACAGACGAGCAGCACATACAGTGAGAGAACGCTAATGCCGCACGAGCTGTGTGTCGTCAGGAGGAGATAGATGCAGCTGCAGCAGCCGCAGGTCAACCCGCAGGCAACGTCGTACCTGGCGTCGGTGGCCAACCTGCAGGCAACATCCCTGATGGTGCAGCTGCCGCCGCAGCACCAGCTGCTCCCCAGCGGCAGGACAACGAGCCTCGCTGACATCGTCTACGCGCCAGAGACCTCCTGAGGGACTTTGAGAAAGATGGCCATGAAGTCTACAACTCGCCTCAAGCTAACCTAGGTGCAGCCCTTGCTGAGCTAGGACAACTTGGGGACATTCCTGCAACTCGACGTCTACAAGCTCACTCCGTATTGCCACTGCCCAAGTTGAAGAAAGAGGACCAGGGTATAGCAAATCGGCTTCGAGCTCCTACTCCAGGAGTAGGTCGGAGCGACCCCGCCATCGTCGTCACCACAACGACAACGCTCCCCTTCAGCCCGTGGCTGAGGAGGGAGGAGGCGAGAATGAAGTCGTGCAGCCAGTCAACCCCGCTGCCAACGCAGCAGCCAACGCAACGGCCAACCCAGCTGCTAATGCCCCTGGCAATGCTCAAAATAATGCTGCCAATGCTACTGGCGCCCAGCAGCAGAACGCCGCAGGTAACACAGGACAGAACGCGGGAGCTCAACCTCCACCAATACAAGCCAACCGCGCTCAGAGCAATCAACGTCAGCGCATACGAGATGAAGTGGAGATAGCACGTCGTGCCAATTACGACCGCGACAACGGGGTCCCTGATCCCCTTGACGCCAATCACCCCATCCAAGCTACAGAACTCCGACAAATGCATGATCAAGAGCTCCTGCGTTGTGCCCAGTACGACCAGGATAAAGGCCCTCCTGATGACCTCTACGTCATCCTGACAGCTTACGATCCATCAGCTAGTCCTGGAGCAATCAACAACTTCCCAGCGTTCTCACGACGTCTCAGGACGATCAGATACCCCAAAGACTTCAAACCAGCCATTGAAAAATACGACGGCCGCTCTGACCCGAGTATTTGGCTAAAGATGTACAGCATCACCACCTGGGCGTTTGGAGGCAACGAAGACCACATGGCCGGATACTTTCCTCTTGTGATGGGCAAAGCACCACTGCTATGGCTCGACAACCTCCCTGCAAAGTGCATCACCTCATGGGCGACCTTGTCACGGCTCTTCACGACCAACTATCAGGCGACCTACAATCGCCTTGGCAACGCTCATCACCTCGCCAGAGTACGGATGAGGAAGGACGAAACCCTCCGCGAGTACACCAACCGCTACTTCGAGAACCGCAACACTCTCGCGGGCATTAAGGACGAAGACGTCATAGCCTACTACAAGAAGGGGGTAACCAACCTCAAACTCTTCGAGAAGATCCATGAAGCCGACGCCAACACCATCGCTGACCTCATGGCCAATGTCGACAAGCTCGTTGACACTCAAGATGCGGTGGTACACGACTTCAAAGGAGAAGAATCCTTTCCGTCTATGGCGACATCCTCATCTCCTACAACTGCGAGAGCGACACCGTAGACCTCGCCAAGGTTTCTGCGTGCAAAGCTGCAGCAATAGTCATGGTCGCTCAGGCCTCCAAGATCGACCAAATCACTTTGGAGGTACCAGAACAGAAGCGCACAGCTACTGCTTTGGACGCAAGTCCTGCAGTGAAGAAAGTCTGCCTCGGCCTGCCCGACGCATCCAAGGAAGTCACCATTGGGGCCGACCTCGACCCCAAATAGGAATTCGCGCTCACAAGTTTCCTCCGGGACAACACCGATATCTTTGCATGGAGCCCGTCCGACATGCCTCGTGTCCCCAGGGAGCTGGCTGAGCACGCCCTTGAAGTAAGCAAGACAGCAAGACCTATCAAGCAAAAGCTAATTATTCCAAATAGCCTTGCCTTAACCTAATTGTTCCCAGCGTGAGCTACTTTCTACTTCTCCAAAATCTTGCAAGCCAAGTCCTCTGCACAAAACCGATCAAATTGGGATTGACAAAGAGCGCAAAATAGGTAATAAACTGCCTTGTTGTTGGCGTCGTGCATATCCCTCGATCCTGGAGCAAGAAAGTTCATAGGATGAACATAATATGTGTTCTCCATGACATCCCAAAAGATCTGACAGTTGCTGCGAAGGAAAGCGGACATCCGCCTCTGCCACATCTGGTAATTCTTCCCACCGAAGTGCACAGGACCTGAACCCCTTTCCTGGTATGCCATCCTTGGATCTTAGATTGGTTAGAGTCAACAAAGACCTGTAACCGGCTCTCATACCACTTGAAGGACCGGATTGGCGAACTAGAGCGGGGAGTGAAAGGGAGCCGATAAAAATTCTATTCAAGAATTCGGCCTATGAACCCCAAACTCACTCTACGACCTCTAGCACTTCTTTTGCCAAATCCACATAGCCACTGAAGTGCTACTGGACCTAGGAGCAAGACTCCACCACATGGCACTCAGAACACGTAGCGCAAAAAAGAACTCGAGCACCACTGCCAGGGACAAACCGGTCAAATCGATTCCCAAACCGGTCAGGCCGGTTTTCTCAAACTTAGCCTCTCACACACTAGAGGAAACCGGTCAGGCCGGTTTGACAAGCCGGTCAGACCGGTTTCGCACAGAAAACCCCCAAACGATCAATGAGGCCAGAGCAAACCAACTCAAAGCTCAACGAAACATGGATTGGAGAAGCCACTACCAAAGAAAGACTTGCTCGCCCAAAATTCCTCTCGAAAGCCCACAGGGACCAAACCAGTCAGACTAGTTTATGAAACCGGACAAGCCGGTTTTGCTTGGGCAGTCGGGAAGAACTCCACCCGTGGGAAAAACTCGATCTCCTGATTCGGTCCATGGATTCAAGTGAGACTTTGGGGATAGCAAGGGTACCTCATGGGCAACCTTTGGCTAAAATCTCAAGCCCCAAAACCCACCGAATCAAGAGGAATCGAAAGTCAACCACCAAAAACACCTCCACACGAGCTCCACCGAAAACCACCAAATCGAAGGCCTTTCCACGAATTTGGAGGGGCAAGATCACCAAGAAAAGAGACACCATGTCCTCATGTGCGATTCCCACTACCAATCCTACAAAGAAACTCCTTCAAAACCTTCCCACGAAAATCACAAGAAAAAGGCTCTGAAAATCACCAAAAAAGAAAAGCTGGAGAGGCATCAAGAACACTTAAGGAATCACGCTGAACCTTCTATACATACCATGGAAGATTCATACAAGGTCTAGCTTGCCTCCTCAACATCCATCCCTCTCTCAAGATCTTACCATGAAGCTCTCAAGCTAGTCCTATAGAAAACCGTAAGGAAAAAGGGAAAAACTTAGGAAGCAAATGAACTTGGGTTCCAAGAGATGGCTGCCATCCTCTCTCCACTTAGTTTGTATGGATGCAACTGAAACACGAAACTGCCCCTATTACATAATAGTAGATACACACCGCCGAAGGGCACTTTGGGAAATTCTCATTGTAGCACCATCGGACGGATGAGCATCCACCGCAAGCCTGCGTAGCACCAACGCAACCCTTGCGATCATGCCGTGTGTCCTCCACTTTGAAGCTTCTCAATGCCCTCGAGCCAAACCGGTCAGACCGGTTCCACCAACCGATCAAACCCGTTTCGGTCTCCCTGCTGCACTGAGTCTTCAGTCTTGGCTTTGTGGCTCAGCCAAGTAACCCAGCAGTTTTGTGTTGAACCGCTGTAAACCCCACGGACTTGGTGTGGCCTCCACGCCAATCTCCACTCATGACTTATCCCCCACAGTTGTCCCAACTCGACCTTGGTTTTGAGGCTCAACCAAGAAACCGTACACGACTCATGACTTCGCCTTGCTATTCTTGCCACCATGCGGCCCGCACTTGATCCTGTAGGCCACCGACTCCCTCGAACCAAGCCTACTTGTCTCTCCACACCTAGAGGCCTACTGGTATAGACCTTTCGCGCTTGTTCTTCACCTGCACCAACACCAATCAAGCCGCAACCTGCACTTGCAATACTTAGCCAAGAGTTAGTCCATAAAACGTTGTCCCTCACTCATCACACCTGGAAGAGACCATCCACCAATCCTCGAACCACATAGGTCCTCATGACAGAAGGTGTGGACACACTCTCCCCACCAAAAGGGAGATCAGAAGCTTCCCTGCAAACCAAACAAGTCCAAAATACCAATTCTTTCTTCAATACAGACTCTAGTTCACAAACTTCCATCCAAAGCTAACCCCAAGAAAACTTACTCAGTTGACATTCTCACATGCACGCGCTTGCAGAAAGAAGACGAGAACAGAGCCAAACGCTTCTTCCCGGTGACATCACCCGTGGCCACCTCGGGCACGGCAGCCGGCCACGCCGCAATCACGGGAGATGAACGCGCCAATGGGGGGGGAAGGGCGGGGAGGACTCACATCTTGCAGTGGAGTCCCCACCAGCAACCGAGAAGGCGGAGAAGAAGGAAGGGGAGGTTGAGGTGAAGGAAGAGAAGGTGGAGGAGAAGGAGGAGAATGTCGAGGGAAAGGGCCCAGCGTACCACTCGGTGTAGTAGCCACCTGCGGCGGTGACGTTGCCACCACCTCAGGAAGCACAATCCCAGGCACCAGGCCTCCTGAGGCCACCTTGTCATCTGAGTCCTCACGCGACAGCACCAGCTTGCGTCGTCGGGACGCGGGCTCGCGAATCTTGCAAGAGTCGGGTGCTGCCCAATGCACCTCCAGCCACCACACGACCTTGACACCCTTCCCCTTCTCAGCGTCGGCCCCATGCCCGCTCCTACGAGGATAGGTAGTCGTAGGGCCCCGTGGTTCGTAGATATCTAAGCAATCCATGCTCGCCACCTCGGATGCAGCAAGTTGTTCCATCGCCTGCAGTTCACCGAGCCAGCCGTGTGGGGTTTTCTCCCCGCGCAGTGAGCCCGGCAGGGGCGGCATCGAGACAAAGGCACGACGATTGTGCATAAAGAAAACATTACATTAAACATCAGCAAGCTAATGTTTTTCCCCAATGGGCGCACGGGTAAAAAGTGTCAAGACTTTCTTACCTCTGGAGGCAAGCGCAATAGGCTAAAGGCGCCGGCGTATCACACGTGGTGATTGGCGTGCTGACAACGAAGCACTGGTGGATTCACTCCTTGATCTCCTTCTTCTTCCCCGGCTCCAACACGTTCCACATCATATCGAAGTCCTCCCCAGCATACTCATACGCCAGGTGGTCTCGGTCCTTCAGCGACTGCAGGCGCCGGGTGGCGAAGTTCGACATCACCACCATGCCAGTGAGGTCACCAACCCACAGATCCCGAATCAGCCTCACCATATTCTGGAGCCGCTCCATCTCCACACTGGTGGGCTCCTCGTCCCAGCATGACCGAGGCACCGGCCGCACATCAACGTTGCACGACACCGAAGGCCCATGGTTCGGAGTGTAGAACCACTCCGCATGCCAGCCCTTGTTGGAGCTGACCAACGGCACCAGAATGTACTTAGTAGAATACTTCTGCCTGAGCTAAATCCCGGCGCCGTTGACTACCTTGGAGCTCGGGTGTGGTTTGACCCAAAAGAAATAGAGAAAAAGATCGAAATGCAGGGCGATTCCTAGGAACGCCTCGCACAGATGGATGAAGATGGCGATGTGGAGGATGCAGTTGGGGTTGAGATGCCAGATCTCTAACCCATAGTAGTAGAGCACGCCGCGGAAGAAGGGATGCGCCAAGAGGCCGAACCCGCGTAGGTATGCCACCTCGAAGACGACGGCCTCGGTGGTCTCCAGCGTGGGGAAATCTTCCCCCGCCGTCGGGCACCACCCCTCGGTGGTCTGGTAAAGCAGCACGCCATCCCACTCGAGATGGTTGAGCCACTCCTCATCCTGCGCCAGCGGTGGCGTCGGAGACGGCGACCGCGACAGAGACCTCCGTGCCTCCCGCTCATCTTTCCTCGATTTCTTTGCACCCCGACGAGACTTTCCCATCTCCCTCTCTCTCTCTCCTCGCTACGCTCGGAGACTGGGATGGGGGAATGGAGGGACGTGACCTTGCTATGTTCAGGGACTGAGGGACACGAACAGATCTGAGCAGCAGCGGCGGATCTGGATCTAGGGTTCCAGCGGGCTTGATTCGCCGGGACTTGAGTGGGGTCGGGCTTGCGGTGGCGACGCAGCAGCGGAGGTATCGAGGACAGAGCTGAAACGACAAGCGAGGCTTCCGATGCAAAATGAGCTGACGTGCGGGCGAGGCGGGATAGAGTAACCACATGCCCCAGCAGCCTTAAATGCGGGTGGCTGTAAAGGGGTAGTGGTGGGCCACGCCCTACTCACCCAGTCACCTCGCCACGTCTGCATGAGTACATCTGACGAGTTACACACGAGACCAACTCACCCACACACGGCCGACCCTTGGAGTTCCAAGCGCTCCCAGTGAGAGCCCATGGGCCTCTAGACGGCCCACAATTATGAGAGGGCTCGGAGAGGAACGAGCTTCCCTTTGGGCATAATTTCTCATGTATTTTTGCTGGTGCCCTGAAAATACATTGGGCATACGAGCCATCTAGACATTGCGACTCGGAGTTGCAAATTGCTAGGCTATCAGATAGCCCACCCTCGAAAATTTCGGTACGTATCTCAAAAAGGTTCTTCTCTTCTAGCTCATGAGGGTTCTCTCAGAGGACATGCCATACACCAGCCAAAACCACTCAGAAGCTATGCATCGACAGCTAGGGTGGGTGACCTTGCGTAGGTTCTCCTTGAGAACATGGTGCATCATATGACAAATCTGGAGAGGAAGCTGGAGCTCCCTTCAGGCACCGCACCGGGTCGGTTGACTCGAGAGGTACTTTTGCCCAAACAGGACGAAAGATAATTCCATGATGCCCTTTTTCTAGAGCCTCGAAATAGTTTTGCAAACTATTCTGAACCTCGAGGACTACCCTAATCGGCGCATCTAGAGATGCGCCCATTATTGGCATAACATGCCACCAACTCTGCCCGTTCAGAAAGGAACCTTGGCTGACACTACGAGTTTCAGTTGGGGGTTGGGAACTAATAAGCGACCGTCTATCTTGAAAGAAGATTCACGCGTAATCGTGAAACTCAAACTGTTCTTTTGGACCCTTGATAAGCATATTCTACCGTTATCAAGGCTCGGGGACTGAGTGTGTACACTCCTTCGGTGTGTGTGTACAAAAAGGTCTACGCAGCCAACTTCAGATACTCATTGGGGAGAGCTCTCCTCAATCACCCGACAACCACGAGTCAAGACCAAAAAGCACTCGGTTGCGCCATGATCAGGTTTACATTGGCGGATTCGAGGGCATGAAGCAATCGGGTCAAGAAGAAAGCGCTCGGATGAACCTAAAAAGCACTTAGAGAAGCCCAGGGAGTTGGACAATCGAGGTTGCAGTTTGGTTGAGAAGCGTTCAGGGACTGCTGTGCGGGATATATCCCCAGGGTGCCTAATGTGTGGGGCCCACCACCTATCCAAGCAGGAGGTGCAGGCCCACACGGGGGCATTCCGTACGGGTGTAAAACTCAAGATAAGGAGGCGGCGCCTGAAGAGATATACTTCCATAGATAGAACTAGCTGCTTAGGAAAGATATGACTTGTAGTTGAAGGCATGAGATACCCTGTAACCGACTAGGATAGATCCCACTGATATGTAACCCTACCCCCAAGCTATAAAAGGGTGGTAGGGACCCCATCCTAAACAATCTGAATTCCCATCTACGCATACGCAATACAAACACTGAGCACAGGACGTACGGTATTACGCATCTGTGCAGCCAGAACCTGGTAAAACCCCCTATGCCTTTTGTGTTCACCATCTAGCTTCAGCTCCGGCAATCCCCACCACACAATCTACCACCATCGCCTACCCCTTGGTGGACTGCCGAGACCATTGCACCGACAATAATGGTTCAAATATGAAGGGGAAACACCAATGTGTTCAAAGTCGCATGTTTGAAATTAATCGAAGAGCACTATACATGCCATGTGCATGTCATAGTCTGAATCTGACTCTATGTGATATGGGAAACTCTTGAAGGTAAATTATTATTTTTATTAACATTGATTTGTGAAAAGTATGATACTTGCTATTTGTTAATCTTACAGGCATGCTATTTCTTTCTTTGGTATCATCCAACGAATCTACACATTGTTTGCAAAGTCTACCAAAAGGTGGAAGAATTTAGTGGACAATGTTCCAGGATTGACAGTTAAGTCATGGTCCAATACACGTTGGGAAGGTCGAATGAAAAGTGTTCAAGCTATCAGTGTCGGCATACACCCCGGGGACCCACATACAAGGAAGGATGAAGACGGACTCTGTTGACGGTGTATATGCGTATCCAATTTCGTTTGGACTTGCAAGCGGACAAGTCCTCTGTCGTAGTCAAGGGACCCTTCTTCCCTCAAGTGTGAACCCAAGGTATCGAATCCGTGGAACAAATGTGTGATGCAAGAACCTATCTATTAAAGCCAAGAACACTTAGATCTTCAATGGGAGTGCTTTTGCATCTAATCTAAAGAACATCGAAAGAAACGAATCTAATCTACGAAAGCCGGAGGTAGCAAGAGATAGAGAGGGATAGGTAAAACCAATCTAGAGAGATTGGGTCAAGCTTTTGTTGAAGTTCCGAGCAAAGAAGAAATAGCCAAGTTGAATCTCATACAAAGCATCTTTAAATCACGGTTTCCCGTCCAACTCCGAAGATGCCCACCTTTTGGAGCCACTGTTCTATCACAATGCACTCCTATTCGTGCGGGTTAGCCTAGGGTGAGTCCAATGGACAAGTTGAAATCTCTCGGAAGGTCAGGCGTGCACCTCTAGCCACCACGGCTACAAGAACGCCCTCTATGATCTATCTCGAGAATAGATCTTAAAGTAAGAAAAGCCGATTGAAATCAAAGTCGTAGGAGAAACACTTGATCGCTAGAAATTGGATTGCAACTTGATAATTCAACATAGTACATGATACATAAACAAGATCACCACCGGGATCCTACCTTGATCTTGCTTCTAGCTCCTGGAACTCCGACGTGGTCTTCCTTGCAAGGTTCCCACGTCGGCTAAGGAAACCCTAAACAACTAGCTTGACCCTCTCCTATCCGGAATGGTGTCCCTCTCTTCTCTGTTCCTCGGCGGCGAATGAAGAATGAGTTCATGCGTGGCTCTTGGCCAGGGGGCTATAAATAGTCCGAGAGGCGGCTAGGTCAAAGGGGGGCACGAATGGACCCAGAAATGGGCCGGGCCGGCCGGCCTGGGCCGACCGGCTTGGGCCCATTCTGGCCCAGTTCGTGGCCGCCTTCCTCGGTGATGCTTCCCATGTCTTCTAGAATGTTCTCCCTTTTGCATGTGGGCCCTTGACGTCAGTTTCTCTGCGGTTTAGATGAAGCTCCTTGTCCCGCAAGATTCAGCATTTTCTGTTCAGGTCCTCAGAGTTTTCTGTCTTCACGGGTTGGTCCTTGGGCTTCTTGGAGTCCTGTTCACTTCATTGCTTGACTTGTACCAGGCTTCAAGGTCTTGTCACGAGGTGCTTGATGAACTTTACACGGAAGTCTTGCTTTCAATGCTAAATTCCTGCATAAACATCAAACTCCAAAACCGACATGCACGAACGAACTTGTTATACCAAGGGGGTTAGTACCAATGGATAAGATATAGAATTCATGCCAACACTGAAGGTAAACTCATGGCTAGGTTGATGGAAATTCACCGTCAACATCTCCCCCATGCTTAAACCTTGCTCGTCCTCGAGTAAGCCTTCGATGGATATCATTGTTGCCCTTCATTGTTTAAACCCTGCACTTGATCATACACGAGAAAACATAATGCTCTCAAAAGTTTAGTTCGTTAAAGTTCCATAATGTACTATCCTTCATCCTTACGGAGGGTGGATATTAATTAAGCTCATCCCACAAGTATTAAACATGCTCCCAAAATTCTAAAGGATCTCAGAAATTTTGAATAAAGAATGAGATGAAAAAGAGCTAAACTAAGTTCAAAAATTTAAACCACCTTGCATCTTGCTCATGAACTCTCATCTCATCTTTACTCTCAAGCCTGTTTCTTCTACTCCTTTCCCTCTCAAAACATATATGTAAGTGGTAGGCTTTATGCGGTGCTTTGGGAAAGTTTAGTCCTACCAAGATATTATAAATGAGATGTTGTCAAATCAAGACAAGCTTCTCTTGGTCTTACCGAGACTCGTCAAAAAGGTCATTGGAAAATAATGTTATATCAAGGAGGGGGAGAGAAAATACACACACTTTGAGATAGGTGGACATGTGCAAATGGCAAAGAGTGATCTCGAGGCACAAAGGAAGTCCTCGTTATCGGATTGCACATGGTTGGAAAGATGAGTTTGGATCTTTTAATCTTGAAACCTTGAAATTCTTAATGCACTTTAGAGAACCGGGGAGTTCACTTTATTTTATTTTTATACATACTCATATTTTTTTCTTTATACATATTTTTTCTTTTCTTTATACTCATTTTTTTTCTTTCTTTCTTTCTCTCTTCTTCTTTTTTTTATTTTATTTGCTCCCCTTGAACTCTAAATTGCATTGTACCTACCTCCTCCCCCATGCTTAGACGTTTGCTCGTCCTCGGGCAAAGAGGTGATAGAGATAAGGTAGGCACTAGAAATATTTTTCCTTTGGAGAGATACTTGAAATCTTCAATCTTGGCACCATCTTGCGATCTTCCTCGAATTGACGATCCATACTCAATGATAGGTTGTGGTCAAGGAGGTAAACACAAAAGATGATATTTTGGTTTTAAGGGTGAATATCCGGCGAGGTTTGTGAAATCTCCGATGTGGGGATACACAATGCACGGATAAAAAGGCTAGCAAAAAGATAGATACGCAAAAACGGAATGACCAGCTTCTTAGTCTCGGGCCAGAGAAATCAAGGCCTGAAATAACTCACCCGAAAATAAACCTTGTATACTAAGTTTTTGCACTCAAATGTATATATGGCTCTGGATAGGTAGAGCAACACGCAAGTGGTATTTATGACAAGGTTAGCATTACTTTTAAGAACAAAAATAAATCATCTTTAACCCATCTAAACTTGAGAGCACATAAAACACTATGGGTCTTTATTTTTATCATAACCTCCGCTAAAGATTAAGCTAACATTTAGATAATTTCAGATTTGTATTTTAAGAGAGCATTAGCTTAATCATGCATAAAACAAGCACAAAGATAAACAAAGCGGCAAGTATCATCATATATCAACATGGCACAAACTTTGTATCTTTGCCAAAGGTAAAAACAAGGTGGTGACTTTATTTATGATGAAAACAAACACTAACACGCATGGTGAAAATTAAATAAAAAGACTAAAAACACTACGCATACATAGGTGCATACAAGCTGAAAATTAAAGAAAAGGGAAAAGGAAAGATAAACTAAAGCTCCTCCTCTCTCTAATCTTCCACCGGTGGTTGATATTGATAATCTTGATTGTTGTACCCTTGCTCATAACAGGATTGAACCGCTCCTCCTATGAATTGTCCTGGCGGTGCTAAGTGAAGGCGTCCAAGCTCATAAGCGATGTTTGCATTTCCTTTACCCATTTGGTTTGCATTGGTTTGGATGGCTGCGATATTTTGCATGTTTCTCGCAACGTATCCTCCAATGATGGCCACACTTTCTTGTGGTCGAGGAAGATGTGCATATGGCTCCGCAAAGGCTACATTGGGTACCGCAAAATTTGGTGGGGGCATGGCTGCACCACTCCCCCATGATTGCATTGGTACACCACCGTAGTAACTCGGCGGCGCCAGAATTCCTCCAAATGGTGGCACATAATTTTGTTGCGCACCTCCTTCTTGGGTCGTGGAAGAACCTTCTTCTATAATCCTTCCAAATGGTGGCACTTGAAGGAACTCCTCTCGTCGTTGATGTCGAACTTGATCTCCCCCTTGCCGACGTCGATGGTAGCTCCCACGGTCTTGAGGAAAGGCCTCCGAAGGATGAGTGGTGGCTTCTCCCTCTCTCTCATCTCGAGCACCACAAAGTCGACGGGGATAAAGTGGTGTCCGACCTTCACGGGCACATCCACGGCGATGACCAAAGGGTAGCGAATGGAGTTGTCACCCAACTCCAAGCACATGGCCGCAGGCTCTAACTCCGGTAGGCGTAGCTTCTCGAACACATCTCTTGGCATGACGCTCACACTTGCTCCAAGGTCGCATAATGCCTTCTCAAACTTGAATGAACCAACGGAACATGGAATCGTTGGGCATCCGGGGTCTCCTTGCTTCTCTAGTCCGTTTGCAATAGCGGCACTACATTGCTCAGACATCTTGACATGATCTACCCCGAGTGTTGCTATCTCATACTTGTTTGCAAGAATATCTTTGAAATAGCGAGAATATGTAGGAACTTGAAGGGCATCCAATAGTGGCATGTTGATGCTTAACCTACGCACAACCTCCACAAACTTCTCAAAATGATTATCGAGTTTGCCTCGGAAGTAGCGTGGCTTAAGTTGCGGTATCTTCGTGTCTTCTCCCGGCATCTCAAACTCGGGCTCTTCGGTGACGATCTCAGTAACCTCCTCCTTAGCGAATTCCTCCGCCTCGGTGGATGGTTTAGGCTTTCTTGCTCTCGCGGAACGCTCCGGATCTTCGGTCTCCTTCCCCGAACGAGTTTGAATGGCCTTCGCCGTCTCGGGACCTTGAGGTTGTCCCGGAAGCTTCCCTTCATTAGCGGATAGGCGCCCGGCAAGTTGTCCCACTTGCGTCTCGAGCATCTTCATCATGTTGAGCACTTGATGGTTGGAGCTTCCAACCTCCGTCACCTTGCTATCGATGTTCTCCAACACTTTGTCTATGGCCTTGAACTTGGTGATGGTGTCCTTATTGATCTTAGCTTGCTCATCCATGAAGTCCTTCAATTGTATACGAAGCGGAACCGAATTCGGAATGGATGAGCTTGCATTAAATTGAGGTCTACCTTGCCCGTAGTGGAAGTTCAGCAAATCCCCCTTCCTCATGTAGTCGAGCATCTTGGCTTCCTCCGAGCAATCCTTTTGGACATGGCCATATTCTCCGCACTCTTCACATGTGGATCTTGCTTCGGCAGCCTTTAGATCTTGAGCCTCTTTCTTCTCTATCTCCATCTTCTCCAACCTCCGCATAAGCGAATCGATCTTGCCTTCGAGTAGATCTTCTTTCTCCACTTGCAAGACTCCTTTGACTTTCCCCGTGGGTTGAACCGGAAGTAAGCGTCCGGATGACGCCCATGTGTCATTGTCCGCGACCTTCTTGAATAGAGTGAAAGCTTGGGTCGGCGTAAGCTCGATGATGGATCCTCCCGCCGATGCATCGATGATTGTCCTTGACGCCATGGTAAGTCCTTGATAGAACTTTGGAACGAGATCCTCCTTCGGGAACTTGTGATGTGGAACCGCCTGAGTGTACTCATTAAAGCACTCGAATGCCTCCGATATAGTCTTTGTAGGATATTGAGCAAAGATAGCAATCTTATTGCGCAAGCTTTGAGTCTTACCCGGTGAGTAGTATTCCTTCATGAAGGCTCTCATCAAGGTGTCCCAATTTTGCACCATCTCCGCCGGTTAAGAGTAGAACCATTGCAAAGCCTTCCCGAGTAGCGAGAACGGAAAGAGCCTTGCCCTCATTTGACCTTGAGTCACCCCGTCCATGTTGAAAGTTTGACAAAGTTGAACGAACGCTTGGAGGTGAAGGTTCGGATCCTCTTTACCAGTGAAGGGTGAATGTTGCACCATGCGAATTGTTGAGGTCTTGATCTCGAACGGCCTTTCGATCTCCGCGAGGTTCAAGATTGGTAGGTCGACGATGTCCGGGGTGCATAGCTCCCCGATCTTGCGCTCCGGCTGCGGTTGTTCTCCCATCAGTAGCAGTGGAAGTTGATTCTCCCTAGGGTTTTGAGGTGGTGATTCCTTTGGAGACTCCGACGATCCTTCGGCCTCCGCTTTTGGATCTGCAAATTCCAGCTTTTTAGCTTGTGCTTCACGTCTCCTTAGCCTGTAAAGTTTTTCTAGATCATCCACAAAATTTTCGGGTTTGTTGGAGAGGTAGCCGTCCATCTCCTGTTAGGGTTAGCAAACAAAATATATACAAAACGAAAATAAAAACAAATCTAAGAAAACTAGGGTTAGTCAAAAACTAGATTAGATTGATTTTGAGGATGATCAAAAGTTAGTAGATGCAAAAAAAAGAAAAACCAAAAGAAAACTGAAAATATTCACAAAAAGCAATAAAAGATCGAATCTTGATCACTTGTTCCCCGGCAACGGCGCCAGAAAAAGGGGCTTGTTGACGGTGTATATGCGTATCCAATTTCGTTTGGACTTGCAAGCGGACAAGTCCTCCGTCGTAGTCAAGGGACCCTTCTTCCCTCAAGTGTGAACCCAAGGTATCGAATCCGTGGAACAAATGTGTGATGCAAGAACCTATCTATTAAAGCAGAGAACACTTAGATCTTCAAAGGGAGTGCTTTTGCATCTAATCTAAAGAACATCGAAAGAAACGAATCTAATCTACGAAAGCTGGAGGTAGCAAGAGATAGAGAGGGATAGGTAAAACCAATCTAGAGAGATTGGATCAAGCTTTTGTTGAAGTTCCGAGCAAAGAAGAAATAGCCAAGTTGAATCTCATACAAAGCATCTTTAAATCACGGTTTCCCGTCCAACTCCGAAGACACCCACCTTTTGAAGCCACCGTTCTGTCACAACGCACTCCTATTCATGCGGGTTAGCCTAGGGCGAGTCCAATGGACAAGTTGAAATCTCTCGGAAGGTCAGGCGTGCACCTCTAGCCACCATGGCTACAAGAACACCCTCTATGATCTATCTCGAGAATAGATCTTAAAGTAAGAAAAGCTGATTGAAATCAAAGTCGTAGGAGAAACACTCGATCACTAGAAATCGGATTGCAACTTGATAATTCAACATAGTACATGATACATAAACAAGATCACCACCGGGATCCTACCTTGTTCTTGCTTCTAGCTCCTGGAACTCCGACGTGGTCTTCCTTGCAAGGTTCCCACGTCAGCTAGGGAAACCCTAGACAACTAGCTCGACCCTCTCCTCTCCGGAATGGTGTCCCTCTCTTCTCTGCTCCTCGGCGGTGAATGACAAATGAGTTTATGCGTGGCTCTTGGCCAGGGGGCTATAAATAGTCCGAGAGGCGGCTAGGTCAAAGGGGGGCACAAATGGACCCAGAAATGGGCCGGGCCGGCCAGCCTGGGCCGATCGGCCTGGGGTGACTGGCCTGGGCCCATTCTGGCCCAGTTTGTGGTCGCCTTCCTCGGTGATGCTTCCCGTGTCTTCTAGAATGTTCTCCCTTCTGCATGTGGGCCCTTGACATCAGTTTCTCTGCGGTTTAGATGAAGCTCCTTGTCCCGCAAGATTCAGCATTTTCTGTTTAGGTCCTCGGAGTTTTCCGCCTTCACGGGTTGGTCCTTGGGCTTCTTGGAGTCATGTTCACTTCATTGCTTGACTTGTACTGGGCTTCAAGGTCTTGTCACGAGGTGCTTGATGAACTTTACCCGGAAGTCTTGCTTTCAATGCTAAATTCCTGCATAAACATCAAACTCCAAAACCGACATGCACGAACGAACTTGTTATACCAAGGGGGTAGTACCAATGGATAAGATATAGAATTCATGCCAACACCGAAGGTAAACTCATGGATAGGTTGACGGAAATTCACCGTCAATAGACTCCTACTAGAATTCCACTATAATCCTACTAGGACTCGTTCCGTGTAACCCTCCTAGGACTCCTACCTTGTAACCGACTAGGAACCTGCCCCCTGGACTATATAAAGGAGGGCCAGGTACCTAGGAGGACAACTCAACTCAACCAACCCAACACCCAAGTGCAGGGCGCCATACTTGATACCCCAAACAGGATGTAGGGCTTGCTACTCTGGCGGCCCGAACCTGTATAAATCTTGTGTCCCAGGTCCCTGCCTGTACCTTCGAGTTCCAGGTCTCCCGATCACGATCCTCCACCGCACAATCTACTACCTCAGGTACCCCCTTGGTAGGTTTGCCGGGTTAAAACACCAACAGCTGGCACGCCAGGTAGGGGTGATCGTCTTGATCACAGGCGAATTTGAAGGACCTCGTCATCTAAATCAATCTACTACGTGGCAAGCAAGTCACCGAGTTCCGGTTTGAAGAAAATCACTGTGTCCTAGAAGGGCATCCAGACCAGGCGGATTCAATTTCATGACCTCGTCCGGATCATGTGCTGTTGTGCGGCCTACGAAGTCGTCGAGTTGCAGTTGCTCCCAGTCAACATCAATCCCTCTTTGCGTTTTGGATCCCAACTCGAGTACGCCGTGCGCCGCCGCGACATCATCTTTCGGCCGCATCGCGTCGACTACTCATCTCAACTAGTTTTCCAAACTAGTCGAGAATGGCTGTCACGCCACCAACAACTAGTCAGAATCAACTCTGACTGGTCAACTTCAACAACAACCATCACGGCTCGAACGCCAACCACCACGGCTTCATCTACAAGACCACCCTGGCGGCAACAGTTAAGTCATTTATTTAAATGATTGTTTTTCTTCTTTGGGATGTTTTTCGTGCATAGGACAAACACGCCAATGACTACTCATCTGTGCACGCTTCTACAAGGAAACTACCCTCCGGAGCTGCACAATTCGACGTCAACGGTCGCAATCTAAAAGTCCGCTCTTGCGGCAATCTAATGTCGACTACAACGGTTGCAATCTCAAGTTCGCTCTGGCGGCATATCTCGACTTCGGTCGTATCAACAGTCTGCTCAGGCAGCAAAAGCTAAGTCATTTATTTAAATGATTATTGTTCTTTCCTTGGCTTGTTTTCCTCATCATGCAGGACAACATGCCGACTACCTCTGTGTATGTCTCTCAACGGCTACATGCCAGCAGAGCTGCACTTCGCCAACTATTCCTTGGGCGTGATGACCGACTACCACAGGCCTTGGATCACCAAATTAGGCGGCTGTTGCCACGACGTTTCGTGTACTAAGTACTGGAGGCGCACATCGACTTCACTCTAAGGAGGCACCACACACATCATGTGCCATCTTCTTTCCGCCACACGAAACAGTCTCAACGACTACTCATCTATGTATGCTTCTCGGTGGGTTTTCACAAGAGCTACACCCTACCAACTACTCTTGGGATATATCGACCAAACCTCCACGAGCTTACTACACTGAATCTCGGGGGCTCCGGCCACGAGTTTGGTACATTAACTTTCGGAGGCTCCACCACGAGTTCGGTACATTACATCACGGGGGCTTTGGCCACGACTTTGGGTGTACCGAGTTTTTAGAGGTCACAATGGTTGTATCCCAAGAAGGCAATCTCAAGCCCGCTCTAGCGGCAACTGTACCATGGGTCCAAGTACACCTAAGTACTCGCGTACCATACCATGGGTTTCATACCCTAAGTACTCGCGCACCGTATCATGGGTCCAAGTACTCGCGGTCTGTACCATGGGTTTCGTACCCTAAGTACTCACGCTCCGTACCATGGGTCCTAGTACCCTAAGTACTCAAGTCAACGCTAACGGTCGCACCGAAGCCCACTCTGGTGGCACAAGTTGACGCTAACGGTCGCACCCAAGCCCACTCCAGTGGCACAAGTCGACGCTAACGGTCACACCCAAGCCCACTCCGGTGGCACAAGTCAACGCCAACGGTCGCACTCAAGCCCACTCCGGTGGCACAAGTCGACTTCTGTAGTCGCAATCTCAAGTCGGTTTCAACGGTCGCAATCTTAAGCCCGCTCCGGCAGCAAAACTACTCGTTTTCTCTTATTTTTCATTCGATTTTGCCTTCCGAGTGCTTTTCGTTTTTTGCATGTTAAGTCCACTTCGCGTGGCACAAAGTCGACTTCTAAAGGCGCATATCAAAGTCCGCTTCGCGCGGTAACTAAAGTCGACTTCGGTTTTCAAGTCGCATCTCAAAGTCTGCTCCGCGTGGCACAAAGTCGACTTCGGTTTTCAAGTCGCATTCTAAAAGTCCGCTCTGTGTGGCATAAAGTCGACTTCTAAAGTCACATATCAAAGTCCACTCCATGCGGCAATCTAAAGTCGACTTCGGTTTTCAGGTTGCATTTTAAAGTCCGCTCCGTGCGGCACTCTAAAGTCGACTTCTTCAGTCGCATCTCAAAGTCCGCTCCGCACGGCATCTAAAGTCGACTTCGGTTTTCAAGTCACGTTCTAAAGTCCATTCTGATGGCACAAAGTCGACTACGGTCGCATCTAAAAGTCCGCTCTAGCAGCAAAACTTACTACTCAGAAACAACTTCAGTATGCTCTATTAGCTCTACAGCTGGAGGGCTTCACTCAAATTACTACTTGAGGATAACTTCAGCAGGCTTCGCTCGCTCTCAAGCTCGGGGGCTCCGCACCAACAACTACTCGATGTGGCTCATACGGCTCACTTGGCACATAACCTCGGGGGCTGACCCTGTAAGAGTACTCGGATGATGGCTTTCACGAACTCTGAAGACCCTTGGATTGATTAGCTAATCATTTCAAGGCTCGGGGTCTGCTATACTACACCCATCATTCAATTTTTTCAAGAACAGAAGATCCAGAGCCAAGATTGACCCTTAGCTAGAGTCTACAACTCAACCCAAGGCTCGGGGGCTACTCCATATGGAGTGCGATTTTGCAATCGCACTTCCATATAATCTCGACTTCAAGACAGATGAGCTGGACCACCTTCCAGCCTCGTGGCAGTTCAAGTACTATTGAAGACTTATCCAAGCAGCACTCGAGTACGCTCAAGAACTACTCGAAGAGGCTTGAAGACTACTCGAACTACTACTCTCGACTACAACGTGCTTGGGGGCTTGTCGAGCATACACCCTGGGTACCCATACAAGGAAGGATGAAGACGGACTCCTACTAGAATTCCCCTGGAATCCTACTAGGACTCATTCTGTGTAATCCTACTAGGACTCCTACCTTGTGACCGACTAGGAACCCACCCCCTGGACTATATAAAGGTGGGCCAGGTACCTAGGAGGACAACTCAACTCAACCAACCCGACACCCAAGCGCAGAGCGCCATACTTGATACCCCAAACAGGACATAGTGCTTGCTACTCTGGCGGCTTGGGAGACCTAGAGTTCCTTGTGTCTCGTGTCCCTGCCTGTACCTTCGAGTTCCAGGTCTCCCAATCACGATCCTCCACCGCACAATCTACTACCTCGGGTTACCCCCTTGGTAGGTTTGCCAGGTTAAAACACCGACAATCAGGTTCCAAACTATTGAAATAAGGTCAGCTTTAATAGCACTAGAGAAGGTTGCAACTGATGATTATGACTCAATGACAGTTTGTGAATGTCATTCTTTGGTTTGTGCACTTGAGAATTTTGAATTTTTAGTTGGTTTATTTGGTTATTTGGCACGACATTTTATTCTCTATAAATAAGGTGAGCAAGAAGTTGCGATCTGAAATTGTGAGTATAGATGCTACTCTCAAACATATTGAAGGTGTCATATTATAATTTAAGAAGTATAAAGATGAAGGTTTTACTTCCAGTATGGATATAGCAAAAAACATTGCATCTAAAATGGATATAGAACCAAAATTTCGTACAAAACGTAAAGGAAAGAGGAAGCAACAATTTGATAAACAATATGACCAAGATGAGGAAAATCAATGGTCTGTTGTGGATTCATTTAGAGTGGAGTACTTCAATGTTATGATTGATAATGCAATTGCTTCATTGACTACTATATGAGCAGATGAAAGATTTTGATAATATTTTTGGGTTATTCTTAAACTCAGAAAATTTGAAATCTTTGGATGAAACTGATCTTTGGGTGCACTGCAAGGTTTTTGTGGAATCATTTTCTCGTGATATGTCATCAGATGTTGAGATCAATGATTTTTTAAAGAATTAAAGGTGCTGCAAGTCACTTTGCTAGATTCTTCGATGTCAGCCCTTGAGATTCTGGAGTTTGTTATGGCTGCAAATTGTTATCCAAATGTTTCAATTGCATATCAAATCCTCTTAACTGTACCTGTGATAGCTTCGGCTGAAAGAAATTTCTCAAAACTGAAGTTGTTGAAGAAATATTTGAGATTAACTATGTTACAAGAAAGATTAAATGGCTTGACTAAGTGCATCATGGAGAGGGCTATATTGGATATTATGGAGTAAAATATAAGGTAATAACATTAATTCTAGAAGTACGAATATATTGTTGTTTTAATGGATAATATATTTGTTTTCGCTTTGCAGGAAAAATTAATGTGTGCATATATATGTATATTATAAGATTTTATATAAGATGTAGACTTTACAGGGGCCGACGCGACGAGTTCACTAGAGGGACATCGAAATCCTAGGGACGGCACTGCTCTGAACACTAAGAGGGGATGGCATGGCTTGCTTGGTTGCATCTGATTGTACTTCAAAATTGTTTTCTATATTTGAAAATGAATTTCAATTTAGATTGTTGTGTTTGAAATAATAAATGTTAATATGATTCATTTATATGCATTACAAATAATTTAGTTTGAATCACTGTTGTGTCAATTAAATATTATACATAGATCATATATCGAAATAGAAGAGAAAAACAAGTAGGGGCTGAGAAGTAGGGGCTGTTGCTGGTGTTGCGTGCAAAAAGCAAGCCCCAGAAAAGTAGGGAGAGCCCTAGAACCATACCTTGCCCTACCGTGCCCTCCGCCACTGGAACGGGCAGGGCAGACTAGACAGCTGCCGTGTGTGCATGCTGGGTGTCTGAAGGTGGAGGAAGCACGAGGACTCCATTGCAAGAAAGAAAGGGTTATCCATAAAAGTTGAGTTTATGCGTTGAAGTGAATTGTTTTCAGGAGGCTGCGGGTAACATTCACGGTGGCTGACAGAAGACTAACGGATGTAAGTAACAGCAATGGCATGGACTAAGATATAATACACCAGGGAGCTGCAATGGAAGTTGTCCGGACTGTTGATCAGGGATTCTGGTTCACCTCAAGATCCTGGCCGTCTCCTGACACCATTAATTATGTCCCATCGAGTACGAAATACGATACGGTCTACATGTATTGAACAGAATACGATACGGTCTTGAGTACATAATAAATAATCTGTCCCGGACTGCTCAGCCGGCATCTATAACTCCTATATAAGAGCTCCCCACTAAAAATTCTTTGGGAGTTCTCAGGCCTCTCATTGGTCCACGTCACCAGAAACTCCTTCGTACAATCGTACCCACTATGCCGCATTCATTTGTTGCTCAGGAAGCCAACAGCCATCGTCAGCCTCCTCCGTTCCTTGAGAAATGAGAACACAAAGTAAATAGGCACTGCAGTAATCATGTCCACTCAATGTTGCACGCCTCCTACTATATTTAACCCATCCCGCATGCGCGAGAGCACTGAACACCTGGACCACATGTTCATTCTGGCATGCGCGATAGCCCTTTCTTTTTTTGAACAAAAACCATGGGGCAATGCCCCCGCAACATAAATATATTAAACGGAAAGGGGAACAAGTACAAGAACTTACAACTAAACAGAGCTCCTAACCAGGGGTTAGGAAGAAAGCAGTCTAAAAAAGAGCAAGAAGCAAGCCAAAAGAGAGGAAAGGGGGGGAGGCAGACTAGTGACAATTACAAGGCATTAAGCCACAAAGAAATGGAGCGATGCAAAGAGCTCTTGATTCTGATCAAGTGCCGAAGAATTTCTTCCTTGAAAGAGACCTTCCAGGAAGCCAGTCCAGGAGGTTTATTATTGAAGATGAGATTGTTCCTTTCCTTCCAGAGGCACCAAGCACCAATCATGAAAATCTCCATGAAGAAAGGCTGTTGAAAACCCTACTTGGCAATGAGGAGCTTCTGGTGCAAATTGGAATTATCATCCCATCTCCATCTCCGTCAAAATCGATATCTCCGTCAGGGCCGCCACCATCGCGCGGGGCGTGGCAGCCACGCGCGGGCATCCTTCTGGGGCCTTCCGCCCTGGCCACCTCCTCTCCGAGAGGATCTAGCTTGCGAGCGGGAGGAAGCCCCGCATCGGCTCGCGAAGACGACGGCGGTTCTGCATCAAAGGAGACGATGGCGGCGGCCCTCCTCATCCATGGAGGTCCACCTCATCGCAGCACTCCAGTGCAGACCGGAGGTCGGGCTCCGCCGTTGCCGCGAGGTGTGCGGCGGGGGCCAAAGGATAAAGAGTTTCTTTCTTTCTTTTTTTAATACGCTTCGAAGACTAATCAAGATGCTTGATGCCTAAGCTCACTGTGGATTCATTTCAGTGCGTCTAGCGTGCATTCTTTCATGAATAAATATGTATCGTGTATATATACTAATATACTTATATTTATTTATACACCATAGCGGTTCTTTCCATCCTATTTCTCTTAATTCACATATACTTATATTTATTTATACACCATAGAGGTTCTTCACATCCTATTTCTCTTAATTCAATTCAAATTACTTTTGCATTCCTGCAGTAACGAGTGGGGCCGCCGCCGCCGCCGTTTTCGGTGGTGAGAGAGAGGCATGAGAGTGGAAATGATAAGTTAGGGTTTGGGTGATCGAGCGACGACTGATGGTATTCAGATGATGTGTGTGCATACATATATGTTCTTCTCATTGTTACATACACATGCGAGTTCCTCTAGCCTCCAGGCCACTATGTAGTATTCTATACTTAAATGATTTGAAGCAATATAGTACACATCTGCCCGGCTTAATCTAACTATCTATATTCTCTATGTAATTAAATTAAATTCTATTAACCTAAATGATCGTACAATACTATGTATTTGCTATTCTACAATGTAATATAAAATTCCTCTGCATTCCCGCAGCAACGCGCGGGGAATTCTTTTTGGGTTATACTCGGTACAGATATAGCAAGTCAAATAACTTCGCATTTTGGTCTTAAAAAATAGCTGTGTAGACTCAAAACACTATTATTTCAACTATCTGTAATAAGCTCATATATCCCTATCAGGCAGACATGACATCATGAAAATTTCCCTTATGATCATAGCATTTTCTTAATTCCCGCAGCAACGCGCGGGTGAGGTTCTCCTAGTTCAAATCATTTTGAATCCCCGTCTTCTCTCTTCTCCTCTCCTCTCTGCTCTCTCCACAGATCCGGCGACCGGCGAGGCGGCGGCTGGCCGCGCCGCCATGAAGCTCGAACGTCGACTGCGACACGTGGTGGGCTAGGGGCGAGGTCGTCGGAGCCGGGCGCAACACGGGGCAGCGGGGCGAGAATACCCCACCCGCGTAGCTCCGGGCACCGGCCTTCCCCAGATCTGGCCGGGGCCGCGGGGAGGTGAGGCATGGATCCTCCGGCCTCTAGCTCGTTGTGGTTAGAGGCGCCGGCAGTAGGGGCCGCGACATGATTTGTGCGGCGGGTGGCGTGGCACCATGACCTCGGTAGCTGCCGAGAGGGCCAAGATCCGTCACGGGGCTACCCGAGCTCGGCCATCGGCGCGCGGATCTGGCAGACAGGTGAGCTGCGGCGCGCTAGTCCCCGATCGTTGACTCGGTGGCTCGGGGCATGACTGGGGCAAGGCGGCCCAGATCCGTCGCGGTGCTGCCATGGCGCGGCCGCCGATGTGCGGATCTCCCACGGGGTTGGTTAGCCCGCCTGGACGGATCGGCCGCGGACCAATCCTTCTTCGGCGTCATCATCCTCCTCGCGGTCGCCGGCACCGGCGCGCACCGACGGCTGTGGCGCCAGTACCGACGACTTCCTCGCGCAGTGGCTCGTGCCAGGGGGCACCCCATGCTGAGACGCACACACGGCCAACATCTCCGTCCCAGTCCTCGGCACCGCAGCAAGGGGTGCGGCCACGAGCTCCGCGCGGGTCGATTCGCCACCAGGTAGCTCGATCCGCCAACCTAGCTGGAGGCGGCGCTAACCACTGTGTGCAAAGCGGCGGACTTCGCGTGCGACACCTGGTCCGGGAGGTGGACGTGGTTCGCCATCCAAGAACGACGACTGCGAGGTCGACAACGCCGACCGGTACCAGTGCGAGGCGTCGTGGTGCGACGGGCCGCTCGGCGCACTGGAGAGCAACGGGTGGGTGTACTCGGCACCTGTTAGCACTCCATATGTGTCTTCTGAAGATAGCCACAAGGAAGCTCGTGGGCCGCGAAGGGGACAAAGGGTTCGCCGGCCCAACTCGCATGTCTCTGGGCCTGAATGGGTGTGACAGCTAGTTGGCATGTGTAGTGTGTGTGGCTTAAAAGGGTGTGCGCATGAGGATGCAAGGCATCTTGTAATCAAACACTAAACAGTACCGACGAATCATTCATCGTCGAGTTCATATCCCCTGTTCTTCTCTTCCTCGTTCCTCCTACTGTTCTCACCTCTCCCAATTTCTACCTGAACCCCTATCCTAACACCTGGTATCAGAGACTATGATTCTGGCCTGAGCTCGCCGCGCCTCGCTCTCTGGATTGTGTGTGGTGTATCGTTGTGGTGAGCGCGATTCGTCGTGGCCATAATCGATCCCCAACTCAATTCAGCGGGAATTCGTGGTGATTGTTCCCTCGAGTCTGGATCTGCCATCTAGCATCCACTACATGAGGTCTCAGAGGAAGTTGGGAGCCATGAATCCTGATTCCAAGTTGCTTCTCGAGGAAATTCGCAAGGAATTCGCAGATCACAAGAGGCACATAGATAAGCGATTGGCTGATCAGGAGGCGAAGTGGGAGCAGCCACTCACGGATGCGGAGGGGAAGAAGGATGAGCGCGTGGATGCGCTGAGCTGGCAGCGGCCGCGTTCGAGATTTGGAAGCCCACCATCGAGTCGTCCGTGGAGACAGTGAAGACGGAAATTCAGAAGCTCAGCACCCATTGGAACCGCGCTGTGAAGGACAAGTCCACAGCAGATCAAGGCCTGTACCACCTCCAGGATCCAATCCGGCATCGGGTACCACTCCACCGATGGGGACTGCTACTCCGTCGAGGTCGGTGTCACCGCACCCATCTGCTGGTGGCCAAGCTGACGGCCCTGAAGGGCACCGCATGAACAAGCAATTCCGGGATGTGGGATATGGGTCAGTCCTGACCTACACCTAGATCCCGGGCAAGGGTACGTGCAAAGTACCGCTCCCTCCTCCTAATCCTCCTCCTCCTCCTCTACCTCGTTACAATTCGAATCGAAGTTATGACATTAGGGGCTCGAATGGGGGAATTGGGGGTCGTTCTGGGAATTCCACGAGTAGATTGCCGAAATTGAACTTCCCTGAGTTTTCTGGTGATAATCCTAGATTGTGGATCTCACGGTGTGAGAATTATTTTGATATGTATGAAGTAGAACACCATCGTTGGATTCAAATTGCTTCGATGTACTTTACTGATGCTGCAGCTCGCTGGTTCCAATCTGTTGAGCATAAATTGAGGGGTGTTCCTTGGGGAATTTTTGCTGATATGTTACTAGATCGCTTTGGTAGAGAACAGAAGGAGTTACTGATCCGTCAGCTATTTCACATTCGTCAGTCAGGCTCTGTATCTGACTATGTGGAACGTTTCGCTGAGCTAATGGATCAGTTAACTGCCTATGGTCATGTTACTGAACTTGTGTATTATGCCATGCGTTTTGTTGATGGGCTGAGAGAAGACATTCGTGTTGCTGTATCTTTACATCGTCCTGTCGATTTCGATACTGCTGCATCTCTCGCCTTGTTGTAGGAGGATATCAGCGCCAATCACAAGTTCATAAGGCATGAATCTCCCAATGCAGTCAAGTCTCTACCCCGGATCCCATTGCCATTGCCTCCTCCTCCAAGAAGTGACAAAGTTACTCCAGCTAATTCCACAGAAGAAGTGAAGCTGAGTGAAGGCAAATCACCAGAAGAAAGGATAGTAGCGCTGCGAGCCTTTCGGAAGTCAAAAGGCTTATGTATGAGATGTGCTGAAAAATGGACTAAGTCTCATAGGTGTGGTGCTTCAGTGCAGCTGCATGTTGTGCAAGAAATGCTGGAGTTATTTGGGATAGAGGACGAAGAACAACTCTCTGCTGCTTCTGAGCAGCAGGATCATCTGTTTGTTGCTATATCCAAGGAAGCAATTAGTGGGCAGGAAGGACCTCGTGCTATGCGCTTACCTCGTACTCACACGTTCATCAGCCAGAATTTAGCTGCCTCTCTGTCTGACATACCACAACACTCTGATGTTAAGGTTCAGATTGCCAATGGGGGGGGGGGTTCCTGCAGTGTTCTGGTGTGTTTAAACAAATGGAATGGTCTGTCCAGGAATTATCATTCTCTTCTGATATGAAAATCCTTCCTCTAGGCCATTTTGATATGATTCTTGGTATGGACTGGCTTGAGGAATTTAGTCCCATGCAGGTTCATTGGAAGCTTAAGTGGATGGCCATTCCCTATAATGGAAGCACTGAATTGTTACAGGGTATTACTCCTTCCTTACCTAATGAAATGGTTGTTCATGTGTGCAGCATTTCTCATTCTTCTGATGAGTCAAAACCTGGGATGCATCCAGATGTGGCTGTCATTTTGGAGGAATTTGCAATGGTCTTTGAGCCACCATCTTCTCTGCCTCCTGAGAGATCCTGTGACCATGTCATTCCTCTAGTTCCAGGGGCTAAACCTGTTCAGATTCGACAATATAGGTATCCTCCAGCTCTCAAAAATGAGATTGAGAAACAGGTTGCTGATATGCTTTCCAAGGGAATTATTCAACCTAGTTTTAGTGCATTTGCTTCCCCAATTTTATTGGTCAGAAAGAAAGATGGTACCTGGCGTTTTTGTGTGGACTATAGGTACTTGAATGCACTTACTTTGAAAAGCAAGTTCCCTATACCTATTTTTGATGAATTGATGGATGAATTAGCTAATGCTAAGTGGTTCTCTTGCTTGGACTTAAACTCTGGCTATCATCAAATTAGAGTGAAGCAAGGGGAAGAATTTAAAACTGCCTTTCAAACTCACATTGGGCTGTTTGAGTTTAGAGTAATGGCCTTTGGTCTCTGTGGGGCACCAGGGACTTTCCAGGGGGCTATGAATACAACTTTAGCTCCTTTACTCAGAAAGTGTGTACTTGTGTTCTTTGATGATATCCTTGTTTATAGTGCTACATTATCTGAACACTTGGACCTTCTCAAGCAAGTGCTGCAGTTGTTGGCCAAGGATAAATGGCAAGTGAAGGTGTCTAAATGCTCCTTTGCTCAACAACAATTATCTTACCTGGGGCATATCATCAGTGGTGCTGGTATTTCTACTGACCTTGCTAAGATAAGTGCTATTAAGTCTTGGCCCCAACCTGCAAATGTGAAGGAGTTAAGAAGTTTTCTGGGACTTGCTGGATACTATAGGAAATTTGTTAAACATTTTGCTATTATTGCCAAGCCCCTCACAGCTCTGCTCAGGAAAGAAGCTCTGTATGTTTGGACACCAGAACATAGTGAGGCTTTCAGCACTATCAAAACTGCCTTGATGACACCTCCTGTCCTGGCTATGCCTGATTTCTCCAAGCCCTTTTACATTGAGACAGATGCCTCTAATGGAGGAGTGGGGGCTGTGATGCTCCAACAAGGTCACCCCTTAGCCTTTATCAGCAAACCATTGGGACCCTGCACTCAAGGCTTGTCTACTTATGAAAAAGAGTACATGGCAATCCTTATTGCAATTGACCAGTGGCAATCATATCTGCAGCTAGCTGAATTTACCATTTTTACTGACCAGAAAAGCTTGGTTCATCTTAATGAGCAAAGGCTTAACACCCTATGGCAGTAGAAGATGTTCACTAAGTTAATTGGCCTTCAATACAAGATTGTGTATAAGAAAGGATTGGAAAATGGGGCTGCTGATGCTTTATCCAGGAGGGTGCATGGTGCCCATCAATTGTTGGCCTTCTCTGCTTGTACTCCTAGCTGGATTGTTCAAGTGGCCAAGAGTTATGAATTTGATCCTGAAGCAGCCACTATGATCCAGAAGTTGTCTGTGGATCCTACTGCTTTGAGTCATTTCACCCTTGTGGATGGGTTGCTGAGATACAAGTCCAGAATTTGGGTGGGTCAGTCTCCTGAATTACATAACAGGATCATTGCAGCCATGCATAATTCTCCTATTGGTGGCCATTCTGGTGTGCATGTCACCTTGAGGAAGCTTAAGCAATACTTTGCTTGGAAAGGTATGAAATCTGCTGTTCATACTTTTGTCACTGCTTGTACTATTTGTAGTCAAGCTAAACCTGATAGATCCAAGTATCCTAGGCTGCTCCAACCCTTACCCATTCCTGAGGGAGCATGGAATACTATATCCTTGGATTTTGTGGAGGGCTTACCGAAATCTTCTGGAATGGATGTGATTTTGGTTGTGGTGGATAAGTTCTCTACGTACAGTCATTTTCTGGGGCTGTCTCATCCCTTCTCGGCTGGTACTGTCGCTAAACTTTTCATGACCAATATTTACAAGCTTCATGGTCTGCCAGCTATCATTATTTCTGATTGAGATAGGATCTTTCTCGGACAGCCTTGGCAGGATCTGTTTAAGTTGTCTGGAGTTACATTGAAAATGAGCTCTGCATATCATCCGCAAACGGATGGTCAGACTGAACGTGTCAATCAATGCATGGAGACTTTCCTTCGTTGCTTTGTTCACGCCTGTCCAAAGCAATGGTTTCAGTGGTTGCATCTGGCAGAATTTTGGTATAACTCTAGCTGGCACTCAGCACTGGGAACCTCTCCTTTTCAGGCTCTTTATGGACATTCCCCTCGCTATTTTGGCATTTCAGCAGCTGATGCTTGCAAGGTGACTGACTTGTCTGACTGGTTGGCTGAGAGGAACATGATGCAGCAATTGATTAAGCAACATTTGGCTAGAGCGCAGGAGCGTATGAAGAAGCAAGCCGACAAGAATCGTTCAGAAAGGGAATTCAAAGAAGGTGATATGGTCTTTTTGAAGCTTCAACCGTATGTTCAGTCTTCTGTGGCCACAAGATCTAGTCAGAAGCTAGCATTCAAATTCTTTGGACCCTTTCGAGTCCTCAAACGTATTGGCAGAGTTGCTTATAAACTTCAGTTGCCGGAGTCTTCTTCTGTGCATCCTGTTTTCCATGTATCACAGCTGAAAGCAGCCCCTCCATCAACCCAGCAGGTCCTACCTGACCTTCCTGACCTGGGCAACAAGTATCAGATACCGGAGTGTATCCTTCAGTACTGTGGCATTCCAGGTGGACCTGAGCCTCGTTTTGAAGTGTTGATTCAATGGTCGGGTTTGTCTACTGCTTTGGCTACATGGGAGAACTTGGATGATCTTCGACGTCGTTTTCCTGATAGTCCTGCTTTGGAAGTAGTAGGTTCTTTTGCAGGGGGGTGTTAGCACTCCATTTGTGTCTTCTCAAGATAGCCACAAGGAAGCTCGTGGGCCGCGAAGGGGACAAAGGGTTCGCCGGCCCAACTCGCATGTCTCTAGGCCTGAATGGGTGTGACAGCTTGTTGGCGTGTGTAGCGTGTGTGGCTTAAAAGGGTGTGCGCGTGAGGATGCAAGGCATCTTGTAATCAAACACTAAACAGTACCGACGAATCATTCATCGTCGAGTTCCTATCCCCTGTTCTTCTCTTCCTCGTTCCCCCTGCTGTTCTCACCTCTCCCAATTTCTACCTCAACCCCTATCCTAACAGCCCCCTGCTCCTTCAGGCTCTTCGCTGCCGACGCGACGTGGCGGTGCCTGGACGGCATGTGGCTCTTCTTCTTGGGAGACTCGAACCACGTCGACGCAACCTGCTTCTTGTTTTTTTTTGTTCTCCCTACGCCTGCGGGTTATTCATTTCCTTTTCCTTCCACTGGTTCTTCATGACAATCTCTTGTTTTTCTGTTGATGCTCAAAATTTGCATGCAACGGTGCACGAGGTGTGCTCTGATGGCTATGCAGGTGCCCCGCGATTTGGATTCTTCATTTTATTTTTCTTGATTATCCTCTTGACGGAATATTTGTGACATTCCGTGATGTGTATTCCGTGATTCTGTGAAAAGGATCTCGTGCTGTGTATTCCGTGATTGTTTTCTAAATCTTGATGTAGTTCCAGATATGAGGTTAGAAGATAAGATAGATCGAGATCCTTTTCACAAAACCAATTCATTTTTTATGTTAGTACATATTTCATGAAAATTAGTTGCTTTTGGAAATGTTCAGTCTTATGTGTTAGCACTTATAATTCACGAGAATAAAATTAGAAAAAGAATAGGTGAGTATCAAGGGTACATCATATGAACATAACATGGGTGTGTCAAAAATAAATTTTGTTCTTGCTCTTAGTAGATCAAATATCCATACTTTGTACTAGTGGATTATAGGTGTGCATTGTTTGCTCTTTTTTATTTCTTAAACACAGTACAGTAGGGTGTTCACAGGGTGTGTATAGAGTGGGCACACTTATATTTGCTCCTTTTCATTTCTTTTTACCGTGATAATATATTTAGAGTGTGCACGGTAATTTTTTCGAAATGGTAATAAAAGTTGACAAAGTAGGTGTTCATTGGTTCATTCGTGGGTACATAGTGTGTGCATTGGTGCAACAGTGATACACGGGAGATCAATATGAGATTGTACTCTAAAATGTGTGGAAAGTTGTGCTGCTGCATATGTTAAAAAAATAACTAGTACTAAAGGTAAAGTAGAGAGAGAGAGCCGTTGTGGTGAATAAAAAAGAGATGGGAAAGACCCTCTACCATAGTGCAGAGAGATACATGTGTTTAATTCGGGCTGACACAAGATAGCTTTATGTCACTATCAAACTGTATGCTCCGCAGCTTTGCTCTGACCAAACACACAGGAAAAAAGAAATACGGGACCAAATACATGTGCTAGAGACAAAAATTCACACATCCCGGTACACATCAACGCTCCGAATAGATGCAGTTGCAGCTGCAAGGTGTATCGGTGAATTACCGCAATGGCATAAAGGGGATGAAAATTGCAACTAGTGGCACAGAGGGGATGGTCTAATTTTCAAAGGCACACAAGGATCTGTTATATTTTCTAGCGGCATAGAGAAAAATTTGGTAAAAAAACATCATGTTGCTATCTGCCACTCCAGATGTTCAAAAACCGGTGCAGAATGCCAGCAAGAATATACCTTTGTATACACCAACGTTACCAACGAATAAACATATTTGAAAAAGTGTGTGCAATGGGCTAAGAAAGCACACAGCACACTATTCCCAGAGACCAAGAACCAAAAATTTTCAATGAATCTAAACATACAAGATCCTACCTAAATTATGACGAAGAGCCTTCGTCCTCGACACCCTTCATGACCACGGAGCACAACACCTGCTTCGAGATGTGGTTCTCCAACTCCCTCGACACCTCGGCCAGCCTCAAGTCGAAGTTACTCCTGTACCGCTGGGCCCTCGGAGAAGATGACCCCGAGAACCGCCTTCGTGGGCTTGCGATCCCAAGTGCCGTCGGCGATCCTGAAAGCCAGCTCTTGGTGAAGACTGGCACGATCTCCTTCCTGGTAGTGATGTGTTTTCTTTCTGCGTTCAGGGGTCCGCACTTGGTCTCCACGCCTGCGTTCAGGGGTCCGCGCTTGGTCTCCACGGGTAGCCGTTTCATCGGTGAGGTAGGCAGCTTCTGTCTGATTCGTTCACGTGCGCGCTCCGCGGCTGCCATTGTTTTGTCCTTGCTCATCTTGATCAATGCCCATGGGTTGATCTGGATGTCATCCTTCCTTCCTGGTGCATCCATCTTGTCGCTCTCGATCCTGATTGACAGCTTCCGAGCACTCTGCGCTAAGTTTGAAATAACTCTGTTATCAAATGATCAACGACTAATACTAGCACAGAAGTTATGCAATTTGTCGCTTCTTACCTCATCTCCGTCATCTTTTCCGCAAAAGACCCTTGACAAGAAAGATGGCTTCTTTGGTGAGTCAAAGTCAATGCTCTCATCAGAATCTGAGTCTTCAAATGGATCAAATGCCATTCCTGCTTCTCTCATCGCAAGAATGTAGTCATAGGTTCTCATACCCTGCAGTGAATCATGTTGAATTACTTTCAATTTTCTTTTCTCGAAAGAACAATATGTAGCGATTCTGAACACTTAGAATGTGATACAGCTATTGAGCTATTGACATGGATTCATATTGCTGAACACCTTTTTGATAAGGACCATGTGGAAGAAGAAGAGCTGACCCAGAGCTGTGGTACTGTATAATGTGAAGATGACAAAAGCCATCTGTTGAAAAAATTTATGATATAAATGTCAGGCCTGACCTTACTAAATACTGAAATCATGTCTAATTGGATGTGACATCTTGATGATCACTCACCGACAATGCTGCATGAGCTCCTTTTGGGAGCCTGATGTGCAGCCTGTGCTCCATTTCCAATTTGACTCCTTCGCTGTCAACAAAGCAGCGAACGAAGATCGCAATTGCCGTTCCTCCCTCAATAACAAGCTGATCATAAAATACATCGGTATAATCTAAGTAATAGTTCTCATATCTCAAACCCAAGAAATCTTTAATATGAACAGTTGAATAGAAATATGAAAAAAAATCTTGAAGAAATTGTTGGCACCCACCATCAACAGGACAAAGAACATGAGCAGAATAAATGTCACGTAGTTGCTTCTTCCAATGCAATTGTTCAGCCACTGTGCGAAACAAAGCATCGAACAACATTAATCCACTTGGCATTCTTGGAGTGGATGATCACAATTCAGGATTTGAGGGTCAAATGAAATGCTAGCATAGGTGTATCAACCAACAGTTACCCTGCAGTGGTGATCAAATCCATCAACGCAGCGCTCACAGGTCTTGCAGTGCTTGCTGCACAATTTCACCTGTAGAATATTTTATATCCTATTTAGAATGTTGGGCCATTGTTGCAAATGTCGAAATTTACAGAATTTTACAGGTATTACATGGATTCAATTCATATTGGCACAGTGACAGAACAGTAAACATTCAGAAATTATATACAAAGATCATTTCAAACATGGTAACGAAATTCCAATGTATCTAAGTAACATTCAAAATTTCCCCATAAATTTCATTTCAACCATTATACCAAAATTCCACTTATGGTATTTCACATATAGTGTCGGGATTCAATTCATTGGGCACATTTGAAGTTGGAAACTAATTCATCCACGTCGAACTAATGAGGTCATTTGTGTTTCCCCTGAAACGAACAGAGCGATATCACCACCTATGCGTAGGGGATGAACAGGAGCAATACCTCGCAGTCGCAGATGGGGCAGAAGGAGATGTCGTGCCCGTCCGTGGCGGCGCAGGGCGAGACGATGTCGTCGAGGCTGGTGAAGGCGAAGGGGAGCATAGGGTCGAGCTGCACGCTGGTGTTCCACTGCTCCAGGTAGCTCCTCCGCACCCAGCGGTTGGTCACCCGCGTCTCCACCCGCCGCAGGAGACGCACTGTGTAGCGCCAGAGGATGTACCCGTACCGCAGCCGCGGAAGTCTCGCCGTGCCGCCGTGGCCGCCGCCCCGCGCGAGCTGCCGCTTCCGCTTGTCCTTCTTCGCCTCCATCCGGTCCGATGGGTCCACCGCCGTGCAGCGCACGTAGAGCACCGCCGCCGCCACGGCCTGGAATCGGAGCATATCGGCAATTCGGCATCAGAGGCACGACGGCCGGGCTCGGAGCAGAAATCGAGAAGTCGATCGGGGCTGGCATGCGCGTACCGAGAAGGAGAAGGCGGCGAGGAGGATGTTGCCGGCGAGGGTGTTGCCGATGTAGGGTCCCAGGACGACGTAGAATGCGGCGACGAGGAGCGCGAACACCGCCGCACTCACCAGCTGCGCACACGCGGCGGCGAGAAAAACAGAGGCAACATGTGCTCCGAGAAGTCAGAACCGCACAGGGAGGGAAGAATCGGGAGGGAAGGAGTAGACGTCGTCTGCGGCAGATGAGGCGGACCTGGAGCGGGTGGAGGGGGAGTTGCCATCCGTGGCGGCGGCGCCAGGGCTGCCGCTCCATCGCCGCCGTCACGATGTCTCTGTCGCCGCAGCCCATTGTCGGTGAGATCTGTGCGATCGGAGGCGACGCGAGTGAGCTGCTCTGCGCTCGGCCGCACCCGGGATCGCGTCAATTCTAGTGGCCTGCGCGTGGCGTGCCGTGTGGGGCCAGGCCGCCGTCCCCAGCAACGGTCGGTTGCGTCCGGCCGTCCGTCCAACGTCTTTCCTTTTTGTTTTGTGCCCCACGCGCGTACCGTGGTTTCGAAATTCGAAATGGACGTGCGGACGGGGTGACCGTTTCCAAAGCTGTGCATGTAGTTTCCACGAATGATAATAAAGTTCGTAATGAAACAGAGTCATTTAAGATAATTAAATATAATTTAATTATAAAACAAATTATAATAAGTATTAAGTTTTTTGGGCAGACGAATCTAATGAACTTAAATAATTCATGATTAGCACATGTTTATTATAGCATTACAATATCTAATTATGACCTAATTAAGCTTATTAAATTCGTCTTGCCATAAAACTGGAATTATAAAATTCATTTGTAATTGACTACCGTTAATATTCTTAAATAATTCTTAATATCCGATGGGCATTACCTTTGCCGACATAATCCATCCACCCCTATTAATTAAGAGCATCTCCAATAATTTACCAAATTTTACTTGGCAAATCTCGTGTTCTACTAACTTGTAAAAAGATGTGTCAAATAAAAAAGAACTCATCTCCAACTGTTTGGCATAATTCACTAGCCAAACTCAGATCTAACTTATATCAGGAATCCTGAGAGAGAAACAAAATTATGTTTATGTCCTTCCACCTCTTGAAAAGTTTATCAGGAATTCTTCTCTGTTCTTTATTTCCTTTTTCACCCTCCCACTTGACTTGGCCACGCCGATGCCAACCCGGATCGACGCGTGTATATTTCCGCATGGGGAGGTGAGTTTTGCCAAGTTTCTATTTTTGTCAAGTTGGTTTGCCAAACTGTTGGAGACCAATTTTTCTTGTTTTGCCAAAATTAGATGGATGCCAAGTTAGTTTGCCAAACTACTGGAGATGCTCTTACCTCTGCCGACGTAGGCCCTGTTTGGCAGGGCTCCATCAGCGGCTCCACGAGCGGCTCCGGCTGGAGCCCTGCCAAACGGTCAAAGTGGCACCGGCTTCGGGTGTGGAGCTGGTGCTGGAGCCACTAGCGGCTTTTGAAGGGGAGGCGGAGCCATGTTTTCATGGCTCCATCCGGCTCTACCTCACCCGCCCACCCCTTTTCCGGCATTGCCCTCGGGTGGTGCCCGCGGCAGCACTGCAGTAGCGGCCGACAGCAGGAGCGAGGGGTGGAGCTGGGTGGAGGCGGCGGCAGGGCGGGGCAGGGCAGAGGCGGAGGAGGCAGATGCGGAGGAGCCGTGGCCAGTGCCGCAGAGCAGGAGGAAAAGGGGAGGGGCCGGTCGGAGAGGGTTGCCGCTACTGCTTGATGCGCCGCCGCTGGAGCTCTGCCGAAGTCCCCATCCGCCGTGGCGGATTGGCCGGTGAGGGGGCGCAAGCGAGGTCGGGAGCGTCGCGAGGGGAGCTGGGAGGCGATGGGGTCCATGGCGTGGAGGAGGCGGCCGACGGCGGTCTCGAGGGCGCGGAGGAGGCGGACGGAGGAGAGCTCTGGGGCGCGGGTGGAGGTGGCCGGGGTAGCTCTGGTCGCCGGGGGAGCTCGAAAAGATCCAGATAAAATAAAGAAGAAGATAATGTCAGAAAAAATATGAAAAAAAGAATAAGAAGAAAATAAAAATAGATAAAGAAAAAAGAAAGGGTATTATGGACATTTCAATCTCTTATCCACCTAACACAGCCAAGAGAAGCCATTTTCCCAAACATTTTCTTAAAACGGCTCTAGCTCTACCGGAGGAGCCGCTCGACCAGAGGAGCCGGAGCTAGAGCATTTTTGAGTGGAGCCGGAGCCCTCCCAAACAGGCCCCTACTCCATCCAAGTCACTATTTTTAGCTTGTTTGGGTGGCTGGTGGATGACGACTGGCGCTGATTTATTCTGAGAGAAACAAAAACATAGCTGGTTGGTGGGTGACTAGTGGCTGGTAACTAGTGTTGATTTGGTGTGAAAGAAAAGTACTACTAGTTGGTGGCTAGTAAGTCAAGCGTACAAGGTGAAAATAATGAAATGAGCTTGACACGCGAATCTTATTTTGTTTTTTATTTATGGCACTCTTTCACTCTCTGGTCCAAATTGTAGATCATTTTGATTTATCTAGATTCATAAAAGTTGCTATCCACCTTAATATTTATTTGAATACCTAGCAAAATATATAAACCTAGTAAATATTTTTGAATGTATAGAGTAATAATTAGTTTTAACCAATGTTCAGAAGTTGTAGCAATGGTGCGTGGGTAAGCTTGTCCTTCAAGGCATCAAATGACTCATTATGTGCATTTCCCTAATGGAACACCACCCCTTTCGTTGTCAACTCATGAAGGGGGCTGCAATAATGGTGCTGAAATCTTTGACAAAGTGCCAGTAGAAACCAACAAGACCAAGAAAACTCCTCACCTGTGTGACGGTTTGCAGAACCAGCCAACTCTTTGTAGCCTCAATCTTCATCTCATCCACCTCAATTCCCTGTGTTGTAACAACATAGCCAAAAAAGAGACTCGATCCGTGCAAAAGAGGCACTCCTCAAGGTTATCAAAGAAATGTGCTTCACGTAAAGCATCAAAAATAGCACACAACTGATACATGTGTTCATCCAAAGACTTGCTATAAATCAAGAAATCATTATAGTAAACTACCACAAATTTTCCAATGAAAGTCCTCAAAATCTCATTCATCAAGCGCATGAAAGTGCTAGCTAAATTTGTCAAATCAAAAGGCATTATTAGCCACTCATACAATCCAAATTTTAAAAGTTGTTTTTCATTCATCTCCATGTTTCATTCTAATCTGGTGGTAGCCACATCGCAAGTCAATCTTTGTGAAAAATTATAGAACCACACAACTCATCAAGCATATGAGAGCCTGTGTGGTTCGAGGACTGGTGGATGGTCGCTTCCTGGTGTGATGAGTGATTGACAACGTTGTGTGGACTGACTCTTGGCTTAGTATTGCAGGTGCAAGCTGTGGCTTGATTGGTGTTGGTGTAGGTGAAGAACAAGCGCGAAAGGTCAATGCCGGTGGGCCTCCAGGTGTGGAGCAAACAAGTAGGATTGGTTCAAGGGACCCGGTTGCCAGCGGGATCAAGTGTGGGCCGCATGGTGACGATAACAACAAGACGAAGACGTGAACGGTTTCTTGGTTGAGCCTCAAAACCAAGGTCGAGCCGAGACGACGTGGGGGCCAAGTCATGAGTGGAGATTGGCGGGAGGCCACACCAAGTCTGCGGGGTTTCCAGTGGTTCACCACAAAACCAGTGGGTTACTTGGTTGAGCCACAAAGCCAAGACCGAAGACCGAAGCGTGCATGGCTACAGCACTAGGCTGGTCTGACCGGTGGGGACCGGTCTGACCGGTGAGGAGCACCAGTCTGACCGGTGTGCTCCGTGGATGGCTTCCGGAGCCTTCAAAGTGGATGACACGCGTCGGGATCGCAAGGCTTGCATCGATACTAAGCAAGGTGCGGTCGCCGGGCATCCGTCCGATGGTGCTACGACGAAGATTTCCCAAAGTGCCCTTTGGGGGCATTAATCATAGTATTATGTAATAGGGGTAGTTTTGTCTTTCGGTTGCCTCCATATAACCCAAGTGGTGAGAGGATGGCAGCCATCTCTTGGAACCCTACCTCATTTGCTTTTGCTATTTTCCCTTTTTATTTTCCTTAGGATTTTCTATAGGACTAGCTTGAGAGCTTCTTGGTGAGATCTTTAGAGACGAATGGTTGATCGGGAGGCAAGCTAGACCTTGTATGAATCTTTCTTGGTATGTATAGATGATTCGGCGTGATTCTTCAAGGCCTTTTGTTGTCTCTTCCTGTCGGGGTTTGATACCGCTGGCAAGTAAATTTTGATATGTTTGTGCGTCTGATCCGGATGGTTGGGCTTAGAGACACAGGGATTATACTGGTTCAGGCCCCGGGGGTGCCCTACGTCTAGTTCGGAAGAGTGTTATTTATGCACGGAGTGCTTGTAGTAGGGGGTACAAGCTTAGGTCGAGAGAGGGAGCATGTCCCAGGTCTCTGAGTGTGGTGATGAGCTGCGAATGCTCAGTGGGAGTGTGATTGTCTTATGTTGTTCTTACCGTGTTTGTGGTTGTGTTGTCCTCTGTCTATTTACGGTACCGGCCTCCCCTTTTATAGTCCAAGGGGGGCTGGCGTACAAGGGTTAAGATGGTAAAACGGCGTCTTGCTACAGTGCTGTGACAGTGCTGGAACAGTGCCGCATCGTGTGCCCTCGTCTTCAGTTGGCGTCGTACGCTGTGCTAGGCGTGGTAGTCCTCGTAGGGCGGCATAGCTGGTGGCTCCTGTCCCAAGATGGCTCCTCCCGACTCAGGGCCTCGCAAGTCTGGTAGGTCGAGGCTTCTTGTGCAAGCCCCGACCTTCCCTCTAATAGCTGCTGGGTCGAGTCTCGCCGTCCGATGCCTTACAAGCAAAGGATTCACCTGTCCTTCGCTACTGTTTGTTATCCAGGTGATGGGACGCCGGGGCAGTCCGCTTCCCACGCTGGGGAAAATCTCATCATGGCCTGACCACCTGACAGTATAGATCTGCCCGCCCTGTTGCTCCTGCACGTCCCGGGCGGCGTCGGGCCGCTCGTGCCACGTCGCGGCCCTCGCCGGGGGCCCCCCGCCGATGGATTGCAACCGAAGGAACCTTAGGTCGTGCAAGGCGGAGCCATTTGACGAGGTAATCGCGAGGCTTGAGCACTCCTTGGGTCGCGCGGGGCGAGCGCTTGGGTCGGAGGTGGCCCCATGAATGATGTCAGGCCTCTGCCCCCCGGGGGGGGGAGAGTTAGGCCTGCCTTGCTGGTCGTCAGTGTTGGGCCATCACAGATGTGGCCCGTCTGTAGTCTTCATGATTTGGGGATTTAGGGACTAAGATGATTACCCCTAGTTTATCCCCTCATCAGTAGCCCCCGAACCTAAGGGGGGAAATGGCTTTCGCCCTTAGGATCAGTGATGTTGGCGTTTTTCTTCTGATCTTCATTTCGGTGGGGGCGCGCGAGCGCACCCGCCGGGTGTAGCCCCCGAGCCCACAGCGGAGCCAAGGGCTTTGCTGCGAGGTGTTTATTTTAGCCGCGGCGAGTACTGGCTCGCCTTTTGAGGATGACGTGGCCGGACGGGGGGATTTGACCTGGCATCACGGGGGACTGTAGCCGGCTTCAGCTGATGTGACGGCGGTGTTCAACGGGTCATCAATTCCTGCCACACCACCTGGCAGGGTGGGTGGCCGTTTAAGCTTGTTTCGTAAGCTAGCCCGCGCCTGTCACAACCCTTCTTGTGTGGCCGGGCTGGTGCTACCCTATAAAAGAAGCTCTGCTTCGTCTTGGTGAGACTCCATGGTAGCCATATGGAGAGGCAAAGAAACCTGCTGCTTCTCCCATCGTGGGGGGTTCGTCCCCCTTGAATGTAGTGCCACCCTTTGAGTCTTCTGATGTTGGTGGGAGTTTAGCGAGCGGGGAGGCATTCGTGAGTCAGGCGTTCTGCTTCCCAGGGCGGTTCGACCTGTCATGGGTCAGGCACATTCCCTTGGGATTTGAACTTCATGTACTCACGCTCTGGAGGTGTGAATCCCTCTTGAGTTTGGTTCGGCCGCCCGCGTCTCTACTCGAAGTGTTCTTCCTCTAGTTTGAGGAGGATGCTTCATCATTAAGGCCGTGAGCGCGCCGACAACCTCTCGGTCTCGGGAGTCGGTGGACGCTCTGCACTTGGCGGCTGACAACAGGGTTGCGGCAGGCATTGGATTTCCGAGAGTCCTCACCTGCCGCTTCGTGCCCGACCTACTCTTGGGCGATCGCTCCCCCACGCCTTTAGTGGTGCTTTGCTCAAGAACTGGGACGTCGTTTGTCACGGCATCCCACTTGTCTTGTTTTTTTAAAATTTTTGGCCGTAATGGTTCTTCCATGTATTTTACGCGGAAAAGATTTGTCGTTGGGAGATTTGTGCATGGTGAGCTTTCATGTCAGTCCCTTTGGGCGAGTTTTGTCACGGCCTGCCTGAGCGGGTGACCTATACTGCCGATCGGGGTATTGGCATTTTGATTCGAATTAGGCCAGGCTTTGATCACGGGGTGAATTGGGTTAGGATCCTATTGGGCCTTTCAAAAGGCTCATTTTTTTCAGGGTCGTTCGATTGGCCCCGACAGCTTGTTGCCTGTTTGGTTCTTTTCCTCACGCATCCCTTTCATTCGGTAAGGAGGGGTGAGCAATGCCATGGCTTACCTCGATGGCTGAGTCATGGTGCTCGTCGAGCTGCTAGCGGGTTGGTTCGAGTAGACTCGGGTCCCGTTCGCGAGGTCCCGTTAGGATTAGCTGGTGATAGATCTTATTAACCCCTCTAAATATCTCATTTATCTTTGAGGTCATTCGATTGACCCTAGCGGCTCGTTGCCTCCCCTCCGATGGGGATTCCGTGAGATTTTTTTATCTGGGGCTCGAACACAAGCCGGGATGCCCGCGGCGCTCGTGCGCCCGGATCTTGGCCGCTTGTGGGCCCATCCATTTTCGTCCCTTGCTCTGGTGGCGGCGCGGCGGCTGTTCGGAACCCTTTGTTGGGCCAGCCTTCGAACTGCGCATCGATGTTAGATCTGTGGGATCTAGTGACGGTTCACGTCCTGGTAATTATCTTACCCTTGGGGAGCATTAGTCAGTTCGGACGGTTGCACTTCTGTCCGTGGTGGGCCTGTCGATCGTGGCGATCGTGAAGGGAGAGGATCAGTCGTGCTCTCCCTGTCGCCACCCCTTTAAATCCCCCTTCTCCGGGCAGGGGTTTTCGTCTTAGTCTCTTCGCTGGTTCCTGCAGCAGCATTTGCAGCAACAGAGGAAGACTTAGGCAGGGGCTCGGAAAGTGTTACCTCAGCTTCCCTATCGGCGATGGAGAGGGGCAAGCGCTGCGCCGGAGGATGCGTTGCGACCGCCATCGCCGCGTCGCCGGAGGTCGGTTCCGTGGTTTGAAGGATGGCGGTTGCTTCGCTCTAGCCTTTCATGCTTTTGATTGTCTTTGTCTCCTTTCTGTGTGTGCAGGGCCCTTGGTGGTGCGGCTGCTCTGGACGTCGGGCCTCTCCTTGGCGATGCGGCTCCCCTGCCGACGACTCCCGTGGTTGGGGCGTGTCGGGAGGACATCCTCTTCTTAATGACGCAGGTGGTGGAGACGGGGAGCCGCCTGGAGGAAGCTCTGCGTCCTCACCATCAGCTTGAGGAGGCCTTAGAAGCTGCCTGAGCGGCGCTCGAGACCACCGGGGCGGAGGTCGAGGCGGCTCATCTTGCCACCGACGAAGCGGAGTCTCGTCGTGTTGGTATCTGCTTCGGACGATTCTTGTCCCTCCGGTTGCTTTCTTGAGGGGATCTTCCTCATTTCCTTCATCTCGCAGACACGGAGGAGAGGATGCTCGTCCTTCGCCGAGAGATGGGGGACCTTGGTGTCAGTGTTTTAGACCGGCAACCTACCAAGGGGAGTACCCGAGGTAGACGTTTGTGGCCTCGCTGAGATCGGGAACTCGAAGCAGAGACACTTGGCACACAATTTAGACAGGTTCGGGCCCCGAGGAGTGTAATACCCTATGTCATGTATGCTGCGTAGCTCTGGGTTGATTGGATGTGTTTACAAGATGATGCGGATAAAGAGATAGGGGTCCCTGCCTCGCCTTATATAGTCCGGGAGGCAGGGTTACAAGTCAGTTTTGGAGGGAGAGTACTAGTCGTACATGGCTAGGAGTACTCTACATGGATTCAGACATGCCTAGCTTCCTATCTGAGTACTAGCCCTCTAGTTGCCTTGCGCTCCACACCGTCTTGCACCATGTAGCACAAGTCGAGTAGTCCCAGGGGGCCACGCAGTAGTCGGTCCTGGTACCCGCCTGAGTAGTGGGCCCAGGGATGTCCATACGACAAGCCCTCGAGTACTTTGTAGTCGAGCTGGATGTTTTCGAGTAGTCTTGATGGCCTTGGCGAGTAGTCCTTGAGCGTCCCTGAGTACCACAAGCCGAAAGTTCTCAAGAATGCTTGAATCATCCCGAGGCTGGAAGGTACTCCAACTGATCTCTGAGTAGTCTTGAAGTCTTCTCGAGTAGTCCACAAGCGTCCCCGAGTGCTTCTCTCGAAGGTCTTCAATAGTACTCGCGACGTCTTGATGAAAAACCATATGGAAAATGCGATTCAAAGAATCGGATTCCATATGGAATGTTGCCCCCAAGCCTTAGGTCAAATTGTAGATTCAAGCTGAGGGTCAATCTGAAGTTCTGTCAATCTTATCCCGAAAAATCCGGAGAAAAAACCGAAGGACACGTGGCACGAAGCCCCCGAGCCTTGAGTCGAGTACTTCTCTCGAATTGACATATAAATTATAAAATGCAATGAGAAACATTGGTTGTTAAATTGCTGCATCTATGCTAGCTGATCTATGCAACTTGCAACTTGATGTGTTGTGTGCTGATCTCGGTACATACCTACTTGCTATGACTCTCTGTAATTTTCTCACTTATAGTTGCAGGATCCAGGATGTCATCAGCTGCACCAAATCCTTCCAGTTCAACTATTGAACCCACAAGCCTGAAGAGAAACTCTGAGGACATTGGGTGGGAGTATGGAGTATTGGTGGATCCAAACAACTTGAATTTAATCAAGTGCAAGTTGTGTGGTCTCCAAGTGTCAGCAGGGATATATAGGCTAAAGCTCCATATTGCTAATATCCGTGGCCAGGTTAATATCTGATATGTAACTCTATGATTCAATGATTCTAGAATATAGATTCCTTATTGCTTGATTGCAGATTTGCAGATGGAATATAATTTACTTTTTATTTTTAAGTGTGCAGGTTAAACCTTGCAAAAGGTCGACAGATGAGGACAGAGAAAGGAGCAAGAAAGCAATAGATGACTCCAAGCAAGTTAAAAAGGCTAGGCTAACTGAGCAGCAAGAGGTTAGAGATGTTGTGGACCTTGTTGGTGCACCAGATGCTGATGACGACATTACAATGACAGAAGTAGAAGAGGTTGATGTGGTTGGAGGAAAGACCATTAAGAAAATAGGGCCTATGGATAAGTTCACCATGCCCTTGATCTATCCTCACTAAGCAACACAAGGGTGGTGAGGCAGCAATTAGTCACTGAAGTTATATGGAAAGAGAGAATGCATAGTTTGCAGCGCTACAGTGCCAGATGTGTTTATGTGCATGGTAAGTTCTAAGTTTGTACCTTGCAGCTTGGCGATATCTCCATTCTAACCTTCAATCACTTCTCGTGTTTCTATTTTCTTATGAGTAATGAACTGATCTATAATGGTTTTGCTTTGCTTTCAGGTGTAGCTTTCAACAAGATCAACAATGTAGAGTTTGATCAAGTGATAGAAGCAGTTGGCCGATTTGGCCCTGGTGGAAAGAAACCAAACCAACATCAGTTGCGGGAGACAATGTTGTTTGAGGAAGTGGATGATACAAAGAAGATGCTTAAGTTGCATGAAGAAGACTGGGCTAAGAATGGTTGTTCCATCATGACCGATGCATGGACTGACCGGAAGAGGAGAAGCATCATGAACCTCTCTGTGCACTGCAGCGTTGGCTCAAGTTTTCTGGAATCAAAGGAAGTCTCTGAAGAATCACATACTGGACAATTGATCTTTGAGTATGTGGATGACTGTATTGAACGAGTGGGTGCTGCAAATGTTGTGCAAGTGGTCACAGACAATGCATCAAACAACATGGCAGTAAAGGACTTGCTATTTGTGAAGAGGCCAAGTATATTTTGGACAACATGTGCAACTCACACCCTCAACTTGATTCTTGAAGGAATAGGGAAGCTTAAGAAGTTTAAAGGCTTGATTGATCAAGCTAGATCAATGACAATCTTCATCTATTCACATCACAAAACCTTGGCTTTGATGAGGAAATTCACAAAGAAGAGAGATATTGTGAGGCCTGGTGTTACTAGATTTGCTTCCAATTTCCTCACTTTGCAGAGCTTGTATGAGAAGAGATTGCAACTAAGGACAATGACTCAGTGTGAGGAATGTGACAAATTCTTAAATTTGAGCCACATCAAGAAAAACAACAAAGGGGTTCTAGCCACATCTGCAATGACAAGACCTAACTTTTGGAATAGGGTCAGACTTTGTTGGAGGGTGTTTGAGCCATTGGTTAAGGTACTTCGCATGGTTGATAGTGATATCAAACCATCCATGGCCTTTCTGTATGGAGACATTGTAAAGGCAAAGGAACAAATCAAGTTGGTCTTTCGGAACATTGAGCAGCCAGCTAATCTTGTTGTCTACAATAATATCATAGAGATCATCGATAACAAGATGAAGGATAGGCTGGACAGTCCATTGCACTTGGCAGCATATTTATTGAATCCTTATTACAGCTACAATGATGATTCCATCTTCACAAGTGAGCAGGTCATGGATGGATTCATCACTGCTGTTGAGACCTTTTACCATGGTGACTATGACAAGCAAAGCAAAGTGCTCAATGAGGAACTCCAGAAGTTCAAAGATAAACAAGGCCACTTTGGAAAGCCTGTAGCAAAGGCTGGCTGCAAGGATTTTGATATTAGGCCATGTATGTCCTGATCTGTACATTGTCTTTGTTCTGTACTGTACATGTCATCAGTCATTTATGTACTGCTCATGTAGTCTTTTTCCAATGCAGCAAATTGGTGGGGCAGTTATGGAACACAGGTTCCAACTTTGAAAGGGATGGAGATGAGGATTCTATCCTTAACTTCAAGCTCTTCAGGTTGTGAAAGGACTTGGAGTTTCTTTGAAAATGTAAGCCTCCCATCTCGTCCCTTCCCTAATTATGTTTTATATAACTTGTTATTTCAGGTTGGTAAAATAGGAAACTAAACTTTATCTGTGCCTCTTTGTAGAATCATACCAAAAAAGAAACAAGCTGACATGCGAGCGTCTCAGCCAACTTGTTTTTGTTCAGTACCAATAACAAGATTAAAGGGAAAAAATGAAGGCCAAGAAGAACCAGAAAATGGATCCTCTTCTGTCTACTGAATCAAACCATGCTCAAGGATGGCTCGCTGAGGGAGGGGATGAAGAGGATGCTGAGCCTATATGTGGGCTGCCATGGAAATTGATTGAAGAGGCTTGTGGGGTTGAAGAATTTGGGAATCTTTGTAGGAGTGCTAGGCTGGCCCAAATGAGAGAAGTTGATGATGATGATTTCCATTCTGAAGAAGAAGAAGAACAAACAATGAGGACGAGATTGACATTGAATTTGACCAAGAGGAAGTGGTTCCAATTGTTGGGGATGAAGAGGAGGGTGATAGTGATGAGTGATGACTAGTCAATTGGGCATGCATGTGTGGCAGGTTGCATAAATTCTTTTGCTTCTGAACTGTTGTATTTGGTCATGTGTTGTCTGTTGTGTGTTGTGCTGCCCTGGGAGGCTGACACAATGTGACTTCGATTCGAGGCTGTGAACCTGAGTATTGTTGGACTTATGTTGTATCATTTTATTTTGACTTGTCATTTGTGAACCTCAGAAGTGTATGCTTTTCTTGTAAGCTATGGACTTATGTAGTTATGTATGAAACTATGAACCATTATCTATTTGTGAGAATTCTTGTCAATCAGCCATGTACTCATGTTAGAAAACAAGAAATGTTGTCTAATTTTTCATGTCCTGTACTCCTCTGTATGTTGTATGAAAGTGGCATGACGGCATGAGAAATGTGTATTTGTTAGAATATATGGATTTTTACATGCAAAATATGTATTTTTTCGTTGGAATATGCAAAACCGTTTAGACCGTTTATTTCCGTCTAAACACCGTCTAAACCGTCTAAACGCTAAACAAAGGGTGACTGACTGTTTACCGTTTACGAAAACCTTGGGAAAGCCTTAACACTATGGTTGATAGCCTCTCTTCTGCTCCCAAGAGCCAGTTAAGCTTTAATAAGATGATAGAAACCCAGTTGGCTCAGTTAGCTGCTTTCGTTCCCTCTGCTGAAGACGGGAACATCCCGGGGCAACCCGTATCCTCCTGTGAAGATGTTTGTCTAGTGTCCACTACATGGGGTGAGCAATCTAGGAGGACACGACCTACTGACTATGCAGGGAAGCCAGTGCAGCAGGTTCTTGATCCATGGGAATCGTCAGCAATTGTACACAGGAAAGACCCTGGTTATCCGGCTATCACTTGCATGATATACTATCAAAAAATCAAGAATGCTCTATGTGACCCTGGTGCAAGTGTCAATCTTATGTCCAAGGCTATGTTCGAGAGATTGGGATATCCTGCTCTTTCTCCATCCTCGAAGACAGTTCAACTTGTTGATGCATCGATCCAGCATCCAGAGGGGATAGTTGAGAGCTTATTGGTATTCGTCCAAGGGTCTTGCATCTTCGCGGATTTCGTGGTCCTTGATATGCAGGATGATGCGGAAATGCCACTCATTCTTGGGAGGCCATTCCTAAGTGACGCAAAGGCGAGGATCAATGTGGGAAATGGAACGATCCGCTTCTGCATTGGGAATAAGAACTTGATGTTCCGATTTCGACTGATAGAATAGCAAGGTTATTCAGTGCAAGGAAATGATTAGCGATCCGGGGAATGGACGCAGCCACGACCCCAACTCAAGCAACCTCTGACCACACCAGTAAAACCAGAGAAAATAAAGAAAGTGTGGCAGAAGGTACAAAAGCCATACCCCTCTACTTCCCGAGAATGGGGTGACGAGTGGAATTAATCACCCAGAAAAGTCTCGCTCTCGGACTTAAAACGATGAGTCCTTTTTGGCAAAAGGTAAAATTGGTATTTATCTCATATTTCCCTTTTCAAATTTTTAGTTGAATTTTCCAAGGTGCACATTTAATTTTCCAACAGTGCATCTGCATGTTAGAATTTTTCTAGCCATTTTCCCTTTTTAAATAAAATTTCTGAAATAATTTTTGAGCTTGGAAAAAGCGAATTTGGACGGAGGCACTTGGGCAGGACACCAGGTAGCCGTTAGAGAGCAGCTGGCAAAAGCCGGGGGCGAGCAGGCCCGACAAGGTGTCGGCCGACCCCACAGGTCGGCTGACCTAGCCCAACGGTCAGATGGGCCCTGCCTCCTCCAACGGCTATTCTTCATGATTTTATCCCTCTCCAAAAAATATATTCGAGAAGGACTATGGGCTATGTAAAAAAAGAGAGAGAGAATACATGCTGAAGGGCATGCATAAAAAAATATAGAGAATAAAGAAATGTAGCCCAAGTCTCAAAATCATCAAAAAGGAGAGAAGGGGAAAATCATGCCAAAAGGAGTCCATCCTCCATCCACCATATATACACACACATGCACATCTTGATCAGGTTGTATGACTTGTTGCTCCCAAAGATCTGGTTTTCGACTCGACAATACATGAGAAACAAGTATGTCACATGTTTTCCCTACCTACAGTTCCACATATAAGCTTATTAGGAGTAGGTTGTGAAAGAAGGCAACCCAATGCCTTGGTGAGGAACCATACACATTGAGCGATCCGAGAGTATCATTTGAAGAACTTTGATTTCTTTTGAGAACCTGCAAAACCTCCGGATTGATAACTAATCAAGATACAAGTAATTGGCAATCTCTAAATAATCATTCTATCTTTCAACCGCCCAAGGCAAGGCGAAGCTACATGCCCCGTATCGATCAAGCGAAAGGTAAGATCAGTGCCAACTCATTCAACTCTGGATAGAATACCTAGCAGTATGCTTGTCCTAAATTAGGAATACAACATCGTACCAACTCCTGATCAACCAACCTAAGTCCTTAGTGTCTTGCTCGGGACGAGCAAGAGGGTAGCTTGGGGAAGTTGTTGACGGCTGTTAAGTGCTTACTTTAGACGTCAATATACTCATAAATAAAGGAGCAAAAGGCATTTCTTACACACATTTAATTAAGGATAATGTAGTTCCACTTGTCCATGGAGCTTTTGTGATTGCAGGTAAAATAAGCATAAAAGAAGTGACAACTCACCTTCTATGGTCCATGTCATGTCACCTCAGCCAAGGAGGGGCTGCCACCTAGGATCCCATGCATGCAAGCCATGTCACCAATCCAAGGGAAGCAACCCCGACGAATCAGGGGGCGACATGTGGACGTCACATGGATTGAAGGGCCCACAGGCAGGAATACCGCCTCAAACTCGGGTGGACACCGAGAACTGACCTTAGGGCCCACAGGACAGCCACCACGAGGAAGCACACCCCGAGTGGGGCCCACAGGGGGTCGGCCGAACTGACCTTGAGGCCGCCACTCAGGGGCTTCCACGTGGTGACTCCTGGTTGGCTCCTGGTCCACTCCCTGGGTGCTCACGCCATTAGACAGAAGTTGTCCAAGGCATATAAATAGAAGGGAGGGGACTCATTTCTTACCCAACTCACTTTCCAACTCCTCTCTCACTTTTGGTTTCCAAGGCTAGGAGGTAGGCTAGAGTAGCTCTACTTCAGGTTCCAAGTCTACTTTGGGGTCTAGGTATGAGTTCTCTTGTATCTTTATTTTATTCTATGACTTTGATCTACTTTAGTTATTCAGCTATTTCATACAAAGTAGTGTTAGCATATATGGGTGACTTGTTCATGTGTTCTTCGTTTGTTCATCATTTAGAGGCTCCTGTTCTTGATGAACAAGGCCTTTTGATCCACTTGACGGATGATTTACTCATGTCTTCGTTGTTTGTTAGTAAGTTAGAGGCTCGTGTTCTCATGAACACGACCCTTTGATCCTGTTGAATAGACATAGTAGAACACGAATCCGTTTGTATGACTAGCCTAGTTTGATCCAGTTAGATCACGTGTTTGTGTTGTATGAAGTTCGAGTTCAAGCTACAATACTCGTAAGTGGCCAGTTATCTGGTGGCACTGACCTAGGTCACAATAGACCGGGCCGGTCAGTGTCTAGTTAACAACACATGCATGGTGCTTGGATTGAGTAGCTGCGTTGCATATGAGCGTGCCCCACGGATTGATAGAGGTAGGCCGCGGTAGTGACAACCGTTGGACCCTTTGCACTCCTCCACGTTCGGGTACACTGTAGGAGTCTAAAATCTAACGACCGACGTCGTGCGGAAGCGACGCGGGCGGTTAGCTCCCCATTTGTGCCTGGGTGCTGAGCTAATATTCATACAATGCTTATGTGACTGACTGGTATCTACTGACTTTATATGTTTAGTACCTTAGAACCTAGAGCTAACTCGTATGTTGCCTCCTAAGCCGTAGTGTACCATAGAGAGAACGAGTTTGAGTATGTTCACACTACCCTATCCTTATCATATCTTACCCCTGTGTTTGAGACCTGACTTATTCTCGTCATTGATCTATACTCATTGCAATAGTGTTGCACATGTTAATCCGACCATGCCTTCCTTGGATTCGATACCCTCTGGAATACTCCTTTGGGAAATGCTACAATGGTATATCCATGCGCTTGCGGATTCTTTGTAAACGTTAGGATTACCACCGATAAATATTTCTGGCGTCGTCGCTGGGGATACAACCCTAGTGATGACGTTAAGAAATGTCAACAACACCACGTCTACACCACCGATCACTACTATAGCACAGGTACGTCTGTACACCCGTAACAACACTATAGCACTCTGTATAAATACGGAGCGACGAACCTGCGAGCTACGAGCTAATCTCACTTATCACTGAATCACATAGATGATAGGAAGAACGACTTGCCACTGATTAATGTATTGCGACAAGATCTAACGAGATAATTCACACAAACGGAATGTAGAATTATTCACCTAGTCAACAAGATCAAATGATCGTGTCATGAAGAACACGAGCCTCTAAATGATGAACAGATGAAGAACTCAAGAACATATCACTCATGCATGAATATCACTTTAGTCTAAATGGAAAATACAGAAATACTCACTTTGCTCTAAGTGAAGAACAAGCGGGGCTTCTCACCTACATCACCGTCTGCCTAGCACCTACTCACACCTACACATGGAGAGGAGAGACTCCTCTCCAAGAGATAAAATGAGAGAGAGGAGGAATGAGTTGTGTCCCTATTCTTACCCCCCTCACATCTATTTATAGGGGCTAGACAACTTCGTGAGAACACCCCAAGCCCCTCGGCAATGCCCTTAGGATCCACTGAGGAGACACCACGTGGAAGATGGAGGCAAACCACCTTAGGGTGGGGTCGGCCGATCCCGGGTCGGTGCCGTTTGTGAAGGACTGAAACTGGCAACCAGAGGGGGGGGGGAGTGAATGGGAGCCGATAAAAATTCTTCTCGAAGGAGATGGGAACTTCAACAAGACGAACACGGCTTCCAAAACACGTCTCCGACTCGACTACCCAAGTTGGCCAAGACCACGCAGCACTGAAGTGCTACTGGTCCTAGGAACCAACAACCACCTAGATCTACTCGAGAACGCAGTGGAGAAAGCAACTTGAGCACCACTGGACTGCACCGGTCAGACCGGTGAGCAGCACCGGTCAGACCGGTCCCTGCTGGAGCAACCTGACAAAATCTGAGAACTTCCACAGAAGGCTCCAACACCGGTCAGGCCGGTGTAGCTCGCCGATCAGACCGGTCCAAGCCAGGAAATCCCAAATCCACCAAACAGACCTACCGAGCTCCGAAACTGACCAAACTCGAAACAGCAGCAACACGAGACAACAGGGAACACACCAAGACGTTCACCCGAGCAAAACTCAACGAAGAGTCTGCACCAGTCAGACCGGTGAGAGGCGCCAGTCAGACAGGTGTGACCTGAGCTCTCGGGATGAACAGCGCCCGCGGGTCAACTCCTCCAAATCCAACTCCCGATCTCCCGAATCGCTCCACGGAATTGCACAAGACTTTGGTGATAGTAGGAACACCTCATGGGCACTCCATAGGAATCGAAGAAATCCCACCAAGAACGCCTCTAACCCTAGAGAGGAGAAAACCCCAAAATCAAGCCCCTTTGCTCACAGATTTGGGAGGGGAATCAAAGGGAAAAGAACCACGAGGGGTTCAAGCATATATCCCCCACCAAATCCCAAAGAGAAAGGTCTCAAAACCGCCACAAGAAATTCGCCAAGAAAGGGCTCCGAAAATCACCAAAAAGGAGAAATGGGAAAGACACAACCAAGCCTTGAGGAACCACGTCGAATCATCTATACATACCATGAAGGTTCATACATGGTCTAGCTTGCCGCCCGATCATCCTTCCCTCTCACAAGATATCACCATGAAGCTCTCAAGCTAGTCCTAGAAATTCCAAAGGAAAAAGGAAGAGGAAAATAGCCATACAAAATGAGCTAGGGTTCCAAGAGATAGCTGCCATCTTCTCACCACTTGGGTTATATGGAGGCTAGCCGAAAGACTAAATTACCCCCAAGGCCTAATACTAGGATACGCACCCCCGAGGGGCACTTTGGGAATCTTTGTCTTCGCACCATCGGACGGATGCCCGGCGACCGCAAACTTGCTTAGCCTCGACGCAAGCCTTGCGATCCCGACACGTGTCCTCCGCTTCGAAGTCTCCGGATTGCGTCGTCGCACACCGGTCAGACCGGTGCTCCTCACCGGTCAGACCGGTACCCACCGGTCAGACCCACCAGTCAGACCGGTCCGATGCTGCTGCACCTCCGTCTTCGGTCTTCGGTCTTGGCTTTGTGGATCAACCAAGGAACCCAGTAGTTTTCTGGTGAACCACTGGAAACCCCGCGAACTCGGTGTAGCCTCCACCAATCGCCACTCATGACTCGGCTCCCACGTAGTCCCGGCTCGACCTTGGATTTGAGGCTCAACCAAGAAACCGTCCATGACTTCATCTTGCCATTCTTGCCACCATGCGGCTCGCACTTGACCCCGCTGGCCACCGGGTCCGTCGAACAAAGCCTACTTGTCTTCGAAGTGCGGAGGACCCGAACCCCGTTCCTGGTACGCCATCCTTGGATCCTAGACTGGTTAGAATCCAAAGATCCATAACCGGCTCTGATACCACTTGAAGGACCGAAACTGGCGACCAGAGAGGGGGGGAGTGAATTGGAGCCGATAAAAATTCTTCTCGAAGGAGATGGGAACTTCAACAAGACGAACACGGCTTCCAAAACACGTCTCCGACTCAACTACCCAAGTTGGCCAAGACCACACAGCCACTGAAGTGCTACTGGTCCTAGGAACCAACAACCACCTAGATCTACTCGAGAACGTAGCGGAGAAAGCAACTCGAGCACCACTGGACTGCACCGGTCAGACCGGTGAGCAGCACCGGTCAGACCGGTCCCTGCTGGAGCAACCTGGCAAAATCTGAGAACTTCCACAGAAGGCTCCTACACCGGTCAGGCCGGTGTAGCTCGCCGGTCAGACCGGTCCAAGCCAGGAAATCCCAAATCCACCAAACAGACCTACCGAGCTCCGAAACTGACCAAACTCGCCCGCGGGTCAACTCCTCCAAATCCAACTCCCGATCTCCCGAATCGCTCCACCGATTTGCACAAGACTTTGGGGATAGTAGGAACACCTCATGGGCACTCCATAGCCAAGATTTGGTCCACCAAAACTTGCTAAATCAAGAGGAATCGAAGAAATCCCACCAAGAACGCCTCTAACCCTAGAGAGGAGAAAACCCCAAAATCAAGCCCCTTTGCTCACAGATTTGGGAGGGGAATCAAAGGGAAAAGAACCACGAGGGGTTCAAGCATATATCCCCCACCAAATCCCAAAGAGAAAGGTCTCAAAACCGCCACAAGAAATTCGCCAAGAAAGGGCTCCGAAAATCACCAAAAAGGAGAAATGGGAATGACACAACCAAGCCTTGAGGAACCACGCCGAATCATCTATACCATGAAGGTTCATACATGGTCTAGCTTGCCGCCCGATCATCCTTCCCTCTCACAAGATATCACCATGAAGCTCTCAAGCTAGTCCTAGAAATTCCAAAGGAAAAAGGAAGAGGAAAATAGCCATACAAAATGAGCTAGGGTTCCAATTGATAGCTGCCATCTTCTCACCACTTGGGTTATATGGAGGCTAGCCGAAAGACTAAATTACCCCCAAGGCCTAATACTAGGATACGCACCCCCGAGGGGCACTTTGGGAATCTTTGTCTTCGCACCATCGGACGGATGCCCGGCGACCGCAAACTTGCTTAGCCTCGACGCAAGCCTTGCGATCCCGACACGTGTCCTCCGCTTCGAAGTCTCCGGATTGCGTCGTCGCACACCGGTCAGACCGGTGCTCCTCACCGGTCAGACAGGTACCCACCGGTCAGACCCACCAGTCAGATCGGTCTGATGCTGCTGCACCTCCATCTTCAGTCTTCGGTCTTGGCTTTGTGGATGAACCAAGGAACCCAGTAGTTTTCTGGTGAACCACTGGAAACCCCGCGAACTCGGTGTAGCCTCCACCAATCGCCACTCATGACTCGGCTCCCACATAGTCCCGGCTCGACCTTGGGTTTGAGGCTCAACCAAGAAACCATCCATGACTTCATCTTGCCATTCTTGCCACCATGCGGCTCGCACTTGACCCCGCTGGCCACCGGGTCCGTCGAACAAAGCCTACTTGTCTTCGAAGTGCGGAGGACACGAACCCCGTTCCTGGTACGCCATCCTTGGATCCTAGACTGGTTAGAATCCGAAGATCCATAACCGGCTCTGATACCACTTGAAGGACCGAAACTGGCGACCAGAGAGGGGGGGAGTGAATGGGAGCCGATAAAAATTCTTCTCGAAGGACATGGGAACTTCAACAAGACGAACACAGCTTCCAAAACACGTCTCCGACTCAACTACCCAAGTTGGCCAAGACCACGCAGCCACTGAAGTGCTACTGGTCCTAGGAACCAACAACCACCTAGATCTACTCGAGAACGTAGCGGAGAAAGCAACTCGAGCACCACTGGACTGCACCGGTCAGACCGGTGAGCAGCACCGGTCAGACCGGTCCCTGCTGGAGCACCTGGCAAAATCTGAGAACTTCCACAGAAGGCTCCTACACCGGTCAGGCCGGTGTAGCTCGCCGGTCAGACCGGTCCAAGCCAGGAAATCCCAAATCCACCAAACAGACCTACCGAGCTCCGAAACTGACCAAACTCGCCCGCGGGTCAACTCCTCCAAATCCAACTCCCGATCTCCCGAATCGCTCCACTGAATTGCACAAGACTTTGGGGATAGTAGGAACACCTCATGGGCACTCCATAGCCAAGATTTGGTCCACCAAAACTTGCTAAATCAAGAGGAATCGAAGAAATCCCACCAAGAGCGCCTCTAACCCTAGAGAGGAGAAAACCCCAAAATCAAGCCCCTTTGCTCACAGATTTGGGAGGGGAATCAAAGGGAAAAGAATCACGAGGGGTTCAAGCATATATCCCCCACCAAATCGCAAAGAGAAAGTTCTCAAAACCGCCACAAGAAATTCGCCAAGAAAGGGCTCCGAAAATCACCAAAAAGGAGAAATGGGAAAGACACAACCAAGCCTTGAGGAACCACGCCGAATCATCTATACATACCATGAAGGTTCATACATGGTCTAGCTTGCCGCCCGATCATCCTTCCCTCTCACAAGATATCACCATGAAGCTCTCAAGCGAGTCCTAGAAATTCCAAAGGAAAAAGGAAGAGGAAAATAGCCATACAAAATGAGCTAGGGTTCCAAGAGATAGCTGCCATCTTCTCATCACTTGGGTTATATGGAGGCTAGCCGAAAGACTAAATTACCCCCAAGGCCTAATACTAGGATACGCACCCCCGAGGGGCACTTTGGGAATCTTTGTCTTCGCACCATCGGACGGATGCCCGGCGACCGCAAACTTGCTTAGCCTTGACGCAAACCTTGCGATCCCGACACGTGTCCTCTGCTTCGAAGTCTCCGGATTGCGTCGTCGCACACCGGTCAGACCAGTGCTCCTCACCGGTCATACCGGTACCCACCGGTCAGACCCACCAGTCATACCGGTCCAATGCTGCTGCACCTCCGTCTTCGGTCTTGGCTTTGTGGATGAACCAAGGAACCCAGTAGTTTTCTGGTGAACCACTGGAAACCCCGCGAACTCGGTGTAGCCTCCACCAATCGCCACTCATGACTCGGCTCCCACGTAGTCCCGGCTCGACCTTGGATTTGAGGCTCAACCAAGAAACCGTCCATGACTTCATCTTGCCATTCTTGCCACCATGCGGCTCGCACTTGACCCCGCTGGCCACCGGGTCCGTCGAACAAAGCCTACTTGTCTTCGAAGTGCGGAGGACCCGAACCCCGTTCCTGGTACGCCATCCTTGGATCCTAGACTGGTTAGAATCCGAAGATCCATAACCGGCTCTGATACCACTTGAAGGACCGAAACTGGCGACCAGAGAGGGGGGGGAGTGAATGGGAGCCGATAAAAATTCTTCTCGAAGGAGATGGGAACTTCAACAAGACGAACACGGCTTCCAAAACACGTCTCCGACTCAACTACCCAAGTTGGCCAAGACCACACAGCCACTGAAGTGCTACTGGTCCTAGGAACCAACAACCACCTAGATCTACTCGAGAACGTAGCGGAGAAAGCAACTCGAGCACCACTGGACTGCACCGGTCAGACCGGTGAGCAGCACCGGTCAGACCAGTCCCTGCTGGAGCAACCTGGCAAAATCTGAGAACTTCCACAGAAGGCTCCTACACCGGTCAGGCCGGTGTAGCTCGCCGGTCAGACCGGTCCAAGCTAGGAAATCCCAAACCACCAAACAGACCTACCGAGCTCCGAAACTGACCAAACTCGCCCGCGGGTCAACTCCTCCAAATCCAACTCCCGATCTCCCGAATCCCTCCACCGATTCGCACAAGACTTTGGGGATAGTAGGAACACCTCATGGGCACTCCATAGCAAAGATTTGGTCCACCAAAACTTGCTAAATCAAGAGGAATCGAAGAAATCCCACCAAGAACGCCTCTAACCCTAGAGAGGGGAAAACCCCAAAATCAAGCCCCTTTGCTCACAAATTTGGGAGGGGAATCAAAGGGAAAAGAACCACGAGGGGTTCAAGCATATATCCCCCACCAAATCCCAAAGAGAAAGGTCTCAAAACCGCCACAAGAAATTCGCCAAGAAAGGGCTCCGAAAATCATCAAAAAGGAGAAATGGGAAAGACACAACCAAGCCTTGAGGAACCACGCCGAATCATCTATACATACCATGAAGGTTCATACATGGTCTAGCTTGCCACCCGATCATCCTTCCCTCTCACAAGATCTCACCATGGAGCTCTCAAGCTAGTCCTAGAAATTCCAAAGGAAAAAGGAAGAGGAAAATAGCCATACAAAATGAGCTAGGGTTCCAAGAGATAGCTGCCATTTTCTCACCACTTGGGTTATATGGAGGCTAGCCGAAAGACTAAATTACCCCTAAGGCCTAATACTAGGATACACACCCCCGAGGGGACTTTGGGAATCTTTGTCTTCGCACCATCGGACGGATGCCCGGCGACCGTGAAGGAACGATTAGGCGACTAGAGAGGGGGGGAGTGAATGGGAGCCGATAAAAGTTCTTCCCGAAGGATGAACTCGGCCTATGCCCCAAATTCACAACCAAGGATCCCCACACGAGTTTGCCAAGGTCACGTAGTCACAACGGACCTACCAACCCTAGGAACAAACCCAAACTCAAAGCAACACGGAAGCGCAACTCAAGAAGCAAAGGACTTAGGCAATCTGCGGTGCCTGGGGCGGACGGTCCGCGAGGTCACGGCGGACAGTCCGAAAATGCAACCCGAACCTCCAGTACTGCACCCCGAAAAACGGACGGTCCGTGGCCACCCCGCGGACAGTCCGACCCGCGCGGACAGTCCGGCAACCCCGAGCAGACAGTCCGGCAAACCTACTCCAACCAAAAACACCCAACTCAACGGATCGAAACAAAGCAATGCAAGAACTCACGAAGAACACGACGAACACCCGGTCAGCCGGCTCCTCACGGACTGTCCACGACCCCCTGGCGGACTGTCCGCCACACGCGGACAGAGCAGCCCGAGCTCGAAACCGCAAGCACCAAAGCACCTATCCGTCCCTGGATCTCCCAAACGGCTTGAGCTCTTGAGGTAAGATTTGGGGGAGATGTGAAGCGTCCCTAGGAGATGCTATACCCCAAAACTTGAGACCACAAACGAACTAAATCACCGGGAATCGAATCGCAACCGAGCTCTACCAAAAAGCTAGGGTTTCAACCGAAATCCTTCAATCGGAGGCCAAATCCGGAGATTGGGGGGTCAAGATCAAGCACAAAGATGCACAAGACATCTATCCATGATCCCCACCAACAAATCCGAACCCAAACACCTCAGAATCGAAGGAACAAGGCGCGCACGAAAATCCAACAAAAATAGCCCGAAAAAGACACGAAAATCACACGAGCTATAAGAAGGAAATGAACGCAACCATGAATGCTTCCATACACTCAGAGGTCAGATTCTCTACGAAGCGGTGAAGAAAATCTACGCCTATGGAGCAAGGAAATGAGAAGTAGTCCGGATGGATGGTTTGCCCAGAAAACCCTAGAGCTATATATATGAGTCCCTCTGGGTTGGGCAAATGACCAAGCTACCCCTAGCACCTAACCTTAAGATACAATCCCCTCAGGGGCATATAGGTCATGTAGCACTCCTCTTCATCGCACGGCCACGCCTTCACCGCAGTCCGTGTCCTCCCGACGCAAGCCCTGTGATCCCGCCACGTGCCTGCCGGCATCGAAGCTTCTCGGCGCGCCCGGATCCCGTCTCCGCCCGCGGAGCCTCCGGTCTTGGTTTTGTGGCTCAACCAAGTAACCTGACGGTTTTGTGGTGAACCGCCGCAAACCCCGCGTGCAGACTCCGGTCGTGAGCCGCTACCCTGCACCGGCTTCTGTCCACAACTTCGTCTTGCTTTTCTTGCCACCATGCGGCCCGCACTTGACCCCGCTGGCCACCGGGTCCCTCGAGCCGAGCCTACTTGTCTCTCCACTCCTCGGAGGCCCCGCAAGGCATAGACCTTTCGCGCCCGCTCTTCACCTGCACCAACACGAGTCAAGCCGCAACCTGCACCTGCAATACTCGGCCAAGAGTCAGTCCACACCACGTTGTCAATCACTCATCACACCAGGGAGCGACCATCCACCGGTCCTCGGACGCTCCGGTCCTGAATCTCCCCCTTGATGAGTGCATTGACAACACACACATAGTAACCAATTCAGAGAAAAGAGAAAAAGAAAACAAATGACTGAAAAACTCAAACAAGTGATCAAAAGCCAAACAAAAGCCAAACCGAGATGACTTGAGAGAGAAAAATCTCGGTCCCCTAAGACAAGGGCAACGGCTCGACACAACCGAGATAAAATGCTCCAAAATTGCCGACTCCTCAAGGTGAGGCAAAAGGGCTCGACACCATCGGCAAAAGAGCACAACTAAAATTCAGGCGAAAAAGAGCTCCCAAATGCATATGAATGCAAGCTCCCCCTGAACAAGAGCATATGAATGCAAGCTCCCCCTGAACAAATGCATTTCTCCCAATTTTTCTTCCCTTGATGCAAAACTCCCCCTGGATGTAAGAACCTTCTCCCCAAAACAAGAATTGGGTACTAATTCCTCCCCCTTGTTGGTAATGCATGAATCAAGTCTTCAAATGCAAGCATGTGCTTCTCAAATAGACAAAGAGCACTACAACATGCTAAATTGAGACATAGACAAGCAAGATAGCCACAAATTAAGTACAAGCATCGCCAACGTGAAGGACCGATTAGGCGAACCAGAGAGGGGGGGGAGTGAATGGGAGCCGATAAAAATTCTTCTCGAAGGAGATGAGAACCCCAACAAGACGAACACGGCTTCCAAATCACGTCTCCGACTCAACTACCCAAGTTGGTCAAGACCACGCAGCCACTGGAGTGCTACTGGTCCTAGGAACTAACAACCACCTTCACCGACTCGAGAACGCAGCGGAACTAGCAACTTGAGTGCTACTGACCTACACCGGTCAGGCCGGTGTAGCTCACCGGTTAGACCGGTTCAAGCCAGGAAACCCCAAATCCTCCAAACAGGCCTACCGAGCTCCAAACTGACCCAAACTCGAAACAGCAGCAACACGGGGCAACAGGGAACTCACCAAGACGTTCACCCAAGCAAAACTCAACAAAGAGTCTGCACCGGTCAGACCGGTGAGAGGCACCGGTCAGACCGGTGTGACCTGAGTTCTCGGGATGAACAGTGCCCGCGGGTCAACTCCCCCAAATCCAACTCCCGATCTCCCGAATCGCTCCACGGTTTTGCACAAGACTTTGGGGATAGTAGGAACACCTCATGGGCACTCCATAGCCAAGATTTGGTCCACCAAAACTTGTCAAATCAAGAGGAATCGAAGAAATCCCACCAAGAACGCCTCTAACCCTAGAGCCACGAAAACCCCAAAATCGAGCCCCTTTGCTCACGGATTTGGGAGGGGAATCAAAGGGAAAAGAACCACGAAGGGTTCATTCATACATCCCCCACCAAATCCCAAAGAGAAAAGCCTCGAAATCGCTCCAAGAAAATCGCCAAGAAAGGGCTCCGAAAATCACCAAAAAGGAGAAACGGGAAAGACACATCCAAGCCTTGAGGAACCACGCCGAATCATCTATACATACCAAAGAGGTTCATACAAGGTCTAGCTTGCCGCCCGATCATCCTTCCCTCTCACAAGATCTCACCATGAAGCTCTCAAGCTAGTCCTAAGAAAATCCTAAGGAAAATAGGAAGAGAAAATAGGAAAGCAAATGAGCTAGGGTTCCAAGAGATGGCTGCCATCCTCTCACCACTTGGGTTATATGGAGGCAACCGAAAGACGAAAATACCCTTACTAGCTAACTAGGGATACATGCCCCTCAAGGGCGAATTCGGAAATCTTTGTCTTTGCTCCATCGGACGGATGCCCAGCGACCGCAAACTTGCTTAGCCTCGACGCAAGCCTTGCGATCCCGACGCGTGTCCTCCGCTTCGAAGATTCCGGACTGCGTCGTCGCACACCGGTCAGACCGGTGCCCCTCACCGATCAGACCGGTACCCACCGGTCAGACCGGTCAGACCCACCGGTCAGACCGGTCTAGAGCTGCTGCACCTCCGTCTTCGGTTCTTCGGTCTTGGCTTTGTGGATCAACCAAGGAACCCAGTGGTTTTCTGGTGAACCACCGGAAACCCCGCGAACTCGGTGTAGCCTCCGCCAATCACCACTCATGACTCGGCTCCCACGTAGTCCCGGCTCGACCTTGGTTTTGAGGTTTAACCAAGAAACCGTCCATGACTTCATCTTGCCGTTCTTGCCACCATGCGGCCCGCACTTGACCCCGCTGGCCACCGGGTCCCTCGAACCAAGCCTACTTGTCTTCTCCACACCTGGAGGCCTCACCGGCAACGACCTTTCGCGCTTGTTCTTCACCTGCATCTGCACCAGTCAAGCCGCAACCTGCACCTGCAATACTTAGCCAAGAGTAAGTCCACACCACGTTGTCAATCACTCATCACACCAGGAAGCGACCATCCACCGGTCCTCGAACCACACCTGGCTCTCAATCTCCCCCTTGATGAGTGCATTGACAACTCACACGTTTTGGTAACCAAGAGAAAAGGAAAAGAAAAGAAACGACTAAAAGAAACTCCAACAAGCGATCGAAAGCCAAAGAAAAGGCAAAGAGCAAGATCACTTGAAGAAGACAAGTCTCAGACCCCTAGGCAAGGGCAACGGCTCGACACATCCGAGACAAAACATGCTAAAGCAAAGAGCACAAACCATCAAACCAAAGCTCAAGAACCACAAAGAGCTCCCCCTGCACACATGCAAGCTCCCGCTGAACCAATGCAACTCCCCCTGGACGAATGCATGCAAACGGCCTCGCAAAACAGAGCAGCTGCTTCAGCTTTGCTCTGACCGGTCAGACCGGTCACCCTCACCGATCAGACCGGTGGACCAGATCGTCCAGCACCTGGGAACTACACCGGTCAGACCGGTGTGCCTCACCGGTCAGGCCGATGCCACCTAGGAAACTGCCCGAGCTCAAAAATAGCTCGAAACCACTTGGAAACCTTCTAAATACATGCAGCAAGCCAAAACATGCTCAACCTTCTCCCCCTTGTTGACAATGCATGAATCAAGCCAAAAATGCAAAAAATGCAACCTAGAGCTTCTCAAATAGACAAAATTCAACAAAGGATGCTACACATGTCCAAATGAGCAAGTTAGATACTCTAATCACCAAAAAGGAGAAACGGGAAAGACACATCCAAGCCTTGAGGAACCACGCCGAATCATCTATACATACCAAAGAGGTTCATACAAGGTCTAGCTTGCCGCCCGATCATCCTTCCCTCTCACAAGATCTCACCATGAAGCTCTCAAGCTAGTCCTAAGAAAATCCTAAGGAAAATAGGAAGAGAAAATAGGAAAGCAAATGAGCTAGGGTTCCAAGAGATGGCTGCCATCCTCTCACCACTTGGGTTATATGGAGGCAACCGAAAGACGAAAATACCCTTACTAGCTAACTAGGGATACATGCCCCTCAAGGGCGAATTCGGAAATCTTTGTCTTCGCTCCATCGGACGGATGCCCAGCGACCGCAAATTTGCTTAGCCTCGACGCAAGCCTTGCGATCCCGACGCGTGTCCTCCGCTTCGAAGATTCCGGACAGCGTCGTCGCACACCGGTCAGACCGGTGCCCCTCACCGGTCAGACCGGTACCCACCGGTCAGACCGGTCAGACCCACCGGTCAGACCGGTCTGGAGCTGCTGCACCTCCGTCTTCGGTTCTTCGGTCTTGGCTTTGTGGATCAACCAAGGAACCCAGTGGTTTTCTGGTGAACCACCGGAAACCCCACGAACTCGGTGTAGCCTCCGCCAATCACCACTCATGACTCGGCTCCCACGTAGTCCCGGCTCGACCTTGGTTTTGAGGCTCAACCAAGAAACCGTCCATGACTTCATCTTGCCGTTCTTGCCACCATGCGGCCCGCACTTGACCCCGCTGGCCACCGGGTCCCTCGAACCAAGCCTACTTGTCTTCTCCACACCTGGAGGCCTCACCGGCAACGACCTTTCACGCTTGTTCTTCACCTGCACCTGCACCAGTCAAGCCGCAACCTGCACCTGCAATACTTAGCCAAGAGTCAGTCCACACCACGTTGTCAATCACTCATCACACCAGGAAGCGACCATCCACCGGTCCTCGAACCACACCTGGCTCTCACAACGAGATAGATAGCGACATATAAGCATGTGACATAACCGAGATCAGAATAAAGCATTTTTCACAAAAACTTCCCTCTCATGAGCATAGGACCTAAACATGATCAAGATGAGCACAAACACCATATAACTCACAAATTGCATGCAAGGTTACAAATTCTCATCACAAGATCATCATAAACACCTACAAGCTATCTCATGTCATGTCAAAGCCACCGAGCCATGTGTTCACTTCTAAATGTGAGACTTCTCAACGGTGAACATCATGCAACGGTTTAGCACCCAAGATAAGGAATTTAAAGCATACATGACATAGAAGCATATTTTTTCAAGCACAAGCATTTCATATACCAATTTCAAGATTTACAAATTAAGCATGGTACATGAAGTGCCTTTGCGGCAAAAAGAAGCTTAGGCTTCTCCACAAGGTAGCATGTAGGCTAAACATCCATGATGATAGATGGGTCTTTGACCCCATATGAAAAGAACATGGTTCCAAGCACAAATTAAGCAAGCTATAGCCATAAGTGCACAAATTTAGCATGAAAGACATTCAACTCATAAGAGAGAATCATATATAGCATTTTCACAAAAATAAGCCATCCACAAGCACATACGTCCCAAAGCTATCAAGAGCATCGCTATCCATCATATGAGCATCAAAAGCAAAGTCATAATCTCATATCTAGCATATCATAGTGATCCAAGTATATAGGAGAAGCACATCTCATATGGTACATATGCAGTCTATGATACAAAGATGCAAGCATGATATGATACAAAAATGAAGATGCAATATGAGTATGTACATCAAACCCCCAACTAAAGCTCAAAAAGGAAAAAGAACTCCAAGCTCCCCTCGCAAACAAGCAAATGTAGCTTGGTCCAAAGGCTTGGTTAGGATATCGGCAAGCTGCTTCTCGGTTGGCACATGGATGAGGTCTATGTTTCCCTTCTCAACATTGTCTCTCAGGAAGTTGTACCTCACCTCTATATGTTTGGTTCTGGAGTGGAGCACGGGGTTTTTGGCAATGCTAATGGCACTCGTGCTATCACACATGAGAGGTACATGGGAACACTCCTCACCAAAGTCACTCAGCGTGTATGTGATCCAAAGCAGCTGGGAGCAACAACTAGCGACAGCTACATACTCAGTTTTTGTGGTAGACTGAGCTACACTAGACTGTTTGCGAGAAGACCAAGAAACAAGCGAAGATCCCAAAAACTGGCAAGTCCCCGAAGTCGACTTCCTATCGACTCGACACCCCGCAAAATCAGCATCCGAAAACCTAAGAAGCGAAAGAGAAGAGGACGCCGAGTACCAAAGGCCAAGCTCAGGAGTGTATCGAAGATACCTGAAGATCCACTTGACGGCCTGCCGATGTGAAGTTCTCGGCTACGCCTGAAAACGAGCGCACAGACACATAGAAAACTGAATGTCCGGCCTCGTCGCCGTCAAGTACAAGAGGGAGCCGATCATGCTCCGGTACTCCTTCTGGTCCACGGGCTCTCCGTCCTCGTCTGCATCCAACGCTGTAGTCGTACTCATCTGTGTCGATAGGGGCTTCGAGTCATCCATCTTGAACTTCTTGAGGATGTCCTTCGTGTACTTGGCTTGATGCACAAAGGATCCCTCCTTCGCCTGCTTGATCTGAAGCCCGAGAAAGAACTACAATTCTCCCATCATGGACATCAAGAATTCTTTGCTCATGTCCTCTGCAAACCTTGCAACCAAAGAGTGAGACAAGCCGCCAAAGACAATATCATCCACGTACACCTGAACAATTAGGATATCATCGCCCTGCCTAAGGAGAAAAAGAGTCTTATCAACCTTGCCCATCTCAAACCCCTTGCTGAACAAGAACCCCCTTAAACGGCCATACCAAGCACGGGGAGCTTGTTTCAGCCCATACAATGCCTTTCTCAACCTATACACCCGGTGAGGAAACTCAGCACTCTCAAAGCCCGGTGGTTGCTTCACGTAAACCTCTTCTTCTAAAAACCCATTCAAGAAGGCACTCTTCACATCCATTTGGTACAATTTGAACCCTTTTGCCACGGAAAAGGCTAGAAGGATCCTAATCGCCTCCAAACGGGCTACAGGAGCAAATGTCTCCTCATAGTCTATCCCCTCCTTCTGACTATACCCCTGAGCAACCAACCTTGATTTGTTTCTCACCACCTCACCATTCTCACCCTCTTTGTTCTTCCACACCCATTTTGTCCCTATAGGTTTGCAATGTGGTGGTGGTTCTACCAACTCCCAAACTTGGTTTCTCTCAAAATTCTCTAACTCCTCATGCATTGCGTTCACCCAATTAGGATCACAGAGGGCGTGTCCAATGTCTTTCGGCTCAAACGTAGCAACAAAAGCCGAATGAGCAAAGTGAGACACATTCCTGGACCTTGACCGTGTCGTGCGTTCATTGATGTCGCCGATGATTCTTGAGGGAGGATGATCAACTTGAACGCGCCTCGGTGCCTCTCGCCTGGAGACAACCTCCCCCTCAGCTGCAGCTTCTGTTGACACGAAAATAGGATGTCACCTCCGCGCGTAGCACACGTGACTCCTCGGTCTATAGCGAGGTGTGCTAGTTAATCTGACCTGTTGATTGACAATGGAAAATATTAGGGATCGGCTAGAGAACCGATGGCCTTTCAGCGACACGTGTACCAGCCAATCGGCCGATACAAGATAAAGCGGGATCGGCCGGCTCAAGAACGACCGAAGCGTGGGTGCGATCGGCTGGATCGGCCGATCGTGACGTCAGCGCTCGAGTAGGTCGGAATCGGCTGCGGTGTTAGAAGCCGATAAGATCTAGATAGAGCGGATGGTAATGATAATAGCTAAAACTACAAGAATTTGGTACGAAAACTTGTAGATCTAGCTAATATCGGTAAGGGGTGAATAAAGAACTAGACGAAACCTCAGCGATGCGCCCGGAGGTTAAAGCCTAGGATTATTCGGTAAAACAGTACTCACAAGCTTGCCGGAGATCAGTTGATGCAGCCCGACGAACCCGAAGCACGGCGTTGTAGAAAAGAGAAAAAACGCAATGGCGAAGTCGCCGAAAAGTAGATGCGGTAAAGGTAGATGCTGTAAAGTAGATGCAGTAAAAGTAAAGGGTTTGCCCGGAGGCGGTTTGTTTGATATTGGTGTGTACACATTTTCCGACCACGCAGGGTCGCTATTTATGTCCTGAGGACAACCCCGACTCCTAGCCGATCACAGCACTGTTTACTTGCATCTAAAGACAAAAACTACTAAAAACAGAAAGGACTCTCGCAGGAGTCTAAAGACCCTCTAAAAACTGGCTTTTGACCCGTTGTCAATCGTGGATTGACCCGCATCCACCGTGCTTTCCTTTTGGCGTATCCCTTTGAATACCGCCTTCTTCACGCCCATCGGCCGATCTTCTGGTTAGTCATCGGCCGATCGCTCTGAATTGCTGGCCCACTGTCAGGGCTGAACCCCTCTGACCATCGGCGAATCTTGTTGACCGTTCTTTTTTCCTTCAATCGGCCGATTGTACTCTGTTCTTCATCGGCTGCTTTTCCTTATCCCTTTTGACCTATTTTTTTTCCAAAAAACGGTGTCAACACATGCCCCCCAGTTTCGGAGTAAATAATCTTTTGCTCCGAAATTTCCTCGAATCTGTTATCTCCACCGATTCGAAATTGGCCGCAGGGTTTCAACAAATCTTCGGGGTCATAAATACAGCCGCCTTGGTTCTTTCCTTTTTCCCAAATCTTGTTGCTCCAACAGCTCAAGCTTTCAAGCGACGAACCCTAAGCTTCAAAGCTTCTGCAGATCCATGGCGTCCTCAAGCTCCGTCGGAGGGTCTGACTCTGCTTCCGCACCTCCGAAGGCATCTCTTTCTTCAGTTCCTCCGGTATTTCTTTCACCCTTTTGCTTTTATTTGACCTTAAATATCGTCATTCCGCTTTGCCTGAAGCCTAGATTCATCCATCTTTTCAGGAACTTAGATCCAATTTTACCATTCCTATTGATGATAAACCCGGGCTCACCTTCCTTGGGCCAATGGGTGATGCTAACCCTACCGAGATGATTAACCTTGAAACCGGTCGAATTCCCTTCAAGCATGCTTCTTTGAACTTGACCGATTGGGATGGTTGCTTTAGGTCTTGGACAGGTTATATTAGAGGGTGGAGAAATTGGTACCGTAGGGTATCTGCTAAAAACAGAGGTTTCTGGGAGGAATACAAGATCAACCAATGCATTTCCCTGTCTTTGTCTGATATGTCTCAAAACGAATCTCTCTTAATAGCTGCCTCCTATTTTTGGTCCGATGCGCTTAATGCCTTCTTGTTTGGTCATGGGCCGATGACCCCGACTTTAGCTGATAAACTGGCAGGTGCTTTTGAGGTATGTCTTCTGCTCAATTCATCCCTTTTCTTTTTGTATTTTCTATTAATCCATTCCTTTGCACAGTCTTCGGGATTAATTGGACGATCAGGACAGGCCAATGTCACTGGTTCTGATAGAGGTCCGGTATTGGAGCCAATTCAAGAAGTCTCAGCCGATGACATCTTGATTGAATCATCTGAACAATCTAAGTCGGATAAAGCTACGGGGAATCCAATTGATGATATCTTGATTGAACAGCCTGATCCTCAAAGAGTCAATGCCTCAGATGCTCCTATTGGTCAACCTCAGCATCTTCTTGAACAAGCCGATCTTCAACCAGTTGAGGTATAATCTCCGTTGGTTGTTTCTTTATTACTTTCATCTTCTAACTCTCTGTCTTCGTTTCAGGATACTGTCAATATATTATCTGAGGCTCACGATCAACCACAGTTACCGATCGTTGAAGTCTCGGTTTTATTATCGGCTGGAAATCCAACTGCCCAGATTCGAGCAACACCTTCTGCTGTAGAGGTGGATTTCTTGATTTCTTCATATTTCTTCCTCAGCTTCTCTGCCTCTTCTGTAGATTTTAATAAATTTGCCTTCTGTTTCAGGGCACAGCAGCAGTCATTCTCCCTGATGAAGTGAAGGCTAAACTTTCCGAGATGCTGCCATTGTTGAATCAAGACATTGGTCAACTAGTACAAGATGCCGAGCCGATCAGAACCATCTTTAAGCAAATCCAGGGTCAGTTGCCCAGAGATCTTAAGGCGAAGATGCTCCAAGTCGCTTTCATTGAGCATCGGCAGCTCGTGGTTCAGGAAGCCCAAGATCAGCTGGAAGAAAGAAGACATCAAGAGCAACTTACTCAGGACAGGGAGAAGTTGGACCTCAGCATGGTCGATCTTGACAATAGGATTGAATTCCTATCTTCATCTCGTCCTGACAACGTCAGCAGTATTGATCGCTTGAAGAAACGCCGTGCTGAGTTGATGAAAGAGCTCAGTCAAGTTGATTAGGACTTGAAAGCTGAAGAACAAAAGCTCGCAGATCTTCCAGGCACCATTGCTGCCATGCAGGAACAGAGGGATTCCGTTGCACGCCAAGCTCAAGTTCTACGTGGTCAAGAGCAGCCGATTCCTGGTTCGGCCGATGTCGATCGCCAGGAGATAGAAGCGGTTGACCAGCTGCGCCTGGATCTCATCAATGCCATCCATCTTTTAGGCATAGTTTGAACTTTATTTGTAATTTCATAAACTGTGATTGGCCTTTTCCTGGCCAACTTTCAACGCTCCGTATTGAACGCTTTGACCGAACGTTTCAATCGGTCTTTATATATTACTGTCCTCCTTTTAGTCCTTTAGAACTATCATCTTTCCTTTGCGATGGCTTCTTCTTCCTCCTCTTCTGTGAACCAGGTTGGTCTCTTTTTTCTTTTCTTGTTTTCACGATTTCCTTCTCTTGACATCTTTTCTTTTCTCAGTCCCCAAATCGTGATACCGTGGAGAAGATTGTCTCGAATATTAATGCCCTTGGTGCAAATCGGCAAAACCACCCATCTAGGCAAGAACGTGGTCTCCGTCTGGTGATTGCCAACAAGGAGGAAAGGTTGGAGGTTCTTGAAGCCAGGAGGACAGCTCTTCTTCAAGAACTAGATCGTTTAGGCGAAGAAATAGCCCAAACTAGGGTAGAGTTAGACAAGGCCAAGAGCCTCCTTTAAACTCTAATGTACCGTTAGCCGATGCAATCGGCCTTTTTTGAACGAGTCTTCACCTCTTTAATGTACCACTCTCTAGCAATGAATTCCCATCCATATTTGTGGGTGTCATTTTTATGATTTGATTCAACTTCTTTGCCATAAAATGGCAACCCACTCCTTATACAGCACCATGATTTCTTCGGCTATGGACCAAACTAGTTCCAATTTAGGAATAAGAGGCAAGCCTCCTCCAGAGTGCTTCCAGGAATATGCAACCATTTCCACTCCTTGACAAGTTTCTCTTTGGAGATTTCTTGTATCCTAATGATGCGTCGAAGCTTGTCGTTGTTGCTGGAAATGTTGAGGGAGAGGAATCCGGACAGCCTCCTCTTCTGAAGTACAGAGTAGGACCACATATTATTATTTAGTTCTTCTTTAAAGCCAGCCCCTGAATTTTGGGAAACACATCACTGCATGTCTGCCCACTGTCCAGTCTGAGACTTTCACGGGGAAACTGTTCTCGCCTTGACTGCATCGGATGCTCTTCATTTTCCCTTTTTCAATTCCTTCTTGTAGTTATCTTCTCTGCATCTTGGGGCTATAAATAGGCCTGAAGCTCGATGGGAAGAACTCACTCTTCATCGGCCATGGCACAACTAACTCAGATAGATTACCGACTCCTCCTGTATGACTATTCCTTTCCTCCTTCTCTCTTTTATAGCTAGAAGAATTCTTGTGAAGTAGTGTAGTGGCCCCTCTTCTTCTTTGTCTCCTTTTGAAAAGCCAGGAGGCGCCATAGCTAGAAGAACCTTTGTGAGGATCTGGCTTTGGAGGGAGAACACAGGTAGGGTGTCTTGCTACACATTTATCAGAGGAAGAGCGTGCCAAAGGAACGGCCATCTTGGTCATCAACTCGGGCTCGTTCCGGCGGAAGATTGAAGATCTTAATCTTTCGTTTCCTCTTCGCGTGTGTCTTTCTCCCATTCATCGATTCAATATCCTCATCACACTGGGAGTTAGGACAATGCCCTTCTTGTAACCTCTTGAGAATATATGTAATCTGTAGATCTGAGTTGTAATATCATTGTAATCCAAAGCAGAAGAGATAAACATGTATTTTTGTTCTGAAGGCGATATACGTATCGGCTATAACCGAATATATTGATTTTGTACATCGGTTTTACATTTTTTAGCACTAAAGGTGATTGTTTACAGATATCGGCTATTCTACGATTACATTTGCAATCGGCTGTAGCTCGAAAACTCAATCGGCCGATAGGCACGATAAGACAATCGGCTTGTACAACTGTTGACATACTTGGGCGACCAATCCATCGGCTGCTATGACTCTGAGCCCAAGCTTCTTTTATCTTCAATGAATTGATCCATTAAATTTTGTCATCAGAGCCGACTGCTTGAACCGGCTTTAGTCCAAAATCGGACACTCTGAGATATTTGGTATCCCAGGCTTTTCCAGATATGCAGCTTACTTGATCATAAGTCCATCCTTGTGCTTCTGTAGCTACTACTGTCAAGGAGGTTTCTCCTTGCACCACCTCCACTGAATCTCCGATCCATTGGATGATGCATTGATGCATTGTAGATGGTATGCAACAATTGGCATGTATCCAATCCCGACCCAGCAGTAGATTATAAGATCCCCTCCCTTTAATGACAAAGAAAGCGGTCGGAAGGGTCTTACTGCCGATGGTAAGCTCCACGCAGATTGCTCCTTGAGCTGGAGAGACGTTGCCTTCGAAGTCCCCCAACTTCATGTCGGTTTGGGTCAAATCTTCATCAGATTTCCCGATCTTGTGCAGCATAGTGTACGGCATCAGATTGACTGCAGCTCCTCCATCTACCAGCATCCTGGTGACCGGCTTCCCATTGACAAATCCCTTGAGAAACAGAGCCTTCAAGTGTTGCCTCTTCTCATCTTTTGGTTTCTCAAAGACGGCTTGTCTAAGTTCCAGTGTCAGCTGAGCCATGCCAAGCTCCTCATCGGACACATCCGAATCAACCGGAGCCATGAACTCTTTCGGTAGGAAGACAACCATATTTATATCAGCTCGGGGTTTGTCATCTTCCTCACCATCGGTCTTAGGCTTTGGGCGCCAAACTTTAGACCGAACCTTCTTCTTGTCCAGCACAAGTCTCTCTGCTTCTTCATGCTGTTCTAGCTGACGTAGGCGCTGGACTCTTCTCTTCTGAGATTTAGTCAAGCCATCTGGACACCACTGTGGATTAGGCTTCTTACGTGTTTGGCTTGATCCTTCGTCATCCAGTTGTAATGTGCGTCGACGTTCAGGAGCTCGGCACATGATATCTTCATCAAGTACCAGTGAATCGGCCATCTCTTCCATCCGATTGCTTGACTCTTCATTGACTCGGCCTCCCAGCCGATCATGAACGCTGGCCTTACCCCCTAGTCGATCGTGGACGCTGGCTTTGCCGCTCAGCCGATCGTGAACCGAGACTCATTGATTGTTGAATCCACGGTGATCCTTGGCTGCAGGTCTTCTGTCATCAAAGCAAACCGTTTTGGATGAGTTGCCATTATTGTAAGCCCCATTGCACTCTGGACAGTTTTCTGCCGTCGGCAGTTTGATCCCTTCTTCCCAATAGTACTTGAAGAACGGACATCTCCAGTGGCCTTCATTACGCCGTGCCCACTCTTCTCTTTCCTTTGCCTTCTCTTGTCGGCGCTGGAATTTGTTGATCATCATTTGGGACGTGACAGGTGGGCGTGGCTTTGATTCTCCCTCTTCAAGTAGTAACCCTTTTCCTTTGACGGCGGCGGTTACTTGTACTTTGGGATCAACGGCTCCTTTATGTTGAGCCGAATCAGATGTCAGCAACTTAACTCGTGACGTGTCTTTGCTAGACACTTCAACTGTGTTAGTTGGAAAGGGGTGCTGATCAATCTTCATCGGCTTTTCAGCTTTGGTAGGAGTTTCAAATTTAAGCCTCCCTTGCTCAATAGCTGATTGGATCTGTTGTCTGAAGATCTCGCAATCATTGGTGTCATGCGATGTTGCATTGTGCCACTTGCAATACTTCATCCTCTTCAGCTCCTCTGCAGATGGTATGGTATGGAACTGGGAGAGTTTAATCTGCCCTTGCTGAAGCAACAGATCAAATATTTTATCGGCCTTAGTGATATCAAAGCCAAATTTCTCTGGCTCTTTCTTGCCAAAGGGGCAGGACACTGTCCTTTTGCCTTTGACCCACTCTGCGAGCCCTATCATATTGTCTTCATCTTCTGAGTCAGAGTAGTCCACATATGACACCTTCTTCTGAAAGTTTCTTCTGGGCTCATAGGACTTTGCAGTTTCCTGACTCATCCGACTAACCAACTGGCTGAGACTCTCAAAGTCATGTGATGCATATTTCTCCCTCAAGGTCGGCAAGAGACCTTGGAAAGCCAACTCAGCTAGTTGCTTGTCTCCCAAGTTCAGACTATAGCACTTATTTCTGACCTCTCTGAATCTTTGAACGAATCCAGCTACTGTTTCATCATTCCTTTGTTTGAGCATGGTCAGATCAGTGATGTTCATCTCGTTAATGCTAGAGAAGAAGTAGTTATGGAATTGTTGTTCCAAATCGGACCACTTGATTATGGAGTTTGCTGGCAATGAAGTGAACCTTGAGAATGCCGGCCCTGACAGAGATGAAGAGAACAAACGTATCCTGAGTGCATCAACATTCCCTGCTTCTCCACATTGGATGATAAACCGAGTGATGTGCTCCATAGTGGATGTTTCGTCTTGCCCAGAGAACTTGGTGAAGTCTGGCACTTTGAACCTCGGAGGGAACGGTATCTGATCGTAGCCAGAAGGATACGGTGTCCTGTACATGCAGGATTGCTGCTTGGGTTTTATCCCATATTGCTTCAGTAGCATCTCTGAAAAGTGGTCGATTAACTCCTGCTTCATATGAGATTTCAACTCTGTAGCCACTTGCTCAATTGTTTGTATCTCAGCTGGAGTTTCTGGAGGTCGTTCTTCTAAGATTCTTGTCTTTGGATCTGGAGCTGTCTTTGCTTCAGTAGAACCTTGAGTGTTTGAATGACCTATAACAGATGTAGCCTGTTCAATCGGCTGACTAGCCGATGGGGCTGGTTGCTGCGTATTCAACTGGCTTGAAATAGCCAATTGACTTAAAAGTGTTTGCAGCAATTGCGCTGAATCCACCTGTGGAACCATTGGCTGCCCTGCTGCTCCTTGGTTGATCGGCTGTTGAGGTGAAGATCTTGTATGAGCCACCGTATTAGCCGGGGTTAAGACAGCCTGCATTGTCGTTGACTGTTGAGGCGGGGCTGTCTGTATGGGCATCCCGAGCGTTGGTTGCTGTAGTGGAGCAGTTGGCATGGGCATCCCGAGTATCGGCTGCTGAGCCGATCTCTGAGGTGGAGTGAGGTTTGGCCTCTGAGGTGGAATAGGAGGTCTTTTCTCTGTTGGTATGACCATGTGAGCATGAGCTGGACTAATCTTGACTCTTTCAAAATTCTTGCTCCCATGATTGAAGTAGACAAACACCACTCCTTCCCCATTCATGTGCACAGTCCCTGGAGTACCTCCAAATGTAGCTTGGTAAGACTGTGGGTATTTTACTTCTGGGACTTCCTCAGGCACAGGCTCAAAGAAATTTGAGATGTTAGTCTCAAAGTGATCACGAGGTAAATTCCATCCTGCCAGCTTCCCATCTTGATCTCTCATCGCAGGATATTTTTGCTGATTCTGCACTGGAAGCACCTGATCCTGGATGTTAGACTGCACTGGTGACGTGACGGCAGGATCTTTAGCTTTACCATCACCACTTTGGTTCTGAGTCGGCTGAGCGTCTGATGAAGAACTAGCAGCAGCTTGTGGAGATGGTGTAGCTTTTGCTGTTGGATCGTCAATCGGCAGGTTGGCCGATTGGTTTTGCTGGAACACTAGAGGATTTTGTTTCGGTTGGTAATATGCAGGCCCCAGATGTCCTCCTTCTGCTCCTTTCTTGAGTGCATCAATTATGGCATTCTGAATAGTATTTGCGAATACCTTGGATTGATCAATCATTGTTTGATGCATAGCTTTGGTCATCATGTCTTGAAGCCCTTCAGGATCGGCTGAAAAGGTGACTTGTTTAGGCGTTGGCAGCGGATTCTTCTTGAAGACTCCACTTTTAGTCTGACTGTACGACGCCAGACAAAGCTCTTCATAATGCTTCATGTGAGCCTCTAACTCAGCTTTGTCTGAATCTTTCAGCTGATCCTTGGTGATGGGTTGAACGTTCTCTGGATCGACTTCATGAGGACCAGTCTTCGTAGGCTTCGTCATTGTTGACTTTTTCGTGTCCCACCGGGCGTGCCAAAAGTGTGTTGACGCAAAAATAGGACGTCACCTCCGCGTGCAGCACACGTGACTCCCCGGTCTGTAGCGAGGCGTGCCAGCCAATCTGACCTGTTGATTGACAATGGAAAATATTAGGGATCGGCTAGAGAACCGATGGCCTTTTAGCGACACGTGTACCAGCCAATCGGCCGATACAAGATAAAGCGGGATCGGCCGGCTCAAGAACGACCGAAGCGTGGGTGCGATCGGCTGGATCGGCCGATCGTGACGTCAGCGCTCGAGTAGGTCGGAATCGGCTGCGGTGTTAGAAGCCGATAAGATCCAGATCGAGCGGATAGTAATGATAATAGCTAAAACTACAAGAATTTGGTACGAAAACTTGTAGATCTAGCTAATATCGGTAAGGGGTGAATAAAGAACTAGACGAAACCTCAGCGATGCGCCCGGAGGTTAAAGCCTAGGATTATTCGGTAAAATGGTACTCACAAGCTTGCCGGAGATCAGTTGATGCAGCCCAACGAACCCGAAGCACGACGTTGTAGAAAAGAGAAAAAACGCAATGGCGAAGTCGCCGAAAAGTAGATGCGGTAAAGGTAGATGCTGTAAAGTAGATGCAGTAAAAGTAAAGGGTTTGCCCGGAGGTGGTTTGTTTGATATTGGTGTGTACACATTTTCCGACCACGCAGGGTCGCTATTTATGTCCTGACGACAACCCCGACTCCTAACCGATCACGACACTGTTTACTTGCATCTAAAGACAAAAACTACTAAAAACAGAAAGGACTCTCGCAGGAGTCTAAAGACCCTCTAAAAACTGGCTTTTGACCCGTTGTCAATTGTGGATTGACCCGCCTCCACCGTGCTTTCCTTTTGGCGTATCCCTTTGAATACCGCCTTCTTCACGCCCATCGGCCGATCTTCTGGTTAGTCATCGGCCGATCGCTCTGACTTGCTGGCCCACTGTCAGGGCTGAACCCCTCTGACCATCGGCGAATCTTGTTGACCGTTCTTTTTTCCTTCAATCGGCCGATTGTACTCTATTCTTCATCGGCTGCTTTTCCTTATTCCTTTTGACCTATTTTTTTTCCAAAAAACGGTGTCAATAGCTTCCACTTGATCTTGCTGGATCGTAGTCGGTGTAGGGGCTGGACCATCCTGCACCGTAGTTGTCATAGTGGAAGTAGAGGGTACATGCTCGGCTGGAGCTTCATCATCACCATCATCCTCTCCGGCATCATCCTCCTCGTTCTCAAAGATCTTCTTGCCAATCTCGTCGTCACCTGCACACTCAACGATAGACGAATTGCATGGCTGGGTCTCATCGAAGGTAACCTCGCAAGTTTCCATGACTAGGTTAGTATCAATATTGAGCACACGGAATGCTCGAGAATGACTGGCATAACCCAAAAAGATCCCATCGGAAGACCTCGACTCAAACTTATCAAGCCTACCCTTCTTGAGAATAAAGCACCGACAACCAAAAGCCCTGAAATGGCTCACTCTAGGTGCTCGCCCGTGCATGAGCTCATAGCACGTCTTGTTCAAGAAGGCCCTAAGAAAAATCCGATTCCCAACATGGCACGCGGTATTCACCGCCTCAGCCCAATATCTCCTCGGAGTCCTATGCTCATCGAGCATCGTCCGAGCCATCTCACAAAGGGAACGATTTTTCCTCTCAACCACACCATTCTGACAAGCCACATAGCGAGAAGAGAATTGATGTTCAAGACCCAAATCACGACAAAAGGTTTCGAAATGAGAGTTTTTAAATTCAGAGCCACTGTCGCTACGGATAGCTCGAATGGCATCTCCATTCCTCTCATTCTTCAACCTCAACATTAGATCCCGCACAAAACCAAACGTCTCCCCCTTGTCAGCCAAAAAGAAGACCCAAGCATAGCGAGAATAGTCGTCCACTATCACCAGGATATACCATTTACCACCTGCCGAGCACACACGAGCTGGACCAACCAAGTCCATATGGAACGGCTCGCATGGCCTCTCTGTCATAACGGATGTCAGAGGCGGGTGAGAGGCGGCGACCATCTTACCATGCCTACACGGAGCACATACCAAGTCCTTTTGGTATTTCAAATTAGGCAATCCACAGACTAATCCTAGCCCACTCAAGCGTGACAACAAGTCAAAACTCAAGTGACCTAGTCTCCTATGCCATTTCCAAAGCTCCGCCGAAACGCCAGCAACCAAACAATGAGAAGAGCCAACACACTGAGAAAAATCGGCTCTGAAAATCTGACCCTCGGGGATGATCGTGCATACAAGATCACCTCGAGAATCCAAGACATGCGAAGTGCCCATTTTGAAACGGACCTCAAAACCCTCATCAAGAAGCTGGGAAACCGAAAGAAGATTGTACCCCAAAGACTTGACAAGAGAAACACGCCTAAGAGTCACAGAATCGCTCACCTTCACCGTGCCCACTGAAAGCACTCTACCTTTCCCATTGTCCCCAAAAGTGATGTACTCTTTGGTCATCACCAGGGTGAGGCTGGAGAACCACCTTCGATCTCCGGTCATGTGTCGAGAGCAACCGGAGTCGATCAACCAAAAGCCCTCCAAGCCTCCCACCTGCAAATAAAAAATGAGAGCGAGAGTGAGCAAACGACTCAGCACTGGGGTTAGTACAAAATGAATCAAACCAATGCCGTGCCATTTGCTCAATAGTGGCGTTAGCAAAATCCACCCTATCTCCTCTAGGTGGAATACCCCCACGTCCCCTTGGAGGACTACGCGCACCACGAGGTGGAGACCGTGGCCCGTAGCTCCTCTGGGACCTAAAACTGCGATCGTTCCCCCCATACTCGTATTGGCCACGAGCGAAGGAACGTCCAGCAAACTCACCACGCCCAAACCCAACACGCCTACCACCTTCTCTATGTGGTGGCTCACCTCGAGGCACAAACACACGCCTCTCTCGAGGGTAAATGGTACGCACCACACCCTCGCCCCTTGGCACCAACCTAGGCTCAGGCACACCACAAGAAGGGTGGTACCTGTCCTTGTTGGCCATCTCCCTAGCCAACCTCTCCTCACGCTTCCTCCTGAAGCAAAACTCTGCTAGGTGCCCATCCCTCCCACAATGCTCACAATGGAAGGGTTTTGGTTTTGGCTTTGGTTTTGGGCTCTCTTTGGGCTCTGGCTTCTCCTCACTCGGTTTCTCTCCCTTCTTCCCAAATAACTCATTCCCCAAGTCACTCTTGAACTTGATGGGTTTCTGGAAGTTGTCTGTGTGTGGAGGAAACACGGGTGGAGCTGGAGTTGTGTCTAGTCGGTTCCTAAGTGGGTTTGGCTTAGGAGCATAGGCATTTTTGTGGTGGGTTTTTGGTGGCTCTGGGATATCTCCAATCTTCCCCTCATCCTCACCATTTCCCTCACCAATCTTGTCTGCCCCAAGCGCTTGCCCATCATAGCGCTTGTATGCCTCAATCATCATCCGGAGCTGAGGCTCATGACCAGACAACCAACCCATCATCTTTCTCAACTCATCATTCTCATCCTGCAAGCGGTCAACATAGTGTGCAAGCTCCATATGCTTCACAGCATTTATGTCACAAGTGGAACATGATGTAGGAATAGGAGATTTCAGCTGAGCCTCAAGAGATCTAGCATAAACAAGCAAAACATCTAGCTTCTCATGCAAAACAGGACAAGAAGTGCAAGCACCAAGCAAAGAGGGCCTAGATTTCATCTCATCTAGCTCAACCCTAAGCACATCTAGTTCCTCAACCTTGGAGGCATACTTCTCCTTAAGCACAGTCAATTCACCAAGAAAAGTGGAACAATCAGTGCATTCAGGTTCATTGGTCACAATAGGAGCAGACTTAAGAGAATCTATTTGAGCCCAAGCATCAACAAGCAAAGACTCTAGTTCAACCACCTTCTCCTTAGCCTCTCCAAGTAAAGACCTATACTCCCTCTTTTCCTTGTTGGTCTTTCTAAGCACATCATCACGGTTGTCAAGCAAGTCATTCAACCTAGCATTCTCCGCTATCAAGAAGGATGGATCATTGTTTACCTCTTCCTCGGAGTCGGAGCCCGAGTCATCCTTGTTGCTCTTCTTGCTTGCGGAGCTATGTGCCATGCCGCAAAAGCCTTGGGCGACGAAGCACAAGCCGTTGATGTTCTTGCTTGACCACTTGCCCTTGTGCCGGTTCTCATCTTCATCACTTGAGCTCGACGAAGAGTAGCAAGAGCTCGAGTCAATGTCGCTTGCTCCGGCAACCATCGCTCGCTCCTTCTTCTTGTGACCACCACTCCTCCTCAGCCTCCGCTTGGACTTGTTCTTGCCCTTGTGGTCGTCCCTCGAGCGGTGCTTGTGGTCAGTCCTTGGACGGTGCTTGTGCTCAGGCTTCACCTCCATGGCTTCCGGGCACTCAGCGATAAAGTGCCCGTGCTTCCCGCACCGGTAGCACATGCCCGAGCTCCTCCGAGCGTTCTTCCGGTTCGTGTAAATGCGCTCGAACCGCCTGCTCAGCAACGCGAGATCCTCCTCGCATAGCCCATCAAACTCCTCATCTGGCATGGACACAAGACAAGACAAAGAGAACTGTCTCGAAGACATGTTAGCGTTAGTCCTTGATCCAGACACGAGAGCCAGACTATGAGGGTCAGTCGGGTTCTCGATCTTTGCACGCACCCCACGGTCCACCTCGGACGATTTGACTTGGAAAACAGCTCGTCCACCGTGAGGGTCTCATACTTCTCCGACTCAAGAATGGCCTCGACCTTCTCACTCCACACGGTACCATCCAGAGAGTGTAGGAGCTTGATAGCCCTGTCATGATCATCATACGCGAGCACAACCACATTAGCCCTCATGTTGTACACAATCACCGTGAACCGCTGGAACATAGCATCTATGGACTCACCAGGGAGATGAGTGAAGTTCTCGTACTCTCTCCGGTAGGTCGCAAAGAGCCGAGCCTGAACCTGAGCGTTCCCGGCATGAGCATTCTTCAGCTGCTCCCAAATCCTGCACGCCAAGTCCTCTGTCTGAACCCGATCGAATTAGGATTGACACAAAGCATGGTACAGGTAGTCGACCGCCTTGTTGTTGGCGTCGAACATGTCCCTCGATCCTGGAGCAAGGAAGTTCACAGGATGAACATAAGCTGTGTTCACCGTGACATCCCACAAGATCTGACCCTTGCTGCGGAGGAAAGCAGCCATCCGCCTCTGCCACATCTGGTAGTTCTTACCATCAAAGTGTGGAGGACCCGAACCCCGTTCCTGGTACGCCATCTTTGGATCTTAGACTGGTTAGAATCACGAAGATCCGTAACCTACTCTGATACCAATTGAAGGACCGATTAGGCGACCAGAGAGGTCTCAAAACCGCCACCAAATCCCAAAGAGAAAGGTCTCAAAACCGCCACAAGAAATTCGCCAAGAAAGGGCTCCGAAAATCACCAAAAAGGAGAAATGGGAAATACACAACCAAGCCTTGAGGAACCACGCCGAATCATCTATACATACCATGAAGGTTCATACATGGTCTAGCTTGCCGCCCGATCATCCTTCCCTCTCACAAGATCTCACCATGGAGCTCTCAAGCTAGTCCTAGAAATTCCAAAGGAATAAGAGGAAAATAGCCAAACAAAATGAGATAGGGTTCCAAGAGATAGCTGCCATCTTCTCACCACTTGGGTTATATGGAGGCTAGCCGAAAGACTAAATTACCCCTAAGGCCTAATACTAGGATACACACCCCCGAGGGGCACTTTGGGAATCTTTGTCTTCGCACCATCAGACGGATGCCCGGCGACCGTGAAGGACCGATTAGGCGACTAGAGAGGGGGGGAGTGAATGGGAGCCGATAAAAATTCTTCCCGAAGGATGAACTCGGCCTATGCCCCAAATTCACAACCAAGGATCCCCACACGAGTTTGCCAAGGTCACGTAGTCACAACGGACCTACCAACCCTAGGAACAAACCCAAACTCAAAGCAACACGGAAGCGCAACTCAAGAAGCAAAGGACTTAGGCAATCTGCGGTGCCTGGGGCGGACGGTCCGAGCTGACCTGGCGGACGGTCCGCGTGGAGCAGACGGACGGTCCGCGAGGTCACGGCGGACAGTCCGAAAATGCAACCCGAACCTCCAGTACTGCACCCCGAAAAATGGACGGTCCGTGGCCACCCCGCGGACAGTCTGACCCACGCGGATAGTCCGGCAACCCCGGGCGGACAGTCCGGCAAACTACTCCAACCGAAAACACCCAACTCAACGGATCGAAACAAAGCAACGCAAGAACTCACAAAGAACACAACGAACACCCGGTCAGCCGGCTCCATGCGGACTGTCCACGACCCCCTGGCGGACTGTCCTCCACACGCGGACAAAGCGGCCTGAGCTCGAAACCGCAAGCACCAAAGCACCTATCCGTGCATGGATCTCCCAAACGGCTTGAGATCTTGAGGTAAGATTTGGGGGAGATGTGAAGCGTCCCTAGGAGATGCTATACCCCAAAACTTGAGACCTCAAACGAACTAAATCACCGGGAATCGAATCGCAACCGAGCTCTACCAAAAAGCTAGGGTTCCAACCGAAATCCTTCAATCGGAGGCCAAATCCGGAGATTGGGGGGTCAAGATCAAGCACAAAGATGCACAAGACATCTATCCATGATCCCCACCAACAAATCTGAACCCAAACACCTCAGAATCGAAGGAACAAGGCGCGCACGAAAATCCAACAAAAATAGCCTGAAAAAGACACGAAAATCACACGAGCTATAAGAAGGAAATGAACGCAACCATGAATGCTTCCGTACACTCAGAGGTCAGATTCTCTACAAAGTAGTGAAGAAAATCTACGCCTATGGAGCAAGGAAATGAGAAGCAGTCCGGATGGATGATTTGCCCAGAAACCCTAGAGCTATATATATGAGTCCCCCTGGATTGGGCAAATGACCAAGCTACCCCTAGCACTTAACCTTAAGATACAATCCCCTCAGGGGCATATAGGTCATGTAGCACTCCTCTTCATCGCACGGCCACGCCTACGCCGCAGTGCGCGTCCTCCCGACGCAAGCCCTGTGATCCCGCCACGTGCCCGCCGGCATCGAAGCTTCTCGGCGCGCCCGGATCCCGTCTCCGCCTGCCGAGCCTCCGGCCTTGGTTTTGTGGCTCAACCAAGTAACCCGACGATTTTGGGGTGAACCGCCGCAAACCTCTCGTGCAGACTCCGATCGTGAGCCGCTACCCTGCACCGACTCCTGTCCATGACTTCGTCTTGCTTTTCTTACCACCATGCGGCACGCACTTGACCCCGCTGGCCACCAGGTCCCTCGAGCCGAGCCAACTTGTCTCTCCACTCCTCGGAGGCCCCGCAAGGAATAGACCTTTCGTGCTCGCTCTTCACCTGCACCAACACGAGTCAAGTCGCAACCTGCACCTGCAATACTCGACCAAGAGTCAGTCCACACCACGTTGTCAATCACTCATCACACCAGGGAGTGACCATCCACCGTTCCTCGGACGCTCCGGTCCTCAGACTGCAAACTTGCTTAGCCTCGACGCAAGCCTTGCGATCCCGACGCATGTCCTCCACTTCAAAGTCTCCGTATTGCGTCGTCGCACACTGGTCAGACCGGTGCTCCTCACCGGTCAGACCGGTACCCACCAGTCAGACCGGTCCGATACTGCTGCACCTCCGTCTTCGGTCTTCGGTCTTGGCTTTGTGGATCAACCAAGGAACCTAGTGGTTTTCTGGTGAACCACTGGAAACCCCGCGAAGTCGGTGTAGCCTCCGCCAATTACCACTCTTGACTCGGCTCCCACGTAGTCCCGGCTCGACCTTGGTTTTGAGGCTCAACCAAGAAACCGTCCATGACTTCATCTTGCCGTTCTTGCCACCATGCGGCTCGCACTTACCCCGCTGGCCACCGGGTCCCTCGAACCAAGCCTACTTGTCTTCTCCACACCTGGAGGCCTCACCAGCAACGATCTTTCGCACTTGTTCTTCACCTGCACCAACACCAGTCAAGCCGCAACCTGCACCTGTAATACTTAGCCAAAAATCAGTCCATGCCACGTTGTCAATAACTCATCACACCAGGAAGCGACCATCCACCGGTCCTCGAACCAAACATGGCTCTCAATCTCCCCCTTGATGAGTGCATTGACCACACACACGTTTTGGTAACCAAAGAGAAAAGAAAAGAAAAGAAATGACTAACAGAAACTCCAACAAGCGATCGAAAGACAGAAGAAAGGCAAAGAGCAAGATCACTTGAAGAAGACAAGTCTCGGTCCCCTTAGGCAAGGGCAACGGCTCGACACATCCGAGACAAAACACGCTCAAGCAATGAGCGCAAACCACCAATTCAAAGCTCGAAAACCACAAAGAGCTCCCCCTGCACACATGCGCTCCCCCTGAACCAATGCAACTCCCCCTGGATGAATGCATGCAAACCACATCGCAAAACAGAGCATCTGCTTTAGCCTTGCTGTGACCGGTCAGACCGGTCAACCTCACCGGCCAGACTGGTGCGCTAGAAAGCCCAGCACCTGACACTCACACCGGTCAGACCGATGCATTCCACCGGTCAGGCTGATGACCACCTGGGAAAAATTGGGAACTGCACGAGCTCAAAACTAGCTCGAAACCACTTGGAAACTTTCTAAATGCATGCAGCAAGCCAAAACTTGCTCAAACTTCTCCCCCTTGTTGACAATGCATGAATCAAGCCAAGAATGCAAAAAATGCAACCTAGAGCTTCTCAAATAGACAAAATTCAACATAGCATGCTACACACCTCCAAATGAGCAAGTTAGATACTCTATAGCTTCGTATGGACAAAAACTACAAGATCACCAAGTTTCACAACCATTGGACGAAGCTAAGATAGAATTGAGTATTTTTGCGAAAATTTCCCTCTCATGAGAAAAGTCCTAAACATGAGCAAAACATGTCAAAATGGGAAAGCCACACAAACTTCAAGCTAGGACAACCATTCTAAGCATAAGACCATCATAAACACCCACAAGCATCTCATGTCATGTCAAAGCATACCGAGCCATGTGCTTACTTCTATGTATGAGACTTCTCATTGGTAAGCAACATGCAACGGTTTAGCACCCAAAAGCAAGTAACTTAAGCACACATGACATGGGAGCACATTTTCCAAGCAAGTTACATTTCATTTTCAGATTTATATTTGGTACATGAAATGTCTTTGCGACAAACAGGAACTTATGCCCCTCCACAAGATAAAGCATGGGGGCTAAACATTCACGATGGCAAATGAGCCTTTGGCCCCATATGATCAAAATAAGCTATCCAACCACAAATTAAGCATAGCCAAACCACAAAAACATGTCAAGATCATATAAGGGCATTTACTCACAAGAGAGCATACATATGACATTTTTCAAAAACATAGCTATCAACCATGGATATAAATCAAGATAATCAAGAGCTAAGCCACACTAAGCCATATCATACCAAACTAGCTCACAAGATCATATATAGCACAACATGGTGAACTATGTATATAAGAGAAGCTTTTCCTACAAAATGCATATGATACAAAATGCATGCAACCTATCATACAAAGATGACTATACATCATATTACATATGCCATACCAAATGCAAGAAATGCACAAAAGAAAGCTATACATATGCTACAAAGGAGCTCCCACACACCAACTAAAGAAATTAAACAAACACCAAGCTTCCCCCCACAAACGAGTGAAAGTTGCTTGATCTAGGGGTTTGGTGAAAATATCGGCTAGCTGGTCATGTGTGGGTACATGGATCAAAGCGATTTTCCCTTTCTCTACGTTGTCTCTCAGGAAATGATACCTCACTTCTATGTGCTTGGATTTGGAATGGAGCACTGGGTTCTTTGCAACACTTATGGCACTAGTGCTGTCACATTGAAGTGGGACATGGGTATACTCCTCACCAAAGTCACTCAAGGTGTATGTGATCCAAATGAGCTGAGAGCAACAACTGGCTGCGGCCACATACTCTTCCTCGGTAGTGGATTGAGCAACACTCGATTGTTTGCTGGAAGACCAGGACACCAAAGAAGAACCCAAGAACTGGCAAGTCCCAGAAGTGGACTTCCTATCCAACCGACACCCGACAAAATCCGCGTCCGAAAATCCATGAAGAGCCAAAGAAGAAGACGCGGAGTACCAAAGGCCGAAGTCAGGAGTATGTTGCAAATACCTGAATATGCGCTTGACTGCTTGCCGATGCAAAGTCCTTTGAGACGCTTGAAAACAAGCGCACAGACATACCGAGAATTGGATGTCCGGCCTCGTTGCCGTCAAGTACAGGAGTGACCCGATCATGCTTCGGTACTCCTTCTGGTCCACGTGTTCACTGTCCTCGTCCGCTTCAAGAGCTGTTGTCGTACTCATAGGCATCGCCATGGCCTTGGAGTCCTCCATCTTGAACTTCCTCACAATGTCCTTGGTGTACTTGGCTTGGTGTACAAATTTTCCTTCCTTCGATTGCTTGATCTAGAGCCCGAGGAAGAACTGCAACTCACCCATCATGCTCATCTCAAATTCCCTGCTCATGTCTTCTGCAAACCTTGCAACCAATGAGTTAGACGAGCCACCAAAGACAATATCATCCATGTATACCTGCACAATCAGGATATCTTTGCCTTGCCTGAGGAGAAACAAAGTCTGATCTACCTTTCCCATCTCGAAACCTCTCTCAAACCGGAACCCCCTTAACCTGCCGTACCAAGCTCTAGGCACCTGCTTCAACCCATACAGCGCCTTCCTCAACTTGTACACCCGGTGGGGGTACTTCTCACTCTCAAACCCTGGTGGTTGCCTCACTTACACTACTTCCTCCAAAACACCGTTCAGGAAAGCACTCTTGACATCCATTTGGTACAATTTGAACCCTTTAGCCACGGAAAAGGCTAGAAGGATCCTAATCGCCTCCAAACGGGCTACGGGAGCAAAGGTCTCCTCGTAGTCGATCCCCTCTTTCTGAATATACCCTTGCACCACCAACCTCGACTTGTTTCTCACCACTTCTCATTTCTCTCCCTCCTTGTTTTTCCACAACCATTTTGTCCCAATCGGCTTACACCCCGGTGGAGGATCCACCAACTCCCAAACTTGGTTTCTCTCAAAATTCTCCAACTCCTCATGCATCGAATTAACCCAATTATGATCAGATAGTGCGTGTCCAATGTCTTTGGGCTCAAAGGTAGCAACAAAAGCAGCATGAGCGAAGTGAGAATTGTTTAGAACCCTCGACCATGTAGTACGTTCATTGATGTCGTCGATGATCCTCGAAGCTGGGTGATCCACTTGAACTCACCGGGGAGGTTCTAGCCTTGATGCTACCTCCCCCTCAACAGCAGCTTCACCTTGATCTGGGTTTGTCGTTGTAGGTGTGGGAGAGGGCCCGTTCTCGATCGTAGTCGAAGTAGTAGGTACATGCTCAGCCACGGGCACCACACTGCCATCTTCATCATCTCCATGTTCATGCTCCTCCTCCTGAAAAATCTCCCCGCCAAGTTCCTCGTCACCTGCACACTCAAAAACAAGCTGACTACGTGGCTGTGTCTCGTCGAAGGTAACCTCGCAAGTCTCCACGATTTGGTTAGTTTCAAGATTGAGCACTTGAAAGGCTCTTGAATGAGACGCGTAACCATAGAAAATGCCATCGACAGACCTAGTCTCGAACTTGTCCAACTTCTTACCTTTCTTCAGGATAAAGCATTTGCACCCAAACCGTGCATCAACTCATAGCATTTTTTCTTCTTGTGCACCCTGAGGTAGATCCTGTTCGACACATAGCACAAGGTATTCGGAGTCCTATGCTCATCGAGCCTCGTCCGAGCCATCTCGCACAAGGTTCTGTTTTTCCTTTCAACCACGCCGTTCTAGGGAGGCGTATACGGACTAGAGAACTAGTGTTCAAGACCCAAGTCATGGCAAAAGGTTTCGAAGCGAGAGTTTTAAATTCCAAGCCATTGTCACTGCGGATCGCTCGTACGACATCTCCGTGCCTCTCGTTTCTCAACCTCAAGACAAGATCTCAAACAAAACCAAACGTCTCCCCTTTCTCCTCAAGAAAGAAAACCCACGCATACCGAGAGTAGTCGTCCACCACAACCAGGACGTACCACTTCCCACCCATGGATCTCACACGAGCTGGGCCAACAAGGTCCATATGGAGCAGCTCGCATGGACGCTCCGTCATCACATTGGTGAGGGGTGGATGGGAAGAGGCTACCATCTTAGCATGCCAACACGGCGCACAAACCAACTCTTTCTCAAACCCCAGTCGTGGCAGTCCTCAGACCAAATTGAGTTTACTCAAGCGAGACAAAAGATCAAAGCTTAAGTGACCCAACTTCCTATGCCACTTCCACAACTCACTCGAAGAACCAGCTAAAAAGCAATGAGCCACACCAGAAGACTGAGAGAAATCCGCTCGGAAAACTTGACCCTCGGGAACGACCATGCAAACTAAGCCCCCTCGAGAATCTAAAATCCAAGAACCACCAGGCCGAAACACCTCAAAACCCTCATCCAAAAGCTGGGAAACGGAAAGCAAATTGAATCCGAGCGATTGAACAAGAGCAACACGCCTGAGAGTGACCTTCTCACTTACCTTAATCTCACCTTCTAAAAGCACACGCCCTCGCCCATTGTCCCCCAAGGTGATGTATGCTTTGGACACCACCGGGACGAGACTTGAGAACCACCCCTTGTCCCCGGTCATATGCCTCGAGCAACCGGAGTCAATCAGCCAAACGTTCCTCAAATCTCCCACCTGAAATTCAAAAGTGAGCACGTGAGTGAACAAATGACTCAGCACTGGGGTTAGTATCAAAAGAGTAAAACCAGTGCCGAGCCATTTGCTTCAAAGTGGGGTTAGCACAAACCATGTCATCACGCCTATCAAAGCTACCACCACGAAAACCACCACGGGAACCACCACGAGGGAACCACCTCTATCTCGCTGGAGGAGAACGTAAACCACGAAAGGAAGACCGTGGACCGTTCCTCCTCTCCATCTCAAAGCTATGACTCCTCCCACCATCGTATTGAGCACAATGTGGAGAACGTCTAGCAAACTGACCACCTGAAACTCTCCATGCCAACCAACAGAACCACGACCACCAGAACCGAACCGAGCATCCGCATGAGCACGGAAACCGAACTGTTGTCTGCCCAGACCAGCACCGGTCTGACCGGTGGTGCTCGGCCAGTAGCACCACCTTCCACCTTTTGATCTCCCCAAGCCAGAACCGTCCTCACAATCGCCTTGGCCCTGGGCATTTACATACGAAGCTCAGGTACACCATTTGAAGGGCGGTACCTATCCTTGTTAGCCCACTCCTTAGCCATTCTCTCCTCACGCTTCCTCTTGAAGCAAAACTCACCCTTGTGACCATCTCTCCCACAATAGTCACAATGAAACCGTATGAGCATAGGTTTAGGCTTGGGTTGGGGCTGCTCACTTGGTTTCTCCTCACTCGGCTTCTCACCCTTCTTCTCTCCAACCTCACTCTCCTTGGAGCTCCCAAACTTCACCGGTTTTTGAAAGACATTTGTAGGGCAAGTAAATATGGGAGGATCTGGGTTGTGTCAAGTTTGTTTCTGAGTGGGTTGGGCTTAGGAGCATAGGCATTTTTGTGGAAGGTTTTTGGTGGAGCTAGGATATCACCAATCTTCTCTCCTCCCTCACCACTACACTCTCCAATCTTATCCGAACCAAGCGCTTGCCCATCATAGCCCTTGTATGCCTCTATCATCATCCTAAGCTGTGGTTCATGACCCGACAACCAACCCATCATTTTCCTCAACTCATCATTCTCATCCTGCAAGCGATCCACATAATGTGCAAGTTCCAGATTTTTCAAAGCATGCAATTCACAAGTAGAGCAAGAAGTGGGAACAGGATCTTTCAACTTAGCCTCAAGAGAAACAGTATAAGCATGCATCTCATCAATCTTTCCATGCATAACAGGGCAAGAAGTGCAAGCACCTAGCAAAGCAGGTCTAGAATTAAGCTCAGCCACTTCAACCCTAAACACATCTAGTTCATCACAAGTAGAAGCATGCTTATCCTTAAGAGCAGCAAGATCAGCTAGGTACACAGAGCAATCACAACAATCAATCTCATTAGAAACCATAGGTGAAGCCTTAAGCGAATCTATCTTAAGCTTAGCATCAAGGTTCTGGGTTTCTAGCTCAGCTACTCGCTTCCTAGCATCTTCTAGTGAGGCCCTAAGCTCTTTCCTCATCTTCTTTGCCTCTCTAAGCATGTCATCACGATTATCAAGCAACTTGCCAAGACACTCATTCTCCTCACGCAAGAAGGGAACCTCGTCACGTACCTCATCCTCGGAGTCGGAGTCCGAGTCACTCTGGTGACTCTTCTTGCAGTCGGAGCTACGAGCCATGCCGCATAAGCCATCTCTCGCGTAGCAGCTCAGCCCGCTCAAGTTCTTGAAAGACTTCTTGTTCTTGCGCCGATCACCTTCATCTTCACTGCTGCTAGAGCTCGAGGAAGAGTAGGCGGAGCTGGAGTCGACGTCGCTCGCCCCGACCATCGCTCGGGCCTTCCTGCCGCGCCTGTCCTTCTTCCTCGATCGTCACTCATCCTTGTGCTTGTTCTTGTGCTTGTGATCGCGCCTCGATCGGTACTTGCCATCCGTCTTCGACCGGTTCTTGTAGCCATCCTTGTTCTCCATCTTCTCCGGACAGTCGGCGACGAAGTGTCCTGGCTTGCCGCACTGAAAGCATGTCCGTGTATTCCTCCTTGTGTTCACCCGGTTTTCGTGCAACCTCTCGAACCGCCTGGTCAGCAATGCCAGCTCATCCTCTCCAAGCACGTCGAACTCCTTGTCTAGCAAAGACATCAAAGAAGACAGAGAGTACATCCTGGAGGATGCATTAGCATTAGACTTAGCACCTTTGCCACCGACGAGAGCAAGACTATGAGAGTCAGTCGGGCTCTCGAGCTTGGCTGTCATACCACGGTCCAACTCAGCTGACTTGAGCTTCGAGAACAGCTCGTTCACGGTCAGGGTGTCATACTTCTCGGACTCAAGAATAGCCTCGACCTTTCCGTCCCATACGGTGTGATCCAACGAGTGCAAGAGCTTCACGGCTCTATCATGATCATCGTATGGGAGCACGGCCACATTGGCTCTCATGTTGTTCACCATAACCGTAAACCGCTGGAAAAGGGCATCGACAGACTCGCCGGGGAGATGAGTGAAGTTCTCGTACTCTCTCCGGTAAGTCGCGTACATCCGAGCCTGAACCTGAGCATTCCCAGCATGAGCATCCTTCAACTGCTCCCAAATCCTACAAGCTAAGTCCTCTGTCTGAACCCGATCGAATTCGGACTGACACAGAGCACGAAACAAGTAGTCGACCGCCTTGTTGTTGGCGTCGAACATGTCCCTCGATCCCGGAGCAAGGAAGTTAATCGGATGAACATAAGTTGTGTTCACCGTAACATCCCAAAGGATCTGACCCTTACCGCGGAGGAAAGTCGCCATCTGCCTTTGCCATATCTGGTAGTTTTTGCCATCGAAGTGCGGAGGACCCGAACCCCATTCCTGGTACGCCATCCTTGGATCCTAGACTGGTTAGAATCCGAAGATCCATAACCGGCTATGATACCACTTGAAGGACCGAAACTGGCGACCAGAGAGGGGGGGGAGTGAATGGGAGCCGATAAAAATTCTTCTCGAAGGAGATGGGAACTTCAACAAGACGAACACGGCTTCCAAAACACGTCTCCGACTCAACTACCCAAGTTGGCCAAGACCACGCAGCCACTGAAGTGCTACTGTTCCTAGGAACCAACAACCACCTAGATCTACTCGAGAATGTAGCGGAGAAAGCAACTCGAGCACCACTGGACTGCACCGATCAGACCGGTGAGCAGCACCAGTCAGACCGGTCCCTGCTGGAGCAACCTGGCAAAATCTAAGAACTTCCACAGAAGGCTCCTACACCAGTCAGGCCGGTGTAGCTCGCCGGTCAGACCGGTCCAAGCCAGGAAATCCCAAATCCACCAAACAGACCTACCGAGCTCCGAAACTGACCAAACTCGCCCGCGGGTCAACTCCTCCAAATCCAACTCCCGATCTCCCGAATCGCTCCACAGATTTGCACAAGACTTTGGGGATAGTAGGAACACCTCATGGGCACTCCATAGCAAAGATTTGGTCCACCAAAACTTGCTAAATCAAGAGGAATCGAAGAAATCCCACCAAGAACGCCTCTAACCCTAGAGAGGAGAAAACCCCAAAATCAAGCCCCTTTGTTCACAGATTTGGGAGGGGAATAAAAGGGAAAAGAACCATGAGGGGTTCAAGCATATATCCCCCACCAAATCCCAAAGAGAAAGGTCTCAAAACCGCCACAAGAAATTTGCTAAGAAAGGGCTCCGAAAATCACCAAAAAGGAGATACGGGAAAGACACAACCAAGCCTTGAGGAACCACGCCGAATCATCTATACATACCATGAAGGTTCATACATGGTCTAGCTTGCCGCCCGATCATCCTTCCCTCTCACAAGATATCACCATGAAGCTCTCAAGCTAGTCCTAGAAATTCCAAAGGAAAAAGGAAGAGGAAAATAGCCATACAAAATGATCTAGGGTTCCAAGAGATAGCTGCCATCTTCTCACCACTTGGGTTATATGGAGGTTAGACGAAAGACTAAATTACCCCTAAGGCCTAATACTAGGATACGCACCCCTGAGGGGCACTTTGGGAATCTTTGTCTTCGCACCATCGGACGGATGCCCGACGACCGCAAACTTGCTTAGCCTCGACGCAAGCCTTGCGATCCTGACATGTGTTCTCCGCTTCGAAGTCTCCAGATTGTGTCGTCGCACACCGGTCAGACCGATGCTCCTCACCGGTCAGACCCACCAGTCAGACCGGTCCGATGCTGCTGCACCTCTGTCTTCGGTCTTCGGTCTTGGCTTTGTGGATCAACCAAGGAACCCAGTGGTTTTCTGGTGAACCATTGGAAACCCTGCGAACTCGGTGTAGCCTCCACCAATCGCCACTCATGACTCGGCTCCCACGTAGTCCCGGCTCGACCTTGGATTTGAGGCTCAACCAAGAAACCGTCTATGACTTCATCTTGCCATTCTTGCCACCATGTGGCTCGCACTTGACCCCGCTGGCCACCGGGTCCGTCGAACAAAGCCTACTTGTCTTCTCCACACCTGGAGGCCTCACCAGCAATGACCTTTCGCGCTTGTTCTTCACCAGCACCAACACCAGTCAAGCCGCAACCTGCACCTGCAATACTTAGCCAAGAATCAGTCCACACCACGTTGTCAGTCACTCATCGCACCAGGAAGCGACCATCCACCGGTCCTCGAACTACACATGACTCTCAGTTTGCTCCGCCTTTCGTCTGGGTGACTGCCATGTGGGTCCCAAGGTGGGTATGGGGGTGTTTGCGGTGTTTCTAGCCCGTTTCTGTGGGGAAGTGGGCCCTTGGATCCGTGTACTAGCTCCTGATTGGTCGAAGGTGTGTTTCCTTAGATCGATGAGGTGTCATGGACATGTGGAATCCTGCATGGCAGCACGTCGCCACGTGGCTTGGTGTGGGTCCCACCAGGCCCACATGATGTCTTGTGCATATCTCTCTCATCCGGGCTCCCATGTATGCAAATGATATATCCATTTCGATCGTCTTGACGAGCCCGTTGCAATGGTGCAGACCAATTTGGCATTTGAGGTTGTCTATGATGATGCTAGATCTATGCCATTGGCTTACTTACTCTCAATTGTATCGTTCCATATGCATTTCAATGTGTCCTGCAAAGAAAGATAGAAACACAAACATTTGTGGAAATTGTTAGTATAAACCCCTATTCTAGTGTTGATGATCACTTTCCATTTATTTTATATAGGAATTGACGGCCTAAAAGTGGTACTTAACAGTCGTCAACAGTGTCCTGATAGGTTACTTAAAGTAGGCCAATCGTTGATGGTAATGAACAATAATGCTCGTAGGTTGAAGCTCTCTTGCTTATCCTCATCCCACACACGTACACCTTCTTCCTTCCATAGCAGTAATAGTTCTTCGACCAGTGGTCTTAGATACACATCAATGTCATTGCCGGGTTGTTTTGGACCTTGGATTAGCACCGGCATCATAATGAACTTTCGCTTCATGCACATCAAACCAGGAAGGTTGAACATGCATAGGGTCACAAGCCAAGTGCTATGACCACTGCTAAACTCACCAAATGGATTGGAACCATCTGTGCTTAAACCAAATCTTATGTTTATTGCATCCTCAACAAATTTTTTGAATGCTCTATCAACCTTTCTCCACTAAGACCCATCTGCCGGATGTCTCAGCACGTAGTCTTGCTTACGATCCTATTTGTGCCATGTCATCAACTTAGCATGTGCTTTGTTCCTGAACAAATGCTTCAAATATGGTATTATAGGAAAATACCATATAACCTTCATCGGAACTTTTGTCGTCTTGGGAGGTGTCCCCTCAAGAGCACCAAGATATTCATCTCTCCGGATCTTATAACCTAGCGCTTTGCACACAGTCCAAGCTTCCAAATTCTCGTATTCCTTGCCTCGATATGTGATGCAATCATTAGGGCAAGCATGGATCTTCTGAACCTCCAATCCTAGATGGCACACAATCTGTTTTGCTTCATATGTTGTGGACGGTAATTCATTGTTCTCAGGAAGCTTGTCCTTCACAATTTTTAGCATCCCCTCAAATGCCTTATCAGACACACCATGTTTTGCCTTCCATTACGACATTTCTAGTGTAGTACCAAGCTTTTTGTGACCCTGTATGCAATCTGGGTACAACAGTTTTCTGTGATCTTCTATCATACACTGCAACTTTGCCTTTTCTTTATCTTTTTCGCAGTCTCTATGTGCATCTTGTAGAACCTGACCATGATCATCAACATGGCCGTCTTCCAGTATCTCTTCTTCGTCAGCATCTTCCATTAAAGTATCAGCAAAAGCTTGCCCCGCGGCCCAGTCCGGAATGTTATTAATTATCATCCTCCTCTTCTTCATTATCTTCCATCACAACACCTCTTTCACTGTGCTTCGTCCAAACCACATAGTTCACCATGAATCCGTGTTTAGTCAAGTGGAGGTGAAGAGTCCACCAGTCAGAGAAGTCTTTGTCGTTTCTGCACTGAGAGCATGGACAACACATGAATTCCTTTGGGTTCTTGTTGGCTTTGGCCACTTCGAGAAAATCATGCAAGCCAGCAATGTACTCCAGTGATCGTCTGTTGGTGTTCATCCATTGCCGGTTCATCTGCATCATATTAAGTCAAAAAATTATTCTCTTTAAATCATAAAAAACAAGACAAAGATGAAGAAGGGTGAGTTTGATGATGTATTCCGTTATGAACTAGATGATGAGAACTGGAGGCCTACCTACATACTTCCTGAATATGCTGATAATTTCAAGACAATACGCGAATTCATAAATGCGTTTGAAGCAGATATTCAAAAGCTAGAAGCTGACCGGTTCCAACTTGGGACTTGTACTCATTGCTATTAATGCTGTAACTTGTAATTGCCATTAGGTGACCTCTGTATGTCATTGTACCACAACCGCGACAATCATTGGATCCTATATGAACAACATGCATCTGGCCATTTGTTGTGATACAATGTCATACAGAGATCACTTGATGGCTATTTTTTTTATCTCCATTATTAATGACCATATTTTTCATAAACTAACTTCTAAAAAATTAGGTAAATGTAAAATTAATTCTATGTATCATTATATCAAAAATAAAATTCAGTTTTTTCTATATCAAATTAAAAGATAACAATAGAATGCTAGTATCTAGCCAACCACTTTTTTCTAAATCTAAAGTATATAAAAAACCTCATCTCTTATTAGCTCCTCCTACCTAGGAATTAAAATTTCTATTTTCTTCATCTCTAAAACATAAAAAAAATTTAATCACAACAAATGAAGGGAGGAAGAAGAATCAAACCTTGGCAACACTTTAGAGGAGAGAAATCTTCACAAATTGATAAAGAAAAAAATTCAGCAGCACCTCTCTAAGGTTGAGGCGCCATGGAGGAGGAGCTTGAGCTCTAGATGAAGAATGGCTCGGGCACAAGGAAGAGGAAGAAGAAGCTGCATATATAGGGTGCAACATTTAGTCCTGGGTGGCGTCACCACCCGAGACTAAAGGGAACCTTTTAGTCTCGGTTGGTAGCACCGCCGTTGGTAACACCACCCGGGACTAAACACATGCGTTAATCATTGCTGGAAATAGATGTTGGGGGTCAACCCTTTTGTCACCGTTGGTTATACCAACCAGGACTAAAGAGAGCGCCTCCCGCACCCGTTTCGGACCACGTAGACGAAACGCCTTTAGTCCCGACTTCAAAGTTCAACCGGGACTAATGGGCGTACAAAAGCCTCCGACTTTGCCAGTGATTCGTTTCATTTAGGAGGAAAGGATTCTGTTGGAAATTTACCATGTGATTATCTAGACGCCGGCGTCTCCCGTGGATCGAGGTCGTTTTCGGGGGGCAAGTACTGGCCAAGTTCTCGAGTTGCAGCCGGGACCTTGGACTGCAGAATGGAGGCTTCATCGATATTCCCCGCCGGTGTGACTCATCAAGGACATCACTTTCGCGGGGCCGCCTGCTTTTGCGTGCTTGTAAATTGTAAAAGCAATTTTAGTGGAGGCTGCAAATAAGTCTCTACTATAAAATTTAGAAAAAAGTATATTTTTCATCCCTTCAATATAGCAAAAGTGTGATATTCATCATTTATATTTCATTTGGTGCAAATCAATCCCTAAACTAACTAATTTGGTGTATTTATCATCCCACTTTATAGTTTAACAATGGTTTGTAAAATCTACTAGCGATTTACGCCACATAATCATTTGAGTAATCAGGAATCACATTGGAATGCAACATGCTAGGTCGAAAACATAAAGCTTATATAAAGTTTTAGTAAATTCTCTAAATTGGATACTCCATAAATTCTTTCTGAAAAAAAATTAATGAAGTCGATTCACACTCAATTATTATAGAAATTGACTCAACATAAGATGTGACTAAACAACAATTAGCAAGATTATTGCATGGTCTAAACTGCTATTATATGATAATAAAATCATTGTTAATTAAACTAAAGCGAGGATGATAAATGCACCAGTTCAGATAGTTAAGGTGTTCATTTGCACCAAATGAAACACGAGCGATGAATGGCACACTTTAGCAAAATTTGAGGGATGAAAAACACACTTTTCCTAATATTTACAGTTTTTTTTCAAAAATTCAACTCCAGCAGAGCTTTCAAATGAGTCCGCATTTTTCATAACCCTCCAAATGTCATCTCTGAGACTCCATTCCTGTAGGGCCTCCAGTTCTCCCCCAAAATGTGGGTCCCACCATTTTTATTTCTTTTCTCTATTTTCTTTCCCCCTCACGTCCTCCTCCATATATCTCCCTTCCACCAGCACCAATAGCCGCATCACACTTGCCGACCTCCCCCCTCTCCCTCGCTCCTATTCCAATCGAGCGCAGTGGCAGTGCGGCGCAATGGCCTCCGCCCGCCTCGCCTCACCGCATTCGACGCCGACATCGTCCTCCTCCTTCTCGGACTGGGCGGCGCGCACGATGGACGATGGTAGGTGCGTGTGATGGACCCAACAGGGCGCCCGGGCGCGACCCTTGCACGCCCCGGGCCGTGCGCGGTTGGTCTGCCTCGAGGTTCGGCTCCGCAACCGAGGTCCACCAGCAGCGGCGACGGCAACGCGCGCCGCCACTCACCTAGCCGCCGTCCACCTACCTTCGTCCGCCTAAGGAAGAGGAAGAAAAAGTAGGAAGGCAAGAAGGAGAAGATGAACAGCGGTGACGTCGCGGGGGGGCGGGGGGGGAGCTCCTGCAGCCGCCGCGCGGGGGGTGGGGTTGGGAGCTTGACCTCGACCGCTGTGGGCGCAGGCGCGGGGGAGCTCCCATTGCTGCCGTGAACGCACACAGGGGGAGCTTGACCCCGGCTGCTACCGCCATAGGCATTGGGAGCTCCTGCCGTCGCCACGGGCGCGCGCGTGGTCGTGAGAGAGGTGGAGCTGGCATATCGAGAGCAGACGGAGATGGAGCGGGTACGCGAGCATCAACAGCTCCCCGGGCCCCTCCTTGCGCCAGGCATAGCCGATGCAGAATACCCTGTTCAGCACGGCGTCACCGGCCGTCGGGAAGCAGCCGCTGTGGCGGTCGAGGATAGCCTTCATATATGGACGCGTCGGGGTGGTAGGTGACCCGGATGGCTCTAGCGAAGCCGGTCGCCGAGAGCTGTGTGGTGCCAGCCTGCGGGGCGTGTTGTGGTGGACGGTGGCTCCTGTGGTGCTGCCTCACGGAGGTGGGTGAAGGGGAGAGCTCTGGCGGTGAAGACTGTAGTGGGATCGAGGAGGAGACGAAATAGACTCTCTCACCGACACAAGGGGGTCAAGAAAATATGGGGCCTCAATTGATTGCTCATTGCAGTTGAGAGTTAATTTTGGACCTCTATTTTTTACAATTCGTCCTGCGAGTAGGTTTTGAAGGCTTGAATTTGCATACCTCCACTGAAATTGCTCTAATGTGTGCCTCGTGGTCTTCTGCTCGAATTCTCCCTACCTCCTGCAAATATATATTTACTAATTTGATTTTGCTTACCCTGTGTAATAACTAGTCCCTCTGTTTCAGATTACTTGTCACTCTTAACTTTTGATCACAATGTTTGACCATTAATTCGTCTTATTGAAAAAATTAGCATAAATATGAAAAACGTCACGCTATACTAAAAATAACTTTGATGATGAAGTAAGTCACATAGAAAACAAATGATGTATACATAATTTAAGATGAATGATCAAATATATGGATCAAAAGTCGACAATGATAAGTAATTTAGAACAGAGGGAGTAATAAGCACTAACGATGTTTTTTTTTGAGAAGGAAGATGCATTGATCTTAACGCATTACACCGGCCCTTTTACAAACTGGACTCCAAAGAAAAGGAAAATTACAAAGAAGTTCAAAACTCTTCTTCATCTTCCTCGAAGCCTTCAGAGATCCGTTCGTCACCGCCGCCGAACCCGCTTCCCAATCGTCGCCGGGCACCAGAGCCAATCTCCACAAGGTGGAGGCCGCAGAGGAGGGCTTACTTCTAGGCGAATCAGCCGAGTACACTGCCTCCCAGGCGCATCGGCCAACTCCGATATCCACGACACATCCTTCGATTCCACCGCCGGCAACCCGAGCAAAGCTCAGATTTTCACCAAAGAACATCTTCCTCGAGATTAACAGGGTCAACAACATCATCACCTGAAGAAGACGATGATGCGCCGGCCCTCGACTCCTGAACAGGTCTCCCCAACCTCTCCGTTGACGTCGGAGTAGATCGCCATCGGAGAACAGAAGAAGCTGGGAGAAATTATTCCTCTGCAACGCCGTCGCTTCCGCATCGCCGGCGACGCCAGAAAAACCAAGCCGCAGAGGAGCCACGCTCCACCGGCAAAACCTAACTCCACCGCCGAGCATCGGCGGCGAGCAAACCCTAGACATAGACAGACTTGATTGGGACTCGATCTACTAAAGGGATGGACCCCCACTCCCCTTGCCACCGGCTAGAAGGCCGGGGGACGAGGGGAGACGGGGGCCAAAGGCAGGCGGCGGCGGCGGCGGCACAGAAGCCAGCGGCGGAGTCTTCCGCCCGAGTCGCCCTGGGGGGCGACGCGGGGGACTGGCGACGCTTTTTTAAGCACTAACGATGTCAATCAGTGCAAAACACCCACCGTGTAGCGGCACCAACAACGGTCTTGATTCTAGAGAGATGAATTTCTGCGCCTGTAAGTCTCTTGATATTTTCCTGCAAATTACTGAATTTTGTCTTACGGAACCAGCAGTATACTGGATAGTAATTTTTAATATATTAATATATATGATCATTTTGCATGGAAAAAGTGCACTTTGTTGTCATCTTTCTTTTTTCTTCGTCATGACAGTGTGTGTTTTCTTGTCATTTTGTGGCCTCCCTTTGTTTTTTAATTCGCTGCTCATCTGATATTCCAATTTGCAACCACCAACATCCCTATCTGGACACATCAGCAGCGTTCAATAATTCATGCGCAGAAAAGGCTTATACCACACACATAACGCTAGTAACTTCTGTTTGGAGCACAGTAGTGCTGCCATGCCTTCCCCTAGTGCAGTGCTCTATATCTCTATAGGCTAACTAAAATGGCAACATATCCATGGCTTAACCTGTCAAGGCTAAGTGGCTAACTAACCATCAAACATGGATCTGATTTTCCATGGAATATGAATCTAAGGTTCTGCTGTCCAGAAATTAAGGAACTGCGAAATAAAGTTTCATCTTTTATTTTCTTGCACAAAATAGTCAACCGGGCATGTGTTTCTGCAACAGTTGTTCGGTAGAGTTTCAATACCAGTATCTTGTCTAAACGAGGCGAATAATCTTCAATTATTAGAACTTCTAGAAGTTAATTTGCTCAATTTAGATCGAGCTTATTAACTAGAGCATTTAGCTAAAAGAAGCTTATTAGCTAGAGCATGGATCATCCAACAGATCAACACAAAAGATTCAAATGCATACTTCAATAACAGAATGTTGTACAACAAAACGCCACGACAATTTCCTTCTGAAAGGAAACAAAAAGATTGAACTTCCATGTACATCACACAAATAACTTCGGTGCCTGGATCATTTCTACATCTAGGATAATCTAGCACCTTCTCTTATGTGTGCAAATTTATTTTGGCCCACAAATAAAAAAGAAAAGAAACCCGGCACATATAGAACACCTCAATATGGCCGCCATCCATATCCATATCATACGACCTCTAACTCTACATCCTAAACGCAACCACAAAAGCATCGCGCCCCTACAAAATGCTTCCATATAAATCATCAAGGATGAAATAACAACGTGGACGCGTAAAAAAAGGACGCATCAATGGCCAGTTGGCCACACGGCAATCAGAAGATGCTGCTTTACACCATGCGGCGCCACCATCGTGGTCGGAGCTGCAAGATCATCCGTGCATGTAAATCTCCCCCGGCAAGGTTCAGGAAGCGTTCATCTTGTCAAGGAGGATGACGACGGCCGTGGCCAGCGCCGGCTCGAAGCCCGGCTGCACCACAAGGCGGAACACGTCCGGCCCGACGGCGGCCTCCTTCTGGCACACCGTAGCGACTCGTCGCCGCTGCTCGGCGCCTGAGACGGAAGAGGCGAACACATCGAGGCTGCGCCCGGCGTACGAGCCCTCCACGTCGTACCGGCAGCTGGGCGCGGCTCCAGCGTCCGTGCTGCAGGACGGGCTGCGCGCCGGGGACAGGTGAGCCAGGCTCCTCGTCGGGCGCAGGCTCACGTGCCGCCGGGCCGTGAACCGCTTGGCCAGGGAAGCCGCCGACGGGGACTCGGCCGCATCTCCGTCGTAGATGAGCCACTCGTCCGCCAAACTCAGCTTCTGGAAGATCACGAGACCAATATACAAAATCAATCAAGATTTGTTTTTCCCAGGGAGTTTTTATCCAGCCAGGAAATCCTTTCTCGCCATGGGGAAGGAACAGAGCACAGGAACTTGAGCAATACCTTGCGGCGGATGGTGAAGAGGCCATGGCCGTCGGCGTCCATGAGCACGATCTCGCGGGGCGAGCCACCGCCGTAGGTCTCGACGCGGTAGACGAGGTTGCCCTTGCAGTCGAACACCGTGAACCCCTTGCCGTTGAAGAGCAGCGACCGCCGCCACACCGTCAGCGACACCGCCTCCCCCTTCTCCTCCACCGCCGCCGAAGGAGCAGCTGCGGCTACTGCTCCCGCCGCTGTCGTGGCGTTTGGGTGAACCTTTGTCATGGACGCTTGGATGCGTGTGGATGCTATGCTGACGTCAGTGCTTGCAACGAGCAGAGGAAGCAGGAGGAGGTCAGAGAAGAACAGAGCCAGGTGTGTTAGTGTGTATGCGCCGTGAGGTGAGCGGATGATGGCAGGGGCCAACACTGTGTGTGCTCTGAATTTATAGCTGGGGAAGGCGCCTGGACGGAAATGCCCTTGCGGTTTCAGGATGATTTGCACAGTGTGACACAGTGCTGCGTGGGGTTTCAGCTTTTTCTGCTTTCTTGCATCAGAGGTCAAAAGATTGGTTAATGGTTGGTGACTTGGTGTTCCTGGTGGAACTAGTTCAATAAAAATGTCTGTTCATTGCATCTCAAAGTATACATGGTTTTATTTTTTAACCTCAAGTATTACTATTCGTCTTTTTCAAAAAATTGTGTAAATATAGTCAAATTTAATTCATTTTTAAAGATTTTATTAATAAAGCAAACCACAACAAAAATGTAATATTTTGCATAATTTTTTAAATAAGACTTGTGGTTAAACTTGAGGTTAAAAAACTCAAATGAACTATAATTTGGAAGCGAGGAAGTAATTGCTTTCTTTGTTTATTAGAAAATTATGTTTCCCCTTGTTTTGTTGCTCTCCAGGCCACAGTGGATTGATACTGTGTACCTCACCCTCATGCTCTCTGGCGCCTTTTATGAACAGAGAAATTTGTTATAGGAATAAATGTATGATATACTTCAAGTTATTCTTTTTCTTACATACAAATTGGAGAAGTCCTTACTCTGTTTGAAATTATAGGTCGTTTGACTTTTAAACCCTAAATTTGACCGCTCGTCTTATTCAAACTTAAGTCATTATTGAGGATTTTTTTATAGATAAACTAAGCCACAACAAAAAAATATATTATCTTACACATTTTTTTTGAATAAGACAAGTGACCAAATTTGAGATTAAAAAAGTCAAACGAGCTATAATTTGGAACGGAAGAAGTACATGATAAGTACCTTTGGGACCTTCCTTATTCCCCAATCTGAATTCCACCATTTGGCATTAAAAATATGAAAGAAAAACTCCACCATTCATAGTGCACCATATTCATGCATGGTTTGCTTCAAAATAGGAAAAGACCTTGTTTAGAATGAAAATTAGAAGTATTTATTCCTAAGATCTCAACTAACACTTTGTACATAAAAGATTCCCCTGCTACAACTCTTTCAGGGAAAAGAACATTCTTTTGTCCACTTTGAAACTATCCACATTAACAAATAGTACACACTATATACATTTAAAATTAGGGCAACATGCAAGTTCCTCTTTAAAATCATATCCACGAGTGAGCCTCTCTCTATAGAAAATCATACTTAATGGGAATCGAATATGGCAGTAGTTATACAGTAGAGGTAGCACATTGGCTGGATAAGAGGATGCCTAGCATTCTAACAAACCCATGACATTTTAATTGATATATAGTATGTACAAAAATGGGAGATCATTTTTGGATAAAGATTTTATATGGCACAAGAATCAATTGATTGATGCTATACATGCCATTTCAAAATTACAGCAAAATTTTGTTATTAGATTTCAATGGTGAGATATATGGTAAGTTATGTAAATCATTTGTGAAATTTAACAATATCAATGTATGTACGTCTATTACAACCACTACAAGAAACCCCAAATACGTAGAGTGCTAAAAAAGACGTCAAGTCTTTTCCATCAGGCACTCGGCGAATAGACTCTTCACCATGTGCCGGCACAAAAACACTCAGCGGAGTATGGACACTCGGCATCTACCTATTCGCCGAGTGGCATCTGCTGGCACTCGGCATATACAAGCTATTCGTCGAGTGCATTTGCTACAACACTCGATGTTCGCTATTTGAATTTTTTGTCTTCCTCTTGGTTTCAAACTTTCTTTCATTTCTCATATAATAGTTGATACTCCATACTCAATTTTGATACATTTCTTCATCTATTTTCTATATTTAAGTCAAATTTGAACCGAAAGTGATTACATTAATGTTCTAAAATTAGTAAAAAAATGATATTCATGGCACTTACTCCATTTTGAGGCCTTGCTCCTTAAATCAGAGCTAATGTTTCACGTCTTGTTCAATAAACAGGATCATGTGCTTGTAGACAAATTGTTTTTTAATTCTATAAAATGCAAACTAAGTCCAAAATTATGAATTTTGTCAAGATGTCATGATATCGTATGTATAGGTTGTGGTAAATAGTTGATAAGGATTAGCGCAACTCATCACGTCTGCTGCTTACAAACCGAAGGATCTCCGAAGAAGTTTATCAGAGTGGAGAAGGACTCCGTTAAATTTTGGAGTAACAATGGCAGACGAATTTGAGTTTCACTTTGAAACATTTTCTATAGGCAATGGACAACATAGATTGTACCCTATAAAATTTTGGTGAATTTTCGAATCCATTTGATAATTTTAATTCATTAACTGCAATTAGTTGATTTAGATTGAAATTTAGTAAACTACATAAAACAATGGACTAACATTCGTAAAAGGCATGTTCTATTTATTGTTTAGTGAATTAACTAGGTACTTGCAAAAGTTGATTGGAGCAAATTTGAAATCTGACGACAAAAGAGGGGTTTTTGAGGGAGGAAATAGAAAGTATGAGGAAATTTGAAAAAAAATATGGCGCTTTTGCCAAGTGTCTAAGATCTGGCACTCGGCATCTACCTTGTATTCGCCGAGTGTCTTGGATCTGGACACTTGGTGAACTTGCCATGTCATCAATCCGCAGCCCCCCACCCAACCCCCACAAACCTTATCCGCTTCGCATCCCCCACACCTGTACACCCCACCCCCTCCCTCCCTTCCCTCCCAAAGCGCCTCCGCGGCTCCTCCCGCGGCGCTCGCCTTCCTCCTTCTCCCGCAGTGCTCTACCACCTCTCTGCTCTCCCCGTCATGGCCCTTCTCCTCCCGCTCCGCTCGCCCCTCACCTCATGGGCATGGAGAGGCGGCGGGGCGAGGTGCGGTGGCCGTAGTAAGGGGACGGGTCGACGAGATCCGGCAGCGGCCTCTCCTCACACGACGACAACAACCTCTTCTCCCGCAACAGAGAGATCTGGTGTTGGGGACGCGAGATCTGGTGGTGGCGTTGCGAGATACAGTGGTGGTGCGGTGCAACGACAACGAGGGCCCACCTCCAGCTACGGTGGCCTCTTCCCTCCAGCGGCGGCGGCCTCCCCTCCCACCGTCGTGGAGTACCTCCTGCTCGGCATGGATGACACCATGGTGCCGCCCCTCCCCTCCTTCCTGGTGGTGTTCCTCCCATGGGCGGCATGGCGCAGACCAGGGCAACCAGCGACGGTGCAGACGGGTGCAGACGGTCGGCCCCGTCTCTGGTGGGTAGCGCGGTCTTGGCGGTCGGCCTGGACTGCAGCGCTGGGTGCTGCTCGACCTCCCATTGAGGCGCTACTCGGCTTCATGTGGCGGCGCTACTCGCCCTCCGTGGCGGCGTTGCTTGGCTTCCCGCGGCGGCGTTGCTCGGTCTCCGTGGCGGCACCACTGCGGTGGGGACACCAGGGAGCGGCGCGGCCTGCCAGGCATCACGGCGGTGGTGTAATTGTTTTTAGAATTTGTTTGCCGAGTGTTGCACCTACACTCAGGAAACAGTCACAGAGTCCTTGTTCCCCGAGTGCATGATGCCGAGTGCAACACTAGGTGAACACTTCGCCGAGTGTTTTTAAGCCTTCGCCGAGAGCCCATGGCACTCGACATCTTAAGGTTTCCCGTAGTGAACCAATGGTGCTAAAAGTAAAATTTATATCATATAAGTCTAAAACTTCCGTTTATTTCAAATACGCTCTTGTACAAACATGTAAAATATAGTGTCATAGTTTTACCATTAATTACCACCTTTCCTTGCAGATTGATTTCTCCTTTTCCCCTTTCACAATTTCAACATATTAGGAAGAGGTGTTCAGATGATGCGCATTTCCCCTTTCTCTTTTCTTCTCTTTACATGAGGGACCCACCTATCAATGGAAAATATCCTTTATTCTACCTCCATCTTTTTCTTTCTTCTCTCTCCCTTTTCTCTTCATGCTTGACCAGCAGTCGGGGTAGGGCACCACAGGTGGTGGTGGCAGCCTTGTGGGCGGCAGTCGTAGCAAGTTACAGCGGTAGCCTCGCGAGCATTTTGTCGTGGCAAGGCATGATGGCCTCGAGGAGCATGTGGTCGGGGAGAGATGTTGCGGCCTCTTGAGCAGGCCTGGTGGTGGCCTCGCAAGCAGGAGGTTGGGGCAAGACACAATGGGTGCCAACATCCTCAGTAGGGTGCACGGTGAGCACCCAGGATGAAGCGGCGATGTGTCGGGCGATCGTGCGGCTTGGGTTGCTTCTGGTCTGGAGTTTGTGTGGGTGAAAAGGAAAGAAAGGGAAGGGAGATGTGTGATTCCCCCTTTATAAAGGGGAGAGGAAGGGGGAGAAATGGAATGAGAAAAATTAGAGGAAAAGAGATCTGCTAGAGCTGGTTTTTCTCCTCTAAATCCCTTTTCTGACTAAAAGGTGTAAAGGAGAAAGAGAAAAATGGAAAGGGAAAAGGTGCGCTTACACCCCTACTTGCACACGTGTGTGTGGATGCCTTTGTTGTTTTGTGTGTGATCTTTGTATAACTAGAACAATCGGTGCGCGATGCGCGCCTTACCGTATCAGCGATCTAATGCGAATAATCAGAAGTCAGGAAAACATCATAAATGACACCTATGACGCATGACAAATTCACCACAATTTCCATAAGATTTAGAAACACAACTCATTCAAAATATAGTACAATAATCAATCAAAGCATATTAATATACAAATTTTGAACCATCAATATTTGTAATTTGGAAAGCTGAGTACAAAATGCGTGAAACAATTAAAGCTTAACAACCAAAAACACCACATAAACTCTTCCTTGAAGACTTGTTTTGTGTCTTGATTGCAGCTCAATCACCAGATACATATCTATCAAGCAGAAGTTCAATTATTCAATTATTTATAACCAACACAAGTGATCCGTTGATATCATGTAAATCATCACAGAACATACCAAGGGCAGTAACTAATTATGTACAGATCAAGGGCACTATACAGTCTAGATCCCACATTGAGTCAATCAAACTCCATCATCAAGTCTGTACATATCACCTTTCAAAAAAAGGTCTACACTGTAAGAAATTGTTGCTATATTCTTCACTCAAAAAGTCCTACTTCCATGACACAGCACTGAATTCATCACACACTACAAAACTATATGAAATCGCAGCAGGGGTGACAACACTATATTATCTGCAGTTTATCACCTTGGGACTATACTTCAATTATAGGATAAATGATCAAAAGAGCAGTCATCATTGAATATTGCATAGCACCAAAAACGGAACTAAAATCTAGAAGAGAAGCCCATGGTGCCAGATTCTACCTCTATCCAATGTCGTTGCCATAACCACCTTTCATCAGACACATTTTTGACAGAAAGACAAAAGGTGGTCTTTACTTGGAGGTTAATAATGAGTTGGACTAAAGATAACTGTATTAACATTCATGCTATTTACATCATGATGAATTTTGCATAACAGAAGAAAAATTATGTTTACTGACATCACTACAGAAGACTGATTCGTACATGACAGCCAACCAAATGCTAGATGAGTTGAGATTTCAGGATGAAGATCGAAGCACAATCTAAAATAGTTCCAGCTTAATTCTCCGAAGATGATGTGTGCATGGCTTGCCTGACGTCCAGGCACGAACCAGCCTGCTTGGGCATTCGACGGCAAGAATGACGCAGCTGCCTCTTGCAGAGCAGAAGAAGGTGCGGTAGAGCAGGACAGGATTAAATGGCACGGATGAATCAGGTGTGAAAGGAATTGCTGGGGAATGGAAGGGGCCTCCGCTTACTTGCGGGGCGGAGCGGCTGAGGACGCAGAAGTTGAACCAATCCTCAGCGGCTATGAAGCCAGGATGCGACGGTTGGAAATGAGGTCGAGGAGGGAGGAGCGGTGGTGGCGCCACACATGGAGGCGAGGAGGTGCGCGGGGTAGTGGCGGATGTGTATGACATTGGCTCGCCGCGCCACGAGGGGAAGACAGTGGTCAATGGTCGGCGACAGTGACGCGACCTGGTGAATGAAGGCCAGCACAGGCCCACCCGCCGCGTTGAGGCCGGCGCCCCCATACTGCAGCATGACCGCGACGCCGAGTCGCAGCGGCCCGCACTCGGTACGTATAGCGCCGTGGCCGGCCGGCACGTGCCCCTCCCTCCGAGCAGAGCGCTCGCACCAGATCTGTATCCCGTGGAAGCGGGTGGCGGCGGCGGAGAGCAGGGAGGGGTTGCGGTGGGGAAGAAGGGCGATGACGCAGTGAGGGAGTAGGGGAGAGGAGGCGGAGAGCACAGTGGGAGCGAGGGTGGCGGCGGGGAGGAGGAGAGCAGGGTGAGAAGGGCGACGGGGTAGGGGAGTGAGGTTAGGGTTCATGGCGGGTGCGCCGGGTGTTGGGGGTGGTGGGAGGGGTTGTTCGCGAAATGCCTTGGTGAGTTTCTGTAAAAAATGACAGGTTATCAATTTTGTCTTCTTCGTGTCAAAATAAAAGATTGCATGAGGGCCTATATGAAAACAATATGCACGCGGGAGTTGTATGGTTTTGGCACTCTAGACTAGATTGCGATTTCCATTAAATTAGAGGGCTTTTCCGTAAAATTGACAAAAGCGTGTGAGGGATCGACTTGCGTCCGTTTTCTCCACGGAGCCTCGCCGAGGGCGACGTGGCGAGCAACGGAGGTGCAGCAATGCCTGGATTGTTGTGGTGCGAGGAAAGGGCAGTAGCTTTTAATAAACTCAATTCTTTCTTCTCCTATAGACTTTCCTACATGTTGGAGGAAAAAAAAATCTTGAACAAAACAAGTAAAATCTAATACCATAGTTTTACATTTAATTACCACCGTTCCTTAGACTCCTACTTGCAAAGCTTTCTTTGTAAATTATCGGTGCACCTCTCTGTAGTTTACCAAGCAAGCACACTATTTTAGCTCTTGGATTGCCGACCAACCGCAAATGGATAGCAAGCAAGTGCTTCGCCATCGATTGCTGCTAGCAAAGTTGTTGAAACACGATGGCCAATTCAACCGACCATCAACGCTGTAAACAAAAATATCCCCCGGCTGCCGGTCACTTCCAAAGTTCCAACGAACGAATAATCCGCGGGAGTTGAGAAATGAGAACGACCCACGCACGCAACTCAGGGATTCCTTCCCCGGTCAGCCACCATGGAAAGGTAAAGCCTAGCTCGCGGCCAGGACGGCGCCACGTCCAACACGGTAACATAATGCGAGGGGCGCTGAAGAAGAGGGTCTTAGCATAATTAATCCCCACCCCAGCAGCGGCAATAAACAAGGCTCCATCGCCCGGAACTCCGAGCTCGGGCGGCTCGGCGGGGGCCACCGCTGCGCTCCGAGCCCGGGGACGAGCTCCGCCATATCTTTATCTGGCTCACCAGCGGAGTTGGTGCTGAGCCCCTGGCCGGGCTTGGAATTGGATCTCGTCGTCGGTGTTAGATTAATCCCGAGGATTAGCTAGGATATTGCTTCTCGTCGCTGTCCTGCGTGCTGGGAAGCTCTAAACTCAGGTCATCTCTTTGCCTGGTCTTCGATCTCTTGCACTAGCTCCTTTGTTTCATTGTGACCTCGTTGTTGCTTAGCTGTGATTGATTGGTTAATTTAAGTGGTTAGTTGTTAATGGCGAGTAGTTTATGTTTCGTATTGTTTGGGATGCTGTTGTCACCAAGGACGTGAGATATTTTTTTTTTGACAACAAGGACGTGAGATAGTTGGCGAAAGCAAAAAAGTATGCCAATTGCGAGGTGTCCTATTTGTCATCATTGTACATATGTGTTATACTGAATATACATATCCCAGGTCATATACTAGAAGAAATGGCAGTGTTATTTTTTTCGTGCTGGTGACGAAACCTAGACTGGAATTCCATGACGTACATGAGCCATTGTAAATGTTTTTAGATTGCAAATCATGTTTTTTGAAATTCCGTATGGTTTCCTTCTTTCTTCCTTGTGTATATGAAGGTGAATTGGATGATTAGCCTCTGTTGGCGCGAATGCATATAGCTGTTTGTTATTACTCTGCATGAAATTATGCATATATCTATTTATTATTACACACGAAAGCACCACAAAATGGAAAGCAAAAAAAGAACATGTCTCTAGAACAAACTCAAAATTATCCAACATCAATTCTGTAACTAAACGATCATCCATTGGTGGCAAAGTTCTCCATCGACGTGGTCTCAAGCACACGACACCCTTGAATAACGTGAGGTCGCTCGTCCTCCTTCCGCAGCAACGCCCAAAAAACAGATCCAGTAAGTCGCTCGGAAGATAACCTGCATTGGAGTAACAACTCGAGTGTTGTTAAAAACCATGTCATTTCTACTTAACCAAATTGCCGAACATAAAGCCCAGAATTTTATACATAAGCTTTTTGTTAATCCCATTCAACCACCCATTAAACATATGAAAGATGTTGATAAGTGGTGTTATATTAAAAGATAGTTGTACAATCCTTCACATAATTGTAGCCAATTGACAATAGAAAAAAGGTGTTGGATGGTCTCATCCAGATTACAGAAACAACATTTTAGACATCCCTTCCATTATCGACGAGCTAAAATATCTTTGGTTAGAACTACCCCTTTTTGCAAATACCAGATAAAAATCTTCATTTTTAAGGGTAATTTTAACTTCCATATCATATTTTTCGCTTGGTGCGGGCAAATGAGCAATATGCATATTATACATACATCGAACAACAAACTGACCATCTTGTTTTAGAGACCACATATAAGTATCTCTTTGATCTGTTAATTGGACATTCACAATTTTAGCTACCAAATGGTGTAAAGCCTGTAATTTGTTGACAAGTAAGGATCTCTAGAAGGCCACATTCAATGGATTCGATCTAAGAACTATTGCCATTGTCACACTCTTCTTCCATACAATGTTATATAAGGATGGATATTGATTTTTGAAACAGATGTTATCCAGCCAAGCATCCTCCTAGAAACGCGTTTGTGACCCATCAAAACTATGAATGTTCCCATCCTCAATAGGTCATTTTTTATCTTCATAAGACCTGACCAAAAGTGAGAATCCCCTGACATGTATTCAATCCGAGTGATGGTTTTGTGTCTTAAAAATTTATTTCGAACGAGTCGTTGCCGAATGCCATCCTCCTTAATGAGTCTAAGCACCCATTTACTAAGTAAGCTTCTATTCTGTAAGTTTAGGTCTAAGATTCCTAACCCGCCTTGATCCTTAGGTGTGCAGAGCACTCCCCATTTTGTCAGCCTATACTTCTTCTTATGTCCATCGCTCTGCCAAAAAAATCTAGATCTGTAGTAATCTAGCATTTCATAGACACCACGAGGAACCTCGAAGAAAGAAAGCATAAACATTGACAAATTACTAAGGACAAAGTTAATAAGAACCAACCGACCACCAACAGAAAGCATCTTTCCTTTCCATCCACTCAATTTCTTTTAAAACCTTTCCTCCACCTATTTCTAATCTAAGTTTCGGAGTTTTCTATGAAACATTGGTATACCAAGGTATTTAAAAGGAAGAGTACCCATATCACATCCGACCCTGCCTAGATCCCTAGTGCTACCATAGCAGAACATCTCACTTTTATGGAAATTATTCTTGAGGCCCGATAATTGCTCAAAAGAGCATAGCAAGAGCTTCATATTCCTAGCCTCTTCTAGATCATTTTACATAAAGAGAATTGTGTCATTCGCGTACTGCAAAATAGACAAACCATCGTCTACTAGTTTTGGGATTAGACCTCTGAACATGCCGCTATCCTTCGCCCGTGCAATTAAGATAGCAAGAACATCTACCACAATATTAAAAAGAATAGGTGATAAAGGATGGCCTTGCCTAGTAATGCTGCATAGACCAGTCAACCCTGTCCAGCAACCTGGTTAGACTGGTTTCCTAGATTTTAACACAAATCAATTGTTCGAGAGGATGACTACCAAACTTGGAGGACGACTAGATTTACGAGCAAGTTAGAGAATAGATAACTAACATAATTATGCATTGAAGAACCATTGGTTTACGAGCAAACCATTATGCAACAAAAATTACAAGTTTACGAGCAAAGTAACAAAGGTTGTCAAAACTCATTGTCGGATCAACGGGAAAGGACCACGTCAGCCGTCTGGGTGTGGACGTCATCGACATACCCTAGGTCGACTAGGAAGCTGAGGATGACATCTGCGGTCATGGAGATCAGTAGACGAACAACATGAATGTTAAGAGAGAGATGTAGGTTTTAGGAGATAAAATCTAAATTCATATATATGGTTGTTTCATTCAATTGGGTTGCCCTCAATTGGTTGTGGCCTTTCATATTTATAGGGTGGGGATGACATGCACCAGTAGGAATTGAAAGATATATAAATCACGTATCAAAATACGACTTCTATCTCGGGTTAGGCTGGTCAAACCGGTTAGATTGCTCATCCAAACCGATGTGACCGATGTGCACATAAGGGCTGAATATTATAGTCATGACTTTCTCACTCAAGATCCAAATCGAAGATTCTACATGAAGGACCGATTAGGCGATCAGAGAGGGGGGGAGTTAATGGGAGACAATAAAAATGCACCTCAAAAAGATGAACTCGACTATGCCCCGAAATCAACTCCAAATCTGATCACACACTATGGAGAATGTAATCGCCAAGGTCACGTAGTCACAACGGACCTGCCAACCCTTGGAACGATTCTTGGTTCAACTAGTGGAAGCACCAATCAAAGAACCAAAGCAATCAAACACCTCGAGGTGCAGGACGGACTATCCGCCAGGGCCGGGCGGACTGTCCGCGGACACAGGGTGGACCATCCGTGGGTCAAGGGCGGAACGTCCGAAATTGACACCAGAGCTAATAGAAACTCCCCGAGGAAACCTGACCGCGCCGACCGTCCGCCTTGCCACGGACCGTTCGTCATTCTAGTTCGGACCGATCGTGAACTCCTTGCAACGGAAAACAAAAATCTCGACGGATCAAAACACCAGCTCGAAAGAACGTGACGAACAAGAGACGAACTGGATATGCGGCGGACCATCCGCGAGGCTCGCACGTACCGTCCGCGACGCTTCCAGAACGCGCGCACGACCTGGCCGCCAGGTCAAATCCTTCTTCCTTTTCTCTGGATCTCCCAAACCGCTGAATGGATTGAGCCAAGATTTTGGGGAAAGATTAAGCGTCTCTAAGAGATGCTATGCCCAAAAACTTACAGCACCAAACCAACCAAAACGTCGAGATTCACCAAGCAACCGAACTCAAGCCACTACCTAGGGTTCCACCCGAAATTCGTGAATCGAAGGTCAAATCCGGCGTTTGAGGGGTCAAGATGATCCACAAAGATGCACAAGACATCCCCCCATGATCCCCTCAAAGAAATCCGAACAGGAACGCCCTCAAAATGACGAATCAAGCGATGCACGGAAATCCCCACAAATAGCCTGAAAAAGACACGAAAATCACATGAGCTAGGAAAGGGAAATCAATGCAACGATGAATGCTTCCATACATCCAGATGTCAGATTCTATACAAAATCATTGAAAAATCTAACTTAGAGAGAAAAGGAATTAGGAAGCAGTCCGGATGGATGAGTTTCCATCCAACCCTAGAGCTATATGTATGAAGTCTCTCAGGTGGGGCAAATGACCACGCTACCCCTAGAACTTAAATGAAGATACACACCCCTCAGGCCAATATGGTCAAGACTTGGTATTTCTCATCGGGCGGCCACGCCTTCGCCGCAGTATGCGTCCTCCCAACGCAAGCCCCATGATCCCGATGCATGTCCCCCGACATTGAAGCTTCTCGGTGCGCCCGGATCCCGTCTCTTCCCGAGCCTCCGGTCTTGGTTTTGTGGCTCAACCAAGTAACCCGACGGTTTTGTGGTGAACTATCGCAAACCCCACGTGCAGACTCCGGTCATCAGCCGCTACCCTGCACCGACTCATGTCTACGACTTCGGCTTTCTTTTCTTGCCACCATGCGGCCCGCACTTGATCTCATTCGGCCACCGGGTCCATCGAGCCAAGCCTACTTGTCTCCCCACTCCTTGGAGGCCCCGCAAGGCTAAGACCATTCGCACTCACTCTTCACTTGCACCAACACAAATCAAGTCGCAACCTGCACCTGCAATACTCGGCCAAGAGTCAGTCCACACCATGTTGTCAATCACTCATCACACCAAGGAGCGACCATCCACTGGTCCTCAGACGCTCCAGTCCTCAATCTCCCCCTTGGTGAGTGCATTGACAACACACATAGTCCCCAATTCAGATTAGAAAGAAAAAGAAAAGAAACGAACAAAAAATCTCAAATAAGTGATCAAAAGCCAAAAACAAGATCACTTGAAAGAGCAAGTCTCGATCCCCTAAGGCAAGGGCAACAACTCAACACATCCGAGCCAAAACGCTCAAAATGCCGACTCCTCGAGGGGAGGCAAAATGGCTTGGCACCATCGGCAAAAGAGCAAAGCACAAAGCACAACTCAGGCGATAAAGAGCTCCCCATGTATGAATGCAAACTCCCCCTGAACAAATGCGTTCAAAACTCAAGTTCTCCCCCTGAACTGAGTATCCATCATCTCACAATTTTCTCCCCCTTGATGCATTTAAACTGAATTGGATGCAAAACTCTCCCCTTGTTGGTAATGCATGAATCAAGTCTACAAGTGCAAGCGTGAGCTTCTCAAATAGACAATGATCACTACAAGATGCTAGGAATGAGACATAGAACAATCAAGATAGCCCAAAATTCCTTACAAGCATCGCTAACAAGATAGAAAGGGCACATATACATGTGACATAGTCATAGGACCTCAACATGACCAAACTGAGCAAACAACATATATCCTACAAACTTCATGCAAGGTCACAAGATCTCATCACAAGGTCATCATAAACACCCACAAACTATCTTTTGTCATGTCAAATCCATCGAGCCATGTGTCTACTTCTAGATATGAGACTTCTCATTGGTAGACATCATGCAACGATTTAGCACCCAAGATAAGGAATTTAAAGCATGAGACATGATACACATGGAAGGATGAGGACCTGTGTGCACTACAAGAAAATCATTGACTAGTGATGCAACCACATTTTAGCGTCATTGATTTATGACGTTCCTGGCTGATCTCGTCATTATATTTCACTTCCGAGCTAATTTAGTGACAAAAAAACTTTCGTAATTACGATTGGTACTGTAGCTGGGCATTCCCTGTTCCATGCTGTTTTGTGACGCCATAAGCTCTGCAAAAACGTCATAAACCAACATTGGTCCCACATGTAAGCATTATTTTAAAACAGAGTGTTCCAAGTCCTTATAAAATTTAGTAGGGTTCCACATGTAAGCATTCTTTCGATAATAGTGTGTTCCAAGTCGTCATAAAATTTTCCAGGGTCCCACATGTAAGCATTTGTTTAAAAATAGTGTTCTAACTCGTCATAAAATTTAATAGGGCCCCACAAGTCAATTTGATAAAAAAGGAAGGAAAATTAAAAGGATACAATGTCAATGGAAGGGGTCGAACTCGCGACCTTTGATTCTGAAGGGGAAGGCAGCACTACCACTGAGTCATGATGCAATTTGTGTTATTTGAGCCAACAAGGTTTTTTATATTAGTTTATTTGTGTTTATATTATTTTGCATGCCCCATGTAAGTTAAAGCAGATAAATATGGCGGTAAAACAAAGAGAAAATGTGCTCCTCCTGTGGGTCAAACCTGTTACCACTCGAAGGGGAATTTTTTACATTGTCCCTCTAAATTTCAGGGAGTCTTTAATATAAATCGATAATTCGAAGGCGAAACGCTTCACTTCCTTCACAAAGACTCTTGACTTTTGCTATGCAGATCAGCAACAGCTTGTGGCACGAATTGCGGATCCTAGCGGCAATGGGAAGATGGTTGCGCCGCCACATCCAAGCAATGAGAGGATGAAACAATACGACGAGGTCAGTCGTCTGGTTTGAGTCCCAACATCTTCCCCTATCTTCTTAGGGTTGGGGATATCAGATTTAGGGATCTGAAGGATTAATGATCATATATGTTAGATTCAAATTTCATCATACCCTTAGATTTGCACTTCGATTGGTGTTAGAAGTTGATAGGCTATAGACAATTCATAGGTGTTAGATTCATTTAGTTTTCAATTTGCATCGTCTTATGAGCTGGATGTGTTTCAAGCCACTCGTTTTATGAATTTTTCTGGAGGTGCACAATTGATAGGGTTGATAGGTCCTTATATTTTCAATTTGCATCGTTTTATGGATTGATAGATTGAAGAGACTATCTCTGAGCTACAGACTGTGAAGGGACATCCAGATTCTTCCACGATTCTTATCCTTTGCACAACTCATTGGTGTTAGATTAAGTTAGTTTCTAGTTTGAATCGTTTGATAGATTTATAGGTTCTTATATTTTACTAGCTTCTGCAGGAGCTTCAAGCCACTGCCGCTGAGCTCCAGAAGGTGAAGAGAGACCTGCAAGACCAACAAGTCAGAGAACTGATAGCACTACAAGAGGCTGCAGTATACAAGGGCCTATATGAGCAATCATTACAACTGCTGGATGACCTGTCTCTGCTATTGTTACATCGGGAGAATGCCTCGATGAAAAAATTTGTTGAGTTACAGAAGGAACCTATTGACATGTTGACAAAGGATTTCAAATGGATGGATGAGGCTAACCAAGTGTCCCGAGAGAAGATATCCCAGTTGAAAAAAGGTAACATGAAGTGCGAAGCTGCAGGAGGCCAAAAATGAGCAATAGAAGTTCCAGCAATCATTATGATTATAAATGGGTAGCCTCAGTTGCAAGGCTAATTAGATGATATTTTGCAGGGAGGACCTTCCTGAAAAAATTGTTGTGATTAGTTGAGAAAAATGTTGCTACCTGATCATCTTGTTGTGATGAGATGCCATCTTATTATGCCGATTTTGTTTAATCTATTTCAAATTGATTCGAACATACTCTTAATCACCATTCTGAATTGTGAGACATGGGTACCCTTGGGTCCCCACCGACCAGGCTCACAGCCGTCCCCGACAAGTGGGTCTGGCCCACCAGAAGACCCGCCGACCTGACAGTGGGCCCAACAGACCTGATCTGTGGCCCACACGACTTCTCGAAGACCTTCCAGAAGATTTCCCAAACGACCTTATCCGATCCAACCGGGTAACTTGGCGTGCAAGACAAGGCAGAAGACGTCGGCTGCGCCTATAGACAATCCGAAGATCACGGGATTACGTTGTAACTTTCCTTAGATTGGTTTCCTTGTTCTAACCGACCTGGACTCTGGGTCCACCGACCTTGTCCGTCAGCCAATAGAAGGCGGGCAAGGCCGAACCCTCGAGATCAAGTCATCCCAAGTCGCAATCCGCCTAAAGCAATACAATCAAGAATTGGACGTAGGGTTTTACTCTCCGGAGGCCTGAACTAGTATAAACTCGCCGTGTCCTTTGTGTTCTTTGTGCTCTTGCATAACCTTTGAGTTCTTAGCCCTAGATCTCTCCCCGCCGAACAAATAAACCATCGGGGTTGACACCCCTGTGGGCTGTGCAGAACTAAACCTCTGACAGTTGGCGCGCCAGGTAGGGGTTTCATCTAAGGTTCTTCGTGCAACTTGATGGCTTCACCAAGTGGCGTCATCTTCCCTGCAAGCATGGCAGACTTCCTCGCCAACCCTGTCGACCTCTGCTTTGGCTCAATGCCGGCGGAACCCATCGCTCCAACCGCCTATCTCGTCATCGAGAACACTATGGTCACTTCCACCCAACAGGTCGAATCTGTTCTGTTGGCGGAAACCCACCCACCCACTCCTCGCGACCTGATCGCGGGGCTCGATCGCATCGAGGGCATGCTCTCCGACACGATTAAGGTCTGTGAAAGCATCAAGCGCCCTCACAGGACCATTCCACCTCCACCTCGCATGCCTCTTGGCTTGCGGAGTGCAGCTGATGCGGCCTCCCGCCACATGAAGAAGAAGATCCAGATCGAATCTAGGTCGAACACCTCACCTCGTGGAAACTGCAGAGGTCCTCTCGACGACCCCTACCCTGTCCATGAGAACTCCTAACACACGTCTCGCCAGTGTCGTGTGCTGAAGAAACTCCGCTGACCTCCAACTGCAACTCATGGTCGCCAGATCAATCGTGCGCCATCCCCGGACTGCAGCACGTTTCAGATTGTGCGCGCCATCATCTCCCCCAACAATCCTGGCGACATGTCTGAAGCGCCAGATCGTGAGGTTCTCGTGGTCTCCGATGATGTACCTCCTCAAGCCGGCGAAACAGGCGAACAACGCCAGCAACGGGAGAACGCCAACGCGGCACGAGCCCAGCGCCGCCAGCAAGAAGCAGATGCCGCAGCTGCAGCAGCTGCCGCTCCCCAGCACAATGCCCCGGGTCAGCCCGCTGGCAATGTCCTACCTGGTGTCAGTGGTGAGCCCGCAGGCAACGTCGTCCAGAACACCGCCAGGGGACCACCCCCCGCGGTCCTGGCCGCCGCTCAGCAGCAACACCACGAAGACGAACCTCGTCGACACCGCCTACGTGCCAGAGACCTCCTGAGGGACTTTGAGCAAGATGGCCAAGAAGTCTACAACTTTCCCCAAGCTAACCTAGGCGCGACCCTCGCCGCACTAGGACAACTTGGAGATACTCCTACGACTCGACGTCTGCAAGCTCACATCCGTGTCGCCACCGCCCAGGTCGAAGAGAGAAGCCAAGAATACAGCAGGTTGGCCTCAAGTTTCTACTCCAGGATTAGGTCGGCGCGACCTCGCCATCATCACAACAACAACAATACCCCTCTCCAGCCCATAGCTGAAGAGGGAGCTGGAGAGAATGAAGTCGTGTAGCCACCCAATGCCGCTGCCAACGCCGCCGCCACCAACGCTGCCAACACCGCTGGCAACCAGCAGCAGAACGTTACCGGTAATGCAAGACAAAATGCTGGAGTTCAACCCCCACCAGTACGCGCTACACGCGTCCTCAGGGGCAGCCAGCAACAACGCCAACCCGTCCGGGATGAAGTGTAGATCCAACGCCGCACCACCTACGACCACGACAATGGGCCCCCGAACCCTCTCAATGGCAACAACCCTATCCAAGCAACAAAGCTCCGCGAGATGCATGACATCGAACTCCAATGTCGTGCTCAGTATGACCAAGACAATGGCGCTCCCGACGACCTTTACGTCGTCCTGACGGCCCACGACCCATGATCCATTTCTGGAGCAATCAACAACTTTCCAACTTTCTCACGACATATCAGGACGATGAGATACCCGAAAGACTTCAAGCCGGCCATTGAAAAATATGACGGTCACTCCGACCCGAGTATTTGGCTCAAGATGTACAGCATCGACGCCTAGGCGTCAGGAGGCAACGAAGACCACATGGCGGGATACTTCCCCCTTGTGATGGGCCAGGCGCCACTCTTGCGGCTCGACAATCTCCCTGCGGAGTGCATCACCTCATGGGCGACCCTATCACAGCTATTCACGACGAACTACCAAGCGACCTACAACTGCCCCGGCAACACCCACCACCTTGCCAAAGTGTGGATGAGGAAAGGTGAAACTCTCTGGGAGTACTCCAACCGCTTCTTCAAGAACTGCAACACCCTCGCTGGTGTCAAAGATGAGGACGTGATAGCCTACTACAAGAAGGGAGTCACCAACCTCAAACTCTTCGAGAAGATCCACAAAGCCGGTGCTGACACCATCACTGACCTCATGGCCTACGTCGACAAGCTTATCGACACCCAAGATGCATTCGTGCATGACTTCAAAGGCGAAAAAGCCGATGACTATGCGGCATTCGAGCTCATACGCATTGCATAACTCTGGAACTAGGCAAACAAGAAGGTAGATAGAGAACAATAGAGATATCATAACAATATAGTAATAGAAGGGGGAAGTTAGGAATGAGGAAGGTCTGATCTTTTGATGTTTTGCAGGAAGGACCTTCCTGAGTAACAATTGTGTAACTGCTTGTTTCCATGTGCCTCCTATTTCACGTGGTCGGTCACCTCGTGCCCGGTAACTGGACACGTCAGCCACAACAACAGTACGGAGCGGTTCAGGTGAGTCTTTAATATAAATCAGTAATTCGCAGGCGAAACACTTACTGCCTTCGCAAAGGCTCTCGACTTTTGCTATGCGCAAATCTGCAATGGCTCATGGTAGGAATAGCGGATCCTAGCAGCAATGGGAAGATGGTTCCGCCGCCACCTCCCAGCTATAAGAAGCTGAAATAGCTCGACAAGGTCAGTTCTCTGGTTTGAGCCACTATATTTTCCCCTATCGTCCTAGGGATTTCTAGATTTGTGGATCCAATGGATTGATAAGCATATACACTAGAATCAAATTTCATCGTGCCCTCATATTTCCACTTCGATTGCTGTTACAAGTTGATAGGCTATAGACAATTCATAGTTGTTAGATTCAGTTATATTTAAATTTGCATGGTTAGATGGATTGATAGCTTCTTGTATTTTATTAGCTTCTAGAGGTGCTTGAAGCCACTAAAGCTGGACTGCAGGAGGTGAAGAGAGACCTGCAAGAACAACAAGGCAGAGAACTTATGGCGCAGCAAGAGGCTGTAAAATACAAGGAGCTGTGTCAGGAAATTTTAAATAAAACTATGCAAGAGATGAGGAAATTCAAGGACATGGCTGACCAATTGTTACATGAACAATTGCAACAGACCAAAAAATACAAGGAGATGTGTGCCCATATGTTACACCAGGACAATGCCTTGTTGAAAGAAATAGGTGAGATTCTTGACCAATAGTCGAAAGACCTGGTACTGGACTGGAAGGCAAAACCTGAAGAGGAGGCAAGGTTATGGAAGGAAGAATGCGCAAAGGCTAACATCAAGCTTAAAGCAACTACCACTAAGTTGGAAAGCATGAAGGGAAAGCTGAAACATGCGATCGATGCGATGGAAGTGTATAAGCAATCGGTTGAGCAACTAGTTATCGAGATCGAGAAGGAGAAGCAGTCGATACAATGGAGTGTTATCCAGATGGAGAAGGAGAAGCAACGGATACTGTGCGAGAAAGATAAAAATAGGTGGTGCTTGATTATTATGAAACTTGTTCCTTGTTGATGTTTAATTACTGGTTGTTGCTCCTGCGCACTTCGTAGTGATGAACTACCATGACACGTAGTGTTATGAAACTTGTTGCTGCTTATGTTTTCTTTAGGTCAGCCAAGCGAAAAAGGGATCAACAATGGGAAGGATCCTCATAAGCTAACATGAAGCTTGAAGGTACTGCCGCTAAGCTGCAGAAGTTGAAGGGACAGTTGCAGGATGGAGCTATGGAAGGAGAATCAACGCCTACAGATGTAAATTGATGATTAGTTCTCATCGTTATGATTACAAATTGGTGGTTATGATTATTGTGAAAATTGCAATGATGATCATTATATGATATTTGCTATTTGGAGTTGTGAACTTTGTGGTCACGAGTTGAGAAACTTGTTGCTACTTGGTGTTGTGAACTTTATGGTCGTGAGTTGAGAAACTTGATGCTACCTGATCATAATATGATGTTTGCTGCTCGGTGGACGACAAAGGTCTGGTGTGTTGTTGGTTTGATGGAAGGACCTTCCTGAATAACGATCGCGAAACTGCTTATTTCCTACTGTCACAAAATGTTGCAAAAACAACTTGCCATTGCAAGGGTTCGAACTAGAGACCTGTAGGAACAAGACTGCGATGTTTGCCACTGCACCACCTCGTGGTTGTGTCAATTTAATGGAAACACTTTCATTATGGTTGTGCCAGGTGAGTTTTTAATATAAATCAGTAACTCGCGTATCGTCCTAGGGATTTCTAGATTTGGGGATCTAACGAATGGATGAGCACATACAATAGATTCAGATTTCATCGTACCCTCATTTTTGCACTACGATTGATGTTACAAGTTGATAGGCTATAGACAATTCATAGGTGTTAGGTTCAATTAGTTTTCAATTTGCATCGTTTGATGGATTGATAGGTTCTTGTATTTTACTAGCTTCAGGAGGTGCTTGAAGCCACTAAAGTTGAGCTGCATGAGGTGAAGAGAGACCTGCAAGAACAATAAGGCGGAGAACTCATGGTGCAGCAAGAGGTTGTAAATTACAAGCACCTGTACGAGCAATCATTACAGGACAACATTGCCCAGATGGAAGAGCTGACCAAATTCAAGGATATGTCTGACCAATTGTTACATGAACAATTGTAAGACAAACACAAATACAAGGGAAAGCTGGAACATGCTATCCATGCGATGGAGGTGTATACGCAATCGGTTGATCAAGTAATTAATGAGATGGAGAAGGAGAAGCAATGGATACAACAGAGTATTGTCTAGACGAAGAAGGAGAAGCAACATATACTGCGCAAGAAAGATAAAAATAAGTAGTGCTTGATTATTATGAAACTTGTTCCTTGTTGATGTTTAATTACTGGTTGTTGCTCCTGTGCACTTCATATTGCTGAACGGCCATGACACACAGTGTTATGAAACTTTTTACTACTTATGTTTTCTTTAGGTCAGGCAAGTGAATCTTGTTACCACTGAGCTGCCGAAGGTGAAGGGACAGCTGCAGGATGGAGCTATGGAAGGAGAAACAATGTCTATAGATGGAAATTAATGATTAGTCCTTATCATTTTGATTACAAATGGGTGGTTATGATTATTGTGAAAATTGTAATGATGATCATCCTATGATGTTTGCTACTTGGTGTTGTGAACTTTGTGATCACGAGTTGAGAAACTTGATGCTACCTAATCATAATATGATGTTTGCTGCTCGTTGGACGACAAAGGTCTGGTCTGTTGCTGTTTTGCTGAAAGGACCTTCCTGAGTAATGATCGCGTAACTGCTTGTTTCCTACTGTGGTTCTACCTCGTCATAAAATTTAAAAAGGTCCCACAAGTCAGTCTGATAAAAAATAGAGGAAAATTAATAGGATACAATGTCAATAGCAGGGGTTGAACACGTGACATTTGATCCTGAAAAGGGTACACAGAACCACGGATACATAATAAAATTTGTGTATTTCCAAACTAAGTAGTTCTAGTTTACCTAGTGCGACCAACGGCTATATCTCCAACTGCGTACCCTGCAAGGGGCTCACCAGCATGTTCTTGTGGGTCGTTGTGGCAAATATCTAGTCTAGAGGCATTGGTGCACAGATCTACAACCCGTGGCAGGAGAGTGAGCTACGGTCAGGTTAGTACCCCATTTTGTGCCTCTGCTTTCCCCTTTCATCAGAGGGAAGTGATATTTGGAATTGGGGATTTCGATTGAAGCACGGTTGTTGTTACAAGTTGATTGATAGGCTTTAGTTTAGAACGTGCAAAACTAAGCATTGATTTCTAGTTGCAATGAATTTTTTTGAAGCATCCATGTACTCCAGCATCTTCTTCCATTAGTAGTTACTGCTTGGAGACATCTTCCTGCAATAGTAGCCATTGGCATCCTAAAGACAAGTGCAAACACAGGTTGAGAGTTGTGGTGAAGTATGCTTCGACCTTTCTCAACCCTAGCCGCCGGTTTGCTGGCTGCCCGAAAGGTAATGGCTAGTTGGCTACCTGCTTATGTGGTTCCTGTGGTCTATGGCGATTGTTAATGGGGCGTTTAATTTGCAGGAAGAAAAAGAGCAATGTGATTACTTTTGCTAGATTGATCCAGAATGGGATGAAAGCTCGTATGCTGCTATGGTGAAGCTCATGATGAAGAAATCGAAAGCTGAAGAGGATGCAAGTCAGTGGGTGGGAGAATTGGGAAAAGCTAACCGTGAGCTTAGAGAGATTAGGGATGAGCTCAAAATAGCATGACCAAAACTTCAGAAGGCTACCGCCGAGCTAAAGTCAATTGGTAAATATAGGCACAATGTCAAACTCGCACATGTGCTGCTTGCTTTATTTGTTGTTTTTGCGGGAATGCTCTTCAGGACGTCGGTAGGTCAGTAGTCATGTCGTCGTGGCGGTTGCCATTATCGCTGGTTGTGCTCCCTGCTGACGTGAACATTGACATCGCCGGCCACCTTGCTGCAACTTCGGAGCGGGCCATGGACGACCTTCGCAACCTACGGGCGACCTGCCGGGAGATGCGTCGCATGTGCAAGAACGCAGCCGTTGGTCTGTAACATACCAGAATTTTGAATGTTTTACCATGTGTGAATTTTCGCAAAAATTTAAAACTTTTTGTTTGAACATGTGTGCTACCAACTTTTATGCCAAACTGCTAGCCACTCATCTTAAATTCCATATAAATTAAAACCAAATATAAAATTATTTTCAAACTATGGTATAAACTTTGATTGGAGTTTCTTGGATTTTATTTGGAGTTCAATTGTGTGTTGTTTGAATTTGAATATAATTCAAATTCAAACTATAACTCGAACTATTTTCAAAACCTATTTCTAAAGCTAACAATCAACTTGGGTTGTTTCCTTTCGTTGAAGGTCTACCGGAGGCCCCTCATCTCACCAGCCTTGGACCGAAAGACACCCCACGCTTCACTGCGAGGCCCAGCCAGCAGCCCAAGTCGCGGCCCAGCTAGCCGCAGCCTCCTCCACCTCTCTCTTCCACCGACGCCTGGGGTCTACCCGTCAGCCACACGCCCTTTTTTCCCTTTCCCCTACCTTCGTCCGTAGAGGGAGCGCGCCGCGCCGCGCGAGCGGAACCGATGGGACAGGCTCGTCAGGGTGTCCACGCTGGCGCGCACTCCTGATGCCGCGCGTGCACCCGGGGCCTCGCCCTACTCCCTGGTTCTAGCGTTGGCATCCATAGAATGCCGCCACGTCACCCTGCAAGCCGCCCCCCTGCATCTTGGCCGCTCGTCAGCCGGCACAGCGCCCTGGTCGCCCTAACCCTAGCACTCGAGCTATAAAACCCACGGCCGCCGCAGCCTCTTAGCCATCCCAAGCCGCCGCCGCCAATAGTTGAAGGGAGGGAGTGAATTGAGAGGAAAAGAAAGAAGCAGGGGAAAGAGAAAAGCAGAGGGGGAAGAGAAGAAGGAGAATTGGAGCCGCCGGGACCGTGTCACGTCGGGCGCCACCGCGCCGGTAGGGACACCGGGCGCCGTCACGCCGAAGACGACGTCGAGGAGCCTCTGCTGCCTGTCCAAGAGAAGGAGGCCGTCAACGCCGCTGAAGCCGTGCACCACGATGCACTCGAGGAGGTCGCCGTGGAGCTCTAGGAGACCGCCGTCCTCGCACCGAGCAGCTCTGGAGCGCGTCGAGCGAGCCTTCACCGTCTTGCAGCCTCTGCACCGGTGCACGCGGAGGAATGAAGCCGACGCCACGGGAGGAATCGAAGACGCCGTGCCGCACCCGGAGCACCGTGGGCCGGCGGAGTGGCTAGGTCGCCCACGCCACCGTCGACGACGTCACCGCGAAGGAGCCGGAGCCACGGAACGCCGGGTACACCGATGTGACACCGACGTTGCTGCAAAGACAAGCACGCCGCCGATGCGTCCAGGAGTGCCACGCCGTCACCTGCAAGCCGTTGTCGCCGTTCTAGAGTTCCACGCCGCACGGGAGCTTTGGAGCACGCCGAGCCGGGACCTCACCGCCGGGTACGGTGTTGCCCTTGGAGACCGCACGCCCGTGGGGACCGCCATCGAGAGAAGTGCGCCGGCGAAGCCCAGGACAGAGCCGAACATGGGCAACGTGTCCACCTCGCCGTGCCCATGGTGTCCACCTCGCCTACAACCTGCTCGATGTTTTGTCTATGAGGTGAGATGCCCACAACAGTACCCCCGTTTCCCCTTCCGTTTGCTGCTGCCCGATCCTTTCCTACCCAAGCTAACACCCACTTGCCTGTATGAAACTGTCGGCGTCGAGAGGGGAAGTTCGAAGAGGAGCCAGAGGCCGCCCACACCGAGGATGCCATCACCGCCCACCCGCGTCGACGTCACCGGGAACGACTTCATCGAGGCCAAGCTGCTGCCTTGAAACCGTACCCTAAGCTCTTGCTACGATGACGATGATCGCTGCCAAGCTGAACCACAACCATGAACCCGTCCAAGCCAGCACATCCCTTTTGTTCGATGCCCACCATGTGTTTGATGTAATGCCTGAACACCCGCAACGAGCCCTTGGTGAGCAGCACACACACAAACCACCTTTTATTCCGTTTTACCTGCCTGTGATGATGGGAGCGTACCCCAGCGTTACGCCGCTAGCCACCGTGCTGTGCTTGAACATGGGAGCGTACCCCAGCGTTACGCCGCTGGTCGCTGTGCCGTGCTTGAACATGGGAGCGTACCCCAACGTTATGCCGCCGGCCGTCGTGCCGCGCATGAACCGGCGCTCGTCGCCGTCTGTGAGCCGGGCTTCGTCCCGTGTACTTTTTCTGTAGGATCCTAAACCCTTGCCTAGAATCCCAAGAACCCCACCTTAAGAGCCAAGCCCCATCTTTCAGTGGTGTTCGGTCTTCGTGCCGAGGAGAACGACCCCTTCGCCTTGCAGCAGCCCGCCGTCGCTTGTGTGCCGACCTTCGACTCGTGCCTCCCTTTTCTTGCAGGTGCCGCTGCGTTGCCGCTATCCACCTGCCACCTTGAGTCATGACCGTGATGGTCTCCTCACCGCAGCCATGCATCTGTCAACCACCTACCTAGCGTTGCCTTTTCCTTAGTGGCATATCACCAAACACCTTATGTGCAGCAAATCCTTGCATGTCGCTCTCTACCTCACAATCCCCACACCTACCGCACCTACCCTCTTTGCTTGCCGGTCGACAAGTCATTGAGCGTTGCGAAGGCACTGGGACGCTAGTGCCCCACGCACGCCATGAACACGTTGTGAACATGGGACGCCGTGGACACGCACGTGTGAGCGACCTCGTCGCCCAGACAAGCCAGGGACCCTTGTCGCCTATCTCTGTGCCTATTCTGCTTCAACCCGCATGCTTGCTCTCGCTCACCTTGGTTCGTGCCGCGAAGCGTGTGCTGTACCATATGCTAGTAACCGGGATGTTGCGCGTGATGGACGACCGTGTCGTGAGCAGAGGCCTCTGCTTCACGCACGGCAACCCCGCGTCGCAACCTAGCTACTTCGCCATGGTTATCACCGTATCGCTAGCACATGCCTCGCTGCGCTCTTAAGCATGCCTTGTCGCTCCGCCACCCAATATCGACCACTAGTTGATCCTCTCATCCTCTCTATGCTATCGCCGCATATCTTGGCATGATAATGCCTTTCCTAGTTTATCTCCATCTCGCTTTGCTATCATCATCCTTTGCTCTATCGCTTTGACCCTCAGTAAGCTTGAACCTTGCAAGTACTTGATCTCAACCTTTCCATGTCCCGCTTGCGAGCATGGCCACCTATGATCTTAACCTTAAGGCCAACAACCTGACCGTGAACTAACTCTTTCTCCTATCTTGTCTTCTAGTTGTAAAACCAACTGTTTAGAACTGCTTTTGTTATAAAATTAGTTGCTTAACCTACTTTATAAAACCAATTGCTTTATTTTCATTATCGAAATCAGTGCTGTTTGTATTTACTCTGGAGTTTATTTGGATCTTCTAAATTGGTTCTTATTGATGTTTTTTGCATTAGATGAATGCTCGTTATTTATTTTCGCGTCGCATCTCGTGTAGGCCTGTGCTCTTGTTTGAGGACCCAAGCTGCGATGGTCGAGAAGGCCCTTCTACCTCGACTTTGACTGAAAGGACGCTCAACCTCTACTACTCTACGACGACTACCACGCAGGTGTCATGTCACTCCCAACCATGTAGAACCCATGCATGCTATTAGTTGCTAGTGCTATATTTATGTTACTTGACTTGATGGATTGCATAGCCATTTGTTTAGCCTTGCCTTGATGTTTGATATATCCTGATTCCTTGCTTTACCTACCTCGGGACTAGCTACAGACCCCTAGCTAGTCCCATATACTTACTATCCATACTTTTGTTGCTTGATTATGGATGGTTCTCTGGGATTGGACTGAGATGTGGGAGATCTCGGTGTGTTCTAGTGTGAGTTCTGGGTGTGTACTTCCTTGACGTGTTACTGGCGGGAGCGAGCCGCTTGGTTACTTGTGAACGCCTACCTCGGGGAGATGCGATCTGGCCTCTCGCCCGAGCGGCGTGTCGGACGTGATGGAGATGGGGAGTGCTCGCTCTCGGCCCTTAAGGACTGATCGTTAGTTGACCTTGCTTTAGTGGACTTTTACTGTACAAACCGCCTGCCTTGTATTGGACGAGGGTGTGGGGTGAGACTTGTAGTGGATAGCATTCCGCTTGTAGGCGGATCGGTGTGATCGTGCTAGGAGATGCCATTCCTCCTTAGAAGACTTCGCCCCGGCGAGGCCGGGGAAGGGTTCCACAGCTTCAAGGGACCCCTTGCTGGCAGTATGAGCTCTACAGCAGGGGCTGCGCCAGACTCGGAGACGCAGGAGAGTGCTATCCACTTACTTGGACTCCAGCCGTATGGTAGGGTTTCGGGCGGTTCGCTACTGTCCGGGCTCTATTCGGGCGGGTACAATTGTACAACCTCTGCAGAGTGTTTAAACCTATAGCTATAGTCCGTGTCCACAGGTTATGGACAGTCTTCTGATCTCTCACCTGACTAGACTCTTTTCTTGTGCTGCTTCTCTCCCCCGAGCGAGTGAGCCCGGCCTGAGGCCGTTGAGATGTGGGGATAGGAGCAGGTGGGCCCCACATCGCAGATGAGAGTTGGGAGCTAGATCGGGTGTGATTCAGTGCTTTGGTGTGTACTTCCTTGTTGAGGGGTGCGGACCCCGGAGGTGTGGACCTCGCTGCTTATTCTGTATACCTGGATTGTTGCTTCTGCGCTGCTGCATGCATAGCTTTCTACAGCCAAATGTAGGATTTATCCATGCATATTAGATTCAACAACCGCTTTTGCTCTTTGTTGGGAAGCTGACATGACCTACCCACTTATCGGGTAGATGCTGGCGTTTCAGACTTGGTGACCGTCTATGACTACAACTCCAACGACGAAGGTGTGAAGACTAGAGCTGGTCCTATGCTCGAGTTGCCTGTGGAGCTGGAGACGCTTCGCTTCTATAGATCCGCTGCGTAGATGTTTTACCTTTCTTGATTCAGTCCTGTTGGACTTGTACCCGGCTTGTGCCGAAGAGTTGTATTCTGATGTTGTAATAATATTTTGTAATTCTCCTTTTATTCCTGTGTTGTATGGATTTGTGCCACTTGAGACAGGGATTGCACGTGATAGCCTCTTCCTGGGACTATCACGGAGGTGCAGAGAGTCGGATTTCCGTCTGCGGAAATTTGGTTCGTTTCAGGTGGTCTCAGAGCCGTACTTGACTGTAGGACGAGCCCTAGCAATGGCCGATAGTTTAGGACAGCCTAAACATCCTTGATTGAGTATATACTCCTTGACTTTTATATAAACCCCTTGAGTTCTGCTATTACATCCATGATTTCTCACTAATGGACTCACTAACAACCCCTCTACACGGTTGGTGACCAAAGGAGAACAACATGTGTCACATGCTTCAAGACCCTGCAACTTTACGGAACGACGTCTGAGACAAGGGAAAGACAACTACATCAGTGACACCCATGAAGATGGAGTACGAGGACGAGATGAAGATGAATCTACAAGACTCACTTGGAATATCCCCGATGACTCTGCAGGGTAATTTTACACCGGCCCTATTGTCTCTACGTTGGAACTCAATCTACCCAAGGATGATCAGACTACCCTGTGATATATGAAGTCTGCATACCGATGAAGATACAACAACAGGATGCACCCTTCCACCTTTTTTTCGAAACGAAGCTTGGATGACACCAGGTGCCTACTCCGAGGATAATGAGGAGTTAAGATTTTAATTCCAAGTGTGCCAACATAAGAAACTTGTAGCCTACTATATGGAACTGGCACACATAAGTTTGGATGTAGGAGTCAGAGACTCCTGAGATGCCCGTAGCTTAGCAGTTGGATGAAGACCCAAAGACTCGAAGCTATATGGATAGCCGAGTCGCAGAGGATTAAGATATCATAACGGGCTGTAGCTACATGAGGCGACCAATGGATTGAACGATCAAGTTAGCACTAGCTTACAAGCGAGCATGACATACTCGGAATAACAGCTGAATAATTGACCCTATGGACTTTCCCCTCGGTAAGTAGTATGAAACTTGGATGCTCTGCCAGGGTCGACGACTGGAATAAGATGAACGAATGAGGAACAAGGGGCATGGATACAACAATAAATATAGAGTACCCCCTTTCTTCCAAGGACAAAGCCATGAGAGCCAGCACGAAGAAAAGTTCCACCAACCTGCTTCAAAAAGATCAGTACCGAAACACCAGATGGCATGTGTTCTTTCAAGTGTTGTATCACTAACATTAGGAAAAGACCCTCAAGTGCCCACGATATACTAGTATGCTTATGCCGGTGTAACCTCGAAGGTCTTAGGAGTCACCCTCGAGGTACACATTTGTTTTGGTGCATTGCTTGAGTGATTGGATCTTTTTGGTCTTATGGTTGTTATGCCTCTTCATGTTTGTGTGAATTTGTATTGAGTGCTTATGCTTGCTAGATCTTTAGATGACTCCTTTAGAGGCCTTAGCTTCCCATCCTACAAGATCAAGCTAGCAGAATGAAGATCAACGAGCTCAAGCCAACTTGACAAGGTCAAGCTTCCGAAGATGTGAAGGATTTCTTGCAACCTCGGCAAATCAGACCAGGACTTTGGATGAGATACCCTATGAACATTGGACTCGAGCTCGTAAACCAGAAAATGAGTACCTCAAGAATTTGCAACTTTTGAAGCTCGGAAGTGCATGTACCTCAATGGAAGCATATATTGGTTAAGATCAATTGAGTACCCTAAGATGTCAGTGATACATTTTAGATAATTTCAGTCGGAACTCAATTATCGGATAAAGATGAAGTACTCCATATGGAATAACAATCAATATAGGAAGTTTTATTCGAGTACCTTAGCTTCCGTGAGGTACCTTATGAATGACCCGCTTTGGAATTTGCTAATGGAATACAGAGTTTGCCGATAGGGTTCTTCGCCTAACCGCGAATTGATCCATGTGGAGACTCGAAGGAACATGGTAACCTCATATCTTGGTAATGGATTCATCGATGAGAGCGACTAACATATCAGAAGACAACCCAAGATATTGAGGGAGTGGATATAAGCACATCGAACTCTCCACGGATGGACAATCAAGCATGCTTTATGGAATTGCGCCCCCGACCATGTATTCGGAAGTAACGAATCCATGCATAAGGGATTATGACTAGGTAGACTATACCTCGACCTGAAAGGTATTGCTGAAGTTTTGGATTTGATTCAGATGACTCAACTCAAAGGATACAAGGTTTGCATTACACGAGTAGTCATCCTAGAGTCCTTTTTATTGGATTAATCCCTCTTACACCCCTAAGCAGTTGTTTTGGAAACTACTGTGTAAGCGGTAAACAGCTGCACACCACAAGTTGTGCTTCTGGAATAGGATGCCTGGAGGGTATCTAAAGGAATTACGAGGTTGATAACTGGAGAGAGATGTGAAGTTCGGTCGATCCCACTTTTGGAATAAACCAATGGTAAAGACTCTCTACTGGACACCATAGATTGAGCTAGTGGGGAAAAAGAACTACTTCGATAACCACTGGACACAAGTTATCTGTACGACCTCGCATCTGGCACCTACCGCATTATTGGAAAATAAGTAAGAAGAATTTGTGAGAACAAGTGTGGAATATTGCTCATTTAAACATGTGACATTATTTGGAATTGTTGAATAGCACGACAAGGCCTTAAAGCGAAGAATATTTCTAGGATACCTAAAGGTGAGAATACCATCATGAGGAGTACGCAAAAGGAATGGTAAATGATCATGGTCTACACTAAGGTTGCACAAGTGAACCGATCCTTCCTCAAGGTTACGATAACTACAGACGTTCTGAGGAATTAATTAAGCTTTGATGGTATTCCTAAGGGTTAACATCAACCATGTATCCTGAGTTTGCTAAATGTGCATGAGCAAAATGGATGTGACTTCCTCGAGAAGATCCATCAGAAGAAATCGGAACCAAGGTTACTAGTGTGAGATTTCGGATGGACAAAGTCACTCACACAGACGAGGGTGTTGCAGACGACCCCTCTTAACATGGACTATCATGAATGGGGAGTAACCATTCATAGTGCTCATGACAAGAAGTTAATCGAATATGTCGGATATCGCCAGCACCCTAACGAGAATAGTAGCGGATGTGCTAGGCCAACAAATGGATTACTGTAAGAGTGGCACCCGAAGACTGGTAAAGATTACTAGACGCTCAAGTCAAGAGAAGTTCTAGAAGCGGAGAAACAACTCTAGAATTCGAGGAATTTAAATCAGTTGCACAAGACCCTGTTATGGAATGCAAGTTTTGGTATATGGCAACAATTTGGATAAGATCTTGCCATATGAAATCCCACTACATACATGCCACGAGATAGATCCAGATATATCAGATTTGCAGAACTCTGCTAGGCATAAGGTATACGACTCCCTCACATAGAGAGAAGTGGGAGAATCGTGCCTAATTGGATTAAAGGTACTTAATGGATGTCATGAGAGTATGACCTAGTTCGTATGCAACAATTTTGGAATAAGCCAATTGATAAGAAGGATGTGACCTCGAACAGGAGGATTGGAATAATACGAGAATGTCACACTCTACTCAACCTATGTGACACGGCTAGATGAGTGTTGACGGTCCTTACAACAAATATTTGACCGTCATTATCTCAAGAATGAGAGGAGGATATAACAAACTCCATGCACATTTTAAGTACTAATGAGGTTCCACGAGCTTTGTTGGTATTTTTACTTGTAGGTACACAAATATGGGAATAATAATGAACAAATGAACCTTAGAGGGCTGCACCAAAGCAAAGGTGCAGAGCCGGCCACAGCTGGCCAGGGCTAGGCTCGGTCGCACCAACAGGTGCGCCCGCACCTACCATATGCCATGTCTTGGGTCCATGGCACCAACAATCCCACAAACACACCTTGGATGGATGAGATACACCGGTGAATGGTCGGTTTGATCAAAAGGCTAAGGTTGGAAGCACTTGGATCGATGAACCCACACTTAACTTCCGCAACCGCCATCAAGGAGTGATCCTCGACGTCCCTCAACACCGTCGGTGCATCACACAGTAATTGGGTAGGGCCAGCCGCACCTATAGGGCCGGCCGCACCTATCAACTGGCGTGCCGGGTGAAACCGACCCAAGGAGCCGACCTACAACCGCCCCAGGAGCAGTGATCAGGGTCGTCCAAGTCCATAGGCGGTGGATCATAGGGCCGGCCGCACCTGGAGATACGGCCGCACCTCCTTGCCGGGCACTGCAACTCCCTCTCGCCTACAAGTACCCCCTCCTACAGCCGCCGACCTATTGGGGTTAGAAATTGAGCCAAGCACCTCGTGGAAGAGCACAAGTGATTAGAAGCAAGTGGCGGAGCCCTCAAGAAGTTAGTATTCAGAGAGTAGGGAGAGAGAGTTGAGTGTTGGAGTAGAAGCCGGAGTCGGTCTTCTTCTTGTACCTCGGCAGGTGCGGTACACCTTCGGTCGTCCACACCCGGGACACTTTGTAAGTTCGAATTCGTGAGTAACTAAGTCTCAAGTCAATTCAGTGTTCGCTCTAAGGTTCCTCGATTGTGGTTTAAGTAGTTTCTACTTATCGTGATTGCTTTGCTTTGAATTCGAGTAAAGTAGTGCTTGGTTAGTGTAGACGTGGTGTCTAGGCTTTCCGGTACCTTGGAATGCTTTCCCGGTTCAACGGAATAGTTGTGGTACCAAAGGGAGGTGACAGCTCCGGACGGGCTCTGTAGTCCACCACGTTAGTTCCGGCAAGTAGGAGTTACGACATCAGAGCCCCCTTCTCATCCCTTTCCATGGCTCTTTTCCCTCTGGCCCCGACGAGCGACAAGTTTTGCCTTGATTCTATCCGTGACCCTCACGAGTCCCAAGCTTCATCAACTATCCCCTCTCTACCCGAAATCTACCCTTGCCTTTCTATCCTTGGTCACCATACCCCCCGGACGAATTAGTTCAGGCTCTCTACACTTCTCGTTCCCCGAGGAAATCGATACCTTGGAATACTCCCGGGTGAAAGCTACAGCGGTATCCGTGCGCTTGCGATTTATCTGTGATCGTGTAGTATACCAACAGGCTTTCTAGCGCCGTTGCAAATCTAGTAACGACGTAAGAAGTGCCAACAAGCTTTCTGGCACCGTTGCCGGGGAACGGTAGCTGTTCTGATCCCGAACCTAGTTCGTCCATGGATCACCCCATTTATCCCATGGATTCAAATCCAACCCTTTTTGATTTTTCGGCTCCAAAGGGTGATTTATTGGAGCCTCCATCATCATCACATCCCATCAAAACACGTGGCTATGAGCTTCGCCCTTCTCTTATAGCCATGGTCCGAGAGAATTCGTTCTCCGGAATGAAAGAGGAGAGCCCGTACATTCATTTGCGAGGTTTCGAGCAAATTTGCTCGATAATCGTAATTGAGGGAATGACTCAACAAACCCTTAAATGGAAGCTCTTTCCGTTTTCATTAACGGGAGGAGCAAAGAAATGGTACTCTTCCTCAGTCGGAAGCGTGGAGGGAAGTTGGGAAAAGCTTAGAGAAAAGTTTTGTCTGACCTTCTTCCCTATGTCCCGAGTAGTGACCCTACGGCTAGAAATCCTCTCTTTCAAACAACTAGACAAGGAGTCACTAGGGACTGCTTGGGCACGATTCACCAATTCTTTGGCCTCTGGACCCGACATTGGGATCTCAGAACCTATTCTTCTACAACATTTTAGAATGGGTCTCGATGTCGAGTCAGCCAAATTTTTGGATACTTCATCAGGAGGCTCGTTCTCTCATTTGACTCCTAGTGAAGGGAAGGTGGTTCTAGGAAAAATCCTAGAAAACACTCCCTACACAGGAATTTTTGACGAATTCCCAGACGAAGAAGAAGAACCAAGCCAGACGCTCTCTCGGAACCAAAACCCATAGAGGAGAAACCCACTAGCACCTATTTACATGAAGAACCACTCCTCTATCCCCGTGTGTACCCAGCTGATTTCTCGTATGACTTCGACGAGGAATCAACAAACTCCGATCCACTCTCTGAATCGGAATTCATAGAGGAGGAGCCTATCCTAGAAAAATTCATATCCACAGACACCCATCCTCCTCTTACCAAAACTTGGTTCACAGGGGAACCATTCCAACCTTATCGAGAGTTTGATCACCCCTCGTGTGACTTCGTCTATGAATACTATGATGAGTTATTTGATAAACATTGGACGGAGAAATCCTTCCCGAGAAGGGAAAGAGACTCAACACACGAGGGAGAAGAAGTACTCATACCCAACCCAGAAGAGGTAGAAAGACGGAGAGAAAGGTTGGAATATGTCTCCGCAATCAGTAGCCGGGAGTGGTTGAGAGAAATAGAAGTCATGGATCAAGTAATTCAGCTATATCCCGAGCTAAAGTTACTCTCGTGCCAAGTAGGAAACCTCTCTTACCAGGATGTGTTCTACGACCATAGGGTCGGTATCAATATCATTCCTAAATCCTTAGTATTAGAGGCCTTTCCCGACGAACCCCTCTCTTTCTCTCAGAAGCGCCTCCAATGGATTTCGGGTCAAACCATAGAGACGGAGGGAATCCTTGGAGTCGTCCAAATAAAGATTGGAGAGTAGTCTTCCTAGATTATCATATCTTTGACATCCCAAAAGGAGATCCACCCTTCATTCTCATCGGAAGACCCATTGAAGGGGTACTTAGTGTGCTCGATCATGAAAAGAAGCCATATCATCTTGAGGTTCGAGATACACATCTCCAATGTCATAGACCTGAGGTTAAGAAAGAACATGTGTGGTCTATGGACATTCTTGAGGCGTCGACACTGGATTCTCAAAACACACTTGAGCATGAAGGTTTTACACTAGAGGGATCACAAATCCCATGCTCACATCAAAATTTTCCAGAGTTATCAAGCCCCATTACCAATGACCTTTACGAAACCTACAACCTCCTCATTTTCCTTGTACATGCTAACTTTGAAAGGAACGTTGTCGACGCTTTTGTTTACAATAAACATTGCAAATTTCGTGGTCATTTTTGGTACTAACCTTGCAGCTAGAGCTATGATGGTTTCATCATCTCGGCAAGATGAAGGTCTCAAATGGTCGAGCTTATGACCCAAAACAAAGCACTATCGGGAGATAGCCCGAATAATCATTTAGATTTCCTTTTCAAATAAAAGCAAGAGCATGTCTTTAGGATTAGTCGTCCTTCGGGTATTTTTGGTCGCTAACTGTCTCAGGAGGAGATTGAAATGACCAATGGATAGGCAATGCCTAAAAATATGAGAGCTACACCGACTGCAATGCCTAGGTAATTTTTGGTGAGGGAACATCATGAAGGAAGCTTGAACTCCGCACACTTGAGTTGTGTTGCCTAGCAATGCAAACTCCAAGTGTGGGGGAGATATGTGAGTATCCCCGAGTAAGTTTCTCTCATACTAAATCTTATTTTGGTTTGAAGATGGTGTTGGTTCTTACATCTTGCTCTCTTAAAAAAACAAAACACAAAAATGTTTGAATTTGAATAAAGGCTTCCTAGCTCTTCAGCTGTTAGAGCCTCCCTTTTTGTTTCCACCTTTTTCTTTGAATAATAACACCAAGTACAAGAACAAGTGTGGGGGAGATTTCTCAGGCTCATCGAAACATAAAATTGAGATCTCCCGCCATGGTGCCGCACAACACCGACTACACTAATTGACGAGAGATGAGGTAAGTGCACTAGAGCAAGTCGGTCGCCCCTGTGGTTTGGCCGAATCACCATTTGTCTACCTCATTCCCCACTTTCTCCAAGAGCGATGGTATGTGCACCCCTACCTCTCTACTTTTGGAAATCATGAGTTTGAATGAGCTTTAAATCCGATCATATAAATAAAACTCAATTGAATCCTCATGCACCCAATGCTCGACATAATTCCTATGGTTGGCTTGCATATGTTTTATTCCATACTTATTGCCCTGATGCTTGCGAACAAATATCTTTAGGGAAATCATGCTCATCTAAGTAGTTGATGTTTGAGATATGGTCTGATGAAATAATCTTCACTCCAAATGTTTGAGTTCTTGGGAAATTTATTTGAAAATTTTGAAAACCCTTTGCGAAGCTCCACTTTGATATGCCAAGTCCTACCAGAGCCATATGATGAGACATCTTGAAAACCTCATACACATATGCTACTTGTCGTTGCATTGAGCTTTGTCAAATTGTTGTGACCCTTGTGAGAATTCTTTTCATGCTTTCATGATCAAGATACACGTACACACCAACATCCTCCTTGCTATGCTCAGTTGAGAGCTAGCATTGTACCATCTATCTATTCCACAAAATAAAGCTCCACACTATGTGTTGATCTCTCTCTCTCTCTCTCCAAGTTAATATTACAAAAGAGACATGGCTATAGAAAAAAATGGACACATGAAGGTCCAAGAAAAAAAAAGTTGGACACATTAAGGTCCAAGAAAAAAAAGATAAAAAAAAGAGAAGAAAAAAAAAGAAAAGATAGCCATGTCCACAAAAGAGTCAAAATAGAGAGAGAGGATCATGCAAAATGGAGTTACAACAAATCAGATGGTAATAACTAGCACCCATTCCGGGCCTAGTGTACACCTTACCATCATCACAACGTTCATTATGCAAGTTCTTTCCTAGCAACACCTTGATCAAACACATACTTCTCCACAAGAACACTTCCATCTTGTGTTTTAGACAATTTCAAAGTGGACTGTTTTAGACCTTTTCTAGTATTCCGAGATTCACAACTGATTAGATGGGAACGCAAATGACTTGTACCACTTCTACCTGTAGCTGATAGTTCTTTTTTACACCAATGGAATCTAGCTTTAGCAACACCATTTACTATTATTTTATCAAAGTCATTCCATACATCAGATTTAAGCTTCCTCTTACACCCAACTTGAGCATCATCTTCTATTTCAATCACATTGTTATCAGTACCTGCTTGACCATCAATTGCAGTAGTTGGCGCTGGCACATCAGATGGTGTAGGCTCGCTAGGCGTAGATGATGGAGTTCGAGCTCTAGAAAGAGCTCCACCACCAGCAGTGCTTCTCGGTCCACCTCCAGCACCACTCCCACTGTCTCCAGGAGTAGACATTGGAGGCAATCACCAAATGCTGGAAAAGATGAACAAATCCAATAACTCAAGTGCCGAATTGGAGTAGACGGTAAAGTACTAGAGTAATCTGTAGTCCACTTACCAGCCACCAGTTATGCAGAGCAGAGCAGGGCACTGGCCGCTGGACCGCTGCAGTTGGACGGCGACGCAGGGGCGCCGGTCGAGGTCGGGGTCAGGGCGTCGGGTGGTGACGGGCTGACGGCGTGGCGCTCGGGCGAAGAGGCGGTCGGCTCAGGCGCCCAGCGGCTGGTGGCGCGGCAGGCGAAGGCGGCGGGCCGCTGGTGACGCGGTAGGTGAAGGTAGCAGGTGGCGGCCTGGGGAGCCGGGACCGGGAGTCGTGAAGTGCCCCGCGTGCGCGTCCGGCGGTCCTGCGGCAGGGGGAGCCCGTAGATGTGCCGTCGCCTGCGGTCCATTCGGCCAAGACCCTGATGCACCGCCGCCTAGAGCCCTGGACGGCTGGACTAGAGAGAAAAATGAGAGGGGTCGGGGGGTGGCCGGGTGGGGGTCGGGGGAGGGGGCGGACGGGGGTGAAGGGGCCGGTGGGGACGTGGGGTGTGTTAGGGTTTGTTAATGGGCTGGGCTGTAGTCATGTGCATAGGGGAAATGGGCTTTTTTATTTAGATGCGGGTAGCGGGTATACCCGCGGGTGAGAGTTGATGCCCGTTTGCTGCCCGCGGGCGGATTTTGATGCCCGTACCCGCGCCCGCAAGTGGATTTTTTGGCCCGTACCCGCGCCCGTCGGGTTGGGTATCCGCGGAAACCCGCGCCCGAGGGCAAAACTGCCATCCCTATCTCCAGGCGAGAAGCACCAAGGCGCGTTCAAGTTGATCATCCTCCCTCAAGAATCATCAGTAACATTAACGAGCGTACGACACGGTCAAGGTCCAGGAATGTTTCTCACTTTGCTCATTCGGCTTTTGTTGCTACCTTTGAGCCGAAAGACATTGGACACGTACTCTCTGATCCTAATTGGGTGAACACAATGCATGAGGAGTTAGAGAACTGAGAGAAACCAAGTTTGGGAGTTGGTAGAGTCACCACCACATTGCAAACCTATTGGGACAAAATAGGTGTGGAAGAACAAAGAGGTTGAGAATGGTGAGGTGGTGAGAAACAAATCGAGGTTGGTTGCTCATGGATATAGTCAGAATGAGGGGATAGACTATAAGGAGACATTTGCTCTTGTAGCCCGTTTGGAGGTAATTAGGATCCTTCTAGCCTTTTCTGTGGCTAAAGGGTTCAAATTGTACGAAATGGATGTGAAGAGTGCCTTTTTGAATGGGTTTTTGGAGGAAGAGGTTTATGTGAAGCAACCACCGGGCTTTGAGAGTGTTGAGTTTCCCCACCGAGTGTATAGGCTGAAGAAGGCGTTGTATGGGCTGAAACAAGCTCCCCGAGCATGGTATGGCCGGTTGAGGGGGTTCTTGTTCAGCAAGGGGTTTGAGATGGGCAAAGTAGATAAGTCTCTATTTCTCCTTAGGCAGGGCGATGATATCCTAATTGTTCAGGTGTATGTGGATGATATTGTTTTTGGCGGCTCGTCTCACTCTTTGGTTGCAAGGTTTGCAGAGGACATGAGCAAAGAATTCTAGATATCTATGATGGGAGAATTGCAGTTCTTTCTCGGGCTTCAGATCAAGCAAGCAAAGGAGGGATCCTTTGTGCATCAAGCCAACTACACGAAGGACATCCTCAAGAAGTTCATGATGGACGACTCGAAGCCCCTGTCGACACCGATGAGTATGACTACAGCGCTGGATGCGGACGAGGACGGAAAGCCGGTGGACCAGAAGGAGTACCGGAGCATGATCGCCCTCTTGTACTTGATGACGACGAGGTCGGACATTCAGTTTTCTGTGTGTCTGTGCGCTCGTTTTTAGGCATCACCGAGGACTTCACATCGACAGGCTGTCAAGCGGATTTTCAGGTATCTTCGATACACTCCTGAGCTTGGTCTGGTACTCGGCGTCCTCTTCCCATTCGCTTCTTGTTTTTTCAGATGCCGACTTTGCGAGGTGTCGAGTCGATAGGAAGTCGATTTCGGGGACATGTCAGTTTTTGGGTTCCTCGCTTGTTTCTTGGTCTGCTCGCAAACAGTCAAGTGTAGCTCAGTCTACCACAAAAACTGAGTATGTAGCTGTCGCTAGTTGTTGCTCCCAGCTGCTTTGGATCACATACACGCTGAGTGACTTTGGTGAGGAGTGTACCCATGTTCCTTTCATGTGTGATAGCACTAGTGCCATTAGTTCTACCAAAAATCCCGTGCTACACTCTAGAACCAAACATATAGAGGTGAGGTACCACTTCCTGAGAGACAATGTTGAGAAGGGAAACATAGACCTCATCCATGTGCCAACCGAGAAACAGCTCGCTGATATCCTAACAGAGCCTTTGGACCAATCTACATTTGCCCGTTTGCGAGGGGAGCTTGGTGTGGTTTTTCCATTTTGAGTTTCGGTTGGGAGTCTGATGTACATATGCATGTTGCATTTTCATTCTTGTATCATATCATGTCTGCATCTTTGTATCATAGACTGCATTTGTATCATATGCTTTAGAGATGTGCTTGTTCTATATACATTGATCACTATGATATGTTGGATGTGAGCTTATGACTTTGCTAGTGAAGCTCTTGTGATGTATAGCTATGCTCTTGGTAGCTTTGGGATGTATATGCATGTGGATGGCTTACTTTTGTGAAAATGCTATATATGATCCTCTCTTGTGAGTTGAGTGCCTTTCATACTCAAATTGTGCTCATATGGCTATATCTTGCTTAATTTATGCTTGGGAATCATGCACTTTTCATTTCGTGTCAAAGACCCACTTGTCATCATGAATGTTTAGCCTACATGTTACCTTGTGGAGAAGCCAAAGCTTCTTTTTGCCGCAAAGGCACTTCATGTACCATGTTTAATTTTAAATCTTGAAATTTGTATATGAAATGCTTATGCTTGAAAAATATGCTTCCATGTCAAATTTCCTTTAAATTCCTTATCTTGGGTGCTAAACCGTTGCATGATGTTCACCATTGAGAAGTCTCATATTTAGAAGTGGACACATGGCTCGGTGGCTTTGACATGACATGAGATAGTTTGTCGGTGTTTGTGATGATCTTGTGATAAGAACTTGTGACCTCGCATGAAGTTTGTGGGTTATATGTTGTTTGTGCTCATTTTTACCATGCTTAGGTCCTATGCTCATGAGAGGGAAATTTTGTGAAAAATGCTTCATTTTACTTATGGCTATGTCACATGCATATATGCCCCTATCTACCTTGTTGGCGATGCTTGTACTTAATTTGTGGCTATCTTGCTTGTCTATGTCTCATTTTTAGTATGTTGTAGTGCTCTTTGTCTATTTGAGAAGCACATGCTTTCATTTATAGACTTGATTCATGCATTACCAACAAGGGGGAGGAAAGTACCCAATTCATTCATCCAGGGGGTGTTTTGCATCAAGGGGGAGAAAAATTGGGAGAAATGCATTTGTTCAGGGGGAGCTTGCATTCATGCTTTGGGAGCTCTTTGTCGCCTGAATTTTAGTTGTGCTCTTTTGCCGATGGTGTCGAGCCCTTTTGCCTCACCTTAAGGAGTCAGCAATTTGGAGCATTTTATCTCGGTTATGTCGAGCCGTTGCCCTTGCCTTAGGGGACCGAGATTTTTCTCTCTCAAGTGATCTTGTTTTGGCTTTTGTTTGGCTTTTGATCACTTGTTTGAGTTTTTGGTTCGTTTCCTTTTTTTCCTTTTTCTCTGAATTGGTTACTATGTGTGTTGTCAATGCACTCATCAAGGGGAAGATTGAGGACCGGAGCGTCTGAGGACCACTGGATGGTCGCTCCCTGGTGTGATGAGTGATTGACAACATGGTGTGGACTGACTCTTGGCCGAGTATTGTAGGTGCTGGTTGCGGCTTGATTTGCGTTGGTGCAGGTGAAGAGCGGGCGCGAAAGGTCTTAGCCTTACGGGGCCTCTGAGGAGTGGAGAGACAAGTAGGCTCGGCTCGATGGACCTGGTGGACGAACGGGATCAAGTGCGGACCGCACGGTTGCAAGAAAAGCAAGACAAAGTCGTGGACTTGAGCCGGTGCAGGGTAGCAGCTCACAACTAGAGTCTGCACGCGGTTCACCACAAAACCGTCGGGTTACTTGGTTGAGCCACAAAACTAAGACCGGAGGCTTGGCGGGCGGAAACGGGATCCGGGCGCGTCGAGAAGCTTCGATGCCGGGGGACACGCGGTGGGATCGCGGGGCTTGCGTCGGGAGGACGCGGATTGCGGTGAAGGCGTGGCCGCCCGATGAGAAATACCAAGTCTTGACCATATTGCCCCTGAGGAGTATGTATCTTCCTTTCATGTAATAGGGGTAGTTTCTTCTTTCAGTTGCCTCCATATAAACCAAGAGGAGAGAGGATGGCAGCCATCTCTGGAAACCCTAGTTCATTTTGCTTCTCTAGTTTTTGCTATTTTACCTTTAGGTTTTCCATAGGACTAGCTTGAGAGCTTCATGGTGAGATCTTGAGAGAGGGATGGATGTTGAGGAGGTAAGCTAGACCTTGTATGAAACTTTCATGGTATGTATAGAAGGTTCGACGTGATTCCCCATGTGTTCTTGTTGCTCCTCCCGTTTCTCTTTTTCGGTGACTTTCAGAGCCTTTTCTTCGGATTTTCATGGGAAGGAGTTGGAGGTGTTTCTTTGTGGGATTTGTTTTGGGAATCACACATGAGGATGGTGTGCCTCTTTTCTTGGTGATCTTGCCCCTCAAATCCCGTAGGAATGCATTCGATTTTGGTGGTTTTCGTGTTCTTCGTGTTCTTCAGGTAGAAGCACAAGATTTGCGATTCCGGGAGTTGTAGGGAGTTAGAGGCCGAATTTTTTGGGGCATATCCTCCCCTTGGGGTATTCATCATCTCCCCAAAGTTTCGTCTCAAAGCTCCAAGTGGTTTGGGAGATCAATCGATCGAAAGTTTTGAGTTGACCCGCGGGCATTTTTTCTGGGCTGTCTAGGAAGTTCCGACCCTGAGGCTATATGTTCCGGTAGGGCCCGGAAGTTTTGACCCTGAGGCTGTATGTTCTGGTAGGGGGCCGGAAGTTCTAATAATATCTTCCGGCGGGGCTCAGACTGGGTCCGGAAGTTCCGACGTCTTGGTCGTATGTTCCGGTAGGTTGCTGCAGTTTTAGGTTTTGCCGGAAGTTCTGTTAATATCTTCCGGTGGGGCTCGGGCTTGGTCCGGAAGTTCCGACCTCTTGGTCGTATGTTTCGGTAGGTTGCTGCAGTGCTCGGTTTTGCTCTGTTTTGTTCGCGATTGCTTCCATCTTGCGTCCAAGCTTTTCAATCTTTGTTCTAGGGTCTCTAGAGAGGTGTGTGCTTCCTTCCGCTTGTTTGTGTGTGACTCTTGGAGTTCTTGGTGGAGCCCCTCTCTCTCCCATGCACCCACAACCCCATCAGGACCCTTGCGTGCCGCCCCTGTGGAGATGTGCCGTGCTGAGCCCGAAGGCACGTCCGTCCGGAAAGTTCATCCACACCACCGGGACAGCCTTTAGGAATCAGGTTCAGCAGGCCCTTCACATCTCTAGCAACATTTCAGCAAAAGCTGCTGCATTCATCTACATCGACTGCTGCCAGGCCCACTGCCATTCTCTCCCAACGATCAGCTTCTCTGCAGGTACCACTGGGCATTTCAGACTATATCTGTCCATATTGCATTTGTGGATTAGTCTTGTACTCCTGCTGCAATCCTTAATTGGGATGACAAAAATGTCATGCTGACTGTGTGCAGGTACGCATTGGTTGTCTGCGCGCTCTTCAGAATCTTGGCACAGAGCTCCATGGCTCAGGGATTCGTCCTTAGGCAGTAATATTTCTTAAAGTAGGCAGTAACCGTTGCAAATGGTTCATCATTGCATCAGCGGGAAAAATTGCTTGACATATGTGAAATACTACTGGTATTACAATTTATGATTGTTTACTTTGAGTACAAAACTTTACAATCAAGAACTATAATTAGGACTCAAACATGTTTTACCATTTAGTCTCTGAACATCCTTTATGAATGCACCATTATCTGTAAATAATCAGAATAATTGAATCACAATATAAAGGTTTCTTTGAAACTAGCTGATACTAAATTGACCCTTCCAAGTTAGACAAGTGCTACAATGTATGCTTTGAGATGCCTTTTTTTTGTTCCATGGGAATTATTCTGTAGCATCCTGCATGGTTTCCACAGCTTACCCATGGCACAACATCTTGTTGAGTTTCTGCAGCAGTAAATAATGCATGCCATTGTTGTAATACAACACTTAATTCTCATTTTGTTTTTCTCTTCAATGCATGTCCCAAAAAAATCACTATTATATACACCCATGTTATGTTTTACTTCGGATCTAACCATCTTTTGAATGGTTGCATTTGTTTTCTTTCAGGTTGTAGATTGAACCTTTTTTTTCATTTAGTGAAATGGAGAAAGTTGTACATCTGTATTGATGTGTTTATTTTTCTATGGGGTTTCAGATGGTGACATTTAGTGCGGGAAGGGAGAGGTGGTAGTGAGGAGAGATGAGAAATGGATGAGCACGGCTTGAGCACAGAACAGAACGGGTCGGAGCAAGCTGAAGCAAAGTTGTTCATTGGCGACAAAATTAACAAGGTGCATGATGCTTGAAGCAAGACTTCCCTTTCTTTTCAAGATTTGAATGCCTTAATATTGTGATTCTCGGTGGCTTTTTTGTGAATGTGCAGGTCAAGTAATAAAGGGTTGGGATCAATGCATCAAGAGCATGAAGGAAGGAGAAAATGTTGTTTCTACCACTGTCCGTAAAAATAAAGAGGGCAAAGGTAATATAGTATATGGTTCTTTTTGTTGTATACGCCTACCAAAAATATAATGTTGCCATATTTTGCATCTTCTTGTCAAGCAAAATTGCTTTACCACACTAGGCAAAATTTTCATTGAGGGCGCATTGCCAAAAGGAGTGACATTTTGTGATTTTGTTTGACTGATGTTGCTAGGACTAATTAGTGCAGTGGGGTGGGCTTATCCTTTGCTTCTAGGACCATATAAACTGTCGAAGTTTTTGTGTTTTGATTTCAAGACAAATTTCAAATATTAACTGTTGAGAACTATTTAAAAGTCGTTTAAAACTTTGCTCAATTTAACTCCTATGTGGACTCAGTTTCAGTGTAGCCTTGCTTTGCGTATAATAAGGAGACTAAATTTCTTGCAAGTAAATAGAATTTCTTTGTAAGGCATCACCGATTGTTTTTCATGATTTTTCAATAATCAAGGTATATTTTGTATCATCAACGATTGATTGCTTCATCATGGTTGACATACACACGTTTGAACATTGTGCTTATCAGTATGGTTATTTCATTGAAAGCTTATGATTCAGTTTTGGTATGTTTCAGTTTGCTGAGTACTGTTGTTCTCAATTATACATCTCAGGTGTGAATGGACTAAAGACAATTATATAATGGTGTTTATATTTCTCTCTGAAAATTAACTACCAGTATGAAGATCAAAAGGCTTAGGCCCACATGTTGGTTCAAGTTGAAGGCTTCAATGACAAGGTCTGATGAATTGTCTTTCTAAGTTTAAATTGCAGAGATACATGTCTATTTGAAATAAATGCTACAATCTAAGAAGTCTCATTACTGGTTGCAAGCAGAGGCTAGAAGTCTCATTGGTTGGCTATTGTGTGCTTCATGATGTGATTTAGAAACAATAATACTTCATATTGCAAATGTTGGCCATCACTATACTACATTAGAATAAAAATGCATAACTGAGTCTAAGAACTTCGAGATTGCTTTTATCACTCCAGTGTGCTGATGTGTTTTTAACTTCTGTCCCGTATAGTAATATACTAATATGTAGTGATGTGGTGCTGATATCCACTAATGGGTCTCTTGGTGCCTATGTCAACACTTTGATTTAACTAATGCATGTCAATGATTTTTTTCAGGAGGAATCTTGAGTTTGAGAAGGAGCATGCGAATGGTGGGATGATGGCCAACATACATATCAAGGCAACCTTCACTGCTGAAGTAGACATTGGTCTTTTGATTCGAATGAGTCCAAATAGTTGTGTGCTGGATACATTATTATGGGTTAAGCTACTTGTCTTCTCATTTAGTTTGACACTCGGTGTGTTTCGTTAAAGATTTTGTATGAACAAATTATATTTCGTTTTAATGGATGTCGATGCCTCATTAATTATATATTTGTCGTTTTGTGATTATTGATTTAAGCTAACAAACAAAGTGTCACAGCATGAATTATTAATATATATTAATCTGGCGTTACAATATATGATGGAAATCAAACCAAATTGCGTTGCAACAATCGCACGTATAACAACCACATTTAATCGTGGCAATAGGTATGATAATCGTGGCAATAGAGGAATGTACCTATAGCAACCAGCTAGTTAGTAACATGACAATAGATGACCTATATGTAGCAACCAACCTAACTAATGTGGCAATAGCATATGCCGCCCATAGCAACCATTCACAAATGTGGCAATAGAGGACCTCTCTGTAGCAACCAACCTACAGAGACGTTGCGATAACCTAAACCACCTATAACAACCATTTAGGCGACGTGGCAATAGAGAAGCTCTATTGCAATGCTTTCTCCGCGTAGCAATAACCATTCTTGCAACACCTATGTTACGTTGCGACTGCATTGTGTTGCTACACTACCAGCGTGTTGCCATAAGTGTCACTAGCAATGTCTAGATTGTTGCAATTGATATTATTACCACACCCATAGTGGTTGCAATTACTTTTGTTACAACACTCACCATGTGTTGTAAAAATGTCAAAAGTGTTGCAATAGAGGGGTTGTGTGTCACAACTAAAACGTAACCCGTTGGATTCTGCTATTGCTACGGTCACAAGTGCAACGACATTTAACCAAAAATAAATGGTAGCAAAAGTACTATTGCTACCATTTTTGGGTCTTTTGCAACACTTTCTCTGCGTTGCATTTGACCAAAAATCTTGTAGTGATCTCCAGGCATATTCCTCGAGCAACCGGAGTCGATCAGCCAAACGTTCCCCAAGCCTCCCACCTGAAATTCAAAAGCGAACACGTGAGTGAGCAAATGACGCAACACTGGGGTTAGTACCAAAAGAGTAAAACCAACACTGAGCCATCTGCTCCAAAGTAGGGTTAGTACGATCCATCCTACCTTTCCTACCAAAACTAGAATCCATCCTTCCATGCCTATCAAAACTAGAACCACCATAGGGAAACCACTCCCATCTCGCTGGAGGAGTACGAGTACCACGAAAAGAAGACCGTGGACCATAACTCCTCTGAGACTCAAAACTGCGACTTCTCCCAAACTCGTATTGACCACGAGGAGGAGAACGTCCAGCAAACTTAACACCACCAGACTCAACACGCCTACCACCTGCATCACAACCAAAGGAACTGAACCAAGCATCTCCACGGACACAATAATCAAACTGCCCAGCCCTCTGCCTAGCATCGGTCTGACCGGTCACCCTTCCGGTCTGACCGGTGGTTCTCGGCCAGCAAACTCGACTCCACTCGACACTCTCCTATCTCTCCAAGCTGGAACCGTACGCAAAATGGCCTTTGCCCTGGGCAGTGGCATAGAGGCTTAGGCACACAATGAGAAGGGTGGTACTTGTCCTTCTTTGCCCACTCCTTAGCCATTCTCTGCTCTCACTTCCTCTTGAAGCAAAACTCTTCCTTACGACCATCCCTTACACAATACTCATAATGGAAGCAGACTAGTCTTGGCTTGGGTTGTGGTTCATCACAGGGCTTCTCTCTTGGTTTCTCCTTTGTTCTTCTCTCCAACCACATCTCCTTTAGCATTCACAAATCTCACTAGTTTTTGTAAGTTGTTTGTTGGGGGAGGAAACACTAGTGGATCTGGGGTTGTGTGAAGTTTGTTTCGGAGCTGGTTGGGCTTAGGAGCAAGCTTGTTCTTGGGTGTTGTTTGTGGTGGGATAGGAATCTCTCCAATTTTCTCATCTCTCTCACCATATCACCAACCTTGTCAGCCCCAAGAGCCTGACCATCAAAGTGCTTGAAAGCAGCAATCATGATACCAAGTTGAGGCTCTTGACCCGACAACCAACCCAACAACTTTCTTAGCTCATCATTCTCATCCTGCAGACGATTAACATAATGTGCAAGTTCCAAATTCTTCACAGCATCCAATTCACAAGTAGAACAGGAAGTAGCAATGGGAGATTTCAATTCAGCCTCAAGCGAAATAATACGAGAACGAGACTCAGCAATCTTTCCATTCAAAACAAGACAAGAAGCGCATGCCCCTAGCAAAGCAGGTCTAGACTTTAGCTCAGCCAACTCAACCCTAAGCACATCTAGTTCCTCACACTTGGAGGCATGCTTTTCCTTAAGAGTAGTCAAATCAGCTAGGAAAATAAAGCAGTAAGCACAATCCACCTAATCAGAAACAACAGGAGCAGCCTTAATGAGAGCCTATGTGGCTTGAGGACCGGTGGATGGTCGCTTCCTGGTGTGATGAGTGATTGACAACGTTGTGTGGACTGACTCTTGGCATAGTATTGCAGGTGCAGGTTGCAGCTTGATTGGTGCTGGTGCTGGTGAAGAACAAGCACGAAAGGTCGACGCTAGTGAGGCATCCAAGTGTGGAGTAGACAAGTAGGCTTGGTTCGAGGGACTCGGTGGCCAGCGGGGTCAAGTGCGGGCCGCATGGTGGCAAGAACAACAAGACGAAGTCATGGATGGTTTCTTGGTTGAGCCTCAAAACCAAGGTCGAGCCGGAACTACGTGGGAGCCGAGTCATGAGTGGTGATTGGCGGAGGCTACACCGACTTCGCGGGGTTTCCAGTGGTTCACCACAAAACCACTAGGTTCCTCGGTTGATCCACAAAGCCAAGACCGAAGACCGAAGAGCAGCAGCACTAGACCGGTCCGACCAGTGGGTGGGACCGGTCTGACCGGTGGGTGCCGGTCTGACCGGTGAGGAGCACCGGTCTGACCGGTGTGCGACGACGCCATCCAGAAACTTCAAAGCGGAGGACACGCGTCGGGATCGCAAGGCTTGCATCGAGGCTAAGCAAGTTTGCGGTCGCCGGGCATCCGTCCGATGGTGCTACGACGAAGATTCTGAAATTGCCCCTCGGGGGTGTGTATCTTAGTTTTATGTCTTAGGGGTAGTTTCGTCTTTCGGTTGCCTCCATATATCCCAAGTGGTGAGAGGATGGCAGCCATCTCTTGTAACCCTAGTTCATTTGCTTTTGCTATTTTCCCTTCCTATTTTCCTTAGGATTTTTAGGACTAGCTTGAGAGCTTCATGGTGAGATCCTTAAAGAGGGATGGATGATCGGGTGGCAAGCTAGACCTCTTATGAACCTTCATGTTATGTATAGATGATTCGGCGTGGTTCCTCAAGGCCTTGTGTTGTTTCCCCCGTGTTCCTTTTTGGTGATTTTCGGAGCCTTTTCTTGGCGAATTTTTTGTGGTGGATTTGAGGCCTTTGTCTTTGGGATTTGATAGGGGATGTATGCATGAACCCTTCGTGGTTCTTTTCCTTGTGATTCCCCTCCCAAATCCGTGAGTAAAGGTGCTCGATTTTGGGGTTTTCTTAGGTATCGGGAAAGTGGTGTTCTTGATGGAAATCCTTCTATTCCTCTTGATTCAACGAGTTTTGGTGGACGAAATCGTAGCTATGGGATGCCCATGAGGTACTCCTAGTGTCCCCAAAGTCTTGTGTGAATCCGTGGAGTGAATCGGGAGATCGGGATTTGGATTTGGAGGAGTTGACCCGTGGGTTCCTGTTCATCCCGAGCGCCCAGGCCCTAACCGATCTGACCGGTGCAGCCCCCTGTTGGGTTTTGGCTCGAGTGAACGTGCTGGTGTGTTCCCTAGTCTGTAGGCTTGCTGATGTTTCAGGTTTGGTGCTGTTTGGAGCTCGGGAGGTTGGTTTCTTGGATTTGGGGTTTCCAGGCTTGGACCGGTCTGACCGGTGTGCTATACCGGCCTGATCGGTGTAGGAGCCTTTCTGTGGAAATCGTCAAGCCTTGCTCTAGTGATCCGGCTTGGGGTCCAGAGTGACCCGGTGTGTCTCTAGTGGGTGTCTGGTGATCCAGAGGCTTTGTCCAGGTGATCTGGCCAGGCCCGGTCTGACCGGTGGTGGTGACTAGTCTGATCGGTGTGGTATGTGTGCTGCTCGAGTTGCTTGTTCCGCTGTGTTCTCGAGTAGGCTTTAGTGGTTGTTGGTTCCTAGGACCAGTAGCACTCCAGTGGCTACGTGGTTTTGGCCAACTTGGGTAGTTTAGTCGGAGAAGTGATTTCGCCAAGCCGTGTTCATCTTGTTGGAGAAGACATCTCCCTTGAGAAGAATTTTTATCGGCTCTCATTCACTCCCCCCTCTCTGGTCGCCAGATTCAGTCCTTCAAGTGGTATCAGAGCCGGTTACGGGTCTTTCGGGAATCTAACCAGTCTAAGATCCAAAGATGGCGTACTAGGAACGGGGATCGGGTCCTCCGCACTTCGATGGGAAAAACTACCAGATGTGGCAGAGGCGGATGGCAGCTTTCCTCCGCGGTAAGGGTCAGATCCTTTGGGATGTCATGGTGAACACAACTTATGTTCATCTTGTGAACTCCCTTGCTCCGGGATCGAGGGACATGCACGACGCTAACAACAAGGCGGTCGACTACTTGTTTCGTGCTCTGTGTCAGTCCGAATTCGATCGGGTTCAGACAGAGGACTTGGCTTGTAGGATTTGGGAGGTGCTGAAGAATGCTCACGCTGGAAACTGTCAGGTTCAGGCTCGGTTCTTTGCGACTTACCGGAGAGAGTACGAAAACTTCACTCATCTCCCAGGTGAGTCCATCGATATGATGTTCAAGCGGTTCACGGTGATTGTGAACAACATGAGGGCTAATGTGGCCGCGCTCCCGTACGATAATCATGACAGAGCTGTGAAGCTCTTGCACTCGTTGTATCGTACTATTTGGGGCGGAAAGGTCGAGGCCATTCTAGAGTCTGAGAAGTATGAGACTCTGATGGTAGATGAGCTGTTCTCGAAGCTCAAGTCGGCTGAGGTGGACTGGGGTGTGACAACCAAGCTTGAGGGCCCGACTAACTCTCATAGTCTCGCCCTCATCGGTGGCTCAAGTGCAAAGTCTAATGCTAACCCATCCACCAGGATGTACTCTTTGTCTTCCTTGATGTCTTTGCCAGATGAGGAGTTCGACGTGCTTGGAGAGGACGAGCTGGCTCTGCTGACCAGGAGGTTCGAGAGGATGCACGAGAACCGGGTGAACACAAGGAAAAACACAAGGACGTGCTTTCAGTGCGGCAAGCTAGGACACTTCATCGCCGACTGCCCTGAAAAGATGGAGAACAAGGACAACTACAAGCACCGGTCGAGGACAGAGAGCAAGTACCGGTCGAGGCGTGATCACAAGCACAAGCACAAGAACAAGGACGAGCAAAGATCGAGGAAGAAGGACGGCCACGGCAAGAAGGCCCAAGCGATGGTTGGAGCAAGCGACGTCGACTCCAGCTCCGCCTACTCTACCTCGAGCTCGAGTAGCAGTGAAGATGAAGGTGATCGGCACAAGAGCAAGAAGGGATCCAAGAACCTGAGCGGGCTGAGCTGCTTCGCGCGAGACGGCTTCTGTGGCATGGCACACAGCTCCAGCAGCAAGAAGAGCCAAAAGGACGACTCGGACTCCGACTCCGAGGATGAGGTACGTGACGAGCTTTCCTTCTTGTGCCAGGAGAATGAAGAACTAGGAAAACTACTTGATAATCATGATGACATGCTAAGAGAGGCTAAGAAGCTGAGAAAGGAGCTTAGGGCCTCGCTTGAAGATGCTAGGAGTAGAGTAGCTGAGCTAGAAACACAGAACTTGGATGCTAAACTTGAAATTGACTCGTTAAGGCTTCACCTATTGTTACTGATAAGGTTGATCGTGTTGATTGCTATGTGTTCCTAGCTGATCTTACTGCTCTTAGGGAAAAGCATGCCTCCAAGTGTGAGGAACTAGATGTGCTTAGGGTTGAGTAGGCTGAGCTGCACTCTAGACCTTCTTTGCTAGGTGCTTGCACATCTTATCATGTTTTGCATGGAAAGATTGATGAACTTTGTGCTCACATTGTTTCACTTGAGGCTGATTTGAAAGTTCCTATTCCTACTTCCTGCTCTACTTGTGAATTGCATGCTGTGAAAAATCTAAAACTTGCACATTATGTTGATCGCTTGCTGAGAATGATGAGTTGAGAAAGTGTTTGAGTTGGTTGTCGGGTCAGGAGCCTCAGCTTGGTATCATGATAGCAGCTTTCAAATGCTGTCATGGTCAAGCACTTGGGGCCGACAAGATTGGAGAGAGCAGTGGTGAGAGAGATGAGAAAATTGGAGAGATTCCTATCCCTCAACAAGCAACACACAAGAATAAGTTTGAGCCTAAGCCTAACCATCTTAGAAACAAACTTGACACAACTCCAAATCCACCTATATTCCCTCACCCAGCAAACAACTTCCAAAAACCGGTGAGATTTGTGAGCTCTAAGGAAGGTGTGGTTGGAGAGAAGAAAGGAGAGAAGCCTAGTGAGGAGAAACCAAAAGAGATGCCAAGTGAACAGCCCCAACCTAAGCCTAAACCTAAGTCCATACGGTTCCATTGTGAGTATTGTGGGAGAGGTGGTCACAAGGGTGAGTTTTGCTTCAAGAGGAAGCGTGAGGAGAGAATGGCTAAGGAATGGGCTAACAAGGACAGGTACCACCCTTCCAATGGTGTACCTGAGCCTCGTATGCAAATGCCCATGGCTAAGGCCATTGTGAGGACGGTTCCGGCTTGGGGAGATAGAAGAATGGCAGGTGGTGCTGCTGGCTGAGCACCATCGGTCAGGGGGACCGGTCAGACCGGTGCAGGTCTGGGAGGTGAGCAGTTTGGTTTTCGTGCTCGTGAGGATGCTCGGTTCAGTTCTTTTGGTCGTGGTACAAGTGGATGGCATGGTAAGTCTGGTGGTGTTAAGTTTGCTAGACGTTCTCCACCTCGTGCTCAATACGAGAGTGGGAGAAGTCGTAGCTTTGAGATGGAGAGGAGCTACAGTCCACGGTCTTCCTTTCGTGGCTTTCGTGTTCCTCTAGCGAGACGGGAGTGGTTTTCCCGTGGTGGTTTCAGTTATGGTGGAGATGGTAGGATGGGTCCAAGGTTTGGTGCTCGTGGTAGGTTTGATGCACACTTTGGTAGGAATGCTGGGATGGATCACGCTAAGCCCACTTTGGAGCAGGTGGCTCAGCACTGGTTTTACTCTTTTGGTACTAACCCCAGTGTTGAGTCGTTTGCTCATTCACATGCTCGTTTTTGATTTTCAGGTGGGAGGCTTGGGGAACGTTTGGTTGATTGACTCCAGTTGCTCGAGGCACATGACCAGAGATCGGGGGTGGTTCTCCAGCCTCACCCCGGTGGTGTCCGAGACATACATCACCTTTGGGACAATGGACGAGGGTGTGTACTTGCAGAAGGTGAAGTGAGGGTAAGTGACAAAGTGGTGCTGAAGCGTGTTGCCTTGGTCAAGTCGTTGGGGTTTAATTTGCTCTTTGTTTCCCAGCTTCTTGAGGAAGGTTTTGAGGTGTTGTTTAAGTTGGGTGGTTCTCGGATACTTGATGCCCAAAGTGACCTTGTTTGTGTGGTCGTTCCCGAGGGTCAAATATTTCGAGCGGATTTCTCTCAGAGTTCGGGTGTTTTGAGGTGTTTCGTGGTTGGTTCTTCGGGTGAGTTGTGGAAGTGGCATAGGAAGTTGGGTCACTTGAGTTTTGACTTGTTGTCACGCTTGAGTGGACTCAACTTGGTCCAAGGATTGCCCCGTTTGAGGTTCGAAAAGGATTTGGTGTGTGCACCGTGCAGGCATGCTAAGATGGTAGCTGCTTCCCATCCACCACTCACCGATGTGATGACGGAGCGTCCATGCAAGCTGCTCCATATGGACCTTGTTGGCCCAGCTCGTGTGCGATCTGTGGGTGGGAATAAAGTGGTATGTCCTGGTTGTGGTGGACGACTACTCTCGGTATGCTTGGGTTTTCTTTTTGGAGGAGAAAGGGGAGACGTTTGGTTTTGTTCGAGATCTTGTCTTGAGGTTGAAGAACAAGAGGCACGAAGATGCCATACGAGCGATCCGTAGTGACAATGGCTCGGAATTTAAAAACTCTCGCTTCGAAACCTTTTGCCATGACTTGGGTCTTGAACACCAGTTCTCGAGTCCATATACGCCTCCCCAGAACGGCGTGGTGGAAAAGAAAAACAGAACCCTGTGTGAGATGGCTCGGACGATGCTTGATGAGCATAGGACTCTGAGAAGGTTCTGGGCTGAGGCGGTCAATACCGCGTGCTATGTGTCGAACAGGATTTATCTCCGGGTCCATAAGAAGAGAACTTGCTACAAGTTGATGCACGGTAGACCCCTAAGGTGAGTCACTTTCACGTCTTTGGCTACAAATGCTTCATTCTGAAGAAAGGAAAGAGTTTGGACAAGTTCGAGGCTAGGTCTGTCGATGGCATTTTCTTTGGTTACGCGTCTCATTCTAGAGCCTTTTGGGTGCTCAATCTTGAAACTAACCAAATCGTGGAGACTTGCGAGGTTACCTTCGACGAGACACAGCCATGTAGTTCGCTTGTTTTTGAGTGTGTGGGTGACGAGGAACTTGGCGAGGAGATTTTCGAGGATGAGGTGTAGCAGCAAGGAGACGAGGAAGATGGTGGTGGGGTGCCCGTGGCTGAGCATGTACATACTACTTCGACTACGGTCGAGGACGGGCCTTCTCCCACACCTATGACGACGTGCCGAGATCGAGAGGAAGCTACAGCTGAGGGGGAGATGGCTTCGAGGCGAGAAGCTCCCCGGCGAGTACAAGTGGATCACCCAGCTTCAACGATCATCGGGAACATCAACGAACGAACTACACGGTCAAGGTTTCGAAATGACTCTCACTTTTCCCATGCTGCTTTTGTTGCTACTTTTGAGCCCAAAGACATTGGACATGCGATATCTGATCACAATTGGGTGAATTCTATGCATGAGGAGTTGAAAATTTTTGAGAGAAACCATGTTTGGAAGTTAGTGGAGCCTCCACCATGTTGTAAGCCGATTGGGACAAAATGGGTGTGGAAAATAAAGAGGGAGAGAAAGGTGAAGTAGTGAGAAACAAGTCGAGGCTGGTTGCTCAGGGGTACACACAAAAAGAGGGGATAGACTATGAGGAGACATTTGCTCCTGTGGCTCGTTTGGAGGCAATTAGGATCCTTCTAGCCTTCTCTGTGGCTAAGGGGTTCAAATTGTACCAAATGGATATTAAGAGTGCATTTCTGAATGGTGTGTTGGAGGAAGAAGTGTATGTGAGGCAACCATCGGGGTTTGAGAGTGAGAAGTACCCCCACAGAGTGTACAAGTTGAGGAAGGCGCTGTATGGGTTGAAGCAGGCACCTAGAGCTTGGTATGGTAGGTTGAGGGGGTTCCTGTTTGAGAGAGGTTTTGAGATGGGGAAGGTAGATCAGACCTTGTTTCTCCTCAGGCAGGGCAAGGAGATCCTAATTGTGCAGGTGTACATGGATGATATTGTCTTTTGTGGCTCGTCTAACTTTTTGGTTGCAAGGTTTGCCGAAGGCATGAGTAGGGAATTCGAGATGAGCATGACGAGTGAGTTGTAGTTCTTCCTCGGCCTCCAGATCAAGCAGTCGAAGGAAGGAACATTTGTACACCAAGCCGTGTACACCAAGGACATTGTGAGGAAGTTCAAGATGGAGGACTCCAAGGCCATCACGACACCGATGAGTACGACTACAGCCCTTGATGAGGATGAGGACGGTGAACACGTGGACCAGAAGGAGTACCGAAGCATGACCGGCTCCCTCCTGTACCTGACGGCGACGAGGCGGGACATCCAATTCTCGTTATGTCTGTGCGCTCGTTTTCAAGCGTCTCCAAGGACTTCGCATGAGCAAGCAGTCAAGCGCATCTTCAGGTATTTGCGATACACTCCTAACTTCGGCCTTTGGTACTCTGCGTCTTCTTCTTTGGAGCTTCATGGTTTTTCAGACACAGATTTTGTCGGGTGTCGGTTGGATAGGAAGTCCACTTCTGGGACTTGCTAGTTCTTGGGTTCTTCTCTAGTGTCTTGGTCTTCCCGCAAACAATCAAGTGTTGCTCAATCTACAACTGAAGCCGAATACGTTGCTGCAACTAGTTGTTGCTCTCAGCTCCTTTGGATTACATGCACCATGAGTGACTTTGGTGAGGAGTATACCCAGGTTCCACTTCTTTGTGATAGTACGAGTGCCATTATGTTTTAAGGAACCCAGTGCTTCATTCCAAAACCAAGCATATAGAAGTGAGATACCATTTTCTGAGAGACAGTGTTGAGAAATGGAAAATCGTTTTGATCCATGTACCCACACAAAACCAACTAGCGGATATTTTCACCAAGCCCCTAGATCAAGCAACCTTCACTCGTTTGTGGGGAGAACTTGGTGTGTGTTTGGTTTCTTGAGTTGGTGGTGGGAGCTCCTTGTGTAGCAAATATATAGTTTCCTTTGTGCATTTCTTGCATTTTGCATTGCATATGTAATATGATGTATATGCATCTTTGTATCTTAGGTTGCATGCTTTTTATAGGAAAAGCTTATCCTATATACATAGTTCAGCATGATGTGTTATATATGATCTTATGAGCTAGTTTGGTATGATATGGTTTAGTTTGGCTTAGCTCTTGATGACCTTGATTTATATCCATGGTTGATAGCTATGTTTTTGAAAAATGCTACATGTATGCTCTCTTGTGAGTAAATGCCTTTATATGATCCTGACATGTTTTAGTGGCATTTCTATGCTCAATTTGTGCTTGGATAGTTTATTTTGAGCATATGGGGCCAAAGGCTCACTTGTCATCATGAATGTTTAGCCCCCTTGCTTTATCTTGTCGAGGGGCATAAGTTCCTTTTTGTCGCAAACACATTTCATGTACCAAATATGAATCTGAAAATGAAATGTAATTTGTTTGGAAAATATGCTCCCATGTCATATGTGCTTAATTAAATTGTTTTTGGGTGCTAAACTGTTGCATGTTGTTTACCAATGAGAAGTCTCATATTTAGAAGTAGGCACATGGCTCGGTGGCTTTGACATGACATGAGGTGCTTATGGGTGTTTATGATGATCTTATGCTTAGAATGGTTGTCCTAGCATGAAGTTTGTGTGGCTTTGTCATTTTGACATGTTTTGCTCATGTTTAGGACTTTGCTCATGAGACGGTAAATTTTCGTAAAAATGCTCAATTCTATCTTAGCTTTGCCCAATGGTTGTGAAACTTGGTGATCTTGTAGATGATGTTCATACGAAGCTATAGAGTATCTAACTTGCTCATTTGGTCATGTGTAGCATGTTATGTTGAATTTTGTGTATTTGAGAAGCTCTAGGTTGAAAATTTTCAAGTTTTGCGTTGATTCATGCATTGTCAACAAGGGGGGAAGTTTGTGCATGTTTTGGGCAACTGAATGCATTCAGAAGGTTTTCAAGTGGTTTCAAGCCATTTTTGGGCTCTTGCAGTTCCCAGGTTTCCCAGGTGGTCATCGGCCTGACAGGTGGCGCTCACCGGTGAAGGACTGGAACGACGAACCAGAGAGGGGGGAGTGAATGGGAGCCGATAAAAATTCTACTCAAGAATTCGGCCTATGAACCCAAAATCACATAGACACCTCCGCAAACTTCTCTTGCCAATTCCACGTAGCCACTGGAGTGCTACTGGACCTAGGAGCAAGATCCAACCAACAGCCACTCAAAACACGCAGCGGAAAACAACTTGAAACAGCTGCTGGCAGCTAAAACAGGTCAGGCCGGTTTCTGGAACCGGTCAAAACGACCTTCTGAGACTTAGCCTCTCACAAGCAGGGGAAACCGGTCAGGCCGGTTTGGCAAACCGGTCAGGCCGGTTTTGTCCAGGAAATCCCTAAAAGACCTTCGAGACTAAACCTAGCCAAGACTGCCTCAAGAACCCTTCAACCTTTGAACAAGAAAAGCCATAGCATGAAAGAAGCTCTCCTGTCCAAAAACCCTCACGGCAGCCCACTAGGGCTAAACCGGTCAGACCGGTTTGGGAAACCCGTCAGGCCGGTTTTGCCTGGGCAGTCGGGAAGAACACAGCCCGCAGGAAAAACTCAACCTTCACCACGATCGATCTCCCGTTTCGTTCCACGGATTCAAGTGAGACTTTGGGGATAGCTGGGATACCTCGTGGGCTACCTTTGGCTAGAAGCTCGGTCCCCAAAACCTACTCAATCAAGTGGAATCAGAAGTCAACCCTCAAGGATACCTTCCCATGAACTCCACCGAAAACCACCAAATCGAAGCCGTTTCGGAGGGTTTGTTGGAGCAAGATCACCAAGCAAAGAGGCACAAGGTCCTCATATGTGACATCCAACAAGAATCCCTCAAAGAAATGCTCCCAAAACCTCTCCACGGAAAATCCAAGAAAAGGCTCCGAAAATCACCAAAAAGGGAAAATGGGAAGAACACAATCAAGCCTTGAGGAACCACGCCGAATCATCTATACATACAATGAAGGTTCATACAAGGTCTAGCTTCTGCCCAATCATCCTTCCCTCTCACAAGATCTCACCATGAAGCTCTCAAGCTAGTCCTAGAAATTCCAAAGGAAAAAAATGGAAGAGCAAAATAGCAAAACAAAATGAGCTAGGGTTACAAGAGATGGCTGCCATCCTCTCACCGCTTGGGTTATATGGAGGCTAGCCAAAAGACTAAACTACCCCTATTACACAAACTAGGATACACGCCCACCAAGGGCATTTTGGGAAATTGTCTTCGTAACACCATCGGACGGATGCCCGGCGACCGCACTTCACTTAGCCTCGACGCAAGCCTTGCGATCCCGACGCGTGTCCTCCGTTTCGAAGCTTCCCGGCGCCCTACGACCCCAAACCGGTCAGACCGGTTTTGGCCTGACAGCCACGCCTGGTCTTCGGCCTCGGCTTTGTGGTTCAGCTGAGTAACCTAGTGATTTTCTGGTGAACCACTGCAAACCCCGCGAACTTGATGTAGCCTCCGCCAATCACCACTCATGACTCGGCTCCCACGAAGTCCCGGCTCAACCTTGGTTTTGAGGCTCAACCAAGAAACTGTCCACCGACTTCATCTTGCTGTTCTTGCCACCATGCGACCCGCACTTGACCCCGCTGGCCACCGGGTCCCTCGAACCAAGACTACTTGTCTTCTCCACACCTGGAGGCCTACCCGGCAACGACCTTTCGCGCTTGTTCTTCACCTACACCAACACCAGTCAAGCCGCAACCTGCACCTGCAATACTTAGCCAAGAATCAGTCCATACAACATTGTCAATCACTCATCACACCAGGAAGCGACCATCCACCGGTCCTCGAACCACACATGGTCCTCAATCTCCCCCTTGATGAGTGCATTGACAACACACACATTTGGTAACCAGAGAGAAAAGGAAAGGAAAAGAAAATTAATGACTAAAAGAAACTCAAACAAGCGATCAAAAGACAAACAAAGGCAAACAGCAAGATCACTGCAAAGAGCACAAACCACCAAAGCATACAAGAGGCCCCCCTGCACATATGCATACTCCCCCTGAACATGTGCCAGCACTGGGCACAAACCGGTCAGGCCGGTTCCACCAAACCGGTCAGGCCGGTTCCAAAAATCGGTCAGACCGATTAAACTCGGCAGAAGCTCACCCCTAAAAGCCAAAAACACAAAAGAAATGCACAAGCCCCCCCTTGACTGTTGGGATATGTTCTAGGGATGCAATGCAACTTTTCTCCACCAACATTTCTCCCCCTTCTTGCCAATGCATGAATCAAGGCTCAAATTTGGAAAAGATGCAACTAGAGCTTCTCAAATAGACAAAATTCATCACAAGATGCTACACATGATCAAATGAGCAAATTAGATACTCTACAGCATCGTATAAACATCAACTACATGATCACCAAGTTTCACAACCATTGGGTAAAGCTAAGATAGAATTGAGCATTTTTTCGAAAAATCACCCTCTCATGAGCAAAGTCCTAAACATGAGCAACACATGTCAAAATGGCAAAGCCACACAAACTTCATGCTAGGACAACCATTCTAAGCATAAGACCATCATAAACACCCACAAGCACCTCATGTCATGTCAAAGCCACTGAGCCATGTGCTTACTTCTAAATATGAGACTTCTCATTGGTAAGCAACATGCAACGGTTTAGCACCCAAAAGCAAGTAAATTAAGCATATATGACATGGGAGCACATTTTCCAAGCAATTTACATTTCATTTTCAGATTTTAATTTGGTACAAGAAATGCCTTTGCGACAAAAAGGAACTTATGCCCCTCCACAAGATAAAGCATGGGGGCTAAACATTCATGATGCCGAATGAGCCTTTGGCCCCATATTCTCAAAACAAGCTATCCAAGCACAAATTAAGCATAGAAAAGCCACTAAAACATGTCATGATCATATGAAGGCATTTACTCACAAGAGAGCATACGTGTGACATTTTTCAAAAATATAGCTATCAACCATGGACATAAATCAAGATCATCAAGAGCTAAGCCACACTAAGCCATATCATACCAAACTAGCTCACAAGATCATATATAGCATATCATGGTGAACAATGTATATAGGAGAAGCTTTACCTACTCAATGCATATGATACAAAATGCATGCAACCTAAGATACAAAGATGCCTATACATCATGTTACACATGCTATGCAAGATGCAAACAATGCTCAAAGAAAAGCTATACATATGCTACAAAGGAGCTCCCACACACCCAACTCAAGAAATCAAACAAACACCATGCTCCCCCCGCAAACGAGTGAAAGTTGCTTGATCTAGGGGTTTGGTGAAAATATCGGCTAGCTAGTCATGTGTGGGTACATGGATCAAAGAGATTTTCCCTTTCTCAACGTTGTCCCTCAGGAAATGATACCTCACTTCTATGTGCTTGGTTTTGGAATGGAGCACTGGGTTCTTTGCAACACTTATGGCACTTGTGCTATCACATTGAAGTGGGACATGGGTATACTCCTCACCAAAGTCGCTCATGGTGTATGTGATCGAAAGGAGCTGAGAGCAACAACTAGCTGCGGCCACATACTCTGCCTCGGTAGTGGATTGAGCAACACTCGACTGTTTGTGGGAAGACCAAGACACTAAAGAAGAACCCAAGAACTGGCAAGTCCCAAAAGTGGACTTCCAATCCAACCGACATCCGGCAAAATCCGCGTCTGAAAATCCATGAAGAGCCAAAGAAGTAGATGCGGAGTACCAAAGGCCGAAGTCGGGAGTATGTCGCAAATACCTGAATATGCGCTTGACTGCTTGCCGATGCGAAGTCCTTGGAGACGCTTGAAAACGAGCGCACAGACATACCGAGAATTGGATGTCCGGCCTCATCGCCGTCAAGTAGAGGAGTGACCCGATCATGCTTCGGTACTCCTTCTGGTCCATGTGCTCACCTTCCTCGTCCGCATCAAGAGCTGTAGTCATACTCATAGGCATCGCCATGGCCTTGGAGTCCTCCATCTTGAACTTCCTCACAATGTCCTTGGTGTACTTGGCTTGGTGCACGAATGTTCCATCCTTCGATTGCTTGATCTGGAGCCCGAGGAAGAACTGCAACTCACCCATGATGCTCATCTCAAATTCCTTGCTCATGTCTTCTGCAAACCTTGCAACCAAAGAGTTACACGAGCCACCAAAGACAATATCATCCACGTATACCTGCACTATCAGGATCTCTCTGCCCTGCCTGAGGAGAAACAAGGTCTGATCTACCTTCCCCATATCGAAACCTCTCTCAAATAGGAACCCCCTCAACCTACCGTACCAAGCTCTAGGCGCCTGCTTCAGTCCATACAGCGCCTTCCTCAACTTGTACACCCGGTGGGGGTACTTTTCACTCTCAAACCCTGGTGGTTGCCTCACATACACTACTTCCTCCAAAGCACCGTTTAGGAAAGCACTCTTCACATCCATTTGGTACAATTTGAACCCTTTAGCCATGGAAAAGGCTAGAAGGATCCTAATCGCTTCCAAACGGGCTACGGGAGCAAAGGTCTCCTCGTAGTCGATACCCTCTTTCTGACTATACCCTTGCGCCACCAACCTCGACTTGTTTCTCACCACTTCTCCTTTCTCTCCCTCTTTATTTTTCCACACCCATTTTGTCCCAATCGGCTTACAACCCGGTGGAGGATCCACTAACTCCCAAACTTGGTTTCTCTCAACATTCTCCAACTCCTCATGCATCGAGTTAACCCAATTGTGATCAGATAGAGCATGTCCAATATCTTTGGGCTCAAAAGTAGCAACAAAAGCAGCATGAGTGAAGTGAGAATTGTTTCGAACCCTCGACTGTGTAGTACGTTCATTGATGTCGCTGATGATTCTCGAAGCTGGGTGATCCACTTGAACTCGCCGGGGAGGTTCTCGCCTTGATGCTACCTCCCCCTCAACAGTAGCTTCTCCTTGATCTGGTTTTGTCGTCGCAGGTGTGGGAGAGAGGGCTTGTTCTCGATCGTAGTCCAGGTAGTAGGTACATGCTCAGCCGCGGGCACCACACCGCATCTTCATCATCTCCATGTTCATGCTCCTCGTCCTGAAAAATCTTCTCGCCAAGTTCCTCGTCACCTGCACAATCAAAAACAAGCTAACTATGTGGTTGTGTCTCGTCGAAGGTAACCTCGCAAGTCTCCATGATTTGGTTAGTTTCAAGATTGAGCACTTGAAAGGCTCTAGAATGAGACGTGTAACCAAAGAAAATACCATCGACAGATCTAGCCTCGAACTTGTCCAACTTCTTACCTTTCTTCAGGATGAAGCATTTGCACTCAAACACGTGAAAGTGACTCACCTTGGGAGTTCTACCGTGCATCAACTCCTAGCAAGTTTTCTTCTTATGCACCCTGAGGTAAATCCTGTTCGACACATAGCACGCGGTATTCACCGCCTCAGCCCAGAACCTTCTCGGAGTCCTATGCTCATCGAGCATCGTCCGAGCCATCTCACACAAGGTTCTGTTTTTCCTTTCAACCACGCCGTTCTGGGGAGGCATATACGGACTAGAGAACTGGTGTTCAAGACCCAAGTCATGGCAAAAGATTTCAAAACGAGAGTTTCTAAATTCCGAGCCATTGTCACTGCGGATCGCTCGTATGGCATCTCCGTGCCTCTCGTTTCTCAACATCAAGACTAGATCTCGAACAAAACCAAACGTCTCCCCTTTCGCTTCCAAAAAGAAAACCCACGCATACCGAGAGTAGTTGTCCAGGACGTACCACTTCCCACCCACAGATCACACACGAGCTGGGCCAACAAGGTCCATATGCAGCAGCTCGCATGGACGCTCCGTCGTCACATCGGTGAGGGGTTGATGGGAAGAGGCTACCATCTTAGCATGCCGACACGGCGCACAAACCAACTCTTTCTCAAACCTCAGTCGTGGCAATCCTCGGACCAAATTGAGTTTACTCAAGTGAGACAAAAGGTCAAAGCTTAAGTGACCCAATTTCCTATTCCACTTCCACAACTCACTCGAAGAACCAGCCAAGAAACAACGAGCCACACCAGAAGACTGAGAGAAATCCGCTCGGAAAACTTGACCCTCGGGAACGACCATGCACACTAGGTCCCCTCGAGAATCCAAAATCCGAGAACCACCAGGCCGAAACAACACCTCAAACCCTCATCCAAAAGTTGGGACACAGAAAGCAAATTGAACCCGAGTGATTGAACAAGAGCAACACGCCTGAGAGTGACCTTCTCACTCACCTTAATCTCACCTTCTGAAAGCACACACCCTCGCCCATTGTCCCCAAAGGTGATGTATGTCTTGGACACCACCGGGACGAGACTTGAGAACCACCCCTTGTCTCTGGTCATATGCCTTGAGCAACCGGAGTCAATCAACCAAACGCTCCTCAAGTCTCCCACCTAAAATTCAAAAATGAGCATGTGAGTGAACAAACGACTCTGCACTGGGCTTAGTACCAAAAGAGTAAAACCAGTGCCGAGCCATTTGCTCCCAAGTGGGGTTAGCACAAACCAAATCATCACGCCTATCAAAGCTACCACCATGAAAGCCACCACGAGAACCACCACTAGGGAACCACCCTTGTCTCACTGGAGGAGAACGAAAACCACAAAAGGAAGACTGTGGACCGTTCCTCCTTTCCATCTCAAAGCTACGACTCCTCCCACCATCGTATTGAGTACGAGGTGGAGAACGTCTAGCAAACTGACCACCTCTAGACTCACCATGCCAAACATCTGGACCACGACCAAAGGACCTGAACCGAGCCTCATCACGAGCACGAAAACCAAACTGGTCACCCAGCTGCCTCCAAACCGGTCTGACCTGTTCTGGAATCGTATCTGACTGGTTTCTCTATACGAACAGCCCAAACTGGTCTGGCCGGTTTCCAAACCGGTCTGGCCGATTTAATTGTCCAGCAGGGTCCCTTCCACCCAAAGCACTCTTTTCTCCCCAAGCCGGAACTATGCGAACAATGGCTTTACCCCTAGGCAGTGGCATACGAGACTCAGGCACACCATGAGATGGGTTGTACCTGTCCTTGTTTGCCCACTCCTTTGCCATTCTCTCCTCTCGCTTCCTCTTGAAGCAAAACTCACCTTTGTGACCATCTCTCCCACAATAGTCATAATGAAACCGGATTGGTTTTGGTTTTGGTTTTGGTTGGGGTTGCTCACTCGGTTTCTCCTCACTTGACTTCTCACCCTTCTTCTCTCCAACCACACTCTCCTTAGGGCTCACAAACTTCACCGGTTTTTGGAAGTCATTTGTTGGGTGAGGAAATATGGGTGGATCTGGAGTTGTGTCAAGTTTGTTTCTCAGTGGGTTGGGCTTAGGAGCATAGGCATTTTTGTGGTAGGTTTTAGGTGGAGCTTGGATATCACCAATCTTCTCTCCTCCCTCACCACAACACTCTCCAATCTTATCCGACAAAGCACTTGACCATCATAGCGCTTGTATGCCTCTATCATCATCCTAAGTTGTGGTTCATGACCCGACAACCAACCCATCATTTTCCTCAACTCATCATTCTCATCCTGCAAGCGATCAACATAATGTGCAAGTTCTAGACTCTTCAAAGCATGCAATTCACAAGTAGAGCAAGAAGTGGGAATAGGCTCTTTCAACTTAGCCTTAAGCGAAACAGTGTAAGCATGCATCTCATTAATCTTTCCATGCAACACAGGGCAAGAAGTGCAAGCACCAAGCAAAGCAGGTCTAGACTTAAGCTCAGCCACTTCAAACTCTAAGAACATCTAGTTCATCACAACTAGAAGCATGCTTATCCTTAAGACTAGTAAGATCAGCTAGGTACACAGAGCAATCACAATAATCAATCTCATCAGAAACCACAGGTGAAGCCTTAAGCGAATCTATCTCAAGCTTAGCATCAAGGTTCTGGGTTTCTAGCTCAGCTACTCGGTTCCTAGCATCTTCTAGTGAGGCCCTAAGCTCTTTCCTCATCTTCTTTGCCTCTCTAAGCATGTCATCAGCATTATCAAGCAACTTGCCAAGATGCTCATTCTCCTCATGCAAGAAGGGAAGCTCGTCACGTACCTCATCCTCGGAGTTGGAGTCTGAGTCGCTCTGGTGACTCTTCTTGCTGCCGGAGCTACGAGCCATGCCGCAGAAGCCATCTCGTGTGAAACAGCTCAACCCGCTCAAGTTCTTGGATGACTTCTTGCTCTTGCGCCGATCACCTTCATCTTCGCTGCTACTCGGGCTCGAGGAAGAGTAGCTGGAGCTGGAGTCGACGTCGCTCGCTCCGACCATCGCTCGGGCCTTTCTGCCGCGGTCGTCCTTCTTCCTCGATCGTCGCTCGTCCTTGTTCTTGTGCTTGTACTTGTGATCGTGCCTCGATCTGTACTTGTTGTCCGTCCTCAACCGGTGATTGTAGTTGTCCTTGTTCTCCATCTTCTGGGGGCAGTCGGCGACGAAGTGTCCTGGCTTGCCGCACTGAAAACATGTCCTCTGTTCCTCCTTGTGTTCACCCGGTTCTCGTGCATCCTCTCAAAACGCCTAGTCAACAGCGCCAGCTCGTCCTCTCCAAGCACGTCAAACTCCTCGTCTGGCAAAGTCATCAAAGAGGACAAAGAGTACATCCTGGTGGATGGGTTAGCGTTAGACTTAGCACCTGAGCCACCGACGAGAATGAGACTATGAGAGTCAGTCTGGTTCTCGAGCTTGGCTGTCATGCCCCTATCCACCTCAGCTGACTTGAGCTTCGAGAACAGCTCGTTCACCATCAAAGTGTCATACTTCTCGCACTCAAGAATAGCCTCGACCTTTCCATCCCATACTGTACGATCCAGCGAGTGCAAGACCTTCACGGCTCTATCATGATCGTCGTATGGGAGCACGGCCACATTGGCTCTCATGTTGTTCACCACAACCGTAAATCGCTGGAACAAGGCATCAATGGACTCACCGGGGAGCTGAGTGAAGTTCTCGTACTCTCTCCGGTAAGTCGCATACATTCGAGCCTGAACCTGAGCATTCCCAGCATGAGCATCCTTCAACTGCTCCCAAATCCTACAAGCTAGGTCCTCTATCTGAACCCTATCGAATTCGGATTGACACAGAGCACGAAACAAGTAGTCGACCGCCTTGTTGTTGGCGTCGAACATGTCCCTCGATCCCGGAGCAAGGAAGTTAATCGGATGAACATAAGTTGTGTTCACCGTAACATCCCAAAGGATCTGACCCTTGCCACGGAGGAACGCAGCCATCCGTCTCTGCCACATCTGGTAGTTCTTTCCATCGAAGTGCGGAGGGCCTGATCCCCGTTCCTGGTACGCCATCTTTAGATCTTAGACTGGTTAGAGTCAATCAAGACCCGTAACCTTGCTTTGATACCACTTGAAGGACCAGAATGGTGAACCAGAGAGGGGGGAGTGAATGGGAGCCGATAAAAATTCTACTCAAGAATTCAGCCTATGAACCCAAAATCACTCGGACACCTCCGCAAACTTCTCTTGCCAAATCCACATAGCCACTAGAGTGCTACTGGACCTAGGAGCAAGATCCAACCAACAGCCACTCAAAACACGCAGCTGAAAACAACTTGAAACTGCTGCTGGCAGCCAAAACCGGTCAGGCCGGTTTCTGAAACCGGTCAGACCGACCTTCTGAGACATAGCCTCTCACAGGCAGGGGAAACTGGTCAGGCCAGTTTGGCAAACCGGTCAGGCCGGTTTTGTCCAGGAAATCCCCAAAAGACCTTAGAGACTAAACCTAGCCAAGACTGCCTCAAGAACCCTTCAACCTTTGAACAAGAAAAGCCATAGCATGAAAGAAGCTCTCCTGTCCAAAAACCCTCACGACAACCCACTGGGGAACCGGTCAGACCGGTTTGGGAAACTGGTCAGGCCGGTTTGGGAAACTGGTCAGGCCGGTTTAGCCTGGGCAGTCAGGAAGAACACAGCCCACGGTAAAAACTCAACCTTCACCTCGATCGATCTCCTGATTCGTTCCATGGATTCAAGTGAGACTTTGGGGATAGTTGGGGTACCTCGTGGGCTACCTTTGGCTAGAAGCTCGGTCCCCAAAACCTACTCAATCAAGAGGAATCGGAACTCAACCCTCAAGAACACCTTCCCATGAACTCCGCCGAAAACCACCAAATCGAAGCCGTTTCGGAGGGTTTGTTGGAGCAAGATCACCAAACAAAGAGGCACAAGGTCCTCATATGCGACATCCAACAAGAATCCCTCAAAGAAACACTCCCAAAACCTCTCCACAGAAAATCCAAGAAAAGGCTCCGAAAATCACCAAAAGGGGAAAACGGGAAGAACACAATCAAGCCTTGAGGAACCACGCCGAATCATACATACCATGAAGGTTCATACAAGGTCTAGCTTCCGCCCGATCATCCTTCCCTCTCACAAGATCTCACCATGAAGCTCTCAAGCTAGTCCTAGAAATTCCAAAGGAAAAAAATGGAAAAGCAAAATAGCAAAATAAAATAAGCTAGGGTTACAAGAGATGGCTGCCATCCTCTCACCACTTGGGTTATATGGAGGCTAGTGTTGACGGTGAATTTCCGTCAACCTAGCCATGAGTTTACCTTCGGTGTTGGTATTGATTTGATATCCTAACTAACGATCCTAACCCTCATGATATGTCATGTTCGCACTCGCATGTGGTATTTGGAGTTTATTATTTACGCAGGGTTTTAGCGCTAAAAGGGAGACTTCCCGGGAAAATTCATGAAGCACTTTGTGAGAAGATCATTTAGCCTGGCACAAGTCAAGACACGAAGTGAACATGACTCCAAGTGGCCCAAGGACCGAAGCGTGAAGCCGTGAAACTCCGAGGACCTAGACGGAAAAGGCTGAAGCTTGCGCGACAAGGAGCCCTATCCAAACCGCGGAGAAACTGACGCCAAGGGCCCACATGCAGGAAGTAGAAAATTCCAGAAGACATGAGAAGCAACCGGGAGGAAGCCGGGGCCGAACTGGGCCGAAACGGGCCCAGGACGGTCGGCCCAGGCTGGCCGGCCCAGCCCATTCCGGCCCGGTTCGGCACCCCCTTTGACCTAGACGCCATTCGGACTTTTTATAGCCCCCTCACCAAGAGCCACGCATCAATTCATTCATCATCCGCCGTCAAGGAGCAGAGAAGCTTGAGGGACACCACTCGGAGAGGAGGGTCATGCTAGTTGTCTAGGGTTTCCCTAGCCGACGTGGGAACCTTGCATGGAAGACCACGTCGGAGCTCCGGAGCAAGGATCAAGATCGAGGTAGGATCCCGGTGGTGATCTTGTTCATGTAATCATTCATGGTGAAGTTTTTATAGTGAATCCAATTTCTAGCCATCAATTGTCTTCTCGATGATTTTGTTCTCCCTTGGTTTTGCTTCTTCCCCAATCTATACTTAAGATAGATTGCATAGGGCGCTCTTGTAGCCGCGGTGGCTAGAGGTGCATACCGGACCGACCAAGTGTTTTCAACTTGTTCTTCTCGAACTCGCCCTAGGCTAACCCACACGAATAGGAGTGCGTTGTGACAGAACGGTGGCTCCAAAAGGCGGGCGTCTTCGGAATCGGATCGGAGGCCACGGTTTAAAGATGCTTTTAATGAGATTCGCTTTTCTATCTTCATCTATCTTGTTTGGAGCTACAACATAGGCATGATCTAGACTCTCTATATCGGTTATCTCTTTGCTTTCTCTTGCTACCTCTTTAGTAGATTAGATTAGATTAGATGTGTTTTCTTGATGATCTCTTATATTAGATGCAACTTGGTTCTTCAAGAGAAAGAGTTTCCTTGCTTTACTAGATTGAATCCTTGCGTTGCACATTATTCCACGGATTCGATACCTTGGGTTCTCACACTTAAGGGAAGAAGGGTCCCTTGACTACGACGGGGGATTTGTCCGCTTGCAAATCCAAATGAACTTTGATACGACAATCAACGGTCAACAAGCCCCTTTTTCTGGCGCCGTTGCCAGGGAACAAGCAATCAAGATCCAATCTAGTATCGCTTCTTGTGAATATTTTTCAGTTTTTCTTTTGATTCTTCTTTTGCATCTCTTAACTTTGATCATCCTCAAATAGAAAAAAAAAATCAATCTAATCTAGTTTTTGATTGACCCTAATTTTTTCTTTTTAGATTTTTGTTTATTGCTAACCCTAACCGGAGATGGATGGCTTCCTCTCCAAGAAACCCAAACTTTCTTTTATGGATGATCCAAGAAAATTTTACAGGCAAAGGAGACGTGCAACACAAGCTAAAGGATTGGAAACCCCAGATCCAAAAGCCGAGGCCAAAGGATCGCCGGAATCTCCGAAGGAATCACCACCTCCAAGTCCGAAGAGAGATCAACATCAACCACCACCGATGGGAGAACAATCGCAACCAGAGCGCAAGATCGAGCTATGCACCCCGGACATCGTTGATCTACCTATCATAAACCTTCAAGACGCCGGAAGGCCGTTCAAGATAAAGGTCTCAACTATCCGCATGGTGCAACACTCGCCTTTCACCGGTAAAGAGGATCCAAACCTTCACCTCCAAGCATTTATTCAACTATGTCAAACTTTCGATGAGGATGGGGTGACTCAAGATCAAATGAGGGCAAGGCTTTTTCCGTTCTCACTACTTGGGAAAGCTTTGCGTTGGTTCCACACTCTACCGGCGGAGTCGAAGCAAGATTGGGAAGTGTTGATGAGGAACTTCATGAAGGAATATTATTCACCGGCCAAGACTCAGAGTTTGCGCAACAAGATTGATACGTTTGTTCAATTTCCCACAGAGATGATCGAAGAAGCTTCGGAGCATTTCAATGAATACATGCGAGCCGAATTCCTTGAGTGGCATATCGATTTACTTAAGAGGAGGATGGAGAAGATGGAGATAGAGAGAGAATCTCAAGACCTAAAGGCTGCCGAGGCAAGATCCACATGTGAGGAGTGTGAGGAGTATGGCCATGTCCAAGGTAAATCCCGATTTAATGCAAGTTCGTCCATTCAAGATTTGGTTCCTCTTTGTACACAATTGAAGGACTTCATGGACAAGCAAGCTAAGATCAACAAGGATGCCGTCACTAAGTTCGAGGCTATGGAGAAAATATTGGAGGATATAGATGGCAAGGTGACGGAGGTCGGAAGCTCTGTCCATCAAGTGTTCAACATGATGAAGATGCTAGAGACGCAAGTGGGACAACTTGCCGGGCACCCTATGGGTAACAAAGGAGGATTGCCGGGACAACCCCAAGGTCCCAAGATGGCGATGGCTATTCAAACTCATTCGGGAGAGATGGAGGTCACTATCGAAGACCCGGAATTTGAGACGCCAAGCCAAGACATGAAGATGCCTCCATGCTACTTCCGAGACATGCTTGCCAACAAGCACGAGATGACAATATGCGACATTGGAGCAAGTGTGGGAGTTGGGAGACAACTCTATTCGCTATCTCGTGGGAATCGCCGGAGATGCACCCGTAAAAGTTGGAGAGATAAAGATCGACATCTACGGCGAGAGAAGCGTATTCAAGTTTCAACCACGTTTCGAGGTATGCAACACGTTCAATGTTAAATATGTTCCACCTCATCGTCACTTTATCAAGGAAGAGCCAAAGAAGAAGGAAGAGCCGGAGAAGAAGGAAATAAAGATCAAGGAAGTTGTTGCATCCGTCAAGACCAAAGGACAAAGCCAGCCTGTGAAGACCAAAAAAATGACTAAGCCGAAGAATAAGCCCGTACCCAAGATGGTGCGGAAGTGGGTACCCAAGATTGCAATGCCCACAAAGAGCGTTGATCCGAAGTGAAGAAGAGAAGAAGTCTAGCTATGGACTATAAACGAAGCGCTTTGCGGGAGGCAACCCGTCGTCAAGAATAAGCTATCGGGAGGACAACCGGATCAAGAATAAAAGCTACCGGGAGGGCAACCCGAAAAATTTCCAAATTCCAAGTAAGTTGGTCATAGAATTTGCTACGCAAGACATTTTATTAACACTTAAGTGGTTGAACAAGTTTTTAGAGAACCTTTTATTTGCTCGGTCATTATATTTGTATTTGTCTATCTTAAAACCAATGACATGAGCCATCTAATGATTTATTTGCCTCTTTTCGAGAAACTAGAACCAAAAATTCAGATCCTATTTGAGCCTTCCATCCTCTCCATGATGGTAGGTTCAATTTTGTTTTGCATGTTAAAAACACACGAGTAGAGCCTCGCTATGTTCCTTAATGTTTTAAATCTTTTGACGCATGCTAGGACTCGCGTGAACCTAAGGAATTCGACTTTTGGTTTCATCTAACTTAACATCTACCGGTTTCTCTAGGGCTAGAGTTTTTCCAAGACCCTTTGTTTTTATTTATTCAAAATCTCTCTCTCATGTTTGGCCAAATTTTAGAACCTAAACCCATAACCCCACGGTCAAGCCGGAGGAGCTCGCTATCAACTAATGAAAGCAAACGATCCCGGTGCAACCAAAATAAAGGTAGTCGAAAACTTTTCGACTTACAAATTATTTTTGATGTTTAAAAACTCCTCTAATAATATATTTGGACTCATTGCTAGCTCTAAGTTATTCTTTAATTTATGAAATTTAGAGGAGTAATAAGCATCTAAACATGATCAAGGCAAGGTTTTGAGGTTTATTTAACACCTTGTGCTCGATGATGCATCACGGGAAGGCTTTATCATCAAAACATCTTGGGCACATGTAAAGGACAAGCATGGGGGAGGGCAACATAACTTTGTGTTTGCAGGAAATAAGTGAAAGCACATGAACCATGGAAGACAAGAAGTGACACAAAGTTAAGGAGGGAGGCATTGATCTCATCATTCAAAACAAAGTAGTGGCCGAGGGAGTTTGGCCGATGGATTCTTGTGGAGCATGAGGACACAAGGACATAATGCAACAAGGAGCAAGTGGGAGAAGAGCCGAGGCAAACGGGGTAGCAGGGACCCCAGGCCGGCCGGCCTGGTCCGGTCGGCCTGGCCCCTTTACTTGGCCCCCGACGTCCGTCTTCCTCCGGTAAGCCTCTCATTCATTTGCAAGTTCATGCTCCCAAGTACATAATCCAGAGACCTCACGAACCACTAAGAAAAAAATTCGTGCCTTACTTCCTTCTCTAAAAAAATCCCCGAACATTCGTTAAAATTCTTTCCCTTCCATATACTTTCTTTGTGCATTTTTCTTCCAGCAAGAAACCCCCGGGAGAGTTGTTTGTGAATTTGTGCAGCAAGGCATGATGAAAAAGGCCATGAACATCGTCCCCGGAAGAAGGATATCATCATCATCGGAGGTGCCATCTAGCTCTTCATGGAGGCACTCTATTTTCGAGTCCCCGCGAAGCATGGACGAGGACATGGCACCGTCGAGGAGAGACGCGTTGCTCCTTGGAGGTATGAGGAGTACACGAAGCTTGTCCATGTGGGACAAATAACAAGGGCACACGGAGGAGCCGCACGTTCAACCTCGACACTCAACTCATTCATCCACTCCACCACCACATACTCCGAGGCACTACAAGCAAGTTTTAATCATAAAGACGAAGGATCAACCATTGGAGGAAGAGTGAAGGAAGGAAGAAGAAATAATGCTTCAAATTCGGTTTGATTTTTCCTTCTCCTTTTCGTTATTTTTCAGTTTGTGTGCAAATTTGTGTTTGCGAGCATTTTCTATTTTATTTTCAGCATGTGTGTGGTAGTAGTAGTTTTTGTTTTCCATCACCATGAATAAATTTCACCATTGTTTTATGATAATTAATATGGATGGAAAATTGTGCCAAGTTGATATATGATGACCGTTGCCTATTTGCTTATCTTTGTACTTGTTTTATGCATGATTAAGCTAATGCTCTCTTTAATGCGAATCTGAAATTAATTTAAATGCTAGCTTAATCCTTTGCGGAGGTTATGATAAAGATAAGACCCATAGTTTTCTTTTCATGCTCTCAATTTTGGATGGGTTGAAGATGATTTAATTTTGTTCTTAAAAGTAATGCTAACCTTGTCATTAATACCTCTTGCATATTGCTCTACCTATCCAAAGCCATATATATATTTGAGTGCAAAAACTTAGTATACAAGATTTATCTTTGGGTGAGTTAATTCAGGGCTTGATTTCTCTGGCCCGAGATTAAGAAGCTGGTCATTCCATTTTTGCGTATCTATCTTTTTGCTAGCCTTTCTATCCGTGCATTGTGTATCCCCACATCAGAGATTTCACAAACCTTGCCGAATATCCACCCAAAAAACCTAATACATCTTTTTGTGTTTACCTCCTTGACCACAACCCAACATTTGAGTATGGATGAACACTTCAAGGAAGATCATAAGAATGAAGGTGCCAAGGATTAAAGTATAATTTTGGGAGACCTCCAAGATGACATAAGGTTGCGTGAAGGATCCCTAGAAGATTTCAAGTGTTTCTTTCTAGGAAAACATAGAACTTTTAGTACCTACCTTGGCACAAAAATTTTCCACCTCTTTGTCCGAGGACGTGCAATCGTCTAAGCATGGGGGGGAGTTGCCAAGGAGGTAGGTACAATGTAATCTAGAGTTCAAGGGGAGTATAAAAAAAGAAGAAGAAAAAAAATAGGGAAAAAGAAAAAATATATGAAAGAAAGAAAGAAAAAAAGAGAGAAGAAAAAAATGTGTGTAAAAAGAAAGAGCAAAAAATATATATATATAATAAAGCTCCCCGGCTCTCTATATGCATTAGAAGTTTCAAGATCAAGACCCATACTCATCTTTCCAACCATGTGCAATCCGATAACGAGGACTTTGTTTGTGCCTCGGGATCACTCTTTGCGATTTGCACATGTCCACATATCTCAAAAAGTGTGTGTTCATCTCTCTCCCCTCCTTGTAACATTATTTTTCCAATGACCTTTTTGATGAGTCTCAGTAAGACCATGAGAAGCTTGTCTTGTTTTGATAATATCTCAATAATAATATCTTGCTAGGACTAAACTTTTCCCAAAAGCTCTTTATAAAGCCTACCACTTATATATATTTTTGAGAGGGGAAAGGAGTAGAATAAATAGGCTTTGAGAGACAAGATGAGATGAGAGTTCATGAGCAAATGTGCAAGGTGGTTTAAATTTTTGAACTTGGTTTAGCTCTTTTATTCATCTTGCTCAACATTTCAAAATTTCTGAGATTCATTTGAAATTTGGGAGCATGTTTAATTACTTGTGGGAAGAGCTTAATTGATATCCACCCTCCGTAGGGATGAAGGCTAGTACACTATGGAACTTTAACAAATATAAATTTAGAGAGCATTATGTTTTCTCGTGTATGATCAAGTGCAGGGTTCAAACAAGGAAAGGCAACACTGATATCCATCGAAGGCTTACTTGAGGACCATGTGTGGTTCGAGGACCGGTGGATGGTCGCTTCCTGGGGTGATGAGTGATTGACAACGTTGTGTGGACTGATTCTTGGCTAAGTATTGCAGGTGCAGGTTGCGGCTTGACTGGTGTTGGTGTAGGTGAAGAACAAGCACGAAAGGTCGTCGCCGGTGAGGCCTCCAGGTGTGGAGAAGACAAGTAGGCTTGGTTCGAGGGACCCGGTGGCCAGCGGGATCAAGTGCGGGCCGCATGGTGGCAAGAACAGCAAGATGAACTCGGTGGACGATTTCTTGGTCGAGCCTCAAAACCAAGATCGAGCCAGGACTTCGTGAGAGCCGAGTCATGAGTGGTGATTGGCAGAGGCTACATCAAGTTCGCGGGGTTTGCGGTGGTTCACCAGAAAACCACCGGGTTACTCGGCTGTGCCACAAAGCCGAGGCCGAAGACCGGGCGTGGCTGTCAAGCCAAAACCGGCCTGACCGGTTTGGGAAACCGGTCTGACCGGTTTGGGGTCGCAGGGCGCCGGAAGCTTCGAAGCGGAGGACACGCATCGGGATCGCAAGGCTTGCGTCAAGGCTAAGCGAAGTGTGGTCGCCGGGCATCCGTTCGATGGTGCTATGAAGATAATTTCCCAAAGTGCCCTTGGTGAGCGTGTATCCTAGTTTAGGCTTTAGGGGTATTTTAGTCTTTCGGCTTGCCTCTATATAACCCAAGTGGTGAGAGGATGGCAGCCATCTCTTGGAACCCTAGCTCATTTTTCCCTTTGCTATTTTCCTTCCTATTTTCCTTAGGATTTCTAGGACTAGCTTGAGAGCTTCATGGAGAGATCCTGTGAGAGGGAAGGATGATCGGGCGGAAGCTAGACCTTGTATGAACCTTCATGGTATGTATAGATGAATCGGCGTGGTTCCTCAAGGCTTGTTTGTGTTCTTCCCATTTTTCCTTTTTGGTGATTTTCGGGGCCTTTTCTTGGAAATTCCGTGGGGAAGTTTTGGGGGCGTTTCTTTGAGGGATTCTTGTTGGATGTCACGTATGAGGACCTTGTGCCTCTTTGCTTGGTGATCTTGCTCCAACAAACCCTCCGAAACGGCTTCAATTTGGTGGTTTTCGGTGGATTCCATGGGAAGGTGTTCTTGAGGGTTGACTTCCGATTCCTCTTGATTGAGTAGGTTTTGGGGACCGGGCTTTTAGCCAAAGGTAGTCCACGAGGTACCCCAGCTATCCCCAAAGTCTCACTTGAATCTGTGGAATGAACCGGGAGATCGGTTGAGGTGAAGGTTTGGTTTTTCCCGCGGGCTGAGTTCTTCCCGACTGTCCAGGCAAAACCGGCCTGACCGGTTTCCCAAACCGGTCTGACCGGTTTAGCCTCAGTGGGCTGTCGTGAAGGTTTTTGAGCAGGAGAGTCGTGTTCGTGCTATGACTTTTCTTGTTCAAAGGTGGAGAGGTTCTTGAGGTGTTTTGGGGTAGTTTTGGCCTCGAAGGTCTTTTGGGGATTTCCTGGACAAAACCGGCCTGACCGGTTTCCCCTGCCTGCGAGAGGCTAAGTCCCAGAGAATCGGTCTGACCGGTTTCAGAAACCGGCCTGACCGGTTTTGGTTGCCAGCAGCAGTTTCGTGTTGTTTTTCGTTGCGTGTTGTGTGTTGCTGTTGGTAGGATCTTGCTCCTAGGTTCAGTAGCACTCCAGTGGCTACGTGGACTTGGCAAGAGAAGCTTGCGGAGGTGTCCGAGTGAAATTGGGTTCATAGGCCGAATTCTTGAGTAGAATTTTTATCGGCTCCCATTCACTCCCCCCTCTCTGGTTCGCCGTTCCGGTCCTTCAAGTGGTATCAAAGCCGGTTACGGGTCTTGATTGACTCTAACCAATCTAAGATCCAAAGATGGCGTACCAGGAACGGGGATCGGGTCCTCCGCACTTCGATGGAAAGAACTACCAGATGTGGCAGAGACGGATGGCTGCGTTCCTCCGTGGTAAGGGACAGATCCTTTGGGATGTCACGGTGAACACAGCTTATGTTCATCCAATGAACTTCCTAACTCCTGGATCGAGAGACATGTTCGACGCCAACAACAAGGCGGTCGACTACTTGTTTCGTGCTCTGTGTTAAACCGAATTCGATAGGGTGCATACAGAGGACCTAGCATGTAGGATTTGGTTGGAGCAGAAGAATGCTCATGCTGGGAATGCTGAGGTTCAGGCACGGTTGTATGCGACTTACTGGAGACAGTACGAGAACTTCACTCATCTCCCCGGCGAGTCTATTGATGCCTTGTTCCAGCGGTTCACGGTGGTTGTGAACAACATGAGGGCCAAATATCGACGTCCTCCTGTACGATGACCATGATAGGGCTGTGAAGCTCTTACACGCGCTGGATCATACCGTGTGGGATGGAAAGGTCGAGGCCATTCTTGAGTCGAGAAGTAAACCACTCTGACAGTGAACGACCTATTTTCTAAGCTGAAGTCTGCTGAGGTTGATCGGGGTTTGACAGCCTGTCTCGAGAGCCCGACTGATTCCCATAGTCTTGCTCTCGTCGGTGGCAAAGGTGCTAAGTCTAACGCTAACACATCTTCCAGGATGTACTCTTTGTCTTTTTGATGACTTTGCCAGACGAGGAGTTTGACGTGCTTGGAGAGGATGAGCTGGCGTTGCTGACCAAGCGGTTCGAGAGGCTGCACGAGAACCGGGTGAACACGAGGAGGATAGCACAGATGTGCTTTCAGTGCGGCAAGTCGGGACACTTCGTCACTGACTGTCCGGATAAGATGGAGAGCAAGGACGGCTACAAGCACCAATCGAGCAAGGACGGCAAGTACCGATCGAGGCGCGATCACAAGCACAAGACACAAGCACAAGGACGAGCGACGGTCGAGGAAGAAGGACGGCCGTGGCAGGAAGGCCCGAGCGATGGTCGGAGCGAGCGACGTCGACTCCAGCTCCGCCTACTCTTCCTCGAGCTCGAGTAGCAGTGAAGACGAAGGTGATCGGCGCAAGAACAAGAAGTCATCCAAGAACTTGAGCGGGCTGAGCTGCTTCGCACGAGATGGCTTCTGCGGCATGGCTCGTAGCTCCGGCAGCAAGAAGAGTCACCAGAGCGACTCGGACTCCGACTCCGACGATGAGGTACGTGACGAGCTTCCCTTCTTGCGTGAGGAGAACGAGCATCTTGGCAAGTTGCTTGATAATCGTGATGACATGCTTAGAGAGGCCAAGAAGATGAGGAAAGAACTTAGGGCCTCACTAGAAGATGCTAGGAACCGTGTGGCTGAGCTAGAAACCCAGAACTTAGATGCTAAGCTTGAGATTGATTCGCTTAAGGCTTCACCGGTGGTTTCTGATGAGGTTGATTGTTGTGATTGCTCTGTGTACCTAGCTGATCTTACTGCCCTTAAGGATAAGCATGCTTCTACTTGTGATGAACTAGATGTGCTTAGGGTTGAAGTGGCTGAGCTTAAGTCTAGACCTGCTTTGCTAGGTGCTTGGACTTCTTGCCCTATTTTACATGGAAAGATTGATGAGATGCATGCTTATACTATTTCGCTTGAGGCTAAGTTGAAAGAACCTGCTCCCACTTCTTGCTCTACTTGTGAAGTGCATGCTTTGAAAAATCTGGAACTTGCACATTATGTGGATCGCTTGCAGGATGAGAATGATGAGTTGAGAAAAATGATGGGTTGGTTGTCGGGTCATGAACCGCAGCTTAGGATGATGATTGAGGCATACAAGCGCTATGATGGGCAAGCGCTTGGCTCAGAGAAAGTTGGAGAGTCTAGTGGTGAGGGAGGAGAGAAGATTGGTGATATCCAAGCTCCACCAAAAACCTTCCACAAAAATGCCTATGCTCCTAAGCCCAACCCACTGAGAAACAAACTTGACACAACCCCAGATCCTCCCATATTCCCTCACTCCACAAATGATTTCCAGAAACCTATCAAGTTCAAGAGTAACTTGGGGAATGCGTTCTTTGGGAAAGAGAGTGTGAAGTCTAGTGAGGAGAAGGTTGAGAAGTCAAGTGAGGAGAAACCGAGTGAGAGACCCCAACCAAAACCAAAGCCAAAACCAATCTGGTTTCATTGTGACTATTGTGGAAGAGATGGTCACAAAGGGGAGTTTTGCTTCAAGAGGAAGCGAGAGGAGAGAATGGCTAAGGAGTGGGCAAACAAGGACAGGTACAACCCACCTCATGGTGTGCCTGAGTCTCGTATGCCACTGCCTAGGGGTAAGGCCATTGTGCGCACTGTTCCAGCTTGGGGAGAAAAGAGTGCTTTGGGTGGAAGGGACCTTGCTGGAGGGATTAAATCGGCCAGACCGGTTTGGAAACCGGTCAGACCGATTTGGAAACCGGTCAGACCGATTTGGGTTGCTCGCATAGCAGGGTGACCAGTTTGGTTTTCATGCTCAGGATGAGGCTCGGTTCAGGTCCTTTGATCGTGGTCCAGATGTTTGGCATGGAGAGTCTAGTGGTGGTCAGTTTGCTAGACGTTCTCCACCTCGTGCTCAATACGATGGTGGGAGGAGTCGTAGCTTTGAGATGGAGAGGAGGAACGGTCCACGGTCTTCCTTTCGTGGTTTTCGTTCTCCTCCAGCGAGACAAGGGTGGTTCCCTAGTGGTGGTTCTCGTGGTGGTTTTCGTGGTGGTAGCTTTGATAGGCGTGATGATTTGGTTTGTGCTAACCCCACTTTGGAGCAAATGGCTCGGCACTGGTTTTACTCTTTTGGTACTAACCCCAGTGTAGAGTCGTTTGTTCACTCACGTTCTCGTTTTTGAATTTCCGGTGGGAGACTTGAGGAACGTTTGGTTGATTGACTCCGGTTGCTCGAGGCATATGACCGGAGACAAAGGGTGGTTCTCAAGTCTCGTCCCAGTGGTGTCCAAGACATACATCACCTTTGGGGACAATGGGCGAGGGTGTGTGCTTTCAGAAGGTGAGATTAAGGTAAGTGACAAGGTCACTCTCAGGCGTGTCACTCTTGTTCAATCGCTCGGGTTCAATTTGCTTTCCGTGTCCCAGCTTTTGGATGAGGGCTTTGAGGTGTTGTTTCGGCCTGGTGGTTCTCGGATTTTGGATTCTCGAGGCGACCTTGTGTGCATGGTCGTTCCCGAGGGTCAAGTGTTTCGAGCTGATTTTTCTCAGTCTTCTGGTGTGGAGCGTTGTTTCTTGGCTGGTTCTTCGAGTGAGTTGTGGAAGTGGCATAGGAAGTTGGGTCACTTAAGCTTTGACCTTTTGTCTCGCTTGAGTAAACTCAATTTGGTCCGAGGATTGCCACAGCTGAGGTTTGAGAAAGAGTTGGTTTGTGCGCCGTGTCGGCATGCTAAGATGGTAGCCTCTTCCCATCCACCCCTCACCGATGTGATGACGGAATGTCCATGCGAGCTGCTCCATATGGACCTTGTTGGCCCAGCTCGTGTGCGATCTGTGGGTGGGAAGTGGTATGTCCTGGTTGTGGTGGACGACTACTCTCGGTATGCGTGGGTTTTCTTTCTTGAGGAGACACTACGTGAAAACCTCAAATAGGTCACGCAGCATTTGTAACGGGCCCTTAACGCCCGTTACATCCACCCACATCTGTAACGGTTGTTGTTTGGCGCCCGTTACCCATAAGCGCGCCAGGCCGACCCCGGGGTTGGCCTCCACAACGCCCGTTACCAATGTGGACTTCTAGTAACGGGCTTCTTAAACGCCCGTTACATGAATTCTTTGTAACGGACGTTAAATGGAGCCCGTTACAAATGTTAAACCTATCGGTAACGGGCTTGTAAAGTCCATTACCGATCAATGGCCTATCAGTAACGGGCTGTTTAAGTCCGTTACTGATCACTGCCGTATTGGTAACGGGCTATAAAGTCCGTTACCGATAATTTCGTACTGGAGACGCATGCTTGTTAGGATGCGTCTCCTTTGCTGGCGACCCAATTGGATACGCTCATGTCTTAGGACTCGTCTCCTTTGATTGCCACCCAGGGTCGCCTTTTTTCTCACATCAGAGACGCACGTTGTTATTGCTCGTCCTCTGTCTTCTCCTTCCGACACCACTCGCTCTCTCTCCGCAGAAGGCCACTCCCGTTCCGACAACAACACTCGCTCTCTCTCCTCAGAAGGTCACTCGCTCGATCTGTGTGCTCAGATGTCCCCGCTGGCCTGTCCCGTTCGCCGCCGCCAGCTGCGCGCGCTCTGAGAATCACGCTTAATTTCTCTCCTCAGAAAGCCGGCGCTGCAGCAGGCCGACCGGCCGCGTGCGCGACGGCGAAAGGGGCCAGCGGACGTCCACCGGGCCGTCCTCCGCGCTGTCGCCGCGGCCGCGACGACGCCGCCTCCGATCCTCCTCCTCGGCCGCGCTCGCCTCGTAGAAAGTCCTCGTCAAGGTGGAAATTAATTGCCCCCTTTTATTGAAATTCTTCAGCTGTCCTAATCCTCTTGTGTTATCGGTTTTTTTGTGTGAGGAATTATGCTCATTTGGTGTATGGAATGCAGATGGCGTCTGCTGCTCGGGCTTGGATGTACAGACAGCCCCAAGAAGATTGGGAGAATTTCTTAAGCGGGGTCAATGGTTTTCTAAATCAAGCAGAGGCGGATATGAGAAACCGTGGTGTTCAGGCAATGCTTTGCCCCTGTATAGATTGTCTCAACCAGAAGAAATTCGCACAACGGGAAATCATTTTTCATCATTTGGTCACACGTGGTTTCACAAAAAATTACACGTGTTGGAATAAACATGGTGAGGAAGGCCTTAATGAACTCGAAGCAGGCTGCCTAAATGAAGGTGAAGTGCGACACCATGCTACCGACCATGATAAAGACCTTGATGACAGTGGAGTTTTTGAGGAAAATGAACCATTATTCCCACCAAATGTGTTGAGGCCTGAGGATATCACTGATCAAGAAGTTAGGGGCTTCGATGATGGTGAGGTGTTGCAATGTGTGCACAATGTTGATCAAATGTTGCGGGATGTTGAGTTTCAACGAGTGTACACACCTTCTGAATTAGTTAGGCTGAAGCAATTCATTGAAGATTCAAAGAAACCCCTCTATCCTGATTGCCAGAAGTACTCTCACCTTTCTGGTGATCTAAAACTTCTGCAGCTTAAGGCAGATCATGGTTGGAGCAACAAAAGTTTCAAACATCTATTGGATGTGCTTAGAGACATGCTACCTGAAGGAAACCAAATAGCAGAGTCTGTCTATGAGGCGAAGAAGATAATCTGTCCTCTGGGAATAGAGGTTGAAAAAATCCGTGCATGCAAGAACAGTTGTGTATTGTTCCGTGGAGATTATGCAGACCTTGACAAGTGCCCCAAGTGTGGCTATGATCGGTACAAGAGGAAAAAGGATGGTGGAGATGATAATAATGCTGATGACGAGAACGAGCCCGGCGAGATCGGAGGCAAGAAGAAGAAGGCTAACAGAGGGGCTCCTGTGAGGGTGGCATGGTATTTTTGCATCATTCCTCGGCTGAGAAGATGGTTCGCAACACAAAAGGAGGCCGAACTCTTGCGTTGGCATGACAAAGGCCGAAAGGAGCTTAAGAAAGATGGCAAGTTTAGGCACCTCACAGATGCAGCACAATGGGGTAACATTATTAACCACTTTCCGTGGTTTGACAAAGACTCAAGGAGCATACGGTTTGCTATGAGCACAGATGGCGTGAACCCATTCGGTAACCAGAGCTCAACACATAGCACCTAGCCTGTCGTGCTGTCGTTGTACAACCTTCCACCCTGGCTATGCAAGAAACAGAAATATATGATGCTGACAATATTGGTCTCCGGGCCAAAGCAACCTGGCGACCGTATTGATGTCTACTTGAGGCCACTAGTTGATGACTTGAAGATATTGTGGAAGCCTGGTGTGCCGGAGGTTTGGGATGAGTACAAGCGTGAGGAGTTCACAATGCATGCCATGTTGTTCACCACCATCAACGACAACCCGGCTCATCGCAACCTCTCTGGCCAGAGTAAAAGGAAAGGTGCAGCTTGCCCACACTGCTTGGAAGATACTTGCGCAGTATGGCTAAGACATTCAAAGAAATACGTATTTATGGGGCACTGTCGTTTCCTCGGCAAGAAACATCCATACCGGGCCATGGATTGTCAGTTTAATGGGGAAAAGGAGAATCGAGAGGCGTCGTTGCATGTGACTGGAGATCTGGTCCACTTGAAAGTCAAGGACATCAAAACTATCGAGGAGTTACCCAAACTGACTGAAAAAACCCTTGGCAAAAGAAAGAAACGAGATGGTGAAGAAAAAGAAGAAGGAATGTGGAACAAGAAATCAATTCTATGGGAGCTAGAGTATTGGCTGATGTTGGATGTGCGTCATTCGATTGACAACATGCACGTCAAGAAGAATGTGTGTGAAGCTACTTGTGGAACATTGCTACAATAGAAGTCCAAAGGAAAAGATCATAAAAATGCAAGGGAGGATCTTAAAGAACTGGGCATTAGGCCGGAGCTCTATGCAGAGGAAACAGAGACGGGGACGAAACTTCCCATTGCTGCAACCACCTTGTCAAAGGCAGAGAGAAAAGAATTCTGTCAGTTTTTGCATGATTTGAAAGTACCTTCAGGCTACTCTTCAAACTTCAAGAGGCTAGTGTCGGTGAAGGACATGAAAATGAATTTCAACTTGATGAAATCTCATGATTGCCATGTGTTGATGACAGCTCTTCTTCCTGTTGCACTTAGAGGTATCAAGACAGAACTGGTTCGCGACGCGGTCACGAGCTTGTGTTTATTCTTCAATGCAATAGAATAGAAGGTGATTGATGAGAAAAAACTATTCGACTTAGAGAGGAGGCATTTCGAGACCCTATGCCTGCTTGAAGCTACCTTCCCACCATCATTCTTTGATCACATGCTGCATCTAACAGCACACCTCGCGAGGGAAATCTGGTTCCTTGGCCCATCTTACCTTCATCAGATGTTTCCATATGAGAGGTTCTATGGATTCCTGAAATCATTGGTACATAACCGGTTATTTCCGGAGGGAGCCATTGTTCATGGCTACGAGACCATCGAAGCAGTGGAGTGGGCCATGGGTTATATGGACCCACAAAACCGAATTGGTGTGCCTCGCTCACGGCATGAAGGTAGGCTTTCAAGTGTTGGGACCATGGGGAAAAAGTCAGTTACTCCGGAACCAGATGCCTTCCAAAAGGCTCATTTCACCGTGATACAACAGCTGCACCTAATTACACCGTTTGCCAATGAGCACAAACGACAACTACGTGAAGACAACCCTGACCGTGGTAGGGCTTGGCTTGCAAAGATGCACATGCAAGGTTTCAGCAGGTGGCTCCGAGATTATGTCGAGACATGCAGCAATAATGCTGTAATTACCGACGAGATAAGGAATCTAGCAGCGGGGCCATTGTTCACTGTTACAAGATACCAAGCAATGGATATCAATGGATACACGTTCTACACCATGGCCCAGGATAAAAAGAGCGTCTATCAAAATAGTGGTGTGCGTGTACGGGCCGTCGTCGACGACAGTCATGATGATGATGACACGGAGGAGACAGACACATACTATGGTCAAATAGAGGAGATATGGGAGCTTGATTATGTAGGATTGAAGGTAGCCTTGTTTCGGTGTAGATGGGTCACCAATGGGAAGAGAGCTGTGAGCAAGGACAAATATGGTTATGTTAGTGTTGATCTCCGAGTCTTTGGTTACAAAAATGAACCATTTGTCTTCGCCAACGATGTTGAGCAAGTGTTCTATGTACCTGACCTTGCAAAGAAGAACTGGTCTGTGGTTATGCCTGGAAAAAAAAGGATTGTTGGGGTTGAAAATGTTGTTGAGGAGGAGGAATACAACCAGTTTGACGAAATTCCATCCTTTGACACTTCATACAAGCCCCGACTCTTGGGAACTAACAAAACACCGTACTTGCGAAGCGACCATAGTGAAAAAATCCATATACAGAAATCAAGGAAGAAAAAGCAAGCCTGATTTCTGCTGAATCCTTTTTGTAATGCCGGAGGATGTGTCTATTGGTGGAAATGGAATCCGTTTTGTAATATAAAGGATGCGATGTATTGGTGGAATTTCAATCCTTTTTGTAATATATGGGATGTGGTGGAATTTGAATCCTGCTTGTAATATATTCTGTTTATATTCTGCTTCAGTTCAGTAAGTATGTTGTAGGCTGCTTCAGTTCAGTAACGGGCGTTAATATCAAAGAGACGAGGATTAGCCAACCCGCGTCGCCTTTGTTACGGGCAAGAGACGAGGATTAGCCAACCCGCGTCGCCTTTGTTACGGGCAAGAGACGAGGATTAACGAACCCGCGTCGCCTTTGTTACGGGCAAGATATGCGAAATCACACACAGATTACATCTAAAGATACATGGATTAGCCAGCCCCCGTCGGCTTGTTCTTCTTCATGCTTGCAAGTGAGTAGGTAAATCATACAAAAAATTGTACTGCACACAGATAATCACACAAGCATGCCTCTTGAGATGCAAAATCACACACACACGGATTACAGTCATCATTGATACATCAGAAGGTTACAAAGCGGCCATCTATGTTCATCATCACTAGGCACTACAGATCGATCTTGCTCGCAGGTCGATCTTGCTCGCATGTCGATCTTGCTCGCCTTCGGCTTGTTCTTCATGACGAGATATGCTCCAGATTCTGGCTTCTTCTTCATGCTTACAAGTGAGCACAAGAGAAAGATACAGAGAGGGTGGAAACATATCCCTTCAAAAATCCTCCTCCTGGAGGAGGGAAAGCAAAAGGAAGCGCAAGTTTCACGGAAAAGCTGCAGCAGGCTGTTTAATTTCTGGCTTTCCGTCGGCTTGTTCTTCCTGATGCTAGGAGGTTCTGGGCTACCTTCCCCCGACACAGCTGCGAGCAAGGAGTTTATCACAAGGATTTTTCTAGCAGCTGTGCTAGAGGGATGAGCAACCCAATCACCCATATCACAAGAATTCTTCTAGCAACTGAGAGATCGAGGAGGAGGAAGAAGAGAGAAAAGCAAAAGCTTGCACCCTACAAGATCTATTCTTGTGCCATAGCTAGATCTAGATCTAGAGAAGAAGGAAGCAAGTGACTCACTTTATTTTATCAGAAGAAGGAACCATAGCTAGATCTAGATCTAGAGAAGAAGGAAGCAACTTGAAGTGAGGAGGACCGATAGGCGTCGGTGCCTTTTTATAGCAAAAACAAGGAAGGGATAACATCGGTTGTAAAAAAAAGAGAGGAAGGGATCAGATCAAGAGCACAGGAAACAGGAAGGTTCCCAAGATCCAGTCAATGGGGAAACTGTTGCCCAGTCAATGGCTGAGAGCAGAGGTAGTGATTCCAATGTAGAATTAAATGATACACGGATTAACGAAACATCGTCTCCAATGTACTCACATCCTGAGGAGTCAAACTACTCCCTCCATCCATCTATCCAAGGCCTATAAATGCAACACTAATCAACGAAGCGTTTAACGCCTTAATCACCTGTGGAAAACCGAAATAGGCCTTGTAAAGTTGGATTTTTTCAGTTTTCTAATGGGCCTTGGATAGATGGATGGAGGGAGTATATGAAAAAACTACTAACAATTACAAAATAAAACATGCAATTCTCACATCTGGAGGAGTATATTTTTTATAAAAAAGTTATTTCAAGACATAAATGCTAATATTTTTTTGCTATAAACTTGGTCAAAGTTGTAATAGTTTGACTGGGACGTTTCCCATAACTGCATGTTTTTTGGGACGGAGGGAGTAGAATTAAAGCATACGCAGATTAACCAAACGTCGTCTGCAATGGAGAATTAAGGATACGCGGATTAGCCAAACGTCGTCTCCATTGCTTACTTAAACCGTGTTTGGAAACAAATCTGCTGTATCTTCTCCTTCCAAAATAATTTAGATCCCCTGCCCCTTCATCTACCCGCGAAAAACAGCAACTGCCTACTCCTCATCGTCACCATTCCCGGCCGGAGATGAATAGCATGCCGGGAAGAAGCAGGCGACACCAGCCGTCGTCGTCGTCGCTGCTGGACCTCCCTCAAGACCTCCGCATTGAGATTGCGGCGCGCGTCGGTGCGACCTCGGAGCGGCCCTTGGCTGACCTCCGCAGCCTACGCGGTACTTGCTCGACCATGCACCGCGTGTGCGGCCACGGCGACGTCGGCCGGCGTTTGTCGATAGAGGGGATACGAGATGAGATTTCTTGGGTGTGGGACCCCACCGCTTACAAAGCATTCCTTGCTATGCTGACCGATCTCGGGAATCCGGAGGCTTGCTTCTTCTCCGGGATCAAAGCCGTCTTCATGGAAAACAGGGGATGCAATGATCTCCGGCGTGCCGCCGAGGGTGGGCACGATGCGGCGGCCTATCTATACGCCATCTTGCTCTACAGAGACAATGGCGGTGCCGCCGCCGACGACACCGCGAAGCAGTACATGAGGCGGGTTGCGGGTGGCGGCAGTACGACGTCGAGATGGCTGAGCAACGAGGGGTGTCTGCCTTTGCACGAGAAGGCCGCGCGTGCGATCCACTCCTCGACTTGGCGCATTTAGGGTGAACCGTTGCCGCCTCCTGCACAGGTGCGTGGTGATCAGCTGTGCGCAGGCAACGGCGGCTGCTGTGGCGTGGATAAAGGATGGCTTCGAATTTCTCTGTTTTGCAGCGAAGACTATAGGCTCCGCTGCGAAATGGTGAAGTTCGAACGGATTATTGGAATAGGAAATCAGTAGTAGATTAGCTTTTGTATGTTGCTCGAATTATCTGTGTAAAATTTTGGAAGAGCAGCAAAGCCGACGCGGGTTATCAGCCCCGCGTCGCTAATGACTGTGGGGCCCAGTTCTATTCAAATGAAGAACAGTTCCCATTTCTCCTTTTAATCTGCAATCAAATGTTGTAACAAGTATTTCTTCCTCGTAATTAGTCTAAATTTGATGTTTTTTTCTAAATTTTTCTAAAATCACCATCTTTTCATTAATTTTATTGTTTAGTGTATATTCCGTTTGTTGAATAATGTTTATATGCCTTATTTTGTTCTTGGTAAGTACAACATAAAAATAATATTTGTTTTACACAACCATTAGTGATGAAACTTTGCATTTCGTAAGCTTAAGGTGAACACAAGGTTTTGTTAAGTTTTCAAATGCATATGAGTTCGAACATGTTGCAAAGTGTGGAAAACTTCAATGTTCAAGCAACATTCTATGAAACTATGTGAGAGATGTAGATATTTGTACACAAGTATATTATTCCTTCATTGATACCATTTGAAATTTTGAAGACAAGTTTAGGTACCCAAATTATGTTGCCAAGTCAATTTGTAGATTTTTTAGAGCAAATTTGATGTTATTAGAATTATTATATAATTACCATGGGGTGTAAAAACGAAATATATGAATTTTGGGCACACAAGTGTGACTGTTGATATTTTATTCAAATACTAAATGTCCAAATACGAATTGTTCGTATTTTTATGATTTTTTAGGTGCTGTTTTATGGGCTCTAATATTTTAGGGAAGCAAGTTTCATTCCAAAAAAAATAGTGACGGGCCCACGCGTCAGCGTCAGCAGCCAATATAAAAAAGATAACCATTGCCTGCCCGCTCGGTCCCAACTGCCAACAAAGGCGATGCGGGCTCACTAACCATCGTCGCCAATGACACTGGCCCACGCGTCTGCGTCAGCGTCAGCAGGCTAACCCGCGTCAGCAATGACTATCCATTGTCTCTAAGATCTAATTCATCTCAACAGATCTCCAGTTCATCACAACAGAACACATATCATAGGAGACGTGGATGGATCAAACAACCAAACTAATTAACTAAGCAAACAAAATCAAACAACCAAACTAATTAACTTAGCAGTTCATGATCTAGAAACAAACTAAGCAATTCAACAACCCGACGAACACAAACACACACACACAACCTAAGCAGTTCGACCAAGCAGGAGTCTATCATTTAGTCGGTCGCCACCGTCGGAGTCCCGCCGTCGTCGCCGCCGTGGCTGCCGTCGGAACCGTCATCGCCGTCGTGGCTGCTGTCGGAGCTGTCGTCGCCACCGTGGCTGCCGTCGTCACCGTCGGAGCCACCGTCGTCGAAGATGAAGTGGCGGCGGGCAGCCCGCTTGACCACGGGGAGGTTCTCGAGCTTCTCAACCAACCCGTGGATCCTGAAGGTGAGACCCTTCACGCTCGAGTCCTTGTACACATCATGACGCGCCTTGATGTCGAAGGCCGTGCCAACATCTTCAAGCTTTCTGAAGGCGCTCCTGAGCAGGTTGACGGCGAACTTAGTGTCGTTGAAGAACGGTTCCTCGTCGGCGTCCTTGGTCGCCGGCTCCTTCCCCTTCTCCAACTTCTTCCGACGGCGGCTTTCGTCATCATTGTCCTCCCTTCGTCCCCGCTTCGACGGCGGCGGGCTCCTCGACGCCATCTCCTTCTTCTCTCGGTGATCGAAGATTTGTAGTGGTGGATCGCGAGGAGGAAGAAGAAGCGAAATAGATGATAAGCTTATGGAAGAAGCAGGGGAAAGCAGGGGAAGGCGAGGGAGTTATATTGACAAGACGCGGAACCGTCAGGCGCCTCTGCCCCCACCCACTACTCCATTACTGCCAGTACGTGCCACTCGATTGTGCATCAGGCTCCGTTTCGGGCGCAAAACCGTCCAAAACCACGCGTCACCTTTCAATTACGCGGGAAGGAGAAGGGGCAGGGGCAATGATGTCGGGCCCACTCATCAACGGCAGCAGCCAAATTGCGGCGCCTTTTCAATTTCCATTTATTGTTTTACATGGCCGAGGCGCCTTCTTCAACTTCAACCCTCGTCGCCTTCTTCAACTTCAATCCTCATCGCCAATTTCATCCCTCGTCGCCAACTTCAACCCTCGTCGCCTTCAACTTCAACCCTCATCGCTTTTCTATTTCCTCCCCTTCTCCTTGATGGCCGCGGTGTGCTTGATGCAGCTGCTGCCAAATGATCTTGTCACCCAGGTCATCATCCACTCCATCAAGGATGAGCCCGTCATCCATTTTCTAAACCTTCGCAATAAAATCTGTGGCACCTTCCGGCGCATCTGCGACTCCGATGAGGTACTACTGCACGTGTCGCTGCGTGATCTTCGTCGGGTGATCAAGAATCGCCACATCAGGTCGTGCTTTGAGCGGCGCTTCCGCGAGGCCAATCATCCAGAGGCATTATGCTTCGAGGGGATGGAGAGGTTGATGAGGCGGCGGAACCCCGATAAGGGTCTGAAGCTCATCGGAGATGCCGCTGCTGAAGACTCCGGTGCCAAGTTGAGAGCCAGGTGTGGTTCGAGGACCGGTGGATGGTCGCTTCCTGGTGTGATGAGTGATTGACAACGTGGTGTGGACTGATTCTTGGCTAAGTATTGCAGGTGCATGTTGCGGCTTGACTGGTGCAGGTGCAGGTGAAGAACAAGCGTGAAAGGTCGTTGCCGGTGAGGCCTCCAGGTGTGGAGAAGACAAGTAGGCTTGGTTCGAGGGACCCGGTGGCCAGCGGGGTCAAGTGCGGGCCGCATGGTGGCAAGAACGGCAAGATGAAGTCATGGACGGTTTCTTGGTTGAGCCTCAAAACCAAGGTCGAGCCGGGACTATGTGGGAGCCGAATCATGAGTGGTGATTGGCGGAGGCTACACCGAGTTCACGGGGTTTCCGGTGGTTCACCAGAAAATCACTGGGTTCCTTGGTTGATCCACAAAGCCAAGACCGAAGAATCGAAGACGGAGGTGCAGCAGCTCCAGACCGGTCTGACCGGTGGGTCTGACCGGTCTGACCGGTGGGTATCGGTCTGACCGGTGAGGAGCACCGGTCTGACCGGTGTGCGACAATGCAGTCCGGAATCTTCGAAGCAGAGGACACGCGTCGGGATCGCAAGGCTTGCGTCGAGGCTAAGCAAGTTTGCGGTCACTGGGCATCCGTCCGATGGTGCGAAGACAAAGACTTCCAATTTCGCCCTCGAGGGGCATGTATCCCTAGTTAGCTAGTAAGGGTATTTTCGTCTTTCGGTTGCCTCCATATAACCCAAGTGGTGAGAGGATGGCAGCCATCTCTTGGAACCCTAGCTCATTTGGTTTTCCTATTTTCCTTCCTATTTTCTTAGGATTTTCGTAGGACTAGCTTGAGAGCTTCATGGTGAGATCTTGTGAGAGGGAAGGATGATCGGGCGGCAAGCTAGACCTTGTATGAACCTCTTTGGTATGTATAGATGATTCGGCGTGGTTCCTCAAGGCTTGGTTGTGTCTTTCCCGTTTCTCCTTTTTGGTGATTTTCGGAGCCCTTTCTAGGCGATTTTCTTGGAGCGATTTCGAGGCCTTTCTCTTTGGGATTTGGTGGGGGATGTATGCATGAACCCTTTGTGGTTCTTTTCCCTTTGATTCCCCTTCCAAATCCGTGAGCAAAGGGGCTCGATTTTGGGGTTTTCGTGACTCTAGGGTTAGAGGCGTTCTTGGTGAGATTTCTTCGATTCCTCTTGATTTGACAAGTTTTGGTGGACCAAATCTTGGCTATGGAGTACCCATGAGGTGTTCCTACTATCCCCAAAGTCTTGTGCAAAACCGTGGAGCGGATCGGGAGATCGGGAGTTGGATTTGGAGGAGTTGACTCGCGGGCGCTGTTCATCCCGAGCTGCCCAGGCACGACCGGTCTGACCGGTGCTCTTGACCGGTCTGACCGGTGCTAGCCCTTGGTGGGTTTTTGTCTCGGGGAATAGCCTTGTCCGTGTGGTTTTGTCCCGTGGTCCTTCTGATAATTTTTGGCGTGTTTGGAGTTGTTTTGCTAGGTTTTGTGAGGGGTTCTTCTTCCTCACAGGTTGTGTTTCGTGGTGGTTTTTGTTCCAGGGCCTAGAGGAGTCACTGAGGCTTCCTGGAACATTTGCTGTGCGGCTGCTGTAGCCACCGGCCTGACCGGCTCTGTCCACCGGTCTGACCGGTGTCACCGGTCTGACCGGCTCAGGCCATCGGTCTGACCGGTGTAGCACAGGCACCAAGCCGTGCAAGTTTCCGCTGTGTGGTTCGGTGAGTTTTGGCTCGGAAGGTTGAGTGTTGGTTCCTAGGACCAGTAGCACTCCAGTGGCTGTGTGGTCTTGACCAACTTGGGTAGTTGAGTCGGAGATGTGAGTTGGAAGCCGTGTTCGTCTTGTTGGAGTTCTCGTCTCCTTCGAGAAGAATTTTTATCGGCTCACATTCACTCCCCCCCTCTCTGGTTCGCCTAATCGGTCCTTCAATTGGTATCAGAGCCGGTTCGGGTCTTTATTGACTCTTACCAGTCTAAGATCCAAAGATGGCGTACCAGGAACGGGGTTCGGGTCCTCCGCACTTCGATGGGAAGAACTACCAGATGTGGCAAAGGCGGATGGCGGCGTTCCTCCGCGGAAAGGGTCAGATCCTTTGGGATGTCACGGTGAACACAGCTTATGTTCATCCGATGAACTTCCTTGCTCCAGGATCGAGGGATATGTTCGAAGCCAACAACAAGGTTGTCGACTACTTGTTTCGTGCTCTTTGTCAGCCTGAATTCGATCGGGTTCAGACAGAGGACTTAGCTTGTAGGATTTGGGAGCAGTTGAAGGATGCTCATGCTGGGAATGCTCAGGTTCAGGCTCGGATGTACGCGACTTACCGGAGAGAGTACGAGAACTTCACTCATCTCCCCGGCGAGTCCGTCGATGCCCTTTTCCAGCGATTTACGGTCGTTGTGAACAACATGAGAGCCAATGTGGACGTCCTCCCATACAATGATCATGATAGAGCCGTGAAGCTCTTGCACTCATTGGATCGTACTGTATGGGACGGGAAGTTTGAGGCTATTGTTGAGTCCGAGAAGTATGACACCTTGACGGTGAACGAGCTGTTCTCGAAGCTCAACTGATTCTCATAGTCTCGCTCTCGTTAGTGGCAAAGGAGCTAAGTCTAACGCTAACGCATCCTCAAGGATGTACTCTCTGTCTTCTTTGATGTCTTTGCCAGACGAGGAGTTCGACGTGCTTGGAGAGGACGAGCTGGCGTTGCTGACCAGGCGGTTCGAGAGGCTACACGAGAACCGGGTGAACACGAGGAGGACAGCACGGACGTGCTTTCAGTGCGGCAAGCCAGGACACTTCGTCGCCGACTGCCCGGAGAAGACGGAGAACAAGGACGGCTACAAGGACGTCTACAGGCACCGATCGAGCAAGGATGGCAAGTACCGATCGAGGCGCGATCACAAGCACAAGAACAAGCACAAGGACAAGCGACGGTCGAGGAAGAAGGATGGCCGCGGCAGGAAGGCCCGAGCAATGGTCGGAGCGAGCGACGTCGACTCCAGCTCCGCCTACTCTTCCTCGAGCTCGAGTAGCAGTGAAGATGAAGGTGATCGGCGCAAGAACAAGAAGTCATCCAGGAACTTGAGCGGGTTGAGCTGCTTCGCGAGAGATGGCTTCTGCGGCATGGCCCGTAGCTCCGGCAGCAAGAAGAGCCACCAGAGTGACTCGGACTCTGGCTCCGAGGATGAGGTATGTGATGAGCTCTCTTCTTTGCGCAAGGAGAATGATGAGTTGGTTGACTTGCTTGATAACCGCGATCACATGCTTAGAGAGGCCAAGAAGATGAGGAAAGAGCTTAGGGCCTCACTAGAAGATGCTAGGAACCGTGTGGCTGAGCTAGAAACCTAGAACCTAGATGCTAAGCTTGAGATTGATTCGCTTAAGGCTTCTCCTGTGGTTCCTGATGAGATTGATTGCTGTGATTGCTCTGTGTACCTAGCTGATCTTACTGCTCTTAAGGATAAGCATGCTTCTACTTGTGATGAACTAGATATGCTTAGGGTTGAAGTAGCTGAGCTTAAGTCTAGACCTGCTTTGCTAGGTGCTTGCACTTCTTGCCCTGTTTTGCATGGAAAGATTGATGAGATGCATGCTTACACTGTTTCGCTTGAGGCTAAGTTGAAAGAGCCTATTCCCACTTCTTGCTCTACTTGTGAATTGCATGCGGTTAAGAATCTGGAGCTTGCACATTATGTTGATCGCTTGCAGGATGAGAATGATGAGCTGAGAAAATGTATGAGCTGGTTGTCGGGTCAGGAGCCTCAGCTTGGTATCATGATAGCGGCTTTCAAACGCTATGATGGTCAGGCACTTGGGGCTGACAAGCTTGGAGAGAACAGTGGTGAGGGAGTTGAGAGAGTTGGAGAGATTCCTATCCCACCACCAAACCGACACAAGAACAAGTTTGAGCCCAAGCCTAACCATCTCAGAAACAAACTTGACACTACTCCAGATCCACCCATATTCCCTCACCCAACAAATGATTTTCAGAAACCGGTGAAGTTTTTGAGCCCAAAGGGAGGTGAGGAAGGAGAGAAGAAGGATGAGAAGCCGAGTGGGCAGCCCCAACCCAAGCCTAAGCCTAAGCCACAGCCCATAAAGTTCCATTGTGGGTATTGTGGGAGAGATGGTCACAAGGATGAGTTTTGCCACAAGAGGAAGCGTGAGGAGAGAATGGCTAGAGAGTGGGCTAACAGGGACAGGTACCACCCCTCTAATGGTGTACCTGAGCCTCGTATGCAGATGCCCAGGGCCAAGGCGATTGTGAGGACGGTTCCGGCTTGGGGAGACCGGAAGGCTGCAGGTGCTGCTGCTGGCCGAGCCACACCGGTCAGACCGGTGTGCTACACCGGTCAGACCGGTGGAGGTCTAGGCAGACAGCGAGTCGGGTTTCGTGCTCGTGAGGATGCTAGGTTTGGTTCTGGAGGTCGTGGTTCTGGTGGTTGGTCTGGAAAGTTTGCAGGTGGTCAGTTTGCTAGACGTTCTCCACCTCGTGCTCCATACGGGGGTGGGAGGAGTCGTAGCTTTGAGATGGAGAGGAGGAACGATCCACGGTTTCCCTTTCGTGGCTTTCGTCCTCCTCCAGCTAGAGAGGGTTGGTTCCCTCGTGGTGGTAGCTTTGATAGGCGTGATGATTTGGTTTGTGCTAACCCCACTTTGGAGCAAATGGCTCGGCACTGGTTTTACTCTTTTGGTACTAACCCCAGTGCTGAGTCGTTTGTTCACTCACGTGCTCGCTTTTGAATTTCAGGTGGGAGACTTGAAGAACATTTGGTTGATTGACTCCGGTTGCTCGAGGCATATGACCGGAGACAAGGGGTGGTTCTCAAGTCTCGTCCCGGTGGTGACAAAGAAGTACATCACCTTTGGGGACAATGGGCAAGGGCGTGTGCTGTCAGAAGGTGAGATTAAGGTAAGTGACAAGATCACTCTCAGGCGTGTTGCTCTTGTTCAATCGCTTGGATACAACTTGCTTTCTGTGTCCCAGTTGTTGGATGAGGGTTTTGAGGTGTTGTTTCGGCCTGGTGGTTCTCGGATTTTAGATTCTCGGGGGGATCTTGTTTGCATGGTCGTTCCCGAGGGTCAAGTGTTCCGAGCTGATTTTTCTCAGTCTTCTGGTGTGGAGCGTTGCTTCTTGGCTGGTTCTTCGAGTGAGTTGTGGAAGTGGCATAGGAAGTTGGGTCACTTGAGCTTTGATCTTTTGTCTCGCTTGAGTAAACTTAATTTGGTCCGAGGATTACCACGGTTGAGGTTTGAGAAAGAGTTGGTTTGTGCGCCGTGTAGGCATGCCAAGATGGTAGCCTCTTCTCGCCCGCCTCTCACCGATGTGATGACTGAGCGTCCATGCGAGCTGCTCCATATGGACCTTGTTGGCCCAGCTCGTGTGCGATCTGCGGGTGGGAAGTGGTATGTCCTTGTTGTGGTAGACGACTACTCTCGGTATGCGTGGGTGTTCTTTCTTGAGGAGAAGGGGGAGACGTTTGGTTTTGTTCGAGATCTTGTCTTGAGGTTAAGAAACGAGAGGCACGGAGATGCCATACGAGCGATCCGCAGTGACAATGGCTCGGAATTCAAAAACTCTCGCTTCGAAACCTTTTGCCATGACTTGGGTCTTGAACACCAGTTTTCGAGTCCGTATACGCCTCCCCAGAATGGCGTGGTGGAAAGGAAAAACAGGACCTTGTGCGAGATGGCTCGGACGATGCTCGACGATCATAGGACTCCGAGAAGGTTCTGGGCTGAGGCGGTCAATACCGCGTGCCATGTGTCGAACAGGATCTTCCTCAGGGTTCACAAGAAGAAAACCTGTTACGAGTTGATGCACGGTCGCACACCCAAGGTGAGTCACTTCCATGTCTTTGGTTGTAAAAGCTTCATTCTGAAGAAAGGGAAGAAGTTGGACAAGTTCGAGGCTAGGTCTGTCGATGGCATTTTCTTTGGTTATGCATCTCATTCTAGAGCATTTTGTGTGCTCAATCTTGAAACTAACCAAATCGTGGAGACTTGCGAGGTAACCTTCGACGAGACACAGCCACGTAGTCAGCTTGTTTTTGAGTGTGCAGGTGATGACGAACTTGGCGAGGAGATCTTTCAGGAGGAGGAGCATGAACATGGAGATGATGAAGATGGCGGTGTGATGCCCGCGGCTTAACATGTACCTACTACTTCGACGACGATCGAGAATGGACCCTCTCCCACACCTACAACGACAAACCCAGATCAAGGCGAAGCTGCTATTGAGGGGGAGGTAGCATCAAGGCGAGAACCTCCCCGACGAGTGCAAGTGGATCACCCAGCTTCGAGAATCATCGGCGACATGAATGAACGTACTACACGGTCGAGGGTTCGGAACAATTCTCATTTTGCTCATGCTGCTTTTGTTGCCACCTTTGAGCCCAAAGACATTGGACACGCGTTATCTGATCATAATTGGGTTAACTCGATGCATGAGGAGTTGGAGAATTTTGAGAGGAACCAAGTTTGGGTGTTGGTTGACCCTCCCCCAGGGTGTAAGCCGATTGGGACAAAATGGGTGTGGAAAAATAAAGAGGGAGAGAAAGGAGAAGTGGTGAGGAACAAGTCGAGACTTGTTGCTCAGGGGTACAGTCAGAAAGAGGGGATCGACTACGAGGAGACTTTCGCTCCTGTAGCTCGTTTGGAGGCGATCAGGATCCTTCTAGCCTTTTCCGTGGCTAAAGGGTTCAAGTTGTACCAGATGGATGTGAAGAGTGCTTTTCTGAACGGTGTGTTGGAAGAAGAGGTGTTTGTGAGGCAACCACCAGGGTTTGAGAGTGAGAAGTACCCTCACCGGGTGTCCAAGTTGAGGAAGGCGCTGTATGGGTTGAAGCAGGCGCCTAGAGCTTGGTATGGTAGGTTGAGGGGGTTCCTGTTTGAGAGAGGGTTTGAGATGGGGAAGGTCGACCAGACCTTGTTTCTCCTCAGGTAGGGCAGAGATATCCTGATTGTGCAGGTATACGTGGATGATATTGTCTTTGGTGGCTCATCTAACTCTCTTGTTGCAAGGTTTGCAGAAGACATGAGCAGGGAATTTGTGATGAGCATGATGGGCGAGTTGCAATTCTTCATTGGGCTACAAATCAAGCAATCAAAGGAAGGAACATTTGTGCACCAAGCTAAGTACACCAAGGACATTGTGAGGAAGTTCAAGATGGAGGACTCCAAGGCCATGGCGACGCCTATGAGTACGACTACAGCTCTCGATGCGGACGAGGAAGGTGAACACATGGACCAGAAGGAGTACCGGAGCATGATCGGGTCACTCCTCTACTTGACGGCGACGAGGCCGGACATTCAATTCTCGGTGTGTCTGTGCGCTCGTTTTCAAGCTTCTCCGAGGACTTCGCATCGGCAAGCAGTCAAGCGCATTTTCAGGTATTTGCGACACACTCCCGACTTCGGCCTTTGGTACTCTGCGTCTTCTTCTTTGGCGCTTCATGGATTTTCAGACGCGGACTTTGCCGGGTGTCGGTTGGATAGGAAGTCCACTTCTGGGACTTGCCAGTTCTTGGGTTCTTCTTTGGTGTCTTGGTCTTCCCGCAAACAGTCGAGTGTTGCTCAATCCACTACCGAGGCAGAGTATGTGGCCGCAGCTAGTTGTTGCTCTCAGCTCCTTTGGATCACATACACCATGAGTGACTTTGGTGAGGAGTATACCCATGTCCCACTTCAATGTGATAGCACCAGTGCCATAAGCGTTGCAAAGAACCCAGTGCTCCATTCCAAAACCAAGCACATAGAAGTGAGGTATCATTTTCTGAGAGACAACGTAGAGAAAGGGAAGATAGCTTTGATCCATGTACCCACACATGAACAACTAGCCGATATTTTCACCAAACCCCTAGATCAAGCAACTTTCACTCGTTTGCGGGGGGAGCTTGGTGTTTGTTTGATTTCTTGAGTTGGCGTGTGGGAGCTCCTTTGTAGCATATGTATAGCTTTTCTTTGTGCATTTCTTGCATTTGGCATGGCATATGTAACATGATGTATAGGCATCTTTGTATCTTAGGTTGCATGCATTTTGTATCATATGCATTGTTTAGGAAAGGCTTCTCCTATATACATTGTTCACCATGGAATGATATATATGTCTTTGTGAGCTAATTTGGTAAGCTATGGTTAGTTTGGCTTAGCTCTTGATAATCTTGGTTTGTATCCATGGTTGATGGCTATGTTTTTGAAAATTTCATATGTATGCTCTCTTGTGAGTAAATGCCTTTACATGATCATGACATGTTTTTGTGGCTTGGCTATGCTTAATTTGTGGTTGGATAGCTTATTTTGATCATATGGGGCCAAAGGCTCATTTGCCATCATGAATGTTTAGCCCCCATGCTTCATCTTGTGGAGGGACATAAGTTCCTTTTTGTCGCAAAGACATTTCATGTATCAATTATAAATCTGAAAAGTGAAATGTAAATTGCTTGAAAAATGTGCTCCCATGTCATATGTGCTAACTTTAATTTGCTTTGGGTGCTAAATCGTTGCATGATGCCTACCAATGAGAAGTCTCATATATAGAAGTAGGCACATGGCTCGATGGCTTTGACATGACATGAGGTGCTTGTGGGTGTTTATGATGGTCTTATGCTTAGAATGGTTGTCCTAGCATGAAGTTTGTGTGGCTTTGCCATTTTGACATGTTTTGCTCATGTTTAGGACTTTGCTCATGAGAGGGTGATTTTTCGCAAAATTGCTAAATTCTATCTTAGCTTCGCCCAATGGTTGTGAAACTTGGTGATCATGAAGTTTATGTCATTACGAAGCTATAGAGTATCTAACTTGCTCGTTTGGACATGTGTAGCATCCTATGTTGAATTTTGTCTATTTGAGAAGCTCTAGGTTGCATTTTTTGCATTTTTGGCTTGATTCATGCATTGTCAACAAGGGGGAGAAGTTTGAGCATGTTTTGGCCTACTGAATGCATTTGGAAGGTTTTCAGGTGGTTTCGAGCCATTTTTGGGCTCTGTTGTGCACCGGTCTGACCGGTCAGAGTGCTGGTCCTGTTCATATGTTGAGCACCGGTCTGACCGGTGGTGTCGACCGGTCTGACCGGTCAGAGCTGAGCTGTTGCAGCTGCTCTGTTTCGTGAAGTGGTTCGCATGCATTTGTCCAGGGGGAGTTGCATTGGTTCAGGGGGAGCTTCCATGTGTGCAGGGGGAGCTCTTTGTGGTTTTCGAGCTTTGGTTTGATGGTTTGTGCTCTTTGCTTGAGCATGTTTTGTCTCGGATGTGTCGAGCCGTTGCCCTTGCCTAAGGGGTCCGAGACTTGTCTTCTTCAAGTGATCTTGCTCTTTGCCTTTTCTTTGGCTTTCGATCGCTTGTTGGAGTTTCTTTTAGTCGTTTCTTTTCTTTTCCTTTTCTCTTGGTTACCAAAATGTGTGTGTTGTCAATGTACTCATCAAGGGGGAGATTGAGAGCCAGGTGTGGTTCGAGGACCGGTGGATGGTCGCTTCCTGGTGTGATGAGTGATTGACAACATGGTGTGGACTGATTCTTGGCTAAGTATTGCAGGTGCAGGTTGCGGCTTGACTGGTGCAGGTGCAGGTGAAGAACAAGCGTGAAAGGTCGTTGCCGGTGAGGCCTCCAGGTGTGGAGAAGACAAGTAGGCTTGGTTCGAGGGACCCGGTGGCCAGCGGGGTCAAGTGCGGGCCGCATGGTGGCAAGAACGGCAAGATGAAGTCATGGACGGTTTCTTGGTTGAGCCTCAAACCAAGGTCGAGCCGGGACTACGTGGGAGCCGAGTCATGAGTGGTGATTGGCGGAGGCTACACCGAGTTCGCGGGGTTTCCGGTGGTTCACCAGAAAATCACTGGGTTCCTTGGTTGATCCACAAAGCCAAGACCGAAGAATCGAAGACGGAGGTGCAGCAGCTCCAGACCGGTCTGACCGGTGGGTCTGACCGGTGAGGAGCACCGGTCTGACCGGTGTGCGACGACGCAGTCCAGAATCTTCGAAGCGGAGGACACGCGTCAGGATCGCAAGGCTTGCGTCGAGGCTAAGCAAGTTTGCGGTCGCTGGGCATCCGTCCGATGGTGCGAAGACAAAGACTTCCAATTTCGCCCTCGAGGGGCATGTATCCGTATTTAGCTAGTAAGGGTATTTTCGTCTTTCGGTTGCCTCCATATAACCCAAGTGGTGAGAGGATGGCAGCCATCTCTTGGAACCCTAGCTCATTTGGTTTTCCTATTTTCCTTCCTATTTTCTTAGGATTTTCATAGGACTAGCTTGAGAGCTTCATGGTGAGATCTTGTGAGAGGGAAGGATGATCGGGCGGCAAGCTAGACATTGTATGAACCTCTTTGGTATGTATAGATGATTCGGCGTGGTTCCTCAAGGCTTGGTTGTGTCTTTCCCGTTTCTCCTTTTTGGTGATTTTCGGAGCCCTTTCTTGGCGATTTTCTTGGAGCGATTTCGAGGCCTTTCTCTTTGGGATTTGGTGGGGGATGTATGCATGAACCCTTCGTGGTTCTTTTCCCTTTGATTCCCCTTCCAAATCCGTGAGCAAAGGGGCTCGATTTTGGGGTTTTCGTGACTCTAGGGTTAGAGGCGTTCTTGGTGGGATTTCTTCGATTTCTCTTAATTTGACAAGTTTTGGTGGACCAAATCTTGGCTATGGAGTACCCATGAGGTGTTCCTACTATCCCCAAAGTCTTGTGCAAAACCGTGGAGCGGATCGGGAGATCGGGAGTTGGATTTGGAGGAGTTGACTCGCGGGCGCTGTTCATCCCGAGCTGCCCAGGCACGACCGGTCTGACCGGTGCTCTTGACCGGTCTGACCGGTGCTAGCCCTTGGTGGGTTTTTGTCTCGGGAAATAGCCTTGTCCGTGTGGTTTTGTCCCGTGGTCCTTCTGATCAGTTCTTGGCGTGTTTGGAGTTGTTTTTGCTAGGTTTTGTGAGGGGTTCTTCTTCCTCACAGGTTGTGTTTCATGGTGGTTTTTGTTCCAGGGCCTAGAGGAGTCACTGAGGCTTCCTGGAACGTTTGCTGTGCGGTTGCTGTAGCCACCGGCCTGACCGGCTCTGTCCACCGGTCTGACCGGTGTCACCGGTCTGACCGGCTCAGGCCATCGGTCTGACCGGTGTAGCACAGGCAGCAAGCCGTGCAAGTTTCCGCTGTGTGGTTCGGTGAGTTTTGGCTCGGAAGGTTGAGTGTTGGTTCCTAGGACCAGTAGCACTCCAGTGGCTGTGTGGTCTTGACCAACTTGGGTAGTTGAGTCGGAGACGTGAGTTGGAATCCGTGTTCGTCTTGTTGGAGTTCTCATCTCCTTCGAGAAGAATTTTTATCGGCTCACATTCACTCCCCCCCTCTCTGGTTCGCCTAATCGGTCCTTCACAAGTACTTCTTAGCGATGCTGAAGTACCGTTGCAACCCGGCGGACCCCGAAGCCATGGCACTGCTCCAGGAAATCAGCGGCGGCCCGTCGCCCCCTGACGGGCGGTGGAAGAACAACAACCTGCGGCGGCTGCGCTACCTCGTCAAGCAGGATCTCGACAACATTGCGTGGTGGTACTGGCTTGATGACGGCAACGACGACATTTCGTTGCTGCCCGTCCAGAATCCCCACATCTGCATTTGGGCAGCGGGATGTAGGTGCTACGGGCCGGATACTAAAGAGATCATACACTACTGCAGCGCCGAGTGTCGCATCCGTCATGAGTTCGACCTCTGGACGCGTAGCTTCCGCCCCGCCGTGGAGTACGCCGTCAGCAGGATGAACATCGGGATGTAGGCACAAGCATCAATGAACATTATCTATCTTGAATGTAAATTATTTGATATTACTAAACGCGGATTTGATTTTATCGGGATGTCGGTTTTTAATCGGTTTTTGATAGATAATATTTGATTTGTCACGTTTGTGAGTCAAATCGAAGGTTGCGGTGGTCTCATTTGCCGCCGACGAGGCCTGGGATGCCCTCTTGGGTGTCAAACCGCCGAAGCGGCCACGGCGGGGGCGGCGGTGCCCTCTGCTTCCTCCTTTGTTCTATTGGAGAATGAAGAACAGTTTATCCGTCCCGCGTCGCCGACGGCATTTCTCTTTTTAATCCGCAATCAAATTTTGTAACATGTATTTCTCTGTCGTAATTAGTCCAAATTTGATTATTTTTTTTCTACAGTTTTCTAAAATCACCGTGTTTTCATTATTTTCATTGTTTAGTGTATATTCCGTTTCTTGAACAATGTTTATATGCCTTATCTTGTTCTATGTAAGAACAACATATAAATAATATTTGTTTTCCACACCTCCTGTAGTGAAACTTTGCATTTTCGTAATCATAAGGTGAACCACAAAGTTTTGTTAAGTGTTCAAATGCATATGAGTTCGAACATGTTGCAAAGTGTGGAAAACTTCAATGTTCAAGCAACATTCGAGGAAACTATGTGAGAGATGTAGAGATTGTACACAAGTATATTATTCCTTCATCGATACCATTTGAAATTTTGAAGACAAGTTTAGGTACCTAAATTATGTTGCCAAGTCAATTTGTAGATTTTTGATGGACCGATTAGGCGACCAGAGAGGGGGGAGTGAATGGGAGCCGATAAAAATTCTTCTCGAATGGGAAGACTTCCCAAACAAGATGAACTCGGTCGGACACCCAAAATCACACGCTCCGCACGCAACCTTCCGTTTGCCAAAACCACGTAGCCACTGAAGTGCTACTGGTCCTAGGAACAAACACTACCAGCAGCCTCAACTCCTACACGCACACGGCGGTCTGGAGGGGGCGGTCAGACCGGGTATGGGGGGCGGATAGACCGCCTCCACCTGGTAACCGAAAAATCCTCCGAAACACCTCTTCTGAGCACCAAAACACACCACGGTTTCACCAACAGAAATCTCTGGTCAAGGCTAAGCTAGCTACCAGGAAATCTTGGCGAAAACCAAAACTTTACCCAAGGGCCTAGGGGCGGTTAGACCGGCTACCACGGGCGGTCTAACCTCCTGTACCCAGCAACGAACTCAAGGCAAGAACTCCTATCAAACAGCACCGAAACGACCCAAGATTTCACCAGAAGACTCCTCTGATCAAGGCGAACAAACTCACAGAGGAAAACCTGGGAAAATCCAAACTTTCACCTGGAAGACCCAGGGCGGTTAGACCGCCCCCCTATGGCGGTTAGACCGCCCTACCCAGAAAATCTGGCCGCGGGTCAACCCTCAACTTCCCATCACCCGATCTCCCGATTCACCCCACGGATTGCGGCGAAACTTCGGGGATAGCTAGGTTACCTCCTGGGCAACCTCTCCCTCAAAGGAATCGAACCGAAACGCCCACAATCAAAGGGAATTGCGGATTTAGGCCCTCTAGGTCAAGAACTCGAGCAACTCGAAAAACCACCAAATCGAGGTCAATTCAAGGGAGTTCTTGGGGCAAAGTCACCAGCCAAAGAGGCACAAGGTCCTCATACGTGACACCCAACAAGAATACCGCAAGAAATCGCCCTCAAAACTCCGCCAAGAGAATCACAAGAAAGAGCTCCGAAAATCACCAAAAAGAAGAACGGGAAAGGCAACACAAGACCTTGAGGAACCACGCCGAATCATCTATACATACCATGAAGGTTCATACAAGGTCTAGCTTGCCACCTATACATCCATCCCTCTCTCTAGATCTCACATGAAGCTCTCAAGCTAGTCCTAGGAAACTAGAGGAAAATAGAAACGAAAATGGGAAAACAAATGAGCTAGGGTTCCAAGAGTTGGCTACTATCCATCCCCTCAAGTGTTTATATGGAGGCACCCAAAAGACTAAACTACCCATACTAGATAACTAGGGATACATGCCCCTCGAGGGCAAATTTGGAAGTCTTTAGATTTTCTCCATCGGACGGATGTCCAGCGACCGCAACCTTGCTTAGTCTCGACGCAAGCCTTGCGATCCCGACGTGTGTCCTCCGCTTCGAAGCTTCTCGGCGGCAGCAACCCGGGCGGTCAGACCACCCCCCTGGGCGGTTAGACCGGCCCAGGCGGTCTGACTGACCCTCCTGGGCGGTTGAACCGGCCTGGGTGACCGCACCTCTCCGTTGAGTCTTCGGCCTCGGTTTTGTGGCTCAACCGAGTAACCCAGTGGTTTTCTGGTGAACCACTGCAAACCCCGCAAACTTGGTGTAGCCTCCGCCAATCACCACTCATGACTCGGCTCCCACGTAGTCCCGGCTCGACCTTGGTTTTGAGGTTTAACCAAGAAACCATCCATGACTTCATCTTGCCGTTCTTGCCACCATGCGGCCCGCACTTGACCCCGCTGGCCACCGGGTCCCTCGAACCAAGCCTACTTGTCTTCTCCACACCTGGAGGCCTCACCGGCAACGACCTTTCGCGCTTGTTCTTCACCTGCACCTGCACCAGTCAAGCCGCAACCTGCACCTGCAATACTTGGCCAAGAATCAGTCCACACCACATTGTCAATCACTCATCACACCAGGAAGAGAGCATCCACCGGTCCTCGAACCACACATGGTCCTCAATCTCCCCCTTGATGAGTGCATTGACAACACACACATATAGTAACACGAGAGAAAAGAAAAAGAAAAGAAACGAACAAAAGAAACTCCAACAAGTGATCGAAAGCCAAAGAAAGGCAACGAGAAAGATCACTTGAAGAAGAACAAGTCTCGGACCCCTTAGGCAAGGGCAACGGCTCGACACATCCGAGACAAAACCATGCTCAAGCAAAGAGCACAAACCACCAAACCAAAGCTCGAACAACACAAAGAGCTCCCTCTGCACACATGCAAGCTCCCCCTGAGCCAAAGCACACTCCCCCTGAACCAATGCAGCAATGCAACAAAGAGCAAAAACCTGCTCACTCTGCCCAGGGCGGTTAGACCGCCCCACTGAGATCTGACCGCCTGGGGGGCGGTTAGACCGCCCCAAAAGATCGGCCCTGCACCAAACTTTTCAAAAACTGCCCGAACCACTTTGAACACCTTCCAAATGCTCTTAGGTGCCCAAATCATGCACAAACTTCTCCCCCTTGTTGACAATGCATGAATCAAGGCAAAATGCAAAAAGTTTCAACATAGAGCTTCTCAAGTATACAAAATTCATCACAAGATGCTACACATGTCCAAATGAGCAAGTTAGATACTCTATAGCTTCGTAATGACATCAACTACATGATCACCAAGTTTCACAACCATTGGACGAAGCTAAGATAGAATTGAGTAATTTTGCGAAAAGGTTACCCTCTCATGAGCAAAGTCCTAAACATGAGCAAAACATGTCAAAATGGCAAAGCCACACAAACTTCATGCTAGGACAACCATTCTAATCATAAGACCATCATAAAACCCACAAGCACCTCATGTCATGTCAAAGCCACCAAGCCATGTGCCTACTTCTATATATGAGACTTCTCATTGGTAGGCAACATGCAACGATTTAGCACCCAAAGCAAATTAAATTTAGCACATATTACATGTGAGCATATTTTCCAAGCAATTTACATTTCATTTTCAGATTCATATTTGGTACATGAAATGTCTTTGCGACAAAAAGGAACTTATGCCCCTCCACAAGATAAAGCATGGGGGCTAAACATTCATGATGTCAAATGAGCCTTTGGCCCCCATATGATCAAAATAAGCTATCCAACCACAAATTACGCCTAGCCAAGCCACTAAAACATGTCGAGATCATATAAAGGCATTTACTCACAAGAGAGCATGTATGTGGCATTTTTCAAAAACATAGCTATCAACCATGGATATAAATCAAGATTATCAAGAGCTAAGCCAAACTAACCATAGTGTACCAAACTAGCTCACAGAGACATACATATCATTCCATGGTGAACTATGTATATAGGAGAAGCTTTTCCTAACAAATGCATATGATACGAAATGCATACAACCTAAGATACAAAGATGCATATACATCATGTTACATATGCCATGCCAAATGCAAGAAATGCAAGAAGGAAAGCTATACATATGTTACAAAGGAGCTCCCACACACCAACTCAAGAAATCAAACAAACGCCAAGCTCCCCCCGCAAACGAGTGAAAGTTGCTTGATCTAGGGGTTTGATGAAAATATCGGCTAGTTGGTCATGTGTGGGTACATGGATCAAAGCTATCTTCCCTTTCTCTACGTTGTCTCTCAGAAAATGATACCTCACTTCTATGTGCTTGGTTTTGGAATGGAGCACTGGGTTCTTTGCAACGCTTATGGCACTTGTGCTATCACATTGAAGTGGGACATGGGTATACTCCTCACCAAAGTCACTCATGGTGTATGTGATCCAAAGGAGCTGAGAGCAACAACTAGCTGCGGCAACGTACTCTGCCTCGGTAGTGGATTGAGCAACACTCGACTGTTTACGGGAAGACCAAGACACCAAAGAAGATCTCAAGAACTAGCAAGTCCCAGAAGTGGACTTCCTATCCAACCGACACCCGGCAAAATCCGCATCTGAAAAACCATGAAGCGCTAAAGAAGAAGACGCGGAATACCAAAGGCCGAAGTCGGGAGTGTGACGCAAATACCTGAAAATGCGCTTGACCGCTTGCCGATGCGAAGTCCTTGGAGACGCTTGAAAACGAGCGCACAGACATACCGAGAACTGGATGTCCGGCCTCGTCGCCGTCAAGTAGAGGAGTGACCCGATCATGCTCCGGTACTCCTTCTGGTCCACATGTTCACCTTCCTCATCCGCATCAAGAGCTGTAGTCGTACTCATAGGCGTCGCCATGGCCTTGGAGTCCTCCATCTTGAACTTCCTCACAATGTCCTTGGTGTACTTAGCTTGGTGCACAAATGTTCCTTCCTTTGATTGCTTGATTTGTAGCCCGAGGAAGAACTGCAACTCGCCCATCATGCTCATCTCAAATTCCCTGCTCATGTCTTCTGCAAACCTTGCAACAAGAGAGTTAGACGAGCCACCGAAGACAATATCATCCACGTATACCTGCACAATCAGTATATCTCTGCCGTGCCTGAGGAGAAACAAGGTCTAATCGACCTTCCCCATCTCAAACCCTCTCTCAAACAGGAACCCCCTCAACCTACCATACCAAGCTCTAGGCGCCTGCTTCAACCCATACAACGCCTTCCTCAACTTGTACACCCGGTGGGGGTACTTCTCACTCTCAAACCCCGGTGGTTGCCTCACAAACACCTCTTCCTCCAACACACCGTTCAGGAAAGCACTCTTCACATCCATCTGGTACAACTTGAACCCTTTAGCCACGGAAAAGGCTAGAAGGATCCTGATCGCCTCCAAACGAGCTACAGGAGCGAAAGTCTCCTCGTAGTCGATCCCCTCTTTCTGACTGTACCCCTGAGCAACAAGTCTCGACTTGTTCCTCACCACTTCTCCTTTCTCTCCCTCTTTATTTTTCCACACCCATTTTGTCCCAATCGGCTTACACCCTGGAGGAGGGTCAACCAACACCCAAACTTGGTTCCTCTCAAAATTCTCCAACTCCTCATGCATCGAATTAACCCAATTATGATCAGATAGCGCGTGTCCAATGTCTTTGGGCTCAAAGGTGGCAACAAAAGCAGCATGAGCGAAATGAGAATTGTTCCGAACTCTCGACCGTGTAGTACGTTCATTCATGTCGCCGATGATTCTCGAAGCTAGGTGATCCACTTGTACTTGCCGGGGAGGTTCTCGCCTTGATGCTACCTCCCCCTCAACAACAGCTTCGCCTTGATCTGGGTTTGTCGTTGTAGGTGTGGGAGAGGGCCCGTTCACGATCGTCGTCGAAGTAGTAGGTACATGTTCAGCCGCGGGCACCAAACCGCCATCTTCATCATCTCCATGTTCATGCTCCTCCTCCTGAAAGATCTCCTCGCCAAGTTCGTCGTCACCTGCACACTCAAAAACAAGCTGACTACGTGGCTGTGTCTCGTCGAAGGTTACCTCGTAAGTCTCCACGATTTGGTTAGTTTCAAGATTGAGCACACGAAATGCTCTAGAATGAGATGCATAACCAAAGAAAGTGCCATCGACAGACCTAGCCTCGAACTTGTCCAACTTCTTCCCTTTCTTCAGAATGAAGCATTTACAACCAAAGACATGGAAGTGACTCACCTTGGGTGTGCGACCGTGCATCAACTCGTAACAGGTTTTCCTTTTGTAGACTTTGAGGTAGATCCTGTTCGAAACATAGCACGCGGTATTGACCGCCTCAGCCCAGAACCTTCTCGGAGTCCTATGCTCATCGAGCATCGTCCGAGCCATCTCACACAAGGTTCTGTTTTTCCTTTCCACCACGCCATTCTGGGGAGGCGTATACGGACTCGAAAACTGATGTTCAAGACCCAAGTCATGGCAAAAGGTTTCGAAACGAGAGTTTCTAAATTCCGAGCCATTGTCACTGCGGATCGCTCGTATGGCATCTCCGTGCCTCTCGTTCTTCAACCTCAAGACAAGATCTCGAACAAAACTAAACGTCTCCCCTTTCTCCTCAAGAAAGAACACCCACGCATACTGAGAGTAGTCGTCCACCACAACCAGGACATACCACTTCCCACCCACAGATCGCACACGAGCTGGGCCAACAAGGTCCATATGGAGCAGCTCGCATGGACGCTCCGTCATCACATCGGTGAGGGGTGGATGGGAAGCAGCTACCATCTTAGCATGCCGACACGGAGCACACACCAACTCTTTCTCAAACCTCAGCCGTGGCAATCCTCGGACCAAATTGAGTTTACTCAAGCGAGAAAAGGTCGAAGCTCAAGTGACCCAACTTCCTATGCCACTTCCACAACTCACTCGAAGAACCAGCCAAGAAACAACACTCAACACCAGAAGACTGAGAAAAATCAGCTTGAAACACCTGACCCTCGGGAACGACCATGCAAACAAGGTCCCCTCGAGAATCTAAAATCCGAGAACCACCAGGCCGAAACAACACCTCAAAGCCCTCATCCAACAACTGGGACACGCAAAGCAAATTGAACCCCAGCGATTGAACAAGAGCAACACGCCTGAGAGTGACCTTGTCACTTACCTTGATCTCACCTTCTGATAGCACACGCCCTCGCCCATTGTCCCCAAAGGTGATGTATGTCTTGGACACCACCGGGACGAGACTTGAGAACCACCCCTTGTCTCCGGTCATATGCCTCGAGCAACCGGAGTAAATCAACCAAACATTCCTCAAGTCTCCCACCTGAAATTCAAAAGCGAGCACATGAGTGAACAAACGACTCAGCACTGGGGTTAGTACCAAAAGAGTAAAACCAGTGCCGAGCCATTTGCTCCAAAGTGGGGTTAGCACAATCCAAAGCATCTCTCTCCTATCAAAGTTACCTCCACGAACACCACCACGGTAACCACTACGAGGGAACCAACCCTCTCAAGCTAGAGGAGGACGAAAACCACGAAAGGAAGACCGTGGACCATTCCTCCTCTCCATCTCAAAGCTACGACTCCTCCCATCCCCGTATTGAGCACGAGGGGGAGAACGTCTAGCAAACTGACCACCTGCAGACTCACCATGCCATCCACCAGAACCACGACCTCCAGAACTGAAACCACTTGACTCACCACCTCGAAAACCGAACCGCCCAGAATTCTGGGGGAAGCCAGTTTGACCGCCTAGCCAGGCCGGTCTAACCGCCCCCCTCTGGGCAGGGCCGGTATGACCGCCTAGCCAGGCCGATCTGACCGCCCTCTCCAGGAAACCACCTCGGCTGCGGGAACTCGCATCTCCCCATGCCGGAACACTTCTCACCACAGCCTTACCCCTGGGCAGTGGCATACGAGGCTTAGGTACACCATGGGAAGGGTTGTACCTATCCTTGTTAGCCCACTCTCTAGCCATTCTCTCCTCACGCTTCCTCTTGAAGCAAAACTCATCCTTGTGACCATCTCTCCCACAATACCCACAATGGAACTTCATGGGTTGTGGCTTAGGCTTAGGCTTGGGTTGGGGCTTCCCACTCGGTTTCTCACCCTTCTTCTCTCCTTCCTCACCTCGCTTTGGGCTCACAAACTTCACCGGTTTCTGGAAATCATTTGTTGGGTGAGGGAATATGGGTGGATCTGGAGTAGTGTCAAGTTTGTTTCTGAGATGGTTAGGCTTGGGCTCAAACTTGTTCTTGTGTCTGTTTGGTGGTGGGATAGGGATCTCTCCAACTCTCTCAACTCCCTCACCACTGTTCTATCCAAGCTTGTCAGCCCCAAGTAACTAACCATCATAGCGTTTGAAAGCCGCTATCATGATACCTAGCTGAGGCTACTAACCCGACAACCAGCTCATACATTTCCTCAGCTCATCATTCTCATCCTGCAAGCGATCAACATAATGCGCAAGCTCTAAATTCTTAACCGCATGCAATTCACAAGTAGAGCAAGAAGTGGGAATATGCTCTTTCAACTTAGCCTCAAGCGAAACAGTGTAAGCATGCATCTCATCAATCTTTCCATGCAAAACAGGGCAAGAAGTGCAAGCACCTAGCAAAGCAGGTCTAGACTTAAGCTCAGCCACTTCAACCCTAAGCATATCTAGTTCATCACAAGTAGAAGCATGCTTATCCTTAAGAGCAGTAAGATCAGCTAGGTACACAGAGCAATCACAGCAATCAATCTCATCAGAAACCATAGGAGAAGCCTTAAGCGAATCAATCTCAAGTTTAGCATCTAGGTTCTGGGTTTCTAGCTCAGCCACCCAGTTCCTAGCATCTTCTAGTGAGGCCCTAAGCTCTTTCCTCATCTTCTTGGCCTCTCTAAGCATGTGATCGCGATTATCAAGCAAGTCAACCAACTCATCATTCTCCTTGCGCAAAGAGGAGAGCTCATCACATACCTCATCCTCGGAGTCGGAGTCCGAGTCGCTCTGGTGACTCTTCTTGCTGCCGGAGCTACGAGCCATGCCGCAGAAGCCATCTCCCGCGAAGCAGCTCAACCCGCTCAAGTTCCTGGATGACTTCTTGTTCTTGCGCCGATCACCTTCATCTTCACTGCTACTCGAGCTCGAGGAAGAGTAGGCTGAGCTGGAGTCGACGTCGCTTGCTCCGACCATCGCTCGGGCCTTCCTGCCACGGCCGTCCTTCTTCCTCGACCGTCGCTCGTCCTTGTGCTTGTTCTTGTGCTTGTGATCGCGCCTCGATCGGTACTTGCCGTCCTTGCTCGACCGGTGCCTGTAGCCGTCCTTGTTCTCCGTCTTCTCTGGGCAGTCGGCAACGAAGTGTCCTGGCTTGCCGCACTGAAAGCACATTCGTGCTGTCCTCCTCGTGCTCACCCGGTTCTCGTGCAGCCTCTCGAACCGCCTGGTCAGCAACGCCAGCTCATCCTCTCGAAGCACGTCGAACTCCTCGTCTGGCAAAGACATCAAAGAAGACAGAGAGTACATCCTGGAGGATGCGTTAGCGTTAGACTTAGCTCCTTTGCCACCAACGAGAGCGAGACTATGAGAATCAGTCGGGCTCTCGATCTTGGCTGTCATACCACGGTCCAACTCAGCCGACTTGAGCTTCGAGAACAGCTCGTTCACCGTCAAGGTGTCATACTTCTCGGACTCAACAATAGCCTCAAACTTCCCGTCCCATACGGTATGATCCAACGAGTGCAAGAGCTTCACGGCTCTATCATGATCATCGTATGGGAGCACGGCCACATTGGCTCTCATGTTGTTCACAACGACCGTAAACCGCTAGAAAAGGGCATCGACGGACTTGCCGGGGAGATGAGTGAAGTTCTCGTACTCTCTCCGGTAAGTCGCGTACATCTGAGCCTGAACCTGAGCATTCCCAGTATGAGCATCCTTCAACTGCTCCCAAATCCTACAAGCTAAGTCCTCTGTCTGAACCCGATCGAATTCGGGCTGACACAGAGCACGAAACAAGTAGTCGACAGCCTTGTTGTTGGCTTCGAACATATCCCTCGATCCTGGAGCAAGGAAGTTCATCGGATGAACATAAGCTGTGTTCACCGTAACATCCCAAAGGATCTGACCCTTTCCGTGGAGGAATGCTGCCATCCGCCTCTGCCACATCTGGTAGTTCTTCCCATCGAAGTGTGGAGGACCCAAACTCCGTTCCTGGTACACCATCTTTGGATCTTAGACTGGTAAGAGTCAATGAAGACCCGAACCGGCTCTGATACCACTTGATGGACCGATTAGGCGACCAGAGAGGGGGGAGTGAATGGGAGCCGATAAAAAATCTTCTCGAATGGGATGACTTCCCAAACAAGATGAACTCGGTCGGACACCCAAAATCACACGCTCCGCACGCAACCTTCCGTTTGCCAAAACCACGTAGCCACTGAAGTGCTACTGATCCTAGGAACAAACACTACCAGTAGCCTCAACTCCTACACGCACACGGCTGTCTAGAGGGGGCGGTCAGACCGGGTATGGGGGGTGGTTAGACCGCCTCCACCTGGTAACCGGAAAATCCTCTGAAACACCTCTTCTGAGCACCAAAACACACCACGGTTTCACCAACAGAAATCTCTGGTCAAGGCTAAGATAGCCACCAGGAAATCTTGGCGAAAACCAAAACTTCACCCAAGGGCCTAGGGGCGGTTAGACCGGCTACCACGGGCGGTCTAACCTCCTGTACCCAGCAACGAACTCAAGGCAAGAACTCCTAGCAAACAGCACCGAAACGACCCAAGATTTCACCAGAAGACTCCTCTGATCAAGGCGAACAAACTCACAGAGGAAAACCTGGGAAAATCCAAACTTTCACCTGGAAGACCCAGGGCGGTTAGACCGCCCCCCTATGGCGGTTAGACCGCCCTACCCAGAAAATCTGGCCGCGGGTCAACCCTCAACTTCCCATCGCCCGATCTCCCGATTCACCCCACGGATTGCGGCGAAACTTCGGGGATAGCTGGGTTACCTCCTGGGCAACCTCTCCCTCAAAGGAATCGAACCAAAACGCCCACAATGAAAGGGAATCGCGGATTTAGGCTCTCTAGGTCAAGAACTCGAGCAACTCGAAAAACCACCAAATCGAGGTCGATTCAAGGGAGTTCTTGGGGCAAAGTCACCAGCCAAAGAGGCACAAGGTCCTCATACGTGACACCCAACAAGAATCCCGCAAGAAATCGCCCTCAAAACTCCGCCAAGAGAATCACAAGAAAGAGCTCCGAAAATCACCAAAAAGAAGAACGGGAAAGGCAACACAAGACCTTGAGGAACCACGCCGAATCATCTATACATACCATGAAGGTTCATACAAGGTCTAGCTTGCCACCCATACATCCATCCCTCTCTCTAGATCTCACATGAAGCTCTCAAGCTAGTCCTAGGAAACTAGAGGAAAATAGAAACGAAAATGGGAAAACAAATGAGCTAGGGTTCCAAGAGTTGGCTGCCATCCATCACCTCAAGTGTTTATATGGAGGCACCCAAAAGACTAAACTACCCTTACTAGATAAATAGGGATACATGCCCCTCGAGGGCAAATTTGGAAGTCTTCAGATTTTCTCCATCGGACGGATGCCCAGCGACCGCAACTTTGCTTAGCCTCGACACAAGCCTTGCGATCCCGACGCGTGTCCTCTGCTTCGAAGCTTCTCGGCGGCAGCGACCCGGGCGGTCAGACCGCCCCCCTGGGTGGTTAGACCGGCCCAGGCGGTCTGACCGCCCCTCCTGGGCAGTTGGACTGGCCTGGGTGACCGCACCTCCCCGTCGAGTCTTCGGCCTCGGTTTTGTGGCTCAACCGAGTAACCTAGTGTTTTCTGGTGAACCACTACAAACCCCGCGAACTTGGTGTAGCCTCCGCCAATCACCACTCATGACTCGGCTCCCACGTAGTCCCTGCTCGACCTTGATTTTGAGGTTCAACCAAGAAACCGTCCATGACTTCATCTTGCCGTTCTTGCCACCATGCGGCCCGCACTTGACCCCGCTGGCCACCGGGTCCCTCGAACCAAGCCCACTTGTCTTCTCCACACCTGGAGGCCTCACCGGCAACGACCTTTCGCGCTTGTTCTTCACCTGCACCTGCACCAGTCAAGCCGCAACCTACACCTGCAATACTTGGCCAAGAATCAGTCCACACCACGTTATCAATCACTCATCACACCAGGAAGCGACCATCCACCGGTCCTCGAACCACACATGGTCCTCAATTTTTTAGAGCACACTAGATGTTAGTAGAATTATTATATAATTACCATGGGGTGTAAAAACGAAATATATGAATTTTGGGCACACAAGTGTGACTGTTGATATTTTATTCAAATACTAAATGTCCAAATACGAATTGTTCGTATTTTTATGATTTTTTAGGTGTTGTTTTATGGGCTCTAATATTTTAGGGAAGCACGTTTCATTCGAAAAAAATAGTGGCTGGCCCACGCGTCAGCGCCAGCAGCCAAAATAAAAAGATAACCGCTGCCCGCCCGTCGGACCCAACTGCCAACAAAGGCGATGCGGGTTCACTAACCATCGTCGCCTATGACACTGGCCCACGCGTCAGCGTCAGCAGGCAAACCGTGCGTGGGCTGCTCAAAATTTCCCACCTATATTGACTATAATGCCCATGGAATTCCAATTGCAGCACAGAGCCGTCAAGGGCACGCCAGTAATTTTCTTAAACACAGTTACGCGCGCCGTTCATATTCGGCTCCTCGCTAGACAGATCCACAACGCCCGCACTCTCCCCACCGTCGCCGCCACTCTCCCCGCTCGCCTTCGCCGCTCTCTCCCCGTCGCAGCCCTGCTCTTCTCCAGCCCCACCACTCCCTGCGTGATGACAGTGATGAGGACGCGGTTACTGGCATGTGGTCGACGTCTTCCCGGCCAACCTAAAGAGGGTTGACGCGGATCCGTCGACGTCATCCCCGGTCACGACGACGAGCCGGCCGCCTCAGGCCATGAGCCGACGTGGATCCGGCCCCTCCGACCATCACGAGAACAACTACTTCATTCGCGACAGAGGTTAGTCCTGCTTGAACCCCCAACGCCCTCTCTCTCCTCGGCCACCAAATCTGCTATATATTCATGTCAATGTGGATTAGGGAGACATGCCTTGATAGTTCATCTTTAATTGATTGACTGTGGATTTGATGGATGGATTTTGTTGCCCCAAGTCTGTTTGAATAAATTGTTGCTAACAGATGAAGTTATATGAACTGTTGAAATTCATTTTCATGTTCCTGGTGCTACAATTTTTGCACTGTAAATTCATGAAAAACATTGAGGATGTTAGCATACTTTAATTCTGCTATGCTTTGAATGTACCAGATCGACAGTTATGCTTTGGACCTGTTAGCATATTTTAATTCTGATGGCCACATAATGTCAGTGGGAATTGCATCGCAGTGGTTTATAATGTAGTCCACCCAATCTGCTATATATTCATGTCAAGGTGGATTAGGGAGACATGCCTTAATAGTTCATCTTCAATTGATTGACTGTGGATTTGGTGGATGGATTTTGTTGCTCCAAGTCTGTTTGAATAAATTGTTGCTAACAGATGAAGTTATATGAACTGTTGAAATTCATTTTCATGTTCCTAGTGCTACAATTTTTGCACTGTAAATTCATGAAAAGCATAAAGGATGTTAGCATACTTTAATTCTGTTATGCTTTGAATGTACCAGATCGACAGTTATGCTTTGGACCTGTTAGCATACTTTAATTCTGATGGCCACATAATGTCAGTGGGAATTGCATCGCAATGGTTTATAATGTAGTGATAACTAGACTGTCTTATGCTTTGTTGTGAGTGTTAATTGTTTCACTACTGTCATATATATTGTTATTGTTGGTGTCATGATGTGTTGTGAGTGTTGTTTCACTACTGTCATATATAATGTCATGACCATTGCTTTATCCTCTTGTTGCATGTACACATGGAACACACAATCCATCGCTGCTGAAGTTGGACAAGGAAGCAGTTGAAGGAATTTATTCTCTGCTTTGATATATAAGCATATTGTTGTGTCCCTGTCAAAATGGTTAGCACCTATCCCTGTATGCTAATTAAGTAAAATATGAACTGTGTATGTCTATGCTGATTTTATTTACGACTTGTAATGATTTCTAGTGTAATATCAGCTATTTTGCCTAGCAGAGAAAACGAATTTATCTAATAAGAATTTTGTTTAGATTTTCAGTCTTGCTTATGTTGCTCTACTGACAACCTGACATATCATCTATGCAGTCTCCCACAACAACAAACTCCTCTACCTCCAGTGCATCATCACAGCCCATCGTCGGTGAATCTTCTTCACAGGGTCACTCAGCACAGACTGCTGCGAGTAGTACTCGATCCCGCGGGTCAAGGACACAAACCAAATGGCCAGAAGACAAGTTGACTGCAACTGGACCTGATGCCAATTTTTGGCCTACCCCAGATGCTGCGAGGGATAGATTTGTATTGGTCTGTGGTCTCATTGCTCGGGAGAGGGTGTCAATCAACAAGGCGGTTGATGATCTCTCACCAATTGAGAAGGACCATCTGTTCACAGTTTTAGAGGAAAAGCTAGATTACCCAGCCAATTTGGAAGAATCTGTTCGCAAGAATGCAGTTAAGGCAGCTATATCAAAGATTGGAACCTTGCAATGGCGGTTCAAGGCCCATTTAAGAAAAAAAAATGTGAGTGAAGAGGAGACTCCCTTTGTGAAGCATGCCTTTTTGCAGCAACAAGACTGGGACATGTTTGTGCGGGAAACCAATTCTCCTTCATTTCAGCAATTGAGCCAGGAGATGAAACAAAAGAGAGCATTGCATAATAAGCCACACAAGACGGGCAGAAAAGGTTATCGTGGTAAAAGGAAAGAGTGGGAGGAGGAGGATGCAAAGCTAGCTGCAGAAGGAAAACAGAACCCTTGGGACCAATTTCCTGGATGTTCGAGACCTTATCTGCGGGCAAGGGTAGGGAAGAAGAGGAAGAATACTAGTGAAGGAAGCGGGGGCATAACATTCAGTAACCCTGCAGTGGTGGGGGTAGCAGATAGGGTGAAAACACTTACAGCTCAGGGTAGTGATGGTTCTTTCTCTGGGGTTAGGGAGGATGATATCCTCACCGCAGCACTTGAGACTCCAGAGCATCGAGGTCGGGTCCGAGGCGTGTCTAGTTCACTTGGCTGGGGTAAAGGATTTGGTGAAGAGTTCGCTGGAATGTACAGGAAGAAGAGGAACAAGAGGTCTGATGCTCGGGATATGATGGACATAACATTTAAATCAATTGTCCATGCTCTAAGACTATCAGGCATCAAAATACTAAAAAATGTACTTCTTCCTTCCCAATTACCAGCGCCTGTCAGTAGCAGCGAGGAAGAAGATGTGCATGGCAGCAAGGAAGAAGATGCGCATGACCGCGAGGAAGAACATGCGCATGACAGCGAGGAAGATGCGTGTGGTAGAGAGCAAGATCATTGGAATGCCAACGGTGACGAAGCGAATCAAGTGCACAGTGATAGTCGATCACCTATGCTGGACACAATAGATAAGCTGACAGAGCCAACCACGTGCAGCCTTTTGGATGGCACCGGGATTAATGTGGAGCTCGCACTAGCGAAAGTCTTTCCATTTCAAAAGGCTTGCCATTCAGTACCGGTGCAGGATGGGTATGTTGTGGTGCAACCTACTTATGTGTGGGCCAATGCGGGTCACTACCCTCTGCCTGTTCCAATTGATGGGGGTGACATAGCAACCCTAGCTGAGGCTCTCGTTCAAAGGATCCAATGGCCAAAGGACAGGATCCTTATACCACCCATGACAAGACATCCCAACCCTGAAGCCGCAACAGGTAGCAGGGGTACAACATCAGATGGAGGTACTGCAGCTCAGTGTCAGCAAGAGAAGGCTCAACAGCAGCAGCAGATCAGCAAAACTACGTAGCAGGAGCGTCGACAACAGCCGGAGGAGCCCAAGCAAACTCCGCCTAAGCAGCAGCTGCAACATGAGGATAAGCAACAGACGAAACAGCAGCCTCTCCAGCAGCAGGAGCGTCGACAACAGTCGGAGGAGCCCAGGCAAACTACACCTAAGCAGCAGCTGCAACATGAGGATAAGCAACAGACGAAACAGCAGCCTCTGCAACAGGAGGAGGAGCCCAGGCAATCTCCCCCTAAGCAGCAGATGCAACATGCACAGCAGCCTCTGCAACAGGAGGAGGAGCCCAGGCAATCTCCACTGCAGAAGGGGAACCAGGCCAGGAAACCTCTGTCTAAAGATGAGATTCTTAACTGTATTATTGGGACAGAACAGGAACGACCAAAATACAAGCCTGGTGCACCTATGTTGTCAGAAGAAAACTTAGAGGCTGCTGGACCAAATTGTGCCAGGTTGCATGCTTACGTCATGGAACACAGTAAGGATAAACTTGCCTTCCCAGCAAAGGTGGATCAAGACTACTTTAAAGGTGGTGGTGGTGCTTTAATGTTAAACATTGCATTCAGTAGCGTGTATAACCTTATAACCCTGGTTTCTCTGGATGTTACCTTCTTGAGGTTGTGGACATTGTAAGTCCCTTAAAACCTAAAAAGATATTTCTTTAATTTTGACCACAAAGTTCATGCATGCTAACAATTTGATTTTTTGTAGGAAAATGATGGACAAGGCAGCGGAGATGCAGATCAGTGTTGGGTTTTTAGATCCAGATTTGTTTACTTCCACAAATATTTCTCAGCATTCTCACCTTGTTGCCAAAGCCATCTCAAATGCAATGAACAATGACTACGTGGTGGGTGCCTACTGCACTAGCCACTGGGTAACAGTGATCATCTGTATGAAGTTCAAAGAGGTTTGGTATCTAGATTCTGCTAAACAATATCCCCCACTAAAGTTCTCAGACCTCCAACCTGTTGTGAACTGGTCAGTATCTTGTAGGTTTTGTTCACAAAAATTCAATCTCTTAGTGTTTCTAATTGGTATTGCTGACCATGCAGGGCCTTTGGTACAGTATTTATAGGTTTTGTTCACAAAAATTCAATCTCTTAGTGTTTCTAATCGGTATTGCTGATCATGCAGGGCCTTTGGTGATCAACATGCACAGGACGGAGTGACGAAAGGAAAGAAAAAAAAGCCAAAAGCCATACTCAAGCACAAAACAAATCTCGCTGTAAGACCGCGGTTTTTTTATGGTCCCTTCTTACCTATTTGGTACTGCATTAACTTGTCATTTTGGTACCTAGATGCAGTGTGCTCAACAGCCATGGGGGTCCTCTTTGTGTGGATTCCATGTGGCATTCCATATGTTAAGACTACTCGATGACATACCTGACATCAAGAAGGCTGCTGTAAGTAGATAATAATGCTCAACCTTGTCTCTGCTCATATTATCCATCTGATTTTAGAATCTGATTTCTATTTGTATTCTCATAAATGATTGTATTTTGCAGGATTTCAAATCTGCTGTAGATGTTTCCACAAAAGATCTAAAGCGTGTCCGGGAGATGCTGTGAGAGTACATTCTTAAGGAGACCATCGACCGAAAGGGCAACTTCTACAATGGTGCACCGTGAGTTCATTGTAGCCAAAAACTTGAAACTCATTCAGTCTTCTTTAGTCAGGTGTAGTTGCCTAAGAAACCTGCTTGGCTTGCTTGGTTGGGGTCAGATGCTGCCTGGTTCAGGCAGTTTTCTCATGACTCCATCCAAACAAGCCCTGATGAGAGTAACTTGAAACTTGATGTGATCGATCCTAGCTTGTCTATAAATGTGATCTTTTTGCTTGTCTATAAATGTGATCTTGCTTGCCTATATCTGTGATGTGAGAATGTGTTTGTGATGTCTCCTTGCTGTGGTGGCTGCCATATCCTGGCTGGTTCCACTGGCTGGTTCCAGGATGGCAGGATGCAGCCCCTGATGGCTGCCAAATCCTGGCTGGTTCCAGGATGCAGTCGGCAAGCGGGCAGGTTACTGTAGGGGTGGCCTACGTATTTGTAACGGGCGTTAATTAAAGCTCGTTACAAACACTGATCAGTGAGTAACGGGCTTCATTCGGAATGCCCGTTACAAACATGCCAACAATGTAACGGGCAGTGTAAAAGCCCGTTATGAGTCCTGACCGGTGAGCCCCAGGACATGGTACGTTCATCGAGATATATGAGACGCAGGTTGAAAGCACGCGTCTCCTTTAATCGAGAGGAAGCAGACGCGCGTGGAAACAGTTGTGTCTCATTTCGTCGAGATAGAGGAGACGCAGGTTCACAGCACGCGTCTCTGATGTTGATTTCACAGTAACGGGCTCTGTTTTCATGCCCGTTACCAAAGTTCCCTGTGGGCCCAAAGAAACAGCAATTTCACGTGACCGGTGACTAGTTGTGGTAACGGTTGTTGTTTGATACCCGTTACGAATCCTAGATGTGCTGAGACGCGCGTGAACAAGACGCGTCTCATTTCGTCAAGATAGAGGAGACGCAGGTACACAGAAGGCGTCTCCGATATCGAGCTACTATAACGGGCTGTGTTTTGGTGCCCGTTACAAAAGTTCCCTGTGGGCCCAGAGAAACTGCTATTTCACGTGACCGGTGGCTAGTTATGGTAACGGTCGTTGTTTTATGCCCGTTACGAATATGGCTTATCAGTAACGGGCATCTGCCCGTTACCTTTCTTGGCTCATTTGTAACACTTGATCGGTAACGGGCGCTTTGCCCGTTACTAAAGGCCATCTATGCCCATTACCAAAGTAAGTTTTTCACGTAGTGAGAAAGGGGAGACGTTTGGTTTTGTTCGAGATCTTGTCTTGAGGTTAAGAAACGAGAGGCACGGAGATGCCATACGAGCGATTCGCAGTGACAATGGCTCGGAATTTAAAAACTCTCACTTCGAAACCTTTTGCCAAGACTTGGGTCTTGAACACCAGTTTTCGAGTCCGTATACGCCTCCCCAGAACAGCATGGTGGAAAGGAAAAACAGAACCTTGTGCGAGATGGCTCGGACGATGCTTGATGAGCATAGGACTCCAAGAAGGTTCTGGGCTGAGGCGGTGAATACCGCGTGCTATGTGTCGAACAGGATTTACCGCAGGGTTCACAAGAAGAAAACGTGCTATGAGTTGATGCACGGGCGCACACCCAAGGTGAGTCACTTCCATGTATTTGGGTGCAAATGCTTCATCCTGAAGAAAGGTAAGAAGTTGGACAAGTTCGAGGCTAGATCTGTCGATGGCATTTTCTTTGGTTACGCATCTAATTCAAGAGCCTTTCGAGTGCTCAATCTTGAAACTAACCAAATCATGGAGACTTGCGAGGTAACCTTCGACGAGACACAGCCACGTAGTCAGCTTGTCTTTGAGTGTGCAGGTGACGACGAACTTGGCGAGGAGATTTTCCTGGAGGAGGAGCATGAACATGGAGATGATGAAGATGGCGGTGTGGTGCCCGCGGCTGAGCATGTACCTACTACTTCGACTACGGTGGTGGACGGCCCTTCTCCCACACCTACAACGACAAACCCAGTTCAAGAAGAAGCTGCTGTTGAGGGGGAGGTAGCATCAAGGCGAGAACCTCCCCGGCGAGTACAAGTGGATCACCCAGCTTCGAGGATCATCGGCGACATGAATGAACGTACTACACGGTCGAGGGTTCGAACAATTCTCATTTCGCTCATGCTGCTTTTGTTGCCACCTTTGAGCCCAAAGACATTGGACACGCGCTATCTGATCATAATTGGGTTAATTCGATGCATGAGGAGTTGGAGAATTTTGAGAGGAACCAAGTTTGGGAATTGGTTGACCCTCCCCCAGGGTGTAAGCCGATTGGGACAAAATGGGTGTGGAAAAACAAAGAGGGAGAGAAAGGAGAAGTGGTGAGGAACAAGTCAAGGTTTGTTGCTCAGGGGTACTCACAGAAAGAGGGGATCGACTACGAGGAGACCTTTGCTCCCGTAGCTCGTTTGGAGGCGATCAGGATCCTTCTAGCCTTTTCCGTGGCTAAAGGGTTCAAGTTGTACCAGATGGATGTCAAGAGTGCTTTCCTAAACGGTGTATTGGAGGAAGTAGTGTATGTGAGGCAACCACCGGGGTTTGAGAGTGAGAAGTACCCCCATCGGGTGTACAAGTTGAGAAAGGCGCTGTATGGGTTGAAGCAGGCACCTAGAGCTTGGTACGGCAGGTTGAGGGGGTTCCTGTTTGAGAGAGGGTTTGAAATGGGGAAGGTCGATCAGACCTTGTTTCTCCTCAGGCAGGGCAGAGATATCTTGATTGTGCAGGTATATGTGGATGATATTGTCTTTGGTGGCTCGTCTAACTCTCTTGTTGCAAGGTTTGCAGAGGACATGAGCAGGGAATTTGAGATGAGCATGATGGGTGAGTTGCAGTTCTTCCTCGGGCTACAGATCAAGCAATCAAAGGAAGGAATATTTGTGCACCAAGCTAAGTACACCAAGGACATTGTGAGGAAGTTCAAGATGGAGGACTCCAAGGCCATGGCGACGCCTATGAGTACGACTACAGCTCTTGATGCGGATGAGGAAGGTGCACACGTGGACCAGAAGGAGTACCGGAGCATGATCGGGTCACTCCTCTACTTGACGGCGATGAGGCCGGACATCCAATTCTCGGTATGTTTGTGCGCTCGTTTTCAAGCGTCTCCGAGGACTTCGCATCGGCAAGCAGTCAAGCGCATATTTAGGTATTTGCGACACACTCCCGACTTCGGCCTTTGGTACTCCGCGTCTTCTTCTTTGGCTCTTCATGGATTTTCGGATGCGGACTTTGCCGGGTGTCGGTTGGATAGGAAGTCCACTTCTGGGACATGCCAGTTTTTGGGTTCTTCTTTGGTGTCTTGGTCTTCCCGCAAACAGTCGAGTGTTGCTCAATCCACTACTGAGGCAGAGTATGTGGCCGCAGCTAGTTGTTGCTCTCAGCTTCTTTGGATCACATACACCATGAGCGACTTTGGTGAGGAGTATACCCATGTCCCACTTCAATGTGATAGCACAAGTGCCATAAGCGTTGCAAAGAACCCAGTGCTCCATTCCAAAACCAAGCACATAGAAGTGAGGTATCATTTCCTGAGAGACAATGTTGAGAAAGGGAAAATTGCTTTGATCCATGTACCCACACATGACCAGCTAGCCGATATTTTCACCAAACCCCTAGATCAAGCAACTTTCACTCTTTTGTGGGGGAGCTTGGTGTTTGTTTGATTTCTTGAGTTGGGTGCGTGGGAGCTCTTTTGTATCATATGTATAGCTTTCCTTTTGTGCATTTCTTGCATTTGGCATGGCATATGTAACATGATGTATAGGCATCTTTGTATCTTAGGTTGCATGCATTTTGTATCATATGCATTTGGTAGGAAAGGCTTCTCCTATATACATTGTTCACCATGATATGCTATGTATGATCTTGTGAGCTAGTTTGGTATGATATAACTTAGTGTGGCTTAGCTCTTGATGATCTTGATTTATATCCATGGTTGATAGCTATGTTTTTGAAAAATGTCACATGTATGCTCTCTTGTGAGTAAATGCCTTTATATGATCTTGACATGTTTTTGTGGCTTGGCTATGCTTAATTTCTGGTTGGATAGCTTATTTTGATCATATGGGGCCAAAGGCTCATTTGCCATCATGAATGTTTAGCCCCTATGCTTCATCTTGTGCAGGGGCATAAGTTCCTTTTTGTCGCAAAGACATTTCATGTACCAATTTTAAATCTGAAAATGAAATGTAAATTGTTTGGAAAATGTGCTCTCATGTCATATGTGCTTAATTTACTTGCTTTTGGGTGCTAAACCGTTGCATGTTGCTTACCAATGAGAAGTCTCATACATAGAAGTAAGCACATGGCTCGGTATGCTTTGACATGACATGAGGTGCTTGTGGGTGTTTATGATGGTCTTATGCTTAGAATGGTTGTCCTAGCATGAAGTTTGTGTGGCTTTACCATTTTGACATGTTTTGCTCATGTTTAGGACTTTGCTCATGAGAGGGTGATTTTTCGCAAAAATACTCAATTCTCTCTTAGCTTTATCCAATAGTTGTGAAACTTGGTGATCATGTAGTTGATGTTCATATGATGCTGTATAGTATCTAACTTGCTCATTTGATCATGTCTAGCATCTTGTGATGAATTTTGTCTATTTGAGAAGCTCTAGTTGCATCTTTTCCAAATTTGAGCCTTGATTCATGCACTGGCAACAAGGGGGAGAAATGTTGGTTGAGAAAAGTTGCATTGCATCCCTAAACCTATCCCAACAGTCAAGGGGGAGCTTGTGCATTTCTTTTGCATTTTTGGCTTTTGGAGGGTGTTTCTGCTGTGTAAATCGGCCTGACCGGTTTTGGGAACCGGCCTGACCAGTTTGGTGGAACCGGTCTGACCGGTTTGGGAAACCGGCCTGACCGGTTTGTGCCCAAGGTTGGCACATGTCCAGGGGGAGTATGCATATGTGCAGGGGGAGCTCTTGTATGCTTTGGTGGTTTGTGCTCTTTGCTTGAGCTTGTTTTTGACTCGGTTGTGTCGAGCCATTGCCCTTGCCTAAGGGGACCGAGTCTTTCCTCTTTCAAGTGATCTTGCTCTTTTCCTTTGTTTGGCTTTCGATCGCTTGTTTGAGTTTTCGTTTAGTCGTTTCTTTTCTTTTCCTTTTCTCTTTGGTTACCAAATGTGTGTGATGTCAATGCACTCATCAAGGGGGAGATTGAGGACCATGTGTGGTTCGAGGACCAGTGGATGGTCGCTTCCTGGTGTGATGAGTGATTGACAACGTTGTGTGGACTGATTCTTGGCTAAGTATTGCAGGTGCAAGTTGCGGCTTGACTGGTGTTGGTGCAGGTGAAGAACAAGCGCGAAAGGTCGTCGCCGGTGAGGCCTCCAGGTGTGGAGAAGACAAGTAGGCTTGGTTCGAGGGACCCGGTGGCCAGCGGGGTCAAGTGCGGGCCGCATGGTGGCAAGAACAGCAAGATGAAGTCGGTGGACGGTTTCTTGGTTGAGCCTCAAAACCAAGATCGAGCCGGGACTTCGTGGGAGCCGAGTCATGAGTGGTGATTGGCGGAGGCTACATCAAGTTCGCGGGGTTTGCGGTGGTTCACCAGAAAGCCACCGGGTTACTCGGCTGAGCTACAAAGCTGAGGCCGAAGACCGGGCGTGGCTGTCAGGCCAAAACCGGCTTGACCGGTTTGGGGTCGCAGGGCGCCGGAATCTTCGAAGCGGAGGACACGCGTCGAGATCGCAAGGCTTGCGTCGAGGCTAAGCGAAGTGCGGTCGCCGGGCATCCGTCCGATGGTGCTACGAAGACAATTTCCCAAAGTGCCCTTGGTGGGCATGTATCCTAGTTTAGGCTTTAGGGCTATTTTAGTCTTTCGGCGTGCCTCCATATAACCCAAGTGGTGAGAGGATGGCAGCCATCTCTTGGAACCCTAGCTCATTTTTCCCTTTGCTATTTTCCTTCCTATTTTCCTTAGGATTTCTAGGACTAGCTTGAGAGCTTCATGGAGAGATCTTGTGAGAGGGAAGGATGATCAGGCGGAAGCTAGACCTTGTATGAACCTTCATGGCATGTATAGATGATTCGGCGTGGTTCCTCAAGGCTTGTTTGTGTTCTTCCCGTTTGTCCTTTTTGGTGATTTTCGGGGCCTTTTCTTGGAAATTCCGTGGGGAAGTTTTGGGGGCGTTTCTTTGAGGGATTCTTGTTGGATGTCACGTATGAGGACCTTGTGCCTCTTTGCTTGGTGATCTTGCTCCAACAAGCCCTCCGAAACGGCTTCAATTTGGTGGTTTTCGGTGGATTCCATGGGAAGGTGTTCTTGAGGGTTGACTTCCGATTCCTCTTGATTGAGTAGGTTTTGGGGACCGAGCTTTTAGCCAAAGGTAGCCCACGAGGTACCCCAGCTATCCCCAAAGTCTCACTTGAATCCGTGGAACGAATCGGGAGATCGGTTGAGGTGAAGGTTTGGTTTTTCCCGCGGGCTGAGTTCTTCCCGACTGTCCAGGCAAAACCGGCCTGACCGGTTTCCCAAACCGGTCTGACCGGTTTAGCCTCAGTGGGCTGTCGTGAAGGTTTTTGAGCAGGAGAGTCGTGTTCGTGCTATGGCTTTTCTTGTTCAAAGGTGGAGAGGTTCTTGAGGTGTTTCGGGGCAGTTTTGGCCTCGAAGGTCTTTTGGGGATTTCCTGGACAAAACCGGCCTGACCGGTTTGCCAAACCGGCCTGACCGGTTTCCCCTGCCTGCGAGAGGCTAAGTCCCAGAGAATCGGTCTGACCGGTTTCAGAAACCGGCCTGACCGGTTTTGGTTGCCAACAGCAGTTTCGTGTTGTTTTCCGCTACGTGTTGTGTGTTGCTGTTGGTTGGATCTTGCTCCTAGTTTCAGTAGCACTCCAGTGGCTACGTGGACTTGGCAAGAGAAGCTTGCGGAGGTGTCCGAGTGAAATTGGGTTCATAGGCCGAATTCTTGAGTAGAATTTTTATCGGCTCCCATTCACTCCCCCCTCTCTGGTTCGCCGTTCCGGTCCTTCATTACTCGAGGACGAGCAAGGTTTAAGCATGGGGGAGATGTTGACGGTGAATTTCTGTCAACCTAGCCATGAGTTTACCTTCGGTGTTGGTATTGATTTGAAATCCTAACTAACGATCCTAACCCTCATGATATGTCATGTTCGCACTCGCATGTGGTATTTGGAGTTTATTGTTTACGCAGGGTTTTAGCGCTAAAAGGGAGACTTCCCGGGAAAGTTCATCAAGGACTTTGTGAGAAGATCATTTAGCTTGGCACAAGTCAAGACACGAAGTGAACATGACTCCAAGTGGACCAAGGACCGAAGCGTGAAGCCGTGAAACTCCGAGGACCTGGACGGAAAAGGCTAAAGCTTGCGCGACAAGGAGCCCTATCCAAACCGCGGAGAAACTGACGCCAAGGGCCCACATGCAGGAAGTAGAAAATTCCAGAAGACACGAGAAGCAACCGGGAGGAAGCCGGGGCCGAACTGGGCCGAAACGGGCCCAGGCCGGTCGGCCCAGGCCGGCCGGCCCAGCCCATTCCGAGCCCGGTTCGGCGCCCCCTTTGACCTAAACGCCATTCGGACTATTTATAGCCCCCTCGCCAAGAGCCACGCATCAATTCATTCGTCATCCGCCGTCGAGGAGCAGAGAAGCTTGAGGGACACCATCTCGGAGAGGTGGTTTGTGCTCTTTGCTTGAGCTTGTTTTTGTCTCAGTTGTGTGGAGCCGTTGCCCTTGCCTAAGGGGACCGAGACTTTCCTCTTTCAAGTGATCTTGCTCTTTTGCCTTTGGTTGGCTTTTAATCGCTTGTTTGAGTTTCATTGTGTGTTTCTTTTCTTCTTTCTATTCTCTTTGGTTACCAAATGTGTGTGTTGTCAATGCACTCATCAAGGGGGAGATTGAGAGCCTATGTGGTTCGAGGACCGGTGGATGGTCGCTTCCTGGTATTATGAGTGATTGACAACGTTGTGTGGACTGACTCTTGGCCTAGTATTGCAGGTGCAGGTTGCGGCTTGATTGGTGCTGGTGCAGGTGAAGAACAAGCGCGAAAGGTCGACGCCGGTGAGGCCTCCAAGTGTGGAGCAAACAAGTAGGCTTGGTTCGAGGGACCCGGTGGCCAGCGAGGTCATGTGTCGGCTGCATGGTGGCAAGAACAGCAAGACGCAGCCATGGACGGTTTCTTGGTTGAGCCTCAAACCAAGGTCGAGCTGGAACTAAGTGGGAGCCGAGTCATTAGTGGTGATTGGCGGAGGCTGCACTGAGTTCGCGGGGTTTCCAGTGGTTCACCACAAAAGCACTATGTTCCTTGGTTGATCCACAAAGCCAAGACCGAAGACCGAAGAGCAGCAGCATTGGACCAGTCTGACCAGTGGGTTGGACCGGTCTGACCGGTGAGGAGCACCGGTCTAACCGGTGTGCGATGATGCCTTCCGAAGACTTCGAAGCGGAGGACACACGTCGGGATCGCAAGGCTTGCGTCGAGGCTAAGCAAGTTTGCGGTCGCCGGGCATCCGTCCAATGGTGCTACGATGAGGATTCCCAAATTGACCCTCGGGGGTGTGTATCTTAGTTTTATGTCTTAGGGGTAGTTTCGTCTTTCGGTTGCCTCCATATAACCCAAGTGGTGAGAGGATGGCAGTCATCTCTTGTAACCCTAGCTCATTTGCTTTTGCTATTTTCCCTTCCTATTTTCCTTAGGATTTTTAGGACTAGCATGAGAGCTTCATGGTGAGATCCTTAGAGAGGGATGGATGATCGGGTGGCAAGCTAGACCTTGTATGGACCTTCATGGTATGTATAGATGATTCGGCGTGGTTCCTCAAGGCCTTGTGTTGTTTCCCCCGTTTTCCTTTTTGGTGATTTTCGGAGCTTTTTCTTGGCGAATTTCTTGTGGTGGATTTGAGGCCTTTCTCTTTGGAATTTGATAGGGGCTGTATGCATGAACCCTTCGTGGTTCTTTTCCTTGTGATTCCCCTCCCAAATCCGTGAGTAAAGGTGCTCGATTTTGGGGTTTTCTTAGGTTTCGGGAAAGTGGTGTTCTTGGTGGAAATCCTTCGATTCCTCTCGATTCAATGAGTTTTGGTGGACCAAATCGTAGCTATGGGATGCCCATGAGGTACTCCTAGTGTCCCCAAAGTCTTGTGCGAATCCGTGGAGCGAATCGGGAGATCGGGATTTGGATTTGGAGGAGTTGACCCGTGGGTTGCTGTTCATCCCGAGCGCCCAGGCCCTGAACGGTCTGACTGGTGCCTTCCACCGGTCTGACCAGTGCAGCCCCCTATTGGGTTTTGGCTCGGGTGAACGTGCTAGTGTGTTCACTAGTCTCTAGGCTTGCTGCTGTTTCAGGTTTGGTGGTGTTTGGAGCTCGGGAGGTTGGTTTCATGGATTTGGGGTTTCCAGGCTTAGACCGGTTTGACCGGTGTGCTGTACCGGCCTGACCGGTGTAGGAGCCTTTCTGTGGAAATCGTCAAGTCTTGCTCGGGCGATCCGGCTTGGGGTCCATAGTGACCAGGTGTGTCTCTGGTGGGTGTCGGGTGATCCGGCCAGGACCGGTCTGACCGGTGGTGGTAACCGATCTGACCGGTGTGGTCTATGTGCTACTCGAGTTGCTTGTTCCGCTGCGTTCTCGAGTAGGCTTCGGTGGATGTTGATTCCTAGGACCAGTAGCACTCCAGTGGCTACGTGGTTTTGGCCAACTTGGCTAGTTGAGTCGAAGAAGTGATTTCGCCAAGCCGTGTTCATCTTGTTGGAGAAGACATCTCCATTGAGAAGAATTTTTATCGGCTCCCATTCACTCCCCCCCTCTGGTCGCCAGATTTGGTCCTTCACTTAAGCGAATCTATCTCAAGCTTGGCATCAAGGTTCTGTGTTTCTAGCTCAGCCACCCTATTCCTAGCATCTTCAAGCGAGGTCCTAAGCTCTTTTCTCATTTTCTTAGCCTCTCTAAGCATGTCATCACAATTATCAAGCAATTTAACCAACTCCTCATTTTCCTAGCGCAAGAAGGAGAGTTCATCACATACCTCAATACCTCATCCCCGGAGTCTGAGTTCGAGTCATCCTTTTGGCTTTCTTCCTGCCTGACCTGTGTGCCATGGCGCAGAAGCCGTCTCGTGCGAAGCAGCTCAACCCGCTCAGGTTCTTGGACCCCTTCTTGCTCTTGTGCCGATCACCTTCATCCTCACTGCTGCTGGAGCTCGAGGTGGAGTAGGCGGAGCTGGAGTCGACGTCACTGGCACCAACCATCGCTCGAGCCTTCTTGTTGTGGTCGTCCTTCCTCCTTGATCTCTGCTCATCCTTGTTCCTGTGCTTGTGCTTGCCCCTCGAACGGTGCTTGCTCTCTGTCTTCGGCCGGTGCTTGTAGTTGTTCCTGGCCTCCATCTCCTTCGGACAGTAGGCTATGAAGTGTCCATGATTGTCGCACCGAAAGCATGTCTGTGAGTTCCTCCTTGAGTTCACTCAGTTCTTGTGCATCCTCTCGAATCTACTGGTCAATAGCGCCAGCTCGTCCTCTCCAAGCATGTTGAACTCCTCATCTGGCAAAGACATCAAGGAAGATAGAGAGTACATCCTGGAGGATGGGTTAGCATTAGTCCTAGCACCTGAGCCACCGACGAGAGCGAGACTATGCAAGTCAGTCGGGCTCTCAATCTTGGCCGTCACCCCACGGTCCACCTCAACCGACTTGAGCTTCGAGAACAACTCGTCCACCATAAGGGTCTCATATGTACCCGACTCCAACATGGCCTCAACCATTGCACCCCAAATAGTACGATTCAGCGAGTGCAAGAGCTTCAAAGCCCTGTCATGATCATCATAAAGGAGCATGGTCACATTGGCCCTTATGTTGTTCACAACCACCGTGAACCGCTGGAACATCGTGTCTATGGACTCACCAGGGATATGAGTGAAGTTCTCTTACTCTCTCCGGTAAGTCGCAAGCAGACTTGCCTTAAACTAATTGTTCCCAGCGTGAGCTACTTTCTATCTGAACCCGATCCTCTACCTGAACCCGATCGAATTCAAATTGACAAAGAGTGCAAAACAAATAGTCAATCGCCTTGTTGTTGGTGTCGTGCATATCCCTCAATCCTGGAGCAAGGAAGTTAATTAGATGAACATAAGTTGTGTTCTCTGTAACCTCCCAAAGGATCTGACCCTTGCCACGAAGGAAAGTGGACATTCGCCTCCACCACATCTGATAGTTGTTTCCATCGAAGTAGGGAGGACGCGAACCCCTTTCCTGGTATGCCATCTTTGGATCTTAGACTGGTTAGAGTCCCGAAATACCCGTAACCAACTTTGATACCACTTGAAGGACCGGAATGGAGAACCAGAGAGGGGGGAGTGAATGGGAGCCGATAAAAAATTCTTCTCGAAGGAGATGTCTTCTCCAACAAGACGAACATGGCCAACCCAAAGTCTTCTCCGACTCGAACTACCCAACTTTGCCAAGATAACGTTGCCACTGGAGTGCTACTGATCCTAGGAACAAACAACCACCAAAACTACTCGAGAACGCAGCGGAAACACAAACTCGAGCAGCTGCCCAATCCACCGGTCAGACCGGTCACAACCACCGGTCAGACGGTCCTGGCCGGGTCACTTGAACTGCACAGTCGGATCACCCGACACCGACCACAGACACACTGGTTCACCTCACACCTCCAATCGGGTCACTCGAGCAACACTTGCGACATTTCACTAGAAGGCTCTACACCGGTCAGACCGGTATGGCACACCTGTCAGACCGGTCCTAGTCGAAAAATCCCAAGTGAAAGAACTCACAACTCCAAGCCCCAAACAACATGAACTCGAAACAGCTGCAAGCCTAGAGACAGACCAACGCTCTGAAACGTTCACCTGAACTAAAACCCAACAGGGGGTCACACCGGTCAGACCGGTGAAGTGCACCGGTTAGACCGGTCAAGACCTGGGGGCTTAGGATGAACAACGGGCCGCGGGTCAACTCCTCCAAACAACCTTCCTAATCTCCCGATTCGCTCCACGGATTTGCACGAGACATTAGGGATATTAGGAGTAACTCATGGCATCCCACAGCTATGATTTGAGCCCCCAAAACTCACCAAATCAAGAGGAATTGAAGGATTAGCACCAAGAACACTTCTCCACGGAGCCTAAGGAAAACCCCAAATCGAGCACCTTTTCCCACGGATTTGAGAGGGGGATCACCAAGAAAAGAATCTCAAGGGGATCATGTGTGCATCCCTCACCAAATCTGCAAAGGAGAGGTCTCGAAACCACCAAATGAAAATCACCAAGAAAAGGCTCTGAAAATCACCAAAAAGGGAAAATGGGAGAGGCACAAAGAACACTTGAGGAATCACGCTGAACCTTCTATACATACCATGAAAGATTCATACAAGGTCTAGCTTGCCTCAACATCCATCCCTCTCTAAAGATCTCACCATGAAGCTCTCAAGCTAGTCCTATAGAAAACCCTAAGAAAAATAGGAACAAAAATAGGAAGCAAAATGAGCTAGGGTTCCAAGAGATGGCTGCTATCCTCTCTCCACTAAGTTTATATGGAGGCAACCGAAAGACGAAACTACCCCTATTACATGAAAGTAAGATACATGCCCTGGAAGGGCACTTTGGGAACTTCTCGTCGTAGAACCATTGGACAGATGCCCGGCGACCGCACGTTGCTTAGTCTCGACGCATGCCTTGCGATCCCAAAGCGTGTCCTCCGCTTCAAAGTCTCCGGAAGCCCGCGGCGCACACCGGTCAGACCAGTCTAACCGGCCAAGTGCTGCAGCGCTTCGGTCTTCGGTCTTGGCTTTGTGGCTCAGCCAAGTAACCCAGTGGTTTTGTGGTGAACCACTGAAACCTCGTGGAGGTGTCACCTCTCGCAATCTCCACTCATGACTTGGCCCCATGGTTGTCCCGGATCGACCTTGGTTTTGAGGCTCAACCAAGAAACCATACACAACTTCGTCTTACTGTTCTTGCCACCATGCGGCCTGCACTTGATCCCACTAGCCACCTGGTCCCTCGAACTATGCCTACTTGTCTGCTCTACACCAGGAGGCCCACCGGCATAGACCTTTTGCGTTTATTCTTCACCTGCATTAACACCAATCAAGCCGCAACTTGCACCTGCAATACTTAGCCAAGAGTCAGTCCACACAACGTTGCCAATCACTCATCACACTAGGAAGCGACCATCCACTAGTCCTCGAACCACATAGGTCCTCAAGCAGATGGCCAAATGTCTAAGGATGCACTGGAGTTGGGCATGATGACTACGACATTTTATGAGGATATCTACATGTCAGAGGGCACTACAAGAATGGAAGAGGTGCTTCGCACAATGCCTACCAATGTAACGAGTGCCACGAATGATGGAGTTTTGAAGCTGTTTGGTGAAGGAGAAGTTAAAGAGGCCTTGTTCCAAATGTTTCCCACCAAGGCGCCGGGGTCGGATGGTTTTCCTACCCACTTTTTCCAACACCACTAGAACCTCTGTGGAGAGGAAGTTACCGCAATGGTGCTGCGAATCTAGAAAGGTGAGGAGGATCCATCAGTGGTAAATGACACATTCATTGTTTGGATTCGAAAAGTGGTCGAGCCAGAGGAGTTAGGTCAGTGGTAAATGACACATTCATTGTTTGGATTCCAAAAGCGGTCGAGCCAGAGGAGTTAGGTCAATTTCGACAAATCAGCCTATGTAACATACTCTACAAGATAGCTTCAAAAGTTGTTTCTAATAGCTTACGAGCTATTTTGCAAGAGGTTATATCGACAGAACAATCATCTTTTGTCCCGGGGCGAATGATCGCAGACAACATCATCATAGCTTATGAGTGTCTGTACTTCATGAAGAAAAAACATGTCCAGGATAACAAGTTCTGTGCATTGAAGCTTGATATGAGTTAAGGCGTATGATCGTGTGGAATGGGGGTATTTACAAGCAATTATGATGCAACTGGGCTTTCATCAGTTATGAATAGACATGGTAATGAGACTTGTTTCAACAGTCTCATTTTTTGGGCTCTTTAATGGGGAGCGGCTGGAAAGTTTTCAACCGTCAAGGGGGGTTCGCCGGGGAGACCCAATTTCTCCCTATCTCTTCTTGTTGGCAGCAGAGGGCCTTTCGTGCCTTTTAAAATCCCGAGTTCAGTCATCAAATCTCAACGTAATCAGGGTGGCGCCATCAACCCCGGCTGTAAGCCACCTACTCTTTGCCGATGACAGCCTGCTATTTTCCAAGGTGAATAGAGAGAGTGCGGAGGAGGTGAACAAAGTCCTTCAATTATACTGTGATGCTTCTGGCTAGCAGATAAATATGGATAAATCGTCCATTCACTTTGGGAAAGGATGTTCAAATCAGATCAGAGATGAGATATAGAGTATCATGAATGTCCATGAGGAAGCGCTAAGTGAGAAGTATCTAGAGATGCCAACAGACGTTGCAAATTCATCGAATGGTGCCTTCAAATACCTCAAAGATAGAGTCTGGAAAAGGGTGCAAGGTTGGATGGAACAATCCCTCTCATTAGGAGGGAAAGAGGTGTTAATAAAAGTGGTAGCCCAAGCTATCTCGACATACTCAATGGCATGCTTTCGCTTGCCGAGAGGCCTATGCCAGCACATTGACGGCCTTCTGTGCAACTTTTGGTGGGGAAGCAAAGAAGGGAAAAGACAAATGTGCTGGGTAGCATGGGAGGAGATGACAAAGCCGAAGTACCTAGCTCTCCTCGCTCGACAGGCTTGGAGATTGCTACAAGAACCGACATCCTTGAGTGCCCGTGTTTTGAAAGCGGCATGCCGGCATATTACCCGGAAAGGGGATTTTCTAGACGTTAACTTGGGGTCGTCACCTTCAAGAGTTTGGCGAGCAATCATGGATGGCAGGAGTGTTTTAGAGCAGGGAATTATTAAAAGAGTTGGGATTGGTGAATCAATTAATATTTGGAAGACAAACTGGTTGCCTATGGACGACCTCTTCAGACTGGTATGCAGCAAGCTTTCTGACCCACCACAATTTGTTAACAAGCTCATAACTTCCAATGGCGAGTGCGATTTGCAGTACCTCCGTGCGATGTTTCTGCCAATGGATAGGGAGCTAATTTACAACATTCCACTGTGTACTCGAAGGCAGGAGGACTGCTGGGTGTGCCATTATGAGAAGAGAGGTGTTTTTTCAGTTAGATCAGCCTACCGAATGCTAATACACAATCGGGAGAAAAGATCAGCTTGGATTGGACATTCAGCTAGTAGGTCAAGCTAAAAAGCTGAGGAGAAAGAATGGACAAATTTATGGAGTGTTAAAGTGCTATCGAAAGTTCGAAATTTCTTGTGGAGACTAGCACGCCATTCTTTGCCAACGACGGACGTACTCCATCATAGACATATGGCTGAGGCGAGTTTATGTGCTATATGTGGCTCCGTTAATTCTTGGAGACACTCTTTGTTAGAGTGTAACATGGCTAGATGTGTTCAGGCTCTAGTAGGGGAGGAGACAACTGAGATGCTACAGAACTTCCAAGCGCCAGACGTGAGGAGCTGGCTGGCGGAGATGTTGTGTGTTCTCTCCCATGTCCAACGTACTCGTGTGGTGGTGACCCTGTGGGTGACCCTATGATCCTGTAGGAGGAATGCAATCCATGAGGCGATTTTTCAAAGCCCGCTATCTACTAAGGGCTTCGTGGATTGATACATAGAAAATCTTGTAATTGTTCAGCGGCAACAACCAAAGATTCAGAGGTAGACAATAGAGGGTAGCGCCATCTCTCGATGTATAGCACCACCGGAGGGGTTGATGAAGATTAATGTTGATGCATCAGTGTCCAAAAACTTTGAAGATTGCATCAGTTACTACCGTCGCCCGCAGCACAGTTGGTAACTTCCTTGGTGCTTCAGCATTAGTGATAGAAGGAATTTTTGATCCTGAAACGTTGGAGGTCATGGCGTGTAGGGAGGGACTGGCATTAGCTAGTGATATGGGAATATAGAGTTTCAGACTGGCGAGTGACTATATTAATGTCGTCAGAAGTATCCAAGGAGGCAGCCTTGGTTCTTATGGTAACGTGATCAAGGAGATTAGGGAAGCTATGATGTTGTTTGGGAAAGTCAAAGTAGTCCACAAAGGGAGAACAAGGAATGGAGATATAGATAGACTAGCGAAAAGTTCCATTTATAGTTTGCTAGGTAGAAAAGTATGGTTTTTTGCTCCGCTAGATGATTGTTTGACAAGTGGAACCGATTAGATTTCTTCCCCTTCCCCCCGTTTCGTTGTCGTCGCCGGCTGCTCGCCGACCTCCGTCGCCCGAAGTCACAGTTCCCTGCTGAAGCTTGATCGTCGCCGCCCTGAGCTGCTCACTTGTCCATCTAGGCGGTGGTGGCGTCGTCGAGCATTTGTTTGTGCCGGCTGCATCACCATGGCCTCCCGTAAGCCCGGCTTCAGATCCGAGTGGTGGGTGGTGGTTCCTCGGCTCCATGGATTTCGTCGCCAGGATGGAGTGCCCCAGCCCCTTGTGTCAATCGGTCCTTGTGCGGCATCGGCAAGGACGCAAATGCGACGTCCCCATGCGGCAACTCAACATCCCCTATGTAAAGCTAGAGATTTCTTCTGAGATTTCATCCCACAGTATGCAAAGTGCACTTCCATCATCCATCCCCTGATTCCCCCTCCATCTGATTCCCTCGATTTTGCTTGATTTCCAACGTAGGTGTGGACTAATAGTGTACTACTAGGTAGGAAGCTCCTTTTAATTTCCGTGTGCAGAAGGGCCATCAATCTCTTCCAGATTCGTCATCTAAGCTTGTGGTGATGCGGGCCATTGTGGATCTGCCCAACTTCTGAGGGCACAAGGAGTTGTTGCTCTAGTTCGTGTCAACTTCAAGTATTAGGTCCACGATGTCAACGTGATGGTGTTATGAACTGTGATGAGGGGAAGGGAATTGCGAGGATTGAGGGGCTGATTTGTGGAGAATTAGGGCTGGGGCGCGAGGAACGCCGACCGCGGGGCTCTTCACCCACGGCTGGTAAGAGAGAAGGGTTTTCCTTCTAATCTCTTGCTTGATTTGCTTGATACATCTCCTCTCTTTAAATAGAGAGGATTACTTGACCTCTAAGTAAGGACCTGATCTTATCTCTAATTAACCCTAATACTAATGGTCTACAGCAGCCCAGGCCCAGGCCCATTAGGCTCCTCACATCCTCTAACACTACACCCCACCTAGACATGCAGCTCGTCCTCAAGCTGCAACTCATAACGAAGACTCGACTTGAAACAAACCTAACACCTAAAAATAAGCCTTTTACATCTCGGCTTATTTGATTATTCACAATTTGAAATGGACTCAATTTCTTTATTTTGGACTCTGAACGTGGATGCCCTTCGAATGCCGACCGTGCACTTGTGCAGCCACCTGGATCCCATGGAGACCATCGAAATGAGACGGGCGCACGGGTACAGCCGCCTGGAACTAGTTGCAACGAAGACCAGTGGAGATGTCCTTGCGGTGGCCGGAAGCGGATAGCTGGGGAGCTAGCCAGTGCGTCCCGGCCGGTGGCAAAGAGGAACACGCCTCCCCTACCGCCGCTCCAGCAGAGTTGGAGTACGCCGTCCGCGGGAAAAACACCATGCGCACCCTTGGGTATAGCAGCGGGTCGGCGCATTTGTTGGAGGCCGTCCAACGGGTCGAGGTCATGGCCCTCTGCATCGTAGCCACGGGTACTGTTCACACCCCAAAAAGGATAGTGCAGGGGAAGAAAAAAAATTTGGCTCTGAATATACCAAATTGTTATGAACTGTGGTGAGGTGAAGGGAATTGCGATGATTGAGGAGCTGATTTGTGGAGAATTAGGGCTGGGGCGCGAGGAACGCCGGCCACGGGGCTTCGCCCACAGCCGGCAAGAGAGAACGGTTTTCCTTCTAATATCTTGCTTGATTTGATTGATACATCTCCTCTCTTTAAATAGAGAGGATTACTTGACCTCTAAGTAAGGACCTGATCTTATCTCTAATTAACCCTAATACTAATGGGCTACGGCAGCCCAGGCCCAATAGGCTCCTCACATCCTCTAACAGATGGTCATAAGGCTCATGGCTGATGCTGTCATCAGGGTATAAGGTTCATCAACTGAGCCCAGGGGAGTTGACAAGATCATATTCATTCTGCTGCACCTCCTGTACTCCTGGCAAAGCTCAGCTGTAGGCATGAGAAGTTGATTCTCATCTCTTGTTGATTGGTCACTTTATTATGAAAATTGTTTATTTGTTTCTTATACAAAGGCATGCTTAACATGTTTAATTATTACATGTTTAATTAGTCTACCTTTTAGTAATTCTATGTTAACAATTCTTTGGTCATTAGAAAAATTGTAGTCATTGGATACGTTACATTCCTGAAAAATTGTGATGAGCACGAATGCCATGGCAGCCTGTTGGGAAAAGGGAGTATTTGCCCTCTCTGTTCTGGAAATTTTCTGCTTCAATTTCGTCTGAATTGTACTGTTCAAACTAGTTTTACGTTTGCAGTTTGCTCAAATTTATTTTTTCAAAAAAGAAATACAGGACTGTAGATCTTCTTTCATTGCTTGAAAAAATAAATTATTCTTCATAATTCCGGTGAATGCTTTAGACGCCCATTCTCTACTCTATTAGTTCTCCTACATCATTCATATGCTGATGCTTATATGCTGTCAACTAGGTGATACCCGGCGCGTTGCTGCGGGAATTTCAACAAATTTTAAAGATAAAATTTGAAAGTAGAAACTAAAGTGATTGCTTCGCATCATTCTACCCGTCATTGACCTTTGAGAGAATATACTTGAACAATCATCTTCTGACAAAACAAACAATTTGTATGGTGGCAGAGTGGCTATCAGATCAGCTACTTTTCTGCTGTGAGTGGTCACTATGATTTTGCTTTCTGTCTTTCTACCTGTAAGCAGCATCTGGTTCAGCTCATTGACTTCTTCATCTTTGCCCCACAAGCTATCCAACACTATTAAGCAACTATACCTATTAAGTATGTCTTGAACAACATTCTTGATTGACTGCATCTGCTTGCTTCCCTCAATTCTTTCTGTAGTTTGCAAAACTATATCTCTCCCAATTTTTTCAAGGTTGATATTGCCCATGGAAACATGAACCCATATCCTGAATCTGAAAGTCTCTGCTCTTGTATCATTGAAATAAGTTGGGCAAGGCTTGTTTCCCAAGACCCAGTGGCCCGACAACAGAAATAATGGTAATAAGCTCTCTCACATTTTTCTGCAATAATATGTCCATAACACGTTCCAAATCTGGATCCCTCCCAACAATTTGGATATCATTATTTCTGTATGATGTTGTCTGCTTTTCATCAAAATTTACCACTGAGTTAATATGTGATATGAAATGATATTGGGTAGGTAAATGTTGCCTTGTCTGTAACAACTCCCTCTTAAATTTCATCTTATAAACCATGCTTACTTTTGAAAGCATCGGATTGGATAAAGAGCAGAGCAAGGATCCCTGAAAATTTACCATCACATTTACTCTGTAAGCTTGCAATCGCTATGTGGGCAGCAAAACACAACTGAAGAAGTATTGGTGGAAGTATTTAGAACAGAGGCACAGGGCCCAGTAAACCATGCCACACAAATCGGACTTGCAGCTTGCTATACTAGTGCAGGTTGCAGGGAGGTGATCCGCCGTCGCCGTCAGAGGCACGCCGCCGTGCCTCCACCGCGCCGGAAGCCGCCGTCGCGCCCCTCCTGCACGGTCGAAGAGGCCCTCCGCCGCCACGCACCACGGCTTGCAGAGGGTGGTCCGGCTAGGACCCGCCTCCTCGCCGCGCACGGAGTTGTTGCCGTGGACGGCAGCGCGGAGCAGGGGAGGGGCGAGGAGGCCAGCTAGGAGCCTCGCCGGGAAGGAGTGGCGCGCAGGGAGGGGTGGCTGACCTGCTGCGCGCCGGAGGAAGCCGTGCCGGATCCGCCGTTGTGCTCCTCACCTGGATCCGTCGTGCTGGAGGGAGATGAACAGATAGATCCGAGAGCGGCAGCAGGCCTGCTGCACGTCGGAGGAAGCCGTGCCGGATCTGCCATCATGCTCCTCGCCCGGATCCGTCGTGCTGGAGGGAGATGAACAGATGGATCTGAGGTGCTGAGAGTGACCACCGTCCTGGCTTTGAGTCCGCCATGGTTGGGAGACGGAGGTCGATGCGCCGCCGTCGGGAAGAGAGGGGAGGCACCAGCCGGGTACAGTTTCATGGAGACAGGCCGGCGACAGTGGGGAGGTAGGAGGGCGGCAGTAGGGAAGCGACGGGGTGGCAGTGGAGGGGCGGGGGGGGGGCGCACGACGGGTGGGTGGAGAAGCGAGGCGGCCGGATTGAAGGCGGGATGTGGACCGGCGGAGAAGGAAGGGTGGCGCGTGGGGAGGGAGGAGAAGGAACCGCGGGGGAGGAAGGATGAGGTAAGCATGACGTCATATGCTGATGTGGCACGTTGAGAAGGGAGAGAAGTCCTCTAGTGGGGTGCTCTTATTAAGTTCTGTATGATGTCTGTGTCCAAATAAAAATGCTATTTACTTTGTCATAAATTCTAGGTATGCAAATTGCAAAGTACAGATCTTTTATGACTATAACTAGGATGAATTGGCTCTTGCTGAATCATTGTATTCACATTTTGTTAATACAATTAATATGGAGCAGGTTTTAGACAATAATTGCTTTTCCCATTCACAAATACAAATTTTCCTTCCATATTTTCTTGTCCACAAACTGCATATGAAGGCTGTGGTCGGGTATTATTGCGCGTAATGTACCATGTGAATTTTATGTTGTTTATAATTGGATCAGGTAACCAGCTGAATTAAATGCATTTTAATAATCTCAGGAGCATTGTTGCAGCCATGTCGTTTGGTGGGTGCTTCCTAAACCAGTGGAGCCCTGCACTTGACGCTGACCGTATTAGCGCTTTCCTCTTCACTTCCCTAGCCCGATGTGTGCTCTGCTTCTTCTTCCTTGCTAGGTACTTCTCCGTTCTGCTTTGTTGCCCTTCTGTTATTATCTCCATGTGTTTGTAAGCTGCTGGCTTGGTATTGATTTTTTTGGTGGCAGCTGCATTCACTATTCATGCCTTTGTGGTCAAGCAAAATTACATGTCATGTTACTTCGTGTTATCATTGCTCACCTCGATGTCATATGCTCCACCAAATCCATGGCACTACTGGGATATGGAGTGGCAGCATAGGATAAAAGCAAGAAATGAAAATGCATGATTTTTCTTTGCTGCTGCCTGCCAGAGATGAACTACCTGGTCCCTTGCTTTTTTTTTGTTGTGGTTATAGAAATAGAGGTGTGATCTTTCCTCAGTGGAGATTGTCTTTAAAGTTATCTTTCATGAAACGGTTTGGTGTTTCTATTTCTCTATTTTACAGTTTATATAGGGGATCATGTATTTAATTTTTTATATTTTGCACACAGTGAATAATGTGTCAATTAATTTGCATTTTTTTGCATTCTGGAAATCACAAATCATTTTTTTTGTTAGCAAAAATACTGAAGATGAGTTCAAAAGTCTGAAATTGTTAAGAAAAGATGTGCCATTTACCATATTGATTTATAACTTCTGTTTTAGTTTATCCTCTGAATCCACCCATGAATGTGAGGATACTGAGAACTGGTCAAACATGCTTTGCTCCATATTCTACTGTTGTCTCACTGTTACAATTTTGCAGATGCATACTGATAATAGTTTCTTAATCTCGAATTATGTTCTATTTCTTAATACTTGTTTCATATCTGATCCTCATGATCCCCTTAATAATGGTGAATAAGTGGATGGGATGCCCGAATTATTCCATTTCGGAATGCTCAGGCTTGGATATGCTATCTTGTTCTTGTTGTGTAGTGAAGGTTAGCGCTGGATGTCAACATGAAGCATGAAGCTCATATATTGTTCGTTCAGCCATGTTCTATCCTTCGCTGCGCCATATACCAATTGTGAACTATTTCTGTACGGGTAGATCAGAAGAAAACTGAAAGTGACTACAAGGCGGATGACATTGGGCCATGTAACGGATAGAGAACACAGATTTGATTTATTAACTAATTTGTATTCCCAGTGACACCTGGCTGCTCAATCGATTTGCAAACTTTCCTCAGCCAATGGAATTGGGATACATGGCCCGACCAATTTGTATTGCAAGATTTACCTCTACTATAACAATCACTCATACGATGAGTATTTACTGTACTGTTTGACATTTATAAATTTATAAAGAACGGGAATATGCGGGGCCGGGGGACATCAGGTGCTTGCGGGAGGCTCGGGTACTGAATACCCTAGGTACCAAATAGCGGACTAGGCGGAATTATGAAAACTAAAGTATTTACAACTTAGAGTGTACATCGATTGCCGCTTGAACTACTGATCACTACCCGCCTGCTACTATACACTACTCACCCATATAACCCCGCCTGGTACTATACACTACTCACCCATATAACCCCGCCTGGTACTATACACTACTCACCCATATAACCCCCGCGTGGTACTGTATGCTACCCTTTCCTTTCAGTTGCAGCTGACCAGTACTACGAGTTGTAATCGATATTCTTCGAGTTGCAAATAATTTGGTTTTCAAGATTCCACCTAGTAGGTGGTTTGCACTACATATGTACCCGGTTTCTGCCAAACATGAAGGTATGGAGCGGTAGCCGTGGGTGGGGAACCGAACATCCATGTTTTTTAAGAATGCATGTACGAGACTTTTTAAACATGAGATAACTCTTATTTCTCTCTTACATGGGTGCTTCCTCGTTTTGAGTTGTAGATCGTTTTGGTAGGGGATATCGCCGAAGATCTCATGGCGAACTCGACGGCTTCCATCGTCATTGAGCCAACCGCCACCTTCAACCGCGGTGACACCTTCGTCTTCGGCTCCTAGGTCTGCACCGCTGACGGCGTGGGTTCGTTCCAGTGCTACCTCACCATGACCCCGGACCCGCCGACTGGGTTCGTGACGCTTCCCGAAATCACCACGAACCAACTCGTCGAAAAATTCGACAAAATTTCGCTCTACAACCAAGCCGACGGCTTCGAGATTGGATCCGCCTCCAACTCGAACTCGACGACTACCTGGGTTGAGCCACGCGAGCTGGCTCCCGAGCCATCGTGTGGACCAGTCCTCCCCCACGACCAATTCTCGTACGGCCTTCGCAGCGCCAGCACGGCCTACGCAGATGCGCTCGTCCCCCGTCGGGTCGGCAAGGAGATCATCTCTGAGTACTCCTCGGGCTCCATAGCCGTCCCCGACTACAACTCGGATTCCTCCTACGAGTTCGACTTCGGATTGGATCCGATCGAGCCCGAGTCTGACTACAACTACACTGAGAAGCCGCTGTCAGGTCTTGCTGCTGGCTTGGTCATCAAATCCATTCCAACCGGTAGATTCGTCTACTGGCCCGACCAGAAGCCCGCGGACCTGACTCTCGACGGCAACTCACGCTGCATCACATGCCTCGAGCCACTACCCTTCCAGGAGGGAGCTCCACTGACTCCCACATCAGAGGACTACACACCAACCGAGGTGGCGACTAATGACTCCGGCCTCTACTCACCCGATCGCGAGGTGTTTGTAGCCGAGACCAGCACTTCAACCAACAACTGAGTAGGTTGGTACCTCGACGACATCTTTGACGATGAGTTGTCAGCAAATGGACCTGCGGGCGAGACTACTGAAGCCAAGAACGCCCGACGCAACCGCAATCGAAAGCGAGCCGAACGACATCGGCGGCTCCAGGAAGCTCTACCAACACGCAACCTCGCTGATGCTTTGGACGAAGTCACAGCATGGAATCACGAGACCTCAAGCAATGCCTTATGTCCATCAACAGGATAGGACGAGCTGCTCAGGGTGGTTGTGCGGCCGACCTCATAGCTCAGCTTGCGGAGAAGGCCTACTTCATGCGCGTTCATGATAGGATAGCCTGAGCTCAAGACCAAGAAGACAACAGCCACATCTGCACTCCAACAGATAATGTGGGACCCAACCGCCTCCGTGCCGAACACCAGCCGACCTCCTATCGCTCTAGAGCTACGGGGGAGGACCCTCACACGGCGGTGCCAGTGGTGGCGGCGGCGGTGGCGGCAGTAGTGGCAACTCTTCCCATGGCGGCGGCGGCAGACGCGGTGGCGGTGGCGACCCTGGAGGCCTAGGACGCGCGAATAGCCACGCCACTGGCAATGCACGTGGCGGCTACGATGCCCACCATAGGGTCGACGAGATACGCCGTGCCAAGAAAACCACCAACGTCCGTGACAACGATGGCTTCCCTGGATTCACATCTCGACTTCGCGCTCTACTACTGCCCAAGAAGTTCAAGCCTCTCGGGATCTCAAAGTATGACATGAAGCAAGACCTAGTGTGGTGGCTACGGTACTACGCCCTGGCCATCGAGAACGCTGGTGGCAACAATGACACAAAGTACCTCTACTTCCCCTTCTGCTTGGACCAAGCTCCACTTATATGGCTGGAGTCGCTCGACAAGAACTCCATCAATAAGTGGGACCAACTGAAGGTGTAGTTCACCAGCAACTTTGCGGGTACCATGGGGAGCTCAGGTACTCGCATGGACCTGGCGCAAGTCAAGCAAGAACAAGGCGAGACGCTCCGCCAGTACATGTGCTGCTACTTCGACAAGCGTGCAATCATAGTCGACGTCACCGACAAAGAAGTCATCGACATCTTCCAAGACGGTCTTTTCCACCGTCGCACCTTCAAAGACTTCGGTCGTCGCCGCCCAAGTTCCATAACCAAGCTCAAGGACATGATCACTTCATTGGCCGACGAGGAAGACAAGGCTAACGCTAAGTACAACTCCAACCACGGCAAGAGCAAGAACAACACGGGCGGCAACAACAACAACAACAAGGATCAGGGCGGTCGCAACAACAACTACTACTCGGGTCCTAACCGTAAGCGCAAGCCACAAAATACTATAGCGGCAGTCCAGCGCCCTACGAAGGACAGCAACAAGAAGACCTCAGGTGGCTTCAAGGACTTGCTCAAGGAGAAGTGTCCGTGGCATCCGGAGAACAATCACAATACCGAACAGTGCTACCAGCTTCGGTGGGCACTCAAGGATACTCCGGAGCCTCGCCACCCTCACGACAAGAAGGGCAAGACCAAAGTCAACGAAGGCAACGACAACTTCCAAGACCATGACAAGACGGTCAATGTCCTCTTCGGTGGTTATCCCACCAAGCGAGCGTAGAAGCTAACTCTGCGTGAGTCCATCGAACCCGCGACATCGACGCCTCTTAGGTGGTCGGAGGTACCCATCACCTTCTCTCGCGCAGATCAGTGGACAAGCTTCTCCGAACCAGGACGCTTTCCTCTCGCCCTGGATCCAGTAGTCGCAGGCTCTAGACTGACCAAGGTACTCATCAATGGAGGCAGCAGCCTTAATGTCCTGTCCACCAAGACCTTGAAGAAGATGGGCCTCGACATTACCGACATGCTCACCAAGAGCACGTCACTGTTGACGGCTGTTAAGAACCACTTTCATGCCGTCAACTCCTGCATTAAATAATTGAAAAGTGATCATCAACACTAGAATAGGGCTTTATACTAACAAGTTCCACAAGTGTTGGTGTCTCTGGCTTTTGTTGCAGGATGCACCGAAATACGTGCTAAATGGTACAGTTGAGAGCAACTGATCTAATGGCTTATATAGGACGTCATCATAAACAACCTCCAAATTGGACTACACCATTGCGACGAGCTCGTCGAGACGATCGAAATGGATGTATTATTTGCCTACATCAGAATTCATATGCACGAGATATGAAATAAACAAACAAAGGATAGATGACGTCACCTGGGGCCCACACCTCGTCACGCAAGACCCACCAGCAGGGCCCACACCTGGCGCAGGTCCATGCCACATCAGTAGCATGGGGCGCATGGACAAAGTGTGGCTGCAATGGGTAGCTTCCCAGAAGCTTACACCGCAAGATTCAATAGCTTACGCGGGAAGGAAGCCGCCTCAAGCTCCTTCTCACGCAAGATTCAGCAACTTGGCCCCCACTCCTCAGCGCCATGTGTCACCACCCTATAGATGGCGCCCATGGCAGCTAAGGGGGCTCCTCCTACTCTCATTGGCATATAAATAGAAGTGGAGGGGGTAGAGAATAGGACACACAACTCCTCTCCTCCTCTCTCATTTTCTCTCTTGAGAGGAGAGGCTCTCCTCTCCTCCTTCTGGAGTGTAAGTGTGGAGTAGTTGATTAGATCAAAGCTAGGGAGAGAGTGAGAGGTATGTACCTCTATGGATGCTCGTTCTTCAATTAGAGTAAAGTGAGTATTTCTGCATTTTCTATTTAGACTAAAGTGCAAGTGATATGTTCTTGTGTTCATCACCTGTTCATCATTTAGAGGCGCGTGTTCTTCACGAACACACCTCCTCGATCTAGTTGATTAGGTGCACAAGTTTGTGTCCCATTTGTATGACTAGTCTATTAGAATAAAGTGGATGCTTGCATGCTCTGATTAGAATAAAGTGTGTTCGTGATTCCTTTCTAATAGTTTATACTAGGTTGCATGAGTAGCCTTTTTCCTCTGCTAGTGCGTAGATCCTGGGTTTATGCATTCGTCTACTGCAAGTCGTTCGTATACGTCGGGAGCATAGTACGGGACCGAGTGCTCTGTCGTATGCCTTTAGCATAAGCTAGTAGTACCTATAGTGAGTGAGATCAGTTCTCTTCGTGGTCGTAGTTCTATTAGTACGGGGTGTCGTAGTCCGTTGGCTGCAACAGTAACCACAGCGTGGACGTTGTGACACGCTACCGGTTATCATCCGTTCGGCTTATCCCAAGGTTAGGTAGAGGCAGTCCAGGAGGTGGTGATAGCTCTTCTTGCCCTCGTTGATCCTCTGCAGCTGGATATAGTCAGAGCTCGTTCCACATAGATCCGCATACCGGAGTCGCCTGTTAAGTCAGGGCTATCAGTACCCTAAGCCAAGTTATGTCTAGAGATCGACCTTTAATCTAATCTATAGTGCTATCTTTAGGAATCCTCTCTATCCTTGCCTCTCATCTAGGTGTGTCCTTGGACCTACTGTACGAAGTTAGTGCACACACGTTCCCTTAGATTCGATACCCTTGGAATACTCTGAGGTGAAAGCTACAACGGTATTCGTGCGCTTGCGGATTTATTTCGTGTGTCGCTAATATACCCAACAAGCTTTCTGGCGCCGTTGCCGGGGAATGGTTGCTGTATCTATCTTCGTACCCAGTGGTCCTCGTATCTTTTGCTTTTCTTTGTTTCTACCTTTACCCTTGTTACCCATGGAGAAGCCATCCTTTTACGACCTCTCCGCCTCAACTTATGAGTTCAATGATCCATCAACTTCCACATCCGACCATGAACTTCATTTCCACATTATGGGCATGGTTCAGGATCGACCCTTTTTTGGAGCGATCAATGAAGACCCCTACTTTCATTTGGAAGAATTCGAGGAACCGTGTTCGCGTCTGCTTCTCCCAGGCATGACACAGGAATCCATAAGGTGGAAATTGTTCCCCCTCTCTCTATCAGGAAGGGCAGAGCAATGGTACACTGACACTGTAAAAAGTGTAAATGGTGATTGGGGCAAACTTCGAGATAACTTTTGCAACTCATTCTCTCTCGTGGAGAGGACGGTGCAATGGTATACTCATATGGCCTCTCTCCCAGGGGATATTCTCGAGTTCGAACAATTAGAGGAGGAGTCCATAGGAGCAGCGTGGGCTAGGTTCATATGCGTTTGTGCATCTGGACCCGACTCATTTCTACCTGATGATGTCTTGCTTTACGCATTTTGCATGGGTTTAGACATGGACGCTGCCCAAGATCTTAACATCGCTGCTGGAGGTTCGTTTGCACACAAAACTCTAGTGGAAGCAAGAGCAATCCTAGATAGCCTCTTAGAAAACTCTTCCCTTCTTACCTGCCATAACGAGCCCCACCAAAAATCAGAGTCGATCCATGAGAGTCTCTCAACAGCTGAACCTGAGCCTTTGACTTCCACATCCCAAGATTCGTCTGTTGAGCCCTCTCCCGAACCAAGAATAGTGGAGGAAGAAAAAATTCAGCCTCCAGAGTTCCTCTATCAATTCGAGGATGACCCTTTTGAAAATCTCAGAAACACCTCGAATTGCTTTGATGTCCAACTAGGGAGGGAGCCCTCTTCTGTCCAAATCCAGCTAGCTAGAAATCTTTTGACAGAACCTTCCCTTAGGCCTACGGTATCTCCTTTGCCTCCTGATCCTCCAAACGAAACGTCTATCATAGAGTCCATGGAGAAGAAGTGGTCGACTGGAGTGGGAAACTTTTCCGAAGCACTTTGGATTTGTTCACCCTCTACGATCATTTCTTGTTCCATAAGGGGAATTATCATAGAAGCCCATCTTAATCCCACTATGGAGGTTAATGTCATGCCATGGCACCTAGAGTACACTCTGTTGGGCAACATTACGCTAAGACCATCCGACAAACTCTTCAAGAGTTGTCCATCCGGACATATTCTTGAGTGTCGGGGGGTTGCATGTGCCGTGCCGCTCTTAGTAGACAAGGTCAAGGTTAATCTAGACTTTCACATCTTTGATGTCCTCGATCTTGATCTCCTCCTAAGCTCCCCTGTAGAAAAACTTCTTGATGCATCTTGAGGGAGCCTAGATGAAAAGCTTAGGGAAGCCACTTCTGCCACCACTCCCTTGTTCTCAGAAGGTTCCATGGTGAAGCCTTTTCCCAAGCAAAACCCGCTCGAGGAGATGATGCATATATCTCCGCTCGCATCGTCTGAGCCCGTTCTCGTTGAGGTTGTAGAATTTTCTACCCCTCAGGAGTACGACTCGAAAGATCCTCTTCACCTTTGTGAAGGCGAACGATCATCATCATCCTCGATCGAGTTTGAGCCTCTTCCCGCTGGCCAGTACGATGTTGCTCTCGACCTTGATCGAGAATCAACATCGAGCTTCCACAATGCATCTCTTGAGATGGAGAATTCATGGGCCATGCAGATCGAGGCACCGACTCTGGAGTCCAAAGGAAAGGATCCCATTGATGAGCATGGGAGCTTCATTATTGATACACCACATGAACCATGCTTGCATCATGCCTCTCCAGAGTCATTTACGCTTAGTGCACTGAGCACGCACAAGGACAACAACCGCCTTATGGTCCTCTCCTATAAAAAGTTTAGAAGGATGGTTGTAGATGCATATGTTTACCATAAGCATTGCAAATTTCGTGTATGCATCGTTGCACTAACCTTGCAACTAAAGCTTCAATGACACATCAACAATTGGTGGTGAGACGGGAATGACATCACCAATGATAGCTGCAGGAAGAAGTTCCCATGGTCGAGCTTATGACCATAAACAAAGCACTACCAGGAGATAGCCTGGATTAGGTTAGATTTTATTTCCCTTTTCAAATAAAAAGCAAGAGCATGTTTTTAGGATAAGGTTGTCCTTCGAGTATTTTTGGTCGCTAACCTTCCAGGTGGAGATTGAAAAGAATGATGGACAAGTGATGCCTAAGAACATGCAAGCTACATCACTACTACATCATTACTACATCAGCGGCATGGGGCGCATGGACAAAGTGTGGCTGCAATGGGTAGCTTCCCAGAAGCTTACACCGCAAGATTCAATAGCTTACACAGGAAGGAAGCCGCCTCAAGCTCCTTCTCACGCAAGATTCAGCAACTTGGCCCCCACTCCTCAGCGCCACGTGTCACCACTCTATAGGTGGTGCCCATGGCAGCCAAGGGGGCTCCACCTACTCTCCTTGGCCTATAAATAGAAGTGGAGAAGGCAGAGAATAGGACACACAACTCCTCTCCTCCTCTCTCATTTTTTCTCTTAAGAGGAGAGGCTCTCCTCTCCTCCTTCTAGAGTGTAAGTGTGGAGTAGTTAATTAGATCAAAGCTAGGGAGAGAGTGAGAGGTATGTACTTCTATGGATGCTCGTTCTTCAATTAGAGTAAAGTGAGTATTTCTGCATTTTCAATTTAGACTAAAGTGCAGGTTATATGTTCTTGTGTTCATCACCTGTTCATCATTTGGAGGCACGTGTTCTTCATGAACACGCCTCCTCGGTCTAGTTGATTAGGTGCATAGGTTTGTATCCCATTTGTATGACTAGTCTATTAGAATAAAGTGGATGCTTGCATGCTCTGATTAGAATAAAGTGTGCTCGTGATTCCTTTCTAATAGTTTTTGCTAGGTTGCATGAGTAGACTTTTTCCTCTGCTAGTGTGTAGATCCTGGGTTTATACGTTCGTCTGCTGCAAGTCGTTCATATACGTTGGAAGCATAGTACGGGACCGAGTGCTCTCTCGTATGCCTTTAGTATAAGCTAGTAGTATCTATAGTGAGTGAGATCAGTTCTCTTCCGTGGTCGTAGTTCTTTTAGTACAGGGTGCCGTAGTCCGTTGGCTACGGCAGTAACCACAGCGTGGACATTGTGACACGCTACCGGTTATCATCCGTTTGGCTTATCCCAAGGTTAGGTAGAGGCAGTCCAGGAGGTGGTGACATCCCTTCTGGCCCTCGTTGATCCTCCGCAGCTGGATATAGTCAGAGCTCGTTCCACATAGATCCGTGTACCGGAGTCGCCTGTTAAGCAGGGCTATCGGTACCCTAAGCCAAGTTCTATCTAGAGATCGACCTTTAATCTCATCTATAGTGATATCTTTAGGAATCCTCTCTATCCTTGCCTCTTATCTAGGTGTGTCCTTGGACCTAATGTACGAAGTCACGTTCCCTTGGATTCGATACCCTTGGAATACTCTAAGGTGAAAGCTACAACGGTATCCGTGCGCTTGCGGATTTATTTCGTGTGTCACTAAAATACCCAACAGTCACCCTTCTACGGCATCGTCCCAGGCAACACGGTTATACCACTTGACAGTGGTTTTGCCAGTTACTTTAGGGACACGGGAGAACTACCGCACCGAGTACATAATGTTCGAGGTTGCGGACTTCGAGACTTCCTACCACGCCATCATCGGCAGACTAGCTCTGGCCAAGTTCATGGCGATCCCACACTACGTGTACCTGGTACTCAAGATGCCAGGACCCAAGGGAGTTCGCGCGCTACAAGGGGACTTGAAGAGATCCTACGTCTGCGACACCGAAGCCGTGGAGTTCGCCGCAACTACTCAAGTTCCCAACACCATGATGGAGATCTTCACTGCCTCAAAGAAGCTCGCTTCGAGCGAACTCGAGATACCTAAGAAAACCGACACTGCAAGCAAGCCTCAACCAACTGAGGAAGTGCAGCTGAAGGCCATCGACCTCGGGACAGGCGACAGCAGAAAGACTACTATGATTGGCGCGGGGCTTGACCCCAAATAGGAAGATGCGCTCATCAACTTTCTCCGGGCTAACTGAGACATCTTCACGTGGAAGCCAGCAGACATGCCAGGTATGCCTAGGAGGCTGATCGAGCAGTCACTCAACGTCAATCCTAAAGCTACCCCCAAGTGAGAACACCTCTGCCGCTTTGCTGACGACCGATGGGAAGCCATCAAGAAGGAACTCGCGAAACTACTCGCGACGGGCTTCATCAGAGAAGTCTTCCACCCTTACTGGCTTGCCAACCCCGTCCTCATCCGCAAGAAAAACACCAACGAGTGGAGGATGTGCGTTGACTACACCGACCTAAACAAACACTGCCCCAAGGACCCCTTCGGGTTGCTGCGGATCGATCAGGTCATCGACTCTACGGCAGCTGCGACCTGCTCTGCTTGCTCGATTGCTACTCGGGGTATCACCAGATTACAATCAAGGAAGAAGACCAGGAGAAGACAGCATTCATCACCCCGTTCGGCGCCTACTGCTACACGACGATGTCGTTTGGGTTGAAGAACGCCAGCGCCACCTATCAGCGAGCTATCCAGGCCTGCTTCAAGAAGTAGCTCAACAAGAACGTCGAAACTTACGTGGATGACATGATCGTCAATACCAGGAACTCCGACACGCTCATCGCCGATCTTGAAGAGACTTTCGCATCTCTGCGAGAGTACCAATGGAAGCTCAACCCCAACAAGTGCGTCTTTGGCGTACCCTCAGGGAAACAACTCGGCTTCATCATCAGCCATCGTGGCATCGAAGCTAACCCCGAGAAGATCTACGCCATTACCAACATAAAGGCTCCGACTTCTATCAAGGACATCCAGAAGCTTACTGGTTGCATGGCGGCCTTGAATAGATTCATCTCAAGACTTGGAGAGCGAGGACTACCCTTCTTCAAGCTACTCAAGCGCCAAGCGAAGTTCGCGTGGACAGCGGAGGCTGATCAAGCTCTTACGCATCTCAAAGACTTCCTGTCTAAGCCACTGGTCCTCCTGGCTCCTCGCAAAAAGGAGCAGCTACTGCTCTACCTCACTGCGACTACTCACGTGGTCAGTACGGCCATCATCGCCCAGTTTTAAAGGCAAAACCGAATGCATTGATTACGTGTGCGCCAGGATCAAGTTACACGCACGTAATGACATTGTGAATACCAAAATCAGTGCCACACGAATATAGAGTTATTACATGACCAAAAGTCTTAATCGAATATCCATAACGAGTTCTCGCAGCGGATAGAGATGTCTCCACAGGCAGCTCACTGAAGACACGCACACCTAGAACTCCTGGAAATCTCCGGGATAGTCTTCAAATCTCTCCCAGTCTGAGCAGCAATCCGAGTATTGTAGATATAAGAAAATAGACAAGCGTGAGCACGTGCCGTACTTAGCAAGGGGAAAACAACATATAACATGCATGGCCATATGGTGGATGGCTAAGGTTCAAGCAGATTAGCATTTTAGTTGGTTAAGTTTTATTAGCAACATAACTACTAAAGAGTATAAGTTTATACCAACCCACAATTAATATAAAGCATATACATCATAAATAAAGATAAAGCAACGATTTAATGTCATGTTCCATAATTTAGTCATGTGAGGGTACAGGCCGCTCTTGACCGTGAGCACGGCTAACCAGTTAGTTTTACACTCTGCAGAGGTTGTACACTTTCACCACAAGAAGCGTAAAAGCTCCGAAGAACTTTGAACCCAACCATGCGGTGTTTGCAAGGCACCATACCACACTACCGAGGTGTGGTTGCATAGTGACGCTACAAGGCCTTTACAAAGGTTCCCCAACAAGTCCCCTAGCAGGTCAATACCCCACCATAGAAAAATAACTCACCTAGCTCCCTGCTAGAGCGAGTCCATACCCCGCAGTACCGCCGATCCCTTGTCCTTATCAGGTAAGATCACCCCAAGCTAAAGTTCCTAATTATTAAGCCAAGACCATTGCCCGTTTAGTTCTTGTGGTTGTACTATTTTCCTGGGTGGTTCTCCATGTTCCGATTAACATAGCAAAGGTGGTCTTACAATTAAAATAACATAAAACGAAACATAGAACATAACGGTATCCAAGTTGATTAACACCATCCCAGTTAAGCATGCTAAGCAATAGCTACCATCAAGATTAATTTAATATGCCCGGTTACAAGGCAAAGGTCATAAAAGACTAGGCATGATCCTTAGTAGGTTCCCATCAAAGTTAATTCAAGCAATAAAAATAAATACGATGAATTAAGTGCATGTTATATAGGACAAGTGGGTATGCATCAAGGGAGACTTGCCTTCAACAAGACCCTGCTGCTGCTCAAACTCTGGCGCGTCTTGATCTTCAAATCCTTCGAACGCTTCACTCTCTACGTACCACAACATTCACATGCAAGCATACAACAAGAATAAATGAGAAACAATCATCAAACAGTACTAACAGAACAAAACAGAGGCATAAAACTAATCTACGCTTCGAGGCGATCGCATGGACATAAAGAATGCTAAAAACGGAGCTAAAACGGTGAATCTACGCTTTAAACAAGCTACAGGGGTCTAACTGTGAAGAAACAGAACTTCCAGGGGCTTAAACAAAGAAAAAGGACCTAACTGTAAAGGAACTTCCTACTGCGGGAGGACCTATTTGCAAAACCGAAAGAACTAAGGGTTTTATTTGCAAAAAGGTGATGACCAGGCTGGGTTGACCAGTACCCTCCCGGTTTGACTCAAGATAAGATCTGATCTGAGCCGTCGATCGCTGGACGGACAGCTGGTGGTGAGAGCAGCGGCTAGCAGCGGCGCGCAGCAACGTCGAGCGGCGGCGCTCGCCGGCAGACATCACCGGTGTGGCCAAACTCGAGCTGGGGGCTCGATTCGCTGCAGGGTTTGCGCCAAGGTGATGCTAGCAACGCGAGGAAGCTATCTGGGGCGGCGGAACGGGCGCGGGAGCGGCGGTGACGGGCATAGCACGGCGGCGCGGACGGCCGTGGCGATGCGAACTCCGGTGAGCACACGCGGTCGACACGGGGCACGGTATCGAGTTCAAGCGGCACCGGGAGACTCCTCACCTCGTCGCGAAGCTCCTGAGGGTCTTCTTGGTGGCGGAGAGGCTACGACGGAGGAGATCGACGACGGCGGCCAAGCTAGGGTTTCTGGCTTCGGTGGCGCAGGGCATGGGGCGGCTAGGGTTTTGGGGGAACGGGTCCACGGATGGCGGCGGTGGCCTTTAAATAGGCCGGGGTGGCGTCTTGGCGTGGGGGCCAAGCCATGGGGCGCGTGCACTGCGGGGCGGCGCGGACGCGGTGGGACTCAAGCAGAGTCCGGTTCGGAGACGGATCGGGGTTGGGGATGACGGCGTGGGGTCCACCGGTCAGTGACCGCGGGCGAGGGAGCAAACGCGGGCCGGTGTTGGGCTGCGGCTGAGGCTGGGCTCCTAGAGAAGGGAACGCGAGCGAGCGGAGCAAAGGAGATCAGGCGGTGGGAACAGACTTCGGCTTGCTGGGCCGGGCAAGCGGCGCGAGCGAACGGGCTAGCAAGGTCGAGGGGCGGCAGCGGACTTTAGCTCGCTGGGCTGCACGAAAACTTGGGCCAGACAGGGAGTTAGGGAGGAAGGATAAAAGATAAGGTTTGACTATTTTAGAAAGAGATCAAACAAATGAAATTCAAATTCAAATTTGAATTTCAACAAACAAACTCAATGCACCAGCATGAATGCAACGAACATCAAGCCATTTATTTAATCTGAAAAAAATAAATAATGTTTTTTTCCTTTTCTATAATTCCCTGTAAAGAAAATAAATGTTGGGAAAATTTTTAAAATTAAGGGAAAATCCTTGTTTAATTTTTCCTTCCTATTCACATCCTGAAATTTGGAAAATACGATCGCATTATTCGAACGAAGATCCATCCAAAGTAGGAAACAGAGTCCATTCTAAAGTGACTAATTAAACATCACAATTTCCACATACATAAGACAATGATCCAACGAAATCTAACGATACTAACTAACATCACTGATAACATAACATCACAAAGTTCACATACATAAGACAATGTTCCAACGAAATCTAAAGATACTAATTAACATCACAGATAACATAACAGCATAGATCTTCCACCGGCGCGGCTCCCTCACTCCATCTACTCCATCCATCCCTCATTCCTGGCCACGACGCGGTGGCGGCTCCACTTCTTCTTGTACTTCTCCCTCAGGGGCGCAGACCTGGTCATCCCAAGGACATGGTCCATGACCCCATTCAACTTGCGCCACCGGTGCATAAGGTTGGGGCAGACAGGGCACCCGTACGTGCCGTCAAGGCACCGGAAGACGCGCAAAGCATCGCCCCGAGGGACCAGAGGGATGTAGCCGTGGCAACGGTCCTCAAACGAGTCTGTGTCAGCTTGGGAGTCGGAGTCAAACTCACCAGCAGGAAGGGTAACCGTAAACTTCAGCTTCCGAGGCGGCGACGGTGGAGGATGCTGGATATCCGCCGGCAAGACACCAGCTGCTCCTGGCAAAGCGCCGGCGATCGACGGCGGGTCGACGTTGGCGTCGTTGGAGGGCGGCGGCAGCGACGATGGAGGAGGCTGGGAATCCGCCGACGAGGCACCACCAGCTCTTGGGAAACCGCCGACGAGCGATGGCGGGTCGACGTTGGCGGCGTCAGAGCTCGGCGGCGGCAGGTCGACGTTGGCGGTGTCGGAGCGCGGCGGCGGTGTGCCATGGATGTGGCCCCACAGCGCCTCCGTGAACATGCGGGCGAAGTGCTGGTTGTCACGTGGCGGCACCCAGTCACTGGCGCACGAAGAGGATGTGGCGCCAGAGGATCGGTTGAAGGGCGAGGGTGAGAGCCGGCGCGACGTGGAGCCGGTGGGGGATAGCCGGCGCGACGGGGAGCCTGATCGCTTCATTGCATCGGTCGGGTTGGTGTGAGGGGCGAGTGTTTGGGAAGTGGTAGTGTGGTTCAGAACTGGCGAGGACGCCGATGGTGGGGGGGTAGGAATGGCGATTTATGTGGAGTTACTCGCCTTGCCTGGGAAGTTGTGTCGCTTCGGTGAGAAGGTAAGCAATGGGCCCCTCTTGAGTCTTGACTCTTGAGTGGCTTCCATTCATCTTCCACCGTTGAGGGGCTGATGTGCGGGTCCCCACGCATTATGACCAACACATCTGTGATCTCTTGATGATGGCAACCACCTTCCATGGGAAGTTGTGGCACGAGGATGCAACGGGCGGATGTTACTGTTAAGAAAAAGTGACAAGACCGGACTAAATTATTTGTTGAACGAACATCCATCCAAAGTACTCCATAGGAGGAAACAGAGTTCTCTGATCATACACTAATAAGCATTACAGCAAAGTGACATTTGTTATTGTTGGCAATTATCTTTTCATCCAGTCTGGGTCGTCGAGGATGAAAGGCGCCGCCTTGCCGTCGAGCAGGAACGGATCCAACATCGGGGGCTGAGCGGCTGGCAACGCCGCCGGCCTTTCGAGCAGGGACAGGAACACGGCCGTGCGCCTGAGCTCTCCGGGACAGTCGGCGCGGCGGGCGCACTTGACATCAATTACCGAGCGGTTGGCAACACCGCCGGTCTTTCGAGCTGGGACAGGAACGTCCGTTCCCCTGAGCTCTCCAGGACAGTCGACGCGGCGGGCGCACTTGACATCAATGGCCGAGCGGCTGGCAATGCCGCCGGCCTATCGAGCAGGGACGGGAATGGTCGTGCGCCTGAGCTCTCCGGGACGGCAGACGCACTTGACATCAATGGCGGAGTGGAGGGCCACGGCTGCCACGTGCGACCAGCCCGACCTCTCGAGCACTCCACCCACTGCACGCCAGCTTCTGGTGGAGACGGGTACGGTCGTGCGCCTGAGCTCTCCGGGACAGTCGAAGCGGCGGGCGCACTTGACATCAATGGCCGAGCGGCTGGTAACGCCGCCGACCTGTGGAGCAGGGACGGGAACGACCGTGCGCCTGAGCTCTCCGGGACAGTCCAAGCGGCGGGCGCACTTGACATCAATGGCGGAGTGGAGGGCCACGGCTTCCATGTGCGACCAACCCGGCCTCTCGGACACTCGACCCACTGCACGCCAGCTTCTGGTGGCGACGGTGAGACGGGAATCGTGGTTTTATAGATGCGGTGAGAACGCCTCTCCCACCACTGCCCGACATGCCAGCGACCAAGGCCGCTGTCGGCATAGAGCGTGCTGGGCCCCATCGGCCCGGCCATCCATTGTGGCATTTCTGTCCTACCGCAGTCGCCGCATCTCGGCCCCGCCGGAGCTTTAGCTGGCGTGGATGGTAGGAGAGCGAGCTCCACAGGAGGCACGCGATGATTGTTGCCGGCCATTGAGGGAGATGCTCTGAAATGCACATAGAAATTAGTTTGCTCAAAGAGGCGGAAAAGGTCGAAAGAACAAAGAAATTGATTGAATTGGGAGAGAGGATGATGGTACTTGCGCTGATAGGAGGCGATGCCGATGGGGTCTTCTAGTGCCGAGAGGAGGAGATGTCAATGGGGTTTTCTTTCATTGAGGAGGAGATGCAAAAGTGTTTTCCAGTATATATTAATAGATCTCATTTGCCAAGGGAATGGCGCAGGGTCTCATGGGGGATCATGTCAGGCAAATGGCCTAGGCGCGTAACTTGCAATCTCGTTGAACTTGGAGCAAACTTAATTCACTTGAACATGATGAGATCGAAAGTTCCCACAAGACCCGTTATTCTGGTATACGAGGTCGGATGTTTCGTTTTACGAACCATGAGTAGACTGGAGAAATATTTTTAATCATTTGATGGCAAAAAGATGCTTGTTTTAAATATGGATAAGGTGAGATATGATATCATCCTTGTTAGGGAGAGCCAAAAACGTGCACAATTCGAACGTGGAGCCGTGGCTTAGGTAGAGCAATTTGAAGCGATGGGCAAGATTTGTACACTACCGCATCTAGGAAAGATTTGTTTTTCAAAGACTTGGTTAGTAGGAAAGAATCGTGAAGACAAGCAAGCTGACTTAGAGTTTGAAAGACGGCTTCATTCTTCCAAGTTTGACGAGTCATGCTTGGTAACAACAAAATGAAAGAATGCAAGGCAGGATCGGATGTTTGGGTTTACGAAACATTAACAGACCGGACAAAAATTTTCATTCCTTTCCTGGCAAAAGTTGCTTGTTTTGAATTGGGCAAACCTGATTACGGATTTTGTAGTTTCTGAGAAAGTGAGATCACATTATTTGTTTTTTAATTGTCCAATATTGATTTCCACCTCTCTAAATTGCGATGAACTATTCCAACTACCAGTCGTGGTAAATAAATAGGGGAAGACCAGAAGTTGGTTTCCATCACGTCAATGCGTGTGCGAGTATTGCTACACGGGAATCAAGGGAGAGATAGAAACAGATATCAGTGGATTGATCTAGAAACAAATATATCCAAAATCACTCTCACATGTTAGGGTAATTTGTTTGGATGTAGATATCCAATTATTTTGCTAAAGAACAGATCACATTCAGCGTGAATTCTACATTCCTCGTTACAAAAATGTGACCATTCTTCCCAGCTCATCTTGAAGCACAGGCGGCCTGCGTACTGATGATTGCCGCGCACCACTGGCAGTGCCAGCATTGCACATCGGCGCCATGTCACTCACTGGATCACCTCTGAGGCTGCCTCACGGCACCGCAGGCAACCCTTGTTCGTCCGCATCATCATCGATGTCGCGGCCGCTGATTCTTCCTCGCCCTCGACCTGTCAAATGTACCGCCTCGCAGTGTCATCATCACCGGCGCCGCCATTGGCCCTGTAGAGGACCATGGTGGCTACGTAGGCCGCCACATTGTGCCCGGCCTGGCGGCCTCCTTGAGCTTGGCGATGGATGACCGGGAGCTGTAGTTTTCCCCGAACAGGATGTCCATCCCGAAGATGAAACATGCCTCCAGGTTTCTTATGCGGGTCAGGCAATCGAGGAGGGTGTCGTAGCCCTTGCGGTCGTTCCACTGCAGCTCGACGGCAAATCGCTCTAGCACCACGCGCCGACCAATGGCCATGTTGCACACGCGACGCATCTCCCGGCAGGTCGCCCGTAGGCTATGGAGGTCGTCAATGGGCCGCTCCGAGGTCGCAGCGAGGTGGCCGACGATGTCAATGTTCACCTCTGTAGGGAGCACCACCAGCGATAACGGCAACCGCCTCGACGACATGATTACTGACCTACGGGCGTCCTGAAAATAGTTTCATCAAACATCAGAGTGCCAGGTCAAATGCACCTTCAAATTGATACAGAGACTTGGAAGAGAGCACTGTACTCTCACGGATCTTCCTTCTGAGAGGAGGAGATGCAATTGTAAAAATGTTTTCTTTACCCCAGGCGGAAGAAGTCAATCAATGCCCCATTTACAACAAATCCACCGTTCCTTTCTCCACATTTACAGTAAATTCACCGCTCCTTCGCCACCTAAACAACCTTCGCTGCTGCTCTGTTGATTTCGGGATAACAATAATAATTCATTATGACTGTTGGGGAACCTAACGGAAATTACGTTCTTAGAAATGTGAACAGGTCGAACTAAATGGTTAGTACAATGTGGTGGATACTAACTGCCGCGAATTTCTCGGTAGATTTTGGCAATACATCATCAGTACAATGCTCAGAAGCATAGGGCACAATGTTTAGAACACATGATCGACACATTGTTCACAATACAAAAGTGTCACTTGCAGAATACATGATCGAGACATCTAATTAGCCTTACCACCGAGCATCAATCCCACCATTCTCGCGAAAAAAACAAATAAAGCAAGCAGCACATGCGCGAGTTTGACATTGTGCCTATAATTCCCAATTGACTTCAGCTCGGCGGTAACCTTCTGAAGTTTTTGTCGCGCTATTTTGAGCTCATTCCTAATCTCTCTAAGCTCACAGTTAGCTTTTCCCAATTCGCCCTCACACTGCTTTGCATCCTCTTCAGCTTTCACTTTCTTCTTAATGAGCTTCAGCATAACAGCATATGACCTTTCATCCTATTCTGGATCAATCCAACAGAAGTAATCGCATTACTCTTTTTGTTCCTGCAAATTAAACGACCCATTAGCAATAACCGTTGATCACAGGCACCACATAAGCAGGTAGCCAACTAGCCATTACCTTTGGGCAGCCAGCAAGCCAGCGGCCAGGGTTGAGAAAGTTCCAAGCATACTTCACCACCGCTCTCAACCCATGTTTGCACTTGTCTTTAGGATGCCAATGGCTACTATTGCAGGAAGATGTCTCCGAGCAGTAACTACCAATGGAAGAAGATGCTGGAGTACATGGATGCTTCAAAAAAATTCATTGCAACTTGAAATCAATGCTTAGTTTTGCACTTTCTAAACTAAAGCCTATCAATCAACTTGTAACAATAATCGTGCTTCAACCGAAATCCCCAATTCCAAATATCACTTCCCTCTGACGAAAGGGGAAAGCAGAGGCACAAAACAGGGTACTGACCTGACCGTAGCTCACTCTCCTCCCTTCGATGCGAGGATCCGCCATTCCCGCCGCGGGTTGTAGATCTGCGCACCAAGGCCTCTAGGCTAGATATTTGCCACAACGACCCACAGGAGCATGCTGGCAAGCCCCTTGCAGGGTACGCGGTTGATATAGCCATTGGCCGCGGGTTTGACCCCTGCTATTGACATAGTATCCTTTTAATTTTCCTATATTTTTTTATCAGACTGACTTGTGGGACCTTATTAATTTTTATGACGAGTTGGAACCACAGTAGGAAACAAGCAGTTTCGCGATCGTTCCTCAGGAAGGTCCGTCCAGCAAAACATCAACAGACCGGAACTTTGCCGTCCACCAAGCAGCAAACATCATATTATGATCAAGTAGCAACAAGTTTCTCAACTCATGACCACAAAGTTCACAACACCAAGTAGCAACAAGTTACAACACCAAGTAGCAAACATCATAGGATGATCATCACACGAAGTAGCAACAAGTTTCTTAACTCATGACCACAAAGTTCACAACACCAAGTAGCAAACATCATAGGATGATCATCATTACAATTTTCAAAATAATCATAACCACCCATTTGTAATCATAACGATAAGAACTGATCATCAATTTACATTTGTAGGCGTTGATTCTCCTTCCATAGCTCCATCCTGCAGCTGTCCCTTCACCTTCTGCAGCTCAGCAGCAGTTGCTTCTGAGGATCCTTCCCATTGTTGATCCCTTTTTCGCTTGGCTGGCCTAAAGAAAACATAAGCACCAACAAGTTTCATAACACTATGTATTATGATCAGGAGGAACAACCAGTAAATAAACATCAACAAAGAACAAGTTTCATAATAATCAAGCACTACCTATTTTTATCTTTCTCGCGCAGTATCCATTGCTTCTCCTTCTCCATCTGGATAACACTCTGTTGTATCGATTGCTTCTCCTTCTCGATCTCGATAACTAGCTGCTCAACCGATTGCTTATACACTTCCATCGCATCGATGGCATGTTTCAGCTTTCCCTTCACGTTTTCCAGCTCCGTGGTAGTTGCTTTAAGCTCGATGTTAGCCTTTGCGCATTCTTCCTTCCATGACCTTGCCTCCTCTTCAGGTTTTGCCTTCCTGTCCAGTACCAGGTCTTTCGACTCTTGGTCAAGAATCTCACCTATTTCTTTCAATAAGGCATTGTCCAAGCGTAACATATGGGCACACAACTCCTTGTAGTTGTTGGTCTATTACAATTGTTCATGTAACAATTGGTCAGCCATCTCGTTGAATTTTCTCATCTCTTGCATAGTTGTATTTAGAATTTACTGACACAGCTCCTTGCATTTTACAACCTCTTGCTACGCCATGAGTTCTCTGCCTTCTTGTTCTTGCAGGTCTCTCTTCACCTCCTGCAGCCCAGCTTTAGTGGCTTCATGCACCTCTACAAGCTAGTAAAATACAATAACTATCAATCCATCAAACGATGCAAACTGAAAACTAACTGAATCTAACACCTATGAATTGTCTATAGCCTATCAACTTGTAACACCAAACGAAGTACAAATATGAGGGTACGATGAAATCTAATTCTAGTGTATATGCTCATCAATCCGTTTGATCCCCAAATCTAGAAATCCCTAGGACGATAGGGGAAAATATAGTGGCTCAAACCAGAGAACTAACCTTGTCGAGTCGTTTCAGCTTCTTGTAGCTGGAAGGTGGCGGTGGAACCATCTTCCCGTCGCCTCTAGGATCCGCCATTCCTACAACGAGCCGTTGCAGATCTGCGCGTAGCAAAAGTCGGGAGTCTTTGCGAAGGCAGTGAAGCCTTTCACCTGCGAATTACTGATTTATATTAAAGATTCACCTTACACAACCATAAGGAAAGTGTTTCCTGTTAAAATGACAGAACCAAGAAGTGGTGCAGTGGTAAGCAACGCAGTCTTGTTCCTATAGGTCTTTAGTTCGAACCCTTGCAATGGTAAGTTCTTTTTTTGCAACATTTCGTGACCTAGCGAAAATGCTTCCATGTGGGACCTCCATTTTATGATGACTTGGAACGACAGTAGGAAATAAGCAGTTTCGCGATCGTTACTTAGGAAGGTCATTCCAACAAAACATCAACAGACCGGATCAGCAAAACATCAACAAAATTAGCTCAGAATAGTAAGAGTGCACAAAGGAAATCAGCATAATAAGATGGCATCTCAAAGCAACTCATCACCACAAATTTTACACCACCAAGTAGCAAACATCATAACATGATGGGGGTAGAAACATGTTTCTTAAGACATCAGTAGATCGACAATTCTCTCAACATATAGATTCAAGGTAATATTATGTCTGGCTTCCTGCAGCTATCCATTCACCTTTTGCAGCTCGACTTCAAGCATCACTTAAATCGATAAATTCTGAGTGTCATTCACGTGATCTGAAGAAAACATCAGCAACAACTTTCATAAGATGGCATGTCATGGTTATTCATCATTAAAAATTGTTCCAATAATCGTAACTACCTATTGTTCGATTCCATTTCCATGAACACTTGTCCAAGTTCTGTCTGTGTTGGCTTACCCTTCTTCCTCTTCTGAAGCTCAGTGGTAGTATCTTCAAGCATCAATTTTTCAGTATCTCCAACCTTCATGTTAGCCTTTCTGCATTCTTCTTTCCATGACCTTGCTTCCTCTTCAGCTTTTGCTATCCTGCATGTTAGCTTATTCAGAACAGCTTTAGTCCTACCATCCCATTCAGGATCAATCCAAACAAATGTCCCACATTGTTTTCCTTGAGGCTGCAGACACCAAATACATAGATGTTCATAAAATTGTCCATTTTCAACACTAATATCAAGAGTACAAGTACTATAAGTCTATTGAAATTTAAACAAGTCATTGTTTACCTGACCACAGGTTCCATACCGGCGCCCAAGGGCGGTGAAGCTTTCCCTGACAAGGAGAGCATACCCATGCTGGCACTTGTTATAAGGATCCACAACGATAAGATCAACATCAGGAGGCTCCGATGTAACGAAATCAGTGGACCGAGCCACCACCAGATGCTAGTAAAATACAAGAACCTATCAATTCATAAACTGATGCAAATCGAAAACTAATTGAATCTAACACCGATTATCTATAGCCGATCAACTACTAACACCAATTGCAATGCAAATCTGAGTGTATGATAAAATCTGAATCTATTGTATATGGTCATCAATCCTCTAGATCCCCAAATCTAGAAATCCCCATCCCTAGGTCGATAGGGGAAAATATAGTGGCTCAAACCAGAGGACTGACCTTGTCGTCCTGTTTCATGTACTCGTAGCCAGGAGGTGGCGTATAAATCGCCCTCTCATCACCGCTAGAATCCGCCATTCGTACCACGAGCCGTTGCAGATCTGCGCGTAGCAAAAGTTGAGAGTCTTTGCGAAGGTAGTGAAACGTTTCGCCTGCAAATTACTGATTTATAATAAAGATTCACCTGAGACAACCATAAGGAAAGTGTTTCTTGTTAGCATAACACAACCAAGAAGTAGTGCAGTGGTAAGCAGCACAACCTTGTTTCTTCAGGTCCCTATTCGAAATCATGCCATGGCAAATTATTTTTGCAACATTTCGTGACCTAGCCTCTAGTCTGGCAAAAATGCTTACACGTGGGACCTTGGAACTATTTATGACGACTTGGAACACTATTTTCGAAAAAAAAATGCTTACATGTGGGACCCAACTGAATTTTATGACGACTTTGAACACTTTATTTAAAAATAATGCTTACATGTGGGACCAAAGTTGGTTTATGACGCCGCTGACATGGCGAAAATGCTTACATGTGGGACCCTGGAAAAAATTATGACGACTTGGAACACTCTATTTTCGAAAAAATGCTTACATGTGGGACCCAACTAAAATTTATGACGACTTGGAACACTCTATTTTTAAAATAATGCTTACATGTGGGACCGATGTTGGTTTATGACGTTTTTGCAGAGCTTATGGCGTCACAAAACAGCATGGAATAGTGAATGCCCGCCTACAGTACCAACCGTAATGACGAAAGTTTTTTTTTGTCACTAAATTTGCTCAGAAGTGAAATATTATGATGAGATCAGCCAGGAACGTCATAAATCAATGACGCTAAAATGTGGTTGCGTCACTAGTCAACGATTTTCTTGTAGTGACGGGGCACGGTCTCGAGTTTAAGCGGCACCGGGAGACTCCTCATCTCCTCGCGAAGCTCCTGAGTGTGTTCTTGGCGGCGGAGAGGCTACGGTGGAGGAGATCGACGACGGCGACCAAGCTGGGTTTCCGGCTTCAGCAGCGAAGGGCATGGGGCGGCTAGGGTTTTGGGGGAACTGGTCCATGGGTGGCGGCGGCGGCCTTTAAATAGGTTGGGGTGGCGTTTTGGCGTGCGGGCCAAGCCATGGGGGCGTGTGCACGGCGGGGCGGCGCGGACGCAGTGGGACTCAAGCAGAGTCCGGCTCGGAGATGGACCGAGGTTGGGGATGACGGCGCGGGGTCCACCGGTCAGTGACCGCGGGCGAGGGAGCGAACACGGGCCAGTGTTGGGTCGCGGCTAAGGCTGGGCTTCGGGACAAGGGAACGCGAGCGAGCGGAGCACAGGAAATCAGGCGGTGGGAACAGACTTCGGCTTGCTGGGCCGAGCACGCGGCGCGAGCGAACGGGTTGGCAAGGTCGAGGGGCGGCAGCGGACTTCAGCTCGCTGGGCTGCATGGAAACTTGGGCCGGACAGGGAGTTAGGGTGGAAGGATAAAAGATAAGGTTTGACTATTTTAGAAAGAGATTAAACAAATGAAATTCAAATTCAAATTTGAATTTCAACAAACAAACTCAATGCACCAGCATGAATGCAACGAACATCAAGCCATTTATTTAATCTGAAAAAAATAAATAATGTTTTTTCCTTTTCTATAATTCCCTGTAAAGAAAATAAATGTTGGGAAATTTTTTAAAATTAAGGGAAAATCCTTGTTTAATTTTTCCTTCCTATTCACATCCGGAAATTTGGAAATTTTAGGGTGTGACAAGTACCAACGGGAGCCTTCGTCCACGAACTATACAAGTCATCCATACCGGAGCCGGCACCAACACCAACGACCACTGATCCTGGACTACCTCAACCCGGTCAAGAGGTCATGATGAACGACGGGGACTGGAGGCAACCGTTCATCGACTACATCCGCGAGCAGAAGGTTCCCTCCAACAAGAACGAAGCAGAACAACTCGTCCAACGAGCTAAGAGCTACGTACTAGTCGGAGAGAAGCTCTACAGGCGAGGTGCAACTTCTGGAGTACTCATGAAGTGTGTACCTGTTGGCACTTCTTACGTCGTTACTAGATTTGCAACAATGCCAGAAAGCCTGTTGGTATACTACACGATCACAGATACATCCGCAAGCGCACGGATACCGTTGTAGCTTTCACCCGGGAGTATTCCAAGGTATCGAATTCCACAGGGAACGAGAAGTGTAGAGAACCTGAACTAATTCATCCGGGGGATATGGTGACGAAGGATAGAAAGGCAAGGGTAGATTTTGGGTAGAGAGGGGATAGCTGATGAAGTTTGGGACTCGTGAGAGTCATGGATAGAATCAAGGCAAAAGTTGTCGCTCGTCGGGCCAGAGGGAAAAGAGCCACGGAAAGGATGAGAAGGGGGCTCTGATGTCGTAACTCCTACCTGCCGGAACTAACGTGGTGGACTACAAAGCCCGTCCGGAGCTGTCACCTCCCTACGGTACCACAACTATTCTGTTGAACCGGGAAGCATTCCAAGGTACTGGAGAGCCTAGACACCGCGTCTACACTAACCAAGCACTACCTTACTCCGCGCTAGAGCAAAGCAATCACGATAAGTAGAAACTACTAAACCACAATCAAGGAACCTAAGAGCGAACAATGAAATGACTTGAGACTTAGTTACTCACGAATCCGAACTTACAAAGTATCTCGGGTGTGGACGACCGAAGTTGTACCGCACCCGCCAAGGTACGAGAAGAAGACCGACACTCCGGCTTCTACTCCAACACTCAACTCTCTCTCTCTACTATATGAATACTAACTTGTGTAGGGCTCCGCCACTTGCTTTCAATCACTTGTGTCCTTCTACAAGGTGCCAGGCTCTATATATAGGCCTTCTGGGTCGGTGGCTGCAGGAGGGGGTACTTGTAGGCGAGAGGGAGGTGCAGTGGTCGGCAAGGAGGTACGGTAGTGGTCGGCAAGGAGGTTCCACCGTCTTCGATCGTGCGTCCGTGATTTGGTCCCTAAGGCGGTTTGAAGACGGTTGTGGGTCGGTTGGCTTCGTGAAGGAGGTGCGGTCGGACCTCTTGGTGCGACCGGCCCTGGCCCCCTTGTCATCCACTTCGGATCGTGCTCTAGTGGGTAGATGAAGTCTTGGATGTTGTCCCACGTCGGTTGTTCACTGGCTTGTGGGTCCATGAATCCAAGTGCGGCTAATCTCAACCTCTGGATCAAACTGACCTTGTTTCCTCGATCAGGATCATTTCTAGCTGTGCTCCCTAGAGTGACCGAGGCTTGGTGGCACACTTGGGCGTGTCGGGTAGGTGCGGCCGGCCCTGGAGGTTCGGCCGGCCCTAGTGGTGCGGCTGGCCCTGCCTCCTGGCCCCGATGCAGCTCGTCTGTGGTGTGTTTGCTTGATCCAACACGTCGTGATGATTTTGGTCTTTTGGGAGCTCATGAATGGGACTACACTTCGTGTGAACCTGAATAGTGGTGCAAGGTAGGGCCGGGCGCTCCACTAGGTGCGGCCGTGCCTACCTTATGTGGCTTGGTGCTCAGAGTTGTCCCCTAATCTTGATCTTGCAGATAAAATCTCAACACAACTCATGGAACCTCGTTAGCACCTAAAACATGCATGAAATTCGTTATAAAGCACTACCGTATCCGAGATGTTGATGGTCAAATATTTGCTGTAAGGACCATCAACAAACTCCCCCACGCTAGACGTTTGCTCATCCTCGAGCAATTCCTAGGCTTGAAGGTGGATCAGACATTGCTTTGTGTTACCTTCCTGCAACTACTAGTGCACAATTCCACGCCCTACTGGCTATTTGAAAGTATTGGTACCAAAGAAACTTAGCCTTGCTCTTATCCTTGGGGCTTGTAACTTTTCACCTTGCCTTTAGAGGTTGAGGAGTAGAACGGTTTGACTTTGCATCCCCACTCCTCTCTTTTCGGGATCCAATCTCGGAGTTTTGAAATTTTTGCAAAGAAAGACAAGGTTCCTCAGATGGTTCCCTCAATCGCTCAAGTGGTATTTACCTCACCAAAGGCTTTTGAGCGAGCCTCAACTTCCTACTCTATGGCTTGTATGTGGAGCTTTGGGTAGCATAAGCATGAGACTTACTTGTGCCACATGATGTTGTTGAGCCAAAGACCGGATCCAAGAAGAAACTAGACATGCAACTTGATCGAGATGTGCAAGTGTGTGGAATATTTTTCTTGGTTTTCTAGATACTCCTTGTTTTGAGATTCTCTTCTTGCCTTTGTTTTGGAGGGGGTCATGCTTCATATTTTTCCTATGCTCTTTGATTGGAGCACTCTTTTTAGGGTCATGAAAAGATTCTACCAAGGGTCACAACAATTTGGCAAAACTCAATGGGTCACAAGCAAGCATATGTAGAAGGTTTATACTTTGATATCGACATATGGCTTTGGTAGGTGGTATGACCATTGAGGAACTTGTCTTGTTTTATTTTCTCAAAAGAAATCATCCGAGATTTTCACCATACTATGAGGTAGAGCAAGATTAACATTGTCGCACCATATCATACTAGTCAACATCCTAGGTTTGGTCATAAGTATTTGCATCCCACAAAGTTTTAATTTGGGCTTGTGTTTCGAGGAGAACCAATAAATTCAACAAGCCTATAGAGTATAAAATTGTATACCAAATTCTTGCATGGGTGTAACATAGCAGTTATTCCTCATTTCCGAAGTGAGGATGGGTAGGCAAAATTTTCAAGAGCATGATAATGCAGCTTTTGATACTAAGCAAGATAAATAGGATAGCCATAAGATAACATCACGAGATGAGTTAGGGATTCAAACCAGCGTGATTCAGTATGAAGATGTTTGGTTCGTGGGGAAATGACAGGTGCGGCCGGCCCTAGGTGGTGCCGCCGGCCCTCCCAAATTTTGTGTCGTGCTTCGCGAGCTATCTTTAGTGCACCTCGGTTACCTGCGCGTTGTTGGGTTCGTGATTGTGTGACGAAGGTAGGTGCGACCGGCCCTCTAGGTGCGACCGGCCCTACCTCCTTTCATTCTTCATGTGCACTCGTGAACCGGATGAAATAACATTCTCTGGCTGGCTCAAATCACCAGCAAGAGCAGGAAAATAACCAAAGATTTATAAGGTGGTCACTTGACCACAAGGAGGTTGTAGCATCTCTTTATTCAGGCAAACCAAAATGAATTAAAGCAAACAAGTTTTTGAAAAAGCAAAACTAACACACAAGAAAGGAAACAACACTAACGAGATGCTACACGGATCCTACGCTTAGAGATCTACGGCAAAACGCAGTCGTAGAGATCTGGACGCCCTAGTTCCTTCAACAGGCGCCTAAATTTGTTGTAGAGGGCTTTGCGGAGAATTGAGGACCGGAGCGTCCGAGGACCGGTGGATGGTCGCTCCCTGGTGTGATGAGTGATTGACAACGTGGTGTGGACTGACTCTTGGCTGAGTATTGCAGGTGCTGGTTGTGGCATGACTCGTGTTGGTGCAGGTGAAGAGCGAGCGCGAAAGGTCTATGCCTTGCGGGGCCTCCGAGGAGTGGAGAGACAAGTAGGCTCGGCTTGAGGGACCCGGTGGCCAGCGGGGTCAAGTGCGGGCCGCATGGTGGCAAGAAAAGCAAGACAAAGTCGTGGACAGGAGCCGGTGCAGGGTAGCGGCTCACGACCGGAGTCTGCACGCGGAGTTTGCGGTGGTTCACCACAAAACCGTCAGGTTACTTGGTTGAAGCACAAAACTAAGACCGGAGGCTTGGCGGGCGGAGACGGGATCCGGGCGCGCCGAGAAGCTTTGATGCGGGCGGGCACGTGGCGGGATCGCAGGGCTTGCGTCGGGAGGACGTGGACTGCGGTGAAGGCGTGGCCGTGCGATGAAGAGGAGTGCTACATGACCTATATGCCCCTGAGGGGATTGTATCTTAAGTTTAAGTGCTAGGGGTAGCTTGGTCATTTGCCCAACCCAGAGGGACTCATATATATAGCTCTAGGGTTTTATGGGCAAACCATCCATCCGGACTGCTTCTCATTTCCTTGCTCTATCGGCGTAGATTTTCTTCACCGCTTTGTAGAGAATCTGACCTCCGAGTGTATGGAAGCATTCATGGTTGCGTTGATTTCCTTCTTGTAGCTCGTGTGATTTTCGTGTCTTTTTCGGGCTATTTTTGTTGGATTTTCGTGCGTGCCTTGTTCCTTCGATTCTGAGGTGTTTGGGTCCGGATTTGTTGGTGGGGATCATGGATAGATGTCTTGTGCATCTTTGTGCTTGATCTTGACCCCCCAATCTCCGGATTTGGCCTCCGATTGAAGGATTTCGGTTGCAACCCTAGCTTTTTGGTAGAGCTCGGTTGCGATTCGATTCCTGGTGATTTAGTTCGTTTGAGGTCTCAAGTTTTGGGGTATAGCATCTCCTAGGGACGCTTCACATCTCCCCCAAATCTTACCTCAAGAGCTCAAGCTGTTTGGGAGATCCATGGACGGATAGGTGTTCTTGTGCTTGCGTTTTCGGGCTCGGGCTGCTCTGTCCGCGCGTGGCGGACAGTCCGCCAGGGGGTCGCGGATGGTCCGCGAGGAGCTTTTCACCCAGGTGTTCGTCGTGTTCTTCGCGAGTTCTTGAATCGTTTCGTTTCGATCCGTTTGGCCGGTAGGTTTTGGTTGGATCCTGTTGGCCGGACAGTCCGCCCGGTGAGGCCGGACCGTCCGCGAGGAGCGGACAGTCCGCAGTGAGCTCGCGGACCGTCCGAATTTCGGAGGGTGCATACTGGAGGTTCGGGTTGCTTTTTCGGATTGTCCGCCGTGACCTCGCGGACCGTCCGCCAGCCCCTCGCGGACCGTCCGTCCGGTCACTCCGGACTGTCCGCCTGGGACTTCACAGATTGCCTAAGTCCTCTGCTTCTTGAGTTTCACTTTCGCTTTGGGATTGTTTGGGGTTGTTCCTAGGGTTGGTAGGTCCGTTGTGACTACGCGACCTTGGCAAGCTTGTGTGGGAGCCCTAGGTTGTGAAGTTGGGGCATAGGCCGAGTTCGTCCTTCGGGAAGAATTTTTATCGGCTCCCATTCACTCCCCCCTCTCTGGTCGCCTAATCGGTCCTTCAATTGGTATCAGAGTCGGTTATGGATCTTCGTGATTCTAACCAGTCTAAGATCCAAAGATGGCGTACCAGGAACGGGGTTCGGGTCCTCCACACTTTGATGGTAAGAACTATCAGATATGGCAGAGGCAGATGGCTGCTTTCCTCCGCGGCAAGGGTCAGATCTTGTGGGATGTCACGGTGAACACAGCTTATGTTCATCCGATGAACTTCCTAGCTCCAGGATCGAGGGATATGTTTGACGCCAACAATAAGGCGGTCGACTACTTGTTCCGTGCTCTGTGTCAATCCGAATTCGATCGGGTTCAGACAGAGGACTTGGCATGTAGGATTTGGGAGCAGTTGAAGAATGCTCATGCTGGAAATGCTCAGGTTCAGGCTCGTTTGTTTGCGACCTACCGGAGAGAGTACGAGAACTTCACTCATCTCCCCGGTGAGTCCATTGATAGCATGTTCCAGCGGTTCACGGTGATTGTTTACAACATTAGGGCTAATGTGGTCGTGCTCCCGTACGATGATCATGACAGGGCTGTCAAGCTCCTGCACTCTCTGGATCGTACCGTGTGGAGTGGGAAGGTCGAGGCCATTCTTGAGTCGGAGAAGTATGACACCCTTACGGTGGACGAGCTGTTTTCCAAGCTCAAGTCGTCCGAAGTGGACCGTGGGGTGCGTGCAAAGATCGAGAACCCGACTGACCCTCATAGTCTGGCTCTCGTTTCTGGATCAAGGACTAACGCTAACATGTCTTCAAGATAGTTCTCTTTGTCTTGTCTTGTGTCCATGCCAGATGAGGAGTTTGATGTGCTAGGCGAGGAGGATCTCGCGTTGCTGAGCAGGCGGTTCGAGCGCATGTACACGAACCGAAAGAATGCTTGAAGGACCTCGGGCATGTGCTACCGGTGCGGGAAGCACGGGCACTATATCGCTGAGTGCCCGGAAGCCATGGAGTTCAAGCCCGAGCACAAGCACCGTCCGAGGACCGACCACAAGCACCGCTCGAGGGACGACCACAAGGGCAAGAACAAGTCCGAGCGGAGGCCGAGGAGGAGTGGTGGTCATAAGAAGAAGGAGCGAGCGATGGTCGCCGGAGCAAGCGACATCGACTCGAGCTCTTGCTACTCTTCATCGAGCTCAAGTGATGAAGATGAGAACTGGCACAAGGGCAAGCGGTCAAGCAAGAACATCAACGGCTTGTGCTTCGCCGCCCAAGGTTTTTGCGGCATGGCACATAGCTCCGCAAGCAAGAAGAGCAAGAAGGATGACTCGGGCTCCGACTCCGAGGAAGAGGTAAACAATGATCCATCCTTCTTGATAGCGGAGAATGCTAGGTTGAATGACTTGCTTGACAACCGTGATGATGTGCTTAGAAAGACCAACAAGGAGAAGAGGGAGTATAGGTCTTTGCTTGGAGAGGCTAAGGAGAAGGTGGTTGAACTAGAGTCTTTGCTTGTTGATGCTAGGGCTCAAATAGATTCCCTTAAGTCTGCTCCTATTGTGACTGATGAACCTGAATGCACTGATTGTTCCACTTTTCTTGGTGAATTGACTGTGCTTAAGGAGAAGTATGCCTCCAAGGTTGAGGAACTAGATGTGCTTAGGGTTGAGCTAGATGAGATGAAATCTAGGCCCTCTTTGCTTGGTGCTTGCACTTCTTGTCCTGTTTTGCATGAGAAGCTAGATGTTTCGCTTGTTTATGCTAGATCACTAGAGGCTCAGCTGAAAGCTCCTATTCCTACATCATGCTCTACTTGTGAAATAAATGTTGTGAAGAATATGGAGCTTGCACACTATGTTGATCGTTTGCAGGATGAGAATGATGAGTTGAGAAAGATGATGGGTTGGTTGTCTGGTCATGAGCCTCAACTCCAGATGATGATTGAGGCATACAAGCGCTATGATGGGCAAGTCCTTGGGCCAGACAAGATTGGTGAGGGAAATGGTGAGGATGAGGGGAAGATTGGAGATATCCCAGAGCCACCAAAAACCCACCACAAAAATGCCTATGCTTCTAAGCCAAACCCACGTAGGAACCGACTAGACACAACCCCAGCTCAACCCGTGTTTCCTCCACACACAGACAACTTCCAGAAACCCATCAAGTTCAAGAGTGACTTGGGGAATGAGTTCTTTGGGAAGAAGGGAGAGAAACCAAGTGAGGAGAAGCCAGAGCCCAAAGAGAGCCCAAAACCAAAGTCAAAACCAAAACCCTTCCATTGTGAGCATTGTGGGAGGGATGGGTACCTTGCTGAGTTTTGCTTCAGGAGGAAGCGTGAGGAGAGGTTGGCTAGGGAGATGGCCAACAAGGACAGGTACCGCCCTTCTCGTGGTGTTCCTGAGCCTAGGTTGGTGCCAAGGGGAAAGGGTATGGTGTGTACCATTTACCCTCGAGAGAGGCGTTTGTTTGTGCCTCGAGGTGAGCCACCACATAGAGAAGGTGGTAGGCGTATTGGGTTTGGGCGTGGTGAGTTTGCTGGACGTTTCTTCGCTCATGGCCAATACGAGTATGGGGGGAATGATCGCAGTTTTAGGTCCCAGAGGAGCTACGGGCCACGGTCTCCACCTCGTGGTGTGCGTAGTTCTCCAAGGGGACGTGTGGGTGTTCCATCTAGAGGAGATAGGATGGATTTTGCTAACCCCACTTTTGAGCAAATGGCACGGCACTGGTTTGATTCATTTTGTACTAACCCCAGTGCTGAGTCGTTTGCTCACTCTCGCTCTCGTTTTTGATTTGCAGGTGGGAGCATGGAGGGCTTTTGGTTGATCGACTCCGGTTGCTCTCGACACTTGACTGAAGATCGAAGGTGGTTCTCCAGCCTCACCCCGGTGATGACCAAAGAGTACATCACTTTTGGGGACAATGGGAAAGGTAGAGTGCTTTCAATGGGCACGGTGAAGGTGAGCGATTCTGTGACTCTCAGGCGTGTTTCTCTTGTCAAGTCTTTGGGGTACAATCTTCTTTCGGTTTCTCAGCTTCTTGATGAGGGTTTTGAGGTCCGTTTCAAAACGGGCGCTTCGCGTGTCTTAGATTCTCAAGGTGATCTTGTGTGCACGATCATCCCCGAGGGTCAGATTTTCAGAGCCGATTTTTCTCAGTCTGTTGGCTCTTCTCGTTGCTTGGTTGCTGGCGTTTCGGCGGAGCTTTGGAAATGGCATAGGAGACTAGGTCACTTGAGTTTTGACTTGTTGTTACGCTTGAGTGGGCTAGGATTAGTCTGAGGATTGCCTAAGTTGAAATACCAAAAGGACTTGGTATGTGCTCCGTGTAGGCATGGTAAGATGGTCGCCGCCTCTCACCCGCCTCTGACATCCGTTATGACAGAGAGGCCATGCGAGCTGTTCCATATGTACTTAGTTGGTCCAGCTCGTGTGTGCTCGGCGGGTGGGAAATGGTATGTCCTGGTGATAGTGGACGACTATTCTCGCTATGCTTGGGTCTTCTTTTTGGCTGACAAAGGGGAGACATTTGGTTTTGTGAAGGATCTAATCTTGAGGTTGAAAAATGAGAGGAATGGAGATGCCATTCGAGCTATCCGTAGCGACAATGGTTCTGAATTTAAAAACTCTCGTTTCGAAACCTTTTGTCGTGATTTGGGTCTCGAACATCAATTCTCTTCTCCCTATGTGGCTTGTCAGAATGGAGTGGTTGAGAGGAAAAATCGTTCCCTTTGTGAGATGGCTCGGACGATGCTCGACGAGCATAGGACTCTGAGGAGATATTGGGCTGAGGCGGTGAATGCCGCGTGCCATGTTGGGAATCGAATTTTTCTTAGGGCCTTCTTGAACAAGACGTGCTATGAGCTCATGCACGGGCGAGCACCTAGAGTGAGCCATTTCAGGGCTTTTGGTTGTCAGTGCTTTATTCTCAAGAAGGGTAGGCTTGATAAGTTTGAGTCGAGGTCTTCCGATGGGATCTTTTTGGGTTATGCCTGCCATTCTCGAGCATTTCGTGTGCTCAATCTTGATACTAACCTAGTCATGGAAACTTGCGAGGTTACCTTCGACGAGACCCAGCTCATGCTGGAGAGGATGATGGTGATGATGAAGCTCCAGCCGGGCATGTACCCTCTACTTCCACTACGACGACTACGGTGCAGGATGGCCCAGCCCCTACACCGCCTACGATCCAGCAAGATCAAGTGGAAGCTGCAACTGAGGGGGAGGTTGTCTCCAGGCGAGAGGCACCGAGGCGCATTCAAGTTGATCATCCTCCCTCAAGAATCATCGGCGACATCAATGAACGAACGACGCGGTCAAGGTCCAGGAATGTTTCTCACTTTGCTCATTCGGCTTTTGTTGCTACCTTTGAGCCGAAAGACATTAGACACGCTCTCTTTGATCCTAATTGGTTGAATGCAATGCATGAGGAGTTAGAGAACTTTGAGAGAAACTAAGTTTGGGAGTTGGTAGAGCCACCACCACATTGCAAACCTATAGGGACAAAATGGGTGTGGAAGAACAAAGAGGGTGAGAATGGTGAGGTGGTGAGAAACAAATTGAGGTTGGTTGCTTAGGGGTTTAGTTAGAAGGAGGGGATAGACTATGAGGAGACATTTGCTCCTGTAGCCCGTTTGGAGGCAATTAGGATCCTTCTAGCCTTTTCCGTGGCTAAAGGGTTCAAGTTGTACCAAATGGATGTGAAGAGTGCCTTCTTGAATGGGTTCTTAGAAGAAGAGGTTTATGTGAAGCAACCACCGGGCTTTGAGAGTACTGAGTTTCCTCACTGGGTGTATAGGCTGAGGAAGGCGTTGTATGGGCTGAAACAAGCTCCCCGTGCTTGGTATGGCCGTTTGAGGGGGTTCTTGTTCAGCAAGGGGTTTGAGATGGGCAAAGTTGATAAGACTCTTTTTCTCCTCAGGCAGGGCGATGATATCCTAATTGTTCAGGTGTACGTGGATGATATTGTCTTTGGTGGCTCGTCTCACTCTTTGGTTGCGAGGTTTGCAGAAGACATGAGCAAAGAATTCGAGATGTCCATGATGGGAGAATTGCAGTTCTTTCTCAGGCTTCAGATCAAGCAGGCGAAGGAGGGAACCTTTGTGCATCAAGCCAAGTACACGAAGGACATCCTCAAGAAGTTCAAGATGGACGACTCGAAGCCCCTGTCGACACCAATGAGTACGACTACAGCGTTGGATGCGGACGAGGACGGAGAGCCCGTGGATCAGAAGGAGTACCGGAGCATGATCGGCTCCCTCTTGTACTTGACGGCGACGAGGCCGGACATTCAGTTTTCCGTGTGTCTGTGCGCTCATTTTCAGGCGTCGCCGAGGACTTCACACCGGCAGGCCGTCAAGCGGATCTTCAGGTATCTTCGATACACTCCTGAGCTTGGTCTTTGGTACTCGGCGTCCTCTTCTCTTTCGCTTCTTGGGTTTTCAGATGCCGACTTTGCGGGGTGTCGAGTCGATAGGAAGTCGACTTCGGGGACTTGCCAGTTTTTGGGATCTTCTCTTATTTCTTGGTCTTCTCGCAAACAGTCTAGTGTAGCTCAGTCTACCACAGAAGCTGAATATGTTGCTGCTGCTAGTTGTTGCTCACAGCTGCTTTGGATCACATACACGCTGAGTGACTTTGGTTAGGAGTGTTCCCATGTACCTCTCATGTGTGATAGCACGAGTTCCATTAGTGTTGCCAAAAACCCCGTGCTCCACCCCAAGAACCAAACATATAGAGGTGAGGTACCACTTCCTGAGAGACAATGTTGAGAAGGGAAACATAGACCTCATCCATGTGCCAACCGAAAAGCAGCTTGCCGATATCCTAACCAAGCCTTTGGACCAAGCTACATTTGCCCGTTTGCGAGGGGAGCTTGGTGTTCTTTTTCCTTTCTGAGCTTTGGTTGGGGGTTTTATGTACATACTCATGTTGCATTTTCATTTATGTATCATATCATGCTTGCATCTTTGTATCATAGACTGCATATGTACCATATGAGATGTGCTTCTCCTATATACTTGGATCACTATGATATGCTAGATAGGAGATTATGACTTTGCTTTTGACGCTCATATGATGGATAGCGATGCTCTTGATAGATTTGGGATGTATGTGCTTGTGGATGGCTTATTTTTGTGAAAATGCTATATATGATCCTCTCTTATGAGTTGAATGCCTTTCATGCTAAATTTGTGCACTTATGGCTATAGCTTGCTTAATTTGTGCTTGGGACCATGTTCTTTTCATATGGGGTCAAAGACCCGTCTATCATCATGGATGTTTAGCCTACATGCTACCTTGTGGAGAAGCCTAAGCTTCTTTTTGCCGCAAAGGCACTTCATGTACCATGCTTAATTAGTAAATCTTGCAATTGGTATATGAAATGCTTATGCTTGAAAAATATGCTTCTATGTCATGAATGCTTTAAATTCCTTATTTTGGGTGCTAAACCGTTGCATGATGTTCACCGTTGAGAAGTCTCACATTTAGAAGTGAACACATGGCTCGGTGGCTTTGACATGACATGAGATAGCTTGTAGGTGTTTATGATGATCTTGTGATGAGAATTTGTAACCTTGCATGAAGTTTGTGAGTTATATGTTGTTTGTGCTCCTTTTGATCATGTTTAGGTCCTATGCTCATGAGAGGGAAGTTTTTGTGAAAAATTGCTTTATTTTGATCATGGCTATGTCACATGCTTGTATGTCCCTATCTATCTCGTTGGCGATACTTGTGCTAAATTTGTGGCAATCTAGCTTGTCTATGTCTCTTTTTAGCATGTTGTAGTGCTCTTTGTCTATTTGAGAAGCACATGCTTGCATTTGTAGACTTGATTCATGCATTACCAACAAGGGGGAGAGATAGTACCCAATTCTTGCTTTGGGGGAGAACTGCATTTGTTCAGGGGGAGCTTGCATTCATATGCATTTGGGAGCTCTTTTTTGCCTGATTTTAGTTGTGCTCTTTTGCCGATGGTGTCGAGCCCTTTTGCCTCACCTTGAGGAGTCGGAACTTTTGGAGCATTTTATCTCGGTTGTGTCGAGCCATTGCCCTTGTCTTAGGGGACCGAGATTCTTCTCTCTCAAGTGATCTTTTCTTGGCTTTTGTTTGGCTTTTGATCACTTGTTTGAGTTTTTCAGTCGTTTCTTTTCTTTTTCTCTTTTCTCTGAATTGGCTACTATGTGTGTGTTGTCAATGCACTCATCAAGGGGGAGATTGAGGACCGGAGTGTCCGAGGACCGGTGGATGGTCGCTCCCTGGTGTGATGAGTGATTGATAACGTGGTGTGGACTGACTCTTGGCTGAGTATTGCAGGTGCAGGTTGCGGCTTGACTCTTGTTGGTGCAGGTGAAGAGCGGGCGCGAAAGGTCTATGCCTTGCGGGGCCTCCGAGGAGTGGAGAGACAAGTAGGCTCAACTCGAGGGACCCGGTGGCCAGCGGGGTCAAGTGCGGGCCGCATGGTGGCAAGAAAAGCAAGACAAAGTCGTGGACAGGAGCCGGTGCAGGGTAGCGGCTCACGACCGGAGTCTGCACGCGGGGTTTGCGGCGGTTCACCACAAAACCGTCAGGTTACTTGGTTGAACCACAAAACTAAGACCGGAGGCTTGGCGGGCGGAGACGGGATCCGGGCGCGCCGAGAAGCTTCGATGCCGGCGGGCACGTGGCGGGATCGCAGGGCTTGCGTCGAGAGGACGCGGACTGCGGTGAAGGCGTGGCCGTGCGATGAAGAGGAGTGCTACATGACCTATATGCCCCTGAGGGGATTGTATCTTAAGTTTAAGTGCTAGGGGTAGCTTGGTCATTTGCCCAACCCAGAGGGACTCATATATATAGCTCTAGGGTTTTCTGGGCAAACCATCCATCCGGACTACTTCTCATTTCCTTGCTCTATAGGCGTAGATTTTCTTCACCGCTTTGTAGAGAATCTGACCTCTGAGTGTATGGAAGCATTCATGGTTGCGTTGATTTCCTTCTTGTAGCTCGTGTGATTTTCCTGTCTTTTTCGGGCTATTTTTGTTGGATTTTCATGCGCGCCTTGTTCCTTCGATTCTGAGGTGTTTGGGTCCGGATTTGTTGGTGGGGATCATGGATAGATGTCTTCTGCATCTTTGTGCCTGATCTTGACCCCCCCAATCTCCGGATTTGGCCTCCGATTGAAGGATTTCGGTTGCAACCCTAGCTTTTTGGTAGAGCTCGGTTGCAATTCGATTCCCGGCGATTTAGTTCGTTTGAGGTCTCAAGTTTTGGGGTATAGCATCTCCTAGGGACGCTTCACATCTCCCCCATATCTTACCTCAAGAGCTCAAGCTGTTTGGGAGATCCATGGACGGATAGGTGTTCTTGTGCTTGCATTTTCGGGCTTGGGCTGCTCTGTCCGCGCGTGGCGGACAGTCCGCCAGGGGGTCGCGGACGGTTCGCCAGCAGCTTTTCAACCAGGTGTTCATCGTGTTCTTCGCGAGTTCTTGAATCGTTTTGTTTCGATCCGTTTGGTCGGTAGGTTTTGGTTGGATCCTGTTGGCCGGACAGTCCGCCCGGTGAGGCCGGACCGTCCGCGAGGAGCGGACAGTCCGCAGTGAGCTCGCGGACCGTCCGAATATCGGAGGGTGCATACTGGAGGTTCGGGTTGCTTTTTCGGACTATCCGCCGTGACCTCGCGGACCGTCCGCCAGCCCCTCGCGGACCGTCCGCCCGGTCACTCCGGACTGTCCGCCTGGGACTTCACAGATTGCCTAAGTCCTCTACTTCTTGAATTTCGCTTTCGCTTTGGGATTGTTTGGGGCTTGTTCCTAGGGTTGGTAGGTCCGTTGTGACTACGCGACCTTGGCAAGCTTGTGTGGGAGCCCTAGGTTGTGAAGTTGGGGCATAGGCCGAGTTCGTCCTTCGGGAAGAATTTTTATCGGCTCCCATTCACTCCCCCCCTCTCTGGTCGCCTAATCGGTCCTTCAAGAATTTTCATCTTGTCGTCCATGTCCTTCCGCCCTAGCTCGGCCTCGGCTATGCGCTCCTCCAGCAAGTTGTTCTTCATCTTTAGCTCGGCGACCTCATTACGAAGACTCTCGTAAGGATCCTCATCCTCAGAATCCTCCTCTGAATCTTCAAACTGGCCAGGAGGACCACGGATCGGTGGAGGCTTGCGGTGGCGCATCCCGCTAGTAGAGGTGGAGAAGATGGACTCATCTAGCTCCAAATCGTCCCTGTCCAACCGAGGGACTAGCTGCTTCTCATACCCACGGGGAGTCTTGCGCCTAATGATCTTGTATTTCCCCTCTGTTGGGGGCTTGAAGAATTCTGTCCCGGCCGTCTTTATGGCGAAGATGTTCTCCCTTGGCGACTCGTTGAAGATCCACCTAGAGATTGGCGTCTCCGGCTCCTTCAGCCTAAGCTAGCCCGTTGTAGGGCGTGCCGGTGACTCTGAACGTTGGGGCTTTCCTTTCCCGATCGTTCTCCTGGGAAACAAGGACCTGTTGTGCACGTCGGCCGGGCTGGCCGAACGGGCTTGGTGCGGCCGGACCTGGGTGGTATGGCCTGTCCTACCCCTCCTAGGGTTGCCTCCTAGGATGCATGAGCAAGGGCCAGGGACCCCTGGCGAGGCGAGTTTTGGCTCGATCCCACCCCGGAACCTCCTACGAGCGCCTTCGAGGACGCACCGCCAGGGGTGGTGGGTGCCGAGGTCTTGGAAAGGTTGCTAGGTCCATCACCACCCATGGTTTGCTAGGAGATGGCGAGAAAGTGAGGGTTTTTGGAAAGGAGATGGGTTTATGGAGAAGAACTCGTTACACGAGGTTTTCAGGGGTTATCTGGATAGCACACGAGGAGATACTAGATACCCTAGCTCACGCGCAGCCTAGAGCCAGATGGGGGAGGTGCGGCCGGCCCACTAGGTGCGGCCGGTCCTAGCCCATTACCACAAAAGGCTGGCTTCGTGGCAACTAAGAAGGGAGAGCAAAAAGAAACAGGAAAACAAACAAGAAACACTCTATATACACAAGACAAGCAAGACTCCAATCATTCCAAGTTAATGACCTCGATAACATCAAGTTCTTCGAGGTTAGGCATGTTTGGTTCAAGGAAGATTTTAAGTCTTTGCCCATTTACTTTAAAAGTGTTTCCGTCTAAATCCTGTAGGTTTACGGCCCCATGTGAAGCAGAATTTACAACCGTGAACGGGTCATCCCATTTACTTCTAAGCTTTCCACGACCAAAAAGTTTAAAGCGAGAGTTAAAGAGTAGTACCTTATCTCCCGGTTCAAAGGATTTCTTCTTGATCCTCTTATCGTGCCACCTCTTGGTTTTCTCTTTATACATCTTTGCATTGTGATATGCCTTCTCCCCACATTCCTCGAGTTCGCCCAATTGCATTTGGCTTTTAATTCCAGCGGTGGGGAGATCCATATGCCACTTCTTGATAGCCCAATATGATTTGTACTCCAATTCCACGGGTAAGTGACATGTCTTCCCATAGACCAATTGGTATGGTGTCATACCAATGGGAGTTTTGTAGACCGTGCCATATGCCCACAATGCTTCGGGAAGTTTATCTTTCCATCCTCTTCCCATCTCGTGGACGGTCATCTGAAGGATGTTTTTGATTTGTTTGTTTGATGTTTCAACTTGGACACTTGTTTGGGGATGATATGGAGTAGCGACTCGGTGCTCCACTCCTAGAGCTTTCAAGTATCTTCTGAAGTTTCCATAAATGAAATGTGATCCCCCGTCACTGATGACTACCTTTGGTACTCCAAATCTAGGGAATATTATGTCGTGGAACATTTTCTTCGAGCTTCGAGAAGCTGTTGTATGACAAGGTATTGCTTCCACCCATTTTGACACATAATCCACTACCACTAGTATATATTCACAATTCCCATGCTTTTGACATCTTGGGCACCTTCTCACGAAATCCTTGGCATCTTGGTACATAGTGGGCCAATAGAAACCACACTGCCAAACTTTCGCATTGGTATGGAATGCTCCATAGTGTCCTCCATATTCTGACGAGTGGCACCCTTCTAAGATGCCGTTCACTTCCCATGATGGTATGCAACATGGTAGAAGACCGTCTGCGCATATGCGGAATAGATAGGGCTCATCCCACATGTGGAGTCTATTCTCGTATATTAACTTCCTCTTATCTCCCTCGGGTGGCACATAGTAAAAGTGTTTCCGTCTAAATCCTGTAGGTTTACGGCCCCATGCGAAGCAGAATTTACAACCGTGAAAGGGTCGTCCCATTTACTTCTAAGCTTTGCACGACCAAAAAGTTTAAAGCGAGAGTTAAAGAGTAGTACCTTATCTCCCGATTCAAAGGATTTCTTCTTGATCCTCTTACCGTGCCACCTCTTGGTTTTCTCTTTATACATCTTTGCGTTGTGATATGCCTTCTCCCTCCATTCCTCGAGTTCCCCCAATTGCATTTGTCTTTTAATTCCGGCGGTGGGGAGATGCATATGCCACTTCTTGATAGCCCAATATGATTTGTACTCCAATTCCACGGGTAAGTGACATGTCTTCCCATAGACCAATTGGTATGGTGTCATACCAATGGGAGTTTTGTAGGCCGTGCCATATGCCCACAATGCTTTGGGAAGTTTATCTTTCCATCCTCTTCCCATCTCGAGGACGGTCTTCTGAAGGATGTTTTTGATTTGCTTGTTTGATGTTTCAACTTGGCCACTTGATTGGGGATGATATGGAGTAGCGACTCGGTGCTCCACTCCTTGAGCTTTCAAGTATCTTCTGAAGTTTCCATCAATGAAATGTGATCCCCCATCACTGATGACTACCTTTGGTACTCCAAATCTAGGGAATATTATGTCGTGGAACATTTTCTTCGAGCTTCGAGAAGCTGTTGTATGACAAGGTATTGCTTCCACCCATTTTGACACATAATCCACTACCACTAGTATATATTCACAATTCCCATGCTTCTGACATCTTGGGCACCTTCTCACGAAATCCTTGGCATCTTGGTACATAGTGGGCCAATAGAAACCACACTGCCAAACTTTCGCATTGGTATGGAATGCTCCATAGTGTCCTCCATATTCTGACGAGTGGCACCCTTCTAAGATGCCGTTCACTTCCCATGATGGTATGCAACATCGTAGAAGACCGTCTGCGCATATGCGGAATAGATAGGGCTCATCCCACATGTGGAGTCTATTCTCGTATATTAACTTCCTCTTATCTCCCTCGGGTGGCACATAGTAAAAGTGTTTCCGTCTAAATCCTGTAGGTTTACGGCCGCATGCGAAGCAGAATTTACAACCGTGAAAGGGTCGTCCCATTTACTTCTAAGCTTTCCACGACCAAAAAGTTTAAAGCGAGAGTTAAAGAGTAGTACCTTATCTCCCGGTTCAAAGGATTTCTTCTTGATCCTCTTATCGTGCCACCTCTTGGTTTTCTCTTTATACATCTTTGCGTTGTGATATGCCTTCTCCCTCCATTCCTCGAGTTCCCCCAATTGCATTTGTCTTTTAATTCCGGCGGTGGGGAGATCCATATGCCACTTCTTGATAGCCCAATATGATTTGTACTCCAATTCCACGGGTAAGTGACATGTCTTCCCATAGACCAATTGGTATGGTGTCATACCAATGGGAGTTTTGTAGGCCGTGCCATATGCCCACAATGCTTCGGGAAGTTTATCTTTCCATCCTCTTCCCATCTCGTGGACGGTCTTCTGAAGGATGTTTTTGATTTGCTTCCTTGATGTTTCAACTTGGCCACTTGTTTGGGGATGATATGGAGTAGCGACTCGGTGCTCCACTCCTTGAGCTTCTGAAGTTTCCATCAATGAAATGTGATCCCCCGTCACTAATGACTACCTTTGGTACTCCAAATCTAGGAAATATTATGTCGTGGAACATTTTTTTCGAGCTTCGAGAAGCTGTTGTATGACAAGGTATTGCTTCCACCCATTTTGACACATAATCCACTGCCACTAGTATGTATTCACAATTCCCATGCTTCTGACATCTTGGGCATCTTCTCACGAAATCCTTGGCATCTTGGTACATAGTGGGCCAATAGAAACCACACTGCCAAACTGTCGCATTGGTATGGAATGCTCCATAGTGTCCTCCATATTCTGACAAGTGGCACCCTTCTAAGATGCCGTTCACTTCCCATGATGGTATGCAACATCGTAGAAGACCGTCTGCGCATATGCGGAATAGATAGGGCTCATCCCACATGTGGAGTCTATTCTCGTATATTAACTTCCTCTTATTTCCCTCGGGTGGCACATATCTTGATGCCATAAAATTGACAATGTCTGCATACCAAGGATCATTGTTGTCTACCCTGAGGAGTGTATCGTCCCTGAAGAAATCATTGATTGGCAGCGATGAATCATGCTCTAGATGAAGCCTTGATAAGTGATCTGCTACTGAATTTTCCACTCCTGGTTTATCCTTGATTTCTATGTGAAACTCTTGGAGTAGTAGAATCCATCGAATCAATCTTGGCTTTGCATCTTTCTTGGTGAGGAGATACTTGAGAGCGGCATGATCTGTAAAGACAATTACCTTGGCCCCCACTAGGTAGGACCTAAACTTGTCTATTGCAAAAACCACAGCTAGGAGCTCTTTTTCGGTGGTAGCATATTTCAGCTGAGCACCATTGAGAGTCTTGCTAGCGTAAGCTATAGCATGGTTGTCCTTAGTTTGTACTAGGACCGCCCCAATGGCATAATCGCTAGCATCACACATGATCTCAAAAGGCAAACTCCAATCGGGAGGTTGGATAATTGGGGCTGAGATCAAGGCTTTCTTGAGGGTATGGAATGCGATAAGGCACCCTTCATCAAAAACGAAAGGGGTATCCTTGGCTAAGAGTTTGGTCAAAGGACAGGCAATCTCTGAGAAGTTTTTGATGAACCTACGGTAGAATCCTACGTGGCCTAAGAAACTACGGAGGCCTTTGACATTAGCCGGAGGTGGAAGTTGTTCAATAACCTCTATCTTAGCTCTATCCACCTCTATCCCTCGTTCGGACACCCTATGTCTTAGAACAATCCCTTTTGTTACCATGAAATGACATTTTTCCCAATTGAGGACAAGATCCTTCTCGGCACACCTTCTAAGAACTTTATCAAGATTTTTAAGGCATTCTGAGAAAGTCTTTCCATAAACCGAGAAATCGTCCATGAATACTTCCATGATTTGCTCGATCATATCCGAGAAGATTGACATCATGCAACGTTGAAAAGAGGCTGGAGCATTACATAGCCCAAAGGACATTCGCCGGTAGGCGTAAGTTCCGTAAGGGCATGTAAATGTGGTTTTATCTTGGTCATCGGGATGGATAGGAATTTGGTGATAACCAGAATAGCCATCTAGGAAGCAAAAGAAGGAATGCTTCGCTAACCGTTCTAACATCTCATCTATGAAAGGAAGGGGAAAGTGGTCTTTCTTGGTGGCCTTGTTAAGCTTGTGATAATCTATGCACATACGCCACCCTGTGATGGTGCGCTGAGGGATGAGCTCATTCTTATCATTGCGCACCACCGTCATGCCTCCCTTCTTTGGCACAACTTGAGCGGGACTAACCCATTCACTATTGGGTACTGGGTAGATAATCCTGGCATGAAGGAGATTTAAGACTTCCTTTTTCACTACCTCCCTCATATTGTTGTTGAGCCGACGTTGAGGTTCTCTTGAAGGGGTTGCGTCGGGTTCGATGGGAATCCTATGTGTGCAAAGAGTGGGGCTAATTCCCTTGAGATCTTGAAGACAACATCCTAGTACTGATCGATGGGTTTCAAGAACAGTGATGAGCTGCTGAGCTTCTTTCTCAGATAGCTTATCACTGATGATCACTGGGGTTTCTCGATTCCCATGGAGAAACACGTACTTTAATCCCGGAGGAAGAGGTTTGAGCTCTATTGGTGGTCGTTCTGGCTTCTCGGTCGGGTCAAGCTTAAATGAGACTGGGGCCTCATCCTCCTCTGTGAAGAACGAGATTTCCTCTTCAAAGTTGGGTTGAGCTAGCTCTGCTAGGGAAGCGGCCATTACCTCCTCTAGTAGATCTGGTTTGGGTTCGGCTTCTACGGGGGTGTTTTCGGTTCTAAGGTAAGACACCGGTAGGAAGTCGTCACCGATCTTTAGTTCCAACACTGGTTTCCTTGGGGATTGCTCTAAGATTTTCATGATAGGTCTACCGATGATGATTGAATGGGTGTGATGACAAGGTAGATCAAACAGATGAAAATCAAGATAAAGCTCGTGTTCCATAAATTTTACGGGAAACACCCGAAGAATGCCCTGGCAACCTAATGTTTCTCCTGAGGGAATGTTAAGGAGTTTTTAAGATTTTGAGAGAGAAGATACGGCTGCTAGGGATTTTGCAAAGGATGAACTGATAATGTTGATCCCTAGGCTAGGATCATACCCGACATCATGCTTATTCCCCATGAGTTCACATATAGTGTGCCTCATTTCGGTTGGGAGTTTTATGACATCGGTCGAGGCTTCCGCCTCATCCAACCATTCTCTACTCATGATGGCCGAAAGATTTGTAATGAGCCTAAAATGCTCGGCTTGTTCCTCTGAGCAAGAGATAGGAGTTTCCGGCTCCTCTTGTGCTTTTGGTCTCTCTACTCTTTGGTAATTCCAAGTATTCCCAAAGTTAGCAAATAGCTTACGTAAAACTCGTAGACGAAATCGCACGAGGGGTCGTCAAACTCTCTGTATGGTTGAAATGGTTCATTGGTGAACCATGTTTTTGTTAGAGGAGTGCAATCCTCTACGGATTGGATAGTTGGGAAAGTGGGTTCCTCCTCTATGGGTTTTGGTTCCGAGAGAGCGTTTGGCATGTGCTCCTCCTGAGTGATCTCTTCCTCATCCGGGAATTCATCATAAACTCCCGTGTAAGGGGTATTTTGAAGGATTTTTGTTAGAATGTCCTTACACTCAGACAAGGTGAGATGAGTGAAAGATCCTCCGGAAGAAGAGTCTAAGAAAATTGCTGACTCTGGTTCAAGACCATCGCGAAAATGTTGCAAAAGAGCGGGCTCAGCGATACCAATGTCTGGACCAGAGTCTACGATTTTCGTAAATCTTGCCCATGCGGCTCCTAGAGATTCGGTCTTCCGTTGCTCAAAACAGATGACCTCTCGTCAGAGTTTCACTACATGGGGAGTCGGGAGGAATTTTAGGCAAAAAGCCTTTCGTGAACTTTCCCAGTCCCCCTCCATACTTCTCACACTGAGCGAATACCATTGTTTTGCCCTCCCCGTTAATGAAAACGAAAAGAGTTTCCATTTCAAGGTATCTTGACTCATTCCTGCGATCACAAGACACGAACAAAGTTGTTCGAACTCGCGCAGGTGGGAATAAGGACTTTCATCCTTATCTTCGGAGAAGCTTTGCTCTCGGACAATAGCTATGAAGCCAGGACGTATCTCAAAGCTAGGTGTTTCAATGGAATGTGATGAAGGTGGAGGCTCCAAATGATCGCCCTTTGGAGCGGAAAAATCGAAAAGGGTTGGATTGGAATCCATGTGATAAATGGGGTGATACACGGACGAACTGGGTTCGGAATCAAAACAGCTACCGTTCCCCGGCAATGGCGCCAAAAAGCTTGTTGGCACTTCTTACGTCGTTACTAGATTTGCAACGGCGCCAGAAAGCCTGTTGGTATACTACATGATCACAGATAGATCCGCAAGCGCACGGATACTGTTGTAGCTTTCACCCGGGAGTATTCCAAGGTATCGATTTCCACGGGGAACGAGAAGTGTAGAGAACCTGAACTAATTCGTCTGGGGGATATGGTGACGAAGGATAGAAAGGCAAGGGTAGATTTTGGGTAGAGAGGGGATAGCTGATGAAGTTTGGGACTCGTGAGAGTCACAGATAGAATCAAGGCAAAACTTGTCGCTCGTCGGGGCCAGAGGGAAAAGAGCCACGGAAAGGGATGAGAAGGGGGCTCTGATGTCGTAACTCCTACCTACCGGAACTAACGTGGTGGACTACAAAGCCCGTCCGGAGCTGTCACCTCCCTAGGGTACCACAACTATTCTGTTGAACCAGGAAGCATTCCAAGGTACTGGAGAGCCTAGACACCGCGTCTACACTAACCAAGCACTACCTTACTCCGCGCTAGAGCAAAGCAATCACGATAAGTAGAAACTACTAAACCGCAATCGAGGAACCTAAGAGCGAACAATGAAATGACTTGAGACTTAGTTACTCACGAATCTGAACTTACAAAGTATCCCGAGTGTGGACGACCGAAATTGTACCGCACCCGCCGAGGTACGAGAAGAAGACCGACACTCCGGCTTCTACTCCAACACTCAACTCTCTCTCCCTACTATCTGAATACTAACTTGTGTAGGGCTCTGCCACTTGCTTCCAATCACTTGTGTCCTTCTACGAGGTGCTAGGCTCGATATATAGGCTTTCTGGGTCGGTGGCTGCAGGAGGGGGTACTTGTAGGCAAGAGGGAGGTGCAGTGGCCGGCAAGGAGGTGCGGCCGGCCCTCCAATTTCCACCGTCTTCGATCGTGCGTCCGTGATTTGGTCCCTGAGGCGGTTTGAAGATGGTTGTGGGTCGGTTGGCTTCGTGAAGGAGGTGCGGCCGGACCTCTTGGTGCGGCCGGCCCTGGGCCCCCTTGTCATCCACTTCGGATCGTGCTCTAGTGGGTAGATGAAGTCTTGGATGTTGTCCCACGTCGGATGTTCACTGGCTTGTGGGTCCATGAATCCAAGTGAGGCTAATCTCAACCTCTAGATCAAACCGACCTTGTTTCCTTGATCAGGATCATTTCTAGCTGTGCTCGCTAGAGTGACCGAGGCTTGGTGGCACACTTGGATGTGTCGGGCAGGTGCGACCGGCCCTGAAGGTTCGGCCGGCCCTAGTGGTGCGGCCGGCCCTGCCTTCTGGCCCCTATGCAGCTTGTCTATGGTGTGTTTGCTTGATCCAACACGTCGTGATGATTTTGGTCTTTTGGGAGCTGATGCATGGGACTACACTTCGTGTGAACCTGAATAGTGGTGCAAGGTAGGGCCGGGCGCACCACTAGGTCCGGCCGTGCCTACCTTATGTGGCTCTGTGCTCCGGAATTGTCCCCTAATCTTGATCCTGCAGATAAAATCTCAACACAACTCGTGGAACCTCGTTAGCACCTAAAACATGCATGAAATTCGTTATAAAGCGCTACCGTATCCGAGATGTTGACGGTCAAATATTTGTTGTAAGGACCGTCAACAGTACCTCGGGAAGAAGGCAAGGACATCTTGGAGGAGATTCACAAAGGCGTCTGCGGCAATCACGCGTCCTCTCGAACACTCGTGACCAAAGCCTTCCGGCGAGCGTTCTACTGGCCCACAGCTCTGGGCGACACAGAAGAACTCGTCAGAAAATGCCAAGGGTGTCAATGCTTTGTGAAGCAGCAACACATGTCAGCCTACAAGCTAGTCACAATACCGCTAACATGGTCGTTTGCCTACTGGGGGCTCGACATGATGGGGCCTCTACCAATTGCGCTAGGAGGATTCAACAGAGTTCTAGTGGCTATCGACAAGTTCACTAAGTGGATCGAGGTCAAGCCGGTCACCTGCTGTTGACACTCTCTAGCGTCGTACAAGGTTTATATCCCCGGCAACGGTGCCAGAAAGCTTGTTGGCACTTGCAAGCGTCACTACTAAATATGCAACAATGCCAGATGGCCTGTTGGTATAAATAACGATCGCAGAAAAGTTCGCAAGCGTACGGATACCGATGTAGCTTTCACCCAGGAGTATTCTAGGGTATCGAATCCACAGGGAACATGTGTGCACTAGTGAAGAATCAAGGTCGGCCTTGGACGAGAGAATATGATCAAGGTCAGCGTTTACTATGATGCTTGCTTCGGGACGCTCAACCGTCCTAACTCGGAAAGGGATGAGAAGGGGGCTAGGCAAGCCAAGCAGGGGTCCTACTGCGCTCTAGTGGATCTCACGTGGTGGACTATGTAGGCCGTCAGGGCTGTCACCACCTGGGGCTACCACAACAATCCGTGCCACTAGGTGTACTCCAAGGTAGTCGCAAGACTAGACACCACGTCTACTCTAGTGACTACTATTCTAGCTTTGCAATTACTAGAACACTAATCAAAGCAAGGAGCCCACAAGCATAAATAATAAAGCTGAACTTAATTAATTAAATAAATCCAGAATGCCTAGGAGTTACCCGGATGTTACTCGAAGTGGAGCCGCATCCGTCGAGGTACAAGTGGAAGGGAGGAAGCCGACAACTCCAGCTTCTCCCGGATTCGCACCTCAACTCTCACCTAATTCTAACACTAATTTGGTAGGGCTTCGCCTTGATCTCGGCTTCTCTGTTCGTGTCTTGAAGTGAGGAGGATGGCTTCTATTTGTAGGGGGAGGAGACTTGGGAGAGTGGAGGTCCTCCCCCTCTTTCCAGGGGCCAAACCGACCCCCCACGTTACTGTAGCATGCAGGGGAAGGTGCCTGAGGCGGTGGAGAAGAAAAAGGGAGAAAACCGGACCCTAGGTGGGTGAACCGTGCGCTGGGTCGCTGAACCGGACGGAAAAAACGAAAAACCCTGGGCGAACCGCGATCAACCGGGAGAACAAGCACACCGACGTTCGGCAGCCACTCCAGGCGCGCCAAGCGCCGCCGCGCGTGCGCGTCTGCGTCCCGGCGGGAGCCAGCAACGACGCGCCACATGGCAGGCGCGGGCGCGCGCGTCGCTGCATCACCACGTCGCGGGGCTGCGGCCAACCACCGGCGGCCACGTGGCACCGCCTGAGGCTTCCCGCGCGGATGGCGTACGGCAGGCGGCCGGCTGACGTCATGTTGATGTCAGCATTGGACATTATTTTCTCCATTTAATATCTTTTGCATCCGAACTCCGATGTAGGAAAATAATATGTCCATTTCGATCGTCTCGACGAGCCCGTCGCAATGGTGTAGTCGAAATTGGCATTTGATGTTGTTTGTGATAATGCCATATTTTATTCTATAATTGCTCATTTTCACCTGCGACCAAATATACACCAAAGCTTGTGGAATTTGTTAGATTATAACCCTATAGCTATGGTGCACACTTTCATGGAGTAAGTTTCATCCGAAATTGATGGTCAAAAATAGGAACTTAACGACCATCAACAAGCTCCCCCACACTTAGCCCTTTGCTCGACCTCGAGTAAATGTTAAGGACTAGAGTGGAAAACATGAATCCAAAATGATATGAAGCAAGCATGTAAGATATTCCAAGGCATACCTGTACTTGTGACTCTTTGGGTTGTCTACATGTCATCTTGGATGGTTGAAGAATGGAACGGCTGAATTTGAATCACCTCAACTCCTTCTGAAAAGTATCTTGGGTTTTTGATAAAATATTTTTTTTTCAAAACTTAGCCTTACTTGACTCCTCAAATGATGCTCTCAGATCTCTCAGTGTGTATGATTCCTCACCAAGGCATTAAACTTGCCTTTCTTCATCCTACTTCTAGTGTTGGCTATATGTGGAGCTCAAGGTAGGGTTGAAGATACAAGGCATACTTGTATCACATAATATTGCAAGGTCAAAAACCGGATCCAAGAAGAAAACTAGTCATACAATCTGATCAAGATGTGAAAGAGGATGATATGGTAATATGTACTCCTTGTTGTATGATCTCTCTCCCTTTGAACTTTATTTTGAGAACATGGCTATATTTTTTTTCTCTTTTTTTTCATCATGCTTGAGAAGAGTTTCTCCTTAGCATGTGTCTTTATCTCTTTTTTTTTCTTTTTAGCCCATGTCTCTTTTGGAGGAAAATCTAGGGAGAGAGATTCATAAATTGAATAGAATATTTATTTTTGTGGATGGATGGATGTTGCTAACTTCTAGTGTAGAAGTTTAGCATATGAAGGTGGAGTGTACGTGATCTTGATCATGAAAGCATGAAAAGCTTCTAGCAAGGGTCACAATAATTTGACAAAGCTCAATGTAATAACAAGCAGCATATGTATGAGGTTTTCTAATGTAAACAACATATGGCTTTGGTAGGAATATATCATCACTGAGGAGCTTGTAAGGCTATTTTTTTCAAGTAAAACATCCCAAGTACTTTGTCAGATAGAGTAAGGTTCATCGCATCGTACCATATCTCATTAATCAACCATTTAGATGAACATGTTTTCCTAATGATATTTGTTCACAAGCAATAGATGTATGTGCTAGGAATAAAGAACATGAAAGCCAATCAATTGAAAACATGTATAGCAATGAAGCATCAAGATTCATTGAGTTTGATTTAATGATTATCTTATGAAAGGAATTATAACTCATGAATCATGGAATTGGGGGGGGATAAAATTTTTCAAACCATGATATCCCTTTGAATGTCGGAAGAAGAAGTTGACTCTCGATACCTCCCCCACACTATCTTCTGCTGTATCTTTTCCTGCACACTTTTAGACAGATGAGATACATGGATTTGGCTAGTACAGATTGTACTAGCCAAATCAAAGCAAAGTTTTATCTTATTTATTTTTTTATTATTATTATTCAACATGAGACCGATGGTGAACATCGGGCAACCTCCCGGAAGGGCTTTGTTTAAATGCAAAAGCAGGACATATCTAGCTAGGCAAGATGCATGAGCTAACATCATCTCCAAATTAGGATAAGATTTTGTATGAGAGGAGCTTTACTAGGGATGCTCACATACCACCCCCACACTTAAAGTTTGCATTGCTGAGCAACAAAACTCAAGTGTGTGGAGATCAAGCTTCCTTTCGTAGCCGTTCTCTCACCAAAAACATACCAAAGTGTTGTAGTTGATGTAGCTCACATGTTCGTAGGCATCATCTGTCCATCATTCATCTTGATCTCCACCCGAAAGGTTAGCGACCAAAAATACCCGAAGGACAATCTTATCCTAGAAACATGCTCTTACTTTTATTTGGAAGGAGAAATAAATCTACGCTAATCCAGGCTATCTCCTGGTAGAGCTTTGTTTACGGTCATCAGCTTGACCATAAGAACTTTTTCTTGCATCAATGCACTCACAAAATCTGCAATACTTATGGTGGACATATGCATCTACAACCATCCTTCTAAACTTTTTGCAAAGGAGAACCATAAGGCGGTTGTAGTCCTGATGTGTGCTCTGTGCACTGAGCGTGGCTGACTCTGGAGAGACATGATGCAAGCATGGTTCCCGAGGTAAATCAAGAGTAGAGCTACCATGCTTGTTGATGAGATCCCTTCCTTCGGACCCCAGAGTCGGCGCCTTATGGATTTCCATGGCCCATGAATTCTCCATCTCATGAGATGCATCATGTATGAACAAAGTTGATTCTCGACCACAGTCGGAAACAACATGATACGGGCCAGTGGGAAGAGGCTCAAACTCGATCAAAGGTGATGATGATCGTTCGTCTTCACAAAAGTGAAGCGGGTCTTCCGAGTCATACTCCTGAGAAGTAGTAAATTCTACAAGCTCAATGAGAACGGGCTTGGACGACGCGAACGGAGATACATGCATCATCTCCTCGAATGGGTTTTGCTTGGGAAGCGGCGTCACCATAGAATTTTCTGAGAACAAGGGAGTGGTGGCCGAAACGGCTTCCCTAAGATTTTTATCTAGGCTTCCTCGAGATGTGTTGGGGAGTCAGAAAATCGGATGGGACTCCCGAACACAGGTGAAGGGAGATTTACGAACAAACACGCGAAAGTGCTTAGGAACGCGGAGACAAAGAACCTCCGAAAGTCTGTGCTCACCTCAAAAGTTGTGAACCCCTTTACACGTGCCCTCGGGCCCCCTTTTTAGGGAGACGAACGGACTTTTACATTCCGAGATTACCCTCGAATCTAGGGAATATTCCAAATGTGAACATGTACTTGAACGTCTTTTACATCCCGTGATTTGCGGAACTAATTTCATACATTTACAAGCCAGCCATTCGTTCACACCTCAAACCCGGACTTTTGGCACCGCTCCTTTGACTTGGTTCATTCATGATTTTTGCCTCATCCTAACGAAGATTCGCGGGTAATCAGATTCCCGCACTTCACCGCCGAAACCTTCACCGAAGTTAGACTTCTCCGAACCCGCAGAGATCTTCAACACCGCAGCTGTAATGGAGTTTTCCCGTCCCCACGGAGATCTCTGAAGTTTCCATTGCTAAAGTTTCCCGAATCAGCAACGACCTCCGAAGTTTCCCTCGTCCTGAAATAAGAAACAGACCTGTGAACTTGTGGTCATTCGGCGATTGTTTCGCCCATAATTAGAGGGTTAGCGAATTCCTTAAAAATCACGAGAGCGAAATCTTCACTTGGCTCTTTCCTGCACGTTTCTATGAATTCGCCGGAGTCCTAACATATCCGAAGTTTCGAGGGTGAAAGGTTTTTACCCAATTCCCCAACACTAGCCCCTCGGGGAAGCGGGTTGACTCCGACGACCCGTTTCCACGAAAAACTCTCAGAATTTTAGTAAAAAACATCACCCTCGGAACGTCGGAGTGTACACGTGTCCCCCCTGAAATGCGCAACAGTCATCTCGAGACATCTTCTCGAAACTACCCCCCTCTTCCCCTATAAATAGAGACCGGGCGCGGTAACTTTATTTCACTGTTTCGTCGTTTTCTCCGAACTTTTGAAGCACTCGTAGCGCAAGGCCTTTCGTCTCAAGATTCCCGAAGTTCGGCAACTTCTTCGGTCTTCTAAGGTATTCTACTTGCCTTTCTTGTACTTTCGAGCAGTATCTAACTATTTCATAGATTTTTCGTTTTCTGTAAATTAATATGTCTTTCGTAATAACTTTTCTTCTGAAAAGGTGGCTCATACTAAAAGCACTGCTAGACCGATGACCACTGAAGAATTGGCCGCCGCCGGTGTCCCACCGTTAGTGGAAAATGCTCCCCAAGTACAAGTAACCCAGCTGCTGAAGTCATTCGAGAATCTTGCAGTCGTGAAGATGGAGAGATAAAATCCGAGAACAATTTTGATGGCGGTGAAGATATTTCTGATGTCGAAGTCAATCTGAATGAGCTGATCTCTTCAAAAGCTTCATACCCCCCGGCCTTTGTTTTCAAGAAATCTAAAGTTACCACCGAACTTATCAAGGAATACGAAGAAGCTGGTTTCTTCCCTTCTGGTGATAGTCGTCCGCCTTCTGACGAGGAGACCCCTTCTCCCGAGGTGGATGAGATTGTTGTTTTCAGGGATTTCTTCGTTTGTGGTCTCAGATTTCCCTGCGATACTCTTCTTCCTGCTATCGTTGATAAGTTTTCTGTGAAGATACATCAGTTGACACCTAATTCTTTCTTGGAACTCTCAAAGTTTTTCTGGATCATGAAGACTTTCAAGTGCACTGCTGGTGCTGATGTTTTCGCACGTCTGTTCGAGCTTGTTATTGAGAAGGATATCCTCAAACTCAGTGACGAAAACTTCTACGAGGCTCACTATGGTTGCTGCACCTTCAATACTCGAAGAAAAAATGCGTAAGATTGGCGATCATATTGGTTTTATCTGAAGGTTGATATGTCTAGGGTTTCTTGCTACACTGGTCTGGCCTACCCGTTCTATTCGCCAATGACTCCAGTGACCATTGTTAGCACTGCTACATTTAACAGCCGGGCCCTTGGTTTCAAGAATTGTGAGAATGCTTTCCACCTTGCCAGCACCATTCTTGGTGGCCGTGACGCTATTGAAGAATTTGTTGCGGATCAAGTTTGGCCCTTGTCACACGGCTGGAAACCTTCGGATGTTGTTTTTCTTGAAGTGGATTGGGCTTCTCAGAAAGTACCATTTCCGCGATTTAACTTGCGACTCGAGGATGGTCAAAGCTTAGATGATTTTATCTTCGAAGTTGAAGAAAAGGTCACAGATATGATTGGCGAATTCACTCTAAATGAATACAAGGCCTACAAGCATATCGTGAAGCACAAGAAGAGAGTGAACCGCGTGTTCTCAGAACTTGGTGCAGAAACTGCCCTTCGATCTCGCCCGCCGGGTGTACACAAGAAAGTTCCAGCTGTTGTTGTGGTTGCTTGTTCGGCTGTTCCTCCTAAGGCTCGGAGGAAGAGGGCCTCAAAGAAAGAAAAGGCTAAAAGTAGCGCTAGCAACACCTCTTCCCCTGCTATTTGCCCGTCGAAGACTAAATCCCTAGAATCCAGCAAAAGGAAGATAAAAGCTTCTGAAGATGTTTCCGATGCTGAGATACAAGCGGCTTCTAGTCTTGCGAAGTTAGGCAGGAAGAAATCCAAGATGGCTGTAAAGAAAGTTGTTGCCGTTGTTGTTCAGCGTATTCCTTCGGCGCTTTCTGATGAGGAGATGATAGATGAGCCTCGCCGAACAGGTTTCTTTTCTTGCTTGTGCTGTGAATTGAGATTCGGTGTTCGTCGTGGTTGTACTTCGAGTTCTGAGAACGGTTTTGTTGATATTGAAACTTTTTCAGACATTGTTCCTGAGGCTCGGGCTGCCCCAGATGATTCTTCTGCCCTTGCTTCCACTGAGGCTGGAACTTCCAAAACTCTTATTGCTGATGATGAAGCCTCTCCAAAGTTTACTGAAGGTTTGGAGCGCACGGTGGATCGGAGCGGTGGTTTGCTTCGGGATCCTCCTTTGATCGGGACTCGCGAAGATATCCCGACGAACAGGACCCCACTCCCTCAGTCGCTGCTTATAACGAAAGCTTTGGTACGTCTTTTAGAGGTGAACTGTTAAGTGTTGGTGGTTAGGTCGTTGGTGCAGATGGTGGTAGTACTAAGTTTTCTGTGTTGTGGAAGTCCCCTAAACTTGTGGGTGAAACAGGGGGAGATGCTCTGAAGAAAACACTCTGCTTGACTGACAAAACCACTATTACTGCTAAGAAGCAAACTTCTTCCTCTCTTCAGAAATCTTTGACGATTTCTGATTCTGCCGTCCAAGGATCTTCGAAGACGTTTAATGCCAAAGGTTTGTTGATTGATTTCATTTCTATTTTCTGTGAGTCTTCCTACTTTCCTTACTGATCTTGTTCTTGGTTTCTTCTGGTTTTCATAGCTTTTGAAGAAAGCGTATGAAAGCTCTCCGCCTCGGACCTTTCTAAGTTCAACCATATTTATAGCCTGAAGACAGCACTTGTTGGCAAGGTTGTTTCGGAAAGGCGCAATGAAAATGAAGAAATTGTCGCTAAGCTTAGCGATGAGTCCCAGAACTTGAAACGTGACTTAGACAAGGCACAGGCTTCAAATCTCGAACTGGAGAAGCGAATTACTTATCTAGTAGATTCTTTGAAAAATCTCAGGAGGAGAAAAAACTTGCTGAAGCTGCTCTTCGCGACTCGAAGAAGGATCATGAAAAACTTAACAAGACTCGCGAGGATGATCTCAAAATGATTGAAAATCTTCTCAGGGATGCTGATAAAAGCATGAAGACTATTGACGAGCTCCGTAGCACTAATGCCGAGCTTTCAACGAAGAACACTGAGCGCGCGAAAACCCTGAGCACGAAAGAGCAAACCATTCTGAATCTTGAGAAGGCTCTATCTGAGCGGAGCGAAACCTTGAACAATGGGACTAATGAAGTCCAGGAACATTTGAAGCTCTTGTTCGAGGAATACAAGGAGGCTCTTGGTCAGTTTGGCGCCCGACCGGAACCTTTCCCTGAAAACGATGATGTTTCATCTAAGATGAACTAGATGCTGTCAGAATTCAAGGCTCTTCCAAACGTTATTTCTGGAGTCAGCGATTTCGCTGCTATCTTTTCTGTCGAGAGCTTGCTCAAACTTCATGCGGATTTTGATTGTGTTGATTTTGTGAAGTTTCGTGAGGCTCTTCCGCGACTTCCAGATGCTGCAAGTACATCAGCTATCAGAGCTGATGAAGATGTCCGAGCTTTGAAAGTGAAATTCGCGAAGGAGTTCTAGTATGTCACTAGAAAGGAAATTGCCAAGAAGATTACTCGTGAGAAGCTTGCTAAGGTTATTTCTCTAAATATGTTGAAATTCTGATGTCTTGTAGATTTCTTTTTTCTTGTTACTAATAACTTCGTTTGTTTCTTTCTCAGCTGATTCAGAAAGAAGCCTGCGCCAAAACTGATGAGATCCAGGAAATTTCTTCTGAATCTGAAGGAGATGATGATACTAACGATGAGGGTGATGCTTCAGGAAGTGAAGGGAGTAGCAGCGGCTGTAGCAGCGTTGATGACCAAGATGACGGAGAGAGTTCTGATCAGCGCACTAGCTCTTCGAAGGTTGATATTGTTGGATGAAGCAGAACTTATCCGAAATTTTGCTTTTGCTATTTCAAAGGCTATGAACCTGTATATTCATGGGCTATGGCCTTCTCTAAACTCCTGTTTTGTAAACTTTTAACCTGCGCAGGTCCTGCAAGGTGGGCCTGTGCAGGACATCATACCTTTGCGTATCCATCGCCAAGACCAGATAGTTAGTGTCGAGGCTTGGCGATTGTACACAGAATCCCATCCCGAATGCAAGTTCTCTGATTTCTGGACTTATTGTTGTCAGTACTTCTCAATGCGTAGCTTCTAGTTGAGTTGGTTTTTCTTTACCGCGATGGTTATGCTCTTGCGACTGAGGCTTCAAGTTCACGCAGCTTCGTGAAGACGGAGCCCCCTAGTCCCATAAGTGGCGATTGCAGTTTCGCTTATGCTAGTGATATTGCAGAAAATCGTGGCCGGAGTCCGGGTCGTATCATTGAACAACCTTTTTGAACTTTCAGCTCTTCGAAGCTGTGTAACTGTACTCTTATGAAATTTTCTATGAAACTAAGGCAATAAACTTCGTTTTTTAAGAAAAAACGTCACCCTTCCCACCTTGCTGTTTTCGTGCAAAATTTCATGCATGTTTCTTTTCGCTAACTTTTGGTTTTCTCTTTAGTGGATAAAACTTATACTTCAAAGTATAAGTTGACAAAACTTGCTTCGCGAGTTTTGTGGACTTATGACTAAGTGGCAAACTTGCCCAGGTTGATATTGCAACTTTCAGTTGCTTCAACCATTTTGTGCGCTTGCCATTCTTACGAAAATGGCTGATCCCCATAGCCCGTAGAATAACATTTTCGGCTGAAAAACTTTCTTGTACCGACATCACTTTATGAGTTTGTTCGCGGATGTTTACCACCATGCTAGTTCATTCTTACAACTGAATAATTTTGAATCAAGTCTTACTTCATATACGTTTTCTCGAAAATCTTATGCCAAGATGTTTGAACTTCCCGGGCCACAACCTTCTGTTGTCTCCGCCCTTTTGGTAGGTTATCCCTTGACTCTGGGATTTAGGCCACAACTTGTTGTTGTCTCAGGCCTTTCAGTAGGGTGTCCCTTTACGCTGGGATCTAGGCCACAACTTGTTGTTGTCTCAGGCCTTTCGGTAGGATGTCCCTTTACGCTGGGATCTACGCCACAACTTGTTGTTGTCTCAGGCCTTTCCGTAGGATGTCCCTTTACGCTAGGATCTAGGCTTTCACGGAGCCCTTGGCTATCAAGGTGCCTTTTCTCAAAACTTCTCTTTCACTTTTGGAACTTCGGCTATCACGAAGTCATTCACTTTTCTTTCACATTTTGGAATTTCGGCTATCCCGGAGCCTTTCATGAACTTTTTCTTTCACATAACGGAATTTCGGCTATCATGAAGCCTTTCACGAACTTTTCTTTCTCACGATGGAATTTCGGCTATCAGGGAGCCTTTCACGAACTTTGTCTTTCACATAACGGAATTTCGGCTATCATGGAGCCTTTCACGAACTTTTCATTCTCACGATGGAATTTCGGCTATCAGGGAGCCTTTCACTAACTTTTCTTTCACACGATGGAATTTCGCAAGACAGAAAACTTAGGGGAAAACTCTTTCAAATATATCACAAAGAGTATTTACATAAGATCCGCCTCGTTAAAAACCTTACCCCTTGATTTAGGGCCCCCTTTGCAAGGAAAAGAGTACGGTCCTTTTTATTCTAAGGTAAATGCGAGAAGTAAATATTTTTGTTCCCGAAACCACTTATAGTTTCATGTTTCAGGTTTTTACAATGTTATGGAATTTAAATTTGCGAAAGGAAATGCTGAATACTAAATCTAACTACTTTCATGATTCTCAAGGGTAGTACCTCTTTAGGTTGTCTGCATTCCACAAATGCGGCAATTCTTCACCGGTTTGGTCTGTTAAGCGAAATGCTCCTGGCATACTGGTTTCTTTTGCTATGTATGATCCTTCCCAGGATTCCTGAAGTTTCCTAGGATTCTCCCAATTCTTCTTCCTTTTCAGCACTAAGTCACCGGTCTTGATGTTTTTCCTCACTATCTTCTTATCTTTCCATGCCTTAGTCTCCTTTTGGTATTTCTCAAAGTTTTCTGAGGCTTCGAGAATTGTGAGCTCGATCATGTCCTTCTCAATTTTCATTTCAACTTCTTCAATTTCTTCGCCTTCTGAACTCTCAAACTTTCATTCTTTATTTCTTCTGGTGTCATTGGCTCGGTCCCAAATAGCAGGCGAAAGGGCGTGAAACCTGTTGCCCTTGACACTGTTGTGTTGTGAGACCAGATTACCCTTGGCAGCTCATCTATCCACTTGCCTTTTCTCTGATCATACAGGCACTTCTTGATTCCTGAAAAGATTAATCCGTTCGCCCTTTCTACAGCCCCATTAGACTGCGGATGGTAAACTGAGGAATACTTCACGTGAGTGCCCAGAGCTTTGCAATATTCTTTGAAAGAATAGCAATCGAACTGGTTTCCGTTGTCCACTATTAGCTCTCTTGGGACTCCGAACCTACAGATTATGTTTTGCCAAAAGAACTTTTGCACTGTCGGTGCAGTGATATTCGCCAATGCCTTCGCCTCCACCCATTTGGTGAAGTAATCAACTACAACTACTGCGAACTTGCAATTTCATTGAGCTGTCGGCAATGGCCCAACCAAATCCATTCCCCACCTTTGCAGAGGCCATGATGGTGGAATTAGATGAACTGGCATAGACGGTAAATTTTGCTGATTCGTTGTTTTTTGACAAGCTTCACATTCCTGAACCAACTTCTTTGCGTCAACATTTATGGAAGGCCAAAAGAATCCCTGCTTTATTGCCTTGCCCGCTAGTGCTCTTGTGCCTATGTGTGCACCACAGAACCCACTGTGAATTTCTTTTAGAAGTTCCAAACCTTTTTCGGAAGTTATGCACCTTAGCCATGGTTCGGTAACTCCAGACTTGTAAAGTTCTCCATTCACTACAGCGTAGCCTCTTGCTCTTTGCCTTAGCCTTTTTTCCTCCAATTCATCTTGTGGTTCATAATGGCCCCTCAGGTATGCCATGATTTCAGCCCTCCAATCATGACTTTCTATGTTGCTCACGATTCTTGGCTTCGGATCTTTGATTGATGGTTCTTTGATAATTTCGAAGAACACATCCGGAGGCATTGCTTGCTTCTGAGCTGCCGCTTTCGCTAGTTTGTCTGCTTCGTTGTTGTCATTTCTCGGTATATGATGAACTGAGTAGCCCTTGAAGTGCTTCTCCATTTCCCTGACTTTCTCAAGATACTTCACCAGAATTGGATTTCTTGCTTCGCTCTCTTTCTCAATGTGTTCTTGGATAACTTTGGAATCTGTCTTTTTTTTTAAATGGAAAATAATTTCCATTAAAACCTCTGTCCAGGCAATTCGCTGGACACCACCAAAGCTACAGATTTAGGAAGTTGGTCCTGCCAATACACAGGTCCATTTACACAATTTAGACCCAAAGCAGCTATTGTATGGGCAACTGAATTACAAGCCCGAGGGCAGTGAGAAACAGAACAATCAACAAAATCAGATAGCATCCTCGCTCTGATTTCTCTAAACATAGTGCTAAGGGGGGATCTATCAAGGACTGGAGCACGAATTGCATTAGCCACTAACATTGCATCAGTCTCCAAAATGATTCGTTGAATGCCCATTGATGCAGCATACTCAATGCCCTTCAAACAAGCCACAGTTTTAGAGTGTTGTGTATTTATCAAATGCTCTTCCAGACCTGCACCTGCGGCCACAACTTGCCCATCAGAATCGCGTATAACAAAACCCCAACCACCTGTATTAGGATCAGAGAAAAATGCCCCATCACAATTTAATTTATAAAAGTTCTCCGGAGGAGCCCTCCATTTTGGTTGGCTGTCCTTCCTAACTTTAGCAGTACTACCTTGGAGAGCAGAGTTCCAGGTCTGCACGTGAAACATGACATTATTAACCACTTCCTGGGCACTCTTTTTCTCTCCCCTGCATTCATCTTATTTCTCATGGACCACCAGCACCACATTAGTAAGATTACTTTCTGCTGCACATCACCTTGGAGGTTCCACAGTTTCTCTAGCATGTCTTTAACAGATGCTTGTGATAACAGACATGTTCTCACCTCCTCCATGTTCAGGAGCCGCCAACATAACTGCATATCCTTGCACTTGAATAACAGGTGGTCGGTGTCTTCGTCAAATCTGCGACAAACAGGGCAAAGAGTATCGAGAATATCCCCTCTTTTAGCAATATTCATTTTAACTTGCAAGGAATTGTGGGCCAGCTGCCATACAAACACTTTCACCTTATTTGCAACATTCAACTTCCAAATTTTCTTCCAGTTGAAGTTACTGGCCGATGAGGGTGATGCATCAGCCCCATTTACTTGATCCCTGATTTTGATGCCTAAAGCATAAGCCGATTTCACCGAAAAAAGCCCCTTGGGATCAGGATGCCAGGCTGGAAAATCCTCCATGTCTTCGAATAGTGGAATCGATAAAATAAATTTAGCGTCTTCCTCCCAAAATGTATCTCTAATTAGCTGCTCATCCCAAAATCCAATAATGGGATTAATAAGATCAGCAACCTTCTGAAGGATGGATCCCCTTCGAGGTGTGATGACCCTTCTTGTGGAATTCCTTGGTATCCATGGGTCTTTCCAAATATTCACTATATCACCATTTCCAATCCTCCAGATTAGACCTTCCTTCAGCAACTTCACCCCTTTAAGAATGCTCCTCCATGTATATGAAATGCCTTTTTTAGCAGTTGCCTCTAGGATAGATTTATCTGAAAAGTACTTGGCCTTCAGTACTTGTGCACATAAGGTCTCTGGAAACACAAGAATTCTCCAAGCCTGCCTAGCCAACATAGCAATGTTAAATGTGTACAGATCCCGAAATCCCCGGCCGCCCTTGCTTTTCGATCTGGTCAATTTCTCCCAGGCAACCCAATGGATTTTATTCATCTTATCTTGCTGACTCCACCAATATCTCCCGATGATGGAAGAAATTTCCTCACACAACTCTTTTGTCAGGTCGAAACATGACATAGCATATGTAGGAATGGCTTGAGCGACTGCTTTTATCATGATTTCCTTACCAGCCTTGGAAAGCAGCTTCTCCTGCGAGACTTGAATTCGTGTCCACACTTTCTGTTTAATGTATTCAAACATACGTTTCTTCGACTTTCCCACATAAACTGGCAGGCCCAAATATTTTTCATTGCTAGCAAGCCTCGTGATATTTAGTTTTGTCAGTACTTGCTTCTTAATCTCCTCAGTTGTATTGGGGCTGAACATAACTGTCGTCTTATCCTTATTTATCATCTGACCCGAGACTTCCTCATAAAGCTGTAGAATCCTTTGTAAGCTTTGGGCTCCTGATTTTGTAGCTTTCAGCAACACCAAAGTATCATCAACAAAGAAAAGGTGGCTCACACAAACAGCCCCAGGGCATACACGAATGCCTTGTATCTCCCTTCTTTCTTCAGCTTGCTTGAGAACGGCCGACAGACCCTCGGCACATAAAATGAACAGGTATGGTGATAGGGGATCACCTTGATGCAAACCCTGTTAAGGCTTGAATTGTTCTGAATAGTCTCCATTTATCTTCAATCTATAGCTGACTGTGGAAACACATTTCATGATTAAATCAATCCATGCTGCAGCAAAGCCCAATTTTCGCATAATTCTCTCGAGAAAGGGCCATTCTACTCTGTCATAAGCTTTACTCATATCTAGTTTTATAGCAGCCAGCCCTATATTCTCTTTCCTTTTATTTTTAAGGTAGTGCGTTAGTTCATATGCTAGGAGGACATTATCAGTTATCAGCCTACCCGGAACAAAAGCACTTTGTGATGGGGAAATGATCTCCGGCAGGACTTTCTTAAGGCGGTTGGCTAAGACTTTAGATATCAGTTTGTATAGCACATTGCATAAACTGATAGGCCTGAGATCTTTTAATTTATTAGGATTCGACATTTTCGGGATCAGAACAATAATAGTTTCGTTCCATCTTTGAGGCATAATATCTCCATTTAATACAGCCAGCACCTCATTCTTAATACGGTCGCCCATATATCCCCAAAATCGCTTGTAGAAGATAGCAGGGATCCCATCAGGACCAGGGGCCTTGAGATCCCCAATACCAGCCAAAGCCTCCTCCACTTCCTCTCCCTTGAAGGTTTTAAGTAAAAATTCATTCATGGATGGGGAGACCTTCCTTTGCACCGCCTGAAGCACTTGTTCCACCCTCGGACCTGCATGAGAAGAAAACAAACTTTTGTATTGATTAGTAATATAAGGTTTCAGCCACATACCCGCCACCACATCGCCACCCTCATCCTTCAAAGCCTTAATAAAATTCCTCCTTCTCCTATCCGAAGCACATGCATGAAAGAATTTGGTATTTCGATCTCCTTTAGTCAGCCACATGGAGTGAGCCCTTTGCTTCCAATAGATGTGGTTTTGTTCAAGCAATCTGTCCAACTTAAAACGCAGCACATGCTCACGATTCACGTTGAACTGAGACAAATTTCCTCTTCGATACCTTTCAAGCTCCTTTTTCGTATTGTTTATTCTCCTTTGTAATTCCCCCAAAACGTCTCTATCCCATTCATGTAATTTCACCAAAACGTTCTTTTGGATCTCCATCATCTTCACCTCCCCTGATTCAATAGCCTCCGACCACACCTTCAGCACATGTGCATTGCATTCCTCCTCCTCCAACCATTTAGCTTCAAATTTTGGGGAAACATCCCTTAAACAGAAATATTCAGTTGGCTCCCTATCACCACATTCTACAATCAGGGGTCTATGATCAGAATGGCGAGGGTCTCCGTTCACCACCCGTACTAGTGGAAATAACCCTCTCCATTCTGTGTTCGCCACTGCACGGTCCAACCTCTCCTTTATGTACCCCTCAGCACGATGGTGATGATTTCTCCATGTAAAAACATCCCCTACAAACCCCAAATCTTCCAGATTACAATCAGCCAATGCATTCCGAAACCGTTCCATATACCCCGCTGGCCTAGGCTGACCACCCACCTTCTCGCAGTCAAAAAGGATCTCATTAAAATCTCCCAGACAAATCCAAGGCTTGCTGTACTAATTGTGAAGAAGTCACAATAACCGCCAAGTCTTCGCCTTCTCCTCCATCTTTGGTTCACCATAGATTCCAGTCAACCTCCACTCCACCCCATTTTCCTCCTGAACAAGAGCATCAATGTGATACTTCGATAAACTCTTAACAGTAACCTCTATCCCTCTCCTCCAAAATAAACCCAAGCCTCTGCTATATCCCTTACAATTCTTTGCGACCAAATTTGGCATACTCAGCAACCACTGAAAACGCTCAATCCTCTTCCAATCCAATTTGGTTTCAGATAGGAAGAGAATATCGGGGGATTCTCGCTTCTGGAGATCCAGAAGCCCACGAACTGCCGAGGCATTCCCCAAGCCTCGGCAGTTCCATGCCGTGATCTTCATTTTGTTAGGCGAGGCTGTCCTAGCAACCCCGCCTGTTCAAAAGTTATATCAGTCTGTACCTCAACATCTCCATCTTCATCACGCCACATCATCTCTTTCTTTTGCCTTTTAATCCCGTCGGTTCCCTCTTCCTCCTCAGCCCAGGATCTTTTCTTTACTAGATCTGTCTTTGACTTCTTTACTGCCATCTGGTTTGGCCTTATAACCTTCTTCAAAACTCTTTTTATCTTACCATCTTTGCCTTGTAACAAATTTTGTAAGAGCTCACTCCCAGCAGCCTTAGATTCACCATACTCTTCCTCATCCACTTCCATTCCTTGCACATATTCTACTGCAGCTCCTGGATTATTATCCTCAAACTGGCTATCTTTTATTCCGGCAGCAACATCCTTAACATAATTCTTTTCTCCCGCTTCTACAGGTTCGACAGATTGCAATATTGCACCCCCTCCTGGTATATTTCCCTCCTCCACATTTACAATATTATTTCTCTCCTCCAAAGATAAATTCTTTGTACCATCTGACACCAAGGCCTTAGGGTTAGATTTTAGAGGACTAGTAGAACCCTCTCCTGTCTCTCTTACCCCTTTCGCATCTCTCTCACTCCCTATGGCCCATCCTTCTTTTATACTTGACTTTACAGGCAAAAAGGAACGACCCTCTGATTTTGATCCTCCTGAACCACTGCCTGAACCACTCCCCTTCGAACTTCGACTCCTTCCCTCCTCTAGTCCTCGCCGGCGAGAGGGCCAGACTCGCAGCTCATGACCAAACTGCTTCTTCTTTTCCTTCCAACTACCTTTGGGACACTCTCGATCCACATGACCAAGAAGTCTGCAAATGTAACAAAAATTAGGGAGAAATTCGTACTCAATTGGGCACCACTGAGTTTTACCATTTGGTCCGATCTCCATAGTAACACCTCTCAACAACGGCTTCCGAATGTCGAATCGGACTTTAATTCGAAGATATTTACCAACTGCAAATCCTCCTTCATCAGCATCCACTTCAATGGTCTTCCCTACTCTATCTCCGATTTCTTCACCTGTCTCTGTGTTCATCATGCCAATAGACAATCTTAGAACACGAATCCACATCGGTGTATACACAAACTCCAAATCTTCCAACAGGCATTCCTCTTCGAAATCCCTCATAATCAACAAATCGCCTCCAAACTCCCAGGGACCATCCTCAGTAGCTCTTCGTTTTCCAGCAGGTTGCAGGAAGGTGAAGAGGAACAGATTGTCCCCTAGATCCCTACATCGAATCCCCCGACGAGGGCACCAAATATTTCCGACAGCGTTCACAATGCCCTCAGCATTACCTGGTTTTTCAGAGAACAGCTTTCCAACAGCTTGCAACTCTCCTCCGTGATTGGTCCCTTTCTTCTTCCACGACCCCTTCAACACTGTGCTCTCCGCTTCTGACAGCTTCAAGCCCCCCATCAAACCCTCAATCTCCTCCGCTGCTCCCTTCTCCCGCGCCATGGGCGCTGGACTACCCTCCTACTCCAACGATGGGACACTACACCAGGACAGAAAGGTTGGGATGAACGGGTGGGAGAGAAACTGGTGAATGCAGATTCAGACTCGGAATTGTATGGATTTGATTTTTGTTGGTTGGAAACCCGCTCGAAATCCTGGATTTTACCCCAGGATGCGAGACTACTCCAAGCCGCCTAAGCTCCCCTGGAAGCTTCGCGACTAGAGATAGGAAAACCAAGTACTGGGCGGCGGAAACTTTGGAATCTGTCTTTACGATGAAGGTTTGCTGGCCCAATGCTTTCATCTTTCTCAGAGACAAGAGTAGAGTCTCGTACTCGGTTGTGTTGTTCGTAGAAGGCACATCATCTGCGAAATCAAGTCGGGTGGCATATCTTATTACAACTCCGGTTGGAGATGTCACAATTGCTGCTATTCCGACACCTTTGTCGCACCAAGCCCCATCGCAGTGTACGATCCATGGCGTGACTACATCTTCGCCAGAGTACTGTGTCGGCGATGTCCAGTCTACGACAAAATCTCTGCCAAGACTTGCGATTTGATTGTACTTCTTCTTTCGAAGTCCACAGTGTATTCTGATAGCTCTGCTACCCATTTGACAATTCGGGTTGAAGCTTCTTTGTTTGTGAACAAGTCGTTCAGTGGCTGATTCGTGATGACTCTTATTCTGTGACCTTCGAAATAATGCCTCAATTTTCTTGCTGCCATAACGACTGCATATGCTATCTTCTCTAGTTCAGAATAGAAAAGTTTGGATCTTGAAAGAGCTTCCGAAGCGAAATATACAGGGACTTGTTTTAACTTTCCGTCCTCTTCTTTCTCTTGTACTAGAACAGCACTTACAGCTGAGTTGGAAGCGGATAAGTACCGCAGAAGTGGCGATCTTAGCTTTGGAGGACATAGCTTCGTCATGTTTGACAAATAATCTTTGAGTTCTTAGAAGGCTTGTTTCTGAGATTCAGACCACTGAAAATTCTTGGAACTTCGGAGAATTTGGAAGAAGGGCAAACTTCTTTCTGCGGCTCTGGGTATAAATCTATTGAGGGCGGCCACTCTCCCTGTCAGTTTTTGTACATCTTTCACCGAAATGGGCTCTTGCATTTCAACTAGAGCTTTGATTTTATCTGGGTTTGCTTCAATGCCCTTTGTCGAAACTAGACAGCCCAAGACTTTTCCTTTGTGGATACCGAAGACGCACTTCTCAGGATTCAGTTTAAGATTTGCTGCTCTAAGATTCGCGAAGGTTTCTGCTAAATTGCTGATGTGGTCTCTTCTTTGAACACTCTTGATGATTATATCGTCGACATAAGCGAGAATGTTTCTCCGAAGTTGAGGATGTAGCACTATTGCTATCATTCTTGAGAAAGTGCATCATGCATTCTTTAGACCTTCTGGCATTCTGATGAAACAATAAGTTCCGAATGGTGTGATGAAGCTTGTCTTTTCCTCGTCTTCTCTTCACACCCTGATTTGATGATACCCTGAGAACATGTCCAGGAGTGAGAGCATTTCGCTGTTTGCAGCGTCATCCACAACCTTGTCCACCCTTTCTAAGGGAAAATCATCTTTCTTGCAAGCCTTGTTCAGATCTGTGAAATCCATGCACATTCTCCACTTCCCATTCTTCTTTTTTACCGGGACAGTGTTGGCCAGCCACACAGGGTACATGACCTCCCTGATCACTTTGGCGTCCTAAAGCCTTTGCACTTTGGCCTCCACTGCTTTGGCCTTTTCTTCAGACATTTTCCTAAGTTTCTGCTTATTGGGAGTTATTTTCTCATCTGTGTCCAGGGCATGTTCGATGATATCCTTGTCGACACCTTGCAAGTCTTTCGCTGACCAAGCAAAGACATCTTTATTCTTATTCAGGAATTCGATAAGTTCTTTCTCTTCTTCAGGACTAAGATGAGCCCCTATCACGACTGCTCTGTCTGGCATGTCATCTAAGTACACTTTCTTCGTCTCGCCATCAGCGCTTATCTCTACTTTCTCTTTGTCTCTTTTGGCCTCAACATACGGTTCTTTGTTTTCTTCAGTGGAGTTCAAGTGGTGCACATTGCTTTGACCTGGTGTGTGGTCCTTCTCTATGTTTCTGGCCTCTTGCTGATCACCGAACACTGTGATGACTCCTTTGGGTGCTGGGATCTTCATACACAAAAACTGTTGCCTTATGACGGCATCGAACTTGTTAATGAATCCTCTGCCGAAGATTGCGAAGTAATGATGATACATGTCGACCACGTCGAAAGTGAGAGTCTCGGTTCTGGCGTTGTCCAGATCTCCGAAGGACACTAGGAGAGGTATTTTTCCTGTTGGTTTGATTGGCTTTCCTCCGAAGCCCAGCAGTGGGTATTCTGGTGGTTGTAGCATGTGTGGGCTCAAGCTCATTTTCTCGAAGGTTTTCATGAATATAATATCTGCCGAACTCCTGTTGTCCATTAAGACTTTTCCGATCACCCATCCGGCGATATTCACCTCGATGACCATGGCATCATTGTGGTCAGTTGATTTCAACCTGAAATCTTGTTTGGTGAATGTTATCGGCACCTTGGCCCATTCTGGTCGCGTCGCTGGACCGTCATTGATGACTGTGTTTACAGACCTAAAGTAGTTGTTCCTTTGCCTTTTTGTTTCGAACTCCATAGCTGAGCCTCCAGTGATGGGCATGATGGTTCCGAAGGAGGGTAGTGCTTTTGGGTTATTTCCTCGTGATCTTGACTCTGGCTTTACCGAATTGGCTGGCGGTGGTGGTAATATTTCTTGAATTGGTTGTGGTTGCTGAATTGTTTGGATTGCCTAAGACTGAGGAAAGAACTGTTGCGAAGGCTACCATGACGACTGTGCCTGTTGAAATTGTTGAACTGGGATCGGGCTTGGCTGAGGACCCATCAGTTCTGGCTGCCAGAAGTTCTGATGGAACTGGTTTGGCATTGTGGAGGCAATGGACATCATGGTTTTCTCTTGCTGAATTCTTGCTACATTCTTCCTGGATTCTGGGCAAGCTTCGGTGCTATGACCTCTTCCGTGATATCTGCAATAAAGGTATGGATCTCTTGGATCATGATTTTGGATTTTCAGAGTTCCTCTTCCCCTTCCTCTTCCTCTTGACGGAAAACCCTCTCTTGTGCTTGGCCTGTTGTCTTGGTTGAACTGTGATGAAGGATTTTCCACGTTATTGATGTTTCGTGGGGTTTGGAATTGAGGCCTCCATCCTGTTCCTCTATTGCCATGTCTTGCTTGGTTTCGTTCAGCTTCTCTTTTGCGATGATCTTCATCAGACTTGATGTATTGTTCCAGTTCATCAAAAAGTTCTCCAATGCTTTGAGGTTCTTTTCTGGTCAAGTGCGAAGCTGTTGGTCCTGGGGTCAGACCTTTGATTAGTGCTTGGATTGTTGTTTTGTCGTCTCTTCCAGGAATCTGGGATTTTTGTTGCATGAATCATCTTACGAAGTTCTGCAGTGGCTCCCTATCTCTTTGCTTGCAATTGAAGAGATCTGATGCTTTGCAGATGTCTCATGAAACACTTGAAATGCTTGAATAAACTTTGTCTTGGAATCAATCCAGCTGCAAATTGAGTGTGGAGGTAGCAGGGAATACCAGTTGAGAACCGAACCTTCGCAAGCAATGATGAAGGATTTGGCCACTGCAACATCATCTCCTCCTGCTGAATTTACGACTGCTTCATAGCTCATGAGGAACTGCCTAGAGTGTCCATATCCATTGTATTTCGGGAGAGAAATTGGTTTGTACTTCGGTGGCCATGGTGCTGTTTGCAACCCGAGTGAAAGTGGCGATTCTGGGTCCGCGAATTGCGAGATTCCATTGCCCGTGAAGAAGTTTTCTCTCGGGGTTCTTTTGTGCTGGCCAGAGTTCTGGTATGGCGAATCGCGCCAGAGTGAACTGTTTTCTTGTTCTCTCATTTCATCAATTTCTTTTTGCATTTTTTCCAGCTGTTCTTTTGCCTGGTTTAGTTTCTCCAGCTTCTCCGAAGCTTTTCTTTTTGCTTCCAGCTGATTCATGAATCTTTCCTTCTCCTTCTGAAGCATGAGCACCTTTTGGTTCACTACTTCTAGTTGTCTGTCCACAGCCTCATCATCTTCCTCTTTAGCTTCTTCTTCGGTAAATGCTTCCAGAGTATGCGCAGTTTTCTCTGCTCGTGCCTTCTGGAGGGCTTCAACTTTTGCTCTCCTTTCCTAGTCTGAGATCTGCGAACGTTCTGCAGCGAGAGAGTTTCCATTGTCTTCTTCGATGTGGTGATCTTCCTGATCTGCCTCAGTGGGTGTGTTCCTCTTGGACATCTTCTGTGGAGGCATTGTGAGTTGTTTATCGGCTGAGACCACGGTGGGCGCCAATGTTGGGGAGTCAGAAAATCGGATGGGACTCCCGAACACAGGTGAAGGGAGATTTACGAACAAACACGTGAAAGTGCTTAGGAAAGCGGAGACAAAGAACCTCCGAAAGTCTGTGCTCACCTCAAAAGTTGTAAACCCCTTTACACATGCCCTCGGGCCCCCTATTATAGGGAGACGAAGGGACTTTTACATTCCGAGATTACCCTCGAATCTAGGGAATATTCCAAATGTGAACATGTACATGAACGTCTTTTACATCCCGTGATTTGCGGAACTAATTTCATACATTTACAAGCCAGCCACTCGTTCACACCTCGAACCCGGACTTTTGGCACCGCTCCTTTGACTTGGTTCATTCATGATTTTCGCCTCATCCTAACGAAGATTCGCAGGTAATCAGATTCCCGCACTTCACCGCCGAAACCTTCACCGAAGTTAGACTTCTCCGAACCCGCAGAGATCTTCAACACCGCAGTTGTAATGGAGTTTTCCCGTCCCCACGGAGATCTCTGAAGTTTCCATTGCTAAAGTTTCCCGAATCAGCAACGACCTTCGAAGTTTCCCTCGTCCTGAAATAAGAAACAGACCTGCGAACTTGTGGTCATTCGGCGATTATTTCGCCCATAATCAGAGGGTTAGCGAATTCCTTAAAAATCACGATAGCGAAATCTTCACTTGGCTCTTTCCCGCACGTTTCTATGAATTCGCCGGAGTCCTAACATATCCGAAGTTTCGAGGGTGAAAGGTTTTAGCCAATTCCCCAACAAGATGTATCGAGAACTTTTTCTATACAGGAGCCTAGGAGGAGATCAAGATCGAGGACATCAAAGACGTGGAAGTATAGATTAACCTTGATCTTGTCTACTAGGAGCGGCACAGCATATGCAACCCCCCGACACTTAAGAATGTGTCCGGAGAGACAACTCTTGAGGAGCTTGTCGGATGGTCTTAGTGTCACGTTGCCCAATAAAGTGTACGCTAAGTGCCATGGCATAATATTAACCTCCATGACGGGGTTAAGATGGGCTTCTATGGTAATCCCTTTTATGGAACAAGGAAGGATCGTAGAAGGTGAACAAATCCAAAGTGCTTCGGAAAAGTGTTCCACTCCAGTCGACCACTTCTTTTCCATGACATCCATGATAGATGTTTTAGTTGGAGGATCAGGAGGCAAAGCAGGGACCGTAGGCCAAGGAGAAGATTCTGTCAAAGGATTTCTAGCTGGCTGGATTTGGACAGAAGAGGGCTCCTTCCCTTGTTCAGCATCCAAGTGATTCAAGGTGTCTTCGGGATTCTTAGTGGGATCATCCTCGAATCGGTCATGGAACTTTGCTATTGCATTCCGTGCACAAGCTAAGGAGACGGTTTGTGTGGATTCGTCTAGTTGCACGGCTAGGCTACCATTAGCCGTTTCTTGGAAAAGTCTCTCGGTAGGCCGACCTATAAGAATAGGTATGTCCGGATTATCATAGACATGGAAGTCCAGAAAGATCTCGACCTCATTGGCAACTACCGGGACTGTTCTGACAACACCGCAACATTCCAACATGGTACCATAAGGATCTTGAAAAATCTTTCGGGACGAACATAGGGTCATGTTGGGATAGAGCTGTGGGGCAAGAGATTTTGAGATGATATTTATCCCAACAGTGGGGTTGTACTAGACATCCATCATGACGCCTTGTATTTGATAGGAAAGAAGAGTGGACGGCATGATGAGTCTAACTACCTCGGGTGATGTCTCGGCTTCTCTCAACCATTCCACACTCATAGCCGCCGACAAGCATTTAAGGTCTTCTTTGAGAATGGGCTTATCGGGTTGGCTAGCATTTTGTTGAAACGGAGAGTCGCACGCTCGAGGTTTTGGTTGGATCGGAAAATTCAAGGCATTTCCAAAGTCTGAGAAAAGATCATCCTCGATTTCGCCGATAAAGTCCATTGGATGAGTTTCCTCATCTTCTAGACTATGGGGGTTTTCTACGGGAGGCTCTACTTTTATTGGCTCAGAGAGAGGAGCGGTCATGGGTGTAGGCTGGATCGGTAAAACCTCATTTTCTGGCTCAAGGATTTCATCAACCTCTTCTTTGGGAAATTCATCAAAAATACCAGTGTAGGGGGTATTCTCAAGGATTTTGTTGAGAACGTTCCTCCCTTCACTAGGTGTCAAATGAGTGAAAGAACCTCCCGAAGAAATATCGAGAAACTGGGCGGACTCCTAAATAAGGCCTCGGTGAAAATACTGTAAAAGCATCGGTTCGGAGAGTTCGAGGTTGGGACTGGACATGTTTAGGTCCAAAAATCGTGCCCAGGCTGCTCCTAAGGTTTCCTTTTTCTTTTGCCTAAAGCCTAAAACTTCCATACGGAGGTCGACCAATCGGGATTCCGGGAAGAAAGCTAGACAAAATTTGTTTTGCAAAACTTCCCAATCTACCTTGACACCCCTAATAGTTTGAGCGTACCACTTCTTAGCAATTCCCGTCAAAGAGAACGGGAAAAGCTTCCATTTTAGTGTTTCGTGCGACATGCCACGAATGACAAGGCACGAACACACTTCCTCAAAACCGCGAAGGTGGGTGTACGGATTTTCCTCTTCTGCTCCAGAAAAAGATTGCTCCTGTACCATAGCTATGAGGGCGGGATGAAGTTCATAACTAGGTGCATGGATGGGTAATGATGAGGGTGGAGGCTCCAGATCTTCGCCCGTTGGAGCCGAAAACTGATTGATAGGTTTGGAATCCATATGGGGATATGTGATGGTATGGATGGGGATACACGGACGACTCGGTTCGACACTAGTACAACAACCATTCCCCGGCAACGACGCCAGAAAGCTTGTTGACACTCTCTAGCGTCGCACCAGATTTATATCCCCGGCAATGGCGCCAGAATGCATGTTGGCACTTGCTAGCGTCGCTACTAAATATGCAACGATGCCAGAAGGCATGTTGGTATAAATAACGATCACAGAAAAGTCCGCAAGCATACGGATACCGATGTAGCTTTCACCTAGGAGTATTCCAGGGTATCAAATCCACAAGAAACGTGTGTGCACTAGTGAAGAATCAAGGTCGGCCTTGGACGAGAGAAGATATGATAATAGTGTAGGAGAGGTAGAGAGGGTTTCGAAGGATTCCGGATACTAAAGATAAGATCAGCGTTTACTACGATGCTTGCTTCGGGACGCTCAACCGTCCTAACCCATAAAGGGATGAGAAGGGGGCTAGGCAAGCCAAGCAGGGGTCCTACTACGCTCTAGTGGATCTCACGTGGTGGACTACGTAGGCCGTCAGGGTTGTCACCACCTGGGGCTAACACAACAATCCGTGCCACTAGGTGTACTCCAAGGTAGTCGCAAGACTAGACACCACGTCTACTCTAGTGACTACTATTCTAGCTTTGCAATTACTAGAACACTAATCAAAGCAAGGAGCCCACAAGCATAAATAATAAAGCTGAACTTAATTAATTAAATAAATCCAGAATGCCAAAGAATTACCCGGATATTACTCGAAGTGGAGCCACATCCGCCGAGTTACAAGAGGAAGGGAGGAAGCCGACAACTCCAGCTTCTCCCGGACTCGCACCTCAACTCTCACCTTATTCTAACACTAATTTGGTAGGGCTTCGCCTTGATCTCTGCTTCTCTGTTCGTGTCTTGAAGTGAGGAGGATGGCTTCTATTTATAGGGGGAGGAGACTTGGGAGAGTGGAGGTCCTCCCCCTCTTTCCAGGGGCCAAACCGACCCCCCACGGTACTGTAGCGTGCATGGGAAAGTGCCTGAGGCGGTGGAGAAGAAAACCAGGAGAAAACCGGACCCTAGGTGGGTGAACCAGGCTTGAACCGTGCGCTGGGTCACTGAACCGGACGGAAAAAGGAAAAACCCCGGGCGAATCGCGGTCAACCGGGAGAACCAGCCAACCGACGTTCGGCAGCCACTCCAGGCGCGCCACGCGTCCCGGCCGGGCGGCCCGCACGCCCCCGCGCGCGCGCGTCTGCGTCCCGGCGGGAGCCAGCCATGGCGTGTCACGGGGCTGCGGCCGACCGCCGGTGGCCACGTGGCACCGCCTGAGGCTTCCCGCGCGGCTGGCGTCCGGCAGGCGGTCGGCTGACGTCATGCTGATGTCAGCATTGGACATTATTTTCTCCATTTAATATCTTTTGCATCCGAACTCCGATGTAGGAAAATAATATGTCCATTTCGATCGTCTCGACGAGCCTGTCGCAATGGCGTAGTCCAAATTGGCATTTGATGTTGTTTGTGATAATGCCATATTTTATTCTATAATTGCTTATTTTCACCTGCGACCAAATGTACACCAAAGCTTGTGGAATTTGTTAGATTATAACCCTATAGCTATGGTGCACACTTTCATGAAGTAACTTTCATCTAAAATTGACGCTCGAAAATAGGAACTTAACGACCATCAACACCTGCCCAAAGGTCGACAGAGTACTTGATTTCTTGGATGAACTCGTGCATCACTACGGGCTACCTCATCGCATCATCACAGACCTGGGCTCCAACTTCAACAACCACCAGTTCTGGGAGTACTGCGAGAACAACGGGATCGATGTCTGGTACGTCTCAGTTGCTCACTCGTGCGCCAATGGCCATGTAGAGCGCGCCAACAAGATGGTACTCGACACCCTCAAGAAGTGACTGCACGATGCTGCTAACACCAAAGGAGGCAAGTGGATCAAGGAACTACCCAATGCACTCTGGGGGCTTCGTACTCAACCAACCAAGCCAACCGGGCTATCGCCCTACTTCCTGGTCTACAGCTCTGAAGCTATACCACCCGCTGACGTGATGTGGGAATCCCCGGCGGTCGAACAATACGACGAAGGTGTCTCAGAAGCAGCAGACGGGTTGACATCGACAGCCTCGAAGAAGCCCACTGCGCCGCCCTCGTCCAGTCAGCAAGGTACCTGGAGGGTATCCGACGCTATCACGATCGCAACGTCAAGAAATGCTCCTTCAACATGGGCGATCTAGTCCTCTATCATATCCAGAATACGGAAGGACTACACAAGCTCCACTCGCCCTAGGAGGGTCCTTTTTCAATATCCAAGGTCGCCGGCTCGGGTTCCTACCGCCTCGAAACACTTGAAGGCGAAGACATCAGCAACTCGTGGAACGTCGACCAGCTCTGTCGGTTCTACTCGTAGTCCATCGACTACTCATCTACGGGTCCAGCCTATATAGCTACCTACGGACCCTTTGTTGTAAGCGGCCTTCGGGTCCTAGCAATGGTCTATGGACCACTCACCACCCAGACCCAGCTCCAACGGCTACATACGGATCTTGGGCTGTACAAGGTCTATGGGCCCTGGCAGTGGTCTACGGACTACCTGCCTTCAAGATCCAGCTTCAACGGCTACCTACGGATCTCCAGCTGTAAGCGGTCTACGGACCCTAGCGACTACTTAGCTGTAAGCGACCTACGGGTCCCGGCGACTACCTATTTGTAACGGCCCTGGCCATCCAGGTGTAATCTTTCATTAGTAATAAAGTTTGATATCATTCAACTTTTTTACTGTGTCTCGTAACTAGACACACTACCCTTGAGTACTACTACTCATCGGCTACCTCGGCTCAGTACTCCGCGGGCTTCGCTGCAAGCCGCGGCAACGAGTACTCGGTCTATTTCAACAAATCGAACAACTAAGATGCATTCAAACAAGTTTCCATAACTAACTTGTCCATCTTACAAAGTTCCACCGTACATGAACTACTTCTACAGGTACAACTACTGGAGGTTGAGCGTCTCGGTGACTTGTTCTGCAATGGGCGCCATCTCCTGCAGCATTACACGGAATTGCTCGTCCTTGCAGTTTGCCGCGATCCCTCTAGCAACCGCATCCACGGGCACCTTAGGGAAGTACGACTTCAGATAGGCGAGTACCTGGTTGGGGATCGACTTCGCCAAATGCTTGACATACATTGCCGAGCGCCCAGGGGCTTCCTTCAACCTGTCCACAAGTGGCCGCAGTTGTTGACCGACCACATGTGGAACCAGCAATCTCGCGATTGGGAGCGCAGCTTCTTCGAGTTCCTTCAGGGACGCCCACAGCTTCTCGCAATCTTCATTTAGCTTCTGCAGAGATTGGTAACAACGCACAAGGTCAAGGTCGGAGGCTTCATGAAGCTCCATCCATTTGATGCACTCATGGCGCATCTTCTTGAATTCATACTCAGCTACCTGTTGGGCATCTGTTTCCCGGTACACGATGTTCTTCAAATCGGTTTCGGAAGCTTTGAGCCGCTTGACAGAAGTCTCAAGCTCTGCGTGGGTACCCATCAACCTTTTAGCAGCAGAAATCTACAAAATCAATACTCAACACTACGGCAGGAAGCATACCTTTGTTCTTCTGTCGGAGCGACTTGTTCTTCTTGGTGAGCTCATCTCTCTTCGCCTACATGTCCTGGACCTCGTTGTGCTACTGGGCGAAGGCAGTGTCGAGCTTGGATTGGAGCAGCGTGGAATGTTTCCTCGACTTGTCCAGCTCCTTCTGCAACTCTTCAGCACGGATGACAGTATCACCATACCCCTTAAGGAGCTCGATCTTCTTCTGGGATCTTTCAACAAGGCCCTGCAACCACCGGGGCAAAGTCAGATCAACACCAACACCACTACTCGCGACTACAAGGCAACAAAGAGTACTCGTGGCGTACCTTGACCCACTGCTTCGTGTGGCGCCATGACTCCAGGTTCAGTGCTACAACGGCTAGGTCAATCAACTCATCGTCCAGAAGTTCGACGCCTCCGCGGCTCGAGCTCCCGAACTCCCCCATCGGCATCGACCGCAGTGGCACTACCTCTTCTATACCTTCTCACGAAGGACAACCTCAGTACTCAAGCCCAGGGGGGATCAACTCGCACCTCCGCCCTGAGCTCGGGGGCTGCAGCCGCAGTCTCTGCCTCCAACGGCTCGACAGCAACTGGCTCGGGGAGTACCCCCTCTTCGACTTCAGGTCCTGTAAGTGAGATCGGGGCTACAGCGACTACTCCACAAGACAAAGTACTCAAAGCAGCAAGATTATACCTCCAGAGGTGCCGACTTCTGCAAGCGTCGCCTCCGCTTCATCTTTGACTTGCCGCGGGGGTGTGGGCTTTCGTGGCTCTGTCGAGCGGTTTGTACCATCGACAGGGGCACTCGCTTCGGCCTCCCACGACAAGTCGGTGGATTTCCTGTGTGAAGTACTGCGTCAGCAATTTGCATTAAGCCTCAATAACTACTCGAGTGATCGGGTACTTACAATGTTGACAGTACAACGGTGACGGTCGGGGCACCCACAAGACATGCGATGTCCACGATACCGGGTAGCACGGGCTCCCCGGTAGCTACTTCAATAGCAAGCCGCTCCTACTCTCTCGCCTCCGGCTGCTCAATGGCTACGCCCGCAGCGGGAGGGGGACCTTGGGCTTCTGCTGCCGACGGCTGCGGGTTTGCCTCCACAGCCACCGGTTGCTCCTGTGCCTCCATTGGCATGGTTCCTTTGATAGCTGGAGGCGGGCTGGTGTTTCCTCCAGACGGCGCCCCCACGGTGTTCCAATCTCCCTCTTCATCACAGACGGCTTGCTCTGTGGGGGGAATGTCCTGCAACATCATGACAATCACAAGTCGTTAGCAACAAATAATCAAAGGGTACTCGATTACTACAGTAGCAGCACCCACCTCTGGCCTGGTGTCTTCAGACACCTTCAGCTTCTTCACGGCACGCTTGCGCGTCGTGTTGCGGGGCTTCCTTGGCAGAAGGGGCACATTACCTTCAAGATTGGCCGCCGGCTCTTCAACTGGCACATCTGGCATCCCAGCTCGGTGGAACTTGGACCGGAGCTGGAAGCGCTGCTGCAGTGTCTCCTCATCTTCGTCATCAGACTACTAAGACGATGAATCTTCGACAACGACTATGTCATCACCTTCACCGACTACTCGGCGCTCCTTGGCCTTCGTCTCTGCCCTGGCCTCAAACTGCTTCTGAGATTTGGGTGTAGGGGGCATGGAGACATACTTCTCGACGTCCGCCTACAAGACCAAGCAAAAAAGCATCAATACGACTACTTCAAACAATTGGTACTCGAGGCTAGCACCACGACTACTTACCTTCTTCGGCTGGCACGACGCGGAGTACTCCTCTACTGGGCAAGGAGTGTACGGGGGCATATCTTTAAAGATCCTGCCCAGTCTCTCGACGATCAGCTCGGCATCAATCTCCTCTTGGTGCAACCGTGAGGAGTCATCCACCCTGGCATACTCGTACCCGAGGTGGTCTCGTGCCATCAGCGACTGGATCCTTCTCTTCATGAAACTGAAGGCAACATGTTCGGCCCTCAGTCCTGCCATCCTTAGGGTGGCCGCCTTCTCCAACAGTGCCGGCAGCTGGAGGCCTTCCTGCATGGTGGGCTCAGTGTTCCACCACGGCTGCTGCTTCGGCGGGTACCCGCTCGGCTTCGGTAGGGCCGGGTAATGGTTGTTCACATAGAACCACCACGCCTTCCAAACTTGATCGGAGATGATGAGCTTGTATGGCAAGTACTGCGCGGTGGCGTCTTCTCGCATCTGCACTCCGGCACCTCTGACTACTTTGGGCTCATCTGCGCTTGGCTGGGGCTTCAATCAGAAGAACTTCCGGAAGAGGATCCAATGCGGCTTGATCCCCATGAAAGCTTCGCAGAAGTGAACAAAAACAGAAATGTGGAACACTCCATTGGGGTTGAGATTGACATACTCAATGTCGTAGTACTACAGCATCCCCTTGAAGAACTTGCTGGCGGGGAGGGCGAGTCTGCGCTTGACGAACCGCGAGAACATCGGGATCTCGTCGGGGTTCTTCTCCATCGGATAAGGCGTCTCCGATGGTGTCGCTCCATCTGTCGACCTTCTTTTCCCGTAGGAATGCAATGTTGACAAGGGCGAGGATGTCCTCGATCTTCAGCTTCGCCTTCTTCCACTTCTTTGCCGGGTTCAACGGGACGGGACGATGATTGACCGGCATCCCCCGCCTCCTCGCGACTCCGCTTCTTCGACGCTCCGGTCTTCGCGCTCTTCAACGGCGAGGCCTTCATCCTTCCAGTCACGAGCGTCTTCACTCGCATTCGCTCGGGGGCTGCGGGGGTGGAGACTATGGCGGTGGCGCTAGTAGATCTAATCTATTGGCGGTGGCGGTGGCGGTGGCGGTGGCAGTGGAGGGAGCTCTTCAACATCTATTCGCAAGACTTCAACTACTGCGAGTGGAAAACCCTAAGGGGTTGCTCTCTTATTTATAACTGCTTGGGCGAGTCGGTTCAGCAGCTGACTCAGCGCGGGCGGTGTGACCCTTCAACTTCCAGTACTCGAGGCACCTTATCTCGGGGGCTCGACTTCAATTGTTGTGTTTGGAGGATTTCAACATATCAAGGATTCACTACGGACACGTTCTACAGTCAAGATGACCCTTTAATTTGAGAGAAGTACTCAACTCAAGGCTCGGGGGCTCCGTGCCACGTGTCCTTCGGTTTTTTCTCCGGATTTTCAGGGATAAGATTGGCAGAACTTCAGATTGACCCTCAGCTTGAATCTACGATTTGAACTAAGGCTCGGGGGCTACATTCCATATGGACTGTGATTCTTCAAATCGCATTTTCCATATGGTTTTTCAAGTACAACACAAGTACTATTGAAGACATTCGAGAGGAGCACTCGGGGACGCTTGAGTATTACTCGAGAAGACTTCAAGACTACTCAAAGATCCGCTGGAGTACCTTCCAGCCTCGGGATGATTCAAGCATCCTTGAGGACTTTCGGCTTGTAGAACTCAGGGACGCTCAAGGACTACTCGCCAAGGCCATCAAGACTACTCGAAGACATCTCGCTCGACTACAATGTACTCGAGGGCTAGTCGTATGGACATCCCAGAGCCCACTACCCAGGCGAGTACTAGAACTGACTAAAACGTGGGCCCCTGGGACTACTCGACTTGTGCTACATGGTGCAAGGCAGCGTACAGTACAAAGCATCAAGGGAACTAGTACTCGGATAGGAAGGCTAGACGCGAACCCATGTAGAGTACTCCTACCCGTGTACGGCTAGTACTTCTCCCTCAAACCGACTTGTAACCCTGCCTCCCGGACTATATAAGGCGAGGCAAGGACCCCCTATCTAGACATCCGCATCATCTTGTAAACAACACCCCATCAATCAAGAGCTACGCAGCATACAGGACGTAGGGTATTACGCACCACGCGGCCCGAACCTGTCTAAATTGTGTGCCACGTCTCTCCTTCGAGTTTCCGATCTCGGCGAGACCATAAACATCTACCTCGGGTACTCCTATCGGTAGGTTGCCAGTCTAAAACACCGACAGGCCCTATCACCGGTGGGAAGGAGCCACAAAGTTGCGGGGGACAAGGATAGGGGGCACGTAAAAGCGGTCGCGTCGACGATCGCAACTGGGCGGTCACGGTCGGACCGGGCACCGCGGACGTTCGCCACGCGAGGGGGGCGGCAGTCCAAGGAAGAAGGGATTTTTTCTGACCCACTGACGCGCAAGACCCACACAACCGGTGGCATAGAAGGAATGAGCTGATTTTTAATGGCACATAGGGATGAGTCATTCTTTGCAATGGCATAGAAGGAATTGTCTCTTTATTTATCTATTATCTATGTGTTGTCTATTGCATCCAGTGCCACACATGCAGTAGTAATACCTAAACTTCGTCTTGTTCGGTTGGCTGGTAGTTAGTGCTGATTTGTTGTGAGAGAAAAATACTGCTGGTTGGCTGGTGATTAGTGCTGATTTGATGTGAGAAGAAAAAATACTACTAGGCAGGTGGTTAACAAACCAGGCGAACAAGGCATGTGTGTTAAACTTCTCTCCTCAACTATACTGCCACATCATCATACATTATGAGAAAAAGGCTAACATTCTCCTATATTGTATTACGAACATTTCAAGACAGTCATTAGGGCTACTCAACAACGAATTTGATAATTTATTTTCCAAGCTAGAAAATGACAATCCAGGTTACAATTACAAACTCGAGCTCGAGTATAAGATGGATTGAGAATACCATGCTGCAAGATAGTACATAAGATAACCCACTACAGATTGGCCGACCTAAATAGGTAATACAGCAGAACCAATAGGAATGAATAGAACAAGCTATTTACTTGAAACCTAATTGGCAAGGTAGGAAAAGCAGTACGGATCTAATACAGCTTTCTGATGGAGAAACAACATATTTGCCTCTCCTTGGACACACCTTTGCTCATTTGATGAACATGACTATCATCAATCTGTGAATATTTTCTGTCCCGAAACTTTGGAAGCTCTTGGTCAGTCTGCATTCAAATATCCTTACAGTTTGAAATTATTATAAAAGAAGATATTGATAGAAAATGATGGGCATACTGCCAATCAGTCAAAGGAGTAATATTTTCATTCATCCTCTACATTACTACACAAAACCTCTTGTTTGAAAAAGTTGTTTGAATATTCATAACATAATTTGCAACAAAAGGAGAACTTTTATAAATATTCCACATACTATTACAATATAGACCATGACCCTTTTTATCTGTTATGTCATAGAGTATGACAAAGGATGTTAGATTCAACAGTTGCAAAGCTAAAATCATGTGGGCAACTAAGCTTTCTTCTCAGTACTTCGCTTTGTTCATTGAGTTGTTGTCTTTCTTGGATGAGTGCATCAATGTAATCTGACGTATTGACACAGAAATTTGGACACAATAATATTTGACAATTTGTTCAGCATAACTATCCCAAAATTAGCAGTAAGAGCAATACATTCAGTATGAAGGCAGTACGGATTCTACATTTGGTGCCAGTTTCAAACTTCTTTCTGAGTTAACGATTCTACAACATGTCTTATCTATCAATTTGTTTGGCATAGCTATCCCAAGATAAGCAGGAAGAGCTGTACAAGCTATTTTTGGTAAGGTGCTGATTTCGAACTCCATTCTGAATTAACAATTCTACAAAGGTACTCTTTCATGTCACAGCAATAAAACATTGCGCAATTTAATTGGATGTCATATGAAAATAAATTTCAATTGGAATGAACAATTGCTTGGAAAATTATTGATTATTGAAGTAGTACAAAATGAGAAAAACTATTACTAAGTTTTCAGATTGGAACCCTCAAAATTAAACAATTATATACTTCCTTCAGATTTCAGCCTCTACATAGTTATGGCCAACAGAACAGATCAATATATGACACAGAACTATGGTGATGAATTGATCTGAAATGATATTGACCAATGAAAATAAAATTTCAGATAACATTTACAATAAAAAAATAACATGAAACTTTTCGGATTAACACTTTTCCGTTAGTCGATGTCAGTATCATATTTGGAAAGTTTGTAACTTGAAGTTGTACCTGAAATAAGTTTACATACTTTCTGAAAGTACATGACATTGCTATGATATATAAGCAAATACGCAAACTATTAGAGATATTGTTGATATCTTAGCTGTTTATAGCTTTCCTTGTATAGCTGATAGGCTTACCTTGTACAATTGATTGTATTCTTGTATTGCAGGCCATCAAGGCTATATAATGAAGGTCACCCCTCCCTGATTAGGGAGTAGGGAGTGAGGTGTTCCCCCAAATCCTATCTCTCTACATGGTATCACGAGTCCAGGTTTCTCCGGATTCGCTTCCGCTTCCCTAAAGTCCCGTGCCCTGCGCGAGGACTCTGTTTTACCTTCCGTGCCGCCGTTCAGGGGCCACGTGACTCCTTCCGTGCCACGCGATTCCCCTCCCCCGTCGCGCCGCAGTCCGTGCCGCGCAATCCCCTACCCCCTTGCGCCGCCATCCGTGGCCGCGTACTCTTCCTCCACGCCGCCCTCCTTTGGCTGCGCCTGCTGCCTCGGCACCTCTGGCCGCGCCCTACCTCACCACCGCACGACGCCAGTCCGCCAAGGCTAAGATCCCATCTGCTAAGATCCGGGACCCACCGCCGCCTCTGCAGATTCCACTGCGAATCGGTACATCTCTGTCGCCATGACTTCCTCTTCCACCTCATCGGCGACCTCTGGGTTGCTCAACTCCCACTCGGCCCCCGACAGCACCGGTGATGCTGGCCTGGTGTTCACCCACTTCTACGCCACGGTCAACGTCAAGTCGCATGTTTCGATGACGATCGAGCTGCAGACCTCCAGCTTCAACAAGTGGTCCTCCTTCCGGGCCATGTGCGGCAAATTCGGCTTGCTGGCACACATCAACGACCCAGCGCCTGATCCCCCCACTCCGGCATGGGAACAGGCCGACTGCTGCGTCTGCAGTTGGTTGTTCGACTCCGTCTCCGGGCTTCGCCATGGACAGGACCGAGCAGACGGCCCCGGGCTTCGCCATGGACAGGACCGAGCAGATGGCCCGAGAGCTCTGGATCGCCATCACCAACCTGTTTGAGGCCAACAAAGCTCTGCACGCCATTATCTTCCTGAGCCACGAATTCCATTCGCTGACTCAGGGGGACTCCTCCATCGACGAGTACTGCCTCCGCATGAAGACTGCTGCCGACGCCTAGCGTGATGTCAGGTAGCCCATCCCTGAGCCCACCTTGGTGCTCCACTTGCTGCGTGGTGTCACTAAGCCCTACTCCAACACCGCCGACAAGATCGCCGGTGACGCCGTCCTCACATTCGCGTCCGCCCGAAACCAACTTCTGCTGAAGGAACTCAGGCTCAAGAATGAGGAGAAGGTGACCTCTGCTTCTGCTCTCGTCGCCGCGTCCTCCTAGTCCTGTGGCTCCTCTTCCTCTGGTTGCCGCTCCTCTTCCTCGGCCAGCGGCGCAGCAAGAAAGGCGGTGGCGGCAAGAAGAACTACAGTGGCGGCGGCCATGGTGGAGGCGATGGCCAGTTCCGTTCCCTGGTGGCTCCTTCCGGCCCACCTACTGGTCCATGGATCTGCGTCTCCCCGTGGGCTCAGCAGGGTGCTGCCGGTGGACAGAACTAGGGCGGCCAAGGTTGGTCTGGGCAAGGCGGACGTGGTCAAAGTCTTCTGGGTTCCATCCCCTAGGCCCACACTGCCTTTGCGCCTCTCCAGGTCTCACCTCCAGGACAGAGCGTCGATGCGGCAGGCCTGATCACCGCTCTGCAGCAGATGTCCATGCAGGGCAATTCGCCCTGGGTGGTCGACACCGGCGCTTCCTCGCACATGTCGTCATCTGATGGTATACTCCTGCAACGCCTACCTTCCTCAAATTCTTCTATTATAGTAGGCAATGGCACTAGTATTCCTGTCACGTCTAGAGATCATTCCATTCTTTCCAGCAATGTGTCTAGTTTGGCTCTCAACAACATTCTCGTCGTACCCTCTATCATTCGCAGCTTACTTCCAGTTCGTCAATTTACACGCGACAATAGTTGTTCGATCGAGTTTGACGCTTGTGGTTTTTCTGTTAAGGACCTCCGGACGTGGCGCGTGATTCTTCACTGCAATAGTGATGGGGATCTTTACACCTTGCTGCTGACCCTGGCCGCCACTACCCATGCGCTCATCGCTGCATCCTCCTTGCTATGGCACCAACGCCTTGGGCATCCGACGCCTGCCGCATTAGCTAGTCTAACTAAGCAGCATCTCATTCCCTGTAATAAAGTAGCACGCTCTATTTGTCACTCATGTCAGTTAGGCAAACATACGCGTCTACCTTTCAATTTGTCTAGTTCTCACACACTGCTGCCCCTTTTGAACTTCTTCATTGTGATGTTTGGACTTCGCCTTTTACTAGCATCTCAAGGTTCTCCTATTACTTGGTGATTTTGGATGATTATACACATTTTTGTTGGACATTTCCACTCAGACGTAAGTCTGATGTCCATCAACACTTGGTCGATTTCATTGCTTATGCTAGCACACAATTTGGTTCTGTTGTTAAGTGTTTCCAGGCTGACAATGGTACGGAGTTCATAAACAATGCCACTGCGACCTACCTAGCCGCCCGCGGCATCCATCTACGTTTCTCCTACCCATGTCAGTTAGGCAAACATACGCGTCTACCTTTCAATTTGTCTAGTTCTCACACACTGCTGCCCCTTTTGAACTTCTTCATTGTGATGTTTGGACTTCGCCTTTTACTAGCATCTCAGGGTTCTCCTATTACTTGGTGATTTTGGATGATTATACACATTTTTGTTGGACATTTCCACTCAGACGTAAGTCTGATGTCCATCAACACTTGGTCGATTTCATTGCTTATGCTAGCACACAATTTGGTTCTGTTGTTAAGTGTTTCCAGGCTGACAATGGTACGGAGTTCATAAACAATGCCACTGCGACCTACCTAGCCACCCGCGGCATCCATCTACGTTTCTCCTACCCTTACACCTCTCCACAAAACGGCAAGGCCGAACGTGTACTGCGCACGCTGAACAACTCCATTCACACCCTCTTGTAGCACGCATCCATCCCACCATCATACTGGGCTGAAGCCCTTGCCACCGCATGCTATCTGCTTAACAGGCGCCCCTCCTCCTCCATCAATAATGAAGTTCCCTTCACTAGACTCCACGGCAAGCCACCACAGTACGATCATCTTCGAGTGTTCGGGTGCCTCTGCTACCCCAACCTCCAGGCCACGACTGCGCACAAGCTTGCCGCTCGGTCCACAACATGTGTTTTCTTAGGCTATCCCTCCTCACATAAGGGTTATCGATGCCTCCTCAAATAAGGGTTATCGATGCCTCGATCTTTCGTCTCACCGCATCATCATCTCTCGGCATGTCGTTTTCGACGAGTCGAGTTTCCCCTTCGCCTCGACGGATCCTCCTGCCGATACTTCCGTCTTGGATTTTTTACTGGATGTTGACGAGGATACTATGCATTGCTCTACTAACCCTGCAGTTGTCCATTCACATGGACACCCTCCTGCCTCGGTGGTTGCTCCGTCCACCCAGGACGTCGAGCGACCGCTCTCTACGTCGACCTCTCCGGCTGCTGCTCCGTCTGTCCAAGATGTCGAGCAGCCGCCATCTACATCGCGTGCGTCGGCTACTGCTCCGTCCACCCAGGACATCGAGCGGTCGCCCTCTATGTCCCCGACAGCTCCAAGAGATGTTGCTGGTCTGGTGCTCAGCTTCTCGCACTTCTACACGCGACGCCCTGCTGTGTCGACCTTATCCACCGCGACGACAGCTCCATCGGTTGCCTCGGCCTCGGCTCCTGTTGACCCCCGTGCTGCAGTACAGCCTATGACCCGTACACAGACCGGGACCATACCGCGCGTACAGTACAAGGGGCTCATCACCGCCACAGTTCCGTCACCGGTAGCCTCTAACTATCGGAGTGGGCTAGCTGACACGAACTGGCGTGCGGCAATGGCTGAGGAGTACAAGGGTCTCATTGACAATGGCACATGGCGTCTCGTTCCTCGACCTCCTGGTGCCAATGTTGTGACGGGCAAGTGGATCTTCACGCATAAGTACCACTCTGACAGTACTCTTGTCCGTCACAAGGCTCGCTGGGTGGTCCGCAGCAACAACCAGCAAGCCGGCATCGACTATGACGAGACCTTCAGTCCGGTCGTCAAACCGGCGACCATTCGGACCATCCGGAGCATCGGCTCGTCCCGTGCCTGGCCACTTCACCAGCTTGATGTGAAGAATGCCTTTCTTCATGGTCACCTCGAGGAGACTGTCTACTACCGGCAGCCGCCTGGTTTCATCAACCCTGCTGCTCCCAACCACGTCTGCCTGCTCCAGAAGTCCTTGTATGGGCTCAAGCAGGCTCCCTGGGCGTGGTACCAGCGATTCGCCACGTTTCTTCGTCAGCTGGTCTTCGTCGCCTCCACCTCCGACACCTCCCTCTTTGTTTACAAGGAGGGTGCACAGATCGCTTACTTGCTGCTATACGTCGACGACATCATCCTCACTGCTTCGTCTTCGGCTCTTCTTTAGCACATCATGGCCAAACTCAGTTCTGAGTTCGCCAAGACTGACCTCAGTGACCTCCACCACTTCCTCGGCATCGCCGTCACCCGCTCCACCGACAGTCTATTTCTGTCCCAGCGACAGTATGCTGTGGATCTCCTGCAGCGGGCCGACATGGCTGAGTGTCACTCTACGACGACTTCCTATTAACACTCATGCCAAGCTTTCGGCCTCCGTCGGTGCACTCCTCTCTGCGGCTAACGGCTCTCACTACCGGAGTATAGTGGGTGCACTCCAGTACCTCACCCTGACTCGGCCCGACCTGCAGTATGCCGTTCAGCAGGTGTGCCTCTTCATGCATGCCCCGTGGGAGAGCCTCACCTAGCGTTGGTCAAGCGTATTCTCCGCTACATCAAGGGTATGCTCTCCTCGGGGCTCCACAACAACTATTAACAGACAAAGTTTAATGTAAATTTAAAATCAAATTTGATTTCTAAGATATTTCAAGTAACCAGTGTAACTACAACAAGATAGATCTAAATGCAAATTGCCTTTCTGCAAAACTGGCATTTGCTGATCATGAGTCTCCCAATGGTTTGTGAACAACTTTGAAACCACGCTCTCAAAGTTAATACAGAAATGTAGAAAAGGGTTTTACCTGCTGACTAGTATCTTTCCCTTGTTTATTTCTTCGATAGAAATTTGGCAGTGGCCTGGCTCTGAAGCAACAACTCTGGCGTGATTCTTTAAATTCTAATTCATTGTTGCATTTCCTCTGCAAGACAGGAACTCTAAAGATGTGATGCGGTGCACTTCAATTTCTTTTCGGTTTTCTAATTGCTTTGTAAAACTGTTTAAAACCAATTGCCTTCTTAAAGGTTCATTTACAAGCTTGTAAATTTTCTCCATTGCCTTTTTATTTGCAGATACTTTTATCCATGGACAATAGGACAGATAAAAATTGCATTACCAAAATAATACAACAAGTTATGACTTTGAACAGTTTCCCGCATCGTCAGCAAGAATTTTTGTTACTACCATACTCCACAAAAGAATGGACATATACGTAACAGATCCAAATGGTGAAAATTAGCAGCACCTTTATTTGCAACAGAATAAACATTAAGGTGAATGCCTACCTCTTTTTCTTTATTTGTACCAGTTTTATGATGCACCGATGGTGATGCTGAACCAAATAGCTTTTCTTTGATTCTCATTACATGAGAGGACCTGAATGATGCAAGAGAATTATTAGATGCTAGAAGGTCGTTAAAATTTTGATGGTATATGTTGAACTAATATTAACGTGAGAATGAAGCTTGTTAGTTTATCAATGTAGTGCTGTCAGATTTTTGACAGAACTAACAATCTCATTACATTTCTAGTATTAGAATTCATTTCCTTACGATCTAGTCCTACAGCAGTCGATGGTATTCATATAGCTTTTGGCTTTCAAATGGTACCTTTGTTCATCCACTTGAGATGTTCCTAGAGTTATTTTCGGCGAAATTGGGGAAAATGTCTGAAATATTCACCACAGCAAACAATTACAAATGTCAGGCTGAGAATTATAATTCTTAAGAAATGAAAAGATGGACACAATCCATGCATAGAAATCTTTATATACTTTTCTTGGTGGCCCGAGTTCCTGGAGCTGAGCGGTTGCCACAGGTCTGCTTGCAGACTCCAACTGGTTAATTCTTTCAGCAATTGTCATACCCAGATTTCTTGAGCCTGATACAGCATTTCCCGTTTCACATCTCGTGAAACTCTTAGGCATATGTAATGCCCCTAGTGTGGACCTCTTTTTAGGGACTGAAGTGGTTCCTTGCATGCTATTGTCAGTAGCAGCAGGTGAGGTGTTCTCCTTAGCAGAATGCAGAGGTGACCATCTTTTCACCCCTGAAGACTGCCCTTTCTTTCCTGAAGGGTGGGATCTAAATTTGGTTGGCTTCTGAAGCAGGGGTGACATCTGAAGCCTCCTTTTTTTGGCTGAATCCGTGATGTCCTGATTAACAATAGAGCTCTCCTGCGAACAAGGCACAAGGCTATGTTATTAATTTAATGTTACTGCTCACTTACACAAGAAGAAGAATATGATAAGACAGTGTATCTGTTACCTTGTCTACGGCAACAACAGCCGCCACTACATTACTCGAGCACAGATGTTTCATCTCCAGGGATTCCAAAACAGCTCCAGCAACTTGTTCATTGCCGCCCTCCAGGTGGCACAACTCATCCACGGGTGCATCCATCCTGCAAGGACTGACCGCATCGGTGACGGCCGTGAGCTCCTCTGCCACTCCCACCGGCTCATGACTGGCACAGGGAGCACCACAATCCATCACGCCGGTCTCCTCATCCCCCGGCGCCGGTGCCTGATCCGTCATGCAGGAGGACTCAGCCGACGACGACGTCCGCGAGGCAGCGGACCCACCGTCCTCCTCCGCTGAAACCTCCAGGCCACTGCTATCATCGGCGGCGCCGTGGTCCTCGCTCTTGCGCTTCTTCTTCCTGGCGTAGTGCTCCTCGAAGAAGGCCTTCTTCTGCGCGACGGAACCCGGGCGCGCCTGCACGGCCGCTTCCTCGAGGCAGCGGTTGTGCGCGAAGGCGGACCACTTCCCCCACTCGAGAGGCTCGGTGAGGAAGCGGCCGAAGGAGACCGACTCCCCCAGCGCCGACATCATGTCCGCCTTCCAGTTCTGCATCCCACCACCCCAGGCAAGCACAAACACGGCAAGCCGTCACGAAACTGAACGAGCTCGCAAGCGGAGGAACACTAGCCAGCAGAGGTAACAGGAAAACGAGCTGCTGCTTACCTGGTTGTCGTGGCCGGGGATCTCCGGCTCTGGCGAGTGCGTCGGCTCCGGCGGCGGCGGTGAGAAGTCCGGTTCTGCTCCCATCGGTGACGGCGGCGAGATTGGGAGCTGGATCGGCCTAGTGCAAGTGGTAGTGCTCGCCGCCTGTGAACCGACAGGTCACAGATTCGAACGGTGGCCTCTACACATTGCATGATGTGTGGGAAAGACCTCCCGCTAATAACCTCCTCCAGACCCCGCACAGTGCGGGAGCCTACGGCACTGGGTACGTATCGGATCTGGGCGATAGGAATCGCGCGCGCCCGTGGGGAATGAAGCAGTACTGGATTGGGGGCCTCACACTCAGAGCGGCGGATTTGGATCGGGAATCGGAGTGGTGCTATTACCTATTGGTGTCACCTTTTCAAGTTCCGTTGGATCGTGTGGGGGTGGGGGAGGCGGAGAGGGAGGCAGCTTGTGTGATTGAAGCAGCTTTCCGCGGTGGACTGCTGGGTTCGATTTGAATTGCTGCCAAGTGTACGTTACGGGGTGCTGAGGGTCACGACGGCCAGGTGACCGTTGGACAGTGCTTTGGCTTGTACGCCGCGCACAGTTTTTTTTAAGGGATTTTGGTGTGTAGCACATCCTCAAAAGCTCTGAAATTCGTGTACATCCTCAAATCTTGTACTTTTGTCTCGATCACACTCAAGCACATAAAAAGATTTCTTTGCCCTCAAAAAAGTCCGGCCCACCAGTCATCTCTCTGTGTCCTTCCCCTCTCCTCTCCGAAGTCCCAAATTCCATGGCTGACGCTGAGAGGACTTCCTCGTCCGTGAGACATGGGTACCTCTAGGTCCCCACCGACCAGGCTCACAGTCGTCCCCGACAGGTAGGCCCGACCCATCAGAATACTCACCGACTTGACAGTGGGCCCAACAAACCTGATATGTAGTCCCGAAGACCTTCCAGAAGATTCCTCAGAGAGACCTAGTCCGAAGATCAGTGGCTCCGCTAGGCAGTATGAAGATTGTGGGATAATATTGTGATCGACTATAGATAGGTTTCCCTGTTGTAACCGACCTGGACTCCGGGTCCACCAACCTTGTCCGTCAGCCAATATAAGACGGGCAAGAGCGTCCCCCAGGGACATCTCGAATCCAAAGCAATACAACACCAACAACTGGGCGTAGGGTTTTACTCTCCGGAGTCCCGAACCAGTATAAAATCGCCTTGTCCCTTTTGTCTCGTCGGGATTTCTGTGTGCTACGCTAGCATAACCATTGCGTTCTTAGCTCCTGATCTCCTCCACCGAACAAATAAACCACCGGGGTTGACCCCCTTATGGACTACTCAGACCTAAGCCTCTGACAGTTGGCGCGTCAGGTAGGGGCAGATCCGGAGTTCTTCGTGCAACTCGATGGCATCAACTCGCAGTGTGATCTTCCCCGCAAGCATGGCGGACTTCCTCGCCAACCCTATCGACACCAGCTTCGACTCTATGCCGTCGAACTTCGCTGCTCCAGCCGCCTGCCTCGTCATCGACAGCGTCGCAGCAACCTCTATCCAATAGGTCGAATCCGATCTGTTGATGGAAACCCACCCACTCCTAGAGATTTGGATGCGGGTTCGATCGTGTTGCGAGCATGCTCGCCGACAGCATTAAGATCTACGAAAGCATCAAGCGCTCTAGCAAACCTACTGTACTTTCGCCTCGCATGCCCTACGGCTTGCGGAGCTCAGCTCGTGTGGCCTCCGACCACATGAAGAAGAAGATCAAGATCCAATCTGGGTCAACCACCACCACATCGCAAGCCCTGGCCTACGGAACTCGCAGGGGTCCCCTCGACGACCCTTGCCCCATCCACGAGAAGGCAAAGCACATGGCCCGCCACTGCCGTTTGTTGAAGAAGCTTCGTCGACCTACTCTTGCAGCTGCGACCCAAGGTCACCAGATCCATCGTACCCCGCAGTCCCTGGACTGTGGCGAATTTCAGGTCGCTCGCGTCATCATCACCCCCAACGACTACGGTCACGAGGTCGGTGCACGTCACGGCCTCCCAGATCACGAGTCCTTCGTGGTCTCTGCTAATGTACCTCCACAAGCCGGCGTGACTGAAGAGCAACGACAACAACGCCAGAACGACAACGCTGCTCGAGCTCAACACCGCCAGCTAGAAGCAAACCAAGCCACCGCAGACGCGGCCAACAATAATGCTCCGGTAAACAACAATGCCAGGGCAACAACGTTGCTGGTGGCCCACCCCCTGCGGGTCAGGTCGCAGCGCACCAGCAATGCCGTCATCCGGGACAGTCAAAATCAACACTGACCTACTCGCGATGAGTAGGAGATCCAATATCGTGCCAACTATGATCATGTCAATGGTCCCCCGGACCCACTCGATGCCAACAACCCTATCCAGGAGGCGGCGCTCCGTAGGCTCCATGACGAAGAACTCCAGTGCTGTGCGCAGTACGACCAAGACAACGACGCTCCTAACGACCTCTACATCGTCCTGATGGGCCCTCGCGCCAACCACCAGAACAACGCGGGTACGGCCACAACCAACAACTTCCCGGCTTTCTCACGATGTCTCAGGACCATGAGATACCCACTGGACTTCAAGCCAGCCATCGAGAAATACGACGGTTGCTCCGACCTAAGTATATGGCTGAAGATGTACACCATTGCTACCCAGGCTGCAGGTGAAAACAAAGACCACAAGGCGAGGTACTCCCCCTTGGTGATGGGCACATCGCCGCTCTTGTGGTTCAATAACCTTCCGGCAAAATGCATCACCTCGTGGGCAAGTCTCTCACGGTTGTTCACCACGAACTACCAGGAGACCTACAATCGTCTCGTCAACACCCATCATCTCGCAAGAGTGACCACGAAGAAAGACGAAAGTCTCCAGGACTACACTAACCGCTTCTTCAAAAACCGCAACCAGCTTGCGGATGTCAAGGACGAAGATGTCATCATCTACTACAAGAAAGGTGTCACCAATCTCAAGCTCTTCGAAAAGGTCCATGAGGCCGGCGCAACCACCATCACCGATCTCATGGCTTACGTCGACAAGCTCGTTGACACTCAAGATGCAGTCGTCCACGACTTCAAAGGCGACAAAGTGGACGACGCCTCCACTGCCTTGGTGTCTGCCACCGCCACTAGGTCACACAAGCGGTCTGGCGAGGTCTACATGACTGATGCCCCCAGATGGTCTACCTTCCTTAAAGGGGACTTCAAATGCACGTTGGACGACACTTGTCAGTTCCACCGTAATGCGAAGCACACCATGCTCGAGTGCGAGGAGCTAAAATGGCCCCTTGGCGTCCCTCCAGAACCCAAGAAGACCAAAAGCAGCAACAACGGTGATGGGCGCTACAACAGCTGCTACAACAACAACCGTCACTATGACGATCGCTACCACCAATCCGATCGGCGCGACTACCGCGACCGACGACCTTACCGTCGCGATCAACGCAACAACGACAAAGACCGCCGTGACGACCACGGCGATGACCGCCATAATGACCGTCACGCCGATCGTCGCGATGACCGCCGAGATGATTGACATGATGACGATGAACACCGCAAGGAGCGTACCCCTCCTCCACCACCCAAGGGTGGAAATCCCAATGGCGCCTACCAGGTCGCTGATCGGGAGATTAACTTCATCATTGGTGGTTGCAGGGCCTCCAAGAGTAACAGACAGCAGCGCTCTGGCGCGTGAGAGATCGGACTCGTCAACATAGAAACTCCCCAACCTTTGAGGTGGTCAAAGTACCCCATAACCTTCTCCACAGAAGACCAGTGGGTGGATATACTAGACCACAGGACCTACCAGCTGGTCGTCAACCCCGTAGTGGATGGAGCTCTGCTACCTATGACCCTCATCAATGGGGGTAGCAGCCTGAACATCATATTCACAGAGACCTTGAAGAAGACAAAGTTCGACTTCAAGGAGATGACAGCCTGCAATGAGCCCTTCTACGGGGTCGTACCCGGCAAAGTAGCCTACCCCTTGGGTCGTTTCTGCCTGCCGGTTACTTTCGGCACAGAGCAAAACTACCACACGGAGTACCTAATGTTCGAGGTGGCGGACTTCCGCTCATCCTACCACGCTATCCTGGGTCGACCTATGGTGGCTAGGTTCATGGCCATCCCACACCACACGTACCTCGTCATGAAGATGCCGGCACCCAGTGGGATCCTCTCCGTCTACGGTGACATCATGGTGTCCTTCAAGTGCGAAGACGAGAGTCTCGACCTTGCCTCAACGTCCGCCTATGCAGCTGCAGCTTCGGTCATGGTCGCTTAAGCCGCCAAGATTGGCGTCTCCACACTAAAGGTGCCCGAGCAAAAGCATACATCAACTGCCTTGGACGCTAGTCCCGCAGTAAAGAAGGCCTGCCTCGGCCTGCCTGACGCATCGAAGGAAGTCACCATCGGGGCCAACCTGGACCCGAACTAGGAACTCACTCTCACCAGTTTCATCCGGGACAATGTCAGACCGGGCGCAACATCAAGGCCTACGTTGATGATGTGGTCATCAAGACCAACCAGGTGGACAACTTCATCCCCAACCTAGCTGAGACCTTCACCAACCTTCGCGCCTACCAATGGATGCTCAACCCGACCAAGTGTGTCTTCGGTGTCCCTTCTTAATTGCTCGTGGGCTTCATGGTCGAGCACTGAGGCATCGAAGCTAACCCCATCAAGGTCGACGCTATTCGCAACATGGACAAGACATCTTGCAAGAAAGACGTCATGAAGCTCACAGGCATGATGGCGGCCCTAGGTCATTTGATTAGCAAGCTTGGCGAAAATGGTTTGCCTTTCTTCAAGCTATTGAAGAAGGTCGATAAGTTCGTGTGGGGCGACGAGGTGCAACAAGCCTTTAACCAGCTCGGAGAATCCCTCACCACCGCACCAATCATGACACCTCCTATTCCGAAGGAAACGCTCCACCTCTACATCGCGGTGACCTCCAATGTGGTCAGTAAAGTTCTCATTGCAGAATGAGAAGAAAACGGTCAGGTCTATCCTATCCAGCGACTTGTGTATTCACTACAAGAAATGTGCCGACTAGTGATGCAAAAAAAGGGAGTTTCTCATCATAAACCGTAATTAATGACACTGGTTGTTTCGAGAAGCCTCCGTCATTAATCGAGCATCATAAACCATGATTAATGATGAGACCTGATTTCGCGGCGTCATGAGTTTAATGACGCGTGCAAAATTGTCAATACAAAGCATCATAACTTCGTTGCTGCAGCTTTGCCATGCTGGACATAATCTGATGTGGCATCCGATGTGGCATGCCAATTGTGACAAACCCTTTGCGTCATAAAACGAATTTGGCCCGTTTATAGCTGGGTTGAGCCCAAAACTATTCCTGTAGGCTGGCATTGTTCATATAGCCCCAAAAAGATTTTGTTGGGCCCAATTGTAGCTTTTTTAGATGAAATTTGTTTAGGGTGGGCCCATTTTATTGGGTCGAGTCCAACAGGTGCGCACATTGTTGCGGCCTTATGTGTCACGTTAATGTGAAGAAAATTGACTTTTGGCCCAATCTTTGGCTATCCTGTCAATGATGCCTCGTCCCTGGGCAAATCTTATCCCTGACATTATTGTGAGCGTCGCCAATAAGATCAGTGATGCAAGAGATTTTATCATGTTCAAAGCTGTCTGCAAGGGTTGGAACTGCGCTCGTTCAGGTGAGGCACGCCAGTTTGACCCTTGGATTCTGAAATCTGAATTTATCGGTGAATCTGGAGCAGTGACATTCGCATCCGTCGCTGATATGCGGCTTTTTGAGGTCTCCTTTCCTGCATTGGCTGGGAAAAGGATCAGATTGATTGGTTGCGGTGGATCTGGATTGCAGAGATTGGTGCAACGCACTCATGCTGAATCCTTTATCTCCTCGGAAGCACATTCGCCTTCCTCGACTTCCGAAATGGAGCCAAATGGCTACTCTCCAAGCTTGTATCTTGTGCCTTGAAATAGCAACTGGTGCAGAGTCATTTGTCGTGACTACTTTCTTTTGGCCAGAGAAATCTTTTGCAGCGCTTGAGTCATTGCCCATTTCCATGTGGCATTTGGGTAGCCAATCCGACTGGACTACACTTCCTTCGGAAGATTTCTGGTGCAGTTCTTCTGAACACATGCGGATCTACTTGGGGCAGGATCTTCCGGCACCTCCCCATCCCGTTGGACTTCGGTTGTCATGGGTTATTGGCATGGGCAACTCTTCTCTACTCGAAGGTGAAGACCGATTGTTCTTCGTTGTTCTGGAGGAGAAAGAAGCTGAGGTGGTAGAATTAACTTTGCATTCATTCGTGGGGGACATTTGGCAACCTATTCCCTGGGAGAGAGCTCCTGAGTTCCGGAATAAGATCATCTTGTTTGGTCCTGGAAAGTGCATTGTTACAGAAGAGCATGCCATTTCTGGTTTGGCTGACCTGAGGGCAAATCACATTTACTTCCTACAAACTTATCATCATGATGAAAAGAATGAGTACTGGATCTACCAGCAGGGAATAGGTATTGTTCCAAGCGTCAACACTACTCCGGCGATCCGCATTAAGCAGGTTCGTGGGGACTGGATTTGGTCGAGAGGAACATGGCTGTTGCCTAGCTATCCGTAATGAGGAACTTCGATTCTGTACCACCTGTAACGCAATTCAATGTACAAATATCTATATTATCATCCTTCGTCAATTATTCCGTGCATATGTATGAGTTTCTACCACATTCACTGTAGGGAACAAGCAGTTAACATTCGATAATCAGGAAGGTCCTTCCCGCAAAACATCAACAGAGCGGACAAGTATCAAACATCATAAGATGGCATCTCACAGCTACTCATCACCACAAAGTTCACACCACCAACAAGTAGCAAATACCAAAATACAAGCATGATTAGCACCTCTAAACCGTCTACCTAGCAATAACACCACGATTCACATTATTTCTCATTGTTGTCCTTGCTGAGCGACCTCTTATATGAGGCCCGTCTCAGCAATTCCCTCACCTTCTTCACCACAAGTGTTGTAGAATCCAGGAGCCGCTTGACCGTCTGCATCTCAGCGGCAGTCTCTTGAATCTCCCTCTTAGCCTTTGCACATTCTTCCTTGCACATCCTTGCCTCCCTTTCAGCTTTTAGGTACCTGTTGGCTTCACCCTTTTCTGTAGGAGACAACAGAGCATCGTTTCTCATTTTCTTTCTCGTCTCAAACAGGTTATGGGTTACCTCCTCGTAGTATCGCGTTATCGTCTGCAACTCAGCTGCTTTGACATTGGCCTCCTCCTTAGCAGCTGCACATGCTTCTTTCCACGACCTTGCTTCCTCTTCTGCTTTTCCCTTCATTTCCATCAGTTTCTCTAGAACTTTTAGAGTCCTAATATCCCATTCAGGATCTATCCACCTAAATGACGCGCACTTCATGCCATCAGTCTGCAGTCACCGATTTTGTTCATATAATTAGCGATTGACCACACTAACATCAAACGCAGAAGCAACATTTATTAGAAGTGATACAGGTTATCGTTTACCTCGCAGCAGCATACATATCGACGCCTAGGGTTGGTGCCTGTCCAGTCATACTTCAGATGGACAGGCAACCCGTCCTTGCACTCATTTTCATTAGGATCTATAACGATGACTTCATGAGGACCAGGCGTCTGCGATCTGGACCTTTCGGAGTCTACTCCAAACACCTTTAAAATACATGAATATAGTCAGTTAACCCAGATCCCCAAATCCAGAATTCCCCTTAACTAGTATGAAAGATCAAAGTAGCATGGCTAAACAGAGGACTGACCTGACCAGAGCGAGTCCTGCTTCTCCGTTCGCCGCTAGGGTCGCTACGATTCGCCATTCCCGCCACGGGCAACAGCAGATCTAAGCACCGATGCTAGCTCTAGTCTTTACCACAAGGAAAAGGAGCGTGGTGCCGGCGAGTCTCTTGCAGAGTTGTAGTAGTGTACGCCACGTCGTCGAGAGAAATGAGATATATACACTTGTCTGCGGGAAAACTTTTTTTTGGCTGTCGCACGCGCTTTTCTCCCACGAACTTACCAGAACCGCTCCGTGCATTGTTGGGGCAGTTACACAATTGTTTCTCAGGAAGGTCCTTCCTGCAAACCATCAAAAGGACGGACGATCCGATTCTGGATCAATCCAAACAAACAGCATCTTAGCTTTTCCTCCCTTTTTACCACTAGGAAGGTCCTCCTTGCGAAACATCAACAGGCCGGAGTTTCCTTAATCAAAACTTCCCCCTTCTCTATCTATTACCACCATACCTCCATTGTTCTTTCTCTACCTCCATTGCAATGCGTATGAATTCTGAATGGTGAGTATGCTCGAAACGAATGAGTTAGGATCTTCTACGGAGATTGTGCATAAATTCGGGATGATCAGTGCATACAACGGCCCAATCATATGTGAGTATTCCGTGAGGAAAGATTCGCTCTAAGAGAGACATGCACTTGTCCTGCAATTGTGTGCAGTTAGCCTGAATTGCCCATCGTAGAAATGAAGTCACAGTTTCCTCGCTTGCCATGTCCCACATCTTTGATGCACAGTGCAGCTTCAATCTTGTTGCGCAAACTTTGAGTCTTGGCCGGTGAATAATATTCCTTCATAAAGGCCCTCATCAATGCTTGCCAATCTTGTTTTGACTCCGCCGGTAGAGTGTGGAACCAATGCAAAGCTCTTCCAAGTAGTGAGAACGGAAAAAGCCTTACCCTCATTTGATCTTAAGTCACCCCATCATCATCGAAAGTATGACATAATTGAACAAATGCTTGGAGGTGAAGGTTCGGATCCTCTTTACTGGTGAAAGGTTAGTGTTGCACTATGCGGATAGTTGAGACCTTGATCTTGAACGGCCTTCCAGCGTCTTGAAGGTATATGATAGGTAGATCCACGATGTCCGGGGTGCATAGCTCGATCTTGTGCTCCGGTCGTGGTTGTTCTCCCATTGGTGGTGGTTGATGTTGATCTCTCTTCGGACTTGGAGGTGGTGATTCCTTTGGAGGTTTCGGCGATCCTTCGGCCTCCACTTTTGGATCTAGGGTTTCCAACCCTTTAGCTTGTGTTGCACGTCTCCTTTGCCTGTAAAAATTTCCTGGATCATCCACAAAAGAAAGTTTGGGTTTCTTGGAGAGGTAGCCGTCCATCTCCAGTTAGGGTTAGCAAAAAACAAAAATCTAAAAAGAAAAATTAGGGTTTGTCAAAAACTAGATTAGATTGATTTTTTCTCTTTTTAAGGATGATCAAAGTTAAGAGATGCAAAATAAAAATCAAAAGAAAAACTCAAAAAATATTTACAAGAAAGCGATACTAGATTGGATCTTGATTGCTTGTTCCCCAGCAACGGCGCCAAAAAAAGGGGCTTGTTGATGGTTGATTGTCGTATCAAAATTCATTTGGATTTGCAAGCGGACAAATCCCCTGTCATAGTCAAGGGACCCTTCTTCCCTTAAGTGTGAGAAGCCAAGGTATCGAATCCGTGGAACAATGTGCAACGCAAGGACTCAAACTAGCAAGGCAAGAACATTTGATCTTCAAGAGGTTGTTTTTGCATCTAATCTAAGAGATCATCAAGAAAACACATCTAATCTAATCTAATATACTAAACTCAAGAGGTAGCAAGAGAAAGCTTAGAGGTAACCGATCTAGAGAGTCTAGATCATGCTTATGTTGTAGCTCCCAACAAGATAGATGAAGATAGAAAAGCGAATCTCATAAAAAGCATCTTTAAACCGTGGCCTCCGATCCGATTCCGAAGACGCCCGCCTTTTGGAGCCACCGTCCTGTCACAACGCACTCCTATTCGTGCGGGTTTGCCTAGGGCGAGTTCGAGAAGAACAAGTTGAAAACACTTGGTCGGTCCGGTATGCACCTCTAGCCACCGCGGCTACAAGAGCACCCTATGCAATCTATCTTAAGTATAGATTGAGGAAGAAGGAAAACCAAGGGAGAACAAAATCATCGAGAAGGCACTTGATCGCTAGAAATTGGATTCACTTAAAGACTTCACCATGAATGAATACATGAACAAGATCACCACCGGGATCCTACCTCGATCTTGATCCTTGCTCTGGAGCTCCGACGTGGTCTTCCATGCAAGGTTCCCACGTCGTCTAGGGAAACCCAAGACAACTAGCACGACCCTCTTCTCCGAGATGGTGTCCCTCTAGCTTCTCTGCCCCTCGACACCGGATGACGAATGAATTGATGCGTGGTTCTTGGCAGGGGGGCTATAAATAGCCCGAGGATCAGGTAGGTCAAAGGGGGCGCCGAACCGGGCCCGGAATGGGCTGGGCCGGCCGGCCTGGGCCCATTTCGGCCCCGGCTTCCTCCCGGTCGCTTCTCGTGTCTTCTAGAACTTTCCACCTTCTGCATGTGGGCCCTTGGCGTCAGTTTCTCCGCGGTTTGGATAGGGCTCCTTGTCTCGCAAGCTTCATCATTTTCTGTCCAGGTCCTCGGAGTTTTTTGTCTTCACTGTTCAGTCCTTGGGCCACTTGGAGTCATGTTCACTTCGTGTCTTGACTTGTGCCGGGCTTCATGATCTTCTCACAAAGTGTTTGATGAACTTTCCCGGGAAGTCTCCCTTTTAGCGTTAAAACCCTGCGTAAACAATAAACTCCAAAAACCACATGCGAATGCGAACTTGATATATCACGAGGGTTAGGATAGTTAGTTTGGATATTAAATCAATGCCAACACCGAATGTAAACTCATGGCTAGGTTGACGGAAATTCACCGTCAATAGTTGTGGGATGGCAGCCAACTCTTGGAACCCTAGCTCATTTGCTTTGTTATTTTCCCTTCCTATTTTCCTTAGGATTTTCTATAGGATTAGCTTGAGACCTTTATGGTGAGATTTTTAGAGAGGGATGGACGATCGGGAGGCAAGATAGACCTTGTATGAATCTTTCTTGGTATGTATAGAAGATTCTGCGTGATTCCTCAAGGCCTTTTGTTGTCTCTCCAGTTTTCCCTTTTTGGTGATTTTCAAAGCCTTTTCTTGGGAATTTCATGGTCAAGTTTTGGAGGCGTTTTCTTGCGGGTTCTTGTTAGGTGTCATGTATGAGGACCTTGTGCCTCTTTGCTGGGTGATCTTGCCCCAGCAATCCCCCCAAAACAGCTTCGATTTGGTGGTTTTTCGAGTTCCTCAAGTTCATGACCTAGACAACCAAGATTCATAGGGGGGAGGAGGTAAGCCAGCTATCCCCGAAGTTTTGCTGCAATCCGTGGGGTGAATCGGGAGATCGGGCAATGGGAAGTTGAGGGTTGACCCGCTGCTAGATTTTCTGGGTGGGGCGGTCTAACCGCCATCGGGGGCAGCCTAACCACCCTGGGTCTTCCAGGTCGAAGTTTTGGTTTTGCTGGATTTTCCTCTTTGAGTTTGTTCGGCTTGATCAGAGGAGCGTTCTGGTGAAATCTTGGTTAGTTTTGAGCCTGTTTGCAGGGTATTCCGTGCAGGAGTCTCACAGGAGGTTAAACCACCCCTGGTAGGAGGTTTAACCACCGTTCAGTGAAGTTCTTATTTTCGCTAAGATTTTTTGGTAGCGAGCTTGGCCTTGACTAGAGGATCTTGTGGCCAAAACCGTGGAGAATTTTGGAGCTCGGGAGAGTGCATTTCGGTGGTTTTCTGGTTGCCAGGCAGAGGCGGTCTGACCGCCCCCTCCATGCGGCCTGACCACCCCTACCTGGGCAGATAAGTTTCGTGTTGTTTCCGTTGCGGTGTGTGTGTAGAAGCCTTGGTTGAAAGTGTTGTTTGTTCCTAAGACCAGTAGCACTTCAGTGGCTGCGTGGTCTTGGCAAACGGAAGGTAGTGTGCGAAGCGTGTGATTTTTGGTACCCGACCGAGTTCATATTATTGGAGAAGACATCTCCCTCGAGAAGAATTTTTATCGGCTTCCATTCACTCCCCTCTCTCTGGTCACCTGTTCGGTCCTTCAAGTGGTATCAGAGCTGGTTACGGGTCTTTTGGGACTCTAACCAGTCTAAGATCCAAAGATGGCGTACCAGGAACGAGGATCGGGTCCTCCGCACTTCAATGGTAAGAACTACCAGATGTGGCAGAGGCGGATGTCCGCTTTCCTTCATGGCAAGGGTTAGATCTTTTGGGATGTTACGGAGAACACAACTTATGTTCATCTGATTAACTTCCTTGCTCCAGGATCAAGGGATATGCACGACGCCAACAACAAGGCGGTCGACTACTTGTTTTGCGCTCTTTGTCAATCCGAATTCTCGATCGGGTTCAGGTAGAGGATTTGGCTTGCAAGATTTGGGAAAAGCTTAAGGTGGCTCACGCTGGGAATAGTCAGGTTCAGGCTCGGTTGTTTGCGACTTACCAGAGAGAGTACAAGAACTTCACTCATCTCCCCGGTGAGTCCATAGACACGATGTTCCAGTGGTTCATGGTGATTGTGAACAATATGAGGGCCAATGTGACCGTGCTCCCGTACGATGATCATGACAGAGCTGTGAAGCTCTTGCACTTGCTGGATCGTACCATTTGGGGTGGAAATGTTGAGGCCATCTTAGAGTCGAGCACATATGAGACCCTGATGGTAGATGAGCTGTTCTCTAAGCTCAAGTAGGCTGAGGTGGATCGTGAGGTGACTGCCAAGATTGAGGGCCCGGCTGACTCGCATAGTCTCGCTCTCGTCAGAGGCTCAGGTGCTAGGTCTAACGCTAACCCATCCTCCAGGATGTACTCTTTGTCTTCTTTGTTGTCTTTGCCAGGTGAGGAGTTCGACGTGTGAAGGACCGAACTGGCGACCAGAGAGGGGGGAGTGAATGGGAGCCGATAAAAATTCTTCTTGAAGGAGATGGGAACTCCAACAAGATGAACACGGCTTCCAAAACACGTCTCCGACTCAACTACCCAAGTTGGCCAAGACCACGCAGCCACTGGAGTGCTACTGGTCTTAGGAACCAACACCCACCAAAGCCTACCCGAGAAAGCAGTGGAAAAACCAACTCGAGCAGCTACTGGACCGCACCGATCAGACCGGTCGCACACACCGGTCAGACCGGTCTCTGCTGGAGTACCCTGACAGAACCTGAGATCTTCCACAGAAGGCTCCTACACCGGTCAGGCCGGTGTAGCACGCCGGTCAGACCGGTCTAAGCCAGGAAGCCCCAAATCCCCAAACCTGACCTTCCGAACTCCAAACCGAGCCAAACTCGAAACAGCAGCCACACAAGACAACATGGAACTCACCGACACGTTCACCCGAGCAAAGATCCAACTGGGGTCGACACTGGTCAGACTGGTGAGAGGTACCGGTCCGACCGGTGAGCCCTGGGCTCTCGGGATGAACAACAACTCGCGGGTCAACTCCCCCAAATCCAACTCCCGATCTCCCGAATCGTTCCACAGATTTGCACAAGACTTTGGGGATAGTAGGAACACCTCATGGGCACTCCATAGCCAAGATTTGGTCCACCAAGACTTGTTAAATCGAGAGGAATCGAAGAAATCCCAAAATCGAGCCCCTTTGCTCACGGATTTGGGAGGGAAATCAAAGGGAAAAGAACCACGAGGGGTTCAAGCATACATCCCCCACCAAATCCCAAAGAGAAAGGCCTCGAATCCGCCACAAGAAAATCGCCAAGAAAAGGCTCCGAAAATCACCAAAAAGGAAAAACGGAGAGACACAACCAAGTCTTGAGGAACCACGCCGAATCATCTATACATACCATGAAGGTTCATACAAGGTCTAGCTTGCCACCCGATCATCCTTCCCTCTCACAAGATCTCACCATGAAGCTCTCAAGCTAGTCCTAGAAATTCCCCAGGAAAAAGGAAGAGGAAAATAGCAAAACAAAATGAGCTAGGGTTCCAAGAGATAGCTGCCATCCTCTCACCACTTCGGTTATATGGAGGCAACCGAAAGACGAAACTACCCCTAAGGCCTAACACTAGGATACACGCCCCCGAAGGGCACTTTGGGAAACTTTGTCGTCGCACCATCGGACGGATGCCCAGCGACAGCAAGCTTGCTTAGCCTCGACGCAAGCCTTGCCATCCCGACGCGTGTCCTCCGCTTTGAAGTCTCCGAACTGCGTCGTCGCACAACGGTCATACCAGTGCTCGTCACCGGTCAGACCGGTACCCACGGGTCAGACCCACCGGTCAGACCGGTCCGATGCTGCTGCACCTCCGTCTTCGGTCTTCAGTCTTGGCTTTGTGGATCAACCAAGGAACCCAGTGGTTTTCTGGTGAACCACCGGAAACCCCGCGAACTCGGTGTAGCCTCCGCCAATCGCCACTCATGACTCGGCTCCCACGTAGTCCTGGCTCGACCTTGGTTTTGAGGCTCAACCAAGAAACTGTCCACCGACTTCATCTTGTTGTTCTTGCCACCATGCAGCCCACACTTGACCCCGCTGGTCACCGGGTCCTTCGAACCAAGCCTACTTGTCTTCTCCACACCTGGAGACCTCACTGGCAACGACCTTTCGTGCTTGTTCTTCACCTGCACCAACACCAGTCAAGCCGCAACCTGCACCTGCAATACTTAGCCAAGAATCAGTCCACACCACGTTGTCAATCACTCATCACACCAGGAAGCGACCATCCACCGGTCCTCGAACCACACATGGCTCTCAACGTGCTTGGAGAGGACGAGCTGGCGCTACTGACCAGGAGGTTCGAGAGGATGCACGAGAACCAGGTGAACTCAAGGAGGAACTCACGGACATGCTTTTGGTGCGGCAAGCAAGGACACTTCGTCGCTGACTGTCCGGAGGAGATGGAGGCCAAGGACAACTACAAGCACCGGCCGATGTCGAAGAACAAGCACCGGTCGAGGCGCGATCACAAGCACAAGCACAAGAACAAGGACGAGCGAAGATCGAGGAGGAAGGACGGCCACGGCAAGAAGGCCCGAGCGATGGTCGGTGCGAGCAATGTCGACTCCAGCTCTTCCTACTCCACCTCGAGGTCCAGTAGTAGTGAAGATGAAGGTGATCAGCGCAAGAACAAGAAGGGGTCCAAGAACCGGAGTGGGTTGAGCTGCTTCACGCGAGATGGCTTCTGCAGCATGGCACACAGCTCCGACAGCAAGAAGAGCCAGAAGGACGACTCAGACTCTGACTCCGGGGATGAGGTATGTGATGAACTCTCCTTCTTGTGCCAGGAAAATGAGGAGCTGGGGAAGTTGCTTGATAATCATGATGACATGCTTAGAGAGGCTAAGAAAATGAGGAAAGAGATTAGGGCCTCACTTGATGATGCTAGGAATAGGGTGGTTGAACTAGAAACACAGAACCTTGATGCTAAGCTTGAGATAGATTCGCTTAAGGCTTCACGTGTTGTTTCTGATGAGGTTGATTGTGGTGATTGCTCTATTTTCCTAGCTGATTTAACTGCTCTTAAGGAAAAGCATGCCTCCAAGTGTGAGGAACTAGATGTGCTTAGGGTTGAGTTGGCTGAGCTGCAGTCTATACCTACTTTGCTAGGTGGTTGCACTTCTTGTCCTATTTTGCATGGAAAGCTTGCTTAGTCTCGTTCTTGCATTGTTTCGCTTGAGGCTGAATTGAAAGCTCCTATTCCTACTTCATGCTCTACTTGTGAATTACATGCTGTAAGGAATTTGGAGCTTGCACACTATGTTGATCGCTTGCAGGATGAGAATGATGAGTTGAGAAAGTGTTTGAGTTGGTTGTCGGGTCAGGAGCCTCGGCTTGGTATCATGATTGCCGCCTTTAAGTGCTATGATGGTCAAGCACTTGGGGCTGGCAAGATTGGAGAGAGCAGTGGTGAGAGAGATGAAAAAGTTGGAGAGATTCCTATCCCACCACAAACAACACCCAAGAACAAGTTTGATCCTAAGCCTAACCATCTCGGAAACAAACTTGACACAACCCCAAATCCTCCAGTGTTTCCTCCCCAAATAAACAACTTCCAAAAACTGGTGAGATTTTGTGAGTCCTAAGGGAGATGTGGTTGGAGCGAAGAAGGGAGAGAAACCTAGAGAGAAGCTGTGTGAGGAACCACAACCAAAGCCCAAGCCAAAACCAATCCATTTCCATTGTGAGTATTGTGGGAGAGATGGTCACAAGGATGAGTTTTATTTCAAGAGGAAGCGAGAGGAGAGAATGGCTAAGGAGTGGGCTAACAAGGACATGTACCACCCATCTCATGGTGTGCCTGAGCCTCGTGTGCCACTGCCCAGGGCAAAGGCTGTTGTGAGAAGCATTCTGGCATGGGGAGACAGAAGATCCCGTAGCCGAGGTAGTAGTCTGGAGAGGGCGGTCAGACCGGCCCTGCCAAGGGGGGGGGGGCGGTCAGACTGGCCTGGCTAGGCGGTCAGACCGGCCCTCCCCAGATTTCTTGAAGAAGACAAGTCTCGGACCCCTTAGGCAAGGGCAACGGCTCGACACATCCGAGACAAAACACGCTCAAGCAAAGAGCGCAAACCACCAAACCAAAGCTTGAAAACCACAAAGAGCTCCCACTGCTGAAGGACCGATAGGCGACCAGAGAGGGGGGGAGTGAATGGGAGTCGATAAAAATTCTTCTCCAAAGAGAGAACTCGCCTATGCCCCAAATTCACAACCGAGGATTCTCACAAGAGTTTGCCAAGGTCGCGTAGTCACAACGGACCTACCAACCCTAGGAACAAACCCCAACTCAAAGCAACACAGAAGCGCAACTCAAGAAGCAAAGGACTTAGGCAATCTGCACAGCCTGGGGTGGACTGTCCGCGTGGAGGGGGCGGACTATCCACGGGGGCCAGGCGGACCGTCCGCAACCACAGGGCGGACCGTCCGAAAATGCCACCCGAACTTCCAGTATTGCACCTCGAATAACGGACTGTCCGTGCCCTACCCGCGGACCGTCCGCGCGGAAAAGACCGACCGCACTCACCTCGCGGACCGTCCGGCAAACTTCGAGCAACCAAAAACAACAGACAAAACAGATCGAAAAGAAGCGACGCAAGAACTCGCGAAGAACATGACAAACACCTGGTCAGCCGGCTCCTCGCGGACCGTCCGCGAGCACCTGGCGGACTGTCCGCCACACGCGGACAGAGCAGCCCGAACTCGAAAACGCAAACACAACTTCACCTATCCCTCCATGGATCTCCCAAACGGCTTGAGCTCTTGAGGCAAGATTTGGGGGAGATGTGAAGCGTCCCTAGGAGATGCTATACCCCAAAACTTGAGACCTTAAATGAACTAAATCGCCGGGAATCGAATCGCAACCGAGCTCTACCAAAAAGCTAGGGTTCCAACCAAAATCCTTCAATCGGAGGCCAAATCCGGAGATTGGGGGGTCAAGATCAAGCACAAAGATGCACAAGACATCTATCCATGATCCCCTCCAACAAATCCGAACCCAAACACCTCAGATTCGAAGGAACAAGGCGCGCACGAAAATCCAACGAAAATAGCTCGAAAAAGACACGAAAATCACACGAGCTACAAGAAGGAAATCAACGCAACCATGAATGCTTCCATACACTCGGAGATCAGATTCTCTACAAAACCATGAAGACAATCTAAACCTATGGAGCAGGGAAATGAGAAGCAGTCTGGAAGGATGGTTTGCCCAGAAACCCTAGAGCTATATATATGAGTCCCTTTGGGTTGGGCAAATGACCAAGCTACCCCTAGCACTTAAACTTAGGATACAATCCCCTCAGGGGCAATATGGTCAAGTAGCACTCCTCTTCATCGCACGGCCACGCCTTTGCCGCAGTCCGCGTCCTCCCAACGCAAGCCCTGGATCCCGCCACGTGTCCGCCTGCATCAAAGCTTCTCGGCGCGCCCGGATCCCGTCTCCGCCCACCGAGCCTCCGGTCTTGGTTTTGTGGCTCAACCAAGTAACCCGGCGGTTTTGTGGTGAACCGCCGCAAACCCCGCGTGTAGACTCCGGTCGTGAGCCGCTACCCTGCACCGGCTCCAGTCGACGACTTCGTCTTGCTTTTCTTGCCACCATGCGGCCCGCACTTGACCCCGTCCGGCCACCGGGTCCATCAAGCTGAGCCTACTTGTCTCTCTACTCCTCGGAGGCCCCGCAAGGCTAAGACCTTTCGCGCCCGCTCTTCACCTGCACCAACACGAGTCAAGCCGCAACCTGCACCTGTAATACTCAGCCAAGAGTCAGTCCACACCACGTTGTCAATCACTCATCACACCAGGGAGCGACCATCCACCGGTCCTCAATCTCCCCCTTGATGAGTGCATTGACAACACACACATAGTAACCAATTCAGAGAAAAGAGAAAAAGAAAAGAAACGAATGAAAAACTCAAATAAGTGATCAAAAGCCAAAGCGAGATCACTTGAAAGAGAAAAGTCTTGGTCCCCTAAGGCAAGGGCAACGGCTCAACACAACCGAGACAAAATGCTCCAAAATTGCCGACTCCTCAAGGTGAGGCAAAAAAGGCTCGACACCATCGGCAAAAGAGCACAAATAAAATCAGGCGACAAAGAGCTCAAAAGGACATGAATGCAAGCTCCCCCTGAACAAATGCATTTCTCCCAATTTTCTCCCCTTTGATGCAAAAACTTTCTCCCCAAAGCAAGAATTGGGTACTATCTCTCCCCCTTGTCGGTAATGCATGAATCAAGTCTACAAATGCAAGCATGTGCTTCTCAAATAGACAAAGAGCACTACAGCATGCTAAAATAGAGACATAGACAAGCAAGATAGCCACAAACTTAGTACAAGCATCGCCAACAAGATAGATAGGGACATATAAGCATGTGACATAACCATGATAGAAATAAAGCATTTTTCACAAAAATTTCCCTCTCATGAGCGTAGGACCTAAACATGATCAAAATGAGCACAAACAACACATAACTCACAAACTTCATGCAAGGTCACAAAATCTCATCACAAGATCATCATAAACACCTACAAGCTATCTCATGTCATGTCAAAGCCACCGAGCCATGTGTCCACTTCTAACTATGAAACTTCTCAATGGTGAACATCATGCAACGGCTTAGCACCCAAGATAAGGAAATTTAAAGCATACATGACATGGAAGCATATTTTTCAAGCACAAGCATTTCATATACCAATTTCATGATTTACAAATTAAGCATGGTACATGAAGTGCCTTTGCGGCAAAAAGAAGCTTAGGCTTCTCCACAAGGTAGCTTGTAGGCTAAACATTCATGATGATAGATGGGTCTTTGACCCCAAATGAAAAGAACATGGTTCCAAGCACAAATTAAGCAAGCTATAGCCATAAGAGCACAATTCGAACATGAAAGGCATTCAACTCATAAGAGAGGATCATATATAGCATTTTTACAAAAGAAAGCCATTCACAAGCATATACATCCCAAAGCTATCAAGAGCATCGCTATCCATCATATGAGCATCACTAGCAAAGTCATAATCTCATATCCAGCACATCATGGTGATCCAAGTATATAGGAGAAGCACATCTCATGTGATACATATGCAGTCTATGATACAAAGATGCAAGCATGATATGATACATAAATGAAAATGCAACATGAGTATGTACATCAAACCCCCAACCAAAGCTCAAAAAGGAAAAATAACACCAAGCTCCCCTCGCAAACGGGCAAATGTAGCTTGGTCCAAAGGCTTGGTTAGGATATCGGCAAGCTGCTTTTCGGTTGGCACATGGATGAGGTCTATGTTTCCCTTCTCAATATTGTCTCTCAGGAAGTGGTACCTCACCTCTATATGTTTGGTTCTGGAGTGAAGCACGGGCTTTTTGACAATGCTAATGGCACTCGTGCTATCACATATGAGAGGTACATGGGAACACTCCTCCCCAAAGTCACTCAAAGTGTATGTGATCCAAAGCAACTATGAGCAACAACTAGCGGCAGCAACATACTAGGCTTCTGTGGTAGACTGAGCTACACTAGATTGTTTGCGACAAGACCAAGAAACAAGTGAAGATCCCAAAAACTGGCACGTCCCTGAAGTCGACTTCCTATCGACTCGACACCCCGCAAAGTCGGCATCCGAAAACCCAAGAAGGAAAGAGAAGAGGACACCGAGTACCAAAGACCGAGCTCAGGAGTGTATCGAAGATACCTGAAGATCCGCTTGACGGCCTACCGATGTGAAGTCCTCGGCGACGCCTGAAAACGAGCGCACAGACACACAGAAAACTGAATGTCCGGCCTCGTCACCGTCAAGTACAAGAGGGAGCCGATCATGCTCCGGTACTCCTAGTCCAAGGGCTCTCCGTCCTCGTCCGCATCCAACACTGTAGTCGTACTCATCGGTGTTGACAAAGGCTTCGAGTCGTCCATCTTGAACTTCTTGAGGATGTCCTTCGTGTACTAGGCTTGATGCACAAAGGTTCCCTCCTTCGCCTGCTTGATCTGAAGTCCGAGAAAGAACTGCAATTCTTCCATCATGGACATCTCGAATTCTTTGCTCATGTCCTCTGCAAACCTCGCAACCAAAGAGTGAGACGAGCCACCAAAGACAGTATCATCCACGTACACCTGAACAATTAGGATATCATCTCCCTGCCTGAGGAGAAAAAGAGGCTTATCAACCTTGCCCATCTCAAACCCCTTGCTGAACAAGAACCCCCTCAAACGGCCATACCAAGCACGGGGAGCTTGTTTCGGCCCATACAACGCCTTCCTCAGCCTATACACCCGGTGAGGAAACTCAGCACTTTCAAAGCCCGGTGGTTGCTTCACATAAACCTCTTCTTCTAAAAACCCATTCAAGAAGGCACTCTTCACATCCATTTGGTACAATTTGAACCCTTTAGCCACGGAGAAGGCTAGAAGGATCCTAATCGCCTCCAAATGGGCTACAGGAGCAAATCTCTCCTCATAGTCTATCCCCTCCTTCTGACTATACCCTTGAGCAACCAACCTCGATTTGTTTCTCACCACCTCACCATTCTCATCCTCTTTGTTCTTCCACACCCATTTTGTCCCGATAGGTTTGCAATGTGGTGGTGGCTCTACCAACTCCCAAACTTGGTTTCTCTCAAAGTTCTCTAACTCCTCATGCATTGCGTTCACCCAATTAGGATCAGAGAGGGCGTGTCCAATGTCTTTCGGCTCGAAGGTAGCAACAAAAGCCGAATGAGCAAAGTGAGAAATATTCCTGGACCTTGACCGTGTCGTACGTTCATTGATGTGGCCGATAATTCTTGTGGGAGGATGATCAACTTGAACGCGCCTCGGTGCCTCTCGCCTGGAGACAATCTCCCCCTCAGCTGCAGCTTCCACTTGATCTTGCTGGATCGTAGTCGGTGTAGGGGCTGGACCATCCTGCACCGTAGTCGTCGTAGTGGAAGTAGAGGGTACATGCTCGGTTGGAGCTTCACCATCATCACCATCATCCTCTCCAGCATCATCCTCCTCGTCCTCAAAGATATTCTTGCCAATCTCGTCGCCACCTGCACACTCAAAAACAGACGAACTGCATGGCTGGGTCTCATCGAAGGTAACCTCGCAAGTTTCCATGACTAGGTTAGTATCAAGGTTGAGCACACGGAATGCTCGAGAATGACTCGCATAACCCAAAAAGATCCCATCGGAAGACCTCGACTCAAACTTATCAAGCCTACCCTTCTTGAGAATAAAGCACCGACAACCAAAAGCCCTGAAATGGCTCACTCTAGGTGCTCGCCCGTGCATGAGCTCAAAGCACGTCTTGTTCAAGAAGGCCCGAAGAAAAATCCGGTTCCCAACATGGCACGTGGTATTCACCGCCTCAGCCAAATATCTCCTCGGAGTCCTATGCTCATCGAGCATCGTCTGAGCCATCTCACAAAGGGAACGATTTTTCCTCTCAACCACACCATTCTGACAAGCCACATAGGGAGAAGAGAATTGATGTTCGAGACCCAAATCACGACAAAAGGTTTCGAAACGAGAGTTTTTAAAGTTAGAGCCATTGTCGCTACGGATAGCTCGAATGGCATCTCCATTCCTCTCATTCTTCAACCTCAAGATTAGATCCCGCACAAAACCAAACGTCTCCCCGTTGTCAGCCAAAAAGAAGACCCAAGCATAGCGAGAATAGTCATCCACTATCACCAGGACATACCATTTCCTACTCGCCGAGCACACACGAGCTGGACCAACCAAGTCCGTATGGAACAGCTCGCATGGCCTCTCTGTCATAAGAGATGTCAGAGGCGGGTGAGAGGCGGCGACCATCTTACCATGCCTACACGGAGCACATACCAAATCCTTTTGGTATTTCAACTTCGGCAATCCTCAGACCAAACCTAGCCCACTCAAGCGTGATAACAAGTCAAAACTCAAGTGACCTAGTCTCCTATGCCATTTCCAAAGCTCCGCCGAAACACCAGCAACCAAACAACAAGAAGAGCCGACACACTGAGAAAAATCGGCTCTGAAAATCTGACCCTCGGGGATGATCGTGCACACAAGATCACCTTGAGAATCCAAAACACGAGAAGTGCCCGTTTTGAAACGGACCTCAAAACCCTCATCAAGAAGCTGGGAAATCGAAAGAAGATTGTACCCCAAAGACTTGACAAGAGAAACACGCCTAAGAGTCACAGACTCACTCACCTTCACCGTGCCCACTGAAAGCACTCTACCTTTCCCATTGTCCCCTAAAGTGATGTACTCTTTGGTCATCACCGGGGTGAGGCTGGAGAACCACCTTCGATCTCCGGTCATGTGTCGAGAGCAACCGGAGTCAATCAACCAAAAGCCCTCCAAGCCTCCGACCTGCAAATAAAAAATGAGAGCGAGAGTGAGCAAACGACTCAGCACTGGGGTTAGTACAAAATGAATCAAACCAGTGCCGTGCCATTTGCTCAAAAGTGGGGTTAGCAAAATCCATCCTATCTCTCCTAGGTGGAACACCCACACGTCCGCTTGGAGGACTACGCGTACCACGAGGTGGAGACCGTGGCCCGTAGCTCCTCTGGGACCTAAAACTGCGATCGTTCCCCCCATACTCGTATTGGCCACGAGCGAAGGAACGTCCAGCAAACTCACCACGCCCAAACCCAACATGCCTACCACCTTCTCTATGTGGTGGCTCACCTCGAGGCACAAACTTACGCCTCTCCCGAGGGTAAATGGTACGAACCACACCCTCACCCCTTGGCACCAACCAAGGCTCAGGCACACCACGAGAAGGGCGGTACCTTTCCTTGTTGGCCATCTCCCTAGCCAACCTCTCCTCACGCTTCCTCCTGAAGCAAAACTCTGCTAGGTGTCCATCCCTCCCACAATGCTCACAATGGAAGGGTTTTGGTTTTGGCTTTGGTTTTGGGCTCTCTTTGTTCTCTGGCTTCTCCTCACTCGGTTTCTCTCCCTTCTTCCCAAAGAACTCATTCCCCAAGTCACTCTTGAACTTGATGGGTTTCTGGAAGTTGTCTGTGTGTGGAGGAAACACGGGTGGAGCTGGGGTTGTGTCTAGTTGGTTCCTAAAAGGGTTTGGCTTAGGAGCATAGGCATTTTTGTGGTAGGTTTTTGGTGGTTCTGGGATATCTTCGATCTTCCCCTCATTCTCACCACTTCCCTCACCAACCTTATCCGCCTCAAGCGCTTGCCCATCATAGTGCTTGTATGCCTCAATCATCATCCTGAGCTGAGGCTCATGACCAGACAACCAACCCATCATCTTCCTCAACTCATCATTCTCATCCTGCAAACAATCAACATAGTGTGCAAGCTCCAAATTCTTTACAGCATTTACTTCACAAGTAGAGCATGATGTAGGAATAGGAGCTTTCAAAACAGCTTCTAGAGATCTAGCATAAGCAACAGATTCATCTAGTTTCTCATGCAAAACAGGACAAGAAGTGTAAGTACCAAGCAAGGAGGGCCTAGATTTCATCTCATCTAGCTCAACCCTAAGCACATCTAGTTCCTCGACCTTGGAGGCATACTTTTTCCTTAAGCACAGTCAAATCACCAAGGAAAACAGAACAATCAGTGCATTCAGCTTGATTGGTCACAATAGGAGCAGACTTAAGAGAATCTTATTGAGCCCTAGCATCAACAAGCAAAGACTCTAGCTCAACCACCTTCTCCTTAGCCTCTCCAAGCAAAGACCTATACTCCCTCTTCTCCTTGTTGGTCTTTCTAAGCACACCATCACGGTTGTCAAGCAATTCATTCAACCTAGCATTCTCCGCTACCAAGAAGGATGGATCATTGTTTACCTCATCCTCGGAGTCGGAGTCCGAGTCATCCTTGTTGCTCTTCTTGCTTGTGGAGCTATCTGCCATGCCGTAGAAGCCTTGGGCGGCGAAGCACAGACCGTTGATGTTCTTGCTTGACTGCTTGCCCTTGTGCTGGTTCTCATCTTCATCACTTGAGCTCGATGAAGAGTAGCAGGAGCTTGAGTCGATGTCGCTCACTCCGGCCACCATCGCTCGCTCCTTCTTCTTGTGACCACCACTCCTCCTTGGCCTCCGCTCGGACTTGTTCTTGCCCTTGTGGTCGTTCCTTGAGCGATGCTTGTGGTCGGTCCTCGGACAGTGCTTGTGCTCGGGCTTGACCTCCATGGCTTCCGGGCACTCAGCGATAAAGTGCCCGTGTTTCCCACACCGGTAGCACATGCCCGAGCTCATCCGAGCGTTCTTCCGGTTCGTGTACATGCACTCGAACCGCCTGCTCAACAACGCGAGATCCTCCTCGCCTAGCACGTCAAACTCCTCATCTGGCATGGACACAAGAGAACACAAAGAGAACTGTCTCGAAGACATGTTAGCGTTAGTCCTTGGTCCGGAAACGAGAGCCAGACTATGAGAGTCAGTCGGGTTCTCGATCCTTGCTCGCACCCCACGGTCCACCTCGGACGACTTGAGCTTGTAGAACAGGTCGTCCACCATGAGGGTCTCATAGTTCTCCGACTCAAGAATGGCCTCGACCTTCTCACTCCACACGGTACGATCTAGAGAGTGCAGGAGCTTCACAGCCCTATCATGATCATCATACGGGAGCACGACCACATTAGCCCTCAGGTTGTTCACAATCACGGTGAACCACTGGAACATGCTATCAATGGACTCACCGGGGAGATGAGTGAAGTTCTCGTACTCTCTCCGGTAGGTCGCAAACAACCGAGCCTGAACCTGAGCATTTCCAGCATGAGCATTCTTTAACTGAACCCAAATTCTACAAGCCAAGTCCTCTGTCTGAACCCAATCGAATTAGGATTGACACAGAGCACGAAACAAGTAGTCAACCGCCTTGTTGTTGGCGTCAAACATATCCCTCGATCCTGGAGCTAGGAAGTTCATCAGATGAACAAAAGCTGTGTTCACCGTGACATCCCAAAGGATCTGACCCTTGCCGCAGAGGAAAGCAGCCATCCGCCTCTGCCACATCTGGTAGTTCTTACCATCAAAGTGTGGAGGACCCGAACCCCGTTCCTGGTATGCCATCTTTGGATCTTAGACTGGTTAGAATCACGAAGATCCGTAACCGGCTCTGATACCAATTGAAGGACCGATTAGGCGACCAGAGAATGGGGGAGTGAATGGGAGCCGATAAAAATTCTTCTCCAAAGAGAGAACTCAGCCTATGCCCCAAAATCACAATCGAGGATTCTCACACGAGTTTGCCAAGGTCGCGTAGTCACAACGGACCTACTAACCCTAGGAACAAACCCCAACTCAAAGCAACATGGAAGCGCAACTCAAGAAGCAAAGGACTTAGGCAGTCTGCACAGCCTGGGGCGGACCGTCCGTGTGGAGGGGGCGGACTGTCCGCGGGGGCCAGGCGGACCGTCCGTAAGCACAGGGCGGACCGTCCGAAAATGCCACCCGAACTTCCAGTACCGCACCTCGAATAACGGACTGTCCGTGCCCTACCCGCGGACCGTTCGTGCCCTACCCGCGGACCGTCCGTGCCCTACCCGCGGACCGTCCGCGTGGAAAAGACCGTCCGCACTCACCTCGCGGACCGTCCGGCAAACTTCGAGCAACCAAAAACACCGGACAAAACTGATCGAAAAGAAGCGACGTAAGAACTCGCGAAGAACACGACGAACACCTGGTCAGCCGGCTCCTCGCAGACCGCCCGCGAGCACCTGGCGGACTGTCCGCCACATGCGGACAGAGCAGCCCAACCTCGAAAACGCAAACACGACTTCACCTATCCGTCCATGGATCTCCCAAACGGCTTGAGCTCTTGAGGCAAGATTTGGGGGAGATGTGAAGCGTCCCTAGAAGATCCTATACCCCAAAACTTGAGACCTCAAACGAACTAAATCGCCGGGAATCGAATCACAACCGAGCTCTACCAAAAAGCTAGGGTTCCAACCGAAATCCTTCAATCGGAGGCCAAAACTGGAGATTAGCGGGTCAAGATCAAGCACAAAGATGCACAAGACATCTTTCCATGATCCCCTCCAACAAATCCGAACCCAAACACCTCAGAATCGAAGGAACAAGGCGCGCACGAAAATCTAACGAAAATAGCTCGAAAACGACACGAAAATCACACGAGCTACAACAAGGAAATCAACGCAACCATGAATGCTTCCATACACTCGGAGATCAGATTCTCTACAAAACCATGAAGACAATCTAAACCTATGGAGCAGGGAAATGAGAAGCAGTCCGGAAGGATGGTTTGCCCAGAAACCCTAGAGCTATATATATGAGTCCCTCTGGGTTGGGCAAATGACCAAGCTACCCCTAGCACTTAAACTTAAGATACAATCCCCTCAGGGGCAATATGGTCAAGTAGCACTCCTCTTCATCGCACGGCCACGCCTTTGCCGCTGTCCGCGTCCTCCCGACGCAAGCCCTGCGATCCCGCCACGTGTCCGCCGGCATCGAAGCTTCTCGGCGCCTGGATCCCGTCTCCGCCCGCCGAGCCTCCGGTCTTGGTTTTGTGGCTCCACCAAGTAACCCGGCGGTTTTGTTGTGAACCGCCGCAAACCCCGCGTGCAGACTCCGGTCGTGAGCCGCTACCCTGCACCGGCTCTAGTCGACGACTTCGTCTTGCTTTTCTTGCCACCATGTGGCCCGCACTTGACCCCGTCCGGCCACCGGGTCCATCGAGCCGAGCCTACTTGTCTCTCCACTCCTCGGAGGCCCCACAAGGCTAAGACCTTTCGCGCCCGCTCTTCACCTGCACCAACACGAGTCAAGCCGCAACTTGCACCTGCAATACTCAGCCAAGAGTCAGTCCAGACCACGTTGTCAATCACTCATCACACCAGGGAGCGACCATCCACCGGTCCTCGGACGCTCCGGTCCTCAGCTGCACACATGCAAGCTCCCCCTGAACCAATGCAACTCCCCCTGAACCAATGCAACTCCCCCTGGACGAATGCATGCAACCTACATCGCAAAATAGAGCAGCTGCTTTAGCCTTGCTCTGACCGGTCAGACCGATCGTCTGCACCGGTTAGACCGGTGCGCTAGATCGCCCAGCACCTGACACTCACACCGGTCAGACCGGTGCATTCCACCGGTCATGCCGATGACCACCTAGGAAAAACTGGGAACTGCACGAGCTCAAAACTAGCTCGAAACCACTTGGAAACCTTCTAAAGGCATGCAACAAGCAAAAACAAGCTCAGACTTCTCCCCCTTGTTGACAATGCATGAATCAAGCCAAAAATGCAAAAAATGCAACCTAGAGCTTCTCAAATAGACAAAATTCAACATAGCATGCTACACACATCCAAATGAGCAAGTTAGATACTCTATAGCTTCGTATGGACAAAAACTACGAGATCACCAAGTTTCACAACCATTGAGAGAAGCTAAGATAGAAATGACTATTTTTGCAAAAAAATTCCCTCTCATGAGCAAAGTCCTAAACATGAGCAAGACATGTCAAAATGGCAAAGCCACACAAACTTCATGCTAGGACAACCATTCTCAGTATACGACCATCATAAACACCCACAAGCACCTCATGTCATGTCAAAGCCACCGAGCCATGTGCTTACTTCTAAATATGAGACTTCTCATTGGTAAGTAACATGCAACGGTTTAGCACCCAAAAGCAAGTAAATTAAGCACAAATGACATAGGAGCACATTTTCCGAGCAATTTATATTTCATTTTCATATTTGTATTTGGTACATGAAATGTCTTTGCGACAAAAAGGAACTTATGCCCCTCCACAAGATAAAGCATGGGGGCTAAACATTCATGATGGCAAATGAGCCTTTGGCCCCATATGATCAAAATAAGCTATCCAACCACAAATTAAGCATAGCCAAGCCAAAACAACATGTCAAGATCATATAAAGGCATTTACTCACAAGAGAGCATACATGTGACATTTTTGAAAAACATAGCCATCAACCATGGATATAAATCAAGATCATCAAGAGCTAAGCCAAACTAACCATAGCTTACCAAACTAGCTCACAAGAACATATATATCATACCATAGTGAACAATGTATATAGGAGAAGCTTTTCCTACAAAATGCATATGATACAAAATGCATGTAACCTATCATACAAAGATGACTATACATCATGATACAAATGCAATGCAAAATGCAAGAATGCACAAAGGAAAGCTATACATATGCTACAAAGGAGCTCCCACACACCCAACTCAAGAAATCAAACAAACACCAAGCTCCCCCCGCAAACGAGTGAAAGTTGCTTGATCTAGGGGTTTGGTGAAAATATCAGCTAGCTGGTCATGTGTGGGTACATGGATCAAAGCGATTTTCGCTTTCTCTATGTTGTCTCTCAGGAAATGATACCTCACTTCTATGTGTTTGGTTTTGGAATGGAGCACTGGGTTCTTTGCTACACTAATGGCACTCGTGCTGTCACATTGAAGTGGAACATGGGTATACTCCTCACCAAAGTCACTCATGGTGTATGTGATCCAAAGGAGCTGAGAGCAACAACTAGCTGCGGCCACATACTCTGCCTCTGTAGTGGATTGAGCAACACTCGATTGTTTGCGGGAAGACCAAGACACCAAAGAAGAACCCAAGAACTGGCAAGTCCCAGAAGTGGACTTCCTATCCAACTGACACCCGGCAAAATCCGCGTCTGAAAAACCGTGAAGCTCCAAAGAAGAGGACGCAGAGTACCAAAGGCTGAAAAATGGCAAAGCCACACAAACTTCATGCTAGGACAATCATTCTAAGCATAAGACCATCATAAACACCCACAAGCATCTCATGTCATGTCAAAGCTTACCGAGCCATGTGCTTACTTCTATGTATGAGACTTCTCATTGGTAAGCAACATGCAACGGTTTAGCACCCAAAAGCAAGTAAATTAAGCACATATGACATGGGAGCACATTTTCCAAGCAATTTACATTTCATTTTCATATTTGTATTTGGTACATGAAATGTCTTTGCGACAAAAAGGAACTTATGCCCCTCCACAAGATAAAGCATGGGGGCTAAACACTCATGATGGCAAATGAGCCTTTGGCCCCATATGATCAAAATAAGCTATCCAACCACAAATTAAGCATAGCCAAGCCACTAAAACATGTCAAGATCATATAAAGGAATTTACTCACAAGAGAGCATCCATGACATTTTTCAAAAACATAGCCATCAACCATGGATATAAATCAAGATCATCAAGAGCTAAGCCAAACTGACCATAGCTTATAAACTAGCTCACAAGAACATATATATCATACCATGGTGAACAATGTATATAGGAGATGCTTTTCCTACACAATGCATATGATACAAAATGCATGCAACCTAAGATACAAAGATGCTGTTGGCACTTCTTACGTCGTTACTAGATTTGCAACGGCACCAGAAAGCCTGTTGGTGTACTATACGATCACAGATAGATCCGCAAGCGCACAGATACCGCTGTAGCTTTCACCCGGGAGTATTCCAAGGTATCGATTTCCACGGGGAACGAGAAGTGTTGTGAACCTGAACTAATTCGTCTGGGGGATATGGTGACAAAGGATAGAAAGGCAAGGGTAGATTTCGGGTAGAGAGGGGATAGCTGATGAAGTTTGGGACTCGTGAGAGTCACGGATAGAATCAAGGCAAAACTTGTCGCTCGTCGGGGCCAGAGGGAAAAGAGCCACGGAAAGGGATGAGAAGGGGGCTCTGATGTCGTAACTCCTACCTGCCGGAACTAACGTGGTGGACTACAAAGCCCGTCCGGAGCTGTCACCTCCCTAGGGTACCACAACTATTCCGTTGAACCGGGAAGCATTCCAAGGTACTGGAAAGCCTAGACACCACGTCTACACTAACCAAGCACTACTTTACTCGGATCCAAAGCAAAGGAATTACAACAAGTAGAAACTACTAAATGCAATCGAAGAACCTAAGAGCGAACGATGAAATGACTTGGGACTTAGTTACTCACGAATCTGAACTTACAAAGTATCTCGGGTGTGGACGACCGAAGTTGTACCGCACCCGCCGAGGTACAAGAAGAAGACCGACACTCCGACTTCTACTCCAACACTCAACTCTCTCTCCCTACTCTCTGAATACTAACTTGTGTAGGGCTCCGCCACTTGCTTCTAATCACTTGTACACTCTTTTACGAGGTGCCAGGCTCTATATATAGCCCCAATGGGTCGGTGGCTGCAGGAGGGGGTACTTGTAGGCGAGAGGGAGCTGCAGTGCCCTGTGATTTCCACCGCCTTCGATCGTGCGTCCGTGATTTGGCCCCTGAGGCGGTTAGAAGGCGGTTGTGGGTCGGTTTGCTGAGTGAAGGAGGTGCGGTCGGACCTCTTGGTGCGGCCGGCCCTGGGCCCCTTTGTCATTCACTCCGGATCATGCTCTAGTGGGTAGATGAAGTCTTGGACGCTGTCCCACGTCGGTTGTTCACTGGCTTGTGGGTCCATGGATCCAAGTGAGGCTAATCTCAACCTCTGGATCAAACCGACCTTGTTCCTTCGATCAGGATCATTCGTAGCTGTGTTCCCTTGAGTGACCGAGGCTTGGTGGCACGTTTGGGCGAGTTGGGCAGGTGCGGCCAGCCCTCGAGGTTCGGCCGGCCCTGGTGGTGTGGCCGGCCCTGCCTCCTGGCCCCTGTGTAGCTCGCCTGTGGTGTGTTTGCTTGATCCAACACGATCGTGATGAGTTTGGTCTTTTGGGAGCCGGTGCACAGGACTTCACTCGGTGTGAACCTGCATAGTGGTGCAAGGTAGGGCCGGCCGTACCACTAGGTGCGGCCGTGCCTACCTTATGTGGCTCAGTGCTCCGGAATTGCTCCATAATCTTGAACCTGCAGATAAAATCTCAACACAACTCATGGAACTTCGTTAGCACCTAAAACATGCATGAAATTGGTGTCTGGCCCATGGACTTGGTCCCCTTGGATATTATGCTAGGTGTAGAGGCATTTGGCAAAGTTTGGTGGTGATCGGAGGAGGTTGATAGGGCCGGACGAACCTACTAGGTTCGGCCGCACCTACCCCCCGACATGCCTCGTGTCACAATCTTCCGTGAGGCATAATTTCTGCATCCGGACTCCGAATTGGGTGAACCAAAACTCCATTTCGATCATCTCGACGAGAAATTTGCAATGGTGCTATCAAACTAAGCATTTGAGGTTGTTTGTCAAGATGCTTTATTTGTGCTATAATGTCTCATTTTGACCTGCATCCAAATATTCACCAAAGCTCGTGGAATCCGTTAGTTTATAACCCTACAACTATGATGCAAGATTTGATGGAGTGAATTTTGTTCAAAGTTGAGGGTCGAAAATAGGGACTTAACGACCGTCAACACACCCCCACACTTGGCCCTTTGCTTGTCCTCGAGTAAAGGTTAAGGACTAAGGTGAAAACAAAAATTCCTATGGTATGAAGCGAGCATAAGAGATATTCCGAATCATACCTTGCACTTGTGAACTTTGAAGTGTCTATCATGCCATCTTGGGTAGTTGAGGAATGGAATGATCTTGAATCAAATCACTTCTACTCCTCATGTCAAGTAGCTTGGGATTTTTTTCAATAAGTTTTCAAAATAAACCTTGCTTGGCACCTCATTTGATTCTCTCAAATCGCTCAATGTGTATAGTCCTCACCAAGGCATTAGATTGCCTTTCTTCAACCTACTTCTAATGGTGGCTATATATGGAGCTCAAGGTAGGGTATAAAGATGAGGCATACTTGCATCACATGTATTGCAAAGTCAAAAACCGGATCCAAGGAGAAAATCAAATCATACAATCAGATCAAGATGTGCATGTTTAGGGATATGATGGATATGGTAAGGTGGATACTAGGCCCAGACTGGGTGCTAGATATTACCATATGTATAATGAATCTTGTGATGATGGTAAGTTGTACACTAGGCCCGGAATGGGTGCTAGTTAGTACCATCTGATTTGTTGTAACTCCATTTTGCATGATCCTCTCTCTCTCTATTTTAACTCTTTTGTGGACATGGATATCTTTTCTTTTTCTTCTTTTTTTTTCTTGGACCTTCATGTGTCCAACTTTTTTTTTCTATAGCCATGTCTCTTTTGTAATATTAACTTGGAGAGAGAGAGAGAGAGAGAGAGAGAGAGATCAACACATAGTGTGGAGCTTTATTTTGTGGAATAGATAGATGGTACAATGCTAGCTCTCAACTGAGCATAGCAATGAGGATGTTGGTGTGTACGTGTATCTTGATCATGAAAGCATGAAAAGAATACTCACAAGGGTCAGAACAATTTGACAAAGCTCAATGTAATGACAAGTAGCATATGTGTATGAGGTTTTCAAGATGTCTCATCATATGGCTCTGGTAGGACTTGGCATATCAAAGAGGAGCTTCGCAAAGGGTTTTCAAAATTTTCAAATAAATTTCCCAAGCACCCAAACATTTGGAGCAAAGATCATTCCATCGGACCATATCTCAAACATCAACTACTTAGATGGGCATGGTTTCCTAAAGATATGATGTTCACAAGCATCAAGATAATAAGTACGGAATAAAACTTATGCAAGCCAACCATAGGAAACATGTCGAGCATTGGGTGCATGAGGATTCAATTGAGTTCGATTTATATGATCGGATTTAAAGCTCATTTAAACTCATGATTTCCAAAAGTAGAGAGGTAGGGGTGCACATACCATCGCTCTTGGAGAAAGTGGGGACTGAGGTAGACAAATGGTGATTCGGCCAAACCACAGGGGCGGCCGACTTGCTCTAGTGCACTTACCTCATCCCTCGTCGATTAGCGTAGTCGGTGTTGTGCGGCACCATGGTGGGAGATCTCTACTTTGTGTTTCGATGAGCCTGAGAAATCTCCCCCACACTTGCTCTTGTACCTGGTGTTATTATTCAAAGAAAAAGATGGAAACAAAAAGGGAGGCTCTGCTAGCTGAAGAGCTAGGAAGCCTTTATTCAAATTCAAATATTTTTGTGTTTTTTTAAGAGAGCAAGATGCAAGAACCAACACCATCTTCAAATCAAAAATAAGATTTAGTATGAGAGAAACTTACTTGGGATACTCACATATATATCTCCCCCACACTTGGAGTTTGCATTGCTAGGCAACACAACTCAAGTGTGCGGAGTTCAAGCTTCCTTCGTAATACTTTCTCTCTCTGAATTACCTTGGTGTTGTAGTTGGTGTAGCTCTCATGTTTTTAGGCATTGCCTATCCATCGGTCCTTTCAATCTCCACCTGAAACGTTAGCGACCAAAAATACTCGAAGGACGACTAATCCTAAAGAGATGCTCTTGCTTTTATTTGAAAAGGAAATCTAAATGATTATTCGGGCTATCTCCCGATAGTGCTTTGTTTTGGGTCATAAGCTCGACCACTGGAGATCTTCATCTTGCAGCCAATCGAGATGATGAAACCATCATAGCTCTAGCTGCAAGGTTAGTACCAAAAATGACCACGAAATTTGCAATGTTTATGGTAAACTAAAGCATCTACAACCTTCCTTTCAAAGTTAGCATGCACAAGGAAAATGAGGAGGTTGTAGGTTTCGTAAAGGTCATAGGAAAGGGGGCTTGATAACTTTGGAAACTTTTGATGTGAGCATGGGATTTGTGATCCTTCTAGTATAAAACTTTCATGCTCGAGTTTGTTTTCTGAATCCAAATTCAATGCCTCAAGAATGTCCATAGACCACACATGTTCTTTCTTAACCTATGGTCTATGACATTGGAGATGTGTATCTCGAACTTCAAGATGATATGGCTGCTTTTCATGGTCGAGTACACTACTCAGTACCCCTTCAATGGGTCTTCCGATGAGAATGAAGGGTGGATCTCCTTTTGGGATGTCAAAGATATGATAATCTAGGAAGATCCCATACTCTCCAATCTTTGTTTGGACGACTCTAAGGATTCCCTCCATCTCTATGGTTTGACCCGAAATCCATTGGAGACGCTTCTGAGAGAAAGAGAGGGGTTCATCGGGAAAGGCCTCTAATACTAAGGATTTAGGAATGATATTGATATCGACCCTAGGGTCATAGAACACATCCTAGTAGGAAAGGTTTCCTACTTGGCATGAGAGTGACTTTAGCTCGGGATATAGCTGGATTACTTGATCCATGCCTTCTGCTTCTCTCAACCACTCCCGGCTACTGATTGCGGAGACATGTTCCAACCTTTCTCTCCGTCTTTTCTCTTCCTCTGGGTTGGGTAAGTGGACTTCTTCTCCCTCGTGTGTTGAGTCTCTTTCCCTTCTCGGGAAGGATTTCTCCGTCCAATGTTTATCAAATAACTCATCATAGTATTCATAGACAAAGTCACACGAGGGGTGATCGAACTCTCGATAATGTTGGAATGGTTCCCCTGTGAACCAAGTTTTGGTAAGAGGAGGATGGGTGTCTGTGGATATGAATTTTTCTAGGATAGGCTCCTCCTCTATGAATTCCGATTCAGAGAGTGAATCGGAGTATGTTGATTCCTCGTCGAAGTCATACGAGTAATCAACTGGGTACACACAGGGATAGAGGAGTGGATCTTCATGCCAAAATGTGCTAGTGGGTTTCTCCTCTATGGGTTTTGGTTCCGAGAGAGTGTTTGGCATGTGCTCCTCCTGAGTGATCTCTTCCTCATCCAGGAATTCATCATAAACTCCCGTGTAAGGGGTATTTTGAAGGATTTTTGTTAAAATGTCCTTACACTCAGACAAGGTGAGATGAGTGAAAGATCATTCGGAAGAGGAGTCTAAGAAAATTGCTGACTCTGGTCCAAGACCATCGCGAAAGTGTTGCAAAAGAGCGGGCTCTGCGATACCAAGGTCTGGACCAGAATCTACGATTTTTATAAATCTTGCCCATGCGGCTCCTAGAGATTCGGTCTTCCGTTGCTCAAAACAGATGACCTCTCGTCGGAGTTTCACTACTTGGGGAGTTGGGAAGAATGTTAGGCAAAAAGCCTTTCGTAAACTTTCCCAGTCCCCCTCCATACTTCTCACACTAAGCGAATACCATTGTTTTGCTCTCCCTGTTAATGAAAACGGAAAGAGTTTCCATTTCAAGGTATCTTGACTCATTCCTGCGATCACAAGACACAAACAAAGTTGTTCGAACTCGCGCAGGTGGGAATAAGGACTTTCATCCTTATCTCCGGAGAAGCTTTGCTCTCGGACCATAGCTATGAAGCCGGGACATAGCTCATAGCTAGATGTTTCAATGGAATGTGATGAAGGTGGAGGCTCCAAATGATCACCCTTTGGAGCGGCAAAATCGAAAAGGGTTGGATTGGAATCCATGTGATAAATGGGGTGATACACGGACGAACTAGGTTCGGGATCAGAACAGCTACCGTTCCCCGGCAACGGCGCCAGAAAGCTTGTTGGCACTTCTTACGTTGTTACTAGATTTGCAACAACGCCAGAAAGCCTGTTGGTATAATATACGATCACAGATAGATCCGCAAGCGCACGGATACCGCTGTAGCTTTCACCCGGGAGTATTCCAAGGTATCGATTTCCACGGGGAACGAGAAGTGTTGTGAACCCGAACTAATTCGTCCGGGGGATATGGTGACGAAGGATAGAAAGGCAAGGGTAGACTTCGGGTAGAGAGGGGATAGCTGATGAAGTTTGGGACTCGTGAGAGTCACGGATAGAATTAAGGCAAAACTTGTCGCTCGTCGGGGCCAGAGGGAAAAGAGCCACGGAAAGGGATGAGAAGGGGGCTCTGATGTCGTAACTCCTACATGCCGGAACTAACGTGGTGGACTACAAAGCCCGTCCGGAGCTGTCACCTCCCTAGGGTACCACAACTATTCTGTTGAACCGGGAAGCATTCCAAGGTACTGGAAAGCCTAGACACCGCGTCTACACTAACCAAGCACTACTTTACTCGGATCCAAAGCAAAGCAATCACAACAAGTAGAAACTACTAAATGCAATCGAAGAACATAAGAGCAAACGATGAAATGACTTGAGACTTAGTTACTCACGAATCCGAACATACAAAGTATCCCGGGTGTGGACGACCGAAGTTGTACTGCACCCACCGAGGTACGAGAAGAAGACCGACACTCCGGCTTCTACTTCAACACTCAACTCTCTCTCCCTACTCTCTGAATACTAACTTGTGTAGGGCTCCGCCACTTGCTTCTAATCACTTGTACACTCTTCTACGAGGTGCCAGGCTCTATATATAGCCCCAATGGGTCGGTGGCTGTAGGAGGGGGTACTTGTAGGCGAGAGGGAGCTGTAGTGCCCGGCAAGGAGGTGCGGCTGCATCTCCAGGTGCGGCCGCACCTGTGATTTCCACCGCCTTCGATCGTGCGTCCGTGATTTGGCCCCTGAGGCGGTTAGAAGGCGGTTGTGGGTCGGTTTGCTGAGTGAAGGAGGTGCGACTGGACCTCTTGGTGCGGCCGGCCCTGGGCCCCTTTGTTATTCACTCCGGATCGTGCTCTATTGGGTAGATGAAGTCTTGGACGCTGTCCCACGTCGGTTGTTCACTGGATTGTGGGTCCATGGATCCAAGTGAGGCTAATCTCAACCTGTGGATCAAACCGACCTTGTTCCTTCGATCAGGATCATTCGTAGTTGTGTTCCCTTGAGTGACCGAGGCTTGGTGGCACGTTTGGGCGAGTCGGGCAGGTGCGGCCGGCCCTGGAGGTTCGGCCGGCCCTGCCTCCTGGCCCTTGTGTTGCTCGCATGTGGTGTGTTTGCTTGATCCAACACGATCGTGATGAGTTTGGTCTTTTGGGAGCCGGTGCACAGGACTTCACTCGGTGTGAACCTGCATAGTGGTGCAAGGTAGGGACGGCCGTACCACTAGGTGCGGCCGTGCCAACCTTATGTGGCTCGGTGCTCCGGAATTGCTCCATAATCTTGAACTTGCAGATAAAATCTCAACACAACTCGTGGAACTTCGTTAGCACCTAAAACATGCATGAAATTGGTGTCTGGCCCATGGCCTTGGTCCTCTTGGATATTATGCTAGGTGTAGAGGCATTTGGCAAAGTTTGGTGTTGATCGGAGGAGGTTGATAGGGCCGGACGAACCTACTAGGTTCGGCCGCACCTACCCCCCGACATGCCTCGTGTCACAATCTTCCGTGAGGCATAATTTCTGCATCCGGACTCCGAATTAGGTGAACCAAAACTCCATTTCGATCATCTCGACGAGAAATTCGCAATGGTGCTATCAAACTAAGCATTTGAGGTTGTTTGTCAAGATGCTTTATTTGTGCTATAATGTCTCATTATGACCTGCATCCAAATATTCACCAAAGCTCGTGGAATCCGTTAGTTTATAACCCTACAACTATGATGCAAGATTTGATGGAGTGAATTTTGTTCAAAGTTGAGGGTCGAAAATAGGGACTTAACGACCGTCAACAGATGCCTATACATCATGTTACATATGCCATGCCAAATGCAAGAAATGCACAAAGGAAAGCTATACATATGCTACAAAGGAGCTCCCACACACCAACTCAAGAAATCAAACAAACACCAAGCTCCCCCCGCAAACGAGTGAAAGTTGCTTGATCTAGGGATTTGGTGAAAATATCGGCTAGCTGGTCATGTGTGGGTAGATGGATCAAAGTGATTTTCCCTTTCTCTACGTTGTCTCTCAGGAAATTATACCTCACTTCTATGTGCTTGGTTTTAGAATGGAGCACTGGGTTCTTTGCAACACTTATGGCACTGGTGCTGTCACATTGAAGTGGGACATGGGTATACTCATCACCAAAATCACTCATGGTGTATGTGATCCAAAGGAGCTGAGAGCAACAACTAGCTGTGGCCACGTACTCTGCCTCGGTAGTGGACTGAGCAACACTCGATTGTTTGCGGGAAGACCAAGACACCAAAGAGGAACCCAAAAACTGGCAAGTCCCAGAAGTGGACTTCCTATCCAACCGACTGAAGGACCGAACTGGCGACCAGGGAGGGGGGGGGAGTGAATGGGAGCTGATAAAAATTCTCCTCGAAGGAGATGACTTCTCCAACAAGATGAACTCGGACGGATACCCAAAATCACACGCTTCGCACACAACCTTCCGTTTGCCAAAACCACGTAGCCACTGGAGTGCTACTGGTCCTAGGAACAAACACTACCTGCAGCCATAACTCCTACACACAGCAGCGGAAACACCTCGGAATCTGTCTGGCCAGCAGGGGCGGTTTAGCCGGGTTAGGGGGCGGTTAGACCGCCTGCTCCTGGGCAGCCAAGAAAACCTCCGAAACGACTCTTCTAAGGTCCAAAATTCTCCACGGTTTCACCCACTGAATTCTCTGGTCAGGGCCAAGCTAGCTACCAGAAAATCTTGGTGAAAACCAGAACTCCACCCAAGAGGCCTAGGGCGGTTAGACCGGCTCACGGGGGCGGTCTAACCTCCTGTACCCAGCAACGAACTCAAGGCAAGAACTCCTAGCAAACTGCGCTGAAACGAACCAAGATTTCACCTGAACGCTTCTCTGATCAAGGCCAACAAACTCACGGAGGAAAATCCGACAAAACCAAAACTTTCACCTGGAAGGCCCAGGGCGGTTGGACTGCCCCCCTATGGCAGTTAGACCGCCCCTCCCAGAAAACTTGGCCGCGGGTCAAACCTCAACTTCCCATCGCCCGATCTCCCAATTCACCCCACGGATTGCAGTGAGACTTCAGAGATACCTGGGTTACCTTCTGGGCTACCTCTCCACCAAAGGAATTGAACCGAAACGCTCTCAATCAAGGGGAATCGCGGATCTTGGCCCTCTAGGTCATGAACTCGAGAAACTCGAAAAACTACCAAATCGAGGTCGATTCAAGGGAGTTCTTGGGGCAAAGTCACCAGCCAAAGAGGCACAAGGTCCTCATACGTGACACCCAACAAGAATCCCGTAAGAAATCGCCTCAAAACACTGCCATGAAAATCACAAGAAAGAGCTCCGAAAATCACCAAAAAGGAAAACGGGAGAGGCAACACAAGGCCTTGAGGAACCACGCCGAATCATCTATACATACCATGAAGGTTTATACAAGGTCTAGCTTGCCACCCGGTCATCCATCCCTCTCTCTAGATCTCACATGAAGCTCTCAAGCTAGTCCTAGAAAAACTAGAGAAAATAGCAAACGAAAGTGACAAAGGGAAATGAGCTAGGGTTCCAAGAGTTGGCTGCCATCCATCCCTCCTAGTGTTTATATGGGGGCAACCAAAAGACTAAACTACCCTTACTAGCTAACTAGGGATACATACCCTTCAAGGGCAATTTCGGAAGTCTTTAGTTCATCACCATCGGCAAATGCACAGCGACCACAAACTTGCTTAGCCTCGACACAAGCCTTGTGATCCCGATGCATGTCCTCCGCTTTGAAGTTTCTCGGCGGCTGCGACCCGGGCGGTCGGACCGCCCCCCCTGGGTGATTAGACCGGCCCAGGCGGTCTGACCGCCTCTCCTGGGCGGTTCAACTGGCCTGGGTGGCCGCACTCCCTCGTCGAGTCTTCAGCCTCGGTTTTGTGGCTCAACCGAGTAACCAAGTGGTTTTCTAGTGAACCACTGCAAACCCCACGAACTCGGTGTAGCCTCCGCCAATCACCACTCATGACTCGGCTCCCATGTTGTTCCGGCTCGACCTTGGTTTTGAGACTCAACTAAGAAACTGTCCATGACTTCGTCTTGCTGTTCTTGCCACCATGCAGCCCGCACTTGACTCCGCTGGCCATCGGGTCCCTCGAATCAAGCCTACTTGTCTTCTCCACACCTGGAGGCCTACCCGGCAACGACCTTTCGCGCTCGTTCTTCACCTGCACCGACACCAGTCATGCCGCAACCTGCACCTGCAATACTTAGCCAAGAGTCAGTCCACACAACGTTGTCAATCACTCATCACACCAGGAAGCGAACATCCACCGGTCTTCGAACTACATAGGCTCTCAATCTCCCCCTTGATAAGTGCATTGACAACACACATGATTGGTAACCAAAGAGAAAAGAAAAAGAAAAGAAACAACTAAAAGAAACTTCAACAAGCGGTCGAAAGCCAAGGGAAAGGCAAAGAGCAAGATCACTTGAAGAAGAAAAATCTCGGTCCCCTTAGGCAAGGGCAACGACTCGACACAACCGAGACAAAAACAAGCTCACACAAAGAGCAAAGACCACCAAAGGCACACAAGGCCGCAAACCACAAACTCACACAAGAAGCAACCCCTGCACATATGCAAGCTCCCCCTGAGCCAAAGCACACTCCCCCTGAACCAATGCAACAATGCAACATGGGAATGCAAACAAGGAGCAAACTCCTGCACCTCTGCCCAGGGCGGTTAGACCGCATGCCCAGGGCAGTTAGACCGCCCCTCTGGGATCTGACCGCCTGGGGGGCGGCTAGACCGCCCCAAGAAATCGGCCCTGCACCAAACTTTTCAAAGTCTGCCCGAACCACTTGGAACACCTTCCAAATGCTCCCAGGTGCCCAAATCATGCCCAAACTTCTCCCCCTTGTTGACAATGCATGAAGCAAGGCAAAATACGAAAAGTTTCAACATAGAGCTTCTCAAATAGACAAAATTCATCATAGCATGCTACACACATCCAAATGAGCAAGTTAGATACTCTATAGCCTCATATGAACAAAAACTACAAGATCACCAAGTTTCACATCCATTGGGCAAAGCTAAGATAGAATTGATCATTTTTGCGAAAAATTACCCTCTCATGAGCAAAGTCCTAAACATGAGCAAAATATGTCAAAATGGCAAAGCCACACAAACTTCATGCTAGGACAATCATTCTAAGCATAAGACCATCATAAACACCCACAAGCATCTCATGTCATGTCAAAGCTTACCGAGCCATGTGCTTACTTCTATGTATGAGACTTCTCATTGGTAAGCAACATGCAACGGTTTAGCACCCAAAAGCAAGTAAATTAAGCACATATGACATGGGAGCACATTTTCCAAGCAATTTACATTTCATTTTCATATTTGTATTTGGTACATGAAATGTCTTTGCGACAAAAAGGAACTTATGCCCCTCCACAAGATAAAGCATGGGGGCTAAACATTCATGATGGCAAATGAGCCTTTGGCCCCATATGATCAAAATAAGCTATCCAACCACAAATTAAGCATAGCCAAGCCAAAACAACATGTCAAGATCATATAAAGGCATTTACTCACAAGAGAGCATACATGTGACATTTTTGAAAAACATAGCCATCAACCATGGATATAAATCAAGATCATCAAGAGCTAAGCCAAACTAACCATAGCTTACCAAACTAGCTCACAAGAACATATATATCATACCATAGTGAACAATGTATATAGGAGAAGCTTTTCCTACAAAATGCATATGATACAAAATGCATGTAACCTATCATACAAAGATGACTATACATCATGATACAAATGCAATGCAAAATGCAAGAATGCACAAAGGAAAGCTATACATATGCTACAAAGGAGCTCCCACACACCCAACTCAAGAAATCAAACAAACACCAAGCTCCCCCCGCAAACGAGTGAAAGTTGCTTGATCTAGGGGTTTGGTGAAAATATCAGCTAGCTGGTCATGTGTGGGTACATGGATCAAAGCGATTTTCGCTTTCTCTATGTTGTCTCTCAGGAAATGATACCTCACTTCTATGTGTTTGGTTTTGGAATGGAGCACTGGGTTCTTTGCTACACTAATGGCACTCGTGCTGTCACATTGAAGTGGAACATGGGTATACTCCTCACCAAAGTCACTCATGGTGTATGTGATCCAAAGGAGCTGAGAGCAACAACTAGCTGCGGCCACATACTCTGCCTCGGTAGTGGATTGAGCAACACTCGATTGTTTGCGGGAAGACCAAGACACCAAAGAAGAACCCAAGAACTGGCAAGTCCCAGAAGTGGACTTCCTATCCAACTGACACCCGGCAAAATCCGCGTCTGAAAAACCGTGAAGCTCCAAAGAAGAGGACGCAGAGTACCAAAGGCTGAAGTTGGGAGTGTATCGCAAATACCTGAAGATGCGTTTGACTTCTTGCCGACGCGAAGTCCTTGGAGACGCTTGAAAACGAGCGCACAGACATACCGAGAATTGGATGTCCATCCTCGTCGCCGTCAGGTACAGGAGGGAGCCGATCATGCTCCGGTACTCCTTCTGGTCCACGTGTTCACCGTCCTCGTCCGCATCAAGAGCTGTAGTCGTACTCATCAGCATTGCCATGGCCTTGGAGTCCACCATCTTGAACTTCCGCACAATGTCCTTGGTGTACTTGCCTTGGTGTACAAATGTTCCTTCCTTTGATTGCTTGATCTGGAGCCCAAGGAAGAACTGCAACTCGCCCATCATGCTCATCTCAAATTCTCTGCTCATGTCTTCTGCAAACCTTGCAACCAAAGATTTAGGCGAGCCACCAATGACAATATCAGCCACGTACACCTGCACAATTAGGATCTCTTTTTCCTGCCTGAGGAGAAACAAGGTCTGATCTACCTTTCCCATCTCAAATAGGAACCCTCTCAACCTACCATACCAAGCTCTAGGCGCCTGCTTCAGCCCATAAAGCGCCTTCCTCAACTTGTACACCCTGTGGGGGTACTTCTCACTCTCAAACCCAGGTGGTTGCCTCACGTACACTACTTCCTCCAAAACACCATTTAGGAAAGCACTCTTTACATCCATTTGGTAACATTTGAACCCTTTAGCCACGGAGAAGGCTAGAAGGATCCTAATCGCCTCCAAACGGGCTACAGGAGCAAAGGTCTCCTCGTAGTCTATCCCCTCCTTCTGTGTGTACCCCTGAGCAACAAGCCTTGACTTGTTTCTCACCACTTCTCCTTTCTCTCCCTCTTTATTTTTCCACACCCATTTTGTCCCAATCGGCTTACACCCCGGTGGAGGCTCCACTAACTCCCAAACTTTGTTTCTCTCAAAATTCTCCAACTCCTCATGCATCGAATTTACCCAATTGTGATCAGATAGTGCATGTCCAATGTCTTTGGGCTCAAAACTAACAACAAAAGCAGCATGGGCAAAGTGAGAATCATTACGAGACCTCGACCGTGTAGTGCGTTCGTTGATGTTCCCGATGATCGTTGAAGCTGGGTGATCCACTTGTACTCATCGGGGAGCTTCTCACCTCGAAGCCACCTCCCCCTCAGCTGGAGCTTCGTCACGATCTCGGCACATCGTCGTAGGTGTGGGAGAGGGCCCGTTCTCGATCGTAGTCGAAGTAGTAGGTACATGCTCAGCAGCGGGTGCCACACCACCATCTTCATCATCTCCATGTTCATGCTCCTCCTGAAAAATCTCCTCGCCAAGTTCCTCGTCACCTATACACTCAAAAACAAACTGACTACATAGCTGTGTCTTGTCGAAGGTAACCTCGCAAGTCTCCACGATTTGGTTAGTTTCAAAATTGAGCACTCGGAAGGCTCTAGAATGAGTCGCGTAACCAAAGAAAATGCCATTGACAGACCTAGCCTCGAACTTGTCTAACTTCTTACCTTTCTTCAGGATAAAGCATTTGCACCCAAACACATGAAAGTGACTCACCTTGGGGGTTCTCCCGTGCATCAACTCGTAGCAAGTTTTCTTCTTATGAACCCTGAGGTAAATCCTGTTGGACACATAGCATGCGGTATTCACCGCCTTAGCCCAGAACCTTCTCGGAGTCCTATGCTCATCGAGCATCGTCCGAGCCATCTCGCACAAGGTTCTGTTTTTCCTTTCAACCACGCCGTTCTAGGGAGGCGTATATGGACTAGAGAACTGGTGTTCAAGACCCAAGTCACGGCAAAAGGTTTCGAAGCGAGTGTTTTTAAATTCCGAGCCATTGTCACTGCGGATCGCTCTAATGGCATCTCCGTGCCTCTCGTTTCTCAACCTCAAGACAAGATCTCGAACAAAACCAAACGTCTCCCTTTTCTCCTCCAAAAAGAAAACCCACACATACCGAGAGTAGTCGTCCACCACAATCAGGACGTACCACTTCCCACCCACAGATCACACACGAGCTGGGCCAACAAGGTCCATATGGAGCAGCTCGCATGGACGCTCCGTCATCACATCGGTCAGGGGTGGATGGGAAGAGGCTACCATCTTAGCATGCCGACACGACGCACAAACCAACTCTTTCTCAAACCTTAGCCGTGGCAATCCTCGGACCAAATTGAGTTTACTCAAACAAGACAAAAGGTCAAAGCTTAAGTGACCCAACTTCCTATGCCACTTCCACAACTCACTCGAAGAACCAGCCAAAAAGCAACGAGCCACACCAAAAGACTAAGAGAAATCCGCTCGGAAAAATTGACCCTCGGGAACGACCATGCAAACTAGGTCCCCTCGAAAATCCAAAATCCGAGAACCACCAGGCCGAAACAACACCTCAAAACTCTCATCCAAAAGCTGGGAAACGGAAAGCAAGTTGAATCCGAGCGATTGAACAAGAGCAACACGCCTGAGAGTGACCTTGTCACTTACCTTAATCTCACCTTCTGAAAGCACACGCCCCCACCCATTGTCCCCAAAGGTGATGTATGTCTTGGACACCACCGGGACGAGACTTGAGAACCACCCCTTGTCTCAGGTCATATGCCTCGAGCAACCGGAGTCAATCAACCAAACGTTCCTCAAGTCTCCCACCTGAAATTCAAAAATGAGCACGTGAGTGAACAAATGACTCAGCACTGGGGTTAGTACCAAAAGAGTAAAACCAGTGCCGAGCCATTTGCTCCAAAGTAGGGTTAGTACACACCGTATCATCACGCCTATCAAAGCTACCACCACGAAAACCACCACTAGGGAACCACCCCTGTCTCGCTGTAGGAGAACGAAAATAACGAAAAGAAGACAGTGGGCCGTTCCTCCTCTCCAACTCAAAGCTACGACTCCTCCCACCCTCGTATTGAGCATGAGATGGAGAACGTCTAGCAAACTGACCACCACCAGACTCACCATGCCAACCACCAGAACCACGACCACCAGAACTGAAACCACTCGAATCGCCACCTCAAAAACCAAACCACCCACAATTCTGGGGGGGCGGGGTCTGACCGCCTAGTGAAGGACCGAAACTGGTGACCAGAGAGGGGGGGAGTGAATGGGAGCCGATAAAAATTCTTCTCGAAGGAGATGAAAACTCCAACAAGACGAAGACGGCTTCCAAAACACGTCTCCGACTCAACTACCCAAGTTGGCCAAGACCACGCAGTCACTAGAGTGCTACTGGTCCTAGGAACCAACAACCACCTAGATCTACTCGAGAACGCAGCGGAGAAAGCAACTCGAGCACCACTGGACTGCACCGGTCAGACTGGTCCCTGCTGGAGCAACTTGGCAAAATCTGAGAACTTCCACAGAAGGCTCCTACACCGGTCAGGCCGGTGTAGCTCGCCGGTCAGACCGGTCCAAGCCAGGAAATCCCAAATCCACCAAACAGACCTACCGAGCTCCAAAACTGACCAAACTCGAAACAGCAACAACACGAGACAACAGGGAACACACCAAGACGTTCACCCGAGCAAAACTCAACAAAGAGTCTGCACCGGTCAGACCGGTGAGAGGCACCGGTCAGACCGGTGTGACCTGAGCTCTCGGGATGAACAGCGCCCGCGGGTCAACTCCCCCAAATCCAACTCCCGATCTCCCGATTCGCTCCACGGATTCGCACAAGACTTTGGGGATAGTAGGAACACCTCATGGGCACTACATAGCCAAGATTTGGTCCACCAAAACTTGCTAGAACAAGAGGAATCGAAGGATTTCCACCAAGAAGGCTTCTAACCCTAGAGCCAAGAAAACCCCAAAATTAAGCCCCTTTACTCACGAATTTGGGAGGGGAATCAAAGGGAAAAGAACCACGAAGGGTTCATGCATACATCCCCCACCAAATCCCAAAGAGAAAGGTCTCAAAACCACCACAAGAAATTCGCCAAGAAAAGGCTCCGAAAATCACCAAAAAGGGAAAACGGGAAGAATACAATCAAGCCTCGAGGAACCACGCCGAATCATCTATACGTACCATGAAGGTTCATACAAGGTCTAGCTTCCGCCCGATCATCCTTGCCTCTCACAAGATCTCACCATGAAGCTCTCAAGCTAGTCCTAGAAATTCCAAAGGAAAAAGGAAGAGGAAAATAGCAAAAGAAAATGAGCTAGGGTTCCAAGAGATGGCTGCCATCCTCTCAGTGGGTTATATGGAGGCTAGCCGAAAGACTAAATTATCCCTAAGGCCTAATACTAGGATACACACCCCCGAGGGGCACTTTGGGAATCTTTGTCTTCGCACCATCGGACGGATGCCTAGCGACCGCAAACTTGCTTAGCCTCGACACAAGCCTTGCGATCCCGACGCGTGTCCTTCGCTTCGAAGTCTCCGGACTGCGTCGTCGCACACCGGTCAGACCGGTGCTCCTCACCGATCAGACCGGTACCCACCGGTCAGACCGGTCCGATGCTGCTGCACCTCCATCTTCGGTCTTGGCTTTGTGGATCAACCAAGGAACCCAGTGGTTTTCTGGTGAACCACCGGAAACCCCGCGAACTTGGTGTAGCCTCCGCCAATCGCCACTCATGTCTCGGCTCCCACGTAGTCCCAGCTCAACCTTGGTTTTGAGGCTCAACCAAGAAACCGTCCATGACTTCATCTTGCCGTTCTAGCCACCATGCTTCCCGCACTTGACTCCGCTGGCCACCGGGTCCCTCGAACCAATCCTACTTGTCTTCTCCACACCTGGAGGCCTCAGCAGCAACGACCTTTCGCGCTTGTTCTTCACCTGCACAAACCACTACGTGAAATCCTCAAATAGGTCATGCAGCATTTGTAACGGGCCCTTAACGCCTGTTACATCCACCCACATCTGTAACAGTTGTTGTTTGGCGCCCGTTACCCATAAGCGCGCCAGGACGACCCCGGGGTTGGCCTCCACAACACCGGTTACCAATGTGGACTTCTGGTAACGGGCTTCTTAAACGCCCGTTACATGAATTCTTTGTAACAGATGTTAAATAGAGCCCGTTACAAATGTTAAACCTATCAGTAACGAGCTTGTAAAGTCTGTTACCGATCAATGCCCTATTAGTAACGGGCTGTTTAAGTCCATTACTGATCACTGCCGTATTGGTAACGGGCTATAAAGTCCGTTACCGATAATTTTGTACTGGAGACGCATGCTTGTTAGGATGCATCTACTTTGCTGGCGACCCAATTGGATATGCTCGTGTCTTAGGACTCGTCTCCTTTGATTGCCACCCAGGGTCGCCTTTTTTTCACATCGGAGACGCACATTGTTATTGCTCGTCTCTGTCTTCTCCTTCCGACACCACTCGCTTTCTCTCCGCAGAAGGCCACTCCCGTTCCGACAACAACACTCGCTCTCTCTCCTCAGAAGGTCACGCGATCGATCTTTGTGCTCAGATGTCCCCGCCGGCCTGTCCCATTCGCCGCCGCCAGCTGCGCGCGCTCTGAGGATCAAGCTTAATTTCTTTCCTCAGAAAGCCGGCGCTGCAGCAGGCCGGCCGGCCGCGTGCGCAATGGCGAAAGGGGCTAGCGGACGTCGACCGCGCCGTCCTCCGCGCTGTCGCCGTGGCCGCGACGCCGCCTCCGATCCTCCACCTCGGCCGCGCTCGCCTCGTTGAAAGTCCTCGTCAAGGTGGAAATTAATTGCCCCCTTTTATTGAAATTCTTCAGCTGTCCTAATCCTCTTGTGTTATCGGTTTTTTTGTGTGATGAATTATGCTCATTTGGAGTATGGAATGCAGATGGCGTCTGCTGCTCGGGCTTGGATGTACAGACAACCCCAAGAAGATTGGGAGAATTTCTTAAGCGGGGTCAATGGTTTTCTAAATCAAGCAGAGGCGGATATGAGAAACCATGGTGTTCAGGCAATTCTTTGCCCCTGTACAGATTGTCTCAACCAGAAGAAATTCGCACAACGGGAAATCATTTTTCATCATTTGGTCACACGTTGTTTCACAAAAAATTACACGTGTCGGAATAAACATGGTGAGGAAGGCCTTAATGAACTCGAAGTAGGCTGCCTAAATGAAGGTGAAGTGCGACACCATGCTACCGACCATGATGAAGACCTTGATGACGGTGAAGTTTTTGAGGAAAATGAACCATTATTCCCACCAAATGTGATGAGGCCTGAGGATATCACTGATCAAGAAGTTAGGGGCTTCGATGATGGTGAGGTGTTGCAACGTGTGCACAATGTTGATCAAATGTTGCGGGATGTTGAGTTTCAACGAGTGTACACACCTTCTGAATTAGGGAGGCTGAAGCAATTCATTGAAGTTTCAAAGAAACCCCTCTATCCTGATTGCCGGAAGTACTCTCGCCTTTCTGGTGATCTAAAACTTCTGCAGCTTAAGGCAGATCATGGTTCGAGCAACAAAAGTTTCAAACATCTATTGGATGTGCTTAGAGACATGCTACCTGAAGGAAACCAAATAGCAGAGTCTGTCTATGAGGCGAAGAAGATAATCTGTCCTCTGGGAATAGAGGTTGAAAAAACCATGCATGCAAGAACAGTTGTGTATTGTTCCGTGGAGATTATGCAGACCTTGACAAGTGCCCCAAGTGTGGCTATGATCGGTACAAGAGGAAAAAGGATGGTGGAGAAGATAATAATGCTGATGACGAGAATGAGCCTGGCGAGATCAGAGGCAAGAAGAAGAAGGCTAACAGAGGGGCTCTTGTGAGGGTGGCATGGTATTTTTGCATCATTCCTCGGCTGAGAAGATGGTTCGCAACACGAAAGGAGGCCCAACTCTTGCGTTGGCATGACGAAGGCCGAAAGGAGCTTAAGAAAGATGGCAAGTTTAGGCACCCCACAGATGCAGCACAATGGGGTAACATTAATAACCACTTTTCGTGGTTTGACAAAGACGTAAGGAGCATACGGTTTGCTATGAGCACAGATGGCGTGAACCCATTCGGTAACCAGAGCTCAACACATAGCACCTGGCCTGTCGTGCTGTCGTTGTACAACCTTCCACACTCGCTATGCAAGAAACAGAAATATATGATGCTGACAATATTGGTCTCCGGGCCAAAGCAACCTGGCGACCATATTGATGTCTACTTGAGGCCACTAGTTGATGACTTGAAGATACTATGGAAGCCTGGTGTGAAGGAGGTTTGGGATGAGTACAAGCATGAGGAGTTCACAATGCATGCCATGTTGTTCACCACCATCAATGACAACCCGGCTCATCGCAACCTCTCTGGCCAGAGTAAAAGGAAAGGTGCAGCTTGCCCACACTGCTTGGAAGATACTTGCGCAGTATGGCTAAGACATTCAAAGAAATGCGTATTTATGGGGCACCGTCATTTCCTCGGCAAGAAACATCCATACCAGGGCATGGATTGTCAGTTTAATGGGGAAAAGGAGAATCGAGAGGCGCCGTTGCATGTGACTAGAGATCTGATCCACTTGAAAGTCAAGGACGTCAAAACTATCGAGGAGTTACCCAAACTGACTGAAAAAACCCTTGGCAAAAGAAATAAACGAGATGGTGAAGAAGAAGAAGAAGAAGGAATGTGGAACAAGAAATCAATTCTATGGGAGCTAGAGTATTGTCCGATGTTGGATGTGCGTCATTCGATTGACAACATGCACGTCAAGAAGAATGTGTGTGAAGCTACTTGTGGAACATTGCTACAACAGAAGTCCAAAGGAAAAGATCATAAAAATGCAAGGGAGGATCTTAAAGAACTGGGCATTAGGCCGGAGCTCTATGCAGAGGAAACAGAGACGAGGACGAACCTTCCCGTTGCTGCAACCACCTTGTCAAAGGCAGAGAGAAAAGAATTCTGTCAGTTTTTGCATGATTTGAAAGTACCTTCAGGCTACTCATCAAACTTCAAGAGGCTAGTGTCGGTGAAGGACATGAAAATGAATTTCAACTTGATGAAATCTCATGATTGCCATGTGTTGATGACAGCTCTTCTTCCTGTTGCACTTAGAGGTATCAAGACAGAACTAGTTCGCGACGTGGTCACGAGCTTGTGTTTATTCTTCAATGCAATAGAATAGAAGGTGATTGATGAGAAAAAACTATTAGACTTAGAGAGGAGGCATTTCGAGACCCTATGCCTGCTTGAAGCTACCTTCCCACCATCATTCTTTGATCTCATGCTGCATCTAACAGCACACCTCGCGAGGGAAATATGGTTCCTTGGCCCATCTTACCTTCATTAGATGTTTCCATATGAGAGGTTCTATAGATTCCTAAAATCATTGGTACATAACCAGTTATTTCCGGAGGGAGCCTGTTAGAGGACGTGAGGAGCCTATTGGTCCTGGGTTGCCGTAGCCCATTAGAATTAGGGTTAATTAGAGATAAGATCGGGTCCTTACTTAGAGGTCAAGTAATCCTCTCTATTTAAAGAGAGGAGATGTATCAATCAAATCAAGCAAGAGATTAGAAGGAAAACCCTTCTCTCTTGCCGGCCGTGGGCGAAGCCCCGCGGCCGGTGTTCCCTGCGCCCCCCAACCCTAGCCGCCGCTACAACCCTAGGCGTGAATAGTACCTGCGTGTACTGTAGCACTCAACCATAATTCCCCCACAAATCAGCCCCAAATCCTCCAATCACCTTCCCCTCGCATCGCAATCCACCTCCCGGCCCGTCAACTGCTGGCACATCTCCTGCAGCCATCGGCGCGCCAGGAGGCTGCGTGCGACAGCCTGCAGCCGCACCACCGCTGACTCCTGACGGGAGATGTCTGCCGGCTGCTTGGTCTGCTGGATCTCCCCGCCTCCGTAGTGGATCTACTCGACGTCAGAGGTGGCGGCTGTGGGCAGCGCGGACGGCCCCCGGCAGCGCCATTGCGGATGGCGAGGGCGTGCGCGGTGGCGGAGGACTGGCGCCTAGAAGGATATCCGCCTCATCGCGCCCCAAGCTGCTGCGTGCAAGGCTGATGATGACCGTCGTCAGCTGCTCGCTTGTGGTGACAGGGCCCGCCGATACGTCGAGGGGCGCCAGCGGAACGGCATCGTATGCCGCCATCCATGCCGAGAGCGCGGGAGATAGAGGTGTTAGCGGCGCCGAGATCGCGGTCATCCACTCTGAGAACAGCTCCGACGACAAGTAACCTGGCATCTCTGATACCAAATTGTTATGAACTGCGATGTGAGTAGAAGGGAATTGCGGGGATTTGTGGCTGATTTGTGGAGAATTAGGGTTGAGAGCTACAGTACCCGCGGGTACTGTGCACGCCTAGGGTTGTGGCGGCGGCTAGGGTTGGAGGGACGCAGGGAACGCCGACCACGGGGCTTTGCCCACGGCCGGCAAGAGAGAAGGGTTTTCCTTCTAATCTCTTGCTTGATTTGATTGATACATCTCCTCTCTTTAAATAGAGAGGATTACTTGATCTTTTAGTAAGGACCCGATCTTATCTCTAATTAACCCTAATTCTAATGGGCAATGGCAACCTAGGCCCAATAGGCTCAGTTGAGGGGCTGGGAGGCGGACATGGCGGCGGGCCAACCGCCCGCAGCCACTGCCCCAACCGTTCGCATCGCCTGTGGCAAGGGCGATCGTCGGCGCAGGCGCCTATCAGTGTCGTAGGCATCCGCATCCTTCGCGCGGGTCGTCCACCGGCGACCTTGCCGGTGACTTCTGCCTCAACTGCGCGCGGCTCGGCGTTAGTTCTACCCACCGCGCGCAGCGGCCGCCCCAGCCGTCTGCATCGTTCGCGGCAAGGGCGCTCGTCGGCGCTCGCGACCGCCAACGCCGCCACGGCCGTTGGTGTCGTGCTCCCCCACCCTGGCTGCCGGCGGTGGCGAGAGCACTCGCGTCCGGCCCAGTGAGCATGCTCAAAGTAGTGGGCCTCTGTTGGGCCAAGGTGGTTCTTGCGCCGGCGGATTCTTCGGTGGGCTCCCTATGGTGGCCCATTTTCAACAGCTGACGTGGGATCCAAGTGGCTGCACAGGTGCACGATCGACATTCGAAGGGCATCCCCGTTCAGAGTCCAAAATAAAGAAATTGAGTCCATTTCAGATTGCGAATAATAAAATAAGCCGAGATGTAAAAGGCTTATTTTTAGGTGTTAGGTTTGTTTCAAGTCGAGTCTTTGTTATGAGTTGCAGCTCGAGGACGAGCTTCATGTCTAGGTGGGGTGTAGTGTTACAGGACGTGAGGAGCCTATTGGGCCTGGGTTGCCGTAGCCCATTAGAATTAGGGTTAATTAGAGATAAGATCGGGTCCTTACTTAGAGGTCAAGTAATCCTCTCTATTTAAAGAGAGGAGATGTATCAATCAAATCAAGCAAGAGATTAGAAGGAAAACCCTTCTCTCTTGCCGGCCGTGGGCGAAGCCCCGTGGCCGGCGTTCCCTGCGCCCCCCCAACCCTAGCCACCGCCACAACCCTGGGCATGAATAGTACCTGCGGGTACTGTAGCATGCAACCCTAATCCCCCCCACAAATCAGCCCCAAATCCTCCAATCACCTTCCCCTCGCATCGCAATCCATAACAGAGCCATTGTTCGTGGCTACGAGACCATCGAAGCAGTGGAGTGGGCCATGGGTTATATGGACCCCCAAAACCCCATTGGTGTGCCTCACTCACAGCATGAAGGTAGGCATTCAGGTGTTGGGACCCTGGGGAAAAAGTCAGTCACTCCGGAACCAGATGCCTTCCAAAAGGCTCATTTCACAGTGATACAACAGCTGCACCTAATTACACCGTTTTCTAATGAGCACAAGCGACAACTACGTGAAGACAACCCTGACCGTGGTAGGGCTTGGCTTGCAAAGATGCACATGCAAGGTTTCAGCAGGTGGCTCTGAGATTATGTTGAGACATGCAGCAATGATGCAGTAATAACCGATGAGATAAGGATTCTAGCAGCGGGGCCATTGTTCACTATTACAAGATACCAAGCAATGGATATCAATGGATACACGTTCTACACCATGGCCCAGGATAAAAAGAGCATCTATCAAAATAGTGGTGTGCGTGTACGGGCCGTCGTCGACGACAATCATGATGATGATGATGACACGGAGACAGACACATATTATGGTCAAATGGAAATGGAATCCGTTTTGTAATATAAAGGATGTGATGTATTGGTGGAATTTGAATCATTTTTGTAATATATAGGATGTGGTGGAATTTGAATCCTGTTTGTAATATATTTTGCCTAAGATACTATATATATTCTGTTTATATTCTGCTTCAGTTCAGTAAGTATGTTGCAGGCTGCTTCAGTTCAGTAACGGGCGTTAATATCAAAGAGACGAGGTTTAGCCAACCCACGTCGCCTTTGTTAAGGGCAAGAAACGAGGATTAACCAACCCGCGTCGCCTTTGTTATGGGCGAGATATGCGAAATCACACACACAGATTACATCAAAAGAGACACGGATTAGGTAGCCCCCGTCGGCTTGTTCTTCTTCATGCTTGCAAGTGAGTAGGTAAATCATAAAAAAAATTGTACTGCACACAGATAATCACACAAGCATAGCTCTTGAGATGCAAAATCACACACACACAGATTACAGTCATCATTGATACATCAGAAGGTTACAAAGCGGCCATCTATGTTCATTATCACTAGGCACTACCAGGATGAGGAACATAGATCTAAACTAAGCAAAAGAGATATACTTCCGTCGGCTTGTTCTTCATGACGAGAGGTGCTGACTTGGCGATGTTGAGGCTCAAAGGTCGATCTTGCTCTCCTTCCCTAGGCTCAAAGGTCGATCTTTCTTGCCTTCCCTGCCCGTCAGTCGATCGTCGGAGGTGAAGAGAAAGGAGGCCGCCGTCGGCTTGTTCTTCATGACGAGATGTGCTCCAGATTCTGGCTTCTTCTTCATGCTTACAAGTGAGCACAAGAGAAAGATACAGAGTCGGTGGAAACATATCCCTTCAAAAATCCTCGTCCTGGAGGAGAAGGGAAAGCAAAGGGAAGCGCAAATTTGACGAGAAAGATGTAGTGGAGTTGGGCTTCTCTCCCCAGACCTCAGTGATCTTTCCGTTGGCTTGTTCTTTCTGATGCAGGAGGTTTTGGGCTACTCTCCCCCCGACAGCTGATGCCAAATCACAAGAAAATATATCACAAGGATTTTTCTAGCAGCTGTGCTAAAGGGATGAGCAACCCAATCACCCATATCACAAGAATTCTTCTAGCAACTAAGAGAACGAGGAGGAGGAGGAAGAGAGAAAAGCAAAAGCTTGCGCCCTACAAGATCTATTCTTTGTGCCATAGCTAGATCTAGATCTAGAGAAGAAGGAAGCAAGTGAGGAGGACCGATAGGCGTCGGTGCCTTTTTATAGCAAAAACAAGGAAGGGATAACATCGGTTGTAAAAAAAAGAGGAAGGGATAAGATCAAGAGCACAGGAAATGGGAATGTTCCCAAGAAATTGATGCCGGAACCGGTCAATGGGGAAATAGTTGCCCAGTCAATGGCTGAGAGCAGAGGTAGTGATTCCAATATAGAATTAAATGATACGCGGATTAACCAAATGTCGTCTTCAATGTACTCCCTCCGTCCCATAAAAGATGCAATTCTCACATCCCGAGGAGTCAAACTATATGAAAAACTACTAACAATTACAAAATAAAACATGCAATTCTCACATCTGGAGGAGTATATTTTTTATAAAAAAGTTATTTCAAGACATAAATGCTAATATTTTTTGCTATAAACTTGGTCAAAGTTGTAATAGTTTGACTGGCACGTTTCCCATAATTGCATGTTTTTTGGGATGGAGGGAGTAGAATTAAAGCATATGCGGATTAACCAAACGTCGTCTGCAATGGAGAATTAAAAGATACGCGGATTAGCCAAATGTCATCTCCATTGCTTACTTAAACCGTGTTTGGAAACAAATCTCCTGTATCTTCTCCTTCCAAGATAATTTAGATCCTCTGCCCCTTCATCTACCCGCGAAAAAACAGCAGCTGCCTACTCCTCATCGTCACCATTCCCGACCGGAGATGAATAGCATGCCAGGAAGAAGCAAGCAGCACCAGCCGTCGTCACTTCTGGACCTCCCTCAAGACCTCCGCATTGAGATTGCGGCGCGTGTCGGTGCGACCTCGGAGCGGCCCTTGGCTGACCTCCGCAGCCTACGCGGTACTTGCTCGACCATGCGCCGCGTGTGCGGCCACGGCGACGTCGGCCGGTGTTTGTTGATAGAGGGGATACGAGATGAGATTTCTTGGGTGTGGGACCCCATCGCCTACAAAGCCTTCCTTGCTATGCTGACTGATCTCGGGAATCCGGAGGCTTGCTTCTTCTCCGGGATCAAAGCCGTCTTCATGGAAAACAAGGGATGCAATGATCTCCGGCGCACCGCCGAGGGTGGGCACGATGCGGCGGCCTATTTATATGCCATCTTGCTCTACAGGGACAATGGCGGTGCCGCCGCCGACGACACCGCGAAGCGGTACATGAGGCGGGTCTCGGGCGGCGGCAGTACGACGTCGAGATGGCTGAGCAACAAGGGGTGTCTGCCTTTGCGCGAGAAGGCCGCACGTGCGATCCACTCCTCGACTTGGCGCATTTGGGGTGAACTGCTGCCGCCTCCGGCACAGGTGCGCGGCGATCAGCCGTGTGCAGGCAACGACGGCTACTGCGGCGTGGATAAAGGATGGCTTCGAATTTCTCTGTTTTGCAGCGAAGACTGTAGGCTCCGCTGCGAAATGGTGAAGTTTGAACGGTGTATTGGAATAGGAAATCAGTAGTAGATTAGCTTTTGTATGTTGCTCGAATTATCTGTGTAAAATTTTGGAAGAGTAGCAAAGCTGACGCGGGTTATCAGTCCCGCGTCGCTAATGACTGTGGGTCCAGTTCTATTCGAATGAAGAACAGTTCCCATTTCTCCTTTTAATCTGCAATCAAATGTTGTAACAAGTATTTCTTCGTCGTAATTAGTCCAAATTTGATATTTTTTTTCAAAATTTTTCTAAAATCACCATCTTTTCATTAATTTTATTGTTTAATGTATATTCCGTTTGTTGAATAATGTTTATATGCCTTATTTTGTTCTTTGTAAGTACAACATATAAATAATATTTGTTTTACACAACCATTAGTGATGAAACTTTACATTTCGTAAGCTTAAGGTGAACACAAGGTTTTGTTAAATTTTCAAATGCATATGAGTTCTAACATGTTGCAAAGTGTGGAAAACTTCAATGTTCAAGCAACATTCTAGGAAACTATGTCAGAGATGTAGACATTTGTACACAAGTATATTATTCCTTCATCGATACCATTTGAAATTTTGAAGACAAGTTCCTAACCCAAATTATGTTGCCAAGTCAATTTGTAGATTTTTTAGAGCAAATTTGATGTTATTAGAATTATTATATAATTACCATGGGGTGTAAAAACGAAATATTAGAATTTTGTGCACATAAGTGTGACCGTTGATATTTTATTCAAATACTAAATGTCCAAATATTAATTGTTCCTATTTTTATGATTTTTTAGGTGTTGTTTTATGGGCTTTAATATTTTAGGGAAGCAAGTTTCATTCAAAAAAAAAATAGTGACGGGCCCACGCGTTAGCGTCAGCAGCCTATATAAAAAAGATAACCGTTGCCTGCCCGCCCGGACCCAACTGCCAACAAAGGCGATGTGGGTTCACTAACCATCATCACCAATGACACTGGACCACGCGTCAGCAGGCTAACCCGCGTCGGCAATGACTATCCATTGTCTCTAAGATCTAATTCATCTCAACAGATCTCCAGTTCATCACAACAGAACACATAACATAGGAGTCGTGGATGGATCAAACAACCAAACTAATTAACTACGCAAACAAAATCAAACAACCAAACTAATTAACTTAGCAGTTCATGATCTAGAAACAAACTAAGCAGTTCAACAACCTGACGAACACAAACACACACACACAACCTAAGCAGTTCGACACAAGCAGGAGTCTATCATTTAGTCGGTCGCCGCCGTTGGAGTCCTGCCGTCGTCGCCGCCGTGGCTGCCGTCGGAGCCGTCGTCGCCGCCGTCGCCGAAGACGAAGTGGCGGCGGCCAGCCCGCTTGACCATGGGGAGGTTCTCGAGCTTCTCAGCCAACCCGTGGATCCTGAAGGCGAGACCCTTCACGCTCGGGTCCTTGTCCACTTTATGATGCACCTTGATGTCGAAGGCCGCGCCAACATCTTCAAGATTTCTGAAGGCGCTCCTGAGCAGGTCGACGACGAACTTAGTGTCGTCGAAGAACGGTTCCTCGTTGCGTCCTTGGTCGCCAGCTCCTTCCCCTTCTCCAACTTCCTCCGACGGCGGCTTTCGTCGTCGTCGTCCTCCCTTCATCCCCGCTTCGACGGTGGTGGGCTCCTCGACGCCATCTCCTCCTTCTCTGGGTGACCGAAGATTTGTAGTGGTGGATCGTGAGGAGGAAGAAGAAGCGAAAGAGATGATAAGCTTATGGAAGAAGCAGGGGAAAGCAGGGGAAGGCAGGGGAGTTATATTGACAAGACGCGGAATCGTCAGGTGCCTCTGCCCCCACCCACTACTCCACTACTGCCAGTACGTGCCACTCAGTTGCGCATCAGGCTCCGTTTCGGGCGCAAAACCGTCTAAAACCACGTGTCGCCTTTCAATTACGCAGGAAGGAGAAGGGGCAGGAGCAATGATATTGGGCCCACTCATCAGCGGCAGCAGCCAAACTGAGGCGCCTTTTCAATTTCCATTTATTGTTTTACATGGCCGAGGCGCCTTCTTCAACGTCAACCCTCGTCGCCTTCTTCAACTTCAACCCTCATCGCCAACTTCATCCCTCGTCGCTAACTTCAACCCTCGTCGCCTTCAACTTCAACCCCTGTCGCCTTTCAATTTCCAAACCCCGTTGCTTTTCTATTTCCTCCCCTTCTCCTTGATGGCCGCGGTGTGCTTGATGCAGCTGCTGCCAGATGATCGTGTGACCCAGATCATCATCCACTCCATCAAGGATGAGCCCGTCATCCATTTTCTGAACCTTCGCAATAAAATATGTGGCACCTTCCGGCGCATTTGCGACTCCGATGAGGTACTACTGCACGTGTCGCTGTGTAATCTTCGTGAGGTGTGCAAGAATCGCTACGTCAGGTCGTGCTTTGAGCGGCGCTTCCGCGAGGCCAATCATCCGGAGGCATTATGGTTCGAGGGGATGGAGAGGTTGATGAGGCAGCGGAACCCTGATAAGGGTCTGAAGCTCATCGGAGATGCCGCTGCTGAAGACTCTGGTGCCAAGTACTTCTTAGCGATGCTGAAGTACCGTTGCAACCCGGCGGACCCCGAAGCCATGGCACTGCTCCAGGAAATCAGCGACGGCCGTCGCCCCCTGACGGGCGGTGCAAGAACCACAACTTGCGGCGGCTGCGCTACCTCGTCAACCAGGATCTCCACAACATTGCGTGGTGGTACTGGCTTGATGATGGCGACGATGACATTCCGTTGCTGCCCGTCCAGAATCCCCACATCTGCATTTGGGCAGCGGGATGTAGGCGCTACGGGTCGGATACCAAGGAGATCATCCACTACTGCAGCACCGAGTGTCGCATCCGTCATGAGTTCGACCTCTGGACGTGTAACTTCCGCCCCGCCGTGGAGTACGCCGTCAGCAGGATGAACATCGGGATGTAGGCGCAAGCATCAATGAACATTATCTATCTTGAATGTAAACTATTAGATATTACTAAACGTGGATTTGATTTTATTAGGATGTCAGTTTTTAATCGGGTTTTGATAGATAATATTTGATTTGTCACGTTTGTGAGTCAAATCGAAGGTTGCGGTGGTCTCATTTGCCGCCGACGAGGCCTAAGATGCCCTCTTGGGTGTCAAAACCACCGAAGCGGGCACGGCGGGGGCGGCGGTGCCCTTTGCTTCCTCCTTTGTTCTATTGGAGAATGAAGAACAGTTTATCCGTCCCGCATCGCCGACGGCATTTCTCTTTTTAATCCGCAATCAAATTTTATAACATGTATTTCTCCGTCGTAATTAGTCCAAATTTGATTTTTTTTTCTACAATTTTCTAAAATCACCGTGTTTTCATTATTTTCATTGTTTAGTGTATATTCTGTTTCTTGAACAATGTTTATATGCATTATCTTGTTCTATGTAAGTACAACATATAAATAATATTTATTTTCCACACCTCCTATAATGAAACTTTGCATTTTTGTAATCTTAAGGTGAACCACAAGGGTTTGTTAAGTGTTCAAATGCATATGAGTTCGAACATGTTGCAAAGTGTGGAAAACTTCAATGTTCAAGGAACATTCTAGGAAACTATGTGTGACTATTGATATTTTATTCAAATACTAAATGTCCAAATACGAATTGTTCATATTTTTATGATTTTTTAGGTGCTGTTTAATGGGCTCTAATATCTTAGGGAAGCACGTTTCATTCGAAAAAAATAGTGGCTGGCCCACGCGTCAGCGTCAGCAGTCAAAATAAAAAGATAACCGATGCCCGCCCGCCGGACCCAACTGCCAACAAAGGCGATGCGGGTTCACTAACCATCGTCGCTAATGACACTGGCCCACGCGTCAGTGTCAACAGGCAAACCGTGCACGGGCTACTCAAAATTTCCCACCTATATTGGCTATAATGCCCATGGAATTCCAATTCCAGCAGAGAGCCGTCAAGGGCACGCTAGTAATTTCCTTAAACACAGTTACGCGCGCAGTTCATATTCGGCTCCTCGCTAGACAGATCCACAATGCCCGCACTCTCCCGACCGCCACCGCCACTCTCCCCGCTCGCCTTCGCCGCTCTCTCCCCGCTCGCCTTCGCCGCTCTTTCCCCGCCGCAGCCCTGCTCTTCTCCAGCCCCACCGCTCCCTGCGTGACGACGGTGATGAGGACACGGTTACTGGCGTGCGGACGGCTTCCCGGCCAACCTAAAGACGGTTGACGCGGATCCGTCATCCCCGGCCACGATGACGAGCCGGCCACCTCAGGCCACAAGCCGACGTGGATCCGGCCCCTCCGACCAGCACGAGAACAACTACTTCAATCGCGACAGAGGTTAGTCCTGCTTGAACCCCCAACGCCCTCTCTCTCCTCGACCACCAAATCTGCTATATATTCATGTCAATGTGGATTAGGGAGACATGCCTTGATAGTTCATCTTTAATTGATTGACTGTGGATTTGATGGATGGATTTTGTTGCTCCAAGTCTGTTTGAATAAATTGTTGCTAACAGATGAAGTTATATGAACTGTTGAAATTCATTTTCATGTTCCTGGTGCTACAATTTTTGCACTGTAAATTCATGAAAAGCATAAAGGATGTTAGCATACTTTAATTCTGCTATGCTTTGAATGTACCAGATCGACAGTTATGCTTTGGACCTGTTAGCATACTTTAATTCTGATGGCCACATAATGTCGGTGGGAATTGCATCGCAGTGGTTTATAATGTAGTGATAACTAGACTGTCCTATGCTTTGTTGTGAGTGTTAATTGTTTCACTACTGTCATATATATTGTTATTATTGGTGTCATGATGTGTTGTGAGTGTTGTTTCACTACTGTCATATATAATGTCATGACCATTGCTTTATCCTCTTGTTGCATGTACACATGGAACACATAATCCATCGCTGCTGAAGTTGGACAAGGAAGCAGTTGAAGGAATTTATTCTCTGCTTTGATATATAAGCATATTGTTGTGTCCCTGTCAAAATGGTTAGCACCTATCCCTGTATACTAATTAAGTAAAATATGAACTGTGTATGTCTATGCTGATTTTATTTACGACATGTAATGATTTCTAGTGTAATATCAGCTATTTTGCCTGTCAGAGAAAACGAATTTATCTAATAAGAATTTTGTTTAGATTTTCAGTCTTGCTTATGTTGCTCTACTGGCAATTCACTACAAAAAACCCTGCAGTCCATGACGGTCGATTTTCGTCACGAATCATCGAAATTTCGTCATAAAACAGCATCTATGACGAAATTTCATATCGTCATGTATTGAGCGTCACAGATTAAGCGTCGTGACGAACTAACGTTTTCGTCATAGATCAGCGTGATCCATGACGTTCTCAAGTCGTCATAGATTGCTGCAAAGCCCATTGAACCCAGCCCAAAGCCCAAAATCTATGACGAAAGTGACCGTCATGGATTAACTTGCCACGTCACTCGTAGATGACATGGACGATGAGTTGGCTGCTGATGTGGATGAGGACGTGGCAATTGATGACTTGGCAGTTGATGATGTGGCAGCCACGTGGCACATGACGTGGCAGCCACGTGGCACATGATGTGACAGCCACATGGCAGATTATGTGCTAGGCACATGGCGAAGATGTGGCAGCCGCGTGGTAGATGATGTGGCAAGTGATGATGTGGCAATTTACAGGTTCAATTCATAATGGGCCAAAATAGACCAGCTATTTGGCTTTTATTTCCAGCCCATTGAAAAAATACTATCCATACAAATTTTAGCCCAATCCAATATCCAGCCGAAAAATAAGCATGACATCAAAGGAAACATCATATACATTTTTTCGTCCAGGATAACAATCAATTAGCCATTCCAGCACCAGAAAAAAGAAAAAAAATTAGTTTCAGCAGAACACATTAAGTTGCAGCCGCATAGCTCCTGCTTAACTTGGTTCATTTTGACCCAGTAGAAGAAATATGCATTATGCTTGACGCCCTTCTCATTCACATCCACAACAATGTTGTACCTGCACACATGGTAAATTTCAGAATGTAAAGGGAATTGGAAGGTTGAGATCTCTGCGATGTGAGCTCCATACATACACAAAAATAATCTAAGAAATAACATAAGCGAATGTACAAAACTGAAAGTATCTACTGCAGTCCTAATTAACAAAGCTGAAAATCAGTCTGCAGCAATTCCATCACTCTCTGAAATGATGTAGCAAGTAGCAATACAGGCCAAAAGAAACATAGAAGTTGACAGTACTCGGTCTCAGTATTGGCTATCACGAATTTGTAGACTGACACACTAATGTTGAAATCGACAGAACTTTCTTATGCATACTAGCTTGCACATGCTTTTGGATTTGATGGTACAAGAATTAGTATTCAGTATCCATTTGTTGGAAAAACCAAAAGAATTTGTGATCAGATACATGAGCTATGTATTAAATACAGGTGGCTGCTAATTAGATTTCTATGGCATACATTGTGATGAACATCAGAAAGGTCAAGGCAGCACTCTTTGGGACAACATAAAGGTTATCTTAAACCATGAAGTGAAAAGGTAAGCATGAAGTAAATAGAGTTTGTATTGATGTGTAATCCTTACAGCTGAAATAGATAGAAAATTCACTGACGGGCTAGATAGCCATGTGTTAAACAGAGCAAAACATACCTTGAATCACATGTCAAGTTCAATAGCCAGCACTGTCCATATGCTCCAAATCTGCTAGACCTGCACAACACAAGCTTTGGCTAAATCCTGGTCATATCTTGTATTTCAAATATCTTGCATTTATATACTGAATATATAATATTATATGTTTTAGAAAAAAATTAAATTTAGATTCTTTTCACACATTATATGATTTTTTTAAATGTATATTTATATACTGTGATTATCTCTAATTCTTTTCACACATTATATGATTTTTTTAAATGTATTGATCAAGAGGAAATGGTGAAATGCAATGTGGGTCGGATTATGACGAAATTGGTGCAACGTCATAGTGTTTGGACTTCATATCGGGCTTCATATCCAACACTGCTAATCTATGACGAAATCTGACGGTTGTCATGGATGTAGTGTGATCTGTGACGAAATCTATGACGAAATTGGCACAACGTCATAGTGTTTGGACTTCATATCGGGCTTCATATCCAGCACTGCGAATCTATGACGAAATCTGACTGTTTGTCATGGATGCAGTGTGATCTATGACGAAATCAAAAAATGTCATGAGAATTTTGTCATGGATCAAAGGATTTCTTGTATATCATCTATGCAGTCTCCCACAACAACAAACTCCTCTACCTCCAGTGCATCATCACAGCCCATCATCGGTGAACCTTCTTCACAGGGTCACTTAGCATAGACTGCTGCGAGTAGTACTCGATCCCACGGGTCAAGGACACAAACCAAATGGCCAGAAGACAAGTTGACTGCAACTGAGCTTGATGCCAATTTTTGGCCTACCCCAGATGCTGCGAGGGATAGATTTGTATTGGTCTGTGGTCTCATTGCTCGGGAGAGGGTGTCAATCAACAAGGTGGTTGATGATCTCTCACCAATTGAGAAGGACCATCTGTTCATAGTTTTAGAGGAAAAGCTAGATTACCCAGCCAATCTGGAAGAATCTGTTCGCAAGAAGGCAGTTAAGGCAGCTATATCAGAGATTGGAACCTTGCAACAGCGGTTCAAGGCCCATTTAAGAAAAAATATGTGAGCGAAGAGGAGAGTCCCTTTGTGAAGCATGCCTTTTTGCAGCAATAAGACTGGGACATGTTTGTGCAGGAAACCAATTCTCCTTCATTTTAGCAATTGAGCCAGGAGATGAAACAAAAAAGAGCATTGCATAATAAGCCACATAAGACGGGCAGAAAAGGTTATCGTGGTAAAAGGAAAGAGTGGGAGGAGGAGGATGCAAAGCTAGCTACAGAAGGAAAACAGAACCCTTGGGACCAATTTCCTGGACGTTCGAGACCTTATCTGCGGGCAAGGGTAGGGAAGAAGAGGAAGAATACTAGTGAAGGAAGTGGGGGCATAACATTTAGTAACCCTGCGGTGGTGGGGGTAGCAGATAGGGTGAAAACACTTGCAGCTCAGGGTAGCGATGGTTCTTTCTCTGGGGTTAGGGAGGATGATATCCTCACCGCAGCACTTGAGACTCCAGAGCATCGGGGTCGGGTCCGAGGCGTGTCTAGTTCACTTGGCTGGGGTAAAGGGTTTGGTGAAGAGTTCGTTGGAATGTACAGGAAGAAGAGGAACAAGAGGTCTGATGCTCATGATATGATGGACATAACATTTAAATCAACTGTCCATGCTCTAAGACTATCAGGCATCAAAATACCGAAAAATGTACTTCTTCCTTCCTGATTACCAGCGCCAGTCAGTAGCAGAGAGGAAGAAGATGTGCATGGCAGCGAGGAAGAAGATGCGCATGACCACGAGGAATAACATGCGCATGACAGCGAGGAAGATGTGTGTGGTAGAGAGCAAGATCATTGGAATGCCAACGAGGACGAAGCGAATCAAGTGCACAGTGATAGTCGATCACCTATGCTGGACACAATAGATAAGCTGACAGAGCCAACCACGTGCAGCCTTTTGGATGGCACCGGGATTAATGTGGAGCTCGCACTAGCGAAAGTCTTTCCATTTCAAAAGGCTTGCCATTCAGTACCGGTGCAGGATGGGTATGTTGTGGTGCAACCTACTTATGTGTGGGCCAATGCGGGTCACTACCCTCTGCCTGTACCAATTGATGGGGCTGACATAGCAACCCTAGCTGAGGCTCTCGTTCAAAGGATCCAATGGCCAAAGGACAGGACCCTTATACCACCCATGACGAGACATCCCAACCCTGAAGCCGCAACAGGTAGCAGGGGTACAACATCAGATGGAGGTACTGCAGCTCAGTGTCAGCAAGAGAAGGCTCAACAGCAGCAGCAGCAGCAGATCTGCAAAACTACGCAGCAGGAGCGTCGACAACAGCCGGAGGAGCCCAGGCAAACTCCGCCTAAGCAGCAGCTGCAACATGAGGATAAGCAACAGATGAAACAGCAGCCTCTCCAGCAGCAGGAGTGTCGACAACAGCCGGAGGAGCCCAGGCAAACTACGCCTAAGCAGCAGCTGCAACATGAGGATAAGTAACAGACGAAACAGCAGCCTCTCCAGCAGCAGGAGCGTCGACAACAGTCGGAGGAGCCCAGACAAACTCCACCTAAGCAGCAGCTGCAACATGAGGATAAGCAACACACGAAACAGTAGCCTCTCCAGCAGCAGGAGGAGGGGCGCAGGCAATCTCCCCCTAAGCAGCAGATGCAACATGTACAGCAGCCTCTGCACCAGGAGGAGGAGCCCAGGCAATCTCCACTGCAGAAGGGGAACCTGGCAAGGAAACCTCTGTCTAAAGATGAGATTCTTAAATGTATTATTGGGACAGAACAGGAACGACCAAAATACAAGCCTAGTGCACCTATGTTGTCAGAAGCAAACTTAAAGGCTGCTGGACCAAATTGTGCCAGGTTGCATGCTTACATCATGGAACACAGTAAGGATAAACTTGCCTTTCCAGCAAAGGTGGATCAAGACTACTTTAAAGGTGGTGGTGGTGCTTTAGTGTTAAACATTGCATTCAGTAGCGTGTATCACCTTATAACCCTGGCTTCTCTGGATGTTACCTTCTTGAGGTTGTGGACATTGTAAGTCCCTTAAAACCTAAAAAGATATTTCTTTAATTTTGACCACAAAGTTCATGCATGCTAACAATTTGATTTTTTGTAGGAAAATGATGGAAAAGGCAGCGGAGATGCAGATCAGTGTTGGGTTTTTAGATCCAGATTTGTTTACTTCCACAAATATTTCTCAGCATTATCGCCTTGTTACCAAAGCAATCTCAAATGCAATGAACAACGACTATGTGGTGGGTGCCTACTGCACTAGCCACTGGGTAACAGTGATCATCTGTATGAAGTTCAAAGAGGTTTAGTATCTAGATTCTGCTAAACAACATCCCTCGCTAAAGTTCTCAGACCTCAAACCTGTTGTGGACTAGTCAGTATCTTGTAGGTTTTGTTCACAAAAATTCAATCTCTTAGTGTTTCTAATCGGTATTGCTGACCATGCAGGGCCTTTGGTACAGTATCTTGTAGGTTTTGTTCACAAAAATTCAATCTCTTAGTGTTTCTAATCGGTATTGCTGATCATGCAGGGCCTTTGGTGAACATGCACAGGACGGAGTGACGAAAGGAAAGAAAAAAAAAGCCAAAAGCCATACTCAAGCACAAAACAAATCTCGATGTAAGACCGAGGTTTTTTATGGTCCCTTCTTACCTATTTGGTACTGCATTAACTTGTCATTTTGGTACCTCGATGCAGTGTGCTCAGCAGCCATGGGGGTCCTCTTTGTGTGGATTCCATGTGGCATTCCATATGTTAAGACTACTCGATGACATACCTGACATCAAGAAGGCTGCTGTAAGTAGATAATAATGCTCAACCTTGTCTCTGCTCATATTATCCATCTGATTTTAGAAACTGATTTCTACTTGTATTCTCATAAATGATTGTATTTTGCAGGATTTCAAATCTGCTGTAGATGTTTCCACAGAAGATCTAAAGCGTGTCCGGGAGATGTTGTGCGAGTACATTCTTATGGAGACCATCGACCGAAAGGGCAACTTCTACAATGGTGCACCGTGAGTTCATTGTAGCCAGAAACTTGAAACTCATTCAGTCTTCTTTAGTCAGGTGTTGTTGCCTGAGAAACCTGCTTGGCTTGCTTGGTTGGGGTCAGATACTGCCTGGTTCAGGCAGTTTTCTCATGACTCTATCCTAACAAGCCCTAATGAGAGTAACTTGAAACTTGATGTGATCCTAGCTTGTTTATAAATGTGATCTTGCTTGTCTATAAATGTGATAGTGCTTACCTATATATGTGATGTGAGAATGTGTTTGTGATGTCTCCTTGCTGTGGTGGCTGCCATATCCTGGCTGGTTCCAGGATGGCAGGATGCAGCCCCTAATGGCTGCCAAATCCTGGCTGGTTCCAGGATGCAGCCGGCAAGCAGGCAGGTTACTGTAGGGGTGGTCTACGTATCTGTAACGGGCGTTAATTAAAGCTCGTTACAAACACTGATCAGTGAGTAACGGGCTTCATTCGGAAAGCCCGTTTCAAACATGCCAACAATGTAACGGGCAGTGTAAAAGCCCGTTACCAGTCCTGACCAGTGGGCCCCAGGACCTGGCCCGTTCATCGAGATATAGGAGACGCAGGTTGAAAGCACGCGTCTCCTTTAATCGAGAGAAAGCAGACGCGCGTGGAAACAGATGCGTCTCATTTCGTCGAGACAGAGGAGACGCAGGTTCACGGCACGCGTCTCTGATGTTGATTTCACAGTAACGGGTTCTGTTTTCATGCCCGTTACCAAAGTACCCTGTGGGCCCAGAGAAACAGCCATTTCACGTGGCCCGTGACTAGTTGTGGTAACGGTCATTGTTTGATGCCCGTTACGAATCCTAGATGTGCTGAGACGCGCGTGAAATAGACGCGTCTCATTTTGTCAAGATAGAGGAGACGCAGGTACACAGCAGGCGTCTCCGATATTGAGCTATTGTAACAGGCTCTGTTTTGGTGCCCGTTACCAAAGTTCCCTGTGGGCCCAGATAAACAGCCATTTCACGTGACCGGTGGCTAGTTGTGGTAACGGTCGTTGTTTGATGCCCGTTACGAATATGTGTTATCAGTAACGGGCATCTGCCTGTTACCTTTCTTGGCTCATTTGTAACACTTGATCGGTAACGGGCGTTTTGCCCGTTACGAAAGGCAATCTATGCTCGTTACCATAGTGAGTTTTCACGTAGTGAACACCAGTCAAGCCGCAACCTGCACCTGCAATACTTAGCTAAGAATCAGTCCACACCACGTTGTCAATCACTCATCACACTAGGAAGCGACCTACCACTGGTCCTCAAACCACACAGGTCCTCAATCTCCCCCTTGATGAGTGCATTGACAACACACACGTTTTGGTAACCAAAAAGAAAAGGAAAAAAAAAGGAATGACTAAAAGAAACTCCAACAAGCGATCGAAAGCCAGAAGAAAGGCAAAGAGCAAGATCACTTGAAGAAGACAAGTCTTGATCCCCTTAGGCAAGGGCAATGGCTCGACACAACCGAGACAAAAGCATGCTCAGGCAAAGGGCACAAGTCACCAATCCAAAGCTCGAAAACCACAAAGAGCTCCCCCTGCACACATGCAAGCTCCCCCTGAACGAATGCATGCAAACCACATCCCAGAACAGAGCAGCTGTCTCAGCTCAGCTCTGACCTGTCAGACTGGTCAACCTCACCGGTCAGACCGGTGCGATAGATCACCCAGCACCTGACACTCACACCGGTCAGACCGGTGCATCCCACCGGTCAGGCCGATGACCACCTGGGAAAAACTGAGAACTACACGAGCTCAAAACTAGCTCGAAACCACTTGGAAACCTTCTAAATGCATGCATCAAACCAAAACATGCTCAAACTTCTCCCCCTTGTTGACAATGCATGAATCAAGCCGAAAATGCAAAAAAAAAATGCAACCTAGAGCTTCTCAAATAGACAAAATCGAACATAGCATGCTACACATATCCAAATGAGCAAGTTAGATACTCTATAGCTTCGTATGGACAAAAACTACAAGATCGCCAAGTTTCACAACCATTGGGCGAAGCTAAGATAGAAATGGCTATTTTTGCAAAAATTTCCCTCTCATGAGCAAAGTCCTAAACATGAGCAAAACATGTCAAAATAGCAAAGCTACACACACTTCATGCTAGGACAACCATTCTAAGCATAAGACCATCATGAACACCGACAAGCACCTCATGTCTTGTCAAAGCCACCGAGCGATGTGCTTACTTCTAAAAATGAGACTTCTCATTGGTAAGAAACATGCAACGGTTTAGCACCCAAAAGCAAGTAAATTAAGCACATATGACATGGGAGCACATTTTCCAAGCAATTTTAATTTCATTTTCAGATTTATAATTGGTACATGAAATGTCTTTGTGACAAAAAGGAACTTATGCCCCTCCACAAGATAAAGCATGGGGGCTAAACATTCTTGATGGCAAATGAGCCTTTGGCCCCATATGATCAGAATAAGCTATCCAACCACAAATTAAGCATAGCCAAGCCACAACAACATGTCAAGATCATATAAAGGCATTTACTCACAAGAGAGCATACATGTGACATTTTTGAAAACCATAGCCATCAACCATGGATATAAATCAAGATCATCAAGAGCTAAGCCAAACAAACCATAGCTTACCAAACTAGCTCACAAGAACATATATATCATACCATGGTGAACAATGTATATAGGAGAAGCTTTTCCTACAAAATGCATATGATACAAAATGCATGCAACCTATCATACAAAGATGACTATACATCATGATACAAATGCAATGCAAAATGCAAGAATGCACAAAGGAAAGCTATACATATGCTACAAAGGAGCTCCCACACACCCAACTCAAGAAATCAAACGAACACCAAGCTCCCCCCCGCAAACGACTGAAAGTTGCTCGATTTAGGGTTTTGGTGAAAATATCGGCTAGCTGGTCATGTGTGGGTACATGGATCAAAGCGATTTTCCATTTCTCTATGTTGTCTCTCAGGAAATGATACGTCACTTCTATGTGCTTGGTTTTGGAATGGAGCACTGGGTTCTTTGCTACACTTATTGCACTAGTGATATCACATTGCACTACCGATCTCGGTGAGGCCACATTCATCTACCTCGGGTACTCCCCTTGGTAGGTTGCCCGGTTAAAACACCGACAGTGGCAAACAATCTTGGCAAATTTTATTCAAAAACCAGTGATTAAGGTTATTAATTAATCTCTGGTGCATATAATTGCTCTGATGCCAGCTGTGACAACCCGCCCAGGAAAATACCGTACTATCGCCTAAACCAATCCACTTTGGTCATTAAGCAATAATAAAGTATCATCCTGTCGTTAGTTGCCGGGTTAACGCCCGGTAAATCACTTACAAAGCAACAAGGACCGACATATATGCATTAAAACTCACACGAAGGCGAGTCCAGAGAACAACATACGATTAACATCCAAATTTACCCCGAAGGGCTTAATTATTACAAACCGGAGTTTTTGACATGATAACGAAGTTCAGAGTTTTGAAAACAGCGGAATTAAACTAAACGGCACGAGGAAACATCACGGGAGGCCTGCCATGATGCCTTCATTCATCGTCTTCAACCCACTCCAGCTCCCAGCCAGGCGGGATCTCTCCAGGCCACACATCAGCAAAGGCATTACCTGAAGCAACAGATTATAGCAAGGCTGAGTATACTAATACTCAACAAGACTTACCCGTCGGTGATATCTACTTCACCAACTCTAGACATGAAAGGCTTTTTGGCCAATAGGGTTTCTTTTGCTGAAAAGCAACAAAGAGTATGTCCTTACTTTCAATATTTTAGCACAAGTTCTAGTTGATTATTCCTTTCTAAATTAGCAAGCTAGTGCAAGCATAAGTTGTGCAAACAATTAATCAAGCATAATATTCATCAACTTCCATCATTAGGGATCTCATGGCCAGTGGAGTAAGTAGTCTCAGATAACGGTGAGAGGCCGACAATCGATTGATTTAAACCTTGCAAGGTAGACCTAAACACACGGTAGGGTGCCCCCGCGAGGACAACCACCAGGCGGTTCCCAAAAGTCCTCGGTTCGGGATAAAAGGCAACAGTCTTCGGTACCGGCTATCTGGTATACCCCGCAAGGCACCCAGCATCGCACATGCACCACCGGTAGCTAGCCGGGGGACACATCCCAAGATTAGTCACAGTAAAATCCCTTACCGTCTCGTTAAGGTACTAGGCTTACCGTACCCATTTCCGACAAGTGCTTAGTACGTTCAAACACTTAACCCATGAAAGCCATTGGACCGGAGCCCACATCCCATGCTCTTACCACATGAGCAATCCATTTAAGGAGATCTTATGATTCCAACATAAGAACCTATTCTCGCGAGTGACAAGCATCACTCGACTTGTAACGGTCCTATAGCATAGCAGCTACCGACCTATCATACTAGTAAGAACATAGGTACCTAGGGATCATGCATCTAGGGTTTCATTTCAACTCCTGAACGTAAATGCACAATCATCCATAGATAGTTGCATAAAGTTTCAAAAACACTTGGTTAATGCACCAGGGCTTGCCTTCGTCAGCAGGGTTAGCCTGAGGGTCCTCGGTGTCGTCGATCACCTCCACGTACTGCAGCTCCGCGTCAGCTCCTCCTTCCTCGGCTTCCGGCACGAGCGCGTAGTTACCGTCAGGAAGCTCTACACGGAATGCAATGCAGGGTTCAGGTGGAGTGATGGATTAATTATTTCACCAACTCTTGTTGGCCACATTCATCTTAACAAACAATTAATTATTAATTCTTTTTCATTAAGGTTATTATAGGCAAGGGTTTAACTTTGACCAACAATTAATTACTGTTTTCTTTTATGATTGTTATTTCATGTGAGATTTACTATTCAATCTTTTAATAGCAATGGTGTGCACATAAATGTAAATATTTCCATTTAAATGTTTAAAACAGCAAGGGTGAATTTAAAGGTTCCAAAGTAAGCCTTGCATCCATTTACAAGGGTCACAAGGTCAAAAGGTCACACTTTTGGAATTAACTCCCACTAGCAAGCTTATGCATCTAACTTGTAAATGCCAAACTTAAAGCATACAAACAAGGTTAGGAGTCCCTGCTGGTCTAAAGTTACTAAACATACCACTGGATCAAACTTGGCCATTAAAAGAACTATAAAACTTATAAAAGTAAGGATGACATTTCCTAGCCATGCAAATTAAAGGAAAAGCATAATTACATAAAAGTAAAGCTCCTGCATCCAACAACAAGTCTACAGATACTCTGGCCCTAAACAAGATCAGAACACCCATAGGTTCACCACAAACAAATTTGAAATATGAACCATGCATTTAAAAATATATCTAAGCATAAAACAAGATTAAATATTTCTATCAGAGAAAAATTCATGATAAATTGAGGAAAGTTACTTCTAGGCATAACATGAACATTTCCACAAGTTGAGCTCAAAAATCAATTCATATTTTGCTACAAAAATCAGTAAAGCAGAAATAGCATAAATATGAAGTAATTCATATAAAAAGATCTGTTCAACAACTTTGTGAAATTTTTGGTCCAGAGTCTAACCATGACAAGTTTAGAAAGATATCCAAAATTCAGCTCCATAGCCTTTCTAGATTTTGAATTATACAAAAAGGTGTCAAACTGAATTTGAATTTTCATTCAAAATCTACAAGTCAAAACTATGGTCATGCTTTGTAGAAGTTGCAGATCAACTCTCACTGAGACCAACAAAATTGGGTTTGCATTTTTCTGAATTTTCTGTGAATTTCTAGGCTATTTCTAAGGCACTGGACTGACTTGCAAGGAGACTAAGAATCTTTCTATTGCAACCGGGTCCCTGGGTTCACAACTAAGCCCTTGGCCTTCACACATATGCCCTTGCGGCGGTGGGAGAGTTCGCCGGCGGCGAACGGCGGCCGGGCTTGGCAAACAAGCGACACTGGCGTGCGATTGGGCTCACCACGGGTTGATTGATGGTGGTGGCGTGGTCGGGGATGTCACCGGTGAGCGGCGGCGGCGAGGTCGCGGCGGTGCGCCCGCTGCGGCTTGGGTTCCGGCGAGTGGCGGCGCAATGTGGGCGAACACGCGGCCGTGGGAGCTTCACTGGTGTCTAGGGAGGAGGTTGAGATGGTCGGCCGGCGACGGAAGCGAGCGGAGGGGGAAGCTCGCCTGCGGCGGCGGCAATGGCGGGCGGCGGACGGTGGCTCACGCACGGGCGGCGAGGAGGGGGCTATTTATAGCCGGGCGTGCGCGCGCAGGAGCGAGATCGCTTCGTGGTTAAGCGTCCCGGCGCGTTTAAAGCGCGGTACGGCGGCGGCATCGGCGTGCGTGCGCGGCGGGCGGGGACGACGCCGCGACGAGCGCGTACACGCCGCGTGGCGCGCGGTTCCTCGGGCCGAGGCCGCGTCTTGGAGCGCGCACATGAAGCGGACGTCAGCCGCGCTCACGCGCTGACTCCCAGACGGCCGTGGTACGGCCGACGCACGGCGGCGGCGCGGCGGCGACGCGTGGACCCGCGCGCGCGTGACGTTTTGCAGAGCGCGTCTCCGGCCTGGTCCAGCGCATGTACCCCTGTTTGCGTGCACGGTTCTCAAGAATTTGCATATAAACTTCAAAACTTGTAGATAGGAAAGTTGTAGGTGAGTTAATCCTCTACAACATGGCTGAAACCGAATTTGAAATAGATTCAAATCGAAGGAGAAATTCGAATGCCAATTTGGGGGATTTTCATGTCTCGGTGAACAGGGACCCAGAGCTTGTTTGGCCATTTAGCACCTTTTCCACTCAAAACTAGCAATGCCACTCAACATGAAAGTTGTGTCTCATGAAAAACTGGACAACTTTTATATTGGGGGATTTTGAAGTGTTTAGGTGAATTTTGGAGAACGCGGCAAAAGTTCCAGATCGACACAAAGACATCAAAGGGTTTGTTCCCCCTTAGCTAGGGTTTTGACCATGGGAAAGGCATTAGACTTGTTTAAGATGCTAATAGGTGAGTGTTGGTGAGATTTGTAAGGTGGTGACCCAGGTTGACCATGATTTGACCCCGGTCAACAGGTTTGACCGACAATTAGGGTTAATTAAAAACCTGGGGCGTCACAGCCTACCCCCCTTAAACGGAATCTCGTCCCGAGATTCGATTCAAGAAAAACAAGGTAGGTAGTAGAAACTCACGGTTTCGAGATTGCAGAAAACCCGGGTACTTGGTGTTGAGATACTCTTCCGTCTCCCAAGTTGCTTCTTCCTCCGTATGATGACTCCATTGTATCTTGTACATCCTTACGGTTTGTCTTCGGGTCTTCCTCTCCTTTTTGTCCAACACCCTCATGGGATGCTCGATGAGCGAGAAATCCGGCTTAATCCAAGCATTTGCTTCCGTGATCACTTCGGTTTCAGGCACAGGCACGCCTTTCTTCAGTTGGGTCACATGGAATACATTGTGAACTGCGGAGAACCGCTCCGGGAGTCGGATGCGATAAGCCACTGGCCCACATACTTCAATGATTTCATAAGGTCCGATGTAGCGCGGGGCTAACTTTCCCTTAACACCGAACCTTTGCACACCCTTGGTTGGTGAAACCTTTAGGTATACATAATTACCAACTTCAAATTGTCTGGGTGCCGTTCCTCTATCGTGATAGCTCTTTTGCCTCATCTGTGCTAACTTGAAGTTCTCCCTTATCACTTGCACTTTCTCTTCGGCGTCTTTGACTAAGTCCGGACCAAAGAGCGTCCTTTCTTCGGCTTCTGACCAGTTCCAAGGAGTACGACATCTCCGTCCATAAAGAGCATCGAACGGTGCCATCTTCAAACTAGCTTGGTAGCTATTGTTGTAAGAGAACTCTGCCAAGGACAAACACTTGTCCCAACTTTTATCAAAATGCAGGATGCTTGCCCGTAGCATGTCTTCCAAAATTTGATTTACCCTTTCCGTCTGACCATCGGTCTGCGGGTGATAGCTGGAACTACGGATCAACTTGGTTCCTAGGCATTCATGCAATTGCTCCCAGAAACGAGCTACAAATTGAGTCCCTCTATCCAAGATTATGGTCTTCGGAACTCCATGCAAACGGACTATTTGATCCATATACAACTCTGCATATTGCTGCACTGAATAAGTAGTATGTACTGCAATGAAATGGGCAGTCTTCGTGAGTCTGTCCACGATAACCCAAATAGAATCCTTCTTTCTAGCAGTCAGGGGTAAACCCACAATGAAGTCCATACTTATGTCATCCCATTTCCACATAGGTATCGACAAGGGTTGGAGTACACCTACCGATTTCAAATGGCTTGCTTTCATTCTGTGGCAAGTATCACACTCTGACACATACTTTGCTATGTCGACTTTCATATTGGACCACCAGAAATTTTCCTTCAGATCTTGATACATTTTGGTGCTTCCGAGATGAATGGAGAATTTGGAAAGATGAGCTTCATCAAAGATGGTTTTCTGAATTTCTTGGTCAATGGGAACCACAAGACGTTTCCCAAACCATACCACATCGTTTGCATCCCTCCGGAAACAGGTATACTTGGGATCTCCTTCTGCTAACTTCTGTTTGATTAGCTGTATGCCCTCGTCATTGCGTTGAGCAGTGACAATTCTATCATAAAGATTGGATTCAGCAGCTAGGACATATAGATTTCCTTGCTCTACCACTTCCAAGTTAAGTTTCCTCATGTCTTCACACAAGGTGTCACTATACGGCTCCACTTCGAGATGATGGCAGTGAACTTTGCGGCTAAGAGCATCCGCAACAACATTGGCTTTCCCAGGGTGATAGTGCACTTCTAGATCATAATCCTTAATCAGCTCAAGCCATCTCCTTTGTCTCATGTTGAGATCCGATTGAGTGAAGATATATTTGAGGCTCTTGTGATCAGTGAAGATATTGCAGCGATTTCCCATCAGATAGTGTCTCCAAATCTTAAGAGCATGAACAACCGCTGCTAGCTCTAGATCATGGGTGGGATAATTGATCTCATGGGGTCGAAGTGCCCGTGAGGCATAGGCAATGACTCGGCCCTCTTGCATGAGAACACAACCGAGACCAGTGCCTGACGCGTCACAGAAAACTTCAAAAGGTTTGGAATTATCCGGTTGCACTAGCACTGGGGCTAAAGTTAAGTGTTGTCTCAGCGTGTGAAAGGCTTTCTCACATGCTTCACTCCATACAAATTTCACTCCTTTCTTGAGCAGTTCAGTCATAGGTTTAGCGATCCTAGAGAAGTCCGGAATGAATCGGCGGTAATAACCCACCAAACCTAGAAAACTGCGGATTTGGTGTACAGACTTGGGTGGTTTCCAATCCATCACCTCTTGTACTTTGCTAGGATCTACGGATATGCCATCTTTGGAAATAGTGTGCCCCAAGAATTTCACACTATCCAACCAGAATTCACATTTGGAGAACTTAGCATAGAGCTTATGATCTCTCAAACGCTGTAGGACAATTCGAAGATGTTTGGCATGTTCTTTCTCATTTTTGGAATAGATTAGAATATCATCGATGAAAACCACTACGAATTTGTCAAGCTCCGTCCTGAATACGGAGTTCATGAGATACATGAAGTAGGCTGGGGCATTTGTGAGACCGAAGGACATCACCAAGAACTCATAGAGACCATAACGAGTGGAGAAAGCAGTTTTGGGAATGTCACATGGTTGAATTTTGATCTGATGGTAACCAGAACGAAGATCGACCTTGGAGAAAACTTTGGCTCCAGCCAACTGATCAAAAAGAACATCAATGCGGGGAAGAGGATATTTGTTTTTGATGGTCACCGCATTGAGCGGTCTGTAGTCAACACATAGCCTCAAACTACCATCTTTCTTCTTGACAAAGAGTGCGGGACAACCCCAAGGAGAAGAACTTGGGCGAATGTAGCCCTTATCTAACAATTCCTGGAGTTGGTTTTTCAGTTCGGCTAATTCCTTGGGAGGCATACGATAGGGTCGTTTAGAAATGGGCGCAGTGCCCGGTTGGAGTTCAATCACAAACTCGACATCCCTGTCTGGTGGCATGCCAGGCAACTCATCGGGAAAGACATCAGGATATTCACAAACTACTGGAATTTCTTCAAGATGAGAGGTAATGGTCACATAGGCACAAGGGTCTGCACCGTCCTTAAAAGGTAAGTACAATGTGGTGTGCCCGACCGTAGGTGAATTGATTGCTACAACTCGGCCTGATATATCTAGAACCACCTTATGTCGGTTCATCCAATCCATACCCAAGATAACATCCATACCCTCTAAGCCTACGACAATGAGGTTTGGTTGAACCGTCTTACTTCCCAACCTTAATTGTACTCCACAGATTAAGGTATTAGAAGAGATTTGCCCACCTGGAGTGACAATTTTATAAGCTGAATTGATGTGAGAACCCATCAAACCCAAATTGCCTACTAGCTTTTCACTTATGAAACTGTGGGTAGCTCCAGAATCGAACAAAATCTTAACAGGGGTGTCATCGATAGAGAATGTACCCGTAAGCACTGGAGCTCCCTCTGGGATGTCACTCATGGTGGTAAAGTTCAGCTTCCCTTGGCGGACTTGCACCGTTGGCTTCTTAGCCGGATTGGTCGGCTTGGCCCCTGAACCTTGATTCTGCTGGTTGGGCTTGTTCTGCTTAGGTTTGGGGCAATCACTTATGTAGTGCCCCGGCTGTCCACAATTGTAACAACGGCGTTCACCGATGTTGCGTGGGGGTGCGTTGGGCTTGGAAGCTTGCTGCTGGGTGTTGCGGAACTGGAAGTTCCCTGAAGGTTTGTTCTGTGATGGCTTCATCGTCCAGCGTCCAGTTGAAGATTGCTGGGACGAGTTAGGAACATTCTTTTTCACAAAACGAAACTTTTTGTTAGTTCCACTGCCCGAAGCAAAACCAGCCTGCCTCTTCTTGTCTCTCTGGGCCTTCTTCATAGCATCCTCCTGGGATATAGCCTTGTTTACGAGCTCATGGAAGTTGTTGGGCTCGATCAAGTTCAGCCGTTCGTACAACTCACCATCCAGGCCATCACGGAACCTTTCCATTTTCTTTGCATCGGTATCCACGTGATGTCCACCATACTGGCAAAGGCTATTGAATTTCTGTGCATAGTGATATACAGTGTCAGATCCCTGCCTGAGGGCTAGTAACTCCCTCATCTTCCTATCCATTAATCCCTTAGGAATGTGATGGCTCTTGAAAGCTTGCTTGAATTCATCCCAAGTGACAGCATGCCCCTGCTGCATGGTCTTGAAATGATCCCACCACATCAAGGCTTCACCTCGCAGTTGCAGAGCTGCGAAGTTGGCTTTGTTTTCCTCGGAGCAAGGCAGTACAAAGGCAGAGAATTTTGCCTCGATGGCCTTGATAAACGCCTCAGCTTCAAGGGGGTCTTCCGCCTTGGAAAAGGTCCGGGGCTTCATCCCGATGAACTGAGGGTAGGTGGTGACCTGATTTGGCCCCTCATGATTTGCCACATGTGGCGGCCTTTGGTTCAGCTGCTGGGCGATTTGTTGCTGCGTCTGTAGGATCTGGCGCAGCACCTCGGTCTGAGTGGCCATGAATGCCTCCGCCGGTGTCATGGGCGGCGGCGGTGGTAGTTCACCACTGCCTGATGTTCCGAAACCGTTGGGGGAGCTGCGCGTTGGTCCCACCATCTGAAATGCGAGCCTTTGTTAGACACATAGCCATAATCTTGCTTAGAAAGAAATGACAAGTGTAAAACATGCATGACAAAAGCTCATTCGCGCATTCATTCGACATTTGCAGCACACAGTCACAAGAGTACTTCACATCCAACAGCCTAGTCACCGAAATATTTTCCAAAATTGGTTAGTAGATGCCAAATTTCATACGCCCCAAAGTTGGCATTCCACATTGCGGCGAACTACAACTTCGCATGCCCGAAGAATGCAATTGCGGAAAGCTACCTAGCTGTCCTGGCAGCCGGCCGACACTCACCGAAAATTTCGTAGCTCCCTCTACTCTTATGCAAAAATGCTGAATTTTGGTGAGCGTGGTCATTACAACACTCCGCACAACTTTGGTATTCAACGCATGCTAAGATTCCGACGTTCAATTGTTCGAAAACTCCCTTTCCTAAGCTGTTTGGACAGCAGCCCAGATTGGATTAAAACTTGCATAACTTCCAATAAGAAAGTGCACGATTGCTGAGATTTTGAGAACACGATCGTCACAAAAATTCCAAACAAGCTTGGTATACAACACCGAACTCGATTCTGAGCACAACTTGCTTAAGCATTTCCTTACAACAAACATTAGGGATAAAGTGTTCACAGAACATTACAAAGGTTCCAAGGTTTGAAAATACCACATTACAACCTGGGTTACACTGCAGTCATGCTGCACAAAAGCATACTCCTATGCTCACCTACCACAAACCAACCAAAAGACTACACACAGGAGTATGACCCATCTTATTACAACACTACGGCAACCTAGTTGCCGACCGAAGCACCACTGCCAGCAGGTGAAGTCGGTGGGGTCGGTAGCGGTGGTCCAGCCTGACTGGCCTGGTCAAGACCAGACTAACCCTGCTGCTCCTCCGGAGGTGCCTCCACCGGAGGTGGTGGCTGCAGAGCCACAATGGCCTGCAGAGCTGCTACCTGTACCTCAGCCTCCTCTACCTGCTGCTGCATCTCGATGATGTTCTGTAACAGTGTCAACCTCTCGATCTCTCTAGTGTCCACGTCCTCCTCAAGGGTAGTGACCTCTGCCTCCAGGTCTAAGATTCTCTGCAGGCGGTCACCTCTCTCTAACTCCAACTGGAACCTCCTGGCACGCAGTCGGTCGTTCTCCTGCTGAGTATGGGCGAGAGTGAAGCTCAGCTGCTGGTACGCTGCTGAAAGATTGTGCCAGGCTAGCCGAGCCGACTCCAGTCGCTGGCTGATCATCAGCTGGGTGGTGTTACGCAGGCCCTGGAGTGTGAACACAGCGTCCAGGCAACGCGTTAGCGTCTGCGTGACGTCCAGTGGGACTGCGAGCATCAGTAACTCCTGAAGGTGGTCCACACGGTCCCTCCATGTCGGATCGTGCGGGTTCACCGCCGGGAACAGTCCGAATGGTGACAGTGCTACCACCGTCGGGTTACGGTCGCAGAAATCCGTCAATACCCAGAGGGCAGCCGACTCGAAGGACTCCTGCAGACGAAAACCCCAGTATACCGAGCTCAAGTCGAACCAGTCGGGGCGGTCCGGGTGAGGTGGTACAGTGACGGTCACTCTGCAACGAGGCACGCCCAGGTGCTCTAACTCGAGTGCCTCGTAGACGGGCGGAATGGTGTAGCCGGCAGCGCTGAGTGCCTCCCACGCAAGGCGTGGAAAACCCTCCCAGTGCAGTCCGTCGGTACGGACCGAACCGTCAGCGCCGTACTCGAGAAACATGGGGGCAGCCATCTGTACAAAAATGTAACGCATGTTAGAACTCAAAAGAGAGCAACATGTCAAATGGTGCAAATTCTGGCAGCTGTGAATAAAAATTCATAACTAAAAATCCAGAACCCCAAAAATTCTCAAATTTTACAGGCTACTCCGTAAGGTTTTTATACACACTTTTGGTATTCAAAGGTTGAGCTAGATCATTTAGGAACAAGGTCGAAAGTTGCAAGGTTTCAGGTTCTGCCTTCCTGAAAAACAGCATGACCTGAGTTCACTAAAAAGGGTACAACTCAAGATTTACAGAAGCTATGACCATGAATTTTTGCGAGCAAAAACTAGATTAGATATGGAGCAACTTTGGTATAGGTCAACTAGTCCAAACACTTTTAGAATCTGGTGCAAAAAATTCAAGCTAGCAGCAATACAGATTTTTGGACAGCAACAACACCTATGCATGAGAGGTAATCTAGTTCACAGAAACCACACACTAGCAAATCTTCCTTAGAGAGCATAAGCTCTGTTTTGGGTCCATTTTAAAAGTTTCAACTTTTAGTATGCATGCAAGACGTCCTATTCGACCTCACACGGCAATCAAGCCAAAAATCGAAGTCAGTGCCGGTGGCAAGGCTTTTATTCGTCTCTCCCTATAATAACTAGTCGAGAGCTACACGGTACTCACTTAGCGTCTAACGAAGCGCTGTTATGTACCTGCAGAAAAGAACCTTCCGTGCCAGCACGTCACAGAAGCGTCCACATACAGTACCGTTCACTTATAAAAACGGTATCCATGCGTCAAGCCGCTGCATGGACAGCGTCCAACCTCAGATACGCTCCTTTTGGAATGAAGCGGATCCTTGCCTCGCATATACAAAATGCGGAACGTCCACATATGGCAAAACGTGGCGAGACACAGACGCGACGGTGGGTTCCCTTTGGAATAGGTCCCATCCATCCCTCGCATGACTTCCATGCGGTACCACCACGTATAGCAAAATGTGATGAGACGCAGACGCGACGTGGGTGCCCATTTGAATAGGTCCCATCCATCCCTCACAGGACTTTCCTGTGGTACCACCACGTATAGCAAAACGTGATGAACTAGTATGGTTGTGCAGAAAGTAAGTTCTGACAGAAAGTAAATGTGTTGGGAGTTAGCAAAATAAACCATAGATTAATAAGCCACCTGAAAGAACCCAAAATTCCCTCTAGGGCCTCTCGGTCTAGTTTATCCTTAACGGACCAACGTGTTTTTGCAAATCCAAACAATCTTGGCAAATTTTATTCAAAAACCAGTGATTAAGGTTATTAATTAATCTCTGGTGCATATAATTGCTCTGATGCCAGCTGTGACAACCCGCCCAGGAAAATACCGTACTATCGCCTAAACCAATCCACTTTGGTCATTAAGCAATAATAAAGTATCATCCTGTCGTTAGTTGCCGGGTTAACGCCCGGTAAATCACTTACAAAGCAACAAGGACCGACATATATGCATTAAAACTCACACGAAGGCGAGTCCAGAGAACAACATACGATTAACATCCAAATTTACCCCGAAGGGCTTAATTATTACAAACCGGAGTTTTTGACATGATAACGAAGTTCAGAGTTTTGAAAACAACGGAATTAAACTAAACAGCACGAGGAAACATCACGGGAGGCCTGCCATGATGCCTTCATTCATCGTCTTCAACCCACTCCAGCTCCCAGCCAGGCGGGATCTCTCCAGGCCACACATCAGCAAAGGCATTACCTGAAGCAACAGATTATAGCAAGGCTGAGTATACTAATACTCAGCAAGACTTACCCGTCGGTGATATCTACTTCACCAACTCTAGACATGAAAGGCTTTTTGGCCAATAGGGTTTCTTTTGCTGAAAAGCAACAAAGAGTATGTCCTTACTTTCAATATTTTAGCACAAGTTCTAGTTGATTATTCCTTTCTAAATTAGCAAGCTAGTGCAAGCATAAGTTGTGCAAACAATTAATCAAGCATAATATTCATCAACTTCCATCATTAGGGATCTCATGGCCAGTGGAGTAAGTAGTCTCAGATAACGGTGAGAGGCCGACAATCGATTGATTTAAACCTTGCAAGGTAGACCTAAACACACGGTAGGGTGCCCCCGCGAGGACAACCACCAGGCGGTTCCCAAAAGTCCTCGGTTCGGGATAAAAGGCAACAGTCTTCGGTACCGGCTATCTGGTATACCCCGCAAGGCACCCAGCATCGCACATGCACCACCGGTAGCTAGCCGGGGGACACATCCCAAGATTAGTCACAGTAAAATCCCTTACCGTCTCGTTAAGGTACTAGGCTTACCGTACCCATTTCCGACAAGTGCTTAGTACGTTCAAACACTTAACCCACGAAAGCCATTGGACCGGAGCCCACATCCCATGCTCTTACCACATGAGCAATCCATTTAAGGAGATCTTATGATTCCAACATAAGAACCTATTCTCGCGAGTGACAAGCATCACTCGACTTGTAACGGTCCTATAGCATAGCAGCTACCGACCTATCATACTAGTAAGAACATAGGTACCTAGGGATCATGCATCTAGGGTTTCATTTCAACTCCTGAACGTAAATGCACAATCATCCATAGATAGTTGCATAAAGTTTCAAAAACACTTGGTTAATGCACCGGGGCTTGCCTTCGTCAGCAGGGTTAGCCTGAGGGTCCTCAGTGTCGTCGATCACCTCCACGTACTGCAGCTCCGCGTCAGCTCCTCCTTCCTCAGCTTCCGGCACGAGCGCGTAGTTACCGTCAGGAAGCTCTACGCGGAATGCAATGCAGGGTTCAGGTGGAGTGATGGATTAATTATTTCACCAACTCTTGTTGGCCACATTCATCTTAACAAACAATTAATTATTAATTCTTTTTCATTAAGGTTATTATAGGCAAGGGTTTAACTTTGACCAACAATTAATTACTGTTTTCTTTTATGATTGTTATTTCATGTGAGATTTACTATTCAATCTTTTAATAGCAATGGTGTGCACATAAATGTAAATATTTCCATTTAAATGTTTAAAACAGCAAGGGTGAATTTAAAGGTTCCAAAGTAAGCCATGCATCCATTTACAAGGGTCACAAGGTCAAAAGGTCACACTTTTGGAATTAACTCCCACTAGCAAGCTTATGCATCTAACTTGTAAATGCCAAACTTAAAGCATACAAACAAGGGTAGGAGTCCCTGCTGGTCTAAAGTTACTAAACATACCACTGGATCAAACTTGGCCATTAAAAGAACTATAAAACTTATAAAAGTAAGGATGACATTTCCTAGCCATGCAAACTAAAGGAAAAGCATAATTACATAAAAGTAAAGCTCCTGCATCCAACAACAAGTCTACAGCTACTCTGGCCCTAAACAAGATCAGAACACCCATAGGTTCACCACAAACAAATTTGAAATATGAACCATGCATTTAAATATATATCTAAGCATAAAACAAGATTAAATATTTCTATCAGAGATAAATTCATGATAAATTCAGGAAAGTTACTTCTAGGCATAACATGAACATTGCCACAAGTTGAGCACAAAAATCAATTCATATTTTGCTACAAAAATCAGTAAAGCAGAAATAGCATAAATATGAAGTAATTCATATAAAAAGATCTGTTCAACAACTTTGTGAAATTTTTGGTCCAGAGTCTAATCATGACAAGTATAGAAACATATCCAAAATTCAGCTCCATAGCCTTTCTAGATTTTGAATTATAGCAAAAAGGTGTCAAACTGAATTTGAATTTTTATTCAAAATCTACAAGTCAAAACTATGGTCATGCTTTGTAGAAGTTGCAGATCTACTCTCACTGAGACCAACAAAATTGGGATTGCACTTTTCTAAATTTTCTGTGAATTTCTAGGCTATTTATAAGGCACTGGACTGACTTGCAAGGAGACTAAGAATCTTTCTATTGCAACCGGGTCCCTGGGTTCACAACTAAGCCCTTGGCCTTCACACATATGCCCTTGCGGCGGCGGGAGAGTTCGCCGGCGGCGAACGGCGGCCGGGCTTGGCAAACAAGCGACACTGGCGTGCGATTGGGCTCACCACGGGTTGATTGATGGTGGTGGCGTGGTCGGGGATGTCATCGGCGAGCGGCGGCGGCGAGGTCGCGGGGGTGCGCCCGCTGCGGCTCGGGTTCCGGCGAGTGGCGGCGCAATGTGGGCGAACACGCGGCCGTGGGAGCTTCACTGGTGTCTAGGGAGGAGGTTGAGATGGTCGGCCGGCGACGGAAGCGAGCGGAGGGGGAAGCTCGCCTGCGGCGGCGGACGGTGGCTCACGCACGGGCGGGGAGGAGGGGGCTATTTATAGCCGGGCGTGCGTGCGCAGGAGCGAGATCGCTTCGTGGTTAAGCGTCCCGGCGCGTTTAAAGCGTGGTACGGCGGCGGCATCGGCGTGCATGCGCGGCGGGCGGGGACGACGCCGCGGCGAACGCGTACACACCGCGTGGCGCGCGGTTCCTCGGGCCGAGGCCGCGTCTTGGAGCACGCGCATGAAGCGGACGTCCGCCGCGCTCACGCGCTGACTCCCAGACGGCTGTGGTACGGCCGGCACACGGCGGCGGCGCGGCGGCGACGTGTGGACGCACGCGCGCGCGTGACGTCGCGCCGAGCGCGTCTCCGGCCTGGTCCAGCGCATGTACCCCTGTTTGCGTGCACGGTTCTCAAGAATTTGCATATAAACTTCAAAACTTGTAGATAGGAAAGTTGTAGGTGAGTTAATCCTCTACAACATGGCTGAAACCGAATTTGAAATAGATTCAAATCGAAGGAGAAATTCGAATGCAAATTTGGGGGATTTTCATGTCTCGGTGAACAGGGACCCAGAGCTTGTTTGGCCATTTAGCACCTTTTCCACTCAAAACTAGCAATGCCACTCAACATGAAAGTTGTGTCTCATGAAAAACTGGACAACTTTTATATTGGGGGATTTTGAAGTGTTTAGGTGAATTTTGGAGAACGCGGCAAAAGTTCCAGATCGACACAAAGACATCAAAGGGTTTGTTCCCCCTTAGCTAGGGTTTTGACCATGGGAAAGGCATTAGACTTGTTTAAGATGCTAATAGGTGAGTGTTGGTGAGATTTGTAAGGTGGTGACCCAGGTTGACCATGATTTGACCCCGGTCAACAGGTTTGACCGACAATTAGGGTTAATTAAAAACCTGGGGCGTCACAGACAGCTGGCGCGCCAGGTAGGGGATCTCGCCGAAGATCACATGGAGAACTCTACGGCTTCAATCGTCATCAAGCCAACCGCCGCCTTCAACCGCGGTGACACCTTCATCTTCGGCTCCTGGGTCTGCACTGCTGACGGCGCGGGATCATTCCAGCGCTACCTCACCATGACCCCGGACCCAGAGACTAGGCTCGTGACACTTCCCGAAGTCGTCACGGGTACACTCGCCGAAAAATTCGGCGAATTTTCGCTCTACAACCAAGTCGCCGACTTCGAGCTTGGATCCGCCTCCGACTCGAACTCTACGTCACCCTGGATCGCCTCATGCGAGCCGGCTCCTGAGCCATCGTGTGAAGCGGCCCCCCTCCACGAGCACTTCCCATACGGTCTCTGCAACTCTAGCAGGGCCCATGCGGAAGCTCTCGCCGCACGCCGGGACGGCAAGGAGATCGCCTCCGAGTACTCCTCGTACTCCAACACCTTATCCGGCTACTACTCGGACTCTTCGTATGAGTTCGACTTCGGATCGGACCCAATCGAGTCCGAGTCCGAGCTCAACATGATCGAGGAACCGCTGTCAGGCCCTGCTACCGGCTTGGTCATTACATCTACTCCCGCTGGTAGATTCGTCTACTGGCCCGACCGCAAGCCTGCAGACCTGACAGACGACAACTCACGCTGTGTCACCTACCTCGATACACTCCCCTTCCAGGAGGGGACCCCGCTGGCTCAAAACGACGAGCACACCCCAACCGAGGTGGCGACTACTGACTCCAGTCTCTGCACTCCCGACCGTGAAGTCTTCATGGCGGCCGGTGATGCTGGGACTTCGGAGAATCGACCCGACCGGTACCTTGACGACATCTCAGAAGATGAGTTGTCCACCAACGCTCCTGCCGACGAGACCACCGAAGGCAAGAACGCCCGACGTGACCGCAACACGATGCGAAACGATCGACGCAGACGTCTCCGGGAGACTCTCCCCATCCGGAACCTCAATGAGGCTCTGGATCAAGTTGCCAACCGGGTACACACCACTCCTGAGCAGTGCCTCATGTCTATCACCATGATAGCACGGCAGACCCAGGGGATCCGCGCAGGCGAAGTCATCGCCAAGCTCGCTGAAGACGCCTACTTCATGCGGGTCGACAACAGGGTTGCCCATGTACCCCCCGTCAGAAACCATGAAGCCAGACACCACGAAGTCACTAGTCACAGCCCGGCAGATGGCGGACGCAACCGTGTCCGTGGAGAACACCAGCCAAACCCTAACCGTTCCAGGGCCTCAGCCGGAGGACCCTCGCAGGGCGACAACAGCCAGGGCGGCACCGGTGGTAGCTGCGGCGGCGCTGGTGGTAGTCGCGGCGACGGCGGTGGTGGTGGCAGCAGCGGCGGAAGCTCATCCCATGGCGTCGGAAGAAGAGCTGGTGGCGGTGGCTATCGCGGAGGCTGAGGCCACGCGAACTGCCATGCCACCGGCAACTCACGCGGCGGCTACGACGCCCGCCACAAGATCGATGAGATCCGTCGCAAGAAGGCTACTGAAGCAAGCGACAGCGACAGCTTCCCCGCCTACTCTGCACGACTTCGCAACCTACTTCTTCCTGAGAAATTTAAACCTCTCGGGATCACCAAGTACGACGCGAAGCAAGACCCAGTTCAGTGGCTCAGGTGCTATGCCCTGGCCATCGAAAATGCTAGTGGCAACAATGACGCAAAGTACGTCTTTTTCCCTTTCTGTCTGGATCAAGCTCCACTTACTTGGCTCGAGTCGCTCGACAAGAACTCGATCGACCAGTGGGACCAGCTGAAGGCTCAGTTCACCAGCAACTTTGCGGGTAAAATGGGGCGCTCGGGTACCCGCATGGATCTGGCAATGGTCAAGCAAGAACAAGGCGAGACACTCTGCCAGTACATGCGGCACTTTTTCGACAAGCGCACGACCGTAGTCGACGTCACCGACAAAGAAGTCATCGACCTCTTCCAAGACGGGCTCTACCACCATCGCACCTTCGAAGACTTCGGTCGCCACCACCCGAGTTCCATCACCAAGCTCAAGGACATGATCACATCATGGGCCGACGAAGAGGACAAGGCAAACGCCAAGTACGACTCCATTCGCGGCAAGAGCAAGAACAACACGGGCGGCCACAACAACAACAACAAGGATCAAGGGGGTCGCCACAACAACAACTACTCGAGCTCCAACCGCAAGCGCAAGCCAGACAACACAGTCGTGGCTATACAGCGCCCTGCGAAGGACAACTCGAAGAAGACCTCAGGCGGCTTTAGAGACTTGCTCAAAGAGAAGTGCACGTGGCATCTGGACGGCAATCACACCACCGAGCAGTGCTATCAGCTCCGACGAGCGCTCAAGGACACTCCCGACCCACGGCCTCCTCACGATAAGAAGGGCAAGAAAAGTGAATGTCCTCTTCGGCGGACTACCCACCAAACGGTCTCAGAAGGCCACCCGACGGGAGGTCTTGAACATTGAACCAGCGGCACCGACACCTCTAAGGTGGTCGGAGGTACCCATCACCTTCTCCCGCGCGGACCAATGGACAAGCTTCTCCGAACCAGGACGTTTTCCACTCGTCCTGAAACCTGTAGTCGCGGGCTCCAGACTCAACAAGGTACTCATCGACGGTGGGAGCGGACTCAATGTCCTCTTCACCAAGACCTTAAAGAAGATGAAGCTCGACATCACCGACATGCTCACCAAGAGCGCGTCACCCTTCTACGGCATTGTCCCCGGCAACGCGGCTATTCCACTGGCTCAGTGGTCCTGCCAGTTACCTTCGGGGAGACAAGGGAGAACTATTGCACCGAGTACATTAAGTTCAAGGTGCGGACTTCTAAACCTCCTACCATGCCATTCTCGGCAGACCAGCTATCGCCAAGTTCATGGCGGTACCACACTACACCTACTTGGTCCTCAAGATGCCAAGTCATGCTGGAGTACTCTCACTGCAAGGGGACTTGAAGATATCTTTCGACTGCGACACCGAAGCTGGGGAACTCGCAGCGACCAATCAAGTACCCAATGCAATGATGGAAATCTTTGCTGCGTCCAAGAGGCTCGCCCCAACCGAACTCGAGATCCCCGAGAAGACCGACACCACGAACAAGCCTCAGCCATCAGAGGACGTCCAAGTGAAGGCCATTGACCTCGGAATGGGTGACAATAGCAAGACTACCATGATCAGGGCGGGTCTTGACTCGAAATAGGAAGATGCGCTCATCAGCTTCCTCCGGGCTAACCGAGACAGATTCGCGTGGAAACCAGCGGACATGCCAGGGGTGCCCAGGAGGCTGATCGAGCACTCACTCAACGTCGACCCTAAAGCTACCCCCAAACGACAACACCTCCGCCGCTTCGCCGACGACCGACGGGATGCCATCAAGAAGGAACTCGCCAAACTACTCGCGGCGGGCTTCATCCGTGAAGTCTTCCATCCTGAGTGGCTCGCCAACCCCGTCCTCATCCGCAACAAGAACACGAACGAGTGGAGGATGTGCGTCGACTACACCGACCTCAACAAGCACTGCCCCGAGGACCCCTTTGGTTGCCGCGGATTGATCAAGTCATCGACTCCACGGCGGGCTGCGACCTGCTCTGCTTCCTCGACTGCTACTCTGGGTACCACCAGATCGCTATCAAGGAAGAAGACCAGGAGAAGACCGCGTTCATGACCCCGTTTGGCGCCTACTGCTACACGACAATGTCGTTCGGGTTGAAGAACGCCGGCGCTACATACCAGCGAGCTATCCAGGCCTGCTTCAAGAAGCAGCTCAACAAGAATGTCGAAGCCTATGTGGATGATGTGGTCGTCAAGACCAGAAACTCCGATACGCTCATCACCGATCTTGAAGAGACTTTCGCATCCCTGCGAGAGTACTAATGGAAGCTCAATCCCAACAAGTGCGTCTTCGGTGTACCATCTGGGAAACTACTCGGCTTCATCATTAGCCATCGCGGCATCGAAGCCAACCCCGAGAAGATCTCCGCCATCACCAACATGAAAGCTCCAACCTGCATCAAGGATGTACAGAAGCTGACCGGGTGCATGGCGGCCCTGAACAGATTTATCTCGAAGCTCAGAGAACGGGGACTACCCTTCTTCAAACTACTCAAGCACCTAAAGAAGTTCGTGTGGACTGAGGAGGCTGATCAAGCTCTGGCGCAGCTCAAAGACTTCCTGTCAAAACCACCGGTCCTCACGGCTCCTCGCAAAAAGGAGCAGCTACTGCTCTACCTCGCTACGACTACTCATGTGGTCAATACTGCCATCATTGTCGAGCGGTAGGAAGAAGGCCACGCCTACCCAGTCCAGCGACCAGTCTACTTCGTCAGCGAGGTTCTGTCAGAGTCAAAGGCAAGGTACCAGCCAGTCCAGAAGCTACTCTACGCAGTGCTCATCACCTCGCAAAAGCTACGACACTACTTCCAGGAGTACTCGATCGTCGTCATCACCGACTACCCGCTCGGTGACATACTCCGCAATCAGGATGCTACTGGAAGAATCTCCAAGTGGGCAGTCGAACTCGGCACCCTCAACATCGACTTCAAGCCACGTACTGCTATCAAGTCCCAGGCACTAGTCGACTTCATGGCAGAGTGGCGGGAGAATCAGCTACCAACTCCAACCGAGCGGCCAGAACATTGGGTGATGTACTTTGACGGTTCACTCAAGCTCGAGGGCGCAGGTGCAGGGGTACTCTTGATCTCTCCAAAGGCCGAACAACTCAAGTACGTCCTGCAGATCTTCTGGAAGGTCTCAAACAATGAAGCCGAGTACGAAGCCCTACTGCATGGGCTTCGCCTCGCAATCTCTTTGGGCATCAAGCGGCTACTAGTCTACGGCGACTCCGCAGTGGTCATCAACCAAGTCAACAAGTCTTGGGATCGCAACAAGGAGAACATGGACGCCTACTGTCTGGAAGTCCGCAAGCTCGAGAACAAGTTCTACGGTCTCGAGTTCCACCACGTCGTCCACGACAACAATGTTGCAGTGGGTGTCCTGTCGAAGCTTGGTTCTACTCGCGCGCAAGTACCCGTCGGAGTCTTCGTCCACGAGCTTCACGCGCCATCCATCCCGGAGCCGGCGCCAACGACCACTGACCCTGTGCCACCACAGTCCAGTCAGGAGGTCATGATGATTGACGTGGACTGGCGACAACCCTTAATCGACTACATCCGCGAGCAGAAGGTTCCCTCCGACAAGAACACGGCCGAACAACTCGTCCGCCGAGCCAAGACCTACGTACTAGTCGGAGACAAGCTCTACAGGCGGGGTGCCACTTCTGAAGTACTCATGAAGTGCATACCTCGGGATGAAGGCAAGGACATCTTGGAGGATATCCACAAAGGCGTCTGCGGCAACCACGCGTACTCCCGCACACTGGTGAGCAAGGCTTTCCGACGAGCTTTCTGCTGGCCTACAGCCCTGGCCGACGCTGAAGAACTCGTCAGAAAGTGCCAAGGATGTCAATTCTTCGCCAAGCAGCAATACGTCTCGGCCTACAAGCTAGTCACCATACCACTAACCAGGCCCTTTGCCTGCTGGGGGCTCGACATGATTGGGCCTCTGCCAACTGCGCCATGGGGATTCAACAGAGTCTTGGTGGCCATCGACAAGTTCACCAAGTGGATCGAAGTCAAGCCGGTCACCTGCCCAAAGGCCGACAGAGTACTCGACTTCTTGGATGAGCTAGTGCATCACTACGGGCTGCCCCATCGCATCATCACAGACTTGGATTCCAACTTCAACAACCACCAGTTCTGGGAGTACTGCGAGAATAGCGGGATTGACGTCCGGTACATCTCGGTCGCCCATCCCCGCGCCAACGGGATGGTACTCGACGCCCTCAAGAAGCGATTGCACGATGCAGCTAACACCAAAGGAGGCAAATGGATCAAGGAATTACCTAATGCACTCTGGGGCTTCGTACTCAACCTACCAAGCCGACAGGGCAGTCGCCCTACTTCCTGGTCTACGGCTTCGAAGCTATTCTGCCTGCCGACATGATGTGGGAATCCCCGGCAGTAGAACAGTACGAGGAAGGCATCTCAGAAGACAGCAGACGGGTCGACATCGACAGCCTCAAAGAAGCCCGCTGCGCCGCCCTCATCCAGTCAGCAAGGTACCTATAGGGTATCCGACGCTACCATGATCGCAACGTCAAGGAACGATCCTTCAACGTCGGCGATCTAGTTCTCCGTCGCATCCAGAACACGGAAGGACTACACAAACTCAGCTCGCCATGGGAAGGTCCCTTCTCAGTCTCCAAGGTGACCGGACCAGGCTCCTATCGCCTCCAAACACTTGAAGGCGACGACATCAGCAACTCGTGGAACATCGACCAGCTGTGTCGCTTCCACGCGTAGTCGCTCGACTACTCATCTACGGGTCCAAGTCTATACGGCTACCCATGGACCCTTCGCGGTAAGCGGCCTTTCGGTCCCAGCACTAGTCTCTGGACTACTTCTCTCCAAGATCCAGCGTCAACGGCTACTAACGGATCTTGGGCTGCTCAGAGCACCAAGGACTCTAGCGGCGGTCTATAAGACCATGTACTCTAGATCCAGCCTATACAGCTACTAACGGATCTCCAGCTGTAAGCGGCTCACGGGCCCTAGCACCACTTAACCGTAGGCGGCCTACGGGTCCTGGCGACTACACTTGTAAACGGCCCTGGCCATCCAGGTGTACTCATTCATCAGTAATAAAGATTGATTCTATTCAACTTCTTTACTGAGCCTTCCAATAAGGCAAACTCTACCGAGTACTACTACTCACGAGTTCTCCACGGTTTGGTACTCCGCACACTTCGCTGCAAGTGGCGGCCACAAGTACTCATTTCACATAAACATCGTGGATAACTTTCATTTATAATTCAAACATGTTACTAACTACTATGTTTGTCTTACATAAACTACCCTAAGCTACTTCTACAGGTACATCTACTGCAGATTGAGCTTCTCCGCCACTTGCTCTGCAATGGGCGCCATCTCCTCGAGGAGGGCCTTGTACTGATCATCACTACAGTTGGCTGCAAGACCGCCGGCTACCACATCCACTGGTGCCTTCAGAAAATACGACTTCATGTACGCCAGCACCTGGTTTGGAATAGACTTCGCCAAGTGCTTGACATACGTCGCCAGTCGTCCGGGGGCCTCCTTCAACCGGTCTACCAGTGGAGCTATCTTGGGCCCGCCCAGGTGCGGTACCAGCAACCTCGCGATGGGCAGTGCGGCTTCCTCGAGTTCTTTCAATTGGCCTCGGAGCTTCTCGCAGTCTTCGTTCAATTTCTGTAGAGATTTATAGCAATTTACAAGATCACGGTCTGAGGCTTCACGGAGCTCCATGTGATAGATGCACTCATGGCTCAACTGAGTGTACTATTACTCGAGTACCTCTCTTTTATCGGTCTCCCGATAAACAATATTCTTCAAGTCCGTCTCCGAAGCCTTCAGTTGGTCAACTCTTGCCTCAAGATCTGCAAACAATTCAACACAATGTCAGACTACTCCAAGGTACACCAATAAGTACTCAAAGGCTTTGGCGGAGGACATACCTTTATTCTTCTGGCACAGCGACTTGTTCTTCCGGATCAAGTAGTCCCTCTTCACCTACGCTTCTTGTACCTCATTGTGGTACTGGGCGAAGGTGCCGTCGAGCTTGGACTGAAGCAAAGCAGAGTGCTTCCTCGACTTCTCGAGTTCCTTCTCCAAAGCCTCGGCACGGAGGACCATGTCGCCAAACCCCTTCAGAAGCTCGGACTTCTGGCGGGACCGTTCAACATCCTGCGCAAGACAGAACAAGTCAAATGGGCATCCTGTATTTCGCAATGCAAGACTACACAGGGTACTCGCAACGTACCTTGACCCATTGCTCCGTCCGGCGCCATGACTCCATGCTCAGGGCGACTACAGCCGGGTCGATGAGGTTGTCTTCCAGCAGCTCAAGACCCCCACGGCTAGATGACGTCGCCTCGGGCATGGGTGCCGAACGGATCGGCGCAGCTTCTTCTATGACGGGCTCGTGGACGACCACGTCTGTGCTTGTCTCGGGGAACGAATCGACTCGCGCTTCCCCACCCACCTCGGGGGCTACTGTAGTTCCCAGCACGGGGGCTGTCGTTTCTGCCGCCCCAGCACCTGCTCCTGTGGGCTCCGTCTCCACAGTCACCGTCTCCATGGCTACGGCTTCCGGGATCGCGGCTCCCTCAGTTTGTGCTCCTGACAAAATGAGTACACAAAGTCAACTTCAACGACTACCACACATGATGACTACCATTGGTGCCAGGCTACATACCTTCAACCAAGGTGGCTTCTTCCAGTGTTGATGCCGTTGCGGCTTCAGTTTGTGGCGGTGGCGTGGGATCGCGCGCCTCCGCTGAGCGGTCCTCTCCTTCAACGGGTGTGCTGGTTTCCCCACCGTCCCACGGCAAGTCTGTGGATTTCCTGCATCCCGAAGTACCCAGTCAGCAACAAAACATTAATGACTACATGTCTACTCGAGAGCTCAGAGAACTTACAGGGTTGACCGCACCACAGTCACGGTCGGTGCGCCCAAAATGCTGGTGATGTCCACTATGCCAGCCTCGCTGGCACCTTCGGCTTTAGTGTGCGCCTCCTCTGGCTGCTCTACCGCTGCAGCTGGAGAGGGGCCTTGTCCTTCTTCGACCGACACCCGTGACTCCACAGGGCTGGTCTCTAGTTGTGCCGCTACTGGCACGACTTCTTCAGTGGTCGGAGGTGGGCTGACATTCCTTTCAGCCGCCGCCCCCACCGTATCCCAGGCGCCCTCGTCATCCTGATCTACAGGGTCCTAGGAGGGAATGTCCTGCAATAGTTCAACTGGGCTTGTCAGCACAAGACTACTTATTGATGGTACTCGACTACCCTGGTAGTGGTACTGACCTCTTGGCTGGTGGCTTCGGAGATTTTCAGCTTCTTGGCGGCGTGTTTCCGCGTCGCATTGCGCGGCCTCCTCGGCGGCACCAGCAGGTTAGCCTCAAGGCTCGATGGCCTCTCGATGATGACTGGAACGTCTGGCATCCCAGCCCGGCTAAACCTCGAGCGCAGCTGGAACCTCTCCTGTAGTGTTTCCTCATCATCCTCATCAGAACTACTCTCGATGATGACGGAATCATCACCTTCACCGACTTCGCGACGTTCCTTCTTCTTGCCCTTCCCCTGCGGTTGTTCCTCAAGTCGCGGAGGGGACGGTGGGATTGAGATGTATTTCGCCACATCGTCCTACAACATACGGCACATGTGAGCACGACTACTTCAAGCTAATCAGTACTCGGGGGCTTCTGTCATGACTACTGACCTGGCTTGGCGGACGAGCTGCAGAGTACTCGGGGACTGGGCAAGGTGTGTACGGCGGCATGTCCTTGAAGATCTTGCCCAGCCTCTCGACGATGACATCGTCCTCGACTTCAAAGCCGGGCATCTGAGAAGTGTCCTCGTCGCCCGTGTATTGGTACACGGCAAGTACTGGCCGGCGACGTCTTCACGCATCTGAATCCCCGCGCCACCGACTACTCGCGGGTCGTCAGTACTCGGCTGCGGCTTCACCCGGAAGAACTTCCGGAACAAGATCCAGTGGGGCTTGATCCCCAGAAAGGCTTCGCAGAAGTGGACAAAGATGGAGGTGTGGAAGATCCCGTTGGGGTTGAGGTTGAGGTACTCGATGCCATAGTACCTGAGCATCCCCTTGAAGAAATCGCTGGCTGGCAGCGCTAGTCCGCGCTCCACGAATCGCGCGAACATCGGAATCTCGACCGGGTTCTTCTCCATCGGGTACGGATCGCCGGTGGTGGTGCGCTAGAGATCCATCTCCTTCTCGCGAAGGAATCCGCTGTTGACCAAGGAGAGGAGATCCTCGGTCTTCAGTTTCGCCTTATTCCATTCCTTCGCCGGATTGGGGCGAGGGGACGAAGGCGGCGACGACGGCGACTGGCGGCTCCTCTTCTTCGACGCGTCGGTCTTCTTGCTCTTCGCTGGCGACCCCTTCATCCTCCAAGTAACAGGAATTTTCACTCGCATTCGCTCGGGGGGTACGGATGTGGGCGGATTCCGGCGGCGGACGCAAGTAGATCTAAAACTCTGAGCGGCGGCGGCGGCAGCAGAGAAGCAGAGGGGGCGAAGGCTCAGATCTAATCTGAGGAGTGCAACTACTAGGTGTGAAAAACCCTAAGGGCTTACCGGTTATTTATAACCGGCCCGGCGGTTCAATTCTCAACGGGCAGAGAAGGCGCCAGACGGGTGACCTAGCGGTAGCAGCCTGACTCTTCGTATTCCTGTACTCGATGCTCTACATCTCAGGGGCTCGACTACAGCTACCGGATTCAGTGGACTACACCATATCAAGACGCCACTCCGGACACATTCTACAGTCAAGATGACCCTTCAATTCGAGAGAAAGTACTCGACTCAAGGCTCGAGGGCTCTGTGCCACGTGTCCTTCGGTTTTTTCTCCGGATTTTTCGGGATAAGATTGGCAGAACTTCAGATTGACCCTCAGCTTGAATCTGCGATTCGACCTAAGGCTCAGGGGCTACATTCCATTTCTCCGAATCGCATTTTCCATATGGTTTCTTCATCAAGACAAAGCGAGTACTATTGAAGACCTTCGAGAGGAGCACTCGGGGATGCTTGGGGACTACTCGAGAAGACTTCAAGACTACTCAAGGATCAGCTGGAGTACCTTCCAGCCTCGGGATGATTCCAGCATTCTTGAGGACTTTCGGCTTGTGGAACTCGGGGATGCTCAAGGACTACTCGCCAAGGCCATCAAGACTACTCGAAGACATCCTGCTCGACTACAAAGTACTCGGGGGCTTGTCGTACGGACATCCCTGGGCCCACTACTCAGGTGGGTACTGGGACCGACTACTCCGTGGGCCCCCTGGGACTACTCGACTTGGGCTACACGGCACCTGATGGCGTGGAGCGCAAGGCATACAGAGGACTAGTACTCGATTAGGAAGCTAGACATGCCTGGATCCATGTAGAGTACTCCTAGCCGCACACGACTAGAACTCCTCTGGCAAACCGACTTGTAACTCTGCCTCCCGGACTATATAAGGCGAGGCAGGGACCCCTATCTTTTCATCCGCATCATCCTGTAAACACATCTAATCAATCCAGAGCTACGCAGCATACAGGACTTAGGGTAGTACGCACCTCGTGGCCCGAACCTGTCTAAATTGTGTGCCACGTGTCTCTCCTTCGAGTTACCGATCTCGGCGAGGCCACATTCATCTACCTCGGGTACTCCCCTTGGTAGGTTGCCGGGTTAAAACACCGACACTTGGTGTACTTTGCTTGTTGCACGAATGTTCCTTCCTTCGACTGCTTGATCTGGAGGCCGAGAAAGAACTGCAACTCACTCATCATGCTCATCTCAAATTCCCTGCTCATTTCTTCTGCAAACCTTGCAACCAAAGAGTTAGACGAGCCACCAAAGACAATATCATCCACGTATACCTGCACAATCAGGATATCTTTGCCCTACCTGAGGAGAAACAAGGTCTGATCTACCTTCCCCATCTCAAACACTCTCTCAAACAAGAACCCCCTCAACCTACCGTACCAAGCTCTAAGCGCCTACTTCAACCCATACAGCGCCTTCCTCAACTTATACACCTGGTGGGGGTACTTCTCACTCTCAAACCCTAGTGGTTGCCTCACATACACTACTTCCTCCAAGGCACCGTTTAGGAAAGCACTCTTCACATCCATTTGGTACAATTTGAACCCTTTAGCCACGGAAAAGGCTAGAAGGATCCTAATCGCCTCCAAACGGGCTACGGGAGCAAAGGTCTCCTCATAGTCGATCCCCTCTTTCTGACTATACCCTTGCGCCACCAACCTGGACTTATTTCTCACCACCTCGCCTTTCTCTCCCTCTTTGTTTTTCCACACCCATTTTGTCTCAATTGGCTTACACCCCGGTGGAGGATCCACCAACTCCCAGACTTGGTTCCTCTCAAAATTCTCCAACTCCTCATGCATCGAATTAACCCAATTGTGATCAGATAACGCGTGTCCAATGTCCTTGGGCTCAAAGATAGCAACAAAAGCAGCATGGGCAAAGTGAGAATTGTTTCGAACCCTCGACTGTGTAGTGCGTTCATTGATGTCGCCGATGGTTCTCGAAGCTGGATGATCCACTTGAACTCGCTGGGGAGGTTCTCACCTTGACGCTACCTCCCCCTCAACAGCAGCTTCGCCTTGATCTGGGTTTGTTGTTGTAGGTGTGGGAGAGGGCCCGTTCTCGATCATAGTCGAAGTAGTAGGTACATGCTCAGCCACGGGCACCACACCGCCATCTTTATCATCTCCATGTTCATGCTCCTCCTCCTGAAAAATCTCCTCGCCAAGTTCCTCGTCACCTGCACACTCAAAAACAAGCTGACTACGTGGCTGTGTCTCGTCGAAGGTTACCTCGCAAGTCTCCACGATTTGGTTAGTTTCAAGATTGAGCACTCGAAAGGCTATAGAATGGGACGCGTAACCAAAGAAAATGCCATCGACGGACCTAGCCTCGAACTTGTCCAACTTCTTACCTTTCTTCAGGATAAAGCATTTGCACCCAATCACATGGAAGTGACTCACCTTGGGTGGGCGACCGTGCATCAACTCATAGCATGTGTTTTTTCTTGTGCACCCTGAGGTAAATCCTATTCGACACATAGCACGCGGTATTCACCACCTCAGCCCAGAACCTTCTCGGAGTCCCATGCTCATCGAGCATCGTCCGAGCCATCTCGCACAAGGTTTTGTTTTTCCTTTCCACCACGCCGTTCTGGGGAGGCGTATACAGACTTGAAAACTGGTGTTCAAGACCCAAGACATGGCAAAAAGTTTCGAAGCGAGAGTTTTTAAATTCCGAGCCATTGCCACTGCGGATCGCTCGTATGGCATCTCCGTGCCTCTCATTTCTCAACCTCAAGACAAGATCTCGAACAAAACCAAACGTCTCCCCTTTCTCCTCCAGAAAGAAAACCCACGCATACCGAGAGTAGTCATCCACCACAACCAGGACGTACCACTTCCCACCCACGGATCTCACACGAGCTGGGCCAACAAGGTCCATATGGAGCAGCTTGCATGGACGCTCCGTCATCACATCGGTGAGGGGAGGATGGGAAGCGGCTACCATCTTAGCATGCCGACACGGTGCACAAACTAACTCTTTCTCAAACCTCAGCCGTGGCAATCCTCGGACCAAATTGAGTTTACTCAAGCGAGACAAAAGGTCAAAGCTTAAGTGACCCAACTTCCTATGCCACTTCCACAACTCACTTGAAGAACCAGCCAAAAAGCAATGAGCCACACCACAAGACTGAGAAAATTCCGCTCGAAACACTTGACCCTCGGGAACTACCATGCAAACTAGGTCCCCACGAGAATCCAAAATCCGAGAACCACCAGGCCGAAACAACACCTCAAAACCCTCATCCAAAAGCTGGGAAACGGAAAGCAAATTGAATCCGAGCGATTGAACAAGAGCAACATGCCTGAGAGTGACCTTCTCACTTACCTTAATCTCACCTTCTGAAAGCACACGCCCTCGCCCATTGTCCCAAAAGGTGATGTATGTCTTGGACACCACCAGGATGAGACTTGAGAACCACCCCTTGTCTCCGGTCATGTGCCTCGAGCAACCGGAGTCAATCAGCCAAACGTTCCTCAAGTCTTCCACCTGAAATTCAAAAGCGAGCATGTGAGTGAACAAACGACTCTACACTGGGGTTAGTACCAAAAGAGTAAAACCAGTGCCGAGCCATTTGCTCCAAAGTAGGGTTAGCGCAAACCAAATCATCACGCCTATCAAAGCTACTACCACGAAAACCACCACTGGAACCACCATGAGGGAACCACCCCTGTCTAGCTGGAGGGGAACGAAAACCATGAAAGGAAGACCGTGGACCGTTCCTCCAAACCATCTCAAAGCTATGACTCCTCCCACCCTCGTATTGAGCACGAGGTGGAGAACGTCTAGCAAACTGACCACTTGCAAACTCTCCATGCCAACCACCAGAACCACGACCACCAGAACCGAACCGAGCATCCGCACGAGCACGGAAACCGAACTGCTGTCTGCCCAGACCAGCACCGGTCTGACCGGTGGAGTGCACCGATCTGACCGATGGTGCTCGGCCAGCAGCACCACCTGCCACCTTTCGAGCTCCCCAAGTCGGAACAGTCCTCACAATCATCTTGGCCCTGGGCATTTGCATACGAGGCTCAGGTACACCATATGAAGGGCGGTACCTGTCCTTGTTAGCCTACTCCTTAGCCATTCTCTCCTCACGCTTCCTCTTTGTTGAAAGGTGAAACTCGTATGAAGTTTCGATCCGCAAGCGTACGGATCTCCTATGCCCTTCTTCACCTCCGGGAGATCCCAAGGTTCTTGTCAACCCAAGGAGCAAGGGGATTACTAGCGTTTAACCTAACACTAATCTAGTTGATTGAAGACTTATGATAGAAAGATTAATCTATAAAGTAAAGACAAACTAACCCTAATATTACGTTAAAGAGAGATGAAAGGTGCACAAGTATGAAGAACGAATGCCCATGGAGTCTAGGCACTTGAAGATGCAATCACCCAAAACATTATAAACCCCCGATCCAATCTATCTAAGTGTGTGATCAAGGATTAGACTTTTCCCTTCCCTCGTACATGTCACTATGCGAAGGTAATCGGTACTAACCCTAATGAACACGGTATGTTGACGCGATCTACGAGAGCAACCCCGAAAGCACGGTAGCTAGCCTTAAACATTAAGCATCATGAACAAGAGGTATGATAGACATATGATCCAAACAAGATATATAGGTGACTACACTTCAAGTTCCGTTACAACTCCATGGACAAACGAAAGACTTTACCCCATCATGGCGCTAGGCATGGCACCGTTGAGATGGTGGATGCCTCCGATGAAGATGGATCTTCGTTGTCCTTCAACTCTGTCGGCGCCGTGGCAAGCTCTCGGCGTCCTCCTTCCTCGTGGCGACCTCCCTTGGGCTTGGCAATGATCTCTCCCGAGTGTCCTCCCCCAAGGGTCTCTGTCGTAGTCGATCTTCTCTTCCTTGGCGGCTCTTAGGAACTAGATGGCGTCTCTGACGAATGGCGGCTTGCCCACGCGATTAGGGTTGCATCTACTTAACACCAAAGAAAGGGGGCCCGAACCGCCGCCAGAAGGGGCTGGGCCGACTGGCCTGGGCTGGCCGGCCTGGGCCTTTCCTGGCCCAGTTTCGGCCCATCTTGTGACACGCTTCGTCTTTTGCATTTTGGATCATGGCCCCTTCAATTTTGGGCTTTGGACGTCGTTATCTCCGCGACCAAGTTGAGGGATCTTTATGCATGAAATTCCGATCTTTTCATCTCGGTCCTCGGGAGTTCTCCATTCAAGCACATTGGTCCTTGCCACCTTTGGAGGCAAGTTCGCACATGGTCAGAGCTCCTTGATTGACTTGCGAAATGTTCTCAGAACTAGTTGCATCTTCCCTCATTTAATACGTGAATTCCTGCAAAAACACTATACTCCAAAATGCACATCCAACGGTGAACTTGTTATATCATTAGTATGCCTAGTGGCGGGTTAGTTCCAAAATGAAGTTCAAACCATAACATAACAAGTGTTCTTGGTTGACGCAAATCGACCGCCAACACTCTTGAAGCAAAACTCACCCTTGTGACCATCTCTCCCACAATAGTCACAATGAATCCGTATGAGCTTAGGTTTTGGCTTGGGTTGGGGCTACTCACTTGGTTTCTCCTCACTCGGCTTCTCACCCTTCTTCTCTCCAACCTTACTCTCCTTGGAGCTCACAAACTTCACCGGTTTTTGGAAATCATTTGTTGGGCGAGGAAATATGGGAGGATCTGGGGTTGTGTCAAGTTTGTTTCTCAGTGGGTTGGGCTTAGGAGCATAGGCATTTTTGTGGAAGGTTTTTGGTGGAGTTAGGATATCACCAATCTTCTCTCCTCCCTCACCACTACACCCTCCAACCTTCTCCGAACCAAGCGCTTGCCCATCATAGCGCTTGTATGCCTCTATCATCATCCTAAGCTGTGGTTCATGACCCGACAATCAACCCATCATTTTCCTCAACTCATCATTCTCATCCTGCAAGCGATCCACATAATGTGCAAGTTCCAGATTTTTCAAAGCATTCAATTCACAAGTAGAGCAAGAAGTGGGAACAGGTTCTTTCAACTTGGCCTCAAGGGAAACAGTGTAAGCATGCATCTCATCAATCTTTCCATGCAAAACAGGGCAAGAAGTGCAAGCACCTAGCAAAGCAGGTCTAGACTTAAGCTCAGCCACTTCAACCCTAAGCGCATCTAGTTCATCACAAGTAGAGGCACACTTATCCTTAAGAGCAGTAAGATCAGCTAGGTACACAGAGCAATCAAAACAATCAATCTCTGTCACACCCGGCCCAATTTGGATGGCCCATGAGTGGCCCATGAGCGCAGGTGCGCGTGTTTAGTGCCACATTGCTACTTGAGCAAGGGTGGAGCCAACTTATAAGCCTTTGTCCAGCAGCCATACCACCCTCGGGTTAACCCTTTTACACGAAGCGAGGACGAAAGTGTAAGCAGGGTGCTATGTGTACGTGTGCTCGCCCCTACGGAAGGCCTGGGCAGTGCGGCTTTGGTGGGCAGGGTGTTACAAATGGTATCAGAGCCGATCGTCGCGGTTGCACGTACGATTCAGTCGGCAGACATAGGGCGCATGGCGCGTGTGGGCCTGAGATGGGACACACAGCATGGCATATGGGTCGGCACTGGATGCACGACCATAGTGCACATGGCGCGTGTGGGCCTGAGATGGGACACACGGCATGGCATATGGGTCGGCACTGGACGTACGGTCGTGCGCTAAGAGGGAAGGTTCCTGGACATTTGCTCGGGTTAGTGTGCGGACATATGCATGCGCGTGTGGGCCTGGGATGGGGCACATGACATGGCATATGGGTCGGCACTGGACGGGTGAGTTGGACCGATGAGGACGTCGGGTTCTTTGAGGGGGGGTGAATGTCACACCCGGCCCAATTTGGATGGCCCATGAGTGGCCCATGAGCGCAGGTACGCGTGTTTAGTGCCACATTGCTACTTGAGCAAGGGTGGAGCCAACTTATAAGCCTTTGTCCACCAGCCATACCACCCTCGGGTTAACCCTTTTACACTAAGCGAGGACGAAAGTGTAAGCAGGGTGCTATGTGTACGTGTGCTCGCCCCTACGGAAGGGCTGGGCGGTGCGGCTTTGGTGGGCAGGGTGTTACAATCTCATCAGAAACCACAGGTGAAGCCTTAAGTGAATCTATATCAAGCTTAGCATCAAGGTTCTAGGTTTCTAGCTCAGCTACTCGGTTCCTAGCATCTTCTAGTGAGGTCCTAAGCTCGTTCCTCATCTTCTTTGCCTCTCTAAACATGTCATCACGATTATCAAGCAACTTGCCAAGACGCTCGTTCTCCTCACTCAAGAATGGAAGCTCATCATGTACCTCATCCTCAGAGTCGGAGTCCGAGTCGCTCTGGTGACTCTTCTTGCTGCCAGAGCTACGAGCCATGCCACAGAAGCCATCTCTCGCGTAGCAGCTCAGCCCGCTCAAGTTCTTGGATGACTTCTTGTTCTTGCGCCGATCACCTTCATCTTCACTGCTACTCGAGCTCGAGGAAGAGTAGGTGGAGCTGGAGTCGACATCGCTCGCTCTGACCATCGCTCGGGCCTTCCTGCCGCGACCGTCCTTCTTCCTTGATCGTCGCTCGTCCTTGTGCCTGTTCTTGTGCTTGTGATCGTGCCTCGATCTGTACTTGCCATCCGTCTTCGACTGGTTCTTGTAGCCATTCTTGTAGCCATCCTTGTTCTCCATCTTCTCCGGACAGTCGGCGACGAAGTGTCCTGGCTTGCCGCACTGAAAGCATGTCGGTGGATTCCTCCTTGTGTTCACCCAGTTCTCGTGCAACCTCTCAAACCGCCTGGTCAGCAACGCCAGCTCGTCCTCTCCAAGCACGTCGAACACCTTGTCTGGCAAAGACATCAAAGAAGACAGAGACTACATCCTGGAAGATGCATTGCATTAGACTTAGCACCTTTGCCACCGACGAGAGCAAGACTATGAGAGTCAGTCGGGCTCTCGAGCTTGGCTGTCATACCATGGTCCAACTCAGCTGACTTGAGCTTCAAGAACAGCTCGTTCACGGTCAGGGTGTCATACTTCTCGGACTCAAGAATAGCCTCGACCTTTCTGTCCCATGCGGTACGATCCAACGAGTGCAAGAGCTTCACGGCTCTATCATGATCATCGTATGGGAGCACGGCCACATTGGCTCTCATGTTGTTCACCACAACCGTAAACCGCTGGAAAAGGGCATCGATGGACTCGCCGGGGAGATGAGTGAAGTTCTCGTACTCTCTCCGGTAAGTCGCTTACATCCGAGTCTGAACCTGAGCATTCCCAGCATGAGCATCCTTCAACTGCTCCCAAATCCTACAGGCTAAGTCCTCTATCTAAACCCGATCGAATTCGGACTGACACAAAGCACGAAACAAGTAGTCGACCGCCTTGTTGTTGGCGTTGAACATATCCCTCGATCCTGGAGCAAGGAAGTTAATCGGATGAACATAAGCTGTGTTCACCGTAACGTCCCAAAGGATCTGACCCTTACCGCGGAGGAAAGCTGCCATCCGCCTCTGCCACATCTGGTAGTTCTTCCCATCGAAGTTATGTTCCTGGTATGCCATCTTTGGATCTTAAACTGGTTAGAGCCTCGAAAGACCCGAACTGGCTTTGATACTAATTGAAGGACCGAACTGGCGACCAGAGGGGGGGGAGTGAATGGGAGCTGATAAAAATTCTTCTCGAAGGAGATGGGAACTCCAACAAGACGAATACGGCTTCCAAAACACGTCTCCGACTCAACTACCCAAGTTGGCCAAGACCACGCAGCCACTGGAGTGCTACTGGTCTTAGGAACCAACACCCACCAAAGCCTACCCGAGAAAGCAGCGGAAAAGCCAACTCGAGCAGCTACTGGACTGCACCGGTCAGACTGGTCGCACACACCGGTCAGACCGGTCTCTGCTAGAGTACCCTGACAGAACCTGAGATCTTCCACAGAAGGCTCCTACACCGGTCAGGCCGGTGTAGCACGCCGGTCAGACCGTTCTAAGCCAGGATGCCCTAAATCCACAAACCTGAACTTCGGAACTCCAAACCGAACCAAACTCAAAACAGCAGCCACACAAGACAATAGGGAACTCACCGACACGTTCACCCGAGCAAAGATCCAACTGGGGTCGACACCGGTCAGACCGGTGAGCCCTGGGCTCTCGGGATGAACAACAACTCACGGGTCAACTCCCCCAAATCCAACTCCCGATCTCCCGAATCACTCCACGGATTTGCACAAGACTTTGGGGATAGTAGGAACACCTCATGGGCACTCCATAGACAAGATTTGGTCCACCAAAACTTGTTAAATCGAGAGGAATCGAAGAAATCCCTCCAAGAACGCCTCTAACCCTAGAGAGGAGAAAAGCCCAAAATCGAGCCCCTTCGCTCACGGATTTGGGAGGGGAATCAAAGGGAAAAGAACCACGAGGGGTTCAAGCATACATCCCCCACCAAATCCCAAAGAGAAGGGCCTCGAATCCGCCACAAGAAAATCACCAAGAAAAGGCTCCGAAAATCACCAAAAAGGAAAAATGGGAGAGACACAACCAAGCCTTGAGGAACCATGACGAATCATCTATACATACCATGAAGGTTCATACAAGGTCTAGCTTGCCACCTGATCATCCTTCCCTCTCACAAGATCTCACCATGAAGCTCTCAAGCTAGTCCTAGAAATTCCCAAGGAAAAAGGAAGAGGAAAATAGCAAAACAAAATGAGCTAGGGTTCCAAGAGATAGCTGCCATCCTCTCACCACTTGGGTTATATGGAGGCAACCGAAAGACGAAACTACCCCTAAGACCTAACACTAGGATACACGCCCCCGAAGGGCACTTTGGGAAACTTTGTCGTCGCACCATCAGACGGATGCACAGCGACCGCAAACAGGCTTAGCCTCGACGCAAGCCTTGCGATCCCGATGCGTGTCCTCCGCTTCGAAGTCTCCAGACTACGTCGTCGCACACCGGTCAGACCGATCAGACCCACCGGTCAAACCGGTCCGATGCTGCTGCACCTCCGTCTTCGGTCTTCGGTCTTAGCTTTGTGGATCAACCAAGGAACCTAGTGGTTTCTGGTGAACCACCGGAAACCCCGCGAACTCGGTATAGCCTCCGCCAATCGCCACTCATGACTCGGCTCCCACGTAGTCCCGGCTCGACCTTAGTTTTGAGGCTCAACCAAGAAACCGTCCACTGACTTCATCTTGCTGTTCTTGCCACCATGCGGCCCGCACTTGACCCCGCTGGTCACCGGGTACCTCGAACCAAGCCTACTTGTCTTCTCCACACCTGGAGGCCTCATCGGCAATGACCTTTCGCACTTGTTCTTCACCTGCATCAACACCAGTCAAGCCGCAACCGGCACCTGCAATACTTAGCCAAGAATCAGTCTACACCACGTTGTCAATCTCTCATCACACCAGGAAGCGACCATCCACCGGTCCTCGAACCACACATGGCTCTCAACGTTCTTGGAGAGGACGAGCTAGAACTACTAACCAGGAGGTTCGAGAGGATGTACGAGAACCAGGTGAACTCAAGGAGGAACTCACGGACATGCTTTCGGTGTGGCAAGCAAGGACACTTCGTCGCTGACTGTCCAGAGGAGATGGAGGCCAAGGACAACTTCAAGCATCGGCCGATGACGAAGAACAAGCACCGGTCGAGGCGCGATCACAAGCACAAGCACAAGTACAAGGACAAGCGAAGATCGAGGAGGAAGGACGGCCATGGCTAGAAGGCCCGAGCGATGGTCGGTGCGAGCAATGCCGACTCCAGCTCTTCCTACTCCACCTCGAGCACCAGTAGTAGTGAAGATGAAGGTGATCAGCGTAAGAACAAGAAGGGGTCCAAGAACCTGAGTGGGTTGAGATGCTTCACGCGAGATGGCTTCTGCAGCATGGCACATAGCTCCGACAGCAAGAAGAGCCAGAAGGACAACTCAGACTCTGACTCCGGGGATGAGGTACGTGATGAACTCTCCTTCTTGTGCCAGGAAAATGAGGAGCTGGGGAAGTTGCTTGATAATCGTGATGACATGCTTAGAGAGGCTAAGAAAATGAGGAAAGAGATTAGGGCCTTGCTTGGTGATGCTAGGAATAGAGTGGTTGTACTAGAAACACAGAACCTTGATGCTAAGCTTGAGATAGATTCACTTAAGGCTTCACGTGTTGTTTCTGATGAGGTGGATTGTGGTGATTGCTCTATTTTCCTAGCTGATTTAACTGCTCTTAAGGAAAAGCATGCCTCCAAGTGTGAGGAACTAGATGTGCTTAGGGTTGAGTTGGCTGAGCTGCAGTCTATACCTACTTTGCTAGGTGGTTGCACTTCTTGTCCTATTTTGCATGGAAAGCTTGCTGAGTCTCGTCCTCGCATTGTTTTGCTTGAGGCTGAATTGAAAGCTCCTATTCCTACTTCATGCTCTACTTGTGAATTACATGCTGTAAAGAATTTGGAGCTTGCACACTATGTTGATCGCTTGCAGGATGAGAATGATGTGTTGAGAAAGTGTTTGAGTTGGTTGTCAGGTCAGGAGCCTCAGCTTGGTATCATGATTGCTGCCTTTAAGTGCTATGATGGTCAAGCACTTGGGGCTGACAAGATTGGAGAGAGCAGTGGTGAGAGAGATGAAAAGGTTGGAGAGATTCCTATCCCACCACAAATAACACCCAAGAACAAGTTTGATCCTAAGCCTAACCATCTCGGAAACAAACTTGACACAACCCCAAATCCTCTAGTGTTTCCTCCCTGTCAGGGGGTGAGACCTGGACAGATCCGCAAGGGGGCTACCCAAGCGGTTGTAGGTTAATGGAGGGGATCGGAAACTAAGAGCGTAGGTGGTAGTTCACAGGGAGAACTCGGAATACAGCGAGAATGGCTAAGGACTTAAGGGTTTAGACTGGTTCAGGCCTCCGGAGAGTAAAACCCTACGTCCAGTATGTGGTGGAATTATGTGTGAATGGGGAACTCCCCTCGAATGGAGCTCTAGGCCGCCTTATATGGTCAACGGGCTAGGGCTTCCATTCGAGGTTGGTGGACCCTCATCGGGGTCGGTTACAAGTTAGGAAGGTCAACTTCCGTGATTACAGGGTGAATCCCGCCATCTGCGGACCTACTGGCGGCGCTGAGCCGCGACCTGGGGGAGAAACTTGCGCCACAAGCCCGGCGGGTCTTCCGGGATCTGGATAAGGTCTTCTGGAGTCTTCCAAGGTCGCCGGGGTTGTGGATAAGGTCTTTGGGCCCACTTGCAGGTCAGTGGGGCTTCTGATAGGTCGGGTCCACATGGCAGGGACCTCAGGGACCCTGGTCGGTGGGGACCCATGGGTACCCATGTCTCTCAAGCCCCCGATCGACGTGTAGGCGTAGTGGCCGAGACGAAGTCATGCCGAGGCTTGATGAAGTCATGGCACCGTCAAGGTCGCGTAGGGTGCACGGGGATCCAAAAAAGAAAACCATCTGAGTGCACACGAAGCCAAACGTCAAGCTCTTGGAATGCAGATCCAGGAGTTTGCAGTGAAGGCAAGGCGCTGTCGTGTTGAAGAACCGCTGGCCTGACCAGAGTCAGATAAGATCGTCATACCGTCGGAGAAGGTCCTTGCACTGACCAAAGGAAGGTCGAGCAAAGACATAATGGGAGCTTGCTGCCGGTAGGTCGATGCGACGTAGAGGGGGAGGGCGTCGCAAGACGCACTCGTGGAGTAGCCCCCGAGCAGTAAGGCGACCTGCAAGGGCGGGTTGGTGCTCGAAGAATAAACCGAGAACCTACGGCCTTCTTGCACTTTCAAGATGCTCTGCCCACTGAATAAGACAAGCCATCCAGAATCTTTGCGAAGCAGTGTCATGTGCCAGGAGTCTTTGTCGTGCAGCATCCCACTGGCGTACTGTACGGGACCTGCCCTAGGCAGAGATGCAGCCGCTGCCACTAGGAAAGAAAAGCTGAAGAGTTGTCATCAGGCGCGCGGCAGACGTGTCAGCAGACCCAGAAACGGACAAGGACCTCGCGCTCCACGTGGTAATAGTGTTGCGGATAAGGATGCTGCGTCAGCTGAGGTGCGGACAGCAACCAAAGCGGAGCTCCACTGCTATAAATAGGAGGCCTCATTGCTCGCTTCTTGAACCAAGCTTGAGTACCATGGAAAAGCGGCTTGATAATTATGTGGTGCCCTGGTCTTGTGTGTGTCCACCAGAGCATATTGCTAGAGAGTCATCCCTTGGAGCTAGAAGAATGCTTGCGAAGTTGAGAGAACTCCACCAACCTCTGCGCCCGCCCCCAGCGAGGAATCCAGGTGCAGCATGGGGCAGTACATGCCTTGACGGGCCCTGTGAGCGGAGGCCTAATGTGGTGTTGGAAACCGTCATGCTGCGCTGGGAGGGGCCCGAGGTGAAGCTGGTCCAATTGGGGATCTTGTGAGAGCACCCTAGCAAAAGATGGGATTCCACAGGAAACCTTCTGGGGCTAGAGTAGAGGTGGCTGTGTGGCAGCTGTGACCTCGGCGGCGGTGGAGGTCTCCAAGTAGGTCCTGAAACTAGAAGAATGCTTGTGACGTGCTTCATCAGTCTAGGTTGCGCCGTAGGCACCATGTAAGGTAGATCAGGACCTTTAATATGTTTGTATCTTGTAATTGGCCTTGGGCCAAAGTCTGTTGCAGCTTACGAAGCTGTTACACACATGCTTGCATGGCAACTGATGTGTCTTGACCATTGCGAGGAGGCGCCCGGGCAGCAATGGCGTGGCCAAGGTCCCGGCGGGGCTGTGTTAGCACGCCGACCTTCAGAAGGTCATAGTAATTGACAAGAAGATCCGTGTCGACCTGGGTCAACACGGCCGCTGCGCAGTGGCACAACGCAGGGTGTCAGTCCTGAACTCTTTTGATGGTCGTTAAGTCCCTATTTTCGACCGTCAACTTCGGATAAAAGTTATTCCATGGAAGTGTGCACCATAGCTATAGGGTTATAATCTAACAAATTCCACAAGCTTTGGTGTATATTTGGTTGCAGGTGCAAATGAGCAATTATAGAATAAAATATGGCATTACCACAAACAACTTCAAATGTCAATTTGGACTACACCATTGCGACGGGCTCGTCGAGACGATCAAAATGGATATATCATTTGCTTGCATCAGGGTTCGTACGAAGGAGATATGGAATAAATAAAGTATTACAAAATGGTGACATCAGCACTGCACCAGCGTCCCAATCCTCCACGCGGGAAATCACCAGCGCACGCCACGTGTCAGGCGGCCAGTGGCCAGCCGCTGGAACCACAGCGCGTCGCTGCACGCGCGCGGGGGGGCCGTCCCGCCGGGGATACGTGGCGGGCCCCGGTTGGCCACCAGCCGCAGCGCTGCATGCGCGCGGGAGCGCGCGCGGGAACCGCGCGGGTGCTGACCCGGGCCGCCAGGTGGCGCTCGGCCAGTGGCCCGCGATGGGTCGGTTCGGCTGGCCTGGCCGGTTGGCCCTTTTTCCCAGCGATTTTTGCTCCAGACCGCCCAGTTCAGCGACCCAGGCACCGGTTCGGCTCCGGTTCAAGGCCTTAGGATGCGGTTTTCGCCCGGTTTTCTTCTCCACCGCCTCAGGTACCTTCCCCTGCATGCTATAGTGCCGTGGGGGTCGGTTTGGGCACTGGAAAGGGGGAGGTCCTCCACTCTCCCAAGTCTCCTCCCCCTATAAATAGAAGCCCATTCCTCACTTCAAAGACGACGACTTCACCAAAGGATGAGTGCTTCCCTTCAAAGGAGAGGCCTCTCCTTGGTGGAAAAGAGAAGAAGAGATCAAGCGAAGCTCTACCAAAATTAGTGTTAGAGTTAGGTGAGAGTTGAGGTGCGAGTCCGGGAGAAGCCGGAGTTGTCGGCTTCCTCCCTTCCTCTTGTACTTCGGCGGATGCGGCTCCACTTTGAGTAACATCCAGGTAACTCTTAGGCATTTTGGATTCTTTTAATTAATTAAGTCCAGCTTTATTATTTATGCTTGTGGGCTCCTTGCTTTGATTAGTGTTCTAGTAATTGCAAAGCTAGAATAGTAGTCACTAGAGTAGATGTGGTGTCTAGTCTTGCGATTACCTCAGAGTACACCTAGTGGCACGGATTGTTGTGGTAGCCCCAGGTGGTGACAGCCCTGACGGCCTACATAGTCCACCACGTGAGATCCACTAGAGCGTAGTAGGACCCCTGCTTGGCTTGCCTAGCCCCCTTCTCATCCCTTTCCGGGTTAGGACGGTTGAGCGTCCCGAAGCAAGCATCGTAGTAAACGCTGATCTTATCTTTAGTATCCGGAATCCTTTGAAACCCTCTCTACCTCTCCTACACTATTACCATATCTTCTCTCGTCCAAGGACGATCTTGATTCTTCACTAGTGCACACACGTTCCCTGTGGATTCGATACCCTGGAATACTCTTGGGTGAAAGCTACACCGGCATCCGTACGCTTGCGGACTTTTCTGCGATCGTTATTTATACCAGTCGGCCTTCTGGCATCGTTGCATATTTAGTAGCGACGCTAGCAAGTGCCAACAATCTTTCTGGCACCGTTGCCGGGGATATAAACCTGGTGCGATGCTAGTAAGCGTCAACAAGCTTTCTGGCGCCGTTGCCGGGGAACGGTTGCTGTACTAGTGTCGAACCGAGTCGTCCGTGTATCACCATCCATACCATCACATATCCCCATATGGATTCCAAGCCTATAAATCAGTTTTCGGCTCCAACGGGCGAAGATCTGGAGCCTCCACCCTCATCATTACCCATCCATGCACCTAGCTATGAACTTCGTCCCGCCCTCATAGCTATGGTACGGGAGCAATCTTTTTCTGGAGCAGAAGAGGAAACTCCGTACACCCACCTTCGCGGTTTTGAGGAAGTGTGCTCGTGCCTTGTCATTCGGGGCATGTCACATGAAACATTAAAATGGAAGCTTTTCCCGTTCTCTTTGATGGGGATTGCCAAGAAATGGTACGCTCAAACCGTTAGGGGTGTCAAGGGAGATTGGGAAGTTTTGCGAAACAAATTTTGTCTAGCTTTCTTCCCGAAATCCCGATTGGTCGACCTCCGTATGGAAGTCTTAGGCTTTAGGCAAAAGGAAAAAGAAACCTTAGGAGCAACCTGGGCACGATTTTTGGACCTAAACATGTCCGGTCCCAACCTCGAACTCCCCGAACCGATGCTTTTACAGCATTTTCGTCGAGACCTTAGCAAGGAGTCCGCCCAGTTTCTTGATATTTCTTCGGGAGGTGCTTTCACCCATTTGACACCTAGTGAAGGGAGGAATGTTCTCAACAAAATCCTTGAGAATACTCCCTACACTGGTATTTTTGATGAATTTCCCGAAGAAGAGGTTGACGAAATCCTTGAGCCGAAAAATAAGGTTTCACCTATCCAGCTTACACCCGTGACCGTTCCTCTCTCTGAGCCAATAAAAGTAGAGCCTCCCGTAGAAAACCTCCATAGTCTAGAAGATGAGGAAACTCATCCAATGGACTTTATCGGCGTAATCGAGGATGATCTTTTCTCAGAATTTGGAAATGCCTCGAATTTTCCGATCCAACCAAAACCTCGAGCGGGCAACTCTCCTTTTCAACAAAATGCTAGCCAACCCGATAAGCCCTCTCTCAAAGACGACCCTAAATGCTTGTCAGCGGCTATGAGTGTGGAATGGTTGAGAGAAGCCGAGACATCACCCGAGGTAGTTAGACTCATCATGCCGTCCACTCTTCTTTCCTATCAAATACAAGGCGTCATGATGGATGTCCAGTACAACCCCACTGTTGGGATAAATATCATCTCAAAATCTCTTGCCCAACAGCTCTATCCCAACATGACCCTATGTTCGTCCCGAAAGATTTTTCAAGATCCTTATGGGACCATGTCGGAATGTTGCGGTGTTGTCAGAACAGTCCTGGTAGTTGGCAATGAGGCCGAGATCTTTCTGGACTTCCATGTCTATGATAATCCGGACATACCTATTCTTATAGGTCGGCCTACCGAGAGACTTTTCCAAAAAATGGCTAATGGTAGCCTAGCCGTGCAACTAGACGAATCCACACAAACCGTCTCCTTAGCTCGTGCACGGAATGCAATAGCAAAGTTCCATGACCGATTCGAGGATGATCCCACTGAGAATCCCGAAGACACCTTGAATCACTTGGATGCCGAACAAGGGAAGGAGCCCTCTTCTGTCCAAATCCATCCAGCTAGAAATCTTTTGACAGAATCTTCCCCTAGGCCTACGATCCCTCCTTTGCCTCCTAATCCTCCAACTGAAACATCTATCATGGATGCCATGGAAAAGAAGTGGTCGACTGGAGTGGAACACTTTTCCGAAGCACTTTGGATTTGTTCACCTTCTACGGTCCTTCCTTGTTCCATAAAAGGGATTACCATAGAAGCCCATCTTAACCCCATCATGGAGGTTAATATTATGCCATGGCACTTAGCGTACACTCTATTGGGCAACGTGACGCTAAGACCATCCGACAAGCTCCTCAAGAGTTGTCTCTCCGGACACATTCTTGAGTATTGGGGGTTGCATATGCTGTGCCACTCCTAGTAGACAAGATTAAGGTTAATCTAGACTTCCACGTCTTTGATGTCCTCAATCTTGATCTCCTCCTAGGCTCCCTAGTAGAAAAACTTCTCGATGCATCTCAAGGGAGCCTAGATGAAAAGCTTAGGGAAGCCGCTTCGGCCACCACCCCCTTGTTCTCAGAAAATTCTATGGTAACGCCGCTTCCCAGGCAAAACCCATTCAAGGAAATGATGCATGTATCTCCGTTCGCGTCATTCGAGCCCGTTCTCGCTGAGCTTGTAGAATTTTCTACTTCTCAGGAGTACGACTCGGAAGACCCTCTTCATCTTTGTGAAGATGAACGATCATCATCACCCTTGATCGATTTTGATGCTCTTCCCACTGGCCCGTATCATGTTGTTTTCGACCTTGGTCGAGATTCAGCATCGAGTTTCCATGATGCATCTATTGAGATGGAGAATTCATGGGCCATGGAAATTTATAAGGCGCCGACTCTGGGGTCAGAAGGAAAGGATCTCATCGACAAGCATGGTAGCTTTACTCTTGATTTACCTCAGGAGCCATGCTTGCTTCATTCCTCTCCAGAGTCAGCCATGCTTAGTGCACTGAGCACGCAAGAGGACTACAACCGCCTTATGGCCCTCTCCTATAAAAAGTTTAGAAGGATGGTTGTAGATGCATATGTTTACCATAAGCATTGCAGATATCGTGTATGCACTGTTGCACTAACCTTGCAGCTGAAGCTTCACTAACGCATTAATGATTGGTGGTGAGGCGGGAATCACATCACCAATGATAGCTGCAGGGAGAAGGTTCCCAGGGTCGAGCTTATGACCGTAAACAAAGCACTACCAGGAGATAGCCTGGATTAGCATAGGTTTGTTTTATTTCTCCTTCCAAATAAAAGCAAGAGCATGTTTCTAGGATAAGATTGTCCTTCAGGAATTTTTGGTCACTAACCTTTCAGGTGGAGATCAAGATGAATGATGGACAGATGATGCCTACGAACATGTGAGCTACATCAACTACAACACTTTGGTAAGTTTTTGGTGAGAGAACGGCTACGAAAGGAAGCTTGATCTCCACACACTTGAGTTTTGTTGCTCAGCAATGCAAACTTCAAGTGTGGGGGAGGTATGTGAGCATCCCGAGTAAAGCTCCTCTCATACAAAACCTTATCCTGATTTAGAGATGATGTTAGCTCATGCATCTTGCCTAGCTAGGTATGTCCTGCTTTTGACTTTAAACAAAGCCCTTCCGGGAGGTTGCCCGATGTTCACCATCAGTCAAATGATGAATAATAATAAAAAAACTTTGCTTCGATTTGGCTAGTACAATCCATGTATCTCATCTTTGTCTAAAAGTGTGCAGGAAAAGATGCAGCAGAAGATGGTGTGGGGGAGGTATCGAGAGTTAACTTCGTCCGACATTCAAAGGGATATCATGGTTTGAAAAATTCTATCCTCCCCAATTCCATGATTCATGAGTTATAATTCCTTTCATGAGATAATCAAACTCAATGAATCTTGATGCTCCATTGCTATACATGTTTTCAATTGATTGGCTTGCATGTTCTTTATTCCTATAGCATATATCTGTTGCTTGTGATCAAATATCATTAGGAAACATGTTTATCTAAATGGTTGATTAATGAGATATGGTACGATGCGACGAACCTTACTCTCTCTGACGAAGTGCTTGGGATGTTTTACTTGAAAAAAAAGCCTTACAAGCTCCTCAGTGATGATATATTCCTACCAAAGCCATATGTTCTTTACATTAGAAAACCTCACACATATGCTGCTTGTTATTACATTGAGCTTTGTCAAATTGTTGTGACCCTTGCTAGAAGCTTTTGATGCATTCATGATCAAGATCACGTACACTCCACCTTCATATGCTAAACTTCTACACTGGAAGTTAGCAACAGCCATCCATCCACAAAATAAATACTCCATTCAATTTATGAATCTCTCTCTCTAGATTTTCCCTCAAAAGAGACATGGGCTAAAAAAAAGATAAAAACACATGCTCAAGAGAAACTCTTCTCAAGCATGATGAAAAAAAAAGAAAAAAAAGAAAGAAAGAAAAAAAAAGATAGCCATGTTCTCAAAATAAAGTTCAAAGGGAGAGAGATCATACAAGAAGGAGTTACATATTTCCATATCATCCACTTTCCACACACTTACACATCTTGATCAAGATTGTATGACTAGTCTTCTTCTTGGATCCGGTTTTTGACTTTGCAATACTATGTGATACGAGTATGTTTTATATCTTCATCCTTACCCTGAGCTCCACATATAGCCATCATTAGAAGTAGGCTGAAGAAAGGCGAGTTTAATGCCTTGGTGAGGAATCATACACACTGAGCGATCCGAGAGCATCATTTGAGGAGTCAAGTAAGGCTAAGTTTTGAAAAAAATATTTTATCAAAAACCCAAGCTACTTTACAGAAGGAGTTGAGGTGATTCAAATCCAGCCGTTCCATTCTTCAACCATCCAAGATGACATGGTAGACACCCCAAAGAGTCACAAGTACAGGTATGTCTTGGAATCTCTTACATGCTTGCATCATATCATTTTGGATTCATGTTTTCCACCCTAGTCCTTAACCTTTACTCGAGGACGAGCAAAGGGCTAAGTGTGGGGGAGCTTGTTGATGGTCGTTAAGTCCCTATTTTTGACCGTCAACTTCGGATAAAAGTTATTCCATGGAAGTGTGCACCATAGCTATAGGGTTATAATCTAACAAATTCCACAAGCTTTGGTGTATATTTGGTTGCAGGTGCAAATGAGCAATTATAGAATAAAATATGGCATTACCACAAACAACTTCAAATGTCAATTTGGACTACACCATTGCGACGGGCTCGTCGATACGATCAAAATGGATATATCATTTGCTTGCATCGGGGTTCGTACGAAGGAGATATGGAATAAATAAAGTATTACAAAATGGTGACATCAGCACTGCGCCAGCGTCCCAATCCTCCACGCGGGAAATCACCAGCGCACGCCACGTGTCAGGCGGCCAGTGGCCAGCCACCGGCACCGCAGCGTGTCCCTGCGCGCGCGCGGGTGGTGCGTCCCTAGGGGATATGTGGCAGGCCCCGGTTGGCCACCAGCCGCAGCGCTGCATGCGCGCAGGAACCACGCGGGCGCTGGCCCGGCCGCCAGGTGGCGCTCGGCCAGTGGCCCGCCATGGGTCAGTTCGGCTGGCCTGGCCAGATAGCCCTTTTTCCCAGTGATTTTTGCTCCAGACCGCCCAGTTCAGCGACCCAGACACCGGTTCGGCTCCGGTTCAAGGCCTTAGGATACGGTTTTCGCCCGGTTTTCTTCTCCACCGCCTCAGGTACCTTCCCCTGCACGCAACAGTGCCGTGGGGGTCAGTTTGGGTGCTAGAAAGAGGGGGAGGTCCTCCACTCTCCCAAGTCTCCTCCCCCTATAAATAGAAGCCCATTCCTCACTTCAAAGACGACGACTTCACCAAAGGATGAGTGCTTCCCTTCAAAGGAGAGGCCTCTCCTTGGTGGAAAAGAGAAGAAGAGATCAAGCGAAGCTCTACCAAAATTAGTGTTAGAGTTAGGTGAGAGTTGAGGTGCGAGTCCGGGAGAAGCCGGAGTTGTCGGCTTCCTCCCTTCCTCTTGTACTTCGGCGGATGCGGCTCCACTTCGAGTAACATCCGGGTAACTCTTAGGCATTTCGGATTCTTTTAATTAATTAAGTTTAGCTTTATTATTTATGCTTGTGGGCTCATTGCTTTGATTAGTGTTCTAGTAATTGCAAAGCTAGAATAGTAGTCACTAGAGTAGACGTGGTGTCTAGTCTTGCGATTACCTTGGAGTACACCTAGTGGCACGAATTGTTGTGGTAGCCCCAGGTGGTGACAGCCCTGACGGCCTACGTAGTCCACCACGTGAGATCCACTAGAGCGCAGTAGGACCCCTGCTTGGCTTGCCTAGCCCCCTTCTCATCCCTTTCCGGGTTAGGACGGTTGAGCGTCCCGAAGCAAGCATCGTAGTAAACGCTGATCTTATCTTTAGTATCCGGAATCCTTTGAAACCCTCTCTACCTCTCCTACACTATTACCATATCTTCTCTTGTCCAAGGCCGATCTTGATTCTTCACTAGTGCACACACGTTCCCTGTGGATTCGATACCCTGTAATACTCTTGGGTGAAAGCTACACCGGTATCCGTACGCTTGCAGACTTTTCTGCGATCGTTATCTATACCAGCCGGCCTTCTGGCGTCGTTGCTTATTTAGTAGCGACGCTAGCAAGTGCCAACAAGCTTTCTGGCGCCGTTGCCGGTGATATAAACCTGGTGCGACTCTAGTAAGCGTCAACAAGCTTTCTGGCGTGGTTGCCGAGGAACGATTGCTGTACTAGTGTTGAACCGAGTCGTCCGTGTATCACCATCCATACCATCACATATCCCCATATGGATTCCAAGCCTATAAATCAGTTTTCGGCTCCAACGGGCGAAGATCTGGTGCCTCCACCCTCATCATTACCCATCCATGCACCTAGCTATGAACTTCGTCCCGCCCTCATAGCTATGGTACGGGAGCAATCTTTTTCTGGAGCAGAAGAGGAAAATCTGTACACCCACCTTTGCGGTTTTGAGGAAGTGTGCTCATGCCTTGTCATTCGGGGCATGTCACCTAGCTAAGAGCTGTGATTAGGACCAAGAGGTCGTCAACAGGCGGTAGAGCCATTAAGCACGGGGCCGTTGATAGAATTTCGCCGCTGTAGGTCGAGGTGACCTAGAAGGCATGTAGGCAGCTGCGCCAAGGAGATGTGGTGTAAACTCGCCGTGTGGAGGCCGAGGCGACCTAGGAGGCTGCCGGTGCCTTGGCGACCTGGAATGGGCGATAGGGCTGGCCCACAGGTCGTCGTGGGTCTTGACGACCTTGAATGTCATGCTGGAGATATTTATGTTTGGGGGCTTGAATGTGGGGCATAACGAGTCCACGTTGGCCGGAGCACTGATCGGAGGCCAGCGGACGCAGATTCCCGTACAGAAATAGCCGTTACTGCCATTTTTCCGTTAGGCCAAAAGAGCTGTTGGGCGGTAGATCCGCGGGAGGCGCCGAGCCGTTGGGTCGCCGTGATTTTCGTTAAAGAGACGTTGGGCGTGGCCGCCCGTTGCGCCGCTGGGGCCCAACTATATAAGGCCGGTCCATGGGCTAGGGACCTTTACTTGCTTTCATTTCCACTCCGCACTAGGGTTCCGCCGCCACTCCATTGCTCAGAGGGAACAGTAGCGCCGCCGTGCTTAGGTCCGCCGCGCACCGCGACCTCGCATGCGAACCAAGACCCTTGTAGTGTTTAGATCCAAGTCCATCGGCTTCGAGGAGGAGAAGATGGAGCTGGTGCTAGTTCTGCCACCGCAGACCGTCTGGGAGCCGTCCATGGTGACGGAGGAGCAGATCCAGGCCCTGGCAACCCGCGGGTTGCTGAGGCCCAAGGCAGAGGTCGGCTGGAGGCCGGCGGCGGGCGAGGAGTTCCCGACGGAGGGGACTGGCGAGACCGTCGTCTTCATCGCGCACATCGAGCACGGATTCGGGGTCCCGACGAGTGACTTCTTCCGCGACCTCCTCTTCTTCTACAGGATTGAGCTGGTGCACCTCGTCCCCAATGCCATCACCATCGTCTCCTCGTTCATCCACCTCTGCGAGGCCTACCTCGGCATAGCGCCACATTTCCACTTGTGGCGCCATTTCTTCGAGCTCAAGAAGACCGGGAAGGCCGAGGTCGTTGGCAGCGTCGGCTTCATGCTGCGTCGGTACATGAAGCTGGAGTACATCGACGTCGTGCTCCCCGACAACACCAGCGGCTGGAAGCAGGGGTGGTTCTACCTCGACAATCCTGCACCGGCGCTTCCTGACAGGACGGGGCGAGCTCCCGTCCCATATCCGGAGTGGACCAATCAGCTCACGTCACGCGAGACTGAAGAGCTGCGCCCTCTGCTGGACGACCTGGAGAGGTTGAAGGCGGAGGGGCAGACCGGCGGCGCGGTGCCTATAGGCTTCAGCCATCGGTTGATTCAGCCCATCCAGGACCGGGTCCACCCGGCCTTTGAGTACTGGGGCCAGTCCGACCCCACCCGGGTCGCCAAGCGCAAGGTCTCCAAAGGGGAGATGGCGGCGCGGGTGAAGAACATCTTTGGCGGGCGCATCCGCAATAGAGAGTGCCCCAAGGCGCTTGGAGTGTATCGACCTTCCGATGCGGTGAGTTTTCGACCTCAGTTTCCATCTAGCTTAGAGCTCGAGCCATTGTGACGCAGGTCTTTTTATCTTTCTTGTCTCTTTTCTTGTTTTCAGCATCGTGAAGGCATCTACTGGTGCCCTGCACCACTGCGCAATGAGGAGGAGCGCAGTTACAAGGTCCGTGCCGCGGCGGACGCGCAAGCGACCCCGCAGCAGTGTATAGAGGAGTATATCTCCGATTCTTTAGTGGGGAGCGATGACGACACCCCCGCCGCGAGGAGAGCGCCACCCAAGGTCTCCGCGCCGGCGCCGCGGCGCACACGGCAGACGGCGGGTAAGATGTCCGCCTCTCGGGCTGCGGCTACGATCGCCGCCACGCAGACGGCGGAGGCCAAGAAGAGGAAGAGGACCGGGCCTGCTGTGCCGGCGGACACGGCGACGGTCAGCTCTTGCGTTGAGACCATCAATGTCGAGGATGAGGAGGACGCCAAGTCACCGAGTGCGGCGGTGGTCCATCCGCGGGGACGCCCCGCAGAGCGGCGTCAACAGAAGAGGGGGCGACGGAGATTGCCCGTAGGGCTGCCACAGCGGAGGAGCGCCCCAGGTCAGGCGATGATACATTGGGCAACGTCGGGTCGCAGAAAAGGGCGTGGAAGGCCCCTCCTAAGCCCTGCAAGCCCGGGTTGAGGTCGGCGACCAAGTAAGTCACGAGACCTATATCGATTCTTGTTTTGTACACAAATTTCTCTGCTGCTTCTGATCGTTTAAGGTTGCTGCTTGTACGCAGAGCACCCTCGACCACGTCAGAGAGCGCCAAGAATGCCTCAAGCCAAGAGGCGTTCGGGAGCAAGGGGAAGGAGGTGCCGGTGGAGCAGTCGCCGGCGGTCTCGACGGCTGATGTCACGAGCTCGGCCGCCGGGACTGGGGCAGCGGCGGCATCTACAGCGGAGAAGGACGGGGCCAGCGCTGCTCCGCCCGCTGGGGGTGAGCAGGACGACCTCTGCATGGCCGACCCGCAGCCGACGCTGGATCCGCAGACTGCGGAGGCGGGCGGCGCCAATGTCGAGGACGACGATCGTTAGTGCCTGTACGTCGGGACCCCATGGGAGAACGACGTCATCGCCGACCGCCACGACATTGACGACTTTAAGGAGGCATCGCGCACGATCAGGCGGACACTCACGGTAATGATTCGTGTCTTGACACTTCAATCCTTGTCCCTGATCCCGGATGTCTTGTAAGGTCTCAGATCGAATTTTGTTTCCTTCTGTTGTAGTCGTTTGCCGAACGAGCGTAGGCTCGGGCAGGCCTAGTAAGGGAGGCGGCCAACTCCCACGCAGAAGCTGCCACGGCTCGAGAGGCTACTTTGCAGGCCAAGGTCGAGGGCGCGCAGGAGATCCAGCGCGTGAAGGAGGCCATGGCTCGCCAAGCGTAGAAGGAGGTGGCCTCCTTGAAGAAGAAGCTGGAGGTCGCCGAACGGAAGGCGAAGGATGCGGCAGACGACCTCCAAGCCGTGGTAGAGGGTAAGTTTGCTAGGTTGCCAAAGGTTGAATCTATGTGTCCCTTGGTTCTTTTTCTGACCTCTCGACCTTGAATGAATTCAGGCGCCAAGGAGGCCGAGGACGCCCTAAAGAAGGAGCTTGCGGAAACCAAGGATCAAGTGAAGATCCATAAGGAGAGGACCACGGAGATCCAGCAAGGTGAGTAGTTCTTTCGCCACAGCGGTGTATTTTGACTTGCCGCCATTGTTCCAATGAAATAATAGGTCTCTCCCAATTGATAACGCAGGTCTGGGGAAGGAGCTCGCTGACCTCAAGGAGGCCGCACAGTACGTGATGGACCTCTACGTCCCCCAAGAGGAAGGGGCGCCGCCAAAAGGGCTGGTCGACCGGCTGGATGAAGCCGAGGGCCGGATCAAGGACCTTCTGCTGGACACCGCCAAGCTTGCGGCGGCTGTGGCATTGTCGACGGTGAAGTACCACGAGCCGTCATTCGACCTGCAGAAGGTCTCGGAGGACGTCGACCTGTCTGGCTTGGTGAGGCGCGAGGACATCGCGGTGGCCACAGAGGAGGTCGTCAACAAGTTCGATTTCGGCACTGAGTGAGAAGTCGAGCTGTAACATATTGCAGGTGTAAGTTAGGCCGAGGCCTAGCAAATGTAAACAAACTTTTGTCGTAATAAAGCTTTTGCAAACTATATAAAATGTGCGCATCATTTGATTAGCGAGGACAATCATTATGTAAGCTCAAAAATAACTAGATCGCGAGGGGCGCCCTCCGCTAACCCAACTCAGTGGAGGAACGGCTTACCGACTGTGCGGCTCAGCGTGGAGGCTTAGACACAACCGGCGCGTAGAGGGGGGGTCGTGGACCCTAGGGCTCGCAACCTAGTGACTTAGGAACATTCATAAAGAAAGTAAAAGCCAAACATGCGATGGATGCGCATAAGCGTAAGACATGTGAAAACCCCTTCAGGTCCTGAGACCCTTAGGTTGGCAAAGCCAAGCCCCCGAGCACTTCGGGGCCTAACCTAGACCAAGCCCCCGAGCGTTTCGAGGGGGAAGGGTAAAAACGACAGAAAGTAAAAGGGAGACCAAGATGCAGGTCGACAGGGGGGCTGCCGAAATGAGTCTCTTTCTTTATTAAATAGAAATTACAAAAGGGAAGAGTACATAGCTTTTATTTTGGTACACATCTTCTAAGGATAGAAGCGACGCAAGTGCTCGATGTTCCAGACGTTCGGAACGCCTTGACCGTTGGCCCACTGGAGGCGATAGGTCGCCGAACCGACGACCTCCATTATGATGAAGGGGCCTTCCCAGGGTGCGGAGAGCTTGTGCATTCCCTTGGTGTCCTGGATGCGTCGCAGGACGAGGTCGCCCACATTGAAGGATCGTTCACGTACATTGCGATTGTGGTAACGACGTAGCTACTACTCGTGGCGAGTGTGCCGCATCAGCGCAGCCACACGGTGTTCCTCAATGCTGTCGAGGTCGACCTTGCGCGTCTCCTCGGCTGTCCCTTCTTCGTAGTGTTGGATACGCAGGGCGCCAAAGGCTAGGTCAGTAGGGAGGACGGCCTCCGACCTGTACACCAGGAAGAATGGTGAATAACCCGTGGCTGAACTGACCTGGGTCCGGAGACCCCAAATCAGGTGCGGAAGCTCAGTTAGCCACCTGGTGACATATTGGGAGGTGTCGTCGAAGATGCGGTCCTTGATGCCCTGGAGCACCATGCCGTTCGCGCGCTCGACCTGGCCGTTGCAGCGTGGGTGCGCCACCGAGGAGTAGTAGACGTCGATGAGGCTGTCTTGGTAGAAGTCCCAGAAGTCAGATCCTGTGAAGGCTGTACCTAGGTCGGTGACAATCCTGTTGGGGACCCCGAAGCGGTGGGTGATGTCTTCCATGAACTTTGCCGCCTCCTTCGATGTAACAGTGGCGACAGCTCAGACTTCGATCCACTTTGTGAACTTGTCCACCGCCACCAGGATGTGCATGCAGCCACCGGGGGCCGTTCTGAAGGGTCCCACTGAGTCTACCAGATGGCGAAGGGCCAGGACGGAGGGATTGTCCTCAGAGCTTGTGCCGGCACGTGCTGCTGCTTGGCGAAGAACTGGCACCCTTTGCATCGCCGGACCAGGTCTTGAGCGTCGGCCAGGGCGGTAGGCCAGTAGAAGCCTGACCTGAAGGCTTTTCCCACCAGGTTGGCGGAGGCTACATGATTGCCGCACTCTCCACCGTGAATCTCCGGCAGGAGCTGGAGACCTTCAGATCTGAGGATGCATCTCATCAGGACGCCGTTGGAGGCGGACCTCCGATAGAGCTCCGTGCCGATGACGACGTAGTTGGCGCTGCGCCTGACGATTTTCTCGCGTTCGACCTTGTCTTCGGGGACGCGCTGCTCCAGGATATAGGTGATGAAGTCGAGGCGCCAATCATCTTCGGCTTCTGCCATGAGGACGTCACGGCCGCCCGGAGGGGGCACGTCGCCGGACGACGTATCTGGGTCGCTGAGGAGTCTGATCGACGGTTTGCGCAGGTCTTGGACGAACACACTGGCCGGGACCAGCGCACGCTTGGATCCCAACTTGGAGAGGACGTCGGCCGCCACGTTGTTGTCGCGACAGACGTGGTGGAATTCCAGGCCTTCGAAGTGAGCCTCGAGCTTCCGTACGTCGGCGCAGTAGGCATTCATCGAGTCCTTCTTGATGTCGCACGCCTTGTTGACCTGGTCGATGATGACCTTGGAGTCGCCGTAAGCGATGAGCCGCTTGGAACCAGGGAAACAGCGATGCGCAGTCCGTGGATCAAGGCCTCATATTCGGCGCTGTTGTTGGACGCCTTGTAGTGGATCTGCAAGACGTACTTCAGGTGATCGCCCTGGGGGGAGATGAAGAGTACGCCCACACCCACTCCTTCGAGGTTCAGGGAACCATCAAAGTACATCTTCCAGTGCTCCGGCTTCTCCGTCGGTGGGGGTTGCTGAGTATCGGTCCATTCAGAAATGAAATCTGCGAGGATCTGGGACTTTATGGCCTATCTTGGACAGAACTCGAGCTCGAATTCACCCAGCTCGACCGACCACTTGACTATACGTCCTGTGGTGTCGCGGCTGCGTAGGATTTCTCCCAAGGGGAAGCTTGACACGACCTTGATCTTGTGTGACTGGAAGTAGTGCCGGAGCTTGCGTGAGGTGACAAGGAGAGCATACATCATCTTCTGAGGTTGCGAATACCTGATTTTGCTGTCGGAGAGGACCTCGCTTACGTAGTAGACATGTCACTGGACGGGGTAGGGTTGACCTTCTTCAGGTCGCTCTACTACCAGGACCGCGCTGACCACCTGGGTGGACGCAGAGATGTAGAGTAGCAAGGTCTCTTTTGGCGCAGGGGGCACCATGACCGGAGGCGTCGTGAGGAAGGTCTTCAACTCTTCGAGCGCTTGATCTGCCTCGTCTGTCTACTCAAATTTGTCGGACTTTTTCAGCAACTTGAAGAACGGCAGGCCTATCTCCCCAAGCTTGCTGATGAAGCGACCTAGAGCAGCCATCATGCCGGTGAGCTTCATGACGTCTTTCTTCCCGGTAGGTCTCTTCATCCTGCGGATGGCGTCGACCTTAGTGGGGTTCACCTTGATGCCCCGGTGGCTGACCATGAAGCCCAGGAGCTTGCCGGATGGGACACCGAAGACGCACTTCTCCAGGTTAAGCTTCCAGCGGTAGCGCCGGAGGTTGGCGAAGGTCTGGGCGAGGTCGGCGATGAGGTTGTCCTCCACCGTGGTCTTGACAACTACGTCATCGACGTTTGCTTCGACGTTGTTGCCGATCTGGGACTCCAAGCACTTCTGGATGGCCTTCTGGTAGGTCGCTCCAGCGTTCTTGAGGCCGAACGTCATGGCCGTGTAGTAGTAGATGCCGTGCGGCGTTATGAACGCCGTTTTATCTTGGTCAGAGACCTTCAGGGCTATCTGGTGATACCCTGAGTAACAGTCTAAGAAGCATAGCAGGATGCTTCCGGCTGTGGAGTCGACGACCTAGTCGATGCGCGGAAGAGGGAAGGGGTCTTTAGGGCAGTGCCTGTTGAGATCAGTGTAGTCGATACACATTCTCCATTGACCGGTTTTCTTGGGTACAAGCACCAGGTTGGCGAGCCAAACCGGTTTTTTACACTCACAGATAAATCCGGTAGCTAGGAGCTTTATTATTTCTACCCTAATGACCTCCTTGCGATCTTTTGCAAAGCGGCGTAGCTTCTGCTTGACAGGCTTGGTCGTCTTGCTTACATCTAAGGAATGCTCAGCCAGCTCCCTTGGAACACCCGGCATATCCGATGGGGTCCATGCGAATATGTCGGTGTTGTCCCGAAGGAAACTGGTGAGCGCAAGTTCCTATTTTTCCCTGAGGTTGTCGCCGATGACCACCATCTTATCTGGGTCGGCAAGGCCGAGACAGATCTTCTTTGTCGCTGGCGTGGCATCCAGGGCGGTGTCAGTGCGCTTCTGCTCTAGGACGGTGAGGTCGCTCGGGGCGACCTTCGCTGCTTCGGCGATCATGACTGCCGAGGCGTCGATGCAGGCGTTTGTCGTGGCGATGTCAAGGGCCTCGTTATCACACTTGAACGAGACGATGAGGTCGCCGTAGACAGTGAGGACCCCATTGGGGGCCGGCAACTTTAACACCAAGTAGGTGTAATGCGGGATAGCCATGAACCTGGCTAGCATGGGGCAACCCAGGATGGCGTGGTATGAAGACTTGAAGTCCGCGACCTCGAAGCTGAGGTACTCCGTGCGGAAGTTCTCTTCCGTGCCGAACGTCACCGGGAGGGAGACCCGACCCATGGGGTAGGCCGCCTTGCCGGGGACGATGCCGAAGAAAGGCTCGTCGCATTCTGTCATCCGCTTGAAGTCGAAGTCCATCTTCTTCAAGGTCTCGACGAAGATAACATTGAGCCCGCTTCCCCCGTCGATGAGGGTCTGAGGGAGCAGGGTGCCCTCGACAATGGGTTCGACGACGAGTGGGTAGGACCCATGATCTGGGATGTGGACCCAGTGATCATCCCTGGAGAACGTGATCGGCTGCTCCGACCACCGAAGGGGCTACGACGGCTTGGTGTGGATGAGCTGGATCTCGCGCTTATCCTTGCGATAGCGCCTCCTGCTTGAGCTAGCTTTCAGGCCACCGACGATCATGTTGATCGACCTCTTGGCCTGCTAAAAGGGGCCATTGGGGTTGCCCGCTGCTGGCGGAGGAGGCAGGTCACGCTCGTCGCGGCGGTCCTCCGGCTGCTGGTTATCACGTCGCCGGTCATCACGGCGATCATCGTCGCCTCGGCCACGTCGGTCGTCCCGACGGTTGTTGTCGTAGCGACGTGAAGACGATCGATCGCCGTCACCTCTGGATCACTTCGGGTCGTCGGGCGTACGGAACGCTCTCTTGAATTGTGAGCATTCACAGACGGTGTGGGTGGCCCCCTCGTGGAACATGCAGGTGCTATCGAGCACCGCATTGAACTCATCGACGTTGAACGTCGAAGGTCGACGTCCTTCCGCCACGAGCACCTCTGAAGGTCGCTTGCAGAGCTTGGAGCTTGAATCGCCAGCGGTGCCAGAGACTCCCGTGTCGTGCTTAGCGTCGGAGTCAAACTGATTGACCAGCGCCTCATCGGTGTCGATGAGCTTGTTCACGACCTCCATGAGCGACGTGACTGTGGTGGCGCCCGACTCGTGGACCTTCTCGAAGATCTTGCGATCTTTGACGTCCTTCTTGTAGCTGTCGACGACCTGGTCGTCCCGAACGCCGACACAGGTGTTGCGGTTCTCGAAGAACCGGTTGGTGTAGTCGCGGAGCCGCTCGTTGGTCTTCATGGTGACCCTCCCGAGGTTGAAGGCGTTCCCAGGGCGATTATAGGTCGCTTGGAAATTTGACGTGAAGGCCTGGGATAGATCAGCCCACGACTTGATGCTGCCCGCCGAGAGGTTGTTGAGCCAGAGCGACGGCGCGTCGCCCATCACCAGCGGGAAGTAGGCCGCCATGTGATCAAAGTTGCCGCCGGCAGCCTTGACGGCGACGTAGTAGGTCGACAACCAGATGTTGGGGTCGGAGCGGCCGTCGTACTTCTGGATGTTCGGCTTGAAGTTGTCGGTGTAGGCGACCGATCTGAGGCGAGGAGCCAACGCAGGGAAGACGGTGATGGCCATGCCGTCGCCGCCATCCCCGACCTGGGCGCCGCCTCTGCTCTGTGCAGGGGCCACGACCTGGGATTTGGGCTGGCGATCCGGGTTCGGAATAGGGCCTCAGGGTGGCTGTAGTCCGCCTCATACTGGGCACGTCGCCTGTTCTCGATGTCGTGGCAGTCGCGCTCCTCACGCTCCATGATGCGATGGACGGCGCCCGGAGGTCCGTACTCGCTGTCGTAGTCCAGACGACGTCGCAGCTCCCGCTCCTCACGCTCGCGATGGCGCTGATCGATGTAGCCGCGAGCGTCGCGGCCACACCTGTTCTTGTCGAGGTTGGCGCGGAGGTCGCCGTCTTTCGCACCGTTCGCCCAAGGCTGGTCGGAGTTGTGCTGGTCGACTTCCTCCTGGATGGTGGGAAGTTTGCTGTGCGCAGGTCGATTAGATCGACTGCGCGAATGCCGACTCGATGAGGACGTAGCAGACTTGGATGCCGCGCTCTTTTCTTCTATCAGGGCTGTAGCAACCCGAAGGTAGGCCATGGCTGCTTCAGCCTCGGGTGAGGGGTTGGCTTGCTGGAGACGTGCCATAGCAGCGCCCAGGTTGGCCTGAGGGCTATTGAACCTCGGTAGCCCTGCCTCCTCGAACTCGAGGCGCAGGTCTCGGGCGCACGGAGGTACCGCCTGGCGCTGCTCCTCCGCCCGTCGCTGAGCGCGGTTGGCATTGCCCTGGATCCGACGTGCCTCCTCGGAGTCCGTCGTGCCGACCCGCGGTGGTTCGTTCGCCGAAACCACCAGGACCCGCCGCCGGATGGAGCTCTGGTCATTGGGGGAGACATGGATCCGGACCTTCTGAAACACACCAACGTCTGGAGACGTGGGAGTTCGCATGGTGCGAGGAGTAGTACGCTCCTGGTCGATCTTCTTCCTCAGCCGGCAGCCACGGAGGGTGTGTTGCGCACCCTTGTGGTAGGTGCACGGTACGTCGAACGGATCGCGGCGGGCGCGGAGCTCGGGCTTGAGGTCGCCAGATGACTCCTGCCGCCCAGATTGGATCTGGGAGGACTTGGCCGCCTGACGGATGTAAGCGTCGCTGGATGGTCGCAAACCGAAGGGGAAGGTCTTGCGGCGCGACGCGGTCTGCGTTGAGCGCTGGGCTCTTTCACAAATCTGGAGGGTCTCCTCCATCATGTCGATGACGCGCTCCATCCCCTGAACGATGTCATAGGGTTTGGGCGGGTGGGTCTTTGACGTCAGATCGGAAACAGGGACGGCGTTGGGATCCGCCGGAACCTTCACTGCAGTCGCCGAAGAGGTCGCGACCGCCAATGTAGCTAAGGTCGCCATGAAGGAACCGAAACAGATCTCCACGGGGTTGGCGAGGACGTCCGCCATGCTCGCCGGGAAAATGACGCCAGATCGGGCCACCATGCTGCACAGCGAGTTCCCGATCTCCCCAACCTGGCGCGCCAACTGTCAGGGGGTGAGACCTGGACAGATCCGCAAGGGGGCTACCCAAGCGGTTGTAGGTTAATGGAGGGGATCGGAAACTAAGAGCGTAGGTGGTAGTTCACAGGGAGAACTCAGAATACGGCGAGAATGGCTAAGGACTCAAGGGTTTAGACTGGTTCAGGCCTCCGGAGAGTAAAACCCTACGTCCAGTATGCGGTGGAATTATGCGTGAATGGGGAACTCCCCTCGAATGGAGCTCTAGGCCGCCTTATATGGTCAACGGGCTAGGGCTTCCATTCGAGGTCGGTGGACCCTCATCGGGGTCGGTTACAAGTTAGGAAGGTCAACTTCCGTGATTACAGGGTGAATCCCGCGATCTGCGGACCTACTGGCGGCGCCGAGCCGCGACCTGGTGCAGAAACTTGCGCCACAAGCCCGGCGGGTCTTCCGGGATCTGGATAAGGACTTCTGTAGTCTTCCAAGGTCGCCGGGGTTGTGGATAAGGTCTTCGGGCCCACTTGCAGGTCGGTGGAGCTACTCATAGGTCGGGTCCACATGGCAGGGACCTCTGGGACCCTGGTCGGTGGGGACCCATGGGTACCCATGTCTCTCACTCCCCAAACAAACAAGTCCCAAAAACCGGTGAGATTTTGTGAGTCCTAAGGGAGATGTGATTGGAGCGAAGAAGGGAGAGAAACCTAGGGAGAAGCTGTGTGAGGAACCACAACCAAAGCCCAAGCCAAAACCAATCCATTTCCATTGTGAGTATTGTGGGAGAGATGGTCACAAGGATGAGTTTTGCTTCAAGAGGAAGCGAGAGGAGAGAATGGCTAAGGAGTGGGCTAACAAGGACATGTACCACCCATCTCATGGTGTGCCTGAGCCTCGTATGCCACTGCCCAGGGCAAAGGCTGTTGTGAGAAGCATTCTGGCATGGGGAGATAGAAGCTCCCATAGCCGAGGTAGTAGTCTAGAGAGGGCGGTCAGACCGTCCCTGCCAAGGGGGGCGGTCATACCGACCTGGCTAGGCGGTCAGACCGACCCTCCCCAGATTTCTGGGTGGTTCGGTTTTCGAGGTGGTGGTGCTGGTGGTTTCAATTTCGGTGGTCGTTGTACTGGTGGTAGGCGTGTTGAGTCTAGTGGTGTTGAGTTTGCTGGACGCTCTCCTCCTCGTGATCGATACGAGTTTGGGAGAGGTCGCAGCTTCGATTCTCAGAGGAGCTACGGCCCACGGTCTTCCTTTCGTGGCTTTCGTACTCCTCCAGCGAGACGGGAGTGGTTTCCCCGTGGTGCTTCCAGCTTTGATGGTCGTTGTACGATGGATCGTGCTAACCCCACTTTGGAACAGATGGCTTAGCACTGGTTTTACTCTTTTGGTACTAACTCTAGTGTTGAGTCATTTGCTCATTCACATGCTCATTTTTGAATTTCAGGTGGGAGGCTTGGGGAACGTTTGGCTGATCGACTCCGGTTCCTCGAGGCATATGACTGAGATCAGGGGTGGTTCTCCAACCTCACCCCGGTGGTGTCAAAGGTGTACATCACGTTCGGGGACAATGGGTGAGGGAGTGTACTTTCAGAAGGTGAAGTGAGGGTAAGTGACAAAGTGGTGCTCAAGCGTGTTGCCTTAGTCAAGTCACTCGGTTTTAATCTGCTGTCGATTCTTGACGAGGGATTTGAGGTGTTGTTTAAGTCTGGTGCTTCTCGTATACTTGATGCTCGAGGTGACCTTGTGTGTATGGTCGTTCCCGAGGGTCAAATATTCCGTGCGGATTTTTCTTAGTGTTCCGGTGTTGCTAGATGTTTTGTAGCTGGTTCTTTGGGTAAGTTGTGGAAGTGGCATAGGAGGTTGGGTCACTTGAGCTTTGACCTTTTGTCTCACTTGACTGGACTTAACTTAGTCCGAGGATTGCCCTGGTTGAGGTTCGAGAAAGATTTGGTGTGTGCGCCATGCAGGCATGCTAAGATGGTAGCTGCTTCCCATCCACCTCTGACAAATGTTATGACAAAGCGTCCATGTGAGCTACTCCATATGGACCTTGTTGGCCCAACTCGTGTGTGATCGGTGGGTGGGAAGTGGTACGTCCTGGTTGTGGTGGACGACTACTCTCAGTATGCATGGGTTTTCTTTTTGGAGGAAAAGGGGAGACGTTTGGTTTTGTTCGAGATCTTGCCTTGAGGTTGAAGAACGAGAGGCACAGAGATGCCATACGAGCGATTCGCAGTTACAATAGCTCGGAATTTAAAAACTCTCACTTTGAAACCTTTTGCCATGACTTGGGTTTTGAACACCAGTTTTCGAGTCCGTATACACCTCCCTAGAATGGCGTGGTGGAAAGGAAGAACAGAACCCTGTGTGAGATGGCTCGGATGATGCTCAATGATCATAGGACTCCGAGGAGGTTCTGGGCTGAGGCGGTCAATACCGCGTGCTATGTATCGAACAAGATTTTTCTCCGAGTCCACAAGAAGAAGACTTGCTACGAGTTGATGCATTGTTGTACCTCCAAGGTGAGTCACTTTCACGTCTTTGACTGCAAATGCTTCATTCTTAAGAAAGGCAAGAGTTTGGACAAGTTCGAGGCTAGGTCTGTCGACGGTATTTTCTTTGGTTACGCTACTAATTCTAGAGCCTTTCGAGTGCTCAATCTTGAAACTAACCAAATTGTGGAGACTTGTGAGGTGACCTTCGACGAGACATAGCCGTGTAGTTCGCTTGTCTTTGATTGTGCATGTGATGAAGAACTAGGCGAGGAGATATTTGAGGATGAGGTGCAACAACCAAGAGATAATGAAGATGGTGGTGTGGTGCCCGCGGCTGAGCATGTGCCTACTACTTTGACTACGATCAAGGACGAACCCTCTCCTACACCCACAACGATGTGCCGAGATTGAGAGGAAGCTGTTGCTGAGGGGGAGGTGGCTTCAAGGCGAGAAGCTCCCCGACGAGTACAAGTGGATCACCTAGCTTCGAGGATCATCGAGGACATCAACGAACGTACTACACGGTCGAGGTTTCGAAACAACTCTCACTTTGTCCATTTTGCTTTTGTTGCTTCTTTCGAGCCCAAAGACATTGGACACACACTTTCTGATTCCTATTGGGTGAATGCAATGCATGAGGAGTTGGAGAACTTTGAGAGAAACCAAGTGTGGGAGTTAGTGGAGCCTCCAACGGGTTGTAAGTCAATTGGGACAAAATGGGTGTGGAAGAATAAAGAGGGAGAAAATGGTGAGGTAGTGGGGAAGAAAGCAAGGTTGGTTACTCAGGAGACTTTTGCTCCTGTAGCTCGTTTGGAGGCGATTAGGATCCTTCTAGCATTTTCTGTGGCTAAAGGGTTCAAATTGCACCAAATGGATGTGAAGAGTGCCTTCCTGAACTGTGTGTTGGAGGAAGAAGTGTATGTGAGGTAAGCACCGGGGTTTGAGAGTGAGAAGTACCCCCACCGGGTGTACAAGTTGAGGAAGGCATTGTATGGGTTGAAGCAGGCACCTGAGCTTGGTATGGTAGATTGAGGGGGTTCCTATTTGAGAGAGGCTTTGAGATGGGGAAGGTAGATCAGACCTTGTTTCTCCTTAGGCAGGGCAATGACATTCTAATTATTCAGGTGTACGTGGAAGATATTGTCTTTGGTGACTCATCTAACTCTTTGGTTGCAAGGTTTGCAGAAGACTTGAGCAGGGAATTCGAGATGAGCATGATGGGTAAGTTGCAGTTCTTCCTTGGCCTCCAGATCAAGCAGTTGAAGGAAGGAATATTTGTGCACCAAGCCAAGTACACCAAGGACATTGTGAGGATGAGGACCAGAGCGTCTGAGGACCGGTGGATGATCGCTCCCTGGTGTGATGAGTGATTGACAACGTGGTATGGACAGACTCTTGGTCGATTATTGCAGGTGTAGGTTGCGGCTTCATTTGCGTTGGTGCAGGTGAAGAGCGGGCGCGAAAGGTCTTAGCCTTGTGGGGCCTCTGAGGAGTGGAGAGACAAGTAGGCTCGATTCGATGGACCCGGTGGTCGAACAGGATCAAGTGTTGGCCGTATGGTGGCAAGAAATGCAAGACGAAGTCGTGAACAGGACCTGGTGCAGGGTAGCGGCTCACGACCGGAGTCTGCACGTGAGGTTTGCGGCGGTTGACCACAAAACCGTCGGCTTACTTGGTTGAGCCACAAAACCAAGACCGGAGGCTCGGCAGGCGGAGACGTGATCCGGGCGTGCTGAGAAGCTTCGATACTGGGGGACACGCGGTGGGATCGCAGGGCTTGCATCGGGAAGACACGGATTGCGGCAAAGGCGTGGCTGCCCAGTGAAGAGGAATGCTACTTGACCATCTTGCCCCTGAGGGCTATGTATCTTCTTTTATGTTCTAGGGGTAGCTTGGTCATTCGCCCAACCCAGAGAGACTTCATATATATAGCTCTAGGGTTCCAGGGCGACTCATCCATCCAGACTACTTCTCATTTTCCCTGCTCTTTAGGCTAGATTTTCTTCATGATTTTGTAGAGAATCTGTCCTTTGGTTGTATGGAAGCATTCATGGTTGCGTCGATTTCCTTCTCTTGGCTCGAGTGATTTTCGTGTCTTTTTCGGGCTATTTTGTGGGATTATCGTGTGCGGCTTATTCCTTTGATTCTAAGGCGTTTGTGTTCGGATTTCTTTGTGGGGATCATGGATAGATGCCTTGTGCATCTTTGTGCTTGATCTTTACCCCTCAAACTCCGGATTTGGCCTCCGATTCGAGGATTTCGGGTGGTTCCCTAGCCTTGTTCTTGAGCTTGGTGTGTGATCGATTCCCAGTGATTTAGTGTGTTTGAGGCTTCAAGTTTTTGGGCATAGCATCCCCTAGGGACGCTTTACATCTCCGCAAAATCTTGTCTCAATCCATGCAGCTGTTTGGGAGATCCATGGAAGGCTAGGTGGAGTTGACTTCGAGGGCTGGGCTGTTTTTGGTTCTGGTCGCGTAGGACGGACCGTCCGTAGGGTCCCCATGGACCGTTCGAGAGTCACCAGTTCGTCGCGTGTTCGTCCAGTTCTTGCGAGCTCGCGCGTCGATCTGTTGGGGAGCTAGGGTTTTGCTGCTCGAGGTGTGACGGACCGTCCGCCAGAGCATCACGAACTGTCCGCCATCATCGAACTGTCCGTCTGAGGGGGTCGGACCATCCGCCGGTGTCAGACGGACCGTCTGTGACTTCAGGTCAGACCGTCCGTCCTAGGCACTGCAGATTGCCTAAGTTCTTTGTCCCTTGAGTTGTGCTTCCGCTTTGGGTTGAGTTGAGACTTGTTCCTAGGGTTGGTAGGTCCGTTGTGACTACGTGACCTTGGCAAGTTCGTGTGGGAACCCTTGCATGTGATTTTGGGGCATAGTCTAGTTCATCTCTTCGGAGAAGAATTTTTATCGGCTTCCATTCACTCCCCCCCTCTGGTCGCCTAATCGGTCCTTCAATTGGTATCAGAGCAGGTTACGGATCTTCGTGATTCTAACCAATGTAAGATCCAAAGATGGCGTACCAAGAACGAGGTTCGGGTCCTCCACACTTTGATGGTAAGGATTACCAGATGTGGCAGCGTCGTATGTTTGGTTTTCTTCGCGGCAAAGGACAGATCATATGGGATGTGACAGAGAACACCTCCTATGTCCACCCCATCAACTTCCTTGCCCCAGGTTCTCGAGATATGCATGACGCCAACAGCAAGGCAGTCGATTATCTCTTTTGTGCCCTTTGCAAACCTGGATTCGATCGGGTTCAAGTAGAGGACTTGGCGTGCAAGATTTGGGAGAAGTTGAAGAATGCTCATGCTAGGAACAACCAGGTGAAGGCGTGCTTGTTGGGACCTACCGGAGAGAGTACGAGAACTTTACTCATCTCCCCGGTGAGTCCATAGACGCCATGTTCCAGGGGTTCACTGTGATTGTGAACAACATGAGGGCCAATGTGACCGTGCTCCTGGACGATGATCATGACAGGGCTATGAAGCTCCTGCACTTGTTGGATCGTACCGTGTGGAGTGAGAAGGTCAAGGCTATCTTTGAGTCGGGTAACTTTGAGACCCTCACGGTGGACGAGCTGTTTTCAAAGATCAAGTCATGACCGTGGGGTGCGAGCAAAGATCGAGAGCCTGACTGACCCTCATAGTCTGGCTCTCATGTTTGGGCCGAGGGCTAACGCTTATATGCCTTTTAGGCAGTTTTCCTTGTCTGCTCTTGTGTCTATGCCAGATGAGGAGTTCAATGTGCTGGGTGAGGATGATCTCGCATTGCTGAGCAGGCGGTTCGAGAGCTTGTACACGAACCGGAAGAATGCTAGGAAGAGCTCGGGCATGAGCTACCGGTGCGGGAAGCACATGCACTTTATCGCTGAGTGCTCGGAGGCCATGGAGGTCAAGACCGAGCACAAGCACTGTCCGAGGACCGACCACAACTACCGCTCGAGGAATGACTACAAGGGCAAGAACAAGTCCGAGCGGAGGCCGAGGAAGAGTGGCAGCCACAAGAAGAAGACGGAGCGTGCGATGGTCGCCGGAGCGAGCGACACCGACTCGAGTTCTTGCTACTCTTCATTGAGCTCATGCAGTGAAGAAGAAGAGGTGGACCGATGTTGATGGCTGTTAAGTCCTTACTTTAGCCGTCAATTTACTCATGAATAAAGGAGCAAGAGGCATTTCTTACACGCATTTTAGTTAAGAATAATGTAGTTCCACTTGTCCTTGGAGATTATGTGATTGCAGGAAAATAAGCATAAAAGAAGTAGCAAACTCACCTTCTATGATTCATGCCACGTCACCTCAGTAAAGGAGGGGCTGCCACCTCAGATGCCATGCATGCAAGCCATGTCACCAATCCAAGGAAGGCAAGCCCCGACGAATCAGAGGGTGACACATGGACTTCACATAGATCCATCGGCCCACCAGAGCGCCTAAACCAGTATCTTCACTATACGAGGAGTGGAAGAAGATGCCATCTGTCTGCGACTGTTTCCATTCTCACTTCTGGGAAAGGCAAAGTAGTGGTTCTATGTGAACTGTGCAAACATTGACACCTGGGCAACGTGCTCAGCAGCATTCCTCGCAAAGTTCTTTCCGTTGGGTAGAACCAATGCTTTCGGGAGAGAATTTCAAGCTTCCAGCAAGCAGCAAGTGAAACCATTCTAGAAGCTTGGGAGAGGCTTCAGGAGTACATCCTGGCCTACCCCCATCATGGGATGGACATCTGGCTTATTCTTCAGAGTTTCTATAATGGGCTGACTCCGACAGCCCGAGGTCATATTGATGCTGCTGCTGCAGGGGCTTTCTTCTCTCTTACTATCGCTGAAGCAACGAAACTTATTGAGAAGATGGTCTCCAACCAAGGGTGGAGTGATGATCGACTCCAGCCACGTCAAAGGGGTACACATACCGTCAAGGAAGTGGATATGTTGCACGCCAAGATGGACCTGCTCATGAAAAGAATGGATGATCGGACTAGCGAGAAGGCTGCCATGGCCATCACTACTCAAGCTGTGGATTCTCGCATGACTTGGGAAGTCTGTGGTGACACTGGCATTCAGGGAATTATTGCCCTACTACCCAGGAGGATGTGATGTACATGAACGACAACAACAATGGTTATCGTCCACAAGGAGGTCAACCGTGGAATCAATCACACCCATATTTTCAGGGAGGTAATCAAGGTAATTCTTTCAACCCAAACCAACCTTCCCTGAGAGATCTGGTTTTCGGGCAAGCTACGATCAACGATGGTTTTAATAAGAAAATAGCTGCCTATGATAAGGCTTTGGAAAGCCTTAATGTTAAAATTGATAGCCTTTCTTCTGCTCTTAAGAACCAGCTGAGCTTTAACAAAATGATAGAAACCCAGTTGGCTCAGTTAGCTGCTTTGGTCCCCTCTGCTAAAGACGGGATGATTCCGAGGCAACCCGTGTCTTCTTGTGAAAATGTTTGTGCAGTGTCCACCAGATAGGGTAAGCCATTTGGGCGGGCACGAGCAACTGACTATGCAGGGAGACCCATACAGCAGGTTCTTGATCCATGGGAATCTTCAGCAATTATGCACAGGAGAGACCCTGGTTATCCGGCTATCACTTGCATGATATACTACCAGAAAATCAGGAATGCTCTCTGTGATCTTGGCGCGAGTGTCAACCTCATGTCCAAGTCTATGTTTGAACGATTGGGATATCCTGCTCTTACTCCAACCCCGAAGACAGTTCAACTTGCTGATGCATCGATTCGGTATCCGGAGGGGATAGTGGAGAGTCTACTGGTATTTGTCCAAGGATCTTGCATCTCCGCGGATTTCGTGGTCCTTGATATGCAGGATGATGCGGAAATGCCACTCATTCTTGGGAGGTCATTCCTAAGTGACGCAAGGGCAAGGATCAATGTGGGAAATGGGACCATCCGTTTATGCATTGGGAAGAAGAACATGATGTTCTGATTTCGACCAACAGAAGAGCAATGCTATTCAGTGTAAGGAAATGATGAGCAAATTGGGGAATGGATGGAGCCACAACCCCAGCTCAAGAAACCTCTGACCGCACCAAGAAAGTCAAAGAAAACACGGAAGGTGTGGCGGGAGGTACAGAAGTCACACCCCTCTACTTCTTGGGAGTGGGGTGCTGAGTGGAACTGATCACCGAGAAAAGTCTCGCTCTCGGACTTAAAATGATGAGTCCTTTCGCCAAAAGGTAAAATTGATAGTTATCTCATATTTCCCTTTCCAAAATTTTATTTGATTTTTCCCAATTCATATTTGAATTTTCCATTCTTGCATCTGCATGCTAGAATTTTTCTAGCCAATTCCCCTTTTTAAATAAAAATTCTGAAAATAAAATTTTGAGTTGGAAAATCCTTAAAAATTCATTTGAGCAAGTTTTTGTGTGAGTTTGGACCGGGACACCTAGGCAGGCCACCACATGACTGTTAGAGAGCCATTGTAAAAACCTGGAGCGAGCGGACCCGAGGGTCAGCCGACCCAAGCCAACGGCTACCTCGGCCTCCTTCCTCCAACGGCTCGTAGCCGTTAGACATAGCCCATGTCTCGGTGCCGACTCCATTGCCTATAAATACCAGGGGGTTTGAGGGGTGTCTTCACCCATTCACTCATTTCCATCACTCTCTCCCCCTCTTGTTCTTGCTCTTTGGTTTTCTTGGATTTCTTGCTCGAGATTGAGGTGCCAAGTATTCTCTCCAAGTGTTGATGAAATATTGATTATTGGAGGAGCAAGCTCGGTAAGGATTTGATTTTGGTTTCACTAACCCATCACCGAGTTGCTCGTGTTGTCCGATTGTTGTGCAGGATAAGTTGGGCCGCAGGTGCACTTCGGAAGTTGACTCGCTCACGCCGTTCACGTGGCGGGAGGAGCTCATCTCGTCATTCCGAAGCTGCACCAAGCCCAATGTCAACCGACCGTGAAGAAGAGAAAAAGGAAGAGCTACCCACGCCACAAGCCGAATAAGTGTACGCCGTCGACGCCGCCTTCATCGATTTGAGGGACGATCACGAGAGACAAGCCTACGCTCTCATCAAGGACCGAGTCTTTGCCAACACCAAGGAGTTCGCCCCGGACCTTCTCGATAAAATAGGTATGGACTTCGAGTTCGATTCCATTTGGCAAGCTCTAGGTTGGGAAGGTTTTGTCCCAGTTCAGGAGATTGGTTCTAGGCTTACCACCATCCAGTTTCTCTGCACTCTTCAAGAGGATGCATCTTGTATTTCATTTCGATTTCATGGAGTTCCGTATCGAGTTTCATGGAAAGATCTTAGTCGCACCCTCGGTTTTCATCGTCGCTGCGCTATTTCTCTTGAGCAAGCTTGCATCGGTTTTAATCGCGAAAGTTTTTGGGAAGAACTCTCTGGTCGGCCTGTTCGCGGCAAGTTGACACCTCGGTACAAAGATATCTTGCATCCCACTCTCCGACTGTGGCACAAGTGGCTCACCATCACTCTCTTTCCAAGGGATGATGTACGACTCGTGTGCACTGACGAGATGATGATCTTATATGCCGCGGTTAGACAGATCAAGATCTCCCATGTGCAAGCTATGATTCGGCAGTGGTTGACAAATTTTAAGATGACGGGTTCCATTGAGTGTACGTCTTTGATTTCTCGCATCGTCACGAATCTTGGGATTACGCAAGGGCCCAATGTGCCCTCCATTGCTAATCCCCGGACTCAGATTGATGAGGCTTATTTGACTCAGGGACATATTCTTAAGAAGGGTCCAGATGATTCTTTGGTTTTCTTTTACCCGGGCCATACAAACCAAATTCGGTTACCTAACCCGAATTTTAGGTTGTACGGCCAAGGGCCACTGACCGTTCCTCTCGAGGACCCTCGTCGTTCTAGTGTCTCTGGTGACAAGGTTACTAGGAGTGCATCAAGGAGAGCAGCCAGAGCACAACAACCGCCACCGCAGTTGTCTCCGCAGCCGTCGCCTCAGCCTACCACACCTTCGTTTGGTACATGGACCTCTACGGAGTACATGCCTGGGGGTACTCCCGGATATGCTCCCGGTTGGGATCAGCCTATGTACCAGCAGGGTGCGAGTAGCTCAGCTTGGGCTAGTGCAGGCAGTGGCGTGTGGGCCATCCCTGCCAGTACTGCCTATGGAGATGCGACATCTTCGTTGTCCGGGTTGCGCTCGTCATCTCGTGGGGCCACCCTCATTCAACAGATGAGCGAGCTCAACATCTGAGTCTGCGACATGGAGGAGACCGTGCACTAGCACGTTGAGTCCACCCGTGATAGAGGTGGAGTGCCTGATCTTACGGTGAGTGGAGATAAATCCGATTTCGGCGGGAGATGACCCTCACGATCCGACTACGACGAGCAAGCCCGAAGCGCCAATGCAATCGCTGAACCAACTCCCTGTGGTTACCAACCTTATTGGAGCAAGATCGGCATGATCACAAGATCAATTCCTGTTTGCAATCAAAGAACAAACAAGAATTTGAGGCGAGCAATCTTAATATCACTCGAAGGTGAAGTTCTGAATCACAGAGATCAACACGTATTTGTGCATGGTCTGGTGTAGCTAAAGCTAGATGCAAAACAAAACTCAAGTTTCTAAGGAGGCCGCTACTGAGTATAAAAAGAGGGGCGTCCTAGGGCTGGGGGCATCCTAGGATGGGGCGCCCACAACTTGGGCCTAAGGACCATCAAACTGGCGACGCAGCACCTTGGCAGATTCTGGACGTCAAGTTGTTTTGATGATTGCCGTTGACTCAGGACGAATTTTGGCATTATACCAGTGCTATTGGAAGCTCTATGAAATTGTGCTTCCAACCATATATAGAACGTCCAAAACCGACTTCGTATGCGACCTGGGCGTCCGTTTTATTACGCACTGCTCCTGGACTCCGAACTGGGCTCGAAATTGAATTGCTTTGGGCCTCCACCTTAGGGACTCGAACCGGATTAGCCTCGTGCCTCTTCTTCGATTTGAACACCCTTGTTGGACTTCATATACTCCATTCCATGCACCAATCATGGTCATATGCATGGGTGTCATGTCCTCATCAACCCGGGACTGGCAGCGTATGTCTGGCGAGAGACTTCACGCCATCGAGCAGGCACAGCAGCAGCAGCAGCTGGAGGAGCAGAGGGCCTACTATCTTTATTTTCAGAATCTCATGTGATAAAAACACATAAAAACTGCAAAATTAAAAGGACCGAAAATATTTATTTGCTTTCCTAAATTAGTTTGCTTTTCGTATGCGCGGTAAGAATTCTTCTGTTCCCCATGGTTGAAATGATGAATAGTTGCTCTGGTTATTCCTTTTGTATGCCTTGCTATAGGTTAGTACCCTATTTTAGTTTTGAGTTTGTTGGCTTGCATGATCAAACCTTAGCTTGAAACTTGTGGGCAGCAAAAAGCATGACCTTTGCCTAGGTTGTTGTGAGGTATGATATGGTATAATAGGGTTGCTATGAGCTAGTGTTAAGTGATGTTTGATATCCGGAGTTTTCTTTTGAAAAATGATAAAATGATAAGTTCCTCAATGATGAGAAATTCCTATCCAAAGCCATATGTAGATCCTAGCTTTTGTTAGCCCCACATATGCTACTTGTTTTCTTCATTGAGTCTTGTCAAATTGTTGTGACCCTCGGCGAGAAACTTGTCATGCTCCCATGATCAAGATCACGTACACAACCACTATATGCTAAAACTTCTACACCGGAAGTTGGCGCCTCATCATTTCATCCATCCCCCATCCATTCCACAAATAAAGCTCCGCGCAGTGTTCCATGATTACTCTCTCTCCCCAAAAATATTCAGCAAGGACTATGGGCTATGTAAAAAAAAGAGAGACACATGCTCAAGAACATGCAAAAGAAAAAAAAGAGAATAAAGAGACATAGCCCAATCTCAAAGATCTCAAAAGGAGAAGAGAGAATCATATGCAAAAAGGAGTTCATCATCCATCCACCATATACACACACATGCACATCTTGATCAGGTTGTATGACTTGTTGCTCCCAAGGATCCGGTTTTCGACTCGACTCCACATGTTTTCCCTACCTACAGCTCCACATATCAGCTTATTAGGAGTAGGTGGAGAAAGAAGGCAAAACAATGCCTTGGTGAGGAATCATACACAATGAGCGATCTGAGAGTATCATTCGAGGAACTTCGATTTCTTTGTGAAAAATCGCAAAACCTCCGGATTGATAACTAATCAAGGTACTTGTGATTGGTAATTTCTATACAACCGTTCTATCTTTCAACCGCCCAAGGCAGGTGAAGCTACAAGCCCCATATCAATCGAGCATAAGGTAAGATTAATGCCGACTCATTCAATCCTTGATAGAGTACCTAGTTGTATGCTTGTCATAAATTAGGAATAAAACATCATAGCAACTCTTGATCAACCAACCTAGGTCCTAAGTGTCTTGCTCGGGACGAGCAAGAGGTTAGCTTAGGGGAGTTGTTGACGGCTGTTAAGTGCTTACTTTAGCCGTCAATTTACTCATGAATAAAGGAGCAAGAGGCATTTCTTACACGCATTTTAGTTAAGAATAATGTAGTTCCACTTGTCCTTGGAGATTATGTGATTGCAGGAAAATAAGCATAAAAGAAGTAGCAAACTCACCTTCTCTGATTCATGCCACGTCACCTCGGCCATGGAGGGGCTGCCACCTCAGATGCCATTCATGCAAGCCATGTCACCAATCCAAGGGAGGCAAGCCCCGACGAATCAGAGCATGACACGTGGACTTCACATGCATCCATGGGCCCACCAGAGCGCCTAAACCGCCTCAAGAGCACGTGTACACCGGGGACCGACATAAGGGCCCATAGGACAGCCACCCAGAGGAAGCACACCCTGAGTGGGGCCCACAGGGGGTCGGTTGACCCCACAGGTTGGTCGAACCGACCTTGGCCCCCCCACTCAGGTGCTTCCACGTGGTGCATCCCCATTGCTCCTAGAGGCTATTCCCGGGGTGTTTGGCTCCTCTTGACGCCGGTGCTCAGGCCTATAAATAGAAGGGGAGGGGATTCATTTCTAACCAACACACTTTACTCCTCCTCTCTCACTTTTGGTTTCTAAGGCTAGGAGGTAGGCTAGAGTAGGTCTACTTTAGGTTCCAAGTCTACTTTGGGATCTAGGTATGAGTTCTCTTGTATCTTTATTTCTTTGTATGACTTTGATCTACTTCAGTTATTCAGCTATTTCATATAAAGTTGTGCTTGTATACCTGGGTGATTTGTTCATGTGTTCTTCGCTTGTTCATCATTTAGAGGCTTATGTTCTTGATGGACAAGGCCTTTCGATCCAGTTGACGAGTGACTTACTCATGTTTTCGGTGTTTGTTCATAAGTTAGATGCTCGTTTCTTCATGAACACGACCCTTTGATCTTGTTAAATAGACATAGGAAGGCACAAATCCGTTTGTGTACCTAGCCTAGTTTGATCCAGTTAGATTCCATGTTCGTGTTGTATGAAGTTTGTGCTCAATCTATGGTACTCGGTGTAATTGGTTGGTTTATCTGGTGGCTCTAACCTGGGTCACAATAGCCTGGGCCGGTCAGGGTCCTGCTAACATCGTAAGCGTGGTGCTTGGGTTGCGTAGCTACGTTACTTATGAGTGTATCCCACGGTTTGTTTTGGGGTAGGCCGCGGTAGTGACAGCCGTTGGACCCTTCGGGAATCCCCAACGTTCGGATATGCTGTAGGAGTCTAAAGTCTAACAACCAGAGTCGTGCGTAAGCGACACGGGAGGTTAGCTCCCCATTTGTACTTGGGTGCTTGAGTCAACAGTCATGCAATGCTAGTGTGTATCTAACTCGTCTTACTAAGTTCGTGTGTTTAGTACCTTAGATCCTAGAACTAACTCGTATGTTGCCTCCTAAGCCTAGGACCTTTAGAGAGAGTGTGTTTGTGTGTTCATACTACCATCTTATCTGTCATACCTCACCCCTGCACTTGAGTGTCTGGTTTGTTTCCGTCTATGATTTATACTCATTGCAATAGTGTTGAACTTGTTAATCCACCCAACCTTCCTTGGATTCGATACCCTCTGGAATGCTCCTTTGGGGAAATGCTACAATGGTACTTCCGTGCACTTGCGGACTCTTGTAATCGTTAGGATTACCATTTGGTCATTTCTGGCATCGTTGCTAGGAACTCATAACTTAGCATCAACGTTAAGAAATACCAACAACCGACAGAAGGGCAAGCGGTCGAGCAAGAACATCAACAGCTTGTGCTTCAACGCCCAAGGCTTTTGCGGCATGGCACACAGCTCCGAGAGCAAGAAGAGCCAGAAGGATGACTCGGACTCCAACTCCGAGGATGAGGTAAACAATGATCCTGCCTTCTTGGTAGCGGAAAATGCTAGGTTGAATGACTTGCTTGACAACCGTGATGATGTGCTTAGAAAGACCAACAAGGATGAGAGCTTGTGTGGTTCGAGGACCGGTGGATGGTCGCTTCCTGGTGTGATTAGTGATTGACAACATTGTGTGGACTGACTCTAGGCTAAGTATTGCATGTGCAGGTTGCGGCTGGACTGGTGTTGGTACAAGCGAAGAGCCAGCGCGAAAGGTCGTTGCCGGGTAGGCCTCCAGGTGTGGAGAAGACAAGTAGGCGTGGCTCGAGGGACCCGGTGGCCAGCGGGGTCAAGTGCGTGCCGCATGGTGGCAAGAACGGCAAGATGAAGTCATGGACAGTTTCTTGGTTGAGCCTCAAAACCAAGGTCGAGACGGGACTACATGGGAGCCGAGTCATGAGTGGTGATTGGCGGAGGCTACACCGAGTTCGCGGGGTTTCCAGTGGTTCACCAGAAAACAGCTGGGTTCCTTGGTTGATCAACAAAGCCAAGACCGAAGACCGGAGGCAGCAGCACTGGACCGGTCTGACCGGTGGATACCGGTCTGACCGGTGGGGTACACCGGTCTGACCGGTGTGCGACGACGCGTTCCGGAGACTTCGAAGTGGAGGACACGCGTCGGGATCGCAAGGCTTGCGTCGAGCCTAAGCAAGTTTGCGGTCACCGAGCTTCCGTCTGATGGTGCTACGACAAAGTTTCCCAAAGGCCCTTCGGGGGCGTGTATCTTAGTTTAATGTAATAGGGGTAGTTTCGTCTTTCGGCTAGCCTCCATATAACCCAAGTGGTGAGAGGATGGCAGCCATCTCTTGGAACCCTAGCTCATTTGCTTTTGCTATTTTCCCTTCCTATTTTCCTTAGGATTTTTAGGACTAGCTTGAGAGCTTCATGGTGAGATATTGAGAGAGGGAAGGATGACCGGGTGGCAAGCTAGACCTTGTATGAACCTTCATGGTATGTATAGATGATTCGGCGTGGTTCCCCAAGGCTTGATCGTGTCTCTCCTGTTTTCCCTTTTTGGTGATTTTCGGAGCCTTTTTCTTGGCCATTTTCTTGTGGCGGTTTTGAGACCTTTCTCTTTGGGATTTGGTGGGGGATGTATGCATGAACCCTTCATGGTTCTTTACCCTTTGATTCTCCTCCCAAATCCGAGAGTGAAGGGGCTCACTTTTGGGGTTTTCTTCGGTCTAGGGTTAGAGGCGTTCTTGGTGGGATTTCTTCGATTCCTCTTGATTTAGCAAGTTTCGGTGGACGAAATCGTGGCTATGGAATGCCCATGAGGTACTCCTACTATCCCCAAAGTCTTGTGCGAATCCGTGGAGCAAATCAGGAGACCGGGATTTGGATTTGGAGGAGTTGACCCGCAGGTTGATGTTCATCCCGAGCGCCCAGGTCTTGACCGGTCTGACCGGTGCCTTCCACCGGTCTGACTGGTACAAACCCCCTATTGGGTTTTTCTTGGGTGAACGTCTTGGAGTGTTCCCTAGTCTCTAAGGTTGCTGCTATTTCGAGTTTGGAGTGTTTTGGAGCTCGGGAGGTTGGTTTCTTGGAATTGGGGTTTCCAGGCTTAGACCGGTCTGACTGGTGAGCTGTACTGGCCTGACCGGTGCAGGAGCTTTTTGTGGAAATTGCCAAGTCCTGCTCGGGTGACCCGGCTCGAGGTCCAGGGTGACCCGGTGTGTCTTTGGAGGGTGTCGGGTGTTCCGGCGGCTCAGTCCGGAAGATCCGGCCAGGACCGGTCTGACCGGTGTGGTCAGTAGCTGCTCGAGTTGTCTGTTCCGCTGCATTCTCGAGTAGATTTCGGTGGTTGTTGGTTCCTAGGACCAGTAGCACTCCAGTGGCAGCGTGGTCTTGGCCAACTTGGGTAGTTGAGTCGGAGACGTGTTTTGGATAGCCGTGTTCATCTTCTTGGAGTAGCCATCTCCTTCGAGAAGAATTTTTATCGGCTCCCATTCACTCCCCCCTCTCTAGTCGCCAGTTCGGTCCTTCAAGTGGTACCAGAGCCGATTACCTATCTTCGTGATTGTAACCAGTCTAAGATCCAAGGATGGCATACCAGGAACAGGGATCGGGTCCTCCACACTTTGATGGCAAAAACTACCAGATGTGGTAGAGGCGGATGGCAGCTTTCTTGCGCTGTAAGGGTCAGATCCTTTGGGACGTTACGGTGAACACAGCTTATGTTCATCCGATTAACTTCCTTGCTCCGGGATTGAGGGACATGCACGAAGCCAGCAACAGGCGGTCGACTACTTGTTTCGTGCTATGTGTCAATCTGAATTCGTTCGGGTTCAGTCAGAGGACCTAGCTTGTAGGATTTGGGAGCAATTGAAGGATGCTCACAATGGAAATGCTCAGGTTCAGGCTCGGATGTACGCGACTTACCGGAGAGAGTACGAGAACTTCACTCATCTCCCCGGTGAGTCAATTGATGCCTTGCTCCAGCGGTTTACGATTGTGGTGAACAACATGAGAGCTAATGTGGCCGTGCTCCCGTACGATGATCATGACAGAACCGTGAAGCTCTTGCACTCGCTGGATCGTACAATATGGGATGGAAAGGTCGAGGCTATTCTTGAGTCCGAGAAGTATGACACCCTGACGGTGAACGAGCTGTTCTCGAAGCTCAAGTCAGCTGAGGTGGATCGTGGTGTGATAGCCCGTCTTAAGAGCCCGATTGATTCCCATAGTCTTGCTCTCGTCGGTGGCTCAGGTGCTAAGTCTAACGCTAACACATCCTCCCGGATGTACTCTTTGTCCTCTTTGATGTCTTTGCCAGATGAGGAGTTCGATGTGCTTGGAGAGGACGAGCTGGCGCTGTTGACCAGGAGGTTCGAGAGGTTGCACGAGAACCGGGTGAACACAAGGAGGACCACACGAACATGCTTTCAGTGCGGCAAGCCAAGACACTTCGTCGCCGACTGTCCGGAGAAGGTGGAGAACAAGGACGGCTACAAGCACCGGTCGAGGATAGACAACAAGTACCAATCGAGGCGTGATCACAAGCACAAGTACAAGGACGAGTGACGATCGAGGAAGAAGGACGGCCACAAGAAGGCCCGAGCGATGGTCGGAGCAAGCAACGTCGACTCCAGCTCCGCCTATTCTTCCTCGAGCTCCAGTAGCAGCGAAGATGAAGGTGATCTGCGCAAGAGCAAGAAGTCATCCAAGAACTTGAGCGGGCTGAGCTGCTTCGTGAGAGATGGCTTCTACGGCATGGCACGTAGCTCCGGCAACAAGAAGAGTCACCAGAGCGACTCGGACTCCGACTCCGAGGATGAGGTACGTGACGAGCTTCCCTTCTTGCATGAGGAGAATGAGCGGCTTGGCAAGTTACTTGATAATCGTGATGACATGCTTAGGGAGGCTAAGAAGATGGGGAAAGAGCTTAGGACCTCACTAGAAGATGCTAGGAACCGAGTAGCTGAGCTAGAAACACAGAACCTTGATGTTAAGCTTGAGATAGATTCGCTTAAGGCTTCACCTGTTGTTTCTGATGAGGTTGATTGTGCTGATTTCTCTGTTTTCCTAGCTGATCTTACCGCTCTTAAGGAAAAGCATGCCTCCAAGTGTGAGGAACTAGATGTGCTTAGGGTTGAAGTGGCTGAGCTTAAGTCTAGGCCTGCTTTGCTAGGTGCTTGCACTTCTTGCCCTGTTTTGCATGGAAAGATGATGAGATGCATGCTTACATTGTTTCTCTTGAGGCTGAGTTGAAAGCACTTGTTCCCACTTCTTGCTCTACTTGGGAATTGCATGCTGTAAAGAATCTGGAACTTGCACATTATGTGGATCGCTTGCAGGATGAAAATGATGAGCTGAGAAAAATGATGGGTTAGTTGTCGGGTCATGAACCATAGCTTAGGATGATGATAGAGTCATACAAGCGCTATGATGGGCAAGCGCTTGGGTCGGATAAGATTGGAGAGTGTAGTGGTGGGAGAAGAGAGAAGATTGGTGATATCCAAGCTCCACCAAAAACCTTCCACAAAAATGCCTATGCTCCTAAGCCAAACCCATTGAGAAACAAACTTGACACAACTCCAGATCCACCCATATTTCCTCACCCCACAAATGATTTCCAAAAACCCATAAAGTTCAAGAGCAACTTGGGGAATGTGTTCTTTGGGAAAGAGGGTGAGAAGCCTAGTGAGGAAAAACCGAAAGAGAAGCCGAGTGAGGAGAAACCAAGTGAGCAGCCCCAACCCAAGCCTAAACCTAAGCTTATACGGTTTCATTGTGACTATTGTGGGAGAGATGGTCACAAGTGTGAGTTTTGCTTCAAGAGGAAGCGTGAGGAGACAATGGCTAAGGAGTGGGCTAACAAGGACAGGTACCGCCCCAAAAATGGTGTACCCGAGCCTCGTATGCAAATGCCCAGGGCCAAGGCTATTGTTAGGACAGTTCCGGCTTGGGGAGATCAAAAGGTGGCAGGTGGTGGTGCTCTGAGCACCACCGGTCAGACCGGTCAGGGGGATCGATCGGACCGGTGCTAGTCCGGGTGGCCGGCAGTTTGGTTTTCGTGCTCGTGAGAATGCTCGGTTTGGTTCCTTTGGTCGTGGTACTGGTAGTTGGTATGGTGAGTTTGGTGGTGGTCAGTTTGCTAGATGTTCTCCACCTCGTGCTCAATACGATGGTGGGAGGAGTCGTAGCTTTGAGTTGGAGAGGAGGAACAGTCCACTGTCTTCCTTTCGTGGTTTTCGTTCTCCTCCAGCGAGACAGGGTTGGTTCCCTCGTGGTGGTTGCCATGGTGGTTTCGTGGTGGTAGCTTTGATAGGCGTGATGATATGGTTTGTGCTAACCCCACTTTGAAGCAAAAGACTCGACACTGTTTTACTCTTTTGGTACTAACCCCAGTGCTGAGTCGTTTGTTCACTCACGTGCTCGCTTTTGAATTTCAGGTGGGAGACTTGAGGAAGGTTTGGCTGATTGACTCCGGTTGCTCGAGGCATATGACCGGAGACAAGGGGTGGTTCTCAAGTCTCGTCCTGGTGGTTTCCAAGACATACATCACCTTTGGGGACAATGGGCGAGGGCGTGTGCATTCAGAAGGTGAGATTAAGGTAAGTGACAAGGTCACTCTCAGGCGTGTTGCTCTTGTTCAATCGCTCGGGTTCAATTTGCTTTCCGTGTCCCAGCTATTGGATGAGGGTTTTGAGGTGTTGTTTCGGCCTGGTGGTTCTCGGATTTTGGATTCTCGAGGGGACCTAGTTTGCATGGTCGTTCCCGAGGGTCAAGTTTTTCGAGCGGATTTCTCTCAGTCTTCTGGTGTGGCTCGTTGCTTCTTGGCTGGTTCTTCGAGTGAGTTGTGGAAGTGGCATAGGAAGTTGGGTCACTTAAGCTTTGACATTTTGTCTCGCTTGAGCAAACTCAATTTGTTCCGAGGATTGCCATGATTGAGGTTTGAGAAAGAGTTGGTTTGTGCGCCGTGTAGGCATGCCACGATGGTAGCCTCTTCCCATCCACTCCTCACCGATGTGATGACGGAGCGTCCATGCGAGCTGCTCCATATGGACCTTGTTGGCCCAGCTCGTGTGAGATCTGTGGGTGGGAAGTGGTACGTCCTAGTTGTGGTGGACGACTACTCTCGGTATTCTTGGGTCTTCTTCTTGGAGGAAAAAGGGGAGACGTTTGGCTTTGTTCGAGATCTTGTCTTGAGGTTGAAGAACGAGAGGCACGGAGATGCCATACGAGCGATCTGCAATGACAATGGCTCGGAATTTAAAAACTCTCGCTTCGAAACCTTTTGCCATGACTTGGGTCTTGAACACCAGTTCTCTAGTCCGTATACGCCTCCCCAGAACAGCATGGTGGAAAGGAAAAACAGAACCCTGTGTGAGATGGCTTGGACGATGCTCGATGAGCATAGGACTCCGAGAAGGTTCTAGGCTGAGGCGGTCAATACCGCGTGCTATGTGTCGAACAAGATTTACCTCAGGGTCCATAAGAAGAAAACTTGCTACGAGTTGATGCACGGTAGAACCCCCAAGGTGAGTCACTTTCATGTTTTTGGCTGCAAATGTTTCATCCTTAAGAAAGGGAAGAAGTTGGACAAAGGTCTGTCGATGGCATTTTCTTTGGTTACGCGTCTCATTCTAGAGCCTTTCGAGTGCTTAATCTTGAAACTAACCAAATCGTGGAGACTTGCGAGGTTACCTTCGATGAGACACAGCCACGTAATCAGCTTGTTTTTGAGTGTGCAGGTGACGAGGAACTTGGCGAGGATATTTTCGAGGATGAGGAGCAGCAAGGTGATGATGAAAATGGTGGTGTGGTGCCCGCGGCTGAGCATGAACATACTACTTCGACTACGATTGAGGACGGGCCTTCTCCCACACCTACGACGACGTGCCGAGATCGTGAGGAAGCTCTAGCTGAGGGGGAGGTAGCTTCAAGGCGAGAAGCTCCCCGGCGAGTACAAGTGGATCATCCAGCTTCAACGATCATCGGGGACATCAACGAACGCACTACACGGTCGAGGTTTCGAAATGATTCTCACTTGGTCCATGCTACTTTTGAGCCCAAGGACATTGGACATGCGCTATCTGATCACAATTGGGTTAACTCGATGATTGAGGAGTTGGAGAATTTTGAGAGGAACCAAGTTTGGGAGTTAATGGAGCCTCCACCAGGGTGTAAGCTGATTGGGACAAAATGGGTGTGGAAAAATAAAGAGGGAGAGAATGGTGAAGTGGTGAGAAACAAGTCAAGGCTTGTTGCTCAGGGGTACACACAGAAAGAGGGGATAGACTACGAGGAGACCTTTGCTCCCGTAGCCCGTTTGGAGGCGATTAGGATCCTTCTAGCCTTTGCCGTGGCTAAAGGGTTCAAATTGTACCAAATGGATGTGAAGAGTGCTTTCCTGAACGGTTTGAGAGTGAGGAGTACCCCCACAGGGTGTACAAGTTGAGGAAGGCGTTGTATGGGCTGAAGCAGGCGCCTAGAGCTTGGTATGGTAGGTTGAGAGGGTTCCTGTTTGAGAGAGGTTTTGAGATGGGGAAGGTAGATCAGACCTTGTTTCTCCTCAGGTAGGGCAAAGAGATCCTAATTGTGCAGGTGTACGTGGATGATATTGTCTTTGGTGGCTCGTCTAACTCTTTGGTTGCAAGGTTTGCAGAAGACATGAGCAGGGAATTTGAGATGAGCATGATGGGCGAGTTGCAGTTCTTCCTCGAGCTCCAGATCAAGCAGTCTAGGGAAGGAACATTCGTACACCAAGACAAGTACACCAAGGACATTGTGAGGAAGTTCAAGATGGAAGACTCCAAGGCCATGGCGACGCCGATGAGTACGACTACAACTCTTGATGCGGACGAGGACGGTGAACACGTGGACCAGAAGCAGTACCGGAGCATGATCGGCTCCCTCATGTACCTGACGGCGACGAGGCCGGACATCTAATTCTCGGTATGTCTGTGCGCTCGTTTTCAAGTGTCTCCAAAGACTTCGCATCGGCAAGCAGTCAAGCGCATTTTCTAGTATTTGCGATACACTCCCGACTTCGGCCTTTGGTACTCCGCGTCTTCTTCTTTAGAGCTTCACAGTTTTTCAGACGAGGATTTTGCCAGGTGTCGGTTGGATAGGAAGTCCACTTCTGGGACTTGCCAGTTCTTGGGTTCTTCTTTGGTGTCTTGGTCTTCCCGCAAACAATCGAGTGTTGCTCAATCTACAACCGAAGCCGAATATGTTGCAGCAGCCAGTTGTTGCTCTCAGCTCCTTTGGATCACATACACCATGAGTGACTTTGGTGAGGAGTATACCCAGGTTCCACTTCTTTGTGATAGCACGAGTGCGATAAGTGTTGCTAAGAACCCAGTGCTTCATTCCAAAATCAAGCATATAGAAGTGAGATACCATTTTCTGAGGGACAATGTTGAGAAAGGGAAAATCGCTTTGATCCATGTGCCCACACAAAATTAACTAGCAGATATTTTCACCAAGCCCCTAGATCAAGCAACTTTCACTCGTTTGCGGGGAGAACTTGGTGTGTGTTTGGTCTCTTGAGTTGGGCGTGGGAGCTTCTTTGTAGCATATGTATAGCTTTACTTTTATGCATTCTTGCATTTGCGTTGCATATGTAACATGATGTATAGGCATCTTTGTATCTTAGGTTGCATGCATTTTGTATCATATGCATTTTGTAGGGAAAAGCTTCTCTTATATACATTGTTCACCATGATGTGCTATATATGATCTTGTGAGCTAGTTTGGTATGATATGGCTTAGTGTGGCTTAGCTCTTGATGATCTTGATTTATATCCATGGTTGATAGCTATGTTTTTGAAAATTGTCACATGTATGCTCTCTTGTGAGTAAATGCCTTTATATGATCATGACATGTTTTAGTGGCATTTCTATGCTTAATTTGTGCTTGGATAGCTTGTTTTGAGTATATGGGGCCAAAGGCTCATTTGCCATCATGAATGTTTAGCCCCCATGCTTTATCTTGTGGAGGGGCATCAGTTCCTTTTTGTCGCAAAGACATTTCATGTACCAAATAAGAATCTTAAAATGAAATGTAATTTGCTTGGAAAATGTCCTCACATGTCATATGTGCTTAATTTAGTTGCTTTTGGGTGCTAAACCATTGCATGTTTCTTACCAATGAGAAGTCTCATATCTAGAAGTAAGCACATGGCTCGGTGGCTTTGACATGACATGAGATGCTTGTGGGTGTTTATGATGGTCTTATGCTTAGAATGGTTGTCCTAGCATTAAGTTTGTGTGGCTTTGCCATTTTGACATGTTTTGCTCATGTTTAGGACTTTGCTGATGAGAGGGAATTTTTCGCAAAAATGCTCAATTCTATCTTAGCTTTGACCAATGGTTGTGAAACTTGGTGATCTTGTAGTTTATGTCCATACGAAGCTATAGAGTATCTAACTTGCTCATTTGGATATGTGTAGCATCCTATGTTAAATTTTGTCTATTTGAGAAGCTCTAGATTGAAATTTTCCTAATTTTGGCTTGATTCATGCATTGTCAACAAGGGGGAGAAGTTCGAGCATGTTTTGGCCTACTGAATGCATTTAGAGGGTTTTCAAGTGGTTTCGAGCCATTTCTGGGCATTAGAAGGTTTTCAAGTGGTTTCAAGCCATTTCTGCGCTCTGTTGGGCACCTGTCTGACCGGTGAGGTGGACCGGTCTGACCGGTCAGAGCAAGGCTGGTGCAGCTGCTCTGTTTTGTGAAGTGGTTTGCATGCATTCGTCCAGGGGGAGTTGCATTGGTTCAGGGGGAGCTTGCATGTGTGCAGGTGGAGCTCATTGTGATTTTCGAGCTTTGCTTTGGTGGGTTGTGCTCTTTGCTTGAGCTTGTTTTTGTCTCGGTTGTGTCGAGTCGTTGCCCTTGCCTAAGGGGACCGACACTTTGCTCTTTCAAGTGATCTTGCTCTTTTGCCTTTGGTTGGCTTTCGATCACTTGTTTGAGTTTCTTTTTAGTCGTTTCTTTTCTTTTCCTTTTCTCTTTGGTTACAAAATGTGTGTGTTGTCAATGCACTCATCAAGGGGGATGGTCGCTTCTTGGTGTGAGGAGTGATTGACAATGTTGTCTGGACTAACTCTTGGCTAAGTATTGCAGGTGCAGGTTGCGGCTTGACTGGTGTTGGTGCAGGTGAAGAGCAAGCGCGAAAGGTCGTTGCCGGGTAGGCCTCCAGGTGTGGAGAAGACAAGTAGGCTTGGGTCGAGGGACCCGGTGGCCAGCGGGGTCAAGTGCGGGCCGCATGGTGGCAAGAACGGCAAGATGAAGTCATGGACGGTTTCTTGGTTGAGCCTCAAAACCAAGGTGAGCCGGGACTACGTGGGAGTCGAGTCATGAGTGGTGATTGGTGGAGGCTACACCGAGTTCGCAGGGTTTCCAGTGGTTCACCAGAAAACCGCTGGGTTTCTTGGTTGATCCACAAAGCCAAGACCGAAGACCGGAGGCAGCAGCACTGGACCGGTCTGACTGGTGGGTCTGACCGGTCTGACTGGTGTGCGACGACGCGTTCCGGGGATTTCGAAGCGGAGGACACGCGTCGGGATCGCAAGGCTTGCGTCGAGGCTAAGCAAGTTTGTGGTCGACGGGCATCCGTCTGATGGTGCTACAACGAAGTTTCCCAAAGGCCCTTCGGGGGCGTGTATCTTAGTTTAATGTAATAGGGGTAGTTTCATCTTTCGGCTAGCCTCCATATAACCCAAGTGGTGAGAGGATGGCAGCCATCTCTTGGGACCCTAGCTCATTTGCTTTTGCTATTTTCCCTTCCTATTTTCCTTAGGATTTTTAGGACTAGCTTGAGAGCTTCATGGTGATATCTTGAGAGGGAAGGATGACCGGGTGGCAAGCTAGACCTTGTATGAACCTTCATGGTATGTATAGATGATTCGGCGTGGTTCCTCAAGGCTTGATTGTGTCTCACCTATTTTCCCTTTTTGGTGATTTTCGGAGCCTTTTTCTTGGCGATTTTCTTGTGGCGGTTTTGAGACCTTTCTCTTTGGGATTTGGTGGGGGAGGTGTGCATGAACCCTTCGTGGTTCTTTTCCCTTTGATTCTCCTCCCAAATCCGTGAGTAAAGGGGCTCAATTTTGGGGGTTTCTTCGGTCTAGGGTTAGAGGCGTTCTTGGTGGGATTTCTTCGATTCCTCTTGATTTAGCAAGTTTTGGTGGACCAAATCGTGGCTATGGAATGCCCATTAGGTACTCCTACTATCCCCAAAGTCTTGTGCGAATCCGTGGAGCGAATCGGAAGATCGGGATTTGGATTTGGATTTGGAGGAGTTGACCTGCGGGTTGCTGTTCATCCCGAGCGCCCAGGTCTTGACCGGTCTGACCGGTGCCGACCCCCTGTTGGGTTTTGCTCGAGTGAACGTCTTGGGGTGTTCCCTAGTCTCTGAGGTTGCTACTGTTTCGAGTTTCTAGTGTTTTGGAGCTCGGGAGGTTGGTTTCTTGGAATTGGGGTTTCCAGGCTCAGACCGGTCTGACCGGTGAGCTGCACCGGCCTGACTGATGCAGGAGCTTTCTGTGGAAATTGCCAAGTCCTGCTCGTGTGACCCGGCTTGAGGTCCAGGGTGACCCAGTGTGTCTCTGGAGGGTGTTGGGTGTTTCGGCGGCTCAGTACGGAAGATCCGGCCAGGACCGGTCTTACCGGTGCAGGTGACCGGTCTGACCGGTGTGGTCAGTAGCTGCTCGAGTTGCCTGTTCCGCTGCATTCTCTAGTAGATTTCGGTGGTCGTTGGTTCCTAGGACCAGTAGCACTCCAGTGGCTGCGTGGTCTTGGACAACTTGGGTAGTTGAGTCAGAAACGTGTTTTGGATAGCCGTGTTCATCTTATTGGAGTAGCCATCTCCTTCGAGAAGAATTTTTATCGGCTCTCATTCACTCCCCCCTCTCTGGTCGCCAGTTCGGTCCTTCAAAGGAGAAGAGGGAGTATAGGTCTTTGCTTGGAGAGGCTAAGGAGAAGGTGATTGAGTTAGAATCTTTGATTGTTGATGCTAGGGCTCAAATAGAATCTCTGAAGTCTGCTCCTACTATGACCAATGAACCTGATTGCACTGAATGTTCTGTTTTCCTTGGTGATTTGACTGTGCTTAAGGAAAAGTATGCCTCCAAGGTTGAGGAACTAGATGTGCTTAGGGTTGAGCTAGAAGAGATGAAATCTAGGCCCTCTTTGCTTGGTGCTTGTACCTCTTGTCCTGTTTTGCATGTGAAATTGGATGAATGACATGCTTAAGCTAGATCACTAGAGGATGAATTGAAAGCTCATATTCCTACTTCATGCTCTACTTGTGAAATACATGCTGTGAAGAATTTGGAGCTTGCACACTATGTTAATCGCTTGCAGGATGAGAATGATGAGTTGAGGAAAATGATGGGTTGGTTGTAGGGTCATGAGCCTCAGCTTAGGATGATGATTGAGGCATACAAGCGCTATGATGGGCAAGCACTTGGATCGGATAAGATTGGAGAGAGCAGTTGATGAGGACATCCCCAATGATGTTGAGTCGCCACCCATTGCCAGAGATTATGACTCTCGTTATAGTGAACAAGACAGCAATGTCTAGAAGGGACCAATGACTCAAGCAAGAATGCGACACTTGCAACATGAGGTGAACTCGCTCCTCATTGACTATGAACATGCATCTACTAAGAACTATTTACTACCTAATAATGGTGCATTACTTGTGCATAGGTTTGAAGAAGATGCAATGCAAGTATAGGCCTCTCAGCGTCCAAAGAAAGACAACTTGAAGATGGCGAGTTGCTGTTTCAGATTCTAACTTTTAAGTTCGTGGTGAATTCTGTATCAATCCAAGAAGTTTCACCTTGAGTATTCTATACCATTGAAAGCGTCTTGAAGTCTAGTTTCCAATGCAACTGACGGATATTGACTTGGAGTTTTGTAGCAAACATTATGGCTCTTTTAGTGAAGACTGCTCTGGATGTGTAGTTCCTCCTGGTCCGAACTGATCGACCCTCCTGGTCTGAACTAGATGAAGCGTATCTTGTACTATGCCTTTGTGAAAGGCCTCCAACCCAACTAGGAGGGATTTTCCTAGTATAAATAGCACTTGTAAGCCTGGTGGAAACCCTAACCACGAATTGAACTCAGAAAATAGAGAAGCCAAGTGCTCTTATCCTTAGGGTTGTGCCATTGCTGCCCCCTTGAGGATTGGGAGTTTTCTCTACCACTTGTTCTTGTGTTTCCTTGTGATTTGCAAGAGCATTGCCTCTACCTTGCGTGGTTCAAGTTAGGTGTTGACGCTCCTTAGCCTCACTACTAAGTATGCACACAATGCGACGGCGCCAGGAATGCTTGTCGGCACTCTCAAGCGTCGCTAACGGGTTTATACCCCTAGTAATGGGGCTAGGGAACGTCTTTGGTAAAACACACGATCACAGAAGGGTCCGCAAGTGTATGGATTACCGTTGTAGCACTTCACCTGGTGGTATTCGGGTTATCGTATTTATATTTTCCCAAGGGAGGCACTACGGCAAAGATGATCGAATAAACGGTGGAGATTAACAAGACTTGGTAAAGAGCTATAGCGGGGGTAACGAATAAAGATATTTGGGGATAACTTGACACACACAAGGAGATCTTGATAAAGGGTTAGAGAGGACCTAGTGATCTGGGAGGACAACGAGACGAGAAAGGATCCTAACACAATCTATCTATTCTTGTCAACTCTAGGCAAAGAACTAAGGTAAAGGATAACCGAGGCAAGCTAAACTCGACAAGCTCTTCTAGTGCTGCAGGGGCATGCAAAGCCGCGCTCTCAGACTGGGATGAGAAGGGAGAACAACGACGCGCTGAATCCTACCGGCCCGAACTAACGTGGTGGACTACTGAGCCCGTCCGGAGCTATCACCTCCTTAGGGTACCACAACTATTCCATTGAACGGGACATCAATCTAAGACTAAGGCAAGTTCTGAGCACCGCGCTCACAACGAACCAAAGAACCTTTCCCCGGATATCACGAAGGAAGGTCTCTCTCTCCTGTGAAACACCGGAGATCAAGCGAAGAATGACCACAACACTATAGGGTTCAAGAGAGCTATGCTAACCAAGACTAAACTAACTTTAGTCTAAACCAAGAATAAAGCTTCTAGAGCAAAGTAAAAGCTGAATGTAATTGACTCGAAAGGTAAGATAGAAAGATAACTTGAATTGTACTTGAGTCTAAACAAAGAAAGGATACAAGAGTAGTACCGGAACTCTGAAGAAGATTCCTCCGGAACCCCGAGACTAGCTCGATTCGACTCTAACTCCCAAGCTACACTAATCCTACTCTAAGTGAACAAAAGAGAGAAATGGAGATGCTCCTGCGTTGTGTGTCCGTTCCAGCGAGTGGGAGGTGGCTTTTATAGGCAAGGAAGGTCGGTGGAGCGCAGTAGGGCCACATGCCAGGTGCGGCCGGCTCACTAGGTGCGGCCGGCCCTGGGATGTGCCGCCTCTCGCCTTGGACGCCCCTGATCACTGCTCGTGAGGCGGTTGTAGGTTGGCTCCTTGGGTCAGTTTCGCCCGCCACGCGAATGAATAGGTGCGGCCGGCCCTCTAGGTGCGGCCGGCCCACCCCCATGCCGTGTGATGCACCGACCTTGCTCGGGGATGCCTAGGATCGCCTCTGGATGACAGTTGTGGCGGTCGAGCGGCCGGACAAGTGGACCCATTGATCCATGTGATCCTAACCTCCACCATTTGATCAAACCGATGTTTCCTCAGTGAATCTTGTTCGTCCAAGTTGTGCTCGAGTGAGAGGCGGTGCTTATGACTAGGGACACGCCACAGGGCAGGGCCGGTCGCACCAGGCAGGGCCGGCCGCACCTGCAGGGCTGGCCGTGCCTGGTGGTTCGGCCGTGCCTAGCACGTGTGGTGTGTTGGTCCCAAATTCTCCCAAAATGTGTACCTGCCTATGAAAATCACAACACAACTCGTGGAATTTTATTAGTACTAAGAATGTGCGTGAAACTTGCCATATACTCCTCTTGAACCCGAGGTTTTGACGGTCGAATCTTTGTTGTAAGGACCGTCAACATTAGGCATCGACCAAATCGTGTGGTTGGGCGAAATCATTTGTCACAGGTGGCTGTTCGAGCAGCTGTTGGGGCCATCGGTTTGTCAGGTTGCACGGGTCAAGTTATTTCCAGATCCTATGAAGAGAAGATCGGGCAAGCCCCCGCATCATCTTGGTATTCAGAGCTATGGTTTACTCAGTAGGATCTTTACCCTTTGTTTTCCCCTTTGTTTACTATCCTAAACTGAAAATACCAAAAATTTCCACTACCCATAACTCATCTGAAATTTCAGTGAGTTTGGTTAAGTTCTAGTTTAATAGATCGAGTTTGGTTGCTGAATCTTTGTATTCCTCTTCGTATTCCGCCTCTGATATACTTTTCCCCTGTGTTCCCCATTCAGATCTTTGTTTTCCCCTTCGTTCTTGTGTTCTTGGTCTAGTCAACATTTATCCCGAAATGTTTTTGCGTTCAGATCTGAAATTTGAGCAACATTCACCAAAACACGCATAACTTTCGCATATGAAATCCGTTTTCAGCGTTCCTGTACTTGTTGGAAAGCTTATTCAAAGATCTATTAGATCATTATCTTATCAAGTTGTGAATCTTAAAGTTTGGATCCAGTTTATAAGCTAAAAGTTTCAGTCCTCACTATTGGTGAAATCTCATATTCCTGAAAGAGTTAGATACTTGTTATGGCTCATAAGCTCTGTACTGTGCTTAATCTGAGAATTACTTTGAGCAATACCAATACTTTGTGGACAATCTGGTGTGCGGATCTTAGTAGCAAAAAAACAAAAAAAAAGGAAGAACGGATAGAACAAGTGCTGGGATCACCACATTGTATGTTGAGTTTAACTTGATATCTTTCATCATGCATCTTTGCTATATGGCTGCAATTGTTTAGCTTATCATCTTTACTTGTGCAACATTGAGCTTAGTTCTTGACTCCAAACTCCAACTTAGCTCAACCCTTTTGCTGCAATAAGTCTCTTATCCTTGTGTGTGAGTTGCTATACATAACATCCTCATCGTTTCATTTTCAGTTCAGCAACTAGACACTGTTCTTGGTTGGATTTTTACTGAACTTTACAATAGCCTGAAGTTTCAGATTGTACCACCACATACATACCCCTCCAAGCTCCACAAATAAACCTATGTTTAGGATGCACTATGACATTGATTTCGCTTGATCTATCACTTTCGTCGTGTCTACTGCCACCAAGGTGAGTGCAGCTCACAATTCAGCAAGGCCACATAAGAACTTTGGTGGTCAGAGAAGGTGAGATTGAGTGTTTTTCCACAAGCCACATAACTTGAATTAGTCAATTTTCTTGCGCTAACGATGGCAGGTGAAGATGGACAACCACCACCAAGCTATGTCACACAAGAGCAACTACAGAAGTTAGTGCAAGACTTCAACACTCAACTCGATGACAACATGGAAGGAGCGCAAGAAAATATGATTGCTGAAGCTGTGAATGCATTAAAAGCACATGGTGCTGCGGGTTCTCATGAAGAAGAACTAGATGAGACCTATGAGGAGTATGCAGCCCGGTTGCAGCGGGAAGAGCAAGGAAGAAAGGATGCCCATGGACGAGGGCATGGGGCAGGAAGAGGTGGTGATGCCTTCGGTCGAGGAAGAGGCTGTGGACGTGGAGATGGTGTTGCAGGCGAAACAATGGAGACTGATACTTTGAGGCTACATTGTAATGACAATTTTCAGTGATGCCGCAATGTCAACAACGATCAGCCCAATGAAGAGAAGTTTGGGAAGCTGAAATTCAGCATGCCAAAATTTGAAGGTACATCTGATCCTAATGCATATCTCACTTGGGAGTTGAAGGTTGAGAAGATATTTCATGTGCATAATTATTCAGAGAAAAAGAAGGTGCATATATATGGCTGCACTTTACTTTGATGGGTACGCCCTCATTTGGTGGGAACAAATTCAGAATCAAAGAGAGGAGAATGGTGAATTTCCAGTGGCAACATGGGCTGAAATGAAGAGGGAAATGAGAGCACGTTTTGTCCCAAAACATTATAAACGTGACCTCTTTGACAAGCTACAGAATTTGAAGCAAGGAAGCAAATCTGTGGAAGAATACTACAAGGAAATGGAACAAGCCATGATTAGAGCCCGTGTTCATGAGGATGAAGAGCAGTCCATGGCACGTTTTCTCTCCGGCCTAAACAAGCCAATCAAACGTGTTGTGGAATTTCAGACCTACAACAATGTAGTGGAGCTAGTGCACATAGCACAAAAGGCAGAGAGACAATTGAATGATGATAATAAACCAGTCAAGCATTCATCTTTTAGCTCAATAACATCATCAAGTGCTCCAAAAAAAGCAAGGTTTGATTTGGGACGAGCACTACGTGAAAACCTCAAATAGGTCACGCGACATTTGTAACGGGCCCTTAACGCCCGTTACATCCACCCACATCTGTAACGGTTGTTGTTTGGCACCCGTTACCCATAAGCGTGCCAGGATGACCCCGGGGTTGGCCTCCACAACACCCGTTACCAATGTGGACTTCTGGTAACGGGCTTCTTAAACGCCCGTTACATGAATTCTTTGTAACAGACGTTAAATAGAGCCCGTTATAAATGTTAAACCTATCGGTAACGGGCTTGTAAAGTCTGTTACCGATCAATGCCCTATCAGTAATGGGCTGTTTAAGTCCGTTACTGATCACTGCCGTATTGGTAACGAGTTATAAAGTCCGTTACCGATAATTTCGTACTGGAGACGCATGCTTGTTAGGATGCGTCTCCTTTGCTGGCGACCCAATTGGATACGCTCGTGTCTTAGGACTCGTCTCCTTTGATTGCCACCCAGGGTCGCCTTTTTTCTCACATCGGAGACGCCCGTTGTTATTGCTCGTCTCTGTCTTCTCCTTCCAACACCACTCGCTCTCTCTTCGCAGAAGGCAACTCCTATTCCGACAACAACACTCACTCTCTCTCCTTAGAAGGTCACTCGCTCGATCTCTGTGCTCAGATGTCCCCGCCGGCCTGTCCCGTTCGCCGCCGCCAGCTGCGCGCGCTCTGAGGATCGCGCTTAATTTCTTTCCTCAGAAAGCCAGCGCTGCTGCAGGCCGGCCGGCCGCGTGCGCGATGGCGAAAGGGGCCAGCAGACGTCGACCGCGCCGTCCTCCACGCTGTCGCCGCGGCCGCGACACTGCCTCCGATCCTCCTCCTCGGCCGCGCTCGCCTCTTAGAAAGTCCTCGTCAAGGTGGAAATTAATTGCCCCCTTTTATTGAAATTCTTCAGCTGTCCTAATCCTCTTGTGTTATCGGTTTTTTTGTGTGATGAATTATGCTCATTTGGTGTATGGAATGCAGATGGCGTCTGCTGCTCGGGCTTGGATGTACAGACAGCCCCAAGAAGATTGGGAGAATTTCTTAAGCGGGGTCAATGGTTTTCTAAATCAAGCAGAGGCGGATATGAGAAACCATGGTGTTCAGGCAATTCCTTGCCCGTGTATAGATTGTCTCAACCAGAAGAAATTCGCATAATGGGAAATCATTTTCCATCATTTGGTCACACGTGGTTTCACAAAAAATTACACGTGTTGGAATAAATATGGTGAGGAAGACCTTAATGAACTCGAAGCAGGCTGCATAAATGAAGGTGAAGTGCGACACCATGCTACCGACCATGATGAAGACCTTGATGACGGTGGAGTTTTTGAGGAAAATGAACCATTATTCCCACCAAATGTGATGAGGCCTGAGGATATCACTGATCAAGAAGTTAGGGGCTTCGATGATGGTGAGGTGTTGCAACGTGTGCACAATGTTGATCAAATGTTGCGGGATGTTGAGTTTCAACGAGTGTACACACCTTCTGAATTAGCGAGGCTGAAGCAGTTCATTGAAGATTCAAAGAAACCCCTCTATCCTGATTGCCAGAAGTACTCTTGCCTTTCTGGTGATCTAAAACTTCTGCAGCTTAAGGCAGATCATGGTTGGAGCAACAAAAGTTTCAAACATCTATTGGATGTGCTTAGAGACATGCTACCTGAAGGAAACTAAATAGCAGAGTCTGTCTATGAGGCGAAGAAGATAATCTGTCCTCTGGGAATAGAGGTTGAAAAAATCCATGCATGCAAGAACAGTTGTGTATTGTTCTGTGGAAATTATGCAGACCTTGACAAGTGCCCCAAGTGTGGCTATGATCGGTACAAGAAGAAAAAGGATGGTGGAGATGATAATAATGCTGATAACGAGAACGAGCCCGGTGAGATCAGAGGCAAGAAGAAGAAGGCTAACAGAGGGGCTCCTGTGAGGGTGGCATGGTATTTTTGCATCATTTCTCGGCTGAGAAGATGGTTCACAACACGAAAGGAGGCCCAACTCTTGCGTTGGCATGACGAAGGCCGAAAGGAGCTTAAGAAAGATGGCAAGTTTAGGCACCCCGCAGATGCAGCACAATGGGGTAACATTAATAACCACTTTCTGTGGTTTGACAAAGACGTAAGGAGCATACGGTTTGCTATGAGCACAGATGGCGTGAACCCATTCGGTAACCAGAGCTCAACACATAGCACCTGTCTTGTCGTGCTGTCGTTGTACAACCTTCCACCCTGGCTATGCAAGAAACAGAAATATATGATGCTGACAATATTGGTCTCCGGGCCAAAGCAACCTGGCGACCGTATTGATGTCTAATTGAGGCCACTAGTTGATGACTTGAAGATACTGTGGAAGCCTGGTGTGAAGGAGGTTTGGGATGAGTACAAGCGTGAGGAGTTCACAATGCATGCCATGTTGTTCACCACCATTAACGACAACCCGGCTCATCACAACCTCTCTGGCCAGAGTAAAAGGAAAGGTGCAGCTTGTCCACACTGCTTGGAAGATACTTGCGCAGTATGGCTAAGACATTCAAAGAAATACGTATTTATGGGGCATCGTCGTTTCCTCGGCAAGAAACATCCATACTGGGCCATGGATTGTCAGTTTAATGGGGAAAAGGAGAATCGAGAGGTGTCGTTGCATGTGACTGGAGATCTAGTCCACTTGAAAGTCAAGGACGTCAAAACTATCGAGGAGTTACCCAAACCGACTCAAAGAACCCTTGGCAAAAGAAAGAAACGAGATGGTGAAGAAGAAGAAGAAGGAATGTGGAACAAGAAATCAATTCTATGGGAGCTAGAGTATTGGCCGATGTTGGATGTGCGTCATTCGATTGACAACATGCACGTCAAGAAGAATGTGTGTGAAGCTACTTGTGGAACATTGCTACAACAGAAGTCCAAAGGAAAAGATCATAAAAATGCAATGGAGGATCTTAAAGAACTGGGCATTAGGCCGGAGCTCTATGCAGAGGAAACAGAGACGGGGACAAACCTTCCCGTTGCTGCAACCACCTTGTCAAAGGCAGAGAGAAAAGAATTCTGTCAGTTTTTGCATGATTTGAAAGTACCTTCAGGCTACGCATCAAACTTCAAGAGGCTAGTGTCGGTGAAGGACATGAAAATGAATTTCAACTTGATGAAATCTCATGATTGCATGTGTTGATGACAGCTCTTCTTCCTGTTGCACTTAGAGGTATCAAGACTGAACTGGTTCGCGACGCGGTCACAAGCTTGTGTTTATTCTTCAATGCAATAGAACAGAAGGTGATTGATGAGGAAAAACTATTGGACTTAGAGAGGAGGCATTTCGAGACCCTATGCCTGCTTGAAGCTACCTTCCCACCATCATTCTTTGATCTCATGCTGCATCTAACAGCACACCTTGCGAGGGAAATCTGGTTCCTTGGCCCATCTTACCTTCATCAGATGTTTCCATATGAGAGGTTCTATGGATTCCTGAAATCATTGGTACATAACCGGTAATTTTCGGAGGGAGCCATTGTTCGTGGCTACGAGACCATCGAAGCAGTGGAGTGGCCCATGGGTTATATGGACCCCCAAAACCCCATTGGTGTGCCTCGCTCAAGGCATGAAGGTAGGCTTTCAGGTGTTGGGACCCTGGGGAAAAGTCAGTCACTCCGGAACCAGATGCCTTCCAAAAGGCTCATTTCACCGTGATATAACAGCTGCACCTAATTACACCGTTTGCCAATGAGCACAAGCGACAACTACGTGAAGACAACCCTGACCGTGGTAGGGCTTGGCTTGCAAAGATGCACATGCAAGGTTTCAGTAGGTAGCTCCGAGATTATGTCGAGACATGCAACAATAATGCTATAATAACCGACGAGATAAGGAATCTAGCAGCGGCGCCATTATTCACTATAACAAGATACCAAGCAATGGATATCAATGGATACACGTTCTACACCATGGCCCAGGATAAAAAGAGCGTCTATCAAAATAGTGGTGTGTGTGTACGGGCCGTCGTCGACGACAGTCATGATGATGATGACACGGAGACAGACACATATTATGGTCAAATAGAGGAGATATGGGAGCTTGATTATGTAGGATTGAAGGTAGCCTTGTTTCGGTGTAGATGGGTCACCAATGGGAAGAGAGCTGTGAGCAAGGACAAATATGGTTATGTTAGTGTTGATCTCCGGGTCTTTGGTTACAAAAATGAACCGTTTGTCTTCGCCAATGATGTTGAGCAAGTGTTCTATGTACCTGACCTTGCAAAGAAGAACTGGTCTGTGGTTATGCCTGAAAAAAAAAGGATTGTTGGGGTTGAAAATGTTGTTGAGGAGGAGGAATACAACCAGTTTGACGAAATTCCATCCTTTGACACTTCATACAAGCCCCGACTCTTGGGAACTAACAAAACACCGTACTTGCGAAGCGACCATAGTGAAAAAATCCATATACAGAAATCAAGGAAGAAAAAGCAAGCCTGATTTCTGCTGAATCCTTTTTGTAATGCAGGATGTGTCTATTGGTGGAAATGGAATCCGTTTTGTAATATAAAGGGTGCGATGTATTGGTGGAATTTGAATCCTTTTTGTAATATATAGGATGTGGTGGAATTTGAATCCTGTTTGTAATATATTCTGCCTAAGATACTATATATATTCTGTTTATATTCCGCTTCAGTTCAGTAAGTATGTTGCAGGCTGCTTCAGTTCAGTAACGGGCGTTAATATCAAAGAGACGAGGATTAGCCAACCCGCGTCGCCTTTGTTAAGGGTAAGAGACGAGGATTAACCAACCCGCGTCACCTTTGTTATGGGCGAGATATGCGAAATCACACACACAGATGAAGGACCGATTAGGCGACCAGAGAGGGGGGAGTGAATGGGAGCCGATAAAAATTCTTCCGAAGGATGAACTCGGCCTATGTCCCAAATTCACAACCTAGGATTCCCACACAAGCTTGCCAAGGTCGCGTAGTCACAACGGACCTACCAACCTTAGGAACAAGCCCCAAACAATCCCAAAGCGAAAGCGAAACTCAAGAAGCAAAGGACTTAGGCGATCTGCAAAGTCCCTGGTGGACGGTCCGCAGTGACCGGGCGGACAGTCCGCGATGGGCTGGCGGACGGTCCGCGGGACCACAGCGGACAGTCCGCAAATACTCACCGAGCAAACAGAACTGCACCTCGAAATACGGACGGTCCGTACCCTACCCGCGGACGGTCTGAGAGCAACTTGTGCCGCGCGGACGGTCCGCGACACCCAGGCGGACGGTCCGCAAACCACTTGCAACGAAACGCAACCTCTCCGACGGATCGAACCACGAACGCGCAAGAACAAGCGACGAACTGGACGAACACAGGGCCGCGCGGACTGTCCGCGCCTACCAGGCGGACTGTCCGCCAGGTGCGGACAGAGCTGCTCGAGCCCGAAAACGAGAAGTCAACCCCTCCTATCCATCCATGGATCTCCCAAACGGCTTAAGCTCTTGAGGAAAGATTTGGGGGAGATGTGAAGCGTCCCTAGGAGATGCTATACCCCAAAACTTGAGACCTCAAACGAACTAAATCGCCGGGAATCGAATCGCAACCGAGCTCTACCAAAAAACTAGGGTTCCAACCGAAATCCTTCAATCGGAGGCCAAATCCGGAGATTGGGGGGTCAAGATCAAGCACAAAGATGCACAAGACATCTATCCATGATCCCCACCAACAAATCCGAACCCAAACACCTCAGAATCGAAGGAACAAGGCACGCACGAAAATCCAACGAAAATAGCTCGAAAAAGACACGAAAATCACACGAGCCACAAGAAGGAAATCGACGCAACCATGAATGCTTCCATACACTCGGAGGTCAGATTCTCTACAAAACGGTGAAGAAAATCTACGCCTATAGAGCAAGGAAATGAGAAGCAGTCCAGGTGGATGGTTTGCCCAGAAAACCCTAGAGCTATATATATGAGTCCCTCTGGGTTTGGCAAATGACCAAGCTACCCCTAGCATTTAAACTTAAGATAAAATCCCCTCAGGGCAATATAGGTCATGTAGCACTCCTCTTCATCGCACGGCCATGCCTTCACCGCAGTCCGCGTCCTCCCGACGCAAGCACTGCGATCCCGCCACGTGTCCGCCGGCATCGAAGCTTCTCGGCGCGCCCGGATCCCGTCTCCGCCCGCCGTGCCTCCGGTCTTGGTTTTGTGGCTCAACCAAGTAACCCGACGGTTTTGTGGTGAACCGCCGTAAACCCCGCGTGCAGACTCCGGTCGAGAGCCGCTACCCTGCACCGGCTCCGGTCTATGACTTCGTCTTGCTTTTCTTGCCACCATGCGGCCCGCACTTGACCCCGCTGGCCACCGGGTCCCTCAAGCCGAGCCTACTTGTCTCTCCACTCCTCGGAGGCCCCGCAAGGCATAGACCTTTCGCGCCCGCTCTTCACCTGCACCAACACGAGTCAAGCCGCAACCTGCACCTGCAATACTCGGTCAAGAATCAGTCCACACCACGTTGTCAATCACTCATCACACCAGGGAGCTACTGTGACAACCCGCCCAGGAAAATACCGTACTATCGTCTAAACCAATCCACTTTGGTCATTAAGTGATAGTAAAGTATCATCCTGTCGTTAGTTGCCGGGTTAACGCCCGGTAAATCACTTGGATATCAACAAAGGATCGAACATATGCATTAAAACTCACGCAAAGGCGAGTCCAGAGTACACTATACAAATTAAATTCAAATCTGCCCCGAAGTGCTCAATTATTACAAACCATTGTTCATGACAAGAAAGTAAAGGTTCAGAGTTTGAAAACAGCGGAATAAAATAAACTAGCGCAACGGTAAACATCACAGGAGGCCGTCCGTGATGCCATCACTCGTCGTCAACCACCCATCCCTGCTCCCAGCCGGGTGGAATCTCACCAGGTCAGACAACACCTGCAACAACATTTTTAAAGCAAGGCTGAGTATACTAATACTCAGCAAGACTTAACCGTCGGGTGATAACTACATCACCAAACTCTAGACATGAGAGGCTTTTTGGCCGGTGGAGTTCTTTTGCTGAAAAGCAACAAAGAGTATGTCCTTACTTTCAATATTTTAGCACAGATTCTAGTTGATTACCATTTCTAAGTGTGCCAACTAATTCAATCAAGAATTGTACAATACAATTAATTCAAGCAGTAATATTCACAACGTTCCATCATTAAGGGATATCATGGCCAGTTGATTAAGCAGTCTCGGATAACGGTGAGAGGCCGACAATCGATTGATTTAAACCTTGCAAGGTAAACCTAAACACACGGTAGGGTGCCCCCGCGAGGACAACCACCAGGCGGTTCCCATCTTTCTTCGGTTCGGGATCGGAACCTACAATCCTCGGTACAAGGCTTACTGGACCGCTCCCACACGAACATCCAGACTCACGCAGGTACCCCACTGTTGCAGGCAGGGGGACACATTAGGTGTCCTAGGGGTAGTAGGGAAAGGTTCCCTTGCCGCGTCAATCAGGTACTAGGCTTACCGGTCCCATTCCCGACAAGTGCTTAGTATGTTCAAAAGCTTAGCCCACGCAAGCCACTGGACCGGAGCCCAAATCCCATGCTCTTACCACATGAGCAATCCATTTATAAAGATCTTATGATTCCAACATAAGAACCTATTCTCGCGAGTGACGAACATCACTCGACTTCTACCGGGTCCTATAGCATAGCAGCTATCGACCTAGCATACTAGTAAAGGAGCATAGGTACCTAGGGATCATGCATCTAGGGTTTCATTCAACTCCTGAAACGTAAATGCGCAATCATAGCAAAGATAATTGCATAATTTTTAACAGGAAGGGTTAATGATCCGGGGCTTGCCTTCGCTGGCAAGGTTGGCCTTGGGCCCTTCTGGACCTTGGTCCAGGTCTTGAGCTACGTCCACGCACTGCAGCTCTTCGTCAGCACCTTCGTCTCCTCCTTCCGGCACACGCGTACAGCTACCGTCAGGAAGGTCTACACGAGGATGCAAATGCAAGATTTAATTGACGGTTTTAATTTAATTAATTACAAACAACACATGACAACCATGGGGTGCATGGTTGACCACATTCACCTAGACAAACACACATTCAGCATACTCTTCCAAAAAGGAATAATATGTTGTTCTTTGTTAACTATTCTTTTGCTAGTGACTGGGTACACATTTATGTAAATAAATTAATTTAAATTCATAAAACAGCAAGGGTGTGACACTTAGCTTCTAGCAAGATTAACATCACATACATAAAGCCATTTGGTGTGGATGTGGTGATTTTCCAATTTAACTTTACTATTAAGCTTAAAAAGGCTACCATTGCTTTTATTCACAAAATGAATTAATAAAATTCATTGAGGTGTGTTATGAAGCACTACAAACCTACACAAAGCTACTGCACACACATGCACACTTATGAGAGCTATGGAATTAAATATACCGAAAAGAACAAAAGCTAGCTACTAAAGCAAGATAAATGCATATGAAAATAAATACACATCAAAATGATTCCAACTTTCTCACACATGGTCTCTGGTCCAAAACTAAGCTAGGCATGTAACATATACACCTAGAACTACTATAGATCTTGGGTTATGCATTTACAAAGAAAAACAAGCATATTTCAAGAATAAATATTTATGGCAAATATAAAATTTTGATTAATTCACCAGAGGTGTATTTTGGCATAACAAGGTCACATGCAGAAGTTGAGCATAAAACTATAAATAATTCTAGCTACAAAAATCATTTGGACAGATTCAACATAAATACAAAACAATTCATAATAAAATATCTACAGCATAAAGTTGTGTAAGTTTTGGTACAGAAGCTAGGTATGACATAGCACACAACATATCCAAAAATGAGCTACAGAACACAAGTGGATTTTGAGATAAAGCAGATCTAGGTTTTACAGTTTTGTATTTTTCATGCAAAAACTATAAGGAAAACCTATGGTCATGCTTTACAAAAGTTGTATTGTTTTTCACAAGAAATCCAAGAAAATTAGGTTTGCATTTTTCTGATTTTTCTATGATTTTCTACAAATTTTACAAGTTTCAGCAAAACAGCAACACTATTGAAGTTTCTATTTTACAACCAAGGCCCTGGATAGTTTCGATTCCTTACAGATGTACCCTCGGTTTGCAGATTGGCCCTCAGAAAGATTCGAGGCCTCGCAATTGGGTCCTCGGGGAGGTGGCCGGCGCGGCTCGCCGGAATCCGGCGAGGCCGGCGGCGGCGGTCGACCGGGAGCGGGTGGAGGATGGCCTGAGGGCCTCCTAGGCTCGGCTTGAGGGCTTGGTCGGGGCGGAGGAAAGACCGGCGAGGAAGCTCGGTGGCGCTCGGCGGCGGTGGCCGCCGCGAGCTACAATTCCGGCGAGCTAGGGGCGGTGAGGGGCAAATGATGGAGGTAGCAGCTCGAGTGTGGTGTGAGGGAGGTGCTAGAGGCGCTGGCCGGCGATGGGGAAGAGCGGGGGGAAGAGCTCGCCGTCGGCGGCGCAAATGGCGGCGGCGAAGCTGCTCAGGCGCGCGGGGTAGCCTACACGCGCGAGGAACGACCATGCCCCTTTTATAGGCGGCTTGCGCCTTTGCTTCGAAGACACGACGGGAGTGCGAGGGGGCCCGGCACGGCGGCATGCGGGGCACCGGCCGGCGGCCGACACGGCGGGGACCCGGCGCGGGCGGCACAGGGCGCGACACGCCGGTCCGCGTGTGGCCTCGGGGCGCGGAGCCTTGGTGCGCGCGGCCTCGGGCGCGCGGCCGACAGGGCCCGGACGTCGAAGGACGGCGGGGTGACACGCGACGCGGGAGGCGCGGGCGCCGGTCGGACGGCGTCGCGCGCGAGTTCGCGCTCTAGAGCGCTAGGAGATGTTTGGGACGCCGGTCAACGCGTGTTTGACTGCCCTGTTCTCCAAAAATTTGAACTGAAGTGCACTAAGGTCCAATAAGCAAAGTTGCAGATCCATGAATCCCCTACAACTTTTACAAAGGCTCATAGGGGTTTTGAGCAATGGATGTTGCACAAATAGCTGAGTTTGATTGCGAATTTCACCAATTTCCACTCTAAATCTCAAATGCCGCCAATTATGAAAAGTGTGTCCCTCGAAAAGACGAACAACTTTTATATTGGCCGATTTTGAAGTGTTTAGGTGAAATTTGGAGAACGCGGCAAAAGTTCCGGAGGGAGTTCAAAGACAAAGGGGTTTGACCGGGGTTTTGACCAACTCTTTGACCAAGCCTTGACCATGGGTGGGTGTTGATTGGATTAAGAGGGTCATTAGTGATTGTTGACTTGGTTTTCGGTGTGATGACCCAGGTTGACCAAGGTTTGACCAATGTTAACAGTGTTTGACTCGGTTGATTCGGTCATTAGCACCAATGATGCTAATTAAAAACCTGGGGCGTCACAGCTACCATCCACCGGTCCTCGGACGCTCCTGTCCTCAGTCTCCCCCTTGATGGGTGCATTGACAACACACACATAGTAACCAATTTAGAGAAAAAGAAAAGAAACAACTAAAAAACTCAAGCAAGTGATCAAAAGCCAAACAAAAGCCAAGAAGAGATCACTTGAGAGAGAAAAATCTCGGTCCCCTAGGACAAGGGCCACGGCTCGATACAACCGAGATAAAATGCTCTAAAATTGCCGACTCCTCAAGGTGAGGCAAAAGGGCTCGACACCATTGGCAAAAGAGCACAACTAAAATTCAGGCGAAAAAGAGCTCCCAAATGCATATGAATGCAAGCTCCCCCTGAACAAATGCATTTTCCCCCCAAAACAAGAATTGGGTACTATCTCTCCCCCTTTTTGGTAATGCATGAATCAAGTCTACAAATGCAAGCATGTTCTTCTCAAATAGACATAGAACACTACAACATGCTGAAACGAGACATAGACAAGCTAAATTGCCACAAATTTAGCACAAGCATCGCCAACGAGATAGATAGGGACATACAAGCATGTGACATAGCTATGATAAAGATAAAGCAATTTTTCACAAAAAAACTTCCCTCTCATGAGCATAGGACCTAAACATGATCAAAATGAGCACAAACAACATATAACTCACAAACTTCATGCAAGGTTACAAATTCTCATCACAAGATCATCATAAACACCTACAAGCTATCTCATGTCATGTCAAAGCCACCGAGCCATGTGTTCACTTCTAAATGTGAGACTTCTCAACGGTGAACATCATGCAACGGTTTAGCACCCAAGACAAGGAATTTAAAGCATACATGACATAGAAGCATATTTTTCAAGCACAAGCATTTCACATACCGATTTCAAGATTTACAAATTAAGCATGGTACATGAAGTGCCTTTGCGGCAAAAAGAAGCTTAGGCTTCTCCACAAGGTAGCATGTAGGCTAAACATCCATGATGATAGATGGGTCTTTGACCCCATATGAAAAGAACAAGGTTCCAACCACAAATTAAGCACGCTATAGCCATAAGTGCACAAATTTAGTATGAAAGGCATTCAGCTTATAAGAGAGGAACATATATAGCATTTTCACAAAAATAAGCCATCCACAAGCACATACATCCCAAAACTATCAAGAGCATCGCTATCCACCATATGAGCATCAAAAGCGAAGTCATAATCTCCTATCTAGCATATCATAGTGATCCAAGTATATAGGAGAAGCACATCTCATATGATACATATGCAGTCTATGATACAAAGATGCAAACATGATATGATACATAAATGAAAATGCAATATGAATATGTACATCAAACCCCCAACCAAACCTCAAAAGGGGAAAATAACACCAAGCTCCCCTCCCAAACGGGCAAATGTAGCTTGGTCCAAAGGCTTGGTTAGGATATCGGCAAGCTACTTTTCGGTTGGCACGTGGATGAGGTCTATGTTTCCCTTCTCAACATTGTCTCTCAGGAAGTGGTACCTCACCTCTATATGTTTGGTTCTGGAGTGAAGCACGGAATTTTTGGCAACGCTAATGGCACTCGTGCTATCACACATGAGAGGTACATAGGAACACTCCTCACCAAAGTCACTCAGCGTGTATGTGATCCAAAGCAGCTGTGAGCAACAACTAGCGGTAGCAACATATTCGGCTTCTGTGGTAGACTGAGCTACACTAGACTGTTTGCGAGAAGACCAAGAAACAAGTGAAGATCCCAAAAACTGGCAAGTCCCCGAAGTCGACTTCCTATCGACCCGACACCCCGCAAAGTCGGCATCCGAAAACCCAAGATGCGAAAGAAAAGAGGACGCCGAGTACCAAAGACCAAGCTCAAGAGTGTATCGAAGATACCTGAAGATCCGCTTGACGGCCTGCCGGTGTGAAGTCCTCGGCGACGCCTGAAAACGAGTGCACAGACACACAGAAAACTGAATGTCCGGCCTCGTCGCCGTCAAGTACAAGAGGGAGCAGATCATGCTCTGGTACTCCTTCTGGTCCACGAGCTCTCCATCCTCGTCCGCATCCAACACTGTAGTCGTACTCATCGGTGTCGACAGGGGCTTCGAGTCGTCCATCTTGAACTTCTTGAGGATGTCCTTCGTGTACTTGGCTTGATGCACAAAGGTTCCCTCCTTCGCCTGCTTGATCTGAAGCCCGAGAAAGAACTGCAATTCTCCCATCATGGACATCTCGAATTCTTTGCTCATGTCCTCTACAAACCTCGCAACCAAAGAGTGAGACGAGCCGCCAAAGACAGTATCATCCACATACACCTGAATAATTAGGATATCATCGCCCTACCTAAGGAGAAAAAGAGTCTTATCAACTTTGCCCATCTCAAACCCCTTGCTGAACACGAACCCCCTCAAACGGCCATACCAAGCACGGGGAGCTTGTTTCAGCCCATACAACACCTTGCTCAACCTATACACCCGGTGAGGAAACTCAGCACTCTCAAAGCCTGGTGGTTGCTTCACATAAACCTCTTCTTCTAAAAACCCATTCAAGAAGGCACTCTTCACATCCATTTGGTACAACTTGAACCCTTTAGCCATGAAAAAGGCTAGAAGGATCCTAATCGCCTCCAAATGGGCTACAGGAGAAAATGTCTCCTCATAGTCTATCCCCTCCTTCTGACTATACCCCTGAGCAACCAACCTCGATTTGTTTCTCACCACCTCACCATTCTCACCCTCTTTGTTCTTTCACACCCATTTTGTCCCTATAGGTTTGCAATGTGGTGGTGGCTCTACCAACTCCCAAACTTGGTTTCTCTCAAAGTTCTCTAACTCCTCATGCATTGCGTTCACCCAATTAGGATCAGAGAGAGCGTGTCCAATGTCTTTTGGCTCAAAGGTAGCAACAAAAGCCGAATGAGCAAAGTGAGAAACATTCCTGGACCTTGACCGTGTCGTACGTTCATTGATGTCGCCCATGATTCTTGAGGGAGGATGGTCAACTTGAACGCGCCTCGGTGCCTCTCGCTGGGAGACAACCTCCCCCTCAGCTGCAGCTTCCACTTGATCTTGCTGGATCGTAGTCGGTGTGGGGGCTAGGCCATCCTACACCGTAGTCGTCATAGTGGAAGTAGAGGGTACATGCTTGGCTGGAGCTTCATCATCACCATCATCCTCTCCAGCATCATCCTCCTCATCCTCAAAGATCTTCTTGCCAATCTCATCGTCACCTGCACACTCAAAAACAGACGAATTGCATGGCTGGGTCTCATCGAAGGTAACCTCGCAAGTTTCCATGACTAGGTTTGTATCAAGGTTGAGCACACGGAATGCTCGAGAATGACTCGCATAACCCAGAAAGATCCCATCGGAAGACCTCGACTCAAACTTATCAAGCCTACCCTTCTTGAGAATAAAGCACCGACAACCAAAAGCCCTGAAATGGCTCACTCTAGGTGCTCGCCCGTGCATGAGCTCATAGCACGTCTTGTTCAAGAAGGCCCTAAGAAAATTCCGGTTCCCAACATGGCACGCGGTATTCACCGCCTCAGCCCAATATCTCCTCGGAGTCCTATGCTCATCGAGCATCATCCGAGCCATCTCACAAAGGGAACGATTTTTCCTCTCAACCACACCATTCTGACAAGCCACATAGGGAGAAGAGAATTGATGTTCGAGACCCAAATCATGACAAAAGGTTTCAAAATGAGAGTTTTTAAATTCAGAACCATTGTCGCTACAGATAGCTCGAATGGCATCTCCATTCCTCTCATTCTTTAACCTCAAGATTAGATCCTTCACAAAACCAAACGTCTCCCCCTTGTCAGCCAAAAAGAAGACCCAAGCATAGCGAGAATAGTCGTCCACTATCACCAGGACATACCATTTCCCACCCGCCGAGCACACACGAGCTGGACCAACCAAGTCCATATGGAACAGCTCGCATGGCCTCTCTGTCATAACAAATGTCAGAGGCGGCGACCATCTTACCATGCCTACACGGAGCACATACCAAGTCCTTTTGGTATTTCAACTTAGGCACTCCTCGGACTAATCCTAGCCCACTCAAGCGTGGCAACAAGTCAAAACTCAAGTGACCTAGTCTCCTATGCCATTTCGAAAGCTCCGCCGAAACGCCAGCAACCAAGCAACGAGAAGAGCCAACACACTGAGAAAAATCGGCTCTGAAAATCTGACCCTCGGGGATGATCGTGCACACAAGATCACCTCGAGAACCCAACACACGCGAAGCGCCCGTTTTGAAACGGACCTCAAAACCCTCATGAAGAAGCTGGGAAACCGAAAGAAGATTGTACCCCAAAGACTTGACAAGAGAAACACGCCTAAGAGTCACCGACTCACTCACCTTCACCGTGCCCACTGAAAGCACTCTACCTTTCCCATTGTCCCCAAAAGTGATGTACTCTTTGGTCATCACCGGGGTGAGGCTGGAGAACCACCTTCGATCTCCGGTCATGTGTCGGGAGCAACCGGAGTCGATCAACCAAAAGCCCTCCAAGCCTCCCACCTGCAAATCAAAAACGAGAGCGAGAGTGAGCAAACGACTCAGCACTGGGGTTAGTACAAAATGAATCAAACCAGTGCTGTGCCATTTGCTCAAAAGTGGGGTTAGCAAAATCCATCCTATCTCCTCTAGGTGGAACACCCACATGCCCCCCTTGGAGGACTACGCGCACTACGAGGTGGAGACCGTGGCCCGTAGCTCCTATGGGACCTAAAACTACGATCGTTGCCCCCATACTCATATTGGACATGAGCGAAGGAACGTCCAGCAAACTCACCACGCCCAAACCCAACACGCCTACCACCTTCTCTATGTGGTGGCTCACCTCGAGGCACAAACACACACCTCTCTCAAGGGTAAATGGTACGCACCATACCCTCGCCCCTTGGCACCAACCTAGGCTCAGGCACACCACGAGAAGGGCGGTACCTGTCCTTGTTGGCCATTTCCCTAGCCAACCTCTCCTCACGCTTCCTCCTGAAGCAAAACTCAGCAAGGTGCCCATCCCTCCCACAATGCTCACAATGGAAGGGTTTTGGTTTTGGGCTCTCTTTGGGCTCTGGCTTCTCCTCACTCGGTTTCTCTCCCTTCTTCCCAAAGAACTCATTCCCCAAGTCACTCTTGAACTTGATGGGTTTCTGGAAGTTGTCGGTACGTGGAGGAAACACAGGTGCAGCTGGGTTGTGTCTAGTCGGTTCCTAAGTGGGTTTGGCTTAGGAGCATAGGCATTTTTGTGGTGGGTTTTTGGTGGCTCTGGGATATCTCCAATCTTCCCCTCATCCTCACCATTTCCCTCACCAATCTTGTCTGCCCCAAGCGCTTGCCCATCATAGCGCTTGTATCCCTCAATCATCATCCGGAGCTGAGGCTCATGACCAGATAACCAACCCATCATCTTTCTCAACTCATCATTCTCATCCTGCAAACGATCAACATAGTGTGCAAGCTCCATATTCTTCACAGCATTTATTTCACAAGTAGAGCATGATGTAGGAATAGGAGCTTTCAGCTGAGCCTCTAGAGATCTAGCATAAACAAGCGAAACATCTAGTTTCTCACGCAAAACAGGACAAGAAGTGCAAGCACCAAGCAAAGAGGGCCTAGATTTCATCTCATCTAGCTCAACCCTAAGCACATCTAGTTCCTCGACCTTGGAGGCATACTTCTCCTTAAGCACAGTCAATTCACCAAGAAAAGTGGAACAATCAGTGCATTCAGGTTCATCGGTCACAATAGGAGCAGACTTAAGAGAATCTATTTGAGCCCTAGCATCAACAAGCAAAGACTCTAGCTCAACCACCTTCTCCTTAGCCTCTCCAAGCAAAGACCTATACTCCCTCTTCTCCTTGTTGGTCTTTCTAAGCACATCATCACGGTTGTCAAGCAAGTCATTCAACCTAGCATTCTCCGCTATCAAGAAGGATGGATCATTGTTTACCTCTTCCTCGGAGTCGGAGCCCGAGTCATCCTTGTTGCTCTTCTTGCTTGCGGAGCTATGTGCCATGCCGCAAAAGCCTTGGGCGGCGAAGCACAGGCCGTTGATGTTCTTGCTTGACCGCTTGCCCTTGTGCCGGTTCTCATCTTCATCACTTGAGCTTGATGAAGAGTAGCAGGAGCTCGAGTCGATGTCGCTCACTCCGGCAACCATCACTCGCTCCTTCTTCTTGTGACCACCACTCCTCCTCGGCCTCCGCTCGGACTTGTTCTTGCCATTATGGTCATCCCTCGAGCGGTGCTTGTGGTCGGTCCTCGGACGGTGCTTGTGCTCGGGCTTGACCTCCATGGCTTTCGGGCACTCGGCGATAAAGTGCCCGTGCTTCCCACACCGGTAGCACATACCCGAGGTCCTCCGAGCATTCTTCCGGTTCGTGTACATGCGCTCGAACCGCCTGCTCAGCAACGCGAGATCCTCCTCGCCTAGCACGTCAAACTCATCATCTGGCATGGACACAAGACAAGACAAAGAGAACTGTCTCGAAGACATGTTAGCGTTAGTCCTTGATCCAGAAACGAGAGCTAGACTATGAGGGTCAGTCGGGTGAACATAAGCTGTGTTCACCGTGACATCCCACAAGGTCTGACCCTTGCCGCGGAGGAAAGCAGCCATCCACCTCTGCCACATCTGGTAGTTCTTACCATCAAAGTGTGGAGGACCCGAACCCCATTCCTGGTACACCATCTTTGGATCTTAGACTGGTTAGAATCACGAAGATCCGTAACCGGCTCTGATACCAATTGAAGGACCGATTAGGCGACCAGAGAGGGGGGGAGTGAATTGGAGCCGATAAAAATTCTTCCGAAGGATGAACTCGGCCTATGTCCCAAATTCACAACCTAGAATTCCCACACAAGCTTGCCAAGGTCGCGTAGTCACAACGGACCTACCAACCTTAGGAACAAGCCCCAAACAATCCCAAAGCGAAAGTGAAACTCAAGAAGCAAAGGACTTAGGCGATCTGCAAAGTCCCAGGCGGACGGTCCGCAGTGACCGGCCGGACAGTCCGCGATGGGCTGGCAGACGGTCCGCGGGACCTCAGCGGACGGTCCGCAAATACTCACCGAGCAAACAGAACTGCACCTCGAAATACGGATGGTCCGTACCCTACCCGTGGATGGTCTGAGAGCAACTTGTGCCGCGCGGACGGTCTGCGACACCCAAGCGGACAGTCCGCAAACCACTTGCAACCAAACGCAACCTCTCCGACGGATCGAACCACGAACGCGCAAGAACAAGCAACGAACTGGACGAACATAGGGCCGCGCGGACTGTCCGCGCCAACCAGGCGGACTGTCCGCCAGGTGCGGACAGAGCTGCTCGAGCCCGAAAATGAGAAGTCAACCCCTCCTATCCATCCATGGATCTCCCAAACGGCTTAAGCTCTTGAAAAAAGATTTGGAGGAGATGTGAAGCGTCCCTAGGAGATGCTATACCCCAAAACTTGAGACCTCAAACAAACTAAATCGCCGGGAATCGAATCGCAACCGAGCTCTACCGAAAAACTAGGGTTCCTACCAAAATCCTTCAATCGGATGCCAAATCCGGAGATTGGGGGGTCAAGATCAAGCACAAAGATGCACAAGACATCTATCCATGATCCCCACCAACAAATCCGAACCCAAACACCTCAGAACTGAAGGAACAAGGCACGCACGAAAATTCAACGAAAATAGCTCGAAAAAGACACGAAAATCACACGAGCCACAAGAAGGAAATCGACGCAACCATGAATGCTTCCATACAATCGGAGGTCAGATTCTCTACAAAACGGTGAAGAAAATCTACGCCTATAGAGCAAGGAAATGAGAAGTAGTCCATATGGATGGTTTGCCCAGAAAACCCTAGAGCTATATATATGAGTCCCTTTGGGTTGGGCAAATGACCAAGCTACCCCTAGCACTTAAACTTAAGATAAAATCCCCTCAGGGGCATATAGGTCATGTAGCACTCCTCTTCATCGCACGGCCACGCCTTCGCCGCAGTCCGCGTCCTCCCGACGCAAGCCCTGCGATCCCGCCACGTGTCCGCCGGCATCGAAGCTTCTCGGCGTGCCCGGATCCCGTCTCCGCCCGCCGAGCCTCCGGTCTTGGTTTTGTGGCTCAACCAAGTAACCCGACGGTTTTGTGGTGAACCACCGCAAACCCCGCGTGTAGACTCCGGTCGTGAGCCGCTACCCTGCACCGGCTCCGGTCGACGACTTCGTCTTGCTTTTCTTGCCACCATGCGGCCCGCACTTGACCCCGCTAGCCACCGGGTCCCTCAAGCTGAGCCTACTTGTCTCTCCACTCCTCGGAGGCCCCGCAAGGCATAGACCTTTCGCGCTCGCTCTTCACCTGCACCAACATGAGTCAAGCCGCAACCTGCACCTGCAATAGTCGGTCAAGAATTAGTCCACACCACGTTGTCAATCACTCATCACACCAGGGAGCGACCATCCACCGGTCCTCGGACGCTCCTGTCCTCAACAGATTACATCAAAAGAGACGCGGATTAGCCAGCCCCCGTCGGCTTGTTCTTCTTCATGCTTGCAAGTGAGTAGGTAAATCATACAAAAAATTGTACTGCACACAGATAATCACACAAGCATAGCTCTTGAGATGCAAAATCACACAAACATATTACAGTCATCATTGATACATCAGAAGGTTACAAAGCGGCCATCTAGAAAATAGATCTAAACTAAGCAAAAGAGATATACTTCCGTCGGCTTGTTCTTCATGACGAGAGGTGCTGACTTGGCGATGTTGAGGCTCAAAGGTCGATCTTGCTCGCCTTCCCTAGGCTCAAAGGTCGATCTTGCTCTCCTTCCCTGCCCGTCAGTCGATCGTCGGAGGTGAAGAGAAAGGAGGCCGCCGTCGGCTTGTTCTTCATGACGAGATATGCTCCAGATTCTGGCTTCTTCTTCATGCTTACAAGTGAGCACAAGAGAAAGATACAGAGAGGGTGGAAACATATCCCTTCAAAAATCCTCCTCCTGGAGGAGAAGGGAAAGCAAAAGGAAGCGCAAATTTGACGAGAAAGATGTAGTGGAGTTGGGCTTCTCTCCCCAGACCTCAGTGATCTTTCCGTCGGCTTGTTCTTCCTGATGCAGGAGGTTCTGGGCTACTCTCCCCCCGACAGCTGATGCCAAATCACAAGGATTTTTCTAGCAGCTGTGCTAGAGGGATGAGAAACCCAATCACCCATATCACAAGAATTCTTCTAGCAACTGAGAGAACGAGGAGGAGGAGGAAGAGAGAAAAGCAAAAGCTTGCGCCCTACAAGATCTATTCTTTGTGCCATAGCCAGATCTAGATCTAGAGAAGGAGGAAGCAAGTGAGGAGGACCGATAGGCGTCGGTGCCTTTTTATAGCAAAAACAAAGAAGGGATAACATCGGTTGTAAAAAAAGGAAGGGATAAGACCAAGAGCACAAGAAACGGGAAGGTTCCCAAGAAATTGATGCCAGAACCGGTCAATGGGGAAACAGTTGCCCAGTCAATGGCTGAGAGCAGAGGTAGTGATTCCAATGTAGAATTAAATGATACGCGGATTAACCAAACGTCATCTCCAATGTACTCCCTCCGTCCCATAAAAGATGCAATTCTCACATCCCGAGGAGTCAAACTATATGAAAAACTACTAACAATTACAAAATAAAACATGCAATTCTCACATCTGGAGGAGTATATTTTTTATAAAAAAGTTATTTCAAGACATAAATGCTAATATTTTTTGCTATAAACTTGGTCAAAGTTGTAACAGTTTGACTGGCACGTTTCCCAAAATTGCATGTTTTTTGGGACGGAGGGAGTAGAATTAAAGCATACGCGGGTTAACCAACGTCGTCTGCAATGGAGAATTAAAGGATACACGGATTAGCCAAACGTCATCTCCATTGCTTACTTAAACCGTGTTTGGAAACAAATCTCCTGTATCTTCTCCTTCCAAAATAATTTAGATCCCCTGCCCCTTCATCTACCCGCGAAAAAACAGCAACTGCCTACTCCTCATCGTCACCATTCCCGACCGGAGATGAATAGCATGCCGGGAAGAAGCAGGCGGCACCAGCCGTCGTCGCTGCTGGACCTCCCTCAAGACCTCTGCATTGAGATTGCGGCGCACGTCGGTGCGACCTCGGAGCGGCCCTTGGCTGACCTCCGCAGCCTACGCGGTACTTGCTCGACCATGCGCCGTGTGTGCGGCCACGGCGATGTCAGCCAGCGTTTGTTGATAGAGGGGATACGAGATGAGATTTCTTAGGTGTGGGACCCCACCGCCTACAAAGCCTTCCATACTATGCTGACCGATCTCGGGAATCCGGAGGCTTGCTTCTTCTCCGGGATCAAAGCCGTCTTCATGGAAAACAGGGGATGCAATGATCTCCGGCGCGCCGCCGAGGGTGGGCACGATGCGGCGGCCTATCTATACGCCATCTTGCTCTACAGGGACAATGGCGGTGCCGCTGCCGATGACACCGCGAAGCGGTACATGAGGCGGGTCTCGGGCGGCGGCAGTACGACGTCGAGATGGCTGAGCAACGAGGGGTGTCTGCCTTTGCGCGAGAAGGCCGCGCGTGCGATCCACTCCTCGACTTGGCGCATTTGGGGTGAACCGCTGCCGCCTCCGGCACAGGTGCGCGGCGATCAGCCGTGCGCAGGCAACGGTGGCTGCTACGGCGTGGATAAAGGATGGCTTCGAATTTCTCTGTTTTGCAGCGAAGACTGTAGGCTCCGCTGCGAAATGGTGAAGTTCGAACGGAGTATTGGAATAGGAAATCAGTAGTAGATTAGCTTTTGTATGTTGCTCGAATTATCTGTGTAAAATTTTGGAAGAGTAGCAAAGCTGACGCGGGTTATCAGTCCCGCGTCGCTAATGACTGTGGGGCCCAATTCTATTCGAATGAAGAACAGTTCCCATTTCTCCTTTTAATCTGCAATCAAATGTTGTAACAAGTATTTCTTCGTCGTAATTAGTCCAAATTTGATATTTTTTTTCTAAATTTTTCTAAAATCACCATCTTTTCATTAATTTTATTGTTTAGTGTATATTCCGTTTGTTGAATAATGTTTATATGCCTTATTTTGTTCTTTGTAAGTATAACATATAAATAATATTTGTTTTACACAACCATTAGTGATGAAACTTTGCATTTCGTAAGCTTAAGGTGAACACAAGGTTTTGTTAAGTTTTCAAATGCATATAAGTTCAAACATGTTGCAAAGTGTGGAAAACTTCAATGTTCAAGAAACATTCTAGGAAACCATGAGAGTGATGTAGACATTTGTACACAAGTATATTATTCCTTCATCGATACCATTTGAAATTTTGGAGACAAGTTTAGGTACCCAAATTATGTTGCCAAGTCAATTTGTAGATTTTTAGAGCAAATTTGATGTTATTAGAATTATTATATAATTACCAAGGGGTGTAAAAACGAAATATATGAATTTTGGGCACACAAGTGTGACTGTTGATATTTTATTCAAATACTAAATATCCAAATATGAATTGTTCGTATTTTTATGATTTTTTAGGTGCTGTTTTATGGGCTCTAATATTTTAGGGAAGCAAGTTTCATTCCAAAAAAATAGTGACGGGCCCACGCGTCAGCGTCAGCAGCCAATATAAAAAAGATAACCGTTGCCTGCCCGCCCGGACCCAACTGCCAACAATGGCGATGCGGGTTCACTAACCATCGTCGCCAATGACACTGGCCCACGCATCAGCGTCAGCGTCAGCAGGCTAACCCGCGTCGGCAATGACTATCCATTATCTCTAAGATCTAATTCATCTCAACAAATCTTCAGTTCATCACAACAGAACAAATATCATAGGAGACGTGGATGGATCAAACAACCAAACTAATTAACTAAGCAAACAAAATCAAACAACCAAACTAATTAACTTAGCAGTTCATGATCTAGAAACAAATTAAGTAGTTCAACAACCTGACGAACACAAACACACACACAACCTAAGCAGTTCGACACAAGCAGGAGTCTATCATTTAGTCGGTCGCCACCGTCGGAGTCCCGCCGTCGTCGCTGCCGTGGCTGCCGTCGGAGCCATCGTCGTCGCCGTGGCTGCCGTCGGAGCCGTCGTCGCCACCGTCATCGAAGACGAAGTGGTGGCGGCCAGCCCGCTTGACCACGGGGAGGTTCTCGATCTTCTCAGCCAACCCGTGGATCCTGAAGGTGAGACCCTTCACGCTCGGGTCCTTGTCCACTTCATGATGCGCCTTGATGTCGAAGGCCGCGCCAACATCTTCAAGCTTTCTGAAGGCGCTCCTGAGAAGGTCGATGGCGAACTTAGTGTCGTCGAAGAACGGTTCCTCGTCGGCGTCCTTGGTCGCCGGCTCCTTCCCCTTCTCCAACTTCCTCCGATGGCGGCTTTTGTCGTCGTCGTCCTCCCTTCGTCCCCGCTTCGACGGCGGCTGGCTCCTCGATGCCATCTCCTCCTTCTCTCGGTGACCGAAGATTTGTAGTGGTGGATCGCGAGGAGGAAGAAGAAGCGAAAGAGATGATAAGCTTATGGAAGAAGCAGGGGAAAGCAGGGGAAGGCAGGGGAGTTATATTGACAAGACGCGGAACCGCCAGGCGCCTCTGCCCCCACCCACTACTCCACTACTGCCAGTACGTGCCACTCAATTGCACATCGGGCTCCGTTTCGGGCGTAAAACCGTCCAAAACCACGCGTCGCCTTTCAATTACGCGGGAAGGAGAAGGGGCTGGGGCAATGATGTCGGGCCCACTCGTCAGCGGCAGCAGCCAAACTGCGGCGCCTTTTCAATTTCCATTTATTGTTTTACATGGCCGAGGCGCCTTCTTCAACTTCAACCCTCGTCGCCTTCTTCAACTCAACCCTCGTCGCCAACTTCATCCCTCGTCGCCAACTTCAACCCTCATCGCCTTCAACTTCAACCCCCGTGGCCTTTCAATTTCCAAACCCCATCGCTTTTCTATTTCCTCCCCTTCTCCTTGATGGTCGTGGTGTGCTTGATGTAGCTACTGCCAGATGATCTTGTCACCCAGATCATCATCCACTCCATCAAGGATGAGCTCGTCTTCCATTTGCTGAACCTTCGCAATAAAATCTGCGGCACCTTCCGGCACATCTGCGACTACGATGAGGTACTACTGCACGTGTCACTGCGTGATCTTCGTTGGGTGTGCAAGAATCACTACGTCAGGTCGTGCTTTGAGCGGCGCTTCCGCGAGGCCAATCATCCGGAGGCATTATGCTTCGAGGGGATGGAGAGGTTGATGAGGCGGCGGAACCCCGATAAGGGTCTGAAGCTCATCGGAGATGCCGCTACTGAAGACTCCGGTGCCAAGTACTTCTTAGCGATGCTGAAGTACCGTTGCAACACGGCGGACCCCGAAGCCATGGCACTGCTCCAGGAAATCAGCAGCGGCCTGTCGCCCCCTGACGGGCGGTGGAAGAACCACAACCTGCAGTGGCTGCGCTACCTCGTCAACCAGGATCTCAACAACATTGCGTGGTGGTACTGGATTGATGATGGCGACGACGACATTCCGTTGCTGCCCGTCCAGAATCCCCACATCTGCATTTGGGCAGCGGGATGTAGGCGCTACGGGCCGGATACCAAAGAGATCATCCACTACTGCAGCGCCGAGTGTCGCATCCGTCTTGAGTTCGACCTCTGGACGCGTAGCTTCCGCCCCGCTGTGGAGTACGCAGTCAGCAGGATGAACACCGGGATGTAGGCGCAAACATCAATGAACATTATCTATCTTGAATGTAAATTATTAGATATTACTAAACGCGGATTTGATTTTATCAGGATGTCGGTTTTTAATCAGTTTTTGATAGATAATATTTGATTTGTCACGTTTGTGAGTCAAATCGAAGGTTGCGGTGGTCTCATTTGCCGCCGACGAGGCCTAGGATGCCCTCTTGGGTGTCAAAACCGCCGAAGCGGGCACGGCGGGGGCGGCGGCGGGCGGCGGTGCCTTCTGCTTCCTCCTTTGTTCTATTGGAGAATGAAGAACAGTTTATCCGTCCCGCGTCGCCGATGGCATTTCTCTTTTTAATCCGCAATCAAATTTTGTAATATGTATTTCTCCGTCGTAATTAGTCCAAATTTGATTTTTTTTTCTACAATTTTCTAAAATCACCATGTTTTCATTATTTTCATTGTTTAGTGTATATTCCATTTCTTGAACAATGTTTATATGCCTTATCTTGTTCTATGTAAGTACAACATATAAATAGTATTTGTTTTCCACACCTCCTGTAATGAAACTTTGCATTTTCGTAATCTTAAGGTGAACCACAAGGTTTTGTTAAGTGTTCAAATGCATATGAGTTCGAATATGTTGCAAAGTGTGGAAAACTTTAATGTTCAAGGAACATTCTAGGAAACTATGTGAGAGATGTAGATATTTGTACACAAGTATATTATTCCTTCATCGAAACCATTAGAAATTTTGAAGACAAGTCTAGGTACCCAAATTATGTTGCCAAGTCAATTTGTAGATTTTTTAGAGCACACTAGATGTTATTAGAATTATTACATCATTAACATGGGATGTAAAAACGAATTCTAAGAATCTCGGGCACACAAGTGTGACTGTTGATATTTTATTCAAATACTAAATGTCCAAATACGAATTGTTCATATTTTTATGATTTTTTAGGTGCTGTTTTATGGGCTCTAATAATTTAGGGAAGCACGTTTCATTCGAATAAAAATAGTGGCTGGCCCACGCGTCAGCGTCAGCAGCCAAAATAAAAAGATAACCGCTGCCCGCACGCCGGACCCAACTGCCAACAAAGGCGATGCGGGTTCACTAACCATCATCGCCAATGACACTGGCCCACGCGTCAGCATCAGCAGGCAAACCGTGCGCGGGCTGCTCAAAATTTCCCACCTATATTGACTATAATGCCCATGGAATTCCAATTCCAACAGAGAGCCGTCAAGGGCACACCAGTAATTTCCTTAAACACAGTTACACGCGCAGTTCATATTCGGCTCCTCGCTAGACAGATCCACAACGCCCGCACTCTCCCCACCGCCGTCGCCACTCTCCCCACTCGCCTTCGCCGCTCTCTTCCCGCTCGCCTTCGCCGCTCTCTCCCCGCCGCAGCCCTGCTCTTCTCCAGCCCCACTGCTCCCTGCGTGACGACGGTGATGAGGACGCGGTTACTAGCGTGCGGATGGCTTCCCGGCCAACCTAAAGACGGTTGACGCGGATCCGTCATCCCCGACCACGACGACGAGCCGGCCACCTCAGGCCACGAGCTGACGTGGATCCGGCCCCTCCGACCATCACGAAAACAACTACTTCATTCACGACGGAGGTTAGTCCTGCTTGAACCCCCAACGCCCTCTCTCTCCTCAGCCACCAAATCTGCTATATATTCATGTCAATGTGGATTAGGGAGACATGCCTTGATAGTTCATCTTTAATTGATTGACTCTGGATTTGATGGACGGATTTTGTTGCTCCAAGTCTGTTTGAATAAATTGTTGCTAACAGATGAAGTTATATGAACTGTTGAAATTCATTTTCATGTTCCTGGTGCTACAATTTTTGAACTGTAAATTCATGAAAAGCATTGAGGATGTTAGCATACTTTAATTCTGTTATGCTTTGAATGTACCAGATCGACAGTTATGCTTTGGACCTATTAGCATACTTTAATTCTGCTATGCTTTGAATGTACCAGATCGATAGTTATGCTTTGGACCTGTTAGCATATTTTAATTCTGATGGCCACATAATGTAAGTGGGAATTGCATCGCAGTGGTTTATAATGTAGTCCACCCAATCTGATATATATTCATGTCAAGGTGGATTAGGGAGACATGCTTTAATAGTTCATCTTCAATTAATTGACTGTGGATTTCATGGATGGATTTTGTTGCTCCAAGTCTGTTTGAATAAATTGTTGCGAACAGATGAAGTTATATGAACTGTTGAAATTCGTTTTCATGTTCCTGGTGCTACAATTTTTGAAATGTAAATTCATGAAAAGCATAAAGGATGTTAGCATATTTTAATTCTGCTATGCTTTGAATGTACCAGATCGACAGTTATGCTTTGGACCTGTTAGCATACTTTAATTCTGATGGCCACATAATGTCAGTGGGAATTGCATCGTAGTGGTTTATAATGTAGTGATAACTAGACTGTCCTATGCTTTGTTGTGAGTGTTAATTGTTTCACTACTGTCATATATATTGTTATTATTGGTGTCATGATGTGTTGTGAGTGTTGTTTCACTACTGTCATATATAATGTCATGACCATTGCTTTATCCTCTTGTTGCATGTACACATGGAACACACAATCCATCGCTGCTGAAGTTGGACAAGGAAGCAGTTGAAGGAATTTATTCTCTGCTTTGATATATAAGCATATTGTTGTGTCCCTGACAAAATGGTTAGCACTTATCCCTGTATGCTAATTAAGTAAAATATGAATTGTGTATGTCTATGCTGATTTTATTTACGACTTGTAATGATTTCTAGTGTAATATCAGCTATTTTGCCTGTCAGAGAAAATGAATTTATCTAATAAGAACTTTGTTTAGATTTTCAGTCTTGCTTATGTTGCTCTACTGACAACCTGACATATCATCTATGCAGTCTCCCACAACAACAAACTCCTCTACCTCCAGTGCATCATCACAGCCCATCGTCGGTGAACCTTCTTCACAGGGTCACTCAGCACAGACTGCTGCGAGTAGTACTCGATCCCGTGGGTCAAGGATAAACCAAATGGCCAGAAGACAAGTTGACTATAACTGGACTTGATGCCAATTTTTGGCCTACCCAAGATGCTGCGAGGGATAGATTTGTATTGGTCTGTGGTCTCATTGCTCGGGAGAGGGTGTCAATCAACAAGGCGGTTGATGATCTCTCACCAATTGAGAAGGACCATCTGTTCACAGTTTTAGAGGAAAAGCTAGATTACCTAGCCAATCTGGAAGAATTCTGTTCTTAAGAAGTCAGTTAAGGCAGCTATATCAGAGATTGGAACCTTGCAACGGCGGTTCAAGGCCCATTTAAGAAAAAAATATGTGAGCGAAGAGGAGACTCCCTTTGTGAAGCATGCCTTTTTGCAGCAACAAGACTGGGACATGTTTGTGCAGGAAACCAATTCTGCTTCATTTCAGCAATTGAGCCAGGAGATGAAACAAAAGAGAGCATTGCATAATAAGCCACACAAGACGGGCAGAAAAGGTTATCGTGGTAAAAGGAAAGAGTGGGAGGAGGAGGATGCAAAGCTAGCTGCAGAAGGAAAACAGAACCCTTGGGACCAATTTCCTGGACGTTCGAGACCTTATCTGCGGGCAAGGGTAGGGAAGAAGAGGAAGAATACTAGTGAAGGAAGCGAGGGCATAACATTCAGTAATCCTGCAGTGGTGGGGGTAGCAGATAGGGTGAAAACACTTGCAGCTCAGGGTAGCGATGGTTCTTTCTCTGGGGTTAGGGAGGATGATATCCTCACCGCAGCACTTGAGACTCCAGAGCATCGAGGTCGGGTCCGAGGCGTGTCTAGTTCACTTGGCTTGGGTAAAGGGTTTGGTGAAGAGTTCGCTGGAATGTACAGGAAGAAGAGGAGGAACAAGAGGTCTGATGCTCATGACATGATGGACATAACATTTAAATCAATTGTCCATGCGCTAAGACTATCAGGCATCGAAATACCAAAAAATGTACTTCTTCCTTCCTAATTACCAACGCCTGTCAGTAGCAGCGAGGAAGAAGATGTGCATGGCAGTGAGGAAGAAGATGAGCATGACCGCGAGGAAGAACATGCGCATGACAGCGAGGAAGATGCGTGTGGCAGAGAGCATGATCATTGGAATGCCAACGAGGACGAAGCGAATCAAGTGCACAGTGATAGTCGATCACCTATGCTGGACAAAATAGATAAGCTGACAGAGCCAACCGCGTGCAGCCTTTTGGATGGCACCAGGATTAATGTGGAGCTCGCACTAGAGAAAGTCTTTCCATTTCAAAAGGCTTGCCATTCAGTACCGGTGCAGGATGGGTATGTTGTGGTGCAACCTACTTATGTGTGGGCCAATGCGGGTCACTACCCTCTGCCTGTACCAATTGATGGGGGTGACATAGCAACCCTAGCTGAGGCTCTCATTCAAAGGATCCAATGTCCAAAGGACAGGATCCTTATACCACCCATGACGAGACATCCCAACCCTGAAGCCGCAACAGGTAGCAGGGGTACAACATCAGATGGAGGTACTGCAGCTCAGTGTCAGCAAGAGAAGGCTCAACAGCAGCAGCAACAGCAGATCAGCAAAACTACGCAGCAGGAGCGTCGACAACAGCCGGAGGAGCCCAGGCAAACTCTGCCTAAGCAGCAGCTGCAACATGAGGATAAGCAACAGACGAAACAACAGCCTCTCCAGCAGCAGGAGCGTCGACAACAGCCGGAGGATCCCAGGCGAACTACGCCTAAGCAGCAGCTGCAACATGAGGATAAGCAACAGACGAAACAGCAGCCTCTCCAGCAGCAGGAGCGTCGACAACAGCCGGAGGAGCCCAGACAAACTACGCCTAAGCAGCAGCTGCAACATGAGGATAAGCAACACACGAAACAGTAGCCTCTCCAGCAGCAGGAGGAGGGGCGCAGGCAATCTCCCCCTAAGCAGCAGATGCAACATGTACAGCAGCCTCTGCACCAGGAGGAGGAGCCCAGGCAATCTCCACTGGAGAAGGGGAACCTGGCAAGGAAACCTCTGTCTAAAGATGAGATTCTTAAATGTATTATTGGGACAGAACAGGAACGACCAAAATACAAGCCTGGTGCACCTATGTTGTCAGAAGCAAACTTAAAGGCTGCTGGACCAAATTGTGCCAGGTTGCATGCTTACATCATGGAACACAGTAAGGATAAACTTGCCTTTCCAGCAAAGGTGGATCAAGACTACTTTAAAGGTGGTGGTGGTGCTTTAGTGTTAAACATTGCATCCAGTAGCGTGTATAACCTTATAACCCTGGCTTCTCTGGATGTTACCTTCTTGAGGTTGTGGACATTGTAAGTCCCTTAAAACCTAAAAAGATATTTCTTTAATTTTGACCACAAAGTTCATGCATGCTAACAATTTGATTTTTTGTAGGAAAATGATGGAAAAGGCAGCGGAGATGCAGATCAGTGTTGGGTTTTTAGATCCAGATTTGTTTACTTCCACAAATATTTCTCAGCATTATCACCTTGTTACCAAAGCAATCTCAAATGCAATGAACAACGACTATGTGGTGGGTGCCTACTGCACTAGCCACTGGGTAACAGTGATCATCTGTATGAAGTTCAAAGAGGTTTAGTATCTAGATTCTGCTAAACAACATCCCCCGCTAAAGTTCTCAGACCTCAAACCTGTTGTGGACTAGTCAGTATCTTGTAGGTTTTGTTCACAAAAATTCAATCTCTTAGTGTTTCTAATCGGTATTGCTGACCATGCAGGGCCTTTGGTACAGTATCTTGTAGGTTTTGTTCACAAAAATTCAATCTCTTAGTGTTTCTAATCGGTATTGCTGATCATGCAGGGCCTTTGGTGAACATGCACAGGACGGAGTGACGAAAGGAAAGAAAAAAAAAGCCAAAAGCCATACTCAAGCACAAAACAAATCTCGATGTAAGACCGAGGTTTTTTTATGGTCCCTTCTTACCTATTTGGTACTGCATTAACTTGTCATTTTGGTACCTCGATGCAGTGTGCTCAGCAGCCATGGGGGTCCTCTTTGTGTGGATTCCATGTGGCATTCCATATGTTAAGACTACTCGATGACATACCTGACATCAAGAAGGCTGCTGTAAGTAGATAATAATGCTCAACCTTGTCTCTGCTCATATTATCCATCTGATTTTAGAAACTGATTTCTACTTGTATTCTCATAAATGATTGTATTTTGCAGGATTTCAAATCTGCTGTAGATGTTTCCACAGAAGATCTAAAGCGTGTCCGGGAGATGCTATGCGAGTACATTCTTAAGGAGACCATCGACCAAAAGGGCAACTTCTACAATGGTGCACCATGAGTTCATTGTAGCTAGAAACTTGAAACTCATTCAGTCTTCTTTAGTCAGTGTTGTTGCCTGAGAAACCTGCTTGGCTTGCTTGGTTGGGGTCAGACGCTGCCTGGTTCAGGCAGTTTTCTCATGAGTCCATCCAAACAAGCCCTGATGAGAGTAACTTGAAACTTGATGTGATCCTAGCTTGTCTATAAATGTGATCTTGCTTGTCTATAAATGTGATCTTGCTTGCCTATATGTGTGATGTGAGAATGTGTTTGTGATGTCTCCTTGCTATGGTGGCTGCCATAGCCTGGCTGGTTCCATGATGGCAGGATGCAGCCCCTGATGGCTGCCAAATCCTGGCTGGTTCTAGGATGCAGCCGGCAAGCAGGCAGGTTACTGTAGGGGTGGCCTACGTATCTGTAACGGACGTTAATTAAAGCTCGTTACAAACACTGATCAGTGAGTAACGGGCTTCATTCGGAAAGCCCGTTACAAACATGCCAACAATGTAACGGGCAATGTAAAAGCCCGTTACCAGTCCTGACCGGTGGGCCCCATGACCTGACCTATTCATCGAGATATAGGAGACGCAGGTTGAAAGCACGCGTCTCCTTTAATCGAGAGAAAGCAGACGCTCGTGGAAACATATGCGTCTCATTTCGTCGAGACAGAGGAGACGCAGGTTCACGGCACGCGTCTCTGATGTTGATTTCACAGTAACGGGCTCTGTTTTCATGTCCGTTACCAAAGTTCCTTGTGGGCCCAGACAAACAGCCATTTCACATGACCGGTGACTAGTTGTGGTAACGGTCGTTGTTTGATGCCCGTTACGAATCCTAGATGTGCTGAGACGCACGTGAAATAGACGCGTCTCATTTCATCAAGATAGAGGAGACGCATGTACACAGTAGGCGTCTCCGATATTGAGCTAATGTAACGGGCTCTGTTTTGGTGCCCGTTACCAAAGTTCCCTGTGGGCCTAGAGAAACAGCCATTTCATGTGACCGGTGGCTAGTTGTGGTAACAGTCGTTGTTTGATGCCCGTTACGAATATGTGTTATCAGTAATGGGCATCTGCCCGTTACCTTTCTTGGCTCATTTGTAACACTTGATCGGTAACGGGCGCTTTGCCCGTTACGAAAGGCAATCTATGCCCGTTACCAAAGTGAGTTTTTCACGTAGTGGAGGCATGTTTTCATCCGGTGCAAGCTCCAACTCTAGTGCCCGTTCCACCACCGTTGAAAATTCTAATGCATCACCAAATGTGGAGAAATCTGCTAGGCCAACATCATCCAAGACCAATACTCCAGTGGGTTCCACCTCTAGAAGTAGTGGGATTCAATGTTTTAAGTGCTTGGGCCGAGGCCATGTGATAAAGGATTGTCCTAACAATTGAGTTGTGATTGTCACAGAGGGTGGGGAGTATGATTCAGCTAGTGAGGATGAGTATGAACCTCCTGCTGAAAATAACAAGTTTGATGATGCATAAGAAACTGAAGACGGTGACTACAAAAACTATCCTTTTGAGGTCGGTAACACCATTGTAGTCACCAAAGCATTGAGTGTTCAGCTCAAAGAGGAAGAGAGACTACAGAGGTGCAACTTATTTCAGACCCAAGCTAATGTAAACAACAAGTTGATCAAGTTAATCATTGATGGTGGTAGCTACGACAACCTTGCTAGCAAACAAATGTGTGAGAAATTGGGGCTGACCATGATAAAGCACCCTCATCCTTATCATGTTCAATGGTTTAGTGATTGTGGAGATGTAAAAGTGCAGTATATGGTGAAGGTTACCTTCAGCATACATGATTACACTAACACTATTGAATGTGATGTTGTTCCCATGACAGTGTGTCACTTGCTCTTGGGGAGGCCGTGGCAATTTGATCGAAATGCTATGCATGAAGGCCATGATAATACATATGCTTTCAAATGGCAAGGGAAGGGAGTTAAGTTGCTGCCCATGACTCCCCCTCAGATCATAGCAGCAAACATGCAAAAGAAAGCGAGAGAGAGTGAGGAAGAAAAGAAAAACTCTACTGATGTCCACAAATCGGTGAGTGAGTGCCACAAGCCCAACTTGAGTGGTAAAACTAGAAAGCATGAGGGAAAAGGGAGGGTTATGAAAGCCACAAAATCAGAGATGAAAGAAATGAGAGACAACCCCCATATGCTGCATTTTGTGCTATTGTACAAGGATGCAATTCTTTCTACTAACAACATGACCCCTCTCCCTAGTGTTGTTTGTAATGTGTTGCAGGCTTTCGATGATGTTTTCCCGGAGGAGATACCTGCTGGCCTACCTCCACTTCGTGGGATTGAACATCAAATTGACCTCATTCCGAAAGCTTCACTCCCAAACCGGCCACCATACCGCACCAACCTGGAAGAGACTAAGGAAATTCAGTGACAAGTGCAAGAACTACCTGACAAAGGGTATGTGCGTGAAAGCCTTAGTTCTTGTGTTGTCCCTGTTATTCTTGTTCCAAAGAAAGATGGTACTTGGAGAATGTGTGTTGATTGTAGAGCAATTAACAGCATCACTATTTGTATCGTCATCCCATCCCTAGGCTTGATGACATGCTTGATGAACGTAGTGGTGCTGTTATTTTCTCTAAAATTGACTTACGTAGTGGATACCATCATATTAGAATGAAGGAAGGAGATGAATGGGAAATAGCCTTTAAAACAAAATTTGGTTTGTATGAGTGGTTGGTGATGCCCTTTGGTTTAATTAATGCACCTAGCACTTTCATGCGCTTGATGAATCATGTTTTGAGGGCATTCATTGGAAAATTTGTGGTAGTTTATTTTGATGACATTTTGATATACAGCCGTACCATGGAAGAACATGTTGAACATATCAACATGGTTTTGGAGGTGCTTAGAAATGAGAATTTGTATGCTAACATGGAAAAGTGCACCTTTTGCACCGACAAGGTTGTTTTCTTGGGCTTTGTTGTTTCTGGACAGGTAGTAGAGGTGGATGAATCCAAGGTTGAGGCTATCAAGAATTGGCCTACCCCTATCAGTGTGAGCCAAGTGAGAAGCTTCCATGGTCTTGCTGGTTTCTATCGACACTTTGTGAAGAATTTCAGCACCATTGCAGCCCCATTGAATGAATTAACAAAGAAGGGTGTTGAATTTGTGTGGGTAAGTCACAAGAGAATGCTTTTCAAGAGCTAAAGAATTGTTTAACTTCAGCCCCATTGCTTGCTTTGCCTGATTTTAATAAATCCTTTGAGATAGACTGTGATGCTAGTGGGATAGGCATAGGAGGTGTTTTGATGCAAGAAAGAAAACCTATAGCCTACTTTAGTGAGAAACTTGGTGGAGCTCAACTGAATATCCTGTTTATAATAAGGAGTTGTATGCCCTAGTTCGTGTTCTTGAAACTTGGCAACATTACCTTTGGCCTAAAGAATTCATCATTCACTCTGACCATGAAGCTCTAAAATATTTGAAAGGCCAAGCAAAACTGAACCGTAGGCATGCCAAGTGGGTTGAGTTCATTGAGTCTTTTCCTTACATTGTCAAGTACAAGAAAGGGAAAGAAAATGTTGTTGCTGATGCCTTGTCTAGAAAGAGTGTTTTGCTAAATCAACTAGAAGTCAAAGTCACAGGATTAGAGAACATGAAAGATTTATATGTTGTTGATCCTATTTTTGCAGAACCATATTTAAAATGCCGAGAAGGAAAAGGATGGGACAAGTACCATTTGCATGATGGTTTCTTGTTTCGTGCTAACAAATTGTGTGTTCCAGATTCGTCCATTCGTTTGCTTTTATTGCAGGAATCACACATGGGAGGATTGATGGGTCACTTTGGGAGAGAAAAGACATATTTGTTGTTGAGTGATCACTTCTATTGGCCTAAGATGAGGCATGATGTGGAGAGGTTGGTGCAGCGATGTGCCACATACCACAAGGCGAAGTCAAAACTGAACCCCCACGGTTTGTACACCCCACTTCCTATCTCAAATGCTCCTTAGAAGACATTAGCATGGATTTTGTTTTGAGATTACCAAGAACTAAGAAGGGGAGGGATTCAGTTTTTGTTGTTGTTGATAGGTTCTCTAAAATGGCACATTTTATTCCCTGTCATAACAGTGACGATTCGTCGCATATAGCTGACTTGTTTTTCAGGGAAGTTGTGAGGTTGCATGGAGTGCCAAAGACCATTGTTTCAGATCATGATGTGAAGTTCATGAGCTATTTTTTGGAAGACTTTGTGGGCCAAGCTTGGAACCAAGTTGTTGTTCTCAACTACTTGTCACCCACAAACTGACGGACAAACAGAGGTGGTGAATTGCACACTCTCCATGCTGCTACGAACAATGATAAAGAATAACCTGAAAGAGTGGGAAGATCTCTTGCCACATGTTGAATTTGCATATAATAGGGCGGTCCACTCAACAACACAAATGTGTCCATTTGAGGTTGTGTATGGTTTTAACCCGATGTCACATCAGATTATGTCCAGCGTGGCAAAGCTGCAGGAACAAAGTTATAACGCTTTGTATTGACGATTTTGCATGCGTCATTAAACTCATGACGTCGCGAAATAAGGTCTTGTCATTAATCATGGTTTATCACGCTTGATGAATGACAAAAGATTTTCGTAACAACCGGCGTCATTAATCGCGGTTCATGACGAGAAACGACCTTTTTTTGCATCACTAGTTGGCATATTTCTTGTAGTGATGGCCAAAATGAGCACAAACAACATGCAACCCACAAACTTCATGCTAGGTCACAAGTTCTCATCACAAGATCATCGTAAACACCTACAAGCTATCTCATGTCATATCAAAGCCACCGAGCCATGTGTCTACTTCTAAACATGAGACTTCTCAATGGTAGACATCATGCAACGGTTTAGCACCCAAGATATGGAATTTAAAGCACATGTGACATGGAAGCATATTTTTCAAGCATAGGCAATTCAAGATACCAATTTCATGATTTAAAATTAAGCATGGTATATGAAGTGCCTTTACGGCAAAAAGAAGCTTAGCTCCTCCACAAGGTAACATGTAGGCTAAACATTCATGATGACAAACAAGTCTTTGACCCCAAATGAAAAGAGCATGATTCCCAACCATAAATTAAGCAAGATATAGCCATTTGAGCACACAAAGAGCACGAAAGGTATTCTACTCACAAGAGAGGTTCAACTAAGCTTTTTTTTTACAAAAACTAGCCATTTCACATGCATATACATCCCAAAGCTACCAAGAGCACAGCCATACATCACAAGAGCTCACATGCATGATCATAAGCTCACATCCAACATATCGCAGTGATCAAAGTATATGAGAGAAGCACATCCTCTAAGGCATATGATACAAATGCAGTCTATGATACAAAGATGCTAAACATGATATGTTACAAGAATGAAAATACAAGATGCATATGTACATGAGATCCCCAACCCAAACTCAAAAAGGAAAACCCACACCAAGCTCACCCCGCAAACGTGAAAAGGTAGCTTGGTCCAAGGGTTTTGTCAGAATATCTGGAAGCTGTTTCTGGGTTGGCACATGAATCAAGTCTATGTTCCCTTCTCCACATTGTCTCTCAAAAAGTGGTATCTCACCTCTATATGTTTGGTTCTGGAGTGTAGCACTAGATTTTTGGCAACACTAATGGCACTCGTGCTATCACACATGAGAGGAACATGGGTGCCCTCCTCACCAAAGTCACTCAAAGTATAGGTGATCCAAAGCAGTCGAGAACAGCAACTAGCAGCAGCTACATACTTGGCCTCTGTGGTAGACTGAACTACACTTGACTGTTTGCGAGATGACCATGAAACCAATGAGGAACCCAAAAACTGACAAGTATCCAAAGTTGATTTCCTATCGACACAACAACCCGCAAAGTCGGCATCCGAAAAACTAAGAAGTGAGAGAGAAGAGGACGCCGAGTACCAAAGCCTAAGCTCAGGAGTATATCGAAGATACCTGAAGATCTGCTTGATGGCCTGCCAATGCGAAGTCCTCGGCGACACTTGAAAATGAGTGCACAGACACACAGAGAATTGTATGTCCAGCCTCGTCGCCGTCAGGTACAGGAGGGAGCCGATCATGCTCCAGTACTCCTTCTGGTCCACGGGCTCTCCGTCCTCGTCCGCGTCCAGCGCTGTAGTCATACTCATCGGTGTTGACAGGGGCTTGGAATCATCCATCTTGAACTTTTTGAGGATATCCTTCGTGTACTTGGCTTGATGTACAAATGTACCCTCCTTGGCCTGCTTGATCTGAAGCCCGAAAAAGAACTGCAATTCCCCAATCATAGACATCTCGAATTCTTTGCTCATGTCCTCTGCAAACCTCACAATCAAAGAGTGAGATAAGCCGCCAAAGACAACATCATCCACATACACGTGAACAATTCGGATATCATCGCCTTGCCTGAGGAGAAATAGAGTTTTATCTACTTTGCCCATCTCAAACCCCTTGCTGAACAAGAACCCCCTCAACCTGCCATACCATGCCCGGGGAGCTTGTTTCGGCACATACAAAGCCTTCCTCAACCTATACACTCGGTGCGGGAACTCAACACTCTCAAAGACCGGTGGTTGCCTCACATAAACTTCTTCCTCCAAAAACCCATTCAAGAAGGCACTTTTCACATCCATTCGGTACAATTTGAACCTTTTAGCCACAAAAAAGGCTAAAAGGATCCTAATTGCCTCCAAATGGGCTACAAAAGCAAATGTCTCCTCATAGTCTATCCCCTCTTTCTGGCTATAACCCTGAGCAACCAACCACGACTTATTTCTCACCACTTCACCATTCTCTCCCTCTTTGTTCTTCCACACCCATTTTGTCCCGATAGGTTTACAATGTGGTGGTGGCTCCACTAACTCCCAAACTTGGTTTCTCTCAAAATTCTATAACTCCTCATGCATTGCATTCACCCAATTAGGATCAAAGAGTGCATGTCCAATGTCTTTGGGCTCAAAAGTAGCAACAAAAGCTGAATGAGCAAACTGAGAGATTCTTTGGGACCTTGATCGTGTGGTTCGTTCATTGATGTCACCGATGATTCTTGAGGGAGGATGATCAACCTGAACGCGCCTCGGTGCCTCTCGCCTGGAGACGACCTCCCCCTCAACAGCAGCTTCCACTTGATCTTGCTGGATCGTAGTTGGTGCAGGGGATGGACCATCCTGAACCATAGTCGAAGTAGTGGAAGTAGAGGGTACATGTGTGGTTGGAGCTTCACCACCATCAGCATCCACTTCTCCAGCATCATCCTCACTACAAGAAAATCGTTGATTAGTGACGCAACCATATTTTGACGTTATTGATTTATGACGTTCTTGGCTGATCTCGTCATAACAAATTTAGTGACACAAAATTTTTTTGTCATAACGGTTGGTACTGTAGCCGAGCGTTCCCTATTCCATGCTTGTTTTGTGATGCCATAAGCTCCACAATAGCGTCATAAACCAACTTTGGTCCCACATGTAAGCATTATTTTGAAAATAGAGTGTTCGAAGTCGTCATAAAATTCAGTTGGGTCCCACATGTAAGCATTTTTTCTAAAATAGAGTGTTCCAAGTCATCATAAAATTTTCTAGGGTCCCACATGTAAGCATTTTCGCCAGGTCAGTGGCGTCATAAACCAACTTTGGTCCCACATGTAAGCATTATTTTAAAATAGAGTGTTCCAAGTCGTCATAAAATTCAGTTGGGTCCCACATGTAAGCATTTTTTCGAAAATAGTGTGTTCCAAGTCATCATAAATAGTTCCAGGGTCCCACGTGTAAGTATTTTTGCCAGATCAGTGGAGGCTAGGTCACGAAATGTTGCAAAAATAATATGCCACGACATGGGTTCGAACCAGGGATCTGAAGGAACAAGGTTGTGTTGTTTACCATTGCACCACTTCTTGGTTGTGCGAGTTTTATGGGAAACTCAGCTAATAGTTCATGCAAATTATTTACTCTGACCAGGTCCCACATGTACGTTTCAGTTGAGTCTATAATTACGTATCAAATCGCTGGCGAGACACTTCACTCAGACTTTGCAAAGACTTTTGACTTCCGCTACGCAGATCTGCAATAGTTCGTGATAGGAATGGCGGATCCTAAAGGTGAGGGGAACATGGTTGCGCCACCACATCCCAGCAACAAGAGGATGAGACAGCATGACAAGGTTGGTCCTCTGGTTTGAGCCGCTATATTTTCCCCTATCTTACTAGGGTTGGGGATATCTAGATTTGGGGATCTGGAGGATTGATGAGCATATATGTTAGATTAAGATTTCATTATCGTACCTTTAGATTTGCACTTCGATAGGTGTTAGAAGTTGATAGGATATAGACAATTCATGTTAGATTTAGTTAGTTTTCAATTTGCATCGTCTTACAGTAGGTTTTGTATTTTAGTAGCTTCTGGATGTGCTTCAAGCCACTCGTTTTATGGATTTTTGTCGAGGTGCACAATTGATAGGATTGATAGGTCCATCATTTTATGAATTGGTAGATTGAAGATACTATTTTGGAGCTGCAGACCGTTCAAGGGACATCTGGATTCTGGCACGATTGTTAGCGTTTGCACAATTCATATGTGTTAGATTCAGTTAGTTTCCAATTTGCATTGTTTGATGGATCGATAGGTTCAGTTAGGACAACCATGCCCTTGCTGAGTTTATGTAGGTAGCAAACAACTAGGTTTTGTGGCGTGTGGTGGTTGTTTTACTATACTCATACAATTGGGTTCAAGGGATTTAGGTTTTTTTATAGACTGAGATGAGTTTATTTTTCAGATCGAGATGAGTTTTCTACAAGGATGAGTTTATTTCTACAAGAACGTCTTAATGTTATTTTAGAAGATCTAGATGTCTCGCTGTGAGACATGGGTACCCCTGGGTCCCCACCGACTAGGCTCACAGCCGTCCCCGATAAGTGGGTCTGACCTACTAGAAGACCCGCCGACCTGATAGTGGGCCCAACCGACCTGGTTGGTGGCCCACACGACCTCCTGAAGACCTTTCAGAAGATTCCCCAGACGACCTTATCCGATCCGATCAAGTAACTTGGCGTGTAAGACAAGGCAGAAGACGTCGGTTGCGCCTCCAGACAGTCCGAAGATCACGGGATTATGTTGTAACTTTCCTTAGATTGGTTTCCCTGTTGTAACCGACCAGGACTCAGGGCCCACCGACCTTGTCCGTCAGCCAATATAAGGCGGACAAGGCCGGACTCCTGAGGCCAGGTCATCTCAAGTCGCAATCCACCCAAAGCAATACAATCAAGAATTAGACGTAGGGTTTTACTGTCCGGAGGCCTGAACCAGTATAAACCCGCCGTGTCCTTTGTGTTCCGTGTGCTCGTGCGCATCCTTCGAGTTCTTAGCCCTAGATTTCACCCCACCGAACAAATAAACCACCAGGGTTGACACCCTTGTGCGCTGTCCAGATCTAAACATCTTACAGTTGGCGCGCCAGGTAGGGGGAAATTCAGGGTTCTTCGTGCAACTCGATGGCTCCACCAAATGGCATCATCTTCGCTGAGAGCATGGCGGACTTCCTCGCCAATCCTGTCGACATCTGCTTCAGCTCAATGCCGGCGGAATCCACCGCTCCAGCCGCCTGCCTCGTCATCAAGAGCACTGCGGTCACCTCCAACCAGCAAGTCGAATCCGATCTGCTAGCGGAAACCCACCCACCCACTCCTCACGACCTGATCGCGGGGCTCGATTGCGTCGAGAACATGCTCTCCGATACGATCAAGGTCTGTGAGCGCGTCAAGTGCCCTCGCAGGACTACTCTACCTTCACCCCGCACGCCTCTTGGCCTGCGGAACGCAGCTCATGCGGTGTCTTGCCACATGAAGAAGATCCAGATCGAATTCGGGTCCAACCCCCCATCTTGTGGAAACCGCAGAGGTCATCTCGACGATCCCTACCCTGTCCACGAGGACTCCAAACACACGGTTCGCTAGTGCCGTGTGCTAAAGAAGCTTCGCTGACCTCTAATCATGACTCAGGGTCGCCAGATCAACCATGCACCGTCCCCAGACTGTGGCAAGTTCCAGATTGCTCGTACGACCATCTCCACCAACAACCCAGACGACATGTTCGAAATCTCGGATCGAGAGGTCCTCGCGGTCTCCGACGACGTACCTCCTCAAGTCGGAGAGACAGATGAGTAGCGCCAACAGCAAGAGAATGCTAATGCTGCGTGAGCTGTGCGCCGTCAGCAAGAGGCAGATGTAGCTGCAACAGCTGCCCAACAACAGGCCCCGGGCTAGCTCGCGGGCAACGTCGTACCTGGTGCCGGTGGCCAACCCACAGGCAACGTTGCCGACGGGGGACCTCACCCCGCGGCCCCAGCTACTCCCCAGCAGTAGCAAAACAAGACGAGCCTCGTCGACACCACCTACGTGATAGAGACCTCCTGAGGGACTTTGAGCAGGATGGCCACGAAGTCTGCAACTCTCCTCAAGCTAATCTAGGCGCGGCCCTTGCCGAGATGGGACAACTTGGAGACACTCCTGCGACTCGATGTCTACAAGCTCACATCCGCGTCGCCACCGCCTAGGTCGAGGAAAGTGGTCAAGGATATAGCAGATCGGCCTCGAGTTCCTACTCCAGGAGCAGGTCGGAGCGACCCCGCCGTCGTCACCACAACGACAACGCTCCTCTTCCACTCGTGGCTGAAGAAGTAGGTGGTAAGAACGAAGCTGTGCAGCCGCCCAACACCGCTGCCAACACAGCGGTCAATCCTGCGGGTAACGCTGCCAACGGCGCTGGTAATGCCGCCGGTAATGCCACCAATAACGTCGCTAACACCGCTGGCGCCCAGCAGCAGAACGCCGCCGGCAACGCAGGACAAAACGCTGGAGTTCAGCCTTCACCAGCACAAGCTATGCGCGTCCTCCGGAGCAACCAGCGTCAGCCCATACGAGATGAAGCGGAGATCGAGCGTCGTGCTAACTACGACCGCGACAATGGGGCCCCTGACCCCCTCGACGCCAATGACCCCATCCAAGCAGCAGAGCTCCGCGAGATGCATGATCGCGAGCTTCTACGCCAGGCCCAGTACGACCAAGACAACGGTGCTCCCGACGACCTCTACGTCATCCCTGTGGCCCATGCTCCAGGATCTAGTTCTGGAGCAATTAATAACTTTCTGGCATTCTCGCGACGTCTCAGGATGATCAGATACCCGAAAGATTTCAAGCCAGCCATCGAAAAATATGACGGTCGCTCTGACCCGAGTATTTGGCTCAAGATGTACTGCATCGCTGCCCGAGCGTCAGGAGGAAACGAAGACCACAAGGCAGGTTACTTTCCTCTCGTGATGGGCCAAGTGCCACTCCTGTGGCTTGACAATCTCCCTGCGGAGTGCATCACTTCGTGGTGCGACCCTATCACGGCTCTTCACGACCAATTATCAAGCAACCTACAACCGCCCCGGCAACACACACCACCTCGCCAAAGTGCGGATGAGGAAAGATGAAACTCTCCGAGAGTACACCAACCGCTTCTTTGAGAACCGCAACACCCTCGCTGGTGTCAAGGATGAAGACGTCATAGCCTACTACAAGAAGGGGTTAACCAACCTCAAGCTCTTCGAGAAGATCCATGAAGCCTGCACTGACTCTATTGCCAACCTCATGGCTTACGTCGACAAGCTCGTCGATACCCAAGACGCAGTGGTACACGATTTTAAAGGAGAGGACCACATAGACACAGATGGTGGCGGCAGGTCGCGCAAGCGATCTGGTGAGGTCTACGCAACCGATCCACCAAGACCCTCCACCTTCCTTGAAGGTGACTTCAACTGTACACTGGACGACCAGTGTCAATTTCATCGCGATGCCAAGCACACCATGAGGGGATGTGAGCAACTGAATCGCACCATAGGCGTACCTCCGGAGCCAAAGAAGACCAAGAGCGGCAACAACGACGACCAGAACAACGGCCGCCGCTACGACAACCGCAACCGTCGACCTGATCGACGTGACTACCATGACCGGCGACCTTACCGTCGCAACGATGACAAGGATCACCACTATTATCACCGTGATTACTACCGTGATGATCGACGTGATGATCGCCGTGACGACTACCACCGCAACGACCGCCGCGATGACTGCCGCGATGACTGGCGTGACGATCGCCGTGATGAGCGACCTGACTATCGTCACTATGACGACCACAACAATGATGGCAACCGTCGAAAGGAGCCTTCTCCACCTCCACCTAAACCAGGCAACCCCAATGGCGTATTCTAGAACGCCAACCAGCAGATCAACTTCATCGTCGGTGGTCGCCAAGCAGCCAAGAGCAACAGACAGTAGCGATCGAATGCAAGGGAGATCGGCCAAGTCAACACCGAAACCCCACAACCTCTACGGTGGTCGGAGTTTCCCATTACTTTCTTCAGGAAAGACCACTGGGTGCACATACCTGACCTCGAGACCTACCCACTGGTCGTCAACCCCATAGTGGACGATGCCTTCCTGCTTAGGACCCTCATCGATGGGGGCAGTAGCTTAAACATCATCTTCACCGAAACGCTGAAGAAGATGGACTTCGACTTCTCCAAGATGACTGCTTGCGACGAACCCTTCTACGGGGTCATGCTCGATAAGGCTGCATGCCCAATAGGTCGTGTATGCCTGCCGATCACGTTCGGCAAAGAGGACAACTTCCGCGCGGAGTACTTGACGTTCGAGGTCGCGGACTTCCGCTCCTCCTACCACGCCATCCTTGGTCGACCTATGTTGGCCAAGTTTATGGCCATCCCACATCACACCTACCTCGTCATGAAGATGCCAGCGCCAAACAGGATCCTTTCTGTCTATGACGACATCCTCGTCTCCTACAAATGCGAGAGCGACACCGTCGACCTCGCCAAGGTATCTGCGTGCAAGGCCGCAGCTACGGTCATGGTCGCTCAGGCCGCCAAGATCGACCAAACTACTCTGGAGGTATCGGAACAGAAGCGCACAGTCACTGCCTTGGACGCAAGTTCCGCGGTGAAGAAAGTTTGCCTCGGCCTGCCCGACACAACCAAGGAAGTCACCATCGGGGCCAACCTCGACCCCAAATAGGAAGTCGTGCTCACCAGTTTCCTCCGGGACAACACCGACATCTTCGCATGGAGCCCATCCAACATGCCCGGTGTCCCCAGGGAGCTGGCTGAGCACGCCCTTGAAGTAAGTAAGACAACAAGACCTATCAAGCAAAAGCTCCGGCGATTTGCGAAAGATAGAAAGCAGGCCATAGAAGTAGAAGTCTGTAAGCTCTTAGCTGCAGGATTCATCCGAGAATGTAAAAACCCGGTTTGGCTCGCAAACCCGGTCATTGTACCCAAGAAAACTAGAAGATTAAGGATGTGTATCGACTACACCGATCTCAACAAGCACTGCCCGAAAGATCCCTTCCCTCTTCCTCGCATCGACCAGGCCGTGGACTCCACGGCTGGTAGCGTCCTTCTATGCTTCCTCGATTGCTACTCAGGGTATCACCAGATAGCCCTGAATCCCGACGATCAAGACAAGACGGCGTTCATAACGCCCAACAGAATCTACTGCTATAAGGTCATGACCTTTGGCCTGAAAAACGCTGGAGCTACTTACCAGAAGGCGATACAGAAGTGCCTGAAGTCTCAGATCGGGAAGAACGTGGAAGCCTATGTCGATGACGTGGTGGTCAAGACCACCAAAGGGAATCAGGTCATCAACAACTTCGCCGAAACTTTCGCCAATCTACGCACTTATCAGTGGAAGCTCACCCCGAGCAAGTGCGTCTTCGGTGTCCCCTCTAGGTTGCTCCTGGGCTTCATGGTGGGGCACCGAGGCATCGAAGCAAATCCTACCAAGATTGACGTAATTCGCAACATGGCCAGACCATCTTGCAAGAAAGACGTCATGAAATTAACTGGAATGATGGCGGCTCTAGGTCGTTTCATCAGCAAGCTCGGCGAAAATGGCCTGCCTTTCTTCAAGCTATTGAAGAAGGCAGATAAGTTCGTGTGGGATGAAGACGCACAGAAGGCTTTCGAGGCTCTCAAGGAGTCCTTGACCACACCTCCAATCATGACACCTCCGATCTCGAAGGAGACACTCCTATACATCTCCGCCACCACTAATGTGATGAGCACGGTCCTCGTCGCCGAATGAGAGAAGAAGTGCAAGCCTATCCTGTTCAGCGACCTGTGTACTACGTGAGCGAGGTCCTGGCCGACACCAACACACATTATTCACAGCCTCAGAAGTTGCTCTATGCACTCTTGATCATGTCGAGAAAGCTACGACACTATTTCCAAGCTCACAAGATCAAGGTTCCCTCATCCTTCCCGCTAGGGGAGATCATTTGCAACCACGATGCTAATGGCCGCATCGTCAAGTGGTCAGTTGAGTTGGGCGAGTTCGACATCGAATTCTGCCCCAGGCAAGCGATCAAGTCACAAATCCTAGCTGATTTTGTATCAGAGTCGACAGAAATCCAGATGCCCCCTCCCAAGGAGCGGCCTGAACACTGGATCATGTACTTCGACGGTGACCTTAACCTCGAGGGTGCCGGAGTAGGCATGTTATTCATCTCTCCTAAGGGAGAGCAGCTCAAATACATCCTACAGATACACTACAAGGCCTCCAACAATGGAGCAGAGTACGAAGCTCTAATCCATGGGCTCCGAATCGCAGTGTCCCTTGGCATCAATTGACTACTGACGTATGGCGATTCCAAGGTCGTCATCGAGCAAGTCAACAAGGAGTGGGATTGTGTGAAAGACATAATGGACACTTACTGCGCTGAGATCGGTAAGCTCGAAGGCCACTTCGAGGGGATCGAGTTTCAGCATGTGCCACGCAACAATAACGTGGCCGCTGACGTTTTATCTAAACTAGGTTCTAAGAGAGCTCTAGTCCCGGCGGGTGTGTTCGTCCAAGACATATGCAAGCCGTCGATCAAGCTGTTGGATCCGGACAACCTGGACCAAAATCAGCCCGACCAATATCCAGCACCTCCTGTGACGTGTTGATGACAGAAAAAGAGGACGATTTGTGCGAGCCTTTCCTAGCCTTCCTACTCGACCAACGAGCTCCAGAAGACAAAGCAAAATGGGAACGCATCAAGCGGTGTAGTGCTAACTACGTCATGATTGGCAATGACCTCTAAAGAAAAGCCACCTCTACTGGCGTCTTGATGAAGTGTATCTTGCGATCAGAAGGTCTTCAGCTCCTGGCTGAGATCCATGGCGGGGAATGTGGCTGCCACGCAGTGTCTGCCAATCTGGTCGGCAAGGCCTACCGATCTGGCTTCTACTGGCCCACGGCCATGAATGATGCCAAAGACCTCGTAAAGACGTGCAAGGGATGCCAGTTCTTTACCAAACAGCAGCATGTGCCAGCCCAGATCCTGCGCACAATTCCCCCATCTTGGCCCTTTGCCATGTGGGTCCTTGACTCTATAAGACCATTCAGAACTGCCCCTAGCGGCTACAAGCACATCCTTGTGGTTGTCGACAAATTCACCAAGTGGATTGAAGTCCGGCCTGTTCCCAAGGTCACGTCGGAAGAAGCGGCGAAATTCATCCAAGAGATAACGCATCGCTTCGGTATGCCCAACAGAATCATCACCGACCTCGGGTTGTCCTTCACAGGATCTGCCTACTGGGATTTTTGCCAGGACTGAGAGCATGTGAGGTTCGAGGACCGGTGGTAGGTCGCTTCCTGGTGTGATGAGTAATTAACAACGTGGTGTGGACTCATTCTTGGCTAAGTATTGTAGGTGCAGGTTGCGGCTTGACTAGTGTTGGTGCAGGTGAAGAACAAGCGTGAAAGGTCATTGCTGGTGAGGCCTCCAGGTGTGGAGAAGACAAGTAGGCTTGGTTCGAGGGACCCGATGGCCAGCTGAGCCAAGTGCGGGCCCCATGGTGGCAAGAACGGCAAGATGAAGTCATGTACGGTTTCTTGGTTGAGCCTCAAAACCAAGGTCGAGCTGAGACTACGTGGGAGCTGAGTCACGAGTGGTGATTGGCGGAGGCTACACCGAGTTCGCGGGGTTTCTGGTGGTTCACTAGAAAACCACTGGGTTCCTTGGTTGATCCACAAAACCAAGACCGAAGACCGAAGACGGAGGTGCAGCAGCATCGGACCGGTCTGACCGGTGGGTCTGACCGGTCTGACCGGTGAGGAGCACTGGTCTAACCGGTGTGCGACGATGCAATCCAGAGACTTCGAAGTGGAGGACACGCGTCGAGATCGCAAGGCTTGCGTCGAGGCTAAGCAAGTTTACGGTCGCTGGGCATCCGTCCGATGGTGCGAAGACAAAGATTCCCAAAGTGCCCCTCGGGGGTGTGTATCCTAGTATTAGGCCTTAGGGGTATTTTAGTCTTTCAGCTTTCCTCCATATAACCTGAGTGGTGAGAGGATGGCAGCCATCTCTTGGAACCCTATTTCATTTTGTTTTGCTTTTTTCCTCTTCCTTTTTCCTTTGGAATTTCTAGGACTAGCTTGAGAGCTTCATGGTGAGATCTTGTGAGAGGGAAGGATGATCGGGCGGCAAGCTAGACCTTGTATGAACCTCCTTGGTATGTATAGATGATTCGGCGTGGTTCCTCAAGGCTTGGATGTGTCTTTCCCGTTTCTCCTTTTTGGTGATTTTCGGAGCCCTTTCTTGGCAAATTTCTTGTGGCGGTTTCGAGGCCTTTCTCTTTGGGATTTGGTGGGGGATGTATGCTTGAACCCTTCATGGTTCTTTTCCCTTTGATTCCCCTCCAAATCTGTGAGCAAAGGGGCTCGATTTTGAGGTTTTCTTGGCCCTAGGGTTAGAGGAGTTCTTGGTGGGATTTCTTCGATTCCTCTCAATTTAGTAAGTTTTGGTGGACCAAATCTTGGCTATGGAGTGCCCATGGGGTGTTCCTACTATCCCCAAAGTCTTGCCCAAATCCGTGGAGTGATTCGGGAGATCAGGAGTTGGATTTGGGGTAGTTGACCCGCGGGGGCTGTTCATCTTGAGCGTCCCAACCTGACCGGTCTGACCGATGCTACTCACCGGTCTGACCAGTGCAGAAGCTTTGTGGGTTTTGCCTCAGATGAACGTCTTGGTGAGTTCCCTATTGCCTCATGTTGCTGCTGTTTCGAGTTTGATCTGTTTTAGAGCTTGGTAGGTCTGTTTGGTGGATTTGGGATTTCCTGGCTTGGACCGGTCCGACCGGCGAGCTACACCGGCCTGACTGGTGTAGGGGTATTCTGTGAAAGTTCTCAGGTTTCACCAGGTTGCTCCAGCAGGGACCGGTCTGACCGGTGCTGCTCACCGGTCTGACCGGTGTACTTCAGTGGTGCTCGAGTTGCTTGTTCCACTGCGTTCTCGAGTAGGTGTAGGTGGTCATTGGTTCCTAGGATCAGTAGCACTCCAGTGGCTGCGTGGTCTTAGCCAACTTAGGTAGTTGAGTCGGAGACGTGTGTTGGAAGCTGTGTTCATCTTGTTGGAGCTCTAACCTCCTTCGAGAAGAATTTTTATCGGCTCCCATTCACTCCCCCCTCTCTGGTCGCCAGTTCTGGTCCTTCAAGTGGTATCAGAGCCGGTTACGGATCTTCGGTTTCTAACCAGTCTAAGATCCAAGGATGGCGTACCAGGAACGGGGTTGTGGTCCTCCACACTTCGATGGCAAAAACTACCAGATGTGGCAGAGACGGATGGCGGCGTTCCTCCGCGGTAAGGGTCAGATCCTTTGGGACGTCACGGTGAACACAGCTTATGCTCATCCGATGAACTTCCTTGCTCCGGGATCGAGGGACATGTTCGACGCCAACAACAAGGCGGTCGACTACTTGTTTCATGCTCTGTGTCAGTCCGAATTCGATCGGGTTCAGACAGAGGACTTAGCTTGTAGGATTTGGGAGCAGTTGAAGGATGCTCATGCTGGGAATGCTAAGGTTCAGGCTCGGATGTACGCGACTTACCGGAGAGAGTACGAGAACTTCACTCATCTCCCCGGTGAGTCCGTCGATGCCCTTTTCCAGCGGTTTATGGTTGTGGTGAACAACATGAGAGCCAATGTGGCCGTGCTCCCATACGATGATCATGATAGAGCCGTAAAGATCTTGCACTCATTGGATCGCACCGTATGGGACGGGAAGGTCGAGGCCATTCTTGAGTCCGAGAAGTACGACACCCTGACCATGAACGAGCTGTTTTCGAAGCTCAAGTCAGCTGAGTTGGACCGTGGTGTGACAGCCAAGATCGAGAGCCCGACTGACTCTCATAGTCTTGCTCTCGTCGGTGGCAAAGGAGCTAAGTCTAACGCTAACGCATCCTCCAGGATGTACTCTCTGTCCTCTTTGATGTCTTTGCCAGACGAGGAGTTCGACGTGCTTGGAGAGGACGAGCTGGCGTTGCTGACCAGGCGGTTCGAGAGGTTGCACGAGAACCGGGTCAACACAAGGAGGAATCCATGAACATGCTTTCAGTGCGGCAAGCCAGGACACTTCGTCACCGACTGTCCGGAGAAGATGGAGAACAAGGATGGCTACAAGGATGGCTACAAGCACCGGTCGAACAAGGATGGCAAGTACCGATCAAGGTGCGATCACAAGCACAAGAACAAGCACAAGGATGAGCGACAGTCGAGGAAGAAGGACGGCCGCGGTAGGAAGGCCCGAGCGATGGTCGGAGCGAGCGACGTCGACTCCAGCTCCGCCTACTCTTCCTCGAGCTCGAGTAGCAGTGAAGATGAAGGTGATCGGCGCAAGAACAAGAAGGCATCCAAGAACTTGAGCGGGATGAGCTGCTACGCAGGAGATGGCTTCTGCGGCATGGCTCGTAGCTCCGGCAGCAAGAAGAGTCACCAGAGCGACTTAGACTCCGACTCCGAGGATGAGGTACGTGACGAGCTTCCCTTCTTGCGTGAGGAGAACGAGCGTCTTGGCAAGTTGCTTGATAATCGTGATGACATGCTTAGAGAGGCAAAGAAGATGAGGATAGAGATTAGGGCCTCACTAGAAGATGCTAGGAACCTAGTAGCTGAGTTAGAAACCCAGAACCTTGATGCTAAGCTTGAGATAGATTCGCTTAAAGCTTCACCTGTGGTTTCTGATGAGGTTGATTGTTGTGATTGCTCTGCGTACCTAGCTGATCTTACTGCTCTTAAGGATAAGAATGCTTCTACTTGTGATGAACTAGATGTGCTTAGGGTTGAAGTGGCTGAGCTTAAGTCTAGACCTGCTTTGCTAGGTGCTTGCACTTCTTGCCCTATTTTGCATGGAAAGATTGATGAGATGCATGCTTATACTGTTTTGCTTGAGGCTAAGTTGAAAGAACCTGTTCCTACTTCTTGCTCTACTTGTGAAGTGCATGCTTTGAAAAATCTGGAACCTGCACATTATGTGGATCGCTTATAGGATGAGAATGATGAGTTGAGGAAAATGATGGGTTGGTTGTCGGGTCATGAACCACAGCTTAAGATGATGATAGAGACATACAAGCGCTATGATGGGCAAGCGCTTGGTTCGGAGAAAGTTGGAGAGTGTAGTGGTGAGGGAGGAGAGAAAATTGGAGATATCCCAGCTCCACCAAAAACCTTCCACAAAAATGCCTATGCTCCTAAGCCCAACCCACTGAGAAACAAACTTGATACAACCCCAGATCCTCCCATATTTCCTCGCTCAACAAATGATTTCCAAAAACCGGTGAAGTTTGTGAGCTCGAAGGAGAGTGAGATTGGAGAGGAAGGGTGAGAAGCCGAGTGGGGAGAAACCAAGTGAGCAGCCCCATCCCAAGCCTAAGCCTAAGCCCATACGCTTTCATTGTGACTATTGTGGGAGAGATGGTCACAAGGGTGAGTTTTGCTTCAAGAGGAAGCGTGAGGAGTGAATGGCTAAGGAGTGGGCTAACAAGGACAGGTACCGCCCTTCAGATGGTGTACCTGAGCCTCGTATGCAGATGCCAAGGGCCAAGGCGATTGTGAGGACGGTTCCGGCTTGGGGAGATCAAAAGGTGGCAGGTGGTGCTGCTGGCCGAGCTCTACCGGTCAGACCGGTGCACTCCACCGGTCAGACCGGTGCTGGTCTGGGCAGACAGCAGTTCGGTTTCCGTGCCTGTACGGATGCTCGGTTCGGTTCTGGTGGTTGGCATGGAGAGTTTGCAGGTGGTCAGTTTGCTAGACGTTCTCCACCTCGTGCTCAATACGAGGGTGGGAGGAGTCGTAGCTTTGAGATGGAGAGGAGGAAAGGTCCACGGTCTCCTTTTCGTGGTTTTCGTTCTCCTCCAGCTAGACAGGGGTGGTTCCCTAGTGGTGGTTCCCGTGGTGGTTTTCGTGGTGGTAGCTTTGATAGGCGTGATGATTTGGTTTATGCTAACCCCACTTTGGAGCAAATGGCTCGGCACTGGTTTTACTCTTTTGGTACTAACCCCAGTGCAGAGTCGTTTGTTCACTCACGTTCTCATTTTTGAGACTTGAGGAACGTTTGGTTGATTGACTCCGGTTGCTCGAGGCATATGACCGGAGACAAGGGGTGGTTCTTAAGTCTCGTCCCGGTGGTGTCCAAGACATACATCACCTTTGGGGACAATGGGCGAGGGCGTGTGCTTTCAGAAGGTGAGATTAAGGTAAGTGAGAAGGTCACTCTCAGGCGTGTTGCTCTTGTTCAATCGCTCAGATTCAATTTGCTTTCTGTTTCCCAGCTTTTGGATGAGGGTTTTGAAGTGTTGTTTCGGCCTGGTGGTTCTCGGATTTTGGATTCTCGAGGGGACCTAGTTTGCATGGTCGTTCACGAGGGTCAAGTGTTCCGAGCGGATTTCTCTCAGTCTTCTGACCTTTTGTCTCTTGGCCTGGTGGAGCGTTGTTTCTTGGTTGGTTCTTCGAGTGAGTTGTGGAAGTGGCATAGGAAGTTGGGTCACTTAAGCTTTGACCTTTTGTCTCACTTGAGTAAACTCAATTTGGTCCGAGGATTGCCAGGGCTGAGGTTTGAAAAAGAGTTGGTTTGTGCGCCGTGTCGGCATGCTAAGATGGTAGCTGCTTCTCATCCACCCCTCACCGATGTGATGACGGAGCGTCCATGCGAGCTACTCCATATGGACCATGCTGGCCCAGCTCACGTGCGATCTGTGGATGGGAAGTGGTACGTCCTGGTTGTGGTGGACGACTACTCTCGGTATGCGTGGGTTTTCTTTCTTGAGGAGATAGGGGAGACGTTTGGTTTTGTTCGAGATCTTGTCTTGAGGTTAAGAAACGAGAGGCACGGAGATGCCATACAAGCGATCTGCAGTGACAATGGCTCAGAATTTAAAAACTCTCACTTCGAAACCTTTTGCCATGACTTGGGTCTTGAACACCAGTTTTCGAGTCCGTATACACCTCCCCAGAATGGCGTGGTTGAAAGGAAAAATAGAACCTTGTGCGAGATGGCTCGGACGATGCTTGATGAGCATAGGACTCCGAGAAGGTTCTGGGCTGAGGTGATGAATACCGCGTGCTATGTGTCGAACAGGATTTACCTCAGGATTCACAAGAAGAAAACGTGCTATGAGTTGATGCACGGGCGCACACCCAAGGTGAGTCACTTCCATGTGTTTGGGTGCAAATGCTTTATCCTGAAGAATGGTAAGAAGTTGGACAATTTCGAGGCTAGGTCTGTCGATGGTATTTTCTTTGGTTACGCGTCTCATTCTAGAGCCTTTCGAGTGCGCAACCTTGAAACTAATCAAATCGTGGAGACTTGTGAGGTTACCTTCGACGAGACACAGCCACGTAGTTAGCTTGTTTTTGAGTGTGCAGGTGACGAGGAACTTGGCGAGGAGATTTTCCAGGGGGAGGAGCATGAACATGGAGATGACGAAGATGGCGGTGTGGTGCCCGCGGCTGAGCATGTACCTACTACTTCGACTATGGTGGTGAACGGCCCTTGGCCCACACCTACAACGACAAACCCAGATCAAGGTGAAGCTGCTGTTGAGGGGGAGGTAGCATCGAGGCGAGAACCTCCCCGGTGAGTTCAAGTGGATCACCCAGCTTCGAGAATCATCAGTGACATCAATGAACACACTACACGGTCGAGGGTTCGAAACAATTCTCACTTTGCTCATGCTGCTTTTGTTGCTACTTTTGAGCCCAAGGACATTGGACACGCGTTATCTGATCATAATTGGGTTAATTCGATGGATGAGGAGTTGGAGAACTTTGAGAGAAACCAAGTTTGGGAGTTGGTGGATCCTCCACCAGGGTGTAAGCCGATTGGGACAAAATGGGTGTGGAAAAATAAAGAGGGAGAGAAAGGAGAAGTGGTAAGAAACAAGTCGAGGTTGGTGGCGCAAGGGTATAGTCAGAAAGAGGGGATCGACTACGAGGAGACCTTTGCTCCCGTAGCCTGTTTGGAGGCGATTAGGATCCTTCTAGCCTTTTCCGTGGCTAAAGGGTTCAAGTTGTACCAAATGGATGTCAAGAGTGCTTTCCTAAACGGTGTTTTGGAGGAAGTAGTGTATGTGAGGCAACCACCAGGGTTTGAGAGTGAGAAGTACCCCCACCGGGTGTACAAGTTGAGGAAGGCGCTGTATGGGTTGAAGCAAGCGCCTAGAGCTTGGTATGGTAGGTTGAGGGGGTTCCTGTTTGAGAGAGGGTTTGAGATGGGGAAGGTCGATCAGACCTTGTTTCTCCTCAGGCAGGGCAAAGATATCCTGATTGTGCAGGTATACGTGGATGATATTGTCTTTGGTGGCTCGTCTAACTCTTTGGTTGCAAGGTTTGCAGAAGACATGAGCAGAGAATTTGAGATGAGCATGATGGGTGAGTTGCAGTTCTTCCTCGGCCTCCAGATCAAGCAATCAAAGGAAGGAACATTCATGCACCAAGGCAAGTACACCAAGGACATTGTGAGGAAGTTCAAGATGGTGGACTCCAAGGCCATGGCGACGCCTATGAGTACGACTACAGCTCTTGATGCGGATGAGGACGGTGAACAGGTGGACCAGAAGGAGTACTGAAGCATGATCGGGTCACTCCTTTACTTGACGGCGACGAGCTCAGACTTCCAATTCTCGGTATGTCTGTGCACTCGTTTTCAAGCGTCTCCGAGGACTTCACATCGGCAAGCAGTCAGGCGCATATTCAGGTATTTGTGACATACTCCCGACTTCAGCCTTTGGTACTCCGCGTCTTCTTCTTTGGCTCTTCATGGATTTTCAGACGCGGATTTTGCCGGGTGTCGGTTGGATAGGAAGTCCACTTCTGGGATTTGCCAGTTCTTGGGTTCTTCTTTGGTGTCTTGGTCTTCCCGCAAACAGTCGAGTGTTGCTCAATCCACTACCAAGGCAGAGTATGTGGCCGCAGCTAGTTGTTGCTCTCAGCTCCTTTGGATTACATATACCATGAGTGACTTTGGTGAGGAGTATACCCATGTCCCACTTCAATGTGACAGCACTAGTGGTATCATTTTCTGAGAGACAACGTTGAGAAAGGGAACATCGCTTTGATCCATGTACCCACACATGACCAGCTAGACGATATTTTCACCAAACCCCTAGATCAAGCAACTTTCACTCGTTTGCGGGGGGAGCTTGGTGTTTGTTTGATTTCTTGAGTTGGTGTGTGGGAGCTCCTTTGTAGCATATGTATAGCTTTCCTTTGTGCATTCTTGCATTTGCATTGCATTTGTATCATGATGTATAGTCATCCTTGAATGATAGGTTGCATGCATTTTGTATTATATGCATTGTGTAGGAAAAGCTTCTCTTATATACATAGTTCACCATGTTGTGCTATATATGATCTTGTGAGCTAGTTTGGTATGATATGGCTTAGTGTGGCTTAGCTCTTGATGATCTTGGTTTATATCCATGGTTGATAGCTATGTTTTTCAAAAATGTCATATGTACGCTCTCTTGTAAGTAAATGCCTTTATATGATCTTGACATGTTTTTGTGGCTTGGCTATGCTTAATTTGTGGTTGGATAGCTTATTTTGATCATATGGGGCCAAAGGCTCATTTGCCATCATGAATGTTTAGCCTCCATGCTTTATCCTATGGAGGGGCATAAGTTCCTTTTTGTCGCAAAGACATTTCATGTACCAATTATAAATCTGAAAATGAAATGTAAATTGCTTGGAAAATGTTCTCCCATGTCATATGTGCTTAATTTACTTGTTTTTGGGTGCTAAACCATTGCATGTTTTTTACCTATGAGAAGTCTCATACATAGAACTAAGCACATGGCTCGGTATGCTTTGACATGACATGAGGTGCTTGTGGGTGTTTATGATGGTCTTATGCTTAGAATGGTTGTCCTAGCATGAAGTTTGTGTGGCTTTGCCATTTTGACATGTCTTGTGCATGTTTAGGACTTTGCTCATGAGAGGGAAATTTTTCGCAAAAATAGTCATTTCTATCTTAGCTTCATCCAATGGTTGTGAAACTTGGTGATCTTGTAGTTTTTGTCCATACGAAGCTATAGAGTATCTAACTTGCTCATTTGGACATGTGAGCATCCTATGTTGAATTTTATCTATTTAAGAAGCTCTAGGTTGCATTTTTCACATTTTTTGCTTGATTCATGCATTGTCAACAAGGGGGAAAAGTTTGAGCATGTTTTGGCTTGCTGCATGCATTTAGAAGTTTCCAAGTGGTTTCGAGCTAGTTTTGAGCTCGGGCAGTTCCCAGTTTTTCCCAGGTGGTCATCGGCCTGATCGGTGCTGCTCACTGGTCTGACTGGTATGAGTGTCAGGTGCTGGACGATCTTGTCCACCGGTCTGACCGGTGAGGAGGACCGGTCTGACCAGTCAGAGCAAAGCTGAGGCAGCTGCTCTGTTTCGAGAAGTGATTTGCATGCATTCGTCCAGGGGGAGTTGCATTGGTGCAGGGGGAGCTCTTTGTGGTTTTCGAGCTTTGGATTGGTGGTCTGTGCTCTTTGCTTGAGCATGGTTTTGTCTCGGATGTGTCGAGCCGTTGCCCTTGCCTAAGGGGTTCGAGACTTGTCTTCTTCAAGTGATCTTGCTCTTTGCCTTTTCTTTGGTTTTCGATCGCTTGTTGGAAGTTTCTTTTAGTCGTTTCTTTTCTTTTTCTTTTCTCTTTGGTTACCAAAACGTGTGTGTTGTCAATGCACTCATCAAGAGGGAGATTGAGAGCCTGTGTGGTTCGAGGACCGGTGCTAGGTCGCTTCCTGGTGTGATGAGTGACTGACAACGTGGTGTGGACTGATTCTTCGCTAAGTATTGCAGGTGCAGGTTGCGGCTTGACTGGTGTTGGTGCAGGTGAAGAACAAGCGCGAAAGGTCGTTGCTGGTGAGGCCTCCAGGTGTGGAGAAGACAAGTAGGCTTGGTTTGAGGGACCCGGTGGCCAGCGGAGTCAAGTGCGGGCCGCATTATGGCAATAACAGCGAGATGAAGTCATGGACGGTTTCTTGGTTGAGCCTCAAAATCAAGGTCGAGCCGGGACTACGTGGGAGCCGAGTCATGAGTGGTGATTGGCGGAGCCTACACCGAGTTCGCGGGGCTTCCAGTGGTTCACCAGAAAACCACTGGGTTCCTTGGTTGATCTACAATGCCAAGACCGAAGATGGAGGTGCAGCAGCATCAGACTGGTCTGACCAGTGGGTCTGACCGCTCTGACCGGTGTGCGACGACGCAGTCCGGAGACTTCAAAGTAGAGGACACGCGTCGGGATCGTAAGGCTTGCGTCGAGGCTAAGGAAGTTTGCTGTCGCTGGGCATCCGTCCGATGGTGCGAAGACAAAGATTCCCAAAGTGCCCCTCGGGGGTGTGTATCCTAGTATTAGGCCTTAGGGGTATTTTAGTCTTTCAGCTTTCCTCCATATAACCCAAGTGGTGAGAGGATGGCAGCCATCTCTTGGAACCCTAGCTCATTTTGTTTTGCTATTTTCCTCTTCCTTTTTCCTTTGGAATTTCTAGGACTAGCTTGAGAGCTTCATGGTGAGATCTTGTGAGAGGGAAGGATGATCGGGCGGCAAGCTAGACCTTGTATGAACCTCCTTGGTATGTATAGATGATTCGGCGTGGTTCCTCAAGGCTTGCATGTGTCTTTCCCGTTTCTCCTTTTTGGTGATTTTCGGAGCCCTTTCTTGGCAAATTTCTTGTGACGGTTTCGAGGCCTTTCTCTTTGGGATTTGGTGGGGGATGTATGCTTTAACCCTTAGTGGTTCTTTTCCCTTTGATTCCCCTCCCAAATCCGTGAGCAAAGGGGCTCGATTTTGGGGTTTTCTTGGCTCTAGGGTTAGAGGTGTTCTTGGTGGGATTTCTTCGATTCCTCTCGATTTACCGAGTTTTGGTGGACCAAATCTTGGCTATGGAGTGCCCTTGAGGTGTTCCTACTATCCCCAAAGTCTTGCGCAAATCCGTGGAGCGATTCGGGAGATCGGGAGTTGGATTTGGGGGAGTTGACCCGTGGGTGCTGTTCATCCCAAGCGTCCTAGCCTGACCGATCTGACCGGTGCTACTCACCGGTCTGACCGGTGCAGAAGCTTTGTGGGTTTTGCCTCGGGTGAACGTCTTGGTGATTTCCCTATTGCCTCATGTTGCTGTTGTTTCGAGTTTGATCTGTTTTGGAGCTTGGTAGGTCTGTTTGGTGGATTTGGGATTTCCTGGCTTGGACCGGTCTGACCGGCGAGCTACACCGGCCTGACCGGTGTAGGGGTCTTCTGTGGAAGTTCTCAGGTTTCGCCAGGTTGCTCAAGCAGGGACCGGTCTGACCGGTGCTGCTCACCGGTCTGACCGGTGTAGTTCAGTGGTGCTCGAGTTGCTTGTTCCGCTGCGTTCTCGAGTAGGTGTAGGTGGTCGTTGGTTCCTAGGATCAGTAGCACTCCAGTGGCTGTGTGGTCTTGGCCAACTTGGGTAGTTGAGTCGGAGACGTGTGTTGGAAGTCATGTTCGTCTTGTTGGAGCTCTCATCTCCTTCGAGAAGAATTTTTATCGGCTCCCATTCACTCCCCCCTCTCTGGTCACCAGTTCTGGTCCTTCAAGGACAACATAATTGATGTCTACTACTCGTCGGTCGCCCACCCTCGGTGCAACGGCCAGGTCGAACGTGCCAATGGCATGGTTCTTCAAGCTCTCAAAGATTGTATCTTTGATGATGCTTCAAATTACGCTTCCCGGTGGTTAGCCGAGCTACCACACGTGATTTGGGGTCTACGGACCCAAGTTAGTTCTGCCACGGGCTTCTCGCCCTTCTTCCTGGTCTATGGCTCAGTGGCCATCCTACCTCCCGATGTCACCTTTGGAGCTCCACGAATACAGTTCTACGAGGAGGGAGAAGCCGAGCAAACTCGTTGCGTCGACCTCGACAGCCTCGAGAAACAGCGAGTAGCAGCCGTCATGAGGCAAGCTCGCCATGATCAGCAGCTTCATCGGTACCACGATCGCAACGTCAGGGAGTGCTCCTTCAACATTGGTGACCTAGTCTTAAGGCGCATCCAGAAGACCGACGGCATGCACAAGTTGTCCGCCCCTTGGGAAGGACCTTTTATCGTCACAGAAGTTATCTGCCCGTCTACATATCGCCTCCACTGGGGCGACGGCCAAGGGGTCCCCAACCCATGGAACGTGGAGCACCTCCACCGATTCTATCCGAGAATAGTTTTCATTACAGCTATGTACTCTTCATCTTTGTATTTTCAGTCAAATAAATATTAGTTTTAAGAAGTCATCTGATGTGTCCCGAGTTCTATCTTCTTTTCTCTCATGTCATGTACCCTCCCCCTCGACATGCTCGGGGGCTTGGCAAAAGCCAATATAGGGGTTGAAAGACCTGAGGGTGAAATTTTCTATTCCTCCCCCTCGACATGCTCGGGGGCTTGGCTATGCCAACTCAAGGGTCGTTCGACCTGAGGACGTCGTCTCTCACGATTGTTTACTTTATGTTGTCGCGAGCCTGCTTGGTCGTGTGGTTGCAAAACCAGAGTCCTAGAGTCTCCCCGCGCGCCGGTCACACGTAAGTCTCCCTGCTGAGCTGTGGTGGTCGGTAAGCCAGCCTCTCCGTGAGTAGTGGTCAGCGGGGCATACTAAAACACAATGCTTCAGGGCAACCAAGCTCGTGCAAACATAAACTAAGCATGACATGCGAGCCAAAAGATTATCATCATTGCTATTTACAAGACTGGAGGAAGAGAGGGTACAACTTGGAGGCTACAACTACTCATCACCATCATCGCCCTCGTAATCGATGGCGTCCATTATCTTCTCAGCAGCTGGTTGCACCTCAGCCTCTATGGCCTTCAGGTCTTTTGATGCATCCGGGCCTTCCCCGACCTTGGCCATGTCGACCTCGAGGAAGTGCGACTTCACGTGCACCAGCGACTCCATAGCTGCCGTTAAGCTCGTTGCTCTCAAGAGATCCACCAACTTCTGGGGAGCACCTATGAGTCGGTCAATGGCTGGCTTGGGCTCCTCCCCAACGACCTGTGGCTCCACCATGTCCATGACAAGGTCGGCAACATTCTTCAGGTCGGTGACTTCCACCTCAAGCCCTGCAATGGTCACCTAGTCATTCTGCAATGATTGCAAATCTACCACGTGACTGACCTCAAGGTGCTTTCGTGCTCGTTTCTCATAAGCCAGATTCTGGCACACAGCATACTCACTGTCCACGGTGGCCTTCATCATTTTCTTCAGCTCATCGCCCCCCGTGTCAGCCGCTCACAGGTCTACCTCAAGGCTTCGGATTCTTTCCTTAGCAATCTTGAGGTCATCCTTAAGCTTGTCCTTGTCTCTGTGAAATTCTACGGCACAAAGATATCGTCAGATACAAGAGCTAGTTTAGTAGCTTAGATGCACAAGGTCGTGGGTCATTGGCCTTACCAGCACTCACAGACGACAATAGCTCGTCGGCATCGCGATTCTTGCGTTGTTCCTCCTTCAACTCATCTTCGAGCTTCTTCTTCTCAGCGGCGGCCCCCTCTCGAACCTGCTTGGGCTCTTGCTCGAGCTCCGCCACCCGCAGCTGCATAGCTGTGGCATTCCTACATTGGTCAACCCTGCCCTGGGCACGGTTCGCCAGTGACTGCTTCAAAGACACAAGACAGGTCGTCGATAACATTTACATGATAAGTTGCCCACTAAATTCAAAGGCAGTTATTTACCATAAATGCTTGGTTAAGCGTCAAGATGGCCCGGCGAACTTCCTTCATGTCTTCATCATCCTCGAATATGTCTTCCTCCCAGGGGGTGCCATTCCAGTTGATCTCCCGCCTACTCAAACCTGGCCCCGTCGATGTCGAACCCGGTACCTCTCCGCCGGCTGTTTTTGGGCCCCGATGTGGTTGCTCGATCTGAGCTTGGTCCACCGCCGGGTCTTGAGTCGATGAGGTTGGTACCGTGTTGATCGGGTCTACGTCAATGACGGGTGGGGGAGTCGACGTCCCCAAGCCGCCAACGGAACCCTGAGTTCCGACCTCCTGCTCGGACGTCGTCGTCTTTGCGGGAGAACCCTGAGCACTCGAGGTGCTCTGGGGTCTAGCGTCCGACCTGCAATAGTTTATTCGTCAGTATGCTACGACCTCATAACTATTATTGATGACCAAGTCGCAGTATTGGGGTCTTACCTCACGACCACTGTCGCACGTGATTTCGGCCTCCGGAGCCGACCTCGCACCTTCACAGGCATCTTAGCCTGGATGCCGGCTGCAGCCAGCTGCGCCTCCTTTATACGGCGGATTTCCTCCTCCAGCTCCCGCTGCCTCTTGGTCGCGGGGCTCGGCGACCTTGGTGCTGCACGGTCATCCGTGACTGGCAGCTCATCCGTGGCTTCATCCTCCTCCTCGACGTCCTGCGACGTCGGGGTGGGTTCCATCTTCCTCTTCCTTTTGTTCTTCTCGGCCTCGAGCTCAACAGTCTTTGTTACCTTGACCGTAGTAGCAGCCTTCGACCTTTACTGCTTCGCTGTCACCGCCCTTGTTCGGTGCCTCGGCCTTGTGGCACTAGTCACCTCGGGCCGGCTCGTCACGACGTCACCAACCTCCTCGTCGCTGTCCTCATCCAGCCCCATAGATGAATCCGACAAATAATTCAACTTCCGGCGGGGCTCCTCGCCGGTCAGCAGAGGTGCAGGGCACCAGTACTGCATTTCCCGAGCCTGCAAGACAAGAAGCAAGGTCTAAGAGGTCTTCCTCTAAGGAACAAAAAAAATAAACACATCAAAACGAGCTAGTTGTTTCAAGACTTACTAGTTCAGCTGGTCGGGTCAGGGAGTGTACCTTCGGGCACTTCTTGTTTCGGATCCACCCGGTGTACAGTTGAGTGACTCTGGTCGCCATTTCATCTTTGGAGACCTTGCGGTTGACTTCGCGAGTAGGGTCTGACTGACCCCAGTACTCGTACGCCGGATGCACCCGGTCCTTGATCGGCTGAATCAGGCGACGACAAAACGACATCGCCACCCAGCCCCCCGTCAGACCTTTCTTCTTGAGGTCGGCGAGGAGGGCGAGCAACTCCTTAAGGTCTTCCGTCTCACAGGAGGAGAGGGGTAGGTCCCACTCAGGTATCTTCTCAGGCCTGTGCCCAGTTCGCTTCGGGAGCGCCGGCTTGTGGTCGGCGATGTAGAACCACTCCGACCTCCATCCAGAGGTGTTGTTCGGCAGGTCCATGTCAATCCATTCTGCCTTAAGACCTGGTCTTAAGCAGAACATTACTGAGCCTACGATGCTAGTGCGCTTGCCGGTGGTCTTGACGTTGAAGAAGTACCACCACAACAAAAAATGGGGCGGTATCCCCAAATAGGCCTCGCACAAGTGGATGAACGAAGACACTACAGTGATGGAGTTGGGAACGAGGTGTACCAGCTCCAACCTGTAGTAGTACATGAGACCTCTGAAGAAGTCGCCGGCGGGCACATTGAACCCGCGCTCGAAGAAGGATGAGAAGATGACCTGCTCCTTGTCGTCATCCGTCGGGAACGCTTCGCTGGTGGGCGCCTTCCACTCCACTTCCGCCTTGGACCTCAGTAGCCCGCGCTCCACCAGCGCCTGGATCTTCTCCTCGGTCATCACCGAGGGATCCCAGACCGTCTCCGGGGTGGGGATCTGGGAAGCTGCGGCCGCTATTTCTTTGGGATCTATGGATTTGGATCTAAATGTCACTAGGGTTTTCACGCGCATGCGAAGCGCGCGCGAATCTGGGCTCTTGGCGGCGACGGGTGGGCTGCTGTAGGTGGCGGCGAGTTCCGGCATTGAATGCAGCGGGGTGGACGCGCAGTCGCGGCGGCTACGGCAAGAAGGGTCCTGGCGGAGGCGGCGGGAGGAAGAAGACGATGGCAGGGGAGGGTCAACGCCCGTCCCCGCAGCCGTATTTATATGGGCCCCTCCGCGGATGCCCGTTGCGGATCTATCGCCGCAACGAACCTACCGTAACGGCTCTTCGCCGCTAATTTCGCGAGATGATCTCACCGGATTTCAAGCCAACGACTATATGTGCAATGGATAGATTGGCGACCTAACACCCCGAGTTTAGGTCGTACACACATTGATGCTATCAGGTCGTCCTGATAGTAAATTTGATCTCCATGAGGTCGATAAGCCCCCAAATCACACTATTTAAGGTCTTTGATGAATAATTTCTTCAAAACGACCAATACATGACAAAAGAGAGCGAACATTACACGAGAACTTTGAAGGTACACAGGTCGCCTGCGACCTCATTGGATCCAAAACTTGTTACAAGATACAAACATATATGAAGACCTGATCTACCTATAGCAATCTTTGCCATGTTCTCTACTACAACAGAGCACATCGCAAGAATTCTTCTAGCTTCAGACCCCCAATGGCGGCCACGCGGTGAACTTCAACACAATGCTGCGCCTAGCAAGTCGTGCTTTGTGCCTAACTACGGAATACAGACACAGTCTTCCCAGGGGGGAAGTGCCGCAAACCCTCGACGAGCATCTACTACTCACCAAGAACCTGCAGCATCACCTCGGGCCTCTACAGCATCACCTCCAAACTCTCCATGACTCTTCACTGAGGCACGGTACAAAGAGTGGGGGAGATACCTACACTTCGCAAGCGTTCTTCTAGCTCCAAGCTTCTACAAACTTTGTATCCTATGCTCTAGTGGACGGTTACATGCCCATGGAATGGCTAAAATTCTACTCTGCGGCTTCATAACTCAGCAATGCTCGGTGCTTGCCTCCTTCAGCCTTATGGTGCTATTTATAGCCAAAACTAGGCCTTGAGCAGCCGGTGAAGTTCTGACATTGTTACCATGTGATTGAGAGGTCCTGTAGACATGTGGACGATTAAAAGCGATGTACTTTTTCCCTACCTCACGACTTTGAGGACCGGAGCGTCCGAGGACCGGTGGATGGTCGCTCCTAGCTATGATGAGTGATTGACAACATGGTGTGGACTGACTCTTGGCCGAGTATTGCAGGTGCAGATTGCGGCTTGATTCGTGTTGGTGCAGGTGAAGAGCAGGCGCGAAAGGTCTTAGCCTTGCGGGGCCTCCGAGGAGTGGAGAGACAACTAGGCTCGGCTCCATGGACTCGGTGGCTGAACGGGATCAAGTGCTGGCCGCACGGTGGCAGGAAAAGCAAGACGAAGTCGTCGACCGGAGCTGGTGCAGGGTAGCGGCTCATGACCGGAGTCTGCACGCGGGGTTTGCGGCGGTTCACCACAAAACCGTCGGGTTACTTGGTTGAGCCACAAAATCAAAACCAGAGGCTCGGCGGGCCGAGACGGGATCCGGGCGCGCCGAGAAGCTTCGATACCGGAGGACACGCGGCGGGATCGCAGGGCTTGCATCGGGAGGACGCAAACTGCGGCAAAGGCGTGGCCATCTGATGAAGAGGAGTGCTACTTGAACATATTGCCCCTGAGGGGTTTGTATCTCAGTTTAAGTGCTAGGGGTAGCTTGGTCATTTGCCCAACCCAGAGGGACTCATATATATAGCTCTATGGTTTCTGGGCAAACCATACATCCGGACTGCTTCTCATTTCCCTGCTCCATAGGTTTAGATTTTCTTCACTGTTTTGTAGAGAATCTGATCTCCGAGTGTATGGAAGCTTTCATGGTTGCGTCGATTTCCTTCTTGTGGCTCGAGTGATTTTCTTGTCTTTTTGGGCTATTTTCATTGGATTTTCGTGCGTGGCTTGTTCCTCCGATTCTGAGGTGTTTGGGTTCGGATTTCTTTATGGGGATCATGGATAGATGCCTTGTGCATCTTTGTGCTTGATCTTGACCCCTCAAACTCCGGATTTGGCCTTGGATTTGAGGATTTTGGGTGGAACCCTAGCTTTTTGGTAGAGCTCGGTTGCGATTCGATTCCCGGCGATTTAGTGTGTTTGAAGCCTCAAGTTTTTGGGCATAGCATCCCCTAGGGACGCTTCACATCTCCCCCAAATCTTGTCTCAATCCACTCAGCCGTTTGGGAGATCCATGGATGGGTAGGTGAGGTTGGCTTGCGGTTTTCAAGCTCGAGCTGTTCTGTTCGTGAGGGCCAGACAGTCCGTCGTGTCCTCACGGACAGTCCGCGAGGAGGCTTGTTCTTCGGTGTTCATCACGAGTTTGTCTAGTTCTTGAGCGCTCATGTTTCGATCCGTGGAGTCGTTTGGTTTTTGTTGTAGGGCGTTTGCGGATAGTCCGTCAGCGGGGGTCGGATAGTCCGTCTGGCTCGGACAGGCCGAACTGAAGTGTCGGACGGTCCGTGAGGAGAGGGTGCATCTCTGGAGGTTCTGTCGACATTTTCGGACGGTCCGAACTGAAGTGTCGGACAGTCTGCAAGGCCCAGGCGGATGGTCCGTGGTGCCCATACGGACGGTCTGTGTGAGGCTACTTGAGGTGCAGACCTTCTGGTGGTTCTGTCCATTAATTCGGACAGTCCGTGCTGTCCATACGGACAGTGCGTAAGGAGGTGTCGGATAGTCCGCCGGTCCAGTTCGGACGGTCCGTCCCTGGCGCTGCAGATTAGTCTAAGTCCCTAGCTCTTGAGTTGTGCTTCCGCTTTGAGTTAGTTTTGGACTTGTTCCTAGGGTTGGTAGGTCCGTTGTGACTACGCGACCTTGAAACGCTCGTTTGGGAATCCTTGGTTGTGGATTTGGGGCGTAGGCCGAGTTCATCCTTTGGGAAGAATTTTTATCGGCTCCCATTCACTCCCCCCCTCTCTGGTCGCCTAATCGGTCCTTCAATTGGTATCAGAGCAGGTTACAGATCTTCGTGATTCTAACTAGTCTAAAATCCAAAGATGGCGTACCAGGAATGGGGTTCGGGTCCGCCGCACTTTGATGGTAAGAACTACCAGATGTGGCAGAGGCGGATGGCTGCTTTCCACCGCGGCAAGGGTTAGATCCTTTGGGACGTTACGGTGAACACAACTTATGTTCATCCGATTAACTTCTTAGCTCCAGGATCGAGGGATATGCACGACGCCAACAACAAGGTGGTCGACTACTTGTTTCATGCTGTGTCAATAAGAATTCGATCGGGTTCAGACAGAGGACTTGGCTTGTAGGATTTGGGAGCAGCTGAAGAATGCTCACGCTGGGAACGCACAGGTTGAGGCTCGGTTGTTCATGACCTACCGGAGAGAGTACGAGAACACTCATCTCCCCAGTGAGTCCATTGACGCAATGTTCCAGCGGTTCACTGTGATTGTGAACAACATGAGGGCTAATGTGGCCGTGCTCCCGTACGATGATCATGACATGGCTGTGAAGCTTTTGCACGGTCTGGATCGTACCGTGTGGAGTGAGAAGGTCGAGGCCATTCTTGAGTCGGAGAAGTATGAGACCCTCACGGTGGACGAGCTGTTCTCCAAGCTCAAGTCGTCCGAGGTGGACCGTGGGGTGCGAGCAAGGATCGAGAACCCGACTGACCCTCATAGTCTGACCCTTGTTTCTGGACCAAGGACTAACGCTAACATGTCTTCGAGACAGTTCTCTTTGTCTTGTCTTGTGTCCATGCCTGATGAGGAGTTTGACGTGCTACGCAAGGAGGATCTGGCATTGCTGAGCAGGCGGTTCGAGCGCATGTACATGAACCGAAAGAACGCTCGGAGGAGCTCGGGCATGTGCTACCAGTGCGGGAAGCACGGGCACTTTATCGCTGAGTGCCCGAAAGCCATGGAGGTCAAGCCTGAGCACAAGCACCGTCCGAGGACCGACCACAAGAACCGCTCGAGGGATGACCACAAGGGCAAGAACAAGTCCGAGCGGAGGCCGAGGAGGAGTGGTGCTCACAAGAAGAAGGAGCGAGCGATGGTTGCCAGAGCAAGCGACATCGACTCGAGTTCGTGCTACTCTTCATCGAGCTCAAGTGATGAAGAAGAACGGCACAAGGGCAAGCGGTCAAGCAAGAACATCAACGGCTTGTGCTTCACCACCCAAGGCTTTTGCAGCATGGCACATAGCTCCGCAAGCAAGAAGAGCAACAAGGATGACTCGGACTACGACTCCGAGGATGAGGTAAACAATGATCCATCCTTCTTGGTAGCGGAGAATGCTAGGTTGAATGAATTGCTTGACAACCGTGATGATGTGCTTAGAAAGACCAACAAGGAGAAGAGGGAGTATAGGTCTTTGCTTGGAGAGGCTAAGGAAAAGGTGGTTGAGCTAGAGTCTTTGCTTGTTGATGCTAGGGCTCAAATAGATTCTCTGAAGTCTACTCCTATTGTGACCGATGAATCTGAATGCACTGATTGTTCCACTTCTCTTGGTGATTTGACTGTGCTTAAGGAAAAATATGCCTCCAAGCTTGAGGAACTAGATGTGCTTAGGGTTGAGCTAGATGAGATGGAATCTAGGCCCTCCTTGCTTGGTGCTTGCACTTCTTGTCCCATTTTGCATGAGAAACTAGATGTGTCGGTTGCTTATGCTAGATCTCTAGAAGCTGCTTTGAAAGCTCCTATTCCTACATCATGCTCTACTTGTGAAGTAAATGCTGTGAAGAATTTGGAGCTTGCACACTATGTTGATCGTTTGCAGGATGAGAATGATGAGTTAAGGAAAATGATGGGTTGGTTATCTGGTCATGAGCCTCAGCTCAGGATGATGATTGAGGCATACAAGCGCTATGATGGGCAAGCGCTTGGGTCAGATAAGGTTTGTGAGGGAAGTGGTGAGAATGAGGGGAAGATCGGTGATATCCCAGAACCACCAAAAAACTACCACAAAAATGCCTATGCTCCTAAGCCAAACCCACTTAGGAACCGATTAGACACAACCCCAGCTCCACCCGTGTTTCCTCCACAAACCGACAACTTCCAGAAACCCATCAAGTTCAAGAGTGACTTGGGGAACGAGTTCTTTGGGGAGAAGGGAGAGAAATCGAGTGAGGAGAAGCCAGAGCCCAAAACCAAAGTCAAAACCAAAACCCTTCCATTGTGAGCGTTGTGGGGAGGATGGGCACCTGGCTGAGTTTTGCTTCAGGAGGAAGCATCAGGAGAGGTTTGCTAGGGATATGGCAAACAAGGACAGGTACCGCCCTCCTCGTGGTGTGCCTGAGCCTAGGATGGTGCCTAGGGGCGAGGGTGTGGTGCGTACCATTTACCCTCGGGAGAGGCGTGAATTTGTGCCTCGAGGTGAGCCACCACAGAGAGATGGTGGTAGGCGTGTTGGGTTTGGGCGTGGTGAGCTTGCTGGATGTTCCTTCGCTCATGGCCAATACGAGTATGGGGGGAACGATTGCAGCTTTAGGTCTCAAAGGAGCTACGGGCCACGGTCTCCACCTCGTGGTACGTGTAGTCCTCCAAGGAGACGTGTGGGTGTTCCACCTAGGAGTGATAGGATGGATTTTGCTAACCCCACTTTTGAGCAAATGGCACGGCACTGGTTTGATTCATTTTGTACTAACCCTAGTGCTGAGTCGTTTGCTCACTCTCACTCTCGTTTTTTATTTTTATGTGGGAGGCTTGGAGGGCTTTTGGTTGATCGACTCCGGTTGCTCTCGACACATGACTGGAGATCGAAGGTGGTTCTCCAGCCTCACCCCGGTGATGACCAAAGAGTACATCACTTTTGGGGACAATGGGAAAGATAGAGTGCTTTCAGTGGGCACGGTGAAGGTGAGTGAGTCTGTGACTCTTAGGCGTGTTGCTCTTGTCAAGTCTTCGGGGTTCAATCTTCTTTCGGTGTCCCAACTTCTTGATGAGGGTTTTGAGGTCCGTTTCAAAACGGGCCCTTCTCGTGTTTTGGATTCTCGAGGTGATCTTGTGCGCACGATCATCCCCGAGGGTCAGATTTTTAGGGCTGATTTTTCTCAGTGTGTCGGCTCTTCTCGTTGTTTGGTTGCTGGTGTTTCGGCAGAGCTTTGGAAATGGCATAGGAGACTAAGTTTTGACTTGTTGTCACGCTTGAGTGGGCTAGATTTGGTCCGAGGATTGCCTAAGTTGAAATACCAAAAGGACTTGGTATGTGCTCCGTGTAGGCATGGTAAGATGGTCGCCACCTCTCACCCACCTCTGACATCCGTTATGACAGAGAGGCCATGCGAGTTGTTCCATATGGACTTGGTTGGTCCAGCTCGTGTGTGCTCGGCGGGTGGGAAATGGTACATCCTTGTGATAGTGGACGACTATTCTCGCTATGCTCGGGTCTTCTTTTTGGCTGACAAGGGGGAGACGTTTGGTTCTGTGCGGGATCTAATCTTGAGGTTGAAGAATGAGAGGAATGGAGATGCTATTCGAGCTATTCGTAGCGACAATGGCACTAAATTTAAAAACTCTCATTTCGAAACCTTTTGTCGTGATTTGGGTCTCGAACATCAATTCTCTTCTCCCTATGTTGCTTGTCAGAATGGTGTGGTTGAAAGGAAAAATCGTTCCCTTTGTGAGATGGCTCGGACGATGCTTGACGAGCATAGGACTCCGAGGAGATATTGGGCTAAGGTGGTGAATACCGCGTGCCATGTTGGGAACCGGATTTTTCTTCGGGCCTTCTTGAACAAGACGTGCTATGAGCTCATGCACGGGCGAGCACCTACAGTGAGCCATTTCAAGGCTTTTGGTTGTCGGTGTTTTATTCTCATGAAGGGTAAACTTGATAAGTTTGAGTCGAGGTCTTCCGATGGGATCTTTTTGGGTTATGCGAGTCATTCTCGAGCATTCCGTGTGCTCAACCTTTATATTATCCTAGTCATGGAAACTTGGGCGGTTACCTTTGATGAGACCCAGCCATGCAGTTCGTCTGTCTTTGAGTGTGCAGGTGACGACGAGATTGGCAAGAAGATCTTTGAGGACGAGGAGGATGATGCTGGAGAGGACGATGGTGAAGCTCCAGCCGAGCATGTACCCTCTACTTCCACTACGACAACTACGGTGTAGGATGGCCCATCTCCTACACCGTCTACGATCTAGCAAGATCAAGTGGAAGCTGCTGCTGAGGGGGAGGTTGTCTCCAGGTGAGAGGCACCAAGGCGCGTTCAAGTTGATCATTCTCCCTCAAGAATCATCGGCGACATCAATGAACGTCCGACACGGTCAAGGTCCAGGAATGTTTCTCACTTTTCTCATTCAACTTTTGTTGCTACCTTTGAGTCGAAAGACATTGGACACGCCCTCTCTGATCCTAATTGGGTGAACGCAATGCAAGAGGAGTTAGAGAACTTTGAGAGAAACCAAGTTTGGGAGGGTAGAGCCACCACCACATTGCAAACCTATCGGGGCAAAATGGGTGTGGAAGAACAAAGAGGGTGAGAATGGTGAGGTGGTGAGAAACAAAACGAGGTTTGTTGCTCAGGGCTATAATCAGAAGGAGGGAATAGAGTATGAGGAGACATTTGCTCCTGTAGCTCGTTTGGAGGCGATTAGGATCCTTCTAGCCTTTTCTGTGGCTAAAGGGTAAAAATTGTACCAAATGGATGTGAAGAGTGCCTTTCTGAATGTTGACGCTCCTTAGCCTCACCACTAGGTTTATACCCCTAGTAATGGTGCTAGGAACGTCTTTGGTAAAACACACGTCACAGATAGGTCCGCAAGCGCACGGATTACCGTTGTAGCACTTCACCCGGTGGTATTCGGGTTATCGTATTTATATTTTCCCAAGGGAAGCACTATGGCATAGATAATCAAACGAACGGTAGAGAGGATCGAGGTTCGGTGAAAAAGGTCTTGTAGCAAGGGTGATAATAAAGATATACGGGGGGTAATTGGACACGCGAGGAGATCTTGATAAGAGAACTAGAGAGGTCCTAGTGAGTTGGGAGGACAACGAGATGAGAAAGGATCCTAATGCAATCTATCTGATCTTGTCAACCCCGGGAAAAGAACTAAGGTAAAGCAGAGCCAAGGTAATATAGGATCAACAAGCTCTTCTAGTGCTGCAGGGGCATGCAAAGCCGCGCTCTCAGACTGGGATGAGAAGGGAGAACGACGACGCGCTGAATCCTACCGGCCCGAACTAACGTGGTGGACTACAGAGCCCGTCCGGAGCTGTCACCTCCTTAGGGTACCACAACTATTCTGTTGAACGAGACACCAATCTAAGACTAAGGCAAGTTCTGAGCACCGCGCTCACAACGAACCAAAGAACATTCCCTAAGGCCTTTAAGGAGAGGTCTCTCTCTCCCGCGAAACACCGGAGATCAAGCGAAGAATGACCACAACACTATAGGGTTCAAGAGAGCTACGCTAACCAAGGCAAAACTCACTTTAGTCTAAACCTAGAATAAAGCTTCTATTAGCTAAGTAAAAGCTGAATGTAATTGACTCGAAATGTAAGATAGAAAGATAACTTGAAATGCACTTAAGTCTTATAAAGGAAAAGATACAAGAGTAGTACCCGAACTCTGAAGAAGACTTCTCCGGAACCCCGAGACTAGCTCGACTCGACTCTAACTCCCAACTACACTATTTCCTACTCTAAGATACAAAAGTGGACAATAGTGATGCTCCTGCGGTGTGTCCTCTGTTCCAGCGAGTGGAGGGTCCTTTTTATAGCAGTGGGAGGTCGGTGGAGCGCTGAGGCGGTGGGAGCCAGGCACGGCCGCACCTATGATGTGCCGCCTTTCATTGTGGACGGTCCTGATGCTCGCTCCTTGGTCGGTTGTGAGTCGGTATCCTGGGTCGGTTCCGCCGGATTCGACGCTTCGTAGGTGCGGCCGTATCTCTTGATCCGGCCGTGCCTACTCCAAGCCGTGTGATGCACCGCCACTGGTAGGATGCTCAGGATTGCTTCGTAGTGGCGGTTGGTTGCATGTAGAGGTGGGCCCATGGATCCAAGTGCCTCTCTTCTACTCCTTTGGATCAAACCGACATAACCCCGGCATATCCTATCCATCCAAGGCGTGTTTGTGGAAATGATGGTCGCCTGGACTCGAGACGTGGCGGGGTGCAGGGCCGCCCGCACCAGCAGGGCCGGCCGCACCTGATGGTTCGGCCGTGCCTGCTCGGTGTGGCCCGGTGACTCCTATTTTATTCCAAATGTGTACCTGCATATAGAATTTACAACAAAACTCGTGGAACTTTATTAGTACTAAAAATATGCAAGAAACTTGTCATATACCCTTCTCATTTCCGGGATTTTGACGGTCGGAAACTTGTTATAAGGACCGTCAACACTGAATGGGTTTTTAGAAGAAGAGGTTTATGTGAAGCAACCACTGGGCTTTGAGAGTGCTGAGTTTCCCCACCGAGTGTATAGGCTGACGAAGGCATTGTATGGGCTGAAACAAGCTCCCCGTGCTTGGTATGGCCGTTTGAGGGGGTTCTTGTTCAGCAAGGGGTTTGAGACGGGCAAAGTAGATAAGACTCTTTTTCTCCTCAGGCAGGGTGAGGATATCCTAATTGTTCAGGTGTACGTGGATGATATTGTCTTTGGCGGCTCGTCTCACTCTTTGGTTGCAAGGTTTGCAGAGGACATGAGCAAAGAATTCGAGATGTCTATGATGGGAGAATGGCAGTTGTTTCTCGGGCTTCAAATCAAGCAAGCGAAGGAGGGAACCTTTGTGCATTAAGCCAAGTACACGAAGGACATCCTCAAGAAGTTCAAGATGGACGACTCGAAGCCCCTGTCGACACCGATGAGTACGACTACAGCGCTGGATGCGGACGAGGACGGAGAGCCTGTGGACCAGAAGGAGTACCGGAGCATGATCGGCTCCCTCTTGTACTTGATGGCGACAAGGCTGGACATTCAGTTTTCTGTGTGTCTGTGCGCTCGTTTTCAGACATCGCCGAGGACTTCACATCAGCAAGTCATCAATCGGATCTTCAGGTATATTTGATACACTCCTGAGCTCAGTCTTTGGTACTCGGCGTCCTCTTCTCTTTCGCTTCTTGGGTTTTCGAATGCCGACTTTGCGGGGTGTCGAGTCGATAGGAAGTCAACTTCGGGGACATGCCAGTTTTTGGGTTCTTCGCATGTTTCTTGGTCTTCTCGCAAACAATCTAGTGTAGCTCAGTCTACCACAAAAGCCGAGTATGTCGCTACCGCTAGTTGTTGCTCATAGCTACTTTGGATCACATACACGCTGAGTGACTTTGGTGAGGAGTGTACCCATCTTCCTCTCATGTGTGATAGCATGAGTGCCAATAGTGTTGCCAAAAATCCCGTGCTACACTCCAGAACCAAACATATAGAGGTGAGGTACCACTTCATGAGAGACAATGTTGAGAAGGGAAACATAGACCTCATCCTTGTACCAACCGAAAAACAGCTCGCCGATATCCTAACAAAGCCTTTGGACCAAGCTACATTTGCTCGTTTGCAAGGGGAGCTTGGAGTGGTTTTTCCTTTTTGAGCTTCGGTTGGGGGTCTAATGTACATAAACGTGTTGCATTTTCATTTCTATATCATATCATGCTTGCATCTTTGTATCATAGACTGCATTTGTATCATATGTTTTAGGAATGTGCTTCTCCTATATACTTTGATCACCATGATATGCTGGATATGAGATTATGACTTTGCTAGTGTTGCTCATGTGATGTATAGCTACGCTCTTGGTAGTTTTGGGATGTATATGCTTGTGGATGGCTTAATTTTGCGAAAATGATATATATGATCCTCTCTTGTGAGTTGAATGCCTCTCATGTTCAAATTGTGCACATATGGCTATTTCTTGCTTAATTTGTGCTTGGAAACCATGTTGTTTTCATTTGGGGTCAAAGACCCATTTGTCATCATGGATGTTTAGCCTACATGCTACCTTGTGGAGAAGCCTAAGCTTGTTTTTGCCGCAAAGGAACTTCATGTACCATGCTCAATTTGATATCATGAAATTAGTATATGAAATGCTTATGCTTGAGAAATGTGCTTCCATGTCATTTTTGTTTTAAATTTCTTATCTTGGGTGCTAAACCGTTGCATGATGTTCACCATTGAGAAGTCTCATGTTTAGAAGTGGACACATGGCTTGGTGGCTTTGACATGACATGAGATAGCTTGTAGGTGTTTGTGATGATGTTGTGATGAGAATCTGTGACCTTGCATGAAGTTTGTGGGTTATATGTTGTTTGTGCTCATTTTGACTATGATTAGGTCCTATGCTCATGAGAGGGAAATTTGTGTTGAAAAATGCTTCATTTTGATCATGGCTATGTCACATGCTTATATGTTCCTATCTATCTTGTTGGCGATATTTGTACTAAATTTGTGGCTATATTGCTTGTCTATGTCTCATTTTTTTAGCATGTTGTAGTGCTCTTTGTCTATTTGAGAAGCACATGCTTGCATTTGTAGACTTGATTCATGCATTACCAACAAGGGGGAGGAAAATATCCAATTCATGCATCCAGGGGGAGTTTTGCACCAAGGGGAGAAAAATTAGGGAGAAAAAATTGGGAGAAATGCATTTGTTCAGGGGGAGCTTGCATTCATGCATTTGGGAGCTCCTTGTCGCCTAATTTTAGTTGTGCTCTTTTGCCGATGGTGTCGAGCCCTTTTGCCTCACCTTGAGGAGTCGGCAATTTTGGAGCATTTTATCTCAGTTGTGTCGAGCCGCCGTTACCCTTGTCTTAGGGGACCGAGATTTTTCTCTCTCGAGTGATCTTGTTTTGGCTTTTGTTTGGCTTTTGATCACTTGTTTGAGTTTTTGGTTCGTTTCTTTTCTTTTTCTCTTTTTCTCTGAATTGGTTACTATGTGTGTTGTCAATGCACTCATCAAGGGGGAGATTGAGTACCGGAGCGTCCGAGGACCGGTGGATGGTCGCTCCTAGCTGTGATGAGTGATTGACAACGTGGTGTGGACTGACTCTTGGCCGAGTATTGCAGGTGCAGGTTGCGGCTTGATTCGTGTTGGTGCAGGTGAAGAGCGGGCGCGGAAGGTCTTAGCCTTGTGGGGCCTCCGAGGAGTGGAGAGACAAGTAGGCTCGGCTCGATGGACCCGTTGGCCGAACGGGATCAAGTGCAGACCGCATGGTGGCAAGAAAAGCAAGACGAAGTCGTCGACCGGAGCCGGTGCAGGGTAGCGGCTCATGAATGGAGTCTGCACGCGGGGTTTGCGGCGGTTCAACACAAAACCGTCGGGTTACTTGGTTGAGCCACAAAACCAAAACCGGAGGCTCGGCGGGCGGAGACGGGATCCGGGCACGCCGAAAAGCTTTGATGCCGGAGGACACGCGGCGGGATCGCTTGCGTCGGGAGGATGCGGACTGCGGCAAAGGCGTGGCCGTCCGATGAAGAGGAGTGATACTTAACCATATTGCCCCTGAGGGGTTTGTATCTCAGTTCAAGTGCTAGTGGTAGCTTGGTCATTTGCCCAACCCAGAGGGACTCATATATATGTGTTGACGGTCGTTAAGTCCCTATTTTCGACCCTCAACTTTGAACAAATTTCACTCCATCAAAGCTTGCATCATAGCTGTGGGGTTATAAACTAACGGATTCCACGAGCTTTGGTGAATATTTGGATGATTGTCTAAATGAGCCATTATAGAATAAAATATGGCATTATCACAAAAAATATCAAATGTCAATTTGGACTACAACATTGCGACAGCCTCATCGAGACGATCGAAATGGACATATCATTTGCCCAATTCGGAGTCCAGATGCAGAAACTATGCCTCACGGAAGATTGTGACACGAGACGTGTCGGGGGGTAGGTGCGGCCGAACCTAGTAGGTTCGGCCGGACCTATCAACCTCCTCCGATCAACACCAAACTTTGCCAAATGCCTCTACACTTAGCATAATATCCAAGGGGACCAAGTCCATGGGCCAGACACCACAAAAGTTGGTCCGGCCGCACCTCCTAGGTCCGGCCGCACCACCCAAAATCCTCCTCTCAGGTCCATGTCACTACCAATCCCATGGACAAGTCACCAAAGAACGAGAAGCATTGATTTCAAGTCGATTTGATCAAAAGGCTAAGGTTGGAAGCACTTGGATCGATGGACCCACACTTAACCGCTGCAACCGCCATCAAGGAGTGATCCTGGACGTCCCTCAACATGGTCGGTGCATCACAAGGCCACTGGGTAGGGCCGGCCGCACCTATAGGGCCGGCCGCACCTATCAACTGGCGTGCCGGGCGAAACCGACCCAAGGAGCCGACCTACAACTGCCTCGGGAGCAGTGATCAGGGTCGTCCAAGTCCATAGGCGGTGGATCACAGGGCCGACCGCACCTGGAGATACGGCCGCACCTCCTTGCTCGGCACTGCAGCTCCCTCTCGCCTACAAGTACCCCCTCCTGCAGCCACCGACCCATTGGGGCTATATATAGAGTCTGGCACCTCATAGAAGGACACAAGTGATTAGAAGCAAGTGGCGGAGCCCTACATAAGTTAGTATTCAAAGAGTAGGGAGAGAGAGTTGAGTGTTGGAGTAGAAGCCGGAATGTCGGTCTTCTTTCCCAAGTGTTGGAGCAGAAGCCGGAGTGTCTGTCTTCTTCCCCTTCCTCGGCGGGTGCAGTACAACTACGGTCGTCCACACCTGGGATATTTTGTAAGTTAAGAATCGTGAGTAACTAAGTCTCAAGTAATTTCATCGTTCGCTCTTAGGTTCTTCGATTGCAGTTAGTAGTTTCTACTTGTTGTGATTGCTTTGCTTTGGATCCGAGTAAAGTAGTGCTTGGTTAGTGTAGACGTGGTGTCTAGGCTTTCCAGTACCTTGGAATGCTTCCCGGTTCAACGGAATAGTTGTGGTACCCTAGGGAGGTGACAGCTCCGGACGGGCTTTGTAGTCCACCACGTTAGTTCCGGCAGGTAGGAGTTACGACATCAGAGCCCCCTTCTCATCCCTTTCCGTGGCTCTTTTCCCTCTAGCCCCGACGAGCGACAAGTTTTGTCTTGATTCTATCCGTGACTCTCATGAGTCCCAAACTTCATCAGCTATCCCCTCTCTACCCGAAATCTACCATTGCCTTTCTATCCTTTGTCACCATATCCCCCCGGACGAATTAGTTCAGGTTCACAACACTTCTCGTTCCCCGTGGAAATCGATACCTTGGAATACTCCCGGGTGAAAGCTACAACGGTATCCGTGCGCTTGAGGATCTATCTGTGATAGTATAGTATACCAACAGGCTTTCTGGCGCTGTTGCAAATCTAGTAACGACGTAAGAAGTGCCAACAAGCTTTCTGGCGCCGTTGCCGGGGAACGGTAGCTGTTCTGATCCGGAACCTAGTTCGTCCGTGTATCACCCCATTTATCACATGGATTCCAATCCAACCCTTTTCGATTTTGCTACTCCAAAGGGCGATCATTAGGAGCCTCCACCTTCATCACATTCCATTGAAACATCTAGCTATGAGCTACATCCCGGCTTCATAGCTATGGTCTGAGAGCAAAGCTTCTCCGGAGATAAGGATGAAAGTCCTTATTCCCACCTGCGCGAGTTCGAACAACTTTGTTCGTGTCTTGTGATCGCAGGAATGAGTCAAGATACCTTGAAATGGAAACTCTTTCCGTTTACATTAATGGGGAGAGCAAAACAATGGTATTCACTCAGTGTGAGAAGTATGGAGGGGGATTGGGAAAGTTTACGAAAGTCTTTTTGCCTAACATTCTTCCCGACTCCCCAAGTAGTGAAACTCCGACGAGAGGTCATCTGTTTTGAGCAACGGAAGACCGAATCTCTAGGAGCCGCATGGGCAAGATTTACAAAAATCGTAGATTCTGGTCCAGACCTTGGTATCGCAGAGCCCGCTCTTTTGCAACACTTTCGCAATGGTCTTGGACCAGAGTCAGCAATTTTCTTAGACTCTTCTTCCAGAGGATCTTTCACTCATCTCACCTTGTCTGAGTGTAAGGACATTCTAACAAAAATTCTTCAAAATACCCCTTACACGGGAGTTTATGATGAATTCCCCGATGAGGAAGAGATCACTCAGGAGGAGCACATGCCAAACACTCTCTCGGAACCGAAACCCATAGAGGAGAAACCCACTAGCACTTTTTGGCATGAAGAACCACTCCTCTATCCCCGTGTGTACCCAGCTGATTTCTCGTATGACTTCGACGAGGAATCAACAAACTCCGATCCACTCTCTGAATCGAAAATCATAGAGGAAGAGCCTATCCTAGACAAATTCATATCCACAGACACCCATCCTCCTCTTACCAAAACTTGGTTCACAGGGGAACCATTCCAGCCTTATCGAGAGTTCGATCACCCCTCGTGTGACTTCATCTATGAATACTATGATGAGTTATTTGGTAAACATTGGACGGAGAAATCCTTCCCGAGAAGGGAAAGAGACTCAACACACGAGATAGAATTAGTCAACTTACCCAACCCAGAAGAGGTAAAAAGACGGAGAGAAAAGTTGGAATACATCTCCGCAATCAGTAGCCGGGAATGGTTGAGAGAAGCAGAAGGCATGGATCAAGTAATCCAGCTATATCCCGAGCTAAAGTCACTCTCATGCCAAGTAGGAAACCTCTCTTACCAGGATGTGTTCTATGACCCTAGGGTCGATATCAATATCATTCCTAAATCTTTAGTATTAGAGGCCTTTCCCGACGAACCCCTCTCTTTCTCTCAAAAGCGTCTCCAATGGATTTCGGGTCCAACCATTGAGATGGAGGGAATCCTTAGAGTCGTCCAAACAAAGATTGGAGAGTATGGGATCTTCCAAGATTATCATATCTTTGACATCCCAAAAGGAGATCTAACCTTCATTCTCATCAGAAGACCCATTGAAGGGGTACTGAGTAGTGTGCTCGACCATGAAAAGCAGCCATATCATCTTGAGGTTCGAGATACACATCTCCAATGTCATAGACCTGAGGTTAAGAAAGAACATATGTGGTCTATGGACATTCTTGAGGCGTCGACACTGGATTCTCAAAACAAACTCGAGCATGAAGGTTTTACACTAGAGGGATCACAAATCCCATGCTCACATCAAAAGTTTCCAGAGTTATCAAGCCCCATTACCAATGACCTTTACGAAACCTACAACCTCCTCATTTTCCTTGTGCATGCTAACTTTCAAAGGAAGGTTGTAGATGATTTTGTTTACCATAAACATTGCAAATTTCGTGGTCATTTTTTTGGTACTAACCTTGCAGCTACAGCTATGATGGTTTCATCATCTCGATTGGCTGCAAGATGAAGATCTCCAGTGGTCGAGCTTATGACCCAAAACAAAGCACTATCGGGAGATAGCCCGAATAATCATTTAGATTTCCTTTTCAAATAAAAGCAAAAGCATGTCTTTAGGATTAGTCGTCCTTCGGGTATTTTTTGGTCGCTAACCGTCTCAGGTGGAGATTAAAATGACCGATGGATAGGCGATGCCTAAAAATATGAGAGCTACACCAACCACAACACCTAGATAATTCAGGGAGAGTATTACGAAGGAAGCTTGAACTCCGCACACTTGAGTTGTGTTGCCTAGCAATGCATTGTTGGCACTTCTTACATTGTTACTATACGATCACAGATAGATCCGCAAGCGCACGGATACCGTTGTAGCTTTCACCTGGGAGTATTCCAAGGTATCGATTTCCACGGGGAACGAGAAGTGTTGTGAACCTGAACTAACTCGTCCGGGGATATGGTGACGAAGGATAGAAAGGCAAGGGTAGATTTCGGGTAGAGAGGGGATAGCTTATGAAGTTTGGGACTCGTGACAGTCACAGATAGAATCAAGGCAAAACTTGTCGCTTGTCGGGGCCAAAGAGAAAAGAGCCACAGAAAGGGATGAGAAGGGGGCTCTGATGTCGTAACTCCTACCTGCAGGAACTAACGTGGTGGACTACAAAGCCAGTCCAGAGCTGTCACCTCCCTAGGGTACCACAACTATTCCATTGAACCTGGAAGCATTCCAAGGTACTGGAAAGCCTAGACACCACGTATACACTAACCAAGCACTACTTTACTCGGATCCAAAGCAAAGCAATCACAACAAGTAGAAACTACTAACTACAATCGAAGAACCTAAGAGCAAACGATGAAATGACTTGAGACTTAGTTACTCACGAATCCGAACTTACAAAATATCCCAGGTGTGGACGACCGTAGTTGTACTGCACCCGCCGAGGAAGGGGAAGAAGACAGACACTCCGGCTTCTACTCCAACACTTGGGAAAGAAGACCGACATTCCGGCTTCTACTCCAACACTCAACTCTCTCTCCCTACTCTCTGAATACTAACTTATGTAGGGCTCCGCCACTTGCTTCTAATCACTTGTCGAGCGGTGGCTGCAGGAGGGGGTACTTGTAGGCGAGAGGGAGCTGCAGTGCCGAGCAAGGAGGTGCGGCCGTATCTCCAGGTGCGGCCGGCCCTATGATCCACCGCCTATGGACTTGGACGACCCTGATCACTACTCCTGATGCAGTTGTAGGTCGGCTCCTTGGGTCAGTTTCGCCCGGCACGCCAGTTGATAGGTGCGGCCGGCCCTACCCAGTGGCCTTGTGATGCACCGACCGTGTTGAGGGACGTCCAGGATCACTCCTTGATGGCGGTTGCGGCGGTTAAGTGTGGGTCCATCGATCCAAGTGCTTCCAACCTTAGCGTTTTGATCAAACCAACTTGAAATCAATGCTTCTCGCTCTTTGGTGACTTGTCCATGGGATTGGTAGTGACATGGACCTGAGAGGAGGATTTTGGGTGGTGCGGCCGGACCTAGGAGGTGCGGCCGGACCAACTTTTGTGGTGTCTGGCCCATGGACTTGGTCCCCATGGATATTATGCTAAGTGTAGAGGCATTTGACAAAGTTTGGTGTTGATCGGAGGAGGTTGATAGGTCCGGCCGCACCTACTAGGTTCGGCCGCACCTACCCCCCGACACGTCTCGTGTCACAATCTTCCGTGAGGCATAGTTTGTGCATCCGGACTCCGAATTGGGCAAATGATATGTCCATTTCGATCATCTCGACAAGCCCGTTGCAATTGAGTAGTCCAAATTGGCATTTGATATTGTTTGTGATAATGCCATATTTTATTATATAATGGCTCATTTAGACCTGCATCCAAATATTCACCAAAGCTCGTGGAATCTGTTAGTTTATAACCCCACAGCTATGATGCAAGCATTGATGGAGTGAAATTTGTTCAAAGTTGAGGGTCGAAAATAGGGACTTAACGACCGTCAACACAACCCCACACTTGGTCCTTTGCTCGTCCTCGAGTAAAGGTTAAGGACCAAGGTGAAAACAAAAATTCCTATGGTATGAAGCGAGCATAAGAGGTATTCCGAATCATACCTTGCACTTGTGAACTTTGAAGTGTCTATCATGCCATCTTGGGTAGATGAGGAAAGGAACGATCTTGAGTCAAATCACTTCTACTCCTCATGTCAAGTAGCTTGGGATTTTTTTCAATAAGTTTTCAAAATAAAATTTGCTTGGCACCTCATTTGATTCTCTCAAATCGCTCAATGTGTATAGTCCTCACCAAGGCATTTGATTGCCTTTCTTCAACCTACTTCTAATGATGGCTATATATGGAGCTCAAGGTATGGTATAAAAATGAGGCATACTTGCATCACATGTATTGCAAAGTCAAAATCCGGATCCAAGGAGAACATCAAATCATACAATCAGATCAAGATGTGCATGTGTAGGGATATGATGGATATGGTAAGGTGGATACTAGGCCCAGAATGGGTGCTAGATATTACCATATGTATAATGAACGTTGTGATGATGGTAAGGTGTACACTAGGCCCGGAATGGGTGCTAGTTATTACCATCTGATTTGTTGTAACTCCATTTTGCATGATCCTCTCTCTCTATTTTGACTCTTTTGTGGACATGGCTATCTTTTCTTTTTTTTCTTTTTTTTCTTGGACCTTCATGTGTCCAACTTTTTTTTTGCTTGGACCTTCATGTGTCCAATTTTTTTCTATAGCCATGTCTCTTTTGTAATATTAACTTGGAGAGAGAGAGATCAACACATAGTGTGGAGCTTTATTTTGTGGAATAGATAGATGGTACAATGCTAGCTCTCAACTGAGCATAGCAAGGAGGATGTTGGCGTGTACGTGTATCTTGATCATGAAAGCATGAAAAGAATTCTCACAAGGGTCACAACATTTTGACAAAGCTCAATGCAATGACAAGTAGCATATGTGTATAAGGTTTCAAGATCTCTGATCATATGGCTCTGGTAGGACTTGGCATATCAAAGAGGAGCTTCGCAAAGAGTTTTCAAAATTTTCAAATAAATTTCCCAAGCACTCAAACATTTGGAGCAAAGATCATTTCATCGGACCATATCTCAAACATCAACTACTTAGATGGGCATGGTTTCCTAAAGATATAATGTTCACAAGCATCAAGATAGTAGGTATGGAATAAAACTTATGCAAGCCAACCATAGGAAACATGTCGAGCATTGGGTGCATGAGGATTCAATTGAGTTTGATTTATATGATCGGATTTAAAGCTCATTTAAACTCATGATTTCCAAAAGTAGAGAGTTAGGGGTGCACATACCATTGCTCTCAGAGAAAGTGGGGAATGGGGTAGACAAACGGTGATTCGGCCAAACCACAGGGGTGACCGACTTGCACTAGTGCACTTACCTCATCCCTCGTCGTATTAGCGTAGTCGATGTTGTGCGGCACCTTGGTGGGAGATCTCAATTGTGTGTTTCGACGATCTTGGGAGATCTCCCCCACACTTATTCTTGTACCTGGTGTTATTATTCAAAGAAAAAGATGAAAACAAAAAGGGAGGCTCTGCTAGCCGAAGAGCTAGGAAGCCTTTATTCAAATTCAAATATTTTTGTGTTTTTTTAAGAGAGCAAGATGCAAGAACCAACACCATCTTCAAACCAAAATAAGATTTAGTAAGAGAAAAACTTACTCGGGATACTCACATATCTCCCCCACACTTGGAGTTATAGCTCTAGGGTTTCTGGGCAAACCATTCATCCGGACTACTTCTCATTTCCCTGCTCCATAGGTTTAGATTTTCTTCACTGTTTTGTAGAGAATCTGATCTCTGAGTGTATGGAAGCTTTCATGGTCGTGTCAATTTCCTTCTTGTGGCTCGAGTGATTTTCGTGTCTTTTTTGGTCTATTTTCGTTGGATTTTCGTGCGTGGCTTGTTCCTCCCATTCTGAGGTGTTTGGGTTCGGATTTCTTTGTGGGGATCATGAATAGATGCCTTGTGCATCTTTGTGCTTGATCTTGACCCCTCAAACTCCGGATTTGGCCTTGGATTTGACGATTTCGGGTGGAACCCTAGCTTTTTGGTAGAGCTCAGTTGCGATTCGATTCCCGGCGATTTTGTGTGTTTGAGGCCTCAAGTTTTTGGGCATAGCATCCCCCAGGGACGCTTCACATCTCCCCCAAATCTTGTCTCAATCCACTCAGCCATTTAGGAGATCCGTGGATGGGTAGGTGAGGTTGGCTTGAGGTTTTCAAGCTCGAGCTGTTCAGTTCGTGAGGGCCAGACAGTCCGTTGTGTCCTCACGGACAGTTCGTGAGGAGGCTTGTTCTTCGGTGTTCGTCATGAGTTCATCCAGTTCTTGAGCGCTCGTGTTTCGATCAGTGGATTCGGTTGGTTTCTGTTGTAGGGTGTTTGCGGACAGTCCGTCAGAGGGGGTCGGATAGTCCGCCTGGCTCAGACAGTCCGAATTGAAGTGTTAGACGGTCCATGAGGAGAGGGTACGTCTCTAGAGGTTCTGTCGACATTTCCGAACGGTCCGAACTGAAGTGTCGGACAGTCCGCAAGGCCTAGGCGGATGGTCCGTGGTGCCCATACGAACGGTCCGTGCGAGGCTACTTGAGGTGCAGACCTTCTGGTGGTTCTGTCCATTAATTCGGACAGTCCGTGGTGTCCACACAGACAGTCCGTAAGGAGGTGTCGGACAGTCCGCCGGTCCAGTTTGGACGGTCCGTCCCTGGCACTGCAGATCAGTCTAAGTCCCTAGCTCTTGAGTTGTGCTTCCGCTTTGAGTTAGTTTTGGACTTGTTCCTAGGGTTGGTAGGTCCGTTGGGACTACGCGACCTTGGCAAGCTCGTGTGGGAATCCTTGGTTGTGGATTTGGGGCATAGGCCAAGTTCATCCTTTGGGAAGAATTTTTATGGGCTCCCATTCACTCCCCCCCTCTCTGGTCGCCTAATCGGTCCTTCACACGACAAATTTGTCTTTTGTGCATCAATGATGCCCGAGGCCGCTGCAGCGTCATATGGCTATAGTACACCTCTTGGTCAGTGGGCAGTTTGTCGTTTTCTGGGTGGCAAGAGAATCTCCGACCACTGTTGACCCGTGACCCTGCAGTCTACGGAGAAGATAAGACTGACTCCACGTCAGATGGCCTTGTGCCTCGCTACATCTACGGATGACGATGACGACAATTAATTGCACCCGCTAGGCTCTGCGTCCTGGTGCACCCGCTATGGCTCTACACGTAAACGGACCTATTCCAATCGACCTATATTTCTGTTTCCTGCACAGAATGGTCATAGGTTCAATTGAAGACCTTCCAGGGTAGGCGTGCCTCGCTGCTCTGCCAGATCCGTCTGGGCGCCTAGAGATCAGAAGCTTCACGTCTACAATTTTGTCGGGCCCCCGTGGTCGGTGTGCCTATTACTAAGGTCGTCAATATCTTAGTACTTTGGCTCTGCTGGATGGCTGGTAGCTATGCTAGTGGTTTGGACACCAAAACGATGCCCTTGAGGTCGGCGTCCCTTAATACCTAGGTCTTGCAATACCTCAGTATAGCTACGGCTCTGCCAACCTAGTTGGGCGCCCTGGATGCGTGACCTTCCTGAGGTCGGTGTGCTTTCGTTGCTCTACCAGCCTGCTCTGGACACCCAGGATTTTGCGTAGGGAATGAAGGCCTCCCCATGGGGTGCGCGCCTAATGGCCCTGCCAATTATCTCTGGGTGCTTGGGCGCTTTGAGTTGAGACCTTCTTAAGGTCGGCATGCCTCGGGTGGCTCTGCCAGACTCTTTGCAGCAATGCAGGATATCTAGATGTCTCTATACTCCATTCGTTAAAGACCAACATATTTTCATAACTTCATCGTCGACAGTCCTGGACATTACAACTTCAGCTACGACATCATTGACGACCTCTTCATACGATATGCATTTAAAAGACCTTGCTGGGTATCCTTGGATACTGGGTATTGATGATTTGAGGCCTCTTCGAGGTCGGCATGCCTACAAGACCTCCTCGAGGTCGGCCCTGCCAGACTCCTTTCAGCCATGCTGGGAGATCTGGGTGTCTCTACACTTTGTTCGATCAAGACCATGACCTAGTTTTTCTTCTCCTTTTTGAGCATCAAACCAGTCATGCTGCCTGCTTCAATGCTCGGGGACTACTCTACGAGAGCGTCTTCGACGCCCTCTTGCTTTCTTTGTCGTACCGACCTGTTGGGAAACTGTTTCTCATCAAGTCATTACTCGACATATTTTTTCTTTTTCCCTTTCTTTTTTGGATCATCATACCGGCCATCCTGCCCGCCACGATGCTCGGATACTACTCTATGAGTGTGTCCTTGACGCCCTCAGAATTTTTTCATCGTCATCTCGATCTATTGGAAGCCTGCTTCCTATAGGTCGTCACTCGACCTCTCTTCATTCGGCAAGACTTCAAAACAGGTCGTCTGCTAAGCTGATTTTCCTTTCTTCTTTTTGGACCGACGTGCACGCTATTGACCTGTCGATAGCTTCAAGACTTCGTCATGACCCTCTCAAGGTCGCTGAGCCTACACATCGCTCAGAGGCTTGTGAGCACTACAAGAAAATCGTTGATTAGTGACGCAACCACATTTTAGAGTCATTGATTTATGACGTTTCTGGCTGATCTCGTCATAATATTTCACTTCCGAGCAAATTTAGTGACAAAAAAACTTTCGTCATAACGGTTGCTACTGTAGCCGAGCGTTCACTGTTCCATGCTTGTTTTGTGATGCCATATGCTCCGCAATAGCGTCACAAACCAACTTTGGTCCCACATGTAAGCATTATTTTAAAAATAGAGCGTTCCAAGTCGTCATAAAATTTAGTTGGGTCCCACGTGTAAGCATTTTTTCGAAAGTAGAGTGTTCCAAGTCGTCATAAAATTTTCCAGGGTCCCACATGTAAGCATTTTCGCCATGTCAGCGGCGTCATAAACCAACTTTGGTCCCACATGTAAGCAGTTTTTCCGAAAATAGAGTGTTCCAAGTCGTCATAAATGGTTCCAGGGTCCCACTCAAAGGGAAATTTTTTACATTGACCAGGTCCCACCTGTAAATTTCATGTTAGTCTTTAATATAAATCGATAATTCAAAGGCGAAACGCTTCACTGCATTCGCAAAGACTCGACTTTTGCTATGCAGATCAGCAATTCCAAGGTGAGACTTTTGGCAGGAATGGCGGATCCTAGCGGCGATGGGAAGATGGTTGCGCCGCCATATCCAAGCAACGAGAGGATGAAATAGCACGACGAGGTCAGTCCTCTCCTCTGGTTTGAGCCGCTATATGTTCCCCTATCTTCCTAGGTTTGGGGATATCGAGATTTCGGGATCTGGAGGACTGATGATCATATATGTTCGATTCAGATTTCATCGCACTCTCAGATTTGCACTTCGATTGGTGTTAGAAGCTGATAGGCTATAGACAATTCATAGGTGTTAGTTTCAGTTAGTTTTCAATTTACATCATCTTACGATAGGTTCTTGTATTTTAGTAGCTTCCGGATGTTCTTCATGTCACTCATTTTATAGATTTTTCTGAAGGTGCACAATTGATAGGATTGATAGATCCTTATATTTTCAATTTGCATCGTTTTATGGATTGATAAATTGAAGAGACTATCTCTGAGCTGCAGACTATGAAGGGGCATCTGGATTCTGTCATGATTCTTATCCTTTGCACAACTCATAGGTGTTAGATTCAGTTAGTTTCCAATTTGCATCGTTTGATGGATTTATAAGTTCTTGTATTCTACTAGCTTCTGCAGGAGCTTCAAGCCACTGTCGCTGAGCTCCAGAAAGTGACGAGAGACCTGCAAGACCAATAGCAAGAGGCTGTACTATACAAGGGCCTATATAAGCAATCGTTACAGCAACTGGATGACTTGTCTCTGCTATTGCTACAACAGGAGAACGCCGTACTGAAAAAATTTAATGAGTTACAGCACGAACATACTGACATGTTGAAAGTGGCTTGAAAATTGATGGAAGAGGCTAACCAAGAGACCCGGGAGAAGATATCCCAGTTGAAAAAATGTAACATGAAGTGTGAAGCTGCTAGTGTGAAGCTGCAGGAGGCCAGAAATGAGCTGGAGAAGTTCCAGCAATCTTAATAAACATGTTTCTACCTCATCATCTTATGATGTTTTCTACTTAGTGGTGTGAACTTTGTGGTGATGAGTGCTATGAGATTCCATCTTATTATGCCAATTTGGTTTAATCTGTTTCAAATTGAGTCGAGCATACTCACCATTCTGAATTAATTTTGCTGATGTTTTGCTGGTCCATTCTGTTGATGTTTTGCTGGAAGGACCTTCCTGAGTAACGATCGCGAAACTGCTTGTTTCCTACTGTCGGTCACGAAATGTTGCAAAAACAATTTGCCATAGCAAGGGTTCGAACTAGAGACCTATAGGAACGAGACAGCACTATCTACCACTGCACCACCTCTTGGTTGTGTCAATTTAATGAGAAACCCTTTCCACCCCAACCACAGCACGGAGGTGTTGTTCTGATAAGTTGGTGGGAGAAAAGCCAACGCTGTAGCCAAAAATAGTTTTCCCGCAGCCCGCTGCCTCGAAACGGGAAAACAAAGAGTGGAGAGGGGAGTAGGCTACCAAAACGGATCATTCCAGCGGTGATTTGCGACTTCCAACGGCTGCTCACTCCTACGGGCGCAACCTGGGTGATACTTGATGTAGCGACGTGTCAATCTGGTAAGTAATTTTGTGTTCAATCCGGAAAATTTCATTTCGCAGAATGTTCTCCTTTTCGATTCGTTCTATGATCAGTAATTTTGAGTTGGATTCGCCAAAAACTTTCCAGATGGATAGACGCTGGATAACCGGTTGTACTGGTTTTACCACCGATCATGAGAAAGGGGTCCAGGATTTCTTGGCATTTCTTTGAACAAGATATGCTGAGGACAAAGAAATACTATGCCCGTGTCGTCGATGCCTCAATAACTCTACAGGGACTATAGAGCGAATTGGAGTTCACTTACTTGTGAGTGTGATGGCAACCACTTACACTAGGTGGATCCATCATGGAGAAACTTTGGAGGATATGGTTGACGATGATGCAAATGTACAGGATAACATAATTCTGTCGGATGCAGAGGGGTTGTGGATAATGCAGCTCCACGGGGTGGTGGTGATCAGGAACCGGTCTAGGAAAACCAATACATATCTGGTATGGAGGAGGATGAAGGCCCTGGAGACGATGGGATGTCTGAATTGAATGCTGACTTGGGCAAGGGTCAGGTGCTCGGTGAGAAAATGTATGAATTTGTAAAGGAACATTTGAACCATAAGGTGTCAGCGACATCTTCGTATGCACAATTTACATTTGTTGTGAAGTTACTTCATATAAAGTCTTTCAGTTAGATGAGCAACATCGCATTCAATGCAATGATGAATTTGTTACAAAATGGATTCCCAGAAGCATGTCTTTCAGACTCTTTCGATGCGGCAATGAAGTACATACGTTCCATGGGACTTGGCTATGAAAAAATCCATGTTTGCAAAAATAATTGTATATTGTTTCGCAAGGAGAAGTATGTCAAACTTGATGTGTGCCCAGTATGTTGTGAAGCGGATTCAAGATGGAAGGATGCAAACACCAACAAGCGCGTTCCTCCAAAAGTATTGAGGCATTTTCCACTGATTTCCAGGCTGAAGAGGATGTTTCTTTCATCAAAAATAGGAAAGGATGCACGATGCCACCAGTTGAAGCGAAAACCGGTGAAGATGCTAGGAACCTTAGACTTGGTCTTGCAACCGATGGTTTCAATCAATTTGGCAACATGAACAACTCATATAGTATGTGGCCAGTATTTGTTGTGCCGTATAACATGCCACCATGGGTATGCATGGAAGAATCAAACTTCATGATGGCCTTATTGATCCCTGGGCCGAGTTCTCCATCAAAGGATTTTGATATCTTCATGGAACCTCTCATCGAAGAGCTGCAGCAACTTTGGAAGGGTGTCTGGGCAATCGATGCTGTTGAGGGTAAAGGATTTAAACTGCGTGTTGTGGTTCTTTGGTGCATACATGATTATCCAGCATTGAGCATGTTGTCTGGGCGAGTCACGAAAGGCTATTTTGCCTGTGTGCGTTGCGACACGGATCCTTGCTCAAGGAGATTGAAGAACAAGATATGTTACATTGGGCATCATCGTTTCCTTCCAACTGATCATCCATGGAGAAGAAAGGGAGCAGATTTTGATGGTACTGTTGAAAACCGAGAAAAGCCAGAGCAGTTTACCCTTGAGGAGCTGAAGCAGCAACTGGAGAAGGTTAAAGACGTTAGACCAGGAAAGCATCCTCTACCTCAAGGAAAGATAGGGAAGCGGGAATCCGGACAGTGCTGGAGCCGAAGGGTTTGTTTGTGGGAATTGCCGTACTGGTCATCTCTGAAGTTGGCACATAACCTTGATGTGATGGACACTGAGAAAAACATATGCGAAAACCTTATTGGAACGTTGCTTAAAATTGCTGGGAAGACAAAGGACACCATCAATGCTAGGGTTGATTTGGAAGAGATGGGCGTAAGATCAAATCTACACATGGTGGCAACTGAGGATGGTGAGTCATGCAAAATGCCAGAAGCTCCGTATGTACTTTCAAATACGAAACAGAAGCTGTTTTGTGATTTTCTAAGTTCAGTGAAGTTCCCAGATGGATATGCTTCAAACTTAGCTAGGTGTATTGTTGCAGATGGATGGAAACTACAAAGACTGCAAACTCATGATTGTCATATCCTACTCCAAAGGGTTTTGCCGGCTTGTCTTCGCGGTTTAGTGGACAAAGAGATATACACAGCTATTGCAGAATTAGGAAACTTCTTTCGGCAACTATGTTGCAAAACTCTGAAGTTGGATGTCTTGCAAAAACTGAAAACAGATATCCCAATAATTTTGTGCAAGCTTGAGAAAATTTTCCCTCCTGCCTTCTTTGATGTTATGGTCCACTTGACTGTCCATTTGCATGAGGAAGCAATCATGAGTGGTCCAGTACAATATGGATGGATGTATCCCATCGAAAGAAGGCTATGCACATTGAAGCATTCAGTGAGAAACCAAGCTAGGCCTGAAGGATCCATTGCAGAAGCATATGTTGCTAATGAGGCCTTGACATTTTGTTCTAGGTACTTCGCGGCTGATGATGTGGCCACACGATTCAATCAGGTTGGAAGGAACAGAGAGAATGCTGATTTGTCTATAGATGGAACATCCTGTTTCGATCACAATGTTCAAATACTTGGAGCAGGGACCACTTGTTGGCTTGGGTCAAAGTACGACAAGGTGGTTTGGTATGTGCTAAACAATTGCAAAGAGGTGAAGCCATATATCGAGTAAGTAAATCACCATTGCAATGACAGAACTACAATTATTTCGTTCTAACTTTGAGATGGTACTGCTTTGCAGAGTGTTCAAGAATGAATTAAAAGCGATAGGTGTGTCGGTCGAGGATATTGATCGTCGAATTGTTACAAAATTTTGGCACTGGTTTAGATCGCATTTTTGTTTTCATTTTTTTTGTTTGCTAGCTAGCTTATATTACCTTGTGAGGACCTTTACACAAGACCATATTAAAAAAACTATGACTCTTCTGTACAGATTACAAACAATCCAGTGAGAGACGACAACCAATATGCATTATCAGCTGAACCAGACTGGCGAGCAAAAACTTATACATCATGTATTGTAGGCGGTGTCCGGTAACACACCAAGACCCGAGAGGCAAATAGGAAGACACAGAACAGTGGAATCATGACTACATGATCACATAAAGACATTGCAGAAATTGAGTTTTATGGTTCACTAAGAGACATTATTGAGTTGCGGTACAACTCGGGGCTTGACAGAGATCGAACTGTTGTTTTATTTCAGGTTGAGTGGTATGATCTGGAAGGGACCAAGAAGGAACCGAAGATTAGAAATGATGGTTACTTCACAAGCATCAATACTGGAGATTACTGGTACCAAGATGATCCCTACATTCTTGCTGAACAAGCAACGAAGGTCTTTTACTTGCCAGACACGCTACTACAACACCCATGGAGAGTGGTGCAAAAAATTGAGCATAGGCATTTGTGGAGCTATAATGAAAATGAGGAGGACATAGCTCCCACTGGCATGGTACTTGCATATCAAGATGATGAAATTGACCAAACCTTGCATGATGTTATACTTGATGATGGTCTCGCTGATGGTTCGGAGGTTCTGATGCCTATTACCGGCAAGGAGACTGTGGTTGCAGCCGCTGAAGTTGATGCGATTCGCCATCAGGAGCTGTCTGATGTGGATGGATTCAGTTTTGAAGATGAGGATGACGACACTCTATGGCAATACATCGATGAAGGTGAAAATGCTGCCGATGAATGTGATGACGACTAGGATATCAAATCAGTAAATGTTTAAGTCGATCCGAACTGAAATCATTTGGACCTTATGATTTATATGTAATTTATATGTAGTTGAAGTGCACTTTACTGAATATTAAACCTGCCGTAGGTGCCTACTATCCGGTTCACTGTATTAAGTAGCATCAGAACTTCCCGTTGCGACTTATACAAAATATACGATCGCGCATGGGGATGACCGATTATCCGGTACGTTGTATTATAAAACAACGGAATGTCCTGTTGGGCTACGTGAATGGTAGGTTAGAAAATATCCATTTCTTATCCTCTCCAATGTGACGTGCTCATGATCATGTAGTACTAGGCGAACAAATCAACGAAGAAAGGGATGTGTTGATCTCCAATGTGGCCATGATCGAATAGTATGCAACGTGACGTGCTCATGATCATGTAGTACTAGGCAAATCGAATCGATGAAGGAAGGGATGTGTTGATCTCCAATGTGGGCATGATCGAGTAGTATGCAACGTGACGTGCTCATGATCATGTAGTACTAGGCGAATCGAATCGACGAAGGAAGGGATGTGTTGATCTCCAATGTGGGCATGATCAACTAAGTATGCGAATGGATTGTTCGATTCTTTGTATTATGTACGACAGGACCATCCTGTTATGACTTTCATACTCATCGACATACGTCCGGAGGATGGTCCAGTCTGGTATACATCGGAACAGAGGAACTTCCTTGTAAACTATAGGTACGAAAGGCGCTTCCCATTTCCTGGTCACAGGGTGCCAACAGCGCACTACACACACTTTATGGCTTTATCCAACGGCGTGTCACTCGAGCTGACCCGCCATCCCCCCATTTACTACCTCCTCACTTGCGGCGCAACCCCTTGGTAGTGTTCCGCCGCTGCCGCCTACAGCAGCCTCAAGCGGATACCTCAATCCGTGACCGAAATCAGAGGTATACGTCCGCCTCCAGGCTCCAGCGGATACCGCAATCCGCCACCAAATTCTTGGAATGGCACTAATTCGAGAAATTTATTGCAGATGGGCCGAGATGGTGGCAAGAGAGATGGAAAGGCGCTTGGTCCTCCTCTGGTGAAGCGACAACGAAAGTCGCAGCTAACTTCTGCAGGCACGTCTGGTCCTCAGACAAGGCTAAGGTGCAGGCCTGCGGCACGGGATTCTTCCTCTGCCCCTACACACCGCACACGGGTGGGTCAACCTCGGTGCCTTCCTGCCGCACACGGGGTTCACCGGGCACTACGGAAGACATTGTTACCACGGATTGGCAATGCAGAGTCGATCACTAGTCTTCAATAGTGGCTTCTCCTTCACGTCATGACTGGACGGCCCTTCGACATCGTGGACTTCATTTTAGCCGAGATTGAAGATGTTATCTTTGATGGGTTGACCGTGGCCCGACATATGCCGTATGCTCACTGGATCTCCTTCATCTTGAGTAGTGTTACCAGAGTAGATGAAGATGGGGAAAGGGTGCGAACAGGAGCCAAAGATTGGCGTCCCGAGTACATGATGTCCGAGACACATTTCAAGGAATATAGTCCTGTGAGACCAGGAGACAGACGTCGTGGCCTAAGGGCTACAATTGAGCCATCTCCTGATGACATTTGTTCCTCAAACAGTGAAGGCAATGAGGCGTCTCCAGTGAGACATCTCCGAGTACATGATGGTGCATCGCTACCAACTAAAAAAAGAGAAACAGTTCAAGTCACTCTAGCAACAACCAGTGAGCAAATGGACTCTTCCTTCATTCTGAAACTGATCCTTGAAAATCAGTGCGAGCAAAAAAGTTCCAGTCAGTGATGGAGATGAGGATAGCACAGCAGGAGGAGTTAAACCGCGCACCCTCAGAGCAGATAGTACAAATGGTAACACAGCAGCAGCGCACTATGGAGAATTTTGTGAATGCTTCACTCAGTCACCTTCACCAAGTTAACAGCTTACCACCACTGCCCGCTCTACTCGCACCTATTGGTCAGACCCCCTTGCAACTCATGCCTCCTGCTAACTTGGGTAAATCATCTGAAGTCTATGAGCTGCCTCACAGTTCAGCAATTGGTTCACAATGGATGACAGAAAAGGATTCCAAAGAAGAAAACGAAGCAAATGCAACAATACTCAAGGTTCTATCTGATATTGCAGCAGAGGAAACGAATAAGGAAGATCCTTTGGCGGCAACAGCAAATGGTCCGGAAGATCCTGCTCCAGCTAGCTTGGAAGGCTCTCGTGCAGCTGATCCTGCTCCAGCTCCTCCTACGTCGGAAGGCTTTCCTGCTCCTACTCCTGCTACCTCAGAAGGCTCTCCTGCTCCTGCTCCTGCTACCTCAGAAGGCTCTCCTGCTCCTGCTCTTGCTACCTTAGAAGGCTCTCCTACTCCAGCTCCTACTACCTCAAAAGGCTCTCCTGCTCCAGCTCCTACTCCTGCTACCGAAGAAGGCTCTCTTGCTCCTGCTACAGCTCCTGATGACCCTCTTCACAATACTGTTACATCAGCTCCTTCGAACACAGACGAAAAAGAGGTAGAATGTTAAACATTCCTTTTATTGTCATTGATTGAGAGCCATGTGTGGTTCGAGGACCGGTGGATGGTAGCTTCCTGGTGTGATGAGTGATTGACAACGTGGTGTGGACTGATTCTTCGCTAAGTATTGCAGGTGCAGGTTGCGACTTGACTGGTGTTGGTGCAGGTGAAGAACAAGTGCGAAAGTTTGTTGCCGATGAGGCATCCAGGTGTGGAGAACACAAGTAGGCTTGGTTCGAGGGACCCGGTGGCCAGCGGAGTCAAGTGCGGGCCGCATGGTGGCAAGAACAGCAAGATGAAGTCATGGACGATTTCTTGGTTGAGCCTCAAAACCAAGGTCGAGCCGGGACTTCGTGGGAGCCAATTCATGAGTGAAGTTTGGCGGAGGCTACACCGAGTTCGCGGGGTTTCCAGTGGTTCACCAGAAAACCACTGGGTTCCTTGGTTGATCCACAAAGCCAAGACCGAAGACCGAAGACGGAGGTGCAGCAGCATCAGACCGGTTTGACCGGTGGGTCTGACCGTTGGGTACTGGTCTGACCGGTGAGGAGCACCAGTCTGACTGGTGTGCGACGACGCAGTCTGGAGACTTCGAAGCGGAGGACACGCGTCAGGATCGCAAGGCTTGCGTCGAGGCTAAGCAAGTTTGCGGTCGCCGGGCATCCGTCCGATGGTGCGAAGACAAAGATTCCCAAAGTGCCCCTCGGGAGTGTGTATCCTAGTATTAGGCCTTAGGGGTAGTTTTGTCTTTCGGCTAGCCTCCATATAACCCATGTGGTGAGAGGATGGCAGCCATCTCTTGGAACCCTAGCTCATTTTGTTTTGCTATTTTCCTCTTCCTTTTTTCCTTTGGAATTTCTAGGACTAGCTTGAGAGCTTCATGGTGAGATCTTGTGAGAGGGAAGGATGATCGGGCGGCAAGCTAGACCTTGTATGAACCTTCCTGGTATGTATAGATGATTCGGCGTGGTTCCTCAAGGCTTGGTTGTGTCTCTCCCGTTTTTCCTTTTTGGTGATTTTCGGAGCCTTTTCTTGGCGAATTTCTTGTGGCGGTTTTGAGACCTTTCTCTTTGGGATTTGGTGGGGGATTTATGGATGAACCCTTCGTGGTTCTTTTCCCTTTGATTCCCCTCTCAAATCCGTGAGCAAAGGGGCTCGATTTTGGGGTTTTCTCCTCTCTAGGGTTAGAGGCGTTCTTGGTGGGATTTCTTCGATTTCTCTCGATTTAGCAAGTTTTGGTCGACCAAATCTTGGCTATGGAGTGCCCATGAGGTGTTCCTACTATCCCCAAAGTCTTGTGCAAATCCGTGGAGCGATTCGGGAGATCGGGAGTTGGATTTGGGGGAGCTGACCCGCGGACTGCTGTTCATCCCGAGCTGCCCAGGCGTGACCGGTCTGACTGGTGCTCTTGACCGGTCTGACCGGTGCAAGGCCTTTGTGGGATTTGCCTCGGGTGACCTGCCTGGTTCGTGTGTCTTTGAGCTGAGTTGTTGCTGGTTAGTTCTTGGCAGGTTTCGAGGAGTTTTGGCTAGGCTTTGTGAAGGTTTTTCTTCTTGAGAAGTTTGAGTTTTGGGGGTGGTTTTCATTCCAGGGCTTAGAGGAATCACTGAGGCTTCCTAGAACGTTTTTTGTGCAGCTGTTGTAGCCACCGCCCTGACCGGCTCTGTCCACCGGTCTGACCGGTGTAGCACAGGCAGCAAGCTGTGCAGATTTCCGCTGTGCGTTGGGTGTGTTTGGTTCGGAAGGTTGTTGTGTTGGTTCCTAGGACCAGTAGCACTTTAGTGGTTACGTGGTCTTGGCCAACTTGGGTAGTTGAGTCGGAGACGTGATTTGGCTAGCCGTATTCGTCTTGTTGGAGTAGCCATCTCCTTCGAGAAGAATTTTTATCAGCTCCCATTCACTCCCCCCCCTCTCTGGTCGCCAGTTCGGTCCTTCAATTGGTATCAGAGCCGGTTCTGGTCTTTCGAGGCTCTAACCAGTCTAAGATCCAAAGATGGCGTACCAGGAACGAGGATCAGGTCCTCCGCACTTCGATGGGAAGAACTACCAGATGTGGCAGAGACGGATGGCTGCGTTCCTCCGTGGAAAGGGTCAGATCCTTTGGGACATTACGGTGAACACAGCTTATGTTCATCCGATTAACTTCCTTGCTCCAGGATCGAGGGATATGTTCGATGCCAACAACAAGGTGGTCGACTACTTGTTTCGTGCACTATGTCAGTCTGAATTCGATCAGGTTCAGATAGAGGACTTAGCTTGTAGGATTTGGGAGCAGTTGAAGGATGCTCATGCTGGGAATGCTCAGGTTCCGGCTCGGATGTACGCAACTTACCAGAGCGAGTACGAGAACTTCACTCATCTCCCCGGCGAGTCCGTCGATGCCCTTTTCCAGCGGTTTACGGTTGTGGTGATCAACATGAGAGTCAATGTGGCTGTGCTCCCATACGATGATCATGATAGAGCCATGAAGCTCTTGCACTCGTTGGATCACACCGTATGGGACGGAAAGGTCGAGGCTATTCTTGAGTCCGAGAAGTATGACACCCTGACTGTGAACGAGCTGTTCTCGAAGCTCAAGTCAGCTGAGTTGGACCGTGGTGTGACTGCCCGTCTTGAGAGCCCGACTGACTCTCATAATATTGCTCTCGTCGGTGGCAAATGTGCTAAGTCTAACGCTAACGCATCCTCCAGGATGTACTCTCTGTCTTCTTTGATGTCTTTGCCAGACAAGGAGTTCGACGTGCTTGGAGAGGACGAGCTGGCGTTGCTGACCAGGCGGTTCGAGAGATTGCACGAGAACCGAGTGAACACAATGAAGAATCCACGGACATGCTTTTAGTGCGGCAAGCCAGACACTTCGTCGCCGACTGTCCGGAGAAGATGGAGAACAAGGACGGCTACAAGAACCGGTCGAGGACGGACGGCAAGTACCGATCAAGGCGCGATCACAAGCACAAGAACATGCACAAGGACGAGCGACGATCGAGGAAGAAGGACGGTCGCGGCAGGAAGGCCCGAGCGCTGGTCGGGGCGAGCGACGTCGACTCCAGCTCCGCCTACTCTTCCTCGAACTCGAGTAGCAGTGAAGATGAAGGTGATCGGCGCAAGAACAAAAAGTCATCCAAGAACTTGAGCGGGCTGAGCTGCTACACGAGAGATGGCTTCTGCGGCATGGCTCGTAGCTCCGGCAGCAAGAAGAGTCACCAGAGCGACTCGGACTCCGACTCCGATGATGAGGTACGTGACGAGCTTCCCTTCTTGCATGAGGAGAATGAGCGTCTTGGCAAGTTGCTTGATAATCGTGATGACATGCTTAGAGAGGTAAAGAAGATGAGGAAAGAGCTTAGGGCCTCACTAGAAGATGCTAGGAACCGAGTAGCTGAGCTAGAAACCCAGAACCTTGATGCTAAGCTTTAGATAGATTCGCTTAAGGCTTCACCTGTGGTTTCTGATGAGATTGATTGTTGTGATTGCTCTGTGTACCTAGCTGATGTTACTAGTCTTAAGGATAAGCATGCCTCTGCTTGTGAGGAACTTGATGTGCTTAGGGTTGAAGTGGCTGTGCTTCAGTCTAGACCTACTTTGCTAGGTGCTTGCACTTCTTGCCCTATTTTGCATGGAAAGATTGATGAGACGCATGCTTACATTGTTTCTCTTGAGGCTAAGTTGAAAGAACCTGTTCCCACTTCTTGCTTGTCGGTGTTTTAACCCGGCAACCTACCAAGGGGAGTACCCAAGGTAGATGTTTGTGGCCTCGCCGAGATCAGGAACTCGAAGGAGAGACACGTGGCACACAATTTAGACAGGTTCGGGCCGTGAGGTGCGTAATACCCTACGTCCTGTATGCTGCGTAGCTCTGGATTGATTGGGTGTGTTTACAAGATGATGCAGATGAAGAGATAGGGATCCCTGCCTCACCTTATATAGTCCGAGAGGCAGGGTTACAAGTCGGTTTGTCAGAGGAGTACTAGTCGTGTACGGCTAGGAGTACTCTACATGGATCCGGACATGTCTAGCTTGCTAACCGAGTACTAGTCCACCATATGCCTTGTGCTCCACGCCATCAGGTGCCGTGCAGCCTAAGTTGAGTAGTCCCAGGGGCCCACAGAGTAGTCGGTCCCAGTACCCACCTGAGTAGTGGGCCCAGGGATGTCCGCACGACAAGCCCCCGAGTACTTTGTAGTCGAGCAGGATGTCTTCGAGTAGTCTTGATGGCCTTGGCGAGTAGTCCTTGAGCGTCCCCGAGTTCCACAAGCCGAAAGTCCTCAAAAATGCTTGAAGTATCCCGAGGCTGGAAGGTATTCCAGCTGATCTTTGAGTAGTCTTGAAGTCTTCTCGAGTAGTCCCCAAGCGTCCCCGAGTGCTTCTCTCGAAGGTCTTCAATAATACTCGTGTTGTCTTGATGAAAAACCATATGGAAAATGCGATTCGGAGAATCGCATTCCATATGGAAGGTAGCCCCCAAGCCTTAGGTCGAATCGCAGATTTAAGCTGAGGGTCAATCTGAAGTTCTGCCAATCTTCTCCCGAAAAATCCGGAGAAAAAAACTGCAGGACACGTGGCGTGGAGCCCCCGAGCCTTGAGTCGAGTACTTTCTCTCGAATTGAAGGGTCGTCTTGACTGTAGAATGTGTCCAGAGTGGGATCTTGATCTGGTGTAGCCCACTGAGTCCATCATATGTAGTCGAGCTCCCGAGACTGTGAGCGTCGAGTACTGAAATATGAAGGGTCAGGCTGCCACCGCTGAGTCACCTGCCTGTCGCTTATCCGCCCGTTCAGAACTGAGCCGCTGGATGGCTTATAAATAACCAGTGAACCCCTTAGGGGTTTTCCACTCCCAGCGGTTGCGTTCCTCACAGATTAGATTTGAGTGAGTGCCCCCCTGCTCCTCTGCCGCCGCCGCTGCCGTAAGGTAGATTAGATCTACGCTCGCTCGCCACCGTAGACCACCCTCCTCTGCAGCCCCCGAGCGAATGCGAGTGAAGACTCCCGTGACTTGGAGGATGAAGTCATCACCGGCGAAGAGCTCGAAAACCGGTGCATCAAAGAAGAGGAGCCGCGATGAGGCTGGAGACGCCGGCCAGTCATCGTCACCACCCTCCACCCCTCGCCCCAACCCGGCAAAGGAGTGGAAGAAAGCGAAGCTGAAGACCGAAGACCTCCTTGCCCTGGTCAACAGCGGATTCCTTCGCGAGAAGGAGATGGATCTGTGGCGCACCGCCACTGGCGACCCGTACCCAATGGAGAAGAACCCGGACGAGATTCCGATGTTCACGTGGTTCGTGGAGCGTGGACTTGCGCTGTCGGCCAGCGATTTCTTCAAGGGAATGCTCAGGTACTACGGCATCGAGTACCTCAACCTCAACCCCAATGGTATCTTCCCCGTCTCCATCTTCGTGCACTTATGCGAAGCATTTGTGGGGATCCAGCCCCACTGGATCATGTTCCCGAAGTTCTTCCGGGTGAAGCCACAGCCGAGCACAGATGATCCGCAAGTAGTCGGAGGCGCCGGGATTCAAATGCGCAAGGACGCCACCGACCAGTACTTGCCGTACAAGCTTATCGACTCCAATCAAGATTGGAAGGCGAAGTGGTTCTACATTAGTAACCACCACCCCGAGCTGCCGAAGCCCAGCGGCCGTCAACCGAAGCATGCGCCGTGGTGGAACACGGAGCCCACCATGCAGGAAGGTATTCAGCAACCTCCGTTGCTGAAGAAGATCAAGGCCTTACGGGAGGCCGGACTGAGGGCCGAGACTGAGGGCCGAGCACGTGGCCTTCAGTTTCATGAAGAGGAGGGTGCAGCCGCTGATGGCGCGAGACACCCTCGGGTACCAGTACACCGGTGATGAAGGCACGTCCTGGATGCCTGGCGAGGAGATTGAAGATGATTTCATCATCGAGAGGCTAGGCAGGATCTTCAAAGATATGCCCCCATACATGTCGTGCCCAGTGCCTGAGTACTCTGTGGCGAGGCCGCCAAACCAGGTCAGTAGTCATGGCTAGAGCCCTCGAGTACTGATTTGCTTGACGTAGTCGTGCTTATACTTGCTTGGTGTTGTAGGACGATGTGAAGAAGTACATCTCCGTCCCGCCCTCCCCTCCACGACTTGAGAGACAAGCGCAGGGGAAGGCGGAACCCAAAGCGAAGGAACGCCGTGAAGTCGGTGAGGGCGACGATGTCGTCGTTATTGAAGACAGTTCCGATGATGAGGATGAGGAAACGCTGCAGCAGCGGTTCCAGCTCCGCTCGAGGTTCTGCCGAGCTGGGAGGCTGCACATCCCGGTCATCAAGAAGCCATCCAGCCTGGAGGCCAGCTTGCCGGCGCCGCCTAGGAAGCCATGCAACGTGGCACGGAAACGCGCCGTCAAGAAGTTGAAGCTGTCTGAAGCCACCAGACAAGAGGTGAGTACCACGACTATAGTAGTTGAGTACCGCCAATGAGTAGTCTGTTGCTGACTATTTGACTTGTATTGTTGCAGGACATCCCCTCCTCGGACCCCGCTGACCAGGGTGAAGAGGATGTCTGGGAAACTGTGGGGCCGGCAGCTGAAAGGAGCACTAGCCCGCCTCCCATTACTGAAGATGCTGTGCCAAAAGGGGCACAACTGCAAACCGGCACCGTGGAGCTGCAGGCGTCGGTTGAAGAAGGACAGGGCCCTCCTCCAGCTGCAGCCGTAGCTGTGGAGCAGCCAGAGGAGACTCCTGTCGAGGCCGGAGCCGCTAGCGAGCCTAGCATAGTGGATATCGCCAGGATACTAGGCGCTCTGACCGTAACCGTGGTGCGGTCAACTCTGTAAGTTCCCTGAACTCTTGAGTAGTCATGTAGTCGTCAAACTCATGTCGTTGACTGGGTACTTCATGATATAGGAAATCCACGGACTTGTCGTTGGATGGGGGGGAGACTAGCGCTCCGGCCGATGGAGAAGACCGCTCGGCGGAGGTGCGAGAACCCACGCCACCACCACAAGTTGATGCCGCGGCGGAGCTGATGCTTGAAGAGGCTACCCTGGTTGAAGGTATGCTTCCTGTCACCACGGGTAGTTATTAGGAAGAATAGTCGTAGCCGATATATGACTTGTTGAATTGATCTTGGTAGGAGCACAAGCCGAGGGAGTTGCGATCCCTGAAGCCGTAGCCATTGAGACGGCTACGGTGGAGACAGTGGCCACAGAGCCAGTTGTTGAGGCGGCGGCAGCAACAGCCCCTGGGTTGGGGACTACGGTAGCCCCCGAGCCGAGCGCGGAAGCGCGGGTTGATCCACACCCCGAGGCGAGTACTGACGTCGTCGTCCGCGAGGCGGTGATAGAAGAAGCTACTCCGCTTCGCTCGGCGCCCATGCCAGAGATAGGATCTTCAAGCAGCAGAGGTCTCGAGTTGCTGGAGGACAATCTGGTTGACCCGGCCATCGTGTCTCTAAGCATGGAGTCATGGCGCCGCACAGAGCAATGGGTCAAGGTACATTGCGAGTACCCTGAGTAGTCTTGTCTTGTTGAGTGCTGAATTCGGCGACACAGAAGCGTTGACCGTTCTGTCTTGTGCAGGATGTGGTGGAGAGGTCCCGCCAGAAGTTTGAACTTCTGAAGGGGTACAGCGACACAGTTCTCCGCGCCGAAGGTTTGGAGAAGGAGTTGGACAAGTCGAAGAAACATGCAGCATTGCTCCAATCCAAGCTTGATGGTGCCTTCACCCAGTACCACAACGAGGTACAGGAGATGCAGGCGAAGAGGGATGACCTGATCCGGAAGATCAAGTCACTGCGCCGGAAGAACAAAGGTATGTCTTCCGCCGAGGCCGCTGAGTACTTATTGCAATACTTGTGAGTATTCTGACACTGTGACGAGTTGTCTGCAGATCTTGAGGCAAAGGTCGACCAACTGAAGGCATCTGAGACGGACCTCAAGAACATCGTGTACTGTGAGACCGACAAGAGAGAGGTACTTGAGTATGAGTACGCAAAGTTGCGCCATGAGTGTATCACGCACATGGAGCTCCATGAGGCCTCAAACCGTGACCTTGTGAATTGTTATAAATCTCTGCAGAAGCTGAATGAAGACTGCGAGAGGCTTCGAGGTCAGCTGAAAGAACTTGAAGAAGCCGTGCTGCCCATCGCGAGGCTGCTGGTGCCACATCCGGGCAGACCCAAGATAGCCCCATTAGTAGACAGACTGAAGGAAGCCCTGGTCGTTTGGCGACGTATGTCAAGCATCTGGCGAAGTCCATACCGAACCAGGTGCTTGCGTATATGAAGTCGTACTTCCTGAACGCACCAGTGGATGTAGTGGCTGGTGGTCTTGCGGTGAACTGCACCGATGAGCAGTACAAGACTCTCCTGGAGGAGATGGCGCCCATCGCTGAGCAAGTGGCGGAGAAGCTCAATCTCCAGTAGATGTACCTGTAGAGGTAGCTTAGAGTAGTTGAATGTAAGACAAACAAAGTAGTCAGAGACTTGTCTGAAATATCTGTGAAATTTGTCCACTGCTTGTATTTGTAATGAGTACTCGTTGCCGCCACTTGCAGCGAAGTGTGCATAGTACCAAGACGTTAGAGAAGTGGTGTGTAGTAGTACTCAGTAGGATCTGCCTAGTTAGGCACAGTAAACAAGTTCAGTAGAATCAAGCTTTATTACTGATGAAGAAGTACACCTGGATGGCCAGGGCTGTTACAAATGAGTAGTCGCCAGGACCCGTAGGCCGCCTACGGCTAAGTGATTGCTAGGGCCCTTGAGCCGCTTACAGCTGGAGATCTGTTAGTAGATGTATAGGCTGGATCTAGAGAGTACATGGTCTGTAGACCGCCGCCAGAGTCCTTCTGCTCTGTGCGGCCCAGGATCCATTAGTAGTCATTGACGCTGGATCTTGGATAAGAGTAGTCCGGAGACTTGTGCTAGGACCGAGAGGCCGCTTACAGCAAAGAGTCCGTGAGTAGCCATATAGGCTGGACCCATAGACGAGTAGTCGAGCGACTACGCGTAGAAGCGACACAGTTGGTCGACGTTCCACGAGTTGCTGATGTCGTCGCCTTCAAGTGTTTGGAGGCGACGGAGGACTAGATCGCCGACGTTGAAGGAGCGTTCCTTGACGTTGCGATCATGGTAGCGTCGGATACCGTCTAGATACCCTGCTGACTGGACAAGGGCAGCACAGCGGGCTTCTTCGAGGCTGTCGATATCAACCCGTCGACTGTCTTCTGAGATGCCTTCGTCGTATTGTTCTACTGTCGGGGATTCCCACATCACGTCGGCGGGTAGAATAGCTGCGGAGCCATAGACCAGGAAGTAGGGCGACGGCCCTGTTGGCTTGGTAGGTTGAGTACGAAGCCCCCACAGTGCATTGGGTAGTTCCTTGATCCACTTGCCTCCTTTGGTGTTAGCTGCATCGTGCAATCGCTTCTTGAGGGCGTCGAGTACCATCCCGTTGGGGCGCTCAACTTGACCGTTGGCACGGGGGTGGGCGACTGAGACGTATCAGACGTTGATCCCGCTGTTCTCGCAGTATTCCCAGAACTGATGGTTGTTGAAGTTGGAACCCAAGTCTGTGATGATGCGATGGGGTAGCCCATAGCGATGCACGAGTTCATCCAAGAAGTCGAGTACTCTGTCGGCCTTTGGGCAGGTAACCGGCTTGATTTCGATCCACTTGGTGAACTTGTCGATGGCCACCAAGACTCTATTGAATCCTCCTGGCGCAGTTGGCAGAGGCCCAATCATGTCGAGCCCCCAGCAGGCAAAGGGCCAGGTCGGTGGTACGGTGACTAGCTTGTAGGCCGGGACGTGTTGCTGCTTGGCGAAGAATTGACATCCTTGGCACCTTCTGACGAGTTCTTCAGCGTCGGCCAAAGCTGTGGGCCATTAGAAAGCTCGCCGGAAGGCTTTGCTCACCAGCGTGCGAGAAGACGTGTGGTTGCCGCAGACACCCTTATGGATCTCCTCCAAGATGTCCTTGCCTTCATCCCGAGGTATACACTTCATGGGTACTCCAGAAGTGGCACCCCGCCTGTAGAGCTTGTCTCCGACTAGTATGTAGGTCTTGGCTCGGCGGACGAGTTGTTCGGCCTTGTTCTTGTCGGAGGGGACCTTCTGCTCGCGGATGTAGTCGATGAAGGGTTGTCTCCAGTCCACGTCGATCATCATGACCTCCCAACCGGGCTGTGGTGGCCCAGGGTCAGTGGTTGTTGGCGCTGGCTCCGGGATGGATGGCGCGTGAAGCTCGTGGACGAAGACTCCGACGTGTACTTGTGCGCGAGTAGAGCCAAGCTTTGACAGGATGTCCGCTGCAACGTTGTTGTCGCGGATGACGTGTTGGAACTCGAGACCATAGAATTTGTTCTCGAGCTTGCGGACCTCAAGACAGTAGGCGTCCATGTTCTCCTTGTTGCGATCCCAAGACTTGTTGACTTGGTTGATGACCACTGCGGAGTCGCCGTAGACTAGTAGTCGCTTAATGCCCAGTGAGATTGCGAGGCGGAGCCCATGCAGCAGGGCTTCGTACTCAGCTTCGTTGTTTGAGACCTTCCAGAAGATCTGTAGGACGTACTTGAGTTGTTCGCCCTTTGGAGAAATCAGGAGTACTCCTGCGCCCGCGCCTTCGAGTTTGAGTGAGCCGTCGAAGTACATCACCCAGTGCTCTGGCCGCTTTGTAGGAGTTGGTAGCTGATTTTCCCGCCACTCTGCCATTAAGTCGACTAGTGCTTGAGACTTAATAGCGGTGCGTGGCTTGAAGTCGATGTTGAGGGCGCCCAGTTCGACCGCCCATTTGGAGATTCTTCCAGTAGCATCTTGGTTATGGAGTATGTCGCCGAGCGGATAGTCGGTGACGATGGTGATCGAGTACTCCTGGAAGTAGTGTCGTAGCTTCCGTGAGGTGATGAGTACTGCATAGAGTAGCTTTTGGACCGGTTGGTATCGTGCCTTGGACTCGGACAGGACCTCGCTGATGAAGTAGACTGGTCGCTGGACTGAGTAGGCGTGGCCTTCCTCCTGCCGCTCGACGACGATGGTAGTATTGACCACATGAGTAGTCGCAGCAAGATAGAGCAGTAGCTGCTCCTTTTTGCGAGGAGCCGTGAGGACCGGTGGCTTTGACAGGAAGTCTTTAAGCTGCGTTAGAGCTTGATCAGCCTCCGCGGTCCACACGAACTTCTCTAGGTGCTTGAGTAGCTTGAAGAAAGGTAGTCCCCGTTCTCTGAGCTTCGAGATGAATCTGTTCAAGGCCGCCATGCACCCGGTTAGCTTCTGGACATCCTTGATGCAGGTTGGAGCTTTCATATTGGTGATGGCGGAGATCTTCTCGGGATTGGCTTCGATGCCGCGATGGCTGATGATGAAGCCGAGTAGTTTCCCCAAAGGTACGCCGAAGACGCACTTGTTGGGGTTGAGCTTCCACTGGTACTCTCGCAGAGATGCGAAGGTCTCTTCAAGATCGGCGATGAGCGTGTTGGAGTTTCTGGTCTTAACGACCACGTCATCCACATAGGCTTCGACGTTCTTGTTGAGCTGCTTCTTGAAGCAGGCCTAGATAGCTCGTTGGTAGGTAGCGTCAGCGTTCTTCAACCCGAATGACATTGTCGTGTAGCAATAGGCACCGGACGGGGTGATGAACAAGGTCTTCTCCTGGTCCTCTTCCTTGATAGCAATCTGGTGGTACCCGGAGTAGCAGTCGAGGAAGCAGAGTAGGTCGCAGCCCGCCGTGGAGTTGATGACTTGATCAATCCGCGGCAACCCGAAGGGGTCCTTGGGGCAATGCTTGTTGAGGTCGGTGTAGTCGACGCACATCCTCCACTCGTTCGTGTTCTTCTTGCGGACGAGGATGGGGTTGGCGAGCCACTCAGGCTGGAAATCTTCTCGGATGAAGCCAGCCGCGAGTAGTTTGGCGAGTTCCTTCTTGATGGCGTCCCATCGGTCGTCGGCAAAACGGCGGAGGTGTTGTCGCTTGGGGGTAGCTTTAGGGTCGATGTTGAGTGAGTGCTCAATCAGCCTCCTGGGAACACCTGGCATGTCCGCTGGCTTCCACGAGAAGATGTCTCGGTTAGCCCGAAGGAAGCTGACGAGTGCGTCTTCCTATTTCGGGTCGAGCCCCGTGCCGATCATGGTAGTCTTGCTACTGTCGCCCGTTCCGAGGTCAATGGCCTTCACCTATACTTCCTCTATTGGCTGAGGCTTGTTTGCGGTGTCGGTCTTCTCAGGTATCTCGAGTTCAGTTGGGGCAAGCTTCTTGGACGCAGCAAAGATTTCCATCATTGCGTTGGGTACTTGATTGGTCGCTGCGAGTTCCACGGCTTCAGTGTCGCAGTCGTAAGAAATCTTCAAGTCCCCTTGCAGCGCGAGTACTACGGTAGGACTTGGCATTTTGAGTACCAAGTAGGTGTAGTGAGGGACCGCCATGAACTTGGCGATGGCTGGTCTGCCGAGGATGGCATGGTAGGAGGTTTCGAAGTCCGCAACCTCGAACTTGATGTACTCGGTGCGGTAGTTCTCCCTTGTCTCCCCGAAGGTAACTGGCAGGACCACTGAGCCAAGTGGGATAGCCGCGTTACCAGGGACGATGCCGTAGAAAGGCGACGCGCTCTTAGTGAGCATGTCAGTGATGTCGAGCTTCATCTTCTTCACGGTCTTGGTGAAGAGGACATTGAGTCCGCTCCCGCCATCGATGAGTACCTTGTTGAGTCTGGAGCCCGCAACTACTGGTTTCAGGACGAGTGGGAAACGTCCTGGCTCAGAGAAGCTTGTCCATTGATCCGCGCGGGAGAAGGTGATGGGTACCTCCGACCACCTTAGAGGTGTCGGCACCGCTGGTTCAATATTCAATACTTCCTGTAGAGTGAGCTTCTGAGATCGTCTGGTGGGTAGTCCGCCGAAGAGGACATTCACCGTCTTGTCAGGTTCTTGGAAATCGCTATTGCCTTCGTCGACTTTCTTCTTGCCCTTCTTGTCGTGAGGAGGCCATGGCTCGGGAATATCCTTGAGTGCTCGTCGGAGTTGGTAGCACTGGTCGGTTGTGTGGTTACCATCTAGATGCCACGGGCACTTCTCTTTGAGCAAGTCTCTGAAGCCGCCGGAGGTCTTTTTGGAGCTATCCTTCGCAGGGTGTTGTATAGCCGCGACTGTGTTGTCTGGCTTGCGCTTGCGGTTAGGACCCGAGTAGTTGTTGTTGTTGTTGCGACACCCTTGATCCCTGTTATTATTGTTGCCGCCTGTGTTGTTTTTGCTCTTGCCGCGGATGGAGTCGTACTTGGCGTTTGCCTTGTCCTCTTCGTTGGCCCATGAGGTGATCATGTCTTTGAGCTTGGTGATAGAACTCGGGTGACGGCGACCGAAGTCTTCGAAGGTGCGCCGGTGGTAGAGCCCGTCTTGGAAGAGGTCGATGACTTCTTTGTCGGTGACGTCGACTATTGTCGCACGCTTGTCGAAAAAGCGGCGCATGTACTGACGGAGCGTCTCGCCTTGCTCCTGCTTGACCATCACCAAGTCCATGCGAGTACCCGAGCGCCCCATGGCGCCCGCGAAGTTGCTGGTGAACTGGGCCTTCAGCTGGTCCCACTGGTCGATCGAGTTCTTGTCGAGTGACTCAAGCCATGTGAGTGGAGCCTGGTCCAGACAGAAGGGGAAGTAGAGACACTTCGCGTCGTTGTCGCCACCAGCATTTTCGATGGCCAGGGCGTAGCACCTGAGCACTGTACTGGGTCTTACTTTGCGTCGTACTTGGTGATCCCGAGAGGTTTGAATTTCTCAGGAAAGAGCAGATCACGAAGTCGTGCAGAGTAGGCGGGGAAGCCGTCGCTGTCGCTAACTTCGGTAGTATTCTTGGCGCGCATCGTAACCGCCGCATGCGTTGCCGGTGGCGTGGCTATACTTGTGGCCTCAGCCTCCACGATCACCGCCGCCACCGGCTCTTCTGCCGCCGCCGTGGGAGGAACTACCACCGCTGCTGCCTCCGCCACCGCTGCCACCGCCCCCACCGCTGTGGCCACCATGTGAGGGTCCTCCCATAGAGGCTCTAGAGCGGTTGGGGTTTGTTTGGTGTTCGCCACGGACGCGGTTGCGTCCGCCGTCTGCTGGGCTGCGGCTAGTGGCTTCGTTGTTTCCAGCTTCGGCGGTTCTGGTGTTGACCCGCATGAAGTAGGCGTCCTCAGCAAGCTTGGCGATGAGTTCGCCTGCGTGGTGCCCCTGAGCTTTTTGTGCTATCGTGGTGATAGACATGAGGCATTGCTCAGGGGTGGTTTGTACCCGGCTTTCGACTTGGTCCAGAGCCTCTGCGAGGTTCCGGACGGGAAAAGCTTCTCGAAGGCGCTTGCGTCGATCAGCTCGTTTTCTGTTGCGTTCGCGCCGGGCGTTCTTGGCATCAGTAGTCTCATCTGTGGGTGCATTGGCTGATTCCTCATCTTCTGAAATGTCTTCAAGGTACCGATCAACTTGGTTGTTTGAGGTCCCGGCTTCTCCGGCTGCCATGAATACCTCACGGTCAGGCGTGCAGAGTCCGGAATCAGTAGTCGCCACCTCGGTTGGCGTGTGCTCTTCTTCGTTTGGAGTCAGCGGTGTCCCCTCCTGGAAGGGGAGTGTCTCAAGGTAGGCGACACAGCGTAAGTTGTCGTTGGTCAGGTCCGCGGGCTTGCGGTCGGGCCAGTAGACGAATCTGCCGGCAGGAGTAGACATGATGACCAAGCCAGCAGCAGGACCTGACAACGGTTCCTCAATGGTGTTGAGCTCAGACTCAGACTCGATCGGATCGAGACCGAAGTCAAACTCATAGGAGGAGTCCGAGTTGTAGTCGGGGGACGGTGTTGGAGTCCGAGGAGTACTCGGAGACTATCTCCTTGCCGGCCCGACGCGAGGTGAGTGCTTCCACGTAGGCTTTGCTAGAGTTGCAAAGGCCGTACGTGAAGTGCTCATGGGGGAGGACCGGTTCGCACGATGGCTCGGGAGCCGGCTCGCGCGGTTCGATCCAACGTCGAGTTCGAGTTGGAGGTGGATCTGGGCTCGAAGTCGGCGACTTGGTTTTAGAGCGAAAATTCGTCGAATTTCTCAACGAGTTGACCTGTGATGTCTTCGGGAAGCGTCACGAGTCCAGTCTCTGGGTCTGGGGTCATGGTGAGGTAGCGCTGGAATGATCCAGCACCATCAGCAGTGCAGACCCAGGAGCCGAAGATGAAGGTGTCGCCGCGGTTGAAGGCGGCGGTTGGCTTGATGACGATTGAAGCCGTCGAGTTCGCCATGTGATCTTCGGCGAGATCCCCAACCTGGCGCGCCAGCTGTCGGTGTTTTAACCCGGCAACCTACCAAGGGAAGTACCCGAGGTAGATGTTTGTGGCCTCGCCGAGATTGGGAACTCGAAGGGGAGACACATGGCACACAATTTAGACAGGTTCGGGCCGCGAGGTGCGTAATACCCTACATCCTGTATGCTGCGTAGCTCTGGATTGATTGGGTGTGTTTACAAGATGATGCAGATGAAGAGATAGGGATCGCTACCTCGCCTTATATAGTTCGGGAGGCAGGGTTACAAGTCGGTTTGTCAGAGGAGTACTAGTCGTGTACGGCTAGGAGTACTCTACATGGATCCGGACATGTCTAGCTTCCTAACCGAGTACTAGTCCACCGTATGCCTTGCGCTCCACGCCATCAGGTGCCGTGCAGCCCAAGTCGAGTAGTCCCAGGGGCCCACAGAGTAGTCGGTCCCAGTACCCACCTGAGTAGTGGGCCCAGGGATGTCCGCACGACATTGCTCTACTTGTGAATTGCATGCTTTGAAAAATCTGGAACTTGCACATTATGTGGATCGCTTGCAGGATGAGAATGATGAGTTGAGGAAATGATGGGTTGGTTGTCAGGTCATGAACCACAGCTTATGATGGGCAAGTGCTTGGTTCAGATAAGATTGGAGATTGTAGTGGTGAGGGAGGAGAGAAGATTGGTGATATCCAAGCTCCACCAAAAACCTTCCACAAAAATGCCTATGCTCCTAAGCCCAACCCACTGAGAAACAAACTTGACACAACCCCAGATCCTCCCATATTTCATCGCCCTACAAATGACTTTCAAAAACCGGTGAAGTTTGTGAGCTCCAAGGAGAGTGAGGTTGGAGAGAAGAAGGGTGAGAAGCCGAGTGAGGAGTAACCAAGTGAGAAACAAACTTGACAAAACCCCAGATCCTCCCATATTTCCTCGCCCTACAAATGACTTTCAAAAACCGGTGAAGTTTGTGAGCTCCAAGGAGAGTGAGGTTGGAGAGAAGAAGGGTGAGAAGCCGAGAGAGGAGGAACCAAGTGAGCAGCCCCAACCCAGGCCTAAGCCTAAGCTCATACGATTTCATTATGACTATTGTGGGAGAGATAGTCACAAGGGTGAGTTTTGCTTCAAGAGGAAGTGTGAGGAGAGAATGGCTAATGAGTGGGCTAACAAGGACAGGTACCGCCCCTCAAATGGTGTACCTGAGCCTCGTTTGCAAATGCCCAGGGCCAAGGTGATTGTGAGGACGGTTCCGGCTTGGGGAGATCGAAAGGTGGCAGGTGGTGCTGCTGATCGATCACCACCGGTCAGACCGGTGCACTTCACCAGTCAGACCGGTGCTGGTCTGGGCAGACAGCAGTTCGGTTTCCGTGCTCATGCGGATGCTCGGTTCAGTTCTGGTGGTCGTGGTTCTGGTGGTTGGCATGGAGAGTTTGCAGGTGGTCAGTTTGCTAGACGTTCTCCACCTCGTGCTCAATACGAGGGTGGGAGGAGTCGTAGCCTTGAGATGGAGAGGAGGAACGGTCCACGGTCTTCCTTTCGTGGTTTTCGTTCTCCTCCAACTAGATAGGGGTGGTTCCCTCGTGGTGGTTTTCGTGGTGGTAGCTTTGATAAGCGTGACGATATGGCTTGTGCTAACCCCACTTTGGAGCAAATGGCTAGGCACTGGTTTTACTCTTTTGGTACTAACCCCAGTGCTGAGTCGTTTGTTCACTCACGTGCTCGCTTTTGAATTTCAGGTGGAAGACTTGAGGAACGTTTGGTTGATTGACTCCGGTTGCTCGAGGCATATGACCGGAGACAAGGGGTGGTTCTCAAGTCTCGTCCCGGTGGTGTCCAAGACATACATCACCTTTGGGGACAATGGGCGAGGGTGTGTGCTTTCAGAAGGTAAGATTAAGGTAAGTGACAAGGTCACTCTCAGGCGTGTTGCTCTTGTTCAATCGCACGGATTCAATTTGCTTTCTGTTTCCTAGCTTTTGGATGAGGGTTTTCAGGTGTTGTTTCGGCCTAGTGGTTCTCGGATTTTGGATTCTCGAGGGGACCTAGTTTGCATGGTCGTTCCCGAGGGTCAAGTTTTCCGAGCAGATTTCTCTCAGTCTTCTGGTGTGGCTCGTTGCTTTTTGGCTAGTTCTTCGAGTGAGTTGTGGAAGTGGCATAGGAAGTCGGGTCACTTAAGCTTTGACCTTCTGTCTCACTTGAGTAAACTCAATTTGGTCCGAGGATTGACACGGTTGAGGTTTGAGAAAGAGTTGGTTTGTGCGCCGTGTAGGCATGCCAAGATGGTAGCCTCTTCTCACCCGCCCCTCACCGATGTGATGACGGAGCATCCATGCGAGCTGCTCCATATGGATCTTGTTGGCCCAGCTCGTGTGCGATCTGCGGGTGGGAAGTGGTATGTCCTAGTTGTGGTGGACGACTACTCTCGGTATGCATGGGTTTTCTTTCTGGAGGAGAGAGGGGAGACCTTTGGTTTTGTTCGAGATCTTGTCTTGAGGTTGAGGAACGAGAGGCACAGAGATGCCATACGAGCGATCCGCAGTGACAATGGCTCGGAATTTAAAAACTCTCGCTTCGAAAACTTTTGCCATGACTTGGGTCTTGAACACCAGTTCTCTAGTCCGTATACGCCTCCCCAGAACGATGTGGTGGAAAGGAAAAACAGAACCTTGTGCGAGATGGCTCAGACGATGCTCGATGAGCATAGGACTCCGAGGAGGTTCTAGGCTGAGGCGGTCAATACCGCGTGCTATGTGTCGAACAGGATTTACCTCACGGTTCACAAGAAGAAAACCTATTATGAGTTGATGCACGGTAGAACTTCCAAGGTGAGTCACTTCCATGTGTTTGGGTGCAAATGCTTTCTTCTGAAGAAAGGTAAGAAGTTGGACAAGTTCGAAGCTAGGTCTGTCGATGGCATTTTCTTAGGTTACGCGTCTCATTCTAGAGCCTTTCGAGTGCTCAATCTTGAAACTAACCAAATCGTGGTGACTTGCGAGGTTACCATCGACGAGACACAGCCACGTAGTCAGCTTGTTTTTGAGTGTGCAGGTGACGATGAACTTGGCGAGGAGATTTTCCAGGAAGAGGAGCATGAACATGGAGATGATGATTATGGCGGTGTGGTGCCCGCGGCTGAGCATGTACCTACTACTTCGACTACGATCGAGAACGGGCCCTCTCCCACACCTACAACGACAAACCCAGATCAAGGCGAAGCTGCTGTTGAGGGGGAGGTAGCATCCAGGCAAGAACCTCCCTAGTGAGTTCAAGTGGATGACCCAGCTTCGAGGATCATCAACGACATCAATGAACGTACTACATGGTCGAAGGTTCGAAACAATTCTCACTTCGCTCATGCTGCTTTTGTTGCTACCTTTGAGCCCAAAGACATTGGACATGCGCTATCTGGTCATAATTGGGTTAATTCGATGCATGAGGAGTTGGAGAATTTTGAGACGAACCAAGTTTGGGAGTTGGTGGATCCTCCACCGGAGTGTAAGCCGATTGGGACAAAATGGGTGTGGAAAAATAAAGAGGGAGAGAAAGGAGAAGTGGTGAGAAACAAGTCAAGGTTGGTGGTGCAAGGGTATAGTCAGAAAGAGGAGATCAACTACGAGGAGACCTTTGCTCCCGTAGCCCGTTTGGAGGCGATTAGGATCCTTCTAGCCTTTTTCGTGGCTAAAGGGTTCAAATTGTACCAAATGGATGTCAAGAGTGCTTTCCTGAACGGTGTTTTGGAGGAAGTAGTGTATGTGAGGCAACCACCAGGGTTTGAGAGTGAGAAGTACCCCCACCGGGTGTACAAGTTGAGGAAGGCGCTGTATGGGTTGAAGCAGGCGCCTAGAGCTTGGTACGGTAGGTTGGGGGGTTCCTGTTTGAGAGAGGGTTTGAGATGGGGAAGGTCGATCAGACCTTGTTTCTCCTCAGGCAGGGCAAAGATATCCTGATTGTGCAGGTATACGTGGATGATATTGTCTTTGGTGGCTCATTTAACTCTTTGGTTGCAAGGTTTGCAGAAGACATGAGCAGGGAATTTGAGATGAGCATGATGGGTGAGATGCAGTTCTTCCTTGGTCTACAGATCAAGCAATCGAAGGAAGGAACATTCGTGCACCAAGCCAAGTACACCAAGGACATTGTGAGGAAGTTCAAGATGGAGGACTCCAAGGCCATGGTGACGCCTATGAGTACAACTACAGCTCTTGATGCGGACGAGGACGGTGAACATGTGGACCAGAAGGAGTACCGAAGCATGATCGGGTCACTCCTCTACTTGACGGCGACGAGGCCGGACATCCAATTCTCGGTATGTCTGTGCGCTCGTTTTCAAGCGTCTCCAAGGACTTCGCATCAGCAAGCAGTCAAGCGCATATTCAAGTATTTGCATCACATTCTCGACTTCGGCCTTTGGTACTTTACGTCTTCTTCTTTGGCTCTTCATGGATTTTCAGACGCGGATTTTGCCGGGTGTCAGTTGGATAGGAAGTCCACTTCTGGGACTTGCCAGTTCTTGGGTTCTTCTTTGGTGTCTTGGTCTTCCCGCAAACAATCGAGTGTTGCTCAATCTACTACCGAGGCAGAGTATGTGGCCGCAGCTAGTTGTTGCTCTCAGCTCCTTTGGATCACATACACCATGAGTGACTTTGGTGAGGAGTATACCCATGTCCCACTTCAATGTGACAGCACTAGTGCCATAAGTGTTGCAAAGAACCCAGTGCTATATTCCAAAACCAAGCACATAGAGGTGAGGTATCATTTTCTGAGAGACAACGTAGAGAAAGGGAAAATCGCTTTGATCCATGTACCCACACATGACCAGCTAGCCGATATTTTCACCAAACCCCTAGATCAAGCAACTTTCACTCATTTGCGGGGGGAGCTTGGTGTTTGTTTGATTTCTTGAGTTGGGTGTGTGGGAGCTCCTTTGTAGCATATGTATAGCTTTCCTTTGTGCATTTCTTGCATTTGGCATGGCATATGTAACATGATGTATAGGCATCTTTGTATCTTAGGTTGCATGCATTTTGCATCATATGCATTGTGTAGGAAAAGCTTCTCCCAATGGTTGTGAGCTATATGTCCTTGTGAGCTAGTTTGGTAAGCTATGGTTAGTTCGGCTTAGCTCTCGATGATCTTCATTTATATCCATGGTTGCTAGCTATGCTTTTTGAAAAATGTCACATATATGCTCTCTTGTGAGTAAATGCCTTTATATGATCTTGGCATGTTTTTGTGGCTTGCCTATGCTTAATTTGTGGTTGGATAGCTTATTTTGATCATATGGGGCCAAAGGCTCTTTTGCCATCATGAATGTTTAGCCCCCATGCTTTATCTTGTGGAGGGGCATAAGTTCCTTTTTGTCGCAAAGACATTTCATGTACCAAATATGAATCTGAAAATGAAATGTAATTTGCTTGGAAAATGTGCTCCCATGTCATATGTGCTTAATTTACTTGCTTTTCGGTGCTAAACCGTTGCATGATGCCTACCAATGAGAAGTCTCATATATAGAAGTAGGCACATGGCTCGGTGGCTTTGACATGACATGAGGTGCTTGTGGGTGTTTATGATGGTCTTATGATTAGAATGGTTGTCCTAGCATGAAGTTTGTATGGCTTTGCCATTTTGACATGTTTTGCTCATGTTTAGAACTTTGCTCATGAGAGGGATTTTTTCGCAAAAATGCTCATTTCTATCTTAGCTTCGCCCAATGGTAGTGAAACTTGGTGATCTTGTAGTTGATGTCATTACGAAGCTATAGAGTATCTAACTTGCTCATTTGGACATGTGTAGCATCCTATGTTGAATTATGTCTATTTGAGAAGCTCTAGGTTGAAATTTTCCTAATTTTGGCTTGATTCCTGCATTGTCAACAAGGGGGAGAAGTTTGAGCATGTTTTGGCCTACTGAATGCATTTGGAGGGTTTTCAAGTGGTTTCGAGCCATTTCTGGGCTCTGGTTGTCACCGGTCTGACCGGTCAGAGTGCTAGCCCTGTTCACATGTTGGGCACCGGTCTGACCGGTGAGATTGACCGGTTTGACCAGTCAGAGCTGAGCTGTTGCAGCTGCTCTGTTTCGTGAAGTGGTTTGCATGCATTCGTCCAGGGGGAGTTGCATTGGTTCAGGGGGAGCTTACATGTGTGCAAGGGGAGCTCTTTGTGGTTTTCGAGCTTTGCTTTGGTGGCTTGTGCTCTTTGCTTGAGCATGTTTTTGTCTCGGTTGTGTCGAGCCGTTGCCCTTGCCTAAGGGGACCGAGACTGGTCTTTTTCAAGTGATCTTGCTCTTTGCCTTTTCCTTGGCTTTCGATCGCTTGTTGGAGTTTCTTTTAGTCGTTTCTTTTCTTTTCCTTTTCTCTTTGGTTACCAAATTGTGTGTGTTGTCAATGCACTCAACAAGGGGGAGATTGAGAGCCATGTGTGGTTCGAGGACTGGTGGATGGTCGCTTCCTGGTGTGATGAGTGATTGACAATGTGGTGTGGACTGATTCTTGGCTAAGTATTGCAGGTGCAGGTTGTGGCTTGACTGGTGTTGGTGCAGGTGAAGAACAAGCGTGAAAGGTCGTTACCGGTGAGGCCTCCAGGTGTGGAGAAGACAAGTAGGCTTGGTTCGAGGGACCCGGTGGCCAGCGGAGTCAAGTGTGGGCCGCATCGTGGCAAGAACAGCAAGATGAAGTCATGGACGGTTTCTTGGTTGAGCCTCAAAACCAAGGTTGAGCCGGGACTTCGTGGGAGCCAAGTCATGAGTGAAGATTAGCGGAGGCTACACCGAGTTCGCGGGGTTTCTAGTGGTTCACCAGAAAACCACTGGGTTCCTTGGTTGATCAACAAAGCCAAGACCGAAGACCGAAGACGGAGGTGCAGCAGCATCGGACCGGTCTGACCGGTGGGTCTGACCGGTCTGACCGGTGTGCGACGACGCAGTCCGGAGACTTCGAAGCGGAGGACACACGTCGGGATCGCAAGGTGTTGGGTATTTTAGCGACAAACGAAATAAGTCCGCAAGCGCACGGATACCGTTGTAGCTTTCACCTCAGAGTATTCCACAAGGGTATCGAATCCAAGGGAACGTGTGTGCATTAACTTCGTACAGTCGGTCCAAGGACACACCCAGAAAAGAGGCAAGGATAGAGAGGATTCCAAAAGATAGCACTATAGATGAGGTTAAAGGTCGATCTCTAGATAGAACTTGGCTCAGAATACCGATAGCCCTGACTTAACAGGCGACTTCGGTATTCGGATGTATGTGGAACGGAGCATTGACTATATCCAGCTGCGGAGGATCAACAAGGGCCAGAAGGGCTGTCACCACCTCCTGGACTGCCTCTACCTAACCTTGGGATAAGCCGAACGGATGATAACCGGTAGCGTGTCACAACGTCCACGCTGCGGTTATTGCCGTAGCTAACGGACTACGGCACCCTGTACTGATAGAACTACGGCCACGGAAGAGAACTGATCTCACTCACTATAGGTACTACTAGCTTATGCTAAAGGCATACGAGAGAGCACTCGGTCCCGTACTATGCTTCCAACGTATACGAACGACTTGCAGCAGACGAACGTATAAACCCAGGATCTACGCACTAGCAGAGGAAAAAGGCTACTCATGCATCCTATCATAAACTATTAGAAAGGAATCAAGAACACACTTTATTCTAATCAGAGCATGCAAGCATATCCACTTTATTCTAAACGACGAACATGCATACAAACGGGATACAAACTTGTGCACCTAATCAACTAGATCGAGGAGGCGTGTTCATGAAGAACACGTGCCTCTAAATGATGAACAGGCGAAGAACACAAGAACATATCACTTGCACTTTAGTCTAAATAGAAAATGCAGAAATACTTACTTTACTCTAATTGAAGAACAAGCATCCGTAGATACAACTCACTCTCTATTCTCAACTCTAATCTAGATACACACTAGGAGAGGCCTCTCCTTTGAAGGGAAGCACTCATCCTAGGATGAATTGGTGTGCTCTATTCTCTATCCCCTCCCCTCATATTTATAGGCTAGGGAGTGTGAGAGCTAGGGGGTGTTTGTGCCTCAAACTCCTGGCCGCAGCCATCCCTGGGGCGCCACTTGGCACTGTAGCGTGCAGGAGAAGATGCTTGAGGCGGTGGGAGAGAAAACCGGGCAAGAACCGGATCCTAGGTGCCTGAACCGGAGCCGAACCGGTCAAAATAGTGCTGAACCGGATGAAAAAGGGGCTGATCGGGCCGGCCATGCAACCGACGTCCGGCGGGAGCCTTCCAGTGGCCGCCACGTGTCCGGGCCAGGGCACTCCCGCGCGCGCCCCGCGCGGTGCCCGCCCGCGCCAACCAGGGCCCGCCACGTGCGCCCGGCGGGACGCGCCCTCGCGCGCGCGTAGCGAAGCGCTGCGGTGCCGGCAGCTGGCCAATCCCTAGCTGCCAGGTGGCCCCGCCTGAACTCTCCCGCGCGTCTGGCGTACGGCGGATGGGGTGCTGGTGTCATGCTGACGTCAGCGTGACGTCAGCGCCCCATATTATTTTGTTTTTTATATCTTCTGCATCCGAACTCCAAAACAGACAAATGATATATCCATTTTGACCGTCTCGACGAGCCCGTCGCAATGGTGCAATCCAATTTGGAATTTGACATTGTTTATGATGACATCCTATATAGGCCATTAGATCACTTGCTCTCAGCTGTACCATTTGGCACGCATTTCGGTGTGCCCTACAACAAAAGATATAAACGCTCTAGTTCCCCTTCTCTTTCTCCCCAACTGCTGGTTGGGCTTGCTTTGTGCAAGTTTGTGTAACTTTGTAAATCCTGTACTCTTGTTCCTTTACTTTTAATTAAAGTTGCTGGGGGGCTTTGCCCCACAATGTTCGCTCAAAAAAAAGATAGAAACACCAACACTTGTGGAAATTGTCAGTATAAGCCCCTATTCTAGTGTTGATGATCACTTTCCAATGATTTTATGCAGGAGTTGACGGTGTAAAAGTGGCACTTAACAGGCGTCAACAACACCCCCACACTTGACCTTTGCTCGTCCTGAGTGAAGGGAGAACAAATCAAGGTAAGACATCATATCCAAAGGTATGAAGCGAGCATAAGAGATATTCCAAACCATACCTTGTACTTGTGAACTCTGTGGAGTGTCTATCATGCTATCTTGGGTAGTTGAGGAATGGAACAGTCATGAATCCAATCACCTCTGCTCACCATGTCGAGTAACTTGGGGTTTTGCAATAAGTTTTCAAAACAAACCTTGCTTAGCTCCTCATTTGATTCTCTCACGTCACTCAGAGTGTTTATGTCCTCACCAAGGCATTTGATTAGCCTTTCTTTCATCCTACTTCTAATGATGGCTATATGTGGAGCTCAGGGTAGGATAAAGATAAAGGATACTTGCATCACATATATTGCAAAGTAAAAAACTGGATCCAAGGAGAAAATCAAATCATACAATCAGATCAAGATGTGCACATGTATGGATGTGATGGATATGGTAAGGTGGATACTAGGCCCGGAATGGGTGCTAGATATTACCATATGTATGATGAATATTGTGGTGATGGTAAGGTGGACACTAGGCCCGGAACGGGTACTAGTTATTACCATCAAATTTATTGGAACTCCTTTTTGCATGATTCCATCTCTCTCCTTTTCTTCCTTCTTTTGGACATGGGCTATCCTTCTTTTTTTTCATGCCTTAGGCATCTTTTTTTCACTCATGCTTTGAGCATGGTGTTTGTTTTTTTTCTTTTTTTTCATAGCCCATGTCTCTTTTTTTTCAAGAATACTTTTGGAGAGAGAGGTCACACCACACATGGAGCTTTATTTTTATGGAATGAATGGACGGTACAATGCTAACTTCCAGTGTAGAAGCATAGCAAGGGGAAAATGGAGTGCACATGAATCTTGATCATGAAAGCATGAAAAGAATTCTCACAAGGGTCACAACAATTTGACAACGCTCAATGCAATAACAAGTAGTATATGAGTATAAAGTTTTCAACTAAAAACATCATATGTCTTTGGTAGGACTATGGCATATCAAAGAAGAGCTTTGCAAAGGGTTTTCGATTTTTTTCAAATAAAATGCCCAAGCACTCAAACAATTAGAGAGAAGGTCATATCATCAAACCATATCACAAACACCAACTACTTAGATGAGAATGAGTTCCCTAATGATATTTGTTCACAAGCATCAAGATGATAAGCATGGAATAAAACATATGCAAGCCAACCATAGGAAAACATGTAGAGCAGGTAGAGCAAGATTCCATGACTTGATTTAGCAGATAAGAATTGAAATCATTCAAACTCATGAATCAAAGATAATTGAGAGCGAGAGTAGTGTACCTCTTGTTGCTTTTATTTGTAGATTGTGGGAGTCGGGTGACTCTCCCACACTGATTTCTTACCTGCATTATTAGAAAACAAGAGAAAAAAAACAAAAGGAGTTTAGGAAAGGAAGGTTACTTACCTATTTATTATTAGAGTTGGTTTTAGTGCTAGGCTTCGTCAATGAGGTTAATCTCATCATACTCCTTATCATCGGGTTCAAGGAATACTTTTAAGCGGTGATCGTTTACCTTAAATGTCTTGCCTTCTTCATCTTGGAGGGTGATGGCTCCATGAGATGCAACATCAACAACAAGGTATGGTCCTTCCCATTTGCTTCGAAGCTTCCCATGTCCAAATAACTTGATTCTGGAATTAAAGAGTAATACCTTATCTCCTGGTTTGAACTCTTTCTTCTTGATCCCCTTGTCATGCCATCTCTTGGTTCTTTCTTTGTAAATTCTAGCACTATGGTATGCCTTTTCCCTCCATTCTTCTAGTTCTGAAATTTGTTGTTTCCTTTGTTTTCCGGCTGTTGTGACATCCATATTGAATTTTTGAATGGCCCAGTAAGCCCTGTGTTCCAGTTCGACTGGCAGATGGCAAGATTTTCCGTACACAAGCTGATGGGGAGACATTCCTATTGGGGTTTTGTAGGCGGTTCTGTATGCCCAAAGTGCATCGGGTAGCTTTGTCTTCTATGATTTTCCCATCTCATCTACAGTCTTCTGCAGAATGTTCTTAATTTTCTTGTTCGATGTTTCTGCTTGACCACTTGTCTGGGGATGATTTGGGGTCCCAATATTGTGTTGTATTCCCAGTTCTCTCAAGAAGTTCCGGAAGGTCTTATCAATGAAATGAGACCCACCATCACTTATCACCATCCTTGGTGTACCAAAACGAGGGAATATGACCTCATGGAACATCTTTTTCGCATGCTTGGAGTCCGCAGCTCGACACCGTAGTGCTTCTACCCATTTGGACACATAATCAACTGCCACCAGGATGTACTCACAGTCATTGGACATTGGAAAGGGTCCCATGAAATCAATCCCCCATACGTCAAAACAGCTCAACTTGTTGATTATTCTGTAGAGGCATCGCATCTCTTGCTGTGATTCCTCCTTGCAGTTGGCATCTCCGGCACCTTCGAACAAAATCTTTGGTGTCTTCATACATGGTTGGCCAAAAGAATCCACTTCGATATATTTTCTCTTGAGTACGGAATGCACCACAGTGTCCCCCATATGGTGCAGCATGACATTTCTTAATAATTTTCATTCCTTCGGCTGCAGGTACACATCTTCTCAGTTTGCCGTCGGAACAAATTCTGTAAAGGTACGGATCATCCCAATAGTGGCATTTACTATCACTGATCAACTTCTTCTGGTCTTCACCTGGTGGTACATATCCTGCAATCATAAAGTTAACAATGTTTGCATACCAGGGGTTGGAGTCCGTGACCTTGAACAGCATATCATCCCGCATGAAGTTGTTTATTGGTAGCTCCTGCATGTTAGTGAAGTGCATACGAGACAGTTGATCTGCTACAGAATTCTCTACTCCTTTCTTGTCCTTTATTTCAATGTCAAATTCTTGGAGTAAGAGGATCCATCGTATCAAGCGGGGTTTAGCATCTTTCTTAGTGAGCAGATATTTTAGAGCAGCATGATCAGTGTAAACAATAATCTTAGCTCCTACTAAGTAAGACCTAAACTTGTATATAGCGAAGACAACAGCAAGGAGCTCCTTTTCAGTTGTAGCATAATTAACTTGAGCTCCCGACAAAGTCTTGCTAGCATAAGCGATCGCATGATGCTTCTTATCCTTAGTTTGGCCTAGGACGGCCCCTACGGCATAATCACTAGCATCACACATGATCTCGAAAGGCAGCTTCCAATCTGGGGGTTGAATGATTGGAGCTGAGATGAGTGCCTTTTTAAGAGTATTAAAGGCAGCCATGCACTCATCGTTGAAGTCAAAGGGGGCATCCTTAGCTAAGAGGTTTGTAAGGGGTCTCGGGATTTGAGAGAAATCCTTGATAAAGCGGCGGTAGAATCCGGCGTGGCCTAGGAAGCTACGGATTCCCTTGACATTGATTGGAGGTGGAAGCTTCTCTATTACTTCAATCTTGGCTCGATCCACCTCTATTCCTCGCTCAGAAATTCGATGCCCTAAGACAATGCCCTCGCAGACCATGAAATGGCACTTTTCCCAATTAAGCACCAAGTCCTTTTCGGGGTATCGTTGCAAGACCTTATCTAGGTTCTCAAGACAATGATCGAATATTTTTCCATAGACGGTGAAGTCGTCCATGAAAACTTCCATGATTTCCTCAATCATGTCTGAGAAGATAGACATCATGCATCTTTGGAATGAGGTGGGCGCATTGCACAACCCGAAGGGCATTCTACGATAGGCGTACATTCCATAAGGGCATGTGAAGGTGGTCTTTCTTTGGTCATCAGGATGGATGGGTATTTGATGAAAACTGGAATACCCATCAAGGAAACAAAAGAAGGAATGGTTTGCAAGCCTCTCCAACATTTCATCAATGAAAGGCAGCGGAAAGTGATCCTTCTTTGTGGCCTTGTTGAGTTTCCTGTAGTCAATACACATCCTCCATCCAGTGGGGGGACGTTGGGCAATCGGCTCACCATGCTCATTAGGAACAACCGTCATACCTCCCTTCTTGGGCACAACTTGAACGGGGCTAACCCACTCACTGTACGGCACAGGGTATATGATCCCGGCGTGCAGGAGTTTCAGGACTTCCTTCTTGACAACCTCCCTCATCGCATTGTTTAACCTCCTCTGAGGCTCTCTCGAAGGTGGGATTGTGGAATCAGTAGGAATGCGATGGGTACAAAGAGTTGGGCTTATTCCCTTGAGATCTTCGAGGGAATATACAAGAACAGATCGATGTTTCTCTAAGACGGTGATGAGTCTTGCGGATTCTTCATCTGAAAGTTTGTCGCTAATTATCACAGGAGACTCAGTATCACCGTGGAGGAAGGCGTAACGGAGGCCTGCGGGTAAAGGTTTTAACTCAATCGGAGGCCTAGGGGGAGTTTCAGACTCAGATAGATCTTCAGGTTCGACAGAATCGTCTACTTCCTCGATGAAATCTACTACATATCTTTCAAGGAGGGATTCTGGTTAGTCAAAAAGGAGAACTCCTTTCACCTCTTCGATTGGTTCAGAGTCACAGGGAGGTTCCGTCATGGTGTTTTTGGCTCTAGCAATCTTGACAGAATAGACTTCCTTCCCTAAACGGGCGTCAAGCTTTCCTTGAGTCGGGGCATCTAAGAGCAATTTCTCGATGGGATGCCCGATCATGAGATTGAAATCTCGGATGTCAAAAAATGAAAGTCAAGGATTATATCAACATCTTCGTGCTTGACAGACACGTTTCGCAAAATCCCACATCCTTCTAGGAGTTCCCCATCGGAAGTCCAAAGGATTTTGTGGGTCGGAGCCAAAGGCATGTCCATTAAAAAATTGTATGCATATTCACCAGAGACAATGTTGGCTCCAACGGTGGGATTATAAAGGGCTTCCACCGTGGTCCCTCCTATGACACAGGGAATGACCGAGGAGGGGGAGCTAATTCGAAGGTCCTCTGGCGATAGCTCCAACTCTTGTGACCATTCGTTAGTCATAATGGATGTCAACTCCTTCATATTTTCTCTAAGTGTGGTGGTTTCTAAGGGATCTGGAGGAGGCATGGGGACCGACGGTTTCCTTATGCGGTCGTGATTCGAGGTGTTTCCAAAATCTTCAAGATGACCTTCCTCGAATTTGAAAGGGAGTTCTGAAGGTTGAATTTCCTCTTCCTTCGAAACTCGTGGTTCAGGAGAGGATTCTAGAGCTGGCTCTAAAGATGTGGAAGGTAAAGGATTGGGTCCAACTACTAGAGTGTCCTTATGGTTCGTCACACTCTCTTCTCGGGAGGGTTTAAACTCAGCTGCGAAGTCGGTGTTTTCAACGATACGATCTAGGATTTCCCTCCCTTCGTTTGGAGTTTTGTGGGAAAAAGACCCTGCGGAGGCGCTGTCAAGATAATAGGCAGTGTCCTTATCGAGACCCAGGTAAAAGTGCTGAAGTAACATCGGATCGGGTATCGAAAGGTTAGGGCCGGATCTCACCAAAGACGAGAACCTATCCCAGGCTGCACCTAAGGATTCTTTCTCATTCTGCCGAAAGCTGAGGACATCCGTCCGTAGTGCGGCGATACGAGCCATGGGGAAGAACTTGAGACAAAATTTGCCTACAAGGTCGTCCCAGCTGCCGTTCGTGCGACCTACGGTTTTCGTGTACCATTGTTTGGCCTCCTCTACAAGAGAGAAGGGGAACAACTTCCACTTAAGGGTGTCGTGAGACATGCCCTCGATAGTGATGCCTGAGCACACTTGTCCGAACTCCCGTAAATGGTGGTAAGGGTTCTCACCACCCAAACTAGAGAAAGGGGCTTCCTGAACCTTAGTGATATATCCGGAAGGGATTTCATAGCCAGATGTGAGAATTGGGTGCTCAGAAGGAGGTGGCTCAAAGTCTTTCCCTTTCGGGGTGGAGAAACTTAGAATGGTGGGTTAATCCATGATAAAGGGGGTAGAGGTAGAAATAAAGAAAAGTGAAAAGATACGAGGACCACTGGGCATGAAGATAGATACAGCAACCATTCCCCGGCAATGGCGCCAGAAAGCTTGTTGGGTATTTTAGCGACAAACGAAATAAGTCCGCAAGCGCACGGATACCGTTGTAGCTTTCACCTCAGAGTATTCCAAGGGTATCGAATCCAAGGGAATGTGTGTGCACTAACTTCGTACAGTCGGTCCAAGGACACACCCAAAAAAGAGGCAAGGATAGAGAGGATTCCAAAAGATAGCACTATAGATGAGGTTAAAGGTCGATCTCTAGATAGAACTTGGCTCAGGATACCGATAGCCCTGACTTAACAGGCGACTCCGGTATTCAGATCTATGTGGAACGGAGCTTTGACTATACCAGCTACGGAGGATCAACGAGGGCCAGAAGGGCTGTCACCACCTCCTGGACTGCCTCTACCTAACCTTGGGATAAGCCGAACGGATGATAACCGGTAGCGTGTCACAACGTCCACGCTGCGGTTACTGCCGTAGCCTACGGACTACGGCACCTTGTACTGATAGAACTACAACCACGGAAGAGAACTTATCTCACTCACTATAGGTACTACTAGCTTATGCTAAAGGCATACGAGAGAGCACTCGGTCCCGTACTATGCTTCCAACGTATACGAACGACTTGCAGCAGACGAACGTATAAACCCAGGATCTACGCACTAGCAGAGGAAAAAGGCTACTCATGCAACCTATCATAAACTATTAGAAAGGAATCAAGAACACACTTTATTCTAATCAGAGCATGCAAGCATATCCACTTTATTCTAAACGACGAACATGCATACAAATGGGATACAAACTTGTGCACCTAATCAACTAGATCGAGGAGGCGTGTTCGTGAAGAACACGTGCCTCTAAATGATGAACAGGCGAAGAACACAAGAACATATCACTTGCACTTTAGTCTAAATAGAAAATGCAGAAATACTTACTTTACTCTAATTAAAGAACAAGCATCCGTAGATACAACTCACTCTCCATTCTCAACTATAATCTAGATTCACACTAGGAGAGGCCTCTCCTTTGAAGGGAAGCACTCATCCTAGGATGAATTGGTGTGCTCTATTCTCTACCCCCTCCCCTCATATTTATAGGCTAGGGAGTGTGAGAGCTAGGGGGTGTTTGTGCCTCAAACTCCTAGCCGCAGCCATCCCTGGGACGCCACTTGGCACTGTAGCATGCAGGAGAAGATGCTTGAGGCGGTGGGAGAGAAAACCGGGCAAGAACCGGATCCTAGGTGCCTGAACCGAAGCCGAACCGGTCAAAACAGTGCTGAACCAGATGAAACAGGGGTTGATTGGGCCGGCCATGCAACCGACGTCCGGCGGGAGCCTTCCAGTGGCCGCCACGTGTCCGGGCCAGGGACAACCAGGGCCCGCCCGCGCCAACCAGGGCCCGCCACGTGCGCCCGGCAGGACGCGCCCCCCACGCGCGCAGCGAAGCGCTGCGGTGCCGGCGGCTGGCCAACCGCTGGCTGCCAGTTGGCCCCGCCTTAACTCTCCCGCGCATCTGGCGTACGACGGATGGGGTGCTGGCGTCATGCTGACATCAGCGCCCCATATTATTTTGTTTTTTTATATCTTCTGCATCCGAACTCCAAAACAGACAAAAGATATATCCATTTTGACCGTCTTGACGAGCCCGTCGCAATGGTGGAGTCCAATTTGGAATTTGACATTGTTTATGATGACATCCTATATAGGCCATTGGATCACTTGGTCTCAGCTGTACCATTTGGCACGCATTTTGGTGTGCCCTGCAACAAAAGATAGAAACACCAACACTTGTGGAAATTGTCAGTATAAGCCCCTATTCTAGTGTTGATGATCACTTTCCAATGATTTTATGCAGGAGTTGACGGTGTAAAAGTGGTACTTAACAGCCGTCAACACAAGGCTTGCGTCGATGCTAAGCAAGTTTGTGGTCGCCGGGCATCCGTCCGATGGTGCGAAGACAAAGATTCCCAAAGTGCCCCCCGGGGTGTGTATCCTAGTATAAGGCCTTAGGCGTAGTTTCGTCTTTCAGCTAGCCTACATATAACCCAAGTGGTGAGAGGATGGCAACCATCTCTTGGAACCCTAGCTCATTAGGTTTTGCTATTTTCCTCTTCCTTTTTTTATTTGGAATTTCTAGGACTAGCTTGAGAGCTTCATGGTGAGATCTTGTGAGAGGGAAGGATGATCAGGCGGCAAGCTAGACCTTGTATGAACCTTCATGGTATGTATAGTTGATTCGGCGTGGTTCCTCAAGGCTTGGTTGTGTCTCTCCCATTTTTCCTTTTTGGTGATTTTTGGAGCCTTTTCTTGGCGAATTTCTTGTGTCGGTTTTGAGACCTTTCTCTTTGGGATTTGGTGGGGGATGTATGCATGAACCCTTCATGGTTCTTTTCCCTTTGATTCCCCTCTTAAATCCGTGAGCAAAGGGGCTCGATTTTGGGGTTTTCTCCTCTCTAGGGTTAGAGGCGTTCTTGGTGGGATTTCTTCGATTCCTCTCGATTTAGCAAGTTTTGGTGGACCATATCTTGGCTATGGAGTGCCCATGAGGTGTTCCTACTATCCCCAAAGTCTTGTGCAAATCCATGGAGCGATTCGGGAGATCGAGAGTTGGATTTGGGGGAGTTGACCTGCGGGCTGCTGTTCATCCCGAGCTGCCCAGGCGTGACCGGTCTGACCGGTGCAAGGCCTTTGTGGGATTTGCCTTGGGTGAACTGCCTGGTTCGTGTGTCTTTGGGCTGAGTTGTTGCTGGTCAGTTCTTGGCAGGTTTCGAGGAGTTTGGCTAGGCTTTGTGAAGGTTTTTCTTCCTGAGCAGTTTGAGTTTTGGGGGTGGTTTTCGTACTAGGGCCTAGAGGAATCACTGAGGCTTCCTGGAACGTTTTCTGTGCAGCTGTTGTAGCCACCGGCCTGACCGGCTCTGTCCACCGGTCTGACCGGTGTCATCGGTCTGACCGGCACAGGCCATCGGTCTGACTAGTGTAGCACCGGCAGCAAGCTGTGCAGAGTTCCGCTGTGCATTTGGTGTGTTTGGTTCGGAAGGTTGTTGTGTTGGTTCCTTGGACCAGTAGCACTTCAGTGGCTACATGGTCTTGGCCAACTTGGGTAGTTGAGTCGGAGACGTGATTTGGCTAGCCGTATTCGTCTTGTTGGAGTAGCCATTTCCTTCGAGAAGAATTTTTATCAGCTCCCATTCACTCCCCCCCTCTCTGGTCGCCAGTTCGGTCCTTCAATGATTCCATTTGATTGTTGTATTTAAGTTGAACAATACATTTTTCTTCACGTGTGTGAACCAGCCATAAATAATCGTTTTGCATGGGCTTTGTGATCAGGTCTTCACAATTGCTGACCAAGATGAAATTGTACCAGAGTCAGAAGACTCCCAATACTCTTGTACAGAGCTGCAGAATGAGATACAGGTACCAGCACTTCATTTCTAGAATAGAACATCGTATTTGTATTGTGACGTTGAAGACTGCGACTTCCATACGATTGAATCCTCCGATTGGATTAATGGCTTGGATCAATGCGGGATTCCTACAACCAAAACAGAGAGTTCTACGGCCTCGACATCATACAATGCATGAGTCGTGCTATGCATAAAATGAACCCAACACTCCCTACGCATGCTTTTGTCTGTAATTTTCGATGTAATCCTTGAATCATGTCACAATACCTATGTTTGATGAGAGGAAGGGGTGTGTTGACCTCCAATGTGGGCATGATCGAGGAGTATGCAACGTGACGTGCTCATAATCTTGTAGTACTAAGCGAATCGAATAGACGAAGGAAGGGATGTGTTGATCTCCAATGTGGTTATGATCGAGGAGTATGCAACGTGACATGCTCATAATCTTGTAGTACTAAGAATCAAATCGACGAAGGAAGGGTTGTGTTGATCTCCAATGTGGGCATGATCGAGGAGTATGCAACGTTACGTGCTCATAATCTTGTAGTACTAAGCCAATCGAATCGATGAGGGAAGAGATGTGTTGATCTCCAATGTGGGCATGATCGAGGAGTATGCAACATGATGTGCTCATAATCTTGTAGTACTAAGAATCGAATTGACGAAGGAAGGGATGTGTTGATCTCCAATGTGGGCATGATCGAGGAGTATGCAACGTGACATGCTCATAATCTTGTAGTTCTAAGCGAATCTAATCGACGAAGGAAGGGAGATGTGTTGATCTCCAATGTGGGTATGATTGAGGAGTATGCAACGTGACGTTTTCATAATCTTGTAGTACTAGGCGAATCGAATCGACAAAGGAAGGGATGTGTTGATCTCCAATGTGGGCATGATCGAGGAGTATGCAGCGTGACATGCTCATAATCTTGTAGTACTAAGCGAATCGAATCGACGAAGGAAGGGATGTGTTGATCTCCAATGTGGGCATGAACGAGGAGTATGCAACGTGACATGCTCATAATCTTGTAGTACTAAGCGAATCGAATTGACGAAGGAAGGGATGTGTTGATCTCCAATATGGGCATGATCGAGGAGTATGCAACGTGACGTGCTCATGATCATGTAGTACTAGGCGAATCGAATCGACGAAGGAAGGGATGTGTTGATCAATATAAGGGGAGCAGTACATAAACGAAATGAGTAGTTCCTAATCAAGGAATATCCTATGTAGTAGTATCTTGATAAGAGGAACATCCTTTGTCACCAGTATATAGCGCTGACCAGCCCTCAGAACAAACCGGCGCGTGATTCAAATATTCGGAACTTCGGACGCCCGGGCAAGCAGATGTTAAATGTCCTTTTTGCTTCCCCTTTCCCAATGCACCCCGTTTCAGTCACCACCATAATGAAAGGGTATATTGGTAATCTAACAAGGCCCTCCACCGAAATGGATAAATTACGCCCACCCCTGTCCCTTCCCTCCCTTCTACTCCTCTCCTCGCCATCTCAAATCTTTCTACCCCAATTTCACCTTCCCTCCTCGCCGGCAGCCCAAATCTTCACCTCTTCTCCACCATCGTCTCAAATCTACCACTCATAGCTTCAGCCCCTTTCCCATCTGCCTTTGTAGTAGCAGCGGCAACGACACAATGGCACCAGGAGGGAAGGTCGTACGAAGGAAATATCCAGAACAAGGTACAATATTTTCCTCCTCGGTTCAGCTTCCCCGGTGGATTCGTACTTGCGTGTTTTCCCATGTGGCAAATCCCATGTGTGCACTAGTTTTTTTTTTGATCAGGTAGATCCCATGTATACACTAGTTCTTTTTAGGATCTTGTTTTGACTAGGAACATCCTTTCAGGATCTTGTTCGGCTAGGAACATCCTACTGGTTCTTATAGAAGTTTTTAGATCTGATAGATCCCATGTCTATACTAGTTCTTCTCAGGATCTTGTTTTGACTAGGAACATCTTTTTCAAGATCTTGTTTTGGCTAGGAACATCCTACTGGTTCTTATAGAAGTGTTTAGATCTAGTTTTATTAACAGTGGTAGGCCAACCTTACAGAAGTTTCTCTGCTTTCCTAACAGAAGTAGACGAGCGCGGCGATTACGAGCGGCAGAGGGACATGAATGTTTTGAAGAATCACAATTTCTTCACTAGTCTTGGCATCAAGAAAATGAAAGCACTTTTAGCAGTTGACCGACCAAGCAGAAAGGGTACCAACGATACAACAATACAAGATTTGGATCCGGAGTACAACCCTTCTGATGAACATGAATCTGACCCAGAGACATGTCAACAAGAGGTAATCTTATCATGAACTCATTTCATGTACTAGTTATGCAGGATTGCTTTTGATCTTCTCTTTCTTTGTTGAATTTTGTGTAATCAGGTCACTCATAGCATACCTGTCAGTGGAGGGAGAGGGACCAAGAGAATTCGGGCACCGGATAACCCTACCAAAATGCCTCCTAGACTGACTAGGACCAAGGCAAGGGAATTGGCTTTAGCTGATGGGAGTGGGACAACTCTTGATACACAAGAATTGCCCACGGAAGGCCAAGCAACAGCAACCCACGATGAGAACATCATCGACATGACAACTACAGAAGGCAAGTCATTTGATCTCATATTCGAATGTCCAAATTACCAACCGAATAATTATTAACTTGTATGGTTGTAACAAACTTGTTAGGTGATGCACGCCCTTCCATATGGAACAGCTCGCATGGCCTCTCTGTCATAACGGAAGTCAGAGGCGGGTGAGAGGTGGCGACCATCTTGCCATGCCTACACGGAGCACATACCAAGTCCTTTTGGCATTTCAACTTAGGCAATCCTCAGACTAATCCTATCCCACTCAAGCGTGACAACAAGTCAAAACTCAAGTGACCTAGTCTCCTATGCCATTTCCAAAGCTCCGCCGAAACGCCAGCAACCAAGCAACGAGAAGAGCCAACACACTGAGAAAAATCAGCTCTGAAAATCTGACCCTCGGGGATGATCGTGCACACAAGATCACCTCGAGAATCCAAGACACGCGAAGCGCCCGTTTTGAAACGGACCTCAAAACCCTCATCAAGAAGCTGGGAAACCGAAAGAAGATTGTACCCCAAAGACTTGACAAGAGAAACACACCTGAGAGTCACAGAATCGCTCACCTTCACCGTGCCCATTGAAAGCACTCTACCTTTCCCATTGTCCCCAAAAGTGATGTACTCTTTGGTCATCACCGGGGTGAGGCTGGAGAACCACCTTCGATCTCCGGTCATATGTCGAGAGCAACCGGAGTCGATCAACCAAAAGCCCTCCACGCCTCCCACCTGCAAATCAAAAACGAGAGCGAGAGTGAGCAAACGACTCAGCACTGGGGTTAGTACAAAATGAATCAAACCAATGCCGTGCCATTTGCTCAAAAGTGGGGTTAGCAAAATCCATCCTATCTCCTCTAGGTGGAACACCCACACATCCCCTTGGAGGACTATGCGCACCACGAGGTGGAGACCGTGGCCCGTAGCTCCTCTGGGACCTAAAACTGCGATCGTTCCCCCCATACTCGTATGGGCCACGAGCGAAGGAACGTCCAGCAAACTCACCACGCCCAAACCCAACACGCCTACCACCTTCTCTATGTGGTGGCTCACCTCGAGGCACAAACACACGCCTCTCTCGAGGGTAAATGGTACGCACCATACCCTCTCCCCTTGGCACCAACCTAGGCTCAGGCACACCACAAGAAGGGCGGTATCTGTCCTTGTTTGCCATCTCCCTAGCCAACCTCTCCTCACACTTCCTCCTGAAGCAAAACTCAGCTAGGTGCCCATCCCTCCCACAATGCTCACAATGGAAGGGTTTTGGCTTTGGCTTTGGTTTTGGGCTCTCTTTGGGCTCTGGCTTCTCCTCACTTGGTTTCACTCCTTCCTTCCCAAAGAACTCATTCCCCAAGTCACTCTTGAACTTGATGGGTTTCTGGAAGTTGTCTGTGTGTGGAGGAAACACGAGTGGAGCTGGGGTTGTGTCTAGTCGGTTCCTAAGTGGGTTAGGCTTAGGAGCATAGGCATTTTTGTGATGGGTTTTTGGTGGCTCTGGGATATCTCCAATCTTCCCCTCATCCTCACCATTTCCCTCACCAATCTTGTCTGCCCCAAGCGCTTGCCCATCATAGCACTTGTATGCCTCAATTATCATCCGGAGCTGAGGCTCATGACCAGACAACCAACCCATCATATTTCTCAACTCATCATTCTCATCCTGCAAACGATCAACATAGTGTGCAAGCTCCATATTCTTCACATCATTTATTTCACAAGTAGAGCATGATGTAGGAATAGGAGCTTTCAGCTGAGCCTCTAGTGATCTAGCAAAAACAAGAGAAACATCTAGCTTTTCATGCAAAACAGGACAAGAAGTGCAAGCACCAAGCAAAGAGGGCCTAGATTTCATCTCATCTAGCTCAACCCTAAGCACATCTAGTTCCTCAACCTTGGAGGCATACTTCTCCTTAAGCATAGTCAATTCACCAAGAAAAGTGGAACAATCAGTGCATCCAGGTTCATCGGTCACAATAGGAGCAGACTTAAGGGAATCTATTTGAGCCCTAGCATCAACAAGCAAAGACTCTAGTTCAACCACCTTCTCCTTAGCCTCTCCAAGCAAAGACCTATCCTCTTCTCCTTGTTGGTCTTTCTAAGCACATCATCACGGTTGTCAAGCAAGTCATTCAACCTAGCATTCTCCGCTACCAAGAAGGATGGATCATTGTTTACCTCTTCCTCGGAGTCGGAGCCTGAGTCATCCTTGTTGCTCTTCTTGCTTGCAGAGCTATGTACCATGCCGCAAAAACCTTGGGCGGCAAAGCACAGGCCGTTGATGTTCTTGCTCGACCGCTTGCCCTTGTGCCGGTTCTCATCTTCATCACTTGAGCTTGATGAAGAGTAGCAAGAGCTCGAGTCGATGTCGCTTGCTCCGGCGACCATCGCTCGCTCCTTCTTCTTGTGACCACCACTCCTCCTCGGCCTCCGCTCGGACTTGTTCTTGCCCTTGTGGTCGTCCCTCGAGCGGTGCTTGTGGTCGGTCCTCGGACGGTGCTTGTGCTCGGGCTTGACCTCCATGGCTTCCGGGCACTCAGCGATAAAGTGCCCGTGCTTCCCGCACCGGTAGCACATGCCCGAGGTCCTCCGAGCATTCTTCCGGTTCGTGTACATGCGCTCGAACCGCCTGCTCAGCAACGCGGGATCCTCCTCGCCTAGCACGTCGAACTCCTCATCTGGGTGGACACAAGACAAGACAAAGAGAACTGTCTCGAAGACATGTTAGCGTTAGTCCTTGATCCAGAAACAAGAGCCAGACTATGAGGGTCAGTCGGGTTCTCGATCTTTGCGCGCACCCCACGGTCCACTTCGGACGACTTGAGCTTGGAAAATAGCTCGTCCACCGTGAGGGTGTCATACTTCTCCGACTCAAGAATGGCCTCGACCTTTCCACTCCACACGGTACAATCTAGAGAATGCAGGAGCTTGACAGTCCTGTCATGATCATCGTACGGGAGCACGGCCACATTAGCCCTCATGTTGTTCACAATCACCGTGAACTGCTGGAACATGCTGTCAATGGACTCACCGGGGAGATGAGTGAAATTCTCGTACTCTCTCCAGTAGGTCGCAAACAACCGAGCCTGAACCTGAGCATTTCTAGCATGAGCATTCTTCAACTGCTCCCAAATCCTACAAGCCAAGTCCTCTGTCTGAACTCGATCGAATTCGGATTGACACAGAGCACGGAACAAGTAGTCGACCGCCTTATTGTTGGCGTCGAACATATCCCTCGATCCTGGAGCTAGGAAGTTCATCGGATGAACATAAGCTGTGTTCACCGTGACATCCCACAAGATCTGACCCTTGCCGCGAAGGAAAGCAGCCATCCGCCTTTGCCACATCTAGTAGTTCTTACCATCAAAGTGTGGAGGACCCGAACCCCGTTCCTGGTACGCCATCTTTGGATCTTAGACTGGTTAGAATCACGAAGATCCGTAACCGGATCTGATACCAATTGAAGGACCGATTAGGCGACCAGAGAGGGGGGAGTGAATGGGAGCCGATAAAAATTCTTCCCGAAGGATGAACTCGGCCTATGCCCCAAATTCACAACCAAGAGTTCCCATACAAGTTTGCCAAGGTCACGTAGTCACAACGGACCTACCAACCCTAGGAGCAAACCCCAAACAATCCCGAAGCGAAAGCAAAACTCAAGAAGCAAAGGACTTAGGCAATCTGCGAAGTCCCAGGCGGACGGTCCGCGTGGGATGGGCAGACAGTCCGCGGGTCAGGGGCGGACAGTCCGAAAATGGACACAGAACCTCCAGTAGCGCACCTTGAAAAACGGACGGTCCGGGCGAGCACCGCGGATGGTCCAAGCCTCGTGGACTATCCGGCCACCCCAGGTTGACTGTCCGACCAACTCCTCCCAACCAAAAACCACCGACACGACAGATCGAAACGAAGCGAAACAAGAACTCGCGAAGAACACGAAGAACAGCTAGCTGCCGAGCTCCTCGCGGACGGTGCGCCGACCCCGCGCGGACGGTCCGCCAGGCACAGGAATAGCAGCCCGAGCCCGACCTCCCAAAGGTCAAACCCTCCTTCCCTTTGCCCGATCTCCCGAATCAACCAAGGGATTTCTACCAAATCATAGGTGAAGATGAAGCGCCTCTAGGAGATGCTATACCTATGAATTTGTAGCCTCAAACCCACTGAATCGAGAGGAATCGAGATTCTACCGAGCTCACACAAAGAGCTAGGGTTCCAACCGAAATCCTTCAATCGGAGGCCGAATTCGGAGTTTGAGGGGTCATGATCAAGCACAAAGATGCACGAGGCAACTATCCATGATCGCCACCAACAAATCCGAACCCAAACACCTCAGAATCGAAGGAACAAGGCACGCACGAAAATCCAATGAAAATAGCTCGAAAATGACACGAAAATCACAAGAGCCACAAGAAGGAAATCGACGCAACCATGAATGCTTCCATACACTCGGAGGTCAGATTCTCTACAAACCGGTGAAGAAAATCTACACCTATGGAGCAAGGAAATGAGAAGCAGTCCGGATGGATGGTTTGCCCAGAAAACCCTAGAGCTATATATATGAGTCCCTCTGGGTTGGGCAAATGACCAAGCTACCCCTAGCACTTAAACTTAAGATACAATCCCCTCAGGGGCATATAGGTCATGTAGCACTCCTCTTCATCGCATGGCCACGCCTTCGCCGCAGTCCGCGTCCTCCCGACGCAAGCCCTGCGATCCCGCCACGTGTCCGCCGGCATCGAAGCTTCTCGGCGCACCCGGATCCCGTCTCCGCCCGCCGAGCCTCCGGTCTTGGTTTTGTGGCTCAACCAAGTAACCTGACGGTTTTCTGGTGAACCGCCGCAAACCCCGCGTGCAGACTCCGGTCGTGAGCCGCTACCCTGCACCGGCTCCGGTCGACGACTTCGTCTTGCTTTTCTTGCCACCATGCGGCCCGCACTTGACCCCGCTGGCCACCGGGTCCCTCGAGCCGACCCTACTTGTCTCTCCACTCCTCGGAGGCCCCGCAAGGCATAGACCTTTCGTGCCCGCTCTTCACCTGCACCAACACGAGTCAAGCCGCAACCTGCACCTGCAATACTCAGCCAAGAGTCAGTCCACACCACGTTGTCAATCACTCATCACACCAGGGAGCGACCATCCACCGGTCCTCGGACGCTCCGGTCCTCAAGGAGAAGGGCTAAGTCCACTTGATTATTTCAAGTCCTTCCACTGCAGCAAGATTGGGTTCACCGCTCCAGTATGGGCAGCCATTGTAAGTACTTGTCTGCTTTTGCATTTTTCTTTGCAACAATACTAGAAACATGTGTGACTATTTTATTTTAAACCTTTCATTTTATTTCCTTTTTTAGGCTCGCATGCAACAAATTGTCACTGAACCTCAAGGCGACCAACCAAGAAAGACTGCTGATGAAGTAGTGGCAGAAGTTGTCCAATCTAGGACTTTTCGGGAGGTTGCTGGCATTCGCCCGCCCTCCATGAAAAAGACTAGGGTTACTACTGCACATCAGGTTCAGGAAATACGAGCTGAACTTAACAATGAGAAGCAAGGGGGGCACAACTACGACAGAAGATTGTTGAATAGGAGGCCGAGATGAGCGAACTGAGATTGAAGGCTCAAGAACAGGAGACAACATTGAAGTCTCAAACAGAAGCTCTTGAAGCTTTGAAGAAGAGCACAACTGACTTGCATAATCTGATCCAAGGCTTGATAAATTTCAGCCAGGTTTATCCTTCTCTCAACTGAAGTGTGGTCCTGGTGAACTTGTGTTGCTGATGACTTGTTGAATGTTGATTTGATTCGATGCTAACTTGATGTATATTGCACAATTATACTGGTTGAACTATTCCCTGAATGTGGTGTGAATTATATGGAAGTGGGAAATGTTTTGTTTTGTTGTCCGATTATGTGCTGGCGATCAGCAGCAGCCAGAACAGTATACGGTGACCTGCGAAATGCAATATGGGATGATCTAAAAAAAATATGGGCCGAGGCCCAGGAAAGGCCCTGTGGATAATTGCCCAAAATCAAATGTCCAAGCATAATGCAATATGGGCCAAGTTCATTAGATTGCTAGGGCCAAAAATAAAATAGCCCAATATAGCGTGCAACAAACATTTTGGGAATGGCCAAAAAAATAACACGAAAACCTGAAATGGACTAATATTGGCCCAACAATATTAGGCACACAAAGGCTCTTACATGGACCGGGCCTCAATTTGTGACGAACCGAAATCGTCATAACCCCCTGCCACGTCGGAGCCACGATGGATCTCGGTCCGACGTGGCATGTACCTTATTGTTGACAGTCATTAAGTCCCTATTTTCAACCCTCAACTTTGAACAAATTTCACTCCATCAAAGCTTGCATCATAGATGTGGGGTTATAAACTAACGGATTCCACGAGCTTTGGTGAATATTTGGATGCAGGTCATAATGAGACATCATAACACAAATAAAGCATCTTGACAAACAACGTCAAATGCTTAGTTTGATATCATCATTGCGAAGTTCTTGTCGAGATGATCGAAATGGAGTTTTGGTTCACCCAATTCGGAGTCCGGATGCAGAAATTATGCCTCGCGGAAGATTGTGACACGAGACATGTTGGGGGTAGGTGCGGCCGAACCTAGTAGGTTCGGCTGGCCCTATCAACCTCCTCCGATCAACACCAAACATTGCCAAATGCCTCTACACTTAGCATAATATCCAAGGGGGCCAAGTCCATGGGCCAGACACCACAAAAGTTGGTCCGGCCGGCGGCCGCACCAACAACGTCCGGCCGCACCTACTAGGTCCGGCCGCACCACCCAAAATCCTCCTCTCGGGTCCACAGCACCAACAATCCCACAAACACACCTTGGATGGATGAGATAAACCGGTGAATGGTCGGTTTGATCAAAAGGCTATGGTCGGAAGCACTTGGATCCATGGACCCACACTTAACCGCCAAAACCGCCATCAAGGAGTGATCCTGGACGTCCCTCAACACCGTCAGTGCATCACACGGCAATTGAGTAGGACCGGCCGCACCTCTAGGTACGGCCGCACCTATTAACGGGGAGAGCAAAACAATGGTATTCTCTCAGTGTGAGAAGTATGGAGGGGGACTAGGAAAGTTTACAAAAGGCTTTTTGCCTAACATTCTTCCCGACTCCCCAACTAGTGAAACTCCGACGAGAGGTCATCTGTTTTGAGCAACGGAAGACCGAATCTCTAGGAGCCGCATGGGTAAGATTTACAAAAATCGCAGATTCTGGTCCAGACCTTGGTATCGCAGAGCCCGCTCTTTTGCAACATTTTCGCGACGGTCTTGGACCAGAGTCAGCAATTTTCTTAGACTCTTCTTCCGGAGGATATTTCACTCATCTCACCTTGTCTGAGTGTAAGGACATTCTAACAAAAATCCTTCAAAATACCCCTTACACGGGAGTTTATGATGAATTCCCGGATAAGGAAGAGATCACTCAGGAGGAGCACATGCTAAACACTCTCTCGGAACCGAAACCCATAGAGGAGAAACCCACTAGCACCTTTTTGCATGAAGAACCACTCCTCTATCCCCGTGTGTACCCAGCTGATTACTCGTATGACTTCGACGAGGAATCATCATACTCCGATTCACTCTCTGAAACAAAGTGTATAGAGGAGGAACCTATCCTAGAAAAATTCATATCCACAGACACCCATCCTCCTCTTACCAAAACTTGGTTCACATGGGGACCATTCCAACCTTATCGAGAGTTTGATCACCCCTCGTGTGACTTCATCTATGAATACTATGATGAGTTATTTGATAAACATTGGACGGAGAAATCCTTCTCGAGAAGGGAAAGAGACTCAACACACGAGGGAGAAGAAGTCCACTTACCCAACTGAGAGATATGGGTACCCATGGGTCCCCACCGACTAGGGTCCCAGAGGTCCCTGCCATGTGGACCCGACCTGTCAGAAGCCCCACCGACCTGCAAGTGGGCCCGGAGACCTTATCCACAACCCCGGCGACCTTGGAAGACCCCAGGCGACCTTATCCAGATCCCGGAAGACCTGCCGGGCTTGTGGCGCAAGTCTCTCCCCTAGGTCGCGGCTTGACGCCGCCAGAAGGTCCGCAGATCGCGGGATTCGCTCTGTAATCACGAAAGATGATCTTCCTAAATTCTAACCGACCCCGATGAGGGTCCACCGACCTCGAATGGAAACCCTAGCCCGCTGACCATATAAGGTGGCCTAGAGGTCCATTCGAGGGGACTTCCCCATTCATGCATAATCCCACCGCATACTGGACGTAAGGTTTTACTCTCCGGAGGCCTGAACCAGTCTAAACCCTTGTGTCTCTCGCCATTCTCGCCGTGTTCCGAGTTCTCCCTGCGAACTACCACCTACGCTCTTAGTTCCTTGATCCCTCCAATTAACCTACAACCGCTTGGGTCGCCCCCTTGCGGATCTGTCCAGGTCTCACCCCCTGACAGTTGGCGTGCCAGTTAGGGGTGATCGGGAACTCGCTGTGCAGCATGGTGGCCCGATCTGGTGTTGTCGTTCCGGCGAGCATGGCGGACATCCTCACCAACCCCGTGGAGATCTGCTTCGGCTCCTTCACGGCGACCTCGACTGCACTGGCGGAGGCGACCTCCCCGGCGATCGCCGTGAAGATCCTGGCGACGCCTGTCACCACCCCCAGTTCCGATCTGAAGTCGAAGGCCCACCCACCCAAACCCTATGATGTTGTTCAGGGAATGGAGCACATCATCGACATGATGGAGGAAACCCTCCAGATCTGCGAGAGAGCCCAGCGCTCAACGGCGGATGCGTCACGTCGCAAGACCTTCCCCTTCGGTCTGCGACCACCTAGCGACGCCTACACCCGTCAGGCGACCAAGTCCTCCCAGATCCAATCCGGGCGACAGAAGTCATCTGGCGACCCCAAGACCGAGCTTCGCGTCCGCCGCGATCCGCTCGACATACCGTGCACCTATCACAAGGGCGCGCGGCACACCCTCCGTGGCTGCCGGCTGCGAAAGAAGATCGACTGGGAGCGTAATGCTCCCCGCAACATGCAAACTCCCGCATCTCCAGACGTCGGTGAGTTTCAGAAGGTCCGAGTCCGTGTCTCCCCCAACGACCAGGGTTCTACCCAGCGTCGGGTCCTGGTGGTTTCGGCGAACGAACCACCACGGGTCGGCGCAACGGACTCCGAGGAGGCACGCCGGATTCAGGGCAACGCCAACCACGCCCAGCGACGGGCGGAGGAGCAGCGCCAGGCGGTACCTCCATGTGCTCGAGACCTACGTCTCGAGTTCGAAGAGGCGGGGCTGCCGACATTCAATAGCCCTCAGGCCAACATGGGAGCGGCTATGGCACGTCTTCAGCAGGCTAACCCCTCGCCCGAGGTCGAAGCGGCCATGGCTTACCTCCGGGTCACTACAGTTCTAGTGGAGGAAAAGAGTGCGGCGTCCAAGTCTACGGCGTCTTCATCGAGCCGGCATTCGCGCAGTCGATCTAATCGACCTGCGCACAGCAAACTTCCCACCATCCAGGAAGAAGTCGACCAGCCTCGGGCGAATGGCACAAAAGATGGCGACCTACGTGCCAACCTCGACAAGAACAGGCGTGGCCACGACGCTCGCGGCTACATCGACCAGCGCCATCGCGAGCGCGAAGAGAGGGAGCTGCGGTGTCGCCTGGACTACGATCGCGAGTTTGGGCCTCCGGGCGCCGTACATCGCATCATGGAACGTAAGGAGCGCGACCACCATGACGTTGAGAACAGGCGACATGCCCAGTACGAAGCGGACTATGGCCACCCTGAAGGTCCTGTCCCGAACCCGGATCACCAGGCTAGATCCCAGGTCATGGCTCCTGCACAGAATGGAGGCGGCGCCCAGGTCGGAGACAACGGCGACAACATGGCCATCACCGCCTTCCCTGCGTTGGCCCCTCGTCTCCGATCGGTCGCCTACCCCAACAACTTCAAGCCGAACATCCAGAAGTACGACGGCCGCTCCGACCCCAACATCTGGCTATCGTCCTACTACGTCACTGTCAAGGCGGCCGGCGGCAACTTCGATCACATGGCGGCTTATTTCCCGCTGGTGATGGGCGATGCGCCATCGCTCTGGCTCAACAACCTCCCGGCGGGCAGCATCAAGTCGTGGGCTGACCTATCCCAGGCCTTCACTTCGAATTTCCAGGCGACCTACAATCGCCCTGGGAATACCTTCAACCTCGGGAGGGTCACCATGAAGACCAACGAGCGGCTCCGCGACTACACCAACTGGTTCTTCGAGAACCGCAATACCTGTGTCGGCGTCCGGGACGACCAGGTTGTTGATAGCTACAAGAAAGGCCTCAGGGACCGCAAGGTCATCGAGAAGATCCACGAGTCAGGCGCCACCACAGTCGCGTCGCTCATGGAGGTCGTAAACAAGCTCATCGACACCGAAGAGGCGTTGGTCAACCAGTTTGACTCCGACGCCAAGCGCGATGCAAGCACCTCTGACGCCGCTGGAGATTCAAGCTCCAAGCTCCGCAAGCGACCTTCGGAGGTGCTCGCGGCGGAAGGACGTCGACCTTCGACATTCAACGTCGACGAGTTCAACGCAGTGCTCGACAGCCCCTGCACGTTCCACGAGGGGGCCACCCACACCGTCCGCGAGTGCTCTCAATTCAAGAGAGCGTTCCGTGCGCCCGACGACCCGAAGCGATCTAGAGGCGACGCCGACCGATCATCTTCACGTCGCTACAACAACAACCGTCGGGACGACCGACGTGGCCAAGGTGACGACGATCGCCGCGACGACCGGCGACGTGATAACCAGCAGCCGGAGGATCGCCGCGACGAGCGCGACCTGCCTCCTCCGCCAGTAGTGGGCAACCCCAATGGCCCCTTTCAGCAGGCCAAAAGGTCGATCAACATGATCGTTGGTATTGCGCTCTTGGTCTCTCTTTTACTTTCTGTTGTTTCCACCCTTCCCCCTCGAAACGCTCGGGGGCTTGGTCCAAGTCAGGCCCCGAAGCGCTCGAGGGCTTGGCTTTGCCAACCTAAGGGTCTCACGACCTGAAGGGGTTTTTTGCATACTTTACGCTTAAATATCTCCATCGCATGTTTGGCTTTTACTTTCTTTACAAATGTTCCTAAGTCGCTAGGCTGCGAGACCTAGGGTCCACGACCCCCCTCCGCGCGTCGGCTGTGCCTAAGCCTCCACGCTGAGCCGCACAGTCGGTAAGCTGTTCCTCCACTGAGTTGGGTTAGCGGAGGGCGCCCGTCGCGACCTAGCTATTTTCGAACTTATGTAATGATCGTCTTTGCTAATCAATTGATGCGCACATCTCTTATATTTTGCACTAGCTTTATTATGGCAAAAGTTTGTTTACATTCGCTAGGCCTCGGCCTAACTTACATCTGCGGTATGTTACAGCTCAACATCTCAATCAGTGCCAAAGTCGAACTTGTTCACGACCTCTTCCGCAGCCGCCACAATGTCTTCACGCCTCACCAGGCCGGATAGGTCGACGTCCTCCGAGACCTTCTGCAGGTCGAACGACGGCTCGTGGTATTTTACCGTCGACAACGCAGCAGCCGCCGCAAGCTTGGCGGTGTCCAGCAGCAGGTCCTTGATTCGGCTCTCGGCCTCGTCCAGCCGGTCGACCAGCCCTTTTGGTGGCGCCCCTTCCTCCTGGAGGACGTAGATGTCCATCACATACTGCGCGGCCTCCTTGAGGTCGGCGAGCTCCTTCCCAGACCTGCAATCGGCAGAGACCTGTCATTCCGCTGGAAGCAATGGGGACAAGTCAAAAATTCACAGCCGTGGCGAAAGAACTACTCACCTTGCTGGACCTCTGCAGTATTCTCCTTAAGGATCTTCACTTGATCCTTGGTCTCCGCCAGCTCCTTCTTCAGGGCGTCCTCGGTCTCCTTGGCGCCTGAATTCGTTCAAGGTCGAGAAATCAGATAAAAGACCCATGGGGTTCACAGGCTTAACCTTTGGCGACCTTGACAGCTTACCCTCTACAATGGCTTGGAGGTCGTCAGCCGCGTCCTTTGCCTTCCGCTCGGCGACCTCCAACTTCTTCTTCAAGGAGGCCACCTCCTTCTCCGCGTGGCGAGCCATGGCCTCCTTCACGCGCTGGATCTCCTGCGCGGCTTCGATCTTGGCCTGCAAAGTAGCCTCTCGAGCCGCGGCAGCTTCCGCGTGGGTGTTGGGCGCCTCCCTCAACAGGCCTGCTCGAGCCTGAGCTCGCTCGGCAAGCGACTACAACAGAAGAAAACAAAACTCGACTCAAGACCTTGGAAAATACCCGGAATCAACGATGCGGGTCGAAATACTGAGGCCCAAGTCCTTACCGCAAGGGTCCGCCTGATCGTGCGTGACGCTTCCTTAAAGTCGTCGACGTCGCGGCGGTCGGCGACGACGTCGTTCTCCCATGGGGTCCCGACGTACAGGCACCGGCGATCGTCGCCCTCGACGTTGGTGCCGCCCATCTCAGTGGTTTGCGGGTCTGGCGCCGGCTAGTCGTCCTGCTCCCCCCCAGCGGGCGGGGCAGCGCTGGCTCCCTCCTTCTCCGCCATAGACGCCGTTGCTACCCCAGCCCCGGCGTCCGAGCTTGTGACGTCTGCCGTCGAGACCGCCGGCGATTGCTCCGCCGGCACCTCCTACCCCTTGCTCCCGAACGCTTCCTGGCCCGAGGCATTCTTGACACTTCCGGACGTGGTCGGAGGTGCCCTGCGTACAAACAACGACCTTAAATTATGAGAAAGTAGCAGAGAAGCTCATGCGCAGAACAAGAGTCAACGTAGATCTTGTGACTTACTTCGTCGCCGACCTCTACCCGGGCTTCCAGGGCCTAGGAGGGGCCCTCCTCGCCCTCTTCTGTGACCCAACGTCGCTCAATGTCTCAGCGCCCGACGTGGGGCACTCCTCCGTCGTGGCGGCTCTATGGGGCATCTTCGTCCCACCCTCTCCCGTCGACGCCGCTCTGCGAGGCGTCCCTCTGGATGGGACCGCCGCCGCGCTCGGCGACCCGGCGTCGTCCTCCTCATCCTCGACGTCGATGGTCTCGATGCCGGAGCTGACCGTCGCCGTGTCCGTCGACACAGTAGGCCTGGTCCGCTTCCGCTTCTTCTTCTTCGCCTCCGCGGTCTGGGTCGCGGCGATTGTGGCTGCAGCTCGGGAGGCGGACATCTTGCCTGCCGTCTACCGCGTGCGCCGCGGTGCGGACGCAGCAACCTTGGGCGGTGCCCTCCTTGTGGCAGGAGCGTCGTCGTCGCTCCCCACTGACGAGTCGGAGATGTACTCCTTGATGCACTGCTGCGGTACCTCCTGGGCGTCCGCCGCAGCACGGACCTTGTAGCTGCGCTCCTCCTCGTTGCGCAGCGGTGCGGGGCACCAGTAGATCCCCTCACGATGCTGGATACAAGAAAAGAGAAACGTCAGACGCAAAGACCTGCATCGCAATAATCAAAGATCTGAGCCGGATGAAAATCAAGGTTGCAAACTTACCGCGTCGGAAGGTCGGTACACCCCGAGCGCCTTGGGGCACTCCCGGTTATGGACGCGCCCACCGAAGATGTTCTTCACCCGCGCCATCATCTCCCCGTTGGAGACCATGCGCTTGACGACTCGGGTGGGGTCAGACTGCCCCCAGTACTCAAAGGCCGGATGGACCCGGTCCTGGATGGGCTGGATCAACCGACGGCTGAAGCTTATAGCGACAGCGCCGCCGGTCAACCCCTCCGCCTTCAGCCTCTCCAAGTCGTCTAGCAGGGGACGCAGCTCTTCCGTATCTCGCGACGTGAGCTGATTGGTCCACTCCAGGTACGGGACGGGAGCCCACCTCGTCCTACCCGGGAGCGCCGGCGCGGGATTATCGAGGTAGAATCACCCCTGCTTCCAGCTGGTGGTGTTGTCGGGGAGCACGAGGTCGATGTACTCCGGCTTCATGTACCACCGCAGCATGAAGCCCACGCTCCCCACGACCCCAGACTTGCCCGTCTTCTTGAGCTCGAAGAAATGGCGCCACAGATGGAAGTGTGGCGCTATGCCGAGGTAGGCCTCGCAGAGGTGGATGAAGGTGGAAATGATGGTGATCGAGTTCAGAACGAGGTGTACCAGCTCGATCCGGTAGAAGAAGAGGAGGCCGCGGAGGAAGTCACCCGCCAGGACCCCGAATCCACGCTCGATGTACGCGAGGAAAACGACGGTCTCACCAGTCCCCTCCGTCGGGAACTCCTCGCCCGCCGCCAGTCTCCAGCCGACCTCCGTCTTGGGCCTAAGCAACCCGCGGGTGGCCAGGGCCTGGATCTGCTCCTCCGTCACCGTGGACGGCTCCCAGACAGTGTGTGGCAGTGGAATCGGCGCCTTCTCCATCTTCTCCTCCTCGAAGCCGATGGATTTGGATCTAAACACTACGAGGGTTTTGGTTCGCATGCGAGGTCGCGGTGCGCGGCAGACCTAAGCACGGCGGCGCTGCTGTTCACTCTAAGCACTGGAGTGGTGGCGGAACCCTAGTGCGGTGTGGAAATGGAAGCAAGTAAAGGTCCCTGGGCCATGGATCGGCCTTATATAATCAGGCCCCCAGCGGCACAACGGATGGCCACGCCTAACGTCTCTTTGGCGCAAATCACGGCGACCCAGAAGCTCGGCGACTCCAACGGACATATCGCTCAACAGCTCTTTCGGCCCAACGGCACAACGGCAGTAACGGCTAGTTCCGTGCGGGAATCGGCATTCGCCGGCCTCCAGTCAGCATCCCGGCCGACGTGGACCCGTTATGCCCCACATCCAAGCCCCCAACATTTAATTCTCCAGTATGACATTCAAGGTCGCCAAGACCCATCTACGACCTACGGGCCAACACCCTTGCCCATTCAAGGTCGTCAAGGTACCGGCAGCCTCCTAGGTCGCCTCCGCCTCCCCATAGCGGGTTTACACCACGTCTCCTAGGCCCAACTGCCTATATGCCTTCTAGGTCGCCCGGACCCATAGCGGCTCCTCATCATCAACGGCCCCGTGCTTAAAGGCTCTACTGCCTGTTGACGACCTCTTGGTCATGATTACAGCGTCCCGCTGAGGCCCTGTTGCCTTCTAGGTCGATTCCGACCTACAGAATTCAGGATTGACACCCTGCGTTGCGCCACTGCGCAGCGGCCGTGTTGACCCAGGTCGGCACGAGCTTTCTCGTCAAATATTATGGCCTCCTGAAGGTCAGGCGTGCTACCATAGCCCCGCCGGGACCTTGGCCATGACATTGCTGCCCGGGCGCCTCATCACAATAGTCAAAAAACACATCAGTTGCCGTGCAAACATGTGTATAAAAGCTTCGTAAGCTACAACATACTTTGGCCCAAGGCCAATTACAAGATACAAACGTATTAAAGGTCCTGTTCTACCTTATATGGTGCCTATGGCGCAACCTAGACTGATGAAGCGCGTCACAAGCTTTCTTCTAGCTTCAGGACCTACTTGGAGACCTCCACCGCCGCCGAGGTTGTGGCTGCCACACAGCCACCTCTACTCTAGCCCCAGAAGGTTTCCTGTGGAGTCCCATCTTTTGCTAGGGTGCTCTCACAAGATCCCAAATTGGGCCTGCTTCACCTCTGGCCTCTCCCACCATGGCATAGTAACCCCCAGCATGGCCTCAGGCCTCTCCCAGTGCAGCACAGTGGTCTTCAACACCACATTAGGCCCTTGCTCACAAGGTCCGTCAAGGCATGTACTGCCCCATGCTGCAACTGGATTCCTCGCTGGGCGCAGGCACAGAGATTGGTGGAGTTCTCCTAACTTCACAAGCATTCTTCTAGCTCCCGGAGATGATACTCTAGCACTACGCTCGGGCGGACGCACACAAGGCCAGGGCATTGCACAATTATGAAGCGGCTTCTCCATGATGTTCCTACTTGGTTCAAACAGCAAGCAATGAGGCCTTCTATTTATAGCAGCGGAGCTCAGCTTCGGTCGCTCCCACACCTCAGCTGACGCGGCATCCTTATCCGCAACCCTGTTCACACGCGGAGCACGAGGTCTTTGTCCGTTTCCGAGCCTGCTGACACCTCTGCCGAGAGCGTGATGACAACTTTTCAGTCTTTGTCTCCTAGTGGCAGCGACTGCACCTCTGCTCGGGACAGGCCCTGTGCCTGTACAGTGTGCCCGTGGGTCGCTCCACGACGACGAGTCCTGGTGCCTGGCGCTGTTCTGTGACGATTCCATATAATTTGTCTTCTTCAACAGGAAGAGCATCTTTTCGCTCAAGCAGAAGGCCGTAGGTTCTCGGTTCATTCTTCGAGCACCAAACCGACCTTATAGGTCGCCTTACTGCTCGGGGGCTACTCCACGAGTGCGTCTTGTGACGCCCTCTTTGCCTACGTCGCCTCAGCCTATCAGAAGCAAGCTTCCGTCAACCCTCTGCTCGACCTCCCTTTGGTCGGCACTGAGACCTTCCACGAAGGTGTGATGATTTTCCCTGATTCCGGTCAGGTCGGCAGTTCTTCAAGCAACTACAGCGCCTTGTCTTCACTTCAAGCCCCTGAGTCTGCACCTCAGGAGCTTGACATTCGACTTCGTGTGCGCTCAAGAGGATTTTCTTTTTTTGGATCCCCGTGCACCCTGCGCGACCTCGACGGCGCCAAGATGTCGTCTCAGCCGCTACGCCTACACGTCGATCGGGGGCTTGAGAGACATGGGTACCCATGGGTCCCCACCGACCAGGGTCCCAGAGGTCCCTGCCATGTGGACCCAACCTGTCAGAAGCCCCACCGACCTGCAAAGTGGGCCCGGAGACCTTATCCACAACCCCGGTGACCTTGGAAGACCCCAGGTGACCTTATCCAGATCTCGGAAGACCTGCCGGGCTTGTAGCGCAAGTCTCTCCCCTAGGTCGCGGCTTGACGCCGCCAGAAGGTCCGCAGATCGCGAGATTCGCTCTGTAATCACGGAAGATGATCTTCCTAAATTGTAACCGACCCCAATGAGGGTCCACCAACCTCGAATGGAAACTCTAGCCCACTGACCATATAAGGCGGCCTAGAGCTCCATTCGAGGGGACTTCCCCATTCACGCATAATCCCACCGCATACTAGACATAGGGTTTTACTCTCCGGAGGCCTGAACCAGTCTAAACCCTTGTGTCTCTCGCCATTCTCGCTGTGTCCCGAGTTCTCCCTGCGAACTACCACCTACGCTCTTAGTTCCTTGATCCCTCCAATTAACCTACAACCGCTTGGGTCGCCCCCTTGCAGATCTGTCCAGGTCTCACCCCCTGACACCAACCCAGAGGAAGAGAAAAGACAGAGAGAAAGGTTGGAATGTGTCTCTGCAATCAGTAGCCGGGAATGGTTGAGAGAAATAGAAGTCATGGATCAAGTCATTCAGCTATATCCCGAGCTAAAGTTACTCTCGTGCCAAGTAGGAAACCTCTCTTACCAGGATGTGTTCTACGACCCTAGGGTCGGTATCAATATCGTTCCTAAATCCTTAGTATTAGAGGCCTTTCCCAACGAACCCCTCTCTTTCTCTCAGAAGCGTCTCCAATGGATTTCGGATCAAACCATAGAGACTGAGGGAATCCTTAGGGTCATCCGAACAAAGATTGGAGAGTATCAGATCTTCCTAGATTATCACATCTTTGACATCCCAAAAGGAGATCCGCCCTTCATTCTCATCGGAAGACCTATTGAAGGGGTATTGAGTAGTGTGCTCGACCATGAAAAGCAGCCATATCATTGTGAGGTTCGAGATACACATCTCCAATGTCATAGACCTGAGGTTAAAAAAGAACATGTGTGGTCTATGGACATTCTTGAGGCGTCGACACTGGATTCTCAAAACAGACTCGAGCATGAAGGTTTTACACTAGAGGGATCACAAATCCCATGCTCACATCAAAAGTTTCCAGAGTTATGAAGCCCCACTACCAATGACCTTTACGAAACCTAGAACCTCCTCATTTTTCTTGTGCATGCTAACTTTGAAAGGAAGGTTGTAGATGCTTTTGTTTACCATAAACATTGCAAATTTCGTGGTTATTTTTGGTACTAACCTTGCAGCTAGAGCTATGATGGTTTCATTATCTCGATTGGCTGCAAGATGAAGGTCTCGAGTGGTCGAGCTTATGACCAAAAACAAAGCACTATCGGGAGATAGCTCGAATAATCATTTAGATTTCCTTTCAAAAAAGCAAGAGCATGTCTTTAGGATTAGTCGTCCTTCGGGTATTTTTGGTTGCTAACCGTCTCAGGTGGAGATTGAAATGACCAATGGATAGGCGATGCCTAAAAATATGAGAGCTACACCGACTGCAATACCTAGGTAATTTTTGGTGAGGGAACATCATGAAGGAAGCTTGAACTCCGCACACTTGAGTTGTGTTGCCTAGCAATGCAAACTCCAAGTGTGGGGGAGTGTTGACGGTGAATTTCCGTCAACCTAGCCATGAGTTTACCTTCGGTGTTGGCATGAATTTTATATCTTATCCATTGGTACTAACTCCCTTGGTATAACAAGTTCGTTCGTGCATGTCGGTTTTGGAGTTTGATGTTTATGCAGGAATTTAGCGTTGAAAGCAAGACTTCTGGGTAAAGTTCATCAAGCACCTCATGACAAGACCTTGAAGCCCCGTACAAGTCAAGCAATGAAGTGAACATGACTCCAAGAAGCCCAAGGACCAACCCGTGAAGACGGAAAACTCCGAGTACCTGAACAGAAAATGCTGAATCTTGCGGGATAAGGAGCCTCATCTAAAACAGCAGAGAAACTGACGTCAAGGGCCCACATGTAGAAGGGAGAACATTCTAGAAGACACGGGAAGCATCACCGAGGAAGGCGGCCACGAAATGGGCCAGGATGGGCCCAGGCTGGCCGGCCCGGCCCATTTCTGGGCCCATTCGTGCCCCCCTTTGACCTAGCCGCCTCTCGGACTATTTATAGCCCCCTGGCCAAGAGCCACGGATCAACTCATTCGTCATTCACCGCCGAGGAGTAGAGAAGAGAGGGACACCATTCCGGAGAGGAGAGGGTCGAGCTAGTTGTCTAGGGTTTCCCTAGCCGACGTGGGAACCTTGCAAGGAATACCACGCCGGAGTTCCAGGAGCCAGAAGCAAGATCAAGGTAGGATACCGGTGGTGATCTTGTTTATGTATCATGTACTATGTTGAATTATCAAGTTGCAATCCGATTTCTAGTGATCGAGTGTTTCTCCTATGACTTTGATTTCAATTGGCTTTTCTTACTTTAAGATCTATTCTCGAGATAGATCATAGAGGGTGTTCTTGTAGCTGTGGTGGCTAGAGGTGCATGCCTGACCTTCCGAGAGATTTCAACTTGTCCTTTGGACTCGCCCTAGGCTAACCCGCACGAATAGGAGTGCGTTATGACAGAACGGTGGCTCCAAAAGGTGGGCGTCTTCGGAGTTGGACGGGAAACCGTGATTTAAAGATGCTTTTCATGAGATTCAACTTGGCTATTTCTTCTTTGCTTGGAACTTCAACAAAAGCTTGATCCAATCTCTCTAGATTGGTTTTACCTATCCCTCTCTACCTCTTGCTACCTCCAGCTTTCGTAGATTAGATTCGTTTTTATGATGTTCTTTAGATTAGATGCATAAGATTCCCCTTTGAAGATCTAAGTGTTCTCGGCTTTAATAGATAGGATCTTGCATCACACATTTGTTCCACGGATTCGATACCTTGGGTTCACACTTGAGGGAAGAAGGGTCCCTTGGCTACGACGGAGGACTTGTCCGCTTGCAAGTCCAAACGAAGTTTGATACGCATATACACCGTCAACAAGCCCCTTTTTCTGGTGCTGTTGCCGGGGAACAAGTGATCAAGATTCGATCTTTTATTGCTTTTTGTGAATATTTTCAGTTTTCTTTTGGTTTTTCTTTTTGCATCTACTAACTTTTGATCATACTCAAAATCAATCTAATCTAGTTTTTGACTAACCCTAGTTTTCTTAGATTTGTTTTTATTTTTGTTTTGTATATATTTTGTTTATTGCTAACCCTAACAGGAGATGGACGGCTACCTCTCCAACAAACCCGAAAATTTTGTGGATGATCCAGAAAAACTTTAAGGCTAAGGAGACGTGAAGCATAAGCTAAAAAGCTGGAATTTGCAGATCCAAAAGCGGAGGCTGAAGGATCGTCAGAGTCTCCAAAGGAATCACCACCTCCAAGCCCTAAAGAGAATCAACTTCCACCGCTACTGATGGGAGAACAACCACAGTCGGAGCGCAAGATCGGGGAGCTATGCACCCCGAATATCGTCGACCTACCAATCTTGAACCTCGCGGAGATCGGAAGGACGTTCGAGATCAAGACCTCAACAATTCGCATGGTGCAACATTCACCCTTCATCGGTAAAGAGGATCCGAACCTTCACCTCCAAGCGTTCGTTCAACTTTGTCAAACTTTCAACATGGGCGGGGTGACTCAAGATCAAATGATGGCAAGGCTCTTTCCATTCTCGTTACTCGGGAAGGCTTTGCAATGGTGCTACTCTCAACCGGCAGAGACGGTGCAAAATTGGGACACCTTGATGAGAGCCTTCATGAAGGAATACTACTCACCGGGTAAGACTCAAAGCTTGCGCAATAAGATTGCTACCTTTGCTCAATATCCTACGGAGACTATATCGGAGGCATTCGAGCGCTTTAATGAGTACACTCGGGCGGTTCCACATCACAAGTTCCCGAAGGAGGATCTCATTCCAAAGTTCTATCAAGGACTTACCATGGCGTCAAGGACAATCATCGATGCATCAGCGGGAGGATCCATCTGTTGACGCGAAAATAGGACGTCACCTCCGCGCGCAGCACACGTGACTCCCTGGTCTGTAGCGAGGCGTGCCAGCCAATCTGACATGTTGATTGACAATGGAAAATATTAGGGATCGGCTAGAGAACCGATGGCCTTGTAGCGACACGTGTACCAGCCAATCGGCCGATACAAGATAAAGTGGGATCGGCCAGCTCGAGAGCGACCGAAGCGCGGGTGTGTAAGTAGATAGATTGGCTGGATCGGCCGATCGTGATGTCAGCACTCGAGTAGGTCGGAATCGGCCGTGATGTTTAGGGGCCGATAGGATCTAGATCGAGTGGATGGTAATGATAATAGCTAAAACCACAAGAATTGGTACAAAGACTTGCAGATCTAGCTAATATCGGTAAGGGGTGAATAAAGAACTAGACGAAACCTCAGCGATGCGCCCGGAGGTTAAAGCCTAGGATTATTCGGTAAAACGGTACTCACAAGCTTGCCGGAGGTCAGTTGATGCAGCCCGACGAACTCGAAGCACGGCGTTGTAGAAAAGGGAAAATCGCAATGGCGAAGTCGCCGAAAAGTAGATGCTGTAAAGGTAGATGCTGTAAAGTAGATGCAGTAAAGTAAAGGGTTTGCCCGGAGGCGGTTTGTTTGATATTGGTCTGTACAGATTTTCTGACCACGCAGGGTCGCTATTTATGTCCTGAGGACAACCCACACTCCTAGCCAATCACGGCACTGTTTACTTGCATCTAAAGACAGAAAACTACTAAAAATAGAAAAGGACTCTCGCAGGAGTCAAAACTTCCTAAAACTGACTCTTTGACCCGTTGCCAATTGTAGATTGACCCGCCTCCACCATACTTTCCTTCTGGCATATTCTCTTGATTACCGCCCTCTCTTTCTTCATCGGCCGATCTCCTGGCTGACCATCGGCCGATCGTTCTGACCAACTGGCCCACCGTCAGGGTTGAATCCTCTTTGACCATCGGCGAGTCCCGTCGACCATCCTTGTCTCTCCTTCAATCGGCCGATTGCACTCTGTTTTCATTGGCTACCTCTCCTTACCCTTTTTGACCTGTTTTTTTCCAAAAAAACGGCGTCAACACATGCCCCCCAGTTTCGGAGTAAATGATCCTTTTGCTCCGAAATTCGCTTGATATCTTTTGAATAATAGTCAAAAATCTCTTCACGTGATCGACATGATCAATCTCCATTGATAATGTCTTGTCCTTTCCATCTGACTTTCTTCAGGGTTGTTCACCATGTGACTCTTTGGCTCTTTCATTCCCCTTCCCTATAAGACTCATCCTTTTACCCGGGGGTTCTTTGTATCTCTTTTCATCCTTGGGTTTTTCCTGATGTAGGTGTTAGCTCTTTCAGTCTTATGGGTATGAGAGGCATCTTCCCTGGAAATCTCTGTGAGTGTCGATGATCATCACTGGCCATTGACAGACTTTAACTCACAATAGCATTCCTCTTGAGTACTGCTAGTGAGCTAGTAGACTCTGTCTGTAATATTGGGCAGAAGATTTCTGTGAACTATGCTCTGCAGTTTGTTGACGCAATAGAGAAACTCCTCCTCGTTTAAATGTATATGGGTCATCCTTTATTTGGGGGTGATTCCTCTGAATCGGTCATCCTTTGGAAACTGAGTCATTCACGGGTTATCTGTTTCCCCTTTTGCCGGATCTGGCATCTTCAGTTTCCGTCTTTTTTGGCTCCTTCATCTCTATCTCTTCTGGCGCTCTAGCTATAAATAGCCGTCCTCATACCTTCATGGAGACCACACCCTTTCGACCATGGCTTGAGATATAGGTTCACGGAACTTTAGACTCTTGCTCTTTGATTCCTTTCTTCTTCCCTAACTCAAGATGGCTAGAAGAACTCTTGTGAAACACCTAGAACATACTTCCCTCTCTAGCCTTATTTTGTGAAGCCAGGAGGTCCAACAGCTAGAAGAAGCCTTGTGATGCAGCTTAGGTGCATCAGCTGGTGGAGGAGGGCGAAGTTGTTCCTGGGTGTTGTGGAAAGAAGAACAACCCTATGTCTTCTTTCCCAACAATCTTGACGGGAAGAGTTACCCCATCTGGTGATTCATCTTCGTCAAATTTGCGCTTTCTTTTTTGTTTTTCTCTTTCTTCGTCCCCATCGTCTGTTTCATTGATGACTGATGTAATAGATCTGTAATGGATCATCCAAGTCTGTCTTCAAATGTACTCTTCAGATCTGCACTCGTGACGTCACCATTGTAATCGAAGATGAGAGAAAAAATATATATATTTATTTATTCTAAGGGCGATTTGTACATCGGCCATAACATGAAACCGATCATGCTTCAATGATTCGGCTTTCTGCTACTAGAAACGATTTCACTCGCAATCGGCTGTAACTTGACTCTCAAATCGGCCGTTTTTAGCCTCTGATTGGACTAAGCATCTATCCATATGCTTGGATAGTATTTCTTTAAATACTTCCCATTTAACGCTCTGGCAAACTTTTCTCCTTCCAATGTCTCCAAGATATATGCATTGCCTGGCACGCATTGACTGATCCGATATGGTCCTTCCCAATTAGGTGACCACTTCCCATATTTAGGATCGCTTGAGCCGATTGGTAATATGAGCTTCCAAACCAGATCTCCTTCAGCGAACTCCTTAACTTTGACTTTCTTGTCATACCATCTGGCTACCCTTCTTTTATTCTTTTCGATATTCTCCAAAGCTCTCAGCCGATTACCAGCAAGATCTTCTAATTCCTCTTTCATCATAGCTGAATAATCATCGGCCGATAGCTGATCTTGTAAAGAAGTGCTTCTGGATCCAGTTTTTAGTTCGCAAGGTAGTACAGCATCATGACCACATACCAGTTGATATGGTGATACCTTGGTTGCTCTGTGGCATGCCATTCTATATGCCCATAGTGCTTCATTAAGGACCATATGCCATCGCTTAGGATTTTCATCAATCTTGCGCTTGATCAATTTGATAATACCCTTGTTCGCTGCTTCTGCCTGTCCGTTTGCTTGGGCATAATATGGAGATGAATTTAACAGTTTGATTCCTAAAGAATTTGCATATTCTTCAAACTCCCCTGAAGTGAATTGACTCCCTTGATCGGTTGTGATAGTTTGAGGTATACCAAACCGATAGACAATGTGCTCATTAACAAAATCAATCATATTGCCTGATGTCACAGTCTTGATTGGGATGGCTTCAACCCACTTTGTGAAGTAATCTGTAGCCACCAACACGAATTTGTGCCCCTTGCTTGATGGTGGATATATCTGTCCAATCAGATCAATTGCCCAACCTCTGAACGGCCACGGTTTGATTATTGGGTTCATTACTAATGCTGGAACTCTTTGAACGCTTCCAAACTTCTGACACTCTTGGCATCCTTTGTAATACTTGAAGCAATCTTCTAATACCGTTGGCCAATAATAATTATTATTTCTGATCATCTACTTCATCTTAAATGCTGATTGATGAGCTCCACAGACTCCTTCGTGAATTTCTCCCATTAAAGTTTTAGCTTCCTCTTCACCAAGACATTTGAGCAGAACTCCATCAATGGTACGATAGTATAACTCATCTTCCAGCAAAACATACTTAATGGCCTTGTACCTTAATTGTCTATCAACCTTATTGGATGGATCTTTCAGATAATCTATTATCTCCTTTCTCCAATCTTCAGCTGACAACTCCATAGTCAGAATCAGCCGATATCCTGATGCCCCTTGGGCTAGCCGATTAGCCTCACTGTTGTGACACTTAGAGATATGTTCAAGTCATACTATTTTGAACTATTGGAGTAGTTGAAGACATTCTTTGTGATAAACTCTTAATATGTCATCTTTGCATTCATATTCCCCTGCTAATTGATTTATAACGAGTTGAGAATCTCCAAATATCTCAACAACTTCAGCATTGACCTCTCGTAGTAGCTTTATCCCTTTTAGCACTGCCTGATACTCAGCTTGATTGTTTGTCGAAGTCTTCTCAATTGGGATGGAAAACTCATAATTTGCTCCTTGAGGTGAGATGAGGACGATTCCGGTCCCAGCTCCTACTCCACATGATGATCCATCAAAGAACATAGTCCATGGAATAGGTTCTACAACTGCAACTTCAGGTCCACAATGCTGAGTTACCAGATCGGCCATTACTTGCCCTTTGATTGCTTTGGCCGATTGATAGGTCAAATCAAATTCTGACAGTGCCAAGATCCATTTTCCAATCCTACCCTTCAAGATTGGTAATGATAGCATATATTTGACCACATCATCTTTGCACACCATGGTGCATTCGGCAGTTAATAGATAAGGTCTCAACTTTGTGCTTGAGAAATATAAGCACAAGCACAGTTTTTCCACTGCCGAATATCTTGTTTCCGCGTCCAAAAGTCTTCTGCTCACGAAATATACAACTCGTTCTTTTCCTTCAAACTCTTGCACAAGGGCCGATCCAATAGCCTGCTCATTAGCCGATAAGTATAATTTGAACGGCTTCTTGTCTTGAGGAGGCATTAGGACTGGAGGAGTTTTTAGGTAATGCTTGACATTATCTAAAGCCTTTTACTGTTCTTCTCCCCATACGAATTTCTGTTCGGCCTTGAGCTTCAGTAGAGGTGTAAATGGCTGAATCCTTTCCGACAGATTAGATATAAACCTTCTGATGAAATTGATCTTGCCAATTAATGACTGGAGCTCCTTCTTGTTTGTCGGTGCTTTTATGTTGTCAATTGCACTGATCGACTTTTGGCCCATCTCGATTCCTCTTTCGTGCATTAAGAAACCCAGGAACTGACCAGCTAAAACACCGAAAGCACATTTATTGGGATTCATCTTCAAACCATGCTTCCTAGTGCATTCCAATGTTTTTCGTAGATCTGCCAAGTGCTCCTTGTAACTCTTTGACTTGACAACTACATCATCAATGTAGATTTCTACTATCTTGCCGATGAGTTCATGAAATATGTAATTCATGGCTCTTTGATATGTGGCACCAGTGTTCTTCAACCCAAAGGTCATGACAATCCACTCATACAATCCGACATGACCGGGGCACCTGAAGGTAGTTTTTGTAATATCTTCTATGGCCATGAATATTTGATTATATCCAGCGTTACCGTCCATAAAGCTGATGACTTTATGTCCTGCAGTAGCATTAACTAATGCATCGGCCACTGGCATCAGATATCCATCCATCGGCGTTGCTTTATTCAAGTCCCTAAAGTCAATGCACATGCGTAGTTTGCCGTTTTTCTTGTAGACAGAGACTATATTAGAGATCCATTCGGCTTATCGACATTACCGAATAAAACCAGCTTCGAGTAGCTTTGTTATCTCGGCTTTTATATCAGGATAAATCTTCAGATTACACTGCCTTGGGTGTTGTTGGAATGGACGATACCCCGGTTTAATGGGTAATCGATGCTCGACAATGGACCGGTCTAAACCAGGCATCTCATAATATTCCCAGGCAAAACAATCCTTGAATTCTTTCAGCAGAGCGATCAGTTCTTTCTTGTATTCTGCTTCTAGCTTGACACTGATATACGTCGGCCTTGGTTTGCTTCCATCTCCAAGGTCTATCTTTTCCAATTCATCAGCCGATGTAAACCCGTGTCCAAGCTTCCCTTCGTCTTCAATGAACTGATCCATTAAATCTTGTCATCAAAGCCGACTGCTTGAACCGGCTTTAGTCCAAAATCGGACACTCTGAGATACTTGGTATCCCGGGCTTTTCCAGATATGCAGCTCACTTGATCATAAGTCCATCCTTGTGCTTCCGTAGCTGCTACTGTCAAGGAGGTTTCCCCTTGGACCACCTCCACTGAATCTCCGATCCATTAGATGATGCATTGATGCATTGTAGATGGTATGCAACAATTGGCATGTATCCAATCCCGACCCAGCAGTAGATTATAAGATCCCCTCCCTTTAATGACAAAGAAAGCGGTCGGAAGGGTCTTACTGCCGATGGTGAGCTCCATGCAGATTGCTCCTTGAGCTGGAGAGACGTTGCCTTCGAAGTCCACCAACATCATGTCGGTTTGGGTCAAGTCTTCATCAGACTTCCCAATCTTGCGCAGCATGGTGTATGGCATCAAGTTAACTGCTGCTCCTCCATCTACTTGCATCCTGGTGACCAGTTTCCCGTTGACAAATCCCTTGAGAAACAAAGCCTTCAAGTGTTGTCTCTTCTCATCTTCTGACTTCTCAAAGATGGCTTGTCTAGGTTCCAGTGTTAATTGAGCCATGCCAAGTTCTTCATCGGACATATCCGAATCAACTGGAGCCATGAACTCTTTTGGTAGGAAGACAACCATATTTATATCAGCGTGTGGTTTGTCATCCTTTGCTTCATCGGCCTTAGGCTTTGGGCACCAAACCTTGGACCGAACCTTCTTCTTGTCCAGCACATTTCTCTCTGCCTCTTCATGCTGTTCTAGCTGACGTAGGCGCTGGACTCTTCTCTTCTGGGACTTGGTCAAGCCATCTGAACACCACTGCGGATTGGGCTTCTTAAGTGTTTGGCTTGACCCTTCATCATCCAGTTGCAATGTGCGTCGGCGTTCAGAAGCTCGGCACATGATGTCCTCATCAGGAACCAGAGAATCGGCCATCTCTTCCAGCCGATTGTTTGACTCTTCATTGACTCGGCCACCCAGCCGATCATGAACACTGGCCTTGCCCCCCAGCCGATCGTGGACGCTGGCTTTGCCCCCCAGCCGATCGTGGACTGAGATCCGTTGATTGTTGAATTCACGGTGATCTCTGGCTGCAGGTCTTCCGTCATTAAAGCAAACCCTTTTGGACGAGTTGCTATTATTGTAAGCCCCATTGCATTCTGGACAGTTTTCTGCCGTTGGTAGCTTGATCCCTTCTTCCCAGCAGTACTTGAAGAACGGACATCTCCAATGTCTTTCATTATGCCGTTCCCACTCTTCTCTTTCCCTTGCTTTCTCTTGTCAACGCTAGAATTTGTTGATCAGCATCTGGGACGTGACAGGTCGGCGTGTTTTTAAGTCTCCCTCTTCAAGTAGTAACCCTTTTCCTTTGACATTGGCAGTGGTTACTTGTACCTTGGGATCAACAGCTCCTTTATTTTGAGCCGAATCAGATGTCAGCAACTTAACTTGTGACATGCCTTTGCTAGACACCTCAACTGTGTTAGTTGGGAAGGACTGCTGATCAATCTTCATCGGCTTCTCAGCTTTGGCAGGAGTTTCAAATTTAAGCCTTCCTTGCTCAATAGCTGATTGGATCTGTTGTCTGAAGATCTTGCAATCATTGGTATCGTGCGAAGTTGCATTGTGCCACTTGCAATACTTCATCCTCTTCAGCTCCTCTGCAGATGGTATGGTATGGAACTGGGACAGTTTAATCTGCCCTTGCTGAAGCAACAGATCAAATATCTTATCGGCCTTAGTGATATCAAAGCCGAATTTCTCTGGTTCTTTCTTGCCAAAGGGACAGGACACTGTCTTCTTGCCTTTGACCCACTCTGCAAGCCCTATCATATTATCTTCATCTTCTGAATTAGAGTAATCCACATAGGACACCTTCTTCTGAAAGTTTCTTCTAGGCTCATAGGACTTTGCAGTTTCTTGACTCATCCGACTGACCAACTGACTGAGGCTCTCGAAGTCATGTGATGCATATTTCTCTCTCAAGGTTGGCAAGAGACCTTGGAAAGCTAGCTTAGCCAATTGTTTGTCTCCCAAGTTCAGACTGTAACACTTGTTTCTGACCTCCCTGAATCTTTGAACGAATCCAGCTACTGTTTCATCGTTCCTTTGCTTGAGCCTGGTCAGATCAGTGATTTTCATCTCATGGATGCCAGAGAAGAAGTAGTTATGGAACTGCTGTTCCAAATTGGACCACTTGATGATAGAGTTAGCTGGCAGTGAGGTGAACCATGAGAATGCTGGCCCTGACAGAGATGAAGAGAACAAGCGTATTCTGAGTGCATCAACGTTCCCTGCTTCTCCACATTGGATGATGTATCGAGTGATATACTCCATAGTGGATGTTTCATCTTGCCCAGAGAATTTGGTGAAATCCGGCACCTTGAATCTTGGAGGGAACGGTATCTGGTCATAGCCAGATGGATACGGTGTCCTGTACATGCAGGACTGCTGTTTGGGTTTTATCCCATATTGCTTCTGCAGCACATCCGAGAAGTGGTCGATCAACTCCTGCTTCATGTGCGTCTTCAATTCAATAGATGCTTGTTCAATTGCTTGTATCTCAACTGGAGTTTCTGGAGGTCGTTCTTGTGGATTTGGTACTGTTGACGCCCCTGTCCTAGAAGAACCTTGCACATTTGAAACAGGTGGAGCTTGTCCGATCGGCTGACCAGCCGATGGGGTTGGTTGCTGCAAATTCGATTGGCTTGAGATAGCCAATTAATTTAGAAGTGTTTGCAGTAGTTGTGCAGAATCCACTTGTGGAAATACTAGCTGCCCTGTTACCCCTTGGTTGATCAGCTGCTGAGGCGATGATCTTGTATGAGCCACTGTGTTGGCTGGGGCTAAGACAGGCTGCATTGATGTTGACTGCTGTAACGGGGTAGTCTGTACAGGCATCCCCAATGTTGGCTACTGTAGTGGAGCAGTTGGCACGGGCATTCCAAGTATCGGCTGTTGAGCCGATCTCTGGGGAGTTGGCCTCTGAGGTGGAACATGAGTCCTTTTCTCTGTTGGTATGACCATATGAGCATGAGCTGGACTGATTTTGACTCTTTCAAAAGCTTTGCTCCCGTGATTGAAGTAGACGAACTCCACTCCATCCCCATTCATGTGCACAGTCCCTGGAGTACCTCTGAACATGGCTTGATAAGACTGTGGATACTTCACTTCTGGAATCCCCTCAGGCTGTGGCTCAAAGAAATTTGAGATGTTAGTCTCAAAGTGATTACGAGGCAAATCCCATCCTGCAAGCCTTCCGTCTTGATCCCTCATCACAGGATATTTTTGCTGATTCTGCACTGGAAGCATCTGATCCTGGACGTTGGATTGCGTTGGCATTGTGACGGTAGGGTCTTTAGCTTTACCATCACCACTTTGATTCTGAATCGGCTGGGCGTCCGATGAAGAACTAGTACCAGCCTGTGGAGATGGTGTAACTTTCACTGTTGAATCATCAATCGGCGGTGTAGCCGATTGGTCTTGCTGGACCATTGGAGGAGTTCGGTTTGGTTGAAAATACGCAGGCCCCAGATATCCTCCTTCTGCTCCTCGCTTGAGTGCATCAATTATGGCATTCTGAATAGTATTTGCGAATACCTTAGATTGATCAATCATTGTTTGATGCATCGCCTTGGTCATCATGTCTTGAAGCCCTTCAGGATCGGCTGAGAAGGTGACTTGCTTAGGTGTTGGCAAAGGATTCTTCTTGAAGACTCCACTTTTAGTCTGACCATATGATGCCAAGCAAAGCTCTTCATAATGCTTCATGTAAGCTTCGAGCTCAGCTTTGTCTGTATCTTTCAGCTGATCCTTGGTGATTGGTTGGACGTTCTCTGGATCAACTTCATGAGGACCAGTCTTCGTAGGCTTCGTCATTGTTGAATTTTTCGGGTCCCACCGAGCGTGCCAAAAGTTTGTTGATGCGAAAATAGGACGTCCTCCGCGCGCAGCACACGTGACTCCCCGGTCTGTAGCGAGGCGTGCTAGCCAATCTGACCTGTTGATTGACAATGGAAAATATTAGGGATCAGCTAGAGAACCGATGGCCTTGTAGCGACACGTGTACCAGCTAATCGGCCGATACAAGAAAAAGCGGGATCGGCCGGCTCAAGAGCGACCGAAGCGCGGGTGTGTAAGTAGATAGATCGGCTGGATCGGCCGATCGTGACGTCAGCACTCGTGTAGGTCGGAATCGGCCGTGATGTTTAGGGTCCGATAGGATCTAGATCGAGTGGATGGTAATGATAATAGCTAAAACCACAAGAATTGGTACAAATACTTGTAGATCTAGCTAATATCGGTAAGGGGTGAATAAAGAACTAGACGAAACCTCAGCGATGCGCCCGGAGGTTAAAGCCTAGGATTATTCGGTAAAACAGTACTCACAAGCTTGCCGGAGGTCAGTTGATGCAGCCCGACGAACTCGAAGCACGGTGTTGTAGAAAAGGGAAAATCACAATAGCGAAGTCGCCAAAAAGTAGATGTTGTAAAGTAGATGTAGTAAAGTATAGGGTTTGCCCGGAGGCGGTTTGTTTGATATTGGTGTGTACACATTTTCCGACCACGCAGGGTCGCTATTTATGTCCTGAGGACAACCCCGACTCCTAGCTGATCACAGCACTGTTTATTTGCATCTAAAGACAAAAAAACTACTAAAAATAGAAAAGGACTCTCGCAGGAGTCAAAACTTCCTAAAACTGACTCTTTGACCCGTTGCCAATTGTAGATTGACCCGCCTCCACCATACTTTCCTTCTGGCGTATTCTGTTGAATACCGCCCTCTCTTTCTTCATCGGCCGATCTCCTGGCTGACCATCGGCCGATCGTTCTGACCAACTGGCCCACCGTCAGGGTTGAATCCTCTTTGACCATCGGCGAGTCCCGTCAACCATCCTTCTCTCTCCTTCAATCGGCCGATTGCACTCTGTTTTCATCAGCTACCACTCCTTACCCTTTTTGACCTATTTTTTTCCAAAAAATGGCGTCAACACCATCATCGAGCTTATGCCGACCCAAGCTTTCACTCTATTCAAGAGCGTCATGGACAATGACACATGGGCGTCATCTGGACGCTTACTTCCGGTTCAACCCACGGGAAACGTCAAAGGAGTCTTGCAAGTGGAGAAGGAAGATATACTCGAAGGCAAGATCGATTCACTTATGTGGAGGTTGGAGAAGATGGAGATAGAGAAGAAAGAAGATCAAGATCAAAAGGTTGTCGAAGCAAGATCCACATGTGAAGAGTGCAGAGAATATGGCCATGTCCAAAAGGATTGCCCGGAGGAAGCCAAGATGCTCGATTACATGAGAAAGGGGGATTTGCTGAACTTCCGCTACGGGCAAGGTAGACCTCAATTTAATGCTAGCTGATCCATTCTGAATTCGGTTCTACTTCATATACAATTGAAGGACTTCATGGACGAGCAAGCTAAGATCAACAAGGACACCGTCACCAAGTTCAAGGCCATAGACAAAGTGTTGGAAAACATCGATAGCAAGGTGACGGAGGTCGGAAGCTCCAACCATCAAGTGCTCAACATGATGAAGATGCTCGAGACGCAAGTGGGACAACTTGCCGGGTGCCTATACGCTAATGAAGGGAAGCTTCCGGGACAACCTCAAGGTCCCGAGACGACGAAGGCCATTCAAACTCGTTCGGGGAAGGAGACCGAAGATCCGGAGCATTCCGCGGGAGCAAGAAAGCCTAAACCATCCACCGAGGTGGAGGAATTTGCTAAGGAGGAGGTTACCGAGATCATCACCGAAGAGCCCAAGTTTGAGATGCCGGGAGAAGACACGAAGATACCGCAACTTAAGCCACGCTACTTCCGAGGTAAACTCGACAATCATTTTGAGGAGTTTGTGGAGGTTGTGCGTAGGTTAAGCATCAACATGCCGCTATTGGATGCCCTTCAAGTTCCTACATATTCTCGCTACTTCAAAGATATTCTTGCAAACAAGTATGAGATAGCAACACTCGGGGTAGATCATGTCAAGATGTCCGAGCAATGTAGCGCCGCTATTGCGAACGGACTAGAGAAGCAAGGAGACCCCGGATGCCCGACGATTCTGTGTTCTGTTGGTTCATTCAAGTTTGAGAAGGAATTATGCAACCTTGGAGCAAGTGTGAGTGTCATGCCAAGAAATGTGTTCGAGAAGCTACGCCTACCGGAGTTAGAGCCTACGGCCATGTGCTTGGAGTTGGGTGACAACTCCATTCGCTACCCTTTGGGCATCGCCGTGGATGTGCCCGTGAAGGTCGGACACCACTTCATCCCCGTCGACTTCGTGGTGCTCGAGATGGGAGAGAGGGAGAAGCCACCACTCATCCTTGGGAGGCCTTTCCTCAAGACCGTGGGAGCTACCATCGACGTCGGCAAGGGGGAGATCAAGTTCGACATCAACAGCGAGAGGAGTTCCTTCAAGTTTCGACCACGCTTCGAGGTATGCAATATGATCAAAGTTAAATATATTCCGCCTCATCGTCGCATTAGTAAGGAAGAACCAAGGAAGAAGGAAGAGCCGGAGAAGAAGGAAGAGAAGGAAATCAAAGAGGTTGTTGCATCCGTCAAGATAAAGGAACAAAAGCCGTCTGTGAAGACCAAAAAGATGACTGAGCCGGAGAATAAGCCCGTGCCCAAGATGGTGCGGAAGTGGGTACCCAAGATTGCAACGCCCGCAAAGAGCGTTGATCTGAAGTAATCAAGTGAAGAAGTCTAGCCATGGACTATAAACGAAGTGCTAGGCGGGAGGCAACCCGTTTCGTCGAGTCAAGAATAAGCTACCGGGAGGACAACCCGATTCAAGATTTTTCGAGTCTTTTCAACTAAGTTAATTTTGAAATTTGCTACGCAAGACATTAGACTTAAAGTGGTTTAATAATGTTAGAGACATAAATTCTTGGTTGGATATTCTATTTGGATCATAGACCCTTTACATGAGCCATCCTATGAGTTATTTGCTTCTTTTCGAGAAACCAAAACCAAAAACAAAATTCAGAACCTATCTCAACCTTTCATCCTCTTCATGATGTTTTGGTTGACTTGTTTTACATGCTAAAAACACATGAGTAGAGCCACGCCTTGTACCTAGATGTTATTTAAATTTCAGCGCATGGTAGGACTCGCGTGAACCTAGAAACTTGACTTTTGGTTGGTTTTAAAATCCATATACTTGGTTTCTCTAGAGTTAGAATTTTTCTAAGCCTCATTTAATTTTATTTCATTCAAAATCTCTCTCATTTAACCAAAATTAGAACCTAAACCTATGCCCCCATGATCAAGCCGGGAAAAGCTTGCTCTCAACTAATGGAAGCAAACAATACCGGTGAGACCAAAATAAAAGTAGTCGAAAGACATTTTCGACTTACATTTGTTTTTAATGCTTTAAAAACTCCTCTAAATTTATATTTGAACTCATTGCAAGCTCTGAGTTTAATTTTATTTTTCGAAATTAGAGGAGTACTTAGCATTAAAACATGCTTAGAGGGAGGCAATTTGATTAACTTAACCATGCATGCACCATGATGTATCACGGGATGCCCCTCCAACATTTTTCATCAAACCACATGCAAAGGACAAGCATGGGGGCAGCCAAGGCTTTGTTTTGCAGGAATCTCATGGAGGCATGTGAGGCAAGGGAGCATGGAAGTGACTCAAAGCAAAACAATCAAGTGGAGGGATCAATCATGCAAGCAAAGGAGTGGACGAGAGCATTTGGGCGGTGCAACCCCGTGGAGCACGCGGTCACAAAGCAACAAAGCAAACATGAGTGCACTGGAGAAGAACCGAGCCAGGAGGAGCAGCGAGGCTCCCAGGCCGGTCGGCCCAGGCCGGCCGGCCTCCCCCCTTTTAAGGCCCCCTGGTGCCCGTCTTCCTCAGGTAAGTCATTTGCCCAGTTCCTTGTTCGTGTGCTTGAGCTCATAGTCTAGAACCACCTTAGACTTAGCCTTCCACTCCGAGTTTGTTTCGTCCAACAAAATCCATCCTAAATCCACTCAAAGTCCATACTCCAAATAATATTTGTGTCTCTTGTTACCGGTTGAAAACCCCGGGATTATATTTGTGAGGAGAGTGCAGCAACCATGTGGCAGAAAACTACAAGTCTTTTCACCAAGAAGAAGGGATCATCGTCGTCCAAGCCATCATCGACAACCTCTTCGAGGAGGCACTCGGTCTCCGAGTCTCCTCGAAGTATGGAGGAAGACACAGCACCACCGAGGAGGAACAACACTCTTCTCCTCGGTGGCATGAGGGCCACACGAAGCTCGTCTATGAGGTTCACCGAACCTCAAGGACGTACGGAGGAGCCGCCCGTCCGACCTCGCCGCTCGACACGATCATCCGCTCCACCTCCATACTCTCTGCGGTACTCCGAGTATGGGTTTATCATCATGATGGAGGAGGAGGAGAAGAAGCTCACTCGCCTTGAGAAGAGGCTTGTGGCAAACGTCGACTTCGACGATCAAGCTCTCCAAGTGTTGGGTTTTCATACGGATATTTACTACATGTTGGGACACCTAGGTTGGGTGCAATTCTCCAACAGAGTGTCAGCAAACACCCACAAGGAATTCGCCTTGGAAATTCTCATGACCATGGCGCCTATCCTTGATGAAGGAGTGTCGAGTTTCTCATTCCGTTTGGAGGGAGTTGAACAAGTGGTTCCCTATGAGTATATTAGGGAGTTACTTGATTTTCAAAAGGGAGCCTCGGAACAAGTGGATGTGCATGGAGGCACATTGGAAGGTTTTTTGGAGTATGATCGCTGGAGAAGCTCACCGGCAATAAAATAGTATCCGGAACCCCATCATCCAAGTATTTCACTCATGGATGTGTAAGAGGATTTTGGGGAGAATGAGAGAGACCAAGATAAACAACATGGAGGTGAATTGGCTTTACTCGGATTTGATTGCCAGGCAGCAAATCGACCCCACTCACCTTATGATCAACCGGTGGTGTTGTGAAGCAACATCGGGTTCGGGAGATATTGGCTCGGGGTGTTATCTCTTCATGTTGGCTATCTCTTTGAGACCGGAAATTCCAAGAAACCCGGAGCATCTCCTAGTCGGGACTTCCCTAGGATTTGATTATATGAAGCAAGGCAAATATATAAGTGGAGATGAGAGAGGAGGCTTCAAAGTAGCAAAGTGAATTTGCCCCTTCCGGATGGAAGATTTAGACTTTTTCTAGAGGGGAAAGAAGATTGGTTAGAAGAAGGACTTCTTGTGCCGGCGAAGAAAAATAAGAGAGGAAGGATTATAGAAGAAGGTTCTTCCACGGCCCAAGAAGGAGGTGCGCAACAAAATTATGTGCCACCATTTGGAGGAATTCCGGCGCCGCCGAGTTACTACGGTGGTGTACCAATGCAAGCATGGGGGAGTGGTGCAGCCATGCCCCCACCAAATTTTGCGGTACCCAACGTAGCCTTTGCAGGGCCATATACACATCTTCCTCAACCACAACAAAGTGTGGCCATCATTGGAGGATACGCTACGAGAAACATGCAAAATATCGCAGCCATCCAAACCAATGCAAACCAAATGGGTGAAGGAAATGCAAACATCGCTTATGAGCTTGGGCGCCTTCACTTAGCACCGCCGGGACAATTCATAGGAGGAGCGGTGCAATCCTATTATGAGCAAGGGTACAACAATCAAGATTATCAATATCAACCACCGACGGAAGATTAGAGAGAGGAGGAGCTTTAGTTTAATCTTTCCTTTTCCCTCTTCTTTAATTTTGAGCTTGTATGCGCCTGTGTATGCGTAGTGTTTTCAGTTTTTTTATTTAATTTTCAGCATGTGTGTTAGTGTTTGTTTTCATCATAAATAAAGTCACCACCTTGTTTTTACCTTTGGCAAAGATACAAAGTTTGTGCCATGTTGATATATGATGATAGTTGCCGCTTTGTTTATCTTTGTACTTGTTTTATGCATGATTAAGCTAATGCTCTCTTAAAATACAAATCTGAAATTATCTAAATGCTAGCTTAATCTTTAGCGGAGGTTATGATAAAAATAAAGACCCATAGTGTTTTATGTGCTCTCAAGTTTAGATGGGTTAAAGATGATTTATTTTTGTTCTTAGTAATGCTAACCTTGTCATAAATACCACTTGCGTGTTGCTCTACCTATCCAGAGCCATATATATATTTGAGTGCAAAAACTTAGTATACAAGGTTTATTTTTGGGTGAGTTATTTCAGGCCTTGATTTCTCTGGCCCGAGACTAAGAAGCTGGTCATTCCGTTTTTGCGTATCTATCTTATTGCTAGCCTTTCTATCCGTGCATTGTGTACCCCCGCATCGGAGATTTCACAAACCTCGCCGGATATCCACCCTTAAAACCAAAAATATCATCTTTTGTGTTTACCTCCTTGACCACAACCTATCATTGACTATGGATCGTCATTTCAAGGAAGATCGCAAGTTGGTGCCAAGATTGAAGATTTCAAGTATCTCTCCAAAGGAAAAATATTTCTAGTACCTACCTTATCTCTATCACCTCTTTGCCCGAGGAAGAGCAAACGTCTAAGCATGGGGGAGAAGGTAGGTACAATGCAATTTAGAGATCAAGGGGAGCAAATAAAAAAAAGAGAAAGAAAAGAAAAAAAATGAGTATAAAGAAAAAACTATATATGTATGAGAAAAGAAAAAGAAAAATATGAGTATGTATAAAAATAAAATAAAGTGAACTCCTCGGTTCTCTAAAGTGCATTAGGAATTTCAAAGTTTCAAGATTAAAAGATCCAAACTCATCTTTCCAACCATGTGCAATCCGATAACGAGGACTTCCTTTGTGCCTCGGGATCACTCTTTGCCATTTGCACATGTCCACCTATCTCAAAGTGTGTGTATTTTTCTCTCCCCCTCCTTGATATAACATTATTTTCCAATGACCTTTTTGACGAGTCTCGGTATGACCATGAGAAGCTTGTCTTGTTTTGACAACATCTCATTTATAATATCTTGGTAGGACTAAACTTTCCCAAAGAGCTCCACATAAAGCCTACCACTTACATATATGTTTTGAGAGGGAAAGGAGTAGAAGAAATAGGCTTGAGAGATAAGATGAGATGAGAGTTCATGAGCAAGATGCAAGGTGGTTTAAATTTTTGAACTTGGTTTAGCTCTTTTTCATCTCATTCTTTATTTAAAATTTCTGAGATCCATTTGAATTTTGGGAGCATGTTTAATACTTGTGGGATGAGCTTAATTAATATCTACCCTCCGTAGGGATGAAGGCTAGTACATTATGGACCTTTAACGAACTAAACTTTTGGGAGCATTATGTTTTCTCGTGTATGATCAAGTGCAGGGTTTAAGCAATGAAGGGCAACGATGATATCCATCGAAGGCTTACTCAAGGACGAGCAAGGTTTAAGCATGGGGGAGATGTTGACGGTGAATTTCCGTCAACCTAGCCATGAGTTTACCTTCGGTGTTGGCATGAATTTTATATCTTATCCATTGGTACTAACCCCCTTGGTATAACAAGTTCGTTCGTGCATGTCGGTTTTGGAGTTTGATGTTTATGCAGGAATTTAGCGTTGCAAGAAAGACTTCTGGGTAAAGTTCATCAAGCACCTCGTGACAAGACCTTGAAGCCCGGTACAAGTCAAGCAATGAAGTGAACATGACTCCAAGAAGCCCAAGGACCAACCCGTGAAGACGGAAAACTCCGAGGCAGAAAATGCTGAATCTTGCGGGACAAGGAGCCTCATCTAAAACTGCGGAGAAACTGACGTCAAGGGCCCACATGCAGAAGGGAGAACGTTCTAGAAGACACGGGAAGCATCACCGAGGAAGGCGGCCACGAAATGGGCCAGGATGGGCCCAGGCCGGTCGGCCCAGGCCGGCCGGCCCGGCCCATTTCTGGGCCCATTCGTGCCCCCCTTTGACCTAGCCGCCTCTCGGACTATTTATAGCCCCCTGGCCAAGAGCCACGCATCAACTCATTCGTCATTCACCGCCGAGGAGCAGAGAAGAGAGGGACACCATTCCGGAGAGGAGAGGGTCGAGCTAGTTGCCTAGGGTTTCCCTAGCCGACGTGGGAACCTTGCAAGGAAAACCACGTCGGAGTTCCAGGAGCTAGAAGCAAGATCAAGGTAGGATCCCGGTGGTGATCTTGTTTATGTATCATGTACTATGTTGAATTATCAAGTTGTAATCCGATTTCTAGTGATCGAGTGTTTCTCCTACGACTTTGATTTCAATCGGCTTTTCTTACTTTAAGATCTATTCTCAAGATAGATCATAGAGAGTGTTCTTGTAGCCGTGGTGGCTAGAGGTGCATGCCTGACCTTTCGAGAGATTTCAACTTGTCCTTTGGACTCGCCCTAGGCTAACCCGCACGAATAGGAGTGCGTTGTGACAGAACGATGGCTCCAAAAGGTGGACGTCTTCGAAGTTGGATGGGAAACCGTGATTTAAAGATGCTTTTCATAGGATTCAACTTGGCTATTTCTTCTTTGCTTGGAACTTCAACAAAAGCTTGATCCAATCTCTCTAGATTAGTTTTACCTATCCCTCTCTACCTCTTGCTACCTCCGGCTTTCGTAGATTAGATTCATTTTTATGATGTTCTTTAGATTAGATGCATAAGATTCCCCTTTGAAGATCTAAGTGTTCTCGGCTTTAATAGATAGGATCTTGCATCACACATTTGTTCCACGGATTCGATACCTTGGGTTCACACTTGAGGGAAGAAGGGTCCATTGGCTACGACGGAGGACTTGTCCGCTTGCAAGTCCAAACGAAGTTTGATACGCATATACACCGTCAACAGGGAGATATGTGAGTATCCCGAGTAAGTTTCTCTCATACTAAATATTATTTTGGTTTGAAGATGGTGTTGGTTCTTGCATCTTGCTCTCTCAAAAAACACAAAAATATTTGAATTTGAATAAAGGCTTCCTAGCTCTTCGGCTAGCAGAGCCTCCCTTTTTGTTTCCATCTTTTTCTTTGAATAATAACACCAGGTACAAGAATAAGTGTGTTGGAGATATCCCAAGCTCGTCGAAACACACAATTGAGATCTCCCACCAAGGTGCCGCACAACATCGACTATGCTAATACGACGAGGGATGAGGTAAGTGCACTAGAGCAAGTCGGTCACCCCTGTGGTTTGGCCGAATCACCGTTTGTCTACCTCATTCCCCACTTTCTCCAAGAGCGATGGTATGTGCACCCCTACCTCTCTACTTTTGGAATCATGAGTTTAAATGAGCTTTAAATCTGATCATATAAATCAAACTCAATTGAATCCACATGCTCCCAATGCTCGACATGTTTCATATGGTTGGCTTGCATAAGCTTTATTCCATACTTATTATCTTGATGCTTGTGAACAACATATCTTTAGGAAACCATGCCCATCTAAGTAGTTGATGTTTGAGATATGGTCCGATGAAATGATCTTTGCTCCAAATGTTTGAGTGCTTGGGAAATTTATTTGAAAATTTTGAAAACCCTTTGCGAAGCTCCTCTTTGATATGCCAAGTCCTACCAGACCCATATGATGAGACATCTTGAAAACCTCATACACATATGCTACTTGTCGTTGCATTGAGCTTTGTCAAATTGTTGTGACCCTTGTGAGAATTCTTTTCATGCTTTCTTGATCAAGATACATGTACACGCCAACATCCTCCTTGCTATGCTCAGTTGAGAGCTAGCATTGTACCATCTATCTATTTCACAAAATAAAGCTCCACACTATGTGTTGATCTCTCTCTCTCTCTCTCTCTCTCTCTCTCTCTCCAAGTTAATATTACAAAAGAGACATGGCTATAGAAAAAAAATATGGACACATGAAGGTCTAAGAAAAAAGGGAAAAAAGTTGGACACATGAAGGTCCAAGAAAAAAAGAAAAAAAAGAAAAGATAGCCATGTCCACAAAAGAGTTAAAGTAGAGAGAGAGAGGATCATGCAAAATGGAGTTACAACAAATCAGATGGTAATAACTAGCACCCATTCCAGGCCTAGTGTACACCTTACCATCATCACAACGTTCATTATACATATGGTAATATCTAGCACCCATTCTGGGCCTAGTATCCACCTTACCATATCCATCATATCCCTACACATGCACATCTTGATCTGATTGTATGATTTGATTTTCTCCTTGGATCCGGTTTTTGACTTTGCAATACATGTGATGCAAGTATGCCTCATCTTTATACCCTACCCTAAGCTCCATATATAGCCATCATTAGAAGTAGGATAAGGAAAGGCAAGTCTAATGCCTTGGTGAGGATTATACACATTGAGCGATTTGAGAGAATCAACTGACGAGCCAAGCGAAGTTTATTTTGAAAACTTATTAAAAATCCCAAGCTACTTGACATGAGGAGTAGAAGTGATTTGATTCAAGATCGTTCCATTCCTTAACTACCCAAGATGGCATGATAGGCACTTCAAAGTTCACAAGTGCAAGGTACGGTTTGGAATATCTCTTATGCTCGCTTCATAACATAGGAATTTTTGTTTTCACCTTGGTCCTTAACCTTTACTCGAGGATGAGCAAAGGGCCAAGTGTGGGGGTGTGTTGACGGTCGTTAAGTCCCTATTTTTGACCCTCAACTTTGAACAAATTTCACTCCATCAAAGCTTGCATCATAGCTATGGGGTTATAAACTAACGGATTCCACGAGTTTTGGTGAATATTTGGATGCAGGTCACAATGAGACATCATAGCACAAATAAAGCATCTTGACAAACAACGTCAAATGCTTAGTTTGATAGCACCATTGCGAAGTTCTTGTCGAGATGATCGAAATGGAGTTTTGGTTCACCCAATTCGGAGTCCGGATGCAGAAATTATGCCTCACAGAAGATTGTGACACGAGACATGTCGCGGGGGTAGGTGCGGCCGAACCTACAACCTCCTCCGATCAACACCAAACTTTGCCAAATGCCTCTACACTTAGCATAATATCCAAGGGGACCAAGTCCATGGGCCAGACACCACAAAAGTTGGTCCGGCCGCACCAACGAGGTCTGGCCGCACCACCTGAAATCCTCCTCTCGGGTCCACGGCACCAACAATCCCACAAACACACCTTGGATGGATGAGATACACTGGTGAATGGTCGGTTTGATCAAAAGGCTATGGTTGGAAGCACTTGGATCGATGGACCCACACTTAACCGCCACAACCGCCATCAAGGAGTGATCCTGAACGTCCCTCAACACCGTCGGTGCATCACACAGCAATTGAGTAGGACCGGACGCACCTCTAGGTACGGCCGCACCTATCAAACCCCAGGATTTTGCTCCACCGACTTGGGAACCGACCCAGGAGCGTTGATCAGGGTCGTGCACGATCAAAGGTGACAAATCATAGGGCCGGCCGCACCTGGAGATATGGCCACACCTCCTTGCTCGTCACTGCAGCTCCCTCTCGCCTACAAGTACCCCCTCCTGCAGCCACCAACCCAGAGGGCCTATATATAGAGCCTGGCACCTCATAGAAGGACACAAGTGATTGGAAGCAAGTGGCGGAGCCCTACACAAGTTAGTATTCAGATAGTAGGGAGAGAGAGTTGAGTGTTGGAGTAGAAGCCGGAGTGTCGGTCTTCTTCTCGTACCTCGACGGGTGCGGTACAACTTCGGTCGTCCACACCCGGGATACTTTGTAAGTTCAGATTCGTGAGTAACTAAGTCTCAAGTCATTTCATTGTTCGCTCTTAGGTTCCTCGATTGCGGTTTAGTAGTTTCTACTTATCGTGATTGCTTTGCTCTAGCGCGGAGTAAGGTAGTGCTTGGTTAGTGTAGACGTGTAGGCTCTCCAGTACCTTGGAATGCTTCCCGGTTCAACGGAATAGTTGTGGTACCCTAGGGAGGTGACAGCACCGGACGGGCTTTGTAGTCCACCACGTTAGTTCGGGCCGGTAGGATTCAGCGCGTCATCGTTCTCCCTTCTCATCCCAGTCCGAGAGCGCGGCTTTGCATGCCCCTACAGCACTATAAGAGCTTGTCGAGTTTAGCTTGCCTTGGTTATCCTTTGCCTTAGTTCTTTACCTAGAGTTGACAAGAATAGATAGATTGTGATAGGATCCTTTCTCGTCTCGTTGTCCTCCCAGCTCACTAGGTCCTCTCTAACCCTTTTATTAGATCTCCTTGTGTATGTCAAGTTATCCCCGAATATCTTTATTCGTTACCCCCGCTATAGCTCTTTATCGAGTCTTGTTACTCTCCACCGTTTATTCGATCATCTTTGCCGTAGTGCCTCCCTTGGGAAAATATAAATACAATAACCCGAATACCACCGGGTGAAGTGCTACAACGGTAATCCGTGTGCTTGCAAACCTTTCTGTGACGTGTGTTTTACCAAAGATGTTCCTAGCTCCATTACTAGGGGTATAAACCCGATAGCGACGCTAGCGAGTGCCAACAAGCATTCCTGACGCTGTCACCATGAGTGCAAACCTAGTAGTGAGGCTAAGGAACGTCAACACCCTTCTCCACCGTCGTTGTGGTCATCCCCTTTGAAGTCTGTTGGCACTTCTTACGTCGTTACTAGATTTGCAACGGCGCTAGAAAGCCTGTTGGTATACTTTACTATCACAGATAGATCCACAAGCGCACGGATACCGCTGTAGCTTTCACCCAGGAGTATTCCAAGGTATCGATTTCTATGGGGAACGAGAAGTGTAGAGAACCTGAACTAATTCATCCGGGGGATATGGTGACGAAGGATAGAAAGGCAAGGGTAGATTTTGGGTAGAGAGGTGATAGCTGATGAAGTTTGGGACTCGTGAGAGTCACGGATAGAATCAAGGCAAAACTTGTCGCTCGTCGGGGCCAGAGGGAAAAGAGCCACTGAAAGGGATGAGAAGGGGGCTCTAATGTCGTAACTCCTACCTGCCGGAACTAACGTGGTGGACTACAAAGCCCGTCCGGAGCTTTCACCTCCTTAGGGTACCACAACTATTCCGTTGAACGGGACACCAATCTAAGACTAAGGTAAGCTCTGAGCACCACGCTCACAACGAACCAAAGAACCTTTCCCCGGATATCACGAAGGAAGGTCTCTCTCCACTACTAAGCACAAACGTACTCGGTAGAAGATCAAGTGAAGAACGACCACAACACTATAGGGTTCAAGAGAGCTATGCTAACCAAGATTATACTAACTTTAGTCTAAACCAAGAATAAAGCTTCTAGAGCAAAGTAAAAGCTAGATGTAATTGACTCGAAAGATAAGATAGAAAGATAACTTGAATTGTACTTGAGTCTAAACAAAGAAAGGTGTTGACGCTCCTTAGCCTCACTACTAAGTATGCACACACGGCGACGGTGCCAGGAATGCTTGTCGGCACTTGCAAGCATCGCTACCGGGTTTATACCCCTAGTAATGGGGCTAGGGAACGTCTTTGGTAAAACACACGATCACAGAAAGGTCCTCAAGCGCACGGATTACCATTGTAGCACTTCACCCGGTGGTATTCGGGTTATCGTATTTATATTTTCCCAAGGGAGGCACTACGGCAAAGATGATCGAATAAACGATGGAGAAATACAAGACTTGGTAAAGAGCTATAGCAGGGGTAACGAATAAAGATATTCGGGGATAACTTGACACACGCAAGGAGATCTTGATAAAGGGTTAGAGAGGACCTAGTGAGCTGGGAGGACAATGAGACAAGAAAGAATCCTAACACAATCTATCTATTCTTGTCAACTCTAGGCAAAGAACAAAGGTAAAGGATAACCGAGGCAAGCTAAACTCGACAAGCTCTTCTAGTGCTGCAGGGGCATGCAAAGCCGCGCTCTTGGACTGGGATGAGAAGGGAGAACGACGACGCGCTGAATCCTACCGGCCCGAACTAACGTGGTGGACTACAAAGCCCTTCCGGAGCTGTCACCTCCTTAGGGTACCACAACTATTCTGTTGAACGGGACACCAATCTAAGACTAAGGTAAGCTCTGAGCACCGTGCTCACAACGAACCAAAGAACCTTTCCCCGGATATCACGAAGGAAGGTCTCTCTCTCTCCCGTGAAACACCGGAGATCAAGCGAAGAACGACCACAACACTATAGGGTTCAAGAGAGCTATGCTAACCAAGACTAAACTAACTTTAGTCTAAACCAAGAATAAGCTTCTAGAGCAAAGTAAAAGCTGAATGTAATTGACTCGAAAGGTAAGATAGAAAGATAACTTGAATTGTACTTGAGTCTAAACAAAGAAAGGATACAAGAGTAGTACCGGAACTCTGAAGAAGACTCCTCCGGAACTCGGAGACTAGCTCGACTCGACTCTAACTCCCAAGCTACACTAATCCTACTCTAAGTGAAAAAAGAGGGAAATGGAGATGCTCCTGCATTGTGTGTCTGTTCCAGCGAGTGGGAGGTGGCTTTTATAGGCAAGGAAGGTCGGTGGAGTGCGGGAGGGCCACATGCCAGGTGCAGCCGGCTCACTAGGTGCGGCCGGCCCTGGGATGTGCCGCCTCTCGCCTTGGACGCCCCTGATCACTGCTCCTGAGGTGGTTGTAGGTCGGCTCCTTGGGTCGGTTTCGCCCGGCACGCGAATGGATAGGTGCGGCCGGCCCACCCCCGTGCTGTGTGATGCACCGACCTTGCTCGGGGACGTATAGGATCGCCTCCGGATGACGGTTGTGGCGGTTGAGCGGCCGGACAAGTGGACCCATTGATCCAAGTGATCCTAGCCTCCACCATTTGATCAAACCGACGTTTCCTCAGTGAATCTTGTTCGTCCAAGTTGTGCTCGAGGGAGAGGTGGTGCTTAGGACCAAGGACACACCACGGGGCAGGGCCGGCCGCACCAGGTAGGGCCGGCCGCACCTGCCAGGCCGGCCGCACCTGCAGGGCCGGCCGTGCCCGGTGGTTCGGCCGTGCCTAGCACGTGTGGTGTGTTGGTCCCAAATCTCCCAAAATGTGTACCTGCCTATGAAAATCACACCACAACTCGTGGAACTTTATTAGTACTAAAAACGTGCATGAAACTTGCCATATACTCCTCTCGAACCTGAGGTTTTGACGGTCGAATGTTTGTTGTAAGGACCGTCAACAAAAGGATACAAGAGTAGTACCGGAACCCTAAAGAAGACTCCTCCGGAACCCCGAGACTAGCTCTACTCGACTCTAACTCCCAAACTACACTAATCCTACTCTAAGTGAACAAAAAAGAGAAATGGAGATGCTCCTGTGTTGTGTGTTCGTTCCAGCGAGTGGGAGGTGCCTTTTATAGGCAAGGCAGATCGGTGGAGCGCAGGGGGCAAAACCCCAGGTGCGGCCGCACCTCTAGGCACGGCCAGCCCTGTGATCTACCGCCGCTCGCCTTGGATGCTCCTGATCCCTGCTCCTGAGGCGGTTGTAGGTCGGCTCCTTGGGTCGATTTCGCCAGGCACGCGAGTTGATAGGTGTGGCCGGCCCTACCGTTGCAGCCGGCCCTACCCCATGCCGTGTGATGCACCGACTGAGTTAGGGGACACCTAGGATCGCCTCTGGATGTCGGTTGTGGCGGTTGAGTGATCGGATAAGTGGACCCATTGATCCAAGTGAACCTAGCCCCCACCATTTGATCAAACCGACGTTTCTTCAGTGAATCACGCTCATCCAAGTTGTGCTCGAGGGAGTGGGGGTGCTATGGACTAGAGTCGTGCCACGGGGCAGGACCGGCCACACCTGGCAGGGCCGGCCGCACCTGCAGGGTCGGCCGGACCAGGTGGTTCGGCCGTGCCTAGCACATGTGGCGTGTTGGTCCCAAATTCTCCCAAAATGTGTACCTACCTATGAAATTCACAACACAACTCATGGAACTTTATTAGTAATAAAAATGTGCATGAAACTTGTCATATACTCCTCTCGAACCCGAGGTTTTGACGGTCAAATTTTTTTCGTAAGGACCGTCAACAAACTCCCCCAAGCTAAATGTTTGCTCGTCCTCAAGCAAAGCCTAGACTTGGCCTCGGTGGATCAGGAGTTGGATGATGTTACCACTCGGCAAGTTCCTGTGCACAAATCCATGCTCTACTTGCTATTTGAAAAGATTGGTACGAGAGAAACTTAGCCTAGAACCTGTGGGGCTTGTAACTTTTCACCTTGCCTTCGGAGGTTGAAGAATAGAATGGTTTTGACTTTGCATCACTCACTCTTCTTTTTTTTTGGATCCTGTCTCAGAGTTTTGAAAATTTTGCAAAGAAAGACAAGGTTCCTCGGATGGTTCCCTCGATCGCTCAAGTGGTATTTGTTACCTCACCAAAGGCTTTTGAGCGAGCCTCAACTTCCTACTCTATGGCTTGTATGTGGAGCTTTGGGTAGGATAAGCATGAGACGCACTTGTGCCACATGATGTTGTTGAGCAAAAGACCGGATCCAAGAAGAAACTAGTCATGCAACTTGATCGAGATGTGCAAGTGTGTGGAATATTTTTCTTTTTTCTTCTAAGTACTCCTTGCTTTGAGATTCTCCTCTTGCTTTTATTTTGGAGGGGGGTCATGCTTCATTTTTCCTATGCTCTTTGATTGGAGCACTTCTTTTTTTCTATGCTTCTTGAGCATATTATATTGTTTTTTCAATGACCCCTCTCTCCTTTTGCAAGAATACAAGAAGAGAAATCTCTTAGGAACTTTGGAGTATTTATTTTTAGTGGGTGGATGGCATGTTTTGCGTAACTCCCGGTGTGGAAGTTAGCTTGTATATGTGGGTGTACGTGATCTCGATCATGGAAGCATGAAAAGATTCTACCAAGGGTCACAACAATTTGGCAAAACTCAATGAGTCACAAGCAAGCATATGCAGAAGGTTTGTACTTTGATATCGACATATGGCTTTGGTAGGTGATATGACCATTGAGGAACTTGTCTTGTTTTATTTTCAAAAGAAATCATCTGAGATTTTCACCATACTATGAGACAGAGCAAGATCAACATTGTCTCACCATATCATACTAGTCAACACCCTAGGGTTGGTCATAAGCATTTGCTCCCACAAAGTTTTATTTCAGGCTCTTGTCTCAAAATATACCAACCAATTCAAATGCTCATAGGGCACAAGGTTGTACACTAGATTCTTGCAAAGTTTTAACATAGCAACTATTCCTCATTTCCAAAGTGAGGGTATATAGACAAGGTTTTAAGCGCACATGGTTGAAGCAAATATTTTTGTTGTTTTTCTTTTATTCAAATGTGATAAACAAGATGTTGAAAATTGGTTTGGATGGTCATACCTTCCTTGATTGAAAATAGGTCTCCCCCAAGCTAATTTTTGGCTACCTGGTTGGCGTGTCTTCATTTTGGTGATGAGTTGAGCACTTGGAAGCTTGTAGTGGTTGGCTTGATGGATTCGTGGAAGATCATAGGTACAGCCGTACCACTAGGTTCGGCCGGCCCTATTACATTTGCTCCAAGCACTTGTGTCCCCTCCTGAAAACATCCTGCACAAAATTTTTTGTCGAGGGGAGGTACGGCCGTACCTCTAGGTTCGGCCGTATCACCAAAAAATCACCAAAACTGTTTTTCTAAGTCTTGTTTACTCACTAATGCAATGGTGAAATCAAACTTGAAATTTAAATATGCTTGATGCATGAAATAAAATGTTGGAAGGGAAATATGAGATAAATACCGATTTACCTCACGGTGAGGGCTCGAGGTTTAGAGTCCGTGAGCGGGACTCCTCCGTTTGTTCAATTGATCTCGGATTCGTCCCGTCCCGAAGTGGAAGACTCAGACGATGCTCCCTTCACATGCCACACTCTCTTTGTTTTCTTCGGTGGCGCTGAAGTCGGTGAGGCTTTAGCGGGGGTGTTTTTGGTTTCCGTCTTCTTTTCCCCCTTAGCCTTGTTGATTGCCTTCGGCTTCTTTGGTTGGTGGCACCCTTTGAATGCTTTGTCTTGCTCCCAACGTTGCTTCATCGTGGCAATGAGACAATCCACCTTGGGCTTGGTTGGGGCCAACTCATCTCCCTGCGCACAGTTTGAAATTTTTCTATCGACTATTCGTACCGGTGAGCATTGCTCCACCTTTGGTCTAAAGGTGAATCGTTCTTCCTCGCATTGATGTTAAGGCGGATTTCTCCAGCTCCTACATCGATGTTAGCATTGGCGGTACTCAAGAAAGGTCTCCAGAGGATTAAAGGCGTCCTGGTATCAACATCCATGTCGAGGATGACGAAATCCACCGGTACGAAGAAATCCCGAACTCTCACCGGAATGTCCTCCGCTATCCCGCCGGGTAGCGGACTGATTGATCCTCTAGCTACAAGCACATGGTTGTAGGCGACAAGGAAGTATAGTTAAGTTTGTCGAAGACTACCTTAGGCGTGACACTAACGCTAGCTCCAAGGTCGCATAGTGCATTCTCAAAGTATTGGGACCCGATAGAGCAGCAGATTGTAGGACACCCGGGGTCTTTCTTCTTTAGAATGGCCGCACTACATTCCTCCGTAAGCTTGACCATATCCGTGGTAGGTAGAGGTCTTTTATTGTTGAGGGTGTCCTTGAGGTACTTGGCGTAGGTCGGTACCTGCATAGCCTGAAGAAATGGTATGTTGACATTGAGTTTCTTGATTACCTCAACGAACTTCCCGAATTGCTCATCCACGGTAGGCTTCTTGATTCTTCGGGGAAATGGAAGTAGCGTGGTATCGTAGAAATCGTGGGGTGCCATCTTCCTTAACTTTTCTTCATCGGGAGCTACCTTCTCGGTGTCCTCTTCTTCCTCTGACTCGGTGATCACTTCCTTCTGTTTCTTCTCTGCAGGGTTAGGATGTGGTGGATCCCGAGTGGTCTTACCACCTCTCGTGGTCACCGATTTTAAATTCTCTCGGGTAGGTTCGGGTTGCCCCGGGATTCCACCCGTCTCAGAAGAAGGTAAAGAAGCAGCAAGCTGAGAAAGTTGAGTTTCTATCATTTTATTAAAGCTTAGCTGTTTCTTCATAGCAGTAGTGAAGGATTCTATGGTGGAATTTAAATTTTCAAGAACTTTATCATTGGCGGCTAGCTTCTTGTTTAAGTTTTCATTAATTCTAGCTTGGCCAAAGATAAGTTCTCTAATGGAAGGCTGATTATTGAAATTATTAGAATAATTACCTCCATTTTGATTGTTGAATGGGAAGTTGGGCCTCGAGTTCCACCCTTGATTGTTGTAGTTGTAGTTGTTGTTGCCATTGTTGATGAAGCTGGCTTCTTCCCTTGTCTCGGGACAATCATTTCCCGAATGACCCACATAACCGCAAACCTCGCACGTCATGTGAGCATCCATAATCTTGGCGGTCTCCACATTGCTTGGTGCCTCCAATTTCTTCATTAGGAGGTCCATCTTGGCGGCGAACATGTCGATTCCATCGACTTGGTGTACATCACGGGTATGAAGTTGGAGACGATCTCCATCCCACCCTTGATTTGCCACCATCTTCTTGATCAATTCCTTGGCGGCGGGTACTTGTAGCGAGAAGAAGGCTCCTCCAGCGGCTGCATCTAGGTGCTCACGGGCGGTACGCTCGAGCCTGTGGTAGAAGGTGTGAATTAAGAACCACCCCTGCATGTCGTGGTGCGGGCACGTGGTGATGTACTCCTGGAAACATTCCCATGCTTCCGAGATACTCTCATAATTATGCTGCTGGAAGCCCGAAATTCTTCCGCGGAGGGCATTGGTTTTGCCCACCGGGAAGAACTTTGCGAGGAATGCTTTAGAGCACTTATCCCATGTGTTGATGGCATATCGCTCCGCATAAAACCATTGCTTTGCCTTCCCGAGTAATGAGAACGGGAATAGGAGAAGACGAATTGCGTCGTCCGTCACTCCGCGGATAGTGAAAGTCCTACACACCTCCAGGAAATGCTGGTGATGTGCATTGGCATCTTCATTAGGCTTGCCGCAGAACGGACTTGCTTGCACCATGTTGATCAATGCCGGCTTGAGTTCAAAGTTTCCTTCTCCCACCGTCACGTTCGGTCCGGTAGGGACATTGGTGTTGGAGGGAGCGGAAAACTCGCGGATCGTCCTCTCGGCCATCGGTGCTAACGAGGTGCTGTCTACGGGATCGACGGTGTTCGTCTCTTGACTCGAGAGAAACTTCTGAGGAATGAGGACACGAGGTCGCACTCTCCTCACAAGTGACTCCGGATTGTCGTGAAAGTTGGACGGTAGGTCGAAACCGGTCATGCACTACTCTGCGTACACGAGAGTAGAGCAAGGGTAAACCCGCTTAAATAGCGGTTCACCGAACCAGGATAACTCTACCACTAAGTTTAAATGATATCTTTTGCCTATTGCCTCCCCGGCAACGGCGCCAGAAAGCTTGTTGGCAATTCTTACGTCATTACTAGATTTGCAACAGCGCCAGAAAGCCTGTTGGTATACTACACGATCTCAGATAGATCCGCAAGCGCACGGATACCGTTGTAGCTTTCACCCGGGAGTATTCCAAGGTATAGATTTCCACGGGGAACGAGAAGTGTAGAGAACCTGAACTAATTCGTCCGGGGGATATGGTGACGAAGGATAGAAAGGCAAGGGTAGATTTTGGGTAGAGAGGTGATAGCTGATGAAGTTTGGGACTCGTGAGAGTCACGGATAGAATCAAGGCAAAACTTGTCGCTCGTCGGGGCCAGAGGGAAAAGAGCCACGGAAAGGGATGAGAAGGAGGCTCTGATGTCGTAACTCCTACCTGCCGGAACTAACGTGGTGGACTACAAAGCCCGTCCGGAGCTGTCACCTTCTTAGGGTACCACAACTATTCCGTTGAACAGGACACCAATCTAAGACTAAGGTAAGCTCTGAGCACCGCGCTCACAATGAACCAAAGAACCTTTCCCCGGATATCACAAAGTACGGTCTCTCTCCACTACTAAGCACAAACGTACTCGGTAGAAGATCAAGCGAAGAACGACCACAACACTATAGGGTTCAAGAGAGCTATGCTAACCAAGATTAAACTAACTTTAGTCTAAACCAAGAATAAAGCTTCTAGAGAAAAGTAAAAGCTGGATGCAATTGACTCGAAAGGTAAGATAGAAAGATAACTTGAATTGTACTTGAGTCTAAATAAAGAAAGGATACAAGAGTAGTACCGAAACCCTAAAGAAGACTCCTCCGGAACCCCAAGACTAGCTCGACTCGACTCTAACTCCCAAACTACACTAATCCTACTCTAAGTGAACAAAAGAGAGAAATGGAGATGCTCCTGCGTTGTGTGTTCGTTCCAGCGAGTGGGAGGTGCCTTTTATAGGCAAGGAAGGTCGGTGGAGCGCAGGGGGCCAAAACCCCAGGTGTGGCCGCACCTCTAGGCACGGCCAGCCCTATGATCTGCCGCCTCTCTCCCTGCTCCTGAGGCGGTTGTAGGTCGGCTCCTTGGGTCGGTTTCTCCCGGCACGCCAGTTGATAGGTGCGGCCGGCCCTACACCGTGCCGATGCACCGACTGAGTTAGGGGATGCCTAGGATCGCCTCTGGATGTCGGTTGTGGCGGTTGAGCTATCGGATAAGTGGACCCATTGATCCAAGTGAAGCTAGCCTCCACCATTTGATCAAACCGACGTTTCTTCAGTGAATCACGCTCGTCCAAGTTGTGCTTGAGGGAGTGGGGGTGCTATGGACGAGAGTCGTGCCACGGGCAGGGCCGGCCGCACCTGGCTGGGCCAGCCGCATCTGCAGGGTCGACCGGACCAGGTGGTTCAGCCGTGCCTAGCACATGTGGCGTGTTGGTCCCAAATTCTCCCAAAATGTGCACCTGCCTATGAAATTCACAACACAAATCATGGAACTTTATTAGTAATAAAAATGCGCATGAAACTTGTCATATACTCCTCTCGAACCTGAGGTTTTGATGGTCAAATTTTTGTCATAAGCACCGTCAGCACTTATGACGCCTTAGTGTTACGAATTTATACGCGTCATTAAACTCATGACGCCGCGAAATAAGGTCTCATCATTAATTGCGGTTTGTGACGCTCGATTAATGACGGAGTATTTTCGTGACAACCGGCGTCATTAATCGCGGTTTATGACGAGAAATGGCCTTTTTTGCGTCACTAGTCGTCGTTTTTCTTGTAGTGGAGACATGGGTACCCCTGGGTCCCCAACGACCAGGCTCACGACCGTCCCCGACAAGTGGGTCCGGCCTACTAGAAGACCCGCCGACCTAATAGTGGACCCAACCGACCTAGTTGGTGGCCCACACGACCTCCTGAAGACCTTCCAGAAGATTCCATAGACGACCTTATCTGATCCGATCGGGTAACTTGGCGTGCAAGACAAGGCAGAAGACGTCGGTTGCGCCTCCAGATAGTCCGAAGATCACAGGATTATGTTGTAACTTTCCTTAGATTGGTTTCCCTATTGTAACCGACCAGGACTCAGGGCCCACCAACCTTGTCCGTCAGCCAATATAAGGCGGACAAGGCCAGACTCCTGAGGCCAGGTCATCTCAAGTCGCAATCCGCCCAAAGCAATACAATCAAGAACTGGACGTAGGGTTTTACTCTCCGGAGGCCTGAACCTGTATAAATCCACCGTGTCCTTTGTGTTCCGTGTGCTCGTGCGCAACCTTTGAGTTCTTAGCCCTAGATTTCACCCCGCCGAACAAATAAACCACCGGGGTTGACACCCCTGTGGGCTGTGCAGATCTAAACATCTGACACTCGTCTCGAGGGAGGATTCTGTTAGGATCTCCAAAGAGATTGGAAACATGACAGAACAACTAGCTGACAAAGAGAAAGAGCTTCAGTACACACCTAAGAAGAAGAAAACTGAGGGTAGAGCTTATTCTACTTACGAAAGACATTGGAATAAATGCGTTAATAAATGGGTAGGACATTGAGTTTGTTTGGTCCGTCTTTTGTTTTAAAAGTTCAAGAAGTTCGTTGCCAGTTGGACTAAAATGGGTACCCTTGCCTATTAGTACCCGTTTCAGTCCAACTGGCAACAAACTTCTTGAACATTTAAAAGAAAAGACTGACCAAACAAACTGAATGTCCTACCCATTCATTGACGCATTTATTCCAATGTCTTTCGTAAGGAGAATCAGCTCTGCCCTTAGTTTTGTTTTCTTAGGTGCGTACTGAAGCTCTTTCTCTTTGTCAGCTAATTGTTCTGTCATGTTTTCAATCTCTTTGGAGATCCTAGAAGAGTCCTCGCCCTGGGACGAGACATCTAGATCTTCTGAAAAAACTTTAAGAAATGCAAGAGAGGCCTACAAAACCAAAAATTCACGGTCAGAGATGCAGAAGGTGAAGGAACAGCTGCAGGAGGCCAAACATGAGATATAGTTATGATTATGAATGAGTAGTCATGATTATTGTGAAACTTGTATCATGCTTGTATTTTGGTGTTGGCTACCGGATCATCGTATGATGTTTGCTACTTGTTGGTGGACTAGTGGTGTGAACTTTGTGGTGATGAGTTGCTATGAGATGTCATCTTATTATGCCGATTTGGTTTAATCTATTCCAAATTGATTCGAGCATACTCACCATTCAGAATTCATACGCATTGCAATGGAGGTCATTGAGAATTGCAGTTAAGGACTGGCACCGGGCGTTAGCCGACGAACTTGTGTGCACACCCCCTCTGAACGGACGTGTCGATCATTGTGAATCGCACTTAAGGACTAGAACCGGGAAGTTCATGACCCGAACGTGGCCACACCCGCACTGAAGGGACGCATCCATTCTGGGTGGTAACAGATGTCCACGAACAGAGGTTTCGGAACGACACATTCACACCGATGTGGCGAAAGTATCTTGTGTGATGGAGGCAATGCACTACGGCCCAGGAGTGGAGTCTACCTCTAAAACTATTACAATTATTGACACACACCCTGATGGCTTCTCGGTCCTGATCAAATATGCTAGGGAAGGATCACTCTCAGAAGAGGCTGATTTATGGGACACTCCTGCCAATGTCTGGCCTTATTTACTCTCGGTCGCCGACATGTACCAAGTCGAAAGGTTGAAGCTGCATTGTGTGTCAAAGATGTGAGACATGGCAAGCCAGGAAATAGTGACTTCATTTCTACGATGGGCAATTCAGGCTAACTGCACACAATTGCAAGACAAGTGCATATCTCTCTTAGAGCGAATCTTGCCTCATGGTATGCACTGATCATCCGGAATTTATGCACAATCTCCGTAGAAGATTACCTGAAGGGTTGTACCAGGGCCCCCTGTAGTTTTAATGTTTTGTTTAAGTGTTTTTAGTCATGTAATAAACAGTTGAAACGGTACGTTAATTTGTTGCAGTGAGTACATTTGTAATGCGATAATCGGATCATCCGTCTAACGTGAATATGAAGTAGAGTATAGTCCTGTGTGTGTGTTTGTCCATTCCATGATCCATGGTGGCATGGTCAACCCAGTCAACAACTTGCCCCTTTGCGTAAGGTCACTGACGTTTGGGTCCGACACCCAAGCGGTCTTTCGTTTGGGTCCATGATCCAAAGTCTTTCGTTTCGAGCATACTAACCATTCGGAATTCATATGCGTTGCAATGGAGGTAGAGGGAGAACAATGGAGGTATGGTGATAATAGATAGAGTAGGGGGAAGTTATGATTGAGGAAAACTTCGGTCTGTTGATGTTTCGCAAGGAGGACCTTCCTAGTGGTAAAAAGGAAGGAAAAGCTAAGATGTTGTTTATTTGGATTGATCCTGAATCCGATGGTTCGTTCTTTTGATGGTTTGCAGGAAGGACCTTCCTGAGTAACAATTGTGTAACTACTTGTTTCCAAGTGCCGACTATTCCATGTGGTTAGCCGCTGCGCGCCCGGAAACTGGACATCTCAGCCCCAACAACAGCACGGAGCGGTTCTGGTAAGTTGTGGGAGAAAGCACGCGCGACAGCCAAAAAAAAATTTACCGGCAGACAAGTGTATATATCTCATTTCTCTCGACGACGCGGCGTACACTACTACAACTCTGCAAGAGACTCGCCAGCACCACGCTCCTTTTCCTTGTGGCAAAGACTAGAGCTAGCGTCGGTGCTTAGATCTGCTGTTGCCCGTGGCGGTAATGATGAATCGTAGCGGCCCTAGCGGCGAACGAAGAAGCAGACTCGCTCCGGTCAGGTCAGTCCTCTGTTTTGCCATGCTACTTGTTGACACATTTTATCTTATATATTTATAAGTCAACTAAACATGAGAAAAGGGCATAATTGTTAATACCAACTTAGAATAGGGTATCACTAATAGTTTTTCTGGTGTTTTGGAGAATTCTATGTCTTGCAGGGACTAATCAGAAAAAATACGAAAAGAATGAAGTCTAGAAGGCTCCAGAAGGCTCCGAAACTCAAAGTGACTTGGCACCCAAGAAAGAAGCATCTGGAAGGGGCAGAGACCCACCTGGCCGAAGCAGGCCCCGAGGGGGGCCCACCACAGACCGGTCGGCCCCATGGTGGGGCCGGTCGGCCTCCCCCGAGCACTACGTCAGCCCTACTTCTGGAATGTTCTTCCACCGCCTATGAGGATCAATCTAAACCGTATGTTAGGTCGGTTTGATCGTACGGCTCATGGCATCCCCTCAGGACTATATAAGCAACCCCCTGACCCCCTGGCAGGGTAGAATCTGGCTCTCATCTGTTCATACACCAGATCAAGTCATCAAGTCAGAGATACTACGCCCTAGAAACACCATATAGCAAGAGTAGCTAACTAGTCTAGATCTAGGAGGAGGCAAGGCGTCTACTTGGCTCCTGATCGTCTAGAAGCTGGTCGAGATACTGATCTAGCTTCGCTTTTGTAAGTTCTTCATAAGTTCTTCACATTTGCTGTAGAGACATATGTTCTTATCAATGATTATATTTGAGATTATGTGCTTTGGTGCTTATTATGATTACATGTTTAGCATAGTTGATTTACCTTTATATTCGTGTATGGAGTCGTATAGCCCTCACCTAGATCATCTGTTAACATGGGTGAGTGGTAAAGATAGTGTAAGCGTGGTGCTTATACTGTATTTACCTGTGATTGCACCCTACATGCCGGGTCGCGTGGTAGATCGTGGTGGTGACAGCACTATTGAGTCCTTTGCAATCCACCCCCGTGTGTAGGACTAGTGGAGCCTTATACTATTTGGGTTGTTTCAAGTTTCGGTTTTGATCCTCTTGATTAATCTCCCCATGCATTAGTATAATAGTTCTTATTCCATGATTGTTAAATGTATTGCACTAATCATATTTTGCATTGACATATAGTTTAGGGTTACCGAGGAGTATCCTCGCTAAATAGGTTGTGAATACGCTTCTCTTTTTATATTGACACTTTCTGGTGGCTCACTATGTTATGACTTGGTCAATGCTATCATTATCAATATCTTTATGTGACTTACACCTGTTTATAGTAATTGATATATTTTGGCCACTCTACATTACACAACTGTGAGATATGCATGTATTTGTTATTATAGATAAAAGACTTCTTTCCCTAAGGTAGAATATAAATACGATACCTGGTTTTACTCCGGATTAAAATGCAACAATGGTATATTCATATATGTGCGCTTGCGGATACCCATATATATATATATATATATATATATATATATATATATATATATATATATACCCTGGGTATGGAATATTATTCCATACCCGAGACCCATCCGACGCCGGGCACTCCGAGCGCGTCCCGCACCCGACGCACCAAACTCGCGCGGTTTTCCTCCACGCCAATTATTCCCCACGCTGGTTCGGTTTTTTTTTAACGAGGCCGGACCAAACTCGCGCGGTTTTTTTCCTCCACACCGTTTGTTTATCCCTCACATTTTCCGGTTTTTTTACTAGCCGGGCCCGCAAGCCATTCAGCTCCACGTGGTTTCTGTTTTTTCTCCCAGCTGTCTCGTTTTCTTCGTACGTGAGATTATTCCGTTTCAAAGAATGCCTCAATATGTTAAAAAGTATAGTGTTACGATAAACCAATGTGCCTCGTATGATCCTTTCAAAGAAAAATTGTCATTGGAAATTGAGAAGACGAAGACACGTTATGGAATATGAGATTGATTTTTAAAGAAAGTAGTGAGGTGAACCGGAATGATTTTAGAATGACTAGGTCATGATACTGAACCATCGCACAATTCACTGATTCTGCACAAGCTGAATGATTTACTTTCCTAAACATAAGTGTGGATGCTTTGCTAGTTGACGAAGTAGCAAATAGTGAAATAATTTTGTAGGAACAATCGGCTAATATCACCAGCCTCTGAAAATCTGGTGCACAAAATATTCAGAATGCCGAAACAAGTGTGTGCCTTGCGTTGCCTTAATGCCATGAAGCAGCGCCTCTCTTTTAGCTACAGAGTTTGCCACGCTATTGCAGTTGCAGTGTTGCTTGTGCCCAATTCTTCAGCGAGCCGCAAGCCTTCACCCCCTCTAGTCTGTCACCTCAGATATAGCCGATATCGATCAGCAATGAACAACAAATCTAAGGTAAAGAAAATGACAAAAAGAATGCAGGCTTCAGAAGATTTGGCATTGTTGGCAGAGTACATTATTGAACCAATATATATATAAACTATTATTCACTCAGGCAATGTAGAACTGTTTGTATATAGTTACGCTAATAGATTGAGGTGGCAGATAATGTCCAAGGTGAGCTGACCATTGGCATACCAGCTGGTGATACATCTGGAAGGCCTAAGCTAGAATCTGAAGGCGGAAGAATGCAAATTAGTGAACTGAGAAAGTTGACTGTTATGTCTCTTTAAACTCGAAGCTTAATCCTTTAGGTAATATATTGGACCCAATCCATCCAAATATACTCACCCATGCATATTAGTGTAAATAAAATAAACACATTAAGCATGAAGGTATAAGGAAAGATCAACAACAAGTGAGACCACACCTCTCATGCCTGAAGCTGAGCTTCCCAAGGAGTGTCATCGAATTTGAAGTCATGTACAGGAGTTGCAGCAGAATATGCTCCTTGCGTGATGTGTCCTCAAACTACCCACAAGTGTAAGAGATAAACAGACAACATAGAAATCATTTATTGGATGAATCAACAATAAACCTACGGTTTAAAAAAAATACAAAATGTGTTCTTATAGTATAATTCCAAATGCACTCAAATCTGATAGAGGCATTTATGAAACGTGGATAAGGTCACCTAGCTGCATCTCTATTCATCTGGTTCAGTTGGTAAACCATGGACTACACACTGTGACCAGCTAGTAATAAATAATAAAAAATGAATCCTAAGAAGCAATGAATTTACAAGCCATTGCAAAGGTCACCACCCAGATCTATACAACAGAAACAAAATTGGCATGGAATATTCCTGCAATTGATCAGACAATCTGCAATAGCATATTTAATCTTCTTTTGTAGCATGACAACTGAAGAATTACTCATAGTCTAGAATTGGAAAGCAAATTAAAGGGCACAAATTAGTTAACAAAACTGGAATGGTTGTGGCAAGGTAATTGCTAAATCTCCGTGTAAATGACAGCTTGGGTCAATTGTGCACTAGATTATGAATCCATCAAAAAATGGTAATCTAGCATTATCATCAGGTGCACAAATCTGCAGAAAAAAACTAAGCCTGAAGTTCAATGAACTTAAATTAAAAAGAGAGATACTGACATTAGAATTAGGATTTCAAAAAACTAACCAAAGGGTGTCAATCCACCCTTTACTGCATAACATGAAGCAGTATTGAATTTAAAAGGCAATTCCCACGAGAAAGGACAATTCGCAAACACATCTGATGCAAGAGGTGAAACACATCGGAGCCTGTTGAGGTAGGGGTAAGCTCGTTGGATCTAGCTCGTCAGTCACGGGTGCGTCGGCCCTCGGCAGCAGGATGGATCCACGCATCCTTGAAGACAAACACCAACTGGGTCAGAGATTGTAGTTGTGATACAAAGATGAAGTAGCAAACAGGGAAGCAGAAAAAAAGATGATGTCACACAGCTACAGATCGCAACAACCTACGACCTAATTTTAACTACATCCTCCACAAATCATCTGTACCTTTGAGTGAAATCAACCAAAACAAGTCGTCAGCCAGGGGTGGCGTAGCACACTAGCAGTTGTGGTAAGATCGATCCCGCCATCCCTGTCTCCCAGGCCGTCAGGGATTCAAAAATCAGTTAATCAAATAAAATCCCATCAAATCGGTGATGGATTCGAAGCCTCAGATATTAAAAGGCAGCGGATCAAAAGAAATCACATATTCACATCAAGTCGATGAGGGATTTAAAGGGGCGAGTGAAGAGAGAAGAGAACGGGCGAGGAGCACATGAGCTCACCGAAGAGCGCCGGCGGAATCGGAGGCACCTGCCACCTGGCGGGCAAAGGCTAATGGTGGTAGCTGCATTCTTCACATGATGGAGTCTTCCTAACTGCGGATTCACGAAGACAGCCTCCCGTACGAGCTGAATAGAATTCATCGTGGTGGAGTCACTCGCCGGTGGCGTCGGGGCGTGGGGGTGGCTCAAGAGCGACGCCGCGCCTTGCGCCTGTTGACACTGTTTTTTTTTTTTGGAAAAACACGTCAAAAGATAAGGAGGAGCAGCTGATAAGAAACAGAGTATAATCGGTCGATTGAGGAAAGAGAAGGACGGTCAACAAGATCCGCCGATAGTCAGAGACCCTGACAGTGGGCCAACAAGTTAGAGCGATCGGCCGATGGTTAATCAGTGGATCGGCCGATAGAGAGGAAGAAGGCGGTAATCAAGTAGATATGCCAAAAGGAAAGCATGGTGGAGGCGACGGGTCAAAGAGTTGGTTTTAGGAAGTTTTTGACTCCTGCGAGAGTCCTTTTCTGTTTTTAGTAGTTTTTATTTTTCTTTAGATGCAAGTAAACAATGCCGTGATCGGCTAGGAGTCGGGTTGTCCTTAGGGCATAAATAGCGACCCTGCGTGGTCGGGAAAAAGTGTACACACCAATATCAAACAAATCGCCTCCGGGCAAACCCTTTACTTTACAGCATCTACTTCACAGCATCTACCTTTACAGCATCTACTTTTCGGCGACTTCGCCATTGCGATTTTCTCTTTTCTACAACGTCGTGCTTCGAGTTCGTCGGGCTGCACAACTGACCTCCGGCAAGCTTGTGAGTACCGTTTTACCGAATAACCCTAGGCTTTAACCTCCGGGCGTATCGCTGAGGTTTCGTCTAGTTCTTTATTCATCCCTTACCGATATTAGCTAGATCTGCAAGTTTTCGTACCAATTCTTGTGGTTTTTTAGCTATTATCATTATCCCACTCGATCTAGATCCTATCGGCTTCTAACACTGCAGCCGATTCCGACCTACTCGAGTCCTGACATCACGATCGGCCGATCCAGTCGATCCATCTACTCACGCACCCGCGCTTCGGTCGCTCTCGAGCTGGCCGATCCCGCTTTTACCTGTATCGGCCGATTGGCTGGTACACGTGTCGCTACAAGGCCATCGGTTCTCTAGCTGATCTCTAATCTTTTTCCATTGTCAATCAACAGGTCAGATTGGCTGGCACGCCTCGCTACAGACCGGGGAGACACGTGTGCTGCGCGCGGAGGTGACGTCCTATTTTCGCGTCAACACACTTTTGGCACGCCCGGTGGGACCCGACAAAGTCAACAATGACGAAGCCTGCGAAGACTGGTCCTTCTGAAATTGATCTAGAGAACGTCCAAATGATCACCAAGGATCAGTTAAAAGATACAGACAAAGCTGAGTTCGAAGCTCATATGAGGCATTATGAAGAGCTTTGCCTGGCATCATACGGTCAGACTAAGAATGGCATCTTCAAGAAGAGTCCGTTGCCCATGCCTAAGCAGGTCACCTTCTCAGCCGATCCTGAATCACTTCAGGACATGATGACTAAGGTGATGCATCAGACGATGATTGATCAAGCTAAGGTTTTTGCCAATACGGTGCAAAATAGTCTGATTGAAGCACTCAAGAAAGGAGCAGAAGGAGGATATCTGGGACCTGCATATTTTCAACCAAACTGAACTCCTCCAATGTTCCAACACGACCAATCGGCTACACCGCCGATTGATGATTCAACAGTAAGGGTTGCACCATCTTCACAGGTTGCTACTGGTTCTTCATCGGACGCCCAGCCGATTCAGAATCAAGGTGTTGGAGAAAAAGCCAAAGACCCCGCTGTTACCATGCCTATGATTCAAACACATGCAGTACAGTCCAATGTCCAAGATCAAACATTCTCAGTGCAGAATCAAAAGTATCCTCCCATGAGGGATCAAGATGGGAAGCTTGCAGGATGGGATTTGCCTCGTGATCATTTTGAGACTGACATCTCAAATTTCCTCGAACCCCAACCTGAAGAAGTTCTGGAAGTGAAGTACCCGCAATCTTATCAGGCTACGTTTGGAGGTACTCCAGGGACTGTACACATGAACAAGGAGGGGGTGGAATTTGTCTACTTCAACTACGGGAGCAATAACTTTGAAAGAGTCAAGATCAGTCCAGCTCATACTCATATGGTCATACCGACGGAGAGAAGAGCTCCCATTCCACCTCAAAGACCAACTCCTGTTCCACCTCAGAGATTGGCTCAACAGCCGATACTTGGGATGCCCGTGCAAACTGCTCCACTACAGCAGCCAACATTGGGGGTGCCCGTACAGACTGCCATGTTACAGCAGTCAGTACCAATGCAGCATGTCTTAACCCCAGCCAACACAATGTCTAAAACAAGATCATTGCCTCAGCAGCCGATCAAACAAGGGGTAACAGGGCAGCCAGTAATTCCACAAGTGGATTCTGCACAAGTACTGCAAACACTTCTAAATCAATTGGCTATCTCAAGCCAATCGAATTTGCAGCAGCCAACTCCATCGGCTGGTCAGCCGATCGGGCAGACTCCACCTGTTACAAATATGCAAGGTTCTTCTGGAGCAGGGACATCAGTGGTACCAAATCCACAGCCAAGAATCCTAGAAGAACGGCCTCCGGAAACTCCAGCTGAGATACAAGCAATTGAACAAGTATCTGCTGAATTGAAGTCTCACATGAAGCAGGAGTTGATTGATCACTTCTCAGAGATGTTGCAGAAGTAATATGGGATGAAACCCAAACAGCAGTCCTGCATGTACAGGACACCGTATCCATCTGGCTATGATCAGATAATGTTCCCTCCAAGATTCAAGGTGCCAGACTTCACCAAATTCTCTGGGCAAGATGAGACATCCACTATGGAGCATATCACTCGATTCGTCATCCAATGTGGAGAAGCAGGGAACGTTGATGCACTCAGGATACGTTTGTTCTCTTCATCTCTATCGGGACCAGCATTATCATGGTTCACATCACTGCCAGCTAACTCCATCATCAAGTGGTCCGATTTGGAATAGCAGTTCCACAACTACTTCTTCTCTGGCATTCATGAGATGAAAATCACTGATCTGACCAGGCTCAAGCAAAGGAATGATGAAACAGTTGCTGGATTCGTTCAGAGATTCAGAGAGATCAGGAACAAGTGTTATAGTCTGAACCTGGGAGATAAACAACTGGCTGAGTTGGCTTTCCAAGGTCTCTTGCCAACCTTGAGGGAAAAATATGCATCACATGACTTCGAGAGTCTCAGCCAATTGGTCAGTCGAATGAGCCAAGAAACTGCAAAGTCCTATGAACCGAGAAGAAACTTTCAGAAGAAGGTGTCTTATGTGGACTACTCTGGTTCAGAAGATGAAGACAATATGATAGGACTTGCAGAGTGGGTTAAAGGCAAGAAGACAGTGTCCTGTCCCTTTGGCAAGAAAGAACCAGAGAAATTCGGCTATGATATCACTAAGGCTGATAAAATATTTGATCTGTTGCTTCAGCAAGGGCAGATTAAGCTCTCCCAGTTTCACACCATACCATCTGCAGAAGAATTGAAGAGGATGAAGTATTGCAAGTGGCATAATGCAACGTTGCATGACACCAACGATTGCAAGATCTTCAGACAACAGATCCAATCAGCTATTGAGCAAGGAAGGCTTAAGTTTGAAACTCCTCCTAAAGCTGAAAAGCCGATGAAGATTGATCAGCACCCCTTCCCAACTAACACAGTTGAGGTGTCTATCAAAGACACGTCACGAGTTAAATTGCTGACATTTGATTCATAGGACCGGAGCGTCCGAGGACCGGTGGATGGTCGCTCCCTGGTGTGATGAGTGATTGACAACGTGGTGTGGACTGACTCTTGGCCGAGTATTGCTGGTGCAGGTTGCGGCTTGACTCGTGTTGGTGCAGGTGAAGAGCGGGCGCGAAAGGTCTATGCCTAGCGGGGCCTCCGAGGAGTGGAGAGATAAGTAGGCTCGGCTCGAGGGACCCGGTGGCCAGCGGGGTCGAGTGCGGGCCGCATGGTGGCAAGAAAAGCAGGACAAAGTCGTGGACAGGAGCCGGTGCAGGGTAGCGGCTCACGACCGAAGTCTGCACGCGGGGTTTGCGGCGGTTCACCACAAAACCGTCGGGTTACTTGGTTGAGCCACAAAACCAAGACCGGAGGCTCAGCGGGCGGAGACGGGATCCGGGCGCGCCGAGAAGCTTCGATGCCGGCGGACACGTGGCGGGATCGCAGGGCTTGCGTCAGGAGGACGCGGACTGCGGCGAAGGCGTGGCTGTGCGATGAAGAGGAGTGCTACATGACCTATTTGCCCCTGAGGGGTTTGTATCCTAAGTTTAAGTGCTAGGGGTAGCTTGGTCATTTGCCCAACCTAGAGGGACTCATATATATAGCTCTAGGGTTTTCTGGGCAAACCATCCATCCGGACTGCTTCTCATTTCCTTGCTCCATAGGCATAGATTTTCTTCACCGCTTTGTAGAGAATCTGACCTCCGAGTGTATGGAAGCATTCATGGTTGCGTTGATTTCCTTCTTGTAGCTCATGTGATTTTCGTGTCTTTTTCGAGCTATTTTCGTTGGATTTTTGTGCCCGCCTTGTTCCTTCGATTCTGAGGTGTTTGGGTTCGGATTTGTTGGTGGGGATCATGGATAGATGTCTTGTGCATCTTTGTGCTTGATCTTGACCCCCCAATCTCCGGATTTGGCCTCCGATTGAAGCATTTCGGTTGGAACCCTAGCTTTTTGGTAGAGCTCGGTTGCGATTCGATTCCTGGCGATTTAGTTCATTTGAGGTCTCAAGTTTTGGGGTATAGCATCTCCTAGGGACCCCTCACATCTCCCCCAAATCTTACCTCAAGAGCTCAAGCCGTTTGGGAGATCCATAGATGGATAGAGAGGGTTCACTTCACGTTTTCGTGCTCGTGCTGCTGTTTCCGTGCCTGGCGGACCGTCCGCGTGGGGTCGGCGGACCGTCCGCGAGGTGTCGACCGACCAGGTGTTCGTCGAGTTCTTCACGAGTTCTTGAGCCGTCTCGTTTTGATCCGTTGGGTCGGTGGGTTTTGGTTGGAGGCTGTTGGCCGGACTGTCCGCCTGGTGAGGCCGGACCGTCCGTGGGTCGCAGACCGTCCGATTTTTGGAGGGTGCATACTGGAGGTTCGGGTTCCTTTTTCGAACTGTCCGTCGTGACCTCGCGGACTGTCCGCCTGCTCCACGCGGACTGTCCGCCAGGTCAGCTCGGACCGTCCGACCCAAGCTTCACAGATTGCCTAAGTCCTTTGCTTCTTGAGTTGCGCTTCCGTGTTGTTTTGAGTTTGGGTTTGTTCCTAGGGTTGGTAGGTTCGTTGTGACTACGTGACCTTGGCAAACTCGTGTGGGAATCCTTGGTTGTGAATTTGGGGCATAGGCCGAGTTCACCCTTCGAGAAGAATTTTCATCGGCTCCCATTCACTCCCCCCCTCTCTGGTCGCCTAATCGGTCCTTCAATTGGTATCAGAGCCGGTTACGGATCTTCGTGATTCTAACCAGTCTAAGATCCAAAGATGGCGTACCAGGAACGGGGTTCGGGTCCTCCACACATTGATGGTAAGAACTACCAGATGTGGCAGAGGTGGATGGCTGCTTTCCTCCGCGGCAAGGGTCAGATCCTGTGGGATGTCACGGTGAACACAGCTTATGTTCATCCTGTGAACTTCCTTGCTCCAGGATCGAGGGACATGTTCGACGCCAACAACAAGGCGGTCGACTACCTGTACCGTGCTCTGTGTCAATCCGAATTCGATCGGGTTCAGACAGAGGACTTGGCGTGCAGGATTTGGGAGCAGCTGAAGAATGCTCATGCTGGGAACGCTCAGGTTCAGGCTCCGCTCTTTGCGACCTACCGGAGAGAGTACGAGAACTTCACTCATCTCCCCGGTGAGTCCATAGATGCTATGTTCCAGCGGTTCACGGTGATTGTGAACAACATGAGGGCTAATGTGGCTGTGCTCCCGTACGATGATCATGACAGGGCTATCAAGCTCCTGCACTCTCTGGATTGTACCATGTGGAGTGAGAAGGTCGTGGCCATCCTTGAGTCAGAGAAGTATGAGACCCTCACGGTGGACGACCTGTTTTCCAAGCTCAAGTCGTCCGAGGTGGACCGTGGGGTGCGTGCAAAGATCGAGAACCCGACTGACCCTCATAGTCTGCCTCTCGTTTCTGGATCAAGGACTAACGCTAACATGTCTTCGAGACAGTTCTCTTTGTCTTGCCTTGTGTCCATGCCAGATGAGGAGTTTGACGTGCTAGGCGAGGAGGATCTCGCGTTGCTGTGCAGGCGGTTCGAGTGCATGTACACGAACCGGAAGAACGCTCGGAGGAGCTCGGGCATGTGCTACCGGTTCGGGAAGCACGGGCACTTTATCGCTGAGTGCCCGGAAGCCATGGAGGTGAAGCCCGAGCACAAGCACCGTCCGAGGACCGACTACAAGCACCGCTCGAGGCACGACCACAAGGGCAAGAACAAGTCCGAGCAGAGGCCGAGGAGGAGTGGTGGTCACAAGAAGAAGGAGCGAGCGATGGTTGCCGGAGCAAGCGACATCGACTTGAGCTCTTGCTACTTTTCATCGAGCTCAAGTGATGAAGATGAGATCCGGCACAAGGGCAAGCGATCAAGCAAGAACATCAATGGTTTGTGCTTCGCTGCCCAAGGCTTTTGCGGCATGGCACATAGCTCCGCAAGCAAGAAGAGCAACAAGGATGACTCGGGCTCCGACTCCGAGAAAGAGGTAAACAATGATCCATCCTTCTTGATAGCGGAGAATGCTAGGTTGAATGACTTGCTTGACAACCATGATGATGTGCTTAGAAAGACCAACAAGGAGAAGAGGGAGTATAGGTCTTTGCTTGGAGAGGCTAAGGAGAAGGTGGTTGAGCTAGAGTCTTTGCTTGTTGATGCTAGGGCTCAAATAGATTCTCTTAAGTCTGCTCCTGTTGTGACCGATGAACCTGAATGCACTGATTGTTCCACTTTTCTTGGTGAATTGACTGTGCTTAAGGAGAAGTATGCCTCCAAGGTTGAGGAACTAGATGTGCTTAGGATTGAGCTAGATGAGATGAAATCTAGGCCCTTCTTGCTTGGTGCTTGCACTTCTTGTCCTGTTTTGCATGAGAAGCTAGATGTTTCACTTGTTTATGCTAGATCACTAGCGTCTCAGCTGAAAGCTCCTATTCCTACATCATGCTCTACTTGTGAAATAAATGCTGTGAAGAATATGGAGCTTGCACACTATGTTGATCGCTTGCAGGATGAGAATGATGAGTTGAGAAAGATGATGGGTTGGTTGTCTGGTCATGAGCCTCAACTCCGGATGATGATTGAGGCATACAAGTGCTATGATGGGCAAGCGCTTGGGGCAGACAAGGTTGGTGACGGAAGTGGTGAGGATGAGGGGAAGATTGGAGATATCCTAGAGCCACCAAAAACCCACCACAAAAATGCCTATGCTCCTAAGCCAAACCCACTTAGGAACCGACTAGACACAAACCCAGCTCCACCCGTGTTTCCTCCACATACCGACAACTTCCAGAAACCCATCAAGTTCAAGAGTGACTTGGGGAATGAGTTCTTTGGGAAGAAGGGAGAGAAACCGAGTGAGGAGAAGCCAGAGCCCAAAGAGAGCCCAAAACCAAAGCCAAAACCAAAACCCTTCCATTGTGAGCATTGTGGGAGGGATGGGCACCTAGCAGAGTTTTGCTTCAGGAGGAAGCGTGAGGAGAGGTTGGCTAGGGAGATGGCCAACAAGGACAGGTACCGCCCTTCTCGTGGTGTGCCTGAGCCTAGGTTGGTGACAAGGACGAGGGTATGGTGCATACCATTTACCCTCGAGAGAGGCGTGTGTTTGTGCCTCGAGGTGAGCCACCACATAGAGAAGGTGGTAGGCGTGTTGGGTTTGGGCGTGGTGAGTTTGCTGGACATTCCTTCGCTCGTGGCCAATACGAGTATGGGGGGAATGATCGCAGTTTTAGGTCCCAGAGGAGCTACGGGCCACAGTCTCCACCTCGTGGTGCACGTAGTCCTCCAAGGGGACGTGGGGGTGTTCCACCTAGAAGAGATAGGATGGATTTTGCTAACCCCACTTTTGAGCAAATGGCATGGCACTGGTTTGATTCATTCTGTACTAACCCCAGTGCTGAGTCGTTTGCTCACTCTCGCTCTCGTTTTTGATTTGCAGGTGGGAGGCTCGGAGGGCTTTTGGTTGATCGACTCCGGTTGCTCTCGACACATGACCGGAGATCAAAAGTGGTTCTCCAGCCTCACCCCGGTGATGACCAAAGAGTACATCACTTTTGGGGACAATGGGAAAGGTAGAGTGCTTTCAGTGGGCACGGTGAAGGTGAGCGAGTCTGTGACTCTTAGGCGTGTTTCTCTTGTCAAGTCTTTGGGGTACAATCTTCTTTCGGTTTCCCAGCTTCTTGATGAGGGTTTTGAGGTCCGTTTCAAAATGGGTGCTTCGCGTGTTTTGGATTCTCGAGGTGATCTTGTGTGCACGATCATCCCCGAGGGTCAGATTTTCAGAGCCGATTTTTCTCATTGTGTTGGCTCTTCTCGTTGCTTGGTTGCTGGCGTTTCGGCGGAGCTTTGGAAATGGCATAGGAGACTAGGTCACTTGAGTTTTGACTTGTTGTCACGCTTGAGTGGGCTAGGATTAGTCCGAGGATTGCCTAAGTTGAAATACCAAAAGGACTTGGTATGTGCTCCGTGTAGGCATGGTAAGATGGTTGCCGCCTCTCAACCGCCTCTGACATCCGTTATGACAGAGAGGCCATGCGAGCTGTTCCATATGGACTTGGTTGGTCCAGCTCATGTGTGCTCGGCGGGTGGGAAATGGTATGTCCTGGTGATAGTGGATGACTATTCTCGCTATGCTTGGGTCTTCTTTTTGGCTGACAAGGGGGATACGTTTGGTTTTGTGAGGGATCTAATCTTGAGGTTGAAGAATGAGAGGAATGGAGATGCCATTCGAGCTATCCGTAGCGACAATGGCTCTGAATTTAAAAACTCTCGTTTCGAAACCTTTTGTCGTGATTTGGGTCTCGAACATCAATTCTCTTCTCCCTATGTGGCTTGTCAGAATGGTGTGGTTGAGAGGAAAAATCGTTCCCTTTGTGAGATGGCTCGGACGATGCTCGACGAGCATAGGACTCCGAGGAGATATTGGGCTGAGGCGGTGAATACCGCGTGCCATGTTGGGAACCGGATTTTTCTTAGGGCCTTCTTGAACAAGATGTGCTATGAGCTCATGCACGGGCGAGCACCTAGGGTGAGCCATTTCAGGGCTTTTGGTTGCCGGTGCTTTATTCTCAAGAAGGGTAGGCTTGATAAGTTTGAGTCGAGGTCTTCCGATGGGATCTTTTTGGGTTATGCCAGTCATTCTCGAGCATTCCGTGTGCTCAATCTTGATACTAACCTAGTCATAGAAACTTGCGAGGTTACCTTCGACGAGACCCAGCCATGCAGTTCGTCTGTCTTTGAGTGTGCAGGTGACGACGAGATTGGCAAGAAGATCTTTGAGGACGACGTGGATGATGCTGGAGAGGATGATGGTGATGATGAAGCTCCAGCCGGGCATGTACCCTCTACTTCCACTACGATGACTACGGTGCAGGATGGTCCAGCCCCTACACCGACTACGATCCAGCAAGATCAAGTGGAAGCTGCAGCTGAGGGGGAGGTTGTCTCCAGGCGAGAGGCACCGAGGCGCGTTCAAGTTGATCATCCTCCCTCAAGAATCATCGGCGACATCAATGAACAAACGACACGGTCAAGGTCCAGGAATGTTTCTCACTTTGCTCATTCGGCTTTTGTTGCTACCTTTGAGCCGAAAGACATTGGACACGCCCTCTCTGATCCTAATTGGGTGAACGCAATGCATGAGGAGTTAGAGAACTTTGAGAGAAACCAAGTTTGGGAGTTGGTAGAGCCACCACCACATTGCAAACCTATAGGGACAAAATGGGTGTGGAAGAACAAAGAGGGTGAGAATGGTGAGGTGGTGAGAAACAAATCGAGGTTGGTTGCTCAAGGGTATAGTCAGAAGGAGGGGATAGACTATGAGGAGACATTTGCTCCTGTAGCCTGTTTGGAGGCAATTAGGATCCTTCTAGCTTTTTCCGTGGCTAAAGGGTTCAAGTTGTTCCAAATGGATGTGAAGAGTGCCTTCTTGAATGGTTTTTTAGAAGAAGAGGTTTATGTGAAGCAACCACCGAGCTTTGAGAGTGCTGAGTTTCCTCACCGGGTGTATAGGTTGAGGAAGGCGTTGTATGGGCTGAAACAAGCTCCCCGTACTTGGTATGGCCGTTTGAGGGGGTTCTTGTTCAGCAAGGGGTTTGAGATGGGCAAGGTTGATAAGACTCTTTTTCTCCTCAGGCAGGGCGATGATATCCTAATTGTTCAGGTGTACGTGGATGGTATTGTCTTTGGCGGCTCGTCTCACTCTTTGGTTGCGAGGTTTGCAGAGGACATGAGCAAAGAATTCGAGATGTCCATGATGGGAGAATTGCAGTTCTTTCTCGGGCTTCAGATCAAGCAGGTGAAGGAGGGAACCTTTGTGCATCAAGCCAAGTACACGAATGACATCCTCAAGAAGTTCAAAATGGACGACTCGAAGCCCCTGTCGACACCGATGAGTACGACTACAGCGTTGGATGCGAACGAGGACGGAGAGCCCGTGGACCAGAAGGAGTACCGGAGCATGATCGACTCCCTCTTGTACTTGACGGTGACGAGGCCGGACATTCAGTTTTCTATGTGTCTGTGCGCTCGTTTTCAGGCGTCGCTGAGGACTTCACATCGGCAGGCCGTCAAGCGGATCTTCAGGTATCTTCGATATACTCCTGAGCTTGGTCTTTGGTACTCGGCATCCTCTTCTCTTTCGCCTCTTGGGTTTTCAGATGCCGACTTTGCGGGGTGTCGAGTCGATAGGAAGTCGACTTCGGGGACTTGCCAGTTTCTGGGATCTTCGCTTGTTTCTTGGTCTTCTCGCAAACAGTCTAGTGTAGCTCAGGCTACCACAGAAGCCGAGTATGTTGCTGCCGCTAGTTGTTGCTCACAGCTGCTTTGGATCACATACACGCTGAGTGACTTTGGTGAGGAGTGTTCCCATGTACCTCTCATGTGTGATAGCACGAGTGCCATTAGCGTTGCCAAAACCCCGTGCTCCACTCCAGAACCAAACATATAGAGGTGAGGTACCACTTCCTGAGAGACAATGTTGAGAAGGGAAACATAGACCTCATCCATGTGCCAACCGAAAAGCAGCTTGCCGATATCCTAACCAAACCTTTGGACCAAGCTACATTTGCCCGTTTGCGAGGGGAGCTTGGTGTTCTTTTTCCTTTTTGAGCTTTGGTTAGGGGTTTGATGTACATACTCATGTTGCATCTTTCTTTTATGTATCATATCATGCTTGCATCTTTGTATCATAGACTGCATATGTATCATATGAGATGTGCTTCTCCTATATACTTGGATCACTATGATATGCTAGATATGAGAGTATGACTTTGCTAGTGATGCTCATATGATGGATAGCGATGCTCTTGATAGCTTTGGGATGTATGTGCTTGTGGATGGCTTATTTTTGTGAAAATGCTATATATGATCCTCTCTTATGAGTTGAATACCTTTGATGCTAAATTTGTGCACTTATGGCTGTAGCTTGCTTAATTTGTGCTTGGGACCATGTTCTTTTCATATGGGGTCAAAGACCCATCTATCATCACGGATGTTTAGCCTACATGCTACCTTGTGGAGAAGCCTAAGCTTCTTTTTACCGCAAAGGCACTTCATGTACTATGCTTAATTTGTAAATCTTGAAATTGGTATATGAAATGCTTGTACTTGAAAAATATGCTTCCATGTCATGTATGCTTTAAATTTCTTATTTTGGGTGCTAAACCGTTGCATGATGTTCACCGTTGAGAAGTGTCACATTTAGAAGTGGACACATGGCTCGGTGGCTTTGACATGACATGAGATAGCTTGTAGGTGTTTGTGATGATCTTGTAATGAGAATTTGTGACCTTGCATGAAGTCTGTGAGTTATATGTTGTTTGTGCTCATTTTGATCACGTTTAGGTCCTATGCTCATGAGAGGGAAGTTTTTGTGAGAACTTGCTTTATTTTGATCATGGCTATGTCACATGCTTGTATGTCCCTATCTTTCTCGTTGGCGATGCTTGTGCTAAATTTGTGGCAATCTAGCTTGTCTATGTCTCTTTTTAGCATGTTGTAGTGCTCTATGTCTATTTGAGAAGCACATGCTTGCATTTGTAGACTTGATTCATGCATTACCAACAAGGGGGAGAGATAGTACCCAATTCTTGTTCGGGGGGAGAAATGCATTTGTTCAGAGGGAGCTCTTTTTCGCCTGAATTTTAGTTGTGCTCTTTTGCCGATGGTGTTGAGCCCTTTTGCCTCACCTTGAGGCGTCGGCAATTTTTGGAGCATTTTATCTCGGTTGTGTTGAGCTGTTGCCCTTGCCTTAGGGTACCGAGATTTTTCTCACCCGAGTGATCTTGTTTTGGCTTTTGTTTGGCTTTTGATCACTTGTTTGAGTTTTTTAGTCGTTTCTTTTCTTTTTCTCTTTTCTCTGAATTGGTTACTATGTGTGTGTTGTCAATGCACTCATCAAGGGGGAGATTGAGGACTGGAGCGTCCGAGGACCGGTGGATGGTCGCTCCCTGGTGTGATGAGTGTTTGACAACGTGGTGTGCACTGACTCTTGGCCGAGTATTACAGGTGCAGGTTGCGGCTTGACTCGTGTTGGTGCAGGTGAAGAGCGGGCGCGAAAGGTCTATGCCTTGTGGGGCCTCCGAGGAGTAGAGAGACAAGTAGGCTCGGCTCGAGGGACCCGGTGGCCAGCGGGGTCAAGTGCGGGCCGCATGGTGGCAAGAAAAGCAGGACGAAGTCGTGGACAGGAGCCGGTGCAGGGTAGCGGCTCACGACCGAAGTCTGCACGCGGGGTTTGCGGCGGTTCACCACAAAACCGTCGGGTTACTTGGTTGAGCCACAAAACCAAGACCGGAGGCTCGGCGGGCGGAGACGGGATCCGGGCGCGCCGAGAAGCTTCGATGCCGGCGGACACGTGGCGGGATCGCAGGGCTTGCGTCGGGAGGACGCGGACTGCGGCGAAGGTGTGGCCGTGCGATGAAGAGGAGTGCTATATGACCTATTTGCCCCTGAGGGGTTTGTATCCTAAGTTTAAGTGCTAGGGGTAGCTTGGTCATTTGCCCAACCCAGAGGGACTCATATATATAGCTCTAGGGTTTTCTGGGCAAACCATCCATCCGGACTGCTTCGCATTTCCTTGGTCCATAGGCATAGATTTTCTTCACCGCTTTGTAGAGAATCTGACCTCCGAGTGTATGGAAGCATTCATGGTTGCGTTGATTTCCTTCTTGTAGCTCATGTGATTTTCGTGTCTTTTTCAAGCTATTTTCGTTGGATTTTCGTGCGTGCCTTGTTCCTTCGATTCTGAGGTGTTTGGTTTCGGATTTGTTGGTGGGGATCATGGATAGATGTCTTGTGCATCTTTGTGCTTGATCTTGACCCCCCAATCTCCGGATTTGGCCTCCGATTGAAGGATTTCGGTTGGAACCCTAGCTTTTTGGTAGAGCTCGGTTGCGATTCGATTCCCGGTGTTTTAGTTCGTTTGAGGTCTCAAGTTTTGGGGTATAGCATCTCCTAGGGACGCTTCACATCTCCCCCAAATCTTGCCTCAAGAGCTCAAGCCGTTTGGGAGATCCATGGATGGATATAGAGGGTTGACTTCGCGTTTTCGTGCTCGGGCTGCTATTTCCGTGCCTGGCGGACCGTCCGCGTGGGGTCGGCGGACCGTCCGCGAGGTGTCGACCGACCAGGTGTTCGTCGAGTTCTTCGCAAGTTCTTGAGCCGTCTCGTTTTGATCCGTTGGGTCGGTGGGTTTTGGTTGGAGGTTGTTGGCCGGACTGTCCGCCTGGTGAGGCCGGACCGTCCGTGGGTCGCGGACCGTCCGCGGTGAGCTCGCGGACCGTCCGATTTTCGGAGGGTGCATACTGGAGGTTCGGGTTCCTTTTTCGGACTGTCCGCCGTGACCTCGCGGACTGTCCGCCTGCTCCACGCGGACTGTCCACCAGGTCAGCTCAGACCGTCCGACGCAAGCTTCGCATATTGCCTAAGTCCTTTGCTTCTTGAGTTGCGCTTCCATGTTGTTTTGAGTTTGGGTTTGTTCCTAGGGTTGGTAGGTTCGTTGTGACTACGTGACCTTGGCAAACTCGTGTGGGAAACCTTGGTTGTGAATTTGGGGCATAGGCCGAGTTCACCCTTCGGGAAGAATTTTCATCGGCTCCTATTCACTCCCCCCCTCTCTGGTGGCCTAATCGGTCCTTCAGATTCGGCTCAAAATAAAAGAGTCGTCGATCCCAAAGTACAAGTAACCGCTGACGGTGTCAAAGGAAAATGGTTACTACTTGAAGAGGGAGATTTGAAGCCACGTCGACCTGTCACGTCCCAGATGCTGATCAACAAATTCCAGCGTCGACAGGAGAAAGCAAGGGGAAGAGAAGAATGGGCACGGCGCAATGAAGGGTATTGGAGATGTCCGTTCTTCAAGTATTGCTGGGAAGAAGGGATCAAGCTACCGACGGCAGAAAACTGTCCAGAATGCAACGGGGCTTACAATAACAGCAGCTCATCCAAAAGAGTTTGCTTTAATGACAGAAGACCTTCAGCCAAGGATCACCGTGAATTCAGCAATCAACGGATCTCAGTCCATGATCGGCTGAGGGGCAAAGCCAGCGTCCACGATCGGCTGGGGGGCAAGGCCAGTGTTCATGATCGGCTGGGAGGCCGAGTCAATGAAGAGTCAAACAATCAGCTAGAAGAGATGGCCGATTCTCTGGTCCCTGATGAAGATATCATGTGCCGAGCTCCTGAACGTCGACGCACGCTACAACTGGACGATGAAGGGTCAAGCCAAACACGTAAGAAGCCCAATCCACAGTAGAACAGCAAGAAGAAGCAGAGAGACACGTGCTGGACAAGAAGAAGGTTCGGTCTAAAGTTTGGCGCCCAAAGCCTAAGGCTGATGATAGGAAGGATGACAAACCACTGGCTGATATAAACATGGTTGTCTTCCTACCAAAAGAGTTCATGGCTCCAGTCGATTCGGATCTGTCCGATGAAGAACTTGGCATGGCTCAATTGACACTGGAACCTAGACAAGCTATCTTTGAGAAGCCAGAAGACGAGAAGAGACAACATTTGAAGGCTCTGTTTCTCAAAGGATTTGTCAATGGCAAGCCAGTTACCAGGATGCTAGTAGATGGAGGAGCAGCAGTCAACCTGATGTCGTACACCATGCTGCGCAAGATTGGGAAATCTGATGAAGATTTGACCCAAACCGACATGATGTTGGTGGACTTCGAAGGCAATGTCTCTCCGGCTCAAGGAGCAATCTGCGTGGAGCTCACCATCGGCAGTAAGACCCTCCCAACTGCTTTCTTTGTCATTAAAGGGAGGGGATCTTATAATCTACTGCTGGGTCAGGATTGGATACATGCCAATTGTTGCATACCATCTACCATGCACCAATGCATCATCCAATGGATCGGAGATTCAGTGGAAGTGGTCCAAGGAGAAACCTCCTTGACAGTAGCAGCTACAGAAGCACAAGGGTGGACTTATGATCAAGTAAGCTGCATATCTGGAAAAGCCTGGGATACCAAGTATCTCAAAGTGTCTGATTTCGGACTAAAGCCGGTTCAAGCAGTCGGCTCTGATGACAAAATTTAATGGATCAGTTCATTGAAGACGAAGGGAAGCTTGGGCACGGAGTCACAGCAGCCGATGGATTAGTCGCCCAAGTGTACAAACAGCAGCCGATTGTCTTATCGTGCCTATCGGCCGATTGAGTTTTCGAGCTACAGTCGATTGCAAATGTAATCGTTTCTAATAGAATAGCCAATATCTGTAAAGAATCGCCTTTAGTGCAAAAAATATAAAATTGATGTACAAAATTAATATATTCGGTTATAGCCGATACATGTATCGCCTTCAGGACAAAATAAATGCAATATTCATTTCCTTTGTTTAAAAGGAGACGAAGAAGAAGAGAGGCTGCTACACTACTTCACAAGAATTCTTCTAGCTATGAAAAAGAGAAAAGAGAAGAGAATAGTTATACAAAAGAGTCTGTAATCTATCTGAGTTGGTTGCGCCATGGCCGGTGAATGAGTTTCCCCATCGAGCTTCAGGCCTATTTATAGCCCCAAATGGCAGAAGGGATAACTACAAAAGGGAATTGAAAAAAGGAAAATGAAAGGCATCCGATGCAGTCAAAGCAAGAACAGTTTCCCCGTGAAAGTCTCAGACTCACTACTAGAAACCCCCCCTTTAGCTACGTTATAGTAGTAACGCACACTGGAAGCGTTTCTACGTTAGTGCCTAAAGATGCTTTTTGACATGATTTTGAGATCATGTCAAACTGTCATGGTATTTGGCACGCTTACAGCGTTGGTAGTCTTATAAAGACATTTTTTATGACGATATTGAAATCATCTTAAAAAAGAGATGAAGTTTGCCACATTTTAAAGCGTCATTATTGCCTAGACACGTTAAAAAGCGTAGCAAATAATGTCCATAATCATGTAAAGATGCATTTTGACATGATTGTAAAAATGTTTCAAGATGTTACGCTTTTAGACATGCTTTAAATCATAACTAGCAAGTAGAAACATCATAAAGCGTACCAAATAAGTGTACTAAATGGTTCTTCATGTAAAACTCAAGAGGAAACTATATGTTATGTAAGTCAAGTTTGTTGTGTAGGTGAGATGGTAAGGAAGCTATGTGTGAGATGAGAGATCTTGGGTTCGAATCCTGTACGACACACATATTTTACATGAAAAATCATGTATAGGTGTCCTAAAATCTGAAATATTTTTTATTTTTTTCACAAATTTGTAGACATGTTTTATAAATGTATCTAGAAGTTTGTCTCTATATTTATTAACACACAATAAAGTGTTACTATAATATGTAACTAGACCACTAGAGACGTTTTGTACACGTGTCTACAAGATTGTATCAATTTTATTAGATACGCATCTAACATGTCTACAAAATGTATCTTTGTTTCATAGTGACGTTTAAAGAATTCATCTCTACAAGGTTTGACGCGGTATGTACGAAGACGCTTCTAACACGCTTTATGAAAGCATGCCTATACTGACATAGAGACGAAATAAAATGTGTCGAACTCTAAATCTGGCGTATCTAGAGGGGGGGTTTCTAGTAGTGACTGGGCAATTGGCAGGCATACAGCGATGCGTTTCCCGAAATTCAGGGGCTAGCTTTGAAGGAGGATTGAATAATAATGTGTGGCCCTACTCGGTACTCCAGAAGAGGAGACTATCAGGATTCCCCTCTCTCAAAATTTCCAGCAACGACGACAAACTTTGATGCATCATTAGGATACAAGAAATCTTCAAAGAGAAACTTGTCAAGGAATGGGAATGATTGCATTTTCCTAAAGGCACTCTAAAGGAGGCTTGCCTCTTATTCCTAATGGAAAACTGGTCTGGTTCATAGTCAGAAGATTATGGTGCTGTATAAGGAATAGGCTACCATTTTATAGCAGGGAAGTCGAACCAGATCATAAAAGAGCACCTACAAGTATGGGTGGAAATTCATCATCAGAAAGTGGTGCATTAAATCCATCAAATGCCAATCAAGAGATGGTGATTTTATTCATAAAAAGATGATTGCATCGGCTGATAGTACATCAAAATTCAAAGAAGGTTCTTGGCCTTGTCTAGCTCTACCCTAACTTGGGCTATTTCTTCACCTACGCGGTCCAATTCCTGTAGGAGAGCTGTCCTCCTGGCTTCAAGGACTTCCCACTTCTCCTCCTTGTTTGCAATCACCAGATGGAGACCGCGCTCTTGTCTAGATGGGTGGTTTGGCCGATTCGCACCAAAGGCGTTGATGTTCGAGACGATCTTTTCCACAGTATCACGGTTTGGAGACTGAGAAAAGAAGAAACATCAGGAAAAAAGATCGTTAGAATGAAGGGAAAAGTGAAAAAGAACCAACCTGATTCACAAAGGAGGAAGAGGAAGCCATTGCAAAAGAAAGATAATAGGTTCAGAGGATTAAAGGGATCTAGACGTCTTATAAAGACCGAGTAAGACGTTCGGTCAAAGTAATTAATACGGAGCGTTGGAAGTTGGCCAGTAAAGGCCAATCACAGTTCACAAAATTACAAATAAAGTTTAAACTATGCCTAAAAGATGGATGGCATTGATGAGATCCAAGCGCAGCTGGTCAACCGCTTCTATCTCCTAACGATCGGCATCGGCCGAACCAGGAATCGGCTGTTCTTGTTCACGAAGAGCTTGGGCTTGCTGTGCAATGGAGTCCCTCCGTTCTTGCATAGTAGTTATGGTGCCTGGAAGATCTGCAAGCTTCTGCTCCCCAGCTGTCAAGTCTTGATCAATCTGACTAAGCTCTTTCATCAACTCAGCACGACGCTTCTTCAAGCGATCAATGCTACTGACGATATCAGGACGAGAAGAAGCTAGGAATTCAATCCTGTTGTCAAGATCGGCCATACTGCTATCCAACTTCTCCCTGTCCTGAGTAAGTTGCTCTTGATGTTTCCTTTCCTCCAGCCGATCTTGGGCTTCCTGGACTATGAGCTGCAGATTCTCAATAAAAGCAACCTGGAGCATCTTTGCCTTGAGATCTTTGGGCAATCGACCTTGAATCTGCTTGAAGATAACCCTGATCGGCTCGGCATCTTGCACTAATTGACCAATGTTTTGGTTCAGTAGTGGAAGCACCTCGGTCAGTTTAACTTTCACATCATCTGGAAGAGTAGTTGCCAGTGATGTGCTCTGAACAACAAGAGGCAAGAGAAAGTAAGGATAAACGAAAAGAGTTAAAGCAGAGATGTGAGAAGATCAAGAAGTTTACCTCTGCAGCAAGGATTGTCTGCACTTCAATAATCGGATTTTCAGCTGATTCTGATTCAGGAAACTCGACAATTGGCAATTGTGACTGATCACTAGTATCCTGCTGGAAGTTATCCAAAGGCTTGTCATGAATCTCAATTGATACAACATCCTGGAAAAGGCAAAGAGGTTAAAGACAGAGAGGACGTGAAATTAGCTGAATAAAGAATTTACCTCAATTAGTTGTTCAGATTGAAGATCGATACGTCCAGGAGAGTGCTGAGATTGACCAATAGGAGCATCTGAGACATTGACCCTTTGATGAACCTCAGGTTGATCATTTGATATCAAAACATCATCAGCTGGGTTTTCCTGGATCAATTCCAGAATTTTGTCTTGACCAGTAGCAGTGATGGCCTATCCTGATCGACCAGTTAATCCCGAAGACTGTGCAAAGGGATGAATCAGTGAAAAAATACAAAGAGAAAAGGGATGGATTGAGCAAAAAACATACCTCAAAAGCACCTGCCAGTTTTCCAGCTAAGTCAGGGATGTCAACAACCATAGGGTCAATCTTCTTCTTTTTTCTGTGGGCAAGAACTTTATGAGACATATCTTTCCTTTTGAGGGTCGATAGAAGCAGGTTGTCCGGAGAAGGGTTGATCTTGGGGCCCTGCATGACTGTAGAGATTGAAGGAGCATTATAGCCGATATATGGAATTCGTCTTGGTGGCCAATAATAAATCGGCTTGCCACTTCTGCTGGTAGCAGGAGGCTCGGTGGTTTCAGGCTGAAAAGAAAGGAAAGCAAATCAGCATATATTAAAAGAATAAGCAGTCAGAATATGTTGAAGATACACAAGGCAGTCAAGAAGAAATATCTCATCAGCCGATGCCGCATAATCAGGATCAAGCTTTTCACAGTAAATTTTTGGGGACACACAGAAAAGATGATCATACCATTCTGCCCACCAGATATTGAAAAGAGGAGAAGAAAAGCTAGAAAATTTCTAGGAATCAAGATCAATGGTGGCAGAATCAGGGACCCGGTCTAGGATATGCCGATAGTGGATATTAGCGGGAATTATTTCCCGTGGCTTGATCAAATCAGAGAAATAGAAACCAATCAGCAACTGACCAAACCCCAGCTGACGAGCACTCGCTGAAGGGTTATAAAATTCATAAGTAGCCGATTGATCCTTGCCAAAGACGCAAGAAGGAAGAAGCCCTGGTTTGATTATCTCCGCAAAAACAATCCTGTATTCATCATCTCTATGGATATCATCGAAGCTGAACAAGGTCTCAAAATTGTTATCATCGTCCCTATATGCAAACCAGATGATAGATCCTAGATTGAAGCCAAGATAAAAGCTCCTGAAATGTTCTGCTATGTGAGATGGAGTCTTCTTATGTCTAAGAAACATAGAAACAGCTTCTCCAAAGTTCATGCATCGACGTTTGACAACTGGAACACCATCTGGTTGGTCTCCTGGAAAACGCATATCAAAAATATCCTGTTCCAGTCTATCTCGGAGGTGAAGGTTCAACCACATGTTGATAAACCACCAAGGACCCCCTAGGGTACCTATTGGCGAATTGGTTGACAAGCTGACTGCCACTTGATGAAGGAGATTGTACACAGCCCCCAAAAGGTATTTGCCAAGAGGGATGGAAGAACCAATGGCTAATCGTTAGGCTACGATCTGATAATTAGAGGTGGGACCAAAGGATTTTACGCAGAAGACGAACTTTTCAAGCCACATGTTCGGAAAGGCCACATGTTCTCTGTCACTAACGATGCCATCCTTCATATGCTCAGCGATATATCTAGTCCAGCCACCCACATTTTTAGTTTTAAGACGGTGAGAAGGTTTGACGTCACGATAGCTAAAGAGGGTATCTGAAGAAGATATGTCCAAGCCAGTCAATAGAAGAACATCAGCCAAAGTCGGGGCCATCGGCCCATGACCAAATAAGAAGGCATTGAGTGCATCGGACCAAAAATAAGAGGCAGCTATTAGAAGAGACTCATTCCGAGACATATCGGACAAGGACAGGGTAATACATTGGTTGATCTTATACTCCTCCCAGAAACCTCTGTTTTTAGCAGATACCCTACGGTACCAATTTCTCCACCCTTTGGCATACCCCGTCCAAGACCTAAAGCAACCATCCCAATCGGCCAAATTCAGAGAAGCATGCTTGAAAGGAATTCGGCCGGTTTCAAGATTAATCACCTCAGTCGGGTCGATATCGCCCATTGGTCCAAGAAAAGTAAGCCCGGGCTTGTCATCAACAGGAATGGTGAGATGAGATATAAGTTCCTGAGGAAATAAATAAACCTAGGTTTCAGGCAAAGCGGAACGACAGTATTTAGGGACAAATAAAATCAAAAGATCGAAAGAAATACCGGAGGAATCGAAGAGAGGGACGCCTTCGGGGGTGCAGAAGCAGAATGGAAACCTCCAGCGGAACTTGAGGACGCCATGGGTCAGCGAAAGCTTTGGAGCTTAGGATTCATCGCTTGAAAGCTCGAGTTGTTGAAACAACGAGATTTTGGGAGAAAGAGAGAGCCAAGATGGCTGTATTTATGGCCCCTAAAGATTTGATGAGATTCTACAGCCGACTTCAGATCAAGGAAGATAACGGATTCGAGGAGATTTCGGAGCAAAGGATTATTTACTCCGAAACTGGGGGGTATGTGTTGATACTGTTTTTTGGAAAAACAGGTCAAAAGGATAACGAGGAGCAGCCGATAAGAAACAGAGTATAATCGGCCGATTGAGGAAAAAGAAGGACGGTCAACAAGATCCGCTGATAGTCAGAAACCCTGACAGTGGGCCAACAAGTCAGAGCGATCGGCTGATGGTTAACCAGGGGATCGGCCGATGGAGAGGAAGAAGGCGGTAATCAAGGAGATACGCCAAAAGGAAAGCATGGTGGAGGCAGGTCAATCTACGATTGGCGACGGGTCAAAGAGTCAGTTTTAGGAAGTTTTTGACTCCTGCGAGAGTCTTTTTCTATTTTTAGTAGTTTTTATTTTTCTTTAGATGCAAGTAAACAATGCCGTGATCGGCTAGGAGTCGGGTTGTCCTTAGGGCATAAATAGTGACCCTGCGTGGTCGGGAAAAAGTGTACACACCAATATCAAACAAACCGCCTCCGGGCAAACCCTTTACTTTACAGCATCTACCTTTACAGCATCTACGTTTACAGCATCTACTTTTCGGTGACTTCGCCATTGCGATTTTCTCTTTTCTACAACGCCGTGCTTCGAGTTCGTCGGGCTGCATCAACTGACCTCCGGCAAGCTTGTGAGTACCGTTTTACCGAATAACCCTAGGCTTTAACCTCCGGGCGCATCGCTGAGGTTTCGTCTAGTTCTTTATTCGCCCCTTACCGATATTAGCTAGATCTGCAAGTTTTCGTACCAATTCTTGTGGTTTTTTAGCTATTATCATTATCCCACTCGATCTAGATCCTATCGGCTTCTAACACCGCAGCCGATTCCGACCTACTCGAGTGCTGACGTCACGATCGGCCGATCTAGCCGATCCATCTACTCACACACCCGCGCTTCGGTCGCTCTCGAGCCGGCCGATCCCGCTTTTACCTGTATCGGCCGATTGGCTGGTACACGTGTCGCTACAAGGCCATCAGTTCTCTAGCCGATCCCTAATCTTTTTCCATTGTCAATCAACAGGTCAGATTGGCTGGCACGCCTCGCTACAGACCGGGGAGTCACGTGTGCTGCACGCGGAGGTGACGTCCTATTTTCGCGTCAACAGCGCCGGCGCCCGGCGGCGACCGAAGGGGGGCCGCGGGCGCGGCCGCGCGGGGAGGCGGGCGGTGGCCGAGAGGGATCGTGCAAAACAGCAACCGCACGATATCCACGATCTGGATTAGCTCGGGACGGATCGACTAGGGAAAAAACCGGTTAGAAAACGGGAACCTGACGGAAAACCAGCGGTGCGAGTTCAGTGGGGTTGGATTGCGGCTCGGTCGGCGGCTCGGGTACGGAATAACTATTCCATACCCAGGGTACTAATTAGTATTATACTATATATATATTTTTTTTTCTTATCTAGAGATCCAAGGCATATGTAAGAGTACCAATCCATGTGTTTTAGTGGCACTTCTGTCAGGGATGACAACCTAGATCGAGTTGTGCTATGACCAGTATTGGATTTATCTTTTAGTTTATCTGAAAGCAACATCTGATATACAGTTAGCATCATGTTAAGATATACCTTTGCATTTCTGGCGCCGTCGATAGAGACGCATCTTATATCTGTTTCTAGTCGATGACGTTAGCATTGTCAACACTACTTTGATCTGTCATACTAATTAAGGGGAATTCTGGATTTTGGGATCTGGGTTAACAGACTATATTCATGTATTTTAAAGGTGTTTGGAGTAGACTCTGAAAGCTCCAAATCGCCGACGCCTGGTCCTCGTGAAGTTATCATTCTAGATCCAAATGAAAACGAGTGCAAGGACGGGTTGCCTGTCCATCTGAGGTATGACTAGAAAGGTGCCAACCCTGGGCATCGATACGTATACTGCTGCGAGGTAAATGATAACTTGTATCACTTCTAATAAATGTTGCCTCTGTGTTTGATGTTAGTGTGGTGAGGACAGGGGCATCTGAGGACCGGTGGATGGTCACTCCCTGGTGTGATGAGTGATTGACAACGTGGTGTGGACTGACTCTTGGCCGAGTATTGAAGGTGCAGGTTGCGGCTTGATTTGCGTTGGTGCAGGTGAAGAGCGGGCGCGAAAGGTCTTAGCCTTGCAGGTCCTCCAAGGAGTGGAGAGACAAGTAGGCTCGGCTCGATGGACCCGGTGGCCGAACGGGATCAAGTGCGGGTCGCATGGTGGCAAGAAAAGCAAGACGAAGTCGTGGACAGGAGACGGTGCAGGGTAGCGGCTCATGATCGGAGTCTGCACGCGGGGTTTGCGGCGGTTCACCACAAAACCGTCGGGTTACTTGATTCAACCACAAAACCAAGACCGGAGGCTCAGCGGTCGGAGACGGGATCCGGGCGCGCCAAGAGACTTCGAAGCGGAGGACACACGTCAGGATCGCAAGGCTTGCGTCGAGGCTAAGCGAGGTGCGGTCGCCGGGCATCCGTCCGATGGTGCTACGACGAGAATTCCCAAAGTGCCCTTCGGGGTCGTGTATCCTAGTATTATGTAATAGGGGTAGTTTCGTCTTTCGGTTGCCTCCATATAAACTTAGAGGAGAGAGGATGGCAGCCATCTCTTGAAACCCTAGCTCATTTGCTTTTGCTATTTTTCCCTTCCTATTTTTTCCTTAGGTTTTCCATAGCACTAGCTTGAGAGCTTCATGGTGAGATCTTGAGAGAGGGATGGATGTTGAGGAGGCAAGCTAGACCTTGTATGAATCTTTCATGGTGTGTATAGAAGGTTTGGCGTGATTCCTCAAGCGTTCTTGTTGCTCCTCCCGTTTCTCTTTTTCGGTGATTTTCGGAGCCTTTTCTTGGACTTTTCGTTTGTCGCTCGATTCGTCGATTTGAGGGCGTTTCTCTCCAGATTTCTTTGTGGGGATCATGGGTGAGTGCCTTGTGCCTCTTTGTGGATGATCTTGACCCCTCAAACACCGGATTTGGCCTTCGATTCGTTGATTTTCGGATGAACCCTAGTTCATAGTGTTCTTGGCAAGGATTCGCGATTCTGGGAGTTGTAGGGAGTTAGAGGACGAAATTTTTGGGGCATATCCTCCCCTTGGGGTGTCCATCATCTCCCCAAAATTTCGTCTCAAGACTCCAAGTGGTTTGGGAGATCTGTTGATCGAAAGTTTGGGGCGAATTCGCGGGCTGTTTTCTGGGCTGTCCCGGGTGACCCGGACACTTGTGGTCGGGTGACCCGGTGCGGCTCTGGATTTCTCAGGGTCACCCGGACACTTGTGGCCAGTTGACCCGGTAGGTCTCAGCCTTCCTCTTTGTTGCTCGAGCTCTTTGGTGCTTGCTTCCGCTTTGCTTCCTAGCCTTTCAAGCTTTGTTCCTAAGGTCTCGAGAGAGGTTTGTGTGTGCTCTCACTTGTTCGTGTGTGACCCTCGGAGTTGCGATTGGGATATAGGCCGATTTCTTTTGAGAAAGAATTTTTATCGGCTCCCATTCACTCCCCCCCCTCTCTGGTCGCCAATCCGGTCCTTCAATTGGTATCAGAGCCGGTTACGGATCTTCGTGATTCTAACCAGTCTAAGATCCAAAGATGGCGTACCAGGAATGGGGTTCTGGTCCTCCACACTTTGATGGTAAGAACTACCAGATGTGGCAGAGGCGGATGGCTGCTTTCCTCCACGGCAAAGGTCAGATCCTTTGGGATGTTACGGTGAACACAGCTTATGTTCATCCGATTAACTTCCTAGCTCCAGGATCGAGGGATATGTTTGACGCCAACAACAAGGCGGTCGACTACTTGTTTCGTGCTCTGTGTCAATCTGAATTCGATCGGGTTCAGACACAGGACTTGGCTTGTAGGATTTGGGAGCAGTTGAAGAATGCTTATGCTGGGAATGCTCAGGTTCAGGCTCGGTAGTTTGCGACCTACCAGAGAGAGTACGAGAACTTCACTCATCTCCCCGGTGAGTCCATTGACAGCATGTTCCAGCGGTTCACCGTGATTGTGAACAACATGAGGGCTAATGTGGCCGTGCTCCCGTACGATGATCATGACAGGGCTGTGAAGCTCCTGCATTCTCTGGATCGTACCGTGTGGAGTGAGAAGGTCGAAGCCATTCTTGAGTCAGAGAAGTATGAGACCCCCACGGTGGATGAGCTGTTCTCCAAGCTCAAGTCATCCAAGGTGGACCATGGGGTGCGAGCAAGGATCGAGAACCCGACTGACCCTCATAGTCTAGATCTCGTTTCTGGGCCAAGGACTAACGCTAACATGTCTTCGAGACAGTTCTCTTTGTCTTGTCTTGTGTCCATGCCAGATGAAGAGTTTGACGTGCTGGGCGAGGAGGATCTCACGTTGCTGAGCAGGCGGTTCGAGCGCATGTACACGAACCGGAAGAATGCTCGGAGGTGCTCAGGCATGTGCTACCGGTGCGGGAAGCACAGGCACTTTATCGTTGAGTGCCTAGAAGCCATGGAGGTCAAGTCCGAGCACAAGCACCGTCTGAGGACCGACCACAAGCACCGCTCGAGGGATGACCACAAGGGCAAGAACAAGTCCGAGCGGAGGCCGAGGAGGAGTGATGGTCACAAGAAGAAGGAGCGAGCGATGGTTGCCGGAGCGAGCGACATCGACTCGAGCTCCGGCTACTCTTCATCGAGCTCAAATGATGAAGATGAGAACCGGCACAAGGGCAAGTGGTCAAGCAAGAACATCAACGGCCTGTGCTTCGCCACCCAAGGCTTTTGCGGCATGGCACACAGCTCTGCAAGCAAGAAGAGCAACAAGGATGACTCGGACTCCGACTCCGAGGATGAGGTAAACAATGATCCATCCTTCTTGGTAGCGAAGAATGCTAGGTTGAATGAATTGCTTGACAACCGTGATGATGTGCTTAGAAAGACCAACAAGGAGAAGAGGGAGTATAGGTCTTTGCTTGGAGAGGCTAAGGAGAAGGTGGTTGAGCTAGAGTCTTTGCTTGTTGATGCTAGGGCTCAAATAGATTCTCTTAAGTCTGCTCCTGTTGTGACCGATGAACCTGAATGCACTGAGTGTTCCACTTTTCTTGGTGAATTGACTGTGCTTAAGGAGAAGTATGCCTCCAAGGTTGAGGAACTAGATGTGCTTAGGATTGAGCTAGATGAGATGAAATCTAGGCCCTTCTTGCTTGGTGCTTGCACTTCTTGTCCTGTTTTGCATGAGAAGCTAGATGGGTTCTTCGCTTGTTTCTTGGTCTTCTCGCAAACAATCTAGTGTAGCTCAGTCTACCACAGAAGCCGAGTATGTTGCTGCCGCTAGTTGTTACTCACAGCTGCTTTGGATCACATACACGCTGAGTGACTTTGGTGAGGAGTGTACCCATGTTCATCTCATGTGTGATAGCACGAGTGCCATCAGTGTTGCCAAAAACCCCGTGCTACACTCTAGAATCAAACATATAGAGGTGAGGTACCACTTCCTGAGAGACAATGTTGAGAAGGGAAACATAGACCTCATCCATGTGCCAACCGAAAAGCAGCTCACCGATATCCTAACCAAGCCTTTGGACCAAGCTACATTTGCTCGTTTGCGAGGGGAGCTTGGAGTGATTTTTCCTTTTTGAGCTTTGGTTGGGAGTCTAATGTACATACTCATGTTGCATTTTCATTTTCTGTATCATATCATGCTTGCATCTTTGTATCATAAACTGCATTTGCTTTAGAGATGTGCTTCTCCTATATACTTTGATCACCATGATATGTTGGATATGAGATTATGACTTTGCTAGTGATGCTCATATGATGTATAGCGATGCTCTTGGTAGCTTTGGGATGTATATGCTTGTGGATGGCTTACTTTTGTAAAAAATGCTATATGATCCTCTCTTATGAGTTGAATGTCTTTCATGTTAAATTTATGCACTTATGGGTATACCTTGCTTAATTTGTGCTTGGAATCATGTTCTTTTCATTTGGGGTCAAAGACCCATTTATCATCATGAATGTTTAGCCTACATGCTACCTTGTGGAGAAGCCTAAGCTTCTTTTTGCCGCAAAGGCACTTCATGTACCATGCTTAATTTGTAAATCTTGAAATTGGTATATGAAATGCTTGTGCTTGAAAAATATGCTTCCATGTCAAATTTGCTTTAAATTCCTTATCTTGGGTGCTAAACCGTTGCATGATGTTCACCGTTGAGAAGTCTCACATTTAGAAGTAGACACATCGCTCGGTGGCTTTGACATGACATGAGATAGCTTGTAGGTGTTTGTGATGATCTTGTGATGAGAATTTGTGACCTTGCATGAAGTTTGTGAGTTACATGTTGTTTGTGCTCATTTTGATCATGTTTAGGTCCTATGCTCATGAGAGGGAAATTTTTTTGTGAAAAATGCTTCTTTTTGACGATCATGGCTATGTCACATGTTTATATGTCCCTATCTATCTTGTTGGCGATACTAATTTTCTGGCTATCTTGCTTGTCTATGTCTCTAGCATGTTGTAGTGCTCTTTGTCTATTTGAGAAGCACATGCTTGCATTTGTAGACTTGATTCATGCATTACCAACAAGGGGGAGAGATAGTACCCAATTCTTGCTTTGGGGAGAAAGTTCATGCATCCAGGGGGAGTTTTGCTTCAAGGGGAGAAAAATTGGGAGAAATGCATTTGTTCAGGGGGAGCTTGCATTCATGTGCTTTGGAGCTCTTTGTCGCCTGATTTTTGTTGTGCTCTTTTTGCCGATGGTGTCGAGCCCTTTTGCCTCACCTTGAGGAGTCGGCAATTTTGGAGCATTTTATCTCGGTTGTGTTGAGCCGTTGGCCTTGTCTTAGGGGACCGAGATTTTTCTCTCTCAAGTGATCTTGTTTTGGCTTTTCTTTGGCTTTTGATCACTTGTTTGAGTTTTTCATTCGTTTCTTTTCTTTTTCTCTTTTCTCTGAATTGGTTACTATGTGTGTGTTGTCAATGCACTCATCAAGGGGGAAATTGAGGACAGGAGCATCCGAGGACCGGTGGATGGTCGCTCCCTGGTGTGATGAGTGATTGACAACGTGGTGTGGACTGACTCTTGGCCGAGTATTGCAGGTGCAGGTTGCGGCTTGATTTGCGTTGGTGCAGGTGAAGAGCGGGCGCGAAAGGTCTTAGCCTTGCGGGGCCTCCGAGGAGTGGAGAGACAAGTAGGCTCGGCTCGATGGACCAGGTGGCCGAACGGGATCAAGTGCGGGTCGCATGGTGGCAAGAAAAGCAAGACGAAGTCGTAGACAGGAGCCGGTGCAGGGTAGCGGCTCACGACTGGAGTCTGCACGCGGGGTTTGCGGTGGTTCACCACAAAATCGTCAGGTTACTTGGTTGAACCACAAAATCAAGACCGGAGGCTTGGCGGGCGGAGACGGGATCCGGGCGCGCCGAGAGACTTCGAAGCGGAGGACACGCGTCGGGATCGCAAGGCTTGCGTCCAGGCTAAGCGAGGTGCAGTCGCCGGGCATCCGTCCGACGGTGCTCCGACAAGAATTCCCAAAGTGCCCTTCGGGGACGTGTATCCTAGTATTATGTAATAGGGGTAGTTTCGTCTTTCGGTTTCCTCCATATAAACTTAGAGGAATGAGGATGGCAGCCATCTCTTGAAACCCTAGCTCATTTGCTTTTGCTATTTTTCCCTTCCTATTTTTTCCTTAGGTTTTCCATAGGACTAGCTTGAGAGCTTCATGGTGAGATCTTGAGAGAGGGATGGATGTTGAGGAGGCAAGCTAGACCTTTTATGAATCTTTCATGGTGTGTATAGAAGGTTTGGCGTGATTCCTCAAGCGTTCTTGTTGCTCCTCCTGTTTCTCTTTTTCGGTGATTTTCGGAGCCTTTTCTTGGACTTTTTGTTTGTCGCTCAATTCGTCTATTTGAGGGCGTTTCTCTCCGAATTTCGTTGAGGGAATCATGGGTGAGTGCCTTGCGCCTCTTTGTGGATGATCTTGACCCCTCAAACACCGAATTTGGCCTTCGATTCGTTGATTTTCGGATGAACCCTAGTTCATAGTGTTCTTGGCAAGGATTCGCGATTGCGGGAGTTGTAGGGAGTTAGAGGCCGAAATTTTTGCGGCATATCCTCCCCTTGGGGTGTCCATCATCTCCCCAAAATTTCGTCTCAAGACTCCAAGTGGTTTGGGAGATCCGTTGATCGAAAGTTTGGGGCGAATTCGCGGGCTGTTTTCTGGGCTGTCCCGGGTGACCCGGACACTTGTGGGTGTACGTGATCTCGATCATGGAAGCATGAAAAGATTCTAACAAGGGTCACAACAATTTGGCAAAACTCAATGGGTCACAAGCAATCATATGTAGAAGGTTTGAACTTTGATATCGACATATGGCTTTGGTAGGTGATACGATCATTGAGGAACTTGTCTTGTTTTATTTTCAAAAGAAGTCATCCAAGATTTTCACCATACTATGAGATAGAGCAAGATTAACATTGTCGCACCATATCATACTAGTCAACACCCTAGATTCGGTCATAAGAATTTGCTTCCCACAAAGTTTTATTTCAGGCTCTTGTCTCAAAATATACCAACAAATTCAAAAAGACATAGAGCACAAGGATGCACACTAGGTTCTTGCAAAGTTTTAACATAGCAACCATTCATCAATTCCAAAGTGAGGTTACATAAACAAGATTTCAAGCACATGGTTGAAGCAAATATTTTTGTTGTTTTTCTTTTATTAAAAAGAGATAAACAAGATGTTGAAAATTGGTTTGGATGGACATACCTTCCTTGATTGAAAATGGGGTCTCCCCCAAGCTAAAATTTGGCTACCTGGTTGGCGTGTCTTCATTTTGGTGATGAGTTGAGCACCTGGAAGCATTGTAGTGGTTGACTTGATGGATTTGTGGAAAATCATAGGTACGGTCGTATCACTTGGTTCGGCCGGCCCTACTATATTTTCCCCAGGCACTCGTGTCCCCTCCTGTAAACATCCTGCACAAAAATTTTGTCGAGGGGGGGGGTACGGCCTTACCTCTAGGTTCGGCTGTATCACCAAAAATCTCCAAAACTGCTTTTGTATGCCTTGTTTACTTACTAATGCATTGGTGAAAACAAATTTGAAAACTAAATATGCTTGATGCATGAAAGAAAATGTTGAAAGGGAAATATGAGATAAATACCGATTTACCTCTCGGTGAGGGCTCGTACTTTAGAGTCCGTGAGCGGGACTCCTCTGTTTGCTCAATTGATCTCGGATTCGTCCGGTCCTGGAGTGGAAGACTCAGACGATGCTTTCTTCACACGCCACACCTTCTTTGTTTTCTTCGGTGGTGCTGAAGTTGGTGAGGCTTTGGCGGGGGTGTTCTTGGTTTCCGTCTTCTTTTCCCCCTTAGCCTCGTTGATTGCTTTCGCCTTCTTGGGTTGGTGGTGCCCCTTGAATGCTTTCACCTTGGGCTTGGTTGGGGCTACCTCATCTTCCTTGTGTTGGGGCCGTGGCTTCCTCCACCCCCTAACTTCCTCATCTTGCACTACATAACATTGCTCTTCTTTCGCTTGGAATTTGAATGTCATGTTCCTTCGCCCTATGCGGAATTGGATCTTTTCGGCTCCGACATCAATCCTTGCGTTGACATCTCTTAGGAATGGTCGCCCGAGAATAAGCGGCATTTCTTCTTGTGTGTCAAGGACCACGAAATCCGCAAAGACATATGAGCCTCTGACATTCACCAAGAGATTTTCTACTATGCCCTCTGGATATTTGATCGATGAGTCGGCAAGTTGGACTGTCATCGTCGTCGGAGAGATAGCCGGATATCCTAACTCCTCAAACATGGCCTTGGGCATGAGGTAGACACTCGCTCCAAGGTCACAAAGAGCATTCTTGATCTTTTGGTAGTAGATCGTGCATGTGATGCCCGGATATCCATTGTCTTTCTTGTGCAAGACTGCTGATTCGTCCCATGGGTCTTGGATTTGATGTATGAGCTTCCCTACATGGTTAGGTGCATACATCCTCCTAGATGGCTTACCCCATCTGGTGGATATAGCACTAACATTCTCTCGGGTAGGCTCGGGTTGCCCCGGGATTCCACCCGACTCGGAAGATGGTAAAGAAGCAGCAAGCTGAGCAAGTTGAGTTTCTATCATTTTATTAAAGCTTAGCTGATTCTTCATGGCAGTGGTGAAGGATTCTATGGTGGAATTTAAATTTTCAAGAACTTTCTCATTGGCGGCTAGCTTCTTGTTTAGATTTTCATTAATTCTAGCTTGGCCAAAGACAAGATCTTTAATGGAGGGCTGATTATTGAAATTGTTAGAATAGTTACCTCCATTTTGATTGTTGAACAGGAAATTGGGCCTCGAGTTCCACCCTTGATTGTTGTAGTTGTTGTTGCAGAACCCGTTGTTGTTGCCATTGTTGATGAAGTTGGCTTCTTCCCTTGTCTCGGGACAATCATTACCCGAATGACCCACATTACCGCAAACCTCGCACGTCATGCAAGCGTCCATGATCTTGGCGGTTTCCATGTTGCTCGATGCCTCCAATTTCTTCATGAGGAGGTCCATCTTGGCGGCGATCATGTCCATTCCATCGACTTGGTGTACACCGCGGGTACGGGATTGGAGATGGTCTCCATCCCAACCTTGATTTGCCACCATCTTCTCGATCAATTCCTTAGCGGCTGGTACTTGTAGCGAGAAGAAGGCTCCTCCAGCGGCTGCATCTAGATGCTCACGGGAAGTACGCTTGAGCCCGTGATAGAAGGTTTGAATTAAGAACCACCCGTGCATGCCATGATGCGGGCACGCGGTGATGTACTCCTGGAAGCGTTCCCATGCTTCCAGGATACTCTTATCATTCTGCTGCTGGAAACCCGAAATTCTTGCGCGGAGGGCATTGGTTTTGCCCACCGGGAAGAACTTTGCGAGAAATGCCTTTGAGCACTTATTCCATGTGTTGATGGCATCTCGCTCCGCATAAAACCATTGCTTCGCCTTCCCGAGCAATGAGAATGGGAATAGGCGAAGACGGATTGCATCATCCGTCACTCCACGGATAGTGAAAGTCCTACACATCTCCAGAAAATGCTGGAGATGTGCATTGGCATCTTCATTAGGCTTGCCGCAGAACGGATTTGCTTGCACCATGTTGATCAATGCCGGCTTGAGTTCAAAGTTTCCGTATCCCACCGTTGTGTTCGGTCCGGTAGGGACATTGGTGTTGGAGGGGGCGGAAAACTCGCGGATCATCCTCTCGGCCATCGGTGCTGACGAGGTGCTGTCTACGGGATCGACAGTGTTCGTCTCTTGATTCGAGAGAAACTTCTGAGGAATGAGGACGCGAGGTCGCACTCTCCTCACAAGTGACTCCGGATTGTCGTTAAAGTTGGACGGTAGGTCGAAACCGGTCATGCACTACTCTGCGTACACGAGAGTAGAGCAAGGGTAAACCCGCTTAAATAGCGGTTCACCGAACCTTGATAATTCTACCACTATATTTAAACGATATCTTATGCCTATTGCCTCCCTGGCAATGGCGCCAGAAATGCTTGTTGGCGTTTCTTAGCCTCCCTACTAAGGTTGCACTTACGGTGACGGCGCCAGGAATGCTTGGGGCACTCGCAAGCGTCGCTACCGGGTTTACACCTCTAGTAACGGGGCTAGGGAACGTCTTTGGTAAACCACACGATCACAGAAAGGTCCGCAAGTGCACGGATTACCGTTGTAGCACTTCACCCGGTGGTATTCGGGTTATCGTATTTATATTTTCCCAAGGGAGGCACTACGGCAAAGATAATCGAATAAACGGTGGAGAAAGACAAGACTTGGTAAAGAGCTATTGCAGGGGTAACGAATAAAGATATTCGGGGATAACTTGACACACACAAGGAGATCTTGATAAAGGACTAGAGAAGATCTAGCGAGCTGGGTGGATGTTGACGCTTACTAGCGTCGCACCAGGTTTATATCCCTAGCAACGGCGCCAGAAAGCTTGTTGGCACTTGCTAGCATCGCTACTAAAAATGCAACGACGCCAGAAGGCCTGTTGGTATAAATAACGATCACAGAAAAGTCCGCAAGCGTACGGATACCGGTGTAGCTTTCACCCAAGAGTATTCCAGGGTATCGAATCCACAGGGAACGTGTGTGCACTAGTGAAGAATCAAGATCGGCCTTGGACGAGAGAAGATATGGTAATAGTGTAGGAGAGGTAGAGAGGGTTTCGAAGGATTCCGGATACTAAAGATAAGATCAGCGTTACTACAGTGCTTGCTTCGGGACGCTCAACCGTCCTAACCCGGAAAGGGAAGAGAAGGCGGCTAGGCAAGCCAAGCAGGGGTCCTATTGCGCTCTAGTGGATCTCACGTGGTGGACTACGTAGGCCGTCAGGGCTGTCACCACCTGGGGCTACCACAACAATCCGTGCCACTAGGTGTACTCCAAGGTAATCGCAAGACTAGACACCACGTCTACTCTAGTGACCACTATTCTAGCTTTGCAATTACTAGAACACTAATCAAAGCAAGGAGCCCACAAGCATAAATAATAAAGTTGAACTTAATTAATTAAATAAATCTAGAATGCCTAAGAGTTACCCGGATGTTACTCGAAGTGGAGCCGCATCCGCCGAGGTACAAGAGGAAGGGAGGAAGCCGACAACTCCGGCTTCTCCCGGACTCGCACCTCAACTCTCTCCTAATTCTAACACTAATTTTGGTAGAGCTTCGCCTTGATCTTTGCTTCTCTTCTTCGTCTGTCTTCAATGAAGTGTTGGGGTCTATTTATAGCTCCCCTGGGTCGGTGGCTGCAGGAGGGGGTACTTGTAGGCAAGAGGGAGCTGCAGTGACGAGCAAGGAGGTGCGGCCGTATCTCCAGGTGCGGCCGGCCCTATGATTTGCCGCCTTTGATCGTGCACGGCCCTGATCAATGCTCCTGGGTCGGTTCCCAAGTCGGTGGAGCGAAATCCTGGGGTTTGATAGGTGCGGCCATACCTAGAGGTGCGGCCGGTCCTACCCAATTGCCGTGTGATGCACCGACGGTGTTGAGGGACGTCCAGGATCACTCCTTGATGGCGGTTGTGGCGGTTAAGTGTGGGTCCATCGATCCAAGTGCTTCCAACCATAGCCTTCTGATCAAACCGACCATTCATCGGTGTATCTCATCCCTCCAAGGTGTGTTTGTGGGATTGTTGGTGCCGTGGACCCGAGAGGAGGATTTTGGGTAGTGAGGCCGGACCTAGTAGGTGCGGCCGGACCTTGTTGGTGCGGCCGGACCAACTTTTGATGTGTCTGGCCCATGGACTTGGTCCCCTTGGATATTATGCTAAGTGTAGAGGTATTTGGCATAGTTTGGTGTTGATCGGAGGAGGTTGATAGGTCCGGCCGAACCTACTTGGTTCGGCTGCACCTACCCCCCGACATGTCTCGTGTCCAATCTTCCGTGAGGCATAATTTCTGCATCCAGACTCCGAATTGGGTGAACCAAAACTCCATTTCGATCATCTCGACGAGCCCGTCGCAATGGTGTAGTCCAAATTGGCATTTGATGTTATTTGTGATAATGCCATATTTTATTCCATATTTGCTCATTTACACCTGCGACCAAATATACACCAAAGCTTGTGGAATTTGTTAGAATATAACCCTACAGCTATGGTGCACACTTTCATGGAGTGATTTTTATCCGAAGTTGACGGTCGAAAATAGGGACTTAACGACCGTCAAGAAGCTCCCCCACACTTAGCCCTTTGCTCGTCCTCGAGTAAAGGTTAAGGACTAGGGTGGAAAACATGAATCCAAAATGATATGATGCAAGCATGTAAGATATTCCAAGACATACCTGTACTTGTGACTCTTTGGGGGTGTCTACCATGTCATCTTGGATGGTTGAAGAATGGAACGGCTGGATTTGAATCACCTCAACTCCTTCTGTAAAGTAACTTGGGTTTTTGATAAAAAAATTTTCAAAACTTAGCCTTACTTGACTCCTCAAATGATGCTCTCGGATCGCTCAGTGTGTATGATTCCTCACCAAGGCATTAAACTTGCCTTTCTTCAACCTACTTCTAATGATGGCTATATGTGGAACTCAAGGTAGGGTTGAAGATATAAGGCATACTTGTATCACATAATATTGCAAAGTCAAAAACCGGATCCAAGAAGAAAACTCGTCATATAATCTGATCAAGATGTGCAAGTGTGTGGAAAGGGGATGATATGGGAATATGTAACTCCTTCTTGTATGATCTCTCTCCCTTTGAACTTTATTTTGAGAACATGGCTATTTTTTTTTCTTTTTTTTCTTTGTTTTTTCATCATGCTTGAGAAGAGTTTCTCTTTAGCATGTGTCTTTATCTCTCTGTTTTTTTCCATTTTTTTTAGCCCATGTCTCTTTTGAAGGAAAATCTAGGGAGAGAGAATCATAAATTGAATGGAGTATTTATTTTGTGGATGGATGGATGTTGCTAACTTCCGGTATAGAAGTTTAGCATATGAAGGTGGAGTGTACGTGATCTTGATCATGAAAGCATGAAAAGCTTCTAGCAAGGGTCACAACAATTTGACAAAGCTCAATGTAATAACAAGCAGCATATGTATGAGGTTTTCTAATGTAAACAACATATGGCTTTGGTAGGAATATATCATCACTGAGGAGCTTGCAAGGCTAATATATGTTTTTTTTTCAAATAAAACATCCCAAGCACTTTGTCAGAGAAAGTAAGGTTCATCGCATCGTACCATATCTCATCGATCAACCATTTAGATGAACATGTTTTCCTAATGATATTTGTTCACAAGCAACAGATATGTGTGCTAGGAATAAAGAACATGCAAGCCAATCAATTGAAAACATGTATAGCAATGGAGCATCAAGATTCATTGAGTTTAATTTAATGATTATCTCATGAAAGGAATTATAACTCATGAATCATGGAATTGAGGGGGATAGAATTGTTCAAACCATGTTGTTCCTTTGAATGTCGGGAGAAGTTGACTCTCGGTACCTCCCCCACACTATCTTTTGATGCGTCTTTTCCTAACTCCCCCACACTTGAAGTTTGCATTGCTACGCAACAAAACTCAAGTATGTGGAGATCAAGCTTCCTTTTGTAAATGTCCTCTCACCAAAAACTTATAAAGGTGGAGTAGTGATGTAGCTCGCATGTTCTTAGGCATCACCTGTCCATCATTCTTTTCAATCTCCACCTGAAAGGTTAGCGACCAAAAATACCCGAAGGACAACTTCATCCTAAAAACATGCTCTTGCTTTTTATTTGAAAAAGGGAAATAAAACAAACCTATGCTAATCCAGGCTATCTCCTGGTAGTGCTTTGTTTACGGTCATAAGCTCGACCCTGGGAACTTCTTCTTGCAGCTATAGTTGGTGATGCCATTCCCGCCTCACCACCAATCGTTAATGTGTTAGTGAAGCTTTGGCTTCAAGGTTAGTGCAACAGTGCATACACGAAATCTGTAATGCTTATGGTAACATATGCATCTACAACCGTTCTTCTAAACTTTTTATAGGAGAGGACCATAAGGCGGTTGGAGCCCTGATGTGTGCTCTGTGCACTGAGCGTGGCAGACTCTGGAGAGACATGATGCAAGCATGGGTCCTGAGGTAAATCAAGAGTAAAGCTACCATGCTTGTCAATGAGATCCTTTCCTTCGGACCCCAGAGTCAGCGCCTTATAGATTTCCATGGCCCAAGAATTCTCCATCTCAAGAGATGCATCATGTATGCACAATGTTGCTTCTCAACCACAGTCAGAAACAACATGATACGAGCCAGTGGGAAGAGGCTCAAACTCGATCAAAGGTGATGATGATCGTTCGTCTTCACAAAGGTGAAGCGGGTCTTCCGAGTCATACTCCTGAGAAGTAGAAAATTCTACAAGCTCAGCGAGAACGGGCTCGGACGACGCGAACGGAGATACATGCATCATCTCCTCGAGCGGGTTTTGCTTGGGAAGCGGCGTCACCATAGAATTTTCTGAGAACAAGGGAGTGGTGGCCGTAACGGTTTCCCTAAGCTTTTTATCTAGGCTTCCTCGAGATGCATCGAGAAGTTTTTCTATATGGGAGCCTAGGAGGAGATCAAGATCGAGGACATCAAAGACGTGGAAGTCTAGATTCACCTTGATCTTGTCTACTAGGAGCGGCACAGCACATGCAACCCCCCGACACTCAAGAATGTGTCCGGAAGGACAACTCTTGAGGAGCTTGTCGGATGGTCTTAGCGTCACGTTGCCCAATAAAGTGTACGTTAAGTGCCATGGCATTATGTTAACCTCCATGACGGGGTTAAGATGGGCTTCTATGGTAATCCCTTTTATGGAACAAGGAAGGATCGTAGAAGGTGAACAAATCCAAAGTGCTTCGGAAAAGTGTTCCACTCCTGTCGACCACTTCTTTTCTATGGCATCCATGATAGATATTTCAGTTGGAGGATCAGGAGGCAAAGGAGGGACCGTAGGCCTAGGGGAAGATTCTGTCAAAAGATTTCTAGCTGGCTGGATTTGGACAGAAGAGAGCTCCTTCCCTTGTTCGGCATCCAAGTGATTCAAGGTGTCTTCGGGATTCTCAGTGGGATCATCCTCGAATCGGTCATGGAACTTTGCTATTGCATTCCGTGCACAAGCTAAGGAAACAGTTTGTGTGGATTCGTCTAGTTGCACGGATAGGCTACCATTAGCCATTTCTTGGAAAAGTCTCTCGGTAGGCCGACCTATAAGAATAGGTATATCCGGATTATCGTAGACATGAAAGTCTAGAAAGATCTCGGCCTCATTGGCAACTACCGGGACTGTTCTGACAACACCGCAACATTCCAACATGGTCCCATAAGGATCTTGAAAAATCTTTCGGGACGAACATAGGGTCATGTTGGGATAGAGCTGTTGGGCAAGAGATTTTGAGATGATATTTATCCCAACAGTGGGGTTGTACTGGACATCCATCATGACGCCTTGTATTTGATAAGAAAGAAGAGTGGACGGCATGATGAGTCTAACTACCTCGGGCGATGTCTCGGCTTCTCTCAACCATTCCACACTCATAGCCGCTGACAAGCATTTACGGTCTTCTTTGAGAATGGGCTTATCGGGCTGGCTAGCATTTTGTTGAAACGGAGAGTTGCACACTCGAGGTTTTGGTTGGATCGGAAAATTCGAGGCATTTCTAAAGTCTGAGAAAAGATCATCCTCGATTTCGCCGATAAAGTCCATTGGATGAGTTTCTTCATCTTCTAGACTATGGAGGTTTTCTACGGGAGGCTCTACTTTTATTGGCTCAGAGAGAGGAGCGGTCACGGGTGTAGGCTGGATAGGTAAAACCTCATTTTCCGGCTCAAGGATTTCATCAACCTCTTCTTCGGGAAATTCATCAAAAATACCAGTGTAGGGGGTATTCTCAAGGATTTTGTTGAGAACGTTCCTCCCTTCACTAGGTGTCAAATGAGCGAAAGAACCTCTCGAAGAAATATCGAGAAACTGGGCGGACTCCTTGCTAAGGCCTCGACGAAAATGCTGTAAAAGCATTGGTTCGGAGAGTTCGAGGTTGGGACCGGACATGTTTAGGTCCAGAAATCGTGCCCAGGCTGCTCATAAGGTTTCTTTTTCCTTTTGCCTAAAGCCTAAGACTTCCATACGGAGGTCGACCAATCGGGATTCCGGGAAGAAAGCTAGCCAAAATTTGTCTCGCAAAACTTTCCAATCTCCCTTAACACCCCTAACGGTTTGAGCGTACCATTTCTTGGCAATCCCCGTCAAAGAGAACGGGAAAAGCTTCCATCTTAGTGTTTCGTGTGACATGCCACAAATGACAAGGCACGAACACACTTCCTCAAAACTGCGAAGGTGGGTGTACGGATTTTCCTCTTCTGCTCCAGAAAAAGATTGCTCTCGTACCATAGCTATGAGGGCGGGACGAAGTTCATAGCTAGGTGAATGGATGGGTAATGATGAGGGTGGAGGCTCCAGATCTTTGCCCGTTGGAGCCGAAAACTGATTGATAGGCTTGGAATCCATATGGGGATATGTGATGGTATGGATGGGGATACACGGACGACTCGGTTCGACACTAGTATGGCAACCGTTCCCCGGCAACGGCGCCAGAAAGCATGTTGACGCTTACTAGCGTCGCACCAGGTTTATATCCTCGGCAACGGCGCCAGAAAGCTTGTTGGCACTTGCTAGCGTCGCTACTAAAAATGCAACGACACCAGAAGGCCTGTTGGTATAAATAACGATCACAGAAAAGTCCACAAGCGTACGGATACCGGTGTAGCTTTCACCCAAGAGTATTCCAGGGTATCGAATCCACAGGGAACGTGTGTGCACTAGTGAAGAATCAAGATCGGCCTTGGACGAGAGAAGATATGGTAATAGTGTAGGAGAGGTAGAGAGGGTTTCGAAGGATTCCGGATACTAAAGATAAGATCAGCGTTACTACAGTGCTTGCTTCGGGACGCTCAACCGTCCTAACCCGGAAAGGGATGAGAAGAGGGCTAGGCAAGCCAAGCAGGGGTCCTACTGCACTCTAGTGGATCTCACGTGGTGGACTACGTAGGCTATCAGGGCTGTCACCACCTGGGGCTACCACAACAATCCGTGCCACTAGGTGTACTCCGAGGTAATCGCAAGACTAGACACCACGTCTACTCTAGTGACCACTATTCTAGCTTTGCAATTACTAGAACACTAATCAAAGCAAGGAGCCCACAAGCATAAATAAGAAAGTTGAACTTAATTAATTAAATAAATCCAGAATCCCTAAGAGTTACCCGGATGTTACTCGAAGTGGAGCCGCATCCACCGAGGTACAAGAGGAAGGGAGGAAGCCGACAACTCCGGCTTCTCCCGGACTCGCACCTCAACTCTCTCCTAATTCTAACACTAATTTTGGTAGAGCTTCGCCTTGATCTTTGCTTCTCTTCTTCGTCTGTCTTCAATGAAGTGCCGGGGTCTATTTATAGCTCCCCTGGGTCGGTGGCTGCAGGAGGGGGTACTTGTAGGCAAGAGGGAGCTGCAGTGACGAGCAAGGAGGTGCAGCCGTATCTCCAGGTGCGGCCGGCCCTATGATTTGCCGCCTTTGATCGTGCACGGCCCTGATCAACGCTCCTGGGTCGGTTCCCAAGTCGGTGGAGCGAAATCCTAGGGTTTGATAGGTGCGGCTGTACCTAGAGGTGCGGCCGGTCCTACCTAATTGCCGTGTGATGCACCGACGGTGTTGAGGGACGTCCAGGATCACTCCTTGATGGCGGTTGTGGCGGTTAAGTGTGGGTCCATCGATCCAAGTGCTTCCAACCATAGCCTTTTGATCAAACCGACCATTCACCGGTGTATCTCATCCCTCCAAGGTGTGTTTGTGGGATTGTTGGTGCCGTGGACCCGAGAGGAGGATTTTGGGTGGTACGGCCGGACCTAGTAGGTGCGGCCGGACCTAGGAGGTGCGGCTGGACCAACTTTTGTTGTGTCTGGCCCATGGACTTGGTTCCCTTGGATATTATGCTAAGTGTAGAGGCATTTGGCATAGTTTGGGGTTAATCGGAGGAGGTTGATAGGTCCGGCCGAACCTACTTGGTTCGGTCGCACCAACCCCCCGACATGTCTCGTGTCCAATCTTTCGTGAGGCATAATTTCTGCATCCGGACTCCGAATTGGGTGAACCAAAACTCCATTTCGATCATCTCGACGAGCCCGTTGCAATGGTGTAGTCCAAATTGACATTTGATGTTGTTTGTGATAATGCCATATTTTATTCCATATTTGCTCATTTACACCTGCGACCAAATATACACCAAAGCTTGTGGAATTTGTTAGAATACAACCCTACAGCTATGGTGCACACTTTCATGGAGTGATTTTTATCCGAAGTTGACGGTCGAAAATAGGGACTTAATGACCGTCAACAGAGGACAACGAGACGAGAAAGGATCCTAACACAATCTATCTATTCTTGTCAACTCTCGGCAAAGGACTAAGGCAAAGGATAACCAAGGCAAGCTAAACTCGACAAGCTCTTCTAGTGTTGCAGGGGCATGCAAAGCCGCGCTCTCAGACTGGGATGAGAAGGGAGAACGACGACGCGCTGAATCCTACCGGCCCGAACTAACGTGGTGGACTACAAAGCCCGTCCGGAGCTGTCACCTCCTTAGGGTACCACAACTATTCCGTTGAACGGGAGACCAATCTAAGACTAAGGTAAGCTCTGAGCACCACGCTCACAACGAACCAAAGAACCTTTCCCCGGGTACCACGAAGGAAGGTCTCTCTCTCCCGTGAACCACCGGAGATCAAGCGAAGAACGACCACAACACTATAGGGTTCAAGGGAGCTATGCTAACCAAGACTAAACTAACTTTAGTCTAAACCAAGAATAAAGCTTCTAGAGCAAAGTAAAAGCTGAATGTAATTGACTCGAAAAGTAAGATAGAAAGATAACTTGAATTGTACTTGAGTCTAGACAAAGAAAGGATACAAGAGTAGTACCGGAACTCTGAAGAAGACTCCTCCGGAACCCCAAGACTATCTCGACTCGACTCTAACTCCCAAGCTACACTAATCCTACTCTAAGTGAACAAAAGAGGGAAATGGAAATGCTCCTGCGTTGTGTGTCCAATCCAGCGAGTAGGGCCGGCCGCACCTAGCAGGGCCGGCCGCACCTGCAGGGCCGGCCGCACCTACCAGGCCGGCCGCACCTGCAGGGCCGGCCGGACCAGGTGGTTCGGCCGTGCCTTGCTGATGTGGCACGTTGGTTCCAATTTCTCCCAAAATGTGTACCTACCTATGAAATTCACAACACAACTCGTGGAACTTTATTAGTACTAAAAATGTGCATGAAACTTGCCATATACCCCTCTCGAACCCGAGGTTTTGACGGTCGAATCTTTGTTGTAAGGACCGTTAACAAACTCCCCCAAGCTAAACGTTTGCTCGTCCTCGAGCAAAGTCTAGACTCGGCCTCGACGGATCAGGAGTCGCGTGATGTTATCGCTCGGCAAGTACCTGTGCACAAACTCCATGCTCTTCTTGCTAATTTGAAAAGGTTGGTACGAGAGAAGCTTAGCCTTACTTTACCTGTGGGGCTTGTAGCTTTCCACCTTGCCTTTGAAGGTTGAAGAGTAGAATGGTTTTTGACTTTGCATCTCTCACTCTTCTTCTTTTCTGGATCCTATCTCGGAGTTTTTGAAAATTTTGCAAAGAAAGACAAGGTTCCTCGGATGGTTCCCTCGATCGCTCAAGTGGTATTTGTTACCTCACCAAAGGCTTTAAGCGAGCCTCAACTTCCTACTCTATGGCTTGTATGTGGAGCTTTGGGTAGGATAAGCATGAGACTCACTTGTGCCACATGATGTTGTTGAGCCAAAGACCGGATCCAAGAAGAAACTAGTCATGCAACTTGATCGAGATGTGCAAGTGTGTGGAATATTTTTGTTTGTTTTTCTAAGTACTCCTTGCTTTGAGATTCTCCTCTTGCTTTTATTTTGGAGGGGGTCATGCTTTCTTCTCTTTTTTTTCTATGCTCTTTGATTGGAGCACATGCTTCTTGAGCATATACTTTTCTTTTTTTTCTTTTGATGACCCCTCTCTCCTTTTGCAAGAATACAATAAGATAAATCTCTTTGGAACTTTGGAGTACTTATTTTTGGTGGATGGATGGCATGTTTTGCGTAACTCCTAGTGTAGGAGTTAGCTTGTATATGTGGGTGTACGTGATCTCGATCATTGAAGCATGAAAAGATTCTAACAAGGGTCACAACAATTTCGCAAAACTCAATGGGTCACAAGCAAGCATATGTAGAAGGTTTGAACTTTGATATCGACATATGGCTTTGGTAGGTGATACGACCATTGAGGAACTTGTCTTGTTTTATTTTCAAAAGAAGTCATCGAGATTTTCACCAAACTATGAGATAGAGCAAGATTAACATTGTCGCACCATATCATACTAGTCAACACCCTAGATTCGGTCATAAGCATTTGCTTCCCACAAAGTTTTATTTCAGGCTCTTGTCTCAAAATATACCAACAAATTCAAAAAGACATAGAGCACAAGGATGCACACTAGGTTCTTGCAAAGTTTTAACATAGCAACCATTCATCATTTCCAAAGTGAGGGTACATAAACAAGATTTCAAGCACATGGTTGAAGCAAATATTTTTGTTGTTTTTCTTTTATTAAAAAGAGATAAACAAGATGTTGTAAATTGGTTTGGATGGACATACCTTCCTTGATTGAAAATGGGGTCTCCCCCAAGCTAAAATTTGGCTACCTGGTTGGCGTGTCTTCATTTTGGTGATGAGTTGAGCACCTGGAAGCATTGTAGTGGTTGACTTGATGGATTTGTGGAAAATCATAGGTACGGCCGTATCACTTGGTTCGGCCGGCCCTACTATATTTTCCCCAGGCACTCGTGTCCCCTCCTGTAAACATCCTGCACAAAAATTTTGTCGAGGGGGGGTACGGCCGTACCTCTAGGTTCGGCCGTATCACCAAAAATCTCCAAAACTGCTTTTCTATGCCTTGTTTACTTACTAATGCATTGGTGAAAACAAATTTGAAAACTAAATATGCTTGATGCATGAAAGAAAATGTTGAAAGGGAAATATGAGATAAATACTGGTTTACCTCTCGGTGAGGGCTCGTAGTTTAGAGACCGTGAGCGGGACTCCTCCGTTTGATCAATTGATCTTGGATTCGTCCGGTCTCGGAGTGGAAGACTCGGATGATGCTTTCTTCACACGCCACACCTTATTTGTTTTCTTCGGTGGCGCTGAAGTTGCTGAGGCTTTGGCGGGGGTGTTCTTGGTTTCCGTCTTCTTTTCCCCCTTAGCCTCGTTGATTGCTTTCGCCTTCTTGGGTTGGTGATGCCCCTTGAATGCTTTCACCTTGGGCTTGGTTGGGGCTACCTCATCTTCCTTGTGTTGGGGCCGTGGCTTACTCCACCCCCTAACTTCCTCATCTTGCACTAGATAACATTGCACTTCTTTCGCTTGGAATTTGAATGTCATGTTCCTTCGCCCTATGCGGAATTGGATCTTTCCGGCTCCGACATCAATCCTTGCGTTGACATCTCTTAGGAATGGTCACCCAAGAATAAGCGGCATTTCTTCTTGTGTGTCGAGGACCACGAAATCCGCAAAGACATATGAGCCTCTGACATTCACCAAGAGATTTTCTACTATGCCCTCTGGATATTTGATCGATGAGTCGGCAAGTTGGATTGTCATCGTCGTCGGAGAGATAGCCAGATATCCTAACTCCTCAAACATGGCCTTGGGCATGAGGTTGACACTCGCTCCAAGGTCACAAAGAGCATTCTTGATCTTTTGGTAGTAGATCGTGCATGTGATGCCCGGATATCCATTGTCTTTCTTGTGCAAGACTGCTGATTCATCCCATGGGTCTTGGATTTGATGTATGAGCTTCCCTACATGGTTAGGTGCATACATCCTCCTAGATGGCTTACCCCATCTAGTGGATATAGCACTAACATTCTCTCGGGTAGGCTCGGATTGCCCCGGGATTCCACCTGACTCGGAAGATGGTAAAGAAGCAGCAAGCTGAGCAAGTTGAGTTTCTATCATTTTATTAAAGCTTAGATGATTCTTCATGGCAGTGGTGAAGGATTCTATGGTGGAATTTAAATTTTCAAGAACTTTCTCATTGGTGGCTAGCTTCTTGTTTAGATTTTCATTAATTCTAGCTTGGCCAAAGACAAGATCTTTAATGGAGGGCTGATTATTAAAATTGTTAGAATAGTTACCTCCATTTTGATTGTTGAACGGGAAGTTGGGCCTCGAGTTCCACCCTTGATTGTTGTAGTTGTTGTTGCAGAACCCGTTGTTGTTGCCATTGTTGATGAAGTTGGCTTCTTCCCTTGTCTCGGGACAATCATTACCCGAATGACCCACATTACCGCAAACCTCGCACGTCATGCGAGCGTCCATGATCTTGGCGGTTTCCATGTTGCTCGATGCCTCCAATTTCTTCATGAGGAGGTCCATCTTGGCGGCGATCATGTCGATTCCATCGACTTGGTGTACACCGCGGGTACGGGATTGGAGACGGTCTCCATCCCAACCTTGATTTGCCACCATCTTCTCGATCAATTCCTTAGCGGCTGGTACTTGTAGCGAGAAGAAGGCTCCTCCAGCGGCTACATCTAGGTGCTCACGGGAAGTACGCTTGAGCCCGTGATAGAAGGTTTGAATTAAGAACCACCCGTGCATGCCATGATGCGGGCACGCGGTGATGTACTCCTGGAAGCGTTCCCATGCTTCCAGGATACTCTCATCATTATGCTGCTGGAAACCTGAAATTCTTACGCGGAGGGCATTGGTTTTGCCCACCGGGAAGAACTTTGCGAGAAATGCCTTTGAGCACTTATTCCATGTGGTGATGGCATCTCGCTCCGCATAAAACCATTGCTTCGCCTTCCCGAGCAATGAGAATGGGAATAGGCAAAGCCGGATTGCATCATCCGTCACTCCACGGATAGTGAAAGTCCTACACACCTCCAGAAAATGTTGGAGATGTGCATTGGCATCTTCATTAGGCTTGCCGCAGAACGGATTTGCTTGCACCATGTTGATCAATGCCGGCTTGAGTTCAAAGTTTGTGTCTCCCACCGTTGTGTTCGGTCCGGTAGGGACATTGGTGTTGGAGAGGGCGGAAAACTCGCGGATCATCCTCTCGGCCATCGGTGCTGATGAGGTGATGTCTACGGGATCGACGGTGTTCGTCTCTTGATTCGAGAGAAACTTCTGAGGAATGAGGACGTGAGGTCGCACTCTCCTCACAAGTGACTCCGGATTGTCGTTAAAGTTGGACGGTAGGTCGAAACCGGTCATGCACTACTCTGCGTACACGAGAGTAGAGCAAGGGTAAACCCGCTTAAATAGCGGTTCACCGAACCTTGATAATTCTACCACTATATTTAAACGATATCTTATGCCTATTGTATCCCCAGCAACGGCGCTAGAAATGCTTGTTGGCGTTTCTTAGCCTCACTACTAAGGTTGCACTTACGGTGACGGCGCCAGGAATGCTTGGGGCACTCGCAAGCGTCGCTACCGGGTTTACACCTCTAGTAACGGGGCTAGGGAACGTCTTTGGTAAAACACACGATCACACAAAGGTCCGCAAGCGCACGGATTACCGTTGTAGCACTTCACTCGGTGGTATTCGGGTTATCGTATTTATATTTTCCCAAGGGAGGCACTACGGCAAAGATAATCGAATAAACGGTGGAGAAAGACAAGACTTGGTAAAGAGCTATAGCGGGGGTAACGAATAAAGATATTCGGGGATAACTTGACACACACAAGGAGATCTTGATAAAGGACTAGAGAGGATCTTGAGAGCTGGGAGGACAACGAGACGAGAAAGGATCCTAACACAATCTATCTATTCTTGTCAACTCTCGGCAAAGGACTAAGGCAAAGGATAAACAAGGCAAGCTAAACTCGACAAGCTCTTCTAGTGCTGCAGGGGCATGCAAAGCCGCGCTCTCAGACTGGGATGAGAAGGGAGAACGACGACGCGCTGAATCCTACCAGCCCGAACTAACGTGGTGGACTACAAAGCCCGTCCGGAGCTGTCACCTCCTTAGGGTACCACAACTATTCCATTGAATGGGACACCAATCTAAGACTAAGGTAAGCTCTGAGCACCACGCTCACAACGAACCAAAGAACCTTTCCCCGGGTACCATGAAGGAAGGTCTCTCTCTCCCGTGAACCACCGGAGATCAAGCGAAGAACGACCACAACACTATAGGGTTCAAGGGAGCTATGCTAACAAAGACTAAACTAACTTTAGTCTAAACCAAGAATAAAGCTTCTAGAGTAAAGTAAAAGCTGAATGTAATTGACTCGAAAAGTAAGATAGAAAGATAACTTGAATTGTACTTGAGTCTAGACAAAGAAAGGATACAAGAGTAGTACCGGAACTCTGAAGAAGACTCCTCCGGAACCCCGAGACTAGCTCGACTCGACTCTAACTCCCAAGCTACACTAATCCTACTCTAAGTGAACAAAAGAGGGAAATGGAGATGCTCCTGCGTTGTGTGTCCAATCCAGCGAGTGTGAGGTGCCTTTTATAGGCAAGGGAGGTCGGTTGAGCGCGTGGGGCCAAGATCACAGGTGCGGCCGGATCAGGAGGTGCGGCTGGCCCTATGATCCACCGCCTCTCGCCTTGGACGCCCCTGATCACTGCTCCTGAGGTGGTTGTAGGTCGGTTCCTTGGGTCGGTTTTGCCCGACACGTCGGTTGATAGGTGCGGCCGGCCCTCTAGGTGCGTCCGGCCCACCTCCGTGCCGTGTGATGCACCGCCTTCGCTCAGGGACGCCTAGGATCGCCTTGGAATGACGGTTGTGGCGGTTGAGCGGCCGGACAAGTGGACCCATTGATCCTAGCCTCCACCTTTGGATCAAACCGACGTTCTTCAGTGAATCGTGCTCGTCCAAGTGTTGCTCGAGGGAGAGGAGGTGCTCTGGACCAGGCACGAGCCACTGGGCAGGGCCGGCCGCACCTGCAGGGTCGGCCGCACCTGCCAGGCCGGCCGCACCTGCAGGGCCGGCCGGACCAGGTGGTTCGGCCATGCCGTGCTCATGTGGCACGTTGGTTCCAATTTCTCCCAAAATGTGTACCTACCTATGAAATTCACAACACAACTCGTGGAACTTTATTAGTACTAAAAATATGCATGAAACTTGCCATATACCCCTCTCGAACCCGAGGTTTTGACGGTCGAATCTTTGTTGTAAGGACCGTCAACAGTAACCCATAACCTGTTTGAGACGAGAAAGAAAATGAGAAACGATGCTCTGTTGTCTCCTACAGAAAAGGGTGAAGCCAACAGGTACCTAAAAGCTGAAAGCGAGGCAAGGATGTGGAAGGAAGAATGTGCAAAGGCTAACAGGGAGATTCAAGAGACTGCCTCTGAGCTGCAGACGGTCAAGCAGCTCCTGGATTCTGCAACAATTGTGGTGAAGAAGGTGAAGGAATTGCTGAGACAGGCCTCATATAAGAGGTCACTCAAGGACAACAATGAGGCATAATGTGATTCGTGGTGTTATTGCTAGGTAGACGGTTTAGAGGTGCTAATCATGCTTGTATTTAGTATTTTCTACTTGACCATCTTATGATATTTGCTACTTATTGGTGGTGTGAACTTTGTGGTGATGAGTAGCTGTGAGATGCCATCTTATGATGTTTGATACTTGTTCGCTCTGTTGATGTTTTGCAGGAAGGACCTTCTTGATTATCGAATGCGTAACTGCTTGTTCCCTACAGTGATTGTGGTAGAAACTCATACATATGCACTGGATAATTGACGAAGGCTGATAATATAGATATTTGTACATTGAATTGTGTTATAGGTGGTACACAATCGAAGTTCCGCATTACGGATAGCTAGGCAACAGCCATGTTCCTCACGACCAAATCCAGTCCCCACGAACCTGCTTAATGCGGATCGCAGGAGTAGTGTTGACACTTGGAACAATACCTATTCCCTGCTGGTAGATCCAGTACTCATTCTTTTCATCGTGATGATAAGTTCGTAGGAAGTAAATGTGATTTTTCCTCAGGTCAGGCAAACCAGAAATGGCATGCTCTTCTGTAACAATGCACTTGCCAGGACCAAACAAGATGATCTTATTTCGGAACTCAGGAGCTGAGGACCGGAGCGTCCAAGGACCGGTGGATGGTCACTCCTTGCTGTGATGAGTGATTGACAACATGGTGTGGACCGACTCTTGGTCGAGTATTGCAGGTGCAGGTTGCGGCTTGATTCGTGTTGGTGCAGGTGAAGAGCGGGCGCGAAAGGTCTTAGCCTTGCGGGGCCTCCGATGAGTGGAGAGACAAGTAGGCTCGGCTCGATGGACCTGGTGGCCGAACAGGATCAAGTGTGGGCCGCATGGTGGCAAGAAAAGCATGACGAAGTCGTCGACCGGAGCTGGTGCAGGGTAGCGGCTCACTGCCGGAGTCTGCACACGGGGTTTGTGGTAGTTCACCACAAAACCATCAGGTTACTTGGTTCAGCCACAAAACCAAGACCGGAGACTCGGCGGGCGGAGACGGGATCCGGACGCGCCGAGAAGCTTCGATGCTGGGGGACACGCGGCGGGATCGCAGGGCTTGCGTCGGGAGGACGCGGACTGCGGTGAAGGCATGACCGCCCGATGAAGAGGAGTGCTACTTGACCATATTGCCCCTAAGGGGTATGTATCTCATTTTAAGTTCTTGGGGTAGCTTGGTCATTTGCCCAACCCAGAGGGACTTCATATATATAGCTTTAGGGTTTCAGGGCAACTCATCCATCTGGCAGCTGCAGCTAACTCCTGCTGACGGCGTATGGCCCGTGTGGCGTTGGCGTTCTCACGCTCTATGCGCTGCTCGTCTGTCTCTCCATCTTGAGGAGGTACATCTGCAGAGACCACGAGGACCTCTCGGTCTGAGATCTCAAACGCTTCTCCCGGATAGTTCGGGGAGATGGTCGTACGAGCAATCTGAAACGCGAGGCGGTCCGGAGATGGCTCATGGTTGAGCTGGCGGCGATGAGCCACGGTGAGAGGTCGGCGAAGCTTCTTGAGCACACAGCACTGGCGAGCCGTGCGTTTGGAGTTTTCGTGGACGGGGCAAGGGTCGTCGAGGTGACCCCTGTGGTTCCCACGATCTGGAGTCTTGGGTCTAGATTCGATCTGGATTTTGCGCTTCATGTAGCGAGACGCTACGTGAGCTGCGTTCCGCAGGCCAAGAGGTGTGCTGGATGAGGATAGAGGGGTCCTGCGAGGGCGTTTGACTCGCTCACAGACCTTGATCGTGTCAAAGAGCATGTCTTCGACACGATCGAGTCCCGCGATCAAATCGCGAGGAGTGGGTGGGTGGGTTTCCGCCATTAGATCTGTCCCGACCTGCTAGTTGGAGGTGACCGCGTTGCTCACGATGACGAGGCAAGTGGCTGGAGCGGTGGATTCGGTCGGCATAGAGCCAAAGCAGATGTCGACGGGGTTGGCGAGGATGTCCGCCATGCTCTCCGGGAAGATGACGCCGTTGGTCGAAGCCATCGAGTTGCACGAAGAACCCTGGATTCCTCCCCTACCTGGCGCGCCAACTGTCAAACGTTTAGATCTAGACAGCCCACAGGGGGTTAACCCCGGTGGTTTATTTGTTCTGCGGGGGGAATCTAAGGCTAAGAACTCGAAGGTTGCGCACGAGCACACGGAACACAGAGAACACGACGAGTTTATACTGGTTCAGGCCTCCGGAGAGTAAAACCCTACGTCTAGTTGTTGGTGTAGATTACTTGAGGATTGCGTGATCGTACAAGGGTCGCCCTGCCCGCCTTATATTGGCCAGCGGACAAGGTCGGTTCCAAGATTCCTGATCGGTTACGACCAGGAGACCTAAGTCTAGTTGATTACATCACTTGCCATATTTGTCGATCTGCTTTGGTCGGAATCCACCGATGTCTTGTCTTGCACGCCAAGTCTTGAAGTCGTTCTGGATAAGGTCATCTGAGGAATCTTCTAGAAGGTCTTCAGGAGGTCGTGTGGGCCGCCAACTAGGTCGGTTGGGCCCACTGACAGGTCGGCGGGTCTTCTGATAGGCCGGACCCACTTGTCGAGGATGGCCGTGAGGCTGGTCGGTGGAGACCCAGGGGTACCTATGTCTCACATCTTTAAACTTAGATTTTCTTCACCTGTTTGTAGAGAATCTGACCTCTGAGTGTATGGAAGCTTTCATGGTTGCGTCGATTTCCTTCTTGTGGCTCGAGTGATTTTCGTGTCTTTGTCGAACTATTTTCGTTGGTTTTTCGTGTGTGACTTATTCCTCCAATTCTGAGGTGTTTGGGATCAGATTTCTTTGTGGGGATCATAGATAGTTGCCTTGTGCATCTTTGTGCTTGATCTTGACCCCTCAAACTCCAGATTTGGCCTTGGATTTGAGGATTTCGGGTGGAACCCTAGCTTTTTGGTTGAGCTCGGTTCGTGATCGATTCCCAGCGATTTAATTGGTTTGAGGCCTCAAGTTTTTGGGCATAGCATCCCCTAGGGACGCTTCACATCTCCCCCAAATCTTGTCTCAAGAGCTCAAGTCGTTTGGGAGATCGGGTGATGGATTTGGAGGGTTGACTTCGCGGGGTCGGGCTGTTTCTGCTCTGTTCGTGCCTTGCGGACTGTCCGCCTGTGGGTTGCGGACCGTCCGCGTAGCCCATGTTCGTCGGGTGTTTGTCTCATGTTCTTCCGTTCGTGAGCACGAGACGTTTCGATCCGCGGGTAGGCAAGGGTTTTGTTGCACAAAGTTCACGAACCGTCCGCATGCAAGAGCCGGACAGTCCGCGAGGGACATGGACCGTCCACGAGAGTCGATCAAACCGTCCGTGGGCACCTAGTCGAGGGAGTTGCTTCTGGTCGCTTCTCCGGACCGTCCGTCCTGAGTGCTCGGACCGTCCGTGAACAGGTCGGATCGTCCGAGAGGTCAAGCCGGACCGTCTGTGGTAGCAGTGAACCTTCTGGAGGTTTTGTTTGCTTTTACGGACCGTCTACCGAGGGGTCGCGGACTATCCGCCAGGCTCACGGACTGTCCGCCGTACTCACGCGGACTATCCGCTCAGGGCCTCGTAGATTTGGCTAAGTTTTTTTATTCTTGTCTAGTGCTTCCGCTCTTTGATTCGTGGCTTGTCTCTAGGACTCGTAGGCTTGTGTGTGCCTAGTCTAGAGCTTCTTTGGTGTGTGCGAGTGATCGGAGTGGCAATTGGGGCATAGGCCGAGTTCATCCTTTGGGAAGAATTTTTTATCGGCTCCCATTCACTCCCCCCTCTTTGGTCGCCTAATCGGTCCTTCAATTGGTATCAGAGCCGGTTACGGATCTTCATGATTCTAACCAGTCTAAGATCCAAAGATGGCGTACCAGGAACGGGGTTCGGGTCCTCTACACTTTGATGGTAAGAACTACCAGGTGTGGCAGAGGCGGATGGCTGCTTTCCTCCGCGACAAGGGTCAGATCCTTTGGAATGTTACAGTGAATGTTGACGCTTACTAGCGTCGCACCAGGTTTATATCCCCGGCAACGGCGCCAGAAAGCTTGTTGGCACTTGCTAGCGTCGCTACTAAAAATGCAACGATGCCAGAAGGCCTGTTGGTATAAATAACGATCACAGAAAAGTCCGCAAGCGTACGGATACCGGTGTAGCTTTCACCCAAGAGTATTCCAGGGTATCGAATCCACAGGGAACGTGTGTGCACTAGTGAAGAATCAAGATTGGCCTTGGACGAGAGAAGATATGGTAATAGTGTAGGAGAGGTAGAGAGGGTTTCGAAGGATTCCGGATACTAAAGATAAGATCAGCGTTACTACAGTGCTTGCTTCGGGACGCTCAACCATCCTAACCCGGAAAGGGATGAGAAGGGGGCTAGGCAAGCCAAGCAGGGGTCCTACTGCGCTCTAGTGGATCTCATGTGGTGGACTACGTAGGCCGTCAGGGCTGTCACCACCTGGGCTACCACAACAATCCGTGCCACTAGGTGTACTCCGAGGTAATCGCAAGACTAGACACCACGTCTACTCTAGTGACCACTATTCTAGCTTTGCAATTACTAGAACACTAATCAAAGCAAGGAGCCCACAAGCATAAATAATAAAGTTGAATTTAATTAATTAAATAAATCCAGAATGCCTAAGAGTTACCCGGATATTACTCGAAGTGGAGCCGCATCCGCCGAGGTACAAGAGGAAGGGAGGAAGCCGACAACTCCGGCTTATCCCGGACTCGCACCTCAACTCTCTCCTAATTCTAACACTAATTTTGGTAGAGCTTCGCCTTGATCTTTGCTTCTCTTCTTTGTCTGTCTTCAATGAAGTGCCGGGGTCTATTTATAGCTCCCCTGGGTCGGTGGCTGCAGGAGGGGGTACTTGTAGGCAAGAGGGAGCTGCAGTGACGAGCAAGGAGGTGCGGCCGTATCTCCAGGTGCGGCCGGGCCTAAGATTTGCCGCCTTTGATCGTGCACGGCCCTGATCAACGCTCCTGGGTCGGTTCCCAAGTCGGTGGAGCGAAATCCTGGGGTTTGATAGGTGCGGCCGTACCTAGAGGTGCGGCCGGTCCTACCCAATTGCCGTGTCATGCACCGACGGTGTTGAGGGACGTCCAGGATCACTCCTTGATGGCGGTTGTGGCGGTTAAATGTGGGTCCATCGATCCAAGTGCTTCCAACCATAGCCTTTTGATTAAACCGACCATTCACCGGTGTATCTCATCCCTCCAAGGTGTGTTTGTGGGATTGTTGGTGCCGTGGACCCGAGAGGAGGATTTTGGGTGGTGCGGCCGGACCTAGTAGGTGCGGCCGGACCTTGTTGGTGCGGCCGGACCTAGGAGGTGCGGCCGGACCTAGGAGGTGCGGCCGGACCAACTTTTGTTGTGTCTGGCCCATGGACTTGGTCCCCTTGGATATTATGCTACGTGTAGAGGCATTTGGCATAGTTTGGTGTTGATCGGAGGAGGTTGATAGGTCCGGCCGAACCTACTTGGTTCGGCCGCACCTACCCCCCGACATGTCTCGTGTCCAATCTTCCGTGACGCATAATTTCTGCATCCGGACTCCGAATTGGGTGAACCAAAACTCCATTTCGATCATCTCGACGAGCCCGTCGCAATGGTGTAGTCCAAATTGGCATTTGATGTTGTTTGTGATAATGCCATATTTTATTCCATATTTGCTCATTTACACCTGCGACCAAATATACACCAAAGCTTGTGGAATTTGTTAGAATATAACCCTACAGCTATGGTGCACACTTTCATGGAGTGATTTTTATCCAAAGTTGACGGTCGAAAATAGGGACTTAACGACCGTCAATAGTGAACACAACTTATGTTCATCCGATTAACTTCCTAGCTCCAGGATCGAGGGACATGCACGACGCCAACAACAGGGCGGTCAACTAATTGTTTCGTGCTCTGTGTCAATCCGAATTCGATCGAGTTCAGACAGAGGACTTGGCTTGTAGAATTTGGGAGCAGCTGAAGAATGCTCACGCTAGGAACGCTCAGGTTCAGGTTTGGTTGTTTGCGACCTACCGGAGAGAGTACGAGAACTTCACTCATCTTCTCGGTGAGTCCATAGACACCATGTTCCAGCGGTTCACTATGATTGTGAACAACATGAGGGCTAATGTGGTTGTGCTCCCATACGATGATCATGACAGGCCTGTGAAGCTCCTGCTCCACCACAAGATAGAAGATTTTCAAAGCAGGAAAGGCAGATTTAAAATAGTTCAAGGGGTATATATAAAATAGAGCGTTCAAAATGTTCCTAAGCTATCGACCAACCTAGGGTTGCGTGCTACGGTCAAGTACGGCTCTGATACCACCTTTAACGACCCGAGTTTTCGGTGAGGAAAACCTGACTCCCTGTACCCTTGTGATAGTCCATGGATCAGTAGCTATCACGTACAGAACTCATTACAGAATAATATCATTTCCATACAACGAAATCAGAGTACAAAACAGAATATTTACACCCGAAACAACTCGGTATATGAATTTAGTCCAAGCCCCTTAGGCTAAGCGACAAGTAGAAATCCTGCGTAGCGGTTGCTAGGGCTTCAAGTCTTCATCTTCTATCTTCACCACAGGCATCCTTGAGCGAAGCAACGCAACCCTTCCTTCATGGATTCCTCAAACTCGGACTCTCACTCCAAGTCCAATTCTTCACACTCACAAAACTATTCCCAAGGAATGGGATAGGTTCACGTCACCGACTTTATGCAGCTTTAAGTGGCCTAACTCTAAAGGATAAGGAAAGTGGCAAGGTAAAAGCTCAGGTTTCCTATGCAGCAGCAGCAAAGCATAAAAGAAAACATCTCCATATAAGTCTCAATCCATTCTCTCGTTACAATTCGGGAACACCTGGTACCCCAGGGACCCGTCTCCACAACCTACCTCCATCTAGGGTCGATGCGAGAACTTCCTCTCCTCGCACCTCAATAATTGCAATCAGATCTGCGAGGTAGAGGGAGCAACTCTCCTCTCCCAAACTGCAACCACGGCTCACCACACTCTCATCTACAGGGGGAGGTAGAAATCCCAAAACATGAGGAACGAACATGTCTTCAAGGTTTGTCCATGACCGAGGACGCGGCTATACGTATAGATCAAAACTCTGCAGAGCGTGTACATCTATACCCAACTCAGGATGGAGCCCAGTCGGTAGCGAACTAACCAAACCCATCCTACCATGCGAACTCTCGGTAGTTAGGGTCCCATCCTGCATCCGGCCCTCAAAGCGATCCCCTCCACGAAGGGAATTGCACCGGAACTGTGAAATGCTCCCGTGTGGCCACACGGGAGACGCACTGAGAGAAGGTGGTTTCACTCCCACCTCTCCCCCACTGATACCCTCTATCCTGCTGGCAGGTATGGTACCGAACTTGCCGAGCTCAACCTGGCCCTAACCCCACTCTCGGTGACGTGGTGTGTACGAAAGTCCTATCGACAAGTTGATCCACTCGCTTTCAGACCGGGGCAATCTCATGTCCTCCAAGCGTAAAGTAAAACCCCAACACCTGTGCTCCGAAAACTGTAAAAGCGGGAATGCACTGAGGAGTGCATCCCCATCCCCGATCCCAGATCGGTTGTTTCAAGCTCGCCCCCGCCAAAGTACCCAAAACGCCTTCTCCTGCTGGTTTTTACCCCACACACGCCAAGAACCACTATACCCATCCCAACACATGCATCACGAAGCTCAGCGTATATACACACTTTGGGTCCTCCCCACTTCGATGGGAAAAACTATCAGATGTGGCAGAGACGGATGTCTGCTTTTCTTCGCGGCAAGGGTCAGTTGCTTTCAGATGTGACAGAAAACACTGCCTATGTTCATCCCATAAACTTCCTTGCCCCAGGATCGAGGGATATGCACGATGCCAACAACAAGGCAGTCGATTACCTGTTTCGTGCTCTTTGCCAATCCAAATTCAATCGGGTTTGTGTAGAGGACTTGGCTTGCAGGATATGGGATAAGCTTAAGGTGGCTCATGCTGGGAACAACCACGTGAAGGCGCGCTTGTTTGTGACCTACTGGATGGAGTATGAGAATTTCACTCATCTGCCCGTGAGTCAATTGACACCTTGTTCCAGCGCTTCACCGTGATTGTGAACAATATGAGCGCTAATGTGATCGTGCTTCCATACGATGACCATGACAGAGCCGTGAAACTCTTGCATTCACTTAACCGTACCATATGGAGCGCAAAGGTCGAGGCCATTCTAGAGTCCGACAACTATGAGATGCTTACTGTGGATGAGTTGTTCTCCAAGCTTATGTCCTCTGAGGTGGATTGTGGTGTGAGAGGCAAGATCGAGAACCCGACGGACCCTCATAGTTTGGGTCTCGTTTCTGGACCAAGAACTAACGCTAACCTGTCTTTTAGGCAGTTCTCTTTGTCTGCTCTTGTCTCTATGCCAGATGAGGAGTTCGATGTGCTGGGCTAGGAGGATCTCGCGTTGATGTGCCAACCCAGAAACAGCTTGCATATATTCTCACAAAACCTTTGGACCAAGTTATCTTTTCTCGTTTGCGAGGTGAACTTGGTGTGGTGTACCCTTTTTGAGCTTGGGTTGGGCATCTCATATACATATGCATCTTGCATGTTTCATTCGTGTAACATATCATCTTTGTATCATAGACTACATTTGTATCATATGCGTTAGAGGATGTGCTTCTCTCATATACATTAATCACTGTGATATGTTGTATGTGAGCCTATGATCCTGCTTGTGAGCTCTTGTGATGTATAGCTATGCTCTTGGTAGTTTTGGATATGTATGCATGTGAAATGACTATTTTTGTGAACATGCTAAATTTGATCCTCTTGTGAGTTGAATCCCTTACATGCTCATTTTGTACTCAAATGGCTATATCTTGCTTAATTTGTTCGATTTCTGAGATTTGTAGTGTGGCACCAGTGGTATTTGTTCAAGTATTGTTAGATTAGTTGCACTATTTTACTAGATCTTGTTCTGACATGTAACTATGGCGACCTTTGGGAATTTACGTGAATGATTAAAGCTAATCTATTTAGCCGATGTTTCAAGATTCTTTTTTGTTGATCATTTTTTTCTTCTGAAATTCTGGAGTACCCTATTTGTATGTTTATATTTTGCGGGACTGGGATCCCTAAGATTAATCAACTATTATCACGTTCCTCTTCTCAAGTTCTTTGGGATTAGTCGGGGCTGGGGTCCACGTCGCGTATGTGATCCCCACTTGGGGACAGGGACAGGGGCGGGGGAAATCCTTCCCCGCGAGTGGGGACGGGAACAAAAACGAGGAGCTTTTGCTCTTTCGAGGGGTAAAATGTTTAGGGCAGTCCCAAATGGCAAATTAATTGTAGTTTCTATGTCTATCAATTATCATAACAACTCAGCATTTTGCTAATGTGGCGGAGGAATTAATGAAGAAAGAGAGTAAAAAACAAGGAAACGGTTTCCTCCTCACGAAACGAAGTCTACCCTCGGAACGAGGCACATGGAATTCACCCGACCTCCGTTGGGGAGAAACTATCGGTTTCTTGCGATCTCAGTCTGGATCGATTGCGCCGCCGCCCCCGCCGCAGAGATGGCCTCGCGAGGCTCCCGCCTCCTCCATGGCAAGCTTCCTCCCTCACCCTGTATCACCGCCACCGGGGCTGCGCTACCCGTGGAGACCCGGCGCCCCGTTGGGGCCGTGCCGCCGCCCGCCGTGGTGGCGCTGCCTCTGTTGCGCCGCCGCGCATCCCACAGTCGAGCTCGTGCCCGGGGTCGCCATGCTGGAGCCTTGCGCGGCCGCGCATCTTGTGACCGGGGCCGCCGCGCCTCCTGCGCCCGAGCTCCACACCGGGACGGTCAGCGGCCCTGTCCACCGCACGTGAGATCCGCCGCCATCGGACCTTGCGCACCAGCCATCTACTTCGCTCTAGCTCGACCTCGCTGGCTCGCCGTGGGACCTTGCGCTGTCGCGCACTGGCCGTGCGTCGCCTGCGAAGGCCAACACACGAAGGCTTGCTGCGCCCGCGTTGGGACTGCGCCCGACGGGGAGGTCGCTAGTTTCGGCTTCAGTACCGGCGCGGCGGACCTCACAACGTCGAAGGCCAACACCTCGTGAGGTTCGACTTGCTGCTTGCTTGCTTCAGCCACTAGTTACTCGTTAATTCCAGTTCCAGTTTAGAGAATCTTGTTCCCGGCCACAAAGAATCCAGAGATAGAATTGAAGATAACGGGGAATGATTGGTCAGATTTTAATGCAGACACTTGGAAGAAAATTTTGCATTGTGAACCATAATTTCTAGATACATAGTCCTATGCTATAGAAACTAATCTATTTTCTTGCATTGGGACTATACCTGAGCATTTTTTGCCCAGCCCGACCCGGCCCGCTGGCCCGGCCCGAGCCCGGCCCGCTGGCCCGGCCCGAGCCCGGCCCGCTGGCCCGCCCCGAGCCCGGCCCGCGCCAGGCCCGCCCACGGACCTTACTGGACGGGCGTGGGCAGAGATTTTGAAGCCCGCGAAAAAATATTTTTGGCCCGAGCCCGGCCCGAAATGCTGTTTTTAGTTACTTTACACTATAAAATGCGCGGGCGGCCCGCCCAAGCCCGGGCCCGGCCCGAAAACTGAGGCCCGACACGTCCCATGGGACGGTCATGGGCAGAATTTTCTCAACCCGAAAAACCCGGATTTTTTTTTGGCCCGGCCCGAACCCGGCCCGGCCCGTGGAATGCTCAGGTCTAATTGGGATTGCCCTCAGTGGATCCCGGTGGGGATGTCCCCTTTGCCAAATGCCAACCCTAATTCCAAACAAAACGCATTGCAGCCAGCCTCATCCCAATCCAGCGGCCCTCCCTCGCTTTCCATCTCGTGTGCGCCCGTGGACGGCGGCCGCCTCACGCCCACAACTTTCCCAACTCTCCACGTGACAGCCTGAGAGGCCTCCATGTGGGCCGTCGTACAAGCAGGTATATGCTGGCCCTACATGCAGTGACTGGGGCACATCTCCCCACCCCTCCATTCGATGTGCGCGTAGAAAACCAGGGCCACACCCCGCACCCAGCACCGCACCCCTATAAACTTGTGCGGCCGCCACCGCGACGATCCATCCAAGTAGCCCCAATCGAATCCCGCATCGCCTTGTCCGCCTCCGCCGCTCGATCTAGACCAGAGCTTCTTCCCCAAGTCCGATCGGCGATGGCGACGATCCAGTCCGTGAAGGCGCGCCAGATCTTCGACAGCCGCGGCAACCCCACCGTTGAGGTACGGTCTGGGCATCGAGTCACATCTCTCTTTCGCGCGTGAGCGCCCGTCGCCCGTTGTGCTCCGATCTGCTCTGCTGGACGTGCTGTGGTGTGATCCAACTCGCGCGGGGAGGTAGCTTTGTTGGGTGTGGTTTTTGGTTTCAAGTGTGAGGTGGGTTGGGGGTTTTGTTGAGGTTTTGGGGATTTTTACCGATTGGGGAATAGACAGTTGGATAGTGACTGTAGTTTTCCTTGCATGGGTAGGATCTAACTCGTGTTGGCCCCTACTGTGGTATATGCATTTTCTGATTGATTTAGTTTTCTTGATTGACACTACAATCTGCTTAGGCTATTATTTTGCTGGATTTTGATAGGTACAGATCCGGATGTCAATTTAGTTTTTTATTGCTATATCCATTTGGATCCACATGCGATTTGCTCTTATAGTTACTAGGACTTTATTATTCGATCTGATGATGGTTGCTACATTCGACTTGTTTAAATTTCTTTTTCATATATAATCTGTGATCTGGTAGGCTGATTTCATTCTGTATACCTCAGGTTGATGTGTGCTGCTCAGATGGAACCTTCGCTCGGGCTGCTGTTCCCAGTGGTGCATCAACTGGTGTGTTATATAGTCAATACACACTCATGTACATTGCAAGTCACTGTAGCATTGCATATCTTGTGCCATTTGCACTGGTCAATAATTTACTCTGTCCTAATCGCAGGTGTTTACGAAGCTTTGGAGTTGAGGGATGGTGGATCTGACTACCTGGGCAAGGGAGTTTCCAAGGTTTACCTTGCTGTTTCAATTATTGTGTTTTTTTTCTAGTTTCATGCTTATGAGTTGTGTATACCTTGATAGGCAATGTAATGTTTTACCGTTATGCTTGTCATTCAGTCATTACAATTTGTTCCAGAGTTACAGGCATGCAGGTACATTTCTATTGATCTAATGTGAAATACTACTACATCACTATTTGAATTCTAGAGATGAGCTGCTATTTCTATAAATTTAGCTGCACTGTCTTGACCAATTTTGTGCTTTCATCTGAAAGTGTTTGCTGTACAATATGGTATCTTCCATTTTCTGAACAGAATCATCTTCTTTTCTATTTGTGTTCCTTGTCAAAGAATAGATTTGTTCATTGTTTCCATTACTTTATATGTGTACATAGGATTATATCTTACCTATACACAATTAACAAATGGTCTTCTACACAATCCACATGAAGGAAAGGTCAATGGTGAAAACTCTGTTGTTGTTGTTGTTTTTTTTTTGTCACTTGTTAAAGTAACTTGCTTAACCATAACATGTTGTAGGTGAAACCTTGTCATTTAATAGATTTAGGAACGTTGCACCTGTTGTGTGATGTTTTAATATTTAGGGTTTAGAGAATATTTATTCTTTCAGGCTTAGTTGGCTTAATTGTTGATGTGCTTACATTTTTTTTTTGCTTGACTCAGGCTGTTAACAATGTGAACTCTATCATTGGACCTGCTCTTGTTGGCAAGGTTTGTGTCCTGTTGCTCTCTTATCCCATGGCTGTTATAATTTGAGGTCAAGTATATTACTAATTAGCCATTCTGTTTGTTCTGCAGGACCCTACAGCTCAGACCGACATTGATAACTTTATGGTTCAACAGCTTGATGGCACCAAGAACGAATGGGGATGGTGCAAGCAAAAGGTATTATGCATACTTGGTACCACTATATGCGAATGCATTCTCATATTTTATTTGCAAAACTGAAGCCTTTTCCTTGCTTTACTTCTTGCTACATTCAGCTCGGTGCTAATGCCATCTTGGCTGTGTCACTAGCTGTTTGCAAAGCTGGAGCTAGCATCAAGAAAATTCCTCTGTACCAGGTTTGTCACTTCTTAACCTTTTTTAGTCGTTTTTACTTTTCAATATGCATCTTCTCATGTTTTTGAATGTTTTAATGTTGCAGCACATTGCCAATCTTGCTGGCAACAAGCAATTAGTTTTGCCTGTCCCTGCATTTAATGTCATCAATGGTGGTTCTCATGCTGGAAACAAGCTTGCCATGCAGGCAAGTCTTTGAACTTAATTTTGACACCTTGTTTTATTTGCCTGTGATGTTATTTATCCTCTGTACAATACAGGAGTTCATGATCCTGCCTACTGGAGCTGCCTCCTTCAAGGAGGCTATGAAGATGGGTGTTGAAGTTTACCACAACCTGAAGGTAATTCTCATCTTGTTCATGCCATCATTTGGTTGTCTTGTATTACCAGACTGTCAGTTGTATCAAATTTTTTTTCTTCTGTTATTTTTTTGCAGTCTGTTATCAAGAAGAAGTATGGGCAGGATGCCACCAATGTTGGTGACGAGGGTGGCTTTGCTCCTAACATTCAGGTTATATCCTGTCTAGTGCAAGATCTTTATTTGTCCATAAAAGATGCCAATAAGCATGAGGACACTTTTTTTTTGGTTACTTTTGCCAGGTGACACTTAGTCATCTGATATAAGTTTTCCCCCTTTCCTAACTTGTAGGAAAACAAGGAAGGACTTGAGCTCCTAAAGACTGCAATTGAGAAGGCTGGATACACTGGAAAGGTTTGTCTGCTTGATTTAAGTTGCTACTGTTTGTTTAACTGTTGTCCACAACCTATGATAGCACACTAACAAAGGAAATACAGGATTAAGGAAAAAAATCAATGTGAAATTACCATCCATACTCCCAACTAAACAACATAACCATTTGTCTTCTTTCAAAGCATATAATTGGGTTTGGAAATGGAAATTTGCTCAACATAATATCTTGAGGCCATAAACAAAACTGAGTGACTGTTTGTGCTTCCCAGTGTAAAATTAGATATGTGGTTTTGTTGATCTTGTTATTATCCAAATGCTAGGTTGTCATTGGTATGGATGTTGCTGCTTCCGAGTTCTACAATGACAAGGACAAGACATATGATCTCAACTTCAAGGAGGAGGTGGTCTCACTGTTTCGTTTTCATTTTTTATATAGCATATGGACTTTAGACTGGTTTCCAGAATTGTATCTTCTGTTGTTTTAGAACAATGATGGTTCCCAGAAGATATCTGGAGACAGCTTGAAGAACGTATACAAGTCATTTGTGAGTGAATACCCCATTGTCTCCATTGAAGACCCATTTGATCAGGATGACTGGGTTCACTATGCTAAGATGACTGAAGAAATTGGGGAGCAAGTGCAGATTGTTGGTGATGACCTACTAGTCACCAACCCCACTGTGAGCATCTTGTTTGTTTCCTCACGAGATGTTTCAACTTAAAGGTTCTTTAGGCCGCAAGTAATTATATTGAATTCATGTGTTTTCAGAGGGTTGCAAAGGCTATCAAGGAGAAGTCATGCAATGCTCTTCTGCTCAAGGTGTTTATTGTACTGTGCATTTTCTCTGTTCAATTTGTTATTGTGCTCAAGACATGTTTGCCCTTTGTTATTGGAATGCTGAAAATTCACCATTTTTCAGGTTAACCAAATTGGTTCTGTGACCGAGAGTATCGAAGCAGTGAAGATGTCAAAGCATGCCGGCTGGGGTGTGATGACCAGTCACAGGAGGTATGCACTGCAGTGACACTGTCCGTCAGTTGACTTAGTATCATTTCTGATGTTAATTTGTTGGTTTCATTAGTGGTGAGACTGAGGACACATTCATTGCGGATTTGGCGGTTGGCTTGTCCACGGTAAGTCAGGATTTTTGTATATCTTAGCATATAAAATATGTTAGATACACACAATACCATTTTTGTTAACCAACATCTCTGCAACAATAACCTCCCTCTGTTCCAAATTTTTTTAGGTTGTTCTAGGATTTCTAGATTCATTGATTTGAAATGGAGGGATTTACCTATTTGATGCTTACTATCTCTGTACCTCTGTAACAGGGTCAGATCAAGACCGGAGCTCCCTGCCGATCAGAGCGTCTTGCTAAGTACAACCAGGCAAGTGATTCTCATTTGTTGTAATATTTATTCAAAACATATTTTGGTAACTTCAGTTTTTGACTAGGAACTCAGAAATATCTATTTGTAAACTGTCAATGCTGCTTCTTTTGTAGTCCTATAAAATCATGGATAGTTGAGTTGACAATTTTTCTAACATATTCTATTGGTTGGATTGAAACAGCTTCTTAGGATCGAGGAAGAGCTTGGTGCTGCTGCTGTCTACGCTGGAGCTAAATTCCGTGCTCCTGTGGAGCCCTACTAAGCTCGAGTGTGGTTTCCATGGGTTTTGTGAAAACAGGTTATAAAACATCCGGTATGGATTGAACTGGCTAAGTACTGTGATCGAGCAATAAATTCCCACTTGTTTTTGGGAGCCGGACATGTAACAAAAACTCCAGTTTTGGTTTTTCTGTGTTGAGCCTGAACATGCTCAATCGTAATGCGGCTGTGTTGTTTCGGATTTGAATAGGTATGCCTGATACCCTTTTCTCTTGTAGAATCTCCCTCCCTTGCTTCGAGTGTGCCACTGCGATTAGACCATTCGCACTGCGTTACGGCACGGCTTACGCTAAACTTTTTTGCTGTAAAAATTCCCTGCAGCGCTGCACAGTACCGCTTACTGTACGAGAGCGTAAAGCCAGGATCACGGCAAATGCAACGTAACGCTGGCGTTATGAGTCTTATGACAAACTGACTCGTCATCCACCTTATCTCAACCTCCCTTTCCCCCCGGTCTCCTCGTAGTCGTAGATCTGAGGAGGTTGGAGACTGGAGGGAAGGCGGTAGTGAAGAACTGTGAAGGAAGGGCTAGGGGAAGCTGCGGCGGGCAGCTTGTCGACGCAGCAGTTGAAGGCATCTCGCCGGACAGGCCAGGGATGGCCTTCCTGTCTTCTTTTCTTCCACTGACATTTCATCACAATTGCTCACAAATTTTAATGTAAACTTTGTAATGTTCCTATATGGAACTTGTAGCTGAAACTTTGTGCTCGAATCAATTGATTTCGAGTTTTGTCAACTGAGCTACACATCACATGAACCATGCTCCCAAAATCCTACCCCCAATCGACCCTTTCTCTGAACCTGGCAACTGAATTGCCATTGCCATTCAGTTTGTCAGTTCGGTTTATGAACTGAACACAAGTTTTCCAACTGAAAGTTGAACTGAACACTGCCAACCTGCCAACTGAATTGCCATTGCCCATTGCTTATTGCGTATTTATCCGAATTGCACGTTTCAGATGGGCGTTGAATGTTGATTTGCCTAATTGTTTGCCATATGACATTAATGAACTTCGATTGTTTATTGCTCATTTATTTCTTTTATTTGTTGGAAGTTCGAATTTGCTCCCTGTCACAATGCAAAAGACAAGCGAATATATTCTCCTGACCAGAAGCACGCATGCACGAGCAGCAAATCCTCCAGGTCAGAGGTGCGCAGCAAGAGCCAAAGACATACGCATGCATCCATGTTGAAGCCGGTAACAAATAATTTTTTTTAAGTGAAGATGGTAGCGGGAAGTGGTGAGTAAAATATATAATTGTTGAATGTAATGTAAATACATAGAGTAAAAGGAGTACAGGAGAAGAAGCGTTAGGGCAACTCCAACAGTTCCCCATCCTAAGTTGCTATTGTTATTTTTTTGGCAAAAAAGAAAAAACCTTCTCCAACAGATCTCCATCTCAGGTTGCCATTTATCCCAAGTTGGGAAAAACTGACTCCGCGCGCGCATATATGCGCGCAGCGATCCGCGGCGCATCCTTCCGTATTAGAAGGGGTGGAAAGGTATAAAAATAATTTAGTTTTTTCTCAGGAATCCTGATTTAAGTTTTCAAGAGGTGGAATGGTAGAAACATAATTTTGTTTCTCTCTCAGGGTTCCTGATGTAAGTTAGATCTGAATTTGGCAAGTGGATTATGCCAAACTGTTGGAGATAGACTCTTTTTTTACTTGTCATATCTTTTTACAAGTTTGCAAAACATAAGATTTGCCAAGTAAAAATTGGCAAACTGTGGAGATGCTCTTACAAGAGCAAACCCAGCAAACAAAGTAAAATAAACAACGACAAAGCTAGGAACAAAGATTACTACAGCTTTAGAGGCCGCACGCCTAGAAGGCGAGCAAGCAGAAGGAAGCCCACATGTGCCCAGGTCTTAGCCTCGTCCAAGATTGCCGACGCAATAGTCACCGGTATGAGCGCGCCTACTGTGAGCGCGCTTGTTGCATTCATTCCAATTCGACCAAGCGACCAGATATCGAAACCTTTCCTCCGGCTTTAGCGACCAAACATACTGGAGGACTTTTTTTTGTACGACGCCTTGTGTCCTCCAGGACCACGACGCACAAGCAAATCTGGGTTATGTGCAGATGACGAGCTTGGTGTTTGACGCAATCTAGATGTGCGACAACATCCTCGTTGGATATTTTTTTTTGAAAGAAGTACCCTCGTTGGATATTGATTCCATAGATTTGTAGTCACAAGGTTCTCACTTTTCATATCCGCCAAAAAAACGTTCTCACTTTTCATAATAACTAGTAAAGTGCACGTGCGACACGTACATGTTCAAAATAAGCTATTAAGAAAATGTTTGATGTGTGTAGAAAATCGAATAAATAATAATTTTATATTTATAGCTATCACTATTCTTAAGTATATGATGTTTAGAACAAGGTAGTTTATTTTTAATTAAATTAGTTGTCATAAACGTCTTATATTTAAGGACGGAGATGGTACATGTATATAGCAAAGATGTACATAGCCAATCAACTACTAATCAAATGAACAAACCATAAAATCGATTGAATCATATGAAAATGAATCTCCTATCTATCATGGTTCACAATTGATTAGCCCATAGAAAATATGGCCGCTCAACTAATCAATTTCAAATCACACTGTTTCTTATGAACCATTAGCTATAACACAACTCCGGAAAGTCACAAACTCTGACATTAATATTCCACCTTGCACCGTACCATCTCCAAAATCCCGAACATAAGTGAAAGACTCCAAGAAGCTTATAAACATCTCCAATTACTTGACTGGGAAAGCTGCTCTCTGGAGTATGAACTGCCAGCCAAAAAAAAGAAAAAGAAAGCAAATGGACAGACGAGCTACTAAACTGTTGGTAAGCTGAAGATAGAGCCGAGCTATTGAGATTACCCTGGGTGCATCAGATAAGGGGCTACTGTACAAGGATCAAATGAGCTAAACTAAATGTTTCATTAGCGTTGGAGTATAATAGGACAGACCATATGCATACTGGAAGAGAGCCTACAAGTAGCCTGCAAGAGCTTTCGCGAGGTGGCCGTTGGGTCTGTAGTGGGGCCACTATAATATGCAATAAGAGCCCGTCTATAGCGCCGCGTCTATTGAGCGGCAAATTTGCAAAAAATACCCTGCACCTCCCCACCGACGGCCTCAGTGTCGCTAGACCAGACGACAAGGTCGTCCCGTTCCCCGGCGCTCTTCAGACGCGCGACGCCAGGCTGTGGAGGCTGTCTTCACCAAGCGATGATGGCCTGGATCCCACACGCCTGCGCCAAAAGATCTGTGCACGCGCTTACCCGCCAAATCTAGAGAAGTGCGCGGGAGAGGAAGGAGGCAGAGGAGGACGACGAGCTCGGGACGGCGAGCTGCGAGGGGCCGCAGATCCGGCCTTGAGACCGGCTGTGCCACCGCTCTACAGTGGAGGAGCTTACCCGAGTGTCGCGCCGCTCGCCGACGGGGGAGATTGCACGCCCTCGCGCCTACGGGGGAGCTCGCCCGCCCATCCGCCCCAACCGCCTGCTCTAGGTGTCTTTGCCGCAGGGGAGAGGCTGCGTGTCGTCGGAGCTCCCCCGTCGTCGAGGCCGCTAGGGGCACCGGGGAAGAGAGTGAGGAGGGGCCGCACGCTGTCTGGCCGGGATCCGCGGGCGAGGATGCTTCGTCGCGAGCACGAGAGCTCCGCCACCACGCAGGATCCGCGGTCTCCAGCCGCTGGCCGGCGTTGGCGGGGAGAGCTTGGGGCGGCGCAGTGGTGGGCGGGGGCGGAGCCGAGCAGGGCGTTGGTGGCAGGGTGATGGTTCGGTGGATGACTGGATGAGGATAAGAGATAAGGTGGAGTGAGGTAGATTAGATCTGAGACGTCCATCATTCAACGGTTAAAAAAATTTCAACATACATCAAAACAAATATAATTATTCATTCCTTCATTGGTTCTAAAAAATAGTTCATGGAATCATCTGTTCATTCGTTAGTGTCTAGCACCCTTTTATTCAGTTGAGGATAGGTAAAGATGTAAATCCTATCTTACCAAGATGAGCAATTGACATGGGGATTTCATGAGCACAAAATCCAATAAATATGTGCATCACTCAATTTATTTTTTATGGGACCGTCATAATGTGTTTGCAAAGCTATACATTATATGCGTATCATTCAAATTTATTTCTTGTAATATATGAAATCTTTTTTTACAATTCTTTTGATGACCACATGTGTGATAACTGCAATGATATGGACCCAAAGCATAATCCATAAAGGGAGTGAACCAAAGAAGCAAATGACATGCACAGAAGGTACCATTGAACTTCATGATCGATCAACATAAGTTAAATTCTCAGATATTGAAAGAATAAAGACAGCTACATGGTTTAATTGATCTGAACAGTCCACTGATTAAGTCATAACAGAAAAATAAAGCTATACCTCCACTGTTAAGTTATACTATTTCACAAGAATAATTATCAAATCCTGTTGGCTTGATATTATCAAATACAAAATGAAAACACGTCACAAAGAACATCACGTTTTCCAGATCAACCTAAGCCATGTAATATCAAACCAGATTTTTTTAACCAGGAAGCCAATTCATATATTAGTCAATTACCATTTGCATTCTTAAGTGATGTATACTTACAAACTTTAGTCCTGAATATGAATACTAAATACTATTGTTTCTTAATATGTTTAATTTCTCCTCACAGTTTTGCTCCACAGAAGTAATAAATGCTTGCAGAAAATCAGTATGCTCCTGAATAGTACAAAAATAATCAATTAAGAATCCCAGTTTGAAAAACAATGTAAAGATGGACATGTAAAACTTACAGCAAAATGGGCGATGCCCTCCAGGGTAGTGTAAAGGGCAAGCTTGCCAAGAGGCCGAGGGATCCCCGTCCTACATATCTGAGATTGACTGGCATCACTGAACATCTATATTAAACAACCAACTAAAACAAAGTGAGTAGGAAAGAGCATTCTAGACACCACATAAATACATGAAATTGATACAAAGACCTTGAGGATACTAAATATGAAACCATACTTGTGCTAAGCCACACTAACAGTTGGTGTGTACACTACAGGAAGTAATTCCTTAATACTGTCGGCGATGAGCTTGTATAAAAGACGCATTCCTCTTGTGCAATAAAGATCGAAACAACAAATCAGCTAAATTGGATTACTCATATCAAACCTACAATGCAAACCTACGTTTCCACTTTCCAGCAAGGATGAATCACAAGTTTTTCTACCAACAAATAAAGCGAAATTTGGCACATAGGGCCTGTACGCCGTGGGAAGGGGGTAGCCCCTCGATCCATGGAGCGCAGCAGACCTCCAGGAGCACCCAGCTAGCGCCGGTATGGACTGCATATGCTTCAGTGGAGGGGACAAGATTGAAGATCAAGATGAAGGCGTCGTCCGAGTAGTGTGATGGGCTTGCATAGCACGTGGAGGTGGCACACTACCTCATGCCGTGACAGATCGAGCTTGTCATTGCGGTGTTCCTCACAGAGAGGTGCACCTCCTCCTGCATCGTCGTCTTCGGATCGAGTGAGGGCGGGTGGGCTGGAGGCCGTCGAGGAAGACGCCGCCGCCACCAGGTGTCCTTCGCCGGGGCATGGGCTCCATCTGTTGCGGCTCCGTCCTTCACCGTGAATGAGGCCGCCGCCGTCACGTCGTATGAGATGGGACTGGGGAGGGACGGATCGAGGATGGGTTTATGCGAGGGGACGAGATGGAAAAGGAGAAGGAAACAATCGCGAGAACGCGCGTGATTAGCGGGGCGCTGGTCCACACGGGTGTGGTGCGGGCGGGCCCGACGCGGGTACACGAGGTGGGTAAGATGATGTCAGGTGACAAAAACATTACGTTTTTGGCAGAAACACTCCCCAAATTGCGATTTCTATGGTCGTTCCACCTTTTTGGTCATCCTATAACCTGACAGGTGGGTCCGGCGTGAGGGGTAAGACGGGCCCGAATTGGGTGAGAAAAGTTTTCAATTGTTTTTGCTCCTTATAGTATAGATATAGTATAGAATAGATAACGATTGCGTTCATGTATTTACTTGTTTGGCTATTCCTTTTTGGGTCGTGAATACAGAGGTAATACCACTCCAGTAATTCTAAGGTGTAATAAAAATAAATAAAAATAAAATATATAAGGGATTACTTTTTGGGTCGTGGATACAGAGGTAATACCAATCTAGTAATTCTAAGGTGTAATAAAAATAATTAAATAAAACATATAAGAGTATCCCTAGCAGTTTGACAAACTAACTTGTCATCAATGTAATTTTAGCAAAATAAGAAAAATTAACCTTCAACAGTTTGGTAAATCAACTTGGTAAAATAGAAATTTAGCAAAACTCACTGTTAGGGATCTGGGGGAGGGGCCCTTGCTCTCAGGTGAGCCACCCCCGGGCCTAATAAAGAGGGCCCCCGCGACTAGGCCAACTGCACGGTCTATCAGGAGAAAACGACCTCCCCCGAGGAGCCAGAAGGCGGAAATCCCTAAGGGAGCAGAGGTACCCGGGAGGACCCGGCAGAGGCGCACTGAGGGACAGCCAAGGCGCGGAGGTGTTCTGCCCGTTCGGAAGCGGAAGGCCACCAGAACGGAGGTGGAACCAGGACAGGCCCGAAAAGCGTGGAGGGACCACAAAGCACTGTAGAGCCACGTGGTCACGCGTCGTGTAGTAGGAAGGACAGACCACAATGCCCCCGATGAAGGGCATAGGGTCGAGAGTCCGTACCGGGACCATACCAGGGGTAAAATGGACATTGCACCGTAGGGTGCCCTTGGGGCCTATAAAAGGGACGCTGGCCCTGTGTATTGGGACAGTTGCAATCTATTCACTCTACTAGTCACTCCGTCCCCTAGTAGCTCTCCTGAGCCGTTTCACACGGTTCAAGAGCCCAACTCTTTACTGTTTGGGCTATTGTAACCATCAACAGTTGGCACCGTCCGTGGGACATGTGTGACCGAGAAAAGCCAACATGGCTCCCGGGAAGAAGAATGGGAAGGGAGCTCCGGAGGAGTCCCGAGACGAGCAGCCCCCGGTAGAGGGTGATGCCACTACTCCTCTTCCGGGTTCCTCGGGAGAGTCCTAGGACCCAGATGGAGCCGAGCGGGAAGTCCTCCAGGAGGAGGCAAGGGAAAACCTGACGAGAGGTGATGACCCGCCTCTAGCGCAAGAGGAAGGCGACGACACCTCCCGGAGGAGCGGGAGGCCCTCAAAGCGAAGCAGGAGGTGGAAGACCTCCGGGACCAGATCCTGGAGGCGCGAAGAAGGGCCGAGTGGCAAGACTCCACAACCCGGGAGGAGATCGACCGGGAGGTGAGAAGGAGAGAAGAAGAGTATCTTCGGAGGAGGGCGAATGCAAACCGGAAGGTGCGGGAACTGAAGAAGCTCCTAGAGGAGCTCAAAGCCGGGAAGACATTGCGAGAGAGCTCCGGGAAGAGCAGTCGAGAACCTCCTCGTTCCCTGGAGCCTAATTGCACCAAGACGCCCTCGAAGCGCGGCGGCATCCATGGCCCCAAGTCACCTTTGATCCCGTTGCTCCAATCCCTCAGCTGGCCAAAGGGCTTCAAGATGCCCCAAATAGCCCCATATGATGGCAAGACTGACCCGACGACGTTCCTCATGAGTTTCGAGGTGGCCATTCAATCCGTAGGGGGAGATGAATCCACCATGGCCAAGAGCTTCGTGATGGCCATCACCGGGATCGCACGTACCTGGTACACCATCCCTGGAGGCTGGGAGGATTCGCTCCTGGGAGCAGCTCCGGGAGCTAATGCTAGAGAACTTCCAGGGGAACTACGACGGTCCGGTCACTTCCGGGCATCTGTTCACAGTGAAGAGGGGAGGAACGAAACCCTTTGGAGCTTCGTCCGCTGCTTCGTGAACGTCAAATGCCAAGCCAGCGGGCTGAGCGAGCACACCATTGAAGGACCGATTAGGCGACCAGAGAGGGGGGGGAGTGAATGGGAGCCGATAAAGATTCTCCGAAGGAATACCGGCTAACACTACAAGAAAATCGTTGACTAGTGACGCAACCACATTTTAGCGTCATTGATTTATGACGTTCCTGGCTGATCTCGTCAGAATATCCGAGCAAATTTAGTGACAAAATTTTTTTTCATCATTACAGTTGGTACTGTAGCCGAGCGTTCCCTGTTCTATGTTGTTTTGTGATGCCATAAGCTCTGAAAAAATGTCATAAACCAACATAGGTCCCACATGTAAGCATTATTTTAAAAACAGAGTGTTCCAAGTCGTCATAAAATTCAGTAGGGTCCCACATGTAAACATTTTTTCGAAAATAGAGTGTTCCAAGTCGTCATAAAATTTTCCACGGTCCCACATGTAAGCATTTTAGCCATGTCAGCGGCGTCATAAACCAACTTTAGTCCCACATGTAAGCATTATTTTAAAATAGAGTGTTCCAAGTCGTCATAAAATTCAGTTGGGTCCCACATGTAAGCATTTTTTCGAAAATAGAGTATTCCAAGTCGTCATAAATAGTTCCAGGGTCCAACGTGTAAGCATAGGTCACGAAATGTTGCAAAAATAATTTGCCATGGCATGAGTTCGAACCAGGGACTTGAAGGAACAAGGTTGTGCTGTTTACCACTGCACCACTTGTTGGTTGTGATAGGTATATGGGAAACTCTACTAATAGTTCATGCGAATTCTTTACTATGACCAGGTCCCACATGTAAGTTTCAGTTGAGTCTATAATTACGTATCGAATGGCTGGCGAGACACTTCACTCAGACTTCGCAAAGACTTTTGACTTCCGCTACGCAGATCTGCAATAGTTCGTGGTAGGAATGGCGGATCCTAGCGGTGAGGGGAAGATGGTTGCGCCGCCACATCCCAGCAACAAGAGGATGAGACAGCAAGACGAGGTTGGTCCTCTAGTTTGAGCCGCTATATTTTCCCCTATCTTACTAGGGTTGGGGATATCTAGATTTGGGGATCTGGAGGATTGATGAGCATATTTGGTAGATTTAGATTTCATTATCGTACCTTCAGATTTGCATTTCGATAGGTGTTAGAAGTTGATAGGCTATAGACAATTCATGTTAGATTCAGTTAGTTTTCAATTTACATCGTCTTACAGTAGGTTTTGTATTTTAGTAGCTTCTAGATGTGCTTCAAGCCACTTGTTTTATGGATTTTTGTGGAGGTGTACAATTGATAGGATTGATAGGTCCATCGTTTTATGAATTGGTAGATTGAAGATACTATTTCGGAGCTGCAGACCGTTGAAGGGACATCTGGATTCTGCCACGATTGTTACCGTTTGCACAATTCACAGGTGTTATATTCAGTTAGTTTCCAATTTGCATCGTTCGATGGATCGATAGGTTTATTTAGGACAACCATGCCCTTGTTGAGTTTATGTAGGTAGCAAACAACCAGGTTTTGTGGCGTGTGGTGGTTGTTTTACTGTACTCATACAATTGGGTTTAAGGGATTCAGGTTTTTTTATAGACTGAGATGAGTTTATTTTTCAAATCGAGATGAGTTTTCTCCAAGGATGAGTTTAGTTCTACAAGAACATCTTAATGTTATTTTAGAAGATCTAGATGCCTCGTCTCGGGGGAGAACTCTATTAGGATCTCCAAAGAGATCCAAAACATGATATAACAACTAGCTGAAAGAGAGAAATAGCTTCAGTACACACCTAAGAACAAGAAAACTGAGTGCAGAGATTATTCTTCTTACCATAGACATTGGAATAAAAGCTTCAATAAATGGGTAGGACATTGAGTTTGTTTGGTCCGTCTTTTCTTTTAAATGTTCAAGAAGTTCGTTGTCAGTTGGACTGAAACGGGTACCCTTGCCTATTAGTACCCGTTTCAGTCCAACTGACAATGAACTTCTTGAAAATTTAAAAGAAAAGACTGACCAAACAAACTCAATATCCTACCCATTCATTAACGCATTTATTCCAATGTATATGGTAAGAAGAATAATCTCCGCCCTCAGTTGTCTTGTCCTTAGGTGTGTACTGAAGCTCTTTCTCTTTTTCTGCTAATTGTTCTATGATGTTTTCAATCTCTTTCGAGATCCTATAGAGTCCTCACCCTGAGATGAGACATCCAGATCTTCTGAAAGAACTTTAAGAAATGCAAGAGAGTCCCACAAGACCAATCATGCTTGTATTTTGGTATTTGCTACTTGTTGGTGGTGTGAACTTTGTGGTGATGAGTAGCTGTGAGATGCCATCTTATGATGTTTGATACTTGTCCGCTCTGTTGATGCTTTGCGGGATGGACCTTCCTGATTATCGAATGTGTAACTGCTTGTTTCCTACAGTGACTGTGGTAGAAACTCATACAAATGCGCGGAATAATTAACGAAGGATGATAATATAGATATTTGTACATTGAATTGCGTTACAGGTGGTACACAATCGAAGTTCCTCATTACGGATAGCTAGGCAACAGCCATGTTCCTCGCGACCAAATCCAGTCCCCACGAACCTGCTTAATGCGGATCGCCGAAGTAGTGTTGACGCCTGGAACAATACCTATTCCCTGCTGGTAGATCCAATACTCATTCTTTTCATCGTGATGATAAGTTCGTAGGAAGTAAATATGATTTGCCCTCAGGTCAGCCAAACCAGAAATGGCATGCTCTTCTGTAATAATGCACTTGCCAGGACCAAATAAGATGATCTTATTCCGGAACTCAGGAGCTCTCTCCCAGGGAATAGGCTGCCAAATGTCCCCCACGAATGAATGCAAAGTTAATTCTACCACCTCAGTCTCTTTCTCCTCCAGAACAACAAAGAACAATCGGTCTTCACCTTCGAGTAGAGAAGAGTTGCCCATGCCTATAACCCATGACAACCGAAGTCCAATAGGATGGGAAGGTGCTGGAAGATCTTGCCCCAAGTAGATCCGCATGTGTTCAGAAGAACTGCACCAGAAATCTTCCGAAGGAAGTGTAGTCCAGTTGGATTGGCTACCCAAATGTCACATGGAAACGGGCAATGACCCAAGCACTGCAAAAGATTTCTCTGGCCAAAAGAAAGTAATCACGACAAATGACTCTGCACCAGTTGCTGTTTCAAGACACAAGATACAAGCTTGGAGAGTAGCCATTTGGCTCCATTTCGGAAGTCGAGGAAGGCGAATATGCTTCCGAGGAGACAAAGGATTCAACATGAGCGCGTTGCACCAATCTCTGCAATCTAAGGCGACTAGACTTCCAGATCCGCCGCAACCAATCAATCTAGTCCTTTTCCCAGCCAATGCAGGAAAGGAGACCTCAAAAAGCCGCATATCAGCAACGGATGCGAATGTCACTGCTCCAGATTCACCGGTAAATTCAGATTTCAGAATCAAAGGGCCAAACGGGCGTGCCTCACCTGAACGAGCGCAATTCCAACCCTTGCAGACAGCTTTGAACATGATGAAATCTCTTGCATCACTGATCTTATTGGTGACGCTCACAACAATGTCAGGAATAAGATTTGCCCAGGGACAAGGCATCATTGACAGGATAGCCAAAGAACAAGGTGGTGGGAGAACAATGGAGGAGTAACAGCTCCAACAAAGACAAATGAGTGGAAAAGGTAGTCCAGAAGGTCCGGTATACTGATGTACTGCTAAAAGGTCCTTCTGGACTACAATTATTTCTTCCGGTCCGTTAACATTCCACTGAATGGTCTTTCCCCCTTCCTCAGAACGTCCTCCCTCCATCCACAAAAGAATGCAATTCTCACTTCCCGATAAGTTTATACGAAGATATAAGTGTAAATTTGGTCAAAATTGAATTAGTTTGAACTGAACGGATCCCACAACTACTCTAATCTTTTCGGAGCAGTTTTTTCAATAATGGCTGAATGGGTTCCTTTGGCCATAAATATCCCCCTTCCTCCCAGCGCCCTCTTCCTCTCCCCACTCTTGCAACCAACAAAACCCCATTCTCGCACAGTGCCCTTTTCCTCTTCCAACTCTTGCAACCAACAAAAAAAACCCTATCCTCGCACAGCGCTCTCTTCCTCTCCCCATGGAGCCATTGTCTCCTAGAGGTGCGGCGCAAGCCACATCCTCCTCCTCTTCTGATGAAAGGGAGGATCTCCAGTGGTCTGATGAAGAGGAGGCAGAGTGGACGCCCATTCAGGTGGTGGTTGACACATCCTCTGATGATTCGGAGTTTGTGGAACAAAATGAAATCCAAGATCATGTGCCTCTGAAACATCGCACCCCTCGCAAGTCAGCAAGAGGTGCCAGGGGTCAGGGGCGTGGAAGCACCGCCACTCATCGGAAAACTGTCATCTCTAGGCGCCGTCATCCTCTCTCATCCTCATCGGTCGGCGGCAGTCGATCTCTGCCATCCTCACCGTGCAGAGTCCATCATCGACCGACTGCCATCATCCACCATGGAGCGGCGCCAAGGCCGTGCTCGACCGGCCGCCATGTAGCGGCGACATTGGAGGGACAGCCTCATCCGCGGGCGGCGCCCTGGGAGGTCCGCCACCATCTTCCACGGGCGGCGGCAACAGAGCGACATCCTCGTCCGTGAGCAGCAGCAGCAAGGCGCCGGGTGCACCATCGACAAAGAAGCGGCGCCTTGATTAGTGGATTAGAGGTAACTCCTACTAGTAGAAGTAGGAGTAGAAGAAGTAGAAGTAGAAGTAGAAGTAGAAGTAGAAGTAGAAGTCTGGTCTGATTGAATACTACTCTACTGTTTTTTCCTTGTAAGATGTTGGTTTTCTCATTGCATAGCAGTGACAGTTTAATCCGGTCCGACTGAAAACTACAAACCGGACTTTCGTCCTGTGTTCATCCGGTATTTAAGAAATTAATGGAATGGACTTTCCGTATACAACGAATTTATACCAAGGGAGCACACACACATTACCATTTTTATTAGAAACAACACAATCCAAATACAAACGACACAAATGCATGCATACGCATTGATTACACATGAGGATGGATCAATCCACCATAGTTGGAACTACAGCAACATACTCTGAACGACTTACTACTAGCATCTACCATCACGGCTCATACTATACTACCATCACCACATACTACTAGCATCTACCATCAGGGCTCATACTACTACCATCACCACATACTACTAGCATCTACCATCACGGCTCATACTACTACCATCACCACATACTACTACCATCACGGGCTCATGGAAATCCAGCCGCTGCATGGAGTGCAGCAAAACGTGGCTCCTGGATCAGATACTCCTCCAAAGCGTGATGCCTCGCCCTTGTATCCCAAACCCAGGCAGGCGAAACGACGATGTTATGCACGTGTAACAGCAGGTCACGAATGGTCCATTGCCTGTGACCCCTTTGGCAAAAAGGGCACACCCACATTGCTTTGTGATAAACATGGGCGAGCCCGCCCTGCTGAAGCCAAAGCAACACAGACCATTTCAGGTCATGTGTTTCATCTTATTCAATGAGCACTGGCCGCGGGGGTGGCATTTCAACAGGCAACAGCAGACGTGGCGGCCTGGGCTGTGGGCGAAAAGGTGGTGCCATGAGGTTCAGCTGATCCTGAGCTGTCGTTGCCAGCGGCTGAATTGGAGGTGGCATCACCCCCGGGTGTTGCTGAGGTGCCGATGCCAGCGGAAGTGGAGGTGCCATTGGGGCCGGGTGCAGCTGAGGTGCCGATACCAGCGGAAGTGGAGGTGCCATTAGGGCCGGGTGCTGCTGCGGTGCTGATGGCAGCGGCTGAACCGGGTGGTGGTGAGGTGCTATTGCGCCCGACAGCTCCCCCTTCCCCGACTCCTCCAAGTTCCATGCTCCGTCCCTTCCTTGCCCGGCCATTCCCCACGTACTGCATACACAAACGAAGAACAAACCCTACATAAGCTAACAATGTGATCGTCTCGATACCATGCATACATAAAGTAAACAAGATTAGCCAACAAAATGATCTCACCCTTGTATCCCATTGAAGTAGAGAAATGCAAGACGGGGAACCGATGAGTGTTGGCCTTGCCTTTCAAGAACGCTGTGCTGCACTCGCCTATTTATCGAGGACTACAGCGGTCACGTGAGCTCGGTGTAGCATTGCTAAAGTTACTAAGGAAAACGTGAGATGCTCGGAATATAGTCAGGCCTACGCATGATAGGAATCTATCTAGGTCAGAATCTTCAGTGGCGTGCATCGATTACATGTGTGGATGATGGGTATCACGGGATGAGCCCGACGTGTCTAGGTATGTGTTTACTTCCGGACTTTCCTCTCTGTAGAGCACAAGAAAGTCCTGCGGACAAATCACGCCACATCAGCTGCATCTAATGGCCGTCTCACTGCATCAGCTCATGCCGCATCAACAACGAGACAACTATCTACCATTTATTTATGTAATGGTTTAGTTGTCAATTGCATCTGGAGAACAAGATTTGGCGCTGTAATCAGATGGACCGGATGGTCCTTGCGTTGCAGCACGCAGGGTGCGGGATGACTTGACAAGTCCTCCTCGATCAGGTACGCTGTGTGAGTCATGACTGTAAAGGTCTGTGAATGGTCTGGATTCGCACTTGATGATTCCCGCAGGCCTTGGAGACTGAGAAACGTGATGCATTTGTTGACGCGAAAAGATCAAAACGGAATAAGCTGGAATTGGAATAGCAATATATGTTTTTTTGTGTGTGTAATATTAACATGCATATAAGCACAGAAGGGCATCTCGAATGGGCGTTTGGGAACGACACACTCTCACAAGTTGATCCACGTGTCGATCATTGAGAATTGCAGTTAAGCACTGGCACCTGGTGTTAACCGACGAACTTGTGTGCACACGCAGCACACCCTCTGAACGGACGAGTCGATCATTGTGAATCGCACTTAAGCATCTACCATCACTGCTCATACTACTACCATCACCACATACTACTAGCATCTACCATCACGGCTCATACTACTACCATCACGGGCTCATGGAAATCCAGCCGCTGCACGGAGTGCAGCAAAACGTGTCTCCTGGATCAGATACTCCTCCAAAGCGCGATGCCTCGCCCTTGCATCCCAAATCCAGGCAGGCGAAACGGCGATGTTATGCGTGTGTAACAGCAGGTCACGAATGGTCCATTGCCTGTGACCCCTGTGGGAAAAAGGGCACACCCACATTCCTTCGTGATAAACACGGGCGGGCCCGCCCTGCTGAAGCCAAAGCAACACAGACATTTTCAGGTCATGCGATTCATCTTGTTCAATGAGCACTGGCCGCGGGGGTGGCATTTCAACGGGCAACAACAGAGCTGGCGGCCTGGGCCGTGGGTGAAAAGGTGGTGCCATGAGGTTCAGCTGATCCTGAGCTACCGTTGCCAGCGGCTGAACTAGAGGTGGCATCATCCCCGGGTGTTGCTGAGGTGCCGATGCCAGCGGAAGTGGAGGTGCCATTGGGGCCGGGGGCTGCTGAGGTGTCGATACTAGCAGAAGTGGAGGTGCCATTGGGGCCGGGTGCTATTGCGGTGCCGATCGCAGTGGCTGAATCGGGTGGCTGTTGACGGTCGATTTTGGTACACCTAGCTATGAGTTTACCGTCAACATTTGCACGTATTTGATATTCTAACTAATGGTACTAACCCCCCGGAGGTATCAAGTTCACTCTTGCATGTCGATTTTGGAGTTTATTGTTTACGCAGGAAAATAACGTTAAAGAGGAGACTTTCGGGATAAGTTCATCAAGCACTTCAAGAGAAGATCATAAACTCCGGCACAAGTCAAGACACATGATGAACATGACTCCAAATGGCCCAGGGACCGAATCATGAAGCCGTCAAACTCCAGGGACCTGAACTGAAGATGCTGAAGCTTGCGCGACAAGGAGCTCTATCTAAACCGTGGAGAAGACGACGTCAAGGGCCCACATGCAGAAGGGAGCAAGTCAACAATTGACCGAGAAGCATCGGGGAGCGAGACAGGGCCGAACCGGGCCGAAACGGGCCTGGGCCGGTCGGCCCAGGCCGGCCGGCCTGGCCTGTTCTGAGCCCGGTTCGCGCCCCCCTTTGACCTAGGTGCTCCTCTATATATTGCCTCTTCCTCCGCCGGCCGCCACATCCATCCATTCATCAGAGAGCCGCCGACACGAAGGAGAAGCACCGGGAGGAAGCCGACGACCGCCGCAAGTCCTCGAGTTGCCTAGGAGATGGCCTAGGCCATGCCCTAGCCGCCATGGTTGGCCCTGCGTGGTGAAGCCATGGTGGAGTTCTGGAGCCCATGTCTTGATTCCATCAAGGCAATTGTACATTTTACATTCGATGGTGATATAAATCATTTCTTTTCTTTACTTTGATCTACATCGATGAGTGCTTTATTCATATGTATAGCTAGCATATGCTTTTAGTAGGAATAGATCTAATCGTGGTGGTTAGTCTATCTCTCGCGGATACATCGTTGTAGTGCACGGATCGAGGTTGTCGTTCGGTGATGATTATCCTTGCGTAGTGACAGTACGGTGGAGGAGAAAGCGGCGAATGAACATGTATCAGACCACTCCATATCGGGTTACTCCATATCGAGTGTACTCCTTATCATAGTATAGGATTAGATTGGTTTGTCATCGTGGCCAGAGCGGCAACAAGAAGATGATAGGCTAGGCTTACCTTTTGATGTTTACCTTTATGGCTAGGTGGATGAGATCCATACATCCTTTCATGTATGTTTAACCTTTATGCAATCAGCACTTCACATAGGGTTAGACCGGTAGGTTAGATAGAGAACCTTAGTGGTTTGCTTCCAATCCTTGGATTGACAAATCTAGGGAGGACCCTCCTTGGTGAAAAAGGCACCAAGTCACCCGTAGGCTTGCGGTGAACTTGAGCACGGTTTTGCACCGTCAACAGTGGCGGTGAGGTGCTATTGCACCCGACAGCTCCCCCTTCCCTGACTCCTCCAAGTTCCATGCTCCGTCCCTTCCTTGCCCGGCCATTCCCCACGTACTGCATAAACAAACGAAGAACAAACCCTACATAAGCTAACAATGTGACCGCCTCGATACCATGCATACATAAAGTAAACAAGATTAGCCAACAAAATGATCTCACCCTTGTATCCCACTGAAGTAGAGAAATGCAAGACGGGGAACCGATAAGTGTTGGCCTTTCCTTTCAAGAATGCTCTGCTGCACTCGCCTATTTATCGAGGATTACAGCAGTCACGTGAGCTCGGTGTAGCATTGCTAAAGTTACTAAGGAAAACGTGAGATGCTCGGAATATAGTCAGGCCTACGCGTGATAGCAATCTATCTAGATCAGAATCTTTAGTGGCGTGCATCGATTACATGTGTGGACGAGGGGTATCACGGGATGAGCCCGACGTGTCTAGGTATGTGTTTACTTCCAAAATTTCCTCTCTGTAGAGCACAAGAAAGTCCTGCGGACAAATCACGCCGCATCAGCTGCATCTAATGGCTGTCTCACTGCGTCAGCTCATGCCGCATCAACAACGAGACAACTCTCTACCATTTATTTATGTAATGGTTTAGGTGTCAGTTGCATTTGGAGAACAAGATTGGGCGCTGTAATCAGAGGGACCGGATGGTCCTTGCGTTGCAACACGCAGTGTGCGGGATGACGTGACAAGTCCTCCTCGATCAGGTACGCTGCATGAGTTGTGACTATAAAGGTCTACGAATGGTCAGGATTCGCACTTGATGATTCCCGCTGGCCTTGGAGACTGAGAAACATGATGAACTTGTTGACGCGACTAGACCAAAACGGAATAAGCTGGAATTGGAATAATAATATATCTTTGTGTGGGTGTGTGTAATATTAACATGCATATAAGCACAGAAGGGCATCTCGAATGGGCGTTTGGGAACAACATGCTCTCACAAGTTGATCCACATGTCGATCATTGAGAATTGCAGTTAAGCACTAGCACTGGGTGTTGACCGACGAACTTGTGTGCACACACAGCACACCCCTCTGAACGGACGAGTCGATCATTGTGAATCGCACTTAAGGACTAGAAGCAGGAAGTTCATGACCCGAACGTGGCCACACCCGCTCTGAAGGGACATGTCCATTTCGGGTGGTAACTGATGTCCACGAACGGACGTTTCAGAACGACACATTCACTCCCAGTATAATAAGAGACACTTTAGGCACGAGATGATCAATGCAGGCCATTTGTGTTAATGGCTTTAGACACTAAAATGATTCCTTCCATGCAAGTCGACTTCTCAGTCTCAAGCCAGGAAGCGAAAGCTGAAGGAACCGCGAGCAACTTCAAGGAATCCGGTACGTTCATGGTGGGAGGCCGTCAATGGAAACTACGTTGCTATCCTACAGGTATGAATGATCATCAGTGGATGGATGTTCCAGACGACATTGCCGTCGTCCTCGTTCCTCTGCACAAATCCCAAATGGTATGTGTCTCGTTGCTGCTATGAAGACACACAGTCACACATGGTGATATGATCGCATTATGTTATTGTTTGTCAAACCTGTGACTGCTTCCATGTAGGTGCGAGTATTGTTGCGTGCAATGGCTGGAGACCCAAATGATGAAGATGATACATTTCGATTCAAGCTACAAAAGAAATTTGGTTCATGAATCGGGATCCACAAGCAAGAGGATTTGAATGTCTGGTGGAGCATCATGACATTGAGCGTGTGACATCCAGTGAAGATCGCATACACATATCATGTGTTGCTTCAGTACTGGAGGACGACTGCATTGAAGTTGCTCCTCCATCAGTGCAAAGAAGCATATGCCAAAGCATTGCAGCCCAAGCCCCTGTGGAAGTTGTGTTCCACGTAGGTGCGGAATGCCGGGTGATACGAGCGATACGTGCCGATGTGGCGAAAGTATCTTGTGTGATGGAGGCAATGCTCTACGGCCCAGGAGTGGAGTCTTGCTCTGAAATTGTTACAATTATTGACACACACACCCTGATGGCTTCTCGGTCCTGATCAAATATGCTAGTGAAGGATCACTCCCGGAGGAGGCTGATTTATGGGACACTCCTGCCAATTCCTGGCCTTATTTACTCTCGGTCGCCGACATGTACCAAGTCGAAAGGTTGAAGTTGCACTGTGCGTCAAAGATGTGGGACATGGCAAGCGAGGAAACCGTGACTTCATTTCTACGATAGGCAATTCAGGCTAACTGCACACAATTGCAGGACAAGTGCATGTCTCTCTTAGAGCGAATCTTTCCTCACGGAATACTCACATATGATTGGGCGGTTGTATGCACTGATCATCCCGAATTTATGCAAAATCTCCGTAGAAGATTACCTAAACGGTTGTACCAGGGTCCCCTGTAGTTTTAATGTTTTATTTAAGTGTTTGTAGTCTTGTAATAAACAGTTGAAATGGTACGTTATTTTGTTGCAGTGAGTACATTTGTAATGCGAAAATTGGATCATCCGTCTAACGTGAATATGAAGTAGAGTGTAGTCCTGTGTGTGTTTGTCCATTCCATGATCCATGGTGGCACGGACAACCCAGCAAGTTGCCTCTCTGCGTAAGGTCACTGACATTTGGGTCCGACATCCAAGCGTTCTTTCATTTGGGTCACTGACGTTTGGGTCCATGATCCAAAGTCTTTCATTTCCCGCTCTGGACCACAAAGGCGGGACTTGAAATTTTGAGTTCCCCACTCCTCCTTCTGGTCTTCCGCGTTTATATATATAAAACAAAGAGGGAAACCAGGTCTCCCAATTCCCTCCTGGTAATTTTCCAAAATCAGGGGATCTTCTCCTCGACCGCCGAAGAGACCTAGATCTGCGGCAGAAGCAGCAACGGAGGCCTAGCTACCGACGACGGCTTTCTCTGCTACGAGCGGCGGCCTTCCTCTTCTACGAGCGGCGGCCTTCCTCGGCAACGTCCTTGAAGCTGCAAGATGGTTCGAACTCGTTGATCCGTCGGCTCCCCCGAGGCTCACCCTGGTGGCTGCAGATCTGCAACAGTTGCGCAGAACATCATGCTGAAGGCGCAAGGTTGGGCTTCTAAATCGAGATGGCATTCAACACCTTCTTCCCGTCCTATTCGTCAGGTCTGCGGTCTCCTCCCTGTATTGATCGATTGAATTAGATTGCTTCCCCATGCTCTTTGGCTTTCTATAATATTCTTTCATGTTTGGGTGATTGTGGATCTACTGTACCCTATCACAAGAGTTTGTTAGAAGTCATTTTATTTGAGGTTTGTAGAAATTTGTAGATGAAATTGTTGGACTGCTTCCCCATGCTCTTTGCCTTTGAATATTGTTGTTGCATGCTTGGGTGATTGTGGATCTACTGTACCCTATCGCAAGAATTTGTTCGAACTCATTTTATTTGAGGTTTGTAGAAATTTGTAGATGAAATTATTGGACTGCTTCCCCATGCTCTTTGCCTTTGAATATTGTTGTTGCATGCTTGGGTGATTGTGGATCTTCTATTCCCTGTTGCAAGAGATTGTTCCAAGTCAACTTATTTGAGGTTTGTAGAAATTAAAGGATGAAATTATTATATTGCTTACCCATGTTCTTTGGCTGTCCATATTTTTGTTGCATGCTTGGGTGATGATGGATTGGGTGTGATCATTCATGTACCGCATTGAAGTTAATAGATGAAATTGCTTCTGATTGCTAATGATCTCAACCCTTATCTCTTGTTCTTGTACTTGTTTCAGGGGCCAAAGGGTCAACATATGTAGTCGCTCCTGTTCAGACCTGTTCCAAGGTAACAAACCGAACACCTTCTTTGTTTCTGATTGCGAATGATCTCAACCCTTACCTCTTGTTCATGTACTTGTTTCAGCGGGCAAAAGGGTCAACGCCTGAATTCGCTCCTGTTTAGACCTACTCCAAGGTAACAAACTTAACACATTTGTTTCCGATTGCGAATGATCTCAACCCTTACCTCTTGTTCTTGTACTTGTTTCAGCAGGCCAAAGGGTCAACATCTGAAGTTGCTCCTGTTCAGATCTGCTCCAAGGTAACAAACTTAACACCTTTGTTTCCTTAGTTCGAATCAATTACAAGGTCCTAATCTGACTTGGGATCCACTATTGCTAGATGGAAGGTACCAAGTCAATGATGCTTCTTCCCGAAACAAATTAAAACAGAGGCAGCCGAGTACTCAAGAATGGGTACCAAATCCTTATGTAGTAGTGTTGATGAAGAGCGAGTTGACGCTCCCAATCAGGATGGGGTACAACTACGACAACGGTTTGTTGCTCACCAGAAAGAGTTATGTAGCTTGAAGAAAAAGACCGAAGAATCAGAATCAACTCTGAAAATGCAATCGGCTGAGATTAAGAGGTTGCAGAAGCTAACCGAAGACAGTGAGGACCTCCTTCGTCTACTGCTTAGCAGTAAAAGATGAAGAGGTTAAGATCATTAGATCAAATCTCCACTTTCTCTTGTGACTATGAACTGGATTTAGCTTTGTTAATCAATATTCCTTGTGATACTGTTATCTTGTAATAGTTTGTGATATGTGATGAACAATATGGTCATGCTTGATAATAAACAACAGTTTGCCTTATTGTATAAAGAAATATGTGCTGATTACTATTTTGCCAACCAAATCGGAATTATTCAAAAAAAGGATCAGAATTGAAATGAAATCCATTAATACTGATGCATGATTAGTTTATTTTATATTGTCCTTCAGTGGGTTTAGCCCACTTTTAATTGGGCCAAAAGTCAATTTTTTTCAAATTAACGTGACACAGAAGGCCGCAACAATGTGCGCACTTGTTGGACTCGACCCAACCAAAATGGGCCCACCCTAATCAAATTTCATCTGAAAAAGCTACAATTGGGCCCAAAATCTTTTTTGGGCTATATGAACAACGCCAGCCTACAGGAATAGTTTTGGGCTCAACCCAGCTACAAACGGGCCAAATTCGTTTTATGACGCATACGATTTGTCACAATTGGCATGCCACATCGGATGCCATATCAGATTCTGTCCAGCGTGGCAAAGCTGTAGGAACGAAGTTATGACTCATTGTATAGACGAATTTCCACGCGTCATTAAACTCATGACGCCGGGAAATAAGGTCTCGTCATTAATCGCGTTTTGTGATGCTCGATTAATGGAGCGTTTTCGTAACAACCGGCGTCATTAATTGCGGTTTATGACGAGAAACGGCCTGTTTTTGCGTCACTAGTCGGCGTTTTTCTTGTAGTGTAAGTCCCAAAATCACAACCAAGGATTCCCACACGTACTTTCCAAGGTCACGTAGTCACAACGGACCTACCAACCCTAGGAACAAGTCCAAATAAGTCGCAAAGCGGAAGCACAACTCAAGAACCAAAGGACTTAGGAAAATCTGCTTGCCTAGGACAGACCGTCCATGAAGGCCGCATGGACCATCCGTATTAAGCACCAAAACCACTAGAGGTGCACTCGACCTATACGGACCATCCGACATGACACTTCGGACCATCCGACCTACACGGACCGTCCGAGCTCAGCTCACAGACCGTCCGTCAAACACGGTGCAACAAAAACAAACCCCTCCAACAGATCGAACACCGCATTCTCAAGAACACGACGAACACGTGACAAACACCTGGAGCCACGTACCGTCCGTGCTGCCTGGACAGACCGTCCGTCCCCTTCGCAGAACACGAACAAAACCTGGGAACCGCAATTCAACTCCTCCTATGTATTCATGGATCTCCCAAACGGCTGCATGGATTGAGACAAGATTTTAGGGAAAGGAGAAGCGTCTCTAGGAGATGCTATGACCAAAAACTTGGAGCCCCAAACCAACTAAATCGTCGGGAATCGAATCACAACCGAGCTCAAGCACAAACCTAGGGAACCAACCGAAATCTGTGAATCGGAGGCCAAAGCCGGCGTTTGAGGGGTCAAGATCAAGGACAAAGATGAATAAGACATCTATCCATGGTCCCCACAAACAAAACCGAACACAAACGCCTCAGAATCGACGAATCGAGCCGCGCACGAAAATACCACAAAATAGCCTGAAAAAGACACGAAAATCACCCGAGCCAAGAGAAGTAAATCGACGCAACCATGAATGCTTCCATACAACCAGAGGTCATATTCTCTAAAGAATCATGAAGAAAATCTAGCCTAGAGAGCAAAGGAATTAGGAAGCAGTCCAGAAGGATGAGTTGCCTCTAATCCTAGAGCTATATATATGAAGTCTCTACGGGTTGGGCAAATGACCATGCTACCCCTAGAACTTAAATGAAGATACACACCCGTCAGGGGCAAGATGGTCAAGTAGCAAACATTCTTCATCGGGCGGCCATGCCTTCACCGTAGTCCATGTTCTCCCAAAGCAAGCCCCGCGATTCCACCGCATGTCCCTGTTGGTATTCCTTAACGTTGATGCTAAGTTAGGAGTTCTTAGCAACGATGCTAGAAATGACCAAATGGTAATCCTAACGATTACAAGGGTCCGCAAGCGCACAGAAGTACCATTGTAGCATTTTCCCAAAGGAGTATTCCAAAGGGTATCGAATCCAAGGAAGGCTGGGTGGATTAACAAGTTCAACACTATTGCAAGGAGTATAAATCATAGACGGGAACGAACTAGACACTCAAGTACAAGGGTGAGATATGATAGATAAGATAGTAGTGTGAACACACAAACACACTCACTCTAAAGGTCCTAGGCTTAGGAGGCAACATACGAGTTAGTTCTAGGTTCTAAGGTACTAAGCATACAAAGTTAGTCAGACGAGTTAGACACACACTAGCATGGCATGATCGCTGGCTCAAGCACCCAGGTACAAACGGGGAGCTAACCTGCCGCGTCGCTTACGCACGACTCTGGTTGTTAGACTTTAGACTCCTACAGCGTATCCGAACGTGGGGGATTCCAGAAGGGTCCAACGGCTGTCACCACCGCGGCCTACCCCAAGACAAACCGTGGGATACACTCATAAGCAACGTAGCTACGCAACCCAAGCACCACGCTTACATTGTTAGCAGGACCCTGACCGGCCCGGGCTATTGTGACCCAGGTCAGAGCCACCAGGTAAACCGGCTAATTACACCGAGTACCGTAGCTCGAGCACGAACTTCATGCAACACGAACATGAGATCTAACTAGATCAAACTAGGCTAAGTACACAAACGGATTTGTGCTTTCCTATGTCTATTCAACAAGATCAAAGGGTCGTGTTCATGATGAACACGAGCCTCTAACTATGAACAAACACCGAAAACATGTATAAGGCACTCGTCAATTGGATCGAAAGGCCTTGTTCATCAAGAACGTGAGCCTCTAATTGACGAACGAGAGAAGAACACATGAACAAATCACCCATGTATACAAGCACAACTTTATATGAAATAGCTGAATAACTGAAGTAGATCAAAGTCATACAATAAAATAAAGATACAAGAGGACTCATACCTAGATCCCAAAGTAGACTTGGAACCTGAAGTAGAACTACTCTAGCCTACCTCCTAGCCTTAGAAACCAAAAGTGAGAGAGGAGGAGTAAGGTGTGTTGGTAAGAAATGAACCCCCTCCCCTTCTATTTATAGGCCAGAGCACCGGCGCAAGAAGGAGTGAAACACCCCGGGGATGGCCTCTAGGACCAGTGGACAAGCGCCACGTCGAAGCCCAGGATCAGCTGACCCAAGGTCGGTTCGCCCGATCCTTGGGTCGGCCGACCCCAGGTGGGCCCCACTCGGGGTGTGCTTCCTCGGGGTGGCTGTCCTGTGGGCCCTTAAGTCAGTCCCCGGTGTACATGTGTTCTTGAGGCGGTTTAGGCACTCTGGTGGGCCCATGGATCCATGTGAAGTCCACGTGTCACGCTCTGATTCGTCGGGGCTTGCCTCCCTTGGATTGGTGACATGGCGTGCATGCGTGGCACCTGAAGTGGTTTAGCTTGCATGCATGGCACTTGAGGTGGCAGCCATTCCTTGAGGTGACGTGGCATGAATCATAGAAGGTGAGTTTGCCACTTCTTTTATGCTTACTTTCCTGCAATCACATAATCTCCAAGGACAAGTGGAACTACATTATTTTTAACTAAAATGCGTGTAAGAAATGCCTCTTGCTCCTTTATTCATGAGTAAATTGATGGCTAAAGTAAGCACTTAACAGCCGTCAACAGTCTCTCGACATCGAAGCTTCTCGACGCGCCCGGATCCCGTCTCCGCCCGCTGAGCCTTCGGTCTTGGTTTTGTGCTTCAACCAAGTAAACCGACGGTTTTGTGGTGAACCACCGCAAACCCCGCGTGCAGACTCCACCCTGCACTGGCTCCAGTCCACGCTTCGTCTTGCTTTTCTTGCCACCATGCGGCCCACACTTGATCCCGTTCGGCCAGCGGTCCATCGAGCCGAGCCTACTTGTCTCTCCACTCCTCAGAGGCCCCACAAGGCTAAAATCTTTTGCGCCCGCTCTTCACCTGCACCAACACAAATCAAGTCGCCACCTGCACCAGCAATACTCAGCCAAGAGTCAGTCCACACAATGTTGTCAATCCCTCATCAGACCAGGGAGTGACCATCCACCGGTCCTCGGACGCTCCAGTCCTCAATCTCCCCCTTGATGAGTGCATTGACAACATGATGAGGACATCCCTTCCATTGATACAACCATGCCTTGTGCTCCACAAGGTCCAATGACTTGAGCCCGTGCACGACAACTCAACTATTAGGTAAGTCTTTCCTCACTGTTCATACAAACTTATCTCTGGACGGGATGCTACTTAATTATGGTGATCAATGCATTATTCTTAGGAACATGGATCATGAAGAAGAGGGGAAACAGCCACAACAACCTAGGAGGTGCACAAGCTCCCCATTTAGAGATGGGGACCGCTCCTTCTCAAACATTGTGGTCAACTTCATTTTGAGTAGAACGGGAGGGGCGCTCCCACTCAAACATTGTGACCCACCAGGTTTTGAGTAGAGCGGACAGCAAGACAACAACATATTGTTTTGGTCATAACTTTCGACTCCGAATGTTGTTTGGGGCATATGAGTACTCGATGGAAAGATCTTGAAGTCAACTTTCAGATGGATCAGAAGACACCTTCAGATTCGTAAGGAGTCGCCCAGATTTTATAGAGAGACGTCTGGATCTACCAGTCAAAGGCTGATAGCCTTGTATCCAGTAAAGCCCATTAGGGGCCCATTCTAAATTAGGGTTTACACCCTCCCACGCCTCTTGGCTGTTCTTTTATGTATAAATACCCCTCCAGCCGCCAGAGGAAGTTGGGTTTTGCTTAGTTTCATTTCTGTCAAGAACAGGACGCCGTTCTTCGGTTGTGAAACCCCATTCGTGAGTTGAATCAATTACTTTCTATGATTTGGTTGCTTCTCCGTGCACTTGCTTGTGTTTTTCGATTTCGCAGGCAAGAGTAAGCCTTCTTGGCAAGGTCAATCGAGCTGCAGCTTGGTTGATAACCAGATGGTTCGTGGTGCTAAGATTACGGGGTTCATTTCTTTGGATTTGAAGCCAGATCGGTGTGTCTCGAATCCACCCAAATCGATAGTTATCTGAACCTTTCAGAAGATTGGGAACCCAAGTCCTATCATGTGGTAATCAGAGCAAAGGTATACTGTCAGGTTCGCATCATTTACCCCTTAGTTTGAGTGTTTATCTTCATCCTACATTCCACAGCCATACACATTTTTCCTTCCTAGAACCTTTCGCGCCATGGCCTCTGCATTTGTTTGTTTCAGAGTTCGTAGTGTTGAGTTTGCATCCAGGTCGAGGTCTTGTTGCTAGTTTAGATCTTGTCCTTGTATCCCTTGTGTTGTCTTTTCCCCACTGCTGCCATCTCAGATCTCCATCTTTTGTATCTTCTGTAAGCAAAAACAAATCTTGATTTGGGTTGTTCATTTTCAGACAGTCATAACTTTTGCTACCGAACTCGAAACTGGGCAAATTTTATATCTACGGAAAACGTCAGAAAATTTGAGATCTATTTTATCCTAGCAACGCTAGGTTTGCAGAAATTAATTTTGTCAAATTCGACCTAGAAAATCGAGTTTCAGGACCCACAAGTTTGGATATGCTTTTGAGAGCACAATCCTGATTTTTGCATAGGCCACATCTGTTTCCTTTTGAGCCAAATCTTGTGGTTTTATTCTTGTGTGTTCGTTGCTGACAAAGAGCAAAAGTATATAAAAAAGAAGAAAAAAAAGAGGTGAAAAAAAGGAAAAGAAAGAAGAAGAGAAAAAAGGAGCACATAAGAAATTTTTAGCTACTCTGTTTTGTGGTGCTCTTGTCCTTATTCAAGCTTGTTGCTCTCTACCATACTTGTTTCCTTCCACACTTGACTCACTCACTTGTTATCACAATTGGTGTCAGGGACACGTATAGGCCAGCAACGAGAACAAGTACTTTGGACTATAATTCAGCATTGCTATTTGTTGCTAACATTTGTACCACATACATATTTATATTTGTGCCTTCCCAAGCTCTACATATTTCGTCACATCGGTACAGAAAGAGGACCCTTGCAATCTTGGTACCACCTCCTCACAGGTATCACGAACCAGCTGCTGATTGCACCAACTCTTGTTTTGAGATTGGTAAGAACATTTGCAAGGGCTTGTGGAGGAGCTGCCATTTTGCATGATTGAGAGACACCACTACAGTTTGTAGTCATTTGTTAGGGATAACCTTCACTACTGCTGCTGTTTTTGGTGTTTGAAATGGCAGGGGATGAACATGTTAGCTCTCCCAAAGATTTCAATGAATGTGTTAGCAGAACTCAACTTCAAGCTGCTATGGAAGATGCCCAGAAAGGAATGAATGATGCCATCAAGAAGGCTGTCACTGATGCACTCATTGATCTCAAGCTTGGTAGCAGCATAGAGAGATTAGATAGGCGGATTTCTACTCTAACCGATAAGGTTACAGAATTAAAAAACCATCTACCAAATGAGGAAGATATGGGAGGACACAACATTAATGAAGATACTGTTCTTGATGAGAATGGAAGCATTGATGTTGCAGCTACCCGCGCAGCGAGGCTACGACGTCGTTTACGTGACAACAGGAGAGGAATGGGAGGTCATCAACATGAAGGTAATACCCATCATGCTCCCGATGATCCTTATGCTAAAGTCAAGTTTACAATTCCACTATTTTCGGGTCATTATGATGCTGAAGGGTATCTTGATTGGGAGATGTCTGTAGAACAAAAATTTAGTGCCCACCTTGTTCCTGAAAGACATAGAGTTAGACAAGCCTCTAGTGAGTTTAAGGAGTTTGCAATCATTTGGCGGAGTGGGTTAGCTGCAGAGAATGCTTTACCAACCACATGGGAACAACTTAAGGTAGCTATGCGTGATCGTTTTGTTCCTCCTTCGTACCATAGAGACTTGCGTAAGAAATTGATGCGCTTTGAGCAAGGAGAGAAATCTGTCCAAGATTACTATGGAGAGCTCCAAAAGGGTTTGATGCGTTGTGGTGTTGTAGAGGGACCTGAGGATTCCATTTGTCATTTTTATTCAGGTCTAAGGCGTGAGATTCAGGACATTGTTGATTATAAGGAGTTTAACACCATCAACCAGTTGTTTCAGTTTGCTATGCTTGCAAAGACGGAATTGCAGGGACGGGAGCAACAAGGTAAGGGCAAGACCAATGCCACATACACGCCGTGTGCCACACCATCGATGGGGCTGAACAAGCCATCAACTTTTCGGGTGCCACCACCAGCGAGCAAGCAACCAGCAGCTTCGGGAGTTGCTACACCACCTGCACCCTCTTCAAACTTAGGTAAAAATCCTTCGCAGGTGCCTGCAAAGAGTGCCTCATCCGTTACATCAACGTGGAACACCTCTGGCATTCAGTGTCATCATTGCCATGGGATTGGACACGTGAAGAAGGACTGCCCAAGCAAGAGGGCATACATTGTTACAGAGGATGTCTACATCAACACCTCTGACATTGAAGATGAAGAAGAGAAAGAAAATGATGGTGAAGAAGAAATCCTTAGTGCAGAGGATACAATGACCTATAGGAGTGCCATTGTTCAGCGGGTGCTCAACACACAAGTGCAACAACCCGAACAACTACAACGCCACAATCTCTTTCAGATTTTCTTCGGCACCAACAATCGACGTGTGCGAGTCATCATTGATGGAGGCAGCTGCAACAATTTGGTAAGTTCAGAGTTGGTCAACAAGCTTGGGTTGATCACACGGCCACACCAAAACCCATACCATATTGAGTGGCTAAATGATTCAGGAAGGGCCAAGGTAACACAAACTTGCAGAGTTTCTTTCTCAATTGGCTCTTATTCTGATTCGGTTGATTGCGATGTAGTCCCTATGCAAGCTTGTTCTCTTTTGTTGGGTAGACCTTGGGAATATGATACGGATGCAACACATCATGGTAGAAGTAATAAGTATACCTTTGTGCATAAAGGAAAGAAATATACTTTGCTACCTTTGACCCCTGCTGAAATTGTCCAATCTGAAAAAGAACGAGTTTCTAGTTTGAATGACACACGATCTGAAAATCAGCAAGTAGCAAAATCTGTTTTGCCACCTAAAAAGGATAAACCTGCAGCTAATCCTAAGGCCGAGGGAATTACATTGAAGGGTGGGGTTATGCTTGCAACAAAATGTGACCTTGCTGAAATTTCTGAAGATGAAATCTGCTATGCCTTGTTTTGCAAACGAGATTTGTTTTCACTTGATGATGCAGTTCATATTGCTGACCTCTTCTTCAAAGAGATTGTTCGGTTGCATGGCATGCCTTCTACTATTGTTTCAGATCATGATGCTAAATTCTTGAGTCACTTTTGGCGCACTCTATGGAACAGGTTGGGAACCAAGCTGTTGTTTTCTACAACATGGCACTCACAAACCGATGGACAAACAGAAGTAGTGAACCGTACCTTGGGCACCATGTTGAGGGCTGTTTTGAAGAAAAACTTGAAGGTATGAGAAGCATGTTTATCTCATGTGAAGTTTGCATACAATCGGGCAATACATTCCACAACCAAGGTAAGTCCTTTTCAGGTAGTGTATGGTTTCAACCCCTTTGGTCCAATTGATATATTGCCTTTACCTACTAGTGAGAGGATTCATAGTGATGCAAAGAAACATGCTGATTTTATTTTACAAATGCATGAAACAACTAAGCAAAACATTGAGAAGATGACTGAAAAGTATAGGATCACTGGTAGTAAAGGAAGACATGAAATTAAGTTTCAACCAGGAGACTTAGTTTGGTTGCACCTAAGAAAGGATAGATTTCTAGATTTGCGAAAGTCTAAGTTGATGCTTAGGGATGATGGTCCTTTCAAGATAATTGAGAAAATAAATGACAATACATATAAGCTTGAGTTGCCTCCCGAGTTTGGAGTTAGTCTCACCTTTAACATTTCAAATTTGAAGCCATACTTGGGAGAAGAAGATGAGCTTGAGTCGAGGACGACTCCAATTCAAGAGGGGGAGGATGATGAGGACATCCCTTCCATTGATACAACCATGCCTTGTGCTCCGCAAGGACCAATGACTCGAGCCCGTGCACGACAACTCAACTATCAGGTTAAGTTGTTCCTCACTGTTCATACAAATTTATCTCTGGACAGGATGCTACTTAATTATGGTGATCAATGCATTATTCTTAGGAACATGGATCATGAAGAAGCGGGGAAACAACCACAATAACCCAGGAGGTGCACAAGCTTCCCGTTTAGAGATGGTGACCGCTCCTTCTCAAACATTGTGGTCCACTTTGTTTTGAGTAGAGCGGGAGGGGCGCTCCCACTCAAACATTGTGACCCACCACGTTTTGAGTAGAGCGGACAACAAGACAAGAGTAGATTGTTTTGGTCATAACTTCCGACTCCGGATGTTGTTTGGGGCGTATGAGTACTCGATGGAAAGCTCTTGAAGTCAACTTTGAGATGGATCAGAAGACACCTTCAGATTCATAAGGAGTCGTCCAGATTTTACAGAGAGACGTCCGGATTTACCAGTCAATGGCTAATAACCTTGTATCCAGTAAAGCCCATTAGGGGCCCATTCTAAATTAGGGTTTACACCCTCGCATGCCTCTTGGCTGCTCCAGCCACCAGAGGAAGTTGGTTTTTCTTAGTTTCATTTCTGTCAAGAACAGGACGCCGTTCTTCGGTTGTGAAACCCCATTCGTGAGTTGAATCAATTACTTTCTGTGATTTGGTTGCTTCTCCATGCACTTGCTTGTGTTTTTCGATTTCGCAGGCAAGAGTAAGCCTTCTTGGCAAGGTCAATCGAGCTGCAGCTTGGTTGATAACCAAAGGGTTCGTGGTGCTAAGATTGCGGGGTTCATTTCTTTGGATTTGAAGCCGGATCGGTGTGTCTTGAATCTGCCCAAATCGATAGTTATCTGAACCTTTCGGAAGATCGGGAACCCAAGTCCTATCACAACACACATAGTAACCAATTCAGAAAAGAAAGGCAAAAAGAAAAGAAACAAACCAAAATCTCAAGCAAGTGATCAAAAGCCAAACAAAAGCCAAAAACAAGATCACTTGAGAGAACAAGTCTCGGTCCCCTAAGGCATGGGCAATGACTCAACACAACCGAGACAAAATGCAAAAAATGCCAACTCCTCAAGGTGAGGCAAAAGGGTTTGACACCATCGGCAAAAGAGGAAAGCGCAAATCAGGTGAAAAAGAGCTCCCCCATGCATGAATGCAAGCTCCCCTAGAACAAGCATTTCTCCGCCTTTTTCTCCCTCTTGATGCAAGAACTCTCCCCCTTGTTATGCAAACTGAATTGGGTGCACACTTGTCCCCCTTGTTGGTAATGCATGAATCAAGTCTATAATTACAAGAATGTGCTTCTCAAATAGGCAAAGAGCACTACAAAATGCTAGAAATGAGACATAGAACAAGCAAGATAGCCACATATTCCGTACAAGCATCGCCAACAAGATAGAAGGAACATATAAGCATGTGACATAGACATGATCAAATTTATGCATTTTTCAACAAAATATCCCTCTCATGAGCATAGAGCCTCAACATGACCAAAATGAGCACAAACAACATACAACTCACAAACTTCATGAAAGGTCACAAGTTCTCATCACAATCATCATAAACACCTACAAGCTATCTCGTGTCATGTCAAAGCCACTGAGCCCTGTGTCTACTTCTAGATATGAGACTTCTCATTGGTAGACATCATGCAACGGTTTTAGCACCCAAGATAAGGAATTTAAAGAACATATGACATGGAAGCATATTTTTCAAGCATTGACATTTCAAGATACCAAATTAATTTGCAAAATTAGGCATGGTACATGAAGTGCCTTTGTGGCAAAAAGAAGCTTAGGCTCCTCCACAAGGTAACATGTAGGCTAAACATTCGTGATGACAACCGAGTCTTTGACCCCAAAGGAAAAGAGCATGATTCCCAAGCACAAATTAAGCAAGATATAGCCATTTGAGCACAAAATGAGCATGTAAGGCATTCTGCTCACAAGAGAGGTTCAACTAAGCATATTCACAAAAACTAGCCATTTCACATGCATATACATCCCAAAACTACCAAGAGCATAGCCATACATCACAAGAGCTCACAAGCTTGATCATAGGCCTACATCCAATATGTCACAGTGATCAATGTATATGAGAGAAGCACATCCTCCAAAGCATCTGATACAAATGCAGTCTATGATACAAAGATGCTAAACATGATATGTTACAAGAATGAAAATGCAAGATGCAATATGTACATGAGATTCCCAACCCAAACTCAAAACGGATAAACCACACCAAGCTCACCACGCAAACGAGAAAAGGTAGCTTAGTCCAAAGGTTTTGTTAGGATATCTGCAAGCTATTTTTGGGTTGGCACATGAATCAAGTCTATGTTTCCCTTCTCCACATTATCTCTCAGAAAGTGGTATCTCACCTCTATATGTTTGGTTTTGGAGTGTAGCACTGGATTTTTGGCAACACTAATGGCACTAGTGCTATCACATATGAGAGGAACGTGGGTGCACTCCTCACCAAAGTCACTCAAGTATAGGTGATCCAAAGCAACTGGGAACAGCAACTAGCAGCAGCAACATACTCGGCCTCTGTGGTAGACTGAGCTACACTTGACTATTTGCGAGATGACCAAGAAACCAATAAGGAACCCAAAAACTGACAACTACCCGAAGTGGACTTCCTATCCACTCGACACCCAGCAAAATCGGCATCCGAAAAGCCATGAAATGCAAGAGAAGAAGATGCCGAGTACCAAAGACCAAGCTCAGGAGTGTATCGAAGATAGCTGAAGATCTGCTTGACGGCCTGCCAATGTGAAGTCCTCGTCAAGTACAAGAGGGGGCCAATCATGCTCTGGTACTCCTTCTGGTCCACGGGCTCTCCGTCCTCGTCCGCGTCTAGTGCTGTAGTCTTACTCATTGGTGTCGAGAGGGGCTTGGAGTCGTCCATCTTGAACTTCTTGATGATATCCTTCGTGTACTTAGCTTGATGCACAAAGGTTCCCTCCTTAGTCTACTTGATTTGAAGCCCGAGGAAAAACTGCAATTCTCCCATCATACTCATCTCGAATTCTCTGCTCATGTCCTCTGCAAACCTTGCAACCAAAGAGTGAGATGCGCCACCAAATACAATATCATCCATTTACACCTGAACAATCAGGATGTCATTGCCTTGCCTGAGAAGAAAAAGTGTCTTGTCTACCTTACCCATCTCGAACCCCTTGCTGAACAAAAATCCCCTCAATCTACCATACCAGGCCCTGTTTGAACCAAAGGGAGCTTGTTTCAGCCCATAGAGAGCCTTCCTCAACTTATACACCCGGTGGGGAAACTCAGCACTCTCAAGCCTGAGGGGTTGCCTCACATACACTTCTTCCTCCAACACTCCATTCAAAAAGGCACTCTTCACATCCATTTTGTGCAACTTGAATCCTTTAGCCACAAAAAAGTCTAGAAGAATCCAAATCGCCTCCAAACGGGCTACAGAAGTGAGAGCCTGTGTGGTTCGAGGACCGGTGGATGGTCGCTTCTGGTGTGATGAGTGATTGATAACGTTGTGTGGACTGACTCTTGGCTAAGTATTGTAGGTGCAGGTTGCAGCTTGACTGGTGTTGGTGCAGGTGAAGAGCAAGCGCAAAAGGTTGTTGCCGGGTAGGCCTCCAGGTGTGGAGAAGACAAGTAGGCTTGGATCGAGGGACCCGGTGGCCAGCGGGGTCAAGTGCGGGCCGCATGGTGGCAAGAACAACAAGACAAAGTGGCGATGTGGACTATGTGGGAGCCGAGTCATGAGTGGCGATTGGCGGAGGCTACACCGAGTTCACGGGGTTTCCAGTGGTTCACCAGAAAACCACTGGGTTCCTTGGTTGATCCACAAAGCCAAGACCGAAGGCCGGAGGTAGCAACACTAGGACCGGTCTGACCGGTGTGCGACGACGTAGTCCGGAGACTTCAAAGCGAAGCACACGTGTCGGGATCGCAAGGCTTGCGTCGAGGCTAAGCAAGTTTGCGGTCGCCGGGCATCCGTCCGATGGTGCTACGACGAAGTTTCCCAAAAGGCCCTTCGGGGGTGTGTATCTTAGTTTAATGTAATAGGGGTAGTTTTGTCTTTCGGCTAGCCTCCATATAACCCAAGTGGTGAGAGGATGGCAGCTATCTCTTGGAACCCTAGCTCATTTGCTTTTGCTATTTTCCCTTCCTATTTTCCTTAGGATTTAGAGGACTAGCTTGAGAGCTTCATGGTGAGATCTTGTGAGAGGGAAGGATGATTGGGAGGCAAGCTAGACCTTGTATGAACCTCCAAGGTATGTATAGATGATTCGGCGTGGTTCCTCAAGGCTTGATTGTGTTCTTCTCATTTTCCCTTTTTGGTGATTTTCGGAGCCTTTTCCTGGCAATTTTCTTGTGGCGGTTTTGAGACCTTTCTCTTTGGGATTTGGTGGGGGATGTATGTATGAACCCTTCGTGGTTCTTTTCCCTTTGACTCCCCTCCCAAATCCATGAGTAAAGGGGCTCGATTTTGGGGTTTTCTTGGCTCTAGGGTTAGAGGCGTTCTTGGTGGAAATCCTTCGATTCCTCTTGATTTAGCAAGTTTTGGGGGACCAAACCGTGGCTATGGAATGCCCATGAGGTACTCCTACTATCCCCAAAATTTTGTGCGAATCCGTGGAGCGAATCGGGAGATCGGGATTTGGATTTGGAGTTGACCCGTGGGTTGCTGTTCATCCCGAGAGCCCAGGGCTTGACCGGTTTGACCGGTGCCTTCCACCGGTCTGACCGGTGCCAACCCCCTGCTGGGTTTTGCACGGGTGAACGTCTTGGTGAGTTACCTAGTCTCTGAGTCTGCTACTATTACGAGTTTGGAGTGTTTTGGAGCTCGGGAGGTCAGGTTCGCGAATTTGGGGTTTCCTGACTTAGACCGGTCTGATCGGTGAGCTACACCAGCCTGACCGGTGTAGAAGCTTTCTGTAGAAATCTTCAAGTTCTGCTCGGGTGACCCGGCTTAGGGTCCAGGGTGACCCGGTGTGTCTCTGGAGGGTGTCGGGTGATCCGGCAGCTTAGTCCGGGTGATTCGGCCTTGACCGGTCTGACCGGTGCAGGTGACCGGTCTGACCGGTGTGGTCAATAGCTGCTCGAGTTGCTTGTTCCGCTGCATTCTCGAGTAGGTTTTGGTGGTTGTTGGTTCCTAGGACCAGTAGCACTCCAGTGGCTACGTGGTCTTGGCCAACTTGGGTAGTTGAGCCGGAGACGTGTTTTGGTTAGCCGTGTTCATCTTGTTGGAGTAGCCATCTCCTTCGAGAAGAATTTTAATCGGCTCCCATTCACTCCCCCCCTCTCTGGCCTCCTTCATGATTCTAACCAGTCTAAGATCCAAGGATGGCGTACCTGGAACAGGGATCGGGCCCTCTGCACTTCGATGGCAGAAACTACCAGATGTGGCAGAGGCGAATGGCAGCTTTCCTCTGCGGTAAGGGTCAGATCCTTTGGGACGTTACGGTGAACACAACTTATGTTCATCTGATTAACTTCCTTGCACCGGGATCGAGGGACATGCACGACGCCAACAAAAAGGCGGTCGACTACTTGTTTCGTGCTCTATGTCAATCTGAATTCGATCGGGTTCAGACAGAGGACCTAGCTTGTAGGATTTGGGGGCAGTTGAAGGATGCTCACGCTGGAAATGCTCAGGTTCAGGCTCGGATGTATGCAACTTACCGGAGAGAGTACGAGAACTTCACTCATCTCCCCGGTGAGTCAATTGATGCCTTGTTCCAGCGGTTCACGGTAGTGGTGAACAACATGAGAGCCAATGTGGACGTGCTCCCGTACGATGATCATGACAGAGCTGTAAAGCTCTTGCACTCTCTGGATCATACAATTTGGGATGGAAAGTTCGAGGCCATTGTAGAGTCTGAGAAGTATGATACTCAGACGGTGAACGAGCTGTTCTCAAAGCTCAAGTCAGCTGAGGTGGACCGGGGTATGACAGCCAAGCTTGAGGGCCCGACTGACTCTCATAGTCTCGCCCTCATCGGTGGCTCAGGTGCAAAGTCTAACGCTAACCCATCCACCAGGATGTACTCTTTGTCCTCCTTGATGTCTTTGCCAGATGAGGAGTTCGACGTGCTTGGAGAGGACGAGCTGGTGCCCAGGAGGTTCGAGAGGATCCACGAGAACCAGGTGAACACAAGGAGGAACACAAGGACGTGCTTTCAGTGCGGCAAGCCAGGACACTTCGTTGCCGACTACCCCGAGAAGGTGGAGAACAAGGACGGCTATAAGAACCGGTCGAGGACGGACAACAAGTACCGATCGAGGCACGATCACAAGCACAAGCACAAGCACAAGGACGAGCGAGGATTGAGGAAGAAGGGCGGCCATGGCAAGAAGGCCCGAGCGATGGTCGGAGCAAGCGACGTCGACTCCAGCTCCGCCTACTCTTCCTTGAGCTCCAGCAGCAGCGAAGATGAAGGTGATCAACGCAATAACAAGAAGTCATCCAAGAACTTGAGCGGGCTGAGCTGCTTCACGAGAGATGGCTTCTGCGGCATGGCACATAGCTCTGGCAGCAAGAAGAGTCCCCAGAGCGACTCGGAATCCAACTACGAGGATGAGGTACATGACGAGCTTCCCTTCTTACGTGAGGAAAATGAACAGCTTGGCAAGTTTCTTGATATTCATGATGACATGCTTAGAGAGGCTAAGAAGATGAAAAAGGAGCTTAGGGCCTCGCTTGAGGATGCTAGGACTAGAGTGGCTGAGCTAGAAACACAGAACCTAGATGCTAAGCTTGAAATTGATTCGCTTAAGGCTTCACCTGTTGTTTCTGATGAGGTTAATTGTGCTGATTGCTCTGTGTTCCTAGCTGATCTTACTACTCTTAAGGAAAAGCATGCCTCCAAGTGTGAGGAACTAGATGTGCTTAGGGTTGAAGTGGTTGAGCTTAAGTCTAGACCTGCTTTGCTAAGTGCTTGCACTTCTTGCCCTGTTTTGCATGAAAAGATTGATGATATGCATGCTTATACTGTTTCTCCTGAGGCTAAGTTGAAAGCACATGTTCCCACTTCTTGCTCTACTTGTGAATTGCATGCTATTAAGAATCTGGAACTTGCACATTATGTTGATCGCTTGCAGGATGAAAATGATGAGTTGAGAAAAATGATGGGTTGGTTGTCGGGTCATGAACCACAACTTAGGATGATGATAGAGGCATACAAGCGCTATGATGGGCAAGCACTTGGGTCAGATAAGATTGGAGAGTGTAGTGGTGAGGGAGGAGAGAAGATTGGTGATATCCAAGCTCCACCAAAAACCTTCCACAAAAATGCCTATGCTCCTAAGCCAAACCCATTGAGAAACAAACTTGACACAACCCCAGATCCACCCATATTCCCTCACCCCACAAATGATTTCCAAAAACCCATCAAGTTCAAGAGCAACTTAGGGAATGTGTTCTTTGGGAAAGAGGGTGAGAAGCCTAGTGAGGAGATACCGACAGAGAAGCCGAGTGAGGAGAAACCAAGTGAGCAGGCCCAACCCAAGCCTAAACCTAAGCTCATACGGTTTCATTGTGACTATTGTGGGAGAGATGGTCACAAGGGTGAGTTTTGCTTCAAGAGGAAGTGTGAGGAGAGAATGGCTAAGGAGTGGGCTAACAAGGACAGGTACCACCCCTCAAATGGTGTACCTGAGCCTCGTATGCAAATGCCTAGGGCCAAGGCGATTGTGAGGACGGTTCCGGCTTGGGGAGATCGAAAGGTGGCAGGTGGTGCTGCTGGCCGAGCATCACCGGTCAGACCGATCAGGGGACCGGTCAGACTGGTGCTGGTCTGGGTGGCTGGCAGTTTGGTTTCCGTGCTCGTGAGGATGCTCGGTTCAGTTCCTTTGGTCATGATACAGGTGGTTGGCATGGTGAGTCTAGTGGTGGTCAGTTTGCTAGACGTTTTCAACCTCGTGCTCAATACGATGGTGGGAGGAGTCGTAGCTTTGAGTTGGAGAGGAGGAACGGTCCACGGTCTTCCTTTCATGGTTTTCGTTCTCCTCCAGCGAGACAGGGTTGGTTCCCTCATGGTGGTTCCCGTGGTGGTTTTCGTGGTGGTAGCTTTGATAGGCATGATGATATGGTTTGTGCTAAGCCCACTTTGGAGTAAATGGCTCAGCACTGGTTTTACTCCTTTGGTACTAACTCCAGTGCTGAGTCGCTTGTTCACTCGCGTGCTCACTTTTGAATTTCAGGTGGGAGACTTGAGGAACGTTTGGTTGATTGACTCCGGTTGCTCGAGGCATATGACCGGAGACAAGGGGTGGTTCTCAAGCCTCGTCCCAGTGGTGTCCAAGACATACATAACCTTTAGGGACAATAGACGAGGGCGTGTGCTTTCAGAAGGAGAGATTAAAGTAAGTGACAAGGTCGCTCTCAAGCGTGTTGCTCTTGTTCAATCGCTCGGATTCAATTTGCTTTCTGTTTCCCAGCTTTTGGATGAGGGTTTTGAGGTGTTGTTTCGGCCTGGTGGTTCTCGGATTTTGGATTCTCAAAGGGACCTAGTTTGCATGGTCATTCCGAGGGTCAAGTTTTCTGAGCGGATTTCTCTCAGTCTTCTGGTGTGGCTCGTTGCTTTTTGGCTGGTTCTTCGAGTGAGTTGTGGAAGTGGCATAGGAAGTTGGGTCACTTAAGCTTTGACCTTGTGTCTCGCTTGAGTAAACTCAATTTGGTCGGAGGATTGCCACGGCTGAGGTTTGAGAAAGAGTTGGTGTGTGCGTCGTGTAGGCATGCCAAGATGGTAGCCTCTTCCCATCCACCCCTCACCGATGTGATGATGGAGCATCCATGCGAGCTGCTCCATATGGACCTTTGAAGGACCGAAACTGGCGACCAGAGGGAGGGAGTGAATGGGAGCCGATAAAAATTCTTCTCGAAGGAGGTGGCTACTCCAACAAGACGAACACGGCTAGCCAAAACACGTCTCCGACTCAACTACCCAAGTTGGCCAAGACCACGTAGCCACTGGAGTGCTACTGGTCCTAGGAACCAACACAACAACCTTCCGAACCAAACACACCAAATGCACAGCGGAAATCTGCACAGCTTGCTGCCTGTGCTACACCGGTCAGACCGATGGCCTGCGCCGGTCAGACCGGTGACACCGGTCAGACCGGTGGACAGAGCCAGTCAGGCTGGTCGCTACAACAGCTACACAGAAAACATTCTAGGAAGCCTTAGTGATTCCTCTAGGCCCTGGAACAAAAACCACCTCCAAAACTCAAACAGCTCAGGAAGAAAAACCTTCACAAAGCCTAGACAAACTCCTCGAAACCTGGCAAGAACTGACCAGCAACAACTCAGCCCAAAGACACACAAACCAGGCAGTTCACCCGAGGCAAATCCCACAAAGGCCTTGCACCGGTCAGACCGGTCAAGAGCACCGGTCAGACCGGTCACGCCTAGGTAGCTCGGGATGAACAGCACCCGCGGGTCAACTCCCCCAAATCCAACTCCCGATCTCCCGATTCGCTCCACGGTTTCGCACAAGACTTTGGGGATAGTAGGAACACCTCATGGGCCCTCCATAGCCGACATTTGGTCCACCAAAACTTGCTAGAATGAGAGGAATCGAAGGATTTCCACCAAGAACGCCTCTAACCCTAGATCCAAGAAAACCCCAAAATTGAGCCCTTTTACTCACGGATTTGGGAGGGGAATCAAAGGGAAAAGAACCACGAAGGGTTCATGCATACATCCCCCACCAAATGCCAAAGAGAAAGGTCTCAAAACCACCACGAGAAATTCGCCAAGAAAAGGCTCCGAAAATCACCAAAAAGGGAAAACGGGAAGAACACAATCAAGCCTTGAGGAACCACGCCGAATCATCTATACATACCATGAAGGTTCATACAAGGTCTAGCTTGCCTCCCAATCTTCCATCCCTCTCTCAAGATCTCACCATAAAGCTCTCAAGCTAGTCTTAGAAATTACAAAGGAAAATGGAAGAGAAAAATCCTCTCACCACTTGGGTTATATGGAGGCTAGCCAAAAGACGAAACTACCCCTAAGGACTAATACTAGGATACACACCCCCGAGGGGCACCTTGGGAATCTTTGTCTTCGCACCATCGGACGGATGCCCGGTGACCGCAAACTTGCAAAGCCTCGACGCAAGCCTTGCGATCCCGACGCGTGTCCTCCACTTCGAAGTCTCCGGACTGCATCGTCGCACACCGGTCAGACCGGTGCTCCCCCCCGGTCAGACCAGTACCCACCGGTCAGACCGGTCCGATGCTGCTGCACCTCCGTCTTCGGTCTTGGCTTTGTGGATCAAACAAGGAACAAAGCAGTTTTCTGGTGAACCACTGGAAACCCCGCGAACTCGGTGTAGCCTCCGCCAATCACCACTCATGACTCGGCTCCCACGTAGTCCCGGCTCGACCTTGGTTTTGAGGCTCAACCAAGAAACCATCCATGACTTCGTCTTGCTGTTCTTGCCACCATGTGGCCCGCACTTGACCCTGCTGGCCACCGGGTCCCTCAAGCCAAGCCTACTTGTCTTCTCCACACCTGAAGGCCTACCCGGCAACGACCTTTAGCGCTTGCTCTTCACCTGTGCCAACTCCAGTCAAGCTGCAACCTACACCTGCAATACTTAGCCAAGAATCAGTCCACACCACATTGTCAATCACTCATCACACCAGGAAGCGACCTACCACTAGTCCTGATACGGATGTTGTCCCGATCTTCACGACGTAGGATCTTGAACAAGGTAATTAGCTGATAAATCAGCCAAGATAAATAGCTGCGAGCAGCCGGATAGGTAGTGCAACCTGACGACACGCACAAGAAGCCAACCACCGTCTCTATACGGCAGCCTGAATCAAGGATTCGCCCAATCACACTCTCAAAGAACCAACCTACGCAACCTGAACATGAAGTACCAGGAGCACGGATTGGGTGCCGATGAAGCGGCTGCCGATGTAATCCCACAGGGAAATCACAAGAGCAAAGGGGTAGAGAATCATCTATACATACCATGAAGGTTCATACAAGGTCTAGCTTGCCTCCCAATCTTCCATCCCTCTCTCAAGATCTCACCAAGAAGCTCTCAAGCTAGTCCTAGAAATTCCAAAGGAAAAATGGAAGAGGAAAATAGCAAAACAAAATGAGCTAGGGTTCCAAAAGATGGATGCCATCCTCTCACCACTTGGGTTATATGGAGGCGAGCCGAAAGATGAAACTACCCATAAGGCCTATTACTAGGATACACACACCTGAGGGGCACTTTGGGAATCTTGCACCATCGGACGGATGCCCGGCGACCGCAAACTTGCTTAGCCTCGACGCAAGCCTTGCTATCCCGACGCGTGTCCTCCGCTTCAAAGTCTCCAGACTGCGTCGTCGCACACCGGTCAGACCGGTGCTCCCCACCGGTCAGACCGGTCCGATGCTGCTGCACCTTCGTCTTCGGTCTTGGCTTTGTGGATCAAACAAGGAACAAAGTAGTTTTCTGGTGAACCACTGGAAACCCCGTGAACTCGGTGTAGCCTCTGCTAATCACCACTCATGACTTGGCTCCCACATAGTCCCGGCTCGACCTTGGTATTGAGGCTCAACCAAGAATCCGTCCATGACTTCGTCTTGCTGTTCTTGCCACCATGCTGCCCGCACTTGACCCCGCTGGCCACCGGGTCCCTCAAGCCAAGCCTACTTGTCTTCTCCACACCTGGAGGCCTATCCGGCAACGACCTTTCGTGCTTGCTCTTCACCTGCACCAACACCAGTCAAGCCGCAACCTGCACTTGCAATACTTAGCCAAGAATCAGTCCACACCACGTTGTCAATCACTCATCACACCAGGAAGCGACCTACCACCGGTCCTCGAACCACACATGCTCTCAATCTCCCCCTTGATGAGCGCATTGACAACACACACGTTTTGGTAATCAAAGAGAAAAGGAAAAGAACATAAATGACTAAAAGAAACTCCAACAAGCGATCGAAAGCCAAATGAAAGGCAAAGAGCAAGATCACTTGAAGAAGACAAGTCTCGGACCCCTTAGGCAAGGGCAACAGCTCGACACATCCGAGACAAAATATGCTCAAGCAAAGAGCACAAGGCACCAAACCAAAGCTCGAAAACCACAAAGAGCTCCCCCTGCACACATGCAAGCTCCCCCTGAACCAATGCAACTCCCTCTGGACAAATGCATGCAAACCACATCGCAAAACAAAGCAGCTGCGTCAGCCTTGCTCTGACCGGTCAACTGCACCGGTCTGACCGGTGCCCAACTTCTGAACAGGAGCCAGCACTCTGACCGATCAGACCGGTGACCTCAACCGGTCAGACCGGTGCACAACAGAGCCCAGAAATGGCTCGAAACCACCTGGAAACCTTGTAGATGCATTTAGTAGGCCAAAACATGCTCAAACTTCTCCCCCTTGTTGACAATGCATGAATCAAGCCAAAAATGCAAAACATGCAACCTAGAGCTTCTCAAATAGACAAAATTCAACATAGGATGCTACACATGTCCAAATGAGCAAGTTAGATACTCTATAGCTTCGTAATGACATCAACTACAAGATCACCAAGTTTCACAACCATTGGGCGAAGCTAAGATAAAATTGAGCAATTTTGTGAAAAATTACACTCTCATGAGCAAAGTCCTAAACATGAGCAAAACATGTCAAAATGGCAAAGCCACACAAACTTCATGCTAGGACAACCATTCTAATCATAAGACCATCATAAACACCCACAAGCACCTCATGTCATGTCAAAGCCACCAAGCCATGTGCCTACTTCCATATATGAGACTTCTCATTGGTAGGCATCATGCAACGGTTTAGAACCCAAAAGCAAGTAAAATAAGCACACATGACATGGGAGCACATTTTCCAAGCAATTTACATTTCATTTTCAGATTTATCTTTGGTACATGAAATGTCTTTGCGACAAAAAGGAACTTATGCCCCTCCACAAGATAAAGCATGGGGGCTAAACATTCATGATGGCAAATGAGCCTTTGGCCCCATATGATCAAAATAAGCTATCCAACCACAAATTAAGTATAGCAAAGCCACAAAAACATGTCAAGATTATATAAAGGCATTTACTCACAAGAGAGCATATAGGTGACATTTTTCAAAAAGCATAGCTAGCAACCATGGATATAAATCAAGATCATCAAGAGTTAAGCCAAAATAATCATAGCTTACCAAACTAGCTCACAAGGACATATATATCATACCATGGTGAACAATGTATATAGGAGAAGCTTTTCCTACACAATGCATATGATACAAAATGCATGCAACCTAAGATTCAAAGATGCCTATACATCATGTTACATATGCCATGCCAAATGCAAAAAATGCACAAAGGAAAGCTATTCATATGCTACAAAGGAGCTCCCACACACCAACTCAAGAAATCAAACAAACACCAAGCTCCCCCCGCAAACGAGTGAAAGTTGCTTGATCTAGGGGTTTGGTGAAAATATCAGCTAGCTGGTCATGTGTGGGTACATGGATCAAAGCGATTTTCCCTTTCTCTACGTTGTCTCTCAGGAAATGATACCTCACTTCTATGTGCTTGGTTTTGGAATGGAGCACTGGGTTCTTTGCAACACTTATGACACTAGTGCTGTCACATTGAAGTGGGACATGGGTATACTCCTCACCAAAGTCACTCATGGTGTATGTGATCCAAAGGAGCTGAGAGCAACAACTGGCTGCGGCCACATACTCTGCCTCGGTAGTGGATTGAGCAACACTTGATTGTTTACGGGAAGACCAAGACACCAAAAAAGAACCCAAGAACTGACAAGTCCCAGAAGTGGACTTCCTATCCAACCGACACCTGACAAAATCCGCGTTCGAAAATCCATGAAGGGCCAAAGAAGAAGACGCGGAGTACCAAAGGCTGAAGTCGGGAGTATGACACAAATACCTGAATATGCGCTTGACCGCTTGCCGATGCGAAGTCCTTGGAGATGGTTGAAAACGAGCGCACAGACATATCGAGAATTGGATGTTCGGCCTCGTCGCCGTCAAGTAGAGGAGTGACCCGATCATGCTTCGGTACTCCTTCTCGTCCACGTGTTCACCGTCCTCGTCCACATCAAGCGCTGTAGTCGTACTCATAGGCGTCGCCATGGCCTTGGAGTCCTCCATCTTGAACTTCCTCACAATGTCCTTGGTGTACTTTGCCTGGTGCACGAATGTTCCTTCCTTGGATTGCTTGATCTGGAGGCCGAGGAAGAACTGCAACTCACCCATCATGCTCATATCAAATTCCCTGCTCATGTCTTCTGTAAACCTTGCAACCAAAGAGTTAGACGAGCCACCAAAGACAATATCATCCACGTATACCTGCACAATCAGGATATCTTTGCCCTGCCTGAGGAGAAACAAGGTCTGATCAACCTTCCTCATCTCAAACCCTCTCTCAAACAGGAACCCCCTCAACCTACCGTACCAAGCTCTAGGCGCCTGCTTCAACCCATACAATGCCTTCCTCAACTTGTACATCCGGTGGGGGTACTTCTCACTCTCAAACCCCGGTGGTTGCCTCACGTACACTACTTCCTCCAAGACATCGTTTAGGAAGGCACTCTTCACATCCATTTGGTACAATTTGAACCCTTTAGCCACGGAAAAGGCTAGAAGGATCCTAATCGCCTCCAAACGGGCTACGGGAGCAAAGGTCTCCTCGTAGTCGATCCCCTCTTTCTGACTATACCCTTGCGCCACCAACCTCGACTTCTTTCTCACCACTTCTCCTTTTTCTCCCTCCTTGTTTTTCCACACCCATTTTGTCCCAATCGGCTTACACCCCGCTGGATGATCCACCAACTCCCAAACTTGGTTCCTCTCAAAATTCTCCAACTCCTCATGCATCGAATTGACCCAATTATGATCAGATAGCATGTGTCCAATGTCTTTGGGCTCAAAGGTAGCAACAAAAGCAGCATGAGCGAAATGAGAATTGTTTCGAACCCTCGACCGTGTAGTACGTTCATTGATGTCGCTGATGATCCTCGAAGCTAGGTGATCCACTTGAACTCACCGGGGAGGTTCTCGCCTTGATGCTACCTCCCCCTCAACAGCAGCTTCTCCTTGACTGGGTTTGTCGTTGTAGGTGCGGGAGAGGGCCCGTTCTCAATCGTAGTCAAAGTAGTAGGTACATGCTCAGCCGCGGGCACCACACTGCCATCTTCATCATCTCCATGTTCATGCTCCTCCTCCTGGAAAATCTCCTCGCCAAGTTCCTCGTCACCTGCACACTCAAAAACAAGCTGACTACGTGGCTGTGTCTCGTCGAAGGTTACCTCGCAAGTCTCCATGATTTGGTTAGTTTCAAGATTGAGCACTCAAAAGGCTCTAGAATGAGACGTGTAACCAAAGAAAATGCCATCGACAGACCTAGCCTCGAACTTGTCCAACTTCTTACCTTTCTTGAGGATAAAGCATTTGCTCCCAAACCCATGAAAGTGACTCACCTTAGGGGTTCTACCGTGCATCAACTCGTAGCAAGTTTTCTTCTTATGCACCTTGAGGTAAATCCTATTCAACACATAGCACGGGTATTCACCGCCTCAGCCCAGAACCTTCTCGGAGTCCTATGCTCATCGAGCATCATCCGAGCCATCTCGCACAAGGTTCTATTTTTCCTTTCCACCACGCCGTTTTGGGGAGGCGTATACGGACTAGAAAACTGGTGTTCAAGACCCAAGTCATGGCAAAAGGTTTCAAAGTGAGAGTTTTTAAATTCCGAGCCATTGTCACTGCGGATCGCTCGTATGGCATCTCCGTGCCTCTCGTTTCTTAACCTCAAGACAAGATCTCGAACAAAACCAAACGTCTCCCCTTTCTCCTCCAAAAAGAAAACCCACGCATACCGAGAGTAGTTGTCCACCACAACTAGGACGTACCACTTCCCACCCGCAGATCACACACGAGCTGGGCCACAAGGTCCATATGGAGCAGCTCGCATGGACGCTCTGTCATCACATCGGTGAGGGGCGGGTGAGAAGAGGCTACCATCTTGGAATGCCAACACGGCGCACAAACCAACTCTTTCTCAAACCTCAACCTTGGCAATCCTCAGACCAAATTGAGTTTACTCAAGCGAGACAAAAGGTCAAAGCTTAAGTGACCCAACTTCCTATGCCACTTCCACTATTCACTCGAAGAACCAGCCAAAAAGCAATGAGCCACACCAAGAGACTGAGAGAAATCCGCTCGGAAAACTTGACCCTAGGGAACGACTATGCAAACTAGGTCCCCTCGAGAATCCAAAATTCGAGAACCACCAGGCCGAAAGAACACCTCAAAACCCTCATCCAAAAGCTGGGAAACGGAAAGCAAATTGAACCCGAGCGATTGAACAAGAGCAACATGCCTGTGAGTGACCTTCTCACTTACCTTAATCTCACCTTCTGAAAGCACATGCCCTCGCCCATTGTCACCAAAGGTGATGTATGTCTTGGACACCACCGGGACGAGACTTGAGAACCACCCCTTGTCTCCGGTCATGTGCCTCGAGCAACCGGAGTCAATCAACCAAATGTTCCTCAAGTCTCCCACCTGAAATTCAAAAGTGAGCACGTGAGTGAACAAACGACTCAGCACTGGGGTTAGTACTAAAAGAGTAAAACCAGTGTCGAGCCATTTGCTCCAAAGTGGGGTTAGCACAATCTATATCGTCATGCCTATCAAAGCTACCACCACGAAAACCACCACTGGAACCACCACGAGGGAACCACCCCTGTCTAGCTGGAGGAGAACGAAAGCCACGAAAGGAAGACCGTGGACCGTTTCTCTTCTCCATCTCAAAGCTACGACTCCTCCCACCCTCGCATTGAGCACGAGGTGGAGAACGTCTAGCAAACTGATCACTTGCAAACTCTCCACGCCAACCACCAGAACCACGACCACCAGAATCGAACCGAGCATCCGCACGAGCACGGAAACCGAACTGCTGTCTGCCCAGACCAGCACCAATCTGACCGGTGGTGCTCGGCCAGCAGCACCACCTGCCACCTTTCGATCTCCCCAAGCTGGAACCGTCCTCACAATCGCCTTGGCCCTGGGCATTTGCATACGAGGCTAAGGTACACCATTTGAGGAGTAGTACCTGTCCTTGTTAGCCCACTCCTTATCCATTCTCTCCTCACGCTTCCTCTTGAAGCAAAACTCACCCTTGTGACCATCTCTCCCACAATAGTCACAATGAAACCGTATGAGCTTAGGTTTAGGCTTAGGTTGGGGCTGCTCACTTGGTTTCCCCTCACTCGTCTTCTCACCCTTCTTCTCTCCAACCTCACTCTCCTTGGTGCTCACAAACTTCACCGGTTTTTGAAAGTCATTTGTAGGGCGAGGAATTATGGGAGGATCTGGGGTTGTGTCAAGTTTGTTTCTCAGTGGGTTGGGCTTAGGAGCATAGGCATTTTTGTGGAAGGTTTTTGGTGGAGCTTGGATATCACCAATTTTCTCTCCTCCCTCACCACTATACTCTCCAATCTTATCCGAGCCAAGCGCTTGCCCATCATAGCGCTTGTATGCCTCTATCATCATCCTAAGCTGTGGTTCATGACCCGACAACCAACCCATCATTTTCCTCAACTCATCATTCTCATCCTGCAAGCGATCCACATAATGTGCAAGTTCCAGATTCTTCAAAGCATGCAATTCACAAGTAGAGCAAGAAGTGGGAACATGTTCTTTCAACTTAGCCTCAAGCGAAACATTGTAAGCATGCATCTCATCAATCTTTCCATGCAAAACAGGGCAAGAAGTGCAAGCACCTAGCAAAGCAGGTCTAGACTTAAGCTCAGCCACTTCAACCCTAAGCACATCTAGTTCATCACAAGTAGAGGCATGCTTATCCTTAAGAGCAATAAGATCAGCTAGGTACACAGAGCAATCACAACAATCTGTCTCATCAGAAACCACAGGTGAAGCCTTAAGCGAATCTATCTCAAGCTTAGCATCAAGGTTCTGGGTTTCTAGCTCAGCTACTCGGTTCCTAGCATCTTCTAGTGAGGCCCTAAGCTCTTTCCTCATCTTTTTTTGCCTCTCTAAGCATGTCATCACGATTATCAAGCAACTTGTCAAGACGCTCGTTCTTCTCATGCAAGAAGGGAAGCTCATCACGTACCTCATCCTCGGAGTCGGAGTCCGAGTCGCTCTGGTGACTCTTCTTGCTACCGGAGCTACGAGCCATGCCGCAGAAGCCATCTCTCGCGTAGCAGCTCAGCCCGCTCAAGTTCTTGGATGACTTCTTGTTCTTGCGCCGATGACCTTCATCTTCACTGCTACTCGAGCTCGAGGAAGAGTAGGCGGAGCTGGAGTCGACGTCGCTTGCTCCGACCATCGCTCGGGCCTTCCTGCCGCGACCGTCCTTCTTCCTCGATCGTCGCTCGTCCTTGTGCTTGTTCTTGTGCTTGTGATCGTGCCTTGACCGGTACTTGCCGTCCGTCCTCGACCGGTTCTTGTAGCCGTCCTTGTAGCCATCCTTGTTCTCCATCTTCTCTGGACAGTTGGCGACGAAGTGTCCTGGCTTGCCGCACTGAAAGCATGTCCGTGGATTCTTCCTTGTGTTCACCTGGTTCTCGTGCAACATCTCGAACCGCCTGGTCAGCAACGCCAGCTCGTCCTCTACAAGCACGTCGAACTCCTCGTCTAGCAAAGACATCAAAGAAGACAAAGAGTACATCCTGGAGGATGCGTTAGCGTTAGACTTAGCACCTTTACCACCGACGAGAGCAAGACTATGAGAGTCAGTCGGGCTCTCGAGCTTGGCTGTCATACCACGGTCCAACTCAGCTGACTTGAACTTCGAGAACAGTTCGTTCACGATCAGGGTGTCATACTTCTCAGACTCAAGAATAGCCTCGACCTTTCCGTCCCATATGGTGCGATCCAACGAGTGCAAGAGCTTCACGACTCTATCATGATCATCGTATGGGAGCACGGCCACATTGGCTCTCATGTTGTTCACCACAACCGTAAACCGCTGGAAAAGGGCATCGATAGACTCACCGGGGAGATGAGTGAAGTTCTCGTAATCTCTCCGGTAAGTTGCGTACATCCGAGCCTAAACCTGAGCATTCCCAGCATGAGCATCCTTTAACTGCTCCCAAATCCTACAAGCTAAGTCCTCTGTCTGAACCCGATCGAATTCAGACTGACACATAGCACGAAACAAGTAGTCGACTGCCTTGTTGTTGGCGTCGAACATATCCCTCGATCCTGGAGCAAGGAAGTTAATCAGATGAACATAAGCTGTGTTCACCGTAACATCCCAAAGGATCTGACCCTTTCCATGGAGGAACGCAGCCATCCGTCTCTGCCACATCTGGTAGTTCTTCCCATTGAAGTGCGGAGGACCCGATCCCCGTTCCTGGTACGCCGTCTTTGGATCTTAGACTGGTTAGAGCCTCGAAAGACCCGAACCGGCTCTGGTACCAATTGAAGGACTAAAGCTGGCGACCAGAGAGGGGGGGGGAGTGAATGGGAGCCGATAAAAATTCCTCTCGAAGGAGATGGCTACTCCAACAAGACGAACACGGCTAGCCAAAACACGTCTCTGACTCAACTACCCAAGTTGGCCAAGACCACGTAGCCACTAGAGTGCTACTGGTCCTAGGAACCAACGCAACAACCTTCCGAACCAAACACACCAAACGCACAGCGGAAATCTGCACAGCTTGCTGCCTGTGCTACACCGGTCAGAACGATGGCCTGCGTCGGTCAGACCGGTGACACTGGTCAGACCGATGGATAGAGCCGGTCAGGCCGGTGGCTACAGCAGCTGCGCTGAAAACGTTCCAGGAAGCCTCAGTGATTCCTCTAGGCCCTGGAACAAAAACCACCTCCAAAACTCAAACTGCTCAGGAAGAAAAACCTTCACAAAGCCAAGCCAAACTCCTCGAAACCTGCCAAGAACTGACCAACAACAACTCAGCCCAAACACACACAAACCAGGCAGTTCACCCGAGGCAAATCCCACAAAGGCCTTGCACCGGTCGGACCGGTCAAGAGCACCAGTCAGACCGGTCACGCCTGGGTAGCTCGGGATGAACAGCACCCACGGGTAAACTCCCCCAAATCCAACTCCTGATCTCTCGATTCGCTCCACGATTTCGCACAAGACTTTGGGGATAGTAGGAACACCTCATGGGCACTCCATAGCTGAGATTTGGTCCACCAAAACTTGCTAGAACGAGAGGAATTGAAGGATTTTCACCAAGAACGCCTCTAACCCTAGAGCCAAGAAAACCCCAAAATTGAGCCCCTTTACTCACGGATTTGGGAGGGGAATCAAAGGGAAAAGAACCACGAAGGGTTCATGCATACATCCCCCACCAAATCCCAAAGAGAAAGGTCTCAAAACCGCCACGAGAAATTGAGGACCATGTGTGGTTCGAGGACCGGTGGATGGTCGCTTCCTGGTGTGATGAGTGATTGACAACGTTGTGTGGACTTATTCTTGGCTAAGTATTGCAGGTGCAGGTTGCTGCTTAACTGGTGTTGGTGCACGTAAAGAACAAGCGCGAAAGGTCGTTGCCGGTGAGGCCTCCAGGTGTGGAGAAGACAAGTAGGCTTGGTTCGAGGGACCCGGTGGCCAGCGGGGTCAAGTGCAGGCCGCATGGTGGTAAGAGTAGCAAGATGAAGTCAGTGGACGGTTTCTTGGTTGAGCCTCAAAACCAAGGTCGAGCCGGGCCTTCGTGGGAGCCGAGTCATGAGTGGTGATTGGCGGAGGCTACATCAAGTTCGCGGGGTTTGCAGTGGTTCACCAGAAAACCACTGGGTTACTCGGCTGAGCCACAAAGCCGAGGCCGAAGACCAGGCGTGGCTGTCTGGCCAAAACCAGCCTGACCGGTTTGGGGTCGCAGGGCGCCGGGAAGCTTCGAAGCGGAGGACACGCGTCGGTATCGCAAGGCCTGCGTCGAGGCTAAGCGAAGTGCGGTCGTCGGGCATCCGTCCGATGGTGTTACGAAGACAATTTCCCAAAGTGCCCTTGGTGGGCGTGTATCCTAGTTTATGTAATAGGGGTAGTTTAGTCTTTTGGCTAGCCTCCATATAACCCAAGTGGTGAGAGGATGGCAGCCATCTCTTGGAACCCTAGCTCATTTTCTCTTTGCTATTTTTCCTTCCTATTTTCCTTAGGATTTCTAGGACTAGCTTGAGAGCTTCATGGTGAGATCTTGTGAGAGGGAAGGATGATCGGGTGGAAGCTAGAACTTGTATGAACCTTCATGGTATGTATAGATGATTCGGCGTGGTTCCTCACGGCTTGATTGTGTTCTTCCCGTTTTCCCTTTTTGGTGAGTTTCGGAGCCTTTTCTTGGATTTTCCATGGGGAAGTTTTGGGGGCATTTCTTTGAGGGATTCTTGTTGGATGTCACATATGAGGACCTTGTGCCTCTTTGCTTGGTGATCTTGCTCCAACAAACCCTCTGAAATGGCTTCAATTTGGTGGTTTTTGGTGGAGTTCTTGGGAAGGTGTTCTTGAGGGTTCACTTCCGATTCCTCTTGATTGGGTAGGCTTTGGGGACCGAGCTTGTAGCCAAAGGTAGCCCACGAGGTATCCCAGCTATATAGTAATCTAGGGGTATTGGCTGTTGTTACATGCAAGTTCTTTTTGTTTCAGTCCCAATGATAGTTTTAGCAATTACATTGCAGGTAATTCAGATAGGTTTTGTTGGCTATATCATATTTTGTGGGTTACCTCAGTTCCCTCTTGAATGAAATATCTGTATTTCATTGCGCAGAGGTACTATTTAGCCTCAGCTAAGGAATTGATGCGGATCAATGGCACTACAAAATCTGCTCTGGCTAATCATTTAGGTGAATCGATTTTGGGGGCAGTGACAGTAAGGGCCTTTGAGGAAGAGGATCGTTTCTTTGCTAAAAGTTTGGAGCTTGTTGACAAGAACGGCAGTCCCTTCTTTTATAATTTTGCAGCAACTGAATGGCTGATTCAACGCTTGGAGACAATGAGTGCTGTGGTCCTCTCATTCTCTGCCCTTGTCATGGCTCTTCTTCCTACAGGAACTTTCAGCCCTGGTGAGTAATAGTAGCTGCAAGTTTCGCTTAATTTGTTTCAGATGCTTGTCAATATTAAAAGATAGAAAAATAGTTTGCAAACTCCATGAACTTTAATTATTTTATGACTGAAAACTGTGGGGGAGTTCCCATGCAGTTATAAGAATTGAAAAACACTGTACAAAGAGAGTATTTACAAGACGCCAGGTTTTGGGGGGGGGGGGATTAAATTACAATAAAGTCTAGCCATTGTAACACAAATATTTTCGGGTCCTCCTTGACTCTATGGAGTTGAAGGATAACTTGAACCGCACAGTCCAAAGGCTAATAGTTGCTCTGGCCCCATCAAAGATCTCACAATTTCTTAGGTTCCAGAACTCCCATGCTGCAATCATAAATATTTCTGTAAAGAATGGAAGATTCATGTCGTGCAAGGAAAATTTTCGATAAATTGTTAGATGCAATGCTAAGGAAAATTTTCTTTTGCCTCCATGACCACCTACTGGAGCCATGGAAAGTAAATGAAAAAGTAAATTTATCGTACCCATCTGGGGTAGGTACCTTGTGAAGACTAATACAATTTTCAAGCTACCAGTTCTGATATTTTATATAATATTTGGTGTCTTTTCTGTCTATGCAGATTTAGTGGCAGGTTTTGACGTAGGGGTTTTTCTAGCTACTAAACCTAATGAAATATTGTTTTGGCTATTTGTTTTTCCTTTGCCCCCTTGTCTCAGTGACACACACATTTTTTTTTCCGGGCAGGGACATACACAACTTGGCATTTGATCATCCCATCTGAACAATAAATACTTCTGTTCATTCTTGCACAGGTTTTGTAGGAATGGCGTTGTCCTATGGTCTGTCCCTAAATGTGTCCTTTGTCAACGCCATTCAAAGACAATGCAGCCTTGCAAATCAAATAATCTCTGTGGAAAGGGTGAATCAGTACATGGACATACAAAGTGAAGCAGCAGAAGTTATTGAAGAAAACCGGCCAGCTCCAGACTGGCCCCAAGTTGGCAGGGTGGAGCTTAAAGATTTAAAAGTAATCCAGGACAACTATTTACATTTACTCTATCCATGGGCGAACCATTTATGATTTATAACATTATTTTGTTCATTTTCATTCTACAGATTAGATATAAGCAAGATTCTCCCCTTGTACTACATGGAATCTCTTGTACGTTTGAAGGTGGTCATAAGATTGGTATTGTTTGAGGGAATAGATTTCTGTGTTATTCCTCCAACCCTAGAAGGGTGGGTATATAGTCAGCTATACATGGGCCACTATATGGGCTATACACACAGGTCATATGGGCCACATACACACATACTCTAACACCCCCCCGCAGTCTGGACTACCGGCGCAGCGGAGTACAAGACTGGACAACAAAGAAACAAACTCACACAAGGCCCCCCGCAGCCACAACTAGCCACTGGCTACGTTGAGGCTGGATCGAAACTCCGAGAAAGTCGAGGAGGGAAGACCCTTGGTGAAGATGTCAGCAAACTGGGAGGTGGTCGGTACATGGAGAACCCGAACGTCGCCAATAGCCACCCGGTCACGAACGAAGTGCAAGTCAATCTCCACATGCTTCGTCCGCTGATGCTGAACCGGGTTGGTGGAGAGGTACACGGCGCTGACGTTGTCGCAGTAGACGAGCGTGCTCTTGGCGAGCGGGCTGTGGAGCTCAGCCAAGAGCTGCCGGAGCTAGGACGCCTCAGCCACGCCGTTAGCAACAGCCCGGTACTCCGCCTCAGCACTCGAGCGGGAGACGACCGGCTGTCGCTTGGACGACCAGGAGATCAGGTTGCCACCGAGGAAGACGGCATAGCCTGAGGTAGAGCGGCGGGTGTCCGGACAACCCGCCCAGTCAGCATCAGTGTAGACAACCAGCTCAGCAGGAGAAGACCGGTGGAGGACCAAGCCGAAGTCAACCGTGCCTCGGACGTAGCGCAGAAGGCGCTTCAACGCAGCAAGATGTGACTCCCGAGGATCATGCATATGGAGGCAGATCTGCTGGACAGCGTAGGTGAGGTCCGGCCTGGTGAAAGTGAGGTACTGCAAGGCTCCAGCAAGACTCCGATAGGCAGTAGGATCAGCCACAGGAGCACCCCGAGTAGCAGACAACTTCGCCTGAGTGTCAACAGGAGTGGAGCAGGGCTTGCAATCAGTCATCCCAGCACGCTCCAGGATATCAAGGGCATACTGACGCTGGTGAAGGAGAAGACCAGCCTGACGGGGCTCAACTGTCACGCCCAAGAAGTGGTGAAGCTTGCCCAGATCCTTCATAGCAAACTCCTGCTGCAGAGAGGAGATAATCCGCTGGAGCAACTGTGGACTGGAGGCAGTCAGAACAATGTCATCAACGTAGAGGAGGAGGTAGGCAATCCCATCAGCATGGTGATATATGAACAAAGAAGTGTCTGACTTGGCCTCAACAAACCCCAGTGTCAGCAAGAAAGAGGCAAACCGAGAGTACCATGCCCGAGGAGCCTGCTTCAAACCATAGAGAGACTTGTTCAGTCGGCAGACCAGATCCGGACGACTGGAATCCACAAAACCTGCTGGCTGGCTGCAGTAGACTGTCTCGGTCAGGGTGCCATGTAGGAATGCATTCTTGACATCAAGCTGGTGCACAGACCATGAGCGAGAGAGAGCCAGAGAGAGGACAGTGCGCACTGTAGCAGGCTTCACCACTGGACTGAAAGTCTCATCATAATCCACACCAGGCCGCTGAGTGAACCCCCGAAGAACCCAACGCGCCTTATAGCGCTCCAGAGTACCATCAGCCCGACGCTTGATCGTCCAAATCCACTTGCCGGTCACCACATTGCAACCAGACGGACGCGGCACGAGGTCCCAAGTCTGGTTGGCAAGAAGAGCTCCATACTCCTCTTCCATCGCACGACGCCAGTTCGGATCTGCCAGAGCCTCACGAACCGACGTCGGGATCGGAGAGGGCCGCGGCTCTCCCTCGGTGGTGGAGAGAGCCGCGGACCGAAGAACCCCAGCCGCCTGCCGAGTCACCATGGGATGGGTGTGACGAGGATCCCGATGAATGATCGGTGGGTGGTACACGGCCGGCTCCACACGAGAACGGCGTGGTGGAGGCGGCGGTGGCGGCGGTGGAGGTGGTGACAGCTCCGGTGGAGGTGGTGGAGGAGGTGGCGACAGCTCCGGTGGTGGTGGTGGAGGTGGCGACGGCTCCGGTGAAGGTGGTGGAGGAGGCGGAGCCGTCGAGCGACGCTCGTAGACATAGCGCACAGGAGGCGCATAGTCCACGGGCATCTCCGGAGCCGGGGCCGGAGGTGCCTGCGGCGGTGGAGGCACCGGACGGCGTCGGTACACCTGCACCGGCTCGGCGTAGCGTCCAGGAGGTGGCGGGGCCGCGCGTGGCGCAGCAGGAGGCACCGGGATGGTGCGGGGCGCGGCGGGAGGCACCGGGACGGTGCGGGGCGCGGCAGAGGGCGCCGGGGCCGCGCGTGGCGCGGCGGGAGGCTCCAGGGGCGCGACAGAAGGCGCCGGGGCCGCGCGTGGCGCGACCGGAGGCACTAGGCCCGCGTCGGGTGCGACAAAGGGCACCGGAACCGCGGGTGGTGCGAGAGGAGGCTCAGGCGCTGCGCGTGGCGCAGCAGAAGGCGTCGGAGCTGGTGGTGTACCAGAAGGACCTGCTGGAAAAGGAAAAACAGAAACAGGTGGCTGAACCACCGGGTCAGAAAACATGGACTCAAGATCAGGATCAGGAGAAGGTGTAGAGGTGGAGGAGAAGGGGAAATCCGACTCGTCAAACACAACATGTCGGGAGATAAGAACCCGACGAGATGTGAGATCATAGCAACGGTACCCCTTATGGTCAGGGGAGTAACCAAGGAACACACAACGTGTCGAGCGAGGTGCGAGCTTGTGAGGCGCAGTGGCGGCAAGGTTCGGGTAGCAAGCGCACCCGAAGACACGAAGGTGAGCGTAGGTGGGAGGGGTACCGAAAAGAGCGTGGTGAGGAGTCAGAGCGGGAGAAGCTGTGGAAGGAAGACGGTTAAGAAGGTAGGTGGCGGTGTGGAGGCTCTCTGCCCAGAAGCGCGGGGGCAGGGAGGCCTGGATCAGAAGGGTGCGCATGACATCGTTCGTGGTCCGAATCATACGCTCAGCCTTGCCGTTCTGAGGAGAAGTGTACGGACAAGACATGCGCAACTGAACACCTCAAGAGAGAAAGAAGGAGCGAGAGGTGTTATCGAACTCACGACCGTTGTCACACTGGATGGCCTTAACGGTGAGGCCGAACTGAGTGGACACCCAGGCAAAGAAGTGAAGGAGGGTGGGGAAAGTGTCAGACTTGACACGTAAAGGGAAAGTCCAAGAGTAGTGAGAAAAATCATCGACCACGACCAGGTAGTACTTGTAGCCAGACATACTAGGAACAGGAGAAGTCCACAGATCACAGTGAACAAGATCAAAGGCATGCATCGCATGCGAAGAAGAAGAAAAAGGAAGGCGAATATGGCGACCCAACTGACACGCATGGCAGAGATGCTCATCAGAAGCCCGAGTGCAAGGGAGATGTGCACTACGACTGAGCTGAGCCAAAGCGTCGCGGCCGGGGTGACCAAGACGGCGGTGCCAGGTAGTGGAAGAGGGAGTGGTGGCAAGAGCAGCTGCCGGGGAAGAGGGCAAAGGTAGGGTAGCAGAAGCAGGAAGGCGAAGGGTGTAAAGGGGTCCCGAGCTATCACACCGGAGGAGCGGACGCCCAGACAGAGAATCCTTCACAGTGAGGCCAGAAGGATCGAATTCAACCGAACAAGAATTGTCAGCTGTAAACTGACGAATAGAAAGAAGGTTGTGGATCATCTGAGGAGCAACGAGGACATCAGGAAGACGGAAGGGACCAGGAGCAGAACCCACAGAGGTGACAGGAAGACAAGACCCATCACCAACCATGATCGAAGATGGATAAGAGGGATGTGGGGGTCGGACAGAAGACAGGAGGCTAGCATCAGGGGTGGTGTGGTAGGAGGCACCCGAGTCAGCGATCCACTCGGAGCAGACAGGAGGGTTCACCCCCATGGTGCTGAGTGCCTGCGCCGGAGGCTGAGTGGGAGTAGTCGAAATGTGCCCTGACCATGGGTCGCTGAAGAATGGCCAGGGCACACCTGCAGCAGTAGGAGGAGGCGCGTGCCGACGACGCCCCCTCCGTCGACGACGCCCACTGTGACCTCCGCCACCCCCGCTCGGCTCGGGGAAAGTAGTCGTGGTAGCGGCGCCGTAGAGAGCGGCGGTGCCGGAGTAGACATCATCGACGGGCGTCGTGCTTCGAAGGACGGCGGCGGCTGCGAGTGGTGCATCCTCGGGTGGCATGCCTAGCCCGCAGAAGAAGGGGACCCCACCAGCGAGGAATGGAGCAGCGCCGACAGGCGGCGGGGCAGCAGCGGCCACAGGCGGAGCAGAGGAGGCTCCCACGCCCATGGCATGAACAGCGGCGGCGGCGGCGGCGGGTGGCGCAAAGAGGACCGCCGAGAGGGGCGCGGCTGTCGCACGCGCAGCTCTCGCACGCGCGGCCTGGGCTGCAGCTGAGAGCGGAGCTCCTCTCGTCGCGGCGCCGGGCCAGAGGGGGGCCGCGCCATAGGCAGAGGAGCCGGCGGCCGCGTGCGGAGGAAGTGAGGCAGCAGTTCCCGCGGGCGGAGCGAAGAGGGCTTCCACGCCCGCGGTGTGCCCATCGGCGCCGATGGCGGGTGACGCGACGAGGACGGCCGGGAGAGAAGGCACGGCGAGGGGCGGCACACTCATGAGCAGAGAGCGCGCGTACGCAGTCTGGTCCTCAGTCAGGACAGCTGCAAGGGCTGCTTCGGTAGCAGCGGTCGCCGCACCTGCGCCCGAGAAAGAAGTGGCTGCGAGTGCCGGCGCAGCAGTGGAGGAGAAGGCGCCGGCCGCGCGCACGCCTGCGTGAGGGGCAGCAGCGGCGGCTGCGAGGGGCACGGCGGCTGCGTGCGCAGCCATGCCCGCATGGTCTGCTCGTGCCGCTGCGAGCAAATCGAGGCGGCTGGAGGGAAAACCAGGGGAAATTGAGGGGAAACAGGGGAAATTGAGGGGAAAAACAGGGGAAATCGGCTGGAGCTGCACAGGAGCCGTGGACTCGAGTAGAGAAGCAGGGGCGCGGCGCCTGGAGGAGCAGAGGGGCAGAGGAGCCGCGCCCGCGCCCTCCGCGCCCTCGCCTGCGCGCCCCGCGGCCCCCGCGCCCGCACCCAGCTCCGCGGCACGCACGGCAGCAGCGGCAGCCGGGTCGGCTCCAGGCGGGGCCGATGGGCCGGTGGAGGAGGGAGGAGTTGCTCCCGTGGGCAGCGGCGCATGGGCCGCGAAAGCCATGGCCCGCTCGTGCGCGGCAGCCGCGCAGGGATCGGCGGCTTCGGCAGCAGCTGAGCGGCAAGCCATGGAGGCGTAGGAGGAAGGAGAGAGAGGGGGGAAGGAGGAAAGAGGTGCTGGAGGGCCGGAGGGAGGCTGTGCCGGCGGCCGGCCGGCCATGGGTGGCGGCGGCGGCTAGCAGAGGACAGGGAGGAAAGGTAGGCTAATGTTTGAGGGAATAGATTTCTGTGTTATTCCTCCAACCCTAGAAGGGTGGGTATATAGTCAGCTATACATGGGCCACTATGGGCTATACACACAGGTCATATGGGCCACATACACACATACTCTAACAGGTATAGTTGGTCGGACAGGAAGTGGAAAGACGACTTTAATCGGTGCATTGTTTCGTCTTGTGGAACCAGCTGGAGGGACAATTATTATAGACTTTGTAGATATTACCACGACAGGCTTACATGACCTGCGTTCACGTTTGGGTATCATTCCACAAGATCCGACACTCTTTCAGGGTACTGTAAGATATAATTTAGACCCTCTTGGGCAATTCTCAGATCAACAAATATGGGAGGTAAGATGTTTTGTAGTATACAAAGTTATTCATGTTTTTATTTCTCATTATATTCAGTATTTCATATAAATATATGGAAATGAATAGACAGGGGAGCTGCCTTGCAATTAGTGCAAAGAAATGACGACATGGTTTCAGAGCAGATTAGTTTACCATGAAAAAAGTTATTCTGAAAGAATCTGACGTAAATGTTGAAATAGTGAGGCCTTTTCATCTTTTGATGACATTGAAAATACAGCTCAGCCACAGTGGTATAATGCCCAAAAAAAATCAGCATTTGTGAAACATTATGACTGCCCGAATAAATTGCTTCAGGGGCATGCAAATGTAACAAGTTGTCCCTATTTTTTTGACATATTAAATCTTAGACCTTCAAAAAAAATCATGTTCCTACTCTCTTGCAGGTTCTTGACAAATGTCAGCTGCTTGAAGCTGTACAGGAGAAGGAACATGGATTGGATTCTCTGGGTAGGTCACTTTGCTGCATCTATACTTTGATTTCTGGAATCCTTGCACAAATTTCAACTCTTTAACATGTCCCCACACTAAAGTTTTCCAAACTACCCAGAATTCTGACTAGGGATGTGATGACACGGAAACGTGCCTTGCCAATTACTCTTGCACTCGAACATGTAGCGTATGGAGGGGCCCCGGGGAGCGCCGCTGCACAAGCTGGTCAGACTGGTATGGGTGGCCAGTCAGACCGGTTCGTCAGTGAGGCCGACGAGGGACCAATGAACGCTCGCCCGGGAGGGATCCCATTAGGGCAAACACACCTTGGGCTGTTTTAGGATCGGCAAACCACCTAAAACGCCCTCAAATGTCTTAGAGATGAAGGAAGAGTAGCAAGATGGGGTTGGAAGAGCTAGGGCAGAGAGAAAAAGGAAAAAAGTGCAACTTAGTAGCTTGATATGTTTTTATCGATTGGATTAAACTCAATCAGTTGTGGCCTTTCCTATTTATAGGAGAAGTTATATCCCCATTAGGATTCGAAACCCTTACAATCTTGTATCAAATACAACTCTTATCTCGGACTACAAAGTCCAAACTGCTCTAACCGCCCTAGCGAACCGGTTTTCCTAGGTGCGTATCTTGCCGGAGTCATAACTCTCTCATCCGAACTTCAAATGTTGGGATATTAGTGAATTGCCTACCTTTACTCATCAGCTTAAGCTTTTGGGTTGAACTGGTTGGTGCATGCAACTCAATATGGTATCAAAGCCAGAAGTCTCGAGTTCGAATCCTGGCGGGCGCAATTTAAAAAAATAATTGCAGCCCACTCAAATATCCACGTATGTAACCTGAGGGAGCCTACACATGAGGGGGAGTGTTGGAGTATTAGTGAACTGGTTGGTGCATGCAACTCAATACCTCACCAGACATACTATATATGCATTCTGATCTGCTAGGCGTGAGCTACATAATGGTGAAGTCCAATTTACATTCTGAGCACTCTACCCAAACTGGTCAGACCAGTTTGGTAGATCGGTCTGGTCACGTCTGCTAATTTTGGTCCTCAACAAGATGATAGCAAATGTACTACTATGATAACCACTATTCATGTATCATGATATCTGAAATTGTCATATTTTCTGTACCGACTGAGATGTTTTTGTGTAGTTGTGGAAGATGGTTCAAACTGGAGTATGGGCCAGCGGCAACTCTTTTGTTTGGGACGTGCACTTCTTAGAAGATGTCGTATCTTAGTTCTCGATGAGGCCACAGCATCTATAGACAACACAACTGATGCTATCCTTCAGAAAACGATCAGGACAGAATTCCAAGATTCCACTGTTATTACTGTTGCACACCGTATACCAACAGTTTTGGACTGCACTATGGTACTTTCAATGAGTGATGGTATGTTTCTCTTTTCATTTAACTTTTTGTACAAATACAGAAATCTTCTCGTTTAGTTACTGTCTCTTGAATCAGCGTAATTAATTAATTAGATCTCGAATATGTGTTCTTGGGTGTTGCTACGGTCAAAGATTAGTTGTTTTTTATTTGTGCCACTAAAATTCTATTACACTTGTTGGGTGTCTACACGTTTGCTAGAAAAACCAACAGAGTTTTAGCTTATTATATTTTCTTAAACTAAAATACTCATTAAATTTCTACCTTTTTATTTAACCAAAAGAGTTTCTAGAGAAAAAATAAATAGGTGTGGTACAACCGTACAACCATAACGGAATCACATTTTCAAATGTGTTTGGATTTGTTTCTCAGTGCAAATAGCAAGTAGCGTGCATCCACTCTACACCGCCACTCTTTAATATGTGATAACTTTTATTGCTCCATGCATTTTTTCTACTCTAGCACGTATTGGACTACTCATAAATGCCATGCATCATGCATGTTCTTTTGAAGCAACAAATACCTCAAAAACTAAATACTCCCTCCGTCCACAAGACAATGCAATTCTTGCTTTTTGAGAAGTAAAAGAAATTAAAATTCGACTAAGTTTATATAAGAAAGTAATAACACTCATACAAAATAAGTATTATTAGATTAGTTATAGAATTTGTTTTCATGATAAATTTATTTGGAGACATAAATGCTAATACTATTTACTTTAAATCTGCTCAAATTTAAACTAGTTTGATCGGCACGAATCCCATAATTGCATTCTTTTGTGGACAGAGGTAGTACATAGTTAGAAATATTAAAATATTGACCCTACTTATGGATACGTGTATGATGTTTGCAAGGATATACTTTTACAATAATATCAAAAGGAATATAGTTATAATCAATGCCACCTATCACATGTAATAATGGTTCTCGTTTTGGGAGCAGGGCGCTGGTTTTCTTGTTTTCTAAGCCAATTTTACACGTAGAGTGTTGGTTTTCAAAATCATCGCCCGGTTCTATGCCTTTGACTCTGTCAATGACGTACCAAAAAATTAGGCAGAACCTTTTCTTGCTTTAATATTAAGGTAGAGATATTGTTGATACATGTATCAATTCTTTTTTCACCTTACTAGCTACCTTTTCTGCATTGTTTATGTAGTTCAGTTCTGTCATACACATACTACCATTGCCCATACTTATGAGTTCAACCTACCTCCAGGGAAAGTGGTGGAGCATGACAAACCTACGAAGCTTATGGAAACTGAAGGATCCTTTTTCCATGAGCTCGTCAAAGAGTACTGGTCATACGCATCAAGTGGAAATATTTAGGTGAAGGTAAGTTATCGCCTATATGTGCAGCTGTGCTTACTTCCTGCAGTCTGTTAAGTGGGACAGGTAGAAACTCCGGCTTGTTCTCGAGAAATGATCTGTCATCTAGATTCTACCTGAATATTTTAGCAGGCGCAGGCAGCTTTCTGTTTATGCGTCCGTGCTGCGTTAGAGAAATTTTGATATTTGACACTCAATCTGCATGGCTCATTGTATTAGACATTCGATTCACATGCCTCTCAAAATTTAACACTGAGAACACGAATTCTTTCGACTTGGGGGTTGCTCTCGTATTCTTCTATTTTCACTTTCTTCTCGTTTCCAAGCCCGTGCGACCTCCTCCAAGCTCTTCTCCGCCATGCCAGCAGCAGGTAGTCTCAGCTGCTTTGCCCCGGAGTCTGGGGCTGCTCTAATTGGGTCTCAACAGAAAAATCCAAGCCTGTCCGCTGCTCCTTTGTCTTCACCGAGCTAGCACCAACGTGTCGAATGGTCTAGCTTAGTGCTAGCTAAACCAAATTTTTACTTCTTAAATAGTCGAACACATATGAGACTAGGGTGGAGTGAAAAGTTAATCTCGTTCTCTATTCAATGTAGCTTTCTCTCATAGCACAATCTTCAAAGCTGTTTATACTCTAGCAGCTTACCTATACATGAGACTATTGGGGCCAAAAAGTGGTAGCAAACCGATCAGGTTGGGATCAACCGCTCAGACCAGTTCCTCTAGGCGGTCTAACCAGTCTGGATCTCTGTAGCTAGTCTGGCACGGCCAACCGGTTTGATTGATGGGCTTGACCGGTCTGACCGGTAATCTCCTAATCCGAGTAGAATTTAGGAGTCTTGGTGGATTGAGAGTTGTAAAAGATTTCATTGCGGGGAAATGCCTCCACCCTGTAAATATAAAAGGATTGAGAGCTACCATCCAATCGATAAAAAAAATATTTCTGTTGTATCTTCAATCATTAGCTTTTAACACCCTTTGCTTTCCTTCTTTGTCTCTGCGGTAGTTAAGCACGTTCTGAGTGGCTTGCCGGACAATCTTAAGCTTGTCATCCCTGATGCAGGTTTTCGCGGTGCCCTTGTGCAGACCGGTCTGACCAGTCGCTCCAACTGGTCTGCCTGGCTTGGAGGTGGGAGCTTCAACAAGGTTGTTTTTGATGACCGCGCAATCTGGGGCACTCGCCTGTTGACTAGAGAAAAGCGTCAACACATTTTGGTGACTCCATTGCGGAAGAAAGATTTGGTTTACAACTGTTCAATCAAACCCTAGCCCAAATGGGATTTACTACAGAAATCGACAAGGACAACATCATCATGGCTTCCATCGAAGATCACAGTAAGGAAGAGCGCCAAAGGTATTTCGGGCGGAGTACTTCAAAGGACAGTTTTTATGGGCTTCAAGGACTTCCAGGGCACGATAACAAGAGTTCAAGACTTCGTAATGCCCTCATTCAAAGTTAATCAGCATGATTTGAGTAGTGATGAACTTCTTGCTTCCTATGTCGCACGTCTAAAACGGTAAGACAGAAAAGAAGAAATCTGGTACATCTACTATTAATTGTACAAGTAGTAGTAGTACTCCTCAAGTTGATTTGCATGGGGTTATACATACTAGCTTGCTGGCAACGCCAGGGGTAATTCTTCAAAACCGCTTGACCAGTACTGTTGAGGTTCCTAAGCAGCATGTTCCGCTCACTATCATGCCAAGTTCGGCTGCTCGTAGCCGTACTATGTGTTCAGCATTTTTGTGCCTTTGTAAACTACGACATAGCAATTCACCTAATGTTATTACCTGCCGATGTTCTTGAGGCTTATAGGCTCGCTAAAGTAACTAAAAATAAAAAACGCATTTACTCCATATTTTCCGATACCTAATATTGCAATTTTTTTTTACCAAATACAAAATATATAGAACATGCAAGGTATCCATAAAACTATAGGTCACTCTCACTTGTCAAGATCATGTAGTCAATTGCGCACTACTAACCTTAGGAACAAGCCTAAAGGAGCTGGGAAGCAAAGTGGAAGCATACTCGGAAGAAACCAAAAACTGAGTACATGCACACCTTACTGAATCATGCGGCCCCAAGGTCGGATCATCCGAAATCTCACAAAGTGCTACAGGAACTTCCAACCGGATCTTCTAGTCCCTACCAGATCATCCGCCCTCAAGATCGGATCATCCGAAATCTCACAAAGCACTATCGGAACTTCCAACCGGATCTTCAGGTCCTTACCGGATCATTCGCCCTCAAAGTCGGATCATCCTAGACAGCCCAGAAAACATCCTGCTGGAGGTATAGAGAAAAAATCCAAAACTCAACCAAATGAACTCCTAAAACCATGAAACTTTAACCACAACTTCACCACAACATGGTGAGTCTTCTAAAAAATCTCCTCAAAAAGATCACCGGATCATCCGGAACAGCCCAGAAAACTCGCTTGTGGGTAACGCCCAACTTCAAATCCACGAATCTCCTGATTCGTGCAAAGAATTCAAGTGAGACTTTAGTAATAGTAGATTTGCCTCATGGGCAAGCCATAGCTAGAAAGACAAGTCCCCAAACCGACTAAATCTTGTGGAATCATGAATCAAAGCGACAAACACGAAGAACATGAGTTGACCCGAAAAACTTCGAATCAAGAGCGATTCACAGGGTGTGAGGGTGGAAGATTAAAAGGAAAAGAGTCACAAGGAAATATATGATCCCCTCAAAGAAATCCCTGAGGGAACACCTCCAAATTGACGAGGACTTTGATCTATTCACAAAGGCTTGAAGGCAAATGCGGATGGAAAACCCTAAGGGGTTACCCCTCTTATTTATAACCGTGCGACTGACACTGTGTGGGCGGCCGCTTCAACTTCCACTACTCAACGCTCCGCATCTTGGGGGCTTATCTCGGATTTTGGATTTTGGAGGATTTCAACAGATCAATCATCAACAAATGGACACATTCTATAGTCAGTTGACCCTTCAATTCAAGAGAAATACTCGACTCAAGGCTCGGGGGCTCCGTGCCACGTGTCCTTCAGTTTTTTCTCTGGATTTTTGGGGATAAGATTGGCAGAACTTCAAATTGACCCTCAGCTTGAATCTATAATTCGAATTAAGGCTCGGGGGCTACATTCCATATGGAATGCGATTCTTTTGCATTTTCCATGTGGTTTTCAACGCAAGCTATCAAGACATCAAGAGTATTTTTGAAGACCTTCGAGATGAGAACTCGGGGACACTTGGGGACTACTCGAGAAGACTTTAAGACTACTCAAGATCAGCTGAAGTACCTTCCAACCTCGGGATGATTCAAGTACTCTTGAGAACTTCCAACTTGTAGAACTTGGGGACGCTCAAGGACTACTCACATAGGCCATCAAGACTACTCAAAGCCATCTCACTCGACTACAAAGTACTCGGGGGTTTGTTGTACAGACATCCCTGGGCTCACCCAGGAGGTGGGTCCAGTACCGACTACTACGTGGGTCCCCAGGACTACCCGAGTTGTGGGCCATGGTGCAAGACGACGTGGGCTACAAGAAAACGGAGGACTAGAACTCGAATAGGGAAGCTTGCCATGTACGAACCCATGTAGAGTACTCCTACCCGTGACCGACTAGTACCCCTCTACCTAAACCAACTTATAACCATGCCTCCTAGTGAATATAAGGCGAGGCAGGGACCCCCTCTATCTATCCGCATCATCTTGTAAACAACACCCCATCAATCAAGAGCTATGCAGCATATAGGACGTAGAGTATTACGCACATTGCGGCCCGAACCTATCTAAATTGTGTGTCACGTGTCTCTCCTTCGAGTTCCTGATCTCGACGAGTGTTGACGGTTAAATAACGTGTCAAGTTTCGATCCGCAAGCGTATGGATCACTTGTAGCCTTTTTCACCTAGGGGTGATCCCCAAGGTTCTTGTCAATCCGCAGAGCAAGGGGATTACTAGCGTTTGACCAAGTACTAATCTAGTTGATTGGAAAACCTTTGAAAGAGAGATTAATCTAAAATAAAGGCAATATTATCTATGATAATCTAAGTAACAAGGGTTGATACAAGAGAGTGATTAAGATAGATAAGCGTTCCCTCCCTAGGACCTAGGATCACAAAGGTATGCATCTACTACAAGAAAGAGGTGTTACCCTCGCAAGCATCATGGTGGTTATGCGGTCGCTAGGCCTTTCCCCTACATCGTACTATCACTACGCAAGGTAATAAATCACTTTCGCTAACATATCTATATCTAAGCATCCATAGGGTTTAGATAATCACCACGATTACCACTAACCCTACTAAGATCACATGTTGCGCAAACATATGTAAACAAAGCATTTGCAAAGACATTGACCATGAAGCATCGATAGGCATAGGATTCAAGTAGCGATTACATATCAAAGATCCATCTAACCCTAGGGATGAACGGAGACATTACCCCATCATGTTACAAAGATTGAAGTGCATAGGGGTGGTGGAGCCTCCGAAGAACATCATCGACGAAGATGGCGGTGATGAAGCTTGGAAACACCCCTAGGCCGATGGCTTGGAGTCCTCCTATTGCTTCCTTCCCTCCACCGGCGTTGATCCTTACGACGTACTCATCTAATCTCTATCCCTCATCTTGTGGCGGTGGTTTCTGGTGAATGGGCATCGATGGATTGATTGGATTCGGCGGCTCTTCAGGGTAGGAGCTATAAATAGACCGAGGAAACCCTAGTCCAAAGGGGAGGCCGAATCGGCACGAAAAAGGAGTGGGCCGACCAGCCTGGGCCTGATTCGGCCTGGTTCGGGCCCGTCTTCCTCCACGTGTCGTTTCTCGCAATTTTGACTTTTTGCCCCATTATTTGTGTCTTTTTGGCATCATCATCCTGAGGACCGGAGCGTCCGAGGACCGGTGGATGGTCTCTCCCTGGTGTGATGAGTGATTGACAACGTGGTGTGGACTGACTCTTGGCCGAGTATTGCAGGTGCAGGTTGCGGCTTGATTTGCGTTGGTGCAGGTGAAGAGCGGGTGCGAAAGGTCTATGCCTTGCGGGGCCTTCGAGGAGTGGAGAGACAAGTAGGCTCGGCTCGAGGTACCCGGTGGCCAGCGGGGTCAAGTGCAGGCCGCATGGTGGCAAGAAAAGCAAGACGAAGTCGTGGACAGGAGCCAGTGCAGGGTAGCGGCTCACGACCGGAGTCTGCACGCGGGGTTTGTGGCGGTTCACCACAAAACCGTCGGGTTACTTGGTTGAGCCACAAAACCAAGACCGGAGACTCGACGGGTGGAGACGGGATCCGGGCGCGCCGAGAATCCTCGATGCCAGAGGACACGCAGCTGGATCGCAGGGCTTGCATCGGGAGGACGCGGACTGCGGCAAAGGCGTGGCCGTCTGATGAAGTGGAGTGCTACTTGACCACATTGCCCCTGAGGGGATTGTATCTTAAGTTTAAGTGCTAGGGGTAGCTTGGTCATTTGCCCAACCCAGAGGGACTCATATATATAGCTCTAGCGTTTCTGGGCAAACCATCCATCCGGACTGCTTCTCATTTTCTTGCTCCATAGGCGTAGATTTTCTTCACCATTTTGTAGAGAATCTGTCCTCCGAGTGTGTGGAAGCATTCATGGTTGCGTTGATTTCCTTCTTGTAGCTCGTGTGTTTTTCGTGTCTTTTTTGAGCTATTTTCGTTGGATTTTCGTACGCGCCTTGTTCCTTCGATTCTGAGGTGTTTGAGTTCGGATTTGTTGGTGGGGATCATGGATAGATGTCTTGTGCATCTTTGTGCTTGATCTTGACCCCTCAATCTCCGGATTTGGCCTTCGATTGAAGGATTTCGGTTGGAACCCTAGCTTTTTGGTAGAGCTTGGTTGCGATTCGATTCCCGGCGATTTAGTTCGTTTGAGGTCTCAAGTTTTGGGGTATAGCATCTCATAGGGACGCTTCACATCTCCCCCAAATCTTGCCTTAAGAGCTCAAGCCGTTTGGGAGGTCCATGGACGGATAGGTGTTTTCGTGCTTGCGTTTTCGTGTTCGGGTAGCTCTGTCCGCTCGTGGCGGACAGTCCGCCTGGTGGTCGCGGACAGTCCGCGAGGAGCCGGCTGACCGAGTGTTCATCATGTTCTTCGCGTGTTCTTGCGTGCTCGCGTTTCGATCCGTTTTGTCCGGTGCTTTTGGTTGCTCGGAGTTTGCCGGACGGTCCGCGAGGAGAGTGCGGACAGTCACTTCCGCGCGGACGGTCCGCGGGTAGGGCACAGACAGTCCGTTTTTTGGGGTGCAGTACTGGAGGTTCAGGGGCTATTTTCAGACGGTCCGCCGCAGACCCGCGGACGGTCCGCCTAGGCCTCGCGGACGGTCCGCCAGGTGCTTGCGGACAGTCCGTCTGGAACCTCGCAGAGCTGCTAAGTCTTTTGCTTCTTGAGTTGCGCTTTCGCTTAGGGATTGTTTGAGGCTTGTTCCTTGGGTTGGTAGGTCCGTTGTGACTACGTGACCTTGGCAAGCTTATGTGGGAATCCTAGGTTGTGAAGTTGGGGCATAGGCCGAATTCATCCTTCGGAAAGAATTTTTATTGGCTCCCATTCACTCCCCCCCCTCTCTGGTCGCCTAATCGGTCCTTCAATAGGTATCAGAACCGGTTACGGATCTTCGTGATTCTAACCAGTCTAAGATCCAAAGATGGCATACCAGGAACGGGGTTTGGGTCCTCCACACTTTGATGGTAAGGACTACCAATGTGGCAAAGGCGGATGGCTGCTTTCCTCCGCGGCAAGGGTCAGATCCTTTGGGATGTCACGGTGAACACAACTTATGTTCATCCTGTGAACTTCCTTGCTCCAGGATCGAGGGACATGTTCGACACCAACAACAAGGCGGTCGACTACCTGTACCGTGCTCTGTGTCAATCCGAATTCGATCGGGTTCAGACAGAGGACTTAGCGTGCAGGATTTGGTAGCAGCTGAAGAATGCTCACGCTGGGAACGCTCAGGTTCAGGCTCGGCTATTTGCGACCTACCGGAGAGAGTACGACAACTTCACTCATCTCCCTGGTGAGTCCATAGATGCCATGTTCTAGCGGTTCACGGTGATTGTGAACAACATGAGGGCTAATGTGGTCGTGCTCCCGTATGATGATCATGACAGGGCTATCAAGCTCCTGCACTCTCTGGATCGTACCGTGTGGAGTGAGAAGGTCGAGGCCATTCTTGAGTCGGAGAAGTATGAGACCCTCACAGTGGACGAGTTGTTTTCCAAGCTCAAGTCGTCCGAGGTGGACCGTGGGGTGCGTGCAAAGATCGAGAACCCGACTGACCCTCATAGTCTGGCTCTCGTGACTGGATCAAGGACTAACGCTAACATGTCTTCGAGACATTTTTCTTTGTCTTGTCTTGTGTCCATGCCAGATGAGGAGTTTGACGTGCTTGGCGAGGAGGATCTCGTGTTGTTGAGCAGGCGGTTCGAGCGCATGTACACGAACCGGAAGAACGCTCGGAGGAGCTCAGGAATGTGCTACCGGTGCGGGAAGCACGGGCACTTCATCGCCGAGTTCCCGAAAGCCATGGAGGTCAAGCCCGAGCACAATTACTGCCCGAGGACCGACCACAAGCACCGCTCGAGGGACGACCACAAGGGCAAGAACAAGTCCGAGCGGAGGCAGAGGAGTGGTGGTCACAAGAAGAAGGAGCGAGCGATGGTTGCCGGAGCGAGCAACATCGACTCGAGCTCTTGCTACTCTTCATCGAGCTCAAGTGATGAAGATGAGAACCGGCACAAGGGCAAGCGGTCAAGCAAGAACATCAACAGCCTGTGCTTCGCCGCCCAAGGCTTTTGCGGCATGGCACATAGCTCCGCAAGCAAGAAGAGCAACAAGGATGACTCGGGCTTCGACTCCGAGGAAGAGGTAAACAATGGTCCATCCTTCTTGATAGCGGAGAATGCTAGGTTGAATGATTTGCTTGACAACCGTGATGATGTGCTTAGAAAGACCAACAAGGAGAAGAGGGAGTATAGGTCTTTGCTTGGAGAGGCTAAGGAGAAGGTGGTTGAGCTAGAGTCTTTGCTTGTTGATGCTAGGGCTCAAATAGATTCTCTTAAGTCTGCTCCTATTGTGACCGATAAACCTGAATGCACTGATTGTTCCACTTTTCTTGGTGATTTGATTGTGCTTAAGCAAAAATATGCCTCCAAGGTCGAGGAACTAGATGTGCTTAGGGTTGAGTTAGATGAGATGAAATCTAGGCCCTCTTTGCTTGGTGCTTGCACTTCTTGTCCTGTTTTGCATGAGAAGTTAGATGTTTCTCTTGTTTATGCTAGATCTCTAGAGGCTTAGCTGAAAGCTCCTATTCCTACATCATGCTCTACTTGTGAAGTAAATGCTGTAAAGAATTTGGAGCTTGCACACTATGTTGATCGTTTGAAGGATGAGAATGATGAGTTGAGGAAGATGATGGGTTGGTTGTCTGGTCATGAGCCTCAGCTCAGGATGATGATTGAGGCATATAAGCGCTATGATGGTCAAGCGCTTGGGGCAGACAAGGTTGGTGAGGGAAGTGGTGAGAATGAGGGGAAGATCGGAGATATCCCAGAACCGCCAAAAACCCACCACAAGAATGCCTATGCTCCTAAGCCAAACCCACTTAGGAACCGACTAGACACAACCCCAGCTCCACCCGTGTTTCCTCCACATACCGACAACTTCCAGAAACCCATCAAGTTCAAGAATGACTTGGGGAATGAGTTCTTTGGGAAGAAGGGAGAGAAACCGAGTGAGGAGAAGCCACAGCCCAAAGAGTGCCCAAAACCAAAGCCAAAACCAAAGCCCTTCTATTGTGAGCATTGTGGGAGGGATGGGCACCTTGCTGAGTTTTGCTTCCGGCGGAAGCGTGAGGAGAGGTTGGCTAGAGAGATGGCCAACAAGGACAGGTGTGACAGAACCGCCCAAAATAATTCCGTATTATCGCCTAAGCCGGTCCACGTGGCCATTAAGCAATAATAAAGAAGTATTTTGTCACCTCTGCCGGGTCATGCCCGGTGAATCACTTACAACAGGATCGCTGATATGCGCAAGCCCACATGAAGGCGGGACCAGAGTACAAGTTCAACATTACACAAAAGAGTTCACAAAGTTACATTATTACAAACCAGGTTTTCATACATAAAAGTAAAGGTGGTTCAGAGATTAAACAGCGGAAATAAAACTAGCGGAAGATACACATGGGAGGCCATCCATAGAGTATCACTCATCAACATCGTTCTCCCACTCAAGCTCCCAACCATCTGGAATAGAACCAGACCAGATGGGATTACCTGAAAACAACAACAAAAGCAAGGCTGATTATACAATACTCAGCAAGACTTACCCGACAAAAATAAAATAAGACTAGACATGCAAGGCTTTTTGGCTGGTGGGTTTGTTTTGCCAAAAGCAACTAAGAGTTGATCCTTAATTTCAAATTTTATCTCATATTCTAGTATGTTAACCATTCTAGGTGAGCACCTGTACTAAACAAGCATGTTATGCAAACATATTAAACAGGCAACAATATTAATCCAACTGTTCCATAAATAAGTGGGGTAGCTAGTGGTTAAGCAGTCTCATGTAACGGCGAGAGACCGAAGATCGATCGATTAAATCCTTGCAAGGCAAACCCAAACACACGGAAGAAGGTAGACCCCAAGAAATCAAATAAAAGCAAATGCGGAGTCTACCCCGACCAGGCGGTTCCCGTCATTCCCCAGATTAGGAAAAGATGCTACAGTCCTAAGTACAAGGTTACTGGAACGCCCTCACACGGCACGTCCAGGATCACACTTGCACTACCGGGATCAAACCGGGAGAAGCATCTCAAGAGTAGTAGCGATAAAATTCCCGCACTGGTTCATTAGGTACTAAGCTTACCGGTCCCATTCCCGACAAGTGCTTGGTACGTTCAAAAGCTTAACCAGCACATACTAGTCGGCCGAGACCAATCCCATTGTTCTTACCACATAAGCGAGTCCATTTAAACATATCTTATGATTCCAACATAAGAACCCTATATCTCACGAGCAATGAGACATCACTCGACTTCTACCGTGTGCTTAAAGCATGGCATCCATCGAGCCTATCATACTAGTAAAGAGCATAGGAACCTAAGGATCATGCATCTAAGGTTTCAAATCAACTCCTGAAACTTAAATGCACAAAACATAACATAAATACTGAAGAGTAAAAGATATGAGTTGTCCCAAAAAGGTTATATGCACTCCGGTGCTTGCCTTCTTCTATGTTAGCAACAGCCTTGGGCTCTTCCGGACTTTGGTCCAGGCCTTGATCACTAAAATCAGTTAATACTAAAATCCCAATCAGCAACTTGTCCTTGCTCTTCAACCCTTGCTTGAGTTAGTGTATAAAGCCCGTCAATTAAATCTACACGATATGCGATGCAAGGTTGAATTAGCAACTTAAATTGACAAGCAAGCAATCTGAAAATTTAGAGACACTACAAGCATAAACATGTGGTTAAAAGGTGACCACATTCACCTTGACAAGCAAAACATAGCACACCAAACCTACATAAGCACTAGGGGGTTTTGGAAAGGTTAAATCACCATTTTGATGGCGACTGTGTACATATTTAAGCAAATTAATTTACTTAACTTCACCAAACAGTATGGGGGTGGGTTTAAATGATTATAAACAGGAACAAACATGAAACCCTTGATTAAACGTAAAATGAGGATAAACATATTTATTCAATTTCTAGCTAGCTTTTCATCCAAAAATTCATATAAAATTAAATACACTTCTAATGGTCCTAAATTTTGGTACACAGCAACATATACCTAAACTAAGCTCACATGCCAAAATTTAGCTCAAGATAACATATAAATTAATTTATATGAAAAAGATAAATTTCAGCCTAGTTTAACTTAATTAAATCCTATAAAAAGATTTACTAATCTTTTTCATCTCCACTTTCTACTACAACTCATACATGTCAAATCTAAGCCTCTGACCAAAGAATAGGTGCAGATTCAAATTATTTTTGAAATTTTTAATTTAAACTCCTACACAAGATTAAATCCAAAACATATACTAAAGCACATCCTAAAATCATATCCATACTACCAGAGGTGCTATTCAGCAAGACAAAGTCCTAGGGTGCACTTTTTCTTAAAGAAAAGTTTATTAAAGGGGCTATAAAAAGCATCAAGATTAATCTAGCATAAAGCTTACATAAATCATAATTGAATATCTACTTATCAAACTCATGTTAACTTTGGTCAACAGTCTAAACATGCCATAAAGAACAACATATCCAAAATTCACTTCCATATCTAGAGTATATTTTAAACTACAACAAAAACACATCAAACTAAGTTTGATTTTTCATTCAAAATCTACCCAGAAAAACCCTATACAACCTTTCTAGAAAAGGTAGAGTTCTTCACCAGGAAACCAACAAAATTTGGATTTGCATTTTTATGATTGTTCTACAATTTTTAATGAATTTTTGAAGTTGCAGTTAAAACCTAAAGCAGCTTCTACATAAGGACCCTTGAACTAATTTCGCGAAATTACGCAGAGGTCCTTTCTTAACAGAAAACTCCCTAGAACTACTGGTACCCTTGCAATCCGGCCCTCGCCGGCACAGAGGAGTTCGCCGGCAGCCACTGAGTGCTGGACTTGGCCGGAGGGGTGGCATAGAGCCCTTAGGGTGCCCACCTGCCTCGCCTGTAGGAGGAAATCCGGTCGGGAAACTCGCCGGCGAGCTCCCACGGTGGGGCGCAGGGGTGGCGCCCGCCGGAGCCCGACGTCCCGGTGACGGCGGCGCGAATTCCGGGCGGCGGCGACGGAGGAAGGTTGCTGGGGGTCTAAGGGAGGGAAAGAAGTGGCTGGGCGACGACGGTTTGGGTCGGGAGCGAGGTACCACGGCGGCGGCGGCTATGGCGGCCGGCGGATCGGGAGGATGGCAATGACGGTGTTGCGGCTCGGTTTGGCGCGAGTACGCGCGTGTGCACGACGAGGACGAGGCCACGGCTGGCCATATGGCATGGCGCGGCCAGCTGGCCCGCTGCATGCGCGTGTGCATGCTGCGGCACGGCGCGCTGCGGCGTGTGGCCGGCTGGGCCCGTGGCCAGGCCGTGGAGTCACGCCTGGGCGCGGCGCACGGGTCCGAGGGTGAGGCGAAGGGTCCACGGCGCGAGCGGCCCACCGCGGAGGCGCCGAGGTGTCCGTACGCCGGGGGAATGCGTGAATGACGCGTGGCGCGCGGGCGACGCCGCGCGCGGCCCGGCACGAGAGCGTGGTGACGCCGGCGGCTGGCCCTGTTTTCATTCCATTTACCCGGTTTCGAAAACCCTAAACTCCAAAAAGTGCCAACTAAGTTGAGATTCTCCAAAAATAGAAGTTGTAGAGGAACTATAGCACTACAACTTTCACAAAGGGCGACCTATGTTTTGATGAAAGGATTGACGGGAAAAACGTGATGAACTAGCTGATTTTCTCGGCCCTGAGTTACTGTTCACAGGGACTTCAACTCGATTTTTGGCCAATTTACACTCAAAATTTGAATGTCCGCCAATTATGAAATTTGTGTTCCCGGAAGTAACGAAGAACTTTTATATTGGCAGATTTTGAACTTATATAGTGAAATTTGGAGAACGCGGAAGAAAACCATTTCAGCTTCAAAGAGCACTTAGGGTTTGACCGTGATTTGGGATTTGACCAAGGTTTCTTTTGCAAAGTTGGTCAAGACTAAACTAAGCATGCTTTGGGACTAATCACACTTAATTAACAAGTCTAATTCATGTGCTTATGCTAATTAAATACCAGGGGTGTTACAACAGGTACCGCCCTTCTCGTGGTGTGCCTGAGCCTAGGTTGGTGCCAAGGGGCGAGGGTATGGTGCGTACCATTTACCCTCGGGAGAGGTGTGAGTTTGTGCCATGTGGTGAGCCGCCACATAGAGAAGGTGGTAGGCGTGTTGGGTTTGGGCGTGGTGAGTTTGTTGGACGTTCCTTCACTCGTGGCCAATACGAGTATGAAGGGAACGATCGCAGTTTTAGGTCCCAGAGGAGCTACGGGCCACGGTCTCCACCTCGTGGTACGCGTAGTCCTCCAAGGGGATGTGTGGGTGTTCCACCTAGGGGAGATAGGATGGATTTTGCTAACCCCACTTTTGAGCAAATGGCACGGCACTGGTTTGATTCATTTTGTACTAACCCTAGTGCTGAGTCGTTTGCTCACTCTCGCTCTCATTTTTGATTTACAGGTGGGAGGCTTGGAGGGCTTTTGGTTGATCGACTCCGGTTGCTCTCGACACATGACCGGAGATCGAAGGTGGTTCTCCAACCTCACCCCAGTGATGACCAAAGAGTACATCACTTTTGGGGACAATGGGAAAGGTAGAGTGCTTTCAGTGGGCACGGTGAAGGTGAGCGAGTCTGTGACTCTTAGGCATGTTTCTCTTGTCAAGTCTTTGGGGTACAATCTTCTTTCGGTTTCCCAGCTTCTTGATGAGGGCTTTGAGGTCCGTTTCAAAACAGGCGCTTCTCGTGTTTTGGATTCTCGAGGTGATCTTGTGTGCACGATCATCCCCGAGGGTCAGATTTTCAGAGCCGATTTTTCTCAGTGTGTTGGCTCTTCTCGTTGTTTGGTTGCTGGTGTTTCGGCGGAGCTTTGGAAATGGCATAGGAGACTAGGTCACTTGAGTTTTGACTTGTTGTCACGCTTGAGTGGGCTAGGATTGGTCCGAGGATTGCCTAAGTTGAAATACCAAAAGGACTTGGTATGTGCTCCGTGTAGGCATGGTAAGATGGTCGCCGCCTCTCACCCGCCTCTGACATCCGTTATGATAGAGAGGCCATGCGAGTTGTTCCATATGGACTTGGTTGGTCCAGCTCGTGTTTGCTCGGCGAGTGGGAAATGGTATGTCCTGGTGATAGTGGACAACTATTCTCGCTATGCTTGGGTCTTCTTTTTGGCTGACAAGGGGGAGACATTTGGTTTTGTGCGGGATCTAATCTTGAGGTTGAAGAATGAGAGGAATGGAGATGCCATTCGAGCTATCCGTAGCGACAATGGCTCTGAATTTAAAAACTCTTGTTTTGAAACCTTTTGTCGTGATTTGAGTCTCGAACATCAATTCTCTTCTCCCTATGTGGCTTGTCAAAATGGTGTGGTTGAGAGGAAAAATCGTTCCCTTTGTGAGATGGCTCGGACGATGCTCGATGAGCATAGGACTCCGAGGAGATATTGGGCTGAGGCGGTGAATACCACGTGCCATGTTGGGAACCGGATTTTTCTTAGGGCCTTCTTGAACAAGACGTGCTATGAGCTCATGCACAAGCGAGCACCTAGAGTGAGCCATTTCAGGGCTTTTGGTTGTCGGTGCTTTATTCTCAAGAAGGGTAGGCTTGATAAGTTTGAGTCGAGGTCTTCCGATGGGATCTTTTTGGGTTATGCGAGTCATTCTCGAGCATTACGTGTGCTCAACCTTGATACTAACCTAGTCATGGAAACTTGCGAGGTTACCTTCGACGAGACCCAGCCATGCAGTTCGTCTGTTTTTGAGTGTGTAGGTGATGACGAGATTGGAAAGAAGATCTTTGAGGACGAGGAGGATGATGCTGAAGAGGATGATGGTGATGATGAAGCTCTAGCCGAGCATGTACCCTCTACTTCCACTACGACGACTACGGTGCAGGATGGCCCAGCCCCTACACCGACTACGATCCAGCAAGTTCGAGTGGAAGCTGCAGCTGAGGGGGAGGTTGTCTCCAGGCGAGAGGCACCAAGGCGCGTTCAAGTTGATCACCCTCCCTCAAGAATCATCGGCGACATCAATGAATGTACGACACGGTCAAGGTCCAGGAATGTTTCTCACTTTGCTCATTCGGCTTTTGTTGCTACCTTTGAGCCGAAAGACATTGGACACACCCTCTCTGATCCTAATTGGGTGAACGCAATGCATGAGGAGTTAGAGAACTTTGAGAGAAACCAAATTTGGGAGTTGGTAGAGCCACCACCACATTGCAAACCTATCGGGACAAAATGGGTGTGGAAGAACAAAGAGGGCGAGAATGGTGAAGTTATGATAAACAAATTGAGGTTGGTTGCTCAGGGGTATAGTCAGAAGGAGGGGATAGACTATGAGGAGACATTTGCTCCTGTAGCCCGTTTGGAGGCGATTAGGATCCTTCTAGCCTTTTCCGTGGCTAAAGGGTTCAAATTGTACCAAATGGATGTGAAGAGTGCCCTCTTGAATGGGTTTTTAGAAGAAGAGGTTTATGTGAAGCAACCACCGGGCTTTGAGAGTGCTGAGTTTCCTCACCAGGTGTATAGGCTGAGGAAGGCGTTGTATGGGATGAAACAAGCTCCCCGTGCTTGGTATGGCCGTTTGAGGGGGTTCTTGTTCAGCAAGGGGTTTGAGATGGGTAAGGTTGATAAGACTCTTTTTCTCCTCAGGCAGGGTGATGATATCCTAATTGTTCAGGTGTACATGGATGATATTGTCTTTGGCGACTCGTCTCACTCTTTGGTTGCGAGGTTTGCAGAGGACATGAGTAAAGAATTCGAGATGTCTATGATGGGAGAATTGCAGTTCTTTCTCATGCTTCAGATCAAGCAGGCGAAGGAGGGAATCTTTGTGCATCAAGCCAAGTACACGAAGGACATCCTCAAGAAGTTCAAGATGGACGACTCGAAGCCCCTGTCGACACCAATGAGTACGAGTACAGCGTTGGATGCGGACGAGGATGGAGACCCCGTGGACCAGAAGGAGTACCGAAGCATGATCGGCTCCCACATGTACTTGACGGCGACGAGGCCGGACATTCAGTTTTATGTGTGTCTGTGCGCTCATTTTCAGGCGTCGCCGAGGACTTCACATCGGCAGGCTGTCAAGCGGATCTTCAGGTATCTTCGATACACTCCTGAGCTCGGTCTTTGGTACTCGGCGTCCTCTTCTCTTTCGCTTCTTGGGTTTTCGGATGCCAACTTTGCGGGGTGTCGAGTCGATAGGAAGTCGACTTCGGGGACGTGCCAGTTTTTGAGATCTTTGCTTGTTTCTTGGTCTTCTCGCAAACAGTCTAGTGTAGCTCAGTCTACCACAGAAGCCGAGTATGTTGCTGCCGCTAGTTGTTGCTCACAGCTGCTTTGGATCACATACACGCTGAGTGACTTTGGTGAGGAGTGTTCCCATGTACCTCTCATGTGTGACAGCACGAGTGCCATAAGTGTTGCCAAAAACCCCGTGCTCCACTCCAGAACCAAACATATAGAGGTGAGGTACCACTTCCTGAGAGACAATGTTGAGAAGGGAAACATAGACCTCATCCATGTGCCAACCGAAAAGCAGCTTGCCGATATCCTAACCAAGCCTTTGGACCAATCTACATTTACCCGTTTGCGAGGGGAGCTTGGTGTTGTTTTTCCTTTCTGAGCTTTGGTTGGGGGTTTGATGTACATACTCATGTTGCATTTTCATTTATGTATCATATTACGCTTGCATCTTTGTATCATAAACTGCATATGTATCATATGAGATGTGCTTCTTCTATATACTTGGATCACCATGATGTGCTAGATATGAGATTATGACTTTGCTAGTGATGCTCATATGATGGATAGCGATGCTCTTGATAGCTTTGGGATGTATGTGCTTGTGAATGCCTTTCTTTTGTAAAAATGCTATATATGATCCTCTCTTATGAGTTGAATGCCTTTCATGTTAAATTTGTGCACTTATGGCTATAGCTTGCTTAATTTGTGCTTGGGACCATGTTCTTTTCATTTGGGGTCAAAGACCCATTTATCATCATGGATGTTTAGCCTACATGCTACCTTGTGGAGAAGCCTAAGCTTCTTTCTGCCGCAAAGGCACTTCATGTACCACGCTTAATTTGTAAATCTTGAAATTGGTATATGAAATGCTTGTGCTTGAAAAATATGCTTCTATGTCATGAATGCTTTAAATTCCTTATCTTGGGTGCTAAACCGTTGCATGATGTTCACCGTTGAGAAGTCTCACATTTAGAAGTGGACACATGGCTCGGTGGCTTTAACATGACATGAGATAGCTTGTAGGTGTTTGTGATGATCTTGTGATGAGAATTTGTGACCTTGCATGAAGTTGGTGAGTTATATGTTGTTTGTGCTCATTTTGATCATGTTTAGGTCCTATGCTCATGAGAGGGAAATTTTTGTGAAAATTGCTTCATTTTGATCATGGCTATGTCACATGCTTATATGTCCCTATCTATCTTGTTGGCGATGCTTATACTAAATTTGTGGCTATCTTGCTTGTCTATGTCTCATTTTTAGCATGTTGTAGTGCTCTTTGTCTATTTGAGAAGCACATGCTTGCATTTGTAGACTTGATTCATGCATTACCAACAAGGGGGAGGAATAGTACCCAACTTTGGGGAGAAAGTTGCATCCAGGGGGAGTTTTGCATCAAGTGGGAGAAAAATTGGGAGAAATGCATTTGTTCAGGGGGAGCTTGCATTCATGTGCTTTTGAGATCTTTTTCGCCTGAATTTTAGTTGTGCTCTTTTGCCGATGGTGTCGAGCCCTTTTGCCTCACCTTAAGATGTCGGCAATTTTGGAGCATTTTATCTCGGTTGTGTCGAGCCGTTGCCCATGTCTTAGGGGACCGAGATTTTTCTCTCTTAAGTGATCTCTCTTTGGCTTTTGTTTGGCTTTTGATCACTTGTTTGAGTTTTTCATTCATTTCTTTTCTTTTTCTCTTTTCTCTGAATTGGTTACTATGTGTGTGTTGTCAATGCACTCACCAAGGGGGAGATTGAGGACCGGAGCGTCCAAGGACCGGTGGATGGTCGCTCCCTGGTGTGATGAGTGATTGACAACATGGTGTGGACTGACTCTTGGCCGAGTATTGCAGGTGCAGGTTGCGGCTTGATTTGCGTTGGTGCAGGTGAAGAGCGGGCGCAAAAGGTCTATGCCTTGCTGGGCCTACGAGGAGTGGAGAGACAAGTAGGCTCGGCTCGAGGGACCCGGTGGCCAGCGGGGTCAAGTGCGGGCCGCATGGTGGCAAGAAAAGCAAAACGAAGTCGTGGACAGGAGCCGGTGTAGGGTAGCGGCTCACGACCGGAGTCTGCACGCGGGGTTTGCGGCGGTTCACCACAAAACCGTCAGGTTACTTGGTTGAGCCACAAAACCAAGACCGGAGACTCGGCGGGCGGAGACGGGATCCGGGCGCGCCGAGAAGCTTCAATGCCAGAGGACACGCGGCGGGATCGCAGGGCTTGCGTCGGGAGGACGCGGACTGCGGCAAAGGCGTGGCCGTCTGATGAAGAGGAGTGCTACTTGACCACATTGCCCCTGAGGGGATTGTATCTTAAGTTTAAGTGCTAGGGGTAGCTTGGTCATTTGCCCAACCCAGAGGGACTCATATATATAGCTCTAGGGTTTCTGGGCAAACCATCCATCCGGACTGCTTCTCATTTCCTTGCTCCATAGGCGTAGATTTTATTCACCGTTTTGTAGAGAATCTGTCCTCCGAGTGTATGGAAGCATTCATGGTTGCGTTGATTTCCTTCTTGTAGCTCGTGTGTTTTTCGTGTCTTTTTCGAGCTATTTTCGTTAGATTTTCGTACGCGCCTTCTTCCTTCGATTCTGAGGTGTTTGAGTTCGGATTTGTTGGTGGGGATCATGGATAGATGTCTTGTGCATCTTTGTGCTTGATCTTGACCCCCCAATCTCCGGATTTGGCCTTCGATTAAAGGATTTCGGTTGGAACCCTAGCTTTTTGGTAGAGCTCGGTTGCGATTTGATTCCCGGGCAATTCGATTCCCGGTGATTTAGTTCGTTTGAGGTCTCAAGTTTTGGGGTATAGCATCTGATAGGGACGCTTCACATCTCCCCCAAATCTTGCCTCAAGAGCTCAAGCCGTTTGGGAGATCCATGGACCGATAGGTGTTTTTGTGCTTGCGTTTTCGTGTTCGGGCAGCTCTGTCCGCTCTTGGCGGACAGTCCGCCTGGTGGTCGCGGACGGTCCGCGAGGAGCCGGCTGACCGAGTGTTCGTCGTGTTCTTCGCGTGTTCTTGCGTGCTCGCGTTTCGATCCGTTTTGTCCGGTGCTTTTGGTTGCTCGGAGTTTGCCGGACGGTCCGCGAGGAGAGTGCGGACAGTCACTTCCACGCGGACGGTACGCGGGTAGGGCACGGACAGTCCGTTTTTCGGGGTGCATTACTAGAGGTTCGGGGGCTATTTTCGGTTGGTCCGCCGCAGACCCGCGGACAGTCCGCCTAGGCCTCGCGGACGGTCCGCCATGTGCTTGCGGACAGTCCGCCCGGAGCCTCGCAGAGCTGCTAAGTCTTTTGCTTCTTGAGTTGCGCTTTCGCTTAGGGATTGTTTGAGGCTTGTTCCTAGGGTTGGTAGGTCCGTTGTGACTACGTGACCTTGGCAAGCTCGTGTGGGAATCCTAGGTTGTGAAGTTGGGGCATAGGCCGAATTCATCCTTCAGGAAGAATTTTTATTGGCTCCCATTCACTCCCCCCATCTCTGGTCGCCTAATCGGTCCTTCACATCCCCGCGATCAAGATAGGGCGTCTTCTCATATGAAATCAATCTTTGCATCTTAGCCTTCGGGGATGTTTCATCATAGCACCTTGGTCCTTGCCACCTTTGGGAGTGAATTCGCTTTGCACTTGAACACGAACGGAACTCCTTGTTTGCTCCTTTGAACTTGATGTGACTATGTGCCTTTAGTCCATGTTTTCCTGCAAAAACACCACACTTCCAAATGCACATACAAAGTTGAACTTGTTATATCATTAGTGTGCCTAGTGGCGGGTTAGTTCCATAATCAAACTCAAACCAAAGTGTAACGAGTATCTTTGGAGCACCAAAATTCATCGTCAACAGGTCCATCCTTCCTTAGAGGGGAAATCAGTGTTGTCTTCCAATGTTGTCCCTGCACTTAGTCATTCACGACGAGACAAATTGCTCCTTAAGAATTTAGTTTTAAAGTTCAATTTGTGACCGGCTTCTTTTTCATTATGGAAGATAGACTAACAATAAAGAACAAGCCACAATTAATAAATACAATTCTCTCAAACTTAGGTGAACTTCAAACTGTTACCTTGTTCCATCAAAGAATTTTCAAAAAGATGCGTATCCAACATAAGTGAAATTCTCTTGCAAAAGCTCATAGAAATACTCATCTCATTAAGTCACTCAAGCCTATACTAGATTATTTTCAACCTATTCTACTCATATGTGATGGTGGAAGGCTTATGTGGAGCTTGGTAGGTTAAAACAATACTAGCAAAACATACATACGAAATATTGTCAAATTAAGAGAGGGATCTACTGGAATTACCGAGACTCGTCAAAAGGCCATGGAAAACAAATATTGAAAAGAGAGAGGGATGAAACACACACATTTAGATAGGTAGACATGTGCAAGTGGCAACTGGATGATTCGGAGGCACAAGTGAAGTCCTCGTTATCAGATTGCACATGGTTAGAAGATTTGAGTATGGATTTTTCTTCGAGGCACTTGAGAACTTATAAAGCAAAAAGAACCGAGGAGCATCTTTATTTATTTATTTATTTATTTATTCATTTTTCTCTCTTTTTTCTTTTCTTTCTTTTTTCTCAAAACTTTTGCGACATAATACTTACTCAGCATTTGTCCGAGATGATGTGATGACTCCTCCCCCATGCTTGAACGATGCTCGTCCTCGAGCACAAAAGAGGGGGAAACGACTACTGAAATAAGCATAAATACATAATCTTTGTGGAATATTGAATTTCCGTTGGGAATTGTACTCCATACTCAAAATTGGGTTGTGGACAAGGAGGTGATCACAAAATGATGTTTTTGGTTTAGGGTGGATGTCCAACAAGGTTTGTGAAATTTTTGATGTGAAAACCCACAATGCATGGACAAAACGGGCTAGCATGAAAAAGTTACACAAAGGAATGACCAGCTTCTTAGTCTCGAACCATAGAAATCAATCATATTCCAACTCATCAAAACATATGTTTGCAATCTACGGGTTTCATCATGATAATGTATATGGCTTTGGTAGGTAGAACTTTGCAAGGGCATCACAAATATGTAGATAGCATAAAAGTTAAGTTTTTAATAAAAACATCACAAGTTATCCGGCCATCTGTAAACTTAAATCAAAGAGCAAAGATATATACATGGGTCTAGAATATAGTCATTTCACCTCCACAAATAAAATAGCCGGTATTTAAATTAATTTCAGATCATGTTATAGAGAGCAATTAGCCAAGGCACGTATAACTTCATGTAGGTAAAACAAAGCGACAACTTTCATCATGTTTCCATAAGCATAGGCAATATAAAACATCGAGGTGAACACATGGTCATGCCTATTTATTGAAAATAAAAAAGAAATCTAGGTTGTCCTCCTAGGAGCCATGTTATTATTGAAAGAGAAAAAAAGTTGCACCTAGTTGAGGTTGTAGACATACTTACAAGCATTTATGTTCGGAAAATAAAAGCTCCATGGAGGGGTTACCATCTTTTGTAGTTCTTTGTGATCTTATCCCAAAATCTCCATATATTGAATGTGGCTTGCTCATGTCTTGATTTTTCAATGCTTCTAAACTTCTGAATTTGATCATGTATGCTTAATGGAACCAATGGTCGCCCTTTTCTTCATTGTTGTCAACGTCATCTCCTCTTTCTTGTTCCCATCATCTCCTTGTTTTCTCTTCTTCATGGATTTTCTCTTCTGTCCAGAATAGAGAATATATTGAAATATAGATCTATTGAAAAGATTATGAGATTACCTTTCCAACGTGTGGTCATTCATTGAAAACGGAGTTCAAACAAGGGAGTTATGTCTGTTTTACTTTAGTGCTGCGTGCAGTCCAAAGAGAGTTATGTCTGTTTTACTTTAGTGCTGCATGCAGTCCAAAACTGATTTCAGACGTGTTGCACTTGGTGATTCGACCATAACCGTTTGTAGGAACCTTAGATTCCCTTCATTTTTTATTTGTTGGAATCTTAACTTCATGGGGCTTCTAAATATCCAAAAGTACTTAGTGTTTTCCCTTTGAGACCATGCAGAATTTTGATGAGATCAGTGGCTTCGTGTGCATTTATCCGGAGATGTTGATGATCTTGATCTTTCCATCTTCTAGAGCGTCATGTTGCACTTCCGAATTGAAAGTCCAGAGCCTCCCCCATGCTTAGCATTTTTCTAGGCATGGAAGAAGAAGACAAAGCATTTTATCCTATTCATCATTCAATTTCCTTGTCGTGAGAGTTTCTGTCTTGCCTGCAAAACATTTTAAGTGCACATTCTACTCTCATGGTGACGGTTGGGAGTAGACGAAGTTGCTGAAGGACCGATTAGGCGACCAGAGAGGGGGGGAGTGAATGGGAGCCGATAAAAATTCTTCCCGAAGGATGAACTCGGCCTATGCCCCAAATTCACAACCAAGGATTTCCACACGAGTTTGCCAAGGTCACGTAGTCACAACGGACCTACCAACCCTAGAAACAAACCCAAACGCAAAGCAACACGGAAGCGCAACTCAAGAAGAAAAGGACTTAGGCAATCTGTGGTGCCTGGGGCGGACCGACCGCATGGACCAGGCGGACTGTCCGCGGGGGCCTGGCGGACTGTCCGCGGGTTCACTGCAGACCGTATAAAATAGCCTCCCGAACCTCCAGTACTGCACCTCGAAAAACGGACTGTCCGCACCCTACCCGCGGACCGTCCGTGCGGACAAGACCGTCCGCACTCACCTCGCGGACCGTCCGACAAACTTCTAGCGACCAAAAGTGCCGAACAAAACGGATCGAAAAGAAGCGACGCAAGAACTCGCGAAGAACACGACGAACACCTGGTCAGCCGGCTCCTCGCGGACCGTCCGCGAGCACCTGGCGGACTGTCCGCCACACGCGGACAGAGCAGCCTGAACTCGAAAACGGAAACGCAACCTCACCTATCCATCCATGGATCTCCAAAACAGTTTGAGCTCTTGAGGAAAGATTTGGGGGAGATGTGAAGCGTCCCTAGGAGATGCTATACCCCAAAACTTGAGACCTCAAACGAACTAAATCGCCGGGAATCGAATCGCAACCGAGCTCTACCAAAAAGCTAGGGTTCCAACCAAAATCCTTCAATCGGAGGCCAAATCCGGAGATTGGGGGGTCAAGATCAAGCACAAAGATGCACAAGACATCTATCCATGATCCCCACCAACAAATCCGAACCCAAACACCTCAGAATCGAAGGAACAAGGCGCGCACGAAAATCCAATGTAAATAGCTCGAAAAAGGCACGAAAATCACATGAGCTACAAGAAGGAAATCAAAGCAACCATGAATGCTTCCATACACTCGGAGGTCAGATTCTCTACAAAGCGGTGAAGAAAATCTACGCCTATGGAGCAAGGAAATGAGAAGCAGTCCAGATGGATGGTTTGCCCAGAAAACCCTAGAGCTATATATATGAGTCCCTCTCGGTTGGGCAAATGACCAAGCTACCCCTAGCACTTAAACCTAAGATACAATCCCCTCAGGGGCAAATAGGTCAAGTAGCAATCCTCTTCATCGCACGGCCACGCCTTCACCGCAGTCCGCGTCCTCCCGACGCAAGCCCTGCGATCCCGCCACGTGTCCGTCGGCATCGAAGCTTCTCGGCGCGCCCGAATCCCGTCTCCGCCCGCCGAGCCTCCGGTCTTGGTTTTGTGGCTCAACCAAGTAACCCGACGATTTTGTGGTGAACCGCCGCAAACCCCGCGTGCAGACTCCGGTCGTGAGCCACTACCCTGTACCGGCTCCTGTCCACGACTTCGTCTTGTTTTTCTTGCCACCATGCGGCCCGCACTTGACCTCGCTGGTCACCGGGTCCCTCGAGCCGAGCCTAGTTGTCTCTCCACTCCTCGGAGGCCCCGCAAGGAATAGACCCTTCGCGCCCGCTCTTCACCTGCACCAACACGAGTCAAGCCGCAATCTACACCTGTAATACTCGGCCAAGAGTCAGTCCACACCACGTTGTCAATCACTCATCACACCAGGGAGCGACCATCCACCGGTCCTCGGACGCTCCGGTCCTCAATCTCCCCCTTGATGAGTGCATTGACAACACACACATAGTAAGCAATTCAGAGAAAAGAGAAAAAGAAAAGAAACGAATGAAAAACTCAAACAAGTGATCAAAGGCCAAACGAAAGCCAAAACGAGATCACTAAGACAAGGGCAATGGCTCGACACAACCGAGATAAAATGCTCCAAAATTGCCGACTCCTCAAAGTGAGGCAAAAGGGCTCAACACCATCGGCAAAAGACCACAACTAAAATTCAGGCGAAATAGAGCTTCCAAATGCATATGAATGCAAGCTCCCCCTAAACAAATGCATTTCTCCCCCAAAACAAGAATTGGGTACTATCTCTCCCCCTTGTTGGTAATGCATGAATCAAGTCTACAAATGCAAGCATGTGCTTCTCAAATAGACAAAGTGCACTACAACATGCTAAAAGGAGACATAGACAAGCTAGATTGCCACAAATTTAGCACAAGCATTGCCAACGAGATAGAGAGGGACATACGAGCATGTGACATAGCCATAATCAAAATAAAGCATTTTTCACAAAAATTTCCCTCTCATGAGCATAGGACCTAAACATGATCAAAATGTGGACAAACAACATATAACTCACAGACTTCATGCAAGGTCACAAATTCTCATCACAAGATCATCACAAACACCTACAAGCTATCTCATGTCATGTCAAAGCCACCGAGCCATGTGTTCACTTCTAAATGTGAGACTTCTCAACGGTGAACATCATGCAACGGTTTAGCACCCAAGATAAGGAATTTAAAGCATACATGACATAGAAGCATATTTTTCAAGCACAAGCATTTCATATACCAATTTCATGATTTACAAATTAAGCATGGTACATGAAGTGCCTTTGCGGCAAAAAGAAGCTTAGGCTCTCCACAAGGTAGCATGTAGGCTAAACATCCATGATGATAAATGGGTCTTTGACCCCAAATGAAAAGAACATGGTCCCAAGCACAAATTAAGCAAGCTATAGCCATAAGTGCACAAATTTAACATGAAAGGCATTCAACTCATAAGAGAGGATCATATATAGCATTTTTACAAAAGAAAGGCATTCACAAGCACATACATCCAAAGCTATCAAGAGCATCGCTATCCATCATATGAGCATCACTAGCAAAGTCATAATCTCATATCTAGCATATCATAGTGATCCAAGTATATAGGAGAAGTACATCTCATATGCAGTCTATGATACAAAGATGCAAGCATGATATGATGCAAAAATGAAAGATGCAACATGAGTATGTACATCAAACCCCCAACCAAAGCTCAAAAGGGGAAAAGAACACGAAGCTCCCCTCGCAAATGGGCAAATGTAGCTTGGTCCAAAGGCTTGGTTAGGATATCGGCAAGCTGCTTTTCGGTTGGCACATGGATGAGGTCTATGTTTCCCTTCTCAACATTGTCTCTCAGGAAGTGGTACCTCACTTCTATATGTTTGGTTCTGGAGTGGAGCACGGGGTTTTTGGCAACACTAATGACGCTCGTGCTATCACACATGAGAGGTACATGGGAACACTCCTCACCAAAGTCACTCAGTGTGTATGTGATCCAAAGCAGCTGTGAGCAACAACTAGCGGCAGCAACATACTCGGCTTCTGTGGTAGACTGAGCTACACTAGACTGTTTGCGAGAAGACCAAGAAACAAGCGAAGATCCCAAAAACTGGCATGTCCCCGAAGTCGACTTCCTATCGACTCGACACCCCACAAAGTCGGCATCCGAAAACCCAAGAAGCGAAAGAGAAGAGGACGCCGAGTACCAAAGACCAAGCTCATGAGTATATCGAAGATACCTGAAGATCTGCTTGACGGCCTGCCGATGTGAAGTCCTCGGCGATGCCTGAAAACGAGCGCACAGACACACAAAAAACTGAATGTCCGGCCTCGTCGCCGTCAAGTACAAGAGGGAGCCAATCATGCTCCGGTACTCCTTCTGGTCCACGGGCTCTCCGTCCTCGTCCGCATCCAACGCTGTAGTCATACTCATCGGTGTTGACAGGGGCTTCGAATCGTCCATCTTGAACTTCTTGAGGATGTCCTTCGTATACTTGGCTTGATGCACAAAGGTTCCCTCCTTCGCCCGCTTGATTTGAAGCCCGAGAAAGTACTGCAATTCTCCCATCATAGACATCTCGAATTCTTTGCTCATGTCCTCTGCAAACCTCGCAACCAAAGAGTGAGACGAGCCGCCAAAGACAATATCATCCACGTACACCTGAACAATTAGGGTATCATCGCCCTGCCTGAGTAGCAAAAGAGTCTTATCAACTTTGCCCATCTCAAACCCCTTGCTGAACAAGAACCCCCTCAAACGGCCATACCAAGCACGGGGAGCTTGTTTCAGCCCATACAACGCCTTCCTCAACCTATACACACGGTGAGGAAACTCAGCACTCTCAAAGCCCGGTGGTTGCTTCACATATACCTCTTCTTCTAAAAACCCATTCAAGAAGGCACTCTTCACATCCATTTGGTACAATTTGAACCCTTTAGCCACGGAAAAGGCTAGAAGGATCCTAATTGCCTCCAAATGAGCTACAGGAGCAAATGTCTCCTCATAGTCTATCCCCTCCTTCTGACTATACCCCTGAGCAACCAACCTCGATTTGTTTCTCACCACCTCACCATTCTCACCCTCTTTGTTCTTCCACACCCATTTTGCCCCTATAGGTTTGCAATGTGGTGGTGGCTCTACCAACTCCCAAACTTGGTTTCCCTCAAAGTTCTCTAACTCCTTATGCATTTCACCCAATTAGGATAAGAGAGGGCGTGTCTAATGTCTTTCGGCTCAAAGGTAGCAACAAAAGCCGAATGAGCAAAGTGAGAAACATTCCTGGACCTTGACTGTGTCGTACGTTCATTGATGTCACCGATGATTCTTGAGGGAGGATGATCAACTTCAACTCGCCTCGGTGCCTCTCGCCTGGAGACAACCTCCCCCTCAGCTGCAGCTTCCACTTGATCTTGCTGGATCGTAGTCGGTGTAGGGGCTGGACCATCCTGCACCGTAGTCGTCGTAGTGGAAGTAGAGGGTACATGCTCGGCTGGAGCTTTATCATCAGCATCATCCTCTCCAGCATCATCCTCCCCGTCCTCAAAGATCTTCTTGCCAATCTCGTCGTCACCTGCACACTCAAAGACAGACGAACTGCATGGCTGGGTCTCGTCGAAGGTAACCTCGCAAGTTTCCATGACTAGGTTAGTATCAAGATTGAGCACACGGAATGCTCGAGAATGACTAGCGTAACCCAAAAAGATCCCATCGGAAGACCTCGACTCAAACTTATCAAGCCTACCCTTCTTGAGAATAAAGCACCGGCAACCAAAAGCCCTGAAATGGCTCACCCTAGGTGCTCGCCCGTGCATGAGCTCATAGCACGTGTTGTTCAAGAAGGCCACAAGAAAAATCCGATTCCCAACATGGCACGCGGTATTCACCGCCTCAGCCCAATATCTCCTCGGAGTCCTATGCTCGTCGAGCATCGTCCGAGCCATCTCAAAAAGGGAACGATTTTTCCTCTCAACCACACCATTCTGACAAGCCACATAGGGAGAAGAGAATTGATGTTCGAGACCCAAATCATGACAAAAGGTTTCGAAACGAGAGTTTTTAAATTCAGAACCATTGTCGCTACGGATAGCTCGAATGGCATCTCCATTCCTCTCGTTCTTCAACCTCAAGATTAGATTCCGCACAAAACCAAACGTCTCCCCCTTGTCAGCTAAAAAGAAGACCCAAGCATAGCGAGAATAGTCGTCCACTATCACCAGGACATACCATTTCCCACCCGCCGAGCACACATGAGCTGGACCAACTAAGTCCATATGGAACAGCTCATGGCCTCTCTGTCATGACGGATGTCAGAGGCGGGTGAGAGGCGGCGACCATCTTACCATGCCTACACGGAGCACATACCAGGTCCTTTTGGTATTTCAACTTAGGCAATCCTCGGACCAAACCTAGCCCACTCAAGCGTGACAACAAGTCAAAACTCAAGTGACCTAGTCTCCTATGCCATTTCCAAAGCTCTGCCGAAACGACAGCAACCAAACAACGAGAAGAGCCAACACACTGAGAAAAATCGGCTCTGAAAATCTGACCCTTGGGGATGATCGTGCACACAAGATCACCTCGAGAATCCAAGACACGCGAAGCGCCCGTTTTGAACCGGACCTCAAAACCCTCATCAAGAAGCTAGAAAACCGAAAGAAGATTGTACCCCATAGACTTGACAAGAGAGACACGCCTAAGAGTCACAGACTCGCTCACCTTCACCGTGCCCACTGAAAGCACTCTACCTTTCCCATTGTCCCCAAAAGTGATGTACTCTTTGGTCATCACCGGGGTGAGGCTGGAGAACCACCTTCGATCTCCGGTCATATGTCGAGAGCAACCGGAGTCGATCAACCAAAAGCCCTCCAAGTCTCCCACCTGCAAATCAAAAACGAGAGCGAGAGTGAGCAAACGACTCAGCACTGGGGTTAGTACAAAATGAATCAAACCAGTGCCGTGCCATTTGCTCAAAAGTGGGGTTAGCAAAATCCATCCTATCTCCTCTAGGTGGAACACCCACACGTCCCCTTGGAGGACTACGTGCACCACGAGGTGGAGACCGTGGCCCATAGCTCCTCTGGGACCTAAAACTGCGATCGTTCCCCCCATACTCGTATTGGCCATGAGCGAAGGAACGTCCAGCAAACTCACCACGCCCAAACCCAACACTCCTACCACCTTCTCTATGTGGTGGCTCACCTCGAGGCACAAACACACGCCTCTCTCGAGGGTAAATGGTACGCACCATACCCTCGCCCCTTGGCACCAACCTAGGCTCAGGCACACCACGAGAAGGGCGGTACCTATCCTTGTTGGCCATCTCCCTAGCCAACCTCTCCTCACGCTTCCTCCTGAAGCAAAACTCTGCTAGGTGCCCATCCCTCCCACAATGCTCACAATGGAAGGGTTTTGGTTTTGGCTTAGGTTTTGGGCTCTCTTTGGGCTGTGGCTTCTCCTCACTCGGTTTCTCTCCCTTCTTCCCAAAGAACTCATTCCCCAAGTCACTCTTGAACTTGATGGGTTTCTGGAAGTTATCGGTATGTGGAGGAAACACGGGTGGAGCTGGGGTTGTGTCTAGTCGGTTCCTAAGAGGGTTTGGCTTAGGAGCATAGGCATTTTTGTGGTGGGTTTTTGGTGGCTCTAGGATATCTCCGATCTTCCCCTCATTCTCACCACTTCCCTCACCAACCTTGTTTGCCCCAAGCGCTTCCCCATCATAGCGCTTGTATGTCTTGATCATCATCCTAAGCTGAGGCTCATGACCAGACAACCAACCCATTATCTTTCTCAACTCATCATTCTCATCCTGCAAGCGATCAACATTGTGTGCAAGCTCCATATTTTTCACAGCATTTATTCCACAAGTGGAGCATGATGTAGGAATAGGAGCTTTCAGCTGAGCCTCTAGAGATCTAGCATAAACAAGCGAAACATCTAGCTTCTCATGCAAAACAGGACAAGAAGTGCAAGCACCAAGCAAAGAGGGCCTAGATTTCATCTCATCTAGCTCAACCCTAACCACATCTAGTTCCTCGACCTTGGAGGCATACTTCTCCTTAAGCACAGTCAATTCACCAAGAAAAGTGGAACAATCAGTGCATTCAGGTTCATCGGTCACAATTGGAGCAGACTTAAGAGAATCTATTTGAGTCCTAGCATCAATAAGCAAAGACTCTAGTTCAACCACCTTCTCCTTAGCCTCTCCAAGCAAAGACCTATACTCCCTCTTCTCCTTGTTGGTCTTTCTAAGCACATCATCACGGTTGTCAAGCAAGTCATTCAACCTAGCATTCTCCTCTATCAAGAAGGATGGATCATTGTTTACCTCTTCCTCGGAGTCAGAGCCCGAGTCATCCTTGTTACTCTTCTTGCTTGCGGAGCTATGTGCCATGCTGCAAAAGCCTTGGGCGGCGAAGCACAAGCCGTTGATGTTCTTGCTTGACCTCTTGCCCTTGTGCCGATTCTCATCTTCATCAGTTGAGCTCGATGAAGAGTAGCAAGAGCTCGAGTCGATGTCGCTTGCTCCGGCAACCATCGCTCGCTCCTTCTTCTTGTGACCACCACTTCTCCTCGGCCTCCGCTCGGACTTGTTCTTGCCCTTGTGGTCGTCCCTCGAGCGGTGCTTGTGGTCGGTCCTCGGACAGTGCTTGTGCTCGGGCTTCACCTCCATGGCTTCTGGGCACTCAGCGATAAAGTGCCCGTGCTTCCCACACCGGTAGCACATGCCTGAGCTCCTCTGAGCGTTCTTCCGGTTCGTGTACATGCGCTCGAACCGCCTGCTCAGCAACGCGAGATCCTCCTCGCCTAGCACGTCAAACTCCTCATCTGGCATGGACACAAGACAAGACAAAGAGAACTGTCTCGAAGACATGTTAGCGTTAGTCCTTGATCCAGACACGAGAGCCAGACTATGAGGGTCAGTCGGGTTCTCGATCTTTGCACGCACCCCACGGTCCACCTCAGACGACTTGAGCTTGGAAAATAGCTCGTCCACCGTGAGGGTCTCATACTTCTCCGACTCAAGAATGGCCTCGACCTTCTCACTTCACACGGTATGATCCAGAGAGTGCAGGAGCTTGATAGCCCTGTCATGATCATCGTACGAGAGCACGGCCACATTAGCCCTCATGTTGTTCACAATGACCGTGAACCGCTGGAACATAGCATCTATGGACTCACCGAGGAGATGAGTGAAGTTCTCGTACTCTCTCCGGTAGGTCGCAAAGAGCCGAGCCTGAACCTGAGCGTTCCCAGCATGAGCATTCTTCAGCTGCTCCCAAATCTTGCACGCCAGGTCCTCTGTCTGAACCCGATCGAATTCGGATTGACACAGAGCACGGTACAGGTAGTCGACCGCCTTGTTGTTGGCGTCGAACATGTCCCTCGATCCAGGAGCAAGGAAGTTCACAGGATGAACATAAGCTGTGTTCACCGTGACATCCCACAGGATCTGACCCTTGCCACGGAGGAAAGCAGCCATCCGCCTTTGCCACATTTGGTAGTTCTTACCATCAAAGTGTGGAGGACCCGAACCCCGTTCCTGGTACGCCATCTTTGGATCTTAGACTGGTTAGAATCACAAAGATCCGTAACCGGCTCTGATACCAATTGAAGGACCGATTAGGCGACCAGAGAGGGGGGAGTGAATGGGAGCCGATAAAAATTCTTCCCGAAGGATGAACTCGGCCTACGCCCCAAATTCACAACCAAGGATTCCCACACGAGTTTGCCAAGGTCACGTAGTCACAACGGACCTACCAACCCTAGGAACAAACCCAAACTCAAAGCAACAAGGAAGCGCAACTCAAGAAGCAAAGGACTTAGGCAATCTGCGGTGCCTGGGGCGGACTGTCCGCATGGACCAGGCGGACTGTCCGCGGGGGCCTGGCGGACTGTCTGCGGGTTCACTGCGGACCGTCCGAAATAGCCTCCCGAACCTCCAGTACTGCACCACAAAAAACGGACCGTCCGCACCCTACCCGCGGACCGTCCACGCGGACAAGACGGTCCGCATTCACCTCGCGGACTGTCCGGCAAACTTCTAGCGACCAAAAGTGCCGGACTATACGGATCGAAAAGAAGCGACGCAAGAACTCGCGAAGAACATGACGAACACTTGGTCAGCCGGCTCCTCGCGGACCATTCGTGAGCTCCTGGCGGACTGTCCGCCACACGCGGATAGAGCAGCCCAAACTCGAAAACGGAAACGCAACCTCCTCTATCCATCCATGGATCTCCAAAATAGATTGAGCTCTTGAGGAAAGATTTAGGGGAGATGTGAAGCGTCCCTAGGAGATGCTATACCCCAAAACTTGAGACCTCAAACGAACTAAATTGCCGGGAATCGAATCGCAACCGAGCTCTACCAAAAAGCTAGGGTTCCAACCGAAATCCTTCAATCGGAGGCCAAATCCGGAGATTGGGGGGGGGTCAAGATCAAGCACAAAGATGCACAAGACATCTATCCATGATCCCCACCAACAAATCCGAACCCAAACACCTCAGAATCGAAGGAACAAGGCGCGCATAAAAATCCAACGAAAATAGCTCGAAAAAGACACGAAAATCACATGAGCTACAAGAAGGAAATCAACGCAACCATGAATGCTTCCATACACTCGGAGGCCAGATTCTCTACAAAGCGGTGAAGAAAATCTACGCCTATGGAGCAAGGAAATGAGAAGCAGTCCAGATGGATGGTTTGCCCAGAAAACCCTAGAGCTATATATATGAGTCCCTCTGGGTTGGGCAAATGACCAAGCTACCCCTAGCACTTAAACTTAAGATACAATCCCCTCAGGGGCAAATAGGTCAAGTAGCACTCCTCTTCATCGCACGGCCACGCCTTCGCCACAGTCCGCGTCCTCCCAACGCAAGCCCTGCGATCCCGCCACGTGTCCGTCGGCATCGAAGCTTCTCAGCGCGCCTGGATCCTGTCTCCGCCCGCCGAGCCTCCGGTATTGGTTTTGTGGCTCAACCAAGTAACTCGACGGTTTTGTGGTGAACCGCCGCAAACCCTGCGTGCAGACTCCGGTCGTGAGCCGCTACCCTGCACCGGCTCCTGTCCACGACTTCGTCTTACTTTTCTTGCCACCATGCGGCCCGCACTTGACCCCGCTGGCCACCGGGTCCCTCGAGCCGAGCCTACTTGTGTCTCCACTCCTCGGAGGCCCCGCACGGCATAGACCCTTCGCGCCCGCTCTTCACCTGCACCAACATGAGTCAAGCCTTAACCTGCACCTACAATACTCGGCCAAGAGTCAGTCCACACCACGTTGTCAATCACTCATCACACCAGGGAGCGACCATCCACCGGTCCTCGGACGCTCCGGTCCTCAGTTGCCAACAATCCAACAATATTTTCTAAGACTCTTAACTTGTGGCATAATTAGTCTAATGAGGAATTAAAACCTAATGTGTGTACGTGGATGCAAAGTGTGTATGCACATGAGAGGAAAGCATATAAACAAAGACAAAGTCTACACCTAGTTCTAAACACCATGTTTACACGTAGGTTGCCGAATTTCTCCATAGCCATAAAGATTCATTTACCCATTTACACCATCTCTATCCTAAGATCAATAACCCTAATAGAATAAGAAAAATAAAGCTCAATGCAAAGTTTATATACCGACCAATGAAAATGACATGAAAAACTGGCAAGAAATATTGAACTAAATGATGTCGATCCGCAATCATGTTTAAACACCACGTTTACACAAAATCGCAAATTGAAATATGCCACATGTGAAGCATAAACATGTAAAATTGAGCACTCATCATTAAGACTTATAAAACAACCAAGCCAACTATATGCAAAACATGTATATGCAAAGAACACTACAAGAAAATCGTTGACTAGTGACGCAACCACATTTTAGCGTCATTGATTTATGACATTCCTGGCTGATCTCGTCATAATATTTCACTTCCGAGCAAATTTAGTGACAAAATTTTTTTTTGTCATTACGGTTGGTACTGTAGCCGGGCATTCCCTGTTCCATGCTATTTTGTGATGCCATAAGCTCTGAAAAAATGTCATAAACCAACATCAGTCCCACATGTAAGCATTATTTTAAAAATAGAGTGTTCCAAGTCGTCATAAAATTCTGTAGGGTCCCACATGTAAGGATTCTTTCGAAATTAGAGTGTTCCAAGTCGTCATAAAATTTTCCATGGTCCCACATGTAAGCATTTTCGCCCGGTCAGTGGAGACCAGGTCACCAAATGTTGCAAAAACAACTTGCCATTGCAAGGGTTCGAACTAGAGACCTATAGGAACAAGACTGCGTTGCTTACCACTGCACCACTTCTTGGTTGTGTTATGCTAACAGGAAACACTTTCCTTATGGTTGTCTCAAGTGAATCTTTAATATAAATCAGTAATTCACAGGCGAAACGCTTCACTGCCTTCGCAAAGACTCTCGAATTTTGCTACGCGCAGATCGGCAACGGCTCGTGGTACGAATGGCAGATTCTAGCGGCGATGAGAGGGTGGTTTATGCGCCACCTCCCAGCTACGAGTTCATGAAACAGGACCACACGGTCAGTCCTTTGGTTTGAGCCACTATATTTTCCCCTATCGACCTAGGGATGGGGATTTCTAGATTTGGGGATCTAGAGGATTGATGACCATATACAATAGATTTAGATTTCATCATACACTCAGATTTGAATTGCAATTGGTGTTAGAAGTAGATCGGCTATAGATAATCGGTGTTAGATTCTTTTTTTTGAGAATTACACAGTACAATGCAGATGCTCACAACACACACACACACACTCACCCCTATGAATACACATACGCAAACCCTACCCCTATGAGCACCTCCGAAGGACTGAGCACCGGCAGATCTGGAGATTCCCGAAGTCACTAATGGCACCTCGTCGTCGACGGGAACGTCGCTTACCACTTAACGCATAACGCCGGCAAATCCTAGAAAATCCAGGAAAAGGTGCGAGCACCAGGATTTGAACCCTGGTGGGTAGCGTCCCACTGGACTGTCCTACCATTGGACTACAAGCCCAATCGCATTGGTGTTAGATTCATTTAGTTTTCGATTTGCATCATTTTATGAATTGATAGGTTGTTGTATTTTACTAGCGTCTGGTGGTGGCTCGGTCCACTGATTTCATTACATCAGAGCCTCCTGATGCTTATCTTATCATTGTGGATCCTTATAACAAGTGCCAGCATGGGTATGCTCTCCTTGTCAGGGAAAGCTTCACCGCCCTTGGGCGTCGGTATGGAACCTGTGGTCAGGTAAACAATAACTTGTTTAAATTTCAATAGACTTATAGTACTTGTACTCTTGATATTAGTGTTGAAAATGAACAATTTTATGAACATATATGTATTTGGTGTCTGCAGCCTCAAGGAAAACAATGTTAGACATTTGTTTGGATTGATCCTGAATGGGATGGTAGGACAAAAGCTGTTCTGAATAAGCTAACACGCAGGATAGCAAAAGCTGAAGAGGAAGCAAGGTCATGGGAAGAAGAATGCAGAAAGGCTAACATGAAGCTTGGAGATACTGAAAAATTGATGCTTGAAGATACTACCACTAAGCTTCAGAAGAGGAAGAACGGTAAGCCAACACAGCAAGAACTTGTCCAAGTGTTCATGGAAATGGAATCGAACAATAGGTAGTTACGATTATTGGAACAATTTTTAATGATGAATAACCATGTCATGCCATCTTATGAAAGTTGTTGCTGATGTTTTCTTCAGGTCACGTGAACGACCCTCAGAATTTATCGATTTAACTGAAGCTTGAAGCCGAGCTGCAGATGGTGAATGGACAGCTGCAGGAAGCCAGACATAATATTAGGGAGCTATATACGGGGAGAATTGTCGATCTATTGATGTCTTAAGAAACATGTTTCTACCTCATCATCTTATGATGTTTGCTACTTGGTGGTGTAAACTTTGTGGTGATGAGTTGCTTTGAGATGCCATCTTATTATGCCAATTTGCTTTGAGAGCACTCTCACCATTCTGAATTAATTTTGTTGATGTTTTGCTAGTCCGGTCTGTTGATGTTTTGCTGGAAGGACTTTCCTGAATAACGATCGTGAAACTGCTTATTTTCTACTGACGTTCCAAGTCATCATAAAATGGAGGTCCCACATGCAAGCGTTTTCGCTAGGTCACGAAATGTTGCAAAAACAATTTGCCATTGCAAGGGTTCAAACTAAAGACCTACAGGAATAAGATAATGCTTTTTACTACTACACCACTTTTTGGTTCGGTCATTTTAACAGGAAACAATTTCCTTATGGTTGTGTAAGGTGAATTTTTAATATAAATCAGTAATTCATAGGTGAAACGCTTCACTACCTTCGCAAAGACTCTCGACTTTTGCTATGTGCAGATCTGCAATAGCTCGTGGCAGGAATGGCGGATCCTAGAGGCGACAGGAAGACGGTTCCGCCGCCACCTTCCAGCTACAAGAAGCTGAAACGGCTCGACAAGGTCAGTTCTCTGGTTTGAGCTACTATATTTTCCCCTATCGTTCTAGGGATTTCTAGATTTGGGGATCTAACGGATTGATGAGCATATACACCAGAATCAGATTTCATTGTACCATCATATTTGCACTTGATTTGGTGTTACAATTGTCAGATGTTTAGATCTAGACACCCACCGGGGGGTTAACCCCGGTGGTTTAGTTGTTCGGCGAGGGGGAATCTAAGGCTAAGAACTCGAAGGTTGCGCACGAGCACACAGAACACAGAAAACATGATGAGTTTATACTGGTTCGGGCCTCCGGAGAGTAAAACCCTACGTCCAGTTATTGGTGTAGATTGCTTGAGGATTGCGTGATCGTACAAGGGTCGCCCTGCCCGCCTTATATTGGCCAGCGGACAAGGTCGGTTCCCAGACTTCTGGTCGGTTGCGACCAGGAGACCTAAATCTAGTTGATTACATCACTTGCCATATCCGTCGATCTGCTTTGGTCGGAATCCACTGAAGTCTTGTCTTGCACGCCAAGTCTTGAGGTTGTTTTGGATAAGGTCATCTGGGGAATCTTCTGGAAGGTCTTCAGGAGGTCGTGTGGGCCGCCAACTAGGTCGGTTAGGCCCACTGACAGGTCGGCGGGTCTTCTGGTAGGCCGGACCCACTTGTTGGGGACGACCGTGATCCTGGTCGGTGGGGACCCAGGGGTACCCATGTCTCACAAGCCCCCGAGCGAGGTGTAGGTGTAGCGACCTTAGAGAGGTCATGACGAAGTCGTAGAGCTATCGACAGGTCGAATAGCATGCACGTCGGTCCAAAAGAAAAGAACAAATCAACTTAGCAGCCGACCTGTTTATAGTTTTGCCGAACGAAGAAAGGTCGAGTGATGACCTATAGGAAGCAGGCTACCAATAGATCGAAACGACGAAATTTTTTTTTCAGAGGGCATCAAGGATGCACTCGTAGAGTAGTATCCGAGCATCATGGCGGGCAGGATGGCCGGTATGATGATCCAAAAAAGAAAGAGAAGAAAAGGTAGGTCGAGTAACGACGTGATGAGAAACAGGTTTCCCAACAGGTCGGTACGACGAATAAATTGAAAGGGTGTCGAAGACGCTCTCGTAGAGTAGTCCCCGAGCATTGAAGCAGACAGCATGGCTGGTTTGATGCTCAAAAAAGAGAAGAAAACTAGGTCATGGTATTGATCGAACGAAGCATAGAGACACCCAGATCTCCTAACATAGATGCAAGGAGTCTGGCAGGGCCGACCTCGAGGAGGCCTTGTAGGCATGCCGACCTCAAAGAGGTCTCGAATCAACGAAGTCCAGTATCCGAGGATACCCAGCAGAATCTTGAAATACACACTTGTTGGAGAGGTCGTCGATTACGTCGTAGCTGAAGTTATGATGTCTGGAGCCGTTGCCGACGAAGGTGTAGAAAAATATGTAGATCTTCAACGTATGGAGTGTAGAGACGTCCAGATATCTTGCATAGTTGCAAAGAGTCTGGCAGAGCCACCCAAGGCATGCCGACCTTTAGAAGGTCTCAAACCAAGAAGCGCCCAAGCACCTGGAGATACTTGGCAGGGCCATTAGGCGCGCACCCCACAGAGAGGCCTTCATTTCCGATGTAAAATCCTGTGTGTCCAGAGCGGGCTGGCAGAGCTATAAAAGCACACCGACCTTGGAAGGTCACGTATCCAGGGCGCCTAACTAGGTTGGCAGAGCCGTAGACATACCGAGGTATTGCAAGACCTAGCTATTAAGGCACGCCGATCTCGAGGAGGTCGTCTTGGTGCCCAGACGACCAACATAGCTGGCAGCCATCCAGCGGAGCCATGGCACTGAGGTATTGACGACCTCAGCAATAGGCACACTGACCACGGGGGCCCGACGAAAACCGTAAACATGAAGCTTCTGATCTCCAGGCGCCCAGACGGATCTGGCAGAGCAGCGAGGCACGCCTACCCCAGAAGGTCTTCAGTCGAACCTACGACCATTCTGCTCAGGAAACAGAAAATAGGCTGATCGGAATAGGTCCGTTTACGTGCAGAGCCATAGTGGGTGCACCAGGACGCAGAGCCTAGCGGGTGCAATGAAGACGCAGAGCCGTAAAGGGTGCGTTTGATCGTCGTCGTCGTCCGTAGATGTAACGAGGCGTAGGGCCCCTGACGCAGAGTCAGGCTTATCTCTCTGTAGACTGCATGGGTCACGGGTCAATAGTGGTTGGAGATTCCCTTGCCACCCGGAAAACGACAAACTGCCCACGAATCAAGGAGTGCACTGTAGCCATGTGATGCTGCGGCGGGCTCAGGCATCATTGATGCACTAGCGACAAAGACGTCGCGAGGCAGGGTAAAGTCATCGCCTTTAATCATGCACATGTCTACGGGCCCTCTGGACCACGTGGCGATAGTATCATTACTTCACTGGCATGTCTAGGCCCGGCTCTGGCTATAAATAGCACCATAAGGCTGAAGGAGGCAAGCACCGAGCATTGTTGAGCTATGAAGCCGTAGGGTAGTATTAAGGTCATGCCATGGGCATGTGTCCGTCCACCAGATTGTTGGATGCTGTGTTTGTAGAAGCTTGGAGCTAGAAGAACTCTTGCGAAATGTAGGCAGCACACCCACTCTTTGTATCGTGCCTCAGTGAGGAATCAAGGAGAGTTTGGAGGTGATGCTGTAGAGGCCCGAGGTGAAGCTGTAAGTCTTTGGGAAGCATGTGATGCTCATCGAAGGCTTGCGGTCCGCGCCGAAGAGCAAGCTCGTGTCTGCATTCCATAGTCCGGCACCGAGCGTGCCCTGCTATGTGTAGCATCGTGCAGTTGTTCACCGCAAGGCCACCATCGAGGTCTTGAGGCTAGAAGAATTCTTGCGACGTGCCTGGCTGTAGTAGGGTACACCTCAAAGATTGCTCTAGGTAGATCATATCTTCGAGTATGTTTGTATTTTTGTGACGGGTTCTGGATCCAATAAGGTCGCAGGTGACTTCTGTACCTTCGAAGTTCCTGTGTAATGTTCGCTCTCTTCTATCATGTAATGGTCATTTTGAAGAAATTATTCATCAATGACCTATAGTGATGGCATTTGGGGGCTTATCGACCTCGTGGAGATCGAATGTTCCGTCAGGACGACCTGACATTTTATTTGTTCTCACGACCTAAACTCAGGGTGAAGGTCGCCAGACTATCCGTTGGTGTGAAATCCGGCGAGATCGTCTCGCGGAATTAGCGCCGCATAGCCGTTAGGGCGAGCTCCTTGCAGTGGAAGGAGCCGCAACGGGCGCCCGTGGTGGGGCCCTTATAAATAGAGCGGCGGGGACCGGCGTTGACCGTCCCTTTCCATCGTCTTCCTCCTCTCGCCATCTCCGCCGGAATCACCGCACCCTAGCCGCTGCGCGTTTCGCATCCAGCCTCCACCCTAGAATCTTCAGTCCGCTGCTGTCTGTAGCAGACCGCGCGCCAGCTCCGCCATCCGCGCACCGCTCCACTTCGCATGCGCATCAAAACCCTAGTGAATTTTAGATCCAAATCCACCCGAGCACAAGAAATGGCGGCCGCGGCTCCCATGATCCCGTCCCCGGAGACGGTGTGGGATTCTTCGACAATGACCGAGGAGAAGATCCAGGGCCTGGTAGAGCGTGGGCTCCTGAGGCCCAAGGCGGAGTTGGAGTGGAAAGCGCCCACCGGCCAGAGGTTCCCGACGGAGGACGACAAGGAGCAGGTCGTCTTCGCTTCCTTCTTCGAGCGCGGGTTCAGCGTGCCCACCGGCGACTTCTTTCGGGGCCTTCTATACTACTACAAGCTGGAGTTGGTACACCTCGTCCCCAACTCTATAACTGTAGCTTCGTCGTTCATTCACATGTGCGAGGCGTTCCTCAGGATCCCGCCACACTTTGTGTTGTGGCGGTATTTCTTCAACGTCAAGTTCACCGGCAAGCGTACCGGTGTGGTAGGAGCGGTGATGTTCTGTCTGAGGTCAGGTCTCAAGGTAGCATGGTTGGATATGGATCTGCCGGACAATACCGCAGGGTGGAGGTCGGAGTGGTTCTATATCGCCGACCAGAAGCCAGCGCTCCCGAAGCGCACCGGGCACAAGCCCGTGAAGATAAATGAATGGGACCTGCAACTCACCTCCTGTGAAATGGATGACATCAAGGAGCTGCTGACCTTGGTGAGCGACCTCAAGAAGAAAGGCCTGACAGGAGGCACTTTAGCGATGTCTTTTTGTCGTCGCATGATTCAGCCGATCAAGGATCGGGTTCACCCGGCGTATGAGTATTGGGGTCAGACGGACCCTACCCGTGAAGTTAACCGCAAGGTCTCCCAAGGGGAGATGACGGCCAGGGTGACACAGATGTACTCCGGGCGTATCCAAAACAAGAAGTGCCCGAAGGCTTATTCTCTCTCCCGACCTGCTGATCCTGTAAGTTCTTGGACAATGAGGTTGTAGCAACCTATTTCTTTGTTTGATGTGACTGGAGGAAGACCTCTTATATCTTGTTACTTGTGTTTACAGGCTCGGGAGATGCAATTTTGGTGCCCTGCACCTTTGCCAGCCGGCAAAGAGCCACGCCGAAAGTTAAGGTCGGAGGACTACCAGCCTCCGGCAGCTGCGCTGGTAGAGAATTATCAGTCAGACTCGTCGGTTGGAGCTGACGAAGATACCGACGATGAGGGTGGTGACGACGTGGCAAACCGCCCAGATGTAAGCAGTGCCACAAAGCCCAGGCGTAGGACAAGGGCAGCGACGGTAAAGCAGCCGACCTCGAGGTCTGCTGCCAAGGCCGAGACGGCGAAGACCGCGAAGCTCGAGGCTGACAAGAAGAGGAAGAGGAAGGCGAGCCCTCCTCCGGCGATCCAGACGCCGATAATTCCTACACCTTTGACCAAGGAGGTCGAAGATGATGAGGATGAAGCTACCGATGACCCGCCGGTCGTTGAAGATCGGACGGCAAGGAGGTCGTTGAGTCCCGCGGCCAAGAGGCAGCGGGAGTTGGAGCAGAAGACGACGGAGGACGACCTCCGTCAAATGAGCGAGGCGCAGCGGGCTGCTGCTGGTGCACAGGCAAGGATGCCTGTGAAGATACGGGTACGGCCCTTCAGGCCGAAGTTGCGTGCCCCGACCACTGTGAGGTGAGATCGTGGTATTGAAGTTGATCCATTTACTGACTTTTTATTGGTTCTCGTATTCTTTTTGACAAAGATTTCTGTAGGTCGGACGTCCAACCCCAGAGCGCCTTAGATGCTCAAGATTCACCTTCACGGACAAGGTCGTCCGACCATGAGGTCGGGACTCAAGCTTCGGTCGACGATGCGGGGACGGCGGCTCCTCCGCCTGTCACAGAGGCCGGAACACAAGGTTCCGTGGGCGATGTCGGGGCTTAGTCTTCTCCGCCTGTTATCGACGTGGACCCCATCAACTCGGTGCCTAGCACATCGGCTCAGGGCCCAACTGCGGACCTGACACAGATCAAGCCGCCGCAGGGGAACCCAGAAACAACCGGCGTGCAGGCACTGGGTTCGACGTCGACAGGGCCGAGCTTGCAGCGTGAAAACATTGACTGGACTGGCACTCCCTGGGAGGCGGATATCTTCGAGGATGATGAGGACATAAGGTCAGTCCGTAGCTCGATCTTGACTCTCAACCAGTCTCTCACGGTAAGCCGCTGTCTTTGAATTGGATATATGACTTAGGAGTGCTGCAGCTGGCTGACCGTGCCAAGGGTAGGGCGGGAGCTTAGGAGTGCTGTAGCTGTGCAGCTGCGGGTGACCGAGCTTGAGCATGAACTCAAGCAGGTCCGTGAAACGGCGGAGGCGGACAAGAAGAAGCTTGAGGACGAGCTGGCCGAGGAAAAGCGGAAGGTCTGAGAGGCCAACTCGCAGTTCAACGCCGCAAATATTGGTGAGACCAACTTTCTTGCAACTTTTTCCATCATTGGCTTCCAATGTTGAGGGCTGGACCTCAAAACGTTTGTATATTGCAGATTTCCACAAGCGAGAGGATGACCTCAAAAACGAGCTGAAGAACACAAAGGAGAAAGTTCGAAGCTTGGAGGTGAACCTCAGGGAGGCCGAAGCTGGCGCTAAAGAGCTGAAGCGGGCGATGGAGACCATAGACAGTGAGTATGCTGTATCTCAAAAGCTGGCTTATGAGAAACAGGCTCAAAGGGACCTTGAGGTCAGTCTTGAGGTAGCTTTGAAGGCGCTGCAAAATGACCAGGTGATCATTGCAGGGCAAGAGGTGGAGCTTAACAACCTGAAGAATGCTGCCAACTTTGCGATGGACATATTGGCTTTATAGGTCGAGGGGGAAGAGCCCAAGCCTGCTATCGACCGTCTTCTGGCTGCACCCGAGAAGCTGCTCGACCTCTTGAAGGCAACGAGCTTGGCGGCGGCTACGGAAGCATTGGTCCGGGTGAAGTCCCACTATCCCGACGTTGACATGGTCAAGGTCGGAGAAGGCCCGAACGCGACGAAAGATCCCAAGGTCGTCGAGCTTGAAGTTCGTGAAGCTGCTATGGTGGTGATGGACGCAATTGATTATGAGGGTGACGACGGGGAAGAGTAGTCGTAGTCATAGAGCTGTACCCCCTCCCTCCTCCAGTCATGTAGAACATAACTTCATAACCTTCTTTTGGCCTACATGACGTACTTGTTTTGTGTTTGCGTGAACTTGGTAGCCTTTTAAGCAATTTGTCTTTATCATACTCCGCTAACCACTACTCACGGAGAGGCTGGCTTACCGACCACCACAGCTCAGCGGGGAGGCTTACGTGTGATCGGTGCACGAGAGGGAGTCTAGGACTCAGGTTTTGCAACCTTTACGACCAAGCAGGCTCGCAACAACACGAAGTAAATAGTCATGAGGGACGACGTCCTCAGGTCGGATGACCCTTATATTGGCTTGAGCCAAGCCCCCGAACATGTCGAGGGGGAGGAGCGGGGAACTTTAACCCCCAGGTCTTTTGACCCTTGTGTTGGCTTGAGCCAAGCCCCCGAGCATGTCGAGGGGGAGGGTTGGTGACATGAAGGAGGGGAAGGTAGGGCTCGAAACACAGTAGATGACTGCTTGAATTAATATTGATTAAACTAAAAAAAGTACAAGGATGAGGAATACATAGCTGCAATAAAAACTATTCTACGGGTAGAATCGTCGTAGATGCTCCACGTTCCAAGGGTTGGGCACGCCTTGCCGTTGCCCCACTGGAGGCGATATGTAGATGGGCTGATGACTTCGGTGATGATGAAGGGCCCTTCCCATAGGGCGGAGAGCTTGTGCATGCCATCGGTCTTCTGGATGCGCCTTAGGACTAGGTCGCCGACGTTGAAGGAGGTCTCCTTGACGTTGCGATCATGATACCGACGGAGTTGCTGGTCGTGACGAGCTTGCCTCATAACAGCGGCCATCCTGTGCTCTACGAGGCTATCGAGGTCGACACGACAAGTCTGCTCGGCTTCTCCCTCCTCGTAGAACTGTATGCGTGGAGCTCCGAAGGTAACGTCGGTGGGCAGGATGGCCTCGGAGCCGTAGACCAGGAAGAAGGGCGAGAAGCCCGTAGCAGAACTGACTTGGGTCCTTAGACCCCAGATTACGTGTGGTAGCTTGGCTAACCACCGGGTAGCATAGTTTGAAGCATCATCAAAGATACGATCTTTGAGAGCTTGAAGAACCATGCCATTGGCACGTTCGACCTGGCCGTTGCACCTAGGGTGGGCGACCGAGGAGTAGTAGACGTCGATCGTATTGTCTTGGCAGAAATCCCAAAAGGCAGACCCTGTGAAGGCTGACCCTAGGTCTGTGATGATCCTATTGGGCACACCGAAGCGATGTGTTATGTCTTGCATGAACTTGGCCGCTTCTTCCGACGTGACTTTTGCGACAGGTCAGACTTCAATCCACTTGGTGAATTTGTCGACGACCACGAGGATATACCTGTAGCCGCCTGGGGTGGTTCGAAATGGACCCACAGAGTCGAGGCCCCACATGGCGAAAGGCAAAGATGGGGGAATTGTGCGCAGGGCCTGAGCTGGCAGGTGCTACTGCTTGGCAAAGAATTGGCATCCTTTGCATCTCTTGACGAGGTCTTTGGCATCTGACATGGCCGTGGGCCAGTAGAAGCCGGATCGGTACGCCTTGCCGACCAGATTGGCAGATGTCGCGTGGCAGCCACACTCACCACCGTGAATCTCAGGCAAGAGCTGAAGCCCTTCTGATCGCAAGATGCACTTCGTCAAGACGCCGGTAGAGGCAGCTTTCCTGTATAGGTCGGTACCAATCACGACGTAGTTGGCACTTCGTTGTGTGATACGCTCCCGTTCAGCCTTATCTTCTGGGACTCATTGGTCGAGTAGGAAGGCCAGGAAAGGCTCGCGCCAATCGTCCTCTTTATCTGTCATTAACACGTCGCGGGGAGGTGCTGGAGTTGGGTCGGGCTGAACTTGGTCTGGATTGTCCGGATCCAACAGCTTGATTGACGGCTTGCGTAGGTCTTGAACGAACACACCCGCCGGGACTAAAGCTCACCAAGAGCCTAGTTTAGATAGTACGTCGGCTGCCACATTGTTGTTGCGTGGCACGTGCTGAAACTCGATTCCCTCGAAGTGGCCTTCGAGCTTACGAATCTCAGCACAGTAAGCATCCATTGTGTCTTTGACACAATCCCACTCCTTGTTGACTTGCTCGATGACGACCTTGGAGTCACCGTACGCTAGTAGTCGCTTGATGCCAAGGGACACTGCTATACGGAGCCCATGAATTAGAGCTTCGTATTCTGCTCCATTGTTGGAGGCCTTGTAGTGTATCTGCAGGACGTACTTGAGCTGCTCTCCCTAAGGAGAGATGAACAGAACTCCTACTCCTGCGCCTTCGAGGTTAAGGGCACCGTCGAAGTACATTATCCAGTGTTCAGGCCGCTCCTTGGAAGGGGGCATCTGGATCTCTGTCCACTCTGATACAAAATCAGCTAGGATCTGGGACTTGATTGCCTGCCTGGGGCAGAACTCGATGTCAAACTCTCCAAGCTCTACCGACCACTTGACGATGCGGCCGTTAGCGTCGCGGTTACGGATGATCTCTCCCAGCGGGAACGAAGATGGTACCGTGATCTTGTGAACTTGGAAGTATTGGCGCAGCTTTCTTGACGTGATCAGGAGTGCAGAGAGCAACTTCTGAGGCTGTGAATAACGTGTCTTAGCGTCGGCAAGGAACTCGCTCATGTAATACACAGGTCGTTGCACAGGGTAGGCCTGCCCTTCTTCTTCTCGTTCTGCAACGAGGACCGTGCTGACCACATGAGTGGTTGCAGAGATGTAGAGTAGGAGGGTTTCCCCTGGTATTGGTGGCGTCATGACTGGACGTGTGGTCAAGGACTCTTTGAGAGCCTTGAACGCCTTCTGTGTTTCTTCATCCCATACAAACTTATCTGCCTTCTTCAATAGCTTGAAGAAAGGCAGACCTTTCTCGCTGAGCTTGCTGATGAAACGACCTAGAGCTGCCATCATATCGGTGAGCTTCATGACGTCTTTCTTTCAAGATGGCTTGGCCATGTTGCATATTGCGTCGACCTTCACGGGGTTTGCTTCGATGCCCCGGTGCCCAACCATGAAGCCTAGGAGCAATCCGGAGGGGACACCGAACACGCACTTGGTCGGGTTGAGCTTCCACTGGTAATCGCGTAGGTTGGAGAAGGTCTCGGTGAGGTCGGTGATGAACAGATCTTCCTCGGTGGTCTTGACGACCACATCAGCAACGTAGGCTTCTACATTTTTCCCGATCTGTGACTTCAGGCACTTCTGTATCGCCTTCTGGTATGTTGCTCCAGCATTTTTGAGGCCAAAGGTCATGACCTTGTAGCAGTAGATGCCATTGGGCGTTATGAACGTCGTTTTGTCTTCGTTGTCGGGATTCAAGGCTATCTGGTGATAACCTGAGTAGCAGTCGAGGAAGCACAATAAAACGCTACCAGCCGTGGAGTCCACGACCTGGTCGATGCGAGGAAGAGGGAAGGGATCTTTTGGGCAGTATTTGTTGAGGTCGGTGTAGTCGATACACATCCTGAATCCTCCAGTCTTCTTGGGTACAAGGACCGGGTTTGCGAGCCAAACTGGGTGTTTACATTCACGGATGAACCCTGCAGCTAAGAGCTTGCTGACTTCTACTTCTATAGCTTGTTTTCTATCTTTCGCAAATCGCCAGAGCTTTTGCTTGATAGGTCGAGCAATCTTGCTTACTTCTAGGGCGTGCTCAGCCAGCTCCCTAGGGACACCGGGCATGTCGGACGGGCTCCATGCGAAGATGTCGGCGTTGTCCCTGAGGAAGCTGGTGAGCGCGAGTTCCTATTTGGGATCGAGGTTGGCCCCGATGGTGACTTCCTTGGACGCGTCGGGCAGGCCGAGGCAAACTTTCTTCACAGCAGGACTTGGATCCAAGGCTGTGGCTGTACGCTTCTGCTCTGGCACTTGCAGGGTTGTTTGGTCGATCTTGGCGGCCTGGGCGACCATGACCGTGGCTGCAGCTTTGCAGGCAGAATCCTTGGCGAGTTCGATGGTGAAGCTCTCGCAGTTGTAGGAGACCATGATGTCGCCAAGGACGAAAAGGATCCCGTTTGGTGCCGGCATCTTCATGATGAGGTAAGTGTGATGGGGTATGGCCATGAACTTGGCCAACATAGGTCGACCAAGGATGGCATGGTAGGAGGAGCGGAAGTCCGCGACCTCGAACGTCAGGTCTTTTGTACGGAAGTTTTCCTTTGTGCCGAAGGTGACCGCAAACATACACGACCTATGGGGCACGCAGCTTTGCCGGGCACAACCCCGTAGAAGGGTTCATCGCAGGCGGTCATCTTGTTGAAGTCGAAGTCCATCTTTCTCAGCGTCTCTGTGAAGATGATGTTCAGGCTACTGCCCCCGTCGACGAGGGTCTTAGGTAGGAACACACCATCCACTATGGGGTTGACGACCAGCGGTTAGGTCCCGGGGTCGGGTATGTGGACCCAATGGTCTTTCCTTGAGAAAGTAATTGGGTACTCCGACCAACGCAAAGGTTGTGGAGTTTTAGTGTTGACTTCCGATCTCCCTTGCGTTTGATCGTATCTGTCTGTTGCTCTTGGTTGCCTGACGACCACCAACGATGAAGTTGATCTCGCGGTTGGCGGTCTGAAACGCACCATTGGGGTTGCCCCCTTTTGGCGGTGGTGGTGGAGAAGGCTCCTTGCGGCGGTTATCGTTGCGGTTGTGGTCGTCTTGTCGACGACGATCGTCACGCCGGTCATCGCGGCGCTCGTCACGCCGATCTTTACGGTTGTCTTCGTGGCGATCGTCGCGGCGGTAGTCATCACGTCTATCATCGCGGTGGTCATCTCGGTGATCGTCGCGGTGATAGTTGCGGCGGTAATCGCGGTGGTCCCTGTCGTCGTTGCGACGGTAGGGTCGGCGGTCGTGGTAATCACGTCGATCAGGTCGACGGTTATGATTGTCGTAGCGGTGACTGCTGTTCTGGTCGTCGTTGCTGCTGCTCTTCGTTTTCTTGGGCTCCGGAGGTACCGCTAGGGCACGCTTTAGCTGTTCGCACTCCCTCATGGTATGTTTGGCGTCGCGGTGTAACTGGCACTGGTCGTCCATGACCATGTTGAAATCACCTTTAAGGAAGGTGGAAGGTCTGAGTGGGTCAGTCGCGTAGACTTCGCCAGATCGCTTGCGCGACCTGCTGCCACCGTCGTCGTGGTCTTCTCCTTTGAAGTCGTGCATCACCGCATCCTGAGTGTCGACAAGCTTGTCGACGTAGGCCATGAGGTCGGTGATGGTGTGGGCGTCAGCTTCGTGGATCTTCTCAAAGAGCTTGATGTTGGTGACCCCCTTCTCGTAGTAGGCTATGACGTCTTCATCCTTGACTCCTGCGAAGGTGTTGCGATTCTCAAAGTAGCGGTTGGTGTACTCTCGGAGAGTTTCGTCACGCCTCATCCGTACTCTAGTGAGGTGTGTGTGTTGCCGGGACGATTGTAGGTCACTTGATAGTTGGTCGTGAAGAGCCGTGACAAGGTCGCCCACGAGGTGATGCACTCCGCTGGAAGATTATCGAGCCACAGTAGTGGTGCTTTGCCCATCACGAGGGGAAAGTATCCCGCCATGTGATCCTCATTGCCTCCAGAGGCACGTGCTGCGATGCTGTACATCTTGAGCCAAATACTTGGGTCGGAGCGACCGTCGTATTTCTCAATGGCTGGCTTGAAGTCTTTGGGGTATCTGATCGTCCTGAGACGACGTGAGAACGCCGGAAAGTTGTTGACTGCACCAGGACTAGCTGATGGGGCGTAGGCTGTCGGGATAATGTAGAGGTCATCTGGAGGACCATTATCTTGGTCGTACTAGGCACGTCGTAGGAGCTCTTGGTCATGCATCTGCCGAAGTTCTGTTGCTTGAATAGGGTTATTGGCGTTAAGGGGATCAGGGACCCCGTTGTCGTAGTCATAGTTAGCACGATGTGCTATCTCCACTTTGTCTCGTATACGTCGACGTTGATTGCACTCAGCGTGGTTGGCTTGTACTGGTGGAGGTTGAGCTCCAGCGTCCTGCCTTGCGTTGGCGGCAACATTTTGTTGTTGGGCGCCAGCCGCATTGGCGGCGTTGTTTTGGGCATTGCCGGGAGCATTGCCCGCAGCGTTGGCAACTGGGTTGGCTGCTTGATTGGCAGCGACGTTGGCAGCGGGATTGACTGGCTGTGCTACTTTGTTTTCGCCTCCTCCTTCTTCGGCTACGGGCTCAAGGGGAGTGTTGCTGTGACGTCGCTGGCGAGGTTGCTGTGACCTACTCCTGGAGTAGGAGCTTGAAGCTGATCTACTGTATCCAGGGCCTCTTTCTTCGACCTGAGCGGTAGCGACGCGGATGTGAGCTTGTAGGCGCCGTATTGCAGGTGTGTCTTCAAGCTGACCCAGTGCGACAAGAGTTGTGCCCAAGTTGGCTTGAGGAGAGTTGTAGATTTAATGGCCATCTTGCTCAAAGTCCCTCAGGAGGTCTCTGGCGCGTAGGCGGTTTCGACGAGGCTCATTGCGATTCTGTTGCTGCTGAGGGGCGGCTTGAGGTGCAAGGGCTTGCGTCCCGATGACGACGTTGCCTGCGGGTTGGTTACTGGCACCTTGCCTGACGTTGCCCGCATGCTGACCTGCACCTGGGGCAGCTGCAGCTAACTCTTGCTGACGGCATATGGCCCGCGCGGCGTTGGCGTTTTCACACTCTATGCGCTGCTCGTCTGTCTCTCCATCTTGAGGAGTCACATCTGCAGAGACCACGAGGACCTCTCGGTCTGAGATCTCAAACGCTTCTCCCGGATAGTTCGGGGAGATGGTCGTACGAGCAATCTGAAACGCGAGGCGGTCCAGAGACGGCTCGCGGTTGAGTTGGCGGCGATGAGCCGCGGTGAGAGGTCGGCAAAGCTTCTTGAGCACACGGCACTGGTGAGCCGTGTGTTTGGAGTTTTCGTGGATGGGGCAAGGGTCGTCGAGGTGACCCCTGCGGTTCCCACGATCTGGAGTCTTGGGTCCAGATTCGATCTAGATCTTGCGCTTCATGTAGCGAGACGCTACGTGAGCTGTGTTCCGCAGACCGAGAGGCATGCTGGATGAGGATGGAGGGGTCCTGCGAGGGCGTTTGACATGCTCACAGACCTTGATCGTGTCAGAGAGCATGTCTTCGACACGATCGAGTCCCGCGATCAGATCGCGAGGAGTGGGTGGGTGGGTTTCCGCCCGCAGATCTGTCCCGACCTGCTGAGTGGAGGTGACCGCGTTGCTCTCGATGACGAGGCAAGCGGCTGGAGCAGTGAATTCCGCCGGCATGGAGCCAAAGCAGATGTCAACGGGGTTGGCGAGGATGTCCGCCATGCTCTCCGGGAAGATGACGCCGTTGGTCGAAGCCATCGAGTTGCACGAAGAACCCTGGATTCCTCCCCTACCTGGCGCGCCAACTGTCAGATGTTTAGATCTAGACAGCCCACAGGGGGGTTAACCCCGGTGGTTTAGTTGTTCGGCGAGGGGCAATCTAAGGCTAAGAACTCGAAGGTTGCGCACGAGCACACGGAACACAGAGAACACGGCGAGTTTATACTGGTTCGGGCCTTCAGAGAGTAAAACCCTACGTCCAGTTGTTGGTGTAGATTGCTTGAGGATTGCATGATCGTACAAGGGTTGCCCTGCCCGCCTTATATTGGCCAGCGGACAAGGTCGGTTCCCAAACTCCTGGTCAGTTGCGACTAGGAGACCTAAATCTAGTTGATTACATCGCTTGCCATATCCGTCGATCTGCTTTGGTCTGAATCCACTGAAGTCTTATCTTGCACGCCAAGTCTTGAGGTCGTTTTGGATAAGGTCATCTGGGGAATCTTCTAGAAGGTCTTCAGGAGGTCGTGTGGGCCGCCAACTAGGTCGGTTAGGCCCACTGACAGGTCGGCGGGTCTTCTGGTAGGCCGGACCCACTTGTCGAGGACAGTCGTGATCCTGGTTGGTGGGGACCCAGGGGTACCCATGTCTCACAACAATTCATAGGTGTTAGATTCAGTTAGTTTTCAGTTTGCATCGTTTGATGGATTGATAGGTTCTTGAATTTACAGCTTGTAGAGGTGCTTGAAGCCACTAAAGTTGGGCTGCAGGAGGTGAAGAGAGACCTGCAAGAACAACAAGGCAGAGAACTCGTGGCGCAGCAAGAGGCTGTAAAATATAAGGAGTTGTGTCAGGAAATTTTAAATACAACTATGCAAGAGATGAGGAAATTCAAGGAGATGGCTGACCAATTGTTACATGAACAATTGCAATAGACCAACAAGTACAAGGAGATGTGTGCCCATATGTTATGCCAGGACAATGCCTTGTTGAAAGAAATAGGTGAGATTCTTGACCAAGAGTCGAAAGACCGGATACTGGACTGGAAGGCAAAACCTGAAGAGGAGGCAAGGTCATGGAAGGATGAATGCGCAAAGGCTAACATGAAGCTTAAAGCAACTACCACTAAGCTGGAAAATGTGAAGGAAAGCTGAAACATGCCATCGATGCGATGGAAGTGTATAAGGAATCAGTTGAGCAGCTAGTTATCGAGATTGAGAAGGAGAAGCAATCGATACAACAGAGTGTTATCCAGATGGAGAAGGAGAAGCAACGGATACTGCGTGAGAAAGATAAAAAACAGGTAGTGCTTGATTATTATGAAACTTGTTCCTAGTTGATGTTTAATTACTGGTTGTTCCTCTTGATCATAATACGTAGTACGTATTATGAAACTTGTTGGTGCTTATGTTTTCTTTATGTCAGCCAAGCAAAAAAGGGATCAACAATGGGAAGGATCCTCAGAAGCTAACATGAAGCTTGGAGCTACTGCCGCTGAGCTGCAAAAGGTGAAGGGACAACTTCAGGATGGAGCTATGGAAGGAGAATCAACGCCTACAGATGTAAATTGATGATCAGTTCTTATCGTTATGATTACAAATGGGTGGTTATGATTATTGTGAAAATTGTAATGATGATTATCCTATGATGTTTACTACTTGGTGTTGTGAACTTTGTGGTCATGAGTTGAGAAACTTGTTGCTACTTGGTGTGATGATCATCCTATGATGTTTGCTACTTGGTGTTGTAACTTGTTGCTACTTGGTGTTGTGAACTTTGTGGTCATGAGTTGAGAAACTTGATGCTACCTGATCATAATATGATGTTTGCTACTTGGTGGACGACAAAGGTCCGGCCTGTTGATGTTTTTCTAGAAGGACCTTCCTGAGGAACGATCGCGAAACTGCTTCCTACTGTCACGAAATGTTGCAAAAACAACTTGCCATTGGGTTCGAACTAGAGACCTATAGGAACAAGACTGCGTTGTTTACCACTGCACCACTTCTGGTTGTGTCAATTTAATGGAAACACTTTCCTTATGGTTGGGCCAGATGAGTCTTTAATATAAAATCAGTAACTCACAGGCAAAACGCTTCACTGCCTTTAGCCACTCTCAACTTTTGCTACGCGCAGATCTGCAACGGCTCGTGGCAGGAATGGCGGATCCTAGCAGCGACGGGAAGATGGTTGCGCTACCACCTCCTGGCTACGAGAGGCTGAAACAGCCCGACAAGGTCACTTCTCAGGTTTGAGCTACTACATTTTCCCCTATCGTCCTAGGGATTTCTAGATTTGGGGATCTAACGGATTGATGAGCACATAAAATAGATTCAGATTTCATCGTACCCTCATTTTTGCACTACGATTGGTGTTACAAGTTGATAGGCTATAGACAATTCATAGGTGTTAGGTTCAGTTAGTTTTCAATTTGCATCGTTTGATGGATTGATAGGTTGTTGTATTTTACTGGCTTCAGGAGGTGCTTGAAGCCACTAAAGATGAGCTGCAGGAGGTGAAGAGAGACCTGCAAGAAGAACGAGGCAGAGAACTCATGGCGCAACAAGAGGCTGTAAATTACAAGCACCTGTATGAGCAATCGTTACAGGACAACATTACCCAGATGGAAGAGCTGGCCAAATTCAAGGAGATGTCTGACCAATTGTTACATGAACAATTGCAAGAGACCAACAAATACAAGGGAAAGCTGGAACATGCTATCCATGCGATGGCGGTGTATAAGCAATCGGTTGATCAGGTAATTAACGAGATGGAGAAGCATAAGCATTGGATACAACAGAGTATTGTCCAGACGAAGAAGGAGAAGCAATGGATACTGCGCGAGAAAGATAAAAATAGGTAGTGCTTGATTATTATGAAACTTGTTCCTTGTTGATGTTTAATTACTGGTTGTTGCTCCTGTGCACTTCATATTGCTGAACGGCCATGCCACGTAGTGTTATGAAACTTGTTACTGCTTGTGTTTTCTTTAGGTCAGGCAAGCGAAAAGGGATCAACAATGGGACGGATCCTCAGAAGCTAACATGAAGCTTGAAGCTACTGCCACTGAGCTGCAGAAGGTGAAGGGACAGCTGCAGGATGGAGCTATGGAAGGAGAATCAATGTCTATAGATGGAAATTAATGATTAGTTCTTATCGTTCTGATTACAAATGGGTGGTTATGATTATTGTGAAAATTGTAATGATGATCATCCTATGATGCTTGCTTCTTGTTGTTGTGAACTTTGTGGTCATGAGTTAAGAAACTTGATGCTACTTGATCATAATATGATGTTTGCTGCTCCGTGGACGGCAAAGTTCCGGTCTGTTGATATTTCGCTAGAAGGACCTTCCTGAGGAACGATCGCGAAACTGCTTGTTTCCTACTGTGGTTCCAACTCGTCATCAAATTTAATAAGGTCCCACAAGTTAGTCTGATAAAAAAATGGAGGAAAATTAAAAGGATACAATGTCAATAGTAGGGGTCGAACCCGCGACGTTTGATCCTGAAAAGGGTACACAAAACCACGGAGACATAATGAAATCTGTGTATTTCCACACTAAGTAGTTCTAGTATACCAAGTGCGACCAACAGCTATATCAACCGTGTACCCTGCAAGGGGCTTGCCAGCACACTCCTGTGGGTCGTTGTGGCAAATATCTAGACTAGAGGCGTTGGTGTGCAGATCTACAACCTGCGGTGGGAATGGCGGATCCTCGCATCGAATGGAGGAGAGTGAGCTACGGTCAGGTCAGTACCCTATTTTGTGCCTCTGCTTTCCCCTTTCGTCAGAGGGAAGTGATATTGGGAATTGGGGATTTCGGTTGAAGCACGATTATTGTTGCAAGTTGATTGATAGGGTTTAGTTTACAAAATGCAAAACTAGGCATTGATTTCAAGTTGCAATGAATTTTTTTGAAGCATTTGTGTACTCCAGCATCTTCTTCCATTGGTAGTTACTGCTTGGAAACATCTTCCTGCAATAGTAGCCATTGGTCCTAAAGACAAGTGCAAACACGGGTTGAGAGCTGTGGTGAAGTATGCTTGGACCTTTCTCAACCTTGGCCGTCGGTTTGCTGGCTACCCAAAGGTAATGGCTAGTTGGCTACCTGCTTATGTGGTTCCTGTGGTCAACAACGATTGTTAATGGGGCGATTAATTTGCAGGAAGAAAAAGATCAATGCGATTACTTCTGCTGGATTGATCCAGAATGGGATGAAAGGCCGTATGCTGTTATGGTGAAGCTCATGATGAAGAAAGCGAAAGCTGAAGAGGATGCAAATCAGTGGGAGGGAGAATTGGGAAGAGCTAACTGTGATCTTAGAGAGATTAGGAATGAGCTCATAATAGCGTGACAAAAAACTTTAGAAGTCTACCGCCGAGTTGAAGACAATTGGGAATTATAGGCGCAATGTCAAACTCGCGCATGTGCTGCTTGCTTTATTTGTTGTTTTCGCGGGAATGGCGGGATCGATGCTCGGTGGCAAGGCTAATTAGATGTGTCGATCACGTATTCTGCAAGTGCCACTTTGGTATTGTGAACAATGTGTCGATCATGTATTCTGAACATTGTGCCCTATGCTTCTTTCCATTGTACTGATGATGTATTGCCAAAATCGACCAAGAAATGCGCGGTAGTTAGTATCCACCACATTGTACTAACCATTTACTCTGACTTATTCACATTTCCAAGAACGTAATTTCCGTTAGGTTCACCAACAGTAATAATGAATTATTATTGTTATCCCGAAATCAACAGAACAGCAGTGACGGTTGTTTTGGGTGGCGAAGGAGCAGTGAATTTACTGTAAATGCGGAGAAAGGAATGGTGGATTTGTTGTAAATGGGGCATTGATCGATTTCTTCCGCCTGGGGTACAGAGAACATTTTTGCAATTGCATCTCCTCCTCTTGGAAGGAAGATCTGTGATAGTACAGTGCTCTCTTCCAAGTCTGTGTATCAATTTGAATGTGCATTTGACCTGGCACTCTGATGTTTGATCAAACTATTTTCAGGTCGTCGGTAGGTCAGTAATCATGTCGTCGAGGCGGTTGCCGTTATCGCTGGTGGTGCTCCCTACCAAGGTGAACATTGACATTGCAGGCCACCTCGTTGCGACCTCGGAGCGGGCCATGGACGACCTTCGCAACCTACGGGCGACCCGCCGGGAGATGCGTCGCGTGTGCAAGAACGCGGCCGTTGCTCGACACGTGGCGCTAGAGCGATTTGCCGTCGAGCTGCAGTGGAACAACCGCAAGGGCTACGACGCCCTCCTCGATTGCCTGACCCGCATAAGAAACCCGGAGGCATGTTTCCTCTCCGGGATGGACATCCTGTTCGGGGAAAACTACAACTCCCGATCATCCATCACCAAGCTCGAGGAGGCCACCCAGGCCAGGCACAATGTGGCGGCCTACGTAGCCGCCATGGTCCTCTACAGGGCCAATGGTGGCGCTGGTGACGATGACACTGCGAGGCGGTAAATCAGACAGGTCAAAGCTGAGGAAGAATCGGCGGCCACGACATCGATGATGATGCGGACGAACAAGGGTTGCCTGCGGTGCCGTGAGGCAGCCTCAGAGGTGATCCGGCGAGTGACATGGCGCCGACGTGCAACGCTGGCACTGCCAGTGGCGCGCAGCAATCATCAGTGTGCTGGCCGCTTGTGCTTCAAGATGAGCTGAGAAGAATGGTCACATTTTTGTAATGAGGAATGTAGAATTTACGCCGAATGTGGTCTGTTCTTTAGCAAAATAATTGGATATCTGCATCCAAACAAGTTCAACCTTGACATGTGAGAGTGATTTTGGATATCTTTTGTTTCTAGATCAATCCCCTGATATCTGCTCTCTTTCTATCTCTCTTCCTTGGTTCCCGACTTCCTGTGTAGCAAACTTCTATTGGGTTTGCGATGAACTATTCCAACTACCAGCCGTGGTAAATTTTTGTCTGGTCTGTTAATGTTTCATAAACCCAAACATCCGGTCCTGCCCGGGTTGTATTGCCTATCTCATTGCATGCTTTCATTTTGTTGTTACCAAGCATGACTCGTCAACAAGGAAAAATGAAGTCGTGGTTCAAACTCTAAGTCAGCTTGCTTGTCTTCATGATTCTTCCCTACTAACCAAGTCTTGGAAAAACAAATCTTTGCTAGATTGGGTAGTGTACACTAGATAGAGTAGACACGGTCTTACTGAAAGCCAATTTGTTGCCCATCGCTTCAATTTGCTCTACCTAAGCCATGGCTTCACGTTCGAATTGTGCACGTTTTTGGCTCTCCCTAAGAAGGATGATATCATAGCTCACCTTGTCCAAATTTAATACAAGCATCTTTTGCCATCAAATGATTAAAAATATTTCTCCGCTCTACTCATGGTTCGTAAACCTAAACATCTGACCTCCTTTCGTGCCCTTCTTCTATTGCCTATCTCATAGCAAATGCTTTAGTCCAGTCTGATAATGTTTTGTACACCAGAATAACTGGTCTCATGGCAACTTTCGATCTCATCATGTTCAAGTGAATTAAGTGTGCTCCAAGTTCAACGAGATTGCAAATTACGTGCCTAGGCCATTTGCCTGACACGATCCCCGATGAGACCCTGCGCCTTTCCCTTGGCAAATGAAATCTATTAATATATACTGGAAAACACTTTTGTATCTCCTCCTCAACGCAAGAAAACCCCATCGGCATCTCCTCCTCTCGGCACAAGAAGACCCCATCAGCATCGCCTCCTATCGGCGCAAGTACCGTCGTCCTCTCTCCCAATTCAATCGATTTCTTTGTTCTTTCGACCTTTTCTGCCTCTTTGAGCAAACTAATTTCTATGTGCATTTCAGAGCATCTCCCCAATGGCTGGCGACAATCATCGTGTGCCTCCTGTGGAGCTCGGTCTCCTATCATCCACGCCGGCTAAAGCTCTGGCGGGGCCGAGATGCGGCGACTGCGGCAGGACAGAAACGCCGCAATGGATGGTCGGGCTGATGGGGCCCAGCACGCTCTGTGCCGACTGCGGCCTTCGTCGCTGCATGCCGGGCAGCGGTGGGAGAGGTGTTCTCACCGGAGCAATCAAACCACGATTCCCATCTCACCGTCGCCACCAGAAGCTGGTGTGCAGTGGGTGGAGTGCCCGAGAGGCCGGGCTAGTCACACATGGCAGCCGTGGCCCTCCACTCCGCCATTGATGTCAAGTGCACCCGCCGCATCGACTGTCCTGGAGAGCTCAGGTGCACGGCCGTTCCCGTCCCTGCTCCACAGGCCGGCGGTGTTACCAGCCGCTCATCCATTGATGTCAAGTGCGCCCGCCGCTTCGACTGTACCGGAGAGCTCAGGCGCACGGCCGTACCCATCGCCACCAGAAGCTGGCATGCAGTGGGTGGAGTACTCGAGAGGCCGAGCTAGCCGCACGTGGTTCTCATGGCTGTCCACTCCGCTACTGATGTCAGGTGTGCCCGCCGCGCCGACTGTCCCGGAGAGCTCAGGCGCACGGCCGTTCCCGTGCCTGCTCGACAGGCCGGCGGTGTTGCCAGCCGCTCGGCCATTGATGTCAAGTGCGCCCGCCACGCCGACTGTCCTGGAGAGCTCAGGGGCACGACCGTTCCCGTCCCTGCTCGAAAGGCCGGCGGCGTTGCCAGCCGCTCAACCACTGATGTTGGAGCCGTTCCTGCTCGACGGCGAGGCGGCGCCTTTGATCCTCGACGACCCAGACTGAATGAAAAGATAATTACCAACAATAACAAGTGTCACTTTGCTGTAATGCTAATTAGTAGTTTTTTATTAAGTTTGGTCCCTCCATATTTGATTATGCTGATTGTATGATTAGAGAACTCTGTTTCCTTCTATGGAGTACTTTGGATGGATGTTCGTTCAAAAAATTTGAACCTATTTTGCCAACAAATAATTTAGTCCGGTCTTGTCACTTTTTCTTAACAGTAACATCCGCCCGTTGCCATCCTCGTGCCACAACTTCCCATGGAAGGTGGTTGCCACCATCAAGAGATCACAGACGTGTTGGTCATACCACGCGGGGACCCACACATTAGCCCCTCAACGGTGGAAGATGAATGGAAGCCACTTAAGAGTCAAGACTCAAGAGGCGCCTGTTGCTTACCTTCTCACCGAAGCGGCACAACTTCCCTGGCAAGGCGAGTAACTCCACATAAATCGCCATTCCTACCCCCCACCATCGGCGTCCTCGCTAGTTCCGAACCACTCTACCACTTCCCAAACACTCACGCCTCACTCCTACTGCCCAGCCGACGCAATGAAGCGATCAGGCTCCCCGTCGCGCCGGCTATCCCCCACCAGTTCCCCGTCGCACCGGCTATCCCCCACCGGCTCCCCGTCGCGCTGGCTCTCACCCTCGCCCTTCAATCGATCTTCCGGCGCCACATCCTCTTCGCGCGCCCGTGACTGGGTGCCGCCGCGCGATTGCCAGCACTTCGCTCGCATGTTCACGGAGGCGCTGTGGGGCCACATCCACGGCACGCTGCCACCGTGCTCCAACACCGCCAACGTCGACCCGCCGTCGCTCGTCGACGGTTTGCCAAGAGCCGGTGGTGGCTCACCGGCGGATTCCCAGCCTCCTCCACCGTCGACCCGCCATCGATCGCCGACGCTTTTCCAGGAGCAGGTGGTGGCTTGCCGGCGGATATCCAGCCTCCTTCACCATCGCCGCCTCGGAAGCTTACATTTACGGTTACCCTTCCTACTGGTGAGTTTGACTCTGACTCTGACTCCGACTCCCAAGCTGACACAGACTCATCTGAGGACCGTCTCCATGGCTACATCCCTTCGGTCCCTTGGGGCGATGCTTTGCGCATCTTCCAGCGCTTCAACGGCATGTACGGGTGCCCTATCTGCCCCAACCTTATGCACCGGTGGCGCAAACTGAGTGAGGTCAAGGACCATGTCCTTGGGATGGCCAAGTCTGTGCCCCTGAGGCAGAACTACAAGAAGAAGTGGAGCTGCCACCGTGTCGTGGCCAAGAACGAGGGATGGATGGAGTAGATGGAGTGAGCGAGCCGCGTCGGTGGAAGATCTATGCTGTTATGTTATCTGTGATGTTAATTAGTATCTTTATATTTCGTTGGAACATTGTCTTATGTATATTAACTTTGTGATGCTATGTTATCAGTGATGTTAATTTGTATCGTTAGAATTCATTGGAACATTGTCTTATGTACGTGGACATTGTGATGTTTAATTAGTAACTTTCGAATGGACTATGTTTCCTACTTTGGATGGTTGTTCGTTCGAATAATGCGATTGTATTTTCCTAATAACAAATCAACGAACCATTTAGTCTGGTCCGGTCACTTTTGCAGATCAGTAAGATCCGGCCGTTGTCATCCTATTTTACCCACAAAATCAACACTGAATTTAGTCCGGTCTGGTCACCTTTTCTTAACAGTAACATCCGGCCGTAGCCTTCCTCGACAGGCCGAGGCGCCCGTTGCCTAATTTCCCATGGAAGCTTGCCACAACGCCCATGGAAGGCGGTTGCCATCATTAAGAGGTTAGGGATGTGTGGGTATACCCAGATGGTACCCACACGTCAGCCACTCAAAGCTTGAAGATGAATAGCAGCCACTCGATCTAGAGGCCCGTTGCTTAGCTTGTCGCATAAGCTTGCACAACTTCTCATGGAAGTTGTCCATTGTATTCCTACCACCATCGGCATCCTCGCCAATTCCGAACCACTCTACCCATAGTTCTCTTCCCAAACACTCGCGTTTCAGTCCTACTACCCGTCTGACTCAATGAAGCAATCAGTCTCCCCCAGACACAGAGAGCTCAGGCGCATGGCCATACCCGCCCCTGCTCGTCGGTCTGGCGGTGTTGCTAGCCTCTCGCCCACTGTCTCCTCAGGAGCCAAATTCGGTCCTGGCTATCACCGCGCGGCCTCCACTTCATCCGCGCCTACTTAGAGTGGCAAGGGCGTCAATTCCATGGCACGAAGCTGCCCCGCTGCGACGCCGCCAATGTCGACCCGCCAATGCCGGGAGCCTCTTGTACGTCGCCGGCGGATTCCCAACCTCCTCCACCACTTGCAGAGTTGGACTCCGACTCCAATTCTGACTCCAACTCCGACACCCAAACTGACATAGACCATCTTAAGACCTTTGCTCTGTGCGTCTTCCGGTGCACTACCAACACCTACGGGTGCCCTGTCTGCCCCAACCGTATGCACCGGTGGAGGAACCTGAATGAGATCAAGATCCATGTCCTTGGGATGGTTAGGTCTAAGACCCTGAGGGAGGACAACATGAAGAAGTGGAGCCGCCACCGCGTCCTGGCCAGAAACGAGGGATGGATGTAGATGGAGTGTGCGAGCCGTGCCAGTGGAAGACCAATGCCGATATGTTTTCTTTGATGTTAATTAGTATATTTAGATTTCATGGGAACATCGTCGTATGTATGTGAACATCGTGATGTTAATTAGTAACTTTACATTTCCATGAAACATGGTCTCATATTTGTCTGGCCTGTTCGTGTTTCATAGACAAGAACATCCGCTCTTATTGTATCTACATGATCGTGTTTCCTAGCATGCCACGTGAACAAGGTAAAAAACTATGGATGAAACTCTGGGTCTACTTGTTTGTCTTGACCATGTCTTGTTCCCATGTAGTGTACGCTAGGCAGAGTAGCCATGGTTTTACTTCAAGCCAATGTGTTATCTTACTTCAGATCCAATGGCAGTGTACCATACCCCTCACTTCAACACGCTCTAGCTAAGCCACAGATATGTAAGGAGTAGTTAGAATAATGCACGTATCTGGAGAGGTTAAAGATCAATATTGGACGATTAATAAGAAATAGCAATGTGATCGTTGCTCACCTTGACCAAATTCAAAACAAGCATCTGGTTATTGCCAAATATCCGAAATGCTAATGCATCCCAAACCCAAACCATGTTTGTGATTTTGCTCATTGTTTGTTTGTTGATCAATCCCCTTATTTGAAGTTGTTTCTGCTTTGTTTCCCTGACCATCTCTCTTTCTTGTCTCCCTATAAATGTTATCCTATTTTTATCGCTCTCATAAACTATGAAATCGTAGATTACCTTTGCCCAAAATCAAAACAAGCATATTTTACAAGACTGGAAATATTTGTCCTTTCTATATATTTTTCCTAGACCGAAACATCCGGTCTGTCAATGCATCCCAAACCCAAACATCCATTTAATGGCAGTAAACATTTCATCTCTGCATGTTGGGGTGCTTGTAAATATACTAGTTTGCTCCAAATTCACTAAGTTTACAAATTTACATAGATCTTTTCTTTGCAAAAGACTGTTACATTATTAGAGATCGAGGCGCCTCCTTGCATTAGGGTGATACAACTCCCGAAGAGACACCCCGACTTTCCCTGAAACTAAGATCTATTTATATACCGGACTCTCCCAACTCCCTCCATTGCCTTGTCTGAAACTCTCTTCCTCCAGAAAACTACAACCACCATACCTTCTTTTCCGATTCAACTTCCCGCCTCCCCATTCCCTTCCAACCCCTCCTCCATCGGGACACCGCCCGACTCCTGCCAACCAAGCGCATGCGAGCCATCTGAGCCCTCCTTGAGTGAATCTGATGTAGAAGACATGGAAAGGCAGGAGAGCGAGGACAGCGAGGATGAGTACGACTACGTGGAAGAGGATGAAGAGGAAGAGGAAGAGGGGAGACGTGGGCGGCCATTGAGAAGAAGCGATTGGCGGCCAAGAAGAGGAAGCAGGTAGAGGCCAAGAAGAGGAATCATCAGACGGAGGCGTTTGTGAGGCAGCTTTTGAAGGATGACAAGGCTGGTAAGCTTGATTAGTTCAAGGACATTCTGTCGGTGAAGAAGAAGAAGGGTGCAGAGGAGGAGGAGGAGGTGGACTCGAAGATGACCAAGAAGAAGATGGACGTCGGCGCTGGTCCTTCAAATGCCGACCCCGCCAATCCCGATCTCGTGGCTCCCCCAGCCATTGAAGCTCTCTCGACACCAGAGTCATCGGGGAACTCCTCAGAGGGGTCGTCTTAGATTACTCGGATTTGGGTTTTCTTTTTCATGTTCATATAGGTGGTCTTGTGGATGGAAAGATCAATGGTATGTTTTCTTTTGGATGGAAAAGATCGACCCCCTGTCTTCCTGCTCTGTGAATCTTGCAGTGGTAGGAAAATCCCCTGTATCCCCTATTATCCATGAAGAACATTGGTGTTCTTCTTTTGCACGATCACCTTCCTTGCTTCAGTGGATTTCCCTGGTCATGATGCGTTGTCATAGTCTGAGATGTAATGTCTTATCATGTGATATTTTATTCTTATCCCACCGCACCGCATTAGAGATACATACATAAATGATGACCAATTTTACAAATTTACCATTTGACTAAATTCACCGTTTTGCCAAGAATATACAGAACGTAAATGATGGTCACCTTGCCCAAATTATTCAACTTAAATGTGCACATACATGATACATCCCCATAAACCTACACTCGTACAGTGGCACTGGCACAGGCACTCACAAACACACACCCAGCAACGAAACCTTCGAACTTGGCAACGAGGAAGACAACAAACACGGTCATGGAGATGGATACGGCACACGCCTATCCTGCCATACCTAATGCACGATGGAATGTAGCATAACGTGGATCCGTGCGGAGATATTCCTCCAATGCACGATGCCTACCCCTCGACTTCATGGTACGTCCCGAGCGACCAAAGCGAGAAGCATGTTGTAGGATGTCACAAAAACCCCACTGCCGGTGAGCAAGATTGCAGTAAGGGCACACACAACAACCATGGCGAAGCACACGAGTGTAACCCTGCTCCTGCAGCCAAGCCAAAGCATCTTTCTTCATCTCCTTCGTTTCTTCCTCGTCCGCTTCGTCCATGTCGTACAGATCATATGGATCCATGTATCCTGACCGCTGCGGAGGTGGCACATCATGGAAGTTGGCGGTTCCTCCGTTCGCATCAGAAGCCATCCTCCTACACACTCGCCAACAATGTAAACATGATAAGCACTAACCAGAAATAATGATTGTAACCTGTAAAAACACGACTGTTGATGGTGTATTTTGGTGCACCAAACATGTTCATTACACTTTGGTTTGGATTTGATTATGAGACTAACCCGCCACTAGGCACACTAATGATATAACAAGTTCATCTTTGTATGTGCATTTGGAAGTATTATGTTTTTGCAGGAAAACATGGACGTAAAGGACGGAGTCACAACAAGTTCAAAGGAGCATTTGAGGAGTCCCGTTCGTGTTTGAGAGCTTGATGAAATCACTCCCAAAGGTGGCAAGGACCGAAGTGTTACAAAGGAACATCCCCGAGGATTGAAGCGCAAAAGACCGAACTTCATGCGAGACGACCCTCCATCTTGGACGCGAGGATGACATCATCAAAATGGTGCAATTGGAGGGGGCAAGGTGCAAATAACAAGAGGACCCACGTGCGCGAAGGGGCAACCGAAGCGGGCCAAAGTGGGCCTGGGCCGATCGGCCCAAGCCGGCCGGCCTGGCCCATTCCCGGGTCGGTTCGGCCCCCCTTTTCTTGAGCCTGAAGATGACGCAACCCTAAGTACGTGGAGACGCCGCCATTCACAGAGGGAGAGCCATTCGCCCGAGAGGCCGTCCACAAGCTAGAGAGGGAGAAGAGGAGGGAGATCATTCGCAAGAAGGATCGCTCTACTCGGAGGAAGCAACCACAATTGGTGGAGGATGTCGAGGCCCTGCCAAGACACCCCCGGAGCAGAAGGAAGACACCGTCGGAAGTGTCACCATGATCAATGGTGCTATGTCTAGCACCTTGATGGGGTAATCTTCTCATTTGTCCATGGGTTGTAATCGATCTTGAAATGTAATCGCTACTTTGTATGGTTTTCTATCTATCATCTAGTGTTGAAGATGCTTTATTGTTTAAGGTTAGCTACCATGCCGTGTAGGAAGTATAGATCTCAATGCTCCATTGGAACCATTCAATACGCCGTGTCCATCGTAGGTCTAGTCACGAATACCTCCGCGTAGTGACAGTACGGGGGGAGGGAAAGGGCGAAACCGTGGTCACAACCCCCGATAGATTAGATCGGTTTTTCATATCTTAAGCGGTTGCATGTTCAAGTATCGTAGACCCTTGGGCAAGTGTCTTTTATATATCTTGTGAGTTTAATCATCCTCTCTAGTGTAGCCTAGTAGTTCTCTAGATTAACTGTAGATTAGGGTTTGGTTAAGTTAGTTCGTAGTGATAGATCAAACGCTTGTAATCCCCTTGCTCCGCGGATTGATAAGAACCTAGGGAATCCCCGTGGTGAAAAAGGTGTACGTCCGTACGCTTGCAGATCGTAGGTGGATACGTGTTTTATCCGTCAACAAGCCCCTTTTTCTGGCACCGTTGCCGGGGAGCAAGCCAGTTTACATCATTTGGTTTTGCATCTAATTTTGTTTATCGTTTATTGCTAACATCTAACCCCTATTACCTAGAAAACCACTTTGTTTTGATTTTGTTTTTATTTTGTTGCCTAGATGGCGTTCGTCAACCACCCCGTGGAAGAACCGGAGAAATCGCTAAGGGATTGCGCTAGTCCTCGATGTGAAGACATAAAGGTACAAGAGTCGGATTCAAAGCTTGAAGCGACCAAGTATGAAATCAAAGCTAGGATCATCGAGATGGCGGCGGCAACCCCATTTGAAGGAATGGACACGGAGAACCCATATAGACACATAAGGCATTTCACAACGCTATGCAACACGGTGCGTCAAGAAGGAGTTCCCGACGAATGGTTCAAGTGGAACCTCTTTCCCTACTCACTTGCCGGCGAAGCAAAGACGTGGTACTCATTTGCATCCTTTGAAGTTGAAGGCAATTGGAACAAGTTGACGAAGAAATTTTGCGAGAAGTTTTTTCCAATAAGCAAGGTTCAACATCTAAGGAGGCAAGTGATCACCTTCACGCAAGGAGAAGAGGAAGGGATAGACCAAGCTCGGAATAAATTTAGTGAGTTGATTGAACAAGGACCAAGACTCGGCTTCTCCGGTGACGTACTCTTGCATACATTTTTCTTTTCCCTAACCCCTAGTTGCATGGAATATGTTCAAATGTGTGCAGGTGGGGATCTCATGGAGAAAACACTCACGGAAGCCGCTCAACTTTTACAAAAGATTAGCAAAGCAGCGGCCATGCGAAGAGATTGGGAAACAAGACTTTCGGGAGAGTCGAAACGCGATTCAAGGATGAAGACATGTGCTGAAATTTACAAAGAGGCAACCCCGGAAGACAAGAAAGAGGAACCAATCCCAAAAAAGCTTGAAGAAGTACACATCAAGACAAGAACTACCCCAAGCGTTGACTTCGCTAAGTCAAATGAAACAAACAAAAGGAGTATGTCAAGCGCGAAGCCATTAAGGGAGTTCAAGCATATGGATTGGGTTCCAATCGACTACAGAGAAGTATTCGACAAGAGAAGACCGTTCCCTAACCAAAAGGGGATGGCGAGAGCATTGGAAGCGGACTTCCCACCGGAAAAGCAAGCCGAGAACTCGTACGATCTTGAAACCACCGGTGAGATCTTTCAAAAGCTCTTTAGTGATGACGAAGTGGATCCGGATCACATAGCCGAGGTGAAAAGAATCATGGGAATCAAGCCCGAAGCATCGCCATATGCTCGCCTCGCTGAAATTTATGCCATAAGATCCGACCAAGAGGAGAAGATGACACCACACTTGAGTTGCGAGATCAACGGAATTCAATGCAAAGCTTTATGCGACATCGGAGCCCAAGTAAGTGTCCTATCCTCCAAAATTTCCGATAAAGTTCAAGACCACAACCTAGACTTAGCTCCAACTTCAACAAAGTTAATTATGGGAGACGGTAGAACTATTAGACCTCTAGGTATTGCTTGCAACATTAATGTAATCATCTCTGGAAAGTGCATACCAACCGATTTCTTTGTTATAGATGCTTACCATAGTAATCATAACCACATAATCCTAGGTAGGCCTTTTCTTAAGTTGGTTGATGCCGTGTTGGATGCCGGAGAAGGCAAAGTAATAATAAATCTTAATGGAAAGAAGTACACATATAATTTTCTTCGCGTTTCTAGTCATCCTTCACCTTTTCCTCCCGAAGATGAAGAAGTAGAGGAGGTAGGTAGTCTTTGTTTTGTTGAAACCCTTAGAGACCCACTGCAAAGAGCGATGGAGAATCAATCCAATGATCAACAAGACGAGGAACTAGAGGAAGCAACGAAGGGATTAGAACCACAAGATGGAAGCGTGGAGGAAGAAAAATTCGAAGACATAGGAGACACTAAACCCGAAGAGCCATAAGTGCCCGAGGTGGATCTCAAACCTTTGCCCAAAGGATTAAAGTATGAATTTTTGGGCCTAGACAAGACTTATCCAGTCATCGTGAGCGACGAGTTGAGTCCCGAAGAAAATGAGAAGTTGCTGAATTTATTGAAAAAGCATAGGAAGGTGATTGGATATTCAATCAATGATCTCAAAGGACTTAGTCCAGCCTTTTGCACTCATCGTATACCTATGGAAGACCAATGTAAGCCCATAGTGGACCATCAAAGGAGGCTAACTCATGCCATGCGAGAGGTAGTAAAGAAGGAGGTCATCAAGCTACTTGATGCCAGAATCATCTACCCAGTACCGCATAGCGAGTGGGTGAGCCCAGTACATTGTGTGCCAAAGAAAGGAGGTTTAACCGTGGTGAAGAATGAGAAGAACGAGTTAATACTGCAAAGAACTGTGACCGGATGGCGGATGTGTATCGATTATCGAAAGCTAAACAAAACAACGAAGAAAGATCACTTCCCCCTACCGTTCATTGAAGAGATGCTCAAGAGATTAGCAAACCACGCTTAGTTTTGCTTTCTCGATGGGTACTCGGGGTTTATGCAAATTCCCATTCACCCGGATGATCAACACAAGACAACATTTACTTGTCCTTATGGAACGTTTGCATATAGAAGGATGCCCTTCGGTTTATGCAACACTCCGGCCTCTTTTCAACGTTGCATGATGGCAGTGTTCTCGGAATTCATCGAAGAAATTGTCGGCCTCTTTTCCGTTTATGGGAAAACATTCGTGGATTGCTTGGCAAACTTAGATAAGGTTCTCACGAGGTGTGCAGAGGTAGACATAGTGCTAAATTGGGAAAAGTGCCACTTCATGGTAAAGCAAGGCATAGTGCTTGGACATGTTATATCCGAGAGAGGGATTGAAGTGGACAAAGCTAAAGTGGAGACGGTTGAGCAACTCCCACCTCCAATGGATGTTAAGTCCTTGAGGAGCTTTCTAGGCCATGCCGGGTTCTATAGAAGATTTATTAAGGACTTCTCAAAGATCACTAAGCCTTTAACACAACTCCTTCAAAAGGATGTGGCTTTTGACTTTGACGAGAAGTGCTTAGCGGCATTCCGGACCTTGAAAAATGCTTTGGTGAGTGCTCCCACCATTCAACCTCTGGATTGGAGTCAACCTTTCGAGATCATGTGCGATGCAAGAGACTATGCCGTAGGGGCGGTTTTAGGTCAAAGAAAGGAAGGCCGAGTTCATGCCGTGTACTACACTAGCAAAACTCTTAATGAGGCACAATTAAATTATTCCACTACGGAAAAGGAGTTGCTAGCGGTGGTGTTTGCCTTTGAAAAATTCAGATCTTACATCGTGAACTCGAAGGTCATTGTTTACACCGATCACGCGGCCATCAAGTATCTTATGGCTAAGAAGGACACTAAACCAAGGTTGATTCGTTGGATCCTTCTTCTCCAAGAGTTTGATGTTGAAATTCGTGATAAAAAGGGGGTGGAAAATGTTGTGGCCGATCATTTGTCTAGGATGCTCAACAAAGATACTTGGATGATCGATATCATTCGAGCAATTCGGAGGATGCCTCTTGATCACTTAGATAAAAACACTCAAAGGAGGATAGTCTCCGAAAGCCGAAAATATTTTTGGGATTCACCTTATCTCTTCAAGCTTGGGAATGATGGAGTTATGAGAAGATGTGTACCAAGAGAAGAGAGGTAAGAGATTTTGAGGAAGTGTCACTCGGCGGAGTACGGTGGACACTATAGCCATTTTCGGACCCAAGCAAAAGTGTGGTCCAGCGGATTCTTTTGGCCGGAAATGCATGAAGATACTAAAAGATATGTTGCATCATGCCCCGAATGCCAAAGAACCGGAAATATTTTTCAAAGGAATGCCATGCCCTTGAAATATAACCTGCAAATTGATTTATTTGATGTTTGGGGAATAGACTTCATGGGGCCCTTCAAAAACTCACACGGATTTGAGCACATCCTAGTCATGGTTGATTATGTGTCCAAGTGGGTAGAGGCCATGCCATGTCGTAAAGCTTCCACAGAGGAATCCATTGCTATGATCAAGAGTGTGATTTTCCCTCGCTTCGGTACTCCGAGAATTTTGATAAGCGATGGAGGAACTCACTTCACCGGGAAGAACTTTAAGAAGTGCTTGTCCAAGTTAGGGATTGAACATAGAGTCTCTACGGCTTATCATCCACAAACCAACGGACAAGCGGAAACATCGAATAGGCAACTAAAGAGCATCCTTAACAAAACTATAGAGAAGGGAGGCAAGGATTGGTCAAAGAAGTTGGATGGAGCTTTGTGGGCATATCGAACGGCGTTCAAGACACCGATAGGTATGACCCCTTATCAATTTGTTTATGGCAAAGCTTGTCACCTTCCGGTTGAGTTAGAACATAAAGCCTATTGGGCAATTAAAGAGATGAACCTCGATCTAGATGCCGCGGTGGTAAAACGGAGAATCCAGATAAGCGAGCTAGAGGAGATGAGGTTAAAAGCTTATGAAAATGCAAGCATATACAAGGAGAGAATCAAAAGGTGGTATGACAAAAGACTAAAAAAGAAGGAGTTTAAGGAAGGAGATAAGGTCCTCCTCTATAATTCGAGGTTTAAAACCTTCGGAAAGGGAAATTGCAAAGCAAGTGGGACGGACCTTACATTGTTCATTCGGTGCTCTCCAATGGAGCGGTAACCATCATGGATATGAAAGGTGATCAATTCATGGTGAATGGTCAGCGGCTTAAGGTTTATTACGAACCTGACGTTGTGCCTCTTCACCATATTGATGTTTTCATCATGGAGGATGAGCCCGAACGTCAAGCCTAGGACGTAAAACAAGGTGAGCATTTTGTAAATAGCTCTTCTTTTATTTTTCTAGAGTTTCTCACGAAGATTTACCAGGCCAACTTTTTCACATGGGCTAGCAACTGAAAAATAGTGGGGCACGCGAAAAACCGGCCCGCGAAACAGGGCAGGCCGGCCGGCCCGGTCGGATCGGCCCAGGGGGCCTGGGTGGTGGTTCGGCCCCGGTTTTCTCTGGAACGTGCGTCTTCGACTTCATTGTTTGGTCAGAAAATTTTAGGGAAGTCAAGAAAAGGAAAAGATGGGTTCTAGGTCATTCCTTCCCGGACTATTTAAAGGGACGAGATGGGAGCTCGGGAATCCATCCCAATTCGCATCCTTTTGCACCCAAGCAGCAGCCATGACGTCCCCGAGGAGTGTGGAGATCAAGCTAGGCGCCGAGAAGCCTTTGAAGCCGGAGGACGCGAAGCGATGCGAGCTCAAGCCATCAATGGAGATCAAGAGGACCGCCCGCATCCGTTGCGGAGGGCGTGTCCCAACCGGGCCAATCACATCTCGCCACCACATCAAGGAGGAGAGGGTCTCTACTCCCGTCCGTAGATCGGAGCGCATCCGAGGCATGTAGAGGAAAGACTACAAGGAGGTGTCGCCCGAGCCGAAAGATTACGGGGGGAGTGACTACTCTGATGACCGCAGCCTGAGCTCGTGGGCAGCCGCCGGGAGGGAGGACAACGACCTCTTCTATTGGGAAGAGGTGCCCAAGGAGAAGACTCCCGAAGGTCCTAACGGTGGCGGAGATCCCGACGACGACAGTGACGATGACGACGGCGACGACCCTGGCGATGTTGACCCTTTCGGGATGCATCCGTTATGTTGTGCGGCTTGCCGTCACTCCATCTCGGACCTCTACGCATCGGTCGATGAATGTTTCCAGCCTATGGAGGTGATGAGGCAACGCATGGAGGACTTGGAACGAGTGGTTGAGGACGACTACAAATTCCTCAATCGGAACGTATGGAAGTTGTTTGGTATGGTGGGCAACATGAAGAACAAGTGGTGCAAGAGCTGTGGAAAGTTCCACTAGGAAGTAGGGTTTCCCCCCCTTAGGTTTTTTGTAAGATACGACGAGGACGTCGTATGGTTTTAGCATGGGGGGGAGCTAGCTAGCTAGATCCTTTTGCTTCAAGTTTAGTTCGGTTTGGTTTAGATTTTGCGAGAGTTTGAGAGTCTTAAAGTTTTAGGTGTGCTTTTTAATTTTTCAAAGTTTAAAGTGTCTTAAATTTAGTGTTCGAGCCAAGAAAATCAAATAAAAAGTGTCCTTTAAATTTTTGTCTCTTGCAATGCTTTTCTCTCTTTACTTGTATGTTTGTCTTTAATTTTTGATATATAAACATGAGCGCTTGGTTTGAAACGTTTACCGTGGTGCTTAGTGGAGTTTTTACCTTTAAAACTACCCACATCATGCTTTGATCTAGAACTTCGTTTCGGTTGTGCTAAGTTTGATGCTAAAATTGGAGGAATTTAATTCTGAAAATTATTGAAAAAACCCTTGTAATAAAGGTTAGCGAATTCTCTTTTTCCAAGTTGAGAGACTAAGAAAAATCCTATACAAAGCCAATTTAATATTCGCTCCACCATAAGTGCAGTTAGCATAATGAGTTGGACTAGGATCCTTCTCTCTTGGAAGTTTTAATTTCGAGTAATGATCATGTCCTTGTGTTTATCTTTTATTGCTAGCCTCGTCATGCATTCGGTAACGAGACTCTCACATCGAAAGTCCCGTACATCGCTGAATTCCATACCCAGACCATAATATCTCTTTTGTACATCGTATTCCTTGAACACAACCTATGTTCGAAGTTTCGTCTCGTCTCTAGCATGGTTTTTATTTTAAATTCAGATTGTGTTTATGCAAGAAGAGATGAGTAAAGAGCTTTGAAAGAGAGGTAAAGATGTCAAAAAAGAGAGAGAAGTAAAGAAAAAAATATATGTGTATGGAAAAGAAAAAAAGAAGAACAAGGAAGAAAAGAAAGAAAGAGGAAAGGCAAGAAAGATATGAAGAGGGATGAATCAAGTGAAGGATAAATAAAGTGTAAGGAAGGATGCCGCGTTGTTGTTAAGAGACGAAACTTCCATTCTTTTTCCAACCATGTGCAATCCGACAACGAGGACGTCATCGGTGCCTCGTAGTCTTAATTTCTTTTGCCCTTGCACATGTCCACCATTCTATATCTTCTTATCCTTGACATCCCCCCATTATGGTTTAATTCTCATGATCATTGTCTTTGAAAGGCAAACAACCACTAGAGGAAGTTCTTAGCTTGACAATACTTGTGTTGACTACACTAGCCATACCCATAGCTCCACTTTACATAATATATGAGAGACTTATGGGAGGTGAGAGTTTATGAATTGATTAGGATAGCCACTTCATATGAGCGACATGTGAGAACTTTAAGAAAGGTTTTTGTCTAATACTTGTTGCAGGAATTTTATTTTTGAAAAAAATCATGAAAACCCTCCAATGGAAGCAAAAAAGTAAGCATGGCTGGAATTGAGGACCTCGAGTGAAAGGTATGAGTTGTGGGGTAAATCTCGATTTGGTAAAAATTCTAAACGCCCATGTTTATGTATGATGATCATTGCTTTATGTTTATTATATTAAAGATAAAGGATTGACTAACTTGTGAAGAAAGAATTAGCGGAGCACGATTTCAACACCTTGGACAAAAGTTCTTTTTCGAGTACTTGCTCGAGGACGAGCAAGGAGGAGATGTTGACGGTGTATTTTGGTGCACCAAACATGTTCATTACACTTTGGTTTGGATTTGATTATGAGACTAACCCGCCACTAGGCACACTAATGATATAACAAGTTCATCTTTGTATGTGCATTTGGAAGTATTATGTTTTTGCAGGAAAACATAGACGTAAAGGACGGAGTCACAACAAGTTCAAAGGAGCATTTGAGGAGTCCCGTTCGTGTTTGAGAGCATGATGAAATCACTCCCAAAGGTGGCAAGGACCGAAGTGTTACAAAGGAACATCCCCGAGGATTGAAGCGCAAAAGACCGAACTTCATGCGAGAAGACCCTCCATCTTGGACGCGAGGATGACATTGTCAAAATAGTGCAATTGGAGGGGGCAAGGTGCAAAATGACAAGAGGACCCACGTGCGCGAAGGGGCGATCGAAGCGGGCCGAAGTGGGCCTGGGCCGGTCGGCCCAGGCCGGCCGGCCTGGCCCATCCCCGGGTCGGTTCGGCCCCCCCTTTCTTGAGCCTGAAGATGACGCAACCCTAAGTACGTGGAGGCGCTGCCAATCGCAGAGGGAGAGCCAATCGCCCGAGAGGCCATCCACAAGCTAGAGAGGGAGAAGAGGAGGGAGATCATTCGCAAGAAGGATCGCTCTACTCGGAGGAACCAACCACAATTGGTGGAGGACGTCGAGGCCCTGCCAAGACACCCCCGGAGGAGAAGGAAGACACCGTCGGAAGCATCACCATGATCAACGGTGCTATGTCTAGCACCTTGATGGGGTAATTTTCTCATTTTTCCATGGGTTTTAATCGATCTTGAGATGTAATCGCTACTTTGTATGGTTTTCTATCTATCATCTAGTGTTGAAGATGCTTTATTGTTTAAAGTTAGCTACCATGCCGTGTAGGGAGTATAGATCTCAATGCTCCCTTGGAACCATTCAATACGCCATGTCCATCATAGGTCTAGTCACGAATACCTCCACGTAGTGACAGTACGGGGGGAGGGAAAGGGTGAAACCGTGGTCACAACCCCCGATAGATTAGATCGGTTTTTCATATCTTAAGCGGTTGCATGTTCAAGTATCGTAGACCCTTGGGCAAGTGTCTTTTATATATCTTGTGAGTTTAATCATCCTCTCTAGTGTAGCGTAGTAGTTCTCTAGATTAACCGTAGATTAGGGTTTGGTTAAGTTAGTTCGTAGTGTTAGATCAAACGCTTGTAATCCCCTTGCTCCGCGGATTGATAAGAACCTAGGGAATCCCCGTGGTGAAAAAGGTGTAGGTCCGTACGCTTGCGAATCGTAGGTGGATACGTGTTTTATCCGTCAACAATGACGCGGAAGCTAAGAGCTCACCTCTTTTCACAGCGCGCAGAAGCAAATAGATAGGTCTGCTAGCACAATGCGAGGAGGATGAAGAGGCGATGAGCAAAGGCCTTGGGGGCACGCCTATTTATCGAACCATGACCGATCATAAGGCAGTGTGCACCTCGTGGTAGAGCATGTCTCACAGGATTACAGTAGCCATGAAAATACGTGGGATGCTTGGAATACGAAGGCCTACACTGCTCAGGAATCCTGTCACAAGTATAGGGCGGAATATGCAGGCTTTTTCCCCGGTAGGCATGCGAAATATTTGGTGGGTACACGAGTGTGCTTTGGTCCGGATAAGAACACAGAAGGAAGATCCTTATATCGGTATGACTTAAAAAATAGACGTGTAGGCATTGTAGTGGGAGAAGCAGTTGTTAGGCTTTGTGATCTTCGACTGGAAATGCACCCAGCTTCACTGAAGCGTGGGCCTCTTCCAGATATCCGTCTCCCACCTATATTGTACGCCACCGAAATCGCACCCAAACTCGCTGACAATATGGGGCCGCGATTGCACGGCCTCACTTGTCAGTGGCCCAGAAGCAAGTGCAGCTTACCAAATTTTCATTTCGCGGTCAGGAAGTCGAAAGCAGGATTTTCAAATTCTGTATTCCCTCTCTGCCCCGAAAATAATAAATACTCTACTCCATTGCTACCGTGTTGCACCACTAAACTCCCACCTTCCATTTCCAAAAAGCATCACTCTGCTCAGCTAGATCTGCGGTGGCGGTCCGACCTCGCCGTCACCAGTGGAGGGGAGGGGTATCTCAGTGAGATGGTGGGCGGTAGATATCGGTGTTCTGCTTGCATCTGTTGTGCTGACCAAGCTGAGCAGTTGAGCAAGGATACGGCACAAGCACCGGCTCCCGATGCCCCCTCAATCCATGGGCCCCTGAATCTTGGAGCTTCACAAGTGAGAATCTCATTTCCTTTTCTTTCTAGTCCCCTAGTAGTATTTTTGTTGGCTTAGAAAGTAAATTGCTTCATGTATTGTGTTAATTCTGAGATTCTTCTCTTAACTTTGCCGCTCTAGATCCAGTCACTGATTTGTAACACAAGTTAATCGATGAGCCATACATTGAAACTAAATTGCTTTGTGTATTGTGTTAGATTTGAGATTCTTCTGTTACCTTGGCCGCTCTAGATGCAGTTACTGATTTTTAACACAACTTAATAGATGTGCCATGCTTAGAAAGTAATTTACTTTGTTTATTGTGTTAGATTTCATATCCTTCTCTTTACCTTGACAGCTCTAGATCCAGTTCCTGATTTGTAACTTATTGTGCAGGGCCTAGCATCCCACTCCTGCATTGCTGAGATTCAATCACATGTTGTGGTATGTAACAGAACGCATGATTATCCTGCTACTTTATTCTTAGGATTATTCTTAAGTTTATTTGCTTGCTTCGTTTAAGGTTCAAGTTTGACTTCTCCTTTCATTTTTAGGCTCAAATATTGAGGACAATCCTTGCGGTTCAAATATCAAATTCCTGTCCCTCCAATGTGAAGTCAAAGCCATTCATTGATTACATGCTCAATACCTGAAGTTTCGTTGGGAAGGCTAGATGCAGCTACTGACCTTGGTGAAATCTTTGTTGAACAGGACCAAGTTTTGACAAACTTGAAGATCAAGGCACAAGCATCAGATGTAGTAATGAAAGTGCAGACTGATGAGATTGAGAGGTTGAAGAAACAAGTAGAAACTACTGAGACCTTCCTTCGTCAACTGCTAAGCTCGCGCCTTGGGTAAGGCCATTGTGTTTCTTAGTCTTCTGCTTGTGTCCTCCCAGCTAGTTGTGCTGGTTTGTGAGTACTGAGCTTTGTTATCTTAGTGGGTTCTATTTCAAGACTAGCTTTATTTGTGAGCAGGGAGATATCATGTGTATTGGTTTGTGAGCTCCTACTGACAATCTGCTTGTGGTTGTTCTGTGTCCATTGCTAATAATGTGTCATGTGCGATCCGAAACATATATTTGTATCAGTGGTATGGAAATATTATCTATGATGTCAATTACTGAATTGATTAGCATGTAATATGAGATTGAATTATATTTAATTAAGCGCTACCTGGAGTGCAGCCCAAAATAACAGGCAAAAAATAATGTGGGCTTGCCCCCTCAGCCCATTATTGTTTTACGAATTCAAAAATGATTTATTAATAAAATGGGCCATATCAAAAATGATGTCAGCGATTGGTGGGCTGGGTCCAATATCAGTTGGGCCATAATCATTTTATGATGTCATCGAATATTGGACTCGATCCAACCAGTACTGGACCCAAAACAAATTAATGACGAATGCAATTATTGGGCTCGATCATACTAAAACCGGGCCTAAAACATTCTATGACGATCTCGATTATTGGATCGGTCAAACCAGAATTAGGCCTAAAAGTATCTATGACGACAACAATTATTGGGCTCCATCCAACCAGAATAAGGCCTAGAACAATCTATGACAACAACAATATTGGGCTCCATCCAACCTTAACAAGGTTTGATACAATCTATGACGACCACATTTATTGGGCTCATTCCAACCTTTTTTTTGATATCGGCTCATTCCAACCTTAATAAGACCTAAAACCAATTTATGATGACTGAAACATTGAGCTCAGCTTAACATTAAGTGGTCCAAATTCAATCTATGATGACAAGGAATTGGGGGCTTGGCCCAATAAAATATGGGTTGAATTCACTTAATGACAAAACGGTTTGTCACAAAACGTCGTGCCACGTCAGATTTTGGTCCGATGTGGCATGTAGCTTATGACGCCTTAGTGTTACGAATTTATACGCGTCATTAAACTCATGACGCCACGAAATAAGGTCTCGTCATTAATCGCAGTTTGTGACGCTCGATTAATGACGGAGCGTTTTCGTAACAACCGGCATCATTAATCACGGTTTATGACGAGAAACGGCCTTTTTTTTGCGTCACTAGTTGGTGTTTTTCTTGTAGTGGAAACAAACATCACGTCGATGACAAAATGCAATGCATGCAAATAAATATGAGCATAAACATGATGGTGGTTCTAAAAGAAAAATGACACTTAGGTTAATTAGCCACAAGTCAATCACCGTTGGATGGTGCCATTTATTCTCTCTAATGAATAAATAAAAACATGAAGGAACGGGTTGCCTCCCAAAAAAGCGCTTCACTTAAAGTCATAGAACTCGACATTCTCATATACCTTCTTATTGTCGCAAAGCCATAGTCCTTCATGTAAGAAGTAAAGGTGTCCATGCAGCTTTAGTTCACTTCCCATGTTGGTCAAGATCACATTTGTTCAATTGAAGACTTGCCCAAGCTATCCTTTCGTTTCATCTCTATCTCCTTCCTTGTTGCCCTTCGATGTTTCCTTCACCACTACAAGAAAATCGTTAACTAGTGACGCAACCACATTTTAGCGTCATTGATTTATGACGTTCCTAGCTGATCTCGTCATAATATTTCACTTCCGAGCAAATTTAGTGACAAAAAAAACTTTCATCATTACGGCTTTCACTGTTCCATGATATTTTGTGACGCCATAAGCTCTGAAAAAATGTCATAAACCAACATCAATCCCACATGTAAGCATTATTTTAAAAACAAAGTGTTCCAAGTCGTCATAAAATTCAGTAGGGTCCCACATGTAAGCATTTTTTCGAAAATAGAGTGTTCCAAGTCGTCATAAATTTTTCCAAGGTCCTACTTGTAAGCATTTTCGCCATGTCAGCGGCGTCATAAACCAACTGTGGTCCCACATGTAAGCATTATTTTAAAAATAGAGTGTTCCAAGTCGTCATAAAATTCAGTTGGGTCCCACATGTAAGCATTTTTTTCGAATCTTTAATATAAATCAGTAATTCGCAGGCGAAATGCTTCACTACCTTCGCAAAGGCTCTCGACTTTTGCTACGCGCAGATCTGCAACGGCTCGTGGTAGGAATGGCGGATTCTAGCGGTGATGAGAGGGTGGTTTATGCGCCACCTCCCGGCTACTAGTTCATGAAACAGGACGACAAGGTCAGTCCTCTGGTTTGAGCCACTATATTTTCCCCTATCGACCTAGGGATGGGGATTTCTAGTTTGGGGATCTAGAGGATGGATGACCATATACAATAGATTCATATTTCATCGTACACTCAGATTTGAATTGCAATTAGCGTTAGAAGTTGATTCAGTTAGTTTTTAGTTTGCATCGTTTGATGGATTGATAGGTTCTTATATTTTTCTAGCTTCTGTAGGTACTTGAATCCACTGAATAGCTGAGCTGATTTCATCGTACACTCATATTTGAATTGCAATTGGTGTTAGAAGTTGATTCAGTTAGTTTTCAGTTTGCATAATTTGATGGATTGATAGGTTCTTGTATTTTTCTAGCTTCTGGAGGTGCTTGAATCCACTAAAGCTGAGCTGCATAAGGTGAAGAGAGACCTGCAAGAGGCTCTAAATTACAAGCACCTATATGAGGAATCGGTACAGCAGCAGAATGAACAACTGAAAGAGATGAATCAATTGCTGCAACAGGAGAAAGACCAGCTGAATCAAATGGCATTGTTACGCAAGGAGAACATTGCCCTGATGGAAGAGCTGACCAAAGAGAGGGGCCATGTTAATCAATTGTTACGGCAGCAGCATGACCAGCTGAAAGAGAATCAGCAATTGTTAGAGGAGAATGCCCTGTTGAATGAAAGAGCAAATATACTCTGACTGAGCTACAGACAATCGATAAAACATGTCTGGTGTTACTGCTAGCTAGACGGTTCAGAGATGGTGTGTACTTTGTGGTGATGAATTTGTTTGTATTTTTATGTTTGCTACTTGCTGGTGGTGTGAACTTTGTGGTGATGAGTGCTATGAGATTCCATCTTATTATGCTGATTTGGTTTAATCTCTTTCAAATTGTGTCGAGCATACTCACCATTCTGAATTAATTTTGCTGATGTTTTGCTGGTCCGTTCTGTTGATGTTTTGCTGGAAGGACCTTCCTGAGTAACGATCGTGAAACTACTTGTTTCCTACTATTGGTCACGAAATGTTGCAAAAACAATTTGCCATAGAAAGGGTTCGAACTAGAGACCTATAGGAACGAGATAGCACTATCTACCACGGCACCACCTCTTGGTTGTGTCAATTTAATGAGAAACACTTTCCACCCCAACCACAGCACGGAGCGGTTGTTCTGATAAGTTGGCGGGAGAAAAGCCCACGCTGTAGCAAAAAAATAGTTTTCCCGTAGCCCGCTGCCCCGAAACGGGAAAACGAAGAACGGAGAGGCGAGTAGGCTACCAAAACGGATCATTCCGGCGGTGATTTGCGACTTCCAACGGCTGCTCACTCCTACGGGCGCAACCTGGGTGATACTTGCTACAGCGGCGTGTCAATCTGGTAAGTAATTTTGTGTTCAATCCGGAAAATTTCATTTCGCAGAATGTTCTCCTTTTCGATTCATTCTGTGGTCAGTAATTTTGAGTTGGATTCGCCAAAAACTTTCCAGATGGATAGACGCTGGATAACCGGTTGTACTGGTTTTACCACTGATCATGAGAAAGGGGTCCAGGATTTCTTGGCATTTCTTCGGACAAGATACGCTGAGGACGAAGAAATACTACGCCTGTGTCGTCGATGCCTCAATAACTCTACAGGGACTACAGAGCGAATTGGAGTTCACTTACTTGTGAGTGGGATGGCAACCACTTACACTAGGTGGATCCATCATGGAGAAGCTTTGGAGGATGTTGGGGGGTCCGAAAATCGGATGGGATCCCCGAACACTAGACTCTGGAATGGACTCACGAAAGTAAGAATGAAGGAGGGGACAAGGAATCCCTGAAAGTCTGTACTCGCCTCAAAAGTTGTGAATCCCTTTACATGTGCCTTCGCGCCCCCTTTTATAGGGAGATGAAGGGACTTTTACATTCCGAAGCTTCCATTTTCGCGATTCCTAAAACTTATCAGATCTCCGCTGTCCTGAAACGAGAAACAGATCAACAGCCCAGTGCACATTCGACAATTACTTCGCACAGTATTAGTGAGTCAGTGAAGTATATAGGAAGTAACAAAACACTTCCCCGAATACTTTTATACCTGAAACAGAATCAAGACCTAACAGTATTTCTCCGAAGACTTTCATGAATATATCTACGAATTCGCCAAAGTCTTGACTTCTCCAGAGTTCCGAGGGTGAAAGGTTTTTATCCAATTCCCCAACAAAAGTCCCTCGGGGAAGCGAGTTGACTCCAACGATCCGTTTCCATGAACGATTCTTATAATTTTGGTAAAAAACGTCACCCTTGGAACGTCGGAGAAGACACGCGTCCCCCAAAAAATGCGCAACGGTCTTCTTGAGGCGGTTTCTTGAAACTACCACCCCTTACCCTATAAATAGGAGGTGAGTGCGGTAACTTTGTTTCACCGTCTCGCCGAACTTTCTGAAGTTTTCAAGACTTTCTGAAGTGTTCGCAGCGCAGAGTTTTCGGGACGCCCGAAGTTCGGCGACTTTCTCAGTTTTCAAAGGTATTTTTCTTTCTTTACTTTTTTCGTTGATTAGTCAAATTTTTCATAGGTTTTCGTTTCTTATAAATTGATATGCATTTCGTATTTGCTTTTTTCTCGAGCAGGTGGCTCGTACTAAAAGCACTGCTAGACTGATGACTTCTGACGAACTGGCTGCTGCTGGCATCCCGCCAACCGGAGAAAACGTTCACGATTCTGAGAACGTTCGGTCTCGTACAGATGATCTGGCTGCCGAGACTATTCGCGATTCCGGCAGTCGCGAAGATGGGGAGATAAGATCTGAAAACAGATCTGGCGGTGAAGAAGATCTGTCCAATGTCGACGCTGATGTGAGCGAACTTGTTGTCATGAAGGCTAAATCTTATCCCCCGGCTTTTGTCTTCGGCGAATCAAAGGTTACGACCGATCTTATCAAAGAATATGAAGAGGCTGGATTTTTCCCTGTCGGTGATGGACACCCCCCTTCTGGTGAACAAGTCCCTGCTCCCGAAGCAAACGAAGTTGTTGTTTTCAGGGATTTCTTTACTTGTGGACTTAGATTTCCCTGTGATCCCATTCTGCCGTCCATTCTTGAGAAGTTTTCTGTGAAGATGCATCAATTGACACCGAACTCTTTTCTGGAACTTTCAAAGTTCTTTTGGATCATGAAGACTTTCAAGTGTACCTTCGGTGCTGACATATTCGCTCGTTTATTCGAGCTTGTGATTGAGAAGGATATTCTTAAGCTTGACGATGGGAAGTACTATGAGGTGCACTATGCGTGCTGCACTTTCAACACCCGAAGACAAAATTCGCGAAAAGGCCTCACCCGAATCCAACTTGCACCCTGCAGCAAGACCAACTTCTCCAAAGATTGGAGCTCATACTGGTTTTATGTGAAGGTTGACATGTCTAAGGTTTCTGGCTACACTGGGCTAGCTTACCCCTTCTATTCACCTATGGCACCAGTGACTGCTATTTGCACTGCTTCGTATAACAACTGCACTATCGGGTTCAAAGGCTACAAAAATGCTTTCTTTTTGGCCAGCACCATTCTCGGAGGTCGCGACGCCATCGAAGAATTTGTTGCAGCCGAAGTTTGGCCAATATCTGAAGGCTGGAAACCTTCTAACATTGTTTTATTGGACATGGATTGGGCATCGCAACAAGTGCCGTTTCCTCGATTCGACTTGCGACTTAAGGAAGGTCAAAGTCTCGAAGACTTTATTGCTGAAGTTGAAGAAAAGGTTAACGCAATGGTTGGCGAATCTACTTTGAATGAGTACAAATCTTTCAAGAACATTGTGAAGCACAAGAGGAGGGTTAACCGAGTGTTTTCAGAGCTCGGTGCTGATACTACTCTTCGCTCTCATCCACCAGGCGTGGACAAGAAAATCCCGGCTGTTGCCGTCGTAGTCTGTTCGGCTGCCCCACCTTTAGAATCCAGCAAAAGAAAGAGGAAAGCTTCCGAAGGTATTTCAGATGCTGAGATCCAAGCAGCTTCAAGTCTTGCAGATTTGAGGAAGAAGAAGGCCAAGAAAGCTGTGAAGAAAATTGCTGCTGCCGTAGTTCAGCGCGTTCCTTCGGCTTTCTCTGACAACGAGATGACTGACGAACCTCGTCCAATAGGTTTCTCTTCTTGCTTGTGGTGTGATTTAAGATTTGGTGTTCGTCGCGGTTATACCCCAGGTTCTGAGAGTGAATTTGTTGACGTCGAAACTTTTTCAGACGATGTCCTCGAAGTTCAGGAGGCTCTTGTTGAATCTGCTGTTGCTACTGATATTGAGGCTGGTCCTTCCCAAGCTTCCGCTTCTAAGGACGGTGCTTCTCTAGAGTTTACCGAGGACTTGGAGCGCACGGTGCAAAAAGATGGTGAACCTGTTGAAAACCCATCCCTTGTCGAGAAACACGAAGAAATCCTCGAAGGTCAAGATCCCTCTCCCTCAGTCACTGCTTACAACGAAAGTTTTGGTACGTCTTTTAGAGGCGAATTGTTAAGTGTTAGGGGTGAAGTGATTGGCTCGGACGATGGTGCTCCTAGATTTTCCTTGCTATGGACGTCCCCTGAATTTGTGGATGAAACAGAAGGAGATGTTCCAAAGAAAAAACTTCGGTTGACCGGCAAGACACCCTCTGCTGCTGAAAAGCACACCTCTTCGTCTCTCCAGAAGTCTTTGACGATTTCTGAGCCTGCAGATGAGATTCCCTTAAGGAGGCTGAACCCGACAGGTTTGCACACCGCTTCTATCTTTTTATACTCTGGTGGTCTTCTTACTTCTCTTAAGTTTATTTTAGGCTTTATGACTTTCGCAGTTTTAGAAGAAAATGCTCGGAAACTCTCATCCTCTGAGCTTGCCAGTTTCAAGAAGACTTATGACTTGAAGGCATCCATTGTTGGCAAGGTTGTTTCTGAACGGCTCCTTGAAAAGAGCTTGTTGGGAAGCTTTCTGGCGAAACTAAGAAGCTGAAGCGTGAGCTCAACAAGGCTCAGGTTTCAAACATTGATTTAGAGCAACGGATCACTGATCTTGCTGACTCTCTGAAAAAATGCCAAGATGAAAAGAGGCTCGCCGAAGCTGCCCTTCAGGATTCAAAGAAAGATCTTGAGAAGCTCAACAAGACTCATGAAGATGATCTGAAAATGATCGAAAATCTTCGCAAGGACTCTGACAAACATGAAAAACTGTTGATGAGCTTCGTGTAAGTAATGCCGAGCTTTCGACAAAAAATTCCGATCTTGCGAAAACTTTGAGCAGCAAAGAACAGAAGATTCAAGATCTTGAGAGAGCCTTATCTGAACGAAGCGAAACCTCAGGGAAGGATATTGATGAAATTAAGAAAAGTCTGAAACTTTTGTTCGAGGAGTACAGGAAAGCTCTGAAAAACTTCGGTGTCCGTCCTGGCCCATTCCCTGAAAGTGGAGAAATCTCCGATCTGATGGACTGGATGCAAACAGAGTTCCGAGCTCTTCCTGGCGTTATCTCAGGAGCTAGCAACTTCGCTGCTGTTTTTTCAGTAGAAAGTATTCTGAAGCTTCTCTACGATTTCGACTGTGTTGATCTTGTAAAATTTCGTGGGGGGCTGTCGCGATTTCCAGACGCCGGAAGCACTTCGTCTATTCGTCCCAATGAGGATGTTCGAGCTGTAAAGGCTAAATTCGCAATAGAATTCTGGCTTGAGAGCGGGAAGGAATTCGCGAAGAAGATTGCTCGCGACAAACTTGAAGAGGTTGCTATTTGTAGATTTTATTGAAGTTCTGTTTCCTTAGGAACATTTATTTCTTGATTTTTATTAACTTCTTTTTATGTTTCTTCAGATGATTCAGAAAGAGGAGCATGCTAAGGCTGCAGAAGGTCAAGAATCGTCCTCCGAATCTGAAGAGAATGACGATGCTGATAATGGAGAAGACGATTCGGGGAATGCGGGCAGTGGTGACAGCGGAAGCAGCAGTGATGGTCAAGACGACGGGGATGAAGAGAGCTTCGATCGTCAAACTAGCTCCCCGAAGGTTGATATCATTGGATGAGACTACGCTTGTCCAAACACTCACTTTTGATGTTGAAAACTATGAACTTGAATATTCGTGGGCTGCGACCCCCCTTCTTAACTGTTGTCTTGTAAATTTTAACCGGTGGGCCTGTGCAGGATGTGATACATTTGCGAATCCATCGTCAGGATCAAGTAGTTAGTGGTGAAGCTTGGCGGTTGTACAAAGAAGCTAATCCTGGATGCGAGTTTACTGATTTTTGGCTTGAGTGTTGTCAGTATTTTTCGATGAGTAGGTTTCAACTTAGCTAGTTCTTTCTTCAACAAGACGGTTACGCTCTTACCAGTGAAGTTTCAAGTTCGCAGTCTTTCGTGAAGACGGAGCCCCTTAGCCCCATTACTGGCGACTGTAGTTTTGCTTATGCTAGTGATATTGCTGAAGAGAGGGGTCGTAAACCAGGCCATATCGTTGAACTTCCTTTCTGAACTTTTCAGCTCTTTGAAGCTGTGTAACTTTACTTTTATGAAATTTTGTATGAAACTAAGGCAATAAACTCGTTTTTAAGAAAAAACGTCACCCTCCCCACCTTGCCGTTTTCATGCAAAATTTCACGGAGTTCCACAGATTGATAACTCATTTCAAATGGAAGTCAACAAAATTTGTTTCACGAATTTTGTGGACTTGCGCTCGCTTGGCATACTTGCCTAGGTTGATATCGCAACCCTCAGTTGCTTCAACCGCTCTTTTGTGATTTCTGATTTTCGGAGATGGTTGAGCCCCTTGGCCCTTGGAAGAATGTTCTTGGTTAGAGCAATTTTCCTAAAATACTTCGTATGATTCTTCATGAATGTACGTTATCATGCTAATTTGCTCTTTTGATTAAGTTAATTTTATCCTTTGCTCTATAATTTTTTCACACAAAAAATCCTGAACATGAACGTTTTGTATTTTCTGGGCCACAACCTTCAGTTGTTCCCGTTTTTCTTGGTAGGATGTCCCTTCAAGGTGGGATTTAGGCCGCAACTTGTTGTTGCCTCAGGCCTTTCGTTAGGAAATCCCTTTTACGGTGGGATTTAGGCCGCAACTTGTTGTTGCCTCAGGCCTTTCGGTAGGAAATCCCTTTAAGGTGGGATTTAGGCTTTCACGGAGCCTTTGGCTATCAAGGAGCCTCTTTCACAGAACTTTTCTTTTCCTTGTTTAATCTTCGGCTATCACGGAGCCCTTTCGCGAATTCTTTTTTCACATGTTGGGACTTAGGCTATCACGGAGCCTTTTTTCACGAACTTTTTCTTTCTCACGATGGAACTCAGGCTATAACGGAGCCTTTTTTCATGAACTTTTTCTTTCTCACGATGGAACTCAGGCTATAACGGAGCCTTTTTTCACGAACTTTTTCTTTCTCACGATGGAACTCAGGCTATAACGGAGCCTTTTTCACGAACTTTTTCTTTCTCACGGTGGAACTCAGGCTATAACGGAGCCTTTTTTCACGAACTTTTTCTTATGATGGGATTTTGCAAGACACATAATTTGGGGGAAGACTCCTTTCATATATATCACAAAGAGTATTTACATAGGATCCGCCTCGTTAAAAACCTTGCCCCTTGATTTAGGGCCCCCTTTGCAAGGAAAAGAGTACAGTCCTTCTTATTCTAACTTAAATGCGAGAAGTAAATGTTTTTGTTTCCGAAACCACTTATAGATTCGTGGTTCGGGGATTTTACAATTTTATGGAATCTAAACTTGCGAAAAGAAATGCTAAAAAAAGAATCTAGCTACTTTCATGATTTTCAAGGGTAGTACCTTTTCAAACTGTCTGCATTCCACGAATGTGGCAGCTCTTCACCGGTTTGGTCTATTAGATGGAAAGCTCCTGGCATGTTTGTTTCCTTTGCTATGTATGGCCCTTCCCATGGTTCCTGGAGTTTCCCAGGGTTTTCCCAATTTTTCTTTCTTTTCAGAACTAAATCACCAGCCTTGATGTTTTTCCTGACTACTTTTTTATCCCTCCATGCCTTGGTTTCTCTTTGGTATTTTTCGATGTTTTCTGAAGCTTCGAGGATTGTTAGCTCGATCATGTCTTTCTCGACCTTCATGTCAACTTCTTCAATCTCTTTTGCTTTCTGCACTCTAATGCTCTCATTCTTGATCTCTTCTGGTGTCATTGCCTCGGTGCCAAACAATAAGCGAAATGGTGTAAAACCGGTTGCTCTTGACACTGTTGTATTATGAGACCAGATCACTTTCGGCAATTCATCCGTCCACTTGCCTTTCTTTTGATCATATAGACACTTCTTGATTCCCGAAAAGATTAGCCCATTTGCTCTTTCAACAGCCCCATTAGACTGCGGGTGGTAAACAGAAGAGAACTTCGCATGAGTGCCCAAAGTTTTGCAGTACTCTTTGAAAGAATAGCAGTCAAATTGCTTCCCATTATCGACAGTCAGCTCTCTTGGTACTCCGAATCTGCAGATTATGTTTTGCCAGAAAAATTTCTGAATTGTTGGTGCTGTGATATTTGCTAATGCCTTTGCTTCCACCCACTTGGTGAAGTAGTCAACCGCTACCGCTGCGAATTTGCAGTTTCCTTGAGCTGTTGGCAATGGACCAACCAAATCCATTCCCCACCTTTGCAGAGGCCAAGATGGTGGGATTAGATGAACTGGCATGGACGGTAGATTCTGCTGATTCGCTGTCTTTTGGCATGCTTCACATTCTTGAACAAGCTTCTTTGCATCAATTTTCATGGAAGGACAGAAAAATCCTTGCTTTATTGCTTTGCTTGCTAGAGCCCTTGTGCCTATGTGTGCACCACAAAATCCACTATGAATTTCCTTGAGAAGTTCTACACCTTTTTCGGAGGTTATGCATCTCAGCCATGGTTCGGTAACCCCGGATTTATAGAGCTCTCTGTCCACTACAGCATAGCCCCTTGCCCTTTGCTTTAGCCTTTTTTCCTCCAATTCATCTTGTGGTTCATAGTGACCTCTCAAGTATGCCATGATTTCGGCTCTCCAATCACGAGTTTCTACAATGTTCACAGTTTTTTACTTTGGATCTTTGACGGACGGTTCTTTGATGATTTCGAAGAACACATCTGGGGGCATTGCATGATTCTGGGCTGCTGCTTTCGCCAGTTTGTCTGCTTCGTTATTGTCATTTCTTGGTATGTACTGAACTGAATAGCCCTTGAAGTGCCTTTCCATCTCTCTAACCTTCTCGAGATACTTCACCAAAACAGGATTTCTTGCTTCGCTCACTTTCTCGATGTGTTCCTGAATGACTTTAGAGTCTGTCTTGGTGATAAAGGTTTGTTGACCCAGAGCTTTCATCTTCCTCAAGGCTAGAAGTAGAGCCTCATATTCGGTTGTGTTGTTCGTAGAGTGCACATCATCCGCGAAATCGAGCCGAGCGGCATATCTTATCACGATTCCTACCGGAGATGTTACGATTGCTGATATTCCAATTCCTCTATCGCACCAAGCCCCATCACAATGCACTACCCAAGGTGTGACTATGTCTTCGCCGGGATTATGTGTTGGCAATGTCCAGTCCACGACGAAATCTGCCAAGACTTGCGATTTGATTGCACTTCTCCTTTCTAAATCAACTGTGTATTCTGATAATTCAGCAGCCCATTTGATGATTCGAGTTGATGCCTCTTTGTTCGTGAACAGGTCGTTCAGCGGTTGGTTCGTGATAACCCTTATTCTGTGACCCTCGAAGTAGTGCCTTAGTTTTCTAGCAGCCATCACGACAGCATACGCTATCTTCTCTAATTCAGAATAGAAGAGTTTAGATCCTGAAAGAGCTTCGGAAGCAAAATATACTGGAATTTGTTTCAGCTTTCCTTCTTCCTCTTTTTCTTGCACCAGTACAGCACTTACGGCCGAATTCGAAGCAGACAAATACAGTAGGAGTGGTGATTTTGGCTCTGGAGGGCATAGCTTGGTCATGTTCGACAGGTAGTCTTTGAGCTCTTGGAAGGCTTGTTTCTGAGACTCAGACCACTGAAAATTCTTGGAACTTCGAAGACCTTGGAAGAAGGGCAAGCTTCTCTCTGCAGCTCTGGGTATGAACCTGTTAAGGGCAGCCACTCTCCCTATTAACTTTTGCACATCTTTCACCGAAACAGGATCTTGCATCTCAACTAGAGCTTTGATTTCGTCAGGATTTGCCTCAATTCCTTTTGTTGAAACCAGGCACCCCAGAACTTTTCCTTTGTGAATGCCGAAGACGCACTTCTCAGGATTTAACTTGAGATTTGCGGCCCTGAGGTTCGCAAAGGTTTCTGCTAGATCGCTGATGTGGTCTTTTCTTTGAACGCTTTTGACGACGATATCGTCGACATATGCTAGAATGTTTCTCCGAAGTTGAGGGTGAAGCACTATTGCTATCATTCTTGAAAATGTGCATCCTGCATTTTTTAAACCCTCTGGCATTCTTACGAAACAAAAGGTTCCGAAAGGGGTGATGAAACTTGTTTTTCCTTGTCTTCTTTGCGTACCCTTATTTGGTGATATCCTGAGAACATGTCTAGGAGTGATAGCATTTCGCTGTTTGCAGCGTCATCAACGACCCTGTCCACCCTTTCTAAAGGGAAGTCATCCTTCTTGCAGGCTTTGTTCAAGTCTGTGAAGTCCACACACATTCGCCACTTTCCATTCTTCTTCTTGACTGGTACAGTATTAGCCAGCCATACAGGATACATGACTTCTCTGATGACCTTGGCGTCCTGAAGTCTCTGTACCTCAGCCTCTACTGCCTTGACTTTTTCTTCGGACATCTTCCTGAGTTTTTGCTTTTTCGGGGTTATTCTCTCATCTGTTTCTAGGGCATGCTCAATGATATCCCTATCAAAACCCTGCAAATCTTTGGCTGACCATGCAAACACATCCTTGTTCCTGTTGAGAAACTGAATAAGTTCTTTCTCTTCTTCGGGACTGAGATGAGCCCCTATCATGACTGCTCTGTCTGGCATGTCATCTAAGTACACTTTCTTTGTTTCGCCATCAGCAGCTATTTCGACTTTTTCTTTATCTCTCTTGGCCTCAACATATGGTTCTTTCCTCTCTTCGGCAGAGTTCAAGTGGTGCACGTTGGTTTGTCCTGGTGTGTGACCTTTTTCAATGTTTTGGGCTTCTTGCTGATCGCCGAACACAGAGATGATTCCCTTTGGTGCCGGCATCTTCATGCATAGGAACTGTTGCCTTATCACAGCATCGAACTTGTTCATGAATCCTCTGCCGAAAATCGCAAAGTAGGGATGATACATGTCGACTACGTCGAAGGTGAGAGTTTCCGTTCTGGCATTGTCAAGATCTCCAAAAGATACAGGCAAAGCTATTTTTCCTGCTGGCTTGATTGGTTTTCCTCCGAAACCCAGCAGCGGGTACTCTGGTGGCTGCAACATGTGTGGACTCAAGCTCATCTTCTCGAAAGTTTTCATGAATAAGATGTCTGCCGAACTTCCGTTATCCACTAGAACTTTTTCGATAACCCATCCGGCTATGTTCACTTCGATGACCATGGCATCGTTGTGGTCTGTTGACTTCAATCTGAAATCTTGTTCAGTGAAAGTGATCGGCACCTTGGCCCATTCTGGTCGTGCCGCTCGGCCGTCATTGATGACCGTGTTCACAGATCTGAAGTAATTGTTTCTTTGTTTTTTTGTCTCAAACTCCATGGCTGAACCACCTGTTATAGGCATGATGGTTCCGAATGAAGGCAATGCTTTCGGATTGTGGCCTCTCGAACTCGACTCAGGTCTTGATGAATTATCGGGAGGTGGTGGCAATATTTCTTGAATTAGTTGCGGCTGCTGAATGGTCTGAATTGCTTGAGACTGAGGATAGAATTCCTGAGAAGGCTGCCAGGATGACTATGCCTGCTGAAACTGCTGCATTGTGGCTGGATTTGTTTGAGGACCCATGAATTGTGGTTGCCAGAAGTTCGGACGGAATTGGTTCGGCATTGTGGAGGCGATGTTCATCATGTTCTTTTCTTGTTGGATTCTTGCTATGTTCTTCTTGGTTTCTGGGCACGCTTCGGTGCTATGGCCTCTTCCATGATATCAGCAGTAGAAGTATGGATCTCTTGGATCATGGTTCTGAACTTTTGGGGGTCCTCTTCCCCTTCCTCTTCCTCTTGATGCGAAACCACCCCTTGCGCTCGGTCTGCCGTCCTGGTTAAACTGAGGATTTTCCACATTGTTGATGTTTCGTGGGGTTTGAGAGTGAGGTCTCCATGTTGTTCCTCTATTGCCTTGCCTTGCTTCATTTCGCTCAGCGACTCTTCTTCGATGATCCTCATCGGACTTGATGTATTCTTCCAATTCGTGAAAGAGTTTGTCAATACTCTTAGGCTCCTTTCGGGTCAAATGCGAGGCTGTCGGTCCCGGAGTCAGACCTTTGATCAGCGCTTGTATTGTTGTCTTGTCATCTGCTTCCGGGATCTGAGATCTTTGTTGCATGACTTTTCTTACAAAGCTCTGCAATGGCTCTCTATCTTTTTGCTTGCAATTGTACAGGTCTGATGATTTTGTTGCAGTCTCATGAAATATCTGGAAAGCTTGGATGAACTTTGTCTTGAGGTCAATCCAGCTGCAGATTGAGTGTGGTGGTAGCAGGGAGTACCAGTTGAGGACTGGGCCTTCACAAGAAATGATGAAGGATTTAGCCAGTACGACATCATCTCCTCCTGCTGAATTCAAGCTGATTCATATCTCATGAGGAACTGTCTAGAGTTTCCATACCCATTATACTTTGGGAGAGACACTGGTTTGAACTTCGGTGGCCACAGTGCTGTTTGCAACCCAAGTGATAGTGGTGAATTTGGATCCGCGAACTGTGAGATTCCGTTACCCACGAAGAAGTTTTCTCTTGAGGTTCGTCTGTTCTGGCCAGATTTCTGGTGTGGTGAATCACGCCACACTGAACTGTTTTCTTGTTCTTTCATTTCATCAATTTCTCTTTGCATTCTTTCTATTTGCTCCTTTGCCTGGTTGAGTTTCTCCAGCTTTTCCGAAGCTCTTCTTTTTGCTTCCAACTGGTTCGCGAATCTTTCCTTCTCTTGCTGAAGCTGCAGCATTATTTGGTTCACTCTTTCTAGTTCTCTGTCGACCTCTTGATCATCATCCTCATCTGCTTCCTCTTCAGTGAATGGTTCTAGAGTATGCGCTATTTTCTCAGCTCGTGCCTTCTGGAGAGCCTCGAGTTTCGCCCTCCTCTCTTGGTTTGAGATCTGCAAAGGTTCTGCCATGAGAGAGTTTCCGTTGTCTTGTTCGGTGTAGTGATCTTCCTGGTTGGCTTCTGTAGGTGTGTTCTTCTTGGATTTCTTCTGTGGAGGCATCGTGGATTGTCTTTCGGCTGAAACCACGGTGGGCGCCAATGTTGGGGGGTCCGAAAATCGGATGGGATCCCCGAACACTAGACTCCGGAATGGACTCACGAAAGTAAGAATGAAGGAGGGGACAAGGAATTCCCGAAAGTCTGTACTCGCCTCAAAAGTTGTGAATCCCTTTACACGTGCCCTCGCGCCCCCTTTTATAGGGAGATGAAGGGACTTTTACATTCCGAGATTACCCTCGAATCTAAAGAATATTCCTGATGTGAACATGTACACGAACGTCTTTTACATCCCGTGATTTGCGGGGCTAATTTCACATATTTACAAGCCTGCCATCAGTTCACACTTCGAACCCGGACTTTTGAGGCAACGCCTTTGACCTGGTTCTTCTTTAACCTTCGAACCTTCATTCGCGAAAGTCGCCAATCACCAAAACCTCCGAACTGATCTTCAGAGTTCACGGACGAAGGGAAATCCATTGGGATCTCCGAAGCTTCCATTTTCGTGATTCCTCAAACTTATCAGATCTCCGCTGTCCTGAAATGAGAAACAGATCAACAGCCCAGTGCACATTCGGCAATTACTTCGCACAGTATTAGTGAGTCAGTGAAATATATAGGAAGTAACAAAACACTTCCCCGAATACTTTTATACCTAAAACAGAATCAAGACCTAACAGTATTTCTCCGAAGACTTTCATGAATATATCTACGAATTCGCCAAAGTCTTGACTTCTCCAGAGTTCCGAGGGTGAAAGGTTTTTATCCAATTCCCCAACAGAGGATATGGTTGACGATGATGAAAATGTACAGGATAACGCAATTTTGCCGGATGCAGAGGGGGATGTGGATAATCCAGCTCCACGGGATGGTGGTGATCAGGAAACGGTCCAGGAAAACCAATACATATCGGGTATGGAGGAGGATGAAGGCCCTGGAGACGATGGGATGTCTGAATTGATTGCTGACTTGGGCAAGGTTCAGGTGCTCGGTGAGAAAATTTATGAATTTGTAAAGGAACATCTGAACCGTAAGGTGTCACCGACATCTTCATATGCACAATTTACATTTGTTGACAAGTTACTTCATATAAAGTCTTTCAGTCGGATGAGCAACGTCGCATTCAATGCAATGATGAATTTGTTACAAAAAGGATTCCCAGAAGTGTGTCTTCCAGACTCTTTCGATGCGGCAATGAAGTACATACGTTCCATGGGACTCGCCTATGAAAAAATCCATGTTTGCAAAAATAATTGTATATTGTTTCGCAAGGAGAAGTATGTCAAACTTGATGTGTGCCTAGTATGTTGTGAAGCGGATTCAAGATGGAAGGATGCAGACACCAACAAGCGCGTTCCTCAAAAGGTATTGAGGCATTTTCTGCTGATTGCCAGGCTGAAGAGGATGTTTCTTTCATCAAAAACAGCAAAGGATGCACGATGGCACGAGTCGAAGCGAAAACCAGTGAACAATGAGCTTAGCCATCCAGCTGATGGTGAGGCATGGAAAGAATTCAATAAAAGATGGAAAAAATTTGCAAAAGATGCTAGGAACCTTAGACTTGGTCTTGCAACCGATGGTTTCAATCCATTTGGCAACATGAACAACTCATATAGTATGTGGCCAGTATTTGTTGTGTCGTATAACATGCCACCATGGGTATGCATGGAAGAATCAAACTTCATGATGGCCTTATTGATCCCTGGGCCGAGTTCTCCATCAAAGGATTTTGATATCTTCATGGAACCTCTCGTCGAAGAGCTGCAGCAACTTTGGAAGGGTGTATGGGCAATCAATGCTGTTGAGGGTAAAGGATTTAAACTGTGTGCTGCGGTTCTTTGGTGCATACATGATTATCCAGCATTGAGCACGTTGTCTGGGCGAGTCACGAAAGGCTATTTTGCCTGTGTGCGTTGCGACAAGGATCCTTGCTCAAGGAGATTGAAGAACAAGATATGTTACATTGGGCATCGTCGTTTCCTTCCAACTGACCATCCATGGAGAAGAAAGAGAGCAGATTTTGATGGTACTATTGAAAACCGAGAAAAGCCAGAGCAGTTTACCCATGAGGAGCTGAAGCAGCAACTGGAGAAGGTTAAAGACGTTAGACCAGGAAAGCATCCTCTACCTCAAGGAAAGAAAAGGAAGCGGGAATCCGGACAGTGCTGGAGCCGAAGGGTTTGTTTGTGGGACTTGCCATACTGGTCATCTCTGAAGTTGGCACATAACCTTGATGTGATGCACATTGAGAAAAACATATGCGAAAACCTTATTGGAACGTTGCTTAAAATTGCTGGGAAGACAAAGGACACCATCAATGCTAGGGTTGATTTGGAAGAGATGGGCGTAAGATCAAATCTACACATGGTGGCAACTGAGGATGGTGAGTCATGCAAAATGCCAGAAGCTCCGTATGTACTTTCAAAAACGAAACAAGTTGTTTTGTGATTTTATAAGTTCGGTGAAATTCCCAGATGGATATGCTTCAAACTTAGCTAGGTGTATTGCTGCAAATGGATGCAAACTACAAAGACTGAAAACTCATGATTGTCATATCCTACTCCAAAGGGTTTTGCCGGCTTGTCTTCGCGGTTTAGTGGACAAAGAGATATACATAGCTATTGTAGAACTAGGAAACTTCTTTCGGCAACTATGTTGTAAAACTCTGAGTTGGATGTCTTGCAAAAACTGAAAACAGATATCCCAATAATTCTGTGCAAGCTTGAGAAAATTTTCCCTCCTGCCTTCTTTGATGTTATGGTCCACTTGGCTGTCCATTTATTTGCCTGAGGAAGCAATCCTGAGAGGTCCAGTACAATATGGATGGATGTATCACGTCGAAGGAAGGCTATGCACATTGAAGCGTTCAGTGAGAAACCAAGCTAGGCCTGAAGGATCCATTGCAGAAGCATATGTTGCTAATGAGGCCTTGACATTTTGCTCTAGGTACTTCGCGGCTGATGATGTGGCCACACGATTCAATCAGGTTGGAAGGAACAGAGAGAATGCTGATTTGTCTGTAGATGGAACATCCTGTTTTGATCACAATGTTCAAGTACTTGGAGCAGGGACCACTTGTTGGCTTGGGTCAAAGTACGACAAGGTGGTTTGGTATGTGCTAAACAATTGCGAAGAGGTGAAGCCATATATCGAGTAAGTAAATCACCATTGCAATGATAGAACTACAATTATTTCGTTCTAACTTTGAGATGGTACTGCTTTGCAGAGTGTTCAAGAATGAATTAAAAGCGAAAGGTGTGTCAGACGAGGATATTGATCGTTGAATTGCTACAGAATTTCGTCACTGGTTTAGATTGCATGTTAGTATTCATTTTTTTTGTTTGGTAGCTAGCTTATATTACCTTGTGAGGACCTTTAGATAAGACTATATTAAAAAAACTATGGCTCTTCTATACAGATTACAAACAATCCAGTGAGCGACGACAACCTATATGCATTATCAGCTGAACCAGACCGGCAAGCAAAAACTTATACAACATGTATTGTAGGTGGTGTCCGGTACCACACCAAGGCCCGAGAGGCAAATAGGAAGACACAGAATAGTGGAATCATGACTACAGAATCACATAAAGACATTAAAGAAATTGAGTTTTATGGTTCACTAAGAGACATTATTGAGCTGCGGTACAACTCGGGGCTTGACAGAGATCGAACTGTTGTTTTATTCCAGGTTGACTGGAATGATCTGGAAGGGACCAAGAAGGAACCGAAGATTAGAAATGATGGTTACTTCACAAGCGTCAATACTGGAGATTACTAGTACCAAGATGATCCCTACATTCTTGCTGAACAAGCAACGAAGGTCTTTTACTTGCTAGACACCCTACTACAACACCCATGGAGAGTGGTGCAAAAATTTGAGCACAGACATTTGTGGAGCTATAATGAAAATGAGGAGGACATAGCTCCCACTGGCATGGTACTTGCATATCAAGATGATGAAATTGACCAAACCTTGCATGATGTTATACTTGATGATGGTCTCGGTGATGGTTCGAAGGTTCCGGTGCCTATTACTGGTGAGGAGACTGTGGTTGCAGTCACTGAAGTTGATGCAATTCGCCAGCAGGAGCTGTCTGATGTGGATGGATTCAATTCTGAAGATGAGAACGACGACACTCTATGGCAATACGTCGATGAAGATGAAAATGCTGCCAACGAAAGTGACGACGACTAGGATATCAAATCAGTAAATGTTTAAGTAGATCCGAACTGAAATCATGTGGACCTTATGATTTATATGTAATTTATATGTAGTTGAAGTGCACTTTCCTGAATATTAAACTTGCTGTAGGTGCCTACTATCCGGTTCACTGTATTATGTAGCATCGGAACTTCCTGTTGCGTCTTTACAAAATATACGATCGCGCATGGGGATGCCGATTATCTGGTACGTTGTATTATAAAACAACGAAACGTCCTCTTGGGCTACGTGAATGTGTTAATCTCCAATGTGGGCATGATCGAGGAGTATGCAACGTGACGTGCCCATGATCATGTAGTACTAGGCGAACGAATCGACGAAGGAAGGGATGTGTTGATCTCCAATGTGGGCATGATCGAGGAGTATGCAACGTGACGTGCTCATGATCATGTAGTACTAGGCGAATGAATCAACGAAGGAAGGGATGTGTTGATCTCTAATGTGGGCATGATCGAGGAGTATGCAACGTGATGTGCTCATGATCATGTAGTACTAGGCGAATGAATCGACGAAGGAAGGGATGTGTTGATCTCCAATGTGGGCATGTTTGAGGAGTATGCAACGTGGCGTGCTCATGATCATGTAATACTAGGCAAACGAATCGACGAAGGAAGGGATGTGTTGATCTCCAATGTGGGCATGATCGAGGAGTATGCAATGTGACGTGCTCATGATCATGTAGTACTAGGCGAACGAATCGACGAAGGAAGGGATGTGTTGATCTCCAATGTGGGCATGATGGAGGAGTATGCAATGTGACGTGCTCATGATCATGTAGTACTAGGCGAACGAATCGATGAACGAAGGGCTGTGTTGATCTCCAATGTGGGCATGATCGAGTAGTATGCAACGTGACGTGCTTATGATCATGTAGTACTAGGCGAACGAATCGATGAAGGAAGGGATGTGTTGATCTCCAATGTGGGCATGATCGAGTAGTATGCAATGTGACGTGCTCATGATCATGTACTACTAGGCGAATCGAATCGACGAAGGAAGGGATGTGTTGATCTCCAATGTGGCCATGATCGAGTAGTATGCAACGTGACGTGCTAATGATCATGTAGTACTAGGCGAATCGAATCGACGAAGGAAGAGATGTGTTGATCTCCAATGTGGGCATGATCAACTAAGTATGCGAATGGATTGTCCGGTTCTTTGTACTATGTACGACAGGACCATCCTGTTATGACTTTCATACTCATCGACATACGTCCGGAGGATGGCCCGGTCTGGTATACATCGGAACAGAGGAACTTCCTTGTAAACTACAGGTACGAAAGGCGCTTCCCATTTCCTGGTCACAGGGTGCCAACAGCGCACTACACACACCTTTATGGCTTTATCCAACGGCGTGTCACTCGTGCTGACCCGCCATCCCCCCATTTACTGTCTCCTCACCTGAGGCGCAACCCCTTGGTAGGGTTCCGCCGCTGCCACCGCCGCCTGCAGCAGCCTCCAGTGGATACCTCAATCCGTCGCCGAAATCAGAGGTATGCGTCTGCCTTCAGGCTCCAGCGGATACCGCAATCCGCCGCCGAATTCTTGGAATGGCACTAATTCAAGAAATTCATTGCAGATGGGACGAGATGGTGGCAAGAGAGATGGAAAGGTGCTTGATCCTCCTTCGGTGAAGCGACAACGAAAGTCGCAACTGACTTCAGAAGGCATGTCTGGTCCTCAGATGAGGCTAAGGTGTAGGCCTGCGGCACGGGATTCTTTCTCTGCCCCTACACGCCGCACACGGGGTGGGTCAACCTCGGTGCCTTCCTGCAGCACACGGGGTGGGTCAAGCTCGGCGCCTTCCTGCCGCACACGGGGTGGGTCAACCGCGGCGCCTTCCTGCTGCACACGGGGTGGGTCAACCGCGGGCCGTCGCCCACCCCGCCCTTCAGATTTTATGATGCCAGATCCCAGGAAAGAGAAACAGGTACAACTTCACCCTCCACCGGAAGAGCCGCTTAAGATGATGGACCTGCGCAACCACACCTACCAAATGATTAAAGGTCTTAGATGGGTGCCTGAGAAGCATTGGTGGGACAAAACCAAGGACAAACGGGTCGAACCAAGATTTAGGAATGTCCTTCAGCAAACTTTCTATTACAACTACAAATACCTGCCCATGAAACTGTACCAGCATAGGGTTATAAATTGGTATCATATGACGTTGGCCGCGGGAGGGGATGTTAAGGCATACTTCGATGATCATCCCAGATTGGCTGATTTGGTCTCAATGCATCATAAGTATGTTGAGGATTGGGTGAGAGTTTTTTATGCTACTGTGTACATTGCCGATACTAGGGCGTACATCATGTTCATGTTTCAGGGATGCCAGGTTACTCTTTTCCGACACCATATTGCTGACAAACTTGGATTGAGGGATTATGAAATAGGAAAGTATGACCATAAGACATCCCTACATAATATTGTCTACGGGGATCGTGAACCACCTCGGCGTAGTTTGCTCGGTGGGTCGTTCCCGTCCGACAAGGAGATGGCCAGACTTTTTGTTGAGTCGTTCACAGGTAGGCGAGCATATCGCACGCCTGACATGCTTACCCCTGAGGCAAATGTGGTTCACCGGGCACTACAGAAGACATTGTTACCACGGATTGGCAATGCAGAGTCGATCACTAGTCTTCAGCAGTGGCTTCTCCTTCACATCATGACTGGCCAGCCCTTCGACATCGTGGACTTCATTTTAGCCAAGATTAAAGATGCTATCTTTGATGGGTTGACCGTGGCTCGAAATATGTTGTATGCTCACTGGATCTCCTTCATGCTGATTAGTCTTACCAGAGTAGATGAAGATGGGGGAAAGGGTGCGAACCGAACCCAAAGATTGGCGTCCCAAGTACATGATGTCCGAGACACATTTCAAGGAATACAGGCATGCGAGACCAGGAGACAGACGTCGTGGCTTAAGGGCTACAATTGAGCCATCTCCTGATGACATTTGTTCCTCAGACAGTGAAGGCAATGAGGCGTCTACAGTGAGACATCTCCGAGTACATGATGGTGCATCACTACCCACTGAAAAAACAGAAACAGTTCCAGTCACTCCAACAACAACTAGTGAGCCAATGGACTCTTCCTTCTTTGTGAAACTGATCCTTGAAAATCAGCACGACCAGAGAAAGTTTCAGTCAATGATGGAGATGAGGATGGCACAGCAGGAGGAGTTAAATCGCGCACACTCGGAGCAGATAGCACAAATGGTAACACAGCACCAGCGCCCTATGGAGAATTTTGTGAATGCTTCACTCAGTCACCTTCACCAAATTAACGGCTTGCCGCCACCGCCCGCTCTACTCGCACCTATTGGTCAGACTCCCTTGCAACTCATGCCTCCTGCTAACTTGGGTAAATCATCTGAAGTCTATGAGTTGCCTCACAGTTCAGCAATTGGTTCACAATGGATGACAGAAAAGGATTCCAAAGAAGAAAAGGAAGCATATGCAACAATACTCAAGGTTCTATCTGATATTGCAGCAGAGGAAACGAATAAGGAAGATCCTTTGGCGGCAACAGCAAATGGTCCGGAAGATCCTGCTCCAGCTACCTCGGAAGGCTCTCATGCAGCTGATCCTGCTCTAGCTCCTGCTACGTCGGAAGGCTTTCCTGCTCCTGCTCCTGCTCCTGCTACCTCAAAAGCCTCTCTTGCTCCTGCTCCTGCTCCTGCTACCTCAGAAGGCTCTCCTGCTCCTGCTCCTGCTACCTCAGAAGGCTCTCCTGCTCCTGCTCCTGCTACCTCAGAAGGCTCTCCTGCTCCAGCTCATGCTCCTGCTACCGAAGAAGGCTCTCCTGCTCCTGCTCCTGCTCCTGCTCCTGCTCCAGCTCTGGTTCCTGATGACCCTCTTCACAATCCTGTTACATCGGCTCCATCGAACACCGACGAAAAAGAGGTAGAATGTTAAACATTCTTTTTATTGTCATTGATTCCATTTGATTGTTGTATTCGAGTTGAACAATACATTTTTCTTCACGTGTGCGAACCAGCTATAAATAATCGTTTTGCTTGGGCTTTGTGCTCAGGTCTTCACAATTGCTGACCAAGATGAAATTGTACCAGAGTCAGAAGACTCCCAATACTCTTGTACCGGGTTGCAGAATGAGATACAGGTACCACCACTTCGTTTCCAGAATAGAACATCATACTTGTGTCGTGACGTTGAAGACTGCGACTTCCATACGATTGAATCCTCCGATTGGATTAATGGCTTGGATCAATGCGAGATTCCTACAACCAAAACGGAGAGTTCTACGGCCTCGACATCATGCAATGCATGAGTCGTGCTATGCATAAAACGAACCCAACACTCCCTACGCATGCTTTTGTTTGTAATTTTCAATGTAATCCTTGAATCATGTCACAATACCGATGTTTGATGAGAGGAAGGGATGTGTTGATCTCCAATGTGGGCATGATGGAGGAGTTTGCAACGTGACGTGCTCATAATCTTGTAGTACTAGGCAAACGAATCGATGAAGGAAGGGATGTGTTGATCTCCAATGTGGGGAGGACTATGTAACGTGACGTGCTCATGATCATGTAGTACTAGGCGAACGAATCAACGAAGGAAGGGCTGTGTTGATCTCCAATGTGGCCATGATCGAGTAGTATGCAACGTGACGTGCTCATGATCATGTAGTACTAGGCGAACGAATCGACGAAGGAAGGGATGTGTTGATCTCCAATGTGGGCATGATCGAGGAGTATGCAACGTGACGTGCTCATGATCATGTAGTACTAGGCGAACGAATCGACGAAGGAAGGGATGTGTTGATCACCAATGTGGGCATGATCGAGTAGTATGCAACATGATGTGCTCATGATCATGTAGTACTAGGCGAATCGTATCGACGAAGGAAGGGATGTGTTGATCTCCAATGCGGGCATGATCGAGGAGTTTACAACGTGACGTGCTCATAATCTTGTAGTACTAAGAATTGAATCGACGAAGGAAGGGATGTGTTGATCTCCAATATGGGCATGATCGAGGAGTTTGCAACGTGACGTGCTCATAATCTTGTAGTACTAAGTCAATCGAATCGACGAAGGAAGGGTTGTGTTGATCTCCAATGTGGGCATGATCGAGGAGTATGCAACGTGACGTGCTCATAATCTTGTAGTACTAAGCCAATCGAATCGACGAAGGAAGGGTTGTGTTGATCTCCAATGTGGGCATGATCGAGGAGTATGCAACGTGACGTGCTCATGAATGTAGTACTAGGCGAATCGAATCGACGAAGGAATGGATGTGTTGATCAATATAAGGGCAGCAGTACATAGACGAAATGAGTAATTCCTAGTCAAGGAATATCCTATCTAGTAGTATCTTGATTAGAGGAACATCCTTTGCCTTAGTATATAGCGCTGACCAGCCCTCAGAACATACCCGCGTGTGATTCAAATATTCGGAATTTCGGACGCCCGGGCAAAGCAGATGTTAAATGTCCTTTTTGCTTCCCCCTTCCCAATGCACCCCGTTTCAGTCACCACCATAATGAAAGGGTATATTGGTAATCTGACAAGGCCCTCCACCGAATTGGATAAATTACCCCTGCCCCCGTCCCTCCCCTCCCTTCTACTCCTTTCCTCGCCATCTCAAATCTTTCCGCCCCCATTTCACCTTCCCTCCTCGCTGGCAGCCCAAATCTTCACCTCCTCTCCTCCATCGTCTCAAATCTATCGCTCATAGCTTCAGCCACTTTCCCATCTGCCTCTGTAGTAGCAGCGGCGATGACACAATGGCACCAGGAGGGAAGGTCGTACGAAGGAAATATCCAGAACAAGGTACAATATTTTCCTCCTCGGTTCAGCTTCCCCGGTGGATTTGTACTTGCGTGTTTTCCCATGTGGCAGATCCCATGTGTGCTCTAGTTTTTTTTTATCAGGTAGATCCCATGTCGACACTAGTTCTTTTTAGGATCTTGTTTTGACTAGGAACATCCTTTCAGGATCTTGTTCGGCTAGGAACATCCTACTAGTTCTTATAGAAGTTTTTAGATCTGACAGATCTCATGTCTACACTACTTCTTCTCAGGATCTTGTTTTGACAAGGAACATCTTTTTCAGGATCTTGTTTCGGCCAGGAACATCCTACTGGTTCTTATAGAAGTGTTTAGATCTAGTTTTATTTACAGTGGTAGGCCAACCTTACAGAAGTTTCTCTGCTTTCCTAACAGAAGTAGACGAGCGCGGCGATTACGAGCGGTAGAGGGACATGAATGTTTTGAAGAATTACAATTTCTTCTCTAGTCTTGGCATCGAGAAAATGAAAGCACTTTTAGCAGCTGACCGACCAAGCAGAAAGGGTACCAATGATACAACAATACATGATTCGGATCCGGAGTACAACCCTTCTGATGAACATGAATCTGACCCAAAGACATGTCAATAAGAGGTAGTCTTATCATGAACTCATTTCATATACTAGTTATGCAGGATTGCTTCTGATCTTCTCTTTCTTTGTTGAATTTTGTGTAATCAGGTCACTCATAGCCTACCTGTCAGTGGAGGAAGAGGGACCAAGAGAATTCGGGCACCGGATGACCCTACTAGAATGCCTCCTAGACTGACTAGGACCAAGGCAAGGGAATTGGCTTTAGCTAATGGGAGTGGGACAAATCTTGATCCACAAGAATTGCCCACTGAAGGCCAAGCAACAGCAACCCACGATGAGAACATCATTGACATGATGACTGCAGAAGGCAAGTCATTTGATCTCATATTCGAATGTCCTAATTACCAACTGAATAATTATTAACTTGTATGGCTGTAACAAACTTGTTAGGTGATGCACGCCCTTCCAGAGCACAATGGGAGCCGCGGGATTCAAGAAGACTGTGCAGAGATCTAGACCGAATTAGCCGAGGCTTAAATGGCAAGATCCCTGTACACATTCAAGAAGGGCTCAAACGCCCAGAGGCACCAATGCAAGCTGCAAAGTTTGCATCAGAAGGTGGGATCATAGTGCGTGGGCACATACTGATCCTTCCTAGCTAGAAGGACTACAAACCAAAGAAGAACCAACAAGATGGTGAAAAGACTGAAGACCATCTCAAGAACTACATGGGCAAACTAGCGGTGTGCATATGTCCACTCATCTACTACCATAGTTCTTTGCATCCATTCTTGTCATCCATTTTTATGATAATTGTCTTGTGCTAGGGGCAATTCGACATTGACACCACCAGTGAGACTGTAAGGGTGGCATGCACTGACATGCTGAAGTCGATACAGAGACAGGCAAGGTATCGCCTGAAGCAAAAGTACTTCAATGATGGTCCAGCAAATGCAGTCCTAACTAAATCTCCTGTGCCCAATCTGACCGACGCCCAATGGAAGGCACTGGTTAACATGTGGTCTTCCCCTGAGCACAGGGTATGATAGAACTTCAACTTGCCACTACCACATTTTCATGTACTTATATATTGTTCTTAATCTTCTTTCTTACACGATTTCTTATTATTGTAAAGGCGAGGTGTAGTACAAACACCGGTAATCGAGGAAAGGTCAAGGACCATCAGCGCACGGGATCTCGAAGCTACATTGTACAAGCTAATCTTGTAGTAAGCAGATGAACAAGTCATGTTTTTGCTCTGTAGTTCATTTCATGAACCATTTTACAATGCTAGCACTTTGATAATTATGCCTGTTTTCGAAACATATTTAGAGGTAGAAGTATATTGCTGAAGGAGAAGGGCTAAGTCCACTTGATTATTTCAAGTCCTTCCACTGCAGCAAGAATGGCTTCACCGCTCCAGTACAGGCAGCCATTGTAAGTACTTGTCTGCTTTTGCATTTTTCTATGCAACAATACTAGAAACATGTGTGACTATTTTATTTTAAACCTTTCATTTTATTTCCTTTTTAGGCTCGCATGGAACAAATTGTCGCTGAACCTCAAGGCGACCAACCAAGAAGGACTGCTGCTGAAGCAGTGGCGGAAGTTGTCCAATCTAGGACTTTTCGGGAGGTTGCTGGCATTCGCCCGCCCTCCATGAAAAAGACTAGGGTTACTACTGCACTTCAGGTTCTGGAAATACCAGCTGGACTTAACAATGACAAGTAAGGGGGGGGCACAACTGCGGCAGAAGATTGTTGAATAGGAGGCCGAGATGAGCGAACTGAGATTGAAGGCTCAAGAACAGGAGACAACATTGAAGTCTCAAACAGAAGCGCTTGAAGCTTTGAAGAAGAGCACAACTGACATGCATAATCTGATCCAAGGCTTGATAAATTTCAGCCAGGTTTATCCTCCTCTCAACTGAAGTGTGGTCCTGGTGAACTTGTGTTGCTGATGACTTGTTGTATGTTCATTCGATTCGATGCTAACTTGATGTATATTGCACAATTGTACTGGTTGAACTATTCCCTGAATGTGGTGTGAATTATATGGAAGTGGGAAATGTTTTGTTTTGTTGTCTGATTATGTGCTGACGATCAGCAGCAGCCAGAACAGTATACAGTGCCCTGCGAAGTGCAATATGGGCTCATCTAAAAAAAGCAATATGGGCCGAGGCCTAGGAAAGGCCCTATGAATAATGCCCAAAATCAAATGTCCAAGCATAATGCAATATGGGCCAAGTTCGTTAGATTGCTAGGGCCCAAAATAAAATAGCCCAATATACTGTGCAACAAACATTTCGGGAATGGCCAAAAAAAATAACACAAAAACCTGAAACGGGCTAAAATTGGCCCAACAATATTAAGCGCACAAAGGCTCTTACATGGACCGGGCCTAAATTTGTGACGAACCGAAATCGTCATAACCCCCTGCCACGTCAGAGTCACGATGGATCTCGGTCCGACGTGGCATGTACTTTATGATGCCTTTGTGGTATGAATTTATACGCGTCATTAAACTCATGACGCCGGGAAATAAGGTCTCGTCATTAATCACGGTTTGTGACGCTCGATTAATGACGGAGCATTTTCGTAACAACCGGCGTCATTAATCGCGGTTTATGACGAGAAACGACCTTTTTTGCGTCACTAGTCGGCGTTTTTCTTGTATTGCACTTCACGAATTTTTATTTATTGTCTAGAACAGAAAGTGTATCCGAACACTACTTTGTTGCATAGTGCACAAAATTTCCTTTCCAACATGTTCTTATCTGCCCAAATCGGACTCCAAACGAGAGAGTTATGCCCACTTTACTTCGGAGATGCAATCTGTCATGAAATTGCATAATGCACAACGCTCAATGTTTTCTCCATAACTCCTTGCACATGTCTTCAAATTCGTAGGTTCTTGATGCGTTGGAATGGAAACTTGATGGAACTTCTGAATATCTCATTTTCTTCATTTGTACACCCCTAAACAAGCTCACAAACTGATGAAGACAGCAGCATCCATTGTGAGATTTGAAGAGGTTGATTATTTATCTTGCAACTCTTTGGGCATGACTTCTCTTCACATTATTCTAGCGATTGTGTTCCTGCATGGTTATTGAAAATTGGGCCTTCTCCTGACATGTGCTTTTTTAAGGTCATTAGCTTGACTAAGCGCAAAGTATGATCGAGATTTACAAAATTTAATTTAAACATACGCATCCATAATTAACACCACATGTAAATTGTAGCAACAAGTAAAGGTGCAATTAAAAGAAGCATACGTTTCATGCAAAGAACTTAGCTCATCATTAGGCAAAGGTTCTTTAGGCATAGAATCAATTGGTTCAAACATAAATGTTGCCTCTTTACCATTCTTAAGGTATTCTAACCTATCAACATGATCATCATTGGCGCAAGGCATAGAATTTAAACTATCATTCATACTATTGGTTGAACATGAGCATTTGAATATATCATCAATAATACTAATAATATCTTGAGATTTCAGCATGTACCTTAGCCTTGGAGCTTTTCCAACAAGAGTGATTCTTGGTTCATCTAGCGGCATTGAAAGCAAGTCAATCTCAACAAGTGGAGTTGTCTCTTTGTTGCCTTTTTGCATCTCCTCCATCTCATCATGTGGAACATGTATTCCATCAGCTACATTTGCTACCTCTCCTTTGAAGTCTTCGTTATCTCCCAAATCTTCATCTTCAAAGTCTTGTACTTTGCTTTCTTTATCTCCCGTGTACCACATATCGTCAAGATTGCTCATTGTCGATTCACTCTTTTCTGCATCATTGAGTACTTCCATGTCTTGATTTGCTAGTGTGTAAGCTTCAATAGCACACAAGCTATAACCATGTGGAGACGGGCCCTCTTGGAGTGTTTGCTTTATGTTATCTTCCTCCCACATATCTTCTAGCTTGAGTCCTATTTTATTCCATCCATCCTTCGAGTCACTAGGTCTTCTCTTTATTTTCCTCATCTCCTTAGCAATAAATTCTTGCCCGTGATTGAACAGTGATGACAAATCAATTTCATCAACTGCATCGAAGTCTTCTTCTTCAATTTGTGCGCATGATTTTGTGGAGAGGGAACTTTTTGGCTCTTCATGGCTGCACTCTCTTCTTCCTTCATCATAAATCCTCGAGATGTCAAATTGATCAACCCATCCTTCATCATCTTCTTTGTCTTCTTCAAATATCTTTTGGATCGATTCTCCTCTCATCTCTTGATCAAATATGTCTTCAATTCTTTTGATGATGCGTCGGTGTTCCTTCTTCCTTTGCTGGTTGATTAGGGGGCAAAATCGATTTGAATCCAATCGGATTGATTGAATTCCGCCAATGGTCTAACATCCCCATCCTTCGGCCTACATTCATATTAGTTTCAACATTTTTAATATCCAGAATGACTTCTCTTACCTTAGGAAGTGGTTCTTCAATTTCTTGTATGGTTGGTCATCTTTCTTGACCTCCGTTTTGTCTTTTTCAAAAATTTTAGCAAGCATCCCGGGCTTGCTTTTGTCATTTTGGTCCTCCCGACAGTGTCTCTGCCAATCTCGTTGCACTCTTTTTCTATTGCTTATCCATTGTAAGATTTGTGCGACTTCACTAACTGTTTTATCCATTAAATCACCACTGCACCCACACTTACAAAAGTAGCAGAGTTAGGGGTTAGTGAAAAATAAAAAGTATGCAACATCAAGTCACCGGAAAATCCCAAGTTCGGGCCTTGCTCGAGTAGTTCATTAAATCGTTCCCATGCTTCATCAATTCCTTCATCCTCTCCTTGCTTGAAAGTGAGAACTTGCCTCCTTAAGTATTGGACCTTACTTATGGGAAAGAACTTTGAAAGAAACTTCTTCACTAGCTCATGCCAATTTCCTTTTGCTTTGACAGACGCAAATATGTACAATCTTCGTGCTTCATCTTCGAGAGAGAATAGAAAAAGATTCCACTTGAACCAAACGGCCGGAACTCCTTCTTGTTGTACCTTGTTGCATATCATCGTAAATCGCTCAATGTTTCTATATGAGTTGTCATCCTCCAATCCTCTAAATGGGTTTGTCGCCACTAACTTGATGATTCCTGACTTCAATTCGTAGTGGGTTGTAGAAAGCGTCAAACCTGATTTTTGCATTTCAATGTCCTCTGCTTACGTCATTGCTAGCTCCCTTAGCGACATCTCTTCGTCTTCCAATGGTGAGGTGAACAAATCCATCTAGGCCCTGAAAATAAAGCAAAAAACACAAAAAGGATTTTTTTTCTAGAAATCGAGGGTTAGATGTTAGTAATCAACAAAATTAATACAAGATTAAACGTAGCAAACTGGCTTGCTCCCCGGCAATGACGCCAGAAAAAGAGCTTGTTGACGGTTAAATAATGTGTCTAGTTTCGATCCGCAAGCGTACGGATCACTTATAGCCTTTTTCACCTAGGGGTGATCCCCAAGGTTCTTGTCAACCTTCGGGGCAAGAGGATTACTAGCGTTTAACCAAGTACTAATCTAGTTGATTGGAAAACCTTTGAAAAAGAGATTAATCTAAAATAAAGGCAATCTAATATATGATAATCTAAGATTGAATCTAAGTAACAAGGGTTGATACAAGAGAGTGATTAAGATAGATAAGCGTTCTCTCCCTATGATCTAGGATCACAAAGGTATTAATCTACTACAAGAAAGAGGTGTTACCCTCGCTAGCATCATGGTGGTTATGCGGTCGCTAGGACTTTCCCCTACATCATACTGTCACTAAGCAAGCTAATAAAGCACTTTCGCTAACACATCTATATCTAAGTGTCATAGGGTTTAGCTAATCACCATGATTACCACAAACCCTACTATGACCACATGTTGCGCAAACATATGTAAACAAAGCATTTGCAAAGACATAGACCATGAAGCATCGATAGGCATAGGATTCAAGTAGCGATTACATATCAAAGATCCATGTAATCACAGGGATGAACGGAGACATTACCCCATCATCTTACAAAGATTGAAGCGCATAGGGGTGGTGGAGCCTCTGAAGAACGTCGTCGATGAAGATGGCGGCGATGAAGCTTGGAAACACCCCTTTAATGATACAAGATTAAGTGTCTAATGAACTTTTAAGTGGGTTTTGGTATGCGCTATTAATGCACCACTAATCTCCCAATTACGAAAACGAGGAAGCTCTGAACAAGCGCTGTGTGGCCCTTGTGCTGCGACGACTATTTATTCTTTCGCGGCTAGCTCAGCAAATGCAAGAGATTTGTATTTGTGCCATTCGCAGAAGTGGGTTTTGCTCTTATGTCATTCCGTAATTAGGCTTCGCTAAAATGCCATTGTCAAATGTGAACATACCGCTGCAATGCCTTGTCTGACCAAAATACCCTCACCCTTCTTCAACCTCTAGCCACACGCCGCGCCTCCTCCCCTGCTCTTCTTCCTCCCCGCGCCGCACCACCCTGTCACCTCTCTCTCCCTAGCCGGCGGCCGCGAGGCACAGTGGCAGCTCTCCTCCCTCTCCATCTTGCTGCCGTGCCACCCCAGCTGCTCCATCGTAGTCGTGTGCAGCCAGAGCTCCGCCACAGCCAGGCGCGGCCAGAGCTGCGCCGCCGAGCACGGCCCTCCTCCCTCTCCATCATGTTGTCGTGCCACCCCCAACCGCTCCGCCGCAGTCGTGTGCAGCCAGAGCTGCGCCACCGGTAGTGCACGGGCGAGCTCCGCCGCCGGGCGCGACCCAACCTCCGCCACAGCCGAGCGCGCCCCGAGCTCCACCTTCGGCATGCACGAGCTCCGTCACCGGCGTGCGGGTGCGAGCTGCTCCGCCGCCGACCTGCACGGGCGAGATGCGCCGCCGACCGCCGTTGGGGGTGGCACGCGGCGTGCCGGAGAGAGGAAGGGGAAGAGGCTGAGGGCAGGATGGTCACAAACGACATTGTAGCAGTTCGTCCTCATTTGAGAATCGAAATTTAGCCAAGCCTAATTTCGAAATTGGCAAAAGAGGATAACCAACTTTTCACAATGGCACGAATACATATATCTCCAGCAAACGCAGCTCGAAAGCACTCTCCGTGTGCGCGACACCGGAGCCTACCCGGTGGTGAGGTGAGCGACCGGTTCCATTATTGGCACGAGGACGAGAACGTTCGGGGGACCTGAAAGCCGCCTCGCCACCAACCGCATGCTTTCCTCGTTCTGGCCGTCACGGTTTCCCTTCCTCTCCCTTCCTCCAAGGGCGCTCAGCCAAGCAAGTATGCGTGACGGCCATTATTAGACGGCACATTTTCTTTCAGCTTGATGAGGCTGAAGAAAGAGACAGCTCGGGAAAAGAAGAAATGGACTTTTGAGAATGAACTATTTTTGCACAGGACTGTACATCTGTACTATGCTTGTAATGTTGCTGCAGCGACATCTGCCGGAATTTTTCCAGTGGATTCGGCGAAATTTGGCACATTTCGACCAAACTCACCAAAGCGTAGTACTAATGATGTCCCCAAGCCAAACCAAAAGAAGGCCAACCTCCCAGCGTTTACCGGTGAGCCTGACGCGTGGGCCCGCACCGACGGCTGGGCTAACCGCTTGCCGAACCGAACCGGAACAGAAGTACAGAACCCCCTGCCGAGCGGCCACACCACGAAGCCCATAAAAAACATGACCACCAGGCGTCTCTCCGCCGCCGCTGCTGCCGCTAACCGCAACGAACAAACCGAAAACCCCCGGATCGCCCGCGCCGGCACAGCGACTCGGCGGCCATGGACCACTACGAGCGGCTCGGCAAGATCGCCGAGGGCGCGTCGGGGACCGTCTACAGGGCCCGCGACCGCCGCACCGGCGAGACCGTCGCCATCAAGCGCCTCCGCGCGGGGGGCGGCAACGGCGACGGGGACGCCTTCGTCGAGACCTTCCTCCGCGAGGCGCTCTGCCTCGAGGCCTGCCGCGGCCACCCGTGCCTCGTCGAGCTCCGCGCCGCGCACCGCGACGGTCATGGCGATGGCGGCGGCGCGTTCCTCGTCATGGAGTACGCCGGGCGGTGCCTGTCAGAGGTCGTGCGGGAGCGGGAGGGAGGCGGCGGGAGGAGGCCGTTCCCAGAATCTGAGGTGCGCCGAGTGATGCGGCGGCTCCTGGAGGGCGCGGCGGCGATGCACGCCCGTGGCGTGCTCCACCGGGACCTCAAGCCCGACAACGTGCTCCTTGACGGCCGCGGCGGCGTCAAGATCTGCGACTTCGGCCTGTCCCGCGCTGCCGACGCCGCTGCCTCCGACGCCGGCTGCGGCGCGCCGCTCACGCCCGGCGTGGCCACGCTGTGGTACCGCGCGCCGGAGCTGATCCTGGGCTCGCGGGACTACGACGCATGCGTCGACACGTGGGCGCTCGGTTGCATCATGGCCGAGCTCCTCGCCGGCGCGCCGCTCTTCCCCGGGAGGTCGGAGATGGACCAGCTCAACAGGGTGTTCGACACGCTGGGGATGCAGGACATGGCGTCGTGGCCGGGCTTCGCGCGGCTGCCGCGCGCCGGCTCGGGGCTCTGCCACCACGCCCGGCCGCCCAGCCGGCTCCGGGAGATGTTCCCGGCGCTGTCGGCCGCCGGCTTCGACGTCCTGAGCGGGCTCCTGGCGTGCCGGCCGGACAGGCGTCTCGCCGCGGCGGACGCGCTCCGGTGCCCGTGGTTCGCGGACGCCCCCGCGGCGGCGCCAGAGGCCATGCCAGCTGATCAACAGCTGCACGTCAGCTCCTGCGCCGCCGCCATGGCTGCCACCGTACCTGGTGTCGGCGAGGCAATCATAGCATAATAGAACACGAGTGCAGCACAATAGAAATTGATTCTTTGATTGCTTGTAGATTGAAAAAAATAATTCTTTCCTTTTTGAAAGTATACTTTAGGTTAGACAGCGGCCGGTTGAGTTTGTTTGTTTGATAGAGATGCTGTAACCACGCTATTGGCTGACTTAAAGAAATGGGTTAAACGTGGACGAATTACGTTAGTAAAATTTAATCAAATAATGAATCGTTGGAATGTCGTCGTCTTTCGAGGTTGGTGAAATGACTTCTAGAAATGCTATAGAACATATGCAAACCGGTTGGTGAATAATTGTGCTTTGAAGCAACAACTGCGTGCTTGTTGCCTTCTTGGGGAAACAAAGCAGCAGCAGCTAGCGACAGTCGACGTGGATGTACAGAGCATCTTGTTCAGTAAACAAGAAGGTTGCCAGTTTCGATTCGGAGAAGGTAGAAAATACATGTATTTGGTGGCCCGTTCTTTGATCATTGCCTTCAATAATGTGCCAAAACAAAAAAAAGGTCTTGGTTTGATCATACCTTCTTTTCAGCCCGGTGCCTTGGATAACATATGTGTGGCAAACGGAACCCAGACAGTCAGCAGCAGCGCCAGAGTGCAAGCAAGGTGTTCCTGTTTCAAGATCCTTCCGCAAATTAGCCTACGAAACTATCTTATTCCTTGAATGGATCCTTCCGCAAATTAGCCTACGAAACTATCTTATTCCTTGAATGCGATTCTTGATGGACCACGTGTGATTACAGCTGAGTCGACAAATGTAATGATAACAGAATGTAAAATAATGGAAAACATTCAACCAAATTTGGGCACCGCCCTACCATTCAGAAAACAATGAACCCCAAAACACAGCTAATGACACCAGACACCATCTATCATCCAAGAAGTAGTCGCCTTGTTACAAACCAAGTTAACCAATGCAAGAATTGCTACAAAAATTTACTGTATGCTAAACTAGAAATCTAGCAGCGGCAACCATGCAGACCTGACTAGGATGTGACTGCTGACTAGGATGTGACGTGCACGTGGCTGCTGACTAGGATATGCCACATGGATAATGATGAGGAAGCTGACGTGGCATGGTGAGGTGGATTTTGATTTAAATCTGCATTTTCAGTTTTTTCAGCTCATTTCACATACAGCCCATTAAATCAATTTATTTTCATTTCAACCCAAATCAAATAAAAAAGCAACCCATGTAATCAAAGTGATACATGAATTCAGCGCACCACATTCAAACCTTTTTATCAAAAAATGATCAATTCGGTCCAAAAGACAGACAAAATTTATCAACCGATTTACCAAAATAGCTTCAAATCAGATACAATTGCTTATTTACATTCATGATAATAGGAACAACAAACTATCAAATTACATTCATATTTCATCTCGGGTTCCACGAACAATACCTGTGAGCACTTTTGGTTCCAAAAGCTGAAAGAATTCAAAACAAGAAGGATGCATTAGAATGGCAAAAACACTAGATTCTAAATACAGAAAGTAAGATCCAGATCAAAACTAGTTCAAACTAAGGAGTCTGCATGATAATAATCATAATATAAATGTAATAAAGGTGGAACAGTACCATATAAATAACCAGAATATGATCCCAATCATAAAAAAAATTGCCAAATACAGGCACAAGCTACTACTCAAGGTCCTAGTAAAATTAAACAACGAGTCTTGCAAAAGATAGGTGCTTAGTTACTACAACTTATCAATACCATATAAATAACCAGAATATGATCACAATTATAACAGAAAAAATTGCCAAATACAGGCACAAGCTGCTACTCAAGGTCCTAGTAAAATTAAACGACTAGTCTTGCAAAAGATAGGTGCTTAGTTACTACAACTTACATATCATAGATGGTGACTAATAAAGCAAGCTACACAACCATCTCAATATAATTTAAAAGCACTTATATCTTACCATGCAGACAAGACTATGTGGAATTATTAATCTAGAATACATATATTGTCAAGATTATTTTTACTATTGTGATGAAATAAACAGATAGCTCATAATCAAGTTCCTGGGATCCAACAAGCTTGTAGCAGCCTAGCAGGGGAATTATAAAGCTTTTGCAACAGTGATCCTCACCACATGCAGCTTCTCATCAAATCACTCAATCTCTGGACAAACTTGGTGGCCTTAGACTTGCATAGCTTACCAGCATAACTAAGCCGACTTTGAAGAAAAATAATTGTTGTTGCAGGATTGAACTATTGCTCCCCTAAAATCGCTGCTTCAGCCAAAGTGCAAAGATCAACTAGAATAAACAAAGTGGTGCAACTGGTCAGAAATGAAACAACATTGTATATCCTTCTTTGAGCACTAAAGACAACACGCAATAGCTAGACTAATGAGAGCACACATAATACAATGCTATGGAAAGGAATGGAAGACCTTATTCAGATACAATTACAGTAATCATGTACTAAAGATCTCTTTACTAATTGAGATCAGTCTAGGGACAATTCAAACTAACCGAAGCTCTAGGCAAAGATTAAATTAACACTTGGCATTGAGATTAATGTACAAGATTAAATTAACACTTGCATGCATAGTGTCACATGAATATAACTGAAACAGTCCACACTGATGTGCTACATAAGCAATAGATTCTGAGTAGCTATGCACTTGTACTTGTATTAATAATCATAATTGAGAACAGAAATGGTGAGCAAGTAAACACGAACATTCATTTAGCACACTGAATCATTTGGCAGATTAACAAAAGGAAAATCCAGTAAGAGTCAATCAAGCAAAGCTCACATCTACAAAGGACCAACCAAATCAAACTTTGCTTAACATGGAAATGAACAAGGACAGAGGAACAAAACTACGCTCATTGACAACGTAGGCAGAAGGACATGCTAAATATAGAACAGTGCATTGCGTATTTGCATTATCTCTAGTTCTCTAATCTAGATCTGTACAAAAGAAGAATGCAAGTGAATATCAGACTACTTGTGGGCTGCTCCAGCATAGATGCCTTGGTGGAGCGTGAGTACTTGCACCATATATGGCCATGAGCTCAATATCCAAGCTAAGTACTTTGCATTGCTACCTTCTTGCAATCAGTTAAACTAAAAAGACACCATACCCTAGATAATCAGACCCTATGTTGTTGAAACAATATAACCCATGTATCGATTAAGATCTAACACAATGCAACAAATCATCAGCATATTCATATTTACATCCAACACAGCCAGATCTGCTAACAACATCGAACAACAAATGGATGTACACTACAGACGATCGAGAAACATAACAAGCAAATAAACATAGAGTGACGAAACAAGGAAGAAGGAGGGGAGACGATGGATCATAACCTAGTAACGCCGGCAGGGCAAAGTGGGCAGGCAGAGATCCGGTGGTGGCGACGGGACCCACAGTGGCAGTGCGCGAGATCTGCAGCAACAGCGCGCGCCGAGCCTGTAAGTGCAATCAAGCCCTAAGTGGGTTTTGGTGATGTTGACCACAAAATTAAAGAGCTAATGAGCTTTTGAGTATGTATTGCAGCATGAAAGATATCTATAGGTGTTCATAAAAGAAAGGAGACCCCTCATTCAAAGGAAAAAGGCCACTCTTACTGAAGACGGGGTTTAATTCATTTTCTATTTTGAAATTGAGTATAGGTTATGTCGTATTATCAAGAGGGATACTAATAGTGGTGTAGGGTAGCTTCAAGTGCTCAATGATCTCCTCCACAAATACCTTACCCTACCTCAAAGGAAGACTCTTAGCTATTGCTGTTTCTGTTTTCTCTCCAGGGTTCGGAGGTTCCGGTGTTTTTCCCGGAAGTTCCGACTGTACAGCTACAGTCAACAGCCTCTGGTTTTCACTCCAGGTCTCAGAAGTTCCGGTCTTTTGCCCGGAGGTTCCGGACTTCAGGTCTAACGGTTACAGGTGCGGGTCTGAGGGTATTTATACCCCTTGGCCGCCCAACGGTCTTCTTCTTCCTCCCCTGTGTTTCAGACCCTACTGAAAGCTCTTCTCTCACTGTTGCATTGACTGCAACCTACTCCACTCCAAATTCTTGCTTAGCATTGAAGTGGGTAGTGATTCTTTGTGAGTTAGAGCATTAAAGACCCTCTCTTGTTGTTCTTGAGCACTTGGTGAAACCCTAGCTACTTGGTGGATCTTTTACTCTTGGATTCTTGAATCCTAGACGGCTAGAGGTTGCTTGGGAGCTTCCAATCTTCGTGTGGCACCCCCAAGTAGTTTGTATTACCCTTTGTGATTAGTGGAAACACTCCATCTATCATTTAGGTGATAGGTATGAGAGAGGAGTGAATCTAGTGAGATCCCCAAGCCTTTGTGTCTTACCTCAACAACGTGGATGTAGGCTAGCCTTTGTGGTGAGCTGAACCACGGGATAAATCTTTGTCTTGTGTGCTTTCATTTTTCTTTCTTGCTTAGCTTGTTCTAGTTGGTTCTCTCTAGTGATATTAGGGTTTGCTCTAGATCTGCTCTTGCCTAGTGTTCCCTCGGGTATATTGTTAGTAGATCTTCAGTTCTAATGTTTACTAACCCCTAGATATCCTCAGATCTATTTTATCTTGTGTTATCCGCAGCTGATCTGTTTTGCAGAGTTGAACAGCTGATAGGGTCCGGAAGTTTCGGGATTTTTCCCATAAGTTCCGGAGTCTGACAATGTTTTTGCAAGAAAAGTTGGAATTTGCTCTGTAGGCCTATTCACCTCCCTCTAGGCCACTTGCCTTGATCCTTTCAATTGGTATCAGAGCCGGTTTCCTCATCAACACTTAATCGTATGAGGATATGGCAAGTGGGGAAGATAGGCCCGAAGAAGATGAAGAATTTGAGGACATTCCAAGTGAAGAAGATGAAGCCTCAGAAGTGAACACCACCTCAGCTCAAGACAAGCTAGAGAAGCTCAAGGAGGTGGTGAAAGACACCTCCAAGGACAGCAGCAAGAAGAACAAGAAAGAAGAGAAGAAGAAGGAAGAAAAGAAGAAGGAAGAGAAGAAGAAAGAGAAGGAGAAGAAAAGAAAGATCCATCACCTCCACCTTTGTCATCATCATCATCCTCCTCATCATCATCAGCATCTTCATCTTTAAGTGAGAATGGGGATGGAGATGACGAGTACTATGGAACAAGAATTCCCAAGGGAACACTCAAGCCAAAGGCCAAGCCCGTGAAGGCTTATGGAAGCGTATCCTTTAACTATGATTCTTTGCATACTAGATCTAAGGATGATGTCTCCGTGCCCGTTGGCAAGTTGCCTCAATTTGATGGGACCAACTTTGCTAAATGGAAGCACATGATAAAAGCTTACCTAACCGGTTTGAGTTTGGAGTTGTGGAACATTATGTGTGTAGGTTTTGATGATCCCGAAGACTTTGGAAACCTCACCCCACGTGATTGCTGCAACATCAAGAGAAATGCTCAAGCTACAAGCATACTTCTAAGTGCTTTAAGTGCCCAAGAGTACAACCAGGTCAACGGATTGGAATTTGCCAAAGAGATATGGGACACTCTTCTTATTGCTCATGAGGGAGTTGACAAGGTGAAGAAGTCCAAGATCAACATATTGATGGCCGAGCTCAATAGATTCACTATCTTTGATGGAGAGGGGCCACAAAAGATGTTTGATAGGTTGATGGTCATAGTTGGTAAAATAAGAGGATTGGGTGGTGATGAATTGGATGACCATTATGTTGTGAAGGTGATGTTGGAGGCATTTGCTCCAAGAAACCCTACTCTAGTCACCTTGATTAGAGAGAAGAAAATATTTGAGGAGTTCTCCCAAAATGATGTTCTTGGGAGAATTCTCACACATGAGCTTATGGACAAGGAGATACAACATAGGAAGAAGATTGGAGAGCTAGAGGCCAAGATGAGCAACTTGAAGGTCAAGGATGTTGCTCTCCAAACTAACAAGTCAAGCAAGCATTCTACTTCATCCAAGCCCTCCAAGTCAAAACCGAAGAAGGTTGAAGTAGAGAGCTCCACAAGTGACTCAAGTGAAGATGAAGATGAAGATGAAGGTCCTCATATTGAAATTGAGGATATGGCTTTGTTCATGAAGACATATAAAAGAGGCTTGAAAAAGTAAGGTTACAAGTTCACCAAGAGAAAGTTCCCCAACAAGAAAAAGAGAACTTGCTACAATTGTGGAAGCATGGATAACTTCATTGCGGATTGCCCTAATGAGAAGAAAGAGGGCAAGTATGACAAGAACAACAAGAATAAAGTGTACAACAAGAAAGATCAAAAGACACATCACAAGAGGAAAAACTATGGTGGAGAAGCCCATATTGGTCATGAATGGAACTCCGGTGATAAAGACTCTAGTGATGGAGAGGAGAAGAAAGTTGCAACCGTTGCCATCAAGAAGCTCTCCTATACATCAAGGCTATTCACAAACTTGACCGATGATGAAGAGGGCACAACCATTCATTGTCTCATGGCTAAGGGTGAGAAGGTAAAATCAAAATCAAAATCCCCTCTCCACCTAGCGATACCTCGGACATAGACTCTAGTGATGCATCTAGTGATGAAGAAATAAATGACTTAGTTAGCAAAATGGATAAAAAATCTAGAGCTTTCATGGCCAAGATGGTAAAGGAACTAGAGAAAACCCAAGACATGCTTGTCTCGGAGAGAAGTGAGGTTGAAGCCTTGCGCTTGGAGGTTGATCAAGCGGGGGGTATCATTGCTACTCTAAAAGAAGACCTTGCTGCCTCTCAAGCTCAATGTAATTCTCTCAAGTCGAGGAATGAAGAGCTTGAGGAGCAATATAGTCTCCTTTGGAGTAGCACCTCACATCCTTTGAAGACAAAGGGTGACTCTAGTGCCTCTACTAGCAAGGGTTGTGAAAGATATCACAATATTGATTTAAATGCTTTTGCCACTAACCTTGCAAATTTGGATGCCTTCAAGAAAGAAGTTCCAACACTCAACTCTATTATGGCTAGTGGATGCATGAATGAGAAGGTCAAGTACAAGCAAGGAAAAATGCTCGGAAACCTAGATGGTCTTGGTCATCATGAGGGTGCAAGAACAAGTGATAGAAAGATCATTAATGGCAAAGAATGCATCAAGTTTGTGAGCCATGGTGATCTCAAGGAAGATGAGTATATGCAGACCTCTCAGAATTCGGAGGTTCTGCTCTAGAAGCGCGGAAGTTCCAGAGTCTAGATGCCTCGAGCTACAAAGACAGCAGGCTCCGGAGGTTCTGGGAAAATCCCCGGAGGTTCCGGTGTCTGCACTGACAGAAACAAGAAGAAGGTCAAGGCTCAGCCTCAACATGTTCCTAAAGTGTCTAACACTCATCTGCAGGTTAAGGAACATCCTATCATGCCTAGGAGGAGAAAGTTTGAGACCCAAGATAAGGCTCATGCATCAACCACCATTCCTCCTAGCTATGTGTTGAGACGCAACAGCCTTGGTAAAGTTGTTGCCACGTATGTTGGAAATCAGTCCAACATATATGTGAAGAGATCTTTATGGGTTCCTAAGATTTTGGTTGCTAACGTGGAAGACCCCAATTCAAGTTGGGGACCTAAAAGAAGGAACTAAATTGTTTTGTAGGTATACTCCTCCGGTGGATCAAGTTGGGTTCTTGATAGTGGATGTACACATCATATGACCGGAGAAAGGAGTATGTTCTTATCATATCTCCATTTGGAAGGACCAAGAGAAACTATTACTTATGGAGGGGATACAAAAGGAGAAGTCATCGGTGTAGGTGATATCCCTATCTCACAAAAATATTCAATTACTAATGTTCTTCATGTTGATCTGTTAGGTTACAATCTATTATCGGTTTCACAACTTAGTGAGATTGGTTTTGATTGTCACTTTTCGGATAAGGGTGTGTCTGTCATAAGAAGGGAGGATTCCTTGTCCTTACGGGTCGCTTGAAGGGGAGACTTTACCTAGTTGATCTCAACAAAAGTAAAGCTTCGATCTCCTAAGACTTGTTTAGTGGCAAAATCTAGCATGGGTTGGCTATGGCATCGCCGACTAGCCCATGTTGGCATGAGGAACTTGGCCAAACTTTTGAAAGACGAACACATCCTTGGACTAACAAATGTACTTTTTGAGAAAGATAGGATATGCAAAGCATGCCAAGTCGGAAAGCAAGTAGGAGCACCTCACCCACCAAATAGCATCCTCACTACATCAAGCCCGTTGGAGCTCATTCACATGGATCTATTTGGACCGGTGGCCTACATAAGCATTGGTGGTAACAAATATGGCTTGGTTATTGTTGATGATTTTTCCCGTTTCACGTGGGTGTTTTTTGTGTTTGACAAGAGTGAAGTACAAGGGAAGGTGAAGACCTTTATAAGAAGAGCACAAAGGGAGTTCGAGCTACCAATCAAGAAAGTGAGAAGTGACAATGGCTCGGAATTTCGGAACACCAACGTTGAGGAGTTCCTTGATGAAGAGGGCATCAAGCATGAATTTTCAGCTCCTTATACCCCTCAACAAAATGGGGTGATTGAAAGGAAGAATCGGACACTCATTGAGATGGCAAGAACCATGTTGGACGAGTACAAGACTCAAGACATCTTTTGGGCTGAAGCAATCAACACGGCTTGCCATGCCATCAACCGTCTCTATCTTCACAAGAAGACATCATATGAGCTTATCACCAGTAAAAGCCTAAAGTGTGTTACTTTAGAGTGCTTGGGTACAAATGTTTCATTCTAAACAAGAGGCCCCGAATCTCTAAGTTTGCACCAAAGGTTGACAAAGGTTTTCTTCTTGGATTTGGTCCTAATGAACATGCCTACCGAGTCTTCAATCTAACCACCGGGAGGATTGAAGTCACGGTAGATGTGACCTTTGATGAATCTAATGGCTCTTAAGTAGAGAAAGTTGATATGAATGTTGTAGGAAAGGAGAAGCCACCTTGTGAAGCAATCAAGCAATTGGCCATAGGTGATGTTCGACTAGTTGAAGCACAAGAAAAGATGAAGAACAACTCCAAGCTTCAACATCACTCGAAGGGCAAGAAGCCACTGGTTCTGTAGATGTGCAAACTCTAGAAGTTCTGAGAAAATCCCCGGAAGTTCCGGGAACTACTGCTGGAGCACAACCTCTGGGAATAACTCCGGAGGTTCCAGGGTCTAGAAACTCAGCACCTGAAGACTGTGCAGACTAGGCAGCACCTCAGCTTGGAAATGATCATGAAGCTTCTCCAAGACCCCAAGTTGATGGTGATTATCAAGATCAACCCCTACATCAACCTCTTGGACCATCACATCCTCATGTGCATCAATCCACTCAACAGGACCACCCCGTTGACAACATATTAGGGAGCAAAAGGAGAGGGGTAACAACACGATCTCGTCTTAAAAACTTTTGTGCATTTTATTCGTTTGTTTCCTCTCTTGAACCCATAAAGGTAGAACAAGCTCTTGAGGATCCGGATAGGGTGATGGCTATGCAAGAAGAGTTGAACAATTTTGAAAGAAATCAAGTGTGGGAGTTGGTGAAAAGACCCAACACAAACATCATTGGCACCAAGTGGGTCTTTCGAAACAAGCAGGATGAGTTTGGCATTGTGATTAGGAACAAAGCAAGATTGGTTGCTCAAGGGTACACTCAAGTTGAAGGGCTAGACTTTGGAGAAACATATGCACCGGTAGCAAGACTTGAAGCAATTCGTTTCCTACTAGCTTTTGCTACCCATCATGACTTCAAGCTATATCAAATGGATGTCAAGAGTGCATTTCTCAATGGACCACTCTCCGAAGAAGTCTATGTGGAGCAACCACCGGGTTTTGAAGATCCAAAGCGCCCTAATCATGTCTACAAACTCCGTAAGGCGCTCTATGGGCTCAAGCAAGCACCAAGAGCATGGTATGAATGCCTTAAGGAATTCTTGATCAAGCAAGGCTTTGAGATAGGCAAAGCCGATTGAAAGGACCTTGATGTCGCCTAGAGGGGGGGTGAATAGGCGTGATGACCAACTTTTAACTTTTCTTCCCTGAAAACTTGAACTGCCAGTGTCCACCAGTTAGACCGGTGGTGATGACCGGTCAGACCGGTCACGTGCTACGCTTCACAGGAGGCACCGGTCATACCGTTGCCTAGCACCGGTTTGACCTGTGTAGCATAGAGCGTGTGCAAGAAACTAGTTCAAGCTCCTCTTGACTTCTAGCACGAACCAAACTTGGTGAGTGGCCTTGGTAGATGATCACAAGCAAGGTAATGAGCCATGCACACACAAGTAGCACACCCAAGTAGATCGAAGCGGAAGCAAATCAAATATACTAGAAAAACAACTTAGAGAGGCAAACCACAAAGAGATGCAAGGATTTGTTTCCCGAAGTTCACCACCCACTAAGGAACGGCTACATCTCTGTTGAGGAGCTTGTAAGGGAGAATTCCCACAACAAGTCGGGTCTCTTTCAACGCCTTTCCTCCTTTCCACTAAGGCGATCTTTTCACGAAGAGGTAAGATCACAACCCTCACAAACTTCCCGCTGCTCACCACAACCTTGGGAGCTAGCCGGCGACACCTAGCCGTCTAGGAGGCAAACCTCCAAGAGTAACAAATGCTTCAAAGCTTGTAGATGCGAAACCGAAGTGCTCAAGCTATGAGAATGCTCTTGTTAGCTCACAAAGACGCTCTTGAGCTCACTCTCTCAGCCCAACACAAAGGATATGGCTTGAATCCACAAATCTCACAAAGAGAGGTTGGGGAGAGCCACTAAGGCTTAGGGCTTGCAAGAAATGGCTTAGGAGCTCGGCACAACCACTAGAAACAGCAACCCTCCACTGTAGGAGGCTTGGGGTATTTATACCCCTCAAAGGAGAAAACTAGCCGTTAGCAGTCGGGCAGCACCGGTCAGACCGGTGCCTCACACTGGTCAGACCGGTGTTTGAAAAACTAGCTGTTGGGGCTAGCGGCACCGGTCAGACCGGTCAAGCCCGAGGCACCCCCAAAACCCTTTCTATGACTCTAACACTTTACCAAAGAGATGAAGTGGCTCGGGTTAGGTTAGGAGGGTTTGTTAGCACACTCTAAGGCTCTCAAGGCTAGATCTCACTTAGGTCAACTAATGAGCACTTTGACTTTGGTCAACTCGCTAATGTTGCATCCCTCTTGATAGTACGACATACCTATACTCAAGGTTAAATAAAAACACCGTGACAACTTCTTGAGCTTGAATGTCTTCAATCTTGCCATACTTGAACAATATCCACTTGAGGGCTTTCAACTTAGCCTATGTCTTGAACACGTCCATACTTGAGCTAGTGACTTAGGATCTTTCCATCTAGTATAAGAATGCACACTTAGATCCACAAGTCACTCCATATCGCCAATCATAACATGTAGATGAGTTGCATTGCTTCCCTCGGTTAAGGTTTGGATATGATACTTTGAGACCCCGCGGATACTAGAACTTCACCTTAGCAAAACACTAATGGCGGCTTAGCTACAGCCCCAAAGATTGCTTAGTCCCTCACCCTAGTCATCTCGGTTGATCTCTTCATCACTTATCCAATCCACATTGAGTTTCACTTTGCTTCATCCATAATTAGTTTCCATTTGAAATCCCGCTTCAAAAGCTTGTTCTTGATCTCACGTCGTCTCAGGACGATCAGATACCCCAAAGACTTCAAGCTAGCCATTGAGAAATACGACGGTCGCTCCGACCCAAGTATTTGGCTCAAGATGTACAGCATCACAGCACGTGCCTCTGAAGGCAATGAGGATCACATGGCGGGATACTTTCCCCTCGTGATGGGCAAAGCACCACTACTGTGGCTTGATAATCTTCTTGCGGAGTACATCACCTCGTGGGCGACCTTGTCACGGCTCTTCATGACCAACTATCAAGCGACCTACAATCATCCCGGCAACACACATCACCTCGCTAGAGTACGGATGAGGCGTGATGAAACTCTCCGAGAGTACACCAACCGCTACTTTGAGAATCGCAACACCCTCGCAGGAGTCAAGGATGAAGACGTCATAGCCTACTACAAGAAGGGGGTCACCAACATCAAGCTCTTTGAGAAGATCCACGAAGCTGACACCCACACCATCGCCGACCTTATGGCCTACGTCAACAAGCTTGTCGACACTCAGGATGCGGTGATGCACGACTTCAAAGGAGAAGACCACGACGACGGTGGCAACAGGTCGCGCAAGCGATCTGGCGAAGTCTACACGACTGACCCACCCAGACCTTCCACCATCCTTGAAGGTGATTTCAACATGGTCATGGACGACCAGTGCCAGTTCCACTGCGACGCCAAACATACCATGAGGGAGTGCAAACAACTAAAGCGTTCCCTAGCGGTACCTCTGGAGCCCAAGAAAACCAAGAGCGGCAGCAATGACGACCAGAACAGTAGCCGCTGCTACGACAATCGTAACCGTCGACCTAATCGACGTGATTACCGCGACCGCCGACCCTACTATCGCAATGACGACAGGGACCGCCACGATTACCGCCGCGACTATCACCGCGATGATCGCCGAGATGACCACCGCGATGATCGACGTGATGACTACCGCCGCGACGATCGCCGCGAAGACAACCGTAACGATCGGCGTGGCGAGCGCCGCGACGACCGGTGTGACGATCGTCGTCGACAAGACGACCACAACCGCAACGATAACCGCCGCAAGGAGCCTTCTCCACCACCACCGCCAAAAGGGGGCAACCCCAATGGTGCGTTTCAGACCGCCAACCGCGAGATCAACTTCATCGTTGGTGGTTGTCAGGCAACCAAGAGCAACAGACAGATACGATCAAACGCAAGGGAGATCGGCCAAGTCAACACTGAAACTCCACAACCTCTGCGTTGGTCGGAGTACCCAATTACTTTCTCAAGGAAAGACCATTGGGTCCACATACACGACCCCGGGACCTACCCGCTGGTCGTCAACCCCATAGTGGACGGCGTGTTCCTCCCTAAGACCCTCGTCGACGGGGGCAGTAGCCTGAACATCATCTTCACAGAGACGCTGGGAAAGATGGACTTTGACTTCAACAAGATGACCGCCTGCAACAAACCCTTCTACGGGGTTGTGCCCGGCAAAGCTGCGTACCCCATAGGTCGTGTATGCTTGCCGGTCACCTTCGGCACAAAGGAAAACTTCCGTACAGAATACCTGACGTTCGAGGTTGCGGACTTCCGCTCCTCCTACCATGCCATCCTTGGTCGACCTATGTTGGCCAAGTTCATGGCCATACCCCATCACACTTACCTCATCATGAAGATGCCGGCACCAAACGGGATCCTTTCCGTCCTTGGCGACATCATGGTCTCCTACAACTGCGAGAGCTCCACCGTCGAACTCGCCAAGGATTCTGCCTGCAAAGCTGCAGCCACGGTCATGGTCACTCAGGCCGCCAAGATCGACCAAACAACCCTGGAAATGTCAGAGCAGAAGCGTACAGCCACAGCCTTGGATCCAAGTCCTGCTGTGAAGAAAGTTTGCCTCGGCCTGCCCGACGCGTCCAAGGAAGTCACCATCGGGGCCAACCTCGATCCCAAATAGGAACTCGCGCTCACCAGCTTCCTCAGGGACAACGCCGACATCTTCGCATGGAGCCCGTCCGACATGCCCGGTGTCCCTAGGCAGCTGGCTGAGCACGCCCTTGAAGTAAGCAAGACTGCTCGACCTATCAAGCAAAAGCTCCGGCGATTTGCGAAAGATAGAAAACAAGCTATAGAAGTAGAACTCTGCAAGCTCTTAGCTGCAGGGTTCATCTGTGAATGTAAACACTCGGTTTGGCTCGCAAACCCGGTCCTTGTACCCAAGAAGACTGGAGGATTAAGGATGTGTATCGACTACACCGACCTCAACAAGCACTGCCCAAAAGATCCCTTCCCTCTTCCTCGCATCGACCAGGTCGTGGACTCCACGGCTGGTAGCGTTTTATTGTGCTTCCTCGACTGCTACTCAGGTTATCACCAGATAGCCTTGAATCCCGACGACGAAGACAAAACAGCGTTCATAACGCCCAATGGCATCTACTGCTACAAGGTCATGACCTTTGGCCTCAAAAATGCTGGAGCAACATACCAGAAGGCGATACAGAAGTGCCTGAAGTCGCAGATCGGGAAAAATGTAGAAGCCTACATTGATGATGTGGTCGTCAGGACCACCGAGGAAGATCAGTTCATCACCGACCTCACCGAGACCTTCTCCAACCTACGCGAGTACCAGTGGAAGCTCAACCCGACCAAGTGCGTCTTCGGTGTCCCCTCCGAATTGCTCCTGGGCTTCATGGTCAGGCACCAGGGCATCGAAGCAAACCCCGTGAAGGTCGACGCAATACGCAACATGGCCAATCCATCTTGCAAGAAAGACGTCATGAAGCTCACCGGTATGATGGCGGCTCTAGGTCGTTTCATCAGCAAGCTCATCGAGAAAGGTCTGCCTTTCTTCAAGCTATTGAAGAAGGCAGATAAGTTTGTATGGGATGAAGAAGCACAGAAGGCGTTCGAGGCTCTCAAAGAGTCCTTGACCACACCTCCAGTCATGAGGCCACCAATACCAGGGGAACCCCTCCTACTCTACATCTCTGCCACCACTCATGTGGTCAGCACGGTCCTCGTTGCAGAACGAGAAGAAGAAGGGCAGGCCTACCGTGTGCAACGACCTATGTATTACGTGAGCGAGGTCCTTGCCGATGCTAAGACACGTTATTCACAGCCTCAGAAGTTGCTCTATGCACTCCTGATCACGTCAAGAAAGTTGCGCCACTACTTCCAAGCTCACAAGATCACGGTACCATCTTCATTCCTGCTGGGAGAGATCATCCGTAACCGCGACGCTAACGGCCGCATCGTCAAGTGGTCGGTAGAGCTTGGAGAGTTTGACATCGAGTTCTGCCCCAAGCAGGTAATCAAGTCCCAGATCCTAGCTGATTTTGTATCAGAGTGGACAGAGATCCAGATGCCCCCTTCCAAGGAGCGGCCTAAACACCGGATAATGTACTTCTACGGTGCCCTTAACCTCGAAGGCGCAGGAGCAGGAGTACTATTCATCTCTCCTTAGGGAGAGCAGCTCAAGTACGTCCTGCAGATACACTACAAGGCCTCCAACAATGGAGCAGAATACGAAGCTCTAATTCATGGGCTCTGTATAGAAGTGACCCTTGGCATCAAGCAACTACTAGCATACAGTGACTCCAAGGTCTTCATCGAGCAAGTCAACAAGGAGTGGGATTGTGTCAAAGACACAATGGATGCTTACTGTGCTGAGATTCATAAGCTCAAAGGCCACTTTGAGGGAATCGAGTTTCAGCACGTGCCACGCAACAACAATGTGGCTGCCGACGTACTATCTAAACTAGGCTCTCGGTGAGCTTTAGTCCCGGCGGGTGTGTTCGTTCAAGACCTACGCAAGCCGTCAATCAAGCTGTTGGATCCGGACAATCTAGACCAAGTGCAGCCGACCCAACTCCAGCACCTCCCCGCGACGTGCTAATGATAGATAAAGAGGACGATTGGCGCGAGCCTTTCCTGGCCTTCCTACTCGACCAACGAGTCCCAGAAGATAAGGCTGAACGAGAGTGTATCACACGACGAAGTGCCAACTACGTCGTGATTGGTACCGACCTATACAGGAAAGCCGCCTCTACCGGCGTCTTGATGAAGTGCATCTTGCGATCAGAAGGGCTTCAGCTCTTGGCTGAGATTCACGGTGGTGAGTGTGGCTGCCACGCGACATCTGCCAATCTGGTCGGCAAGGCGTACCGATCCGGCTTCTACTGGCCACGGCCATGTCAGATGCCAAAGACCTCATCAAGAGATGCAAAGGATGCCAATTTTTTGGCAAGCAGCAGCACCTGCCAGCTCAGGCCCTGCGCACAATTCCCCCATCTTGGCCTTTCGCCATGTGGGGCCTCGACTCTGTGGGTCTGTTCCGAACTGCCCCAGGCGGCTACAGGTATATCCTCGTGGCCGTCAACAAATTCACCAAGTGGATTGAAGTCCGACCTGTCGCAAAAGTCACGTCGGAAGAAGCGGCCAAGTTCATGCAAGACATAACACATCGCTTCGGTGTGCCCAATAGGATCATCACAGACCTAGGGTCAGCGTTCACAGGGTCTGCCTTTTCGGATTTCTGCCAAGACAATACGATCGACGTCTACTACTCCTCGGTCGCCCACCCTAGGTGCAACGGCCAGGTCGAACGTGCCAATGGCATGGTTCTTCAAGCTCTCAAAGATCGTATCTTTGATGATGCTTCAAACTACGCTACCCGGTGGTTAGCCGAGCTACCACACGTAATCTGGGGTCTAAGGACCCAAGTCAGTTCTACTACGGGCTTCTCGCCCTTCTTCCTGGTCTACGGCTCCGAGGCCATCCTGCCCACCGACGTTACCTTCGGAGCTCCACGCATACAGTTCTACGAGGAGGGAGAAGCCGAGCAGACTCGTCATGTCGACCTCGATAGCCTCAAAGAACACAGGATGGCCGCTGTTATGAGGCAAGCTCGTCACGACCAGCAACTCCGTCGGTATCATGATCGCAACGTCAAGAAGACCTCCTTCAACGTCGGCGACCTAGTCCTAAGGCGCATCCAGAAGACCGACGACAAGCACAAGCTCTCCACCCCTTGGGAAGGGCCCTTCATCGTCACCGAAGTCATCAGCCCATCTACATATCGCCTCCAGTGGAGCGACGGGCAAGGCGTGCCCAACCCTTGGAACATGGAGCATCTACGACAATTCTACCCGTAGAATAGTTTTTATTGCAGCTATGTATTCCTCGTCCTTGTACTTTTTTTCAGTTTAATAAATATTAATTCAAGCAGTCATCTGCTGTGTTTCGAGCCCTACCTTCCCCTCCTTCATGTCAACAACCCTCCCCCTCGACATGCTCGGGGGCTTGGCTCAAGCCAACACAATGGTCGAAAGACCTGGGGGTTAAAGTTCCCCGCTCGTCCCCCTCGACATGCTCGGGGGCTTGGCTCAAGCCAATATAAGGGTCATCCGACCTGAGGACGTCGTCCCTCATGACTACTTACTTCGTGTTGTTGCGAGCCTGCTTGGTCGTAAAGGTTGCAAAACCTGAGTCCTAGACTCCCTCCCACGCACCGATCACACGTAAGCCTCCCCGCTGAGCTGTGGTGGTCGGTAAGCCAGCCTCTCCGTGAGTAGTGGTTAGCGGAGTATGATAAAGACAAATCGCTTAAAAGGCTACCAAGTTCGCACAAACACAAAACAAGTACGTCATGTAGGCCAAAAGAAGGTTATGAAGTAATGTTCTACAAGACTGGAGGAGGGAGGGGGTACAGCTCTATGACTACGACTACTCTTCTCCATCGTCGCCCTCATAATCAATGGCGTCCATCATCGCCATAGCAGCTTCACGAATTTCAAGCTCGACGACCTTGGGATCTTTCGACGCGTCCGGGCCTTCTCCGACCTTGACCATGTCAACATCGGGATAGTGGGACTTCACCCGAACCAATGCTTCCATAGCCGCCGCCAAGCTCATTGCCTTCAAGAGGTCGAGCAGCTTCTCGGGTGCAGCCAGAAGACGGTCAATAGCAGGCTTGGGCTCTTCCCCCTCGACCTGTGAAGCCAATATCACTACGTGAAAAACTCACTTTGGTAACGGGCATAGATGGCCTTTAGTAACGGGCAAAGCACCCATTACCGATCAAGTGTTACAAATGAGCCAAGAAAGGTAATGGGCAGATGCCCGTTACTGATAACACATATTCGTAACGGGCATCAAACAACGACCGTTACCACAACTAGCCACCGGTCACGTGAAATGGCTGTTTCTCTGGGCCCACAGAGAACTTTGGTAACGGGCACCAAAACAGAGCCCGTTACAGTAACTCAACATCAGAGACGCGTTCTGTGAAACTACGTCTCCGATGTCTCCACGAATTGAGACGCGTCTATTTCACGCGCGTCTCAGCACAACTAGGATTCGTAACGGGCATCAATCAACAACCATTACCACAACTAGTCACCGGTCACGTGAAAATGACTGTTTCTCTGGGCCCACAGGGAACTTTGGTAACGGGCACCAGAACAGAACCCGTTACTGTGAAATCAATATCGGAGACGCGTGTAGTGAACCTGCGTCTCCGATGTCTCGACGAACGGGCCAAGTTCTGGGGTCCACCGGTCAGTACTGGTAACGGGCTTTTACCCTGCCTGTTACATTGTTGGCATGTTTGTAACGGGTGTTCCGAATGAAGCCCGTTACTCAGTGATCAGTGTTTGTAACGAGCTTTAATTAACGACCGTTACAGATACGTAGGCCACCCCTACAGTAACCTGCTGCCTGCTTGCCGGCTGCATCCTGGAACCAGCCAGGATTTGGCAGCCATCAAGGGCTGCATCCTGGAACCAGCCAGGATATGACTAAATTCACAGAAATCAGATCCAGCATCCAAATTCACAGAAATCCACATAATTCACATGCATCATATGACAAAATTCAGCATCATCATCTCACAAGTGAAGAAGCACCACTGGCTTGACAACAATATCACAAAATTCATGGACAAGGATGAATGCAAAAATTTCCTAGTCACCATGCATAATATGAGCCCACACAGTTTCATCAGCATGAAATTTTCCTCCGACTGTGATCACCTGTTCCATGAGGAATGTGGCAATTCTTTCACGAACATAGACCAGCGCTGATTTGTCGAGAGGATGCTCATCTAGCCCTAATCTCTGGATATAACAATGTCACCAGTCAGCACACATATATAGGTGGTTACCAAACATGTGCAGTGCTAATAAGCAAGAACTGTGCTCAGTTGCAGGTTTTACAAATGAAGATCCCAAGAAAGTACCTCCATATCTGGGCCTCTATCTTTTAATTGAAGCATGTGATAGGCACAATAGAAGCCGCAGAGTTTGGAATCATCAGGTTGTTGGTGGCACTACAATAAATGTACAAAGAAAAATAGTGGTGATCGAGAAGAAATAAACTCAAGCTTTAGTACTAGCTTCCACAGGAAGGAAATAAGTGGTATGTACCTTAACATCTTTGACATGTTCCAAGGTGCTAAGGCACGACTTCTTATTGCGGCAGTAACGTTCCCAACCCCTACAACGAAACATGCAACAATTGTTAGGGCAGTATTAATTAATATACTCTACACAGTTTGTTGAGGAACGTCCGCAGGTTAAGAAAGAAATAACTTACTCATTAATGATTTGTTCGAAAGGGTTAGTATCAGTCTTAACTCTCTTCAATGAATCAAGATAGTAGACCTTCCGCTGCTTCGGAACGATCGCCACTGCAATCCAGTGGTTCGTACTGAGATAAGCGGTAAGGATGAATTTCTTTTTAGCATATAGTCTGAAGGCATTGATCATATAAGACACAGAGAAAGACAGAGTGTTATCCGTGCTATTCAACGTTGTCGAGCAAAGGCATTCAGGATCAAGGAAGCCAACTGCAGCGCCCGTCTTCTCAACTTCTACAGCCATATTCCTATTAGTAAGAAAAAACAAAGTGTAAGGAGGCAAAATACATGGTAAAGGTGATGTGAGGCAAAAAGCACATTTCGATAGACAATGATTAGTGAGAAGCACATTAAATTTTCAAGCAACTTACAGGATGAAGCAGCGGAGAAATGTCAGATCCAAAGCATCCAAGTTGAAGAGATCATACAAATCACTGAGTTGCACAGGTAGCTGCTGGAGTCCGTTTGATGATTCATCTCTCTGAGGCCATGCACTAGTCCCAGGCCAAAGTGCGACCATAATGTCAGAATCATCATCTGACTTACCACGTTGCATGTAGAATGTGTGGAGCTCTCTGGTACAAGGAGGAGCATTTTTGAGATCATCATAACTGAGAAGGCTCTTTCCGAATTTGTAATTTGGGTTAACCATAGCCTAAGGATTATTCTGGGTGTTTCTCTCAGATCGCTTTGGGTTAGTCATAGACCAATTCTTCTTGGTGTTTCTCTTAGATCGCTTTGCAGTAGACATCTTAGAGGTTTTATTTACAGTAATTTTCTTTTCCTGCTGCTTTGAGATGGCTGAAGAAGGTTTCTTAAGGGCTTGCTTGCCTGCTGTAGGTGGTGTAGAGCTTTTATTTTTGGCAAGTTTCTCTTCTTGCAGCTTTGAAATGGCTGAAGGTTTCTCAAGGGATTTCTTGCCTGCTGTACATGGTGTAGAGATTTTATTTTCGGCAAGTTTCTTTCCTTGCTGATTTGAAATTGCTGAAGGTTTCTCAAGGGCTTTCTTGCCTAGTGGTGTCTCAGCAGGAGCTATTACAGAGGTATTGGGCCCAGATGTACCTACAGCTTTCTTGGAAATGTCGTCGATAGATTTATCAGCACCAGCCAACACATCACTCTGGTTGACTGGTAACAGTGGTGTCTCACCAAGACCTATTACAGAGGTATTAGGCCTAGATGTACCTGCTTTGGCATGATTGTTTTGAGCACTTTCGTTTGGGGGTGTAGGTTTTGTTGTTTCATGAGGAGGAGAAGGAGGAGGAGGTGGTGGTGGTGGTGGGGATGTAATATTTGGTGTCTCTTGCGGATGTGGGGATGCAAGTTTTTCTGCGTTTTCAGGATGACGAGAAGGTGGGGATGCAAGTTTTTCAGGACGAGGAGGAGGTCCGAATGGAATGTCTTGCAGATGTGGGGATTGAGGAGGATGTGGGGAACCATGTGAGGACGGAACCTGTACCGTACTCTGTGAACTACAAGGAATCTGTACTGTAGCCTGTGAACGAGATTTACATGTTGGTGCTCCTTTGATGTCAATCCGACACCTTCTCCACTATAACCTCTATCCTTCAGCTTGTCCGAGTTTCATCACCTCATCATTAGGTGGGTATTCCAACAGTTCATCCGCAAAGATAGTATATACAGTGAGCACTTCAACCACAACACAGTCTTCATGAATCGGGACTGTTTGTAGCGTAGTCTCCTCTGGATGAACAAGACCAATTGCAGCCTCACATTGAAGACCCCTCCACGTGATCCATAGGCCACAGTGTGTGGGTTCAGTCAACATGCCTATAAGGTCTTCGTGTGTACGATCGTCACAGCGCACCTCCGTCGCCAACTCTGCAGTGCCATCGATCAAACCTACATTATCTGCGGACGCACAGCTGCTCTTCAGTGTGGCGGGTGAACGGCTTGCGCGATTGGACACTGGTGACAACACCATCTGGTGACAACACCACCTCTGCATCTGCATGTTCTGCATCTGCATCTCAGCCACCAGTTCTTGCTTGATTTGTTCCTTTATCTTTTCCGTATCAACTGATGCGTCGGTCTTCATCCTCTTCCTCTTCCTGTACATCTCGACATGCTGAGGCCATGCATACTCCCAGCCCTGGTAGCTGGAGACACCACGCACACGACCTGGTTGTTCAGGGCGGCCTAAGCACTGACTTAGCACATCATACTCCCTCTGCCCCTGCCATTCCTGAAGATTCTGCACATGCAATCTTCTCCTTGATGTCTGCAGCCAATTTTTCTGCCTCTTTGTTGTTGAACACTATCACGGTAACACGGTCTTTAATCACTAGCTTACTCCTTGGTCGCAGCCAATTCATGGAACGATCGTCAGGGTAGGCATCATATGGATTGGGGATACCGGCTGCAGCTAATTGTCTGTCCTCTTCCTCCCATTGTTCTAGTTTCACAGTATAACCAGCTAGACCCATGTTGTGCTCGCTTGTGTTCCGGCTTCGGAGTTCTTTGAACTTGACACTAGCAGATGAGGCTTGCTCGGTTTCCTCCTGTTTCATGAACTCCTTCCACTGTTCCGGGACAATAAACGGGTGCCTTGTAAATGGCTCAAGTCCTTTTCTGATAAAATCTCGCCTAAGCTGAAATCTGAATTGTCTCCATGCCTTGGCTGTCGTCTTCCAGAAAAGCTTGAATGCCTGCGGTTTCGCGTCTTCCTGGAACTTCAAGTGTTTCTGCACATGCTTATCAGACAAGTCCCACTTTTCATCATTGCTTAGTTCTTTGAATTCTGGCAAGTGCAAAGGTATCTTTTGTCTAGCAACGAGCCCCGCAAGCGCCCTGAACCTGCGCTTTCGAGTCAATGGTACTGGCATCCCCACTATGTCGACCTCAGTGACTCGTCAGATTTATCCTGTGAATTAATAGTCAAGGGAATTACAGTAACTACTTTAGCCCACTGTAATATCATTGGTTCTTGGTAAACCATTAACATAAATGGAAAATTCAGTAACCAAAAAATTAGTTTAGGCAATGCGACCTTACCATTTTAAAGAGGAAGATGCAGGCTGCCTCTGATGCTAATGAGGTACTTATTCAACTTGGAGAGAATGTGCAGATGTACATAAGAACAAGAGCAAAACCAAATATAAGTGTCAATCTAAAGGGAAATGCTAAGTATGTATACCATCAACAACTAAGTATGTCCACATGTAATTATACAAAGGAGCCAAGACATACCCTGCAATTCCCACAAGTACAAGTATATTTATACGCATTTATATAAAAAGAAAACCATACGCTCGCTTGGCCTAATTGCATAAACTCGAGCAAATATACCAAATTACGTTGTTAATTTTACAGTTATTACTGAATTGTTGTTAATTTTACAATTATTACCGAGTTGGTAGAATGCATTTACCGAATTGTATAAGACATTTTTAGAGCGGCATACCATAAACTCAAATCCTAGATTCGCCACTGACCTTGTCACTGCCGGAGCGGAGGGATCTCTACTCCTCGTCGCTGCCTGCTCGCCACCACGTCCTCGTCCTCGCGTCGACCTCGTGGCTGGATCCCTCCTCCTCCTCCTAGTCATCGTCGTCGTCGTCGCTGGATCCCTCCCCTAGTCGTCGTCGCTGGATCCCTCCTCTAGTCGTCGTCGTCGTCGCCGCCGCTGCTGGGTCCTTCCTCCTCCAGATCTCGCTGTCAGAGGTGTGGTGCGCGTTGCATCGAGCGTGGTGTGGCGCGCGTCTCAGCGAAGGGGTGTAGCATGCGTCGCGGCGTGGGGGGAGGTGAGGGGGACGAAGGCGAGGGGGAGAAAGCGGCGGCGGCAGCGCGAGGGGAGAGTGGGAGGAGACTGCGTGAGGGAGGTGTCCTTCCCTACTAACCTAGCGCGAGTGGGCTTGTGTGGGCCTTAAAACGAGTAATGTAGTCAAGTACTACTCTGCTACTAGTATAGTATATCATAAACATGAGATAAAAAAATCTAATTTTAAGAAATTTGGTTAAACAAGTGTGGCTGTTGATATTTTATTCAATTACTGTGAATTTTTTGTATTTTTTATATCATAAACTGTGAATTTTTCGTATTTTTTTCGTATTTTTAGGTGCTGTTTATGGGCTCTAATATGACATGCATCACAAGTTCACATCACCAAAGCAAACAAGTGTGACTGTTGATATAGCATCACATGTTCACATATGACATGCATCACAAGTTCACATCACCAAGCAAACTAACTCATAACAAACATATTCACATCTGACATGCATCAGCAGGGCACATCACCAAAATAAGACTGCATCAGCTGGGCGCATCACCAAACTAGATTTTAGCTGCAAGGGAACTAGTTAGCTAGGATGGCTTCTTTTGTGCTGGTGCCTCAAGTTCAGCTAGCCTTGTCTCTAGTTTTGCAACTCTTTCTGCCAGCTCAGCATTCTTCTTTAGAAGTTCAATCTCCTGCCTCTTTTGTGCGGCTTTAAGTTGCTCATCCTGCTTGTCGATTCCTTTCCAGATGTAGTCAATGTCATCCCGAGTAACAGCACATTCCTAAAACAAAGGAAAAAATTATATTGATGCAAGCTTCATAATAGTTGTAATTTACAAGAAAGCTGTTTAGCTCTAACTGGTTTCAAAACTTGCCTGCTTCTCTTCAGCCGATTCCTTGAGCTTGTTGATTTCAGTCCAAATCCTGTCAATGTCATGTGCAGCAACTTCCAACAACAAATGGAAATTGATGCGTTAGAACAATTGATCAGTGAAGATGTGAACAAGGACAAATCGTGCATGATGGTTTCAGAACTTGCCTCATGGTCTTCAGAATCGTCGCCGGAGTTGTTGCCGGAGTCGTCGCCGGAGTTGTTGCCGGGGTCGTCGCCGGAGTTGTTGCCGGAGTCGTCGCCGGAGGAGATGAGGTCTACCCCCACTCTTCTGCCTGGGTCGTCGCCGGAGGAGTCCGCGCTCACCTCAATGCGCGTGGACCGCTTCTTCCTTCGCGTTGAGGAAAAAAACCTACCTCTCCATGGCCGGCGTCGCTGGAGTCCACCAACTTGGCCCTTGCGAGGATGTACGGCTTCCTTCCCCGGGCCGACGAAGAACCGGCCTCTTCCATGGAGCGCCGAGGAAGACGCACAGGGGCGGCGCGCTGGGACGGCTCCTCTTCGTCGCCGCGGAACCTCACTCTCTTGGAGGGGGCGGCGGACAGCGCCGAGGAAGACGGACGGGGACGTGGCTGCGGGGCCTCCTCCTTGCAGAACCTCCACCTAGAGTCGCGGGCCATCCCTGCGACGAAGACGAGGAAGGCGGAAGCCGGAGAAGGGGATAGAAAGCGGAATGCAGGGCGGAGCGTTTATTAAAAAGGTTCGGATGCGCAAATGATATGATGATTAACAACCACCCGTCGCCAATGAAGGGGCGGGGCCAGGTCTATTCGAATGAAGAACAGTTTGCTTTTCCCCTTTTAATCTGCAATCAAATTTTGTATCACGTATTTCTCCGTCAACCGTAATCCAAATTTGATGATATTTGTTTCTGAATTTTTCTAAAATCAACATCTATTCATTTATGACATTTTTCGTATGTAATTCCATTTCTTGGATGTTGTTTATACACCTTATATTGTTCCTTATAATTACAACATAGAAATAATATTTGTTTTACACAACCATTACTAATGAAACTTTGCATTTCATAATCTTATGGTGAACATAAGGTTATGTTAAAATTTCAAATGCATATGAGTTCGAACATGTTTTAAAGTATGGAAAACTTCAATGTTGAAGTAACATTCTAAGAAACTATGTGAGAGATGTAGACATTTGTACACAAGTATAATCTCCCATTTTCGAAACCATTTGAATTTTTGTAGACAAGCTTAGGGACTTAAATTATGTTGCCAAGTCAATTTGTAGAATTTTTAGAACACACTAAGACGTTATTATAATTATTATATCATAAACAAGAGATAAAAAATCTAATTTTAAGAAATTTGGTTAGACAAGTGTGGCTGTTGATATTTTATTCAAATACTAAATTACCAACTATGAATTGTTCGTATTTTTTAAGAATTTTTTGGTGCTGTTTATGGGCTCTAATATTTGAGGGAAGCAAGTTTCAATTAAGAAAAAATAGTGTCGGGCCCACGCGTCAGCGTCAGAAGCCTATATAAAAAAAGATAACCGTAGCCTGACCGACCGACAAAGGCGATGCGGGTAGACTAACCCTCGTCGCCAACAAGTGCTCCATTGTCCGAAATGCCCCTGGCCGAATGAATATGCATCCGCCCGGCGACGCTGGTAGACTAACCCTCGTCGCCAACAAGTGCTCCATTGTCCGAAATGCCCCTGGCCGAATGAATATGCATCCGCCCCGGCGACGCTGGTACACTAACCCTCGTCGCCAACAAGTGCTCCATTCTCCGAAATGCCCCTGGCCAAATGAATATGCATCCGCCCCGATCCCGGCCCCCTTCTTCTTCCCCAATCTGAGCTCCACCGCTGCCGCCCGCCCGTCCTTCCCCGCCGTCGCGCACATGTCGCACTACGCCGATTCGTCTGGAGGTGCACGTGCGAGGAGCAGGGCTCAAGGTTGCTGGAGCAGCCGCAATCACTTCATCGACTTGGATCCAGTCGGTGAGCTAAGCGGCTTTCCACTGGTCCCTTGCCCGGACTGTGGTATGGCTCGGGTGGTGGAGGGGCGGACGCAGAAGGAAGGTGAAAACCACAGTCGTCTTTATTTCAAGTGTGCAAGGAACTCGGTGAGTAGTCTGCTGTGTCTCCCAAATCTGAGTTAGGGTTCTTATGTGCTTTTGATTCTGCAGTACACCAAGAATTGTGGATTTTATCGTTTCCACAAGGAGTATCTCCAGATGCTGAAGGATGCTGGCGTCATTGTTTTTCGACCGTCGAACTGGGCAGATGCGGTCGATGAAGTAGTTGATTCAGTGGAATGTCAAATTGGGAGCGGCGAGCAGAGGCAAGCACTGGAGGACAAGCAGAGGAAGAAAGCACTGGAGGAGAAGATGGACAATGTGATCTGGAAGATGAACTTGATTATTGTGGCTGTTGTTTGTGTAGTATTTAGATGTTTACTGGGGATGTATGCTGCAAAGAAGTAATTCTGATGTTAAAAGTGGTGCTTTTGCTTCATCTGTGTGGATGAAGAATGAAAAATTTGTCACATATGACAAACTTAAATGTATGAATGAAGAATGGATGGAATGACAATTGGGTCACAAATCTTAATGTGTCACACATCACAAAATTCATCTGTGCTGACATTTCATTACAGCACGAGGCAAAGGAAACGCGGATTAACACAAACAGAGTAACAAACTTCTGGCATACACATTGCAATTCATTGTGAACTGCTGCCATATAATGACACAAACAGAGTAACAAACTTCTGGCATACACATTGCAATTCATTGTAAGCTGCTGCCATAGACATTGCAAGTTCATCACAAGTTCAACATACACACAGGAGGAACATATTAACAGAGGATCTACTAGTCCATCACAAGTTCAACAAACACACAGGAAGAACACATTAACAGAGTAACAAATTAATTAAGCAGAGGTAGTCACCGCCGGAGGAGCCGGAGTCGGAGCCAGAGCCGGAGCCGGAGCCGGAGCCGTCGAGGCTGCCATCGTCGCCGCCGTCGTCGTCGATGGGGGCGAGCACTCCTCTCTCCAGGTCCCCAACCAAGATATTTATCTTGAAGGCGTAATCCTTCACGGTCATCTGCAGCGGATCCCTGGGTACTGGGACCCCGAGATGAACGGCCACCTTTCGAAGCTTCACGAAAGCATCGCGGAACAAGTTCACTGACCAAGTGGCTTCGTCAGCATTTAGTGGAGGAGCACGCACGACCGCCACGGGCTGCGGCGCCAGCGCCTCCTCGGGCTCGTCGGGCGGGGGCGGCTTCACCTCGGCGGGCGGGGGCGGTGGCACCTCCTCCCTCCCCCGCTTCCTGGATGGCTCGCTTGACGATGCCATGCGCGCGCTTGAGGAAGAAGAAGCTCTTGGATTCACTTCTTGGTGACCGGAGACGGTGGTGCTGGGGTTTTCTTGGTGCCGCGGTTGACGAAGTTCTTGGCCGGCCGGGATTTATATTGACAAGACGGCGAACCGTCAGGCAGCCGGTCACGCGCCTCGGAACCCGTGTCCGCTCCGGAGAGCTCTTGGCCACAAAAGAAGTCATGTGGTCACAAGGAGACGTGTGACTGTTCATATTTTATTCAAAATACCAAATGCCCAACTACTCCTATGAGTTGTTCGATTCTTAAAAAAAACTATGAATTGTTCATATTTTTATTAATTTTTAGGTGCTGCTTTATGGGCCCTAATTTTTGAGGGAAGCAAGTGTCATTTCAAAAAAAAAAGTGTCGGGCCCACGCACCAGCGTCAGCAGCCTAGTATAAAGAAGGTAACCATTGCCCGCCCGCGCACCAGCCAACAAAGCGACGCGGGTTTGCTAACCTGCGTCGGCATTGACTATCCATTTTGCAAAATGAATATTCAACCGCCCCCTTCTTCTTTCCGAATGGATAAGCGCAGCACTTTCCTTAAAAAAAAGCGCAGAGGAGGTGTGAGAGGAGGCGTGGAGACAGAGACGACGATGAGCACCGGCGAGGGGCCAAGCAGCGGATGACCTCACGCACCCGGGATCGAGGAGAACCGGAACGCGAAGCGGTGCCGCAACTGGATCCGTGCGCGTGCCGGCGAGATGGTGGCGAAGAGGGAGACGACGATGAGCGCCGGAGAGGGGCCAAGCGGCGGTGGAGTGAACCCAATGCCGGAGACGAGGGTCCTCGACTGGATCCTCTCGGATTCCGACGAGGGGCCAAGCAGCGGCAAGGAGGAGCGTGCCGGCGAGGGGGCAGCGAAGTGGGCGAGGGGCCTGCCTCACGTTTGCGAGCACAAGTGTCTGGCAACTACGAAGAGGGGTCGAGGGAGCGGCGAAGAAGGTGTAGAGGACCTCATCTCTGACTCTGGCAACGACCACGACGACGGCGAGGCAAGTTTCTCTGAATCTCACTGCCTTTTTACTTGTTCTATAGATGGAGCTTAAGCTAGCTTGAGCTTGAGCTTCAAAAGTTAATTTGTGCCTATGATGATGTCTTCCATGCTTGTCATGATCTTATACCAAGTTCTGAGGCAAATCAGTTCTGAACTAAGTTCTGCTTTTACTTGTCACACCCTGCTATGAAGCCTAGGATAATTTTCAAGTTCTTATATAATTTTCCTATGACTGTTCCTATACTGCTCCAAGTTCTGAGGCAAATTAGTTCTGAATTAACTATGTTATTCTTATACCATGTTCAACCCTGTTTCAGGCAAAACTCTTTGAGTCGCGAGCAGAGCTTGTGTTACTTCTAAACCTTAATGTTTGGGATTATGTGAAACCTGAGTTTGAAAAAATCATGACAGAAGTGAACATCCTCATCAAAAAGGCTAAGCACATAAGGAGGTACAAGTATACTACTGAACAAAATCTCGAGCCCATTGAAGGTGCACTCGAAGGGCTTCAAGAATCCTTGGTTGCTTACGAAGAGGCTGCAAAAAGAGCCAATCTTGATGGGGCATGATCTAGTTCAAGCTTGTTGATGTGCAGGGTCAGTAGCCATACTTTTGTGGATGTTCAAGGGGCATGCCTTTGTTGATGTGTATGGTCAGATAGCACGACCATAGTAAATAATGTGATGGACAAGTTAAGTCCTAGCCTGATGGACAAGTTAACCTTTTGTAATAATTATCTTTATTCTTGTGGACAAGTTATCTTCATCTTTGTGGACAAGTTATCTCTCTTATGATGTCTGTTTTGTCTCAGAAGATATGTGTGTTGATTGTGCCTGTATGTCGAAATGGAAGCAATGAGAGATCGAGTTGACCTGTCAATGAGGACAGACTCAAAGGAGACGATGGTTCACAAACCTCCGTCTCATTTGTTCACTGCCGCCGCGCTCCCGCTTCACGGCAGTGAAGAGTGCTATTAGACTTTAATTATTGGGCTCTCAGTCTAGTAACGGGCGTCAAATGCTCATCGGTAACGGACTTTATAGCATGTTACCAATACGGTAGTGATCAGTAACAGACTTAAATAGCCCGTTACCGATAGGGCATTGATCAGTAACGGACTTTACGAGCTCGTTACCGATAGGGTTAACTTGTGTAACGGGCTCGATTTAACGTCCGTTACAAAGAATTCATCTAACGGGCATTTAAGAAGACCGTTACCAGAAGTCCACATTGGTAACGGGCGTTGCGGAGGCCAACCCCGGGGTCGGCCTGCTACGCTTATCTGTAACGGGCGCCAAATAACAACCGTTACAGATGTGGGTGCATGTAACGGGTGTTAAGGGCCCGTTACAAATGCCGCGTGACCTATTTGAGGTTTTCACGTAGTGTATGTCCATCGCAAAGTTGGCAGCATTCTTCAGGTTGTTAAGCTCCACCTCTTGCCCTGCAATGATCACCTAGTCATTCTGCAGCGCCTTCAAAGCTACCTCAAGACTGACCTCAAGGTCCCTTCAAGCCTGTTTCTGAGAGTCATGTGTGGTTCGAGGACCGATGGATGGTCGCTTCCTGGTGTGATGAGTGATTGACAACATGGTGTGGACTGACTCTTGGCTAAGTAATGCAGGTGCAGGTTGCGGCTTGACTGGTGTTGGTGCAGGTGAAGAACAAGTGCGAAAGGCCGTTGCCGGTGAGGCCTCCAAGTGTGGAGAAGATAAGTAGGCTTGGTTCGAGGGACCCGGTGGCCAGCGGAGTCAAGTGCGGGCCGCATGGTGGCAAGAACAGCAAGACGAAGTCATGGACAGTTTCTTGGTTGAGCCTCAAAACCAAGGTCGAGCCGGGACGACGTGGGAGCCGAGTCATGAGTGGTGATTGGCGGAGGCTACACCGAGTTCGCGGGGTTTGCAGTGGTTCACCAGAAAACCACTGGGTTACTCGGTTGAGCCACAAACCCGAAGCCGAAGACTCGACGAGGAGGTGTGACCACCCAGGCCGGTTCAACCGCCCATGAGGGGCGGTCAGACCGCCTGGGCCGGTCTAACCGTCCAGGGGGGCGGTCTGACCGCCCCAGTCACAGCTGCTGAGAAGCTTCGAAGCGGAGGACACGCGTCGGGATCGCAAGGCTTGCGTCGAGGCTAAGCAGGATTGCGGTCGCTAGGCATCCGTCCGATGGTGAAAATCTGAAGACTTCCAAATTCGCCCTTGAGGGGCATGTATCCCTAGTTATCTAGTAAGGGTAGTTTAGTCTTTTGGTTGCCCCCATATAAACACTTGAGGGGATGGATGGCAGCCAACTTTTGGAACCCTAGCTCATTTTCCTTTGTCATTTTCATTTGTATTTTCCTCTAGTTTTTCTAGGACTAGCTTGAGTGCTTCATGTGAGATCTAGAGAGAGGGATGGAGGACCGGGTGGCAAGCTAGACCTTGTATGAATCTTCATGGTATGTATAAATGATTCGGCGTGGTTCCTCAAGGCCTTGTGTTGCCTCTCCCGTTTTCTTTTTTGGTGATTTTCGGAGCCCTTTCTTGTGATTTTCGTGGCGGACTTTTGAGGGTGATTTCTTGCGGGATTCTTGTTGAGTGTCACGTATGAGGACCTTGTGCCTCTTTGGCTGGTGACTTTGCCCCAAGAACTCCCTTGAATCGACCTCGATTTGGTGGTTTTTCGAGTTGCTCGAGTTCATGACCTAGAGCGCCAAGATCCGCGATTCCCTTTGATTGCGAGCATTTTGGTTCGATTCCTTTGGTGGAGAGGTTGCCCAGGAGGTAACCCAGGTATTCCCGAAGTCCTGCTACAATCCGTGGGGTGAATCGGGAGATCGGGCGATGGGAAGTTGAGGTTTGACCCGCGGCCAGGTTTTCTGGGAGGGGCGGTCTAACCGCCCTGGTCCTTCCAGGCACAAGTTTTGGTTTTGCTGGATTCTCCTCTATGAGTTCGTTCACCTTGATCAGAGGAGCGTTCTAGTGAAATCTTGGTTTGTTTCGGTGCTGTTTGCTAGGAGTTCTTGCCTTGAGTTCGTTGCTGGGTACAGGAGGTTAGACCGCCCGTGGTAGCCGGTCTAACCACCCCTAGGCCCATGGGTGGAGTTTCGGTTTTCGTCAAGATTCTCTGGTAGCTTGCTTGGCCTTGACCAGAGGATCCTGCTGGTGAAACCGTGGAGAGTTTTGGAGCTCGGAAGAGGTGTTTCGGAGGAATTCTTGGTTACCAGGTGGAGGCGGTCTAACCGCCCCCCATACCCGGTCTAACCGCCCCCTCCAGGCAGGTAGCTTCCGGGTTGTTTCTGTTGTTGTGTGTGCGTAGGAGTTGTGGCTGCAGGTAGTGTTTGTTCCTAGGACCAGTAGCACTCCAGTGGCTACGTGATTTTGGCAAACGGAAGGTTGCGTGCGGAGAATGTGATTTTGGGTATCCGACCGAGTTCATCTTGTTGGAGAAGTTATCTCCCTCGAGAAGAATTTTTATCGGCTCCCATTCACTCCCCCCCTCTCTGGTCGCCAGTTCCGGTCCTTCAAGTGGTATCAGAGCCGGTTACGGATCTTCGGATTCTAACCAGTCTAAGATCCAAGGATGGCGTACCAGGAACGGGGTTCGGGTCCTCCGCACTTCGATGGCAAAAACTACCAGATGTGGCAGAGATGGATGGCTGTGTTTCTCCGCGGCAAGGGACAGATCCTTTCGGACGTTACGGTGAACACAGCTTATGTTCATCCGATTAACTTCCTTGCTCCGGGATCGAGGGACATGTTCGACGCCAACAACAAGGCGGTCGACTACTTGTTTCGTGCTCTGTGTCAGTCCGAATTCGATCGGGTTTAGACAGAGGACTTAGCTTGTAGAATTTGTTTGGAGCTGAAGAATGCTCATGCTGGGAATGCTGAGGTTCAGGCACGGTTGTATGCGACCTTCCGGAGAGAGTACGAGAACTTCACTCATCTCCCCGGTGAGTCTATTGATGCCTTGTTCCAGCGGTTCACGGTGGTTGTGAACAACATGAGGGCCAATGTCGACGTCCTCCCGTACGATGACCATGATAGGGCTGTGAAGCTCTTACACGTGCTGGATTGTACCGTGTGGGATGGAAAGGTCGAGGCCATTCTTGAGTCCGAGAAGTACACCACTCTGACGGTGAACGAGCTGTTTTCGAAGCTTAAGTCTGCTGAGGTTGATCGTGGTTTGACAGCCCGTCTTGAGAGCCCGACTGACTCCCATAGTATTGCTCTCATCGGTGGCAAAGTAACTAAGTCTAACGCTAATGCATCCTCCAGGATGTACTCTCTGTCTTCTTTGATGTCTTTGCCAGACGAGGAGTTCGGCGTGCTTGGAGAGGACGAGCTGGCGTTGCTAACCAGGCGGTTCGAGAGGCTGCACGAGAACCGGGTGAACACGAGGAGGACAGCACGGACGTGCTTTCAGTACGGCAAGCCAGGACACTACGTCACCGACTGTCCGGAGAAGATGGAGAACAAGGACAACTACAAGCACCGGTCGAGCAAGGACGGCAAGTACCGATCGAGGCGCGACCACAAGCACAAGAACAAGCACAAGGACGAGCGACGGTCGAGGAAGAAGGACGACCACGGCAGGAAGGCCCAAGCGATGGTCGAAGTGAGCGACGTCGACTCCAGCTCCGCCTACTCTTCCTCGAGCTCGAGTAGCAGTGAAGATGAAGGTGATCGGCGCAAGAACAAGAAGTCATCCAAGAACTTGAGCGGGCTGAGCTGCTACGTGAGAGATGGCTTCTGCGGCATGGCTCGTAGCTCCGGCAGCAAGAAGAGTCACCAGAGCGACTCGGACTCTGACTCCGAGGATGAGGTACGTGACGAGCTTCCCTTCTTGCGTGAGGAGAACGAGCGTCTTGGCAAGTTGCTTGATAATCGTGATGACATGCTTAGAGAGGCCAAGAAGATGAGGAAAGAGCTTAGGGCCTCACTAGAAGATTCTAGGAACCGCGTGGCTGAGCTAGAAACCCAGAACTTAGATGCTAAGCTTGAGATTGATTCGCTTAAGGCTTCACCTGTGGTTTCTGATGAGATTGATTGTTGTGATTGCTCTGTGTACCTAGCTGATCTTACTGCTCTTAAGGATAAGCATGCTTCTACTTGTGATGAACTAGATGTGCTTAGGGTTGAAGTGGCTGAGCTTAAGTCTAGACCTGCTTTGCTAGGTGCTTGCACTTCTTGCCCTGTTTTGCATGGAAAGATTGATGAGATGCATGCTTATACTGTTTCGCTTGAGGCTAAGCTTAAAGAACCTATTCCCACTTCTTGCTCTACTTGTGAAGTGCATGCTTTGAAAAATCTGGAACTTGCACATTATGTGGATCGCTTGCAGGATGAGAATGATGAGTTGAGAAAAATGATGGGTTGGCTGTCGGGTCATGAACCACAGCTTAGGATGATGATAGAGGCATACAAGCGCTATGATGGGCAAGCGCTTGGTTCGGAGAAGGTTGGAGAGTGTAGTGGTGAGGGAGAAGAGAAAATTGGTGATATCCTAGCTCCACCAAAAACCTTACACAAAAATGCCTATGCTCCTAAGCCCAACCCACTGAGAAACAAACTTGACACAACCCTAGATCCTCCCATATTTCCTCGCCCAACAAATGATTTCCAAAAACCGGTGAAGTTTGTGAGCTCCAAGGAGAGTGAGGTTGGAAAGAAGGAGGGTGAGAAGCCGAGTGAGGAGAAATCAAGTGAGCAGCCCAAACCCAAGCCTAAACCTAAGCTCATACAGTTTCATTGTGACTATTGTGGGAGAGATGGTCACAAGGGTGAGTTTTGCTTCAAGAGGAAGCGTGAGGAGAGAATGGCTAAGGAGTGGGCTAACAAGGACAGGTACCACCCTTCTCATGGTGTACCTGAGCCTCGTATGCCACTACCCAGGGGTAAGGCGGTCGTGAGAAGTGTTCCGGCATGGGGAGATGTGAATTCCCACAGCCGAGGTGGTTTTCTGGAGAGGGCGGTCAGACCGGCCTGGAGGGGCGGTCAGACCGGCCCTGCCCAGAGGGGGGCGGTTAGACCGGCCTGGCTAGGCGGTCAGACCGCCCCCCAGAATTCTGGGCGGTTTGGTTTTCAAGGTGGCGATTCGAGTGGTTTTAGTTCTGGTGGTCCTGGTTCTGGTGGTTGGCATGGTGAGTCTGGTGGTGTTCAGTTTGCTAGACGTTCTCCGCCTCGTGCTCAATACGATGGTGGGAGAAGTCGTAGCTTTGAGTTGGAGAGGAGCAACGGCCCACGGTCTTCCTTTCGTGGCTTTCGTTCTCCTCCAGCGAGACAGGGGTGGTTCCCTCGTGGTGGTGCTCGTGGTAGTTCACGTGGTGGTAGCTTTGATAGGTGTGATGATTTGGTTTGTGCTAACCCCACTTTGGAGCAAATGGCTCGGCACTGGTTTTACTCTTTTGGTACTAACCCCAGTGCAGAGTCGTTTGTTCACTCACGTGCTCGTTTTTGAATTTCAGGTGGGAGACTTGAGGAACGTTTGGTTGATTGACTCCGGTTGCTCGAGGCATATGACCGGAGACAAGGGGTGGTTCTCAAGTCTCATCCCTGTGATGTCCAAGACATACATCACCTTTAAGGACAATGGGCGAGGGCGTGTGCTTTCAGAAGGTGAGATTAAGGTAAGTGACAAGGTCACTCTCAGGCGTGTTGCTCTTGTTCAATCGCTCTTTCAATTTGCTTTCGGTGTCATAGCTTTTGGATGAGGGCTTTGAGGTGTTGTTTCGGCCTGGTGGTTCTCGGATTTTGGATTCTCGAGGGGACCTAGTTTGCATGGTCGTTCCCGAGGGTCAAGTGTTCTGAGCGGATTTTTCTCAGTCTTCTGGGTCACTTAAGCTTTGACCTTTTTGTCTCGCTTGAGTAAACTCAATTTGGTCCGAGGATTGCCAAGGCTGAGGTTTGAGAAAGAGTTGGTTTGTGCGCCGTGTCGGCATGCTAAGATGGTAACTGTTTCCCATCCACCCCTCACCGATGTGATGACGGAGCGTCCATGCGAGCTGCACCATATGGACCTTGTTGGCCTAGCTCGTGTGCGATCTGTGGGTGGGAAGTGGTACGTCCTGGTTGTGGTGGACGACTACTCTCGGTATGCGTGGGTTTTCTTTCTTGAAGAGAAAGGGGAGACGTTTGGTTTTGTTCGAGATCTTGTCTTGAGGTTGAGAAATGAGAGGCACAGAGATGCCATACGAGCGATCCGCAGTGACAATTGCTCGGAATTTAAAAACTCTCGCTTCGAAAGCTTTTGCCATGACTTGGGTCTTGAACACCAGTTTTCGAGTCCGTATACGCCTCCCCAGAACGGCGTGGTTGAAAGGAAAAATAGAACCTTGTGCGAGATGGCTCGGACGATGCTTGATGAGCATAGGACTCCGAGAAGGTTCTGGGCTGAGGCGGTGAATACCGCGTGCTATGTGTCAAACAGGATTTATCTCAGGGTGCATAAGAAGAAAACTTGCTACGAGTTGATGCACGGTAGAACTCCCAAGGTGAGTCACTTTCACGTGTTTGGGTGCAAATGCTTCATCCTGAAGAAAGGTAAGAAGTTGGACAAGTTCGAGGCTAGATCTGTCGATGGCATTTTCTTTGGTTACGCATCTCATTCTAGAGCATTTCGTGTGCTCAATCTTGAAACTAACCAAATCGTGGAGACTTGCGAGGTAACCTTCGACGAGACACAGCCACGTAGTCAGCTTGTTTTTGAGTGTGCAGGTGACGATGAACTTGGCGAGGAGATTTTCCAGGAGGAGGAGCATGAACATGGAGATGATGAAGACGGTGGTGTGGTGCCCGTGGCTGAGCATGTACCTACTACTTCGACTACGGTAGTGGACGGCCCTTCTCCTACACCTACAATGACAAATCCAGATCAAGGCGAAGCTGCTGTTGAGGGGGATGCAGCATCAAGGCGAGAACCTCCCCGACGAGTTCAAGTGGATCACCCAGCTTCGAGGATCATCAGCGACATCAATGAACGTACTACACGGTCGAGGGTTCGAAACAATTCTCACTTTGCTCATGCTGCTTTTGTTGCTACTTTTGAGCCCAAGGACATTGGACACGCGCTATCTGATCACAATTGGGTTAATTTGATGCATGAGGAGTTGGAGAACTTTGAGAGAAACCAAGTTTGGGAGTTGGTTGACCCTCCCCCAGGGTGTAAGCCGATTGGGACAAAATGGGTGTGGAAAAACAAAGAGGGAGAGAAAGGAGAAGTGGTGAGAAACAAGTCAAGGCTTGTTGCTCAGGGGTACTCACAGAAAGAGGGTATTGACTACAAGGAGACTTTTGCTCCTGTAGCTCATTTGGAGGCGATCAGAATCCTTCTAGCCTTTTCCGTGGCTAAAGGGTTCAACTTAAACCAGATGGATGTCAAGAGTGCTTTCCTAAATAGTGTTTTAGAGGAAGTAGTGTATGTGAGGCAACCACCAGGGTTTGAGAGTGAGAAGTACCCCCACCGGGTGTACAAGTTGAGGAAGGCGCTGTATGGGTTGAAGCAGGCGCCTAGAGCGTGGTACGGTAGGTTGAGGGGGTTCCTGTTTGAGCGAGGGTTTGAGATGGGGAAGGTCGATCAGACCTTGTTTCTCCTCAGGCAGGGAAAAGATATCCTGATTGTGCAGGTATACGTGGATGATATTGTCTTTGGTGGCTCGTCTAACTCTCTTGTTGCAAGGTTTGCAGAAGACATGAGCAGGGAATTTGAGATGAGCATGATGGGTGAGTTGCAGTTCTTCCTCGGCCTCCAGATCAAGCAATCAAAGGAAGGAACATTCGTGCACCAAGCCAAGTACACCAAGGACATTGTGAGGAAGTTCAAGATAGAGGACTCCAAGGCCATGGCGATGCCTATGAGTACGACTACAGCTCTTGATGCGGACGAGGACGGTGAACACGTGGACCAGAAGGAGTACCGAAGCATGATCGGGTCACTCCTCTACTTGACGGCGATGAGGCCGGACATCCAATTCTCGGTATGTCTGTGCGCTCGTTTTCAAGCGTCTCCAAGGACTTCACATCGGCAAGTAGTCAAGCGCATATTCAGGTATTTGCGACACACTCCCGACTTCGGCCTTTGGTACTCCGCGTCTTCTTCTTTGGCTCTTCATGGATTTTCGGACGCGGATTTTGCCGGGTGTCGGTTGGATAGGAAGTCCACTTCTGGGACTTGCCAGTTCTTGGGATCTTCTTTGGTGTCTTGGTCTTCCCGCAAACAGTCGAGTGTTGCTCAATCTACAACCGAAGCCGAATACGTTGCCGCTAGTTGTTGCTCTCAGCTCCTTTGGATCACATACACCATGAGTGACTTTGGTGAGGAGTATATCCATGTCCCACTTCATTGTGATAGCACAAGTGCCATAAGTGTTGCAAAGAACCCAGTGCTCCATTCCAAAACCAAGCACATAGAAGTGAGGTATCATTTCCTGAGAGACAACATCGAGAAAGGAAAAATCTCTTTGATACATGTACCCACACATGACCAGCTAGCCGATATTTTCACCAAGCCCCTAGATCAAGCAACTTTCACTCATTTGCGGGGGGAGCTTGGCGTGTGTTTGATTTCCTGAGTTGGGTGTGTGGGAGCTCCTTTGTAGCATATGTATAGCTTTCCTTTGATGCATTCTTGCATTTGCATGGCATGTGTAACATGATGTATAGTCATCTTTGTATGATAGGTTGCATGCATTTTGTATCATATGCATTATTTAGGAAAAGCTTCTCTTATATACATTGTTCACCATGGTATGATATATGTATTCTTGTGAGCTAGTTTGGTAAGTAATGGTTAGTTTGGCTTAGCTCTTGATGATCTTGATTTATATCCATGGTTGCTAGCTATGTCTTTTGAAAAATCCTACATGTATGCTCTCTTGTGAGTAAATGCCTTTATATGATCATGACATGTTTTAGTGGCTTGGCTATACTTAATTTGCGGTTGGATAGCTTTTTTGATCATATGGGGCCAAAGGCTCATTTGCCATCATGAATGTTTAGCCCCCATGCTTCATCTTGTGGAGGGGCATAAGTTCCTTTTTGTCGCAAAGACATTTCATGTACCAATTATAAATCTGAAAATGAAATGTAATTTGCTTGGAAAATGTGCTCCCATGTCATATGTGCTTAATTTACTTGCTTTTGGGTGCTAAACCGTTGCATGTTGCTTACCAATGAGAAGTCTCATATTTAGAAGTAAGCACATGGCTCGGTGGCTTTGACATGACATGAGGTGCTTGTGGGTGTTTATGATGGTCTTATGCTTAGAATGGTTGTCCTAGCATGAAGTTTGTGTGGCTTTGCCATTTTGACATGTTGTGCTCATGTTTAGGACTTTGCTCATGAGAGGGTAATTTTTCGCAAAAATGGTCAATTCTATCTTAGCTTTGCCCAATGGTTGTGAAACTTGGTGATCTTGTAGTTTTTGTCCATACGAAGCTATAGAGTATCTAACTTGCTCATTTGGATGTGTGTAGCATGCTATGATGAATTTTGTCTATTTGAGAAGCTATATGTTGAAACTTTTCGCATTTTGCCTTGATTCATGCATTGTCAACTAGGGGGAGAAGTTTGGGCATGATTTGGACACCTGGGAGCATTTGGGAGGTGTTCCAAGTGGTTCGGGCAGTTTTTGAAAAGTTTGGTGCAGGGCCGGTTTCTTGGGGCGGTCTAACCGCCCCCAGGCGGTCAGAACCCAGAGGGGCGGTCTAACCGCCCTGGGCATGCGGTCTAACCGCCCTGGGCAGAGGTGCAGGAGTTTGCTCCTTGTTTGCATTCCCATGTTGCATTGCTGCATTGGTTCAGGGGGGTGTGCTTTGGCTCAGGGGGAGCTTGCATATGTGTAGGGGGAGCTTCTTGTGTGAGTTTGTGGTTTGCGGCCTTGTGTGCCTTTGGTGGTCTTAGCTCTTTGTGTGAGCTTGTTTTGTCTTGGTTGTGTCGAGCCGTTGCCCTTGCCTAAGGGGACCGAGACTTTCCTTCTCCAAGTGATCTTGCTCTTTGCCTTTCCTTTGGCTTTCGATTGCTTGTTGAAGTTTGTTTTAGTCGTTTCTTTTCTTTACCTTTTCTCTTTGGTTACCAATCATGTGTGTTGTCAATGCACTCATCAAGGGGGAGATTGAGAGTCATGTGTGGTTCGAGGACCGGTGGATGGTCGCTTCCTGGTGTGATGAGTGGTTGACAACGTGGTGTGGACTAACTCTTGGCTAAGTAATGCAGGTGCAGGTGCGGCTTGACTTGTGTTGGTGCAGGTGAAGAACAAGCGTGAAAGGTCGTTGCCGGTGAGGCCTCCAAGTGTGGTGAAGACAAGTAGGCTTGGTTCGAGGGACCCGGTGGCCAGCGGAGTCAAGTGCGGGCTGCATGGTGGCAAGAACAGCAAGACGAAGTCATGGATGGTTTCTTGGTTGAGCCTCAAAACCAAGGTCGAGCCGGGACAACGTGGGAGCCGAGTCATGAGTGGTGATTGGCGGAGGCTACACCGAGTTCGCGGGGTTTGCAGTGGTTCACCAGAAAACCACTGGGTTACTCGATTGAGCCACAAAACTGAAGCCGAGGACTCGACGAGGTGTGACCACCCAGGTCGGTTCAACCGCCCAGGAGGGGCGGTCAGACCGCCTGGGCCGGTCTAACCGCCCAGGGGGGCGGTCTGACCGCCTCGGTCGCAGCCGCCGAGAAGCTTCGAAGCGGAGGACATGCGTCGGGATCGCAAGGCTTGCGTTGAGGCTAAGCAGGCTTGCGGTCGCTGGGCATCCGTCCGATGGTGAAAATCTGAAGACTTCCAAATTCGCCCTTGAGGGGCATGTATCCCTAGTTATCTAGCAAGGGTAGTTTAGTCTTTTGGTTGCCCCTATATAAACACTTGAGGGGATGGATGGCAGCCAACTTTTGGAACCCTAGCTCATTTTCCTTTGTCATTTTCGTTTGTATTTTCCTCTAGTTTTTCTAGGACTAGCTTGAGTGCTTCATGTGAGATCTAGAGAGAGGGATGGATGACCGGGTGGCAAGCTAGACCTTGTATGAATCTTCATGGTATGTATAGATGATTCGGCGTGGTTCCTCAAGGCCTTGTGTTGCCTCTCCCGTTTTCTTTTTTGGTGATTTTCGGAGCCCTTTCTTGTGATTTTCGTGGCGGGGTTTTGAGGGTGATTTCTTGCGGGATTCTTGTTGGGTGTCACGTATGAGGACCTTGTGCCTCTTTGGCTGGTGACTTTGCCCCAAGAACTCCCTTGAATCGACCTCGATTTGGTGGTTTTTCGAGTTGCTCGAGTTCATGACCTAGAGGGCCAAGATCCGCGATTCCCTTTGATTGCGAGCGTTTCGGTTCGATTCCTTTGGTGGAGAGGTTGCCCAGGAGGTAACCCAGGCATTCCCGAAGTCCTGCTGCAATCCGTGGGGTGAATCGGGAGATCGGGCAATGGGAAGTTGAGGTTTGACCCGCGGCCAGGTTTTCTAGGAGGGGCGGTCTAACCGCCATAGGGGGGCGGTCTAACCGCCCTGGTCCTTCCAGGCGCAAGTTCTGGTTTTGCTGGATTCTCCTCTGTGAGTTCGTTCGCCTTGATCAGAGGAGCGTTCTGGTGAAATCTTGGTTTGTTTCGGTGCTGTTTGCTAGGAGTTCTTGCCTTGAGTTCGTTGCTGGGTACAGGAGGTTAGACCGCTCGTGGTAGCCGGTCTAACCGCCCCTAGGCCCTTGGGTGGAGTTTCGGTTTTCGTCAAGATTCTCTGGTAGCTTGCTTGGCCTTGACCAGAGGATCCTGCTGGTGAAACCGTGGAGAGTTTTGGAGCTCGGAAGAGGTGTTTCGGAGGAATTCTTGGTTACCAGGTGGAGGCGGTCTAACCGCCCCCCATACCCGGTCTAACCGCCCCCTCCAGGCAGGTAGCTTCCGGGTTGTTTCCGCTGTCGTGTGTGCGTAGGAGTTGTGGCTGCAGGTAGTGTTTGTTCCTAGGACCAGTAGCACTCCAGTGGCTACGTGGTTTTGGCAAACGGAAGGTTGCGTGCGGAGAATGTGATTTTGGGTATCCGACCGAGTTCATCTTGTTGGAGAAGTTATCTCCCTCGAGAAGAATTTTTATCGGCTCCCATTCACTCCCCCCCCCCCTCTCTGGTCGCCAGTTCCGGTCCTTCAGTTTCTCATAAGCCAGCTTTTGAGATACAGCGTACTCACTGTCTATGGTCTCCTTCATCGCCCGCTTCAGCTCTTCAGCGCCAGCTTCGGCCTCCCTGAGGTTCACCTCCAAGCTTTGAACTTTCTCCTTTGTGTTCTTCAGCTCGTTTTTGAGGTCATCCTCTCGCCTGTGGAAATCTGCAATATACAAACGTTTTGAGATCCAGCCCTCAACATTGGAAGCCAATGATGGAAAGAGTTGCAAGAAAGTTGGTCTTACCAATATTTGCGGCGTTGAACTGCGAGTTGGCCTCTCGGACCTTCCGCTTTTCCTCGGCCAGCTCGTCCTCGAGCTTCTTCTTGTCCGCCGCCGCCGTTTCACGGACCTGCTTGAGTTCTTGCTCAAGCTCGGTCACCCGCAGCTGCACAGCTGCAGCACTCCTAAGTTGGTCGGCCCTACCCTTAGCACGGTCAGCCAGTGACTGTTTTGCAAAACAAAGCAGGTCATCAGCCACATCCAAAACACAAAGTCATATATCCAATTCAAAGACAGTGGCTTACTGTGAGAGACTGGTTGAGAGTCAAGATCGAGCTACAGACCGACCTCATGTCCTCATCGTCCTTGAAGATATCCGCCTCCCAGGGAGTGCTAGTCCAGTCAATGTTTTCACGCTGCAAGCTCGGCCCGGTCGACATCGAACCCGGTGCCTGCACGCCGGTTGTTTCTAGGTTCTCCTGCGGCGGCTCGATCTGTGTCAGGTCCGCAGTTGGGCCCTGAGCCGATGTGCTGGGCACCGAGTTGATGGGGTCCACGTCGATAACAGGCGGAGAAGACGAAGCGCCGACATCACCCACGGAACCTTGTGTTCAGGCCTCTGTGACAGGCGGAGGAGCCGCCGTCCCTGCGTCGTCGACCGAAGCTTGAGTCCCGGCCTCATGGTCGGACGACCTTGTCCGTGAAGGTGAATCTTGAGCATCTAAGGCGCACTGGGGTTGGACGTCCGACCTACAGAAATCTTTGTCAAAAAGAATACGAGAACCAATAAAAAGTCAGTAAATGGATCAACTTCAATACCACGATCTCACCTCACAATGGTCGGGGCACGCAACTTCGGCCTGAAGGGCCGTACCCGTATCTTCACAGGCATCCTTGCCTGTGCACCAGCAGCAGCCCGCTGCGCCTCCCTCATTTGACGGAGGTCGTCCTCCGTCGTCTTCTGCTCCAACTCCCGCTGCCTCTTGGCCGCGGGACTCAACGACCTCCTCGCCGTCCGATCTTCAACGACCGGCGGGTCATCGGTAGCTTCATCCTCATCATCTTCGACCTCCTTGGTCAAAGGTGTAGGAATTATCGGCATCTGGATCGCCGGAGGAGGGCTCGCCTTCCTCTTCCTCTTCTTGTCAGCCTCGAGCTTCGCGGTCTTCGCCGTCTCAGCCTTGGCAGTAGCTCTCAAGGTCGGCTGCTTTGCCGTCGCTGCCCTTGTCCTATGCATGGGCTTTGTGGCACTGCTTACATCTGGGCGGTTTGCCACGTTGTCACCACCCTTATTGTCGGTATCTTCGTCAGCTCCAACCGACGAGTCTGACTGATAATTCTCCAGCAGCGCAGCTGCCGGAGGCTGGTAGTCCTCCGACCTTAACTTTCGGCGTGGCTCTTCGCCGGCTGGCAAAGGTGCAGGGCACCAAAATTGCATCTCTCGAGCCTATAAACACAAGTAACAAGATATAAGAGGTCTTCGTCCAGTCACATCAAATAAAGAAATAGGTTGCTACGACCTCATTGTCCAAGAACTTACAGGATCAGCATGTCGGGAGAGAGAATAAGCGTTCGGGCACTTCTTGTTCTGGATACGCCCGGAGTACATCTGTGTCACCCTGGCCGTCATCTCCCCTTGGGAGACCTTGCGGTTAACTTCACGGGTAGGGTCCGTCTGACCCCAATACTCATACGCCGGGTGAACCCGATCCTTGATCGGCTGAATCATGCGATGACAAAAAGACATCGCTACAGCGCCTCCTGTCAGGCCTTTCTTCTTGAGGTCGCTCACCAAGGTCAGCAGCTCCTTGATGTCATCCATCTCACGAGTGGTGAGCTGCAGGTCCCACTCGTTTATCTTCACGGGCTTGTGCCCGGTGCGCTTCGGGAGCGCTGGCTTCTGGTCGGCGATATAGAACCACTCTGACCTCCACCCTGCGGTATTGTCTGGCAGATCCATATCCAACCATGCTGCCTTGAGACCTGACCTCAGACAGAACATCACCACTCCTACCACACCGGTACGCTTGCCGGTGAACTTGACGTTGAAGAAATACCGCCACAACACAAAGTGTGGCGGGATCCCGAGGAACGCCTCGCACATGTGAATGAACGACGAAACTACAGTTATAGAGTTGGGGACGAGGTGTACCAACTCTAGCTTGTAGTAGTATAGAAGGCCCCGGAAGAAGTCGCCGGCAGGCACGCTAAACCCGCGCTCGAAGAAGGAAGCGAAGACGACCTGCTCCTTGTCGTCCTCCGTCGGGAACCTCTGGCCGGTGGGCGCTTTCCACTCCAACTCCGCCTTGGGCCTCAGGAGCCCACGCTCTACCAGGCCCTGGATCTTCTCCTCGGTCGTTGTCGAAGAATCCCACACCATCTCCGGGGACGGGATCGTGGGAGCCGCGGCCGCCATTTCTTGAGCTCGGGTGGATTTGGATCTAAAATTCACTAGGGTTTTGATGCGCATGCGAAGTGGAGCGGCGCGCGGATGGCAGAGCCGGCGCGCGGTCTGCTACAGACGGCGGCGCACTGAAGATTCTAGGGTGGAGGCTGGATGCGAAGCGCGCGGCGGCTAGGGTGCGGCGATTCCGGCGGAGATGGCGAGAAGAGGAAGACGATGGAAAGGGACGGTCAACGCCGGTCCCCGCCGCTCTATTTATAAGGGCCCCACCACGGGCGCCCGTTGCGGCTCCTTCCACTGTAAGGAGCTCGCCCTAATGGCTATGTGCCGGTAATTTCGCGAGACGATCTCACTAGATTTCACGCCAACAGATAGTCTGGCGACCTTCACCCTGAGTTTAGGTCGTGAGAACAAATAAAATGTCAGGTCATCCTGACGGAACATTCGATCTCCACGAGGTCGATAAGCCCCCAAATGCCATCACTATAGGTCATTGGTGAATAATTTCTTCAAAACGACCATTACATGACAGAAGAGAGCGAACATTACACGGGAACTTCGAAGGTACACAAGTCGCCTGCGACCTTATTGGATCCAGAACCCGTCACAAAAATACAAACATACTCGAAGATCTGATCTACCTAGAGCAATCCTTGAGGTGTACCCTGCTACAGCCATGCACGTCGCAAGAATTCTTCTAGCCTCAGGACCTCGATGGTGGCCTTGCGGTGAACAACTGCACAATGCTACACATAGCAGGGCACGCTCGGTGCCGGACTATGGAATGCAGACACGAGCTTGCTCTTCGGCGTGGACCGCAAGCCTTCGACGAGCATCACATGCTCCCCAAAGACTTACAGCTTCACCTCGGGCCTCTACAGCATGACCTCCAAACTCTCCTTGATTCCTCACTAAGGCACGATACAAAGAGTGGGTGTGCTGCCTACATTTCGCAAGAGTTCTTCTAGCTCCAAGCTTCTACAAACACAGCATCCAACAATCTGGTGGACGGACACATGCCCATGGCATGACCTCAATACTACCCTGCGGCTTCATAGCTCAACAATGCTCGGTGCTTGCCTCCTTCAGCCTTATGGTGCTATTTATAGCCAGAGCCGGGCCTAGACATGCCGGTGAAGTAATGATAATATCACCACGTGGTCCAGAGGGCCCGTAGACATGTGCATGATTAAAGGCGATGACTTTACCCTGCCTCGCGACGTCTTTGTCGCTAGTGCATCAATGATGCCTGAGCCCGCCACAGCATCACATGGCTACAGTGCACTCCTTGATTCGTGGGCAGTTTGTCATTTTCCGGGTGGCAAGGGAATCTCCGACCACTGTTGACCCATGACCCTGCAGTCTACGGAGAGATAAGCCTGACTCTGCATTAGGGGCCCTGCGCCTCGTTACATCTACGGACGACGACGACGATCAAACGCACCCTTTACGGCTCTGCGTCTTCATTGCACCCGCTAGGCTCTGTGTCCTGGTGCACCCGCTATGGCTCTGCACGTAAACAGACCTATTCCGATCAGCCTATTTTCTGTTTCATGAGCAGCATGGTCATAGGTTCGATTGAAGACCTTCTGGGGTAGGCGTGCCTCGCTGCTCTGCCAGATCCGTCTGGGCGCTTGGATATCAGAAGCTTCATGTTTACGATTTTCGTCGGGCCCCCGTGGTCGGTGTGCCTATTGCTGAGGTCGTCAATACCTCAGTGCTATGGCTCCGCTGGATGGCTGACAGCTATGTTGGTTGTCTGGGCACAAAGACGACCTCCTCGAGGTCGGCGTGCCTTAATACCTAGGTCTTGCAATACCTCGGTATGTCTACGGCTCTGCCAACCTAGTTGGGTGCCCTGGATACGTGACCTTCCAAGGTCGGTGTGCTTTTATAGCTCTGCCAGCCCGCTCTGGACACACAGGATTTTACATCGGAAATGAAGGCCTCTCTGTGGGGTGCGCGCCTAATGGCCCTGCCAAGTATCTCCAGGTGCTTGGGCGCTTCTTGGTTTGAGACCTTCTAAAGGTCGGCATGCCCTGGGTGGCTCTGCCATACTCTTTGCAACTATGCAAGATATCTGGGTGTCTCTACACTCCATACATTGAAGATCTACATACGCTGCTCAGTTGATTTGTTCTTTTCTTTTGGACCGACGTGCATGCTATTCGACCTGTCGATAGCTCTACGACTTCGTTGTTGGCACTTCTTACGTCGTTACTAGATTTGTAACGGTGCTAGAAAGGCTGTTGGTATACTACACGATCACAGATAAATCCGCAAGCGCATGGATACCATTGTAGCTTTCACCCGGGAGTATTCCAGGGTATCGATTTCCACGGGGAACGAGAAGTGTAGAGAACCTGAACTAATTCGTCCGGGGGATATGGTGACAAATGATAGAAAGGCAAGGGTAGATTTCGGGTAGAGAGGGGATAGCTAATGAAGTTTGGAACTCGTGAGGATCACGGATAGAATCAAGGCACAACTTGTCGCTCGTCGGGGCCAGAGGGAAAAGAGCCACAGAAAGGGATGAGAAGGGGGCTCTGATGTCGTAACTCCTACTCGCCGGAACTAACGTGGTGGACTACAGAGCCCGTCCGGAGCTGTCACCTCCGTAGGGTACCACAACTATTCCATTGAACCGGGTAAGCATTCCAAGGTACCGGAGAGTCTAGACACTGCGTCTACACTAACCGAGCACTACTTTACCCCACGCTAGAGCAAAGCAATCACGATAAGTAGAAACTACTTAAACCACAATCGAGGAACCTAAGAGCGAACAATGAAATGACTTGAGACTTAGTTACTCACGAATCCGAACTTACAAAGTATCCCGGGTGTGGACGACCGAAGTGGTACCGCACCCGCCGAGGCACAAGAAGAAGACCGACTCCGGCTTCTACTCCAACACTCAACTCTCTCTCCCTACTCTCTGGATACTAATTTTTGGAGGGCTTCGCCACTTGCTTCTAATCACTTGTACTCTTCCACGAGGTGCCTGGCTCAATTTATAGCCCCAATAGGTCGGTGGCTGCAGGAGGGGGTACTTGTAGGCGAGAGGGAGCTGCAGTGCCGGGCAAGGAGGTGCGGCCGTATCTCCAGGTGCGGCCGGCCCTGTGATTTCCACCGCCTTCGATCGTGCGTCTGTGATTTGGTCCCTGAGGCGGTTAGAAGGTGGTTGTGGGTCGGTTTGCTGAGTAAAGGAGGTGCGGCCGGCCCTCTTGGTGCGGCCGGCCCTGGGCCCCCTTGTCATCCACTCCGGATCGTGCTCTAGTGGGTAGATGAAGCCTTGGATGTTGTCACACGTCGGTTGTTCGCTGGCTTGTGGGTCCATGGATCCAAGTGAGGCTAATCTCAACCTCTGGATCAAACCGACCTTGTTCCTTCGATCAGGATCGTTCGTAGCTGTGTTCCCTTGAGTGATCGAGGCTTGGTGGCTCGTTTGGGCGAGTTGGGCAGGTGCGGCCGGCCTAAGTGGTGCGGCTGCACCTGGAGGTTCGGCAGGCCCTGGTGATGCGGCCGGCCCTGCCTCCTGGCCCCGGTGCCTCTCTCCTGTGGTGTGTTTGCTTGATCCAACATCACCGTGACGAGTTTGGTCTTTTGGGAGCCGGTGCACGGAACTATACTTGGTGGGAGCCTGAGTAGTGGTGCAAGGTAGGGCCGGCCGTACAACTAGGTGCGGCTGTGCCTACCTTATGTGGCTCGGTGCTTCGGAATTGCTCCCTAATCTTGATCTTGCAAATAAAATCTCAACACTGCTCGTGGAACTTTGTTAGCACCTAAAACATGCATGAAATTGGTGCCTGGCCTATGGACTTGGTCCCCTTGGATATTATGCTAGGTGTAGAGGCATTTGGCAAAGTTTGGTGTTGATCGGAGGAGGTTCATAGGTCCGGCCGAACCTGCACCTACCCCCCGACACGTCTCGTGTCACAATCTTCTGTGAGGCATAATTTCTGCATCCGGACTCTGAATTGGGTGAACCGAAACTCCATTTCGATCATCTCGACGAGAACTTCGTAATGGTGCTATCAAACTAAGCATTTGACATTGTTTGTCAATATGCTTTATTTGTGCTATGATGTCTCATTATGACCTGCATCCAAATATTCACCAAAGCTCGTGGAATCTGTTAGTTTATAACCCTACAACTATGATGCAAGCTTTGATGGAGTGTAATTTGTTCAAAGTTGAGGGTCGAAAATAGGGACTTAACGACCGTCAACACACCCCCACACTTGGTCCTTTGCTCGTCCTCGAGTAAAGGTTATGGACCAAGGTGAAAACAAAAATTCCTATGGTATGAAGCGAGCATAAGAGATATTCCGAATCATACCTTGCACTTGTGAACTTTGAAGTGTCTATCATGCCATCTTGGGTAGTTGAGGAATGGAATGATCTTGAATCAAATCACTTCTACTCCTCATGTCAAGTAGCTTGGGATTTTTTCAATAAGTTTTCAAAATAAACCTTGCTTGGCACCTCATTTGATTCTCTCAAATCGCTCAATGTGAATAGTCCTCACCAAGGCATTAGATTGCCTTTCTTCAACCTACTTCTAATGATGGCTATATATGGAGCTCAAGGTAGGGTATAAAGATGAGGCATACTTGCACCACATGTATTGCAAAGTCAAAAACCGGATCCAAGGAGAAAATCAAATCATACAATCTAATCAAGATGTGCATGTGTTGGGATATGATGGATATGGTAAGGTGGATACTAGGCCCAGAATGGGTGCTAGATATTACCATATGTATAATGAATATTGTGATGATGGTAAGGTGTACACTAGGCCCGGAATGGGTGCTAGTTATTACCATCTGATTTGTTGTAACTCCATTTTGCATGATCCTCTCTCTCTATTTTGACTCTTTTGTGGACATGGCTATATTTTCTCTTTCTCTTTTTTTTCTTGGACCTTCATGTGTCCAACTTTTTTTTCACTTGGACCTTCATGTGTCCATATTTTTTTTCTATAGCCATGTCTCTTTTGTAATATTAACTTGGAGAGAGAGATCAACACACAGTGTGGATCTTTATTTTGTGGAATAGATAGATGGTACAATGCTAGCTCTCAACTGAGCATAGCAAGGAGGATGTTGGCGTGTACGTGTATCTTGATCATGAAAGTATGAAAAGATTTCTCACAAGGGTCACAACAATTTGACAAAGCTCAATGCAATGACAAGTAGCATATGTGTATGAGGTTTTCAAGATGTCTCATCATATGGCTCTGGTAGGACTTGGCATATCAAAGAGGAGCTTCGCAAAGGGTTTTCAAAATTTTCAAATAAATTTCCCAAGAACTCAAACATTTGGAGTGAAGATTATTTCATCAGACCATATCTCAAACATCAACTACTTAGATGAGCATGAGTTCCCTAAAAATATGTTGTTCACAAGCATCAAGATAATAAGTACGGAATAAAACTTATGCAAGCCAACCATATGAAATATGTCATTGGGTGCATGAGGATTCAATTGAGTTTGATTTATATGATCAGATTTAAAGCTCATTTAAACTCATGATTTCCAAAAGTAGAGAGGTAGGGGTGCACATACCATCGCTCTTGGAGAAAGCGGGGAATGAGGTAGACAAATGGTGATTCGGCCAAACCACAGGGGCGACCGACTTGCTCTAGTGCACTTACCTCATCCCTCGTCGTATTAGCGTAGTCGATGTTGTGCGGCACCATGGCGGGAGATCTCAATTTTGTGTTTCGACGAGCCTGAGAAATCTCCCCCACACTTGCTCTTGTACCTGGTGTTATTATTCAAAGAAAAAGATGGAAACAAAAAGGGAGGCTCTGCTAGCTGAAGAGCTAGGAAGCCTTTATTCAAATTCAAATATTTTTGTTTGTGTTTTTTTAGAGAGCAAGATGCAAGAACCAACACCATTTTCAAACCAAAATAAGATTTAGTATGAAAGAAACTTACTCGGGTTACTCACATGTCTCCCCCACACTTGGAGTTTGCATTGCTAGGCAACACACTCTAGTGTGCGGAGTTCAAGCTTCCTTCGTAATACTTTCTCTCCCTGAATTACCTTGGTGTTGTAGTTGGTGTAGCTCTCATGTTTTTAGGCATTGCCTATCCATCGGTCCTTTCAATCTCCACCTGAAATGTTAGCGACCAAAAATACCCGAAGGACGACTAATCCTAAAGACATGCTCTTGCTTTTATTTGAAAAGGAAATCTAAATGATTATTCGGGCTATCTCCCGATAGTGCTTTGTTTTTGGTCATAAGCTCGACCTCTTGAGACCTTCATCTTGCAGCCAATCGAGATGATGAAACCATCATAGCTCTAGCTGCAAGGTTAGTACCAAAAATGACCACGAAATTTGCAATGTTTATGGTAAACAAAAGCATCTACAACCTTCCTTTCAAAGTTAGCATGCACAAGGAAAATAAGGAGGTTGTAGGTTTCGTAAAGGTCATTGGTAATGGGGCTTGATAACTCTGGAAACTTTTGATGTGAGCATGGGATTTGTGATCCCTCTAGTGGAAGACCTTCATGCTCGAGTCTGTTTTGAGAATCCAGTGTCGACGCCTCCTGAATGTCCATAGAACACACATGTTCATTCTTAACCTCAGGTCTATGACATTGGAGATGTGTATCTCGAACCTCAAGATTATACGGCTGCTTTTCATGGTCGAGCACACTACTCAGTACCCCTTCAATGGGTCTTCCGATGAGAATGAAGGGTGGATCTCCTTTTGGGATGTCAAATATATGATAATCTAGGAAGATCCCATACTCTCCAATCTTTGTTTGGACGACTCTAAGGATTCCCTCCATCTCTATGCTTTGACCCGAAATCCATTGGAGACGCTTCTGAGAGAAACAGAGGGGTTCGTCGGGAAAGGCCTCTAATACTAAGGATTTAGGAATGATATTGATATCGACCCTAGGGTCATAGAACACATCCTGGTAAGATAGGTTTCCTACTTGGCATGAGAGTGATTTTAGCTCGGGATATAGCTGGGTTACTTGATCCATGCCTTCTGCTTCTCTCAACCATTCCCGGCTACTGATTGCGGAGATGTATTCCAACTTCTCTCTCCGTCTTCTTACCTCTTCTGGGTTGGGTAAGTTGACTAATTCTCTCTCGTGTGCTGAGTCTCTTTCCCTTCTCGGGAAGGATTTCTCCGTCCAATGTTTATCAAATAACTCATCATAGTATTCATAGACGAAGTCACACGAGGGGTGATCGAACTCTCGATAAGGTTGGAATGGTTCCCCTGTGAACCAAGTTTTGGTAAGAGGAGGATGGGTGTCTGTGGATATGAATTTTTCTAGGATAGGCTCCTCCTCTATGAATTCCGATTCAGCAAGGGAATCGGAGTATGTTGATTCCTCGTCGAAGTCATACGAGTAATCAGCTGGGTACACAGGGGGATAGAGGAGTGGTTCTTCATGCAAAAAGGTGCTAGTGGGTTTCTCCTCTATGGGTTTTTGTTCCGAGAGAGCGTCGGGCTTGGGTTCTTCTTCTTCATCTGGGAATTCGTCAAAAATTCCTGTGTAGGGAGTGTTTTCTAGGATTTTTCCTAGAACCACCTTCCCTTCACTAGGAGTCAAATGAGAGAATGAGCCTCCTGATGAAGTATCCAAAAATTTGGCTGACTCGACATCGAGACCCATTCTAAAATGTTGTAGAAGAATAGGTTCTGAGATCCCAATGTCGGGTCCAGAGGCCAAAGAATTGGTGAATCGTGCCCAAGTAGTCCCTAGTGACTCATTGCCTAGTTGTTTGAAAGAGAGGATTTCTAGCCGTAGGGTCACTACTCGAGACATAGGGAAGAAGGTCAGACAAAACTTTTCTCTAAGCTTCTCCCAACTTCCCTCCATGCTTCCGACTGAGGAATAGTACCATTTCTTTGCTCCTCCCGTTAATGAAAACGGAAAGAGCTTCCATTTGAGGGTTTGTTGAGTCATTCCCTCAATTACGATTATCGAGCAAATTTGCTCAAAACCTCGCAAATGAATGTACGGGCTCTCCTCTTTCGTTTCGGCGAACGAATTCTCTCGGACCAAGGCTATAAGAGCAGGGCGAAGCTCATAGCCACGTGTTTTGATGGGATGCGATGATGATGGAGGCTCCAATAAATCACCCTTTGGAGCCGAAAAATCAAAAAGGGTTCGATTTGAATCCATGGGATAAATGGGGTGATACACGGACGAACTAGGTTCTGGATCAAAACAGCTACCGTTCCCCGGCAACAGCGCCAGAAAGCTTGTTAGCACTTCTTACGTCGTTACTAGATTTGCAACGGCGCTAGAAAGCCTGTTGGTATACTACACGATCACAGATAAATCCGCAAGTGCACGGATACAGTTGTAGCTTTCACCCGGGAGTATTCCAGGGTATCGATTTCCACGGGGAACGAGAAGTGTAGAGAACCTGAACTAATTCGTCCGGGGGATATGGTGATGAAGGATAGAAAGGCAAGGGTAGATTTCGGATAGAGAGGGGATAGCTAATGAAGTTTGGGACTCGTGAGGATCACGGATAGAATCAAGGCACAACTTGTCGCTCGTCGGGGCCAGAGGGAAAAGAGCCACAGAAAGGGATGAGAAGGGGGCTCTGATGTCGTAACTCCTACTTGCCGGAACTAACGTGGTGGACTACAGAGCCCGTCCGGAGCTGTCACCTCCCTAGGGTACCACAACTATTCCGTTGAACCGGGTAAGCATTCCAAGGTACCGGAGAGTCTAGACACCGCGTCTACACTAACCGAGCACTACTTTACCCCGCGCTAGAGCAAAGCAATCACGATAAGTAGAAACTACTTAAACCAAAATCGAGGAACCTAAGAGCGAACAATGAAATGACTTGAGACATAGTTACTCACGAATCCGAACTTACAAAGTATCCCGGGTGTGGACGACCGAAGTGGTACCGCACCCGCCGAGGCACAAGAAGAAGACCGACTCCGGCTTCTACTCCAACACTCAACTCTCTCTCTCTACTCTCTGGATACTAACTTCTGGAGGGCTCTGCCACTTGCTTCTAATCACTTGTACTCTTCCACGAGGTGCCTGGCTCAATTTATAGCCCCAATAGGTTGGTGGCTGCAGGAGGGGGTACTTGTAGGCGAGAGGGAGCTGCAGTGCCGGGCAAGGAGGTGCGGCCGTATCTCCAGGTGCGGCCGGCCCTGTGATTTCCACCGCCTTCGATCGTGCGTCTGTGATTTGGTCCCTGACGCGGTTAGAAGGCGGTTGTGGGTTGGTTTGCTGAGTAAAGGAGGTGCGGCCGGCCCTCTTGGTGCGGTCGGCCCTGGGCCCCCTTGTCATCCACTCCGGATCATGCTCTAGTGGGTAGATGAAGCCTTGGATGTTGCCACACGTCAGTTGTTCGCTGGCTTGTGGGTCCATGGATCCAAGTGAGGCTAATCTCAACCTCTGGATCAAACCGACCTTGTTCCTTCGATCAGGATCGTTCGTAGTGTGTTCCCTTGAGTGACCGAGGCTTGGTGGCTCGTTTGGGCGAGTTGGGCAGGTGCGGCCGGCCTAAGTGGTGCGGCCGCACCTGGAGGTTCGGCCGGCCCTGGTGATGCGGCCGGCCCTGCCTCCTGGCCCCGGTGCCTCTCTCCTGTGGTGTGTTTGCTTGATCCAACACGACCGTGACGAGTTTGGTCTTTTGGGAGCCGGTGCACGGAACTACACTCGGTGGGAGCCTGAGTTGTGATGCAAGATAGGGCCGGCTGTACCACTAGGTGCGGCCATGCCTACCTTATGTGGCTCGGTGCTCCGGAATTGCTCCCTAATCTTGATCCTGCAAATAAAATCTCAACACAGCTCGTGGAACTTTGTTAGCACCTAAAACATGCATGAAATTGATGCCTGGCCTATGGACTTGGTCGCCTTGGATATTATGCTAGGTCTAGAGGCATTTGGCAAAGTTTGGTGTTGATCAGAGGAGGTTGATAGGTCCGGCCGAACCTACTAGGTTCGGCCGCACCTACCCCCCGACACGTCTCGTGTCACAATCTTCCGTGAGGCATAATTTCTGCATCCGGACTCCGAATTGGGTGAACCAAAACTCCATTTCGATCATCTCGACGAGAAATTTGCAATGGTGCTATCAAACTAAGCATTTGACATTGTTTGTCAAGATGCTTTATTTGTGCTATGATGTCTCATTATGACCTGCATCCAAATATTCACCAAAGCTCGTGGAATCCGTTAGTTTATAACCCTACAACTATGATGCAAGCTTTGATGGAGTGAAATTTGTTCAAAGTTGAAGGTCGAAAATAGGGACTTAACGACCGTCAACATTCGTCATGACCTTTCTAAGGTCGCTGCGCCTACACCTCGCTCGGGGGCTTGTGAGACATGGGTACCCCTGGGTCCCCACCGACCAGGATCACGGCCGTCCCCGACAAGTGGGTCCGGCCTACCAGAAGACCCGCCAACCTATCAGTGGGCCTAACCGACCTAGTTGGCGGCCCACACGACCTCCTGAAGACCTTCCAGAAGATTCCCCAGACGACCTTATCCAAAACGACCTCAAGACTTGGCGTGCAAGACAATACTTCAGTGGATTCCGACCAAAGCAGATCGACGGATATGGCAAGCGATGTAATCAACTAGATTTAGGTCTCCTGGTCGCAACCGACCAGGAGTCTGGGAACCGATCTTGTCCGCTGGCCAATATAAGGCGGGCAGGGCGACCCTTGTACGATCACGCAATCCTCAAGCAATCTACACCAACAACTGGACGTAGGGTTTTACTCTCCGGAGGCCTGAACCAGTATAAACTCGCCGTGTTCTCTATGTTCCGTGTGCTCATGCGCAACGTTCGAGTTCTTAGCCTTAGATTCCCCCTCGCCGAACAACTAAACCACCGGGGTTAACCCCCCTGTGGGCTGTCTAGATCTAAACATCTGACATGACATAAATAGCGACCCTCCATGGTCGGGAAAAAAGTGTACACACCAATATCAAACAAACCACCTCCGGGCAAACCCTTTACAATTTACATCATCTACTTTACAACATCTACTTTTCAGCGACTTCACCATTGTGTTTTTTCTCTTTTCTACAACGCCGTTCTTCAAGTTCATCAGGCTGCATCGATCGATCTCCGGCAAGCTTGTGAGTATCGTTTTACCGAATAATCCTAGGCTTTAACCTCCGGGCGCATCGCTGAGGTTTCGTCTAGTTCTTTATTCACCCCTTACCGATATTAGCTAGATCTGCAAGTTTTCGTACCAATTCTTGTGGTTTTTAGCAATTATCACCAATTTATCCAGCATCCATCTAGATCACGTCGGCTTCTAACACTACAGCCGATTCCGACCTACTCGAGTGCTGACGTCACGATCGGCCAATTCCAGCCGATCTCTTATCCCCACCCTCACGCCTCGGTCGCTCTCGAGCCGGCCGATCCCGCTGTATTCGTATCGGCCGATTGGCTGGTACACGTGTCGCTAAAAGGCCATCGGTTCTCTAGTCGATCCCTAATTTTTTCCATTGTCAATCAACAGGTCAGATTGGCTGGCACGCCTCGCTACAGACCGGGGTGTCACGTGTGTCTCACGCGGAGGTGACGTCCTATTTTCACGTCAGCAGAAGTTAGCAAAGGTGGTGCAGATGATCAGACCATGAGGTGTCTGTTTCTTATTGTGTTCAACCATTTGCTCTTTTGCAAAGGCACCCACAAAATCACCAATGAGCACATAGCGTGGACCAAGGATATTCAGCATTTTGCTCAATTCGACTGGTGTCAACTCATTTACAATGATTTGTGCCATGCTGTTCGTAAATGGCACAGTCGGGACAGAACCCAAGTCACTACCATGGTGTACGGATGCTCCGTTGTCATTCTTGTAAGTCCATGTATCCAATCATGCACTATATGCTTTCTGTCACTGAATTATATGTTGTTTTTACCTCTGTATTACCAGCATTTGTTTGTATATGCAAAAGCACATTTATCACTGGATTACATGCCTTTTTTAACCGAATTATATGATTGATATCACTGGATTATATTTATGCTTATATGCTTTTTTTCATTGGTTTATATGCTGATGTTTGTCAGCATTTGTTTAGTATTATGAAGTTTATTGCCTTAAATGATTCACACTTTTTTCTTTACATTCTGTCACAGATCTATTATCTGGACCATCTATATGAGAATGCTTCATCCGGTGGCCACTTGGGTACTCCCCGATGGAAGTTATATGGAAGCGAACGCATCCAGAGGTTGGTCAAAGCAGACCACAAGCTTGGCACTTGGGGCTCATGCGATGTAAGAACCTTTCATTAGACTTATATGACCTGATTCTTATAATCCAGTGTTAAGAGTACTTATGGACTTTATATGATTTGCTTCACCATTTCCATGACCTGTCCACACAATTTAGTATGTACGACGTTCATTCCACACATATATGCTATGTAAGATTCTGTTACTAGGCTTATATGACCTCATCCTTACATTTACATGATCAGATCACAAATGGAGTCTGTATGATTTTCTTTAAAACTTAGATGTTATGCAAATACATTTAGTATATATGATATCATTCATGATTTATATGTTCTGCACTGACAATTAATTTGATGGTCCTTGGTGCCACACAAATATATCACCTGCTAACACTTTTTTAGTATCTATGAAGTTGATTTCCAGATATATATGTTATGTATGATTATGTTATGACACTTATATGAAGCAACCCTTATATTTATATGCTGTGATATCTAATTGAGTTTATATGATTTTGCTTCACCATTTATATGATCTGCACTCACATTTTATCTGATATTCCTTTCTGCCACACATATATGCTTCACCATCTAACACTTTCTTTTTGTTATAGTTTCGTAGCCCAACTCAAACTTGTTATGCCGTTGGTCCAAGAATCCATATACCCCGTTTGAGCTCACTATTGACATACAAGATCGTCTAGTGCACTGAACATCTTTCCGAAAAAGTGCAAAATTTTTTCTCTGAGTATGATCATGACATGGCTTCACTGGTGGACTCATTGGAACAAACTCGTCTTCAGCTTGTTCATAAGCAGTTCGAGTTAGCAGAAAACTTTGCTAAGATGATTGATGAGTTGATGCGGGCTGAAAACCAGGGTGATGGTAATCCAAGTGCTTCCCAGGGAAATGTTGGACACCAAGATGTTGGCAGTGGAGGTGCTGCTGATGATACACAAAAACATACAGGTAGTTCATACGATTTAGACTGTATCTTTATATGATTATTCCTAGTTCTTGCATTCATTCCTTGTTCAAACAGCTTTATATGACTCCAGAGGATACTTTATATGACCTGGCAACATCCCCACATAAAGAGTATAAGGATTATACACTTGTATGACCTGCATCTCATATATATATGTTTTCCTCAGACAAGTAATTTGATGCATCTTATAGGTCATGGTTTGGTTTATATGATTCTATACCACTGCTAAATTATGCCTGTTTCTGAACCTTCTACACTCACATTTTGCTGGATTTCTTTGCCTTCTTTATTTGTATGATTTAGTGTTTGCTATTTTTCATTCAGATGCTGAACAGAGCTAGAATAGCCAATACTCCTTCCTGTCTTCCCTAGCATCTCAAAGTCGTAACAACAATGATCGCCGTCAAGCAGATCTTGGTATGGCCTTTTTATGTTTGTCTATCGAAGTCACTTCCTTTTTCCTTCTATTTTTTTAAAATTAATTACTCTCATTAAATTTCAGAATGCAACAACCCACCATTCACTCAATTTGATCAGAACTTGCAAGGCAGGACTGCCATGCAGTTGGAGAGTTAGAATCAGCCTGGCGTGACCGAGAGTCAGTTTGATAAATATGACAAAGCTTTTTCATTTAGAGGAGATCATGAGAAGCAGGCTTTAAATGAAAATCAACAGGATGTTGCATCACCGCCCAAATCTCCTCTTCCTGAGTTTTCATCTGGCACTCAAGGCTCACGTAAGATTCTATGCCTCTAGTTCTAGGTATATATGTCATGTTCCACAACCGTCACACATTTCTTCGAATGTAGCTTCCAGGTTTCTTAATCTTAACCAAACCCAAACACAACAAAAATCTGCTAGATTATTGAATGGAGACAGTTCTATCAACGACATCATGAACAAGTCATGCGAGGATATATACAAGGATGTTCTAATTGATGAAGTCAATGAAATGGATGATAATACCAGCGGCCAACAGGAGCCGAAGAATTCAACTCCTGGAGTTGTAAGTTCTTTTAATCTTGCCCATATGCTGGATTTGTGTATGTTTAACATATATGTATGGTGCTCTTGGCTGAAATGTATGCTTGCTGTAGCTATTCTAATATGTAGATCATTCACCAGTTTATATGTTTGTTGTACCATGGTTAATATATACTATTTGAAGAACTTTCAACATGTTATATTTGCTCCATTTTTTGTTTTTTCAATATCCTCACGTGACACCATTACATAGTTTATATTGCCACATACTGATTTGCTATGTATAGACTTTTATATGACATGGCTATTACATATGTATGCTTTGATCGCAGAAGCATATCAATTGTTCACACAACACAACTTGGTAAACAGAATTTGGTATTTTATTTACTTCTTGTCATAACTATATATGCTTTGAATGACCTAGCTTTATACACTTTGCTCATGGCAGGTTCAATCAGATTCTGGCACACAAGCTCTGAAATTTGACCTAACCCCTGCTGATCAAAGAGATTATAGGCAAAGACGTTCCTTGTTTGACGTGCCAACAGGAGGAAATGTGTGTACTCCCATTCCATTTCAGATAGTATCTTTGTTGTCATATATAGTTGAGGCAGCAATCTGAATTAGTTCTTTGTTGTCATATATAGTTCAGGCAGCAATCTGAATTTGTGCATTATTTTTTTACAGGTTGATCGTACAGATAAAGTCAACCTATGTCACAAAGAACCTAAACGCACTCCAACAGTTGCAACTGTTGTGAATTCAAGTTTTTTGAATTGTGACATTGTCAAAGCACGGGAGTTACGGTCGCTATTTTTGGCAGATGACCTGGCACCCGATTCACCACTTATGACGTAAGAATTGCTGATGACTTAATAATTCAATTCATTTGTGCACTGCATTGTACACTCAATTGAGCTGTGTTAATTTAATATGATCTGCACACATACCATGTATGATTTACTTGTTTAGAACTATGATTGTATGATCCATTTGGCAGAAATCTATGATTGTGTTCCAAGATTAATTAATTCAAACTATTTCTTGAACTTTCAACAATCCTTATATTATTTCATATATTGTTTGCTCAAATAGCCTCATATGACTCTTGTTATAGTTTATATGACATGCTTATATACTCCATATGCCAAATGTTTTATATGACCTGCTATGGTGATTTTGTAATATCTTTTAGCTGTGGTCTGTAATATCCTTTTTTTGTTATAACTATGATATTTCTCATGACACACCAGTATTTATTATGCTTTTGGCTGGTTAGTATGGCTATGTACCATGGTTAACTTATACATTTCTTGATAAATATGTAACAATTCACAGTTGTACATGTTAGTACATCATATGATCGTGTTTAAACTTTATATGACCGGAAGATAGGCAAAGATATTTGTGCCATATATCTAATCTCTTCTCATGTTTTGTATGAAGGCAAACACTGATGCATTATGGCGGGGACAGTATCGCAACTAGAGAAGATGTTGTGCACTCATTCAAAGACAAGCATTATATGGAGAATATTTTCATAGAATTTTTCCTACAATGCTTCCGTGTTGATACAAACTCTGTAGAAGAATGGAGAAATGGTAAAATTGTTATACTTGATGTGCATTGTGGGGTAAGCAACTAATTTATATGCTTCATTCATTTCAATAGATTTCATATGATTGGAGCACATGTTTATATGATTTTCTGGACTATTGCTCCAAGTTATTTGTTAATCTCCTACGTTTATGTTGTTTGCAGAGGATCCTAAATTCAGAAAGTGAATTTGTCGCTCGTATGAAAGAACCATGGCAATTTGACAAAAAGGAGTTTGCTGACAGATTGCACGAAACATTGCCAGAACACAATGGCATGAAAGATTGCAAAGTAGTAAGTTCCAGTGGTCCACATCTGTTTGAAGTTCATGCATTAATTTTATACATCTATGTTTCACCCTGCCAGTATGTATGATCTCCAGTTTTGGTTTATATGCCCTGACCCTTTGTTTTGTGCTGTCTTCACAGTTGCTTTGTATGATACTGTAATGTCCAATTGATTTAATTCTCACCACTTTTGTATGCAGCTTATGGTCCCTATACTTGACAAGGGACACTGGGTTCTCTTTGTGATCGATGAGCTTTTAAACAAGATCCTCATTTTTTATTCGAACCCATACAGACAATCGGGCACTGATCCATATGATAGGCATACAATGCAAAGGATGATGGGTGGTCGTAACACAAGGTGGGCTCCTACCCTCATGGGTAGGTTGTCAACAGGCTTGCATGAGGTTAGCCAAAGGTTGGCTTATCAAAATTTGGGAAGTGGGAGCTTACTGTTGTTGAAACTACACCACTAATGGAAATGGGTTCAAATGACTGTGGGTTCTATCTGATGAGGTACATCGAGTCATATGATGCACTCAAATTCAGTGTAGCAGACAACATTGAACAAGTATGTTCTATGACACAAACTTATGTTAATATGACCATCTGCTTTGTATGATGTATTTGTCATGTTGTATGACACTTTGTCGTCATCTTGTGCAGGAGATTCCGGGAGATCTTCGTGCTCAAGCGCTCAGTTACTTGATGTTTCAAATGTGCAACCTTGTCAAAGATCTGCCGCCTGCAATTGAGGCCCTTCGTCAGTAGGGATGCTAGTCTCGTTATCAATTCGTGAACAATATGCTAGTCTTAAAGTAGGAATTCGTGATGAACATGGTCGTCAGTGTAGTTGAACAATATGCTAGTCTCGGTGAACAATGTTGTGTGTCGAACAACTAATTCTGTGCACTACTGATGGGCAATGTCCCACTGTTGATGAAGTCATATAAACATATGTAGTTTGTGAATAGGACCCCTATAATTCGGATGATCTATATGGCTTTACCTTCTAATCACATGCGAAATTATGTTTCCATCCGTTCCCTTCCAATGCTCTGCACTTGTATGAAATGCATGTTTATATGCCTGGTATTGTTGGTTTATATGCTCAGTGTTTTAGGTTTATATGCCCGCGAGAGTTGGGACTTGTGCTTCGCACAACTGGGGCTTTTATTTTGATACCATATACGCGCATGCGATTGACCATATAAATAATTTAGCATGTAATTTTTCATGTTTATATGATGATCCTCACTAATTTGTATGAAATGTTGAATTATTGAGCATATAAATTATGGTGTATGGAAACTACATGTTTATATGATGGTCCAACTAATTGGTATGAGTGGCCACTCTACTTGATATGGTCTTTCGTGTCTACCTTGTTGATGGTGGTGGTGCTGCTAAGGATACTGTACAGTTTTTATCTAGAAACAATCATGCAAGAATGCAAATTTGATGTTTATATGATGGACCTCTACGATTTATATGACTAATATTATTGCATTGCACGTAAATTCTACACATGACTTACACATAAATTCTGCACATTTCTATGATTCTGCTCAGACATTTGTGAAAGAGTTTTATATATCGGGTAGTTAGATATGCATTGGGTTTGGTAGTTGTATGATGCATCATTTTGATTAGGTATATCTGCCTTCTTTTGATATTTTGTACAACGCACATCTCCACAGTGCAATTTATTTTCTGAGGATATAAATGTCGATCAAAACACGTCCTTAGATGCAATCATTCTTGGAGTACTTTAGAATGCAGGTCACCCCACATCATCATCCAAACTTCAAGTTTGCAATCATACAAACATATCTAGTTCTACCCTAAGCATCCATCATGTCTGTAGTAGGTGATTCACACTCTGCTCCTGAAGCTGCTATCATTTGTGGATGCATTTTGTTCTGACCCTGGAGGCCTTCCTCGTCTTCTAGGTTCCATCATTTCCTTCATGTTTATTTCTTGACTACCAGCATTGTTCCCCATTGCATCAGATTTCACCTTGTTCTTCGCTCCCGGTGGTCATCCTCTCTTCTTTGTTCCTAGTTGAGCCAACCTTTCCTTGTTGTGCGGGAGGAGAAGGCATGTGCGGCTATCATGACCTGCTTGCAGCCCACATGTGTTGCACGTCCTATTGTTCTTCTTTGGTCCTTTGGCCCCAAGTTTTAGTACTTGCAACTCTAAAGGTTTTATTGTCCGTCCCTTTGTTTTTGCTTTTTCAAGACGTTGCAGGCTCACTCCTTCGCCAACAAGCAACGCACTCGGTTATCAAATGTTTTTTATCAGACCACGGCATTACCAGATTTTAGTAATACATTTGTGGGCATATCATCATATATAGTGCATACCATGTATGACTAATGTTTATACGATCATCCAATCTCATTTTTATGACTAACGTTGAAATGTGGAATTATTGACCATATAAGTTATTGAGCATATCATCATATATAATGCATACCTTGTTGAATGTCCTAGCTCGTAGTGATTTTCTTGTTGTTATCTCTTCATTTGTACCATTCTCCTCTACAATTATTTATCTGCTCCTTCCCTATGTATTAGTTACTATAAGATATTAACATACTTTCATAAAGATATAATAAATGTTCACAAACCATTGTCATATATATCTTATTCAATGTGCATACAAAGTCATTACCTCTTGGTCTCTCTCACAAGGTGCATCAGTCTCAAGTTGTATTCCCTGTAACTATATTTTTTAGACATTCAACAAAGCAAGTGTGTTTACTATAACTAAGCATTAGTCATACAAAATCAGAAGGAAGGTCATATGTTGTACTCACATCGCTCATTTGCCCCACACTGAGCTGGCCTATCATCATCAACATCATGATCTGAATCATCATCTTCAGCTACTCCAGCATCTTGATCATCCTGTTTGCAAATCACCAATAATATGCATATGTTTTAGTGGACATCATACAAACAACATTATAAGAACATATATACACTATACATTTACCTCCATGTCGGAAGTCACACAACTTTCGCCCCCACCAATGTCTGGTTCGATAGTAGAGAGAAGGTCCACTAGTTGGGTTAGTATTTCAATGGCTCTTTCAAAACCAGTTTTGGACATACTTTCATGTCTCACAACTGCCATTGACTTTGACAGTAGCAACTATACGCCTTTGTTTCACCATCCTTGCCAACCGGTTTCTTATCAGTTCTATCAAATGACAATTCTTGACGTGCATTTTTTGTGTATCTCCTTAGGATGTATTTTCTTGGGATTTTTTCTAGGTCCACTTGTATGAAAACACAACACAAGTGCGGGCAAAAAAGTCCTGGAACAGCAACATTTACATACAAACTACATGAGCCACTCGTGGTCATACAAACCTATGAACAAGCTCACTTATTTATAAACTTCATGCATCTATCATACGTAGCAGGTATTGGTTAGAAACTAACAGTTGGAGTCATATATACCAGTGAGGACAAGCATACAAACTTTCGAACTCGGCATCTTATTTTGCATGTAAATTCAAAGATCATTACCTGTGTGTTCCCATATCTTGCACTCCCATGTAAATTCTCCTATTTCTTTGTTAACATATACTTCAAATTGGTGTTGTCCCCACACAATCTTCTCCGACCTTTTCGTGTGTTGCACTAGCCAGCAATTTTCACCTTTCTCAATATCTTTGGTTACTCTATATGCACTCGCTTTGACCAATGTTTCTTCCCACCTGGCATACACAGTTTTTGTGTATAGACGAGCCAGACCTACCCCAAATTCCCAGTTTGTCATACTTTCTACTCTTGCCTGTTCAAATAATATAAATATATTACTACCAATCATAGAATCTGAGTTGTATAAAAATTTTGTACATTGTATGACTAGGGGTGATGAAATGTATACAACACTTGACAGTTCAATCAAATTGACTTCCACAACTAGCATACATTCCAGGAAAATCCATCATACACATTATGTTACAAAAGAAACCATGACCTTGTATTACACTAATTTATGAAATGTACGATAGGCAGATATGAATCATACATATTGCCGACAAATGGATCATACATATTGTTGTATCATGCCCAATTTCATGACTGTAACATAAAAAGAAAACCCAAGACCTCAACTCCCATTTAATACAAATTAAAGTGGCAGGTCATATTTTTGCCTATACCTAAGAAATCTTTGTGAGGTATGTAAACTATATTACCAGGATATACAAACTATAAAATGCATTCATATGAGAACATTTCTGCAAACAAAAAATGCAGAAAATCAGAATTGTTGAAAGTTCATCAAATTGTATGAATCGATCACCTTGCTGTATCATGTCCATTTTGAGGATTACAAAAAAAAGGATCATACAAACTGCATTACAGGAAGATATGAAATGTATGACAGTCTGAGATGAAATGTATACCGTTCCAGCATATGTTGCAGCACCATTGGTCATCATTTGTTTTGCAAACTCATGTAGCAGTGTGTTTGCATCCACATGGCACTTCTTGACTATATGGTTGACACTCTCTCCTCGCTACGTAGAAACCATAGTGCCACAATAATCTTTCTTGAAGAAAGCCGGCACCCACTCTTGTCGAATGGCATACAAGGTCCTCAGTGTAGCATTCTCACCAAGATTGAATTCATCCACAATTAACATTTTCCATGCATTTTCAAATTCATGGACTGTCAATGGATAGTTTATCACTGAGTAGAATTTCCCTTTGAAGTCCCTCTTGGAATATGTAGAGTATAGTTCATTGAGTTGTGCACTGAACTTTGACAGTATATGCCACTTGCATAACCTGTGAATGGTTCCTGGGAAAACCTCTTTAATGGCCGCTGGCATTGCAGCATCCTGGTCTGTGAACAATAGTTTCTTTTTAGCAAGCAGATATAATGTTTTGCAAGTATGTAAATGAAGTTTGTATGCTAGTTTTATCTTTCATGGGTAATGGCAAAGTTCAAATGTGTTAGCATAATCATATAAGTGTTTAAAGCACATAAAGTTTAGGTGTAAGTCATGTAACAAAGGGAGTCCATAATATATAAATTTAATATCAAAGGCAATACTGTCAGTCATATATACCAGTGTGGTTCATCATATAAAAAGTATTATAAATTTCTTTCAAGCAAGATTATTGTGCCAGCAGTTACATTAAATATCAAGTAGACAGATCATATAATCCACAAGCATACATTTCACCCATCATTCATATTGATACTTCATAACTAATTCCAGATTACACACAAAAAATGAATTTTTTAGATAACATCCTACATATCATACAATCCAAAGGAGTTCTACAGGACAATTGCTGCTCACCATAGAGTCATACAAACCAGCACATATTCTCAACATATAGTCATACAAACCAGTACGGTGTACAGTACAAACTGGATTTCGCGTACATACCTGTGAGGATGCATCTAGGAGCAACACCACCCATGCACTTCAAGAATGTATCAAAACCCCACTTGAACGTGTCCGTAGTCTCATCACCAAGCAAGGCAAATGCAAAGATGGTGCATTGCATATGATGATTAGCACCCACAAACATGCCCAGAGGTTTCTTGTGCATATTTGTCTTGTATGTTGTGTGAAATGTAAGCGCGTCCCCAAAGTCTGCATATTCACCTTGCTGGCTTGCATGTGACCAGAATAAGCTCAGTATTTTTCCCTCTCCATCTAACTGGAAGTCACAAAAGAATTGTGGATTTTGTTGCTTGTAGTAAGTGAAGAACTCTAGCAGCTTTCTTATGTCATCTGCTCTGCTCTCATGCATCCTATTTGCTTTTCCACAAAAATGTTGAAACACCCATTGCTCAGACATATATGGCATTTATATATGGCATATATGACATGAAGAATATGATGTAAAGATCACAATGATGGTATTCAGATGATGCACTTGCCATAGGAAAGGAAACTTTGCATGCAATCCATGTTCATACAGTGTCGTTTAACAAGTAGTACAATCCAGAATAGTTATTATATCAAAAATCACAGTGTTCAATCATATATACATCATGCAGTTGTCATAGAATATACTTACATATTTGCTATGTCCTTGTGCGTCATAAGAATGCATTCTGGTCCATCATGCATGTTTGAAACCATGTCAACAATGCAGTGGTGAGGACATCTGCTATCTCGCATAGCTCCTATGAACTCAACCATCGGAGAATTGAGCTACTTGTTGCACTAGAATTGCTTTGACCGTGACAGCAGAAGTTTGTGGTTGTGATTCAAATTGACATAGTCAATTGTGTATGACACAATAGAACCACTTTGATCTCTCACTTTCTTCAACTGTATTGCAACTTTGCACATATTTCTCTTTATTATCTTCTTCGTTTTGCAGTCTTCACCAGGCCTGTAGAATTTGCATGCACCTTCTTTTATACAATTCACCCATTTAGACTCAGGTCTTTCTCTATAAAGCTTGACACCAAACCCTACTTTTGCACCATACTTAGCAAAAAATTTCTTTGCTTCTTGAGGTGTTTTGAAATTCATTCCAATTGTAGGTATCAGATCAGGATCTATGCCTGGAGGCTGCATGCATCATGTAACATATATACGTCATACAAACTATTATGATGATGCATATAAAATGAAATTATGCATATAACAGCTATCATATAAACTTGTTTGTTGATTCATAGAAACGTGTCATACAAACTGCGTACAGTATCATATATACAAAATAACACAAGTTGCATAATCAAGTACCTTAAAATTCATATAAACAATCAACTATGCATACAAACATCTGGATATAAACTAGGTTGCTGGTGCATATAAACAATCAACTATGCATACAAACATCTGGATATAAACATCTCAAAAAATCATATAAATTTGGTTATTCAAACATACAAACCGTGCATAATATCACATAACCACACACATTGCATCATGGAGCATACTATGACATAGTTTATATTATTCTGCATATCTATCAAATGGCACAACCATCATAGTCAAGTTGCCGAAAACTAATATAAACATTATTTTTTTTCATATAAACAAGTGTCATATAGACCTATGTGTTGACGCATACAATACAAATTCTTTAACCATACAAACATTATGTAGATCAAACAAACTAGCTTTAACCAGCATCACAACAATGTCATATTATTTTGGATATACAGTCATACAAACCGTGTACAATAGTATATAACTATGCACATTGCATCATCGAGCAGACTAACCAAGCTCCAGATCATATTATTCCGCATATCCATCAGATTGGACTATTAGTGTATTCATGTACCATAAATATCATATAAGAATCATACAAACTATCATACTAAAAGATCAACTATAGAAATATGCACAAAATCTGGCCTTTTTTCGAATATATGCAAGCAGGCTAAAAAGGCAAAATGCATACAAATTGAGTACTATTGTTATCAATACGCAATGGCCAAAAAGCATACATATGATCGACTTCTGAAACATACATACAGTACGCCAGAAGCACACAAACTCACTATTGATGTCAAAATGACAATACATATAGCAGGAAAGAAGCATACATACAACTCATCAACTGGATATGCATAAAAATCATATTTTTTTCAAGTTGAGAGTAATCCATACATGTGTGTAGAGTGTATTTTCTGATGGTGTATCCATGTCATTGCCATCAATTGTTTCCAGCACATGTGGAATAGTTTGAGATAGACCTGGTGCCGGCAACACAGCTTCTGGGTCGAGAAGTGATGAGTTGGAGAAGGATCAGAGGCGTTGGAGAAGTCGAAGGCCATGGGTCGCAGCGTCGAAAGTGGTGTCCTCCCTGGCTCCGATGATGTACCCGTCGGAGGGGTTACATACTCCCCGCCGCGGTACGCGGGGCTTTTTGACGCTGGGCCTTCCGTCCTTGGTGTACTTCTTGGTGGCCGCATGGACACCGTTGTCGGAGAGGAATTCGATTCCTGTCGCGGAGGAAGCCAGGTCGGAGGGCGAGAACAACTCAACGGCAGTGGTGCTGGCGGCGGATGAGGCGCCTGAGGGCTGCTTGCCGTCCTTGGAGGACCACCTCCTGGTGGTGGAGGTTCCATGGGACCGCTTGTCCTCGCCCCCCAAAATTGGATGATAGGAGGTAGGGTTTATTCTAGATCCTGGGTCGGATTGGACGTGCATGTTATGTAGGAAAAGCGCCCTCGCCCCCAAGAAGATCTTTTGTCGGGACGCACGAACACCACTCCACTATCAGATTGGACGTCTGTATCTAGAACATTCTCATGTTGACGGCGTCTTTATATGACATTTACCTATTGCGTATATGACGTTCACCGTTTGCATATATAACATTGAGCCTAGGTATATATGATGCTAATGTATACACGTCTAGTTGCCGTCGTTATATATGACGCACCGCTCAAACTTTGGCTGCAAAACTTATATGACACTCACATGGTGCTGAAACTTGTGGATGCTTCATGTATATACAGCTGCTTGTTTTGGACTGTATGACGTCCGGATTACACAGAAACTAGTATTGGATGTGTCTGTTTCTAGTCTTGGTTTATACGACATACGGATGGCAACTATCATCTTTGTATGACCCCTCTCCACGGTTTATATGATATACGGATCACATAGGCTACACTGCTCATGGATGTTTCTAGTTTTTGGTTTATAACTTTATATGACGTACGGATACCTACTTTTGTACGTATGTTTCTAGTTTTTGGTTTGTATGACGTACGGGCAAGGGGACAACGGCCACTTTGTCGGTTTGTATGGCGTACGGACAACAGCCTCCTTTTCAGTTGTACGGATGCCACGCGCACGTGCCCGGTAGTGGGCGCGGGCCCCGCGCGGGGGCGTGGTGGTTGGTCGGGGCTTCCAATACCTATTGGAAGCCCTGGGCTCCCATTAGTCTTACTATATATATATATATATATATATATATATATATATAGGGCTCCGCTATTTGGTACCCAGGGTACTGAATAACTATTCAGCACCCGAGCCCCCTCCGTACCACCCCGACGCCCTCCCCCGCGCGCCCCCAACGCCCCCGCGTGCCGACTCCGCATCCGGTTTTTAGGATATACCATATCAAAATCTCTCATCCTTGGTCCAATTTTGGTCCAATGTTGCTATGCTTCGACCTGCTTATGACAACATGCTACTGGCATCCACCCAAAATCCTGCTGCTAGCGGTAGCATGGATCTACATCGTCGGGATTATTATAGATCCATGCAAGAGAAAGAGAGGATCAACACATAGGAGATGTATCTAGTCTTTTGTGCAACCAATTATCTTATCCTGGAACTAGGGAGGCCACAGGCTTCAAGAAGATGGTTCCATTGCTAGGTGATTTGAAAGGATGAGATGACTTGGCAAGGACCACCTCTGTCCAACAAAAATAAAGGCAGATTTTTTTTGTTCTTTGTACTCGAACATGATTTTTGGGTTTGATATGCATGGCAGCATCATATCCTGAAAAACACTAGAAATGTCACGTGGATATTTATGTAGAAAGTTCAGATTTCAGATACCAATATTCAGTATTTAGTTAACAAAAATAATTTATGAATTCCGTATATCAATTTTCAACATATCGGTTAATAAAATATTTATGATTTCCAGCACCAATATTTAGTATTTTGGTTAACAATATTTCTGTTTTAGCTGGTGGGAGAGCTTCATCTATAGAATTAAATCTAGGATCCCGACGGGTGGACTCTGTAAAATATAAATACCAAGAGAAACTTTCATGGTAGATAAACAGTTTCGTGTCAATCAACAACATAGTGACGAATGATGCAAAAAAAAACTATAGAAAAATGACGTTTGTCACAACTGTATGAACATTTAGCCAAAAAAAACCTTTGGTCCAGGTAAAGAACAACATCTTCATTATTAGTGTGATAAAAAGTTAACCAAAATAGCAGGTTTAATGTTCAATTGTACCCTGTTAATTAAGTGAAAAGCAGTCTCAAAGACTAGAACGGAAAGGCAGAGGCTAAAAATTACTTTGACATGACTAAAATGGCCATGGCAAGTTAATTTTTTTACATCAGTCATATAACTGATGAAACATAAAATTTAAGAAGACAAACTATGCTATTGATTAATCCAACAAAACATATAGCTCGATTGAACAGTCACACATGCGCTCTCCTTGATTCCACATCACTGCACATCGTCGTGTGTCTGCTCATTGCCACCAGCTCGTCGGGGATGGGAGTCACAGCAAGACCGATCCAGGCATCCAGCGTCCCTGTAAAGATACGAACTCAGTATCAATGATTGGAACAGCATCCAATCGGATGAAATCTCATCCAATCCGGATTGGAACATCTGCCAATCGGATGAAATCTCATCCAATCTGAGAGGAATTTGAAGGATCAGACTTTAAAAGGGCAGCGGATCAAAAGAAATCACATCCAATCGGTGAGGCATTTAAAAGGGCGACTGAAGAGAGGAGAGAATGGGGGAGGTGCACGTGTGCTCACCGACGACGAACACACGGGCCGAATCAGCGAGGTGCTGCGTTCGCCCACCAGCGAGGTGCTGCGTTCGCCCACCGACCAGAGCTGGAAGATGCAGAGACCGAGCTGGCGGAAGCGGCGGAGGCCGTGTGGCCAGGGGCGGTGGCGACAGAACGGGACCCAGACGTGTGGAGGACCGGGGGCAGCGGCGAGGGGATGGGGTCGCGAGCGGGCGGTGGTTCGGGGGCGGCGGAGGGGACGGGAGGCGTGTGCGGGGACGGAACGAAAGAAACTGCCGCCGGTTTTCCGGGACCCAAAACAGGGACGTGGGAGGATAAGAAAAAAAACCGGGAGAAAAAACCAAATCGGGTGCGAGGCGAGCGGGGTGGGCGTCGGAGGACCGGCTCGGGTACCCAATATTATTCAGTACCCAGGGTACTATATAATATAACTATATATATGTATGTATATATATATATAGAGTAACACTAATGGGAGCCCAGGGCTTCCAATAGCTATTGGTAGCCCCGGCCAGCCCCGCGCGCCACCCTCACCCCGCACGCCCCCCGCACCCACGCGTGCCGCGCCGCGCCACGCGCAGCGCCCCCCACCCCCGCGGGCCTCGCGTGCCGCGCCCCCTCAGGCCCAACGCGCGCCCGCGTGCTGCTCCGCCCCCCCCTGCGGGCCCCGCATGCTGCGCCGCGCCCCCCTGCAGGCCCCGCGCACCCCCCGGGCCCCACGCGCCGTGCCGCGTGCCGCACGCGCCCGCCTGAACTTTTTTTTCAATTTTTCAATTCGAAATTTTATCGGAACGGCAAGTTTATATGCCCTGAACCGCAACTTTGTATGATCCGGATTGCCGATCGTATGACCCGGAGTGAAGGTTTGTATGATCCGGACTTTAAGTTTGTATGAACCGGATTGAAGATTTGTATGACCCACGACAGCATGTTTCTATGACCTGGGCTACAAGTTTCGAAGACCCGTAACGACAGATTTCTATGGCTAGGACTATGTGTTTCTATGACCCAGCAATGACAGGTTTCTATGACACGAACAACAAATTTCTATGACACAGACCATAGAAATTTGTCCCTGGGTCATATAAACCTACCATAGGGATGATAGGAATATATGGATTCGAGCATAATAACATACATAAACGAGCATATACACCTATATACACGAGCATGTAATGTTGAGTCCTTCATTTTTTCCTAGATTTGTATTTTGAATACAAGTACACAAACGACAAGTTCATTTTTTCCTAGATTTGTATTTTGAATACAAGTACACAAACGACAAGTTTACGAGTTAAATGGCAGGTTTGTTTGACCCGGACAACGAGTTTGTATCATCCGAACGACAAGTTTCTATGACTCAGATGATAAGTTTCTATGATGCGGGTCATAGAAACATGACGTCCAGGTCATAGAAACTGCATTAGGGTTATATAGACCTACCATTTGAGTCATATAAACTTGATGTCATTTTTCCAACATTTAAAGTTCGAATCCAAGTGAATACAGGTGACACATGCCACCTGACGAATGCATACATATAAAATGTGGTTTCACCAATCAATTGAGTCGTATAAAGTGTTGAAGTTATTTCCTTTCCTTGTAAAGTATAAATTAGATTTCCTTTGAAGTATAAATTGAAAGAGTTCAAGTTCTTTCTTTTTTCTCTAAAGTGTAAAGTTTGATTTCTTTTTCCTCTATAAAATTTAAATTTCGAAATTGATGAGAGCTCAACACATAATATGCAACGTACCACACATCAACAGTCATAGAAACAAATGTTAGGAATCATATAAACTAGTGAAGACCATCATATACACATGTAATTTACATTCATGCATAAGAGTTTCGAGGACTATGCCAAAAAAGACAATTTCAATACTCGGAAACAACACCTGCAACAAAAGGAGAGTTCAAAATTTGGAATTCACTGGAAGTCATATGATGTCTAGCGCCCACACGACAGAAGTCATAGAAAACAGTATTGATAGTCATATAAAATAGTGAGTCAAAGAAACTTGTCATCTAGGTCACAGAAACCCGTAGGCTGGGTCATAAAAACCTGTCATCAGGGTCATAGGAACTTTTCATCAGGGTCATACAAACCTGTTTAGGGTCTATAACCCAAACGATTTGATCTCATATGGGTCCTAGAAACATTGTGATACGAGCATATAAACATATGGGTACATTTTTTTCCTAAATTTGAAATTTGAATATAGGTGGGCAAAACTCCAATTATGTTGATCCACTATTATTTTCTTTTCCAATTTGAAATTTGGTTACCACCGATTCGAGGTTAAAATTTCATCAACTGTCATCATAGCACGCATGCAAACCTCCAATTATGAGGAGCCACTATTGATTTCTTTTCCAATTGAAATTTGGTTACCACAAATTCGGGGTTGAAATTTCATCGTGCATAGAAACCTATGCTTGTAAGCATACAAACCAATTTGCGTGTAAAAACATATCGTCCAAATCATATAAATCTACTAGTCGGGTCATAGGAACTTATCAGTCATGGAAACATGTCATAGAAACTTGATGTCCAGGTTCACACTAATTCATGATTACAATATCATCGTGCATAGAAACCAAAGCTTGTAAGCATATACACAAATTTGTGTATAGAAACATATCCTCCAGATCATATATATCTACCGTTCAGGATAAATTTGTGTATAGAAACAACATAAATTTAGCATGGATGAGGTTCCTATGGCCAAACACAAGCACATATATGATCCCAAAATCACTATATGATTCCTATCACAATTTTCTCAGCTACATGTATATGGTGGCAACAAGCATAGAAACCTTTGTATAATGACATAGAAACCTACTAAGGCATAATCTATGCTCAGATGCTAGCACATATATGATCACCAACTAAGATGCAAACAAAAAATTAAGGCACAAGCCAAAAGTCAAATCTATGCTCTAATGCACACATATATTTTAGGTATGTGAACATACTCGAAGTGATAAATGGGTATGTACACATACACAAAGTGGTTTTTTGAACGTGGGAGTAGAATGGATTTATCCAATATATATATATATATATTGGAAGCCCCAGCCAACCAGCCCAGCCAGCACCCGAGCCCACGCACGCGAAACTGGCCAACCAGCGGTCCGGTCACGCGCTGCCCCATTCCCACCAGCCCACCAGCGCGGCCCACCTTATCTCCTCCCCCTCCACTCGTTCCCACCAGCCCCATTCAAAATCCTCAACCGGCCACCACCCACCAGACCACCTAGGGAGCTGCCGACCGAGAGAAGCAGCGCGTGGGAGCGGCCCCCTGGTGAGCTTGGCCCCGGTTGACGGCGGATGGTCCAGGAGCTACCCGCGCAGGAGCCTGCAGTGGACGATGGGCTCGGCGGCGGACGGGCGGCCACCTCGCCGCGCGAGTGCAGCGGGGCCCGTGGCTAGGTGCTTCCGACGAGCGGCGCGGCTGGTGCTGAGGGGCGGGGAGTCCCGGGCGGCGAGGCAAGGGAAGCGGCGGGGCAGCTGATGCTGGACTTCGCGGGCGCCCGTGCTGGCCATGGAGGACCGGCTCGCTGCCGGCGGCACCTACCTCGTGCGACCCTGGGGAGCAGGCACCGGCTCCTCCCCTACCGTGATTCGGCAGCGACGCAGAAGCCGCTGGCCACCTCCACACCTCGTGCGACCCTGGGGAATAGGTGACGGCAGGGCCAGGCTGCGGGGCGATGCGTCTTCCTAGCCAGTGGCGGCGCGGATGTGTCTTCACCGGATCCAGTTGGGCGGACGCGGACCTTCTACTCCGTCGGATGGCTAGCGAGCCTCCCGCGGCCGGAGCCCGTGGCGGATGGCAGCGGCGTGGAACGGCCTTTCCCAATGAGCTGCGGCGCCGACGGCCAGCAAGTGCAGCGGGCGAGTTGCGACGCAAGCCTGGGCTGAGTCCGTCCTCGTGGCGCTCGTCGTCGAGCACACCCCCGTCCGCATGTCCCGTCGCAAGAGGCAGGTCTCCACCTCCTTCACAACCGGCGTCGGATGTAGCACCAGGTATCCATGCTGGCCCGTCTCCGCAGGTGGATTTCCCCCTTTCTCATTTTCCATTTTTTTTTGTTTTTTCCTGCGTTGATATGCTTCTTTTTCCAAGAAAAATGTTTTCTTTGTGTGAAATCTATGCTTTCATCTTTCCATTCCTCGCTGCTTTGTTGCTCTTGGTGATAGATTCGACTGTTAGGATTGCTAGGACTGCTAGTAATCTTGTTGGACCTTGAGAGGAAGATGCATATTATCTGTTCAATGGAATGCCTCTCAAGATGAAATAGTTGTTGACTGTTAGGATTGCTAGGACTGCTAGGAATCTTGTTGGACCTTGATAAAAAGATGCATAATATCCGTGTGCTGCTGAACCTGTGCGTGTGCATGCTTGCTTTTTTCTGTTCTATATAGCTACCTGCTCTTTTGATTTTTTTTCTGCAGCAACAGCTTGTTCATGAATCCAAATTCCATGTTTATACTACTACCAACATTGCTTTGTATGACTTATGATGATGTGTTACACAATTTCCTCAGTATATATGATCATCCTCACTGGTTCATATGACTGCCAAAATTCAATATTTCTTTCTTCATCTTTTTTTCCTGCAGATATAGAGTTCTTGTGATGTGTGATGGCTGGAGATGACTAGATCTTGAATTTTTGCTAGATTTCATTTTTTCTTCTTGCAGATCGATTGTAGTTTAGGATTCTATGACCTGGTAGTTTAGGATTCTATGACCAGTAGTATAGGGTTCTATTAAGATGTTTGTACGACATGCCATCACATTCTATCATTATTTTATAGGTTTCTAAGATTGACAGGTAGTTTATTAGGTTTCTGCAACTGGTAGTACTGTTTGTACGACACGCCATCACATACTTCTTGCCATATATTTTTGAAATTCTTGTGCATAAATGTAAATTTGATGTTTATATGATCCTCACTGTTTTATATGACTACGTGTGCTGACCTTCACGTCGAGCTTTTGTTGAATGTGGTGCTGCATTGGGCATAGAAAATGACTTCCATGACACAGATTAGAAAATTCTTGTGCATAGAATGTAAATTTTATGTTTATATGATGATCTTCACCATTTTATATGATTGTCAACACTGTTTTTTATTCTTCTCATGTGTGGCGTGTCACATATTATGTATTAAGCTTTGACCACTTTTAAAATTCCATGTTTGTATGAATGCATGTGTCAAGGTGGCAGGTGTATATGTTAGATCCGTCCATTTGTATTCAAATTTCAAATCTAGAAAATCGAGCGGCTCAACATTTGTATACTGGTGTTGTAGGTTTATATGATCGTCTTTATGTTTCTATGCTCGAATCTGTATATTTCTATGACCCAAACAACAAGTTTTTTCTATAGTAAGTTTTATGATCTGAACAACAAGTTTGTATGACTTTTGATGAAAAGTTGCTATGACCTGGCTGTCAGATTTCTATGAGCCAAATGATAGGTATTTATGATCAAGCAAGTTTCTATGACTCAAACAATATATTTCTATGTCCCGGTCAACTACTTTCTACGACTGATTTATTAAGATTATATGACAATTTTAATTTCTACGAACCTTGTATCAAGTGTGTACGCTTAAGAGATATATACGCAATAGGTTTCTATTCCATTTCGAAGCTATCCCTAGGTGAAGACCTCGTTGGTTCACTGCACTACCTATTGGTTCGTCAGGATCTTCTATGGCTCTAGCTTGGTTTCTACGGTATTATCTATATGTCAACACTTCAAAAAAAGAAGAAATCAAAATTTGAACTTTATAGGAAAAAGGAAAGAACGTCAACACTTTTACCCGGATTCACTTGGATTCCATTGGTTTCAACTTTAAACTATATGAGTGTCACATGTACTCACTTGGATTCAAATTTCAAATGTTGACATCTGGTTTCTATGATCCGGACTACAAGTTTATATGACCCGAATGCCAAGTTTCTATGACCTGGACGGTAGGTTTCTATGACCCGCGTCATAGAAATATGTCGTTCAAGTCATAGAAACTTTTTGTTTGGATCATACAAACCCGTCGTCTGGGTCCGGGTCATACAAACATGCCGTTTGGGTCGTAGAAACCTGTCATCCGGGTCTTAGAAACATGTTGTCGCAGCCTCGCAGGTCATAGAATCTTGTAGTCCGGGTCATAGAATCCTATCATCGCGGATCATACAAACCTGCAGTTCGAGTCATGCAAACTCATAGTCCAGATCTTACAAACATGTCGGCTGGGTAATACAAACATGTAGTCCGGGTCATACAAACCTGCCGTCTGGGCATCTATGGTCATATAAAATTTTGAATTCAAAAAATTGAAAAAAAATATTCGCAATGGATCTCAAATTGTGCATAAAAATGTCACGAATCTTATGGTGAAAACCGTTTCTGAATTGGAATCTCGTGTGAAGAATTATCGCGAAAAAATGAAAAATGGTGGGTTTGCATGCATGCATGCATGCGTTAGGTGGCAGGGATGGGAAGGTGGGAAGCTTTTTTTTAAAGGTGGGAAGTGGGTCACGTGGCTAGTTGGTATATATATATATATATATAGGATATGGATATTCACCACGCTGCGTGGTGAATATTATTTAGCACGCGTCGTTTGCTATGGACGGAGGTCTGGTGAGTGCTGTTAACCACGAACTTACTTCCTTTCGCTTTTGAGTAGTAAGCTTGTTGACTTCTTGCATATGCATTGCATAAATGTAGTATTGATTAATATTTAATGTGACAGATTTCACAGGTAGTTAAGACATACATGCGCGTGAAGAAGGAGAAGATTCAGCAAGACATATTTTAGGGAACATCATGAATTATATTTAATGCGGCTTGGGCGAGGTATTGATTAACATAACATTACTACTTTTCGCTCAGGAGTAAAAATGGAGGTTCGTCACCATTGAGGTAAACGGAGGTTCACTGTGTTAATCACATGATTATTTCTTTTTGCTCCTAAGAAGTTAAAACTGATACATGCTTATCAATCCTTGGTAAATTGATTTTACTGGCCATGATTGTGAGAGCGCTTTCACACCGGAACTTCGACGAGCTCCAACTGAAACTGCTGGCGGACCTTTGGATGGCTCTGGCACGGTGCTTCTGGGCAGCAGTACTTCTGATGCGACACTGGTGTTGTGTACGGAGGTATGCAGTGCGGCGTTGGAGAACAAAGGCACTGTCAACATGTTGACCAATACTCGACGGTCTGGTGGTGCTTCTGCCGAAAATCTGACAACGCGTAGAGACAGGAAAGTTACCTTTTTTTTGGATTGAGGAAGTAAAACAACTTTTCAATGCTTCCGCACCCGTTTTAACGTGTGATGATCAATTGACATGGTTGCTTCAGCAGCCATTTTAATGCTTTGTTTTAATGCATTCTGATCAATTAATCATCAATTTCCCATCGGTAGTGTTTGACCGGAGCTACAGGAGTAAAATGTTGAATGGATGGCAGGAGTAGAAAGCTTCAGCAATAAACATGCATGGCGCATGGATGGCGCGATTCAAAATCTTAATCATGGTGTTGACCAAAGGATTTAATCTTGCCCTTAATGAAGTAGTTAAAGTTGGAGAGATTTCAGGATATGCATTTCGCATGAAAAAATTTAGCGTAGCGAAGAGAGAGAGAGAGAGTAGCGACCAGCTGGTAGGAAATAATTCAATGCGCATGGTTGTGTTGTGGTCGGAGCTCCAATGAGCATTCTATGCTGCAAAATATCTCCTTTTCATGCATGGTAGTAAAATCGTCCCCGTCATCTATTTCGCGTCAGTTTTAATGGTTGCTCCATCAATGCAAATTCCACCAAGACTTTGTGATAGTAGGGAGCATGATGATTGGTTTGTGTTAGAGAAGTAATAATTATGCTGAGGCAATCAGAGCACGTCGATTCTCCTCTAGCCGTAAATTCCTATCAAAATTGATCCCGAGGCTGTAAAATCATTTCTTAGTGTGGTTTGGGAGCATTTTTCTGTTGTTGTTTAATTACGGCTTTGCATCCGGTTGGTTTTTACAAATGAACTAGTAGTTCTGGTCATTTAGTGTATACAAGTGTTCATTTTTCATATTTACTTCATGGACTTATACATGTAGTAATTAGTAGCCATCTGGTGAAGCTCCAATTTTACCGGTAGAAGTAGCTGAGCATTATAGTAGAAAAAAGGTTACTCATTATACTTGTAAATTTACTATATTCTCTTTGTGATGTTTTGACATCTTTATTGTTCAAGGAAGTAATTTGTTAACATAAAGGAATAATTTAATCTGTTTGACATCCTGTTTGAGTTTGATGCCATTTACTCCTTTTGCACCCACAAGGAGTAAAATTCTATTGCAAAGACATATGCACTCAACTTTCATCTCAGGTAGTAAAAATTAATTCATTGTCAATTCAGAATAGTATATGACAAAAACAAAAACTGTGAAAACAAAATTCGATTCATTGTCAATTCTGCGTTTGCTCTTCGTTATTCTGCACTGAGCAAAAACAAAAATGTCATGTTAATGGTATATGAAAAGTTCACATAACAAATCAAAAGCTGCACTAAAGAAATAGTACCTGCAGTAATTCACAAGCAAGGAAGAAAATTCAGAACAGAGCAGCAAGAAATTTACTGCTCGGGGTAGCATTTCAATCTTTGGGGATTAATTGCTTATCTTCGAACTATGTTTAAATTTTGCATGCATACACGACTCTCCCTAATATATGCATGCAAGCAAGCATTAATTACACTTAAAATCCATTTATCTCCTGCTCCAAGGGCACGATTGCAGGCATACCTTTTGCCTACCTTTAATGGTCTAATCATGATTCACCCCTGCTACAACTTCAACCAATGGGAACAACCAGAAAAAAAGTTGTGTGGCTTGAAAGATTGAACCAGAACAAAACAAAAAACAAAAATCCGATAACCATAGTTGGGCGAATGTCTCCCCCACACACAGCGGCGACCCTTTCCCTTGAGCGGCTCAGCGGCATTCTCCTCCACGTACGACGGCAGTTTCGAGGAAGGGACGGCGGTACCACTATCACCGAACGACTAGAATTTATACTACTTCTTGGTATCATAAGTTATTGTTGTTCGATCAGATGCAAAAACCACAAGTGTTTCTATTATTTTCATATAATCAGGAGTAATTATTTCTATATTGTATTAATATTACTTCTTGAGCCACTAGTATAGTACATATCTCTCATAGTATTTTCTTCTCACTATTATTCCTTTGATCAAAATATTTTTTAGGGGAATAAAAAATCATGTTTGTACTCACAAATCACCCAAACGAGCTCTGCGTGTGGATAGGGGATGACATCGATGATGACGACCATCGGTGCTGCCTGGTGAAGACTTAGAGGAAGCCGATCTATACCAAAGAAATGTGGTCGGCGGCTCCTCCGTTGGACCAAACTACGTGCAGGGATACACCGTCGCTAGTAGCATGGAGGGGATTGCATCACAAGGTTGGTCCATGCTGTCGTCGCATGTAGTAGGATGCGAGCAAGCCTCCCACCACGGCTTGATACTGCCCAAAAGAATCTCAGCTCCACAGTAAATCCAAATTTTGCAACAGAAAAACTCGATCCAAATTATTACCTTCACGAATAGAAGATGATGAACAGCCCGCACCACTGCTCCCCACCGATTGGAACCTCCGTCGTGGGGTTCCAGCTCCGTGGGAGCCCCACCACTGCCGCCGGTTGTTGCCTGTCCAGCTCTGTGGGATCTGGGTGTGAGAGAAAAGGAGGAGATAGATGAGAGGGAGAGGATCGATTGTAGGGAGATTTTAGTTCCGTGGGATGGTGTTGTGATTTACGGTTGCATGTCTTTTTTACGACGAGTTTGGAAGCTTGGGTGGTTCATTTGGGCGGTGCTCCGCCGGAGTGCTAAACGGCTAGCTAGAATGCTCAACGTGAGAAAAAAAGTTGGATCAAGAGGAGAGACAAATGAAGGAAAGACATGCATTTTTGTACCTTTATAGCTAGTTCGGTATGCAACAACTTGAATTCCTAATAAATTTGTTGAACCGTGCATGTATGCATGCATGCATGCAGAGTTGATTAGGCTAATTAATTTGATTCCAATGAAGTACATGCATGCGGGTTAGTCAAAGGAGTAAAATTTTAAAGCTAATTACGGTTGTAGGATTTAACGGCTTGGGATGGAGTACTGACCTTCCGTCAGGATTGTTGAATAATATTGAACACCCTACGTGTTAAATATACACTACCTATATATATATATCACTAATAAGAGCCCAGGGCTTGGAATAGCTATCCGAAGCCCCGGGCAGCCAGCCAGACCCACGCAGGCACCTAGCGCCCCGCCTCCCACCTTTCTACATGTTAACCTTCCAACTAGCCGTGGCCCACCTCCCACCTTCCCATCCAGCCACACATGCATGCATGCAAACCAACCACTTTTTACTTTTCTTGCCATAAATTTTCACATGAGAATCAAATTCAAAAACGGTTTTCACCATAAGATTCGTGATATTTTTACGCACAATTTGAGATCTATTGTGAATATATTCTTTGAATTTTTAAAATTCAAAATTTTACATGACCATAGATACCCGAACAACAGGTTTGTATGACCGGGACTACAGGTTTGTATGACTCCAGGTTTGTATGACTCGGACTACAGGTTTATATGATCCGGACTGTAGGTTTGTATGAACCGGACTGAAGGTTTGTATGACCCATGACCCCAAGTTTGGTTGACCCGAACTGAAGGTTTCTATGACTGAATCATCCTATAAACATGAAATCTACATTCATGCACAAAAGCTTCAAGACCTATGAACAACAAATTTTATCTTAAGTAGTGGTATCAGCAACAAGTGTTGAGCGTAGTGAAAGTTTTTTTTTACACAGATGACAAGTTTCTATGACCCGAATGACAAGTTTATATGGCTCGGACTACATGTTTCTATGAACCCGCAATTAGAAATTTCTTTGACACATAGAACTGGTTTCTATGACACTACGGACCATAGAAATCTGTCTCCGGGTCATAGAATTCGGCCATACAGATCATAGAAATATATGGATTTGAGCAAAAAAAACATAAAAACGAGCATAAAAACCTACAACATGAGCATATAAATGTTGAGCCACTCTTTTGTTTTCCTAGATTTCAAATTTGAATGCAAGTGGACAGAACTGACGCATACCACCTGATACACCTGCCACCTGACACATGCGGCAATATAAATGTGACGCATGCACTCGTAGAATTTGAAATTTGAATACAAAGGTTATAGAAAACAATATTGGAAGTCATATAAACCAGTGATAATCATCATATAAATATAAAATTTACGTTCATGCATAATTATTTCGAGATATATGCATAGAGTACACTATCCTTGCAGCACCACTTGCAACAAAAGCTCGACACGAAGAACCATGGAAAGCAGTGTTGCCAGTCATACAAATCAGTGAGGACCATCGTATAAACATGTCATTTACATGCACAAGAATTTATATGCTCAAACACAAATGTATATATGATCTCAAAATACAAGATTAATCATACAAATAGTTAGGACCATTGTATAAATCTGAAATTTACATGCACAAGAATTTCTATGCTCAAACAGAAGCATATATAGATCTCAAAATACAAGTTTATATGATCCGGACGGCAGATTTCTATGACAAACGACAAGTTTTTATGATCCAGACGGCAGGTTTCCGATGTGATAGAAACCTATCATCCGGGTCATAGAAACTTATTGTCCGAATCATATAAACCTATTGTACGAGTCATAGAAATATGTTGTCGAGATCATAGAATACTATTAGCACAATCATATATAATCATGCAAATGTCAAAGAAATCACGTAGAAAAATACAGCTCGATGGTCCTCCACAGCCCATGCAAGAATTCAAAAACAGAAGAGTGTGGATGGGCATGAAAAGAGAGAAAAAAATAAAAAATTCACTGTTTGCTATCTCTCACGGGATGGGCATGAAAAGAGAGAGAAAAATAAAAATTTCATTGTTTGCTATCTCTCACGAGCATTTTGTCGAACATATGACCGGTATGAACATGGTGTGACCTCCATCTTCTTGCTACAAAGCAAAGCGAAGCACAGCACGGAGCAGATATGAAAGAACAGGCAGAATTTATGAATGGTCCTGGCACCTAACTCATCTCCACAATTACGAATCTCGCCAGGAGAATTTATTTCGCGTATGCACTGCTCTGCTCTTCGTCTGAACTCCAAAAAAAAAACAATAAAGAGAAATCTTTAGCAGCAGCTGCCATTAACCAAGGGCGTTCAACGCCCAAGAGGATTGCAGGAACAGGAAGCTTCCTCACCACAGGACCGGCCGCCATCTCCACCGGAGAAGGGGCAGCGCTGCAGCCGGGGAACAGGGGGTCCTGCCGGGAAAGAACGTGCCCGCTGGGAGCCAGGGGCAGGCCGCGCGCCCGCAGGAGACTGCGTAACGAGACCGCGCGACGGGGGCCAGGTGACCCCACCGGGGAGGGCCCGCCCGAGATCCTGCGACGTCGCTCGCAATGGGGCTCGGAGCGCCTCTGCGCCGCCGCTCGAGGGGGGGGGGGGGGGCGGCCTCCGCGCCGCTGCTCACCAGGGAGGGCGAGCAGGCTCCGCCTTACCGGAGCTGGGGACCGCCGCCGCAGCAGCCTCCACACATCGAGGGACCTCCGGCGATGGGATCTTGCCACCGTAGCATGCTCCGGCGACGGGAGCTCGCCGTTTGCCCCGCCGCTCGTAGGAGAGGCCGGAAGATGGGGACGAGCGAGCCCGACGGCAGCTCCCAGCTGGCGCCACCTCTTGATGAAGCGCGAAGCAGAGGTCCTCGTCGGGGTCCGCGACGCGCCGCCGATGTCTTCGCTGCGGGCAGTGAGCTCCGACGCAGGGATCTCCTCGAGCTCACCCCCGACCCCGCCCCAAAGAGTGCTCCGGTGCGGGGAGCTCGTCGGGCAGCCCGCCGCTGGCCGCCTCCGGCGAGGGGAGCACGCCGGACCCGCCGCTGTTGCGTGCTCCAGCGAGGGATGGTCGCCGGGACCCGGGTCGCGGGGTCAACATGCGCCGTAGGAGCTCCCTCGCGCCACCGAGCTTGGGGCCGCCGTCGCCAGGTCCGCTGCCGCGTCCCTCCCCCATCTAGTGCCCCGCACCGGTGCTGCCGCGGTGGGCCACCTCGCTGCTCGCCGATGGAGACCGCCGGGGGAGCTCGCCGAGATCCGGATGTGAGGAGAGAGAGAAAGGTATGATTCAAATGAATTTGAATCCATCAGTGAGGGGATGTGTTGAGTATATGTCCCGTTACAAGTGGGTCCCATGAGCATGGGGTTGGTCGGGTGGTCTGACTCGGTAGGAGTTGGTTTGGTGGCACCGCTGGCGAGTGTTCAGACTGGAGAAGCTGGTTCGGTTGGACAGGGCTTTCAATTAGTAATGGAAGCCCTAGGCTCCTAATATATATATATATATAGAGTAAGGGGGTGTTTGGTTCCCGATCATAAATCACCACACTACAGTACTTTGCGCCACAACTCTTCTCGCCACGCTACAGTTAACAGGAACGGGAGCCTCTGGCTGTGGCGGACAGATAGCTGGCCACAAGTTGTGGCAGGATGGTGTGTGGCGTGGCAAACCGTGGCTGGCCACCAAACACCCCCTAAGACTAATGAGAGCCCAGGGCTTCCAATAGTTATTGGAAGCCCCGACCACCCGCACGCGCCAGCGACACCCTGCCCCCAGACGTGCCCCCGCGACCCCCCGCGTGCCCCCGGGCCCCGCGACCCCACGCCCCCACACGTGCCCCGGACCCCGCGACCCCTCACGCACGCTCATGCGCCCCCGCGTGCCACGTGATTTTTTTTTGCAGTTTTCTGAATCAGTATTGAAGATTTGTATGACTCATGATGGCGGAATTATTGTGTTGAGCTCTAATTAATCCAAACTACACGTTTCTATGATATGATTTGGACAACGTTTCTATGGCCTGGACAACACGTTTTTATGACCTAGATGGTAGGTTTCTATGACCCTTGTGACAAGTTTCTTGACACGGACCACTGGTTTCTATGATCAGGATGACATGTTTTTATGAGTCGATCTACATGTTCTGACTCCGCAACGATATGTTTTTAGATCCGAACGACAGGTTTCTATGACCCGACTGACAGGTTTGTATGATCCAAATTATGGTTTTGTATGATCTAAATGACAAGTTTGAATATTTTTCATATGTTGCAAATCTGAGACGTTCTGGGCCATAGAAACATATACAAAATGTTGAAGAAACCAATTATTTGTACCATAGAAAACTCCACGATAAGGAGTATACCAAGATTGTTACCTGTACGTCATACAAACTAAATAAACACACCGTAGAAACTTATGTAGCATATGAAAATCATAGAATTTTACAAAATCATATGCACATGTTTAAATTGTATGACCCGACTCGAACTGAAGGTTTGTATGACCCATAACTCCATTTGGTGCGTTAGACATTATGTGTTGAGCTCTGATCAATTTCAAATTTTGAAGTTTGTTTTTGTTGATGGTGCCGCTGCCTAGAATAAAATTACATGTTTATATGATGCTTCTCACTTGTATATATGACTGCCAATAATTGTATTCAAATTTCAAATTCGATGGTTGCATGCATCAAGTTTATAAAAATACAAAAACGAGCATATAAACATACGAGCACAAGAATATAAATATCGAGCTACTTGTTTCCCTAGGCTTCCAATGTGAATACAAGTGGACAAAAAATGACACATGCCACTTATGCAATTTCTATGCCCAAGGACCATAGAAATCAGTGTTGCCAGTCATACAAATTAGTGAAGACTATCGTATAAACATGTAATTTTAATGCACAAGAATTTCTATGCTCAAACACTGACATATATATGATCTCAAAATACAAACTCAGTCATTCAAATTAGTGAGCACCATCGTATAAACATGAAATTTACATGCGCAAGAATTTATATGCTCAAACAGAAGCATATATATGATCTCAAAATACAAGCCCAGTTGTTGGAACCACGCATTACAAATGCTAGATCAAGAACAAGCAAACAAAATGATTTTTTCCATTCGCAATCCGTTCATAACTTAAGCTCCTATTCCACTTGCAACTCTCACAGGCATAGAAACTTTAAAGACCAAGCATATAAACATAGAAAATAGTATTGATAGTCATGTAAACTAGTGAGAATAATCATAAAAACTAGAGTAACACTAATCGGAGCCAAAATTCTATGATTCGGACGACATATTTCTATGATGCAAACAACAAGTTTTTATGATTTGGACCATAGGTTTCCGATGTCATAGAAACCTATGAGCACGAGCATATAAATGCAGTCCTAATGTATGCAGCCACAAAATTTGAATACTACTATTAGCGATCATAGCTCAACAATTAAAATTTAATCAGAGCTCAACACTTAATGTCTAACACACCACACAACAAAAGTCATATAAATTGACAGTCATATAAACTAGTGAGGACCCAGCTCCTCAGCACCTCTGACATATTCGACTAAGCACTACCACCAGCTAAAAGTCATACAATCTTGTTTGCACACTCATAGAATCAGTGTCTAACAGACCACACATCAGAAGTCATATCATAGAACTATAGAAGCAGTGTTGACCATCATATAAAGTAAGGACCATATGCCAAGCAGCACATATGGCAGCTTTGACTATACACGGGCAACAACCAACCATCATACAATCATGTTAGCACAGTCGTATAATCATAAAAATGAGATATCTATGGTAAAACACAAGAATATATATGATCCCAAACATAGTTTTCCAGGCAAATCTGCACAAAAGCATGCAATCAAGGATCAAAACTGAAAATCATGTCGTCGTCGTGCTTCTTGGCTGTGAACAAGGCACATAACAAGATGCAAATCAGATTTAGTCCACACAAAAATTAACAGAAGCTTTCAGAAACATATCGTCGAACACCTTAGTACCTCACCTGAAGTGGTGTTGCGTGGTCCATTGGAGCTGCAGATTTCACCAGTGACGAGGAGGTGGTGCAGAGGTGAAGGGGGCATCACGAGGTGCCTGCAATGCATCAAACAGTCATAGAATGCAAATGAGATTTCTACGGCGAGGTGGACGAAGGTGGTGCAGTGGTGAAGATGACGTCGTGAGGTGCTTCATGGAGGCAATGCATCGAACACGTTACAAGCAGAGGAGCAGGAGAGAGCATGGGGGAAGCACCTGTGCTGAAGCACTATGTCCGTGGAACGCCGCCGCTCCCAACGTCCCATGCCCGCTCGCGCGGCGGCCGTCTCGCGTCGTGGAGGATCCGCGCCAGCCGAGGCTGATGGTTCCCTCGCCGCCGTGGTGAAGCACCGCCAGGATCTGCACCGGACGGGGCCGCTGGCTCCCTAGCTGTCGTGAGGCACAGCCGCCAGGACTGGTGCCGGGCCGCGTCGGTTTCGTCAGTGAGCAGCACCGACGACGGGGAAGTCGAGATCCCCGCAGCAGTTGGGCCCACCGCTGCCGCGTGCCCGCCGAGGAGGTCGGTCCGGCAGTGGCTGTTGCCTGCATCCACGCTCCTCGACGTTGGGAAGCCGTGCCGAGCTGGGATCCGCGTCGGGAAGCCGCGCCGATGTGCTCCACGCAGGAAGGTCGCCGGTCCCCTACGGGGAGCTCGCCGGGAGGGGAAGTGGGAGGTCGCCCGGTCTTCCTCGTCGCTACTAGACACGGGGAAGTCGTCGCCGGTCCTGCGCGGGGAGCTCGCTGGGGGCTGCTCCCACTGTCGCCGCTTGCTCCCACAAGAGGAGGTCGACAGCCTGCCGGCGCTCATCGTGTCTGCGGTGTCCTCGCCGTGCACGCCGTCGCGAGCTCCCGCGTGGGGAGGTTGCTGGTCCAGTGCGTCGCTCCCTCCTGGAGGCAGTTCGCCAGGATCTACGCCGCGCCGAGGCAGGATCCGCGCCGGGAGCTCGCTGGTACCGGCGCCGTCCGCCGGGGGGTCCCGCCTCGATCTGCGCTGCCGACGAGGAAGGAGGGGGCGGATCTGGCATGGTGGATGGAGGCCGGCGATAGATCAGAGGAGGGGCGGCGCCGGCGTGGTGGGCTGCAGCCGGAGGAGGGGCGACGCCGGTGCTGGCATGGTGGGCTGCCGCGGATGCGCCTGAGAGGATGGGATGGGTGGGGGCCGTGGAGGGATTTTGGAATAAAGAGGGAGGGGAGGGGGTGGGCCGGGGTGTAGGGGATGAGTTGGAGGGGGTAGAGATAAGGTGGGTCCCGCGCGCGCAGGATGGGCAGGACGCTAGCGTGACAGGGGTTGGCGGTTGGGTTGGACTAGGTGGGTGGGTGGCTGGCTGGGGCTTCCAATAATTATTGGAAGCCTTAGGCTCCCAATATATAAACTCTCTCTCTCTCTCTCTCTCTCTATATATATATATATATGTCGGGGTTCTCTACCGCCGAGCAGTAAATTTGTACCCGAGACGCCAAGATTTAGACTGGTTCAGGCCTCCGAGGAGTAATACCCTACGTCCAGTATCGAGTTACCATGTTCTTGCGCTAGGGTTGTTTGTAGTAGGGGTTACAAACTGGTCAGGAGAGGGTGTCGAGCCCAAGTCCCTAGGGTGTGAGTGTTCGGTCCGTCAGCCCTTTTGACAGTTGCTCTCCTCTCCCTTTTATAGACGTAAGGGGAGGGGCAAAAGGGGAAAAAGGAAATATGCTACAGTCCTACGCAGCCGAGAGGTCATCTTGCACGTCGCCATCCGCCAAGGAGCATTGAAGGGGGGCTGAGCTGTGTTGGTGCTCGAGGCCGCCGCGTGGCCAGGTGGCGATGTTCATTCCGGGCACCTGGCGCTTCCTCTGAGCTCTTTTGTCCTGACTCGACCCGCCTGAGTGTGGGATGAGTCCGTCACGTTAGGGCCTAAACGTAGGCAGGCGTTAATTATAGAGGGCACTCGAGTGCCTCTGACGGAGTTGGCGTGCCGCAGAGTCGGACGGGACGGCGCGTCGGGGGCCGTGCGGCCGAACAGTGCCGCATTACGGCTCTTGTCAGAGCCGGCCGCCCGTGCGTGCCGCCAGCTGGTGTGCTTGCATAGCGTGGGGAACTGGCGCCCCACGTGTCGTTGCGGGGGAGCCCGTGCGTCGGGGTAGCACCACGTTCGTGTGGGCCGTGTCTTGGTCGGAGACGAAAACTGCTCGTGCGAATGAGTAGGTTGTCGGAGGTGAGGCGGAGACTTCTCGTGCGAGGCGGAGGCTTGTCGTGCGAGGCGGAGACTCCTCGTGCGAGGCGGAGACTTGTCGTGCGAGGCGGAAACTCCTCGTGCGAGGCCGAGACTTGTCGTGCGAGGCGGAAACTCCTCGTGCGAGGCGGAGACTTGTCGTGCGAGGCCGAGACTTGTCGTGCGAGGCGGAGACTTGTCGGAGAAGCCACCCCTCAGTCGGAGACTTGTTGGGGCAGCCTCCCACTGGTCGAAGACAAGGCGTCTTGCCAGTGAAGGTCTTGACAGGGATCTGTGGTTCTCCTTACGCTGGATCTTGGCCTTCACATTGTCAATGGTGTCAGATGACTCCATCTTGAGAGTGATTATCTTGCCGTTAAAGGGGGGCCCTAATCCGGGCCCTCGTTAGTAGCCCCCGAGCCTGGGGTGGGAGTTGAAGACTCGCTCACAGGCTTAGATGAGAGGCGTCGCGATGACCTTTGCTCTTGGTTTTCCCGGTGGTTGTGCGCGAGCGCATCCGCCGGATGTAGCCCCCAATCCCACAAGTGAGTTGTAGACTTGCTTGTGGGGTTTTAATCTTCAGTGATGTTGTCATCATTCCAGGATCCTTGGTCGAGACGGTCGTGGTGGTCGTGGGTGTCGTGTCCGTCGTGGAGGTCGTGGCCGACGTGGCGGATGTAACAGTTTGAAAGGATAGCGCACAGTTGGTTCAGATTCTTGGACCCACCGGGCGTCGAAACGTTGCGCTGCCGGGCGTCAGTTACCCCGGGGCGTGTGCGCTCGCGCAGGTGTCTTCCCGACGTGGTGGGACCAGCATTTAAGGCCGGTGGCTGCGCCCTCTCCTTATTAACCGCGCGCCGGCTTGGGACTCGAACCTTTTCGCTTCCCAACTCTTGCCATTGCTATCGCCGCTTGCTCCCTTTGTGCTTCACGCCCGCAGCGCCGCCGCCTCTGTCACCCGCGCCGTGTGCGAGAGCTCACCATCGCCATGTCGAGCTAGTCGCGCTCCAGCGTGTCCCGCACCGTCCTCCGCCGTCTCGTCACCACTGGGCAACTGCCCGCGCTCACCGACGCTGAGGAGTGGAGGGTGCCCAGGGATGAGACCATGCCGCGCCCGCCGAAGGGCTCCATCGTCTCGTTCGTGGCATTCCACGAGCGTGGCTTCTCCGTCCCCACCGGGTGATTCATCCGCGCGGTGCTCTTTTAGTACGGGCTGCAGCTCCAGCATCTCAACCCGAACAACATCTAGCAGGTGGCAGCGTTCGAGGCGCTGTGCGAGGGGTACTTGGGAGTCGGCGCCCATTGGCACCTCTTCAAGTACTTCTTCAAATTTGCCTGCTTGAAGGACGGCTCACTTCCGGCGACGATCGGATGCACCAACCTCTGGATGAAGCAAGGCAGGGGCGACGCGTACATCCCCTTCACGTTGACGAGCTCCAACATCGGGTGGCACAAGGGTTGGTTCTACCTCAAGAACGACCCCGACCACGCGCTGCCAGAGTTCACGGCTCCTCCATCGCCAAGGCGCCACGGAATTGGAGCGACGGGCCTCCGACGGCCGAGCAGGACAGGCTGATGAAGGAGCACTGGGCGGTGTTGACCCGGCTCCGCGATGCTGGGGTCGATTTGGCGGCTGTCATTGGGTAGTACCATGCGCGGGGGATTGTTCCGCTCCAGAGGCGCCCCCTTCGCATCTACGAGATGACAGCGAACAGGGCTCCCTTCACGGGGTCCGTGATGGCGCCCGAGCAGCCGTCGTTGGACGAGATCCAGCGTCGGGTGGTGGTGGCCATCAGGCGGGCGTCGTACTCGTGGCCGTCGTCACAGCTCCTGCCCATGCTCCCCAACGAGGGGACTGTGAGTCTTGTAAGTGTTTCTCTTCTTCCGACTAGTTTCAGGCCGGCTCGGAGGTCGTGCCGAACAGTTCTTCTCGGAGATTTTGTTTGTCGTGATGATTTCTTCTACCTCCTCATTTTCAGTTGAAGTGCGCCGACCTCATCCCCGCGAAACCCCCTCTCCCGCAACAGGGCGGCTGCGGAGAGGCGGAGGGCCGAGCGCAAGGCCTGGCACAAGGAGAAGGAGATTGCAAAGCGCGAGCGGAACGACCGCCGCATCAAGTGTCGCAAAACAGGGGAGGCCGCCGTCTCCTCCAATGAAGATCCGTCGCCGTTGCCGCCGTGGAGCGGAGACGAGCTGAGCACAGACATCGATTGGAGTGGCCTGTCCGGGTCGCCCTTATCCTCACCGCGCTGGGCTGCGGAGGTTAGCTCAAAGCGGCGGTCGGAGCCGGTCGCCCGCGAGAAGGGTGCGAGTTCCGGCTTGCATCCGGAGGCCCGCCCTGCCCGAGAGAATCAAAGGGTGACCCGCTCTCAGGCGGCCCCTGGTGGTTCACATGCCTCCGAGGGGCGGATGGATCCTTCGCGTCGTGATGATCCACCCAAGCGGTTGGCGGGCCGAGATTCTTCCTCTCGCCACTCCTCCGATGATGCCCCGCGACGGGACCCGGACTCCTCGAAGAGGCTGTCGTCGCCCAAGGTGAGGTCAACCCCGCCGTCGTCCACACCGAGAGCGCCGCAGGGGGGAGGTACGAGTACTCGCTCGCGGTGCCTTCAATCTTTGGTCATCCGGGGCGGCGGAGTCCCGATCGTGCAAGTTCCCCTCTCCGCTGGCGGAAGCCGAGGGCCGGCCCCCGGTGCGGCGGAGGACAAGAAGGCAGCTCCCGAGCCGTCGGGGGATCGGAACGCTGCCCCCAAGCTATCGGGGGGTGAGAAGCAAACTCCCGAGCCGGCGGAGTGTCGGGGACCGGTCTCCGAGCCAGCGAGGCCAAAAGGCCAGCCCCCGAGTTGGGCCCGTCAGACAGGCCTGTCAAGCGGGCCCGCATCAGATCTACCATGTAAGCGTTCGTACGCCATTCTTCATCATTTTACTGTTCTTCGTCTTCGCTCGCTTCTCATTTTTATTCCGTCCTTGTCTCAACCACGCCGACACCGACGTGCTCAGCCTTGCGCCGCAGAAGCGCGCAGCGCTAGGCGCGTGCGACCCTCAGCCCGGGCCCCGCCAGACATCTCCTCCTGTCGCACCGCAGGCGGAGCAGGCCGGAAGCGGGCCCACTACCGCGGCCGAAGCTGTCGAGACGGCGGCGCCTCCGCCGGCGCCGGATGTTGGCGGCTTGGTCGGGGGCCAGACGGCCTCCAAGGCGAACGACTCCCAGGGGGTGGTCGAGCCCCCGGTCCAGGCCGCTGTGGAAGGCGGCGACGCCCTGGTGACATCTCCCGAGAAGAGTGTGCTTCCATCACCGTCGGCCGGCGGGCACGAGACCGAGACGCCGACGACGGTCGAGGCTACCGTGCCTGCGGCATTGCAGGCGGGTGGAGGTGTGATGGAGGCGCCGGCGGCTGCCGAGGTGTTTGCCCGGCCTCGGGAGATCATCGACCTTGATGGCCCCAACTTCTCGGGCGGCGATCCGACTAGCTTCGAGGCCGAGCTGGAGCGGTTTCTGACGGACCCAGAGGAGTCAGGGGCCGAGGCTTCTGGGACGGCCTCGCTCGCGGCCGCGACCATGGTCGGAGCGGCTGAGCCCGGTGACAAGGAGCTCGCACCTAAAGGTGCCGAGGCGGAGTGGCCGGGGCCGATCTTGGCCAGAATAGCCGGGGCCCTTGAAGACTCAGCCGCGATTGAGGCAGCCAAGGCCAAACCCAAGGAATCTGCGGTCGGTGCGGTCGAGGTGGGGCTAGCCACCGCCGCGTTCTCGTCCCCTACCGCGGCCTTGGAGGTGCCCGTTAAGAGCGCGCCGGAGCTGCCATCGCCCTGGCTCGCCGTCCCCGTCGTCGAAGCAGCGCCCACTGCAAGCTCCCCCCGCCCGGACCCACAACAACACGTTGCCCCCGTGGGCGCAACAGGCGGCACCTCCCCAAAGATCCAAGAGGTCGAGGAAGGCTCGGGCGGTCGCCTCACTTCGGGCGCAGGGCTGTCGTTGGGGCCGGCGGAAGGAGAAGCACGGATCACCGATCTCGTGCACTCCACGTGGGCCGGAGCCCGCGAGGTGGACGTGCTTGAGGACGAGGATGAGGAGGTCGCGGCCCGCCGCCGCCTCGAGCGAGGTCTCGGGTGGGCGCAGCGAGCGTTCGACGAGCTCATCCTCCCCGTGATGTCAGTAAGTTCCTTTGTTTCCAGACCTCGACCTTGTTTTTCCGATTCTCGTAGGTATTGCAGTTGTTGACTGTGCATCTGGAGCAGACGCTCGTAGAGTGCGGCGCAAGGAAAGCGCGCGCCATCGGGGAGCTCCGGGCGGAGCGATTCCAGCTGGAGATGCAGCTGGCAGTTGCTCGTCGGGCCGCCGCCGGGTGGTAGCGAATGAGGCGTCGTCTAGGGCGGCGCTCGAGGCCACCGTGAAGTCCGCGGAGGACCGCGCCACGGCCGCTGAGGCCGCCGCAGCCACGACGGAGCGGGAGTCTCTTGAGGCGAAGTTGGCGCAAGCGGAGGCGACGGCTGCGGAGCTGCGGGCTGCCACGACGACCACCAACGAGACCGCCGAGAAGGCCACAACCGCCGCCGCCGCCACTGAGGCCGCCGCCCAGACCGCCACCCAGGCCGCCGCCCGAGAGAAGACAGCGCTCGAGTCGAAGGTGGCAGAGCTGGAGCAAGACTTGGCGGCCGCTGGTGCAGACCTCAGGATGGCCAACAAGCAGTTCTCCGAGGTGACCAACAAGCTCCAGGATGCCACCGACGAGGTGACCCTGCTTCGGGATGCCAACTCCCAATTGGCACAGGATGTCAATGGTGAGTGGGTTTCGAACGCTTCCGGCTGCGGGTTTCTTTCTTTTCATCGGTTTTCATTGGTGTTGATTCGTCTTCTCGTGGACACAGGGCTGTGTACGACTCGCGCCACGATGACCGTAAAGCTTATGGAGAAGTCGAAGGAGGTGAACGCCGCCGAGCTCAGGATCATTGAAAAGGACGGGTCGATCAAGCGGCTGTCGGAGTAGCTCGAGAGTAAGTCCCCTTGATCCTGTCTCGCTTTTCTGCTTGCTTGGCCGCGCTGTGTCTATTATTGTAACTTCTCGCCCATCTTCAGAGGTCAGGACCGAGCTCGAGGAGTCCCGGAAGACCCAGGAACAAATCAGGACCGAGCTCGAGGGGGTCAAAGAACGCTCGGCGCGAGTCAGAGGAATCCCACCGGCAAAGCATCCTGGAGCACGCCAAGCTCGGGAAGCTTCTCGGCCAGGTCTTGTCGGAGGTCGGCGTTTCGGTCGGTCCAATGCTCCCCGACACGCTTTCGAAAGAAGTCGGGCGCCTCCCGGAAGTGGTCAAAGAGTGAGAACGGTCAACCGCTCGGAAGGTGGTGCGTCGGGTGCTTGCCATGTTCGACTCGCACTACCAAGGGTTGGACCGCACAGCGCTGAGGGGCGGCTGGGCCCCTGGCAGCTCCAACGACCACTGCGATCAGCTCGAAGTGGACTGCGCTGCCTTCGCCCGCGCCATGGCCGACGTCACAATGAAGGACATGGACCTGATTCCACAAGACACACCAGAAGTCCAAGACGACTCCAGGCCTTCACATTAGATGTATCATGCTATTTGTAGGCGATCGAGAACAACTCGTATGTATAACGCCTTGAACAGTTTTATTTCATTGAAAACTTGCCCAGATTCATTACAGCTCAAACTTTCTCGAGCACTAGGGGACGACTGCGGAAATGAGTAGTAGAACTTAGGAACCCAAGCTAGTCGAGCTTCACTCTAGAGCCGTGGAGGCGTAGGAGTCGGAAAGCCTGGCCAACCCAAGCCACTAAATGGTGCCACGTGTTCGCAGCCCCTGAGTAATTGGGAGAATTTGAAAAGTAACTCGCGTGTTTTTCGTTAAAAATGTTTTAGGCCGGGGCCCGAGCGGTTACCCGAGCACTTTTTGAAAGAGGTCGGATGGAAGCCTGTGGATCTGGACCATGCTCGCAAGTCTTCGCACTGTAGCCGCAGAGGCATAGGTGCTCGGAGCTTTGAACGAGCAATAGCACCAAGCCCCGCGCAGATTGCCATCTTCAACTTTCGCAAGGCCGAGCGTTCCGCTGAAAAACTTCTCGCGCGTGCGATTAGTTGCGACATAGTTGTCGATTTTTGTTTTGAAAACAGAAAATCAAAAGGAGGGCATCCACCGCACTCAGAGATCTGGGACACGCTCCCTCTCTTGACCTAAGCTTGTACCCCCTACTACAAGCCCCCGTGGGCATATAGAACACTTTCCCAAACTGGACGTAGGGCACCACGCGTGTCTGAACCAGTATAACCCCTGTGTCTCGAAGCCCAACCATCTGGATCAGACGCACTAACATACTAAAATTTACTTGCTGGTGGTATCAAACCCCAATAGTTGGCATGTGTCACGATGCCACCAAGGGTCCGGATGGCCCACTTCGATGAGCAACCGGTGCGCAGCACCGTGTTGCGCTTTGGCTCAGTGGATTTTGTCTTTGACGGGCCGGTTGAGTCCCAACCCGACGCTAACGTGCTTCCTCAGGGCCAGCCACCTGAGGAGCCATGGTCCACGAAGTCTACCACCGACCTGGTTTGGGACCTGGTTGGTCGCGACATGGCGGTCGCCCTAGGGCCAAACCCGTCCCAAGAGCTTTTCCGCTTCGCGGCATACGCCACCTCGATGCTCATCTTTGGCTTGCAAGGGGAGGAGGCGCTATCTTGGGATGAGTTCAAGCCCTGCTATGACTCCGTGTACCCCGAGGGATAGACATGGCTGCCCTGCGGTGGGACGGGTACCCTCGCCGCAGCGGCAGACCCCCGTCCTATCCCATTGGAAGCATCCCAGGTGAGCTGCAACGAGGTCGAAAGCAGGGCGCCCCTTCGAAAGAAGGCGTCGACACCCCACGACCCGACAAGTGAGTGCTTCGTCCTCCAGCAGCAAGTCGTCACGGTCCACTACACTCGCTCTGACGAGAGCTGCGCAGGGGGTGAGCCCACTTTGCCTGACGCTTCCGCCGGTGAGGAGCCCCCACAAGCCGGGGACGATCACGAACGACCACAAGCCGAGGAGGAGTAGGTGAGGCTCCACCACGAGCTCGGCATGGAGGCTGCAGCTACGCCTGCGCGTGAACGCGTGCGGGAAGTACGCCACTGCATCATCAGTGACGTTCACGGGACCCCTGTTGCCAAGCGGGCTTCCCAGAATCTCACCGCGGCAGTTGTACTCCTCGGGGCCGGCCCTGAGCCAGCAACCCCGAAGGAAAAGAAGCTCCGACAACACCTTCAGACACTCCTCGACGCAGCTGCCGTCCAGCAGGCGGAGAGCTCGGCGTCCCAGTGGCGGGAAACGCAAGCCCAAGCCCCGGAGCGCTCGGCTCAACACGGATCCTCGCACCCATCAAGGCAGCCGGGCCACGCAGAGAGCATTCACTCGCCCTCCAAGCAGAAGGTCGGCTCCAACCACGGTGCGCGAGGAGCATCCTCGGCCCGCGAAAGGACCATGACCAGCGGCGGCTCTGGCGGCGAGCGTCGGCAGCGATCGAAGAGAGTACGACTAGAGGTGCGGGGGCCGCTACGATAGAACTGAAGATCGGAGTCAGAGACCAACGCCCGACCCCCGAGGTCTGCGGGCCTTCGGCGTGAACGTTCTTGCTACAGCCCCTCCAGCTCGATATCGTGCTCTGACCACAGTTGCGAAGTACGATGGAGAGACCAACCTGATCGTCTGGCTAGAAGACTACCGCCTCACTTGCACAATGGCGGAGCGAGCAACAACCTGTTCATCATCAAGAGCATTTCGCTGTACCTTGCCGACTCAGCGCGAACCTGGCTCGAGCACCTCCCCCGAGGGAGGATTAGCAGTTGGGCTCAGCTCGGAGACACCTTCATAGGGCACTTCCAGGGCACCTATGCCCGACCCGGTAATGCTTGCGAACTACGCCATTGCCGGCAGAAGAAGGGCGAGAGTCTCCGCGACTACATCCGCCGCTTCCCCAAGCGTTGCGCTGAGCTCCCCGACACGACAGACAACCAGGTTATCACAGCTTTCCAGGATGGTACCATGTGCGACACCCTTGTCCATCAGATAGGGCGAGTCAAGCCGAAAACCATCCAGAAGCTCTCGACCTAGCCACCGACCACGCCGACGGGGAGGAAGCCGTCGCTTTCAGCAAAAGGAAGCCCGAGGAAGAACTCGGCGAGGCTTCGACCACTTGGCCAGAGAAGAAGAAGAAGAAGTAGTGGAAGCTCCGCAGCGGCAACTTGGTAGCGGCGGCCAACAAGCGGCCGCCCAAGCCAAAGATGGCCCCACCAAGAGACCACTTTGAGAATATGCTAGAAGCCCCCTGCTCCTATCACGAGGGGCCGGTCAAGCACACCTTGAAGGACTGCAACCTCATGAAGAGCTACCTCGGTGGAGCTGCGAAGAAAAAGCCGCAGGCCGCGGCCAAAGCTGGCACTACCAAGAACACCGATCACGACGAATTCCCGAAGGAAGACATCGCTGTCTTGATGATCTTCGGTGGGACGCCTGCTCGCCCGCCGAGGCGCAAGCACAAGCGCATCCTGCAGGAGATCTACCACACCGAACCGGTCGTGCCCTCGTACCTCAGATGGTCCGAGACGGCCGTCACGTACGACCGAGCTAACCACCCCGACCACATTCCACAGCCAGGGGCTTACCCCCTCGTGGTGGCACCACTGCTCGGCACCAAGCGCGGGTGCACAAGGTGCTCATGGACGGGGGCAGCAGCCTCAACATCGTCTACATGTCCACCCTCGACAGCATGGGGATCCAGCGATCCCAACTTCGCCCGTCATCAACTCCATTTCACGAGGTTGTGCCCGGGATGGAGGCGGTCCTGCTCGGGCAGATCGACCTACCGGTCACCATCGGTACCGAGGGAAACTTCCGCAAGGAAACGCTCACCTTTGAGGTGGTCGGCTTCCCATGAACATATCACGCGATCCTCGGAAGGCCGGCATACGCCAAGTTCATGGCGGTCCCCAACTACACCTACCTCAAGCTGAAGATGCCCGGGCCGAAGGGGGTGATCACCATCGACACCAAGTTCCAACACGCCTACGAGTGCAACTCTGAGTGTTTCCAATTCGCGGAGGCGCTCATCTGGTCCGAGAAGATGGCCACGAAAACTCCGACCATGGACCTCGTCGACGACGTCACAATGGCTGAACAGGCCTAGAACAACTGCATCGTCTCTACCCTTGCAAAAGTACCATGTACTCCTTATGCTTATGATGAACAAAAGTGCCAACACTTTTTCTCTTTTTTCCACATCATAAGTACGGCTTTTGAAAAAAGCTTCCTTGATGCGAGTGATCCTAAGCAATAAACAATTTTATGGTTCCCGACCTAAAAATCCCTTGTTGCTCGGGGGCTCCATCCATGGGCACGACGCCCCTCTTCTTTTAAAACAAAAAGTTTTTCCTGAAAAAGCTTTCTGAGGAATGTTAAGCTAACTTGAGAGCAGAGAGGGAAGGACCAACAACCATCTATCTACGCTCGGCCGAGTACTGACGCCTCGGCGACTATACGTACAAGGTTCCATGAGCTACGTCTGGGATGGTTAGGTCGACTTCCTCCTTCCGCTTCTAAGTTCAGTGAAAAATGCAACCTTGACCCCTCTTTTCTTGAAAAGTAACTCGATACCCAACCTATCCGAACTCTCCGAAGGAGGCTTGGGGCTGCTGGCCTAGGGGAACCCCGATGCGACTAAGCCCGGTTGACGCTTTCGAGTACCTACGCTCCGACAGCTACGGGACAGAGTAAAACCAGCAACATCCTAAGGGCAACGTCCTACATGGCCACAGCTTGGTGAACCACCCCCCTCGTGTGCAACTCCACCGACCATCCTGATGTGCTCGACCAAGGATGCCCCTTCACCAACACCGATACCCTCCAGCAGCTCCACAATGGCTTGGGTAACCGCCCGGTGAGTTTCCTCTCTCTCCAGGAGGGTCGCTTGGGCTGCGGCAGTGGTCGGGGATGACAACTTGAGCGCCGCAGCCCTCTCTGCAGAAAAGAAGAAGATGAGATACACATCGTTGGAGCACACAAGCAGAACGAGACACGATGACACTCATCCGTCAAGCCATCAGCAAGCAACGACATAAGCGCCGCCAGCTCCTCTTGCTTGGTGATGGTCTCATTCATCCAAGCGGCGTCGGCCGCCCGCTGGTCCCGCAACGCGTGAAGCTCCGCACACGCAGCTACCGCAACAACAATCACAGTAAGCCTACAGTGAACAAACATTGGCTCAGAACCAAAGGACTACACTAGGAGGTCGGCTTACCGGTCAAGTCCTTGTCGTGATCGGTGGCGACCGCCAGCAGCTATCTCCACTCGGCGACGGCGACACCAAGCCGGTCTCGCATGGAGGCGATTTGCCCCCGGGCGGCCTCAAGGTCACGAGCAGAGTTCGCCGCTGCTTCGGTCAGCTCCGCCACCCGCGTCTCCAGGATGGTGTGCTTCTGGGCCGTCTCCTACATGGCAGCATTGGAAGCAGCCCGCACACCCTCCACCTGCCACAGGGCCTTGGCTAGCTTCGACGCGAGAGTCGCCTTCTCTGCCTCAACGGCCATCAATCGTTCCGCCGATGACAAACGAAGGGCGGCCAGCTCCACCTCTTTCTGCTCCACCTCTGCCTGGAGAGCGCCAGTCGCTTTCCAATGGTCGACCTGCTAGTGGATGAACTGGGACTTGGCACTACTACGCGTCACGAACCCCTGTTCAAGAAGCAACTCAACAAGAACAACAATGAGGAAAATCACGTAAAGTCAAGCGAGAGGAAAGTCCCAAAGCCAGGTGCGTACCATGGCAGCAGCCGCAATCTCTTCATCTGAGGCTGCATGTCGCCAAATCTCACGCCCAAGCCACTCAGCTGAGGCGCACTCCTCCTCGTTGTTGACATCGAGCACCACCTGGCTCGGGTCGCTGCGAGCGGCAACCAGCAGCCTGCGACGACAGGCCCTACTATCGGGAATGGGCACAAGTGCTCCCCGGAGCTCATCCTGCGCACTGGCACTAGAGTCATGGCAGAAGGATGGCGTGGCAGTGGGAGAAGGGTCTGAGAGCGGCGTGAACGCCGAGCCCTCCGCGCCCGCTCCCCCACTAGCCACGTCACTGTCGCCCCGGTGAGGCGCTCCAGCGTCAAACCCCTCACTCTGAGTCTCGGAGGTCGGCATCACCCCCGCGGCCTGTGTGGACACAACTGGGTCTTCCGGCGCGGCCGTAGCTGGTTCCTTCTCAGTTGCGCCCACGCCCCCGCCCCCGGAAGAGCAAAGGGGTGAAACACCGGGTGCGCTAGCTCCCGCGGCGTCTCCCTCGACAACAGCGACGAGAGTAACTACTGGGGCATCAGGCTCCTCAGCGGTGGGGACGTCCGCTATCACGGCACGGTCACCCGCCGCCGCGCTCGAAATCTGAAGCCGTAGCTCCGGCTCAAGCGCCGCCAGCGCCTTTGCCGATGGTGGAGCCCTAGACGTCGTAACGCCAAGCTGGCAGAAACTGTCGCTGGAGCTATCACTCTTCCTCGACGTCTCCCCGGCGCCCGGACCCGCAACGCTCTTCTCCTCCGTTGGCACCATGGGAGGAACCTCAGGAGCCGTCTGTGTCGCCGCCGCCGACGCCAGCACGACAACCTTCCGCACAACACAAGAAGGGACTTCTCCGGTGCCGGCTCTAGCGGCCGATTGCTAGGGGGCACCCTAAAAAGCATAGTATTCAACATCGAAGTCGCCGGGCAATCCTAATCAAGAACAGGAGAAAAGCTCACCTTTCCGCACGAACTTGAGCCCTCTTGGGCTCCGACGACGGCGGCCAATACGAGGACTGTTTGCCGCTGGATGCCAAAGGACGGTCGTGCTGTAGGGAAATCGCCTGCTCATCCCGCCACCCCTCTGCTGCGGCTCCTGCGGTCGCAGATGGAAGGGACGGTGAGGAACGTGCATCCTCGGCCAGCGCCATTGGCGCAAGAGGCCGGTGCGTCAAGCGCTCCCACGAAGATGACCGCGACACGGGGAAAGGCGACCCGCGGCTCCTATCATCCTGGTTCGGGTCGCCACGACAGGCCGCGGCCCCGCGGTCAGCACGGCCGGGCCGGTCTGCCGACGACTCGCGAGCACGGTCCTCGCGGCGGTCGCCTCGCGAGGAAGGATGCGACGCCCTTTCACGAGCACCATCACCCCCTGGCGCATCTCAGGAAGCCCCTAAGTTGCGCGAGGAATGGTGGTTGGCCGCGGCGGGATCCCCAAGGTCGACGACGAGCAGCCCTCAATCGGCTCCCCCTGTCTGAGGCACCACCGCAACGACAACATCTTCATCATCGTCGTCCTCATCCGAGGAACCAGGAGGCAGCTCTCGGTCCTTATCAGAGGAAACGTCCTCATTCCCGGCCCTCCTCCGCTTCGCCCGAGCGTCATTCCAGCCACACTTGGTGATCTCCACCGCCTTCCACGCCTCATGGCAGTTCTTCCGCCTCTTGAGCTTGGCCGCGACGGTGTGGTTCCGCACCCTCTCCTCCAAGAGCGGGGTGCGGGCTTGCGTCACAGTCCAGCCTCCGGCCTGTGGAAACCACACACTGAGCGTGAGGAGGAAGGAATAGAGGAGAACGAGGAAGAAGAACGAAGGGAAAACTTATCAAGACCACTGTGCCTGCATCCGGGAGCATCGGGAGCAGATCGGCAGGCAGTCATTCAGCGCCGCTAGGGACGGCCTGTCGGACTCGACGCCGCACCTCGCCCATCAAGGGCAGGGGGTCAGTGGTCACGGTCCCCGTGAAGGGGCCCGGTCGGCGGTCATCTCGAACAGGCGAAGGGGACGCCGCCGCAGTGGCACTACCCCCCTCGCGAGATAGCCGCCGATCACGGCCGCGAGATCGACTCCATGCCGCTGTAAGGCCTTGAGCGCCTCAAGGAACCCAAAAAGCAGCTTCTAGTGATCCTTCTTCGAGGGCCTGTCCGACCAGGCCTCCAGGGTCACGTCGTAGTAGCTGCCGGTGTAAGCTGGCAGCAAGCACTCGGGGTTGTTCTTGAGGTAGAACCACTCCGAGTGCCACCCGCTGTTCGAACTGGTCAAGGGTCGGCGAGATACTCCGATGACCTGTTCCGTTTCAACCGAAGGGCGGCACACCCGATCGTCGTAGGCCTCCCCTCGTCCTTCAGGCAGACGAACCTAAAGAAATAGCAGAAGAGGTGCCAGTGCACCTCCACCCTAAGGTACCCCTCACACAGCGCCTCGAACGCCGCCAAGTGCTGAACACCATTGGGGCTGAGGTGTTGTTGCTCAAGGCCGTAGGTCAGCAAGATGGCATGGATGAACCGTCTGGCCGGCACTGAGAACCCACGCTCGTGGAAGGCAACGAAGGAGACCACATACCCCGGCGGGGGCTGTGGGAAATCCTCGAGCCTGGGCTTGATCCACAACGGCGCATCCGTCAAGCGGGGAAGAGTCTCGCATCGGCGAGCGCGGTCGGCTTCGCAAGGGAGATGGTGGAACGCTGCCAGTTTGACATCACCGCATGCGACGAAGAACGAGAAGCCACAGTGGGAGGTTTGGATCTGCTAACCAGATAGAGCTGTAGGTCAGGAGGCTTGTCGCAGGAAGGCAGGTGCGAAAGAGAAGGATGGGATCGCAATCAGCTCCGCCTCCTCGACTTAAATGGGGAAGTGCAGGCCAGTTGGGGCAATTCACTGCCCTGGCCTACTCGTGAGGAGCGAGGGAGTGTCTCACTCTCTCCTTCTCTCTCTCTCTCCCCCCCTCCCTCTCCCTCGCGCGCAAATCCCGCCAAACCTTACGCCACAGAAAAAGCAGATCCCGCCCCGGGTAGTGTTCGGCACGCCGGCCACAGGCGTGGTAGACAAGACGTCTCAAACGATCACATTGAGGGAGGAGATCTCCCTGTCGGTGTTTTAGACCGGCAACCTACAAAGGGGGGTACCCGTGGTAGATGTTTGTGGCCTCATCGAGATCGGGAACTCGAAGGAGAGACATGTGGCACACAATTTAGACAGGTTCGGGTCGTGAGGTGCGTAGTACCCTACGTCTTGTATGCAGCGTTGAGATAAATCTGTTCAGGGCTGCTATGCACCTGGTGAGCTTCTGGACATCCTTGATACAAGTCGGAGCCTTCATGCTGGTGATGGTGGAGATCTTCTCAGGGTTAGCTTCGATGCCACGATGGCTGATGATGAAGCCGAGTAGCTTCCATGATGGTATGCTGAAGACGCACTTGTTGGGGTTGAGCTTCAATTGGTACTCCCGCAGGGATGCGAAAGTCTCCTCAAGATTGGCGATGAGCGTGTCTGAACTCCTGGTCTTGACGACCACGTCATCCACATAGGTTTCAACGTTCTTGTTGAGCTGCTTCTTGAAGCAGGCCTGGATAGCTCGCTGGTAGGTAGCGTCGGCATTCTTCAACCCGAACGACATCGTTGTGTAGCAGTAGGCGCCGAACGGGGTGATGACGCGGTCTTCTCCTTGTCTTCTTCCTTGATTGCAATCAGGTGGTATCCCGAGTAGCAGTCGAGGAAGCAGAGCAGGTCGTGGCCCGCCATGGAGTCGATGACTTCATCAATCCGCGGCAACCCGAAGGGGTCCTTGGGGTAGTGCTTGTTGAAGTCGGTGTAGTCGACGCACATCCTCTACTCGTTGGTGTTCTTCTTGAGGACGAGGACGGGGTTAGCGAGCCACTCAGGATGGAAGACTTCTCGGATGAAGCCAGTTGTGAGTAGTTTGGCGAATTCCTTCTTGATGGCGTCTCGTTGGTCATCACCAAAGCGGCGGAGATGTTGTCTCTTGGGGGTAGATTTAGGATCGATGTTGAGTGAGTGCTCGATCAGCCTTCTGGGCACACCTGGCATGTCTGCTGTCTTCCACACAAAGACGTCTCAGTTAGCCCGAAGGAAACTGACGAGCGCGTCTTCCTATTTGGGGTCGAGCCCCGCTCCGATAATGGTAGTCTTGCTGTTGTGGCCTGTCCCAAGGTCAACGGCCTTCAGCTGCACTTCCTCTATTGGTTGAGGCTTGTTGGCAATGTCGATCTTCTCGGGGATTTTGAGTTCGCTCGGAGCGAGCTTCTTTGATGCAGCGAAGATCTCCATCATTGAGTTGGGTACTTGATTGGTTGCTGCGAACTCCACGGCTTCGACGTCACAGTCGTAGGATCGCTTCAAGTCCCCTTGTAGCGCGAGTACTCCCTTGGGATATGGCATCTTCAGTACCAAGTACACGTAGTGTGGGATCGCCATGAACTTGGCTAGAGCTAGTCTGCTGAGGATGGCATGGTAGGAAGTCTCGAAGTCCACAACCTCGAACTTGATGTACTCAGTGCGGTAGTTCTCCCGTGTCTCGAAGGTAACTGGCAGAACCACTGAGCCAAGTGGTATAGCCGCGTTGCCTGGGACAATGCCGTACAAAGGCGACGTGCTCTTCGTGAGCATGCCGGTGATGTCGAGGCCCATCTTCTTCAAGGTCTTGGTGAACAACACGTTGAGTCCGCTGCCGCCGTCGATGAGTACCTTGGTGAGTCTGGATCCTGTGACTACTGGGTCCAGGACGAGTGGGAAACGCCCTGGCTCAAAGAAGCTTGTCCACTGGTCTGCGCGAGAGAAGGTAATTAGTACCTCCGGCCACCTGAGAGGTGTCGGTGTCGCTGGTTCAATGGACAGGACCTCGTGTAGAGTTAACTTCTATGCTCGCTTGGTGGGGTAGCCACCGAAGAGGACGTTGACCATCTCGTCAGGATCTTGGAAGTCATTGTTGCCTCCATTGATTTTGCCCTTGCCCTTCTTGTCGTGAGGGTGGCATGGCTCCAGAGTATCCTTGAGTGCCCACCGAAGCTGGTAGCACTGTTCGGTAGTGTGGTTGTTCTCCGGATGCCACGGACACTTCTCTTTGAGCAATCTTTGAAGCCGTCGGAGGTCTTTTTGGTGTTGTCCTTCGCAGGGCGCTGGATAGCCGCGACGGTGTTGTCTGGCTTGCGCTTGCGGTTAGGACCCGAGTAGTAGTTGTTGTTGTTGTTGCGACCGCCTTGATCCTTGTTGTTGTTGCCGCCTGTGTTATTCTTGCTCTTGCCGCGGTTGGACTCGTACTTGGCATTAGCCTTGTCTTCTTCATTGGCCCATGAAGTAATCATGTCCTTGAGCTTGGTGATGGAACTTGGGCGGCGATGACCGAACTCTTCAAAGGTGCGACGGTGGTAGAGACCGTCTTGGAAGCAGTCGATGACTTCTTTGTCGGTGACATCGACTATGATCGTGCGCTTGTCGAAAAAGCGGCGCATGTACTGGTGGAGCGTCTCGCCTCGTTCTTGCTTGACTTGCGCCAGGTCCATGTGAGTACCCGAGCGCCCCATGGTGCCCACAAAGTTGCTGGTGAACTGGGCCTTCAGCTGGTCCCACTTGTCGATCGAGTTCTTGTCGAGTGACTCGAGCCACATGAGTGGAGCTTGGTCCAGGTAGAAGGGGAAGTAGAGGTACTTCATGTCGTTGTTGCCACCAGCTTTCTCGATGGCCAGGGTGTAGCACCGTAGCCACTGTACTGGGTTTTGCTTCGCGTCATACTTGGAGATCCCGAGAGGCTTGAACTTCTTGGGTAGTAGCAGAGCGCGAAGTTGAGATGTGAATGCGGGGAAGCCGTCGCTATCGCTGACGTTGGTAGTCTTCTTGGCACAGCGTATCTCGTCGATCCTGTGGCGGGCGTCATAGCCACCACGTTCGTTGCCGGTGGCGTGGCTATTCGCGTGGCCTCAGCCTCCGCGATCGCCGCTGCCACCATGTCTTCCGACACCGCTGTGGGAAGAGCTGCCGCTACTACCACCACCGCCACCGCCTCCACCACAGCTAGCACCACCATGTGAGGATCCTCCCCCCGTAGCTCTAGAGCGGTTGGGGGACGGCTGGTGTTTGACGTGAACGTGGTTGGGCCCGACGTATGCTGGGCTGCGGCTGGTGGCTTCTTGTTCACGAGCTCTGGCGATCCTGTCGTCGACGCGCATGAAGTAGGCCTTTTCTGTGAGCTCGGCTATGAGGTCGCCGGCGCGGTGTCCCTGAGCGGCTCGCCCTATCCTTTTGATGGACATAAGGCATTGCTCAGGGGTCGTGTGGTTCCGATTGGAGACTTCGTCCAGAGCCGTGTTGAGGTTGCGGATTGGTAGAGCTTCCTGAAGCCGCTTGCGTCGGTCTGCTCACTTTTGGTTGTGAGTATGCCGGGCATTCTTGGCGTCAGTAGTCTCATCCGCGGGTGCATTTGCTGACAGCTCGTCGTCGGAGATGTCGTCGAGGTACCGGTCTACCCGGGCTTCTGAAGTGTCGCCTGCTTCGGCGATGAACACCTCGCGATCGGGTGTGCAGGGGCCGGGGTCGGTAGTCGCTGCCTCGATTGGTGTGTAGTCCTTTGATGTGGGAGTCAAAGGCGTTCCCTCCTGGAAGGGGAGTGTCTCGAGGTAGGCGACGCAGTGTGAGTTGTCATCGGTCAAGTCTTCGGGCTTCTGGTCGGGCCAGTACAAGAATCTACCAGCTGGAGTAGATGTGATGACCAAGCCAGCGGCAGGACCTGACAACGGCTTCTCCGTGGAGTTGTACTCGGGCTCGATCAGATCCAATCCAAAGTCAATCTTGTAGGAAGAGTCCGAATTGTAGTTGGGGACGGCGCTGGAGTCCGAGGAGTACTCGGAGACGACCTCTTTGCCGGCCCGACGCGGGATGAGCGCATTCGCGTAGGCCGCACTGGCACTGCGGAGGCCGTACGGGAATTGCTCGTGGGGGATGATGTATTGAATAGTGCAGCAACAGTTCAGCAAATGTATTGAATACAACGATGATAAAGAATCGGTTCACCTTGGAATAAAAACATGCTATTGTGGTCGTACCCGAGCCGGTGATGTCCTCATCAGGGGAGGACCGGTCCACACGATGGCTCAGGAGCCAGCTCGCGTGGCTCGATCCAGGTTGTCGTCGAGTTCGAGTTGGAGGCGGATCCAGTCTCGAAGCCGGCAACTTGGTTGTAGAGCGAAAATTCGTCGAATTTCTCGATGAGCTGGCCCGTGACAACTTCGGGAAGCGTCACAAGTCCGGTCTCTGGGTTCGGGATCATGGTGAGGTAGCGCTGGAACAAACCAGCGCCGTCAGCGATGCAGACCTAGTAGCCGAAGATGAAGGTGTTGCCGCGGTTGAAGGCGGCGGTTAGCTTGATGACGATTGAAGCCGTCGAGTTCACCATGAGATCTTCGGCGAGATCACCTACCTGGCGTGCTAGCTATCGGTGTTTTAGACCGGCAACCTACCAAGGGGGGTACCCAAGGTAGATGTTTGTGGCCTCACCGAGATCGGGAACTCGAAGGAGAGACACGTGGCACACAAGTTAGACAGGTTCGGGCCGCGAGGTGCGTAATGCCCTACGTCCTGTATGCAGCGCAGCTCTTGTTTAATGGGGTGTTGTTTACAGGATGATGCAGATGTCTAGATAGGGGTCCCTGCCTCACCTTATATAGTTTGGGAGGCAGGGCTACAAGTTAGTTTGAGGGGAGAGTACTAGTCGTACACGGGTAGGAGTACCCCACATGGGTTCGGACATGTCTAGCTTCCTAACCGAGTACTAGTCCTCTGGTTGCCTTGCGCTCCACGCCGTCTCGCACCATGTAGCACAAGTCGAGTAGTCCCGGGGGCCCATGTAGTAGTCGGTTTCAGTCCCCGCTTGGGTAGTGGGCCCTGGGATGTCCATACGACACTCCTCGACCTAAGGTGGAAGACTCGACCTACCGACACAGTGAAACGGTAGAAAGGGTAAATGGCCTTAAGTCAAAGCCCGGGCGCATGGCTCGATCTAAGTACGGGACCTGGCTGGTCGACAAGACAGGCGGTGCCAGCTGACAAGACATCACCATGAAGGCTGGAGTGGCTCGCTGTGGCCACCCAGCATCGCGTACACAAGCGGGAGCATCAAAAAGGTAACAGCCCGAATTAAGGGGCCATCAAGGCCAAGATTCATGATTACAAAAGAGAAAAAAAGGGGGGAAGGACTATCACGAAAGATTAGTCCCCGCCCGATGTACACGCCTCACGCCGACGAAGGGCCGGCCCTTAGAGTCGAGTTCGCTTCCTCGGAAGTGTCATCCGACTCACTGACGTCGTTCAGGAGGGCCGCCCCTCTCGCAGCGACAGGGCCCCTGTTCTCGAGGAGGGCGTCAACGTCGACCGACGGAAGGATGGTGTCGGCGTTGGTGTTGAAGTACAGGGCATGGAGCTGACGCCTCTGCGGCCTAGTTCCCCGCGGGAACCCCACGGGGATATGGCCGACCCACCGATCCGGACTTTGGAGGTCTGCGGCGGCGAGACTGTAAGGAATCAGATGCTCGTAGCCTAAGAGGTGGAGGGCGTGAATTAGGCAACTTACAAACTTATCCTATGGCTTCACTACTTTTGCATAAAGTAAACTAGATCAATCTATCTAGATGTGCAATCTAAGGTTGATCTAGTGTGAAACCCTCACCCCAAAACAAGTTTTGCAACCTATAGTCAATCCTAGCATGATACTACTCTAGGAAAGTAAAGGCAAGCAAGGATTGCAAGAGAGTAATGCGGAAACATAAAGAGGGAATAGAGGAAGAAAACTCTTGACACACGATTTATCCCGTGGTATCGGTAGGCACTAAGCCACCCCTAGTCCACATTGTTGAAGCACTCACACAAGAGTATTGCTTCCCGGTCACCAAGTCTCTCCCAAGAGCACCACTTGATTCGCCACAAAGGCTTGCCACTTAGGCACTCACCAAGCTCCCTTGGTCACCTAGATATCGTCTCCACTAAGGAGCTTCTCCACTTAGGAAGGGGGTCTCCACACCCCCCGCACAAAGTGTCCTCGCCGCTCCACACCAAGCCGGAGGGTCAAAGATGAGCCACTTAGGCCCCAAGGCTTCTGGCGCACCTTGTACAGCTTGATTCACTCAAGAATCACCTCACAAGGTTGGCACAACCTTGCACTTGCACTCACTCAGCTCTAAGCTAAGCCTAGCACTATGCACACACACAAAGCATGTGCAAGTCTATGGATGAGCAATTTAGCAGTTGTATGGCTTGGATATGATCTTGTAGGTGTCTCACACTCCTCTGCACTTCCACACTATCCAACAACCTCAAATGGGTGAGTAGAGGGGGTATAAATAGCCCAAGGCGTCCAAAGAGCCGTTGGATAAAAGCTGCAGAAAGTAGTACCATCGGATGATCCGACGCTCCCCTTTTCATAGGCGTCGGTTCATCCGGTGGTCCTCCACGTCACGTAGCTGTTGCAAATCTGCTGACACAACTCATCCGACGCTTCATCCGATGGTGTGTCGGTTCATCCGGTGCTGAAGACTCCGCAGCCAAGAGCTTACTGTCTTGAATTTCATAGCCGTCGGATGAACCGATGCCTGGTTCGTCGGTTCATCCGATGCTACTAGCCGTTGCACCAGAGCCTCTCTGTCTTGCGCCTGTGAACCACCCGATAGACCGACGGTGCCCTCCAATGGACCATCATTTCATCCGACACCTTCATCTTCACGGCTTCATCTCTGCAATTCATCCGGTGCAACTAGAAACTGGACAGTCGATTCATTCGACGGTGCCTTGGCTTTCACCCAGTGTACCAAATTGTCCGACCATTGCACCGATGCTTGCTTTCTAGGTACCGTCGGTTCATCCGACGGTGTCCTTTCTTTTCTTTTTCATCTACGGTTTTGACCCTTGAAAAATATACTATCATCTCATTTTGGCATGTGATATTTTTGCATCCATGGCACCTAGAAATGTCTACAAGGACATGCTAAAAAATTTGGTTAGTCCCATTGATCACGTTGTCATTACTCACCAAAATCGAACTTGAACAAATGGCTTATGAGGCCATGTTCGCTACAGAGACCGTACGTCGCCCCCTAGTGCACCCTCGCGGTGACCACCACTCAGACACGGTCGGGGAGTGCACTGAGGCAGTCATGCAGTAGCGTCCGCTCCAGCCGGACCACCGTCACGGCGACGCTAGCGGTGTCGTGGAGCTAGCCATGGGACATTCGCAGCGCGGCGAGTTCTCGGCGTGCCTGCTCCGCCTCCGCGGCATGGAGGTTCGCCACCTCCTCCTGGCTTGTGCAGCACGGGAGGAAATATTATCAGCTAAAGGCAGAAACGCCATGAAGAGGACGAGACAAGGTCAGGTAACTCACCGGCAACCTGGGCGAGCGCGTCTGCCTTGGAGCTCTCCGCTGCGGCCAGCTCCCTCTCTGCCCCCTCGAAGGCGGCCCTGAAGGTGGAGACGGCCTGGTACGTGGAGGCCAGCTCCTCATCGAGTAGTCCGAGGCACTACAGCATCGTGTCCAGCCGCGCCCGGTCGTGAGCCGCCGGGTTGTCCTAGAGGTGAGCATCGTCAACAGCGGCGACTGGGGCCGCGACGGGGGTGGACGGTCCAGCCCTCGTGCCCGGAGCCGACCGCGCTGGCGGAACCACAGCACCGTCCGCACCAGCGCCCAAGCCACCAGTGCTGAGCCCCGCCCCGCTGCGGGCCTCGAGCCAATGCGCCACCTGCCCTTCGTCGCCAGCCACCTCATCGCGCGCCGTCAGCTGGCGCACAGCCGGCGCCGTCGCCGACGAGTCGAGGGACCCCTCCGCTGGACGCTTCTCACCCGCCAACGAAGAGTGGGGATCGGGAAGGACGAGGTCTCTGGTGGGAATGGAGATCAGGAACCAAAGAGGCAGTGCGAGCGGGAGGAAGAAGAAGACAAGAGGTGCGTCCGATCTAAGCCTTCACCAGGAATTTATAGCCGTGCTGTGCCCCGCGCGCAGCTGTTACCAGAAGGCGAGGAGGTGCGCTCTCTCTCTCCACTTCCTCTCTCTGCTCCTCCCCTCTCCCGTCACTACAAGAAAATCGTTGACTAGTGACGCAACCACATTTTAGCGTCATTGATTTATGATGTTCCTGGCTGATCTCATCATAATATTTCACTTCCGAGCAAATTTAGTGACAAAAAAAACTTTCGTCATAATGGTTGCTACTGTAGCTGAGCGTTCACTGTTCCATGCTTGTTTTGTGACGCCATAAGCTCCGCAATAGCGTCATAAAGAAACTTTGGTCCCACATGTAAGTATTATTTTAAAAATAGAGTGTTCCAAGTTGTCATAAAATTTAGTTGGGTCCCACATGTAAGCATTTTTTTCGAAAATAGAGTGTTCCAAGTCGTCATAAAATTTTCCAGGGTCCCACATGTAAGCATTTTCACCATGTTAGCGGCGTCATAAACCAACTTTGGTCCCACATGTAAGCATTATTTTAAAATAGAGTGTTCCAAGTCGTCATAAAATTCAGTTGGGTCCCACATGTAAGCATTTTTTCAAAAATAGAGTGTTCCAAGTCATCATAAATAGTTCTAGGGTCCCACGTGTAAGCATTTTCGTCAGATCAGCGGAGGCTAGTTCACGAAATGTTGCAAAAATAATTTGCCATGGCATGGGTTCGAACTAGGGACCTGAAGGAACAAGGCTGTGCTGTTTACCACTGCACCACTTGTTGGTTGTGGTACTTTTATGGGAAACTCTACTAATAGTTCATGCGAATTCTTTACTGTGACCAGGTCCCACATGTAAGTTTCAGTTGAGTCTATAATTACGTATCGAATGGCTGGCGAGACACTTCACTCAGACTTCGCAAAGACTTTTGACTTCCCCTACGCAAATCTGTAATAGTTCGTGGTAGGAATGGCGGACCCTAGCGGTGAGGGGAAGATGGTTGCGCCGCCACATCCCAGCAACAAGAGGATGATACAGCAAGATGAGGTTGGTCCTCTGGTTTGAGCTGCTATATTTTCCCCTATCTTACTAGGGTTGGCGATATCTAGATTTGCGGATCTGGAGGATTGATGAGCATATATAGTAGATTTAGATTTCATTATCGTACCTTTAGATTTGCACTTCGATAGGTGTTAGAAGTTGATAGGCTATAGACAATTCATGTTAGATTCAGTTAGTTTTCAATTTGCATTGTCTTACAGTAGGTTTTGTATTTTAGTAGCTTCTAGATGTGCTTCAAGCCACTCGTTTTATGGGTTTTTGTCGAGGTGCACAATTGATAGGATTGATAGGTCCATCGTTTTATGAATTGGTAGATTGAAGATACTATTTTGGAGCTCCAGACCGTTGAAGGGACATCTGAATTCTGCCACGATTGTTAGCGTTTGCATAATTCACAGGTGTTAGATTCAGTTACTTTCCAATTTGCGTCGTTTGATGGATCGATAGGTTCATTTAGGACAACCATGCCCTTGCTGAGTTTATGTAGGTAGCAAACAACCAGGTTTTGTGGCGTGTGGTGGTTGTTTTACTGTACTCATGCAATTGGGTTCAAGGGATTCAGGTTTTTTTATAGACTGAGATGAGTTTATTTTTCAGATCGAGATGAGTTTTCTCCAAGGATGAGTTTATTTCTACAAGAACATCTTAATGTTATTTTAGAAGATGGATGTCTTATCTCAGGGGAGGACTCTCTTAGGATCTCCAAAGAGATCAAAAACATGATAGAACAACTAGCTGACAGAGAGAAACAGCTTCAGTACACACCTAAGAACAAGAAAACTGAGGGCAGAGCTCATTCTTCTTACTATAGACATTGGAATAAATGCGTCAATAAATGGGTTGGACATTGAGTTTGTTTGGTCCATCTTTTCTTTTAAATGTTCAAGAAGTTCGTTGTCAGTTGGATTGAAATGGGTACCCTTGCCTATTAGTACCCGTTTCAGTCCAACTGACAACGAACTTCTTGAAAATTTAAAAGAAAAGACTGACCAAACAAACTCAATATCCTACCCATTCATTGACGCATTTATTCCAATGTATATGGTAAGAAGAATGATCTCTGCCCTCAGTTGTCTTGTCCATAGGTGTGTACTGAAGCTCTTTCTCTCTGTCTGCTAGTTGTTGTATCATGTTTTCGATCTCTTTGGAGATCCTAGAGAGTCCTCGCCCTGAGACGAGACATCCAGATCTTCTAAAAGAACTTTAAGAAATACAAGAGAGGCCTGCAAGACCAAAAATTTACGGTAGGAGATGGAGTTATGATTATGAATGAGTAGTAATGATTATTATGAAATTTGTATCATGATTGTGTTTTGGTGTTGGCTACCGAATCATCGTATGATGTTTGCTACTTGTTGGTGGACTGGTGGTGTGAACTTTGTGGTGATGAGTTGCTATGAGATGTCATCTTATTATGCCGATTTGGTTTAATCTATTCCAAATTGATTCGAGCATACTCACCATTCGGAATTCATACGCATTGCAATGGAGGTAATTGAGAATTGTAGTTAAGGACTGGCACCGGGTGTTAACCGACGAACTTGTGTGCACACCCCCTCTGAACGGACGTGTCGATCATTGTGAATCACAATGCCTGGCCTTATTTACTCTCGGTCGCCGACATGTACCAAGTCAAAAGGTTGAAGTTGCAATGTGCGTCAAAGATGTGGGAAATGGCAAGCAAGGAAACTGTGACTTCATTTCTACGATGTCTCTTTTAGAGTGAATCTTTCCTCACGGAATACTCACATATGATTGGGCGGTTTTATGCACTGATCATCCCGAATTTATGCACAATCTCCATAGAAGATTACCTGAAGGGTTGTACCAGGGTCCCCTGTAGTTTTAATATTTTGTTTAAGTGTTTTTAGTCATGTAATAAACAGTTGAAATGGTACGTTAATTTGTTGCAGTGAGTACATTTGTAATGCAAAAATCAGATCATTTGTAAGGTCACTGACGTTTGGGTCCGACACCCAAGCGGTCTTTCAGTTGGGTCACTGGCATTTGGGTCCATGATCCAAAGTCATTCGTTTCGAGCATACTCACCATTCGGAATTCATACGTGTTGCAATGGAGGTAGAGGAAGAACAATGGAGGTATGGTGATAATAGATAGAGAAGGGGGAAGTTATGATTGAGGAAACTCCGCCCTATTAATGTTTCGCAAGGAGGACCTTTCTAGTGGTAAAAAGGAAGGACAAGCTAAGATGCTGTTTGTTTGGATTGATCCTGAATCGGATGGTCTGTCCTTTTGATGGTTTGCAGGAAGGACCTTCCTGAGAAACAATTGTGTAACTGCTTGTTTCTAAGTGCCGACTATTCCACGTGGTCGGCCGCCGCGCGCTTGGAAACTGGACATGTCTGCCCCAACAATAGCACGGAGTGGTTCTGGTAAGTTGACGGGAGAAAAGCGCGCGCGACAGCCAAAAAAAGTTTTTTCGCAGACAAGTGTATATATCTCATTTATCTCGATGACGCGGCGTACACTACTGCAACTCTGCAAGAGACTCGTTGGCACCACGCTCCTTTTCCTTGTGGCAAAGACTAGAGCTAGCGTCGGTGCTTAGATCTGTTGTTGCCCTTGGTGGGAATGGCGAATCGTAGCGGCCTGTTGACGGTCAATTTTGGTACACCTAGCTATGAGTTTACCATCAACATTTGCACATATTTAATATCCTAACCAATGGTACTAACCCCCTTGATATGACAAGTTGGCACTTGCATGTCGATTTTGGAGTTTATTGTTTACGCAGGAAATTAACGTTAAAAAGGAGACTTCCGGGATAAGTTCATCAAGCACTTCAGGAGAAGATCATGAAGCTCGGCACAACTCAAGACACATGGTGAACATGACTCCAAATGGCCTAAGGATCGAAGCATCAACACGTAAAACTCCGGGGACTGGGAGATTTACCAACGAGATCAACTCAGCCCAAGAGATATTCTCACAACCCAGAACACATGGTCTTTCGGTGCAGATTCGGAGACTTAAACGGCCTCCAATGGCAAAAGTTTGAATACCAAAGTTGTGGGCCTCGACGATAGCTTCGATTTGGACATATGGAAGGCCCAATTCGGGTAAAGGACCTAGTAGATATGGCCCCCGAAATACCTGCTGCGCAGATAAGTCCGAAATCAGACAGATTATCTTCCGAGACCGTTTTGGGGATCTTATCTTCGTTTTCAAGTAAAGCAATGAATACCAAAGTTGGAGATAATTTCGTGGCACAATATGGCGCCGGCAAGGAAGGGCTGCGAATCAGAAAAATCTGGACGAGACTGATTTTATGGAAACCAAGTTTGCTTCTCTCCCAAGGAGGATCTCGTGCAAGGCAAGGTGGAGCACGCCCCAAGGCACCCCAAGGGCGCCTTTGGAAGTCAGAAATCCCTCCGGGTTCCACCTATCTTTCCTGGGTCAAAATCCCATGTCGAAATTCACCCAGGCCAAAACTACCCCGTCATTTGGAAGCCCACAGACCCGGGACGTCTCAACCCGACCCACCCCTTTCCCCCGGGGCGCTCGCTACCCACCTCCAGGCTCCTGGCGCTGCCACCCCGTCCTTTCCTCGCGAAGTCGTGAGTCACTTCCTCCACCACGCCTCCTCCCCGTCGACTCCAACATGTGCGCCGCCGCTCCACCGCGCCGCCCCTCCGACCAAGTGTCACCGCCCCTCCAGAGATTCCCCTCTTTCGCGTCCTAGTCGACGTCCCCAACCAGCCACCGCCGCCTCGGTGTCCTCTGCCAGAGAGTGCCAGACAGTAGTCCACCACCGCTTCTTGCTCTTCCCCTGGCTGGAGCGCCTCGCGCAAGACGGGATCTTTCGTGCAGCCGTCGCCATCCTCCGATCCGTCGTGCTCGAATCAGCTCCGTCGAGGTCCTGAGGTAAGCGTTTGGAACCCTATCGATCTCTTCACTGGTGTCAGGAACTCAGGCCTGTAAAATCTTCGTGGTTGGCAGACTCGATCCGGACGGCAGCTGCGGAGATCTCGGCAGTGGCGACGACGGATCCTGCTGGCTCTTAATTCCAGTCCACCACGATAGTGTAACGAAATCTCATCTCCTTCTGCCGTCACTGTGCTCGAGCTCCCAACAAATCCAGCAATATTTATCTCCTGGTAAGCGATTGGTCTGCTGTTGGTTTGGTCTGCTGTTGGGCCATTGATTCAATGATTCAGACATTGGTAAGCGATTGGTCTGCTATTTTTCTGAATGGATGTTGTCCTCAGTTCCGTTTCCAGCTTGTTCGTTGCGGCCTTCACACGCGACGCCGCGTACAAGAAGAAGCAGTTGATTTGAAGAAGCAGAAGGCGGTTCGAAGGGAGGCGTACAAGAAGAAGCTGCTCCCACTTGACCTCCACCCCAAGAAGACCTGTGCCATCCGCAAGTGCCTCACCAAGCATCAGGTATGCCATGAATGAACCTAAGCGCCTCACCAAGAAGAAGTTGTTGCTACTTCACCAATAATTGTAGTTGCCTTCGAGTCCACCACCACTTGCTGCATAATTTTCTTCTTTATGTTTCTTTATGTTGTACCGTCGTCTGTCATGTTTAGCAAGCCTGCAGCCTGTAGTTTGTGCACTGCAATGAATGGTTTTTGTTTGAGTAAGAAAGACATTTTAGATCAAATGTCCCTAACTACACAGTACCTCCAGTCCATCAGAATGTTGCAAAGAAGTGATATGTTCTAATATCTACCATTCTAGGATTGTGTTAAATCTGATAAGAGATATCTTTCCTATGTTCATTTAGAGATATCTTGAGGGGATCCAGTAGATAAAGAAAGTATATAATCTCACTGGTTAGTTGTGATATGATTTTACTTGCCATTATTTTCTTGTGTCCAATTCATTATTAACCTCAAAGTAAAGACCACCTTTTGTCCTTTTTCTGTCAAAAATGTGTCTCTTGAAAGATTGTTATAACAGCGACCTTCGGTAGAGGTAGAATCTGGCACCATGGGCATCTCTTTTTGATTTTAGTTCCATTCTTGGTGCTATGCAATATTCAGTGGTGACTTTTCTTTTGATCATAGCTGTAAAGGAATAAAACAAATGCTTAGTAAAACTAACAGGTAGTAGTCATGTTGTTCCTGTATGCTGTAGGAGCTGCTGCCTTTGGAAACAGATAGCTTATCTGTTTGCTTTCTTTTTTGGTGTAAGAAGTTTGAACAAAAAAATGTTAAGGCAAATAAAGGGTTGTTGTGAATAGACTTCATTGTTCTATGTTTTTTTGGTTAGGGCCAAAACATAGAATTCATTGTGCAATTTACAGTTTCTTTGTTTCCTTTTTCTTTTTGCATGGACATGAAAATTGATCCTGACAGTCACTGGTTTGAGCTACCAAATAAGTCTAGATACTGCTATGGAAACTTGGGAGGATGACCTTAGGAGATTTATGTTAGAGCAGGAGGAAGAGGATGATGAATTATTTTTAGTTTTGGTCCCTGCACTTCAACTGTGCCTATATGATGAGAAAAGGCCAGAGCACACCTCTTCTCTTTCAGGGTGCACAAAAGATCAAAGAAATATTAGAAGGCCATCCGAATTGGTGCAGAGTGGAGTTTAGGATAGAGCCTGAGATATTTAGAGCTGCAACACATTATCTCAGGGCAGAGAATTTATTGCATGACACCCATGGTGTTAAAGTTGAGGAGCAGCTGGGGATGTTCATGTTCATGCTTGCTTACAATGATAGCACTGATAGGCTAAAGAAGGAATTTCAGCACAGTGGTGAGACTATCCATAGGAAAATAACGGAGGTCTTCAATATAATTCCAACACTTACACAAAGATTTGTGAAGCTCCCAAATGTGGACCATACCCATGTGAAGATTGCATCAGATCCCCGTTTTATGCCTTTCTTGCAGAACTGCATTGGGGCCATTGATGGCACTCATGTCCCTATCACTATTGCACAAGAAAGAGCTGCTCCCTTCAGAAATAGGAAAGGGACCTTGTCACAGAACGTGATGTGTGCTTGCAACTTTGATTTGAATTTTACCTTCCTCTCATGTGGTTGGGAAGGATCGGCATATGATGCAGGGGTCCTACGGTCTGCACTTGCCAAGGGTTTTCATGTGCCTGAAGGAAAGTTCTACCTTGTAGATGATGGATATGCAAATACAACCTCATTTATTGCTCCATACCAAGGCGTTAGGTATCACCTTAGCGAGTTTAGAAGGCAAGGTAATCGGTATGCAAATTACAAGGAATTGTTCAACCATAGGCATGCTCAGCTTCGCAATCATATTGAAAGGGCTTTTGGTGTGCTAAAAAAAGGTTTCCAATCCTAAAAGTTGCAACCTTTCATCCCATTGAGAATCAGATTAAAATTCCAGCTGCAGTTGTAGTCTTTCACAATCTCATTAGAGGGCTAAATGGGGATGAAGGGTGGCTGGATCACCAACCAAATAATATCGACCCAACCAATTTTGTTGAGTTGCCAGAGGGGCATGACAATTACCCAGATGAACTTCAATCGATTGATGGAAACGCCCTACGAGACCAAATTGCCCATCAGATGTGGGCTGCCCATAATAATTAGTTGAAGGTCTAGGATGCATTGATTTATTGTTTCTATACTTTTTTGGTTCATTGTTATTTCTATATCCTTTATCTAATCTTGTTTATTTCTTGCAGCAATGTCATCAGAAAGGGCCACCTGGAACTTCACGTATGAGAAGGGATTGGTGGATATTTTGAAAGAGCTTGGCAACATACCAATGTTTAAGGGGCAGAATGGGTGGACGGCTGAAGGTTGGAGGAGTATCACAAACAAATTCAATGATATGTTTCCAAGAGCAAACTTCAGTAAACAGCAAGTACAAGAAAAGGAGAAAGAGCTCAAAGGCAACTACAACGTTATAAAAGAAGCTAGGAAAAGTGGTGTGGGCTGGAATGACACTTTGAGCATGATCATTGCTGAACCACAAGGTTGGGAAAAGATGATAAAGGACAACCCGAAAGTTGGCAAATTTCACAAGAAGCCATTCCCTTTATATAGCAGCCTGGAATCGTTGTATGAAGGTAATATAATCTAAATTTTCTAATTACTGCACATTGTTCTATAGTTGATATAGGCACTTTTATTACTTCACATTGAAGACTAGTAATCTTGCATAGTGACATTGCTGTGTTCAACAAATTGACAAGCATTTCTTAGCTGATCAAGGGAATAATGCAGTTTTCGAGCAACTAGTCATATAAAAAACAGAAACTTGTAAACCCTAGTTGTTTGTTCTGCTTAAAACAACCCTGATGACCAATGAGCTAGTAAAATGGCTAGGCAGATTCGGCCTTCCCAATTCAGCTGCGAACCTGCACGTCTTTGCCATATCTGATGAGTGATGGCTCGCTTACTGATCAGTGGTATGCGTGCGCGCGCGTGTGTGTGTGTGTGCTAATCATGTGCAACAATGATTCCAGGCTGCACTTGCAGAACTGCAAGTGGCAAGCACTTGCAGAATTTCGGGCAAGCACTTGCAGAATTTAGGCAAACTTTGTGGTTCCGATAGCTTTGTAGCCTGATGTTAATGTGCAGGAGCAGCGCTGGTTCTTGTTGGTCCCTGGCTGTATAGACTTGTAGTACTGTTCATGCTAGCTCACTACTGTAGTTGTTCATGTATAGACTTGTAGTACTGTTCATGCAGAACTGTGTATGGCGTTTACACTACTGTAGTTGCTCATTTTACTAGCTCATGCAGCCATGCAGCAGTATGGTGCTCCCAAACCCTATATAGCTAATTTTTTTCCTTACCTGCATGACTATTTCTCACATGTTTGAAGGATGCACGTAGACATTTTTGCCATCACAAAAAACATGTAGAGGCACAACTGCCTAACTCTGCAGTTTGTACTTTCTTTCCTGAAATGTGCATTTTGTGCTATATCAGATGCAAAGGATGCACATGAACTCAATTATTCAATTGTTTGTTTGATAGGCAGCATTGCCACAGGTGATCTAAATTTCACATCAACTCAACTAGTACCACCTCCACTAGTGCCACATCCACCACAAAGAAGTGAGCTGCAACCTGAACCTAATCCCCGAAGTAGTATCTCAGATCAGCCACCCCAAGTACCACCTCCATCTCAGATCCGTACTGGTCTTGGTGGTGTAGAAGGCCTAGAAGTTCAATCTGCTATAAGTACTCACAATTTAGAGGACCTAGATGTTACCAGTGGAAAGAAACGCAAGCAAAGTCAAATGGCGGCAAGACTTGGGGACTACCTTGGCTTTAGAAAGGATCAGATTCAAAAAGCTCAAGAAGTAATAGAAGAGAAAAAGAAACGTGAAAAAGACTACTCAATTGAGAAATGTATTGACATTGTGGATGCCATGGAAGGGCTGTCAGATGAAGAAAAGGCCGATGCAAATGAAGTTTTTGAAAATGAAACACACATGAAAGTGTTTGTGGGTACCAAAAATCCAAATGTCAAGCTGATTTGGTTGAAGAAAAAGATTGCTCGGCTTTCTACCCCTTCTAGTGCTGCCAGCAGTGAAAACTAGTCAGGTACTGTTTCTTTTGGGCCGACAATTTCTTTTAGATCACTAGTTTACACTTTGAATTGTTTACAATGTTGACTCGAAATATCTGTTCTTTTTGCCCATTGGAAACAATGATATAATATTTGTTCTTTTTTCTAGTTCCTATTATCAATTTCAGTTTCATTTCCTTCCTCCTACAAACATAGATGATCCATGTGCACAGATGCGCTTGATGCATGAAAACTATGAGCTTGATGCATGGTGGTTAAGTCATTTGCTGTTGGGCTATTCAGCATCTTGTTTCCTGCTTTGTTTTTGTTCATTTTGTTTGTCTCATGGCAGATGAGTTTATTAGAAAGCATCTGATCTTCGTTTGATGCGAAATGGCTAGTTCATTGTGGTTTGAATTTTACCATGCTTTTCTTTTATTCACCCTAGGTCTGTAAGAATATTTATGGCATAACTTGCTTCATGAGAGGACAAGTGCGGGATGTAGCAATGCGATTAGCAGCTAAGTAGCTTATAGCTAAGTAAACTTTTTTTAGCAGAAAATCATAACATGATCTATCTGCAGTTCTACATGGCTAGCTCTTGTTGCAAAAGAAGTGTGTCTTTTGTGTTGGTGAAATATGTGTCTTCCTATATTTTATTCTCTTTTGTGCGTCCATTGGTCTCTCACATTGTACATGAGATAACTTCAGTTCTTATATTTTAGTAGGGCAATAGCCTACAGATTTTGTAAGGAACTCTTATAAGCCTGCCTCTTTTATAAAGCCTTTACACTTTGCAAATGGTTTATGTGCAATTCATTGTTTACCTGACCAGATAATTCATACTTAATTTCATGCCTATGCATCAAAAATGGCGGCTGGCTACATGTGGGCTCATTGATAGGATCCTTTGCCGTTGCATGTGACTCATTTGTTTGGGACAAGAAGGCATTTGGTGGTGAGTGAAGAATTACATAGATTCTTGTGGGAGAGTGGTTTAAAGCAACAGACGCCAAGTTCCAGGCTTGGCCTCGCACCGCTGGCCCACCTAATGTAATAATTGTGTTGTCTAAATTTATGAAAAATCATGTATATTGCTATGCGATTACCTGGATGGTTATGGATTTTTCATGACCTGAAAAATGCATGTCGTTTTTGCTAGATATATGTACTTTTTGGTTGCCAGTCTTTTTATTAAAAAAACTTTGGTTTAAGTCATGTTCTACAGCAGATAAATAAGCATTTTGTTGTTATTCTTTGCAGCAGTTTCGACTGCAGAAAAGTCAGGACTGACGGACAGGGCTGCCCCTTGTCCCCAAACAGCCATGGGGGAGAGGGGGGCACCACCGCCCTGTGGGTGGGGGAATTCAAAATCCAAAAAAATCCCTGTCGGGCCTCTCCTTCCCTAGGCCATCTGGCCCTTGCTCCCAAAGGAGGCCCAAGGGTACAAATACAACCCCCTAGGTGCCCCAAGAGGGTTAACCATTCAGATCCATTCACCAGAGAGTCGCCGACACGAAGGAGGAGCACCGGAGGAAGCTGACGGCCGCCGCAAGTCCTCGAGTTGCTTAGGAGACGGCCTAGGCCATGCCCTAGACGCCATGGTTGGCCCTGCGTGGTAAAGCCATGGTGGAGTTCCGGAGCCACGCCTTGAATTCATCAAGGAGTTTGTACGTTCAACACTCGATGGTGATATAATCATATCTTGTCTTTACTTTGAGTTACTACGATGCGTGCTTATTTCATATGTGTAGCTAGCATATGTCCTTAGTAGGAATAGAGTAATCATGGTGGTTAGTCTATCTCTTCCGGATACATCGTAGTAGTGCACGGACCAAGGTTGTCGTTCGGTGATGAATATCCTCGCGTAGTGACAGTACGAGGGAGGAGAAAGCGGCAAGCAAACGTGTAATGTTGAATAAAGATGACTCATTCTCATGTTGTAAGATTAAATTGGTTTGTCACCTTGGCCGAAACGGCAACAAGAAGATGATAGGCTAGGGTTACCTTTGGTTGTTTGCCTTTATGGCTAGGTGGATGTGATCCATACATCCTTTCATGCTTGTATGATCTCTTTGCAATCAATGCTTCATGTAGGGTTAGACCGGTAGCTTAGATAGAGAACCTTAGTGGTTTGCTTCCGATCCTTGGATTGACAAACCTTGGGGACCCTCCTTGGTGAAAAAGGCACCAAGTCACTCGTACGCTTGCGGTGAACTTCAACACGGTTTTGAACCGTCAATGACGAGGGCCCAGATTAGGGCCCCCTTTGACGGCAAGATAATCTCTCTTGAGATGAAGTCTTCTGACACCATTGACAATGTGAAGGCCAAGATTGACAACGTGAAGGCCAAGATTCAAGACGAGGAGGACTAAGGACCCCAGTCAAGACCATCACTGGCAAGACATCTTGTTCCCGACTAGTAGGGAGCTTCTCCGACTAGTTCCCCACTAGAGGAACCCCCTCCGACGAGTTTCCGCCTCGCACGACAAGTCTCCGCCTCGCACGACAAGTCTCCGCCTCGCACGACAAGCTGCCCGTTCGCACGAGCAGTCTCCGCCTCCGACCAAGGCGCAAGCCGCACCACGTGGCGCGGTCCCGGAGCGCGAACACTTCCACCACGACGCGTGGGGGGCCAGACCCCCATGCCATGCAAACACACCAGCTGGCGGCCCGCGCGGGCAGCTGGCCCCGACAACGGTCTTAATGTGGCTCTGCCCAGCCGCGCAGCCATCAAATTGCCATCACCTCTGACCCTGCAGCACGCAAACTCCACCCGAGGCACTCAAGTACCCCCTACGATGAGCTCAGGTCTACGGTTAGGTCTTAACGTGGCAGACTCATCTTGTGCTTGGACGGGCTGAGTCGCCGCCAAACTACTCGGAGAAAGCACCAGGCATCCCAGAGTGAACAGCCACGCCCAGCCACGCGGCGGCCTCTACGACTGCATAGCGCGGCTCCTCTTCAACGCGCCCTGACGGACAGTGACGCGCGAGAGGACATCTCAGTGGCCGACACTGTAACACTTCTTTTGTTTCCCTTTTTGCCCCTCCCCCTTGCGTCTATAAAAGGGAGAGGAGGGCAACCGTCACAAGGGTTAGCTGACGAACCGAAACTCATTCTAAGGGACTTGGGCTCGATACCCTCTCCCGACCAGTTTGTAACCCCTACTACAAACCACCCTAGCGTGGGAACATGGCAGCCCGACACTGGACGTAGGGTATTACTCCTCGGAGGCCCGAACCAGTCTAAATCCTGTTGTCTCCTGCGCTAAATGTTGACGCTTACTAATGTCGCCACCAGGTTTATATCCCCGGCAACGGCGCCAGAAAGCCTGTTGGCACTTGCTAGTGTCGCTACTAAATATGCAACAACGCCAGAAGGTCAGTTGGTATAAATAACGATCACAGAAAAGTCCGTAAGCGTACGGATACCGGTGTAGCTTTCACCCAGGAGTATTCTAGGGTATCGAATCCACAGGGAACGTGTGTGCACTAGTGAAGAATCAAGATCGGCCTTGGACGAGAGAAGATATGATAATAGTGTAGGAGAGGTAGAGAGGGTTTCGAAGGATTCCGGATACTAAAGATAAGATCAGCGTTTACTACGATGCTTGCTTCGGGACGCTCAACCGTCCTAACCCGGAAAGGGATGAGAAGGGGGCTAGGCAAGCCAAGCAGGGGTCCTACTACGCTCTAGTGGATCTCACGTGGTGGACTACATAGGTCGTCAGGGCTGTCACCACCTGGGGCTACCACAACAATCCGTGCCACTAGGTGTACTCCGAGGTAATCACACGACTAGACACCACGTCTACTCTAGTGACTACTATTCTAGCTTTGCAATTACTAGAACACTAATCAAAGCGAGGAGCCCACAATCATAAATAATAAAGTTGAACTTAATTAATTAAATAAATTCAGAATGCCTAAGAGTTACCTGGATGTTACTCGAAGTGGAGCCGCATCCGCCGAGGTACAAGAGGAAGGGAGGAAGCCGACAACTCCGGCTTCTGCCAGGCTCGCACCTCAACTCTGTCCTAATTCTAACACTAATTTTGGTAGAGCTTCGCTTGATCTCTGCTTCTCTTCTTCGTGTTTTGAAGTGAGGAATGGGGCTTCTATTTATAGGGGGAGGAGACTTGGGAGAGTGGAGGACCTCCCCCTCTTTCCAGCGCCCAAACCGACCCCCACGGCACTGTAGCGTGCAGGGGAAGGTGCCTGAGGCGGTGGAGCAGAAAACCGGGCGAGAACCGGTCTCTAGGGGCCTGAACCGGAGCTGAACCGTGCGGCTGGGCACTAAACCGGCACAGAAAAAGGAAAACCGAGGGAAACCAGGCCGGGCTGGGGAACCGACCTCGCGGGGGCCAACAGCAGCCTGCCACGCGTCCGCCCGGGCGGGCGAACCGCGTGCGTGCGCGCCTGCGCCCCGGGGTAATCCGTGTGAGGCTCTGTGAGCCAACCAGGCGCTGCCAGCTGGCCAGGCACGCGGCTGCCACACATCGTGTTGGCCTGCGCCGGCCGGTGGTGGCCTGCCACGTGGCCGGGCGGTCCCCACCCACCGCGTCCCGCGCGTAGGCGCGCGCCGCTTTGCTGCACGCTGGCCAGTGGGGGCACGCCACGTGGGCCTACCGGTGATCTCCCGCGCGGGTGCTGTACGGTGCTGGGGTGCTGACGTCATGTTGACGTCAGCATCCCATAATATATTGTTCCTTTAATATCTTTTGCTTTCGAACTCCAATGCATACAAATAATATGTCCATTTCGATCGTCTCGACGAGCCTGCACAATGGTGCAATCCAAATTGGCATTTGAGGTTGTTTGTGATAATGCCATATTTTATTCTATAATTGCTTATTTGCACCTGCAACCAAATATACATCAAAGCTTGTGGAATTTGTTAGATTATAACCCTATAGCTATGGTGCACACTCTGTTGGAGTAACTTTTATCCGAAGTTGACGGTCGAAAAAAGGGACTTAACGACCGTCAACACTAACCATCCGAGCCCGACACACGATCGACACAAATTTACTGTCTGGCGGTAGAGAACCCCGACAGTTTGCGCGCCAGGTTGGGGCACATCATGTGTCTCGATGAACTTCACCAGCGACTCGGATGGAGGGCCGTAGGGTTTCGCTAACCCCTGGGGCCACGATCCGCTTCGGCTCCCTCGGCTTCGTCTACACTAGGCCGACGGAGTCCGTCGCCGGGCGCACCTTCGCCCGGCCGGCCCGTCCCAACGTCCTGACGGGGGCAGTGGGACGCGCGGCGTTTGTCCGAGGCTTCTCGGACGAGACGATCATGGCCTTGTTGGGGCCAAACCCAACACAGGAGCGTTTTAGGCTCGCCGCCTATTACCTCACCGACCTCGCCTTCCAGGCCAGCGGAGCCGAGCCGCTCGCCTGGGGGGAGTTCATGGAGAGGTACACCGCCATGTACCCCCGTGGGCAGCCAGGCCTCCCCGACGACCCGGTGACGGCCTACATGAACGACCTACGCGCGACCTACGTCACCCCCGGCACCCTGACGACTCGGAGGGCGCTGACGACGCGGCCGCGCGACCCGACGCGCGAGTGCTTCGTATGCGTGGCGTCGGCTTCAAGCAGCTCCGACCCGGAGCCGGCGCCACGTCATCGCGCCACCGACGCCCAACGCAGGGCACGCCTCGACGAGCTCACCGAGGCCAGCCACCAGCTTGACGACGAGCTGGCCAACCTCCACTGGGAGCTCGGGGAAGACCACGAACCCCGCAACCGGCAACCCGCCCCGTTGCCGGCCGTGCAATTGGTCCCGGTGCAGGAGCAATGCCGTGAAGGGGACGGTGAGCGGCAGGGGCGCTGTCCTGTTGCCGAACAACCTCGAGCTCGCGCCCCGACGCCGCCGGCTCGAGGACACACACGCGACAACGACCGACGCACCAACGAAGGTGCGAATGTCAACGCCAACGCCGACCCCGACGGTGACGCCCCGCCGCTCTTTAGGCGGGCATCGCAGAACCTGGTCGCCGCAGCCATGCTGTTGCGCGGCTGCCCAGAGGCAATGACCTCCGAAGAAAGACTAGTGCGCCAACAACTCAAGGCGCTGCTCGAAGCGGCGGCGGCGCAGCAGGCGGAGAGTTCTGCCTCACGCCAGCGATCGGAGTGCGACCGAGGTACGGCGCCTTTCGCACAACGCCTGAACCCGCCCCCCTCCCGGAATCAGGACCGCGGAGGCGGGGCTGGGGCGGCGGCATCGGCAGTTAAGAGCCGGCCCGGGCCCGACCGCGATGCCCGGAACACCATCGAGGCTCGCCGGCAGGCTGCGAGCGTCGATAACCACCGCGACCGCGACGACCGTGACTACCACGATGAGCACCATTCGCGCCACCACCACGACCGAGGACGTGGGTGACGCTACGACAGCGATGATGACTGCGACCGCAGCTGGTCGTCAAGCCAGAGGGGACCGCGAGCTTTTGGCCAGGGTGTACGAGATGCGAGGTTCCCCTCGCGTTTCCGAGCTCCGACCAATGTTCCCCGGTACGACGGGGACACCAACCCCAGCGTATGGCTGGAGGACTACTGGCTAGCGTGCCACGCGGGAGGAGCGACAGACGACCTCTTCATCATCAAGAACCTGCCGCTCTACCTCGACGACTCCGCGCGGACATGGCTCAAGCATCTGCCCCGCGACAAGATCAATGACTGGACCGACCTACGTCGGGTCTTCGTTGGCAACTTCCAAGGCACGTACACTCGCCCCGGCAAGTAGTGGGAGCTGCGCAACTGCAAGCAGAAGCCGGGGGAGAGCCTGCGCGAATACATCCAGTGCTTCTCCGAGCACTGCACCGAGCTTCCCAGCGCGACGAACAACGATGCCATCTCGGCGTTCCAGAATGGCATGACCTGCACCTCCCTCATCCACCGACTCGGACGCCGCACGCCCCGAACCACGCGGGAGCTCCTCGACATCGCGAGCAACCATGCAGACGGCGAGGAGGCGATCGCGGTGACACTCAACACCCCTCAGGGCAAGGGGAAGCAGGTCGTGGACCACGGCGAGGGGACGTCCTCGCGCTTCAAGAAAAAGAAGAAGAACGACAAGCGCCGTCGCGATGACAACTTGGTCGCGGCAGTCGAGGGCAAGGCACCCAAGGGCAACCCGTCCAAGGCTAGTCTTCCAAAGGACCACTTCGAGAAGCTCCTGGACGCGCCATGCCCACACCATGAGGTTCCTGTCAAGCATGCGCTCAAGGACTACCGGTTGATCAAGAACTACGTAAACAGCACCCTCAAGCCAAGGGCGGCGGATCCACCCAAGAAGGCGGCGCCGCCTCCCGACAACGACGATGATAACGCGGGGGCTCGGTACCCGGGTGAAGATGGCGCGGTCCACATGATCTTCGGCGGGTCACCGGCGCAACCCTCAAGGCGCCGCGAGAAGCTGATCCGACGAGAAGTCTTCAGCACCGACTCCGCGAGGCTGTCCTACCTAAAGTGGTCGGAGGTTCCGATAACCTTCGACCGCAAGGACCATCCTGACCATGTGCCGCAGCCGGGATCCTACCCACTAGTGGTAGCTCCTCTGTTCAAGTCCAAACGGATCCACAAGGTCCTGATGGATGGAGGAAGCGGGATCAACGTGCTCTATGCGTCAATGCTTCACGACATGGGCATCCCGCGGTCCAAGCTGCGGCTGTCGACAGCACCATTCCACGGGGTCGTCCCTGGAATGGAAGCTCTCCCCATCAGGCAGATCGATCTGCTCGTCACGTTCGGGGATCTGCGAAACTTTCGCACAGAAACCCTCACCTTCGAAGTGGTGGGGTTCCCGGGGACGTACCACGCCATCCTCGGGAGGCCGACATACGCGAAGTTTATGGCCGTGCCTAACTATACATACCTGAAGCTGAAGATTCCCGGCCCGAAGGGGATCATCACAGTAGGGACCACGTATCAGCGCCCATTCGAGTGCGATGCTGAGTGCTTCCAGTTTGCGGAGGCACTAATCCAGTCTGAGAGGCTCCACGCCGAGCCCCTATCCGAGGACCAGGATATCCCCGAGTCGTCCAAGCGAGTGGCCTGCTCTTTCGAGCCCGCCAAGGATGTCAAGGATGCGGTTGTCTCCGACGACGGCCATACGCTCCGTATCGGGACGGCGCTCGATCCTAAATAGGAAAGCACGCTTGTCGACTTCCTCAAAGCGAACCTTGATGTGTTTGCATGGAAACCCTACGACATGAAGGGGATCCCGAGGGAGGTTGCCGAGCACAAGTTAAACATCAAGCCGGGGTCAAAACCGGTAAAGCAACGCCTTTGCCGCTTCAACGACGAGAAGTGCAAGGTGATTGGCGAGGAGATCAAGAAGCTCCTTAGTTCAGGGTTCATCCGAGAAGTATTCCACCCCGAGTGGCTTGCTAGCCCTGTACTTGTAAAGAAGAAGAATAAGAAATGGAGGATGTGTGTTGACTATACGGGCCGTAACAAGGCATGTCCCAAGGATCTGTTTCCTTTGCCTCGCATAGATCAGGTAGTCGATTCGACAGCTGGGTGCGAAACCCACTGTTTTCTCGATGCGTACTCCGGGTACCACCAGATAGTGATATGCATAGCGGACCAACTCGCAACCTCGTTCATTACTCCGTTCAGTGCTTACTGCTATAAGACGATGCCTTTCGGGCTCAAAAACGCGGGTGCTACGTTTCAGAGATGCATGCGACGAGTCTTCGGGGAGCTTATAGGGCGCATCATCGAGGCGTACGTCGACGACATTGTGGTCAAGTCGAAGAAGACCGGCGATCTGGTCCCGGACGTCCCAGAGGTCTTCGCCAAGCTGAGACAACATGGGGTGAAGCTTAACCCCGAGAAGTGCGTTTTCGGGGTCCCGAGGGGCATGTTCCTCAGCTTTGTCGTGTCGGAACGCGGCATTGAAGCAAACCCCGAGAAGATCTCGGCCATCACGGGCATGGGGCCGATCAAGAATTTGAAGGGCGTACAGCGTGTCACGGGCTGCCTCGCAGCTCTGAGCCATTTCATAGCACGACTCGGAGAGCGCAGCCTACCATTATACCGCCTGATGAAGAAGTCCGACCACTTTGCATGGACCCCCGAGGCACAAGAGGCGCTCGACTCCCTCAAGAACATGCTGAAGAGCCCGCCGATCCTCACGGCTCCGACACCTGAAGAGCCGATGCTCCTGTACATCGCCGCGACAACCCAGGTGGTCAGTGCCGCACTGGTGGTCGAACGAGAAGAGCCCGGAAGGTCACAAAAGGTGCAGCGCCCAGTGTACTTCGTAAGTGAGGTACTCTCCGATTCCAAGACCCGCTACTTGCAGATGTAGAAACTTGTGTGTGCTGTCTTGATGACCAAGCACAAGCTCCGCCACTACTTCGACGCACACCCCATCACCGTGGTGTCCAAGTACCCGCTTGGGGAGGTCATCCAGAACCCTGAGGCCGAAGGAAGGATAGCCAAGTGGGCGCTCGAGCTGATGGGGCAGAACATCTCGTATGCACCTCGCAGTGCCATCAAGTCCCAAGTGCTAGCGGATTTCATTGCCGAGTGGACGGAGATCCAAACACCTCCAGCACCGATCGAGCACGAGATGTGGATCATGTACTTCGACGGCTCGGTCATGAAGGAAGGGGCGGGTGTAGGCCTTGTCTTCATCTCGCCCCTGGGCGTGCGCATGGAGTACATGGTCTGACTACATTTCCCAGCCTCAAACAACGTCGCTGAGTACGAAGCGCTCATCAACGGCCTCTGAATAGTGGTCGAGCTTGGAATCCGTCGCCTCGAGATCAGAGGAGACTTAGAGCTCATCGTGGACCAAGTCATGAAGGACAAGAACTGCGTCGACCTGAGGATGGCGGCGTACTACCAGGCCGTGCGCGACCTGGAAGGCAAGTTCCACGGGCTCGAGCTTCATCACGTGCTGCGCGACTACAATAAAGCCGCCGACGTACTCGCCAAGACTGCATCGAGCCGCAAGCCAGTACCACACGGGGTCTTCGCGAGCGATCAACATGCGCCCTCTATACGAGCGGAAGGGGAGAAGCCGCCAGAGGTTGAAGAGCCAGAGGTCATGGCGATCGACCAGCCACCCGAGCCAAACCTCGAAGATCCTGATTGGCATTTCCCTATCCTCGAGTGGCTTGTCGAGGGGAAGCTTCCTTCCGACCAGACGGAGGCGTGCCGCATTGCACGGCGAGCCAAGGCTTTCGTTCTCATCGAGGGCGAGCTCTACAAACGAGGAGCCGCAGGCATACTCATGCGGTGCATCCTCGGAGATCAAGGCAAGGAGTTACTACGAGAGATCCACGCCGGCACATGCGGGCACCACGCTGGTCCGAGAACACTCGTCGGGAAAGCTTTCCGACAAGGGTTCTACTGGCCCACAGCGGTGGCGGACTCCAAGGACATCGTGCGCCGCTGCGAGGGGTGCCAGTTCTACGCTCGACAAACTCACCTCCCGGCGCAAGCACTTCAAACCATCCCCATCACATGGCCTTTCGCTGTGTGGCACCTCGACATGGTGGGGCCGCTCCGACAAGCGCTCGGGGGCTTCACGCATCTTCTCGTGGCAGTCGACAGGTTCTCTAAATGCATCGAGGCGCGGCCCATCATGAACGTCCGCTCCGAGGAAGTCGTAACTTTCTTCACTGACATCATCTACCGCTTCGGCATACCCAACACGATCATCACCGACAACGGCACCCAGTTCACGGGGAAGAAATTCCTCAACTTCTGCGACGACAACAACATTCGCGTGGACTGGTCTGCTGTGGCGCACCCGAAGATGAACGGGCAAGTCGAGAGGGCAAACGGCATGATCTTGCAAGGGTTGAAGCCTCGCATCTTCAAGCGTCTCGAGAAGTTCCGAGCGAGGTGGGTGGCTGAGCTGCCGTCCGTGCTATGGAGCCTGCGCACCACACCGTGTCGGGCGACTAGTTTCGCGCCTTTCTTCATGGTGCACGGGTCGGAGGAGGTCTTACCCACGGACATTGATTACGGCAGCCCACGAGTACAGGCCTACACTGAGGAAGGCAACCAAATCGCGCTTGAGGACGCGATTGACCAGCTCGATGAAGCGCGAGACGTGGCGCTCCTGCGTTGCGCCAAGTACCAGCAAGCTCTACGACGCTACCACGAGCGTAACGTACGCTCTTGCGAGTTCCACGTCGGAGACCTGGTCCTCCGACGAGTTCAAGGCAGCAAGGATCGACACAAGCTCTCGCCCCCTTGGGAGGGGCCGTTCATCGTCGACCAGGTGCTTCGACCCGGAACATACAAGATCAGATAGGAGGATGGACGAGTCGTCTCCAACGCATGGAACATCGAACACCTGCGGCCATTTTACCCTTGAGTAACTATTTAAATCTTATACGTCAATGAATAAATGCCGCATGCTTTGTTCTTATGTCTATAAGTTCGAAAAACTTCTCGGTTGCCATGATTCTGAATGTGCGACTTCTCTGAAGGCTGAGCAGCGAGCGTCCCTGCATCTGTGCAGAAACGCTCCCTGCTCGGGGGCTACCCAGGGCACGATGCCCTCCTTCCGTTTTTTACGACTTTTCAAAAAAAATCCCGACATCTATGTCGTAACCGATCGCACGAGCGAGAGGTTTTTTGGCGGAAGGCTCGACCTTGCGAGAAGTAAAGATGATGGTCTGCGTGGGGCGCGACATTGCTGCTCGTTCGAAGTTCCTAGCGCCTACGCCTCCGTGGCTATGACGCGAAGACTTGCGAGCACAAGTCAAGTCCTCAGGACTTCATCCGACCTCTTTTCAAAGGTGCTCGAGCAACCGCCCAGACTCTGGTCTAAAAACGATCTTCACGACAAAATTGCGCAAGTTACTTCTTGAAATCCCCAAGTTCTCAGGGGCTGTGAACGAGTGGAAGCTCCTAGCGGCTTGAGAAGGCCGAGCTTCTCGACTCCTACGCCCCCACGGCTCCAGAGTAGAGCTTGGTCGTCTCGAGTTCCTAAGATCAACTGCACGTTACGGCTGTTGACCCCGAGCGCTTGGGAACATTCGAGCTGTAACGCTTTTCGAATAAGTTCTCGATGACATGACACCGCTTTGCGGTGTTGCACGTATGAACTATTCTTAAGATTACATGCAGTTAAAACGATACATCTAAACTGAAGGCCTGGAGCTTCCCGGGTCTTCTGGTGCTTCTTCTGGCAGTAGGTCCAGGTCCTTCAAGGCGGCGTCAGCCATGTCGCGGGCGAAGGAGGCGCAGTCTTCTTTGAGCTCGTCGCACTAGGTGTCGGAGATGCCAGGGGCCCAGCCGCCGCTCAACACCATGCGGTCCAGCCCCTGGTAGTGCGACTCGAACATGGCGAGCACCCAGTGCACTGCCCTCCGAGCCGTCGACAGTTCACGCTCTCTGATCACCTCTGGGAGCCGCCCGACCTCTTCGACAAGCCTGTCAGGCAACATCGGCCCGAAAGGGACCCCGAGCCCGGTCATGACTGCACCGACAGCTCTCGCAAGCTTGGTGAGGTCTTGGATGTTCGCCTTGCGGGACTCCTCCGACTCGCACCGGGCATTCCTGGCCTGCCCCAGCTCGACCGCGGCCTGCTCTTAAGCCATCTGAGACTGCTCGAGCTCGGCTTTGGTTTCTGAGAAAGCGAACAGATCGATGTGTCATGACCAGCTCAAAGGAAAAGCGAGAATGAAGTCAAGGTGCGGGGCTTACTCTCGAGCTGCTCCGACAGCCGCTCGATCGAGCTGTCCTTCTCGATGACCTTGAGCAGGGCGGCGTTCAGCTCCTGCATCTTCTCCGTGAGCTTCACGGTCATCCCGGCGCAGTACGCGCGCATCCCTAGAGCGCGAAGAAACAAGTCAATACGAACAAAGAACAAGTGAGAATTGAGGAAGTTGCGAGAAGCAGCATCAAGCCACACCGTCGAGGTCCTGTGACAACTTGGTGTTGTCCTCCCGCAGCCGAGTCGCCTCCTCGGAGACCACCTGGAGCCTCTTGGTCACCTCGGATAACTGGCGGTTGGACGTCGTGAGGTCTACTCCGGCGGTGGCCAAGTCCCGCTCCAGCTCCGCCACCTTCACCTCGAGCACCGTCTTCTCCTGGGCTGCGGTCTGGGCGGCGTCCCGGGCGGCGGCCTCGGCAGAGGCAGCGGCGGTGGTGGCCTTCTCGACAGCGTCGTTGGCGGTAGTTGCGGTGGCCCGCTGCCTCTCGATCTCTGCCTCCGCCTGAGCCAACCTCGCCGCCAGATCGTCCCGCTCCGTCGTGGCAGTAGCAGCAGCAGCTTGTGCAGCAGTGGTGCGGTCCTCCGCGGACTGCTTGGCAGCCTCGAGTGTAGTCCTCGTCGTCGCCTCGCTCGCGACCGCCGCGGCAGCGGCCACACGAGCGATCACCAGCTGCATCTCCCGCTGGGCCCTCTCTGCGCGGAGCTCACTGATGGCGCGCGCCCTCCTCCGGCCGGACACCTCAAGCGTCTGCTCCGACGAGGAGTACATCAACTATGGATATCGGAAGAATAGAAGAAAACAAAAATAGGCAGCCACATCAAGAGAACTTACCGTGGTTGCGGGAAGAATGAGCTCGTCGAATGCGCGGCGCGCCCACGACAGCCCGCGCTCGAGGGTGTAGCAAGCCTCGGACTCCTCATCCCCGCCAGCATCCGCGTCCGCCTCGAAGGCGGTCGCCCACGAGAAGCGGGCCAGGTCGGTGATCCGCGCGTCACCTTCCTCAGGCTCCGGCGGCTGGGCCGCGCTAGAGTCATCCCCGGCCTCTTGGATTTCCGGGGAGGTGGCCCTCGCCACACTCCCGAGAGCATCGTGCTCTTGTGGAGCTGCGAGGGATGGGCTCATCGCAGGCGTCGTCTCGTCGACAGGGGCGGCGGGCCGGAGAGACGACGACTCCGGAGCCTCGACTGCGGTCGGGTCCGCCCCAGCAGCAGGATCCGAAGGGATGACCAAGGTCGGCTCCACGCCAGCCGCAGACTCCCCGAGGACCTCCTCTGCCGCCTCCGACATGGCCAGGGGCACAGGACCTCCGACATCTCCACCTTGGCCCGGCGTCAACTGCCCCGCCGCGGTGGCGCCAGACGTGGGCTCTCTGTCGTCTGGTACCGCCGCTTCAGCCGATGTCGCGGCTGCCGACACCACGGGCTCGGGGACCTCGACCTCCGACTCCACCGAATCGGCCAGCATACGCTCCAGCATGACCTCGTAGATGTCCCGGTCGTTGCTTGGCAGCTCGGTGGTGTCAAGATCGATGATCTCGAGGTTGATGGCGGACATGGTGACCGATGTCGGTGTTTCCATCGCGCCCTCACCCGTCAACGCCGTTGCGGGAACTAGAGTTTCCGTCGCCACCGGCACCACGTCTTCATGGTCCCTGGTCGGCGGAGGCGGGGGTACAGTCCGCTCAGTGGATGCCATCACGACATCACCGCCTCCCAAGGCGGCCTCGACCTGCGGCTCCATCACCGCCTGGGAAGTAGCCACCTCCGTAACCGCCTGTCCCTCGCCCAAGTTGTCGGCGCCCGATGACGGCGGTGGCGCCACCGGCTCAACCACCTCAGTGGCCACAATTGCTCGGCGTAAGGAGGCTGTGAGCGGGGCTCGGTGGATGGGCCACGCGAACTCAGCGCCACGCGCTTCAGAGGCGCGAGGCTGAGCACACCGGTGTCGGCGCAGCTGCATGAAACATGAAGACGAAAATCAGAAGACGAACAAGACGAAGGATCGAAGACGACAAAAAACACAGTGGGCAGGGGCTTACATGCTGGAACGGACGCAGGTCCGCTTCACTGGCCGGTCCGACAGGCCCTGCTCGGGGCCTGACCGCTTGGCCCCAGCCGACTCGGAAGCCGACCCCCGGCGCTCCGCCGACTCGGGGGCTGGCCCACTTCTCCCCTCCGGCTCGGGGACGGCGCTCCGCTCCCCTGGTTCCACGGGGGCTGACCTCCCGACCTCCGCCGCGTCGGAGGCCGGTCCCTGACACCCGCCGGTGGAGAGGGGAAAATGCACGTCCGGGGCCCCGCCGCCCCGGATGACCAAAGACTGGAGGCGCCGCGGGGGAGCGCTCGAACCCGCCCCCTGCGGCGCACTCGGTGTGGGTGCCGGTGTCGCCGACCTCACTCTTGACGAACGCCTCTTCAAGGAGTCCGCATCTGGGCGGTCGGAGCTGTCGAAGAGATGGTGGGGCGAGGGCTCGTGCTCCATCGGCCGCCTGGGCGGGTCGTCACGGCGAGGAGGTTCCCTCCGCCTCTCGGCGGCACCCGGGCCGCCAGGTGCCGTGTGCGAGTGAGTCACCCGTTGATCTTCTCGGACGGGGCGGGCCCCCGACCGCGAGCTCGAGCCCGCGCCTCTCTCACGAGCGGCTGGCTCCGGCCGTCACGATGTGGTCACCTCCACCGCTCGGGGTGGCGAAGGCGTGGACGACCCCTGCATATCGCTCTAGTCGACCGCGGTGCTGGGCTCATCTCCGCTCCATGCCGCTCCGGCGACGGGTCTTCATCGGAGGAAACATTGCGCTCCCCCGCCTTACGCCGCTTGATGCGGTTGTCGTTCCGATTGCGCTTGGTGATCTCATGCTCCCTGTGCTGTGCCTTGCGCGTGGCACGCCGCCTCTCTGCGGCCGCCTGGTTACGCTTGAAGATCGCCTCCTCCGGGAGAGGCGCCTTCGCCGGCGCGAGGTGGGAGCACCTTAACTGAAAAAGCAAGGGGCGGGCAAGTCAATGACCATCGAGAAATTCCGAGGAGATCAACATCAATCCAAGAAACCAAGTTTGTCGGGGTACTCGTCGGAAGAAGAAACCACTTACAAGTTTTTCAGTCTCCCCGTTGGGGAGCATTGGAAGAAGCCGCGCTGGCGGCCACGTGAAGGTCGACTTCCCGATCGCCAGCGCCACGCGGCGCTGGATCTCGTCCAGCGACGGAAGCACAGGCGTGGTCACAGTCCCGGCCCAAGGCACCCTGTCGGCGGTCATCTCGCAGAGGCGTAACGGCCGCCTCCGAAGCGGGACGACCCCCCGGGCGTGGTACTGGCCGATGACGGTCGCCAGGTTGACCCCGGCCTCTCGGAGGTAGGTCAGCACTGCCCAGTGGTTCTTGAGCAACTTCTCCTGCTCTGCCTTCGGGGGGCCATAGGTCCAGTTCCTCTGCCCCTACGCGATGGAGTTCCCGGTGAACGCCGGCAGCGCGAACTCGGGGTCGTTCCTCAGATAGAACCACCCCTTGTGATAGCCGCTGTTCGAGCTGGTCAACGAGGGCGGGATGTAGCTGTCGCCCCGGCCTTGCTTCATCCGGAGGTTGGCGCAGCCAATCGTCGCCGCCCTGGAGCCGTCCTTCAAGCACGCGAACATGAAGAAGTACTTGAAGAGGTGCCAATGGGCACTGATCCCCAAGTACCCCTCGCACATCGCCTCGAACGCCGCCATCTGCTGGATGCTGTTCGGGTTGAGGTGCTGCAGCTGGAGCCCATATTCGAAGAGGACCGCCCAGATGAACCGCCCGGCGGGGACGGAGAAGCCGTGCTCGTGGAAGGCCACGAACGAGACGACGTACCCCTAAGGCGGGCGTGGCACGGACTCCTCCCCGGGCACCTTCCACTCCACGACGTCGGTGAGTGGAGGGAGTTGCCCGGCTTCGACGAGGCGGCGCAACATCGAGCGGGACACATTGGACCGCGTCCAGTTCGACATGGCGGCGGTGAGCTTTCAAGCGGAACTACGGCGCGAGCTGTGGTGGTGCTGCGGGCGCAAGAGAGCGAGGGAAGCGGGATGCAAAGGCAGAGGAAGAAGACGAGGGAGTAAAGTCCCAAATCTCCGGCCGGTGCGCGGTTAAAAAGGAAGGAGCGCGGCTGCCAACCTTAAATGTCGGGCCCACCGCGTCAGCGAAACGCCAGCCCACGTGCGCATGCCCCGGCGTGACTGGCGCCCGCCCGCGCGACGCCTCGATTCCCGCTGAACCCGGGAGCCTGAATCATCCCCGCACGGTCACTTCAAACTGTCTCGTCTGCCACAACGACCGAGACGCCCACGCCGCCCGCATCATCCGCATCGCTCACGTCGCCCACGTCGCCCACGTCGCCCGCGGCGCTCACGACTACCCCAACGGAACGATTTGGGGCCACAACACCAATAATGAAGATTAAAAGCCCACGAGCGAGTGTACAACTCACTCGCGGGCTCGGGGGCTACATCCGGCAGATGCGCTCGCGCGCACCAACCGGGAAGACCAAGAACAAAAATCAATGCCCAGCCTTCTCGACTGAGCCTGTGCGCGAGTCCCTGACTCCCTCTCAGTCTCGAGGGCTACTAACGAGGGCCCAGATTAGGGCCCCCTTTGACGGCAAGATAATCTCTCTTGAGATGAAGTCTTCCGACACCATTGACAATGTGAAGGCCAAGATTGACAACGTGAAGGCCAAGATTCAAGACGAGGAGGACTAAGGACCCCAGTCAAGACCATCACTGGCAAGACGTCTTGTTCCCGACTAGTTGGGAGCTTCTCTGACTAGTTCCCCACTAGAGGAACCCCCTCTGACGAGTTTTGGCCTCGCACGACAAGTCTCCGCCTCGCACGACAAGCTGCCCGTTCGCACGAGCCGTCTCCACCTCCGACCAAGGTGCAAGCCGCACCACGTGGCGCGGTCCCGGAGTGCGAACACTTCCACCACGGCGCGTGGGGGGCCGGACCCCCATGCCATGCAAACACACCATCTGGCGGCCCGCGCGGGCAGCTGGCCCTGACAGCGGTCTTAATGTTGCTCTGCCCAGCCGCGCAGCCATCAAATCGCCATCACCTCCGACCCTGCAGCACGCAAACTCCACCCGAGGCACTCAAGTACCCCCTACGATGAGCTCAGGTCTACGGTTAGGTCTTAACGTGGCGGACTCATCCTGTGCTTGGACGGGCTGAGTCGCCGCCAAACTACTCGAAGAAAGCGCCAGGCGTCCCAGAGTGAACAGCCACGCCCAGCCACGCGGCGGCCTCTATGACTGCATAGCGCGGCTCCTCTTCAACGCGCCCTGATGGACAGTGACGCGCGAGAGGACATCTCAGTGGCCGACACTGTAACACTTCTTTTGTTTCCCTTTTTGCCCCTCCCCCTTGCGTCTATAAAAGGGAGAGGAGGGCAACCGTCACAAGGGTTAGCTGACGAACCAAACACTCGTTCTAAGGGACTTGGGCTCGATACCCTCTCCCGACCAGTTTGTAACCCCTACTACAAACCACCCTAGCGTGGGAACACGGCAGCCCGACACTGGATGTAGGGTATTACTCCTCGGAGGCCCGAACCAGTCTAAATCCCGTTGTCTCCTGCGCTAACCATCCGAGCCCGACACGTGATCGACACAAATTTACTGTCTGGCGGTAGAGAACCCCGACAGTCAACAAGCCCTTTTTCTGGCGCCATTGTCGGGGATTGGAACTCAGACCCTAGGGTGATCTATCTTTCTTTTTAACTAACCCAAATTTTATTATTGCATATACCCTGTGTTTCTTGTTTGTGTCCTTGAATGCAGGTGAAACCCTAGACACAAAGCAATCGAGAAATTTTCAACATTCGGACTTCGACAAGTCCAACCTCACCCAACCAAGTTGATGGCTATGTAATGATTTGCTCTTTAGTGGTAGGTGCTAACTTTGGTTAGTGGCCCAACATCCGCTATTGAGCCCCCAACCAAAGCAAACAAAGATGAACAAAGGTATGCCTATGTGTCGATTAAGTTTTTATACTAATGTCTTTTGGAGGTTTGTTTGTTCGAGCTATAGGTTTCAGAAACGACCATGTCAAGCACGATGGAGAAGGATTCCATTACCATCATTCTCATGCAGCGATGGTAATGATTTTTGAAGCCAAGGGATGCGTGACTTGGTGCCCTAAAAGACTACAAGATGAAGACCACACGTACATCTCCGGATCAATGGACAAAAGGATAATGATGTCATCAAGATGCTTTGCACAACCTCAGCAGAAAACAATTGTATATATTTGAATTTTCAAAAGCCCCATGAAGTCTACGTTCCAACGAATCAAGCGGCAAGGCAATCGAAGGTTCCTACAAGCGGATATGGCCGAATCACCGAAGGTTGCACGTGCTGAAATTCTGGATAGTAAGCAATGCTGAAGTGAAACAGTCATAGCTCCCTCATTCGGACTCCGATTAAGACGAATGAGTACCTGTTGGAAAGGTAATTTTATAAATTTTTTAATAGAACTATATTTTGGTATATGTTCTGTTCTGTATGCAGGGGAAAATCCATGAAGAAGAGGCAGCAACAAGGTGATGACGACAAGATAGAGGAGATGGACACGGTGACAATAAAGAGAAGATGGGTCAACGGTTCCACAACACGTACATGATGAAAGTCAGAACCTAAGGACTAAAACAAACCCTTTGGAGCTTGGATGAATGAAGACACAAGAGGCACCACTCAACACATGATGATGTTGGAAGTGAACCACGATGGATTTCAAAGGGCAACATCAAGTTGTATGGCAACTTTGGATTCTCGCACAAAGAACCATGGCTTCACGACGATGAAAAGATACATGAGAAAGTTGAGCTCTATGACTTAAAATGAAGTTCTTTGCGAGAGGCAACCTGATCTTTTTATATATCTATATAAACTATGACGGTCTACATTGTGCTCTTTATTTGAAAACTTCAAGTAACATTGTACCATTGCTCTAATAAATATCACAACCACATATTGTATGCTTTAATATATATATTGAGTGAGCACTTTGCTACTCGATTTTTGGAAAACTTGTAGACCCCTTATTTTTGTGTGCTTATTAGTGTTTAGAGTCTTTTTTTATTTGTGTCTTTCTAGAGAGACATATGAAGCATGATCCCTTTTGATTCTAAACTTGTGGCTAGTTAACTTAGACTAACTCTCATTTTGGTTTAGATCACCACCATATCATGGCATTTTGTTCATTTATCCCATGTTGCACTTCATTCCACATTGTTCTCCACCCTTGCATTGTGCTGCATGTTGCATCTCATTTTTATAACCCTTTTTTTGCAAAAAAACATTTTTGCCTAAACCTTCTTATCAAACCACACCTAGCATCCAAGCCAACAAAAGGGGGGTCGACTTATGTCAAGTCGACAAAGTCTATCTCTATCCCTTTTCTAATTAAAATTTTGACTAGCCTCGTCCTAAACCCATAGGGAAAACCCCTCATACCTTTAGTAATCCTAAAACCATAGGTTTGTTTTTTATCCGAAAATCTAACCCTTGCTTTCTTTTCGTTTTCCAAAACCACCTTAGATAGATTTTCTTCACTTGACTTGCCTTTTCAAAATGCTTGTCTTAAGCCAAGAATATAGGATACCCATAAGCCTTACCTTAATACCTTGTTAGCATGTTTTAAGGTCTTTTGATAAAAATTTTGTTGCCAAGACTCTACCTCTCATAAAGTGACTTTGTCATTATTGAGGAACAACATCGAAAGCCTTTTTCAAACATTGCTGACCCTTTTTACTAACCCTTTTTTGCATTTGCATTTTGCATCAACCCCTTTGTTCTATCATGCATAGGTTATCTTGGTTTGTTTGCGAAACTTTTTGATGAATGCTTTATTTCCATGATAATGCTTCACGTGTGACATTTTCTTTTGCAATCTTGTGTAAACATGGTGTTTAGGCATGATTGGAGACCCCCATCATTCGGTTTTGTATACCTTGCTATCATATTGCATTTGGTTGGTTTATAAACTTCACAATGCGTCCTACTTCTCTTGCACTTTAAAGAATTATTAATCTTGGGATGAACATGGTGTTTTGACCTTGGTTAATAAATATTTGTAGGAATGGAAAGTTTTGCAACCACTTTGTAAGCATGGAGCTTAGAATTTGGTGTAAACATTGTTTTGTTTATATCCCTTCCTTTCATTTGCATTTTACACCTACACTCACGCACACTCATTAGGCTCTTGCTTTTCTTTTTACTAGGTAAGCTATGCCACAAGTTAAAATATTAGGGATGCCTTTGGTTAGTTGGCAATTGTTTCTACTCCCGACCATCACCCCGGGGTTAGAATGTGCATTTGATTTGTTTTGCAGGCATGATGAAGTGTTCCCATGAGTTCTTGACCAATTGCAATTAAGATCGTTAGTCATCTACAAGGCTTGAGAGGGAAGTCGCTGTTTCCATTAAGTTTGAGCATGTGTTCAGAGATGTACAATGGAAGAAAAGTTAGTATACAGAATCTCCTTCAAACCCTCTTTCCAACACATCAAGGATCATCAATTTTGAAGACCCGTACAAGGAGATATGGCAGAAACATTGAGCGTTGCGCGGTTTGAAATCAGCTTTGGACAGATTGCATCACCGGAGTAAAATAGGCGCAACTCTCTTGTTCGGAACCCGCTTCATGCGAATGATGGCTCGTTGGAAAGATAATTTTATGAACTTCAACTTTGAGGGGTGTTTCAATATATATTCTGTTCTGGAAGTAAAAGAAAATCTGTGAAAGATGAGGCAGCGACAAGGATGGGATGGAAGTCGGTGATGACGATATGATGAAGGATTGGAACCATGACTTGATGATAATAAGAAGAAGTTGGAGGACAACTGAGGTAACAAAGGCAAGGAAGTGAAGATGATTCTCAAACACATGACAATAGGGAATTACGAGCGATTCAAGTTCTTCCACACTTAGCAACATGCTAAGCATGGGGGAGGATTTGAAGGACGAAAGGGAAAAAGGCCACATGGAGTTCAAGGATCACCTTCACCACAAGATACTCATCATTCTTTTTCCATGCTAAGCACAATGCTTAAGCATGGGGGAGGCCACGTTGCACTTCATTATGAGCATCGAAAAGGACGGTAACTCACCCTTAATTTTATCTTTGTTTATCTCATTCTAGATGCTTGCACATATATGCTTTCAACCATAAACAACCTTTGTATCTATCTCTCGATCAATAACATGGCTACTAGGAGGACAACCTATGTTTGTTAGTTTTTTCCAATAAATAAATCACCATCACTTTTGAGCTTACCACGATGATGTCATTTGTATGCCTTGCTTATGGAAAAATGATGAAAGTTGCCGCTTTGTTTTACTTGCATGATGTTTTATATGACATGACTTTTTGCTCTCTATTAAAAGGAACTTAAATTGATTAAATACTGGCTCTTTCATTAGTGGAGGTTAAATGACTAATTTTTGGACCCACATACTTTATGTTGCTCTTTGATTTAAGTTTACCAATGACCTATGCCTTGCACTTGTTTTATTTAAAATTATTATGCTACCTACATTTGTGAATCTCTTACAAGGTTCTACCTACCAAAGCCTATACACATACAAGTTCTTTTATGATGTAACCCTTAGTTTGCAAACTTATATCTTGATGAGTTGGATTAGGATTGATTTCTGTGGTACGAGACTAAGAAGCTGGTCATTCCTTTGCGTATCTTTTTCATGCTAGCCATTCTTGTCCATGCATTGTGAGTTTCTACACTGGAAATTTCACAAACTTTGTTGGGCATCCACCCTAAACCCAAAACATCTTTTTGTGATTATCTCCTTGACCACAACCCAAATTGATTATGGATGATCTTTCGATGAATTTTCTGAACATTTTCTGGCAAGGTTTCAAGACATATAACATATGGAGGGACTCATCAATGCACTCAAGATCATGCAGAGTTTCGACATGGAGGATGCCCCTGAAGATTTCAAAAGATTTATAAAGGAACACAAGGATTTCGTACTTCTCTAGCAGCCATAGGTCCCCTCACTTCTATGCTCAAGGACGAGCAATCATTTAAGCATGGGGGACGACTGCTATAGCAAGTACTATGTTGCTTAAAAGTTTGGAGGAGCATAAAAAAATGATGAATAAAAAAAAGAGAAGAAAAAATGAATGAAGAAAAAAAGAAAAAAAAGAAGAAGAAAGAAAAAAATAAGAAAAGAAAAAACAAAAAAAAGAGAAAAATAAAAATGCTCCTCGGTTCCTTTTCGCTTTCGTTAGAATCTTAGAGAGCTTTGAAGACAAGTCCATACTCAATCTTTTCCAACCATGTGCAATCCGATAACGAGAACTTCATTCGTGTCTCGGGATCACCCATTTGCCACTTGCACATGTCCACCTTTCTAAATGCGTGTGTTCCATCTCTCTCTCTCCAACATTTATTTCCTATGACCTTTTTGACTAGTCTCGGTAATTCCAATAGATCTCTCTCTTAGTTTGACAATATTTCAAGTATAATGTTTTGCTAGAATTGTTTTTACCTTCCAAGCTCCACATAAGCTTTTCACTTTCATATATGAGTAGAATAGGTTGAGAATAATCTAGTGTAGCCTTGAGTGACTTGACGAGATGATTGTTTGAAGGACCGGATTGGCGACCAGAGAGGGGGGAGTGAATGGGAGCCGATAAATATTCTTCTCCAAGAACTTGGCCTATACCCCAAAATCACTTCCAAAGACCTCTACATGAACTTGCCAAGATCACGTTGTCACAACGGACCTACTGACCCTCGGAACAAGTCTGTGACACTCCTTGAAAACAACTCGACCAAAAACACAAACACTTAGTGGAAGCCAAATCAACACCCTGTCTGCCAGGCAGAAACCGGTGCCACCGGATTTCTCAAAGGCACAGACACAGGGCAAAACCGGTGCCACCGGGTTTGAAAACCGGTGCCACCGGATTTTTCCTGGGTCACTTGGAAACCTTGGAAAAATCCAAACCCGAAGCAAACGGACTCGAAACGCGATGAAAATTTAACCCTAGCCTTCTCTTGCCCAAAGAAACTTTTCCACCAAAAATCTCCTCAAAAATCCACTGTTGACCAAACCGGTGCCACTGGGTTTCCAAAACCAGTGCCACCGAGTTTTGCCTGGGCAGCTCGAGAAAATCTCCTTTCGAATCAATCTCTTGACTCGTGCAACCTCTTGAGCTGAGATTTGGGGAGGAGTAGATCTACCCCGTGAACAAGTGAATCCTAAAAGGACAAGTCCCCAAACCAAGCATCTCGTGCAGAATCGAAGATTTCTTGCAAAGGGTCAAGAACTAGGGTTAGAGAGGAAGAACTCCAAATCCGAGCCGATTCGTGGGGTTTGTGGGCACAAGATCACTGGGAGAAAGGTCACACAAGACCTATGCGTGATCTCCACAAAGAAACCCCCACCAAAACGCTCTCAAAACTGACGAACGGAAAATCCACCAAAAAGGCTCCGAAAATCACCAAAAAGGAAAAACGGGAGAGACACAATCAAGACTTGAGGAACCACGCCGAATCATCTATACATACCATGAAGGTTCATACAAGGTCTAGCTTGCTTCCCAATCATCCTTCCCTCTCACAAGATCTCACCATGAAGCTCTCAAGCTAGTCCTCTAAATCCTAAGGAAAATAGGAAGGGAAAATAGCAAAACAAAATGAGCTAGGGTTCCAAGAGATGGCTGCCATCCTCTCACCACTTGGGTTATATGGAGGCTAGCCGAAAGACGAAACTACCCCTATTACGTTAAACTAAGATACATGCCCCCGAAGGGCCTTTTGGGAAACTTCGTCGTAGCACCATTAGACGGATGCCCGGCGACCGCAAACTTGCTTACCCTCGACACAAGCCTTGCGATCCCGACGCGTGTCCTCCGCTTCGAAGTCTCTGGAACGCGTCGTCGCACACCGGTCAGACCGGTGTACCCCACCAGTCAGACCGGTACCCACCGGTCAGACCGGTCCTGGTGCTGCTGCCTCCGGTCTTGGCTTTGTGGATCAACCAAGGAACCCAATGGTTTTCTGGTGAACCACTGGAGACCCCACGAACTCGGTGTAACCTCCGCCAATCACCACTCATGACTCAGCTCCTACGTAGTCCCGGCTCGACCTTGGTTTTGAGGCTCAACCAAGAAACCGTCCATGACTTCATCTTGCCGTTCTTGCTACCATGAGGCCCGCACTTGACCCCGCTGGCCACCGGGTCCCTCGAGCCAAGCCTACTTGTCTTCTCCACACCTGGAGGCCTACCCGGCAACGACCTTTCGCGCTTGCTCTTCACCTGCACCAACACCAGTCAAGCCGCAACCTGCACCTGCAATACTTAGCCAAGAGTCAGTCCACACAATGTTGTCAATCACTCATCACACCAGGAAGCGACCATCCACCGGTCCTCGAACCACACAGGCTCTCAATCTCCCCCTTGATGAGTGCATTGACAACACACACATTTGGTAACCAAAGAGAAAAGGAAAAAGAAAAGAAACGACTAAAAAGAAACTCAACCAAGTGATCGAAAGCCAAACAAGGGCAAAGAGCAAGATCACTTGAAAGAGGAAAGACTTGGTCCCCTTAGGCAAGGGCAACAGCTCGACACAACCGAGTCAAAAACAAGCTCAAGCAAAGAGCAAAGACCACCAAAGCAAAGCTCGAAAAACACAAATGGCTCCCCCTACACACATGCAAGCTCCCCCTGAAACAATGCAACTCCCCCTGTACGAATGCATACAAAGCTGAACTTACTACGCAACCCGGTGCCACCGGTTTCAGCAACTCGGTGCCACTGGATTGACAAAACTGGTGCCACCGGTTTGCTGAAACTGGTCCCACCGGATTTACACCAGCCAGAGCAGAAAATGCAACAAAAAAAGCATAAGCTCTCCATCGACAACTGAATCATGCTCTGAAACGGATATGCAACTTTTCTCACCCTTTCTTTCTCCCCCTTGTTGACAATGCATGAATCAAGGAAAATTATGGGAAAATGTAACCTAGAGCTTCTCAAATAGACAAAATTCAACATAGCATGCTACACACATCCAAATGAGCAAGTTAGATACTCTATAGCTTCGTATGGACATAAACTACAAGATCACCAAGTTTCACAACCATTGGGTAAAGCTAAGATAGAATTGAGCATTTTTGCGAAAAATTTCCTCTCATGAGCAAAGTCCTAAACATGAGCAAAACATGTCAAAATGACAAAGCCACATAAACTTCATGCTAGGACAACCATTCTAAGCATAAGACCACCATAAACACCCTGTTGACGGTCCTTACAACAAACTTTTGACCGTCAACATCTCGGCTACGGTAGCGCTATATAACGAATTTCATGCAAGTTTTAGGTGCTAACAAGGTTCCACGAGTTGTGTTGCGTTTTTATCTGCAGCATCAAGATTAGGGGGCAATCCTGGAGCACCGAGCCACATAAGGTAGGCACGGCCGCACCTAGTGGTACGGCCGGCCCTACCTTGCACCATTATTCAGGTTCCCACCGAGTATAGTCCAATGCACCAGTTCCCAAAAGACCAAACTCATCACGACGTGTTGGATCGAGCAAACACACTACAGGAGAGGTACATCGGGGCCGGGAGGCAGGGCCGGCCGCACCTACCCGACTCGCCCAAACGTGCCACCAAGCCTCGGTCACTCAAGGGAACACAGTTAGGAACGATCCTGATTGAAGGAACAAGGTTGGTTTGATCCAGAGGTTGAGATTAGCCTCACTTGGATCCATGGACCCGCAAGCCAGTGAACAACCGACGTGGGGCAGCATCCAAGACTTCATCTACCCACTAAAGCACGATCCGAAGTGGATGACAAGAGGGCCCAGGGCCGGCCGCACAAAGAGGTCCGGCACCTCTTTCACTCAGCAAACCAACCCACAACCGCCTTCTAACCTCCTCAGGGACCAAATCACGGACGCACGATCGAAGGCTGTGGAAATCACAGGGCCGGCCGCACCTGGAGATACGGCCGCACCTCCTTGCCGGGCACTGCAGCTCCCTCTCGCCTACAAGTACCCCCTCCTGCAACCACCGACCTATTGGGGCTATAAATTGAGCCTGGCACCTCGTGGAAGAACACAAGTGATTAGAAGCAAGTGGCGGAGCCCTACACAAGTTAGTATTCAGAGAGTAGGGAGAGAGAGTTGAGTGTTGGAGTAGAAGCCGGAGTCGGTCTTCTTCTTGTACCTCAGCGGGTGCGGTACCACTTCGGTCGTCCACACCCGGGATACTTTGTAAGTTCGGATTCGTGAGTAACTAAGTCTCAAGTCATTTCATTGTTCGCTCTTAGGTTCCTCGATTGTGATTAGTAGTTTCTACTTATTGTGATTGCTTTGCTCTAGCGCGGGGTAAAGTAGTGCTTGGTTAGTGTAGACGCGGTCTAGGCTCTCCAGTACCTTGGAATGCTTCCCGGTTCAACGGAATAGTTGTGGTACCCTAGGGAGGTGACAGCTCTGGACGGGCTCTGTAGTCCACCACGTTAGTTCCGGCAGGTAGGAGTTACGACATCAGAGCCCCCTTCTCATCCCTTTCTGTGGCTCTTTTCCCTCTGGCCCCGATGAATGACAAGTTTTACCTTGATTCTATCCGTGACTCTCACGAGTCCTAAACTTCATCAGCTATCCCCTCTCTACCCGAAATCTACCCTTGCCTTTCTATCCTTCGTCACCATATCCCCCCCGGACGAATTAGTTCAGGTTCACAACACTTCTCGTTCCCCGAGGAAATCGATACCTTGGAATACTCCCGGGTGAAAGCTACAGCGGTATCCGTGCGCTTGCGGATTTATCTGTGATCGTGTAGTATACCAACAGGCTTTCTAGCACCGTTGCAAATCTAGTAACGACGTAAGAAGTGCCAACAAGCTTTCTGGCGCCGTTGCTGGCGAACGGTAGCTGTTTTGATTTCGAACCCAGTTCGTCCGTGTATCACCCCATTTATCACATGGATTTCGATCCAACCCTTTTTGATTTCTCCGCTCCAAAGGGTGATCATTTGGAGCCTCCACCTTCATCATATTCCATTGAAACACCTAGCTGTGAGCTACGTCCTGGCTTCATAGCTATGGTCCAAGAGCAAAGCTTCTCCGGAGATAAGGATGAAAGTCCTTATTCCCACCTGCGCGAGTTCGAACAACTTTGTTCGTGTCTTGTGATCGCAGGAATGAGCCAAGATACCTTGAAATGGAAACTCTTTCTGTTTTCATTAACGGGGAGAGCAAAACAATGGTATTCGCTCAGTGTGAGAAGTATGGAGGGAGAATGGGAAAATCTACGAAAGGCTTTTTGCCTAACATTCTTCCCGACTCCCCAAGTAGTGAAACTCCGACGAGAGCTCATCTGTTTTGAGCAACGGAAGATCGAATCTCTAGGAGCCGCATGGACAAGATTTACGAAAATCATAGACTCTAGTCCAGACCTTGGTATCGCAGAGCCCGCTCTTTTGCAACATGTTCGCGATAGTCTTGGACCAGATTCAGTAATTTTCTTAAACTCTTCTTCCGGAGGATCTTTCACTCATCTCACCTTGTCTGAGTGTAAGGACATTCTAACAAAAATCCTTCAAAATACCCCTTACACGGGAGTTTATGATGAATTCCCGGATGAGGAAGAGATCACTCAGAAGGAGCACATGCCAAACACTCTCTCGGAACCAAAACCCATAGAGGAGGAACCTATTTTCCCAACCATCCAATCCGTAGAGGATTGCACTCCTCTAACAAAAACATGGTTCACCGATGAACCATTTCAACCATACAGAGAGTTTGACGACCCCTCGTGCGATTTCGTCTATGAGTTTTACGATGAGCTATTTGCTGACTTTGGGAATACTTGGAATTACCAAATAGTAGAGAGACTAAAAGCACAAGAGGAGTCGGAAACTCCTATTTCTTGCTCAGAGGAACGCGCCGAGCATTTTAGGCTCATTACAAATCATTCGGCCATCATGAGTAGAGAATGGTTGGATGAGGTGGAAACCTCGACCGATGTCATAAAACTCCCAACCAAAATGAGGCACACTATATGTGAACTCATGGGGAATAAGCATGATGTCGGGTATGATCCTAGCCTAGGGATCAACATTATCAGTTCATCCTTAGCAAAATCCCTAGCAGCCATATCTTCTCTCTCAAAATCTTTGAAACTCCTTAACACTCCTTCAGGAGAGACATTAGGTTGCCAGAGCATTCTTCGGGTGTTTCCCGTAAAATTTACGGAACACGAGCTCTATCTTGATTTTCATCTCTTTGATCCACCCTGTCATCACACCCATTCAATCATCATCGGTAGATCTATCATGAAAATCTTAGAGCAATCCCCAAGGAAACCAGTGTTGGAGCTAAATATCGGTGATGACTTCCTACCGGTGTCTTACCTTAGAGCCGAAAACACCCTTGTAGAAGCCGAACCCAAACCAGATCTACTAGAGGAGGTAATGGCCACTTCCCTAGCAGAGCTAGCTCAACCAAACTTTGAAGAGGAAATCCCGTTTTTCACAGAGGAGGATGAGGCCCCAGTCTCATTTAAGCTAGACCTGACCGAAAAGCCGGAACGACCACCAATAGAGCTTAAACCTCTTCCTCCGGGATTAAAGTACGCGTTTCTCCATGGGAATCGAGAAACTCCAGTGATCATCAGCGATAAGCTATCTGAGATAGAAGCTCAGTAGCTCATCACTGTTCTTGAAACCCACCGATCAGTACTAGGATATTCTCTTCAAGATCTCTAGGGAATTAGCCCCACTCTTTGCACACATAGGATTCCCATCGAACCCGACGCAACCCCTTCAAGAGAACCTCAACGTCGGCTCAACAACAATATGAGGGAGGTAGTGAAAAAGGAAGTTTTAAAACTCCTTCATGCTGGGATTATCTACCCAGTACCCAATAGTGAATGGGTTAGTCCCGTTCAAGTTGTGCCAAAGAAGGGAGGCATGACAGTGGTGCGCAATGATAAGAATGAGCTCATTCCCCAGCGCACCATCACAGGATGGCGTATGTGCATAGATTATCGCAAGCTTAACAAGGCCACCAAGAAAGACCACTTTCCCCTTCCTTTCATAGACGAGATGTTGGAACGGTTAGCGAAGCATTCCTTCTTTTGCTTCCTAGATGGCTATTCTGGTTATCACCAAATTCCTATCCATCCCGATGACCAAGATAAAACCACATTTACATGCCCTTACGGAACTTACGCCTACTGGCGAATGTCCTTTGGGCTATGTAATGCTCCAGCCTCTTTTCAACGCTGCATGATGTCAATCTTCTCGGATATGATCGAACAAATCATGAAAGTATTCATGGACGACTTCTCGGTTTATGGAAAGACCTTCTCGGAATGCCTTAAAAATCTTGATAAAGTTCTTAGAAGGTGTGTCGAGAAGGATCTTGTCCTCAACTGGGAAAAGTGCCATTTCATGGTAAGAGAAGGGATTGTTCTCGGACACAGGGTGTCCGAACGAGGGATAGAGGTGGATAGAGCTAAGATAGAGGTTATTGAACAACTCCCACCTCCGGCCAATGTCAAGGGCATCCGTAGTTTCCTGGGCCACGCAGGATTCTACCGTAGGTTCATCAAAAACTTCTCAGAAATTGCCCGTCCTTTGACCAAACTCTTAGCCAAGGACACCCCTTTCGTTTTTGATGAAGAGTGCATTATCGCATTTCATACTCTCAAGAAAGTCTTGATCTCAGCACCAATTATCCAACCTCCCGATTGGAGTTTGCCTTTTGAGATCATGTGCGATGCTAGTGATTATGCCGTTGGGGCGGTCCTAGGACAAACTAAGGACAAGAAACATCATGCTATAGCTTATGCTAGCAAGACTCTCAACGGTGCTCAGCTGAATTATGCTACCACCGAGAAAGAGCTCTTAGCTGTGGTCTTTGCAATAGACAAGTTTAGGTCCTACCTAGTGGGGGCCAAGGTAATTGTCTATATAGATCACGCCGCTCTCAAGTATCTCCTCACCAAGAAAGATGCAAAGCCAAGATTGATCTGATGGATTCTACTACTCCAAGAATTTGACATAGAAATCAAGGATAAACCAAGAGTGGAAAATTCAGTAGCAGATCACTTATCAAGGCTTCATCTAGAGCATGATTCATCGCTGCCAATCAATGATTTCTTGAGGGACGATACACTCCTCAGGGTAGACAACAATGATCCTTGGTATGTAGACATTGTCAATTTTATGGCATCAGGATATGTGCCACTCGGGGGAGATAAGAGGAAGTTAATATACGAGAGTAGACTCCACATGTGGGATGAGCCCTATCTATTCCGCATATGCGCAGACGGTCTCCTACGACGTTGCATACCATCATGGGAAGTGAACAGCATCTTAGAAAGGTGTCACTCGTCAGAATATGGAGGACACTATGGAGCATTCCGCACCAATGCAAAAGTTTGGCAGTGTGGTTTCTTTTGGCCCACTATGTACCAAGATGCCAAGGATTTTGTGAGAAGGTGCCCAAGATGTCAGAAGCATGGTAACATTAGTACAAGGGATGCCATGCCCCTCACCACCAACCTTCAAGTCGAAATCTTCGATGTTTGGGGGATTGACTACATGGGACCTTTTCCAATGTCAATGAATTGTGAATACATACTAGTGGCAGTGGATTATGTGTCAAAATGGGTAGAAGCAATACCTTGTCATACAGCAGCTGCTCGAAGCTCGAAGAAAATGTTCCACGACATAATATTCCCTAGATTCGGAGTACCAAAGGTAGTCATCAGTGACGGGGGATCGCATTTCATTGATGGGAACTTCTGAAGATACTTGAAGGCTCAAGGAGTGGAGCACCAAGTCGCTACTCCATATCATTCCCAAACAAGTGGCCAAGTTGAAACATCAAACAAGCAAATCAAGAACATCCTTCAGAAGATCGTCCACGAGATGGGAAGAGGATGGAAAGATAAACTTCCCGAAGCATTGTGGGCATATCGCACGGCCTACAAGACTCCCATTGGTATGACACCATACCAATTGGTCTATGGGAAGACATGTCACTTGCCCGTGGAATTGGAGTACAAATCACATTGGGCTATCAAGGAATGGCATATGGATCTTCCCACCGCTGGAATTAAAAGACAGATGCAATTGGGTGAACTCGAGGAATGGAGGGAGAAGGCATATCACAACGCAAAGATGTATAAAGAGAAAACCAAGAGGTGGCACGATAAGAGGATCAAGAAGAAATCTTTTGAACCGGGAGATAAGCTACTACTCTTTAACTCTCGCTTTAAACTTTTTGGTCGTGGAAAGCTTAGAAGTAAATGGGACGGCCCTTTCACGGTTTTACATTCTGCTTCGCATGGGGCCGTAACCCTACAGGATTCAGACGGAAACACTTTTAAAGTAAATGGGCAAAGAGTTAAAATCTTCCTTGAACCAAACATGCCTAACCTCGAAGAACTTGATGTTATCGAGGTTGTTAACTTTGACTGATCAGAGTCTTGCTTGTCTTGTGTATATAGAGTGTTTCTTGTTTGTTTTCCTGTTTCTTTTTGCTCTCCTTTCTTAGTTGCCATGAAGCCAGCCTTTTGGGGTAGTGGGCTAGGGCCGGCCGCACCTCCCCCGTTCGGCTCCAGGCTACGCATGAGCTAGGGTATCTAGTATCTCCCCGTGTGCTATCCAGATAACCCCTGAAAACCTCGCGTAACGAGTTCTTCTCCAGAAACCAATCTCCTTTCCAAAAACCCTCGCTTTCTCGTCATCTCCTAGCAAACCATGGGTGGTGATGGCCCTAGCAACCTCTCCAAGAGCTCGGCACCCACCACCCCTGGCGGTGCGTCCTCGAAAGCGCTCGCAGGAGGTTCCGGGGTGGGATCGAGCCAAAACTCACCTCACCAGGGGTCCCTGGCCCTTGCTCATGCATCCCAGGAGGCAACCCTAGGAGGGGGTAGGACCGGCCGCACCACCCAGGTCCGGCCGCACCAAGCCCATTCGGTCAGCCCGGCCGACGTGCACAGGAGGTCCTTGTCCCCCAGGAGAATGATCGGGAAAGGAAAGCCCCGACGTTCAGAGTCACCAGCGCGCCCTACAACGGGCCAGCTGAGGCTGAAGGAGCCAGAGACGCCAATCTCTAGGCGGCTCTTCAACGAGTCACCAAGGGAGAACATCTTCGCCATAAAGACAGCTGGAGCAGAATTCTTCAAACCCCCAACAGAGGGGAAATACAAGATCATTGGGCGCAATACTCCCCGTGGGTATGAGAAGCAGCTAATCCCTCGGTTGGACAGGGACGATTTAGAGCCCGATGAGTCCATCTTCTCCACCCCTACTAGTGGAATGCGCCACCGTAAGCCTCCAACGATCCGTGGTCCTCCTGGCCAGTTTGAAGATTCAGAGGAGGATTCTGAGGACGAGGATCCTTACGAGGGTCTTCGTAATGAGGTCGCCGAACTAAAGATGAAGAACAACTTGCTGGAGGAGCGCATAGCCGAGGCCGAGCTAGGACGAATGGACATGGATGACAAGATGGAAATTCTTCGCAAAGCCCTCTGCAGCAAGTTTAGGCGCTTGTTAAAGGAACTAGGGTGTCCGGATCTCTATGACTGCGTTTTGCCTTAGATCTCTAAGCGTAGGATCCGTGTAGCATCTCGTTAGTGTCGTTTCCTTTCTTGTGTGTTAGTTTTGCTTTTCAGAAACTTGTTTGCTTTAATTCGTTTAGATTTGCCTGAATAAAGAGATGCTGCAAACGCCTTGTGGTCAAGTGACCACCTTATAAATCTCTAGTTATTTTGTTGCTCTGGCTGGTGATTTGAGCCAGCCAGAGAATGTTATTTCACTTGGTTCACGATTGCGCAGGAAAAACGAAAGGAGGTAGGGCCGGCCGCACCTAGAGGGCCGGCCGCACCTACCTTCGTCACACAAATGCGAAACTAACGATGTGCAAGTAACCGAGGTGCACCAGAGACAGCTCGCGAAGCACGACACAAAATTTTGGAGGGCCGGCCACACCACCTAGGGCCGGCCGCACCTGTCATTTCTTCACGAACCGAACATCTTCGTGCCGAGTCACGCTGGTTTGAATCCCTAACTCATCTCGTGATGTTATCTTATGGCTATCCTATTTATCTTGCTTAGTATCAAAACTGCATTATCATGCTCTTTAAAATGTTGCCTACCCATCCTCACTTCAGAAATGAGGAATAATCGCTATGTTAAACCCATGCAAGAACCTAGTATACAATTTTGTACTCTATAGGCTTGATGAATTTATTGGTACTCTTCGAAACATGAGCCTGAATTGAAACTTTGTGGGATGCAAATGCTTATGACCAAACCTAAGATGTTGACTAGTATGATACGATGTGGTAATGTTAATCTTTCTCTGTCTCATAGTATGGTGAAAATCTCGGATGATTTCTTTTGAAAATAAAAATAAGACAAGTTCCTCAATGGTCATATCACCTACCAAAGCCATATGTTTCTATCAAAGTTAAACCTTCTACATATGCTTGCTTGAGACCCATTGAGTTTTGCCAAATTGTTGTGACCCTTGGTAGAATCTTTTCATGCTCCCATGATCGAGATCACGTACACCCACATATACATGCTAACTCTTACACCGGGAGTTACGCAAAACATGCCATCCATCCACCAAAGATAAATAATCCAAGTTCCAAAGAGATTTCTCTTCTTGCAAAAGGAGTGAGGGGTCATTGAAAAAAAATGCTCAAAGAAGCATAGAAAAATGTGCTCCAATCAAAGAGCATAGGAAAGAAAAGTATGAAGCATGACCCCCCTCCAAAAGCAAGAGGAGAATCTCAAAACAAGGAGTATGTAGAAAACCAAGAAAAAGTATTCCACACACTTGCACATCTCGATCAAGTTGCATGACTAGTTTCTTCTTGGATCCGGTCTTTGGCTCAACAACATTATGTGGCACAAGTGAGTCTCATGCTTATCTTACCCAAAGCTCCACATAAAGCCATAGAGTAGGAAGTTGAGGCTCATTCAAAAGCCTTTGGTGAGGTAACAAACACCACTTGAGTGATCGATGGAACCATCCGAGGAACTTTGTCTCTCTTTGCAAAAATTTCAAAACTCCGAGATAGAATCCAGAAAAGGGAAGAGTGAGTGATGCAAAGTCAAAACCGTTTTACTCTTCAACCTCCGAAGGCAAGGTGAAAAGTTACAAGCCCCACAGGTAAGCAAGGCGAAGTTTCTTTTGTACCAATACTTTCAAATAGCCAGTAGGGCATGGAATTGTGCACCAGTGTTTGCAGGGGGGGTAACACGAAGCAATGTCTGATCTTGCTCGAGGACGAGCAAACATCTAGCGTGGGGGACTTTGTTGACGGTCCTTACAACAAACTTTTGACCGTCAACATCTCGGCTACGGTAGCACTTTATAACGAATTTCATGCATGTTTTAGGTGCTAACAAGGTTCCACGAGTTTTGTTGAGTTTTTATATGCAGGATCAAGATTAGGGGCAATCCTGGAGCACCGAGCTACATAAGGTAGGCACGGCCGCACCTAGTGGTACGGCCGGCCCTACCTTGCACCATTATTCAGGTTCCCACCGAGTATAGTCCAATGCACTAGTTCCCAAAGGACCAAACTCATCACGACGTGTTGGATCGAGCAAACACACCACAGGAGAGGTACATCGGGGCCGGGAGGTAGGGCCGGCCGTACCACTAGGGTCGGTCGAACCTCCAGGGCCGGCCGCACCACTAGGGCCGGCCACACCTGCCCGACTCGCCCAAACGTGCCACCAAGCCTCGGTCACTCAAGGGAACACAGTTAGGAACGATCCTGATCGAAGGAACAAGGTCGGTTTGATCCAGAGGTTGAGATTAGCCTCACTTGGATCCATGGACCCGCAAGCCAGTGAACAACCGACATGGGGCAGCATCCAAAACTTCATCTACCCACTAAAGCACGATCCGAAGTGGATGACAAGAGGGCCCAGGGCCAGCCGCACCAAGAGGTCCGGCAGCACCTCTTTCACTCAGCAAACCGACCCACAACCGCCTTCTAACCTCCTCAGGGACCAAATCATGGATGCACGATCGAAGGTGGTGGAAATCACAGTGCCGGCCGCACCTGAAGATACGGCTTGTTGACGGTTCAAAACCATGTTGAAGTTCACCGCAAGCGTACGAGTGACTTGGTGCCTTTTTCACCAAGGAGGGTCCCCAAGGTTTGTCAATCCAAGGATCGGAAGCAAACTCCTAAGGTTCTCTACCTTATCTAGTCAATCTAACCTAACATGAAGCATCGATTGCATACAAAGGGGTAAACCTAATAGGTATGAGTGATAGCATATAGGTCGATCACATCCACAAACATAGGCTAGGTAAAGTGCAACCAAAGGGGTAACTAGGCCTATCGCCTTCTAGTTGTAGTTCCAGCTAAAGAGAAAAAAATCAAGCATCTCATCTAATAGCATCCTTAAATTCCTCCCTCCGATCTTCCTCCCGAAAACATCCGCCTTTCGAAACCTTCGTCCTGTCACGACGCGCCCCTATTCATGCGGGGAGTCTAGGGGCACGTCCAAGTGAACGTGTCTACAAACCATGAAGGATCCACATACTAGATCTAATCACCATGATTACATAAAGTATGCTAAGTAGTCTAACCATGCATTAGACTAAGGAATAAGCATATTCACAATAGGTAGAAAGCATGAACGGAGACATGTAATCGCTTAAAAGATCAGATGATAAGATTATCATTGCTCACATGAAAGTATGCATTACACCATCACCACCAAGGCCATACCTACGATGACGTAAGCGTAGCTCCAGAACTCCACCATGCCTCAACCGTGCAAGGAAGCCATGGTGGCTAGGGTAGCCCTAGGCCATCTCCTAGACAACTTCGAAGACTCGCGGCGGCCGTCGTCTCCCTCCAATGCTTGCTTCTAGGTTTCGCCGAGTTGTGATGAATGGATCGATTCCCACCCCCTCCTTGGGCGCCCAAGGGCTTGTATTTATGCCCTTGGGGAGCCTTGGGGCGTGCTCCACCTTGCCTTGCACGAGATCCTCCTTGGGAGAGAAGCAAACTTGGTTTCCATAAAATCAGCCTCGTCCAGATTTTCCTGATTCGTAGCCCTTCCTTGCCGGCACCATATCTCCCACGTCCAGACTCCAAATAATGCAAATTCGGTGTCCAGGTTGTGTGCCACGAAATTATCTTCAACTTTGGTATTCATTGCTTTCCTTGGAAACGAAGATAAGATCCCCAAAACAGCCTCGGAAGATAATCTGTCTGATTTCGAACTTGTCTGCGCAGCTGGCATTTCGGGGGCCATATCTCCTAGCTCCTTGACCCGAATTGGGCCTTCCATATGTCCAATTCGAAGTTATCGTCGAGACCCACAACTTTGGTAGTCAAACTTTTGTCATTAGAGGCTGTTTAAGTCTCCGAATCTGCACCGAAAGATCATGCTGTTCTGGGCTGCGAGAATATCTCTCGGGCTGAGTTGATCTCGTTGGTAAACCTCCTAGTCCCCGGAGTTTTACGTGTTTATGCTTCGGTCCTTGGGTCATTTGGAGTCATGTTCACTTCATGTCTTGACTTGTGACGGGCTTCATGATCTTCTCATAAAGCGCTTGATGAACTTATCCCGAAAGTCTCCTCTTTTAACGTTGATTTCCTGCGTAAACAATAAACTCCAAAAACCATATGCAAGTGTGAACTTGTTACATCATTAGTATGCCTAGTGGCAGATTAGTTATAATTCAAATCTCAAACCAAAGTGTAGCAAGTGCTCTTGGTTGACGGAAATCGACCGTCAACATACCCCCATGCTTAAACCTTGCTCGTCCTCGAGTAAGCCTTTAATGGATGTCAGTATTGCCTTTTAATGTTCATACCTTGCACTTGATCATACATGAGAAAACATAATACTCTCGAAGTTTATATTTGTTAAAGTTCCATAATGTAGCTGGTTTTCATCTCTATGGAGGGTAGATATCATTTAAGCTCTTTCCACAAATAATTAATCTTGCTCTCAAATTTCAAACAAATCTCAGAAATTTTGAAAATAAAGAGCAGGATGAAGAAAAAAATTGTTTTACCAAGATCAATAATAAACCTCCTTGCATCTTGCTCATGAACTCTCATCTCATCTTGTCTCTCAAGCCTACTTGTTCTATTCCTTTCCTCTCTCAAATATTTGGTGGAAGGCTTTATATGGAGCTATGGGAAAGTTTAGTCCTACCAAGATATTATAGTTGAGATATTATCGAAACAAGACAAGCTTCTCATGGACTTACCAAGACTCGTCAAAAAGGTCATTGGAAAATAATGTTCCATGGAGGGGGAAGAGAAAAACACACACTTTTTAGATAGGTGGACATGTGCAAATGGCAAAGGGTGATCCCGAGGCACAAGCGAAGTACTCGTTATCGGATTGCACATGGTTGGAAAGATGAGTATGGGTATTGATCTTGAAATCCTTTTAAAATTTCCAAATGTAGCTAGAGATCGGTGAGCTTTATTATATTTATTTATTTATTTTTCTTTTCTCATATACTTTTCCTTCTTTATATATTTTTTTTCTTTCATCACTTTTTTTCTCTTTCTTTTGTTTTTTACTCCCCTTGAACTCTAGACTACACTACTACTTCCTTGGCAACCCCCCCCATGCTTAGACGTTGCTCGTCCCGGAGCAAAGAGGTGATGATTGTGCCAAGGTAAGTGCTGAAATTCTTGTATTTTCTTGAAGAGAGATACTTGAAACCTTCTAGGGATCCTTTTATGGAGGTCTCCCAAAATATTGCTCCACTTGACGGCACCTTCCTTGTAATCTTCTTCGAAATATTCATCCATACTCAAAGTTTTGGGTTGTGGTCAAGGAGGTATACACAAAAAGATATTTTGGGTTTATGGGTGGATATCCGGCGAGGTTTGCGAAATTCCCGATGTGGAAACTCACAATGCACGGATATAAAAGGCTAGCATAAAGATAGATACGCAAAAACGGAATGACCAGCTTCTTAGTCTTGAGCCAGAGAAATCAAGCCTTGAATCAATGCACCCAAAAATAAATCTTGTATACTAAGGTTTTTGCACTCAATTAATATAAGGCTTTGGATAGGTGAGCAAAATGCAAGTGGTATCAAAGACAAAGTTAGCATATCTTTTTAAGAACAAAACTAAATGATCTTTGATTCATTCAAAAGTGAGAGCAATGAAAAATATTATAGGTCTCAAGTTATCATAACCTCCACAAAAGATTAAGCTAGCATTAATTTAATTTTCAGATCATATTTAAAGAGAGCACTAGCTTAATCATATACAAACCAAGCACAAGAATGAGCAAAGTGGCATAAATCATCATGTATCCATAAGTAAGATCATACAAGATATCATCATGGTGAGCTCAAGGTAATGGTGATTATTATTGAAAACAAAAACAAACCTAGGTTGTACTCCTAGTAGCCATGTTATTCTAAAGAGAGATATACGAAGGTTGTATCTAAGGTTGTGGAAAGCACATACATATATGCAGACATATAGAAAGACAATAACAAAAGAGGGTTGAAGAATTGTTACCGTCCTTTGATGCTTGAAGTGTAGCGCGGCCTCCCCCATGCTTAAGCATTGTGCTTAACATGGAAGAAGAAAATTAGCATCCGTGGCAACCGTGATCTTTGTTCTCCATGCGGTCTTCTTATGTCCACCAAGTCCTCCCCCATGCTTACCATGTTACTAGGCATGGAAGATGATGAATCAACATGTATTTATTGAAGTCCTCCCGCCATATGTTGAGATTATCATCGTACTCTTCACTTTTGTTGCCTTGATCGTCCTTCAACGTCCACCCTTTGTCACAAGCCTTAGTCCCAATCATTTCTCTACTCGTCTTCACCTCTTCTATGTTGTCCTTTATCGCTGCTTCAACTTCCACGAATTTTTCTTCAACTTCCAGAACAGAACATGTACTGAACCATTGCTCTATTGTAAAGGTCTTGAAATTATCTTTCCAACGAGTGATCATTCACCCCAATCAGACTCCAAACAAGAGAGTTACGCCCTTTTTACTCCATCAATGCAAACTGTCCCGGGCTGATTTCAGAACGTGTGACGCCCAAAGATTTGGTTGTAGCTCCTTGCACGGGCCTCCTAAAATGTTGAATCTCGATGTGTTGGAAAGAAGACTTAGTGGAGCTCCTGAATATCCAAATTTTCCTCTTTTGTACATCTCTGAAGATGTGCCTAATCTTGATAAAGACAGCGGTGTTTCTTCTGGGATTTTGGAGGTGTTAACGATCTTATTTTCATCTTTCATCGCTAACTCATGGGAGCGATTCATCATGCCTACAAAACAACTCTAAAGCACAAAGTACCCCCGAGGTGACGGTCGAGAATACTCACTCTATGCTAACAAACCAAAGACATTCCCTAAGATCTTAACTTGTGGCATAGTTAATCTAGTGAAAGAAAAATTAAAACCTAATGGGTGTACGTGTGTGCAAGTGTGTATGCAAATGAAAGGATGATATAAAATTAAAGACAATGTTTACACCAAATCCTCAGCTCCATGCTTACAAAGTGGTTGCCAAACTTCTTCCTTGCCATAAAGATTTATTAACCAAGGTCAAAACACCATGCTTATCTCGAGATTAGTAACTCCTTATAGCGCAATAAAAGTAGGGCGCATTGCAAAGTTTTCAAACCAACCAATGTAATAAGATAGCAAGGTATATAAAACTGAATGATGGTGGTCCCCAATCATGTCTAAAGACCATGTTTACACAAGATTGCAAAAAATAGTAACGCATGTCGATAAGCATTAACATAGACATGAAAGCATTCATCATAAAGTTTCACAAAAAGACCAAGCTAACATAAAGCGGAAGATGACAAAGAGATGGATGCAAAATGCAAATGCAAAAAGTTAGCACAAACAAACATTAGCAAGGTTTGAAAAACACTTTCGATGTGGTCTACAATAAGCAAAGGACAAAGCTTGATCTCACACTTCATACGAAGTAAGCATTGTCAACAAGGGAATCACCCATCGAAAAGAATCAATTAACCAAACTAGCAAGGTTTAAGGGTAGGTTATGAGTATCCTATATTTTTGGCTCAAACAAGGATTTTGAAGAGAGGAAGTCAAGTATAGAAATTCTAACTAAGGTGGTGCTACGAGTCTTTTTTTTAAAAACAAACCTATGGTTTTAGGATGGCTAAAGGTGTGAAAGGTTTCCCTAAGGATTTTATGGGGAGGCTAGTCAAAGTTTTTAGTTAGAAAAGAGGATAGGATAGACTTGTCCAATCCGGATGGTGACGGCAAACGGTCAACACAAGCAATCCTACCTCTATTGGCTATGGTTTTTGGTGGGGGCTATGGGAAGTCTTAGGTTGGTTGGACAAAAGGTTAGATCAACACAACATGCAATGCAATATGACATGGATGAACAAAACAACATGATACGGTGGTTGTCGAAAACAAAAAGAAATGTTAGCCTAAATTAACTAGCCACAAGGTTAGAATTAAAGGATGGTGCTAACTTCATATTTCTCTCTAAAAAGACACAAAAGAAAAAATGACTATAAACACTAATAGGCACACAAAAAGGGTCTACAAGCTTTCCAAGATCAAATAACAAAGTGCTCCCTCAATAGCAATTAAATCAAACAACATGGTGTTGTGGTATTTATTATAGCAATGGTACAATGTTACTTGATGGTTCAGTTTAAGATCACAATGTAGACGGTCATAATATATATAAACATAAACAAAAGAAAACGGGTTGCCTCCCGCAAAGCGCTTCATTTAAAGTCATAGAGCTCGACTTTCTTACGTACCTCCTCATGGTCGTGAAGCCATGGTCCTTCATGTAAGATTTGAAGATATCCATGCAGTTTTCATCCACTCTCCATGCTTGACACGATCATTTTGCTTGATGAGAGGCTTACCCGATCGTCTCTTGCATCATCATCCCCTCCTTTTCCTTTGTTCTTCGTCACTGGCTCTCTTTTCATGAATTTTATTCTCTGTCCAGATCAGATCATGTAGCAAACAATAACTTCCACGCGTGGCCCATCAAGTATTTGTTGACCCCCAATGGACTCCGAACGAGTGAGTTACGCCCGTTTTACTCCAACGCTGCAATCTGTCCAAAGATTTCAAACTGCACAGCGCCTAATGTTTTAGCCATATCTCCTTGTACGGGTCTTCAAATTCGTCGATCTCGGAGGCATTGGAATCGGCACTTGATGGAGCTTCTGATTTTCAACTTTCTCCTTCTTCTACATATCTGATCAGGTGCTCAAAACTGATGAAAACAGCGACATCATCTTCGAGGTTCGGGGAAGGCGATGGACGGGCTTGCAATTCCTTTGGGGCATGGCTTCTCTCCTCTTTATTAAGGTTTAATGACCTGCATGGTTAGTGAAACTCGGGTTTTCTCCCGATGCACGCTCTTTTATGGTCATGAGCTTGACCAAGCACAATGCAAGTCTAGAATTTGCAAAACGTATTGAAAACATGTGCAACCATAACCACAATGTAAAAGTTAGATGAACAAAATGTGATTAAAGGTTGCATAAGTTTCTTGCTCAGCGCTAAGGCTCTCATTAGGCATGGGTTCATTAGGCATGCAAATTAACAAAGTTAAAGCACAACATAGCCTGTTTATCATACTCAAGAAATTCTAGCCTATCATGATCATCAAAAGTGCAAGGCATAGAATCAAAAGATACTATTGGACATGAACATGAATATCTCAAAAGAAAGTTATCATATCTAAAAGTACCTTGAGAGTTTAATGTGCACCTTAGCCTTCGAGCTTTTCATTGTGAGTGGTCCTTCGGAATTGAAAACGAACGATCCTTGATGATCGGAGGTGGCTCGCGTAGACTTCTTCAATCTCTCCCTTCGTGCCACATGTCGTCAAGGTCACTATATGTAGGATCACTCCTCTTCATTTGTGGGCTCACACATCTCTTAAGTGTCTTCATGTAACTCTATGAACCTTCGTGTGAGAGCCCAAAGTGTCCGCGCCATTAGATGTTGTCCTTTGTGTGTAATCCTTCGTGGTCTTCTCCAAACAACTCCTTGCGTCGGATTGTTGCCAACTTGTGTCTTTATTTGCCAATGATCCAGGGGTCTTTGTTTTGTTCCAAGCCTCTGAATTTCTTCATGTGTGGTCTAGTGGAAGCATTGCCCATGCTTCTCTTCGTTTTTGTCGTCCTCATCTCCACTCTCTTGTTCTCATCGTGATGCTGCTGCCTCTTCCTCGTGGATTTCCCTCTGTATACATAACAGAACATATACAAAAATATAATTCTATTGAAAAATTTATAAAATTACCTTTCCAACGGGTACTCATCCATCTTAATCGGAGTCCATATGAGGGAGTTATGGCTGTTTCACTTCAGCTTTGCTTGCTGTCCAGATCAGGACGTGCAACCATCGGTGATTCGGCCATATCCGCTTGTAGGAACCTCCGATTGACTTGATTCTTGACTCATTGGAAGCGTAACCTCGTGGGACTTCTAAATATCCAAAGATATTCTGTTGTTCTTCCCACGAGGCTGTGCAAAACTTGATGCGAACAGAAACTTCGAAGATGTTGACGAGCTTGATCTTGTGATCTTGGGGGCACCGTGATTGCTTCCAATACCTATTGCTTGAACAAACGATTCTCCACAAAACATTGGTCTCAAAATTTTAATTGACACATTGACTTACCTTGTTCACATGCTCTTGTGTAGGGTGTGGGCTCGATAGCGGATGATGGGCCACTAACAAAAGTTAGCACCTACCACTAAAGAGTGAATCTTCATGTTGCGTTCGTCTTGTCGGAGCGGATGGTGGACTTCTTGAAGTCCAAGTTTTGTGTCTAGCTTTTCACCTGCCTTCAAGGACACAAACAAGAAAGCAAGCGTATATGCAATGATAAAAATTAGGGTTAGTAAAATAGAAAGGTAGATCACCCTAGGGTTCGAGTTGCCGATCCCCGGCAACGGCGCCAGAAAAAGGGCTTGTTGGCAGTTCAAAACCGTGTTGAAGTTCACCGCAAGCGTACGAGTGACTTGGTGCCTTTTTCACCAAGGAGGGTCCCCAAGGTTTGTCAATCCAAGGATCGGAAGCAAACTCCTAAGGTTCTCTACCTTATCTAGTCAATCTAACCTAACATGAAGCATCGATTGCATACAAAGGGGTAAACCTAATAGATATGAGTGATAGCATATAGGTCGATCACATCCACAAACATAGGCTAGGTAAAGTGCAACCAAAGGGGTAACTAGGCCTATCGCCTTCTAGTTGTAGTTCCAGCTAAAGAGAAACAAATCAAGCATCTCATCTAATAGCATCCTTAAATTCCTCCCTCCGATCTTCCTCCCGAAAACATCCGCCTTTCGAAACCTTCGTCCTGTCACGACGCGCCCCTATTCATGCGGGGAGTCTAGGGGCACGTCCAAGTGAACGTGTCTACAAACCATGAAGGATCCACATACTAGATCTAATCACCATGATTACATAAAGTATGCTAAGTAGTCTAACCATGCATTAGACTAAGGAATAAGCATATTCACAATAGGTAGAAAGCATGAACGGAGACATGTAATCACTTAAAAGATCGGATGACAAGATTATCATTGCTCACATGAAAGTATGCATTACACCATCACCACCGAGGCCATACCTATGATGACGTATGCGTAGCTCCAGAACTCCACCGTGGCTCAACCGTGCAAGGAGGCCATGGCGGCTAGGGTAGCCCTAGGCCATCTCCTAGACAACTTCGAAGACTCGCGGCGGCCGTCGTCTCCCTCCAGTGCTTGCTTCTAGGTTTCGCCGAGTTGTAATGAATGGATCGATTCCCACCCCCTACTTGGGTGCCCAAGGGCTTGTATTTATGCCCTTGGGGAGCCTTGGGGTATGCTCCACCTTGCCTTGCACGAGATCCTCCTTGGGAGAGAAGCAAACTTGGTTTCCATAAAATCAGCCTTGTCCAGATTTTCCTGATTCGTAGCCCTTCCTTGCCGGCACCATATCTCCCACGTCCAGACACCAAATAATGCAAATTCAGTGTCCAGGTTATGTGCCACGAAATTATCTTCAACTTTGGTATTCATTGCTTTTCTTGGAAACGAAGATAAGAGCCCAAAAACAGCCTCGGAAGATAATCTGTCTGATTTCGGACTTGTCTGCGCAGCTGGCATTTCGGGGGCCATATCTCCTAGCTCCTTGACCCGAATTGGGCCTTCCATATGTCCAAATCGAAGCTATCGTCGAGGCCCACAACTTTGGTAGTCAAACTTTTGCCATTAGAGGCCGTTTAAGTCTCCGAACCTGCACCGAAAGATCATGCTGTTCTGGGCTGCGAGAATATCTCTCGGGCTGAGTTGATCTCGTTGGTAAACCTCCTAGTCCCCGGAGTTTTACGTGTTTATGCTTCGGTCCTTGGGTCATTTGGAGTCATGTTCACTTCATATCTTGACTTGTGACGGGCTTCATGATCTTCTCATAAAGTGCTTGATGAACTTATCCCGAAAGTCTCCTCTTTAACGTTGATTTCCTGCGTAAACAATAAACTCGAAAAACCACATGCAAGTGTGAACTTGTTACATCATTAGTATGCCCAGTGGAATATTAGTTATAATTCAAATCTCAAACCAAAGTGTAACAAGTGCTCTTGATTGGTTGACGGAAATCGACCGTCAACACGGCCGTACCTCCTTACCGGGCACTGCAGCTCCCTCTCGCCTACAAGTACCCCCTCCTGCAGCCACCAACCTATTGGGGCTATAAATTGAGCCTGGCACCTCGTGGAAGAACACAAGTGATTAGAAGCAAGTGGCGGAGCCCTACACAAGTTAGTATTCAGAGAGTAGGGAGAGAGAGTTGAGTGTTGGAGTAGAAGCCGGAGTCGGTCTTCTTCTTGTACCTCAGCGGGTGCGGTACCACTTCGGTCGTCCACACCCGGGATACTTTGTAAGTTTGGATTCGTGAGTAACTAAGTCTCAAGTCATTTCATTGTTTGCTCTTAGGTTCCTCGATTGTGATTAGTAGTTTCTACTTATCGTGATTGCTTTGCTCTAGCACGGGGTAGAGTAGTGCTTGGTTAGTGTAGACGCGGTGTCTAGGCTCTCTAGTACCTTGGAATGCTTCCCGGTTCAACAGAATAGTTGTGGTACCCTAGGGAGGTGACAGCTCCGGACGGGCTCTGTAGTCCACCACGTTAGTTCCGGCAGGTAGGAGTTACGGCATCAGAGCCCCCTTCTCAACCCTTTCTGTGGCTCTTTTCCCTCTGGCCTCGACGAACGACAAGTTTTACCTTGATTCTATCCGTGACTCTCCTAAACTTCATCAGCTATCCCCTCTCTACCCGAAATCTACCCTTGCCTTTCTATCCTTCGTCACCATATTCCCCCGGACGAATTAGTTCAGGTTCACAACACTTCTCGTTCCTCGAGGAAATCGATACCTTGGAATACTCCCGGGTGAAAGCTACAGCGGTATCCGTGCGCTTGCGGATTTATCTGTGATCGTGTAGTATACCAACAGGCTTTCTAGCGCCGTTGCAAATCTAGTAACGACGTAAGAAGTGCCAACACACCCACAAGCACCTCATGTCATGTCAAAGCCACCGAGCCATGTGCCTACTTCTATATATGAGACTTCTCATTGGTAGGCATCATGCAACGGTTTAGCACCCAAAACAAATTAAATTAAGCACATATGACATGGGAGCACATTTTCCAAGCAATTTACATTTCATTTTCAGATTTATATTTGGTACATGAAATGTCTTTGCGACAAAAAGGAACTTATGCCCCTCCACAAGATAAAGCATGGGGGCTAAACATTCATGATGGCAAATGAGCCTTTGGCCCCATATGATCAAAATAAGCTATCCAATCACAAATTAAGTATAGCAAAGCCACTAAAACATGTCAAGATCATATAAAGGCATTTACTCACAAGAGAGCATACATGTGACATTTTTCAAAAACATAGCCATCAATCATGGATATAAATCAAGATCATCAAGAGCTAAGCCAAACTAACCATAGCTTACCAAACTAGCTCACATGGACATATATATCATACATGGTAAACAATGTATATAGGAGAAGCTTTCCCTACACAATGCATATGATACAAAATGCATGCAACCTAAGATACAAAGATGCATATACATCATGTTACATATGCCATACAAAATGCAAGAAATGCACAAAGGAAAGCTATACATATGCTACAAAGGAGCTCCCACACAACCAACTCAAAAAAGCAAACAAACACCAAGCTCACAAACGGTCGGCTCCTCGAGGGGAGGCAAAAAGGGCTCGACACCACCGGCAAAAGAGCAAAGGAGTGCAAAACACACAAGCTCCCCCTAAACACATGCACTAGGGCCAAAGAGCATACAAAGCTCACCCTTAGTACATATGATAGAGCAAAGAGCACACTAAGCACAAAGGCTCCCCCTAAACTCATGCATTAAGGCCAAAGAGCATACAAAGCTCACCTTACACACATGAGATAGGGCAACGAGCAAAATAGACCAAATGGCTTGACCAAGGCCACACACTTGAAGGTCACAAATTTACTTACCTTGATCATTTCTTCAGAAGTCACTCGTCCTTGTCCACCATCCCCAAAAGTGATGTACCTCCATATCACCACCGGGGTATGAAGCCGGAGAACCACCCCCGATATCAACCAAACGTTCTCCGAGCTTCCCACCTGCAACTCAAAACCAAGAGCGAGAGCGAGCAAATGACTCAACACTAGGGTTAGTACCAAAGGTGTCAAACCAGTGCCTAGCCATCTCCTCAAAAGTAGGGTTAGCAACATCCATCCTACCGCGCCTATCAAAACTGCGATCCATCCTATCAAGCCTATCAAACCTGGAACCACCATGGGAAAACCACTCCCGTCTCACTGGAGGAGTACGAGTACAATGAAAAGGAGAACAGGGTCCGTAGCCCCTTTCCCTTAGGTAGTGGCATATGAGGCTCAGGCACACCATGAGAAGGGTGGTACCTGTCCTTGTTCGCCCACTCCTTAGCCATTCTCGGCCCTCTCTTTCTCTTATAGAAAAACTCTCTCTTGTGACCATCCTTCCCACAAAACTCACAGTGGAAACGGATTGGTTTTGGCTTAGGCTTGGGGTGAGGCTCTTCACACGGCTTCTCACTAGGTTTCTCACTTGATTTCTCACTAGGCTTTTCACTTGCCTTCTCACTTTGTTTTTCTCTCGGTTTAAGCAACTGGTTTGACTTGGGTGCAAACTTGTCTTTGGGTGTGGGTTGTGGTGGAACTGGAATATTCCCAAATTTCCCTTCTCTCTCACCACTGCTCTCACCAAACTTATCAGATCCCAAAGTCCAACCATCAAAGCGCTTACGACCGGCAATCATCATACCAAGTTGAGGTTCCTGACTAGACAACCAACTCAGCACTTCACGCAACTTATCATTCCCATCTTGCAAGCGATCAACACATTTTGCAAGATCCAAATTGTTCACAGCATGCAATTCACAAGTAGAACAGGAAGCAGGAATAGGCACTTTCAAATCAGCCTCAAGTGAAACAATGCGAGAACGAAGCTCAACAATTTTTCATGCAAACCAGGGCAAGAAGTACATGCACCAAGCAAAGTGGGTCTATATTGCAGCTCAGCCAACTCAACCCTAAGCACATCTAGTTCCTCACACTTGGAGGCATGCTTTTCCCTAAGAGCAGTAAGATCAGCTAGGAACACAGAGCAATCAGCACAATCAGCCTCATCAGAAACAACAGGACTAGCCTTAAGCGAATCTATCTCAAGCTTGCCATCAAGAACCTATGTTTCTAACTCAGCCACTCTAGTCCTAGCATCTTCAAGCAAAGCTCTAAGCTCCTTCCTAAGCTTCTTAGCCTCTCTAAGCATGTGATCGCGATTATCAAGCAAGTCAACCAACTCCTCATTCTCCTTGCGCAAAGAAGAGAGCTCATCATATACCTCATCCTCGGAGTCGGAGTCGGAGTCCAAGGCGTTCTTCTGGCTTCTCTTGCTGCCGGAGCTGTGTGCCATGCCGCACAGTCCATCCTTCTTGTTGTAGCTTCTCGGAGTCTTGCTTGCGGTACAACAAAGGCCGTTGAGGTACTTGCCAAAGTCCTTCTTCTTCTTCTTGTCCTTCCTCTTGTTGTCCTCTTCTTCTTCTTCACTCGAGTTTGATGACGCGTCCTCTGAGCCAGAGTCGATGTCGCTCGATCTCTTGATCTTCTCTCGGGTCCGTGTCTTCCTCCCATGTTCATGCTCCTTCTTCTTGGATCTTCTTCCTTTGTCCTTGGACTTGTGCTTGTCGTGGTTGTTCACCTTCGGACACTCAGCGAAAAAGTGTCCGGTCTTGCCACACTTGAAGCACGTCCTCGAGTTCCTTCTTGAGTTCACCCGGTTCTCGTGCATCCTCTCAAATCTCCGTGTCAGCAACGCCAACTCGTCCTCTCCAAGTACATCAAACTCCTCGTCTGGCAAAGACATCAAAGAGGACAAAGAGTACATCCTGGAGGATGGGTTAGCGTTAGTCATAGCACCTGAGCCACCAACGAGAGCAAAACTATGTGAATCAGCCGGGCTCTCAAGACGGGCTGTCATACCACGATCCAACTCAGCTGACTTGAGCTTTGAGAACAACTCGTTCACTGTCAGGGTGTCATACTTCTCGGACTCAAGAATAGCCTCGACCTTTCCGTCCCATACTGTACGATCCAGCGAGTGCAAGAGCTTCATGGCTCTATCATGATCATCGTACGGGAGCACGGCCACATTGGCTCTCATGTTGTTCACCACAACCGTAAACCGCTGGAAAAGGGCATCGACGGACTCGCCGGGGAGATGAGTGAAGTTCTCGTACTCTCTCCGGTAAGTCGCGTACATCCGAGCCTGAACCTGAGCATTCCCAGCATGAGCATCCTTCAACTGCTCCCAAATTCTACAAGCTAGGTCCTCTGTCTGAACCCGATCGAATTCGGATTGACACAGAGCACGAAACAAGTAGTCGACCGCCTTGTTGTTGGCGTCAAACATGTCCCTCGATCCTAGAGCAAGGAAGTTAATCAGATGAACATAAGTTGTGTTCACCGTAACGTCCCAAAGGATCTGACCCTTTCCACGGAGGAACGCAGCCATCCGTCTCTGCCACATCTGGTAGTTCTACCCATCGAAGTGCGGAGAACCCAATCCCCGTTCCTGATACGCCATCTTTGGATCTTAGACTGGTTAGAGCCTCGAAAGACCCGAACCGGCTCTGATACCACTTGAAGGACCGGATTGGCGACTAGAGAGGGGGGGAGTGAATGGGAGCCGATAAAAATTCTTCTCCAAGAACTCGGCCTATACCCCAAAATCACTTCCAAAGACCTCTACACAAACTTGCCAAGATCACGTAGTCACAACGGACCTACTGACCCTCGGAACAAGTCTGTGACACTCCTTGAAAACAACTCGACCAAAAACACAAACACTTTGCGGAAGCCAAACCAACACCCTGTCTGACAGGCAGAAACCGGTGCCACCAGAATTACGAAATCGGTGCCACCGGATTTCTCAAAGGCACAGACACAGGGCAAAACCGGTGCCACCGGATTTTTCCTGGGTCACTTGGAAACCTTGAAAAAAACCAAACCCGAAGCAAACGGACCCCCACCAAAATGCTCTCAAAACCGGCGAACGGAAAATCCACCAAAAAGGCTCTGAAAATCACCAAAAAGGAAAAATGGGAGAGACACAATCAAGCCTTGAGGAACCACGCCGAATCATCTATACATACCATGAAGGTTCATACAAGGTCTAGCTTGCCTCCCAATCATCCTTCCCTCACACAAGATCTCACCATGAAGCTCTCAAGCTAGTCCTCTAAATCCTAAGGAAAATAGGAAGGGAAAATAGCAAAACAAAATGAGCTAGGGTTCCAAGAGATGGCTGCCGTCCTCTCACCACTTGGGTTATATGGAGGCTAGCCGAAAGACGAAACTACCCCTATTACATTAAACTAGGATACACGCCCCCGAAGGGCCTTTTGGGAAACTTCGTCGTAGCACCATCGGACAGATGCCCGGTGACCGCAGACTTGCTTAGTCTCGACGCAAGTCTTGCGATCCCGACGCGTGTCCTCCACTTCAAAGTCTCCGGAACGCGTCGTCACACACCGGTCAGACCGGTGTACCCCACCGGTCAGACCGGTTCTGGTGTTGCTGCCTCCGGTCTTCGGTCTTGGCTTTATGGATCAACCAAGGAACCCAGTGGCTTTCTGGTGAACCACTGGAAACCCCGCGAACTCGGTGTAGCCTCCGCCAATCACCACTCATGACTCGGCTCCCACGTAGTCCCGGCTCGACCTTGGTTTTGAGGCTCAACCAAGAAACCGTCCATGACTTCATCTTGCCGTTCTTGCCACCATGCGGCCCGCACTTGACCCCGCTGGCCACCGGGTCCCTCGAGCCAAGCCTACTTGTCTTCTCCACACCTGGAGGCCTACCCGGCAACGACCTTTCGCGCTTGCTCTTCACCTGCACTAACACCAGTCAAGCCACAACCTGCTTAATTGACGAAGGCTGATAAAATAGATATTTGTACATTGAATTGCGTTACAGGTGGTACACAATCGAAGTTCCTCATTACGGATAGCTAGGCAATAGCCATGTTTCTCGCGATCAAATCGAGTCCCCACGAACCTGCTTAATGCGGATCGCCGGAGTAGTGTTGACGCCTGGAACAATACCTATTCCCTGCTGGTAGATCCAGTACTCATTCTTTTCATCGTGATGATAAGTTCATAGGAAGTAAATGTGATTTGCCCTCAGGTCAGCCAAACCAGAAATGACATGCTCTTCTGTAACAATGCACTTGCCAGGACCAAACAAGATGATCTTATTTCGGAACTCAGGAGCTCTCTCCCAGGGAATAGGCTGCCAAATGTCCCCGATGAATGAATGCAAAGTTAATTCTACCACCTCAGCTTCTTTCTCCTCCAGAACAACAAAGAACAATCGATCTTCACCTTCGAGTCGAGAAGAGTTGCCCATGCCAATAACCCATGACAACCGAAGTCCAACAGGATGGGGAGGTGCTGGAAGATCTTGCCCCCAAGTAGATCTGCATGTATTCAGAAGAACTGCACCATAAATCTTCCAAAGGTAGTGTTCTCCAGTCGGATTGGCTATCCAAATGGCACATGAAAACGGGCAATGACCCAAGCGCTGCAAAAGATTTCTCTGGCCAAAAGAAAGTAATCACGACAAATGACTCTGCACTAGCTGCTATTTCAAGGCACAAGATACAAGGTTGGAGAGTAGCCATTTGGCTCCATTTTGGAAGTCGAGAAAGGCGAATGTGCTTCCGAGGAGACAAAGGATTCAGCATGAGCGCGTTGCACCAATCTCTGCAATCTAAGGTGACTAGGCTTCCAGATCCACCGCAACTAATCAATCTAGTCCTTTTCCCAGCCAATGCAGGAAAGGAGACCTCAAAAAGCCGCATACCAGCAACGGATGCGAATGTCACTGCTCCAGATTCACCGATAAATTCAGATTTCAGAATCCAAGGGTCAAATGGGCGTGCCTCACCTAAACGAGTGTAGTTCCAACCCTTGCAGATAGCTTTGAACATGATGAAATCTCTTGCATCACTGATCTTATTGGCGACGCTCACAACAATGTCAGGAATAAGATTTGCCCAGGGACGAGGCTTCATTGACAGGATAGCCAAAGAAAAAGGTTGTGGGAGAACAATGGAGGAGTTACAGCTCCACAAAAGACAAATGAGTGGATAAGGTAGTTCAGAAGGTCTGATATACTGATGTATTACTAAAAGGACCTTCTGGACTACTATTATTTCTTCCGGTCTGTTAACATTCCACTGAACGGTCTTTCCACCTTCCTCGGAACGTACTCCCTCCATCCACAAAAGAATGCAATTCTCACTTCCCGATAAGTTTATATGAAAATATAAGTGTTAACACAATTATATGTAAATTTGGTCAAAATTGAATTAGTTTGACCAGAACGGATCCCACATTATAGAAAACTACTCTAATCTTTTCTGGAGCAGTTTTTTCAATAATGGCTGAATGGGTTCCTCTGGCCATAAATATCCCCCTTCCTCCCAGCGCCCTCTTCCTCTCCCCACTCTTGCAACCAACAAAAACCCCATTCTCGCACAGCTCCCTCTTCCTCTCCCAACTCTTGCAACCAACAAAAAACCCCATCCTCGCACAATGCTCTCTTCCTCTCCCCATGGAGCCATTGTCTCCTAGAGATGTGGCGCAAGCCACATCCTCCTCCTTATCTGATGAAAGGGAGGATCCCTAGTGGTCTGATGAAGAGGAGGCAGAGCAGAGGCCCATTCGGGTGGTGGTTGACACATCCTCTGATGATTCGGAGTTTGTGGAACAAAATGAAATCCAAGATCATGTGCCTCAGAAACATCGCACCCCTCGCAAGTTAGCAAGAGTTGCCAGGGGTCTGGGGCGCGGAAGCACCACCACTCACCGGGGAACTGTCGTCTCTAATCACCGTCATCCTCTCTCATCCTCATCGGTCAGTGGCAGTCGATCTCTGCCATCCTCGCCGAGCAGAGGCCATCATCGACCGGCCGTCATCATCCGCCATGGAGCAGCGCCAAGGCCGTGCTCGGCCGGCCGCCATGGAGCGGCGACATCATCCTCTGGTGGGGGCATTAGAGGGACGGACTCATCCGCGGGCAGCACCCTAGGAGGTCCGCCACCATCTTTCATGAGCGGCGGAAACAGAGCGACATCGTCGTCTGTGAGCAGCTGCAACAAGGCGCCGGGTGCATCATCGACAAAGAAGTGGCGCCTTGATTAGTGGATTAGTGGTAACTACTACTAGTAGAAGAAGGAGTAGAAAAAGCAGAACAAAGATTCGCCTTCTGTTCATCTGGTCTGATTGAATACTACTACTACTATTTTTTCCTTGTAAGATGTTGGTTTTCTCATTGCGTAGCAGTGACAGTTTAATCTGGTCCGACTGAAAACTACAAATTGGACTTTCGTCTTGTGTTCATCTGGTATTTAAGAAATCAATGGAATGAACTTTCCGCATACAACGAATTTATACCGAGGGAGTACACACACATTACCATTTTTATTAGAAACAACACAATCCAAATACAAACGACACAAATGCATGCATACGCATTGATTACACATGAGGATTGAGCGATCCACCATAGTTGGAACTACAGAGACATACTCTGAACGACATACTACTAGCATCTACCATCACGGCTCATACTATTACCATCACAACATACTACTACCATCACGGGCTCATGGAAATCCAGGCGCTGCACGGAGTGCAGCAAAATGTGGCTCCTGAATCAGATACTCCTCCAAAGCGTGCCAAACCTAGGCAGGCGAAACGGCGATGTTATGTGTGTGTAATAGCAGGTCACGAATGGTCCATTGCCTGTGACCCCTGTGGCAAAAAGGGCACACCCACATACCTTCGTGATAAACACGAGCGGCCCGCCCTGCTGAAGCCAAAGCAACACAAACCATTTCAGGTCATGCGATTCATCTTGTTCAATAAGCACTGGCCGCGGGGTGGCATTTCAATGGGCAACAGTAGAGGTGGCGGCCTGGGCCGTGGGCTAAAAGGTGGTGCCATGAGGTTCAGCTGATCCTGAGCTGCCGTTGCCAGCGGCTGAACTGGACATGGCATCACCCCCGGGTGTTGCTGAGGTGCCGATGCCAGCAGAAGTGGAGGTGCCATTGGGGTCAGGTGCTGCTGAGGTGTCGATACCAGTGGAAGTGGAGGTGCCATTGGGGTCGGGTGCTGCTGCGGTGCTGATGGCAGCGGCTGAACCAGGTGGTGGTGAGGTGCTATTGTGCCCGACAGCTCCCCCTTCCCCGACTCCTCCAAGTTCCATGCTCCGTCCATTCCTTGCCCGGCCATTCCCCACGTACTGCATACACAAACGAAGAACAAACCCTACATAAGCTAACAATGTGACCGTCTCGATACCATGCATACATAAAGTAAACAAGATTAGCCAACAAAATGATCTCACCCTTGTATCCCACTGAAGTAGAGAAATGCAAGACGAGGAACCGATGAGTGTTGGCCTTGCCTTTCAAGAACGTTGTGCTGCACTCGCCTATTTATCGAGGACTACAGCGGTCACGTGAGCTTGGTGTAGTATTGCTAAAGTTACTATGGAAATGTGAGATGCTCGGAATATAGTCAGGCCTATGCGTGATAGGAATCTATCTAGGTCAGAATCTTCAGTGGTGTGCATCAATTACATGTGTGGACGATGGGTATCACAGGATGAGCCCGACGTGTCTAGGTATGTGTTTACTTCCGGACTTTCCTCTCTAGAGCACAAGAAAGTCCTGCGGACAAATCACACCGCATTAATTGCATCTAATGGCCATCTCACTGCATCAGCTCATGCCGCATCAACAACGAGACAACTCTCTACCATTTATTTATGTAATGGTTTAGGCGTCAATTGCATCTGGAGATCAAGATTGGGTGCTGTAATCAGATGGACAGGATGGTCCTTGCGTTGCAGGGTGCAGGATGACTTGACAAGTCCTCCTCGATCAGGTACGCTGCGTGAGTCGTGACTGTAAAGGTCTACGAATGGTCTAGATTCGCACTTGATGATTCCCGCAGGCCTTGGAGACTGAGAAACGTGATGAACTTGTTGACGTGACAAGACCAAAATGGAATAAGCTGGAATTGGAATAGCAATATATGTTTTTGTGTGTATGTGTGTGTGTGTGTAATATTAACATGCATATAAGCATAGAAGGGCATCTCGAATGGGCGTTTGGGAATGACACGCTCTCACAAGTTGATCCCACGTGTCGATCATTGAGAATTGCAGTTAAGCACTGGCACCGGGCGTTAACGGATGAACTTTTGTGCACACCCCCTCTGAACGGACGTGTCGATCATTGTTAATCGCACTTAAGGACTAGAACCGGGAAGTTCATGACCTGAACGTGGCCACACCCGCATTGAAGGCACGCGTCCATTCCAGGTGGTAACTGATGTCCACGAACAGACATTTCGGAATGACACATTCACTCCCACTATAATGAGAGACAGTTTAGGCACGAGATGATCATTGCAGGCCATTTGTGTTAATGGCTTTAGACGCTAAAATAATTCCTTCCATGCAAGTCGACTTCTCAGTCTGAAGCCAGGAAGCGAAAGCAGAAGGAACCGCGGGCAAGTACAAGGAATCCGGTACGTTCATGGTGGGAGGCCGTCAATGGAAGCTACATTGCTATCCTACACGTATGAATGATCATCAGTGGATGGATGTTCCAGACGGCATTGCCGTCGTCCTCGTTCCTGTGCACAAATCCCAAATGGTACGTGTCTCGTTGCTGCTATGAATACACACACTCACACATGGCGATACGGTTGCATTATGTTATTGTTTGTCAAGCCTGTGACGGCTTCCACGTAGGTGCGAGTATTGTTGCGTGCGATGGTTGGAGACCCAAACGATGAAGATGATATGTTTCTAGTTCAAGCTACAAAAGAAGTTTGGTTCATGAATCGGGATCTACAAGAAAGAGGATTTGAATGTCTGGTGGAGCATCATGACATTGTGCATGTGACATCCAATGAAGATCGCATACACATATCATGTGTTGTTTCAGTACTGGAGGACGACTGCATTGAATTTTCTCCTCCATCAGTGCAAAGAAGCATATGTGAAAGCGTTGCAGCCCAAGCCCCTGTGGAAGTTGTCTTCCACGTAGGTGCAGAATGCAGGGTGATACGAGCGATATGTGCCGATGTGGCGAAAGTATCTTGTGTGATGGAGGCAATGCTCTACGGCCTAGGAGTGGAGTCTAGCTCTGAAACTGTTACAATTATTGACACACACCCTGATGGCTTCTCGGTCCTGATCAAATATGCTAGTGAAGGATCACTCCCGGAGGAGGCTGATTTATGGGACACTCCTGCCAATGCCTAGCCATATTTAACTCTCGGTCGTCGACATGTACCAAGTCGAAAGGTTGAAGCTGCACTGTGCATTAAAGATGTTGGACATGGCAAGCGAGGAAACTGTGACTTCATTTCTATGATGGGCAATTCAGGCTAACCGCACACAATTGCAGGACAAGTGCATGTCTCTCTTAGAGCGAATCTTTCCTCATGGAATACTCACATATGATTGGGCGGTTGTATGCACTGATCATCCCGAATTTATGCACAATCTCCGTATAAGATTACCTGAAGGGTTGTACCAGGGTCCCCTGTAGTTTTAATCTTTTGTTTAAGTGTTTTTAGTCATGTAATAAACATTTGAAATGGTACGTTAATTTGTTGCAGTGAGTACATTTGTAATGCAAAAATCGGATCATCCGTCTAACGTGAATATGAAGTAGAGTATAGTCCTGTGTGTGTTTGTCCATTCCATGATCCATGGTGGCACAGACAACCCAGTCAACAACTTGCCTCTCTGTGTAAGGTCACTGGCGTTTGGGTCTGACACCCAAGCGGTCTTTCGTTTGGGTCACTGACGTTTGGGTCCTTGATCCAAAGTCTTTCGTTTCCCGCTCTGGACCACAAAGGTGGGACTTGAAATTTTGAATTCCCCGCTCCTCCTTCTGGTCCTCCTCGTTTATATATAAAACAAAGAGGGAACCAGGTCTCCCAATTGCCTCCTGGTAATTTTCCAAAATCAAGGGATCTTCTCCTCGACCGCCGAAGAGACCTAGATCTGCGGCGGAAGCAGCAACGGCGACCTAGCTACCGACAACGGCTTCCTCTGCTACGAGCGGCGGCTTTCCTCTTCTACGAGTGGCGGCCTTCCTCGGCAACATCCTTGAAGTTGCAAGATGGTTCAAACTCGTTGCTCCGTCGGCTCCACCGAGGCTCACCCTGACGGCCGCGGATCTGCAACAGTTGCGCAGAACATCATGCTCAAGGCGCAAGGTCGAGCTGCTAAATCGATGGCATTCTGCACCTTCTTCCCGTCCTATTCGTCAGGTCTGCGATCTCCTCCCTGTATTGATCGATTCAATTAGATTGCTTCCCCATGCTCTTTGGCTTTCTATAATATTCTTTCATGTTTGGGTGATTGTGGATCTACTGTACCCTATCGCAAGAGTTTGTTAGAAATCATTTTATGAGGTTTGTAGAAATTTGTAGATGAAACTGTTGGACTGCTTCCCCATGCTCTTTGCCTTTGAATATTGTTGTTGCATGCTTGGGTGATTGTGGATCTTCTGTTCCCTATTGCAAGAGATTGTTCCAAGTCAACTTATTTGAGGTTTGTAGAAATTTGTAGATGAAATTGTTGGACTGCTTCCCCATGCTCTTTGCCTTTGAATATTGTTGTTGCATGCTTGGGTGATTGTGGATCTTCTGTTCCCTATTGCAAGAGATTGTTCCAAAGTCAACTTATTTGAGGTTTGTAGAAATTTGTAGATGAAATTGTTAGACTGCTTCCCCATGCTCTTTGCCTTTGAATATTGTTGTTGCATGCTTGGGTGATGATGGATTGGGTGTGATCATTCATGTACCGCATTGAACTTAATAGATGAAATTGCTTCTGATTGCTAATGATCTCAACCCTTATCTCTTGTTCTTGAACTTGTTTCAGCGGGCCAAAGGGTCAACATCTGTAGTCGCTCCTGTTCTGACCAGCTCCAAGGTAACAAGCTCAACACCTTCTTTGTTTCCGATTGCGAATGATCTCAACCCTTACCTCTTCTTCATGTACTTGTTTCAGTGGGCAAAAGGGTCAACATCTGAAGTCGCTCCTGTTCAGACCTGCTCCAAGGTAACAAACTTAACACCTTCTTTGTTTCTGATTGCGAATGATCTCAACCCTTACCTCTTGTTCTTGTACTTGTTTCAGCGGGCCAAAGGGTTAACATTTGAAGTCGCTCCTGTTCAGACCTGCTCCAAGGTAACAAACTTAACACCTTTGTTTCCTTAGTTCGAATCAATTACAAGGTCCTAATCTGACTTGGGATCCACTTTTGCTAGATGGAAGCTACCAAGTCAATGATGCTTCTTCCTGAACAAATTGAAACAGAGGCAACCGAGTATCAAGAATGGGTACCAAATCCTTATATAGTAGTGTTGATGAAGAGCGAGTTGACGCTCCCAATCAGGATGGGGTACAACTTCGACAACAGTTTGTTGCTCACCAGAAAGAGTTATGTACCTTGAAGAAGAAGACCGAAGAATTAGAATCAACTCTGAAAATGCAGTCTACTGAGATTAAGAGGTTGCAGAAGCTAACCGAAGACAGTGAGGACCTCCTTCATCTACTTCTTAGCACTAAAAGATGAAGAGGTTAAGATCATTAGATCAAATCTCCACTTTCTCTTGTGATTATGACCTGGATTTAGCTTTGTTAATCAATGTTCCTTGTGATAGTTTGTGATATGTGATGAACAATATGGTCGTGCTTGATAGTAAACAACAGTTTGCTTTATTGTATAAAGAAATATGTGTTGATTACTATTTTGCCAACCAGATCGGAATTATTCTAAAAAAGGATTAGAATTGAAATGAAATCCATTAATACTGATGCATGATTAGTTAATTTTATGTTGTCCTTCAGTGGGCTTAGCCCACTTTTAATTGGGCCAAAAGTCAATTTTTTTCAAATTAATGTGACACAGAAGGCCGCAACAATGTGCGCACCTGTTGGACTCGACCCAACCAAAACGGGCCCACCCTAATCAAATTTCATCTAAAAAAGCTACAATTGGGCCAAACAAAATCTTTTATGGGCTATATGAACAACGCCAGCCTACAGGAACAGTTTTGGGCTCAACCCAGCTACAAACGGGCCAAATTCATTTTATGACGCATACGATTTGTCACAATTGGCATGCCACATTAGATGCCACATCAGATTTTGTCCAGCGTGGCAAAGCTGCAGGAACGAAGTTATGACGCATTGTATTGACGATTTTCCACGCGTCATTAAACTCATGACGCCGCAAAATAAGGTCTCGTCATTAATCGCGGTTTGTGACGCTCGATTAATGACGGAGCATTTTTGTAACAACCAGCATCATTAATCGCGGTTTATGACGAGAAACGACCTTTTTTTACGTCACTTGTCGGTGTTTTTCTTGTAGTGCATTACTCCGCCAGTCTCGGGGCACGTTGCCCACCATCCTTGGGGAAGATCAAGAGCCCATCCCGACTTAAAAGATGAAGGTGAACCGTCCAAAGAGATTCAAACCGGGTGACAACATTGAAGGAGCAAAGGGGCAACTGCATCAACATAAAGCCCTAAGTTCTAAGGTACAAGAAGGTGGTCCACCAGACCGTGAACAAGTATAGTAATACAAAACACCGCTGTTATGGCGGTGTTGCGATTCCCAGCAGGCCAGAGTTGGAGGAGCACCTCGCTGAACTCCCATCAAGTTCTGGCGGCGCCAGGAACTCCCTGTGGAGATCAGGGAAGTGGTCGACGCCCCCACCACGACTGCCAACACCCAGGAAGAAGTCCAAGTTCCTAGGGCTACCCCTGAACAAGCTACCGGTGAAGCATCGGTCCTCCGGGAAGAGTCTCATCCTAGAAGCTTACTCAAGGGTAACTTGGCGTCCTGCTACACCGACAACACTCAGGGAAGCAACCCCAGATGCGCCATGACTGTGACAACCCCATCCGAGATAATTCCGTACTATCGCCTAAACCACTCCATTTGGTCATTAAGCGATAATAAAGAATCATCCCGTTGAGTGTTGCCGGGTCAAAGCTCGGTAAATCACTTGAATCACACACAGAGGATCGAAACGTATACATTAAAACTCCCACGAAGGAGAGTCCGGAGTGCATTACACAACTTAAATCCAAATTCACCCTTAGGGGTTTAATTATTACAAACCATGGTTCCTGACATGATAAGTAAAGGTTCAGAGTTTTAAGACAGCGGAAATACTACTAGCGATACGATAAGACATCACAGGAGGCCATCCGTGATGCCCTCACTCGGCGTCATCCACCCATTCCAGCTCCCAACCGGGTGGAATCTCTCCAGGCCAAACAACTTCACCTGAAAACAACAATTATAGCAAGACTGAGTATACTAATACTCAGCAAGAGTTACCCGACAAAAGTTACCTCTAGACATGTAAGGCTTTTTGGCTAGTGGGTTTGTTTTGCCAAAAAGCAACTAGGATCATGGATCCTTACTTTCAATATTTTAGCTCAAATTCTAGTAAGTTTAACATTACTATAATAAGCAACTAATGCAATCAAGAATTGTACAATACAATTAATTCACGCAGAAGAATTCACATAGTTCCATCATTAAGGGATATCATGGCCAGTTGATTAAGCAGTCTCGGATAACGGTGAGAGGCCGACAATCGATTGATTAAAAACCTTGCAAGGTAGACCTAAACACACGGAGCGGTGCCCCAACAGAGCTGACACCGACCAAACGGTTCCCAAAAATCCTCGGCTTGGGATAATAGCTTACAGTCCCGGGTACAAGGCTATCTGGTATGCCCCCACATAGTACATCCAGCCTCACACATGTACCCTCCTCCCGGTTGCGGGCCGGGCAGGAGAATGCTCAAGATTAGTAATAGTAAAATCCCGTACCGTCTCATTAAGGTACTAGGCTTACCGGTCCCATTCCCGACAAGTGCTTAGTACGTTCAAAAGCTTAGCCCACGAAGCCACTGGACCGGAGCCCAAATCCCATGCTCTTACCACATGAGCAATCCATTTATAAAGATCTTATGATTCCAACATAAGAACCTATTCTTGCGAGTGATGAACATCACTCGACTTTTACCGGGTCCTTAGAGCATAGCATCTAACGACCTAGCATACTAGTAAAAGAACATAGGCACCTAGGGATCATGCAGCTAGGGTTTCATATCAACTCCTGAAACGTAAATGCACAAGCATAACAAAGATAGTTGCATAGATTTAAATAAAACATGGGTTAATGATAAACCGGGGCTTGCCTTCGTTGGCAAGGTTGGCCTTTGGCCCTTCTGGACTTTGGTCCAGGTCTTGCTCTACAGCGACGTAGTGCACGTCCCCGTCAGTTCCTCCGTCTCCTCCTTCCGACACGAGCATATAGCTACCGTCGGGAAGATCTACACGAGGATGCACATGCAAGATGTAATTGACGGTTTTGATTTAATTAATTACAAAACAACACTTGACAACCATGGGGTGCATGGGTGACCTCATTCACCTAGATAATAATACATTCAGCATACTCTTCCAATAAAGGAACAATATACGGTGCTTTATTATCTATTCTTTTTAATAGTGATTGTGCACATATTTATATAAATAAATTAATTTAATTTCACAAAACAGCAAGGGGGTGGTTTTAAACTTGTTAGCATGTTTCACCTCACATACATATGATCGTTAGGTGTGTAGTGATGGTTTTCCAATTAATCTTATTATTAAGTTTAAAATGGCTTCTCCATTTTTATTCAACAAAACAATTCATAAAACACCAAGGGTGGTGTTCGCTGAGCTCACTACCTCTAATTTAAGCCACTGACCATGCATGCATACTTGATTAAGCTATAAAAATAAATATACCAAATAATACATTCCTAGCCACCACAAACAAGATAAAAGCATATAAAAATAAATAGAGCACTTTTGGATCCAAACTTTCTCTCACTGCTTCTCTGGTCCAAAACAAGGCTATACAACCAACATATACATCTAGGGCTATTATATATCTTGAGCTATGCAATTACTTTTAAAACTAAGCATAAATCAGGAATAAATATTTATAGCCGATATAAAATCATGGTAAATTCACCAGAGGTGCATTTCAGCATAAAACGTCAATAGCCAGAAGTTGGGCACAAAAATAAATTTATTTTAATCTATAAAATTCATTTAGATAGATTCATCATAAACACAAGATAAATCATATTAAAAGATTTACTCATCAACTTTCTGCAAATTTCTGTGTGTGGGCTAAACATGACATTACTCACAACATATCCAAAAATTAGCTCATGATCACAAGTAGATTTTGCACTACAACAGATCTAGTGTAAACTGATTTCATTTTTTCATGCAAAAATTATCACTCAAAAGTATGGTCATGCTTTACAAACATTGTAGAGGTATTCACAAGGAAACCAGCAAAGTTGGTTTTGCATTTTTCTAATTTTTCCTTGAATTTCTGCGAATTTTCCAAGATTCAGGCAAAATACAATTAAAAGGAAGAATCTATTCACGAAGAAGTCCCTGGAAACTTTTAAATCTTCACAAACCTACCCCTGCCTCTATCAACCAGGCCCCTGCACATGAAAACCTTCACAACGGTGCCCTCCGGCGGAAGAGGCGAGCTCGCCGCCGGCGATGTGGGACCGGAGTTGGCAAACAAATGGGACGGGGCTTCAATTGGGAACACCACGGACCTATTGGTGGAGGTGGCTCGGCCGGAGACGTCGCTGGTGAGCGGCGGCGGCGAGTCCGTGGTAGCACGTCCGCCTCGGCCTGCAATCCGGCAAGGTGAGGGGCGGCGCCGGTCAACAAGTGAGTGATGGGGCTCAAGGAGGTCCTAGGGAAGAGACTAGGAGACTTGGACGGCACCGAAATCGAGCGGAGCAGGGAGCTCGTCGGCGGCGGCAATGGTGGCCGCGGTGGAACTCGGTGCTCTCGCACAAGGAGGGGAGACGACGGCTCTTATAGCCTGCTCGGGGTGGTAATGGGCAAAGGCGGTGTCAAGTTTGGACTGGAGCAACGCAGAGTGTTTTCTCGCCTTGTCCAACTCCTTCTCGAGCTCTTCAGCGCGGAGAACGGTGTCGTCGTACCCCTTTAGAAGCTCGGACTTCTTTTGGGATCTCTCGACTACACCCTGCACCAACAAGAGCACAGCTACATCAGCACTTAGGCTATTACCCTCAATTATAAAGCAACAATGGGTACTCGAGCTTACCTTCATCCATTGCTCTGAACGTCGCATGGACTCCAAGTTCAGCGCGACGACTGATGGATCTACAACTCATCGTCAAGCAACTCGAGGCCTTGGCGGCTCGAGTTGCCCGAAGACACCATCGCCACGGACCTTATGGGTATTGGGTCCTCGATCTCTTTCTCTCGGAGGACAACATCAGTCACTGAGCCGGGTCAGGCTCTACTCGCGCCCTGACACGTAGCTCCTTACTTCGTTCAAAAATACTCATTTAGCTCTCGAAAACCTACGTAAGCAAAAAAAATGCTCCAAAAATCTATGCACATGTGAAAATGGGGTTATTTTGCATGCCAAGTGGCGGGTTAGAATTAGATTAGTCGCACTTTAAGGGTGTCGCTAACGAGCGCCAACACTGCCGCCTTTAATGAAGGTTCGCTCCCTTGGAACCCATACGAGGAGGGAGGCTGGAGCGCGAGCTAAAGGAGAGGAGAAGAGAGGGAAGGAGGGGGATGATTTGGGCGGTGGCGTGACTGGCACAGTGGAGAAGGGGAGACAGAGGAGCAGACGAGGGAAGAGATCACCCTCGCCACCACTTCCTCTGAGCTCATGCTTCTCCTTTGCATCGCCGGAGAGGGTGGATCTAGCTAGGAGGGAGCTTCGGGGTGCCTGCTCGTCCCCCGCGCGGGAAACTCTGCCAACTCCGTGGAGGGAAGGATGTGTAGTGCGATGAGAGATGAGCTCTGGGAGTGGGACAGTTGGCGCCGGGTAGGGAGTAGTGGTCGGGACACCAGCGGAGAAGGTGACGGAGGAGGGAAGTCGGGGGGGGGGAGGTCATCGACGCGAGGGGAAGAAGTGGGCACCGGCGGAGAGAGCAAGGAGGGACAGAATGCAAGGGGGACCGATGGGGTAGGTGGGGAAGGGGTTAAATAATTCTAACATGTGGTGTCGTGCGTTGTTGGTTGGTATATATACTATAAAGATAAAAAAACAATTGAAAATATTTCTCACGCAAATCAGGTCCACCTCACCCCTCACACCGGACCCTCCTGTCATCTAATTGAGAAGTGGATAGGGTGGGAGACCCATAAAAATCGCAATTTAGGAGATGATACTACCCAAAAAGTGATTTTTTTCTCACCCACGCCCCACGTACCCGCCCGCGGGTACTTGTGTCGGGCGCACCTGTGCCGCGCAATGTGATGACGCCTCGGGCCGCAAGTTATAGGAGCCAGTGTGGTAGGTCGACGACTCTGAGGATCCCGTGCGGTGTTCGAACCCACCGACCTCAGGCCCCGCTACACCACCCATGGTGCTCATACCGAGGGGAAGAGGAACATGCAGATTAGATGATACAGAAGCACACACACACAAGGAAAACTTCAGAAGAAGACAAATTTGTGTTCTGTTGTCTCTGTGTTTTTACTGTGCATTTTACTTTTGATTTCGTTTTTCAAATGACTCATGCAAATTATTTAATATGTTGAGCATTCTCTCTTGAAAGCACAAATATAGCTAGAAAGATGAAATTATGTACTTAGATCATCAAATTTTATATGTCAATAAATGAATTAAAATTTTACAGACAACCAAATAAACGACCCATCGTACAATTTGTATGTTAGTTGTCTATGTGCACTAGCGTTGTACATGGTCCAGTTTTACCGGTTCCCGGTTAAAAACCAACCCAGACCGTGAGGGAGCCTCATTGGCGGTTTAGAAACCCGTGGTTTCCATGGTTACCGGTTTCAATCCATCGATGATTACAACTACGTGAGTCCTCTGTCAGGGCGGCGGCGGTACATGTTCTTCCTCGCAAAATCTCAATCAACGATGTTGCCGCCTTACCCGCACTCTATGACTATGTCAACTTCCTCGCGCTGGTTTCTTCCCCACCGTCAATGGCGGCTCCACACGGCATCGTCCTCATCTTCGACGCCATGGCCGGCGAGGCGCACCGTCCCAGTAGACACTCCTCAAGGTTAATTATTCGTTGCGACGGCAACACCAGAACTCAGGTCTTCCGATGATCCTATCCACATCTTCGCAGTTCTTTTTGACAGCTCCATCGCATGATGTGAAGAACGTCTCTATTGGTGTGGCCTACCATCGTCTTCTTCCTTGAGCCACAACATCGTCTTCTTCCTTGTTGGCGAGTTGCTACCGTCTCAGATCTCCTCCCTCTTCTCTTCACCATCGGACACAGCTAGTCAGCTACACAAGCACGTTGCTGCTAAAGCGCATACGTTTTCTTGCTGGGTCGGTTCTGTTCTTCAGCGATACGGACTAATTTTTCTGTCACCAGACACCACATCAACAACTGCTGTCATTGCCTGCAAGGCTGCAACTATGCCTGCGCTCCAGTTCGCCATGCATATGCATATCTTCCGTCAACGACACCGAGCACGAAGCCGCTGACAGCCGTGATGCCGAGTGTGAGACAATGTCACCCGCAATGCTCAAGCAATTTGTGACTGCCGCTGAAGTCGCGACATATGCAGCGCTGTGCCACTGCCGACCCCACGCACGCACATGCTCGTGCCGCGGCCGCCCTCGAGAAGGATAGATACGACCGGATTAGAGCATAGTGTTTCTAAATTTTACTCTCTAAATCATCATTTAGAGAGTCATTTGCATAAAATCTCTTTTCACTTTCCAACAACTTTTCTATTTCTTATGCGCACTCTAGAGAGTCATTCTCGTATTCTATATTTGACTAGCGAAAAATCCGGAATAGAAGATAGCTATATTTGGATGACCATTTAGATAAACTGTTGGAAGATATTTTTTCACCAAAATCTCTATTTCAACCATTTAGAAAGAATATAGAGAGTCTCTTGGAGATGCTCTTCGATGGTTTGGAACGGGCCTCAACCCAACCCGTACATACCCCATCAGGTATGGTTTGTTTTGGTCTGGTTCCATGGTTTAGTCGGGTTCAAACCAGACCATGTACAGGGTTGTGCACCAAATACAGAACAATTGTCTATTTATTTACTCCCTTAATCATAAATTATAGAATTGTCCTAAATCATACAGATTATGATTTTTTTTCGACTCGTGAGAAGTCAGAAGTAGAATTTATGGATCACCATAATGATGACAATCTTTAAGAATTTGCATGTGAAGATAGAAATGTGGCTCTTTTTCCCTTCGATGATGATTGCATATGAAGATAGACATGTGGCTCCTTTTTCCCTTTGAGGATGGCTAACCAAAATATGTAGTCCTATGATGGCTATAAAGATATGAAGATCCGATGTTTGTTGATTTGCCATTTGGACGTTGTGCACAATCTTTTTAAAGTCGCATGTGCACAATCTTTTATACAAATCTCTATATTACGAAACCAGGGACCAAGCTCGGGCCGGAGAAGCAGGCCACGTCGCCTGCAAAACATTGACCGTCGGATCTTGATCGGAGGGCTCAAAACGCGTGAAAAATCGCTCGGGCCGGAGAAGCAGGCCACGTCGCCTGCAAAACATCGACCGTCGGATCTTGATCGGAGGGCTCAAAACGCGTGAAAAATCGTTTTCGTGGTCACTGTTCATCTACTGTACATGCATTTTGCTACACGCACACGAGAAACGTACCCAGAAGATCAAAGTAAGCCCTTCTTCTTTGTAGAAAATTTCCAGAAAATTCGTAAATAAACTAGAACCAAACTAGAACGTACCTAAATATTTTCTGCCTCTTCTTCATCATTAAAAAAAACCAATAGAATTTCTAAATTCCTCTTGTTCGCATTTCGCTGATAAATTTAGCAACTCTACCATTTGAAGCTCATATAATAATCACTACAACAATAAAACTCACCTCACTACCGATTACTCCACTTTTTTTTCTCTTATTGATATAGAATCAACAAACATAGTAATAACCACCTCAGATAACCACAAACAATCAACAGCCAAATCCTCAAATTACACACCATTCCTTCATAAAAAAAACAACAACAAACAGGTTGTTACAACATAAACGGATCACCAAACTAACTCAAAATGGTACGCACTCCACACAGATACATGATACACAAACAGAAAAGTTACAACATATTTTCCCATATACATCGGGGTCGCACCTACTATCATCGCTACAATACACAGTACTCAAATCTCCAAATTATACACCATTGCCTCCAAACAAAAAAAATCAACCAACAGTTCGTCGCAGCAAAAACGCATAATCAAATTGTCTCAAAATGGTAAACACCCTCCCTGATAAAAAATTAATCAACAATTGATCCAAGCTTGTACACAACTGGTCTCACTCTACGAGACCGTGCGGCAACGTCGCGCGTTATTTCTAGTTATACAATTGATCCACACATCTGTGCCACTTATACATAGTATGATATATGGATGAAATAATTTAGTTACAATTTTATTTTTTATAATAATTATCGTGTTAATGAAAGAATAAAATTAAGTTTGTGATCCAAAAGTTTATAGAATTTTTTTTAACACATGTGTGCCGCATGTAATTAGAGATTTAAAGGAAAATGAGTGCGGAAACCATTGATGGTAGAAGGAAGAATTTCGATCCTCATAAAAAAATAATATAAATAAAGAAATAGAAGATGACTGTGCGACGTGTCCACAACCACTTGTATTCACGGCTCGCGGCCGCTGCGCCGTTCTCCCCCTCCCCCATGGCAATGGCAGTGGCAGCGGCCAACCATTGTGTCCTCCCTCTGCTGTCTCGCTGTCCTCCTCTCCTTCTAGTTCCTCTCTCCCTCTCCGCGGCACCCGCTTCCCGCCGCCTCCGCCGCGGGCGCCCCCCCTTTGCCTCATGGCGCCCGCCGCCGCCGTCGTCTCCCGCACCTCCTCTCCCCAGGAAACGCGTCTCCGGCACCAACTATGAGGCCGCGGAGGTGGACGGAGCGGTTGTAGATGAAGATGCTGAGGCGGGAGAGCAGCTGGATTACGGGGACGGGGAGTACCTATCGAGCGTGGGCACCAACTTCAGCCTTCCCCGCCTCCTCGCGGCGCCGGGCGGCGACCCGGTGTTCTTTCTCCTGGCCGCTGTCGCCGTCACGGTGGGATGCCGCGCCAATCTCCGGAACAAAGCTGTGGTTCTTGATTTGGTTTCTCGGGGATCTGGTTGTTGCCGAGCAATCTTGAGCTGATGGAGTGCGTTGGTTTGTGCGGTGCAGACGTGCGTGGCGTTCACGGGAATGGTGGTCGTGGCGATTCCGACGACGCTGGTAAGTCTTGCTCGGCCTATGCTAGCAAGCCAGAAGTTTAGCACTGTGTAGTTGTGTTGTGTTGCTTGTTAGTCTTAATAGTTAGTGATGTTTATCGAGGGACAGCTTTGTCACCATGGCCGCATCATTCATTATACCGATTTCGGTTCATGGGAAATGGACTGGTCCGGGTATGTTGGACTTGTGATATTTTTGTTTAATCACTGGCTGCAATATTTATCGATATTGGTGTGCCAATTTAGCATAGAGACTTAAGTTTTTTTTCTTGAACGTAGTTAAGTTTTAGAAAAAAATCTTAGATTTGAGCCAAACTTGATGGGAATTGATTTCTGGAATTAAATTCTAGAAATGTTGCAGGACTAAATAAAGTACTCATGAATTTAAGATTTTGTCAACCTTATCAGTTCAGTTGAAATTATGAGGAACTAAGTCCATTATGCTGAATTAAGGTGTTACTACGATCTCATGACATATCTGCTCTGCTCATTGTCACTTGGTCATAGTATCGAGCACTAGGCTGAATAATAAGTCAAATCTGAAAAATTCAACAAGCCTAGTGCTAAAACTAGACATTGCACAGCGTGAATATCATGGCTTGCGACCTCCATGATAGCTGTCTCCCTTTCATCATGGCACTACTCTTGCCGCTCTGCATTTCTTCATTTCTTTCCATTGCAGCAAGGATCACAACCGCAAATGGTATTTACCCTAAAGATGATACCAATTGGGGGCGACATGATTTAGTTGTTCATGATAAAGCATTCACACCTGATTGAATCTTAAAGAACAAAAAAAAAAACAGATAATAAAAGGTAGAAAACACAATTCGTGGATTTTTGTCACACAAACCACCACCGCCACCACCCAAGAAAGGGATTCGAGAAAGAAGTTAATGTTATTTCTCATGATGCCTGTTGGTGTTGGAAAGTTGTTTCCCATTTGATTTCATGGCTAGCTAGCTGCCTATGCAAACAGTAGCTAAAAAGTTGAGGGGTTCATTGCTGAAGTTCAAAATAAGAGGTAGCGGTATGAAAGGTTGAGAAAAGGCGGGGAAGTGCAACAGTCATGCCATTGGTTTTGTCCTGTTGTAATTTGTAATTGGTGCTGTGAAGTTTCACACTGATATCCCACAGTCCCATAGTATAAATTCATCTAATGGAACTTTGAGATTCAATTTATTCATCAGGCTATTAGGAGAGCTGCGAATTCATTTTCTATGCTGGCTGATGCAGCTCTAGAGGAGTTACCAAGTACCATGGCCGCTGTAAGGCTCTCTGGCATGGAAATCAGTGATCTCACCCTTGAGCTTAGTGACTTGAGGTAAGAGCATAAAATAGGAATTAGTTATCGCATACTTAGCTGAATGTCTGGGTTCAGTATAGTATCCCTTGCGAAGATGGGCAGATCCTTTCATTTCATTTAGCAGTTCATCCATTTTATTGTTAGAAACAGGAGGTGTCAAAGGAGTGAAGGACCCAACATACTCTGCAACAGTTATTCTAAATAGCTGCTGTTTTATATTCTGGACACTGAAAAATGGTTAGGAGCCTGAATTTCCAGTTCAGTCCTTGAACAGCAAATCCTTGGTGTCTGCATAGACTACTTATGACATTGATGTGCGTTTAGTCCATAAAATCATTGAATCCAAGTGTAACTGCAGAAATGATGTTAGATGCTTTATAAATGAATCATAAACTATGGGCATTCATATACTACAACAACATAGCCTTTTGTCCCAAGCAAGTTGGGTAGGCATTCATATATGATACAAAAACCTTTGTTGATCAGAATGGGGAAACAGAGCAATAAGCTGATAGTGAGATGTTGTTTAACCTCCTCATTCACCCAGTTGTAGTCCTATGATGAGTTGGGCAGTGGGCACTATCTTCTTATTTGGTGAACAACAGAGCTGCTAGCCATTTTCTTATAAAGGCATATACTATCATATAACTAGTTCATGGAACATCCATTTGCAGTCACGAGATAGCAGAGGGTATCAACAAGTCAGCCAAGGTTGCTCAGGCTGGCATTGGACAAATGCAGAACATAGCTCGACAGCAGGCCAAATGTAATTTTTTTCCCGTTAACAAATACTTATCTTTACCTCATTTATTCCATTTATTGATATCATAATGTATATGTGCAGCAATGGTAGAAGAGCGAGCAAACTTGCGGACTATCCCCACTGTAGGGCACGACAAGGAGTCCCATAAATCATCTAACCGGCATCGACAATGACATAACAAACCATATCCCTGATTGTAGCGGGTGTATGGTTTGTTTTCTCTCTGTAGCCTTCTGTAAAAATATTTACCTGAAATTTTGGAATGGATTTGGATTGCCCAAAGTCTAATTGTATGTTTTCTTCCTTGGATTCTTTAAGTCCAAAATAAATCTGCATTTTGGTTCACAGGTAGGCCAAACTTTAGACTATACGAGATGCAGTCCAAAATAATTCTTTGTTATCTTTAGGTATTTTCTCATCCAAATCTGAAAACATTGAAAAACAAAAGTAAGGAGATGATTCTGCTTGCATTTTTTATGCTCCCTATTCCCTACAGATCTATTCCACTGAATGATTTCGTTTGAAATGGGAACGACACCATGATCTCAACTTGTTCAGTAAGGCTTCATTCGGTTCTTTGGGAACGTAATCAGCCAAGGAATACTTCCTAGAGAGGATTGAGTAGTCCCCCGTCTCACTCAATCCATGTGAAGAATGAGTCCTCTCCGTTCCTCAATCCGTTTGCTCCAAAAATGGTGTTCGGTTGGACATGGATGCATGCTGACCAGAGACTTCCACTTGGACGAGTACAGATGGTATACTTTCCATCAGTGATGACCAAGCAAGCAAGAAACAATGTTCGGCTATTTCTTGACTGGGAATACAATTTCAAAATAGAAAGCATGCTATGCCTTCTATTATCTAATTTGGTTTCTACATCAGAGATTAGAAACGATAGAAAAGATCGAAAACAAAAATAAAACAATAGAGATGGCACATTACAATATGGTCTGATCACACAAGAATAAAACAGAAATAAATATGGTCTGATATTTTAAACTGGCTGTGATCACAATCCTCAGTGAGTACAGGCATCTACAGCTGCATGCTAAGTATATAGTTCGCAACCTCAAGCTAACATCATAGGCAGATCACATCTATGTCACATAGTTTTGGGAGCCATCAGACAATTCAACTGAACTAGGACACTGAATGCATGCCTTGGGTATGTCCCGACCTGCATGATACAGAATGTCAAAATGTTATACTGCAGTCATTGTAATAGAGTGGCTTCAAAAAATGAATTCCAATTAACAAACTGCATTTTTCTCTGAATTTCTACAACATTTTCTTGAAATCAACTGAATGAAAACTATCTTGAACTCAGTTATACGGTAGCTGAGAAACTATAAACTGAAGTCAGCTGATGCTGCCAGGCAAAGAAGCAATGCACTCCTATGTTTTTAGGCAAGCAAGCAATGCACTCCGATTGCATGGTCTCAAAATTTACCAGTAGAAACCAGAAAGTGCTGCTGTTAAAATTACAAGAGTGAAAACTTAGTTGTATCATTTTTTTATTGTAGACAGGTAACGCAAGTAATACTACTGATGGTGATACTTGATAGGAAGAAAAACAGCAGTTTGAGGATATGCTACTTGACACCCTCACACCCTCCTAAGTCGAGTCATACAGGAATATGACAAAAAGACATGGGAGCCCCATATGTACTTACTTGAGTGGTATATGATAGCATTAAAATATATCTACCAAAAGAAAACCTCATCTATTTGTTCGTATCAAAATATTTGCCACTACAATGTGAGAAAACTACACTTAGTACATTGATTCAGAAAAGGAACATTGATTATATTTGACTCTTATCGCAAACTATGTAGGCACATCAAAACCATGTTCATGTTGTGTCTCATGAAAGGACAGTAACAGAAGTAATTCATTCAAGTTTACTCTCGTAAGGAATCGGATGCCCGTAGTTTAAGAGGGGAGGGGGTGAATTAGGCAACTAAAAACCTTAATCTATGGCTTCACTACTTTTGCATAAAGTAAACTAGATCAAGTCCATCTAGATGTGCAATCTAAGGTTGATCTAGTGTGAAACCCTCATCCCAAAATAAGTTTTGCAACCTATAGTCAATCCTAGCATGATACTACTCTAGGAAGTAAAGGCAAGCAAGGATTGCAAGAGAGTAATGCGGAAACGTAAAGAGGGATGAGAGGAAGCAAACTCTTGACACGCGATTTATCCTCTGGTATCGGTAGGCACTAAGCCACCCCTAGTCCACGTTGTTGAAGCACTCACACAAGAGTATTGCTTCCCAGTCACCAAGTCTCTCCCAAGAGCACCACTTGACTCGCCACAAAGGCTCGCCACTTAGGCACTCGCCAAACTCCCTTGGTCACCTTGATGCCGCCTCCACTAAGGAGCTTCTCCACCAAGGAAGGGGGTCTCCACGTCCCCCGCACAAAGTGTCCTCGCCACTCCACACCAAGCCGGAGGGTCGAAGACGATTACCGGTGAGCCACTTAGGCCCCAAGGCTTCCGGCGCACCTTGTACAACTTGATTCACTCTAGAATCACCTCACAAGGTTGGCACACCTTGCACTCACTCAACTCTAAGCTAAGCCTAGCACTAAACACGCACACAAAGCATGTGCAAGTATATGGATGAGCAATTTAGCACTTGGATGGATTGGAGATGATCTTCTAGGTGTCTTGCACTCCTCTGTACTTCCACACAATCCAGCAACCTCAAATGGGTGAGTGGAGGGGGCATAAATAGCCCATGGCATCCAAAGAGCCGTTGGCTAACGGCCACTGAAAAAGGTAGCGTCGGATGAACCGATGCTATCTTTTCAGGGCCATCGGTTCATCCGGTGCCCCTGTCCACGTCACTTAGCCATTGAGGTTCTCTGACATAACTGATCCGACGCTATATACCGACGGTGCGTCGGTTCATCCGGTGCTGAAGGACTTCTCGCAAAAACATCTCTATTGGTTTCTTCGAGACTGTCGGATAGACCGATGCTTCCTTTGACCCAGGGCGTCGGTTCATCTGGTGCTGAAGAGTCTGTCTTGGCGCGTCTCTGTGTTGATTCAAACCAGGCATCGGATAGACCGATGGTGTCCCCACTTAGACCGTCGGATCATCCGATGCTACTGACTTCTGCAGCTTTGTTCTTTCCAATCATCCGACGCAACTACAAAAAGGACCGTCGGTTCATCCGACAGTGTCAATTGCATCTGGCCTTCTGCGTAGTGTACCAAGTGCACCGACGCTTCTTCCTAGGGTACCATCAGTTCATTCGACGGTGTCTTTTTCCTTCCTTTTCTTCGCGTCTTCAACTTGTCATTGCTTCAACTTAACATATTTAACACCTCATTTTTGCTATGAGTAACTTAACATGTGCATGGTATGTTAACTTGTGATATGACATGTTAACTTGGACATGGTATGCTAACTTATGGTAATATCCATGGGACCTAAGGATGCCTACAAGGACATGCTAGATAATATGGTTAGTCCCATTGCTTGTGTTAGCATGAATCACCAAAATCAACTTGAACAAATGGCAAATGGGGTCATGTTCGCTACAACTCTTGCTTCTCAAAGACGCCACAATCCAGGACTATACAGAATATGGTTTTAGGAACCAGATGATGAAAGCTATTGTTTAACCAATGCCTACTCGGTACTACCAGTGGCTCCCAGCTGACCAAAGTAGTAGTATTTAGTAGAGAATGTTTAACAATGACGGAAAAAACAAGTATATGATTTAGTTGTACTTGTACTACGCCGCAAATTAACGGTGCATACATTGGTGCAGTAATGCTTCATGCAATGTAATAAATTAATTGCAAAGGACACAGACTTAGCTGTAATGTTTAATTTGCAGCGTTATTATAGGAAAATGTACTTAAGATGGGACAAACATTTCACAGCCACGATGTTTAAATTTCCTATCAGGCGTAGCAGACAGTCCATACATGCGGGATTGTCCTGCAAGACGTACGAACAAGCTTCTTTGCGGTGTATTTGCAGCAAGAAAAGCTGTTTCTTTGCGGTGTCGTGAATCCAAGCAATTACTACGGGCTTCCAGGGAATGATACCGAGGTAGTTAGGGGGTCGGAGGAGCTAGAGCAAGACGTATCAGCCAATGACACACCGACGAGACCCTTGCAGGTGCAGGTAAACTCCGGGGGCCTGCAAAAAATAGCAAACCATCAGCATTTGCAGTAACGCAACAAAGATACGCAGATCTCACTCCCGAACCGACCGGGGTCAACACGGAGAGCTCCCTCAGATCCCAAAACTATCCCAAGGAAGCAGTTGGTCAGACAGGGTGAAGCCCCAGATCTCCGGGCAAGCAAGAAGAGCAAGAGGGACAGCCAAAAGAAAACGGCGGGCGTCGCTCCGGCTTATTATTCCCCAGCGGCCAGAGCCGTGGCCGTCGGCTCGCAGCGGTTGGTGAGAAGGCGGCGGAGAGGGTGCACGCCGTACTAGATAAGGTCGACGTCGGGATGTGCCGCGCCGCCCACTGTTGCCGCCACATGGCGCCACCGCCTCGACCTCAAGAACCAAGCATAGTAGATCAAGGGGAAGATATTAGGCGCAAATAGTACAATGCACCACCGGTCCTTAAACTTCTTATGATGTGTCATCTCGGTCCACGAATTTTTAAAACATGTCATTGTTATCCCTAATCTCAGTTCAGATCTCTAATCAGCCCGCTAACGAAACTATTACATATTTACAACTGGAACCCTATCTCCATTTATTAATTTATTTTTCATCCTTCCTCCTTCTATATTGCCTCTGTCCCGCGACGTCGCGGCGGCCGGGACAGTCACAACGGCCGGCCAGTGGATAAAAAAAATTACTATCATATTTAGATGTATCAAAAGATGGTGCCATCAGCGCTTAAAAAAATAGATGGTGCCATCACGATAAGACATCATGTCACTAATCAAAATATAATAGGTAACCCACATTGTAATTTAGACCAAAATAACAGGTAAATCACATTGTAATTTAGACCAAAATAACAGCTAACCCATATTGTAATTTAGACCAAAATAACTGTCATCTTAATGCACTAGTTAACAGGTAACCCACATTGTAATGTAGATCAAAATAACAGTGTTGAACACTGATGCATACAAAAAAATCCAGTACTTAAAATAGTGCACTGTATCAAAAAATGACTACGGAATATCAGCAGCCTTTGTTTTCTGTGATGAAGTATGTGGATGCTTTCCCCTTGGCTAATGCAGCCCTGCAATGGTGCTTGTATTAAGTGGAGTTGGCCTTTGAACTGGCTGGTTAGATAGGATGAAGGCCGGATCTGGTAGAGGTCCATGGGGTTGTGACATTAAGCTTTCTTGAGTTTCCTGTGTCAGAAAAATAAAAATATCAGTGAAGCGTTATTGTTTGGAATAGAGTACTCTTTGGAATAAGACAACATTTTTACATGAGTTAGAAATCTAACCTCTCCAAGCATTTGAGAAAGCATTGTGGTGCTACCTTGTGTCATGTCTATAGTTGATGGTGGTTGAGTGCTTGAGATGTTTAGTGGGTCTGGTGACTTATTTACATTCAATTGTTCAGCAGGGACTTCATTAGCAGGTACTTGATCAGCAGATGCTCTCATTGCCTCTTCCTCTCTCTCTCTCTTTGAAGTGTGGCTTATGTTGTGGCAACTAAAGCTTGTGATTCTTCTGCACTAAAACCCATCTTTTTTAGTCTACATCCAGCACTATTATGCCCAGCTCCTTTGCAATGTTTGCAATGTATTGTCAAACCATGCCTAGATAACCTTGGCCCATTGTTGCCTTGTACCTCATGAGCCTGCTTCTTCCTAGCCTTAGGAGGTCTACTTATCCTTTTCTCATAAACTGGTGGCAGGACCTGTGGTTCATCCATTTTCTCCCACTCTAACTTATCTTTGCAAGGCCAAATGTTGTAGGCATATGCATTGTTGTAAGCATCCAGTGAGTAGCAGTTTGGTAGAACAGATTAAGGTATTATCCTCTCATGTCTTAGACAACTAATTGCATGACAGCAAGGAATGGCGGTCAATTTCCACCTCCTGCAGTCACAAGTTTTGGCTGTTAGGTCCACAATGTGCTGATAATCTTTAACAAACACCTGAAACACTCCAACCCCATATGGCAGTGCATAACATACATTAGCAAACTCAGCATTTCTGGCTAACTTCTTTCTGATTTTTGGGCAAATGGACTTGTAATCTCATTTTTCAGTTCCTTTCTCTTGTTGTAATGCCTTGTCATCAATTGACACTTGATCTTCTCAAACATAGACAGAATTGGTAACTCTCTAGCTTCCAAAATATACTTATTGAACACCTCACAATTGTTGTTCAACAAGATGTCACATTTGGCAAAAGTGGAGAAGTAAGCTCTTACCCAGGTGTTGGGTGCCATATTTGACAGCCATGCATGAGCACCAGCATCCAAGGCCTTCATCCTCTCCATATTCCTCTGCCATGCAATTTCTGAGGAAGATCTTGCACATGTCCACAACTGATTCTTCAACACTTCACCCTTGAACTTCTCCTAGAAATTAGAGTACAAGTGCCTTACACAAAACCTGTGTTCATACTCTGGGAAAACTTTCTGCACAACTGGTATTAAGCCCTGACCAAGAATGAATGCACAAATATTATGAGCCACACATTTTTACAACAATTGATACTTACAATAGAACAAAAGCATAGATAAAAAATGACTTACTTTTTGCTTGTCAGTCATTATAGTCCAGGGATAGGTGTTATCAATGTTTAGGTCAGATTTGAGAGTCTCCTAGAACCACTCCCAAGAGAGAAATGATTCAACTTCAACCACAACCACTGCTATAGGGAAAATGCAGTAATTGGGATCCATGCCCACTGCAAGGAGTTGGCTCCCATACTTGGTCTTGAGGAAGCAGCCATCTAAGCAAATTACGGGCCTGCAAGCTGAAACAAAACCCCTTTTGCATGCATCAAAACTCATGTAGCATGTGCTGAACCTACCATCGACCAAGTTTAGAGAAAATGATGACCCAGGGTTGCTCCTCCTCAACTCTTGACCATAATTCCATAGGGAATTGAATTGTAGCTCCTCATCTCCATGAATCTGCCTCATTATCATCCTTCTTGCTCTAGCCACCTTACTTCGAGAAGTAGTTATGTTCCAGTCTTTTTGTATTGTTCAACTAAGGCTGGTGATGCTCATCTATTCATTAGCTCTAAAGGACTCCACATACCTATCAGCAATCCATCTAGCAGTACACTTCCTGACTTTCCACTATTTCTGGCAACTATGACGTCCAAAATAGGTTTTTACTACAAAAGATTTCATTCTGCTATCAAATGAAGCATAAAGGTTCCATGGACATCCTTCAACATAGTGAGCTTTGATTCTAATACCGTCATTTCTTGGCAGCTTTATGTCAACTCTGTTCCGGACAATATACTCATTAATGGCTTCTCTAAGCTTCTCCCTCGAAGGGAATACAAGTCCAACTGAAAATGTAGGATTTGCCGTGTCCTCATCTCTAAATGACTTGAAAGTGTGGCCACCTTCTCCCTCATAATCAGAGTCGGGTAGCTCAAGACCCTCATCATCAGTATCTTCCTCATCTGACAATACATCTTGCCTGCTCACAGCAATAGCCTTCAACCTGCAGCCTTTAGCTTTCTTATCCTTTCTGACATTGCCCTTACCCACATGTGCTTCATTCTCATCAAGATCAACGGATGATTGAACAAGGTCTTCATCCCCATCCTCGATTTCATTGTCACTATCAACAAAACCATTAGATTCTTCACTATTGTTGTTTATAGGACCACTTGATTCACCTTCAGTGGTTCTGAATTGTTGCACTTTCCTGCTAATTGGGAGCTTTTCACCAACCTTCTGTGGGCTCAGTACTTTAGGAAGTTCATCCACTAGATCAGCTACAATGTCACCCCAATTAATCCCATCAGCAATGTCATCATGATTGAAATACACCACAAAGTTCTTGATCTTGCTCACAACAGCAGACATGGCATTGGTGTCTTTGTCTTCTTGGAGGATTCTAAGACCATCTGCAATGGTCTTCCCAGTTAACAACCAGTAGAACTTTAATTTGTCATCCTTTTGGTAGCCTAATTGCTCCACAAAGTCATCAAACCAGAGAAGGGACCAAGTATCTGCCTCTAAATCATCAAAAAAAAAATCTTTTCATCCACATAGCTTCTGAGATTGCCATCACCAACAAAGAATCCCCCATGGTGAACCTCTACAGTGAATTGATCACCACTGTCAGGTACATTGCTAGAAAAATTGAACAGATGAATAATTGACCAAACCAGTGGCAGAGACAAAAAAATCGATTGCTATAACAAACAAACTAAATCAACAGTAAAAATGCATTATTTGTATCTGCACTAATTCACACCGCATAAACACAATTGAAGTTTTACGATGATACCTCAATTTTGAACTATAAATAAAAAGATTAGAATATACATTGCAAAATAAAAATTAGAAATTGATGAATTTGTAAGTTCTATAAATATCAGTTAGAAGTGATATCTTGAAGCTTGCACAATGAGCGGCAATACAACTGTTGCTATCTTGAAGCTTGCACAATGAGCGGCAATACAATTTTTGATCAGTGCAACTATGCAATTTCTCAAAGCTGATCGACTACTTTCTATAGCATGCTTACATATGTGGTGGCTATACATGTACTACTTGTTATAGCGGTTAAATTTGTAGTAGCATTAATACTTTATTTACATACATTTAGTTTCTTATATAATTAGTGTATAATGTCTTTACGTATAGTATATGGTTTACATGATGTCTTCACTTTTTACAACTTTATAAATTGTGTCCTTGTAATTCTTTCTGGTTCGTCTAGCAGTAGCAATTGTTTGCCAAATATGCCTCCAAATAGTATGCGGTAGAATTGAACATAATTTCTACAATGATAAAATAGCACTTCACATTGAAACTGGGGAGCCGGAAGCCAAACAGTATACCTCCAGGTTCATGGGATGAAAATAATGGACCATAATGTTTCACCCACTACAAGAAAAATGCCGACTAGTGACGCAAAAAAGGCCGTTTCTCGTCATAAATCGTGATTAATGACGCTGGTTGTTACGAAAACGCTCCGTCATTAATCGAGCGTCACAAACCGCGATTAATGACGAGACCTTATTTCGAGGCGTCATGAGTTTAATGACGCGTATAAATTCGTAACACTAAGGCGTCACAAGGTACATGCCACATCGGACCGAGATCCATCGTGGCTCCGACGTGGCAGGGGGTTTTGGCGATTTTGGTTCGTCACAAATTGAGTCCCGATCCATGTAAGAGCCTTTGTGCGCCTAATATTGTTGGACCAATTTTAGCTCGTTTCAGGTTTTCGTATTATTTTTTGGCCATTCCTTTGTTGCATGCGTTATTGGGCTATTTTATTTTGGGCCCTAGTCAATCTAACGAACTTGGCCCATATTGGACATTTGATTTTGGGCAATTATCCATAGGGCCTTTCCCGGGCCTAGGCCCATATTGCTTTTTTTAGACCAGCCCATATTGCATTTCGCAGGGCACTGTATACTATTCTGGCTGCTGCTGATCGCCAGCACATAATTAGACAACAAAACAAAACATTTCTCACTTCCATATAATTCACACCACATTCAGGGAATAGTTCAACCAGAACATTTGTGCAACATACATCAAGTTAGCATCGAATCGAATCAACATACAACAAGTCATTAGCAACACAAGTTCACCAAGACCACACTTCAGTTGAGAGGAGGATAAACCTGGCTGAAATTTATCAAGCCTTGGATCAGATTATGCATGTCAGTTGTGCTCTTCTTCAAAGCTTCAAGCGCTTTTGTTTGAGACTTCAATGTTGTCTCCTGTTCTTGAGCCTTCAATCTCAGTTCGCTCATCTCGGCCTCCTGTTCAACAATCTTCTGCTGCAGTTGTGCCCCCCTTGCTTCTCATTGTTAAGTCCAGCTCGTATTTCCTGAACCTGAAGTGCAGTAGTAACCCTAGTCTTTTTCATGTAGGGCGGGCGAATGCCAGCAACCTCCCGAAAAGTCCTAGATTGGACAACTTCCCCCACTGCTTCAGCAACAGTCTTTCTTGGTTGGTCACCTTGAGGTTCAGCGATAATTTGTTCCATGCGAGCCTAAAAAAGGAAATAAAATGAAAGGTTTAAAATAAAATAGTCACACATGTTTCTAGTATTGTTGCAAAGAAAAATGCAAAAGCAGACATGTACTTACAATGGCTGCCTGTACTGGAGCGGTGAAGCCATTCTTGCTGCAGTGGAAGGACTTGAAATAATCAAGTGGACTTAGCCCTTCTCCTTCAGCAGTATACTTCTGCCTCTAAATATGTTTCGAAAACAGGCATAATTATTAAAGTGCTAACATTGTAAAATGGTTCATGAAATGAACTACAGAGCAAAAACATGACTTGTTCATCTGCTTACCACAAGATTAGCTTGTACAATGTAGCTTCGAGATCCCGTGCGCTGATGGTACATGACCTTTCCTCGATTACCGGTGTTTGTACTACACCTCGCCTTTACAATAATAAGAACTCATGTAAGAAATAAGATTAAGAACAATATATAAGTACATGAAAATGTGGTAGTGGCAAGTTGAAGTTCTATCATACCCTGTGCTCAGGGGAAGACCACATGTTAACCAGTGCCTTCCATTGGGCGTCAGTCAGATTGGGCACAGGAGATTTAGTTGGGACTGCATTTGCTGGAACATCATTGAAGTACTTCTGCTTCAGGCGATACCTCGCCTGTCTCTGTATCGACTTCAGCATGTCAGTGCATGCCACCCTTACAGGCTCACAGGTGGTGTCAATGTCGAATTGCCCCTAGCACAAGACAATTATCAGAAAAATGGATGACAAGAATGGATGCAAAGAACTATGGTAGTAGATGAGTGGACATATGGACACTGCTAGTTTGCCCATGTAGTTCTTGAGATGGTCTTCAGTCTTTTCACCATCTTGCTGGTTCTTCTTTGGCTTGTAGTCCTTCTAGCTAGGAAGGATCGGTATGTGCCCACGCACTATGATCCCACCTTCTGATGCAAACTTTGCAGCTTGCATTGGTGCCTCTGGGCATTTGAGCCCTTCTTGAATGTGTATAGGGATCTTGCCATTTAAGCCTCAGCTAATTCGGTCCAGATCTCTACCCAATCTTCTTGAATCCTGCGGCCCCCGTTGTGCTCTGGAAGGGCGTGCATCACCTAACAAGTTTGTTACAGCCATACAAGTTAATAATTATTCGGTTGGTAATTAGGACATTCGAATATGAGATCAAATGACTTGCCTTCTGCAGTCGTCATGTCGATGATGTTCTCATTGTGGGTTGCTGTTTCTTGGCCTTCAGTGGGCAATTCTTGTGTATCAAGAGTTGTCCCACTCCCATCAGCTAAAGCCAATTCCCTTGCCTTGGTCCTAGTCAGTCTAGGAGGCATTCTAGTAAGGTCATCCGGTGCCCAAATTCTCTTGGTCCCTCTTCCTCCACTGACAGGTATGCTATGAGTGACCTGATTACACAAAATTCAACAAAGAAAGAGAAGATCAGAAGCAATCCTACATAACTAGTACATGAAATGAGTTCATGATAAGATTACCTCTTGTTGACATGTGTTTGGGTCAGATTCATGTTAATCAGAAGGGTTGTACTCCGGATCCGAATCTTGTATTGTTGTATTGTTGGTACCTTTTCTGCTTGGTCGATCAACTGCTAAAAGTGCTTTCATTTTCTCGATGCCAAGACTAGAGAAGAAATTGTGATTCTTCAAGACATTAATGTCCCTCTGCCGCTCGTAATCACCGCGCTCGTCTACTTCTGTTAGGAAAGCAGAGAAACTTCTGTAAGGTTGGCCTACCACAGTAAATAAAACTAGATCTAAACACTTCTATAAGAACCAGTAGGATGTTCCTAGCCGAAACAAGATCCTAAAAAAGATGTTCCTAGTCAAAATAAGATCCTGAGAAGAAGTAGTGTAGACATGGGATCTGTCAGATCTAAAAACTTCTATAAGAACTAGTAGGATGTTCCTAGCCGAACAAGATCCTGAAAGGATGTTCCTAGTCAAAACAAGATCCTAAAAAGAACTAGTGTAGACATGAGATCTATCTGATAAAAAAAAACTAGTGCACACATGGGATCTGCCTCATGGGAAAACATGTAAGTACGAATCCACCGGGGAAGCTGAACCGAGGAGGAAAACATTGTACCTTGTTTTGGATATTTCCTTCGTACGACCTTCCCTCCTGGTGCCATTGTGTCGTCGCCGCTGCTACTATAGAGGCAGATGGGAAAGGGGCTGAAGCAATGAGCGGTAGATTTGAGACGATGGAGGAGAGGAGGTGAAGATTTGGGCTGTCGACGAGGAGGGAAGGTGAAATGGGGGCGGAAAGATTTGAGATGGCGAGGAGAGGAGTAGAAGGGAGGGAAGGGATGGGGACGGGGGTAATTTATCCATTTCGGTGGAGGGCCTTGTCAGATTACCAATATACCCTTTCATTATTGTGGTGACTGAACGGGGTGTATTGGGAAGGGGGAAGCAAAAAGGATAATTAATATTTGCTTTGCCCGGGCGTCCGAAATTCCGAATATTTGAATCACGCGCTAGTTTGTTCTGGGGGCTGGTCAACACTATATACTGGCGGTAAAGGATGTTCCTCTTATCAAGATACTGCAACATAGGATATTCCTGTACTAGGAACTACTCATTTCGTTTATGTACTGCTCCCCTTATATTGACCAACACATCCCTTCCTTCGTCGATTTGATTCGCCCAGTACTACATGATCATAAGCACGTCACGTTGCATACTCCTCGATCATACCCACATTGGAGATCAACACATCCCTTCCTTCGTCGATTTGATTCGCCCAGTACTACATGATCATAAGCACGTCACGTTGCATACTCCTCGATCATACCCACATTGGAGATCAACACATCCCTTCCTTCGTCCATTCGATTCGCTTAGTACTACAAGATTATGAGCACGTCACGTTGCATACTCCTCGATGATGCCCACATTGGAGATAAACACATCTCCCTTCCTTCGTCGATTCGATTCACTTAGTACTACAAGATTATGAGCACATCACGTTGCATACTCCTCGATCATGCCCACATTGGAGATCAACAGATCCCTTCCTTCGTCGATTAGATTCGCTTAGTACTACATGATCATGAGCACGTCACGTTGCATACTCCTCGATCATGCCCACATTGGAGATCAACACATGCCTTCCTTCGTCGATTCAATTCGCTTAGTACTACAAGATTATGAGCACATAACATTGCATACTCCTCGATCATGCCCACATTGGAGATCAACACATCCCTTCATTCGTCGATTCGATTCCCTTAGTACTACATGATCATGAGCACGTCACGTTGCATACTCCTTGATCATGCCCACATTGGAGATCAACACATCCCTTCCTTCGTCGATTCGATTCGCTTAGTACTACAAGATTATGAGCACGTCACGTTGCATACTCCTCGATGATGCCCACATTAGAGATAAACACATCTCCCTTCCTTCGTCGATTCGATTCGCTTAGTACTACAAGATTATGAGCACATCACGTTGCATACTCCTCGATCATGCCCACATTGGAGATCAACAGATCCCTTCCTTTGTCGATTAGATTCGCTTAGTACTACATGATCATGAGCACGTCACGTTGCATACTCCTCGATCATGCCCACATTGGAGATCAACACATGCCTTCCTTTGTCGATTTGATTCACTTAGTACTACATGATCATGAGCACGTCACGTTGCATACTCCTTGATCATGCCCACATTGGAGATCAACACATCCCCTCCTTCGCTGATTCGATTCGCTTAGTACTACAAGATTATGAGCACGTAACATTGCATACTCCTCGATCATGCCCACATTGGAGATCAACACATCCCTTCATTCGTCGATTCGATTCGCTTAGTACTACATGATCATGAGCACGTCACGTTGCATACTCCTCGATCATGCCCACATTGGAGATCAACACATCCCCTCCTTTGTCGATTCGATTCGCTTAGTACTACAAGATTATGAGCACCGTCACGTTACATACTCCTCGATCATGCCCATATTGGAGATCAACGCATCCCTTCCTTTGTCGATTTGATTCGCTTAGTACTACAAGATTATGAGCATGTCACGTTGCATACTCCTCGATCATGCCCACATTGGAGATCAACATATCCCTTCCTTCGTCGATTCGATTCGCTTAGTACTACAAGATTACGAGCACATAAAGTTGCATACTCCTCGATCATGTCCACATTGGAGATAAACACATCCCTTCCTTTGTCGATTCGATTCTTAGTACTACAAGATTATGAGCACGTCACGTTGCATACTCCTCGATCATACCCACATTGGAGATCGACACATCCCTTCCTTCGTCTATTCGATTCGCTTAGTACTACAAGATCATGAGCACGTCACGTTGCATACTCCTCGATCATGCCCACATTGGAGATCAACACATCCCTTCCTTCGTCGATTTGATTCACGTAGTACTACATGATCATGAGCACGTCACATTGCATACTCCCCGATCATGCCCACATTGGAGATCAACAGATCCCTTCCTTCGTCAATTCGATTTGCTTAGTACTACATGATCATGAACACATCATGTTGCATACTCCTTGATCATACCCACATTGGAGATCAACACATCCCCTCTTTCGTCGATTCGATTAGCTTAGTACTACAAGATTATGAGCACGTAACATTGCGTACTCCTCGATCATGCCCACATTGGAGATCAACACATCCCTTCCTTCGTCGATTCGATTCACTTAGTACTACATGATCATGAGCACGTCACGTTGCATACTCCTCGATCATGCCCACATTGGAGATCAACACATCCCCTCCTTCGTTGAGTCGATTTGCTTAGTACTACAAGATTATGAGCACCATCATGTTGCATACTCCTCGATCATGCCCACATTGGAGATCAACGCATCCCTTCCTTCGTCGATTTGATTCGCTTAGTACTACAAGATTATGAGCATGTCACATTGCATACTCCTCGATCATGCCCACATTGGAGATCAACACATCCCTTCCTTCGTCGATTTGATTCGCTTAGTACTACAAGATTATGAGCACAGAAAGTTGCATACTCCTCGATCATGCCCACATTCGAGATCAACACATCCCTTCCTTCGTTGATTCGACTCTTAGTACTACAAGATTATGAGCACGTTACATTGCATACTCCTCGATCATACCCACATTGGAGATCGACACATCCCTTCCTTCGTCTATTCGATTCGCTTAGTACTACAAGATTATGAGCACGTCACGTTGCATACTCCTCGATCATGCCCACATTGGAGATCAACACATCCCTTCCTCTCATCAAACATCGGTATTGTGACATGATTCAAGGATTACATCGAAAATTACAAACAAAAGCATGCGTAGGGAGTGTTGGGTTCGTTTTATGCATAGCACGACTCATGCATTGCGTGATGTCGAGGCCGTAGAACTCTCCGTTTTGGTTGTAGGAATCCGGCATTGATCCAAGCCATAATCCAATCAGAGCATTCAATCGTATGGAAGTCGGAGTCTTCAACGTCACGACACAATTACGATGTTCTATCCTGGAAATGAAGTGCTAGTACCTGTATCTCATTCTGCAACCCGGTACAAGAGTATTGGGAGTCTTCTGACTCCGGTACAATTTCATCTTGGTCAGCAATTGTGCAGACCTGAGCACAAAGCCCAGGCAAAATGATTATTTATGGTTGGTTCGCACACGTGAAGAAAAATGTATTGTTCAACTCGAATACAATAATCAAATGGAATCAATGACAATAAAAGGAATGTTTAACATTTTACCTCTTTTTCGTCGGTGTTCGAAGGAGCCGATATAACAGGATTGTGAAGAGGGTCATCAGGAGCTAGAGTAGAGGAGGAGCAGGAGAGCCTTCTTCGGTAGCAGGAGCAGGAGCTGGAGCAGGAGAGCCTTCTGAGGTAGCAGGAGCAGGAGCAGGAGAGCCTTCTGAGGAAGCAGGAGCAGGAGCTGGAGCAGGAGAGCCTTCTGAGGTAGCAGGAGCAGGGCAGGAGCAGGAGAGCCTTCTGACGTAGCAGGAGCTGGAGCAGGATCAGCTGCACCAGAGCCTTCCGAGGTAGCTGGAGCAGGATCTTCCGGATCATTTGCTGTTGCCGCCAGAGGATCTTCCTTATTCGTTTCCTCTGCTGCAATATCAGATAGAACCTTGAGTATTGTTGCATCTGCTTCCTTTTCTTCTTTGGAATCCTTTTCTATCATCCATTGTGAACCAATTGATGAACTGTGAGGCATCTCATAGACTTCAGATGATTTACCCAAGTTAGCAGGAGGCATGAGTTGCAAGGGGGTGTGACCAATAGGTACGAGTAAAGCGGGCGGTGGCGGTAAGCCGTTAACTTGGTGAAGGTGACTGAGTGAAGCATTCACAAAATTCTCCATAGTGCGCTGCTGCTGTGTTACCATTTGTACTATCTGCTCCGAGTGTGCGCGGTTTAACTCCTCCTGCTGTGCCATCATCTTCTCCATCATTGACTAGAACTTGGTCTGCTTGCGCTGATTTTCAAGGATCAATTTCAGAAAGAAGGAAGATTCCATTGGCTCACTGGTTGTTGCTGGAGTGACTGGAACTATTTTTCTTTTTGTAGTGGGTAGCGACGCACCATCATGTAGTCGGAGATGTCTCACTAGAGACGCCTCATTGTCTTCACTGTCTGAGGAACAAATGTCATCAGGAGATGGCTCAATTGTAGCCCTTAGGCCACGACGTCTGTCTCCTGGTCTCGCAGGCCTGTATTCCTTGAAATGTGTCTCGGACATCATGTACTCGGGATGCCATTCTTTGGGTCCGGTTCGCACCCTTTCCCCGTCTTCATCTACTCAGGTAACACGACTCAGGATGAAGGAGATCCAGTGAGCATACGGCATATGTCAGGCCACGGTCAACCCATTAAAGATAACATCTTCAATCTCGGCTAAAATGAAGTCCACGATATCGAAGGGCCGACCAGTCATGACGTGAAGGAGAAGCCACTGCCGAAGACTAGTGATCGACTCTGCATTGCCAATCCGTGGTAACAATGTCTTCCGTAGTGCCTGGTGAACCACATTTGCGTCAGGGGTAAGCATGTCAGGCGTGCGATATGCTCGCCTACCTGTGAACGACTCAACAAAAAGTCTGGCCATCTCCTCGTCGGACGGGAACGACCCACCGAGCAAACTACGCCGAGGTGGTTCACGATCCCCGTAGACAATATTATGTAGGGATGACTTATGGTCGTACTTTCCTATTTCACAATCCCTCAATCCAAGAGTGTCAGCAATATGGTGTCGAAAAAGAGTATACTGGCGTCCCTGAAACATGAACATGATGTACTCCCTAGTATCGGCAATGTACACAGTAGCATAAAAAACTCTCACCCAATCCTCAACATACTGATGATGCAATGAGACCAAATCAGCCAATCCGGGATGATCATCGAAGTATACCTTAACATCCCCTCACGCGGCCAATTTCATATGATCCCAATTTATAACCCTGTGCTGGTACAGTTTCATGGGCAGGTATTTGTACTTGTAATAGAAAGTTTGCTGAACGACATTCCTAAATCTTGGTTCGACCCGTTTGTCCTTGGTTTTGTCCCACCACTGATTCTCAGGCACCCATCTAAGACCTTTAATCATTTGGTAGGTGTGGTTGCGTAGGTCCATCATCTTAAGCGGCTCTTCCGGTGGAGGGTGAAGTTGTACCTGTTTCTCCTTCCTGGGATCTGACACAGGAAACTCTGAAGGGCGGGGCGGGCGAAGGCCCGCGGTTGACCCACCCCGTGTGCGGCAGGAAGGCGCCGAGCTTGACCCACCCCGTGTGCGGCAGGAAGGCACCGAGGTTGACCCACCCTGTGTGCGACGTGTAGGGGCAGAGGAAGAATCCCGTGCCGCAGGCTTGCACCTTAGCCTCGTCTGAGGACCAGACATGCCTGCAGAAGTCGGCTGCAACTTTCGTTGTCGCTTCACCGGAGGAGGATCAAGCACCTTTCCATCTCTCTTGCCACCATCTCGGCCCATCTGCAATAAATTTCTCGAATTAGTGCCATTCCAAGAATTCGGCGGCGGATTGCGGTATCCGCTGGAGCCTGGAGGCGGATGCATACCTCTGATTTTGGCCACGGACTGAGGTATCCGCTGGAGGCTGCTGCAGGCGGCGGCGGCGGCAGCAGCGGAACCCTATGAAGGGGTTGCGCCGCAAGTGAGGAGGCAGTAAATGGGGGGTGGCGGGTCAGCACAAGTTACACGCCGTTGGATAAAGCCATAAAGGTGTGTGTAGTGCGCTGTTGGCACCCTGTGACCAGGAAATGGGAAGCGCCTTTCGTACCTGTAGTTTACAAGGAAGTTCCTCTGTTTCGATGTATACCAGACCGGATCATCCTCCGGACGTATGTAGATGAGTATGAAAGTCATCACAGGATGGTCCTGTCGTACATAATACAAAGAACCAGACAATCCATTCGCATACTTAGTCGACCATGCCCACATTGGAGATCAACAAATCCCTTCCTTCGTCGATTCTATTCGCCTAGTACTACATGATCATGAGCACGTCACGTTGCATACTCCTGGATCATGCCCACATTGGAGATCAACACATCTCTTCCTTCGTCAATTCAATTCGCCTAGTACTACATGATCATGAGCACGTCACATCGCATACTCCTCGATCATGCCCACATTGGAGATCAACACATCCCTTCCTTCGTGGATTTGATTCACCTAGTACTACATGATCATGAGCACGTCACGTTGCATACTCCTCGATCATGCCCACATTGGAGATCAACACATCGCTTCCTTCGTCGATTCAATTCGCCTAGTACTACATGATCATGAGCACGTCACGTTGCATATTACTCGATCATGGCCACATTGGAGAGGATAAGAAATGGATATTTTCTAACCAACAATGCACGTAGCCCATACGGGATGTTCTTTTGTTTTATAATACAATGTACCGGATAATCGGTCATCCCCATGCGCGATCGTATATTTTGTATAAGTCGCAATAGGAAGTTCTGATGCTACATAATACAGTGAACCGGATAGTAGGCACCTATGGCAGGTTTAATATTCAGGAAAGTGCACTTCAACTACATATAAATTACATATAAATTATAAGGTCCACATGATTTCTGTTCGGATCGACTTAAACATTTACTGATTTGATATCCTAGTCGTCGTCACTTTCATTGACAGCATTTTCATCTTCATTGACGTATTGCCACAGAGTGTCGTCGTCCTCATCTTCAGAATTGAATCCATCCACATCAGACAGCTCCTGCTGGCAAATTGCGTCAACTTCAGTGGCTGCAACCATAGTCTCCTCGCCAGTAATAAGCACCGGAACCTCCGAACCATCACCGAGACCATCATCAAGTATAACATCATGCAAGGTTTGGTCAATTTCATCATCTTGATATGAAAGTACCATGCCAGTGGGAGCTATGCCCTCCTCATTTTCATTATAGCTCCACAAATGCCTGTGCTCAAATTTTTGCACCACTCTCCATGGGTGTTGTAGCAGGGTGTCTGGCAAGTAAAAGACCTTCGTTGCTTGTTCAGCAAGAATGTAGGGATCATCTTGATACCAGTAATCTCCAGTATTGACGCTTGTGAAGTAACCATCATTTCTAATCTTCGGTTCCTTCTTGGTCCCTTCCAGATCATACCAGTCAACCTGGAATAAAACAATAGTTCGATCTCTGTCAGGCCCCGAGTTGTACCGTAGCTCAATAATGTCTCTTAGTGAACCATAAAACTCAATTTCTTTAATGTCTTTATGTGATCCTGTAGTCATGATTCCACTGTTCTGTGTCTTCCTATTTGCCTCTCAGGCCTTGGTGTGGTACCAGACACCGCCTACAATACATGTTGTATAAGTTTTTGCTCGTCGGTCTGGTTCAGCTGATAATGCATATAGGTTGTCGTCGCTCACTAGATTATTTGTAATCTGTACAGAAGAGCCATAGTTTTTTTAATATAGTCTTGTGTAAAGGTCCTCACCAGGTAATATAAGCTAGCTACCAAACAAAAAAATGAATACTAACATGCGATCTAAACCAGTGCCGAAATTCTGTAACAATTCGACGATCAATATCCTCGTCCGACGCACCTTTCACTTTTAATTCATTCTTGAACACTCTGCAAAGCAGTACCATCTCAAAGTTAGAACGAAATAATTGTAGTTCTATCATTGCAATGGTGATTTACTTACTCGATATATGGCTTCACCTCTTCACAATTGTTTAGCACATACCAAACCACCTTGTTGTACTTTGACCCAAGCCAACAAGTGGTCCCTGCTCTAAGTACTTGAACATTGTGATCGAAATAGTGTTCCATCTACAGACAAATAAACATTCTCTCTGTTCCTTCCCACCTGATTGAATCATGTGGCCACATCATCAGCCGCGAAGTACCTAGAGCAAAATGTCAAGGCCTCATTAGCAACATATTCTTCTGCAATGGATCCTTCAGGCCTAGCTTGGTTTCTCACTGAACGCTTCAATGTGCATAGCCTTCTTTCGACAGGATACATCCATCCATATTGTACTAGACCTCTCAGGATTGCTTCCTCAGGCAAATGGACAGCCAAGTGGACCATAACATCAAAGAAGGCAGGAGGGAAAATTTTCTCAAGCTTGCACAAAATTATTGGGATATCTGTTTTTAGTTTTTGCAAGACATCCAACTTCAGAGTTTTGCAATATAGTTGCCGAAAGAAGTTTCCTAATTCTACAATAGCTGTGCATATCTCTTTGTCCACTAAACCGCGAAGACAAGCCGGCAAAACCCTTTGGAGTAGGATATGACAATCATGAGTTTTCAGTCTTTGTAGTTTGCATCCATCTGCGGCAATACACTTAGCTAAGTTTGAAGCATATCCATCTGGGATCTTCACCGAACTTATAACATCATAAAACAACTTCTGTTTCGTTTTTGAAAGTATATATGGAGCTTCTGTTTCCAGCAAAACATCAACAGAATGGACCAGCAAAACATCAGCAAAATTAATTCAGAATGGTGAGTATGCTCGACTCAATTTGAAATAGATTAAACCAAATCGGCATAATAAGATGGAATCTCATAGCACTCATCACCACAAAGTTCACACCACCAGCAAGTAGCAAACACAAAAATACAAACAAATTCATCACCACAAAGTACACACCACCTATGAACCGTCTAGCTACCAGTAACACCAGACATGTTTTATCGATTGTCTGCAGCTCAATCAGAGTTCGATTGCTCTTTCTTTCAACAGGGCATTCTCCGCTAACAATTACTAAATCTCTTTCAGCTGGTCATTCTCCTGCCGTAACAATTGATTAACATGGTCCCTCTCTTTGGTCAGCTCTTCCATCAGGGCAATGTTCTCCTGCTGTAACAATGCCATTTCATTCAACCGGGCATACTCCTGTTGCAGCAATTGATAAGACTCTTCTATGCATTTCTTCATCTCTTTCAGCTGTTCATTCTGCTACTGTAATGATTGCTCATACAGGTGCTTGTAATTTAGAGCCTTTTGCAGTGACTTGAGCTCGCTGACTTGTTGTTCTTGCAGGTCTCTCTTCACCTTCTGCAGCTCAGCTTTAGTGGATTCAAGCACCTCCAGAAGCTAGAAAAATACAAGAACCTATCAATCCATCAAACTATGCAAACTGAAAACTAACTGAATCAACTTCTAACACCAATTGCAATTCAAATATGAGTGTACGATGAAATCAGCTCAGCTTCAATGGATTCAAGCACCTCCAGAAGCTAGAAAAATACAAGAACCTATCAATCCATCAAACGATGCAAACTGAAAACTAATTGAATCAACTTCTAACACCAATTGCAATCCAAATCTGAGTGTACGATGAAATATGAATCTATTGTATATGGTCATCCATCCTCTAGATCCCCAAATCTAGAAATCCCCATCCCTAGGTCGATAGGGGAAAATATAGTGGCTCAGACCAGAGGACTGACCTTGTCATCCTGTTTCATGAACTCATAGTCGAGAGGTGGCACATAAACCACCCTCTCATCGCTACCAGAATCCGTCATTCCTACCACAAGCCGTTGCAGATCTGCGCGTAGCAAAAGTCGAGAGTCGTTGTGAAGGCAGTGGAGCGTTTCGCCTGTGAATTACTGATTTATATTAAAGATTCGAAAAAATGCTTACATGTGGGACCCAATTGAATTTTATGACGACTTGGAACACTCTATTTTTAAAATAATGCTTACATGTGGGACCAAAGTTGGTTTATGACGCCGCTGACCTGGCGAAAATGCTTACATGTGGGATCCTGCAAAATTTTATGACGAGTTGGAGCACTCTATTTTCGAAAGAATACTTACATGTGGGACCCTTCCGAATTTTATGACCACTTGGAACACTCTATTTTTAAAATAATGCTTACATGTGGGACCAAAGTTGGTTTATGACGCTGTTGCGGAGCTTATGGCGTCACAAAACTGGCTTGGAACAGGAAATGCTCGGCTACAGTACCAATCGTTATGACGAAATTTTTTTGTCACTATATTTGCTCGGAAGTGAAATATTATGACGAGATCAGCGAGGAACGTCATAAATCAATGGCGCTAAAATGTGGTTGCGTCACTAGTCAACGATTTTCTTGTAGTGACCATTGGGGCTTCCTACATGAACAGATTGGAGGAAAGAAGATGGGATTAGGGATGGAGGAGCTCACAGTAAACCGGCGGAGGTTGCCCTTTGCCCTGCAATCGCGCCGCCGTCGCCGGCCACGGGACGTCCACCGTCCGCGCATATGCGCCCCCACTTATCGCCGGCCTCGGGATGTACTCCGTTCGCGCGTAGGAGTCGCACCCCCTCTGATCGCCGGCCTTGAGACGTCAGCCGTCCGTGGCGCATAGGAGCCGCGCCGCCCCCTCTGATCGACAGCCGCCGCGGGACGTCTGCCGCGGTGCACGAGTCCGTCGCGCGCAGGACGGTGTGATGAAGGACGTACGAGTTCATCGGGAGGGAACTGAATCGACCGGGAGGTGAATCACCAATGGTCTAATTGCAAATCTGCAACATTGGTGCACCTAACGGGTTCGTCTGTCACGGGTTAGACCCGTTAGTTGGCTGATTAGAGACCCGAACTAAGTTTAGGGATGGCAACGACACACTTTGAAAGTTCATAGACCGGGATGACACAATGAGAAAAGTTTAAGGACCGGTGGTGCATTTTACTCAGGCGCAAACCACCATCTCGATGGAAACGTGAAAACCACTCTAAACAACACACTTAGAAGTCTCTAAAAAATTTGAAACGATGCACATTTATAAGTTATCCCTATATGTACTTTGTTGCAAAAGTTGAGATGCCAACTCGTTATATAAAAAATTATATGAAAATGACAAAATTCATGTGCATATGATTTGGAATACACATGCCCAGAAATTTTGTCCTGTAGTGCACTTGCACTCCAAAATTGTCATTTTCGTATGAATTTTTCTACACTGAGTTTGTATCTACTTTTGCAACAAAGTAAATCTATAGATACACAACTGATGTGCATCATTTCATTTTTTAAGAAATCTTCGAAGTATGAATTTTAAGGTGGTTTTCACGTTTCCACCGAGATGGTGGTTTCCCCCAAATATTTTCCCTAGATCAAGAACCTCAAGAACCAAGCTAGCGGCCCACACGCGCTCGAGCTCATCTCCCACATCGGCCACTGGAGAGGGGGAAAAAGAGAGGGAGGAGAGAGGAAGGCGACTTACCCAGGAGAATCCGGCGGACGACGAGCAGCTCCTATGCCTTGTGTGTGTCGCCTCCTCGGGTTCGATCCGGAGGGTAGGAGACGGAGAGTTGAGCATGGGGTGAGGGTTGAGCAAACGATTCCCACTTTGTTTCAAAAGTCTTTTATGTACATGCCATTAAGAAAGTTGTCGGTTACGAACATGCCAATAACAAATTCCAGGTACATGTATGCTATGCACTCAAAGTTCATTTACACATGTGCCATTCCGTCCACCTTCTGTTAGAACTTAATGGTTCCACCGATCTGACATGTGCGACCCACATATGGAAATGACAATTTTGCCCTAGCCATTTACATGTTTGTCCCGTGCCTTCCTCCCTATCTCAATCTTGTGCCTTCCTCCCTGGCACCCCCCCGATGATGGAACACTAGCCACCGCCGGCTAGATCTGGTGGCTCCGTCTCGCCGGCGCGGCCGTGCGGCCAGCGCAGGGGTTGCTGCGCTCGCGTGGCTAGGCCAGGCATAGGGGTCGGCGCGCCTGTGTTAGACGCAGCCCGCCTCGTCTCCAAGCCACCGTGGTCCAGGTCACCACCCGCCCGTGGAAGCAAGGAAAAATCTTCTCTTGTTCCTTGTTTATATCTTTCTTTGCTCGCATATATGTGATGTATGCATATGTGCTGAACATGCATTGTTGTTCATCTGTAGGATGGACGCCGACTTGGGTAGTGAGCCTTTTGACATTTCATAGTGGGAAATTGGTACTGGGCAATCAGTTGAACTAAGCATAGGGGAAACTGGCCTTACTAAATCTGCAGATAGTGAATGCTTGTATATTGACATTGGTCCTGAACATTGAGCACCTCCCATTTCCACTAGTCAATCTGAACCAGACACATTGTTAGATGATGAAATAGAGGAAGATGAAGTAGATGAAGTTGAGGAAGATGAATCTTTGTCTGATGATGAAATAGAGGAAGATGACATTGTAACAGATAGAGCCTACACAGAAACCTGATACAGAAACCAGAAGTAAGAAGAAACTCCAGCTTGAATAAATTATGTGGAGGAACTACCACTTTTGATGTAATTTGAGACATGTATGGTTTGGTGTGATGAAAACTAGTGAACTACTACTTTCCATGTGTGGACTAAGTGTGATGAAAACTAGTGAACTTATTTGCTTAAATGTTGGTGATATGAACTTGTTGCTATGCAATGGTCATGCCCTTGTTTTTTTCCATGTGATATGTACTTATCTGATTGTATGCAATGGTCATACACCTGTTTTTTCCTTGTTAAAAAATTTATGTCCAATTTGTCCTTATTTTTGCAACCTTTTTCTATTTTCCCCACATTTTCCAATTTTTTAAATTTTTCCTGCATTTTCTCTATTCTCCCATATTTTTAATCATTTTTATAATATATTTCAATTTTTTAGATTTTAAAAAATATTTTCCATTTTTTCTGTTTTACGAGTTTTTTTAAATTATTTTTATTTTACCTAATTTTTAACGCTATTTCAATTTTTTTACTTTTCTGATTTTTTAAACCCATTATGCACACAATGGCAAAATTGTCTTTACACCCTCTAATACCTCTGATAACTCTCCATCCATCCAAAATGGCACACGCGCAAACAAACTTTGAGTGCATGCCATACAGGTATCTAGGAACTTTTTAATGGCATGTGCGTAACTAGCAACTTTCTTAATGGTATGTACGTAAAAGACTCCAGTTTCCATTCCAAAGCTGAAAGTGCATCTTGGCCTATGTTTTGGTGATAATGACAAACACAATTTGTGATATTTAATGGATAATTGAGATGTGTGCAGGATAAAAACAAAAGAAAATAAGGTTTTAACCAAAGGAAGACCCCCAACTCCAATTTGGTGTTGAAACTTGATTTAAGGCCTAAATTCATTTTATTTACGAAATTGAGTATAGGAAACACCGTACTATAAAGGGGGGTGCGAATTGACCGCCTTGAGATGCTAAAAGTTCTTAGAGAGATGACCTAAGTAAGTGTGAGGAACACCGAGCCAACACGTGCACATTTGCTTTCTTTCCTCAAAATTCCAGGTTTTGTCGGTAGTACCGACCTGGGGTCGGTAGTACCGATATGGGTTCACTGGCTGAGTTTTCCCAGACCCTCGGCAGTTCCGACCCTAGGCCAGTACTACTGATATGGCCTCACTGTTTCATTTCCTGGCAACCTTCGGTAGTATCGACCTGGGGTCGGTAGTACCGATAACCACCGTGTGTGCACGGTAATGGCTAGTTTTGGGGATGGGGTATTTATACCCCCTTCTTCCCCTTCATTTGTTGCTGACCAACCACGGGACAAACACACCCAAGAGCATTCACTCCTCTCCTCCTCTCCCTCCTAGAGCTAAGACTTGATTCCTTTGAGTTAGGGTTTGAGTGAGGAAGTGATTCAAGGTGTGAGATTGAGTAGCTTTGAGTGCCCCTTCCATCTCCTTCATCTCAATGGCACTTGAAGCATCTCCGGGCATCGATTCGCGTTTGTTACTCTTGAAGCTTGCTTCTAGACGGTTAGGCGTCACCCGTTGAGTGCCCTCTTTATGTGGAGCACCCGAGATCATTTGTATTTCCCCTCTCCTTTGTGGAGAATTCTTAGTGAGCACCAATCTTTCTTTGTGGGGATTGGGTGAGGCAAGAGGCACTTGGTGATAGCCCTCCCTTTGTGGGATCCTCAACGGAGACATAGCTTCCTTAGTGCAAGTGAACTTCGGATTAAATCTTTTGTCTCTTGCTTGTTTGAGTTCTTTGCAATTTGCTAACCCTAGAAGCTTGTTTGTGCCCGATCTACATATTTGTTGTGTCCCTATCTATATCTTTGGTTGTAGGAGGTTCCTAGCATCTAAACTAAGCTTTTGATTCAAATAGAATTTCTAGAATTGCCTTACATTTCAAATTTCATCCTAGAGTTCTCTAAGTGGTCGGTAGTACCGCCCCAGTGCCAGAAGTACCGACCCCTTGGTAGTTCCGACGCGGTGTCGGTAGTACCGACCAAATATTTAACCGCTGCAATTGTTTCAGAAATTTGAAGTGATCCTATTCACCCTCCTTCTAGGCATCACAAGGTCCTTTCAATTGGTATCAGAGCCTAATCCCTTGATTTAGGCTTAACTGCTGAGGGATCAAGATGTCGGGGAGTGGAGGTAGCCCAACCGCTCAAGAGATCGCCGCCAAGGAAGCTCAAGAAAAATAGCTTAAGGCCGCTCAAGATCGACTTGCCGCCCAAGAAGTTGATCTCACCGGGAAGGCCCCAAGTCGTATACCATCCAACGACGAGAGCTCTGACGATTCTTCCTCTGACTCCGACTCGGACTCCGACTCGAGTGATAAAGATATCAAGGATGGTGATGATGATGCGGCGAAGAAAGCGGCAAAGAAGAGAAGGAAGGCCAAGAAGAAGAAGAAGGCTAAGAAGATGACCAAGAAGCTCCTCAAGAAGATGATCAAGAAGGAGCAAGCCAAGCATTCTCCTTCCGGCTACTACGAAGTGCCCTTCAGCTACATGCAATTTCCGGGCAACAATCCTAACGATAAATTCTATTCCGTACATTTGGGAAAGCCCCCCCACTTCGATGGGAAAGACTACCCCAAATGGGCTTATGATATGCAAATGCACCTTTACGGGCTTCACCCTTCTCTTTGGAAAATTGTGTGTCTAGGTATGACAATCCCCGCCGAAGGTGAAGTCCCAACAATCGAGCATGAGCAAGACCTCCACCGCAACGTGCAAGCAACAAGAGTCATCACGGGATCCTTGTGTGCTCAAGAGTTAAACAAGGTTCGGAACATTCAAATTGCCAAGGTGATTTGGGACACACTCAAGGAAGCACATGAGGGAACCGATCATGTGAGGCAAGGCAAGATTGACTTGATCCACGGAGAGCTTGAGCTATTTGTCATGAAGGATGGAGAAACCGTGAGACAAATGTATGATCGACTAATGCTCCTTGTCTCGGACATTAGATCACTTGGAAGCAATGATTGGGATGACTCCAAGGTCACAAAGAAGTTGCTAAGAGCTTTCACCCCGAAGAACCCAAACTTGGCAACCAAGATATGAAGGGATCCAAACTACTACAACATGACCCCCAATCAACTTCTTGGTGAGATCTTGCATCAAGAGCTAGTTGATCAAGATGTGGAAAAGTCACTAAGCTTGAAGGTGAACAAGAGCCTAGCCCTCAATGCTAGCTCTAGTGAAGCGGTGGAAGTGAAGCACAACACTTCCAAGACCAAGAATGAAGAATCAAGTGAAGAAGGAAGCACCGATGAAGACACCACCTTTGCTATAAGGAAATACAAGAAATTCTTGAAGTCAAGGGCATCAAGGAAAGGTGGTGATGAAAGAAAGAAGAAATCTCAACGAAAGTGCTATGAGTGTGGAGAGTATGGACACTTCATTGCCGAGTGTCCCAAGAACAAGAACAAGAATGAGGATGAGAAGAAATACAAGGAGAAGAGCAAGGAGTTCAAGAACAAGTACCAAGGGCGTGCTCACGTGGGTCAACAATGGGACTCAAGTGATGAAGATGAAGAACCAAAGAAGCAAGGCATGGCAACAATTGCCATGGCACAAGGGTCATCTTCACCAAGCCTCTTCAACAACTTCTCCGACAATGAGGACAACTCTCACTTTTGCCTCATGGCAAGGGGGAGCAAGGTACAAGAATCCACCACCTCGTCCTCTCTCACCTCCTCTTCATCCACACCTAGTGATATAGATGATGAAGAAGAAATTGAAGCCAACATGATAAAACAATTTAGTAAAAAGGGATATAAAGAAATCAAGAGGCTTTTGGAGAAATTAGAGAAAAAGAAAGCGTCTCTCCATGAGCAAGAGGACTTGCTTATCCTTGAAAAGGAAAGAAAACTTGCTCTAGAGAAACGCCTTGCCGAGGAAATGGCTAAGGTGGAGAAGTTGACCACGGACTTGTCCTTGGCCGATAACACCAACAAGAGGATGTCAAAGGATTACACTTTAGCAAATGAATCTCTAGCTTCCCTAAAGGCTACTCATGGTGAGCTTCAAACAAGCTTCTCATGCTTGAAGGATAAACACGAAAATCTTGAAGCAAACTATAGTACCCTTTGGGAAAGCACCAAAGCCAATCCTAAGGCAAAATTTGACTCTAGTGCCTCTACTAGCAAAGGTTGTTCTAAATGCTCTAATGTTGATGTAAATTCTCTTAAGACTAACCTTGCAAGGGTAGAAGAGACAATCAAGAGCAAGGACAAGGAAATAGCCTGATTGAACATATTGGTCAATCAAGGCAAGTTTGGTGCCAAGTCCTCACCTAAGGTAATTGACAAGCAAGGACTTGGGCACTACAAGGACAACAAGGTCAATGGTAGGGTGGTGGAAGGGCAAGAGATCCCCTTGTGGAACAAGGGAGGCTACCTCAACACTATTATGGATATTGCCCATGGAGTCACCACCTCTACCACAACAAAAGACAAGCCAAAGGTTGTGAACACCACAAAAGGAAATGGTGGGGTTAACTCTACATCAAAGGCATCGAAGAATGTGGTGGAACACAAGCCCTCTCCCAACTACACTTGTGACTATTGTGTGACCTTGGACCACAATGGTAAAATGGTGGTCAAGTATGTTGGAGCCTATACCAAGAAGTTAATGATGAGGAAGAGTGTGTGGGTTCCCAAAGTTTATGCTTCTAACCTCTAAGGACCCAAATCCTTTTGGGTACCTAAACCAAAAGCTTAAACTTGTTTTGTAGGCCTACTCCTCCGGTGGAAGCACTTGGGATTGATAGTGGAGCCACTAATCATATGACCGGAGATGAAAGCTTATTTGCATCCCTTGAACATTATGACAACCCTACGGAAACTATCATCTATGGAGATAATGGTCAAGGAGATGTTGTTGGTCTAGGTAAAATTGCTATCTCAATAACAAATTCAATTGAAGATGTTTATCATGTTCAAGATTTAGGGTACAACTTGTTGTTGGTTTCACAACTTTGTGAGAAAGGCTACAGTTGTCTCTTTACTCATGAGGGTGTGACCATCTCTAGAAGGGAGGATTCCTCTATTGTCTTTGCAGGTCATCTAAGGGGAAAGCTTTACTATGTGGATTTCACAAAAGTAAAGGTGGATCCTAAGGCTTTCTTAGTGGCAAAATCTGACTTGGGTTGGCTATGGCATCACCGACTAGCCCATGTTGGCATGAGGAACTTGGCCAAACTTCAAAAAGATGAGCACATCCTAGAACTAACAAATGTTGTTTTTGAGAAAGATAGGTTGTGTAGTGCTTGTCAAGCCAGGAAGCAAGTTGGAGCGCATCATCCTGCCAAGAACATCCTATCCTCGTCAAGACCGTTGAACCAACTACACATGGACTTGTTTGGACCAATCGCCTACATAAGCATCGGTGGTAACAAATATGGTCTAGTAATTGTTGATGACTTGGGTATTCTTTTTGCAAGATAAGAGTGAAGCAAAGGGAGTGGTCAAGAAGTTCATTAGAAGAGTTCAAAATGAGTTTAAGCTCAAGGTGAAGAATATAAGAAGTGACAATGGTTCGGAGTTTAGGAACACTCTAGTTGAAGAGTTCCTTGATGAAGAAGGCATCAAGCATGAACTCTCTGCTCCATACACTCCTCAACAAAATGGCATTGTTGAGAGGAAGAATCGTACGTTGATTGAAGCGGCACAAGCAATGCTTGATGAGTACAAGACTACAGACTCATTTTGGGCGGAAGCCATCAACACCGCATGCCATGCCACCAACCGCCTCTACCTCCACAAGTACTTGAACAAGACACCCTACGAGATCATCATCGGTGAGAAACCTAGTGTGCACTACTTTAGAGTCTTTGGTTGTAAGTGTTTCATACTTAACAAGAAACCCAAAGCCTCAATGTTTGCATCCAAGGTTGATGAAGGTTTTCTCATTGGTTATGGAACAAACGAACATACCTATCGTGTTTTCAACAAAACCATCAGTTGTGTTGATACCATGGTAGACGTGAAATTTGATGAATCCAATAGCTCTCAAGGAGAGCAAGTTAGTGAAAACCTTGTAGATGATGAAGAGCCTCCAAGTGTATCCATCTTTAGAGTGGGCACCGGTGAAGTGATGCCTCGTGAGCTTCAAGTTCAAGCTCTGGTTGACACAAGCAATCAAGATCCATCATCATCGACAAGAGTGGAACCACCTAGTTCTCAAATTCATCAAGAAGAAAGTCAAGTTCATGGTGACGATCATGGATGGAGCTTTGATCAAGGGGGAGAACAAGGTGGTAAAGCTCAAGAAGAAGCACCACTAGTTGAAGAAGAAGATGATGGATCAATTCAACGTCAATCTCATGAACCACACCCAAGAGTACATCAAATGGTTCAACGGGATCATCCCGTCGACAACATCCTTGGGAGTATCCAAAGAGGGGTAACCACTCGCTCAAGATTGTCAAACTTTTGTGCATTTTACTCGTTTGTTTCCTCTTTGGAACCTCTTAGTGTGGAACAAGCTCTTGAGAACCCGGATTGGATTATTGCCATGAAGGAAGAGTTGAACAACTTGAAGAAAAATGAAGTTTGGGAGTTGGTGCCAAGACCCAAGCAAAATGTGATTGGCACCAAATGGGTTTTTAGGAACAAGCAAGATGAATTTGGTGTCGTCACAAGGAACAAGGCAAGGCTCGTGGGAAAAGGCTACACTCAAGTTTAAGGCTTGGACTTTGGAGAGATTATGCTCCGGTAGCAAGGCTTGAGTCAATTCGTATCCTTTTGGCCTATGCTACTCATCATGACTTCAAGCTTCATCAAATGGATGTCAAGAGTGCTTTCTTGAATGGACCTCTCCAAGAAGAAGTGTATGTTGATCAACCACTGGGTTTTGAAGATCCAAACTTCCCCAACCATGTGTACAAGCTCCATAAGGCGCTCTATGGGCTCAAGCAAGCCCCTAGAGCATGGTATGAATGCCTTAAGGAATTTCTTCTCAAGAACGGTTTTGAGATAGGCAAAGCTGATTCTACTCTCTTCATTCAAAGAAATGGAAAAGATATCTTTGTTTGCCAAATTTATGTTGATGACATTATCTTGGGGTCTACTAATGATAAGTTTTGTGAAGAGTTTAGTACGATTATGACTAAGAGGTTCGAGATGTCTATGATGGGTGAATTGAAGTTCTACCTTGGGTTTCAAATCAAGCAATTGATGGAAGGGACATTCTTGTGTCAAACCAAGTATGTGAAGGATATGCTTAAGAGGTTTGACATGGCTGATTCCAAGCCCATCAAGACTCCCATGGCTTTGAATGGACATCTTGATCTCAATGAAGAAGGGAAGTCGGTCGACCAAAAGGTATTTCGTTCCATGATTGGCTCCCTCCTTTACCTTTGTGCATCTAGGCCCGATATAATGCTTATTGTGTGCATGTGTGCAAGATTTCAAGCTAATCCTAAGGAGTGCCATCTAATGGCTGTTAAGAGAATCTTTAGATATTTGGTACACACTCCTAACCTAGGCTTGTGGTATCCCAAGGGCTCCACTTTTGATTTACTTGGCTACTCCGATTCGGACTATACCGGTTGCAAAGTAGATCGAAAGAGCACTACCGGGACTTGCCAATTTCTTGGTAGGTCTTTGGTGTTGTGGAGCTCAAAGAAGCAAAATTCGATTGCTTTATCCACGGTGGAAGCTGAGTATGTGGCGACCGATGTGTGTTGTGCACAACTCTTGTGGATGAAGCAAACGTTGAGTGATTACGGTTGTGAGTTTAGTAAGATTCCACTCTTGTGTGACAATGAGAGTGCCATCAAGCTAGCAAACAATCTGGTGCAACACTCTAGAACAAAGCACATAGATATTCAACATCATTTCTTAAGGGATCATGAGGCTAAGGGAGATATTGCTCTACGTCATGTGAGCACCGAGAGGCAACTTGCCGATATCTTCACTAAGCCTCTAGATGAGCAAAGGTTTTGTGCTTTGAGAAGTGAGCTAAATATCTTGGATTCTCGTAACTTGGCTTGACTTGTTGCCCACAATTGTTTGATGCCTAGATAGAGAAAAAAATGATTTATTTTCTTAATTTTGTGTGTGTCTTACTAAAATTGGTTCTTCCCATGATCTTTGGTGATTATAGCTTTGCTTGATTGATTGTGCCTGATCACCAAATATTATGGTAGTTCTACATGTCCTTAGTTCAATCTCTCTATCTCTCTCAGCTCAAATTCTAAATCTTTGTAGGGAAGTCTTAAATTCCTCGGTAGTATCGGCACAAGGCCGGAACTACCGCTATGGCATCACTGTTGGATGTTCGAAAACCATCGGTAGAACCAGCCCTGTGTCGGTACTACCGATATGACCTCACTAGCATAATTTCCTTAGACCCCGGTAGTACCAACCCCGGGCCGGTTCTACCGATAAAGGCCGTGGGGGTATAAATACCCCCAGGGGTCGGTCGAACCCTAAGTTTCCTCTACAGACCGTTGCTTCCCCTCCTAGGCCCTCATCCTCTGCAGGCCCCTCCTCAGCTGGTCCCTCTACCCATGATGCTCCATCATCCTCTCAGGGACCGTCTCAATCAAAGGGTAACCTTCCCCCCGGCAAGAAGAAGAGTATTCTCAACTTTCTATCTCAGGGACTCTTTGCTTGCTTCAATGTGGGAAGGCAAGAAGAATAGTAACCGCGGTACTGTTCATGCCCCCCCTCCTGCCGCCAGGGGCTGCGTCCCCTCTATTTAGATAGACCCCTCTTTTGTTTTCAGACTTGAGTTTTGTTTTACATCTAGCTTTAGCTACACCAGACCACGCACAAATACGTGCTGATCTCTGTGATTCAGAACTCCACCTTCGAGTGATAGTAAGATTGCTCGCCTCTTTTTCTTGTTCGTTCTTCGATTGCGTGCAGCAAATGATCTTCGTGATCAGGCTGATCTTGCGCCAGCAAGATTGGTAACCATCGGGAGTTGGTTCAACAATTGAATTGGCGCTTCGGGGTTGCTCGTGGTAGTCGGATCGTGAGGGTCAACAACCACCAAATCGGATTTATCTCCACTCACCGAAAGATCGGGCACTCCCCTCTATCAAGTGGTATCAGCTTTCCAGGTTGATCGGTGAGTTTATCGAGTGTTTTTCAATTCCTATAGTCCACAAAACCCATAAAAAAAATTTTACCTTGTCCCAGCAACCGTTTTAGCCTCGCACTTTCATTCAATAAGTGTTGGGGTTGAATTGGTGTGCTAATTTCGTTTTTTCGTTGCTGATCTCGGTGTTTTCTTTTTGTTTTCACCCTAACCCTAGCCGCCAGCCACCAGCCGCCGCCGCATCTGTTTCATCGTAGGAAACCGTGCTCAAACGCGTGCTAGTACTCCGGGTCACCGCGTGTCTACCGCGTGCCGCACCGGAGCCGTAAAAGGCTGGAACTCCGTTGCAGGACGCGTTTCGTACGTGCCTCGGATTTTTCCTTGCAGGACGCGTTGCTTCGCTGGACTCCCACACGCGTGTGACTCCAACACGTGCCTGGGCCGCTGCAAACCGCATGGCACTCGCTGCGCATCGCGGCAGACCGCGTGACGCTGCGCCGGACACCACGTGCGTCCGATTTTGGACCGCTACGCGTGGGCCGCGCCGTTCCTGCCGATCGCCACCCCCTGGAGTCCGCCTGATATTAAAAAAAAAGAAGAGAAAGGAAATTAAAAAACAAAAACAAACGGCAGCGGACGTCCGCAGGAAAGGGATCCGATCGGTTCGGCAGCGTACTTTTCCGACGCGCGCCGTGTCACGCCGTGGCACCGAGCGCTGCAGCACCGCTCCACCCTCCCCTACACGCACGCTACGCTGATCACGTGCCACGCCACCCACCGCTGTTTCGTACGCCATCCGCCGTTTGTGCACCCTACCACCCGCCTAAATCACCTCGCTCTTTTTACGCACTTGTGATCAGCAGCGTTGTGACGTTTTTTAGCACTCCTTTTCAACTTTGCATTATTGTTTGAATTGTGCTAATCCTTCATTTGAGTGCAGCCTACCCAAAACTCCACAGATTTCTCCGACGAGCAGATTTTGTTTCTCCAGCCAATCTTTCACGTGTTCCACCAGTTGGTTGTAGGTCGCCCCTGTGTACGTGCTAAGAACGGATAAGAATTTGATAACAGCACTAGTGTGAGCGCCTTGTGAGCTGTCCCATCCTGTTTTTGTCGTCGTTTTGTTTTTGTGTTTGCGCTAACCATGGCAGATGAAGGCGGCGTGGCTGATCCATTGCAAGACTTGCGAGCACAAGTTGAAGGACTAGCCACATACATTCGGAGGGTACATGAACGGCTGGACGAAACGACCACTATGTCGACCCACCATTTCGATCAGCTCGACCTCGCCCAGACGGCCACCAAGATCACAGTCGACGCTCTCGTGGCCCGACTCGATGCTATGCACACCACAATCACAGAGTTGCAGAAGGACTATGGCGGTGATTCTGAGCAGGACGCCGGAGACAGCCGCGGTCGTGCCCGCCGTGTACCACACCGCCCCGCTGGTAACAATTCATTCTCCAAAATCAAATTTAAAATTCCACCCTTTAATGGCAAATATGATCCTGCTGCATATCTTGATTGGGAGTTAGAAGTTGAGCAGAAATTTTCATGTCATGATATTGCTCCTAGCTCTCAAGTTAAGGCTGCCATTAGTGAATTTACTGATTTTGCTTTAATTAGGTGGTGTGAGTATAAAAATAAACATCCTACTGCTGTTCCAACCACTTGGGAGCAATTAAAAACTGCTATGCGACATCGCTTTGTGCCATCATATTATGCTCGTGATTTGCTTAACAAAATGCAGCGATTTCAGCAAGGTTCTCAGTCTGTTGAGGACTACTACCAGGAGTTGCAAAAAGGTATGATTCGTTGTGGTATATTGGAGGAACCCGACGCTACAATGGCACGCTTTCGCGGTGGTTTGAACTGCGAAATTCAGAACATCCTTGATTATAAAGAATATACTGACATGACCCAATTATTTGAGTTTGCTTGCAAAGCTGAACGCGAAATGCAGGGACGCCGCTCGAGGACATATTCTAACACTTTTGCAGGTAGAAACATGTCGTTCAGTTCAGCACCTGCTCTCCCTGCGCCATCTACACCTACACCGCGTGAGAAGACAGCTAAGCCTGCAGGAGCCGCCCCAGCCGCAGGCGCCGCTCCACCCACAGGCGCAGCACCCACCACAGGCCGTACGCGGGATATCACATGTTTTCGTTGCAGCGGACGTGGCCACGTTGAAGGACCGATTAGGCGAACCAGAGAGGGGGGGAGTGAATGGGAGCCGATAAAAATTCTTCTCGAAGGAGATGGGAACTCCAACAAGACGAACACGGCTTCCAACTCACGTCTCCGACCCAACTACCCAAGTTGGTCAAGACCACGCAGCCACTGGAGTGCTACTGGTCCTAGGAACCAACACTCAACCTTCCTAGCCAAACCTTACCAAAACACACAGCGGAAACTTGCACGGCTTGCTGCCTGTGCTACACCGGTCAGACCGATGGCCTGCGCCGGTCAGACTGGTGACACCGGTCAGACCGGTGGACAGAGACGGTCAGGCCGGTGGCTACAGCAGCCGCACAGCAAACGTTCCAGGAAGCCTCAGTGAATCCTCTAGGCCCTGGAACAAAGACCACCACGAAACACAACCTGTGAGGAAGAAGAACCCCTCACAAAACCTAGCAAAACAACTCCAAACACTCCAAGAACTGAACAGCAGGACCACGGGACAAAACCACACGGACAAGGCTGTTCCCCGAGACAAAAACCCACCAAGGGCTAGCACCGGACAGACCGGTCAAGAGCACCGGTCAGACCGGTCGTGCCTGGGCAGCTCGGGATGAACAGCGCCCGCGAGTCAACTCCTCCAAATCAAACTCCCGATCTCCCGATCCGCTCCACGGTTTTGCACAAGACTTTGGGGATAGTAGGAACACCTCATGGGTACTCCATAGCCAAGATTTGGTCCACCAAAACTTGTCAAATCAAGAGGAATCGAAGAAATCCCACCAAGAACGCCTCTAACCCTAGAGCCACGAAAACCCCAAAATCGAGCCCCTTTGCTCACGGATTTGGAAGGGGAATCAAAGGGAAAAGAACCACGAAGGGTTCATGCATACATCCCCCACCAAATCCCAAAGAGAAAGGCCTCGAAATCGCTCCAAGAAAATCGCCAAGAAAAGGCTCCGAAAATCACCAAAAAGGAGAAACGGGAAAGACACATCCAAGCCTTGAGGAACCACGCCGAATCATCTATACATACCAAAGAGGTTCATACAAGGTCTAGCTTGCCGCCCGATCATCCTTCCCTCTCACAAGATCTCACCATGAAGCTCTCAAGCTAGTCCTACGAAAATCCTAAGAAAATAGGAAGGAAAATAGGAAAACCAAATGAGCTAGGGTTCCAAGAGATGGCTGCCATCCTCTCACCCCTTGGGTTATATGGAGGCAACCGAAAGACTAAAATACCCTTACTAGCTAACTAGGGATACATGCCCCTCGAGGGTGAAATTGGAAGTCTTTGTCTTCGCACCATCGGACGGATGCCCAGCGACCGCAAACTTGCTTAGCCTCGACGCAAGCCTTGCGATCCCGACGCGTGTCCTCCGCTTCGAAGATTCCGGACTGCGTCGTCGCACACCGGTCAGACCGGTGCTCCTCACCGGTCAGACCGGTACCCACCGGTCAGACCGGTCAGACCCACCGGTCAGACCGGTCTGGAGCTGCTGCACCTCCGTCTTCGGTTCTTCGGTCTTGGCTTTGTGGATCAACCAAGGAACCCAGTGGTTTTCTGGTGAACCACCGGAAACCCCGCGAACTCGGTGTAGCCTCCGCCAATCACCACTCATGACTCGGCTCCCACGTAGTCCCGGCTCGACCTTGGTTTTGAGGCTCAACCAAGAAACCGTCCATAACTTCATCTTGCCGTTCTTGCCACCATGCGGCCCGCACTTGACCCCGCTGGCCACCGGGTCCCTCGAACCAAGCCTACTTGTCTTCTCCACACCTGGAGGCCTCACCGGCAACGACCTTTCACGCTTGTTCTTCACCTGCACCTGCACCAGTCAAGCCGCAACCTGCACCTGCAATACTTAGCCAAGAATCAGTCCACACCACGTTGTCAATCACTCATCACACCAGGAAGCGACCATCCACCGGTCCTCGAACCACACCTGGCTCTCAATCTCCCCCTTGATGAGTGCATTGACAACACACACGTTTTGGTAACCAAGAGAAAAGGAAAAGAAAAGAAACGACTAAAAGAAACTCCAACAAGTGATCGAAAGCCAAAGAAAAGGCAAAGAGCAAGATCACTTGAAGAAGACAAGTCTCGGACCCCTTAGGCAAGGGCAACAGCTCGACACATCCGAGACAAAACATGCTCAAGCAAAGAGCACAAACCATCAAACCAAAGCTCGAAAACCACAAAGAGCTCCCCCTGCACACATGCAAGCTCCCCCTGAACCGATGCAACTCCCCCTGGACAAATGCATGCGAACCACTTCACAAAACAGAGCAGCTGCAACAGCTCAGCTCTGACCGGTCAGACCGGTCGACACCACCGGTCAGACCGGTGGGCAACATGTGAACAGGACCAGCACTCTGACCGGTCAGACCGGTGACCTCAACCGGTCAGACCGGTGCACAACAGAGCCCAAAAATAGCTCGAAACCACCTGAAAACCTTCCAAATGCATTCAGTAGGCCAAAACATGCTCAAACTTCTCCCCCTTGTTGACAATGCATGAATCAAGCCAAAAATGCAAAAAAAAATGCAACCTAGAGCTTCTCAAATAGACAAAATTCAACATAGGATGCTACACATGTCCAAACGAGCAAGTTAGATACTCTATAGCTTCGTAAAGACATAAACTTCATGATCACCAAGTTTCACAACCATTGGGCGAAGCTAAGATAGAATTTAGCAATTTTGCGAAAAAACACCCTCTCATGAGCAAAGTCCTAAACATGAGCAAAACATGTCAAAATGGCAAAGCCACACAAACTTCATGCTAGGACAACCATTCTAAGCATAAGACCATCATAAACACCCACAAGCACCTCATGTCATGTCAAAGCCACCGAGCCATGTGCCTACTTCTATATATGAGACTTCTCATTGGTAGGCATCATGCAACGATTTAGCACCCAAAGCAAATTAAAATTAGCACATATGACATGTGAGCACATTTTTCAAGCAATTTACATTTCATTTTCAGATTTATAATTGGTACATGAAATGTCTTTGCGACAAAAAGGAACTTATGCCCCTCCACAAGATGAAGCATGGGGGCTAAACATTCATGATGGCAAATGAGCCTTTGGCCCCATATGATCAAAATAAGCTATCCAACCACAAATTAAGCATAGCCAAGCCACTAAAACATGTCAAGATCATGTAAAGGCATTTACTCACAAGAGAGCATATATATGAAATTTTTCAAAAACATAGCCATCAACCATGGATACAAACCAAGATTATCAAGAGCTAAGCCAAAACTAACCATAGCTTATCAAACTAGCTCACAAAGACATATATGTCATTCCATGGTGAACAATGTGTATAGGAGAAGCCTTTCCTAAACAATGCATATGATACATAATGCATGCAACCTAAGATACAAAGATGCCTATACATCATGCTACATATGCCATGCCAAATGCAAGAAATGCACAAAGGAAAGCTATACATATGCTACAAAGGAGCTCCCACACGCCAACTCAAGAAATCAATCTCATCAGAAACCACAGGAGAAGCCTTAAGCGAATCAATCTCAAGCTTAGCATCTAGGTTCTGGGTTTCTAGCTCAGCCACACGGTTCCTAGCATCTTCTAGTGAGGCCCTAAGCTCTTTCCTCATCTTCTTGGCCTCTCTAAGCATGTGATCGCGGTTATCAAGCAAGTCAACCAACTCATCATTCTCCTTGCGCAAAGAAGAGAGCTCATCACATACCTCATCCTCGGAGTCAGAGTCCGAGTCACTCTGGTGGCTCTTCTTGCTGCCGGAGCTACGGGCCATGCCGCAGAAGCCATCTCTCGCGAAGCAGCTCAACCCGCTCAAGTTCCTGGATGACTTCTTGTTCTTGCGCCGATCACCTTCATCTTCACTGCTACTCAAGCTTGAGGAAGAGTAGGCGGAGCTGGAGTCGACGTCGCTCGCTCCGACCATTGCTCGGGCCTTCCTGCCGCGGCCATCCTTCTTCCTCGACCGTCGCTCGTCCTTGTGCTTGTTCTTGTGCTTGTGATCGCGCCTCGATCGGTACTTGCCATCCTTGCTCGATCGGTGCCTGTAGCCGTCCTTGTAGCCGTCCTTGTTCTCCATCTTCTCCGGGCAGTCGGCAACGAAGTGTCCTGGCTTGCCGCACTGAAAGCACGTCCGTGCTGTCCTCCTCGTGTTCACCCGGTTCTCGTGCAGCCTCTCGAACCGCCTGGTCAGCAACGCCAGCTCGTCCTCTCCAAGCACGTCGAACTCCTCATCTGGCAAAGACATCAAAGAAGACAGAGAGTACATCCTGGAAGATGCGTTAGCGTTAGACTTAGCTCCTTTGCCACTGACGAGAGCGAGACTATGAGAATCAGTCGGGCTCTCGATCTTGGCTGTCATACCACGGTCCAACTCAGCCGACTTGAGCTTCGAGAACAGCTCGTTCACCGTCAAGGTGTCATACTTCTCGGACTCAACAATAGCCTCAAACTTCCCGTCCCATACGGTACGATCCAACGAGTGCAAGAGCTTTACGGCTCTATCATGATCATTGTATGGGAGGACGTCCACATTGGCTCTCATGTTGTTCACAACGACCGTAAATCGCTGGAAAAGGGCATCGACGGACTCGCCGGGGAGATGAGTGAAGTTCTCGTATTCTCTCCGGTAAGTCGCGTACATCCGAGCCTGAACCTGAGCATTCCCAGCATGAGCATCCTTCAACTGCTCCCAAATCCTACAAGCTAAGTCCTCTGTCTGAACCCGATCGAATTCAGGCTGACACAGAGCACGAAACAAGTAGTCGACAGCCTTGTTGTTGGCTTCGAACATATCCCTCGATCCTGGAGCAAGGAAGTTCATCGGATGAACATAAGCTGTGTTCACCGTGACATCCCAAAGGATCTGACCCTTTCCGCGGAGGAACGCCGCCATCCGCCTTTGCCACATCTGGTAGTTCTTCCCATCGAAGTGCGGAGGACCCGAACCCCGTTCCTGGTACGCCATCTTTGGATCTTAGACTGGTAAGAGTCAATAAAGACCCGAACCGGCTCTGATACCAATTGAAGGACCGATTAGGCGAACCAGAGAGGGGGGGAGTGAATGGGAGCCGATAAAAATTCTTCTCGAAGGAGATGGGAACTCCAACAAGACGAACACGGCTTCCAACTCACGTCTCCGACCCAACTACCCAAGTTGGTCAAGACCACGCAGCCACTGGAGTGCTACTGGTCCTAGGAACCAACACTCAACCTTCCTAGCCAAACCTTACCAAAACACACAGCGGAAACTTGCACGGCTTGCTGCCTGTGCTACACCGGTCAGACCGATGGCCTGCGCCGGTCAGACCGGTGACACCGGTCAGACCGGTGGACAGAGACGGTCAGGCCGGTGGCTACAGCAGCCGCACAGCAAACGTTCCAGGAAGCCTCAGTGAATCCTCTAGGCCCTGGAACAAAGACCACCACGAAACACAACCTGTGAGGAAGAAGAACCCCTCACAAAACCTAGCAAAACAACTCCAAACACTCCAAGAACTGAACAGCAGGACCACGGGACAAAACCACACGGACAAGGCTGTTCCCCGAGACAAAAACCCACCAAGGGCTAGCACCGGTCAGACCGGTCAAGAGCACCGGTCAGACCGGTCGTGCCTGGGCAGCTCGGGATGAACAGCGCCCGCGAGTCAACTCCTCCAAATCAAACTCCCGATCTCCCGATCCGCTCCACGGTTTTGCACAAGACTTTGGGGATAGTAGGAACACCTCATGGGTACTCCATAGCCAAGATTTGGTCCACCAAAACTTGTCAAATCAAGAGGAATCGAAGAAATCCCACCAAGAACGCCTCTAACCCTAGAGCCACGAAAACCCCAAAATCGAGCCCCTTTGCTCACGGATTTGGAAGGGGAATCAAAGGGAAAAGAACCACGAAGGGTTCATGCATACATCCCCCACCAAATCCCAAAGAGAAAGGCCTCGAAATCGCTCCAAGAAAATCGCCAAGAAAAGGCTCCGGAAATCACCAAAAAGGAGAAACGGGAAAGACACATCCAAGCCTTGAGGAACCACGCCGAATCATCTATACATACCAAAGAGGTTCATACAAGGTCTAGCTTGCCGCCCGATCATCCTTCCCTCTCACAAGATCTCACCATGAAGCTCTCAAGCTAGTCCTACGAAAATCCTAAGAAAATAGGAAGGAAAATAGGAAAACCAAATGAGCTAGGGTTCCAAGAGATGGCTGCCATCCTCTCACCCCTTGGGTTATATGGAGGCAACCGAAAGACTAAAATACCCTTACTAGCTAACTAGGGATACATGCCCCTCGAGGGCGAAATTGGAAGTCTTTGTCTTCGCACCATCGGACGGATGCCCAGCGACCGCAAACTTGCTTAGCCTCGACGCAAGCCTTGCGATCCCGACGCGTGTCCTCCGCTTCGAAGATTCCGGACTGCGTCGTCGCACACCGGTCAGACCGGTGCTCCTCACCGGTCAGACCGGTACCCACCGGTCAGACCGGTCAGACCCACCGGTCAGACCGGTCTGGAGCTGCTGCACCTCCGTCTTCGGTTCTTCGGTCTTGGCTTTGTGGATCAACCAAGGAACCCAGTGGTTTTCTGGTGAACCACCGGAAACCCCGCGAACTCGGTGTAGCCTCCGCCAATCACCACTCATGACTCGGCTCCCACGTAGTCCCGGCTCGACCTTGGTTTTGAGGCTCAACCAAGAAACCGTCCATAACTTCATCTTGCCGTTCTTGCCACCATGCGGCCCGCACTTGACCCCGCTGGCCACCGGGTCCCTCGAACCAAGCCTACTTGTCTTCTCCACACCTGGAGGCCTCACCGGCAACGACCTTTCACGCTTGTTCTTCACCTGCACCTGCACCAGTCAAGCCGCAACCTGCACCTGCAATACTTAGCCAAGAATCAGTCCACACCACGTTGTCAATCACTCATCACACCAGGAAGCGACCATCCACCGGTCCTCGAACCACACCTGGCTCTCAATCTCCCCCTTGATGAGTGCATTGACAACACACACGTTTTGGTAACCAAGAGAAAAGGAAAAGAAAAGAAACGACTAAAAGAAACTCCAACAAGTGATCGAAAGCCAAAGAAAAGGCAAAGAGCAAGATCACTTGAAGAAGACAAGTCTCGGACCCCTTAGGCAAGGGCAACAGCTCGACACATCCGAGACAAAACATGCTCAAGCAAAGAGCACAAACCATCAAACCAAAGCTCGAAAACCACAAAGAGCTCCCCCTGCACACATGCAAGCTCCCCCTGAACCGATGCAACTCCCCCTGGACAAATGCATGCGAACCACTTCACAAAACAGAGCAGCTGCAACAGCTCAGCTCTGACCGGTCAGACCGGTCGACACCACCGGTCAGACCGGTGGGCAACATGTGAACAGGACCAGCACTCTGACCGGTCAGACCGGTGACCTCAACCGGTCAGACCGGTGCACAACAGAGCCCAAAAATAGCTCGAAACCACCTGAAAACCTTCCAAATGCATTCAGTAGGCCAAAACATGCTCAAACTTCTCCCCCTTGTTGACAATGCATGAATCAAGCCAAAAATGCAAAAAAAAATGCAACCTAGAGCTTCTCAAATAGACAAAATTCAACATAGGATGCTACACATGTCCAAACGAGCAAGTTAGATACTCTATAGCTTCGTAAAGACATAAACTTCATGATCACCAAGTTTCACAACCATTGGGCGAAGCTAAGATAGAATTTAGCAATTTTGCGAAAAAACACCCTCTCATGAGCAAAGTCCTAAACATGAGCAAAACATGTCAAAATGGCAAAGCCACACAAACTTCATGCTAGGACAACCATTCTAAGCATAAGACCATCATAAACACCCACAAGCACCTCATGTCATGTCAAAGCCACCGAGGCATGTGCCTACTTCTATATATGAGACTTCTCATTGGTAGGCATCATGCAACGATTTAGCACCCAAAGCAAATTAAAATTAGCACATATGACATGTGAGCACATTTTTCAAGCAATTTACATTTCATTTTCAGATTTATAATTGGTACATGAAATGTCTTTGCGACAAAAAGGAACTTATGCCCCTCCACAAGATGAAGCATGGGGGCTAAACATTCATGATGGCAAATGAGCCTTTGGCCCCATATGATCAAAATAAGCTATCCAACCACAAATTAAGCATAGCCAAGCCACTAAAACATGTCAAGATCATGTAAAGGCATTTACTCACAAGAGAGCATATATATGAAATTTTTCAAAAACATAGCCATCAACCATGGATACAAACCAAGATTATCAAGAGCTAAGCCAAAACTAACCATAGCTTATCAAACTAGCTCACAAAGACATATATGTCATTCCATGGTGAACAATGTGTATAGGAGAAGCCTTTCCTAAACAATGCATATGATACATAATGCATGCAACCTAAGATACAAAGATGCCTATACATCATGCTACATATGCCATGCCAAATGCAAGAAATGCACAAAGGAAAGCTATACATATGCTACAAAGGAGCTCCCACACGCCAACTCAAGAAATCAATCTCATCAGAAACCACAGGAGAAGCCTTAAGCGAATCAATCTCAAGCTTAGCATCTAGGTTCTGGGTTTCTAGCTCAGCCACACGGTTCCTAGCATCTTCTAGTGAGGCCCTAAGCTCTTTCCTCATCTTCTTGGCCTCTCTAAGCATGTGATCGCGGTTATCAAGCAAGTCAACCAACTCATCATTCTCCTTGCGCAAAGAAGAGAGCTCATCACATACCTCATCCTCGGAGTCAGAGTCCGAGTCACTCTGGTGGCTCTTCTTGCTGCCGGAGCTACGGGCCATGCCGCAGAAGCCATCTCTCGCGAAGCAGCTCAACCCGCTCAAGTTCCTGGATGACTTCTTGTTCTTGCGCCGATCACCTTCATCTTCACTGCTACTCAAGCTTGAGGAAGAGTAGGCGGAGCTGGAGTCGACGTCGCTCGCTCCGACCATTGCTCGGGCCTTCCTGCCGCGGCCATCCTTCTTCCTCGACCGTCGCTCGTCCTTGTGCTTGTTCTTGTGCTTGTGATCGCGCCTCGATCGGTACTTGCCATCCTTGCTCGATCGGTGCCTGTAGCCGTCCTTGTAGCCGTCCTTGTTCTCCATCTTCTCCGGGCAGTCGGCAACGAAGTGTCCTGGCTTGCCGCACTGAAAGCACGTCCGTGCTGTCCTCCTCGTGTTCACCCGGTTCTCGTGCAGCCTCTCGAACCGCCTGGTCAGCAACGCCAGCTCGTCCTCTCCAAGCACGTCGAACTCCTCATCTGGCAAAGACATCAAAGAAGACAGAGAGTACATCCTGGAAGATGCGTTAGCGTTAGACTTAGCTCCTTTGCCACTGACGAGAGCGAGACTATGAGAATCAGTCGGGCTCTCGATCTTGGCTGTCATACCACGGTCCAACTCAGCCGACTTGAGCTTCGAGAACAGCTCGTTCACCGTCAAGGTGTCATACTTCTCGGACTCAACAATAGCCTCAAACTTCCCGTCCCATACGGTACGATCCAACGAGTGCAAGAGCTTTACGGCTCTATCATGATCATTGTATGGGAGGACGTCCACATTGGCTCTCATGTTGTTCACAACGACCGTAAATCGCTGGAAAAGGGCATCGACGGACTCGCCGGGGAGATGAGTGAAGTTCTCGTATTCTCTCCGGTAAGTCGCGTACATCCGAGCCTGAACCTGAGCATTCCCAGCATGAGCATCCTTCAACTGCTCCCAAATCCTACAAGCTAAGTCCTCTGTCTGAACCCGATCGAATTCAGGCTGACACAGAGCACGAAACAAGTAGTCGACAGCCTTGTTGTTGACTTCGAACATATCCCTCGATCCTGGAGCAAGGAAGTTCATCGGATGAACATAAGCTGTGTTCACCGTGACATCCCAAAGGATCTGACCCTTTCCGCGGAGGAACGCCGCCATCCGCCTTTGCCACATCTGGTAGTTCTTCCCATCGAAGTGCGGAGGACCCGAACCCCGTTCCTGGTACGCCATCTTTGGATCTTAGACTGGTAAGAGTCAATAAAGACCCGAACCGGCTCTGATACCAATTGAAGGACCGATTAGGCGAACCAGAGAGGGGGGGAGTGAATGGGAGCCGATAAAAATTCTTCTCGAAGGAGATGGGAACTCCAACAAGACGAACACGGCTTCCAACTCACGTCTCCGACCCAACTACCCAAGTTGGTCAAGACCACGCAGCCACTGGAGTGCTACTGGTCCTAGGAACCAACACTCAACCTTCCTAGCCAAACCTTACCAAAACACACAGCGGAAACTTGCACGGCTTGCTGCCTGTGCTACACCGGTCAGACCGATGGCCTGCGCCGGTCAGACCGGTGACACCGGTCAGACCGGTGGACAGAGACGGTCAGGCCGGTGGCTACAGCAGCCGCACAGCAAACGTTCCAGGAAGCCTCAGTGAATCCTCTAGGCCCTGGAACAAAGACCACCACGAAACACAACCTGTGAGGAAGAAGAACCCCTCACAAAACCTAGCAAAACAACTCCAAACACTCCAAGAACTGAACAGCAGGACCACGGGACAAAACCACACGGACAAGGCTGTTCCCCGAGACAAAAACCCACCAAGGGCTAGCACCGGTCAGACCGGTCAAGAGCACCGGTCAGACCGGTCGTGCCTGGGCAGCTCGGGATGAACAGCGCCCGCGAGTCAACTCCTCCAAATCAAACTCCCGATCTCCCGATCCGCTCCACGGTTTTGCACAAGACTTTGGGGATAGTAGGAACACCTCATGGGTACTCCATAGCCAAGATTTGGTCCACCAAAACTTGTCAAATCACGCCCCCCCTCCTGCCGCCCGGGGCTGCGTCCCCTCTATTTAGATAGACCACTCTTTTATTTTCAGACTTGAGTTTTGTTTTACATCTAGCTTTAGCTACACCAGACCACGCACAAATACGTGCGGATCTCTGTGATTCAGAACTCCACCTTCGAGTGATAGTAAGATTGCTCGCCTCTTTTTCTTGTTCGTTCTTCGATTGCGTGCAGGAAACGATCTTCGTGATCAGGCTGATCTTGCGCCAGCAAGGTTGGTAACCATCGGGAGTTGGTTCAGCGATTGCATTGGCGCTTCGGGCTTGCTCGTCGTAGTCGGATCGTGAGAGTCAACAACCACCAAATCGGATTTATCTCCACTCACCGAAAGATCAGGCACTCCCCTCTATCAGCTACGGAGATGAAAAACAAGGACAGGTACCGCCCTTCTCATGGTGTACCTGAGCCTCGTGTTGTGCCTAGGGGTGAGGGTATGGTGCGTACTATCCTTACTCGGGAGAGCGTGAGTTTCCTACATGGGGTGTGCCTCCTCAGAGAGATAGTGGTAGGCGTGTTGGCTTTGGGCGTAGTGAGTTCGCTGGACATTCCTTCACTCGTGCCCAATATGAGTATGGGGGGAATGATCGCAGCTTTAGGTCTCAGAGGAGCTATGAGCCATGGTCTCCACCTCATGGTACTCGTAGTCCTCCAAGGAGACGTGTGGGTGTTCCACCTAGGAGTGATAGGATGGATTTTTCTAACCCCACTTTTGAGCAAATGGCACAACACTGGTTTGATTCCTTTTACACTAACCCTAGTGCTAAGTCGTTTGCTCACTCTCGCTCTCGTTTTTGATTTTGCAGGTGGGAGGCATGGAGAGCTTTTGGTTGATCGACTCCGGTTACTCTCGCCAACCACATAACTGGAGATCGACGATGGTTCTCCAGCCTCACCCCAGTAGTGTCCAAGGAGTACATCACTTTTGGGGATAATGGGAAAGGTAGAGTGATTTCAGTGGGCACGGTGAAGGTAAGTGAGAGTGTGACTTTTAAGCGTGTTGCTCTTGTCAAGTCCTTGGGTTTCAATCTTCTTTCGGTTTCCCGGCTTCTTGGTGAGGGTTTTATGGTCCGTTTCAAGACGGGCGCTTCTCGAGTGTTGGATTCTCGAGGTGATCTTGTGTGCACGATCATCCCCGAGGGTCAGATTTTCAGAGCCGATTTTTCTCAGTGTGTCGGCTCTTCTCGTTGTTTGGTTGCAGGTGTTTCGGCGGAGCTTTGGAAATGGCATAGGAGGCTAGGTCACTTGAGTTTTGACTTGTTGTCACGCTTGAGTGGGCTTGGTTTGGTCCGAGGATTGCCTAGGTTGAAATACCAAAAGGACTTGGTATGTGCTCCGTGTAGGCATGGCAAGATGGTCGCCGCCCCCCATCTGCCTCTGACCGCTGTTATGATAGAGCGCCCATGCGAGCTGTTCCATATGGACTTGGTTGGTCCAGCTCGTGTGTGCTCGGCAGGTGGGAAATGGTACGTCTTGGTGATATGGATGACTATTCTCGCTATGCTTGGGTCTTCTTTTTGGATGACAAGGGGGAGACATCTGGTTTTGTCCGGGATTTGATATTGAGGTTGAAAAATGAGAGGAATGGAGATGCTGTTCGAGCTATTCATAGCGACAATGGCACTGAATTTACAAACACTCGATTTGAAACCTTTTGCCATGATCTAGGTCTCGAACATCAGTTTCCCTCTCCCTATGTCGCTTGTCAGAATGGTGTGGTAGAAAGGAAAAACCGTTCCCTTTGTGAAATGGCTCGGACGATGCTCGATGAGCATAGGACTCCGAGGAGATATTGGGCTGAGGCGATGAATACTGCTTGCCATGTGGGGAATCGGATTTTTCTTCGGGCTTTCATGAAAAAGACGTGCTATGAGCTCATGCATGGGCGAGCACCTAAAGTGAGACATTTTCGGGCTTTTGGTTGCCGGTGCTTTATTCTCAAGAAGAGCAAGCTAGATAAGTTTGAGGCAAGGTCCTCCGATGGAATCTTTTTAGGTTATGCTAATCATTCTCGAGCATATCGTGTGCTCAACCTTGATAATAACCTAATCATGGAGACTTGCGAGGTTACCTTCGATGAGACACAACCATGTAGTTCATCTGTTTTTGAGTGTGCAGGTGACGACGAAGTTGGCAAGAAGATCTTTGAGTATGAGGAGGATGAAGCTGGAGAAGATGATGGTGATGATGGTGAAGCTCCAGCCACACATATACCCTCTACTTCCACTACTTCGACTACGGTTCAGGATAGTCCATCCCTTACAAAGACTACGATCCAGCATGATCAAGTGGAAGCTGCTGTTGAGGGGGAGGTCGTCTCCAGGCGAGAGGAACCGAGGCGAGTTCAAGTTGATCATCCTCCCTCAAGAATCATCGGCGACATCAATGAACGAACCACACGGTCAACTTAATGTCTCAAAGGATCTCTCAATTTGCTTATTCAGCTTTTGTTGCTACTTTCGAGCCCAAAGACATTGGACACACACTCTCTGATCCTAATTGGGTGAACGCAATGCATGAGGAGTTGTAGAACTTTGAGAGAAACCAAGTTTGGGAGTTAGTGGAGCCACCACCACATTGCAAACCTATCGGGACAAAATGGGTGTGGAAGAACAAAGAGGGAGAGAATGGTGAAGTGGTGAGAAACAAGTCAAGGTTGGTTGCTCAGGGTTATAGCTAGAAAGAAGGGATAGACTATGAGGAGACATTTGCTCCTGTAGCCCGTTTGGAGGCGATTAGGATCCTTTTAGCCTTTTCTGTGGCTAAAGGGTTCAAATTGTACCAAATGGATGTGAAGAGTGCCTTCTTGAATGGGTTTTTTTGGAGGAAGAGGTTTATGTGAGGCAACCACCGGGCTTTGAGAGTTTTGAGTACCCACACCGAGTGTATAAGCTGAGGAAAGCTTTGTATGGGCTGAAACAAGTTCCCTGGGCATGGTATGGTAGGTTGAGGGGGTTCTTGTTCAGCAAGGGGTTTGAGATAGGCAAAGTAGATAAGACTCTATTTCTCCTCAGGCAGGGTGATGATATCCTAATTGTTTAGGTGTATGTGGATGATATTGTCTTTGGTGGCTCATCTCACTCTTTGGTTGCGAGGTTTGCAGAGGACATGAGCAAAGAATTTGAGATGTCTATGCTGGGGGAATTACAGTTCTTTCTCGGACTTCAGATCAAGCAGGCCAAGGAGGGAACATTTGTACACCAAGCCAAGTACACGAAGGACATCCTCAAGAAGTTCAAGATGGACGACTCGAAGCCCCTGTCGACACCGATGAGTATGACTACAGCGCTGGACGCGGACGAGGACGGAGAGCCCGTGGACCAGAAGGAGTACTAGAGAATGATTGACTCCCTCTTGTACTTGACGGTGACGAGGCCGGACATACAATTCTCTTTGTGTTTGTGTGCTCGTTTTCAGGCATCGCCGAGGACGTCGCATCGGCAGGCCGTCAAGCGGATCTTTAGTTATCTTCAATATACTCTTAAGCTTGGGCTTTGGTACTCGGCGTCTTCTTCTCTCTTGCTTCTTGGTTTTTCGGATGCCGACATTGCGGGGTGTCGTGTCGATAGGAAATCGACTTTGGGTACTTGTCAGCTTTTGGGTTCCTCATTGGTTTCTTGGTCATCTCGCAAATAGTCAAGTGTAGCTCAGTCTACCACAGAGGCTGAGTATTTGGCTACTGCTAGTTGCTGTTCCCAGCTACTTTGTATCACCTATACTTTGAGTGACTTTGGTGAGGAGTGCACCCATGTTCCTCTCATGTGTGATAGCACGAGTGCCATTAGTGTTGCCAAAAATCCAGTGCTACACTCCAGAACCAAACATATAGAGGTGAGATATCACTTTTTGAGAGACAATGTGGAGAAGGGAAACATAGACTTGATTCATGTGCCAACCCAGAAACAACTTGCAGATATCCTGACAAAACCTTTGGACCAAGCTACTTTTTCTCGTTTGCGGGGTGAGCTTGGTGTGGTTTTTCCTTTTTGAGTTTGGGTTGGGGATCTCATGTACATATGCATCCTGCATTTTCATTCTTGTAACATATCATGTTTAGCATCTTTGTATCATAGACTGCATTTGTATCATAGACTGCATTCGTATCATATGCTTTAGAGGATGTGTTTCTCTCATATACATTGATCACTGTGATATGTTGGATGTGAGCCTATGATCATGCTTGTGAGCTCTTGTGATGTATGGCTATGCGCTTGGTAGCTTTGGGATGTATATGCATGTGAAATGGCTTGTTTTTGTAAAAATGCTTAGTTGAACCTCTCTTGTGAGTAGAATGCCTTTCATGCTCATTTTGTGCTCAAATGGCTATATCTTGCTTAATGTGTGCCTGGGAATCATGCTCTTTTCATTTGGGGTCAAAGACCCGTTTGTCATCATGAATGTTTAGCCTACATGTTACCTTGTGGAGGAGCCTAAGCTTCTTTGCCACAAAGGCACTTCATGTACCATGCTTAATTTTAAATCATGAAATTGATATCTTGAAATGCCTATGCTTGTGTTGACAGTGTATTTTGGTACACCAAACATGTTCATTACACTTTGGTTTGAGCTTGATTATGGAACTGACCCGCCACTAGGCACACTAATGATATAACAAGTTCATCTTTGTATGTGCATTTGGAAGTGTTATGTTTTTGCAGGAAAACATGGACAAAAAGGACGGAGTCACAATGAGTTCAAAGGAGTAAATGAGGAGTCCCGTTCGTGTTCAAGTGCATGATGAAATCACTCCCAAAGGTGGTGAGGACCGAAGTGTTACAAAGGAACATCCCCGAGGATTGTAGCGTAAAAGACCGAACTTCATGCGAGAAGACGCTCTATCTTGGACGCAAGGATGACGTCGTCAAATTGATGCAATTGGAGGGGCAAAGTGCAAAATGTCAAGAGGACCCACGGGAGCGAAGGGGCGACCGAACCGGGCCTGGATGGGCCTAGGTCGGTCAGCCTAGGCCGGCCAACCTGGCCCATTCCCGTGTCGGTTCGGCCCCCCGTTTCTTGAGTGTGAAGATGATGCAACCCTAAATACGTGGAGGCACCGCCATTCGCAGAGAGAGAGAGAGTCATTCGCCCGAGAGGCCGTTCACAAGCTAGAGAGGAAGGAGAGGGGAGAAATCATTCAAGAGGAGGATCACTCGACTCGAAGGAAGCAACCACAAGTGGAGGAGGACGTTGAGGCCCTGCCACGACACCCCCGGAGGAGAAGGAAGACACCGTCGGAAGCGTCACCATGATCAACGGTGCTATGCCTAGCACCTTGATGGGGTAATCTTCTCATTTGTCTATGGGTTGTAAACGATCTTGAGATATAATTGCAACTTTTATGGTTTCAATCTATCACCTAGTGTTGAAGATGCTTTCATGTTTAAGGTTAGCTACCATGCCTAGTAGGGAGTATAGATCTCACTTCTCCCTTAGAATCCTTCAATACGCCGTGATCATCATAGGTCTAGTCACGAATACCTCTGCGTAGTGACAGTACGGGGGGAGGGAAAGGGCGAAACCGTGGTCACAACCCCCGGTAGATTAGATCGGTTTTCATATCTCTAAGCGGTTGCATGTTCAAGTATCGTAGACCCTTGGGCAAGTGTCTTTTATATATCTTGTGAGTTTAATCGCTCTCTCTAGTGTAGCGTAGTAGTTCTCTAGATTAACCATAGTTTAGGGTTTGGATAAGTTAGTTAGTAGTACTAGATCAAACGCTTGTAATCCCCTTGCTCCGCGGATCGACAAGAACCTAGGGAATCCCCGTGGTGAAAAAGGTGTAGGTCCGTACGCTTGCGGATCGTAGGTGGATACGAGTTTTATCCGTCAACAAACCCCTTTTTCTGGCGCTGTTGCCGGGGAGTAAGCCAGTTTACATCATTTGGTTTTGCATTTATTTTTGTTTTTGTTTATCGTTTATTGCTAACATCTAACCCCTATTACCTAGAAAACCATTTTGTTTTGTTTTTGTTTTTTTATCTTGTTGTCTAGATGGCGTTCACCAACCACCCCATGGAAGAACCGGAGAAATCGCTACGGGATTACGCTAGTCCTCGATGTGAAGATATAAAGGTACAAGAGTCGGATTCGAAGCTCGAAGCGACCAAGTATGAAATCAAGGCTAGGATCATCGAGATGGCGGCGGCAACCCCATTTGGAGGGATGGAGACGGAGAACCCGTATATACACATAAAGCATTTCATGACGCTATGCAACATGGTGCATCAAGAAGGAGTTCCCGATGAATGGTTCAAGTGGAATATCTTTCCCTACTCGCTTGCCGGCAAAGCAAAGACGTGGTACTCATTTGCGTCCTTTGAAGTTGAAGGGAATTGGAACAAGTTGACGAAGAAATTTTGCGAGAAGTTTTTTCCAATAAGCAAGGTTCAACATCTAAGGAGGCAAGTGATCACCTTCACGCAAGGAGAAGAGGAAGGGATTGACCAAGCTTGGAATAGATTTAATGAATTGATTGAACAAGGACCAAGACTCGGCTTCTCCAGTGACGTACTCTTGCATACATTTTTCTTTTCCCTAACCCCTAGTTGCATGGAATATGTTCAAATGTGTGCAGGTGGGGATCTTATGGAGAAAACACTCACGGAAGCCGCTCAACTTTTACAAAAGATTAGCAAAGCCGTGGCCATGCGAAGAGATTGGGAAACACGACTTTCGGGAGAGCCGGAACACGATTCAAGGATGAAGACATGTGCTGAAATTTCCAAAAAGGCAACCCCGGAAGACAAGAAAGAGAATCCAATCCCGGAAAAGCTTGAAGAAGTACACACCGAGACAAGAGCTACCCCAAGCGTTGACTTCGCCAAGTCAAACGAATCGAACAAAAGGAGTATGTCAAGCACGAAGCCATTAAGGGAGTTCGAGCAAATGGATTGGGTTCCAATTGATTACGGAGAAGTATTCGACAAGAGAAGACTGTTCCCTAACCAAAAGGGGATGGCAAGAGCATTGGAAGTGGACTTCCCACCGGAAAAGCAAGCGGAAAATCTTTATGATCTTGAAACCACTGGTGAGATCTTTCGAAAGCTCTTTAGTGATGATGAAGTGGATCCGGATCACATAGCTGAGGTGAAAAGAATCATGGGGATCAAGCCCGAAGCATCGCCATACGCTCGCCTCGCCGAAGTTTATGCAATAGGATCCGATCAAGAGGAGAAGACGACACCACACTTGAGTTGCGAGATCAATGGAATTCAATGCAAGGCTTTATGCGACATCGGAGCCCAAGTAAGTGTCCTATCCTCCAAGATTTACGATAAAGTTCAAGACCATAACCTAGACTTAGCTCCAACTTCAACAAAGTTAATCATGGGAGATGGTAGAACTATTAAACCTCTAGGTATTGCTTGCAACATTAATGTAATCATCTCTGGAAAGTGCATACCAACCGATTTCTTTGTTATAGATGCCTACTATAATAATCATGATCACATAATCCTAGGTAGGCCATTCCTTAAGTTGGTTGATGCCGTGTTGGATGCCGGAGAAGGCAAAGTAACAATAAATCTTAATGGAGATAAGTACACATATAGTTTTCTTCGCGCCTCTAGTCATCCTTCACCTTTTCCTCCCGAGGATGAAGAAGAAGAGGAGGTAGGTAGTCTTTGTTTTGTTGAAACCCTTGGAGACCCGCTGCAAAGAGCGATGGAGAATCAATCCAATGATCAACAAGATGAAGAACTAGAGGAAGCAACGAAAGGATTAGAACCACAAGATGGAAGCGTGGAGGAAGATAAATTTGAAGACATAGGAGACACTAAACCCCAAGAACCACAAGTGTTTGAGGTGGATCTCAAACCTTTGCCCAAAGGATTAAATTACGAATTTTTGGGCCCAGACAAGACTTATCCAGTCATCGTGAGCGACGAGTTGAGTCCCGAAGAAAATGAGAAGTTGCTGAATTTATTGAAAAAGCACAAGAAGGTGATTGGATATTCGATCAATGATCTCAAAGGACTTAGCCCAGCCTTTTGCACTCATCGTATACCAATGGAAGACCAATGTAAGCTCGTAGTGAACCATCAAAGGAGGCTAACCCATGCCATGCGAGAGGTAGTGAAGAAGGAGGTTATCAAGTTACTTGATGCCGGAATCATCTACTCGGTGCCGCATAGCGAGTGGGTGAGCCCCGTACATTGTGTGCCAAAGAAAGTAGGTTTGACCATGGTGAAGAATGAGAAGAACGAATTAATACCGCAAAGAACTTTGACCAGATGGCGGATGTGTATCGATTATCGAAAGCTAAACAAAGCAACAAAGAAAGATCACTTCCCCCTACCGTTCATTGACGAGATGCTCGAGAGGTTAGCAAACCACGCATATTTTTGCTTTCTGGATGGATACTCGGGGTTCATGCAAATTCCCATTCACCTGGATGATCAACACAAGACAACATTTACTTGCCCTTATGGAACGTTTGCGTATAGAAGGATGCCCTTCGGTTTATGCAACGTTCCGGCCTCTTTTCAACGTTGCATGATGGCGGTGTTCTCAGAATTTATCGAGGAAATTGTCGAGGTGTTCATGGATGATTTTTCCGTTTATGGGAAGACATTCGTGGATTGCTTGGCAAACTTAGACAAGGTTCTCACGAGGTGTGCGGAGGTCAACCTAGTGCTAAATTGGGAAAAGTGCCACTTCATGGTAAAGCAAGGCATAGTGCTCGGACATGTTATATCCGAGAGAGGAATTGAAGTGGACAAAGCTAAAGTGGAGACGGTTGAGCAACTCCCACCTCCAACAGATGTGAAGTCTTTGAGGAGCTTTCTAGGTCATGCCGGATTCTATAGAAGATTTATTAAGGACTTCTCAAAGATCACTAAGCCTTTAACACAACTTCTTCAAAAAGATGTGGCTTTTGACTTTGATGAGAAGTGCTTAGCAGCATTCCGGACCTTGAAGAATGCTTTGGTGAGTGCTCCCATCATACAACCTCTGGATTGGAGCCAACCTTTCGAGATCATGTGCGATGCAAGTGACTATGCCGTAGGGGCAGTTTTAGGGCAAAGAAAGGAAGGCCGAGTTCACACCGTATACTATGCTAGTAAAAATCTCAGTGAGGCACAATTAAATTATGTCACTACGGAAAAAGAGTTGCTAGCAATGCTGTTTGCTTTCGAAAAATTCAGATCTTACATCGTGAACTAGAAAGTCATTGTCTACACCAATCACGTGGCCATCAAGTATCTTTTGGCTAAGAAGGATGCTAAACCAAGATTGATTCGTTGGATCCTTCTTCTCCAAGAGTTCGATGTTGAAATTCGTGATAAAAAGGGGGTGGAAAATGTTGTGGCTGATCATTTGTCTAGGATGAACCGTGGACAAGATGACAAAGAGCCCATAGAGGATAAGATGAGAGATGACCACCTCTACCGAATACTCGACAAGGATACTTGGATGATTGATATCATTCGAGCAATTCGGAGAATGCCTCTTGATCACCTAGATGAAAACACTCAAAGGAGGATAATCTCCGAAAGCCGGAAATATTTTTGGGATTCACCTTACCTCTTTAAACTTGGGAATGATGGGGTAATGAGAAGATGTGTACCAAGAGAAGAGAGGCAAGAAATTTTGAGGAAGTGTCATTCGGCGAAGTACAGTGGACACTATAGTCATTTTCGAACCCATGCAAAAGTTTGATCCAGCGGATTCTTTTGGCCGGAGATGCATGAAGATACTAAAAGATATGTTGCATCATGCCCCGAATGCCAAAGGACCGGAAACATTTCTCAAAGGAATGCTATGCCCTTGAATTACAATCTACAAATCGATTTATTCGATGTTTGGGGAATTGACTTCATGGGGCCTTTCAAAAACTCACATGGATTTGAGCATATCCTAGTTATGGTTGATTATGTATCCAAGTGGGTAGAAGCCATGCCATGTCATAAAGCTTCCACGGAAGAATCCATTGCGATGATTAAGAGTGTGATTTTCCCTCGCTTAGGTACCCCAAGAATTTTGATAAGCGATGGTGGAACTCACTTCACCGGGAAGAACTTTAAGAAATGCTTGTCCAAGTTGGGAATTGAACATAGAGTCTCTACGGATTATCACCCACAAACTAATGGACAAGCAGAAACATCGAATAGGCAACTAAAGAGCATACTTAACAAGACTATAGAGAAGGGAGGCAAGGATTGGTCAAAGAAGTTGGATGGAGCTTTGTGGGCATATCGAACGACGTTCAAGACACCGATAGGTATGACCCCATATCAATTTGTTTATGGCAAGGCTTGTCACCTTCCGGTTGAGCTAGAACACAAGGCATATTGGGCAATAAAAGAAATGAACCTCGATCTAGACGCCGCGGTAGTGAAACGGAGAATCCAAATTAGTGAGCTAGAGGAGATGAGGTTGAAAGCTTATGAAAACGCAAGCATATACAAAGAGAGAATCAAAAGATGGTATGACAAAAGGTTAAAGAAGAAGGAGTTTAAAGAAGGAGATAAGGTCCTCCTCTATAATTCGAGATTCAAAACTTTCGGAACGGGGAAATTGCAAAGCAAGTGGGATGGACCTTACATTGTTCATTCGGTGCTCTCCAATGGAGCGGTTACCATCATGGATATGAAAGGAGATCAATTCATGGTGAATGGTCAACGGCTTAAGGTGTATTTCGAACCCGACGTTGTGCCCCTTCACCATATTGATATTTTTATCATGGAGGATGAGCCCGAACGTCAAACCTAGGACGTAAAACAAGGTGAGCTTTTTGTAAATAGCTCTTATTTTATTTTTCTGGAGTTTCTCACGAAGTTTTACCAGGCCAACTTTTCTACATGGGCTAACAATTAAAAAATAGTGGAGCACGCGAAAAACCGGACCGAACCGGCCCGCGAACCAGGGCAGGCCGGCCGACCCGGTCCGATCGGCCCAGGAGGCCCGGGTGGCGGTTCGCCCCCGTTTTTCTCTGGGACGCGCGTCTTCGACTTCCTTGTTTGGTCAGAGAATTTTAGGGAAGTCAAGAAAAGGAAAAGATGGGTTCTAGGGCATTCCTTCTCAGACTATTTAAAGGAACGAGATTGGAGCTCGGGAATCCATCCCAATTCACATCCTTTTGCACCCAAGCAGCAGCAATGGCGTCCCCAAGGAGCAAGGAGATCAAGCTAGGCACCGAGAAGCCTTTGAAGCTAGAGGAGGCGAAGCGATGCGAGCTCAAGCCTACAACGGAGATCAAGAGGACCGCCCGCATCCGTTGCGGAGGGCGTGTCCCGACCGGGCCGATTGCATCTCGCCACCATGTCAAGGAGGAGGTCCCAACTCTCGTCCGTAGATCAGAGCGACTTCAGAGCATGAAGAGGAAAGACTACAAGGAGGAGTCGCCCGAGCCGAAGGATTACGGGGGGAGTGATTACTCCGACGACCGCAGCCCGAGCTCGCGGGCAGCCGCCGGAAGGGATGACAATGGCCTCTTCTATTGGGAGGAGGTGCCTAAAGAGAAGACTCCTGAAGGTCCAAACGGTAGCGGAGATCCCGACGATAGAGGTGACGGTGACAACGGCGAGGACCCCGGCGATGACGACCTATTCGGGATGCAACCGCTATGTTGTGCAGCTTGCCGTCACTCCATCTTGGACCTCTACGCGTTGGTCGAGGAGTGTTTCCAATTTATGGAGGCGATGAGGCAGAGAATGGAGGATTTGGAATGAGTAGTCGATGACGACTACAAGTTCCTTAATAGGAACGTGAGGAAGTTATTCGGGATGGTCGGCAACATGAAGAAAAGGTGGTGCAAGGACTGTGGGAAGTTCCACTAGAAAGTTAGGGTTTTCCCCGCTTAGGATTTTTGTAAGATACGACGAGGACGTCGTATGATTTTAGCGTGGGGGAGAGCTAGCTAGCTAGATCTTAAAATTTTTGCCTTAGTGAGTTTAGTTTGGTTTGGTTTAGAGTTTGCAAGAGTTTGTGAGTTAAATTTTTAGGTGTGCTTTTAAATTTTCAAGTTTGAAGTGTGTTAATTTAGTGTTCGAGTCGAAAAATCAAATAAAAAGTGTCTTTTAATTTTTGTCTCATGCAATGTTTTTTCTTTCTTTACTCGTATGTTTGTCTTTAATTTTTGATACATGAGCATGAGCAATTGGTTTGAAACATTTACCGTGGTGCTTAGTGGAGTTTTTACCTTTAAAAGTTCCCGCACCATACTTTGATCTAGAACCTTGTTTCTGTTGTGCTAAGTTTGATGCTAATGTCGGAGGAGTTTAATTTTGAAAATTATATGAAAAACCCTTGTAATAAAGGTTAGCAAACTCTCTTTTTCAAAGTTGAGAGACAAAGAAAAAAAATCCTATACAAGGCCAACTCGATATCCGCTCCACCATAAGTGCGGTTAGCATGATGAGTTGGGCTAGGATCCTTCTCTCTTGGAAGTTTTAATTTCGAGCAATGATCATGTCCTTGTATATATCTTTTATTGCTAGCCTCATCATGTATTCGGTAACGAGACTCTCACATCGAAAGTCCCGTACATCACCGAATTCCATGCCCAACCCATTATATCTCTTTTGTACATCGTATTCCTTGAACACAACCTATGTTCGAAGTTTCATCTCGTCTCTAGCGTGGTTTTTATTTAAAATTCAGATTGTGTTTATGCAAGAAGAGATGATCAAAGAGCTTTGAAAGAGAGGTAAAGATGTCAAGAGAGAGAGAGAAGTAAAGAAAAAAATGTGTATGGAAAAGAAAAGAAAAAGGAAGAAAAGAAAAAGAAAGAAAAGAAAGAGAAAAGAAAAAAAAAGAGAGAAAGAAAGAAAGAGGAAAGGCAAGAAAGGTATGAAGAGGGATGAATCAAGTGAAGATTAAGTAAAGTGTAAGGAAGGATGCCACGTTGTTAAGAGACGAAACTTCCATTTTTCCAACCATGTGCAATCCGACAACGAGGACGTCATCGGTGCCTCGTAGTCTTAATTTCTTTTGCCCTTGCACATGTCTACCATTCTATATCTTCTTATCCTTGACATCCCCACATCATGGTTTAATTCTCATGATCATTGGCTTTGAAAGGTAAACAACCATTAGAGGAATTTCTTAGCCTGACAATATTTGTGTTGATTTCACTAGCCATACCTATAGCTCCACTTTATATGATAATATGAGAGACTTGTGGGAGGTGAGAGTTTCATGAATTGTTTAGGTTAGCCACTTCATATGAGCGACATGTGAGAACTTGGAGAAAGGTTTTTGTCTAATACTTATTGCAGGAATTTTATTTTTGAAAAATCATGAAAACCCTCCAATGGAAGCAAAGAAGTAAGCATGGCTGGAATTGAGGACCTCGAGTGAAAGGTATGAGTTGTGGGGTGAATCTCGATTTGGTAAAAATTCTAAACGCCCATGTTTATGTATCATGATCATTGCTTCATGTTTATTATATTAAAGATAAAGGATTGACTAACTTGTGAAGGAAGAACTAGCGGAGCATGTTTTCTAACACCATGGACAAAAGTTCTTTTGCAAGGAACTTGCTCGAGGACGAGCAAGATCTAAGCGTGGGGGAGATGTTGACGGTGTATTTTGGTACACCAAACATGTTCATTACACTTTGGTTTTAGCTTGATTATGGAACTAACCCGCCACTAGGCACACTAATGATATGACAAGTTCATCTTTGTATGTGCATTTGGAAGTGTTATGTTTTTGCAGGAAAACATGGACAAAAAGGATAGAGTCACAACAAGGTCAAAGGAGTAAATGAGGAGTCCCGTTCGTGTTCATGTGCATGATGAAATCACTCCCAAAGGTGGTGAGGACCGAAGTGTTACAAAGGAACATCCCCGAGGATTGAAGCGTAAAAGACCGAACTTCATGCGAGAAGACCTTCTATCTTGGACGCAAGGATGACGTCGTCAAATTGATGCAAGTGGAGGGGCAAGTGCAAAATGTCAAGAGGACCCACGGGATCGAATGGGCGACCGAACCGGGCCGGGATGGGCCTGGGCCGGTCGACCCAGGCTGGCCGGCCTGGCCCATTCCCGTGTTGGTTCGACCCCCCGTTTCTTGAGCGTGAAGATGATGCAACCCTAAATACGTGGAGGCACCGCCATTCGTAGAGAGAGAGAGAGAGAGCCATTCGCCCGAGAGGCCGTCCACAAGCTAGAGAGGAAGGAGAGGGGAGAGATCATTCGCAAGGAGGATCGCTCGACTCGAAGGAAGCAACCACAAGTGGAGGAGGACGTCGACGCCCTGCCACGACACCCCCAGAGGAGAAGGAAGACACTGTCGGAAGCGTCACCATGATCAATGGTGCTACGCCTAGCACCTTGATGGGGTAATCTTCTCATTTGTCCATGGGTTGTAAACAATCTTGAGATGTAATTGCAACTTTTATGGTTTCAATCTATCACCTAGTGTTGAAGATGCTTTCATGTTTAAGGTTAGCTACCATGTCTAGTAGGGAGTATAGATCTCACTTCTCCCTTAGAACCCTTCAATACGCCGTGATCATCATAGGTCTAGTCACGAATACCTCCGCGTAGTGACAGTACGGGGGGAGGGAAAGGGCGAAACCGTGGTCACAACCCCTGGTAGATTAGATCGGTTTTCATATCTCTAAGCGGTTGCATGTTCAAGTAGACCCTTGGGCAAGTGTCTTTTATATATCTTGTGAGTTTAATCGCTCTATCTAGTGTAGCGTAGTAGTTCTCTAGATTAACCGTAGTTTAGGGTTTGGATAAGTTAGTTAGTAGTGCTAGATCAAACGCTTGTAATCCCCTTGCTCGGCAGATTGACAAGAACTTAGGGAATCCCCGTGGTGAAAAAGGTGTAGGTCCGTACGCTTGCGGATCGTAGGTGGATACGAGTTTTATCCATCAACAGCTTGAAAAATATGCTTCCATGTCATATGTGCTTTAAATTCCTTATCTTGGGTGCTAAACCGTTGAATGATGTCTACCAATGAGAAGTAGACACATGGCTTGGTGGCTTCGACATGACATGAGATAGCTTGTAGGTGTTTATGATGATCTTGTGATGAGAACTTGTGACATTGCATGAAGTTTGTGAGTTATATGTTGTTTGTGCTCATTTTGGCCATGTTGAGGTCCTATGCTCATGAGAGGGAATTTTTGTTGAAAATGCTTATATGTTCCTCTCTATCTTGTTGGCGATGCTTGTACTGAATATGTGGCTCTCTTGCTTATTCTATGTCTCATTTCTAACATGTTGTAGTGCTCTTTGTCTATTTGAGGACCATATGCTTGTATTTGTAGACTTGATTCATGCATTACCAACAAGGGGGAGAAAAGCTCCCAATTCAGTTTGCATAACAAAGGGGAAGAAAAAGGGGGAGAAATTCATGTAGGGTGAGTTTCCCTACATTTTGCACGTATTTGTTCAGGGGGAGCTTGCATTCATGCTTTTGGAGCTCTTTGTGTCGCCTAAATTTGCTTTGTGCTTTGCTTGTTTGCCGATGGTGTCGTGCCCTTTTGCCTCACCTTAAGGAGTCAGCATTTTGGAGCACTTTGTCTCGGTTGTTTTGAGCCGTTGCCCTTGCCTTAGGGGACCGAGATGTGTTTTCTCAAGTGATCTCGTTTTGGCTTTTGTTTGGCTTTTGATCACTTGTTTGAGATTTTTGTTCATTTCTTTTCTTTTTCTCTTTTCTCGGAATTGGTTACTATGTGTGTTGTCAATGCACTCATCAAGGGGGAGATTGAGGACCGGAGCGTCTGAGGACCGGTGGATGGTCGCTCCCTGGTGTATGAGTGATTGACAATGTGGTGTGAACTGACTCTTGGCCGAGTATTGTAGGTGCAAGTTGCAGCTTGATTTGCGTTGGTGTAGGTGAAGAGTGGGCACGAAAGGTCTTAGCCTTGCGGGGCCTCCAAGGAGTGGAGAGACAAGTAGGCTCGGCTCGATGGACCCAGTGGCCGAACGGGATCAAGTGCGGGCCGCAAGGTGGCAAGAAAAGCAAGACGGAGTCCTGGACAGTAGCCAGTGCAGGGTAACGGCTCAAGACCGGAGTCTGCACGAGGGGTTTGCGGTGGTTCATGAAGGACCGGATTGGCGACCAGAGAGGGGGGGAGTGAATGGGAGCCGATAAAAATTCTTCTCAAGAACTCGGCCTACCCCAAAATCACTTCCGAAGAATCCCGCACACACTTGCCAAGATCACATGGTCACAACGGACCTACTGACCCTCTGAACAAGTTAGAACAAGCCTAGGAACAAAGCGGAAGCAAGCACAAAAAGAACCGAGAGAAAAAGCTAGCGCGAGGCAAACTGCAGCAGAAATTGTCGAAACTACCGGCCCCAGGTCGGTACTACTGATATGGGCTTACTGGCACCTAAAAACCAGGTTATCGGTACTTCCGGCATAGGGTCGGTACTTCCGACTACCGGTACTACCGACCTCGGGTCGGTACTACCGATAAAGACTCTCTGGCAGCTGAAAATCAGGTTATCGGTACTACCTGGACAGGGTCGGTAGTACCGCCCCCCAAAAAATCAGCCCGCGAAACAGCCCCAAACTTTCGATCGATGGATCTCCCAAACCACTTGGAGTCTTGAGACGAAATTTTGGGGAGAAGATGAACACCCCAAGGAGAGGATATGCCCCAAAAATTTCGGTCTCAAACTCCCTACAACTCCCGGAATCGCGAAACCTTGCCAAGAACACTATGACCTAAGGTTCATCCGAAAGTCAACGAATCGAAGGCCAAATCCGGTGTTTGAGGAGTCAAGATCATCCACAAAGAGGCAAAGGCACTCACCCATGATCCCCTCAAAGAAATCCGGAGAGAAACACCCTCAAATCGACGAATCGAGCGATGAACGAAAATCCTCTAAAAATCACCAAAAAGGAGAAACGGGAAAGACACAACCAAGCCTTGAGGAACCACACCGAATCATCTATACATACTAAAGAGGTTCATACAAGGTCTAGCTTGCCGCCCGATCATCCTTCCCTCTCACAAGATCTCACCATGAAGCTCTCAAGCTAGTCCTACGAAAAATCCTAAGGAAAATAGGAAAACCAAATGAGCTAGGGTTCCAAGAGATGGCTGCCATCCTCTCACCACTTGGGTTATATGGAGGCAACCGAAAGGCGAAAATACCCTTACTAGCTAACTAGGGATACATGCCCCTCAAGGGCGAATTCGGAAATCTTTGTCTTCGCTCCATCGGACGGATGCCCAGCGACCACAAACTTGCTTAGCCTCGACGCAAGCCTTGCGATCTCGACACGTGTCCTCCGCTTCGAAGATTCCGGACTGCGTCGTCGCACACCGGTCAGACCGGTGCTCCTCACCGGTCAGACCGGTCAGACCCACCGGTCAGACTGGTCTGGAGCTGCTGCACCTCCGTCTTCGGTTCTTCGGTCTTGGCTTTGTGGATCAACCAAGGAACCTAGTGGTTTTCTGGTGAACCACCGGAAACCCCGCGAACTCGGTGTAGGCTCCGCTAATCACCACTCATGACTCGGCTCCCACGTAGTCCCGGCTCGACCTTGGTTTTGAGGCTCAACCAAGAAACCGTCCATGACTTCATCTTGCCGTTCTTGCCACCATGCGGCCCGCACTTGACCCCGCTGGCCACCGGGTCCCTCGAACCAAGCCTACTTGTCTTCTCCACACCTGGAGGCCTCACCGGCAACGACCTTTCGTGCTTGTTCTTCACCTGCACCAGCACCAGTCAAGCCGCAACCTGCACCTGCAATACTTAGCCAAGAATCAGTCCACACCACGTTGTCAATCACTCATCACACCAGGAAGCGACCATCCACCAGTCCTCGAACCACACCTGGCTCTCAATCTCCCCCTTGATGAGTGCATTGACAACACACACATTTTGGTAACCAAGAGAAAAGGGAAAGAAAAGAAACGACTAAAAGAAACTCCAACAAGCGATCGGAAGCCAAAGAAAGGCAAAGAGCAAGATCACTTGAAGAAGACAAGTCTCGGACCCCTTAGGCAAGGGCAACGGCTCGACACATCCAAGACAAAACATGCTCAAGCAAAGAGCACAAACCATCAAACCAAAGCTCGAAAACCACAAAGAGCTCCCCCTGCACACATGCAAGCTCCCCCTGAACCAATGCAACTCCTCCTGGACGAATGCATGCAAACCACCTCGCAAAACAGAGCAGCTGCTTCAGCTTTGCTCTGACCGGTCAGACTGGTCAACCACACCGGTCAGACCAGTGTGCTAGATCGCCCAGCACCAGGACCTCACACCGGTCAGACCGGTGTACCTCACCGGTCAGGCCGATGACCACCTGGGAAAAGCTGGCAACTGCACGAGCTCAAAACTAGCTCGAAACCACTTGGAAACCTTCTAAATGCATGCAACAAGCCAAAACATGCTCAAACTTCTCCCCCTTGTTGACAATGCATGAATCAAGCCAAAAATGCAAAAAATGCAACCTAGAGCTTCTCAAATAGACAAAATTTAACAAAGGATGCTACACATGTCCAAATGAGCAAGTTAGATACTCTATAGCTTCGTAATGACATCAACTATAAGATCACCAACTTTCACAACCATTGGGCGAAGCTAAGATAGAATTGAGCAATTTTGCAAAAATTTACCCTCTCATGAGCAAAGTCCTAAACATGAGCAAAACATGTCAAAATGGCAAAGCCACACAAACTTCATGCTAGGACAACCATTCTAAGCATAAGACCATCATAAACACCCACAAGCACCTCATGTCATGTCAAAGCCACCGAGCCATGTGCCTACTTCGATATATGAGACTTCTCATTGGTAGGCATCATGCAACGGTTTAGCACCCAAAGCAAATTAAAATTAGCACATATGACATGGGAGCACATTTTCAAGCAATTTACATTTCATTTTCAGATTTGAAATTGGTACATGAAATGTCTTTGCGACAAAAAGGAACTTATGCCCCTCCATAAGATCAAGCATGGGGGCTAAACATTCATGATGGCAAATGAGCGTTTGGCCCCATATGATAAAAATAAGCTATCCAACCAGAAATTAAGCATAGCCAAGCCACAAAAACATGTCAAGATCATATAAAGGCATTTACTCACAAGAGAGCATACATATGAGATTTTTCAAAAACATAGCCATCAACCATAGATATAAACCAAGATTATCAAGAGCTAAGCCAAACTAACCATAGCTTACCAAACTAGCTCACAAAGACATATATATCATTCCATGGTGAACAATGTATATAGGAGAAGCCTTTCCTAAACAATGCATATGATACAAAATGCATGCAACCTAAGATACAAAGATGCCTATACATCATGTTACATATGCCATGCCAAATGCAAGAAATGCACAAAGGAAAGCTATACATATGCTATAAATGAGCTCCCACACACAAAGCTCACAAACGACCGGCTCCTCGAGGGGAGGCAAAAAGGGCTCGACACCACCGGCAAAAGAGCAAAGGAGCGCAAAACTCACAAGCTCCCCCTAAACACATGCACTAGGGCCAAAGAGCATACAAAGCTCACCCTTAGTACACATGATAGAGTAAAGAGCACACTAAGCACACAGGCTCCCCCTAAACTCATGCATTAAGGTCAAAGAGCATACAAAGCTCACCTTACACACATGAGATAGGGCAAGGAGCGAAACGAACCAAGTGGCTTGACCAAGGCCACACACTTGAAGGACACAAATTCACTTACCTTTATCATTTCTTCAGAATTCACCCGTCCTTGTCCACCATCCCCGAAAGTGATGTACCTCCATGTCATCACCGGGGTATGAGGCCGGAGAACCATCCCCGATGTCAACCAAATGTTCTCCGGGCCTCCCACCTGCAACTCAAAACCAAGAGCGAGAGCGAGCAAATGACTCAACACTGGGTTAGTACCAAAAGTGTCAAACCAGTGCCGAGCCATCTCCTCAAAAGTAGGGTTAGCAACATCCATCCTACCGCGCCTATCAAAACTGCGATCCATCCTATCAAACCTATCAAACCTGGAACCACCATGGGAAAACCACTCCCGTCTCACTGGAGGAGTACGAGTACCACGAAAGGGAAAGCGTGGTCGGTAGCCCCTCTGAGACTCAAAGCCGCGACCTCTCCCAAACTCGTATTGATCACGAGGTGGAGAACGTCCAGCAAACTCAACACCACCAGACTCAAAGCGCCTACCATCAGTTCCACGACTAAAAGGGCTGAACCCTCTAGCATCACGGCCCCGGAAACCAAACTGTCCAGCACTCTGCCTAGCACCGGTCTAACCGGTCACTCTGACCGGTCTGGTCGGTGGTCCTCGGCCAGCAAACTTGCCTCCACCTGAAGCTCTCCTATCTCTCCATGCTGGAACCGTATGCACAACACCCTTTCCCTTAGGTAGTGGCATACGAGGCTCAGGCACACCATGAGAAGGGTGGTACCTGTCATTGTTTGCCCACTCCTTAGCCATTCTCGCCTCTCTTCTTCTCTTATAGCAAAACTCTCTCTTGTGACCATCCTTTCCACAAAACTCACAATGGAAACAGATTGGTCTTGTCTTAGGCTTGGGGTGAGGCTCTTCACACGGCTTCTCGCTAGGTTTCCCACTTGGTTTCTCACTAGGCTTTTCACTTGCCTTCTCACTTGGTTTTTCTCTCGGTTTAAGCAACTGGTTTGGATTGGGTGCAAACTTGTCTTTGGGCGTGGGTTGTGGTGGAACTGGAATATTCCCAAATTTCCCTTCTCTCTCATCACTGCTCTCACCAAACTTAACAGATCCCAAAGCCCAACCATCAAAGCGCTTATAACTGGCAATCATCATGCCAAGCTGAGGTTCCTGACTAGACAACCAACTCAGCACTTCACGCAACTTACTGTTCTCATCCTGCAAATGATCAACACATTGTGCAAGTTCCAAATTCTTCACAGCATGCAATTCACAGGTAGAGCAAGAAGTAGGAATAGGCACTTTCAAATCAGCCTCAAGCGAAACAATGCGAGAACGAAGCTCAGCAATCTTATCATGCAAAGCAGGGCAAGAAGTGTATGCACCAAGCAAAGTGGGTCTAGATTGCAGCTCAGCCAACTCAACCCTAAGCACATCTAGTTCCTCACACTTGGAGGCTTGCTTTTCCCTAAGAGCAGTCAAATCAGCTAGGAAAACAGAGCAATCAGCACAATCAACCTCATCCGAAACCACAGGACTAGCCTTAAGCGAATCAATTTCAAGCTTGCCATCAAGAACCTGTGTTTCTAGCTCAGCCACTCTAGTCCTAGCATCTTCAAGCAAAGCTATAAGCTCCTTTCTAAGCTTCTTAGCCTTTCTAAGCATGTGATCGTGATTATCAAGCAAGTCAACCAACTCCTCATTCTCCTTGCGCAAAGAAGAGAGCTCATCATATACCTCATCCTCGGAGTCGGAGTCTGAATCCGAGGCGTTCTTCTGGCTTCTCTTACTGCCGGAGCTGCGTGCCATGCCGCAAAGACCATCCTTCTTGTTGCAACCTCTCGAAGTCTTGCTTGCGGTACAGCAAAGGCCGTTCAAGTACTTGCCGAAGTCCTTCTTCTTCTTCCTGTGTTTCCTCTTGCTGTCCTCTTCTTCTTCTTCACTCGAGCTTGATGACACGTCCTCAGAGTCAGAGTCGATGTCACTCGATCTCTTGATCTTCTCTCGGGTCCATGTCTTCCTCCCATGTTCATGTTCCTTCTTCTTGGATCTTCTTCCTTTGTCCTTGGACTTGTGCTTGTCGTGGTTGTTCACCTTCGGACACTCGGCGAAAAAGTGTCCGGTCTTGTCATACTTGAAACACGCCCTCGAGTTCCTCCTTGAGTTCACCCGGTTCTCGTGCATCCTCTCGAATCTCCGTGTCAGCAACGCCGGCTCGTCCTCTCCAAGTACATCGAACTCCTCGTCTGGCAAAGACATCAAAGAGGACAAAGAGTACATCCTGGAGGATGGGTTAGCGTTAGTCTTAGCACCTGAGCCACCGACGAGAGCAAGACTATGAGGATCAGTCGGGCTCTCAATACGGGCTGTCATACCACGGTCCAACTCATCCGACTTGAGCTTTGAGAACAGCTCGTTCACGGTCAAGGTGTCTTACTTCTCGGACTCAACAATAGCCTCAAACTTCCCATCCCATACGGTACGATCCAACGAGTGCAAGAGCTTCACAGCTCTATCATGATCATCGTATGGGAACACGGCCACATTGGCTCTCATATTGTTCACAACGACCGTAAATCACTGGAAAAGGGCATCGACGGACTCGCCGGGGAGATGAGTGAAGTTCTCGTACTCTCTCCGGTAAGTCGCGTATATCCGAGCCTGAACCTGAGCATTCCCAGCATGGGCATCCTTCAACTGCTCCCAAATCCTACAGGCTAAGTCCTCTGTCTGAACCCGATCGAATTCAGGCTGACACAGAGCACGAAACAAGTAGTCGACAGCCTTGTTGGCTTCGAACATATCCCTCGATCCTGGAGCAAGGAAGTTAATCGGATGAACATAAGCTGTGTTCATCGTAACGTCCCAAAGGATCTGACCCTTTCCGCGGAGGAACGCTGCCATCCGCCTCTGCCACATCTGGTAGTTCTTCCCATCGAAGTGCGGAGGACCCGAACCTCGTTCCTGGTACGCCATCTTTGGATCTTAGACTAGTAAGAGTCAATAAAGACCCGAACCAGCTCTGATACCAATTGAAGGACCGGATTGGCGACCAGAGAGGGGGGGAGTGAATGGGAGCCGATAAAAATTCTTCTCAAGAACTCGGCCTACCCCAAAATCACTTCCGAAGAATCCCGCACACACTTGCCAAGATCACGTGGTCACAACGGACCTACTGACCCTATGAACAAGTTAGAACAAGCCTAGGAACAAAGCGGAAGCAAGCACAAAAAGAACCGAGAGAAAAAGCTAGCGCGAGGCAAACTGCAGCAGAAATTGTCGAAACTACCGGCCCCAGGTCGGTACTACCGATATGGGCTTACTGGCACCTAAAAACCAGGTTATCGGTACTTCCGACACAGGGTCGGTACTTCCGACTACCGGTACTACCGACCTCGGGTCGGTACTACCGATAAAGACTCTCTGGCAGCTGAAAATCAGGTTATCGGTACTACTTGGACAGGGTCGGTAGTACCGCCCCCCCCCAAAAATCAGCCCGCGAAACAGCCCCAAACTTTCGATCGATGGATCTCCCAAACCACTTGGAGTCTTGAGACGAAATTTTGGGGAGATGATGAACACCCCAAGGAGAGGATATGCCCCAAAAATTTCGGTCTCAAACTCCCTACAACTCCCGGAATCGCGAAACCTTGCCAAGAACACTATGACCTAGGGTTCATCCGAAAGTCAACGAATCGAAGGCCAAATCCGGTGTTTGAGGAGTCAAGATCATCCACAAAGAGGCACAAGGCACTCACCCATGATCCCCTCAAAGAAATCCGGAGAGAAACGCCCTCAAATCGACGAATCGAGCGATGAACGAAAATCCTCTAAAAATCACCAAAAAGGAGAAACGGGAAAGACACCACCAAGCCTTGAGGAACCACACCGAATCATCTATACATACCAAAGAGGTTCATACAAGGTCTAGCTTGCCGCCCGATCATCCTTCCCTCTCACAAGATCTCACCATGAAGCTCTCAAGCTAGTCCTACGAAAAATCCTAAGGAAAAAAGGAAGGAAAATAGGAAAACCAAATGAGCTAGGGTTCCAAGAGATGGCTGCCATCCTCTCACCACTTGGGTTATATGGAGGCAATCGAAAGACGAAAATACCCTTACTAGCTAACTAGGGATACATGCCCCTCAAGGGCGAATTCGGAAATCTTTGTCTTCGCTCCATCAGACGGATGCCCAGCGACTGCAAACTTGCTTAGCCTCGACGCAAGCCTTGCGATCCCGACACGCGTCCTCCGCTTCGAAGATTCCAGACTGCGTCATCGCACACCGGTCAGACCGGTGCTCCTCACCGGTCAGACCGGTACCCACCGGTCAGACCGGTCTGGAGCTGCTGCACCTCCGTCTTCGGTTCTTCGGTCTTGGCTTTGTGGATCAACCAAGGAACCCTGTGGTTTTCTGGTGAACCACCGGAAACCCCGCGAACTCGGTGTAGGCTCCGCTAATCACCACTCATGACTCGGCTCCCACGTAGTCCCGGCTCGACCTTGGTTTTGAGGCTCAACCAAGAAACTGTCCATGACTTCATCTTGCTGTTCTTGCCACCATGCGGCCCGCACTTGACCCCGCTGGCCACCGGGTCCCTCGAACCAAGCCTACTTGTCTTCTCCACACCTGGAGGCCTCACCGGCAACGACCTTTCACGCTTGTTCTTCACATGCACCTGCGCCAGTCAAGCCGCAACCTGCACCTGCAATACTTAGCCAAGAATCAGTCCACACCACGTTGTCAATCACTCATCACACCAGGAAGCGACCATCCACCGGTCCTCGAACCACACCTGGCTCTCAGTTCACCACAAAACTGTCAGACCGGAGGCTCGACGGGCGGAGACGGGATCCGGGCGCACCGAGAAGCTTCGATGCCGGGGGACACGCGGCGGGATCGCAGGGCTTGCGTCGGGAGGACGCAGACTGCGGCGAAGGCGTGACCGCCTGATGAAGATATCGAAGTCTTAACCATATTGCCCCTAAGGGGTGTGTATCTTCCTTTATGTTCTAGGTGTAGCTTGGTCATTTTCCCAACCCGAAGAGACTTCATATATATAGCTCTACGGTTCCAGGGCAACTCATCCATCCGGACTGCTTCCTCATTTCCCTGCTCTTTAGGCTAGATTTTCTTCATGATTTTGTAGAGAATCTGACATCTGGTTGTATGGAAGCATTCATGGTTTCGTCGATTTCCTTCTCTTGGCTCGAGTGATTTTCGTGTCTTTTTCGATTCTTTTTGTGGGCTTTTCGTGCGCGGCTCGATTCGTCGATTCTGAGGCGTTTGTGTTCGGTTTTGTTTGTGGGGATCATGGATAGATATCTTATGCATCTTTGTGGTTGATCTTGACCACTCAAACGCCGAATTTGGCCTCCGATTCGAGGATTTCGGTTGGAACCCTAGCTTTGTGCTTGAGCTCGGTTCGTTGTCAATTCCCGGCGATTTAGTTGGTTTGAGGCCTCAAGTTTTTGGGCATATCTTCCCCTAGGGACGCTTCACATCTCCCCAAAATCTTGCTTCAATCCATGCAGCCGTTTGGGAGATCCATGGAAGATTAGGAGTGGTTTTGCTTGCCTTTTCGAGTTCGCCTCGCTCTGTCCGCACCTGGCGGACGGTCCGCCTGGTAGGCGCGGACGGTCCGCGATGGCCATGGTTTGTCCAGTTCTTCGTGAGTTCATGCGAATTCGTGGTTCGATCCGTTGAGACAAGCGCTTTTGTTTGCAAGTGGTTTGACGGACAGTGCGTGGGTTTGGTACGGACGGTCCGTGCATGGCGGACGGTCTGCGGATAGGCAGCAGACAGTCCGAATTTTGCGGTGTGCTACTGGAGGTTCGGGTGCCTTTTTCGAATGGTCCGTCCTGTGCTTGCGAACAGTCCGCCTAGTCCTCGCGGATGGTCCGGCCCCTCATGACGGACAGTCCGCTCGGTGCCTCGCAAACTGCCTAAGTCCTTTGCTTATTGTGTTGTGCTTCCGCTTAGGGTTGAGTTGGGACTTGTTCCTTGGGTTGGTAGGCCTGTTGTGACTACGTGACCTTGACAAGTTCGTGTGGGAATCTGTGATCGTGATTTTGGGGCATAATCGAGTTCATCTCTTTGGAGAAGAATTTTTATCGTCTCCCATTCACTCCCCCCTCTCTAGTCGCCTAATCGGTCCTTTAGAATATCCTTTTTTTGTGAAGCTCCTTGGATGGGTAGAGAGGGCTGGTGCATGGATGTAGTGTTTTATCTTGCTTTTAGGGTCATTTCACCTTTTCTCCCTGAAATAGTATAAATACCAAAACTCGTGGAGCTGGTTAGAGGTAAAACCCCTATATCTATGTTTTAAGAGATTGGTTGATGTTAAATATTTGATATAAAGGTTGTCAACACAGCCCTTCCACGTGCTCCCTCGTCGGGTGCTCTGCTCCACCCATGGAGGTCCACCCTGTAGCAGATGGAGGAGGTCAGCACGGCTCACCGACTTCGCTCCCTCATGCCCCTGTAGAGGCGGAGGTGTGGTCCTGGCGGAGAGCTTAGAGGCTTGGTCCCTCCCTGGTGGCCGAGCTTATCCCTCTCCTCGTCGGATAGGTGGTGAGCTCGGCGTGAATCAGGCGGAGGAGCCGGGGAGGGCAGAGTGGAGGTGATGCAGCGATGGTGGCGAGCTCGACATGAATCAGGCGGATGGAGCTCTGGGATCTAGCGGTGGAGGCGGGCCCTCCTTCATGCGCCTGCGGTGGCGAGGTGGAGCTTAACCCCTGGCATAGAGCTCCGCCTCCCCCCTCCTACTGCCGGCGCAGACCAATAACCCGCACGCGGGCCCCGCACCACAGTGGATTCCCGGACGCCCGTGACCTCCGCTAGGCTTCCAGGAAACTGGACGGCCGCGACGCGTTGCGGAAGCCTCCCAGTCATGGTTAAAAAAACCAGTCAAAATCGGCCTGTTACCGCGGTAACCAGTCTAACCGGGCCGGCCTGGTTCCGGTACTAGCCAGTTTTTTTACCCTAGCCGACACAGTCAAACTGGTACCCTCGATTAATTGGCCGGTTTGATCGGTTTACTGGTTCGGTTTGTCCGGTACCAAAAACCGGCACTATTCCGGTAAAGAAACCCTGCTCCCAGTACCCAGTTGCGGTTATTTTTTGCTTTAGCATTTCCTTCAGGAGGCCTTTGCCACACCCAGTGTGGTCAGTCTAAAGGTGCTTGAATCCCTCCTGTTAAGTGCCTCTTAACCTTTGGTCTCAAAAAAAAGTGCCTCTTAACCTTTGGTCTAAAAAAGTGCCTCTTAACCTTTTTCTGAAGCTGCATAGATCAATTCCACTAAAGTTGCTTGTTCAGTAAAGTTTTGAACATGGTCTTTGTTGGGGATTCGGGAAGAGGCCCCCACCAGCGGGAGAGCCCCGGAATCCAGATGGAGTCGAGCGGGAAGTCCTCCAGGAGGAGGCGAAGGAGGACCAGGCGGGAGATGATGACCCCCCTCCGGCACAAGAAGAAGGCGACAACACCTCCCCGGAGGAGCGGGAGGCCCTCAATGTGTAGCAGGAATTGGAAGACCTTTAGGGCCAAGTCCTGGAGGCACGAAGGAGGGCAGAACGGCAAGACTCTACAACCCGGGAGGAGATCGACAGGCAGGCCAGGCGAGGGAGGAGTAGCTTCGAAGGAGGGCGGACGCGAACCGGAAGGCACGAGAGCTGAAGAAACTCCTAGAGGACCTCAATGCTGGGAAGATGCCACGAGAGAGTTCTGGGAAGAGCATTCGGGAACCTCCCCGGTCCCCAGAACCGGACTGCTCCGAGATTCTCCTGAAGCGTGGCGACGTCAACGACCCCAAGTCATTTCTGTCTTCGACGCTGCAGTCGCTTAGTTGGACGAAGGGCTTCAAGAAGCCTCAGATCGCCCTCTACGACGGGAAGACCGATCCGGCAGCATTCCTCATGAGCTTCGAGGCGGCCATCCAATTCGTGGGCGGAGACGAGTTCACCATGGCCAAAAGCTTTGTGATAGCTGTCACTGGGATCGCTCACACCTAGTAAACCACTTTGGATGCTGGTAGGATCTGCTCCTGGGAATAGCTCCGGGAGCTGATGCTGGAGAACTTTTAGGGAAACTACGACGATCCCGTCACTTCAGGGTGCCTGTTTGCTGTGAAGTAGGGGAGGAATGAGACCTTACGGAGCTTCATCCGCCGCTTCATGAATGTCAAGTGCCAGGCGAGCGGGCTAAGCGAGCGCACCATCATCGACGCAGCCCAGGAGGGGCTCCTTCATGGCTTGCTCCGGTCCCGTTTGTCATGGTGACCCCCTCAAACGGTATCCGAGCTGATGAGCAAAATGGAAGAATATGCGTGGGTGGAGGATGACGAGCTGAGGGAGAGGCAGAGGAAGCAAGCCAGGGAGCACCGCTCTCATCTGGACGATCGAAAGGTGAAGGACCGAGAACGCGAATAGCACTCCGAGTGGGACAAACCTCGTCAGAAAAGAGACCCATCCTCATGAACCATTCAGGAGGTCCATAACGTCGACACCCCTAGGGGACGGGTGAGCGACGGGAGGACAACTGGGAAGAGCGGCGAGACGATCAGAAAACTGAGAAGACGTTAGGCGGGCGTAGGGCACCCCCGGAGGGACAGTCCAAGGTGGAAGCGACCCCCTCCCACGGGAAGAACGACTCCAAGCCGTTCTGCTTCGTTCATCGGGAATGGGGGGCACAACACACGGGAGTGCCAGGCCATAACCGCTGCATAAGCGGCTGCACAAGTCCTGGAGGCGCGAAGGAGGGCAGAACGGCTATACTCCACAACCCGGGAGGAGATCGACGGGCAGGCCAGGCGAGGGAGGAGTACCTTCGAAGGAGGGCGGACGCGAACCGGAAGGCACGAGAGCTGAAGAAACTCCTAGAGGACCTCAATGCCGGGAAGATACCACGAGAGACTTCTGGGAAGAGCATTCGGGAACCTCCCCGGTCCCCAGAACCGGACTGCTCCGAGATTCCCCCGAAGCGTGGCGACGTCCACGACCCCAAGTCATTTCTAGCTTTGATGCTGCGGTCGCTTAGTTGGACGAAGGGCTTCAAGAAGCCTCAGATCGCCCTCTATGACGGGAAGACCGATCCGGCAGCATTCCTCATGAGCTTCGAGGCGGCCATCCAATTCGTGGGCGGAGACGAGTTCACCATGGCCAAAAGCTTTGTGATGGCTGTCACTGGGATCGCTCACACCTAGTAAACCACCTTGGATGCTGGTAGGATCTGCTCCTGGGAACAGCTCCGGGAGCTGATGCTGGAGAACTTTCAGGGAAACTACGACGATCCCGTCACTTCAGGGTGCCTGTTTGCTGTGAAGTAGGGGAGAATGAGACCCTGCGGAGCTTCGTCCGCCGCTTCATGAATGTCAAGTGCCAGGCGAGCGGGCTAAGCGAGCGCACCATCATCGACGCAGCCCAGGAGGGGCTCCTTCATGGCTTGCTCCGGTCCCGTTTGTCATGGTGACCCCCTCAGACGGTATCCGAGCTGATGAGCAAAATGGAAGAATATGCGCGGGTGGATGATGACGAGCTGAGGGAGAGGCGGAGGAAGAAAGCCAGGGAGCACCGCTCTCACCTGGACGATCGAAAGGTGAAGGACCGAGAATGCAAATAGAGCTCCGAGCGGGACGAACCTCGTCAGAAAAGAGACCTGTCCTCATGAACCATTCAGGAGGTCCATAACGTCGACACCCCTAGGGGACGGGTGAGCGACGGGAGGACAACCGGGAAGAGCGGCGAGACGATCAGAAAACTGAGAAGACGTTAGGCGGGCGTGGGGCACCCCTGGAGGGACAGTCCAAGGTGGAAGCGGCCCCCTCCCACAGGAAGAACGACTCCAAGCCGTTCTGCATCGTTCATCGGGAATGGGGGGGCACAACACACGGGAGTGCTAGGCCATAACCGCTGCATAAGCAGCTGCAACGTCTCAGAAGACGCCTCGGGGAGAATGACCCATCATGCATACGGCCCTTGTGTGGGCGCAGCCTCCCGGGCCGCCACCTTCGGTATGGACCCACCCTCCAGCATACCTCTTGCCCCCGGCGGGAGTCCCTGGGAATGGCATGGTCCCGGGGCCTCCGAAGATGGAGGCTGAGATACGAGATGCGCAGCATGCCATGGGGACCCACCTCGTCGTTCTACCAATCTCTGGTGGCTCTTCCCGGTCCCTAGACTGGAAGCGACAAAGACGAGCCTACATCCGGGAAGTGCACCACGTCCCCGTCGTGCCACTACCGCAGCTCCCCGCTTACACCACAGTGCCGATCACATTCCATGAAGAGGACTACAACGCACCATTCTACCCTCAAGAGGATGCATTCCCGGTCTCCGCCAACGTCAACGGGGTGGAACTACATGAATCCTCATCAACAAGGGAAACTCGCTGGACATCCTCTTCAGCTGAGTGTTCGACGAGATGGGGCTGTTAAGATCGTAACTAGTCCACGTCGAGACTCCACTGTGGGGGTTCGGCGGAGGAACAGTGGAGACGTTGGGACTGATCATGCTGACGGTGTCGTTCGGGCACGGGAGCTACGCCTGGACGAAAGATATCGTCTTCGATGTTGTCGATACCCCGTACCAGTACAACGCCATCTTCAGAAGAGGGATATTGAATACCACAGTTTTCTGTGCATGAAGATGTCGGGCCTTCGCGGGATCATCCAAGTAATGGTGGACCAGAGGGTGTCTCGCTTGATCGACCTCGGGAGGGCACATGGGCAATGGGAGGTCAACGAATTGATCCCGGTGGACTCCTAGAAAAGCGTCCCGTCCACCACCCGCTACGTCCCGAAGGCGCGCCCAGTAGAGGATGTCAAGGAGGTTCCCCTGTGGAAAGATGCCCTCGGACGAACTGTCCGGATTGCCAAAGACCTCTCGCCAGGGCTGGAGGGTGCCCTCCTCCGGGAGTATGAGGATGTTTTGGCATGGAGCCCTTCCGACCTGCTATCAGAGGTTTAGGTCTGAACAGTCCACAGGGGGGGTCAACCCTAGTGGTTTATTTGTTCGGTGGGGGGAGACCTAGGGCTAAGAACTCGATGGTTATGTGATAACACACAGAACAAGAGGGACACGACGAGTTTATACTAGTTCAGGCCTCCGGAGAGTAAAACCCTACGTCCAGTCTTGATTGTATTGCTTTAGATGGATTGCGACTTGTCCTAGAGGGAACGCCCTTGTTGCGACTTGTCCTAGGGGGAACGCCCTTGCTCGCCTTATATTGGTTGACGGACAAGGTTGGTGGACCCAGAGTCCAGGTCGGTTACATCATGGAAACCAATCTAAGGTAAGTTACAACATAATCCCGTGATCTTCGGACAGATTGGCGGCGCAGCCGACGTCTTGTGTCTTGTCGTGCACTCCAAGTCACCCGAACGGATCGGATAAGGTCGTTTGGAGGAATCTTTAGGAAGGTCTTTGGGACCACAGATCAGGTCTGTTGGGCCCACTGTCAGGTCATCGAGCCTTCTGATGGGCCGGACCCACTTGTCAGGGACGGCCATGAGCCTGGTCGGTGGGGACCCAGGGGTACCCATGTCTCACAAGCCCCCGAGCGATGTGTAGGCGTAGCAACCTCGAGGGGGTCATGACGAAGTCGTGGAGCCATCGACAGGTCGAATAGCGTGCACGTCGGTCGAAAAGAAAAAGAAAGAAAGAAATCAGCTTAGTAGCCGACCTGTTTGTAGTTTTGCCGAAAGCAGCAAGGTTGAGTGACGACCTATAGGAAGTGGACTTCTAATAGATCAAAATGACGAAGAAAAAATTAGAGGGCGTTAAGGACACACTCATAAAGTTGTATCCGAGCATCGGAGCGGGCAGGATGGCCAGCGTGATGATCCAAAAAAGAAAGAAAGAATAGATCGAGTATCAACTTGATGAGAAGCAGGGTTCCCACCAGGTTGATACGACAAAGAAAACAAGAGGGTGTCGAAGACGCTCTCGTAGAGTAGTCCCCGATCATTGAAACAGGCAGCATGGCTGGTTTGATGCTCAAAAAGAGAAGAAAATTAGGTCATGGTCTTGGTCGAACGGAGTGTAGAGACACCCAGACCTCTTAGCATGGCTGCAACGAGTCTGGTAGGGCCGACCTCAAGGATGTCTTAAGGCGTGCTGACCTCAACGAGGCCTCAAGTCAATAGCACCTAGTATCCAAGGATGCCTGGTAGGGCCTTTTTGGCGCGCACCCCTCGGAGAGGCCTTCAGTCTTATCGCAATCGAAGATGTGGTGTCCAGAACAGGCTGGCAGAGCTTAGAAACGCACACCGACCTCAAGGAGGTCACGCATCTAGGGCGCCCAACTAGGTTGGCAGAGCCGAAGACATACCCATGTATTGCAAGACCTAGATATCAAGGCACGTCGACCTCAAGAAGGTCACTTTGGTGCCCAGACGACCAGCATAGCTACCAAGCATCCAGCAGAGCCAGGGTACTAAGGTATTGATGACCTCAGTAAAGGGCACACCGACCTCGGGGGGCCGACGAAATCGTAAACTTGATAGCTCTGGTCTCCAGGCGCCTAGACAGACTGGCAGGGCAGTGAGGCACACCTACCTCATGATGGTCTTCAATCGAACCTACGACCATTTTGCTCAGGAAATAGAAATATAAGCTGATTGGAATAGGTCTGTTTACACTGCAGAGCCTAGGGAGTGCAACAAGGACACAGAGCCTAGCGGATGCAATGTAGACGCAGAGCTATAGAGGGTGTGTTTGATTGTCGTCGTCGTCCAAAATTAAGTGTAGGCGTAGAGCCATCTGACGTAGAGTCATCCTTATCATCCCGACTAGACTTCAGGGTGACGGGTCAACAGTGGTCGGAGATTCCCTTGCCACCCAGAAAGTGACAACTACTCCACTGACCACGGGTGCACTGTAGCCATGTGGCGCTACCGCAGCGGCCGTAGGCATCAATGACGTACTAATTGAGATGACGACAAGGTTAGTCGTGGGGTAGGGGAAAAGCCGCGTAGAGATGTCCACATGTACACATTACCCCACGACCATGTGGTAACAGTGTCAAGGCACAGACGGCCACAACCAAGGCTGGCTCTCGCTATGCCATGGGCATGTGTCCGTCCACCAGAGCATAGGATGCAAAATTTGTATAAGCTTGGAGCTAGAAGAATACTTGCGAAGTGTGAAGGTCTCTATCATCTTCTTCTCCCTCGCCCAGCGGGGAATCTAGGAGAGTTTGAAGGTGATGCTGTAGAGGCCCGAGATGATGCTGGAGGTTCTTGGTGAGTAATAGATACTTGTCGATGCCTTGTAGCACACGCCCAGGGGGAAGCCTGTGTCTGCATTCCATAGTCAGGCACAAAGCACGACCTGCTAGGTGTACCCCGGGAGGTCTTCATGGAGGTCCTGAAGCTAGAAGAATTCTTGCGATGTGCTCTATTGTAGTAGAGAACATAGCAAAGATTGCTCTAGGTAGATCAGGTCTTCAAATGCGTTTGTATCTTGTAACTAGTGCTAGGACTAGATAGGTCGCAGGCGACCTGTTTACCTGTGGAGGCACACATGTAATGTTCGCTCTGTTCTGTCATGATGAATGTAATAGTTGATTTGAAGAATTTATTCCTCAATGACCTATAATGTTGGCATTTGGGGGCTTACCGACCTCAAGGAGGTCGGGTTTACTATCAGGACGACCTGATGGCAATAACAGTGCTTAGAGCCGTTAAAGCAAAATCTGGAGAGATTTACTCACGTGAAATAAGTGGTAGAGATTCGTTACCGTTGTTGGGGTAAATATTTCGCAACTAACCCCTCCCGTGTATCTTCGGCTCATCGGAGAAGAACGGGGCCTGTTTTGGTTCTCACCTTGGTTATTTTAGGGAATGGCCAGAAGTCTGGCTAGCGAAGAACAAGCAAGGAGTCGCAAGCGAAGACGGACCGAAGCTCAACATCTTCGTTCGGAGGAGCAGAGTCTGCACGCGAAGGTGCGAGGAAAGAACCGCTGCGAAGGCGATTCAAGACGGGGCGAAGAGGACACGCGAAGAGAAGCTGCCTAGGACACACTTCGGAGAAAAAGACCCACGCGAAGCTCGATGAATAACACCAAAGATGGAGTGTGAAGGGCATGGAGACGAAGAGCCGGCGGAGGTTCAAGGGCAAGCGAAAAGAAGGCCACGAAGTTCAGGCTGGACGAAGAGGCTAACGAAGAACAAGATGCCAAGTGGGCAGACTCGTAGACGAATAGAGTGTAAAGTGATCATCTGTAAAGTGTGTGAGTACGGGCCCTACGAGGTTACCAAAATGCCCCTTAGATGCTTCGCTCAATGTAAAAAAGTGATGGCAAGGGTTGTAAAGCGTAATTGTTACGGGCCTATAAAAAGGACCTGATGGTAATGAAATGGGGGCAATTGGAGGGCGGCTGAGTTTCATTAAGCTCAACCGAGTTCAAGTTTTCATTCTTCCGTGTCTTAAGTGCTTTTCTTTCCCTTAGTTCGTTTAGACTGTTGGCCCCTCTTCGGGGAAGATTTTTATCACAACAGTTAAGGCGCCCATCGTGTTTCGTCCCAGCCATGCCACCGAAGAAGTAACCGAAGAACCCACAACCACATCCAAACAGAGCGACCGATGATCCATCGGAAGCAGAGAGTGAAAACCCCAGAGAGAGACAGATACCAGACAACACAAACAGGACAAGGGACATGGTCCTAAGTCCACAAAACCACAGGGGCAAAGAAGATCAAAAACAAGAAGCTGAAGATATAGCAGAAGGAAACTTTGAGGCCGGCTTAGCAGATGCAGGAGTCGAAGATGAGGACATCGCTTCGTTGAGAAGAATAGAAGAAAGACTTGCCGCGAAAATGAGAGAAAGAACAATGCCATCAAACATCCGTACAAGAGCTCAAGCAGAGGCCGCCATCCTCAGGGCGAAAGAAATACAGAACGAAGACCTAGCACAAGAAAAGGCCAAGTACAATGAGATGTTGTAGCAAGTCAAGAAGAAGAGAATGCAAGTGCAGCAACTGCAGGAAGACGAAGAGCAGCAAGCAATAAGAAGCAAAACATTACAGCTACAAGAACAAATGACAATCTTGCAAGCTCAGTTGAACTCTATCCACCAGCAAAAATAGACCCAGCAACTTCGCAAAGCGCAAGGGCACAGCAAAAAATGAAGACCTATAATTGTTGACGAAGAAACTACCGAAGATGAGGAAGAGAATGATGAAGGCTCCTTGTATTATGACTCAGATGAAGAGGCGTATGTGGAACGTAGGCCACAAAAAAGATACGGAGAGGTATTCTCAAGTAAGGTGAAACCCACTTCACCTCTTTCATTAAAGCTCGAGAAGGCCGAATGGCCACCGAAGTTCAAGTTACCTGCATCCTTGCCGGAGTATGATGGTAAGTCAGACCCGAGACAATTCCTCCAGAAATACATTGTGGCAATATCTTCAGGTGGGGGAGATGATGTGGCAATGGCAAGAGCTATGATTATGGCTCTGAAAGGCTCAGTGCAGCAGTGGTATGCTTCGCTGCCAAAAGGAAGCATCAGATCATGGGAACAACTTCGACAAAGAATAGAGAACAACTTCCAGGGGTACCAACCTCAAGATCTCACATCAGGCGATCTTCACCTCATAAAACAAGGAGACAAAGAACCATTACAAGAGTACATCAAGAGATTTGCTAAGGCCAGAGCTAAAGCGCCACATGTACAAGCCACAACTGTAATTGATGCAGCAATAGATGGCCTCAAGGTAGGACCTTGCGGAGAGTATCTTGACCGAAGAAGACCCAAAACAGAGAAGCAGCTGTTTGACATAATGCAAGAATATTGCAAGTCAGATAGGGGAAAACAACGAAGAGTAGATGAATACAACAAGAGAAAGAATCAAGCGAAGTCTCAGTCAGAATGGGGAAGCAGGCCCCAAAACAATCAAGGACCTTCGACAAGATCAAACTTCTACAACAGAAGTAATGTGGACAATGTTTCAGGTAACAATTCACAAATGGCATCTTCGGCCGCCACGGGAAACAGAGGGCAAAGCTCCGGTAGAGGCCCACCACCTCAATCCGTGTGTTCCTTGCATGGCATCAACAAAGGGCACTGGTCATACGAATGCAGAACGTTACTTCGGAAGAAGCAGATTGAAGAAGATAAAAAGAGAACAGCGCAGAGGCAGGCGAAGACAGTCTATCACACATCATCAGCGGCACCTTTGATGGCTCAGAGCTCAATGCAAAACTGTCAACCATATATTCCACAACCATGCTTCCAACAAATGCCACTGCCACCTCCACCGATGTTCAACCCAAACATGATGCAACTACAGCAGCAAAGCACCGCGTTATACCAGCCAAAACCAGAGCCTGCTCATCAGGCACCTTCGCAAGCCAATCAAAACAGAGACGACGAAGATCGCTACCGAAGAATGAACATAATCAATTATATCACAGGCGGTTGCAACTCACCCGAACATCTGACGAAGAGGCAGAAGAAGGATAAGCGAAGAGAAGTGAGCCATGTATGCACAGGAAAGTTTTCAAAACAGAGTGGTCACACATTCCAATCACTTTCACAGAGGCAGATCTCAAGCTGAAGAAGTATCCTCACGAAGATCCTCTAGTCATCAGAGCAGTACTGGGAAAGAACACAAAGTACTTGTTGGGCAATGATGTGGGAGGCATCCTTGTAGATAATGGTAGTTCCGCAGACATCATAACTTACGAGTTATTCAAGAGGATGGAGTTCAGAGATGACCAATTGTAGAAAACTTCGAAGCCGTTATATGGCTTCGGCAACAAGGAAGTTGAGGCTCTAGGAACAATTGAAATGAATGTAAGTCTCGGGACAGGAGCGCTGATGAGAACAGAGATGGTGACCTTCGATAGTTGACATCCCATACGCATACAAAGCAATCTTCGGTAGGGGAATCATAAACAAGTTCGCAGCGGTGATACACATGCCATTCTTGTGTATGAAGATTCCAACCAGCAACAGAATTCTCACAATATACGGAGTTCAGGAAGATGCACATGACAGATAATACAATGTAGGCAGCAACCAGAAACCAATACACGTAGTCAGAAACAGTGAAGACACATTAGAAAGCGAAGAAGAAGACGAGCCCGAAGAGCTCGAAATGAAAAAGAGGCTTTGCTAGGATGAAAAGAAGAGAATGCAACCCCACGAGCACACGAAGAAGGTGCGTCTTTGCGAAGACGTTCATGACAAACTGGTCACCATAGCAAGGGGGATGACCGAAGAAGAGGAGAGTGCATTGATCACATGCCTTCGCAACAATCAAGATGTATTTGCCTGGAGCAAGAGAGATCTTAAGGGAGTGCCTCGCGAAGTGATAGAGCACGCACTGCGCCTATATCCAAAGATCCCACCGAAGAGACAAAAGCTCAGAGTCATTTCACCTCAGAAAGAATTGGCAGCGCAAAGTGAAGTAGAGAAGTTGTTGGATGCTGGGGTCATCAGAGAAATACAGTTCATAACTTGGCTTTCAAACATAGTGATGGTACTGAAGAAAAATGGGGGACAAAGAATGTGCATCGATTTCACACTTCTGAACAAGGCTTGCCCAAAAGATGACTACCCTTTACCAAGAATCAATGTGTTGGTGGATACAGTAGCAGGGTGCGAGAGAATGTCCTTGTTCGATTGCTTCTCTGGATATCACCAAATCTGGATGAAGAGGGAAGATGAAGACAAAACAAGTTTCATAACACCCTTTGGGGTATATTGCTTCATGAGAATGCCCGAAGGCCTACGCAACGCCGGCCCAACATTTAACAGAATGGTGAAGATTGTACTTGGCCCACAACTGAGGAGAAATGTGTCAGCCTATGTAGATGATGTTGTCATACACAGCAAATAGAAAGATCAGCACATCGAAGATCTCAGAGAAACCTTTGCAAACTTAAGGAAATACGGTCTCATGCTAGACCCAGAATATGAAGGATGAATGAAGAAAAGTCAGAAACACCATGGGTTTTGTATTGTGATGGGGCTTACTGCGATGATGGAGCTGCATCTTCGGTAGTCTTAATGTCACCATTAGGCATAAAGATGAGGTATGCTGTGAGACTTGACTTCGAAGGTAAGACAAACAATGTGGAAGAATATGAAGGATTGTTGCTGGGACTTCGCAAAGCAAGAGCTATAGGGGCACGAAGAGTGGTCATAAACACAGATTCTGAATTGATCACAAGGCAGATTGGCAAAACATATAAAGCAAAACATGATGAAATGGCAAAGTACTTGAAAACTGTGCGAGGCATGGAAAAATTCTTCTTCGGTTTCACGGTCAAGAAAATACCAAGAGATCAGAACAATGAGGCAACATGTTAGCAAAGGCAGCAGCACAAAAAGAACCACTACCACCATATGTCTTCTACGAAGTTCTGAAGTGCAAATCAGTAGATTGTGACGAAGCACCAGTGAGATACATAAACGCGATATCAAGCGAAGACTGGAGATCTTCGATCATGGCATTTCTGAGGGGGCACTATGAACCACAGTCAAGGGAGGAGAACAAAAGAATGGCCTTGAGGGCGAGATCATATGAAATAAGAGGAGACAACTTGTATAAAAGCGGAGTGTGTGCACCGCTACTTAAATGCATCTCCACCGAAGAAGGGCGAGACCTGTTGCAGCAAATTCACTCCGGGATGTGCTCATCTCACATTGGAACATGAAGACTAGTCGCGAAGGCATTCCGTCAGGGGTTTTACTGGCCAACTGCAGTCCGTGGTGCCGAAGATATAGTGCAAAGATGCGACAACTGTCAAAAGCATTGCAACTACACAAAAACCTCTCCTTACGAGATACAATTGCTACCACCAGTTTGGCCCTTCGCAAGATGGGGGATTGAAATTGTGGGACAGTTACCAACAGCACCAGGCAATTACAAGTATGCGATAGTGGCAGTGGAGTACTTCTCAAAGTGGATAGAGGCAAGGGCAGTGCAAAGAATCACTTCGCAGGTGATACAGAAGTTTTTCTGGCAAAGTATCGTGTGCAGGTTTGGAGTCCCCTATGAAGTAACAGTGGACAACAGCAAGCAGTTTGACAGCATAGATTTCAGAAGATTTTGCTTCAGCTTGGGCTAGTTATGCTTTGCTTCAGTGTATCACCCAGAGTCCAACGGAGCAGTAGAAAGAGCCAATGGCATCATGTTCACGGGAATCAAAAAGAACCTGACAGGAATGGCTAGGGGGAAATAGGCCGAAGAGCTGCCTAGAGTTGTGTGGTCTCACAACACAACTACTTCTAGAGCTACAAACTTCACACCCTTCAGATTGCTGTACGGAGAAGAGGCGGTCATTCCCGAAGAGGTCAAGTTGGGGTCATTGAGAGCAGACCAAGAACCACAAAACGAAGAGGACGCAAATTTGGCAATTGATACAAGACAAGAAGACAGACTTCAAGCACTAAGAAATATAGAGAAATATCAAGATGAAACGAGGAAGTGGAGAAATAAGAAGGTTCGTGAGCAAAAAATATCCACAGGGGACATGGTTCTCTGAAGAAAAACAAGAGGAGTAGGAAAATTGGAAGAAAAGTGGGAGGGTCCATTTTTAGTATCAGAAACAAGACAAGGGACTTACAGATTGCAAACCGTGGAAGGAGAAGAGGTTCCTTACTCATGGAATTAGCACAAGTTGCAGAAGTACTGGCTCTAAGAATAAGTGTATCATCTACTAGATTTCATCATTTTTTAGTTTCTCTTCATCTTCAACTTTTGTAATCTTCGTTTCAACTTCTTTTGCACTTTCAATTTTTGTAAATATGTAGTGGAGTCCGTACTCTTTTCCTCGCGGGGAGAGTCTTCGGTGATCTCACAACGGGAACAACGAAGATGCGAGGTTTTTAACGAGGCGGACTTGTGTAATATCCCCTTGAGAAATATAACAAGGGCTCCCCAGAAAAGACCATCGTTATCTATCATCGGTCCCAAAGTAACAATCATCCGAAGAGATTGTTACTTTCGGGAAAACATTGCAGAAGTAAGTGAACACATGTGCCTGGCCTCGCGAAGACAAGTCGCATTTAGCTCACTTAAAGAAAAAATTGATTGAGGGGGTGCATGTGGGAACCATTATGCAAAGGTCGCGAAGATGTTAAGGTACATGCAACAACTGTACCTAAGAGGAGTGCATGATTCGCTTAAAGGCCCACTTTCTGCGAATAAAAAGTCTTTGGCAGTGAATGCGCGAAGCCCCTCAGTAAAATGTTGTAGGGATAAGTCGTATCGTTAAACGGCGTAGTCGCAAAATCATCCGCTTTATCACAAACGAAGAAGCCTTCGGCGGTGAATGCTCGAAGCAAATTGCGAGGCAGGGCTGATGAGCCACCTCGAGGTCACATCTTCAAAAGAATAATTGAAGTTGAGCTATCACGCCACTTCGCATAGTCAAAATTTGTATGCAAGAAAGATTAATTATTTTATATGCATGACTTGCTTTTATCTTATAAACGATACATCGCACGATCGGAAGGAGATGAGCTGCGAAGATTAAAACAGGAAACTGGGGGGAGGCGCTTTTCGAGTGTAGTTCCCATGTTTCAATCTTCGGAAGCAGAAAAATAGCAAAGGCCAAATGAACATGAAAACAAGCAGACAAGCGCATCATCGGGCAAATTAAAAATATCATCTTCGCACAGGCGAGGTTACAACAAAGTTATGACATACATCCTCATCAAAAAATAGATTATAGGCACAGTATTTTGGTATAGCAACATAGTCCCAACGATTACAAGTAGGTCAGAATGCATGGCAAAGACAGATACATCGCATCACAAATCAGCGGGGGCGCTTGTACATATACTCATACTCCGCATCTCCGGTGAGATCAATAACTTCGATCTTCGGGAGGACAAGTGGACTCGAAGACGAAGGGGTGTCTTCGTGGGAAGGCACAACAGAAGATGATTCAGATCCACGAATTTGACGACGATGAGTGCCACCATGACAAAGACGATTGCGAGAATGTTCGAAGACATTTTTTGCATCAAGGTTCTTCTTCTCGTATTTTTCTATCTTACGAGACATAAAAGTATCGAAGGGTACGTCGGGGAACTTAGAGTTAAATTTGCACCATATAGAACCAAACATAAAGTAATCACCATAATTAATAGGTACAAGGCAAACATCTTCGGCAACCTACGCAGGATACACCTCCGGCACCTGTGCAGAGTTGCAAATGTTTCAGATGAATTGTTCACAAAATATCCTAAGTGCACACACCACTAGAACTACAAACTCCCTCACATCTCAAGGGCTCCTGAAGTAATGTCAGTAGTGCGTCCTTCGTGTGGAGAGACAGCTTGAGCAGAAGGTGCAGCCGAAGAAGGATCAACCCCTCCCCCAGAAGATACAGCAGCGGGCGAAGGTGTGCTCACAGAACCAGACGCCACCTGAGGACCCTAAAACAAAGAAAAAAAGTCAGACACAGCTAAATAGGAAAACACAACAGTCAAAGAGGAGAACAAGCATCGCGAACCTTACGAAGCACGCGCCAACCTTCGGCAACGGTTAAACTAAATCCAAACTTCTTAAAGAATGTTTGCATAAAGTTCTTCGGTAAGACAGGAATCTTCTCAATAGATGTCTCGGTCGGCCAGGCAAAGCTAGCATCGCGAAGTTGCTGGAGATCAGTCTTTGTCATGCTAGGCTCGCCATCTCCAGAAGATTTGAACAAGGAGTAAATTGCGTGAGTGAGACTTCGTGCGGCAACAACAGCCCCAAGTTCTCCAAAAGAGCGCCCAGCAGAGGAAAGAGAGCTATCGCCATTAGACAGCCAATCAAACACTTGACCTATGAACATCTCTTTGACGTCATAGGGAGCGGAGGTGAGCCCATAGTCCACGAGAAGATCATGAACCTTCTTACAAAGAGGTTCCACATGGCGCTCAATTTCATCACAGTAGGTTTCGTGCTCCGAAGTGAGGGTGGAATGAGTCTGCCGTCATCAAGTTCAGCAATTTTAGAATCATACAATTTCTGCAGATCTTCGGCCTTCTTCTTCTCAGACTCCGTAGTAGAGGCTAAACGACGAAGTTCAGTCAGTTGAAGCTCCAGTTCAGCGTTCTTCTTGACTAGATCATCCTTTTCCTTGGAAACTTCGAGACACTTTTTCTTTTCTGACTCTAGCAAAGAAGAAAGAGAAATCTTTTTCGCTTGCAGAGCCTTCACAACGTCGATATCCTTGTTTAGCGCAGTAGTAGAGGTCCTTTCAGAAAGTTGACGTGACCGAAGATCAGCACGGCATCGACGTTGAGCAGCGTGACAAGCCAAGAAGGACTTCATGCTTAGATCTTGAGCTTGGTATAGAATCTCTTCGGCGCTTTCCTTGCCGAGCTCAGCTTCCATGATAGGAAAGCCGAAGCTATCACCAGCTTCTTGGAGCAAGGTGCGCTCGCGGTCATCACTGCAGAACTGAAGCACCTTGCGCATAGAGTCACCGAAGATGCGAGCGCTAGGCTTCATGCCTAGACGACGGGCAACAACACTGGGTGACTCATTGCTAACAAATACACCATCGCTCTTGGTTTCTGACGAAGAGCCGTCGTTCTGTTCCACATGAGCCAAAGTCTTATGATGAATAGCTGAAACAACCTTACTACCACCAGGAACTTCGGTAGCAGAAGGCACAGCGGTTTCAACAATTGAAGGTGGAGGAACAGGAGTCTTGTCTTTCGAAGATCTGGCACGGGGAGCGCAATCTTCGTCACTCTCTGGTTCAATATCGCTATAGTCAATGTCAAGAGGATCAGCAAGTGTAGCACCAGCAACAACATTGGGAGAAAGAGAAGTAACATCCACTATCTCTTCAGGTTGGTCAGTTGAAGGAGCTTCGACGTTTGTACCAGAACCAATGGCAACCTCTGGAGGATGCGCCTCAGTGTCACTCTTGGAGTGGTCAGACTCATCGAGGCTAGAAGAAACAACTTCAGAAGTCGCAGCACGAGAAGTTTTCTGGTGCTTCAGAGCATCACGACTAGCACCGCGACCACGTCGCTTCCTAACAATCTTCGGGCGCGCTTAAGGGGCTACGGCTTCTGAGCTTCCCTGGTCACCCTTCTTCGCTGCGTGCTTCGCTTGCGATGCACGGTGAGCAATGGTGACAGCACGGTCATCGGCATGAATGCTAAAAAAGAAGAAGAGACGATTGTCTCGAGTACTGCCAAGACGCTCTTGAATATTAGCATCTTCCTTAGAGGAGATGGGCCCAAGAATTTCATTGGCCTAGGCTTCAATCTCAGCAACGTTGATATCTACAAAAAATGATAGAAACAAATATCAGTAAAATAAAACAAAGCAAAGGAAAAAAGAGAACATAAGCTAAGTACAGAAAGAAGCAACAAAGGAAGAAAAGGTGGGTACCATTCTTCGTCAAGCGAAAGCTTCGAGTGAAGTCCGGGATTTTGATGGGAGAAGCAAAGTCGTTCCACGCAGCAACTGACCAACCAGCGCGAGCAGGGAACACCTTCGCGCCAATATACTCCTCAACCAGGTCGCGAGTGGCATAGGTCTTCGCCAGCTCTTTGAAAGCAGTGAGGAAAAGGCGGTCTGCATCTCCATCTTCGTAAGCAGTCCCGACATCCTTAGGGAGATTTTCAAACTGAGTGCACACAAGGGGAAGCTCTTCGTCTTCAACTGTATAGTAGAACCAGTAATGATTCCAATATTCATCCCATTTGTTCTTGTAGCAGACGACTGGCACATCAACATCACTGCGATACCTAAAATTGAGAGAAGCAAACTGGGCTTCTTCGCGAACAAGGGCACCATCAGCGACTTGATCTATCTTCAGGGGTTGGTGATGCATGGTGTGCACCCTCACAAAATTAGCAGCAGAAGGAGCCACGGCCATGGTCTTGCACGCCCACATGTAAACACTAAGCCGAAGAACGGCATTAGGGGTGAGATGGTGAAGATACATCCCGAAACTACGGAGAATAGATACAATAGCCCCATCCAAGGCAAAGCGAAGTCCAGCGGTGAATAAGTCACAAAAAACAACCACTTCGTTGGGCTGAGGAGTAGCAGTGGTCTCCGGACTAGGGGCTCTGCCCTTTCCTTCCCTGATGAAGCCAGAGGACAAGAATTCGGCCAACAAACCTTCAGAAACCTTGCTACGCCCGAAAACAAAGGTGGGCGGTGATCTATCAGCTTTAGGAGCCATGAACGCGAAGTAGGAAGGAGGTGAAGAAGAAAACTACATGAGTACAAAAAACAATAAGAAATTAAACAAAATAAAGAGATGAAAAGAAGAGAAGCAGGCGAAGATACCAGGGAAGCGAAGGCACAGGAGGCAGCTTACAAAGCTTTAGCTCTCGCGAAGACAGAGGCTAAAAAGCAGAGATTTCACCGCGGTGAAAATAACCAAGGGTAGGGACGAACCTTATATAGGCTGTCAAAGGAGGAAATCTCGGACGTCGTGTAGCGAGAAACGTGGCGAAAATCTAGGATCTCTAGCGTGAGGTGGCGAAAATCACAAAGCTTCGTGGGTAAACATGCAAAATAGTAAAAATAATAAAAATAAAAATAAAAAATAAAAAGGTAAAATCGAGAGACGAGCCGAAGAGGGGAGGTGCTTTGGAGCGAAACATTTTCACCCATCACGAAGAGGTTTTGCTAGTTTGGCTCGTCTTAGGTTGAAACCCTCACTAGCAAGGGGCTGAATGTTGGGGTAAATATTTCGCAACTAACCCCTCCCCTGTATCTTCGGCTCATCGGAGAAGAGCGAGGCTTGTTTTGGTTCTCGCCTTGGTTATTTCAGGGAATGGCCAGAAGTCTGGCCAGCGAAGAACAAGCAAGGAGTCGCAAGCGAAGACGGACCCAAGCTCAACATCTTCGTTCGGAGGAGCGGAGTCTGCACGTGAAGGTGCGAGGAAAGAACCGCTGCGAAGGTGATTCAAGACGGGGCGAAGAGGACACACGAAGAGAAGCTGCCTAGGACACACTTCGGAGAAAAAGACCCACGCAAAGCTCAATGAATCACACCGAAGATGGAGTGTGAAGGGCATGGAGACGAAGAGGCGGCGGGGGTTCAAGGGCAAGCGAAGAGAAGGCTCCGAAGTTCTGCCGGACGAAGAGGCTAACGAAGAACAAGATGCCAAGTGGGCAGACACGTAGACGAACAGAGTGTAAAGTGATCATCTGTAAAGTGTGTGAGTACGGGCCCTGCGGGGTTACTAAAATGCCCCTTAGATGTTTCGCACAACGTAAAAAAGTGATGGCAAGGGTTGTAAAGTGTAATTGTTACGGGCCTATAAAAAGGACCCGATGGTAATGAAATGGGGGCGATTGGACGGCGGCTGAGTTCATTACGCTCAGCGGGGTTCAAGTTTTCATTCTTCGGTGTCTTAAGTGCTTTTCTTTCACTTAGTTCGTTTAGACTATTGGCCCTCTTCGGGGAAGATTTTTATCCCAACAGCCGTAGAGCCGTTATGGTAGTGATTTCGCAACGAGCAACCACCGTGGGCCCATGTAAATACGGTCGAAGGGAGGAGTGTTGACTCCATTCCCGTCATCTTCTTCCTCCCGCCACTAGAACTCCCTGCGCCATAGCCACCGACAGCCCAAATCCATACCGCCGCAGCTAGAGCCTGAGCTCGTCGCCACCCTGAACAACCCGCCCACCGCCACCACAAGCAGCGCCTCGGAGGCCTCCGCATGCACATGAAGACCCTAGTGACATTTAGATCCAAATCGCTAGGGTTTGAAGAGGAAGAGATGGCGGCAGCGGCACCCCAGATCCCCGCCTCGGAGACGGTCTGGGAACCCTCAGAGATGACCGAGGACAAGATTTAAGCATTGGTGGACCGTGGGCTACTGAGGCCGAAGGCAGATGTGGAGTGGAAGGTGCCCACCGTCGAGGTGTTTCCGACGGAGGACGACAAGTAGCAGGTCGCTTTGCGTACTTGTTCGAGTGTGGGTTCAATGTGCCCGCCGGCGACTTCTTCAGAGGTCTGCTCTACTACTACCGCCTGGAGCTGTGGCGAACTCCATCTTGTCCCGAACTCCATCATTGTGGTTTCTTCGTTCATCCATCTATGCGAGGCATACATGGGGATTCTGCCACACTTCTTCCTGTGGCCGTACTTCTTCCTTGTCAAGAAAACTGGCAAGTCGTCAGGCGTCGTTGGCTCGGTTAGCTTTTGCTTGAGACCAGGTCGGAAGTCAGAGTTTATCGAGATGGAGCTACTGGACAACAACATCGGCTGGAAGGCGAATTGGTTCTACATCGCTGACCAGAAACCAGCGCTACTGAAGCGAACTGGTCACAAGCCCGTGAAGTTCCTAGAGTGGGACTAGCACTGACCTCTCGCAAGATTGAAGATCTCAAGGCACTTCTCGACATCCTTGCCGACCTCAAGAAGGAGGGACTTACAGGCGGAGCAGTGGCGATTAGCTTCAGTCGACGACTCATTTAACCGATCAAGGATCGGGTCCATCCGTCTTATGAGTACTAGGGGCAGTCAGACCCTACTCGTGAAGTGAATTGCAAGGCCTCTAAGGAGGAGATGGTGGCCAGGGTGGTCCAGCTCTACACTGGCACGATCCGCAATAGAATGTGCCCGAAAGCACATTCGCTGGTCCGACCAGCTGACGTCGTAAGTTCTGAAACTTAGCTCATGTGATGTCTTTTCCCTTATGTCATCGAGGAAGACCTCTCAGACTTCTATGTTTATTTTGCAAGAACATGAGATGGCGTGGTGGTGCCCAGCGCCTTTACCCAGAGGCCAAGAGCCACGTCAAAAGCTGAGGTCGGAGGATTATCATCCTCTGGCCGCCAACCTATTGGAGAACTACTTGTCGGACTCGTCTGTCGAGGCCGACGGGGAGGACGACCAAGAGGTCAGAACAAGTGGCACAAGCAGGCTGGCTGCAGCAACTGCTGCTAAAACGGCACGTCGGACAAGGGCGGCCGCCGTGAAGGTCATGCAGTCGAAGGCGAATGCGGCGAAGATCGCTAAGCTGGAGGCTGAAAAGAAGAAGCGGAAGAGGGGGGAAGGTCCCACCCCAACAGCGGAGGACACAGAGGAGAAAGATGAGGCTGTGGACTCACTGTCAGCAGAATAGGATGATCGTGTGGCTCCAAGGTCTCCTAGTCCCTCCACGAAGCGGAAGCGAGAAGAGGAGATGAAGACGACGGAGGAAGACCTCCGCCGCAAAAAAGAAGTACAGGCCGCCAAGGCCGTGGTCTAGGCCAAGGTGCCAGAGAAGATACCAGGTTGGCTTCTGAAGCCCAAAGTTCACGGGAAGACAGTAGCGAAGTAAGACTTCTACGCTTAGTCAACATATTATAACTTTCTGTCAGGTCGTTATGCACTGACAAAATGATTCATGTAGGTCAGACGCTGTCTCACTGAGCACCTTAGGTGCCCAGACTTCCCCAACTAAGACGACGACGTCTGAGCCAGAGGCCAGAGCACAGAGCTCGACCGACAATTTGGCAGCGGCGACCACCCCAGCAGTCGAAGACCCGAAGCCAATCAACACGGTGCCTATTTCGATGGCTCAGGACCTGACAGCGGATCAAGTTCAACTTTAGCTGCCGTTTCCAGATCGAGAAACAATCATCGAAGCAAGACCGGGTTCGACGTCGACTGCTCGGGATCGTCTGTATCGTGAGATTGACTGGTTCGGCACTCCCTGGGAGACGAACATATTTGACGACGACAAAAAATTTAGGGCATGTAGAAATGCCATCTTGACCCTCAGCAGCCCGTTTAAGGTAAAGTGTTGCATTTCAAGTTGTTTTTGTTACGTCGATGAAATTTTAGTTAGTAGCCTAACTTTGATTTATTGCAATCTTTGGTGGATCGTGCTAAGGACAGGGCCGACCAGTGTAAGAACACCACAGCCGTGCACTTGAGGGCACAACCGCTCGAGCAAGAGCTCCAACGTGTCAAGGATGAGGCGTTTGCTGAGAAGAAGAGGCTTGAAGACGAGCTGGCGGCAGAGCGGCTTAAAGTCCGGGATGCAGACACTTTGCTGACGTCCGTAAGCGCTGGTAAGACCAGGAGCTCATGACCTTTGTTACTTTATTGCTTGATTAAACAGAGTTATTTACGACACCTTTTTCGCAGCAGAATTCCACAGGGAAAAGGACAAGATGAAGAGCAATCTCAAGGGGGCGGAGGAAAAGATCAGGGACCTCAAGAGGACCCTCAAGGAGGCTGACGACGGTGCCGAGATTCTCAAGAGAGAGACCAAGGCCGCCATCGGGAGTGAGTACATTATGAGTCAAAAGCCGGCTTACGAAAAGCAAGCTCGAATAGACCTTGAGGTCAGTCTCGTGGTAGCCTTGCAATCATTTAAGAGTGACCAAGTGGCCATTGTAGGACTCAAAGTGGAGGTAAACGACCTGAAGAATGTCGCCGACCATGTCATGGGCATGGTGGTTCCTCAGGTGGTTGGAGAGGAGCCGAAATCTGTGATAGACTGGTTGATAGCCGCTCTGGAGAAGCTTACCGAGCTCCTAAGAGCCACAAGTCTGACGGCGGCAGTGGAGGCTTTAGTGCGCATCAAGTCCCACTTTCCAGAGGTCGACATGGCGAAGGTCGGGGATGGCCTGAATCAAGTAAAAGACCTCAAGGTCATAGAAGCGGAGGTGCAGCCAACGGCGGAGAAGGTCATGGACACCATCGACTATGAGGGCGACGATGACGAGTAGACATATTGTGTAAGTTGTACCTCCTCGTTTGCCAAAGCACAACATTCCCTTTCCATGTAAAAAGTAATGTGGTCTTATTTTTCTTGTAATCATGTAGTACTTATGCTGATACGAGCTTGGTAGCCCTAAGGCATTGTGTTATCTTGTGCCCCGCTAACCACTACTCACGGAGAGGACGGCTTACCGACCACACGGCTCAGCGTGGAGGCTTACGTGTAGCCGGCGCGCGGGACGAGTCTAGGACTCAGGATCACGCAACCAAGCAAGCTCATAGCAGCATGAAGTAGGCAATCATAGGAGATAATGTCCTCGGGTGGAGCGACCCTTAGGTTGGCATAGCCAAGCCCCCGAGCATGTCGAGGGGGAGGAACAAAATTTTCACCCTCAGGTCTTACGACCCTTGTATTGGCTTTGCCAAGCCCCCGAGCATCTTGAGGGGGAGGAACAAAATTTTCTCCCTCAGGTCTTACGACCCTTGTATTGGCTTTGCCAAGCCCCTAAGCGTCTCGAGGGGGAGGGAACATGACACGGGAAAAAGGAGAGTAGAACTCAAAACACAGCAAATGACTGCTTTTAAATTAATATTTATTTAACTTAAAGTACAAGGACAAGGAATATATAGCTGGTATGAAAACTATTTTACGGGTAGAATCGACGCAGATGCTCCACGTTCTAAGGGTTAGGAACTCCTTGACTGTCACCTCACTGGAGGCGATATGTAGATGGATTGATGACATCGGTGACGATGAAGGGTCCTTCCCAAGGGGCGGACAACTTGTGCATGCCGTCGGTCTTCTGAATGCGTCACAGGATGACATCGCCAACGTTGAAGGAGCACTCCTTAATTTTGTGACCATGGTAGCGACGGAGTTGCTGGTCGTGGCGACCTTACCGCATGACAGCTATCACCCTTTGTTCCTCGAGGCTATCTAGGTCAACGCAACGAGTCTTTTTGACTTCGCCTTCGTCGTAGAACTGTATGCGTGGTGCTCCAAAGGTGACATTGGTAGGAAGGATGGCCTCCAAACCGTAGACTAGAAAGAAGGGTGAGAAGCCCGTAGCTGAGTTGACCTGGGTCCGGAGACCCCAGATCACATGGGGTAGTTCGGCGAGCCAACGGGAGGCGTAATTTGATGCATCATCGAAGATGCGATCTTTTAGAGCTTGAAGTACCATGCCATTGGCACGCTCGACCTGGCCGTTGCACCGAGGGTGGGTGACCAACGAGTAGTAGACATCAATCATGCTGTCCTGGCAAAAGTCCCAGAAAGCTGATCCTGTAAAGGCCGACCCGAGGTCGGTGATGATTCTGTTGGGCACACCGAAGTGATGTGTTATCTCCTTGATGAATTTAGCTACTTCGTCCGACGTGACCTTAGCAATAGGCTGGACTTTAATTCACTTGGTGAATTTGTCTACAGCGACAAGGATATGTTTGCAACCGCCAGGGGCGGTTTCAAACGGTCCTATTGAGTCAAGACCCCACATGGTGAAGGGCCAAGATGGTGGAATTGTGCGCAGGACCTGGGCGGGCAGGTGCTGTTATTTGGCAAAGAATTGTCATCCTTTGCAACTCTTAACGAGGTCTTTGGTGTCACTCATGGTCGTGGGCTAGTAGAAACCAGATCGATAGGCCTTGCTGACCAGATTGGCGGATGCTACGTGGCAGCCACACTCGCCACCGTGGATCTCAGGCAGGAGATGAAGACCTTCTTATCGCAAGATGCACTTCATCTGCACGCCAATAGAGGCTACTTTTCTATATAGTTCGTCGCCAATCATGACGTAGTTAGCACTACACTGGGTGATCTTTTCTCGTTCTGTTTTGTCTTCTGGAACCCGCTGGTGGACCAGGAAAGCTAGGAAAGGCTCGCGCCAATCTTCTTCTTTTTCTGTCATCAGCACATCGCGGGGAGGTGCTGGTGTTGGGTCAGGCTGACCTTGGTCCGGGTTGTCCGGATCCAGTATCTTGATTGACAGCTTGCATAGGTCTTGGACGAACACACCAGCCGGGACTAGAGCTCGCTTGGAGCCTAGTTTGGAGGACGTCGGCGGCAACATTGTTGTTGCGGGGCACGTGCTGGAACTCGATCCCCTCAAAGTGTCCTTTGAGTTTTTGAATTTTGGCGCAGTAAGCGTACATTGTGTCCTTAACACAATCCCACTCCTTGTTGACCTACTCTATGATGACCTTGGAGTCGTCATAGGCCAGCAGTCGCGTGATGCCAAGGGACACTACAATCCGGAGCCCGTGGATTAGCACTTCGTACTCCGCTCCGTTATTGGAGGCCTTGTAGTGGACCTGAAGGACATATTTGAGTTGCTCCCCTTGGGGGGAGACGAATAGAACACCTGCTCCAGTGCCCTCAAGGTTGAGAGCACCGTCAAACTACATGATACAGTGTTCAGGACGCTCCTTGGGAGGGGGCATCTGGATTTTCGTCCACTCGGACACGAAGTCAGCTAGGATTTGAAACTTGATTGCCTGCCTGGAGCAGAACTTGATGTCGAACTCTCCTAGCTCGATCTCCCATTTGACGATGCGACCATTGGCATCGCGATTGCAGATGATCTCTCCTAGCGGGAAGGAGGAAGGCACCTTGATCTTGTGAGCTTGAAAGTACTACCGGAGCTTCCTTGATGTGATCAGGAGCGCATAGAGCAGCTTATGAGGTTGTGTACGTGTCTTAGCGTCGGCCAGGACCTCGCTCACGTAATACATAGGTCGTTGGATAGGATAGACCTACCCTTCATCTTCTTGCTCGGCGACGAGGACCGTACTAACCACATTAGTGGTTGCCGAGATGTAGAGGAGGAGTGTTTCTTTCGGGACTGGAGGCGTCATGATTGGTGAAGAGGTTAGGGACTCCTTGAGAGACTCGAAGGCTTGATGTGCCTCTTCATCCCATATGAACTTATCCGCCTTCTTCAATAGCTTGAAGAAGGGCAGACCTAGGGCCGCCATCATACTAGTGAGCTTCATGACGTCTTTCTTGCAAGATGGCTTGACCATGTTGCGAATTGCGTCGACCTTGACGGGGTTGGCTTGAATGCCTCGGTGCCCGACCATGAAGCCTAGGGCAACCCGGAAGGGACACCAAAGACGCACTTGGTCGGATAGAGCTTCCATTGGTAGGTGCAAAGGTTGGCAAAGGTTTCAGCGAGGTTAGCTATGAGCTAGTCCTCATGGGTGGCCTTAACGACCATATCATCGACGTAAGCCTCAACGTTCTTCCCGATCTGGGACGCCAGGCATTTTTGAATCGCCTTCTAGTACGTGGCACCAGTGTTTTTCAAGACAAAGGTCATGACCTGATAGCAATAGATGTCGTTGGGCATTATGAACGCCGTCTTATCTTGATCGTCGGGATTCAGGGCTATCTGGTGATACCCTGAATAGCAGTCGAGGAATCATAGCAGGAAGCTCCCAACTGTTGTCACACCTGTTTTTCCAAAGAAAACCAAGTGCATAACTATATGTGTGCTAGGATCTATTTTCATTCATATAGTGACATATAAGTGAATACAGAAATAGTATCACATACGAAAAAGGGAGATTATCAGAGTATTACGCTAAATCCTAAAAATGAAGGCACTGAACATCCACAAGCAGTCGACTGGGGGTTGCGTACGCCTAGAACCAGCAACATCTTCATAGCAGCTTCCTCTTTCTGAGCAACATTGTTTATAGCAAGGGTGAGCACATGTCGTACTCAGCAAGTGTGGGGAATGTATGAATGCAAAGGCTTAAACAAGGAAAAGCTGAAAGGTTGACTGCATTAAGCAATTTTAGTTGGGCACATTTTATTAGCACCTGATTAGTAAGATATAAATATATACCAACCCACATTAAGCATAAAGGTAAGATATACCATAAGCATATGACAACTATAACCACATAACACAATTTAAGTCCATCTTCAAGTTCAGTTATCATGCGAGGGTCCAGGCCACTCTTGACCGTGAGCACGGCTAGTCGATTAGTTTTACACTCTGCAGAGGTTGTACACTTTCACCACAAGTTGCGTAAAAGTTCCGAAGAACTTTGGACCCAACCATGCGTTGCCGGCCAAGCATCATACCACACTACCGAGGTGCAATTGCATAGGGACGCTACGAGGCCTTTACAAAGACTTCCCTAGTGTGTTCCGGTGCACGAGGTTCCGCGAGTCATGCCCCCTAATCCCCAGTCCAACACTAGAGTCCTCTAATTAGTTGGCCAAGGCAGAGCCATATGTCTTGTCGTTGCACTGTTTTCCTGGGTGGTTCTCCATGTTTTGATTAAACATTGTAATGCAAGTTCATCATTAATGTTCATTAAAACCACCATAACCCAAGTAGAGCAACTAAACATAGCTACCCAACAAAAAGATAAACCCAGGTTGGCAAGGAATGATAACAAAGACTAGGATAAACCTTAATAAAACCCATCAGATGTAATGCAAAGCATATGCAAAGTGATTAAATAAAGTTATTGGGACAAAAGAACAAGGACACACTTGCCTTTAACCAGAGAATAGTTGTTGCTCAGAATATCTTCATCTTCATGCTCTTCAAAGCTTCTCGAACCACGTTCATTCTACTCGCATCAATCATCAACACAAGCATACAAAGCAAACAAACAAGCAATCTAAGAACATTGCACCAATCAAGGAAAACTTTAAAAGGTCATACTAAAGGATAGGCTCGATTCTATGGATCACTAAAGCACACAAACCGTGCTTAAAAGAAAGGCTCAGCTGGATGTAGGAAACAACTGGATCTGAGCTAGAACTAGATTTAGAAAGATCTAAAGCTTACACCAGGCTAGATACACAAAAGAGAGATACTGAGATAAAGCTGACAGAGAACGTCTAACGAATGATTTGCATATATGAACATAAAAGACTATATGCTTAGATTCATTTTAATTAAGAAAACAAATGTAAAGGATATTTCAGAAACAAAATACCCTATGTTGACATTAATGCAAATTACATTTTATTTGCAAAACCGAAGTAAAGAACTAGTCAAATTTTATTATAACTGTTCATGTGTCAATTATATCAATTAAACATTTAACTTAGAAAAGGTAAAACTATATGAATCCTCTAACGTAACTTTATGATTCGAGTGGATCATATTATTATTGAAAACATCATGACATATGACATTAATTAAAATTAACATTATTTATAAAAGTCAGTGTAAAAGCCTAATCAACTTTTAATTAAAAAAGTTAATTAATTATTAAGCAAATTAACATTTGGATTACGAAAAACCGAGGTAAGATCTAATTGGATTTTTATTTACAAAAGCATGTGAAATAAACATTAATCAAATTAATATTAAATTTATTTTCAAAACCTGCATGATGGAAAACAGATCACTAACGGGTACTTTATGTTATCATGATCCTAACGCAACTTGAACAGATAAAAACGGAGCAAAAACGAAGAACTTGTGAGATAAACAAGATTGGACGGACTTAGATGTGATAACTGGATGTTTCAGGGGCTAACAAGAAAGATATGCAAGACACATAAAATAGTGCTTCTGAAACTGACATAGCTCAGGGTTAGATCTGTAAAAGGTCACTCGTTGGATTGGATCTAGAGAATCTAATCTGTTCAGGGGGTTTTCTGCAAACTGGCAAGACACAAGATATACAACTGAAGATTAAAGGGTTCCTCAGGGGCCTATGCACAAAACAGCCACACTTTCTTCTACCTTCGGTTCAGAGACAGGTGTGGACAGCGGGTCTGGCCGACGGGGTCACCGACTCTCTGGGCAACCTAAGGTTCCGGCGAGGCGAGGAATCGGAAGAGGAGATCGAGGGGATCACATGGGAGTGCTCACCGGCGGTGGAGGTCAAGGGGAACGGTCGGAATCAGCGACGATAGAAGACAGGCGCGGTGGCTCAGGCTTCACGGGCGGCAGCGATTCGTTGGTCCTCCAATGGCGGGGAGAGGCGTCGAGCGTGCGGCTCGACGTCGTGCACCTCTAGGCGGTGTCGGCTTCGTCCCGCAGCGTCCCGACGCGGCGAATCGGCGACGTCATCTGCGAGCGGTCGAGCTCGGTTCCGGCGGCAGCGCGACACAGGACTGGGCGGCGGATGATGGCGGCGGCTAGGGTGCGCGGAGGCTCAGTCTCGCCTTAAATAGGCGCGGGGCACGAGGATCCCCTGGCACGCACGCCAAGGAAGCTCGGTAGCGGCGTCCTGCCGTGTCCATGAAGGACTGCTGCGCCGGGCCCGGATGGGCTCCAGCGGGCTCGCGGCTGGGCCGGGAGGACGTCACGCGAGAGTAAAGGAGGAGTCGGGGAGCATCGCCAGACTTCCAGACTTTGGGCCTAAAGGCGGAGTTGGGCTGCCTTGAAGCTGCGGCTGGCTATCTGGGCTAAGGCGGTGCCGGCCAAAAGATGGAGGAAGAAAGGGGGAAAAAAGATTTTGCTATTTCTAAGGATCAAACAAATTTGAATTCAAAGACAAATTTGAATTCAAACACCCAAAAGAAATTCTCCAGCATGAATGCAACAAACACCAAGCCATTTATTTAATTTATAAAAACAAATGATGTTTTTTACTATACTATATTCCCTGTCAAGAAAATAAATGTTGGGAAAATTTTAAAATTATGAGAAAATTCTTGTTTAATTATTCTTTCTATTCACATCCTGAAATTGGGAAATTTTAGGGTATGACAGCCGTGGAGTCCACGACCTGATCGATACGAGGAAGAGGGAAGGGATCTTTCGTGCAGTGCTTGTTGAGGTCGGTGTAGTCGATACACATCCTTAATCCGCTAGTCTTTTTGGGGACAAGGACCGAGTTTGCAAACCAAACCGGGTGCTTACATTCACGGATGAATTCTGCAGCTAAGAGCTTACACACTTCTACTTCTATGGCTTCCTTTCTATCTTTTGCAAAGCGACAGAGCTATTGCTTGATAGGTCTTGTTGTCTTGTTGACTTCCAGGGCGTGCTCAGCCAGTTCTCTGGGGACGCCGGGCATGTCAGAAGGACTCCATGCGAATATGTCGACGTTGTCCCGGAGGAAACTGGTGAGCGCGAGTTGCTATTTGGGGTCGAGGTCAGCCCTAATGGTGACTTCCTTAGATGCGTCGTGCAGGCCGAGGCAGACCTTCTTCACTACTAAACGACCATGATCGTGGTTACGGTTGTACATGCAGAGGTTGCGGCAAGGTCGACGGTCTCGTCCTCGCACTTGAAGGATATTATGAGGTCGCCGTAGACGGAAAGGATTCTGTTTGGCGCTGGCATCTTCATGACGAGGTAGGTGTGTTGCGGGATAGCCATAAACCTAGCCAACATAGGTCGACCTACACTACAAGAAAAACGCCGACTAGTGACGCAAAAAAAGGCTATTTCTCGTCATAAACTGCGATTAATGACGCCGGTTGTTACAAAAGTGCTACATCATTAATTGAGCGTCATAAACCGCGATTAATGACGATACCTTATTTCGCGGCGTCATGAGTTTAGTGACGCATATAAATTCGTAACACTAAGGCGTCATAAGGTACATGCCACGTCGGACCAAAATCTGATGTGGCACGGCATTTTGTGACAAACCATTTCGTCATTAAGTGAATTCAGCCCATATTTTGTTGGGCCAAGCCCCAAATTCCTTGTCGTCATAGATTGAATTTGGCCCACTTAATGTTAAGCTGAGCCCAATGTTTCAGTCGTCATAAATTGGTTTTACACCTTACTAACACTACTACGTTTTGGCACTGTTGCAACGCAAAATTTGTGTTGCAATATGCCATATTTTGTTGCAATAGCTGTAATTGCAACCAAATTGTGTCGTCAACCAGCAGCTGCGAAAGGTCGCGCTGCAATAGCCTGAGGCGACGCTGGTCATTTTGGGGTTCATTAGTTGTTATATTACAACACAATTAGACGTTGCAACTTTGCGCTCGTGTTGGTTGCAAGTCATAGTATTGCGACGCATCTATGGTTGCCATAAGTGCAATTGCATCGTACCAAACGCGTTGCAATGCATAAATTTTTGCGTTGCAAAGAATTCTATTGCTACGTTCTTATTGTGGGTGCAATATGGGAAGCACCTCTATTGCCACCAACTTGTTTTGGGTGCTATATGTGGTTCCATCTAGTACCACGAAGTTGATTTGGGTGCTATAGTCGGTGTCCTCTAATGCCACGCGGCAGAGATGGTTGTTATAGGTGCAACATTCTATTACAACCAAAATATATAGGTTTGCGGCAATAGGTGGGGCACTCTAATGCCACCTTTTTGCTTTCTATTGCCACGAAACGTATTTGGGTGCTATATGTGTTTCCTTTTATTACAACGAAGTGGAATACGGTGCTATAGGAAGTGTTCTATATTGCCACGAATCAGGGATGGTTGTTATAGGCGCAACTTTCTAATACCACCAAGATAAATAGGTTCAAGGCAATAGGTGGGGCACTCTGATGCCACCTAGTTTACTTGGTTGTAATATGTTTCCTATTCTGTTGCTTCGAAAATGATTCAGTTGCCAAAAGTTCATGCCTCTATTACCACCATAATACAAGGTTGCTACATGTGGAACCTACTATTGCCACAAGCCTTTGTGACACTGAAAACTATTATTTGCGAGAGGGTGATTTCTCTTTTGCAACGAAAGGAGTTGATGCCATAGTTTTGTAGCTCGCCATATGTTTATTCTGCCACGCTCATTTATTTGTAGCAGCAATAATTTAAAACATTAAAATACAGGATCTTCAATAATAATTATTATGCATTTATAATTCATGGCGCAATAAGTACTGAAATACTAATTAGCAACCACACTGATAAATGAAACCATCCACTGGGAACATTCAACCATCCACACTGATAATTAAGTTTAATGACACACGAAGTACTGAAATACTACTAAGTTTTGAAGAGGACATTGTTTCAACACACATGATGTTGACTTCAAGACGATCACATCAGTTGATCAGCCAAGGATTGTTTCAACAAAGAGTTGGGTGGCTTGAAGGAGATCCCATCACTTGATAAGCAAAGTGTGACTTCAAGAAGGTCCCATCACCTGTTTGCTCCTTTCGAAACGGCTTAGCTTTCTGAAATGAATGAATAACATTTGTAAGCATCAAGTAAACTGTAATATTGGAAACGGTGCAACAACAGCATGTACCAAACCAAAATTTTATTTTCATTCATAAGATTATCAAAATGATATCAAATAATCAACACATCTATAAACACTTTGACAGCTGAAACATGAACATTCACAGCAGGCAAAGGAATTACTAAAATTTCACCTCCTGTTTTTTTGGTTTGTTGTCGTCTCCTACTTGTTGCTTGTGCCTGTAGCTGTTGAGATGAAATTTTTGCATGGGGCTGGACGGAAGGTGCTTCAGGATTGGTACCAGATTTATTACTTCTTGTATTGCGAATGGTAGCCGCCCTTTGTTTAGCACTGACTTCAGGTTGCTTCTTCTGAGAACAAAAAAATATATGGGAGGGAAAAATTAGGTGCCATTTTGATCAGTATCTGATGATAGAAGTAAAAAGTTGTCAATCCACAAAACAACCTGACCAGAAAAGAGCACATTCGTTGAGTCTGTCTGCACATCTTCAGTTCTCGTGACTGATGCAGCCACCGCCGCAATGTCTGCAGATGCAGTGACATTGTTGTTTGGCTGGACAGATGTTGGCAGGACAATCTATGAAAGGATACAGACATTTAGATATAGAACCTAAGGATAGAAAGTCATTCATGCAACTAGCTTGACCAGTACCTGTGGAATTTGTGCCTGTCCATTTGCTGCTTGCAGCATTGATAGGAACTCTTGCCTAAGCTGTTGCAGATCAGCCTCCCTTTTCTTGTTACTTTCTTCAAGTTGTCATGCATGTTCTCTCCTTTCTGCTTCCCTTTCATCTTCCCATGTTGACATTTTTTCTTGTAGCAGCCCAAATGCATCCATGAGCTCGACGTGTTCCTGATGCTGTAGCTCTTCCCTACGAATTTGTTCCTGGCGCTCCGCATTGAGCAGCTGCCGTCTAGTTGGGTTTTTTGCCAGGTACCCATTACCATGCAACTTGGTTGATTTGCACTTTGTGACTTCCTTGTATGCCTTCTGGAACATCTCGTTTTTTTCCTTTTGGGAGACGAAGTTGTTTTCTGCATTTGATTCCGCCTCAGCAATAACGCTGCTTGCTCTGTCCTAACATTTACAAGGCACAGATGGAGGAGTTAGTTGAACAAGAAATTGCTTGCATTCTATAATTGCATGGACTATGTATAGTAATGTATGTACACATTCATTGAGAACTCACATAGACATTTTTAGATTGTTCGTCTATCCATTCCCCATGCTTAGTGTGAGTTAACCACCAAAGTTCCATATCATCGGGCTCGTCACCAGTTTCTGGGTCTCTCTGTTAAACCAAGAACATAACAAATTAGTTATTCATCCTGCAAGACAGTTTGGAGATGTGCTTCTCCAGTTATTACCTTCTCATAGCTGCGCTGAGAAAAAGGCTTACAGCCTGACAAATGTCTTGTCCTTTGTTGGCCTCGAATCGCAGAATTTTGTGCGCTCCTTTCCTATATAGAATGTCAAGATTTGAACAATAATCTTAAAGACTTAGACTTTGCCATTTGTATGAAAAATGTATTGCTCAGTAATAGTAACAATGTGGAACAAACCTTGAATTTAGCAATACTGAAATACTTCAGCAGATAGTGCCATTCAACAATATCTAATTCTTTAGGCTTATGTAACATTCTCTGGTGGTAGCGTCGTATGTCCTGGCCGTAGCACTGAAAGTTGAACGCCATCCTTTGTAACGCTCCGCAGCAATGTTCCATATCTTCTCCCTTGAATCAGCATTATCCTCCATGTCCCACTTTGCCTGTTATATAATCACAATAGCATGCAAATACTATGTGAGTTATTACATTAGTTTATAATTGAAATGTATTCAAAAGCACAGTTTATGATTATATACCAATACATCAATTGCTATTGCGTCTTTGACTTCTTTCTTCACATGTTTCCACGATTTCACTCCAATGACTGGCTTCCTTTTCCTTGTATACATGACTACTTCATCAACGAATGAGTGGTAATTACTACCTACCGGTCCTCCATGTTTTGAGAATTGAATGTTCAACTGCTGTTTGCCCACCTTGATTCTCTTGGCGATTACCTTCAAGGCTCTTACGGGACCGCGTCCTCTTTTCTTCACATTTTGTGAGCCTATTCCATGGGAACAAAATGTAATAATACCCACAAAAAAACATACTATGCATAGACAGGTAATTTCTAATAAACACAAGTTACCATCTCCTTGCTCCTGCTGTTTTCAATGCCGAGCATGAGATGGAGGCTGCACTGGAGGTGTTGGGTTCATGTCATGCCTGTGTGGGGTCCACATACCGTTCTGCAGACAATTTTGTGGAATGATGAGCTAGCATAATTTGTAGTCTGACAAAGAATGGTAATTTGCTTGCCAATTAGGAGAGGGATATTACCAATGTCATCAAGTAGTCCTGCAACATTCAGGTATTCTTGGTATGTGTCGATTGTGTCCTCCCTGAATATGTCTTTTAATTATGAAAAATGATCCATAATTAATTTCAATCATGTGAGTGAACTGGACAATCATGAGTATATATATACAAATATTGGGTTGTACCATATCTTACCCAAGGCTTTCTTCTCTTTATGCAGTGCAGCTAACCAAACTTTGTATTCATCTAATTCAGATTCTTCGACTTCTTCATCATCATCATCATCATGTGTGGAAACACTTTTGGATTTCAATGGTGTTATGGGCATGGTATGGTTTTTAGGTATTGGCTCTCTGGTTACAACTAAGCTGATCACCATCTCCTCCTCGTGAATCTTTTTCATTTTTGCTACATTGACCTCGTAGTCGATCTCAGTAAGTGTTGCTTCCGCAGGAGATTCAGGAATTCTAGTCTTGTAGTAAACCAAGTCCCTGTTCCGATACCCTAATTTTTGTTTCAACTTGTTTATGGTTTCCAGGGTGATTTGTTTCCCAAGAGGTTTACATGTATGTTTTTCATCTCCCTCCCCATCTCTACCCTTTTCAATCATATACATGGTCCAAATCTGCTCATCTTTTGATCTGCGCATTCATCGATGGCATTTCAATAATTTGAAGAAATTTGGTGTACAAATCGCGTGAACAAATGCATGAAATCTAGGGTACCAGTGTGTGCACAAATGCATGAAATATAGGTGGCAGTACGAGGGAAAAGATCAAACGCGGAAACAGCGTACCTGGCCTCGGTCGTCTCGTCCTGAGACGAAGGTACCACATCTTGGTCTACATCTAGACCATCGACGATCGCTTCTGCGTCACCCGAACCTTGTGTTGCTATTTGGGACGAAGGTGATGACCCAAAGAGCGCAGTCGTCGCCCTAGCCCTGGTGGACATGCTGCGGGGAGGTTCAGCACTCGCCGTACCAGAGGTTGGTGTGAACATTGGAGGTAGCATCGCCGACGAAGGTGTGCGCAGCGCTTCAGACGACGAAGGGGTCACCCTTGTCGCCTCGCTAGACGTCGGCATCCTCGTGTAAGGTGAGAAGCAGCTTGGCGGCGGCGCCGGTCGTCGTCGACTACCCGGCCCCTAACTGACTGAGATGTAGATTGGTTTTGCGAGGGGATTAGGGAGGGAAACTAAAGACGCACGACTTATTACTACTCTAAAAACCTGGTGTTTCACAACAACGTGGTGGCCCCAGTCATGGTAGAGCGATAGTTTGGGCCTTTGTTAATTATTTCGGAAGGAAAAACTGGTGCCACATTCCAAATTGTTGGCTACCAAATTTTCTGAATGTTTGCCGTATTTGAGGGGTGCTTTTTCGTGTGTCCCGCTGACGAGTGGGTCCCACTTAGTTTCATATATATTTGTAAAGACGATGCGTTGAACATAATCAAGTTTTATAAATATAATTTTATATAAGTTATCTTAGTTTACTTCTTGTTTACTATGTAACTGCACAAGATGACACATGTTATTGTATATTACTTATAGAAAAGTTTTTGTGGTCAAAGTAAATTTTGAATATCATCTTTCCACCTACTTTAGCAGAATAACATTCCTCACATCAATTTTGTACCACAGTAACATGCATCACACAAATTAAGTAACCAACATTAAGATCGGCAGCCAGTGCGTACGATATATGAGGACTGAGTTTACACATAGGCTTCCCGAGGCACGATGACACCACAACAACTAAGGATCATCAAAAACATGCTCCACATCGACACAAGTAGAGAGACACATCGACCAAAGACACAACTTTAGAGACATGCTTCAAGTTTATTTGCTGGATTTCTTCAAAGTACGGCCTAAAATGATGCCAAAGGCTCTCCCCAAGGTCCCTCCTCAGTGCCAGATAAATTTCCTAAAAAAAGAAACCATTCACCGAACTGTCAGAATAATTGAATTACTGATAACTGAAATCCTGTGAATTTAAAGAATTTTTAGCAGTCAGCTGAAGTTTCAGAACATAAGAATTCCAGATGTAAAGTGAATTCCTGATGAGTAGCAGACAAGAAATAAAGTAAACATGTGAACTGAAATCCTGAATGTCTTTTATGGTGCATCATGTCTAGAACAAATTAATCAAAACGTATTAGCAATCACAAACTTTTTACCTTGTATCAGATCACAATAAACGCTTCCTTGATTGTGAAGAAGAACCAATCACACTCGTTCCGGATCCTACACTCCTCGCTGCAGAACCTACGCCATGAGTACGAAGCATGCCATCCTGCGTGGTTGCCACACCCGCGACCTGCACACTGAAAATCGTCCTGGCGAGGTACGGGCGCCGGTACCGGCGGCACGGCAACCGCCGCCCATGGCCGTAAGTGCCATGTCGCCGAAATGATCCTGGAGCGGCGTTTCGTACAAGTCAAGTTTTTCCAAGGAAGCGCCGTCGCCCCCTCTTCGGGTCCCTCGACCAAGCACAGGAGCCGCCGGGCCTCATCGTCGTCGGCATCGCCGCTGTTGGGCCTGTAGAGGAAGAGTGCGAGGGCGTACATCGATACCTTGTGGCCCACCTCCGCGGCGCGCCTTAGCTGGTCGAGGCATGGCATGATTACGCCGCGCTTGTTCCCCAATATTGCAAGGCACAACCCGCTGCGGAACAAGGCCTCCGGGTTGCCGACGGTGGCCAGTGTGGTGATGAGCGCCGCGCGAAAATCTGGGCCGAGGTTGAATCGACGCCGCAGGACACGTTTCAGGGCTAGTCGTCGTCCGACCGTGGCGGCGCTGCACACCACGCACATTGCCTTGCATGTTGCGCGAAGGTTCCGGAGATCCTGCATGGCGTCCTCTGACTGAGCAGCGACTCGGGAGACGATGTCAATCGTCAGCTCCTTCGGCAGTTCCACCAGCCTCGACGCCTCGTAGCATGCCGCGGTGACCTTTTCCATGGAGTGATTGCAGTTCGTCATGCGCAGGGGCTGATTGGATGTGCGAGGCTGTGCTCCCCGGCAAGGATGAGGTAGAAGATGAAGGCGAGATGTCAGGGGAGATGGAGAAGAACCGCCGCCGCCAGATCAGGTTGCTGATTGAATTAGGGGGGTCCCAGGGTATATTGGGTTTAAGAAAATTGCGCTTTCTTAGGGAGGACACATAAACACAGAGTTGTGGGTCCCACCTGTCGGCACTCAGATTGTGGTGTGTTCTTGAGTTTTTCATGGACCTAATTAACTTGATTATTTGATTCATATAATCATAGCTACAAACTTGTTTAGATTTCACAAAATGTTAGTATGTTTCATGGTGTCCACTGCATCTCATGTTAGTATGTTTCAACAATCATAATTAAGAAATAGAACAATTCAAAACTAGAATCAAGATTTTCAAACAGTAGATGATGTCAAATGGAAAAGTGATGAATACCAAAGTTTCATTGCTCATCGAGATGAACAATCTTTATTTTGGTCGGATTTTCATTTGACGAAGTGGTACTACACATGGTTCATTAATCCTAGGTTCACTCAAAAAGTTTAAGAAACTTGCTTGGAGATATGTAAATTTTGTACTACATGATAGTACCAATTCGTCAAATGCAAGACCGACTAAAATAAAGATTGTTCATCTCGATGACCAATGAAACTTTGGTATTCATCACTTTTCCATTTGACATCATCTACATTTTCAAAATCTTGATTCTAGTTTTGAATTGTACTATTTCTTAATTATGATTGTTGAAATATACTAACATGAGATGCAGTGGACACCATGAGCTAGATTATGGTTTTATAAGAATGTAGGAAAAAAATTTCCTGATTTGGACGTCATTTGTGAAATCTATACAAGTTTGTAGCTGTGATTACGAATCAAAGAATCAAGTTAATTAGGTCCATGAAAAACTCAAGAACACATCACAATCTGGGCGCCGACAGGTGGGATCCACAACTATGCCGATAGGTAGGACCCACAACCCTGGCCCCGTACCCCCGAGCCCGCACGCTGAGGCGCCGAAAAACCCACCACCTTAGGACCATGCCGCGACCCCTGTAGACGACGAAGGTGGGCGAAACCGCCTCTCCACGCCGCTCCGCCGCCGTCCGTCATTAGACAGGTTGAGGGCCGACGCTGACGCCACTGCATTTGCGTACATGAGACAGGTTGAGGGCGAGGGTCAAGGTCCGCGGATGATCATCAACTTGCAGTCTGAATATTTCCGGACTCGTGGGGTTAACCTTGCAAAGCAAATGAGGAGTATCGCCCTCCGCCAGGGCCGCCGTCGGCCGACGCTGCCACCGGCGGTGGCGCGAGGCAACATTCAACACTGCGTAGGCCGAACCTTCTGCGGTAGGGAGCCGAGCCGGAGGGGGTTTGCCTTTTATTTCTATAGTGATGAATGTAGGCTTCATTTCGAATGCGATGCCTTCTTCTTTAGTGTTAGTCATGTTTACAGAGGCTAAAATGGTGTAAAGTATATCATCTGCTAGAACTTCCTATTAAGCTTCATGCTGATGATGTGTCCCAAGTAGAATAAAGAAATAACAAGTTATGTCCATACAACACTTGTTTTTCTACAGATTCTTCTACATTGTTAGGAACCTACCTTTGCCAAAATTACAGTACTTTTTATTCAAATGTAGTGAGAATGTAACAAATTGGGAATAGTGACCACAAATACACCTCATGCATTAGTTTTGTGGCACGACATAATAATGAAAAAATGTTGAAAACAATTGTCATGGCAAGATTAAATTGGCTCTTAACACGCCAAACAAAATCGACTAAATATCAATCGAAAAATTCATCATCTTGTGCATCTTGAACAATTGGTGCAACAACTCCATCATCAATGTATGTGTCATCTGCATCATGTTCATCATCATCATCAAATACATCATCGTCTGGTTCATCAACTGCCTCGGCCCACACCTGATTAATAACTGAGACATCCCCGGTTGTGCCTTCCTTGTCCGATCTTGACCAATTTGTCAAATCCTGGTGTTCACCGAGCAAATTAATACCTTCGATACCTACAGCAATTGAGTCCTCAAGATCTAATTCAGGCATGGCAAACAAGTTCCTTGGTTTCAATGAAATAACACTGCTCCAACTAGGTTTGTTCACCAGATTCACATAAAAGACCAGTTCTGCCTGTGTTGCCAGAATATAGGGTTCATTCTTATACCTGTGTCGAGTAGTATCGATGTCAATCACCCCAAATTTATCTTTACTGTATCCTTTACCTCTGTTGGTACTTGTGACAGCAGGCACATCAAACCAGTCACACTGGAACAGAATAACTTCTTTTTGTCCAGGAAATTCCAGTGAGATCATTCTTTTAATCACCCCATACCAGTTCGTGCCTCCTTTCTCACCCTTGACAAGCACACCACTGTTTTGTGTCACGAGGGTTTTCTCAATGTTAACGGTTCGAAACAGCCAATTATTGATATGGCATCTATTCATTGTACGAGGTCGGGGATCCGGTTCTTGAGCAAGTGCAAACAACTCTGAACTTACTTCCCCTCTCGCATGTAGACCTCTGATCTTGCCTTCAAACCATCTTACGAGTTGATCCTCATGTCGCTTATCAAGATTTCTGGTTCCATATTCCTTTAGTTCTTCCAAATGCGCACTGCATAAAAAAGAATATTACTGTTACTTTGAAATTCAAAATTACAAGCAATAAATGATGTTGAGTAGTGTATCTTACTCGACATATGGTCTAGCTTCATCACAATTGCAAATTATATAGTGCCTCATCTTCCGAAACTCATCTGGTGGAATTTTGTCGACCGTCTGTCCTCTCCTCTTGTAATCCATTTCAGAAAAAATGCTCAAACCAGATGGTGGCTCATTCACAGTAACTGTTTCATGTCGATCAACACGATTCTCTTTGGTGTCCACGTCCAAGAATCTTGAGCAGAATGTAAGGCACTCCTCGACTATGTATCCCTCAGCAATTGAACCTTCAGGGTGAGCCTTGTTCCTCACATATCCTTTCACAGTGTGTAGGTACCGCTCCACTGGGTACATCCATCTATAACACATTGCCCCCCCAATTTTAGCTTCCTCAGCTAGATGAATAGGCAAATGGATCATGATATCAAAAAATGCAGGTGGGAATATCATCTCAAGTCGACAAACAGCCTCCCTGAACAGCTTAGCCTGTCCAATTCTACTTCCACCAGCTCCTTTGAACATAGTGCATCGAAAAAATTACTAAGCTGAATCAATCCGATGACAACAGCTTCTGGCAAAATCCTACGCACCACTAAGGGTAAAAGTTTTTTGTAGAATTAGATGGTAATCATGAGTTTTCAAGCCAGACACCTTACGTGACTTTACGTCAACACATCTTCTTATATTTGAGGAAACCCCATCAGGCATCTTCACTCCATATAGAAATTCACACAAACTTTCCCTGGCATCCTTCTAACTCGTACAAGGCTGATGGCAAGGTATACTTATCATCTTTAATCAAAGGGTGCTGATCTGGTCGTATCCGTAGATGCTCCGTGTCAAGCCTGGCATTCTCCTCGTCCTTACATTTGCCGTCCAATTTAAGCAGAGTGCCTAGTATGCTCTCGCATATATTTTTCTCAATGTGCATGACGTCCAAATTATGCCTGATGAGCAAAGAAGACCAGTAAGGGAGCTCAAAAAAATACTCTTCTTCCTCCAGTTGTGCCATCTATTGTCTTCGTCACGCTTCCTTTTTTGGATAACAAGGTCTTTCCAAATTCTACTTGTTCAAAAGTATCATACTGCTCAAGTACCTGTGCAACAGATAGTGGTTCTGGTGCCTCCCTGGTTTTGACCTTGTTGTTGAAGCTGACCGCATTGTTGCACCATGGATGGTCGGGGGGGGGGCAAGAAACGTCGATGTGCCATGTAGCAGTGCTTCTTCCCATGTTTCAACCACAAATAGTCGGTATGTTTGTGGCAGTATGGACATGCAAACTTTCCTTTAGTGCTCCAACCACACAGCATAGCACAAGCTGGGAAGTCATTAATTGTCCAAAGAAGGATTGTGCGCAATGTAAAATTCTTCTTAGTCCCTGCATATCTTGTTTTAACACCATTATTCCAAAGCTCCTTGAGCTCCAGTATAAGGGGCCTCAAAATATACATCAATATCCATTCCAGGAGATTTTGGACCAGGTATCAACATTGACAAGATCCAGTTAGATTGTTTCTGACACAACCATGGAGGCAAATTGTAAGGTATCAGGATGACAGGCCATATGGAGTATGTAAGACTTTGCATGCCAAAGGGATTGAACTCATCAGAAGTAAGACCCAGCCTAACATTACGACCTCCTTTTTCTGAAAACCATTTAAACTCTAAATCCACATGCTTCTGTGCCTTTGAGTCAGCAGGGTGACGCATTTTCCCATCGTTCACCAATTCTTTCTTGTGCCACTGCATATCCTCTGACATTTGCTTTGACATATACATTCTTTGCAGCCGAGGAATAAGAGGAAAGTAGCGTAGGATCTTAACTGGTAACCGCTTCTTAACAATAGTAGCACCAACTGCACTGTCATTATTACCACAGGTTTTTCTACAACGTTCCACCTTGACTGCTTACAAACGGGACATGTCTCCAGATTTGCGTATTGCTCAAAAAATAACACACAATCATTTTCACATGCGTGTATCTTGACATAGTCCAAGCCCAGGTCTCGAACCACCCTTTGCACTTTATCCAAGGAGTTAGGAATACAATGCCCTTCAGGTAGAACCTTTCCAAAGAGCTTAAGTATGGCCTCCAACGCCGCGTTACTTAAGCCATACATGCACTTTATCTGAAAAAGCTCCACGATAAAAGAGACCTTAGTTGCATTTTTGCATCCTGGATACAATTCCTTCTTTGCCTGGTCTAATAGTTTCAAAAAAAATCTCTGCCTGCTTATCTGCCTCATCATCTTTGGTTTGTCCATGAAGTATAGTGCCACTGATAATGTTTCTAATCAGAGTATTAGTGGCAGCAGGGTTATCATCACAACTGTCTTCTTCACCGTCTTCTCCAAAATAAGGTGTTGTATCATCAGCTGTAGGTTGTGCATCATGATTGTTGAGATCAGGAGTGATATCATGATTCACACGACCATCAGCTGATGAAGTATCAGTTTGGCCTTGAATGATACCATCATCGATGAAACAATCAGCAAACCCTCTAGTCACTAAATGAATTTGAATGGGAAACAAGGTGTCATGTCTGATCATGCATTGACATACAGTACATGGGCACGCAATAGATCGACCTCGCGCTGATGCGGCGGTAAAGGTTTGAAAAAAAGATCGGAAATTGTTCTGCCAATCCGATGAGTGTCGAGGCAAGCGCATCCAACTCCAATCTTCGTGTGATGCCATTAATCTGCATTCATGTTTCAAACGACCTAGATCATGATATAGCAATATGCATATATATGCAGAGAACAAAGATATATACGAGATCAAGACAATAGTACCGGTCGTGGCACCGCACAGATGTTGATTGATCGCCGTGGAGATCTATACGTACGTCGTGGAGATCGATCTAGATGGAGACCTATACGCTGTCGTGGAGATCTTGATGGTGATCGAATGGAAATTCATCGAAGACTTGGAATTTTGGAACCCCGATGAGTCCCTATCTAATCGTCATTTTGATCTCCTGCATAAGCGTCGCGATAGACAAATTACAGTGCAACCAAGGAATACCTCGTTGCAATATTTCTGAGGCTGTACGTATTATGACCTTTCATAGGGTCCACATTATGTGCCTCGGGTTTTCAACAGATGCGTAATTCATGATTTTTCTTTTCCGATCGGCTACTATAGAGGCTAACAATAATACACAAAATTCAGGAGTTCTAGTGAAGAGTCTCCAGATTGTTGATCACAATAGCATGTCGGAATTCTGAAAACAGACAGATGGTTGCTCCAAATATGCATGACAGGACCCAGCAGATTTCAATTTGTGTCACTCATAAGTTAAAGTATTTTGCTAGGGCTCATCCAGATCCAAACACATATAGACATACGAACAGCCATATATACAAGTTTTAGCACACAACCATACTTAGACGAAGTACTACAATTACAATATAGAGGTTCGAAGTTATTACTTAGATGTTGGCATACTTAGATGTTGCCACATACACAGCCATTCTTAGACCATTCACCAGCATCTGCATAACATCCACCTAGGACCTGGTTATGCTACGTACTAAGCTAGATTACTACTACTTGCGATTGACTTTATCCTGAAGCTTGCAAATCTTCTTCTCCATCCCTTCTAACTTGTCAGCAACAGTCTCCATGAATTCCTTCAGGGTCATCTCCATGTCTTCCTGCGTTCCAGCAATGTCCACACTTAGGTTCTCAATCTGCTCCCGCAAATCATCATAGCGCTCCTTCAGCTGCTGAACCATTTGGCGCAAGGGCATTTCCTACAGCAGGAAACAAACACAAGTTACTAACATGAAATGTGTTACAACAGCAGTGGCCAATGCAGCCAAATAATCAAAAAAATGCACCTTTCTTTTCGATGATCCCGAAGCTTTCGATGTCGACAGTTTCTTGCTGTTGTCCTGCTCATCATCCGAGTTTGGAATGATGATCCTCACCTGATTAGAAGTGTTCACTAGCCTGACCAAACAAAACAATTTGCTGTTTTTCAGATTTGTTTAAAACAGCCTATTCAATCTCTTGACTCATATTGTATACCAATTTACCAGTGATGAATCAAAGCATACCAATAAAAAAACTAGTGTGTGCAAATCACATACAACAATCAACCTTGTGAAAAAGAATAAAAGCAATTAAAGGTCTAACTATTTAATATTTGAGCATATAAGTTCACAACTCTCTCCTGGTAATACACAGGTTCATCATCACAAAACTATGGAGATATGGTACACAAGTTCCATCTCACCTCATTTGCATCATATGACCTCTAGGCTGATAATACTTCGCTTATAAACAATAAAGAAGGAAGAAAGGTTGATCCCCCTACTAGCTGCCAGAAAAGGCCAAACCTACTAATTGGGACATCCTGCGCAAACTAACTTCATTTGGTTGGCTTTGTTTTCAGCAATGTGATCAAATGTACACAGGTCAGATTCACAGCAAAAGATGGCAAGAAATCAAGCCAATTATCATTATCATTATCTAGTATGAGGTGAGATGGATCCACACAAAAACCCAATTATCATTATCTAGTATGAAAATTTGATTACTATGAACCACTAACGTTTTTCTAATTGCAAAAGGAGTCACCCGATTCCTGGAAAGTCAAAGAGGGCAGGGCAGTGTACCTCACTTCACTTCAGGACCACTTGCATCTGACTAGGGCCTGCTTACCCTTACCGGATGGATTGACTTGGCGATGTGGGCCGTCGGACGATGAGGAGGAGGTGGCAGCGCCGTGCGCACCGGAGGACGACGTGGTTGGGTTGCCGCCGACCGTACCGGAGGACGACGAGGTCGGCGGTGTGGTAGACTTGAACCGCCTGCGTGCATCGCGCTTCTACGTGGCGGCGCTATGGCCCCTCCGTACGCCGCCGCCGCTCGTGTGCAAACCCTCGGTGCGGCCCCGCCGTCCGCCGCCACCGCTCGCCTGGATCCCCTCGATGCGGCCCCGCCTGCCGTGGCCGCCGCTCGGCTGCGTTGCGGCACTGCGGCCCCTCCGTCCGCGCCCACCGCTGGCCTGGGAAGGCTCGATGCGGCCACTCCGGCCGCTGTCGCCGCTCGCCGCTGGGGAAACCTCGATGCGGGGCATCTCGATGTGGAGGCGTCGGTCGGAGCCGACGAGGGGGATGGTCGGGAGCTGAAGTGTATTGGGGGTGGGGGAGCTGAAGGTTGTAGACGATTTGGGCCGGCCCATCCTTGTTTTTATTACTCTCACTGGCCCATTTGGCTTCTTTGCAGTGGCCCAAGTTGACGTCTAGAATCTGCCAAGGTGCTGCGTCGCCAGTTTGATAGGCCTTAGGCCCAAGTTGTGGGTGCCCCATCCTAGGACGCCCCAACCCTAGGATGCCCCTCCTTTTATACTCAGTAGCCGCCGCCTTAGAAACTTGAGTTTGTTTTACAAGTTAGCTTTAGCTACAACCGAACAGTCGCATAGCGCTGCCTTCGTGTATTGCAGACTCCACCTTCGAGTGATAGTAAGATTGCTCGCCTCTTTTTCTTGTTCGTTCTTCGATTGCGTGCAGGAAACGATCTTCGCGATCAGGCTGACTTTGCACCGGCAAGGTCGGTAACCATCAGAAGTTGGTTCACCGATTGCATTGGTGCTTCGAGTTTGCTCGTCGTAGTCGGATCGTGAGGGTCAACAACCACCAAATCGGATTTATCTCCACTCACCGAAAGGTCGGGCACTCCCCCTCTATCAAGTGGTATCAGCTTTCCAGGTTGATCGGTGAGTTTATCGAGTGTTTTAATTTCCTATAGTCCACAAAAACCAAACAAAAATTTGTTCTAGCAACCGTTTTAGCCTTGCACGTTCTTTCAATAACTTGCTTTGTTGAGTTTGCGTGCTTCGTTCGTTCAATTGTTGCTGGTTTCTTGTGTTCTAGTGTTTGTTTTCCTCGTTTCTTCGAAACCCTGGCCGCCGCCATTTCTTCTCTGCTGCCCTTCCATCCCCACGCCAAATCCGCACGGCACACAACTTTCCCCCTCGCGGTACACCCGAGCCCACGCGCCGTGTCCCCCTGGGACGTGTTTTCCCCCTGGGAGTCGCAGTTTCGTACCTGGGCACTTCCCACCCGCGCCACGAAACCCCCCCTCTGCTGTTTTCTCCCTCGCGAACCCCCCGCGTGACGCCTCAGCCCCACCCGTGCCCCGCGCTGTTTTTTTTCCTCGCGCCGAAACCTGTTCGCGAGTCGTGCGTGCGGCATACCCCTTTTGGATCGGTTTCCCTCCCCTCTTTCCTACCTTGTGTAAAAAATGAAAAAAAAGAATCAGAACTCCCTCGCGCCTCACGCTCGTGGCCTCCTGGGTCGTGCGCCGCGGCATCTTTCCGACGGTTTTCCTCTTCCTGCCGTGTTGAGGCGGGTTATAAAAAAAGTCCAAAGAAAAGAGGAAAGGCAATAAAAAAAGGAAAGTAAAAAAAACAAAGAAAGCAGAAGGGAGAAGGAACCGATCGGTGGAAACCTGCCGAGCCCTCCTGCGCTCAACCCCCCTTCACCGTGGACACCGCGAGGCGCACCCTACCCTCCCTGCTCACGAAACAACACCCTCTGGTTCAGGTTCCTACGCTGAAACCCCCCTTCTCAGGTTTTTATCCCTTGTTTCCCTTCCGCTTTTGCACTTGTAATCAGCAACGTTTGATCGTGTTTAGCACTATAATTCAACTTTGCAATATTGTTTGATTGTGCTAATCCTTCGATTGAGTGCAGCCTTCCCAGAACACTTGTTTGATTGTGCCCATTACCTTTGGGCAGCTAGCAAACCGGCGGTCAGGGTTGAGAAAGGTCCAAGCATAATTCACCACAGCTCTCAACCCATGTTTGCACTTGTCTTTAAGATGCCAATGGCTTCTATTGTAGGAAGATGTCTCCGAGCAATAACTACCAATGGAAGAAGATGCTGGAGTACACGGATGCTTCAAAAAAATTCATTACAACTTGAAATCAATGCTTAGTTTTGCACTTTCTAAACTAAAGCCTATCAATCAACTTGTAACAACAATCGTGCTTCAACCGAAATCCCCAATTCCAAATATCACTTCCCTCTGATGAAAGGGGCAAGCAGAGGCACAAAACAGGGTACTGACCTGACCGTAGCTCACTCTCCACCCTTCGATGCGAGGATCCGCCATTCCCACCGCGGGTTGTAGATTTGCGCACCAATGCCTCTAGGCTAGATATTTGCCACAACGACCCACAGGAGCATGCTGGCAAGCCCCGTGCAGGGTACGCGGTTGATATAGCCATTGGTCGCGGGTTCGACCTCTGCTATTGACATAGTATCCTTTTAATTTTCCTCTGTTTTTTTATCAGACTGACTTGTGGGACCTTATTAAATTTTATGACGAGTTGGAACCACAATAGGAAACAAGCAGTTTAGCGATCGTTCCTCAGGAAGGTCCTTCCAGCAAAACATCAACAGACCGGAACTTTGCCGTCCACCGAGCAGCAAACATCATATTATGATCAGGTAGCATCATGTTTCTCAACTCACGACCACAAAGTTCACAATAGCAAGAAGCAAACATTATAGGATGATCATCATTACAATTGTCACAATAATCATAACCACCCATTTGTAATCAGAATGATAAGAACTAATCATCAATTTCCATCTATAGACATTGATTCTCCTTCCATAGCTCCATCTTGTAGCTGTCCCTTCACCTTCTGCAGCTCAGTGGCAGTGGCTTCAAGCTTAATGTTAGCTTCTGAGGATCCGTCCCATTGTTAATCCATTTTCGCTTGCCAGACCTAAAGAAAACACAAGTAGTAACACTGGGTTACTCGGCTGAGCCATTTTTGCGGGGTTTGCAGTGGTTCACCAGAAAACCACTGGGTTCCTCGGCTGAGCCACAAAGCCGAGGCCGAAGACCGAGCGTGGCTGTCAGGCCAAATCCGGTCTGACCGATTTGTGAAACCGGTCTGACCGGTTTGTGGTTGCAGGGCGCCGGGATGCTTCAAAGCGGAGGACACGCGTCGGGATCGCAAGGCTTGCGTCGAGGCTAAGCGAAGTGCGGTCACCGGGTATCCGTCCGATGGTGCTACGACGAAAGTTTCCCAAAGTGCCCTTCGGGGGCCTGTATCCTAGTTTATGTAATAGGGGTAGTTTCGTCTTTTGGTTGCCTCCATATAAACTAAGTAGAGAGAGGATGGCAGCAATCTCTTGGAACCCTAGCTCATTTTCCCTTTGCTAATTTCCTTCCTATTTTCCTTAGGATTTATAGGACTAGCTTGAGAGCTTCATGGTGAGATCTTGAGAGAGGGATGGATGATCGGGAGGCAAGCTAGACCTTGTATGAACCTTCATTGTATGTATAGATGATTCGGCGTGGTTCCTTGAGGCTTGCTTGTGTTTCCCCTGTTTCCTCTTTTTGATGATTTTCGGAGCCTTTTCTTGGAATTTTGGTGGTGAGGTTTTGGGAGCGTTTCTTTGAGGGATTCTTGTTGGATGTCACATATGAGGACCTTGTGCCTCTTTGCTTGGTGACTTTGCTCCAGCAAACCCTCCGAAACGGCTTCGATTTGGTGGTTTTCGGTGGAGTTCATGGAAAGGTGTTCTTGAGGGTTGACTTCCGATTCCTCTTGATTGGGTAGGTTTTGGGGACCGAGCTTCTAGCCAACGGTAGCCCACGAGGTACCCCAGCTATCCCCAAAGTCTCACCTGAATCCGTGGAACGAATCGGGAGATCGATCGAGGTGAAGGTTGAGTTTTCCCGCGGGCTGAGTTCTTCCCGACTGTCCTGGCAAAACCGGCCTGACCGGTTTCCCAAACCGATCTGACCGGTTTCCCAAACCGGTCTGACTGGTTTAGCCCTAGTGGGCTGTCGTGAGGGGCTTTTGGACAGGAGAGTCTCTTTCATGCTATGGCTTTTCTTGTTTAAAGGTTGAAGGGTTCTTGAGGTGGTTTTTGCTAGGTTTGGTCTTGAAGGTCTTTTGGGGATTTTCTGGACAAAACCGGCCTGACCGGTTTGCCAAACCGGCCTGACCGGTTTCCCCTGCCTGTGAGAGGCTAAGTCCTAGAGGATCGGTCTGACCAGTTTCAGAAACCGGCCAAACCGGTTTTGGTTTCCAGCAGCTGTTTCGAGTTGTTTTCCGCTGCGTGTTTTGAGTGGCTGTTGGTTGGATCTTGCTCCTAGGTCCAGCAGCACTCCAGTGCCTACGTGGATTTGGCAAGAGAAGTTTGCGGAGGTATCCGAGTGATCTTGGGTTCATACGCTGAATTCTTGAGTAGAATTTTTATCGGCTCCCATTCACTCCCCCCCTCTCTGGTTCGCCGTTCCGATCCTTCAAGTGGTATCAGAGACGGTTACGGGTCTTTATTGACTCTAACCAGTCTAAGATCCAAAGATGGCGTACTAGGAATGGGGATCGGGTCCTCCGCACTTCGATGGAAAGAACTACGAGATGTGGCAGAGACGGATGGCTGCGTTTCTCCGTGGCAAGGGTCAGATCCTTTGGGATGTTATGGTGAACACAACTTATGTTCATCCGATTAACTTCCTTGCTCCGGGATCGAGGGACATGTTCGACGCTAACAACAAGGCGGTCGACTACTTGTTTCGTGCTCTGTGTCAATCCGAATTCGATCGGGTTCAGACAGAGGACCTAGCTTGTAGGATTTGGGAGCAGTTGAAGGATGCTCATGTTGGGAATGCTCAAGTTCAGGCTCGGATGTATGCGACTTACCGGAGAGAGTACGAGAACTTCACTCATCTCCCCGGTGAGTCCATTGATGCCTTGTTCCAGCGGTTTACGGTTGTGGTGAACAACATGAGAGCCAATGTGGTCGTGCTCCCATACGATGATCATGATAGAGTCGTGAAGCTCTTGCACTCGCTGGATCGTACAGTATGGGATGGAAAGGTCGAGGCTATTTTTGAGTCTGAGAAGTATGATACCCTGAGGGTGAACGAGCTGTTCTCGAAGCTCAAGTCGGCTGAGGTGGATAGGGGTATGACAGCCAAGCTTGAGAGCCCGACTGACTCTCATAGTCTCGCTCTCATCAGTGGCTCATGTGCTAAGTCTAACGCTAACCCATCCACCAGGATGTACTCTTTGTCCTCCTTGATGACTTTGCCAGATGAGGAGTTCAACGTGCTTGGAGAGGACGAGCTGGCGCTGCTGACCAAGCGTTTTGAGAGGATGCCCGAGAACCAGGTGAACACAAGGAGGAACACGAGGACATGCTTTCAGTGCGGCAAGCCAGGACACTTCGTCGCCGACTGCCTCGAGAAGATGGAGAACAAGGACAGCTACAAGCACCGGTCGAGGACGGACAACAAGCACAGATCGAGGCGCGATCACAAGCACAAGCACAAGAATAAGGACGAGCGATGATCGAGGAAGAAGGACGGCTGTGGCAGGAAGGCCCGAGTGATGGTCGGAGCAAGCGACGTCGACTCCAGCTCCGCCTACTCTTCCTCGAGCTCGAGTAGCAGGAAGTCATCCAAGAACTTGAGCGGGCTGAGCTGCTTCGCAAGAGATGGCTTCTGCGGCATGGCACGTAGCTCCGGCAGCAAGAAGAGTCACCAGAGCAACTCGGACTCCGACTCCGAGGATGAGGTACGTGACGAGCTTCCCTTCTTGCGTGAGGAGAATGAGCGTCTTGGCAAGTTGATTGATAACCGCGATGACATGCTTAGAGAGGCAAAGAAGATGAGGAAAGAGCTTAGGGCCTCACTAGAAGAAGCTATGAACGGAGTAGCTGAGCTAGAAACCCAGAACCTTGATGCTAAGCTTGAGATAGATTCGCTTAAGGCTTCACTTGTGGTTTCTGATGAGATTGATTGTTGTGATTGCTTTGTGTACCTAGCTGATCTTACTAGTCTTAAGGATAAGCATGCCTCTACTTGTGATGAACTAGATGTGCTTAGGGCTGAAGTGGCTGAACTTAAGTCTAGACCTGCTTTGCTAGGTGCTTGCACTTCTTGCCCGGTTTTGCTTTTAAAGATTGATGAGATGCATGCTTACACTGTTTCTCTTGAGGCTAAGTTGAAAGAACATGTTCCCGCTTCTTGCTCTACTTGTGAACTGCATGCTTTGAAGAATCTGGAACTTGCACATTATGTTGATCGCTTGCAGGATGAGAACGATGAGTTGAGAAAATGATGGGTTGGTTGTCGGGTCATGAACCACAACTTAGGATGATGATAGAGGCATACAAGTGCTATGATGGGCAAGCGCTTGGGTCAGATAAGATTGGAGAGTGTAGTGGTGAGGGAGGAGAGAAGATTGGTGATATCCAAGCTCCACCAAAAACCTTCCATAAAAATGCCTATGCTCCTAAGCCCAACCCACTGAGAAACTGAGGACCATGTGTGGTTCGAGGACCGGTGGATGGTCGCTTCCTGGTGTGATGAGTGATTGACAACGTTGTGTGGACTGATTCTTGGCTAAGTATTGCAGGTGCAGGTTGCGGTTTGACTGGTGTTGGTGCAGGTGAAGAACAAGCGTGAAAGGTCATCGCCGGTGAGGCCTCCAGGTGTGGAGAAGACAAGTAGGCTTGGTTCGAGGGACCCGGTGGCCAGCGGAGTCAAGTGCGAGCCGCATGGTGGCAAGAACAGCAAGATGAAGTCGGTGGACGGTTTCTTGGTTGAGCCTCAAAACCAAGGTCGAGCCGGGACTTCGTGGGAGCCGAGTCATGAGTGGTGATTGGCGGAGGCTACATCAAGTTCGCGGGGTTTGCGGTGGTTCACCAGAAAATCACCGGGTTACTCGGCTGAGCCACAAAACCGAGGCCGAAGACCGGGCGTGGCTGTCAGGCCAAAACCGGCCTGACTAGTTTGGGAAACCAGTCTGACCGGTTTGAGGTCGCAGGGCGCCGGAAGCTTCGAAGCGGAGGACACGCGTCGGGATCGCAAGGCTTGCGTCGAGGCTAAGCGAAGTGCGGTCACCGGGCATCCGTCCGATGGTGCTACGAAGACAATTTCCCAAAGTGCCCTTGGTGGGCGTGTATCCTAGTTTAAGCTTTAGGGTATTTTAGTCTTTCGGCTTGCCTCCATATAACCCAAGTGGTGAGAGGATGGTAGCCATCTCTTGGAACTCTAGCTCATTTTGTTTTGCTATTTTCCTCTTCCTTTTCCTTTGGAATTTCTAGGACTAGCTTGAGAGCTTCATGGTGAGATCTTATGAGAGGGAAGGATGATCGGGCGGAAGCTAGACCTTGTATGAACCTTCATGGTATGTATAGATGATTCGGCGTGGTTCCTCAAGGCTTGATTGTGTTCTTCCCGTTTTTCCTTTTTGGTGATTTTCGGAGTCTTTTCTTTAGAATTTCCGTGGGGAAGTTTTGGGGGTGTTTCTTTGAGGGATTATTGTTAGATGTCACGTATGAGGACCTTGTGCCTCTTTGCTTGGTGATCTTGCTCCAACAAACCCTCCAAAACGGCTTCAATTTAGGGTTTTCGGTGGAGTTCTTGGGAAGGTGTTCTTGAGGGTTGACTTCCGATTCCTCTTGATTGAGTAGGTTTTGGGGACCGAGCTTCTAGCCAAAGGTAGCCCACAAGGTACCCCAGCTATCCCCAAAGTCTCACTTGAATCCATGGAACGAATTGGGAGATCGTTCGAGGTGAAGGCTAGGTTTTTCTCGCGGGCTGAGTTCTTCCCGACTGTCCAGGCAAAACCGGCCTGACCGGTTTAGCCCCAGTGGGCTGTCGTGAAGGTTTTTGAACAGGAGAGTCTCGTTCAAGCTATGGCTTTTCTTGTTCAAAGGTTGAGGGGTTCTTGAGGTGTTTTGGGTCAAGTTTGGTCCCGAAGGTCTTTTGGGGATTTCCTGGACAAAACCGGCCTGACTGGTTTGCCAAACCGGCCTGACCGGTTTCCCCTGCCTGTGAGAGGCTAAGTCCCAGAGAATCGGTCTGACCGGTTTCAGAAACCGGCCTGACCGGTTTTGGTTGCCAGCAGCTGTTTCGTGTGGTTTTCCGCTGCGTGTTTTGTGTTGCTGTTGGTTGGATCTTGCTCCTAGGTTCAGTAGCACTCCAGTGGCTACGTGGACTTGGCAAGAGAAGCTTGCGGAGGTGTCCGAGTGAAATTGGGTTCATAGGCCGAATTTTTGAGTAGAATTTTTATCGGCTCCCATTCACTCCCCCCTCTCTGGTTCGCCGTTCCGGTCCTTCAAGTGGTATCAGAGCCGGTTACGGGTCTTGATTGACTCTAACCAGTCTAAGATCCAAAGATGGCGTACCAGGAACGGGGATCGGGTCCTCCGCACTTCGATGGAAAGAACTACCAGATGTGGCAGAGACGGATGGCTGCGTTCCTCCGCGGTAAGGGTCAGATCCTTTGGGATGTCACGGTGAACACAGCTTATGTTCATCCGATGAACTTCCTTGCTCCGGGATCGAGGGACATGTTCGACGCCAACAACAAGGCGGTCGACTACTTGTTTCGTGCTCTGTGTCAATCCGAATTCGATCGGGTTCAGACAGAGGACTTGGCGTGTAGGATTTGGTTGGAGCTGAAGAATGCTCATGCTGGGAATGCTGAGGTTTAGGCACGGTTGTATGCGACCTACCGGAGAGAGTGTTGGAAATAATCTTGGCTTTGAGTTTGTTTAGTTAGGACGTGTGTGTAGCGCGCGTGTGCGTGCGTCGCGTGAGTCTGTTAGTGCATGGCGGTGTGCAGGTGAGCTGCATGTGCATGCGTCTAGCAGTTAGTTGAGTTCATGGCGATCAGCACGGAGGAGGCGGCCGCGTCGTGCGCTGGAACGAGTGGTTCCGGGTCGTGCGAATCGTGAGCGAGTTGGCCGGCATGGAGTACGTGCTCCTGTGGTGTGTGCCCCGGCTATAAAACCTCATCCGTTGTAAAGCGAGCCGAGCCCTTGAGATGGAATAGAAGCCAACATACAGACCGTCCGTACGGCCGAGGCGTTCGTCGCCATGATCGTGTGTGCCCTGTTCATCGTCGTCTTCCTCCTTCGTCCGTGCGTGGGAGAGTGAAGAATCCGAGTGTATCAAGGGTCGGTTCCAACACCTCCTGCTCTTGGTCTCCGAAGACGTCTGGTTGCACAGGGGTGTGTAGATGCTGTACATGTCGATGTTGCCCTGCTCCTCAGCGGCTACGTCCTGGGCGGCGTTGCACGGCGGCGAGGGGTGCAGGAGGGAGTCGTTCAGGCAGGAGGCGCGCAGCAGCCGGTACGTGCCGTCGGAGATGAGGCCGTGGTTCCACCACGACTCGAACATGCCGGTGTAGTCGGTGTGGTCGTTGGTCACCGCGTTCCCGACCTGCAAAAGGTTTGAGGTGGTTAATTCATTCATTCGTCTTTCCGAACAGATGAAGAATGAAACACGTACGTTGAGGAAGCAAGTACTACTACCCTACCATGAAGCCCCGGAAGTTTATGATGGGTTTCTCGACGCCCATGTTATTCCGGTACACAAGTTGGGACAGCTGCGGAGCGTAATGACCTGCGTAGCTCTCCCCAGCTATGTAGAAATCCCTGTACTTGTACTGCGGGAACCTCTCGAACCATTTCACCAGGAAAGCGTAGGAATCGTGAGCTGCAACGCATTTTATGTCGCGTAGTGTTTGATATATTGTTGAGCCGCTGAGCAAAACAGAGCATGGAAGCAAAGGTAGCGTCAAGTGCGCAGCGAAAGGGCACCTGTTCTGTTGTCGCCGGAGGTGTAGAGGTCGGAGGTGGTGTTGGTGTACGAGAACCCCACGCCGGCCGGCGCGTCAAGGAACAGGATGTTCGCCGCTGCAACCACTCACAATGATATATATTCGACCTCAGCATCATCTGGAAGAGGTACTGGAACAAGGAAAGATAATAAGCTATATACCTCTGTTCCACCGGTACTCGTTTAGGAAGAGCCTCGCACCGTCCGGCAGGATGTTCCTGCGGAACGCACCGAGCTCCTCGGACGCGCCATACGCCACCGACGAGCATCCTGGCCCGCCGTTCAGCCACAGCACCAGCGGCGCCGGCTGGGCCCCAGGGGGCACCTCCTGCAGCCAATAGAACAGCGCACGTCCGGCGAGCTCGTCCACCGAGACGTACCCGGAGTACATCGGGAAGTCCACGGCCGGTTGACCGGGCAGCCGGTTGATGCGGTCATCGGCAGCACTACTGCTCGCCGCCGCCGCTCGCCATGCCGATGCCAGGAGCACGATAAGGAGTACCGGAGCTACACGGAAACTAGGGGCCATCGTGCCCAGTATGGGGGATTAGAATTTCTTCTGAATTACAATATTGTGTTCCAATTTGTGACACTTTGTCGCAGGAGAAGTGTGGAAGTACGGTGGGTTTAAGTAGAGTAGCTTCATGTCATTGTCTGCTTTGGACCGCACGCTCTCCTTCATGTCATATTCTTTTATAAACTTCAGACTACTTGGCAGATCTGACTAGGACAACAAGAACTAACAAGGCACAAGATTGTGACATACGAGCAGTTACAGGATTGTGGTCAGACGAACCACCAAAGAAAAGAGAACAAAATATGTAGCGTGCTTGCAAATTTGGAAGCCTCGCTATCCAGCTAGCTTTTCTGCAACAATAGTGTAAGGTTAGGGGTTAAAAACAGATTGTAGGCTTGAGTAAGTTGAAGGTTCTGTATTCCAAATCTCGAGTAGAATATGATTTTGTCTATCCACGCAAATTTTGGTCTCTCCGCAAAAATCGTCACATATACTAGAGTAACTTTGCGAGACCTGCAGCCTGTTGTCGGCGTTCAGTTATTTCGCCAGTACTTACTGCATGCAAATTGCAATTATTTCGGATTCCCAGACAAAAGATAATAGAGTAAGAACAACCGAAAGCTTCACTAGTATCAAGAAAACATCCATCCTTTACATGGGGGCAGAGGCTCTGGAGATCACTTTTAATTTACATTCCCAGAATACCCTCGCATCTGTAGCATCTCCGAATAATATGGTGTACAGAAATGTCTAAGTTGGTCATGCTTAGTGCGTGATCACCTTTTATATCACAAAATTGCCCTTGAGTGCTCAGGCTTCTCATGTGTCCTTCAATCTTCTTCATCACGTTATCGTAGTTCAAACTGTGAATACATGACGTCATTCAGGCTATCTTCAGTGTTCCCTTTTGGAGCCTCACAATGAATGACGTCACTTGGTATGGCATCCAGATCCTCCCAACATCGATGACTCCAGCGAACAACTTGGCCTCCTTATCCTCATGAGATTCTCCCTTGATGAAACAATCTCCCCTATCATCCTCGCAGCCTGCACATGGGAAGAAAACAGAGCGCTCCGGAGACAAAACTCCTTCACCGGTTAGGAAAATTCTCAGAGTTTTGATGACTCCTGTTACTAATGACGTCATTTTCTATCAAGCCTCCAAAGATGGCAAAAGAGACATTACTTCTTCTGAGGGTCATGGAAGGTTAAGAAATGTGCAAAAATATCTTTCTTTGATCCTCAGACACAAATACCCTATGAGTTTTAGTTAGCATGAACAAAATCCTAGAGTTCCTGTTAACTGATAAAAAAGGCTTTGTGAACGTTCCTGCACTCAGCCGTTTACCTTCCAAAGCTCTGTTTGGGCTCAAAACATGAGCCCTTTCCCATATTTGACCCTCGCACATGATTTCAGCACATGATTTCAGAAAATCTAGAGTTTAAGAAAAATCGAAGTTTCCTTTGACACCTCGAGGGTGATAGGCACTGGTAGAGAACGAGGCTTTGGTACGCCCCTTTAGTCCCGGTTCAACTTTGGAGCCGGGACTAAAGGCCTTTCGTCGACATGGCCCGAAATGGGTGCTTTAGCCGGCCCCCCTTTAGTCCCAATTGGTATTACCAACCGTGACAAAAGTGGGGCTCCCAACGGCTCTATCCGACAATTATTGCCCCCGGTCTTTAGTCCTGGGTGGCGCTATGACCCGAGACTAAAGGGTACCCCTTTTGTCTCGGGTCGTAACACCACCCGAGACTAAAGCATTAGTCCCGGCTGGTGTTACGGTACCCTTTAGTCTCGGGTCGTAAAACCACCCGGGACTAAAGACCGGCCTCCATACATACACCATATCTCCTTCTTCCTCCTGCCACCCAAAGCCAATGTTCACTGTACTCACCCGCTAGCTCAAGCTCTCCTCTCCATGGCGACTCAAGCCTAGGGTCTTGCTGCGATTTTTTTCTTCATTAATTTGTGAAGATTTCTCTCCTCCAAAGTGTTGTCAAGATTGGAATCTTCATCCTCCCTTCATTTGTTGTGATTAAATTTTGTTTTATGGTTTAGAGATGGAGAAAATAGAAATGTTAATTTGTAGCTAGGTAGGAGGAGCTTAGAGAGATGAGATTTAGTATATATACGTGAAAATGTAGTTAGGATGGTACTTGCATTGTTCCTTCTTTCATTAAATTTGTATTAAGCATTCTCTTATTTTCTTGTTTTTCATATAGAGATAAAATTGAATTTTACTTGTACATATAGTTTATAAAATATATGCTCATAAAGAAAATAATAGACATACAGAAAATGTACAAGGTATTTTCATTCTTTCATCGTTTAGAAATACTTTTATTTCTAGGTAGCTATAGGAGGAAATAGAAGATTAAATTCTTTTATTAAGTATTTTTTTTTATTTTTATATAGAATAAATGTAAGTATTTTTTTATTTTTCTTGTTTTTGATACACAGCCCCACTTCCTAATTAGCTGCAACCGAACATCTCTGGCTAGGTGGGGACTGCAGCTCAGAGATGTTGGGCTGTAGCTAGATAGGAGATGTAGGGCATGATGATGTAGTACTGTAAGTAGGAGAGCCAGGTGTATATGACGGTGAGGTGAGACTGTTGTAGTTCCCGGAGCATCTGGGTCGTCTGAGTCGCTGGTTCATAAAGGTTATGTACATTAATAATAGTGTTGAATTCTATCCCCTTTTGTTTTTCTATTTATGCATATATTAAATCCAATCTATATATGTAAACTAATCCTATTTATTGTGAATAATGTGTGTTATTTTGATTTGGATATAGTTTGAGCTAACAATGTCGTCGTCAAGTGGCGTTGGTAATGGCGCCCGTGGCCGTGGCATAGTCCGTCGCAATGGTGGGCGTGGTGGCCGTGGCCTTGGCCGTGGAGGTCTTGGTGGCTGTGTTTGGGAGGACCCGTTGCCTCGACGTTCAGGATTGCACTTTCACCGTGAGATTACCTTGCAAATGGGTGATCCGGGACGTGTAGCCAACGTGGTAATATAAGAATTGGAATTAATTTGCTTTACATAGAATTTTTTTCATTTCACATGGAAAATCTATAATTTTAGTTACATATATACTTATTGTAGGTTATCAACAATATCAGATGGATCAGAGACATTATCGATGATATGAGTGGTACTCCTCCTAGAGTGCAAACTGAGCGTGTTGATGAGAACATGGCAAGAGTGCATATCTCTTTCACCGTACTTGCTCAAAATGTAGACTACGGCCAGTTGCCAGTAGGCGTGCCACACCCGATGGTTCCCATTGCAACAGTTGGCTCAACATCACCTATTTGGTTAACTCGAGAGAGGACTGCCGTGGAGAATTGTCTACAACAGCTCCAGTTGTATGTTGGGTGCTTTGTGCCCGACCTTTCCTATTTTAAATTAAGGCAACTGGAGGTGGGTGAAGGCAATGTGGTTCAGACTACAGAGAGGCTTTGAAAGGCTCATCGAGTTTTGGTATAATATACATATATATATATATAAGATTTTTTATTCATTCTTAATTAATTTGTTTCTGGTACATATATAATTTGAACTTTCATAAGGTTATTATATCTCATCATCATCTGATTGTGTGCAGGATCACTCTGGTTCTACCTATGCTTCAATTAGCTTCCGTGCGATTCTTAATCAAGTCGTGGAAAGAGTTGGGGTGGATTACTATGGTAGGGAGCCGTTTTTCACCAACAATTGGAAGAGTTAAGCAATTCTAACTTTCTACAAGCCAGCAGAACCCGAGGCTCCATTGTTTGATGTTTGTAGTGATGTTTGTGACAGTCCTCTGGAAGTAGAGGAGAGTGCACTAGTACGCACTCTAGCTTATTTTGAGGGAGTTATAGGCTGGAGGATTGCAGACATTAACCATGTTTTATATCTACAAGCGCGTGCTGCTCAGTAACATTATGCATGCATGGATCAGGCTTTGTATCGTACCCTATTATATGATCTTGTATTAATTAGCTAGCTATGTGAACCTTTGTGAACTTATTAATAATTATTATTAATTAGCTACTTTATTATGAATTCATGTATTGTTTTCAACATGTTCAGTAAGCATGTTTATTATTTTGAGTTGGTTTGGTATTTCAATTTAAATGAGTTTGTGCTTAGAGAGATTCTGATGAATACCATGCATTCAAACATATATTGCACTACCTCCAGTACTGATAGGAGCAAGCTGCCCAAGCATAGTGTTTTCGGTGACACCTCTTAGGAGGTCAGCTCCAGCATATGTATATACTAGCTCTTAGACACCTTTTCCAGAGAGTGAGAGAGAGAATGTCGACATCTTGCTTGAACAGCTTGCTCCGTCGGTACTGGAGGTTACGTGCGCTATATATGTCAGCTTGTAGCATTTAAACCAATACTTGAAACACATATCTATGAATTCACGTATTGTCTTCAAATCATCAACATGTTCAGTAAGCATGCATGTTTATCATTTTAAGTTGGTTTGGTACTATTTTCAATGTGTTTGAAGCAAAGGTTCAAAAGCTAGAAGCTGACCAGTTTCAGCTTGGGACTTGTAGTCATTAGTATTAATTAATCTCGTGCCTTGTAATAGCCATCAGGTGACCTCTGTATGTATGTCATTGTACTACAACCGCGACAATCATTGGATCCTATGTGAACTACAGACATCTGGCCATGTGTTGTGATACAATGACATACAGAGGTCACGTACCTGATGGCTATTTTTTTATCTCCATTATTAATGACCATATTTTTTATAAACTAATTTCTAAAAAATTAGCTAAATGTAAAATTAATAATTAGTTCTATTGATCATTATATCAAAAGTAAACAAAGACAAAGATGAAGAACGGTGAGTTTGATGATGTATTTTGTTATGAACTGGATGATGAGAACTGGAGGCCTACCTACATACATTCTTCCTGAGCATGTTCATCATTCCAAGACAATACGCGAATTCATAAATGTGTTTGAAGCAGAGGTTCAAAAGCTAGAAGCTGACCAGTTTCAGCTTGGAACTTGTACTGTATTTTTTTCAAATCATCAACATGTTCGCGAAGTAGTCACCAATTTTGAGATTTTTCTGAGTTAGTTTACTAATATTTTCAATTTAATTTATTTTCCCCTTCAAATTGTAAATGAAAATTAGAAAGAATTATTTCAACTCTTGAAATAATATGTGCATAGAAAAGTACGTACTTTTTTCTTAACTTAATATAATTTTGCATGGCACAAATATTTTAACTAATGATTTTTTTAAATGTTCAAAGTAAAAGGAATGAGAAAAATGAGGAAAGAAAAGAGAAATGTTAACTTCCTGCGTAAAATTGCGCTTTAGTCCCGGGTGGTGTTACCAGCCGAGTGTTACCAGCCGAGACAAAAGGACCCCCTTTAGGGGGCTCCTGCGCGAAATACCCCTTTAGTCCCGGGTTGTGACACCACCCGTGACAAAAGGAGGGCGTTTAGTCTCGGGTCGTAACACAACCCGGGACTAAAGGGGCTTTTGTCTCAGTCGGGAACTCGACCCGTGACAAAAGGTATGGGGGGTATATAAGCCGCGTCGCCTTCCAGATCGGCACTTAGCCGCATTTCTCCCCCAAATCGCCGCCTGGCCTCGTCTCCGTCGTCGGCCACCGCCGCCCCTCCTCGCCGCGCCCGTCCCCCACGCTCCCCTCCCCGACGAGCGGCCTCACCCCGACGCGCTGCCCCTCCCTGACGCACGCGCCTCGTCATCCTCTCCCGCCGCCGACCGGCTCGGCCGCCGCGACGTCCGCCCTCCCCGCGCGGGCCGACCACGACGTGCTTCCGCGTGGCTCCTCCCCGACACGCCGGCCCACCCCGACACGCATCTCCTCCCCGACGCGCCGCCCTCCCCGTCGCGGCGCCCGGCCCGCCCTTCTCCTCCATGCGCGCCGCCGCGCCTCCGGATCCCGAAGCGTACCAGCCGGCCAACCCAACCGGTATGCCACGCCGCCGCCGCCGCTTGCCGGGCTTCCCGTGCGGCCGGCGGCCGACGTGCGTGCGTGCCCCGATGGCCGGCCGGGCCGCGCGCACGCTGGGGTTTTGCCTTGCTGACGCAAGCCCGTGAAATGCTTGCGTCAGCAAGCATTTTTAATTAAACTTAAATTTATTTGATTTAGTTTATCAATTGACATATATATGTATAGTTATAAAAATTTTGTATATATGCATGAAAAATTTTAAATTTATAGGAATGGAAAGAAAATTTAATTAGAAATAAATTGTAATGGTTTGTATATTTTTGTGTGTATATACAGTCATAAATATAAATTTATTAGCACCTACGATTATGGACCTAATTCTTATTTGTGTATTTGAGTTCTTAATTGTTTTCTAATATACAATTTCATGGTTCGACAGTTCCGAAGCCGACGACTGCCGCGTCAGCTCGAACAAGTGACTTCCCGTCACCTGTGTAGAAATATTTAGACTTAGTTTATTCCTAAAATGCATACAATATTGTTGTTTATTCCAGGAAATGCAAAAAAAATTCTTGTTTATTGAAGAAATTCATAGGGGCATCTTGATTATTCCAGAAATTTTTAGAAATTTGTTGTTTATTCTAGAAATTCAAAGAAAATTCTTGTTTATTGAAGAAATTCATAGTAAATTCTTGTTTATTCTAGAAAGTCTTAGAAAATTGTTGATTATTCCAGAAATTCATAGAAAAATCTTGTTGTTTATTCTAGAAATGCAAAGAAAATTCTTGTTTATTGAAGAAATTCATAGTAAATTCTTGTTTATTCTAGAAAATCGTAGAAAATTGTTGATTATTCCAGAAATTCTTAGAAAAATCTTGTTGTTTATTCCAGAAATTCATAGAAAAATCTTGTTGTTTATTCTAGAAATGCAAAGAAAATTCTTGTTTATTGAAGAAATTCATAGTAAATTCTTGTTTATTCTAGAAAGTCTTACAAAATTGTTGATTATTCCAGAAATTCATAGAAAAATCTTGTTGCTTATTCCAGAAATTCATAGAAAAATCTTGTTGTTTATTCTAGAAATTGAAAGAAAATTCTTGTTTATTGAAGAAATTCTTAGAAAATTCTTGTTTGTAGAAAACATGTCGGTTGAAATTGAAAACATGTCTGTAGAAGAACTTGCTCATGTCATTGACTTTTATGAACAAACAGGGATGGCAATTGGTGGTATTCTCGGCATTCAAGACCTACCGGCGGATAAAAATTTCGTACCTAGATGGCGCTTTGAGCTAGGACAACCTTTAGTGAAGCCGGAATTGGTCATCAAGCTCCCAACTAAGATGCGCAGATTTCATGATTGGTATTTGAAGAAGTCAGCTGATGGCCTGGAGATGTTTGGTATGCTCGTGAAACCTGGAGATTTTGCCCTTCAAAACGAGAAGGTGGTCTGGCTTCGATTCAATGATATCTATGAAGTTTACCATCTGGACACCGTGAATACCGATCTTATGATGGCCTGGTGTCTGTAAGTGACATATTTTCATATGTTTATTAATAAATTTATTACATTTGTCGATCTACTAATTAACATTTGGTTTTCTTCTTGTGTAGCTTGCAACTTACTGAGATGCGAAAGAAGGGTTATTCAAGAGTTGCTTTCATGGACCCATCAAAAGTTAACCAACACGAGATCCGGGACCAACGAAAAATAGCAATCAAGACAATTTTTAGACACTTATATGAGTTTCATTACAAGAATTGTATACTACAGCCTTACAACTTCAAGTAATACGATTGTCATCTAATTATCCTTGTTAATTCTATTTAGTCAATTCTAATCTTTATGAGCATGCATACAATTTCCACTGGGTTCTACTGATAATCACTGTCGACAAAAGCAACATCAATGTGTATGGTTCATTGAGAAAGATCCCTCACAATACCAAGACCTTCAAGATGTATTTCAAGAGTAATAATTCTATCTATGACATTTTCTTTAATGCAATATATATATTTAGCTTTTATACTAACATTGTATCTTTTATTATTTTGCCTCAGAGCTTGGACCATGTTCATTGCAAAACACCGAGGACCATTTCGAAAAACAATTAGATGGGTCACTAATTTTCCGTTACGTATACCAAATAACAACTTCAGGTTGGGAATATTTAAAATGTATAACACTAGTATTTCATAATATGTTCTCCTCTCCACTTTAGTGTTTGAGACAAGAACCAGGAAATAATTTATGCGGGTACTAAGTCTGTGAGCACATACACGCTTACTGTGGCAATTCGGATGATGATAGTGTAAGTAAAATAAACTTATTAATAATACATCATTTTTATCCTCTTTTGTATATTTAATCGCTCGGTGTAATATATTAACCTATTTGCAAATTACAGAGGATTATAAAAAGGGAAGCACTCATTGAGAATGATCGTCTCTTGGCAATTCAAGAAGCTCTCATGGGATTCATCATGGACGAGGTGGTTAATCCAAAAGGAAAATATTTTTATGACAACCATCCAATTGACCGACTCACCTCCGAGGAAAGTTAATCAAGACTAGAAATTTGAACTGAATGATATTTTGATGTATATATACTATAGGGTTTAGGGTGCTGATGTATATATACTAGTTTAAGAAAATACTATTTATTTTGATGTGTATAAGTTATTATGTGTATATACATTTATAAGTTTATATATGTAGATATATAGTGTTTAATTTATATATAAGTCTAAGTGCGTATATGGTATATATATAGACATGTATACATATATACAAGTGCAAATACGTATACATACATATACGGGTTAGACTACAATTACAATATATGCTCAAATCGAAAATAACAAAAAAAAGAGACGAGACCCTTTAGTCACGGTTGGTATTACCAACCGAGACTAAAGGGGTTGGGCGCAGGCGCTAGAGTGCCCCCCTTTAGTCTCAGTTCATAATACGAACCGGGACTAAATAACCCCTTTAGTCCAGGTTGGTTCACCCAGGACTAAAGGGGGGGGTCTTTTGTCTTTCATCATTAGTCCCGGTTGGACTTGAGAGACCTATACCCTTTACCAACCGGGACTAAAGCCCCTCACCCTACCAGTGAGGATTTTGGTTGATTCCCCAACAATATCCCATGGTGGAAATGGGTCGACTCCGATGATCCGATGCCGCGAAAACTTTAGATTGAATCACCAGAAACGTAACCCTCAAGCGTCGGAGGAGACACGCAACAAAACTTTTCCTAAGTTTTTGTGTTGCTAAAGAACAATTTCCAACTTTGAGTATCCAAATATTTTATTATTCTCTTCGAAGCTCTCATGAGATGAGGATCCCATGAATGGAAACTTTTAGGACCCTCGAGTCAAGAAAGGATTAAGGGAAATGTTAAAACTTGAAGATTCTTTGGCCTCGAGAATGCACAAGTCTGCAATCTTTTATGATAGATGAGCTTTTTAAAAAAAATGAGAAGAGAAACTAGCTTTCAACTCGGGGTCACACAAAGCCGGGAAATTTACAAACATGATGGTTCGGAAATCTTTGTGACATGAAAATGATCAGGAATTCCTATGAAATGGAGACAAACGAAAATGGTTCACAAGGTTCCAACTTGAACAGTTCTCTGGAGACTCAACCAATTTCCTCTCGAGTCTAGTTATGCCCTTTAAAACATCGAACACCCCTTGCTCTTAGCTTCGAGCAAGTTTTTTTTTCGGGAATCAGCAGGGGAGGCCCCTACCCCTATTATATATATATATATGAAAAAGAAATATGTACATTTTACAAGGCCCCAGGCCCAAATAAAAAAGAAGAAGAAGGAGTTACAAAAGTCTTCTCAGAAAAATTCTGATTTTCTCCTTCACCCGCGGTTTAACCCTTAGGGAGACCGCCCGCATCTCACTAACAAAAAACCTCCTCCATTGCGAGAAGGATAAAGAAGCAGCATCAAAAATAATATCATTGCGGTGACACCATAAATACCAGCACCCAATGATGAAGACCTCTCGAAAGATAACTGAATTGAACTGAATCCTTACGTGCAACACCATTGCCTAGAAATCCAGAGCTAGATCCCAATGAACTCCCAAGTAAGTCCAGCAAGCATCACTAAAGGGGCATGCAAAGAAAAGATGATGGATGTCTTCTACCAAAATTTCAACACACATTGCACAAGTGTAAGAAGGCAAGAACATGTTTTTCCTCTGCAGCAAATTCCTTGTCTTAATCCTATCCCATAGGAATAACCAAAAGAAGAACTTATGCTTATTTTGAGCTCAAGATTTCCACATCCATTTAAACAGAAGTGAGACTGAGTGTCAGCCTTGCAGGAAGCTATCGACTTTGCTACTTGAAAAACAATCTGAATCCCAATTGAAAGTCCATTCATCATGTCCAATGTGGGGCAGAAGAGTTGAGGAAATTGCAGCCTTCAGATCAGAGAGTTGCTCAAAAGCAATCTGAGACAATGGCAGAAAAAAGGACATGCTTTCATCCCATGTAAGAAATTGATGAACAGAACAAGACTTCTTTCTGGCAAAAGAATGAAGCTGAGGGTAGAGTGTTTGAATGACCCCAAGATCCCAATGATCAATCCAGAAAGAGACAGATAGACAACTTCTGACTTTTCACCTTGTCATCAGAAGGAAATTGGGGGCTTGTCGTGGTTTAGAAACCGCCGGCAAATAGAATCAAGGATTGCGCATCGAGCCACGGATGGTGTGCAAATGGGGACACAGGATTTATACTGGTTCGGACCTCCGGAGAGTAATACCTTACGTCCAGTTCGTGTTGCTCGTGTTATTTGCACTGGTTTGTAGTGGGGCGATACAAACTGGCGAGACAGGGAGCTTGGTCCCAAGTCTCTGTGGTATGTGTACGTGGTTCTTGTAGCAGAAGTCTGCGTATGTGTGTGTGGGAGCCAAGCTTGGCTGGAGGAAGAAGAAGAACCGTGAGGGAGAGCTCCATCAAAGTGGTGTGAGAAAAAAAGAAAATCCCCCCTGTTGCCTTTGGTGCCTTCGCTTTTATAAGCCAAGAGAAAACTTACACATGAAGGCAACAAGAGAGAGAGAGTACACGGTCTTCAAGAGTACAGGGAAGAGCTTTTGCCCATGCCATGGGCCCCACTGTCCTCAAGAGTAGCTGGCACAGTAAACTTGTCAGGCAAGTTGGGAGCTTCGGGGAGTTCCTTAGCTGCGAAGGAGCTGTTGGTCGGAGATGGAGACTTGGAGCTCAGTAGGTCGCAGGAAGCAGAAACCAGCAGGTCGTGCGAGGTGGAGTTTTAGTAGGTCGGACAAGTTAGCTCGGGGGGCTTCCGTCCTATGCATGCATGGCTTGCATGCGGGTGACTTTGCATGCATGGCTTGTAGCCTTGTAGGAGTAGAGTAGGTGCTCAAGTGCTTTAGGTGTGCAAGCAAGTAGCTAGTGTAGGTACTTGAGTGTGCATGCATGTAGGTGATGTAGGCACTTGAGTGTTTAGATGCATGCACGCAGCAAGTTTGCATGCGGTTTTAATAAAAACTAAAGTATCCGATGCGTGTTTACGGGAGTTGGGTGAATCGCATTTTTGCACTCCTGATTGATAGGATCGGGTGAAACAGCGATTTATTTGGCTCAGGGCCATTGCCATTGATTCGTTGTCTTTAGGTACCTCTAATATGGGACCCCGACAGGGCTAAAGACGTAATGTCTCTCCACTAGAAAGAACCCACATTCTTCCTTTCATGAGGAGGCTTACTATTCTTGTATAGTGATGAGGGAATAAACTAGAGGTAATCATCTTAGCTCCCAAATCTCCAAATCATGAAGACTAAAGACGGGCCACATCTGCGGCGGCCCAACACCGACGACCAACAAGGCAGGCCTAGCTCTCCCTCCTCAAGGGTAGCGGCTTAACATCTTCTATGGGGCCACCTTCGACCCAAGCGGTCGACCCGCACGACCTAAGGAGTGCCCTAGCCTTGCGACTACCTCGACGAATGGCTCCGCCCCGCACAACCTAAGGTTCCTTCAGTTGGAGCCCACCGGCACCCCCAGGCGAAGGCCACAACATGGCACGAGCGGCCCCACGCTGCCCGGGACGTACAGGAGCAGCAGGGAGGGCGGATCTATGCTGTCAGATGGACAGGCCATGATGAGATTTTCCCCGACGTGGGAAACGGACTGCCCCGGCATCCCATCACCTAGATAACAAATAGTAGCAAAGGACAGGAGAATCCTTCGCCTGTAAGGCATCGAAAGGCGAGACCCGTCCCAGCAGCTATCAGAGGAAAGGTCGGGGCTTGCACGAGAAGCGTCGACCTACCAAGACCTGCGATGCCCCAAGTTGGGAGAAGCCACCTTGGAACGGGAGCCGCCAGCTACGCCGCCCTACAAGGACTACTGCGACTAGCACAGCGTACGGCACCAACCGAAGACGAAGGGCCACGACGCGGCACTATTCCAACACTGTTCCAACACTATTATAGCGCTGTAGTAGGATGCCATTTTACCATCTTAACCCTTGTATGCCAGCCCCCCTTGGACTATAAAGGGGAGGCCGGTGCCGTAAACAGGGGGATCGACGATCACAACACGATCACAGAGCCCAACATCACACTCACACTGAGCATTCGCAGCTCACCACCACACTCATAGACCTGGGACGCTCTCCCTCTCTCGATCCAAGCTTGTACCCCCTACTACAAGCCCCTGTGGGCATATAGAACACCCTTCTAAACTGGACGTAGGGCACCCCCCGTGCCTGAACCAGTGTAATCCTTGTGTCTCTAAGCCCAACCCATCCGGATCAGACACACGAACATACCAAAATTTACTTGACGGCGGTATCAAACCCCGACAGTTGGCGCGCCAGGTAGGGGCACTTCGTGTGTCATGACGCCAACAAGGGTCTAGATGGCCCATTCTGACGAGCAGCCGGTGCACGGCACCGTGTTGCACTTCGCCTCGCTGGACTTCGTCTTCAACGGTCCAGTCGAGTCGTCAACTGGGGTCGTGTTCTCGCGGCCCCAACCCGATGTTCCCGTGCTTCCTCAGGACCAACCGCCTGAGGAGTCACGGTCGACGAAGTCCGCCGCCGACCGGGTCTGTAATCTGGTTGGCCGCAACATGGCGGTCGCCCTAGGGCCGAGCCCGTCTCAAGAGCTTTTCCGCTTCACGACGTACACCACCTCTATGCTTGTATTTGGCTTGCAGCGGGAGGAGATGCTGTCTTGGGACGAGTTCAAACTATGCTACACCTTCGTGTACCCCGAGGGACAGACGTGGCTGCCCTACGGCGGGACAGCTGCCCCCACCGCGACGGACGGTACCCGTCCGGTCCCCTCGGAAGCGTCCCAGGCGAGTTGTGACGAGGTCTAGAGCAGGCCGCCACTTCGGAAGAAAGCGCCGACGCCCCACAACCCGAGGCGCGAGTGCTTCGTCCTCCAACAACAAGCCGACGTGGCCCACTCCACCCGCTTTGACGAGAGCTCCGCGGAAGGTGATCCCACTTCACCTGACGTTTCCACCAGTGAGGAGCCCCCGCAAGCCGGGGACGACCACGAATGGTAGCGTGCCTGCCTCGACGAGCTCGATGAGGCTCAGAGGGCACTCGAGGAGGAGTAGGCGAGGCTCCACCACGCGATCGGCATGGAGGCCGCGGCTACACCTGCGTGCGAACGCGCACAAGAAGTGTGCCGCTGCATCATCGACAATGTTCACGGGACCCCTGTTGCCAAATGGGCCTCCTAGAACCTTGCCGCGACGGCTGTACTCCTCCGGGCCGGCCCTGAGCCAACGATCCCAGAGGAAAAGAAGCTCCGCAGCACCTCCAGACACTCCTCGACGCGGCCGCCGTCCAGCAGGCAGAGAGTTCAGCGTCCTGGTGGTGGGAGACGCAAGCTCAGGCTCCGAAACACTCGGTCCACCGTGGGTCCTCACGCCCGTCAGGGCAGCCGGGCCGCGCGGAGAGCGTTCACTCACCCGCCAAGCACAAGGTCGACTCCAACCGCGGTGCTCGGGGTGCATCCTCAGCATGTGGATGGACGATGACCAGCGGTGGCTCCGGCGGTGAGCGTCGGCCGCGAAGGGAGTACAACTGGAGGCGCGGGGGCCCCTACGACAGCAGCGAAGACCAAAGCCAGAGTCCGACGCTCGACCCCTGAGGTCCGTGGGCTTTCGGGGCCAACGTCCTTGCTGCAGCCCCAGCAGATCGATATCGTGCGTCTGGCTCAAAGATTACCGCCTCGCTTGCCACAACGGCGGAGCGAGCAACGATCTGTTCATCATCAAGAGCATCCCTCTGTACCTTGCCGACTCGACACGCACCTAGCTCGAGCACCTCCCCTGGGGGAGGATCAACAGCTGGGTTCAGCTCTGAGACGCCTTCATAGGGCACTTCCAGGGATCCTACGCCCGGCCCGGCAACGCTTGCGAGCTTCGCCATTGCCGGCAGAAGAAGGGCGAGGGTCTCCGTGACTACATTCGCCGCTTCTCCAAGCACTGTGCTGAGCTCCCCGATACGGCGGACAACTAGGTCATCACAGCCTTCAAGGATGGTACCACGTGCGAGACCCTCGTCCACCGGATAGGGTGAGTCAAGCTGAAAACCATCCGGAAGCTCCTCGACCTGGCTACCGACCACGCCGATTGGGAGGATGTCGTCGCCTTCAGCAAGAGGAAGCCCGAGGAGGAGCTCGGCGAGGTTCCGGTCACCCGGCCGGAGAAGAAGAAGAAGAAGGAGCGGAAGCTCCACAGCAACAACTTGGTAGCGGCAGCCGATAAGCGGCCGCCTAAGCCAAAGACGGGCCCACCGAGGGACCATTTCGAGAAGATGCTGGAAGCTCCCTGCCGTTACCATGAAGGGCCGGTCAAGCATGCCTTGAAAGACTGCAACCTCATGAAGAGTTACCTCGGCGGGAAGAACAAGCCGCATGACGTGGCCAAAGTCGACATCGCCAAGAACGTCGACCACGACGAATTCCCCAAGGAAGGCGGCACCGTCATGATGATCTTCGGCGGGATGCCTGCTCACCCTCCGAGGCGCAAGCACAAGCGCATACTACAAGAGATCTACCACACCAAGCCGGCCGTGCCCTCGTACCTCCGGTGGTCCGAGATGGCCGTCACATACGATCGAATGGACCACCCCGACCACATTCCACAGCCGGGGGCTTACCCCCTTGTGGTGGCACCACTGTTCGGCACCAAGTGAGTGCACAAGGTGCTCATGGACGATGGCAGCGGCCTCAATATCGTCTACATGTCCACCCTCGACAGCATGGGGATCCAGCGATCCCAACTCCGCACGTCATCAACTCCTTTCCACGGAGTAGTACCCGGGATGGAGGCGGTCCCGCTCGGGCAGATCGACCTATCGGTCACCTTCGGGACGGAGGGAAATTTCTGCAAGGAGACGCTCACCTTCGAGCTAGTCGGCTTCCCAGGAACATACCACGTGATCCTCGGAAGGCCAGCATATGCCAAGTTCATGGCGGTCCCCAACTGCACCTACCTCAAGCTGAAGATGCCCGGGCCGAATGGGGTGATCACCATCGACGCCAAGTTCCAACACACCTATGAGTGCGACGCTGAGTGCTTCTAGTTTGTGGAGGCGCTCATCCACTCCGAGAAGATGGCCACGGAAACTCCGACCGCGAACCTCGTCGACGACGTCACGATGGCCGAACAGGCCTAAAATAGCTACGTCGTCTCTAATCTTGCAAAAGTACCATGTACTACTTATTCTTATGATGAGTAAAAGTGCCAGCGCTTTTTCTGTTTTTCCACATCATAAGTATAGCTTTCGCAAAAAAGTTTCTTCGATGCGAGCGATCCTAAGCAACAAACCATTTTATGGTCCCCGACCCAAAAATCCTTCATTGCTCGGGGGCTCCATCCAGGGGCATGATGCCCCTCCTTTTAAAACAAATGTTTTTTCCTAGAAAAGCTTTTCGAGAAATGCTACGCCAACTCAAGAGTAGAGAGGGAGGAACCCACAACCATCTATCTATGCTCAGCCAAGTACTGACGCCTCCGCGGCTCTACGTACAAGGTTCCACGAGCTACTTCTAGGGTGGTTAGGTCTAACCCTCCCCCTTTGTTTCTAAAGTTCAATGGCAAATGCTACCTCAACCTCTCTTTTCTTAAAAGTAGCTTGATGCCCGACCTATCTGAACCCTCTAAAGGAAGCTCAGGGGCTGCGGGCCTAGGGGAACCCCGACGCGACTACGCCCGGTCAATGCTCTCGAGTCCCTATGCTCCGGCAGCTACGGGATAGAGTAAGAGCAGCAACGCCCTAAGGGCAACCTTACCGGCCTAAAAACCCCGAGCCTCTCAGCGAGGTAAATGGAAAAGGAACCGAGCGTCAAACATAAAAGAAATGTCCCCTTACTTAAGGAAGAAATTTGCAAGTTATTTATAACAGCAAGCCGCCAGTGCTACTAAACTGTTTTCTTCTGATCAGTGCTCGTCATCGAGCCATCCCAGGTCCTCTATAGCGGAGTCAGCTACCCTCCTGGCGAACTCGGTGCACCCCGCCAGAATTTGGGGGTAACGGTGATCCTCGTAGCGGGGAGCCCATCCACCTGTGAGCACCTCGCGATCCATGTCGGGGTAGTGCGAGAGGAACATGGCCACAGCTCGGTGGACCAACTACCGAGCCATAGCTATCCCCCGTTCGTGCGCAACCCCACCGACCATCCCGATGCGCTCGACTAGGGACGGCCCTTCATCAATACAAATACCCTCTAGCAGCTCGACGACGGCTTGGGTAATGGCCCGGTGAGTCTCCTCTCTTTCCAGGAGAGTCTCCCAGGCCGCGGCAGTGGTCGTGGACAACAACTTGAGCATTGCAGCCCTCTCTGCGGAGAAGGAGAAGATAAGAGGCACGTCGTTGGGAGACACCAGCGGAATGAGACATGACTAGCACCCACCTATCAAGCCACCGGCAAGCAACGACACGATTGCCGCTAGCTCCTCCTGCTTGGTGATGGTCTCGTTCAACCAGGCGGCGTCAGCCGCCCGCTGATCCCGCAACGCGTGAAGCTCCGCGCACGCAGCTACAACAACAACAATCACAGTAAGCCTATCAGCCAATAGGTATAAACGCAGAACCAGAAGTTTGCACTAGAAGGTCAGCTTACTGGTCAGCTCCCAGTCGCGATCGATGGCAACTGCCAGCAGTTGCCTCCGATCGGCGACGGCGACACCGAGTTGGTCCCGCAAGGAGGCAATTTGCTCCCGGGCAGCCTCGAGGTCACTAGTAGAGTTCGTCGCAGCTTCGGTCAGCTCAGCCACCCGCATCTCTAGGGCGGCATGCTTCCGGGTCGCCTCCTGCACGACAGCGTTGGAAGCAGCCCGTGCATCCTCCGCCTTCTGCAGGGCCTCGGCCAGCTTCGACGCGACAGCCACCTTGTCCACCTCGACGGTCGCCAACTGCTCCGCCGACGATGAATGAAGGGCCGCCAGCTCCGCCTCCTTCCACTCCACCTCCACCTGGAGAATGCTAATCGCTCTCTAGTGCCCGGCTTGCTGATGGATGAACCGGGACTTGGCACCGCTAAGCGCCACGAACCCCTTTCCAAGAAGCATCTCAACAAGAACAACAATGAGAAAAGTCAAGCGGAGTCAGGTGAGAAGAAAGGCCCAAAGCGAGGGGCTTACCATGGTGGTAGCGGCGACTTCCTCAACCGAAGCTGCGTGACGCCGAATAATGCATCCAAGCCGTTCGACTGAGACGCGCTCCTCCTCATCGTCGACATCGAGCAGTACCCGGCTCGGGTCATCACGGGCAGCAATCAGCAGCCTACGATGACAGGCCCCACCGTCGGGAACGGGCACCAGCACCCCCCGGAGCTCATCCAGCGCACCGGCACTAGAGTCATGGAGAGAGGACGACGCGACGATGGGAGAAGGGTCAGAGAGTGGCACGAACGTCGTTCCCTCCGCGTTCTCTCCCCGAGTCGCCACGTCGCCATCTCCCCGGTGAGGCGCTCCGGCGTCGAGCCCCTCACTCTGAGTCTTGGAGGTCGGCAGGACCCCCGCGGCTAGCGTGGCCACAACCGGGTCCTCTAGCGTGGTCATTACCGGATCCGTCCCGGCCACGACTGCGCCCCTAAAAGAGCAAAGAGGTGAGACACCGGGCGCACCGGCGCCTATGGCGTCCCTGTCAGCGGCGGCATCCAGAGTAACCACTGGGTCATCGCCCCCCCGGCGGTGGTGACGTCCGTGATCACCACGCGGTCGCCCACTACCGCACTCGAGATCTGCTACCACAGCTCCGCCTCAAGCGCCTCCGCTGACGGTGGATCCCCAGACGTCGTGACGCCAAGCTGGCAGAAACTGTCACTGGAGCTATCGCTCTTCCACGATGTCTCCCTGGTGCCTTGGTCGACGAAGCTCTTCTCCTCCGGCAGCTCCACGGGAGGAGCTTCGGAGGCCATCTACGATGCCACCGCCGGCACCGACACGACAACCTTCCGCACAACGTGGTAGAGCGACTTCTCCAGCGCCAACACGAGCAGCCGGTCGCTAAGAGGCATCCTAAAAAGACAGAGGACTCAACACCAAAGTCGCTGATCAATCCTAATCAAGGACAGGAGAGAGGCTCACCTCGCCTCAAGGACCCAAACCTTCTTGGGCTCTGATGACGGCGGCTAATACGAGGACCGCTTGCCGCACAACACCAGGGGGCGATCGCTCCGCGGGGAGATCGCCTCCTCGTCCCACCACCGCTCAGATGTGGCTCCCGTGGCCGCAGGCAGAAGAGACGGCGAGGAACGTGCCTCCTCGGCCAACAACGTCGGCACGGGAGGCCGATGCGTCAGGCGCTCCCACGAGGACGACCGTGACGCGGGGGAGGCCGAACTGCGGCTCCTCTCCTCCCGGGATGGGTCGCCACGACAGGCTGCGGCCCCACGGTTAGCACGGCTGGGCCGCTCCGCCGGCGGCTCGCGGGTGCGGCCCCCGTGACGGTCGCATCGAGAAGAAGGGTGCCGCGTCCTGTCACGGGCACCGTCACCTCCCCGACACACCTCAAGAAGTCCTAGAGTGGCGGAAGCAACAGCAGTCAGCCGCGGTGGGACCCCCGAGGTCGACGACGAGCAGCCCTCGGTCAGCACCCCCGCCCAGGGTGCCGCGGCCGCAGCGACATCCTCATCATCGTCATCCTCATCTGAGGAACCAGGGAGCGGCTCCCGGTCCTCATCAGAGGAAACGTCCTCATCCCTGGCTCTCCTCCGCTTCGCCCTTGCATCGTTCCGACCACGCTTGGCGACCTCTGCCGCCTTCCACGCCTCGTGGCGGTCCTTCCGCTTCTTGAGCTTGGCCGCGACGATGCAGTCCCGCGCCCTCTCCTCCGAGAGCGGGGCACGGGCTTGCGTCCCGGTCCAGTTTCCAGCCTGCAAAAACCACACATCAGCCGCGAGGGGTGGAGGATGGTGGAGAATAAGACAGAGGACCCAGGGGAAGACTGACCAGGACCACTGTGCCTGCGTCCGGGAGCATCGGAAGTAGATCGGCGAGCGGCCACTCGGGGCCGCCGGGAACGGCTTGTCGGACCCGTCTCCGAACCTCACCCATCAAGGGCAAAGGGTCGGCGGTCATGGTTCCTGTGAACGGAGCCTGGTCGGCGGTCATCTCGAACAGGCGAAGGGGTCGCCACTGCAATGGCACGATCCCCCTCGCGAGATAGCCGCCAATCACGGCCACGAGATAAACGTCGTGCCCTTGCAGAGCCTTGAGCGCCTCAAGGCACCCAGAAAGCAGCTTTTGGTAATCCTTCTTCGGGGGCCCATCCGACCAGGCCTCCAGGGTCACGTCGTAGTAACCACCGGTGTACATCGGTAGCGAGCACTCAGGGTCATTCTTGAGGTAGAACCACTCCGAATGCCACCTGCTGTTCGAGCTGGTTAGGGGGTCGGCCAGGTACTCCGACGACCTATTCCGCTTTAGTCGGAGGGCGGCGCACCCGATCGTCGCCGGCCTCCCCTCATCCTTCAAGCAGACGAACCCGAAGAAATAGCGGAAGAGGTGCCAGTGCGCCTCAACCCCGAGGTATCCCTCACACAGTGCCTCGAACGCCGCCAAGTGTTGGACACCATTGGGATTGAGGCGCTAGAGCTCGAGGCCGTAAGTCCGCAGGATGGCGCGGATGAACCGTCCGGCCGGCACCGAGAATCCACGCTCGTGGAAGGCAACGAAAGAAACCACATACCCCGGCGGGGGCTGTGGGAAATCCTCAAGCCTGGGCTTGATCCACTCCCGCGCGTCGGTCAGGTGAGGAAGTAGCGCCGCATCAGCAAGTGCGGTCAGCTTCGCGAGGGAGACGGTGGAGCGCTGCCAGTTTGGCATCGCCGCATGCAAAGCGAACTAGAAGCCGCGGTGGGAGGCCTGGATCTACTAACTAGAAGGAGCTGTAGGTCGGGAGGCGTGTGCGCAAGAAGGAAGAGGCGAGAGAGAAGGATGGGATCTCAATTTGCCCCGCCTCCTCGACTTAAATTGGGAAACGCGGGCTGGTTGGGGCAATTCACTGCTCGGGCCCACTCGGGAGGAGCGAAGAAGCGCCCCACCCCCACTCTTTCTCTCTCTCTCCATCACGCGCGACTCCCGCCAGACCTAACGCTATGGAAAAAGTGGACTCCGCCCCAGGCAGCGTTCGGCACGCCGACCGCTAGCTCGGCTGACAAGACGTCACAAGAGACCTATTGACGGTCTATATGTGTATCAATGTTTGTTTGGATTGCAAGCGGACAAATCCTCCGTCGAGATCAAGGGACCCTTTTTCCCTTAACTGTGAACTCAAGGTATCGAATCCGTGGAACAAATGTGTGATGCAAGAACCAATCTAAAAGAGCTAAGAACACTTTATTCTTCGAAAGGATGTTGCTTATGCATCTAATCTAGAAAACATCAAGAAAACGAATCTAATCTATGAACACCGGAGGTAGCAAGAGATAGAGAGGGAGAGGTAAAACCAATCTAGAGAGATTGGATCGAGCTCTTGTTGAAGTTCCAAGCAAAGATGAACAAAGCAAATTGAATCTCATAAAAAACTTCTTTAAATCGCGGCTTTCGTTCCAACTCCGATGACGCTCGCCTTTTGGAACCTTCATCCTGTCACGATGCGCCCCTATTCGTGCGGGTTAGCCTAGGGCGAGTCCAAAGGACAAGACGAAATCACTTGGTAGGTCAGGCATGCACCTCTAGCCACCACGGCTACAAGAACACCATATACGATTTATCTCGATAATAAATCGGGGAGGAAGAAAACCCAAACGAAGACAAAGTCGTAGAGAAAGCACTTGATCGCTAAGAATCGGATTGCAATTTGATAATTCAACATCATGAATGATACATGGACAAGATCACCACCGGGATCCTACCTTGATCTTGCTCCTAGCTCCTAGAACTCCGACGTGGTCTTCCTTGCAAGGTTCTCACACCGGCTAGGGAAACCCTAGACAACTAGCTCGACCCTCTCCTCTCCAGAATGGTGTCCATCTCTTCTGTGCTCCTCGACGGCGAATGGCGAATTAATTCTTGCGTGGCTCTTGGCAGGGGGACTATAAATAGTCTGAGGGTCGTCTAGGTCAAAGGGGGTGGCGAATGGGGCCCGAAATGGGCTGGGCCGACCGGCTTGGGCCCACTTCGGCCCGGTTCGCGGCCTCCTTCGTCGGTGATGCTTCTCGTGTGTTCTGGATCCTTCCCTCTTCTGCATGTGGGCCCTTGACGTTAGTTTCTCCACGGTTTGGATAGGGCTCCTTGTCGCGCAAGCTTCAACATTTTCTGTCTAGGTCCTCAGAGTTTTCTGCCTTCACGGTTCGGTCCTTGGGCCACTTGGAGTCATGTTCACTTCATAGCTTGACTTGTACTAGGCTTCATGGTCTTCTCACGAGGTGCTTGATGAACTTTACCAGGAAGTCTTGTATTAGCGCTAAAACCCTGCATAAACATTAAACTCCAAAACCAACATGCACGAGCGAACTTGTTATATCAAGGGGCTTCGTACCAGTGGATAAGATAATAAATCAATGCCAACACCGAAGGTAAACTCATGGCTAGGTTGACGGAAATTCACCCAACAGCTCCCCCATGCTTAAACCTTGCTCGTCCTCGAGTAAGCCTTCGATGGATATCAGTGTTGCCCTTCATTGCTCAAACTCTGCACTTGATCATACACGAGAAAACATAATGCTCTCAAAAATTTAATTTGTTAAAGTTCTATAGTGTACTAGCCTTCATCCCTACGGAGGGTGGATATCAATTAAGCTCTTCCCACAAGTATTAAACATGCTCCCAAAATTCAAATGGATCTCAAAAATTTTAAAATAAAGAAAGAGATGAAAAAGAGCTAAACCAAGTTCAAAAATTTAAACACCTTGCATCTTGCTTATGAACTCTCATCTCATCTAATCTCTCAAGCCTATCTATTCTACTCATTTCCCCTCTCAAAAACATATATATGTGGTAGGCTTTATATGGAGCTTTTGGGAAAAGTTTAGTCCTACCAAGATATTATAATTGAGATATTATCAAAACAAGACAAGCTTCTCATGGTCTTACTTAGACTCATCAAAAAGGTCATTGGAAAATAATGTTATTTCAAGGAGGGGGAGAGAAAAATACACACACTTTGAGATAGTTGGACATGTGCAAATGGCAAAGTGTGATCCCGAGGCACAAAGGAATTCCTCGTTATCGGATTGCACATGGTTGGAAAGATGAGTTTGGATCTTGATCTTGAAGCTTTTTGAAATTCCAAATGCATTTAGAGAACCGGGGAGTTCACTTTATTTTTTATACATACACATATTTTTCTTTCTTTCTCATATTTTTTCTTTTCTTTTATGTCTCTCTTTTTTCTTTTCTTTATACATATTTTTTATTACTCCCCTTGAACTATAAATTGCATTGTACCTACCTCCTCCCCCATGCTTAGACGTTTTCTCGTCCTCGGGCAAAGAGGTGATAGAGATAAGGTAGGTACCGAAAATATTTTTCCTTTGGAGAGATACTTGAAATCTTCAATCTTGGCACTATCTTGCAATCTTCCTTGAATTGACGATCCATACTCAAATGATAGGTTGTGGTCAACGAGGTAAATACAAAGATGATATTATTGGTTTTAAGGGTGGATATCCGGCGAGGTTTGTGAAATTTCTGATATGGAGATACACAATGCACGGATAGAAAGACTAGCAAAAAGATAGGTACGCAAAAACGGAATGACCAACTTCTTAGTCTCGGGCCAGAGAAATCAAGCCCTGAATTAATTCACCCAAAAATAAATCTTGTATACTAAGTTTTTGCACTCAAATAAATATATGACTCTAGATAGGTAGAGCAACATGCAAGTGGTATTAATGACAAGGTTAGCATTACTTTTAAGAACAAAAATAAATCATCTTTAACCCATCTAAAAGTTGAGAGCATAAGATAAACTATGGGTCCCATCTTTATCATAACCTCCACAAGGATTAAGCTAGTATTTAGATTAATTTCTGATTTGTATTTTAGGAGAGCATTAGATTAATCATGCATAAAACAAGTATAAAGATAAGCAAAGCGGCAACTATAATCATATATCAACATGGCACAAACTTTCTATCTTTGCCAAAGGTAAAAACATGGTGGTGATTTTATTCATGATGAAATAGAAACTAACACACATGCTGAAAATAAATAAAAACTGAAAATGCTACGCTTACATAGGCGCACACAAGCTGAAAATTAAAGAAAGGAAAAAGGAAACAAAGTAAAACAAGCTTCTCCTCTCCTTAATCTTCCGCCGGTGGTTGATATTGGTAATCTTGATTATTGTACCCTAGCTCATAATAAGATTGCACCGCAGCTCCTCTGAATTTCTCTGGCGGTGCTAGGTGAAGGCGGCCTAGCTCAAAAGCGATGTTCGCGTTTCCTTCACCCATTTGATTTGCATTGGATTGGATGGCTGCAATATTTTGCATGTTTCTTGCAGCATATCCTCCAATGATGGCCATTGATGAGGACACCACGGGTACATCTACACCCGCAGCTGCGTCTCCAGACACTCAGGCGCCATCTCCAGAAGCTCAGGCGCCACACCAAGATGTTCCACTACGTCAGGCGTCACCAGTTGGGCCAATTACTCGGGCTCGTGCGAGGGAATTAAACTACGTCTTGCTGTTGAAGAACGAAGGCCCAAGATGCATAGAAGACGGCCCAACGGGACGGCCCAGGAGGGGCTCCTGGGGTTAGGCGCCAGGAGAGGGAGCCGCGCGCCCTCCCCCTCACGAGATGCCGCGCGCCCTTCCCCCGAGGGTGCTAGGGGCTGCGCCCCCTTCTCCCCTCTATTTAGATAGACCCCTCTTTTACTTTCAGACTTGAGTTTTGTTTTACATCTAGCTTTAGCTACACCAGAACACGCACAAATATGTGCTGTCCTCTGTGATTCAGAACTCCACCTTCGAGTGATATTAAGATTGCTCGCCTCAGATTCTTGTTCGTTTTTCGATTGCGTACAGGAATTGATCTTCGTGATCAGGCTGATCTTGCGCCAGCAAGGTCGGTAACCATCGGGAGTTGGTTCAGCGATTGTATTGGCGCTTCGAGTCTCGCTTGTCGTAGTCGGATCGTGAGGGTCGCCTCCCACCAGATCGAAGTTATCTCCACTCACCGAAAGATCGGGCACTTCGCCTCTATCAGCCACACTTTGTTGCGGTTGAGGAAGGTGTGCATATTGCTTCGCAAAGGCTACGTTGGGTACCGCAAAATGAGTTGGTGGGGGCATGGCTGCTCCACTCCCCCATGCTTGCATTGGCACACCTCTGTAGTGTCTTGGCGGCACCGGAATTCCTCCATATGGTGGCACATAATTTTAGGGAGCACCTTCTTCTTCTTGGGCTGCGGAAGATCCTTCTTCTATAATCCTTCCTCTCTTGTTTTTCTTCGTCGGCACAAGAAGTCCTTCCTCTAACCAATCTTCTTTCCCCTCAATAAATAATCTTAGCCTCGCATCTGGTAGGGGTAAATTTACTTTGGCCACCTTGAAGCCTCCTCTCTCATCTCCACTTATATATTTTCCTTGCTTCAAATATTCAATTCCTAAAGAAGTCCCGGCGAGAAGATATTTTGGCTTTCTTGTAATTCCCAGCGTTAATGAGATGGCCAACATGGAGAGGTAACTCCCTGAACCAATATCTCTGGATCCCGATATTGCTTCGCAACACCACCAGTTGATAATAAGGTGTCAGGGGTCAATTGGCTGCCCAACAATCAAAGCCGAGTAAAGCCAATTCAACTCCATGTCGGTAATCTTGGTCTCTTTAATCCTCCCTAAAATCCTTTTGCACATCCATGAATGAAACACCTTGATTATGGGGTTCCGGATACTACTCCTTTGCCGATTAGCTTCTCCCGCAATCATTCTCCAAAATCCTTCCAATGCTTTCCCTTGCACTTCTACTTGCTCCGGGGCTTCCTTTTGAAATCGAAGCAACTCTCTAATGTACTCATAGGGAATCACTTGTTCATCTCCTTCCAAACGGAATGAAAGACTTGGCACTCCTTCATCAAGTATCAACGCCATGGTCATGAGAATTTTTAGGGCCAATTCCTTATGGGTGTTTGCCGACACTCCATTGGAAAATTGCACCCAACGTAGGTTTCCCAACAAGTAATAAATGTCCGTGTGAAAGTCCAACACTTGGAGAGCTTGGTCGTCGAAGTCGACATTCGCCACAAGCCTCTTCTCAAGGCGAGTGAGCTTCTCCCCCCCTCCTCTGTCTTGATGATAAAACCATACTTGGAGTACCACGGAGCGTATGGAGGTGGCGCGGATGATCGTGTCGAGTGACGAGGTCGGACAGGCGGCTCCTCCGTACGTCCTTGTGGTTTAGTGAACCGCATGGACGAGCTTCGTGTGGCCCTCATGCCATCGAGGAGCAAGGTGTCTCTCCTCGGCGGTACCACGTCCTCCTCCATACTCCGGGGAGAGTCGGAGACCGAGTGCCTCCTCGAAGAGCTGGTTGGTGCAGCCTTCGACGATGATGATCCCTTCTTCTTGGAGAGGAAGTTTGAGGCTGCCTTCCACATATTTGCTACTCTCACTCTCACAAGTATATCCGGGGTTATGAACCGGTAGCAAGGCACACAAAGAAAGTATATGGAAGGATGATATTCTAGTGGATTTTTGGTGGTTTTTGATGGAAGAATTGAAGCTCCAAAAGGAATGCAAGGTTTCTGGAGTTTCTGGACTTGGAGCTCAAGAACGCAAAAAGAGAATTGGACGAGGGACTTACCTGTCGAAGGGGAGCACCAGGGGGCTTAAAAGGGGGTGAGGCCGCCCGGCCTGGGCCGACCGGCCTGGGGTGCCTACTGTTCCTCCTCGCTCAGTCTTTCTCTAGTGCACTCCATGCCCCTTTGTTGCTTTGTGTCCGCGTGCTCCACGGGGTTGCACCGCCCAAACTCTCTCTTGTTGCTTGCAAGATTGAGTCTTCCACTTGATTGCTTTACTTTGAGTCACCTCCATGCTCCCTTGCCTCACATGCCTCCATGGGAATCCTGCAAAACAAAGCCTTGGCTGCCCCCCCATGCTTGTCCTTTGCATGTGCCTTGGTGTTAAATGTTGGAGGGGCCTCCCGTGATGCATCATGGTGCATGTGTGATTAGGTGAACTCAATTACCTCCCTCTAATCATGTTTTAATGCTAAGCACTCCTCTAATTTTGAAAAATAAAATTAAACTCAGAGCTTGCAATGAGTTCAAATATAATTAGAGGATTTTTAGGCATCAAAAACAAATGTAAGTCGAAAAAGTTTTCCTACTTCTTTTATTATGGTCGCACCGGTATTGTTTGCTTCCATTAGTTGAGAGCAAGCTTTTCCCGGCTTGATCATGAGGGTATAGGTTTAGGTTCTAATTTTGGTTAAATGTGAGAGAGAGATTTTGAATGAAATAAAATTAAATAAGGCTTAGAAAAATTCTAACTCTATAGAAACCAAAGGATATGAATTTTAAACAAACTAAAAGTCAAGTTTGTAGGTTCACGCGAGTCGTACCATGAGCTGAAAATTAAAGATCATCTAGGAACATAGCGTGGCTCTACTCGTGTGTTTTTAACATGTAAAACAAGTCAATTGTAACATCATGAAGAGGATGAAAGGTTGAGGTAGGTTCTGAAATTTTGGTTTTGGTTTCTCAAAAAGAAGCAGATAACTCATAGGATGGCTCATGTAAAGGGTTTATGATCCAAATAAAATAACCAAACAAAATTTATAACTCTAAACATTGTCCAACCCCTTAAATGTCTATGAATGTCTTGCATAGCAAATTCTAAAACCAACTTACTTGAAAGACTCGAAAAATCTTGATCGGGTTGTCCTCCCGGTAGCTTATTCTTGACTCGACGAACGGGTTGCCCCCCACCTAGCGCTTCGTTTATAGTCCATGCCTAGACTTCTTCACTTGTTTACTTCGGATCAATGATCTTTGCAGGTGTTGCAATCTTGGGTACCCACTTCCACACCATCTTTGGCGTAGGCTTATTCTCTGGCTTAGTCATCTTTTTGGTCTTCACAGACGGCTTTTATTCCTTGATCTTGACAGATGCAACAACTTCCTTGATTTCCTTCGCTTCCTTCTTCTCTATCTCTTCCTTCTTCCTTGGCTCTTCCTTGATAACGCGACGATGAGGTGGAATATATTTAACTTTGATCATGTTGCATACCTTGAAGCGTGGACGAAACTTGAAGGAACTCCTCTCACTGTTGATGTCGAACTTGATCTCTCCCTTGCCGACGTCGATGGTAGCTCCGACGGTCTTGAGGAAAGGCCTCCTAAGGATGAGCGGTGGCTTCTCCCTTTCTCCCATCTCGAGCACCACAAAGTTGATGAGGATGAAGTGGTGTCCGACCTTCACAGGCACATCTACGGCAATGCCCAAAGGATAGTGAATGGAGTTGTCACCCAACTCCAAGAACATGGCCGTAGGCTCTAGCTCCAGTAGGCGTAGCTTCTCAAACACATCTCTAGGCATGACACTCACACTTGCTCCAAGGTCGCATAATGCTTTCTCAAACTTCAAGGAACCAACGGAACATGGAATCGTCGGGCGCCCGGGGTCTCCTTGCTTCTCTAGCCCATTTGCAATAGCGGTGCTACATTGCTCGGACATCTTGACATGATCCACCCCGAGTGTTGCTATCTCATACTTGTTTGCAAGTATATCTTTGAAGTAGCGAGAGTATGTAGGAACTTGGAGAGCGTCCAATAGCGGCATGTTGATGCTTAACCTGCGCACCACTTTCACAAACTTCTCAAAATGATTATCAAGTTTACCTTAGAAGTAGCGTGGCTTGAGTTGCGGCATCTGCGTGTCTTCTCCCAGCATCTCAACCTCGGGCTCTTCGGTGATGATCTCGGTAACCTTCTCCTTAGCAAATTCCTCCGCCTCGGTAGACGGTTTAGGCTTTCTAGCTCCCGCGGAATGTTCCGGATCTTCGGTCTCCTTTCCCGAATGAGTTTGAATGGCCTTCGCCGTCTCAGGACCTTGAGGTTGTCCCGGTTGCTTCCCTTCATTAGCGGATAGGCGCCCGGCAAGTTGTTCCACTTGTGTCTCGAGCATCTTCATCAAAAGTTAGTAGATGCAAAAAGAAAAACCAAAAGAAAACTGAAAATATTCACAAAAAGCAATAAAAGATTGAATCTTGATCACTTGTTCCCCGTCAACAGCGCTAGAAAAAGGGGCTTGTTGACGGTCTATATGTGTATCAATGTTCATTTGGATTGCAAGGGACAAATCCTCAGTCGTAGTCAAGGGACCCTTCTTCCCTTAAGTGTGAACCCAAGGTATCGAATCCGTGGAACAAATGTGTGATGCAAGAACCAATCTAATAGAGCTAAGAACACTTTAATCTTCGAAAGTTGTTGCTTTAGCATCTAATCTAGAGAACACCAAGAAAACGAATTTAATCTAATGAAAACCGGAGGTAGCAAGAGATAGAGAGGGAGAGGTAAAACCAATCTAGAGAGATTGGATCGAGCTCTTGTTGAAGTTCCAAGAAAAGATGAACAAAGCAAATTGAATCTCATAAAAAGCTTCTTTAAACCGCGGCTTCCATTCCAACTCCGAAGAAGCCCGCCTTTTGGAACCTTCGTCCTGTCATGACGCGCCCCTATTCGTGCGGGTTAGCCTAGGGTGAGTCCAAAGGACAAGATGAAATCACTTGGTAGGTCAGGCATGCACCTCTAGCCACCATGGCTACAAGAACACCCTATACGATCTATCTCGATAATAGATCGGGGAGGAAGAAAACCCAAACGAAGACAAAGTCGTAGAGAAAGCACTTGATCGCTAAGAATCGAATTGCAATTTGATAATTCAACATTATGAATGATATATGGACAAGATCACCACCGAGATCCTACCTTGATCTTGCTCCTAGCTCCTGGAACTCCGACGTGGTCTTTCTTGCAAGGTTCCCATGCCGGCTAGGGAAACCCTAGACAACTAGCTCGACCCTCTCCTCTTGGGAATGGTGTCCCTCTCTTCTCTGCTCCTCGGCAACGAATGGTGAATTAATTCTTACGTGGCTCTTGGCAGGATGGCTATAAATAGTCCGAGGGTCGTCTAGGTCAAAGGTGGTGGCGAATGGGGATCGACAAGCCCTGGCTGATCGACAAGACATGCATTTGCAGCCGACAAGATACCACTAGGGGAACTGGAGTGGCTCGCTACAGCCACCCAGGATCGCGTACACAAGCAGGTGCATCAAAAAGGAAAAGGTCCGAATTAAAGGGCCATCTAGGCCAAGGTTCTTAACAACGAAAGAAAAAAAGGGGGAGGCGCTAGTCACAGAGGTTTAGTGCCGACCCCGAGGCCAACGCCTCACTCCGACGGAGGGTCGCCCTGGGGAGGAGGGTTCGCTTCCTCGGAAGTGTCCTCCAACTTGTTGGAGTCGTCCAGGAGGGCCGCCCCTCTCACTGCGGCTGGGCCCCTGTTCTCGAGGAGGGTGTCGACGTTGACCGATGGGAGGATGGTGTTGGCGTTGGCATTGAAGTACAGGGTGTGGAGCTGGCGCCTATGCAGCCTGGTTCCACGCGGGAACCCCACGGGGATGCGGCCGACCCACCAGTCCTCGAATTAGAGGTCGGCGGCGGCAAGGCCGTATGTCACCCCCTGGTGCACCCCCGCGGTAACCGCCGCATGGACGCGGCCAGGGAGCACACGAAGGTGGTCGTGCAGCAGCGTCGGCTCCAACTGCACCGCTGTCACGGCGACACTGGCGGCGTCGTGGAGATGGCTGTGGGAGATCCGTAGCGCGGCGAGGCTTTGCCGCGCCTGCTTCGCCTCCACGGCCCGGAGGTTTGCCACCTCCTCTTGGCCTGTGCAACACGAGAGGAAGGATTATCGACCATAGGTGGGAACGCCGCAAAAAAGATGAAGACAAGACTGGTCGACTCATCGGCGACCTGGGCAAGCGCGTCCGTCTTGGTGTTCTCAGTCGCGGCCAACTCCCTCTCGGCCCCCTCAAAGGCGGCCTTGGAGGTGGAGGCGGCCTGCTGCGCGGTGGCTAGCTCCTCCTCGAGCAGCATGATGCGCTGCAGCGCCGCATCCAGCTGCGCCTGGACGCGGGCCATCGGGTTGGCCCAGAGGTGGGCGTCTTCAATGGCGACAACCGGGGGCATAGCGAGCACAGACGGACCTGCTCCCACGCCCGGCGCCAGCCGAGCCGGCGGAGCCGTGGCATCTGCCGCATCAGTGCCCGAGCCACCGGCGCTGGGACCCGTCCCCCCGCAGGACTCGAGCCAGCGCGCCACCGGCGCACTGGCGCCTGCCGCCTCCTCCTGCACCACCTGCCGGCGCAGGGGCGGCGCCCTCGCCGATGAGTCGAGGGACCCCTCCGATTGACGCTTCTCGCCAGCCATCTGGGTTTGGGTTGGGGAAGGCGAGGTCTCTGGTGTGGCTAAGGATCGAGGCAAAGAGGCAACGCGAGCGGGAGGAAGAAGGAGACGAGAGGTACGTCTGATCTAAGCCTTCACCGGGGTTTTATAGCCGCGCTGTGCCCCGTGCGCAGCAGTTACCCGGAGGCGAGGAGGCACTCTCTCTCTCTCTCTCCATCTTCTCTCTCTCCCTCTCTCTGCTCTTCCGTTCCCCATTACTCCGCCAGTCTCGGGGCACGACGCCCACCATCCCTGGGAAAGAGCAAGAGTGCCCCCCCCGACTTAAAGGATGGAGGCGAACAGTCCAAAGGGATTCAAATCAGGCAACAACATTAAAGGAACAAAGGGACAACTGCATTAACATAAAACCCTGAGTTCTAAGGTACAAGAAGGCGGCCTACCGGACCGTGAACAAGTATCGTAATACAAAACACCGTCGTTATGGCAGTGTTGCGTTTCCCAGCAGATCAGAGTTGGAGGAGCACCTCGCTGAGCTCCCATCAACATCTGACGGTGCTGGGAACTCCCTGCAGGGATCAGGGAGGCGGCTGACGTCCCCACCGCGACTGCCAACACCCAGGAAGAAGTCCAAGTTCCTAGGGCCGCCCCCGAACAAGCTGCCGGTGAAGCATCGGTCCTCCGGGAGCAGCCTCATCCTGGAAGCTTGTTCAGGGGTAACTTGGCGTCATGCTGCGCCGAGAGCCCGCAGGGAAGCAACCCCGGATGCTCCATGATATGCAGCGGGGGCGACAGCTCTCGTCGGTGCCCCCTCCCCTAGCTTTCAACCCCCATGTCGCCACGGGGGCTCGAGCCCTAGTGTAGGAAAGGGTTGCCAAGAGCATACCTCCCCATTCGCTGAACTCCCATCAACATTGAAGACTCAAAGGGTGGCACTACACTCAGGGGGACGAACCCCCCATGATGGGAGAAGCAACAAGTTTCTTTCTCTCTCCATATGGCTACCATGGAGTCTCAGCAAGACGAAGTGCAGCTCCTTTTATAGGGCAGCACCAGCCCGACCACACAAGAAGGGCAGCGCCTGGCGCAGGCTAGCTTACGAAACAAGCTTAAACGGCCACCCACCCTTCCAGGCGGTGTGGTAGGAATTGATGACCCGCTGAGCACTGTCGTCACATCAGCAGAGGCCAGCCACAGTCCCCCATGACGCCGGGTCAAATCCCTCCGTCCGGCCATGTCAGCCTCAAAAGGCGAGCCGGTACTCACCGTGGCTAAAATAAACACCCTGCAGCCGAGCCCTTGGCTCCGCCGCGGGCTCGGGAGCTACACTCGGCAAGTGCGCTCACGCCCCGCCACCGAAATGAAGATCAGAAGGAAAATGCCAACATCATTGATCCTAAGGGAGAAATCCACCTTTCCCCCCTTAGGCTCGGGGGCTACTGATGAGGTGATAAACTAGGGGTAATCATCTTAGCTCCCAAATCTCTAAATCATGAAGACTAAAGATGGGCCATATCTGCGGCGGCCCAACACCGACAACCAACAAGGCAGGCCCAGCTCTCCCTCCTCAAGGGTAGCAGCCTGACATCATCTATGGGGCCACCTCTGACCCAAGCAGTCGACCCGCGTGGCCTAAGGAGTGCCCTAGCCTCGTAACTACCTCGACGAATGGCTCCGCCCCGCACGACCTAAGGTTCCTTCAGTTGCAGCCCACCGGCAGCCCCCCAGGCGAAGGCCACAATGTGGCACGAGCGGCCCTACGCCGCCTGGGACGTGCAAGAGCAGCAGGGCGGGCGGATCTATGCTGTCAGACGGCTAGGCCATGATGAGATTTTCCCCGGCGTGGGAAGCAGACTGCCCCGGCGTCCCATCACCTGGATAACAAACAGTAGCGAAGGACAGGCGAATCCTTCGCCTGTAAGGCATCGAATGGTGAGACCCAACCCAGCAGTTATCAGAGGAAAGGTCGGGCTTGCATGAGAAGCCTCGACCTACCAAGACCTGCGAGGCCCCAAGTCGGGAGAAGCCACCTTGGAACGGGAGCTGCCAGCTATGCCGCCCTACAAGGACTACTGCGACTAGCACAGCGTACGGCGCCAAACGAAGACGAAGGCCCACGACGTGGCACTGTTCCAGCACTGTTCTGGCACTGTTACAACACTATAGTAGGATGCCGTTTTACCATTTAACCCTTGTATGCTAGCCCCCTTGGACTATAAAAGGGGAGGCCGGTGCCGTAAACAGGGGGATCAACGATCACAACACGATCACAGAGCCCAACATCACACTCACACCGAGCAATCGCAACTCACCACCATAATCAGAGACCTGGGACGCTCTCCCTCTCTCGATCTAAGCTTGTACCCCCTACTACAAGCCCCCGTGGGCATATAGAACACCCTTCTGAACTGGACGTAGGGCACCCCCCGTGCCTGAACCAATATAATCCTTGTGGCTCTAAACCCAACCATCCGGATCAGACGCACGAACATACCAAAATTTACTTGCCGACAGTATCAAACCCCGACATATAGATTCTGCCAAGTTAGCTCAACCCAAGGCAGGTCCAACCTGTTATAGAACTTGTGCAAAAATTTCATGTGCAGTGCTGAATTGTGATTCTTTAAATTAATGATGCCAAGACCTCCTTCCTCCTTACTTCTACATGCACGCTTCCAAGCTACTAGATACCCTCCTTTTTGTCACATCACCTCCATGCCAGAAGACATGTTTCCTGTATTTATCAATCTGCTCCAAAAGCTCCATAGGAAGCTTCAACGAACACATGTAAAAAGTAGGCAGAGTAGAGAACACAAAATTAACCAGGATAAGCCTCCCTACATAAGTGAGGTGCCTGGATATTCCCATTAAGCGCTTTTCCAATCTTGTTAAGATGGGGGAAAGGTCTTGCACAGAAGGCCTTGTTGTACCAAGAGGCAACCCCAAATAGGTAAATAAAAGGGAGTTTACCTAATTGACAGCCCAAAGCATTAGTGAGAGATGACCACTTAGATCCCTGCACATTAATGGGTACCAAAAAGGACTTCCCAAAATTAACCTTAAGCCCTGTGGAATAAGCAAAAACCTCTAGCACATGTTTAAGGTGAGCAATCTGCCCTGGATCTGCAGGGAGGACAACCAAAGTATCATCAGCATACTGAATAATTGGGAAATCTCCACCGAAATCTGGCCTAAGAGGGTGAGAGAAATTCCCCAACAAAGCTTCTGCATTAACCACTGATTGGAGGAGATCAACACCCAGAACAAACAACAAAGGGGATAAGGGATCCCCCTGTCTTACCCCCTTTTGCACTTGAATTCTTTTCCAGGAACTCCATTCAGAAGGACAGAAGAAGTCCCAAAAGATAGAATGGCTTTAATCCAAAAAATCTATTTATCAGAAAAGCCCTTGTGTCTCATAACCTCTCGAATAACTTCATGCTCTATTTTATCAAAGGCTTTCTCAAAATCCAATTTGAGGAGAACAATCTCCATTTTAGACTTATGACAGATATGCAAAAACTGAAAGGCTCAGGCCAAGCAATCTTGTATGGTTCTGCCTTTGATGAAACCATATTGATTAGCATGAACAATTTTCAAGATCACAGCCTGCAATCTGTTAGCCAAAAGTTTGGTTAAGAATTTTAGGGAGTAATCCAGTAGAGAAATTGGCCTAAAATCATTAACAGTCTGTGGGCTGTCCTTCTTAGGGATTAAAGTTATCAAATAGCCATTGATACTGGCAAGATTCAGGTTGCCAGCAGCAAAGTCCCTACATAACCTGATGACATCCTCTCTGATGATAGGCCAACATTTTTTGAAAAAAAGGCTCCATTGAAGCCATCAGGTCCAGGAGCGTGATCAGAGGGCATCTCTTTCAAGACAGCTTGGATCTCTTCTAAAGAGAAATGGTCATCCAAGGAGGGTAAGTCAACCAACTGAATAATTTCAGAGAGCTCATATAAAATCTCTTTGAACTCAGAGATACCTAATATATCCTTATAAGCCAACCACAAAGCTCCAGCTTTCTGTTCATGGTCTAAGATAACAGATCCATCCTCAAGGGTGAGAGAGCCAATGAAGTTTCTTCTCATAGAATAGGTAGCCATAGCTTGAAACAGACTAGAATTCTCATCTCCAAACACAACCCACCTAGCTGTATTTCTCTGCTTCCAATAAATTCTTTTGGCCTCGAGCAAGTTTTCACCGGGTGGCTAAAAAGTTATACAAGTTCAGGCAAAAAATAGAGAAGTTTCTTCGAGTCTACGAAACTGATCATCTTGCAATACTTAACGCCATGCTTGGCTGCAAAGCTGTTGTTGTCAGCAAGATTGTTCTTGAACAATGCTTGAGATAAAGAGGAACTCAAATTTGAGGAAAACGGTGGTATTACTGAACTTACGAGGGATTTTCGGCTATGGTCAGGGAAGAGAACGAATTTCTTGAGTTGGTCTCGAGGACCTGAATATTCAAGGTGACTGGTAATGTATTTGAATGCATCAGAGATTTGAATCATGTACTTTTGTTTTTCGCACGAGAGGTCAAAAAAATGTTTTCCCTTTTTGAAAAAGAAAACGTCAGCTCCCCCACTTGCCCATTCCTGCGAAAACAGTGTGAAAAGCAATAAGACACCTTCTCAAAATAAATAAATAAATAAATAAATAAAATAAAACTCAACAATCATTTATTTTATAGTAAGGTAAATCAAATTTTTTTGAGAGAATGTGTAAATTGTAAATCTCATCGAGGGTCCTTTTTAATTGCCTCGGGTAATAAATCCTTCTGTTTTAGATCTCTTTCTCCTCCTTTGATTTTTCCATAGTTTTCATCACCAAGAAAAGCCATTATCCTTGATACTATTTTTTTATTTTTAACCCTTTTTAATCTAATATTTTAAAAATAACCCCTATCGAACTATATTTTCAAGAAGTAGCCATCTTGGTCGCGCCACGCTCCGTGGCGCGACTAATACTTGAGTCACGCCACATGAAGTGTGATAAGGACATGACACCCATGCATACGACCATGATTGGTGCATGGAATGGAGTAGAAGAAGTCCAACAAGGGCGTCCAAGTCGAAGAGGAGGCACGAGGCTAATCCGGTTCGAGTCCCCAAGGTGGAGGCCAAAAGCAATTCAAGTTCGAGTCTAGTTCGGAGTCCAGGAGCAGTGCGCAATAAAACGGACGCTCAAGTCGCATACGGAGTCGGTTTTGGACGTTCTATATATAGTTGGAAGCAAAATTTCATAGAGCTTCCAATGGCACCGGTCTCATGCCAAAATTCGTCCCGAGTCAACAGGAATCATCGAAAGAAGTGGACGTCCAGAATCTGCCAGGGCGCTGCACCAATACCTTTTGGGCTGTTGGCCCAACAAGAGGCCCATGTGGGTACTGTAGCATCGCTCCTCGTGGCCGCAAGGGCCTGCGCCCCCTATTTAGATAGACCCCTCGTTTATTTTCAGACTCGAGTTTGTTTTACAAGTTAGCTTTAGCTACAACCGAACAGCCGCATAGCGCTGCCTTCGTGTATTGCAGACTCCACCTTCGAGTGATATTAAGATTGCTCGCCTCGAATTCTTGTTCGTTCGTCGATTGCGCACAGGAATTGATCTTCGTGATCAGGCTGATCTTGCTCCAACAAGGTCGGTAACCACAGGGAGTTGGTTCAGCGATTGCATTGGCGCTTCGGGCTTGCTCGTCGTAGTCGGATCGTGAGGGTCGTCTCCCGCCGAAATCGGATTTATCTCCACTCACCGAAAGATCGGGCACTCCCCCTCTATCAAGTGGTATCAGCTTTCCAGGTTGATCGGTGAGTTTTATCGAGTGTTTTAATTCCTATAGTCCACAAAAACCAAATAAAAATTTATTTTCAGGTTAGATCTTTATCCCAGCAACCCGTTTTAGCCTTGCACTTTCATTCAATATTTTGCATTGTTGAATTTGTGTGCTTACTTGTTCAATTGTTGCTGGTTACTTTGTGTTCCACCTTCTTGTCTTTCTTTAACTTCGCGCCGCCATCCACCACGCACGCCCCATTTTTTTCCCTCCGCTGTTTTTCTGCTCGCGATCCCACCGGGCCGCGCGCCGCGGTTTCCCTTCCGTGCGGCGCCCCTTCCTACCGTGCGGCGCAGTTCAGTCAAAAAAAAAGAAAGGAATCCCAAAAAAGAAAAGAAGGAAAGTAAAAAAAAGAAATAGAAAAAAGAGAGAGCACAGTCCTACCAGGAGACGACACCGATCTGCTCGGTGGGAAGTCCAAGCGTCACGCGCACCGAGCGCTGTTGTTCGTGCCTACTCGTGGTTGCACGCTTCCCTTGTTTTTTTTTGTTTGGCAAGAAAAAAAAGGAAAGAATTAAAAAAAAAGAAAAAGTCAGGAAAAAAAAACAAAAGCCAAACAAAAAAAAGGGAACGGAGGAGTGTCCATCGAGCCCCCAATGTGCGCCGCTGTTTGGGCACGTCGCTGCCCGCCCACCCCCTGGACACACCGCTGGCCCCTCCTCTTGGTTGCACATCGTTCCGTTTTTTTTTCCTCCGCCAATATCTGCTTGTGATCGCTCGGGCCGCGCGCGCCGCGGTTTCCTCCCTTGTGCCCGCTCCCTACCTGCCGTGCGTGTTGCGGCTAGGTCAAAAAAAAAGGAAAGTCCAAAGGGAGAAGGGAGCCCACCGCGAATCCCTCGCGTACGTCGTGTTGGCCCTGATCGCCCCCCTGATCGCGTGCTTTCCGTGGGCAGCACCCTCGCACGCCGTTTTCCCCCTCCCTGATCGTGATCACCACCGAACCCCCCTCCCCATAGTTTGATTCCTTGCTCTCATCTGTTTTCGCACTTGTGTTCCAGCAATGTTTGATCGTGTATAGCACTATTATTCAACTTTGCATTATTGTTTGATTGTGCTAATCCTTGATTTGAGTGCAGCCTACCCAGAACTCCACAAAGTTCTACGACGAGCAGATTTTTGTTTCTCCAGGCAATCGCTCCTCCAATCTTTCGCGAGTTCCACCGGTTGGTTGCAGGTTGCCCCTGTTTGCGTGGTAAGAACGTATAAGAATTTGATAACAGCACTAGTTTGAGCGTCTTGTGAGCCGTTACACCCCTGTTTTGTCGTCGATTTTGTTTTTGTGTTTGCGCTAACCATGGCAGGCGACGACAAAAGGGATGACCAGCTGCAGGGCATGCGGACACGAGTTGGTGGACTTGCCGCGGACATTCAGACGATACATGCACGGCTGGATTCGATGACCACTTCGTCGACAGAGCGGTTCGATACTCTTGACCTCGCACAAACGGCCGCTAAGACCACACTCGACACCGTCGTGGCACGACTCGATGCTTTGCACACAACGCTCACAGAGTTGCAGAAGGACGACGGAGACCGCCGAGACCGCGCCTGCTGTGTGCTCCACCATTCTGGTAATGATTCATTTGCTATGATTACATTTAAAATTCCACCTTATAATGGCAAATATGATCCTGCTGTATATCTTGATTGGAAATTAGAAGTTGAACATCAATTTTCATACCATGATATTTCTGCTAATTCTCAAGTTCAAACTGCTATTAGTGCATTTACGGATTTTGCTTTAATGTGGTGGCGTGATTATAAAAAAAGGCATCCGAGTACAATTCCAACCACTTGGGGTCAGTTAAAAGCTGCTATGCGACATAGATTTGTACCTTCTTATTATGCGCATGATTTGCTTAAAAAAATGCAGCGTTTTCAGCAAGGTTCTCAATCTGTTGAGGACTATTACCAGGAGTTACAAAAAGACATAATTCATTGTGGGTTATTAGGGAAAAACGACGCTGCTATGACATGTTTTCGTAGTGGTTTGCACCGCGACATTCAGGACATACTTGATTGTAATGATTATGCTGATATGACGATCTTGTTTGAATATGCTTGCAACGCTGAACATGAAGTGCAGGGACGCCGCTCGAAGACATATACTAATTCTTTTGCAGGACGCAGCCTGTCATCCAGCGCAGCTCCTCCTCTTCCCGCATCATCCACGACTAGCACTACACCGCGCGAGAGGACGACCAAACCTGCAGGCGCATCCTCACATACAAATTCAGAACCATCACTTGACAATGCACCTACTCTTTTTGATATTGAGAGCAACGGTACTGCTCCAGGTGCTCCACTCACGGCTGGTGAGACTTCTTCTGATGTGCTGAATTTTTCCACAACTCATGATAACATAGATCAATTGCTAGTGGCCCCTGTTCTTGATTTATCTTTGTCACAAGTTGATTTGCTTGATGTTCCTTGTGATAAAGATGCCTTGTGTGACAATGCTTCTGTTGTACATGCTTTTAGACCACACACTTGTGCTGAAATTAAACATGCCATTCATATTCAAACACGACTGATGAGCTTGAACTGTCATCTTCCTTACATACTTTGGGTTACATTGAATTTGATGTTTTGTGTAATCTAGATTGTTTGGAAGATATAATTTCTAAATATGCTAATTTGCCATGGTTTTCTAAACACACATATCATGCTATTGGCAAATATAACAATGACGGACATTATATGATACATCGAGTGTACATTTGTGACAATCTGAATTATCCTTTTGTTGTGCGCAATTTTGATCCACTAGAGGGCAGCCATGCGACAGATTTTATTCCACATTCCCCTAGTTCTGTTTTGGTGAACCAAGTTTCATCCCAAGAAGGGGAGCAATGCTGCTCGCTACCTATCCCTGCTTTGTCTTTTGTTGGTCTTAATCTTTTGCAGGATAGTGTTGCCAAACATTATGTGTCGTCCGATCAAGATGCTTACATGCTTGCTAACTTTTCTATGCAAGATGACATATTCACCAATTGGAAACATGGTGACATTCCTCCTCACAATAATTTTGATTTCCTTTGTTTTCGAAACCCCGTTCTCTCTTGTGTTGTGCAGGATCGGTTCCAAGTACAATCGACGCCGAGGACGGCTTTTCGTCAAGAAGGGGAGAATGATGAGGACATGACACCCATGCATACGACCATGATTGGTGCATGGAATGGAGTAGAAGAAGTCCAACAAGGGCGTCCAAGTCGAAGAGGAGGCACGAGGCTAATCCGGTTCGAGTCCCCAAGGTGGAGGCCAAAAGCAATTCAAGTTCGAGTCCAGTTCGGAGTTTAGGAGCAGTGCGCAATAAAACGGACGCCCAAGTCGCATACGGAGTCGGTTTTGGACGTTCTATATATGGTTGGAAGCACAATTTCATAGAGCTTCCAATGGCACCGGTCTCATGCCAAAATTCATCCTGACTCAACGGGAATCATCGAAAGAAGTGGACGTCCAGAATCTGCCAGGGCGCTGCACCAATACCTTTTGGGCTGTTGGCCCAACAAGAGGCCCATGTGGGTACTGTAGCATCACTCCTCGTGGCCGCAAGGGGCTGCGCCCCCTATTTAGATAGACCCCTCGTTTATTTTCAGACTCGAGTTTGTTTTACAAGTTAGCTTTAGCTACAACCGAACAGCCGCATAGCGCTGCCTTCGTGTATTGCAGACTCCACCTTCGAGTGATATTAAGATTGCTCGCCTCGAATTCTTGTTCGTTTGTCGATTGCGCATAGGAATTGATCTTCGTGATCAGGCTGATCTTGCTCCAACAAGATCGGTAACCACAGGGAGTTGGTTCAGCGATTGCATTGGCGCTTCGGGCTTGCTCGTCGTAGTCGGATCGTGAGGGTCGTCTCCCGCTGAAATCGGATTTATCTCCACTCATCGAAAGATCGGGCACTCCCCCTCTATCAAAGTGGCGCGACTAATGTACATGGTGGTGTTGGAAAAAGTCGCAGCTTACGTGGCAGACTGAGTCGCGCCAAGCAGTATGGCGCGACTCAGTAGCAGTACGTGGCGTGACTGAAGTCACGTACAGCCTGAGGCCTCCCTCCTACTATCATTTAGCCGTGTTTCGTTATTCCTTTTAATTAGCAAATGAGCTCCTAAATTTGTGAAACTCGAGATGTATGATCCATAGAGTGCATACATTCCATTTTAACTATGTGCACTCCAAACCAAGGTGTATAAAATGAGAAATCTAATTTTGAAATAGCCTAAGTGTTATTGGAATAACACATGAAAATTGCTAAGTTTGAAAATAGAGTCAACTAGTCAACTTTGGGCATACTTTTTGACAAATTTTACACTCAGATCTTAAATACTTTTGGGCTACAAGTTAACTTGGATGTTCATAGGAAAGTTTAGACAAGTTGTTGGTCAAATATAACAAAGAATTCATAATTTAAGGGAGACTTAAAGTTGTAAAGTTGTGATGTTTTATAATTAGCTGATAAACTTAGAAAACAACAAAACTTTACAACTTTAAGCCTCCCTTAAATTATAAAGTTTCCTAGGTTCCTAAATCTCATGATAAAATATTAAAAAATAGCTAAGATGGAAGTGACCGAGGGTGGCATGATGAAATAGTTTGTCTCGGGGAGAAGAGTCACGTGCTTCAGTTTGAAAATTTTTCTCCTTCGATGGTATACCGTGAGCTTTTGTTTGTGCAAAAACCACGGTGGACGCCACTGTTGAGTAAGTGAGGACCAGAGCGTCCGAGGACTGGTGGATGGTCACTCCCAGGTGTGATGAGTGATTGACAACATGGTGTGGACTGACTCTTGGCCGAGTATTGCAGGTGAAGAGGAGGCGCGAAAGGTCTTAGCCTTGCGGGGCCTCCGAGGAGTGGAGAGACAAGTAGGCTTGGCTCGATGGACTCAGTGGCTGGACGGGACGAAGTGCGGGCCGCATGGTGGCAAGAAAAGCAAGACGAAGTCATGGACATGAGCCGGTGCAAGGTAGCGGCTCGCGACCGGAGTCTGCACGCGAGGTTTGTGGCGGTTCACCACAAAACCGTCGGGTTACTTGGTTGAGCCACAAAACCAAGACTGGAGGATCAGCGGGCGGAGACGGGATCCGGTCGCGCCGAGAAGCTTCGATGCCGGGGGACACGTGGTGGGATCGCGGGACTTGCGTCGGGAGGACGCATATTGCACCGAAGGCGTGACCGCCCGATGAGAAATACCAAGTCTTTACCAAAGTGCCTATGACATACCGCCCAAAATAATTCCGTATTATTGCCTAAACCCATCAGTTGGGACCTTAATTAATAACACAGAGTTACTTTGTTGTTGTTTGCCAGGTCAAGCCCGGTAAATCACTTACTTACAACAGGACCGAAGAGCAGTATACATCAAAACTCACACGAAGGCGAGTCCAGAGTACTTAACTAAATTAATCCAAACCAAGCCCACTTGGGGGTCCATTTATTACAAATCATTGTTCATCATAGCATGATAAGGTTCGGAGTTTAAAACAACGAAAATCTAAACATCGATATGACATCACGGGAGGCCATCCATGACATCATCACTCCTTGTCATCACCCTCGATCCACTAGAGCTCCCATCCAGGAAGGATCTCTTAAGGCCACACATCATTCATTGCTTCACCAGAAAACAACATAGGTAGCAAGGTTTGAGTATACTAATACTCAGCAAGACTTACCCGTCGGGTGATAACTACATCACCAACCTCTAGACATTAAAGGCTTTTGGCTGGTGGGTTTGTTTTGCCAAAAATTAACTAAGAGTGGATCCTTACTTTAAACATTTTAGCTCACGTTCTAGTTTATTAACCATTATAGGCAAGCACATGTGCTAGAAAAGCAATTGTACATGCAATTAAGCCAACACCAATATTATCCATCTATTCCATCATTAAGGGATCATGGTAGCCAGTTTGTTAAGCAGTCCTGGGTAATGCCGAGAGGCTGATGATCGATTGATTAATAACCTTGCAAGGTGGACTTAAACACACGGGAGGATGCATACCCAAAAAAGACAACTACAAAGGGGGTGGGGTACACACCAACTAGATAGTCCCCGTCGATCTTCGGATCAGGATAAGATATTACAATCCTGGGTACAAGGCTCAGTGGACGCCCATGTAACGGCACGCACCACCTCTTGCACATGCATCCCTCCACCCGGTTGCAAGCCGGGTAGGCGAATACTCAGGATTAGTAAACAAAAGATCCCTTGCCAATTCAATCAGGTACTAGGCTTGCCAGTCCCATTCCCGACATGTGCTTAGTGTGTTCAAACGCTTAATGAACAAAAGGCACTAGACCGGAGCCCAAATCCCATGATCTTACCATGTAAGCAACCAGTTTATCCAAGTCTTATGATTCCAACATAAGAACCTATATCTCGCGAGTGACAAACATCACTCGACTTGTACCGGGTCCTTATAGCATTGCCACTATCGACCTAGCATACTAGTATAAGCATAGGTACCTAGGGATCATGCATCTATGGTTTCAAAATAACTCTTGAAATGTAAATGCACAAACATAAACATAGATAGTTGCATAATTTGGAGTTAGGTTATGCTCCGGGGCTTGCCTCCTTCGGCCTGGTTAGCCTGAAGCTCTCCCGAACTCTGGTCTGGGTCTTGATTCACCTCCAACTGGTTCAACTCTCCTCCGGATCCTTCCTCGTCACCAACAGGAATGAGAGCATAGCTATCGTCGGGGAGTTCTGCACGAAACATGCATATGCAACATTATTTTGTGAATCTACTTAAGATTATATTTCTGATAACTAAGGTAAAGCTCTGGGTGTATGGTTGGCCATATTCACCTTGACAAGACCTTAACAAACATTTCTTTACAAAAGGAAAAGGTATTGGTTACTTTGATGGTGATTGTGTGCACATCTAAGAAAACTTAAAAACTGTGCATCAAACAAATAGGGGCATATTTTATCTAAGATCATGTTTCGACCACAGATTTACTGAGCAAAACCACCACCAACAAAGCTATATACTAAGTACGAAAAATACAACAAGAGGAAGCAACCAAAATCAAGATAAATTTATCATGAAAAATCTACACATGCACTGGTCCTATAAACTTGCAAACATGCAGATATGATAAAAACACAACTTCACACCAAAATTTAGCTCCAGAAGCTATCTAGATTAATTTATACAAAAATAACAAATTTCAGCCTACTATACCAAACAGAAATTATTCAGAGCAAACCACAACTATTTCAAAGCTAATTTTCCTAGCACAAGCTTAGTAGAGGATAAACAGAGAGTACACCAAAAATCAGTTTCAGATTCAACACATAATTCAATCCATGAATTTAACTAGTTAAACATGCATAAATCAAAAACAGGCAGTAGAACAGGTCATAAAAATCTATCCTATTTTTCTGAGATGCATACAAGCATAACAAGACTAAGTGCCAAAGATGAGCTATAAAAGCTATACTGAAATGGCTATAAAAAGCATCAAGACAGATTCAACATAAATATGAAATAAATCATAACTAAAGATCTACACAATAAACGTGCCATTTTTCATGCAGAGCCTAGATATGACTTGGTAAACAACATATCCAAAATTCATCATCAGAGCAGTTGTAGATTTTAAAGTACAACAAATCTAGCTCAAACTGAGATTCAAATTTAATTTGAAAACTAAGAACAAAAACACTATACAGCTTCTCTAGAAAAGGTAATGCTCATCACAAGGATTCCAAAACATATTTATTTCCATTTTTTTGATTTTTCTACGGTTTCTAGACATTTTACAAGTTTAAACCTTTTGAACCAAAACTTGAAGAATCTATTTACACCGGGACCCTTAAAAAGAATCTAATCGTCACAACCATGCCCTTGGGTTCACAACTAAGTCCCTGGAAAGATTTCAATCCTCACATCCATGCCCCGGTGCAGGGGAGGTTCGCCGGCAGCGATGGCCCGCCGGACTTGGTCGGGGAGTGGCACAAGATTGACTAGATGTTGACCACGGGTCGATTGCTGGCGGTGGAAGGCTCGGAGGAAGCTCCGGTGATGGTCGGCAGCGAGATAGGGGCGGTGCGGTCCGCCTCTGCTCCATCTTCGGTGCGGGCGACGACAATGCACGGGGCGACTCAGGGAGCTCTAGTGAGGTGTGGAGGAGGACTGGGAGTGCTCGGGAGGTGGCGGTGAGGCGCGGGGGTGCGAGCTCGGCGGCGGCGGCATCAAAGGTGACCGGCGGAGCTGCGGGCGTGCAAGGGGAGTAATGCGGCTCCTTTTAATTAGGGGGAAGGACAGAAGGTGAGCAAGACTTTGCTTTGAAGGGTGCCGCATCACTGGCCAATGGCCTTAAGGCGGTCGGGAGCTTGGTCGTGGGCCTCTGCCGACAGGCGCCGCGTAGCGGACACGTAAGGTGGTCGGGGACCTGGCCACAGCACAATGCATGCACAGCTGCGCCTACTGGCTCGCCAGGGTGGCTCAGATTAGCGCCCAAGGCTTCAAGCAGTTTTGTCGGGGAGACGCAGTGGCGAGGATTGGCAGGCGGTGGCGGCACGGCTCGGCGGCGACCACGTGGCACGACGCCGTGTCCGCTAAGAAAAACCACCTAGAGAATGTGGGATCTTGGGCCAGGCATGGGCCCAAGGGAGATTTGCCGGTTGGGACGCCCTGTGGTGGCGTGGGCCCAGGTGACGGTGCTGCGTGCTGTCGGTGCCGCAATGCGTGAGAGCGCACCCTGGCATGCCGACATGCCAGTTTAATTTCATCAACGCGACTTCACGACTTACAAACTCAAAATTTTCAAATGACACTTGAAATTCTCCAAAAAGCAAAGTTATAGATGGACCATAGCTCTACAACCCTTAGAAAGGGTGACCTATGTTTAGAACAATAGATTGGTCAGAAAATCGAACCAAACTTGCTGATTTCCTCGGCCCTTAGTTCTTGTAGAGTCTGTGTTCAACCAAGATTTTGATGCCCTTCCACTCAAAATTTGAAATGCCACCAATTATGAAAAATGTGTTCCCGGAAAAGAGAAACAACTTTTATATTAGCAGAATTTTGAGAGTTTAGGCAGAATTTTGAGATATGGCCAACACACTATAGGTAGGTGCTAGGCGTCTAGGGGTTTTGACCAAGCAAGGAGGGTTTTGACTAGTCAAGCATGTTTAGGTTCCACTAATAAACTTAATTACTATTCAAAAACATCAGGGATGTTACAATGCCCCTAAGGGGTGTGTATTTCCATTTAAGTTCTAGGGGTAGCGTGGTCATTTGCCCAACTCGGAGAGACTTCATATATATAGCTCTAGGCATAGAGGGCAACTCATCCATCCGGACTGCTTCCTATTTTCCCTACTCTTTAGGATAGATTTTCTTCATGATTTTGTAGAGAATCTGACCTCTGGTTGTATGGAAGCATTCATGGTTGCGTCGATTTCCTTCTCTTGGCTCGAGTGATTTCTGTGACTTTTTCGAGCTATTTAGTGGGATTTCCGTGCGTGGCTTGATTTGTCGATTCTGAGGCGTTTGTGTTCAGATTTCTTTATGGGGATCATGGATAGATGTCTTGTGCATTTTTGGGCTTGATCTTGATCCCTCAAACTCCGGATTTGGCCTTCGATTCGCGAATTTCAGTTGCAACCCTAGGTGGTGGCTTGAGCTCGGTTGTGATTTGATTCCCAGCGTTTTAGTTGGTTTGAGGCTCCAAGTTCTTGGGCATAGCATCCCCTAGGGACACTTCTCCTTTCCCCAAAATCTTGTCTCAATCTGTGCAGCGGTTTGGGAGATCTGTGGATTGGAAAATTGAGTTGACTTCGCGGGTGAGTTTTCTGGGCTACCCCGGGTGACCCTAAACGTGAGGCCGGGTGACCCTATGCTCGAGTTCTTGGTGTTCATAGCTTCGATCCTTGATTCCGCGAGATTGAGTGGGTTTGGAGCCATGAGATTTTAGTGATAGCTTCTCCTTGATGCAAATCCACTTACCCCTAAAGTTTGGCTTCAATCCATTGGGTGAATCGGGAGATCGGTGATTTTGAATAAAAGCTCTCTCTCTCTAGGGTTCTTACACTAAATCATTTTTTTGGTGGTGAAGGTTTGATCTTTTGGAGGAGATCTTTTGGGAAAAGCTTCTTTGTGTTGTTGTGGAGCCATGGTTAAAATTTTGTGATTTTTGGAGGTCGTTTGATCGAGTTTTGGATTTTTCCTACTTCCCTCGAGGCTGTTTTCTGGGTATGCAGGGTGACCCACCCCCAATGTCAGGGTGACTCATTTTGGTTTTGTTGGTTGGCGGGTGACCTGCCCCCAATGTCAGGGTGACCCGTTTTGGTTCTGTTGGCTAGCAGGTGACCCACCCCCCTATGTCAGGGTGACCCGTTTTGGTTCAATGTTGTCCGGTTTGCTTTTGTTCTTTGATTCGTGCTTCCGCAATGATGAGGACACCACGAGTACATCTACACCCGCAGCTGCGTCTCCAGACGCTCAGGCGCCATCTCCAGAAGCTCAGGCGCCACACCAAGATGTTCCACTACGTCAGGCGTCACCAGTTGGGCCAATTACTCGGGCTCATGCGAGGGAATTAAACTACGTCTTGCTGTTGAAGAACGAAGGCCCAAGATGCATAGAAGACGGCCCAACAGGACGGCCCAGGAGGGGCTCCTAGGGTTGGGCACCAGGAGAGGGAGCCGCGCGCCCTCCCCCTCGCGAGACGCCGCGCGCCCTTCCCCCGAGGGTGCTAGGGGATGCGCCCCCTTCTCCCCTCTATTTAGATAGACCCCTCTTTTACTTTCAGACTTGAGTTTTGTTTTACATCTAGCTTTAGCTACACCAGAACACGCACAAATACGTGCTGTCCTCTGTGATTCAGAACTCCACCTTCGAGTGATATTAAGATTGCTCGCCTCAGATTCTTATTCGTTTTTCGATTGCGTACAGGAATTGATCTTCGTGATCAGGCTGATCTTGCGCCAGCAAGGTCAGTAACCATCGGGAGTTGGTTCAGCGATTGCATTGGCGCTTCGAGTCTCGCTCGTCGTAGTCGGATCGTGAGGGTCGCCTCCCACCAGATCGAAGTTATCTCCACTCACTGAAAGATCGGGCTCTTCGCCTCTATCAAGTGGTATCAGCTTTCCAGGTTGATCGGTGAGTTTTATCTAGTGTTTTCCCTTCCTACAGTCCAAAAAAAACCAAACAAAAATTTACTTTCAGGTTAGATCTTTTCCCCAGCAACCGTTTAGCCTTGCACATTCTTTCAATAAGTGTCTTTGTTGAATTTGTGTGCTTACGCGTTCACTTGTTGCTGGTTACTTGTGTTTTCTACCTTTTGTTCCTTCTTTTCTTCTCACCCTAGTTCGTTACCGTTTCTCTCCGCTGCTCATCCATCCACCACCTCGCCGCACTCCTCCTCGCGCGCACACCCGTCGTGCAGCCGCCTCTCGGTCGCCCCGTCCCTATTCCTTGGTGCGGTAGGTCAAAAAAAAGGAAAAAAGGAAAAAAAGGAAAGCAATCAAAAAAAAGGAAAAAAAAGAGAGACCGCCGCACAGTCCAAGTGGGAAATGGGAACCGATTCGTCTCGGTGAAGGAGTTTTGCGCCATAGTTTCCCCTGGCTCGCAAGCCTCCTGGGCTGCACCGTGCATGCCCTGGTAGCTAACTCTCCCTGATCGTGCTGCATACCCCCACACCGAGCCATCTCCTCTCTCTTTTCCAGTACCATATTCTGAGTTTGGCCTTACTCTAGAGAGAGAGTATCTTTTAATTACCGGAATACCCTTGTACTTTCGGAAAAAAGTGTGTGTGGTAATTTGCTGTTGGAGATCCTCTGTGTTCATATTATCAGCTTTGAGGACTCCTGCAAAAAAAAAACAGAAGCAAAAAAAAATAGCAATTTGCTACACCCTCTCCACCTTACTTGTTGTCTTTTTTATTTCACTTGTTGCCAGTAGCGTTTGTTTCGTGTTTAGCACTATAATTCAACTTTGCATTATTGTTTGAGTGTGCTAATCCTTGACTTGAGTGCAGCCTACCCAGAACTCCACATATTTCTACGACGAGCAGATTTTGTTTCTCCAGGCAATCGCTCCTCCAATCTTTCGCGAGTTCCACCGGTTGGTTGCAGGTCGCCCCTGTGTGCGTGGTAAGAACAGATAAGAATTTGATAATAGCATTAGTTTGAGCGCCTTTGTGAGCTGTTCCACCCCTGTGTTGGCGTCCATTTTGTTTCGTGTTTGCGCTAACCATGGCAGGCGACGACGACAAGAAACAGCTGCAGGACATGCGGGCTGAGATTGATGGCCTTGTCACAGACATCAAGATGATCCACGAGCGGATGGATTCCACGGTTACTACGGCCAACGGGCGGTTCGACCAGCTTGATCTCGCCCAGATAGCCACCAAGACGACGCTCGACGCCATCGTGTCACGACTCGATGCATTGAACACGGTGGTCACTGATTTGGTGGCCCAAGGATGTGTGGGTGACGATGAGCAGGAGGATGCTGACCGCCGAGGCAAAGCCCGCCGTGTACCACGCCGCCCCGCTGGTAACGATTCCTTCTCTAAAATCAAATTTAAAATTCCACCCTTTATTGGCAAATATGATCCTGCTGCATATCTTGATTGGGAGTTAGAAGTTGAACAAAAATTTTCATGTCATGATATTGCTGCTAGCTCTCAAGTTAAGGCTGCCATTAGTGAATTTACTGATTTTGCTTTAATTTGGTGGCATGAGTATAAAAATAAAAATCCTACTGTTGTTCCGACCACTTGGGAGCAATTAAAAACTGCTATGCGACATCGCTTTGTGCCATCATATTATGCTCGTGATTTGCTTAACAAAATGCAGCGATTTCAGCAAGGTTCTCAGTCTGTTGAGGACTACTACCAGGAGTTGCAAAAAGTTATGATTCGTTGCAGTATATTGGAGGAACCCGACGCTGCAATGGCACGCTTTCGTGGTGGTTTGAACCGCGAAATTCAGGACATCCTTTATTATAAAGAATATGCTGACATGACCCAATTATTTGAGTTTGCTTGCAAAGTTGAACGCGAAGTGCAGGGACGCCGCTCGAGGACATATTCTAACACTTTTGCAGGTAGAAACTCGTCGTCCAGTTCAGCACCTGCTCTCCCTGCGCCATCCACACCTACACCGCGTGAGAGGACAGCTACGCCGGCAGGAGCCGCCCCAGCCACAGGCACCACTCCATCCACAGGCGCAGCATCCACCACAGGTCGTACACGGGATATCACGTGTTTTCGTTGCAGCGGACGTGGACACATGGCTCGGGACTGTCCGAACAAGCGCACATTACTCATTCGTGACAATGGTGAGTACTCTTCAACTAGTGATTCAGAAGAACTTGAACATACTTTGCTTGCCACTGACAATGCAGCTAAGACGGACATACATGTCAATCCGGGGGACGCCGATAGGTACGAGAGTCTTGTTGTGCAGCGTGTTCTTAGTACACAGGTCGCCCCAGCCGAGAAGAATCAGCGACACACTCTGTTCCATACGAAGGGTGTTGTGCAGGAGCGGTCGATTCGCATCAGCATCGACAGCGGTAGCTGCAACAATTTGGCGAGTACTATGCTAGTCGAGAAGTTGTCATTACCCACTCGTAAGCATTCAAACCCATATCACATTCAATGGCTTAATGATGGTGGCAAAATTAGAGTATCACGATCGGTGCGTGTTCCTTTTTCTATAGGTGCTTACTCTGATTATGTTGATTGTGATGTTGTTCCTATGGAAGCATGCTCTTTGTTACTTGGTAGACCTTGGCAATATGATACTGATAGCTTGCATCATGGTCGTTCGAATCATTATTCTCTCATGTTTAAGGGTCAGAAAATAATTATACATCCTATGACACCTGAACAAATTGTTAAAGATGATCTTGCTAGAGCTGTTAAAATTGCTAAAGAACAGGAACCATCACCATCCACTTCTGATAAATCTGAAATTAAGTTGAATGCTCGTGTTTTACTTGCTACACGTGCTGATTTCGATGATATTCGAGATGCTCCTTTGCCATGCTATGCACTTGTATGATCTAGTGTGGTTGTTTCCCTTGATGATGCACCATCTTTGGATATTCCGCTTGCGGTTGCTAACCTTTTGCAGGAGTATGCTGATGTCTTTCCCAAAGACTTGCCACCGGGTCTCCCACCGCTTCGTGGCATTGAGTACCAGATCGACCTCATTCCCGGCGCCCAGCATCCAAACCGCGCCCCGTACCGTACAAACCCGGATGAGACAAAAGAGATTCAGCGCCAGGTGCAGGCGTTACTTGATAAGGGTTACATTCGTGAGTCTCTTAGCCCTTGCTCGGTTCCTGTGTTACTTGTTCCTAAGAAAGATGGTTCATGGCGTATGTGTGTAGACTGTCGTGCTATTAATAACATAACCATTTGTTATCGATACCCTATACCACGCCTTGATGATATGCTAGATGAGCTTAGTGGTGCCATTCTTTTTACTAAGATTGATTTGCGTAGTGGTTACCACCAGATTAGAATGAAATTGGGAGATGAATGGAAAACAGCTTTTAAAACAAAATTTGGCTTATATGAATGGTTGGTTATGCCGTTTGGTTTGACTAATGCTCCCAGCACTTTTATGCGCTTGATGAATGAAGTTCTGAGGCCCTTCATAGGATTGTTTGTCGTTGTCTATTTTGATGATATCTTGATTTACAGCAAGTCTATGGCAGAGCATTTAGAACATTTGAGTGCTGTTTTTGACGCGTTGAGGGCTACCCATTTATTTGCTAACATTGAAAAATGCATCTTCTGCACACAACGTGTCTCGTTTCTTGGTTATGTTGTTACCCCACAGGGTATTGAGGTGGACAGCAGCAAGATTGATGCCATTCGGGAGTGGCCTACACCGACGACGGTTACACAGATTCGGAGTTTCCATGGTCTTGCAGGTTTCTACCGCCGTTTTGTCCGTGATTTTAGCACCATTGCAGCACCTCTACATGAGCTTACAAAGAAAGATATACCTTTTGCTTGGAGTGATGCACAGGAGGTAGCGTTCAACACATTGAAAGATAAGTTAACCCACGCTCCTCTCTTGCAGTTGCCTGATTTTACTAAAGTGTTTGAGCTTGAATGCGATGCTAGTGGTATTGGGCTAGGTGCTGTTTTGTTACAAGAAGGTAAACCGGTTGCTTACTTTAGCGAGAAATTAAGTGGTGCTAGCTTGAAATACTCAACTTATGATAAGGAACTTTATGCTTTAGTGCGAACGTTGCAAACATGGCAGCACTATCTTTGGCATCGCGAGTTTATAATTCATTCTGATCATGAGGCTTTGAAACATATTCGTACCCAAACAAATCTGAACCGTCGTCATGCTAAATGGGTCGAATTTATTGAGTCCTTTCCTTACATTATAAAACACAAGAACGGGAAGGATAATGTTATCGCTGATGCTTTGTCTCGTCGTTATACTATGATGTCACAGTTAGATTTTAAAAATTTTGGCTTGCAAACTGTGAAAGATTTATATGTGGACGACGCTGATTTCAAAGATGTTTTCGCTCATTGTGTTAATGGGAAACCATGGGGCAAATTTCACTTGCAGGACGGGTTCCTGTTTCGCGCTAACAAGCTGTGTGTTCCAGCTAGTTCGGTTCGTCTATTGTTGTTGCAGGAAGCGCATGGAGGCGGTCTCATGGGGCACTTTGGCGTTTACAAGACGCATGAGGTGCTAGCTGCCCACTTCTTTTGGCCCCGGATGCGCAAAGATGTTGAGCGCATTGTTGCACGTTGCACTACTTGTCAGAAAGCTAAGTCACGTTTGAGCAACCATGGTTTGTATATGCCTTTGCCTGTCCCTACTTCTCCTTGGCTTGATATTTCGATGGATTTTGTTTTGGGATTGCCTAGAACTAAGAAGGGGAGGGATAGCATTTTTGTGGTTGTTGATCGTTTCTCCAAAATGGCTCATTCCATACCTTGTCATAAGATTGATGATGCTAGCAGTGTTGCTGATTTGTTCTTTAGAGAGATTATTCGTTTGCATGGTATTCCAAATACAATAGTCTCTGATCGTGATGCTAAGTTTCTTAGTCATTTTTGGAGATCACTTTGGAATAAATTGGGAACTAAATTGCTGTTTAGTACAACTTGTCACCCTCAGACTGATGGGCAAACTGAGGTGGTTAATAGGACTTTGTCAACCATGCTTAGGGCTGTTCTAGATAAAAATTTGAAATGTTGGGAAGATTGTTTGCCTCATGTTGAGTTTGCTTATAATCATGCAACACATTCTTCTACAAAGATGAGTCCTTTTCAGATTGTGTATGGTTTTCAGATTTATTTTCGCTTGATGCTGAGGACGCCCCGCACATAGATGTTGTTGCACATGTTGAACAAATGATTAATCTGCATGAACAAACTCAACAAAACGTTGCTGCTGCTAATGCTAAGTATCAAGTTGCTGGTAGTAAAGGTAGAAAACTTGTTACTTTTGAACCTGGTGATATGGTTTGGTTGCATTTACGAAAGGATCGTTTTCCTGCTTTGCGCCGTTCTAAATTGATGCCTCGTGCTGCTGGTCCTTTTAAAGTGCTAACCAAAATTAATGATAATGCTTATGTTCTTGACCTGCCTGCGGAGTTTGGTGTTTCCACTAGTTTTAATGTTGCAGATTTGAAACCATACGCGGGAGAAGATGAGGAGTTGCCGTCGAGGACGACTTCAGTTCAAGAAGGGGAGGATGATGAGGACACCACGAGTACATCTACACCCGTAGCTGCATCTCCAGACGCTCAGGCACCATCTCCAGAAGCTCAGGCGCCACACCAAGATGTTCCACTACGTCAGGCGTCACCAGTTGGGCCAATTACTCGGGCTCGTGCGAGGGAATTAAACTACGTCTTGCTGTTGAAGAACGAAGGCCCAAGATGCATAGAAGACAGCCCAACAGGACGGCCCAGGATGGGCTCCTAGGGTTGGGTGCCAGGAGAGGGAGCCGCGCGCCCTCCCCCTCGCGAGACACCGCGCGCCCTTCCCCCGAGGGTGCTAGGGGCTGCGCCCCCTTCTCCCCTCTATTTAGATAGACCCCTCTTTTACTTTCAGACTTGAGTTTTGTTTTACATCTAGCTTTAGCTACACCAGAACACGCACAAATACGTGCTGTCCTCTGTGATTCAGAACTCCACCTTCGAGTGATATTAAGATTGCTCGCCTCAGATTCTTGTTCGTTTTTCGATTGCGTACAGGAATTGATCTTCGTGATCAGGCTGATCTTGCGCCAGCAAGGTCGGTAACCATCGGGAGTTGGTTCAGCGATTGCATTGGCGCTTCGAGTCTCGCTCGTCGTAGTCGGATCGTGAGGGTCGCCTCCCACCAGATCGAAGTTATCTCCACTCACCGAAAGATCGGGCACTTCGCCTCTATCACGCAAGGTGAACCAAGGATTGTTACTAAGGTTAGTAGTTCCTCTATAATTACGTAACCTTGACGATTGACTTGAGCAAGTGTAGGATCCGTGGGTTTGATTTTGGGACTTAGGCCAAGTTCTTTGAGAAGAATTTTTATCGGCTCCCATTCACTCCCACCCCCCCCCCCGCTCTGTGGTCACCATCTCAGTCCTTCAATTGGTATCATAGCCGGTTACGGATCTTCATGATTCTAACCAGCCTAAGATCCAAAGATGGCGTACCAGGAAAGGGGTTCAGGTCCTCTGCACTTTGATGGGAAGGATTACCAGATGTGGCAGAGACGTATGTCTGCCTTTCTTCGTGGCAAGGGCTAGATCATTTGGGATGTGACGGAGAACACCTCCTGTGTCCACCCCATAAACTTCCTTGCCACAGGTTCCAGAGATATGCATGACGCCAACAACAAGGTGGTCGATTATTTGTTTCGCGCTAATTTGCAAGCCTGAATTTGATCGGGTGTGTGCAGATGATTTAGCTTGCAAGATTTGTGAGAAGCTCAAGGTAGCTCATGGTGGGAACAATCAGGTGAAGGCTCGCTTGTTCGTGACTTACCGGATGGAGTATGAGAATTTCACTCATATGCCTGGTGAGTCCATTGACTCCATGTTTCAGTGCTTCACTGTGATTGTGAACAACATGAGGGCTAATGTGATCGTGTTGCCATACGATGACCAGGACAGAGCCATGAAGCTCTTGCATTCACTTGACCGCACCGTTTGGGGCGCAAAGGTCGAGGCCATCCTTGAGTCCGGCAACTATGAGACGCTCACCGTGGATGAGTTGTTCTCTAAGCTTAAGTCCTCTGAGGTTGATCGTGGTGTGAGAGGCAAGATCGAGAACCTGACTGACCCTTATAGTCTGGCTCTCATTTCTGGATCGAGAACTAACGCTAACATGTCTACTAGGCAGTTCTCTTTGTTGTCTGCTCTTGTCTCTATGCTAGATGAGGAGTTCCATGTGCTGGGCGAGGAGGATCTCACGTTGCCGAGTAAGAGGTTCAAGCGCATGTACACGAACCGAAAGAATGCTTGGAGGAACTCACACATGTGCTACCAGTGCGGGAAGCACGAGCACTTTATCACTGAGTGCCCGGAGGCAATGGAGGTCAAGGTTGAGAACAAGCACCGTCCGAGGACCGAGCAAAAGCACTGCTCAAGGAATGACTACAAGGGCAAGAACAAGTCCGAGCGGAGGCCGAGGAAGAGTGGCGGCCACAAGAAGACGGAGCGTGCCACGGTCGCCGGAGCTAGCCATTGACTCGAGTTCCTGCCACACTTCATCGAGTTCTAGCGGTGAAGAAGAAGAGGTGGACCGGCACAAGCGCTAGCTGTGAAGCAAGAAGATCAATGGTCTGTGCTTCGCCGCCCGAGGCTTTTGCGACATGGCACACAGCTCCGGGAGCAAGAAGAGCCAAAAGGATGACTCTGACTCTGACTCCGAGGATGAGGTAAACAATGATCCTGCCTTCTTGATAGCGGAGAATGCTAGGTTGAATGATTTGCTTGACAACCATAATGATGTGCTTAGGAAGACCAACAAGGAGAAGAGGGAGTATAGGTATTTGCTAGGAGTGGCTAAGGAGAAGGTGATTGAGCTAGAATCTTTGCTTGTTGATGCTAGGGCTCAAGTAGAATCTTTGAAGTCTGCTCCTATTGTGACTGATGAACCTGAATGCACTGAATGTCCTGTTTTCCTTGGTGATTTGACCGTGCTTAGGGAGAAGTATGCCTCCAAGGTTGAGGAACTAGATGTGCTTAGGGTTGAGCTCGAGGAGATAAAATCTACACCCTCTTTGCTAGGTGCTTGTACCTCTTGTCCTGTTTTGCATGCGAAGTTGGATGAATCTCATGCTCATACTAGATCTCTTGAGGCTGCTTTGAAAACTCCTGTTGCTACTTCTTGTTCTACTTGTGAGTTGTATGCTGTTCAGAATCTAGAACTTGCACATTATGTTGATCGCTTACAGGATTAGAATGATGAGCTGAGGAAAATGATGGGTTAGTTGTTGGGGCATGAGCCTCAGCTCAGGATGATGATTGAGGCGTACAAGTGCTATGATGGGCAAGCGCTTGGGTCGGATAAGATTGGAGAGAGTAGTGCTGAGAAAGAGGAGAAAATTGGTGATATCCCAACTCCACCAAAAACCTTCCACGAGAATGCCTATGAGCCTAAGCCAAACCCACTTAGGAACCAACTAGACACAACCCCAGATCCACCAGTGTTTCCTCCACAAACCAACAACTTCTAGAAACCCATCAAGTTCAATAGTGACTTGGGGAATGAGTTCTTTGGGAAGAAGGGAGAGAAACCGAGTGAGAAGCCACAGCCCAAAGAGAACCCAAAACCAAAGACAAAGCCAATCCCATTCCATTGTGACCATTGTGGGAGGGATGGGCATCTAGCAGAGTTTTGCTTCAGGAGGAGAAGGAGGAGAGGTTTGCTAGGGAGATGGCAAACAAGGACAGGTACCGCCCTTCTCATGGTGTGCCTAAGCTTCGTGTTGTGCCTAGGGGTGAAGGTGTGGTGCGTACCATCCCTACTCGGGAGAGGCGTGAGTTTCCTACATGGGGTGTGCCTCCTCAGAGAGATAGTGGAAGGCGTGTTGGGTTTGGGCGTGGTGAGTTTGTTGGACGTTCCTTCACTCGTGGCCAATACGAGTATGGGGGAACGATCACAGTTTTAGGTCTCAGAGGAGCTATGGACCATGGTCTCCTCCTCGTGGTACTCGTAGTCCTCCAAGTAGATGTGTGGGTGTTCTACCTAGGAGTGATAGGATGGATTTTGCTAACCCCACTTTCGAGCAAATGGCACGACACTGGTTTGATTCATTTTACACTAACCCCAGTGCTGAGTCGTTTGCTCACTCTCACTCTCGTTTTTGATTTTGGAGGGGGGAGGCCTGGAGAGCTTTTGGTTGATTGACTTTGGTTGCTCTTAACACATGACCGGAGATCGACGGTGGTTCTCCAGCCTAACCCCGGTGGTGTCCAAGGAGTACATCACTTTTGGGGATAATGGGCGAGGTAGAGTGCTTTCAGTGGGCACGGTGAAGGTAAGTGAGAATGTGACTCTCAAGTGTGTTGCTCTTATCAAGTCTCTCGGGTTCAATCTTCTTTCGGTTTCCCAGCTTCTTGACGAGGGTTTTGAGGTCCATTTCAAGACGGGCAATTCTCGTGTGTTGGACTCTCGAGGTGATCTTGTGTGCACGATCATCCCCGAGGGTTAGATTTTCAGAGCCGATTTTTCTCAGTCTGTTGGATCTTGTCGTTGTTTGGTTGCGGGTGTTTCGGTGGAGCTTTGGAAATTGTATAGGAGGCTAGGTCACTTGAGTTTTGACTTATTGTCACGCTTGAGTGGGCTTGGTTTGGTCCGAGGATTGCCTAGGTTGAAAATCCAAAAGGATTTGGTGTTTGCTCCATGTAGGCATGGCAAATGGTAGGCGCCTCCCATCCGCCCCTGACCGCTGTCATGACAGAGCGTCCATGCGAGCTGTTCCATATGGACTTGATTGGTCCAGCTCGTGTTTGCTTGGCGGGTGGGAAATGGTATGTCCTAGTGATAGTGGACGACTATTCTCTCTATGCTTGGGTTTTCTTTTTGGCTGAGAAGGGGGAGACGTTTGGTTTTGTCCGGTATCTGATCTTGAGGTTGAAAAATAAGAGGCATGGAGATGTTATTCGAGCTATTTGTAGTGACAAAAACATAGAATTTAAAAACTCTCGATTTGAAACCTTTTGCCGTGATCTAGGTCTCGAACATCAGTTTTCCTCTCCCTATGCCGCTTGTCAAAATGGTGTGGTAGAGAGGAAAAATCGTTCCCTTTGTGAGATGGCTCGGACGATGCTTGATGAGCATAGGACTCCGAGGAGATATTGGGCTGAGGCGGTGAATACCACGTGCCATTTGGGGAACCAGATTTTTCTTCGGGCTTTCATGAAAAAGACGTGCTATGAGCTCATGCATGGGCGAGCACCTAGAGTGAGCCATTTTCGGGCTTTTGGTTGCTGGTGCTTTATTCTCAAGAAGGGCAAGCTAGATAAGTTTGAGGCAAGGTCCTCCGATGGCATCTTTTTAGGTTATGCTAATCCTTCGAGAGCATATCGCGTGCTCAACCTTGATACTAACCAAATCATGGAGACTTGCGAGGTTACCATCGACGAGAGACAACCATGTAGTTCGTCTGTTTTTGAGTGTGCAGGTGATGACGAAGTTGGCAAGAAGATTTTTGAGGATGAGGAGGATGAAGCTGGAGAGGATGATGGTGAAGTACCCTCTACTTCCACTACCACAACTACAGTTCAGGATGGTCCATCCCCTACACCAACTACGATCCAGCAAGATCAAGTGGAAGCTCTTGCTGAGGGGGAGGTTGTCTCCAGGCGAGAGGCACCGAGGTGAGTTCAAGTTGATCATCTTCCCTCAAGAATCATCGACGACATCAATGAACGAACCACACGGTCAAGGTCCTAAAGAATCTCTCACTTTGCTCATTCAACTTTTGTTTCTTCTTTCGAGCCCAAAGACATTGGACACACGCTTTTTGATTCTAATTGGGTGAATGCTATGCATGAGGAGCTAGAGAACTTTGAGAGAAATGAGGTTTAGGAGTTAGTAGAGCCTCCACCATATTGCAAACCCATCGGGAAAAATGGGTGTGGAAAACAAAGAGGGAGAAAATGGTGAAGTTGTGAGAAACAAAGCGAGGCTAGTGGCTCACGGTTTTAGCCAGAAAGAGGGGATAGACTATGAGGAGACATTTGCTCCTGTAGCCCATTTGGAGGTGATTAGAATCCTTCTAGCCTAATCTGTAACTAAAGGATTCAAATTGCACCAAATGGATGTGAAGAGTGCCTTTTTGAATGAAGTGTTGGAGGAAGAAGTGTATCTAAGGCAACCCCATGGGTTTGATAGTGCTGAGTTTCCCCACCAGGTGTATAAGTTGAGGAAGGCTCTCTATGGGCTGAAACAAGCTCCCAGGGCCTGGTATGGTAGATTGAGGGGATTTTTGTTCAGCAAGGGGTTCGAGATGGGTAAGGTAGACAAGACACTCTTTCTCCTCAGGCAAGGCAATGACATCCTGATTATTCAGGTGTACGTGTGTTGACGGTAAATTTTGGTGCTTGTTGACGGTCCTTACAACAAAAATTTGACAGTCAAAACCTCGGGTTCAAGAGGAGTATATGACAAGTTTCATGCACATTTTTAGTACTAATAAAGTTCCACGAGTTGTGTTGTGAATTTCATAGGCAGGTACACATTTTGGGAGAATTTGGGACCAACACGCCACATGTGCCAGGCACGGCCGAACCACCTGGTCCGGCCGAACCTACAGGTGCGGCCGACCCTGCAGGTGCGGCCGGCCCTGCCAGGTGTGGCCGGCCCTGCCCGGTGGCACGACCCTGGTCCAAAGCACCCCCACTCCCTCGAGCACAACTTGGACGAGTGTGATTCACTGAAGAAACGTCGGTTTGATCAAAGGGTGGAGGCTTGGATCGCTTGGATCAATGGGTCCACTTATCCGATCGCTCAACCACCACAACTGTCATCCAAAGGCGATCCTAAGCGTCCCCTAACACGGTCGGTGCATCGCATGGCACGGGGTAGGGCCGGCCGCACCTATCACTTGGCGTGCTGGACAAAACCGACCCAAGGAGCCGACCTACAACCGCCTCAGGAGCAGTGATCAGGAGCGTCCAAGGCGAAAGGCGGCACATCCTAGGGCCGGCCGTGCCTAGAGAACCGGCCGCACCTGGGGTTTTGCCCCCCTACACTCCACCGACCTCCCTTGCTTATAAAAGGCACTTCCCACTCGCTGGAATGGACACACAACGCAGGAGCATCTCCATTTCTCACTTTGGTTCACTTAGAGTAGGATTAGTGTAGTTTGGGAGTCGAGTCGAGCTAGTCTCAGGGTTCCGGAGGAGTCTTCTTCAGGGTTCCGGTACTACTCTTGTATCCTTTCTTTGTTTAGACTCAAGTACAATTCAAGTTATCTTTCTATCTTACCTTTTGAGTCAATTACATTCAGCTTTTACTTTGCTCTAGAAGCTTTATTCTTGGTTTAGAATAAAGTTAGTTTAATCTTGGTTAGCGTAGCTCTCTTGAACCCTATAGTGTTGTGATCGTTCTTTGCTTGATCTTCTACCGAGTACGTTTGTGCTTAGTAGCGGAGAGAGACCTTCCTTCGTGATATCCGGGGAAAGGTTCTTTGGTTCGTTGTGAACGTGGTGCTCAGAGCTTGCCTTAGTCTTAGATTGGTGTCCCGTTCAACAGAATAGTTGTGGTACCCTAGGGAGGTGACAGCTCCGGACGGGCTTAGTAGTCCACCACGTTAGTTCAGGCCGGTAGGATTCAGTGCGTCGTCGTTCTCCCTTCTCATCCCAGTCCGAGAGCGCGGCTTTGCATGCCCCTGCAGCACTAGAAGAGCGTGTCGAGTTTAGCTTGCCTTGGTTATTCTTTGCCTTAGTTCTTTACCTAGAGTTGACAAGAATAGATAGATTGTGTTAGGATCCATCCTCGTCTCGTTGTCCTCCCAGCTCACTAAGTCCTCTCTAACCCTTTATCAAAATCTCCTTGTGTGTGTCAAGTTATCCCCGATTATCTTTATTCGTTACCCCCGCTATAGCTCTTTACCGAGTCTTGTTACTCCACCGTTTATCCGATCATCTTTGTCGTAGTGCCTCCCTTGGGAAAATATAAATACGATAACCCGAATACCACCGGGTGAAGTGCTACAACGGTAATCCGTGTGCTTGCAGACCTTTCTGTGATGTGTGTTTTACCAAAGACGTTCCTAGCTCCATTACTAGGGGTATAAATGAGGACCGGAGCGTTCGAGGACTGGTGGATGGTCGCTCCCTGGTGTGATGAGTGATTGACAACGTGGTGTGGACTGACTCTTGGCCGAGTATTGCAGGTGCAGGTTGCGGCTTGACTCGTGTCGGTGCAGGTGAAGAGCGAGCGCGAAAGGTCTTAGCCTTGCGGGGCCTCCGAGGAGTGGAGAGACAAGTAGGCTCGGCTCGATGGACCCGGTGGCCGAACGGGGTCAAGTGCGGGCCGCATGGCGGCAAGAAAAGCAAGACGAAGTCATCGACCGGAGCCGGTGCAGGGTAGCGGCTCACGACCGGAGTCTGCACGCGGGGTTTGCGGCGGTTCACCACAAAACCGTCGGGTTACTTGGTTGAGCCACAAAACCAAGATCGGAGGCTCGGCGGGCGGAGACGGGATCCGGGCGCGCCGAGAAGCTTCGATGCCGGCGGACACGTGGCGGGATCGCAGGGCTTGCGTCGGGAGGACGCGGACTGTGGCGAAGGCGTGGCCGTGCGATGAAGAGGAGTGCTACATGACCTATTTGCCCCTGAGGGGTTTGTATCTTAAGTTTAAGTGCTAGGAGTAGCTTGGTCATTTGCCCAACCTAGAGGGACTCATATATATAGCTCTAGGGTTTTCTGGGCAAACCATCCATTCGGACTGCTTCTCATTTCCCTGCTCCATAGGCGTAGATTTTCTTCACCGCTTTGTAGAGAATCTGACCTCCGAGTGTATGGAAGCATTCATGGTTGCATTGATTTCCTTCTTGTAGCTCGTGTGATTTTCGTGTGTTTTTCGGGCTATTTTCGTTCGATTTTCGCGCATGCCTTGTTCCTTCGATTCTGAGGTGTTTGGGTTCGGATTTGTTGGTGGGGATCATGGATAGATGTCTTGTGCATCTTTGTGCTTGATCATGACCCCTCAAACTCCGGATTTGGCCTCCGATTGAAGGATTTCGGTTGGAACCCTAGCTTTTTGGTAGAGCTCGCTTGCGATTCGATTCCCGGCGATTTAGCTCGTTTGAGGGCTCAAGTTTTGGGGCATAGCATCCCCTAGGGACGCTTCACATCTCCCCCAAATCTTGCTTCAAGAGCTCAAGCCGTTTGGGAGATCCATGGATGGATAGAAGGGGTTGACTTCTCGTTTTCGAGCTCGAGCAGCTCTGTCTGTGCCTGGCGCACCATCCGCGCCTGGTCGGCGGACAGTCCGCGAGGACACGTGTTCGTCGCCTATTCTTCAGTTCTTGAACTAGAGGCGTCTCGATCCGAGGAGTTAATAGGTTTTCGTTGCAGGCAGTTTGCGGACCGTCCGCCCGCCCGTCTCGGACCGTCCGCGTGGTACGGGTTGATCACGGACTGTCCGAGGGTAGGGTACGGACCGTCCGTATTTCGAGGTGCAATACTATTTGCTCGGGGAGTTTTTGCGGACCATCCACCGTGGTCCTGCGGACCGTCCGCCTGGCTCTTGCGGACCGTCCGCCTGGTCTCCGCGGACCGTCCGCCCCAGGCTTCGCAGATCGGCTAAGTCTCTTGCTTCTTGAGTTGCGCTTCCGTGTTGCTTTGAGTTGGGGTTTGTTCCTAGGGTTGGTAGGTCCGCTATGACTACGCGATCTTGGCAAACTAGTGTGGGAATCCTTGGTTGTGAATTTGGGACATAGGCTGAGTTCATCCTTCGGGAAGAATTTTTATCGGCTCCCATTCACTCCCCTCCCCCTCTCTAGTCGCCTAATCGGTCCTTCAATTGGTATCAGAGCCGGTTACGGATCTTCGTGATTCTAACTAGTCTAAGATCCAAAGATGGCGTACTAGGAACGGGGTTCGGGTCCTCCACACTTTGATGGTAAGAACTACCAGATGTGGCAGAGGCGGATGGCTGCTTTCCTCCGCAGCAAGGGTCAGATCCTTTGGGATGTCACGGTGAACACAGCTTATGTTCATCCTGTGAACTTCCTTGCTCCAGGATCGAGGGACATGTTCGACGCCAACAACAAGGCGGTTGACTACCTGTACCGTGCTCTGTGTCAATCCGAATTCGATCGGGTTCAGACAGAGGACTTGGCGTGCAGGATTTGGGAGCAGCTGAAGAATGCTCACACTGGGAATGCTCAGGTTCAGGCTCGGCTATTTGCGACCTACCGGAGAGAGTACGAGAACTTCACTCATCTCCCCGGTGAGTCCATAGATGCCATGTTCCAGCGGTTCACGGTGATTGTGAACAACATGAGGGCTAATGTGGCCGTGCTCCCGTACGATGATCATGACAGGGCTATCAAGCTCCTGCACTCTCTGGATCGTACCGTGTGGAGTGAGAAGGTCGAGGCCATTATTGAGTCGGAGAAGTATGAGACCCTCACGGTGGACGAGCTGTTCTCCAAGCTCAAGTCGTCCGAGGTGGACCATGGGGTGCGTGCAAAGATCGAGAACCCGACTGACCCTCATAGTCTGGCTCTCGTGACTGGATCAAGGACTAATGCTAACATGTCTTCGAGACATTTTTCTTTGTCTTGTCTTGTGTCCATGCCAGATGAGGAGTTTGACATGCTTGGCGAGGAGGATCTCGCGTTGCTGAGCAGGCGGTTCAAGCGCATGTACACGAACCGAAAGAACGCTCGGAGGAGATCGGGCATGTGCTACCGGTGCGGGAAGCATGAGCACTTTATCGCTGAGTGCCCGGAAGTCATGGAGGTGAAGCCCGAGCACAAGCACCGTCCGAGGACCGACCACAAGCACCGCTCGAGGGACGACCACAAGGGCAAGAACAAGTCCGAGCGGAGGCCGAGGAGGAGTGGTGGTCACAAGAAGAAGGAGCGAGCGATGGTTGCCGGAGCAAGCGACATCGACTCAAGCTCTTGCTACTCTTCATCGAGCTCAAGTGATGAAGATGAGAACCGGCACAAGGGCAAATGGTCAAGCAAGAACATCAACGGCCTGTGCTTCACCGCCCAAGGCTTTTGCGGCATGGCACATAGCTCCGCAAGCAAGAAGAGCAACAAGGATGACTCAGGATCCGACTCCGAGGAAGAGGTAAACAATGATCCATCCTTCTTGATAGCGGAGAATGCTATGTTGAATGATTTGCTAGAAACCGTGATGATGTGCTTTGAAAGACCAACAAGAAGAAGAGGGAGTATAGGTCTTTGCTTGGAGAGGTTAAGGAGAAGGTGGTTGAGCTAGAGTCTTTGCTTGTTGATGCTAGGGCTCAAATAGATTCTCTTAAGTCTGCTCCCATTGTGACCAATGAACCTGAATGCACTTATTGTTCCACTTTTCTTGGTGAATTGACTGTGCTTAAGGAAAAGTATGCCTCCAAGGTCGAGGAGCTAGATGTGCTTAGGGTTGAGCTAGATGAGATGAAATCTAGGCCCTCTTTGCTTGGTGCTTGCACTTCTTGTCCTGTTTTGCATGAGAAGCTAGATGTTTCGCTTGTTTATGCTAGATCACTAGATGCTCAGCTGAAAGCTCCTATTCCTACATCATGCTCTACTTGTGAAATAAATGCTGTGAAGAATATGGAGCTTGCACACTATGTTGATCGCTTGCAGGATGAGAATGATGAGTTGAGAAAGATGATGGGTTGGTTGTCTGGTCATGAGCCTTAGCTCAAGATGATGATTGAGGCATACAAGCGCTATGATGGGCAAGTGCTTGGGGCAGACAAGGTTGGTTAGGGAAGTGGTGAGAATGAGGGGAAGATCGGAGATATCCCAGAGCCACCAAAAACCCACCACAAAAATGCCTATGCTCCTAAGCCAAATCCACTTAGGAACCGACTAGACACAACCCCAGCTCCACCTGTGTTTCCTCCACACACAGACAACTTCCAGAAACCCATCAAGTTCAAGAGTGATTTGGGGAATGAGTTCTTTGGGAAGAAGGGAGAGAAACTGAGTGAGGAGAAGCCAGAGCCCAAAGAGAGCCCAAAACCAAAGCCAAAACCAAAACCCTTCCATTGTAGCATTGTGGGAGGGATGGGCACCTAGCAGAGTTTTGCTTCAGGAGGAAGCGTGAGGAGAGGTTGGCTAGGGAGATGGCCAACAAGGACAGGTACCGCCCTTCTCGTGGTGTGCCTGAGCCTAGGTTGGTGCCGAGGGGTGAGGGTGTGGTGCATACCATTTACCCTCGAGAGAGGAGTGTGTTTGTGCCTCGAGGTGAGCCACCAAATAGAGAAGGTGGTAGGCGTGTTGGGTTTGGGCGTGGTGAGTTTGCTAGACGTTCCTTCGCTCATGGCCAATACGAGTATGGGGGAATGATCGCAGCTTTAGGTCCCAGAGGAGCTATGGGCCACGGTCTCCACGTCGCGGTGCGCGTAGTCCTCCAAGGGGACGTGGGGGTGTTCCACCTAGAGGAGATAGGATGGATTTTGCTAACCCCACTTTTGAGCAAATGGCATGGCACTGCTTTGATTCATTTTGTACTAACCCCACTGCTGAGTCGTTTGCTCACTCTTGCTCTCGTTTTTGATTTGCAGGTGGGAGGCTTGGAGGGCTTTTGGTTGATCGACTCCGGTTGCTCTCGATACATGACCGGAGATCGAAGGTGGTTCTCCAGCCTCACCCCGGTGATGACCAAAGAGTACATCACTTTTGGGGACAATGGGAAAGGTAGAATGCTTTTAGTGGGCACAGTGAAGGTGAGCGAGTCTGTGACTCTTAGGCGTGTTTCTCTTGTCAAGTCTTTGGGGTACAATCTTCTTTCGGTTTCCCAGCTTCTTGATGAGGGTTTTGAGGTCCGTTTCAAAATGGGCGCTTCGCGTGTTTTGGATTCTCGAGGTGATCTTGTGTGCACGATCATTCCCGAGGGTCAGATTTTCAGAGCCGATTTTTCTCAGTGTGTCGGCTCTTCTCATTGTTTGGTTGCTGGTGTTTCGGCGGAGCTTTGGAAATGGCATAGGAGACTAGGTCACTTGAGTTTTGACTTGTTGTCATGCTTGAGTGGGCTAGGTTTGGTCCGAGGATTGCCTAAATTGAAATACCAAAAGGACTTGGTATGTGCTCCGTGTAGGCATGGTATGATGGTCGCCGCCTCTCACCCGCCTCTGACATCCGTTATGCCAGAGAGGCCATGCGAGTTGTTCCATATGGACTTGGTTGGTCCAGCTCGTGTGTGCTCGGCGGGTGGGAAATGATATGTCCTGGTGATAGTGGACGACTATTCTCGCTTTGCTTGGGTCTTCTTTTTGGCTGACAAGGGGGAGACGTTTGGTTTTGTGCGGGATCTAATCTTGAGGTTGAAGAATGAGAGGAATGGAGATGCCATTCGAGCTATCCGTAGTGACAATGGCTCTGAATTTAAAAACTCTCGTTTCGAAACGTTTTGTCGTGATTTGGGTCTCGAACATCAATTCTCTTCTCCCTATGTGGCTTGTCAGAATGGTGTGGTTGAGAGGAAAAATCGTTCCCTTTGTGAGATGGCTCGGACGATGCTTGATGAGCATAGGACTCCGAGGAGATATTGGGCTGAGGTGGTGAATACTGCGTGTCATGTTGGGAATCAGATTTTTCTTAGGGCCTTCTTGAACAAGACGTGCTATGAGCTCATGCACGGGCGAGCACCTAGAGTGAGCCATTTCAGGGCTTTTGGTTGTCGGTGCTTTATTCTCAAGAAGGGTAGGCTTTATAAGTTTGAGTCGAGGTCTTCCGATGGGATCTTTTTGGGTTATGCTAGTCATTCTCGAGCATTCCATGTGCTCAACCTTGATACTAACCTAGTCATGGAAACTTGCGAGGTTACCTTCGACGAGACCCAGCCATGTAGTTCGTCTGTTTTTGAGTGTGCAGGTGACGACAAAATTGGCAAGAAGATCTTTGAGGACGAGGAGGATGATGCTGGAGAGGATGATGGTGATGATGAAGCTCCAGCCGAGCATGTACCCTCTACTTCCACTACGACGACTACGGTGCAGGATGGTCCAGCCCCTACACCGACTACGATCCAGCAAGATCAAGTGGAAGCTGCAGCTGAGAGGGAGGTTGTCTCCAGGCGGGAGGCACCGAGGCGCGTTCAAGTTGATCATCCTCCCTCAAGAATCATCGGAGACATCAATGAACGTACGACACGGTCAAGGTCCAGGAATGTTTCTCACTTTGCTCATTCAGCTTTTGTTGCTACCTTTGAGCCGAAAGACATTGGACATGCCCTCTCTGATCCTAATTGGGTGAACGCAATGCATGAGGAGTTAGAGAACTTTGAGAGAAACCAAGTTTAGGAGTTGGTAGAGCCACCACCACATTGCAAACCAATCGGGACAAAATGGGTGTGGAAGAACAAAGAGGGTGAGAATGGTGAGGTGGTGAGAAACAAATTGAGGTTGGTTGCTCAGGGGTATAGTCAGAAGGAGGGGATAGACTATGAGGAGACATTTGCTCCTGTAGCCCGTTTGGAGGCGATTAGGATCCTTCTAGCCTTTTCCGTGGCTAAAGGGTTCAAATTGTACCAAATGGATGTGAAGAGTGCCTTCTTGAATGGGTTTTTAGAAGAAGAGGTTTATGTGAAGCAACCACCGGGCTTTGAGAGTGCTGAGTTTCCTCACCGGGTGTATAGGCTGAGGAAGGCATTGTATGGGCTGATACAAGCTCCCCGTGCTTGGTATGGCCGTTTGAGGGGGTTCTTGTTCAGCAAAGGGTTTGAGATGGGCAAGGTTGATAAGACTCTTTTTCTCCTCAGGTAGGGTGATGATATCCTAATTGTTCAGGTGTACGTGGATGATATTGTCTTTGGCGGCTTGTCTCACTCTTTGGTTGCGAGGTTTGCAGAGGACATGAGCAAAGAATTCGAGATGTCTATGATGGGAGAATTGTAGTTCTTTCTCGGGCTTCAGATCAAGCAGACGAAGGAGGGAACCTTTGTGCATCAAGCCCAGTACACGAAGGACATCCTCAAGAAGTTCAAGATGGACGACTCGAAGCCCCTGTCGACACCGATGAGTACGACTACAGCGTTGGATGCGGACGAGGACGAAGAGCCCGTAGACCAGAAGGAGTACCGGAGCATGATCGGCTCCCTCTTGTACTTGACGGCGACGAGGCCGGACATTCAGTTTTCTGTGTGTCTGTGCGCTCGTTTTCAGGCGTCACAGAGGACTTCACATCGGCAGGCCGTTAAGCGGATCTTTAGGTATCTTCGATACACTCCTGAGCTCGGTCTTTGGTACTCGGCGTCCTCTTCTCTTTCGCTTCTTGGGTTTATTTCGGATGCCGACTTTGCGGGGTGTCGAGTCGATAGGAAGTCGACTTCGGGGACATGCCAGTTTTTGGGATCTTCGCTTGTTTCTTGGTCTTCTCGCAAACAGTCTAGTGTAGCTCAGTCTACCACAGAAGCCGAGTTTATTGGTGCTGCTAGTTGTTGCTCACAGCTTCTTTGGATCACATACACGCTGAGTGACTTTGGTGAGGAGTGTTCCCATGTACCTCTCATGTGTGATAGCACGAGTGCCATTAGCGTTGCCAAAAACCCCGTGCTCCACTCCAGAACCAAACATATAGAGGTGAGGTATCACTTCCTGAGAGACAATGTTGAGAAGGGAAACATAGACCTCATCCATGTGCCAACTGAAAAGCAGCTTGCCGATATCCTAACCAAGCCTTTGGACCAAGCTACATTTGCCCGTTTGCGAGGAGAGCTTTGTGTTATTTTTCCTTTTTGAGCTTTGGTTGGGGGGTTTGATGTACATACTCATGTTGCATTTTCCTTTATGTATCATATCATGCTTGCATCTTTGTATCATAGACTGCAAATGTATCATATGAGATGTGCTTCTCCTATATACTTGGATCACTATGATATGCTAGATATGAGATTCTGACTTTGCTAGTGATGCTCATATGATGGATAGCGATGCTCTTGATAGCTTTGGGATGTATATGCTTGTGGATGGCTTTCTTTTGTAAAAATGCTATATATGACCCTCTCTTATGAGTTGAATGCCTTTCATGTTAAATTTGTGCACTTGTGGCTATAGCTTGCTTAATTTGTGCTTGGAACTATGTTCCTTTTATTTGGGGTCAAAGACCCATTTATCATCATGGATGTTTAGCCTACATGCTACCTTGTGGAGAAGCCTAAGCATCTTTTTGCCGCAAAGGCACTTCATGTACCATGCTTAATTTGTAAATCTTGAAATTGGTATATGAAATGCTTGTGCTTGAAAAATATGCTTCCATGTCCTGTATGCTTTAAATTCCTTATCTTAGGTGTTAAACTGTTGCATGATGTTCACCGTTGAGAAGTCTCACATTTAGAAGTGGACACATGGCTCGGTGGCTTTGACATGACATGAGATAGCTTGTAGGTGTTTATGATGATCTTGTGATAAGAATTTGTGACCTTGCATGAAGTTTGTGAGTTATGGGTTGTTTGTGCTCATTTTGATCATGTTTAGGTCCTATGCTCATGAGAGGGATTTTTTTTGTGAAAATTGCTTCATTTTGCTCATCGACTATGTCACAAGCTTATATGTCCCTATCTATCTCGTTGGCGATGCTTGTACTAAATTTGTGGCAATCTTGCTTGTCTATGTCTATTTTTAGCACGTTGTAGTGCTCAATGTCTATTTGAGAAGCACATGCTTGCATTTGTAGACTTGATTCATGCATTACCAACAAGGGGGAGAGATAGTACCCAATTCTTGCTTTGGGGAGAAAGTTCCTGCATCCAGGGGGAGTTTTGCATCAAAGGGAAGAAATGCATTTGTTCAGGGGGAGCTTGCATTCATGTGCTTTGGAGTCTTTGCGCCTGATTTTTAGTTGTGTTCTTTTGCTGATGGTGTCGAGCCCTTTTGCCCCACCTTTAGGAGTCGGCAATTTTGGAGCATTTTATCTCGGTTGTGTCAAGCCGTTGCCCTTGTCTTAGGGGACCGAGATTTTTATCTCTCAAGTGATCTCTTTTTGGCTTTTGTTTGGCTTTTGATCACTTGTTTGAGTTTTTCATTCGTTTCTTTTCTTTTTCTCTTTTCTCCGAATTGGTTACAATGTGTGTGTTCTCAATGCACTCATCAAGGGGGATATTGAGGACCGGAGCGTTCGAGGACCGGTGGATGGTTGTTCCCTGGTGTGATGAGTGATTGACAACGTGGTGTGGACTAACTCTTGGCCGAGTATTGCAGGTGCATGTTGCGGCTTGACTCGTGTCGGTGTAGGTGAAGAGCGGGCGCGAAAGGTCTTAGCCTTGCGGGGCCTCCGAGGAGTAGAGAGAAAAGTAGGCTCGGCTCGATGGACCCGGTAGCCGAACGGGGTCAAGTGCGGGCCGCATGGTGGCAAGAAAAGCAAGACGAAGTCGTCGACCGGAGCCGGTGCAGGGTAGCGGCTCACGACCGGAGTCTGCACGCGGGGTTTGCGGCGGTTCACCACAAAACCGTCGGGTTACTTGGTTGAGCCACAAAACCAAGACCGGAGCCTCGGCGGGCGGAGACAGGATCCGGGCGAGTCGAGAAGCTTCGATGCTGGCGGACACGTGGCGGGATCGCAGGGCTTGCGTCGGGAGGACGCGGACTGCGGCGACGGCGTGGCCATGCGATGAAGGGGAGTGCTACATGACCTATTTGCCCCTGAGGGGTTTGTATCTTAAGTTTATGTGCTAGGGGTAGCTTGGTCATTTGCCCAACCCAGAGGGACTCATATATATAGCTCTAGGGTTTTCTGGGCAAACCATCCATCCGGACTGCTTCTCATTTCCCTGCTCCATAGGCGTAGATTTTCTTCACCGCTTTGTAGAGAATCTGACCTCCGAGTGTATGGAAGCATTCATGGTTGCGTTGATTTCCTTCTTGTAGCTCGTGTGATTTTCGTGTCTTTTTCAGGCTATTTTCGTTGGATTTTCGCGCGCGCCTTGCGGACCGTCCGCGCCTAGTCGGCGGACAGTCCGCGAGGACACGTGTTCGTCACCTGTTCTTCAGTTCTTGAACTAGAGGCGTCTCGATCCGAGGAGTTAATAGGTTTTCATTGCAGGCAGTTTGCGGACCGTCCGCCCGCCCGTCTCGGACCGTCCGCGTGGTACGGGTTGATCACGGACCGTCTGAGAGTAGGGTACGGACCGTCCGTATTTTGAGGTGCAGTACTGTTTGCTCAGGGAGTTTTTGCGGACCGTCCGCTGTGGTCCTGCGGACCGTTCGCCTGGCTCTTGCGGACTGTCCGCCTGGTCTCCGCGGACCGTCCGCCCCAGGCTTCGCAGATCGGCTAAGTCTCTTGCTTCTTGAGTTGCGCTTCCGTGTTGCTTTGAGTTGGGGTTTGTTCCTAGGGTTGGTAGGTCCGCTGTGACTACGCGACCTTGGCAAACTCGTGTGGGAATCCTCAGTTGTGAATTTGGGACATAGGCCGAGTTCATCCTTCGGGAAGAATTTTTATCGGCTCCCATTCACTCGCCCCCCTCTCTGGTCGCCTAATCGGTCCTTCAATAAACCTGGTAGCGACGCTAGCGAGTGCCAACAAGCATTTCTGGCGCTGTCGTCGTGAGTGCAAACCTAGTAGTGAGGCTAAGGAACGTCAACAAGCATTTCTGGCGCCGTTGCCGGGGAGGCAATAGGCAAAAGATATCGTTTAAACTTAGTGGTAGAGTTATCCAGGTTCGGTGAATCGCTATTTACGCGGGTTTACCCTTGCTCTACTCTCGTGTACGCAGAGTAGTGCATGACCGGTTTCGACCTACCGTCCAACTTTCACGACAATCTGGAGTCACTTGTGAGGAGAGTGCGACCTGGTGTCCTCATTCCTCAGAAGTTTCTCTCGAGTCAAGAAACAAACACCGTCGATCCCGTAGACAGCACCTCGTCAGCACCGATGGCCGAGAGGACGATCCGCGAGTTTTCCGCTCCCTCCAACACCAATGTCCCTACCGGGCCGATCGTGACGGTGGGAGAAGGAAACTTTGAACTCAAGCCGGCGTTGATCAACATGGTGCAAGCAAGTCCGTTCTGCGGCAAGCCTAATGAAGATGCCAATGCACATCTCCAGCATTTCCTAGAGGTGTGCAGGACTTTCACTATCCACGGAGTAACGGACGATGCAATTCGTCTCCACCTATTCCCGTTCTCATTGCTCGGGAAGGCGAAGCAATGGTTTTATGCGGAGTGAGATGCCATCAACACATGGGATATGTGCTCTAAGGCATTTCTCGCAACGTTCTTCCCGGTGGGCAAAACCAATGCCCTCCGCGCTATAATTTCGGGCTTCCAGCAGCAGTATGATGAGAGTATCCCGGAAGCATGGGAACGTCTCCAGGAGTACATCACCTCGTGCCTGCACCATGGCATGCAGGGGTGGTTCTTAATTCAGACTTTCTATCACGGGCTCAAGCGTACCGCTCGTGAGCACCTAGATGCAGCCGCTGGAGGAGCCTTCTTCTCGCTATAAGTACCCGCCGCCAAGGAATTGATCGAAAAGATGGTGGCAAATCAAGGTTGGGATGGAGATCGTCTCCAACCCCGTAACCGCGGTGTACACCAAGTCAATGGAATCAACATGCTCGCCGCGAAGGTGGACCTCCTAATGAAGAAATTGGAGGCACCGAGCAATATGGAGACTGCCAAGATTATGGACGCTTGCATGACTTGCGAGGTTTGCGGTAATGTGGGTCATTCGGAAAATGATTGTCCCGAAACAAGGGAAGAAGCCAACTTCATCAACAATGGCAACAACAATGGGTTCCGCAACAAAAACTACAACAATCAAGGGTGGAACTCAAGGCCCAACTTCCCGTTCAACAATCAAAATGGAGGTAATTATTCTAACAATTTCAGTAATCATCCCTCCATTAGAGATCTTGTCTTTGGCCAAGCTAGAATTAATGAAAATTTAAACAAGAAACTAGCCGCCAATGATAAAGTTCTTGAAAATTTAAATTCCACTATCGAATCTTTCACTACTACTATGAAGAATCAGCTGAGCTTTAATAAAATGATAGAAACTCAACTTTCTCAGCTTGCTGCTTCTTTACCTTCTTCCGAGTCGGGTGGAATCCCGGGGCAACCCGAGCCTACCCGAGAGAATGTTAGCATTGTATCCACCAGATGGGGTAAGCCATCTAGGAGGGTGTATGCAGCTAACCATGTAGGGAAGCTCATACATCAAATCCAAGACTTATGGGAGGAATCAGTAGTCTTGCACAAGAAAGATAATGGATATTCGGCTATCACATGCACGATCTACTATCAAAAGATCAAGAATGCTCTTTGTGACCTTGGTGCGAGTGTCAACCTCATGTCCAAGGCCATGTTTGAGGAGTTATGATATCCTACTCTCTCTCCGACAATGATGATAGTCCAACTTGCCGACTCATCGATTAAATATCCAAAGGGCATAGTGGAAAAACTCTTGGTGAATGTCAAAGGCTCCTATGTCTTTGCGGATTTCGTGGTCCTCGACACACAAGATGATGGAGAGATGCCACTTATTCTCGGGTGACCATTCCTAAGAGATGTCAATGCAAGGATTGATGTCGGAGCCGGAAAGATTCAATTCCGCATAGGGTGAAGGAACATGACATTCAAATTTCAAGCAAAAGAAGAGCAATGTTACCTAGTGCAAGATGAGGAATCTAGGGAGTGGAGGAAGCCACGGCCCCAATACAAGAAAGAGAAGGTGGCCATGACCAAGCCCAAGGTGGAAGCATTCAAAGGGCGCCACCAACCAAATAAGCCGAAGGCAATCAACAAGGCTAAGGGGGAAAAGAAGACGGAAACCAAAAACACCCCCGCTAAAGCCTCACCGACTTCAGCGCCACCGAAGAAAACAAAGAGGATGTGGCGTGTGAAGGGAGCATCGTCCGAGTCTTCCACTCCGGGACTGGAGGAATCCAAGATCAATTGAGCAAACGGAGGAGTCCCGCTCACGGACTCTAAACTACGAGCCCTCACCGTGAGGTAAACCGGTATTTATCTCATATTTCCCTTCCAACATTTTATTTCGTGCATCAAGCATATTTAAATTTCAAATTTGATTTCACCATTGCATTAGTAAGTAAACAAGACAGAGAAAAACAGTTTTGGAGATTTTTGGTGATACGGCCGAACCTAGAGGTACGACCGCACCCCCCCTCGACAAAATTTTTGTGTAGGATGTTTACAGGAGGGGACACGAGTGCTTGGAGCAAATGGAGTAGGGCCGGCCGAACCTAGTGGTACGGCCGTACCTATGATCTTCCACGAATCCATCAAGCCAACCACTACAAGCTTCCAAGTGCTCAACTCATCACCAAAATGAAGACATGCCAACCATGTAGCCAAAAATTAGCTTGGGGGAGACCCTATTTTTAATCAAGGAGGGTATGTCCATTTAAACCGATTTTCAACATCTTGTTTATCACATTTGAATAAAAGAAAAACAACAAAAATATTTACTTCAACCATGTGCACTTGAAATCTTGTCTATATACCCTCACGTTGGAAATGATGAATAGTTGCTATGTTAAACTTTGCAAGAACCTAGTGTACAACCTTGTGCTCTATGAGCATTTGAATTTGTTGGTATATTTTGAGACATGAGCCTGAAATAAAACTTTGTGGGAAGCAAATGCTTATGACCAAACCTAGGGTGTTGACTAGTATGATATGGTGAGACAATGTTGATCTTGCTCTATCTCATAGTACGGTGAAAATCTCGGATGATTTCTTTTGAGAAAATAAAACAAGACAAGTTCCTCAATGGTCATATCACCTACCAAAACCATATGCCGATATCAATGTATAAACCTTCTACATATGCTTGCTTGTGACCCATTGAGTTTTGCCAAATTGTTGTGACCCTTGGTAGAATCTTTTCATGCTCCCATGATCGAGATCACGTACACCCACATATACAAGCTAACTTCCACACCGGCAGTTACGCAAAACATGCCATCCACCCACCAAAAATAAATACTCCAAAGTTCCTAAGAGATTTCTCTTCTTGTATTCCTACAAAAGGAGAGAGGGGTCATCAAAAGAAAAAAAAGAGTATATGCTCAAGAAGCATAGAAAAAAAAGTGCTCCAATCAAAGAGCATAGAAATGATGAAGCATGGTCCCCCTCCAAAATAAAAGCAAGAGGAGAATCTCAAAGCAAGGGGTACTTAGAAAAACAAACAAAAATATTCCACACACTTGCACATCTCGATCAAGTTGCATGACTAGTTTCTTCTTGGATCCGGTCTTTGGCTCAACAACATCATGTGGCACAAGTGAGTCTCATGCTTATCCTACCCAAAGCTCCACATACAAGCCATAGAATAGGAATTTGAGGCTCGCTCAAAGCCTTTGGTGAGGTAACAAATACCACTTGAGCGATCGAGGGAACCATCCGAGGAACCTTGTCTTTCTTTGCAAAAATTTGAAAACTCCGAGATAGGATCTCGAAAAGAGAAGAGCGAGTGATGCAAATTCAAAACCATTCTACTCTTCAACCTCCGAAGGCAAGGTGGAAAGTTACAAGCCCCACAGGTAAAATAAGGCTAAGTTTCTCTCGTACCAATCTTTTCAAATAGCAAGTGGAGCATGGTTTGTGCATAGGTACTTGCCGAGTGGTAACATCAATGCAACTCCTGATCCGCTGAGGCCAAGTCTAGGCTTTGCTCGAGGACGAGCAAACATTTAGCCCAGGGGAGTTTGTTGACGGTCCTTACAACAAAAATTTGACCGTCAAAACCTCGGGTTCGAGAGGAGTATATGACAAGTTTCATGCACATTTTTAGTAGTAATAAAGTTCCACGAGTTGTGTTGTGAATTTCATAGGTAGGTACACATTTTGGGAGAATTTGGTACCAACACGCCACATGTGCCAGGCACGGCCGAACCACCTGGTCCGGCCGAACCTCCAGGTGCACCCGGCCCTGCCAGGTGCGGCCGGCCCTGCCCGATGGCACGACCCTGGTCCAAAGCAATCCCACTCCCTCGAGCACAACTTGGACGAGTGTGATTCACTGAAGAAACGTCGGTTTGATCAAAGGGTGGAGGCTAGGATCACTTGGATCAATGGGTCCACTTATCCGATCACTCAACCGCCACAACCGTCATCCAAAGGCGATCCTAGGCGTCCCCTAACATGGTCTGTGCATCACACGGCATGGGGTAGGGCCGGCCGCACCTATAGGGCCGGCCGCACCTATCACTTGGCGTGCCGGACAAAACCGGCCCAAGGAGCCGACCTACAACCACCTCTAGAGCAGTGATCAGGAGCGTCCAAGGCAAAAGGCGGCACATCCTAGGGCCGGCCATGCCTAGAGAGCCGGCCGCACCTGGGGTTTTGCCCCCCTACGCTCCACCGACCTCCCTTGCCTATAAAAGGCACCTCCCACTCACTGGAATGGACAAACAATGCAGGAGCATCTCCATTTCTCACTTTTGTTCACTTAGAGTAGGATTAGTGTAGTTTGGGAGTTAGAGTCGAGTCGAGCTAGTCTCGGGGTTCCAGAGGAGTCTTCTTCACGGTTCCGGTACTACTATTGTATCCTTTCTTTGTTTAGACTCAAGTACAATTCAAGTTATCTTTCTATCTTACCTTTTGAGTCAATTACATTCAGCTTTTACTTTGCTCTAGAAGATTTATTCTTGGTTTAGACTAAAGTTAGTTTAATCTTGGTTAGCGTAGCTCTCTTGAACCCTATAGTGTTGTGGTCGTTCTTCGCTTGATCTTCTACCGAGTACGTTTGTGCTTAGTAGCGGAGAGAGACCTTCCTTCGTGATATCCAGGGAAAGGTTCTTTGGTTCGTTGTGAGCGCGGTGCTCAGAGCTTGCCTTAGTCTTAGATTGGTGTCCCGTTCAACAGAATAGTTGTGGTACCCTAGGAAGGTGACAGCTCCGGATGGGCTCAGTCGTCCACCACGTTAGTTCGGGCCGGTAGGATTCAGCGCGTCGTCGTTCTCCCTTCTCATCCCAGTCCGAGAGCGCGGCTTTGCATGCCCCTGGAGAACTAGAAGAGCTTGTCGTGTTTAGCTTGCCTTAGTTATTCTTTGCCTTAGTTCTTTACCTAGAGTTAACAAGAATAGATAGATTGTGTTAGGATCCTTCCTCCTCTCGTTGTCCTCCCAGCTTACTAAGTCCTCTCTAACCCTTTATCAAGATCTCCTTGTGTGTGTCAAGTTATCTCCGAATATCTTTATTCGTTATCCCCGTTATAGCTCTTTACCGAGTCTTGTTACTCTCCACCGTTTATCCGATCATCTTTGCCTTAGTTCCTCCCTTGGGAAAATATAAATACGATAACCCGAATACCACCGGGTGAAGTGCTACAACGGTAATCCGTGCGCTTGCGGACCTTTCTGTGACGTGTGTTTTACCAAAGACGTTCCTAGCTCCATTACTAGGGGTATAAACCCGGTAGCGAAGCTGGCGAGTGCCAAAAAGCATTTCTGGCGCTGTCGCCGTGAGTGCAAACCTAGTAGTGAGGCTAAGGAACGTCAATAGTGCTCCAAACATATTCGTTACACTTTGGTTTGAGCTTGATTATGCAACTAACCCGCCACTAGGCACACTAATGATATAACAAGTTCAACTTTGTATGTGTATTTGGAAGTGTTGTGTTTTTGCAGGAAAACTTGTACAAAAGAGACGGAGTCACAACAAGTTCAAAAGAGCAAATGAGGAGTTCCGCTCTTGTTCAAGTGCAAGGCGAAATCACTTCCAAAGGTGGCAAGGACCAAGGTGCTACGACGGATCATCCCCGAGGACTAAGACGTAAAGTTCGGACTTCATGTGAGAAGACCCCCTATCGTGACCGCGGGGATGACGATGCCAAAATGACACAATTAAAGGGGTTAAGTCAAAAATGTCAAGATGAGCCGCGGGGAGGAAGACGGGCCCGAACCGGGCCAGAAAAGGCCCATGCCAGCCGGCCCAGGCCCTTTTCCCCTCGGTTCGCGGTCCCCTTTGACCTAGCCCCTCCTCGGTCTATTTGTAGCTCCTGCCTCCGACGGCCGCCACATCCAATCATTCTACCAACGCCGATTCACCAGAAAGCTGCCGCCGCAAGATGAGGGAGAGAGTTAGATGAGTTTGTCACAAGGATCAACACCGGCGGAAGGGAGGAAGCAAGAGGAGGACTCCAAGCCGTCGGCCTAGGGGTGTTCCCGAGCTTCATCGCCACCATCTTCATCGACGACGTTCTCCGGAGGCTCCATCACCCCTATGTGCTTCAATCCTTGTAAGATGATGGGGTAATGTCTCCTTTCATCCCTAGGGTTAGATGGACCTTTGATATGTAATTTCTATGTGAATCTCATGCCTATCAATGCTTCATGGTCTATGTCTTTGCAAATGCTTTGTTTACATATGTTTGCGCAACATATGGTCCTAGTAGGGTTTGTGGTAATTGTGGTGATTAGCTTAACCCTATGGATGCTTAGGTATAGATGCGGTTATACGTGAAAGCGATTCATTACCTTGCATAGTGATAGTATGATTTAGGGAAAAGGCTTAGCGGCCACATAGCCGCCATGAAACTAGTGATGGCAACACCTCTTTCATGTAGTAGATGCATGTTCTTGAGATCCTAGACCATAGGGAGGGATCTCTTATCTACCTTAATCTCTCTCTTGTATCCACCCTTTGCCATCTAGTTTAACCTTAGATTCAATCTTAGATTAACATAGGTTAGATTATCTTTGCTTTAGATTAATCTCTGTTTTAAAGTTTTTCCATCAACTAGATTAGTACTTGGTTAAGCGCTAGCAATCCCCTTGCTCCGCGGATTGACAAGAACCTTGGGGGTCACCCCATGTACGCTTGCGGATCGAAACTCGACACATGTTTCAACCATCAACAAGCCCCTTTTTCTGGCATCGTTGCCGGGGAGCAAGCCATTTTGCTACGTTTAATCTTGTATTAATTTTATTGATCACTAACATCTAACCCTTGTTCTCTAGAAAAAACTTTTTTTTTGTTTTTCTTTCTACTTTTCTGTGCCTAGATGGATTCGTTCACCTCACCATTGGAAGATGAAGAGATGTCGCTAAGGGAGCTAGGAATGCCGCCAATGGAGGGCATTGAGATGCAAAAATGAGATTTGACGCTTGCTACAACCCACTATGAAGTGAAGCCTAGAATCATCAAGTTAGTGGCGACAAACCCCTTTAGAGGATTGGAGGATGACAACCCATATAGACACATCAAGCAATTCACGATGATATGCAACACGGTGCAACAAGAAGGAGTTCTGGTCGCTTGGTTCAAGTGGAATCTTTTTCTGTTCTCTCTCGAAGATGAAGCACAAAGATGGCACACATTTGTGTCCGTCGAAGCAAAAGGAAATTGGGATGAGCTCATGAAGAAATTTCTTTCAAAGTTCTTTCCCACAAGCAGGGTCCAACACTTAAGTAGGCAAGTGCTCAATTTCAAGCAAGGAGAGGATGAAGGAATTGATGAAGCATGTGACTGTTTTAATGAACTACTCGAGCAAGGCCCGAACTTGGGATTTTTCGGTGACTTGATGTTGCATACATTTTATTTTTTACAAACCCCTAACTCCGATAGTTTTGTAAGTGTGTGTGTGCAGGTGGTGATTTAATGGATAAAACAATTAGTGAAGCCACACAAATCTTACAAAGGATAAGCAATGAAAAAAGAATGCAATGATATTGGCAAAGACGTTGTCGGAAGGAGCAAAACGACAAAAGCAAGCCCGGGATGCTTGCTGAAATTTCTGAAAAAAAACGAACCGAGGGTCAAGAAAGATGAACCGACCATACAAGAAATTGAAGAACCACTTCCTAAGGTAAGAGAAGTCATTTTGCATGATAAAAATGTTGAAACTAACATGAATGCAGGCCAAAGTATAGAGAATGCTAGACCATTGGCGGAGTTTAATCAATCCGAGTGGATTCAAGTTGATTTTGCCCCCCTAATCAACTACCGAAGGAAGGAGGAACACCGACACGTCGCCAAGAGAATCGAAGATATATTTGATCAAGAGTTGAGTGGAGAGTCGATCCAAAAGATATTTGAAGTAGAAAGAGAAGAAGAAGATGAAGGATGGATTGACTGATTTGACAACTCGAAGATTTATAATGAAGGAAGAGAAGAGTGCAACCGTGATGAGCCTAGTGACTCAAAGGATAAATGGAAGAAGATAGGACTCAAGCTAGAAGATGAGTGGGAAGGAGATGGCACAAGGCAAACACACCTACATGATCCCTTTCGACAAGATCATAGCTTGTGTGCTATTAAATCTTACACACTAGCAAATGATGACATGGAAGCGCTCAATGATGAAAAAAAGATTGAATCAACGATGAGCAATCTCGACGACATGTGGTACACGGAAGATAAAGAAAGCAACATGCAAGACTTTGAAGATGAAGATTGTGATGATCATGAAGACTTCAAAGAAGAGACAAATACATACATTGCTGAAGGATTACATGTTCCACATGATGAGATTAAGGGGATGCCAAAAGGTAACAAAGAGACAACTCCACTTTTTGAGATTGACTTGATTTCAACACTACAAGATGAACCAAAGATCACTCTTGTTGAGAAAGCTCTGAGACTAAGGTACACACTGAAATCTCAAGATATTATTGGTATGGATGATGATATATTCAAATATTCATGCTGGACCAATAGTATGAATAATAGTTTAAATTCTATGCCTTGTTCCAATAATGATCATGTTGATAGGCTAGATTTTCTTGAGAATGATGATGAGGTAATGTTTATGTTTGAACCAATTAATGTCATGCCTAAAGAACCTTTGGCTAATGATAATCTAAGTGCTATGCATGAAACGTATGCTTCTTTTAATTACACCTTGACTTGTTGCTACAATTTGCATGCGGTGTTAATTATGGACGCGTATGTCTACAATAAGTTTTGTAAATTTCGATCATTCTTTGCACTTGGTCAAGCTAATGACCTTAAAGAAGCACATGTCTGGAGAAGGCCCGATTTTCACTAACCATACAGGAATACAATGGCTTGAATGATGTAAAGAGAAGTCATGCCCAAAGAGTTGCAAGATAAAGCATCAACCTCTCCAAATTCCGCGATGGATGTTGTTGTCTGCATCAATTTGAGAGCTTGTTCAGATGTGTACAAATGAAGAAAATGAGATATTCAGAAGCTCCATCAAGTTTCCATCCTAATGCATCAAGAACCAATGAATTTGAAGACCGTGCAAGGAGTTATGGAGAAAACATTGAGCGTTGCGCGTTCTGAAAATTTCAGGACAGATTTCATCACCGGAGTAAAATAGACATAATTCTCTTGTTCGGAGTCTGATTTAGGCAAACAAAGACTTGTTGGAAAGGAAATTTTGTGCACTGTGCAATAGATTTGAGTTTGGGTACACTTTCTGTTCTGGACATTAAACAAAAATTCATGAAGTGAAGGCAGCACCGAAGGGCGACAAAGAAGGAGAAAGCGATGATGTCATACAACTTGGGCAAAGTCTTCTATAAGTAATCAAGCACAACATGGGAAGTGAATTAAAGCTACATTGGCACCTTTTCTTCTTGCATGAAGGGCCATGACTATGTGCCGAAAAGAAGGTATGTGAGAAAGTCAAGCTTTATGACTGTAAATGAAGTGCTTTTCGGGAGGCAACCCATTTCTTTATGTTTTTATTCCTTTCCTAGAGAGAATAAAGAATGGCACCATCCTATGATGATCAACTTGTGCCTAATTAATCTATGTTTAATTTTCTCTTTAGAACCACCATCATGTTCATGCTCATATTTATTTATTTGCGTGCATTGCATTTTGTTATCAACGTGATGTTTCTTTCTTTGCATATACATGTTTTTGCATATAGTTGGCTTGGTTGTTTTAAGGCTCAATGATGTATGCTTTCATATCCATGTTAATGCTCCAGTTGGGCATTTTCCTTTTGCGATTTTGTGTAAACGTGGTGTTTAAACATGATTGCGGACCATCATCGTTAAGTTCGATAAACCTTGCTAGCTTTTCATATGTTTTCATATTGCATTGGTTAGTTTATAAGCTTTGCTTTGAGCTTTATTTTTCTTGTGCTATAAGAGTTATTGATCTAGGAATAGACGTGGTGTTTTACCTTATATAAATAAATCTTTATGGCTATGGAGAAATTCGGCAACCTAGTTGTAAATATGGTGTTTAGAACTAGGTGAAAACATTGTCTTTGTTTATATGCTTTCCTCTCATGTACATACACACTTTGCACCCACGTACACTCTTTAGGTTTTTGTTTTTATTCCTCATTAGACTAATTATACCACAAGTTAAGAGTTCTAGGAAACATTGTTGGATTGTTGGCAAATTCGTCCACTCCCAACCGTCACCTTGGGGGTAGAATGTGCGCTTAAAATATTTTGCAGGCAAGACAAAGACTCTCACGACAAGGAAACTGAAGAATGGCTAAGTAAAAATGCTTTGTCATCTTCTTCCATGCCTAGCAAAATGCTAAGCATGGGGGAGGCCCTGAATCTTCAACACGGAAGCGCAACATGACGCTCTAAAAGATAGAATGATCAAGATCATCAACATCTCCGAATCAATGCACAAGAAGTTATTGATCTCATCAATATTCTGTGTGGTCTCAAAGGGAAAACACTGAGTACTTTTGGATATTTAGAAGCCCCATGAAGTTACGATTCCAACAAATCAAGAATCAAGACAATCGGAGGTTCCTACATGCGGTAATGGCCGAATCACCGAGTGCAACACGTCTTGAAATCAGTTTTGGACAGCAAGCAGTGCTGAAGTAAAACGGACATAGCTCCCTTGTTTGAACTCCGTTTTTGATGAATGACCACACGTTGGAAATGTAATTTCATAAACTTTTTAGTAGATCTATATTTTGATTGTTCTGTTTTGTACAGAGGGGAAAATCCATGAAGAAGGGGCAGCAAGGAGATGATGAGAACAAGAAAGAGGAGATGGTGATGACAACATTGAAGAGAAGGGCGACCATTGGCTCCATTAAGAATACATGATCAAATTCAGAAGTATAGGAGCATTGGAAAATCAAGACAAAAGCAAAGACACATTCGATACATGGAGATGTCAGGAGAAAATAATGAAGAACCACAAAAGGCGGTAACACCTCCAAAGACCTTCTCTTTTCCGAAAATAAATGCTTGTAAGTATGCATTCAAACTTAGGTGCAACTTTTTGTTTTTCTCTTTAACAATAACATGGCTACTAAGAGGACAACCTACATTTCTTTTTATTTTCAATAAATAGGCATGACCATGTGTTCACCTTGATGTTTTATATTGCCTATGCTTATGGAAAAATGATGAATGTTGCCGCTTTGTTTTACCTACATGAAGTTATACATGTCTTCGTTAATTGCTCTCTATAACATGATATGGAATTAATTTAAATACCGACTCTTTTATTTGTGAAGGTAAAATGACTATACTCTAGACCCACATACATATCTTTGCTCTTTGATTTAAGTTTACGGATAGCCGGATAACTTGTTTTTATGAAAACTTAACCTTTATGCTATCTACGTATTTGTGATGCTCTTACAAAGTTCTACCTACCAAAGCCATATACATATATGTTCTATGATAACAAAACCCGTAGATTGCAAACATATGTTTTGATGAGCTGGATTAGGATTGACTTCTATGGTTGGAGACTAAGAAGCTGGTCATTCCTTTGTGGAACTTTTGCATGCTAGCCTCTTTGTCCATGCACTGTGGGTTTTCACATCGAAAGTTTCACAAACCTCGCTGGGCATCCACCCTAAACCAAAACATCTTTTTGTGATCACCTCCTTGTCCGCAACCTAATTTGAGTATGGTTGATCTTTCAACAAATTTTCTGAAGATTTTCTGGCAAGATTTCAAGATATATAACATATGGAGGGACTCATCAATGCACCCAAGATCATGCGGAGTTTCAACATGGAGGATGCCCCTGAAGATTTCAAGAGATTTATAAAGGAACACAAGGATTCTGTACTTCTCTAGCAGCCATAGGTCCCCTCACTTCTATGCTTGAGGATGAGCAATCGTTCAAGCATGGGGGAGGATTCATCACATCATCTCTAACAAATGCTGAGTAAGTATAATGTTGCAAAAGTTCTTAGGAGCAAAAGAAAAAATGAGAAAAAATGATAAGAAGAAAAGGAAAAAAAGAAGAAAAAGGAAGAAGAAAAAAAAGAGAAAACTATGGGAAGAAAATAAAATAAAAAAAAGAGTTAAAGTGCCTTTAAGATCTATCCATACTCAATTCTGCTAACCATGTGCAATCCGATAACAAGGACTTCACTTGTGCCTCGGGATCATCCATTTTCCACTTGCACATGTCCACCTATCTAAATGTGTGTGTTTCATCCCTCTCTCTTTCCAACATTTATTTTCCATGGCCTTTTTGACGAGTCTCGGTAATTCCAGTAGATCTCTCTCTTAATTTGACAATATTTCGGATGTATGTTTTGCTAGGATTGTTTTGACCTACCAAGCTCCACATAAGCCTTCCACTATCACATATGAGTAGAATAGGTTGAAAATAATCTAGTATAGGCTTGAGTGACTTGATGAGATGAGTGTTTCCATGAGCTTTTGCAAGAGATTTTCACTTATGTTGGATATGCATATTTTTGAAAATTCTTCCATGGAACAAGGTAACGGTTTGAAGTTCACTTAAGTTTGAGAGAATCCTGTTTATTAAATGTAGCTTGTTCTTTATTGTTAGTCTATCTTCCATAATTAAAAGGAAGCCGGTCACAACTTGAACTTTAAAACTAAATTCTTAAGAGAGAGCAATTTGCCTCATCATGAATGACTAAGTGTAGGGACAACAATGAAGGCAACGCTGATTTCCCTTTTAAGCAAAGATTACTTACTCGAGGACGAGCAAGGTTTAAACATGGGGGAGATGTTGACGGTGAATTTTGGTGCTCCAAACATATTCGTTGCACTTTGGTTTGAGCTTGATTATGCAACTAACCCGCCACTAGGTACACTAATGATATAACAAGTTCAACTTTGTATGTGCATTTGGAAGTGTTGTGTTTTTGCAGAAAAACATGGACAAAAGGGACGGAGTCACAACAAGTTCAAAAGAGCAAATGTGGAGTTCCGTTCGTGTTAAAGTGCAAGGCGAAATCACTTCCAAAGGTGGCAAGGACTAAGGTGCTATGACGGATCATCCCCGAGGACTAAGACGTAAAGTTCGAACTTCATGCGAGAAAACCCCCTATCTTGACTGCGGGGATGACGACGCCAAAATGACACAATTAAAGGGGTTTAAGTCCAAAATGTCAAGATGAGCCGCGGGGAGGAAGACGGGCCCAAACCGGGCCAAAAAAGGCCCTGGCTGGCTGGCCCATGCCGACCGGTCTAGGCCCTTTTCACCTTGGTTCGCGGTCCCCTTTGACCTAGCCCCTTCTCAGTGTATTTGTAGCTCCTGCCTCTGACGGCCGCCACATCCAATCATTCTACCTATGCCCATTCACCAGAAAGCTGCTGCCGCAAGATGAGGGAGAGAATTAGATGAGTTCATCGCAAGGATCAACGCCGGCGGAAGGGAGGAAGCAAGAGGAGGACTCCAAGCCGTCAGCCTAGGGGTGTTCCCGAGCTTCATCGCCGCCATCTTCATCGACGACATTCTCTGGAGGCTCCATCACCCCTATGTGCTTCAATCCTTGTAAGATGATGGGGTAATGTCTCCTTTCATCCCTAGGGTTAGATGGACCTTTGATATGTAATTGCTACGTGAATCTTATGCCTACCAATGCTTCATGGTCTATGTCTTTGCAAATGCTTTGTTTACATATGTTTGCGCAACATGTGGTCTTAGTAGGGTTTGTGGTAATCGTGGTGATTAGCTTAACCCTATGGATGCTAAGGTATAGATGCGGTTATACATGAAAGTGATTGATTACCTTGCGTAGTGATAGTATGATTTAGGGAAAAGGCTTAGCGGCCGCATAGCCGCCATGAAGCTAGTGAAGGCAACACCTCTTTCATGTAGTAGATGCATGTTTTTTTTAGATCCTAGACCCTAGGGAGGGAACACTTATCTACCTTAATCTCTCTCTTGTATCCACCCTTTGCCATCTAGTTTAACCTTAGATTCAATCTTAGATTAACATAGGTTAGATTGTCTTTACTTTAGATTAATCTCTCTTTTAAAGGTTTCCATCAACTAGATTAGTACTTGGTTAAGCGCTAGCATTCCCCTTGCTCTGCGGATTGACAAGAGCCTTAGGGGTCACCCCGTGGTGAAAAAGGCTATAGGTGGTCCGTACGCTTGCAGATCGAAACTTGACACATGTTTCAACCCTCAACAACGTGGATGATATTGTTTTTGGTGGCTCGTCTCACTCTTTGGTTGCAAGGTTTGCAGAGGACATGAGCAGAGAATTCGAGATGAGTATGATGGGAGAATTGTAGTTTTCCTCGGACTACAAATCTAGCAAACTAAGGAGTGAACCTTTGTGCATCAAGCCAAGTACATGAAGAATATCATCAAGAAGTTCAAGATGGACGACTCCAAGCCCCTCTCGACACCGATGAGCACGACTACGCCTTTGGATGCAGACGAGGATGGAGAGCCCGTGGACCAGAAGGAGTACCAGAGCATGATCGGCTCCCTTTTGTACTTGAGGGCAACGAGGCCAGACATACAGTTTAGCGTGTCTCTGTGCGCCCGTTTTCAGGCGTCGTTGAGGACATCACATCGGCAGGCCGTCAAGCGGATTTTCAGGTACCTTCGATACAGTCCTAAGCTTGGTCTTTGGTACTCGACATCTTCTTCTCTGGCGCTTCATGGTTTTTCGAATGCCGATTTTGCTGGGTGTCAAGTGGATAGGAAGTCCACTGTGGGTACTTGTCAGTTTTTGGGTTCCTTGTAGGTTTCTTGGTCATCTGGCAAATAGTCAAGTGTAGCTCAGTCTACCACAGAGGCCGAGTATGTAGCTGCTGCTAGTTGCTGTTCCCAGTTGCTTTGGATCACCTATACTTTGAGTGACTTTGGTGAGGAGTGCACCCACATTTCTTTGATGTGTGATAGCACTAGTGCCATTAGCGTTGCCAAAAATCCAGTGATAGATGCAGAGTTCCCGATCTTTCGGTGAGTGGAGATAAATCCAATTTCGGCGGGAGGCGACCCTCACGATCCGACTATGACGAGCAAGCTCGAAGCGCCAATGCAATCGCTGAACCAACTCCCTGTGGTTACCGACCTTGTTGATGCAAGATCAGCCTGATCACGAAGATCAATTACTGTACGCAATCGAAGAATGAACAAGAATTATGAAGTGAGTAATCTTAATATCACTCGAGGTGGAGTTCTGAATCACAGACGACAGCACGTATTTGTGCATGGTCTGGTGTAGCTAAAGCTAGATGCAAAACAAAACTCAAGTTTCTAAGGTAGAGGCTACTGAGTATATGAGGAGGGGCGTCCTAGGGTTGGGGGTGACCTAGGGTGGGGCGCCCACAACCTGGGCCTAAGGCCCAACAAACTGGCGACGCAGCACCTTGGTAGATTCTGGACGTCAACTTGTTTCGACAATTCCCGTTGACTCAGGACGAATTTGGGCATGTGACTGGTGCCATTGGAAGCTTTATGAAATTTTGGTTCCAACCATATAAACAATGTTCAAAACCGACTCCGTATGCGACCTGGGGGTCGTTTTTGGTGCGTACTACTCTTGGACTCCGAACTGGGCTTGAACTTGCATTGCTTTGGGCCTCCACCTTGGGGACTCGAACCAGATTAGCCTCACGCCTCCTCTTCAACTTGGACACCCTTGCTGGACTTCTTCTACTCCATTCCATGCACCAATCATGGTCGTATGCATGGGTGTCATGTCCTCATCTTCCAGTGCAACACTCCAGAACCAAACATATAGAGGTGAGATACCACTTTCTGAGAGATAATGTAGAGAAGGGGCACATAGATCTGATTCATGTGCCAACCCAGAAGCAGCTTGCAGATATCCTGACAAAACCTTTGGACCAAGCTACATTTTCTCGTTTACGGGGTGAGCTTGGTGTGGTTTATCCGTTTTGAGCTTGGGTTGGGGATCTCATGTACATATGCATCTTGCATTTTTCATTCATGTAACATATCATCTTTGTATCATAGACTGCATTTGTATCATATGCTTTAGAGGTTGTGATTCTCTCATATACATTGACCACTGTGATATGTTGGATGTGAGCTTATGATCATGCTTTTGAGCTCTTGTAATGTATAGCTATGCTCTTCGTAGTTGTGGATATATATGCATGTGAAATGGCTAGCTTTTGTGAAAATGTTTAGTTGATCCTCTCTTGTGAGTAGAATCCCTTACATGCTCATTTTGTGCTGAAATGACTATGTCTTGCTTAATTTATGCTTGAGAACCATGCTCTTTGCATTTGAGGTGAAAGACCTTGTTGTCATCATGAATGTTTAGCCTACATTTTACCTTGTGGAGGAGCATAAGCTTCTGTTTGCCGCAAAAGCACTTCATGTACCGTGCTTAATCTTGCATATAAAATTGGTATCTTGAAATGTCAATGTTTGAAAAATATGATTCCATGTCATATGTGCTTTAAATTCCTTATCTTGGGTGCTAAATCGTTGCATGATGTCTACCAATGAGAAGTCTCATATTTAGAAGTAGACACAAGGCTCGGTGGCTTTGACATGACATGAGATAGCTTGTAGGTGTTTATGATGATCTTGTGACGATAACTTGTGACCTTGCATGAAGTTTGTGAGTTATACGTTGTTTGTACTCATTTTGGTCATGTTGAGGTCCTATGCTCATGAGAGGGAAGTTTAGTTGGAAACTTCTTAAAATTGCTCATGACTATGTCACATGTTTGTATGTTCCTTCTATCTTGTTGGTGATGCTTGTACGGAATATGTGGCTATCTTGCTTGTTCTTTGTCTCATTTCTAGCATGTTGTAATGCTCTTTGTCTATTTGAGAAGCACATGCTTGCATTTGTAGACTTGATTCATGCATTACCAACAAGGGGGAGAAATGCACCCAATTCAAGAAAAAGGGGGACAAAAATGGGAGAAATGCATGTTGGGGGAGTTTCCTACATTTTGCACGCATTTGTTCAGGGGGAGCTTGCATTCATGCGTGGGGAGCTTTTTGTCGCCTGAGTTGTGCTTTATTCTTTTCCCGATGGTGTCGATCCCTTTTGCCTCACCTTGAGGAGTCAGCATTTTGAGCATTTTGTCTCGGTTGTGTTGAGCCGGTGTCCTTGCCTTAGGGGGGCCGAGACTTGGTCTCTCAAGTGATCTAGTTTTGGCTTTTGTTTGGCTTTTGATCACTTGTTTGAGATTTTTGTTCGTTTCTTTTCTTTTTCTTTCTTTTCTGAATTGGTTACTATGTGTGTTGTCAATGCACTCATCAAGCGAGAGATTGAGGACCGGAATGTCTGATGACTGGTGGATGGTCACTCCCTGGTGTGATGAGTGATTGACAATGTGGTGTGGACTGACTCTTGGCCGAGTATTTCAACTACAGGTTGCTGCTTTATTTGCGTTGGTGCAGGTGAAGAGCAGGCGCGAAAGGTCTTAGCCTTGCGGGGCCTCCGAGGAGTGGAGAGACAAGTAGGCTTGGCTCGATGGACCCAGTGGCTGAACGAGATCAAGTGCGAGCCGCATGGTGCCAAGAAAAGCTAGACGAAGTCGTGAACTTGAGCCGGTGTAGGGTAGCGGCTCATGACCGGAGTCTGCACGCGGGGTTTGCGGTAGTTCACCACAAAACTGTCAGGTTACTTTGTTGAGTCACAAAACCAAGACCGGAGGCTCGGCGGGCGGATACGGGATCCGGGCGCGCCAAGAAGCTTCGATGCAGGGGGACACGCGACCGGATCACGGGGCTTACGTCGGGAGTATGCGGACTGCGGCGAAGGCATGGCCGCTTGATGAGAAATACAAAGTCTTGACCAAAGGGCCCATGAGGGTTGTGTATCTCCATTTAAGTTCTAGGGGTAGCGTGGTCATTTGCCCAAACCGGAGAGACTTCATATGTATAGCTCTAGGGTTAGAGGGCAACTCATCCATCCGGACTGCTTCCTATTTTCCATGCTCTTTGGGATAGATTTTCTTCATGATTTTGTAGAGAATTTGACCTCTCGTTGTATGGAAGCATTCATGGTTGTGTCGATTTCCTTCTGTTAGCTCGAGTGATTTTCGTGTCTTTTTCGAGCTATTTTGTGGGATTTTCGTGTGTGGCTTGATTCGTCGATTCTGAGACGTTTGTGTTCAGATTTCATTATGGGGATCATGGATAGATGTCTTGTGCATCTTTGGGCTTGATCTTGACCCCTCAAACTCCGAATTTGGCATTCGATTCGCGAATTTCGGTTGGAACCTTAGGTGGTGGCTTGACCTCGGTTGTGATTTGATTCCCAGCATTTTAGTTGGTTTGAGGCTTCAAGTTTTTAGGCATAGCATCCCCTAGGGATGCTTCTCCTTTCCCCAAAATCTTGTCTCAATCCATGCAGCGGTTTGGGAGATCCGTGGATTGGAAAATTGAGTTGACTTCGCGGGTGAGTTTTCTGGGCTACTCCGGGTGACCCTAAATTGAGGCCGAGTGACCCTCTGCTTGAGTCCTTGGTGTTCATAGATTCGATCCTTGATTCCGAGAGATTGAGTGGGTTTGGAGCCACGAGAGTTTAGTGATAGCTTCTCCTTGATGCAAATCCACTTACCCCTAAAGTTTGGCTTCAATCCATTGTGTGAATCAGGAGATCGGTGATTTTGAAGAAAAGCTCTCTCTCTCTCTAGGGTTCTTACACTAAATCATTTTTCTGGTGGTGAAGGTTTGATCTTTTGGAGGAGGTCTTTTGGGAAAAGCTTCTTTGTGTTGTTGTGGAGCCATGGCTAAAATTTCATGATTTTTGGATGTCGTTTGATCGTAGGGCTGGACGCCGAGCCAGCTTGGCTTGGTTTAGCTCGACTTGGTCTGGCTCGTTAAAGTAACGAGACAGCTTGGCTTGACTTGTTTACAAAAATGAGTAAAAAGGCTGGCTCGACTCGGCTCATTAGTAGCTCGAGCCAGCTCGTTAGGCTTGCGAGCTATATGTAAGTTTGAAATTAACATATGAGCATATGTAAACTTTTAAAAATAATAATTATAAAGTTGTAAATGTTAAAATTAGTTACACATGGAGCACTTTGGAAGGCTTGGCATAGCTTCAATGGCCCAGCTCAACTTTGATAGCTCAGTTTTCTATGTTGAAATTAAAATTTTCTAACTCGTTTGGCTTGCGAGTAGCTTGCGAGCTGGCTTGAGCCAGCTTGTTAACAAAACAAGCAAAAATAGTTGCCTGGCTTGTTAAAAAATTGATCGAGCCGAGCCGAATCGAGCCGAGCTACGAACGAGTCGAGCTAGCTTACGAGTTTCTGGCTCACGGTCCAGCCCTATTTGATCGAGTTTTGGATTTTTCCTACTTCCCTCGAGGCTGTTTTCTGGGTATGTAGGGTGACCCGCCCCCAATGTCAGGGTGACCTGTTTTGGTTTTGTTGGTTGGCGGGTGACCCGCCCCCAATGTCAGGGTGACCCGTTTTGGTTCTGTTGGTTGGCGGGTGACCCGCCCCATATGTCAGGGTGACCCGTTTTGGTTCAATGCTGTCCAGTTTGCTTTGGTTCTTTGATTTGTGCTTCCACTAGGTGAACCAAGGATCGTTACTAAGGTGAGTAATTCTTCTATAACTACTTAACCTTGATGATTGACTTGAGCATGTGTAGGCTCCGTGGGTTTGATTTTGGGACTTAGGCCGAGTTCTTTGAGAAGAATTTTTATCGGCTCCCATTCACTCCCCCCCTATGGTCGCCATCTCGGTCCTTCAATAAGAACTACTGGAAGCTTCACTAATATTAAGAAAAGATGGGATCTATCCTTTACATGGGGCAGGGGCTCACCTTTTATAGTGCCTGGAGGTCGCTTTTACATTCCTAGAATACCCTAGCATCTAGAGCATCTCCAAAGAATATGTTGTACAGAAATGTCTAAGTTGGTCATGCTTATTGCGTGATCACCTTTCTATATCACAGAACTACCCTTCAGTGCTCACACTTCTCACGTGTCCTTTAATCTTCTTCATCACGTTATTGACCGGTTCAAACTATGAATACATGATGTCATTCAGGCTATCTTCAGTGTTCTCTTTTGGAGCCTCGCCGTGAATGACGTCACTTGGTATGGCATCCAGATCCTCCCAACATCGATGACTCCAGCTAACAACTTGGCCTCCTTATCCTCATCAGCTTCTCCCTTGACGAAACAATCTCCCCTATCATCCTTGCAACCTGCACATGGGAAGAAAACATAGCACTTCAGAGACAAAACTCCTTCACCGCTTAGAAAAATTCTCAGAGTTTTGATGACGTCAATTTCTATCAAGCCTCCAAACATGGCGAAAGAGACATTACTTCTTCTTCCAAGGGTAATGGAAGATTAAGAAATGTGCAAAAATATCTTTCGTTGATCCTCAGACACAGATACCCTGTTAGTTTTAGTTAGCATGAGCAAAATCCTAGAGTTCCTGTTAACTAATAAAAAAAGGCTTTGTGAACGTTCATGCACTCAGCCATTTACGTTCCTAAGCTCTGTTTGGGCTCAAAACATGAACCCTTTCCCATTTTTGACCCACGCATATGATTTCAGCATATGATTTCAGAAAATCTAGAGAGTTTATGAAAAATCCAAGTTTCCTCTGACTCTTGGAGATGCTCTGAATTAATAAGGTAAGGTCTAAACTTGAGGTTCAAATTATTTTTAAATGCATGTTTGGAATTGCTCCGCTCCAACTTTTTCAGCTCCGCTCCCAAACCATCTTGCTAAACACTTCCAACTCCAACCATCCCAACTCCAGAAAAAAAGGTGGATCTAGATGGCACAAAGAAAGCTAGATTGACTGCCGAGAGAGATCATTGAGGAGGAATGAAATGAGATCATACCTTTCTCACAAGTTACTCAGGATTCACAAAGTACCTTCTCACAAGTAACTCTGGGTTCACAAAGTAATCCCTTCGTTCTTAAATATAGGACGCTTAGGACAAGCAAATTAGTTCATTTTTGAACTAACTAGCTTGTCCTAAATGACATATATTTAAGGATGGAGGTAGTATTAAGTGTTTGTCCTTTGCATGCTTAATTTATTCTTTCACTTGCTACTCTTTGCATGCTCAGTCAAGTTCCATTTAATTACTCCTTGCATGCTTAGTGAAGTGGTTTGTATTAGCTTTGCTTGATCGTTTGTGCAAGCTTTTGGGTGCCTCGCTTTGTGTTTGCTTCCGCTATCTTTGAGGGTATCTCGTTGCTCCTAGGGTGAGCTTGTCACGAGTTGATTAGTGACATCTTGATGATTAGACGTGAGATATGTTTGAGGTAAAAAATTGAGATATATGCCTTGTTCTTTGAAGAAGAATTTTCTAAAGGCTCTCATTCACTCTCCTTCTATGGCAGCCTATTCGATCCTTCAGGTAGAAATGTCTAGCTAGAATACGCTATATATAGACTAGTGGCTGGTTGGAGAAGGCATCACTTGGAACCCTAATTACTTGAATAGGCCAACTAAGAGCTTAATGTTGGCAGAGTTTAGAGGAGGAGGTGCTTTGCCTCTCCACTTTTTAATCCTCCACATCATTAGTGGGTGGATGAAGGGAGAAGGTTAGCCTCACCATGTAAAGAATCTTTCCTCATGTCTTAGGGTGCATTTGGATGTAGATATTGAGAGGCTTGGTATCGAATTTGGTTCAATACCAATGCATCCATGATATTGAAATGAACCACAAATTGAAATACTATTGTTTGTATGGCTATTGTATTCTCTTTTGGAATTGTAAGTAGTAATCAAATCCAATTTCTGTTTGGATGTACAGAAGCATGGAATTTGTATTTTACCACTTCTTCCATGACGCCAGAGGGGGTAGGCGAGGTGCTCGCCAGTGGATGGGGCACGAGGCTTGGCAGAGAGGAGCAGTCGCGCGGCTCACCAACCATGAGGAAGACAAGTCACGGCGCCGCCGCACTGGCCGCAAGGAAGATGAGGATCGTCGGCCATGATGAAGACGAGGAGGGCCACCCATACCTCACCGATGAAGGCCACACTGGAGAAGGTAGCGCCATACACCTCCTGGCCAGAGCTCACCACGCTGCCCGCCTCCTGGATAGAGCTCACGCACACTGCCCGCCTCCAGGCCTGAGCTCACCCATGCTGCCTGCCTCCAAGCCGGAGCTCACCCGTGTCGCCCACCTCCACAGGGCATAGGAAGAGGAAGGGTGCCGCTCGCAAGGAAGGAGATGGAGTGTAGCGCGGCCCACCGGCGGAGGGAGTGGGATGTCGGTGTGCTGTGGAGGGAGAAGGGCAGCACGCCGACAGAGGGAGAGGGACGGTGGCGCGTCACCGGAGGGAGGTTGACAACAGTGCACCGGTGGAGGTAGAGGGACGACAGCATGCCGGCGGAGGGAGAAGGGCAGCGCCGACGGAGGAGAAGGCGAGCGGTTCAGGGATGAGATCAAGAAGGCGATGAGCGGACGAATGCAACACAATATTGAGGGTCGCGGCTCCTTATTGAGCATGAGGGGGCGCAGATGTGGGAATGCCGATTCGGCACTGAGAACGAATTCCAATTCCAAAGTCGGACGCCAGCCAAAAAGCGGCATTTGTTGCCAATTCCGTTCCGAAGCTCAATGCGAACATCCAGACGCAGCCTTGGTGATTTTGTGGAGCTAATCTTGTGCCTAATCCTCTTATCCTGCCGGTTTTTCTTTTATGGATTTTTGGGGATTTTTCCTTTGATTTTTGGTTTGTCGAATTTGAGGGTGTTTCCTGTAGAATTTTCTTGAGGGGATCACACCTAGGTTTTTTGGGACCTTTTCTCCTGTAATCTATAATCCTCGAACAAATCGAATCATCTTGGATTTGAAGCTATTTTTTTAACCTGAGTTCATAGTGTTCTTCATTTTGATTCTCGATCTTGCACCATATGGTGAGTTCGGGAACTTGATCTTCTCAGATCCATTTGCCCTTGCGGTACATTTACTACTCTCCAAACCTCACTCCAATCCATTTCGTAAGTCAAGAGATCAATTCATTTGAGTGTGCTGACTCTTGCAGTGCAGGCAGCATGGGAGCATCGCAACTATCGGCGTTGCACCCTGTGTAGCCTTGTCTTCTCCACATCCACCAGTTCATACAGTGGCTAAGAGGAGAGCGCACCACAACAATCAATGAGGCAAGTTTGTAGCCTTTCAATTCCGTGTGATAGAAATCTTTCTTGGAGTTTCTGTCTTGTGTTCTTGGATGCAACAATTGATATAGTGCTGCACTACCCATAGTACAGAATCAGTCGGTGGTGTGCACTGGATCAATCAGTGCCACCTATCTAGTGCTATTACAGCTCGGTTCCTTTGCGTGTTTCTTTGTGTTTTGCTTCTCTTGTGTTTGTATGTGAGCTTGGAGTTGCGATTGGGACATAGACCAAGTTCATTCTCTTGGTAAAGAATTTTTATTGGCTCTCATTCACTCCCCTCGTCTCTGGTCGACTATTTGGTCCTCACCATGTTCTCAAAATAGATCCAAAGGGAGAGAGATCATATAAAAAGGAGTTCAAACTAAATTTCACACACTTGCACATCTTGATCAAGTTCCATGACTTGTTTGTTCTTGGATACAATTTTTGAAATAGCAATAAATGTGAAGCAAGTATGCTCCACATAAGCCTTTAGATGATAGGAGAAAAGATGGCAACACCTTTGCTTTAGTGAAGATACAAAAGCACAAAAAAGAGATTTGAGAGAATAAATTGAGGAGAAAGTCTATTCTTTATTTTCAAATATTCAAAACCCAAGTTTCTAAGAGAAAATGAGAACCTAATGTGTATATTGTTCGATCTTTCAATCACCCAAGATATATGTGGTAGACACTCAAAAGTTTATAGGAGCGTCGAAAAGTTTGGAATAACTTGCATAAACCGCTAACACGACTACACGAGCAGGATGTGGAATCACGAGGATTGACCCTCGCCCCCACGTCGTACCTTGCGGGGCAACACGGGCGGAACCCGGTTGCCACCGCCTCCCACCTCCTCGTCTGCCTCGCTGTCGTCGGGGCCTCTTACCGGAAGCCCATGCGACGATAAGGACAGTGGCGGCGTGACTTTCTCGTCCCTCTCGTCTTGTCCTTCAACCACGCTTCTAACCCTAACCCTAGGCCATGGTGCGCGCCACCGTCGCCGGCGCCACCAGCCGTCCGCCGGATCTGCCGGCCCTTGGTTCAAATCTATGCATCCCCGGTCCAGGGGCCGGTCTGCTGCCACTGGTCGCTGCTCATCGCTTCTCCAACAATGACCACAAGATCCAGTTGGGTTGACCCACCTCCTGAACCTCTGTCCCGCCCCCGAAAGCCGCTGGATCCGGTGGGGGTGGTCCACCCTCCTCACCTTGGTCCCGCCCCTGGCGTAGCGGCCCCTTCGCCCCAACATGTGTGGTCGGGCCTTGATATGGGGTGGCTCTGAGCTGCAGCCCCTACGACAGGGCTCTGGTTGCTCCAGATCTGGTGGGACCTAGGTCATCTGGTCTCCCAGCGGTACGAAGCCTCAAGCGGACGTGTGGTGGCATTCTCCATGGCATAGGATCCATGATCCAATTATCCGTGGCAAGGCCTAGCCCGATGACGTGACATCTTACGCGGTGAGGCTCCCTATGGTGGGGAGCTACACCTGGTGTGGTTGGTCGTGGGAACTTGGTCAACCCAGTCGTCCCTTCCCCACTGTCCTTTTTGGTAACTCGTCGTCTCCATTGTGCATGTTGGTGTAGGTGCACTAATGGCTGCCACAACTGGCTTTGGTGGCGCTCAGGCACCGTGGAGGGAGGTGGGCCGACCTAGATCTTAGGTTTGGCCCACCTCTCCTGCAGGTGACCCTGGTTTCCTTGTCGGCCCGCTGCTATTCATTATGTCCTGCCCCGACGTGAGCGGGCGTCAGCAGGGGCTTCTCTGACGTGCACCCTCTATGGCAGGCCCTCATCGACGTCATCGTTGACTGCTTCACCATCTTGTCATCGTGCTCCCCTTGCAGCACACATCTGGTTGTCTCCCTCGCTTCCCCCTTTGCCTACCTTTCAGCTACTAAGCTGGTTTTGAATCTTGGTTGTCGCTCGGGAGACCTTGCCCTCTCTAGTTGTCTTCTTCACTGGCAGACTGGCAGCACAGGTCTGTGTCCTTGCCCTGGTCCTCGAGCTGTCGATCATCTTCAGAGAGCCTGCATAGCTGGCGGCGCTGGTCTGGCAATCTTCCGTCATGTGGAGCGGGGTGGAGGGAGAGCTTTAGCTCCTTCCTCCCTCCTGGTCATCGCAGTCGCTCCCAATCGCCCTTTTGGCCCGCAGAAGCTTACCTTCATCATCATCATTGGTTGCTTGTTGTTTTTCCGTCGATCAGCTTGCACTAGGCCTTGGCAGTAGATTTCGTGAAGTTGGTTCTAAAGGCCTGCAAAGGCATGGTCCCACTTTCACTTGGCTGACAACAGTTGTGTTTTTTTAACGTAGCTCATCTCGCTGGAGGCATTGTTTTGTTCTCCATCCATTTGGTCTTGCCAGGTGAAAGCTTGGTTTGCTCCTTTGTGGGGCAGATGGATGATGACAGTGTTGGCGTCATTCCCCTCCTTGGAAGCATCATCTTGTGTGACATTCTCGGTACTCCTCCATTGGCGCCTAATTGTGAGTCTATCGGTGATGTGCTTGCGCACTTGATGTACTCTTTCTTGCAGGTTTTAGGCATCATAGATCTTGTCATTGGTACTTGTTGGTAGTGTCGGTTCTCTTGTTGGTGTTCCCTTCGTCTGTGTTGGTCATTGTTGTATATCGTTATAGTTGGCATTTGTAGTTGGTGTTGGTCCTTGTAACTTCACACCTTGGGGGCTCTCCAAAGGTTGCTTTACTGTAATTCTCTCCTTCTTAATAAAAAACATGTTATGCACGTCTTGAAAAAAGAATAACTTGTATGCAGGTATTCTTCTACAGAGATAGATCCACCTTAATCATACTCAAGGACGAGCAAAGGGCTAAGTGTGGGAGAGCTTGTTGACAACCCTTATCTCAAATATATGATGCCCACATTTATCATAATTCATTAATATTGAGAAAATCTTCACCAACATAGGCTTATGGATTTATCACTAAATATTTCCAAAGCTTTGGTGAAAGTTTGCAGGGACCTATAGGTGAATAAAGAGAAGAAATAGGCTAAGGAGAAGAAACAACAACATCCAAGCAAGCCATACAACTCCAAAGGAAGAAGGTCCACAACCAAGGGCGAAACCGGGCCAAACCAATGCATACATCAAATATAAAGTCCAAGGCCCAAGGAAGCAGCCAAATATCCAAAGGTGGTGAAAAAATGGGCCAGCCTAGGGTTGGTCGACCCACTAATTCGGCCGACCTAGGGAGAGTTCTAGACGTGCCAAGTTTGCGTGGGAAGATCCCCCACGTGATCAAAAAGGTGCTAGATGAAGATCCCATAGAATATTCCTTCAGAATTACACCCTAGACAATCAGAGGAAAGGATTAGAGGGCCCACATATCAGAGAAAATCCACACAATCCTACGAAAATTGATGGACCGGAAAGGCGAACCAGAGAGGGGGGAGTGAATGGGACCGATAAAAACTCTATTCAAGAACTCAGCCTATGAACCCAAGATCACTCTGAGGCCTCTGTGCACTTCACTTGCGAAATCCACGTAGCCACTGAAGTGCTACTGGACCTATGAGCAAGACCCACCAAGCAACTCTCAAAAACACACAGCGGAAAACAACTCGAGGATAGTTGCTGGAGCCAAAATCGGTCACATCGGTTCCACAAACCGGTCAAACCGGATCTCTGGGACTTAGCCTCTCACAGCCAGGGGAAAACCAGTCAGGCCGGTTTGGTGATTCGGTCAAGCCGGTTTTGTCCAGGAAATCTCTGAAAGATCAACGAGGCCAAAACTGAGGGAAACAAACTCAAAACCCTACCAAACTTGAACAGGGAAAGCCACCACCAGAGAAAGACTTGCCTATCCAAAACTCTCCTCGGAGGCCCACATGTGGCCAAACCGGTCAGACCGGTTTGTGAAATCGGTTAGGCTGGTTTTGCCTGGGCAGTCGGGAAGAACTCAGCCTACGGGAAAAACTCGACCGTCACTCCAATCGATCTCCTGATTCGCTCCACGGATTCAAGTGAGACTTTGGGGATAGTAGAGGTACCTCATGGGCTACCTTTAGCCAAAAGCTCAAGCCCCAAAACTCACCAAATCAAGAGGAATCGAAAGTCAACCTCCAAAACCACCTCTCTAAGAACTCCACCGAAAAACACCAAATCGAAGGCCTTTCCACGGATTTGGAGGGGCAAGATCACCAAGAAAAGAGGTACCACGTCCTTATGTGTGATTCCCACACCAAAACCCGCAAAGAAACTCCTCCGAGACCTTTCTAAGGAAATCACAAGAAAAGTCTCCGAAAATAGCCAAATGGGAAAAACGAAAGAGGCACAAAGAATGCTTGAGGAATCACGCCGAACCTTCCATACATACCATGAAAGATTCATACAAGGTCTAGCTTGCCTCCTCAACATCCATCCCTCTCTAAAGATCTCACCATGAAGCTCTCATGCTAGTCCGATAGAAAACCTAAAGGAAAATAGGAAAAATTAGGAAGCAAATGAGCTAGGGTTCCAAGAGATGGCTGCCATCCTCTCTCCACTTAGTTTATATGGAGGCAACCGAAAGACGAAACTACCCCTAATACATAATAGAAGACACTCACTCACCAAGGGCACTTTGGGAATTTGTCGTTGTCGCACCATTGGATAGATGTGCATCCACCGCAAGACTGCATAGCACCAACGCAACTCTTGCGATCAAGCCGCGTGTCCTCCGCTTCGAAGCTTCCCAGCACCCTACGACCCCATACCGGTCAGACCGGTTTCGACTTGTCAGCCACGCTGAGTCTTCGGTCTCGGCTTTGTGGCTCAGCCAAGTAACCCAGTGGGTTTGTGGTGAACCACTGGAAACCCCGCGGTTGGTGTGGCCTCCCGCCAATCTCCACTCATGACTTGGCCCCCACGTCGTCCCGGCTCAACCAAGAAACCGTCCACGACTTTGTCTTGCTGTTCTTGCCACCATGCGTCTCACACATGATCCCGCTGGCCATCAGGTCCTTCGAACCAAGCCTACTTGTCTGCTCCACAGCTTGAGGCCCACCGGCATAGACCTTTGCGCTTGTTCTTCACCTGCACCAACACCAATCAAGCCGCAACCTGCACCTGCAATACTTAGCCAAGAGTCAGTCCACACAACGTTGCCAATCACTCATCACACCAGGAAGCGACCATCCACCGGTCCTCGAACCACACAGGTCCTAAAAAATCACCAAGGAACTTCACAAGAGCCCACTAATCAGTGTCCCATCCAAAAGGTGGTGCAAAAGACAACAAACTTGGTTCGACTAAACCAGTCATGCTAGATTTTGCCGGGTAGATCTCCCGCCATCTCCCCAAGGTGGCGAAGGATGCTTTCCATCTATACCAACCCAGAACCTCCTTAGAAACCCTATATAAGGAGGAAGAAAGCCTCTCATTCAAAACACAAGAAGGCCAAGAGAAGAGAAGAGCTCTGCCACTTCATAGCATAGTCCCACCTCCATAATTCTTATATAATAGGGAGAGAGTGAGGTGTAGCTTGGGGGAAGTGTTAGTATGTTGGTGCTCTTCCCCAGTCATGTACCTCTACGAATGCTATGTTCTCGCTAAGTAAGTATTCATGATTTCCTTATAGTAGTGAGTCTAGTCTTGGTAAATTGCTTATGAGTTCATCTCTTGTCCTTGTGGCGGGGATTCTAGCCTGGGGACTCTAGCCCTTGGGCGGAGTCTGGCCGAGATCAAAGTCGTGATCACTAGTGTGAATGTTGTGTCTAGGCTAGAGGTTGCCTTTGTTTGCTACCTTCCCCATGGTCTGAGAGGTAGATGTGTAGGTGGTGACAACACTACAAGAAAATCGTGGACTAGTGACGCAACCACATTTTAGCGTCATTGATTTATGACGTTTCTGGCTGATCTCGTCATAATATTTCACTTCTGAGAAAATTTAGTGACAAAAAACATTCATCATAATGGTTGGTACTGTAGCAGAGCATTCCCTGTTCCATGCTAGTTTTGTGATGCCATAAGCCCCACAACAGCGTCATAAACCAACTTTGGTCCCACATGTAAGTTGAAGCAGCAGTATAAACCAACCTTGGTCCCACATGTAAGTTCAAACAGCTGGAGCCCAACCGCTAGCGCCCCATCCAAATCTTGCAAAAAATAATTCACCATCATGAGGGATCGAACTGAAGACCTACAGGAACAACACAACATTGTTTACCATTACACCACCTCATGATTCTTTGATTTTTTTGGGAAACTTTATAAATATATCCGATATTTTCCCACGGTCTCGCGCCATCTCATGGAGCTACCCACGCAAAGTCACCTGGCCGCGACCATCACGTGGCCGGCCGCCCCCACCACACCAGCTGCGGCCTATGCCACGTGGTCAGGCGCCCGCGCCAGGTCACCGGACACGTCCGCCCCAACCACATCATGGAGCAGTTCTGGTAAGTTGGCGGGAGAAAAGCCTGCGCTGTAGCCAAAAATAGTTTTCGTGCATCCCTCTGCCCCGAAAGGGGAAAACGGAGAACGGAGAGGCGAGTAGGCTACCAAAACGGATCATTCCGGCAGTGATTTGCGACTTCCAACGGTAGCTCACTCATAGAGGCGCAACCTTGGTGATACTTCCTGCAGCGGTGTGTCAATCTGGTAAGTAATTTTGTGTTAAATCTGGAAAATTTCATTTCATAGAATGTTCTATTTTTGATTTGTTCTGTGGTCAGTAATTTTGAGTTGGATTCGCCAAAAACTTTCCAGATGGATAGACGATGGATAACCGGTTGTGCTGGTTTTACCATCGATCTTGAGAAAGGGGTCCAGAATTTCTTGGCATTTCTTCAGACAAGATACACTTAGGACGATGAAGAAATACTATGTCTGTGTCGTCGAGGCCTCAATAACTCTACAGGGACTATAGAGCGAATTGGAGTTCACTTACTTGTGAGTGGGATGGCAACCACTTACACTAGGTGGATCCATCATGGAGAAGCTTTGGAGGATATGGTTGACGAAGATGCAAATGTTCAGGATAATGCAATTCTGCAGGATGATGGGGTTGAGGAAATTGCAATTCTGCCAGATGCAGAGGGGGATGTGGATAATGCAGCTCCACGGGACGGTGGTGATCAGGAAATGGTATAGGAAAATCAATACATATCGGGTATGGAGGAGGATGAAGGCCCTCGATGCAATTTCTGAATTGATTGCTAACTTGGGCAAGGGTGAGGTGCTCGGTGAGAAAATGTATGAATTTGTAAAGGAATATCTAAACTATAAGGTGTCACCGACATCTACATATGCACAATTAACATTTGTTGTGAAGTTACTTCATCTAAAGTCTTTCAATCGGATGAGCAACATCGCATTCAATGCGACGATGAAGTTGTTACAAAAAGGATTCCCAGAAGCGTATCTTCCAAACTCGGAAATGAAGTACATACGTTCCATGGGACTCGGCTATGAAAAAAATCCATGTTTGCAAAAATAATTGTGTATTATTTCACAAGGAGAAATATGTCAAACTTGATGTGTGCCTAGTATGTTGTGAAGCGGATTTAAGATGGAAGGATGTAGACACCAACAAGCACGTTCCTCAAAAGGTATTGAGGCGTTTTTTGCTGATTTCCAGGCTGAAGAGGATGTTTCTTTCATCAAAAATAGCAAAGGATGCACGATGGCACAATGCGAAGCGAAAACCGTTGAAGAATGAGTTTAGCCATCTAGCTGATAGTGAGGCATAGAGACACTTCGATAAAACTTGACTAAAATTTGCAAAAGATGCTAGGAACCTTAGACTTGGTCTTCCAACCGATGGTTTCAATCCATTTGGCAACATGACCAACTCATATAGTGTGTGGCCCGTATTTGTTGTGCCGTATAACATGCCACCATGGGTATGCATGGAAGAATCAAACTTCATGATGGCCTTATTGATCCCTGGGCTGAGTTCTCCATCAAAGGATTTTGATATCTTCATGGAACCTCTCGTCGAAGAGCTGAAGAAACTTTGGAAGGGTGTCTGGGCAATGTATGCTGTTAGGGGTAGAAATTTTAAATTGCGTGCTGGGGTTCTTTGGTGAATACATGATTATCCAGCATTGAGCATGTTGTGTGGGCGAGTCACGAAAGGCTATTTTGCTTGTGTGCATTGTGACAAGGATCCTTGCTCAAGGAGATTGAAGAACAAGATATGTGACACTGGGCATCATCATTTCCTTCCAACTGACCATCCATGGAGAAGAAAGAGAGCAGATTTTGATGGTACTGTTGAAAACCGAGAAAAGCAAGGATTTTTTGCCCATTATGAGCTGAAGCAACAACTAGAGAAGGTTAAAGATGTTAGACTAGGAAAGCATCCTCTAGCTCAAGGTATGAAAAGGAAGAGAGAATCCGAACAGTGCTGGAGCCGAAGTGTTGGTTTGTGGGACTTGCCGTATTGGTCATCTCTGAAGCTCGCACATAACCTTGATGTGATGCACATTGAGAAAAACATATGCGAAAACCTTATTGGAGCATTGCATAAAATTGCTGGAAGACAAAGGACACCATCAATGCTAGGGTTGATTTGGAAGACATGGGCGTTAGATCAAATCTACACATGGTGGCAACTGAGGATGGTGAGTCATGCAAAATGCCAGAAGCTCCGTATGTACTTTCAAAAAAGAAACAGAAGTTGTTTCGTGATTTTATAAGTTCGGTGAAGTTCCTAGATGGATATGCTTCGAACTTATCAAGTTGTATTGCTGCAGATGGATGCAAACTACAAAGACTCAAAACTCATGATTGTCATATCCTACTCCAAAGGGTTTTGCCAGATTGTCTTCGCGGTTTAGTGGATAAAGAGATATACACAGCTATTGCGGAATTAGGAATCTTCTTTGGCAACTATGTTGCAAAACTCTAAAGTTGGATGTCTTGCAAAAACTGAAAACAGATATCCCAATAATTATGTGCAAGCTTGAGAAAATTTTCCCTCGTGCCTTCTTTGACGTTATGGTCCACTTGGCTGTCCATTTGCCTGAGGAAGCAATCCTGAGAGGTCTAGTACAATATGGGTGGATGTGTCCCGTCGAAAGAATGATATGCACATTGAAGCATTTAGTGAGAAACCAAGCTAGGCCAGAAGGACCCATTGCAGAAGCATATGTTTCTAATGAGGCCTTGACATTTTGCTTGAGGTACTTCGCGACTGATGATGTGGCCACACGATTCAATCAGGTTGGAAGGAACAGAGAGAATGTTGATTTGTTAGTAGATGGAACATCCTGTTTCGATCACAATGTTCAAATACTTGGAGCAGGGACCACTTATTGGCTTCGGTCAAAGTACGACAATGTGGTTTGGTATGTGCTAAACAATTGCGAAGAGGTGAAGCCATATATCAACTAAGTAACTATTAAAATGATAGAACTACAATTATTTTGTGCTAACTTTGAGATGGTACTACTTTGCAGAGTGTTCAAGAATGAATTAAAAGCGGAAGGTGTGTTAGACGAGGCTATTGATCGTCGAATTGTTACAGAATTTCGCCACTAGTTTAGATCGCATGTTAGTTTTCATTTTTTTTTGTTTGGTAGCTAGCTTATATTACCTATCGAGGACCTTTACACACGACTACATTAACTATGACTTTGCTTTACAGATTGCAAATAATCCAGTGAGTGACAAGAACCTATATGCATTATCAGCTGAACCAGACTTGCGAGCAAAAAACTTATACAACATGTATTGTAGGCGGTGTCCGGTACCACACCAAGCCCGAGAGGCAAATAGGAAGACACATAGCAGTGGAATTATGACTATAGGATCACATAAAGACATTGAAAAAATTGAGTTTTATGGTTCCCTAAGAGACATTATTGAGCTGTGGTACAACTCAGAGCTTGACAGAGATCAAACTGTTGTTTTATTCCACGTTGACTGGTATGATCTGGAAGGGACCAAGAAGGAACCGAAGATTAGAAATGATGGGTACTTCACAAGCGTCAATATTGGAGATTACTGGTACCAAGATGATCCCTACATTCTTGCTGAACAAGCAGTAGCTCCCACTGGCATGGTACTTGCATATCAAGATGATGAAATTCACCAAACCTTGCATGATGTTATACGTGATGTTGGTGTCGGTGATGGTTCGGAGGTTCCGGTGCCTATTACTGGCGAAGAGGAAACTATGGTTGCAGCCGCTGAAGTTGATGCAATTCGCCCATATGAGCTGTCTGATGTGGATGGATTCAATTCTGAAGATGAGGACGAGGACACTCTGTGGCAATACGTCGATGAAGATGAAAATGTTGCCTATGAAAGTGACAAGGACTAGGATGTGAAATCAGTTAATGATTAAGTCGATACGATCTGAAATAACATGGACCTTATGATTTATATGTAATTTATATGCAGTTGAATTTGCACTTTCCTGATATTAAACCTACCATCGGTGCCTACTATCCGGTTTGTTGTATTATGTAGCATCGGAACTTCCTGTAGCAACTTATAAAAAATATATGATTGCGCGTGGGGCTGGCGGATTATCAGGTACATTGTATTATATAACAACGGAACGTCCTGTATGAAGGGGAGAAGCTAGAAAAGTCTAATAAGAACGTAAAAAACAACCTAGTGTACAAAGAAACAAGGTTCCTCCGATTATGGGCTACGTGAATGGTAGATTAGATAATATCCATTTCTTATCCTCTCCAATGTGGTGGATTATGGATTAAGGCTGCCACTGGGGAGTGTATGGACAAATCCAGTTCTTATCCTCTCCAATGTGGCCATGATCGAGTAGTATGCAACGTTGAAAGGACCTTGATGTCACCAAGAGGGAGGGGAGAGTGAATAGGTGAGATGACCAAATCAAACTTTTCCCCAAAACTTGAGCTTCTCTAGCTCAGGCAGATAGACCACCCTCACTAGGCGGTTAGACCACCCCTGGTGCACTAACCACAGAGGGGGCGGTTAAATTGCGTTCTGGGGGCGGTTAGACCGCCTCCATGCAGTGAACCTGCAAAACACAATTCAAGCTTCTCTTGACTTCTAGCACAAACCAAAGTTCTTGAGTGGCTTTAGTAGATGATCACAAGCAGGGTAATGATCCCTGCACTCAAAGACAAGCACACCCAAGCAGATCGAGCGGAAGGAAAATAAACATGCTAGAAATTGACAAGTGAGGCAAACCACAAAGGAGAGATGAGGATTTATTTCCCGAAGTTCAGCTCCCACTAAGAAAAGGCTACGCCTCTGTTGAGGAGCTTGTAAGGGAGCTTTCCCACAACAAATCGGGTCTCTTTTAACCGATTTCCTCCTTTTCCACTAAGGCGATCTTTTCCACGAAGAGGCAAGATCACAACCCTCACAAACTTGCCGCTGCTCACTACAACCTTAGGAGCTAGCCGGTGACGCCTAGCCACCAATGAGGCGAACCTCCAAGAGTAACAAATGCTTCAAAGGCTTTCCGGCGCGAATCACAAGTGCTCAAGCTATGGGATGCTCTTGCTCTGCTCACACAAGCTCACAAAGGCTAAATCTCTCAACCCAACACAAGGATATGGCTTGAATCACAATGCAAATCTCACAAAGAGAGGGTTGGAGAGAGTTTTTTTGGCTTTGGCTTGTGAAAAACAGCAGGGGAAGCACACCAGCAACCCTAGAACCAGCAGCCCCAACAAGTGGAGCTCGTGGGGTACTTATACCCCCCTCAAGGAAAACTAGCCATTAGAGAACTAGCCAGGGTGGTTAGACCGCTTACCCCCGGCCAGTTTGAAAAACTAGCCGTTTGCTGCCTAGGGCGGTTAGACCGCCCTGGGCAGAGGGAGCCCAAAAACTATTTTATCTTCTCACAAACACTTCAAGATGTGTTGAAGTGGCTAAGGTTGGGTTAGAGGGTTGTTAGATCACTCAGGGACTCTCTCAATGTTTTTTTCTCACATAGGTCAACTAATGAGCACTATTGATATTTGTCTTAAAGCTAATGTTGCATCCCTCTTGATAGTACGGCATTCCTATACTCAACAATAAATATAAAACCGCGTCAACCTCTTGAGCTTGTAGATCTTCAAACTTGCCATAGTTTAGCAATTCCAACTTGAGGGCTTCCAACATAGCCAATATCTTGAGCACATCCATACTTGAGCTAGTGACATAGGATTTTCCATCTAGCATAAGAATGCACACTTAAATCCTTAAGTCACTCCATATTGCCAATCATAACATATAGATGAGTTGCTTTGCTTTCCTCGATTAAGGCTTGGATATGATTCTTTAAGACCAGGGATACTAGTTACTTCACCTTAGCAAAACACCAATGGTAGCCTAGATAGAACCATAGATTGCTTAGTCCCTCGATCTAGTCATCTCGGTTGATATCTTCATCACTTACCTAATCCACGTTGAGTTTGGTTTTGCTTCATCCATAATTAATCTTCAAATGATTGTTCTTGATTGACAACGAATGTGCAAGCTTCCAATTTAGGACCATTAGGTAGACACTCATCCTTGTATCCTTTTGCTATCACCATATGAAGCCTTGCACTTAATCAAATACAATTACCAATTTTTATTTTTTATGATCCTTTCTATTTTTAGTCAAGCTACCGCAACCATCGGAGACATGCGATTTATCTTTGCTAAATAACCCTCAATATATAAATCCATTTGATGCTTGACATTTATCTCTTTGCATAAGGATCACTCTGCGAGACATGGGTACCCCTGGGTCCCCACCGACCAGGCTCACGGCCGTCCCCGAGAAGTGGGTCCGGCCGACCAGAAGACCCGCCGACTTGTCTGTCGGGCATACACCCCGGGTACTCATACAAGGAAGGATGAAGACGGACTCCTGTTGCATGCACTCGAGCAGCACATGCACCAGAGAAAAGACCGCATCGATTCAAGACCAAGATGGAATCACCACTGTCATCGTCCCGTGCCGAAGCCGAGTCGAGCTGCTCTGTTTTCCTATCCGTATTGCTGTGTCGCAGTTCGAGTCCAACACAGATTAAAAGGCGATTTTGGCTAGCAGCAACTCGGATTCCCTCCATCTCCAAAAAAGTAGCGTGCGCTGCTGCATGCCGGCAAGCACACGTGAAGTCCATGAAGTACATTAGCTCCTCACTACAGGCACACGGTGAGATGTGCAGGCTGGTTTCACAAGCAACCAATTTCAAGGATTTTTTGCTACACGCACACAAGAGTTGCACCACAAAGTCTTCAAGATCAACGTTTCTTGTACACGAGGAGATGTACGCAAGCGTGACTACTCGACCCCCGCCGCACCGGCTCTACCTCAACCTTGCCGTGCACCACGACTATACGCCACCCGGCAGCACAGGCTCTACGTAAACCTTGCTGTGCGCCGCGACTACTCATCACCCGGTGGCACGGGCTCTACGTCAACCTTGCCGTGCGTCGCAACTACTCATCACCCGGCGGCACGGGCTCTACGTCAACCTTGCTGCGCGGCTCGACTACTCGTCGCCCGGGTGCACTGGCTCTACTGCGCCTATGTCGTGCATCCGGACGCACCGTCTCGCCACTCGACTTCTCGTCAGTCGGTCGCACATTGGTCTCACCGTGCGCCCGGTCACTCCGTCTTGCGGCTCTACTTCGACTACTTGTCACATGGTTGCACCAGCTCTACTGCACCTATGCTGTGCATCCAGACGCGCCGTCTCGCCGCTCGACTTTTCGTCGCCGTAACGGCTCCACTTCGACTAGGCCATGCGTCGCCACGACATCATCTTGCGGCTGCACTGGCTCTACTTCGGCTACTCGTCTCGGCTAGTTTCACCGTCACGGTCCTTCGCCGACTGCCACGGCTTCATCTATAAGACCGCCCGGTGGCAAAAGCTAAGTCATTTATTTAAATGATTATTTTTCTTTCCTTGGCTTGTTTTCCTCATCATGTAGGACAACATGCTGATTACCTCTGTGTACGTCCCTCAACGGCTACTTGCCAGCAGAGCTGCACTTCGCCAACTATTCCTTGGGCGTGATGACCGACTTCCACATGCCTTGGATCACCAAATTAGGCGGCTGTTGCCACGACGTTTCGTGTACCAAGTACTGGAGGCGCACATCGGCTTCACTCTAAGGAGGCATCACACACGTCATGTGCTATCTTCTTTCTACCACGTGGAACAGTCTCAACGACTACTGATATGTGTATGCTTCTCGGCGGGTTTTCACGAGAGCTTCACCCTGCCGACTACTCTTGGGATATATCGACCAAACCGCCACGAGCTTACTACATTGAATCTTGGGGGCTCCGGCCACGAGTTTGTACACTAAGTTTCAGAAGCTCCACAACGAGTTCGGTACATTACATCACAGGGGCTTTTGCCACGGCTTTGGGTGTACCGAGTTTTCGGAGGTCACAATGGCTGTATCCCAAGAAGGCAATCTCAATCTTGCTCTAGCGGCAGCCGTACCATGGGTTTCGTACCCTAAGTACTCACACTCTATACCATGGGTCTCGCACCCTAAGTACTCGCGCTCCGTACCATGGGTCCTAGTACCCTAAGTACACAAGTCGACGCTAACGGTCACACCCAAGCCCACTCTGGTGGCACAAGTCGATGCTTACGATCGCACCCAAGCCCACTCTTGTGGCACAAGTCGATGCTAACGGTCGCACCCAATCCCACTCCGGTGGCAGAAGTCGACACTAATTGTTGCCCCCAAGCTCACTCTGGTGGCAGAAGTCGACGCCAACGGTCGCACCTAAAGTATGCTCCAACGGCACAAGCCGACTTCTACGGTCGCAATCTTAAGCCCGTACTGGTGGCAAAAACTACTCGTTTTCTCTGATCTTTCATTCAATTTTGCCTTCCGGAAGTGTTTTTCATTTTTTGTATCTGAGAGCCTGTGTGGTTTGAGGACCAGTGTATGATCGCTTCCTGGTGTGATGAGTGATTGACAACGTTGTGTGGACTGACTCTTGCCTAAGTACTGCAGGTGCAGGTTGCGGCTTGACTGGTGTTGGTGCAGGGGAAGAACAAGCACGAAAGGTCATTGCTGGTGAGGCCTGCAGGTGTGGAGAAGACAAGTAGGCTTGGTTCGAGGGACCCAGTGGCCAGTGGGGTCAAGAGCGGGCCGCATGGTGGCAAGAACAGCAAGACGAAGTTGTGGACGGTTTCTTGGTTGAGCCTCAAAACCAAGGTCGAGCCGGGACTTCGTGGGAGCTGAGTTATGAGTGGTGATTGGCGGAGGCTACACCGAGTTCGCATGGTTTCCAGTGGTTCACCAGAAAACCACTGGGTTCCTTGGTTTCTCCACAAAGCCAAGACCGAAGACCGAAGAACAGCAGCATCGGACCGGTCTGACCGGTGGGTCTGACCGGTGTGCGACGATGCCTTCCGGAATCTTCGAAGTGGAGGACACGCGTCGGGATCGCAAGTCTTGTATCGAGGCTAAGCAAGTTTGCGGTCGCTGGGCATCAATCCGATGGTGCTACAACGAAGTTTCCCAAAAGGCTCTTAGGGTGCGTGTATCCTAGTTTAATGTAATAGGGGTAGTTTCATCTTTCGGTTGCCTCCATATAACCCAAGTGGTGAGAGGATGGCAGCCATCTCTTAAAACGCTAGCTCATTTGCGTTTGCCATTTTCCCTTCCTATTTTTCTTAGGATTTTTAGGACTAGCTTGAGACCTTCATGGTGAGATCCTTAAAGAGGGATGGATGATCAGGTGGCAAGCTAGACCTTGTATGAACCTTCATGGTATGTATAGATGATTCGGCGTGGTTCCTCAAGGCTTGATTGTGTCTCTCCCGTTTTCCCTTTTTGGTGATTTTTGGAGCCTTTTCTTAGCGATTTTCTTGTGGTGGTTTCGGGGCCTTTCTCTTTGGGATTTGATAGGGGATGTATGCATGAACCCTTCGTGGTTCTTTTCTTTGTGATTCCCCTCCCAAATCCGTGAGTAAAGGTGCTCGATTTTGGGGTTTTCCTAGGTTTCGGAAAAGTGGTGTTCTTGGTGGAAATCCTTCGATTCCTATTGATTCAATGAGTTTTGGTGGACCAAATCGTAGCTTTGGGATGCCCATGAATTACTACTAGTATCCCCAAAGTCTTGTGCGAATCCGTGGAGTGAATCGGGAGATCGGGATTTGGATTTGGAGGAGTTGACCCGCGGCCCGCTGTTCATCCCGAGCACCCAGGTCCTGACCGGTCTGACCGGTGCCTTCCACCAGTCTGACCAGTGCAGCCCCCAGTTGGGTTTTGGCTCGGGTGAACTGATGTGTGTCTGGCTTTGAGCTGTGGTAGTTCTGGTCAGTTCTTGGCAGGTCTCCAGGAGTTTTGCTAGGTTTTGTGAAGGTTTTTCTTCTCCTTCAGTTTGAGTTTTGGAGGTGGTTTTTGTTCCAGGGCCTAGAGGAGTCACTGAGGCTTCCTGGAATGTTTTTATGCAACTGCTGTAGCCACCGGCCTGACCGGCGTTGTCCACCGGTCTGACCGGTGCCATCGGTCTGACCGGTGTAGTCCATCGGTCTGGCCGGTGTAGCATAGGCAGTGAGTTGTGCAGATTTCCGCTGCGTGTTTGGAGTGTTTGTTTCGGTTGGTCGAGTGGTTTGCTCCTAGGGTCAGTAGCACTTCCAGTGGCTAGGTGACTTTGGCAAACTTGGATAATTCGAGTCGGAGAAGTGTTGGATAGGTCGTGTTCGACTTGTTGGAAAAGCCATCTCCTTCGAGAAGAATTTTTATCGGCTCCCATTCACTCCCCCTCTCTCTAGTCGCCAGTTCGGTCCTTTAGTATCTTAAGTCCACCCCGTGTGCACAAAGTCGACTACTGTAGTCGCATCTCAAAGTCCGCTCCGCGCGGCAACCTAAAGTCGACTTCGGTTGCATCTCAAAGTCCGCTTTATGCGGCAATCTAAAGTCGACTTCGATTTTCAAGTCGCATTCTAAAGTCCGCTCTACCAGCATCTAACAGACAACTTCGGTCGCATCTAAAGTCCGCTCCGATGGCACAACTACTTCTCAAGCTCCACGGCTCGATGCCAAATTACTACTCGAAAACTCTCTAGCTCGGGGGCTGCATCCAAATTACTACTCGAGAACAACTCCAGCAGACTTCGCTCGCTCTCAAACTCGGGGGCTCTACAACAACAACTACTCGACGTGGCTCATATGGCTCTCTTATCTTGGGGGCTACACGCTGCAAGAGTACTCGGATGATGGCTTTCGCAAATACTGAAGACCCTTGGTTTGATCACCTAATCATTTCAACGCTCGGGGGCTGCTATACTACACCCATTATTCAATTTTTTCAAGACGGAAGATTCAGAAGCAAGATTGACCCTTAGCTAGGGTCTACGACTCAACCCAAGGCTCGGGGGCTACTCCATATGGAGTGCGATTTTGCAATCGCACTTCCATATAATCTCGACTTCAAGACTGATGAGCTGGACCACCTTCCAGCCTCATGGCAGTTCAAGTACTATTGAAGACTTCTCCAAGCAGTACTCGAGGACGCTCAAGAACTACTCGATGAGGCTTCAAGACTACTCGAACTACTACTCTCGACTACAAAGTGCTCGGGGGCTTGTCGGGCATACACCCCGGGTACTCATACAAGGAAGGATGAAGACGGACTCCTACTAGAATTCCCCTATAATCCTACTAGGACTCGTTCCGTGTAATCCTACTAGGATTCCTACCTTGTAACCGACTAGGAACCCGCCCCCTGGACTATATAAAGGAGGGCCGGGTACCTAGGAGGACACCTGAACAAACCAACACCAAGCGCAGAGCGCCATACTTGATACCCCAAATAGGACGTAGGGTTCGCCACCTTGGCGGCCCGAACCTATATAAATCTTGTGTCCCGTGTCCATGCGCATACCTTCGAGTTCGAGGTCTCACGATCAAGATCCTCACCACAGAATCTACTACCTCGGGTACCCCATTGGTAGGTTTGCCGGTCTAAAACACCGACACTGTCAGTGGGCCTAACAGACCTGATCTGTGGCCCACACGACTTCCTAAAGACCTTCCAGAAGATTCTTCAGGCGACCTTATCTAATCCGATCGGGTAACTTGGTGTGCAAGACAAGGCAGAAGACGTTGGTGGCGCCGCCAACCAGTCCGAAGATCACAGGATTATGTTGTAACTTTCCTTAGATTGGTTTCCCTGTTGTAACCGACCTGGACTCTGAGTCCACCGACCTTGCTCGTCAGCCAATATAAGGCAAGCAAGGCCGAACCCCTGAGACCAAGTCATCCCAAGTCGCAATCCGCCTAAAGCAATACAATCAAGAACTGGACGTAGGGTTTTACTCTACGGAGGCCTGAACCAATATAAAATCGCCTTGTCCCTTGTGTCTCGCCGAGATTTCTGTGTGCTCTTGCATATCCCTCGAGTTATTAGCCCTAGATCTTTCCTCACCGAACAAATAAACCACCGGGGTTGACACCCCTGGGGGCTGTGCAGAACTAAACCTCTGACAGTTGGCACGCCAGGTAGGGGTTTGATCTAAGGTTCTTCGTGCAACTCGATGGCTTCACCAAGTGGTGTCATCTTCCCTGCAAGCATGGCAGACTTCCTTGCCAACCCTGTCGACTTCTTCGGCTCAATGCTGGCGGAACCCTTCGCTCCAGCAGCCTGTCTCGTCATCGAGAACACCGCGGTCACTTCCACCCAACAGATCGAATCCGATATATTAGCGGAAACCCACCCACCCACTCCTCGCGACCTGATCACGGGGCTCGATCGCGTCGAGGGCATGCTCCCCGACACGATCAAGGTCTGCGAAAGCGTTAAGCGCCCTGGCAGGACTACTCCTCCTTCATCCTGCATGCCTCTTGGCTTGCGAAACGCAGCTCATACGGCCTCCCGCCACATGATGAAGAAGAAGATCCAGATTGAATCTAGGTCGAACACCTCACCTCGTGGAAACCGCAGAGGTCCTCTCGACAACCCCTACCCTATCCACGAGAACTCCAAACACACGGTTCACCAGTGTCGTGTGCTGAAGAAGCTTCGCCGACCTCCAACCGCGACTCATGGTCGCCAGATCAATCATGCGCCGTCCCCGGACTATCGGTGTTTTAGACCGGCAACCTACCAAGGGGGGTACCCGAGGTAGACGTTTGTGGCCTCACCGAGATCGGGAACTCAAAGGAGAGACACGTGGCACATAATTTAGACAGGTTTGGGCCGCGAGGTGCGTAATACCCTACGTCATGTATGTTGTGTAGCTCTGGATTGATTGGGTGTTGTTACAAGATGATGCAGATAGAGAGATAGGGGTCCCTGCCTCGCCCTATATAGTCTGGGAGGTAGGGTTACAAGTCGGTTTAGGGAGGAGAGTACTAGTCGTACATGGCTGGGAGTACTCTACATGGATCCGGACATGTCTAGTTTCCTAACCGATTACTAGCCCTCTAGTTGCCTTGTGCTCCATGCCGCCTTGCACCGTGTAGCCCAAGTCGAGTAGTCCCGGGGGCCCAATCAGTAGTCGGTTCCCGTACCCGCCTGGGTAGTGGGCCCTAGGATGTCCATACGACAAGCCCCCGAGTACTTTGTAGTCGAGCAGGATGTTTTCGAGTAGTCTTGACGGCCTTGGCGAGTAGTCCTTGAGCGTCCCCTAGTTCCACAAGTCGAAAGTCCTCAAGAATGCTTGAATTATCCCGAGGCTGGAAGTTACTCCATATGATCTTTGAGTAGTCTTGAAGTCTTCTCGAGTAGTCCCCAAGCATCCCCGAGTGCTTCTCTCGAAGGTCTTCAATAGTACCCGTGATGTCTTGATAAAAAACCATATGGAAAATGCGATTCAAAGAATTGCATTCCATATGGAATGTAGCCCCCGAGCCTTAGGTCGAATTGTAGATTCAAGCTGAGGGTCAATCTAAAGTTCTGCCAATCTTATCCCGAAAAATCCGAAGAAAAAACCGAAGGACACGTGGCACGGAGCCCCGAGCCTTGAGTCGAGTACTTCTCTCGAATTGAAGGGTCATCTTGACTGTAGAATGTGTCCGGAATGAGTCCTTGATCTGGTGCAGCCCACTGATTCCAGTGATCGAAGCCGAGCCCCCGAGATTGAGAGCATTGAGTACTGGAAGATGAAGAGTCAGCCTGCCTGCGTTGAGTCAGCCGCTCCGAACTGAGCCACCCGGTGACTTATAAATAATAAGGAAACCCCTTAGGGTTTTTTCACTTCCAGCAGTTGCAGTCTTTGCGATTGGATCTGAAGAGCCTCCCCTCTCCACTGTTGCTGCTGCCGCCGCCAGTTTGTAGATTAGATCTACATTAGTGCCACCGCCGTAGTCCGCCTCCCCACAGCCCCCGAGCGAATGCGAGTGAAGACACTCGTGACTGGGAGGATGAAGGCGTCACCGGTGAAGAGCACGAAGACCGGCGCATTGAAGAAGAGGAGCCGTGATGAGGCCAGTGATGCTGGTCAGTCATCGTCATTGCCGCCCCGCTCCGCTCCGCTGAATCCGGCGAAGGAGTGGAAGAAGGCGAAAGTGAAGACCGAGGACCTCCTTGCCCTTGTCAACAGCGGTTTCCTCCGCGAAAAGGAGATGGACATGTGGCGTGCCGCCACTGGAGATCCGTACACGATGGAGAAGAATCCCGACGAGATCCTGATGTTTGCGCGATTCGTAGAGCGCGGGCTCGCTCTCCTCGCGAGCGATTTCTTCAAAGGGATGCTTCAGTACTTTGAGATCGAGTACGTCAACCTCAACCCCAACGGTATCTTCCACATCTCCATCTTCATTCATTTTTGTGAGGCGTTCGTGGGGATCAAACCCCACTGGATCTTGTTCCGCATGTTCTTCCGGGTGAAGCCCCAGCCGAGCGCAGATGACCCCCGAGTAGTCGGAGGCGCTGGGGTGCAGATGCATGAAGATGCTGCCGGGCAATATTTGCCGTATAAGTTGATAGATTCCAACCAAGATTGGAAGTCGAAGTGGTTCTACATCAGCAACCACCACCTAGGGCTACCGAAGCCGAGCGGGTACCAGCCGAAGCACGCGCCGTGGTGGAATTCGGAGCCCACCATGCAGGAAGGCCTCCAGCTGTCTGCGCTGCTGGAGAAGGTTAAGGCCCTGAGGAAGGCCAGACTGAGGGCCGAACATGTGGGCTTCAGTTTCATGAAGAGGAGAGTGCAGACGCTGATGGCACAAGACCATCTCGGCTTCGAGTACACCGGCGCCGAGGATTCCTTACGGTTGCCTGGTGAGGAGATCGACGATGACGTGATCATCAAGAGGCTGGGGAAGATCTTTAAGGATATGCCCTCATTCACGCCTTGCCCTGTGGAGGAGTACTCTGCAGCACGCCCACTGATGGAGGTTAGTAGTCGTGGCCAGAGCCCCCGAGTACTAATAGCTTGTGTAGTCGTACTGACGCTTGCTTGGTCTTGTAGGAGGACCTTCGGAAGTTCGTCTCCGTGCCGCCATCCCCCCCCCACGCAGCTTGAGAAACAACCTCAGGGGAAAGCAGAGCCGAAGGCGAAAGAGCGCCAAGTAGTCAGCGAGGATGATGATGCTATCGTCATTGAAGATAAATCCGACGATGAAGACGAAGTGACACTGCAGCAGTGCTTTCAGCTTCGATCCAGGTTCCGGCGAGCCGGGATGCCAAATGTACCCGTTGAAGCACCGCATGCGAACCTTGGAGAAGACGTGCCACTCCCGCTAAGGAAGCCATGCAACATAGCGCGCAAACACACTGTGAAGAAGCTTAAGGTGTCCGAAGACACCAGGCCAGAGGTGAGTATCACGATCCGAGTACTCGACTACCTAGCAAATAGTCTGTTGCTAACCACTTGAGTTTTTATTGCAGGACATCCCCTCCCCGGAGCCCACTGCCCGAGACGAGGAAGGAGACTGGGACACAGTGGGGGCAATGACTGGAGGAAATACCAGCCCGCCTCTAGCTGCTGAAGATGTGCCTAAAGAGGCACAGGAGCAGACGGCGATTGTGGAGATCCATCCGCAGCCGTCGGTTGAAGAAACCCGAGACCCTCCTCCTACTACGGCCATGGCCGTTGAGCAGCCAAAGGGGAGGGAACAAGATCCTCCTGTTGTGGCTGGAACTACCGGCGAACCTGGCATTGTAGATATTGCCAGCTTGCTGGGCGCCCCGACCGTCACAGTAGTATGGTCAACGTTGTAAGTACACGAAAACTTTGAGTAGTCATTGACCGCGACTTTCATGTTGCTGACTCAGCACTTCTCGTTGCAGGAAATCCACTGACTTGTCGTGGGACGAGGCGGAGACTAGTGCGCCTGCCGATGGTGAAGACCGCTCGACAAAAGCGCTAGAACCCATACCGCCACCACAAGCTGAAGCTGGAGCTTGGCCGATACTTGAAGAGGCCACCTTTGTAGAAGGTATGTATCCTACTGTCGTGAGTACTTGTCGTGTAGATTAGTTGTTGCAACCAAATGTTGCTGACTTGATCTTGACAGGGCCGCAAGCTGAAGGAGGGGTGATCCCCGAAGCGGTAGCCATGGAGACGACTACTATCAAGGCGACAGCGGCCGAGCCAGTTGTCGAGCAGGAGACGACTACAGCCCCCGAGCCCAGGGTGGAGATACAAGTTGATCCGCAGCTCGGTTTGAGTACTGAAGTTGTCATCCGCGAGACGATGGTAGAAGATGCGGCGCCAATCCGGTCGGCACCGATGCCAGAGACTAGAGCCTCGAGCCGCGGAGGCCTCGAATTGTTGGATGACGAGCTGATCGACCCAGCCGTCATGTCCCTGAACATGGAGTCATGGTGCCGTACGGAGTAGTGGGTCAAGGTACGCTGCGAGTACCCTGAGTAGTCTTGCAGTAGTGAGTAATGAATGTTGATGAAGATCTGGTCTTGTGCAGAACCTTGTGGAGAGATCCCAAAAGAAAACCGAGCTCCTGAAGGGATATGGTGACACGGTCATCCGCGCTGAAGCTTTGGAGAAGGAGTTGGACAAGTCGAGGAAGCATTCTACGCTGCTCCAATCCAAGCTTGATAGCGCCTTCGCCCAGTATCACAACGAGGTACAGGATATGCAGGCGAAGAGGGATGATCTGATCAAGAAGAACAAGACGCTTCACCAGAAGAACAAAGGTATGCCTTCTGCCGCAGTGCTTGAGTACTTATTGTGTTGCTTATCTGTAGTTTGACACTGTTAGCGAGTTGTCTACAGATCTTGAGGCTACTGTCGAGCGGCTGAAGGCTTCCGAGACAGATTTCAAGAACATCGTGTACCGGGAGAAAGACGCCCGAGAGGTAGCCGAGTATAAATACGCAGAGATGCGCCATGAGTGCATCAAATGGATGGAGCTTCGTGAAGCCTCCGATCTTGACCTTGTGCGTTGTTACAAATCTCTGCAGAAGCTCAATGAAGATTGCAAGAAGCTGTGGGCGTCATTGAAGGAACTCAAAGAAGTCGCGTTCCCCATCACAAGGTTGTTGGTCTCACATCCGGGCGGGCCTAAGATAGCTCCTCTTGGACAGACTGAAGGAAGCCCCCGGGCGCTTGGCAACGTATGTGAAGCACTTGGCGAAGTCGATACCCAACCAGGTACTCACCTTCATGAAGTCTTACTTCCCCAAGGCGCCGGTGGATGTGGTGGCTGGAGGACTTGCGGCGAACTGCACGGATGAGCAGTACTGTGCTCTGCTGGAGGAGATGGCACCCATTGCAGAACAAGTCACCGACAAGCTGAACCTCCAATAGATGTACCTGTAGAAGTAGCTAATGTACAGGCAGGATTATGTAAGTAAACAAGTTAGTTAAGAACTCGTTTCAATGTAGCAAAGTTATTTCACTTCTGTGTTGTGATGAGTACTCGTTGTTGCGGCTTGCAACGAAGCCCGCGGAGTACCAAGTTGATGAAGATGCAATGAGTAGTAGAACTCAATAGTGATCCGTCTAGTTAAGAGATGCAATAAACAAGTTGAGTATAATCAAACTTTATTACTGATGAAAGATTACACCTGGATAGCCAGGGCCGTTACAGATAGGTAGTCACCAAGACCCGTAGGTCGCTTACAGCTGGAGATCCGTAGGTAGCTGTTGAAGCTGGATCTAAGGAGTAGGTGGTCCGTAGACCACTGCCAAGGTCCTTAGGCCATGTACAGCTCGAGATCCGTGAGTAGCCGTATGACGCTGGATCTTGGATGGAAGAAGTCCGTAGACTAGCGCTAGGACCCGGAGGCCGCTTACAGCTGGGAATCCGTGAGTAGCCATATAGGCTGGACCCGTAGATGAGTAGTCGAGTGACTACGCGTAGAAGCAACACAGCTGGTCGACATTCCACGAGTTGTTGATGGTCTCACCTTCAAGTGTCTGGAGATGATAGGAGCCCGGGCCGATGACCTTGGATATTGAGAAAGGACCTTCCCAGGGCAAGCTGAGCTTGTGTAGTCCATCCGTGTTCTGGATACGATGGAGGACTAGATCACCGACGTTGAAAGAGCGTTCCTTGACGTTGCGAATGTGATAGCGTCGGATACCCTCCAGGTACCTTGCTAATTGGACGATGGCGGCACATCAGGCTTCTTCGAGGCTGTCGATGTCAACCCTTCTGCTGTCATTTGAGACGCTTTCGTTGTATTGTTCCACCGCCGGGGATTCCCACATCACGTCGGCGGGTAGTATAGCTTCGGAGCCATAGACCAGGAAGTAGGGCGACTACCCCGTTGGCCTGGTAGGTTGAGTATGGAGCCCCCAGAGTGCATTGGGTAGTTCCTTGATCCACTTGCCTCCTTTGGTGTTAGCAGCATCGTGCAGTCGAGTACCATCTCGTTGGCGCGCTCCACCTGGCCATTGGCGCGTGGGTGAGCGACGGAGATGTACCGGATGTCGATCCCACTGTTCTCGCAGTACTCCCAGAACTGGTGGTTATTGAAGTTGGAGCCCAGGTCTGTGATGATGCGATGGGGTAGCCCGTAGTGATGCACGAGTTCATCCAGGAAGTCGAGTACTCTGTCGGCCTTTGGGAAGGTGACCGGCTTGACTTCGATCCACTTGGTGAACTTTTCGATAGCCACCAGAACTCTGTTGAATCCTCCTGGTGCAGTTGGCAGAGGTCCAATCATGTCGAGCCCCTAGCAAGCGAACGACCAGGTCGGAGGTATCGTGACTGGCTTGTAGGCTGGGACGTGTTGCTGCTTGGCGAAGAATTGGCACCCTTGGCACCTTCTGACGAGTTCTTCTGTGTCACCCAGAGCTGTAGGCCAGTAGAAAGCTCGTCGTAAGGCCTTGCTCACCAGCGTGCGAGAGGACGCGTGGCTGCCACAGACGCCCTTGTGGATCTCCTCCAAGATGTCCTTGCCTTCTTCCCGAGGTACGCAGTTCATGAGTACTCCAGAAGTTGCACCCCACCTATAGAGCTTGTCCTCGACTAGTACGTAGGTCTTGGCTCGTCCGACGAGTTGTTCTGCCTCGTTCTTGTCGGACGGAACCTTCTGCTCGCGGATGTAGTCGATGAAGGGTTGCCTCTAGTCCACGTCGATCATCATGACCTCCTGGCCGGGTTGAGAAGGCCCTGGATCAGTGGTCGTTAGCACTGGCTCCGAGATGGATGGCGTGTGAAGTTCATGGATGAAGACTCCAGCTGGTACTTGAGCGCGAGTAGAACCAAGCTTCGACAAGACGTCCGCTGCAACGTTGTTGTCGCGGATGACATGATGGAACTCAAGACCATGGAACTTGTTCTCAAGCTTGCAGACTTCTAGGCAGTAGGCATCCATGTTCTCCTTGTTGCGGTCCCAGGAGTCGTTGACCTGGTTGATCACCACAGCGGAGTCACCGTAGACTAGTAGTCGCTTGATGCCCAGTGAGATTGCGAGACGGAGCCCATGTAGCAGAGCTTCGTACTCGGGTTCGTTGTTTGAGACCTTCCAGAAGATCTGCAGGACGTACTTGAGTTGTTCGCCCTTTGGAGAGATCAGGAGTACCCCTGCGCCTGCGCCCTTGAGCTTGAGTGAGCCGTCGAAGTACATCACCCAATGCTTTGGTCGCTCTGTTGGTGTGGGTAGTTGATTTTCCCGCCACTCTGCCATGAAGTCGACTAGTGCTTGCGACTTGATGGCTGTTCGTGGCTTGAAGTCGATGTTGAGGGTGCCAAGCTTGACCACCCACTTGGAGATTCTCCCCATTGCGTCTTGGTTGTGGAGTATATCACCGAGCAAGAAGTCAGTGATTACGGTGATCGAGTACTCCTGAAAGTAGTGTCGTAGCTTCCGCGAGGTGATGAGTACTGCGTAGAGTAGTTTCTGGACCGGTTGGTACTGGGCCTTAGACTTGGACAGAACCTCACTGACGAAGTAGACTGGTCGCTAGACTGGGTAAGCATGGACTTCTTCCTGCCGCTCGACGACGATGGCAGTACTGACCACATGAGCAGTCGCAGCGAGGTAGAACAGCAGCTGCTCTTTTTTGCGAGGAGCCATGAAGACTAGTGGCTTGGACAAGAAGTCTTTAAGCTGCATCAGAGCTTGATCGACCTCCGCGGTCCACGCGAACTTCTCCTGGTGCTTGAGTAGCTTGAAGAAGGGTAGTCCCTGTTCTCCGAGCTTTGAGATGAATCTGTTCAAGGCCGCCATGCACCCGGTTAGCTTCTGGGCATCTCTGATACAAGTCGGAGCCTGTATGTTGGTGATGGCGGAGATCTTCTCGAGGTTAGCTTTGATGTCGCGGTAGTTGATGATGAAGCCGAGTAGTTTCCCTGAGGGTACGCTGAAGACGCACTTGTTGGGGTTGAGCTTCCACTGGTACTCTCGCAGAGATGCGAAAGTCTCTTCAAGATCGGCGATGAGCGTGTCTCAGTTCCTAGTCTTGACGACCACATCATCCACGTAGGCTTCGACGTTCTTGTTGAGTTGCTCCTTGAAGCAAGCCTGGATAGCTCGCTGGTAGGTAGCGCCGGCGTTCTTCAACCCGAATGACATCGTTGTGTAGCAGTAGGTGCCGAACGGGGTGATGAACACGGTTTTCTCCTGGTCTTCTTCCTTGATTGCAATCTGGTGGTACCTGGAGTAGCAGTCGAGGAAGCAGAGCAGGTCGCAGCCCACCGTGGAGTCGATGACTTGGTCAATCTGTGGCAACCTAAAAGGGTCATTGGCATAGTGCTTGTTGAGGTCAGTGTAGTCGACGCACATCCTCCACTTGTTGGTGTTCTTCTTGCGGACGAGGACGGGGTTGGTGAGCCACTCAGGATGGAAGACTTCTCTGATGAAGCCAGCCACGAGTAGTTTGGCGAGTTCCTTCTTGATGGCATCCCGTCGGTCATCAGCGAAACGGCGGAGGTGTTGTCGCTTAGGGGGTAGCTTTAGGATCGACGTTGAGTGAGTGCTCGATCAGTCTCCTGGGTACACCTGGCATGTCCGCTGGCTTCCACGCGAAGATGTCTCGGTTAGCCCGAAGGAAACTGACGAGCACATCTTCCTATTTGGGGTCGAGCCCCACGCCGATCATGGTAGTCTTGCTACTGTCGCCGGTCCCGAGGTCGATGGCCTTCACCTGTACTTCCTCTGTTGGCTGAGGTTTATTGGAGGTGTCGGTCTTCTCAGGTATCTCGAGTTCTCAGGTACCATCATCGTGTTGGGTACTTGAGTAGTTGCTGTGAGCTCCACAGCTTCGGTGTCACAGTCGTAGGAAATCTTCAAGTACCCTTGCAGTGCGAGTACTCCGGCTTGACTTGGCATCTTGAGTACCAAGTACACGTAGTGGGGAACCGCCATGAACTTGGCAAGAGCTGGTCTGCCGAGGATGGCGTGGTAGGAAGTTTCGAAGTCCGCAACCTCAAACTTGATGTACTCGGTGCGGTAGTTCTCCCTTGTCCCGAAGGTAACTGGCAGAACCAAGTGGTATAGCCGTGTTGCCTGGGATGATGCCGTAGAAAGGCGACATGCTCTTGGTGAGCATGCCGGTGATGTTGAGCTTCATCTTCTTCAAGGTCTTGGTGAACATGACATTAAGTCCGCTTCCACCGTCGATGAGTACCTTGGTGAGTCTGGAGCCCGCGACTACTAGATTCAGGACAAGTGGGAAACGTCCTGGCTCGAAGAAGCTTGTCCATTGATCCGCGCGGGAGAAGGTGATGGGTACCTCCGACCACCTGAGGGGTGTCGGGACCGTTGGTTCAATGTTCAAGACTTCGCGCAGAGTTAGCTTCTGCGATCGCTTGGTGGGGAGGCCACCAAAGAGGACGTTGACCGTCTTGTCAGGTTCTTGGAAGTCGCCGTTGCCTTTGTTGACCTTAGTCTTGCTCTTCTTGTCGTGAGGGTGTCGTAGCTCAGGAGTCTCCTTGAGTGTCCGCCGAAGCTGGTAGCACTGTTCGGTAGTGTGATTGCTATCCTGGTGCCACGGACACTTCTCTTTGAGCAAGTCCCTGAAGCTGCCGGAGGTCTTCTTGCTGGTATCCTTCGCAGGGCACTGAACAGCCGTGACGGTGTTGTCTGGCTTGCGCTTGCGGTTAGGACCCGAGTAGTAGTAGTAGTTGTTGTTGTTGCGACCCCCTTGATCCTTGTTGTTGTTGCCGCCCGTGTTGTTCTTGCCGTTGCTGCGGTTGGAGTCGTACTTGGCTTTGGCTTTGTCTTCCTCATCGGCCCATGAAGTGATCATGTCCTTGAACTTGGTTATTGAACTTGGGTAGCAGCGACCGAAGTCTTCAAAGGTGCGACGGTGGTAGAGACCGTCTTGGAATCAGTCGATGACTTCTTTGTCGATGACGTCGACTACGGTCGCGCGCTTGTCAAAGAAGTGGCGCATGTACTAGCGGAGCATCTGGCCTTGCTCCTGCTTGACCATCACCAGGTCCATGCGAGTACCCGAGCGCCCCATGGCACCGGCGAAGTTGCTGGTGAACTATGCCTTCAGCTGGTCCCACTCGTCGATCGAGTTCTTGTCGAGCGACTCGAGCCATGTGAGTGGAGCTTGATCCAGACAGAAGGGGAAGTAGAGGCACTTGGTGTCCTTGTCACCACCAGCATTCTTGATGGCTAAGGCATAGCACTTGCACCACTGTACTGCGTCTTGCTTCGTGTCGTACTTGTTGATCCCGAGAGGCTTGAATTTCTGGGGAAGTAGCAGAGCGCGGAGTCGTGAGGAGTAGGCGGGGAAGCCGTCGCTGTCGCTGACATCGGTAGTCTTCTTGGTGCGTCGTATCTCATCGATCTTGTGGTGGGCATTGTATCCGCCACGTTCGTTGCCGGTAGCGTGGCTGTTCGTGTGGCCTCGGCCTCCGCGATCGCCGCCGCCACCGCGTCTCCTACCGGCGCCGTGGGAGGAGCTACCGCTGCTACCGCCGCCGCCACCGCCGCCGCCGCTAGCACCGCCTTGTGAGGGTCCTCCCCCCGTAGCTCTAGAGCGATTGGGGTCGGCTGATGTTCACCACGGACGCGATTGGATCCAACCTCTCCTGGAGTACGGCTGCGGCTGGTGGCTTCTTGGTTTGCGGCTCTGGCGATCCTGTCGTCGTTAACCCGCATGAAGTAAGCATCCTCCACGAGTCTGGCTATGATGTCACCCGCACGATGCCCCTGAACAGCTCGCCCTATCCTGTTGATGGACAGAAGGCATTGCTCAGGGGTAGTGTGGTGCCGGTTGCAGATTTCGTCCAGAGCATCATTGAGGTTGCGGATGGGTAGGACTTCCCAGAGCCGTTGACGTCGATCTGCTCGCTTCTTGTTGCGGTTACGCCAGGTGTTCTTGGCCTCAGTAGTCTCGTCTGGGGTGCGTTGGCTGACTCCTCGTCGTCTGAGATATCGTTGAGGTACCGATCAACTCGGGCCTCTAAAGTTCCGGCTTCTGCAGTTGCCACGAATACCTCGCGGTCGGGTGTGCAGAGGCCAGAGTCGGTAGTTGCCACCTCGGTTGGTAAGTATTCGTCTGCTGCTGGAGTCAGAGGTGTTCCCTCCTGGAAGGGGAGTGTTTCGAGGTAGGCGATGCAGTGTGAGTTGTCATCTGTCAGGTCTGCGGGCTTCTGGTCGGGCCAGTAGACGAATCTGCCGGCTGGAGTAGACGTGATGACCAAGCCAGCTGCAGGACCTAACAAAGGCTCCTCGGTAGAGTTGAGCTCGGACTCAGGCTCAATCAGATCCAATCCGAAGTTGAACTCATAGGAGGAGTCCGAGTTGTAGTCAGGGGCGGTGTTGGAGTCCGAGAAGTACTCGGAGATAACCTCCTTGCCGGCCCGACGTGGGATGAGCGCGTCCGCGTAGATCTCGCTGGCGTTGCGGAGGCCGTACGGGAAGTGCTTGTGGGGGAGGACCGGTCCACACGATGGCTCGGAAGCCAACTCGCGTGGCTCAATCCAGGTTGTCGTCGAGTTCGAGTTGGAGGTTTATCCAATCTCGAAGCCGGCGACTTGGTTGTAGAGCGAAAATTCGTCGAATTTCTCGACGAGTTGGCCCGTGATGACTTCGGGAAGCATCACGAGTCCAGTCTCCGGGTCTGGGGTCATGGTGAGGTAGCACTGGAACGAACCAGCACCATCAGCGGTGCAGACCCAGGAGCCGAAGACGAAGGTGTCGCCGCGGTTGAAGGCGGCGGTTGGCTTGATGACGATGGAAGCCGTCGAGTTTGCCATGAGATCTTCGGCGAGATCCCCTACCTGGCGCGCCAACTATCGGTGTTTTAGACCGGCAACCTACCAAGGGGGGTACTCGAGGTAGATGTTTGTGGCCTCACCAAGATCGGGAACTCGAAGGAGAGACACGTGGCACACAATTTAGACAGGTTCGGGCCACAAGGTGCGTAATACCCTACGTCCTGTATGCTGCGTAGCTCTGGATTGATTGAGTGTTGTTACAAGATGATGTGGATAGAGAGATAGGGGTCCCTGCCTCGCCTTATATAGTCTAGGAGGCAGGGTTACAAGTTGTTGACGGTCGATTTTGGTACACCTAGCTATGAGTATACCGTTAACATTTGCACGTATTTGATATTCTAACTAATGGTACTAACCCCCCGGAGGTATCAAGTTCACTCTTGCATGTCGATTTTGGAGTTTATTGTTTACGTAGGAAAATAACGTTAAAGAAGAGACTTTCGGGATAAGTTCATCAAGCACTTCAAGAGAAGATCATGAAGCCCGTCACAAGTCAAGACACGAAGTGAACAAGACTCCAAATAACCCAAGGACCGAAGCATCAACACGTAAAACTCCGGGGACTTGGATGTTTACCAACGAGATCAACTCAGCCCGAGAGATATTCTCGCATCCCAGGATAGCATGATCTTTCGGTGCAGATTCGGAGACTTAAACGGCCTCTAATGGCAAAAGTTTGACTACCAAAGTTGTGGGCCTCGACGATACCTTCGATTTGGACATGTGGAAGGCCCAATTCGGGTCAAGGAGCTAGGAGATATGGCCCCCGAAATGCCAGCTGCGCAGACAAGTCGGAAATCAGACAGATTATCTTCCGAGGCTGTTTTGGGGATCTTATCTTCGTTTTCAAGGAAACCAATGAATACCAAAGTTTGAGATAATTTCATGGCACACAATCTGGATACCGAATTTGCATTATTTGGAGTCCGGACGTGGGAGATATGGTGCCGGCAAGGAAGGGCTGCGAATCAGGAAAATCTGGACGAGGCTGATTTTATGAAAACCAAGCTCCCTTCTCTCCCAAGGAAGATCTCGTGCAAGACTAGGTGGAGCACGCCCCAAGGCTCCCCAAGGGCATAAATACAACCCCTTGGGCGCCCAAGGAGGGGTGATCGATCCATCCATTCATCAGAGAGCCGCCGACACGAAGGAGAAGCACCAGGAGGAAGCCGACGGCCGCCGCAAGTCCTCGAGTTGCCTAGGAGATGGCTTAGGCAATGCCCTAGCCACCATGGTTGGCCCTGCGTGGTGAAGCCATGGTGGAGTTCCGGAGCTGCGACTTGAATTCGTCAAGTCATTTGTACCTTCAACATTTAATGGTGATGTAATCATATCTTGTTCTACTTTGATCTACATCGATGAGTACTTTATTCATATGTATAGCTAGCATATGCTTTTAGTAGGAATAGATCTAATCGTGGTGGTTAGTCTATCTCTTGCGGATACATCGTTGTAGTGCACAGACCGAGATTGTCGTTCGGTGATGATTATCCTTGCGTAGTGACAGTACGGTGGAGGAGAAAGCAGCGAATGAACGTGCATCGGACCACTACATATCGGGTTACTCCACATCGAGTGTACTCCTTATCATAGTATAGGATTAGATTGGTTTGTCATCGTGGCCAGAGCGGCAACAAGAAGACGATAGGCTAGGCTTACCTTTTGATGCTTACCTTTATGGCTAGGTGGATGTGATCCATACATCCTTTCATGTATGTTTAACCTTTATGCAATCAACACTTCACATAGGGTTAGACCGGTAGGTTAGATAGAGAACCTTAGTGGTTTGCTTCCGATCCTTAGATTGACAAATCTAGGGAGGACCCTCCTTGGTGAAAAAGGCACCAAGACACCCGTAGGCTTGCGGTGAACTTGAGCACGGTTTTGCACCGTCAACAAGCCCCTTTTTCTGGCGCCGTTGCCGGGGATCGGCAACTCAAACCCTAGGGAGATCTATCTTTCTTTTAACTAACCCTAATTCTTAGTATTGCATATACGCTTGTTTTCTTGTTTGTGTCCTTGAAAGCAGGTGAAAAGCTAGACACAAGACATTCGAGAAGTTCTCAACACCCGCACCCCAACATGATGATCGCAACATCAAGATTTGCTCTTTAGTGGTAGGTGCTAACTTTTGTTAGTGGCCCATCATCCGCTATCGAGTCCACACCCTACACGAGAGATGATAAACAAGGTAAGTCAACATGTCAATTAAAATTTTAAGACTAATGTTTTGTCGAAAATCGTTTGTTCAAGCAATAGGCATTGGAAGCAATCACGGTGCCCCCAAGATCACAAGATCAAGCCCGTCAACATCTTCGAAGCTTCTGTTCGCATCAAGTTTTGCACAACCTCATGGGAAGAATAACAGAATATACTTGGATATTTAGAAGCCCTACGAAGTTATGCCTCCAACAAGTCAAGAATCAAGTCAATCGGAGGTTCCTACAAGCGGATATGGCCGAATCACTGATGGTTGCACGTCCTGAAATTTCTGGACAGCAAGCAAAGCTGAAGTGAAACAGCCATAGCTCCCTCATATGAACTCCGATTAAGATGGATGAGTACCCGTTGGAAAGGTAATTTTATAAATTTTTCAATAGAATAATATTTTCATATATGTTCTATTATGTATACAGGGGAAAACCCACGAGGAAGAAGCAGCAGCAACACGATGAGAACTAGAGAGTGGAGATGAGGACGACAACAACGAAGAGAAGTTTGGGCAATGCTTCCACTAGACCACACATGAAGAAATTCAGAGGCTTGGAACAAAACAAAGATCCCTGGAGCATTAGCAAATGAAGACACATGTTGGCGACGTCCGACGTAAGGAGATGTTTGGAGCAAACCACGAAGGAGTACACACAAAGGACAACATCCAATGGCGTAGACACTTTGGGCTCTCACACGAAGGCTCATGGAGTTACATGAAGACACTTAAGAGTTGTGTGAGCGCACAAATGAAGAGGAGTGATCCTACATAAAGTGACCTTGACGACATGTGGCACGAAGGGAGAGATTGAAGAAGTCTACGCGAGCCACCTCCGATCATCAAGGATCGTTCATTTTCAACTCCGAAGGACCACTCACAATGAAAAGCTCGAAGGCTAAGGTACACATTAAGCTCTCAAGGTACTTTTGGATATGATATCTTTCTTTTGAAATATTCATGTTCATGACCAATAGTATGTTTGATTCTATGCCTTGCACTTTTGAATCATGATAGGCTAGAATTTCTTGAGAATGATAAAGAGGCTTTGTTGTGCTTTAACTTTGTTAATTTGCATGCCTAATGAACCCATGCCTAATGAGAGCCTTGGCGCTGAGCAAGAAACTTATGCAACCTTTAATCACTTTTTGTTCATCTAACTTTTAAATTGTGGTTACAATTGCATATGTCTATATTATGTTTTGCAAATCCTAGACTTGCTTTGTGCTTGGTCAAGCTCGTGACCTTAAAAGAGCATGTGTCGGGAGAAAACCCGAGTTTCACTAACCATGCCGGTCATTAAACCATAATAAAGAGGGGAGAAGCCATGCCCCAAAGGAATTGCAAGCTCGTGCATAGCCATCACCGAACCTCGAAGACAACGCCGCTGTTTTCATCAGTTTTGAGCACCTGATCAGATATGTAGAAGAAGGATAAAGTTTAAAATCAGAAGCTCCATCAAGTTCCGATTCCAACACCTTTGAGATCGACAAATTTGAAGACCCGTACAAGGAGATATGGCAAAAACATTAGGCGCTGCGCAGTCTGAAATCTTTGGACAGATTGCAGCGTTGGAGTAAAACGGGTGTAACTCACTCGTTCGGAGTCCGTTGGGGGTCAACAAAGACTTGATGGAAAGATAATTTCATGCGCCACGTGTGGAAGTTATTGTTTGCTACATGATCTGATCTGGACAGAGAGTAAAATTCATGAAAAGAGTGGCAGCGACGAAGAGCAAAGGAGAAGGAGGGGATGATGATGCAAAAGACGATCGGGCAAGCCTCTCATCAAGAAAAATGATCATGTCAAGCATGGAGAGTAGATCAAAGCTGCATGGACATCTTCAAATCTTACATGAAGGACCATGGCTTCACGACCACGAGTAGGTACGTAAGAAAGTCAAGCTCTATGACTCTAAATGAAGCGCTTTGCGGGAGGCAACCCATTTTCTTTTGTTTATGTTTATATATATTATGACCGTCTACATTATGATCTCAAAAAGAAACATCAAGTAACATTGTACCATTGCTCTAATAAATACCACAACACCATGTTGTTTAATTTGATTGCTATCGAGGGAGCACTTTGTTATTTGATCTTGGAAAGCTTGTAGACCCTTTTTTGTGCCTATTAGTGTTTAGAGTCGTTTTTCTTTTGTGTCTTTTTAGAGAGAAATATGAAGTTGGCACCATCCTTTAATTCCAAACCTTGTGGCTAGTTAATTTAGGCTAACTTTTGTTTTTGTTTTAGACAACCTCCATATCATGTTGTTTTGTTCATCCATGTTATATTGCATTGCATGTTGTGTTGATCTAACTCTTTGCCAACCAACCTAGACCTTCCCATAGCCCCCACCAAAAACCATAGCCAATAGAGGTAGGATTGCTTGTGTTGACCGTTTGCCGTCACCATCCGGATTGAACAAGTCTATCTGGTTCCTCTTTTCTAACTAAAAACTTTGACTAGCCCTCCTATGAGAAAACCTTTCACACCTTTAGCCATCCTAAAGCCATAAGTTTGTTTTCCGTTAAAAGACTCGTAGCACCACCTTAGTTAGAATTTCTATACTTGACTTCCTCTCTTCAAAATCCTTGTTTGAGCCAAAAATATAGGATACCCATAACCTACCCTTAAACCTTGTTAGTTTGGTTGATTGATTCTTTTCGATGGGTGACTTCCTTGTTGACAATGCTTACTTCGTATGAAGTGTGAGATCAAGCTTTGTCTATTACTTATTATAGACCACATCAAAAGTGTTTTTCAAACCTTGCTAATGTTTGCTTGTGCTAACTTCTTGCATTTGCATTTTGCATCCATCTCTTTGTCATCATCCACTTTATGTTAGCTTGGGACTTTTTGTGAAGCTTTATGATGAATACTTTTGTACCTATGTTAATGCTTCATATGACGATATGGGCATTTTTCTTTTTGCAATCTTGTGTAAACATGGTGTTTAGACATGGTTGGAGACCCACATCATTCAGTTTTATATACCTTGCTATCATATTGCATTGGATAGTTTTATAAACATAGCAATGCGCCCTACTTATCTTACACCATGAAGAGTTGTTAATCTTGGAATAAGCATGGTGTTTTGACCTCGGTTAATAAATCTTTATGGCGAGGGAGAAGTTTGGCAACCACTTTGTAAGCATGGAGCTTAGAATTTGGTGTAAACATTGTTTTGTTTTTATACCATCCTCTCATTTGCATACACACTAGCACACACGTACACCCATTAGGTTTTAATTTTTCTTTCACTAGCTTAACTATGCCACAAGTTAAGATCGTAGGGGATGTCTTTGGTTGTTAGCATAGAGTGAGTATTCCCGACCGTCACCTCGGGGGTACTTTGTGCTTTAGAGTTGTTTTGTAGGCACGATGAATCGCTCCCATGAGTTAGCAATGAAAGATGAAAATAAGATCGTCAACACCCCCAAAATCTCAGAAGAAACATCGCTGCCTTCATCAAGATTAGGCGCATGTTCAGAGATGTACAAAATAGGAAAATTTGGATATTCAGGAGCTCCACTAAGTCTTCTTTCCAACGCATCGAGATTCAACATTTTAGGAGACCCGTGCAAGGAGTTACAACAAAATCATTGGGCGTCACACGTTCTGAAATCAGCCGGGACAGTTTGCATTGATGGAGTAAAAATGGTGTAACTCTCTTGTTCGGAGTCTGATTGGGGTGAATGACCACTCGTTGGAATGATAATTTCAAGAACTGTATGGAGCAATGGTTCAGTACATGTTCTGTTCTGGAAGTTGAAGAAAAATTCGTGGAAGTTGAAGCAGCGATAAAGGACAACATAGAAGGAGGTGAAGATGTTGAGAGACGATTGGGACTAAGGCTTGTGACAAAAGGGTGGACGTTGAAGGACGATCAAGGCAACAAAAGTGAAGAGTACGTGATGATCTCCACATATGGCAGTAGGATTGATGATTCATCATCTTTCATGCCTAGCAACATACTAAGCATGGGGGAGGACATGGTGGACGTAAGGAGACCGCATGGAGAACAAAGATCATGGTTGCCACGGGATGCCAATTTTCTTCTTCCATGTTAAGCACAATGCTTAAGCATGGGGGAGGCCACGCTAAACTTCAAGCATCAAAGGACGGTAACAATTCTTCAACTCTCTTTTGTTCTTGTCTTTTCTATATGTCTGCATTTGTGTATGTGCTTTCCACAACCTTAGATACAACCTCTGTATATCTCTCTTTAGAATAACATGGCTACTAGGAATACAACCTAGGTTTGTTTTTATTTTTAATAATAATCACCGTTACCTTGAGCTCACCATGATGATATCTCGTATGCTCTTACTTATGGATATCTGATGATCGTTGCCACTTTACTCATTCTTGTGCTTGGTTTGTATATGATTGAGCTAGTGCTCTCTTTAAATATGATCTGAAAATTTAATTAATGCTAGTCTAATCTTTTATGGAGGTTATGATGACTTGAGACCCATAGTATTTTTCGTTGCTCTCACTTTTGAATGAATCAAAGATCATTTATTTTTGTTCTTAAAAGATATGCTAACCTTGTCTTTGATACCACTTGCATTTTGCTCAACCTATCCAAAGCCTTATATTCATTGAGTGCAAAAACCTTAGTATACAAGATTTATTTTTTGGGTGCATTAATTTAAGGCTTGATTTCTCTGGCTCAAGACTAAGAAGCTGGTCATTCTGTTTTTGCATATCTATCTTTATGCTAGCCTTTTCTATCCGTGCATTATGAGTTTCCACATCGGGAATTTCGCAAACCTCGCCGGATATCCACCCACAAACCCAAAATATCTTTTTGTGTATACCTCCTTGACCACAACCCAAAACTTTGAGTATGGATGAATGTTTCGAAGAAGATTACAAGGAAAGTGTCGTCAAGTGGAGCAAGATTTTGGGAGACCTCCATAAAAGGATCCCTAAAAGGTTTCAAGTATCTCTCTTCATGAAAATACAAGAATTTCAGCACTTACCTTGGCACAATCATCACCTCTTTGCTTCGGGACGAGCAATGTCTAAGCATGGGGGGTTGCCAAGGAAGTACTAGTGTTGTCTAGAGTTCAAGGGAAGTAAAAAAAAGAAGGAAAAAAAAGAGAAAAAGTGATGAAAGAAAAAAATATATATATATATAAAGAAGAAAAAGTATGATGAGAAAAGGAAAAAAAGAAAAAAAAAGAGAGTGAAGAAAAAAAATATAATAAAGCTCCCCGGTTCTCTAGCTACATTTGGAAATTTCAAAAGGATTTCAAGATCAAGACCCATACTCATCTTTCCAACCATGTGCAATCTGATAACGAGGACTTCGTTTGTGCCTCGGGATCACTCTTTGCTATTTGCACATGTCCACCTATCTAAAAAGTATGTGTTTTTCTCTCCCCTCCTCCGCGGAACATTATTTTCCAATGACCTTTTTGACGAGTCTTGGTAAGTCCATGAGAAGCTTGTCTTGTTTTGATAATATCTCAACTATAATATCTTGGTAGGACTAAACTTTCCCATAGCTCCATATAAAGCCTTCCACCAAATATTTGAGAGAGGAAAGGAGTAGAACAAGTAGGCTTGAGAGACAAGATGAGATGAGAGTTCATGAGCAAGATGCAAGGAGGTTTATTATTGATCTTGGTAAAACAATTTTTCTTCATCCCGCTCTTTATTTTCAAAATTTCTAAGATTTGTTTAAAATTTGAGAGCAAGATTAATTACTTGTGGAAAGAGCTTAAATGATATCTACCCTCCATAGAGATGAAAGCTAGCTACATTATGGAACTTTAACAAATATAAACTTGGAGAGCATTATGTTTTCTCATGTATGATCAAGTGTAAGGTATGAATATTGAAAGGCAATACTGATGTCCATTAAAGGCTTACTCGAGGACGAGCAAGGTTTAAGCATGGGGGTATGTTGACGATCGATTTTGGTACACCTAGCTATGAGCTTACCGTCAACATTTGCACGTATTTGATATTCTAACTAATAGTACTAACCCCCCGGAGGTATCAAGTTCACTCTTGCATGTCGATTTTGGAGTTTATTGTTTACGCAGGAAAATAACGTTATAGAGGAGACTTTTGGGATAAGTTCATCAAGCACTTCAAGAGAAGATCATGAAGCCCGTCACAAGTCAAGACACGAAGTGAACAAGACTCCAAATAACCCAAGGACCGAAGCATCAACACGTAAAACTCCGGGGACTTAGATGTTTACCAACGAGATCAACTCAGCCCGAGAGATATTCTCGCAACCCAGGATAGCATGATCTTTCGGTGCAGATTCGGAGACTTAAACGGCCTCTAATGGCAAAAGTTTGACTACCAAAGTTGTGGGCCTCGACGATACCTTTGATTTGGACATGTGGAAGGCCCAATTCGGGTCAAGGAGCTAGGAGATATGGCCCCCGAAATGCCAGCTGCGCAGACAAGTCCGAAATCAGACAGATTATCTTCCGAGGCTGTTTTGGGGATCTTATCTTCGTTTTCAAGGAAACCAATGAATACCAAAGTTGGAGATAATTTCGTGGCACACAATCTGGACACCGAATTTGCATTATTTGGAGACCGGACGTGAGAGATATGGTGCCGGCAAGGAAGGGCTGTGAATCAGGAAAATCTGGACGAGGCTGATTTTATGGAAACCAAGTTCCCTTCTCTCCCAAGGAAGATCTCGTGCAAGGCAAGGTGGAGCACGCCCCAAGGCTCCCCAAGGGCATAAATACCACCCCTTGGGCGCCCAAGGAGGGGTGATCAATCCATTCATCAGAGAGCCGCCGACACGAAGGAGAAGCACCGGGAGGAAGCCGACGGCCGCCGCAAGTCCTCGAGTTGCCTAGGAGATGGCTTAGGCCATGCCCTAGCCACCATGGTTGGCCCTACATGGTGAAGCCATGGTGGAGTTCCAGAGCCACGACTTGAATTCGTCAAGTCGTTTGTACCTTCAACATTCAATGGTGATGTAATCATATCTTGTTCTACTTTGATCTACATCGATGAGTACTTTATTCATATGTATAGCTAGCATATGCTTTTAGTAGGAATAGATCTAATCGTGGTGGTTAGTCTATCTCTTGCGGATACATCGTTGTAGTGCACGGACCGAGGTTGTCGTTCATTGATGATTATCCTTGCGTAGTGACAGTACGGTGGAGGAGAAAGCAGCGAATGAACGTGCATCGGACCACTCCATATCGGGTTACTCCACATCGAGTGTACTCCTTATCATAGTATAGGATTAGATTGGTTTGTCATCGTGGCTCGAGCGGCAACATTTAGACGATAGGCTAGGCTTACCTTTTGATGCTTACCTTTATGGCTAGGTGGATGTGATCCATACATCCTTTCATGTATGTTTAACCTTTATGCAATCAACACTTCACATAGGGTTAGACCGGTAGGTTAGATAGAGAACCTTAGTGGTTTGCTTCCGATCCTTGGATTGACAAATCTAGGGAGGACCCTCCATGGTGAAAAAGGCACCAAGTCACCCATAGGCTTGCGGTGAACTTGAGCACGGTTTTGCACCGTCAACACAAGTCGGTTTAGGGAGGAGAGTACTAGTCGTACACGGCTAGGTGTACTCTACATGGATCCAGACATGTCTATTTTCCTAACCGAGTACTAGCCCTCTGGTTGCCTTGTGCTCCACGCCGCCTTGCACCGTGTAGCCCAAGTCGAGTAGTCCCGAGGGCACACTCAGTAGTCGGTTCCCGTACCCACCTGGGTAGTGGGCCCTAGGATGTCCATACGACAAGGACTGTGGCACATTCCAGATCGCGCGCGACGTCATCTCCCCCAACAATCCATGTATGAAGCTCCTGATCGCGAGGTTCTCGTGGTCTCTAATGATGTACCTCCTCAAGCCGGCGAGACAGATGAACAGAACCAGCAACAGGAGAACGCCAACACTGCGTGAGCCCAGCGCCGCCAGCAAGAAGTGGATGTCGCAGCCGCAGCAGCTACCGCACCCCAGCACAACACCCCGGGTCAACCCGCAGGCAACGTCGTACCTGGTGCCGGTGGTCAGCCCGCAGGCAACGTCATCCAGAATGCCGCCGGAGGACCACCCCCCGCGGCCCCGGTCACTGCTCGGCAGCAGCAAAACCAAGACGAACCTCGTCGATATCGCCTACGTGCCAAAGACCTCCTGAGGGACTTTGAGCAGGATGGCCACGAAGTCTACAACTCGCCCCAAGCTAACCTAGGCGCGGCCCTTGCCGAGCTAGGACAGCTTGGAGATGCTCCTGCGACCCGACGTCTGCAAGCTCACATTCGTGTCTCCACCGACCAGGTCGAAGAGAGAAGCCAAGGATACAGCAGGTCAGCCTCAAGTTCCTACTCCAGGAGTAGGTCGGTGCGACCTCGCCATCGTCACAACAACAACAACGCTCCTCTCCAGCCCATAGCTGAAGAGGGAGGTGGAGAGAATGAAGTCGCGCAGCAGCCCAATGCCGCTGCCAACGCTGCCGGTAATGCCGCCAACAACACCGCCAACACCGCTGGCAAGCAGCAGCAGAACGTTGCCAGCAACACAGGACAAAACGCTAGAGTTCAACCTCCACCAGTATGAGCTACACGCGTCCTCCGGGGCAGCCATCAACAGCGCCAACCCGTCCAGGACGAAGTGGAGATCGAGCGTCGTACCAACTACGACCGCGATAATGGGGTCCTATACCCCCTCAACGCCAACAACCACATCGAAGCAACAGAGCTCCGCGAGATGCATGACATCGAACTCCGACGTCGTGCCCAGTACGACCAAGACAACAGCGCTCCCGACGACCTCTACATCGTCCCGACAGCCCACAATCCAGGATCCAATTCCAGAGCAATCAACAACTTTCCAGCTTTCTCACAACGTCTCAGGACGATGAGATACCCGAAAGACTTCAAGCCGGCCAATGAAAAATACGACAGTCGCTCCGATCCAAGTATTTGGCTCAAGATGTACAGCATTGCCGCCCAGGCGTCAAGAGGCAATGAAGACCACATGGCGGGATACTTCCCCCTCGTGATGGGACAAGCACCACTCTTACGGCTCAACAATCTCCCCGCGGTGTGCATCACCTCGTGGGCCACCCTATCACGGCTCTTCACGACGAACTACCTAGCGACCTACAACCGCCCCGGCAACACTCACCACCTTGCCAAAGTGCGGATGAGGAAAGGTGAAACTCTCTGAGAGTACACCAACCGCTTCTTCGAGAACCGCAACACCCTTGCTGGTGTTAAAGATGAGAACATAATAGATTACTACAAGAAGGGAGTCACCAACCTCGAGCTCTTCGAGAAGATCCATGAAGCCGGTGCTGAATCCATCGCCGACCTCATGGCCTACGTCGACAAGCTCATCGACACCCAAGACGCAGTCGTGCATGACTTCAAAGGTGACAAAGCCAACGACCATATGGAAACCGATGCCGGCAGCAGGTCGCGCAAGCGATCGGGCGAGGTTTACGCGACTGACCCACCAAGACCTTCCACCTTCCTTGAAGGCGACTTCAACTGCACGCTGGATGACCAGTGTCAGTTCCATCGTGACGCCAAGCACACCATGAGGGAGTGTGAGCAGCTGAAGCGCGCCCTGGGCGTCCCTCCAGAATCCAAGAAGACCAAGAGCGACAACAACGACGAACAGAACAACGACCGACGCTATGACAACAGTAATCGTCGAGCTGATCGACGTGACTACCGAGACTGGTGACCTTACCGTCGCAATGACGACATGGATCGCTACGACTATTGCCGTGACTACCGCCGTGATGATCGCCGCGACGACCGCCGTGATGACCGCCGCGACGACCAGCACGACGACCGCCGTGACGACCACCGCGATGACCGCCGTGACGATCGCCGCGATGACCGCCGTGACGACCGCCGCGACGACCGCCGTGACGACCGCCGTGACGACCGCTGCGACAACCGCCGTGACGACCGCCGCGATGACCGCCACGACGATCGCCGCGATGTGCGACCTAATAACTACTGCCTCATTCGCCGCGAAGACAGCTGCGACGACCAGAATAATGACGGCAACCGTAGAAAGGAGCCTTCTCTCCCACCACCACCTAAAGGTGGCAACCCCAACGGTGTGTTCCAGAATGCCAACCGATAGATCAACTTCATCGTCGGTGGCCGCCAAGCAGCCAAGAGCAACAGACAGCAACGATCGAACGCAAGGGAGATCGGCCAGGTCAACACCGAAACTCCACAACCTCTGCGGTGGTCGGAGTTCCCCATCACCTTCTCCAGAAAAGACCACTTGTTGTACATACCCGACCCTGGGACCTACCCGCTGGTCGTTAACCCCATAGTGGACGGCACCTTCCTACCTAGGACCCTCATCGACGGAGGCAGCAGCTTAAACATCATCTTCACCGTAACGCTGAAGAAGATGGACTTCGACTTCACCAAGATGACCGCCTGCGACGAACCCTTCTACGGGGTCTTGCCCGGCAAGACTGCATACCCCATAGGTCGTGTATGCCTGCCGGTCACGTTTAGCAAAGAAGACAACTTCTGCACAGAATACCTGACGTTCGAGGTGGCCGACTTCCACTCCTCCAACCATGCCATCCTTGGTCGACCTATGTTGGCCAAGTTTATGGCCATCCTGCACCATACCTACCTCGTCATGAAGATGCCAGCGCCCAACGGAATCCTTTCTGTCTACGGCGACCTCATCGTATCCTTCAAATGCGAGAGCGATACCGTCGACCTCGCTGCAACATCTGCATGCAGTGCAGCAGCTACAGTCATGGTCGCTCAGGCTGCCAAGATCGACGAAACTACTCTGGAGGTGCCAGAGCAGAAGCGCACGGCCACCACCTAGGACGCAAGTCCTGCGGTGAAGAAAGTCTGCCTCGGCCTGCCCGACGCAACCAAGGAAATCACCATCGGGGCCGACCTCGACCCCAAATAGGAACTCGCGCTCACCAGTTTCCTTCGGGACAACGCTGACATCTTCACATGGAGTCCATCCGACATGCCCGGTGTCCCCAAGGAGCTGGCTGAGCACGCCCTTGAAGTAAGCAAGACAGCAAGACCTATCAAGCAAAAGCTCCGACGATTTGCGAAAGATAGAAAGCAGGCCATAGAAGTAGAAGTCTGTAAGCTCTTAGCTGTAGGATTTATCCGTGAATGTAAACACCCGGTTTGGCTCGCAAACCCGGTCTTTGTACCCAAGAAAAGTGGAGGATTAAGGATGTGCATCGACTACACCGACCTTAACAAGCACTGCCCGAAGGATCCCTTCCCTCTCCCTCGCATTAACCAGGTCGTGGACTCCACGGCTGGTAGCGTTCTACTATGCTTCCTCGACTGCTATTCAGGATATCACCAGATAGCCCTGAACCCTGACGACCAAGATAAAATGGCGTTCATAACACCCAACGACATATACTGCTATAAGGTCATGACCTTTGGCCTGAAAAATGCCGGCGCCACCTACCAGAAGGCGATACAGAAGTGCTTGGCATCTCAGATCGGCAAGAACGTGGAAGCCTACGTCGACGATGTGGTTGTCAAGACCACTGAAGAAGATCAGCTTATCGCCGACCTCGCCGAGACCTTCGCCAACCTACGCACATATCAATGGAAGCTCAACCCGACCAAGTGTGTCTTCGGTGTCCCCTTAGGATTGCTCCTGGGCTTCATGGTGGGACACCGAGGCGGCAACATGGCCAGGCCATCTTGCAAGAAAGACGTCATGAAGCTCACTGGTATGATGGCAGCCCTAGGTCGTTTCATCAGCAAGCTCGGCGAAAAAGGTCTGCCCTTCTTCAAGCTATTGAAGAAGGCGGATAAATTCGTGTGGGACGAAGACGTGCAGAAAGCTTTCGAGGCTCTCAAGGAGTCCTTGACCTCGCCACCATTCATGACACCCCCAATCCCGAAGGAAACACTCCTCCTCTACATCTCGACCACCACTAATGTGGTCAGCACGGTTCTCGACGCCGAACGAGAAGAAGAAGGGAAGATCTACCCTATTCAGCGACCTGTGTATTACGTAAGCCTCAGAAGTTGCTCTATGCACTCCTGATCACATCAAGAAAGCTCCGGCACTACTTCCAAGCTCACAAGATCAAGGTGCCCTCATCTTTCCCGCTAGGGGAGATCATCTGCAATCACGACACCAACGGCCGCATCGTCAAGTGGTCGGTCGAGCTTGGCGAATTCGACATCTGAGTTCAGCCCCAGGCAGGCAATCAAGTCGCAAATTCTGGTTGACTTTGTGTCAGAGTGGACAGAAATCCAGATGTCCCCTCCCAAGGAGAGGTCTAAACACTAGATAATGTACTTCGACAGTGCTCTTAACCTCGAGGGTGTCGGGGCAGGCGTGCTGTTCATATCTCCTCAGGGAGAGCAGCTCAAATATGTTCTGCAAATACACTACAAGGCCTCCAAGAATGGAGCGGAGTATGAAGCTCTGATCCATGGGCTCCGAATTGCAGTGTCCCTTGGCATCAAGTAACTGCTAGCCTATGGCGATTCCAAGGTCGTCATCGAGCAGGTCAATAAGGAGTGGGATTGTGTCAAAGACACAATGGACACTTACTGCGCTGAGATTCGAAAACTCGAAGCCCACTTTGAGGGAATCGAGTTCCAGCATGTGTCACGTAACAACAACAACATCGTCGCTGACGTCCTATCTAAACTAGGCTCCAAGAGAGCTCTAGTCCCGGCGTGTCACACCTGTTTTTCCAAAGAAAACCAAGTGCAAACCTATATGCATGCCAGGATCAAGTTTCATGCATATAGTGACATATAGGTGATTACAGAAACAGTATCACGTAAGAAAAAGGAAGATTATCAGAGTTTACACTTAATCCTGGAAATGAAGGCTCCAAACATCATAGGCAGTTGACTGAGGGTTGCATACACCTAGAACTCAGCAACATGTTGAGCAAGCTCCATAGTAGCTTCCTCTTTTTGAGCAACGTATATAGCAAGGGTGAGCACATGTCGTACTCAACAAGTGTGGGGCAAGGATGAATGCAAAGGCTTTATAGTGGACTGGGCTCTAAGCATTTAGCATTTTAGTTGGTCCAATTTTATTAAACAATTATTTACTAGCAAGTATAAGTATATACCATCCCACAATTAACACAAAGAGATAGATAAGATACGCCATAAGCATATGACAAGCATAACCATGATTTAAGTCCATCTTCAAGTTCAATTATCATGTGAGGGTCTAGGCCGCTCTTGACCGTGAGCACGGCTAACCGGTTAGTTTTATACTCTGCAGAGGTTGTACACTTTCACCACAAGTCACGTAAAAGCTCTAAAGAACTTTGAACCAAACCATGCGCTGCCGGTCAAGCATCATACCACACTACCGAGGTGTGATTGCATAGGGACGCTACGAGGCCTTTACAAAGGTTCCCGAGCAAGTTGCAACCCACAAGGTCCAGATCAGTTAGCAAGGTATAAAGCCCCCTAGCAGGTCAATACCCCGCCATAAAAGAACAAACCCAACTCCCCGCTAGGGCGGGTCCATACCCCGCAGCACCGCCGATCCCTTGTCCTTATCAGGAAAGGTCACCCCAAGCTAAAGTTCCTAATTACTTGGCCAAGACCAGTGCCCGTTTAGTTCTTGTGGTTGTACTGTTTTCCTGGGTGGTTCTCCATGTCCTGATTAACATATCATAAGTGATCTTGCAATTAAAATTAACATAAAGGAACATAGAGCATAAAGAATAACCATGTTGATTAACACGATCCCAGTTAAGCAAGCTAAGCAACATCAACCATCAAAATTAATTAAGCAACCGGTTTATACAAGGCAATGGTAAAAACAAAACTAGTCTCATCCTTAATAGGAACCCATCAAAATTAATGCAAGCAATGCAATGAGTGATTAAATATAGTTCTTAGGACAAGGAACCACACACTTGCCTGTAACCAGAGTAGTGTTGCTGCTCAGAAGGTATTCAACTTCTTGCTCTTCAAAGCTCTCGGACCACGTTCACTCTATGCGCATCAAACATCGGCTCAAGCATACAAAGCAAACAAACAAGCAAACTAAGAACAATACACCAGTCAAAAGAAAAGATTTAAAAAACGCACTAAAGGATAAGCTCGATTCTATGGATCACTAAAGCACACAAAACGTGCTTAGAAGAGAAAGGTCAGAATAGATGCACATGGTTTGAGCTTGAGCTAACACTAGAAAGATTTAGAGCTTCAGATAGACTTGATCAAAAGAGATACTGAGATAGAACGGATAGCGAACGACTAACGATCGATTTGCATATATGAGAGAACAAGACTATGAGCTAGGTTTATTTTAGTTAGCAAAAGGTATGTAAAGGATATTTCGTAAAGAAAATACCCTAAGTTGAAATTAATGCAATATTATATTTTATTTGCAAAGACTGAAGTAAGAACCTAGTCAAATTTTATCTATAAAAATGTTTATGTATAAATTATGCCAATTAAACATTTACTTGGATAAACAACTTAAATGAAAAATCTTAGCGTATAGATTTATGATTCGGGTTGTGCTAACCAAATTATAATTAAAAACTCATTTGTGTTGGTACTTAAACAAGTTAACATTTATTTACGAAAACCGATGTAAAAGCCTAATCAACTTTTAATTAGAAAAGCTAATTAAATGTTAAACATTAAGCAAGATTAACATTAGTCTATGAAAAACCAAGATAAAGATCTAATTAGATTTTATTTACAAAATCAGGTAAAATAAATATTAATCAAATTAACATTGTTTATGAAAAACGGTGTATAACTCTATATAGCTTTTATTTAGGAAAAGACATGTTTACTAGACATTAAACAAAGTTAATATTAAATTAATTTTCAGAAAACAAACATGATGTGAAATTAGTACTAACGTGAACTTTATGTCATTATGAACCTAACGCAACTGGAACGGATTAAAACGGAGCTAAAACATAGATTCTAAGAGATAAACAAGATAGCAGGGACCTAGAAGCAATTAACCATAGATAACAGGGGCTAGCAGAGGAAATTCCCGAGACACAAATAATTGTTCTCGCGAATAGATCTAAGATCAGGGTTAGATCTACAAAAGGGCTCGAGTTGGATCTGGATCTAAAGAATCTAATCTATCAGGGGGTTATCTGCAAAACTAGCAAGACACAGGAATAGATCTAGGAACCAGATACTCAAGGGGTCTAAACGCAAAACCACGATGTCATCTTCCACCTCTGGTTTGGCGGACGGGGAAGCTCCAAGCGGCCAAATCTCTAGCGACCGGCGGCAGGGACGAAGGGGAAGGCCGGATTCCGGCCGGCAGCGGAGCTCAGCGGCGGTCTGCTCGGGTGCACACGGGCGGCGACACTCCAGTGGATGTCCAGCGATGAGAAGAGGCTCCCTTGCGAAGCTCCTGACGGCGGTGACTTATTCCTCCGGCGGGGCTCCACGCCGATGAATCGATGACGACCGGCGGTGCTTTCACTCGGCTCCGCGGCGGCGCTGTATAGGGGTGGCGGCTAGGGTTGGGGGTGCGGCACGGGCGCGAGGCGGCTGCCTTGGCGTGCAGGCCAAGGGAGCGCTGGGCGCAGAGGCGGCCAGGACTCGAGCTCGGGCTCGTGTCCAGCTCAGGCATGACTGAAGGTTCGTGATGACGAATGGGACCTGCCGATCAGCGACCGCAGCAGAAGGGGGCTGGTGCGGGTTGTCTTGGGTCGGTTGGTCGGCTGGGCAGATGGGACGGAAGGATGACGCGTGGAAAGAACGAGGAGTCCGAGGAGCAAATCCGAACTTCCGGCTTCTGGGCCTCAAGACGGAGCTGGGCTGAGAGTGCACGTGCAACAGGAGGAGCTTAGGGGGCTGCGCCGAACTTCCAGAGGCTGGGTTTCATTCGAAACTGGGCCGAAAGAAGAAAACGAAGAGGAGGGAGAAAGAGAAGGTTTTGGAATTTTTTTAAAAGGGATTCAAACACTTGAAATTCAAACTCAAATTTGAATTCCAACAAACAAGAAGAATGCACCGGCATGAATGCAACACACATTGAATCATTTTATTTATTTAAAAACAAACAAAGGCTTTTTCATATACTATATTTCCTGTAAAGAAAATAAATGTTGGAAAAATTCTAAAATTATGGGAAAATCATTGTTAAATTATTCTTTCTATTCACATCTTGAAATTCGGAAATTTCATGGTGTGACAAATCTACCCCCCTTAAACAGAATCTCATCCCGAGATTCGAAGAAAGAAGAAACAAGGATGAGGGAGATAAACAAGAATATAGCTATTGAGATAGGTAGGCGGTCATCCTCTTTTGCCGTCTGTGTGTAGAATCTTCAGTCGTTTTCTTTTTTTGTTGTTGGGGTCTTCATCAGAGTGAGCTAGGTGGGATAAAACCAAGCATAAGGTGGGAGAGAAAGTAGAGTGATGTCTTCTTTTCTTCAACTTGCTCACTTCTAAAAGACGACGGTGGTAGTAGCATTTGCTTGTTGGCATTGGTGTTGCCTTCCATTTCTTCTTCTGATGTCGCTTATTTGATCAGGTAGAGAGAAAGAGAGATGGTAAGGAGGTGGGAGGTACAACAAAGAACCCAACTAGACAACTGATGTTATCGCAGATATAAGACCCACAATACACCAACAATCATTACAAAGAGACGAATCAATCAAGGTCATAAAACCAAGCATCATCAAGGAAAACACAGAACTTCACCAATCATGACACAGACAAAGGAACGATGCTAAACTTTGTTAATAGTCATAGGGTATCCTCCTAAACATGGGCATAGCTTCACCGATCATTGATCATTTAAAAATGTTGAATCAGAAAGGACACTTTGGAATCAAAAGTCAAGGGAAGAATCCAAAGCAGCATTGTTTGAAGTTCAAGGATGAGGATGGATGGATATGAATTGACAGATATGTTTAAAGTGGATAGGAAAGCAAGATATCAAGGGGGATTATCAAAAGAAAATGGTCAAGGAGTGGAAATATTCATCACACAGCTAAAGGGAAAGATAGTGATGAATTTTTATCAAAACAAACCTTAAGAAACGACCATTGCTATCTAGGCTTACGTCCTATAGTCGATACAGCTCTGATACCACTCTATCACACCTGTTTTTCCAAAGAAAACCAAGTGCAAACCTATATGCATGCCAGGATCAAGTTTCATGCATATAGTGACATATAAGTGATTACAGAAACAGTATCACGTAAGAAAAAGGAAGATTATCAGAGTTTACGCTTAATCCTGGAAATGAAGACTCCAAACATCACAGGCAGTCGACTGGGGGTTGCGTACGTGCAAAACCAATTTAGCACTCGCGCGCGCTGGGAGCGACCGATCGGACCTGTGCGTTCCTTATTCCTTTCACGTGCAAGGCGCGCGTCGCCGCGCTTCCCACCGTGCGTCAGACGTAGCCCAGGGTCCAGGCTGGGTAGGAACAGGGCCCATCCGCCCATGGTGCCATGCACACCTGCACGCTGCATTGCTGCTCAGCGGCTCAGCTCATGGGGCAAGTGGATCCCAGATTCCCAGGCTGTGCACCCGCGTGCATGCTAGTGCTTTTTTTTCAATTTTTCGATACCAATTAAATATTATATGTACTTATCGAGTTCTCATTTTCATTTTTCTGCACCAAGCAAATATTATATAATTGTATAAACCATGCGCATAAGTTGTTGTTAGAAAAAAAATTATGTGTACAAATTTCTTTTGTAAGAAGTTATCAACATAAGTCGTCGTTAGGGAAAATGTTACATGCGTAACTCGTCATTAGGGAAAAAGTTATCTACATAACTTGTTGTCATGGTCAAAGTTATGTGCATAACTCCTCGTTAGGAAAAAAGTTATTCGCATAACTCGTCATCAGGGTCAAAAGTTATGTGCATAACTTGTCGTTAGGGAGAAAGTTATCCGCATAACTCGTCGTCAGAATCAAAGTTATATGCATAACTCGTCGTTAAAGAAAAATTTATCTGCATAACTCATCGCTAGGATCAAATTTATGTGTATAACTCGTCATTAGAAAAAAATTATACACACAAATTATCATTACGAAAAATGTTATGTGCATAATTTGTTGTGAAAAAAGTTATGCGCTTAAATTGTTTATAGAAAAAAGTTATGCATCCACTTTATGTTCATAAGTTGGATATTTTTAAATAAAAAATTGTGGAGAGCAAATCTTTTCCTCAAGTGGAAACTCTAATGGAAAAGGAGGGGGGTTCGGGAGATCGATCTGCTGAACGGGCTCGTCAGCACGCGAAAAAATGTTCAAATGACGAAAGAAAATGAAGCAGGAAGGGGAAGTGTGCGGTGGAGGAAAAGTAAAAAAAATGACTCTCTAGGGACCACGTCAATCTGAAACTGATCGCTAGCAGGCCTTCAAGCGCGCGCTAATTAGCATTCCTCTTGCGTACGCCTAGAACTCAGCAACATCTTCAGCAAGCTCCATAGTAGCTTCCTCTTTTTGAGCAACGTATATAGCAAGGGTGAGCACATGTCGTACTCAACAAGTTTGAGTCAAGGATGAATGCAAAGGCTTTATAGTGGACTAGGCTCTAAGCATTTAGCATTTTAGTTGGTCCAATTTTATTAAACAACTATTTACTAGCAAGTATAAGTATATACCATCCCACAATTAACACAAAGAGATAGATAAGATACGCCATAAGCATATGACAAGCATAACCATGATTTAAGTCCATCTTCAAGTTCAATTATCGTGTGAGGGGCCAGGTCGCTCTTGACCATGAGCACGGCTAACCGGTTAGTTTTACACTCTGCAAAGGTTGTACACTTTCACCACAAGTCGCGTAAAAGCTCCGAAGAACTTTGAACCCAACCATGCGATGCCGGCCAAGCATCATACCACACTACCGAGGTGTGATTGCATAGGGACGCTACGAGGCCTTTACAAAGGTTCCCGAGCAAGTTGCAACCACAAGGTCCAGATCAGTTAGCAAGGTATAAAGCCCCCTAGCAGGTCAATACCCCACCATAAAAGAACAAACCCAACTCTCCGCTAGGGCGGGTCCATACCCCGCAGTACCGTCGATCCCTTGTCCTTATCAAGTAAGGTCACCCCAAGCTAAAGTTCCTAATTACTTGGCCAAGACCAGTGCCCGTTTAGTTCTTGTGGTTGTACTATTTTCCTGGGTGGTTCTCCATGTTCTGATTAACATATCATAAGTGATCTTGCAATTAAAATTAACATAAAGGAACATAGAACATAAAGAATAACCATGTTGATTAACATCATCCCAGTTAAGCAAGCTAAGCAACATCTACCATCAAAATTAATTAAGCAACCGGTTTATACAAGGCAATAGTAAAAAGAAAACAAGTCTCATCCTTAATAGGAACCCATCAAAATTAATGCAAGCAATGCAATGAGTGATTAAATATAGTTCTTAGGACAAGGAACCACACACTTGCCTGTAACCAGAGTAGTGTTGCTGCTCAGAAGGTGTTCAACTTCTTGCTCTTCAAAGCTCTCGAACCACGTTCACTCTATGCGCATCAAACATCGGCTCAAGCATACAAAGCAAACAAACAAGCAATCTAAGAACAATACACCAATCAAAAGAAAAGATTTAAAAGAACGCACTATAAGCTCGATTCTATGGATCACTAAAGCACACAAAACGTTCTTAGAAGAGAAAGGTCTGAATAGATGCACATGGTTTGAGCTTGAGCTAACACTAGAAAGATTTAGAGCTTCAGATAGACTTGATCAAAAGAGATACTGAGATAGAACGGATAGCGAACGACTAACGATCCATAACCATCCCATACAAGTTTCAAATGGTTTTGACAAAGTGATACTATACATCTTTCACAGCTAGGAACATATCTCATTTAGCTATATAGGACTATGTGAGCCAATATGTCTTTGTGAGGGATATTCAACAACTCTTTATCGAAATCACTTGAATTTTTTATGTGACACTCATACACCGAAATCATGTGGTTACGTAACTTTTTAAATTTTTCTAGCCACTTTATGATATTTTCACATTTATTCCTTAGTAATTAAATAAATAATTACAGTAATAGCAAAACTTGATCAGAATATTTCTTTTTTGTCAACAATATTCGAATTTAGATTTTGTTATATGTTGCCTATACAACATATTATGCATGGTATTTAAACATTTGAGGGATTAGATTCAGAATATGACTGCTGTCTTTAATATGGTTTTTAGGATCATATGGCTTGGCTAGCCTGTGTAGCACCCAAAGCTTTGATGGGCAATGAAGATATTAGCCCCTGCAAGCATAGCATGAGAAGATAAGGTGTTCCTCCAAAAGTAATTGTCTGTATTCCTTGATTAGTGGCGTTGATCGGCTGGTAGGCATGACTCTATCTTCTACTCCCTCCGTATCAAAATACTTGTCGCCATCGACTTTTTTCTACAACTTTGACCGTTAGTCTTATTCAAAAAATTATGTAAGTACCATCTATTTTGTTTGCTACATGCTTTACTATTGTGGGTATTTTAAGCTTGATTTACCATTTTACATATTTGTAATAATTTTTTGAATAATATGAATGGTCAAAGTTAAAAGAAAAGTCAAAAAAAGTTAAAAGAAAAGGTCAACGGTGACAAATATTTCGATACGGAGGGAGTATATAGCAATATTGTTCATAGCAGCATGTTGTTACCATATTTTCAATTATTGTATTATACAAAAACAATTTGGTTGCAAACTGAGCACATGTCTATATGACTATGTTCCCTTCTTGTTAATGATTTGTGGAGTATATGACTATGTTCAGTACAAATGTTGGCATCTAAAGCATGTCATTTCAGGAGGAAGCTTGAGTTTGAGGATGAGCATGCGCATGGTGGACGATGGTGAACATGAAGGCAACCTTTGCTGCTGCTGCAGTAGACATAGGTCATATAATTCGAACGAGTTCAAATTGTGCACTAGATACATTATGTGTTATACTAATGGTCATGTCCAAGTTTAGTTTGACATTAGGTGTGTTTCTTTAAAGATTTGTACGAACAAATTATATGTCATTTTAATGGGTGTCGATGCTTCATTCATTATGTATTTATCGTTTTGTGATTATTCATTTAAGCTACCAAACAAAAGCGTCACAACATGAATTATTAATATATTAATTTGGCGTTGCAATGTATGAATCAAACCAAATTGCATTGCAACAATTGACAAATAACAACCACATTTAGTCGTGGCAATAGGTGCGATAATCGTGGCAATAGAAAAATTATCTCTTGCAACTACAAAAAGATGATTGTGGCAATAGAGGAATCTACCTATAGCAACCAGTCAGTAACGTGGCAATAGAGGACCTCTGTAGCAACCAACCTACGGAGACATTGCGATAACCTAAACCACCTATAACAACCATTTAGGTGATGTGGCAATAGAGAAGCTCTATTCCAATGCTTTCTCCGCGTAGCAATAACCACTCTTGCAACACCTATGTTACGTTGCGACTGCATTGTGTTGCTACACAACCAGCGTGTTGCCATACGTGTCACTAGCAACGTCTAGTTTGTTGCAATTGATACTATTGTCACACTCATAGTGGTTGCAATTGCTTTTGTTACAACACCCACCAAGTGTTGCAAAAACGTCAAAAGTGTTGCAATAGATGGGTTGTATGTCGCAACTAAAACATAACCCGTTGCATTATGCTATTGCTATAGTCATAAGTGCAACGACATTTAACCAAAAATAAAAGGTAGCAAAAGTACTATTGCTACCATTTTTGGGTCTTTTGCTACACTTTTTCGGTGTTGAATTTGACCCAAAACCTTGTAGAAATTGCCTGATTTATCGTGTGAGTGCAGTTAGTAGCCTAACTTCTGTGTTTGAAGCAGTCATTGGCGAAATGTGCCCAGGGCAGGGCCGACCAATGCAGGAACGCCACAGCCATGCACCTGCGGGCACAGCAGCTTGAGCAGGAGCTCAAGCAGGTCAGAGAGGAGGCCGCTGCCGAGAAGAAGAAGCTCCAGGAGGAGTTAGAAGCAGAGCAACTTAAAGTTCTACAGGCTGACACATTGCTGCAGAATACGTGCACTGGTAAGGCCAGGTTCGCACGACCTTTTCATTGCTGTTGTTGACCTTTGTGAAGATGATGATGTCTTGTTTGTTGCAGAGTTCCACAGGGAAAAGGACCAGCTTAAGGATGACCTCAAGGTTGCCAAGGATAGGATCCGGAGCCTTGAGAAAGACCTACGAGAAGCTGATGTGGGGGGCGAAGAGCTCAAGAAAGTAATGAAGGCCGCTGTAGAAAGTGAGTACGCCGTGTGCCAGAAGCTGGCTTACGAAAAACAAGCACGAAAGGACCTTGAGGTCAGTCTCGTGGTAGATTTGCAATCGTTGCAGAATGACCAGGTGACCATTGCAGGGCTTGAAGTGGAAGTGAATGACCTGAAGAATGCCGCCGACCATGTTATGGACATGGTGGTTCCGCAGGTCGCCGGGGAGGAGCCCAAGCCAGCCATTGACCGGCTTATGGCCACGCCCCAAAAGCTAGTGGATCTCCTGAGGGCGACGAGCTTGATGGCGGCTGTGTAGTCGCTGGTGCGCGTGAGGTCGCACTTCCCTGAGGTTGACATGGTCAAGGTCGGGGAAGGCCCAGATGTAGCGAAAGACCTCAGAGCCATAGAGACAGAGGTATAGCCGGCGGCAGAGAAGATAATGGACACCATCAATTACGAGGGCAATGATGATGAAGAGTAGTTGTAGCCTCAGAGTTGGACCCCCTCGTTGGCCGGAGCACAACGTTCCCATGTCATGTAAATAACAATGATGATCTATTTTGGGCTCGCATGTCATGTTTAGTTTATGTTTGCGCGAGCTTGGTAGCCCTGAGGCGTTGTGCTGTAATATGCCCCGCTAACCACTACTCACGGAGAGGCTGGCTTACCGACCACCACGGCTCAGCAGGGAGGCTTACGTGTAGCCGGCGCGCGGGGAGAGTCTAGGACTCCGGTTTTGCAACCACACAACCAAGCAAGCTTGCAGCAACATAAAGTAAACAATCATGAGAGACGACGTCCTCAGGTCGTACGACCCTTGTGTTGGCATAGCCAAGCCCCCGAGCATGTCGAGGGGGAGGAACAAAACTTCACCCTCAAGTCTTTCGACCCTTGTGTTGACTTTCGCCAAGCCCCTGAGCATATCGAGTGGAGGGAACATGACATGGAAGAAAGAGGATAGAACTCGAGACACAACAGATGACTGCTTAAAACTAATATTTATTTAACCGAAAGTACAAAGATGAGGAATACATAACTGTAATGAAAACTATTCTACGGATAGAATCGGCGGAGGTGCTCCACATTCCACCGGTTAGGGACCCCTTGGCCGTCGCCCCACTGGAGGCGATATGTAGATGGGCTGATGACTACTGTGATGATAAAAGGTCCCTCCCAAGGGGCGGACAACTTGTGCATGCCGTCGGTCTTCTGAATACGCCGTAAGACTAGGTCGCCAACGTTGAAGGAGCACTCCTTGACGTTGCGATCATGGTAACAACAGAGCTGTTGGTCGTGGCGAGCCTGCCGCATGACAGCTGCTACTCTTTGTTCCTCGAGGCTGTCAAGGTCGACATGACGAGTCTTCTCGGCTTACCCTTCCTCGTAGAACTGTATGCGTGAGGCTCCGAAGGTGACGTCGGTGGGTAGGATGGCCTCTGAGCCGTAGACCGGGAAGAAGGGCGAGAAGCCCGTAGCTGAACTAACCTAGGTCTGGAGAACCCAAATCACATGGGGTAGCTCGGCTAGCCAACGGGAAGCATAATTTGATGCGTCATCAAAGATATGATCATTGAGAGCTTGGAGAACCATGCCATTGGCACGCTCGACCTGGCCGTTGCACCGAAGGTGGGCGACCGATGAGTAGTAGACATCAATCATGCTGTCCTAGCAAAAGTCCCAGAAAGCTGATCTTATGAAGGTGTTGACGGCTGTTAAGTACCACTTTTACACCATCAACTCCTGCATAAAATAAATAGAAAGTGGGCATCAACACTAGAATAGGTATTTATACTGACAAGTTCCACAATTGTTGGTGTTTCTATGATTCTATCTTTTGTTGCAGGACACATGTAAAGGCACATGGAATGATACAACTGAGAGCAAGTAAACAAATGGCATAGATATGGCATCATCATAAACAACCTCAATTGCCAAACTGGTTTGCACCATTGCAACGGGCTCGTCGAGTCGATTGAAATGGATATATCATTTGCATACATCGGAGCCCGGATGAGGGAGATATGCACAAGACATCTTGTGGACCCAATGGGACCCACACCAGGCCACGTGGCGACGTGCTGCCACACAGGCACCCACGTGTCGATGACACCTCATCGATCCAAGGAAACACACCTTCGACCAATTAGGAGCCTGTACACGGATCCAAGGGCCCACTTCCCCACGGAAACGGGCTAGAAACACCGCAAACACCCCCATACCCACCTTGGGACCCACGTGGCAGTCACCCAGACGAAAGGCGGCGCGATCGGAGCCGACCCGGGATCAGCCGACCCCATAGGTCGGCCGACCCCACTTTGTCGCCCTTCGTGTCACCCTTCCACGTGTCGGCTTGTCGTGACGAACCAAAGGCGGTGCTAGGTGCTTGCCCGAATGTTCCCATGGGATCCTGCAACTCCTTCTCATGGAAGATACACCAACTTGACCCCCACTCCTCTTCGCCATGTGTCACCACCCTACTGGTGGCGCCCATGGCAGCCAAGGGGGCTCCTCCTACTCTCCTTGGCCTATAAATAGAAGTGGAGGGGGTAGAGAATAGGACACACAACTCCTCTCCTACTCTCTCATTTTCTCTCTTGAGAGGAGAGGCTCTCCTCTCCTCCTTCTAGAGTGTAAGTGTGGAGTAGTTGATTAGATCAAAGCTAGGGAAAGAGTGAGAGGTATGTACCTCTATGGATGCTCGTTCTTCAATTAGAGTAAAGTGAGTATTTCTGCATTTTCTATTTAGACTAAAGTGCAAGTGATATGTTCTTGTGTTCTTCGCCTGTTCATCATTTAGAGGCGCGTGTTCTTCACGAACACACCTCCTCGATCTAGTTGATTAGGTGCACAAGTTTGTATCCCGTTTGTATGCATGTTCATCATTTAGAATAAAGTGTGTTCATGATTCCCTTCTAATATCCTTTTTCCTCTGCTAGTGCGTTCGTCTGCTGCAAGTGGTCCGTATACGTTGGAAGCATAATACGGGACCGAGTGCTCTCTTGTATGCCTTTAGTATAAGCTAGTAGTACCTGTAGTGAGAGAGATCAGTTCTCTTCCGTGGTCGTAGTTCTATTAGTACAGGGTGCCGTAGTCCGTTGGCTATGGCAGTAACCACAGCGTGGACGTTGTGACATGCTACCGGTTATCATCCGTTCGGCTTATCCCAAGGTTAGGTACAGGCAGTCCAGGAGGTGGTGATAGCCCTTTTGGCCCTCGTTGATCCTCCACAACTGGATATGGTCAGAGCTCCTTCCACATAGATCTGCGTACTGGAGTCGCCTGTTAACTCAGGGCTATCGGTACCCTAAGCCAAGTTCTATCTAGAGATCGACCTTTAATCTCATCTATAGGGCTATCTTTAGGAATCCTGTCTATCCTTGCATCTTATCTGGGTGTGTCCTTGGACCGACTGACGAAGTTAGTACACACACTTTCCCTTGGATTCGATACCCTTGGAATACTCTGAGGTGAAAGCTACAACGGTATCCGTGCGCTTGCGGATTTATTTCGTTTGTCGCTAAAATACCCAACAAGCTTTCTGGCGCTGTTGCTGGGGAACGGTTGCTGTATCTATTTTCGTACCTAGTGGTCCTCGTATCTTTTCATTTTCTTTGTTTCTACCTTTACCCCTATTACCCATGGAGAAGCCATCCTTTCACGACCTCTCCACCACATCCAATGAGTTCACTGATCCATCAACTTCCACATCCATCTATGGACTCAATCCCGACATTGTAGCCATGGTTCGGAGTCACACCTTCTCTGGAGCAATTAATGAAGAACCTTACGATCATTTGCTAGAATTCGAGGATATGTGTTCACTCTTGGTTATCCCAGGAATGATGCAGGAAACCTTGAGATGGAAGTTGTTTCGTTTCTCTCTCATGTGGATAGCGAAACAATGGTACATCCGTTCAGTAGGGAGCATGAGCGGTGATTGGGAGAAACTACGAGTTAACTTTTGTTCCTCGTTTTCCCTCCTGAAACACATAAATTCTCTACCGATGGACATCCTTGATTTTGAGCGACTAGAGAAGGAATCCCTTGGTGCAGCGTGGGCAAGATTTTTACACCTCCTGGCATTTTACCCACACTTGTCTATACCCAAGGGTGTATCTTTGTACATCTTTTGCTCGTGTCTAGACATGAAGTCTGCCCGTGAGCTTGACATCATCGCCGGGGGCTCGTTTGAAGACAAGACAACAAAGGAAGGAAGGGAAATCCTAGATACCCTCTCAGAAGACTCTTTCTTACCTACCGACCATAACGAACCCCTCCGTGATGAGTATGTATCAAGCCATGAGAGTCTCTCAATAGCCAAACCTGAACCTACGGTTTCCACATCTCAATTTTCGACCGTTGAGCCCTCTCCCGAACCAGGAACAACGGAGGAAGAATAAATTCAGCCTCCAGAGTTCCTCTATCAATTTGAGGATGACCCTCTTGAAAATCTCCGAAACACCTCGAATTGCTTAGATGTCCAACTAGGGAAGGAGCCCTCTTCTGTCCAAATCCAGCCAGCTAGAAATCTTTTAACAGAACCTTCCCCTAGGCCTACGGTACCTCCTTCGCCTCCCGATCCTCCAAACGAAACATCTATCATGGAGGCCATGGAAAAGAAGTGGTCGACTAGAGTGGAACACTTTTCTGAAGCACTTTGTATTAGTTCACCCTATACGATCGTTCCTTGTTCCATAAAAGGAATTACTGCAGAAGGCCACCTTAACCCCATCATGGAGGTTAATGTTATGCCATGGCGCATAGCATATACTTTGTTGGGCAAAGTTACGCTAAGACCATCCGACAAGCTCCTCAAGAGTTGTCCCTCCGGACACATTCTTGAGTGTCGGGGGGTTGCATGTGCTGTGCCGCTCTTAGTAGACAAGATCAAGGTCAATCTAGACTTCCACATCTTTGATGTCCTCGATCTTGATCTCCTCCTAGGCTCCCCAGCAGAAAAACTTCTCGATGCACCTCGAGGAAGCCTAGATGAAAAGCTTAGGGAAGCCGCTTCTGCCACCACTCCATTGTTCTCAGAAAATTCTATGGCGAATCCTCTTCCTAAGCAAAACCCGCTCAAGGAGATGATGCATGTATCTCTGTTCACATCATCCGAGCTCGTTCTCATTGAGTTTGTAGATTTCTCTACTCCTCACAAGTATAACTCGGGAGATCCTCTTCACCTTTGTGAAGGCGAACGATCATCATCATCCTCGAACGAGTTTGAGCCTCTTCCCGCTGGCCCATATCATGTTGCTCTCGACCTTGATCGAGAATCAACATCGATCTTACTCGATGAATCTCTCGAGATGGAGAATTCATGGGCCATGGAAATCTATGAGGCGCCGACTCTGGAGTCCAAAGGGAAGGATTCCACGGACGAGCATGGTAGCTTCACTCTTGATATACCACCTAAACCATGCTCGCATCATGCTTCTCCAGAGTCAGCTATGCTCGGTGCACTAGGCACACACGAGGACTACAACCGCCTTTTGGTCCTCTTTTGCTCAACGTTTAGAAGGTTGGTTGTAGATGCATATGTTTACCATAAGCATTGCAGATTTCGTGTATGCACTGTGGCACTAACCTTGCAGCTAAAGCTTCAATGACACATCAACAATTGGTGGTGAGACGGGAATGACATCACCAATGATAGCTGCAGGAAAGAAGTTCCCATGGTCGAGCTTATGATCGTAAACAAAACACTACCAGGAGATAGCCTGGATTAGGTTAGATTTTATTTCCCTTTTCAAATAAAAAGCAAGAGCATGTTTTTAAGATAAGGTTGTCCTTCGGGTATTTTTGGTCGCTAACCTTTCAGGTGGAGATTGAGAAGAATGATGGACAGGTGATGCCTAAGAACATGCGAGCTACATCACTACAACACCTTTATAAGTTTTTGTTGAGAGAACATTTACAAAAGGAAGCTTGATCTCCACACACTTGAGTTTTGTTGCTTAGTAATGCAAACTTCAAGTGTGGGGGAGGTATGTGAGCATCCTGAGTAAAGTTCCTCTCATCCAAATCTTATTCTGGTTTGGAGATGATGTTAGCTCTTGCCTCTTACCCAGTTAGGTACGTCCTGCTTTTGACTTTAAACAAAGCCCTTCCTGGAGGTTGCCCGATGTTCACCATCTTATGCTCATGTTTATGTACCTTTGAAAATAGCTTGATCATGCTTTCATGCTCACTTTACTTATGTTTGTAATGCTATGGTTTAAGTGCATGTTTAGCTACGTGCATTCATAGGTTGTTTTAAATTAAGCATGGTGCTTAGGTTGAAACTGTCTTCTTCAATCAAACAAGACATGGTGTCGAGTTTGATTGATGAACCTTGTAGTATATGCTTTCATGGATATTGGTTGTATATGCGGACTAACCCTTGCAGGAACTTTCGAGTCCAATTGGGGTAAGTCATCAAGCTTGATTCAAAAGGGAAGGTAAGCCAAGGCATGCCGGCCTTGTTTGAGCTAGGTCTCATGGTGAATTTATATTTGAATTTGAATAAAGGCTCCCTGGTTCTTGAACCAGTAGAGTCCCTCTTTTGTTTTCCCATTTTGTTTGAAGACAGCACCAGGTACATGAACAAGTGTGGGGGAGATCTCCCAAGCTTATCATCGACACGCACACTTGAGATCTCCCACACAGGCGTTGCACAACATCGATTGCGCTTTCATGACAAGGGACATGGTAAACTAGAGTGAGTTGGCTGCCCCATGGGTCAGCTGAACCACCACTGGTCTTCCTTGTTTCTCATATTCTTCAAGAGCGATGGTATGTGCACCATTTATCTCACTCTCTTTGATTCATGAGTTTGAATAAGTTTCAATTCTTATCTGCCAAATCAAACTCTTGGAATCGTGCTCTACTTGCTCTACATGTTTCCTGTGGTTGACTTGCATATGTTTTATTCCATACTTATCATCTTGATGCTTGTGAACAAATATCATTAGGGAACTCATGCTCATCTAAGTAGTTGATGTTCGAGATATGGTTTGATGATATGATCTTCTCTCTGAATGTTTGAGTGCTTGGGAGTTTTATTTGAAAACTTGAAAACTCTTTGCAAAGCTCCTCTTTGATGTGCCACAGTCCTACTAAAGCCATATGATGTTTTTAGTTGAAAACCTTATACTCATATGTTGCTTGTTATTGCATTGAGCTTTGTCAAATTGTTGTGACCCTTGTGAGAATTCTTTTCATGCTTTCGTGATCAAGATTCGTGTGCACACCATATCCCCTTGCTATGCTTCTACACTGGAAGTTTGCATTGTATCATTCGTCCATTCCACAAAATAAAGCTTCGTATGTGACCTCTCTCTCCAAAAGTGTTCTTGAAAAGGGGCATGGGCTAAGCCAAAAAAAACCATGCTCAACGACATAGGTGAAAAAAAACCATGCTCAAAGCATGAAGAAAAAAAAGAAAAAAAAGAAAGAAAGAAAGGATAGCCCATGTCCAAAATAAAGAAGGAAAAAGAGAGAGATGTGATCATGCAAAAAGGAGTTCCAATAAATTAGATGGTAATAACTAGCACCCGCTCCGGGCCTAGTGTCCACCTTACCATCACCACAACATTCATCATATATATGGTAATATCTAGCACCCATTCCGGGCCTAGTATCCACCTTACCATATCCATCACATCCATACATGTGCAGATCTTGATCTGATTGTATGACTTGATTTTCTCCTTGGATCCGGTTTTTTACTTTGCAATAGATGTGATGCAAGTATGTTTTATCTTTTATCCTACCCCGAGCTCCACATATAGGCCATCATTAGAAGTAGGATGAAAGAAAGGCAAGTCTAATGCCTTGGTGAGGACATATACACATTGAGCGACATGAGAGAATCAAATGAGGAGCTAAGCAAAGGCTTGTTTTGAAAATTAGTGCAAAACCCCAAGTTACGTGGCATGATGAGCAAAGGTGATTTGATTCATGACTATTCCATTCCTCAACTACCCAAGATGGCATGATAGACACTCCACAAAGTTCACAAGTGCAAGGTGTGGTTTGGAATATCTCTTATGCTAGCTTCATACCTTTGGATATCATGTCTCACCTTGATTTGTTCTCCTTTACTCGAGGACGAGCAAAGGTCAAGTGTGGGGGTGTTGTTGACGGCTGATAAGTACCACTTTTACGCCGTCAACTCCTACATAAAATAAATAGAAAGTGGACATCAACACTAGAATAGGTCTTTATACTGACAAGTTCCACAAGTGTTGGTGTTTCTATCTTTGGTTGCAGGACACATGTAAAGGCACATGGAATGATACAACTGAGAGCAAGTAAACCAATGTCATAGATATGGCATCATCATAAACAACCTCAATTGCCAAATTAGTCTGCACCATTGCAACGGGCTCATCGAGACGATCGAAATGGATATATCATTTGCATACATCGGAGCCCGGATGAGGGAGATATGCACAAGACATCATGTGGACCCAGTGGGACCCACAACAGGCCACGTGGCGACGTGCTGCCACACAGGCACCCACATGTCCATGACACCTCATCAATCCAAGGAAACACACCTTTGACCAATCAGGAGCCAGTACACGGATCCAAGGGCCCACTTCCCCACGGAAACGGGCTAGAAACACCGTAAACACCCCCATACCCACCTTGGGACCCACCTGGCAGTCACCCAGACGAAAGGCGGCGCGATCGGAGCTGACCCGGGATCGGCCGACCCCACAGGTCGGCCGACCCCACTTTGTCACCCCTCGTGTCGCCCTTCCACGTGTCGGCTTGTCGTGACGAACCAAAGGCTGTGCTAGGTGCTTGCCCGAATATTCCCGCGGGATCCTGCAGCTCCTTCTCATGGAAGATACACCAACTTGACCCCCACTCCTCTTCGCCACGTGTCACCTCCCTACTGGTGTGCCCATGGCAGCCAAGGGGGCTCCTCCTACTCTCCTGGTCCTATAAATAGAAGTGGAGGGGTAGAGGCTCTCCTCTCCTCCTTCTAGAGTGTAAGTGTGGAGTAGTTGATCAGATCAAAGCTAGGGAGAGAGTGAGAGGTATGTACCTCTATGGATGCTCGTTCTTCAATTAGAGTAAAGTGAGTATTTCTGCATTTTCTATTTAGATTAAAGTGCAAGTGATATGTTCTTGTGTTCTTCGCCTGTTCATCATTTAGAGGCGCGTGTTCTTCACGAACATGCCTCCTCGATCTAGTTGATTAGGTGCACAAGTTTGTATTCCGTTTGTATGCATGTTTGTCAGTTAGAATAAAGTGGATATAATATGCTTGCATGCTCTGATTAGAATAAAGTGTGTTCATGATTCCCTTCTAATAGTTTATTCTAGGTTGCATGAGTAGCCTTTTTCCTCTGCTAGTGCGTAGATCCTGGGTTTATGCGTTCGTCTGCTGCAAGTTGTTCGTATACGTTGGAAGCATAGTACGGGACTGAGTGCTCTCTCGTATGCCTTTAGTATAAGCTAGTAGTACCTGTAATGAGAGAGATCAGTTCTCTTCCGTGGTCGTAGTTCTATTAGTACAGGGTGCCGTAGTCCGTTGGCTACGGTAGTAACCACAGCGTGAACGTTGTGACACGCTATCGGTTATCATCCATTCGGCTTATCCCAAGGTTAGGTAGAGGTAGTCCAGGAGGTGGTGACAACCCTTTTGGCCCTTGTTGATCCTCCACATCTGGATATAGTGAGAGCTCCTTCCACATAGATCCACGTACCGGAGTCGCCTGTTAAGTCAGGGCTATCGGTACCATAAGCCAAGTTCTATCTAGAGATCGACCTTTCATCTCATCTATAGGGCTATCTTTAGGAATCCTCTCTATCCTTGCATCTTATCTGGGTGTGTCCTTGGACCGACTGTACGAAGTTAGTACACACACATTCCCTTGGATCCGATACCCTTGGAATACTCTGAGGTGAAAGCTACAACGGTATCCGTGCGCTTGTAGATTTATTTCGTGTGTCGCTAAAATACCCAACAGAAGGCCGACCCGAGGTCGGTGATGATTCTGTTGGGCACAACGAAGCGATGTGTTATCTCTTTGATGAATTTTGCCACTTCTTCCGACGTGACCTTGGCGATAGGTCGGACTTCAATCCACTTGGTGAATTTGTCGACGGCAACGAGGATGTGTTTGTAGCCGCCAGGAGTGGTTTTAAACGGTCCTATGGAGTCGAGACCCCACATAGCGAAGGGCCATGATGGGGGAATCGCCCGCAGGGTCTGAGCTGGCAGATGCTGCTGTTTGGCAAAGAATTGGCATCCTTTGCACCTCTTCACGAGGTCTTTGGCATCAGTCATGGCCGTGGGCCATTAGAAACCGGATCGATAAGCCTTGCCAACCAGGTTGGCGGATGCTACGTGGCAGCCACACTCGCCGTCGTGAATCTCAGCCAGGAGCTGAAGACCTTCTGATCGCAAGATACACTTCATCAACACGCTAGTGGAGGCTGCTTTTCTATAGAGGTCGTGGCCGATGACGACGTAGTTGGCGCTACGCCGGGTGATGCATTCTCGCTCTGCTTTGTCTTCAGGGACCCGCTGATGGACCAGGCAGGCTAGGAAAGGCTCGCGTCAATCATCCTCTTTTTCTGTCTAACAGCTTGATGGACGGCTTGCGTAGGTCTTGGACGAACACACCCACCATGTCACACCCTAAAATTTCTGAATTTCAAGATGTGAATAGAAAGAATAATTAAACAATGATTTTCCCATAATTTTAAAATTTTTCCAACATTTATTTTCTTTACAGGAAATATAGTATAGGAAAAAGCCTTTGTTTGTTTATGAATAAATAAAATGATTCAATGTGTGTTGCATTCATGCTAGTGCATTCTTCTTGTTTGTTGGAATTCAAATTTGAGTTTGAATTTCAAGTGTTTAAATCCCTTTTTAAAAAATTCCAAAACCTTCTCTTTCTCCATCCTCTTCCTTTTCTTCTTTCTGCCCAGTTTCGAATGAAACCCAGCCTCTAGAAGTTCGGCGCAGCCCCCTGAGCTCCTCCTGTTGCACGTGCACTCTCAGCCCAGCTCCGCCTTAAGGCCCAAAAGCTGGAAGTTCGGATTTGCTCCCCGGACTCCTCGTTCTTTCCGCGCATCATCCTTCCGGCCCATCTGCCCAGCCGACCAACCGGCCCAAGACAGCCTGCACCAGCCCCCTTCCGCCGTGGTCGCTGACCGGTGGGTCCCACTCGTCATCACCAACCTTCAGCCGTGCCCGAGCTGGACACGAGCCCGAGCTCGAGTCCCGGCCGCCTCCGCGTCTTGCGCTCCCTTGGCCCGCACGCCAAGGCAGCTGCCACCTCGGCACTATATAAGGCCGTCGCCTCGCGCCCGTGCCGCACCCCAAACCCTGGCCACCTCCCCTGTACAGCGCCGCCGCGGAGCCGAGCGGAAGCATTGCCGGTCGTCGTCGATTCGTCGGCATGGAGCCCCGCCAAAGGAAGCCGCCGCCGTCAGGAGCTTCGCAAGGACGAGCCGCACCCAGGGAGCCTCTTCCCATCGCTGGACATCCACTGGAGCATCACCGTCCGTGTGCACCCGAGCCGACCGCCGCAGGCCGGAATCCGGCCTTCCCCTTCGTTCCTGCTGCCAGTCGCCGGTGATTTGGCTGCCAGGAGCTTCCCTATCCGCTGAACCAGAGGTGGAAGATCACCTCGCGGTTTTGCGTTTAGACTCCTGGAGTATCTGGTAATTCCTAGATCTGTTCCTGTGTCTTGCTAGTTTTGCAGAAAACCCCCTGATAGATTAGATTCTTTAGATCTAGATCCAACCCGAGCCCTTTTGTAGATCTAACCCTGATCTTAGATCTATTCACGAGCACTATTCTTTGCGTCTCAGGAATTTCCTCTGCTAGCCCCTGTTATCTATGGTTAATTGCTTCTAGGTCCCTGCTATCTTGTTTATCTCTTAGAATCTATGTTTTAGCTCCATTTTAATCCGTTCCAGTTGCGTTAGTTTCATAATGACATAAAGTTCACGTTAGTACTGATTCCACATCATGTTTGTTTTCTGAAAATTAATTTAATATTAACTTTGTTTAATGTCTAGTAAACATGTCTTTTCCTAAATAAAAGCTATATAGAGTTATACACCGTTTTTCATAAACAATGTTAATTTGATTAATATTTATTTTACATGATTTTGTAAATAAAATCTAATTAGATCTTTATCTTGGTTTTTCATAAACTAATGTTAATCTTGCTTAATGTTTAACATTTAATTAGCTTTTCTAATTAAAAGTTGATTAGGCTTTTACATCGGTTTTCGTAAATAAATGTTAACTTGTTTAAGTACCAACACAAATGAGTTTTTAATTATAATTTGGTTAGCACAACCCGAATCATAAAGCTATACGCTAAGATCTTTTCATTTAAGTTGTTTATCCAAGTAAATGTTTAAGTGGCATAATTTATATAAAGTGGCTAGAAAATCTAAAACATTACGTAGCCGCATGATTTTGGTGTATGAGAGTCACATAAAAAATTCAAGTGATTTCGATAAAGAGTTGCTGAATATCTCTCACAAAAACATATATAGCTCACATAGTCCTATGTAGCTAAGTGAGATATGTTCCTAGTTGTGAAAGATGTATAGTATCACTTTGTCCAAATCGTTTGAAACTTTTATGGGATGGTTATGGAGCCAAAATGTGTTGCATAGCCACATATTTTTTCAAATTTGTTTTAAAAGATTTATTGCAGTTCAATTAATAAAAAGAAATGAAACACCCTAATACAACATAAACTAATGCTTATCCTAGTGGTTCGCATCTGTCACTTTTGTTCCAAAGGCCTCAGGTTCGATCCCCAAGCAGGCATTTTTTTTTTGCAATTAAATTCTTGGCATTGTGCCTATTACAACCATTTTAGGCCTATTGTAACACTTTTTCAGTGTTGCATTAGACAGAAAACAAAAATTCTACATCACACTCATATGGTTTCATAAGTATAAGTGACATTTGTAAATTTTGTGAATAATGGTATTACCATTTTGTTGGATGAACAAATGACCAAAATAAGAGTTGTCCAATAAATCTTAATGAACTTAATGAGTAGATTGTGGGGACTCGGCCAGCCACGGCCTTGGTGCAGCCAGGGCACAGCCAGCCACAGCCTTGGTGCAGCCGGCCGCGGCCAGGACGCGGCCAAGCACGGCCTTGCTGCACCTACAGCGTGGCCGGCCGCGGCCAGGGCGCAGCCGGCCGGGGCCGCCGCGCGGCGGCTGCGGTCAGCCGGGGCTCGGCCGCTGCGTGGCAGGGGAGGCTGCGGCCGACCGGGGCCGTGGCGTAGCCGGCTGTGGCTCGGCCGCGGCATGGCACGACCGGCCGGGGCTCGGTCGAGCGCGACCACAGTTGGCAGGTGGTAAAATCAAGTACAAAAATATTGAATGCAATAGAAAAACACAAAATATTACGTAGTGTAGTGGTAAAAGTGCTTTAGTTGAAGTAGGAGGTGCATAGTTCAAACCGTAATCCACACAATTTTTATTTTTTCGATTTTTTTGCCTACACATACATATTTAGTTACTATTTTTTGAGGGGGACCCGTTGGTAGGACCGCATCACCACGTCCTCAAGGTGGGAGCGCATCGACACATCCTCAAGGTGGGGCTGGGTGACATGGCAATCGCCTACACATATATATTTAATTACTATTTTTTGAGAGGGGACCCGTTGGTAGGACCGCATCACCACGTCCTAAAGGTGGGAGCGCATCGACCCATCCTCAAGGTGGGGCTGGGTGACATGGCAATCGCGGCCGGTACAATTTAAAAATGTTTGGTTTCTTGGCATTGTGTCTATTGCAACCATTTTAGGCCTGTTGCAACAGTTTTTCGGTGTTGCATTAGACAGAAAACAAAAATAATTTGAAACCATTTAGGGTTTTAGAAATTGATTTTTCTTTGTAAATTTTTGAATTCAAATTTGAACCGTAACGAGTGTAACTAACTAATAGAATCTTGTAAAGTAATACATAGAAACATGAAAAAGGCTTGAACGATGCTAGCTAACACTAACATTATAATGGTGTAGTGGTAAGTCATATACTAGTGTAGTATTGAGGTCCTTCGTTCAATTCCAAACCATTACGCTTTTTTTATTTTTTCTATTTTGTCTCTAATGACAGATTGTTTCCCCACCAATTCAACCTTCTTTCTCAAAATTAATAATTAGAATAAAATCTGAATTCAAAATTAGCTAAGTTCTATTTTTACTATGAATTGTATATTTTTTCATAATATATCATATACAAGGCCCAATCCAAATCAGCCTCGGCTACAAGTTCTCGTTGCAATAAGCATGTAACAGTTGCAACTCCCAAAAAGTGACGCAATTGAGAATCACTTTTGCTTCGCCCCTAGAGTCCTTGTTCCAATAAGTTGTAGCAGTTGCAACCTCAAAACAGCGTTGCAATTAAGAACCACTTTTGCTTTGCCTATCAAAATTCCCGTTGCATTAAGCATCTAGTGTTTGCAACGCTTATGAAATTTTATGCAACACAAAACAAACGTAGCAATAGGCACAACCAAATGCAACTAACGCAAACGTGGTTACAGTACTACCACATAATTGCAACCAAAATCAATTCTACCGCAACCATTTTTCACCATTGCAATATCATCCACCAAATGCAACAAAGGTTCGCAACAACTTGAAAACCATTGTATTAAAGGCATGTATCGCTACCATTTTTTAGAATGGTTGCAATACAACCATCTCTAGCAACCAAATTTTAGGCGTTGCAATTCAGAAGCGTTGCATTTGACCCAAAACCTTGTAGTGCAAGTGAACTTAGGGGCAGCAATTTACGTCAAATGCGCTATTAAGCGTCAAGATGGCCCGGCGGACCACTACAAGGTTTTGGGTCAAATGCAACAACGAAGAATTGCAACGTCAAAAATTTGGTTGCTAGAGATAGTTGTATTACAACCATTCTAAAAAATGGTAGCGATACATGCCTTTAATACAACGGTTTTCTAGATGTTGCGAAGCTCTGTTGCATTTGGTGGATGATATTGCAATGGTGTAAAATAGTTGCAGTAGAATTGGTTTTGGTTGCAATTGTGTGGTAGTATTGCAACCACGTTTGCCTTTGTTGCAATTGGTTGCGACTATTGCTACGGGTTGTTGGGATGCGATAGCTACATGCTTATCGCAACGAGAACTTTTATAGCCGAATCAAAAGTGGTTCTCAATTGCAACGCTATTTTGGGGTTGCAACTGCTACAAGTTATTGCAACGAGGACTCTAGGGGGCGAAGCAAAAGTGGTTCTCAGTTGCAACATTTTGTTGGTGTTGCAACTATTATAAACGAGAACTCTGTAGGGCGAAGCAAAAGTGGTTCTCAATTGCACCACTTTTTTGAGTTGCAACTATTACATGTTTATTGCAACGAGAACTAGGAGCCGAGACTGATTTGGATTGGGCCTTGTAGCGTGTATGATATATTATGAAAAAATAAAATTCATAGCAAAAATAGAACTTGACTACTTTTGAATTTAGATTTTATTCTAATTATTAATTTTGAGAAAGAAGTTTGAATTGGTGGTAAAACAATTTGTCATTAGAGACAAAATAGAAAAAATAAAAAAGTGTCATGGTATGGAATTGAACCAAGGACCTCAATACTACACTAGTATATGACTTACCACTACACCATTATAATGTTAGTGTTAGCTAGCATCGTTCAAGCTTTTTCATATTTCAATGTGGTCAACTTATATTAACCTTATAGATATTAAAACAGAAAAGTTACTTTATAGGATTCTATTACTTAGTTATTTAAAAAACAAAGAAGTAGAGTTTCCTAAAAGTATTATTGTTTTTGTCTAATACAACACCAGATAAGTGTTGCAATAGGCCCAAAATGGATGCAATAGACACAATGTCATGTCACCCGGTCCCACCTTGAGGACGTGGTGATGCGGTCCCACCTTGAGAACGCAAAAAAATGCAAAAAAACGCTTTATAATGGGTTTGAACTACGAACCAACAACCTCATACCAATTTGCCTTACCATTGAGCTACAACACCTTTTGTGATATTAGTATACGTTACTATGTACACATACGAATACGAGTCATAGATGGAAAAAAATAGAGAAAAGAGGAGACATGTCGGCATTGTCGCAACTCGAGACCCTCTGCTACCCGCTGGCTTGCCCTACATTGCCACGCCTAGCCGGCCGCACCCTGGCCACGGCCGGCTGCACCGTGACCGCACACTGGCCACGGCCGGCCATGCCCCGCTACACCCAGCCAGCCGCACCCCTGGCAACGGCCGGCCACACCCTGGCCACGCCCGGGCACGCCCTGCTGCGCCTAGCCGCGGCCGGAATTTAATCCGGCGCACTAAAAAAGGTTGCATCCAAATTTGTTGTGTTCATTGGGTAAAAAAGTACTTGAGTGTGTAAAAATTTTGAAGTTTAAATTGAGTTGTATGAAACAATGTGATGGACTATCAAGTTTTTGAACAATGTATACTCCAATTTTCACAAAATTTTATGAAACTTTTTTTGTCAAGCTTGTAGATCCATAAAATGAGTCTATGCCAATTTACATAATTTTTAGATAAGTTTTAGGTATTATTATCATTATTTTATAACAAGATGACTAGTAGAAGTTCTAGTTTTCCCTATAAGTCAATTGAATTTTTCATCAATCGAATTTTTCATCAATCTTCTAGATGTGGGCTAGAATAGACCATTGGCGTCTAAATATGGTTTTTTTAATATTTTTTAAATTTAGATTTTATTCTAGTTATTAATTTTGAGAAAGAAGTTTGAATTGGTGGGAAAACAATCTGTCATTAGAGACAAATTAGAAAAAATAAAAAAAGTGACATGGTATGGAATTGAATCAAGGACCTCAATACTACACTAGTATATGACTTACCACTACACCATTATAATATTAATGTTAGCTAGCATCGTTCAAGCCTTTTCCATGTTTCTTTGTGGTCAGCTTAGTAACCTTATAGATATTAAAATAGTAAAGTTACTTTACATGATTCTAATAGTTCATTATTTGAAAAACAAAGAAGTAAAGTTTCTTAAAAGTATTATTTTTTTGTCTAATGCAACACCAGAAAAGTGTTGCAATAGATCCAAAATGGTTGCAATAGAAAAAATGCCAGGAAACCAAAATAACTTTAAATCGTCATGTCACCCGGTCCCACCTTAGATTTAACTTGTTGGTTTATCGGTTTGCAAAAACAATTGTAGAAAAGATGAAGCCAAATGAATGGAAAAAGTCAATGATGTCATATATTTAAGAACGGAGGTAGTAGTCTTCACCTAAATATTCCTAGCTTTTATAACTCTGTAGACTTCAATAATATTTTACATAAATTCAAACCTGTGTTATAACGAACACACCTAAGTAGCGTAGTGGTAATGTAAGTTTATGTGAACTTGAGCTCCAAGGTTCAAATCTTGTGGGCGTACTTTTTTATTTTTAATACGCGTCCCCAATTCTTTTCTTTCAATATTTATTTTTTAGTTTTAAAATTTGATTTCAGTCTTTAATTTTTTCTATATATTACTACAATTATTTTTTAGACATGACAACCTTCACAATTATACCCCACTAGGTGAACTCACTAGGTTCTATCTAGCTAAGTGTATTTTAATATTTATCCTTTAGTAAATTATAAGATAATTACAGTAATAAGTAAACTTGGACTGAAATTTGCATAGATGCACACAACATCATAGTTTGGCTCTATAAACATCCCATTAAAGTTTTAAATGATTTCGATAAAGTGTTAATATACATCTCATACGAGGATGAACATCTCTCGCTTATCTACTAGGGCATGTGTGAGATCACGTATGACTTTGTGAGGCTGTGCATCACCACTTTCTCAGAATTAATTGAAACTTTTGTCAACACTTATACACGATAAGGAGGTGTCCCTCAAAGTTTTTTGATTTTTTTATGTAGCTTAGGCTATTTTAACATTTATTCTTTAGTAAATCATAAAATAATTACACTAATAGGTAAACTTAGTCAGAAATTTGCATAGATGCACACAACATCATAGTTTGGCTTCATAAACATCCCATTAAAGTTTTAAATGATTTCGACAAAGTGGTACTAAACATCTCATATAAGGATGAACATCTCTCGCTCATCTATAAGGGCATATGTGACACCATGTATGACTTTGTGAAGATGTGCATCACCACTTTCTCAGAATCAATTGAAACTTTTTTGTCGACACTTATACACAAAAAGAAGGTGCCCTCCAAGTTTTTTGAATTTTGTATGTAGCATAGGGCATTTTAACATTTATTCTTTAGTAAATCATAAAATAATTACAATAATAGGTAAATTTGGTCAGGAATTTGTATAGATGCATACAACATCATAATTTGGCTCCATAAACATCCCATTAAAATTTTAAATGATTTTGACAAAATGGTACTAAACATCTCATACAAGGATGAACATCTCTCGCTCATCTATAGGGGCATGTGTGACACCATGTATGACTTTGTGAAGATGTGTATTACTACTTTCTCATAATCAATTGAAACTTTTTTGTCGACACTTATACACCAAAAGGAGGTGCCCTCCAAGTTTTTTGAATTTTTTATGTAGCTTAGGGTATTTTAACATTTATTCTTTAGTAAATCATAAAATAATTATAGTAATAGGTAAACATGGTTAGAAATTTACATAGATGCACACAACATCATAATTTGGCTCCATAAACATCCCATTAGAGTGTTAAATGTTTTATTTTACATGTGAAAAATGTATTAACATCCGAAAACCCAAGAAGCGAAAGAGAAGAGGACGCCGAGAACCAAAGACCGAGCTCAAGAGTGTATTGAAGATACCTGAAGATCCGCTTGACAGCCTGCCGATGTGAAGTCCTCAGCGACGCCTGAAAACGAGCGCACAGACACAGAAAACTGAATGTCCAGCCTCGTCGCCGTCAAGTACAAGAGGGAGCCGATCATGCTCTAATACTCCTTCTGGTCCACGGGCTCTCCGTCCTTGTCCGCATCCAACGCTGTAGTCATACTCATCGGTGTCGACAGGGGCTTCGAGTCGTCCATCTTGAACTTATTGAGGATGTCCTTCGTGTATTTGGCTTGATGCACAAAGGTTCCCTCTTTCACCTGCTTGATCTGAAACCCGAGAAAGAACTGCAATTCTCCCATTATAGACATCTCGAATTCTTTGCTCATGTCCTCTACAAACCTCGCAACCAAAGAGTGAGACGAGCCACCAAAGACAATATCATCCACATACACCTGAACAATTAGGATATCATCGCCCTGCCTGAGGAGAAAAAGAGTCTTATCAACCTTGCCCATCTCAAACCCCTTGCTGAACAAGAACCCCCTCAAACGGCCATACCAAGCACGCGGAACTTCTTTCAGCCCATACAACGCCTTCCTCAGCCTATACACCCGGTGAGGAAACTTAGCACTCTCAAAGCCCGGTGGTTGCTTCACATAAACCTCTTCTTCTAAAAACCCATTCAAGAAGGCACTCTTCACATCCATTTGGTACAATTTGAACCCTTTAGCCACGGAAAAGGCTAGAAGGATCCTAATCGCCTCCAAACGGGCTACAGGAGCAAATGTCTCCTCATAGTCTATCCCCTCCTTCTGACTATAACCCTGAGCAACCAACCTCGATTTGTTTCTCACCACCTCACCATTCTCACCCTTCCACACCCATTTTGTCCCGATAGGTTTGCAATGTGGTGGTGGCTCTACCAACTCCCAAACTTGGTTTCTCTCAAAGTTCTCCAACTCCTCATGCATTGCATTCACCCAATTAGGATCAGAGAGGGCGTGTCCAATGTCTTTCGGCTCAAAGGTAGCAACAAAAGCCGAATGAGCAAAGTGAGAAACATTCCTGGACCTTAACTGTGTCGTACGTTCATTGATGTCGCTGATGATTCTTGAGGGAGGATGATCAACTTGAACGCGCCTCGGTGCCTCTCGCCTGGAGACAACCTCCCCCTCAGCTGCAGCTTCCACTTGATCTTGTTGGATCGTAGTCGGTGTAGGGGCTGGGCCATCCTGCACCGTAGTCGTCGTAGTGGAAGTAGAGGGTACATGCTCGGCTGGAGCTTCATCATCACCATCATCCTCCTCGTCCTCAAAGATCTTCTTGCCAATCTCGTCGTCACCTGCACACTCAAAAACAGACGAACTGCATGGCTGGGTCTCATCGAAGGTAACCTCGCAAGTTTCCATGACTAGGTTAGTATCAAGGTTGAGCACACGGAATGCTCGAGAATGACTCGCATAACCCAAAAAGATCCCATCGGAAGACCTCGACTCAAACTTATCAAGCCTACCCTTCTTGAGAATAAAGCACCGACAACCAAAAGCCCTGAAATGGCTCACTCTAGGTGCTCGCCCGTGCATGAGCTCATAGCACATCTTGTTCAAGAAGGCCCGAAGAAAAATCCGGTTCCCAACATGGCACGCGGTATTCACCGCCTCAGCCCAATATCTCCTCGCAGTCCTATGCTCGTCGAGCATCGTCCGAGCCATCTCACAAAGGGAACGATTTTTCCTCTCAACCACACCGTTCTGATAAGCCACATAGGGAGAAGAGAATTGATGTTCGAGACCCAAATCACGACAAAAGGTTTCGAAACGAGAGTTTTTAAATTCAGAGCCATTGTCGCTACGAATAGCTCGAATGGCATCTCCATTCCTCTCATTCTTCAACCTCAAGATTAGATCCCGCACAGAACCAAACGTCTCCCCCTTGTCAGCCAAAAAGAAGACCCAAGCATAGCGAGAATAGTCGTCCACTATCACCAGGACATTCCATTTCCCACCCGCCGAGCACACACGAGCTGGACCAACCAAGTCCATATGGAACAGCTCGCATGGCCTCTCTGTCATAACGGATGTCAGAGGCGGGTGAGAGGCGGCGACCATCTTACCATGCCTACATGGAGCACATACCAAATCCTTCTGGTATTTTAACTTAGGCAATCCTCGGACCAAACCTAGCCCACTCAAGCGTGACAACAAGTCAAAACTCAAGTGACCTAGTCTCCTATGTCATTTCCAAAGCTCCGCCGAAACACCAGCAACCAAACAACGAGAAGAGCCGACACACTGAGAAAAATCGGCTCTGAAAATCTGACCCTCGGGGATGATCGTGCACACAAGATCACCTCGAGAATCCAAAACACGAGAAGCGCCCATTTTGAAACGGACCTCAAAACCCTCATCAAGAAGCTGGGAAACCGAAAGAAGATTGTACCCCAAAGACTTGACAAGAGAAACACGCCTAAGAGTCACAGACTCGCTCACCTTCACCGTGCCCACAGAAAGCACTCTACCATTCCCATTGTCCCCAAAAGTGATGTACTATTTGGTCATCACTGGGGTGAGGCTGGAGAACCACCTTCGATCTCCGGTCATGTGTCGAGAGCAGCCGGAGTCGATCAACCAAAAGCCCTCCAAGCCTCCCACCTGCAAATAAAAAATGAGAGCGAGAGTGAGCAAACGACTCAACACTGGGGTTAGTACAAAATGAATCAAACCAGTGCCGTGCCATTTGCTCAAAAGTGGGGTTAGCAAAATCCATCCTATCTCCCCTAGGTGGAACACCCACACGTCCCCTTGGAGGACTACGCGTACCACGAGGTGGAGACCGTGGCCCGTAGCTCCTCTGGGACCTAAAACTGCGATCGTTTCCCCCATACTCGTATTGGCCACGAGCGAAGGAACGTCTAGCAAACTCACCACACCCAAACACAACACGCCTACCACCTCCTCTATGTGGTGGCTCACCTCGAGGCACAGAGTCACGCCTCTCCCGAGGGTAAATGGTACGCACCACACCCTCGCCCCTTGGCACCATCCTAGGCTCAGGCACACCACGAGAAGGGCGGTACCTGTCCTTGTTGACCATCTCCCTAGCCAACCTCTCCTCACGCTTCCGCCGGAAGCAAAACTCAGCAAGGTGCCCATCCCTCCCACAATACTCACAATGGAAGGGTTTCGGTTTTGGCTTTGGTTTTGGGCTCACTTTGGGCTCTGGCTTCTCCTCACTCGGTTTCTCTCCGTTCTTCCCAAAGAACTCATTCCCCAAGTCACTCTTGAACTTGATGGGTTTCTGGAAGTTATCGGTATGTGGAGGAAACACGGGTGGAGCTGGGGTTGTGTCTAGTCGGTTCCTAAGTGGATTTGGCTTAGGAGCATAGGCATTTTTATGATGGGTTTTTGGTGGTTCTGGGATATCTCCGATCTTCCCCTCATTCTCACCACTTCCCTCACCAACCTTGTCTGCCCCAAGCGCTTGCCCATCATAGCGCTTGTATGCCTCAATCATCATCCGGAGCTGAGGCTCATGACCAGACAACCAACCCATCATCTTCCTCAACTCATCATTCTCATCCTGCAAACGATCAACATAGTGTGCAAGCTCCAAATTCTTCACAGCATTTACTTCACAAGTAGAGCATGATGTAGGAATAGGAGCTTTCAGCTGAGCCTCTAGAGATCTAGCATAAACAAGCGAAACATCTAGCTTCTCATGCAAAATAGGACAAGAAGTGCAAGCACCAAGCAAAGAGGGCCTAGATTTCATCTCATCTAGCTCAACCCTAAGCACATCTAGTTCCTCGACCTTGGAGGCATATTTTTCCTTAAGCACAGTCAAATCACCAAGAAAAGTGGAACAATCAGTGCATTCAGGTTCATCAGTCACAATAGGAGCAGACTTAAGAGAATCTATTTAAACCCTAGCATCAACAAGCAAAGACTCTAGCTCAACCACCTTCTCCTTAGCCTCTCCAAGCAAAGACCTATACTCCCTCTTCTCCTTGTTGGTCTTTCTAAGCACATCATTACGATTGTCAAGCAAATCATTCAACCTAGCATTCTCCGCTATCAAGAAGGATGGATCATTGTTTATCTCTTCCTCGGAGTCGGAGCCTGAGTCATCCTTGTTGCTCTTCTTGCTTGCGGAGCTATGTGCCATGCTGCAAAAGCCTTGGGCGGTGAAGCACAGGCCGTTGATGTTCTTGCTTGACCGCTTGCCCTTGTGCCGGTTCTCATCTTCATCACTTGAGCTCGATGAAGAGTAGCAGGAGCTCGAGTCGATGTCACTCGCTCCGGCAACCATCGCTCGCTCCTTCTTCTTGTGACCACCACTCCTCCTCGGCCTCCGCTCGGACTTGTTGCCCTTGTGGTCGTCCCTCGAGCGGTGCTTGTGGTCCGTCCTCGGACAGTGCTTGTGTTCGGGCTTGACCTCCATGGCTTCCGGGCACTCAGCGATAAAGTGCCCGTGCTTCCCGCACCGGTAGCACATGCCCGAGCTCCTCCGAGCGTTCTTCCAGTTCGTGTACATGCGCTCGAACCGCCTGCTTAGCAACGCGAGATCCTCCTCGCCAAGCGCGTCAAACTCCTCATCTGGCATGGACACAAGACAAGGTAAAGAAAAATGTCTCGAAGACATGTTAGCGTTAGTCCTTGATCCAGTCACGAGAGCCAGACTATGAGGGTCAGTCGGGTTCTCGATCTTTGCACGCACCCCACGGTCCACCTCGGACGACTTGAGCTTGGAAAACAGCTCGCCCACCGTGAGGGTCTCATACTTCTCCGACTCAAGAATGGCCTCGACCTTCTCACTCCACACGGTACGATCCAGAGAGTGCAGGAGCTTGATAGCCATGTCATGATCATCGTACGGGAGCACGGCCACATTAGCCCTCATGTTGTTCACAATCACCGTGAACCGCTGGAACATGACATCTATGGACTCACCAGGGAGATGAGTGAAGTTCTCGTACTCTCTCCGGTAGGTCGCAAATAGCCGAGCCTGAACCTGAGCGTTCCCAGCGTGAGCATTCTTCAGCTGCTCCCAAATCTTAAGCACCAAGTCCTCTGTCTGAACCCGATCAAATTCGGATTGACACAGAGCACGGTACAGGTAGTCGACCGCCTTATTGTTGGCGTCGAACATATCCCTCGATCCTGGAGCAAGGAAGTTCACAGGATGAACATAAGTTGTGTTCACCGTGACATCCCAAAAGATCTGACCCTTGCCGCGGAGGAAAGCAGCCATCTGCCTCTGCCACATCTGATAGTTCTTACCATCAAAGTGTGGAGGACTCGAACCCCGTTCCTGGTACGCCATCTTTGGATCTTAGACTGGTTAGAATCACGAAGATCCGTAACCGGCTCTGATACCAATTGAAGGACCGATTAGGCGACCAGAGAGGGAGGGTGAATGGGAGCCAATAAAAATTCTTCCCGAAGGTTGAACTCGGCCTATGCCCCAAATTCACAACCAAGGATTCCCACACGAGTTTGCCAAGGTCGCGTAGTCACTACGGACCTACCAACCCTAGGAACAAACCCCAACTCAAAGCAACCCGGAAGTGCAAGTCAAAAAGCAAAGGACTTAGCCGATCTGCGAGGGTCGGGGCGGACGGTCCACGATGCACCGACGGACGGTCCGCACAGAGGGGGCGGACGGTCCGCAGGAAGGGCGCGGACGGTCCGAAAATCAACCCCGAACCTCCAGTACTGCACCTCGAAAAACGGACGGTCCGTAGCCTACCCGCGGACGGTCCGACCCGCGCGGACAGTCCGGCAACCCCGGGCGGACAGTCCGGCCAACCTCTTCCAACTAAAACCACTCAACTCGACAGATCGAAACAAAGCGACGCAAGAACTCGCGAAGAACACGACGAACAGCCGGCTGCCGGGCTCCTCGCGGACGGTCCGCCGACCAGGCGCGGACGGTCCGCCAGGTGCGGACAGAGCAGCCCGAGCTCGAAAATGAGAGGTCAACCTCTCCTATCCATCCATGGATCTCCCAAACGGCTTGAGCTCTTGAGGCAAGATTTGGGGGAGATGTGAAGCGTCGCTAGGAGATGCTATACCCCAAAACTTGAGACCTCAAACGAACTAAATCGCCGGGAATCTAATCACAACCGAGCTCTACCAAAAAGCTAGGGTTCCAACCGAAATCCTTCAATCAGAGGCCAAATCCGGAGATTGGGGGGTCAAGATAAAGCACAAAGATGCACAAGACATCTATCCATGATCCCCACCAACAAATCCGAACCCAAACACCTCAGAATCAAAGTAACAAGGCGCGCACGAAAATCCAATGAAAATAGCTCGAAAAAGACACGAAAATCACACAAGCTACAAGAAGGAAATCAACGCAACCATGAATGCTTCCATACACTCGGAGGTCAGATTCTCTACAAAAAGGTGAAGAAAATCTACGCCTATGGAGCAGGGAAATGAGAAGCAGTCCAGATGGATGGTTTGCCCAGAAACCCTAGAGCTAATATATATGAGTCCCTCCGGGTTGGGCAAAAGACCAAGCTACCCCTAGCACTTAAGTTGAGGTACAAACCCCTCAGGGAAAAATAGGTCATGTAGCACTCCTCTTCATCGCACGGCCACGCCTTTGCCGCAGTCCGCGTCCTCCCGACGCAAGCCCTGCGATCCCGCCACGTGTCCGCCGGCATCGAAGCTTCTCGGCGCGCCCGGATCCCGTCTCCGCCCGCCGAGCCTCCGGTCTTGGTTTTGTGGCTCAACCAAGTAACCCGATAGTTTTGTGGTGAACCGCCGCAAACCCCGCGTGCAGACTCCGGTCGTGAGCCGCTACCCTGCACCGGCTCCGGTCGACGACTTCGTCTTGCTTTTCTTGCCACCATGCGGCCCGCACTTGACCCTGTCCGGCCACCGGGTCCATCGAGCCGAGCCTACTTGTCTCTCCACTACTCGGAGGCCCCGCCAGGCTAAGACCTTTCGCGCCTGCTCTTCACCTGCACCGACAAGAGTCAAGCCGCAACCTACACCTACAATACTCGGCCAAGAGTCAGTCCACACCACGTTGTCAACCACTCATCACACCAGGGAGCGACCATCCACCGGTCCTCGGACGCTTCGGTCCTCAACAGTCCAACCAAATTTCAAAATTTTCAAACAGGAATTCTGTATTGTTAGAAATATAAACTATTATGTACCTAAGAAAACTATATCTGTACACATACCAACATTTAAATTTTTTAAATAGAAATTGTTCATGTATGATCTTGAAATGCATGTGTTTACTCCTTTATACTTTTTTAAATCTAAAACTCTTTTTCACGGCATGTGTAGTTCAAATATTAATTAATCCCAATAATTGTCATAAATAAATAGATGCAACATTTATTAGCTACTTAGGAAATGTAGATTATCAATATATACAAACATTTGAATTTTAAAACATAATTTGTACTATGATTTTGAAGCTTTTTAATTTATTTAGATTAATATATAAGTTTCATTGTAACACTTAAGATGTAACATTATTTAGTAGTGGCCCTCTAGTTATGTGTTGTAAAATTTTTGGAGTAACACTATTTTTGTGTTACAATAATACTTTTTGGTAACACAATTTTGAAGGACAAGTTGTATGTGTTACAACATCTATTGTAACACATAGTTTTGTGTTACTTGAATCTTCTTTGTAACACAATAATAAATGTGTTACAATAGTGTGTTACGGTATCCATGTTTTCTAGTAGTGTATTCTGTAGTTTTATAACTTCCTTGTGGGTTTCGATTTCATTGGTGCAAGTTCTGAAATCATCTTGTTATGTGATTCCTGTGCCCAGAGATTTGTAATATTTTGATTTTTCAGATCTGAATGAATATATGTTGGCATGCATGATACGAGTTTGAGAGTCCCAATATACTGCAACTTCTGCCAAAATGATGTCATTGTGCTCTATCTTTAAGCTATCAAACAAAGCGGCACAACATGAATTATTAATATATTAATCTGGCATTACAATATACGATGCGCATATAACAACCACATTTAGTCGTGGCAATATGTACGATAATCGTGGTAATAGATACACCATCTCTTGCAACTAAAAAAAGATGATGGGGGCAATAGAGGAACCTACCTTCAGTAACGTGGCAATAGATGACCTATCTGTAGCAACCAACCTAACTAATGTGGAAATAGCCTATGCCGTTTATAGCAACCATTCACAAATGTGGCAATAGAGGACCTCTCTGTAGCAACCAACCTACGGAAGACGTTGCGATAACCTAAACCACCTATAGCAACCATTTCGGCGACGTGGCAGTAGAGAACCTCTATTGCAATGCTTTCTCCGTGTAGTAATAACCACGATTGCAACACCTATGTTGCGTTGCGATTGCATTGTGTTGCTACACGACCAACGTGTAGCAATACGTATCCCTAGCAACATCTAGTTCGTTGCAATTGATACTATTACCACACCCAAAGTGGTTGCAATTGCTATTGTTACAACACTCACCAAGTGTTGCAAAAGCATCAAAGTGTTGCAATAGAGGGGCTATGTGTCGCAACTAAAACGTAACCCTTTGCATTCTCCTATTGCTACAGTCACAAGTGCAATGACATTTACCAAAAAATGGTACCGAAAGTACTATTGCTACCATTTTTGGGTCCTTTGCAACACTTTTTCAGTGTTGCATTTGACCGAAAATCTTGTAGTGGACATCCTTCATGTCTTCATCATCGTCGAAGATGTCATCCTCCCAGGGTTGCCGTTCCAGTCGATCTCACGCCTCTTCAGCCCTTGAGCCGTCGACGTCGAACCCGACACCACCCCGACAGTTGTTTCTGGGTCTTGCTGTGGTTGCTCAATCTGAGCTTGGTCCACGGCCAGGCCCTGAGCCGACGTGGTTGGTACCGTGTTGATCGGCTCCACAACGATAATGGGCGGGGGAGTCGACGTCTCCAAGCCTCCAACAGAACTCTGGGTTCCGACCTCCTGCTCGGATGTCGTCATCCTTGCGGGAGATCCCTGGGCACTAGAGGTGCTCTGAGGTCCGGCGTCCGACCTGCAACAGTGAGTTCGTAAGTATGCATCGACCTTGTATATAAAATCATGTGATAAAGTGGCACTGAGGTCTTACCTCGCCGCTGCCTTCACACGTGCCTTCGGCTTCAAGAGCCGACCTGGCACCTTCACCGCCATCTTGGCTTGAATGCCGGCCTTCGCCAGCTGCACCTCCTTTATGCGGGGGAGGTCTTCCTCCGTCGTCTTCATCTCCAGCTCCTGCTGCCTCTTGATTGCGGGGCTTGGTGACCTTGGTGCTGCGCGATCATCTTCGCCTGGCAGCATGTCTATAGCCTCGTCCTCCGCCTTGACTCTTGTGTCGTCGGGGTGGGGTCTGTGTTCCTCTTCCTCTTCTTCTTCTCAGTCTCGAGCTTAGCAGTCTTTGCCGCCTCAGCTTTTGTTGCGTCGGCCTTCGACCTTGCGACCTTCGCAACCGTCGCCCTAGTCCGACGTACCGGCTTTGCGGTACTTGCTGCTCCAGGCCGACTCGTCACGTCGCCCCCGACCTCCTGGTCGCTATCTTCATCGGCCCCATCGACGAATCCGACAAGTAATTCTCCAGCAGCCTCCGACCTCAACTTCTGACGTGGCTCTTCGCCAATAGGAAGAGGTGCTGGACACCAATATAGCAACTCACGTTCCTGCACAAGGTGAACACCAAGTCTGAGAGGCCTTCCTCTAGAATCCAAGATAAGGAAAGACATTGAAGAGTTAAAAGTTTCAGGACTTACTGGGTCGGCCGAACGGTTCAGGGAGTGTGCCTTTGGGCACCTCTTGTTGCGGATCCGCCCGGTGTACAGTTGGGTGACCCTTGCCACCATCTCGTCCCTGGGGACCTTGCGGTTTGCCTCGCGAGTAGGGTCTGACTGACCCCAATACTCGTAGGCTAGATGCACACGATCCTTGATCGGCTGAATCAAGCGACGACTGAACGACATCGCCACGGTGCCGCCTGTGAGACCTCTCTTCTTGAGGTCGCCGAGGATCGTGAGCAGACCCTTGAGGTCCTTAGTCTCGCGAGAAGAAAGGACCATATCCCACTCAGGTATCTTCTCAGGCCTATGCCCAGTTTGCTTCGGGACACTGGCTTCTAGACGGCGATGTAGAACCACTCGGACCTCCACCCGCTGGTGCTGTCCGGAAGATCCATGTCGATCCATTCTACCTTACGACCTGATCGTAGGCAAAACATGACGGAGCCCATGACGCCAGTACGCTTGCCGCTACTCTTGACAGTGAAGAAATACCGCCACAACAAAAAATGCGACGGTATCCCAAGGTATGCCTCACAGAGGTGGATGAAAGAAGAAACTGCAGTGATGGAGCTGGGGATGAGGTGTACCTGCTCCAACTTGTAGTAGTAGAGGAGCCCTGTGAAGAAGTCGCCAGCGGGTACACTGAACCTGCACTCGAAGTAAGAGGCGAAGACGACCTGCTCCTTGTCGTCCTCGGTCAGGAAAGCCTCGCCGGTCGGCGCCTTCCACTCCACCTCCGCCTTGGGCCTCAATAGCCCGCGATCCACCAGCGCTTGAATCTTCTCCTCGGTCATCTCCGAGGGATCCCAGACCGTCTCTGGGGCGGGGATCTAGGAAGTTGCAGCCGCCATTTCTTCGGGATCTACAGGTTTGGATCTGAAAGTCACTAGGGTTTTTACGCGCATGCGGAGCAGCGCAGCGCACGGATTCTGGTGGTGGCGCGCGGACTGCTATGAACGGCGGTGAGCTCTAGCTCTAATCGCAGAGGTGCGGATGTGTGAAGCGTGGCAGCTATGGCGCGGGGAGTACTGGCGGTGGCGGGAGGAAGAAGAATGCAGGTGTGAGACATGGGTACCCCTGGGTCCCCACCGACCAGGCTCACGGCCGTCCCCGACAAGTGGGTCCGGCCTACCAGAAGACCCGCCGACCTGATAAGTGGGCCCAACCGACCTAGTTGGTGGCCCACACGACCTCCTGAAGACCTTCCAGAAGATTCTAGACGACCTTATCCGGAGCGACTTCAAGACTTGGCATGCAAGACAAGACATCGGTGGATTCCGACAAGCAGATTGACGTATATGGCAAGTGTTGTAAACAACTAGACTTAGGTCTCCTGGTTGTAACCGACCAGGAGTCTGGGCGCCGACCTTGTCCGCTGGCCAATATAAGGCGGGCAGGGCGACCCCTTGTACAATCACGCAATCCTCAAGCAATCTACACCAACAACTGGACATAGGGTTTTACTCTCCGGAGGCCCGAACCAGTATAAACTCGCCGTGTTCTCTGTGTTCCGTGTGCTCGTGCGCAACCTTCGAGTTCTTAGCCCTAGATTCCACCTCGCCGAACAAATAAACCACCGGGGTTAACCCTCATGTGGGCTGTCCAGATCTAAACCTCTGACAGCAGGGGAGGGTCAATGCTTATCCCCTCGGCCGTATTTACATGGGCCCCGCCGCGGACGCCCGTTGCGGATTTACCGCCGCAACGGATCTGCGGCCACAGCTCTATGCCGCTTATTTCGCAAGATGATTTCGCCGGATTTTACTCCAACGGCTATACGCTCGACGGATAGATTGGCGACCTAATACCTTGAGTTTAGGTCGTAGACACGTCGATGCTATCAGGTCGTCTTGATAGTAAAATCGATCTCCTTGAGGTCGACAAGCCCCCAAATCACAACATTTTAGGTCTTTGATGAATAATTTTTCAAAGCGACCATTACATGACAGAAGAGAGCGAACATTACATGTGTGCCTCCCAGGTACACAGGACGCCTGTGACCTAATTGGACCTAGCACGAGTTACAAGATACAAACATATTTGAAGACCTAATCTACCTAGAGCAATCTTTGCCATGTTCTCTGCTACAGCAGAGCACATCACAAGAATTCTTCTAGCTTCAGATCCCCAATGGCGGTCTCGCGGTGAACTTCAACACAACGCTGCGCCTAGCAGGTCGTGCTTTGTGCCTGACTATGGAATGCAGACACAATCTTCCCAGGGGGAGGGTGCCGCAAGCCCTCGACGAGCATCTACCACTCACCAAGAACCTGCAGCGTCACCTCGGGCCTCTACAGCATCACCTCCAAACTCTCCTTGATTCCTCACTGGGAGAAGGCGCAGAGATTGGAGGAGACACCTATACTTCGCAAGTATTCTTCTAGCTCCAAGCTTCTAAACTTCGCATCCTACGCTCTGGTGGACGGTTGCTTGCCCACGGCATGGCTGGAATTCTACTCTGTAGTTTCATAGCTCAACAATGCTCGGTGCTTACCCCCAGCCTCATGGTACTATTTATAGCGAGCGCCAGCACTTGGTTGTGGCCAAATGAGCCCTATGCACTGTTACCTCGTGACTGTGAGCCTGTGGACACGTCAAAGTGAAGATTTTTCCCCACCTACCTCACGACAAAATTATTGCTACTGCATCAACTAGTATATTGCCCGTGCTAACGCTACGGCAACAAAAGGTGACATTTTAGCGTGAAATGGTATTTAACTATTTAAGATCAATAGGCAAAATTGAAGCAATATAGAGGTTATATCGTGGAATGCTATTTTGATATCTAGCTTACTTCTCCAACACAGATTGTAGTGGAAAACAGACAAAAAACACAACTCCAGTATCCGTGGGCTGATGGTCTCTGTCTCTCTGATGATGACACTCCTCACATTTGGGCCAGCTACATCAAAGTTCCAAAACTTTAAATATGAACAGAGTTAGCAAGGTCATTGTTCTGATCAATTCCATGAACAGTCACTGGTCAACGCATTTGGCCATCACAACTCATTTGGCCATCACGACTTCACGAGATATAAACAGGTTGTCTGCTTCATCAGGACATAGTGAATCACATTCATGGAATGCATGTACTACAATGCATAAACTTGCAAACAGAAAGACAATTGCCATTGTTCAGGATTTTTAAAAAAATGCTAATGCTATATCACTGGTTGTATGAGCCACATGCATATTTGTACAACAGGCGGATTTCCAATTTGTACAAGGAATGGTAAGAGGCTTAAACAATGTCGCATGATAAATTGATAGTGCAAGCAAAATCTTATTTTGTAATCATACACAGTGCCTACCTGAGAAGTCGTAGACGAACAATCTTTTGTGAACCTCGAAATGCTAAAAAGACCTACAATTTGGAATGGAGGAAGTAGATAGCAGTTTATTTTATACCAAGAAAAAGCTTGGGAGGTAACTGAAAATATAATTGTGTCCTCTTGCGCCTCCAATGGGTGACATCACAATCTGCAAGTGCAATATCCATTGCACCTGCCACAACTGCAGCTAATCACACTTTTCGGTTATCATAAGAGCATAAGCACTGTCAAAACTGTTCTAGTGCAGTATGGGTAAAATGTAAAATAGTAAGCATGCATGCAGAAAGCATCAACAAACACGGATTCAATTCATAGAGCCCGCTATTAAATATTTTGCCCAGATTAATTCCCATTGACATCCTAGTTGAAATTATGGGGTACAGAAATTTCTGCCACCAACCAAGCAAGCCTAATATAGCTGCTGGCAGTTTGCTCGTTATAATGACAACAATAAACGATTGGAGCTTCACCTAGGATGACTGCATGCTTCTAAACAAATAATAATTGGCAAATGCAAGTATGACATGCAAAATGGGAATAGGGTGAAGCATGTATGCAACCAAAGCATCAGCACTAACCTCAATCATCATTATGGCATTATCAGTCCCAGCCATCATCAAATCCAACTCTGAATTCTCCATTTGTTCAGTAGTTGGGTTAATAACAAACTGACCGTTAATCAGGCCAATTCTTACCCCAGCAATTGTTTGTTTATTTGGAATTTCAGAGAGAGCCCTGCAGTGAAAGCTTTGAGATAAATAATAGTATCTTCAAGATCAGGCAAAATTTAAAGTCGTGCAAGAAAGAATAGATTATTTTGATATTTTTCATTAGACCTACACGGCTATACCAGTAGCTGTGATAGCCAAGCAATCCGGAGAGTGAATGCCATCATAACTGAAGACCTGCAACAGTCAGACTATCACATCACATCGAGTCATTGATGGAGTCATCACAATAGGTAGAAAGTAGAAAAACAGAATATGATGTTTGAAGCTGGCCAATCAACCACAAAAATGTCAAGGGAAAAGGTAGCCAACCATGTATTTTTTGCTGCAAAGGTAGGAAAAGGGAACAACCAAAAACAATTGTACTTGCAAATAAACATCAGTACAACTGAAGTTACGCCTAGCTTCTACGAAAAGGTTCTGTTCGGGGCATCTAGCATAAATAAACATAGAACAGTCATCTATGAAGATTGCTGATAGGAATTATACAGCATCGGGTCTTATGGTCGAAATTTCTGTTTTTCCAATAAAACTCTAAATAACAGGTATTTCATATTTAAAGGTTGAACTGTGAATGGGATTGGCCAAGTTATGAATCCAGAATCCAAGCTGCATGATGTTATACATAAATTGGTCATTAATGAGAGGAGCATCATGTTATCATGACCACCATTTGTAGTATTATGAGATTACCACAGAAATTTGCTGCTATGTAGAATATATTAGGAAAGGTTACAACAAGAGAGAAAATATGCAACTGATAATAAGTTGCTCATATATTAGCATATGTTGCAGGAAAAAGCTAGAACATGAAACAAAACTAAGGCAACATCGATGCAAGTTAACTTTTAAAGATTACCCAGGATAGAACTTGAGTTTCATAGTAAAAACCCTTGGGCATAGTAGGTCGCAGAGGCCTGTCTATCAACCTGCATACTAAAACCTGCAACGGAAGTAAGAAGAAATTATAATGATCCAACAAACACAATAGTTCAATAAATAGAGGTTCTTACAGTAACCTCATGGTCTTTTGCCTTGCCTTCTCGTTTGAAGAAACCACCACTGGAATCAGTTAAAGTATAGAATAAGGTTGTGTAAAATACACAAGCTGAGGATGCACAGTGAAAAGGGTGGCAAGAACAGTTTTAGGTTTCTATACCTAGTTCTTCCAGCAGCTGAAAGACGCTCTTGATAGTGAACCAATAAAGGGAAAAAGTCAGAAGGGTCATTTGGAGAATCAGACAGACAAACAGAACAGTAGAGAATCTGCCAGAACAGTTTGAAATTCCAATTAGACATAAAAACGTCTACAAGTTGAAACAATGAGATTAAAAATATTTGGGACTACAGTCTTCATCAAATAAACTGGAGAACAATGGGTGGATTAAAATTCAGACTACAACATCCTGTAGATTGGGGAGAAGGCGAATTTATTATGCAATGCATAGGCAACATGCTATCCTCCAGAATGCCATTCATGAATTACGGTAACCATCAACGAGAACAGAAGAGCCATGGTCAGACGAGGTCACTTTAGTTGCCATGCACATAGCAAAATTATATATCAAAATACTGGCTAAGTCATGAAAACCTAAATTATGGAAAGAACAAAGAACGCAGGACCTGATCTTTTGATAGAATGACATAAACACACTGTATAACTCCAAATCTACCGCCCCCTATATTAACTTTGAAGAATTAAACAAATTCAAATGATGTGCTCTGAGTAGGAATTCTGATAGTTTTGCCAATCAATCAAATAGACTGCTATACATCTGCATATAATTTCTTAAGACAGGTAATTAGAGGCAGTAAAAACTAAATTCTGGCAACTTACTGTTTCCCCGTCTGTGACCATTACAGAAGCACTCACTTGCCTCCCAATGTGGCCCGTTTCCACCAGTACCTGCAAAACAACAAGACACTCCATTTAACTAATGTTCATTATGCATCAATCAACGAAACCCAACATGATGAAGATCATAAAAACAAAACCTCCAATGTGCCTATGCAATTGACATGAGCGCACAACAATGCGTAGTTGGTGTTGTTCACTATGGAATTTTGATAACGGGAGGAACCAAGCTCAGAGTTGCACGTGAGACAGCAATTACGAGCGCACAGAAAGCGTACAGCGCGCACCCACAATGCATTGTGCCAGCCCACGCTCCGACGCAGCCGCAGCGATTCGCGGTGCACAAACAGAGCACGGCGCCACAGTTCACAGCTCCTGGGGGGAGGAAATGCAGTTCACTGGCGCTCACCTCGCGGTCGCCGACGGGGATCCTGACGGAGAACTTGGCCGGTCCGGAGCTGCTCGCCTCCTCCGCGACCGCGGCGGACGCCCTGGCGACGACATGCCTCTGCGCCGGCGCCCTCCTCCGCGCGCGCCGGCGCGAGCACGCGGCGCGCGGGAGGGAGGCGTGGAGCGGCGGCGCGGGGTGCTGCTGCGGGAGCGGGACACGATGTGGTGGCGGCTGGGGTCCCTCCTCCGCCACCGATGTAGGGACCGGCGGCGGGGACGGAAGGCGCAGGGGGAGGCCGCCACAGCCGAGGAGATGCACGGGCGCCTAGGGAGGTGCGTCGGCCAGGGAGCCGTGGCGGCGCAGGGGGGTGCTGCTCCGGTCGGTAAGATGCGGCGGCGCAGCGAGGGAGGAGCGGGCGCGGCGGCGACTCACCGGCGGGAGGGCACGCGGGCCTGGGGGAGGAGACGGCGGCGGTGGGAGGCAGGGAGGGCGGTGTGTCCGCGGGTTTAGGGAGAGGAGAAGTCGCGCGTCTCCTCGGTTTCCTCCGGCTCGGCCTCTTTTTTTTCCTCGTCTCTTCGCGTCTCTCTGGTAGTAGACGCGTGGGGCAGGGAGGGGATGAAGCCGTTGGATGCGAGTGAGTGAGAGAAAGTGGAGGTTTGTTTCAATTTGGGTCATTAGATGTGAGTGAGCGAGAGAAAGTGGATCTTTGCTAGGTATAATTAGGTGGGTGTACTTAATTTGGTAACGACTGTTAGGGAGATTTGATTGTGTGGCTTTAGGAAAAAAACAAACTAGTGCATTTTATAGTGGTAGTGATGATGCCTGAGGCTGCTGCAGTGTCATATGGCTACAGTGCGCCCGTGGTCAGGGGGTGCAGTTGTCGTTTTCTGGGTGGCATGAGAATCTCCGACCACTGTTGACCCGTGACCCCGCAGTCTATGGAGACTTAAGACTGACTCTGCGTCAGATAGCCCTGCGCCTTGCTACATCTACGGATGACGACAATTAATGCACCCGCTAGGCTCTGCGTCCCGGTGCACCCGCTATGGCAATGCACGTAAACAGACCTATTCCAATCAGCCTATATTTTTGTTTCCTGAGCAGAATGGTCGTAGGTTCGATTGAAGACCTTCCGGGGTAGGCGTACCTCGCTGCTCTGCCAGATCCGTCTAGGCGCCTGGAGATCAGAAGCTTCACGTCTACGATTTCGTCAGGCCCCCGAGGTCGGTGTGCCTGCCATTGAGGTCGTCAATACCTCGGTACCTTGGCTCTGCTAGATGGTTGGCAGCTATGCTGGTCGTCTGGGCACCAAAACGACCTCCTCGAGGTCGGCATGCCCTAATACCAAGGTCTTACAATACCTTGGTATGGTTACGGCTCTGCCAACCTAGTTGGGCGCCCCGGATGCGTGACCTTCTTGAGGTCGGTGTGCTCTTGTAGCCCTGCCAGCCTGCTCTGGACACCCAGGATTTAACGTTGGGAATGAAGGCCTCCCTGTGGGGTGCGCGCCTAATGACCCTGCCAAGTATCTCCGGGTACTCGGGTGCTTCTGATTTGAGACCTTCCTGAGGTCGGTATGCCTCGGGTGGCTCTGCCAGACTCTTTGCAGCTATGCAGGATATCTGAGTGTCTCTACACTCCATTCGTTCAAGATCTACATTTTTGTATGGCTTCCTCGTTGACCGTTTCGACCACCATAAAAGAGCTCTTCACGGGATGTGCATTTAAAGATCTTGCTGTGTATACTCGGATACTGGGCATTGTTGATTTGAGACCTCTTTAAGGTCGGCACGCCTATAAGGCCTCCTCGAGTTCAGCCCTGCCAGACTCCTTGCTGCTATGCTAGGAGATCTGGGTGTCTCTACTCTTCGTTCGATCAAGACCATGACCTAGTTTTCTTCTCTTTCTTGAGCATCAAACCAGCCAGGCTGCCTGCTTCAATACTCGGGGACTACTCTACTAGAGTGTCTTCGACGCCCTCTTGTTTTCTTCGTCGTATCGACCTGTTGGGAAACCTATTCCTCATCAAATTGTTACTCGACCTATTTTTTCTTCTTCCTTTTTTGGATCATCATACCGGCCATCCTGCCCGCCACGATGCTCGGATACTACTATATGAGTGCGTCCTTGACGCCCTCTAATTTTTTCATTGTCGTTTCGATCTATCGAAAGTCAGCTTCCTATGGGTCGTCACTCGACCTCTCTTCGTTCGGCAAGACTACAAATAGGTCGGCTGCTAAGCTGATTTTCTTTCTTTTTCTTTTTTGGACCGACGTGCACGCTATTCGACCTGTCGATAGCTTCAAGACTTCGTCATGACCCTCTCGAGGTCGATGTGCCTACACATCGCTCAGGGGCTTGTGAGACATGGGTACCCCTGGGTCCCCACCGACCAGGCTCACGGTCATCCCCGACAAGTGGGTCCGGCCCACCAGAAGACCCGCCGACCTGTCAGTGGGCCCAACAGACCTGATCTATGGCCCACACGACTTCCTAAAGACCTTCCAGAAGATTCCTCAGGCGACCTTATCCGATCCGACCGGGTAACTTGGCGTGCAAGACAAGGCAGAAGACGTCGGTTGCGCCGCCAACCAGTCCGAAGATCACGGGATTATGTTGTAACTTTCCTTATATTGGTTTCCCTGTTGTAACCGACCTGGACTCTGGGTCCACCAACCTTGCTCGTCAGCTAATATAAGGCGAGCAAGGCCGAACCCCCGAGACCAAGTCATCCCAAGTCGCAATCCGCCTAAAGCAATACAATCAAGAACTAGACGTAAGGTTTTACTCTCCGGAGGCTTGAACTAGTATAAAATCGCCTTGTTCCTTATCTCACCGAGATTTCCGTGTGCTCTTGCATAACCCTCGAGTTCTTAGCCCTAGATCTTTCCTCGCGGAACAAATAAACCACAGGGGTTGACACCCCTGTGGGCTGTGCAGAACTAAACCTCTGACACACACTTGCTTGTCTTGAAATAATGTGAGCCAAATAATACTAATTCAAATATAAGATGAGAACTTTTTTACAATGCTTGGAGAGGCATTGGAAAGCATTAGGAAAATAATTCATGTGTCTATGTTTAGTGGGCCCAATACGTAAGGAGGCGTTGAGAGGCGTCAATGCGGATGCGTCATGAGACGTTGAGATGTGTCTATGGTTGGTGGGCCATATGTGTTGTAGTGCCTAGCAACGCTTCCGAAATTGAGGGGGATTAGGACGGAAAATATATTAGTGGTAATTGCTTTTTCGTAATTCTTTTTTTAACCAAGGGTAAAACTGTATATTCTTATTTGTACAATTACGTATTGATTGGTGCAGAGTTGAGTTGTCACACTAGTAGTGCTTTCAAACATGTGATCGACTCATTTAAAAAAAAGACACATATGAGCGATTGCCTGTCTGGTTGACTATGAGAGCAGCCGTATTCACTGCTGCTGTGCTGCCACTGCCAACACCGCCCAAGCTCTCCCGCCGCCGCCACCGTCCACCTCGCCGGTGTCGCCTGCGGCCGAGCTCCCGCCCCTCCCTTCCAGTCTCCTCCCCTCCCTTCCCCCTTCTTCTCCATTACTCCATCCAAATCAGTGAAGACCCCGAGATCCCCATCTTCGTCGTCTGCTGTCAGGGGCCGCGGGCGCGTGAGGCGGCGGCGAGTCGTGCGGAGGCCGCGGCGCGGATGGGTGCGACGAAGACAGCGTCGTCGGGGCCCGTGCCGGCTGTGAGGGCCTGGAAGCCGAGGAGGTGGAGCACGAGCGCCTGCGCCGCCGCTGCGTCCCTGTGCTCGAGCGCGGCGTCGGCGGCGAAGAGGATGGAGTGGAGGCGCCGCCACCTCTCCTCCACCTCCTTCCTCCAGTCCCCGAAAAGGCGCCATCGGTGGGCGCGACGTCGGTGGCGGGGCGGGGTAGGGCCGCTCTACCATTTCGGGGGCGTGCTGGGACGGGGAGTCCTCCGTTCGGTTTCCGCCGCCGACGAGCTTGGTTCCTCGGCACGTGCGCTGGTGGCAGCGCAGAGCCACGGTGAGAGCTTCTGGGTCACATCCCGTCGGCCGGCCTCTTTCCTCCCAGGTGACGCAAATCCGGCGACGGCATCGGGGCCTCCATTCCTTCCTCGAAGGCTCGAAGATCCAGCGTCTGTGCCTGGTACCTACACTGCTATCTCTCCAAGATCCGGGCGAATGCCTCTTCTCTCCCCCAATTCCTCAAAGATCCGGGCGAATCTTGTGTTTGTGAATCTGAACATGAATACATGAGTGAACTAATCTTGTTTAATTGTAGTGCATACTGGAGGGAAATGCAATTTGTCTTTAAAATCTTCTTCATAACTCATAACTCAATCCGTGAATCACCTAATTTACCAAGGGTTTCCTTAAATTCCTTCAGATGGGTTACATGGGTATTGGGTAGATATGCTGCTGCCACGTATAAAATGAGCTTTAGCCTTTCCGAAAACTGGTTGTAGCATCAGTTAGGTAGTGCAGATGCCCTGATCTACCCTTGCATTCGCAATGCTTGAAAATGATCCTTTGGTAGTGTGACATCATTTCCATTAAGCAAGCAGCTCAAGCAGTGGACAATCTCTAACAATTTTCTTGTTCCATGGTGATGCAGGTTTGGCCTGATCATTATGGTGAATGAAAATGCAGGAAAAGACTGTGGTATTGATGTAGGCTCATCAGCTTCTCAGGTTCCAGAAAATAAGTTAAGGCACAATTTTCGTTTGGGATACATAACGTGGGTTAAGCTTATTGGATCTTCACGGTGGCCAGCCCAGGTATGCGTTACGCCCCTGCACCTTGTTAGCATACCCTTTAGTGCAGAAAGTATGTTTTTCCCTGGAACTTGGCAAGTTTAGATTGCTATTGGCAAATGTCCTTGTTGCATTGTTTGAATTTGTTGATACATTATGCCAACCAAACACAAGCCAGTTAATTTAAATTGTTCATATGGTTCATGGTTGTGCAAATTTTCGAGAATTTAATCTACTATTAGCTTGCTTGCACATTGTTTTATTGTAGTCTGAAATCAAACATTGTAGCCATCTGGACGAATAAATATCAATTACAACTTATTAAATAGATTGCGCGAACTTAAAATGCTCAAAAGGGCTAGTCTAGTTCCAGCACTGGAATTTTTCTCTGTCTAAGTCGGTCAGCGATCGATTCGGTACTGAAATCATCTACGACAGTACGGGTATTGGCAACATCTATCTTTGAGGACCGTCCTCTTTTCCTTTTCGGAGCTCCTGTTAATTCGGCAGATCCTCGTGATGCTATATTATCTTCTTGTACTATCTTCCTTGGTCGTCCTCGTGGTCTTTTCATAATAACAGGTGCTGATACTGTCTTCTCTTTCGCTCCTCCTGATGATGCTGGAGTTTCTTTTGTGCTAGCTTCAGGAGATATCTGCATGTCGTCTGGATGTACTTTTTCAGTTGCATTTTTAGCATAGTAATCTTCCTTCTGAGTATTATTGAAACAAAAATTGTTAGATAGGCCCAGTTGTTTTGTGAAATGTGGACAAGTATATCAAAATGAAAAATTTTAATATGCAGTAAAAGTATAGACCGTCACAGGTTTTTTGAAATCTGGAAATTCCAAGTTGTCCATAGAATGAAGTAGACTTGTGCATAATCTGAATTTAAAACCTTTCACTTCATTCTATACAAGCAAAGGTATTGCATGTCATGTAGAAGTTGGTGTTTAAGTATTAGCAATTTGGAAGCGGCATTATGTATAAGACTCACCTGTGTGAAATGCTGAGCCATATGATCTCCGTCCCATGCCAGTATATACTTCATTATATATGCCACACATGAACTTCTGCAACGGAACATAAACATAAGTAATTGAATTACACCATTAGTATACAAAGGAAAAAGGGTACCCGTCGCTTTGTAGAGGTATGTTATCATAGGGAACTATCTCCCAGCCGCGCAAGTTAATTGGTTCTGCAAATGAAACCAAGTCTTTCTCGACCGAATAATCGATGCACGATTGTATGCCTTGGACCTAGTGGATGGTGAGATACATGTTAAGTTTGATCAACCTATAGTTGCAGTTCAATACTCAAAAGGTGGTATGTGTTACTCAGAGGAACCATACTTACCAATGCCTTTCTTGGTTTATGTCTCGCAATGTTGGTATAGAGTTTAGAATCTGTACCTCTGTCTTTATGAAGTTCAACACTAGGAGAGCCCAGTGGTTGTTGTTAATATGCATCGGCACAAAAACCTTGAAAAACTTTTGAAAACTAGTGAGTTGAAGGCTACAATCCAAATTGGCAATGTTTCCAAATTTTGTAGTACAACATGTAGATATGAACAAAGCAGAGTGTCAAAAGTAAATTAGTATTACATACCAAATGCCTTCCTTTACATTTATTAGCAATTCCCTTCCTGATTTGCGTGCATTCTTCACCCTTCATATTATCTTGTAACAATCTGGCGTCGAACGTTGATATAAATGATGTCGCTTCTGTCTCGACATTACTTATATGAACAAAGGCATTTATGACCTGCAAAAGGTTGAGTCAGTACAGGTGTGTGCGTGGTTGTACTGATGGCATGGCCCCAAATGATATTACCGCATCTCCTATATAGCCACCTTTGACAAGTAGGAGCAGCTGCCCTGCTGTTAGACAATGGTCATCTATGTTTACAACCATAGCATGCTGGTAACATGATAAAACGAAGAGGGCAGCACCACTATCAATTGGTTCCGCATTGTACTCATTCTCAATAATAGGTTCGCTTGATGTGTGTAGCGGCGTTGTCGTCATTAGGCTTCCCTGCTGTGATATTTGTAGCGGGTACTTTAAGCATCTCCCTGAAATGTTTGAGTGGTGAATCCTGCAATTGGTTTTTTATGTTAATTTCCAAAGTATCTATTGTAGCAGACATGATCTAGTGATAATTAACTTGTTCAGATATAATACCTGCAAATGTGGAGATGTAGTTATATTAGACGGCTGAGCATTTGGTGAAGAAGGCGTAGGTTGTTGAACTTTTGCAGATGTATTTATAGGTGTCTGATCAACTTGTGCAGTTTTAGGGGTAGGTGCCTGCACTACCTGTCTGAGTCTCTGTTTTTGACATGTTGTTAGGTAATGGAGCATGTATAGGTAATGAAGAATGAGTACTCTCACGTAGATAGGTTACCTTGATTTCCCCCTTCAATTGTGCATTTTCAGTTTCTACAGTACGCAGCCTGGCATATATTTCTTTTTTGAACTTCGCAAACTCCTTAATTTCTAATATCATTCTATTGGTTAGTTTGTACTCCACCTCATTACAGTACTGTTTCAATTCCACTTTTAGGTCTGTTTCGGCTCCATCCTTCCATTCTTGTAGGTTGTGCATCTACATAATTATGAAATAAGGAATTAGACACACACACAGCGGTTGGGCACATTATTAGATGCCATACTTACTTGTAGGCTGTTTACACCCTCCTCGGCTACAGGTGAATTAAACATGAACTCCTCGGTGTATTGTTTGCAAACTGGTTGGCTTGTGACATTGATGCTTCTGGTGGATTTTTTGTTCATGAGTGGTGTGACGGGACAACATAAGCTGCAAACAATTAAGAAAGTTAGTTTGTGCGTGTGAGAACAACATCTTATGGATGCAATGTTTGGAAACTTACAGTTCCTCCATGTACCCCCTTCTTCTTAAAAGCATTCATTCGAGCATTTGCAGTGCTTTCATTCCACATCGCTATCCGTGGTTTGATTTCATTTTTATACTTCACTGAGCTGTCCTCAATAATGACGCGCTCCCAGTACCAACACTGTGATGAAAATGAAGAAAACATGTAAGATAGAAAATAAATATTACTTGTAGGTGTTGGTTGTACTGTATTGAACTGACCTGCAGCAGAAGCAAATTGCCCTTTAGGCTGGATTCGTCTTGTGTGATGTAGCTATGACAACAATCTAATAAGTGGTACAGGGTGAATCGGCCCCAATTAAATTTCCTCATGAGTGACACATTTTCAACAAGATGTATATAACTATAATGGAGAGTGGGTACTGTAGTTGGTGCTAGAATAAGACCAATTGTGTATAAAATAAAAGCTCTTTTGAAGTCATCCTCTTGACAATTGGGGTCAAGAATCATGTTTTCCAGCCTCCTTAGCTCGAGCTTGTTGTTGGCATCAGCATACCTGATGCAATCACCAAACAAGTGGCAGGTTGTACCGGTTTGTTTTCTACGTGCTGCCAAACACTACCACAATCACCAAACGCTGTATAATCAAGTTGACTCTGAGTATCACACCATAGCAGTCCCTTGAGGTGCCCTTTTTCATCAGTCCTGTAGTTGAAGAAGAAATCAGGATCCCTGCGTCTACATTCTGTCCAGTAACTGATGACTGTGTGAGCATCACCAGCAGCAACTATGTCTGCCTTATTGCGATGGCAGAAATTATACAAGTCCCTCTTTGTAAATCCAACCTTATCATACCCACCGTAGTGCTTTTCCATTACATCCATTATCTTGTGTTTGCGGATCCCAGAAATCTGCATCTCTACAATATCAACTTTCTGCTCATCTCTGATTCTTCTATGTGAGCGCAGAAAGCATGCGAGGTCTCGTTCCAACAATCGATGGTTGTGCTCATAGATGAAACGCTTCACATGAAACAACTTGGTGTCCTGATCCCATGCAATCACAAGTCTAGCAGGGCATCCAAAACGAGTAATATCCCGCGGCTTCCGCTTCTTATTCTCCCTCATCAGATGCTTCTCTTCGCGCAAACCTTCACAACTGCAAACAAAGTGCCGAAGCTGAAGGGTCCTCCCACTGTGGCCTTTGTCCCACTCACAATAATCTTTCCTGATACTAAATCCTATCCCAAAAGCGTACTTGTTATAAAACTGGTATGCTTGTTCTTCGTCATCAAACACCATCCTAACAATGTCATTGTACTCAAGACTCGCCATTCCCTACGGCAGCATACAACATCATCAAACAAATATAAGCAAAGGGACCACAACCAGCAACTAGTCACAGTGAAATGCCATATTTAACACTGATCCGTGTGCATCACATTTTCTAAGTACGTATGCCTTTGTATGCTCATGCTGGCTTGCAAGTTAATAAACAAAAAAAAACAAGCACCACCTTGTTTCACATCTGAAGCATCAAAATAACAAAATTTGAAGAACAAAAGTGTGCAGCACGTTTTCTAAATTCATATAGCAAGAACAAAAGTGTGCATCACATTTTCTAAATTCATATAGCATTTATGCTCATGCTGACTTGCAAGTTAATAAAAAAAGAAGCGTCATGTTTCATCTAAATGAGATGTTATATTAATTTCTTAGAAAGACTAAAAATGTTTGGAATAATTAGTCAACCTCATCGCTGCAACAATGTTTTTGGCACCAGCACACAAAGTCATGTTGAAATTACACTTGAACAGAGGCTAATAAACCTCATATTATGCTTAAATTCCAGTCCAGTGTGGATCCATCACTTTTATTCTCAAACTAGCAGGAGAGCTGTCCTCATCGTATTAAGGAATCAAACCAAAGGAGGCCACTTCAGGCCATACACATATATCACATAATAGAGGGAAACAATGAACAAGCAGCAACAACATATTTACTGGACAAATCTCCCTTTTATACCAATTCAAACTGAGTGACCAAAGTGAAATTGCTATAGTAAGTGTCCAGTGTTTTGGTTTGCTTGTAAGTGTTACAATTGACAACATAAACTTATGGACAATACAGAAAAAACACTGAAAGACTCACCAATCTGAACTTTCAAAAAAAAAAGAACTTTAAGAAAGGCCCATGGATCATGTGCCAAGTACAATGTTGTCAACTTGTCTGGTAAACTTAATGCATCATTATGATATTCCTAACTGAAAGGAAAACACAAATTCACCAAATATGCTTATTTCTCAGGCAATTACAAGTAAAACTAAAATTTAAAATTTAGCTTATAAACAAAATTCCTTCTTATATTCATATGGTGCAGTCCGGTTCAAAGCAAGAACTTCTATATCAATGTAGGTTAACAAGCATCATAAGCCCTTGATGTACAACAAGTCTACAATCATAACCAACTTTGGAATTTAGTCTGCTAATAAACAAATTAATCTAAGGAAGACACAATTAAGTTACAGACCATACCTACAGGGATGCTGCCTCGGCAACCGACGGAGAGGTACGGGCTGGCGGTGGCGTGCGACGTAATGAAGAGGGCACGGCGGCGGTGCGAGCGACCGGGAGGCGGCCGGTTCTGCGAAGCCCTGGGTGGATGCCGGTGTTGCTGAGGCCTTCGTGGTGACGGTAGGGCGGTCGTCCGGGCCCTTCCTGCCGGCGACAGCGAGGGAGGGAGTCCAGCCAGCGACGGCGAGGGAGGGAGTCCGGTCGGCGACGGCGAGGAAGGGAGGCAGGGCGGTGACGTGCGACGCAAAGGGAGAGGGCACGGCGGCGGCGCAGACGAGCCGAGGCGGCCAGTTCTGCGAAGATGTGTGTGGAGGCCGTTGTTGCTGACGCGTCCGTGGTGGTGGCGGAGCGGTCGTCCGGCCGGCGACGGCGAGGGAGGTCGTCCGGGCGGCGACGACCAGGGAGGGAGGTAGGGCGGTGGCGGATAGGGTTAGGATGGGACGGGAGAGGGGGTGTCCGGTGCATCTATGGGCCGCGAGTTGGGCCGCGGTACGATGGGCGCGTGGGAAATCAACAAAAAACACTATTTTGATGAAGCATTGCGAGGTGTTGCAAAGTATTTCCAAGCACCGTAAAAGCTCTCGATGATCATAGCTCATGAATAATTAACAAAAACATGCTCACAATCTTAGACAAACAAGTTAGACCTTTAATCGCTTTGTCATTCAATTCACCAAAATCCACTTAGGGGCCTAGATGCACTTTCAATCTCTCCCTTTTTGTGATTGATGACAACTCGATTAAGGCTTAAAAATATATCGTTAAAGCGCATTTCGATTCTTAGATATAGTTAGAGCTCCCCCTCAATGAGTGCCTTGAATGGAATTTCAAAAATTGGCCTCAAATGCCAAAAGCACATATTTAGAAAAGAAAACCATAGGAGCTCCCTCCTATATCTTGGAATCAGTGGAGTGCGAGAGGTGTGTGTGACAAATAAAAATAAAACAGTGATGCATATGACAAGATAAGCAATCAACAAAGCAATGCATGTGTGCTGACTAGGCAGGGGCGGTCAGACCGGGTTTGCAAGCCGGTCAGACTGCCTCCCCCATTCAGCCTACACAAAAACATCCACCAAACAATTCATGCATCACAAACTACCACAATTGTCACTTAAGGTAAATAAATGAGTTCAACACACTCAGTAGCACACATTACAAATTCTCAAGTCCACGAGATAATGAAATCCAAATTTATTACAGAGCTCTCTATGCTCAAATGGGCAGGGCGGTTAGACCTCCCCCTGTAGAGAAGCTACACTAAGAGATAAACATGATGCTTTAATCCTATTCTTCTCCCCCTTTGTCATCAAACATCCATAAAGGGCCTGGAGAAGATGTAGCTGCTGCCAACACACTGCCAATCATCCCAACGCTCCTCTCCGGTGTGTGTAGCCCTGCTAATTGGTTTGGGTTTAATGGTTTTATTAGTTCGGTTTTCACATTAGGTCCGTTTGGCTTGGTTCCTACTGGGCTGGCCTATCTGTTGGTTTGGTTCGATTTGGGTTCTAAGAAAAAACAGGTTGAAACAGTTTGAGCCCATGGATTCGCAACAGTTTGAGCCCATGGATTGCAATCCACTAAAACCCTCACGGTCTCTCCCCTCACCAACCAATCACGGTCTCTCCCCGAGACGACTCGCGCGACGCGAGTCGCGATTCCAACCCCGCCGCCGCCGGCCTCCCCGGCTCCCCCACCCGCTGCCGCCACTCCCTCCCCGGACTCCACCTTGCTCGGTGCCGCCACCCACCCGCCGGCGCATCGCCCCACCACCAACACTGCTACCTCACCGCCACCCCGCCGGCGCGTCGCCCCACCACCAACACTGCTACCTCGCCGCCCCGGCCGGGAGCCACCGACGCCGCCCCGGTCATGCAGGACAGAAAGAGGAGCGGAAGCCCATAAGGACCCCGGCCCTTCAAGTCTGCAACTGCCCAGACTGCCGCGTCCACCTCTGCTATCTCCTTCACATCTATGAGTTCTTGCACTCTGATGTTGATCCATGTATAAGCTAGGATCTGATGAATGCTAGTGGAACATCTTATAGAATGCTGATAAAAACATAGGGGTGTAGTTGGCATCAACCAATCTGGGCACTTAATGGTATATGGATAGTTGGGGGAATAAATGATTATTTTGTGTTTTACTGCATCGATGATGATGAATCAGGTTTCATAAAAATGAATGACAGATAAAAGTTTTGGTCCAATGAAGATAAGTTAGGTCTCCGTTGACCTTAGCTTGCAGCCATTTTTATATCATGGTTTTGTTCATCAATAAGTCTCTGACCCACATAAGGATTTCATATCTTATTCTGTAAGATGCATAATTTATACTGATAGTCCAAAGATGTTTATGCTTCAAAGTGTAGTCTGAAGCAACCTAAGTCGACCAAACACATTTGAACTGCCAACACTTATGCTTGAAGTTGGACTATGTTCAGTGCCCAGATATATTGATACCGTGGGGCTTGTAATTGTATTAAACACACATATTGATTTCACTTACGTTCTAGCAATTTGGTAGGGATTTGAACTAAATTTATCCATCGTAAAAGGAACTTTCATGAGAACTATATAGCAATCTGTGAGCACTCTCCACATCTGTGATTTTCCTGTATGTTTGGGCTCTGATGTTGATCCTTGTATAAGCTAGTAATGTTTTCTGCATATTCCCCTTCTGTGTAGATCTATTTGTTAGCCATGGAAAATCTTATAGAATAGTAGCTGCCCATTTCATTGTTTTTCATTGTACTAATTCAGTTATATATGATGCTTACTCTGTGCTATTCCTCTCAGATCCAATATGAGACCTGAAAAATGTTAACTTTTCATTGTTAGTTGTATGCCTTCCTACTATTTAATCTGAATGTTCGTTTGCCTTTCTTACATGTAGTTCAGGAATTCTCTTGTCTAGTCTGTTGCCTCAACATGTCTGCTAACACATCGGATAGCTCTGATGACTCTCATTCAACTCAAACACGTGTTAAAAGGTCTAAGGTGTGGGAACATTATGAGCAGAATCTTGTGCAAACTGATACAGGTCTTAAAGCTATTTGCAAATATTGTCAAATGCAGTTATGTACCAGGTCTGGCACCAGCAGCCTTAGAACTCACATTTCTAAATACTGTCATGGAATTAGTGATGATGAAAGGAATGCATTCATAGCAACTTTACATAAGTCCATAGAGAACTTTGTGTTTCACCCTGAATTTAGTCGTGAGCGTATGATAGACTTTGTCATACATGCTGAAATCCCATTTAACAAGTTTGAACATCCCTACTTCGAACCATGGCTGCAGTCAATGCAACCAACTCTGACAGCTCTAAAGCGACAAACTGTCCGCAATGATTGTCTTAAGAGGTACCAAAGAATGAAGCAAGATATTCGAAAAGAACTTGAAAGCCTAGACTCTCGTGTGTGCTTGACGTCAGATCTATGGACGTCAATACAAAACTTAGGCTACATAGTTGTAATAGCTCACTACATCACTCCTGACTTCAAGTTAAAGAAGAAGATAATAAGCTTCAATGAGGTCAAGTATCCACATACTGGGTTTGCTATTGAAGAAGCACTTGTGAGATGTCTTACCGAATGGGGCATACGAAACAAGATGTTTACTCTAACAGTGGATAATGCTAGTAACAATAATAGTGCATGTGAGGAGTTGGTGTTCAACCACAGGTGTCAGTTAATGTTTGAGGGAACACACTTACATGTTAGATGTTGTGCACATATCTTAAATATTTTGGTTCAAGATGGCATGAAGATTATTCATGAGGGCATAAAGAAGATTCGAGAGCTCTTGAAGCACATCGATTCTTCACCCTCACGAATTCAAGCATTTAACGAAATTGCAGCAGTGAACGGTCTTCCAAAAAAGTGTGGTATTGCTCTTGACATACCCAACTGTTGGAATTCCACTTACAAAATGATTGGAGAAGCAATCAAGAACAAGGTGGTCCTTAATAGCTATGCAAATCAAAATGCTGAACTTTCCCCAAATGAAGAAGAGTGGAGCAAATCTGAATCAGTATCTAAGTTTCTTAAAACATTTGAAGAGGCAACAAAAGTTGTATCAGCTGATAGGAGACCTACTTCCCACATGTTCTTGCCTGTGATTATTTTGATTAAGGATGTCTTGGATAGCCCTTCTTGGCAAACGAGTCTGACACTACAAAACCTCGCTGCAACTATGAAAGTCAAGTTTGCAAAATATTGGGGTTCAGATTTTGATGTGTTTAACCAGCCTATTCCACGCAAAAATAAAAAGGACTATGATGTCAATCTTGGAATTGTTATTGCCTCGATGTTAGACCCGAGAGGGAAAGCAGAATATTTGGAGTACTTCTATTCCAAGATTTGTGTGAATGCAGATCAGACTTCTTCAAGTGTCAATGTTGCAATAGGTTGGATGAAGAAATACTTTGTGGAGTATGAGAAAAATGAGGATCACAGCCCAATTAGCTCTTCAAGTGCGGATCATAGGATGGAGGAGGCCGATCAAAGATCTCATGAGAAAAATGAGGCCTCCAGTCCTCTGAAGATGGAGGAGCAACCATGGCTCTGGTGCAACTGTATCACCCTCGAACATAGTGTCGAAGCCCATAGGTGGAGGAGCTGAGGAGGAGGAGGCACCCGTGTCCGAGGGAAAGTTGCTTCCATATTGATTATAGAAATTTGACTGCATGAAGTTGTTGACCCTGTCATCCACTGAAGGAATTTCAACCTCTGGAGGAGACGGTAAAATGGGAGACCGAGTGTGACGCCCCAGGCTTTTAATTACATTATTAGAGCTAATGACCTAGTCAACCAAGTCAAACACGTTGACTTTGGTCAAACCTTGGTCAACCTGGGTCATCACCTCGAAAACCTAGCCAACAATCACTAATGATCATCTTAATCAAGTCAACACGCACTTTTGGTCAAACCTTGGTCAAAGGCATAGTCAAACCCTAGTCAAACCCCTAATGCCTTTGAACCTTTCCTAGAACTTTTGCCGCGTTCTCCAAATTTCACTTAAATGCTTCAAAATCGGCCAATACAAAAGTTGTTCCTCTTTTTGAGGGACACACTTTTCATAATTGGTGGCATTTGAAATTTTGAGTGCAAGATGTTCAAAACCGCGGTCAACGCCAGCTTATACATTTTGACCGAGCCGAGAAAGACATGAACTTTGCCAGCCATTTGTGCTCAAACCGTTGATCAAAACATAGGTCAGCCTTTACAAAAGATGCTCTCCTATAGTTGCTCTACAACTTTGCTATTCACAGTTTTTGAAGTTTGGTTTGAAAATTTTGAGAAAAACCCGGTCAAACAGTGTTAAACGAAATGGAGACCACGCCGCGCTCCAGAGCGCGCCCACACGCGCCGCCACGCGGCGTTCGCCCCACCTCGGCATCCGGGCCCCCTCTAGCTGCCTGGACGGCCAGGACACGCGCGCCCGTCCCCCACACCCCCACGCCGACCAAATCCCTTGGGGATAGCGCCCCGAGCCACGCGTCACACGCCGCGCGCCCGTCGCCGTGCCCCTGCCACGCCGCGCGCCGGCCATGTCTCCCTTGCGCCCTCGCAGCGGCCGGGCCCCCTCTCTCTCCCTCCGTTTGCTTCGAGGCGAAGGCATGAAGCCCCACGCGCTACTCGCTTGCCTATAAGAAGCCCCGGTGTGCCTCCTCGCGCGCGGCGGAGCTCCACCGCCCACCATTGCCGCCGCCGCGGTGGAACCGCCACCTCCGGCCACCTCTGTCGCAAATAGATGCCCTAGCACCTCCCCTAGAATCCCCTGGAGCTTCTCGTGCCGCTTGTTACCCCGGCCACGCCGCCCATTCACCGGAGCAGCCGCTCCAACTGCTGCCGCCCACCGGTGCCGCCGTGCGCCGTCGCCGTGAAAGTGCATCTAGGCTCCTAATTATTTTGGTGATAATGACAATGCAATTTGGGTGGATTAATGCTTTCAATAAGATGTGTGCAGGCTTAAAAGAGTAAATAAATGTGAACATTGAAAGGAAGGCCCTCATTTTCTTATGAATGGTGTTGAAGCTCAATCGGCGATTTAATTTTATTTTTTGGTTTAAATTTGAGTTTAGGAAACACCGTACTATAAAGAGGGACGTGGTTGGTCGGTCAAGGTTCGCTACAAGTGCTCTTCTTGTTTTCTCTCATCTTTTCTAAGAGTGAAAACCCTAGAAAAACCTTTAGAAAAACAAAAAACAGCCTTAGATTAGCTTAACCAAGCTATCCCAGCCTTACCGGGCATTTACTCTATTGATGGACCTATTGATGCGGGTGCCTCGTCCTCTCAAGCTCCACCAACAAAGAGTCCGTATGATCCCCTTCCAATGGAGGGTGCCTCTCACTCTCATGGGGCTCCAAGGGGTAAGAGAGGGAAGTTCAACTTTCTTGCCAAGGGGTTGTTTGCTCGCTTCAACATGCTCCGCAAAGATGCTAGAGAGCGTGAGGCCGATCGTCGGTGGTTGGCTCAAGAGCTACATAGGCAAGAAAAGAATCAAAAGGACATGGCAGCTCGGCTCAATCTTCCACATTCTCCAGTGCATGAAATGAGAACTTTTGATCCTCCATCTCTCGTTCCAAATCCATGGGAGGACCTTGGCTCTTGGGTCCCGGTTGATGATGAAGAAGAAGAAGACTATGGAGGTGAGGAGGAGGAGTACGACGAGGACGACGAGGAGTAGCTCCTTTTTTGGTGCTTGTTGCCAAAGGGGGAGTGAATTTGGTGGATGGAAGCCCCTATCTATCTTTATCTATCTTTATCGCTATTTATGTAATAGAACTAGTGGACATGTAATGAACTATGTGTGGTGTGATGGATGATGATGTGCCAAGTGCAAACTTTTATTTGTAAGACTTATTTGTGGTACTTTTATCTATGCTAGTGTGTTGTAAGGATCTTAATGGTTATGTGTGATGCATGTGTTGGTTGATGACTTGTTATTTCTCACTTTATTGTTGTGATATATTATGTCATATGCATCACGGGATATTTCTTATCACACTTGTGCACAATGTGTTAATGTGCACAAGTTGCTAAGAGCTTTTGCTCCAAAGGACAAAAACCTAGCAGCCATGATAAGAAGGGATCCAAACTACTATAAGATGACCCCAATCAACTTCTTGGAGAAATCTTGCATCAAGAGCTAGTTGACCAAGATGTGGAGAAGTCTCTAAGCTTGAAGATGAACAAGAGCTTAGCCCTCAATGCTAGCTCTAGTGAAGTGGTGGAAGTGAAGCCAAAGACTTCCAAGAACAAGAAGGAAGATACTAGTGATGAAGGAAGCACGGATGAAGAAACCGCTTTTGCCATAAGGAAGTACAAGAAATTCTTGAAGTCAAGAGCATCAAGAAAAGGCGGTGACGAAAGAAAGAAGAAGTCTCAACGCAAATGCTATGAGTGTGGAGAATATGGACACTTCATTGCCGAGTGTCCCAAAAACAAAAACAAGAATGAGGAGGAGAAGAAGTACAAGGAGAAGACCAAGGAGTACAAGAACAAGTACCAAGGGCGTGCTCACGTGGGTCAACAATGGGACTCAAGTGACGAAGATGAAGAACCGAAGAAACAAGGCATGGCAACTATCGCCATGGCACAAGGGTCATCTTCACCACGCCTCTTCAACAACTTCTCCGACGATGAGGACCACTCTCACTTTTGCCTCATGGCAAGGGGGAGCAAGGTACAAGAAACTACCACCTCATCCTCTCTCACCTCTTCTTCATCCACACCTAGTGACATAGATGATCTAGATGATGAAAAAGAAATTGAGGCCAACATGATAAAGCAATTTAGTAAAAAGGGCTATAAAGAAATAAAAAGGCTTTTGGAGAAATTAGAGAAAAAGAAAGTGTCTCTCCATGAGCAAGAAGACTTGCTTATCCTTGAGAAGGAAAGAAACCTTGCTCTTAAGAGACGCCTTGCCGATGAGGCGGCTAAGGTGGAGAAGTTTACCACGGACTTGTCCTTAGCTAATAACACCAACAAGAGGATGTCAAAGGATTACACTTTGGCAAATGAATCTTTAGCTTCCCTAAAGGCTACTCATAGTGAGCTTCAATCAAGCTTCTCATGCTTGATGGATAAACATAAAAATCTTGAGGCAAACTATAGTACTCTTTGGGAAAGCACCAAAGCCAATCCTAAGGCAACACTTGACTCTAGTGCCTCCACTAGCAAAGGTTGTTCTATTTGCTCTAATGTTGATATAAATGCTCTCAAGACTAACCATGCAAGGCTTGAGGAAACAATCAAGAGCCAAGACAAAGAGATAGCCCGATTGAACATGTTGATCACTCAAGGCAAGAACGGTACCAAGTCCATCTCTAAGGTGGTTGACAAGCAAGGACTTGGGCACTACAAGAACAACAAGGTCAATGGTACAGTGGTGGTTAAAGGGCATGAGATCCCCTTATGGAACAAGGGAGGCTACCTCAACACTATCATGGATATTGCCCATGGAGTCACCACCTCTACCACAACAAAGGACAAGCCAAAGGTTGTGAATACCACAAAAGGAAATGGTGGGGTTAATTCTACACCTAAGGCATCGAAGAATGTGGTGGAACACAAACCCTCTCCCAACTACACTTGTGACTATGTTGTGACCTTGGACCACAATGGTAAAATGGTGGTCAAGTATATTGGGGCCTACACAAAGAAGGCTATGAGGAAGAGTGTGTGGGTTCCAAAAGTTTATGCATCTAACCTCCAAGGACCCAAATCTTTTTAGGTACCTAAACCAAAAGCTTAAACTTGCTTTGTAGGCCTACTCCTCCGGTGGAAGCGCATGGTTGATTGATAGTGGTGCCACTAATCGTATGACCGGAGATGAAGGCTTATTTGCATCCCTTGATCATTATGACAACCCTAAGGAAACTATCATCTATGGAGACAATGGTCAAGGAGATGTGGTCGGTCTAGGTAAAATTGTTATCTCAACATCAAATTCAATTGAAGATGTTTATCATGTTCAAGGGTTAGGATACAACTTGTTGTCGGTTTCACAACTTTGTGAGAAAGGCTACAATTGTCTTTTTACCCATGAGGGTGTGACCATCTCTAAAAGGGAGGATTCCTCTATTGTCTTTGCGGGTCATCTACGGGGAAAGCTTTACTATGTGGATTTCACAAAAATGAAGGTGGACCCTAAGGCTTGCTTAGTGGCAAAATCCGACTTGGGTTGGCTATGGCATCGCCGACTAGCCCATGTTGGCATGAGGAACTTGGCCAAACTTCAAAAGGACGAGCACATCCTAGGACTAACAAATGTTGTTTTTGAGAAAGATAGGTTGTGTAGTGCTTGTCAAGCCGGGAAGCAAGTTGGAGCTCATCATCCCGCCAAGAACATCCTATCTTCATCAAGACCGTTGAAGCTACTACACATGGACTTGTTTGGACCAATTGCCTACATAAGCATCGGTGGTAACAAATATGGTCTAGTAATTGTTGATGACTTTTCCCGTTTCACTTGGGTATTCTTTTTGCAAGATAAAAGTGAAGCTAAGGGAGTGGTCAAGAAGTTTATTAGGAGAGTTCAAAATGAGTTCGAGCTCAAGGTCAAGAACATAAGAAGTGACAACGGCTCAGAGTTTAGGAACACTCAAATTGAGGAGTTCCTAGATGAAGAAGGCATCAAGCATGAACTTTCCGCTCGATATACACCTCAACAAAATGGCATCGTTGAGAGGAAGAACCGTACGTTGATTGAAGCGGCAAGGACAATGCTTGATGAATACAAGACTCCGGACTCTTTTTGGGTGGAAGCCATCAACACCGCATGCCATGCCGCCAACCGCCTCTACCTCCACAAGTACTTGAACAAGACTCCCTACGAGATCATCACCGGTAAGAAGCCTAGTGTGCACTACTTTAGGGTCTTTGGATGTAAGTGTTTCATACTTAACAAGAAACCCAAAGCCTCAAAGTTTGCATCCAAGGTTGATGAAGGTTTTCTCATTGGTTATGGAACTAACGAACATGCCTATCGTGTTTTCAACAAAACCACCGGTTGTGTTGAGACCACGGTAGACGTGAAATTTGATGAATCCAACGGCTCTCAAAGAGAGCAAGTTAGTGAAAACCTTGTAGATGATGAAGAACCCCCAAGTGTATCAATCTTTAGAATGGGGACCGGTGAAGTGATGCCTCGTGAGATTCAAGTTCAAGCTCCGGTTGACACAAGTAATAAAGATCCACCATCATCAACAAGAGTGGAACCACCAAGTTCTCAAGTTCATCAAGAAGAAAGTCAAGTTCATGGTGACGATCATGGACGGGGCTTTGATCAAGGGGGAGAACAAGGTGGTGAAGCTCAAGAAGAAGCTCCACAAGTTGAAGATGATGATGATGGACCCATTCAACGTCAATCTCAAGCACCACACCCAAGAGTGCATCAAATGGTTCAATGGGATTATCCCGTCGACAACATACTTGGGAGTATCCAAAGAGGGGTAACAACTCGCTCAAGATTGTCAAAGTTTTGTGCATTTTACTCGTTTGTTTCTTCTTTGGAACCTCTTAGTGTGGAACAAGCTCTTGAGGACCCAGATTGGATTAATGCCATGGAGGAAGAGTTGAACAACTTCAAGAGAAATGAAGTTTGGGAGTTGGTGCCAAGACCCAAGCAAAATGTGATCGGCACCAAATGGGTTTTTAGGAACAAGAAAGATGAATTTGGTGTCGTCACAAAGAACAAGGCAAGACTTGTTGGCAAAGGCTACACTCAAGTTGAAGGCTTGGACTTTGGAGAAACTTATGCTCCGGTAGCAAGGCTTGAGTCAATTCGTATCCTTTTGGTCTATGCTACTCATCATGATTTCAAGCTTCATCAAATGGATGTGAAGAGTGCATTCTTGAATGGACCTCTCCAAGATGAAGTATATGTTGATCAACCACCGGGCTTTGAAGATCCAAAATTTCCCAACAATGTGTACAAGCTCCATAAGGTGCTCTATGGGCTTAAGCAAGCTCCTAGAGCATGGTTTGAATGCCTTAAGGATTTTCTTCTCAAGAATGGTTTTGAGATAGGCAAAGTCGATTCCACTCTCTTCATTCAAAGAAATGGAAAAGATATCTTTATTTGCCAAATTTATGTTGATGATATTATATTCGGGTCTACTAATGATAAATTTTGTGAAGAGTTTAGTAGGATCATGACCAAGAGATTCGAGATGTCTATGATGGGTGAATTGAAGTTCTTCCTTGGTTTTCAAATCAAGCAATTAAAGGAAGGGACTTTCTTGTGTCAAACCAAGTATGTGAAGGATATGCTTAAGAGGTTTGACATGGCCGATTCTAAGCCCATCAAGACTCCCATGGCATTGAATGGACATCTTGATCTAAATGAAGAAGGGAAGTCGGTCAACCAAAAGGTATTTCGTTCCATGATTGGCTCCCTCCTTTATCTTTGTGCATCTAGGCTCGATATAATGCTTAGTGTGTGCATGTGTGCAAGATTTCAATCCAATCCTAGGAGTGTCATCTAATGGCTGTTAAGAGAATCTTTAGATATTTGGTACACACTCCTAACCTTGGCTTGTGGTATCCCAAGGGCTCCACTTTTGATTTACTTGGCTATTCCGATTCGGACTATGCCGGTTGCAAAGTAGATCAAAAGAGCACAACCGGGACTTGCCAATTTCTTGGTAGGTCTTTGGTGTCGTGGAGCTCAAAGAAGCAAAATTCGATTGCTTTGTCCACGGCCGAAGCCGAATATGTGGCGGCCGGTGCTTGTTGTGCACAACTTTTGTGGATGAAGCAAACGTTGAGTGATTACGGTTGTGAGTTTAGTAAGATTCCACTCTTGTGTGACAATGAGAGTGCCATTAAGCTAGCAAACAATCCGGTCCAACACTCTAGAACAAAGCATATAGATATTCGACATCATTTCTTAAGGGATCATGAGGCTAAGGGAGATATTGCTCTACGTCATGTGAGCACCGAGAGGCAACTTGCCGATATCTTCACTAAGCCTCTAGATGAGCAAAGGTTTTGTGCTTTGAGAAGTGAGCTAAATATCTTGGATTCTCGTAACTTGGCTTGACTTATTGCACATACTTGATTGTTGCTTAGATAGGTTGAAAATGTCTTATTTTTATTTATTTGTTTGAGTTTTTCAAAAGATTGGATTTTGAGATCTTTGGATCAATACTTGGCTCAAGTGACTATTGTTATGTATGTTGATTGTGGCTAGTCACTTGTTGTCAAGAGTTTATTATATGTCCACTAGTTAAACTCTTTTATCCATCTCAAATCTTGAAAAATCTCTTATCTATCAATAGTTCTACATATATGTATATTTCTTTTATTTGAAAAAGTTCTATCCTAAATCAACTCTTTTTGGGCCTTTTCTGAGTGGGGCGGGTCAACCGGCACCAGTGCCCGGTTGACCCGACGCGGCTCTGGTAGGAGCCGGGTCGCCCGGCCACCCGTGCCGGGTCGCCCGGGGTGGCTCTTGAGCCTGCCGGGTCGCCCAGCCCCTGCGCGGGGGCTATAAAAAGCCCGTGGTCGGCGTCTTCAACCCTAAAATCACACTCATACTCCACACGAACCGCCGCCGCCGCCCCCCATTCGCCCCTAGGCGATTTTGCCGCTCCTCCACGGGATTTGCTCGCGTTGTGGGGGATTAAAGACTCATCCCTCTCTAGTGCCTCCTCATCCTCGGGTTTTCCGGAAACTTCGCGGGAATCCAACGGTAAAATCGATTCAAACTCCGGATTTTCCGATCTCTCAATGTAGTTTGTTCTAGATGATTTCCCTCGGTCAATAGCTTCCATTTATACTCTAGAACAACACTCTACAATCTTGTTTCAATCCCGCAAACATATCTTTCGTACCCTCGATTCTTAGGTTCTAGGGTTCATCCCCGACCCGCCGGTTGACCCGACCACCCGTGCCGGTTGACCCGGCTAGGGTCGTGGTGCCCCAATGAACTAGGTTTCGAGCTGTTCTTGTTACATATCTTAATTCCTTGCATACCTTGTCTATCTACAGATGGGTAGAGAGAAAGCAAGCTCTCGTGGCAAAGAGATTCGCTCGGAATCAAGTGAGGAGGAGGAGGAACGTTCATCCGGGGAGGAGTATGGTATTCACGTGCATGAAAAGAGGACTAAGCCTCAAGCTCCTCCTTCCCGTGCTCAAGGCCGTGGTCGTGGTTTTGATGGCAACCATATTCTCAAGAAGAGGACCACAACCGTTGGTGCTAGGACCAAGAGGGCAAGCACCACCGATGAAGTTGGAGATCGATATGAGGGGGACATGGACTTGTCTCTCTATGTGCAGGTGGCTATTCCCGTTCATCCTCCGGAGCGCACAAGGCGTGACCCTCCTTTGGTGAACTTCATGAAAGCCGGGACCAACATGAGGTCACTTCGCTTTTGGCCTGAAGACCCAAGAAGGCTCCAAAGGTCTTTCTTCAGCGATGATCGGTTTTGGCTTGCTCATCAAGCGGATTGGTACGAGTCAACCATCCTACCCAAGGGACGCATCACAACCGAGATGAAGTGGATTGATTGGCCTTTCTTGCTTGATCTTCCTGCCCCTATTGAAGAGGTTATACAGGCTGTCCACACTCGCTGTCAGTACATGGGGATTGCTTATCTTATGGGCTTACGCTCGGACTACTCTCAGGAGGTGGTGGCACAATTCTATGCCACACTTTATGTTGATCGAGATGAGAATGAGATGCACTTCACACTTGGTGGTAAGAGATTCTCAATCTCTGTTAGTGAGTTTGCTTCACTTTTCAAACTTAGAGGTGCAACCACAACAAACCAATTCTCTAGTGATCTTTTCAAACTTCATAGTGAAGATGAGCTAGAAGTGACTAAGATGAGATTTATGTATGATCGTGCCTATGGAAATATCAACTATGGTCATACTAGTGGACTCACTCCCTACTACAAGATGCTCAACCTCTTGTTTAGGTATACTCTGTGTCCTAGAGGTGGTGATTCTGATAACATATCTCATAGAGCTAGGAACCTTCTTTACCAAATGGCTCCCGGGCAACCTAAGTTCAATGTTTGCCACTTCCTTTGGAATGAGATTATCATTTGCTCACACACTTCTTCTAGTGGATGTCACTATGCACCGTATATCTTTATGATGGTTAAGCATGCCACTAAACTTGATCTTAAGACGGATGTTGTTCATGAGCCCTACAAGACTAGCAAAGGAAAACTTACTCAATCTTTTCGTCTTGGGAAGCATTCGACCGGTATTGATGCTAGAGGACCATATCTGGGCATTTATCCTATTGATGGACCTACTGATGCGGGTGCCTCCTCCTCTCAAGCTCCACCAACAAAGAGTCCGTATGATCCCCTTCCAATGGAGGGTGCCTCTCACTCTCATGGGGCTCCAAGGGGTAAGAGAGGGAAGTTCAACTTTCTTGCCATGGGTTTGTTTGCTTGCTTCAACATGCTCCGCAAAGATGCTAGAGAGAGTGAGGCCGACTGTCGGTGGTTGGCTCAAGAGCTACATAGGCAAGAAAAGAATCAAAAGGACATGGCAGCTCGGCTCAATCTTCCACATTCTCCAGTGCATGAGATGAGAACTTTTGATCCTCCATCTCCCGTTCCAAATCCATGGGAGGACCTTGGCTCTTGGGTCCCGGTTGATGATGAAGAAGAAGAAGACTATGGAGGTGAGGAGGAGTACGACGAGGACGACGAGGAGTAGCTCCCTTTTTTGGTGCTTGTTGCCAAAGGGGGAGTGAATTTGGTGGATGGAAGCCCCTATCTATCTTTATCGCTATTTATGTAATAGAACTAGTGGACATGTAATGAACTATGTGTGGTGTGATGGATGATGATGTGCCAAGTGCAAACTTTTATTTGTAAGACTTATTTGTGGTCCTTTTATCTATGCTAGTGTGTTGTAAGGATCTTAATGGTTATGTGTGATGCATGTGTTGGTTGATGACTTGTTATTTCTCACTTTATTGTTGTGATATATTATGTCATATGCATCACGGGATATTTCTTATCACACTTGTGCACAATGTGTTAATGCAAAGATTTAGGGGGAGCTCTTGCCAAAATTGTGTGCAAAGGCATTTGAGGCCTCTCTAGTTGACAATGCACACATTTAGGGGGAGTTCCTCACTAGATTGTTGGATACACACATCTCTTCTATTTAACCAAATTGTGTTGTCATCAATCACAAAAAAAGGGGAGATTGAAAGTGCATCTAGGCTCCTAATTATTTTGGTGATAATGACAATGCAATTTGGGTGGATTAATGCTTTCAATAAGATGTGTGCAGGCTTAAAAGAGTAAATAAATGTGAACATTCAAAGGAAGGCCCTCATTTTCTTATGAATGGTGTTGAAGCTCAATCGGCGATTTAACTTTATTTTTCGGTTTGAATTTGAGTTTAGGAAACACCGTACTATAAAGAGGGACGTGGTTGGTTGGTCAAGGTTCGCTACTAGTGCTCTTCTTGTTTTCTCTCATCTTTTCTAAGAGTGAAAACCCTAGAAAAACCTTTAGAAAAACCAAAAACAGCCTTAGAAAAACCAAAAACAGCCTTTCTCCAGAACCTAAACCCCTTAGATTAGCTTAACCTAGTTATCCCAGCCTTACCGGGTCAACCGACATGAGTGGTCGGGCGACCCGGGAAGGTTCTGGAGGGAGCCGGGTGACCCGGCCAGGCCGCAGGCAGCACATAATGGTTAGCTCGGGGAGCTCGGGTATTTATACCCCTTCTTCCTCCTCTCTAGGGTTCCGCCTCCCCTTCCATTGAAACACCTCCCAAGCTTCATCCCTCTCTCCCAACTCCCTTCCAAGCACTCCAAGCAAGGATTTCTCCTAGGGTTTGGGTGTGAGAGACATTTGAGGTGTAGGATTTAGCCCCTTTGTGAGAGCTCTTCACTCCTTCCTCTCAAAAAGCACTTGTGGTGGCTTTGGTTGATTGATTCGCGTTTGTTACTCTTGAAGCTTGCTTCTAGACGGTTAGGTGTCGCCCGTTGAGTGCCCTCTCCGTGTGGAGCACCGGGATCATTTGTATTGCCCATCCTTTGTGGATTTCTCTTAGTGAGCACCAATTTTCCTTTGTGGAAATTGGATGAGGAAAAGTGGCTCTTGGTGATAGCCCTCCCTTTGTGGGATCCTCAACGGAGACGTAGCTTCCTTTGTGGGAGTGAACTTTGGATTAATCCGCTTGTCTCTTGCTTATTTGAGTTCATCCCCTCCTCTAACCCTAGAAGCTATTTTTGGATCGATCTCCATATTTGTGTTGTTGCTTGTTAAATCTTGGGTTGCAGGTGGTTTCTACATTGTATACGCAAAGTTTGATTCATTTACTTTTTGCAAATTCAAGTTTTCCATAGCTTATTGCACTCTACCTTCGCGCGCTGGTTGATCCGGCACAAGTGCCGGGGTGACCCGGACCCCCCGGGTCATCCGGTCAGTCGTGCCGGGTCATCCGGTCCCTGATCCGCTGCTAAGTTTTTGCAGAATTTTAAAGTGATCCTATTCACCCCCATCTAGGCATCACAAGGTCCTTTCATGCCGGAGCCGCCCCGACCTTCAACTCCGGCATGAATCGAACCCTAGGAGAGTCGTAGAGCCTCCCCTACCCTCTCCCCACCTATTTCGGCCGCTTCCTAGCCGGAATCCGGCGATCACCACCGGTGGCCTGCCCAAGGACCCAATTGCAAGGTCAGTTTTGTTCCCAGGGGCCTAAATGCAAAGCAAGGGTAGATCTGTGAATCTTAGAATCTTTCCAGGGGCCTGAGAGTGAATAGATTCTTATAGTTTTGTTGATTTTGGCTGAATATTAGAAACATCATAGAAAATCGTAGAAAAATGATAAAATGCAAACTCAATTTTGCTTGTTTCCTTGTGGGTAAATCTGCAACTTTTGCAAAGCATGACCCTACTTTTGACTGATAGATTTTGCATGAAAAATTGAAATCAGTTTAACCTAGATCTGTTGTAGTTCAAAATCTACATGTGATCTCAAGCTGAATTTTGGATATGTTGCTGGATATGTCATGTCTAGGCTCTGCACCAAAAATTGCACAAAGTTACTGAGTAGATCTTTTAATATGATTTATTTTGCATTTATGCTGAATCTGCCTTAATGATGTTTATAGCTTAATATAAATATATTTTTGTGCCCAACTTCCGGATATGATCTTTTTATGCCTATATACACCTCTGGTGAATTAATCATGATTTTATAACTAAAAAACTATTTATTCTTGATTTATGCTTAGATTTAAATATAAATGCATAGTTCAAGATCTAGAGTAGCCCTTGCTACATTTGTTGTGTGAATAGCCTTGTTTTGAGCCAGAGGTCATGTGAGAGAAAGTTTGGATCCATATGTTGCTTAATTATTTTTATATGCATTTCTCATGTTTTGGTAGCTAAATTTTGCCATTTTTGGTATAATTATTTCATAGCTCTTTTAATTGTGCACTTGTGGTCAGTGGCTTTGTTTAGAGTAATAGAGCTTAGCAAACACCACTCACTGCATTTTATGAATTTATTTTTGAATAAAAGCAATGGAGGCCAATTGAAGCTTAATATCAAGTTAAATGGGAAAACCACCCACACCACACCTAATGACCTTAGGAATGTGATGTGCAGCATGCCAAGAAGCTTAGGGCCAACCCCTTGCTGTTTTTGTGATTAATTTATTTGCATAAATATGTACACGGTCACTATCAAAAAGAATAAATAGCAAAGCACCACAGGATATTACTTTAATAAGAATAATATATCAAATATGTGTTTGTCAAGGTGAATATGGCCAACCATCCACCTCATGGTTGTCATATGTTGTTTTGTAATTAATTAAATGAAAACCGCCAATTAAATCTTGCATATGCATCCTCGTGTAGATCTTCCCGACGGTAGCTATACACTCGTGCCGGAAGGAGGAGACGAGGGTGCTGATGGTGAGCTGCAGTACGTGGACGTAGCTCAGGACCTGGACCAAAGTCCAGAAGGGCCCAAGGCCAACCTTACTGACGAAGGCAAGCCCCGGATCATTAACCCTTCTTTTTAAAATTATGCAACTACTTTTGCTATGTTTGTGCATTTACGTTTCAGGAGTTGAATTGAAACCCTAGATGCATGATCCCTAGGTACCAATGCTCTTTTACTAGTATGCTAGGTCAATAGCTGCTATGCTATAGGACCGGTACAAGTCGAGTGGTGTTCGTCACTTGCGAGAATAGGTTCTTATGTTGGAATCATAAGATCTTTATAAATGGATTGCTCATGTGGTAAGAGCATGGGATTTGGGCTCCGGTCCAATGGCTTTCGTGAGCTAAGCTTTTGAACGTACTAAGCACTTGTCGGGAATGGGACCGGTAAGCCTAGTACCCGATTGAGGCAGCAAGGGATTTGCTGTTACTAATCTTGAGTAGTCACCTGCCCGACTTGCAACCGGGAGGTGGGTACTTGTGTGAGGCTGGATGCACTGTGTGGGGGCATACCAGATAGTCGTGTACCCGAGACTGTAATCCTTATCCCGAACCGAAGATCGACGGGAACCGCCTGGTCGGTGCCAACTTTGTGATGGCACCACTCCGTGTGTTTAGGTTTACCTTGCAAGGGTTTAATCAATCGATTGTCAGCCTCTCACCGTTATCTGAGACTACTTAATCAACTGGACATGATATCCCTTAATGATGGAACTATGTGAAATATTGCTGCGTGGATTAATTGTATTGTATAATTCTTGATTGCAATAGTTGGCTCACTTAGAAACGGTAATTAACTAGAATTTGAGCTAAAATATTGAAAGTAAGGACCTACTCTTTGTTGCTTTTCAGCAAAAGAACTGCACCGGCCAAAAAGCCTCTCATGTCTAGAGTTTGGTGATGTAGTTATCACCCGACGGTTAAGTCTTGCTGAGTATTAGTATACTCAGCCTTGCTATATAAATGTTGTTGCAGGTGTTGTTTGGCCTGGTGAGATTCCACCCGGCTGGGAGCTGGAATGGGTGGATGACGACGAGTGATGGCATCATGGATGGCCTCCTGCGATGTCTATCGTATCGCTAGTTTATTATTCTGCTATTTTCGAACTCTGAACCTTTAATTATCATGTCATGAACCACGGTTTGTATTAATTAAACCCTTCGGGGCAAGTTTGGATTTAAATCATGTAATGTACTCTGGACTCGCCTTCGCGTGAGTTTTAATGCATATTGTCGATCCTTTGTTGCTATGTAAGTGATTTCACCGGGCTTGACTCGGCAACTTACGACGGGATGGTACTTTATTATCGCTTAATGGCGGTATTTTCTCGGGCAGGTTGTCACACCGAGGAAGCTAGAGGCCGGCATGGGTGTGTAAGGCCTTCAAGGTGTCCCTTATTTTCTTGTCCTTCGTTCTCTGGACTTGTTGCTGAACTTCAATATCCCTTTGAGTCTTGCACATCCCGATGAAAATATTGATCAATTTCTGTAGCGGCGAGCTGTGCTTTTTCTCCCTCTGCCATGGGCGGTCAGACCGCCCCTAGGGGGCAGTTAGACTATCCCCTGCCTGAAAGTCATCCCACGTCCGAACTGCTGCGGAGCTTCCCTTTCTTCCAAAATTTCTTCTTTGTGTTGTTGTTCAGCTGGTGAAGAGGGGATCCTCATTGTCCGGTTGGGCTTAGGCTACAAAGGACGATGCCTCATGTCAAAAACTGTAAATCCTCTGAGTGACCTTCTTAATGATGTAGCTAATATATGGACCATAACTACACAACCTTCGTGGATTTTCAGAAGAATTATTGATCTCTTGCCAAAGGAAGTCTCCTACATCAAATGGTGGCTCACCGGGCTTCATGGCAACCATAAGGTTTCTCTGAAAAGTTGTGATATCCGATGAGTTACCATCTCTAGGAGTGAGGGTTTTTCTAAACAAATGGTTGAGAACGGCATAATAAGTATAAAATTCCTTCACATGCCCCCAACCACTCCTTGCACTCCTAGGGTACATGAAAGCCATCCATTTTGTTTCAAGCACACCTTCATCATGAAGTTTTCTAAGAGCTTCATTATGTGGCAGTCTAAACAAAGTGAGGAAGGAAGAAAAAGTGAGTTGAAAATGGTCCCCCTCTATCATCCAGAACATAGCTCTATCATTTTCTCTCCTCTCATTTAGCACATAGCCAAAGTAGACTGTTGCATAGAACTGTGCAATAAGCTCCTTGTTCCAATGTTGATTGAACCCCAAGAGAAGCTTAAGCCCTTATTCCTCACATGCTTGAATGACCTCATCAAAAATAAGTCCCAATCAATAAACTGAGCGTCATTAGTGATCTTGGACTTCTTGGGATAGACAATGGCTATAGTGTAATAATCCTGCTGAAATGTGGTCCAAAACCTGTAATATGTAGCTGCCTTAGCCTCACCAGCAGGATTAACTCTTCTCATCCTGATCACTGTGTCTGCCATCCTTGCCTGACAATAATCCACGAGACCCTTATGGATAGGTAGGCTCTCTGACTATGGGTCTGCCATGATTATTACCACCCCTCTCTTCCTCTTCCTTTTCCTCATCATCTCCATCATCGTTGTCACCATCATCACTACCATCACCACCTGCAACTCTCCCACCTTCGTGACGAAATCTCATCTCATAATTGAAGGTCTCATCCTCCACATCATCGTCACTGCTCTCAACCCTGTCACTCATCTCAATGTCATCACCATAATCAACCAGATGTTGATGCTACCCTCTTGCCCTTAGGTTGTGAGCACTTGGACCGGTGGACGTCCAGGCGTCATCACTACCCCTCTTCTTCCTTTTCAGAGTGGCAACACCCTTAGGCATTACTGTTGTTCCTTTGAATAGATGAACTCGAGTTGAAATCAAAGAAACCGGTCGGGGATCCGGTTCAGCCGCTCTAGTGGAGTCCTTCCCATGGATTGGATTTGATTTTTGATGGTGGAATCCTCAAATCTCCGTGGGAGAAGTTGTGAGAGGTTGAGGAGGAAGGGAGCACGGGATGGGGACAAATGGAGCTATTCTAAGTTGTGGGAGAGAGAAAGAGGGTAAAGAGGACAAGGATAGGAGCTGTAGAATCACGAGAGTGGGTAAAAAGTGAAACCCGTGGGACTCGGTCTAACCGCGTTGGGGACCCGGTTAGACCCCCCCCGGACTTGAGGAAACTTTTGATAAAGATAAGATTTTGATTCCTTTTCTCTTTTCACCTTTGGATATTCATATTTTGTCCTGTGGAATTATTGGAGGGGTTAAAAGATAGAGAACTTGTAGGGCGGTCAAACCGCCCATCCTATGCGGTTAAACCGCCTTCCCCCAAAAACTCAGACAGAGAGGCTTTATCGATAGTTCCGATGGAGCACCGGAAGTTCCGATAATTTTCCATAAATATGACAGAGAGCTCTTATCAGAAGTTCCGTCCTAGGGTCGGAAGTTCCGAGAAACACTTTTTCAGTCTCATAGACTTTGATCCTTGAACTTTACTGAATATTTGGATAAAAGATAGAAAGATGATATTGATCCAAATTTCACAACACTTAGAAGAATATAGGATAATCCAAATTAATTCACATTCATGATTCTTCCAAGAGAGAGAGAGAGAGAGAGATCGTTTCCAATACATATTGCAGCCTCGGCAGGTAGACTTTCAGCAGTCCAAGTTTTGGTGACAATGATTCCTGGATGTGCCGGATTGCATGACTCTTATGGAAGAACTTTTGTTCATGTTGCCGTCGAGAAGAAGAGATATGGTTGCATATGCATGCCAAAAGCCGGCACTGTCAACAATTTTGAACAAGCAGGACATTGAGGGGAACACTGCTGTACATCTAGCTGTAGAGATTGGGATTGGAGGATTTTTGCTCGCCTCTTTGTCAATAACAAGGTGGACTTCAACTTACCAAGCAGCAAGAAACATACCCCGCTAGAACTTTCTATTAAGGGAAGCTATATCTTACCTGAGTGATTTGGAGCTCCTCCTCACACGAATTTTTCTTCATCCCATCACCACCTTCTCCACCTTCTTCTCCAACCCCCGTGACACTCCGGCGAGGTTAGGGTTTGGGTTAGGGTTCGGGGTTAGGGGTTCGGGGGTTGCCGGGGGCTGCTGCTCGCCACTGGCCATAAAGGGAGGACCGGCAGCGGCAGGCCGGCCCGGCGAAGGTGGCGGGCGGCAGGCGGCGGGGCCGGGCGGTGAGGGCGCCGCCGACCGGGCGGTGGAGGCCGGCGGTTGGGCCAGGGTCGGGCGGGGGCATGACGGCGACGACCGCTCGCAGCAGCGGCGGGTAGGAGCGGTGGTGGGAGGGGCGGCGGGAGGGGCTGGAGGCAGGTCGACCGGCGCCGGCGGACTAGGGTCCGCTGGAGCTCCGGGCCAGCCGCGCCGGTCCGCCGGCGGCGGCCGGGGTGCCGGAGGGGCTGGGCGGCGGGGGTGGCTGCGGGCGTCGGGAGGAAGAAGATGCTGGTAGGAGAGAGAAAGGGAGGAAGAGGATAAGATTGAGAGGGAGAGGTAATAAAAATAGTAGATCTAAACTGTAAAATAGTTGCAAAAATTCGTGTGAGGAGGACCTTTATTTCACACGTGTGACGTATAGACACTCCCTTCTATTAACACTATTCCCACAGGACTGTACTGTCTCCTGGTAATATAGTTAAGTGGAAAAAAATTCTCAATGTTTCAAAAACTTTTGAGTAAAATTCAAGAAAAACTAATATTTCTATCTCCTCTTTGCAGAATTCACGAATTTTGATACAGGAAACAGTAATAGCTGCCAATGCTACTCGCGGTATTTCTCGAAGGATGCTAATATGGAAGAGTATAGTCTTGGATCTGAAGCAGAGAATGAGGAAAAGGGCTCTGCAATAGTGTCAAATTCAATGCAATTCCTTAGCGTTGGCTTAGTATTAATTACAACGATAGCATTTGGTGCTACTTTCGCGTTACATGGGGTTACATAGCTGATGCCCACACTCACGGTGGAACGCCAACTCTAGCTCGAGTAAAACAATTTCAAGGGTTCATGATGGCAAACACATTAGCATTTTTCTACTCGTTGTTAGCTGTCCTAGGCCTTGTGTTCGCTGGAACACCAACAGTTGAGTTACTGATGCGCTACATGCACTACAATATATCTATCTTTGAATGTAGTAGGATCCTTGGTCATAGCCTTTGCAATAGCTGTATACATCTTGATTACTCCAGTTGCTGCTAAAGCCTCTCTTGCAGTCATTGTGGTGATTCTTTCTATAGGAATTCTCCATTCTCCCACAATAACTGAAAAATTTACTGTGCTTTTGTTAGTTCTGTGTGTAAGACCAGAAATACTGCCAGTAGTAAGATCTAGTATCTCTAAGGTAATGTTACTCATGTGTTGGCCACTCATAGTAATATTTGGGTGGCAAGAATTTTCATCGCGGTACCACCATTGATTTGAACAAGAGACCTAAGAGTGATATTGTGATACATGGGCATATTTCTTGTTTATACTGTCGTAAGTGTGTTGTCATCATGTTAATTTGAAATGGATATTATTGACACCCAAAATTGGCAGGTCTGGGCAAAATCGGTTAGACCGACCTACCAACCCGGTTAGACTGTCCTGGCCAAAGTCCTCAAAAGGTAATCTGGACTTCCCCATTGGATAGCTCTCGTCTAGTAGATTAAGATCCATATATAGAACATCCAATTTGGAGTCCAGGTGAGAGAGATATGGGTTCTGGAAGATTTGCACGTCACATAGGCGGATAGACCGCGTGGTTCAGTCGGTTTGACCGGGTTTGGGCTTTGTAAACCGAGTTGGAGTTGTATTTTAGCACGAGATTTGTTAGGGCTTCGACTCCAGTAGGTGCAAGACCTCCTCACCCTATAAATATAAAGGGTCGTGGCCGGTTGAGGACCTATCACCCAATTCCCTGACGGGGTCCCTCCCGGGGCAGCGATCTTAGGTTTTCGGCGACGTCTCTAACCAAGGCAGTCAGACTGCCCTCCATAGGCGGTTAGACCGGCCTGTGCCAGGGATCTCAACGAGGTGCAATTTCGACCACTGCGTGATCCAGCGCACTCGTGTGTTCGACAGGAAAAAGCATCAACACACATTTGGCGACTCCGCTGGGGACATATCTGGTTTTTACATCCGTTTTGTCAAAAGTCGTCATGATGAACATCGAAGAACTCAACGAAGATGACCAGAGGAAATACACTGAGCTTCAGGAGTACATCAAGCAACAGTTCCTCTCTGGCGCTAGGAAAGATCGCTCGGGCAAGGTGACGATGGCTCAAGAATTCGAGTTGCCGGCGATCAAGGTTAACAACGACAAGATTGAGGTAATCACCACTGTAAGCAAACCTAAAATTGATCTATCTACAAAGCTTGATGCATTATCTGATAAATTTGAGCGTGCTTTTAGTAATCAGCATAGTCAGGTTGCTAGTATGATTACTCGCCTAGAAAAAGTTGATGGTAAAAGTAGTAGTTTTAATATTCTTAATGATTCTATCCCTCAATTAGATTCACAAGGGGTGTTGCAACCAAACTTGTCTGCAGCGCCAGGAACCTCAATTGAGACACATGTGTATGGCATGCCAACTGGTTATTATCCGGGACAATCATTATTGCCAAAGTCGACCCCGGTCAGACCACCCCCCATAGCCGGTCTGACTGCCTTGTCTGGCCAAATGATGGGTGTTTCAGGAAACCCACCCCATATGAATAGAGTTGATTTATCAGCTACAATGCAATCACAACTAGCTGTTATAGATGAATTTAATAAATTTAAAGAAGAAGTAGATTGCATGGTGAAAATGAACTTGGCATTGATATGGGTAGTACTAGATTATATAAAAACCTTATAAAGCTGATTTGATATTGAAAGTGCATCTTGGCCCCTAATTGTTTTGGTGATAATGACAAACACAATTTGAGGTATTTGATGTTCAATTAAGATGTGTGCAGGATTAAAGCAAAAGAAAAATACGCTTTGACCAAAAGAAGTCCCCCAACTCGTTTTTCGGTGTTAAGGCTCATTGAAGGTTTAAATTCATTTCCATTACGAAATTGAGTATAGGAAACACCATACTATAAAGGGGATGCGAACTGACCGTCTTGAGATGCTAAAAGTGCTTAGTGAGATGTCCAAAGAAACCTAGAGAGACACAAAGCCTACACGTACACAAGTTGATCTTTTTGGAAAAGATCAGCATTTCTCGGAAGTTTCGGCCCTAGGTCGGAAGTACCGATCTCGCCTCTCTGGTAGAATTTCTGTCACCCTCTGCAGTTCTGACCCTAGGTCGGAAGTACAGATCTCGCCTATATGTTTCAATTTCTAGAGGTCATCGGAAGTTCCGCCCTGACGTCGAAAGTTCCGAAAACCTCGTATTCTACACAGTAATGGCTAGTTTTTGGTGGTCGATATTTATACCCCCTCACATCCCCTTCATTTGTTGCTAACCAACCATGGGACAAACACACCCAAGAGCATTCACTCCTCTCCCCCACTCCCTCCTAGAGCTAATTCTTGAGTGATTTGAGCTAGGGCTTGTGTGAGAAGAGATTGAAGGTGTGAGATTGAGAAGCTTTGAGTGACCAGTTCATCTCCTCCATCTCAAGAGCACTTGAAGCATCTCCAAGGTATCGATTCACGTTTGTTACTCTTGAAGCATTGCTTCTAGATGGTTAGGCGTCGACCGTTGAGTGCCCTCTTTGTGTGGAGCACTAGGGATTGTTTGTATTACCCTCTCCTTGGTAGAGAATTCTTAGTGAGCACCAATCTTCCTTTGTAGGGATTGGGTGAGGCAAGAGGCTCTTGGTGACAGCCCTCCCTTTGTGAGATCCTCAACGGAGACATAGCTTCCTTAGTGGGAGTGAACTTCGGATTAAATCTCTTGTCTCTTGCTTGTTGGAGTTCATCTCCTAGTTGACTAATCCTAGAAGATTATCTTGTTCCGATCTACATATTTGTTGTGTTCCTATCTATATCTTTGGTTGCAGGTGGTTCTTAGCCTCTAAACTCAACTTTTGATTCATATAGAATTGACAGTTTCGCTCTAGTTTTTGAATTTCATTTTAGTCATCTCTGCCAGGTCGGTAGTTCTGAGCCCTTCGGAAGTTCCGACACAGCGTCGGAAGTTCCGACCTGATATTTAACCGCTGCATTTATTTCAGAAATTTGAAGTGATCTTATTCACCCCCCTAGGAATCACAAGGTCCTTTTACTTGGTATCAGAGCCTAATCCCTTTTAGGCTTAACCACTAAGGGATCAAGATGTCGGGGGGGGGGGGGTTGGACCATCCGCTCAAGAACTCGCCGCCAAGGAGGCTCAAGAAAGAGCGCTCAAAGCCGCTCAAGACCGAGTAGCAGCCCAAGGGAGCAATCCCTTGGACAAAGCCCCAAGCCAGCCTTCATCTAACATCGAGAGCTCTGACTCCTCCTCCTCCAACTCTGACTCAGACTCTGATTCATGTGTTGAAGAGAACAAGGATGGCGATGATGCGTCCAAGAAAGCGGCGAAGAAAGCAAGAAAAGCCAAGAGAAAGAAGGAAGCAAAGAAGATGACCAAGAAACTTCTCAAGAAGATGATCAAGAAGGAGCAACCGAAGCATTCTCCATCCGGCTACTATGAAGTGCCCTACCACTACACACAAATTCCAGGCAACAATCCTAATAAGCCTCCCCACTTTGATGGGAAAGACTATCCCAAATGGGCTTATGATATGCAAATGCACCTTTACGGGCTTCACCCTTATCTTTGGAAAATTGTGTGCATAGGTGTGACAATCCCCGCCGAAGGTGAAGCTCTAACAATCGAGCATGAATAAGACCTACACCGCAATGAACAAGCAACAAGAGTCATCACAGAGCCATAAATATTTGAGATAATGATGATTTATTTTCGTTCTTAAAAGTAATGCTAACCTTTTCATTAATACCACTTGCATGTTGCTCTACCTATCCAGAGCCACATATATATATTTGAGTGCAAAAACTTAGTATACAAGGTTTATTTTTGAGTGAGTTAATTCAGGGCTTGATTTCTCTGGCCCGAGACTAAGAAGCTGGTCATTTCGTTTTTTGTGTATCTATCTTTTTGCTAGCCTTTCTATCCGTGCATTGTGTATCTCCACATCGGAAATTTCACAAACCTCGCCGGATATCCACCCGTAAAACCAAAAATATCATCTTTGTGTTTACCTCCTTCACCAAAACCTATCATTTGATTATGGATCGTCAACTTGAGGAAGATCGCAAGTGGTGCCAAGATTGAAGATTTTTAGTATCTCTCCAAAGGAAAAATATTTCTAGTACCTACCTTATCTCTATCACCTCTTTGCCCGAGGACGAGCAATGTCTAAGCATGGGGGAGGAGGTAGGTACAATGCAATTTAGAGTTCAAAGGGGAGTAATAAAAAAGAGAGAAGAAGAGAAAAAAGAAAGAGATAAAGAAAAAATATATATGAAAAAAATATGAGTATGTATAAAAAATAAAATAAAGTGAACTCTCCGGTTCTATAAATGCATTAGGAATTTCAAAAGCTTCAAGATTAAGATCCAAACTCATCTTTCCAACCATGTGCAATCCGGTAACGAGGACTTTCTTTGTGCCTCGGGATCACTCTTTGCCATTTGCACATGTCCACCTATCTGAAAGTGTGTGTATTTTTCTCTCCCCCTCCTTGATATAACATTATTTTCCAATGACCTTTTTGACGAGTCTCGGTAAGACCATGAGACACTTGTCTTGTTTTGATAATATCTCAATTATAATATCTTGGTAGGACTAAACTTTCCCAAAAAGCTCCACATAAAGCCTACCACATATATATATGTTTTGAGAGGGAAAGGAGGAGAATAAATAGGCTTGAGAGACAAGATGAGATGAGAGTTCATGAGCAAGATGTAAGGTGGTTTAAATTTTTGAACTTGGTTTAGCGCTTTTTCATCTTGTTCTTTATTTCAAAATTTCTGAGATTCATTTGAATTTTTGGAGCATGTTTAATACTTGTGGGAAGAGATTAATTGATATCCATCCTCCGTAGGGATGAAGGCTAGTACACTATGGAATTCTAACGAACTAAATTTTTGAGAGCATTATGTTTTCTCGTGTATGATCAAGTGCAGGATTTGAGCAATGAAGGGCAACACTGATATCCATCGAAGGCTTACTCGAGGACGAGCAAGGTTTAAGCATGGGGGAGATGTTGACGGTGAATTTCTGTCAACCTAGCCATGAGTTTACCTTCGGTGTTGGCTTCAATTTTATATCTTATCCATTGGTACTAACCCCCTTGATATAACAAGTTCATTCGTGCATGTCGGTTTTGGAGTTTAATGTTTATGCAGGGATTTAGCGTTAAATGCAAGTCTTCTAGGTAAAGTTCATCAAGCACCTCATGAGAAGACCATGAAGCCCGACACAAGTCAAGCAAATGAAGTGAACATGACTCCAAGGAGCCCAAGGACCAACCCGTGAAGGCAGAAAACTCCAAGGATCTGGACAGAAAATGTTGAAGCTTGCACGACAAGGAGCCCTATCCAAACCGCGGAGAACTAACACCAAGGGCCCACATGCAGAAGGGAGAACGTTCCAGAAGACACGAGAAGCTTCACCGACGAAGGAGGCCGCGAAGTGGGCCGAAGTGGGCCCAGGCTGGCCGGCCCAGCTCATTTTGGGCACCATTCGCCGTCCCCTTTGACCTAGATGATCCTCGGACTATTTATAGTCCCCCTGCCACGAGCCATGCATCAATTCATTCGCTATTCGCCGTCGAGGAGCAGAGAAGAGAGGGACACTATTCTGAAGAGGAGAGGGTCGAGCTAGTTGTCTAGGGCTTGCCTAGCCGACGTGGGAACCTTGCAAGGAAGACCACGTCGGAGTTCCAGGAGCTAGGAGCAAGATCAAGGTAGGATCCCGGTGGTGATCTTGTCCATGTATCATTCATGATGTTGAATTATCAAATTGCAATCCGATTCTTAGCGATCAAGTGCTTTCTCTACGACTTTGTCTTCGTTTAGTTTTTCTCACTTCATGATCTATTATCGAGATAGATCATATAGGGTGTTCTTGTAGCCGTGGTGGCTAGAGGTGCATACCCGACCTACCAAGTGATTTCATCTTTTCCATTGGACTCACCCTAGGCTAACCCGCACGAATAGGGGAGCGTTGTGACAGGATGAAGGTTCCAAAAGGCGGGCGTCTTCGGAGTTGGAACAGAAGCCGTGATTTAAAGAAGCTTTTTATGAGATTCGATTTGCTTTGTTCATCTTTGCTTGGAACTTCAACAAGAGCTTGACCCAATCTCTCTAGATTGGTTTTACCTACCCCTCTCTATCTCTTGCTACCTCCGGTTTTCATTAGATTAGATTCGTTTTCTTGGTGTTCTCTATATTAGATGCTAAAGCAACAACTTTCGAAGATTAAAGTGTTTGTAGCTTTAATAGATTGATTCTTGCATCACACATTTGTTCCATGGATTCGATACCTTGGGTTCACACTTGAGGGAAGAAGGGTCCCTTGACTACGACGGAGGATTTGTCCGCTTGCAATCCAAACGAAGTTTGATACGCATATATACTGTCAACACAAGCTAGGAAGGAAGTTGGAGCGCATCATCCCACCAAGAGCATCCTATCATCTTCAAAACCGTTGAACCTACTACACATGGATTTGTTTGGACAAATTGCCGACTGTTGATGGTTGAAACACGTGTCGAATTTCGATCCGCAAGCGTACGGACCACCTATAGCCTTTTTCACCACGAGGTGACCCCTGTTGATGCGAAAATAGGATGTCACCTCCGCACACAGCACATGTGACTCCCCGGTCTGTAGCGAGGCGTGCCAGTCAATCTGACCTGTTGATTGACATGGAGTGCGTATCGGCTAATTGATAGCGCCATGACGACAAAGCCAATACGAATAAAGTATACGTAACTGTCCATCGGCTATTTGATGAACTTGAAGTACATAGAGCCGATGGATAATGGCCGATGCTAGAATTAAATTTGAAAATATAGATCGGCCAACGATAAAGAATAATGCTAAGAATAAGAAACTACCAGCTATCTAAAGCATGCTCTGTTAAACTCCTTGTAATATAATAGTGAAAGTAATGCAACATATGTAAAAGATAAGCTAGCCGATAGATCTTAATCAAAGCAGGATAACTGTGATTCTACCACATCTAGCAAGAGATCAAACGATGCAGCCTTACGAGATATGATAAAATCGATAACTGGTGAGTACCGTAGATCGAGACAGAAGCGATGCGCCGTAAGTCGAAGATCCGCGATACTCAGTTCCAAAAATCCCTTGGACTTACCCCTCCATCGGAGATCAAGATGATGCAGCCCCACATCAGGCACCAAGGTTCCATCAATGATTTAATGTAAATGCATTGCGGAAAGGTAAAGTAGTGAAAAGTTAAAAGGGGTGGTGATGCACCGAGTTTGTTTGATTGTTGTATGATGATATGAATTACAATGACCCTGGGTACATATTTATACCCGGAACTAATGACTCGTACTTAACTAGGATACTGACTCGTACAAGACTTCCCTAAAACAAAACATCTAGATAAAAGGAAATATTATAATATATGGACTCTACTTTTCCTTGTGTAGAACCCTTGCTAATTAGACCTCCTCCGATCCATCTGTAGCCGCATGTGTAATTAACTTAGCCATGACAATGAAAATCTACACACGTATCCTTGTCTTCTCCTTGTGTCATGCTTGGTCCCTTTCTTTATTCTAAATAGCTTTGTATGTGTCCACGTACTTATTTTCTTTCTTTATTCTAATCAACATTGCCTTCACGTACGTGATGCCTTGGCAGATGCCACAAGTGCCTGCCGATTCCACCACTGCCGATTGCTCTAGCCGATTGCCCTTGCCTATTGCACACATCTTGCCGATAGCTCCTGCTTTGCCGATTCCACCAATATTTGTTAAATTTGGTGTCAACACAGGCCTTCCAGTTTTGGAGTATGAAGGATTCATGCTTCGAAACTAATTACACTTGTCGAAACACAGGCCCCAGTCTGTTGCTTATCTGATGATCTCGTCAGCAATCCCTAATTTAATCAGTATGTTGACACCAAAACTTGGCGCAATGACCGGCAAATTTGTGTTGTCAACCCGTCCAGGCCCCCCAGTTCGAAGTATGAATTTTTCATGCTTCGAACTTTCATAAGCTCAATACCATTAAATCTCTCACAGCCGATGCTTTTCTTCAAGTTCAGAATCAAATCAACTGCAATCCTGACAGATGAAGACCATAGTGAACTGGAAATCCGGACAAACTTTTTTTTAATCATATCATCTGATGAATTAGCCGATGCCTCTAGTACGACAAACGAGACTTCGATGCCTGACAGATGAATCTAGACGAAACCACAGCGATGCACCCGGTAGTTAAAGCCTGGATCACCTGACAAAAGAAGATCGTAGCAAACTGAAGACCAATCGGCTGCACTGTATTTGAACCAGAGGTTGATCATCGGCTCCTTGCATTATAATATCGTTGATCAACATGCCATCTTTACTATTTTGCTTCTTGCGTCCCGAATCCATCTGTGTTGATAGAAAATTGAAAACTCAATATTGACTAAGAGATCACTCAATCGGCCAACCTTATTGTGCCTCTATCGGCTGATCCCTACAACACTTGCATCGGCTGACCATTGTTGTGCCTCCATTGGCTGACCTCATTATGCCTCTGTCGGCTGAATAAAAATCGACTTAGTGGCTCGTGTTGCCCATGGCTGACGGAGAGCTGGAGCCGGATGCCTTGAATAAACTCGAATAAAAATATCCACTAGTCTCAAAGCTGGACACCTTCACGTACTATCTTCACTATTATTTTAATTGAGTCAATCTCATTGCTTCCATCGGCTATTCTTTATAAAATATTATGTTGATTTTGAATAAACTCCAACAAGCCGATGTTTACTCCCTTGGCTAACGAACTTGAGATGGTTGTCGTAGTCTTGTAGACTTATGTTCATCTGAATAAAAAAATATGGGTCTTCTATCTCGTGTCCCACCAGGTGTGTCAAAAGTGTGCTGACGCGAAAATAGGATGTCACCTCCCACTGGTAGAGAGCGAGGCTTTGGTATGGGCCTTTAGTCCCGGTTCAACTTTGGAGCCGGGAGTAAAGGCCTTTCGTCGACGTGGCCAGAAATGGGTGCTGTAGCCGGCCCCCCTTTAGTCCCAGTTGGTATTACCAACCATGACAAAAGGGGGGCTCCCAACGGCTCTATCCGGCAATTATTGCCCCCGGTCTTTAGTCCCGGGTGGTCTTACGACCCGAGACTAAAGGGTACCCCTTTTGTCTCGGTTCGTAACACCACCCAAGACTAAAGCATTAGTCCCGACTGGTGTTACGACCCGAGAAAAAAGGGGTGCCCTTTAGTCTCGGGTCGTAAAACCACCCGGGACTAAAGATCGGCCTCCATATATACACCGTACCTCCTCCTTCCTCCTGCCACCCGAGCCATTGTTCACCGTACTCGCCCGCGAGCTCAAGCTCTTCCCATGGCGACTCAAGCCAAGGGTGTTGCTGCGATTTTTTTCTTCATTAATTTGTGAAGATTTCTCTCCTCCAAAGTGTTGTCATGGTTGGAATCTTCATCCTCCCTTCATTTGTTGTGATTAAATGTTGTTTTATGGTTTAGAGATGGAGAAAATAGAAATGTTAATTTGTAGCTAGGTAGGAGGAGCTTAGAGAGATGAGATTTTGTATATATACCTGGAAATGTAGTTAGGATGGTACTTGCATTGTTCCTTCTTTCATTAAATTTGTATTAAGCATTCTCTTATTTTTCTTGTTTTTCATATAGAGAGAAAATTGAATTTTACTTGTACATATAGTTTATAAAATATATGCTCATAAAGAAAATAATAGACATACACAAAATGTACTAGGTATTTCCATTCTTTCATCGTTTAGAAATGCTTTTATCTCTAGGTAGGTATAGGAGGAAATAGAAGATTAAATTCTTTTATTAAGTATTTTTTTATTTTTATATAGAATAAATGTAAGCATTTTTTTATTTTTCTTGTTTTTGATACACAGTCCCCCGTCCTAATTAGCTACAGCCGAACATCTCTGGCTAGGTGGGGACTGCAGGTTTACAGCTCAGTGATGTTGGGCTGTATCTAGATAGAAGGTGTAGGGCATGGTGATGTAGTACTGTAAGTGGGAGAGCCAGGTGTATATGACGGTGAGGTGAGACTGTTGTAGTTCCCGGAGCATCTGGGTCGTCTGAGTCGCTGGTTCATAAAGGTTATGTACAGTAATAATAGTGTTGAATTCTATCCCCTTTTGTTTTTCTATTTATGCATATATTGAATCCAATCTATATATGTAAACTAATCCTATTTATTGTAAATAATGTGTGTTATTTTGATTTGCATATAGTTTGAGCTAACAATGTCGTCGTCAAGTGGCGTTGGTAATGGCGCCCGTGGCTGTGGCATAGTCCGTCGCCGTGGCAGGCGTGGTGGCCGTGGCGTTGGCCTTGGAGGTCTTGGTGGCCGTGGAGGTGTTTGGGAGGACCCGTTGCCTCAACGTCTAGGATTGCACTTTCACCGCTAGATTACCTTGCAAATGGGTGATTCTGGACGTGTAGCCAATGTGGTAATATAACAATTGAAATTAATTTGCTTTACATATAACTTTTTTCATTTCACATGGAAAATCTATAATTTTAGTTACATATATACTTATTGTAGGCTATCAACAATATCAGATGGCTCAAAGACATTATCGATGATATGAATGGTACTCCTCCTAGAGTGCAAACTGAGCATGTTGATGAGAACATGGAAAGAGTGCATATCTCTTTCACCGTACCTGCTCGAAATGTAGACTACAGCTAGTTGCCAGTAGGTGTGCCACACCCAATGGTTCCCATTGCAATAGTTGGCTCAACATCACCTATTTGGTTAACTCGAGAGAGGACTGCCGTGGAGAATTGTCTACAACAGCTCCAGTTGTATGTTGGGTGCTTTGTGCCCGACCTTTCCTATTTTAAATTAAGGCAACCCGAGGCGGGTGAAGGCAATGTGGTTCAGACTACAGAGAGGCTTTGCAGGGCTCATCGAGTTTTGGTATAATATATGTATATATATATATAAGATTTTTTATTCATTCTTAAATATTTTGTTTCTGGTACATATATATTTTGAACATTCATAAGGTTATTATATCTCATCATCATCTGATTGTGTGCAGGATCACTCTGGTTCTACTTATGCTTCAATTAGCTTCCGTGCGATTCTTAATCAGGTCGTGGAAAGAGTTGGGGTGGATTACTATGGTGGGGAGCCATTTTTCACCAACAATGGGAAGAGTCAAGCAATTCTAACTTTCTATAAGCCAGCAGAACCCGAGGCTCCATTGTTTGATGTTTGTAGTGCTGTTTGTGACAGTCCTCCGGAAGCTGAGGAGAGTGCACTAGTACGCGCTCTAGCTTATTTTGAGGGAGTTCTAGGCTGGAGGATTGCAGACATTAACCATGTTTTACATTTACAAGTGCGTACTGCTCAGTAACATTATGCATGCATGGATGGATCAGTCTTTGTATGGTACCCTATTATATGATCTTGTATTAATTAGCTAGCTATGTGAACCTTTATGAACTTATTATTAATTATTATTAATTAGCTACTTTATTTTGAGTTGGTTTGGTACTATTTTCAATTTAATTGAATTTGTGCTTAGAGGGATTCTGATGAATACCATGCATTCAGACATATATTGCACTACCTCCAGTACCAATAGGAGCAAGCTGCCCAAGCATAGTGTTTTCGGTGACACCTCTCAGGAGGTCAGCTCCAGCATATATATACTAGCTCTTAGACACCTTTTCCAGAGAGTGAGGGAGAGAATGTCGACATTTTGCTTTAACAGCTCACTCCGTCGGAACTAGAGGTTACGTGCGCTATATATGTCAGCTTGTAGCATTTAAACTAGTACTTCAAACACATATCTATGAACTCACGTATTGTCTTCAAATCATCAACATGTTCAGTAAGCATGCATGTTTATCATTTTAAGTTGGTTTGGTACTATTTTTTATGTGTTTGAAGCAGAGGTTCAAAAGCAAGAAGCTGACCAGTTTCAGCTTGGGACTTGTACTCATTGGTATTAATTAATGTCGTGCCTTGTAATAGCCATCAGGTGACCTCTGTATGTAAGTCATTGTACCACAACAGAGACAATCATTGGATCCTATGTGAACTACAGACATCTGGCCATTTGTTGTGATACAATGACATACATTGGTCACGTACCTGATGGCTATTTTTTATCTCTATTATTAATGACCATATTTTTTATAAACTAATTTCTAAAAAATTAGCTAAATGTAAAATTAATAATTAGTTCTATTGACCATTATATCAAAAATTAAACAAAGACAAAGATGAAGAAAGGTGAATTTCATGATATATTCTGTTATGAACTGGATGATGAGAACTGGAGGCCTACCTACATTCTTCCTGAGCATGTTGATCATTCCAAGACAATACGCGAATTCAAAAATGTGTTTGAAGCAGAGGTTCAAAAGCTACAAGCTGACCAGTTTCTGCTTGGGACTTGTACTCATTGGTATTAATTAATGTCATGTCTTGTAATAGCCATCAGGTGGCCTCTGTATGTAAGTCATTGTACCACAACCGCGACAATCATTGGACCTATGTGAACTACAGACATCTGGCCATTTGTTGTGATACAATGACATACAGAGGTCACGTACCTGATGGCTATTTTTTTATCTCCATTATTAATGACCATATTTTTTATAAACTAATTTCTAAAAAATTAGCTAAATGTAAAATTAATAATTAGTTCTATTGAGCATTATGTCAAAAAGTAAACAAAGACAAAGATGAAGAAGGGTGAGTTTGATGATATATTCCCTTATGAACTGGATGATGAGAACTTGAGGCCTACCTACATTCTTCCTGAGCATGTTGATCATTCCAAGACAATACGCGAATTCATAAATGTGTTTGAAGCAGAGGTTCAAAAGTTAGAAGCTGACCAGTTTCAGCTTGGGACTTGTACCGTATTTTCTTCAAATCATCAACATGTTCACGAAGTACTCACCAATTTTGAGATTTTTTTGAGTTGATTTACTAATATTTTCAATTTAATTTATTTTCCCATTCAAATTATAAACGAAAATTAGAAATAATGGTTCCAACTCTTGAAATAATATGTGCATAGAAAAGTAGGTATTGTTTGTTCTTAACTTAATATAATGTTGCATGGCACAAATATTTTAACTAATGATTTTTTAAATGTTCAAAGCAAAAGGAATGAGTAAAATGACGAAGAAAAAGAGAAATGTTAACTTCCCGCGCAAAATTGCCCATTAGTCAACCCCCTTTTGTCTCGGGTAGTAACACCACCCGGGACTAAAGGGGCTTTTGTCTCGGTTGGGAATTCGACCTGTGACAAAAGGGGTGAGGGGTATATAAGCCCTGTCGCCTTCCAGATCGGAACTTAGCCACATTTCTCCCCCAAATCGCCGCCTGGCCTCGTCTCCGTCGTCGACCGCCGTCGCCCCTCCTCGCCGCGCCCGTCCCCGATGCGCCCCTCCCCGACGAGCGGCCCTACCCCGACGCGCGCGCCTCGCCGTCCTCTCCCACTGCCGGACGGCTCGGCCACCGCGACGTCCGCCCTCCCCGCTAGGTCCGACCCCGATGCGCGGCTCCTCCCCGACGTGCATCTCGTCCCCGACTTGCCGCCCTCCCCGCCGCGGTGCCCGCCCCGCCCCGTTCCGCCCCGCGGGCCGCCGCCCCTCCGGATCCCGAAGAGTACCAGCCGGCCAGCCCGACCGGTATGCCGCGCCGCCGCCGTCGCCGCTTGCCGCCCCCCCCCCCGTGCGGCCGCCGGCCGGCGTGCGTGCGTGCCCCGATGGCTGGCCGGGCCGCGCGCACGCTGGGGTTTTGCCTTGCTAATGCATGCCCGTGAAATGCTTGCATCAGCAAGAATTTTTAGTTAAATTTAAATTTATTTGATTTAGTTTATTAATTGATATATATATGTAGTTATAAAAAATTCATAGATATGTATGAAAATTTTTAAATTTATAGGAATGGAAAGAAAATTTAATTAGAAATAAATTGTAATGCTTTGTATATTTTTGTGTGTATATACAGTCATACATATAAATTTATTAGCACCTACGACTATGGACCAAATTCTTATTTGTGAATTTGAGTTCTTAATTGTTTTCTAATATACAATTTCATAGTTTGATAGTTCTGAAGCCGACGACTGCCGTGTCGGCTCGAACAAGTGACTTCCCGTCACCTCTGTCATTCTCCCACACGGCACCACCACCAACAAGCATCGTTCGTCCACAAGTTAGTAGAAATATTTCGACTTAGTTTATTCCAAAAATTCATACAATATTGTTGTTTATTCCAGAAAATTCATAGTAAATTCTTGTTTATTCTAGAAAGTCTTAGGAAATTGTTGATTATTCCAGAAATTCATAGAAAATTCTTGTTTATTCCAGATGGATGACAACAATGACAATTTTATGGTCGACATTATTGCTAGTGGTACAAATACCATTGCAACCTTCACCGACGAGGAGTGTAGTCAGGCGGACATGTACTTGAACATACCTCCGACTGAGGAGGATGTCGCCCCCGTCGAGGACACAGCAGCAAATAATGAGGACAATGCTGGAAACAATGAGGAAAGTCTTGTGAATAAAAGTATTGAATGTTCCCACGAGGTATATATATATCTCATGCATTAAGTTCATAGTTCTTATTTCTCTAACCTCAATTCTTACATAATTAATTAAATAATGAATCTGCAACTTGTAGGCTTCATGCTCAACATCAAAAAAGGCAAAGAGAGGGCGTACACAAGTACTCACCGGCGATGTCATGTATCATATCACAGAAGTGTCAGAGGTTGGCCAACCATGTGCTCCAAAAAAGATCAAGGACACGTATGTGTCACAGTGCGGGGCCATTGTAAGGGACAACGTGCCCATCAGCTACAGAGAATGGAAGGGAAAAACAGATAATCCACACATGGTTCCAGACTCAGTGAAAAATTTGTTGTGGGATGAAATCCTAAAACACTTCGCACTTCCTGAAGGTGTTGAACCAAACGATGTGAAGCGTTGGACTCTCACGAGGATGGCAACACAATTTTAGAAGTTCAAGCAGCAACTAGATAAAGATTATATCAAGAAGAATTAAACTCCAAATTGGATCGAAATCCCAAGTTAAAAGAACACTGGACGTCCTTTGTGGAATACAAGAAAAGTGAAGATTTTGCCAAGGCGAGTGCACGAGGGAAGAAAAGTCGTGGTAAGAAGGAGCACGGCCGTCATCTTAGTTGAGGTGGTTACGCACTTGCAGTTCCCAAGTGGCGGAAGATGGAAGAAGACCTTCTCGCACAAGGTACCATACCAGCGGTCTATGAGTGGCCCGAGCGAGTGAAGAATTGGTATTATGATCATGGAGGCACAATTAACTCCAAAGATGGTACCCTTGATTTCCCACCCTCGTTACGAGAGGTTGCACTTGAAATATTGAAAACAATTGAAGATGTCAGAGCGGGCAGAGTGAAGGTTCATAGAGAGATGGATGAGCTCACTATGGCGCTCAAGAATCTAGAACACCCAGGACGTTGCAGGGGCTACGGGGTGGTACCATGGCAATTTGCCTTCAGGGGAGACTTTGCCACCTATCGAAGCCGCAGAAAAAGAAGAGAGCGCAAAGAGGAGGAACGGCGCCAAGAGATAGAGCAAAGACTTAAAGAACACGAAGAAAACATGACGGCAGAGATTGAACGGCGAGTAGCTTCCACAATAAATGAGATGGCCCCATCTGGAGGACTGCCTCTAGTACAAGTGGATCCTTCTATTCGCAAAAGCAGTTATGCTTCCGCAGCGGTCCCCGAAGAGCAAAGGGCAATAGAAGGAGTTCAAGTGGACGACAACCAATGGTACCCTGTGGATGACATCTGTCGGCGCACCCCATGTGAGCTTCACAAGCCATTCGGCAACATCAAAATGAAGGTATGTATAATTCATGCTTTTATTAGCTCAATAATTGATGCATATATATTACTTTGAAATTTCTGGACAGACATTCACAATGACGGTATAATTCATGCTAATAATAACTAATTAATTATTATTTCTCAGGTGGCGGACGGAAGTGCTTTTGCGCAGTTTCCTGGACAGACAAGCCATGACATGCTGATTCCACCTGGCTACGCCTCAGTTAGTGTAGAGAACATCTGTCAACCTGCTTTTGAGGAGCTAGAGCTAGATATCCCAGGTGGTGATGGGGAAAAGACACTTAAGGATGCGCTACATGGTATCATATTATGGCCAAAACGTTACATCATCATAATCCCCGAGAATGATGGATATCTGAGAGACCCCCTGGAGCCTCCACAATTGTCTCCGGGGCCGTCATCATCACTACCTGCTCGCTCACCTTCTCCGCAAGAACCATACAATTCGGGAGAAGTGAGCTCCAGCGATCATGACGATGACATCCCTCCCAATTCACCTTAGCAATAATCGACCACAGAGCACACGCCACAGAGGTCTCGAGCACAATCTTTCAAGTTGGTGCAACCACCAAAGGAAAAATGAAAACGACCAACAAAAAAAAGCCCGAGCCAACGAAGCTACCATGGTAGAGGACAGAAGAAGAAACAGACGCGATTGTAGCAAAAGAAGTCGCGGACTAGTTTGCAAAAGTGAGAGAAGAAACTCGACAGGAAAGGCAGGATGCCAAAAAAATGAAGGTCATAAGCAAAGACTCTAGGCTTTCATACGCGAGATGGAAGAAAACAAGAGAAGGGTAGAGTTGAAAATGGACTATGAGCGTTCGGTGGACAAGTCTTATCAAAAGAAGAGACGACGAGGGTCGCCGAATAGTTACATCGAGCAAATACCTACGTCGACGTCGGGGACTACCACAAACAAGAACCAGGAGAAGCAAATAGATGCATCCACGACCAATCCGACTAACTTGTTTGCGGGCCTCAGTGCAGAAGCACAAGCAGCAGTTGACAACATGTCTGTAGAAGAACTGGCTCATGTCATTAACTTTTATGAACAAACAGGGATGCCTGTTGGTGGTATTCTCGGCCTTCAAGACCTACCAGCGGATAAAAATTTCGTACCTAGATGGCGCTTTGAGCTAGGACAACCTCTAGTGAAGCCAGAATTGGTCAACAAGCTCCCAACTAAGATGCACAGATTTCATGACTGGTACTTGAAGAAGTCAGCTGATGGCCTAGAGATGTTTAGTATGCTCGTGAGACTTGGAGAAGGTGGTCTGGCTCTGATTCAATGATATCTATGAAGTTTACCATCTGGACGCCGTGAATACCGATCTTATGATGGCCTGATGTCTGTAAGTGACATATTCTCATATGTTTATTAATAAATTTATTACATTTGTCAATCTACTAATTAACATTCGGATTTCTTCTTGTGTAGCCTGCAACTTACTAAGATGCGAAGGAAGGGTTATTCAAGAATTTCTTTCATGGACCCATCAAAAGTTAACGAACAGGAGATCCGGGACCAACGAAAAACAACAATCGAGACAATTTTTAGGCACTTAGATGAGTTTCATTACAAGGATCTTATACTATTGCCTTACAACTTCAAGTAAGTACGATTGTCATCTAATTATCCTTACTAATTCTATTTAGTCAATTCTAATCTTTATGAGCATGCATACAGATTCCACTAGATTCTACTCATAATCACTCTCGACAAAAGCAACATCAATGTGTATGATTCATTGAGAAAAGATCCCCACAATACCAAGACCTTCGAGAAGTATTCCACGAGTAATAATTCTATCTATGACATTTTCTTTAATGCAATATATATATTTAGCTTTTATACTAGCACTGTATCTTTTATTATTTTGCCTCAGAGCTTGGACCATGTTCATTGCAAAACACCGAGGACCATTTCAAAAAAAAATTAGATGGGTCACTAATTTTCTGATACGTATACCAAATAACAACTTCAGATTGGGAATATTTAAAATGTATAACACTAGTCCGGAGACTTCGAAGCGGAGGACACGCATCAGGATCGCAAGGCTTGCGTCGAGGCTAAGCAAGTTTGCGGTCGCCGAGCATCCGTCCGATGGTGCTACGATGAAGTTTCCCAAAAGGCCCTTCGGGGGCGTGTATCTTAGTTTAATGTAATAGGAGTAGTTTCGTCCTTCGACTAGCCTCCATATAACCCAAGTGGTGAGAGGATGGTAGCCATCTCTTGGAACCCTAGCTCATTTGCTTTTGCTATTTTCCGTTCCTATTTTCCTTAGGATTTTTAGGACTAGCTTGAGAGCTTCATGGTGAGATCTTGTGAGAGGGAAGGTTGATTGGGAGGCGAGCTAGACCTTGTATGAACCTTCCTGGTATGTATAGATGATTCAGCATGGTTCCTCAAGGCTTGATTGTGTCTCGCCCGTTTTCCTTTTTTGGTGATTTTCGGAGACTTTTCTTGGTGATTTTCTTGTGGCGGTTTTGAGACCTTTCTCTTTGGGATTTGGTGGGGGATGTATGCATGAGCCCTTCGTGGTTCTTTCCCCTTTGATTCCCCTCCCAAATCCATGAGTAAAGGGGCTCGATTTTGGGGTTTTCTCCTCTCTAGGGTTAGAGGCGTTCTTGGTGGGATTTCCTCAATTCCTCTTGATTTAGCAAGTTTTGGTGGACCAAATCTTGGCTATGGAGTGCCATGAGGTGTTCCTACTACCCCCAAAGTCTTGTGTGAATCCGTGGAGCGAATTGGGAGATCGAGAGTTGGATTTGGGGGAGTTGACCCGCGGGTTGCTGTTCATCCCAAGAGCCCAGGTCTTGACCGGCCTGACCGGTGCCTCTCACCGGTCTGACCGGCGCCGACCCTTGGTTGGGTTTTGCTCGGAAGGTCTGTTTGGCGGATTTGGGGTTTCCTGGCTTAGACCGGTTTGGCCAGCGTGCTACACCGGCCTGACCAGTGTAGGAGCCTTCTGTGGAAGTCCTCAGGTTCTGCTCGGGTGACCCGGCTCAGGGTCTAGGGTGACCCGGTGTGTCTCTGGAGGGTGTCGGGTGATCCGGCGGCTTAGTCCGGGTGATCTGTCCTTGACCGGTCTGGCCGGTGTGTGTCAGTAGCTGCTCGAGTTGCTTGTTCCACTACGTTCTCGAGCAGGTTTCGGTGGTTGTTGGTTCCTAGGACCAATAGCACTCCAGTGGCTACGTGGTCTTGGCCAACTTGGGTAGTTGAGCCGGAGACGTGTTTTGGTTAGCCGTGTTCATCTTGTCGGAGTAGCCATCTCCTTCAAGAAGAATTTTTATCGGCTCCCATTCACTCCCCCTCTCTGGTCGCCAGTTCGGTCCTTCAAGGATGGCGTACCAGGAACGGGGATCGGGTCCTCCGCACTTCGATGGCAAAAACTACCAGATGTGGCAGAGGCGGATGGCAGCTTTCCTCCGCGGTAAGGGTCAGATCCTTTGGGATGTTACGGTGAACACAACTTATGTTCATCCGATTAACTTCCTTGCTCCGGGATCGAGGGACATGCACGATGCCAACAACAAGGCGGTCGACTACTTGTTTCGTGCTCTGTGTCAATCTGAATTCGATCGGGTTCAGACAGAGGACCTAGCTTGTAGGATTTGGGGGCAGTTGAAGGATGCTCACGCTGGAAATGCTCAGGTTCAGGCTCAGATGTATGCGACTTACCGGAGAGAGTACGAGAACTTCACTCATCTCCCCGGTGAGTCAATTGATGCCTTGTTCCAGCGGTTCACGGTAGTGGTGAACAACATGAGGGCCAATGTGGACGTGCTCCCGTACGATGATCATGACAGAGCTGTAAAGCTCTTGCACTCTCTGGATCGTACAATTAGGGATGGAAAGTTCGAGGCCATTGTAGAGTCTGAGAAGTATGACACTCTGACGGTGAACGAGTTGTTCTCGAAGCTCAAGTCGGCTGAGGTGGATCGTGGTATGACAGCCAAGCTTGAGGGCCCGACTGACTCTCATAGTCTCGCCCTCATTGGTGGCTCAGGTGCAAAATCTGCTGAAGGACCGGAACAGCGAACCAGAGAGGGGGGGAGTGAATGGGAGCCGATAAAAATTCTACTCAAGAATTCGGCCTACGAACCCAATTTCACTCGGACACCTCCGCGAGCTTCTCTTGCCAAGTCCACGTAGCCAGTGGACTGCTACTGAACCTAGGAGCAAGATCCAACCAACAGCGACACAAAACACGCAGCGGAAAACAACACGAAACAGCTGCGGGCAACCAAAACCGATCAGGCCGGTTTCTGAAACCGGTCAGACCGATTCTCTGGGACTTAGCCTCTCGTAGGCAGGGGAAACCGGTCAGGCTAGTTTGGCAAACCGGTCAGGCCGGTTTTGTCCAGGAAATCCGCAAAAGACCTTCGAGACCAAAACTGCCCCAAAACACCTCAAGAACCTCTCCACCTTTGAACAAGAAAAGCCATAGCACGAACAAGACTCTCCTGCTCAAAAACCTTCACGACATCCCACTAGGGCTAAACCGGTCAGACCGATTTGGGAAACCGGTCAGGCCGGTTTTGCCTGGACAGTCGGGAAGAACTCAGCCCGCGGGAAAAACCTAGCCTTCACCTCGATCGATCTCCCGATTCGTTCCACGGATTCAAGTGAGACTTTGGGGATAGCTGGGGTACCTCATGGGCTACCTTTGGCTAGAAGCTCGGTCCCCAAAACCTACTCAATCAAGAGGAATCGAAAGTCAACCCTCAAGAACACCTTCCCAAGAACTCCACCGAAAACCCCAAATTGAAGCCGTTTCAGAGGGTTTGTTGGAGCAAGATCACCAAGCAAAGAGGCACAAGGTCCTCATACGTGACATCCAACAAGAATCCCTCAAAGAAATGCCCCCAAAACTTCCCCACGAAAATTCCAAGAAAAGGCTCCGAAAATCACCAAAAAGGGAAAACGGGAAGAACACAATCAAGCCTTGAGGAACCACGCCGAATCATCTATACATACCATGAAGGTTCATACAAGGTCTAGCTTCCGCCCGATCATCCTTCCCTCTCACAAGATCTCACCATGAAGCTCTCAAGCTAGTCCTACAAATTCCAAAGGAAAAGGAAGAGGAAAATAGCAAAACAAAATGAGCTAGGGTTCCAAGAGATAGCTGCCATCCTCTCACCACTTGGGTTATATGGAGGCAAGCCGAAAGACTAAAATACCCCTAAGGCCTAAACAAGGATACACACCCACCAAGGGCACTTTGGGAGAATGTCTTCGTAACACCATCGGACGGATGCCCGGCGACCGTACTTCGCTTAGCCTCGACGCAAGCCTTGCGATCCCGACGCGTGTCCTCCGCTTCGAAGCTTCCGGCACCCTGTGACCCCAAACCGGTCAGACCGGTTTCCCAAACCGGTCAGGCCGGTTTTGGCCTGATAGCCACGCCCGGTCTTCGGCCTCGGCTTTGTGGCTCAGCCGAGTAACCCGGTGGTTTTCTGGTGAACCACCGCAAACCCCGCGAACTTGATGTAGCCTCCGCCAATCACCACTCATGACTCGGCTCCCACGAAGTCCCGGCTCGACCTTGGTTTTGAGGCTCAACCAAGAAACCGTCCACCGACTTCATCTTGCTGTTCTTGCTACCATGCGGCCCGCACTTGACACCGCTGGCCACCGGGTCCCTCGAACCAAGCCTACTTGTCTTCTCCACACCTGGAGGCCTCACCGGTGGCGACCTTTCGCGCTTGTTCTTCACCTGCACCAACACCAGTCAAGCCGCAACCTGCATCTGCAATACTTAGCCAAGAATCAGTCCACACAACGTTGTCAATCACTAATCACACCAGGAAGCGACCATCCACCGGTCCTCGAACCACACATGGTCCTCATCTGCTAACCCATCCACCAGGATGTACTCTTTGTCCTCCTTGATGTCTTTGCCAGATAAGGAGTTCGACGTGCTTAGAGAGGACGAGCTGACGCTGCTGACCAGGAGGTTCGAGAGGATGCACGAGAACTGGGTGAACACAAGGAGGAACACAAGGACGTGCTTTCAGTGCGGCAAGCCAGGACACTTCATCGCCGACTGCCCCGAGAAGATGGAGAACAAGGACGGCTACAAGCACCGGTCGAGGACGGGCAACAAGTACCGATCGAGGCGTGATCACAAGCACAAGCACAAGGATGAGCGAGGATCGAGGAAGAAGGGCGGCCACGGCAAGAAGGCCCGAGCGATGGTCAGAGCAAGCGACGTCGACTCTAGCTCCGCCTACTCTTCCTCGAGCTCCAGTAGTAGCGAAGATGAAGGTGATCGACGCAAGAACAAGAAGTCATCCAAGAACTTGAGCGGGCTGAGCTGCTTCGTGAGAGATGGCTTCTGCGGCATGGCACGTAGCTCCGGCAGCAAGAAGAGTCACCAGAGCGACTCGGACTCCGACTCCGAGGATGAGGTACGTGACGAGCTTCCCTTCTTGCATGAGGAAAATGAACGGCTTGGCAAGTTGCTTGATAATCGTGATGACATGCTTAGAGAGGCTAAGAAGATGAGAAAGGAGCTTAGGGCCTTGCTTGAGGATGCTAGGACTAGAGTGGCTGAGCTTGAAACACAGAACCTAGATGCTAAGCTTGAAATTGATTCGCTTAAGGCTTCACCTGTTGTTTCTGATGAGGTTGATTGTGTTGATTGCTCTGTGTTCCTAGCTGATCTTACTATTTTTAAGGAAAAGCATGCCTCCAAGTGTGAGGAACTAGATGTGCTTAGGGCTGAACTTCTTGCCCTGTTTTGCATGGAAAGATTGATGAGATGCATGCTTACACTGTTTCTCTTGAGGCTAAGTTGAAAGCACATGTTCCCACTTCTTACTCTACTTGTGAATTGCATGCTGTTAAGAATCTAGAACTTACACATTATGTTGATCGCTTGCGGGATGAAAATGATGAGTTGAGAAAAATGATGGGTTGGTTGTCGGGTCATGAGCCACAACTTAGGATGATGATAGAGGCATACAAGCGCTATGATGGGCAAGCGCTTGGGTCGGATAAGATTGGAGAGTGTAGTGGTGAGGGAGGAGAGAAGATTGGTGATATCCAAGCTCCACCAAAAACCTTCCACAAAAATGCCTATGCTCCTAAGCCAAACCCATTGAGAAACAAACTTGACACAACTCCAGATCCACCCATATTTCCTCACCCCACAAATGATTTCCAAAACCCCATAAAGTTCAAGAGCAACTTGGGGAATGTGTTCTTTGGGAAAGAGGGTGAGAAGCTTAGTGAGGAGAAACCGGAAGAGAAACCGAGTGAGGAACCGAGTGAGGAGAAACCACGTGAGCAGCCCTAACCCAAGCCTAAACCTAAGCTCATGCGGTTTCATTGTGACTATTGTGGGAGAGATGGTCACAAGGGTGAGTTTTGCTTTAAGAGGAAGCGTGAGGAGAGAATGGCTAAGGAGTGGGCTAACAAGGACAGGTACCGCCCCTCGAATGGTGTACCTGAGCCTCGTATGCAAATGTCCAGGGCCAAGGCGATTGTGAGGACGGTTCCGGCTTGGGGAGATCGAAAGGTGGCAGGTGGTGCTGCTGGCCGAGCACCACCGGTCAGACCAGTCAGGGGGACCGGTCAGACCACTGCTGGTCTGGGTGGCCAGTAGTTTGGTTTCCGTGCTCGTGAGGATGCTCGATTCAGTTCCTTTGGTCATGGTACAGGTGGTTGGCATGGTGAGTCTGGTGGTGGTCAGTTTGCTAGACGTTCTCCACCTCGTGCTCAATACGATGGTGGGAGGATTCGTAGCTTTGAGTTGGAGTGGAGGAACAGTCCACGGTCTTCCTTTCGTGGTTTTTGTTCTCCTCCAGCGAGACAGGGTTGGTTCCCTCGTGGTGGTTCCCGTGGTGGTTTTCGTGGTGGTAGCTTTGATAGGCGCGATGATATGGTTTGTGCTAACTCCACTTTGGAGCAAATGGCTCGTTACTGGTTTTACTCTTTTGGTACTAACCCCAGTGCCGAGTCGTTTGTTCACTCACGTGCTCGTTTTTGAATTTCAGGTGGGAGACTTGAGGAACGTTTGGTTGATTGACTCCGGTTGCTCGAGGCATATGACCGGAGACAAGGGGTGGTTCTCAAGTCTCGTCCTGGTAGTGTCCAAGATATACATCACCTTTGGGGACAATGGGCGAGGGTGTGTGCTTTCAGAAGGTGAGATTAAGGTAAGTGACAAGGTCACTCTCAGGCGTGTTGCTCTTGTTCAATCGCTCCGATTCAATTTGCTTTCCGTTTCCCAGCTTTTGGATGAGGGTTTTGAGGTGTTGTTTCGGCCTGGTGGTTCTCGGATTTTGGATTCTCGAGGGGACCTAGTTTGCATGGTCGTTCCCGAGGGTCAAGTTTTCCGAGCAGATTTCTCTCAGTCTTCTAGTGTGGCTCGTTGCTTTTTGGCTGGTTCTTTGAGTGAGTTGTGGAAGTGGCATAGGAAGTTGGGTCACTTAAGCTTTGACTTTTTGTCTCGCTTGAGTAAACTCAATTTGGTCCGAGGATTGCCACGGTTGAGGTTTGAGAAAGAGTTGGTTTGTGCGCCGTGTCGACATGCTAAGATGGTAGCCTCTTCCCATCCACCCCTCACTGATGTGATGACGGAGCGTCCATGCGAGCTGCTCCATATGGACCTTGTTGGCCCAGCTCGTGTGAGATCTATGGGTGGGAAGTGGTACGTCCTGGTTGTGGTGGACGACTACTCTCGGTATGCGTGGGTTTTCTTTCTAGAGGAGAAAGGGGAGACGTTTGGTTTTGTTCGAGATCTTGTCTTGAGGTTGAGAAACGAGAGGCACGGAGATGCCATACGAGCGATCCGCAGTGATAATGGCTCGGAATTTAAAAACTCTTGTTTCGAAACCTTTTGCCATGACTTGGGTCTTGAACATCAGTTCTCTAGTCTGTATACGCCTCCCCAGAACGGTGTGGTGGAAATGAAAACAGAACCCTGTGTGAGATGGCTCGGACGATGCTCGATGAGCATAGGACTCCGAGAAGGTTCTGGGCTGAGGCGGTCAATACCGCGTGCTATGTGTCGAACAAGATATATCTCAGGGTCCATAAGAAGAAAACTTGCTACGAGTTGATGCACGGTAGAACCCCCAAGGTGAGTCACTTTCACGTCTTTAGCTGCAAATGTTTCATCCTTAAGAAAGGGAAGAAGTTGGACAAGTTCTAGGCTAGGTCTGTCGATGGCATTTTCTTTGGTTACGCGTCTCATTCTAGAGCCTTTCGAGTGCTCAATCTTGAAACTAACCAAATCGTGGAGACTTGCGAGGTTACCTTCGACGAGACACAGCCCCGTAGTCAGCTTGTTTTTGAGTGTGCAGGTGACGAGGAACTTGGCGAGGAGATTTTCGAGGATGAGGTGCAGCAAGGTGATGATGAAGATGGTGGTGTGGCGCCCGCGGCTGAGCATGTACATACTACTTCGACTACGATCGAGGACGGGCCCTCTCCCACACCTACAACGACGTGCCGAGATCGTGAGGAAGCTCCAGCTGAGGGGGAGGTGGCTTCGAGGCGAGAAGCTCCCCGGCGAGTACAAGTGGATCATCCAGCTTCAGCGATCATCAGGAACATCAACGAACGCACTACACGGTCGAGGTCTCATAATGATTCTCACTTTGCCCATGCTGCTTTTGTTGCTACTTTTGAGCCCAAAGACATTGGACATGCGCTATCTGATCACAGTTGGGTCAATTCGATGCATGAGGAGTTGAAGAATTTTGAGAGAAACCAAGTTTGGGAGTTAGTGGAGCCTCAACCAGGGTGTAAGCCGATTGGGACAAAATGGGAGTGGAAAAATAAAGAGGGAGAGAAAGGAGAAGTGGTGAGAAACAAGTCAAAGCTTCTTGCTCAGGGGTACACACAGAAAAAGGGGATAGACTACGAAGAGAGCTTTGCTCCCGTAGCCCGTTTGGAGGTGATTAGGATCCTTCTAGCCTTTTCCGTGGCTAAAGGGTTCAAATTGTACCAAATGGATGTGAAGAGAGCTTTCCGAAACGGTATTTTGGAGGAAGAAGTGTTCGTGAGGCAATCACCGGGGTTTGAGAGTGAGAAGTACCCCCATAGGGTGTACAAGTTGAGGAAGGTGTTGTATGGGTTGAAGCAGGCGCCTAGAGCTTGGTATGGTAGATTGAGAGGGTTCCTGTTTGAGAGAGGTTTTGAGATAGGGAAGGTAGATCAGACCTTATTTCTCCTCAGGGAGGGCAAAGAGATCCTAAATGTGCAGGTGTACGTGGATGATATTGTCTTTGGTGGCTCGTCTAACTCTTTGGTTGCAAGGTTTGCAGAAGACATGAGCAGGGAATTTGAGATGAGCATGATGGGCGAGTTGCAGTTCTTCCTTGGGCTCCAGATCAAGCAATCGAAGGAAGGAACATTCGTACACCAAGCCAAGTACACCAAGGACATTGTGAGGAAGTTCAAGATGGAGGACTCTAAGGCCATGGCGACGCCGATGAGTACGACTACAGCTCTTGATGCGGACGAGGACGGTGAACACGTGGACCAGAAGGAGTACCGGAGCATGATCGGCTCCCTCCTGTACCTGACAGCGACGAGGCCGGACATCCAATTCTCGGTATGTCTGTGCGCTCGTTTTCAGGCGTCTCCAAGGACTTCGCATCGGCAAACAGTCAAGCGCATCTTCAGGTATTTGCGATACACTCCTGACTTCAGCCTTTGGTACTCCGCGTCTTCTTCTTTGGAGCTTCACAGTTTTTCAGACGCGGATTTTGCCGGGTGTCGGTTAGATAGGAAGTCAACTTCTGGGACTTGCCAGTTCTTGTGTTCTTCTTTGGTGTCTTGGTCTTCCCGCAAATAATCGAGTGTTGCTCAATCTACAACCGAAGCCGAATACGTTGCCGCAGCTAGTTGTTGCTCTCAACTCCTTTGGATCACATACACCATGAGTGACTTTGGTGAGGAGTATACCCAAGTTCCACTTCTTTGTGATAGCACGAGTGCGATAAGTGTTGCTAAGAACCCAGTGCTTCATTCCAAAACCAAGCATACAGAAGTGAGATACCATTTTCTGAGGGACAATGTTGAGAAAGGGAAAATCGCTTTGATCCATGTGCCCACACAAAACCAACTAGCGGATGTTTTCACCAAGCCCCTAGATCAAGCAACTTTCACTCGTTTGCGGGGAGAACTTGGTGTGTGTTTGGTCTCTTGAGTTGGGTGTGGGAGCTCCTTTGTAGCATATGTATAGTTTCCTTTGTGCATTTCTTGCATTTTGCATTGCATGTGTAACATGATGTATAGGCATCTTTGTATCTTAGGTTGCATGCATTTTGTATCATATGCATTTTGTAGGAAAAGCTTCTCCTATATACATTGTTCACCATGATGTGCTATACATGATCTTGTGAGCTAGTTTGGTCTGATATGGCTTAGTGTGGCCTAGCTCTTGATGATCTTGATTTATATCCATGGTTGATAGCTATGCTTTTGAAAAATGTCACTTGTATGCTCTCTTGTGAGTAAATGCCTTTATATGATCATGACATGTTTTAGTGGCATTTCTATGCTTAATTTGTGCTTGGATAGCTTATTTTGAGTATATGGGGCCAAAGGCTCATTTGCCATCATGAATGTTTAGCCCCCATGCTTTTTCTTGTGGAGGGGCATAAGTTCCTTTTTGTCGCAAAGACATTTCATGTACCAAATATGAATCTGAAAATGAAATGTAAATTGCTTGGAAAATGTGCTCCCATGTCATATGTGCTTAATTTACTTGCTTTTGGGTGCTAAATCTTTGCATGTTGCTTACCAATGAGAAGTCTCATATTTAGAAGTAAGCATTTGGCTCGGTGGCTTGGACATGACATGAGGTGCTTGTGGGTGTTTATGATGGTCTTATGCTTAGAATGGTTGTCCTAGCATGGAGTTTGTGTGGCTTTGCCATTTTGACATGTTTTGCTCATGTTTAGGACATTGCTCATGAGAGAGAATTTTTCACAAAAATGCTCAATTCTATCTTAGCTTTGCCCAATGGTTGTGAAACTTGGTGATCTCGTAGTTTTTGTCCATACGAAGCTATAGAGTATCTAACTTGCTCATTTGGATATGTGTAGCATCCTATGTTGAATTTTGTCTATTTGAGAAGCTCTAGGTTGAGTTTTTCCTATTTTTGGCTTGATTCATGCATTGTCAACAAGGGGGAGAAGTTTGAGCATGTTTTGGCCTACTGAATGCATTTAGAAAGTTTCCAAGTGGTTTCGAGCTAGTTTTGAGCTCGGGCAGTTCCCAGTTTTTCCCAGGTGGTCATCGGCCTAACCGGCGGCATGCACCGGTATGACCGGTGTAAGTGTCAGGTGCTGGGCGATCTAGTGCACCGGTCTGACCGGTGAGGTGGACCGGTCTGACCGGTCAGAGCAAGGCTGTTGTAGCTGCTCTATTTCATGAAGTGGTTTGCATGCATTCGTCCAGGGGGAGTTGCATTGGTTCAAGGGGAGCTTGCATGTGTGCAGGGGGAGCTCTTTGTGGTTTTCGAGCTTTTCTTTGGTGGTCTTTGCTCTTTGCTTGAGCTTGTTTTTGACTCGGTTGTGTCGAGCCGTTGCCCTTGACTAAGGGACCGAGTCTTTCCTCTTTCACGCGATCTTGCTATTTGTCTTTGTTTGGTTTTCGATCGCTTGTTTGAGTTTCTTTTTAGTCGTTTCTTTTCTTTTCCTTTTCCCTTTGCTTACCAAATGTGTGTGTTGTCAATGCACTCATCAAGGGGGAGATTGAGGACCTGTGTGGTTCGAGGACCGGTGGATGGTCGCTTCCTGGTGTGATGAGTGATTGACAACGATGTGTGGACTGACTCTTGGCATTGCAGGTGCAGGTTGCAGATTGACTAGTGTTGGTGCAGGTGAAGAGCAAGCGCGAAAGGTCGTTGCCGGGTAGGCCTTCAGGTGTGGAGAAGACAAGTAGGCTTGGCTCGAGGGACCCGGTGGCCAGTGGGGTTAAGTGCGGGCCGCATGGTGGCAAGAACGGCAAGATGAAGTCATGGATAGTTTCTTGGTTGAGCCTCAAAACCAAGGTCGAGCCGGGACTACGTGGGAGCCGAGTCATGAGTGGTGATTGGCGGAGGCTACACCGAGTTCGCGGGGTTTCCAGTGGTTCACCAGAAAACTGCTGGGTTCCTTGGTTGATCCACAAAGCCAAGACCGAAGACCGGAGGCAGCAGCACCAGGACCGGTCTGACCGGTGGGTATGACCGGTCTGACCAGTGGAGGACACCGGTCTGACTGGTGTGCGACGGCGCAGTCCGGAGACTTCGAAGCGGAGGACACGCGTCGGGATCGCAAGGCTTGCGTCGAGGCTAAGCAAGTTTGCGGTCACCGAGCATCCGTCTGATGGTGCTACGACGAAGTTTCCCAAAAGGCCCTTCGGGGGCGTGTATCTTAGTTCAATGTAACAGGGGTAGTTTCGTCTTTTGGCTAGCCTCCATATAACCCAAGTGGTGAGAGGATGGCAACCATCTCTTGGAACCCTAGCTCATTTGCTTTTGCTATTTTCCCTTCCTATTTTCCTTAGGATTTTTAGGACTAGCTTGAGAGCTTCATGGTGAGATCTTTTGAGAGGGAAGGATGATTGGGAGGCAAGCTAGACCTTGTATGAACCTTCATGGTATGTATAGATGATTCGGCGTGGTTTCTCAAGGCTTGATTGTGTCTCTCCCGTTTTCCTTTTTTGGTGATTTTCGGAGCCTTTTCTTGGTGATTTTATTGTGGCGGTTTTGAGACCTTTCTCTTTGGGATTTTGTGGGGGATGTATGCATGAGCCCTTCGTGGTTCTTTTCCCTTTGATTCCCCTCCCAAATCCGTGAGTAAAGGGGCTCGATTTTGGGGTTTTCTCCTCTCTAGGGTTAGAGGCGTTCTTGGTGGGATTTCTTCGATTCCTCTTGATTTAGCAAGTTTTGGTGGACCAAATCTTGGCTATGGAGTGCCCATGAGGTGTTCCTACTATCCCCAAAGTCTTGTGTGAATCCGTGGAGCGAATCGGGAGATCGAGAGTTAGATTTGGGGGAGTTGACCCGCAGGTTGTTGTTCATCCCGAGAGCCCAGGTCTTGACCGGTCTGACCGGTGCCTCTCACCGGTCTGACCGGTGCCGACCCTTGGTTGGGTTTTGCTCGGGTGAACGTCTTGGTGAGTTCCCTGGTGTCTTGTGTTGCTGCTATTTCGAGTTTGGTCAGTTTTGGAGCTCGGAAGGTCTGTTTGGCGGATTTGGGGTTTCCTGGCTTAGTCCGGTCTGACCGGCGTGCTACACCGGCTTGACCGGTGTAGGAGCCTTCTGTGGAAGTCCTCAGGTTCTGCTCGGGTGGCCCGGCTCAGGGTCCAGGGTGACCCGGTGTGTCTTTGGAGGGTGTCGGGTGATCCGACGGCTTAGTCCGGGTGATCCGGCCTTGACCGGTCTGACCGGTGCAGGTGACCGGTCTGACCGGTGTGTGTCAGTAGCTGCTCGAGTTGCTAGTTCCGCTGCGTTCTCGAGTAGGTTTCGGTGGTTGTTGGTTCCTAGGACCAGTAGCACTCCAGTGGCTATGTGGTCTTGGCCAACTTGGGTAGTTGAGCCGGAGACGTGTTTTGGTTAGCCGTGTTCATCTTGTCGGAGTAGCCATCTCCTTCGAGAAGAATTTTTATCGGCTCCCATTCACTCCCCCTCTCTGGTCGCCAGTTCGGTCCTTCACTGACTCGTACAAGACTTCCCTAAAACAAAACATCTAGATAAAAGGAAATATTATAATACATGGACTCTACTTTTCCTTGTGTAGAACCCTTGCTAATTAGACCTCCTTTGATCCATCTGTAGCCGCACGTGTAATTAACTTAGCCATGACAATGAAAATCAACACACGTATCCTCGTCTTCTCCTTGTGTCATACTTGGTCCCTTTCTTTATTCTAAATAGCTTTGTATGCATCCACGTACTTATTTTCTTTCCAACCAATTACATGAAGCCTTCTTTGTATTAGAACTCTCAACTCCGTCGACTTGTCATATTTTATTCTTTCTTTATTCTAATCAACATTGCCTTCACGTACGTGATGCCTTGGCGGATGCCACAAGTGCCTGCTGATTCCAACACTGCCGATTGCCCTTGCCTATTGCACACATCCTGCCGATAGCTCCTGCTGATTCCACCAATATTTGTTAAATCTTGTGTCAACAACCCCCAAGGTTCTTGTCAATCCGCGGAGCAAGGGGATTGTTAGTGCTTAACCAAGTACTAATCTAGTTGATTGGAAAATCTTTGAAAGAGGATTAATCTTAAAGTAAAGACAATCTAACCTATGTTAATCTAACATTGAATCTAAGGTTAAACTTGATGGCAAAGGGGTGATGGAGACTCCGGAGAACGTCGTAGATGAATATGGCAGCGATGAAGCTTGGGAACACCCCTAGGCGGACAGCTTGGAGTCCTCCTCTAGCTTCCTTCCCTCCGCCGGCGTTGATCCTTGCGACGAACTCATCCAACTCTCTCCCCCATCTTGCGCGGCGGCTTTCTGGTGAATGGGCGTCGATAGAATGATTGGATGCGGTGGCCGTTGGAGGCAGGAGCTACTAATAGACCGAGGAGCCCCTAGGTCAAAGGGGGGGGCGAACTGCCACAAAAACACCCTAGGTCGGTCAGCATGGGCCAGCCGGCCCAGGCCTTTTTCGACCCGGTACGAACCCGTCTTTCTCCCCACGGCTCATCTTGACATTTTGGACTTAAACCCCTTTAATTATGTCATTTTGGCGTCGTCATCCCCACGATCAAGATAGGAGGTCTTTTCGCATGAAGTCCGATCTTTACGTCTTAGTCCTCGGGGATAATCCTTCGTAGCATCTTGGTCCTTGCCACCTTTGGAAGTGATTTCGCCTTGCTCTTGAACACTAACGGAACTCCTCATTTGCTCCTTTGAACTCGTTGTGACTCCGTCCCTTTTGTCCATATTTTTCTGCAAAAACACAACACTTCCAAAAGCACATACAAAGTTGAACTTGTTAGATCATTAGTGTGCCTAGTGGCGGGTTAGTTCCATAATCGAGCTCAAACCAAAGTGTAACGAATATGTTTGGAGCACCAAAATTCACCGTCAACACCTCCCCCATGCTTAAACCTTGCTCGTCCTCGAGTAAGTAATCCTTGCTTAAAAGGGAAATCAGCGTTGCCTTCCAATGTTGTCCCTGCACTTAGTCATTCATGACGAGGCAAATTGCTCTCTCTTAAGAATTTATTTTTAAAGTTCAAGATGTGCCCGACTTCTTTTCATTATGGAAGATAGACTAACAATAAAGAACAAGCCACATTTAATAAACATGATGCTCTCAAACTTAAGTGAACTTCAAACCGTTACCTTGTTCCATGGAAGAATTTTCAAAAAGATGCATATCCAACATAAGTGAAAATCTCTTGCAAAAGCTCATGGAAACACTCATCTCATCAAGTCACTCAAGCCTATACTAGATTATTTTCAACCTATTCTACTCATATGTGATAGTGGAAGGCTTATGTGGAGCATGGTAGGTTAAAAACAATCCTAGCAAAACATACATCTGAAATATTGTCAAATTAAGAGAGAGATCTACTGGAATTACTGAGACTCGTAAAAAAGGCCATGGAAAATAAAAGTTTGAAAGAGAGAGGGATGAAACACACACATTTAGATAGGTGGACATGTGCAAGTGGCAAATGGATGATCCCGAGGCACTGAGAGCCAGGTGTGGTTCGAGGACCGGTGGATGGTCGCTTCCTAGTGTGATGAGTGATTGACAACGTGGTGTGGACTGATTCTTGGCTAAGTATTGCAGGTGCAGGTTGCGGCTTGACTGGTGCAGGTGCAGGTGAAGAACAAGCGCGAAAGGTCGTTGCCGGTGAGGCCTCTAGGTGTGGAGAAGACAAGTAGGCTTGGTTCGAGGGACCCGGTGGCCAGCGGGGTCAAGTGCGGGCCGCATGGTGGCAAGAACGGCAAGATGAAGCCATGGACGGTTTCTTGGTTGAGCCTCAAAACCAAGGTCGAGCCGGGACTACGTGGGAGCCGAGTCATGAGTGGTGATTGGCGGAGGCTACACCGAGTTCGCGGGGTTTCCGGTGGTTCACCAGAAAACCACTGGGTTCCTTGGTTGATCCACAAAGCCAAGACCGAAGAACCGAAGACGGAGGTGCAGCAGCTCCAGACCGGTCTGACCGGTGGGTCTGACCGGTCTGACCGGTGGGTACCGGTCTGACCGGTGAGGAGCACCGGTCTGACCGGTGTGCGACGACGCAGTCCGGAATCTTCGAAGCGGAGGACACGCGTCGGGATCGCAAGGCTTGCGTCGAGGCTAAGCAAGTTTGCGGTCGCTGGGCATCCGTCCGATGGAGCAAAGACAAAGATTTCCGAATTCGCCCTTGAGGGGCATGTATCCCTAGTTAGCTAGTAAGGGTATTTTCGTCTTTCGGTTGCCTCCATATAACCCAAGTGGTGAGAGGATGGCGGCCATCTCTTGGAACCCAAGCTCATTTGGTTTTCCTATTTTCCTTCCTATTTTCTTAGGATTTTCGTAGGACTAGCTTGAGAGCTTCATGGTGAGATCTTGTGAGAGGGAAGGATGATCGGGCGGCAAGCTAGACCTTGTATGAACCTCTTTGGTATGTATAGATGATTCGGCGTGGTTCCTCAAGGCTTAGTTGTGTCTTTCCCGTTTCTCCTTTTTGGTGATTTTCGGAGGCTTTTCTTGGCGAATTTCTTGTGGCGGTTTTGAGACCTTTCTCTTTGGGATTTGGTGGGGGATGTTTGCATGAACCCCTCGTGGTTCTTTTCCCTTTGATTCCCCTCCCAAATCCGTGAGTAAAGGGGCTCAATTTTGGGGTTTTCGTGGTTCTAGGGTTCGTGGTGTTCTTGGCGGAAATCCTCCGATTCCTCTTGATTCAACAAGTTTTGGTGGACCAATTCTTGGCTATGGAGTGCCCATGAGGTGTTCCTACTATCCCCAAAGTCTTGTGCGAATCCGTGGAGCAAATCGGGAGATCGGGAGTTGGATTTGGGGGAGTTGACTCGCGGGCGCTGTTCATCCCGAGCTGCCCAGGCGCGACCGGTCTGACCGGTGCTCTTGACCGGTCTGACCGGTGCTAGCCCTTGGTGGGATTTGTCTCGGGGAATAGCCTTGTCCGTGTGGTTTTGTCCCGTGGTCCTGCTGGTCAGTTCTTGGCGTGTTTGGAGTTGTTTTGCTAGGTTTTGTGAGGGGTTCTTCTTCCTTCCAGGTTGTGTTTCGGAGGTGGTTTCTGTTCCAGGGCCTAGAGGAGTCACTGAGGCTTCCTGGAACGTTTGCTGTGCGGCTGCTGTAGCCACCGGCCTGACCGGCTCTATCCACCGGTCTGACCGGCGCAGGTCATCGGTCTGACCGGTGTAGCACAGGCAGCAGGCCGTGCAAGTTTCCGCTATGTGTTTTGGTGAGTTCTGGCTTGGAGGGTTGTGTGTTGGCTCCTAGGACCAATAGCACTCCAGTGGCTGCGTGGTCTTGGCCAACTTGGGTAGTTGAGTCGGAGACGCGATTCGGAAGCCGTGTTCGTCTTGTTGGAGTTCTCATCTCCTTCGAGAAGAAATTTTATCGGCTCCCATTCACTCCCCCCTCTCTGGTTCGCTTAATCGGTCCTTCAGGCACAAGTGAAGTCCTCGTTATCGGATTGCACATGGTTGGAAGATTTGAGTATGGATAGATCTTAAAGGCACTTTAACTCTTTTTTATTTTATTTTCTTCCCATTTTTTCTCTTTTTTTTCTTCTTCCTTTTTCTTCTTTTTTTTCTTTTCTTCTCATCATTTTTTCTCACTTTTTCTTTTGCTCCTAAGAACTTTTGCAACATAATACTTACTCAGCATTTGTCAGAGATGATGTGATGACTCCTCCCCCATGCTTGAACGATTGCTCATCCTCGAGCATAGAAGTGAGGGGACCTATGGCTGCTAGAGAAGTACAAAATCCTTGTGTTCCTTTATAAATCTCTTGAAATCTTCAGGGGCATCCTCCATGTTGAAACTTCGCATGATCTTGGGTGCATTGATGAGTCCCTCCATATGTTATATATCTTGAAATCTTGCCAGAAAATCTTCAGAAAATTTGTCGAAAGATCATCCAGACTCAAATTGGGTTGTGGACAAGGAGGTGATCAAAAAAAGATGTTTGGGTTTAGGGTGGATGCCCAGTGAGGTTTGTGAAATTTTCGATGTGAAAACCCACAATGCATGGACAAAGAGGCTAGCATGCAAAAGTTCCACAAAGGAATGACCAGCTTCTTGGTCTCCAACCATAGAAGTCAATCATAATCCAGCTCATCAAAACATACATTTGCAAACTACGGGTTTTGTTATCATAGAACATATATGTATATGGCTTTGGTAGGTAGAACTTTGTACAAGCATCACAAATACGTAGATAGCATAAAGGTTAAGTTTTCATAAAAACAACAAGGTATCCGGCTATCCATAAACTTAAATCAAACAGCAAAGATATGTATGTGGGCCTAGAGTATAGTCATTTCACCTCCACAAATAAAAGAGCCGGTATTTAAATTAATTTCAGATCATGTTATAGAGAGCAATTAGCCAAGACATGTATAACTTCATGTAGGTAAAACAAAGCAGCAACTTTCATCATTTTTCCATAAGCATAGGCATTATAAAACATCGAGGTGAACACATGGTCATGCATATTTATTGAAAATAAAAAGAAATCTAGGTTTTCCTCCTAGTAGCCATGTTATTGTTAAAAAGAAAAACAAAAATTGCACCTAGTTGAGGTTGAAGGCATACTTACAAGCATTTATGTTCAGAAAACAGAAGGCCCATGGAGGTGTTAACGTCTTTTGTGGTTCTTCGCAATCTTCTCCCGACATCTCCATGTATCGAATGTGGCTTTGCTTTTGTCTTGATTTTCCAATGCTCCTAAACTTCTGAATTTGATCATGCATGCTTAATGGAGCCAATGGTCGCCCTTCTCTTCAATGTTGTCATCACCATCTCCTCTTTCTTGTTCTCATAATCTCCTTGCTGTCTCTTCTTCATGGATTTCCCCTCTGTCCAGAACAGAACATATATTGAAATATAGATCTATTGAAAAGTTTATGAAATTACCTTTCCAACGTGTGGTCATTCATAAAAAACGGAGTTCAAACAAGGGAGCTATGTCCGTTTTACTTTAGCGCTGCGTGCTGTCAAAACTGATTTCATGACGTGTTACACTCGGTGATTCGGGCATAACCACTTGTAGGGACCTCTGATTATCTTGATTCTTGATTTGTTGGAATCTTAACTTCATGGGGCTTCTAAATATCCAAAAGTACTTAGTGTTTTCCCTTTGAGACCACGCAGAATTTTGATGAGATCAATAGCTTCTTGTGCATTGATCCAGAGATGTTGATGATCTTGATTCTATCTTCTAGAGCGTCATGTTGCACTTCTGTGTTGAAGATTCAGGGTCTCCCCCATGCTTAGAATTTTGATAGGAATGGAAGAAGAAGATAAAGCATTTTTACTTAGCCATCCTTCAATTTCCTTGTCGTGAGAGTCTTTATCTTGCCCGCAAAACATTTTAAGCGCACATTCTACCCCCTAAGGTGACGGTTGGGAGTAGATAGAATTGCCAAGAATCCAACAATGTTTCCTAGGACTCTTAACTTGTAGCATAATTAGTCTAATGAGGATTAAAAACCTAATGGGTGTACGTGGTGCAAAGTGTGTACGCACATGAGAGGCAAGCATATAAACAAAGACAATGTTTTCACCTAGTTCTAAACACCATGTTTACAACTAGGTTGCTGAATTTCTCCATAGCCATAAAGGTTGATTTATCTAGGGTTAAAATACCATGTCTATCCCTAGATCAACAACTCTTATAGCACAAGAAAAACTAAGCGTATTGCAAACTTTATAAACTAACCAATGCAACATGAAATATATGAAAAGCTAGCAAGGTTTATCGAACTTAATGATGATGGTCTGCAAACATGTTTAAACACCATGTTTACACAAGATTGCAAAAAGAAAAATGCCCTAGAAGCATTAACATGGAAACTGAAGCATTCATCATTAAGTCTATAAAGCAACAAGCTAACTAAATGCAAAACATGTATATGCAAAGAAACAAAGATCACGTTGATGACAAAATGCAGTGCATGCAAATAGATAAATATGAGCATAAACATGATGGTGGTTCTAGAAATAAAAATTAAACTTAGATTAATTAGCCACAAGTTGATCATCATAGGATGGTGCCATTCTTTATTCTCTCTAAGAAAGGAATAAAAACATAAAGAAACGGGTTGCCTCCCAAAAAGCGCTTCATTTAAACTCATAGAGCTCGACTTTCTCACATACCTTATTTTCGTCGCATAGCCATGGCCCTTCATGTAAGAAGAAAATGTGTCAATGCAGCTTTAATTCACTTCCCATGTTGTGCTTGATCACTTATAGAAGACTTGCCCAAGCTATCTAACATCATCGCTTTCTCCTTCTTTGTCGCCCTTCGGTGCTGCCTTCACTTCACAATTTTTTCTTTATTGTCCAGAACAGAAAGTATACCCAAGCTCTACTCCATTGCACAGTTCACAAAATTTCCTTTCCAATAAGTCTTTATTTGCCCACATCGGACTCCGAACAAGAGAGTTACGTCTGTTTTACTTCGGCGATGAAATCCGTTCTGAAATTTCAGAACGCGCAACGCTCAATGTTTTCTCCATAACTCCTTGCACGGGTCTTCAAATTCGTTGGTTCTGGATGAGTTGGAATGGAAACTTGGAGCTTCTAAATATCTCATTTTCTTCATTTTTACACCTCTGAACAAGCTCTCAAATTGATGAAGACAGCAGCATCCATCGCAGGATTTGGAGAGGTTGATGATTTATCTTGCAACTCTTTAGGCATGACTTCTCTTTTCATTATTTAAGCCTTGTCTACATGGTTAGTGAAAATTGGGCCTTTCCCGACATGTGCATATTTAAGGTCATTAGCTTGACCAAGCATAAAGCATGATCGAGATTTGCAAAACTTATTGTAAACATATGCGTCCATAATTAACACCACGTGCAAATTATAGCAACAAGACGAGGTGTAATCAAAAGAAGCTTATGTTTCATGCATAGCACTTAACTCATCTTTAGGCAAAGGTTCTTTAGGCATAGAATCAATTAGTTCAAACATAAATGTTGCCTCTTTTTCATTCTCAAGAAACTCTAGTCTATCAACATGATCCTTATTGGCACAAGGCATAGAATTTAAACTATTATTCATACTATTGGTCCAACATGAATATTTGAATATATCATCATTAATAACAATAATATCTTGAGATTTCGGCATGTACCTTTTCCTCAGAGCTTCCTTGACAAGAATGATTTTTTGTTCGTCTTCTAGAGTTGAAAGCGAGTCAATCTCAACAAGTGGAGTTGTCTCTTTATTACCTTTTTGAATCCGCTCCATCTCATCATCTGGAACATGTAATCCATCAGCAATGTACGCATTCATCTCTTCTTTGAAGGCTTCATTATCAACCAAATCTTCATCTTCAAAGTCTTGTATGTTGCTTTCTTTATCTTCCGTGTACCACATGTCGTCGAGATTGCTCATTGTTGATTCACCCTTTTCTTCATCCTTGAGTACTTCCACATCTTGATTTCATAGTGTGTAGGCTTCAATAGCACACAGGCTATAACCTTGTGGAGAGGGGCCTTCTTGGAGTATTTGCTCTATGTCATCTCCTTCCCATTCGTCTTCTAGCTTGAGTCCTATCTTCTCCCATTTATCCTTCGAGTCACTAGGCTCGTCACGGTTGTACTCTTCTCTTTCTTCATCATAAATCTTCGAGATGTCATATTGATTGATCCATCCTTCATCTTCTTCTTCAAATATATTTTGGATCGATTCTCTACTCATCTCTTGATCAAAAATGTCTTCAACTCTTTTAGCGACGTGTCGGTGTTCCTCCTTCCTTCGGTAGTTGATTAGGGGGCAAAATCAACTTGAATCCAATTGGATTGATTGAACTCCGCCAATGGTCTAGCATTCCCCATACTTCGGCCTACATTCATGTTAGTTTCATCATTTTTAATATCCGAAATGGCTTCTCTTACCTTGGAAAGTGGATCTTCAATTTCTCGTATGGTTGGCTCATCTTTCTCGACCCTCGGTTCGTCTTATTCAGAAATTTCAGCAAGCATCCCGAGCTTGCTTTTGTCGTTTCGCTCCTCCCGACAACGTCTTTGCCAATCTCGTTGCATTTTTTTCCATTGCTTATCCTTTGTAAGATTTGTGAGGCTTCACTAATTATTTTATCCATTAAATCACCACCTGCACACACACTTACAAAACTAGCGGAGTTAGGGGTTAGTGAAAAATAAAATGTATGCAACATCAAGTCACCAAAAAATCCCAAGTTCGGGCCTTGCTCAAGTAGTTCATTAAAATGGTCCCAAGCTTCATCAATTCCTTCATCTTCTCCTTGCTTGAAATTGAGCACTTGCCTCCTTAAGTCTTGAACCTTGCTTGTGGGAAAGAACTTCAAAAGAAAGTTCATCACTAGCTCATCCAAATTTCCTTTTGCTTCAACGGACGCAAGTGTGTACCATCTTCGCGCTTTATCTTCGAGAGAGAACGGAAAAAGATTCCACTTGAACCAAGCGGTCGGAACTCCTTCTTGTTGCACCGTGTTGCATATCATCGTGAATTGCTTAATGTGTCTATATGGGTTGTCATCCTCCAATCCTCTAAATGGGTTTGTCGCCACTAACTTGATGATTCTAGGCTTCAGTTCATAGTGGGTTGTAGCAAGCTTCAAATCTGATTTTTGCATCTCAATGTCCTCCATTGATGGCATTGCTAGCTCCCTTAGCTACATCTCTTCATCTTCAAAAGGTGAGGTGAAAAAATCCATATAGGCGCAAGAAAATAGAAAGAAAAACAAAACAAAAGAACTTTTCTAGAAAATAAGGGTTAGATGTTAGTAACAACAAAATTGATACTAGAGTAAATGTAGCAAACTGGCTTGCTGCCCGGCAATGGCGCTAGAAAAAGGGGCTTGTTGATGGTTGAAACACGTGTCGAGTTTCGATCCATAAGCATACAGACCACCTATAGCCTTTTTCACCACGGGGTGACCCCCAATGTTCTTGTCAATCCGCGGAGTAAGGGGATTGCTAGCGCTTAAGCAAGTACTAATCTAGTTGATTGGAAAACCTTTGAAAGAGGATAAATGTTAAAGTAAAGACAATCTAACCTATTTTAATATAAGATTGAATCTAAGGTTAAACTAGATGGCAAAGGGTGGATATAAGAGAGAGATTAAGATAGATACATGTTCTCTCCCTAGGGTCTAGGATCTCATGAACATGCATCTACCACATGAAAGGGGTGTTGTCATCACTAGCTTCATGGCGGTTATGCTGCCGCTAAGCCTTTTCCCTAAATTGTACTGTCACTACGCAAGGTTATCAACCACTATCGCGAATATACCGCATCTATATCTAAGCATCTATAGGGTTAAGCTAATCACCATGATTACCATAAACCCACTAAGACCACATGTTGTACACACATATGTAAATAAAGCAATCGCAAAGACATAGACCGTAAAGCATCGATAGGCATAAGATTCATGTAGAGATTATATATCATGTATCCATCTAACCGTAGGGATGAACAAAGGCATTACCCCATCATCTTACACGGATTAAAGCACATAGGGGTGATAGAGACTCTGGAGGACGTCGTCGATGAAGATGACGGCGATGAAGCTTGGGAACACCCTTTTTTTGAGAAGAAAGATGCATTGATCTTAGCACGATACACTGGTCCATTTACAAACAGGACCCCAAAGAAAGGAAAATTACAACGAAGTTCAAAACTCCTGATCATCTTCCTCGAAGCCTTCAGGGATCCGTTCGTCACCGCCATCGAAGCCGCTTCCCAATCGACGCCGGACGCAAGAGCCAAGCTCCACAAGGTGGAGGCCGCAGAGGAGGGCTTACTACTAGGCGAATCAGCCGAGTACACTGCCTCCCAGGCGCATCGGCCAACTCCGACACCCACGACGCAACCTTCGTTTCCAACACCGGCAACCCGAGCAAAGCTCAGATTTCCTCCAAAGATCATCTTCCTCGAGATTAACAGGGTCAACAACATCATCACTTGAAGAAGACGACGATGCGCCGGCCCTCGACTCCTGAACAGGTCTCCCCAGCCTCTCCATTAGCGTCGGAGAAGATCACCACCGGAGAACGGAAGAAGCTGGGAGAAATTATTCCTCAAAAAACGCTGTTGCTTCCGCATCGTCATCGCCACCAGGAAAACCAAGCCACAGAGGAGCCATGCTCCTCCAGCAAAACCTGACTCCACCGCCGAGCATCGGCGAAGAGCAAACCCTAGACCTAGATGGACTCAATTGGGACTCGATCTACTAAAGGATGGACCCCCGCTCCCCTTGCCCCGGCTAGAAGGCCAGGGACGTGGAAGAACGGGGGCCAGAGGCGAGCGGTGATGGCTGCGCAAGCAGCGGCGGCGGTGGTTCCGCCCATGTCGCCCCTGGGGGCGATACGGGGGACGAGTGGGTTTTTTTCGTGCAGGGTGGATCTCCTTTTGCGATCCCTGGCCGACACTTGGGAACACCCCTAGGCGGATGGCTTGGAATCCTCGTCTAGCTTCCTGCCCTCCACCGGCGTTGATCCTTGCGACGAACTCATCCAACTCTCTCCCTCATCTTGCGAGGGTGGCTTTCTGGTGAATGGGCGTCGATAGAATGATTGGATGCGGTGGCCGTCGGAGGTAGGAGCTAATAATAGACCGAGGAGCCCCTAGGTCAAAGGGGGGGCCGAACCGCCAGAAAAACACCCTAGGCCGGTCGGCATGGGCCGGCCAGCCCAAGCCTTTTTCGGCCCGGTACGGGCCCGTCTTTCTCCCCGCGGCTCATCTTGACATTTTGGACTTAAACCCCTTTAATTGTGTCATTTTGGCGTCATCATCCCCGCGATCAAGATAGGCGGTCTTCTCACATGAAGTCCGATCTTTACGTCTTAGTCCTCGGGGATAATCCGTCATAGTACCTTGTTCCTTGCCACCTTTGGAAGTGATTTCGCCTTGCTCTTGAACACGAACGGAACTCCTCATTTGCTCCTTTGAACTGTTGTGACTCCGTCCCTTTTGTCCATGTTTTCCTGCAAAAACACAACACTTCTAAATGCACATACAAAGTTGAACTTGTTATATAATTAGTGTGCCTAGTGGCGGGTTAGTTCCATAATTGAGCTCAAACCAAAGTGTAACGAATATGTTTGGAGCACCAAAATTCACCGTCAACTTGGGTGGTAACAAATATGGTTTAGTAATTGTTGATGACTTTTCCCGTTTCACTTGGGTATTCTTTTTGCAAGATAAAAGTGAAGCAAAGGGAGTGGTCAAGAAGTTCATAAGAAGAGTTCAAAATGAGTTCGAGCTAAAGGTTAAGAACATAAGAAGTGACAATGGCTCGGAGTTTAGGAACGCTCAAGTTAAAGATTTCCTTGATGAAGAAGGCATCAAGCATGAACTCTCCGCTCCATACACTCCTTAACAAAATGGCATTATTGAGAGGAAGAATCGTACGTTGATTGAAGCGGCAAGAACAATGCTTGATGAGTACAAGACTCCGGACTCATTTTGGGCGGAAGCCATCAACACCGCGTGCCATGCCGTAAACCACCTCTACCTCCACAAGTACGTGAACAAGACTCCCTAAGAGATCATCACCAGTAAGAAACCTAGTGTGCACTATTTTATGGTATTTGGGTGTAAGTATTTTATACTTAACAAGAAACCCAAAGCCTCAAAGTTTGCATCCAAGGTTGATGACGGTTTTCTCATTGGTTATGGAATTAGCGAACATGCCTATCGTGTTTTCAACGAAACCACCGGTTGCGTTGAGACCACGGTAGATGTGAAATTTGATGAATCCAACGGCTCTCAAGTAGAGCAAGTTAGTGAAAACCTTGTAGATGATGAAGAACCTCCAAGTCAATCCACCTTTAGAATGGATACTAGTGAAGTGATGCCTCGTGAGGTTCAAGTTCAAGCTTCGGTTGACACAAGCAATCAAGATCCATCATCATCAATAAGAGTGGAACCACCTATTTCTCAAGTGCATCAAGATGGAAGTCAAGTTCGTGGTGATGATCATGAATGTGGCTATGATCAAGGGGGAGAACAAGGAGGTGAAGCTCGTGATCAAGCTCATGAAGAGGCTCCACAAATTGAAGATGATGATGATGGACCCATACAACATCAATCTCAAGCACCACACCCAAGAGTACATCAAATGGTTCAATGGGCACCAATCTTGAAGATGATGATGTTACTCTTGAAGCATTGCTTCTAGACGGTTAGGCGTCGCCCGTTGAGTGCCCTCTTTGTGTGGAGCACCTGGGGTCATTTGTGTTACCCTCTCCTTGGTGGAGAATTCTTAGTGAGCACCAATCTTCCTCTGTGGGGATTGGGTGAGGCAAGAGGCTCTTGGTGATAGCCCTCCCTTTGTGAGATCCTCAATGGAGACGTAGCTTCCTTATTGGGGGTGAACTTCAGATTAAATCTCTTGTCTCTTGCTTCTTGGAGTTCATCTCATAGTTGACTAACCCTAGAAGCTTATCTTGTCCCGATCTACATATTTCTTGTGTTCCTATCTATATCTTTGGTTGCAGGTGGTTCTTAGCGTCTAAACTCAACTTTTGATTCATATAGAATTAACAGTTTCGCTTTAGTTTTTGAATTTCATTTTAGTCATCTCTGCTAGGTCGGTAGTTCCGCCCCTGTGCCAGAAGTTCCGACAAAACATCAAAAGTTCCGACCTGTTATTTAACCGTTGCATTTGTTTCAAAATTTTGAAGTGATCCTACCCCCTCTAGGCATCATAAGGTCCTTTCAGATCTTATGGCTTATCCCCCTAGTTGGCGTGTACCTGATTTTGTTAAATTTAGTGGTGAGAACAATTGTACAACTTGGGAGCACATAAGCCAATACATTGCTCAACTAGGTGAAGCAAGTTCCCATGGTTGTTTGAAAGAGTGTTTGTTTTCTTTGCTTTAACGGGTACCGCCTTTGGTTGGTTTTCATCTTTAGGCCCTAACTCTATTGATTATTGGAATCAATTAGAACAAAAATTTCATGATCACTTCTTTAGTGGGGACTGTCAACTAAAATTGATAGATTTGACATCGGTTAAGCAAGGTAAAGACGAAACGGTCTCTAATTACCTTAAGCGTTTTAAAGAGGTTAAAAACCGTTGTTTCAATTTGTCGCTTCCTAATTCCGGCCTAGCTAATCTTGTTGTTAAAGGTTTAAAATATGCTCTTAGAGAAAGATTAGAAGGTGTGGATTTTTATTCGCTTGATTCTGTTCTTGTGAGAGGTATGACACAAGAATTGAAATTGAATAAAGAAAAAGAAAAACTTGAGTCTCATCGGTCCGATATTCATGTGGTTGATTATGTTTCTAATAATTTGAATGATGAGAGTGAAGTTTATAGTGCTGAATTTGTATGGCCTTCTGAAGATAAACCTTTTTCTTGTGCATCACTTATGCCGTCTAGTAAAGGTCGGCAAGAAGAATTAAAATTTACTTTTGATGTTTCTAAGTGTGATCGTATTTTTGATGAATTGCTTAAACTTGGAAATATTAAAATATCTCATGCCATGCCTCCACTTGATGAGATAAAGGGACGCGCATATTGTAAATATCATCATTCTAATTCTCATGCTACTAATGATTGCAAGAGAGGTCACCCGCACACCAAGAGAGGTCATTCTTGCCTCCTAGAGCAGCTACAAGGTTTAGGGTTAAATCATCTCAGCAAGGAAGGCACTATACTCCATCATGGGCTCCTTCAAATTCAAATCCTCCTTGCCCGATTTATGATGACAATGGAGTAATGTGGCTACCATATCAGCAATCTTTCCATCCTAGATGGGAAGGACCAAGGAAATCAGCTCTGGACAGGATTTCGCAATCTACTCAAGACCGTTTAGCGCCACGTCAATCTGGTCAGAGATATCAGGCTAATGCGGTTAGACCACCCCCTACACACAGTTAGACCGCCCTACCTAGGCGATTTGCTCAATCTTCTCTGAAGCAAGTTTACAAGCCCAAGATTAGAAAGGTGGAGGTTGAAAAGATGGATGTCGACCAAAAAGGACTACTAGTCAAGATATCATCCAGATTGAGACAATGGACATTCCCATTGAGAAAGATGGCAAGCGACTGGTTGTTTTAAACGATCAGGTTGGGACATCTGCTCAAAAGGGATCTGTTACTACTAATGACCATGAGGCCAATGGAAGTGATTCCAACTCCAAGTACTTTCTGCCGAGATGGTGTCCTCCTGGTTTAACACGAACTCAAAGGAGAAAACTTCAAAGGTTACGGTTTCGGGAGAACAAGAAAAAGGAGCTGAAGAAGCAGAGAGATGAGATGTTCAACCTCTACAGGCATATGGTGCCACAAGGGAAAGAGTGTAGAATCAAGACCAGCGACCAAGCAAAGCCAGTCAAACCGGTGGAAAGGCGGTCAGACCGGCTGAGGCAGTTAAACCGAGTGCAGAGTCGGTTAAACCGCCTGGACTAGAAACATTGCCGATTTCATATCCTTCGACTCTGATGGCTTGTGACAATAAGCTGCCATCGGCACCTACATTAGAAGATGATGAACAGCTTATTGACTATAGTTCATCTCTAGAGCGCATGAGTCTTGGAGACAATTGAGAAGATATGACCGATTTTAATGAGAATCGCCCTTAAGACAAAATGGCTGGTGGAAAGTGTTATATCAACTTTTGAATTATTTTTTAGTAAGCAAGCTTTACTAAAAAAACAGGGGGCATATATTGACACCCAAAATTGGCAGGTCTGGGCAAAATCGATTAGACCGGCCTACCGAACCGGTTAGACCGCCCTTGACAAAGTCCTCAAAAGGTAATTTGGACTTCTCCATTGGATATCTCTCTTCGAGTAGATCAAGATCCATATATAAAACGTCCAATTCGGAGTCCGGATGAGAGAGATATGGGTTCTGCAAGATCTGCACGTCACACACATGGTTAGACCGCGTGGTCCAGGCGGTTTGACCTAGCTTGGGCTTTGTAAACTGTGTTGGAGTTGTATTTTAGCACGGGATTTGTTAGGACTTCGACTCCAGCAGGGGCAAGACCTCCCCACCCTATAAATATAAAGGGTCGTAGCCGGTTGAGGACCTATCACCCAATTGAACAAACAATTATCTTACTTTTATCTCCAACCCCTACTTTTCCAACCCCTTGGCCTCCTTCTTCATCTCTACGGCCTGCCAATCTAAGAACACCCCTAGGTGCGTTGTCCCTGACGGGCCCCTCCCTGGGCAGTGATCTTATGTTTTCGGCGACGTCTCTAACCATGGCGGTCAGACCACCCTCCATAGGCGGTTAAACCGGCCCGTGCCAGGGATCTAGGCGAGGTGGGATTTCGACTACCGCGCGATCCAGCGCACTCGTGTGTTCAACCGGAAAAAACATCAACAGATATCTTCTTATGAATAAGACACATTCTATTGTTGTTTGAATCGGTGCATTCTATTGTTTTACTCGGTGGTGGCCCCATATGAACAAGGAGGGGACAAAACATGTTGGAAGTGGGACACCTAGGTCTGTGATTCATATTTTGCTCTCCAGACAAGGAATCATAGCTTAGAACTATAACTAGAGCACGCCTAGCAAGGGTGGATATGTTACTGAAGACTTCTGTTGTTTAAGGTTACAAAACCGTATGCAACCAGAAAAACCACATACAAATTGTGTCACATCGATTGACACATCATCTCATCTTATCTTAAATAGAATTCGGATAAGAAAAAAGATAGATAGGAAAAGAAGTATTGCCATGAAGAGGAAATATAAAAACGCTCCGAAGGGTTGCCATGAAGAGGAACAATAAAAATGCTCCGAAGCGTCTGTCAGCTAACGGTGGTGCTTCTCCCAAATTATTGAAATAACACAATGGAGAATCTTCTATTGCAATATATATAAACTTTCTGATTGTTTGGCACAAAATTTAGGTACCGCAAAAATGACCCCTTCTCAATGATATTAAATGCTCGACACCATATTATATGGTTCAGTCAGTTGTATAGTACTGTGACACTATTATTGGTGCCTTACTGGTGGCCTGTCACTGAATACTCTGCCCACCTAACTGTTTCTTTCATGAGACCAGGCGACTAGGGCTTCTGGACTCCGGCGGCGATCATTCCGTCGGAGGAACTTGACCGTTCTACTACCTCCATCGAGCATCTCCCTAACCCTGTCTTTGCTCGGGCTGATCAAGGGGTTGACTTGCTCAACTGCCCGGCCTTGGCAGATAACAGGGACCTAGGGTTTGCTCGGGAAGTCGGTGGGCCAGCAGGAAGGATGGCAGTGTCATCGTCGAAGGGGAAGGCAGAGACCTCTTCTGCCTGCGATGATAGGCTCCCTAGGGTTGGGCGACTTCGGCGGCTCTCACAGCGATGAAGGTTTCTCCGGCAACTCCCACCCCATCCCATCCTTCCTGCTCAGGCTGATCAAGGGGCTGACCTCGCTCAGCTTCCCGGCCTTAGCAGGAGGATGGGTTTAGGGTTTCGCGAGTATGGTAGATCGGTTTGCTCCCCTCGGGACGAGCGAACTGGCAATGGCGGCAAGGAAGCCCACGACGGCGACAAGGAAGGTGGAGATCGATGTTGATGTTTTATTACAGAACCTGCGGCTGAGCGAGTCAGAACGTCTGAGGAAAGATCCATCTTAGAGTGCAAGCAAGTCCCCCTAGAAGAACATGGCGGCCTCCACGGAGGACCGCCGAGCACAATGAGTTGCATCAGCTGGAACTGTCGTGGCTTCGGCAATGCTACGACAGTGAAGGAGCTTCGCGATCTCGTGAAGCAATTTGCCCCGTCCGTGCTATGTGTCCTTGAAACTCAAATCCATAAATCTCAGGTAGAAGGGCTGAAAAGCACGTTAGGCTATGCTAATGCTTTTGCTGTTAGTAGCTCCGGCCGCAGTGGTGGCCTTGGAATCTTTTGGAATAATGAGATAAAGCTGGAGATTTTGCCGTATTCGTAGTACCACATCGACACTATTGTTTCTGAAAAGGGCGCTCCCCCTTGGAGGCTGACGTGTGTGTATGGCGAAGCTCAAATGAGCGAGAGGTTTAAGACCTGGGATATGATCAAATTTATAAAGTCCTCATCAGATCTTCCATGGGTTTGTATGGGTGACTTTAATGAGGTATTACATCGATCGGAACATGAGGGTGTTCAGGAAAGGAGATTTGCCCAGATGGAGGGCTTCCGAGAGATGGTAGACGTATGCGGCCTGACTGATCTAGGCTATGAAGGTCGCAGATGGACATATGAGAAGCGCGTGGCAGGGGGATCCTTTTGCTGGGTTCGTCTAGATCGTGCACTTGCCACCCCTGATTGGAACTCACGCTACCCCATGGCTACAGTTTGCAATATGGCGGCAGCTTCTTCTGATCATGGGCCAATTATACTCCGATGGAAACAGGAGGATGTTCCCCTCAAGACCAAAAAATATTTCACTATGAGGTTATGTGGGAATCACATGAGGAGTTTGCTCCTTGGCTATCGGAGATTTGGAAAGGAGACAAAGCTTTAACTTTGGATGAACTACAACACAAACTTACGTCCGCGGCGGGAAGCATGGTAGCTTGGGGTCGAAACACCTTCGGCCACGTTAGATTGGAGTTGAAACATCTGAAAGAAGAATTGGAGAAGCTCCAAGGGGATTCGCATCGGATGGGAGCATCACATGCATAAATTAAAATTACAGATAGAATTGTTGAACTCAGCCATTGTGAGGAAATAATGTGGCTGCAGCGCTCAAGAATCTGGTGGTTGGCAGCCGGTGACAAAAATACTCGTTTCTTTCATCTCCGTGCCAGCCATCGCAAGAAGAAGAATAAAATTCAAAGTTTGAAGAGGCCGGATGGTACAATCACGGAGGACGCCCATGAATTGGGCAGGTTGACAACTTCTTTTTACAAGGAGCTGTACATATCAGAGGGGGTTAGTGATATGGATCAAGTGCTCAACTCGGTTCCTGCTAAAGTCACGACAGAGATGAATGATGCACTGATCGCCCCCTTTGAGGAGAAGGAGATTAAGCAGGCTTTATTCCAGATGTTCCCTACTAAAGCCCCGGGGCCCGACGGCTTCCCAGCACATTTTTTCCAACGTGATTGGGATCTATGTGGCAAGGAGGTGACCACGGTGGTACTTAGGATCCTGAGAGGAGGGGACAACCCTGCTACGATTAATGACACACTAATTGTTCTTATACCCAAGGTTGCCAATGCAGAGGAGTTGGGCCAATATAGACCTATCAGCCTATGTAATGTCATCTACAAGATAGCTTCGAAGGTGGTGGCCAATAGGTTAAAGGAAGTGTTACCTCAGATTATTGCGGAGGAGTAGTCAACGTTTGTTCCTGGACGACTGATCACGGATAATATCATATCAGCTTATGAGTGCCTCCACTTTATGAAGCATAAAAGGGCTCAAGATCTGAGGTGTTGCGCTCTCAAACTCGATATGAGGAAGGCTTATGACCACGTGGAGTGGAGCTACTTACGGGCAATAATGCTCTGGATGGGCTTCCATCAACTGTGGGTGGAGACGGTAATGAGACTGGTTACTTCTGTATCCTTTTCAGTCTTGTTTAATGGTGATCGTTTGGAGAAGTTTAATCCTACGAGAGGTATCCGTCAAGGAGATCCTATCTCTCCCTATTTGTTTTTGTTGGCAACAAAGGGCCTGTCGTGCCTTTTGAAAGCAAGAATTCAGTCATCGAACCTCAATGGAATTAAGGTGGCACCAACCGCTCCGGTGGTGAGTCATCTTCTTTTTGTAGATGACAACCTGCTATTTTTCAAAGCGAATAGGGAGAATGCACAGGAGATTCTTGATGTGTTACAAGTTTACTGTCGAGCCTCGAGCCAGCAGATTAATGTGGACAAGTCATCAATTCATTTCGCCAAAGGGGTGTCCATGGACACTAGAGTAGAGATCAAGGACCTGCTCGACGTTCAGAACGAAGCCCTAAGCGAGAAATATTTGGGCATGCCGACTCATGTTGGGGTTTCGACCAACGAGGCCTTTAAATACCTGAAGGATACGGTATGGAAAAGAGTTCAAGGATGGATGGAACAGTGCCTCTCAGCAGGTGGCAAAGAGGTCCTAATTAAATCAGTTGCTCAAGCAGTCCCTACCTATTCTATGTCATGCTTCAAGCTTCCAAGAGGCCTGTGCAAGTATATTGATGGTGTCTTGCGCAGCTTCTGGTGGGGCAGCAAGGAAGGGAAGAGAAGGACGTGCTGGGTTGCATGGGATGAGTTGAACAAACCGAAACACCTTGGTGGCATTGGCTTTCATGATATTGAGTTGTTCAACCAAGCACTGCTGGCCAGGCAGGCGTGGCGAATTGTTCAGGACCCGACGTCTCTAAGCGCTCGTATACTTAAGGCCGTTTACTACCCCGAAGGTAATTTTCTGGGGGCTGATCTGGGCTCAACGCCATCCCAAGTTTGGCGATCAATCTTAGAGGGGAAGGAGGTTTTGCTCAAAGGTTTGATCAGGTGTATTGGAACCGACGAGGAAACAAATATTTGGAGTATGAATTGGATCCCCCGGAATGGTATGCTGCGCCCCATGGTGAGTACACGGCCGGATCAACCTGAGTTTGTGTGCGAACTCATTGACCAGACGCGTGAGTGCTGGGACCGTCGGAAGTTATTGGAATTCTTCCACCTGATGGATGTGGAGGCAATTAGCAATATACCCCTAAGCACCCGGAGACAGAGAGATTTCTGGGCATGGCATTACGAGAAGAGGGGTGTCTTCTCGGTGCGGTCGGCTTATCGGATGCTTGTGTGGAATAGAGAGAATAATTGTGCTTATTACGAAGGGAGACCCGGCACATCTGATGTCAAGGCAACCAAAAAGGAGTGGACACGCTTGTGGTAGGTTAAGGTACCGTCAAAGCTGAGGGTCTTCCTATGGAGGCTTGCAAGGTGTTCATTACCATCGGGGGACGTCCTGCACCACAGGAACATGGCTCCATCAGATGTATGCTCTATTTGTGGTGCAAAGGACTCGTGGAAGCACTCTCTGATTGAGTGCAACATGTCGAAATGTGTTTGGGCATTAGAGAAGGAAGACATTACAGATTTCATTAGGGCCCTGCAGGAAGGAGATGCAAGAGCATGATTAGCGAAGGTGCTCTCTTCTTTACCCCAAGAGGAGAGGGTGCGAGTCGTGGTAACTCTGTCAGCGATTTGGCATGCGGCGATCCATGAAAATATTTTTGAAGGACCGCTATCGACGCATGGTTTCATTGACAGGTTCGTTACTGAACTTGCTATGACAACAGCCACACTGGGCGAGGCGAAGCAGTGCGGGAGATCCCCACCGCGCTGAATTCCCCCACCCCTGGGCCTTGTGAAGATCAATGTTGATGCTGTGGTCTCCAAAAACTCCGATCGAGCAGCAGTGGCAGCTATAGCTCAAGATGTTGATGGCATTTTTATCGGGGCTTCCACAGTAATCTCTTTTGGAATCACTGATCCTGAGTCTTTGGAGGCAATGGCATGTCGGGAAGGTTTGAACCTAGCCAGTGATACTCTCCTCCGCTGGGTGCATATTGCTAGCGACTGCGCTAATGTAATCAAAAGCATCCATTCTGGCTCAATGGGTGTCTACAGCCATGTGATCAGGAGATCAAGGCTCGGGAGGGAGATTTCCAGACGATGGAGTTCGTCCATGAGCGGCGAGAGGCCAACTACGAGGCACACAAGTAGGCTCATAGTTCCCTACTTTGATCCAGTCAGCAGGCATGTATGGCTAGTCAGTCCGCCCCCGGGCGTTTGTACCTCTATAGCTTTAGCTGTTTAGAGTGTGTTATGTATCTCCAAAAAAACCTAGCTATTTCTTTCCCAATCAGACAATAACGTGTCAGGCCCTTACTGTTATCTCATGCATGTTTGCAAAGAAAGTCTATCATAAGCTGATTGGCAAGTTCAGGGAATTGCTCTTGAACAAAATGGGATCCTTCTGGCATGTAGGTGATCTCATGGTCTGGGGCGATTTCTTTCATCTTCTCACTAGACATGTAGTCCTTCAGTGCTGGAAACTTGAGGATGTAGTCCTTCTGACCCATGATCACAAACATTGGCATTTCAAACCTTGGTTTAGCATATTCAGCTTTTGCAGGTTTGGTCCTATTAAGATATAAAAATACGCTTGTTAATGATATCCTTAGTTTGTAAAAATTTGACGTAACAATAAAAGGCTATAATAATGATATAATAGACATATGTTTGGCATGCTTTCCACTAGATACTTGTATATATTTCTTACTGGTATGGAATTTGTAAGGCTGTGATGAAACCTAATTTCTCATACAGGTTGGTGTAAGCTGAGAGGTTTTCCTCCCTGAACCACTCAGGCATTGGTGTTGAGTCATTTGCAAGGTCCATAATCTCTTGCCCTTGCTTGGCAATAGGAACTTCACTCCTGGAGAAGAGGATGTAGATTGTGCGCATGACCCTCCTCACATCGAACCATCTAAAATCTGGCTCTGCTCTTCCAGGCTCCTAATTATGTAAAATAGCCACACAATTAATATTTTTCAGAGTTGAAATACAAAAGACTAGGAATATGACGGCTTCATCGAAGGACTATACGTCATCTCTGTTGAATGATGATCCAAATTAATGTGCACAAGATAAAGACCAACTTATGACAGAGCATAGTTAGGCCTGCTAGGGTCAGAGCGGAGTCTGAAGTTGGCCCGTTGGGCTGTACCCTGTTTGGCCAGGTCACGATTGGGGGGTGTGGGGGGGGGCAACGCCCCCACGGTACGATACATGACATATAATCGTGTTAGAGTTTTCCATTAGAGATTGATTCATTCTATTTCTTGTAAGATGCCGCCGTTGGCGTTTGTAACCGGACTCCAATCATAGTGATATGCTTGCTGGCTGGCGCCCGTGGTTTTCCCTCTCGTGTTGAGGGGATTTTCCACGTTAAATCACGTTTCTCCTTGCGGTTTGATTTCTTTACTTCTCGTCGTTTTGTGCCATCGTTTATAACAAGTGGTACCAGAGCCTGTTCTAGACTAGGGTTCCTTGATGTCGTCGACGATGAAGTTCGATCTACCGCTGTTGGATTACAAGACGAGGTTCTCGCTGTGGCAAGTGAAGATGCGAGCTGTTCTGGCGCAAACTCATGATCTTGATGAGGCGCTGGAAAATTTCAGGGACAAGGCGTCCAAAGATTGGACCGAAGAGGAGAAGCGTAAGGCTCTGTCTTTAATTCGACTTCAGCTATCTAATGATATATTGCAAGAATGTATGCAGGAAGAAACTACTGCAGCACTCAGGTTGAAACTGGAATCGATCTGTATGTCAAAGGATCTAACCAGTAAGATGCATATGAAGATGAAGCTGTCACGCTTAAGATGGAGGAGGGTGGTTCGGTGTTAAGCCACATATATGTTTTCAAGGAGATTGTCACCGACCTAGTGTCGATGGTGGTTAAGTATGTGGATGAAGATTTAGGCCTCTTACTGTCATGCTCTCTGCCCAGTTCATTTGCATTTTTTCGTGACACCATGATGAACTAACCGCCTCGAATTTATGAGGCACTCCAATCTAGGGAGAAGATGAAAGGCATGGTGCATGAAGATGGGTCGTCCTCCAAGGGTGATGCTTTGCAAGTGAGAGGAAGGTCCGAGCAGAGATCTTCTAATGAAGGCAATGATCGTTACAAGAGCCAAGAAAGCAGAGGACGTTCAAAGTCCAGACTGCCCAAGAAGTTCTATAAGTATTGCAAAAAGAAAACACATTTTATTGATGAGTGTTGGAAACTGAAGAACAAGGAGAACAACAAGAATAATCCTGATGGTAAGGCATCTGTTGTCACCGGTGCTGGTTCAGATTCTAGAGATTGTCTAGTAGTTCTTGCTGGTTGTGTTTCTGGTAATGAAGAGTGGATACTTGATTCTGCATGTTCGTTTGGTTTAGTTCGTTTAAGTCTGTGCAGAAAGGAGATGTTGTGCATATGGGAGACGACAACCCATGTGACATTGTGGGGGTCGGCTCAGTTCAGATCAAGGCTCATGATGGCATGACACACATGCTGTAGAATGTGAGATACATACCAGGGATGACCAGAAATATGATTTCGCTTAGCACACTTGATGCATAAGGATTCAAATACTCTGGTTCAGGCAGAGTTTTGAATGTATCAAAGGTTCCCTTGTTTGTTTGGTAGGTGATATGAATTATGCTAAGTTATATGTCCTTAAAGGAAGTACTTTACATGGTTCTGTTTCCGCTGCTGCTGCTGTTACTATGATAAACCTTATAAGACTAACCTTTGGCATATGCGTCTTGGACATATGAGTGAACTTGGTATGGCAGAATTTATGAAGAGAAACCTATTGAAGGGCTGCACTTTGAGTAGCAAGAAGTTCTGTGAGCATTGTATTTTCGGGAAGCATAAAAGGGTAAAGTTCAATACCGTGTTCATACCACCAAAGGTACTCTTGATTATGTACATGCTGACTTATGGGGTCCTTCTCGTAAGCTTTCTTATAGTGGTGCTCGTTACATACTTACTATTATTGATGACTACTTTAGAAAAGTATGGCCTTACTTTCTGAAAAATAAAGATGATACCTTTGTTGCATTTAAAGATTTAAAGTGTTGACGCTCTTTCCGGTCGAACACACGAGTGCGCCAGATCGCGTGGTAGTCGATATCACCTCGTCAAGGTTCCCAGCACGGGCCGGTCTAACCGCCTGGGGGGTCTAACCGCCTTGGACAGGAACATCACCGAAAACCTAAAATCGCTGCCCCGGGAGGGACCCCGTCAGGGACAACGCGCCTAGGGTTGTTCTAAGATCGGCAGGACACTTAGAACACCCTAAATCACTGTAGAGACGAAGAAGGAAGCAAAGGGGGTTGGAAAAGTAGGGTTTAGAGATAAAAGGTAAAATTGATATGTTCGATTGGGTGATAGCTCCTCGATCGGCCACGGCCCTTTATATTTATAAGGTGGGGAGGTCTTGCCCCTGCTGGAGTTGAAACCCTAACAAATCTCGTGCTAAAATACAACTGTGACTCGGTTTACAATGCCCAAACCTGGTTAAACCGCCTGGTCCACGCGGTCTAACCACGTGTGTGACGTGCAGATCTTCCAGAAGCCATATCTCTCTCATCCGGACTCCAAATTGGACGTTCTATATATGGATCTTGATCTACTCGACGAGAACAATCCAATGGAGAAGTCCAAATTACCTTTTGAGGACTTTGGCTAGGGCAGTCTAACTGGGTTGTTAGGCCGGTCTAACCGAATCTGCCCAGACCTGCCAATTTTGGGTGTCAACATATGCCCCCTGTTTTCAGTAAAGCTTGCATACTAAAAAACAATTCTAAGATCGATGTAACACTTTCCCCTAGCCATTTTGTTCTAAGGGTGATTCTCATTGAAATCGGCCATGTCTCCTCAATTGTCTTCAAGATCCATGCGCTCTGGAGAAGAACTGTAGTCAATAAGTTGCTCGTCGTCTTCTGGAGTAGGTACCGACGACAACTTATCATCGCAAGCCATGGGGACTGAAGAAGTGAAACCGGGCAGCATCTCTGGTAAACCCGGTCTGACCGCCTGGTCAACCGATTCGACCGCCTCAGGCGGTTTAACCGCCTCCTCTGGCGGTTTGACCGCCTCTGCCTGAGGTGCTGACTTAGCTCTCCACTCCCTCCCTTGCGGTACCATGGGCCTGTAGCTGTTGAAGATCTTGTCCCTCTGTTTTTCCAGCTCTTTCTCCTTCTTCTCCCGCAACCTCAAGTGTTGAAGCTTCCTCCTTTGAGTGCGAGTCAAACCGGGAGGACACCATCTTGGCAGAAAGTACTTGGAGTTGGAACCACTTCCACTGGCCTCATGATCACTAGTATCAACAAATTTCTTTTGAGCGGACGTCCCAACCTGATCGTTTAAAACAACCAGTCTCTTGCCATCTTTCTCAATGGGAACATCCATTGTCCCGATCTGGATGATATCTTGAGTAATAGTCCTTTCTGGGTCGACATCCATCTTTTCAATCTCCTCCTCTCCAACCTTGGGCATGTACACTTGCTTCGGAGGAAGTTGAACTTTTCTAGGCAGGAAGTTGGCCTGGTGACCCTGTCCAGACTGACGTGGTGCCCAACGATCTTGTGTAGGTCGTGAAATCTGATCCAGAGCTTGTCTCCTTGGTCTTTCCCATCCATGATAGAAGGACTACTGATATGGCACCCACATCACTCCATTGTCATCGTAGATTAGACGAGGCGAATTTGAACTTGAAGGAGCCCATGCTGGAGTAAAGTGTTGCCTTTAAGATGATTCACCCCTAAACCTGACAGCTACCCTAGGAGGTGATGACGTCCTCTCTTGATGTGTAGGTGACCTCATCCTTTTTTTAATAGCCAATCGCTCGTAACGGCCTTTTGTTTGGAGTATTTGTCGAATAGCATGTCAAATGTGACCTTTGGCATTGGAACACTCCCCTGATTTTTTGCCACGTTGAGCTTCCAGTTTCCAATCTCCGTGTTGATGGTTGAAACACGTAACAACCTTCGATCCGCAAGCGTACGGACCTACAACTTTTTCACCACGGGGTGACCCCCAAGGTTCTTGTCAATCCGCGGAGCAAGGGGATTGCTAGCACTTAACCAAGTACTAATCTAGTTGATGGAAAACCTTTGAAAGGGGTATTAATCTAAAGTAAAGACAATCTAACCTACGTTCATCTATGAAGTCTAAGGTTAAACTAGATGGCAAAGGGTGGATACAAGAGAGAGATTAAGGTAGATAAGCGTTCCCTCCATAGGGTTTAGGATCTCATGAATATGCATCTACTACATGAAATGGGTGTTGCCTACACTAGCTTCATGGCGGTTATGCGGCCGCTAAGCCTTTTCCCTAAATCGTACAGTCAGTATGCAAGGTAATCAACCACTTTCACGTATAACCGTATCTATACCTAAGCATCCATAGGGTTAAACTAATCACCATGATTACCACAAACCCTACTAAGACCACATGTTGTACACACATATGTAAATAAAGCATCCGCAAAGACATAGACCATTAAGCATCAAAAGGCATAGGGTTCATGTAGCGATCACATAACATGTATCCATCTAACCCTAGGGATGAACGGAGACATTACCCCATCATCTTACAAGGATTGAAGCATATAGGGGTGATGGAGATTCCGGAGAATGTCGTCGATGAAGATGGCGGCGATGAAGCTTGGGAACACCCCTAAGCCAGCGGCTTGGAGTCCTCCTCTTGCTTCCTTCCTTCCACTGGCGTTGATCCTAGCGATGAGCTCATCTAACTCTCTCCCTCATCTTGCGGTGGCGGCTTTCTGGTGAATGGCGTCGGTAGAATGATTGGATCTGAATGGTAACCCCCCCTTGGGCGCCTAGGGGTTGTATTTATGCCTTTGGGGAGTCTTGGGGCGTGCTCCAACATGCCTTGCACGAGATCTTCCTTGGGAGAGAAGCCAACTTGGTTTCCATAAACTCAGCTTCGTCCAGATTTTACTGATTCGCAGCCCTTCCTTGCCGGCACCATATCTCCCACGTCCGGAGTCCAAATAATGCAAATTCGGTGTCCAGGTTGTGTGCCACGAAATTATCTCCAACTTTGATATTCATTGCTTTCGTTGGAAACGAAGATAAGATCCCCAAAACAGCCTCGGAAGATAATCTGTCTGATTTCGGACTTGTCTGCGGAGCTGGCATTTCGGGGACCATATCTCCTAGCTCCTTGACCCGAATTGGGCCTTCCACATGTCCAAATCGAAGGTATCGTCGAGGCCCACAACTTTGGAAGTCAAACATTCGCCATTAGAGGCCATTTAAGTCTCCAAATCTGCACCGAAAGATCATGCTGTTCTGGGCTGCAAGAATATCTCTCGGGCTGAGTTGATCTCGTTGGTAAACCTCCTAGTCCCCGGAGTTTTACGTGTTGATGCTTCGGTCCTTGGCTCATTTGGAGTCGTGTTCACTTCATGTCTTGACTTGTGACGGGCTTCATGATCTTCTCATAAAGTGTTTGATGAACTTATCCCGAAAGTCTCCTCTTTAACGTTGATTTCCTGCGTAAACAATAAACTCCAAAAACTACATGCAAGTGTGAACTTGTTACATCATTAGTATGCCTAGTGGCGGGTTACTCATAATTCAAAGCTCAAACCAAAGTGTAACAAGTGCTCTTGGTTGACGGAAATCGACCGTCAACATACCCCCATGCTTAAACCTTACCTTGCTCGTCCTCGAGTAAGTAATCCTTGCTTAAAAGGGAAATCAGTGTTGCCTTCCAATGTTGTCCCTGCACTTAGTCATCCATGACGAGGCAAATTGCTCTCTCTTAAGAATTTAGTTTTAAAGTTCAAGTTGTGACCGGCTTCTTTTTCATTATGGAAGACAGACTAACAATAAAGAACAAGCCACATTTAATAAACATGATGCTCTCAAACTTAAGTGAACTTCAAGTCGTTACCTTGTTCCATGGAAGAATTTTCAAAAAGATGCATATCCAACATAAGTGAAAATCTCTTGTAATAGCTCATGGAAACACTCATCTCATCAAGTCACTCAAGCCTATACTAGATTATTTTCAACCTATTCTACTCATATGTGGTAGTGGAAGGCTTATGTGGAGCTTGGTAGGTTAAAAACAATCCTAGCAAAACATACATCCGAAATATTGTCAAATTAAGAGAGAGATCTACTGGAATTACCAAGACTCGTTAAAAAGGCCATGGAAAATAAATTTTGGAAAGAGAGAGGGATGAAACACACACATTTAGATAGGTGGACATGTGCAAGTGGCAAATGGAAGATCCCGAGGCACAAGTGAAGTCCTCGTTATCAGATTGCACATGGTTGGAAGATTTGAGTATGGATTTGTCTTCAAGGCACTTGAGAACTTATGAAGCAAAAAGAACCGAGGAGCAACTTTATTTTTTTTACTTTTATTTTATTCTCTTTCTTTTTCTCTTTTTTTTCTTCTTCCTTTTTTTCTTATTTTCTTTTCTTCTCATCATAACTTTTTTTAATTTTTTTCTTTTGCTCCTCAGAACTTTTGCAACATAACACTTACATAGCATTTGTCAGAGATGATGTGATGACTCCTCCCCCGTGCTTGAACGACGCTCGTCCTCGAGCATAAAAGAGAGGGGAAATGACTGCTAAAGTAAGCATAAATTTCATAATCTTGCGGAATATCTGAGTCTCTATCGAGAATTTTACTCCATACTCAAATTGGGTTGTGGACAAGGAGGTGATCACAAAAAGATGTTTTTGGTTTAGGTTGGATGCCCAGCGAGGTTTGTGAAATTTTCGATGTAAAAATCCACAATGCATGGACAAAAAGGCTAGGATGAAAAAGTTACACAAAGGAATGACCAGCTTCTTAGTCTCGAAACCATAGAAATCAATCCTAATCCAACTCATCAAAACATATGTTTGCAATCTACGGGTTTTGTTATCATAGAACATATATGTATATGGCTTTGGTAGGTAGAACTTTGCAAGAGCATCACAAATATGTAGATAGCATAAAAGTTAAGTTTTCAATAAAAACAATAAGTTATCCGGCTATCCATAAACTTAAATCAAAGAGCAAAGATATATATGTGGGTCTAGAGCATAGTCATTTCACCTCCACAAATAAAAGAGCCAGTATTTAAATTAATTTCAGATCTTGTTATAGAGAGCAATTAGCCAAGACATGTATAACTTCATGTAGGTAAAACAAAGCGGCAACTTTCATCATTTTTCCATAAGCATAGGCAATATAAAACATCGAGGTGAACACATGGTCATGCCTATCTATTGAAAATAAAAAGAAACCTAGATTTTCCTCCTAGTAGCCATGTCATTGCAAAAGGGAAAAACAAAAGTTGCACCTAAGGTTAAAGGCATACTTACAAGCATTTATTTTTGGAAAAGAGAAGGTCCATGGAGGTGTTACCGTCTTTTGTAGTTTTTCGTGATCTTCTCCCGACATCTCTATGTATGTGGATTTGCTTTTGTCTTGATTTTCCAATGCTCCTAAACTTCTGAATTTGATCATGCATGCTTAATGGAGCCAATGGTCGCCCTCTCTTCAATGTTGTCATCACCATCTCCTCTTTCTTGTTCTCATCATCTCCTTACTGTCTCTTTTTCATGGATTTCCCCTCTGTCCAGAACAGAACATATATTGAAATATAGCTCTATCAAAAAGTTTATGAAATTACCTTCCCAAAGTGTGGTCATTCATCAAAAACGGAGTTCAAACAAGGGAGCTATGTCCGTTTTACTTCAGCGCTGCGTGCTGTCCAAAACTGATTTCAGGACGTGTTGCACTCGGTGATTCGGTCATAACCGCTTGTAGGAACCTCCGATTGTGTTGATTCTTAATTTGTTGGAATCGTAACTTCATGCGGCTTCTAAATATCCAAAAGTATTTAGTGTTTTCCCTTCGAGACCACGCAGAAATTTGATGAGATCAATAGCTTCTTATGCATTGATCCGGAGATGTTAATGATCTTGATCATTTTATCTTCTAGAGCGTCATGTTACACTTCCGTGTTGAAGGTTCAGGGTCTCCCCCATGCTTAGCATTTTGCTAGGCATAGAGGAAGAAGACAAAGTATTTTTATCTTAGCCATTCTTCAATTTCCTTGTATTGAGAGTCTTTATCTTGCCTGCAAGACGTTTTAAACGCACATTCTACCCCCAAGGTGACGGTTGGGAGTAGATAGAATTGCCAACAATCTAACAATGTTTCCTAGGACTCTTAACTTATGGCATAATTAGTAAAATGAGAAATAAAAACCTAATGAGTGTACGTGGCGGAGGTGTGTATGCACATGATAGGAAAGTATATAAACAAATACAATGTTTTCACCTAGTTCTAAACACCATATTTACAACTAGGTTGCCGAATTTCTTCATAGCCATAAAGGTTGATAAATCTAGGGTTAAAACACCATGTCTATCCCTAGATCAATAACTCTTATAGCACAAGAAAAACTAAGCGCATTGCAAAGCCTATAAACTAACCAATGCAACATGAAAACATATGAAAAGCTTAGCAAGGTTTATCGAACTTAATGATGATGGTCTGCAAACATGTTTAAACACCACGTTCACACAAGATTGAAAAAGGGAAATACTCATAAGGCCTTATGAAGCATTAACATGGAAAATGAATCATACATCATTAAGTATATAAAACAACCAAGCCAACTATATGCAAAACATGTATATGCAAAGAAACATCACGTTGATAACAAAATGCAATGCATGAAAATAAATAAATATGAGCATGAACATGACGGTGGTTCTAAAAAGACAACTTAAACTTAGATTAATAACCACAAGTTGATCATCATAAGATGGTGCCATTCTTTATTCTCTCTAAGAAAGGAATAAAAAGATAAAGAAACGGGTTGCCTTCCGAAAAGCGCTCCATTTAAAGTCGTAGAGCTCGACTTTCTCACATACCTTCTTTTCATCGCATAGCCATGGCCCTTCAAGCAAGAAGAAAAGGTGCCAATGCAGCTTTAAATCACTTCCCATGCTGTGCTTGATCACTTATAGAAGACTTGCCCATGGTATCTAACATCATCGCTTTCTCCTTCTTTGTCACCCTTCGGTGCTGCCTTCACTCCAGAAATTTTTCTTTAATGTCCAGAACAGAAAGTATACCCAAGCTCTACTCCATTGCCCAGTGCACAAAATTTCCTTTCCAACAAGTCTTTATTTGCCCAAATTGGACTTCGAACAAGAGAGTTACGTCTATTTTACTTCGGCGACGAAATCTGTCCTGAAATTTCAGAACGTGCAGCGCTCAATGTTGTCTCCATAACTCTTTGCACGGGTCTTCAAATTCGTTGGTTCTTGATGCGTTAGAATGGAAACTTGATGGAGCTTCTGAATGTCTCATTTTCTTCATTTGTACACCTCTGAACAAGCTCTCAAAATGATGAAGACAGCAGCATCCATCGCGGGATTTGGGGAGGTTGATGATTTATCTTGCAACTCTTTAGGCATGACCTCTCTTTTGATTATTTAAGCCTTGTCTACATGGTTAGTGAAAATCGGGCCATTCCCGACATGTGCTTCTTTAAGGTCATTAGCTTGACCAAGCACAAAGCATGATCAAGATTTACAAAACTTATTGTAAACATACGCGTCCATAATTAACACCACATGCGAATTGTAGCAACAAGTCAAGGTGTAAACAAAAGAAGCATATGTTTCATGCATAGCACTTAGCTCATCATTAGGCAAAGGTTCTTTAGGCGTGAGATTAATTGGTTCAAACATAAATCTTTCCTCTTTTTCATTCTCAAGAAAATCTAGCCTATCAACATGATCATTATTGGAACAAGGCATGGAATTTAAACTATTATTCATACTATTGGTCCAACATGAATATTTGAACATATCATCATTAATACAAATAATATCTTGAGATTTCAGTGTGTACCTTTGCCTCGGAGTTTCCTCAACAAGAGTGGTCTTTGGTTCGTCTTGTAGCGTTGAAATCAAGTAAATCTCAACAAGTGGAGTTGTCTCTTCATCACCATCTTGCAATTTCTTCAACTCATAATGTGGAACATGTAATCCTTCAGCAATGTATGCATTCCTCTCTTCTTTGAAGTCTACATGATCATCACAATCCTCATCTTCAAAGTCTTGTATGTTGCTTTCTTTATTTTTCGTGTACGACATGTCGTCAAGATTGCTCATCGTTGATTCACTCTTTTCTTCACCCTTGAGTACTTCCATGTCTTGATTTGCTAGTGTATAGGCTTCAATAGCACACAAGCTATAACCTTGTAGAGAGGGCCCTTCTTGGAGAATTTGCTCTATGTCTCCCTCCCATTCGTCTTCTAGCTTGAGTCCTATCTTCTCCCATTTATCCTTCCAGTCACTAGGCTCATCACGGTTGTACTCTTATCTTTCTTCATTAAAAATATTCGAGATGTCACATTGATCGATCCATCCTTCATCTTCTTCATCTCTTTCTTCTTCAAACATATTTTGGATCGATTCCCCACTCATCTCTTGATCAAAAATGTCTTCAACTCTCTTGGCGACGTGTCAGTGTTCCTCCTTCCTTCGGTAGTTGATTATGGGGGCAAAATCAACTTGAATCCAATCGGATTGATTGAACTCCGCCAATGGTCTAGCATTTCCCATACTTCGGCCTACATTCATGTTAGTTTCAACATTTTTATCATGCGAAATGACTTCACTTACCTTAGGAAGTGGTTCTTCAATCTCTTGAATGGTCGGTTCCTCTTCCTTGACCTCCGGTTCATCTTTTTCAGAAATTTCAGCAAGCACCTCGGGCTTGCTTTTGTCATTTTGCTCCTCCCGACAACGTCTTTGCCAATCTCTTTGCGTTCCTTTTCCATTGCTTATCCTTTATAAGATTTGTGCGGCTTCACTAATTGTTTTATCCATTAAATCACCGCCTGCACACATGCTTACAAAACTAGCGGAGTTAGGGGTTAGTGAAAAATAAAAGGTATGCAACATCAAGTCACCGAAAAATCCCAAGTTCGGGCCTTGCTCAAGTAGTTCATTAAAACAGTCCCAAGCTTCATCAATTCCTTCGTCTTCTCCTTGCTTGAAATTGAGCACTTGCCTCCTTAAGTCTTGGACCTTTCTTATGGGAAAGAACTTTGAAAGAAATTTCTTCACGAGCTCATCCCAATTTCCTTTTTGCTTCAACAGACGCAAGTGTGTACCATCTTCACCCTTCATCTTCGAGAGAGAACGGAAAAAGATTCCACTTGAACCAAGCGGCCGGAACTCCATCTTGTTGCACCGTGTTGCATATCATCGTGAATTCCTTAATGTGTCTATATGGGTTGTCATCCTCCAATCCTCTAAATGGGTTTGTCGCCACTAACTTGATGATTCTAGGCTTCACTTCGTAGTGGGCTGTAGCAAGCGTCAAATCTGATTTTTGTACCTCAATGTCCTCCATTGACGGCATTGCTAGCTCCCTTAGCGACATCTTTTCGTCTTCCAATGGTGAGGTGAACAAATCCATCTAGGCACAAGAAAATAGAAAGAAAAACAAAAAAGAATTTTTTCGAGAAAACAAGGGTTAGATGTTAGTAATCAACAAAATTAATACTAGATTAAACATAGCAAACTAGCTTGCTCCCCGGTAACAGTGCCAGAAAAAGGGGCTTGTTGATGGTTGAAACACGTAACAACCTTCGATCCGCAAGCGTACGAACCTACACCTTTTTCACCACGGGGTGACCCCCAAGGTTCTTGTCAATCCGCAGAGCAAGGGGATTGCTAGCGCTTAACCAAGTACTAATCTAGTTGATGGAAAACCTTTGAAAGGGGTATTAATCTAAAGTAAAGACAATCTAACCTATGTTCATCTAAGAAGTCTAAGGTTAAACTAGATGGCAAAGGGTTGATACAAGAGAGAGATTAAGGTAGATAAGCGTTCCCTCCATAGGGTTTAGGATCTCATGAACATACATCTACTACATGAAAAGGGTGTTGCGTACACTAGCTTCATGGCGGTTATGCGGCCGCTAAGCCTTTTCCCTAAATTGTACTGTCACTACGCAAGGTAATCAACCACTTTCACGTATAACCGCATCTATACCTAGGGATCCATAGGGTTAAGCTAATCACCACGATTACCACAAACCCTACTAAGACCACATGTTGTACACACATATGTAAATAAAGCATCCGCAAAGACATAGACCATTAAGCATCGAAAGGCGTAGGGTTCATGTAGCGATCACATAACATGTATCCATCTAACCCTAGGGATGAACGGAGATATTACCCCATCATCTTACAAGGATTGAAGCATATAGGGGTGATGGAGACTCCGGAGAACGTCGTCGATGAAGATGGCGGTGATGAAGCTTGGGAACACCCCTAAGCCAGTGGCTTGGAGTCCTCCTCTTGCTTCCTTCCTTCCACCGGCGTTGATCCTTGCGACGAGCTCATCTAACTCTCTCCCTCATCTTGCGGTGGCGGCTTTCTGGTGAATGGCGTCGGTAGAATGATTGGATCTGAATGGTAAGCCCCCTTGGGCGCCTAAGGGTTGTATTTATGCCATTGTGGAGTCTTGGGGCGTGCTCCAACTTGCCTTGCACGAGATCTTCCTTGGGAGAGAAGCCAACTTGGTTTCCATAAACTAAGCCTCGTCCAGATTTTCCTGATTCTCAGCCATTCCTTGCCGGCACCATATCTCCCACGTTCGGAGTCCAAATAACACAAATTCGGTGTCCAGGTTGTGTCCCACGAAATTATCTCCAACTTTGGTATTCATTGCTTTCCTTGGAAACGAAGATAAGATCCCCAAAACAGCATCGGAAGATAATCTGTCTGATTTCAGACTTGTCTGCGCAGCTGGCATTTCGGGTGCCATATCTCCTAGCTCCTTGACCCGAATTGGGCCTTCCACATGTCCAACACGAAGGTATCGTCCAGGCCCACAACTTTGGTAGTCAAACATTCGCCATTAGAGGCCATTTAAGTCTCCAAATTTGCACCGAAATATCATGCTGTTCTGGGCTGCGAGAATATCTCTCGGGCTGAGTTGATCTCGTTGGTAAACCTCTTAGTCCCCGGAGTTTTACGTGTTGATGCTTCGGTCCTTGGCTCATTTGGAGTCGTGTTCACTTCATGTCTTGACTTGTGACGGGCTTCATGATCTTCTCATAAAGTGTTTGATGAACTTATCCCGAAAGTCTCCTCTTTAACGTTGATTTCCTGCGTAAATAATAAACTCTAAAAACCACATGCAAGTGTGAACTTGTTACATCATTAGTATGCCTAGTGGCGGGTTAGTCATAATTGAAAGCTCAAACTAAAGTTTAACAAGTGCTCTTGGTTGACGGAAATCGACCGTCAACACTCCGGCCGTTTCGCAATAGGCATCTTTGGGCGACCATGGGCAGGGGCGGTCTAACCGCCTACCCCAGCCGGTTTAACTGCCTCAGCCTTTCAGGCTCAAGTGGTTGCCAACTGACAGGCGCGGACGACCCTTGCTCCCCATGTCCAGAAGCTTTGACGGTGATCTTGAATGTTTCTCTACCATCAGGGATCTTCTCATAAGCAACTTCTCTTGTTAGCTCTTTTCCTCTCAAATCGGGCTTTGCTTCCCCGACCACCACATTCTTGCCCTTGGTTGCTTCAACTTGATGTGGCCGAACCAGAACCTTGGGCTGCTGCAATTCCATGGTGTTGATAGGAAAAGGATGCTTCTCAATATGTTTTTCATGAAGTACCAAACAACCTTCATTTATGGCCGATTGAATCTTGCGACGAAACACATTGCAATCATTAGTAGAATGAGAATAAGAATGATGATATTTACAATATGCACGTCACTATCTCATGAAGTGGAGGCATGGTATGAGATATTTTAATATTTCCAAGTTTAAGCAATTCATCAAAAATGAGATCACACTTAGAAACATCAAAAGTAAATTTTACTTCTTCTTGCCGACCTTTACTAGCCGGCTTAAGTGATGCACAAGAAAAAGATTATATTCAGAAGGCCACACAAATGCAGCACTATAAATTTCAGTTTCATCGTTCAAATTATTAGAAACATAATCAACCACATGAACATTTGACCGATGAGACTCAAGTTTTTCTTTTTCTTTATTCAAGTTCGGTTCTTGTGCCATGCCTCTCACAAGAATAGAATCAAGCGAATAAAAATCCACACCTTCTAATCTTTCTCTAAGAGCGGATTTTAAACCTTTAGCAGCAAGATTAGCTAGGTCAGAATCAGAAAGCGACAAATTGAAACAACGGTTTTTAACCTCTTTAAATCGCTTAAGGTAATTAGAGACCGTCTCGTCTTTACCTTGCTTAACCGATGTCAAATCTGTCAATTTTAATTGATAGTCCCCACTAAAGAAGTGATCATGAAATTTTTGTTCTAATTGATTCCAAGAATCAATAGAGTTGGGGGCTAAAGATGAAAACCAAGCAAAGGCAGTACCTGTTAAAGATAAAGAGAACAAACGTACTTTAAAAGAATCATGGGCACTTGCTTCACCTAGTTGAGAAATGTATTGGCTTATGTGCTCCCAAGTTGTACGATTGTCCTCACCACTAAATTTAATAAATTAAGGTACACGCCAACCAGGGGGATAAGCCATAAGATCAAAATCGGCTTTATAAGGTTTTTGGTATTACCTAGAATTACCCATATCAATGCCGAGTTTATTTTTTACCATGCTAGCTACTTCTTTCTTAAATTTGGAAAAATCACTCGTAGTAGCTAGTTGGGATTGCCTTGTAGCTAATAAATCAACTCTATTCACAAGAGGTGGATTTCCTGGAACACCCATCATCTGGCCAGACGGGGCGGTCAGACCGGCCATGGGGGCGATCTGATCGGGGTCGGCTCCGACAATGACGATTGTCCCGGATAGAAACCAGTCGGCATGCCATACACAGGTGTCTCAATTGATGCTGCCGACAAGCTTGTTTGCAATACCCCTTGTGAATCTAATTGAGGGATAGAATCATTAGGAAAATTTAAACTACTACTTTTACCCTCAACTTTTTCTAAGCGAGCAATCATACTAGCAACCTGACTATGCTGATTACTAAAAGCACGCTCGAATTTATCAGATAATTCAGTAAGCTTTGTAGATAAATCAGTTTCAGGCTTGCTTACAGTGGTGATTATCTCAATCTTGTCATTGTTGACCTTGATCGCCGGCAACTCGAATTCTTGAGCCATCGTCACCTTGCCTGAGCAATCTTTCCTGGCGCTAGAGGGAAACTGCTGCTTGATGTACTCCTGAAGCTCAAAGTACTTCCTCTGGTCCTCTTCGCTGAGTTCTTCGATGTTCACCATGTTTGACAAATCAGTTGTAAAACTAGATGTATCCCCAGCGGAGTCGCCAAACACATGAGTGCGCTAGATCGCGTAGTAGTCGATATCACCTCATCAAGGTTCCCAGCACGGGTCGGTCTGACCACCTAGGGGGGCGTCTAACCGCCTTGGACAGGAACGTCACCGAAAACCTAAGATCGCTGCCCCGGGAGGGACCCGTCAGGGACAACACGCCTAGGGTTGTTCTAAGATCGGCATGCCACTTAGAACGCCCTAAATCGCCGTAGAGACTAAGAAGGAAGCAAAGGGGGTTGGAAAAGTAGGGTTTAGAGATAAAAAGGTAAAATTGATATGTTCGATTCGGTGATAGCTCCTCGATCGGCCACGGCCCTTTATATTTATAGGGCGGGGAGGTCTTGCCCCTGCTGGATTCGAAAACCTAACAAATCTCGTGCTAAAATACAACTCCGACTCGGTTTACAATGCCCAAACCCGGTTAAACCGCCTTGTCCACGCGGCCTAACCGCCCGTGTGACGTGCAGATCTTCCAGAAGCCATATCTCCCTCATCCGGACTCCAAATTGGACGTTCTATATGTGGATCTCGATCTACTCGATAAGAACTATCCAATGGAGAAGTCCAAATTACCTTTTGAGGACTTTGGCTAGGGTGGTCTAACCGGGTTGGTAGGTCGGTCTAACCGGGTGACGAGGGCCTGGATTAGGGCCCCTTAAGCGGCAAGATAATCACTCTTGAGGTGGAGTCATCTGGCACCATTGATAGCGTTAAGGCTAAGATCAAGACAGGGAAGGCTATAGATCCTCGTCAAGACCATCACTGGCAAGGCACCTCACCTCTGACTAGTAGGAGGCTTCCCCGACAAGTCTCCGCCTCGCACGACCAGTCTCCGCCTCGCACGACAAGTTTCCGTCCGCACGAGGAGTCTCCGCCTCCCACGAGGAGTCTCCGCTTCGCTCGAGGAGTTTCCGTCACGCCTCTGACAACTTGCTCGCATGAGGAGTCTCCACCTCCGACTACTCGTTCGCACGAGTAGTTTCTGTCTCCGACTAAGGCAGGGCCCACACGCGGAGGTCGGAGCACGGGATCTGGGGCCCCACACGAACGTTGTGCTGCCCCGACGCTCGAACTCCCCCGCAACGACATGCAAGGCTCCAGTTCTCCACGCCATGCAAGCACCCCAGCTGGCGACATGCGCGGGCGGTCGACTCTGACAGGAGCCGTAATGCTGCACTGTTCGCCCGCGCAGCCCCCAACGCGCCGTCCCGTCCAACCTCTGCAGCACGCCAACCCCGTCAGAACCACTTAATTAGCCTACTACGGGCGGCACCTATCTACATTTAAGCCATAACGTGGCGGGCCTAATACACACTCAAGAGGGTTAAGTCATCCACAAAAGAGCTCGGCGGAGACGCTAGGTACTCGGAATGCATAATGCCAGCTGGACACGCGGCGACCGCAAGCTCCACCACAGCTTAGCCTCCTTCAATGCCACCTTATGGACATCGACACGGGATAAGACCTTCCGACTCCATAGTACTGTAGCACATATTTGTATTCCCCTTTTGCCCCTCACCCTTGCGACTATAAAAGGGAGAGGAGGGCAACCGTCATAGGGGCTGACGAACCGATCATCCAACACCCCACAGGGACTTGGGCTGGACACCCTCTCCCGACTAGTTTGTAACCCTAATACAAACACTCCTAACATAAGAACACAGCAGCTCGACACTGGACGTAGGGTATTACTCCTCAGAGGCCCGAACCAGTACAAACCCCCTGTGTCTCCTGTGCTAACCATCTGGGTCGGACACACGATTCGATACAAATTTACTACCAGCAGTAGAGAACACCGATAGTTGGCACTCCAGGTAGGGGCACATCGTGTGTCTCGCCGAACTTCACCAGCGATCCGGATGGAGGGCCACGGGGTTTCGCTAACTCCCAGGGCCACTATGCTTTTCGGCTCCCTCGGCTTCGTCTACACCGGGCCGGTGGAGTCCGTCGTCGGGTGCACCTTCGCCCGACCTGCTCACCCCCACCGCCTTGACGGCGGTAGCGGGGCACGCAGCATTTGTTCGAGGCTTCTCGAGCGAGACGATCATGGCCATGTTTGGGCCAAACCCAATACAATAGCGTTTTAGGCTAGCCGCCTACTACCTCACCGACTTCGCCTTCCAGGCCAGCGGGTCCGAGCTGCTGACCTGGGGCGAATTCATGGAGCGGTACACCGCCATGTACCCCCACGGACAGCAAGGCCTCCCGGACGACCCGGTGACGGCCTACGTGGACGCGCTGCGAGCGTCCTACACCACCCCGGGCTCCACGGCAGCCCGACGGGTACCACCGGCACCCGCACCGGACTTCACGCGTGAGTGCTTCGTCTGCGAGGTGGGGAGCGCAAGCAGCTCCACGGATGCGGAACCGGCACCACGCCACCGCGCCACAGACGCCCAGTGCCGGGCGCGCCTCGACGAACTCGCCGAGGCCAGGTGCCAGCTCGACGAGGAGGTGGCGAACCTCCACCGAACACTCGGGGAGGAACAGGGGCCGCGTGACCCCAACGCGCCCCGCGGCGCGAGGAGGAGAGACAACGCGACCCGCAACAAGCCCCGCAGCAGGTCTTGATACGTGAACAGCGCCGCGAGGGAGACGGCGAGCATCGGGAGCACCGCCAGGACCCCGCATGGTCCAGAGCTGGCGCCCCCGACACTGCCAGCTTGCGCCCGTGCACGTGACGTCAACCGGCGCATCAACAAAGATGCCGACGTTGGTGGCGGCGAGCCGCCGCTCTTCAAGCGCGCATCACAGAACTTGGCGGCCGCAGCCATGCTTCTGCGCTGCTACCCCGAGGCGGCCACCCCCGAGGAGTGGAGGGTGCGGCAGCAACTTAAAACCCTCCTCGAGATGGCAGCGGCACAATAGGTAGAAAGTTCCGCATCGCGCCAGCGGTCGGCGCGTGACACGAGAGCGGCATTGTCCGTGCACCGCCAGAACCCATCCCCCTCGCGGCATCGGAGCCGCGGTGAGGAGGCTGGCGGCTATGCGGTCAAGCAACGTCTCAGGCATAACTGCGACGCCCGCGACACCATCGAGGCTCGCCGCCGAGCTGCCGGTGACGATGGCTACGACTACAGCTACGGCGACGACCGTGACCACCGCGACAAGCGCTGCCCGCGCCAACGGGACGACCGAAGGCGCGGCGGGCGCTACGATAGCGATGACGACCGGGCCCGCAGCTGGTCACCGGACCAGAGGGGGCCACGTGCCTTCGGTCAGAAGGTGCACAACACGCAGTTTCCACCACGGTTCCGAGCTCCCACAAACATCCCCAGGTACGACGGGGAGACCAACCCTAGCGTGTGGTTGGAAGATTACAGGCTCGCGTGCCACGTGGGAGGAGCGACGAACGACCTTTTCATCATCAGGAACTTGCCGCTCTACCTCGCTGACTCTGCGCGAACTTGGCTCGAGCATCTGCTCCGCAGCAGGATCAACGACTGGACGGAGCTACGTAGAACCTTCGTCGGCAACTTCCAGGGCACGTACGCCCGCCCCGGCAAGCAGTGGGAGTTGTGAAACTGCAAGCTGAAGCAGGGAGAAAGCTTGCGCGACTACATCCGGCGCTTCTCCAAGCGCTGCACCGAGCTCCCCGGTGCGACGGACAACGACGCCATCTCAGCGTTTCAAAATAGCACCACCTGCACCACCCTCATCCACTATCTAGGGCGCAGGACTCCTCGAACTACTCGGGAGCTCCTTGACATCGCGACCAACCACGCAGACGGTGACGAAGCTGTCGCGGCGACTCTCAACACACCTCAGGGTAAGGGGAAGCAGGTCATGGACAACGGCGAGGGGCCCTCCTCGCGCTTCAAGAAGAAGAAGAAGAACGACAAGTGTCATCGTGACGACAACCTCATCGCAGTCGTCGAGCACAAGGCCACGCGTCCCAAGAACAATCCACCCAAGGCCGGTCCCCCGAAGGACCACTTCGAGAAGGTCTTGGAGGCGCCATGCACCCACCACGAGGTGCCCGTCAAGCATGCGCTCAAGGACTGCCGCTTGATGAAGAACTACGTCAACGGCACGCTCAAGCCCAAGGCGGCAGACCCACCGAAGAAGGTCGCGCCTCTCCCCGACAACGACGACGACGACATGGGGCTGGGTACCCCGATGTAGACAGGGCGGTCCACATGATCTTTGGCGGGTCCCCGGCACGACCCTCGAGGCGCCAAGAGAAGCTGATCCGGTGCGGGGTCTACAACACCGAGTCCGCGACGCCATCGTACCTCAAGTGGTCTGAGGTCCCGATCACCTTCGACCACACAGACCACCCCGACCGCGTGCCGCAGCCAGGATGCTACCCTCTCGTGGTGGCTCCCCTGTTCAAGACCAAGTGGATCCACAAGGTCTTGATGGACGGGGGAAGCGGCATCAACGTCCTTTACGCGTCGACGCTCGACGACATGGGCATTTCATGGTCCCAGCTGCGCCCATCGCCTACACCGTTCCTGTGACAACCCGCCCAGGAAAATACCGTACTATCGCCTAAACCATTCCACTTTGGTCATTAAGCGATAATAAAGTATCATCCTGTCGTTAGTTGCCGGGTTACCGCCTAGTGAAATCACTTACATAGCAACAAAGGATCGACAAATATGCATTAAAACTCACGCGAAGGCGAGTCCAGAGTACAAACACGAATTAATTTCAAATCTGCCCTGAAGGGTCTCATTATTACAAACCATTGTTCATGACATGATAAGTAAGGTTCAGAGTTCGAAAACAGCGGAATAATTAAACTAGCGAAATGATAAACATCACAGGAGGCCGTCCGTGATGCCATCACTCGTCGTCATCCACCCATTCCAGCTCCCAGCCGGGTGGAATCTCTCCAGGCCAAACAACACCTGCAACCACATTTTTAAAGCAAGGCTGAGTATACTAATACTCAGCAAGACTTAACCGTCAGGTGATAATTACATCACCAAACTCTAGACATGAGAGGCTTCTTGGCCGGTGGAGTTCTTTTGCTGAAAAGCAACAAAGAGTATGTCCTTACTTTCAATATTTTAGCTCAAATTCTAGTTGATTACCATTTCTAAGTGTGCCAACTAATTAAATCAAGAATGGTACAATACAATTAATTCAAGCAGTAATATTCACAAAGTTCCATCAATAAGGGATATCATGGCCAGTTGATTAAGCAGTCTCGGATAATGGTGAGAGGCCGACAATCGATTGATTTATAACCTTGCAAGGTAAACCTAAACACACGGAAGAATGCATACCCCAAGAACCCCAACAAAAACAAAACGGGGTATACACCGACCAGACGGTTCCCATCTTTCTCCGGGTCAGGATCAGACCTACAGTCCTCGGTACAAGGCTTACTGGAACGTCACGCCGGACCGCCCAGACTCGCACAGGTACCCCACTGTTGCAGGCAGGGGGACACACCAGGTGTCCTAGGGGTAGTAGGGAAAAGTTCCCTTGCAGTGTCCATCAGGTACTAGGTTTACCGGTCCCATTCCCGGCATGTGCTTAGTACGTTCGAAAGCTTAGCCTACGAAAGCCACTGGACCGGAGCCCAAATCCCATGCTCTTACCACATGAGCAATCCATTTATAAAGATCTTATGATTCCAACATAAGAGCCTATTCTCGCGAGTGACGAACATCACTCGACTTCTACCGGGTCCTATAGCATGGCAGCTATCGACCTAGCATACTAGTAACAGAGCATAGGTACCTAGGGATCATGCATCTAGGGTTTCATTCAACTCCTGAAACGTAAATGCACAATCATAGCAAAGATAATTGCAAAATTGTAAAGAAAGGGTTAATGATCTGGGGCTTGCCTTCGATGGCAAGGTTGGCCTTGGGCCCTCCTGGACTTTGGTCCAAGTCTTGCTCTACAGCGACGTAGTGCACGTCTCCGTCAGCTCCTCCGTCTCCTCCTTCCGGCACAGGAGTACGGCTGCCGTCGAGAAGATATACACGAGGATGCAAATGCAAGATTTAATTGGCGGTTTTCATTTAATTAATTACCAAACAACATATGACAACCATGAAGAGTGTGGTTGGCCATATTCACCTTGACAAACACCCATTTGGTATAATCTTTCTATTAAAGTAATTCCCTGTGGTGCTTTATTATTTATTCTTTTTGATAGTGACTGTGTACATATTTATGCAAATTAATTAGTTTAGATTCACAAAACAGCAAGGGGTGGTGACATTTAGTCTTTAACATGATTTACCACACAAACATGAGGTCATTAGGTGAGTGTTGGTGATTTTCCCAATTTAAGTTAATATTAAGCTTTAAATGACTTCCATAGCTTTTATTCAAAAATAAATTCATAAAATTCAGTGGGAGTGTTCTTGAAGCACTAAAGTCCTAGGTAAAGCCATTGAACAAGATTTCACATTTAAAAGAGCTATAAATTAATTATATCACAAAAGACAAAATCTAGCTACCAAAACAAGATAAATGCATACAAAAATAAATAAACATCAAATGGATCCCAACTTTCTCACACATGGCCTCTTGTCCAAAATTAAGCTAGGCATGCAACCTATACACCTAGGGCTCCTATAGATCTTGAGTTATGCAATTACATTTAAAACTAAGAATAAAACAAGATTAAATACTTATGACAGATATAAAATTATGATTAATTCACCAGAGGTGCATTTGGGTATAAAACGATCACATGCAGAAGTTGAGCACAAAACTCTATTTATTTTTAGCTACAAAAATAATTTGGACAGATTCAGCATAAATACAAAATAATTCATAGTAAAAGATCTACAGCATAACTTTGTGCAAGTTTTGGTACAGAAGCTAGTCATGATATAACACACAACATATCCAAAATTCAGCTACAGAGCACTTGTAGATTTTGAACTACAACAGATCTAGGTTTAACAGTTTTGTATTTTTCATGCAAAAAATATCAGGAAATGGTATTGTCATGCTTTACAAAAGTTGTAGGGTTTTTCTCAAGGAATCCAAAAAAATTGAGTATGCATTTTTCTGATTTTTCAACAATTTTCTACGGATTTTACAAGATTCAGCAAATGACCAAACACTATTGAAGAAACTGCTTTGCAAACAGGCCCCTGGAAGCTTTGATTTCCTTACAGATAAGTCCTTTCTTTGCACAGAAGCCCCTGGGAAGAAAACCGACCCTGCAATTGGGTCCTTGGGGTGGCCGGCGGCGGTCCGGCCTCAATTCCGGCGAGGGCTCGCCGGAGTTCGGCCGGGGAAGAGCAGGGGAAGGGTCTAGGGGTGACCACACTCGGTTTGCGGCCGAATTTGGGGGTCGGGGGTGCACCGGCGAGCTAGCACGGCGGTGGCCGGCGGTTGCGGCCGCTGGAGGGCAAATTCCGGCGAGGTGTCGAGCAAGGGAAAGCAATGCGCGGCGGCTTGAGCTTCTATGGGGTCCAGGGAAGGCTCTAGGGTGGTTGAGCGGCACTGGGCGCGCGCGGAGGGAAAGCTCGGCGGTGGCGCTCCAATGGCGGGGTGGCGGCGAGCTCAGGGAGGCGGCGAGGGGCGTACACGCACGGGGGAGCGGCCTGGGGTTTTTATAGGGAGTTTCTCCCTTCGCTTCAAAGCCCGAGGGAGGGCGAGGAGGACCCGGCCGGCGCGTCAGGGCGCGAGCGGCCTGGCGGGCGGGCGGCGCGGCAAGGGCCCGACGCGGGTGCGCGGGAGCGCACCACGGGCGAGCACGCGAGTCCCCAGGCTCGCTCGGGGTGCGGGCGGCATCGGGAGGCGTGGCCTTGGGAGCGCGGGCCGAGTGGGGGCCTGGACGCCGAGGGTAGTGGACGCCACGTGGCGTCGCGGCGCGGCGCTCTGGAGGCTGGAGCGCGGCGTGGGCGCGACGTCGGCGTTTCGATTCCTTTTACTCCTCTTTGACCGGCCATAACTCGAAAATTTCATACAAAACTTTCAAAACTTTGAATACCAAAGTTGTAGAGCAAACGTAGGTGAACATTTTTCGCAAAGGCCGACCTAGGTTTTGATCAACAGATTGAGCACAAAAAGCTGGCAAAGTTCATGTCTTTCATGGCACCGATGAATAGTAAAAGCTGCAGTTGACCAAGTTTTTCACCCTTTTCCACTCAAAATTTTAAATGCCACCCAAAAACAAAGTTGTGTCCCTCAAAAAACTAGACAACTTTTATATTGGGAGATTTTGAAGTGTTTAGGTGAAATTTGGAGAACGCGGCAAAAGTTCTAAAGGGGGTTCAAAGACATTAGGGTTTAAATAGGGTTTGACTGGATCTTTGACCAAGCTTTGACCAAGGGTGTGTGTTGACTTGATTAAGAGGGTCATTAGTGATTGTTAACTAGGTTTTCGAGGTGATGACCCAGGTTGACCAAGGTTTGACCAATGTCAATAGTGTTTGACTCGGTTGATTCGGTCATTAGCACTAACGATGCTAATTAAAAACCTGGGGCGTCACAGTTCCATGGGGTCGTCCCTGGAATGGAGGCACTCCCAATCGGGCAGATCGATTTGCCCATCACGTTTGGGGCTTTGTGGAACTTCCGCACGGAAACCCTCACCTTCGAAGTGGTGGGGTTCTCGGGGACATACAACGCCATCCTCGGGAGGCCGGCCTATGCGAAGTTTTTGGCCGTGCCCAACTACACGTATCTCAAGCTGAAGATCCCCGGTCCGAAGGGGATCATCACAGTGGGGATTACGTTTCAGCACGCATTCAAATGCGATGTGGAGTGCTTCCAGTTCGCTGAAGCGCTTATGCGGTCCAAGAGGCTCCACGCCGAGCCTCCCTCCGAGGACCAAGACATCCCCGAGTCGTCTAAGCAAGCGGCCTGCTCTTTTGAGCCCGCCAAGGACGTCAAGGATGTAGCCGTCTCTGATGATGGCCGCACGCTCCGTATCGGGACGGCGCTCGATCCTAAATAGGAAAGCACGCTCGTCGACTTCCTCAAAGCGAACCTCGACGTTTTCGCATGGAAACCCTCCGACATGAAGGGGATCCCGAGAGAGGTTGCCGAGCACAAGTTGAACATCAAGCCGAGATCGAAATCGGTGAAGCAACACCTCTGTTGTTTCAACGACGACAAGTGCAAGGCGATCGGCGAGGAGATCAAGAAGCTCCTTAGTTCAGGGTTCATCCGAGAAGTATTCCACCCCGAGTGGCTTGCTAACCCTGTACTTGTAAAGAAGAAGAATAAGAAATGGAGGATGTGTGTTGACTGTACGGGCCTTAACAAGGCATGTCCCAAGGACCCATTCCCTTTGCCTCACTTAGATCAGGTAGTCGATTCAACGGTAGGGTGTGAAACCCTCTGTTTTCTCGATGCGTACTCCGGGTACCACCAGATTGCGATGTGCATAGCAGATCAACTCGCGACCTCATTCATCACTCCGTTTGGCGCCTACTGTTACAAGACAATGCCTTTCGGGCTCAAAAATGCGGGTGCCACGTTCCAGAGATGCATGCGACGCGTCTTTAGAGATCTTATAGGGCGAATTATTGAGGTGTACGTCGATGACATCGAGGTCAAGTCGAAAAAGATAGGCGATCTGGTCCCGGACATTACAGAGGTGTTCTCGAAACTAAGAGAGCATGGGGTGAAGCTTAACCCCGAGAAGTGCGGTTTCGGGGTTCCGAGGGGCACTGTTGATGGTGAATTTCCATCAACCTAGCCATGAGTTTACCTTCGGTGTTGGCATGAATTTTATATCTTATCCATTGGTACTAACCCCCTTGGTATAACAAGTTCGTTCGTGCATGTCGGTTTTGGAGTTTGATGTTTATGCAGGAATTTAGTGTTGAAAGCAAGACTTCCAGGTAAAGTTCATCAAGCACCTCGTGACAAGACCTTGAAGCCCGGCACAAGTCAAGCAATGAAGTGAACATGACTCCAAGAAGCCCAAGGACCAACACATGAAGACAGAAAACTCCGAGGACCTGAACAGAAAATGCTGAATCTTGCGGGAAAAGGAGCTTCGTCTAAACCGCGGAGAAACTAACGTCAAGGGCCCACATGCAGAAGGGAGAAACTTCTAGAAGACACAGGAAGCATCACCGAGGAAGGCAGCCACAAAATAGGCCAGAATGGGCCCAGGCCGGCCGGCCCAGCCCATTTTTGGGTCCATTCATTGCCCCCTTTGACCTAGCCGCCTCTCGGACTATTTATAGCCCCCTGGCCAAGAGCCACGCATCAACTCATTCGTCATTCGTCGCCGAGGAGCAGAGAAGAGAGGGACACTATTCCGGAGAGAAGAGGGTCGAGCTAGTTGGCTAGGGTTTCCCTAGCTGACGTGGGAACCTTGCAAGGAAGACCACGTCGGAGTTCCAGGAGCTAGGAGCAAGATCAAGGTAGGATCCCGGTGGTGATCTTGTCCATGTAACATTTACTATGTTGAATTATCAAGTTGCAATCTGATTTCTAGCGATCAAGTGCTTCTTCTACAACTTCAATTTTGATTGTCTTTTCTTACTTTATGATCTATTCTAGAGATAGATCATAGAGGGTGTTCTTGTAGCCGTGGTGGCTAAAGGTGCATGCCTGACCTTCCAAGAGATTTCGACTTGTCCATTGGACTCGCCCTAGGCTAACCCGCATGAATAGGAGTGCGTTGTGACAGAACGGTGGCTCCAAAAGGTGGGTGTCTTCGGAGTTGGACGGGAAGCCGTGATTTAAAGAGGCTTTTTATGAGATTCGACTTGGCTATTTCTTCTTTGCTTGGAACTTCAACAACAGCTTGATCCAATCTCTCTAGATTGGTTTTACCTATCCCTCTCTATCTCTTGCTACCTCTGGTTTTCATTAGATTAGATTCGTTTCTTTTGATGTTCTCTAGATTAGATGCTAAAGCAACAACCTTTCGAAGATTAAAGTGTTTGTGGCTTTATTAGATTGATTCTCGCATCGCACATTTGTTCCACGGATTCGATACCTTGGGTTCACACTTGAGGGAAGAAGGGTCCCTTGGCTACGATGGAGGACTTGTCCGCTTGCAAGTCCAAACGAAATTGGATACGAATATACACCGTCAACAAGCCCCTTTTACGGGCGCCGTTGCCGGGGAACAAGTTATCAAGATTCGATCTTTTATTACTTTTTGTGAATATTTTCAGTTTTCTTTTGGTTTTTCTTTTTGCATCTACTAACTTTTGATCATCCTCAAAAATCAATCTAATCTAGTTTGACTAACCCTAGTTTTCTTAGATTTGTTTTTCATTTTTGTTTTTGTATATATTTTGTTTATAGCTAACCCTAACAGGAGATGGACGGCTACCTCTCCAACAAACCTGAAAATTTTGTGGATGATCCAGAAAAACTTTACAGGCTAAGGAGACGTGAAGCACAAGCTAAAAAGCTGGAATTTGCAGATCCAAAAGTGGAGGCCGAAGGATCGTCGGAGTCTCCAAAGGAATCACCACCTCCAAGCCCTAGGGAGAATCAACTTCCACCGCTACCGATGGGATTAAAGTGTTTGTGGCTTTATTAGATTGATTCTTGCATTGCACATTTGTTCCACGGATTCGATACCTTGGGTTCACACTTGAGGGAAGAAGGGTCCCTTGGCTACGACGGAGGACTTGTCCGCTTGCAAGTCCAAACGAAATTGGATACGCATATACACCATCAACAGGCATGCTCCTCGGCTTTGTCGTGTCGGAACGCGGCATTGAAGCTAATCCTGAGAAGATCTTGGCCATCACTAACATGGGACCGATCCAGAATCTGAAGGGCGTGCAGCACGTCACGGGCTGTCTCGTGGCTCTCAGCTGTTTCATTGCCCGGCTCGGAGAGCGCAGCCTGCCTCTCTATCGCCTGATGAAGAAATCCAACCACTTCGCGTGGACGCCCGAAGCTCAGGAAGTGCTCGAATCGCTCAAGAATCTCCTGAAGAGCCCACCGATACTCACGGCTCTAGCGTCGGAAGAGCCTATGCTTCTGTACATCGTCGTGACAACCCAGGTGGTGAGCGCTGCGTTGGTGGTCGAGCGAGAAGAGCCGGGAAGGTCACTCAAGGTGCAGCGGCCGGTCTATTTCATAAGCGAGGTACTCTCCGACTCGAAAACCCGCTACTCGCAAATGCAAAAATTGGTATATGCTGTCTTGGTCACCAAGCGCAAGCTTCGCCACTACTTCGACGCGCACCCCATCATGGTGGTATCCAAGTACCCGCTCAGAGAAGTGATCCAGAACCCCGGGGCCGAGGGGAGGATAGCCAAGTGGGCCCTCGAGTTGATGGGGCAAAACATAACCTACATGCCGCAAAGTGCCATCAAGTCGCAGGTGTTGGCGTACTTTGTCGCTGAGTGGACAGAAATCCAAACTCTGCCGACGCCCATCGAGCACGAGACATGGATAATGTACTTCGATGGCTCTGTCATGAAGGAAGGAGCGGAAGTAGGCCTTGTCTTCATCTCGCCCCTGGGTGTGCGCATGGAGTACATGGTTCGACTACATTTCCCCGCCTCCAACAATGTCGCCGAGTACGAAGCGCTTGTCAACGGACTTCGAATCGCAATCGAGCTCAGAATCCGCCATCTTGAGATCAGAGGGGACTCAGAGCTTGTCGTGGATCAAGTCATGAAAGAGAAAAATTGTGTTGATCTGAAGATGGCGGCCTACTATCGGGTCGTGCGTGAGTTGGAGGACCAGTTCCATGGGCTCGAGCTTCATCATGTGCTGCGCGACTACAACAGGGCTGCAGACGTCCTCGCCAAAGCAGCATCAAGCCGCAAGCCAGTGCCGCACGGTGTGTTCACAAGCGAACAGCACACGCTGTCCATACGGGTCGAGGAAGAGCAGCCACAAGAGCCCGGGGAACCGGAAGTCATGGAGATCGACCAACAACCCGAGCCGAACCTTGAAGATCCAGACTAGTGCTTCCCCATCCTCGAGTGGCTAGTCGAAGGGAAGCTGCCTTCTGACCAGACGGAGGCACGTCGCATCTCGCGGCGAGCCAAGGCGTTCGTCCTAATCGATGGCGAGCTCTACAAGCGAGGCGCGACGGGCATACTCATGTGCTGTGTCTTGAGGGATCAAGGCAAGGAGCTGCTTCAAGAGATCCACGCCGGAACATGCGGACATCACGCCGGTCCGAGAACTCTTGTCGGGAAAGCCTTCCGGCAAGGGTTTCACTGGCCAACAGCGGTGGCGGACTCCAAGAACATCGTGCGACACTGCGAGGGATGCTAGTTCTACGCATGACAAACCCACCTCCCGGTGCAGGCGCCCTAGACCATACCAATCACGTGGACCTTCGCTGTGTGGGGCCTGGACATGGTGGGGCCGCTCCGACAAGCACTCGAGGGCTTCACGCATCTACTCGTGGCCGTCGACAAATTTTTGAAGTGGATCGAGGCTCGACCAATAGTGAAGGTCTGCTCTGAGGAGGTCCCGGCGTTCTTCACCAACATCATTTACTGCTTTGGCATTCCAAATTCCATCATCACCGACAATGGCACGCAGTTCATGGGAAAGAAGTTTCTCAGATCCTGTGATGACAACAACATCCGTGTGGACTAGGCCGCTGTCGCACACCCAAGGACGAACGGACAAGTCAAGAGGGCCAATGGCATGGTCCTGCAAGGATTGAAGCCCTGAATCTTCAAACAGCTCGAAAAGTTCCGTGCAAGATGGGCTGTTGAGCTGCCATCCGTCCTCTGGAGCCTGCGCACCACGCCCAGTCGAGCCTCCGGCTTCACACCGTTCTTTATGGTGCACAGGTCGGAGGCTGTCCTCCCGACAGACATCGACTACGGCAGCCTGAGAGTCTGGGCATACACCGAGGAGGGGAACCAAGTCGCTCTCGAAGACGCTATCGACCAGCTCAATGAAGCACGCGACGTGGCGCTCCTGCATTCGGCCCGGTACCAGCAGGCCTTGCGGTGCTACCACGAGCACAATGTGCGAAGCCGCGAGTTCTAGGTCAGGGACCTGGTGCTCCGACGAGTCCAAAGCAACAAGGATCGACACAAGCTCGCGCCCCCATGGGAGGGGCCATTCATCATCGATCAAGTGCTCCGACCCGGGACATTCAAGATACGATACGAGGACGGTAGGGTCGTCTCCAACGCATGGAACATAGAACACCTGCGGCCTTTTTACCCTTGAGTAATGTTTCCTATTTTTATCTTATGAATCAATGAATCAATTCCGCATGTTTTTGTTCATACATCCATGAGTTCGTAAGCTTTTACGTTGGCATCTTCTTTACAAGCTACAACGTTTTCCAAAGGCTGAGCGGCAAGCGTCCCTACACCTGCGCAGAAATGCTCACCGCTCAGGGGCTACCCGATGCACGATGCCCTCCTTTCGTTTCCCGTTTTTAAAACAAAATTCATCGACAACCATGTCGTAACCAATCGCACGCGCGAGAGGTCTTTTGGCGGAACACCCGTACTTGCGAAAGCTAAAGATGGTGATCTGCGTGTGGCTTGGCGCTATCGCTCGTTCGAAGCTCCTAGCACCTACGCCTCCGCGGCTACGGTGCGAAGACTTACGAGCGCGGTCCAGGTCCGCAGGTCTCCATCCGGCCTCATTCAAAAGTGCTCGGGTAACCGCTCGGGCTCCGGCCTAAAACGATTTTGACGAAAAAATACGCGAGTTACTTTTCAAATTTCCCCGAGTACTCGGGGGCTGCGAACACGTGGCATCGTTTAGTGGCTTGGTTTGGTCGGGCTTTCCGACTCCTCCGCCCCCGCGGCTCCAGAGTGAAGTTCGATCAGCTTGAGCCTCTAAGTTCTGCTACTTGGTTCCGCAGTCATCCCCTAGTACTCGAGAACGTTTGGGCAGTAACATGTTTTGACAAGTTTTTAATGAAATGAAACTGTTCAAGGCAATGTACACTCGAGCTTGTTCTTAATTGTCTACAATACAACATGATACATCTAATTCGAAGGCCTGGAGTTGACTTCGACTTCTGGTGTGTCTTGTGGAATCAGGTCCAGGTCCTTCATTGCTACGTCGGCCATGGCATGGGCGAAGGCGGCGCAGTCCTCCTCGAGCTTGTCGCAGTGGTCGTTGGAGCAGCCAGGAGCCTAGTCGCCGCTCAGTGCTGTGCGGTCGAGCCCCTGGTAGTGCGAGTCGAACATGGCGAGCACCCGGTGCACCACCTTCCGAGTGATCGACAGCTCTCGCTCTTTGACCACGCCCGGGAGACGCCCGATCTGTTCCACAAGCGCCCCAGGATGGTTTCGGCTGACGGGGACGCCAAGATCCGACAAGCTCCGACCAACAAACCGCCCGAACTTGGCACGATCCAGGACGTCCTTTTGGCGTAACCCCTCTGCCTCGTGCTGAGCCCTCTTGGACTCCTCGAGCTCGGTCTTGATCTCTTGCTGAGCTTTCCGGGACTCTTTGAGCTTGGCCTTGACCTCTGAAGAAGGAGAGGGGGTTGTAAAAGCAGTTGCAGCGCAAGCGAGCAAGAAGAAAAACGAAGATAAGGCCAAGGGATCGTACTCTCAAACTGCTCCGACAACCTCTTGGCCGCCCCATTCATCTCGAGGATCTTAAGCTCGGCGTCGTTCACCTTCTTCGCCTCCTCCGTGAGCCACACGGCCATCGCGGCGTGAGCGACGCGCAGCCCTGCCCCCACGAGAAGACAAGTCAACACCACCAAAAACCAACGAAAGGAAAGAAGTGCTGAGGAAGCTAGAAGCACCCAGTCACTCACCATCGATGTCCTGCTCTAGCGTGGCTTGGAGTTCCGGACCCGAGTTCCCTCGTCGGTGGCGTCCTGGAGCTTGGTGGCTAGAGCGGCCGCCTAATTGTTCGCCGTCTTAAGGTCCACTTCGGCGTGAACCAGGTCCTGCTCCAGCTCAGCCACTCTCGATTCGAGCGCCGTCTTCTCCTGGGCGGCGGTCTGGGCGGTGGCCTCGGCAGCGGCTGCGGCGGTCGTGGCCTTTTCAGCGGCCCCGGTGGCGATTGTCGCGGCAGCCCACAGCTCCGCGGCTGTTGCCTCCGCTTGGGCCAGCCTCGCCTCGAGGGCCTCCTGCTCCGTCGCGGCGGCAGCTACGGCTGACTGTGCAGCTGTGGCGCGGTCCTACGCAGACTTCGCGACGGCCTCAAGCGCGGTCCTCAACGACGCCTTGCTCGCCACCGCCACAGCGGCGGCTAGGCGAGTGACCGCCAGCTACATCTCCAGCTGGAACCGCTCTGCCCGGAGCTCCCCGTTGACGCGCGCCTTCTTGGCGCCACACTCCACGAGCATCCGTTCCGGGTGGGATGTCATCTACAACAATGTTTGCAAGGACGAAGAAAACAAGACCAGAGTTAGACTCGGCAGAACTCACCGTTGTGGCTGGGAGGATGAGCTCGTCAAATGCTCGTTGCACCCACCCAAGGCCTCGCTCGAGGCGGTGGCGGGCCACGGCCTCCTCGTCCTCGTCGGCGTGCGGCTCCGCTTCACGGGTCCCGGTCCACGAGGAGCGCACAAGGTCGAGGATCCGTGCACCCCCCTCCAGAGGCTCCGTCAGCAGCCCCGTGCTCGAGAAGGGACGACCGCCTGAGCTCTCGTCGACCTCTTGGATCTCCGAGGGGGCACTGCCTGCCGCATCCGCGGGAACGACGCATTCCTGCGGGTCTGGGCGGGGCGGGCTTGCGGTGGGCTCTACTCCAACGCCAGGGACAGCAAGCCGGGGTGACGCCTCCACCGGCGTGCTCACGGCGGGCGCCTCCACGATCACTATGGGCATTGGGGACGCAGCGGCGGCTAGCACCGTCTCGGCCGCTCCGGTCACGGGCTCCTCGAGATTGACCCCGACCACTCCGACCGCGGTTGTGGTCTCGAGGGCCCCGGCCGCTCTGACTGAGATTGGCCCCGATAGCTCCGTATCGACCACTCTGATCACGAGCTCCTTGGGATCGGCCCCGACCGGTTCGACCGCGGCTGCGGTCTCGAGGGCGGATGTCCCGGATGCCACGGCCACTGGCTCCACCGGCCCTGCCAGGCACCACTCCAGCTCAGCCTCAAAGGCGGCCCTGTCGCCGCCCAAGAGGTAGGATTCTTCAAGGTCGGCGGCCTCCTGGGCAGACGCCTCGGGAGCCGCCGGCACCTCCATCCCGTCTCCACCCGCCTGCGGCACCGCAGGCATGGTTACCTCAAGTACCGCCGGCGCCTCGATCTCGTTCCCACCAGCCCACGGTGTTGGGGGCACGTTCTCCTAGGAGCGGCCAGCGGGCCGTCGCCGCGTTCGACGGCGGACGCCACTAGGGCTCGATCATCGCCGGGGGCTCGATCACCTCAGGGGCTGCTTGCCCCCTGACCACGCCGCCGACCTCCGACACCGGCGGAGGCGCAGCCGTCCCAACAACCTTGACCACCTCGGTGGTCTCGCTCCCGGCCTGTGCCGCTGACGACACGACGGGAGGAGTTGCCGGGCGGGGCCTGGACTGGGGCTCACGCGCGCCCAGCACCGCGCGTTTCTGCGGTGCGAGGCTGAGCACACCGGTGTCGGCGCGGTTGGAGCGAGAACAGAAGTAAGAAACGAGCGAAGACAAAGATCAACGAAATGACAAGACACAGCGCGTAGATGCTTACATGGAGGATCTGATGCGGACCCGCTTGATGGGCCTATCTGATGCGCCCGAATCGGGGGCTGGCCTCTTGGCCCCCGCCGGCTCAGGGGCTGGCTGTTTGCTCCCCGCCGGCTCGGGGGTAGATTTCTCGCCCCCGATGACTTGGGGGCTGCTCTCTGGCTCCCCGACGACTCGGGGGTTACCTTCTTGCCCTCCACCGCGTCGGAGGATGGCTTCCGAGGACCACCCGAGGTGAGGGGGACCTGCACGGCCGGGCCCCCGCCGCCCCGGATGACCAAAGATTGGAGGCACCGCGGGGGAGTGCTCGTACTCCCCCCCTACGGCACACCTTGCGTAGACGTCGGCGGCGTCGACCTCGCCTTGGGCAGCGACCGCCCCCTCGGGGAATCCGGCTCCCGGCGCGGGGCGTCACTGGAGGAGCGGTGGGAAGAAGAGTCATGGCCCGCCGACCACCTGAGTGGGTCGTCCCGTCGCGGGGGATCCCTCCGCTCCCCAGGAGCTTGATGGCCACCAGAGGCCACCTGGGAGCGGGTCGCTCCCTGATCTCCTCAGGCAGGGCGAGCTTTCGGGTGCCCGCTGGAACTTGCGTCCTTCTCAGAGGTGGCTGACTCCGCTCGCTGCCTCGAGCTGACCTCCGCGGCCTGGCGCGGTGAAGATGTGGGCGACCCGGACAAGGCACTCCAGTCGACGTCCGCGCTTGGGTCATCGCCACTCAACTGCGGTGCCGGCGAAGGATCCTCATCCGAGGAGACGACGGTCTCCTTCATTTTGGGGCGCTTGGCGCGGCGGTCGTTCCGCTCGCGCTTCGCAATTTCCGCCTCCTTGTGCTTGTCCTGGTGCTCGGCCCTACGCCTATCCGCGGCGGCCCTGGCGCGGTTGAGTATCACATCCTGGGGAAGGGGAGGCTTCGCGGGGACGAGGTCAGCGCACTTCAACTGAGGACAACAAAGCAAAGAAAATCATCAATGATCAAAAATCTTTGAGAAGAAGGAAATCAATACAAGACCCCGAGCTAGTTGGAAAACTAGTCGGAAGGGGGAAACACTTACAAGTTTTTTAGTCCCCTCGTTGGGGAGCATGGGCAAGAGCCACGGCGGCGGCCACGCGTACGACGCCTTCCCAATGGCCAGCGCCACGCGACGCTGGATCTCATCCAGCGACGGCGGTTCGGGCGCCATCACGGACCTCACGAAGGGCTCCCTATCGGTCGTCATCTCGCAGAGGCGAAGGGGCCGCCTCCGGAGCGGGACGATTCCCCGTGCGTGGTACTGACCGATGACGACCGCCAAGTCAACCCCGGCACTGCGGAGCTGGATTAGTACTGCCCAGTGTTCCTTGAGCAGCTTCTCCTGCTCCGCCGTCAGAGGACTGGCGCTCCACCTCTTCGGTGCCTCAGCGATAGCGGCGCTGGTGAACTCCGGCAGCGCATGCTCAGGGTCGTTCTTGAGATAGAACCAGCCCTTGTACCAGCCGCTGTTGGAGCTCGTTAGTGAGGAGGGGATATACGCATCCCTCTGCCCTGCTTCATCCTAAGGTTGGCGCACCCGATCGTTGCCAGGAGCTGGCCATCCTTCAGGCGGGCGAACATGAAGAAGTACGGAAGAGATGCCAGTGGGCACCTATTCCAAGGTACCCCTCGCATAATGCCTCGAATGCCGCCATCTGCTGCACGCTGTTTGGGTTGAGGTGCTGAAGCTGCAGCCCGTACTCGAAGAGCACCGAGCAGATGAACTGCCTGGCGGGAACGGTGAAGCCACGCTCATGGAACGCCATGAACGAGACGACGTAGCCCTTCGGCGGGCGCGGCGTGGATTCGTCCTTGGGAACCCTCCACTCCTCAGCATCGGTGTGCGCGGGCAGCTGCCCGCCAGCGACAAGGTGGTGGAGAGTCGAGCGGGACACATTGGAGCGAGACCAGTTTGACATGGCGTCGACGAACCCCCGGACGCGGCGCAGATGGAAGAAGCGGCGGTGCTGTGGGCGTAAAGAACAGAGGGAGCAGGCGGCGCTGGCAATGGAGGAGATTGGGAAGCAAATGATTCGAATCCTAGCTGGCGCACGGATAATAAGGGGAAGGCGTGGACGCCGGCCTTAAATATTGGCCCCACCATGCCGAAAAGCCACCCGCTCAGAGGGCGCGCGCGCGCCCCGGGGCAACTGGCGCCCGTCAGCGTGATGGTTCAACGCCTGGTGGGCCCAAGAATCTGAACCAACTGCACGCCGTCTCTTCAACCTATCATATCAGCCACGCCTGCCACGTTCTCCACAACGGACACATCCCCCGCAACCACCACGATCGCCTCGACCGAAGATTTCGAAGCGGCAACAATACTTTCAAGATTAAAACCCCACAAGCGAGTCTACAACTCACTAGTGGGCTCGGGGGCTACATCCGGCGGATGCGCTCGCGCGCACCCACCGGGAAAATCAAAGGAAAAACCACCACGATGCTTCTCCTCTAAACCTGTGAGCGAGTCCTTGACTCCCACCCCAGGTTCGGGGGCTACTGACGAGGGCTTGGATTAGGGCCCCTTAAGCGGCAATATAATCACTCTTGAGGTGGAGTCATCTGACACCATTGACAGCGTCAAGGCTAAGATCCAAGATAGGGAAGGCTACAGATCCTCGTCAAGACCGTCACTGGCAAGGCACCTCACCTCTAACTAGTAGGAGGCTTCCCCGACAAGTCTACGCCTCGCACGACCAGTCTCCGCCTCGCACGAGGAGTCTCTGCTTCGCTCGAGGAGTTTCCGTCACGCCTCCGCAACTTGCTCGCACGAGGAGTCTCCGCCTCCGACTACTCGTTCGCACGAGTAGTTTCCATCTCTGACTAAGGCGGGACCCACACGTGGAGGTCGGAGCACGGGATCTGGGGCCCCACACGAACGTGGTGCTGCCCCGACGCTCGAACTCCCCCGCAATGACACGCAAGGCTCCAGTTCTCCACGCCATGCAAGCACCCTAGCTGGCGGCACGCGCGGGCGGCCGACTCTGACAGGAGCCGTAATACTGCACTGTTTGCCCGCGCAGCCCCCAACGCGCCATCCCGCCCAACCTCTGCAGCACGCCAACTCCGTCAGAACCACTCAATTACCGTTCTACGGGCGGCGCCTTTCTACATTTAGGCCATAACATGGCGGGCCTAATACACACTCAAGAGGGTTGAGTCATCCACGAAAGAGCTCGGCGGAGACGCCAGGTACTCGGAATGTACAGTGCCACCTGGACACACGGCGACCGCAAGCTCCACCACAGCTCAGCCTCCTTCAATGCCGCCTGATGGACATCGACACGGGAAAAGACCTTCCAATTCCATAGTACTGTAGCACATATTTGTATTCCCCTTTTGCCCCTCACCCTTGCAACTATAAAAGGGAGAGGAGGGCAACCGTCATAGGGGCTGACGAACCGATCATCCAACACCCCACAGGGACTTGGGCTCGACACCCTCTCCCAACCAGTTTGTAACCCCTACTACAAACACTCCTGGCATAAGAACACATCAGCTCGACACTGGACGTAGGGTATTACTCCTCAGAGGCCCGAACCAGTATAAACCCCTGTGTCTCCTATGCTAACCATCCGGGTCGAACACATAATTCGATACAAATTTACTGCCGGTGGTAGAGAACCACGACACCGGGTCTGCCCAAACCTACCAATTTTGGGTGTGTTGACGTTCAAAACACATGTTGCGTTTCGATCCGCAAGCGTACAGATCACGTGTCTCCCTTCTTCACTTGGGATGACCGAAGGTATCAATCCGTGGATCGGAAGCAAACTACGTAGGGTTCTCTAACTAATCTAACCATTCTAACCCACATGAGGATCTAATTGCGTATGAGAGGTAAACCTAATAGATATGAGTGATAGCATATAGGTTGATCACATCCATAAACACAGGCTAGGTAAAGCGCAAACCAAAGGGGTAACTAGGCCAATCACCTTCTAGTTGTAGTTCCAGCTAAAGAGCAATAAATCAAACATCTCATCTAATAGCATCCTTAAATTCCTACCTCCGGCCTTCCTCCTGAAAACATCTGCCTTTCGAAACCTTCATCCTGTCACGACGTGCCCCTATTCATGCGGGGAGTCTAAGGGCACGTCCAAGTGAACGTGTCTACAAACCATGAAGGATCCACATACTAGATCTAATCACCATGATTACATAAAGCATGCTATGTAGTCTAACCTAGCATTAGACTAAGAAACAAACATATTCACGATAGGTAGAAAGCATGAACGGAGACATGGAATCGCTTAAAAGATCGGATGACAAGATTATCATTACTCATATGAAAGTATGCATTACACCATCACCACCGAGATCATACCTAAGATGATGAACGCTAGCTCCGGAACTCCACCATGGCATAACCATGCAAGGAGGCCATGGTGGCTAGGGTAGGCCTAGGCCATCTCCTAGACAACTTCGAGGACTCGCGGCGGCCGTCGTCTCCCTCCGGTGATTGCTTCTAGGTTTCGCTGAGTTGTGATGAATGGATAGATTCCTCCCCCTTCCTTGGGTGCCTAGGGGGTTGTATTTATGCTCTTGAGGAGCCTTGGGGCGTGCTCCACCTTGCCTTGCACGAGATCTTCCTTGGCAGAGAAGCGAACTTAGTTTCCATAAACTCAGCCTCGTCTAGATTTTTCTGATTCACAGCCCTTCCTTGCCGGCGCCATATCTCCCATGTCCGGACTCCAAATAATGCGAATTCGGTGTCCAGATTATGTGCCACGAAATTATCTCCAACTTTGGTATTCATAGCTTTCCTTGGAAGCGAAGATAAGGTCCTCAAAACTGACTCGGGAGATAATCTGTCTGATTTCAGACTTATCTGCGCAGCAGGTATTTCGGGGGTCATATCTCCTAGCTCCTTGACATGACTTGGGCCTTCCATACGTCCAAATCGAAGCTATCGTCAAGGCACACAACTTTGGTAGTCAAACTTTTGCCACTAGAGGCCGTTTTAGTCTTCGAATCTACATTGGAAGATCGTGTTGTTCTGGGCTGTGCGAATATCTCTCGGGCTGAGTTGATCTCGTTGGTAAATCTCCAAGTCCCCGGAGTTTTACGTGTTGATGCTTCAGTCCTTAGGCCATTTGGAGTCATATTCATCATGTGTCTTGACATGTGCCGGGCTTCATGATCTTCTCCTGAAGTGCTTGATGAACTTATCCCAGAAGTCTCCTCTTTAACGTTAATTTCCTACGTAAACAATAAACTCCAAAATCGACATGCAAGAGTGAACTTGATGTCTCTGGGGGGGGTTAGTACCGTTAGTTCGGATATTAAATTAGTGTCAATGTTAACGGTAAACTTATAGCTAGGTGTACCAAATTTGACTGTCAACATACCCCCATGCTTAAACCTTGCTCGTCCTCGAGCAAGTCTAGGAAATTTGCTTGACCAAGAAATAAGTGTTGCCCTTTGATGTAGTCCCTACACTCAATCATACACAGCAAGGCACATTGCTCTCTCAAGAATTTAGTGTTTAGGTTCAAGTTTTAACCGGCTACTTTGTCATTATGGAAGATAGACTAATAATAAAGATCATGCCACAATAAAGTAAATATAATGCTCCTTGAACTTAAGCAAACTTCAAACCTTTACCTTTTTCGATCATGAAGTGTTTTTCAAAAAGTTGCACATCCAACATAAGTGAGGTTCTCTTGCAAAAGCTCACGGAAACACTCATCTCATCAAGTCACTCAAACCTATACTAGATTAGTTTCAACCTATTCTACTCATATATGAGAGTGGAAGGCTTATGTGGAGCTTGGTAGGTAAAAACAATCCTAGCAAAATATTATATTTGAAATATTGTCAAACTAAGAGAGAGATCTATTGGATTTACTGAGACTTCTCAAAAAGGTCATGGTAAATAATGTTGAAGAGGGAGAGAGATGGAACACACGCATTTAGATAAGAGGATATGTGCAAGTGGCAAGTGGATGATCCCAAGGCACAAATGAAGTCCTTGTTATCGGATTGCACATGGTTGGAAACTTTAGTATGGAGCTTGATCTTGAAGCACCTCTGAAAATTCAAATGAAGCTAGAGAACCGGGGAGCTTTATTTTTTATTTTTCATCATTTTTTTCTTCTCTTTTTTCTTTTCCTTTCTCTTTTTTTGTTTTTTTCTTTTTTTTGAATTGCTCCCCTGAACTCTAGACAACATAGTACCTTCTTAGCATCTCCTCCCCCATGCTTGGACACTTGCTTGTCCTCGAGCAAACGGGGGTTATATATTATTTTTCTTGCTAAGATAGGTACAAAAAATCTCATATCTTGTCTGGAAAATACTTGAAATCTTCTGAGACTCCTCCACGTGTAATCTTGAATCTTTCTTGCATCATCTTGGAGGTCTCCAAAAATTACTCCAATCGTAGCGCCTTGACTCCTTCATATTCTTCTCGAAATAATAATCCATACTCAAATATTGGGTTGTGGACATGGAGGGTATCACAAAAAAAAATATTTGGGCTTAAGGGTGGATATCCGGCGAAGCTTGCAAAATTCCCAATGTGGAAACTCATAATGCACGGATAGAAAGGCTATCAAAAAGACGTTACACAAAACGGAATGACCAGCTCCTAAGTTTCATACCATAGAACATCAATCCTAATCCAACTCATCAAAAAATATAAGCTTGCAATCTAAAGATTTCATCATGAAAGATCATAAGTATATAGGCTTTGGTAGGTAGAGTCTTGTAAGAGATTCAAAAATGTAGATAGCATAGGAATTAAGTTTTAAATAAAAAGACAAGTTATCGGATCATCAGTAAACTTAAATCAAAGAGCAACATAAAGTATGTGGGTCCAGAATTTAGTCATTTAACCTCCACAAATTAAAGAGCCGGTATTTAATCAATTTAAGTTTTGAGAGAGAGCAAATAGTCATGTCATATAAAACATTGTGTAGATAAAACAAAGCGGCAACTTTCATCATCTTTCCATAATCAAGATTATGCCAAAATAATATCATCGTGGTGAGCACAAGGTGATGATAATCATTTATTGAAAACAAAAACAAATCTAGGTTGTACTCCTAGTAGACATGTGATTAACAAGAGAGATATACAAAGGTTTCTAACCTAAGGTTGTTGAAGGCATATACATATGTATAGACATTTAGAAAGACACGGACAAAGAGAGGGTTGAGGAATTGTTATCGTCCTTTGATGCTTGTAGTGTAGCGCGACCTCCCCCATACTTAAACATTGTGCATAGCATGGAAGAAGGAGGATCGGCATCTCATGGCAACTGTCATCCTTGTACTCCATGCGGTCTTCTCATGTCCACCAAGTCCTCCCCCATGCTTAGCATGTTGCTAGGCATGGAAGATGATGAACCATCTTGTAATTCTTGAAGTCCTACCACCATGTGAGTCGATCATCATCATGCTCTTCACTTTGCTGCCTTGATTGTCGTTCAATGTCTGCCTTTTGTCACGAGTCTTAGCCCCAATCGTTTCTCAACTCGACTTCACCTCCTTCCAAGTTGTCCTTTATCGCTGCTTCAACTTCCACAAATTTTTCGTCAATTTCCAAAACAGAACATATACTGAAATATTGCTCCATTGTAAAGTTCTCAAAATTATCTTTCCAACGAGTGGTCATTCACCCCAATCGGACTCCGAACAAGAGAGTTACGCCATTTTTACTCCATCAATGCAAAACTGTCCCGAGCTGATTTCAGAACGTGTGACGCCCAAAGATTTGGTTGTATATCCTTGCACGGGTCTTCTAAAATGTTAAATCTCGATGCGTTAGAAAGAAGACTTAGTGGAGCTCTTAAATATCCAAATTTCCTCTTTTGTACATTTCTGAACATGTGCTTAATCTTGACGAAGACAGCGGTGTTTCTTTCGGGATTTTGGGGGGTGTTGACGATATTAATCTCATATTTTATCACAAACTCATGGGAGTGATTCGCCATGTCTGCAAAATAACTCTAAAGCACAAAGTACTCCCGAGGTGACGATCGGGAATACTCACCCTATGCCAACAAACCAAACACATCCCCTAAGATCTTAACTTGTGGCATAATTAATCTAGTGAAAGAAAAATTAAGAACCTAATGGGTGTACGTGTGTGCAAGTGTGCATGCAAATGATGGGATGGTTTAAAAACAATACAATGTTTACATCAAATTCTAAGCTCCATTCTTACAAAGTGGTTTCCAAACTTCTCCTTACTTATAAAGATTTATAAACCAAGGTCAAAACACCATGCTCATCCCTAGATCAATAATTCTTTATAGTGCAAGAGAAGTAGGGCGCATTGCAAAGTTTATAAACCAACAAATGCAATATGATAGCAAGGCCTATAAAACTAAATGATGGTGGTCTCCAATCATGTCTAAACACCATGTTTACACAAGATTGCAAAAAGGAGTAATGCATGTCGACAAGCATTAACATAGGTACGAAAGCATTCATCATAAAGTTTCACAAAAAGTCCCAAGCTAACATAAAGTGAATGATGACAATGAGATGGATGCAACATGCAAAGGGTTAGCAAACGAGTAGTCAGTAAGGTTTGAAAGAGACTTTCGATGTGGTCTACAATAAGCAATGGACAAGCTTAGTTGAATTGCTTCAAAGTAAGCATTATCAACAAGAAAATCACCCATCGAAAAGAATCAATATACCAAACTAACAAGGTTTAAGGATAGGTTAAGGGTACCCTATATTTTTGGCTCAAATAAGAATTTTGAAGAGGGAGGCAAGTTTAGAAATTCTACCTAAGGTGGTGCTAAGAGTCTTCCTATGAAAAATGATCCTATGGTTTTAGGATAGTTAAAGGTGTGAAAGGTTTTCCTAAGGATTTTATAGGGAGGCTAGGTAGGCTTGTCCAACCGGAAAGGTGTGGCAAGACAATCAACACAAGCCGACCCTACCCTTGTTGGCTATGGTTTTTGGTGGGGGCTATGTGAAGGCTTAGGTTGGTTGGCAAAAAGTTAGGTCAACACAAAACACCTAATGCAATATGACATGGATGAACAAAATGACATGATATGGTGGTGGTCTAAAACAAAAGCAAAAGTTAGCCTAAGTTAACTAGCCACAAGTTTAGAGTCAAAGGATTGTGACAAACTTTATATTTCTCTCTAAGAAAACACAAAGAAAAAGACTCTAAACACTAATAGGCACACAAAAAGGAGTCTACAAGTTTTCCAAGATCGAATAATAAAGAGCTCACTCAATAGTAATTAAAACATACAATATGTTGTTGTGGTATTTATTAGAGCAATGGTACAATATTACTTGATGGTTCAGTTTAAGATCTCAATGTAGACAGTCATATTATGTATATATAAAAAACGGGTTGCCTCCCGCAAAGCGTTTCATTTAAAGTCATAGAGCTTGACTTTCTTACGTACCTTCTTGTTGTCGCGAAGCCATGGTCCTTCATGCAAGATTTCAAGGTGTCCATGCAGCTTTGATTCACTCTCCATGCTTGACACGGTCATTCATGCATAATAGAAGACTTGCCCGGTCTTCTCTTGCATCATCACCACCCTCTTCTCCGTCGCACTTCATCGATGTCTCTTCTTTCACGAATTCTCCTATCTGTCCATATCAGACCCTGTAGCAAACAAATTCTTCAATGCATGGAGCATGAAATTGTCTTTCCATCAAGTCTTCATTCACCCCCAACGGACTCTGATCGAGAGAGTTATGCCCGTTTTACTCCAACGCTGCAATCTGTCCAAAGTGATTTCAGACCGCGCAGCGCTCAATGTTTCTGCCATATCTCTTTGTATGAGTCTTCAAATTCGTCAATCTTGGATGTGTTGAATCAGCACTTGATGTAGCTTATAATTTTCAACTTTTTCGTCCTTGTACATGTCTGACCAGGTTCTCAAAATTGATGAGAATAGCGACGTCGGTACTCAAGACTCGGGGAAGGCAATGCTCAAGTTTGCAACTCCTTTAGGGCATAGCTTCTCCCCTTTTCATTCAAGATTCTTGCCCTGCATGGTTAGTGAAACTTGAGTTTTCTCCCGACAATTGCTCTTTTTTAAGGTCACTAGCTTGACCGAGCACAAAGCAAGTCCAAGTTTTGCAAAATATTAGGCAAACAAATGCACCCATAACCACAATTAAATTGGATTAACAAAACAAGTTGTTATTAAATGTAGCATACGCTTATTGCTTAGTTCTAAGCTCTCATTAGGCAAAGGTTCATGGGGCATGTAAATTATCAAAGTATAGGCACAACATAGCCTCTTTATTACTCTCAAGAAATTCTAGCCTATCATGGTCAAAGGTGCAAGGCATAGAATCAAATCATACTATTGGATAAACATGAATATAAAGTTATCATCTCCAAAAGTATCTCGAGAGTTTAATGTGTACCTCAACCTTCGAGCTTTTCATCGTGAGTGGTCCCTTGGAGTTGAACGTCAACAACTTTGATGATCGGAGGTGGCTTGCGTCAACTATTCTCAATTCCTTCCTTCGTGCCACATGTCGTCAAGGTTGCTTTGTGTAGGATCACTCCTCTTCACTTGTTTGTGGGCTTCACACATATCTGAAATGTCTTCATGTAGATCCATGATCCTTCGTGTGAGAGCCCAAAGTATCCGCGCCATTGGATGTTGTCTTATGTGTGTAATCCATTGTGGTTTGATCCAAACATCTCCTTGCGTCGAATGTCGCCAACTTGTGTCTTCATTTGCCAATTCTTTAGGGGTCTTTGTTTTGTTCCAAGTCTCTGAATTTCTTCATGTGTGGTCTAATGGAAGCGTTGCCCAAGCTCCTCTTTGTTGTTGCCGTCGTCATCTCCACTCTCTTGTTCTCATCGTATTGCTGCTGCCTCTTCTTCGTGGATTTTCCCCTGTGTACATAACAGAATATATACCACAATATTGCTCTATTGAAAATTTTATAAAATTACCTTTCCAACGGGTACTTATTCATCTTAATCGGAGTCCATATGAGGGAGTTATGGCTGTTTCACTTCAGCTTTGTTTGCTGTCCAGAAATTTTCAGGACGTGCAACTATCGGTGATTCAACCGTATCTGCTTGTAGGAACCTCCGATTGACTTGATTCTTGACTCGTTGGAAGCGTAACTTCGTGGGGCTTCTAAATATATAAAGATATTATGTTGTTCTTCCCATGAGGCTGTACAAAAATTGATGTGAAAAGAAACTTTGATGATGTTGACGAGCTTGATCTTGTGATCTTAGGGGCAAGCGATTGCTTCCAATACCTATTGCTTGACCAAACAAATCTCCACAAAACATTAGTCTTAAAAATTTAATTGACACATTGACTTACCTTGTTTATCATCACTTTTGTGTAGGGTATGTACTCGATAGCGAATGATGGGCCACTAACAAAAGTTAGCACCTACCAATAAAGAGCGAATCTTCATGTTCATTGGAAGTGAATCTTGTGTTGTTGAAGTGTGGGTGTAGAGAACTCATCGAACATCTTGTGTCTAGATTTTCACCTGCTTTCAAGGACAAAAACAAGAAAACAATCGTATATGCAATAATAAAATAAGGGTTAGTAAAAAAGATAGATGGATCACCCTGGGGTTCGACTTCCAATCCCCGGCAACGGTGTCAGAAAAAGGGGCTTGTTGACGTTCAAAACATGTGTCGCGTTTCGATCCGCAAGCGTACGGATCACATGTCGCCCTTCTTCACCCGGGATGACCCAAGGTATCAATCCGTGGATTGGAAGCAAACTACCTATGATTCTCTAACTAATCTAACCAGTCTAACCCTGCATGAGGATCTAATTGCATATGAGAGGTAAACCTAATAGATATGAGAGATAGCATATAGGTTGATCACATCCATAAACAAAGGCTAGGTAAAGCGCAAACCAAAGGGGTAACTAGGCCTATCACCTTATAGTTGTAGTTCCAGCTAAAGAGCAATAAATCAAGCATCTCATCTAATAGCATCCTTAAATTCCTACCTCCGGCCTTCCTCCCGAAAACATCCACCTTTCGAAACCTTCATCCTGTCACGACGTGCCCCTATTCATGCGGGGAGTCTAGGGGCACGTCCAAGTGAACGTGTCTACAAACCATGAAGGATCCACATACTAGATCTAATCACCATGATTACATAAAGCATGCTATGTAGTCTAACATAGCATTAGACTAAGAAACAAACATATTCATGATAGGTAGAAAGCATGAACGGAGACATGAAATCGCTTAAAAGATCGGATGACAATATTATCATTACTCATATGAAAGTATGCATTACACCATCACCACCGAGATCATACCTAAGATGATGAATGCGTAGCTCCGGAACTCCACCATGGCATAACCATGCAAGGAGGCCATGGTGGCTAGGGTAGGCCTAGGCCATCTCCTAGACAACTTCGAGGACTCACGGCGGCCGTCGTCTCCCTCCGGTGATTGCTTCTAGGTTTCGCCGAGTTGTGATGAATGGATAGATTCGTCCCCCTTCCTTGGGTGCCCAGGGGGTTGTATTTATGCTCTTGACGAGCCTTGGGGCGTGCTCCACCTTGCCTTGCACGAGATCTTCCTTGGCAGAGAAGCGAACTTGGTTTCCATAAACTCAGCCTCGTCCAGATTTTCCTGATTCACAGCCCTTCCTTGCCGGCGCAATATCTCCCACGTCCGGACTCCAAATAATGCGAATTCGGTGTCCAGATTATGTGCCATGAAATTATCTCCAACTTCGGTATTCATTGCTTTCCTTGGAAGCGAAGATAAGATCCTCAAAACAGCCTCGAAAGATAATCTGTCTGATTTCGGACTTATCTGCGCAGCAGGTATTTCGGGGGCCATATCTCCTAGCTCTTTGACCTGAATTGGGCCTTCCATACGTCCAAATCGAAGCTATCGTCGAGGCGCACAACTTTGGTAGTCAAACTTTTGCCATTAGAGGCCGTTTTAGTCTTCGAATCTGCATTGGAAGGTCGTGCTATTTTGGGCTGCGCGAATATCTCTCGGGCTGAGTTGATCTCGTTGGTAAATCTCCAAGTCCCCGGAGTTTTACGTGTTGATGCTTCAGTCCTTAGGCCATTTGGAGTCATATTCATCATGTGTCTTGACTTGTGCCGGGCTTTATGATCTTCTCCTGAAGTGCTTGATGAACTTATCCCGGAAGTCTCCTCTTTAACGTTAATTTCCTGCGTAAACAATAAACTCAAAAATCGACAGGCAAGAGTGAACTTGATATCTCTGGGGGGTTAGTACTGTTAGTTCGGATATTAAATTAGTGCCAATGTTGACGGTAAACTTATAGCTAGGTGTACCAAATTTGACCGTCAACTGGGTGTCAACAGAAAGTGATGATAGAAAGACAATCTGATAGAATGGTGAAGGTGCTTCGTACTGATAATGGTGGAGAATTTTGTTCTGCTGCATTTAATGATTCAGGGAAGAAGGCATTGTCAGGCACCACACCATACCGTATACTCCTCAACAAAACAGTGTGGCTGAGCGCATGAATAGGACCATCATCTCAAAGGCCCGTTGCATGCTGTCCAACGCAAGGATGAACAAGCGTTTCTGGGCTGAAGCTGCTAACACCGCATGTTACTTGATAAACAGGTCGCCTTCTATTCCACTTAATAAGAAAACACCTATTGAGGTATGGTCTGGCACACCCGCTGATCACTCACAGTTGAAAGTTTTTGGTTGCACTGCTTATGCTCATGTTGATAATGGAAAATTAGAGCCTAGAGCTATTAAATGTCTTTTTCTTGGTTATGGTTCGGGAGATAAAGGATATAAGTTGTGCAATCCTGAAACAGGAAGACTTTCATGAGCAGAAGTGTTGTTTTCAATGAATCTGTGATGGTTAATGACAGTTTGACCTCAGATCATGTTCCAGATAATTTTGATAAAGAGCTGCAGCATATCAGCGTGAAGGTGGAGCATGTGAATGATGAGGAAGGAGTGCAGGTGCAGCAACATGTGCATGATGATACAAGCGTGCAGGTGGAGCCACCTGTGGATGATCAGGAAAATGAAGCTGTTGATAATGAGGCTCATGATGATTATGTTCAGCACTTACCCCCTATTTTCCAGCTAGATGAGGATTGCCCATTGCTACTCGCAAGTCAAAGAGGGGCTGTGGACGACCACGTCAGCTTAATGAGGAGTGTAACTTGATTTATTATGCTTTGAGTTGTGCTGAACAGGTTGATAGCAGTTATGAGCCGGCAACATATTCTGAAGCCATTGCTTGCAGTGACCGTGAGAAGTGGATTGCAGCTATGCAGGATGAGATGAAGTCTTTGGAGAAGAACTGCACATGGGATGTTGTTGCTTTGCCTAAGGGTAAGAAGCCTGTTCTCTGCAAGTGGATCTTCAAGAGAAAGGAGGGTTTATCTCCTAGTGAGCCTCCAAAGTATAAGGGAAGGTTAGTTGCAAAAGGCTTCAGTCAAATTCCTGGTGTTGATTATAATGATGTGTTCTCTCCGGTTGTAAAGCACAATTCAATTCGCACTTTCTTTAGTATTGTTGCTGCACATGATCTTGAGCTTGAGCAGTTTGATGTGAAGACCACATTTTACATGGAGAGCTTGAGGAGGAGATTTACATGGACCAGCCTGAGGGGTTCATAGTGCCTGGCAAGGAGAATTATGTCTGCAAGTGGAAGAGATTCTTGTATGGTTTGAAACAGTCTCCCCGTCAGTGGTATAAGAGGTTTGATTCATTTATGTTGTCACATGGCTTTAAGAGATCTAAATATGATAGTTGTGTTTATATCAAGTATGTTAATGGATCACCTATATACTTGTTGTTATATGTTGATGATATGTTGATTGCTGCCAAGAGCAGGAAAGAGATCACTACGTTGATGAAATTGTTGAGTAGTGAGTTCGAGATGAAGGACCTTGGTGCGGCTAACAAAATTCTAGGTGTGGAAATTACTAGAGACAGAAAATCTGGTTTACTGTTTCTTAGTCAGCATGCTTACATTGAGAAGGTCCTTCAGCGTTTCAACATGCATGATGCATAGCCTGTTAGTACTCCTATTGCACCACATTTTAAATTGTCTGTTGAGCAGTGTGCTAGTTCAGATGAGGATATTGAATCCATGTCAAAAGTTCTGTATTGCAGTGTTGTTTCTTAATGTATGCTATGGTTTGCTCTCGTCCGGATTTGTCTTATGCTATGAGTATAGTTGGTAGATACATGTCTAATCCTGGTAAAGAACACTAGAGGGCAGTTCAGTGGATTTTCAGGTTTCTCAGAGAGATGATAGATCATTGTTTGCAGTTTGGCGGGACAGCAAAGGGACTTATTGGATATGTGGATTCAGATTATTCTGGTGATTTGGACAGGCGAAGATCGCTCACAGGTTATGTGTTTACAATTGGCAGTTGTGCTGTGAGATGGAAGGCTGTTTTGCAGCCTGTTGTTGCATTGTCCACTACTGAGCCAGAGTACATGGCTATTGCTGAAGCATGCAAGGAGTTGATTTGGTTAAAAGGATTGTATGTTGAACTTTGTGGAGTTGATTCTTGCATTAACCTGTTTTCTGATAGTCAAAGTGCAATTTATCTTACTAAAGATCAGATGTTCCATGCCAGGACAAAGCACATTGAGATCAAAAACCATTATGTTCAAGATGAGATTGAAAAGGGTAAGCTAATGGTATGCAAGATAAGCACTCATAATAATCCAGCCGATATGTTGATAAAGCCAGTTCCTGTTGCTAAGTTTGAGCTTTGCTCAAGCTTAGTTGGTATAATTAATTAGCCCAAGAGGTTGTTTGGCGCCAGAAGTATTTTTTTTCTTTTGATGTGTTCAGGACGAATGTTCTTTATTGATGCTACAAGAAGGAATTTGTCTCAAGGTGAAGTTTGTTGAATGATAATCAAAATTCATGTGCACAAGATAAAGACCAACTTCTGACGGAGCGTAGCTAGGCCCGCTAGGGCCAGCGCAGACTCTGAAGTTGGCCCGTTGGGCTGTACCCTGTTTTGCCAGGTAGCGACTAGGGGTGTAGGGGGCAACGCCTCCCGCAGTATGGTACAGGTCATATAAACCCGTTAGGGTTTACCATTGGAGATTGATTCATTCTACTTCTTGTAAGCCGCCGCCGTTGGCATTTGTAAACGGACTCCGATCATAGTGAAGTGCTTGCTGGCTGGCGCCCGTGGTTTTCACTCTCGTGTCTCCTTGCGGTTTGATTTCTTTACTTCTCGTCATTTTGCGGCATTGTTTATAACAGTCTCAGGTTTTAGTGCCAATGTTGTGGAAGTCTAAGGAGCATCTAACAATTATGCAATTTAATGGCAATATAAAACTTTATGAAGTTCAGTTATATATTTACCCTCCATCTGTTTATGTAGAATCCCTCAGGAAGCCCACTGAAACCAAGGCTTTCCACGAGAGGAGGCACTCCAAACCTAACAACACCACATACGCAGTCTGGGTGACAGAGAGCAAGATCAAATGTTGGCTTGACACCAAAATCCTTTGCAACAAGGAAGACCTGACTTGTGTTGAAGAGGAAGGAGTCAGGACACAAATTACATAGTATTCAATGATCAACAAGATCAATGCATTAATATGACTATCATCATATCTATCAATTTATCTGGTAGGACTAACGACACACCAAATTATGTTCATATAGCACAGATCTAGTTATTATCTCTAAGAGAAGATGGCGTATCATTTTTGTCAGAACCATCAAGATGTACATGAGACTAAATTTGAAAGTTTAAAGAGAAGACTGCTGATCATCTTTGTCAAAGATATATAAGAACTGAACACTTAATTCGCACAAACTGATATGGTTCTCAATGTAGACATGACAGAAATTAAGTAGTTTAGACTTTAGACACACCTTAGGAATGGCAAGGGAGTCAAGAATGGCCAGGAGAGCTTTCATCAGGCCCTCCCATGATGCTTGTGCTAAGTCAGAAGGTGGCTCAGAGAGGCCATATCCGGGGAGATCAGGAGCAATAGCACGGAGCCCAGCTTCTGCAGCCGCAACCATTTGGTGCCTCCAGGAGTACCATACCTCAGGGAAGCCATGAACAAAGAGCAAGGTCCCGACTTCACCTACAGAAGAACAGAAACATTAAAGAACGACTTGTGTGGATGGGATTAGATGCCTACTGAATTCAGTGAGGTGAAACCTTTTCCAATACGAGTTATATGCAGCTTGAGCCCTCCGATGGGCAAGTAGGAGTGCTCTATCTCCTGATTCATCTTCCTTTACCGAAGTGTCGCCTTGGTTTGTGTAGATTGGGAACTTCTTGATGAGGAAACTATTGAAAGCATCTTGATAAGTAAATGAAAGTCAACTACGGGTACGTGCGTTGGTTGTCTACTCCCTCTGGTTTCGTAAATATGCTTAGGACAGCGGCACGGTCTCCAAAGTACAACTTGAACTTCTTATATTTATAAAAATATTTATTAAAAACTAACATATGTATATTTTTATGAATTATTTTGCAAAAGAAATCTATTCATGTAGTTTCACATTTCCAAACTCAATGATTTAAAAGTTATTCATGATTTATATTCCCAATGTTTCACTTAAATCTTGTCCAAAATGACTTCATTTACCAAACTGGAGAGAGGATATGCCAAAAAAGCTAATCCTGATGTACTTTATCACTTTTTAATATTGTACCAATTTACTTAAATAATTTATGCAGCTCTGGTAGGTGAGCTGTCGATGTCGACGGAATGGCAATCATATTAACTACCTTATGGCTTACGTGTTCATTGTTGAAATATCATTTTGCACACTTTTATATGTTTTAATCAGGTAGCTTCATTTCCAATATTCTCGGAACACTAACGTCACAGTCATTTCAATATCGTATCACTTTTATTTTCTTAAAAATATAAAATATAGTAATTTGGCCTTCTGTCGATCATTTCTACTCTGTTTTCATGGCTAACATTACATAGTACGAGGCCTATTGCACTTGTGCATAGAACAATAAATGATGATTTGTAGAAAATAGGTACATAAGGGAGCATAATTATGATGAGCAAATTTTTGAAACAAAGAAACATTTGTGAGCAAGAGGAAATGAAACCTTCCATAACGACCACAGACGCTCCGCCCAGGGACAGATCTAGGAACAAATTTAGGAGATGTTTTCTCCTCCTTCTTTCTAGCTTCTCCTTCCCTCATTCTTCTTTCTCAAATTTGCAGGGGAGGCTTAGGGGGGTCCATTGGATTTCCAGTGATAGGGGGCTCGAGCCCTGCCCGCCCCACCGCTGGATCCGTCCCTGGCTCCGCCCGCTTCATCCCTCGCGACGATACAAGAGTTCTTTGACATCATAGCATCCACATTCACCTTCATCGTACCTTGAGGGGGCGGGATCCAACGAGGGACGTGAGCTTTCCTTATTCTACTCCCATCCAAGCTTAACTCCCATCCAAGCTCCAAGTAGACTCCAGCTTAACTCCTATCCGAGCTCCAGGAGTAGCAATGGCGTATCAGTTGGAACACGCCCAAATCCCCATCCATGGACTCAATCTTCACATATCTCAAGTAGAAAAAGGTGCAAATCATTCACATAGATACTAGGGTTATTTCGATCCAGACCATTACTAATTTTCAGAGTTAGAGAAATGTCATTACTATTCGTCTTATTGGAAAATTTCCACTGTCATTCGTCAACTCTCACAAGTTTGCCCTTTTCTACATCTGTTGCGGCCTAAGGTCCACTGTCAGGCGCCGTATTTGCGTACACAGACCAAAATACCACTGTGCTCATTCTTCCTCTTCCATCCCTGTCGCGGTTTGATGCCGCTGGCAAGTAAATTTTGGTATGTTCGTGCGTATGATCTGGATGGTTGGGCTTAGAGACACCAGGATTATACTGGTTCAGGCACGGGAGATGCCCTATGTCCAGTTCGGAAGAGTGTTCTATATGCCCATGGGGGCTTGTAGTAGGGGGTACAAGCTTAGGTCGAGAGAGGGAGCGTGTCCCAGGTCTCTGAGTGTGGTGATGAGCTGTGAACGCTCGGTGGAAGTGTAATCGTGTTTGATCTAGGATGCAGTGGTGTGCTTGTGCTGTGTTCTTTTTTTTATCGTCCCCTGTTCATAGTACCAGCCTCCCCTTGTATAGTCCAATGGGGGCTGACATACAAGGGATAAGATGGTAAAACGGCGTCCTGCTATAGTGCTGTAACAGTGCCGGTATAGTGCTGGAACAGTGCCACGTCGTGGGCCTTCGTCTTTGGTTTGCGCCGTACGCTGAGCTAGGCGCGATAGTCCTCATAGGACGGTGTAGCCGGTGGCTCCCGTTCCAAGATAGTTCCTCCCGACTTAGGGCTTCGCAGGTCTGGTAGGTCAAGGCTTCTTGCGCAAGCCCCGACCTTCCCTCTAATAGCCGCTAAGACGGGTCTTGTTGTTCGATGCCTTGTACGCGAAGGATTCGCCTGTCCTTCGCCACTGTTTGATATCCAGGTGATGGGACGCCGGGGCAGTTCGCTTCCCACGCCGAGGAAAATCTCATCATGGCCTGACCACCTGACAGTAAAGATCCGCCCGCCCTGCTGCTCTTGCACATCCGAGGTGGCGCGGGGCCGCTCGTGCCACTTTGCGGCCCTCTCCGGGGGGCCCCCGCTGGTGGGCTGCAATCGAAGGAACCTTAGGTCGTGCGGTACGGAGCCCTCCTCCGAGGTAGCCAAGGCCGGAACGTGCTTTTAGGTCGCACGGGGCGAACACTTACGTTGGAGGCGGCCCCATGGATGATGTCAGGCTGCTGTCCTTGCGAAGAGCTGGGCCTGTCTTGTTGGTCGTCGATGTTGGGCTGCTTCAGATGTGGCCCGTCTTCAGCCTTTATGATTTGGGGATTTAGGAGTTAAGATGATTACCCCTGGTTTATCCCCTCATCAGTAGCCCCCGAGCCTAAGGGGGAAAATGGTGAAGTTCGCCCTTAGGATCAGTGATGTTGGCATTTTTCTTCTGACTTCTATTTCTGTGGGGGCGCGCGAGCGCACCCGCCGGGTGTAGTCCCCGAGCCCGCGGAGGAGCCAAGGGCTCTGCTGCGGGGTGTTTATTTTAACCGTAGCGAGTACCGAATCGCCTTTTGAGGCCAACGTGGCCGGACGGGGGCATTTGACCCGGCGTCACGGGGGACTGTGGCTGGCTTCAGCTGATGTGACGATGGCGGTCAGCGGGTCATTGATTCCCTGCCATGCCGCCTGGTGGGGTGGGTGGCCGTTTAAGCTTGTTTCGTAAGCTAATCCGCGCCAGTCACAGCCCTTCTTGTGTGGTCAGGCTGGTGCTGCCCTACAAAAGGACCTCCACTTCGTCTTGGTGAGACTCCATGGTAGCCATATGGAGAGGGAAAGAAACCTGTTGCTTCTCCCATCGTGGGGGGTTCGTCCCCCCGAGTGTAGTGCCACTCCTTGACTCTTGATGTTGGTGGGAGTTCAGCGAACGGGAAGGCATTCGCGAATCAGGCGTTCTGCTTCCTGGAGCAGTTCAACCTATCATAGGCCGGGCACGTTCCTTTGGGAGAGGAACTTCCTGTGCTTGCGCTCTAGGGACATGAATCCCCCCTAAGTTTCGTCCGGCCACCCGCGTCTCTACTTGAAGTTTTCTTCCTCTGGTTTAAGGAGAATGCTTCATCGTCAAGGTCGTGAGCATGCTGATGACTTCTTGCTCTCGGGAGTCGGCCGACGCTCTGCACCTAGCGGCTGACGACGGGTTTGCGGTGGGCATTGGATCTCCGAGAGTCCTCATCTGCCGCTTCGTGCCCGGTCTACTCTTGGGCGATCGTTCTCCCCATGCCTCCGGTGGTGCTTTGTTCAAGAAATGGGACACTGTTTGTCACGGCGTCCTGCTCATCTTGTTTTTAAATTCTTTGGTCGTTCCGGCTTCTCCGTGTATCTTACGCGGAAATGACCCGCTGTTGGGAGATTTGTGTATGGCAAGCTTTTGTATCTGTTCCTTTGGGCGAGTGTTGTCATGGCCTGCCTTAGCAGGCAACCTACATGGCCGATTGGGGTATTGGCATGTTGACCCGAATTAGACCGGGTTTCGATCATGGGGTGAATTGGAGTAGGGCCTTGTTGGGCCCTTCGAATGGCTCATTTATTCTTGGGGTCGTTTGATTGGCCTCGGCGGCTTGTCGCCTGTTTGGTTCTTTTCCTCATGTGTCCCTCTCGTGAGGGAAGGAGGGGTGAGCAACACCATGGCTTACCTCGGTGGACGAGTCATGGTGCTCGTCGAGCTACTAGCGGGTTGGTTCGAGTAAGACCCGGGTCCCGTTCGTGGGGTCTCGACAGGATCAGCTGGTGATAGATCTTATTAACCCCTCCGAATATCTCATTTTTCTCTGAGGTCGTTCGATTGACCCTGGTGGCTCGTTGCCTCCCCTCCGGTGGGGATTCCGTGAGATTTTTCGTCTGGGACTCGAACACGAGTCGGGATGCCCGTGGTGCTCGTGCGCCCGGGTCTCGACCGCTTGTGGGCCCATCCCTTTTCGTCCCTTGCTCTGGTGACGGTGGCGGCTGTTCGGAACTCTTCGTTGGGCCGGCCTTCGAACCGCACGTCGGTTTTAGATCTACGGGATGTAGTGACGGTTCGTGTCCCGGTAATTATCCTACCCTTGGGAGCATTGGTCAGTTCGGACGGTTGTGCTTCTGGCTGTGGTGGGCCTGTCGATCGTGGCGATCGTGGAGGGAGAGGATCGGTCGTGCTCTCCCAGCCGTCACCATGTCGTCGGAGGTTGGTTCCGTCATTTGAAGGATGGCGGTTGTTCCGCTCCAACCTTTCGCGCTTCTAATTATCTTCGTCATCTTTCCACGCGTGTAGGGTCCATGGTGGTGCGGCTACTCAGGACGCCGGGCCTCCTCTTGGCGACGCGGTTCCTACGCCGACGAATCCCGTGGTCGGGGTGCGTCGGGAGGACATCCTTTTCTTGACGACACAGGTTGCGGAGATGGGGAGCTACCTAAAGGAGGCCATGCGCATTCACCGTCAGCTTGAGGAGGCCTTAGGAGCTGCTCGAGCGGCACTCGAGGCCGCCGAGGTGGAGGTTGAGGCGGTTCGTCTCGCGGCCGACGAAGAGGAGGCTCGCCGTGTTGGTAACTGCCCCGAACGACTCTTGTCCCTCCAATTGCTTTCTCGAGGGGTTCTTCCTCACTCCCTTCATCTTGCAGACACTGAGGATAGGATGCTCGTCCTTCGCTGAGAGATGGGGGATCTTCGGTGCTGGGATTTTGATGCGGAGACACGTCTCGACATCCTCACGACCGCAGCGCAGGCAGCCGTCGGGGTTGTGGTGCCTCCTCTGTCCTTGCTGGTTGACCGTCTCCGGGCGCTACCCGACCGTGTTAGGAGGGCGGTGTGTGCCGGGGTACATCGAGGTGCCTCAGATGCTTTGGCCGCGGCCGACGCTCAGTCGGACGAACCGTGGCTCTCCAGCGTGCCGCCGGGGTGGCCGACAGGCTATGACACGGATTTTAGTTGTCTTCGCTTGCTAGAGTTCGTCTGAGCCACCAATGCCATCGCTGATGGAGTTGATGTCTTCGAGATTCTTCGTGGCGACGATGTTGGGAGACCCGACAGCGTATAGGCGGTGCTGACAGTCGTGGCCGTTGATGTTTGTTTTGGCAATGCCCCCCGGTCGGGGGTTTTGTTTCAAATGAACTTGAATTGTTTGTCATGTTGCTCTTTTCCATCTTCCCTTCTGGGTTGGCTCAGAATCGAGTGTTTCCTCGAATTCTGGAAAAAAAAGACAATGTCGTTCCCTGGGTGGGGCCCCCGAGCTGCGAGGGATTTTTGGGGTGAAAAAATGGCTCGTTGCTAAGAAAGAAGAATTAGGCCATTCTTTTGTGGGGATACGAAAGCTTTTCTCAAGGGTAGAAACGACGTAGCTATTCGATGTTTCATGCGTTGGTGATGGGTCGACCATCTTCGTCCTTGAGCTTGTAAGTGCTAGGGCGTAGGACTTGGTCGATGATGAAGGGCCCATCCCATGGCGGCGACAGCTTGTGGCAGTCCTTGCTGCTCTGGAATCGTTGGAGCACCAGATCCTCGACTTGGAAAGCCCTTTTCCGAACGGTGCGGCTATGGTAGCGTCGCATGGCCTGCTGGTACCGGGCGGAGTGTAGTAGGGCGACGTCCCGTGCCTCGTCGAGTTGGTCGATGGCGTCTTCGAGGGAAACTTGATTCCCCTCGTCGGTGTAGGCCCACACTCTTGGGCTTCCATAGTCGATGTCGGTCCGGAGGACCGCTTCCGACCCATAGACCATGAAGAATGGTGTGTGGCCAGTGCCACGTGTCGGGGTGGTTCGCATGCTCCAAAGCACTGAGGGTAGCTCGAAATTTTCGAGCCTCTTGAACATGTGCAGCTTCAGCCCTTGCAAAACTATCCCATTTGCCCTTTCGACCTGCCCGTTGGTCCTCGGGTGACTGACGGCAGCCCAGTCTATCCGGATGATGTTATCATCGCAGAAGCGGAGGAACTTCTTGCTAGTGAAGTTCGACCCGTTGTCGGTGATGATGGCGTTCGGGATCCCAAAGCGGTAGATCATGTTAGTGAAGAACTCAACGGCTTCCTCTGATCTGACGCTGCAGATGGGTCGCGTTTCGATCCACTTGGAGAACTTTTGACTGCCTCGAGCAAGTGTGTGAAGCCCCCGGGCGCCTTTTTCAGCGGTCCCACCATGTCGAGCCCCCACACATCGAAGGGCCAGGTGAGGGGGATGGTCTGGAGCCTGCGCCGGGAGGTGCATCTACCGTGCGTAGAACTGGCAGCCTTCGTAGTTGTGCATGATGTTCTTGGCGTCCGCGACCGCCGTGGGCCAATAGAAACCTTGCCGGAAGGCGCTGCCGACGATGGCCCTGGGAGCGGCATGATGGCCGCAGGCCCCCGCGTGTCTGTCCCGTAGCAGTTCCCACCCTTGGTCGGCGAGGATGCAGCGCATGAGTATTCCGACCGTGCCTCGTTGGTAGAGGTCTCCGTCCATGAGTCTGAAGGACTTGGCTCGACGTGCGATGCGTCGTGCCTCGGTGTTGTCGGTCGGGAGTTTCCCTTCCACCATCCACTCTAGAAGCGGGATCCTTCAATCGGGGTCTTCGAGATTGGGCTTGGAAGCCTCTCCGAGTGCCATGACCTCCTGGGGGTCCGACTCGGGCGGGTGGTCGTCGTCATCATAGCAGACGTAGGGCTCGTGTAGGTCGCTCGCGAACATGCTGTTGGGAACTTGCATTCAATTTGAGGCTGCCTTGGCGAGAGTGTCGGCCGCCTCATTGTACCTCCGCAGCACATGCTTGAGGTCGAGCCCATGGAACTTGTCCTCTAATTCTCCGACGGCTTTGCAATAAGCCGCCATGTTGGGGTTGACACAGTTTGCTTCTTTCATCACCTGATTGACGACAAGTTCGGAGTCCCCTCGAACTTCGAGGCGTCAAACGCCTATCTCAAGGGCAATCTTGAGTCCGTTGAGGAGGGCCTCGTATTCAGCGACATTGTTGGATACGGGGAAGTGGAGCCGGATCATGTATTCCATGCGCACACCCAGGGGCAAGATGAAAACAAGCTCGGTCACACCTCCCTCTTTCGTGAGGGATCCGTCGATGTACATGGCCTACGTCTCGTGTTCGATCGACACCGCAGGCGTCTAGACCTCCGTCCACTCGGTGACAAAGTCGGCGAGGACCTAGGACTTGATGCCAGTACGAGGGGCGTAGGTGATACTCTGCCCCATCAACTCCAGGGCCCATTTTGCGATCCTCCCTTCCGCCTCCAGGCTCTGGATTACCTCTTTGAGAGGGTATATCAAAATCACCGTTATGGGGTGGGCGTCAAAGTAGTGTCTGAGCTTCCTCTTGAAGATCAGCACGGTGTAGATCAGCTTCTGGATCTGGGGGTAACACGTCTTGGAGTCGGAGAGCACCTCGCTGACGAAGTACATGGGTCGCTGTACCTTCAACACCTTGTCCGGCTCGTCTCGCTCGACCACCAAGGCTGCACTCACGACCTGGGTCGTGGCGGCAACGTATAGCAACATAGGCTCCATGGGCGCTGGCGCCGTGAGGACGGGTGGCTTCTCAAGTGATTTCTTGAGGGACTCCAGCGCCTCCTGAGCCTCCGGTGTCCAAATGAAGTGCTCTGACTTCTTCTAGGGTTGGTAGAGAGGCAGACTTCGCTCGCCCAGGCAGGCGATGAATCGGTTGAGCACCGCTAGGCATCCAGTCACCCACTGGACCCCCTTGATGTTTTGAATTGGCCCCATGCTGGTGATGGCTGAGATCTTCTTCGGGTTGGCTTCTATGCCGCGTTCCGATACGACAAAGCCGAGGAGCATACCTCTCGGAACCTCGAAGATGCATTTCTCGCGATTTAGCCGCACCTGGAACTTCCTCAGCTTCTCGAAGACGGCCGTCAAGTCAGGAACCAAGTCCCCCATTTGTCTTGACTTTATGACGATATCGTCGATGTACGCCTCGACTAGCTGCCCGATGAGTTCGCCGAAGACACGCTGCATGCACCTCTGGAAGGTGGCGCCTGCGTTCTTGAACCCGAATGGCATGGAGGAGTAGCAAAAACAACCAAAGGGGGTGATGAATGCGGTGGCCAGCTGGTCGTCCGAATCCATCACGATCTGATGATATCCCGAGTAGGCGTCGAGGAAGCAGAGGGTTTTGCACCCTGCAGTTGAGTCCACAACCTGGTCTATACGCGGCAGAGGGAACGGGTCCTTCGGGCACGCTTTGTTTAGACTGGTGTAATCAACACACATCCTCCATTTGCCATTCTTCTTCTTTACCAACATAGGGTTGGCTAGCCATTCAGGGTGGTACACTTCTCTGATGAAACCCGCCGCGAGGAGCTTCTTGAGTTCTTCCCGGATGGCTTTGCGCTTGTCGCCGTCGAAGCGCCACAACTTCTATTTGACCAGCTTGGCGCTTGGCTTGATGTTAAGCTTGTGTTCTACGACGTCCCTCGGGATGCCCGGCATATCAGAGGGCTTCCATGCGAGAACGTTGAGATTCGCCCTAGGAAAAGGACGAGAGCCTCTTCTTGCTCGGACCCAAGCGTCGAACCAATGCGGAAGGTGGGCCCATCATCAGACACGGACACCTCTTTGGCGTCTTTCGTAGGCTCGAAAGAGCATGTCGCCCGCTTGGAGGTTTCCGGGATGTCGAGTACCTCGGGAATTAGCTCTGCTGCGAGTTCGTCGATGCGGACGAGAGTGTCCGTGAAGTGGAAGCACTCGGCGTCACACTCGTAGGCGTGCTGGAACTTGGTATCGATGGTGATCACCCTCTTCGGCCTGGGCATCTTCAGCTTGAGGTAGGTGTAGTTGGGGACCACCATGAACTTGGCGTACGCCGGCCTTTCGAGGATTGCGTGATACGTTCCCGAGAAGCCGACCACCTCGAAGGTGAGCGTCTCCTTGCGGAAGTTTCCTTCTATCCCGAAGGTGACCGGTAGGTCGATCTGCCCGAGCGGGACCGCCTCCATCTCGGGTACTACCCCGTGGAACGGAGTTGATGATGGGCGGAGTTGGGATCGCTGGATTCCCATGCTGTCGAGGGTGGACATGTAGACGATGTTAAGGCCGCTGCCCCCGTCCATGAGCACCTTGTGCACCCGCTTAGTGCCGAACAGTGGTGCCACCACGAGGGGGTAAGCCCCCGGCTGTGGAATGTGGTTGGGGTGGTCAGCTCGGTCGTACATGACGGCCGTCTCGGACCATCGGAGGTACGAAGGCACGACCGGCTCGGTGTGGTAGATCTCCTGCAGGATGCGCTTGTGCTTGCGCCTCGGCGGGCGAGCAGGCGTCCCGCCGAAGATCATCATGACGATGTCGTCTTCCTTGGGGAATTTGTCGTGGTCGACATTATTGGTGGTGCTGGCTTTGGCCACATCCTGCAGCTTGTTCTTTGTGGCTCCGCTGAGGTAACTCTTCATGAGATTGCAGTCTTTCAAGGCATGCTTGACCGGCCCCTTGTGATAAGGGCAGGGGGCTTCTAGCATCTTCTCTAAATGGTCCCTCAGTGGGCCCGTCTTTGGCTTGGGCGGCCGCTTGTCGGACGCTGCTACCAAGTTGTTGCTGTGGAGCTTACACTCCTTCTTCTTCTTTTGGTCGGAGCCTCACCAAGTTCTTCCTCGGGCTTCCTCTTGCTGAAGGCGACGGCCTCCACCCCATCAGCGTGGTCGGTAGCTAGGTCGAGGAGCTTCCGGATGGTTTTCGGCTTGACTCGCCCTATCCGATGGACAAGGGTCTCGCACGTGGTTCCATCCTGGAAGGCTGTGATGACCTGGTTGTCCACCATATCAGGGAGCTCGGCGCAACGCTTGGAGAAGCGGCGAATGTAGTCACGGAGACTTTCACCCTTCTTCTACCGGCAATGGCGTAGCTCGCAAGCATTGCCGGGTCGGGCGTAGGTGCCCTGGAAGTGCCCTATGAAGGTGTCTTGGAGTTGAGCCCAACTGCTGATCCTCCCCGTGGGAGGTGCTCGAGCCAGATTCGCATCGAGTCGGCAAGGTACAGAGGGATGCTCTTGATGATGAAAAGGTCGTTACTCGCTCCGTCGTTGTGGCAAGCGAGGTAGTAGTCTTCGAGCCAGACGCTTGAGTTGGTCTCTCCGTCGTACTTCACGACCGTGGTCGGAGCACGATAACGAGCTGGAGGGGCTGCAGCGAGGACGTTGGCGCCAAAGGCCCGCGGACCTCGGGCGTCGGGCGTCAGGCTCCGGCTGCGGTCTTCGCTGCTGTTGTAGCGCCCCCCGCGCCTCCGGTTGTACTCCCTTCGTGGGCGGCGCTCGCCTCTTGAAGGACCGAACTGGCGACCAGAGAGGGGGGAGTGAATGGGAGCCGATAAAAATTCTTCTCGGAGGAGATGACTTCTCCAACAAGTCGAACACAGTCTATCCAACACTTCTCCGACTCGAACTACCCAAGTTTGCCAAAGTCCCATAGCCACTGAAGTGCTACTGACCCTAGGAGCAAACCACTCAACCAACCGAAACAACCATTCCCAACATGCAGCGGAAATCTGCACAACCTGCTGTCTGTGCCACACCGGTCAGACCGATGGCTCTCGCCGGTCAGACCGGTGATCACTACCGGTCAGGCTGGTGGCAACAGCAAATGCACAGGAACGTTCCAGGAAGCCTTAGTGACTTCTCTAGGCCCTTCCTGAAAAAAAAACTCCTATAGGCCCTGGAACAAAAACCACCTCCAAAACACAAACTGAAGGAAACGAAAAACCTCTACAAAACCTAGCAAACCAACTTGAAGACTGCCAAGAATTGACCAGAAGTAACACAACCCAAAGCTACACACATCTAGCAATTCACCTGAGACAAATCCCACAGCGCCCTGGCACCGGTCAGACCGGTCACAAGCACCGGTCAGACCGGTCAGGTCTAGGCAGCTCGGGATGAACAGCGAGCCGCGGGTCAACCCTGTTGACGCTTCTTAGCCTCACTACTAAGTTTGCACTTACGGTGACGGCGCCAGGAATGCTTGAGGCACTTGCAAGCGTCGCTACCGGGTTTACACCCCTAGTAACGGGGCTAGGGAACGTCTTTGGTAAAACACATGATCACAGAAAGGTCCGCAAGCGCACGGATTACCGTTGTAGCACTTCACCCGGTGGTATTCGGGTTATCATATTTATATTTTCCCAAGGGAGGCACTACGGCAAAGATGATCGAATAAACGGTGGAGAGAAACAAGACTCGGTAAAGAGCTATAGCGGGGGTAACGAATAAAGATATTCGGGAATAACTTGACACACACAAGGAGATCTTGATAAAGGACTAGAGAGGATCTAGTGAGCTGGGAGGACAACGAGACGAGAAAGGATCCTAACACAATCTATCTGTTCTTGTCAACTCTAGGTAAAGAACTAAGGCCAAGGATAACCAAGGCGAGCTAAACTCGACAAGCTCTTCTAGTGCTGCAGGGGCATGCAAAGCCGCGCTCTCGGACTGGGATGAGAAGGGAGAACGACGACGCGCTGAATCCTACCGGCTCGAACTAACGTGGTGGACTACAAAGCCCGTCCGGAGCTGTCACCTCCTTAGGGTACCACAACTATTCTATTGAATGGGACACCAATCTAAGACTAAGGCAAGCTCTGAGCACCGCGCTCACAACGAACCAAAGAACCTTTCCCCGAATATCACGAAGGAAGGTCTCTCTCTACCGCGAAACACCGTAGATCAAGCAAATAATGACCACAACACTATAGGGTTCAAGAGAGCTATGCTAACCAAAATTAAACTAACTTTAGTCTGAACTAAGAATAAAGCTTCTAGAGCAAAGTAAAAGCTGAATTTAATTGACTCGAAAGGTAAGATAGAAACATAACTTGAATTGTACTTGAGTCTAAACAAGGAAAGGATACAAGAGTAGTACCGGAACCCTGAAGAAGACTCCTCCGGAAGCCCGAGACTAGCTCAACTCGACTCTAACTCCCAAGCTACACTAATCCTACTCTAAGTGAACAAAAGAGAGAAATGGAGATGCTCCTGCGTTGTGTGTCTGATCCAGCGAGTGGGAGGTGGCTTTTATAGGCAAGGAAGGTCGGTGGAGCACAGGGGGGCCACATGCCAGGTGCGGCCGGCTCACTAGGTGCGGCCGGCCCTGGGATGTGTCGCCTCTCGCCTTGGACGTCCCTGATCACTGCTCCTGAGGCGGTTGCAGGTCGGCTCCTTGGGTCGGTTTCGCCCGTCACGCGAGTTGATAGGTGCGGCCGGCCCTCTAGGTGCGGCCGGCCCACCCCCGTGCCGTGTGATGCACCGACTATGCTCAGGGACGCCTAGGATTGCCTCTGGATGACAGTTGTGGCGGTTGAGCGGCCGGACAAGTGTACCCATTGATCCAAGTGATCCTAGCCTCCACCATTTGATCAAACCGACGTTTCTTTAGTGAATCTCGTTCGTCCAAGTTGTGCTCGAGGGAGAGGCGGTGCTTAGGACCAGAGACACACCACAGGTTAGGGCCGGCCGCATCTGCAGGGCCGGGCATGCCTGGTGGTTCGGCCGTGCCTAGCACGTGTGGTGTGTTGGTCCCAATTTCTCCCAAAATGTGTACCTGCCTATGAAAATCACAACACAACTCATGGAACTTTATTAGTACTAAAAATGTGCATGAAACTTGTCATATACTCCTCTCAAACCCGAGGTTTTGACGGTCGAATTTTTGTTGTAAGGACCATCAACAAACTCCCCCAAGTTAAACGTTTGCTCGTCCTCGAGCAAAGCCTAGACTTGGCCTCGGCAGATCAGGAGTTGCATGATGTTACCACTTAGCAAGTACCTGTGCACAAACTCATGCTCCTCTTGCTATTTGAAAAGATTGGTACAAGAGAAACTTAGCCTTATCTTACCTGTGGGGCTTGTAGCTTTCCACCTCGCCTTCGGAGGTTGAAGAGTAGAATGGTTTTGACTTTGCATCACTCGCTCTTCGCTTTTCTAGATCCTATCTCGGAGTTTTTGAAAATTTTGCAAAGAAAGACAAGGTTCCTCGGATGGTTCCCTCGATCGCTCAAGTGGTATTTGTTACCTCACCAAAGGCTTTTGAAAAAGCCTCAACTTCCTACTCTATGGCTTGTATGTGGAGCTTTGGGTAGGATTAGCATGAGACTCACTTGTGCCACATGATGTTGTTGAGCCAAAAACCGGATCCAAGAAGAAACTAGTCATGCAACTTGATCGAGATGTGCAAGTGTGTGGAATGTGTTTGTTTTTCTAAGTACTCCTTGCTTTGAGATTCTCCTCTTGCTTTTATTTTGGAGGGGGGTCATGCTTCTTTCATTTTGTTTCCTATGCTCTTTGATTGGAGCATATATTTTTTTCTATGCTTCTTGAGCATATACTCTCTTTTTTTCTTTTGATGACCCCTCTCTCCTTTTGAAAGAATACAAGAAGAGAAATCTCTTAGGAACTTTGGAGTATTTATTTTTGGTGGGTGGATGGCATGTTTTGCGTAACTCCCGGTGTGGAAGTTAGCTTGTATATGTGGGTGTACGTGATCTCGATCATGGAAGCATGAAAAGATTCTACCAAGGGTCACAATAATTTGGCAAAACTCAATGGGTCACAAGCAAGCATATGTAGAAGGTTTAAACTTTGATATCGACGTATGGCTTTGGTAGGTGATATGACCATTGAGGAACTTGTCTTGTTCTATTTTCAAAAGAAATCATCCGAGATTTTCACCATACTATGAGATAGAGCAAGATCAACATTGCCTTACCATATCATACTAGTCAACAACCTAGGTTTGGTCATAAGCATTCGTTTCCCACAAAGTTTTATTTTAGGCTCTTGTCTCAACACATACCAACAAATTCAAATGCTCATAGAGCACAAGGTTGTACACTAGGTTCTTGCGAAGTTTTAACATAGCAACTATTCATCATTTCCAAAGTGAGGATATAGACAAGATTTCAAGCGCATGGTTGAAACAAATATTTTTGTTGTTTTTCGTTTATTCAATGTGATAAACAAGATGTTGAAAATTGGTTTGGATGGACATACCATCCTTGATTGAAAATGGGGTCTCCCCCAAGCTAATTTTTGGCTACCTGGTTGGCGTGTCTTCATTTTGGTGATGAGTTGAGCACTTGGAAGCTTGTAGTGGTTGGCTTGATGGATTCATGGAAAATCATAGGTACGGCCGTACCACTAGGTTCGGCCGGCCGTACTATATTTGTTCCAAGCACTCGTGTTCCCTCCTGTAAACATCTTGCACAAAAATTTTGTCGAGGGGAGGTACGGCCGTACCTCTAGATTTGGCCGTATCACCAAAAATCTCCAAAACTGTTTTTTCTATGTCTTGTTTACTTACTAATGCAATGGTGAAATCAAATTTGAAATTTAAATATGCTTGATGCATGAAATAAAATGTTGGAAGGAAAATATGAGATAAATACCGGTTTACCTCACGGTGAGGGCTCGTAGTTTAGAGACTGTGAGCGGGACTCCTTCGTTTGCTCAATTGATCTTGGACTCATCCGGTCCCGGGGTGGAAGACTCGGACGATGCTCTCTTCACATGCCACACCTTTTTTGTTTTCTTCGGTGGCACTGAAGTCGGTGAGACTTTAACGGGGGTGTATTTGGTTTCTGTCTTCTTTTCCCTCTTAGCCTTGTTGATTTCCTTTGACTTCTTGGGAAGGTGGCGCCCTTTGAATGCTTTCACCTTGGGCTTGGTCAGGGCCACCTCATCTTTCTGCACACAGTTTGAAATTTTTCTATCGACTATTCGTACCTGTGAGCATTGTTCCACCTTTGGTCTAAAGGTGAATCGTTCTTCCTCGCCGTTGATATTAAGGCGGATTTCTCCGGCTCCTACATCGATGTTAGCATTGGCGGTACTCAAGAAAGGTCTCCCGAGGATTAGAGGCGTCCTTGTATCAGCATCCATGTCGAGGACGACGAAATCCACGGGTACGAAGAAATCCCAAACTCTCACCGGAATGTCCTCCGCTATCCCCGCCGGGTAGCGGACCGATTGATCTGCTAGCTGCAAGCACATGGTTGTAGGCGACAAGGAAGTATAGTTAAGTTTGTAGAAGACTACCTTAGGCATGACGCTAACGTTGGCTCCAAGGTCGCATAGTGCATTCTCAAAGTGTTCGGACTCGATAGAGCAGCTGATTGTAGGGCACCCGGGGTCTTTCTTCTTTAGAATGGCCGCACTACATTCCTCCGTAAGCTTGACCATATCCGTGGTGGGTAGAGGTCTCTTATTGTTGAGGATGTCCTTGAGGTACTTGGTGTAGGTTGGTACCTGCATAGCCTCAAGAAATGGTATGTTGACATTGAGTTTCTTGATTACCTCAACGAACTTCCCGAATTGCTCATCCACGGTAGGCTTCTTGATTCTTCAGGGAAATGGGAGTAGTGTGGTGTCGACATAATCTTGGGGTGCCGTCTTCCTTAACTTTTCCTCATCGGGAGTTACCTTCTCGGTGTCCTCTTCTTCTTCCGACTCGGTGATCACTTCCTTCTATTTCTTCTCTGCGGGGTTAGGATATGGTGGATCCCGAGTGGTCTTACCACCTCTCGTGGTCACCGATTTTAAATTCTCTCGGGTAGGCTCGGGTTTCCCCGGGATTCCACCCGACTCAGAAGAAGGTAAAGAAGTAGCAAGCTGAGCAAGTTGAGTTTCTATCATTTTATTAAATCTTAGCTGATTCTTCATAGCAGTAGTGAAGGATTCTATGGTGGAATTCAGATTTTCGAGAACTTTATCATTGGCAGCTAGCTTCTTGTTTAAGTTTTCATTAATTCTAGCTTGGCCAAAGACAAGATCTTTAACGGAGGGCTGATTATTGAAATTGTTAGAATAGTTACCTCCATTTTGATTGTTGAACGGGAAGTTGAGCCTCGAGTTCCACCCTTGATTGTTGTAGTTGTTGTTGCGGAACCCGTTGTTGTTGCGGAACCCGTTGTTGTTGCCATTGTTGATGAAGCTGGCTTCTTCCCTTGTCTCGGGACAATCATTCCCGAATGGCCCACATTATCACAAACCTCGCACGTCATGCGAGCGTCCATAATCTTGGAGGTCTCCATATTGCTTGGTGCCTCCAATTTCTTCATTAGGAGGTCCATCTTGGCGGCGAGCATGTCGATTCCATCGACTTGGTGTACACCGCGGGTACGGGGTTGGAGACGATCTCCATCCCAACCTTGATTTGCCACCATCTTCTCAATCAATTCCTTGGCGGCGGGTACTTGTAGAGAGAAGAAGGCTCCTCCAGCGGCTGCATCTAGGTGCTCACGGGCGATACGCTTGAGCCCGTGGTAGAAGGTTTGAATCAAGAACCACCCCTGCATGCCATGATGCGGGCACGCGGTGATGCACTCCTGGAAGCGTTCCCATGCTTCCGGGATACTCTCATCATTCTGCTGCTGGAAACTCGAAATTCTAGCACGGAGGGCATTGGTTTTGCCCACCGGAAAGAACTTCACGAGAAATGCCTTTGAGCACTTATCCCATGTGTTGATGGCATCTCGCTCCGCATAAAACCATTGCTTCGCCTTCCCGAGCAATGAGAACGGGAATAGGCGAAGACAGATTGCATCATCCGTCACTCCACGGATGGTGAAAGTCCTGCATACCTCTAGAAAATGCTGGAGATGTCCATTGGCATCTTCATTAGGCTTGTCGGAGAACAGGCTAGATTGCACCATGTTGATCAACGCCGGCTTGAGTTCAAAGTTCCCGTCTCCCACCGTTGTGTTCGGTCCGGTAGGGCCATTGGTGGTGGAGGGAGCGGAAAACTCACGGATCATCCTCTCGGCCATCGGTACTGACGAGGTGCTGTCTATGGGATCGACGGTGTTCGTCACTTGACTCAAGAGAAACTTCTGAGGAATGAGGACGCGAGGGCGCACTCTCCTCACATGTGACTCCGGATTGTCGTTAAAGTTGGACGGTAGGTCGAAACCGGTCATGCACTACTCTGCGTACACGAGAGTAGAGCAAGGGTAAACCCGCTTAAACAGCGGTTCACCGAACCTTGATAATTCTATCACTAAGTTTAAACGATATCTTATGCCTATTGCCTCCCCGGAAACGGCGCCAGAAATGCTTGTTGACGCTCCTTAGCCTCACTACTAAGTTTGCACTTACGGTAACGGCACCAGGAATGCTTGAGGCACTCACAAGCGTCGCTACCGGGTTTACACCCCTAGTAACGGGGCTAGGGAATGTCTTTGGTAAAACACACAATCACAGAAAGGTCCGCAAGTGCATGGATTACTGTTGTAGCACTTCACTCGGTGGTATTCGGGTTATCATATTTATATTTTCCCAAGGGAGGCACTACGGCAAAGATGATCGAATAAACGGTGGAGAGAAACAAGACTCGGTAAAGAGCTATAGCGGGGTAACGAATAAAGATATTCGGGGATAACTTGACACACACAAGAAGATTTTGATGAAGGACTAGAGAGGATCTAGTGAGCTGGGAGGACAATGAGACGAGAAAGGATCCTAACACAATCTATCTATTCTTGTCAACTCTAGGTAAAGAACTAAGGCAAAGGATAACCAAGGCGAGCTAAACTCGACAAGCTCTTCTAGTGCTGCAGGGGCATGCAAAGCCGCGCTCTCGGACTGGGATGAGAAGGGAGAACGACGACGCGCTGAATCCTACCGGCCCAAACTAACGTGGTGGACTACAAAGCCCGTCCGGAGCTGTCACCTCCTTAGGGTACCACAACTATTCCGTTGAACGGGACACCACTCTAAGACTAAAGCAAGCTCTGAGCACCGCGCTCACAACGAACCAAAGAACCTTTCCCCGAATATCACGAAGGAAGGTCTCTCTCTACCGTGAAACAACGTTGATCAAGCAAAGAATGACCACAACACTATAGGGTTCAAGAGAGCTATGCTAACCAAAATTAAACTAACTTTAGTCTAAACCAAGAATAAAGCTTATAGAGCAAAGTAAAAGCTTAATGTAATTGACTCGAAAGGTAAGATAGAAAGATAACTTGAATTGTGCTTGAGTCTAAACAAGGAAAGGATACAAGAGTAGTACCGGAACCCTGAAGAAGACTCCTCCAGAACCCCGAGACTAGCTCGACTCGACTCTAACTCTAAAGCTACACTAATCCTACTCTAACTGAACAAAATAGAGAAATGGAGATGCTCCTGCGTTGTGTGTCTGATCCAGCGAGTGGGAGGTGGCTTTTATAGGCAAGGAAGGTCGGTGGAGCATAGGGGGGGCACATGCCAGGTGCGGCCGGCTCACTAGGTGCGGCTGGCCCTGGGATGTGCCGCCTCTCGCCTTGGACGCCCCCTGATCACTGCTCCTGAGGCGGTTGCAGGTGGGCTCCTTGGGTCGGTTTCGCCCGGCACGCGAGTTGATAGGTGCGGCCGGCCCACCCCCGTGCCGTGTGATGCACCGACTATGCTCAGGGACGCCTAGGATTGCCTCTGGATGACAGTTGTGGCGGTTGAGCGGCCGGACAAGTGGACCCATTGATCCAAGTGATCCTAGCCTCCACCATTTGATCAAACCGACGTTTCTTCAGTGAATCTCGTTCGTCCAAGTTGTGCTCGAGGGAGAGGCGGTGCTTAGGACCAGAGACATGCCACAGGGTAGGGCCGGCCGCACCTGCAGGGCCGGCCGCACCTGCAGGGCCGGCCGTGCCTAGTGGTTCGGCCGTGCCTAGCACGTGTGGTGTGTTGGTCCCAATTTCTCCCAAAATGTGTACCTGCCTATGAAAATCACAACACAACTCGTGGAACTTTATTAGTACTAAAAATGTGCATGAAACTTGTCATATACTCCACTCAAACCCAAGGTTTTCATGGTCGAATTTTTGTTGTAAGGACCGTCAACAAACCCCTTCAAACAACTTTCCCGATCTCCCGATTCGCTCTACGGATTCGCACAAGACTTTTGGGATACTAGGAGTACCTCATGGGCATCCCATTGCTACGATTTGGTCCACCAAAACTTGCTAAATCAAGAGGAATCAAAGGATTTCCACCAAGAACACCACTTTCCCGAAACCTAAGAAAACCCCAAAATCGAGCACCTTTTCTCACGGATTTGTGAGGGGGATCACAAGGAAAAGAACCACGAAGGGTTCATGCATACATCCCCAACCAAATCCCAAAGAGAAAGACCTCAAATCCACCACAAGAAAATCGCCAAGAAAAGGCTCCGAAAATCACCAAAAAGGAAAACAGGGAAAACAACACAAGGCCTTGAGGAATCACGTTGAATCATCTATACATACCATGAAGCTTCATACAGGGTCTAGCTTGCCACCCAATCATCCATCCCTCTCTAAAGATCTCACCATGAAGCTCTCAAGCTAGTCCTAGAAAATCCTAAGGAAAATAGGAAGGAAAAATAGCAAAAGCAAATGAGCTAGGGTTCCAAGAGATGGCTGCCATGCTCTCACCACTTGGGTTATATGGAGGCAACCGAAAGATGAAACTACCCCTAAGACATAAAACTAAGATACACACCCCCGAGGGGCACTTTGGGGATCTTCGTCGTAGCACCATCGGACGGATGCCCGGCGACCGCAACCTGCTTAGCCTCGACGCAAGCCTTGCGATCCCGACGCGTGTCCTCCGCTTCGAAGTCTCCAGAAGGCGTCGTCGCACACCGGTCAGACCGGTCCGACCCGCCGGTCAGACCGGCCAGATGCTGCTGCACTTCGGTCTTCAGACTTGGCTTTGTGGATCAACAGAGGAACCCAGTGATTTTGTGGTGAACCACTGGAAACCCCACGAACTTGGTGCAGCCTCCTGCCAATCTCCACTCATGACTTGGCTCCCATATCGTCCCGGCTCGACCTTGGTTTTGAGGCTCAACCAAGAAACCGTCCATGACTTCGTCTTGCTGTTCTTGCCACCATGCGACCCGCACTTGATCCCGCTGGCCACCGGGTCCCTCGAACCAAGCCTACTTGTCTGCTCCACCCATGGAGGCCTCACCGGCATTGACCTTTCGCGCTTGTTCTTCACCTGCACCAGCACCAATTAAGCCGCAGCCTGCACTTGCAATACTAGGCCAAGAGTCAGTCCACATAACGTTGTCAATCACTCATAACACCAGGAAGTGACCATCCACCAGTCCTCGAACCACACAGGGTCTCAATCTCCCCCTTGATGAGTGCATTGACAACACACATTTGGTAACCAAAGAGAAAAGGAAAAAGAAAAGAAACGAACAAAGAAACTCAAACAAGCGATCGAAAGCCAACCAAAGGCAAAGAACAAGATCACTTGAAAGAGGAAAGTCTTGGTCCCCTTAGGCAAGGGCAATGGCTCGACACAACCGAGACAAAAGTAAGCTCAAGCAAAGAGCAAAAACCACCAAAGCAAAGCTCGAAAACCACAAAGAGTTCCCCCTGCACACATGCGAGCTCCCCCTGAACCAATGCAACTCCCCCTGGACAAATGCATGCAAAGCACCTCATGAAACAAAGCAGCTGCACCAGCTCAGCTCTGACCGGTCAGACCGGCCCCCAACACCGGTCAGACTAGTGCCCAACATTTGAATAGGGCCAACACCCTGACCGGTCAGACCGGTGACCACGACCGGTCAGACCGGTCACCACCTGGGAACAACAAGAGCCAAAAATGGCTCGAAACCACTCGGAAACCTTCTAAATGCATTCAGTAGCACTTTTCCTTCACAACCATCTCCCCCTTGTTGCCAATGCATGAATCAAGGCAAAATTAGGAAAAATTCAACCTTGAGCTTCTCCAATAGACAAAATTCACCACAAGACGCTACACATGTCTAAATGAGCAAGTTAGATACTCTATAGCTTCGTATGAACATCAGCTACAAGATCACCAAGTTACACAACCATTGGGCAAAGCTAAGATAGAATTGAGCATTTTTTGCGAAAATTCACCCTCTCATGAGCAAAGTCCTAAACATGAGCAAAACATGTCAAAATGGCAAAGCTACACAAACTTCATGCTAGGACAACCATTCTAAGCATAAGATCATCATAAACACCCACAAGCACCTCATGTCATGTCAAAGCCACCAAGCCATGTGCCTACTTCTATATATGAGACTTCTCATTGGTAAGCAACATGCAACGGTTCAGCACCCAAAAGCAATTTAATTAAGCACATATAACATGGGAGCATATTTTCCAAGCAATTTACATTTCATTTTCAGATTCTTATTTGGTACATGCAATGTCTTTGCGACAAAAAAGAACTTATGCCCCTCCACAAGATAAAGCAAGCGGGCTAAACATTCATGATGACAAATGAGCCTTTGGCCCCATATGATCAAAATAAGCCATCCAAGCACAAATTAAGCATAGAAATGCCACTAAAACATGTCATGATTATATAAAGGCGTTTACTCACAAGAGGACATAGATGTAGCATTTTTCAAAAACATAGCTATCAACCATGGATATAAATCAAGATCATCAAGAGCTAAACCAAACTAAACCATATCATACCAAACTAGCTCGCAAGATCATTTATAGCACATCATGGTGAACAATGTATATAGGAGAAGCTTTTCCTACAAAATGCATATGGTACAAAATGCATGCAACCTAAGATACAAAGATGCCTATACATCATGATACATATGCAATGGAAAATGCAAGAATGCACCAAAGGAAAGCTATACATATGCTACACAAGAAGCTCCCACCACCAACTCAAGAAACCAAACACACACCAAGTTCTCCCCGCAAACAAGTGAAAGTTGCTTGATCTAGGGGCTTGGTGAAAATATCTGCTAGTAGGTTTTGTGTGGGCACATGGATCAAAACGATTTTTCCCTTCTCAACATTATCTCTCAGAAAATGGTATCTCATTTCTATGTGCGTGGTTTTGGAATGTAGCACTGGGTTCTTTGCAACACTAATGACACTGGTGATATCGCATAGAAGTGGAACCTAGGTATACTACTCACCAAAGTCACTCATGGTGTATGTGATCCAAAGGAGCTGAGAGCAACAACTAGCTGCGGCAACATACTCGGCTTCGGTTGTAGATTGAGCAACACTCGACCGTTTGCGGGAAGACCAAGACACCAAAGAGGAACCCAAGAACTGGCAAGTCCTAGAAGTGGACTTCCTATCCAACCGACACCCGGCAAAATCCGCGTCTGAAAAACCGTGAAACTCCAAAGAAGAAGACACGGAGTACCAAAGGCCGAAGTCGGGAGTGTATCGTAAATACCTGAAGATGCACTTGACTGCTTGCAGATGTGCAGTCCTTGGAGACGCTTGAAATCGAGCGCACAGACATACTGAGAATTGGATGTCCGGCCTCGTCGCTGTCAGGTACAGGAGGGAGCTGATCATGCTTCGGTACTCCTTCTGGTCCACGTGTTCACCTTCCTCGTTCGCATCCAGGGTTGTAGTCATACTCATCGGCGTCGTCATGGCCTTGGAGTCCTCCAACTTGAACTTCCTCACAATGTCCTTGGTGTACTTGGCTTGGTGCACAAATGTTCCTTCCTTCGACTGCTTGATCTGGAGGCCGAGGAAGAACTGCAACTCACCCATCATGCTCATTTTGAATTCCCTGCTCATGTCTTCTGCAAACCTTGCAACAAAAGAGTTAGACGAGCCACCAAAAACAATATCATCCATGTACACCTGAACAATTAGGATCTCCTTGCCCTGCCTGAGGAGAAACAAGGTCTGATCTACCTTCCCCATCTCAAAGCCTCTCTCAAATAGGAACCCGCTCAACCTACCATACCAAGCTCTAAGCGCCTGTTTCAACCCATACAGCACCTTCCTCAACTTGTACACCCTGTGGGGGTACTCTTCACTCTCAAACCCCGGTGATTGTCTCACATACACTTCTTCCTCCAACACACCATTCAGAAACACACTCTTCACATCCATTTGGTACAACTTGAACCCTTTAGCCACAGAGAAGGCTAGAAGGATCCTAATCGCCTCCAAACAAGCCACTGGAGCAAATGTCTCCTCATAGTCTATCCCCTCTTTTTGTGTGTACCCCTGAGCAACCAACCTCGACTTGTTTCTCACTACTTCACCTTTCTCACCCTCTTTGTTTTTCCACAACTATTTTGTCCCAATCGGCTTACAACCAGGTGGAGGCTCCACTAACTCCCAAACCTGGTTTCTCTCAAAATTCTCCAACTCCTCATGCATAGAATTTACCCAATTGTGATCAGAAAGCGCGTGTCCAATGTCTTTGGGCTCAAAAGTAGCAACAAAAGCAGCATGGGCAAAGTGAGAATCGTTTCGAAACCTCGACCGTCTAGTTCATTCGTTGATGTTCCCGATGATCGTTGAAGTTGGGTGATCCACTTGTACTTGCCGGGGAGCTTCTCGTCTCGAAGCCACCTCCCCCTCAGTTGTAGCTTCCTCTCGATCTTGGCATGTAGTCGTAGGTGTGGGAGAAGGCCCGTCCTCGATCGTAGTCGAAGTAGTATGTACATGCTCAACCGCGGGCGCCACACCACCATCTTCCTCATCTCCTTGCTGCTGCACCTCATCCTCGAAAATCTCCTCGCCAAGTCCCTCGTCACATGCACACTCAAAAACAAGCGAACTATGTGGTTGTGTCTCATCGAAGGTAATCTCGCAAGTCTCCACGATTTGGTTAGTTTCAAGATTGAGCACCCGAAAGGCTCTAGAATGAGTCGTGTAACCAAAGAAAATGCCATCGATAGACCTAGCCTCGAACTTGTCTAAATTCTTGCCTTTCTTAAGAATGAAGCATTTGCAGCCAAAGACGTGAAAGTGACTCACCTTGGAGGTTCGACCATGCATCAACTCATAGCAAGTTCCCTTCTTATGAACCCGGAGAAAAATCCTGTTCGACACATAGCACGCGGTATTGACCACCTCAGCCAAGAACCTTCTCGGAGTCCTATGCTCATCGAGCATCGTCTGACCCATCTCACATAGGATTCTGTTTTTCCTTTCCACCACGCCATTCTGGGGAGGCGTATACGGACTCGAAAACTGGTGTTCAAGACCCAAGTCATAGCAAAAGGTTTCGAAGCGAGAGTTTTTAAATTCCGAGCCATTGTCACTACAGATCGCTCGTATGGCATCTCCATGCCTCTCGTTCTTCAACCTCAAGACAAAATCTCGAACAAAACCAAACGTCTCTCCCTTTTCCTCTAAAAAGAAAACCCAGGCATACCGAGAGTAGTCGTCCACCACAACCAGGACGTACCACTTCCCACCCACAGATCGCACACGAGCTGGGCCAACAAGGTCCATATGGAGCAGCTCGCATGGATGCTCCATCATCACATCGGTGAGGGGTGGATGGGAAGTAGCTACCATCTTAGCATGCCTGCACGGTGCACACACAAAGTCCTTTTCGAACTTCAACCTGGGCAATCCTCAGACCAAGTTGAGTCCACTCAAGCGTGACAAAAGGTCAAAACTCAAGTGACCCAACCTCTTCCACAACTCCGCCACGAAACACCTCGAAACACCCGAACTCTGAGAAAAATCTGCTCGGAATATTTGACCCTCGGGAACGACTACACAGACAAGGTCACCTCGAGCATCAAGTATTCGAGAACCACTCGACTTGAACAACACATCAAAACCTTCCTCAAGAAGCTGGGAAACCGAAAGCAATTTAAATCCGAGCCACTTGACCAAGGCAACACGCTTCAGCACCACTTTGTCACTTACCCTCACTTCACCTTCTGAAAGTACACGCCCTCGCCCATTGTCCCCAAAGGTGATGTATGTCTTTGACACCACCGGGGTGAGGCTGGAGAACCACACCCTATCTCCGGTCATATACCTCGAGCAAACGGAGTCGATCAACCAAACTTTCCCTAAGCCTCCCACCTGAAATTCAAAAACGAGCACGTGAATGAGAAAACGAGTCAACACTGGGGTTAGTACCAAAAGAGTAAAACCAGTGCTGAGCCATCTGCTCCAAAGTGGGGTTAGCACGATCCATCCTACCATTCCTATCAAAGTGGGCATCAATCCTACCACGAGCACCAAAACTCGGACCCATCCTACCATCTCTACTAGAACTGAAACCACCACAGGGAAATCACTCCCATCTCGCTGGAGGAGCACGAAAGCCACGAAAGGAAGATCGTAGACCGTAGCTCCTCTCCAACTCAAAGTTGCGACCTCTCCCAGACTCATATTGACGACGGGGAGGAGAACATCTAGCAAACTCAACACCACCTGACTCACCACGGCAACCACTAGTACCACGACCAAAAGAACTGAACCTAGCATCATCACGAGCACGAAAACCAAACTGGCTAGCACCCAGACCAGCACCGGTCTGACCGGTCACCCTGACCGGTCTAACCGGTGGTGCTTAGCTCTGGGCAGTGGCATACAAGGCTCAGGTACACCATGAGAAGGGTGGTACCTGTCCTTGTTTGCTCACTCCTTAGCCATTCTCTCCTCACGCTTCCTCTTGAAGCAAAACTCATCCTTGTGACCATCTCTCCCACAATACTCACAATGGAACCGGAATGGTTTTGGCTTGGGCTTTGGTTGTGGTTCCACACTAGGCTTCTCTCCCTTCTTCTCTCCAACCACATCTCCCTTAGGACTCATAAATCTCACCGGTTTTGTTTGGGGAGGGAACACGAGTGGATCTGGAGTTGTGTCAAGTTTGTTTCTAAGATGGTTCGGCTTAGGCTCAAACTTGTTCTTGTGTGTTGTATGTGGTGGGATATGAATCTCTCCAATTTTCTCATCTCTCTCACCACTGCTCTGTCCAATTTTGTCAGCCCCAAGTGCTTGACCATCATAGCGTTTGAAAACAGGTATCATGATACCAAGCTGAGGCTCCTGACCCGACAACCAACTCAAACACTTTCTCAACACATCATTCTCATCCTACAAACGATCCACATAATGTGCAAGTTCCAAATTTTTCACAGCAAGCATTTCACAAGTAGAGCAGGAAGTAGGAATAGGAACTTTCAAATCAGCCCCAAGAGAAACAATGCGAGAACAAAGCTCATCAATCTTTCCATGCAAAATAGGACAAGATGTGCAAGCACCTAGCAAAGAGGGCCTAGACTGCATCTCAACCAACTCAACCCTAAGCACATATAGTTCCTCACACTTTGAGGCATGCTTTTCCTTAAGAGCTGTAAGATCAGCTAGGAAAAATTAGCAATTAGCACAATCAACCTCATCAGAAACAACAGGTGAAGCCTTAAGCGAATATATCTCAAGCTTAGCATCAAGGTTCTGTGTTTCTAGCTCAGCTACTCTACTCCTAGCATCTTCAAGCGAGGCTCTAAGCTCTTTCCTCATTTTCTTAGCCTCTCTAAGCATGTCATCATGAATATCAAGCAATTTTCCTAGCTCCTCATTCTCCTGGCGCAAAAAGGAAAGTTCATCACGTACCTCACCCTCGGAGTCAGAGTCTGAGTCGTCCTTCTGGCTCTTCTTGCTGCCAGAGCTGTGTGCCATGCCGCAGAAGCCGTCTCGCACGAAGCAGCTCAACCTGCTCAGGTTCTTGGACCCCTTCTTGCTCTTGCACCGATCACCTTCATCTTCACTGCTACTAGAGCTCGAGGTAGAGTAGGTGGAGCTAGAGTCGACGTCGCTCGCTCTGACCATCGCTCGGGCCTTCTTGCCGTGGCCATCGTTCTTCCTCGATCTTCGCTCGTCCTTGTTCTTGTGCTTGTGCTTGTGATCGCGCCTCGACCGGTACTTGCTCTCCGTCCTTGAGCGGTGCTTGTAGTTGTTCTTGTTCTCCATCTTCTCGGGGCAGTCGGTGATGAAGTGTCCTAGCTTGCCGCACTGAAAGCATGTCCTTGTGTTCCTCCTTGTGTTCACCCGGTTCTCGTGCATCCTCTAGAACCTCCTGGTCAGCAGCGCCAGCTCGTCCTCTCCAAGCACGTCGAACTCCTCATCTGGCAAAGACATCAAGGAAGACAAAGAGTACATCCTAGTGGATGGGTTAGCGTTAGTTTGGACCGGAGCGTCCGAGGACCGGTGGATGGTCGCTCCCTGGTGTGACGAGTGATTGATAACGTGGTGTGGACTGACTCTTGGCCGAGTATTATAGGTGCAGGTTGCGGCTTGACTCGTGTTGGTGTAGGTGAAGAGCGGGCGCAAAACTTCTTAGCCTTGCGGGGCCTCTGAGGAGTGGAGAGACAAGTAGGCTCGGCTCGATGGACCCGGTGGCCGAACGGGGTCAAGTGCGGGCCGCATGGTGGCAAGAAAAGCAAGACGAAGTCGTCGACTCGAGCCGGTGCAGGGTAGCAGCTCACGACTAGAGTCTGCACGCGGGGTTTACGGCAGTTCACTACAAAACTATCGGGTTACTTGGTTGAGCCACAAAACCAAGACCGGAGGCTCGGCAGGCGGAGATGGGATCCAGGCGCGCTGAGAAGCTTCGATGCCAGAGGACACGCGACAGGATCGCAGGGCTTGTGTCGGGAGGACGCGGACTGCGGCAAAGGCGTGGCTGTCTGATGAAGAGGAGTGTTACTTGACCATATTGCCCCTGAGGGGATTGTATTTTAGTTTATGTGCTAGGGGTAGCTTGGTCATTTGCCCAACCCAGAGGGACTCATATATATATAGCTCTAGGGTTTCTGGGCAAACTATCCTTCCGGACTCCTTCTCATTTCCCTGCTCCATAGGCTTAGATTTTCTTCACCGTTTTGTAGAGAATCTGACCTCCGAGTGTATGGAAGCATTCATGGTTGCGTCGATTTCCTTGTTGTAGCTCATGTGATTTTCGTATCTTTTTCGGGCTATTTTCATTGGATTTTCGTGCGCGGCCTTTTACTTCGATTCTGAGGTGTTTGGGTTCGGTTTTGTTTGTGGGGATCATGGATAGATGTCTTGTGCATCTTTGTGCTTGATCTTGATCCCTCAAACTCCAGATTTGGCCTCCGATTGAAGGATTTCGATTGGAACCCTAGCTCTTTGTGTGAGCTCGGTAGAATCTTGATTCCTCTCGATTCAGTGGGTTTGAGGCTACCAATTCGTGGGTATAGCATCTCCTAGAGGCGCTTCACCTTCACCTATGATTTGGTAGCAATCCCTTGGTTGATTTGGGAGATCGGGCAAAGGGAAGGAGGTGTTGACCTTTGGAGGGTCGGGCTCGGGCTGCTGTTCCCGTGCCTAGCGAACAGTCCGCCAGGGGCACGCGGATGGTCCGCGAGGAGCCGGCAGATCTGGTGTTCGTCGTGTTCTTCGCGTGTTCTTGCGAGCTCGTGTTTCAATCCGTTTGGTCTAGTGCTTTTGGTTGCTCAAAGTTTGGTGGACGGTCCGCGGGTAGGGCACGGACAGTCCGTTTTTCGAGGTGCAGTACTGGAGGTTCGAGGGCTACTTTCGAACGGTCCACCACAGACCCACGGACAGTCCGCCTAGGCCTCGCGGACGGTCCGCCTGGTCCGTGCAGACAGTCCGCCCTGAGCCTCGCAGTTTGGCTAAGTTCTTTGCTTCTCGAGTTGCGCTTTCGCTTGGGGTTTGTTTGAGACTTGTTCCTAGGGTTGGTAGGTTCGTTGTGACTACGCGACCTTGGTAAGCTCGTGTGGGAACCCTTGGTTGTGAATTTGGGGCATAGGCCGAGTTCATCCTTCGGGAAGAATTTTTATCGGCTCCCATTCACTCCCCCCCTCTGGTCACCTAATCGGTCCTTCAATTGGTATCAGGGCCGGTTACGGATCTTCGTGATTCTAACCAGTCTAAGATCCAAAGATGGCGTACTAGGAATGGGGTTCGGGTCCTCCACACTTTGATGGAAAGGACTACCAGATGTGGCAGAGGTGGATGGCTGCTTTCCTCCGCGGCAAGGGTCAGATCCTTTGGGATGTTACGGTGAACACAACTTATGTTCATCCGATTAACTTCCTAGCTCCAGGATTGAGGGATATGCATGACGCCAATAACAAGGCGGTCGACTACTTGTTTCGTGCTCTGTGTCAATTCGAATTTGATCGGGTTCAGACAGAGGACTTGGCATGTAGGATTTGGGAGAAGTTGAAGAACGGTCATGCTGGAAACGCTCAGGTTCAGGCTCGGTTGTTCGCGACCTATCGGAGAGAGTACGAGAACTTCACTCATCTCCCCGGTGAGTCCATTGACACCATGTTCCAGCGGTTCACTGTGATTGTGAACAACATGAGGGCTAATGTGGCCGCGCTCCCGTACGATGATCATGACAGGGCTGTGAAGCTCCTGCACTATCTAGATCATACCGTGTGGAGTGAGAAGGTCGAGGTCATTCTGGAGTCGGAGAAGTATGAGACCCTCACGGTGGACGAGCTATTCTCCAAGCTCAAGTCGTCCGAGGTGGACCGTGGGGTGCGAGCAAGGATCGAGAACCCGACTGACCCTCATAGTCTAGCTCTCGTTTCTGGACCAAGGACTAACGCTAACATGTCTTCGAGACAGTTCTCTTTGTCTTGTCTTGTGTCCATGCTAGATGAGGAGTTCGAGGTGCTGAGCGAGGAGGATCTCGCACTGCTGAGCCGATGATTCGAACGCATGTACACAAACTGGAAGAATGCTCGGAGGAGCTCGGGCATGTGCTACCGGTGCGGGAAGCACAGGCACTTTATCGCTGAGTGCCCGGAAGCCATGGAGGTCAAGCCCGAGCACAAGCACCGTCCGAGGACCGACCACAAGCACCGCTCGAGGGATGACCACAAGGGCAAGAACAAGTCCAAGTGGAGGCCGAGGAGGAGTGGTGGTCACAAGAAGAAGGAGCGTGCGATGGTTGCTGGTGCGAGCGACATCGACTCAAGCTCCTGCTACTCTTCATCAAGCTCAAGTGATGAAGAAGAGAACCAGCACAAGGGCAAGTGGTCAAGCAAGAACATCAACGGCCTGTGCTTCACCACCCAAGGCTTTTGCGGCACGGCACATAGCTCCGCAAGCAAGAAGAGCAACAAGGATGATTCAGACTCCGACTCCGAGGATGAGGTAAATAATGATCCATCCTTCTTGGTAGCAGAGAATGCTAGGTTGAATGAATTGCTTGACAACCATGATGATGTGCTTAGAAAGACCAACAAGGAGAAGAGGGAGTGTAGGTCTTTGCTTGGAGAGGCTAAGGAGAAGGTGGTTGAGCTAGAGTCTTTGCTTATTGATGCTAGGGCTCAAATAGATTCTCTGAAGTCTGCTCCTATTGTGACTGATGAACCCGAATGCACTGATTATTCCACTTTTCTTGGTGATTTCACTATGCTTAAGGAAAAGTATGCCTCCAAGGTTGAGGAACTAGATGTGCTTAGGGTTGAGCCAGATGAGATGAAATCTAGGCCCTCCTTGCTTGGTGCTTGCACTTCTTGTCCTGTTTTGCATGAGAAACTAGATGAGTCGGTTGCTTATGCTAGATCTCTAGAAGCTGCTTTGAAAGCTCCTATTCCTACATCATGCTCTACTTGTGAAGTAAATGCTGTGAAGAATTTGGAGCTTGCACACTATGTTGATCGTTTGCAGGATGAGAATGATGAGTTGAGGAAGATGATGGGTTGGTTGTCTGGTCATGAGCCTCAGCTCAGGACGATGATTGAGGCATACAAGTGCTATGATGGGCAGGAGCTTGGGTCGGATAAGGTTGGTGAGGGAAGTGGTGAGAATGAGGGGAAGATCGGTGATATCCCAGAACCACCAAAAACCTACCACAAAAATGTCTATGCTCCTAAGCCAAACCCTCTTAGGAACTGACTAGACACAACCCCAGCTCCACCCGTGTTTCCTCCACACACCGACAACTTCCAAAAATCCATCAAGTTCAAGAGTGACTTGGGGAATGAGTTCTTTGGGAAGAAGGGAGAGAAACGAGTGAGGAAAAGCCAGAGCCCAAGGAGAGCCCAAAGCCAAAGCCAAAGCTAAAACCAAAATCCTTCCATTGTGAGCACTATGGGAGGGATGGGCACCTAGCGGAGTTTTGCTTCAGGAGGAAGCGTGAGGAGAGGTTTGCTAGAGAGATGGCAAACAAGGACAGGTACCGCCCTTCTCGTGGTGTGCTTGAGCTTCGTATGGTGCCAAGGGGTGAGGGTGTGGTGCGTACAATTTACCCTCGAGAGAGGCGTGAGTTTGTGCCTTGAGGTGAGCCACCACAGAGAGATGGTGGTAGGCGTGTTGGGTTTGGGCGTGGTGAGTTTGCTGGACGTTCCTTCGCTCGTGGCCAATACGAGTATGGGGGGAATGATCGCAGTTCTAGGTCCCAGAGGAGCTACGGGCCATGGTCTCCACCTCGTGGTACGCGTAGTCCTCCAAGGGGACGTGTGGGTGTTCCACCTAGAAGAGATAGGATGGATTTTGCTAACCCCACTTTTGAGCAAATGGCACAGCACTGGTTTGATTCATTTTTTACTAACCCCAGTGCTGAGTCGTTTGCTCACTCTCGCTCTCGTTTTTTATTTTTAGGTGGGAGGCTTGGAGGGCTTTTGGTTGATCGACTCCGGTTGCTCTCGACACATGACCGGAGATCGAAGGTGGTTTTCCAGCCTCACCCCGGTGATGAGCAAAGAGTACATCACTTTTGGGGACAATGGGAAAGGTAGAGTGCTTTCAGTGGGCACGATGAAGGTGAGCAAGTCTGTGACTCTTAGGCGTGTTACTCTTGTCAAGTCTTTGGGGTTCAATCTTCTTTTGGTGTCCCAACTTCTTGATGAGGGTTTTGAGGTCCGTTTCAAAACAGGTGCTTCTCGTGTTTTAGATTCTCGAGGTGATCTTGTGTGCACGATCATCCCCGAGCATCAGATTTTCAGAGCCGATTTTTCTCAGTGTGTCGGCTCTTCTCGTTGTTTGGTTGCTGGTGTTTCGGTGGAGCTTTGGAAATGGCATAGGAGACTAGGTCACTTGAGTTTTGAGTTGTTGTCACACTTGAGTGGGCTAGGTTTGGTCCGAGGATTGCCTAAGTTGAAATACCAAAAGGATTTGGTATGTGCTCCGTGTAGGCATGGTAAGATGGTCGCCGCCTCTCACCCGCCTCTGACATCCGTTATGATAGAGAGGCCATGCGAGCTGTTCTATATGGACTTGGTTGGTCCAGCTCGTGTGTGCTTGGTGGGTGGGAAATGGTATGTCCTAGTGATAGTGGACGACTATTCTCGCTATGCTTGGGTCTTCTTTTTGGCTGACAAGGGGGAGATGATTGGTTTTGTGCGGGATCTAATCTTGAGGTTGAAGAATGAGAGGAATGGAGATGCTATTCGAGCTATTCGTAGCGACAATGGCATTGAATTTAAAAACTCTCATTTCGAAACCTTTTGTCGTGATTTGGGTCTCGAACATCAATTCTCTTCTCCCTATGTAGCTTGTCAGAATGGTGTGGTTGAGAGGAAAAATCGTTCCCTTTGTGAGATGGCTCGGACGATGCTCGACGAGCATAGGACTCCGAGGAGATATTGGGCTGAGGCGGTGAATACCGCGTGCCATGTTGGGAACCGAATTTTTCTTCGGGCCTTCTTGAACAAGACGTGCTATGAGCTTATGCACGGGCGAGCACCTAGAGTGAGCCATTTTAGGGCTTTTGGTTGTCGGTGCTTTGTTCTCAAGAAGGGTAGGCTTGATAAGTTTGAGTCGAGGTCTTCCGATGGGATCTTTTTGGGTTATGCGAGTCATTCTCGAGCATTCCGTGTGCTCAACCTTGATACTAACCTAGTCATGGAAACTTGCGAAGTTACCTTCGATGAGACCCAGCCATGCAGTTCGTCTGTTTTTGAGTGTGCAGGTGACGACGAGATTGGCAAGAAGATCTTTGATGACGAGGAGGTTGATGCTGGAGAGGATGATGGTGATGGTGACGATGGTGAGGCTCTCGCCGAGCATATACCCTCTACTTCCACTTCGACGACTACGGTGCAGGATGGCCCATCCTCTACACTGACTACGATCCAGCAAGATCAAGTGGAAGTTGCAGCTAAGGGGGAGGTTGTCTCCAGGCGAGAGGCACCGAGGCGCGTTCAAGTTGATCATCCTCCCTCAAGAATCATCAGCGACATCAACGAACGTACGACATGGTCAAGGTCCAGGAATGTTTCTCACTTTGCTCATTCAGCTTCTGTTGCTACCTTTGAGCCGAAAGACATTGGACACGCCCTCTCTGATCCTAATTGGGTGAACGCAATGCATGAGGAGTTAGAGAACTTTGAGAGAAACCAAGTTTAAGAGTTGATAGAGCCACCACCACATTGCAAACCTATCGGGACAAGATGGGTGTGGAAGAACAAAGAGGGTGAGAATGGTGAGGTGGTGAGAAACAAATCAAGGTTGGTTGCTCAGGGCTATAGTCAGAAGGAGGGGATAGACTATGAGGAGACATTTGCTCCTGTAGCCCGTTTGGAGGCGATTAGGATCCTTCTAGCCTTTTCTGTGGCTAAAGGGTTCAAATTGTACCAAATGGATGTGAAGAGTGCCTTTCTGAAAGGGTTTTTAGAAGAAGAGGTTTATGTGAAGCAACCACCGGGCTTTGAGAGTGCTGAGTTTCCCCACCGGGTGTATAGGCTAAGGAAGGTGTTGTATGGGCTGAAACAAGCTCCCCGTGCTTGGTATGGCCGTTTGAGGGGGTTCTTGTTCAGCAAGGGGTTTGAGATGGGCAAAGTAGATAAGACTCTTTTTCTCCTCAGGCAGGGCGATGATATCCTAATTGTTCAGGTGTACGTGGATGATATTGTCTTTGGCGGCTCGTCTCACTCTTTGGTTGTGAGGTTTGCAGAGGACATGAGCAAAGAATTCGAGATGTCTATGATGGGAGAATTGCAGTTCTTTCTCGGGCTTCAGATCAAGCAGGCGAAGGAGGGAACCTTTGTGCATCAAGCCAAGTACACGAAGGACATCCTCAAGAAGTTCAATATAGATGACTCAAAGCCCCTGTTGACACCAATGAGTACGACTACAACGCTGGATGCAGACGAGGATGGAGAGCCTGTGGACCAGAAGGAGTACCGTAGAATGATCGGCTCCCTATTGTACTTGACGGCGATGAGGCCGGACATTCAGTTCTCTGTGTGTCTGTGCGCTCGTTTTCAGGCGTCACCGAGGACTTCACATCGGCAGGCTATCAAGCGGATCTTCAGGTATCTTCGATATACTCCTGAGCTCGGTCTTTGGTACTCGGCGTCCTCTTCTCTTTCGCTTCTTGGGTTTTCGGATGCCGACTTTGCGGGGTGTCGAGTCGATAGGAAGTCAACTTCGGGGACGTGCCTATTTTTGGGTTCTTTGCTTGTTTCTTGGTCCTCTCGCAAACAATCGAGTATAGCTTAGTCTACAACAGAAGCCGAGTATGTTGCTGCCGCTAGCTGTTGCTCCTAGCTGCTCTGGATCACATACACGCTGAGTGACTTTGGTGAGGAGTGTACCCATGTTCCTCTCATGTGTGATAGCACGAGTGCCATTTGTGTTGCCAAAAATCCCGTGCTACACTCCAGAACCAAACATATAGAGGTGAGGTACCACTTCCTGAGAGACAATGTTGAGAAGGGAAACATAGACCTCATCCATGTTCCAACCGAAAAACAGCTTGCCGATATCCTAACAAAGCCTTTGGACCAAGCTACATTTGCTCGTTTGCGAGGGGAGCTTGGAGTGGTTTTTCCATTTTGAGCTTCGGTTGGGCGTTTGATGTACATATACATGTTGCATTTTCATTTCTGTATCATATCATGCTTGCATCTTTGTATCATAGACTGCATTTGTATCACATGCTTTAGAGATGTGCTTCTCCTATATACTTTGATCACCATGATATGCTGGATATGAGATTATGACTTTGCTAGTGATGCTCATGTGATGTATAGCGATGCTCTTGGTAGCTTTGGGATGTATATGCTTGTGGATGGCTTAATCTTGTGAAAATGATATATATCATCCTCTCTTGTGAGTTGAATGCCTCTCATGTTAAAATTGTGCATACATAGCTATTTCTTGCTTAATTTGTGCTTGGAAACCATGTTCTTTTCATTTGGGGTCAAAGACCCATCTATCATCATGAATGTTTAGCCTACATGCTACCTTGTTTAGAAGCCTAAGCTTTTTTTTCCGCAAAGGCACTTCATGTACCATGCTTAATTTGTAAATCATGAAATTGGTATATGAAATGCTTATACTTGAAAAATGTGCTTCCATGTCTTTTATGCTTTAAATTCCTTATCTTGGGTGCTAAACCGTTGCATGATGTTCACCGATGAGAAGTCTCATATTTAGAAGTGGACACATGGCTCGGTGGCTTTGACATGACATGAGATAGCTTGTAGGTGTTTGTGATGAGAATTTGTGACCTTGCATGAAGTTTGTGGGCTATATGCTGTTTGTGCTCATTTTGGCCATGTGTAGGTCCTATGCTCATGAGAGGGAAATTTTGTGAAAAATGCTTCTTTTTTATCATGGCTATGTCACATGCTTATGTGTCCCTATCTACCTTGTTGGCGATGCTTGTACTAAATTTGTGGCTATCTTGCTTGTCTAGGTCTCCATTTTAGCATGTTGTAGTGCTCTTTGTCTATTTGAGAAGCGCATGCTTGCATTTGTAGATTGATTCATGCATTACCAACAAGGGGGAGAGAGTACTCAATTCTTGCTTTGGGAGGAAAGTACCCATTTCATGCATCTAGGGGGAGTTTTTGCATCAATTGGGGGAAATGCATTTGTTCAGGGGAGCTTGCATTCATGTGCTTCGGAGCTCTTTTTCGCCTGATTTTAGTTGTGCTCTTTTGCCAATGGTGTTGAGCCCTTTTGCCTCACCTTGAGGAGTCGGCAATTTTAGAGTATTTTATCTCAGCTGTGTCGAGCCATTGCCCTTGTTTTAGGGGACCGAGATTTTTCTCTCCCAAGTGATCTCGTTTTGGTCTTTGTTTGGTTTTTGATCACTTGTTTGAGTTTTTCGTTCGTTTCTTTTCTTTTTCTCTTTTTCTCTAAATTGGTTACTATGGGTGTTGTCAATGCACTCATCAATAGGGAGATTGAGGACAGGAGCGTCCGAGGACCGGTGGATGGTCACTCCCTGTCAGAGGTTTAGATCTGCACAGCCCACAGGGGGGTCAATCCCGGTGGTTTATTTGTTCGGCAAGGAGGAATCTAGGGCTAAGAACTCGAAGGTTGCGCACGAGCACACGGAACACAGAGAACACGACGAGTTTATACTGGTTCAAGCCTCCGGAGAATAAAACCCTACGTCTAGTTGTCGGTGTAGATTGCTTGGGGATCGCGCGATTGTACAAGGGGTCGCCCTGCCTGCCTTATATTGGCCAGCGGACATGGTCGTCACCCAGACTCCTGGTCGGTTACGACCAGGAGACCTAAGTCTAGTTGTTTATAACCATTGCCATATACGTCGGACTGCTTGTCGGAATCCACCATTATCTTGCCTTGCACGCCAAGTCTTGAAGTCGTTCTGGATAAGGTCGTCTTGGAATCTTCTGGAAGGTCTTCACGAGGTCGTGTGGGCCGCCAACTAGGTCGGTTGGGCCCACTGTCAGGTCGGCGGGTCTTCTGGTAGGCCAGACCCACTTGTCGGGGACGGCCGTGGGCCTGGTCAGTGGGGACCCAGGGGTACCCATGTCTCACAAGCCCCCGAGCGATGTGTAGGCGCAGCGACCTCGAGAGGTCATAACGAAGTCATAGAGCTATTGACAGGTCGAATAGCGTGCACGTTGGTCCAAGAAAAGAAAGAAATTAATCAGCTTCGTAGCCGACCTGTTTGTAGTCTTGCCGATCGTAGAGAGGTCGAGTGACGACCTATAGGAAGTAGGCTTCCAATAGATCGAAATGATGATGAAAAATTCAGAGCGCGTCAAGGACGCACTCATAGAGTAGTATCCGAGCATCATGGTGGGCAGGATGGCCGGTATGATGATCCAAAAATGAAACAGAAGAAAAAATAGGTCGAGTAACAACTTGATGAGAAACAGGTTTCCCATAAGGTTGGTACAACGAAGAAAACAAGAGGGCGTCGAAGACGCTCTCGTAGAGTAGTCCCCGAGCATTGAAGCAGGCAGCATGGCTGGTTTGATGCTCAAAAAAGAGAAGAAAAACTGAGTCATGGTCTTGATCAAATGAAGTGTAGAGGCACCCAGATCTCTAAGCATAGCTGCAAGGAATCTGGCAGGGCCGACCTCAAGGAGGCCTTGTAGGCGTCCTGACCTCTAAGAGGCCTCAAATCAGCTATGTCCAGTATCCGAGGATACCCAGCAAGATCTTGAAACGCGCATCGCATGAAGAGGTCTTCTGTAGTGGTCGAAACGATCAATGATGGAGCTGTAGAAAAATGTTGATCTTGAACGAATGGAGTGTAGAGACATCCAGATATCCTGCATAGCTGCAAAGAGTCTGGCAGAGCCACCCGAGGCATGCCGACCTCAGGAAGGTCTCAAATCAAATAAGCGCCCAAGTACCCGGAGATACTTGGCAGGGCCATTAGGCGCGCACCCCACAGGGAGGTCTTCATTCCCAACGTAAAATCTTGGGTGTCCAGAGCAGGCTGGCAGAGCTGTAAAAAGCACACCGACCTCAGGAAGGTAACGCATCCAGGGCGCCCAACTAGGTTGGCAGATCCGTAAATATACCGAGGTATTGTAAGACCTCGGTATAAAGGCACGCCGACCTCTAGGAGGTCGTTTTGGTGCCCAGATGACCAACATAGCTGCCAGCCATCCAGCGGAGCCAAGGTGTATTAACGACCTTAATAATAGGCACACCGACCACGGGGGCCCAACGAAATCGTAGTCGTGATGGATCTCCAGGCGCCCAGACGGATCTGGCAGAGCAGCGAGGCACGCCTACCTCGGAAGGTCTTCAATCGAACCTACGACCATTCTGCTCAGGAAACAGAAATACAGGCTGATTGGAATAGGTCCGTTTACGTGCAGAGCCATAGCGGGTGCACCAGGACGCAGAGCCTAGCGGGTGCAATGAAGACGCAGAGCCGTAAAGGGTGCGTTTAATCGTCGTCGTCGTCTATAGACGTAGCGAGGCGCGGGGCCATCTGACGTGGAGTCAGTCTTATCCCTCCGTAGACTGCAGGGTCACAGGTCAACAGTGGTCGGAGATTCTCCTGCCACCCAGAAAACGACAACTGCTCCACTGACCATGAGTGTACTATAGCCATGTGACACTGCAGCGACCTCGGGCATCATTGATGCACAAACGACAAATCCGTTGTGAGGTAGGGGAAAAGAACCTCGCTTTTAATTCTCCACATGTCTATAGTACCTCTCGATCATGTGGTAATAGTGTCATTACTTCACCGGCTCCACAAGGCCTGGTTCCGGCTATAAATAGCACCATAAGGCTCAAGGAGGCAAGCACTGAGCATTGCTGAGCTATGAAGCCGCAGAGTAGTATTTTGGCCATGCCATGGGCATGTGTCCGTCCACTAGAGCATAGGATGCAAAGTTTGTAGAAGCTTGGAGCTAGAAGAACTCTTGCGAAGTGTAGGTAGCACCCCCACTCTTTGTACCGTGCCTCAGTGAAGAATCCTGGAGAGTTTGGAGGTGATGCTGTAGAGGCCCGAGGTGACGCTACAGGTTCTTGGTAAGCATGAGATGCTCGTCGAGGGCTCGCAGGACGCGCCGAAGAGCAAGCTCGTGCCTGCATTCTAGAGTCAGGCACAAAGTGTGACCTGCTATGCGTAGCATTGTGCAGACATCCACCGCAAGGCCACCATCGAGGATCTGAAGCTAGAAGAATTCTTGCGATGTGCTCTGCTATAGTAGTGAACATGGCAAAGATTGCTCTAGGTAGATCAGGTCTTCAAATATGTTTGTATCTTGTAACAGGTTCTAGATCCAATGAGGTCGCAGGCGACCTGTGTACCTTCGAAGTTCCTATGTAATGTTCGCTCTCTTCTGTCATGTAATGGTCGTTTTGAAGAAATTATTCATCAAAGACCTGAGATGATGTTGTTTGGGGCTTAACGACCTCATGGAGATCAAATGTGCTACCAGGACGACCTGATTATAATTGGTGTATGGACGATCTAAACTCAGGGTATAGGCCGCTAGTCTATCTGTTAAGGATATAGACGTTGGTGTGAAATCCGGCGAGATCGTCTCGCGAAATCAGCAGCATAGAGCCGTTGCGACAGATCCGCTGCGGCGATAGACCCGCAACGGGCATCCGCGGTGGGACCCATATAAATACCGCCGAGGGGACGGGCGTTGACCCTCCCTCTCCATCGTCTTCTTCCTCTTGCCATCCGCCGGAAGTTTCTTTGCCCTAGCCGCCGTGCTCACGCATCCAGCCCACCATATTCGAAGCCACAGCTTGCCGTTGCCGTCTCTAGCAGACCGCGCACCACCACCGCGACTCGGTGGGGGCTGACGAGGACAGTGACGAGGAGGTCGTTGGCGACGTGGCGAGCCGGCCTGAGGCGAGCAGTGCCACAAGGCCGAGATGCAAGACGAGGGTGGCAACGGCAAAGCAGTCGAGCTCGAGGGCTGCCGCGACGGCCGAGGGCAAAGACTGCTAAGCTCGAGGCCAACAAGAAGAAGAGGAAGAGGAAGACGATCTCCACCCCGATCTCCAAGGAGGTCGAGGAGGAGGATGAAGCCACTGATCACCTGCCGGTTGTTGATAATCATGCAGCACTGAGGTCGCTAAGTCCCGCGACCATGAGGCAGCGGGAGGCCGAGCAGCAGGTGACAAAGGAGGACCTCCGCCGTATCAGGGAGGCACAGCGGCCGGTGCCTAGGCGAGGATGCCTACGAAGGTGCGAGCTCGGCCCCTGAGGCCAAAATTGCGTGCGTCAGTGGTTGTGAGGTAAGACCCCAGTGCTTGGACTTGTTCATTGATAACCACTGTGAGGTCGTAGCATTCTGACAAAATTATTGCAGGTTGGACGCAAGACCTCAGAGCACCTCGGGTGATCAAGGTTCACCCACAAGGACGACAACGTCCGAGCAGGAGGTCGAAACTCATGGTTCTGTTGGCGACGTGGGGACATCAACTCCCCCGCCCTTCATTGAAGTGGACCCGATCAACGCGGTGCCAAACACGTCGGCTCAGGACCCGGTGGTGGACCAAGCTCAGATCGAGCAGCCACAACAGTGCCCAGAAACAACCGACGGAGAGGTACCAGGTTCGACGTCGATGGGGCCAAACTTGAGGAGGCAGGAGATCAACTAGAGCGGCACTCCCTGGGAGGGAGACGTCTTCGACCATGAGGCGGTCCGTCGAGCCATTTTGACGCTCAACGACGCTTTTACAGTAAATAACCGTTCTTGAATTCAATTGAGCAACTTATCTCGGGATTGTATCGACGATATGTCTTGTGTTTTTTTGAAGTAGTCACTGGCCAACCATGCCCAAGGCAGGGCCGACCAGTGTAGGAACGCCACAGCCATGCAGCTGCGGGTGATGGAGCTCGAGCAAGAGCTCAAACGGGTCCGGGAGGAGGCTGCTGCTGATAAGAAGAAGCTCGAAGACGAGCTGAAGGAAGAGCAGCGCAAGAATCGTGACGCCGACACGCTGTTGACGTCCGTGAGTGCCGGTAAGACCAACGACCCACGACCTTGTTTATTCGAGCTTATTAAAAACTCTGTTTCCGATGATATCTTTGCTCCACAGAATTCCACAGGGACAAGGACAAGCTTAAGGAAGACCTTAAGGTTGCCAAGGAGAAGGTCAGAAGCCTTGAGGTGGACCTGCGGATGGCTGATGCGAGCGGTGAGGAGCTGAAACAGCTGATGAAAGCCTCCGTGGACAGTGAGTATGCCATATTCCAGAAGCTAGCTTACAAGAAACAAGCTCGAAAGGACCTTGAGGTCAGTCTCGAGGTGGCTTTGTAGTCATTGCGGAATGACCAGGTGATCATTACAGGGCTGGAGGTGGAAGTGAACGATCTGAAGAACGCTGCTGACTATTTAATGGACATGGTGGAGACGCAGGTCGCTGGGGAGGAGCCCAAGCCAGCTATTGACCGTCTTCTGGCCGCACCTCAGAAGTTGGTCGATCTCTTGAGGGCGACGAGTTTGACGACGGCGACGGAGTCACTGGTGCGAGTGAAATCGCATCACCCCGAGGTTGACATGGTCAAGGTCGGGGAAGGCCCAGACGCCACGAAGGACCTTCGAGCCGTAGAAGAAGAAGTGCAGGAGGCCGCCGAGAAGATAATGGACGCCATCGATTACGAGGGCGATGATGGTGAAGAGTAGACGCAGTCATAGAGCTGTACCCCTTCCTCTTCCAGTCATGTAAATAACATTGGTGATCTTCTTGTGGCCTGCATGACATACTTAGTTTATGCTTGCACGAGCTTGGTTGCCCTGAAGCAATGTGTTTATATTATGCCCCGCTGACCACTACTCACGGAGAGGCTGGCTTACCAATCGCCACGGCTCAGCAGGGAGACTTACGTGCGATCGACGCACGGGGAGGAGTCTGGGACTCTGGTTTTGCAACCACATGACCAAGCAGGCTCGCAGCAACATAGAGTAAGTAATCATGAGGGGTGACGTCCTCAGGTTGACCCTTGTATTGGCTTGTGCCAAGCCCCCGAGCATGTTCAGGGGGAGGAACAAAAAAAACTTTACCCTCAGGTCTTTCGACCCCTGTATTGGCTTTTGCCAAGCCCCCGAGCATGTCAAGGGGGGAGGGTACATGACATGACAGAAAAGAGGATAGAGCTCGAGACACAGCAGATGACTGCTTAAAACTGATATTTAATTAACTAAAAGTACAAAGACGAAGAATACATAGTTGTAATGAAAACTATTCTACGGATAGAATCGGCGGAGATGCTCCACGTTCCATGGGTTGGGGACCCCTTGGTCGTCGCCCCACTGGAGGTGATATGTTGACGGGCTGATAACTTCTGTGATGATTAATGGTCCCTCCCAAGGGGCAGACAACTTGTGCATGCCGTCGGTCTTCTGGATGCGCCTTAAGACTAGGTCGCCAACATTGAAGGAGCATTCTCTAACGTTGCGATCATGGTAGCGACGAAGCTGCTGGTCATGGCGAGCTTGTCTCATGATGGCTAGTACTCTCTGCTCCTCGAGGCTGTCGAGGTCGACGCGACGAGTTTGCTTGACTTCTCCCTCCTCATAGAACTGTATACGTGGAGCTCTGAAGGTGACGTCGATGGGTAGGATGGCTTCTGATCCATAGACCAGAAAGAAGGGCGAGAAGCCCGTTGCTTAACTGACTTGGGTCTGCATGCCCCAAATCACGTGTGGTAGCTCGGCTAACCATCTGGAAGCATAATTTGAAGCGTCATCAAAGATACGGTCTTTGAGAGCTTGGAGAACCATGCCATTGGCACGCTCGACCTGGCCATTGCATCGTGGGTGGGCGACCGATGAATATTAAACATCAATCATGCTGTCCTGGCAAAAATCCCAGAAGGCAGACCCTGTGAAGGCCGACCCGAGGTCGGTGATGATTCTATTGAGCACACTAAAGCGATGTGTTAACTCTTGGATGAATTTTGCCGCTTCTTCCGACGTGACCTTGGCGACAGGTCGGACTTCAATCCACTTGGTGAATTTGTCGACGGCCACAAGGATGTGCTTATAGCCGCCTGGCGCGGATCTGAATGGTCCTATGGAATCAAGGCCCCACATAGCGAAAGGCCACGATGGGGGTATCGTGCGCAGGATCTGAACTCGCAGATGCTGTTGTTTCGCAAAGAATTGACATCCCTTGCACCTCTTTACGCGGTCTTTGGCATCAGTCATGGCCGTGGGCTAGTAGAAGCCAGATCGGTAGGCCTTGCCGACCAGATTAGCAGACGCTGCATGGCAGCCACACTCGCCGCCATCGATCTCAGCTAGGAACTGAAGACCTTCTGATCGCAAGATGCACTTCAGTATGACGCCAGTAGAGGTGGCTTTTCTGTAGAGGTCGTTGCCGATCACAACGTAGTTGGCACTACGCCACGTGGTGCGTTCACGTTTAGCTTTGTCTTCTGGGACTCGCTGGTCAAGTAGAAAGGCTAGGAAGGGCTCGTGCCAATCGTCCTCTTTTTCTGTCATTAGTACGTCTCGGGGAGGTACTGGATTTTGGTCGGGCTGATCTTGGTCCGGGTTGTCCGAGTCCAACAGCTTGATCGACGGCTTGCGTAGGTCTTGGACGAACACACCCGCCGGGACTAGAGCTCGTTTGGAGCCAAGTTTAGATAGAACATCGGCAGTAACGTTATTGTTGCGTGGCACATGCTAAAACTCGATCTCCTCGAAGTGGCCTTCGAGCTTGCGATCTCAGCGCAGTAAGCGTCCATTGTGTCTTTCACACAATCCCACTCCTTGTTAACTTGCTCGATGACGACCTTGGAATCACCATACGCCAGTAGTCGCTTGATGCCAAGGGACACTGCGATTCGGAGCCCATGGATTAGAGCTTCGTATTCCGCTCCATTATTGGAGGCCTTGTAGTGTATCTGTAGGACGTATTTGAGCTGCTCTCATTGAGGAGAGATGAATAGCACGCCTGCTCCGGCACCCTCGAGGTTAAGGGCACCGTCGAAGTACATGATCCAGTGTTCAGGCCGCTCCTTGGGAGGGGGCATCTGGATTTCTGTCCACTCTGACACGAAATCAGCTAGGATTTGCAACTTGATCGCTTGTCTGGGGAACAATTCGATATCGAACTCGCCCGATTCAACCAACAACTTGACGATGCTGCCGTCGGCGTCACGGTTACAGATAATCTCCCCTAGTGGGAAGGATGAAGGCACCGTGATCTTGTGGGCTTGAAAGTAGTGCTGGAGCTTTCTCGACGTGATCAGGAGTGCATAGAGCAGCTTCTGAGGCTATGAGTAATGTGTTTTAGCGTAGGCCAGGACCTCGCCCACGTAGTACTCAGGTCGCTGAACAGGATAGGCTTGCCCTTCTTCTTCTCGTTCGGCGACGAGAACCGTGTTGACCACATTAGTGGTGGCAGAGATGTATAGGAGTGTATCCTTCGGGATCGGAGGTGTCATGATTGGAGGCGTGGTCAAGGACTCTTTGAGAGCCTCGAAAGCCTTCTGAGCTTCTCCATCCCATACGAACTTATCTGCTTTCTTCAATAGCTTGAAGAAAGGTAGTCCTTTTTCGCCAAGCTTGCTGATGAAACGACCTAGGGCCGCAATCATGCCTGTAAGCTTCATGACGTCTTTCTGCAAGATGGCTTGGCCATGTTGCGAATTGCATCGATCTTCACGGGGTTGGCTTCAATGCCTCGGTGTCCCACCATGAAGCCCAGGAGCAATCCGGAGGAGACGCCGAAGACACACTTGGTCGGGTTGAGTTTCCATTGGTAGGTGCGCAGGTTGGTGAATGCCTCGGCGAGGTCGGCGATGAGCTCGTCTTATACTGTGGTCTTGACGACCACGTCGTCAACGTAGGCCTCCACATTCTTCCCGATCTGAGATTTCAGGCACTTCTGTCTCGCCTTCTTGTAGGTCGCACCGGTGTTTTTCAGGCCAAAGGTCATGACCTTATAGCAGTAGATGCCATTGGGCGTTATGAACGCCGTTTTGTCTTGATCGTCAAGATTCAGGGCTATCTGGTGATACCTTGAGTAGCAATCGAGGAAGCATAGAAGGACGCTGCCGGCCGTGGAGTCCATGACCTGGTCGATGCGAGGAAGAGGGAAGGGATCTTTCGGGCAGTGCTTGTTGAGATCGGTGTAGTCGATACACATCCTTAATCCTCCAGTCTTCTTGGGTAGAAGGACCGGGTTTGCGAGCCAAACCAGGTGTTTACATTCTCGAATGAATCCTGCAGCTAAGAGCTTACAGACTTCTATTTCTATGGCCTGCTTTCTATCTTTTGCAAATCGCCGGAGCTTTTGCTCGATAGGTCTTGCTGTCTTGCTTACTTCAAGGGCGTGCTCAGCCAGCCCTCTGGGGACACCGGGCATGTCGGACGGGCTCCATGCGAAGATGTCAGCGTTGTCCCGGAGGAAACTGGTGAGCGCGAGTTCCTATTTGGGGTCGAGGTCAGCCCCAATGGTGACTTCCTTGGTTGCGTCGGGCAGGCCGAGGCAAACTTTCTTCACTGCAGGACTTGCGTCCAAGGCAGTAGCCGTGCGCTTCTGTTCTGCCACCTCCAGAGTAGTTTGGTCGATCTTGGCAGCCTGAGCGACCATGATCGTTGTTGCGGCCTTGCATGTAGATACCTTGGTGAGGTCGACGGTGTCACTCTCGCAGTTGTAGGAGGCGAGGATATCACCATAGACGGGAAGGATTCCGTTTGGTGCTGGCATCTTCATGATGAGGTAGGTGTGATGCGGGATAGCCATAAACATGGCCAACATGGGTCGACCAAGGTGGCGTGGTAGGAGGAGCGGAAGTCCGCGACCTCGAACGTCAGGTACTTCGTCCGGAAGTTGTCCTCTTTGCCAAAGGTGACCGGCAGGCATACACGACCTATGGGGTATGCAACCTTTTGCTGGGCATGACTCCGTAGAAGGGTTCGTCGCAAGCGGTCATCTTGGAGAAGTCAAATTCCATCTTCCTCAGCATTTCGGTGAAGATGATGTTCAAGCTGCTGCCCCCGTCGACGAGGGTCTTAGGCAGGAAGGCGTCGTCCACTATGGGGTTGACGACCAGCGGGTAGGTCCCGGGGTCTAGTATGTGTACCCAATGGTCTTTCTTGGAGAAAGTGATGGGGCATTCCGACCAATGCTGGGGTTGTGGAGTTTCAGTGTTAACTTGGCCGATCTCCCTTGCGTTCAATCGCTGCTGTCTGTTGCTTTTAGCTGCCTGGCGGCCACCGACGATGAAGTTGATCTGTCGGTTGGCGTTCTGAAATGCACCGTTAGGATTGCTCGCTTTTGGAGGCGGAGGAGAAGGCTCCTTGCGGTGGTTGCCGTCATTGTTGTGGTCGTCGTAACGACATCGATTGTTGCGTTGGTCGTCACGGCGTTCATCGCGGCGGTCGTCGCGGTGGCCGTCGCATCGGTAGTCGTCACGACGATCATCACGTCGGTCATCGTGGTGATAATCACGATGATCCCTATCGTCGTTTCGACGGTAAGGTCGTCGGTCATGCTAGTCACGTCGATCAGGTCGACGGTTGCGGTTGTCGTAGCGACGGCCGCTGTTTAGGTCGTCATTATTGCCTCTCTTGGTCTTCTTTGGCTCCGGGGGTACGCCTAGAGCGCGCTTTAGTTGCTCGCACTCCCTCATGGTGTGCTTGGCGTTGTGGTGGAACTGGCACACGTCGTCCATAAACCTCGCCAGATCGCTTGCATGACCTGCCGCCACCGTCATCATGATCATCACCTTTGAAGTTGTGTACCACCGCGTCTTGGGTGTCGACGAGCTTGTCGACATAGGCCATGAGGTCGGCGATGGTGTTGGCGTCAGCTTCATGGATCTTCTCGAAGAGCTTGAGGTTAGTTACCCCCTTCTTGTAGTAGGCTATGACGTCTTCATCCTTGATGCTCGCAAGAGTGTTGCGGTTCTCGAAGCAGCAGTTGGTGTACTCACGGAGAGTTTCATCCTTCCTCATCCGTACTTTGGCGAGATGGTGAGTGTTGCCGGGGCGGTTGTAGGTCGCTTGATAGTTGGTTGTGAAGAGCCGCGATAAGGTCGCCCACGAGGTGATGCACTCCGCAGGAAGATTGTCGAGCCACAGGAGTGGCGCCTGGCCCATCACAAGAGGAAAGTATCCTGCCATGTGGTCTTCGTTGCCTCCTGACGCCCGAGCAGCGATGCTGTACATCTTAAGCCAAATACTTGGATCAGAGCGACCGTCGTATTTTTCAATGGCTGGTTTGAAGTCCTTGGGGTATCTGATCGTCCTGAGACGTCGTGAGAACCCTGGAAAGTTGTTGATTGCTCCAGAACCAGATGCTGGAGCGTAGGTTGTCAGGATGACGTAGAGGACATCAGGAGGACCATTATCCTGGTCGTACTAGGCACGACGCAGAAGCTCTCGATCGTGCATCTCGCGGAGGTCTGCTGCTTGGATGGGGTGATTGGCGTCAAGGGGATCAGGGACCCTGTTATCGCGGTCGTAGTTAGCGCGGTGCTCTATCTCCGCTTCATCTCGTATGGGTTGACGCTGATTGCTCCGAGCACGTGTGGCTTGCGCTGGTGGAGGTTGAGCTCCAGCGTTCTGTCTTGCGTTGTCGGCGACGTTCTGCTGCTGGGCGCCAGCAGCATTGGCGGCGTTGCTGGCAGCATTGCCGGCGGCATTACCGGCGGTGTTGGCAGCATTGGCAGCTGGGTTGGCAGCAGCGTTGACTGGTTGTACGACTTCATTCTCACCACCTCCCTCTTTGGCCACGGGATGAAGGGGAGCATTGTCATTGTGGTGACGATGATGGCGGGGTCGCTCCGACCTACTCCTGGAGTAGGAACTTGAAGTCGATCTGCTGTATCCTGGGCCTCTCTCTTTGACCAGGGCGGTGGCGATACGGATGTGAGCTTGTAGACGTCGAGTTGCAGGGGTGTCCCCAAGTTGTCCCAGCTCGGCAAGGGCCGCGCCTAGGTTGGCTTGAGGCAAGTTGTAGACTTCGTGGCCATCTTACTCAAAGTCCCTCAGGAGGTCTCTGGCGCGTAGGTGATGTCGGCGAGGCTTGTTTTCCTGCTGCTGAGGAGTGGCTAGGACCGCAGGGTGTTGTCCCCCATCGATGACGTTGCCTGCGGGTTGGCCGCTGGCACTAGGTACCACGTTGCCCACGGCTTGACCTAGGGCTTGGCCAGCTGCTGCAGCTGCATCTATCTCCTGCTGACGACGCACAGCTCATGCGGCATTAGCATTCTAGCAAAGTTGGCGCTGCTCATCTGTCTCACCAGCTTGAGGGGATACGTCGGCGGAGACCACGAGGACCTCTCAATCCAAGATATCGAACACGTCACCCGGATACTTGGGAGAGATGGTCGTTCGGGCGATCTGGAACGTGAGGCAATCCAGGGACGGCTCACGGTTGATCTGGCGGCGATGAGCCGCGATTAGGGGTCGGCAAAGCTTCTTGAGCACACGGCACTGGCGAGCCGTGTGTTTGGAGTCCTCGTGGACGGGGCAAGGGTCGTCGAGATGACCTCTGCAGTTTCCACGGTGTGGGGTCTTGGGCCCAAATTCGATCTGGATCTTATTCTTCATGTAGCGAGACGCTGCATGAGTTGCGTTCCGCAGACCAAGGGGCATGCGGGGTGAAGGTGCAGGGGTCCTGCGAGGGCGCTTGACTCAGGGTGGCAACAGGGCGGGGCAGGGCCGGGGGGCTGCTCCCCAGCCCGGCCCCAACCCCCGATCTTCGACTCGAGCCCCGGCCCCGAAACATCAACCCGGGGGAAATTTCGCCCCGGCCCCGGCCTCGGCAAATCCCCGATCCGCGTCCGGGCCCCGCGAGAATTAACATTGTAGCTTTCCTTTAGCAAATAATAAAAACTTAGCGAGCAAATCAAAAGTTTATACGAGCAAAAATCAACAGATAAGTTTAGAAGGATCAAATAGCTTCCAATAATTCCAACGCAACAACCAAAGGCTCCCGTTCAATGTTCAGGCAAATAAACAAAGTAGCAATCTGCTACCTATTACAATATCGATTGGCTGCTAGATGCGAATGGGGAAAAGATTTGCATAGGGTAGCAGCGATGTAGGCCTGCAACTGCAGACAATGGTCAGGGGAGTTGAGGGCAACGGGGCATCGATGGAGAAATAGCAGCGTTGCCGTCGATGGCTTCTCTTCAATAGCATCTACACGCGTCGTGGGTAGCATGTCGCTCGCTGCTCGCAGTAGCGGAGGAGTTGTGCTCGTCGCTTGCAAAGGGAACACCGCCGCCGCCGCCGCCAGGCTGTGGGAGTGAGGGAAAATGAGAGAGGGTTAGGGTTGTGAGCTGGTAGTGGAGAGATTTGATTTATATATGGCGACGGGATAATGGACTATTGAGCTGATATTTGATGGGCCTAGTGCATTTCGGGCCTCCGTGGCGCCCCACGGGGAAAAACTCATCCCCGACCACGCCCTGCTATTGTTTCGGGGCTCCGCCCAGGTTCCCCCACGGGGCAATTTTGGGCCCCGTCCCCGCTGTGATCGGGGTGAGTCCCCGCGGGGATCCGTCCCCATCGGGGATATTGCCATCCTGACGCTTGACGCGCTCACAGACCTTGATCGTGTCGGAAAGCATGTCCTCGACGCGATCGGGTGGGTGGGTTTCCGCCAGTAGATCGGATCCGACCTACTGATTAGTGGTGACTGCGGAGCTCTCGATGACGAGGCAGGTGGCTGGAGCGGTGGATTCCGCCGGCATAGAGCCGAAGCAGATGTCGACGGGATTGGCGAGGATGTCCGCCATGCTCTCAGGGAAGATGACACCGCTTGGTGAAGCCATCAAGTTGCACGAAGAACCCTGGATCCACCCCTACCTGGCGCGCCAACTGTCAGAGGTTTAGATCTGCACAGCCCACAGGAGGGTCAACCCCGGTGGTTTATTTGTTCGGTGGGGAGGAATCTATGGCTAAGAACTCGAAGGTTGCGCACGAGCACACGGAACACAGAGAACACGGCGAGTTTATACTGGTTTAGGCCTCCGGAGAGTAAAACAATACGTCCAGTTGTCGGTGTAGATTGCTTGGGGATCGCGCGATTGTACAAGGGGTCGCCCTGCCCGCCTTATATTGGCCAGCGGACAAGGTCAGCACCCAGACTCCTGGTCGGTTACGACCAGGAGACCTAAGTCTAATTGTTTATAACCATTGCCATATACGTCGGACTGCTTGTCGGAATCTACCATTATCTTGCCTTGCACGCCAAGTCTTGAAGTCGTTCTGGATAAGGTCGTCTTGGAATCTTCTGGAAGGTCTTCAGGAGGTCGTGTTGGCCGCCAACTAGGTCGGTTGGGCCCACTGTCAAGTTGGCGGGTCTTCTGGTAGGCCGGACCCACTTGTCGGGGACGGCCGTGGGCCTGGTCGGTGGGGACCCAGGGGTACCCATGTCTCACACTCCCTGGTGTGATGAGTGATTGACAACGTGGTGTGGACTGACTCTTGGCCGAGTATTGCAGGTGTAGGTTGCGGCTTGACTCGTGTTGGTGCAGGTGAAGAGCGAGCACGAAAGGTCTTAGCCTTGCGGGGCCTCCGAGTAGTGGAGAGAAAAGTAGGCTCGGCTCGATGGACCCAGTGGCCGAACGGGGTCAAGTGCGGGCCGCATGGTGTCAAGAAACGCAAGACGAAGTCATCGACTCGAGCCGGTGCAGGTTAGCGGCTCACAACCAGAGTCTGCACATGGGATTTGCAGTGGTTCACCACAATCCGTCGGGTTACTTGGTTGAGCCACAAAACCAAGACCGGAGGCTCGGCGGGCGGAGACGGGATCCGAGCGCGCCGAGAAGCTTCGATGCCAGAGGACGCGTGGCAGGATCGCAGGGCTTGCGTTAGGAGGACGCGGACTGTGGCAAAGGCGTGGCCGTCTGATGAAGAGGAGTGCTACTTGACCATATTGCCCCTGAGGGGATTGTATCTTATTTTAAGTGCTAGGGGTAGCTTGGTCATTTGCCCAACCCAGAGGAACTCATATATATATAGCTCTAGGGTTTCTGGGCAAACTATCCTTCCGGACTCCTTCTCATTTCCCTGCTCCATAGGCTTAGATTTTCTTCACCGTTTTGTAGAGAATCTGACCTCCGAGTGTATGGAAGAATTCATGGTTGTTTCGATTTCCTTCTTGTGGCTCGTGTGATTTTCGTGTCTTTTTTGAGCTATTTTCGTTGGAGTTTCGTGCGTAGCTTGTTCCTTCGATTCTAAGGTGTTTGGGTTCGGTTTTGTTTGTGGGGATCATGGATAGATGTCTTGTGCATCTTTGTCCTTGATCTTGATCCCTCAAACTCCAGATTTAGCCTCCGATTGAAAGATTTCGGTTGGAACCCTAGCTCTTTGTGTGAGCTTGGTAGAATCTCGATTCCTCTCGACTCAGTGGGTTTGAGGCTACCAATTCGTGGGTATAGCATCTCCTAGAGGCGCTTCACCTTCACCTATGATTTGGTAGCAATCCCTTGGTTGATTTGGGAGATCGGGCAAAGGGAAGGAGGTGTTGACCTATGGAGGGTCGGGCTCGGGCTGCTGTTCCCATGCTTGGCAGACAGTCCGCCAGGGGCACGCGGACGGTCCGCGAGGAGCCGGCAGATCTAGTGTTCATCGTGTTCTTGCGAGCTCGTGTTTCGATCCGTTTGGTCCAGTGCTTTTGGTTGTTCAAAGTTTGGCGGACGGTCCGCGAGGAGAGTGCGGACAGTCTCTTCGCCGCGGACGGTCCGCGAGTAGGGCACGAACAGTCCGTTTTTCGAGGTGCATTACTGGAGGTTCGAGGGCTATTTTCAGACGGTCCGCCGCAGACCCGCGGACAGTCCGCCTAAGCCTCGCGGACGGTCCGCCCGGTTCCTTGCGGACAGTCCGCCCTGAGCCTCGCAGTTTGGCTAAGTTCTTTGCTTCTCGAGTTGCGCTATCGCTTGGGGTTTGTTTGAGACTTGTTCGTAGGGTTGGTAGGTCCGTTGTGACTACACGACCTTGGCAAGCTTGTGTGGGAACCCTTGGTTCTGAATTTGGGGCATAGGCCGAGTTCATCCTGCGGGAATAATTTTTAACGGCTCCCATTCACTCCCCCCCCTCTCTGGTCGCCTAATCGGTCCTTCAGTTAGACTTTGCACCTGAGCCACCGATGAGGGCAAGACTATGAGAGTCAGTCGGGCCCTCAATCTTGGTTGTCACACCACGGTCCACCTCAGCCGACTTGAGCTTCGAGAACAGCTCGTCTACCGTTAGAGTGTCATACTTCTCAGACTCTAGAATGGCCTCGACCTTTCTGCCCCAAATAGTACGATCCAACGAGTGCAAGAGCTTCACAGCTCTGTCATGATCATTGCACGGGAGCACGGTCACATTGGCCCTCATGTTGTTCACAATCACCGTGAACCGCTGGAACATCGTATCGATGGACTCACCGGGGAGATGAGTGAAGTTCTCGTACTCTCTCTGGTAAGTCGCAAACAATCGAGCCCGAACCTGACTGTTACCAGCGTGAGCATTCTTAAGTTGCTCCCAAATCCTACAAGCCAAATCCTCCGTCTGAACCCGATCAAATTCGGATTGATAAAGAGCGTGAAACAAGTAGTCGACCGTCTTGTTGTTGGCGTTGTGCATATCCCTCGATCCTGGAGCAAGGAAGTTAATCGGATGAACATAAGCTATGTTCACTGTAACGTCCCAAAGGATCTGACCCTTGCCGCGGAGAAAAGCAGCCATCCGCCTCTGCCACACCTAGTAGTTCTTTTCATCGAAGTGAGGAGGACCCAATCCCCATTCCTGGTACGCCATTTTTTCATCTTAAACTAGTTAGAGTCAATCAAGACCTGTAACCGGCTCTGATACCACTTGAAGGACCGAACTGGCGACCAGAGAGGGGGGAGTGAATGGGAGCCGATAAAAATTCTTCTCGAAGGAGATGACTTCTCTAACAAGTCGGACACGGCCTATCCAACACTTCTCCTACTCGAACTACCCAAGTTTGCCAAAGTCACGTAGCCACTGAAGTACTACTGACCCTAGGAGCAAACCACTAAACCAACCAAAACAACCACTCCCAACACGCAGCGGAAATCTGCACAACCTACTGTCTGTGCCACACCGGTCAGACCGATGGCTCTCGCCGGTCATACCGATGGCACTGGTCATACCGGTGATCACTGCCCGTCAGGCCGGTGGCAACAGCAAATGCATAGGAACGTTCCAGGAAGCCTCAGTGACTCCTCTAGGCCCTGGAAAAAAACCACCTCCAAAACACAAACTGAAGAAAACGAAAAACCTCTACAAAACCTAGCAAACCAACTTGAAGACTGCCAAGAACTGACCAGAAGCAACATAGCCCAAAGCTACACACGTCCAGCAATTCACCCGAGACAAATCCCATAGCGCCCTGGCACCGGTCAGACCAGTCACAAGCACCGGTCAGACCGGTCAGGTCTGGGCAGCTCGGGATGAACAGCGAGCCGCGGGTCAACCCCTCCAAACAACCTTCCCGATCTCCTGATTCGCTCCACGGATTCGCACAAGACTTTGGGGATTCTAGGAGTACCTCATGGGCATCCCATAGCTACGATTTGGTTCACCAAAACTTGATAAATCAAGAGGAATCGAAGGATTTCCACTAAGAACACCACTTTCCCGAAACCTAAGAAAACCCCAAAATCGAGCACCTTTTCTCACGGATTTGTGAGGGGGATCACAAGGAAAAGAACCACGAAGGGTTCATGCATACATCCCCAACCAAATCCCAAAGAGAAAGGCCTCAAATCCACCACAAGAAAATCGCCAAAAAAGGCCCTGAAAGTCACCAAAAAGGAAAATGGGGGAAACAACACAAGGCCTTGAGGAACCACGCCGAATCATCTATACATACCATGAAGGTTCATACAAGGTCTAGCTTGCCACCCGATCATCCATCCCTCTCTAAAGATCTCACCATGAACCTCTCAAGCTAGTCCAAGAAAATCCTAAGGAAAATAGGAAGGGAAAATAGCAAAAGCAAAGGAGCTAGGGTTCCAATAGATGGCTGCCATCCTCTCACCACTTGGGTTATATGGAGGCAACCGAAAGATGAAACTACCCCTAAGACATAAAACTAAGATACACACCCCCGAGGGGCACTTTGGGAATCATCGTCGTAGCACCATCAGACGAATGCCCGACGACCGCAACCTGCTTAGCCTCGACGCAAGCCTTGCGATCCCGACGCGTGTACTCCGCTTTGAAGTCTCCGGAAGGCGTCGTCGCACACCGGTCAGACCGGTGCTCCCAACCAGTCAGACCGACCAGATGCTACTGCACTTCGGTCTTCGGTCTTGGCTTTGTGGATCAATCAAGGAACCCATTGGTTTTGTGGTGAACCACTGGAAACCCCCGTGGACTTGGTGTAGCCTCCCGCCAATCTCCACTCATGACTTGGCTCCCACGTCATCCCGGCTCAACCTTGGTTTTGAGGCTCAACCAAGAAACTGTCCATGACTTCGTCTTGCTGTTCTTACCACCATGCGACCCACACTTGATCCCGCTGGCCACCGAGTCCCTCGAACCAAGCCTACTTGTCTGCTCCACACCTTGAGGCCTCACCGGCATCGACCTTTCACGCTTGTTCTTGACCTGCACCAGCACCAATCAAGCCGCAGCCTGCACCTGCAATACTAGGCCAAGAGTCACTCCACACAACGTTGTCAATCACTCATCACACCAGGAAGACACCATCCACCGGTCCTCGAACCATACAGGCTCTCACTGCCGGAGCCGCCGTTGTTCATGGTCCTTCCACGTGCCGAGGATGCGCCTCGAGCGCCGCAATTGGAGCCGACCTTCTGCTTGCCGGGCGAGTGGACACTCTCCGTGTGACCCGGCTGCCCCGACGGGCGCAAGGACCCACGATGAGCTGAGTGCTCTGGAGCCCGAGCTCGTGTTTCTCGCCGCCGAGACGCCGAGCTCTCCGCCTGCTGGATGGCAGCTGCATCGAGGAGCGTTTGGAGGTGCTGACGGAGCTTCTTTTCCTCCGAGGTCGCCGGCTCAGGGCCGACCTGGAGGAGTACAGCCATTGCGGCGAGGTTCAGAGAGGCCCGTTTGGCAACGGGGGTCCTGTGAACGTCGTCGATGATGCAGCGGCGCACTTCCTGCGTGCGTTCACACACGAGCGTGGCTGCGTCCCCCATACCGAGCTCGTGGTGGAGTCTCGCTTGCTCCTCTTCGAGGGCCCTCCTAGCCTCATAGAGTTCGTCGAGGCGGGCATGCTACCATTCGTGATCGTCCCCGACTTGTGGGGGCTCCTCACTGGCAGAAGCGTCAAGTGAAGTGGGCTCACCTTCTGCGGAGCTCTCGTTAGAACAAGTGGAGTGGACTGTGTTGACTTGTTGCTGGAGGACGAAACACTCACGTGTCGGGTCGTGGGGCGTCGGCACCTTGCTTTCGACCTCGTCGCAGCTCGCCTGGGATGGTTCTGAGGGGACCGGACGGGGGTCTGCAGCTGCGGCAGGGGCAACTGTCCCGCTGCAGGGTAGCCATGTATGTACCTCAGGGCACACGGAGTCGTAGCAGAGCTTGAACTCGTCCCAAGACAGCACCTCCTCCCCCTGTAAGCCAAAGACAAGCATAGAGGTGGCGTACGCCGCGAAGCGGAAAAGCTCTTAAGACGGGTTCGGCCCTAGGGCGACCGCCATGTCGCGGCCAACCAGGTCCCAGACCCGGTCGACGACGAACTTCGTCGACCGTGGCTCCTCAGGTGGCTGGTCTTGAGGAAGCACGGGAACATCGGGTTGGGATCGTGAGAACACGGCCCAAGCTGGCAACTCAACTGGATAGTCGAAGACGAAGTCCAGCGAGCCGAAGCGCAACACGGTGCCGCGCACCGGCTGCTCGTCGGAGTGGGCCATCCGAACCCTTGGTGGCGTCGTGACACACGAAGTGCCCCTCCTGGCACACCAAATGTCGGGATTTGATACCACCGGCAAGTAAATTTTGGTATGTTCGTGCGTCTGATCCGGATGGTTGGGCTTAGAGACACCGGAATTATACTGGTTCAGGCACGGGGGGTGCCCTACGTCCAGTTCGGAAGAGTGTTCTATATGCCCAGGGTGGCTTGTAGTAAGGGGTACAAGCTTTGGTCGAGAGAGGGAGCGTGTCCTAGGTCTCTGAGTGTGGTGATGAGCTGTGAACGCTCGGTGGAAGTGTGATCGTGTTTGATCTAGGATGCAGTGGTGTGCTTGTGCTGTGTTCTTTTTTCTGTCGTCCCCTGTTCACGGTACCAGCCTTCCCTTTTATAGTACAAGGGGGCTGACATACAAGGGTTAAGATGGTAAAATAGTGTCCTGCTACAGTGTTGTAACAGTGCCGGAATAGTGCTGGAACAGTGTCGTGTCATAGGCCTTCGTCTTCGGTTGGCGCCGTACGCTGAGCTAGGCGCGGTAGTCTTCGTAGGGCGGCGTAGCTAGTGGCTCCCGTTCCAAGATAGCTTCTCCCAACTTAGGGCTTCGCAGGTTTGGTAGGTCGAGGCTTCTTGTGCAAGCCCCGACCTTCCCTCTGATAGCAGCTGAGTCGGGTCTCGTTATTCGATGCCTTGTACGCGAATGATTCGTCTGTCCTTTGCCAATGTTTGATATCCAGGTGATGGGACGCCGGGGCAGCCCGCTTCCCACGCCGAGGAAAATCTCATCATGGCCTGACCACTTGACAACATAGATCCGCCCACCCTGTCGGGCATACACCCCGGGTACCCATGCAAGGAAGGACTCCCACTAGAATTCCCCTGTAATCCTGCTAGGACTCGTTCCGTGTAATCCTACTAGGACTCCTACCTTGTAACCGACTAGGAACCCACCCCTTAACTATATAAAGGAGGGTCGGGTACCTAGGAGGACAATTTGAACAACCTAACACCAAGCGCAGGGCATCATACTTGATACCCCAAACAGAACGTAGATTTCGCCACCTCGGCGGCCTGAACCTGTATAAATCTTGTGTCCCGTGTCCCTACCTTTACCTTTGAGTTCCAGGTCTCACAATCACGATCCCCACTGCACAGTCTACTACCTCAGGTACCCCCTTGGTAGGTTTGCCGATCTAAAACACAGACAGCTGGTACGCCAGGTAGGGGTGATCATCACCACCGAGCGAATTCGAAGGACCAATACCAGATTAATTTACTCACCGCGTGGTTGCTGTGTTTGGCAACACGACGAGATCGTATCAACTCGGATACTCTTGTCCAGATGCAAGCACAACTGATCGAGTTCAAGTCCAGACCGCAGACAGACAACCGCAACTCACCAAGACTGAGACGCCCGCCCTACCCGCATCAAGCAACAACAACAAGAAGTCGCCGAGTTCAACATGTATTCGGTTCAAGCTGCTTGGCCCGTATCCAAGTCACCGAAAATTCCGGAACTGTGACGGCATCCTACAGCATAGAAATGGAGTCGCACGCTGGTCTGGCTGGTTCCAGATTCTTCTCCGAATTTGACGACGAGCTCAACGTGAGTGTTTGGAAGTAGGGTGCAAAAAAGTGCGCCCAGGGAATCTTGCGTGCATGGAGTACTAAATGAAATCTATTTGAAAACCCTTTTCACGTATGAGTGTAACTTTGCGTGACGAATCTAATGAGCATAATTAATCCATGCTTTGCTACAGTGATGCTACAGTGGGTCTGGAACATGGTGTCTATGGACTCACCGGGGAGATGAGTGAAGTTCTCGTACTCTCTTCGGTAGGTCGCGAACAACCGAGCCTGAACCTGACTGTTTCCAGCGTGAGCATTCTTCAGCGTTTCCCAAATCCTACAAGCCAAGTCCTCTGTCTGAACCTGATCGAATTCGCACTGACACAAAGCACGAAACAAGTAGTCGACCGCCTTGTTGTTGGCGTCGTGCATATCCCTCGATCCCGGAGCAAGGAAGTTAATCGGATGAACATAAGCTGTGTTCACCGTAACGTCCCAAAGGATCTGACCCTTACCGTGGAGGAAAGCAGCCATCCGCCTCTGCCACATCTCGTAGTTCTTTCCATCGAAGTGCGGAGGACCCGATCCCCATTCCTGGTACGCCATCTTTGGATCTTAGACTGGTTAGAGTCCCGAAAGACCCGTAACCGGCTCTGATACCACTTGAAGGACCGAACTGGCGACCAGAGAGGGGGGGAGTGAATGGGAGCCGATAAAAAATTCTTCTCAAAGGAGATGACTTCTCCAACAAGATGAACTTGATCGGATACCCAAAATCACACGCTCCGTACTCAACCTTCCTTTTGCCAAAACCACGTAGCCACTGGAGTGCTAGTGGTCCTAGCCTCCTAGGAACAAACACTACCTGCAGCAACAGCTCCTACACACACACGGCAGCGGAAACAACTCGGAAGCTGTCTGGCCAGCAGGGGGCGGTTAGACCGGGTATGGGGCCGTTAGACCGCCTCCACCTGGTAACCAAGAAATCCTCCGAACGACCTCTTCCGAGCTCCAAAACTCTCCACGGTTTCACTCACTGGATCTTCTGGTCAAGGCCAAGCTAGCGACCAGAGAATCTTGGAGAAAACCAAAACTTCACCCAAGGGCCTAGGGGCGGTTTAACCTCCTGTACCCAGCAAGAAACACAAGCCAAGAATTCCTAGCAAACAGCACCAAAACAGACTCCAATTTCACCAGAACGATCCTCTGATCAAGGCGAACGAACTCACAGAGGAAAATCCGGCAAAATCAAAACTTCCACCTGGGAGACCCAGGGCGGTTAGACCGCCCCCTTAAGGCGGTTAGACCGCCCCTCCCAGAAAACCTGGCCGCGGGTCAACCCTCAACTTCCCATCGCCCGATCTCCCGATTCACCCCACGGATTGCAGCGAAACTTCGGAGATACCTGGGTTACCTCCTGGGCAACCTCTCCACCAAGGGAGTTGCACCGAAACGCTCTCAATCAAAGGGAATCGCGGATCTTGGCCCTTTAGGTCATGAACTCGAGCAACTTGAAAAACCACCAAATCGAGGTCGATTCAAGGGAGTTCTTGGGGCAAAGTCACCAGCCAAAGAGGCACAAGGTCCTCATACGTGACACCCAACAAGATTCCCGCAAGAAATCACCCTCAAAACTCCACTAGGAAAATCACAAGAAAGAGCTCCGAAAATCACCAAAAAGACAAACGGGAGAGGCAACACAAGGCCTTGAGGAACCACGTCGAATCATCTATACATACCATGAAGGTTCATACAAGGTCTAGCTTGCCACCCGGTCAACCATCCCTCTCTCAAGATCTAACCATGAAGATCTCAAGCTAGTCATAGAAATTCCTAAGGAAAATAGGAAGGGAAAATAGCAATGGGAAATGAGCTAGGGTTCCAAGAGTTGGCTGCCATCCCACAACTCAAGTGTTTATATGGGGGAAACCAAAAGACTAAACTACCCTTACTAGCAACTAGGGATACAAGCCCCTCAAGGGCAATTTTGGAAGTCTTCAGTTCAGCACCATCGGACGGATACGCATCCACCGCAAGCCTGCTTAGCACCAACGCAACTCTTGCGATCATGTCACGTGTCCTCCGCTTCGAAGCTTCTCGACGGCTGCGACCCGGGCGGTCAGACCGCCCCCCTGAGCGGTTAGACCGGCCCCAGGCGGTCAAACTGCCCCTCCTGGGCGGTTGAACCGGCCTGGCCGGCCACACTCCTCCGTCGAGTCTTCGGCCTCAGTTTTGTGGCTCAACCGAGTAACCCAGTGGTTTTATGGTGAACCACTGCAAACCCCGCAGACTTGGTGTAACTTCCGCCAATCTCCACTCATGACTCGGCTCCCACCATGTCTCGGCTCGACCTTGGTTTGAGGCCCAACCAAGAAACCGTCCATGACTTCGTCTTGCTGTTCTTGCCACCATGCGACCCGCACTTGACCCCGCTGGCCACCGGGTCCCTCGAACCAAGCCTACTTGTCTGCTCCACACCTGGAGGCCTCACCGGCGTCGACCTTTCGCGCTTGTTCTTCACCTGCACCTGCACCAATCAAGCCGCAGCCTGCACCTACAATACTTAGCCAAGAGTCAGTCCACACAACGTTGCCAATCACTCATCAATCCAGGAAGCGACCATCCACCGGTTCTCAAACCACACAGGCTCTCAATCTCCCCCTTAATGAGTGCATTGACAACACACATGATTGGTAACCAAAGAGAAAAGGAAAAGAAATGAAATGACTAAAAGAAACTTCAACAAGCGATCGAAAGCCAAAGGAAAGGCAAAGAACAAGATCACTTGAAGAAGGAAAATCTCGGTCCCCTTAGGCAAGGGCAAAGGCTCGACACAACCGAGATAAAAACAAGCTCACACAAAGAGCAAAGACCACCAAAGGCACACAAGGCCACAAGCCACAAACACACACAAGAGCTCCCCCTGCACAAATGCAAGCTCCCCCTGAGCCAAAGCACACTCCCCCTGAACCAATGCACCAATGCAACATGGGAATGCAACAAGAAGCAAAAACTTACTCACACTGCCCAGGGCGGTTAGACCGCATGCCCAGGCGGGTCAGACCGCCTCCTCTAGGATCTGACCGCCTGGGGGCAGTTAGAGCGCCCCAAGAAACCGGCCCTGCACCAAACTTTTTAAAACCTGCCCGAACCACTTTGAACACCTTCCAAATGCTCCCAAGTGCCCAAAACATGCACGAACTTCTCCCCCTTGTTGACAATGCATGGATCAAGGCATAAACCGAAAAATTTCAACCTAGAGCTTCTCAAATAGACAAAATTCATCACAAGATGCTACACATATCCAAATGAGCAAGTTAGATACTCTATAGCTTCGTACGAACATAAACTACAAGATCACCAAGTTTCACAACCAATGGGCTAAGCTAAGATAGAATTGATCATTTTTGCGAAAATTTACCCTCTCATGAGCAAAGTCCTAAACATGAGCAAAACATGTCAAAATGGCAAAGCCACACAAACTTCATGCTAGGACAACCATTCTAAGCATACAATCATCATAAACACCCACAAGCATCTCATGTCATGTCAAAGCCACCGAGCCATGTGCCTACTTCTATGTATGAGACTTCTCATTGGTAGCAAACATGCAACGGTTTAGCACCCAAAAGTAATTAAAATAAAGCACATGTGACATGGCAGCACATTTTCCAAGCAATTTACATTTCATTTTCAGATTCATATTTGGTACATGAAATGTCTTTGCCACAAAAAGGAACTTATGTCCTTCCACAAGATAAAGCATGGGGGCTAAATATTCATGATGACAAATGAGCCTTTGGCCCCATATGCTCAAAATAAACTATCCAAGCACAAATTAAGCATAGAAATGCCACTAAAACATGTCATGATCATATAAAGGAATTTACTCACAAGAGAGCATACATGTAGCATTTTTCAAAAACATAGCTATCAACCATGGATAAAAAACAAGATCATCAAGAGCTAAGCCAAACTAAACCATATCATACCAAACTAGCTCACAAGATCATATATAGCACATCATGGTGAACAATGTATATAGGAGAAACTTTTCCTACCAAATGCATATGATACAAAATGCATGCAACCTAAGATATAAAGATGCCTATACATCATGATACATATGCAATGCAAAATGCAAGAAATGCACAAAGGAAACTATACATATACTACACAAGGAGCTCCCAACACCAACTCAAGAAACCAAACACACACCAAGTTCCCCCAGCAAACGAGTGAAAGTTGCTTGATCTAGGGGCTTGGTGAAAATATCTGCTAGTTGGTTTTGTGTGGGTACATGGATCAAAGCGATTTTCCCTTTCTCAACATTGTCCCTCAGAAAATGGTATCTCACTTCTATATGCTTGGTTTTGGAATGAAGCACTGGGATCTTAGCAACACTAATGGCACTCGTGCTATCACAAAGAAGTGGAACCTGGGTATACTCCTCACCAAAGTCACTCATGGTGTATGTGATCCAAAGGAGCTGAGAGAAACAACTAGCTGCGGCAACGTATTCGACTTCGGTTGTAGATTGAGCAACACTCGATTGTTTGCGGGAAGACCAAGACACCAAATAAGAACCCAAGAACTGGCAAGTCCCAGAAGTGGACTTCCTATCCAACCGACACCCAGCAAAATCCGCGTCTTAAAAACCGTGAACCTCCAAAGGAGAAGACGCAGAGTACCAAAGGCCGAAGTCGGGAGTGTATCGCAAATACCTGAAGATGCGCTTGACTGCTTACCGATGCGAAGTCCTTGGAGATGCTTGAAAACGAGCGCACAGACATACCGAGAATTGGATGTCCGACCTCGTCGCCGTCAGGTACATGAGGGAGCCGATCATGCTCTGGTACTCCTTCTGGTCCACGTGTTCCCCGTCCTCGTCCGCATCAAGAGTTGTAGTCGTACTCATCGGCGTCGTCATGGCCTTGGAGTCCTCCATCTTGAACTTCCTTACAATGTCCTTGGTGTACTTGGCTTGGTGTACAAACGTTCCTTCCGTCGATTGCTTGATCTGGAGCCCGAGGAAGAACTACAAGTCGCCCATCATGATCATGTCGAATTCCCTGCTCATGTCTTCTGCAAATCTTGCAACCAAAGAGTTAGACGAGCCACCGAAGACAATATCATCCACGTACATCTGCACAATTAGGATCTCTTTGCCCTGCCTGAGGAGAAACAAGGTCTGATCTACCATCCCCATCTCAAAACCTCTCTCAAATAGGAACCCTCTCAACCTACCACACCAAGCTTTAGGCGCCTGCTTCAGCCCATACAGCGCCTTCCTCAACTTGTACACCCTGTGGGGGTACTTCTCACTCTCAAACCCCAGTGGTTGCCTCACGAACACTTCTTCCTCCAAAACACCGTTCAGGAAAGCACTCTTCACGTCCATTTGGTACAATTTGAACCCTTTAGCCAAGGAAAAGGCTAGAAGGTTCCTAATCGCCTCCAAACAGGCTACGGGAGCAAAGGTCTCCTCGTAGTCGATCCCCTCTTTTTGTGTGTACCCCTGAGCAACAAGCCTTGACTTGTTTCTCACCACTCCACCTTTCTCTCCCCCTTTATTTTTCCACACCCATTTTGTCCCAATCGGCTTGCACCCCGGTGGAGGCTCCACTAACTCCCAAACTTGGTTCCTCTCAAAATTCTCCAACTCCTCATGCATAGAATTAACCCAATTGTGATCAGATAGCGTATGTCCAATGTCTTTGGGCTCAAAAGTAGCAACAATAGCAGCATGGGCAAAGTGAGAGTCATTTCGAAACCTCGACCGTGTAGTGCGTTCGTTGATGTTCCCGATGATCGTTGAAGCTGGATGATCCACTTGTACTCGCCGGGGAGCTTCTCGCCTCGAAGCCACCTCCTCCTCAGCTGTAGCTTCCTCTCGATCTCAGCACATTGTCGTAGGTGTGGGAGAAGGCCCGTCCTCGATCGTAGTCGAAGTAGTATGTACATGCTCAGCCGCGGGTGCCACACCACCTTCATCATCTCTTTGCTGCACCTCATCCTCGAAAATCTCCTCGCCAAGTTCCTCGTCACCTGCACACTCAAAAACAAGCGAACTACATAGTTGTGTCTTATCGAAGGTAACCTCGCAAGTCTCCACGATTTGGTTAGTTTCAAGATTGAGCACTCGAAAGGCTCTAGAATGAGACGCGTAACCAAAGAAAATGCCATCGACAGACCTAGCCTCGAACTTGTCCAACTTCTTCCCTTTCTTAAGAATGAAGCATTTGCAGCCAAAGACGTGAAAGTGACTCACCTTGGGGGTTCTACCGTGCATCAACTCGTAGCAAGTTCTCTTCTTATGGACCCTGAGGTAAATCCTGTTCGACACGTAGCACGTGATATTGATCGCCTCAGCCTAGAACCTTCTCGGAGTCCTATGCTCATCGAGCATCGTCCGAGTCATCTCACACAGGATTCTGTTTTTCCTTTCCACCGCGCCGTTCTGGGGAGGCGTATGCGGACTAGAGAACTGGTGTTCAAGACCCAAGTCATGGCAAAAGGTTTCGAAAACGAGAGTTTTTAAATTCCGAGCCATTGTCACTGCGGATCGCTCGTATGGCATCTCCGTGCCTCTCGTTCTTCAACATCAAGACAAGATCTTGAACAAAACCAAACGTCTCCCCTTTCTCCTCCAAAAAGAAAACCCAAGCATACCGAGAGTAGTCGTCCACCACAACCACGACGTACCACTTCCCACCCACAGATCGCACATGAGCTGGGCCAACAAGGTCCGTATGGAGCAGCTCGCATGGACGCTCCATCATCACATCGGTGAGGGTGGATGGGAAGCAGCTACCATCTTAGCATACCTACACTCAAGCGTGACAATAAGTCAAAACTCAAGTGACCCAACCTCCTATGCCACTTCCACAACTCACCCGAAGAACCAGCCACAAAACACCTCGAAACACCCGAACTCTGAGAGAAATACGCTCAAAATATTTGACCCTCGGGGACGACCACACAAACAAGGTCACCTCGAGCATCAAGTATCCGAGAACCACACAACTTAAACAACACCTCAAAATCTTCCTCAAGAAGCTGGGAAACAGAGAGCAAATTAAAACCCAACGACTTAACCACGGCAACTCGCTTTAGCACCACTTTGTCACTTACCCTCACTTCACCTTCAGCAAGTACACGCCCTCGTCCATTGTCCCCAAAGGTGATGTATGTCCTGGACACCACCTGGGTGAGGCTGGAGAACCACCCCCGATCTCCGGTCATGTGCCTCGAGCAACCGGAGTCGATCAACCAAACGTTCCCCAAGCCTCCCACCTGAAATTCAAAAACGAGCACGTGAGTGAACAAACGACACAACACTGGGGTTAGTACCAAAAGAGTAAAACCAGTGCCGAGCCATTTGCTCCAAAGTGGGGTTAGCACCATCCATTCCATCACGCCTACCAAAGCTACCACCACGTGAACCACCACGGAGAAACCACCCCTGTCTCGCTGGAGGAGCACGAAAGCCACGAAAGGAAGACCGTGGACCGTAGCTCCTCTCCAACTCAAAGCTGCGACCTCTCCCAGACTCATATCGACCACGAGGGGGAGAATGTCCAGCAAACTCAACACCTCCAGACTCACCGTGCCAACCACCAATACCACAACTAACAGAACTGAAACCACTCGAAATGCCACCTCGAAAACCAAACCTCCCAGAATTCTGGGGGGCCGGTCTGACCCCCTAGCCAGGCCGGTCTAACCACCCCCCTCTGGGCAAGGCCGGTCTGACCGCCCCTCCAGGCCGGTCGACCGCCCTCTCTAGAAAACCGCCTCGGCTGCGGGAACTCGCATCTCCCCATGCCGGAACACTTCTCACAATCACCTTACCCCTGGGCAGTGGCATACGAGGCTCAGGCACACCATGAGATGGGTGGTATCTATCCTTGTTCGCCCACTCCTTAGCCATCCTCTCTTCCCGCTTCCTCTTGAAGCAAAACTCACCCTTGTGACCATCTCTCCCACAATACTCACAATGGAACCGTATGGGTTTTGGTTTAGGCTTGGGTTGGGGCTGCTCACTTGGCTTCTCTTTTGGTTTCTCCTCACTAGGCTTCTCACCCTTCTTCTCTCCAACCACACTCTCCTTAGAGCTCACAAATTTCACCGGTTTTTGGAAATCATTTGTTGGGTGAGGGAATATGGGTGGATCTGGAGTTGTGTCAAGTTTGTTTCTGAGATGGTTAGGCTTTGGCTCAAACTTGTTCTTGTGTGTTGTTTGTGGTGGGATAGGAATCTCTCTAATTTTCTCATCTCTCTCACCACTGCTCTCTCCAATCTTGTCAGCCCCAAGTGCTTGACCATCATAGCGTTTGAAAGCCGCTATCATGATACCAAGCTGAGGCTCCTGACTCGACAACCAACTCAAACACTTTCTCAACTCATCATTTTCATCCTGCAAGCGATCAATGTAATGTGCAAGTTCTAGATTCTTCACAGCATGCAATTCACAAGTAGAGCAGGAAGTTGGAATAGGAACTTTCAAATCAGCCTCAAGTGAAACAATACGAGCACGCAACTCATCAATTTTTCCATGCAAAACAGGGCAAGACGTGCAAGCACCTAGCAAAGAGGGTCTAGATTGCAGCTCAGCCAACTCAACCCTAAGCACATCTAGTTCCTCACACTTGGAGGCATGCTTTTCCCTAAGAACAGTAAGATCAGCTAGGAACACAGAGCAATCAGCACAATCAGCCTCATCAGAAACAACAGGTGAAGCCATAAGCGAATCAATTTCAAGCTTAGCATCCGGGTTTTGTGTTTCTAGCTCAGCCACTCTAGTCCTAGCATCCTCAAGCGAGGCCCTAAGCTCCTTTCTCATCTTCTTAGCCTCTCTAAGCATGTCATCACGATTATCAAGCAATTTTCCTAACTCCTCATTCTCTTGGCGCAAGAAGGAAAGCTCATCAAGTACCTCATCCTCGGAGTCGGAGTCCGAGTCGTCCTTCTGACTCTTATTGCTGCCGGAGCTGTGTGCCATGCCGCAGAAGCCGTCACGCGCGAAGAAGCTCAGCCCGCTCAGGTTCTTGGATCCCTTCTTGCTCTTGCGCCGATCACCTTCGTCTTCACTGCTACTCGAGCTCGAGGTAGAGTAGGCGGAGCTGGAGTCGACGTCGCTCACTCCGACCATCGCTCGGGTCTTCTTGCCATGGCCGCCCTTCTTCCTCGATCGTCGCTCGTCCTTGTGCTTGTGCTTGTGCTTGTGATCGCGCCTCGACCGGTACTTGCTCTCCGTCTTCGATCGGTGCTTGTAGTTGTCCTTGTTCTCCATCTTCTCGGGGCAGTCGGCGACGAAGTGTCCTGGCTTGCCGCACTGAAAGCACGTCCTCGTGTTCCTCCTTGTGTTCACCCGGTTCTCGTGCATCCTCTCGAACCTCCTGGTCAGCAGCGCCAGCTCGTCCTCTCCAAGCACGTCGAACTCCTCATCTGGCAAGGACATCAAAGAGGACAAAGAGTACATCCTGCTGGATGGGTTAGCGTTAGACATAGATAAGGCCACTTCCAAGCTAGCTACCAGAGAATCTTCTGGTCAACCTCTTCCAAGCTCCAAAACTCTTCCAAGCTCCAAAACACTCCACAGTTTCACCCACTAGATCCTCTGGTCAAGGCCAAGCTAGCTACCAGAGAATCTTGACGAAAACCAAAACTTCACCCAAGGGCCTAGGGGCGGTTTAACCGGCTCACGAGTGCGGTTTTACCTCCTGTACCCAGCAAGAAACACAAGCCAAGAACTCCTAGCAAACAGCACCAAAACGGACTCCAATTTCACCAGAACGCTCCTCTGATCAAGGCGAACGAACTCACAGAGGAAAATCTGGCAAAATCAAAACTTCCACCTAGGAGACCCAGGGCGGTTAGACCGCCCCTCCCAGAAAACCTGGCCACGGGTCAACCCTCAACTTCCCATCGCCCGATCTCCCGATTCACCCCAAGGATTGCGGCGGAACTTCGGGGATACCTGGGTTACCTCTTGGGCAACCTCTCCACCAAGGGAATTGCACCAAAACTCTCTTAATCAAAGGGAATCGCGGATCTTGGCCCTCTAGGTCATGAACTCGAGCAACTCGAAAAACCACCAAATCGAGGTCGATTCAAGGGAGTTCTTGGGGCAAAGTCACCAGCCAAAGAGGCACAAGGTCCTCATACGTGACACCCAACAAGAATCCCACAAGAAATCACTCTCAAAACTCCGCCATGAAAATCACAAGAAAGAGCTCCGAAAATCACCAAAAAGACAAACGGGAGAGGCAACACAAGGCCTTGAGGAACCACGCCGAATCATCTATACATACCATGAAGGTTCATACAAGGTCTAGCTTGCCACCCGGTCAACCATCCCTCTCTCAAGATCTAACCATGAAGCTCTCAAGCTAGTCCTAGAAATTCCTAAGGAAAATAGGAAGGGAAAATAGCAAAGGAAAATGAGCTAGGGATCCAAGAGTTGGCTGCCATCCCACAACTCAAGTGTTTATATGGGGGCAACCAAAAGACTAAACTACCCTTACTAGCAACTAGGGATACAAGCTCCTCAAGGGCAATTTTGGAAGTCTTCAGTTCAGCACCATCGGACGGATGCGCATCCACCGCAAGCCTGTGTAGCACCAACGCAACTCTTGCGATCATGCCGCGTGTCCTCCGCTTCGAAGCTTCTCGGCGGCTGTGGCCCGGGCGGTCAGACCGCCCACCTTGAGCGGTTAGACCGGCCCCAGGCGGTCAGACCGCCCCTCCTGGGCGGTTGAACCGACCTGGCTGGCCACACTCCTCCGTCGAGTCTTCGGCCTCGGTTTTGTGGCTCAACCGAGTAACCCAGTGGTTTTGTGCTGAACCACTGCAAACCTAGCAGACTTGGTGTAGCTTCCGCCAATCTCCACTCATGACTCGGCTCCCACCATGTCCCGGCTCGACCTTGGTTTGAGGCCCAACCAAGAAACCGTCCACGAATTCGTCTTGCTGTTCTTGCCACCATTCGACCCGCACTTGACCCCGCTGGCCACCGGGTCCCTCGAACCAAACCTACTTGTCTGCTCCACACCTGGAGACCTCACCGGCGTCGAACTTCCGTGCTTGTTCTTCACCTGCATCAGCACCAATCAAGCCGCAGCCAGCACCTACAATACTTAGCCAAGAGTCAGTCCACACAACGTTGTCAATCACTCATCACACCAGGAAGCAACCATCTACCGGTCCTCGAACCACTCAGGCTCTCAAACTCAAGAAGCAAAAGACTTAGCCGATCTGCGAGGCTCGGAGCGGACTGTCCGCAGGGACCTGGCGGACCGTCCGCGAGGCCTGGGCGGACCGTCCGCGGGTCTGCGGCGTACCGTCCGAAAATAGCCCCCGAACCACTAGTAGCGCACCCCAAAAAACGGACTGTCCGAGCCCTACCTGCGGACTGTCCGCCAAACTCCGTGTAACCAAAAGCACTTGACCAAATGGATCGAAACATGAGCTCGCAAGAACACACGACGAACACTTGATCTGTCGGCTCCTCGCGGACCGTCCGCGACCCCCTGGCGGACTGTCCGCTAGGTACGGGAACAACAGCCCGAGCCCGACCCTCCAAAGGTCAACACCTCCTTCCCTTTGCCCAATCTCCCGAATCAACCAAGGGATTGCTACCAAATCATAGGTGAAGGTGAAGCGCCTCTAGGAGATGCTATACCTACGAACTTGTTGCCTCAAACCAACTCAATCGAGATTCTACCGAGCTCACACAACAAGCTAGGGTTCCAACCGAAATCCTTCAATCGGAGGCCGAATCCGGAGTTTGAGGGGTCAAAATCAAACACAAAGATGCACAAGACAGCTATCCATGATCCCCACAAAGGAATCCGAACCCAAACACCTCAGAATTGAAGGAACAAGCCGCGCAAAAAATCCAACGAAAATAGCCCAAAAAAGACAAGAAAATCACTCGAGCCACAAGAAGGAAATCGACGCAACCATGAAAGCTTCCATACACTCGAAGGTCAGATTCTCTACAAAACGGTGAAGAAAATCTAAGCCTATGGAGCAGGGAAATGAGAAGCAGTCCGGAAGGATGGTTTGCCCAGAAACCCTAGAGCTATATATATGAGTTCCTCTGGGTTGGGCAAATGACCAAGCTACCCCTAGCAATTAAACTGAGATACAAACCCCTCAGGGGCAATATGGTCAAGTAGCACTCCTCTTCATCGGGCGGCCACGCCTTCGCCGCAGTCCGCGTCCTCCTGACGCAAGCCCTACGATCCCATTGTGTGTCCCCCGGCATCGAAGCTTCTCGACGCGTCTGGATCCCGTCTCCGCCCGCCGAGTCTCTGGTCTTGGTTTTGTGGCTCAACCAAGTAATCTAATGGTTTTGTGGTGAACAGCCGCAAACCCCGCGTGCAGACTCCGGTCTTGAGCCGCTACCCTGCACCGGCTCCAGTCGACGACTTCGTCTTGTTTTTCTTGCCACCATGCGGCCCGCACTTGATCCCGTTCGGCCACCGGGTCCATCGAGTCGAGCCTACTTGTCTCTCCACACCTCGGAGGCCCCGCAAGGCTAAGACCTTTCGCGCCCGCTCTTCACCTGCACCAACACGAATCAAGCCGCAACCTGCACCGGCAATACTCGGCCAAGAGTTAGTCCACACCATGTTGTCAATCACTCATCACAGCCAGGAGCGACCATCCACCGGTCCTCGGATGCTCCGGTCCTCAATCCCCCTTGATGAGTGCATTGACAACACACATAGTAACCAATTCAGAGAAAAGAGAAAAAGAAAAGAAACGAACGAAAAACTCAAACAAGTAATCAAAAGCCAAACAAAAGCCAAAATAAGATCACTTGAGAGAGAAAAGTCTCGGTCCCCTAAGACAAGGGCAATGGCTCGACACAACTGAGATAAAATGCTCCAAACTTGCAGACTCGTCAAGGTGAGGCAAAAGGGCTCGACACCATCGGCAAAAGAGCACAACTCCCCCTGACCAAATGCATTGCTTCCAATTTTTCTCCCCCTTGATGCAAACTCCCCCTGGATGCATGGATTGGGTACTTTCCTCCCCCTTGTTGGTAATGTATGAATCAAGTCTACAAATGCAAACATGTGCTTCTCAAATAGACAAAGAGCACTACAACATGCTAAAAATGAGACATAGACAAGCAAGATAGCCACAAATTTAGTACAAGCATTGCTAACAAGATAGATAGGGACATATAAGCATGTGACATAACCATGATCAAAATGAAGCATTTTTCAACACAAATTTTCCCCTCATGAGCATAGGACCTAACCATGGTCAAAATGAGCACAAACAACATATAACTCACAAACTTCATGCAAGGTCACAAATTCTCATCACAAGATCATCACAAACACCTACAAACTATCTCATGTCATGTCAAAGCCACCGAGCCATGTGTCCACTTCTAAATATGGGACTTCTCAATGGTGAACATCACGCAACGGTTTAGAACCCAAGATAAGGAATTTAAATCACATAAATGACATGGAAGCACATTTTCAAGCACAAGCATTTCATATACCAATTTCATGATTTCAAATTAAGCATGGTACATGAAGTGCATTTGCGGCAAAAAGAAGCTTAGGCTTCTCCACAAGGTAGCATGTAGGCTAAACATTCATGATGACAAATGGGTCTTTGACCCCAAATGAGACGAACATGGTTTCCAAGCACAAATTAAGCAAGGTATAGTCATATGTGCACAATTTGAACATGAGAGGCATTCAACTCAAAAGAGAGGATCATATATATCATTTTCACAAAAATAAGCCATCCACAAGCATATACATCCCAAAGCTACCAAGAGCATAGCTATACATCACATGAGCATCACTAGCAAAGTCATAAGCTCACATCCAGCATAGTGATCAAAGTATATAGGAGAAGCACATCTCTAAAGCATATGATACAAATGCAGTCTATGATACAAAGATGCAAACATGATATGATACAGAAATGAAAGTGCAACATGCATATGTGCATCAGACTCCGAACCGAAGCTCAAAAAGGAAAAACCACACCAAGCTCCCCTCGCAAACGAGCAAATGCAGCTTGGTCCAAAGCCTTTGTTAGGATATCAGCGAGCTGTTTTTCGGTTGGCACATGGATATGGTCTATGTTTCCCTTCTCAACATTGTCTCTCAGGAAGTGGTACCTCACGTCTATATGTTTGGTTCTAGAGTGGAGCACGGGATTTTTGGCAACACTAATGGCACTCGTGCTATCACACATGAGAGGAACATGGGTACACTCCTCACCAAAGTCACTCAGCGTGTATGTGATCCAGAGCAGCTGGGAGCAACAACTAGCGGCAGCGACATACTCGGCTTCTGTGGTAGACTGAGCTACACTAGATTGTTTGCGAGAAGACCAAGAAACAAGCGAAGAACCCAAAAACTGGCACGTCCCCGAAGTCGACTTCCTATCGACTCGACACCCCGCAAAGTCGGCATCCGAAAACCCAAGAAGCGAAAGAGAAGAGGACGCCGAGTACCAAAGACCGAGCTCAGGAGTGTATCGAAGATACCTGAAGATCCGCTTGATGGCCTACCGATGTGAAGTCCTCGACGACGCCTGAAAACGAGCGCACAGACACACAGAAAACTGAATGTCCGGCCTCATCGCCGTCAAGTACAAGAGGGAGCCGATCATGCTCCGGTACTCCTTCTGGTCCACGAGCTCTCCGTCCTCATCCGCATCCAGCACTGTAGTCGTACTCATCGGTGTCGATAGGGGCTTCGAGTCGTCCATCTTGAACTTCTTGTGGATGTCCTTCGTGTACTTGGCTTGATGCACAAAGGTTCCCTGCTTCGCCTGCTTGATCTGAAGCCCGAGAAAGAACTGCAATTCTCCCATCATAGACATCTCGAATTCTTTGCTCATGTCCTCTGCAAACCTCGCAACCAAAGAGTGAGACGAGCCGCCAACGACAATATCATCCACGTACACCTGAACAATTAGGATATCATCGCCCTGGCTGAGGAGAAAAAGAGTCTTATCTACTTTGCCCATCTCAAACCCCTTGCTGAACAAGAACCCCCTCAAACGGCCATACCAAGCACGGGGAGTTTGTTTCAGCCCATACAACACCTTCCTCAGCCTATACACCCGGTGAGGAAACTCAGCACTCTCAAAGCCCGGTGGTTGCTTCGCATAAACCTCATCTTCTGAAAACCCATTCAGAAAGGCACTCTTCATATCCATTTGGTACAATTTGAACCCTTTAGCAACAGAAAAGGCTAGAAGGATCCTAATCGCCTCCAAATGGGCTACAGGAGCAAATGTCTCCTCATAGTCTATCCCCTCCTGATTATAACCCTGAGCAACCAACCTTGATTTATTTCTCACCACCTCACCATTCTCACCCTCTTTGTTCTTCCACACCCATTTTGTCCCGATAGGTTTGCAATGTGGTGGTGGCTCTACCAACTCCCAAACTTGGTTTCTCTCAAAGTTCTCTAACTCCTCATGCATTGCGTTCACCCAATTAGGATCAGAGAGGGCGTGTCCAATGTCTTTCGGCTCAAAGGTAGTAACAAAGCCGAACGAGCAAAGTGAGAAACATTCATGGACCTTGACCGTGTAGTACGTTCATTGATGTCGCTGATGATTCTTGAGGGAGGATGATCAACTTGAACGCGCCTCGGTGCCTCTCACCTGGAGACGACCTCCCCCTCAGCAGCAACTTCCACTTGATCTTGTTGGATTGTAGTCGGTGTAGGGGATGGGCCATCCTGCACCGTAGTCAACGTATTGGAAGTAGAGGGTACATGCTCGGCTGGAGCTTCATCATCATCACCATCATCCTCTCTAGCATCATCCTCCTCGTCCTCAAAGATTTTCTTGCCGATCTCGTCGTCACCAGCACACTCAAAAACAGACGAACTGCATGGCTGGGTCTCGTCGAAGGTAACCTCGTAAGTTTCCATGACTAGCTTAGTATCAAGGTTGAGCACACGGAATGCTCGAGAATGACTCGCATAACCCAAAAAGATCCCACCGGAAGACCTCGACTCAAACTTATCAAGCCTACCCTTCTTGAGAATAAAGCACCGACAACCAAAAGCTCTGAAATGGCTCACTCAAGGTGCTCGCCCGTGCATGAGCTCATAGCACATCTTGTTCAAGAAGGCCCGAAGAAAAATCCGGTTCCCAACATGGCACGCGGTATTCACCGCCTCAGCCCAATATCTCCTCGGAGTCCTATGCTCGTCGAGCATCGTCCAAGCCATCTCACAAAGGGAACGATTTTTCCTCTCAACCACACCATTCTGACAAGCCACATGCTGAGCTATGTGCCATGCCGCAAAAGCCTTGGGCGGCGAAGCACAGGCCGTTGATGTTCTTGCTTGACCGCTTGCCCTTGTGCCGTTCTTCTTCATCACTTGAGCTCGATGAAGAATAGAAGGAGCTCGAGTCGATGTCGCTCGCTCCGGCAACCATCGCTCGCTCCTTCTTCTTGTGACTGACACTCCTCCTCGGCCTCCGCTCGGACTTGTTCTTGCCCTTGTGGTCATCCCTCGAGCAGTGCTTGTGGTCAGTCCTCGGACGGTGCTTGTGCTCGGGCTTGATCTCCATGGCCTCCGGGCACTCAGCGATGAAGTGTCCGTGCTTCCCGCACCGGTAGCACATGCACGAGCTCCTCCGAGCGTTCTTTCAGTTCGTGTACATGCGCTTAAACCGCCTACTCAGCAATGCGAGATCCTCCTCGCCCAGCACATCAAACTCCTCATCTGGCATGGACACAAGACAAGACAAAGAGAACTGTCTCGAAGACATGTTAGCAATAGTTCTTGGTCCAGAAACAAGAGCCAGACTATGAGGGTCAGTCGGGTTCTCGATCCTTGCTCGCACCCCACGGTCCACCTCGGATGACTTGAGCTTGGAAAACAGCTCGTCCACCGTGAGGGTCTCATACTTCTCCAACTCCAGAATGGCCTCGACCTTCTCACTCCACACGATACGATCCAGAGAGTGCAGGAGCTTCACAGCCCTGTCATGATCATCGTACGGGAGCGCGGCCACATTAGCCCTCATGTGGTTCACAATCACAGTGAACAACTGGAACAAGCTGTCTATGGACTCACCGGGGAGATGAGTGAAGTTCTTGTACTCTCTCCGGTAGGTCGCGAACAACCGAGCCTGAACCTGAGCGTTCCCAGCATGAGCATTCTTCAGCTGCTCCCAAATTCTACAAGCCAAGTCCTCTATCTGAACCCGATCGATTTCGGATTGACACAGACCACGAAACAAGTAGTCGATCACCTTGTTGTTGGCGTCGTGCATATCCCTCGATCCTGGAGCTAGGAAGTTAATCGGATGAACATAAGTTGTGTTCACCGTAACATCCCAAAGAATCTGACCCTTACCGCGGAGGAAAGCAGCCATCCGCCTCTGCCACATCTTGTAGTTCTTACCATCAAAGTGTGGGGGACCCGAACCCCGTTCCTGGTACGCCATCTTTGGATCTTAGACTGGTTAGAATCATGAAGATCCATAACCGGCTCTGATACCAATTGAAGGATCGATTAGGCGACCAGAGAGGGGGGGAGTGAATGGGAGCCGATAAAAAATTCTTCTCCAAAGAGTCGAACTCGACTATGCCCCAAAATCACAACCAAGGTTTCCCACACGAGCTTGCCAAGGTCGTCTAGTCACAACGGACCTACCAACCCTAGGAACAAGTCTCAAACGAATCCCAAGCGAAAGCGCAACTCAAGAAGCAAAAGACTTAGCCGATTTGCGAGGCTCGGAGCGGACTGTCCGCATGGACCGGGCAGACCATCCACGAGGCCTAAGCGGACCGTCCGCGGGTCTACGGCCGACCGTCCGAAAATAGCCCCCGAACCGCCAGTAGCGCACCCCGAAAAACAGACTGTCTGAGCCCAACCTGCGGACCATGCGCGGCGAAGAGACTGTCTGGGCTCTCCTCGCGGACTGTCCGCCAAACTCCATGCAACCAAAAGCACTTGACCAAATGGATCGAAACACGAGCTCGCAGGAACACACGAAGAACACGACAAACACTTGATCTGTCGGCTCCTCGCGGACCGTCCGCGACCCCCTGGCGGACTGTCCGCCAGGCACGGGAACAGCAGCCCGAGCCTGACCCTCCAAAGGTCAACACCTCCTTCCCTTTGCCCGATCTCCCGAATCAACAAAGGGATTGCTACCAAATCATAAGTGAAGGTGAAGAGCCTCTAGGAGATGCTATACCTACGAATTTGTAGCCTCAAACCCACTGAATTGAGAGGAATCGAGATTCTACCGAGCTCACACAACAAGCTAGGGTTTCAACCGAAATCCTTCAATTGGAGGCCGAATCCGGAGTTTGAGGGGTCAAGATCAAACACAAAGATGCACAAGACATCTATCCATGATCCCCACAAAGGAATGCGAACCCAAACACCTCAGAATTGAAGGAACAAGCCACGCACGAAAATCCAACGAAAATAGCCCAAAAAAGACACGAAAATCACTCGAGACACAAGAATGAAATCGACGCAACCATGAAAGCTTCCATACACTCGGAGGTCAGATTCTCTACAAAACGGTGAAGAAAATCTAAGCCTATGGAGCAGGGAAATGAGAAGCAGTCCGGAAGGACGGTTTGCCTAGAAACCCTAGAGCTATATATATGAGTTCCTCTAGGTTGGGCAAATGACCAACCTACCCCTAGTAATTAAACTGAGATACAAACCCCTCAGGGGTAATATGGTCAAGTAGCACTCCTCTTCATCGGGCGGCCACGCCTTCGCCGCAGTCCGCGTCCTCCTGACGCAAGCCCTGCGATCCCGCCGCGTGTACCCCAGCATCGAAGCTTCTCGGCGCGTCCGGATCCTATCTCCGCCCGCTGAGTCTCCGGTCTTGGTTTTGTGGCTCAACCTAGTAACCTGACGGTTTTGTGGTGAACCGCCGCAAACCCCACGTGCAGACTTAGGTCGTGAGCCGCTACCCTGCACCAGCTCCGGTCGAGATTTCGTCTTGCTTTTCTTGCCACCATGCGGCTCGCACTTGATCCCGTTCGGCCACCGGGTCCATCGAGCCAAGCCTACTTGTCTCTCTACACCTCGGAGGCCCCGCAAGGCCAAGACCTTTCGCGCCTGCTCTTCACCTGCACCAACACGAATAAAGCCGCAACCTGCACCTGCAATACTCGCCCAAGAGTCAGTCCACACCACGTTGTCAATCACTCATCACAGCTAGGAGTGACCATCCACCGGTCCTCGGACGCTCTGGTCCTCAAGTGGTCAAAGGGAGGGGAAAATTTTTGCCCTCCCCAACCAAACACAGGCGTTGTCTCCTGCGGGTGAGAAAAAATCAATATGCTGATCGTACTGTGCGCGCATGCACGTGAAGTCCAAGGAGTGTATTTAGCTCTTGGCTACATGCACACGCATGGTTACCAGGAAGCTCCAAGGTTTATGGCTTGACGCGCACGACGCACTCAAGGCTCCCACAGGGCTACAAGACCTCCTCTTGGCACACAAGCAAACGTACGTGAGTACGCTCAGCTACATCAACCACTCCGGGCGCCGCGACTACTTGTCTCCCAGTCGCATCGGCTCTACATCGACTACGTCGTGCACCGCGAGTACTTGTTTCCCGGTTGCAGCGGCTCTACATCAACCACGCCGTGCGTCGTGACTACTCCGTGCGCCGCCTCTCGACTTGTTGCCCGATTGGACTGGCTCTACTTCAGCTACGCCGTGCGCCACGACAACTTGTCTAATGGCAACACCGGCTCTACGTCGCCGCGACTACTCGTCTCCCGGCCGCAGCGGATCTACCTCAACTACGCCGCGCATCCGGGTGCCTCGACTCCTCGCACGGCTCGTCGTCGACTACTTTGCCTATGTCGTGCGACTGGGTGCCTCGGCTCCTCACGCCGCTCGTCGTCGACTACTTCGCCTACGCCATGCGTCTCGCACTGACTTGACCTCGACTAATCATCATCCGGACGCACTGGCTCTACTGCGTCTATACTGTGTGTCCGGACGCGTCGTCTCGTCGCTCGACTACTCGTCGTTCGGTCGCCTGGTTGCGCCTATACCGTGCATCAGAACGTGTCGTTTCGCCATGTGCCGCCACGACATCGTCCTGCGGCCGCAACGGCTCTACTTCGATTGCGCCGTGTGCCGCCGCGACATCGTCCTGCGGCTACACCAGCTCTACTTCGACTATGCTATGTGCCACAGCAACATCGTCTCGCGGCCGCACCGACTCTACTTCAACTGCGTCGTGTGCCACCACGACATCATCCTGCGGCCGCACTGGCTCTACTTCGACCGCGCCGTGCGCCTCCGCGACATCGTTCCGCGGCCACACCGGCTCTACTTCGGCTACTCGTCTTGGCTAGTTTTGGCTAGAAAACTAGTCAAGCACGACTATCACGCCCCCAACAACTCGTTAGAATTAACTCTGGCTAGTCATCTTCACCAACAGCCATCACGGCTCCATCACTAACTGCCACGGCTTCGACGACTCTGGTCGCATCAACATTCTGCCCAGGCAGCAAAAGCTAAGTCATTTATTTAAATGATTATTTTTCTTTCCTTGGCTTGTTTTCCTCATCATGCAGGACAACATGCTGACTACCTCTGTGTACGTCCCTCAACGGCTACTTGCCAGCAGAGCTGCACTTCGCCAACTATTCCTTAGGCGTGATGACCGACTGCCACAGGCTTTGGATCACCAAATTAGGCGGCTGTTGCCACGACGTTTCGTGTACCAAGTACTGGAGGCACACATCGGCTTCACTCTATGGAGGCACCACGCACGTCATGTGCTATCTTCTTTCCGTCACTCTGAATAGTCTCAACGACTACTCATCTGTGTATGCTTATCGGTGGGTTTTCACGAGAGCTACACCCTGCTAATTACTCTTAGGATATATCGACCAAACCACCACAAGCTTACTACACTGAATCTCGGGGGCTTCGGCCACAAATTTGGTATACTAAGTTTCAGAGGCTCCACCACGAGTTTGGTACATTACATCACGGGGGCTTTGGCCACAGCTTTTGGGTGTGCCGAGTTTCAGAGGTCACAATGGTTGTATCCTAAGGAGGCAATCTCCAGCCCGCTTTGGCGACAACCGTACCATGGGTTTCGTACCCTAAGTACTCGCACTCCGTACCATGGGTCTAAGCACCCTAAGTACTCACGCTCCATATCATGGGTCCAAGCACCCTAAGTACTCGCGCTCCGTACCATGGGTCTTAGTACCCAAAGTACTCAAGTCGACGCTAACGGTCGCAACCTCAAGTCCACCCAATGGCAAAAGTCGACGCTAACGGTTGCAACCTCAAGTCCACTCTGGTGGCAAAAGTCAATGCTAACGGTTGCAACCTCAAGTCCACTCTGGTGGCAAAAGTCGATGCTAACGGTCGCACCTAAGTCCACTCCGGTGGCAAAAGTCGACGCTAACGGCCGCACCCAAGCCCACTTCGGTGGCACAAGTCAACGCCAACGGTCGCACCCAAGCCCACTCTGGTGGCACAAGTCGACTTCAATGGTCGCAATCTTAAGCCCGCTCTGGCGGCAAAACTACTCGTTTTTCTCTGATTTTTTGTTCGATTTTGCCTTCCGGAAGTGCTTTTTTTTGCATCTTAAGTCCACCCCGCATGGCACAAAGTCGACTACTGTAGTCGCATCTCAATTCCGCTCCACGCGGCAATCTAAAGTCGACTTCGGTTTTCAAGTCGCACTTCAAAGTCCGCTCCGCGCGGCAACTAAAATCAACTTCGGTTTTCAAGTCGCATCTCAAAGTCCGCTCCATGCGGCAACTAAAGTCGACTTCGGTTTTCAAGTCGCATCTCAAACTCCGCTCTGTGCGGCAACTAAAGTCGACTTTGGTTTTCAAGTCGCATCTCAAAGTCCGCTCCGCGCGGCAACTAAAGTCGACTTCAGTTTTCAAGTCGCATCTCAAAGTTCGCTCCGCGCGGCAATCTAAAGTCGACTTCGGTTTTCAAGTCGCATATAAAGTCCGCTTTGACGGCAAAAAGTCAACTTTGGTCGCATCTAAAGTCCGCTCTGACGACACGGATACTTCTCAAGCTCCACGGCTCAATGCCAAATTACTACTCGGAAACTCTCCAGCTCGGGGGCTGCATTCAAACTACTACTCGAGAACAACTCTAGTAGACTTTGCTCGCTCTCAAGCTCGGGGGTTGTACAACAACAAACTACTCTACGTGGCTCATACGACTCTCTTATCTCGGGGGCTACACGCTGCAAGAGTACTCGGATGATGGCTTCCGCAAACACTGAAGACCCTTGGATTGATTACATAATCATTTCAAGGCTCGGGGGCTGCTATGCTACACCCATCATTCAATTTTTTCCAGATGGAAGATTCAGAATCAAGATTGACCCTCAGCTAGAGTCCGTGACTCAACCTAAGGCTCGGGGGCTACTCCATATAGAGTGCAATTTTACAACCACACTTCCATATAATCTCAACTTCAAGACTGATGAGCTGGACCACCTTCCAGCCTCGTGGCAGTTCAAGTACTATTGAAGACTTCTCCAAGCAGTACTCGAGGATGCTCAAGAACTACTCGAAGAGGCTTCAAGACTACTCGAACTACTACTCTCGACTACAACGTGCTTGAGGGCTTGTCGGGCATACATCCCGAGTACCCATGCAAGGAAGGATGAAGACGGACTACTACTAGAATTCCCCTGTAATCCTACTAGGACTCGTTCCGTGTAATCCTACTAGGACTCCTACCTTGTAACCGACTAGGAACCCACCCCCTGGACTATATAAAGGAGGGCCGGGTACCTAGGAGGACAATCTGAACAACCCAACACCAAGCGCAGGGCGCCATACTTGATACCCCAAAAAGGACATAGGGTTCGCCACCTCGGCGGCCCGAACCTGTATAAATCTTGTGTCCCGTGTCCCTGCCTTTACCTTCGAGTTCCAGGTCTCACGATCACGATCCCCACCGCACAATCTACTACCTCGGGTACCCCCTTGGTAGGTTTGATGGTCTAAAACACCGACACGCCCTGCTGCTCCTACACGTCCCGGGCGGCGCGGGGCCGCTCGTGCCACATTGCGGCCCTCTCCGGGGGGGCCCCGCTGGTGGGCTGCAACCGAAGGAACCTTAGGTCGTGCGGGACGGAGCCCTCCTCCGAAGTAGCCACAAGGCCGGGGCGCTTCTTAGGTCGCACGGGGTGAACGCTTGCGTCAGAGGCGGCCCCATGGATGATGTCAGGCTGCTGTCCTTGCGGAGAGCTGGGCCTGTCTTGCTGGTCGTCGATGTTGGGCTGCTTCGGATGTGACCCGTCTTCAGCCTTTATGATTTGGGGATTTAGGAGTTAAGATGATTACCCCTGGTTTATCCCCTCATCAATCCCCACCCCCACATCAACACCACCACCAGATTTTCTTACGTGTGCCATGGCTGGCCTATCTCCTCTGCTCCTATTGTCTCAGTGACAACGACACGTGACACGTGGGCCATGGCTGGCCGACGGCATGCGGCGCACCCGCATTCCGGCCTGGCTCGCGGCATGGCCTGGCCGGCAGCATGCGGGAGGGGGGTGCCCCAGCGGCCTGGCCTAGCTGCAGAGGCTGCTGGTTCCGGCATCCTATTCACCCAATCCAAGTGGTGGCGACAAGCAAATACGGAGTACATGAAGTCATTGATCTCCTCGGGTACAGGGTAATGCATACGAGAAAATCAAACTAAACACAGATGCTAATGGGAGAAATTGAGGGACGGGAGAAATTGAGGGACCGAAGGCCAAATCGGAGGGAGCTCCGTGGATGTAGAGAGGATAGCACGGAGAGGGGCATGGAGATGGCCGGTGGTAGGATCCACCATTAGTAGAGGTGGATTTGGCAGCTGGTAGAACAGAGGGGATTTGAGGGAGATGAACGCAACATAGGAATGCAAGAGCATCTCCATGTCCGCGAACTTTTCAGCCCCGACGCAGCAGCGGCGCCTGCAACAGCCTTGGGAGGGGGCGATGCGTGGTCCACAGCGACGACAATAGGGGCAGCGCGGGGAATAGACGCTCAGCCTCCGCGGTGAGGTCTGGCACGACCGAGGCGGGGACTGCGGCGGCGTAGACGGGGCATAGGCGCCCTCCTAACCGCGGCCAGCCAACCAGAGCTTGAGAAAGAAGGGATGGATGGATGGATTGGCCGTGGCTCCCTAGGGAAGAAAGGTGAGGAAGATGGGCACGGGGGTATTTTAGTCTGTGTACGCAAATATGGAGCCTGATAGTGGGCCTCAAGCCGCGGCAGATGTAGAATAGGGCAAACTCGTGAGAGACGAAGAATGACAGTCACAATTTTCCAATAAGACGAATAGTAATGGCGTTTCTCCAACTCGGAAAATAGTAATGGTCTGGAACCAAATAACCCTAGATACTACTCAATGACGAGAACAACGATTGCTTGTCACTGTTGCTTTGTTTGGTCCTTGCAATCCGAACTTTTCTTTGTCCAGGAAAAGAAGGATCATGCATTCATTTTTGTATGGTTTGTGCATCTGCTTGTTGATGGCAAAACCTTTAGTGTGTTGCCCTTTTTGGTCATGAGACTTACCACATTGTCAGATAGAGTACCTTAGAATTTCTCCCAAATTGAGGAAGAGCATATTCAGCAGAGTACCAATCCTTTTCTACAATACTAAAAATCTGCCCTTTTTAAATAATGAATGGTGCTTTAGCAAATAACCAATCTGATCCCCACTACCAAAAAGATTTTGGTGATCACCAAAACACACCTCCCTCTCACCCAAATAAAGGGGATTCATCCATCTACCCTATTCATGTCTACGAGATGTTTTGGTAGTCTACTACAACACTAGTTACCATAAACACACAAAAAATGTTATTGGTGGAGAGAGAAAAAATGTATTGGTGATTGAGGATGAGTAATCTGTCAGAGATGCTCATCCGAACTTGACCTCAAAGTTAGTGAGGTCAAAGCCTTTGGTGCCTTTCCATTTTTGGTGGGCCCAAAGCCACTAAGTTTGGGCAAAGTTGCCAGAGTTGCCGTTGGGGCCTAAGGTTTATAATATGAGAATAATGTGGTACAAAGCCACAAAGGCATGGAGAATTTGGTGGCAACACTTTGTATATGCTTCATAATATGAGAATATTTACTTGCTTTAGCAGTAAGTATATATGTGATCAAAAGTGCAAGCATCAGGAGGTCCTATGAAATGCTTTGTACCTGTCTCACCACCATATATGTCAGTTTGTTTTCAAACCAATATCCAGTATTTTAGTGATCTGTATGCATGCATAAGTGGGACATTTTGAAGCATGTAAGAGTCCAGAACTGCATGATCTAGTGAAGAGAATGTCCCAGAATCCACGATACCTGCATGGATTACTCATAACAGAAATAACAAGGGCATTCTCTGCATGCTATAACATAATTATTGGTCATTTTTCACCTTCTGGTAAATACTTTGAAAATCCAAGAACTGTACTTAAGCAAATAATCATCATAGAATCCACAAGTATAATGATTTAATTCAGAACTAGAAAGATATTACAAAACTAGGAAGGTTCAGCTAGTGAAGAACACCATAAGAAACTTCTGTGACAATATAATTGATAGATGCGTGAAACAATCTTTTGAGACAAATTAAAAGGGGCTAGTTAAAGCTTTGAATAGTATGGCACATAATTCTTTTCTCAATTTCCAAGTCCTATCTCTGTTTACGTTTATAAGGCATATCATAGTTTTCACTTTTGCTAATTTCTTACGTCAGCATTCTAATTACCGTATTAACTCGAGGGGAGAAAAAGTAAAGGATTTGCATGCCTACGTGATTAAATTATTGGTGTTGTCTTGGACGCCCATTGATTATCTTCTTCTCTTTTTCCTTCTACTACGTGATTAAAGTCTTGATAGAGTTGTGTCTCATCTATTTAATGCTATTTCTAGGCAGGCGAAGAAGCGTACTGTGTATGAAGCCCTCACAGATCTGCGCTGGGTATCTGACATTCGTGGGGCTCTGACAATGGCTGTTTTAGCTGATTATCTGGACTTGTGGGACTTATTATCGGAGGTAGTGTTGCAGCCCAATGTGGATGATACTCATATCTGGCGGTTTGCTACTTCCGGAAATTATTCGTCTAAATCAGCATATGAGGCAATGTTCATTGGAGCCATTCATTTCCAACCTTGGGAGAGAATTTGGAAAAGTTGGGCGCCTGGCAAGTGTAATTTTTTTATGTGGCTGGTAGCACACAACAAATGTTGGACGTCTGATAGACTTGAAAAAAGGGGCCTGCATCATCCGGAGCGCTGTCCCTTGTGTGATCAAGAGGGGGAAACTATAAATCACCTCCTAGTGGCTTGTGTTTTCTCGCGCCAAATTTGGTTTCAGGTTCTGCAGCAGTACAGCCTGCAAGATTTAACTCCACAACTGGGTGATCACTCCTTTGAGGATTGGTGGGATCAAGTGAACAACAGGGTGTCAGAGCATGTTAGGAAGGGGCTAAACTCTCTGGTTATCTTAATAGCTTGGGCTATTTGGAATAATAGGAATTGGTGTGTCTTTGATGGGTTGCAGCTCAGCCTGGACATACTTCTTTCCTTTGTTAGTGATGAGTTGCATGTGTGGGTTTAGCTGGGGCTCGAGGGTCGAGGCATCTCAGAACTCCTCGCCCATCTTCCCCAGCCCGCCTAGTTGGGACCTGTTCTGGTCATGGGTTTTGTTGTTCATAGGTGATCTAGTGGGTGTGTTGTGGGAGTTTTTTACTGGTTTTTCCTCCTGTCTTTTTCATGAAAAACCTGGTGTACTGGGGTTTTTCTCCCCCTACTTTTTCTTCTTAATATAATGATACGCAGCTCTCCTGCGTGTTCGAGAAAAAAATAAAGTAACAGAATAGCTAATGAATTTCAGAGTTTTCCCAATGCCAAAGGCTGCTCTTCAGTTTCAAATACTATTTTTACAACAAAGTGCATAATACAATTTTACTACCATGAATTTCACAAAGAAGTTGATAACAATTCCTGTCTGAATAACTTATTTAGTGCTCCCAGACCTAGAAGCTGGTGAGTGGTAAATAATCATGAAATAATCATGAATCAACACAAAATGAGTAAATAGTAAAGGAATATCCTACGCTACCACGATCGCAACATCAAGGAACGCTCCTTCAACGTGGGCGATCTAGTCCTCCGTCGTATTCAGAACACGGAAGGACTACACAAGCTCAATTCGCCCTAGGAGGGTCCCTTCTCAGTATGCAAGGTCACCGGCCCGGGCTCCTACCGCCTCCAAACACTTGAAGGTGAAGACATCAGCAACTCATGGAACGTCGACCAGCTCTGTTGCTTCTACACGTAGTCCCTCGACTACTTATCTACGGGTACAGCCTACACAACTACTCACGGATTCTCAGCTGTAAGCGGCCTCCGGGTCCTAGTACCGGTTTACGAACCTCTCTCAACCAAGATCCAGCGTTAACGACTACTCACGGATCCTGGGTTGTACACGGCTTATGGGCTCTGGCAGCGGTCTACGAACCACCTACTCCATAGATCCAACTTCAACGGCTACCTACGGATCTCCAGCTGTAAGTGGTCTGCGAACCCTAGTGACTACCTAGCTGTAAGCGGCCTACGGGTCCTGATGACTACCTATTTGTAATGGCCTTGGCCATCCAGGTGTAATCTTTCATCAGTAATAAAGTTTGATTCTACTCAACTTGTTTACTACGTCTCTTAACTAGACGACCCTACCATTGAGTATTGTCGGTGTTTTAGACCGGCAACCTACCAAGGGGAGTACCCAAGGTAGATGAATGTGGCCTCGCCGAGATCGGTAACTCGAAGGAGAGACACGTGGCACACAATTTAGATAGGTTCGGGCCGCGAGGTGCGTAATACCCTACGTCCTGTATGCTGCGTAGCTCTGGATTGATTGGGTGTGTTTACAAGATGATGCGGATGATGAGATAGGGGTCCTTGCCTCACCTTATATAGTCCGGGAGGCAGGGTTACAAGTCGGTTTGCCAGAGGAGTACTGATTGCGTACGGCTAGGAGTACTCTACATGGATCCGGACATGTCTAGCTTCCTAACCGAGTACTAGTCCTCTGTATGCCTTGCGCTCCACGCCATCAGGTGCCGTGTAGCCTAAGTCGAGTAGTCCCAGGGGCCCACGGAGTAGTCGGTCCCAGTACCCACCTGAGTAGTGGGCCCAGGGATGTCTATACGACAAGCCCCCGAGTACTTTGTAGTCGAGCAAGATGTTTTCGAGTAGTCTTGACGGCCTTGGCGAGTAGTCCTTAAGCATCCCCGAGTTCCACAAGCCAAAAGTCCTCAAGAGTGCTTGAATCATCCCGACGCTGGAAGGTACTCCAGCTGATCTTTGAGTAGTCTTGAAGTCTTCTCGAGTAGTTCCCAAGCGTCCCCGAGTGCTTCTCTCGAAGGTCTTCAGTGGTACTCGTGTTGTCTTGAAGAAAGAACCATATGGAAAATGAGATTCTGAGAATCGCATTCCATATGGAATGTAGCCCCCAAGCCTTAGGTCGAATCGCAGATTCAAGCTGAGGGTCAATCTGAAGTTCTGCCAATCATATCCCGAAAATCCGGAGAAAAAACCGAAGGACACGTGGCACGGAGCCCCCGAGCCTTGAGTCGAGTACTTTCTCTCGAATTGAAGGGTCATCTTGACTGTAGAATGTGTCCTGAGTGGGATCTTGAACTGGTGTAGCCCCACTGAGTCTGCCAGATGTAGTCGAGCCCCCGAGACTGAGAGCATCGAGTACTGGAATATGAAGAGTCAGGCTGCCGCCGCTGAGTCACCCGCCTGGCGCTTATCCGCCCGTTCGGAACCGCACCGCCAGATGAGTTATAAATAAGCGGTGAACCCCTTAGGGTTTTTCACTCCCAGCGGTAGCATTCCACAGATTAGATCTGAGTGTGTACTCCCTCTGCTCTTCTATTGCCGCCGTCGCTGCGAAGTAGATTAGATCTACACTCGCCCGCCGCCGTAGTCCGCCCGCCGCTGTAGCCCCCAAGCGAATGCGAGTGAAGACACCCATGACTTGGAGAATGAAGGCGAAGAGCTCGAAGACCGGTGCGTCGAAGAAGAGGAGCCGCGATCAGGCTGGAGATGCCGGCCAGTCGTCGCCGTCGTCGCCCTCCACCCCTCGCCCCAATCCGGTGAAGGAGTGGAAGAAAGTGAAGTTGAAGACCGAGGACCTCCTTGCCCTGGTCAACAGCGGATTCCTCCGCGAGAAGGAGATTGATCTCTGGCGCACTGCCACTGGCGACCCGTATCTGATGAAGAAGAGCCCGGACGAGATCCCGATGTTCGCGCGGTTCGTGGAGTGTGGGCTCGCGCTGCCGGCCAGCGAGTTCTTCAAAGGGATGCTCAGGTACTACGGTATCAAGTACCTTAATCTCAACCCCAATGGGATCTTCCATGTCTCCATCTTCGTGCATTTCTGCAAAGCCTTTGTGGGGATCAAGCCCCACTGGATTTTGTTCCGGAAGTTCTTCCGAGTGAAGCCGCAGCCAAGTTCAAATGATCCGCGAGTAGTCGGAGGTGCCGAGATCCAGATGCGAGAAGACATCGCCGATCAGTACTTGCCGTACAAGCTTATTGACTCCAACCAAGACTGGAAGGCGAAGTGGTTCTACATCAGCAACCACCACCCCGAGCTGCCAAAGCCGAGCGGGCGTCAACCGAAGTATGCGCCCTGGTGGAACACGGAGGCCATCATGCAGGAAGGTATCCAGCTACCTCTCCTGCTGAAGAAGATCAAGGCCCTGCGGGAGGCCGGACTGAGCTTCCAGGCTAGATGGCTTCTCGATGACGGGAATATGAGGCATCCCAGCCCGGCTGAATCTTGAGCGGCGCTGGAACTGTTGCTGCAGTGTCTTTCGTCCTCGTCATCGGAGCTGTCTTCAACGACGACAGTATCATCGCCCTCACCGACTTAGTACTCCGTGGGCTTCGTTGCAAGCTGCGACAACGAGTACTCAGAACATCACAATATTCAAATAACTCAGATGCATTAGAACGAGTTCTTCACTAACTTGTTTATCTTACACCATCACACCTGTACACGATCTACTCCTACATGTACATCTACTGGAGGTTAAGCTTCTCGGCGACTTGCTCTGCGATGGGCGCCATCTCCTCCAGCAGAGCACGAAACTGCTCGTCCGTACAGTTCGTCGTGAGCCCTCCAGCCACTGCATCCACGGGCACCTTGGGGAAGTACGACTTCAGATAGGCAAGTACCTGATTGGGGATCGACTTCACCAAGTGCTTGACATATGTTGCCAAGCGCCCAGGGGCTTCTTTCAACCTGTCCACTAGCGGCTGCAGTTGAGTACTGGCCACATGTGGAACAAGTAGTCTTGCGATGGGAAGCGCGACTTCTTCTAGCTCCTTCAGGGACGCCCGCAGCTTCTCGCAGTCTTCGTTGAGCTTCTGCAGGGATTGCATACAGTGAACGAGGTCAACGCCAGTTGCTTGCCGGATTTCAATTGCGGTAATGCACTCATGAGTTCTTATGGCCAACTCTTCTTCGGCTACCTCTCGAGGATGGGTCTCCCGGTACACAATGTTCTTCAAGTCGGTCTCGGAGTCTTTGACCTGCTGAAGAGAAGCCTCAAGCTCTGCACACAACTCCACAACAGAGTCAACTACATAAAACTACAAAATTAGTACTCAAGCACTACGACAGGAGGCATACCTTTGTTCTTCTGTCTCAGCGACTTGTTCTTCTTGATCAGATCATCCCTCTTCGCCTGCATGTCCTGGACTTCATTATGGTACTAGGCGAAGGCGCTGTCGAGCTTGGATTGGAGCAGTGCGGAGTGCTTCCTCGACTTGTCCAACTCCTTCTCCAAGGCCTCAGCGCGGATGACTGTATCGCCATTTCCCTTCAGGAGCTCGGTCTTCTTTTGGGATCTCTCCACAAGGTTCTGCAGACATCAGAGCTTAGTCAGCACTAGTACTCACAATTACACGGCTACTCAGGGTACTCGTGGCATACCTTGACCTATTGCTCCACGCGGCGCCATGACTCCATGTTCAGCGACACGACGGCCGAGTCGATTAGCTCATCATCCAGCAGCTCGAGGCCTCTGCGGCTCGAGGTCCTGGATTCAGGCATCGGCGCTGACCGCAGCGGTGCTGCTTCTTCTATCACCAGCTCGCGCACAACAACTTCAGTACTCGAGCCCGGTTGCGGATCAACTTGTGCTTCCACCCAGGGCTCGGGGGCTGTAGTCGTCGTCCCCGCCTCAACTGGTTCGACAGCTGCTGGTTCGGCAGTAGTCACTTCAACAGCTACCGCCTCGAGAATTACCCCTTCTTCAACTTGAGGCCCTGTCAAACGACAAGTCAGTGAGACAAGGCTACGGCGACTACTCTACACGATAACATACTCAAGTCAGCAGGATCCATACCTTCGACAATGGTGGCTTCTTCAAGCATCACCTCAGATCATCCTTCGGCTTGTCATGGCGGCGTGGGTTCTCGTGCCTCTGTCGAGCAGTCCACACCATCGACAGGAGCACTTGTCTCCGCTTCATCCCATGACAAATCAGTGGATTTCCTGCACAAGAGTACTCTGTCAGCAATTGGCACCACACTTCAACGACTACTCGAGTAATTGGGTACTTACAACGTCGACCGCACCACGGTGACGGTTAGGGCACCCAACAGACTGGCAATGTCTACAATACCGGGTTCCCCGGATTCCCCGGTGGCAACCTCCTCAACAGGAGGCTCCTGCTCCCTCTCCTCTGGTTGCTCAACGGCCATCGCCGCAGCAGGAGGAGGGCCTTGGGCTTCTCCAACCGACGGCTGTGGATTCAACTCCACAGTCACTGACTATTCCTGCGCCTCCCCTGGCGTAGCTCCCTCTACAACTGGAGGCGGGCTGGGGTTTCCTCCAACTACCACCCCCACAGTATCCCAATCTCCCTCCTCATCTCGGGCAGTTGGCCCCGAAGAGGGGATTTCCTGCAAATACCAACACAAGTCGTCAGCAACAGACTGCTTCACAGGTATTCGACTACTCGAGTCGTAGTGCCTATCTCTGGTCTGGTGTCATCCGACACCTTGAGCTTCTTCACGGTGCGTTTGCGCGCCACATTGTGCGACTTCCTTGGCGGAAGCGGCAAATCATCTTCAAGATTAGCCGGTGGCTCCTCCACCGGCACATCTGGCATCCCAGCTCGGTGGAACCTGGACCAGAGCTGGAAGCGCTGTTGCAGCGTCTCTTCGTCTTCGTCATCGGACGAATCTTCGACAATGACAATGTCATTGCCGTCACGGACTACTCGGCGCTCCTTTGCTTTCGCTTCTGCCTTGCCCTGGGATTGCTTCTGAGCTTGGGGGGCAGGCGGAGGCAGGGAGACAAACTTCCCGACGTCCTCCTATGAGAACCAACAAGTATCAGCACGACAACTCAAGCTACTAGTACTCGGAGGCTAAGGCCACGACTACTAACCTTCTTCGGTGGACGCAATGCGGAGTACTCCTCCATGGGGCAAGGCGTGTACGGGGGCATATCTTTGAAGATCTTGCCCAGCCTTTCAATGATCAACTCGTCATCGATCTCTTCACCAGGCATCCGTGAGGAATATTCTACTCTAGTGTACTCGTAGCCGAGATGGTCTCGTGCCATTAGCGGCTGGATCCTCCTCTTCATGAAACTGAAGGCCACGTGCTCGGCCCTCAGTCCGGCCTTCCTCAGGGCCTTCACCTTCTCCAGCAGTGCAGGCAACTGGAGGCCTTCCTGAATGGTGGGCTCTGTGTTCCACCATGGCTAGTGCTTCGGCGGGTACCCGCTTGGCTTCGACATGGACGAGTGGTGGTTGTTGACATAGAACCACCATGCCTTCCAGTCCTGGTTGGAGTCGATCAACTTGTACGGCAAGTATTGACAGGCAGCATCTTCACACATCTGCATGCCGGCACCTCCGACAACCCTCGGGTCATCTGCGCTCAGCTGGGGCTTCAACCGGAAGAACGTTCGGAAGAGGATCTAGTGCGGCTTGATCCCCATGAACGCCTCACAGAAATGGATGAAAACAGAGATGTGGAAGACTCCGTTGGGATTGAGATTCACGTACTCGATCCCGTAGTACTGCAGCATCCCCTTGAAGAAGTCGCTCGCGGGGAGTGCGAGTCCGCGCTCCACGAACCGCGCGAACATCGGAATCTCGTCGGGGTTCTTCTCCATTGGGTAGGCGTCTCCGGTGGTGGCACGCCACAGATCCATCTCCTTCTCGCGAAGGAATCCGCTGTTGACGAGGGCGAGGTTGTCCTCGGTCTTCAGCTTCACCTTCTCCAACTCCCTCTCCGGATTCGGCAGAGTGGGGCACGACGACGACGACGACTGCCCGGCATCGCCGGCCTCTTCTTGGCTCCGTTTCTTCGACGCGCTAGTCTTGGTGCTCTTCGCTGGTGAAGCCTTCATCCTCCCAGTCATGGGTGTCTTCACTCGCATTCGCTCGGGGGCTGCGAGGGTGAGGACTACAACGGCGGTGCTAGTAGATCTAATCTACTGGCAGCAGCGGCGGCAGTGGAGAAGGGGCTCTTCAGATCTATTCGCAGGAATGAAACTGCTGCGAGTAGGAAACCCTAAGGGGTTGCCCTCTTATTTATAAGCCACTGGGCGGGTCGGTTCAGAGCGGCTGACTCAGCACAGGTGGGCTGACTCTTCAACTTCCAGTACTCGATGCTCTCAATCTCGGGGGCTCGATTTCAATCGCTGGATTTGGTGGACTTCAACACATCAAGGATCCACTATGGACACATTCTACAGTCAAGATGACCCTTCAAGTCGAAAGAAGTACTCGACTCAAGGCTCGGGGGCTCCATGCCACGTGTCCTTCGGTTTTTTCTCTGGATTTTTAGGGATAAGATTGGCAGAACTTCTGATTGACCCTCAGCTTGAATCTACAATTCGAACTAAGGCTCGGGGGCTACATTCCATATGGAATGCGATTCTTCGAATCACATTTTCCATATGGTTTTTTCATCAAGACATCACGAGTACTATTGAAGACCTTCGAGAGAAACACTCAGAGACGCTTGAGGACTACTCGAGAAGACTTCAAGGCTACTCAAAGATCAGCTGGAGTACCTTCCAGCCTCGGGATGATTCAAGCATTCTTGAGGACTTTCGGCTTATGGAACTTGAGGACGCTCAAGGACTACTCGCCAAGGCCATCACGACTACTCGAAGACATCCTGCTCGACTACAAAGTACTCGGGGGCTTGTCGTATGGACATCCCAGGGCCCACTACCTAGGCGGGTACTGAAACCGACTACTACGTGGGCCCCTGGGACTACTCGACTTGTGCTACATGGTGCAAGACGGCGTGGAGCGCAAGGCAACCAGAGGACTAGTATTCGGTTAGGAAGCTAGACATGTCCGAACCCATGTGGGGTACTCCTACCCGTGTACGACTAATACTCTCCCCTCAAACCGACTTGTAACCCTACCTTCCGGACTATATAAGGCGAGACAGGGACCCCTATCTAGACATCTGCATCATCCTGTAAACAACACCCCATCAAACAAGAGCTACGCAGCATACATGACGTTGGGTATTACACACCTCGCTGCTCGAACCTGTCTAAATTGTGTGCCATGTGTCTCTCCTTCGAGTTCCCGATCTCGGCGAGGTCACAAACATCTACCTCGGGTACCCCCCCTTGGTAGGTTGCCGGTCTAAAACACCGACATTCCCTCACTTGTTCGAGGAGGAGGTTGAAGCCTAAATCTCGAGGACGAGATTCTCGGTGGTGGGGGAGAATGTAACAGACCGGGTTTAGCTAAGGTGTCAAAATTTCAAAAAATTTAAAACTTTTTGTTTGAGTTGAGGTGCTACAAATTTTAAACCCTAAATGCAAGCCCCTCTCTTGAATTCTCCAACAATAAAACCAAAATATAAAAATGATATTCAAATTATGGTAAAATAAAAATAATTGAGTTGGATCTTTTTGGAGTTTATTTGGATCTATTTGAGTGTTGTTTGAAATTGAAAGTATTCAAATTCAAACTATAAATTAAACTAGTTTCAAAACCTAATTGGAAAACCTAACATACTAACTTGGGCCTGCTAGCAGTTGCTAAAGTCTACCGGTGCCCCTTTAACCCTTAGCCCGAGACCAACCGAAACCCCCGAGCTTTTTGTGCCGGCCCAAGATCGCAGCCCAGCCAGCCCACCTAAACTAACCCGATCTCTCTCGATGACATGTGGGGTCCGCATGTTATCCCCTCCTTTTTCTTCCCTCTCACCTTTTCTAATGTGTCGCCGCTGTATCACGCCGTGCCGCGCCCGCGCGCACGATTGGACGCCCAGACCGCTGGCTGGCTCGCATGCCGAGCTAGGGGTGCGCCCATGTGCTCACCTCGGGAGTTGCCCAGGGTGAAAAGACCCTTTTACCCCTCTCCGCCACGCCCAAAGGCGTGCCGCTCGCCGTTAAGGCGCGACCACGACGCCGCTAGCGCGCCGGTGGCCAATAGGAGCCTGTGGCCGCACCCTTGTCCTTGTGCTGCCTATACACCAGGACTGAGCCCGAGCTGCTCGCGCCCACTAACCACATTGGGGTTTTCCCCATCCCCTATTCGCCACCGCAAAGGAAGAAGGGAGGAGGAGAAGGGAGAAGGGGGAGAGGAGAAGAAAGTCGAGCGCAGCTGCGCCGGGAGAAGCCGGAGGCCGTCCGGGACGCGAAGCCGGACCTGTGCCGAGCTAGGAGGTGGCCGTCCGAGGGAGCCACACCAGAACGCTGTCACCGAGGTCGAAGCAGAGCCGAGACGTGCCACACCTTTTCCTCAGGCCTGCTACGCCTTCACCACCGACCCACCGCGAGTGACACCGGGATCCCCTCGCCCTTAGCCTACCTGAGATGAAAGGGAGCGCACCCCAGAGTTGCGTCGACTGGCCTCGTGCTGCGCCCCGAGGCGCGAGCTCGACACTAATCTGTCACCGGGCTTCGACCCGCGCCCTTGTAGGAACCCAAGCCGCTTCCTTGTGCACCCAAAACCCCACCTTGCATCCACTCTTGCGACACGCTTCGCCGCCATCGCGGAGCCCCAGCCAACCAAGCCACCGGAGCGCTGCCCCCATGCCATGTCTCAGCCGTAGAGGCACCAAGCTCGCGCCTCGGCCAGGCAAGCCGTGTGCACCGATGTTCCACTGCCCAAACCCCCACCTTTGTGCACCTACGCACGAAAAGGCACCACCTTGGCATCGTGCGCCGTGCTCCTCGCCGAGCACCGTGCCGCGCTGGGGCACCGGGTGCCTGCGCGTGCATCGACCGAGCCCCGACACTCCAAAGTCGTGCCCTACGCGCCCCATGCGCCAAGGGCCGACCTTGAGCCCTACCTACCGCCGTCGTCGTCTTGCGACTGGCCGTGGCCGAACCCTTCCGCCGCTGCACCGACGACGCCGCCCTGCAGCGCGTCGGCCGCGCCAGGAGGTCCGGCATACCTCGTGTGAGCCACCCTTCACTGTGCCGCACTGTAGAACCCCGCCGACCGACCGGACCTAACCCAGCCACCGCAGGAAAGAAACTGGCATTACATCGAGCACCTGGTGTGCAAGGACGCACAGCCGGGGGGTGCCACCACACCCCAGTTTTGTTTAGGGAGTATCTTCAGACTTCGTCTGGTAAACCCCAGCCGGGCCTAACTGGGCTTTGGCCCATCAGAGCCCAAGAGAGCTCGGCAGATCCTGACCGAGAGCAGCGGTAGAGTTGAGGGAGCGTTTGAGGACTTAGCTCACTAGGCCCTATTGGGCCATTGTCGGCCCACTAACAATATCGGCCCATTAAAGGCCCACTAATCGATGACCTGGGCCCACTGACCGCTGACGTCATGTTGACGTCTGCATGATTTTGTAAAACCTTTAATAATTTCTGAAAATGATTTATAAGACCCTTTTACATTTGAAAATCGATAACTATTTATAGAAAACTCCGAAAAATACAAAACCAATTTCAGTAATTTCACAATTTCGAAATAGTGCTGATTGTAGCTAGATCATGTTCATTTGGGTTTTCTAAAAAAAGGTTTTATTTGGAGTTAATGCTTAGATGTGTACCATTTTGCTTACACGCGTCGAGTCTCGTGCATCCATTCCCGAGCTTCGAACCGGAGGATCCTGAGGACCCTGACTACACCGTCCAGGACAATGAGTACGACAACCACAACGCAGGTGTCATGTCACTCCCGACCATGTAGAACCCATGCATGTGTAGTTGCTATTGCTATGTTTACTGTTTTTCCTTAATGCGTGCATAGCCCGTTTACTTAGCTTTGCCTTGATGTTTGATTTATCTTGAACCCTTGAAATGCCACCCACTCGGGACTAGCTACAGACCCCCTAGCTAGTCTCTCACACTACTAGTCATATACTTTTACATATGGATTTTGGATGCTTGTTGGTTTGGACCGAGTTTGGGATAACTTTGTATGCTTCGGTGTGAGTCTTGGGAGAGTGTGTTATCCTTGTTGTGTTATTGCGGGAGTGAGCACTGGTTACTATTTGTGAACACCGCACTGGGGGAGATGTGTTCTTGTCTCTCGCCCTGGAGGTGTGTCGTTCGGATGGAGATGGTAGATGCTCGCTCCCTACAATTAAGGACCGATCGTCAGTTGACCTTGCTTCTATGGACTTTTTACGTACAAACCGGTCACCTTGTTATGGGCGGGGATGCGGTGCTAGACTAGTATCGGATGACATTACTCTATAGGCGGATCAGAGAGATCGTGTAGGAGGGCGTCGGAGGTAGCCACCGATTATACTGAGCCCGGGCAGGAGCCGACAGGGTAAGGTTTCACAGCCTCGCGGACTACAGCTGGTAGACGTGCTCTATAGCTGCGGACGATACCAGACTCGAGGACGTAGAGTAATGCTATCCTTTGGCTAGGACTCAAGCCGTATGGTAGAGTTCGGGAACGACGGCCACTGTTCCCGGTTCTATTTGGACGGGTACAGTTGTACAACCTCTGCAGAGTGTCAAACCTATAGCTATAATCTGTGTCCACTGGTTATGGACAACCCACTGATCTCTCACCTAGCTAGTGCTTTCCTGTGTGCTTCTTCTCTCTCCCGAATGAGTGAGACCGACCGTTGGCCGTTGAGATGTAGGGATAGGAGCAGGTGGGCCCCACATCACAGATGAGAGTTGGGAACCGGATCGTGGGTTTGATTCAGTGCTTTGGTGTTGGATACCTTGTTGTGGGGTGTTGACCCCAGAGGTGTTGGCCTCGGAGGTGATGACCTCAAAGATTCTAACCTCGAGGAGGTGTTGACCTCGTTGCATACCGCTTTCCTTGCCATTGCTTCCGCACTGCTGCTTTGCTTAGCTTTTTATAGCCTAATATAGGTTTATCCATGCATAGTAGTTTCATCTCTTGCTTTCGCTCTTTGTTGGGAAGCTGACATGACCTACCCGCTTATCGGGTAGATGCTAGCGTTTCTAACGCAGAGCCAGACTACGACTTTGAGAACGACAGCTGGTAGGACTAGAGTTGGTTTTACGCTCGAGCTGCACGAAGAGATGGAGTCTACTCCGCTTTCATGATCTGCGTAGTTTCTCTTCATGTTTGATTCGGTCCTGATGGACTTGTACCCGGCATGTGCCGAAGAGATGTACTCTGATTAATGTAATAATTAAGTGATGCTTCTACTTTTATGTGTTGTATGGATTTTTGGAACCCGCTGAGACAGGGATTGCACGTGGTAGCCTTCCTGGGACTACCATGGAGGTGCAGAGGGTTGGATTTCCGTTCGCGGAAATTCGGTCTATTTCACCTTTGTAGCATCCAACCTGGCCCAACCTAGCATAGCCCAACCCACCCAAATGTTGGAGCAACGACATCAAACCAAAACTCAGGAAACCTCCCGAGTAAGAGCATCTCCAAGAGTTTGCTAAATTTTACTTGGCAAATTTTGTGTTTTTCCAACTTCTAAAAAGATATGCCAAGTAAAAAATGAAGTCATCTCCAACAGTTTGGCATAATTCACTTGCCGAAATCAGATCTAACTTACATCAGGAACCTGAGAGAGAAACGAAATTATGTTTATGCCCTTCCACCTTTTGAAAACTTGTATCCGGAATCCTTTTTATTCTTTATTTCTTTTTTCACCCTCCTACCTGGCTTGGTCACGCTGATGCCAACCGCGATCGGCGCACATATATTTCCGCGTGGGGAGGTGAGTTTTGCCAAGTTTCTATTTTTGCCAAGTTGGTTTGCCAAACTGTTGGAGGTTAATTTTTCTTGTTTTACCAAAATTAGATAGATGCCAAGTTAGTTTGCCAAACTGCTGGAGATGCTCTAAGAGCAACTCCAGCAATAGCCCCTACTTGAGGCCCTACTTTATTGAGTAGGGGCTTTCTTATTCTTTAGGGGCTGTAGATTTTGCTCTCAACTCCAACAATAGCCCTAATTTTTCAGCCTTTACTTTCCATATGACACGTGGGACCTATTCGCCAGTGACTCTATTTCTTTTCCTATTTTCTCATTTTATTTTCTTCACCTTGTCTTCTAGCTGCACCATCCATCCGCATCGAGCCCCTGCACCATCCATCAACATTGAGCCCTTGCCCTCCTCCACTCCGGGGAGCCCCTGTCCTCCTCCACTCCGGCGAGCGCATCGAGCCACCGGAGCTCCGCCGGGAGAGGCAAGGGAAGTGGAAGGCAAGAGAGGCGGGCGCGTGCGTGGGGAGGGTCACGGCAGGGAGCTTCGCCCCGCGCACATGACCGCCGTAGCAGGGAGCTCTCGCCCTTCTCCCCCGACGAAGCACTAGCGAAGGCGGCGGTGTCCCTCGGGGTTCCCAGCGGACAGCGCGCGGTGGCTGGATCTCGCGGTGATGAGCCACGAGCTCCAGCCCCAGGCGCGGCGCGGGGGAGCCTGCACGGTGGGGGCCTGGAGCCCGTGGCGGCAGTGGTGGATCTCGCGGCGTGACGGTGAGATCTCGCGACGCGACGGTGCGATCTCGTGGCGTGAGCTCTTTGCGGCATCCACATCCGTCGCCTCCCCCGCTCGAGGGCCGGCCGAGCACAGCGCGACGCAGGCGAGCTACGGCCGGGCGCGCACGGGGGGCTAACGGCCAACCACCGGATGAACAATGATAGGGGCCTCCCTACAAACCCGCAGGAGAAGGGGCCGATGGGGGAAGTAGGGGGTCTGAATAGTGATAGTGGTGGAGTTGAGCCTTTACTGAAGTACACTTTTTTACTCTTGGTCTCTACTTTTTGAGTATGGGCTTGAGAAAACCGCCAGTCGGTTATGCGCCACTGTCGTTCCACCAAGTCAGCCCAGCAGACTACGGCCGTCACGCGCCGGGCCCGTGACGTACCGTGCTGCGCCAGTTTTTTCCCCTTCCTCTCCTCAGGAAAAAAAAAAAGGCGAAGCGACCCACAAGGCCATAACCCTCCTCCAAGTTTCCTCCCCCTTCCTCTTCCTCTTCCTCTTCACATCACAACCCCCAAACACCAAACACCCGCAACTCTCTCTCCCCCTCTTCCTTCGCGTCGCCGCCTCTGAATCCGCTTCCTCCGCCGCCGGCTTCCCCCGCGGCCGATGTGTCTGCCTCGCCGGGCCAAAACCCTAGAGGTACGCGCGCGCGCCCTCACCCATCCCACCTCCCCGCCGCCTCGCCGCCATCGCCTGCCCCCGACCCGGGCGGGGTGGCGATCGGGCCCGGACGGGGCTAGGGTTTTTGTGGGATTTCGAGTGGGGTTTTTCGTCCTCTTTCCGCTGATTGATTTATTTGGTGTCGGTTTCCTTGAATCGAATCGCAGGTGACGCGCAGGTGAGGGGTCCCGATCGGAGATGGCGGCGGCCGCCATGGCCGCGCACAGGGCCAGCTTCCCGCTGCGCCTGCAGCAGATCCTGGCCGGGAGCCGCGCCGTCTCGCCCGCGATCAAGGTCGAGTCCGAGCCGGTGAGTCCCTTTGTCTCCTCCTCCCCCACATCGGGCCTGCCTCGCTTGCCGTCTTTCGTTTTAGGGTTTTGATCGGGGGACGGGCGCGTGTGGATGTGCCGCGGCTTGGCTGGTTACAGTAAAATCATCGTCTTTCGGTATTCCGTGCTAGGGTTTAATTGCTCAGGTGGACGGTCTCGCTTGTGATCGGTCAGAGGGTGCGTTGGTGGGCTGCTGGATAGTTAGTGCTGTTCGAGGACGATGTTTGGGACTGTGATGCCGTGGTAGAATCTGCAGTGCTTCAGTTATTCTATGAATTTGTTTGTCCTCATGGGTGCTCTGTTGCGACGATGCTGTAGTGTCAGTGTGAGTGACGCCTGCCTATGTCCTTTCAGTTGCTGTTGTACTAGGTTTAAGGGGTTTTAGTTACCCATCTTAGGGTTGTTGTATTTTTGGTCATATAATATTCCTTATTGTTCTTAGTTAATTATTTCTAGACCAAAAGTTTATGAACCAGGACAGATGCCATATCTTGCAACTTTAGGTTGAGGGTTTTTGTGAACCTGCTTGAGGCTAGCAGTCACTGTAAATTTGTGGAACAATCGTAAAACATATCGTTTGAGGTTTTCAGTTTCTGCACCCAGTTTGGTGTCTTTTGTGCTATATTACTTTCACATGTTGTTGCGTTTTCATGATGATTATTATTAGTTTGGCCCACGTTCTTCTGGGTGTTGTTTAGTCAATGTTGTTGTTGTTTGTGTTGTACTTTGAACACCTATTCTGAACTACGACCAGTGCTATCGTGTAGTTGTAAGATTCTGGGTAGCCTGTTTCATACTGATATTGTTTGTGCTTCATCTGATTCTGTGTAGCTGTGTTTGAGGAAACTTGCTTATTTACTCCATCTGGTCTTAAATATATGACACTTAGGGCATGCTAATTAATTTATTTTTGAACTACCTAGCTTTTCCTAAATCATCATATATTTTAGGATGGAGGTAGCACTACAGTTCTACACTTCTACTTAATTTGAGCACTTACTTTGGGAGGTTCTTCATGTGGTTTCACATTCTTATTAGTTACTGCTAATTTTGGTTTGAATGGCAAAATATGGAAATTTGCGTCATTAGTATTGTATCTGTAAGGTGGTTCGTCACATTCTACAGTGTGCTTTGATTGTTTAAGGGAGACTTGTTTCGTCACTGACAAACTAATGGTCTTTTTACCTTGCCAAGGAGCTAGCATTGTCGCTGGTTTTAGCTTTGCACCTCAATGAACTTGCATAGCCACTGCATCACATAACACACAAATACAGTACTGTATAGTAGTGACATTTATGTGTAGTCATACATCAGTTTTTAAGGATAAAATGGCTTCATGTGAAAGTTTTGTAATTTTTCAATATTCTTGTTTCTTGAAACTCTTAAAGTCCTTACCCTTGGCTCACCTGTGAAAACAACTTATTGCTGATATTCTGATTTTGTTTGGATTGCAGCCTGCAAAAGTCAAAGAATTTATTGATCGTGTAATCAATATTCCACTACATGACATTGCCATACCACTATCAGTTTTCCGTTGGGAGTTTAATAAGGTGACTTTCTTTAAAGTGGCAGTCTATTTTATATTTTGCTTTCTTACTTTCATGTGTTGCTTACTTTTCGTACTTGGTAACAGGGAAATTTCCACCACTGGAAGCCTTTATTTGTGCATTTCGACACATACTTCAAGACATACATTTCTTCTAGGAAGGATCTTCTTTTATCTGATGATATGGTTGAGTCCGATCCTTTGCCAAAGAATACCATCTTGAAAATTTTAAGAGTTATGCAGGTTGTTTTGGAGAATTGCCAGAATAAAAGTTCTTTTGCTGGTCTTGAGGTGAGCTTTTGTTTGTGCTATTACCTCTTCCTGACTTCAGAAGATGTGACTTGTTACCAGCCATGTTTTTTACTCACCTCATGTTAATTTGTTGCCATTTTTTCAGCATTTTAAGCTTCTCCTGGCATCGCCAGACCCTGAGATAGTTGTAGCAGCTTTGGAAACTCTTGCCGCATTGGTGAAAATAAATCCTTCAAAGTTGCATATGAATGGGAAGCTAATTAGCTGTGGAGCTATAAACACCCATCTTCTATCATTGGCCCAAGGATGGGGCAGCAAGGAGGAAGGTCTAGGCTTGTATTCTTGTGTTGTGGCAAATGAAGGAAATCAGCAGGAGGGCTTATCATTATTCCCAGCAGACTTGGAGAACAAATATGATGGCACACAGCACCGTCTTGGTTCAACTCTTCATTTTGAGTATAATTTGGGTCCTACCCAAGATCCTGACCAAACTAGTGACAAGGGCAAGTCATCTAATTTGTGTGTGATACATATTCCAGACATGCATCTTCAGAAAGAAGATGACTTGAGCATACTGAAGCAATGTGTGGACAAGTTCAATATGCCCCCAGAGCACAGGTTTGCATTGCTCACAAGGATAAGATATGCCCGTGCTTTCAATTCTGCACGGACTTGTAGGCTGTATAGTCGCATAAGCCTTCTTTCTTTCATTGTTCTGGTGCAATCCAGTGATGCTCATGATGAACTCACGTCTTTCTTTACAAATGAGCCAGAGTACATAAACGAGTTAATCAGGCTTGTCAGGTCAGAAGATTTTGTTCCTGGGCCCATCCGTGCACTGGCAATGCTAGCGCTGGGAGCACAGCTAGCAGCATATGCGTCATCTCATGAGCGCGCTAGGATATTGAGTGGGTCAAGTATCATCTCTGCTGGTGGAAATCGTATGGTGTTGCTCAGTGTCCTGCAGAAAGCAATATCATCGCTCAATAGCCCAAATGATACGTCAGCTCCTCTAATTGTTGATGCCCTTCTTCAATTTTTTCTGCTCCATGTACTGTCTTCATCAAGTTCTGGGACTACGGTTAGAGGATCAGGGATGGTTCCTCCCCTCTTGCCCCTCCTGCAAGATAATGATCCTTCTCATATGCATCTTGTCTGTTTGGCAGTGAAGACTCTACAAAAGCTGATGGAGTACAGCAGCCCTGCTGTTTCTCTGTTCAAAGACTTGGGTGGTGTAGAGCTCTTGTCTCAGAGGTTACATGTAGAAGTGCAGCGTGTTATTGGTACTGTTGATGGCCATAATTCAATGGTTACTGACGCAGTGAAATCAGAAGAGGATGTCCTGTACTCTCAGAAGCGTTTGATTAAAGCTTTGCTCAAGGCCTTGGGGTCTGCTACATACTCTCCTGGAAATCCTGCTCGTTCTCAAAGCTCTCCAGATAATTCGTTGCCTGTTTCACTTTCCCTTATATTTCAGAATGTAGAGAACTTTGGGGGTGACATTTATTTTTCAGCAGTAACTGTTATGAGTGAAATAATTCATAAAGATCCTACATGCTTTCCTGCTTTGAAGGAACTTGGTCTTCCAGATGCTTTTCTGTCTTCAGTGACTGCTGGGGTAATACCATCTTGCAAAGCTCTTATCTGTATTCCTAATGGCTTGGGTGCTATCTGCCTCAATAACCAAGGACTCGAGGCTGTCAGGGAAACTTCAGCATTACGTTTTCTCGTGGACACCTTCACTAGCAGGAAGTACTTGATGCCGATGAATGAGGGTGTGGTCCTTTTAGCTAATGCAGTGGAGGAGCTTCTTCGTCATGTGCAATCCCTAAGAAGTACTGGTGTCGACATCATTATTGAAATCATCAACAAACTCTGTTCATCTCAGGAAGATAGAAACAATGAACCAGCCATCTCTGAAGAAGAAAAAACAGATATGGAAACTGATGTTGAAGGCCGTGATTTAGTAAGTGCTATGGATTCCAGTGCGGAAGGCGTGCATGATGAACAATTTGCTCATTTAAGTGTTTTCCATGTGATGGTATTGGTGCACCGGACTATGGAAAACTCTGAAACCTGCCGGTTATTTGTTGAAAAGGGAGGCCTACAGGATCTTTTGACACTCTTGTTGAGGCCTAGCATTACACAGTCATCTGGAGGGATGCCTATTGCTTTGCATAGCACGATGGTGTTCAAGGGCTTTACTCAGCATCACTCGACTCCACTTGCACGTGCATTTTGCTCTTCTTTAAGGGAGCATTTGAAGAGTGCATTGGAGGAACTTGATAAAGTTTCTATCTTAGCTGAGATGTCCAAGTTAGAAAAAGGAGCAATCCCATCTCTGTTTGTTGTTGAATTTCTGCTATTTCTAGCTGCCTCGAAAGATAATCGTTGGATGAATGCTTTGCTCTCAGAATTTGGAGATGCCAGCAAGGAGGTCCTGGAAGATATTGGACGAGTTCACCGGGAAGTCCTTTATAAAATTTCACTATTTGAAGAAAACAAGATTGACTCTGAAGCCAGTTCATCTTCTTCAGCATATGAAGCCCAGCAGCCTGACTCATCTGCCAGTGACATTGATGATAGCAGATACACTTCTTTCAGGCAATATCTTGATCCCCTTTTAAGGCGAAGGGGTTCTGGGTGGAACATAGAGTCTCAGGTGTCTGACCTCATTAATATCTACCGTGATATTGGCCGGGCAGCTAGTGACTCACAGAGAGTTGGTTCTGATAGATATTCTAGTCAGGGGTTGCCCTCAAGTTCCCAGGACCAGTCTTCCAGTTCATCTAATGCAAATGCCAGCACAAGATCAGAAGAAGACAAGAAAAAATCTGAGCATTCCTCCTGCTGTGACATGATGAGGTCTCTCTTGTACCATATTAGCCATCTTTTTATGGAGCTTGGGAAAGCAATGCTGCTCACATCTCGTAGAGAAAACAGTCCAGTAAGTTTATCCCCATCCGTTATATCTGTTGCTGGCAGTATTGCTTCTATTGTGTTGGAACAGCTCAATTTTGAAGGGCGCTCAGTAAGTTCTGAGAAGGAGATTAATGTTACTACAAAGTGCCGATATCTCGGAAAGGTGGTTGAGTTTATTGATGGAATTATATTGGACCGGCCAGAATCTTGTAATCCAATCATGGTGAATTCATTTTATTGCTGTGGTGTCATTCAGGCTATCCTGACCACATTTCAAGCTACAAGTGAGTTGCTCTTCACGATGAGCAGGCCACCATCTTCACCTATGGATACAGATAGTAAGACTGGAAAGGATGGAAAGGAGACGGATTCTTCATGGATTTATGGCCCCCTCTCTAGCTATGGGGCAGTAATGGACCATCTTGTGACATCATCATTTATTCTCTCTTCATCTACTAGACAATTACTTGAGCAACCTATATGTAATGGATCTGTCAGATTTCCACAAGATGCTGAGAGGTTCATGAAGTTGCTTCAGTCAAAGGTGTTGAAGACAGTTCTTCCCATCTGGGCTCACCCCCAGTTTCCTGAATGCAACATTGATTTGATCAGTTCAGTCACATCCATCTTGAGGCATGTTTGCACTGGGGTGGAAGTGAAAAACACTGTTGGCAATGGTAGCGGCCGTTTAGCTGGTCCACCCCCTGATGAGAATGCAATTTCACTGATTGTAGAGATGGGGTTCTCTCGTGCCAGGGCTGAAGAAGCATTAAGACAAGTTGGGACGAACAGTGTTGAAATAGCAACCGATTGGTTATTCTCACACCCAGAGGAACCACAAGAGGAGGATGATGAACTTGCTCGGGCGCTTGCAATGTCTCTTGGTAATTCTGATACATCTGCACAGGAGGAAGATAGTAGGTCCAATGATCTTGAGCTGGAAGAAGAAACAGTTCAGCTGCCTCCCATAGGTGAAATACTATATTCTTGTCTTCGACTTCTTCAGACAAAAGAAGCATTAGCTTTTCCTGTCAAGGACATGCTTGTCACTATCAGCACACAGAATGATGGCCAAAATCGAGAGAAGGTGATTACGTACTTGATTGAGAATCTGAAACAGTGTGTGATGTCATCTGAGTCTTCAAAGGATACTACATTGTCTGCTCTTTTTCATGTTCTTGCTTTGATTCTCCATGGAGATACTGCTGCCCGTGAAGTTGCCTCAAAGGCAGGTCTTGTGAAGGTTGCTTTAGATCTGCTTTTCAGCTGGGAGTTGGAACCTAGGGAAAGTGAGATGACTGAGGTTCCAAATTGGGTAACTTCCTGTTTTCTTTCTGTTGATCGAATGCTCCAGTTGGAACCGAAGTTGCCAGATGTTACAGAGCTAGATGTCCTGAAAAAGGATAATTCTAATGCAAAAACATCACTTGTGATTGATGACAGCAAGAAAAAAGATTCAGAGTCTTTGTCAAGTGTAGGGCTATTGGACATGGAGGACCAGAAGCAACTTCTGAAGATCTGTTGCAAGTGCATTATAAAACAGTTGCCTTCTGCTTCTATGCATGCTATCCTTCAACTCTGTGCTACACTGACGAAAGTCCATGCAGCTGCAATTTGTTTTCTTGAGGCTGGTGGTTTGAATGCTTTGCTGTCGTTGCCGACAAGTAGCTTGTTTTCTGGATTCAATAATGTGGCTTCTACAATCATTCGTCATATTTTGGAGGATCCTCACACCCTTCAGCAAGCAATGGAATTAGAGATACGTCACAGTCTTGTCACTGCTGCTAATCGGCATGCAAATCCCAGGGTCACCCCACGTAATTTTGTCCAGAATTTAGCATTTGTTGTATATCGGGACCCAGTGATATTTATGAAAGCGGCCCAAGCTGTGTGCCAGATTGAGATGGTTGGAGATAGACCATATGTTGTTCTTTTGAAGGATCGTGAGAAAGAAAAGATCAAGGATAAAGACAAGGACAAGTCAGCTGATAAGGATAAAGCAACAGGTGCAATCACGAAAGTGACATCAGGGGACATAGCTGCCGGGTCTCCTGCAAATGCTCAAGGGAAACAGCCTGATTTGAGTGCGCGGAATGTGAAACCTCACCGCAAGCCACCACAAAGCTTTGTCACTGTTATAGAGCATCTCTTAGATCTGGTCATGTCCTTTGTTCCACCACCCCTATCAGAGGATCCAGCTGATGTTTCTGGTACTGCCTCATCTTCAGACATGGATATTGATTGCAGTTCTGCAAAAGGGAAAGGTAAAGCTGTGGCTATAGCGCCTGAGGACAGCAAGCATGCTGCCCAAGAGGCTACTACATCCATTGCTAGAAGTGCATTTGTTCTTAAGTTGCTGACAGATGTTTTGTTAACTTATGTGTCATCAATTCAAGTTGTTCTTCGTCATGATGCTGAGCTGAGCAGCATGCATGGCCCTAATCGACCAAGTGCTGGTCTAATCAGTGGTGGAATCTTTAACCATATCTTGCAGCAGTTCCTTCCTCATGCTGTAAAGCAAAAGAAAGATAGGAAAATTGATGGAGATTGGAGGTATAAATTAGCAACAAGGGCTAATCAATTTTTGGTGGCTTCATCTATTCGTTCCACAGAGGGCCGGAAAAGGATTTTTTCTGAAATCTGCAATATATTTCTTGATTTCACTGACTCTTCTACGGCTTGCAAAGCCCCAGTGTCAAGGTTGAATGCGTATGTTGATTTGTTGAATGATATTCTGTCAGCTCGCTCACCAACTGGCTCCTCTCTATCAGCAGAATCTGCAGTTACATTTGTTGAAGTTGGACTTGTTCAATCGTTATCAAGAACCCTTCAAGTTCTTGATTTGGATCACCCTGATTCAACGAAGATTGTTTCTGCCATTGTGAAGGCCCTGGAAGTGGTCACAAAGGAACATGTTCATTCAGCCGATCTTAATGCAAAAGGACACAACTCGTCAAAGATTGCGTCTCACAGTAACAATGTGGATTCATCATCTAATAGGTTCCAGGCTCTTGACACAACTTCTCAGCCCACAGAAATGGTTACTGATGATAGGGAAACTTTTAATGCTGTGCAAACTTCACAAAGTTCAGATTCAGTAGAAGATGAGATGGATCATGATCGTGATATGGATGGAGGCTTTGCTCGTCATGGTGAAGATGATTTTATGCATGAGATGGCTGAAGATGGAACTGGCAATGAAACTACAATGGAAATCAGATTTGAAATTCCACGCAATAGAGAGGATGATATGGCTGATGACGATGAAGACACTGATGAAGATATGTCAGCAGATGATGGTGAAGAGGTTGATGAAGAAGATGAAGATGATGATGATGAGAATAACAATCTTGAGGAAGATGATGCCCATCAGATGTCTCATCCTGACACAGATCAGGATGATCGTGAAATGGATGAAGAAGAATTTGATGAGGACTTGTTAGAAGAAGATGATGATGAGGACGAGGATGAGGAAGGAGTCATCCTTCGCCTGGAGGAGGGGATTAACGGGATTAATGTGTTTGATCATATTGAAGTTTTTGGTGGGAGCAACAATTTGTCTGGGGATACACTGCGTGTGATGCCTCTGGATATTTTCGGTACAAGAAGGCAAGGCCGAAGCACCTCCATATACAATCTTATTGGCAGAGGAAGTGATCACGGTGTTCTTGATCACCCGCTTCTTGAAGATCCTTCTTCGATGTTGAACCTTCCGCATCAAGGGCAACCAGGTATCTCTTACCTCCATTTTTACCCACTAGATTGTTATTTATGTTATCATGGTATCCTGTTTCTGTTTTTCTGGTAGTCGTATGTATATGTCGTCAAGTTTGGCATGGATTCACTGATTCATATTGTCATTTTTGTTCACAGAAAATCTGGTTGACATAGCTTTCTCTGATCGAAACAATGAAAGTAGCTCCTCCCGTTTGGATGCTATATTTCGTAGCTTGCGAAGTGGACGGAATGGACACCGTTTTAATATGTGGCTGGATGACAGTCCGCAACGCAGTGGATCTGCTGCCCCTGCAGTACCTGAAGGCATTGAAGAATTGCTTATATCTCATTTGAGGCGGCCCACTCCTGAACAGCCTGAAGACCAGAGAACACCTGCTGGTGGTACTCAAGAAAATGACCAGCCCACCAATGTATCGGAAGCTGAGGCCAGGGAAGAAGCACCAGATGAACAAATTGAGAACAATGAAAATACAGTAAATCCTGTGGATGTCTTAGAAAATACTGGCCCTGCACCTCCTGATAGTGATGCACTTCAAAGAGATGTGTCCAATGCAAGTGAGCATGCGACAGAGATGCAGTATGAGCGTGGTGATGCTGTGGTACGTGATGTGGAAGCAGTAAGCCAAGCAAGCAGTGGCAGTGGTGCCACTTTAGGGGAAAGCCTCAGAAGTTTAGAGGTTGAAATAGGAAGTGTTGAATGGCATGACGATGGTGACCGGCATGGTGCTTCAGGTGCTTCAGATCGTCTACCTTTGGGTGATATGCAAGCAACTGCTCGATCACGGAGGCCATCTGGAAGTGCGGTCCCAGCAGGTGGCAGAGATCTCTCACTGGAGAGTGTTAGTGAGGTTCCTCAAAATTCAAACCAAGAACCTGATCAGAATAATGAGGGGAATCAGGAGCCTGCTAGAGCACCAGATGCTGACTCAATTGATCCTACATTTTTGGAGGCTCTTCCTGAGGACTTACGAGCTGAAGTCCTTTCTTCACGTCAAAATCAAGTGGGTCAGACTTCTAATGACCAACCTCAGAATGATGGAGATATTGATCCTGAATTCCTTGCTGCACTCCCCCCTGATATACGAGAAGAGGTGCTAGCTCAACAACGTGCGCAAAGGTTGCAACAACAATCACAAGAATTAGAAGGACAACCAGTTGAAATGGATGCTGTTTCAATTATTGCAACATTCCCTTCAGAAATTCGTGAAGAGGTATATATAGTTTTATCATCTGTCCCATTTCTGAACACTTTGCTCCAACTGTTTTCACATGGTCTTTTTACATATGCTAATTGCAGGTGCTTTTGACCTCTCCGGACACACTACTAGCTACACTCACACCTGCACTAGTTGCTGAAGCCAACATGTTAAGGGAGAGATTTGCTCATCGGTATCACAGTAGCTCCCTTTTTGGTATGAACTCCAGGAACAGGAGAGGTGAATCCTCCCGACGTGAAATAATGGCAGCAGGACTTGACAGAAACGATGATCCCTCCAGATCAACTAGCAAGCCAATTGAGACTGAAGGTGCTCCACTGGTTGATGAGGATGCCCTTAGAGCTCTTATTCGGTTACTTCGAGTTGTTCAGGTAATATTGCTGTTTCTGCTGAGGTCTGTTTATATATAGAATGCTGGTAATACTTCATGTAATTGTTTCTCCTATTATTATTTTCAGCCTTTATACAAGGGTCAGCTGCAGCGGCTTCTCCTGAATCTTTGTGCTCACCGGGATAGCAGGAAGTCGTTGGTTCAAATTCTGGTGGACATGCTTATGCTTGATCTGCAGGGTTCCTCAAAGAAATCAATAGATGCAACTGAGCCACCATTTAGGTTGTATGGTTGCCATGCAAATATCACATATTCACGCCCTCAATCTTTAGATGGTAATTAAATCTTTAACCTTTCATTTTTTTTTGCACGATCAGTGACTAGTTTTCTGAAGTTTCACTGTATAATAATGCATCCTCTTTGTTGCTTTAAATAGGTGTGCCTCCATTAGTCTCACGTCGTGTGCTTGAAACTTTGACCTACTTGGCCAGAAGTCATCCAAATGTTGCTAAGCTCTTGCTTTTCCTTGAATTTCCGAGTCCATCAAGATGCCACACTGAAGCACTTGATCAGAGACATGGCAAGGCTGCTGTAGAAGATGGTGAAGAACAGAAAGCTTTTGCGCTTGTTCTGCTGTTAACTCTGTTGAATCAGCCACTGTATATGAGAAGTGTTGCTCATCTTGAACAGGTGAAAGTTTCTTATTGTTTCTTTTATTTCTATTGTTTATTTTAACCTTTTTTACCCTCAATTTACTTAGCCTTTTGCAAAATGTGCAGTTACTAAACCTTCTTGAAGTTGTCATGCTGAATGCTGAGACTCAAATTAATCAAGCTAAGTTGGAAGCATCATCTGAGAAACCTTCTGGACCTGAGAATGCAGTACAAGATCGTCAAGATAATAATACAAATGTTTCTGAATCATCTGGATCAAAGTCAAATGCAGAGGATAGTAGCAAAACAACTGTTGTTGATAATCAAAATATCCTGCAAGCTGTTTTGCAAAGTCTTCCCCAACCAGAACTTCGATTGCTATGTTCATTGCTTGCGCATGATGGGTATGCACATGCATTAAGTCATATTCCTTATTGTTTGCTACATTATCATAAATTGGCCTTTGGTAGCTTCTTTTTCCATTGGCTCACACAACTGTTTCTTTTCCTTGTTGGCTGTTATGGTACCACTCGTTCTTCATGGTTCATGTAAAAAATGTGTCGTAAACTTAATTATCTACTTTGGACCTGTTTTTGTTGGATAACCATCAATCTACTATGATGCTGTATCAAATTATCGTCCATCAGTTTTTGTTTCCTTGTAATCTGTTTTTATCATTACCTAACATGGTTGTGAATCATCCTTTTGTCATTTCAGATTGTCAGACAACACCTATCTCCTTGTAGCAGAAGTGTTGAAAAAGATTGTGGCGCTGGCCCCATTCTTCTGTTGCCATTTCATAAATGAGCTTGCACATTCAATGCAAAATTTGACACTTTGTGCAATGAAGGAGCTTCGCTTGTATGAGAATTCTGAAAAGGCTCTTAGCTCTTCATCAGCCAACGGAACAGCAATTCTCAGAGTTGTTCAGGCTTTGAGTTCTCTTGTCACCACTCTTCAAGAGAAAAAGGATCCAGAGCTTCCTGCTGAAAAAGATCACTCAGATGCAGTTTCCCAGATTTCTGAGATTAACACAGCATTGGATGCTTTGTGGTTGGAGTTGAGCAACTGCATAAGCAAAATAGAAAGTTCTTCAGAATATGTGTCAAATCTAAGTCCTGCTGCTGCCAATGCACCTACATTAGCAACAGGTGTTGCACCTCCATTGCCTGCAGGAACCCAAAACATATTACCTTATATAGAATCATTTTTTGTGACATGTGAAAAGTTGCGTCCTGGGCAACCTGATGGTGTACAAGAGGCTTCAACTTCAGATATGGAAGATGCTTCAACATCTAGTGGTGGGCAGAGATCATCTGGTGGTCAAGCCAGTCTTGATGAGAAACAAAATGCTTTTGTGAAATTTTCAGAGAAGCACAGAAGATTGTTGAATGCATTCATCCGCCAAAACCCAGGGTTGCTGGAAAAGTCATTCTCGTTAATGCTGAAAATCCCTCGCCTAATTGATTTTGACAACAAACGTGCATATTTCCGGTCTAAAATCAAGCATCAGCACGATCATCATCATAGTCCTGTGAGAATTTCTGTGCGCCGTGCGTATATTCTAGAGGACTCCTATAATCAGCTCAGGATGCGCTCACCTCAGGACTTGAAGGGTAGGCTCACTGTTCATTTTCAAGGAGAAGAAGGTATCGATGCGGGTGGGCTGACAAGGGAGTGGTACCAGTCGCTGTCACGAGTCATTTTTGACAAGGGTGCCCTTTTATTTACTACGGTTGGGAATGATCTCACATTTCAACCAAATCCTAATTCTGTATATCAAACTGAGCACCTTTCGTACTTCAAATTTGTTGGACGAGTGGTGAGTTATGGTGTCCCTTGTTATATGCCTTTACATTATGTGAATGTATGTTATTATTGTCTTTTCTGAATTTTACATTTCACCAGGTTGGCAAAGCTCTCTTCGATGGTCAGCTTTTAGATGCTCATTTCACTAGATCCTTCTACAAACATATACTTGGTGTCAAGGTTACATACCATGACATTGAAGCCATTGATCCTGCATACTATAAGAATTTGAAATGGATGCTCGAGGTATGTTTTTCTCTGCCTACATAGGCTATGTAGCATGTTCCTCTAATTTTGAGGTCAGATCATTCAGCTATAACTTTTTGTAATGTTCTGTGTGCAGAATGATATAACTGATGTGTTAGATCTCACCTTTAGCATGGATGCAGACGAAGAAAAGTTGATACTTTATGAGAGGGCAGAGGTCTCTCTCTCTCTCTCTGTGTGTGTGTGTGTGTGTGTGTGTGTGTGTGTCTTGTCTTTACCTTTTTGATAGGTAGATTGTTACCTTTTTTACATGCTAAGTCATTATCTTTTTGCAGGTCACTGATAGTGAGTTGATTCCTGGAGGCCGTAACATCAAGGTAACCGAGGAGAATAAGCATGAATATGTGGACCGGGTAGTAGAGCATCGTTTGACCACTGCAATTAGGCCACAGATTAATGCCTTCCTGGAAGGGTTTAATGAACTCATTCCACGGGAGCTGATATCTATCTTTAATGACAAAGAGCTTGAACTTCTAATTAGCGGACTTCCGGATATTGACTGTAAGTTCTGCAAATATTGTTTGGGGGTTAATGTTCTTTTGTATTCGCTCTAACTTCCTTTTTTGATTTCAGTGGATGATTTGAAAGCAAATACAGAATATTCTGGCTACAGCATAGCCTCTCCGGTGATTCAGTGGTTCTGGGAAATAGTGCAAGGGTTCAGCAAGGAAGACAAAGCTCGGTTTCTCCAGTTTGTCACCGGCACTTCAAAGGTATGCTGATAGTTGCTTCCCTGATTCTTTGATGTGTTGATTCAATTTCTGGATAACAGTCTGCAACTCTAGATTGGTTTACAACGTGTTGACTGCCTCATTGAAATCTTTGAGGCCACATTCATTCATTGTGCTTACAGTTTGAGTTGAAATGCAGGTACCGCTGGAAGGTTTCAGTGCACTACAAGGAATCTCTGGGCCACAACGGTTTCAGATACACAAGGCCTATGGCAGCACAAACCATCTTCCTTCGGCTCATACGTGGTAACCTATCTACTCATTTTGCTTTGTATCACTTTACTATGAAAAAGACTTGGCTTTGTGCCGCTTACTATGAAAGACTTGGCAGTCACCATTATGTCTAGTTTTTACTTACACCATGCTATTTTTGCTGACTGCAGCTTTAACCAACTAGACTTGCCTGAGTACACATCAAAAGAGCAGCTCCAGGAGAGGTTACTGTTGGCGATCCATGAAGCAAATGAAGGTTTCGGATTCGGCTAACCGGTTATCCTTGTGCGTATGTGTGGCGTCTGTACAGATACTGAGATTTGCAAGCAGGACGTGTGCTGGCCTTTTTACTTATTCTGAACTCCACTGGCTGCCAACACCAAGCGATGGCACTGGTCCCTGCAAGGCCCTTGCAAATGATAGTTGAGAGGGAGACGGTCATGATGGAAGAACATGCCCAGGATTGAAGATTTTCAGGGAGGAGCGGTGGGGTGTTGAGAGATGGCAACTATTTGATGTTCATAATATTCTTTTTTCCTTTTTTGTGGTCGTTTTTCGACCGTTGCCGCATTAATAGTTGTCGCCTTGATACATTGGACTTAGGCTCCTAAGGGTTTTTGTTTCACTTTATTTTCACGTTTGTCTTGAGGGGCATAGGCCGGTGTAACTGAACATTATGCGAATGCAAGTTTTCTGTCTTACCCCTGTTTATCTATTCGATTTGTTGGAAGAAAATTGGTTGAAGGCTTGATGTGCATTTGCCTGTGGTGAATATGCCGTCTGCGGAGCACTAGGAAAGCCTTTCCCTCGTCCCGCTCCAGTAGCCTAGGGTTTCTCAAAGGATAATCATCGACTTTTAATGAAGTCCTAACAAAATGGGGTCTGTTTGGATGGAGGGGTAAATGGGGTAAATTTACCTTACCCCTAAGGTGTCAAACATGTGAGGTAAATGTGGTGGGGTAAATGTTTTGCCCCCTAATTTCATTTATACCTCTAAAAGGTAGCAAATTGGAGCAAAATTGTGGTGGATCTCAACTCTCTCTCTCATCCACATTCACATTTACCCCTCAATCCAAACACCCTAAGGAGCAAATATTAATAGAGGCAAATGAAAGGGTAAAACATTAGCTTTGAGGTAAACATTTACCCCTGAGAGCCTGTGTGGTTCAAGGACCGGTGGATGGTCGCTTCCTGGTGTGATGAGTGATTGACAACGTGGTGTGACTGATTCTTAGCTAAGTATTGCAGGTGCAGGTTGCGGCTTGACTGGTGTTGGTGCAGCCGTGTAGGTGAAGAACAAGCGCGAAAGGTCGTTGCCGGTGAGGCCTCCAGGTGTGGAGAAGACAAGTAGGCTTGGTTCGAGGGACCCGGTGGCCAGCGGGGTCAAGTGCGGGTCGCATGGTGGCAAGAACGGCAAGATGAAGTCATAGACGGTTTCTTGGTTGAGCCTCAAAACCAAGGTCGAGTCGAGACTACGTGGGAGCCGAGTCATGAGTGGTGATTGGCGGAGGCTACACCGAGTTCGCGGGGTTTCCGGTGGTTCACCAGAAAACCACTGGGTTCCTTAGCTGATCCACAAAGCCAAGACCGAAGACCGAAAACGGAGGTGCAGCAGCATCGGACCGGTCTGACCGGTGGGTCTGACAGGTCTGACCGGTCGGTACCGGTCTGACTGGTGTGCGACGACGCAGTCCGGAATCTTCGAAGCGGAGGACACGCGTCGGGATCGCAAGGCTTGCGTCGAGACTAAGCAAGTTTGTGGTCGCTGGGCATCCGTCCGATGGAGCGATGACAAAGACTTCTGAATTCGCCCTTGAGGGGCATGTATCCCTAGTTAGCTAGTAAGGGTATTTTAGTCTTTCGGCTTGCCTCCATATAACCCAAGTGGTGAGAGGATGGCAACTATCTCTTGGAACCCTAGCTCATTTTGTTTTCCATTTTCCCCTTCCATTTTTTCCTTTGGAATTTCTAGGACTAGCTTGAGAGCTTCATGGTGAGATCTTGTGAGAGAGAAGGATGATCGGGCGGCAAGCTAGACCTTGTATGAACCTCTTTGGTATGTATAGATGATTCGGCGTGGTTCCTCAAGGCTTGGATGTGTCTTTCCCGTTTGTCCTTTTGGTGATTTTCGGAGCCCTTTCTTGGCGATTTTCTTAGAGCGTTTTCGAGGCCTTTCTCTTTGGGATTTGGTTGGGGATGTATGCTTGAACCCTTCGTGGTTATGTTCCCTGTGATTCCCCTCCCAACCGTGAGCAAAGAGGCTCGATTTTGGAGTTTTCTTGACTCTAGGGTTAGAGGCGTTCTTGGTGAGATTCCTTCGATTTCTCTCGATTTAGCGAGTTTTGGTGGACCAAATCTTGGCTATGGAGTGCCCATGAGGTGTTCCTACTATCCCCAAAGTCTTGCGCAAATCCGTGGAGCGATTCAGGAGATCGGGAGTTGGATTTGGGGGTGTTGACCCGCGGGCGCTGTTCATCCCGAGAGCTCAAGTCACACCGGCCTGACCGGTGCCACTCACCGGTCTAACCGGTGCAGACTCGCTGTTGAGTTCTGCTCGGGTGAACGTCTTGGTGAGTTCCATGTTGTCTCGTGTTGCTGTTGTTTCGAGTTTGGTTCAGTTTGGAGCTCCGTGGGTCAGTTTGGTGGATTTGAGATTTCCTAGCTTGGACTGGTCTGACCGGCGAGCTACACCGGCCTGACCGGTGTAGGGACCTTCTGTGGAAGCTCTCAGATTTTGCCAGCAGGGACCGGTGTGACCGGTGCAGCTCACCGGCCTGACCGGTGTAGTCCAGTGGTGCTCAAGTTGCTAGTTTCGCTGCGTTCTCGAGTCGGTGAAGGTGGTTGTTGGTTCCTAAGACCAGTAGCACTCCAGTGGCTGCGTGGTCTTGGCCAACTTGGGTAGTTGAGTCGGAGACGTGCTTTGGAAGCTTAGTTCATTTTGTCGGAGTTTCCATCTCCTTCGAGAAGAATTTTTATCGGCTCCCATTCACTCCCCCCTCTCTGGTTCGCCTTTCCGGTCCTTCAAGTGGTATCTGAGCCGGTTACGGATCTTTGGATTCTAACCAGTCTAAGATCCAAGGATGGCGTGCCAGGAACGGGGTTCGGATTCTCCGCACTTCGATGGCAAAAACTACCAGATGTGGCAGAGGCGGATGGCGGCGTTCCTCCGCGGTAAGGGTCAGATCCTTTGGGATGTCACGGTGAACACAGCTTATGTTCATCCGATGAACTTCCTTGCTCCGGGATCGAGAGACATGTTCGATGCTAACAACAAGGCGGTCGACTACTTGTTTCGTGCTCTGTGTCAGTCCGAGTTCGATCGGGTTCAGACAGAGGACTTAGCTTGTAGGATTTGGTTGGAGCTGAAGAATGCTCATGCTGGGAATGCTGAGGTTCAGGCACGGTTGTATGCGACTTACCGGAGAGAGTACGAGAACTTCACTCATCTCCCCGGTGAGTCTATTGATGCCTTGTTCCAGCGGTTCACGGTGGTTGTGAACAACATGAGGGCCAATGTCGACGTCCTCCCGTACGATGACCATGATAGGGCTGTGAAGCTCTTACACGCGCTGGATCGTACCGTGTGGGATGGAAAGGTCGAGGCCATTCTTGAGTCCGAGAAGTACACCACTCTGACGGTGAACAAGCTGTTTTCTAAGCTTAAGTCTGCTGAGGTTGATCGTGGTTTGACAGCCCGTCTTGAGAGCCCGACTGACTCCCATAGTCTTGCTCTCGTCGGTGGCAAAGTGGCTAAGTCTAACGCTAACACATCCTCCAGGATGTATTCTCTGTCTTCTTTGATGTCTTTGCCAGACGAGGAGTTCGACGTGCTTGGAGAGGACGAGCTGGCGTTGCTGACTAGGCGGTTCGAGAGGCTGCACAAGAACCGGGTGAACACGAGGAGGACAGCACTGACGTGCTTTCAGTGCGGCAAGCCAGGACACTTTGTCGCCGACTGTCTGGAGAAGATGGAGAACAAGGACGGCTACAAGGACGGCTACAAGCACCGGTCGAACAAGGACGGCAAGTACCGATCAAGGCGCGATCACAAGCACAAGAACAAGCACAAGGACGAGCGACGGTCGAGGAAGAAGGACGGCCGCGGCAGGAAGGCCCGAGCGATGGTCGGAGCGAGCGACGTCGACTCCAGCTCCGCCTACTCTTCCTCGAGCTCGAGTAGCAGTGAAGATGAAGGTGATCGGCGCAAGAACAAAAAGTCATCCAAGAACTTGAGCGGGCTGAGTTGCTACGCAAGAGATGACTTCTGCGGCATGGCTCGTAGCTCCAGCAATAAGAAGAGTCACCAGAGCGACTCGGACTCCGACTCCGAGGATGAGGTACGTGACGAGCTTCCCTTCTTGCGTGAGGAGAACGAGCGTCTTGGCAAGTTGCTTGATAATCGTGATGACATGCTTAGAGAGGCCAAGAAGATGAGGAAAGAGCTTAGGGCCTCACTAGAAGATGCTAGGAACCGTGTGGCTGAGCTAGAAACCCAGAACCTAGATGCTAAGCTTGAGATTGATTCGCTTAAGGCTTCACCTGTGGTTTCTGATGAGATTGATTGCTGTGATTGCTCTGTGTACCTAGCTGATCTTACTGCTCTTAAGGAAAAGCATGCTTCTACTTGTGATGAACTAGATGTGCTTAGGGTTGAAGTGGCTGAGCTTAAGTCTAGACCTGCTTTGCTAGGTGCTTGCACTTCTTGCCCTGTTTTGCATGGAAAGATTGATGAGATGCATGCTTATACTGTTTCGCTTGAGGCTAAGTTGAAGGAACCTGTTCCCACTTCTTGCTCTACTTGTGAAGTGCATGCTTTGAAAAATCTGGAACTTGCACATTATGTGGATTGCTTGCAGGATGAGAACGATGAGTTGAGGAAAATGATGGGTTGGTTGTCGGGTCATGAACCGCAGCTTAGGATGATGATTGAGGCATACAAGCGCTATGATGGGCAAGCGCTTGGCTCGGAGAAAGTTGGAGAGTGTAGTGGTGAGGGAGGAGAGAAAATTGGTGATATCCAAGCTCCACCAAAAACCTTCCACAAAAATGCCTATGCTCCTAAGCCCAACCCACTGAGAAACAAACTTGATACAACCCCAGATCCTTCCATATTTCCTCGCCCAACAAACGATTTCCAAAAACCGGTGAAGTTTGTGAGCTCCAAGGAGAGTAAGGTTGGAAAGGAGGAGGGTGAGAAGCCGAGTGGGGAGAAACCAAGTGAGCAGCCCCATCCCAAGCCTAAGCCTAAGCCCATACGCTTTCATTGTGACTATTGTGGGAGAGATGGTCACAAGGGTGAGTTTTGCTTCAAGAGGAAGCGTGAGGAGAGAATGGCGAAGGAGTGGGCTAACAAGGACAGGTACCGCCCTTCAGATGGTGTACCTGAGCCTCGTATGCAGATGCCCTGGGCCAAGGCGATTGTGAGGACGGTTCCGGCTTGGGGAGATCGAAAGGTGGCAGGTGGTGCTGCTGGCCGAGCGCCACCGGTCAGACCGGTGCAGTCCACCGGTCAGACTGGTGCCGGACTGGGCAGACAACAGTTCGGTTTCCGTGCTCGTGCGGATGCTCGGTTCGGTTCTGGTGGTCATGGTTTTGGTGGTTGGTCAGGAGAGTTTGCAGGTGGTCAGTTTGCTAGGCGTTCTCCACCTCGTGGTCAATACGAGGGTGGGAGGAGTCGTAGCTTTGAGATGGAGAGGAGGAACGGTCCACGGTCTTCCTTTCGTGGTTTTCGTTCTCCTCCAGCGAGACAGGGATGGTTTCCTAGTGGTGGTTCTCGTGGTGGTTTTCGTGGTGGTAGCTTTGATAGGCGTGATGATTTGGTTTGTGCTAACCCCACTTTGGAGCAAATGGCTCGGCACTGGTTTTACTCTTTTGGTACTAACCCCAGTGCAGAGTCGTTTGTTCACTCACGTTCTCGTTTTTGAATTTCAGGTGGGAGACTTGAGGAACGTTTGGTTGATTGACTCCGGTTGCTCGAGGCATATGACCGGAGACAAGGGGTGGTTCTCAAGTCTCGTCCCAGTGGTGTCCAGGACATACATCACCTTTGGGGACAATGGGCGAGGGCGTGTACTTTTAGAAGGTGAGATTAAGGTAAGTGACAAGGTCACTCTCAGGCGTGTTGCTCTTGTTCAATCGCTTGGGTTCAATTTGCTTTCTGTGTCCCAGCTTTTGGATGAGGGTTTTGAGGTGTTGTTTCGGCCTGGTGGTTCTCGGATTTTGGATTCTCGAGGGGACCTAGTTTGCATGGTCGTTCCCGAGGGTCAAGTGTTTCGAGCTGATTTTTCTTAGTCTTCTGGTGTGGAGCGTTGTTTCTTGGCTGGATCTTCGAGTGAGTTGTGGAAGTGGCATAGGAAGTTGGGTCACTTAAGCTTTGACCTTTTGTCTCGCTTGAGTAAACACAATTTGGTCCGTGGATTGCCACGGCTGAGGTTTGAGAAAGAGTTGGTTTGTGCGCTGTGTCGGCATGCTAAGATGGTAGCTGCTTCCCATCCGCCCCTCACTGATGTGATGACGGAGCGTCCATGCGAGCTGCTCCATATGGACCTTGTTGGCCCAGCTCGTGTGCGATCTGTGGGTGGGAAGTGGTACGTCCTGGTTGTGGTGGACGACTACTCTCGGTATGCGTGGGTTTTCTTTCTTGAGGAGAAAGGGGAGACGTTTGGTTTTGTTCGAGATTTTGTCTTGAGGTTAAGAAACGAGAGGCACGGAGATGCCATACGAGCGATCCGCAGTGACAATGGCTCGGAATTTAAAAACTCTCGCTTCGAAACCTTTTGCCATGACTTGGGTCTCGAACACCAGTTTTCGAGTCCGTATACGCCTGCCCAGAACGGTGTGGTGGAAAGGAAAAACAGAACCTTGTGCGAGATGGCTCGGATAATGCTCGATGAGCATAGGACTCCGAGGAGGTTCTGGGCTGAGGCGGTGAATACCGCGTGCTATGTGTCGAACAGGATTTACCTCAGAGTTCACAAGAAGAAAACGTGCTATGAGTTGATGCACGGGCGCACACCCAAGGTGAGTCACTTCCATGTGTTTGGGTGTAAATGCTTCATTCTTAAGAAAGGGAAAAGTTGACAAGTTCGAGGCTAGATCTGTCGATGGTATTTTCTTTGGTTACGCTTCTCATTCTAGAGCCTTTCGAGTGCTCAACCTTGAAACTAACCAAATCATGGAGACTTGCGAGGTAACCTTCGACGAGACACAGCCACGTAGTCAGCTTGTTTTTGAGTGTGCAGGTGACGACGAACTTGGCGAGGAGATTTTCCAGGAGGAGGAGCATGAACATGGAGATGATGAAGATGGCGGTGTGGTGCCCGCGGCTGAGCATGTACCAACTACTTCAACTACGATGGTGGACGGCCCTTCTCCCACACCTACAACGACAAACCCAGATCAAGGCGAAGCTGCTGTTGAGGGGGAGGTAGCATCAAGGCGAGAACCTCCCCGGCGAGTTCAAGTGGATCACCCAGCTTCGAGAATCATCGGCGACATCAATGAACGCACTACACGGTCGAGGGTTCGAAACAATTCTCACTCTACTCATGCTGCTTTTGTTGCTACTTTTGAGCCCAAGGACATTGGACACGCGCTATCTGATCACAATTGGGTCAATTCGATGCATGAGGAGTTGGAGAACTTTGAGAGAAACCAAGTTTGGGAGTTGGTTGACCCTCCCCCAGGGTGTAAGCCGATTGGGACAAAATGGGTGTGGAAGAACAAAGAGGGAGAGAAAGGAGAAGTGGTGAGGTACAAGTCAAGGCTTGTTGCTCAGGGGTACTCACAGAAAGAGGGGATCGACTACGAGGAGACCTTTGCTCCCGTAACTCGTTTGGAGGCGATCAGGATCCTTCTAGCCTTTTCTGTGGCTAAAGGGTTCAAGTTGTACCAGATGAATGTCAAGAGTGCTTTCCTAAACAGTGTTTTGGAGGAAGTAGTGTATGTGAGGCAACCACCGGGGTTTGAGAGTGAGAAGTACCCCCACAGGGTGTACAAGTTGAGGAAGGCGCTGTATGGGCTGAAGCAGGCGCCTAGAGCTTGGTACGGTAGGTTGAGGGGGTTCCTGTTTGAGAGAGGGTTTGAGATGGGGAAGGTCGATCAGACCTTGTTTCTCCTCAGGCAGGGCAGAGATATCCTAATTGTGCAGGTATACGTGGATGATATTGTCTTTGGTGGCTCGTCTAACTCTCTTGTTGCAAGGTTTGCAGAAGACATGAGCAGGGAATTTGAGATGAGCATGATGGGTGAGTTGCAGTTCTTCCTCGGGTTACAGATCAAGCAATCAAAGGAAGGAACATTTGTGCACCAAGCTAAGTACACCAAGGACATTGTGAGGAAGTTCAAGATGGAGGACTCCAAGGCCATGGCGACGCCTATGAGTACGACTACAGCTCTTGATGCGGACGAGGAAGGTGAACACGAGGACCAGAAGGAGTACCGAAGCATGATCGGGTCACTCCTCTACTTGACGGCGACGAGGCCGGACATCCAATTCTCGGTATGTCTGTGCGCTCGTTTTCAAGCGTCTCCAAGGACTTCGCATTGGCAAGCAGTCAAGCGTATATTCAAGGTATTTGCGACACACTCCCGACTTCGGCCTTTGGTACTCCGCGTCTTCTTCTTTGGCTCTTCATGGATTTTCGGACGCGGATTTTGCCAGGTGTCGGTTGGATAGGAAGTCCACTTCTGGGACTTGCCAGTTCTTGGGTTCTTCTTTGGTGTCTTGGTCTTCCCGCAAACAATCGAGTGTTGCTCAATCTACAACCAAAGCCGAATACGTTGCCGCAGCTAGTTGTTGCTCTCAGCTCCTTTGGATCACATACATCATGAGTGACTTTGGTGAGGAGTATACCCATGTCCCACTTCAATGTGATAGCACAAGTGCCATAAGTGTTGTAAAGAACCCAGTGCTCCACTCCAAAACCAAGCACATAGAAGTGAGGTATCATTTCCTGAGAGACAACGTAGACAAAGGAAAAATCTCTTTGATCCATGTACCCACACATGACCAGCTAGCCGATATTTTCACCAAACCCCTAGATCAAGCAACTTTCACTCGTTTGCGGGGGGAGCTTGGTGTTTGTTTGATTTCTTGAGTTGGGTGTGTGGAAGCTCCTTTGTAGCATATGTATAGCTTTCCTTTGTGCTTTCTTGCATTTTGCATTGCATCTGTATCACGATATATAGTCATCTTTGTATGATAGCTTGCATGCATTTTGTATAATATGCATTGTGTAGGAAAAGCTTCTCCTATATACATTGTTCACCATGGTATGCTATATATGATCTTGTGAGCTAGTTTGGTATGATATGGCTTAGTGTGGCTTAGCTCTTGATGATCTTGGTTTATATCCATGGTTGATGGCTATGTTTTTCAAAAATGTCATATATATGCTCTCTTGTGAGTAAATGCCTTTATATGATCTTGACATGTTTTTGTGGCTTGGCTATGCTTAATTTGTGGTTGGATAGCTTATTTTGATCATATGGGGCCAAAGGCTCATTTGCCATCATGAATGTTTAGCCCCCATGCTTCATCTTGTGGAGAGGCATAAGTTCCTTTTTGTCGCAAAGACATTTCATGTACCAATTATAAATCTGAAAATGAAATGTAAATTGCTTGGAAAATGTGCTCCCATTTCATATGTGCTTAATTTACTTGCTTTTGGGTGCTAAACCGTTGCATGTTGCTTACCAATGAGAAGTCTCATATCTAGAAGTAAGCACATGACTCGGTGGCTTTGACATGACATGAGGTGCTTGTGGGTGTTTATGATGGTCTTATGCTTAAAATGGTTGTCCTAGCATGAAGTTTGTGTGACTTTGCCATTTTGATATGTTTTGATCATGTTTAGGACTTTTCTCATGAGAGGGTGATTTTTCGCAAAAATAGTCTTTTCTATCTTAGCTTCGCCCAATGGTTGTGAAACTTGGTGATCTTGTAGTTTTTGTCCATACGAAGCTATAGAGTGTCTAACTTGCTGATTTGGAGGTGTGTAGCATGCTATGTTGAATTTTGTCTATTTGAGAAGCTCTAGGTTGCATTTTTCGCATTTTTGGCTTGATTCATGCATTGTCAACAAGGGGGAGAAGTTTGAGCATGTTTTGGCTTGCTGCATGCATTTAGAAGGTTTCCAAGTGGTTTCGAGCTAGTTTTGAGCTCGTGCAGTTCCCAGTTTTGACCAGGTGTCATCGGCTTGACTGGTGCTGCTCACCGGTCTGACCGGTGTGAGTTCCAGGTGCTGGGCGATCTTGCCCACCGGTCTGACCGTTGAGGTTGACCGGTCTGACCGGTCAGAGCAAAGCTGAAGCAGCTACTCTAGTTTGTGAAGTGGTTTGCATGCATTCGTCCAGGGGAGCTTGCATGTGTGCAGGGGGAGCTCCTTGTGGTTTTCGAGCTTTGGATTGGTGGTTTGTGCTCTTTGCTTGAGCATGTTTTTTGTCTCGGATGTATCGAGCCGTTGCCCTTGCCTAAGGGGTCCGAGACTTGTCTTCTTCAAGTGATCTTGCTCTTTGCCTTTCCTTTGGCTTTCGATCGCTTGTTGGAGTTTCTTTTAGTCGTTTCTTTTCTTTTCCTTTTCTCTTTGGTTACTAATCATATGTGTTGTCAATGCACTCATCAAGGGGGAGATTGAGAGCCTGTGTGGTTCAAGGATCGGTGGATGGTCGCTTCCTGGTGTGATGAGTGATTGACAACGTGGTGTGGACTGATTCTTGGCTAAGTATTGCAGATGCAGGTTGCGGCTTGACTGGTGTTGGTGCAGGTGAAGAACAAGCGCGAAAGGTTGTTGCCGGTGAGGCCTCCAAGTGTGGAGAAGACAAGTAGGCTTGATTCGAGGGACCCGGTGGCCAGCGGGGTCAAGTGCGGGCCGCATGGTGGCAAGAACGACAAGATGAAGTCATGGACGGTTTCTTGGTTGAGCCTCAAAACCAAGGTCGAGCCGGGACTATGTGGGAGCCGAGTCATGAATGGTGATTGGCGGAGGCTACACCGAGTTCGCGGGGTTTCCGGTGGTTCACCAGAAAACCACTGGGTTCCTTGGCTGATCCACAAAGCCAAGACCGAAGACCGAAGACGGAGGTGCAGCAGCATCGGACCGGTATGACCGGTGGGTCTGACAGGTCTGACCGGTGGGTACCGGTCTGACCGGTGAGGAGCACCGCTCTGACCGGTGTGTGACGACGCAGTCCGAAATCTTCGAAGCGGAGGACACGCGTCGGGATCGCAAGGCTTGCGTCGAGACTAAGCAAGTTTGCGGTCGCTGGGCATCCGTCCGATGGAGCGATGACAAAGACTTCCGAATTCGCCCTTGAGGGGCATGTATCCCTAGTTAGCTAGTAAGGGTATTTTAGTCTTTCGGCTTGCCTCCATATAACCCAAGTGGTGAGAGGATGGCAGCTATCTCTTGGAACCCTAGCTCATTTTGTTTTCCTATTTTCCCCTTCCATTTTTTCCTTTGGAATTTCTAGGACTAGCTTGAGAGCTTCATGGTGAGATCTTGTGAGAGGGAAGGATGATCGGGCGGCAAGCTAGACCTTGTATGGACCTCTTTGGTATGTATAGATGATTCGGCGTGGTTCCTCAAGGGTTGGATGTGTCTTTCCCGTTTGTCCTTTTTGGTGATTTTCGGAGCCATTTCTTGGCGATTTTCTTAGAGCATTTTCGAGGCCTTTCTCTTTGGTATTTGGTGGGAGATGTATGCTTGAACCCTTTGTGGTTCTTTTCCCTGTGATTCCCCTCCCAAATCCGTGAGCAATGGGGCTCGATTTTGGAGTTTTCTTGGCTCTAGTGTTAGAGGCATTCTTGGTGGGATTCCTTTGATTCCTCTCGATTTAGCGAGTTTTGGTGGACCAAATCTTAGCTATGGAGTGCCCATGAGGTGTTCCCACTATCCCCAAAGTCTTGCGCAAATCCGTGGAGCGATTCGGAAGATCGGGAGTTGGATTTGGGGGTGTTGACCCACGGGCGCTGTTCATCCCGAGAGCTCAAGTCACACCGGCCTGACCGGTGCCTCTCACCGGTCTGACCGGTGCAGACTCGCTGTTGAGTTCTGCTCGGGTGAACGTCTTGGTGAGTTCCCTGTTGTCTCGTGTTGCTGCTGTTTCGAGTTTGGTTCAGTTTGGAGCTCCGTGGGTCAGTTTGGTGGATTTGGGATTTCTTGGCTTGGACCGGTCTGACCGGCGAGCTACACCGGCCTGACCGGTGTAGGGGCCTTCTGTGGAAGTTCTCAGATTTTGCCAGCAGGGACCGGTCTGACCGGTGCAGCTCACCGGCCTGACCGGTGTAGTCCAGTGGTGCTCGAGTTGCTAGTTCCGCTGCGTTCTCGAGTCGGTGAAGGTGGTTGTTGGTTCCTAGGACCAGTAGCACTCCAGTGGCTGCGTGGTCTTGGCCAACTTGGGTAGTTGAGTCGGAGACGTGCTTTGGAAGCCTAGTTCATCTTGTCGGAGTTTCCATCTCATTCGAGAAGAATTTTTATCGGCTCCCATTCACTCCCCCCCTCTCTGGTTCGCCTTTCCGGTCCTTCGACCCCTTGCATCCAAACAGGCCCATGGTCGACCGGACAACTTTAAAATAGCTTCATCACCGCGAAACGTCTAAAACTAATAGTGGCTTCTCCGACTTCTCTCCCTTCAAACATTAATTGATTATAAAATTACCCATATCTATTACATATATTGCTATTGAGAAGTCATTATACAAAAGAAGTCCATTTTTGGCCATCGAACTATTGGTAGGACGACAGCGACCGAGGCGAGCGGAACGCACTGGGCCGAATTGGCGGCCCAGTCATTGCCTGTTGGGCCACATTAAGTTGGGCCGCCACAAGCAGCGATTTAAGCCATGAGCTGGGGGGCTCCTATATACCTATCGGAATGATGTGAACTATAAAGCCCATGAAGGCCCAAAAAAGCTTACTTAACAGATTCAAATTCCCCAAATACCCATGCACTTTGACTTTTTTTATTTTTTTAAATAATAATTTTTTGAATTGTCGTCAATATTTTTTTCATCAACATTTTTCGGAAATGTTGCGAACATTTTTTCGTCAACATTTTTCGAAGTGTTGTCAACATTTTTTCGTCAACATTTTTAAGAGTGTAGCCCACATTTTTTGTCAAAATTTTTCGGAAGTGTTGCCAACATTTTTTCTCATCAACATTTTTCTCAACATTTTTTCGGAAGTTTGCCAACATTTTTTCTCATCAATATTTTTCGGAAGTGTTACCAACATTTTTTCATCAACATTTTTCGGAAGTGTTGCCAACATTTTTTCTCGTCAACAGTTTTCAGAAGTTTGCCAACATATTTTTTGTCAACATTTTGTAAAATGTTACAACATTTTTGAAAATGTTGGACAATATTTTTCTCCATTTTTTTATGTTTCTTCCAACATTTTTCAGAAATGTTACAACATTTTTAAGAATTGTTGGTTTCATTAACTATTTTTTTGTCAACATTTTGCAAAATGTTGTAACATTTTTAGAAATGTTGGATTTTTTTTACCATCTTCCACCTCAGAAGCCTACGGGCGGCAGCGGGTGCGATGCAGGCTGCGGGGGCGGCGCGGCTGCGGGCCGGCGGCGGCCGACGGCCCCGAGCTCGGCGCGGCACCGCGCGGCCATGCGCGGGAGGCGGAGCACAGGGCGCGCGAGCGACCGCCCCCGCAGCCGCAGGGCGGAGCATGGCGGGACGGCGGCGCAGGGCGACGCAGGACAACGCGTGTGCCCGCGGCGGGCGACGGCAGCGCGCGGGGAGGCGGCCCGGCGTGCGCGGCCTCTAGGCGGTGGCGGGCAAGGTTGGCCAGGGGAGAAGGTGGGGATGGTTAGGGTTTGCTGCTAGATGGGCTACGTGGGCTGGTTGTTGGGCCTTTGATCCAAGGACTGTGACTGGTTGCACTAATCTCAAACATTGGAAGGTGGTGGAGAAAAACTTCCGTAAGACATATAGGATCTGCGCCATGAGCTGAGCCGCTTCGTGAGCCGAGCCATGAGTCGAGCCACTGCGTGAGCCACAGGCTGCGTTAAGTGGGCTGTTTTGGGCCGAATTGAGTAGTTGGGCTATGCGCGCTCATGGGCCGTTTCAGATCGTTTACAATTTCGGACCAAGTTTTAAGTTTCAACTTAGATTAAGTTTCATCATTTTATTTAAGTTTTTCAATGCATTTTATTTTAATTTTCAACACTTGTTAATTGTTGTTTTAAGCTCAGTTATTATTTGCATAAGTCAAATTAATTTAAGTGGTTGATGTTCATGTTATTTTACTGAATCTTATGATTTTGACCATTGAACTCCAAATTTGGTTATATTTGGCCATCGAACTCTTAAAACTGTTTGTTTTTTTACCATTCGGCGGTTTTACGGGACGGTTTCGCCGAAGCGGCCCCACGTGGTGGTGGGCCCCACGTGTCAGCATCATCTCTCTCCCCTTTCTCTCTTTCTTCTCTTCTCTCTCTATCTTATCTCTCCTCCGGTCGATAAGTCGTTCCAGTAGAACATAGCTGGAACCGTTTTAGCCCTGCCAAAGCCCTACCAAATAAGCTCATTGTCAGCATTTTGAACGTGGTAAGCGGTGCACCGTGCCACCTTGCAAGGCCCTCTCGGAAATCCTATCTAGCCTCCGGAAGATGTTACTTAGCTTCCACTACTTCAAGATTCGTGTGTGCAATAGGATTCGTTGGATGCATGTCCTCCTGCATATCGTAGTCAGCTCCCCAGCTCGATCCCGTCGCCGCCGACCTCGGGGACGAGACCCTCCACGCCGCCAGCTACCTGCATTGTCCCCCCCCGCGCCGCTGCCGTGGCCCTACACCTTCGCGGGCGTGCCACCATCGCCGCCCACCCGCGTCGTTGCGGCCTTCGCGCGTCGTCATGTGAGGATGTTGTTCTTCATTTAAAACAAGTGAGTATTTCTGCATTTTCTATTTAGACTAAAGTGATATTCACGCATTGGTGATATGTTCCTGTGTTCTTCATTTGTTCTTGAACTAGAGGCACATTTTCTTCATGAACACACCCTTTGATCCTGTGGCATAGGTGCATAATTTTACATATCCGTTTGTGTGATTAATCCTGTTTGATCTAGTTGAAGTGCATAAATATGTTGGCATTCGTTCCTCCTGATCTATGGTGATTTGATCATAAGTACGATCTGGTCCATACTCGTGGGTACGTCGCTCTGTATTTATACGGAGTGCTATTGTGTTGCTACGAGAGCTCAGACGTAGCCCTGCTATAGTAGTGATCGGTGGCATAGACATAGTGTCTAGACTACGGGTTATCATTCGTTTGCCCTGTATCTCATGTTTAGATAGAGGTAGGCTGCGATAGTGACATCTGTTGGACCCATTGTACTCCTCTGCATTCGGATACAGCATAGAGCCAAAGGCTGGAGACTCCTGTTAGAGCCAGGGTGAGACGGTGCCTAAAGTGAGATCCATATACCATGTGATTGATCTGTCATCTGGAATCAGTACCCTTAGGAAGCCCTTCATCGGAACAAAGGCAGAACTCTTAGGGGAGGAAAGCTTGCTTGATCTCTCTGCCATAGTTGTGGTTTCGTGTCCTTAGGCCGTTATACTAGAATAGCAGATAGTGCACATCATTTCTTGGTTTCGATACCCTTTGGATTACTCCTTTGGGAGAAGTACTAGAATGATGTATCCGTGCGCTTGCGGACTCATTCGCACCCGTCATTATACCCGGGTGGTTCTTACACGCTCATGCTAACCTAGCGTCTTAGCAGTGAGGTTAAGAAATACCAACAAGCATTTCTGGTGCTGTTGCCGGGGAACGGTTGCTGTATCTATCTTCGAACTTGGTGGTCCTCTTATCTTTTATCTTTTCTTTGTTGCTACCTCTACCCTCGTTATCAATGGATGGTTATCCTTGCACACACCTTTCGACCTTGAGGAGTGAATCTTTAGAGCTATCCTTTTTAGAACCCAATTCATCATCTGGCTATAAGATTCACCCCTCACTCATGATGCTAGTTCAGGAAAATTCCTTCTTAGGGTTATGTCATGAGAACCCCTATCACCATGTGAGAAAGCATTGAGCACTTATGCTCTTAAGAGGAAACTTTCTCCACTATCCTTTCCCGGGAAAGCGAGATCTTGGTACCATTGCTTTGGAGAAGATGACCCTAGGTGGGAGAGTTTGAGGGCAGCCTTCTATTCCCGTTTCTCCCTGTTGTGGCTTGTTACATCATCAAGCGTAAGGACCCTCAGTTTCAAGCAAGGGAAGGAGGAATCACTATGTGCAACTTGATGCTCTCTCAGAAGGCTTGTTTGTGTTTATGGATCTTGTCTGAGGGAAGGAGATCTTAGGAGGCATTCGAGATTTCAGTTCCTCGCCCATCCTGTCTGAGGAAGTTCTATTAGAAAGAGAGAATGTCGACTCACCTAGACTATCATCATTTGAGTTCGAGCTTTCTTACTGATCCTTTCTAAACTCTGGCTGAAGATAACGTTCCTGAACAGCAGGAATCTAAGGGAAAGAGCGCCTAGTGCGAATCCTACCCATAGGTTCTCCTATCTTATTCTCTTTGGAGCTTCTCCTTGAGGCATTTGTCTCGACGAAGGTTCGGGAAGAAATGGTTGATAGAAAACAATCATTCTTGGCAAGAACGATTTGTTCACTTCGACTGTGACTTCTTATAGAGGGTATGGTAGGCATGACGTGTTTCCATGTCGAAGCTTTATCCAAGGTGTTTATACGTTTTGGAGTACGCTTAGACATTGATCACCGGTCTATAGTCTGTAGGACTCATCCTTTTGGTCAAGGGAGCACAATCTTCTTCCCGATCGAATACTAAATCACTTTCATTATCTTAACCTCAATTTTCGATCGATGCCGATCAATGTCAAGCGAATTTGAACTATTATCTCCTTGATTTGATCGATGCCTAATGGAAGTCGAGCTATTCATGTCATATCAAATGCACTTCCATTGGAAGCTTAGGCTAGATCGTGATGTCACTCCCTCGTTTTCGATGTAGTGCAAAGCCATCTACCTAAGGAAAGGATGAGTTGAAGAAACTCGTTGCTCTCTATTACAGCCTCCCCTGAACCATGAACACCGAAGGAAGAAGAAATTCAACCTTTGGAGTTCACTTTCAGATTCGAGGATGATCCATCTAGAAAGCATTTTTAGACACCTTGAATTCAGTTGATGTCCAGTCGGGGAAGGAACCTTCTTCTTGGAGGTTAACATCTTGCTATGGCATTTAGCGGAAATTTTGGGAAAGATTCCGCTAGGGCCATGGAACCATGCGAGGCGTTGAATCTGGTAGCTTTACTCTTGATACATCACATGAACCATGCTCACATCATGCCTCTCTAGAGTTGACCATGCTTAGTGCACTGAGCGCGCATGAGGGATGTGTTGACACCTTTCAGAGACAACACACGAGAGCACTAGAACGTGCGGGTCGCGAATGGAATGAAAAGCAAAGATACCGCCGGCACCGGTCAGACTGGTCAGGCGCACCGGCCAGACCGGTGTCCTAGGGTTTGCCTATTTCGAGCGTTCGGGAGGGTAACTACCATGCTTACGTGATGGAGGACGGATAGGTTTACGAGCAAACCAGCAAAGAGATAACCAACGCACTTACGTGGCGAAGAACGACAAGTTTATGAGCAAACTAGCAAAGGTCGTCGAAGCTCTCGCCCGGGAGGGACCCCGTTAGGGTGTGGACGTCGCCGGGGTGCCCTAGGTCGACCAGCAAGCCCTAGGACGTCATCTATGACCATGGAGATCAAGAGATGAGAAGCATGGAGGTTGGAAAAGGTGTTGAGATGATAAAAAGTAGATGTAATTGATAGATTCGATTGTGTTCCCCTCAATCGGCCGTGGCCCTTCATAATATAGGGTGGGGAGGTCTTGTCCCTGTAGGAGTCAAAGTCTATACAAATTCCGTGTCGAAATAAAACTCCTAACTCGGATTTGACTGCGGGCACCGGTCAGACCGTTGGCCCCCACCGGTCAGACCGGTCTGGCGCAAGGCTGGTTCTTGCCAGGACCATAACTCCCTCATCCGAACTCCGAACGGAACGTTCCACATATGCATTTCTATCATATCGACGAGATCTACGCAATGGTGAAGTCAAATTGGCATTTTTAGCACTTTGGTCTGACCGGTCTGACCGGTGTGGTTGAAAGGTCAGACCGGTCAGGACTACTGAATCAGCCATATATGATCAGATCAGTTGGCCTTATCCTAGTAGCCAGATCAGCAACCTTTGACTATGATTATATGATCGAAATGTCCATCTTGATCATCATGGCAAATAGTTTACACTACGTGAAAACCTCAAATAGGTCACGCAACATTTGTAACGGGCCCTTAATACCCGTTACATGCACCCACATCTGTAACGGTTGTTGTTTGGCCCCCGTTACAGATAAGCGCGGCAGGCCGACCCCGGGGTTGGCCTCCGCAACACCCGTTACCAATGTGGACTTCTGGTAATGGTCTTCTTAAACGCCCGTTACATGAATTCTTTGTAACGGACGTTAAATCGAGTCTGTTACACAAGTTAAACCTATCGGTAACGAGCTCGTAAAGTCCGTTACTGATCAATGCCCTATCGGTAACGGGCTGTTTAAGTCCGTTACTGATCACTACCGTATTGGTAACAGGTTATAAAGTCCGTTACGGATGAGCATTTGACGCCTGTTACTAGACTGAGAGCTCAATAATTAAAGTCTAATAGCACTCGTCACTGCCGTGAAGTGGGAGCGCGGCGGCAGTGAACAAATGAGACGGAGGTTTGTTAATCCGTGTCTCTTTTGTTAAGAAAGGAGACAGAGGTTTGTGAATCATCGTCTCCTTTGAGTCTGTCCTCATTGACAGGTCAACTCGATCTCTCATTGCTTCCATTTCGACATACAGGCACAATCAACACACATATCTTCTGAGACAAAACAGACATTATAAGAGAGATAACTTGTCCACAAAGATGAAGATAACTTGTCCATAGGAATAAAGATAATTATTACAAAAGGTTAACTTGTCCATTAGGCTAGGACTTAACTTGTCCATCACATTATTTACTATGGTCGTGCTATCTGACCATACACATCAACAAAGGCATGGCCCTTGAACATCCACAAAAGTATGGCTACTAACCCTGCACATCAACAAGCTTGAACTAGATCATGCCCCATCAAGATTGGCTCTTTTTGCAGCCTCTTCGTAAGCAACCAAGGATTCTTGAAGCCCTTCGAGCGCACCTTCAATGGGCTCGAGATTTTGTTCAGTAGTATACTTGTACCTCCTTATGTGCTTAGCCTTTTTGATGAGGATGTTCACTTCTTTCGTGATTTTTTCAAACTCAGGTTTCACATAATCCCAGACATTAAGGTTTAGAAGTAACTCAAGCTCTACTCGCGACTCATAGAGTTTTGCCTGAAACAGGGTTAAACATGGTATAAGAATAACATAGTTAATCCAGAACTAATTTGCCTCAGAACTTGGAGCAGTATAGGAATAGTCATTGGAAAATTATATAAGAACTTGAAAATTATCCTAGGCTTCATAGCAGGGTGTGACAAGTAAAAGCAGAACTTAGTTCAGAACTGATTTGCCTTAGAACTTGGTATAAGATCATGACAAGCATGGAAGACATCATCATAGGCACTAATTAACTTTATGAAGCTCAAGCTCAAGCTAGCTTAAGCTCCATCTATAGAACAAGTAAAAAGGCAGTGAGATTCAGAGAAACTTGCCTCGCCGTCGTCGTGGTCGTTGCCAGAGTCAGAGATGAGGTCCTCTACACCTTCTTCGCCGCTCCCTCGACCCCTCTTCATAGTTGCCAGACACTTGTGCTCGCAAACGTGAGGCAGGCCCCTCACCCACTTCGCTGCCCCCTCGCCGGCACGCTCCTCCTTGCCGCTGCTTGGCCCCTCGTCGGAATCCGAGAGGATCCAGTCGGGGACCCTCGTCTCTGGCATTGGGTTCACTCCACCACCGCTTGGCCCCTCTCCGGCGCTCATCGTCGTCTCCCTCTTCGCCGCTGTCACACCTGATTTCCGAAGAGAAACCAAATGCATCTCATATGTGCGCCAGGATCAAGTTACACACATATGATAGACAAATAAGTGTAATATCATAAACAATATTTAAAAACGTATCATAGAGTTTAACATCTTATTACACTTAGACGGGAGACACGAAGGTCTCTAACAACGGAAAACGATAACTGCACGAAGAGTCTTCGTCTTCCGCTCCCACAGGCACTTGACTGGGGGACCGCATGCCTCAAAACTCCTCAAAGTCGTCGTAGTACTCTTCACCATTGCTCACTTCTGAACAGCGGTAAGCAAGGATGAGTACACTTATGGTTGGTACTCAGCAAGTGGGGGAAGATGCAAGGCTATCAAGGATAGGCTAAGGTTTTGCAGCGGTAAGCATTTTAATGTTGGTCAAGTTTTAATTAAAGAACGCCTAGTTACTAGGTGTAAGTTTATACCATCCCACTTAAGAAACTTATAAACAACTCATCTCAAAACTCATCGAACCACGATTTAATTTCATCTTTAAGTTTATTAATCATGTGAGGGTCCAAGCCGCTCATAACCGTGAGCACGGCTGATCGATCAGTTTTACACTCTGCAGAGGTTTGCACACTTTACCCACAGCTCGCGTAAAAGCTCCGAAGAACTTTAAACCCAACCATGCGATGCTGGCCAAGCACCATACCACACTTCCGAGGTGTGATTGCATAGGGACGCTACGAAGCCTTTACAAAGGCATGCAAAAGACTAACGACCCGCATAGTTACGGATCAGGGCGGACCATAACCCTCCCTAGTGGTCAGCACCTTAGCAAAGGCTGCTACCCCAAAAGGACCGGGCTATACCCCTGCAACCCGGATCCCCCTCTGCTCCTTTTGGAAAAGGGCCACTAGTTTGATCGCACACCTAATTAATTGGCTAAGGTCAGAGCCATGTGACACTGTGGTTGCGCATGTTTTCTAGGGTGGTTCTCCATGTTCAAATTAAATAATATGATCTTGTATTAACCCAAAATGATGATCATTAAGCATAAAGCCTTTTTCCATGAAAAACCATTTTATCCAACCCAAGTTGAGCCACTAGCATAATCTACCCAAAAACATTTATTTAAACCGGGTTGAGCCAAGGGTTGAGGGTAAAAAGCTAGGTATGTCCTTAAAAAGGTGTTCCCATCAATTTAATGCAATATCATAATAAATGTAAACTTAGTAATCATGCAGTTATATGGGATAAAAATAATTATGCAGGGGGAGAAGACACTTGCCTTCTTCAACTACAAGCAAATCTTCTTCTTCTTCAAACAGCTGCTCCTGATCGACTCCAAGGGGCTGCTCAGCCGAAACAGGCACGATATCTACGATCACACACATAAAGCATACAATAAATAAAAAAATTCACCAAACAAGTCTAAAGGCTATAAACACACTACTAAAGCAACGGGCTCGCTGAGACGATCGCATAGACATCTAAAACGCTAAAAACGGAGCTAAAACGACAAAGATATGCTAAAAACAGGGTTCAGGGACTAAACTGCGAAGAATCTAAGCCTCCAGGGACCTATCTGCAAGAAACCGAGGGCCTAAAACTAATTATGCATAAAAACAGAAGGTTTAAAACCTAAAAGGATCTATGTAGGACCTCGGGTGCTAAATCTATTAAAGACAGGGGCTAAAACATAAAAGGAAGGACTTGTTTGTAAGGATTATTAAAGGTGGAAGGACCGGCCTGTGAAATATAAAAAGCCGAGGGGCTCTTTAGCAAAACCGCCTCGGTTGACCGGTATGGAGTCTTTTGACTCGGGGGCTGGGTGAATCAGGGCCGTCCGCGTCAGATCCAACGGCTGCAGACACGGGCAAGCGACTGAGCGGCGGCGGACGCACCGGAGCCGGTGGCGCGCAGCGGTACGCGGCGGCGAGGTCGCCGGCGTTGGCCGAAAATAGGCTCCTGACCACGAAAACACATGCGGTTTGCACCTACATGTAGCTAAGGCGATGGTGAAGCTAACCAAGGGCATGTGGAGGTGGTTCGGGTGGCGGTTAGGGTACCCCGTCCATGGGGGCGGACGGCGCACGGCCGGCGAGCGGCGGCGCGTGCTACGGCTCGGGAATGAAAAGGAATAAGGGTGGGGAGGGTTCGCTCACCACACGTAGGCGAGTTGGTGAAGGATTAGGCGACGGGGATGCAGCGGTGAAGGAGATCGACGCCGGCGGCCGAAGGTTGAAGACGACGGCGGCGGCGCTCGATTGAAGGAGTGGAAGGCCCTGCGATACAAATTGATGCTCGTATAAGCGTCGGGCGCGAAGAAGAAGCAATAAAGGAGGGTCCGGGACACTTCACCGACGGCGAGGAGCTCGGGCGGCCGGCAATGGCGCGGCGGCCGGGAATTCCCACCGAGGACAGCGCGTGCGCGAGTGCGAGGAGGCGTGGGAGCTCGAATGCGTGCAAAGGGAGTGTGGCAGGGGCTCTGGCCGTGCTTATATAGAGCCGGGAGGGGAGGGGGATCGGCACCCGGTGGCAATGGCCATCAATGGCCATTGGCCTTGATTTCCAATCAAGGGGGATTAAGGAGGGGAAACGGACGGGATTGAAGGAGGGAGTGAGGGCCGGGCTTCACTCCGCCTTGAATGAAGGTTTGAAGGTGGGGGGCGCGGTTGACGCGGCCAGTAACGGCCGGCGGCCATCAAAGGCACGGCTGAGCCGCGGCTGGAGGTAGGGGGAGGTGCCGACACCTGGGCCCCACCTGTCAGCGGCCGAAGAAGAAAAGAAAAAGAGGGGAAGGGAGCTGGGCTGCTGCGGGCTGCCTTCGTGGGCCGCGTGCGCCAGCTGGGCCGCGAGCGAGAGAGAGGGAAGGGAGGCCGGCTGGGCTAAAAAGGGAGAAGGGGAGGAAGAGGGGTTTTGGAGTTTTTTTTCAAACTCTTTTTCAAACTTTGCAAACTTCACTCAAACATAAAACCATGCATTCAAATTATGATGCACAAGCACTTATTGCTTCTAACATTATTGAAATGATATTTAAATATTTAAAGGCCAAATTTATTTGATAATTTAATTAAGTCCTTAAAAAATTAAATCTAATTGCCATGTTGCTTATATTAGCTTAGTGATGGAATTTTAGGGTGTTACAGCCGCCATCTCGCCGGCACGCGCGCGGATCCAGTTGTGGCACCGCTTCGCGTTCCGGTTCTCCTCGATCCCGGGTGCGCGGGGTCGTCCGCTGCTTGGCCCCTCACCGGTGCTCATCGTCGTCTCTGTCTCCACGCTTCCTCTCACGCCTCCTTTGCGCTTTTTTTTAAGGAAAGTGTTGCGCTTATCCATTCGGAAAGAAGAAGGGGGCGGTTGAATATTCATTTTGCAAAATGGATAGTCAATGCCGACGCGGGTTAGCAAACCCGCGTCGCTTTGATGGCTGGTGCGCGGGCGGGCAATGGTTACCTTCTTTATACTAGGCTGCTGACGCTGACGCGTGGGCCCGACACTTTTTTTTGAAATGACACTTGCTTCCCTCAAAAATTAGGGCCCATAAAGCAGCACCTAAAAATTAATAAAAATATGAACAATTCATAGTTTTTTTAAGAATCGAACAACTCATAGGAGTAGTTGGGCATTTGGTATTTTGAATAAAATATGAACAATCACACGTCTCCTTGTGACCACATGACTCTTTTTGTGGCCAAGAGCTCTCCTGAGCGGACACGGGTTCCGAGGCGTTTGACCGGCCGCCTGACGGTTCACCGTCTTGTCAATATAAATCCCGGCCGGCCAAGAACTTCGTCAACCGCGGCACCAAGAAAACCCCAGCACCACCGTCTCCGGTCACCAAGAAGTGAATCCAAGAGCCTCTTCTTCCTGAAGCGCGCACATGGCATCATCAAGCGAGCCATCCAGGAAGCGGGGAAGGGAGGAGGTGCCGCCGCCCCCGCCCGCCGAGCCCGAGGAGGTGCCGCCGCCCCCGCTCGAGGAGGTGAAGCCGCCCCCACCCGACGAGCCCGAGGAGGCGCTGGCGCCGCAGCCCGTGGCGGTCGTGCGTGCTCCTCCACTAAATGCTGACGAAGCCACTTGGTCAGTGAACTTGTTCCGCGATGCTTTCGTGAAGCTTCGAAAGGTGGCCGTTCGTCTCGGGGTCCCAGTACCCAGTGATCCGCTGCAGATGACCGTGAAGGATTACGCCTTCAAGATCAATATCTTGGTTGGGGACCTGGAGAGAGGAGTGCTCGCCCCCGTCGACGACGACGGCGGCGACGATGGCAGCCTCGACGGCTCCGGCTCCGGCTCCGACTCCGACGGTGGCCTCCTCCGGCGGTGACTACCTCTGCTTAATTAATTTGTTTCTCTGTTAATGTGTTCTTCCTGTGTGTTTGTTGAACTTGTGATGGACTAGTAGATCCTCTGTTAATATGTTCCTCCTGTGTGTATGTTGAACTTGTGATGAACTTGCAATGTCTATGGCAGCAGCTTACAGTGAATTGCAATGTGTATGCCAGAAGTTTGTTACTCTGTTTGTGTCATTATATGGCTGCAGTTCACAATGAATTGCAATGTGTATGCCAGAAGTTTGTTACTCTGTTTGTGTTAATCCGCGTTTCCTTTGCCTCGTGCTGCAATGAAATGTCAGCACAGATGAATTTATGAATTTTGTGATGTGTGACACATTAAGATTTGTGACCCAATTGTCATTCCATCCATTCTTCATTCATACATTTAAGTTTGTCATATGTGACAAATTTTTCATTCTTCATCCACACAGATGAAGCAAAAGCACCACTTTTAACAACAGAATTACTTCTTTGCAGCATACATCCCCAGTAAACATCCAAATACTACACAAACAACAGCCACAATAATCAAGTTCATCTTCCAGATCACATTGTCCATCTCCTCCTCCAGTGCTTTCTTCCTCTGCTTGTCCTCCTGTGCTTGCCTCTACTCGTCGCTCCCAATTTGACATTCCACTGAATCAACTACTTCATCGACCGCGTCTGCCCAGTTCGACAGTCGAAAAACAATGACGCCAGCATCCTTCAGCATCTGGAGATACTCCTTGTGGAAACGATAAAATCCACAATTCTTGGTGTACTGCAGAATCAAAAGCACATAAGAACCCTAACTCAGATTTGGGAGACACAGCAGACTACTCACCGAGTTCCTTGCACACTTGAAATAAAGACGACCGTGGTTTTCACCTTCCTTCTGCGTCCGCCCCTCCACCACCCGAGCCATACCACAGTCCGGGCAAGGGACCAGTGGAAAGCCGCTTAGCTCACCGACTGGATCCAAGCCGATGGAGTGATTGCGGCTGCTCCGGCAACCTTGAACCCTGCTCCTCGCACGTGCACCTCCAGACGAATCGGCGTAGTGCGACATGTGCGCGACGGCGGGGAAGGACGGGCGGGCGGCGGCGGTGGAGCTCAGATCGGGGAAGAAGAAGGGGGCCGGGGTCGAGGCGGATGCATATTCATTCAGCCAGGGGCATTTCGGACAATGGAGCACTTGTTGGCGACGAGGGTTAGTCTACCAGCGTCGCCGGGGCGGATGCATATTCATTCGGCCAGGGGCATTTCGGACAATGGAGCACTTGTTGGTGCCGAGGGTTAGTCTACCCGCATCGCCTTTGTCGGTCGGGCAGGCTACGATTATCTTTTTTTATATAGGCTTCTGACGCTGACGCGTGGGCCCGACACTATTTTTTCTGAATTGAAACTTGCTTCCCTCAAATATTAGAGCCCATAAATAGCACCAAAAAAATCGTAAAAAATATGAACATTTCATAGTTGGTAATTTAGTATTTGAATAAAATATCAACAACCACACTTGTCTAACAAAATTTCTTAAAATTAGATTTTTTATCTCTTGTTTAAGATATAAAGATTATAATAACGTCTTAGTGTGTTCTAAAAATTCTACAAATTGACTTGGCAACATAATTTAAGTCCCTAAGCTTGTCTACAAAAATTCAAATGGTTTCGAAAACGGAAGATTATACTTGTGTACAAATGTCTACATCTGCTTTCTTGTAAATTACAACTGTTATGAAGCTTGCATCAATATAATTTTTCTTTTGTTTTAGGAACGTGCTGTTACTCGGGATGACATTGACTACATCTGGAAAGGAATCGACAAGCAGGATGAGCAGCTTAAAGCCGCACAAAAGAGGCAGGAGATTGAACTTCTTAAGAAGAATGCTGAGTTGGCAGAAAGAGTTGCAAAACTAGAGACAAGGCTAGCTGAACTTGAGGCACCAGCACAAAAGAAGCCATCCTAGCTAACTAGTTCCCTTGCAGCTACAATCTAGTTTGGTGATGCGCCCAGCTGATGCAGTCTTATTTTGGTGATGTGCCCTGCTGATGCATGTCAGATGTGAATATGTTTGTTATGAGTTAGTTTGCTTGGTGATGTGAACTTGTGATGCATGTCATATGTGAACATGTGATGCTATATCAACAGTCACACTTGTTTGCTTTGGTGATGTGAACTTGTGATGCATGTCATATTAGAGCCCATAAACAGCACCTAAAAATATGAAAAAAATACGGAAAATTAACAGTTTATGATATAAAAAAATACGAAAAATTCACAGTAATTGAATAAAATATCAACAGCCACACTTGTTTAACCAAATTTCTTAAAATTAGATTTTTTTATCTCATGTTTATGATATACTATACTAGTAGCAGAGTAGTACTTGACTACATTACTCGTTTTAAGGCCCACACAAGCCCACTCACGCTAGGTTAGTAGGGAAGGACGCCTCCCTCACGTAGTCTCCTCCCACTCTCCCCTCGTGCCGCCGCCGCCACTTTCTCCCCCTCGCCTTCTTCCTCCTCACCTCCCCCCACGCCGCGACGCACGCTACACCCCTTCGCTGAGACGCGCGCCACACCACGCTCGGCGCGACGCGCACCACACCTCTGACAGCGAGATCTGGAGGAGGAGGGACCCAGCAGAGGAGGCGGTGACGACGACGACGACTAGAGGAGGGATCCAGCGACGACGACGACGACGACTAGGGGAGGGATCCAGCGACGACGACGACTAGGAGGAGGAGGAGGGATCCAGCCATGAGGTCGACGCGAGGACGAGGACGTGGCGGCGAGCAGGCAGCGACGAGGAGTAGAGATCCCTCCGCTCCGGTAGTGACAAGGTCAGTGGCGAATCTAGGATTTGAGTTTATGGTATGCCGCTCTAAAAATGTCTTATACAATTCGGTAAATGCATTCTACCAACTCGGTAATAATTGTAAAATTAACAACAATTCAGTAATAACTGTAAAATTAACAACGTAATTTGGTATATTTGCTCGAGTTTATGCAATTAGGCCAAGCGAGCGTATGCAGCACACATGCGTTCAGATAATCAAGTATACAACATATGCGTGCGTATGGTTTTCTTTTTATATAAATGCGTATAAATATACTTGTACTTGTGGGAATTGCAAGGTATGCCGTGGCTCCTTTGTATAAGTACATGTGGACATACTTAGCTGTTGATGGTATACATACTTAGCATTTCCCTTTAGATTGACTCTTATATTTGGTTTTGCTCTTGTTCCTATGTACATCTGCACATTCTCTCCAAGTTGAATAAGTACCTCATCAGCAACAGAGGCAGCCTGCATCTTCCTCTTTAAAATGGTAAGGTCGCATTGCCTGAACTAATTTTTTGGTTACTGAATTTTCCATTTGTGTTAATGGTTTACCAAGAACCAATGATATTACAGTGGGCTAAAGTAGTTACTGTAATTCCCTTGACTATTAATTCACAGGATAAATCTGACGAGGACTATAGACCTGGGCCACAAGATGAAGAAGAGGGTTATGGCACTGCTAGTGCACAACAAGACCAGGTGGGTGGGGCTCAGCGCTGAGGCAGAGCGCCAAGGACATCCACAAAGTGGCCAAGTGACACAATGATAGTCACTGAGGTCGACATAGTGGGGATGCCAGTACCATTGACTCAAAAGCGCAGGTTCAAGGCGCTTGCGGGGCTCGTTGCTAGACAAAAGATACCTTGCACTTGCCAGAATTCAAAGATCTAAGCAATGATGAAAAGTGGGACTTGTTTGATAAGCATGTGCAGAAACACTTGAAGTTCCACGAAGACGCGAAACCGCAGGCATTCAAGCTTTTCTGGAAGACGGCAGCCAAGGCATGGAGACAATTCAGATTTTAGCTTAGGCGAGATTTTATCAGAAAAGGACTTGAGCCATTTACAAGGCACCCGTTTATTGTCCCGGAACAGTGGAAGGAGTTCATGAAACAGGAGGAAACCGAGCTAGCCTCATCTGCTAGTGTCAAGTTCAAAGAACTCCGAAGCCGGAACACAAGCGAGCACAGCATGGGTCCAGCTGGTTATACTGTGAAACTAGAACAATGGGAGGAAGAGGACAGACAATTAGCTGCAGCTGGTATCCCCAACCCATATGACGCCTACCCTGACGATCGTTCCAAGAATTGGCTACGAGCAAGGAGTAAGCTAGTGATTAAAGACCGTGTTGCCGTGATAGTGTTCAACAACAAAGAGGCAGAAAAATTGGCTGCAGACATCAAGGAGAAGATTGCATGTGCAGAATCTTCAGGAATGGCAGGGCAGAGGGAGTATGATGTGCTAAGTCAGTGCTTGGGCCACCCTGAACAACCAGGTCGTGTGCGTATCCAGCTACCAGGGCTGGAAGTATGCATGGCCTCAGCACGTCGAGATGTACAGGAAGAGGAAGAGGACGAAGACCAATGCATCAGTTGATACAGAAAAGATAAAGGAACAAATCAAGCAAGAACTGGTGGCTGAGATGCAGATGCAGAACATGCAGATGCAGAGGTGGTGTTGTCACCAGTGTCCAATCGCGCAAGCCCTTCACCCGCCACACTGAAGAGCAGCTGTGCGTCCGCAGATAATGTAGGTTTGATCGATGGCACTGCAGAGTTGGCGACGGAGGTGCGCTGTGACGATCGTACACACGAAGACCTTATAGGCATGTTGACTGAACCCACACACTGTGGCCTATGGATCATGTGGAGGGGTCTTCAATGTGAGGCTGCAATTGGTCTTGTTCATCCAGAGGAGACTACGCTACAAACAGTCCCGATTCATGAAGATTGTGTTGTGGTTGAAGTGCTCACTGTATATACTATCTTTGCGGATGAACTATTGGAATACCCTCCTAATGACGAGGTGATGAAACTCGGACAAGCTGAAGGATAGAGGTTACAGTGGAGAAGGTGTCGGATTGACATCAAAGGAGCACCAACATGTAAATCTCGTTCACAGGCTACAGTACAGATTCCTTGTAGTTCATAGAGTACGGTACAGGTTCCTTCCTCACATGGTTCCCCACATCCTCCTCCTCCTCCTCCTCAATCCCCACATCCGCAAGACGTTCCATTCGGACCTCCTCCTCGTCCTGAAAAACTTGCATCCCCACCTCCACGTCATCCTGAAAACGCAGAAAAACTTGCATCCCCACATCCGCAAGATACACCAAATATTCCATCCCCACCTACTACTAGTCCTGAAAAAACAGAAGAACTTGCATCCCCACATCCGCAAGAGACACCAAATATTACATCCCCCCCACCACCACCACCACCTCCTCCTCCTCCTCCTCCTCATGAAACAACAAAACCTACACCCCAAACGAAAGTGCTCAAAACAATCATGCCAAAGCAGGTACATCTGGGCCTAATACGTCTGTAATAGGTCTTGGTGAGACACCACTGTTACCAGTCAACCAGAGTGATGTGTTGGCTGGTGCTGATAAATCTGTCGACGACATTTCGAAGAAAGCTGTAGGTACATCTGGGCCCAATACCTCCGTAATAGCTCCTGCTGAGACACCACTAGGCAAGAAAGCCCTTGAGAAACCTTCAGCCATTTCAAATCAGCAAGGAAAGAAACTTGCCGAAAATAAAATCTCTACACCATGTACAGCAGGCAAGAAATCCCTTGAGAAACCTTCAGCCATTTCAAAGCTGCAAGAAGAGAAACTTGCCAAAAATAAAAGCTCTACACCACCTACAGCAGGCAAGCAAGCCCTTAAGAAACCTTCTTCAGCCATCTCAAAGCAGCAGGAAAAGAAAATTGCTGTAAATAAAACCTCTAAGATGCCTGCTGCAAAGCGATCTAAGAGAAACACGAAGAAGAATCCTTGGTCTATGACTAACCCAAAGTGATCTGAGAGAAACACCCAGAAGAATCCTTGGGCTACGGTTAACCCAAATTACAAATTCGAAAAGAGCCTTCTCAGTTATGATGATCTCAAAAATGCTCCTCCTTGTACCAGAGAGCTCCACACATTCTACATGCAACGTGGTAAGTCAGATGATGATTCTAACATTATGGTCGCACTTCGGCCCAGGACCAGTGCATGGCCTCAGAGAGATGAATCGTCAAATGGACTCCAGCAGCTACCTGTGCAACTCAGTGATTTGTACGATCTCTTCAACTTGGATGCTTTGGATCTGACACTTCTCCGCTGCTTCATCCTATAAGTTGCTTGAAAATTTAATCTGCTTCTCACTAATCATTCTCTATCGAAATGTGCTTTTTGCCTCACATCATCTTTACCATGTATTTTGCCTCCTTACACTTTGTTTTTTCTTACTAATAGGAATATGGCTGTAGAAGTTGAGAAGACGGGCGCTGAAGTTGGCTTCCTTGATCCTGAATGCCTTTGCTCGACAACGTTGAACAACACGGATAACACTCTGTCTTTCTCTGTGTCTTATATGATCAATGCCTTCAGACTATATGCTAAAAAGAAATTCATCCTTACCACTTATCTCAGTACGAACCATTAGATTGCAGTGGCGATCATTTCGAAGCAGCGGAAGTTCTACTATCTTGATTCATTGAAGAGAGTTAAGACTGATACTAACCCTTTCGAACAAATCATTAATGAGTAAGTTATTTCTTTCTTAACCTGCGGACGTTCCTCAACAAACTGTGCAGAGTATATTAATTAATAGTGCCCTAACAATTGTTGCATGTTTCGTTGTAGGGGTTGGGAACGTTACTGCCGCAATAAGAAGTCGCGCCTTAGCACCTTGGAACATGTCAAAGATGTTAAGGTACATACCACTTATTTCCTTCCTGTGGAAGCTAGTACTAAATCTTGAGTTTATTTCTTCTCGATCACCACTATTTTTCTTTGTACATTTATTGCAGTACCACCAACAACCTAATGATTCCAAACTCTGCGGCTTCTATTGTGCCTATCACATGCTTAAATTAAAAGATAGAGGCCCAGATATGGAGGTACTTTCTTGGGATCTTCATTTGTAAAACCTGCAACTGAGCACAGTTCTTGCTTATTAGCACTGCACATGTTTGGTAACCACCTATATATGTGTGCTGACTAGTGACATTTTATATCCAGAGATTAGGGCTAGATGAGCATCCTCTCGACAAATCAACGCTGGTCTATGTTCGTGAAAGAATTGCCACATTCCTCATGGAATAGGTGATCACAGTCGGAGGAAAATTTCATGCTGATGAAACTGTGAGGGCTCATATTATGCATGGTGACTAGGAAATTTTTGCATTCATCCTTGTCCATGAATTTTGTGATATTGTTGTCAAGCCAGTGGTGCTTCTTTACTTGTGAGATGATGATGCTGAATTTTGTCATATGATGCATGTGAATTATGTGGATTTCTGTGAATTTGGATGCTGGAACTAATTTCTGTGAATTTAGTCATATCCTGGCTGGTTCCAGGATGCAGCCCCTGATGGCTGCCAAATCCTGGCTAGTTCCAGGATGCAGCCGGCAAGCAGGCAGCAGGATGTGGCCTACGTATCTGTAACGGTCGTTAATTAAAGCTCGTTACAAACACTGATCACTGAGTAACGGGCTTCATTTGGAACACCTGTTACAAACATGCCAACAATGTAACGGGCAGCGTAAAAGCCCGTTACCAGTACTGACCGGTGGGCCCCAGAACTTGGCCTGTTCGTCGAGACATCGGAGACGCAGGTTCACTGCACGCGTCTCCGATATTGATTTCACAGTAACAGGTTCTGTTCTGGTGCCCGTTACCAAAGTTCCCTGTGGGCCCAGAGAAACAGTCATTTTCACGTGACCGGTCACTAGTTGTGGTAACGGTTGTTGTTTGATGCCCATTACGAATCCTAGTTGTGCTGAGACACGCGTGAAATAGACGCGTCTCATTTCGTTGAGACATCGGAGACGCAGTTTCACAGAATGCGTCTCTGATGTTGAGTTACTGTAACGGGCTCTGTTTTGGTGCCCGTTACCAAAGTTCTCTGTGGGCCCAGAGAAACAGCCATTTCACGTGACCGGTGGCTAGATGTGGTAACGGTCGTTGTTTGATGCCCGTTACGAATATGTGTTATCAGTAACAGGCATCTGCCCGTTACCTTTCTTGGCTCATTTGTAACACTTGATCGGTAACGGGCGCTTTGCCCATTACTAAAGGCCATCTATGCCCATTACCAAAGTGAGTTTTTCATGTAGTGTTATCTTGATAACTTGAACCCATGACTTGACGGGATTTGGCGTTGCTCCAAGTGTGTCTTCATCCCTTTCAATGAAATCACGTCCAGAATATCCAAGATGAACCCCTTGTCCTGTAAAATGCATATCCAAGCCAAACTAGAAAAATATCAAGGATTAGCACTAAATTAGCACTTCTAGCCTCTAGCCTCACATATCTCGAACCTCGCCACTTTGGGGTGCGAACATATACCCCCTGTCTCTTGGTAAAGCTTGCGTACCAAGAAATACTTACCAGCCCCAAAATTGCACAAGAACAATGTTGAGCACAAGTGATGTAAACAAGTTTCACCTTTTTAAGGACGATAGCATCTATCGACCGTTTTACTTGATTATGTCAAATATAAAGATTTACACTTGTTGCTGCAATCTGTACATATTGTGCGAGTGAGACAAGCCTGAGTACACACTCCCTCGGCTTTGGATCCTTGAAATATTATTTCAAAGTCATTCTCAGACTTGTAAGCTATTGTGAATGCATAAAGCGACCAAATTGTTATAATGTGAATTGGTCTTTGCAATCTTCCTCAAATCGACAATGAAGGGTAATAGAAATATCGCATCCACAAATTATTCCGACTAGAAATAAATAATGTGAGTAATCAGCTAAAAAAATGAATATAACACAATTACCTTGTAATTGATGATAGCCAGATTACTCTTGAACCATCTTTGTTTGTTCTCGACTTAATCCTTCCAATATATCACAGATTATGTTAACAGTCGCCAACAAACTTTATCCAAGCATCAATCTTGGTTTTAACAAATTTTGAAATCTGGACAGCCAAACCAATAGCCACGCCGGTCAGACCGGTGACAAGGATCGGTTAGACCGGTCACTGACAGTCAGACTGTCGAAGTGGCGGTCAGACTGGTCCGTTCAGGATGTTCTCTCTGATCACTAAACATCGACCCTTTTTCATGAAAATGTCTTTCGGACACCATAGCCTGATGTTCATTGTTTTAGAGTACTAATCCTGAATTCTCATGTCTAGATAAAATAGATGTTATAAAATTAAGATAACCTTCTAGACATATACTAAGAAAAATATATATAGTGACTCATTTAATGTAAATACTTGTTGCACCTCTGGTAATGAGTCACTAAATGCCTTTGCATGATTCTACAACTATGGATCCCCGAATTGAGCCTGAATAGAAAAAATTCACATTCGGCTTGTTAATTGAGGCTAAATATACGAACTGGCTAAAAAAATCTCAAAACACCATTATTTGGTGAGATAAGGACAACACCAACATTCTGAGAAATCTTGCAAGCTGATTTTAGTAAATAGAAAATCCATAGTGATAAATTACTCTTTTTTTGCTTAAGTCTTGCCCCCCGAGCACTTAAGGCACCAAAAAGGCTATAATCAACCTATCATCGGGAAGCTATCACTTTAGGACGACGATCTAAGAGATTCATCGGCCATGTATGTTGTCAAAGATGATAACTCAATGTCATCCATAAAGAATTCATCCATAAGAATATGCACAAACGAAATAAAAGAGTAGAGATATATAAATTCACAAATTAAAACCATCTCTAAAAACTAAATATTTCGGCTTTTGCAAATTAATCAATATGCATAGTAATTTAGTGATAACCCTCTATGATATAAATATGATCCATGTGGAACCCAAGGACCAAAATAAGAGTACGAGGGATAATCAAGCATATCTAAGGATGAATTCCAAAACATAGGCATATGTGGCATTTGTAAAGCAAATGAACTAGGTAATGACCAATAATTTTGATGATTTGGTGCAAACCTCAATTTTGAAGACCGTCTCTCATATCTTTTCTTCTCCATCAACTGTGTTGCACCTTTTGCTTGATCATCACCCATGTCTTCAGTCTGAATGCTTCCTTGAGGAATCCATGCCATGCCTTTCTTCGTCAGCTTTTGAGCATTAAGCTTTTGGAACTCTTTCTTCTGCCAATTTGATAAACCAAGTGGATGACATGACTTTGCTTCCATTTTGGACTGCAGTGCTCCTCTCTTGTTTTTCAACCTCTTCACTTCCTTTTGTTCAGATTTGACACTTGGAGGATCAACAAATGATTTTTCCTTCCCTTGGCCACTAGTAGCCGAAGTGCTGAACACATTAATCGGCTTTTCATTAACTGAATTCAGATCTGAACTTTTATCTTTGTGACCATCTTTTTTCACTCGGTAAACTTGCTTGACAACCTTTTTCTTGTTTTGAACTCTAGACTGATCTTTATACTCAAAACGGTCACTTTCAACATATGGTTGTCTTGCACGTGATGGTCGCCTTGGAGATGCATACTCAACGTAATATGATCTGAAATATGAAGGAGTATGTGCCCATGAATCACTCCACCCCCGTGATGAATAAGGATGAGCACTAGTGGAATATGGAGCATATGAAACCGGCATTGATGGCTCAAAAGGAGAATATGATGCTGCTGATTGAAAACCCTTTCCTTGCCGATTCCAATTCCCAGAATTATGTCTGGGAGGCAATTTTGATGATTTAACACCGTTTGACTGATTAGCATGCTTTGCCTCATTTTCTTTTTGATATTTAGCCAGAAGTTCATCAAAAGTGAGCTTCGACTTTCTACCATTGTGCTTGACACAGTCTTTACCTCCATTTACCTCAAGATGTCCAGATTTGGGCATCTCTAGTTTTTTCAGACTGTGACCGGTCTGACCTGTCGGTCTGCACCGGTCAGACCTGTTGTTGACACCATTTTTTGGAAAAAACAGGTCAAAAAGGATAAGGAAAGACAGCCGATGAAAACAGAGTGTAATCGGCCGATTGAAGGAAGAGAAGGACGGTCAACAAGATTCGCCGATGGTCAAAGAGATTCAACCCTGACAGTGGGCCAGTTGGTCAAAGCGATCGGCCGATAGTCAGCCAAGAGATCAGCCGATGAAGAAAAAGAGAAGAAAGGCAGTAATCAAAGGAATACGCCAGAAGGAAAGCATGGTGGAGGCGGGTCAATCTACAATTGGCGACGGGTCAAAGAGTCAGTTTTAGGAAGTTTTGACTCCTGTGAGAGTCCTTTTCTATTTTTAGTAGTTTTTGTCTTTAGATGCAAGTAAACAGTGCCGTGATCGGCTAGGAGTCGGGGTTGTCCTCAGGACATAAATAGTGACCCTACGTGGTCGGAAAATCTGTACACACCAATATCAAACAAACCGCCTCCGGGCAAACCCTTTACTTTACTGCATCTACTTTACAGCATCTACTTTTCGGCGACTTCGCCATTGCGATTTTTCCCTTTTCTACAACGCCGTGCTTCGAGTTCGTCGGGCTGCATCAACTGACCTCCGGCAAGCTTGTGAGTACCGTTTTACCGAATAACCCTAGGCTTTAACCTCCGGGCGCATCGCTGAGGTTTCGTCTAGTTTTTTATTCACCCCTTACCGATATTAGCTAGATCTGCAAGTCTTTGTACCAATTCTTGTGGTTTTTAGCTATTATCTCTGTCATCCACTCGATCTAGATCCTATCGGCTTCTAACACCGCAGCCGATTCTGACCTACTCCAGTGCTGACGTCACGATCGGCCGATCCAGCCGATCTATCTACCCACGCACCTGCGCTTCGGTCGTTCCTGAGCCGGTCGATCCCGCCTTTATCTGTATCGGCCGATTGGCTGGTACACGTGTTGCTAAAAGGCCATCGGTTCTCTAGCTGATCCTTAATATTTTCCATTATCAATCAACAGGTCAGATTGGCTGGCACGCCTCGCTACAGACCGGGGAGTCACGTGTGCTGCGCGCGAGGTGACGTCCTATTTTCGCATCAACACACTTTTGGCACGCCCGATGGGACCCGAAAAAGTCAACAATGACAAAGCCTACCAAGAGTGGCAATGCTGAGATTGATCCGGACAACATCCAACCAATCACCAAGGATCAGCTGAAAGATACAGACAAAGCTGAGCTCGAAGCTTACATGAAGCATTATGAAGAGCTTTGCCTCGCATCATATGGTCAGACTAAAGGTGGAGTCTTCAAGAAGAATCCTTTGCCAACACCTAAGCAAGTCACCTTTTCAGCCGATCCTGAAGGGCTTCAAGACATGATGACTAAGGCGATGCATCAAACAATGATTGATCAATCTAAGGTTTTCGCCAATACTATTTAGAATGTCATAATTGATGCACTTAAGAAAGGAGCAGAAGGACGATACCTGGGACCTGCATATTTTCAACCAAACCGAACTCCTCCGATGTTCCAACAAGACCAATCGGCTTCCCCGCCGATTAATGATCCAACAGTAGGGATCTCACCTTCTCCACAGGTCAATACAGTTGCTCCTGGTTCTTCATCAGACTCTCAGCCAATTCAGAATAAAGGTGTTGGGGAAAAAGCCAAAGATCCTACTGTTACCACGCCTGTGGTTCAAACACATGAAGTACAGTCCAGTGCCCAAGATCAGGTCTTTCCAGTGCAAAATCAAAAGTATCCTCCCATGAGAGATCAAGATGGAAGGCTTGCAGGATGGGGTTTACCTCGTGATCATTTTGAGACTAACATCTCAAACTTTCTTGAGCCTCAGCCTGAGGAAATCCTAGAAGTTAAGTACCCTCAGTCTTATCAAGCTATGTTTGGAGGTACTTCAGGAACTGTACACATGAATGGGGATGGAGTGGAGTTCGTCTACTTCAATCACGAGAGCAAAGCTTTTGAAAGAATCAAAATCAGTCCAGCTCATGCTCATATGGTCATACCAACAGAGAAAAGGACTTTTGTTCCACCTTAGAGACCAACTCCTCAGAGATCGGCTCAACAGCCGATACTTGGGATGCCCGTGCCAACTGCTCCACTACAGCAGCCAACATTGGGGATGCCTGTGCAGACTGCTCCATTACAGCAGTCAGCATCAATGCAGCCTATCTTAACCCCAGCGAACACAGTGGCTCATACAAGATCATCACCTCAGCAGCCGATCAACCAAGGGTTAACAGGGCAGCCAGTATTTCCACAAGTGGATTCTGCACAACTACTGCAAACACTTCTAAATCAATTGGCTATCTCAAGCCAATCGAATTTGCAGCAGCCAACTCCATCAGCTGGGCAGCCGATCGGGCAGACTCCACCTACTTCAAATGTGCAAGGTTCTTCTGGGACAGGGGCGTCAACAGTACCAAATCCACTGCCAAGGATCTTAGAAGAACGGCCTCCAGAAACTCCAGCTGAGATACAAACAATTGAACAAGCATCTACTGAATTGAAGACGCACATAAAGCAGGAGTTGATTGACCACTTCTCGGAGGTGCTGCAGAAGCAATATGGGATGAAACCCAAACAGCTGTCCTGCATGTATAGGACACCATATCCATCTGGCTATGACCAGATACCGTTCCCTCCAAGATTCAAGGTGCCAGATTTCACCAAATTCTCTGGGCAAGATGAAACATCCACTATGGAGCACATCACTCGATTCATCATCCAATGTGGAGAAGCAGGGAACATTGATGCACTCAGAATATGCTTGTTCTCTTCATCTTTGTCAGGGCCAGCATTCTCATGGTTCACTTTGTTGCTAGCAAATTCTATAATCAAGTGGTCTGATTTGGAACAGCAGTTCCATAACTACTTCTTCTCTGGCATCCATGAGATGAAAATCACTGATCTGACCAGGCTCAAGCAAAGGAACGATGAAACAATAGCTGGATTCGTTCAAAGATTCAGAGAGGTCAGAAACAAGTGCTATAGTCTGAACTTGGGAGACAAACAATTGGCTGAGCTAGCTTTCCAAGGTCTCTTGCCAACCTTGAGAGAGAAATATGCATCACATGACTTCGAGAGCCTCAGCCAGTTAGTCAGTCGGATGAGTCAGGAAACTGCAAAGTCCTATGAGCCTAGAAGAAACTTTCAGAAGAAGGTGTCTTATGTGGACTACTCTGACTCAGAAGATGAAGACAATATGATAGGGCTTGCAGAGTGGGTCAAAGGCAAGAAGACAGTGTCATGTCCCTTTGGCAAGAAAGAGCCAGCAAAATTCGGCTTTGATATTACTAAGGCCGATAAGATATTTGATCTGTTGCTTCAGCAAGGGCAGATTAAGCTCTCCCAGTTCCATACCATACCATCTGCAGAGGAGCTGAAGAGGATGAAGTATTGCAAGTGGCACAATGCAACTTCGCATGACACCAATGATTGCAAGATCTTCAGACAACAGATCCAATCAGCTATTGAGCAGGGAAGACTTAAGTTTGAAACCCCTACCAAAGCTGAAAAGCCGATGAAGATTGATCAGCACCCCTTTCCAACTAACACAGTTGAGGTGTCTAGCAAAGACACGTCACGAGTTAAGTTGCTGACATATGATTCGGCTCAAAATAAAGGAGCCGTTGATCCCAAAGTACAAGTAACCGCTGCTGATGTTAAAGGAAAAGGGTTACTACTTGAAGAAGGAGACTCAAAACCACGCCGAGCTGTCACTTCCCAGATGCTGATCAACAAGTTCCAGCGTCGACAAGAGAAAGCAAGGGGAAGAGAAGAGTGGGCACGGCGCAATGAAGGACATTGGAGATGTCCATTCTTCAAGTACTGCTGGGAAGAAGGGATCAAGCTGCCAACGGCAGAAAACTGTCCAGAGTGCAACGGGGCTTACAATAATAGCAACTCATCCAAAAGGGTTTGCTTTAATGATGGAAGACCTGCAGCCAGAGATCACCGTGAATTCAACAATCAACGGGTCTTAGTCCACGATCGGCTGGGGGGCAAAGCTAGCGTCCACGATCAGCTGGGGGGCAAGGCCAGTGTTCATGATCGGCTGGGAGGCCGAGTCAATGAAAAGTCAAACAATCGGCTGGAAGAGATGGCCGATTCACTGATTCCTGATGAGGACATTATGTGCCGAGCTCCTGAGCGCCGACGCACGTTGCAATTGGACGACGAAGGATCAAGCCAAACACGTAAGAAGCCCAATCCACAGTGGTGTCCAGATGGCTTGACCAAGTCCCAGAAGAGAAGAGTCCGGCGCCTACGTCAGCTAGAACAGAATGAAGAAGCAGAGAGACATGTGGTGGATAAGAAGAAGGTTCGGTCCAAAGTTTGGCGCCCATAGCCTAAGGCCGATGAAACAAAAGATGACAAACCACACGCTGATATAAATATGATTGTCTTCCTACCAAAAGAGTTCATGGCTCCAATTGATTCGGATCTGTCCGATGAAGAACTTGGCATGGCTCAGCTAACACTGGAACCTAGACAAACTATCTTTGAGAAACCAGAAGATGAGAAGAGACAACACTTGAAGGCTTTGTTTCTCAAGGGATTTGTCAATGGAAAGCCAGTCACCAAGATGCTTGTGGATGGAGGAGCAGCAGTCAACCTGATGCTATACACCATGCTGCGCAAGATTGGAAAGTCTGATGAAGACTTGACCCAAACCGACATGATGTTGGTGGACTTCGAAGGCAACGTCTCTCCGGCTCAAGGAGCAATCTGCATGGAGCTCACCATCGGCAGTAAGACCCTTCCGACCGCTTTCTTTGTCATTAAAGGGAGGGAATCTTATAATCTACTGCTGGGTCGGGATTGGATACATGCCAATTGTTGCATACCATCTACAATGCATCAATTCATCATCCAATGGATCGGAGATTCAGTGGAGGTGGCCCAAGGAGAAACCTCCTTGACAGTAGCAGCTACAGAAGCACAAGGATGGACTTACGATCAAGTGAGCTGCATATCTAGAAAAACCTGGGATACTAAGTATCTCAAAGTGTCCGATTTTGGACTAAAGCCGGTTCAAGCAGTTGGCTCTGAAGACAAGATTTAATGGATCAGTTCATTGAAGACGAAGGGAAGCTTGGGCACGGGTTTACATCGGCTGATGAATTGGAAAAGATAGACCTTGGAGATGGAAGCAAACCAAGGCTGACGTACATTAGTGCCAAGCTAGATGTTGAATACAAGAAAGAACTAATTGCGTTACTAAAGGAGTTCAAAGATTGTTTTGCCTGGGAATATTATAAGATGCCTGGATTAGACCGATCCATTGTTGAACATCGGTTACCTATTAAACCAGGATATCGACCTTTTCAACAACACTCGAGGCAATGTAATCCAAAGATTTATCTTGATATAAAAGCCGAGATAACAAAGTTACTCGAAGCTGGTTTTATTCGGCAATGTCGATATGCCGAATGGATTTCTAATATAGTCCCTGTCTACAAGAAAAATGGCAAACTACATGTATGCATTGATTTCAGGGACTTGAACAAAGCAACACCGATGGATGGGTATCCGATGCCAGTAGCAGACGCATTAGTTAATGCTGCTGCAGGGCACAAAGTCATCAGCTTCATGGACGGTAATGCTGGATACAATCAAATATTCATGGCCATAGAGGATATTGCAAAAACTGCTTTCAGGTGCCCCGGTCATGTCGGATTGTATGAATGGATTGTTATGACCTTTGGGTTGAAGAACGCTGGCGCCACATATCAAAGAGCCATGAATTACATATTTCATGAACTCATCGACAAAATAGTAGAAATCTACATTGATGATGTAGTTGTCAAGTCAAAGAGTTACAAGGGGCACTTGGCTGATCTACGAAAAACATTGGAATGCACTAGAAAGCACGGCTTGAAGATGAATCCCAATAAATGTGCTTTTGGTGTTTCAGCTGGTCAGTTCTTGGGTTTCTTAATACACGAAAGAGGAATTCAAGTGGGCCAGAAGTCGATCAGCGCAATTGACAACATAAAAGCACCATCAAACAAGAAAGAGCTCCAGTCATTAATTGGCAAGATCAATTTCATCAGAAGATTTATATCTAATCTGTCAGACAGGATTCAGCCATTTACACCTTTACTGAAGCTCAAGGCCGATCAGAAATTTGTATGGGGAGAAGAACAGCAGAAAGCTCTAGATAATGTCAAGCAGTACTTAAAATCTCCTCCTGTCTTAATGCCTCCTCAAGACAAGAAGCCGTTCAAGTTATACTTATCGGCTAATGAGCGAGCTATTGGATCGGCCCTTGTGCAAGAATTTGAAGGAAATGAGCGAGTTGTATATTTTGTGAGTAGAAGACTCTTGGATGCAGAAACAAGATATTTGGCGGTGGAAAGACTTTGCTTGTGCTTATATTTCTCATGCACGAAGTTGAGGCTTTACCTATTAACTGCCGAATGCACCGTGGTGTGCAAGGATGATGTGGTCAAATATATCTTGTCATTACCAATCTTGAAGGGCAGGATCGGAAAATGGATCTTAGCTTTGTCAGAATTTGATTTGACCTATCAATCGGCCAAAGCAATCAAAGGGCAAGTAATGGCCGATCTGGTAACTCAATATTGTGGACCTGAAGTTGACTTCGACAAACAATCAAGCTGAGTACCAAGTAGTGCTAAAAAGGATAAAGCTGTTACGGGAAGTCAATGCTGAAGTTGTTGAGATATTTGGAGATTCTCAACTTGTGATAAATCAATTAGCAGGGGAATATGAGTGCAAAGATGACATATTAAGGGTTTATCACGAAGAATGTCTTCAACTACTCCGAGAGTTCAAAATAGTAAGACTTGAACATATCCCTAAGTGTCACAACAGTGAGGCTAATCAGCTAGCCCAAGGGGCATCAGGATATCGGCCGATTCTGACTATGGAGTTGTCAGCTGAAGATTGGAGGAAGGAGATAATAGATTATCTGAAAGATCCATCCAAGAAGGTTGATAGACAATTAAGGTACAGAGCCATTAAATATGTTCTGCTAGAAGACGAATTATATTATCGTACCATCGATGGAGTTCTACTCAAATGTCTCGGTGAAGAAGAAGCTAAAACTTTAATGGGGGAAATTCACGAAGGAGTCTGTGGAGCTCATCAATCAGCATTTAAGATGAAGTGGATGATCAGGAATAATAACTACTACTGGCCGACGATATTAGAAGATTGCTTCAAGTATTACAAAGGATGCCAAGAGTGTCAGAAGTTTGGAAGCATTCAAAGAGTTCCAGCATCGGCAATGAACCCAATAATCAAGCCATGGCCGTTCAGAGGTTGGGCAATCGATCTGATCGGACATATATATCCACCATCAAGCAAAGGTCATAAATTCGTGCTAGTGGCTACAAATTATTTCACAAAGTGGGTTGAAGCCATCCCAATCAAGACTGTGACATCAGGCAATATGATTGATTTTGTTAATGAGCACATTGTCTATCGGTTTGGTATACCTCAAACTATCACAACCGATCAAGGGAGTCAATTCACTTCAGGGGAGTTTGAAGAATATGCAAATTCTTTAGGAATCAAACTGTTAAATTCATCTCCCTATTATGCCCAAGCAAACGGACAAGCAGAAGCAGCGAACAAGGGCATTATCGAATTGATCAAGCGCGAAATTGATGAAAATCCTAAGCGACGGCATATGGTCCTTAATGAAGCACTATGGGCATACCGAATGGCATGCCACGGAGCAACCTAGGTATCACCATATCAACTGGTATATGGTCATGATGCTGTACTGCCTTGGGAACTAAAAACTGGATCCAGAAGGACTTCTTTACAAGATCAGCTATCGGCTGATGATTATTCAGCTATGTTGAAAGAGGAATTAGAAGATCTTGCTAGTAATCGGTGAGAGCTTTAGAGAATATCGAGAAGAATAAAAGGAGGGTGGCCAGATGGTATGACAAGAAAGTCAAAGTTAAAGAGTTCGCTGAAGGAGATCTGGTTTGGAAGCTCATATTACCAATCGGCTCAAGGGCTCCTAAATATGGGAAGTGGTCACCTAATTGGGAAGGACCATATCGGATCAGTCAATGCGTGCCGGGCAATGCATATATCTTGGAGACATTGGAAGGAGAAAAGTTTGCCAGGGCGTTAAATGGGAAGTATTTAAAGAAATACTATCCAAGCATATGGATAGACGCTTAGTCCAATCAGAGCATGAAAGCGGCCGATTAGAGACTCGAGTCACAGCCGATTGAAAATGAAATCATCTTTAGTAACGGAAAGCCGAATCATCGAAGCATGTTCGGTTCCAAGTTATGGCCGATGTACAAATCGCCCTTACAACAAAAATATATATATATATTTTTTCTCATCTTCGATTACAATGGTGACATTACAGTACAGATCTAAAGAATACATTTGAGAAGACAAACTTGGACGATTCATTACCGATCTGTTACATTGGTCATCAATGGACAGACGATGGGGACGAAGAAAGAGAAAAACAAAAAAGAAAGCGTAAATTTGACGAAGATGAATCACCAGATGTGGTAACTCTCCCCGTCAAGTTTGTTGGGAAAGAAGACATAGGGTTGTTCTTCTTTCCGCAACGTCCAGGAACAAACTCCACCTTCCTCCACCAGCTGAAGCACCTAAGTTGCATCACAAGGCTTCTTCTAGCTGTTGGACCTCCTGGCTTCACAAAAGGAGGCTAGAGAGGGAAGTATGTTCTAGGCTGTTTCACAAGAATTCTTCTAGCCATCTTGAATCAGAGAAGAAGAAGGGAACCAAAGAGCAGGAGCCTAAAACTCCCTGGATCTATATCTCGAGCCATGGGTGAAAGGAAAGGTGTGGCCTCCGTAAGGATGTGAAGACGGCTATTTATAGCCAAGGCACCGGAAGAGATGGAGATGAAGGAGCCAGGAAAGGCGGAAACCGAAGATGCTGGATCCAATAAAAAAGGAAACAGATAACCCGTGAATGGCTCAGTTTCCGAAGAATGACTAATTCAGGGGAATCACCCCAAATAAAGGATAACGCACATACACTCAAATGGTGGGGAGTTTCTCTATTGTGTCGACAAACTGCAGAGCATAGTTCACAGAAATCTTCTGCTCAATATTACAAACAGAGTCTACTAGCTCACTAGCAGTACTCAGGAGGAATGCTATTTTGAGCTAAAGTCTGTCAACGGCCAGTGATAATCATCGACGCTCACAGAGTTTTCCAGAGGAAGATGCCTCTCATACCCATAAGACTGAAAGAGCTAACACCTACATCAGGAAAAACCCAAGGGCGAAAAGGGATACGAAGAACCCCTGGGTAAAAGGGCGAGTCTTATAAGGAAGGAGAGCGAAAGAGCCAAGGAGTCACATGGTGAACAACCCTGAGGAGAGTCAGATGGAAAGGACGATACACTATCAATGGAGATTGACCATGTCAATCACGCGAAGAGATTCGACTATTATTTAAAAGATATCAAGCGAATTTCGGAGCAAAAGGATTATTTACTCCGAAACTGGGGGGCATGTGTTGACACCATTTTTTGGAAAAAACAGGTCAAAAAGGATAAGGAAAGACAGTCGATGAAAACAGAGTGTAATCAGCCGATTGAAGGAAGAGAAGGATGGTCAACAAGATTCGCCGATGGTCAGAGAGATTCAACCCTGACAGTGGGCCAGTTGGTCAAAGCGATCGGCCGATAGTCAGCCAAGAGATCAGCCGATGAAGAAAAAGAGAAGAAAGGCGGTAATCAAAGGAATACGCCAGAAGGAAAGCATGGTGGAGGCGGGTCAATTTACGATTGGCGACGGGTCAATCTACGATTGGCGACGGGTCAAAGAGTCAGTTTTAGGAAGTTTTGACTCCTGTGAGAGTCCTTTTCTATTTTTAGTAGTTTTTGTCTTTAGATGCAAGTAAACAGTGTCGTGATCGGCTAGGAGTCGGGGTTGTCCTCAGGACATAAATAGCGACCCTGCGTGGTCGGAAAAATCTGTACACACCAATATCAAACAAACCGCCTCCAGGCAAACCCTTTACTTTACTGCATCTACTTTACAGCATCTACCTTTATAGCATCTACTTTTCGGCGACTTCGCCATTGCGATTTTTCCCTTTTCTACAACGCCGTGCTTCGAGTTCGTCGGGCTGCATCAACTGACCTCCGGCAAGCTTGTGAGTACCGTTTTACCGAATAACCCTAGGCTTTAACCTCCGGGCGCATCGCTGAGGTTTCGTCTAGTTCTTTATTCACCCCTTACCGATATTAGCTAGATCTGCAAGTCTTTGTACCAATTCTTGTGGTTTTTAGCTATTATCTCTATCATCCACTCGATCTAGATCCTATCGGCTTCTAACACCGCAGCCGATTCCGACCTACTCGAGTGCTGACGGCACGATCGGCCGATCCAGCCGATCTATCTACCCACGCACTTGCGCTTCGGTCGTTCCTGAGCCGGCCGATCCCGCCTTTATCTGTATTGGCCGATTGGCTGGTACACGTGTCGCTAAAAGGCCATCGGTTCTCTAGCCGATCCTTAATATTTTCCATTGTCAATCAACAGGTCAGATTGGCTGGCACGCCTCGCTACAGACCGGGGAGTCACGTGTGCTGCACGCGGAGGTGACATCCTATTTTCGCGTCAACACCTGTGTACCCCACCGGTCTGACCTGTGTCTCCATCATAGGCAGAGTAACAGGTTCCTGACTTGATGTAGAAAAATTCGATTGCCCCCAGTAACTTCTGGGATTTTGATAAGTTCATCGTCCTTAATAATTACTTGATCTTGCAAGTCATGGACGATGTCTTTCTCATCACTTGGGAGCTTTGAATCTTCCTGTTTGGCAATTAAATCCGGATCTTTGGATAAACCGGCTGATGCTATCCGATTTAATGATCCTTTGCCATAAAAACCAATTGTAGCCAACTGGTCATCCTCTCGTGTTTGAGCAAACCTCAATCATCCAGTGTCAATGGCGATTGTATGAATTGATGAAAAATATTGAAATCTCTAGTATTATGATTAAAAGAATTATGCCACTTGCAATATTTTCAATCTTCTAACTCGAGAGGTGATGGACTAATTTTGTGATCAAAGAGTTTAATAAAATTATTCTCAAGCAAGATATCAAATAAATTATCACATAAAGTTAAAGCAAAGGTGTGCTTTATTTTCTCCAACCGATGCTTTTGTGGAGAAGGCTTTAAGGCTAAGCAAATGAACGGTTCAGATTTCTCATCGACCCATTCGGCTATACCTTTCTTTTCACTTCTCATACCTGACGCTTTAGAGTTGATCACTGTATTAGCGTCGGACTTCACAATACCTCTCGGTTTTTATTTCTTGCTTTTAAATCCAGAATATCCATAAGTACACCATGAAGAGAAAAACTTTGACAATGATGATGTAGAAAATTTAAATGTCAAAGTATTTTTATGATTAGACTTTTTAATTTTAACAATACATTGGCTGGTAGAATCTAAAGGCATGTTATCCCTAACAAGTAAATCATCGTCAACCGATCTCTTAGAGTTATTTATGATAGAATCATCTCCTAAAATTTCTCAGCCTGAACTTGTCGGTTGGTAGCATGATAGTCTCTAGTAAAATGTACGACAACTCCGGCTTCATGAAATTCAAGCATGGTTGTTTTATTTTGCTTGACATTCTCTTTTACAACTAAGCTTGGCTCTTTTAATAGAACAGATTTAGAATGAAAATCTAAATCATTCTTCTTTTCACACTCATGTGCCGAGGCAATAAGCTCCTTAAGTTCAGATTTCCCTTTTATCAATGCAGCCAAGTCTGCCTTAATGCTAGCAATTTCAGCATACCATGCATCAGATTTATACTCTAGAGGTGCATATGTCTTTGCTGAATTTTCATTAATTTGGCTAGAGTTATTAGAAACATTTAGAGCCAAATCATGATTATTAGCATTTGCCTGTGGTGCTGAAAAATTAGATGCAACCTCCATTCGAGTGTCATATTGTGTAGCATATGATGATTGAGTACAACTGGCCTGATAGCTAGAATTAGCATGTCTAATTTTCTCATTTTGTTCTTTTATCCTTTATTCATATGCCATAGCTTTCACAAACACTTCATCAAGCGAATTAAATTTTATATCTCTCAACCAATCTCTAAGGGATGATTTTAAACCTCTAAAAGCAAGATAAGCTAGATCTGGATCCGAAAAAGGTAAATTAAAGCACCAATTCTTTATTTTTTTGATTCGTTCTAAATAACTAAAAACCGTGTAACGCCCTGGGTTTTCAAAAACAGAAAACCCAGCATTCTGTCTCGAGATAGTCCCTGGATCAGATGCTATCACGCACAGGCATTCATTACAGATAAATATCACAGTCATACAGCGAAATCAGAGTACAAAACTTAGTATTTACAACCGATTACCACTCGGTGTACGATTTTAAGTACAAGCCCCTTGGGCTAAACGACAAGAAGAAACTCTGCAGCGGTAGCTAAGGCTTCAGGGCTTCATCCTCGATCTTCACCACAGGCATCCTTGAGCGTAGCAACGAACCCTTCCTCCATGGATTCTTCGAAAGTGGACTTTCGCTTCAAGTCCAATCCTGCACACTCATAAACTATCCCCAAGGAATGGGATAGGTTCACGTCACCAACCGTATGCAAGCTTTAAGTGGCCTACCTCTAATGGTATAAAAAGGTATGAGGTAAGAGCTGGGGTTTCCTAAGCAGCAGCAGCATCTCATAAAGAATAGAATCTCCAATTCCCACCAATTCCCATATCTCTCATCCGCAAACGGATACACCTGGTCACCCAGATCTCCGTCACCATCACCTATCTCCATCTAGGGTTGGTGCGAGAACTCCCACTCCTCGCACCTCAATGGTTGCACTCGGATCCGCGAGGTAGAGGGAGTAACTCTCCTCTCCCCGAATACAACCACGGCTCACCATACACTCTCATCCTATAAGGGGGAGGTAGAAATCCCAAAACGTAAGAGTCGGAGAAACAACGGGCATGTCCATAACCGAGGACGCGGCTATACGTATAGATCTAAACTCTGCAGAGCGTGTACACCAGTACCCAACTCGGAATGGCACCCGACGGTAGCAAGTCGACCGAGCCCATCCTACCGAACGAACACCTAGGAGTTACGGTTCCATCCTGCATCCGGGTCTCGATGCGGTCCCCCGCAGAAGACCACCCCAGAACTGTGAAAATGCCCCCGTGTGGCCACACGGGAGTCGCACTGAGAGGGTGGACTCACTCCCACCTCTCCCTCACTGATACCCCGCTATCCTGCTGGCAGGTATGGTACCGCACTTGCTAGGGTCGAACGGCCCTATCCCCACTCTCGGCGAGGTGGTGTGTACGAAAGTCCCGTGTAACAGGCGACCCACTCGGTTTCAGACCGGGGCGAGCTCATATCCTCCAAGTCATCACGAAATCCCCAACACCTGTGCTCTTAAAACAATGTACCCGCCATAGGCACCACATTGGGCAACGTCCGAGTAGACGATCCCTGGCCCCCGATCCCAGATCGGGTTGTCTCGAGCTCACCCCCGCCAAAATATCCCAAAACACCTTCTCCTGCCGGTTTTCCCCACACACGCCAAGAAACTACCACAATAATCCCACACATGCATCGCAAGCTCAGCGTATCATCACGCATATGTAAAGTAGTAGTAGTAGGTCAATCAAGGACAAGTATGTAAAAGAGGCTATGCACGGGTTCATCAAATCCATCACTATGCAGTAAGTAAAGCACTAGCAGTTCTAATAGCCATGCCTAATGGGCATTCAAAGAATGGTCGGGCGTGAACACCTGCGTGCAAGTAGTTGTTGTAGTTTCCGTAGCCGTACTTGATCTTCTGGCTTATCTCCTCGACTCCGGGAAAATCCTAGATTCAGAAATATAAATAAATAACGAGGATCTACATGCAAATAAACTCCAAAGGGAAGCATTAAAGAACCAAATAAATCCAAACTAGCTACAAGCAGCACTAGCTTAAATTAAGGAAATCAAAGTAATTAGTTTTATATTAAAATAGTTTTAAGCTACTAGCTTTGTATACTAGAAAACAAATTAGAGAGAAGGATTAGTTCAAGGTTGGGTTGCCGATCAAAGGCTAAGGATCTTGGAGAATGCGCCTGTAAGGTATTAGCACAATAGATAGGTGCGACGAAGCGGAAGCTCAGAGGTTGAAGAGAGAGGAGTAAGGCGAAACGAGTTAGGCAAGGTTTTACCAGAACAAGGCGTGCGGTGGCAGCACCGAGAGAAGGAAAGGATCGACTCGTGGTCGATAAAAGGATGGTGATGTAGTAAGGTGTGCTCGGGAGCACAGTGGAGCAAGTGCTAGCAATACGACGATATCCATGGTGTAGTAACTAGGTTGCAACACGGGGTTGCCGTGCTTTGAAGCAGTGGCCTCTGCTCAAGGCACGACCATCCATCACATGCGGCCTTCCGGGTTACTAACGCTAGGTACGTCGCGTGCTACACGGCTCGATGCAAGGCAAAGAGAGAGCGGGTATGCGGGTTGCGGCACAAGGCGGTGGAGGCGGTGCAAGCAAGGAAAATAGTGTGAACGTGTCTCGGGGAAGTCATCCCTGTCCGTGGCAAGCCAGTGGCTAGTTGCGGAGCTCCGGCGTCCCAGACCCACAATAGCGCAGTGGCAGGCATCGGCCACAAATTCTTCTCCAAGGACACGGGGCAAAAGAGGTTCGGTTCAAGGGAAAAAGCGGGTAAGGATAGGGTAGTAGCGAGCGTCTCAGAATTATGAAACCAACGCAAGTGGTTTCATAATTTTCGGAGCTCCAGATAATTAGTTATGAATTTTTAAAGCTAAAAAGTAATTTTGAAGGATATATAAAGGTTTAAAAGTATTTTTGAAATTAAATCCTGCATTTACAACCGGGTTAACTATATGTTAACTATAAGTTAGCTCTAGGCGGCTTTAGGTTAACTCAGAACCGGCTGTAGGCCAGTTACAGGGGTTCACGTGGCTGCCACGTAGGTAGCTTCAGCTAGCTATAAGGTGTCTAAAGGTGAGGTGGCTGCCATGTGGCGGCTTAGGTGGCCATGTCCATACTGGATCCTGGGGGAATCTCTGCGGCGCAGGGAGTCGCGGTCCCGTGTGTGGCTGCGCTAGGATAGGAGGGCCGCACGGGATCCGGGCGGCGGCGGGTGTGGCTGGCATCCACGCAGGCCTTCATGTGGCTCCGGCCAGGATGCAAGGAAAAAGGGAGCGCACGCCAAGTGATTGACGGAATGCCCAGAAAGAGGAGGCGGTGCAACTCGGTTTGGCCGGCGGCGTGATTCAGCCACAGCGGCGATGACGCGCGTGCTCCTGCATCAAAACACCTCGGCACGAAGGCCGGTTCTCATCTCGATGGCGAGCACAAGCACGGCGCTGGTGCGGTGTTTCAGAGCGGCGCGTCGCGGCAAGAGTTGGCCGGTGGCGGGGTTTGTCCGCGGCGAGGTCTGGCTTCCACGGCGGCGGTGCGTCCTCCTGCAGCAAGAGCTTCTCGGCGCGAAGGCCGAGCAACAGCGCCACAGCAGGCACGACGACCGCGCAAAGCATGAGGGCGGTGTCGGTTCGACCCAGAGCGGCCCGGTGCGGAAACAGAGCAGGGCAGAGCGGTGAGAGCGGCGGGAACATCTGCAGAAAGCCTTGACACCAAGGTCGGGCACGCTGAGGAAGAAAAGGGGAAAAGGGGCGCGCGGCTTGTTCCTCTAGCACAAAACATCGAGCACGATGTGCGCGTGCCGGGGCAAAGCGCAACGGCGGCGAGCTGGAGCTCTGCGTGATGATTCCGCGAGTGCAGTCGACAAGCGCTGCACGGCAGCGGCACCTGCATAAAAGGCATGGCTCGAAGGCCAGCATCCACACAGACATTTCGCAGCACGGCGAACGGCAATGGCGCCGGGCTGGCTACAGAGTGGCGCGGCGCGGGGAAAAGACCGGAATGGGCGTGGCACGAAGGCCAGTTCATCATGGCAGGTGAGCACGGAAAGGAAGGAAGATTTGATTGGGCGCCTCACCAGGGGCTTGGGGAAGATAGCGGCGGCGCAGGGAGAGGTCGTCGCCGTAGCGAGGCGAAACAGAACGGCTTGAGGTTGCGGTTCGGCTTGAGACGGTTGTCGCCATCGTCGGTGTCCATCTCGGCGCTCTGGCCTTGCGTCATGCCCGGCGCGGTGTCAGGTCAAGGCGCAGCAGCCCGTGGCTCAGCGTCGGCGTCGTCGTTCCTCTTCGGCTTGGGGTCGTCGCGGTCCAGCGGCGCTCCAGAGCTTCACGACGCGTCTTCACGGTGTCCTTCTTGGCGCCGGCTTCTACTTCTCCGTTCCCTCCATTTCTCCCTCCTTCTCTCAGGTGGTTAAAGAAAGGCGCACGGCGAGGTGTTACACCGAGCGCGGTGGCTTGGATTTTGGGGAAAACCCCACTGCGGCGGCGGCACAGGGGAGAAGGCGTGCGGCGCAGGCTATATAGGGTGGCTGCTAGGGTTAGGGTGAGCACGAGCGGCCGAGATGCGGTGCCGGGCTCGTGGCGTCCATCCGCGGCTGCCAGGGCGGCAAGGGGTGGAGCCATGGGCGAGTCCGGGGCGCGGTGCGGACATGCGCCCGTCGCCATCGCGCGTGCGTCACAGGGAAGAAGAAAGGGGAATAGTCCCCCCTGGCTAACATCTGGGTCCCGCACCACGGGGAGAGAAAAGGAGGAGGTCAAGCTGGGCCTGCTGGGCTGTCAAGCCAGGCCGGCTGGTGGGCTTGTGCGCAGGGGAAAAGGATACGGCCTGGTTTAGTGCGGGGAGTTGAGGGGTGACGAGCAGACCTTGTTTCCTGGTTTGGGAGGCTGGCTTGGCTGCAGGGTTGAGGGGCCCCTAGTGGACTTTGTCCACTGGGTTGCGACCCAAGTTAGTGGTTAGCTAGGTAAAATAGGTTTTGAAATATAGCATAAAGTATAAGTTTGAATTTGAACCACTTTCAAATTCAAACACCACGCAATTTGAACTCCAAATAAAATCCAAGAAAATCCAAATCACAATTACACCTTAATTTGAAAATAATTTTTATATGGTTTTATTTTATTTGGAATTTGAGTTGAGAGCTAGCAAATTGGGATAAAATTAGGGGACACACATGTTCAAGCAAAAAGTTTTAAAATTTTGCGAAAAAATTCACCCATGGAAAACATCCAAATTTCAGGGATGTTACAGACTCCCCCCCTCAAAAGAATCTCGTCCTCGAGATTAAGCTTGTTCCGGGGGTGGTGAGGGTCTTCCCTCCGGTAGGTCTTCAAGTTGTAGATGTCATTGACGTCGTAACGCTTAGTCGACAAGGTTTCTTAGGTTCCGCTTCTCTTATTCCCGTGAGGGCTTTCGAAGCCAAGTGCTACTGCAGGTTCTCGTGCCTTAGCATCCATGAGCACTTGCGGTGTACAATCCGGGTATCTCGGGAGCTATACTCTTGTCCCAGCTCGTGACAAGTTCCAAGTATCGGCTAGAGCTTCCTTTACCTCAATCTATCTCTTCTAGCAGTGTCACACAAGTTTGGTGACCTTAGAACAAGTCAGAGCATGGCTGTCTCATATTATTCCAGTTGTCCCACTCGAGGTTACATTCTTCTTATCAACCAAGCTTATTCCAATATGATTCCATATGAACAAGGTCATATTCTCATGGCGTCCATTAAGCACTTTTATTCCAATTAGGCACGAGTCTCCCACTTCTTTCCATATGAGGGAGTCGTATACTTTATGCCTAGCAGAGGTCTACAACTCCGGCGGTATCTCTGAGACTAACCTGCAGCTGGTACGTAGATGGTTTGCATATAGCAAGCTCTTATCCAATTAGTCGTCAAATACCGAAGCTTGTACTCTTAACGTACCCATAGGTATATTACTATCTTGGTCCAAATTTGATTGCTTATCCAAAAGAGGTACGCCTAGCAGAAGTGGAGTCTCAGAAGTATCTTTTCTTCATCCATGGTCTCATATTTCCTCTAGGTTTCCCTAGTTTATCCAAGATATCTTCTTGAAGCCATATCCATCTCGGATATGTAGAAGGTATACAATATTATCTCTTGTTCCGAAGGTAGGTATACTGATCTTCTCAAATCATTAGTGCAGGCGCACCTCTTACGGCGTGCACTCTCAGCAATTAGTCACACTTAGGTGAACACATCTTCCTTTACGTAGTCAGTCATCCCGTGACTTAGGAAATATCTCAGCTTATTTTTTTAAGCATATCCAAATAGTTGGCCCTATTGCAATACTTGAATTCCGTCATAGGGTCTTGTGTGGTTAATCAAAGTTCCTCATAATCCAGGGCGATTTCTCATCTTCCAGGACCTCTCTGGGTGTCCAGTAATCTCCATCGCTCTTTGGGTGCCATTCTTATACTAAAACCATCCGTTGGTTTAACTCGTCTCCGACGATTCTTGCCAGAGGGCTAGCAACATCAGACATGTGCAAATAGCTCTTGGTCGTTAACACTATGATGGTTACTTCCCATTCATGATAGTCCATGTTAAGAGGGGTTATCTGCAACTCCCTCGACTGTGCGAGTAATTCTTCCCGTCCAAAATCTCACATTAGTCAATTTGGTTCCAATTTTCTTGGGATGAATCTTCTCGTGGAAGTCACCTTACCTTACTCTGGTATGCTTAGCAAACTTTCCTTATTCATTCTCCAATGGGTAGGTTCCAACTGTGAGGTTGAGCAGATAACCTGTGTCCAGTAGTTGCCGTTGTAGTTCTTCCCACTAGTTCATTATACGGTGTCCAGTAGAGCTCCCTTATTGATGGCTTATTCCAAAAGTGGGATCGACTGAACTTATTCAAAATGTGTCACTGACACCTTAGGGTACTCATCTGCTCTTAACCAATATATGCTTTCATAGAGGTACATGCACTTCTGAGCTTTCAAGGTTTCAAATTTTCTGGTACTCATCCTCTGGTTGGTGAACTGGATTCCAATGATCATCGGGTAACTCATCTGAAACCTTGGTCTAAATTGACAAAGTTACTAGAAATTCTTCTCTCCTTCTAAAGATTGGTCTTGCCGTAAGCTCGACACATCGATCTTCATTCTTCAAGGTCTTGATCTTGCAGGATGGGAAGCTAAAGCCTCTAAAAGAGTCATCTAAAGACCTAGCAAGCATAAGCACTCAATACAATTTCACACAATCATGAAAAGGCATAACAACCATAAGACCATAAAGATTCAATCACTCAAGCAACGCACCAAACAAATGTGTATCCCGAGGCTGACTCCTAATACCTCCGAGAACACACCAGGGGAAACATTCTAGTATATCGTGGGCCCTTTAGGGGATTTCTCTATGGTTGGGGTTACATCACTTGAAAAGGATACATTCCTTCTGCTGTCTCGGTGTTGAACTTTCTGAAACAAGCTGGTGAAAACCTTCGCCGAGCTGGCTTGATAGAGGACCCGTAAGTTGTGTTCCACAATCCTCTCCGGATCACACGACTTATTGCTATCCATCTGACTCGTACACTACTAATGTTACATCCTGTAGCTATTGCTTCCTTTACCATCCTCCGGGTTAGGGTCCAATTACCGAAATCATCTTTCTGACTGAGGAGGTTCCATTCATAACCTAGGAGGCACATGGAGTCCTGTGGGAGAGAGCTAAAATCTTTTTGATCTTAACCCAACGCTTCTTGTTCAATTCTTCAGGTTCAGACATTCTATCTTAGTTGGACTACTCTTCTTCGTCCATAGTTCTCGTGGCTTATCCTTGCAAAGGGGTGCTCCATGTTTAACATTTTATCCATGCCCCGTGCTTCTCATTTGTTGATCTTGATCCATCGTCATCTCTGGTCGGTTAGGGAGATTCAGATTCAAGCATCCAAATTTCACACTTCTCGTCAATTGGGGAATTCCATATACGTATCAAATCATGATTCCAAGTATTTGATGCTTGCCCCCAGGGTGGTCGTAGCTGTTCAATCCAACATTTGCCTCTTGTAGCTGCAGCTGATCTTAATATCTTAGTCCTTTGTGACTCGGCTATTCGTGTAGCTTCAAGTCGACGGGTCTTTATCCAAATGCTGAGCTACGAGCATCTCAGGGTTCCGACTCCTACGACCATGCTTACGTGTGCCAAATCCAAGTAGTAGATCACCAGTTCCTTATGTTGGCGCACTTGGAATCTTATCTCATCATTAGCTTCAAAGTGGTGTTATGCAAGCTTCGTCCCGGGCGAAGAGGGGGAAATGGAAGGGTGCTTATTGTCCATGTGGCTTCTCCTGTTCGCCGACTTTATGAGGCATCATGGTGGCAGTCTATTCCATCTTCGGTAGTCTGAACTCCATTGAAGGGCAGCTGTGATGGTGTAAACTTGTACTAAGGGTTTAACAGGGGTTAGTCCGGTTAAGTCCTGTAGAGTTATCTTCATCTGGTCTTGATCAGGCGACGGCCGTTGTTCTTCATAGGTCAGCAACCACGTAGAGGGGTTGTTAGTAAGTCAGTTAGTTAGTGAAAAGTCAAGGTTGTAATAGTAGAATTCAAGGGGTTTATATAGAAATCAAGGAGTATATACTCAATCAAGGATGTTTAGGCTGTCCTGAACTATCGACCATTGCTAGGGCTCGTCCTACGGTCAAGTACAGCTCTGATACCATCTGTAACGCCCTAGGTTTTCAAAAATAGAAAACCCAGCATTCTGTCTCGTGATAGTCCCTGGATCAGACGCTATCACGCACAGGCATTCATCACAGATAAATATCACAGTCATACAGTGAAATCAGAGTACAAAACTTAGTATTTACAACCGATTACCACTCGGTGTACGATTTTAAGTACAAGCCCCTTGGGCTAAACGACAAGAAGAAACTCCGCAGCGGTAGCTAAGGCTTCAGGGCTTCATCCTCGATCTTCACCACAGGCATCCTTGAGCGTAGCAACGAACCCTTCCTCCATGGATTCTTCAAAAGTGGACTTTCGCTTCAAGTCCAATCCTGCACACTCATAAACTATCCCCAAGGAATGGGATAGGTTCACGTCACCAACCGTATGCAAGCTTTAAGTGGCCTACCTCTAATGGTATAAAAAGGTATGAGGTAAGAGCTGGGATTTCCTAAGCAGCAGCAGCATCTCATAAAGAATAGAATCTCCAATTCCCACCAATTCCCATATCTCTCATCCGCAAATGGATACACCTGGTCACCCAGATCTCCGTCACCATCACCTATCTCCATCTAGGGTCGGTGCGAGAACTCCCACTCCTCGCACCTCAATGGTTGCACTCGGATCCGCGAGGTAGAGGGAGCAACTCTCCTCTCCCCGAATACAACCACGGCTCACCATACACTCTCATCCTATAAGGGGGAGGTAGAAATCCCAAAACGTAAGAGTCGGAGAAACAACGGGCATGTCCATAACCGAGGACGCGGCTATACGTATAGATCTAAACTCTGCAGAGCGTGTACACCAGTACCCAACTCGGAATGGCACCCGACGGTAGCAAGTCGACCGAGCCCATCCTACCGAACGAACACCTAGGAGTTACGGTTCCATCCTGCATCCGGGTCTCGATGCGGTCCCCCGCAGAAGACCACCCCAGAACTGCGAAAATGCCCCCGTGTGGCCACACGGGAGTCGCACTGAGAGGGTGGACTCACTCCCACCTCTCCCCCACTGATACCCCGCTATCCTGCTGGCAGGTATGGTACCGCACTTGCTAGGGTCGAACGGCCCTATCCCCACTCTCGACGAGGTGGTGTGTACGAAAGTCCCGTGTAACAGGCGACCCACTCGGTTTCAGACCGGGGCGAGCTCATATCCTCCAAGTCATCACGAAATCCCCAACACCTGTGCTCCTAAAACAATGTACCCGCCATAGGCACCACATTGGGCAACGTCCGAGAAGACGATCCCTGGCCCCCGATCCCAGATCGGGTTGTCTTGAGCTCACCCCCGCCAAAATATCCCAAAACACCTTCTCCTGCCGGTTTTCCCCACACACGCCAAGAAACTACCACAATAATCCCACACATGCATCGCAAGCTCAGTGTATCATCACTCATATGTAAAGTAGTAGTAGTAGGTCAATCAAGGACAAGTATGTAAAAGAGGCTATGCACAGGTTCATCAAATCCATCACTATGCAGTAAGTAAAGCACTAGCAGTTCTAATAGCCACGCCTAATGGGCATTCAAAGAATGGTCGGGCGTGAACACTTGCGTGCAAGTAGTTGTCGTAGTTTCCGTAGCCGTACTTGATCTTCTGGCTTGTCTCCTCGACTCCGGGAAAATCCTAGTTTCGGAAATATAAATAAATAACGAGGATCTACAAGCAAATAAACTCCAAAGGGAAGCATTAAAGAACCAAATAAATCCAAACTAGCTACAAGCAGCACTAGCTTAAATTAAGGAAATCAAAGTAATTAGTTTTATATTAAAATAGTTTTAAGCTACTAGCTTTGTATACTAGAAAACAAATTAGAGAGAAGGATTAGTTCAAGGTTGGGTTGCCGATCAAAGGCTAAGGATCTTGGAGAATGCGCCTGTAAGGTATTAGCGCAATAGATAGGTGCGACGAAGCGGTAGCTCAGAGGATGAAGAGAGAGGAGTAAGGCGAAATGAGTTAGACAAGGTTTTACCAGAACAAGGCGTGCGGTGGCAGCACCGAGAGAAGGAAAGGATCGACTCGTGGTCGATAAAAGGATGGTGATGTAGTAAGGCGTGCTCGGGAGCACAGTGGAGCAAGTGCTAGCAATACGACGATATCCATGGTGTAGTAACTAGGTTGCAACACGGGGTTGCCGTGCTTTGAAGCAGTGGCCTCTGCTCAAGGCACGACCATCCATCACATGCGGCCTTCCGGGTTACTAACGCTAGGTACGTCGCGTGCTACACGGCTCGATGCAAGGCAAAGAGAGAGCGGGTATGCGGGTTGTGGCACAAGGCGGTGGAGGCGGTGCAAGCAAGGAAAATAGTGTGAATGTGTCTCGGGGAAGTCATCCCTGTCCGTGGCAAGCCAGTGGCTACTTGCGGAGCTCCGGCGTCCCAGACCCACAATAGCGCAGTGGCAGGCATCGGCCACGAATTCTTCTCCAAGGACACGGGGCAAAAGAGGTTCGGTTCAAGGGCAAAAGCGGGTAAGGATAGGGTAGTAGCGAGCGTCTCAGAATTATGAAACCAACGCAAGTGGTTTCATAATTTTCGGAGCTCCAGATAATTAGTTATGAATTTTTAAAGCTAAAAAGTAATTTTGAAGGATATATAAAGGTTTAAAAGTATTTTTGAAATTAAATCCTGCATTTACAACAGGGTTAACTATATGTTAACTATAGGTTAGCTCTAGGCGGCTTTAGGTTAGCTCAGAACCGGCTGTAGGCCAGCTACAGGGGTTCACGTGGCTGCCACGTAGGTAGCTACAACTGGCTATAAGGTGTCTAAAGGTGAGGTGGCTGCCATGTGGCGGCTTAGGTGGCCATGTCCATACTGGATCCTGGGGGGAATCTCTGCGGCGCAGGGAGTCGCGGTCCCGTGTGTGGCTGCGCTAGGATAGGAGGGCCGCACGGGATCCGGGCGGCGGCGGGTGTGGCTGGCATCCACACAGGCCTTCATGTGGCTCCGGCCAGGATGCAAGGAAAAAGGGAGCGCGCGCCAGGTGATTGACGGAATGCCCAGAAAGAGGAGGCGGTGCAACACGGTTTGGCCGGCGGCGTGATTCAGCCACAGCGGCGATGACGCGCGTGCTCCTGCATCAAAACACCTCGGCACGAAGGCCGGTTCTCATCTCGATGGCGAGCACAAGCACGGCGCTGGTGCGGTGTTTCAGAGCGGCGCGTCGCGGCAAGAGTTGGCCGGCGGCGGGGTTTGTCCGCGGCGGGGTTTAGCTTCCACGGCGGCGGTGTGTCCTCCTGCAGCAAGAGCTTCTCGGCGCGAAGGCCGAGCAACAGCGCCACAGCAGGCACGACGGCCGCGCAAAGCATGAGGGCGGTGTCGGTTCGACCCAGAGCGGCCCGGTGCGGAAACAGAGCAGGGCAGAGCGGTGAGAGCGGCGGAAACATCTGCAGAAAGCCTTGACACCAAGGTCGGACACGCTGAGGAAGAAAAGGGGAAAAGGGGCGCGGCTTGTTCCTCTAGCACAAAACATCGAGCACGATGTGCGCGTGCCGGGGCAGAGCGCAACGGCGGCGAGCTGGAGCTCTGCGAGATGATCCCGCGAGTGCAGTCGGCAAGTGCTGCACGGCAGCGGCACCTGCATAAAAGGCATGGCTCGAAGGCCAACATCCACACAGACATTTCACAGCACGGCGAACGGCAACGGCGCCGGGCTGACTATAGAGTGGCGCGGCGCGGGGAAAAGACCGCAACGGGCGTGGCACGAAGGCCGGTTCTTCACGGCAGGTGAGCACGGAAAGGAAGGAAGATTTGATTGGGCGCCTCACCAGGGGCTTGGGGAAGATAGCGGCGGCGCAGGGAGAGGTCGTCGCCGTGGCGAGGCGAAACAGAATGGCTTGAGGTTGCGGTTCGGCTTGAGAAGGTTGTCGCCATCGTCGGTGTCCATCTCGGCGCTCTGGCCTTGGGTCATGCCCGGCACGGCGTCAGGTCAAGGCGCAGCAGCCCGTGGCTCAGCGTCGGCGTCGTCGTTCCTCTTCGGCTTGGGGTCGTCGCCGCTCCAAAGATTCACGACGCGTCTTCGCGGCGTCCTTCTTGGCGCCGGCTTCTACTTCTCCGTTCCCTCCATTTCTCCCTCCTTCTCTCAGGTGGTTAAACAAAGGCGCACGGCGAGGTGTTACACCGAGCGCGGTGGCTTGGATTTTGGGGAAAACCCCACTGCGGCGGCGGCACAGGGGAGAAGGCGCGCGGCGCAGGCTATATAGGGTGGCTGCTAGGGTTAGGGTGAGCACGAGCGGCCGAGATGCGGTGCCGGGCTCGTGGCGTCCATCCGCGACTACCAGCGCGGCAAGGGGTGGAGCCATGGGCGAGTCTGGGGCGCGGTGCGGACATGCGCCCGTCGCCATCGCGCGTGCGTCACAGGGAAGAAGAAAGGGGAATAGTCCCCCCTGGCTGACATCTGGGTCCTGCGCCACGGGGAGAGAAAAGGAGGAGGTCAAGCTGGGCCTGCTGGGCTGTCAAGCCGGGCCGGCTGGTGGGCTTGTGCGCAGGGGAAAAGGATACGGCCTGGTTTGGTGCGGGGAGTTGAGGGGTGACGACCAGACCTTGTTTCCGGGTTTGGGAGGCTGGCTTGGCTGCAGGGTTGAGGGGCCCCTAGTGGACTTTGTCCACTGGGTTGCGGCCCAAGTTAGTGGTTAGCTAGGTAAAATAGGTTATGAAATATAGCATAAAGTATAAGTTTGAATTTGAACCAATTTCAAATTCAAACACCACGCAATTTGAACTCCAAATAAAATCCAAGAAAATCCAAATCACAATTACACCTTAATTTGAAAATAATTTTTATATGGTTTTATTTTATTTGGAATTTGAGTTGAGAGCTAGCAAATTGGGATGAAATTAGGGGACACACATGTTCAAGCAAAAAGTTTTAAAATTTTGCGAAAAAATTCACCCATGGAAAACATCCAAATTTCAGGGATGTTACAGACTCCCCCCCTCAAAAGAATCTCGTCCTCGAGATTAAGCTTGTTTCGGGGGTGGTGAGGGTCTTCCCTCCGGTAGGTCTTCAAGTTGTAGATGTCATTGATGTCGTAATGCTTAGTCGACAAGGTTTCTTAGGTTCCGCTTCTCTTATTCCCGTGAGGGCTTTCGAAGCCAAGTGCTACTGCAGGTTCTCATGCGTTTGCATCCATGAGCACTTGCGGTGTACAATCCGGGTATCTCGGGAGCTATACTCTTGTCCCAGCTCGTGACAAGTTCCAAGTATCAGCTAGAGCTTCCTTTACCTCAATCTATCTCTTCTAGCAATGTCACACAAGTTTGGTGACCTTAGAACAAGTCAGAGCATGGCTGTCTCATATTATTCCAGTTGTCCCACTCGAGGTTACATTCTTCTTATCAACCAAGCTTATTCCAATATGATTCCATATGAACAAGGTCATATTCTCATGGCGTCCATTAAGCACTTTTATTCCAATTAGGCACGAGTCTCCCACTTCTTTCCATATGAGGGAGTCGTATACTTTATGCCTAGCGGAGGTCTACAACTCCGGCGGTATCTCTGAGCCTAACCTGCAGCTGGTACGTAGATGGTTTGCATATAGCAAGCTCTTATCCAATTAGTCGTCAAATACCGAAGCTTGTACTCTTAACGTACCCATAGGTATATTACTATCTTGGTCCAAATTTGATTGCTTATCCAAAAGAGGTACGCCTAGCAGAAGTGGAGTCTCAGAAGTATCTTTTCTTCATCCATGGTCTCATATTTCCTCTAGGTTTCCCTAGTTTATCCAAGATATCTTCTTGAAGCCATATCCATCTCGGATATGTAGAAGGTATACAATATTATCTCTTGTTCTGAAGGTAGGTATACTGATCTTCTCAAATCATTAGTGCAGGCGCACCTCTTACGGCGTGCACTCTCAGCAATTAGTCACACTTAGGTGAACACATCTTCCTTTACGTAGTCAGTCATCCCGTGACTTAGGAAATATCTCAGCTTATTTTTTTTAAGCATATCCAAATAGTTGGCCCTATTGCAATACTTGAATTCCGTCATAGGGTCTTGTGTGGTTAATCAAAGTTCCTCATAATCCAGGGCGATTTCTCATCTTCCAGGACCTCTCTGGGTGTCCAGTAATCTCCATCGCTCTTTGGGTGCCATTCTTATACTAAAACCATCCGTTGGTTTAACTCGTCTCCGACGATTCTTGCCAGAGGGCTAGCAACATCAGACATGTGCAAATAGCTCTTGGTTGTTAACACTATGAATGGTTACTTCCCATTCATGATAGTCCATGTTAAGAGGGGTTATCTGCAACTCCCTCGACTGTGCGAGTAATTCTTCCCATCCGAAATGTCACATTAGTCAATTTGGTTCCAATTTTCTTGGGATGAATCTTCTCGTGGAAGTCACCTTACCTTACTCTGGTATGCTTAGCAAACTTTCCTTATTCATTCTCCAATGGGTAGGTTCCAACTGCGAGGTTGAGCAGATAACCTGTGTCCAGTAGTTGCCGTTGTAGTTCTTCCCACTAGTTCATTATACGGTTTCCAGTAGAGCTCCCTTATTGATGGCTTATTCCAAAAGTGGGATCGACTGAACTTATTCAAAATGTGTCACTGACACCTTAGGGTACTCATCTGCTCTTAACCAATATATGCTTTCATAGAGGTACATGCACTTCTGAGCTTTCAAGGTTTCAAATTTTCTGGTACTCATCCTCTGGTTGGTGAACTGGATTCCAATGATCATCGGGTAACTCATCTGAAACCTTGGTCTAAATTGTCAAAGTTACTAGAAATTCTTCTCTCCTTCTGAAGATTGGTCTTGCCGTAAGCTCGACACATCGATCTTCATTCTTCAAGGTCTTGATCTTGCAGGATGGGAAGCTAAAGCCTCTAAAAGAGTCATCTAAAGACCTAGCAAGCATAAGCACTCAATACAATTTCACACAATCATGAAAAGGCATAACTTCCATAAGACCATAAAGATTCAATCACTCAAGCAACGCACCAAACAAATGTGTATCCCGAGGCTGACTCCTAATACCTCCGAGAACACACCAGGGGAAACATTCTAGTATATCGTGGGCCCTTTAGGGGATTTCTCTATGGTTGGGGTTACATCACTTGAAAAGGATACATTCCTTCTGCTGTCTCGGTGTTGAACTTTCTGAAACAAGCTGGTGAAAACCTTCGCCGAGCTGGCTTGATAGAGGACCCGTAAGTTGTGTTCCACAATCCTCTCCGGATCACACGACTTATTGCTATCCATCTGACTCGTACACTACTGATGTTACATCCTGTAGCTATTGCTTCCTTTACCATCCTCAGGGTTAGGGTCCAATTACCGAAATCATCTTTCTGACTGAGGAGGTTCCATTCATAACCTAGGAGGCACATGGAGTCCTGTGGGAGAGAGCTAAAATCTTTTTGATCTTAACCCAACGCTTCTTGTTCAATTCTTCAGGTTCAGACATTCTATCTTAGTTGGACTACTCTTCTTCGTCCATAGTTCTCGTGGCTTATCCTTGCAAAGGGGTGCTCCATGTTTAACATTTTATCCATGCCCCGTGCTTCTCATTTGTTGATCTTGATCCATCGTCATCTCTGGTCGGTTAGGGAGATTCAGATTCAAGCATCCAAATTTCACACTTCTCGTCAATTGGGGAATTCCATATACGTATCAAATCATGATTCCAAGTATTTGATGCTTGCCCCCAGGGTGGTCGTAGCTGTTCAATCCAACATTTGCCTCTTGTAGCTGTAGCTGATCTTAATATCTTAGTCCTTTGTGACTCGGCTATTCGTGTAGCTTCAAGTCGACGGGTCTTTATCCAAATGCTGAGCTACGAGCATCTCAGGGGTTCCGACTCCTGCGACCATGCTTACGTGTGCCAAATCCAAGTAGTAGATCACCAGTTCCTTATGTTGGCGCACTTGGAATCTTATCTCATCATTAGCTTCAAAGTGGTGTTATGCAAGCTTCGTCCCGGGCGAAGAGGGGGAAATGGAAGGGTGCTTATTGTCCATGTGGCTTCTCCTGTTCGCCGACTTTATGAGGCATCATGGTGGCAGTCTATTCCATCTTCGGTAGTCTGAACTCCATTGAAGGGCAGCTGTGATGGTGTAAACTTGTACTAAGGGTTTAACAGGGGTTAGTCCGGTTAAGTCCTGTAGAGTTATCTTCATCTTCTTCCTGTACCCAATCTTCATAGCTGTCATTGTAGTGGTTGCCTTTGTCATGTACGAGGCCTCCTTCTGTAGAAAGGCTACAAATCTTGTCCCAAAAAATCTAGAGAAAAAACCGAAGGACATGTGGCATGGAGCCCTCGAGCCTTGAGTCGTGTACTTTTCTCGAATTAAATGATCATCTTGACTTTAGAATGTGTCCGCTGTTGATGATTTAATGTGTTGAAATCCTCCAAAGTGCAAAAAATCGAAGATGAGCCCTCGAGATGCGGAACGTCGAGTAGTGGAAGTTGAAGAGTCCGCCCGCACAGAGTCAGACGTGTGGTTATAAATAAGAGGGTAACCCCTTAGGGTTTTCCACCCGCATTTTCTCCCATGCCATTTGCAAATAGATCTGAGTTTCCACAGCTGCCACCGCCACCACCATAGTAGATCTGCGAGCACCACCACCGCCACCCCTGTAGCCCCCGAGTGGATGCGAGTGAAGACGCTCATGACCACAAGGATGAAGTCCTCGCCGTCAAAGACACAGCTGTCGAGGACGAGAGCCCGGGAGGAGCAGGGAGATGTCGGGCAATCATCCTCCTGCCCCGCTCCTCCGAACCCATCGAAGGCATGGAAGAAATCCAAGCTGAAGATGAAAGATATCTTGGCACTGGTGAATAGCGGCTTCCTGAGGAAGAAGGCCGTGGACTCCTGGAACACCACCGCCGGAGACCAATATCCAACGGAGAAGAACCTAGAAGGGATCTCGATGTTCGCCCGCTTCTGCGAGTGCGAATTGGTGCTCCCATCAAGCGACTTCCTTCGTGGGCTGCTCGAGTTCTACAAGATCGAGCACGTCCACTTAAACCCGAATGGTATCTTCCATACCTCGGTGTTCGTCCATTTTTGTGAAGCATACCTGGGAATCAAGCCGCACTAGGTGCTATTCCAAAAATTCTTTCGGTTGAAGCCGCAGCCGAGTGCAGATGATTGTTGGCATTTCTGACGTGTCACCAAAGTTTTACCTTCAGCAACAGCATCAGAAACGACCGGTTGATGGTTTTTGTGAAATCACCATTGGGGTGATGTTTTATTATAAAAAAGATATGTTGAGTGGACGCTCTTAATAGTACTACCAAGTACAGGACTCGATAATATTATCAAGGAGCAAGCCTTATTGATGGGGTGAGATGTATCCGCAAGCATACAAATACATACTTTATTATCCGGTTGTAGCATTTCACCCATGAGTATTCCCAAGGGTATCGTTATTTATATTTTATCAGAAGATGAACTTATGAAAATGTGTATTAATATATATGTGTATGTATAATCGTGTCGTATGGAATATATCGGATACAAGCAAAGGACAATATTAATAAGTAAATGACGATCTGTGTGGTTCGATGACTGGTGGATGGTCCCTTCCTGGTGTGATGAGGGATTGACAATGTTGTGTGGACTGACTCTTGGCTAAGTATTGCAGGTGCAGGTTGCGGCTTGATTGGTGTTGGTGCAGGTGAAGAACAAGCGCGAATGGTCTATGCCAATGGGCCTCCAGGTGTGGAGAGATAAGTAGGCTTGGTTCGAAGGACCTGGTGGCCAGCGGGATCAAGTGCGGGCCGCATAGTGGCAAGAACAGCAAGACGAAGTCGTGTACGGTTTCTTGGTTGAGCCTCAAAACCAAGGTCGGGCTGGGACAACTGTGGGGGCCAAGTCATGAGTGGAGATTGGCGTGGATGCCACACCAAGTCCACGGGCTTTGTAGCAGTTCACCACAAAACTGCTGGGTTACTTCGCTGAGCCACAAAGCCAAGACCAAAGATTCGGCACGGTAGATAGACCGAAACCGGTCTGACCGGTTGGTGAAACCAGTCTGACTAGTTTGGCTCGAGGGCATTGGGAAGCTTCGAAGCGGCGGACACACGGCATGATCGCAAGGGTTGCGTTGGTCCTACGCAGGCTTGTGGTGGATGCGCATCCGTCCGATGGTGATATGATGAGAATTTCCCAAAGTGCCCTTCGTGGGTGTGTATCTTCTATTATGTAATAGGGGTATTTCGTCTTTCGGTTGCCTCCATATAAACTAAGTGGAGAGAGGATGGCAGCCATCTCTTTTTTTAGAAAAGGGAATATATTTCGATATTCCAGCCTCTGCATAAAACTATGCATATAGTTGTTTCTTAGTACAAACTCTGATGTCACATAAAAGGAACAAAAAGTTCGGTAAGAGGGACAAAGCCAAACATCAAGTAAAAGCAATTCTATTGCTAAAAGACCATGCATTGGATGCAAAGATCTCCATTGACGTAGTCTCAAGCACACGACACCCCTGAATAATGTGAGGCCGCTCGTCCTCTTTCTGCAGCAGTGCCCAAAAATGGATCCAATTGGTCCCTCAGAAGATAACCTGCATAAGAGTAACAGCTCGAGTATTATTAAAAACCATGTCATTTCGACTTAACCAAATTGCCTAGCATAAAGCAGATGCTCCAACCAGGATTTTGTACATAAGCTTCTTATTAATCCCATTTAGCCACCCAGTAAACATATGTTCAATGTTCATAGGTGGTGTTATATTAAAAGAAACTTGTACAATCCTCCACATAAATCTAGCCATTTGACAATCAAAGAAAAGGTGTTGGATGGTTTCTCCCATATTACAGAAACAACATTTTAAACTTCCCTTCCATTGTCGACGAGCTAAATTATCTTTAGTTAGAACTACTCCTTTCTGCAAGTACCAGACAAAAATTTTAATTTTTAAGGGCAATTTTAATTTCCATATCACATTTTTACGCGGTGCAGGCAACCGAGCAATGAGCGAATTATACATAGATCGAACAGTAAACTGACCATTTTGTTTTAGAGATCAAATAAAATGGTCTCTCTAATCTGTTAATTGGACATTCACAAGTTTACTAACCAAATGGTGTCAAGCCTGTAAATTATTGCCAACTAAGGATCTCCTAAAGGCCACATTCAAAGGATTCGATCTAAGAACTGTTGCTATAGTTGCACTCTTTTTTCGTACAATGTTATATAAGGATGGAAATTGACTTTTGAAAGGAGTGTTATCCAGCCATGCATCCTCCCAAAAACGGGTTTGTGACCCATCACCCACTGTGAATTTGCCCATCCTCAATAGGTCATTTTTGATCTTCATAAGACCTGACCAAAAGTGAGAATCTCCTGGCATATATTCTACTTGGGTAATGGTTTTATGTCTCAAATACTTGTTCCTCAGGAGTCGTTGCCAAATGCCATCCTCATTAATGAGATTTAAAACCCATTTACTCAATAGACATCTATTCTGCAAATTTAGGTCTAGGATTGCTAACCCACCTTGGTCCTTAGGTGTACACAGTACACCCCATTTTGTCAGTCTATACTTTTTCTTATGCCCATCGCTCTGCCAAAAGAATCTAGATCTATAGTAATCTAATCTTTCAAGAACACCGTGAGGAACCTCGAAAAAAGATAGCATAAACATTGACACATTGCTAAGAACGGAGTTAATAAGAACCAACCGACCCCCAACAGAAAGAATTTTTCCTTTCCATCCTCTTAATCTCTTCTGAAACCTCTCCTCCACTTCTTTCCAATCTGAGTTTTGAAGCTTTCTATGATGCATTGGTATGCCAAGGTATCTAACTGGGAGATTCCCCATATCAGATACAAAGATCTCTGAGTACTCCCTCCCTAGCTCCCTAGCGTTACCATAGCAAAACATTTTGCTATTATGGAAATTAATCTTGAGCCCCAATGATTGCTCAAAAGAGCATAGCAAGAGCTTCATATTCTTCGCCTCTTCTAGATCATTTTCCATTAAAAGAATTGTATCATCCGCATACTGCAAAATAGACAAACCATCGTCTACTAGATTTGGGACTAGACCTCTGAACAGGACGCTATCCTTTGCCCTTGCAATTAAGATAGCAAGGACATCTACCACAATATTGAAGAGAATAGGTGATAAAGGATCGCCTTGCCTAACACCTTTCTTCGTTTGAAAGTAATGTCCTACACTGTCATTCACTTTAATTCCTACAAACCCTTTAGACGTAACTTGTTGTATCCAAGAAACCCACCTAGGTGAAAAGCCCTTCATGCGCAACACTTGTTGCAGAAAAGGCCATTTTACCTTGTCAAAGGCTTTTTCAAAATCTAGCTTAAGAATAACTCCATCTTTTTTTCCCAATGCAACTCATGGATTGTTTCATGAAGAACAACAACCCCTTCCAAAATGTATCTACCAGGTTGAGAGCCTGTCTGGTTCGAGGACCGGTGGATGGTCGCTTCCTGGTGTGATGAGTGATTGACAATGTTGTGTGGACTGACTCTTGGCTAAGTATTGCAGGTGCAGGCTGCGGCTAGATTGGTGCTGGTGTAGGTGAAGAACAAGTGCGAATGGTCGACGCCAGTGAGGCCTCCAGGTGTGGAGCAGACAAGTAGGCTTGGTTCGAGGGACCCGGTGGCCAGCGAGGTCAAATGCGGGTCGCATGGTGGCAAGAACAGCAAGACGAAGTCGTGGATAGTTTCTTGGTTGAGCCTCAAAACCAAGGTCAAGCTGGGACATGGTGGCAGCCGAGTCATGAGTGGAGATTGGCGGAGGCTACACCAAGTCTGCGGGGTTTGCAGTGGTTCACCACAAAACCACTAGGTTACTCGGTTGAGCCACAAAACCGAGGCCGAAGACTCGACGGAGGAGTGTGGCCGGCCTGGCCGGTTCAACCGCCCAGGAGGGGCGGTCGGACCGCCCGGGTCGCAGCCGCCGAGAAGGTTCAAAGCGGAGGACATGCGGCATGATCGCAAGAGTTGCATTGGTGCTACGCAGGCTTGCGGTGGATGCGCATCCGTCCGATGGTGCTGAACTGAAGACTTCCAAAATTGCCCTTGAGGGGCTTGTATCCCTAGTTGCTAGTAAGGGTAGTTTAGTCTTTTGGTTGCCCCCATATAAACACTTGAGTTGTGGGATGGCAGCCAACTCTTGGAACCCTAGCTCATTTCCCTTTGCTATTTTCCCTTCCTATTTTCCTTAGGAATTTCTAGGACTAGCTTGAGAGCTTCATGGTGAGATCTTGAGAGAGGGATGGATGACCAGGTGGCAAGCTAGACCTTGTATGAACCTTCATGGTTTGTATAGATAATTCGGCGTGGTTCCTCAAGGCCTTGTGTTGCCTCTCCTGTTTGTCTTTTTGGTGATTTTCGGAGCTCTTTCTTGTGATTTTCGTGGCGGAGTTTTGAGGGCGATTTCTTACGGGATTCTTGTTGGGTGTCATGTATGACGACCTTGTGCTTCTTTGGCTGGTGACTTTGCCCCAAGAACTCCCTTGTATCGACATCGATTTGGTGGTTTTCCGAGTTGCTCGAGTTCATGACCTAGAGGGCCAAGATCCGTGATTCCTTTTGATTGAGAGCGTTTCGTTGCAATTCCTTTGGTGGAGAGGTTTTCGAGGAGGTAACCCAGGTATACCTGAAGATTCGTTGCAATCCGTGGGGTGAATCGGGAGATCGGACGATGGGAAGTTGAGGGTTGACCCGCGGCCAGTTTTTCTGGGAGGGCGGTCTAACCGCCATAGAGGGGCGGTTTAACCACCCTGGGTCTCCCAGGTGGAAGTTTTGATTTTGCCAGATTTTCCTCTGTGAGTTCGTTCTCCTTGATCAGAGGAGCATTCTTGTGAAATTGGGGTTTGTTTTGGTGTTGTTTGCTAGGAGTTCTTGGCTTGTGTTCCTTGCCGGGTACAGGAGGTTAAACCGCCCCTGTGAGCCGTTTTAACCGCCCTAGGCCTTTTTGGTGAAGTTTTGGTTTTCATCAAGATTCTCTAGTAGCTAGCTTGGCCTTGACCAGAGGATCCAGTGGGTGAAACCGCGAAGAGTTTTGGAGCTCAGAAGAGGTGTTTCAGAGGATTTCTTGGTTACCAGGTGGAGGCGGTCTAACCGCCCCCATACCCGGTCTAACCGCCCCCTCCAGGCAGACAGCTTCCGAGTTGTTTCCGCTGCCGTGTGTGTGTAGGAGCTGTTGCTGCAAGTAGTGTTGTTCCTAGGACTAGTAGCACTCCAGTGGCTACGTGGTTTTGGCAAACGGAAGGTTGAGTACGGAGCATGTGATTTTGGGTATCCGACCAAGTTCATCTTGTTGGAGAAGTCATCTCCTTTGAGAAGAATTTTTTATCGGCTCCCATTCACCCCCCCCTCTCTGGTCGCCAGTTCGGTCCTTCAAGTGGTATCAGAGCCGGTTACGGGTCTTTCGAGACTCTAACTAGTCTAAGATCCAAAGATGGCATACCAGGAACGGGGATCGGGTCCTCCGCACTTCGATGGAAAGAACTACCAGATGTGGCAGAGGCGGATGGCTGCGTTCCTCCGCGGCAAGGGTCAGATCCTTTGGGACGTTACGGTGAACACAGCTTATGTTCATCCGATTAACTTCCTTGCTCCGGGATCGAGGGATATGCATGACACCAACAACAAGTCGGTCGACTACTTGTTTCATGCTTTGTGTCAGTCCGAATTCGATCAGGTTCAGACAGAGGACTTGGCTTGTAGGATTTGGGAAATGCTGAAGAATGCTCACACTGGAAACAGTCAGGTTCAGGTACAGTTGTTTGCGACTTACCGGAGAGAGTATGAGAACATCACTCATCTCCCCGGTGAGTCCATCGATACGATGTTCCAGCGGTTCACGGTGATTGTGAACAACATGAGGGCCAATGTGGTCGTGCTCCCGTACGATGATCATGAGAGAGCCGTGAGCTCTTGTACTCGTTGGATCGTACAATCTGGGGCGGAATGGTCGAGGCCATACTTAAGTCGGATAAGTATGAGACTTTGTCGGTAGACGAGCTGTTCTCGAAGCTCAAGTCGGCTGAGGTGGACTCGGGTGTGACAGCCAAGCTTGAGGGCCCGACTGACTCTCATAGTCTTGCCCTCATCGGTGGCTCGGGTGCAAAGTCTAATGCTAACCCATCCACCAGGATGTAGGTTTTGTCCTCTTTGATGTCTTTGCCAGATGAGGAGTTCGACGTGCTTGGAGAGGACGAGCTGGCGCTGCTGACTAGGAGGTTCGAGAGGATGCACAAGAATCGGGTGAACATAAGGAGGATCACGAGGACGTGCTTTCAGTGCGGCAAGCCAGGACACTTCGTCGCCGACTGCCCCGAGAAGATGGAGAACAAGGATAACTACAAGCACCGGTCGAAGACGGAGAGCAAGTACCGGTCGTGGCGCGATCACAAGCACAAGGACGAGCGACGATCGAGGAAGAAGGACGGCCACGGCAAGAAGGCCCGAGCGATGGTCGGTGCGAGCGATGTCGACTCCAGCTTCGCCTACTCTACCTCGAGCTCGAGTAGCAGTGAAGACGAAGGTGATCGGCGCAAGAGCAAGAAGGGATCCAAGAACCTGAGCGGGCTGAGCTGCTTCGCGCGTGACCACTTCTGCAGCATGGCACACAGCTCTGGCAGCAAGAAGAGTCAGAAGGACGACTCGGACTCTGACACCGAGGATGAGGTACGTGACGAGCTTTCCTTCTTGCGCTAGGAGAATGAGGAGTTAGGAAAACTCCTTGATAATCGCGATGACATGCTTAGAGAGGCTAAGAAGATGAGAAAGGAGCTTAGGGCCTCGCTTGAGGATGCTAGGACTAGAGTGGCTGAGCTAGAAACACAAAACCTGGATGCTAAGCTTGAAATTGATTCGCTTAAGGCTTCACCTGTTGTTTCTGATGAGGTTGATTGTGTTGATTGTTCTGTGTTTGTAGCTGATCTTACTGCTCTTAAGGAAAAGCATGCCTCTAAGTGTGAGGAACTAGATGTGCTTAGGGTTGAGTTGGCTGAGCTGCAATCTAGACCCTCTTCGCTAGGTGCTTGCACGTCTTGCCCTGTTTTGCATGGAAAAAATGATGAGTAAAATTGATGAGTTGCGTGCTCGCATTGTTTCACTTGAGGCTGAGTTGAAAGTTCCTATTCCTACTTCCTGCTCTACTTGTGAGTTACATGCTGTGAAAAATCTAAAACTTGCACATTATGTTGATCGCTTGCAGGATGAAACTGATGAGTTGAGAAAGTGTTTGAGTTGGTTGTCGGGTCAGGAGCCTCAGCTTGGTATCATGATAGTAGCTTTCAAACACTATGATGGTCAAGCACTTGGGGCTGACAAGATTGGAGAGAGCAGTGGTGAGAGAGATGAGAAAATTGGAGAGATTCCTATCCCACCACAAACAACACACAAGAACAAATTTGAGCCAAAACCTAACCATCTCAGAAACAAACTTGACACAACTCCAGATCCACCCATATTTCCTCACCCAACAAATGATTTCCAAAGATCGGTGAAATTTGTGAGCTCTAAGGAGAGTGTGGTTGGAGAGAAGAAGGGTGAGAAGCCTAGTGAGGAGAAACCAAAAGAGAAGCCAAGTGAGCAGCCCCAACCCAAGCCTAAACCAAAACCCATACGGTTCCATTGTGAGTATTGTGGGAGAGATGGTCACAAGGGTGAGTTTTGCTTCAAGAGGAAGCGGGAAGAAAGGATGGCTAAGGAGTGGGCGAACAAGGATAGGTACCACCCATATCATGGTGTGCCTGAGCCTTGTATGCCACTGCCCAGGGGTAAGGTGATTGTGAGAAGTGTTTCGGCATGGGGAGATGCGAGTTCCCGCAGCCGAGGAGGTTTTCTGGAGAGGGCGGTCAAACCGGCCTGGAGGGGCGGTCAGACCGGCCCTGCCCAGAGGGGGGAGGTTAGACCGGCTTGGCTAGGCGATCAGACTGCCCCCCCCCAGAATTCTGGGCGGTTCGATTTTCGAGGTGTCGTTTCGAGTGGTTTCAGTTCTGGTGGTCGTGGTACTGGTGGTTGGCATGGTGAGTCTGGTGGTGTTGAGTTTGCTGGACGCTCTCCCCCTCGTGGTCGATACGAGTTTGGGAGAGGTCGCAGTTTTGAGTTGGAGAGGAGCTACGGTCCACGGTCTTCCTTTCGTGGCTCTCGTGCTCCTCCAGCAAGACAGGGGTGGTTTCCCCGTGGTGGTTCACGTGGTGGTAGCTTTGGTAGGCTCGATGGAATGGATAGTGCTAACCCCACTTTAGAGCAAATGGCTCTGCACTGGTTTTACTCTTTTGGTACTAACCCCAGTGTTGAGTCGTTTGTTCACTCATGTGCTTGTTTTTGAATTTCAGGTGGGAGGCTTGGGGAACGTTTGGTTGATCGACTCCGGTTGCTCAAGGCACATGACCGAAGATCGGGGGTGGTTCTCCAACCTCACCCAGGTGGTGTCCAGGACATACATCACCTTTGGGGACAATGGATGAGGGCGTGTACTTACTGAAGGTGAAGTGAGGGTAAGTGACAAAATGGTGCTGAAGCGAGTTGCCTTGGTTAAGTCGTTGGGTTTTAATTTGCTCTTTGTTTCCCAGCTTCTTGAGGAAGGTTTTGAGGTGTTGTTTAAGTCAGGTGGTTCTCGGATACTTGATGCTCGAGGTGACCTTGTTTGTGTGGTCATCCCCGAGGGTCAAATATTTCGAGCGGATTTCTCTCAGAGTTCGGGTGTTTCGAGGTGTTTTGTGGCTGGTTCTTCGGGTGAGTTGTGGAAGTGGCATAGGAGATTGGGTCACTTGAGTTTTGACTTGTTGTCACGCTTGAGTGGACTTAACTTGGTCCGAGGATTGCCCCGCTTGAGGTTCGAAAAGGATTTGGTGTGTGTGTCGTGCAGGCATGCTAAGATGGTAGCTGCTTCTCATCCACCCCTCACCGATGTGATGACGGAGCGTCCATGCGAGCTGCTCCATATGGACCTTGTTGGCCCAGCTCGTGTGCGATCTGTGGGTGGGAAGTGGTACGTCCTGGTTGTGGTGGACGACTACTCTCGGTATGCTTGGGTTTTCTTTTTGGAGGAGAAAGAGGAGACGTTTGGTTTTGTTCGAGATCTTGTCTTGAGGTTGAAGAACAGGAGGCATGGAGATGCCATACGAGCGATCCGCAGTGACAATGGCTCGGAATTTAAAAACTCTCATTTCGAAACATTTTGCCATGACTTGGGTCTTGAACACCAGTTCTCTAGTCTGTATACGCCTCCCCAGAACGGCGTGGTGGAAAGGAAAAACATAACCCTGTGTGAGATGGCTCGGACGATGCTCGATGAGCATAGGACTCCGAGAAGGTTCTGGGCTGAGGCGGTCAATACCGCGTGCTACGTGTCAAACAGGATTTACCTCAGGGTCCATAAGAAGAGAACTTGCTACGAGTTGATGCACGGTAGAACCCCCAAGGTGAGTCACTTTCACGTCTTTGGCTGCAAATGCTTCATTCTTAAGAAATGGAAGAAGTTGGACAAGTTCGAGGCTAGGTCTGTCGATGGCATTTTCTTTGGTTACGCATCTCATTCTAGAGCCTTTCGGGTGCTCAATCTTGAAACTAACCAAATCGTGGAAACTTGCGAGGTTACCTTCGACGAGACACAGCCACGTAGTTCACTTATTTTTGAGTGTGCAGGTGACGAGGAACTTGGCGAGGAGATTTTCGAGGATGAGGTGCAGCAAGGAGATGAGGAAGATGGTGGTGTGGCGCCCGTGGCTGAGCATGTACATACTACTTCGACTACGATAGAGGACGGGCCTTCTCCCACACCTACGACGACATGCCGAGATCGTGAGGAAGCTATAGCTGAGGGGGAGGTGGCTTCTAGGAGAGAAGCTCCCCGGCGAGTACAAGCGGATCATCCAGCTTCAACAATCATCGGGAACCTCAACGAACACACTACACGGTCAAGGTTTCGAAATGACTCTCACTTTGCCCATGCTGCTTTTGTTGTAACTTTTGAGCCCAAAGACATTGGACATGCACTATCTGATCACAATTGGGTTAATTCTATGCATGAGGAGTTGGAGAATTTTGAGAGGAACCAAGTTTGGGAGTTAGTGGAGCCTCCACCAGGGTGTAAGCCGATTGGGACAAAATGGGTGTGGAAAAATAAAGAGGGAGAGAAAGGTAAAGTGGTGAGAAACAAGTCAAGGCTTGTTGCTCAGGGGTACACACAAAAAGAGGGGATCGACTACGAGGAGACCTTTGCTCTCGTAGCCCGTTTGGAGGCGATTAGGATCCTTCTAGCCTTTTCCGTGGCTAAAGGGTTCAAATTGTACCAAATGGACGTGAAGAGTGCTTTCCTGAACGGTGTTTTGGAGGAAGAAGTGTTTGTGAGGCAACCACCGGGGTTTGAGAGTGAGAAGTACCCCCACAGGGTGTACAAGTTGAGGAAGGCGCTGTATGGGCTGAAGCAGGCGCCTAGAGCTTGGTATGGTAGGTTGAGAGGGTTCCTATTTGAGAGAGGCTTTGAGATGGAGAAGGTAGATCAGACCTTGTTTCTCCTCTGGCAGGGCAAAGAAATCCTAATTGTGCAGGTGTACGTGGATGATATTGTCTTTGGTGGCTCGTCTAACTCTTTAGTTGCAAGGTTTGCAGAAGACATGAGCAGGGAATTCGAGATGAGCATGATGGACGAGTTGCAGTTCTTCCTCGGGCTCCAGATCAAGCAATCGAAGGAAGGAACGTTTGTACACCAAGAACATTGTAAGGAAGTTCAAGATGGAGGACTCCAAGGCCATGACAACGCCGATGAGTACGACTACAGCTCTTGATGCGGACGAGGACGGTGAACACGTGGACCAGAAGGAGTATCGGAGCATGATCGGCTCCCTCCTGTACCTGACGGCGACGAGGCCGGACATCCAATTCTCGGTATGTCTGTGCGCTCGTTTTCAAGCGTCTCCAAGGACTTCGCATCGGCAAGCAGTCAAGCGCATCTTCAGGTATTTGCGATACACTCCCGACTTCGGCCTTTGGTACTCCGCGTCTTCTTCTTTGGAGCTTCACGGTTTTTCAGACGCGGATTTTGTCGGGTGTCGGTTGGATAGGAAGTCCACTTCTGGGACTTGCCAGTTCTTGGGTTCTTCTTTGGTGTCTTGGTCTTCCCGCAAACAATCGAGTGTTGCTCAATCTACAACCGAAGCCGAATACGTTACCGCAGCTAGTTGTTGCTCTCAGCTCCTTTGGATCACATACACCATGAGTGACTTTGGTGAAGAGTATACCCAGGTTCCACTTCTTTGTGATAGCACGAGTGCCATTAGTGTTGCTAAGAACCTAGTGCTTCATTCCAAAACCAAGCATATAGAAGTGAGATACCATTTTCCGAGGGACAATGTTGAGAAAGGGAAAATCGCTTTGATCCATGTGCCCACACAAAACCAACTAGCGGATATTTTCACCAAGCCCCGAGATCAAGCAACTTTCACTCGTTTGCGGGGAGAACTTGGTGTGTGTTTGGTTTCTTGAGTTGGTGTGGGAGCTCCTTTGTAGCATATGTATAGTTTCCTTTGTGCATTTCTTGCATTTTGCATTTCATATGTAACATGATGTATAGGCACTTTGTATCTTAGGTTGCATGCATTTTGTATCATATGCATTTTGTAGGAAAAGCTTCTCCTATATACATTGTTCACCATGATGTGCTATATATGATCTTGTGAGCTAGTTTGGTATGATAAGGTTTAGTTTGGCCTAGCTCTTGATGATCTTGTTTTATAACCATGGTTGAAGCTATGTTTTTGAAAAATGTCACGTGTATGCTCTCTTGTGAGTAAATGCCTTTATATGCTCATGACATGTTTTAGTGGCATTTCTATGCTTAATTTGTGCTTGGATAATTTATTTTGAGCATATGGGGCCAAAGGCTCATTTGTCATCATGAATGTTTAGCCCCATGCTTTATCTTGTGGAGGGGCATAAGTTCCTTTTTGTTGCAAAGACATTTCATGTACCAAATATGAATCTGAAAATGAAATGTAAATTGCTTGGAAAATGTGCTCCCATGTCATATGTGCTTAATTTAAATTGCTTTTGGGTGCTACATGTTGCTTACCAATGAGAAGTCTCATATCTAGAAGTATGCACATGGCTCGGTGGCTTTGACATGACATGAGGTGCTTGTGGGTGTTTTTGATGATCTTATGCTTAAAATGGTTGTCCTACCATGAAGTTTGTGTGGCTTTGCCATTTTGACATGTTTTGCTCATGTTTAGGACTTTGCTCATGAGAGGCAAATTTTTCGCAAAAATGATCAATTCTATCTTACCTTTGCCCAATGGTTGTGAAACTTGGTGATCTTGTAGTTTATGTTCATACAAAGCTATAGAGTATCTAACTTGCTCATTGGGATATGTGTAGCACCTTGTGATGAATTTTGTCTATTTGAGAAGCTCTAGGTTGAAGCTTTTCGCATTTTGCCTTGATTCATGCATTGTCAACAAGGGGGAGAAGTTTGGGCGTGATTTGGGCACCTGGGAGCATTTGGAAGGTGTTCAAAGTGGTTCGGGCAGGTTTTGAAAAGTTTGGTGCAGGGCCGGTTTCTTGGGGTGGTTAGTCTAACCGCCCCCAGGCGGTCAGATCCCAGAGGGGGCGGTCTGACCGGCCTGGGCATGCGGTCTAACCGCCCTGGGTAGTGTGAGCAGGTTTTTGCTCCTTGTTACATTCCCATGTTGCATTGGTGCATTGGTTCAAGGGGAGTGTGCTTTGGCTCAGGGGGAGCTTGCATATGTGCAGGGGGAGCTCTTGTGTGAGTTTGTGGATTGTGGCCTTGGGTGCCTTTGGTGGTATTTACTCTTTGTGTGAGCTTGTTTTTGTCTCGGTTGTGTCGAGCTGTTGCCCTTGCCTAAGGGGACCGAGACTTTCCTTCTTCAAGTGATCTTGTTCTTTGCCTTTCCTTTGGCTTTCGATCGCTTGTTGAAGTTTCTTTTAGTCGTTTCTTTTCTTTTCCTTTTCTCTTTGGTTACCAATCATGTGTGTTGTCAATGCACTCATCAAGGGGGAGATTGGTGCTACGCAGGCTTGCGATGGATGCGCATCCGTCCGATGGTACTGAACTGAAGACTTCCAAAATTGCCCTTGAGGGGCTTGTATCCATAGTTGCTAGTAAGGGTAGTTTAGTCTTTTGGTTGCCCCCATATAAACACTTGAGTTGTGGGATGGCAGCCAACTCTTGGAACCCTAGCTCATTTCCCTTTGCTATTTTCCCTTCCTATTTTCCTTAGGAATTTCTAGGACTATCTTGAGAGCTTCATGGTGAGACCTTAAGAGAGGGATGGATGACCGGGTGGCAAGCTAGACCTTGTATGAACCTTCATGGTTTTGTATAGATGATTCGGCGTGGTTCCTCAAGGCCTTGTGTGGCCTCTCCCGTTTGTCTTTTTGGTGATTTTCGGATCTCTTTCTTGTGATTTTCATGGCGGAGTTTTGAGGGCGATTTCTTGCGGGATTCTTGTTGGGTGTCACGTATGAGGACCTTGTGCCTCTTTGGTTGGTGAGTTTGCCTCAAGAACTCCCTTGAATTGACCTCAATTTGGTGGTTTTTCGAGTTGCTCGAGTTCATGACCTAGAGGACCATGATCTGTGATTCCCTTTGATTGAGAGCGTTTCGGTGCAATTCCTTTGGTGGAGAGGTTGCCCAGGAGGTAACCCAGGTATCCCCGAAGTTTCGCTGCAATCCGTGGGGTGAATCGGGAGATCGGGCGATGGGAATTTGAGGGTTGACCCGCGGCCAGTTTTTCTGGGAGGGGCGGTCTAACCGCCATAGGGGGGCGGTTTAACCGCCCTGGGTCTCCCAGGTGGAAGTTTTGATTTTGCCAGATTTTCCTCTGTGAGTTCGTTCGCCTTGATCAGAGGAGCGTTCTGGTGAAATTGGGGTTTGTTTTGGTGCTGTTTGCTAGGAGTTCTTGGCTTGTGTTCCTTGCTGGGTACAGGAGGTTAAACTGCCCCCCATGAGCCGGTTTAACCGCCCTAGGCCTTTTCGGTGAAGTTTTGGTTTTCTCCAAGATTCTCTGGTAGCTAGCTTGGCCTTGACCAAAGGATCCAGTGGGTGAAACCGTGGAGAGTTTTGGAGCTCAGAAGAGGTGTTTCGGAGGATTTCTTGGTTACCAGGTGGAGGAGGTCTAACCGCCCCCTCCAGGCAGACAGCTTCCGAGTTGTTTCCGCTGTCGTGTGTGTGTAGAACCTGTGCCTGCAGGTAGTGTTTATTCCTAGGACCAGTAGCACTTCAGTGGCTACGTGGTTTTGGCAAACGGAAGGTTGTGTGCGGAGCGTGTGATTTTGGGTACCCGACCGAGTTCATCTTGTTGGAGAAGTCATCTCCTTCGAGAAGATTTTTTATCGGCTCCCATTCACTCCCCCCCTCTCTGGTCGCCAGTTCGGTCCTTCACAGGTAAGAAAGCTGTTTGAGAGGACCTAATTACTTTTTGAGCTACCAAATTAATTCTATTCGTAAGAACCTTTGTAAAAATCTTAAAACTTACATTCAATAGACAAATAGGCCTATATTGTTGAATCATAGTTGCTTCAGCTTTTTTAGGCAGCAAAGTGATTACTCCAAAATTGAGACTGTGTAGAGGTAAAGTTCCTTGATGAAACTCATTAAACAGTGCCAATAGGTCAGGCTTTATTATGTCCCAAAATTGTTGATAAAATTCAGCTGGGAAGCCATTTGGCCCAGGCGCCTTATTATGTTCCATTTGAAAAATCGCCTCTTTAATCTCATTCTCACTAAAAGCGTCCGAAAGAGTCTCATTTTCTAAATTAGAGACCTAAGGAATATCCTCAATGTGAGTATCATCCAAAGTAAAATGATTACTTTCAGGAGATCCAAACAAGCCCTTATAAAATTTGTAATGTAAGTTTTCAGGTTTTCCTCTCCCACTATGACACCTTCCTCCTGCTCTAGTTGATAAATTCTCGTTTTGCGATATCTACCATTTGCAAGTAGCTGAAAATATGTTGTATTATCATCACCGTGCACTAACCTAGTGGCTTTAGATCTTTGGAGCCAGTATAACTCCTCTTCTCTAAGCAACTTAGTTAGCTCGGCATGAAGACAACTTTTGTAATCAGTTTCTTGTAGTGATAACATATTGTCTTCTGCTTTCCTGTCAAGAGTATCTAATTAGGCCAGGAAGAAGGATTTTTTTCTTTTATTTCTCCTACTAAATTCTTTGCCCAACCTCTCAACCACCATCTAACAGTCCTAATTTTATTCTGCCACCGTTGCATGGGAGAGTTTCCCCTGGTTTCTCTTTGCCACACTTTAGCTACCATATCATGGAAACCATCTCTAGTCAACCATCCCAATTCAAATTTAAATTGGTGAGTGTTGCCTATGTGAGCTGCGTCTCTAGTATTTAGGAAAAGTGGCATGTGATCCGAGAGCTCTCTAGTTAAAGCTTCAATCGTTGAAACGGGAAATTTTTGCTCCCACTCTGTACTGACCAAAATTCTATCAAGTTTCTCATAAGTTGGTATCTCTGCTGAACTTACCCATGTGAATCTTCTCCCAGAGAGTGCCAACTCTCTTAGATTCAAGGATTCAATGCAAGCATTAAACAACAAAGGCCACCTACTGTCGAAACGATCATTATTCTTTTCACCTGGACTTCTAATAATATTAAAATCACAACCCACCAAAAGTGGTAGGGTCTGACTACTACAGGTATTAACAAATTCTGCAAGAAAGCTATCTTTATGTTCAAGTTGAGCTGCACCATATACGGCCATTAAAACCCAACGAAAGCCATCGCTTTTGTTCTTAACAGTGAAATTCACAAAAAAATCACCCACCTGAGTATTCTCTACCACAAAAACAGATAAGTTAACTCCTAGCAAAATACCTCCTGATCTGCCTCTAGGAGGGACCCAATGCCAGAAAAACTCTCTGCCCCCACAATAGTCTTCGAACATAGCATCAGTGAAGTCTCTTTTGTGGGTTTCAAGTAAGGCAATAAAATCGAGGTCTTTTTCTATAGACTAGTGGAAGGGACGTGCGTCACGCACGTGGTATTAAAAAGAAGTACGTAGAAGAAGTTTATCTAGCTATAATATATTTGTATTTTTAATCAAAATGCAATAGCATGATAATAAATTTAGGAAGTGCATGCACGACACGTGCATGTTATAAAAAGATTGCATACAAGATATTTATTTAGTTATAAGTCATTATAGTCATTGATATGTCAATATTCCATCATATAATTGATTATGATACTTGTTTGCAACCAAGATACTAAACAAAAAGCCGAGACAAGCAATTAAAACTTGAGATTTGAATGAAGAAAAATAATTAATTATTTGCAAAAGGTCACCAAAAGATGCTAACCCAAATCAAATGGAGTAAAAAGATGTCATTGCTAATTAAAGATGTCGTTGCGAGGATCAGAGAGTGGAATTAAAGAGAAGAAAAGAAAAGAATAACTTTTTACAACAATCTCAGACAATTATACAAGCTTATGATTGTTTACAAACAAACATGGGGGTAATATCTCATGCTGTCATGAATCATTAAACAACCATGAATTTATAGCAACTTTAGAAGCTCATCATTCACAGCATCAATGAACAGGACAACATCAAACAACAATCGTTGCCTCCTTGATTAGGAAATCTTCTCCGCAAGTCCGCAGTAGTGCAGTGCCCCACTTCGACTTCTCACATTCTCACCTACCACACCATTAGCAAAAAGTACATGTTCCATACGGGTGTTTGAGAGGAAAAAAGTTTCCATAAAAGAATCATCTTTCCTTTCTTGTTTCCTCCAACAATAAATATTATCACTTATAGAAAAATAATATTTAGATACTAATTGACTTTGGGCTTTCTTTATTTACATTCGTGCAATCTGATACCAAAGCTATCGTGTATCTTTTTAAAATCAATAACAAATTAAAATAATGCAACTCATGGAGATAACAATGAAATAATGAGTTCATCATACTACCAAATTTAATCATCTATATTTAGAAACTTCAATAACAAAGATTAATACAATGAAATTTAACAAGGAAAAAGATAAAAAGGTGTTGGTTGCTACTTGCAAAATTTGTGAAAAGAAAACCACCAGGATGTTCCTGCAAGAATGATCACAACACTATCTTAGCAAATTCAAGCTGGAACTTAAAATGATGTAATTTATAAAATTAAATAAGGTCAAAGGAAAATGCCAACAAAAAACCATTATTGTAGGAAAGTTAAAATCTACGGTTCTGCAATGCAATGTGAAATAAAACATTATTTATGTTATATTTTTAGAAGGAATGCAGGAACTAATGTACCACAATACCAAACTTGAAATCTGAGTACAAGTTTTTTTAGTTTTTCATAAATAATGTATGTTAAAAAGTACCTACTATCCATCTCGGTGTGGGATCAATTTTTCTCCTGAAAGATGGACGTGGTTGTAATTACAGTGAATGATTTCTCAACTAAGACTGATTTCCATTCTATGATGATGGATTGGAAAAAGTTTACGCAACTCTGAGCGTATCAAGGGTCGATTATATCATCCCCTCAACCATTAAAATTGAGTTTTTAACCCCCTAGCTGGTTGTTTTCTCCCTGTTGTATGCTCGCACCAGAGACAAAGGAACAAGGAAGGAAGCCCGTCTCATCGTCGACCTCTCGCTGCTGGACTGATCGTTGTCGGCACCACTGCTGCCACACTGCCAGACCCGCCTCCTAGACGGCTGAGGACTGCTGGTGACCTACCTGTCGGCACGACCGTCAAGCTGGTTGACTGCCGGATGCAATGCTACAACTTTACGTCGGCATCGGCAAACTCCACTACTGGAGCTTGCTAGCAACGCTGGAGATGGTAGCGCACCTCTTCACTCTTTCTCGTTCGGTCAAAGTTAACATAAAGTTCACGGACGTGCTAAACTTTAAGAAGTGCTTGTGATTTAACAAAAATCATGTAAGCATGAATATTCCATTAATAAAATAAACAATAATTTATATTTATAGCAAAAATGTATATGTAAGAGTGTGACAAACAATTTTTTTTAAAAAAAATCTTGTGAACAAGAATTTTCAAGAATCAAGAAATAATAACGAAATTTAGTTTCCTTGGTGATAGAGGAATAACCATTGAAGTTTGGAGGTACCAATTTACATTAAAATAGTTCTCCGTAACAATTAATATTAGAGCAGTTAAAGTTAGCAATAAAATGCAATACTAAATTATTCATTTTCTTCCTTTTAAATATTCTTTGTAAACTATGTTAGAAACATACAAGTTTGTTTAGTTGCTCGCCATCACCAGCCACGCAGGTGGGTGTGGTTCTCAGGTGCCGTTTAGTTCTCAAAAATTTCTCCACCTACCTATCACATCAGACTTCAGGCACTAATTAGGAGTATTGAACATGGATTAACGATAAAACTCATTTCAAAACCCACCTCTAAAAAACCTTTATTTTTCTAGAGCGGATAGTATTTTTTAACCAAAGGCGGTTATTTTAACTTCATTAGAAAGCATAATAGAGTGATTACAAAGTGTATTAGAAAGTTGTTAGAACCTCCTTACCTTAATTTGAATTATTAGTTTCCTATGGGATCCTACAGTTCATCCCTTTCACATATATACATGTCCATTTCTTATTTGCTTAGCAATAGATATCGCTTGAGTAATTTTAACAAACAAATTGACAAATCAAAGATCAGTTTATTTCACTCAAGGGATGGTACTTAAATGATCACCAAGGGATCTCTAGCCACCTTTTCTAGGGAAATACAGTAAGGTCTAGCCACATTTTAAGGTAAATACAGTAGGATCGAATATATTCCATTGAATCATTATAGTATCTACAACCAATTTTCCAAGGTCTGAATGAAGCCTGAGTTCCTCTGGAGATTTGTGCATTTCTCTGTTCTCAAATTTCCATGATGGGGCAATGAAGATCTCCATGAAAAATTGGTGCTGACTTTCCATCTTAGCTTTCTAAATTGTAACAAAGAATCTGATAGAGTGATCCCATGTTATACCAACAAAGTTCCAACATATATTGTTGAAAGGACATTCAAAGAACAGGAGATATGTGGTTTCCTATAGATATCTCTAACCACATGTGAACACTATGAAAATATGCAGTAGCATCCAAGAACCAGCAATCGAGATCTGACATCTTAGACGACTCGAAGAAATTGGCACTCCCAATCAGGCACATTTGTTTTCAATGAAACTGATTGCTTCCCGATCATAATAGACAGAAATAATTCATATACATCAATGTAGCACTGGGTCCTACTAAGAAAGGTTAACGGTAATCATCGATATAGAAGATGGTTCATACCCTTTATTCCAAAAAACTAGCAGCAGAACAGTAGTATATAAAAATTTCCGAAAGGAAACCCGAATTGCACTACATTCAACTATTAAATTGAGTAAGGATGATATTTTAAGCAGAACATGCATGACATTTTTTATTTTTTTGAAGCACACAACTGAAACTAGTAAGACTAAACAAAACCAATTGCCAACTCACCCTGCAGCTGGTAAGTGGAAGCTTATCGAAACGCATGCTTTTCCTTGTCAACAAGTATAACAAGCAATCAAAACTTAGGAATAAATATTCAGTCAGAACTTAAAGGTTTGCTGTTTGAGTAACAGAATGAATAAATATGAATAATTCATAAGTAATATCACTCAAACCTGGGAGAAAAGCCATGTTAAGAAATACACATGTTCAAATTTCAACTAACAATTGCATGCTTGAAGCATAATAGCAGTGTCAATGTGTCATGCCAAATAAGCCACTTCCACAGGTTCTGAAAAATCCTAAAATCATTGGTGCTGTTAAATTAGAGTTCCATTCAGACTGACAATGATGCAACGTGAAATAAGCCCATGAATTGATCAAGTCAAACATAAGAAAAAACGGACATTACTTAAAGACACTGAGAAAAATTAATTAATTAATTAATTAAATTGGATGGCATATCTGGGATGGAGACAAGAAATGAACCACAACATAGTAGACATTTTTCTATGCCATCATTAGATTTGAAGTGCAGTATCTGCACAAAGATACATCATGTGCACATACACATTGTTGGACAAGGCAACCAACATTCCATTCACATAGAATGAAATATCCACATGTACTCTTTTTTTAGGGCTATCCACATGTACTTTATAAAGTTATATTCAGACATCCCATGAATAGAAGCACAATAATTGAAAGTAATCACACATAACTCAGATGGACACACATAACTCAAATGGAACATAAGTTGCAACACTCGCATTAAGTCCTCCAAAATATAAGATGCTGAATAATGCAGCTTGATAGCAATTACAAAACAGATAGGCTGGTTATAACTTAAGTCATGTAATCAAGGTTTTCGAAATTGCTGCAATCATAGAATTATATTTGAGCAAAGGAACTCAATCTAAATCATGGAGCACTATCAGTCCCGACTTTGAGCATTTTCCTTCAAAATTGGGAAATAGATCTCTGTTTTAAAACTTTAAGCCTACATTGCCAATTCATGATCATAGCTTAAACTCTACCAACAAACATGTATATCCAATAGATGATTAGCGAATCAACATCAGGTTAATCTAGATATATGGTTAGGAAATAAATTATCAGGCTAATATGGTTGTGTAATTTTTTACAATGGAAAGGGTGGACTTGTACCTTCCACCCCACCAATCAAAGAGGAGCTTGGGGCTTGCCCATAACACAGGAAAGACAACTCTTCACTAATAGATAAAGACAATCTAAATAAAAACCTGCAGAAACCTGCAGGAAAGACAGCTCTTACAGTATTCATGTCACAAAAATAAATAGCCCACACAATCCAATCAACATCGCCAGACATAACATGTGAGGCTCACTGTGTAATGAGTCTTGCAAGGGTAACAAAATTATTCATATTAATATATTAGCATCTAAACCAAATTGTAAATAGATCCCTTGAAACAGAAGAAATGTTCTTAAGATTAACCAGTGAGACACAAACAATAAACTACGATGCTTATTAAGCAATAAAAAAGACAACAGTCCTATATCAATAATGAGCAAGTCTATTTCTTCTCAAGATCCCATGCCTAGGTGGGGCACATCTGCCGAAGGACCTCGTCCTCCGAATCTTGACCAAATCAGAATGATAAGGTAGTTAACTGGCGTTCACTACATAGGGGATTTAGTTATGAGTTGACTGTAAACATCCATGACAGTGACATTCTATACAAAATAAAGAGTGGCAATTAGAGTTTAAACAAATTGCTCACACGTCCACGAGACATTCAGATGGAGCTATGCTCAAATGTAGATATTACATATAAAAGTAATTTGAAGGGAGATTTAATGATTGTATTCAGAATTAAGATGGAGAAGGCACCTAATATCTTTATTTACTCTTAGCTTGACCCAGGAAAAGACTCTACTGATAGAACTCAAAACTATACCATTTAGTTTATTGTAATCTACCTTTATTTTGGCAATTAAAATATACCCATCCTGAAAGACTAACTGGAATGCCCATTTTTTTATTCATATAGTAATATTATAACCCTTGATGGAAGCATATATCGTAATGGATTACTGAATTTAAATTTGGAGCATACCTTTGAGATGAGATGCAGAAACATTCGGCAGTAGCATGGAGTTGGTTCTGTTATGAAGGTGAGAGTGATCGTGCCCTATGCTGGCCTATATTAAGCAGAAGTTCTATTATTAATAGAGATTCAAACATGGGGTTGTTTGTTGAATCAGAGTGGAATGTGAGATTGGCAAAACAACTTTACACAGAGATAGCAACTATACATTTAAACCAATACTACTCTCTAAGATCTGGGTTATCAAAGAAGGCTCTTGGCGAATAAATTGGGTACTTCGGTAGCAAAAAAATATTGGTACTACTGCTCTATAAGATGTAGGTTATCAAGAGTCGAGACACATCAGATTTCACAGTAAGCAACATTGATATGTTAGTTACCATTTGCGAATTCTGTTGAGTCGATTAAGCTCCCTTCAGCACATGCAGACCAAATAACATGTTCTTTAATCATCAGCATGGCTTCAGTTATATGCAGGCAAAGTGACAACAATCCTCCAATCGTCAACTATAATAACAATTTTCTAAAACATCTGGGCATTCACAAATAAATGATAGGCACCCTACTAATCTGCATTTTCAAGCACAGACATATGAAGTTGAATAACCTGGCAATTCATGACAAAGAAAGGATTATAGGAGCCCCTATAATCTTTTCATATTGATCTTTTTGCAGCAAACCCTAGCAAGATCCAGTTGCATGGAAAACAAATAATTATAGACATTATTATTGCTTCCTAAATCAAACAAATATGAGGCCGGAAATTAAAAAAAACATCATTAGAATGAACAAATCGCAAGGCTCCTCGAAATTAATCATGTCTATTTATATTACCTAGCAAAATCAATCACATGGGAGAGGGAGGCCTTGGCAGAGAGGAAATCTTCCCAATTACACCTACATAAGAGGAAACTCAAACACATTATACTTGCAAAATTAAAACATATATTGAGTAGTGACCAAGAAGCTAGCAATCTTTTTGATAAAACAGAAGCTGAACAAAGCTTTCAGTATTTTGAAGTGGTTGCGGAAACCATGAGGCAACTAAAAATGGCGCACTGGAAATAATTGGGCTACATCTTAATTAAAGGCAATAATCTGCTTATTTCTAATCAGAACTAGTTCTTTAACTGCCAAAGGCATTCTCCCTCCACAATTCCTCTGTTGTCATATTTGTTCCTTAAGAAGCGAGAATAATAGTTTAGGGATGCTCTGAACACATGCACAATGAACCTAGCAGGAAAGACAACATCTTTTTCCGCATACCGTGCATACTCTAGATGCAGCAGAAAAAAAACACAATTCCTTTCAGTTTCACATCAAGAACTGCATCTGAAACTGCATTATGGCATGCTGCATACACTATGATCATAAATTTACTTTTCCAGTGAAACAACTGATTATCACCCAGTCAAGTATATATAATATAAAGAAAAGATCATAACAAGTGCTCCCAATTCAGGTCCTATATATAACTGCATGGAAGCTAATTACAAAGAAATTAAGTATTCAAATCTCTACAACTAAAAGAACCCCAAATATAACAAAAACAACTCAGCCTGATTCAAATTTCTCACCTCAGAATTTATAGTGCTCTGATATCCATCATACTCTTCATTGATCTTCAACTGATCTGCAAAGAGTTTCAAAATATCACCTACAGAAAATAAAAAGGCTATTGTATTGCCACGGAAATAAGGGATTGAAGATACAACTATAGTGATCTGATGGCATCTCTTTTATTTGAAAATCATTAAAGAAATCTTACCTCAGCAACAAATACTTGCTGGCATCTTGAATAGCATAGTGAAATCATGGTGCTGTCAAGCCTGTACAGATCTCAACCTTAACACATTCAGATAAGGAAGAAAAATGATGAAGATCCTGTAGGGAACAACAAAAAAAAAGTGTTTTGCCTTCCCGTAAGACATGGATTGTAACTCATAGGGAAAACAGAAAAAAATAAGACATGGAGTGCCGGCGTCGCACTGCATGCCCACCTCCAGATTCCGAAAGAGAAGTTCCATCCAAAGGGCTGCGAAGCTCGGCCGGGAGCACCGACGAAATCCTTTCTCGCCTCCTCTCACCCGGAAGGGATGTCTTCTGGTGCTTACCGACGACTAAGCCAAGGGGCTATGTCCCTGGAGTGCTGGCGTATCACCGCACGCCCGCCTCCAGATTCCGGAAGTAAAGCTCCTTCTGAAGAGCCGTGAATAGGCTTGGGGCCACGACGTAGCGTCGCACACCAATCTTTGAAGTTTGGAGGTAAAGTTCCCTTCGAAGGGCTGTGGAAATGCTTGGGACTTCTGGCGCAACCTCATGTGCCTGTCCCCAAATTTCGGGAGCGAGAAATCCTCCCGAAGGGCCAAGAAAGGCCGGGAGTGCCGACGTAACCACACGCGCCCACCTCCAGAGTCCGGAAGTGAACCCTATTCCGGAGAACCACGCAGGATGGCTTAAAGGGCTGATCACCCTCGAGCGTTGCATCACATGACACACTCGCCCAAATACAGAAGTTCTACCTTATGAAGAGCCCAGGTGAAAGGGCTAAAACGGGTTCCATAAATGTAGAGCCGGAGTTTCATCGCACGCCCACCCTCTGGATTACAGAAGCGGACTTTCTTCTGAAGGGCCACAGTAGGTGGCCAGGAGACCCGACCAAGTCTCAATGAACGCCCTCCCACCCCAAAGGGACGCCTTCTCGGAGAACCCCGGTAAGCCCAAAGGGCTCCAACTAGGATTAGGGGCATACAAGGTATGACCGCCTCCAGATTTCGGAAGTGAACTTCCGTTCAACGGGCCACATGAGTGAGGGCCATAGAAGACGAGGTGATCCGCGCGTCCGGATGGAATTACCGCTCTGGGAAACATACGCCAAAGGGCGGGCCAGCCAAGAGTGGGCAGCAGCCAGCGTGTAATCAATGGGTCCCTAAAGGAGGGAGGAACACCAGGAGGTCATCACATGACTTGGAGGTCGTTGCGGACCATGCAGGACCACCCTATTTACAAATTATGGAAGAACAAATAGGATGGTTGCCGGGAGCAACCGAGATACAAGAGGAGAAGACATAAGAAGCCCCTTGCAAAGAGTGCGTCGAGGAACCCATGGGCAGATGGGGACACCCTGTTGCCTCCCAACTTCTTCCCAGTGACCGATGCCAGCGGTTCAAGGACGGAGGGGACAACTACAGAGATGATCTCCCCTCCTCGCAAGACTTCTTGTGGCACTAGGGCAACCGCATCACGCAGCTTTGCAAGCTTCCTTCCTGCATTCGGAATGCGTGGAGGGAGTATGACGGAGGCATTTAGGGGGCAGAGCTGAAGGACCGAACTGGCGACTAGAGAGGGGGGAGTGAATGGGAGTCGATAAAATTCTTCTCGAGAGAGATGTCTTCTCCAACAAGATGAACACGGCTTACCAAAACACTTCTTCGACTCGAACTACCCGAGTTTGCCAAGACCACGTAGCCACTGAAGTGCTACTGGTCCTAGGAACAAACAACCACCGAAACCTACTCGAGAACACAGCGGAACAAACACTCGAGCAATTCTCAGACCACACCGGTCAGACCAGTCACTACCACCGGTCAGACCTGTCTCGGTCGGATCACCCGGACAAGACTTGACGATTTCCACAGCATAGCTCCACACCAGTCAGACCGGCACAGCACACCGGTGAGATCGGTCCAAGTATGGAAACCCCAAATCCAAGAAACCAACCTTCCGAGCTCCAAACAGCACCAAACTCGAAACAACAGCAAGCCCAGAAACTAAGGAACACACCAAGACGTTCACTCGAGCCAAAACCCAACAGGGGACGCACCGGTCAGACCGGTGTAGAGCACCGGTCAGACCGGTCAGATCCTGGGCACTCGGGATGAACAGCGAGCCGCGGGTCAACCCCTCCAAACAACCTTCCCGATCTCTCGATTTGCTCCACGGATTCGCACAAGACTTTGGGGATACTAGGAGTACCTCATGGGCATCCCATAGCTACGATTTGGTCCACCAAAACTTGTTGAATCAAAAAGGAATCGAAGGATTTCCACCAAGAACACCACTTTCCCGAAACCTAAGAAAACCCCAAAATCGAGCACCTTTTCTCACGGATTTGTGAGGGGGATCGCAAAGAAAAGAACCATGAAGGGTTCATGCATACATCCCCAACCAAATCCCAAAGAGAAAGGCCTCAAATCCACCACAAAAAAATCGCCAAGGAAAGGCTCCAAAAGTCACCAAAAAGGAAAACGGGGGAAACAACACAAGGCCTTGAGGAACCACGCCGAATCATCTATACATACCATGAAGGTTCATACAAGGTCTATCTTGCCACCCAATCATCCATCCCTCTCTAAGGATCTCACCATGAAGCTCTCAAGCTAGTCCTAGAAAATCCTAAGGAAAATAGGAAGGGAAAATAGCAAAAGCAAATGAGCTAGGGTTCAAGAGATTGCTGCCATCCTCCCACCACTTGGGTTATATGGAGGCAACCGAAAGACGAAACTACCCCTAAGACATAAAACTAAGATACACACCCCCGAGGGGCACTTTGGGAATCTTCGTCGTAGACACCATCGGACGGATGCTCGGCGACCGCAACCTGAGTAGCCTCGACGCATGCCTTGCGATCCCGACGCGTGTCCGGTGCTCCCCACCAGTCAGACCGGTACCCCACCAGTCAGACCGGTCAGACCGGCCTGATGCTGCTGCACTTCGGTCTTCGGTCTTGGCTTTGTGGATCAACCAAGGAACCCAGTGGTTTTGTGGTGAACCACTAGAAACCCCGCGGACTTGGTGTAGCCTCCCGCTAATCTCCACTTATGACTTGGCTCCCATGTCGTCCCGGCTCGACCTTGGTTTTGAGGCTCAACCAAGAAACCGACCATGACTTCGTCTTGCTGTTCTTGCCACCATGCGACTCGCACTTGACCCCACTGGCCACCGGGTCCCTCGAACCAAGCCTATGTGTCTGCTCCACACCTGGAGGCCTCACCGGCATCGACCTTTTGCGCTTGTTCTTCACCTGCACCAGCACCAATCAAGTCACAGCCTGCACCTGCAATATTAGGCCAAGAGTTAGTCCACACAACGTTGTCAATCACTCATCACATCAGGAAGCGACCATCTACCGGTCCTCGAACCACACAGCCTCTCAATCTCCCCCTTGATGAGTGCATTGGCAACACACACATTTGGTAACCAAAGAGTAAAGGAAAAGAAAAGAAACTAACAAAGAAACTCAAACAAGCGATCGAAAGCAAACCAAAGGCAGAGAACAAGATCACTTGAAAGAGGAAAATCTCGGTCCCCTTAAGCAAGGGCAACGGCTCGACACAACCGAGACAAAAGCAAGCTCAAGCAAAGAGCACAAACCACCAAAGCAAAGCTCAAACACAAACCACCAAAGCAAAGCTCGAAAACCCGAAAACCACACAGAGCTCCCCCTGCACACATGCAAGCTCCCCCTGAACCAATGCAACTCCCCATGGACAAATGCATGCAAAGCACCTCATGAAACAGAGCAGCTGCAACAGCTCAGCTCTGACCGGTCAGACCTGTCCACAGCACCGGTTAGACCGGTGCACAACATCTGCACAGGGTCAGCACCCTGACCAGTTAGACCAGTGACCACCTGGTAACAACAAGAGCCAGCAAGAGCCCAAAAATGGCTCGAAACCACTCGAAAACCTTCTAAATGCATTCAGTAGCATTTTTCCTTCACAACCATCTCCCCCTTGTTGCCAATGCATGAATCAAGGCAAAATTAGGAAAATTTCAACCTAGAGCTTCTCAAATAGACAAAATTCATCACAAGATGCTAGACATGTCCAAATGAGCAAGTTAGATACTCTATAGCTTCGTATGAACATCAGCTACAAGATCACCAAGTTTCACAACCATTGGGCAAAGCTAAGATAGAATTGAGCATTTTTGCGAAAAAATTCCTCTCATGAGCAAAGACCTAAACATGAGCAAAATATGTCAAAATGGCAAAGCCACACAAACTTCATGCTAGGACAACCATTCTAAGCATAAGATCATCATAAACACCCACAAGCACCTCATGTCATGTCAAAGCCACCAAGCCATGTGCCTACTTCTATATATGTGACTTCTCATTGGTAAGCAACATGCAACGGTTTAGTACCCAAAAGCAATTTAATTAAGCACATATGACATGGGAGCATATTTTCCAAGCAATTTACATTTCATTTTCAGATTCATATTTGGTACATGAAATGTCTTTGTGACAAAAAGGAACTTATGCCCCTCCATAAGATAAAGCAAGCGGGCTAAACATTCATGATTGTAAATGAGCCTTTGGCCCCATATGATCAAAATAAGCCATCCAAGCATAAATTAAGCATAGAAATGCCACTAAAATATGTCATCATCATATAAAGGCATTTACTCACAAGAGGACATACATGTAGCATTTTTGAAAAACTTAGCTATCAACCATGGATATAAATCAAGATCATCAAGAGCTACGTCAAACTAACCATATCATACCAAACTAGCTCACAAGATCATTTATAACACTATTGACGGTCCTTACAACAAATATTTGACCGTCAACATCTCGGCTACGGCATCACTTTATATCGAATTTCATGCATGTTTTAGAAGCTAACAAGGTTCCACGAGTTGTGTTGAAATTTTATCTGCAGGATCAAGATTAGGGAACAATTCCGGGGCATTGGGCCAAATAAGGTAGGCACGGCCGTACCTAGTGGTGTGCCCGGCCCTACCTTGCACCACCATTCAGGTTCACACCAAGTATAGCCCCAAACACCAGCTCCCAAAAGGCTAAGATCGTCACGATCATGTTGGATCAAGGAACCACACCACAGGAGAGATGCACCGGGGCCAGGAGGCAGGGCCGGCCGCACCACTAGGACCGGCCGAACCTCCAGGGCCGGCCGCACAACTAGAGCCGGTTGCACCTGCCCGACACGCCCAAATGTGCCACCAAGCCTCGGTCACTCAAGGAAGCACATCTAGAAATGATCCTGATCGAGGAAACAAGGTCGGTTTGATCCAGAGGTTGAGATTAGCTTCACTTGGATTCATGGACCCACAAGCCAGTGAACAACCAACGTGGGACAGCATCCAGGACTTCATCTACCCACTAGAGCATGATCCGAAGCGTATGACAAGGGGGCCCAGGGCCAGCCGCACCAAGAGGTACGGCCACACCTCCTTCACAGAGCCGACCGACCCACAACCGTCTTCAAACCGCCTCAGGGACCAAATCACGGACGCACGATCGAAGGCGGTGGAAATTGGAGGGCCGGCCGCACCTAGAGGCACGGCCGCACCTCCTTGCCGGCCACTGCACCTCCCTCTCGCCTACAAGTATCCCCTCCTACAGCCACCGACCCAGAGGGCATATATATAGAGCCTGGCACCTCGTAGAGGGACACAAGCGATTAGAAACAAGTGGCAGAGCCCTACATAAGTTAGTATTCAGAGAGTAGGGAGAGAGAGAGTTGAGTGTTGGAGTAGAAGCCGGAGTGTCGGTCTTCTTCCCCTTCTTCGGCGGGTGCGGTACAACTACGATCGTCCACACCTGGGATATTTTGTAAGTTCGGATTCGTGAGTAACTAAGTCTTAAGTCATTTCATCGTTCACTCTTAGGTTCTTCGATTGCATTTAGTAGTTTTTACTTGTTGTGATTACTTTGCTTTGAATTCGAGTAAAGTAGTGCTTGGTTATTGTAGACATGGTGTCTAGGCTTTCCAGTACCTTGGAATGCTTCCCGGTTCAACGGAATAGTTGTGGTACCCTAGGGAGGTGACAGCTCCGGACGGGCTTTGTAGTCCACCACGTTAGTTCCGGCAGGTAGGAGTTACGACATCAGAGCCCCCTTCTCATCCCTTTCCGTGGCTCTTTTCCCTCTGGCCCCCACGAGCGACAAGTTTTGCCTTGATTCTATCCGTGACTCTCACGAGTCCCAAACTTCATCAGCTATCCCCTCTCTACCCAAAATCTACCCTTGCCTTTCTATCCTTCGTCACCATATCCCCTGGATGAATTAGTTCAGGTTCACAACACTTCTCGTTCCCTGTGGAAATCGATACCTTGGAATACTCTTGGGTGAAAGCTACAACGGTATCTGTGCGCTTGCGTATCTATCTGTGATCGTGTAGTATACCAACATGCTTTCTGGTGCCGTTGCAAATCTAGTAACGACGTAAGAAGTGCCAACAAGCTTTTTGTCTCCATTGCCGGGGAACGGTAGCTATTTTGATTATGAACCCAGTTCGTCCGTGTATCACCCCATTTATCACATGGATTCCAATCCAACCCTTTTCGATTTTGCCGCTCCAAAGGGCGATCATTTGGAGCCTCCACCTTCATCACATTCCATTGAAACATCTAGCTATGAGCTACGTCCCGGCTTCATAGCTATGGTCCGAGAGCAAAGCTTCTCCGGAGATAAGGATGAAAGTCCTTATTCCCACCTGCGCAAGTTCGAACAACTTTGTTCGTGTCTTGTGATCGCGGGAATGAGTCAAGATACCTTGAAATGGAAACTCTTTCCGTTTTCAATAACGGGGAGAGTAAAACAATGGTATTCGCTCAGTGTGAGAAGTATGGAGGGGGACTGGGAAAGTTTACGAAAGGCTTTTTGCCTAACATTTTTCTCGACTCCCCAAGTAGTGAAACTCTGACGAGAGGTCATCTGTTTTGAGCAACGGAAGACCGAATCTCTAGGTGCCGCATGGGCAAGATTTACAAAAATCGTAGATTCTGGTCCAGACCTTGGTATCGCAGAGCCCGCTCTTTTGCAACATTTTCACGATGGTCTTGGACCAGAGTCAGCAATTTTCTTAGACTCTTCTTCCGGAGGATCTTTCACTCATCTCACCTTGTCTGAGTGTAAGGACATTCTAAACAAAATCCTTTAAAATACCCCTTACATGGGAGTTTATGATGAATTCTCGGATGAGGAAGAGATCACTCTGGAGGAGCACATGCCAAACACTCTCTCGAAACCGAAAACCATAGAGGAGGAACCCACTTTCCCAACTATCCAATCCGTAGAGGATTGCACTCCTCTAACAAAAACATGGTTCACCGATGAACCATTTCAACCATATAGAGAGTTTGACGACCCCTCGTGCGATTTCGTCTACGAGTTTTATGATGAGCTATTTGCTAACTTTGGGAATACTTGGAATTACCAAAGAGTAGAGAGACCAAAAGCACAAGAGGAGCCAGAAACTCCTATCTCTTGCTCAGAGGAACGAGCCGAGCATTTTAGGCTCATTACAAATCTTTCAGCCATCATGAGTAGAGAATGGTTGGATGAGGCGGAAGCCTCGACCGATGTCATAAAACTCCAAACCAAAATGAGGCACACTATATGTGAACTCATGGTAAATAAGCATGATGTCGGGTATGATCCTAGCCTGGGGATCAACATTATCGGTTCATCCTTGGCGAAATCCCTAGCAACCGTATCTTCTCTCTCAAAATCTTCGAAACTCCTTAACATTCCCTCAGGAGAGACATTAGGTTGCCAGGGCATTCGTCGAGTGTTTCCCGTAAAATTTACAGAACACGAGCTTTATCTTGATTTTCATATCTTTGATCTACCTTGCCATCACACCCATTCAATCATCATCGGTAGACCTATCATGAAAATCTTAGAGCAATCCCCAAGGAAACCAGTGTTGGAGCTAAAGATCGGTGACGACTTCCTACTGGTGTCTTACCTTAGAACCGAAAACACCCCCGTGGAAGCCGAACCCAAACCAGATCTACTAGAGGAGGTAATGGCCGCTTCCCTAGCAGAGTTAGCTCAACCAAACTTTGAAGAGGAAATCCCGTTCTTCACAGTGGAGGATGAGGCCCCAGTCTCGTTTAAGCTTGACCCAACCGAGAAGCTGGAACGACCACCAATAGAGCTCAAACCTCTTCCTCCGGGATTAAAGTACGTGTTTCTCCATGGGAATCGAGAAACTCCAGTGATCATCAGCAATAAGCTATCTGAGGTAGAAGCTCAGCAGCTCATCACTGTTCTTGAAACCCATCGATCAGTACTAGGATACTCTCTTCAAGATCTCAAGGGAATTAACCCCACTCTTTGCACACATAGGATTCCCATCGAACCCGACGCAACCCCTTCAAGAGAACCTCAACGTCGGCTCAACAACAATATGAGGGAGGTAGTGAAAAAGGAAGTCTTACAACTCCTTCATGCCGGGATTATCTACCCGGTACCCAATAGTGAATGGGTTAGTCCCGTTCAAGTTGTGCCAAAGAAGGGAGGCATGACGGTGGTGCGCAATGACAAGAATGAGCTCATCCCTCAGCGCACCGTCACAGGGTGGCGTATGTGCATAGATTATTGCAAGCTTAACAAGGCCACCAAGAAAGACCACTTTCCCCTTCCTTTCATAGACGAGATGTTGGAACGGTTAGCGAAGCATTCCTTCATTTGCTTCCTAGATGACTATTCTGGTTATCACCAAATTCCTATCCATCCCGATGACCAAGATAAAACCACATTTACATGCCCTTACGGAACTTACGCCTACCGGCGAATGTCCTTTGGGCTATGTAATGCTCCAGCCTCTTTTCAACGTTGCATGATGTCAATCTTCTCGGATATGATCGAGCAAATCATGGAAGTGTTCATGGATGATTTCTCGGTTTATGGACAGACCTTCTCGGAATGCCTTAAAAATCTTGATAAAGTTTTTAGAAGGTGTGCCGAGAAGGATCTTGTCCTCAATTGGGAAAAATGCCATTTCATGGTAAGGGAAGGGATTGTTCTCGGACACAGGGTGTCCGAACGAGGGATAGAGGTGGATAGAGCTAAGATAGAGGTTATTGAACAACTTCCACCTCCAGCTAATGTCAAGGGCATCCGTAGTTTCTTAGGCCACACAGGATTCTACCGTAGGTTCATCAAAAACTTCTCGGAGATTGCCTGTCCTTTGACAAAACTCTTAGCCAAGGATACTCCCTTTGTTTTTGATGAAGAATGTCTTATCGCATTCCATACCCTCAAGAAAGCCTTGATCTCAGCCCCAATTATCCAACCTCCCGATTGGAGTTTGCCTTTTGAGATCATGTGTGATGCTAGCGATTATGCCGTTGGGGCGGTCCTAGGACAAACTAAGGACAACAAACATCATGCTATAGCTTACGCTAGCAAGACTCTAAATGGTGCTCAGCTAAATTATGCTACCACCGAAAAAGAGCTTCTAGCTGTGGTTTTTGCAATACACAAGTTTAGGTCCTACCTAGTGGGGGCTAAGGTAATTGTCTTTACAGATCACGCCGCTCTCAAGTATCTCCTCACCAAGAAGCAAGAAAGATGCAAAGCCAAGATTGATCCGATGGATTCTACTACTCCAAGAATTCGACATAGAAATCAAGAATAAACCAGGAGTGGAAAATTCAGTAGTAGATCACTTATCAAGGCTTCATCTAGAGCATGATTGAATGCTACCGATCAATGATTCCTTGAGAGACGATACACTCCTCAGGGTAGACAGCAATGATCCTTGGTTTTATGGCATCAGGATATGTGCCACCTGGGGGAGATAAGAGGAAGTTAATATACGAGAGTAGACTCCACATGTGGGATGAGCCCTATCTATTCCGCATATGCGTAGACAGTCTTCTACGACGTTGCATACCATCATGGGAAGTGAACGGCATCTTAGAAAGGTGCCACTCGTCAGAATATGGAGGACACTATGGAGCATTCCGTACCAATGCGAAAGTTTGGCAGTGTGGTTTCTATTGGCCCACTATGTACCAAGATGCCAAGGATTTCGTGAGAAGGTGCCCAAGATGTCAGAAGCATGGTAACATTAGTACAAGGGATGCCATGCCCCTTACCACCAATCTTCAAGTCGAAATCTTCGATGTCTGGGGGATTGACTACATGGGACCTTTTCCAATGTCAGGGAATTGTGAATATATACTAGTGGTAGTAGATTATGTGTCAAAATGGGTGGAAGCAATACCTTGTCATACAACAGCTTCTCGAAGCTCGAAGAAAATGTTCCACGACATAATATTCCATAGATTCGGAGTACCAAAGGTAGTCATCAGTGACGGGGGATCACATTTCATTGATGGGAACTTCAGAAGATACTTGAAAGCTCAAGGAGTGGAGCACCAAGTTGCTACTCCATATCATCCCCAAACAAGTGGCTGTCGGGCATACACCCCGGGTACCTGCAAGGAAGGAGGAAGGCGGACTCGTAGAATTCCCATGTAATCCTACTAGGACTCATACCGTGTAATCCTATTAGGACTCCTACCTTGTAATCGACTAGGAACCCGCCCCCTGGACTATATAAAGGAGGGCCGGGTACCTAGGAACACATCCACAATCCCTCCGGGGAACAACACTCAGGCGCAGGGCGCAATACTACTCCAAACAGGACGTAGGGTACGCTACTCTGGCTACCCGAACCTGTATAAATCTTGTGTCCTCGCGCATACCTTCGAGTTCCAGGTCTGGCGATCCCCGGCTATTTACTCTCCGACGGGTACCCCCTATGGAGGTTGCCGGATATAAAACTCCGACATTGGCGCCCACCCTGGGGCGATCGTCACGATCATCGGCGGATTCGAAGGACTTCATCCAGCAAAAAATCAATCTACTCGATACTGCATCTTCACCAACTAATCGACGCTGCATCGATATTAAGTCCAAGACGGATTCGGCTGGCTCTGCGTGCCTGGTTTGGGTTCGTGAGTTGCCGTGGTGCGGATGTAGTCGCCGAGTTGGAGTCCGAGCAGTTGACGAGTTCGAGGCTTCTTGATCCAGTCCGTATGCAACTCAGGCTCCAGACCTTGTGGCGGCGTCCCACTTGTGGACTTTTGAAAAAAAAAGTTCAGAGCAAAGCATTAGTTTGTTCGTGACGCATGCACGTGAAGACCAACATTGGCTCTTTTCGCTACGCGCACACAAGGCATACCAGGACGCTTCAAGATCTTCACTTGATGCACACAAGAGGGCATGACTACATTGACATTCGGCCGCATCGACGTATGACTACCTCGACTACTTCGACTACTCATCTCGACTAGTAAACTAGTCGAGAGCGGCTACCACGTCATCAACAACTAGTCGGAACCGAGTCCGACTAGTCGACTTCAACAACAATCATCGCGGCTCCATCGTCAACACTCGTCCACGAATCAAGCTAAGTCACTTATTTCAATAATTATTTTTTCTTTGGCTTGTTTCCCACATACAGGAACCAACGCCGAAGACTACTTCGTGTATGCCTCTCGACGGCTACCTTCCAGCAGAGCTACACCGTGCCAATTATTCCTTGGGGATGTTGACCGACTGCCACAGGCTTGGTGAACCAAATTAGGAGGCTCTTGCCACGACGTTTCGTGTACTGAGTGCTGGAGGCGCACAACGACTACACCTTGAGGAGGCACCGCGCAATCTTGCTCTCCGACATGCGGAACAACGAGCAATCACGCTCTCTCTTGTCGCCATGCCGACTACCTTTGTCTACCTCTTAATGGTCTCGCTTCAGTAGCACATGCCTCAATCTATGCAAAGCCTTGGCTCTCCTGTCATGCCTTCATGCCCACAACTGGCTATGGCTAAACAGAGACCTAACAGAGACCGTGTGCATAACTGCATCAGGCTAACTACTCGGCGACTAACGACCACAACAAGAGCATGACACATGACATTTACATTCATATTTGTATTTGTCATTAGTAGATTCAATTTCTATAAAAATGCTACATAATGTACGCATCTTTACTTTCAGGTCAAGCTTCGACGACGACTTCCCAAGACACTCCGCGTACGTCCACCGGCGCGGCTAGTTCCCAAACTCGGGGGCTACGCACCAAATCACTACTCGACAACAACTCGAGTAGTCTCCGCTAGCTCTCTAGCTCGGGGGCTCAGCACTAACAACTACTCGATGTGGCTCCTACGGCTCACCTGGCGTCGAGCTCGGGGGCTGAACGCTATAAGAGTACTCGGATGATGACTTCCGCAAACACTGGAGACCCTTGGATTGATTCTTCAATCGTTCCAAGGCTCGGGGGCTACTAGGCTACGCCCATTAGTTGATTTTTTCAAGACGGAAGATTCAGATTCAAAATTGACCCTCAGCCTGATTCTTCGACTCAACCTAAGGCTCGGGGGCTACTCCATATGGAGTGCGATTTTGCAATCGCACTTCCATATAATCTCGACTTCAAAACTGATGAGCTGGACCACCTTCCAGCCTCGTGGCAGTTCAAGTACTATTGAAGACATCTCCAAGCAGTACTCGGGGACGCTTGAAGACTACTCGGAGAAGCTTCAAGACTACTCGAACTACTACTCTCGACTACAAAGTGCTCGGGGGCTTGTCGGGCATACACCCCGGGTACCTGCAAGGAAGGAGGAAGGCGGACTCCTCATAGAATTCCCATGTAATCCTACTAGGACTCATACCGTGTAATCCTATTAGGACTTCTACCTTGTAATCGACTAGGAACCCGCCCCCTGGACTATATAAAGGAGGGCCGGGTACCTAGGAACACATCCACAATCCCTCCAGGGAGCAACACTCAGGCGCAGGGCGCAATACTACTCAAAACAGGACGTAGGGTACGCTACTCAGGCTACCCGAACCTGTATAAATCTTGTGTCCTCGCGCATACCTTCGAGTTCCAGGTCTGGCGATCCCCCACTATTTACTCTCCGACGGGTACCCCCTATGGAGGTTGCTGGATATAAAACTCCGACAGTGGCCAAGTTGAAACATCAAACAAGCAAATCAAGAACAACCTTCAGAAGACCATCCACGAGATGGGAAGAGGATGGAAAGATAAACTTCCTGAAGCATTATGGGCATATCGCACAGCTTATAAAACTCCCATTGGTATGACACCATACCAATTGGTTTATAGAAAGACATGTCACTTGCCCGTGGAATTGGAGTACAAATCACATTGGGCTATCAAGAAGTGGCATATGGATCTAACCACCGCCGGAATTAAAAGACAAATGCAATTGGGTGAACTCGAGGAATGGAGGGAGAAGGCATATCACAACGCAAAGATGTATAAAGAGAGAACCAAAAGGTGGCATGATAAGAGGATCAAGAAGAAATCCTTTGATCCGGGAGATAAGGTACTACTTTTTAACTCCCGCTTTAAACTTTTTGGTCGTGGAAAGCTTAGAAGTAAATGGGACGGCCCTTTCACAGTCATAAATTCTGCTTCGCATGGGGCCGTAACCCTACAGGATTCAGACGGAAACACTTTTAAAGTAAATGGCCAAAGACTTAAAATCTTCCTTGAACCAAACATGCCTAACCTCGAAGAACTTGATGTTATCGAGGTCATTAACTTGGAATGATTGAAGTCTTGCTTGTCTTGTGTATATAGAGTGTTTCTTGTTTGTTTTCCTGTTTCTTTTTGCTCTCCTATCTTAGTTGCCATGAAGCCAGCCTTTTGGGGTAATGGGCTAGGACCGGCCGCACCTAGTGGGCCGGCCGCACCTCCCCCATCTGGCTCTAGGCTGCGCGTGAGCTAGGGTATCTAGTATCTCCTCTTGTGCTATCCAGATAACCCCTGAAAACCTTGCGTAACGAGTTCTTCTCCAGAAACTCATCTCCTTTCCAAAAAAAACCCTTACCTTCTCGCCATCTCCTATCAAACCATGGGTGGTGATGGCCCTAGCAACCTCTCCAAGACCTCGGCACCCACCACCCCTGTGTCCTGGAAAGCACTCGCAGGAGGTTGCGGGGTGGGATCAAGCCAAAACTCGCCACACCAGGGGTCCCTGGCCCTTGCTCGTGCATCTCAGGAGGCAAACCTAGGAGGGGGTAGGACCGGCCGTACCACCCAGATCCGGCCGCACCAGGCTCGTTCCGCCAGCCCGGCCAACGTGCACGGGAGGTCCTTGTCCCCCAGGAGAACGACCGGGAAAGGAAAGCCCCGACGTTCAGAGTCACCGGCACGCCCTACAACGGGCCAGCTGAGGCTGAAGGAGCCAGAGACGCCGATCTCTAGGCGGCTCTTCAACGAGTCGCCAAGGGAGAACATCTTCGCCATAAAGACGGCCGGGACAGAATTCTTCAAGCCCCCAACAGAGGGGAAATACAAGATCATCAGGTGCAAGACTCCCCGTGGGTTTGAGAAGCAGCTAGTCCCTCAGTTGGACAGGGACGATTTGGAGCCAGATGAGTCCATCTTCTCCACCCCTACTAGCGGGATGCGCCACCGCAAGCCTCCACCGATCCGTGGTCCTCCTGGTCAGTTTGAAGCTTCAGAGGAGGATTCTGAGGACGAGGATCCTTACGAGGGTCTTCGTAATGAGGTCGCCGAGCTGAAGATGAAGAACAACTTGCTGGAGGAGCGCATAGCTGAGGCCGAGCTATGGCGGATGGACATGGACGACAATATGGAAATTCTCCGCAAAGGCCTCTGCAGCAAGTTTAGGCACCTGCTCAAGGAACTAGGGCGTCCGGATCTCTACGACTGCGTTTTGCCTTAGATTTCTAAGCGTAGGATCCGTGTAGCATCTCGTTAGTGTCGTTTCCTTTCTTGTGTGTTAGTTTTGCTTTTTCAAAAACTTGTTTGTTTTAATTCGTTTAGGTTTGCCTGAATAAAGGGATGCTACAAACTCCTTGTGGTCGAGTGACCACCTTATAATTCTTTGGTTATTTTGCTGCTCTGGCTGGTGATTTGAGCCAGCTAGAGAATGTTATTTCATCTTGTTCACGAGTGCGCAGGGAAAATGAGAGGAGGAAGGGCCGGCCGCACCTAGAGGGCCGGCCGAACCTACCTTCGTCACACAATCGCGAACCCAACAATGCGCAGGTAACCGAGATGCACCAGAGACAGCTCGCGAAGCACGACACAAAGTTTGGGAGGGCCGGCCGCACCTGTCATTTCCTCGCGAACCGAACATCTTCGTGCTAGGTCACGCTGGTTTGAATCCCTAACTCATCTCGTGATGTTATCTTATGAATATCCTATTAATCTTGCTTAGTAACTAAAACTGCATTAACATGCTCTCAAAAATTTTGCCTACCCATCCTCACTTCGTAAATAAGGAATAATTGCTATGTTAAACCCTTGCAAGAATCTGGTATACAATTTTATACTCTATAGGCTTGATGAATTTATTGGTACTCTTCGAAACATGAGCTGGAATTAAAACTTTGTGGGACGAAAATACTTATGATCAAACCTAGGGTGTTGACTAGTATGATATGGTGCGACAATGTTAATCTTGCTCTATCTCATAGTATGGTGAAAATCTCGGATGATTTCCTTTGAGAAAATAAAACAAGACAAGTTCCTCAATGGCCATATCACCTACCAAAGCCATATGTTGCTATCAAAGTTTAAACCTTCTACATATGCTTGCTTGTGACCCATTGAGTTTTGCCAAATTGTTGTGACCCTTGGTAGAATCTTTTCATGCTCCCATGATCGAGATCACGTACACCCACATATACATGCTAACTCCTACACCGGGAGTTATGCAAAACATGCCATCCGTCCACCAAAAATAAAAAATACTCCAAAGTTCCAAAGAGATTTCTCTTCTTGTATTCTTGCAAAAGGAGAGAGGGGTCATTGCAAAAAAAATGCTCAAAGAAGCATAGAAAAATGTGCTCCAATCAAAGAGCATAGAAAAGAAAAATATGAAGCATGACCCCCCTCCAAAATAAAAGCAAGAGGAGAATCTCAAAACAAGGAGTATCTAGAAAACCAAGGAAAAATACTCCACATACTTGCACATCTCGATCAAGTTGCATGACTAGTTTCTTCTTGGATCCGGTCTTTGGCTCAACAATATCATGTGGCACAAGTGAGTCTCATGCTTATCCTAACCAAAAGCTCCACATACAGCCATAGAGTAGGAAGTTGAGGCTCAATCAAAAGCCTTTGGTGAGGTAACAAATACCACTTGAGCGATCGAGGGAACCATTCAAGGAACATTGTCTTCTTGTTTACAAAAAAAAAAGAAATTTCAAAACTCCGAGATGGGATCCCGAAAAAGAGGAATGAGAGATGCAAAGTCAAATCGTTCTACTCCTCAACCTCCGAAGGCAAGGTGAAAAGTTACAAGCTCCACAGGTAACAGCAAGGCTAAGTTTCTTTGGTACCAATACTTTCAAATAGCCAGTAGGGCATGGAATTGTGCACTAGTACTTGCAGGGAGGCAACACGAAGCAATGTCTGATCCACCACTCAAGCCTAGGCTTTGCTCGAGGACGAGCAAACGTCTAACATGGGGGAGTTTGTTGACGGTCCTTGCAACAAATATTTGACCGTCAACATCTCGGCTACGGCAACACTTTATATCGAATTTCATGCATGTTTTAGGTGCTAACGAGGTTCCACGAGTTGTGTTGAGATTTTATCTGCAAGATCAAGATTAGGGAACAATTCCGGGGCATTGGGCCAAATAAGGTAGGCACGGCCGTACCTAGTGGTGCGCCCGGCCCTACCTTGCACCACCATTCAGGTTCACACCAAGGATAGCCCCGAACACCAGCTCCCAAAAGGATAAGATCGTCAAGATCATGTTGGATCAAGGAACCACACCACAGGAGAGATGCACCGGGGCCAGGAGGCAGGGCCGGCCGCACCACTAGGACCGGCCGAACCTCCAGGGCCGGCCGCACCACTAGAGACGGCTGCACCTGCCCGACACACCCAAATGTGCCACCAAGCCTTGGTCACTCAAGGAAGCACAGCTAGAAATGATCCTGATCGAGGAAACAAGGTCGGTTTGATCCAGAGGTTGAGATTAGCTTCACTTGGATTCATGGACCCACAAGCCAGTGAACAACCAACGTGGGACAGCATCCAGGACTTCAACTACCCACTAGAGCATGATCCGAAGCGTATGACAAGGGGGCCCAGGGCCGGCCGCACCAAGAGGTACGGCCACACCTCCTTCACAGAGCTGACCGACCCACAACCGTCTTCAAACCGCCTCAGGGACCAAATCACGGACGCACGATCGAAGGCGGTGGAAATTGGAGGGCCGGCCGCACCTCCTTGCCGGCCACTGCACCTCCCTCTCACCTACAAGTATCCCCTCCTACAGCCACCGACCTAGAGGGCCTATATATAGAGCCTGGCACCTCGTAGAGGGACACAAGTGATTAGAAGCAAGTGGCGGAGCCCTACATAAGTTAGTATTCAGAGAGTAGGGAGAGAGAGTTGAGTGTTGGAGTAGAAGCCGGAGTGTCGGTCTTCTTCCCCTTCCTCGGCGGGTGCGGTACAACTACGATCGTCCACACCTGGGATATTTTGTAAGTTCGAAATCGTGAGTAACTAAGTCTCAAGTCATTTCATCGTTCACTCTTAGGTTCTTCGATTGCATTTAGTAGTTTCTACTTGTTGTGATTGCTTTGGTTTGAATTCGAGTAAAGTAGTGCTTGGTTAGTGTAGACGTGGTGTCTAGGATTTCCAGTACCTTGGAATGCTTCCCGGTTCAATAGAATAGTTGTGGTACCCTAGGGAGGTGACAGCTCCGGACGGGCTTTGTAGTCCACCACGTTAGTTCCGGCAGGTAGGAGTTACGACATCAGAGCCCCCTTCTCATCCCTTTTCGTGGCTCTTTTCCCTCTGGCCCCCACGAGCGACAAGTTTTGCCTTGATTCTATCCGTGACTCTCACGAGCCCCAAACTTCATCAGCTATCCCCTCTCTACCCGGAATCTACCCTTGCCTTTCTATCCTTCGTCACCATATCCCCCGGACGAATTAGTTTAGGTTCACAACACTTCTCGTTCCCCGTGGAAATCGATACCTTGGAATACTCCCGGGTGAAAGCTACAACGGTATCCGTGCGCTTGCGGATCTATCTGTGATCGTGTAGTATGCCTATAGGCTTTTTGGCGCCGTTGCAAATCTAGTAACGACGTAAGAAGTGCCAACAAGCACATCATGGTGAACAATGTATATAGGATAAGCTTTTCCTACAAAATGCATATGGTACAAAATGCATGCAACCTAAGATACAAAGATGCCTATACATCATGTTACATATGCAATGCAAAATGCAAGAATGCAGAAAAGGAAACTATACATATGCTACACAAGGAGCTCCCACCACCAACTCAAGAAACCAAACACACACAAAGTTCTCCCCGCAAACAAGTGAAAGTTGCTTGATCTAGGGCTTTGGTGAAAATATTCACTAGTTGGTTTTGTGTGGGGACGTGGATCAACGTGATTTTTCCTTTCTCAACATTGTCTCTCAGAAAATTGTATCTCACTTCTATGTGCTTGGTTTTGGAAAGTAGCACTGGGTTCTTTGCAACATTAATGGCACTCGTGCTATCGCATAGAAGTGGAACCTGGGTATACTCCTCACCAAAGTCACTCATGGTGTATGTGATCCAAAGGAGCTGAGAGCAACAACTAGATGCGGCAACGTACTCGGCTTCGGTTGTAGATTGAGCAACACTCGACTATTTGCGGGAAGACCAAGACACTAAAGAAGAACCCAAGAACTGGTAAGTCCCAGAAGTGGACTTCCTATCCAACCGACACCCGGCAAAATCCGCGTCTGAAAAAAATGTGAAGCTCCAAAGAAGAAGACGCGGAGTACCAAAGGCCGAAGTCGGGAGTATATCGGAAATACCTGAAGATGCGCTTGACTGCTTGCCGATGTGAAGTACTTGGAGACGCTTGAAAACGAGTGCACAGACATACCAAGAATTGGATGTCCAGCCTCGTCACCGTCAGGTATAGGAGGGAGCCGATCATGCTTCGGTACTCCTTCTGGTCCACGTGTTCACCTTCCTCATCCGCATCAATGGCTATAGTTGTACTCATAGGTGTCGTCATGGCCTTGGAGTCCTCCATCTTGAACTTCCTTACAATGTCCTTGGTGTACTTGGCTTGGTGCACAAATGTTCCTTCTTTCGACTGCTTGATCTGGAGGCCGAGAAGAACTGCAACTCACCCACATGCTCATCTCAAATTCCCTACTCATGTCTTCCACAAAACTTGCAACCAAAGAGTTAGACGAGCCACCAAAGACAATATCATCCACATACACCTAAACAATTAGGATCTCCTTGCACTACCTAAGGAGAAACAAGGTCGGATCTACCTTCCCCATCTCAAAGCCTCTCTCAAACAGGAACCCCCTCAACCTACCATACCAAGCTCTAGGCGCCTGCTTCAACCCATACAACGCCTTCCTCAACTTATACACCTTGTGGGCGTACTTCTCACTCTCAAACCCCGGTGGTTGCCTCACATACACTTCTTGCTCCAACACACCATTCAGAAACACACTCTTCACATCCATTTGGTACAATTTCAACCCTTTAGCCACAGAGAAGGCTAGAAGGATTCTAATCGCCTCTAAACGAGCCACAGGAGGAAATGTCTCCTCGTAGTCTATCCCCTCTTTTTGTGTGTACCCCTGAGCAACCAACCTCGACTTGTTTCTCACTACTTCACCTTTCTCTCCCTCTTTATTTTTCCACACCCATTTTGTCCCAATCGGCTTACAACCCGGTGGAGGCTCCACTAACTCCCAAACTTGGTTTCTCTCAAAATTCTCCAACTCCTCATGCATAGAATTCTCCCAATTATGATCAGAAAGCTCGTGTCCAATGTCTTTGGGCTCAAAAGTGGCAACAAAAGCAGCATGGGTGAAGGACCGATTAGGCGACCAGAGAGGGTGGAGTGAATGGGAGCCGATAAAAATTCGCTGGGAGAAAATCGGCTTAGTCCCAACATCACACACAAAGATTCCCACACGAACTTCCAAGATCACGTAGTCACTCGAGTACTACTGACCCTAGGAGAAAGACTCGAAAGTCTAACAAGCAAAGCGGAAGCAGACACAGAAGAAGACAGACCAAAACAAGGTTACCAGACCCCTACCGGATCATCCGGAACCAACCTCCGAATCACCCGGGAGCTAACAGTACCGTACAGGGTCACCCGGCCCTTACCTCCGGATCACCCTATAGCCAACAGTATTGTACCGGGTCACTCAGCCCTTACCTCTGGATCATCCGGGGCAGCCCAGAAAACAGCCCGCGAAACAGCCCCAAACTTTCCATCGATGGATCTCCCAAACCGCTTGGAGTCTTGAGACGAAATTTTGGGGAGATGATGAGCACCCCAAAGGGAAGATATGCCCCAAAAATTTCAGCCTCTAGCTCCCTACATGTGAGACATGGGTACCCCTGGGTTCCTACTAACCAGGCTCACGGCCATCCCCGACAAGTGGGTCCGGCCTACTAGAAGACCCGCCGACCTGACAGTGGGCCCAACTGACCTGGTTGGCAGCCCACACGGCCTCCTGAAGACCCTCCAGAAGATTCCGCAGACGACCTTATCCGATCTGGTTGGGTAGCTTGGCGTGCAAGACAAGGCAGAAGACGTCGGCTGTGCTTCCAGATAGTCCGAAGATCACGGGATTATGTTGTAACTTTCCTTAGATTGGTTTCCCTGTTGTAACCGACCAGGACTCAGGGCCCACCGACCTTGTCCGTCAGCCAATATAAGGTGGACAAGGCCGAACCCCTGAGGCCAAGTCATCCCAAGTCTCAATCCGCCCAAAGCAATACAATCAAGAACTGGACGTAGGGTTTTACTCTCCGGAGGCCTGAACCAGTATAAACTCGCCGTGTCCTTTGTGTTCTATGTGCTCGTGCACAACCTTCGAGTTCTTAGCCCTAGATTTCACCCCGCTGAACAAATAAACCACTGGGGTTGACACCCCTGTGGGCTGTGCAGATCTAAACATCTGACAGTTGGCGCGCCAGGTAGGGGGAAATCCAGGGTTCTTCGTGCAACTCGATGGCTTCACCAAACGACGTCATCTTCCCTGAGAGCATGGCGGACTTCCTCACCAATCCTGTCGACATATGCTTCGGCTCAATGCCGGCAGAATCCATCGCTCTAGCCGCCTGCCTTGTCATTGAGAGCACTGCGGTCACCTCCAACCAGCAAGTCGTATCCGATCTGCTAGCGGAAACCCACCCACTCACTCCTCGCGACCTGATCGCGGGGCTCGATCACGTCGAGAACATGCTCTCCGACACAATCAAGGTCTGTGAGCGCATCAAGCGCCCTCGCAGGACCACTCCACCTTCATCCCGCATGCCTCTCGGCCTGCGGAACGCAGCTCATGCAGCATCTCGCCACATGAAGAAGAAGATCCAGATCGAATCTGGGTCCAACCTGACATCTCGTGGAAACTGTAAAGGTCATCTCGACGATCCCTGCCCTGTCCACGAGGACTCCAAACACACGGCTCGCCAGTGCCGTGTGCCAAAGAAGCTTCGCCGACCTCTAATCACGACTCGTGGTCGCCAGATCAACCATGTGCCGTCCCTGGACTACGGCATGTTCCAGATTGCCCGTACGACTATCTCCCCCAACAACCCGGACAACATGTTCGAAATCCCGGATCGAGAGGTCCTCGCGGTCTCCGCTGACGTACCTCCTCAAGCCGGCGAGACAGATGAGCAGCGCCAACAGTGAGAGAATGCTAACACTGCGCGAGCTGTGCGCCGTCAGCAAGAGGCAGATGCAGCTGCAGCAGCTGCCCAACAACAGGCCTCGGGCCAGCCTGCGGGCAACGTCGTACCTGGTGCCGGTGGCCAACCCGCAGGCAACATCACCGACGGGGGACCTCACCCTGCGGCCCCAGCTGCTCCCCAGCAGCAGCAGAATCAAGATGAGCCTCGTCGACACCGCCTACGTGCCAGAGACCTCCTGAGGGACTTTGAGCAGGATGACCACGAAGTCTACAACTTGCCTCAAGCTAACCTAGGCGCGGCCCTTGCCGAGCTGGGACAACTTGGAGACACTCCTGCGACTCGACGTCTACAAGCTCACATCCGCGTTGCCACTGCCCAGGTCGAGGAAAGAGGTCAAGGATATAGTAGATCGGCCTCGAGTTCCTACTCCAGGAGTAGGTCGGAGCGACCCTGCCGTCGTCACCACAATGACAACGCTCCTCTTCCGCCTGTGGCCGAAGAGGGAGGTGGTGAGAACGAAGTCGTACAACCACCCAATGGCGCTACCAACGCATAGGCCACTCGAGCTGGTAATGCTGCCAACACCGCCGGTAACGCTGCAAATAATGCCGCCAACACTACTGGCGCCCAGCAGCAGAACGCCGCCGGCAATGCAGGACAAAACGCTGGAGCTCAACCTCCACCAGCACAAGCCACGCCCGTCTGTAGTAATCAGCATCAGCCCATACGAGATGAAGTGGAGATCGAGCGCCGTGCTAACTACAACCGCGACAACGGGGCTCCTGACTCCCTCGACGCCAATAACCCCATCCAAGCAGCAGAGCTCCGCGAGATGCACGATCGCGAGCTTCTACGTCGTGCCCAGTACGACCAAGATAACGGTGCTCCCGACGACCTCTATGTCATCCCATCAACCCACGCCCCAGGATCTAGTTCTGGAGCAATCAACAACTTTCTGGCATTCTCACGACGTCTCAGGACGATCAGATACCTAAAAGATTTCAAGCCAACCATCGAAAAATACGACGGTCGCTCTGACCTGAGTATTTGGCTCAAGATGTACAGCATCGCTGCCCGAGCGTCAGGAGGTAACGAAGACCACATGGCAAGATACTTTCTTGTCGTGATGAGCCAAGCACCACTCCTGTGGCTCGACAATCTCCCTGCGGAGTGCATCACTTCGTGGGCAACCCTATCACGGCTCTTCACGACCAACTATCAAGCGACCTACAACCGCCCCAGCAACACACACCACCTCGCCAAAGTGAGGATGAGGAAAGATGAAACTCTCCGAGAGTACACCAACCGCTTCTTCGAGAACCACAACACCGTCGCTGGTGTCAAGGATGAAGACGTCATAGCCTACTACAAGAAGGGAGTCACCAACCTCAAGCTCTTCGAGAAGATCCATGAAGCCGGCAATGACTCTATCGCTGACCTCATGGCTTACGTCGACAAGCTCGTCGACACCCAAGACGCGGTGGTACATGATTTCAAAGGAGACGACCCCATAGACACCGATGGTGGCGGCAGGTCGTGCAAGCGATCTGGTGAGGTCTACGCAACAGATCCTTCAAGACCCTCCACCTTCCTTGAAGGTGATTTCAACGGTACACTGGACGACCAGTGTCAATTCCATCGCGACGCCGAGCACACCATGAGGGAGTGCGAGCAACTGAAGCGCACCCTAGGCGTACCCCAGAGCCAAGGAAGGCCAAGAGTGGCAACAACGATGACCAGAACAACAGCCGCCGCTACGACAACTGCAATCGTCGACCTGATCGACGTGACTACCGCGACCGGCGACCTTACCGTCGCAATGACGACAGGAATCGCCACAGATCGACGTGATGATCATCGTGATGACTGCCGCCGCGACGACCGGCGTGACGATCGCTGCGAGGAACGACCTAACTATCGTCACTATGAAGACCACAACAGCGACGTCAACTGTCGGAAGGAGCCTTTTCCTCCACCTCCACCTACAGCGGGCAACCCCAACGGCGTATTCCAGAATGCTAACCGGCAGATCAACTTCATCGTCGGTGGCCACCAAGCAGCCAAGAGCAACAGACAACAGTGATCGAACGCAAGGGAGATCGGCCAAGTCAACACTGAAACTCCACAACCTCTGCGGTGGTCGGAGTTCCCCATCACTTTCTCTAGGAAAGACCACTGGGTGCATATACCTGACCCCGGGACCTACCCACTGGTCGTCAACCCCATAGTGGATGACGCCTTCCTACCTAGGACCCTCATCGATGGGGGCAGCAGCTTAAACATCATCTTCACTGAAACGCTGAAGAAGATGGACTTCGACTTCTCCAAGATGACTCCTTGCGATGAACCCTTCTATGGGGTCGTGCCCGGCAAGGCTGCATATCCCATAGGTCGTGTATGCCTGTCGGTCACGTTTGGCAAAGAGGACAACTTCCACACGGAGAACCTGACGTTTGAGGTCGCGGACTTCCGCTCCTCCTACCACGCCATCCTTGGTCGACCTATGTTGGCCAAGTTTAAGGCCATCCCGCATCACACCTACCTCGTCATGAAGATGCCAGCACCAAACGGGATCCTTTCCGTCTACGGTGACATCCTCGTCTCCTACAAATGAGAGAGCAACACCGTCGACCTCGCCAAGGTAACTGTGTGCAAGGCCACAACTACGATCATGGTCGCTCAGGCCGCCAAGATCGACCAAACTACTCTGGAGGTGCTAGAACAGAAGCGCACAGCTACTGCCTTGGATGCATGTCCCGCGGTGAAGAAAGTTTGCCTCGGCCTGCCCGACGCGACCAAGGAAGTCACCATTGGGGCCGATCTTGACCCCAAATAGGAACTCACGCTCACCAGTTTCTTCCGGGACAACGTCGACATCTTCGCATGGAGCCCATCCGACATGCCCGGTGTCCCCAGGGAGCTGGCTGAGCACGCCCTTGAAGTAAGCAAGACAGCAAGACCTATCAAGCAAAAGCTCTGGTGATTTGCGAAAGATAGAAAGCAGGCCATAGAAGTAGAAGTCTGTAAGCTCTTAGCTGCAGGATTCATCCGAGAATGTAAACACCCAGTTTGGCTCTGTTGACGGCTGTTAAGTACCACTTTTACGCCATCAACTCCTGCATAAAATGAATGGAAAGTGATCATGAACACTAGGATAGGGGTTTATACTGACAATCTCCACAAGTGTTGGTGTTTCTAGCTTTTGTTGCAGGGCACACCGAAATACGTGCTAAATGGTATAGTTGAGAGCAACTGATCTAATGGCTTATATAGGACGTCATCATAAACAACCTCAAATGCCAATTTAGACTACACCATTGTGACGGGCTCGTCGAGACGATTGAAACGAATATATTATTTGTCTACATCGGAGTCCGTATGAGAAATATATGAAATAAACAAACAAAGAATAGATGACGTCACCTGGGGCCCACACCTCGTCACGCAGGACCCACTAGCGGGGCCCACACCTAGCACAGGTCCACGCCACACCAGCAGGGGCACATGCATAAGTGTTGGCTGCAATGAGTAGCCTCCCAGAAGCTTACATCGCAAGATTCAGTAGCTTACGCAAGAAGGAAGTTGCCTCAAGCTCCTTCTCACGCAAGATACAACAACTTGGCCCCCACTTCTCTTCGCCACGTGTCACCACCCTATTGGTGGTGCCCATGGCAGCAAAGGGGGCTCCTCCAACTCTCCTTGGCCTATAAATAGAAGGGGAGGGAGCTAGAATAAGGGCACACAACTCCTCTCCTCCTCTCTCATTTTCTTTCTTGGGAGGAGAGGCACTCCTCTCCTCCATCTAGAGTGTAAGTGTGGAGTAGTTGATTAGATCAAAGCTAGGGAGAGAGTGAGAGGTATGTACCTCTATGGATGCTCATTCTTCCATTAGAGTAAAGTAAGTATTTCTGCATTTTCTATTTTGACTAAAGTAGCATTCATGCATAGGTGATATGTTCTTGTGTTCTTCGCTTGTTCTTGATTTAGAGGCTTGTGTTCTTTGCGAACACAACCTTTCGATCTTGTAGCATAGGTTCATAAGTGCTTATATCCGTTTGTATGCATGTTCATCATTTAGAATAAAGTGGATATGCTTGCATGCTCTGATTAGAATAAAGTGTGTTCGTGATTCCTTTTGCTCATAGCTTCTATAGTTGGGTGAGATCAGTTCTCCTCCTTGAGGGTTCATCGCTCTATATTTAATATAGAGTGCCGTAGGTTGCTACGCACCGCGGGATAGCGTAGTCAGGCTACGGTAGTAATCAGTAGCATAGACGTAGTGTCTAGGCTAAGGGTTATCCTTCGTTTGCCCTATATCCCACGGATTGGTAGAGGTAGATCGCAGGTGGTGACAGCACTGTTGATCCTCTGAAATCCTCCACGTTCGGATATAGTGCAGGTTGAGGTTCGTCTTAGATCCGTAGGCTGGAGTCTCCTGACAGATCAGGGGTTAGCCGGTGCCCGAAGCAAGTTCTCGAGAGATCGACCTTTAACCTCATCTGCAGAGCTATCCATAGGAATCCTCTCTCTATCCTTACCTCTTATCTGGGTGTGTCCTTGGACCTACCGTACGAAGTTAGTACACATGTTCCCTTGGATCCGATACCCTTGGAATACTCTGAGGTGTCCTTGGACCTACCGTGCGCTTGCGGATTTATTTCGTTTGTCGCTAAAATACCCAACAAGCTTTCTAGCGCCGTTGCCGGGGAACAGTTGCTGTATCTATCTTCGTACCCAGTGGTTCTCGTATCTTTTCATTTTTCTTTATTCTACCTTTACCCCCGTTACCCATGGAGAGGCCATCCTTGCACGACCTCTCCACCTCAACTTACGAGTTCAATGAGTTCAATGATCCATCAACTTCCACATCCAACTATGAACTTCATTTCCACATTATGGGCATGGTTCAGGATCGACCCTTCTTTGAAGCGATCAATGAAGACCCCTACTTTCATTTGGAAGAATTCAAGGAACTGTGTTTGCATCTGGTTCTCCTAGGCATGACACAGGAATCCATAAGGTGGAAGTTGTTCCCCCTCTCTCTGTCAGAAAGGGTAGAGCAATGGTACACTGACACTATAAAAAGTGGAAATGGTGATTGGGCCAAACTTTGAGATAACTTTTGCAACTCATTCTCTCTCGCGGAGAGGATGGTGCAATGGTATACTCATATGGCCTCTCTCCCAGGGGATATTCTCGAGTTCGAACAATTAGAGGAGGAGTCTATAGTAGCAGTGTGGGCTAGGTTCATACGCCTTTGTGCATCTGGACCCGGCTCATTCCTACCCGATGATGTCTTGCTTTATGAATTTTGCATGGGGTTAGACATGGACGCTGCCCAATATCTTGACATCGCTGCTGGAGGTTCGTTTGCACACAAAACTCTAGTGGAAGGAAGGGCAATCCTAGATAGCCTCTTAGAAAAGTCTTCCCTTCTTACCTGCCATAACGAACCACGCCAAGAATCAGAGTCGATCCATGAGAGTCTCTCAACAGCTGAACCTGAGCCTTTGACTTCCACATCCCAAGATTCATCTGTTGAGCACTCTCCCGAACCAAGAACAATGGAGGAAGAAGGAATTCAGCCTCCAGAATTCCCCTATCGATTCGAGGATGACCCTTTTGAAAATCTCAGAAACACCGCGAATTGCTTAGATGTCCAACTAGGGAAGGAGCCCTCTGTCCAAACCTAGCCAGCTAGAAATCTTTTGACAGAACCTTCCCCTAGGCCTACGGTACCTCCTTTGCCTCCTGATCCTCCAAACAAAACATCTATCATGAAGGCCATGGAGAAGAAGTGGTCGGCTGGAGTGGGAAACTTTTCCGAAGCACTTTGGATTTGTTCACCCTCTACGATCATTTCTTGTTCCATAAGGGAATTATCGTAGAAGCCCATCTTAACCCCACTATGGAGGTTAATGTCATGCCATGGCACCTAGCGTACACTTTGTTGGGCAACATTACGCTAAGACCATCTGACAAACTCCTCAAGAGTTGTCCCTCCGGACATATTCTTGAGTGTTGGGGGGTTGCATGTGTCGTGCCACTCCTAGTAGACAAGATCGAGGTTAATCTAGATTTCCACATCTTTGATGTCCTCGATCTTGATCTCCTCCTTGGCTCCCCTTCAGAAAAACTTCTCGATGCATATCGAGGGAGCCTAGATGAAAAGCTTAGGGAAGCCGCTTCTGCCACCACTCTCTTGTTTTCAGAAAGTTCTATGGCGAAGCCTCTCCCTAAGAAAAACTCACTCGAGGAGATGATGCATGTATGTTTGTTTGCATCATCTGAGCCCGTTCTCATTGAGGTTGTAGATTTCTCTACTCCTCAAGAGTATGACTCGGAAGATCCTCTTCACCTTTGTGAAGGCGAACTATCATCATCACCCTCGATCGAGTTTGAGCCACTTTCCGCTGGCCCATATCATGTTGCTCTTGACCTTGATCGAGAATCAACATCAATCTTACTCGATGAATCTCTCGAGATGGAGAATTCATGGCCATGTAAATCTATGAGGCGCCAACTCTGGAGTCCAAATGGAAGGATTCCACGGACGAGTATGGTAACTTCACTCTTGATATACCACCTAAACCATGCTCGCATCAGGCTTCTCCAGAGTCAGCTATGCTCGGTGCACTAGGCACACACGAGGACTACAACCGCCTTTTGGTCCTCTTTTGCTCAACCTTTAGAAGATTGGTTGTAGATGCATATGTTTACCATAAGCACATCAGATTTCGTTTGCGCACTGTGGCACTAACCCTGTAGCTAAAGCTTCACTGATACATCCAAGATTGGTAGTGAGACAAGAACGACATCACAAATGATAGCTGCGAGAAGTAAGTTCCCAGGGTCGAGCTTATGACCGTAAACAAAGCACTACCAGGAGATAGTGTGACGCCCCAGGTTTTTAATTAGCATTATTAGTGCGAATGACCTAGTCAACCAAGTCAAACACATTGACTTTGGTCAAACCTTGGTCAACCTGGGTCATCACCTCGAAAACCTAGCCAACAATCACTAATGATCATCTTAATCAAGTCAACACGCACTTTTGGTCAAACCTTGGTCAAAGGCATAGTCAAACCCTAGTCAAACCCCTATGCCTTTGAACCTTTCCTAGAACTTTTGCCGCGTTCTCCAAATTTCACCTAAACAGTTCAAAATCGGCCAATACAAAAGTTGTTTGTATTTTTGAGGGACACACTTTTCATAATTGGCGGCATTTGAAATTTTGAGTGGAAGATGTTCAAAAATGCGGTCAATGCCAGCCTATACATTTTGACCGAGCCGAGAAAGACATGAACTTTGCCAGCCATTTGTGCTCAAACCGTTGATCAATACATAGGTCAGCGTTTACAAAATATGCTCTCCTATAGTTGCTCTACAACTTTGCTATTCACAGTTTTGAAGTTTGGTTTGAAAATTTTGAGAAAAACCCGGTCAAACAATGTGAAATGAAATGGAGACCGCGACGTCGTGTCGCGCCGCGCTCCAGAGCGCACCCACGCGTGCCGCCACGCGGCATTCGCCCCACCTCGGCATCCGGGCCCCCTCCGACCGCCTGGACGGCTAGGACATGCGCACCCATCCCCCACACCCCCACGCCGACCAAATCCCTCGGGGATAGCGCCCCGAGCCACGCGCCACACGCCGCGCGCCCGCCGCCGTGCCGCTGCCGCGCCGCGCGCCCGCCATGTCTCTTGTGCGCCCTCGCAGCAGCCGGGCCCCCTCTCTCTCCCTCTGTTTGCTTCAAGGCGAAGGCGTGAAGCCCCACGCGCTGCTCGCTTGCCTTTAAGAAGCCCCGGTGTGCCTCCTCGCGCACACCGGAGCTTCGCCGCCCACCATTGCCGCCGCCGCGGTGGAACCGCCACCTCCGGCCACCTCCGCCGCAAATAGACGCCCCTAGCACCTCCCCTAGAACCCCCTGGAGCTTCCTGTGCCGCTTGTTGCCCCGGCCGCGCTGCCCATTCACCGGAGCAGCCGCTCCAGCGGCCGCCGCCCACCGGTGCCGCCGCGCACCGTCGCCAGAGCCGCCCCGACCTTCAACTCCGACACGAATCGAACCCTAGGTGAGTCGTAGAGCCTCCCCTACCCTCTCCCCACCTATTCTGGCCGCCCCCTCGCCGGAATCCAGCGATCACCGCCGGCGGCCTGCCCAATGACCCAATTGCAAGGTCTGTTTTGTTCCCAGGGGCCTAAATGCAAAGCAAAGGTAGATCTGTGAATCTTAGAATCTTTCCAGGGGCCTGAGAGTGAATAGATTCTTATAGTTTTGTTGATTTTGGTTGAATCTTAGAAACATCATAGAAAATCGTAGAAAAATGATAAAAATGCAAACTTAATTTTGGTGGTTTCCTTGTGAGTAAATCTGCAACTTTTGCATAGCATGACCCTACTTTTGACTGATAGATTTTGCATGAAAAATTGAAATCAGTTTAACCTAGATCTGTTGTAGTTCAAAATCTACATGTGATCGCAAGCTGAATTTTGGATATGTTGCTAGATATGTCATGTCTAGGCTCTACACCAAACATTGCACAAAGTTACTGAGTAGATCTTTTAATATGATTTATTTTGCATTTATGTTGAATCTGCCTTAATGATTTTTATAGCTTAATATAGATATATTTTTGTGCCCAACTCCTGGATATGATCTTTTTATGCCTAAATAGACCTCTGGAGAATTAATCATGATTTTATAACTACCAGAACTATTTATTCTTGATTTATGCTTAGATTTAAATATAAATGCATAGTTCAAGATCTAGAGTAGCCCTTGCTACATTTGTTGTGTGAATAGCCTTGTTTTGAGCCAGAGGTCATGTGTGAGAAAGTTTGGATCCATATGTTGCTTAATTATTTTTTATGCATTTCTCATGTTTCGGTAGCTAAATTTTGCCATTTTTGGTATAATTATTTCCTAGCTCTTTTAATTGTGCACTTGTGTTCAGTGGCTTTGTTTAGAGTAATAGATCTTAGCAAACACCACTCACTGCATTTTATGAATTTATTTTTGAATAAAAACAATGGAGGCCAATTGAAGCTTAATATCAAGTTAAATTGGAAAACCACCCACACCACACCTAATGACCTTAGAAATGTGATGTGAAGCATGCTAAGAAGCTTAGGGCCAACCCCTTGCTGTTTTTGTGATTTAAATTAATTTATTTGCATAAATATGTACACGGTCACTATCAAAAAGAATAAATAACTAAGCACCACAGGATATTACTTTAATAAGAATAATATATAAAATATGTGTTTGTCAAGGTGAATATGGCCAACCATCCACCACATGGTTGTAATATGTTGTTTTGTAATTAATTAAATGAAAACCGCCAATTAAATCTTGCATATGCATCCTCGTGTAGATCTTCCCCACTGTAGCTATACACTCGTGCCGGAAGGAGGAGACGAGGGTGCTGATGGTGAGCTACAGTACGTGGATGTAGCTCAGGACCTGGACCAAAGTCCAGAAGGGCCTAAGGCCAACCTTGCCGACGAAGGCAAGCCCCGGATCATTAACCCTTCTTTTTAAAATTATGCAACTACTTTTGCTATGTTTGTGCATTTACGTTTTAGGAGTTGAATTGAAACCCTAGATGCATGATCCCTAGTTACCAATGCTCTTTTACTAGTATGCTAGGCCGATAGCTGCTATGCTATTGGACCGGTACAAGTTGAGTGATGTTCGTCACTCGCGAGAATAAGTTCTTATGTTGGAATCATAAGATCTTTATAAATGGATTGCTCATGTGGTAAGAGCATGGGATTTGGGCTCCGGTCCAATGGCTTTCGTGGGCTAAGCTTTTGAACGTACTAAGCACTTGTCGGGAATGGGCACTACAAGAAAATCGTTGACTAGTGACGCAACCACATTTTAGCGTCAATGATTTATGACGTTCCTGGCTGATCTCGTAATAATATTTCACTTCCGAGGAAATTTAGCGACAAAAAATTTTTTCGTCATTACAGTTGGTACTGTAGCCGGGCGTTCCCTGTTCCATGCTATTTTGTGACACCATAAGCTCTGAAAAAACGTCATAAACCAACATCGGTCCCACGTGTAAGCATTATTTTAAAAACAGAGTGTTCCAAGTCGTCATAAAATTCAGTAGGGTCCCACATGTAAGCATTTTTTCGAAAATAGAGTGTTCCAAGTCGTCATAAAATTTTCCAGGGTCCCACATGTAAGCATTTTAGCCATGTCAGCGGCGTCATAAACCAACTTTGGTCCCACATGTAAGCATTATTTTAAAATAGACTGTTCCAAGTCGTCATAAAATTCAGTTGGGTCCCACATGTAAGCATTTTTTCGAAAATAGAGTGTTCCAAGTCGTCATAAATAGTTATAGGGTCCCACGTGTAAGCATAGGTCACGAAATGTTGCAAAAATAATTTGCCATGGCATGGGTTCGAACCAGGGACCTGAAGGAACAAGGGTGTGCTGTTTACCACTGCACCACTTGTTGGTTGTGATAGGTATATGGGAAACTCTACTAATAGTTCATGCGAATTCTTTACTGTGACCAGGTCCCACATGTAAGTTTCAGTTGAGTCTATAATTATGTATCGAATGGCTGGCGAGACACTTCACTCAGACTTCACAAAGACTTTTGACTTCCGCTATGCAGATCTGCAATAGTTCGTGGTAGGAATGGCGGATCCTAGCGGTGAGGGGAAGATGGTTGCGCCGCCACATCCCAGCAAGATGAGGTTGGTCCTCTGGTTTGAGCCGCTATATTTTCCCCTATCTTACTAGGGTTGGGGATATCTAGATTTGGGAATCTGGAGGATTGATGAGCATATTTTGTAGATTTAGATTTCATTATCGTACCTTTAGATTTGCACTTCGATAGGTGTTAGAAGTTGATAGGCTATAGACAATTCATGTTAGATTCAGTTAGTTTTCAATTTGCATCATCTTACTGTAGGTTTCGTATTTTAGTAGCTTCTAGATGTACTTCAAGCCACTCGTTTTATGGATTTTTGTGGAGGTGCACAATTGATAGGATTGATAGGTCCATCGTTTTATGAATTGGTAGATTGAAGATACTATTTCGGAGCTGCAGACCGTTGAAGGGACATCTGGATTCTGCCACGATTGTTTGCGTTTGCGCAATTCACAGGTGTTAGATTCAGTTAGTTTCCAATTTGCATCGTTCGATGGATCGATAGGTTCATTTAGGACAACCATGCCCTTGCTGAGTTTATGTAGGTAGCAAACAACCAGGTTTTGTGGTGTGTGGTGGTTGTTTTACTGTACTCATACAATTGGGTTGTTTTACTGTACTCATACAAGAAAACTGAGGGCAGAGATTATTCTTCTTACCATAGACATTGAAATAAAAGCGTCAATAAATGGGTAGGATATTGAGTTTGTTTGGTCCGTCTTTTCTTTTAAATGTTCAAGAAGTTCGTTGTCAGTTGGACTGAAATGGGTAACCTTGCCTATTAGTACCCGTTTCAGTCCAACTGACAACGAACTTCTTGAAAATTTAAAAGAAAAGACTGACCAAACAAACTCAATATCCTACCCATTCATTGACGCATTTATTCCAATGTATATGGTAAGAAGAATGATCTCCGCCCTCAGTTGTCTTGTCCTTAGGTGTGTACTGAAGCTCTTTCTCTTTTTCTGCTAATTGTTCTATGATGTTTTCAATCTCTTTCGAGATCCTATAGAGTTCTCACCCTGAGCTGAGACATCCAGATCTTCTGAAAGAACTTTAAGAAATGCAAGAGAGTCCCACAAGGCCACAAAATTCACAGTAGGAGGTGCAGAAGGTGAAGGAACAGCTGCAGGAGCATGAGATGGAGTTATGATTATGAATGAGTAGTGATGATTATTGTGAAACTCGTATCATGATTGTGTTTTGGTGTTGGCTACCGGATCATCGTATGATGTTTGCTACTTGTTGGTGGACTGGTGGTGTGAACTTTGTGGTGATGAGTTGCTATGAGATGTCATCTTATTATGCCGATTTGGTTTAATCTATTCCAAATTGATTCGAGCATACTCACCATTCAAAATTCATACGCATTACAATGGAGGTCATTGAGAATCGCAATGCCTGGCCTTATTTACTCTCGGTCGCCGACATGTACCAAGTTGAAAGGTTGAAGCTGCACTGTCAAAGATGTGGGACATGGTAAGCGAGGAAACTGTGACTTCATTTCTACGATGGGCAATTCAGGCTAACTGCACACAATTGCAGGACAAGTGCATGTCTCTATTAGAGCGAATCTTTCCTCATGAAATACTCACATATGATTGGGCGGTTGTATGCACTTATCATCCCGAATTTATGCACAATCTCCGTAGAAGATCCAAACTCATTCGTTTCGAGCATACTCACCATTCGGAATTCATACGCGTTGAAATGGAGGTAGAGGAAGAACAATGGAGGTATGGTGATAATAGATAGAGAAGGGAGAAGTTTTTATTGAGGAAACTCCGGCCTGTTGATGTTTCGCAAGGAGGACCTTCCTAGTGGTAAAAAGGGAGGAAAAGCTAAGATGCTGTTTGTTTAGATTGATCCAAAATCGGATCGTCCGTCCTTTTGATGGTTTGTAGGAAGGACCTTCCTGAGAAACAATTGTGTAACTGCTTGTTTCCAAGTGCCGACTATTCCACGTGTCCGGCCGCCGCGCGCCCGGAAACTGGACATGTCTGCCCCAACAATAGCATAAAGCGGTTCTGGTAAGTTGGCGGGAGAAAAGTGCGCGTGACAGCCAAAAAAAGTTTTCCCACAGACAAGTGTATATATCTTACTTCTCTCGACGACGCGGCATACACTACTGCAACTCTGCAAGAGACTCGCCGGCACCACACTCCTTTTCCTCGTGGCAAAAACTAGAGCTAGCGTCGGTGCTTAGATCTGCTGTTGCCCGTGGCGGGAATGGCGAATCGTAGCGGCCCTAGAGGCGAATGGAGAAGCAGGACTCGCTCTGGTCAGGCCAGTCCTCTGTTTAACCATGCTACTTTGATCTGTCATACTAGGTAAGGGGAATTCTGGATTTGGGGATCTGGGTTAACAGACTATATTCATGTATTTTAAAGGTGTTTTGAGTAGACTCCGAAAGCTCCAGATCGCCGACGCCTGGTCCTCGTGAAGTTATCGTTATAGATCCTAATGAAAACGAGTGCATGGACGGGTTGCCTGTCCATCTGAGGTATGACTAGACAGGCGCCAACCCTGGGTGTCGATATGTATGCTGCTGTGAGGTAAACGATAACCTGTATCACTTCTAATAAATGTTGCTTCTGTGTTTGATGTTAGTGTGGTGAATCGCTAATTATATGAACGAAATCGGTGATTGCAGACTGATGGCATGAAGTGCGCATCGTTTAGGTGGATAGATCCTGAATGGGATATTAGGACTCTAAAAGTTCTAGAGAAACTGATGGAAATGAAGGGAAAAGCAGAAGAGGAAGCAAGGTCGTGGAAAGAAGCTTGTACAGTTGCTAAGGAGGAGGCCAATGTCAAAGCAATTGAGTTGTAGACGATAACACGATACTACGGGGAGGTAACCCATAACCTGTTTGAGACGAGAAAGAAAATGAGAAATGATGCTCTATTGTCTCCTACAAAAAAGGGTGAAGCCAACAGGTACCTAAAAGCTGAAAGGGAGGCAAGGATGTGGAAGGAAGAATGTGCAAAGGCTAACAGGGAGATTCAAGAGACTGCCGCTAAGCTGCAGACGGTCAAGCAGCTCCTGGATTCTACAACACTTGTGGTGAAGAAGGTGAGGGATTGCTGAGATAGGCCTCATATAAGAGGTTACTCAGCAAGGACAACAATGAGGCATAATGTGATTCCGGGTGTTATTGCTAGGTAGACGGTTTAGAGGTGCTAATCATGCTTGTATTTTGGTATTTGCTACTTGTTGGTGGTGTGAACTTTGTGGTGATGAGTAGCTGTGAGATGCCAAGTAAATGTGATTTGCCCTCAGGTCAGCCAAACCAGAAATGGCATGCTCTTCTATAATAATGCACTTGCCAGGACCAAACAAGATGATCTTATTCCGGAACTCAGGAGCTCTCTCCCATGGAATAGGCTGCCTAATGTCCCCCACGAATGAATACAAAGTTGATTCTACCACCTCAGCTTCTTTCTCCTCCAGAACAACAAAGAACAATCGGTCTTCACCTTCGAGTAGAGAAGAGTTGCCCATGCTAATAACCCATGACAACCGAAGTCCAACAGGATGGGGAGGTGCTGGAAGATCTTGCCCCAAGTAGATCCGCATGTGTTCAGAAGAACTGCACCAGAAATCTTCCGAAGGAAGTGTAGTCCAGTCGGATTGGCTACCCAAATGCCACATGGAAATGGTCAATGACCCAAGCGCTGCAAAAGATTTCTCTGGCCAAAAGAAAGTAATCGCGACAAATGACTCTGCACCAGTTGTTGTTTCAAGGCACAAGATACAAGCTTGGAGAGTAGCCATTTGGCTCCTTTTCATAAGTCGAGGAAGGCGAATGTGCTTCTGAGGAGACAAAGGATTCAGCATGAGCGCATTGCACCAATCTCTGCAATCTAAGGCGACTAGGCTTCCAGATCCACCGCAACCAATCAATCTAGTCCTTTTCCCAGCCAATGCAGGAAAGGAGACCTCAAAAAGCCGCATATCAGTGACGGATGCGAATGTCACTGCTCCAGATTCACCGATAAATTCAGATTTCAGAATCCAAGGGTCAAATGGGTGTGCCTCACCTTAACGAGCGTAGTTCCAACCCTTGCAGACAGCTTTGAACATGATGAAATCTCTTGCATCACTGATCTTATTGGCAACGCTCACAACAATGTCAGGAATAAGATTTGCCTAGGGACGAGGCATCATTGACAGGATAGCCAAAGAACAAGGTTGTGGGAGAACAATGGAGGAGTTACAACTCCAACAAAGACAAATGAGTGGAAAAGGTAGTCCAGAAGGTCTGGTATACTGATGTATTGCTAAAAGGACCTTCTGGACTACAATTATTTCTTTCGGTCTGTTAACATTCCGCTGAATGGTCTTTCCCCCTTCCTCAGAACGTCCTCCGTCCATCCACAAAAGAATGCAATTCTCACTTCCCGATAAGTTTATATGAAGATATAAGTGTAAATTTGGTCAAAATTGAATTAGTTTGAACTGAACGGATCCCACAACTACTCTAATCTTTTCGGGAGCAGTTTTTTCAATAATGGCTGAGTGGGTTCCTCTGGCCATAAATATCCCCCTTCCTCCCTGTGCCCTCTTCCTCTCCCCACTCTTGCAACCAACAAAAAACCCCATTCTCACACAGCGCCCTCTTCCTCTCCTAACTCTTGCAACCAACAAAAAAACCCCATCCTCGCACAACGCTCTCTTCCTCTCCCCATGGAGCCATTGTCTCCTAGAGGTGCGGCGCAAGCCACATCCTCCTCCTCTTCTAATGAAAGGGAGGATCTCCAGTGGTCTGATGAAGAGGAGGCAGCGCGGAGGCCCATTCGGGTGGTGGTTGACACATCCTCTGATGATTCGGAGTTTGTGGAACAAAATGAAATCAAAGATCATGTGCCTCTGAAACATCGCACCCCTCGCAAGTCAGCAAGAGGTGCCAGGGTTCAGGGGCGCGGAAGCACCGCCACTCGCCGGGAAACTGTCGTCTCCAAGCGTCATCATCCTCTCTCATCCTCATCGGTCGGCAGTAGTCGATCTCTGCCATCCTCGCTGAGCAGAGGCTATCATCAACCGGCCGTCATCATCCGCCATGGAGCGGCGCCAAGGCCGTGCTCGACCGGCCGCCATGGAGCGGCGACATCATCCTCTGGCGGTGGCATTGGAGGGACGGCCTCATCTGCGGGCGGCGCCCTGGGAGGTTCGCCACCATCTTCCACGGGCGGCGGAAACCGAGCGACATCCTCGTCGGTGAGCAGCAGCAACAAGGCGCTGGGGGCACCATCGACAAAGAAGCAGCGCCTTGATTAGTGGATTAGTGGTAACTCCTACTAGTAGAAGTAGGAGTAGAAGAAGTAGAAGTAGAAGTCTGGTCTGATTGAATACTACTACTACTGTTTTTTCCTTGTAAGATGTTGGTTTTCTCATTGCGTAGCAGTGACAGTTTAATCCGGTCCGACTGAAAACTACAAACCGGACTTTCATCCTGTGTTTATCTGGTATTTAAGAAATTAATGGAATGGACTTTCTGTATACAACGAATTTATACCGAGGGAGTACACACACATTACCATTTTTATTAGAAACAACACAATCCAAATACAAATGACACAAATGCATGCATACGCATTGATTACACATGTGTTGTTTCAGTACTGGAGGACGACTGCATTGAAGTTCCTCCTCCATCAGTGCAAAGAAGCATATGCCAAAGCGTTGCAGCCCAAGCCCATGTGGAAGTTGTGTTCCACGTAGGTGCGGAATGCCGGGTGATACGAGCGATACGTGCCAATGTGGTGAAAGTATCATGTGTGATGGAGGCAATACTCTACGGCCTAGGAGTGGAGTCTAGCTCTGAAACTATTACAATTATTGACACACCCTAATGGCTTCTCGGTCCTGATCAAATATGCTAGTGAAGGATCACTCCTGGAGGAGGCTGATTTTTGGGACACTCCTGCCAATGCCTGGCCTTATTTACTCTCGGTCGCCGACATGTACCAAGTCAAAAGGTTGAAGCTGCACTGTGCGTCAAAGATGTGGGACATGGCAAGCGAGGAAACCGTGACTTCATTTCTACGATGGGCAATTCAGGCTAACTGAACACAATTGCAGGACAAGTGCATATCTCTCTTAGAGCGAATCTTTCCTCACGGAATACTCACATATGATTGGGCGGTTGTATGCACTGATCATCCCGAATTTATGCACAATCTCCGTAGAAGATTACCTGAAGGGTTGTACCAGGGTCCCCTGTAGTTTTAATGTTTTATTTAAGTGTTTGTAGTCATGTAATAAACAGTTGAAATGGTACGTTATTTTGTTGCAGTGAGTACATTTGTATTGCGAAAATCGGATCATCCGTCTAACGTGAATATGAGTAGAGTATAGTCCTGTGTGTGTTTGTCCATTCCATGATCCATGGTGGCACAGACAACCCAGTCAACAACTTGCCTCTCTGCGTAAGGTCACTGACATTTGGGTCCGACACCCAAGCGGTCTTTCGTTTGGGTCACTGACGTTTGGGTCCATGATCCAAAGTCTTTCGTTTCCCGCTATGGACCACAAAGGTGGGACTTGAAATTTAGAATTCCCCGCTCCTCCTTCTGGTCCTCCTCGTTTATATATATATAATAAGGAGGGAAACCAGGTCTCCCAATTCCCTCCTGGTAATTTTCCAAAATCAGGGGATCTTCTCCTCGACCGCCGAAGAGACCTAGATCTGCGGCAGAAGCAACAACAGAGGCCTAGCTACCGACGACGGCTTCCTCTACTACGAGCGGTGGCCTTCCTCTTCTACAAGCGGCGGCCTTCCTCGGCAATGTCCTTGAAGCTGCAAGATGGTTCAAACTTGTTGCTCCATCGGCTCCCCCGAGGATCACCCTGGCGGCCGCAGATCTGCAACAGTTGCGCAGAACATCGTGCCGAAGGCGCAAGGTCAAGCTGCTAAATCGAGACGGCATTCAACACCTTCTTCCCGTCCTATTCGTCAGGTCTGCGGTCTCCTCCCTGTATTGATCGATTGAATTAGATTGCTTCCCCATGCTCTTTGGTTTTCTATAATATTCTTTCATGTTTGGGTGATTGTGGATCTACTGTACCCTATTGCAAGAGTTTGTTAGAAGTCATTTTATTTGAGGTTTGTAGAAATTTGTAGATGAAATTGTTGGAGTGCTTCCCTATGCTCTTTGCCTTTGAATATTGTTGTTGCATGCTTGGGTGATTGTGTATCAACTGTACCCTATCGCAAGAATTTGTTCGAAGTCATTTTATTTGAGGTTTGTAGAAATTTGTAGATGAAATTATTGGACTGCTTCCCCATGCTCTTTGCCTTTGAATATTGTTGTTGCATGCTTGGGTGATTGTGGATCTTCTGTTCCCTATTGCAAGAGATTGTTCCAAGTCAACTTATTTGAGGTTTGTAGAAATTAAAGGATGAAATTATTATATTGCTTACCCATGTTCTTTGGCTTTCCATATTTTTGTTGCATGCTTGGGTGATGATGGATTGGGTGTGATCGTTCATGTACCGCATTGAACTTAATAGATGAAATTGCTTCTGATTGCTAATGATCTCAACCCTTATCTCTTGTTCTTGTACTTGTTTCAGAGGGCCAAAGGGTCAACATCTGTAGTCGCTCCTGTTCAGACCTGCTCCAAGGTAACAAACTCAACACCTTCTTTGTTTCCGATTGCGAATGATCTCAACCCTTACCTCTTGTTCATGTACTTGTTTTAGCGGGGAAAAGGGTCAACGTCTGAAGTTGCTCCTGTTCAGACATGCTCCAAGGTAACAAACTTAACACCTTTGTTTCCGATTGCGAATGATCTCAACCCTTACCTCTTGCTCTTGTACTTGTTTCAGCGGGCCAAAGGGTCAACATCTGAAGTCGCTCCTGTTCAGATCTGCTCCAAGGTAACAAACTTAACACCTTTGTTTCCTTAGTTCCAATCAATTACAAGGTCCTAATCTGACTTTGGATCCACTGTTGCTAGATGGAAGCTACCAAGTCAATGATGCTTCTTCCCGAACAAATTAAAACAGAGGCAACCGAGTACTCAAGAATGGGCACCAAATCCTTATGTAGTAGTGTTGATGAAGAGCGAGTTGACGCTCCCAATCAGGATGGGGTATAACTACAGCAACGGTTTGTTGCTCACCAGAAAGAGTTATGTAGCTTGAAGAAAAAGACCGAAGAATCAGAATCAACTCTGAAAATGCAGTCGGCTGAGATTAAGAGGTTGCAGAAGCTAACCGAAGACAGTGTGGACCTTCTTCGTCTACTGCTTAGCAGTAAAAGATGAAGAGGTTAAGATCATTAGATCAAATCTCCACTTTCTCTTGTGATTATGAAATTAGATTTGGCTTTGTTAATCAATGTTCCTTGTGATACTGTTATCTTGTAATAGTTTGTGATATGTGATGAACAATATGGTCGTGCTTGATAATAAACAACAGTTTGCTTTATTGTATAAAGAAATATGTGATGATTACTATTTTGCCAACCAGATCGGAATTATTCAAAAAAAGGATCAGAATTGAAATTAAATCCATTAATACTGATGCATGATTAGTTAATTTTATATTGTCCCTCAGTGGGCTTAGCCCACTTTTAATTGGGCCAAAAGTCATTTTTTTCAAATTAATGTGACACAGAAGGCCGCAACAATGTGCGCACTTGTTGAACTCGACCCAACCAAAACGGGTCCACCCTAATCAAATTTCAACTGAAAAAGCTACAATTGGGCCCAACAAAATCTTTTTTGGGCTATATGAACAACACCAGCCTACAGGAACAGTTTTGGGCTCAACCCAGCTACAAACGGGCCAAATTCGTTTTATGACGCATAAGATTTGTCACGATTGGCCTGCCACATCGGATGCCACATCAGATTCTGTACAACATGGCAAAGCTGTAGGAACGAAGTTATGACGCGTTGTATAGACGAATTTCCACGTGTCATTAAACTCATGACGCTGGGAAATAAGGTCTCGTCATTAATCGCGGTTTGTGACGCTCGATTAATGACAGAGCATTTTTGTAACAACCGGCGTCATTAATCGTGGTTTATGACGAGAAACAGCCTTTTTTTGCGTCACTAGTCAGCATTTTTCTTGTAGTGGGGCCGGTAAGCCTAGTACCCGATTGAGGCGGCAAGGGATTTGCTGTTACTAATCTTGAGTAGTCACCTGCCCGACTTGCAACCGGGAGGTGGGTACATGTGTGAGGCTGGATGCACTGTGTGGGGGCATACCAGATAGCCGTGTACCCGGGACTGTAATCCTTATCCCGAACCGAAGATCGACGAGAACCGCCTGGTCAGTGCCAACTTTGTGATGGCACCGCTCCGTGTGTTTAGGTTTACCTTGCAAGGGTTTAATCAATCGATTATCGGCCTCTCACCGTTATCTGAGACTGCTTAATCAACTGGCCATGATATCCCTTAATGATGGAACTATGTGAAATATTGCTGTGTGAATTAATTGTATTGTACAATTCTTGATTGCAATAGTTGGCTTACTTAGAAACGGTAATTAACTAGAATTTGAGCTAAAATATTGAAAGTAAGGACCTACTCTTTGTTGCTTTTCAGCAAAAGAACTCCACCGGCCAAAAAGCCTCTCATGTCTAGAGTTTGGTGATGTAGTTATCACCCGACGGTTAAGTCTTGCTGAGTATTAGTATACTCAGCCTTGCTATATAAATGTTGTTGTAGGTGTTGTTTGTCCTGGTGAGATTCCACCCAGCTGGGAGCTGGAATGGGTGGATGACGACGAGTGATGGTATCATGGATGGCCTCGTGCGATGTCTATCGTATCGCTAGTTTATTATTCCGCTGTTTTCGAACTCTGAACCTTTACTTATCATGTCATGAACCATGGTTTGTATTAATTAAACCCTTCGGGGCAAGTTTGGATTTAAATCATGTAATGTACTCTGGACTCGCCTTCGCGTGAGTTTTAATGCATATTGTTGATCCTTTGTTGCTATGTAAGTGATTTCACCGGGCTTGACCCGGCAACTTACGACGGGATGGTACTTTATTATCGCTTAATGACCAAAGTGGATTGGTTTAGGTGATAGTACGGTATTTTCTCGGGCGGGTTGTCACAGCTGGTACTAGAGTGATTAATATGCACCGGAGTTTAATTAACAACCTTAATCACTTGTTTTTGAATAAACCTTGCCAAGGTTGATTGTATTTGCAAAATATGTTGAAACGTTAAAGATGGAAATAGACCGAGAGGCCCTAGAGGGAATTTTGGGTTATTTCAAGTGGCTAGATAGAAATCTATGGTTTATTTTGCTAACTTCCAGCACTTCTTAAGCCACGTGTTTCATACGTGTGCTGTGCCGCATCACGAGTATGCGAGGGTCGATAGGGCAATCCATTCCACGGATCCTATCTTCTCGGTTGGATGCCCACGTGTTTTATACGTGCGTTTTCCGTATGCGAGTCATACAAAGGATGACATGCTCTATTCAAGATGAACATGTCATGGGTTATGATGTCGCCACGTTTTGCCATACGTGTGCGTTCCGCATTACGAATATGCGAGGCAAGGATACACTCCATTCAAACGGAGAGTGTCTGAGGTTGGACGCTGTCCATACAGCGATAAACGCATGGGTGCCGTTTCTATAGTGAACGGTAATGTTTGGGGATGCTTCCGTGAGTGCTGGCACGGAAGGTTCTTTTCTGCAGGTACACTAACTACGTTTCATAAGTCGCTAAGTGAGTATCGAATAGTTCTCGACTAGCTATTATAGGGAGAAACGTATATATGCCTTGCCACTGGCACTAACTTCGATTTTTGGCTTGATCGCCTTGTGAGGATGAATAGGACGTCATGCATCATATTAAAAATTGGAGAAACTTAAAACTGAACCCATACATGTTTGTGTGATCTCTAGGTGAAATTTTGCTAGTGTGATTTCTTTGCATAGCCTCTCATGTGTAGATGTGGTGCTGTCCAAAAATCTAGTGAAGCTGTTTGCTTAAATTTTTGCACCCTGTTCAAAAATTAAATTGACTAGATGATCTATACCAAAGTTGCTTCATATCTAATCTAGTTTTTGCTCGCAAAAATTCGCGGTCATAGCTTCAGTATACCTCAAGTTATGCTCAGATTAGTGAACCTCTATGATGCTGTTTTTCCGGGAACCTAATCTGAAACCTTGCTTAATTGAAGCACCTTCCTAACCTTTCTAGATCAACCTTGGAATACCAAAGATGTGCCTCATAACTTTGCTGAGTTGCTACAAAAATTTGGAAAATTTTGGGGCTCTGGTTTTTAAGTTATGAATTTTTATTCAGAGATGCCAGAACTTTGCCAAGTTGGATGTTTGTACCAATGGCTACCCCATTTCTTAACCACGTACTCTTTTTTATCGCTGACCGAATCTATCCTTGTACACTCACATCCGTTTGGTCTCACTTTTGTCATTATGTCCAGATGGACAACTTTGGATCTGCGTCGGCTGATGTGGAAGCATGGACTCTCGTGAACTGCCTCGAGGAGGGTGGATTCCCTACGCTCTTGTGGGACACCCTGAAGGACTTTGGGTACAGCGCTTATCCAGAGTACTTGGCACGTGAGCTCATGACCACAGGCCAGCTCCTTCGTTGTGAAGTGAAGGTGAAAGTCCCTGTGTGCCTGACAAATCCTGCTTGGGAAGCATGGGAGAGTAAGGCACAAGGGTTGAACCTGGCTGACACTGTGCAAAAGGCTGCTCTTGAAGCGCTCACAACTTTTTGTGGAAAGCATCCTGACTCGGTAGCTAGCACTGCAGCCAAAGTAATTCCTTTACCTGAGCGACACAATGGACCGTGGGTCGAACGCGAAGCTTTTCTCTCCACCCAGGGCAACTCTCACTATAGTCCTGACCTTGTACCTCAATCCGTTTCTCCAAAGCTATGTTTGACACATATCAACTGATGGTGGGAGAAAGTGCGTTCTATAGATGCCAAGTTTATAGGCAACGAGTTAAAGAAGTGGAAAGTACCAACCAAGAGTTGAAGGAAGCCCGAGCACTGATAGCCACTCTCAAGAAAAGGAGACACAAGGATAAGGCAAAAATACGGGAATTGAGTCAAGTCATTCACGAGCAGAATTTTATGCTACAACATAATGACCAGTATATGCTCGAACTAGAGAATCAACTGGAAGCGATAGCAGCCCCACCTCCGGAGCCTGTCTTTCCAGGACCAGAAGAAGAAGGAGATGTTAAGGACATTCAAGGAGAATCTGGAGTAGAGTCTGGACCTGCTTCACCTTGAGCCTTTCTTCGGCATGGGAAGACCAAACCACTAGTAAGTATACTTAAGACTAGCTTGTTATCTAGTTGGAAGTTGGTATGCTTGTAATAAAGTAAGGAGTTGTACGAGTGTGGTAGTAGGAAGAAATCCCCTAGTGTGTGCAGCCGCGTTTTGGTTAGTTTTTGTGGTAGGCTGAACTAGGAGCTTTCTATTGTGCGGCTAGGCTGCATTGTAACCCCCATGTAGTATGGTGGTGATCCCAAAACTTGGCATCGATGTAATGCTATGGTTGAACACCCCTCGGTTGCGGTGTGTTGAATGCTTGAATTAAGCTACTTGTGATCAAATTTGGACCTCGAGTTGAATACCAAAGTGGTGTGAAATATTGTGATAGTCATGATCACCAAATTTCAGCATTTTTGCACATTCGTACCGGGAGTTATTAAATTTTTAGTGAAACTTTGCTCGCTGTCCAAACCAGCCAAACAAAACCTTGGTGATGGAACTTTTCAGGCGTGTTAACTTCAGAGTTTGCCTCGGAGTTGAATACCAACATTGGAGCTTATGAAATCCTACACCTACTGACCAAAAATGAGAATTTTTCGGTTCATGAGCAGAGGTTTATGAATTTTATGCTTATGGCCGCTGTGCTCTCCGGTTTCGGAAAAGTTGCCATGAATGAGTTTTCGTCGTGCATATTCTACTTGTTAATTTTTATGAGCAAGCTTATGAATGTGTGTTTAATGAAAACTCAAATTTTCAGATGGTGGGACTGAAACGCAGCTCTCCTAACGGTTTTGGTGCGTCGGGTAGTGGTGACCCACCGCTGCCACCGCCCATGACGCCGGCAGAGGCATTCATGGCAACGCAGACCGAAGTGTTGCGTCAGATCCAACAAATGCAGCAGCAGATGGCCCAGTAGCTGCAACAGATACCTCCACATGGGGCTAATCATGATGGACCGCATACGGTCACCACATACACCTAGTTTCTTGGGATGAAGCCCCCAACGTTTACCAAGGCAGAAGAGCCCCTTGAAGCCGATGCATGGGTCATGGCCATAGAGGCCAAATTTTCTGCGTTTACCCTGCCTTGCTCTGAGGAGCGCAAGGCCAACTTTGCGACCTTGCAGCTTCGTGGTGAAGCTCTGATGTGGTGGGAGCATTACAAGTCCATGCAACCTGTTGGGCATGATGTCACTTGGGCTGAATTCAAGCAAGCTTTCAAGGACCACCATATCCCTAAAGGACTCATGGATAGAAAGATGAAAGAGTTGCTGGCTCTTAAGCAGGGAGTCGATACCGTGTATCAATATGCATAGAAGTTTAACAGTCTCTGCCAGTACGGAGGACAACACGTGGACACTGATGCTAAAAAGATGAAACGTTTCCGTGATGGTCTTAATGGTGACTTGTACGAAAGGCTAAATCTGCTGGAGCCCAATAGTTATCATGACTTGGTAAATAAAGCTATCTCTCAGGAGGATGCCATGAGAAAGGCACAGAAAGATAGGAAGCGACAAGCCGAATTACTTCGGGAAGTGGATCGGGTAAGAAGTTCCGCTTTGTCAAGAAGAATACTCATGGGTCTTCCCAATCCTCTTCATCTGGGCACTGGAGAGTGAACCCTTCCCAGAATAAGTCATCGGGAAATTTCCAGTACTGGAAGGAGCAACAACAAGTTTCCAAGCCTATGGAACTTCCACCCCGCATTTGCTACAATTGTAGACAACTGGGGCATTGTGCTAATGAATGCCCAAACCCTAGGCAAAACAAGCCCCAGCAGCAGAATCAAGGCTCTAGAGCAGATAAGGGCAATCACGGCAAGAAGCTGACAATTCAAGTGAAGCAAGGCCTGCTTAATTTCATGGGTAAAGTCTCCATCCGAGAATACCCCTCCTTACTTTCGTCTTTTACTTTCGAATCTCGGGACGAGATTCTTTTTAAGGGGGTAGGCTGTGATGCCCCAGGTTTTTAATTAGCATTATTAGTGCTAATGACCAAGTCAACCAAGTCAAACACATTGACTTTGGTCAAACCTTGGTCAACCTGGGTCATCACCTCGAAAACCTAGCCAACAATCACTAATGATCATCTTAATCAAGTCAACACGCACTTTTGGTCAAACCTTGGTCAAAGGCATAGTCAAACCCCTAATGCCTTTGAACCTTTCCTAGAATTTTTGCCACGTTCTCCAAATTTCACCTAAACACTTCAAAATTGGCCAATACAAAAGTTGTTTGTATTTTTGAGGGACACACTTTTCATAATTGGCGGCATTTGAAATTTTGAGTGGAAGATGTTAAAAAATGCAGTCAACGCAAGCCTATACATTTTGACCGAGCCGAGAAAGACATGAACTTTACCAGCCATTTGTGTTCAAACTGTTGATCAAAACATAGGTCAGCCTTTACAAAAGATGCTCTCCTATAGTTGCTCTACAACTTTGCTATTCACAGTTTTTGAAGTTTGGTTTGAAAATTTTGAGAAAAACCTGGTGAAACAGTGTTAAATGAAATGGAGACCGCGACGTCATGTCGCGCCGCGGTCCAGAGCGCGCCCACGCGCGCCGCCACGCGGCGTTCGCCCCACCTCAGCGTCCGGGCCCCCTCCGGCCGCCTGGACGGCCAGGATGCACGCGCCCGTCCCCCACACCCCCACGCCAACCAAATCCCTCGGGGATAGCGCCCTGAGCCACGCGTCACACGCCGCGCGCCCACCGCCGTGCCCCTACCGCGCCGCGCACTGGCCATGTCTCCCGTGCGCCCTCTCAGCGGCCGGGCCCCCTCTCTCTCCCTCCGTTTGCTTCGAGGCGAAGGCGTGAAGCCCCACGCGCTACTCGCTTACCTTTAAGAAGCCCCGGTATGCCTCCTCGCGCGCGCCGGAGCTCCGCTGCCCACCATTACCGCCGCCGCGGTGGAACCGCCACCTCCGCCGCAAACAGACGCCCCTAGCACCTCCCCTAGAACCCCCTGGAGCTTCCCGTGCTGCTTGTTGTCCCGGCCGCACCGCCCATTCGCCGGAGCAGCCGCTCCAGCGGCCGCCGTGCGCCGTCGCCCGGAGCCGCCCCGACCTTCAACTCCGGCACGAATCGAACCCTAGGTGAGTCGTAGAGCCTCCCCTACCCTCTCCCCACCTATTTCAGCCGGCCCCTCACCGGAATCCGGCGATCACCGCCGGCGGCCTGCCCAAGGACCCAAGTGCAAGGTCTGTTTTGTTCCCAGGGGCCTAAATGCAAAGCAAGGGTAGATCTGTGAATCTTAGAATCTTTTCAGGGGCCTGAGAGTGAATAGATTCTTATAGTTTTGTTGATTTTGGCTCAATCTTAGAAACATCATAGAAAATCGTAGAAAAATGATAAAAATGCAAACTCAATTTTGCTGGTTTCCTTGTGAGTAAATCTGAAACTTTTGCAAAGCATGACCCTACTTTTGACTAATAGATTGTGCATGAAAAATTGAAATCAGTTTAACCTAGATCTGCTGTAGTTCAAAATCTACATGTGATCTCATGCTGAATTTTTGATATGTTTCTAGATATGTCATGTCTAAGCTCTGCACCAAACATTGCACAAAGTTACTAAGTAGATCTTTTAATATGATTTATTTTGCATTTATGCTGAATCTGTCTTAATGGTTTTTATAGCTTAATATAAATATATTTTTGTGCCCAACTTCTGGATATGATCTTTTTATGCCTAGATTTAAATATAAATGCATAGTTCAAGATCTAGAGTTGCCCTTGCTACATTTGTTCTGTGAATAGCCTTGTTTTGAGCCAGAGGTCATGTGTGAGAAAGTTTGGATCCATATGTTGCTTAATTATTTTTATATGCATTTCTCATGTTTTGGTAGCTAAATTTCGTCATTTTTGGTATAATTATTTCATAGCTCTTTTAATTGTGCTCTTGTGTTCAATGGATTTTTTTAGAGTAATAGAGCTTAGAAAACACCACTCACTGCATTTTATGAATTTATTTTTGAATAAAAGCAATAGAGGCCAATTGAAGCTTAATATCAAGTTAAATTGGAAAACCACCCACACCACACCTAATGACCTTAGGAATGTGATGTGAAGCATGCTAAGAAGCTTAGGGCCAACCCCTTGCTGTTTTTGTGATTTAAATTAATTTATTTGCATAAATATGTACACGGTCACTATCAAAAAGAATAAATAACAAATCACCACAGGATATTACTTTAATAAGAATAATATATCAAATATGCGTTTGTTAAGGTGAATATGGCCAACCATCCACCTCATGGTTGTCATATGTTGTTTTGTAATTAATTAAATGAAAACCGCCAATTAAATCTTGCATATGCATCCTCGTGTAGATCTTCCTGACGGTACCTATACACTCATGCTGGAAGGAGGAGACGAGGGTGCTGATGGTGAGCTGCAGTACGTGGACGTAGCTCAGGGCCTGGACCAAAGTCCAGAAGGGCCCAAGGCCAACCTTGCCGACGAAGGCAAGCCCCAGATCATTAACCCTTCTTTTTAAAATTATGCAACTACTTTTGCTATGTTTGTGCATTTACGTTTCAGGAGTTGAATTGAAACCCTAGATGGATGATCCCTAGGTACCAATGCTCTTTTACTAGTATGCTAGGTCGATAGCTGCTATGCTATAGGACCGGTACAAGTCGAGTGATGTTCATCACTCGCGAGAATAGGTTCTTATGCTGGAATCATAAGATCTTTATAAATGGATTGCTCATGTGGTAAGAGCATGGGATTTGGGCTCCGGTCCAATGGCTTTCGCGGATTTATTTCGTTTGTCGCTAAAATACCCAACAGGCTCGCAAACCCGGTCCTTGTACCCAAGAAAACTAGAGGATTAAGGATGTGTATCGACTACACCGACCTCAACAAGCACTGCCCAAAAGATCCCTTCCCTCTTCCTCGCATCGACCAGGTCGTGGACTCCATGGTTGGCAGCGTCCTTCTATGCTTCCTCGACTGCTACACAGGGTATCACCAGATAGCCCTGAATCCCGATGACCAAGACAAGACGACGTTCATAATGCCCAACGGAATCTACTGCTATAAGGTCATGACCTTTGGTATGAAAAACGCTGGAGCTACTTACCAGAAGGCGATACAAAAGTGCCTGAAGTCTCAGATTGGGAAGAATGTGGAAGCCTACGTCGATGACGTGGTCGTCAAGACCACCGAAGGGGATCAGCTCATCAACGACCTCGCCGAAACTTTCGCTAATCTACGCACCTATCGGTGGAAGCTCAACCCGACCAAGTGCATTTTCGGTGTCCCCTCTGGGTTGCTCCTGGGCTTCATGGTGGGGCACTGAGGCATTGAAGCAAATCCTACCAAGATCGACGCAATTTGCAACATGACCAGACCATCTTGCAAAAAAGACGTCATGAAACTCACTGGAATGATGGCAGCTCTAGGTCATTTCATCAGCAAGCTTAGCGAGAAAGGCCTGCCTTTCTTCAAGCTATTGAAGAAGGCAGATAAGTTCGTGTGGGACGAAGACGCACAGAAGGCTTTCGAGGCTATCAAGGAGTCTTTGACCATGCCTCCAATCATGACACCTCCGATCCCGAAGGAAACACTCCTCCTATACATCTCTGCCACCACTAATGTGGTGAGCATGGTCCTCATCACCGAACGAGAAGAAGAATGGCAGGTCTATCCTATTCAGCGACCTGTGTACTACGTGAGCGATGTCCTGGCCGATGCCAAAACACATTATTCGCAGCCTCAGAAGTTGCTCTATGCACTCCAGATCACGTCGAGAAAGCTGCGGCACTACTTCCAAGCTCACAAGATCAAGGTGCCCTCATCCTTCCCGCTAGGGGAGATCATCTGCAACCGTGACGCTAAAGACCGCATCATCAAGTGGTCGGTCGAGTTGGGCGAGTTTGACATCGAATTTTTCCCTAGGCAAGCGATCAAGTCACAAATCCTAGCTGATTTTGTATCAGAGTGGACAGAAATCCAGATGCCCCCTCCCAAGGAGAGGCCTGAACACTAGATCATGTACTTCAACGGTGCCCTTAACCTTGAGGGCGCCGGAGCAGGCGTGCTATTCATCTCTCCTCAGGGAGAGCAGCTCAAATACGTCCTACAGATACACTACAAGGCCTCCAACAATGGAGCAGAGTACGAAGCTCTAATCCATGGGCTCCGAATCGCAGTGTCCCTTGGCATCAAGCGACCACTGGCGTATGGCGATTCCAAGGTCGTCATCGAGCAAGTTAACAAAGAATGGGATTGTGTGAAAGACACAATGGACACTTACTGTGCTGAGATCCGTAAGCTCGAAGGCCACTTCGAGGCGATCGAGTTTCAGCATGTGCCACGCAACAACAATGTGTCCGCCGACGTTCTATCTAAACTAGGTTCCCCCATCATGGCCCTTTGCCATGTGGGGCCTTGACTTCATAGGACCATTCAGAACCGCCCCCGGCGGCTACAAGCACATCCTTGTGGCCGTCGACAAATTCACCAAGTGGATTGAAGTCCGACCTATTCCCAAGGTCACGTCGGAGGAAGCAGCGAAATTCATCCAAGAGGTAACATGTCGCTTCGGTGTGCCTAACAGAATCATCACCGACCTCGGGTCGGCCTTCACAGGATCTGCCTTCTGGGATTTTTGCCAGGACAACATGATTGATGTCTACCACTCGTCAGTCGCCCACCCCCGGTGCAATGGCCAGGTCGAACGTGCCAATGACATGGTTCTCCAAGCTCTCAAACATCGTATCTTTGATGACGCTTCAAACTACGCTTCCTGGTGGTTAGCCGAGCTACCACACGTGATTTGGGGTCTACAGACCCAAGTTAGTTCTGCCACGGGTGTCGGGCATACACCCCGGGTACCCATGCAAGGAAGGATGAAGACGGACTCCTACTAGAATTTCCCTGTAATCCTACTAGGACTCGTTCCGTGTAATCCTACTAGGACTCCTGCCTTGTAACCGACTAGGAACCTGCCCCTGGACTATATAAAGGAGGGTCGGGTACCTAGCCGATCATCCACAATCCCTCCGGGGAACAACATCTAAGCGCAGGGCGCAATACTACCCCAAACAGGAGGTAGGGTACGCTACTCTGGCTACCCGAACCTGTATAAATCTTGTGTCCCCGCGCATACCTTCGAGTTCTAGGTCTGGCGATGCCCACTATCTACTCTCCGACGGGTACCCCCTATGGAGGTTGCCGGATATAAAACTCCGACATTGGCGCCCACCGTGGGGCGATCGTCACGATCATTGGTGAATTCGAAGGACCACTCTTCAAAATCAATCTACCGCAACGGCTCCGTACTGCTGTCTGCTGTACACCAAAATCCAGAAGATCCCCTCGAGATCGAGTCAAGCGGCAGCTACAGCCTACAGCCTACAGAGCCAACATCAGTGCTCACGTGCAAAGCCAAATTGGCTGGTAGAAGCCTGGTTTTGAAACAAATTGCTACTCGCACACCAAGGGCTACCCCAAGACTCCAAGATTTTTCCTTGGCTCACACAAGTAACGTACACGAGTACAACCGCGTCGACGTCCAGCTGCAACGAACTGTGTACGACTACCTTAACTACTTCGACTACTCATCTCGACTAGTTTCGCTTAGAAAACTAGTCGAGACCGGCTACTACGTCACCAACCGTCGCGGCTCCATCGCCGATCGCCACGGCTTCATCGACTCTCGTCCGCGAATCAAGCTAAGTCACTTATTTCAATAATTTTTTCTTTGGCTTGTTTTCCGCATACAGGAACCAACGCTTAAGACTACTTCATGTACGCCTCTCAACGGCTACTTGCCAGCAAAGCTACACTGCGCACAACACGCGCTCTCTTCTCGCCGCCACGCGGAACAGTCTCAATGACAACTTTACGAGCAATCACGCTCTCTCTTGTCGCCATGCCAACTACTTTCGTCTACCTCTTAATGGTCTCGCTCCAGTAGCACACGCCTTGATCCGCGCAAAGCCTCGGCTCTCCTGTCATGCCTCCACGCCCCCAGCGGCTATGGCTAAACAGGCTCCTCAGAGACCGGGCGCTTAAACCAGCTCTCCTGTCATGCCTCCACGCCCCCAGCGGCTATGGCTAAACAGCGACCAAAGAGACTGGGCGCTAAACCGCATCAGGCTAACTACTCGACGCCTTACGTCCAAAACAAGAGCATGACACATGACATTTACATTTATATTCATATTTGTATTTGTCACAAGTAGATTCAATTTCTACAAATATGCTACATAATGTACGCATCTTTACTTTCAGGTCAAGCTCCGGCGATGACTTTCCAGTACGCTCCGCGTACCTCCACCGATGCGGCCAGTTCCCAAACTCGAGGGCTACGCGCAAAATTACTGCTCAACGGCGACTCGAGTAGTCTCCGCTAGCTCTCTAGCTCGGGGGCTCAGCACCAACAACTACTCGATGTCGCTCCTACGGCTCACCTAGTGATAAGCTCGGGGGCTAGACGCTACAAGACTACTCAGATGATGACTTCCGCAAACACTGAAGACCCTTGGATTGATTCTTCAATCGTTCCAAGGCTCGGGGGCTACTAGGCTACACCCATCAGTTGATTTTTTTCAAGACAGAAGCAGAATCAAGATTGACCCTCAGCCTGATCCTTCGACTCAACCTAAGGCTCGGGGGCTACTCCATATGGAGTGCGATTTTGCAATCACACTTCCATATAATCTCGACTTCAAGACTGATGAGCTGGACCACCTTCCAGCCTCGTGGCAGTTCAAGTACTATTGAAGACTTCTCCAAGCAGTACTCGAGGACGCTCAAGGACTACTCGAAGAGGCTTCAAGACTACTCAAACTACTACTCTCGACTACAATGTGCTCGGGGGCTTGTCGGGCATACACCCCGGGTACCCATGCAAGGAAGGATGAAGACGGACTCCTACTAGAATTCCCCTGTAATCCTACTAGGTCTCGTTCCGTGTAATCCTACTAGGACTCCTGCCTTGTAACCGACTAGGAACCCGCCCCCTGGACTATATAAAGGAGGGTCGAGTACCTAGCCGATCATCCACAATCCCTCCGGGGAACAACATCTAAGCGCAGGGCGCAATACTACTCCAAACAGGACGTAGGGTACACTACTCTGGCTACCCGAACCTGTATAAATCTTGTGTCCTCGCGCATACCTTCGAGTTCCAGGTCTGGTGATGCCCACTATCTACTCTCCGACGGGTACCCCCTATGGAGGTTGTCGGATATAAAACTCTTACAACGGGCTTCTCTCCCTTCTTCTTGGTCTACAGCTCAGAGGCCATCCTACCTACCGACGTAACCTTTGGAGCTCCGCGTATACAATTCTACGAGGAAGGAGAAGCCGAGCAAACTCATCGTGTCGACCTTGACAGCCTCGAAGAACAAAGAGTGGCAGCCGTCATGAGACAAGCTCGCCACGATCAGCAGCTTCGTCGGTATCACGACCTCAACGTCAAGGAGTGCTCCTTCAACGTTGGCGACCTAGTTTTAAGACGCATCTAGAAGACCGACGGCATGCACAAGTTGTCTGCCCCTTGGGAAGGACCTTTTATTGTCACATAAGATATCAGCCCATCTACATATCGCCTCTAGTGGGGCGACGGCCAAGGGGTCCCCAACCCATGGAACGTGGAGCACCTCCGCCGATTCTATCAGTAGAATAGTTCTTATTACAACTATGTATTCTTCGTCTTTGTACTTTCAGTCAAATAAATATTAGTTTTAAGCAGTCATCTATTGTGTCTCGAGTTCTATCCTCTTTTCTTCCATGTCATGTACCCCCCTCGACATGCTCGGGGGCTTGGCAAAAGCCAATACAGGGGTCGAAAGACCTGAGGGTGAAGTTTTCTGTTCCTCCCCCTTGACATGCTCGGGGGCTTGGCTATGCCAACTCCAGGGTCGTTCGACCTGAGGATGTCATCTCTCATGATTGTTTACTTTATATTGTTGCGAGCCTGCTTGGTCGTGTGGTTGCAAAACCAGAGTCCCAGACTCTCACCACGCGCTAGTCACACGTAAGTCTCCCTGCTGAGCTGTGGTGGTTGGTAAGCCAGCCTCTCCGTGAGTAGTGGTCAACGGGACGTACTAAAACACAATGCTTCAGGGCAACCAAGCTCATACAAACATAAACTAAGCATGACATGCGAGCCAAAGGATTATCATCATTGTTATTTACAAGACTGGAGGAAGAGAGGGTACAACTTGGAGGCTACAACTACTCATCACCATCATCACCCTCGTAATCGATGGCGTCCATTATCTTCTCTGCAGCTGGTTGCACCTCCACCTCTATGGCCTTCAGGTCCTTTGATGCATCCAGGCCTTCCCCGACCTTGGCCTTGTCGACCTCGGGGATGTGTGACTTCACAAGCACCAGTGACTCCATAGCCGCGGTTAAGCTCGTTGCTCTCAAGAGATCCACCAACTTCTAGGGAGCACCTATGAGTCGGTCAATGGCTGGCTTGGGCTCCTCCCGGCGACCTGTGGCTCCAGCATGTCCATGACAAGGTCGGCAACATTCTTCAGGTTGGTGACTTCCACCTCAAGCCCTGCAATGGTCACCTGGTCATTCTGCAATGATTGCAAAGCTACCACGAGACTGACCTCATGGTCCTTTCGTGCTCGTTTCTCATAAGCCAGCTTCTGGCACACCGTATACTCACTGTCCACGGTGGCCTTCATCATTTTCTTCAGCTCCTCGCCGCTCGTGTCAGCGCCCGCAGGTCTACCTCAAGGCTTCAGATTCTTTCCTTGGCAATCTTGAGGTCATCCTTAAGCTTGTCCTTATCTTTGTGAAATTCTGCGGCACAAAGCTATCATCAGATACAGAACCTAGTTTGGCAGCTCAGATGCTCAAGGTTGTGGGTCGTTGGCCTTACCAGCACTCACAGACGTCAATAGCTCGTCGGCGTTATGATTCTTGCATTGTTCCTCCTTCAGCTCGTCTTCGAGATTCTTCTTTTCAGTGGCGGCCTCCTCCCGAACCTGCTTGAGCTCTTGCTCGAGCTCCGCCACCTGCAGTTGCATGGCCGTGGCATTCCTACACTAATCGACCTTGCTCTTAGCACGGTTCGCCAGTGACTGCTTCAAGGACACAAGACAGGTCATTGATAACATTTACAAGATAAGTTGCTCACTGAATTCAAAGGCAGTTATTTACCGTAAATGCTTGGTTAAGCGTCAAGATGGCCCGGCGGACTTCTTTCATGTCTTCATCATTGTTGAAGATGTCTTCCTGCCAGGGGGTGCCATTCCAGTTGATCTCCCGCCTGCTCAAACCTGGCCCTGTCGACGTCGACCCGGTACTTCTCCACTGGCTGTTTCTGGGCCCTGTCGTGGCTGCTCGATCTGAGCTTGGTCCACCACCGGGTCCTGAGCCGATGTGGTCGGTACTGTGTTGATCCGGTCTACGTCAATGACGGGCGGGGGAGTCGACGTCCCCAAGCTGCCAACGGAACCCTCAGTTCCGACCTCCTGCTCGGACATTGTCGTCCTCGCGGGAGAACCCTGAGCACTCGAGGTGCTCTGAGGTCTGGCGTTCGACCTGCAATAGTTCCTTCGTTAGTATGCTATGACCTCATAACTATAATTGATGAACAAGTAGACATATCGGGGCCTTACCTCACGACCACTATCGCACGCAATTTCGGCCTCAGGGGCCGACCTCGCACCTTCATAGGCATCTTTGTCTGAATGCCTACCGCAACTAGCTACGCCTCCTTCATACGGCGGATCTCCTCCTCTGTCGTCTTCTTTTCCAGCTCCCGCTGCCTCTTGGTCGTGAGGCTCGGCGACCTCGGTGCTGCGCGATCATCAGTGACCGGCGGCTCATCAGTGGCTTCATCCTCCTCCTCGACGTCTTGCGATGTCGGGGTGGGGTCCATCTTCTACTTCCTTTTCTTCTTCTCGGCCTCGAGCTTGGCAGTCTTTGTTGCCTCGGCCGTCGCGGCAGCCTTCGACCTTGACTGCTTCGCTGTCCCCGCCCTTGTCCGGCGCCCCGGCCTTGTGGCACTATTCGCCTTAGGTCGGCTTGTCACGTCGTCACCGACCTCCTCGTCACTGTCCTCATCCGCCCCAACAGACGAATCTGACAAATAATTCTCCAGCAGAGCAGCTGCTGGAGGCTGGTAGTCATGCGACCTCAATTTTCGACGTGGCTCCTCGCCAGCCGGCAACGGTGCAAGGCACTAGTACTGCATTTCCCGGGCCTGCAAGACAAGAAACAAGGTCTAAGAGGTCTTCCTCTAAGGCACAAAAACAAATAAGCACTCCGAAATGAGCTAGTTGTTTCAAGACTTACTGGATCAGCTGGTCGGGTCAGGGAGTGTGCCTTCGGGCACTTCTTATTCCGGATCCGCCCGGTGTACAGCTGAGTGACTCTGGTCGCCATTTCATCTCTGGTGACCTTGCGGTTGACTTCGTGAGTAAGGTCTGACTGACCCCAGTACTCGTAGGTCGGATGCACCCGGTCCTTGATCGGCTAGATCAGGCGACGACAAAATGACATCGCCACCGAGCCCCCCGTCAAACCTTTCTTCTTGAGGTCAGCGAGGAGGGCGAGCAACTCCTTAAGGTCTTCCGTCTCACGGGAGGAGAGGGGTAGGTCCCACTCAGGTATCTTCTTGGGCCTGTGCCCAGTTCGCTTCGGGAGTGCCGGCTTCTGGTCGGCGATGTAGAACCACTCCGACCTCCACCCAGAGGTGTTGTCCGGCAGATCCATGTCAATCTGTTCTGCCTTATGACCTGGTCTTAAGCAGAACATCACCGAGCCTACGATGTCGGTGCGCTTGCCGATGGTCTTGACATTGAAGAAGGAGCACCACAACAAAAAATGGGGCGGTATCCCCAGATATGCCTCGCACAAATGGATGAACAAAGACACTACAGTGATGGAGTTGGGAACAAGGTGTACCAGCTCTAGCTTGTAGTAGTACAGGAGACCCCTGAAGAAGTCGCCGGCGGGCACATTGAACCCGCGCTCGAAGAAGGACGCGAAGACGACCTGCTCCTTGTCGTTCTCCGTCGGAAACGCCTCGCTGGTGGGCGCCTTCCACTTCACTTCCGCCTTGGACCGCAGCAGCCCGCGCTCCACCAGCGCCTGGATCTTCTCCTCGGTCATCACCGAGGGATCCCAGACCGTCTCTGGGGCGGGGATTTGGGAAGCCGCGGCCGCCATTTCTTTGGGATCTACGGATTTGGATCTAAATGTCACTAGGGTTTTCATGCGCATGCGGAGCGACGCGGATCTAGGCCCTTGGCGGTGGTGGGTGGGCTGTTGTAGGCGGCGGAGAGCTCCGGCTTCGAATGCGGCGGGGTGGATGCACAAGCGCAGCGGCTACGACAAGAAGGGTTCCGGCGGAGGCGGCGGAAGGAAGAAGACGATGGCAGGGGAGGGTCAACACCCGTCCCCACGGCCATACTTATATGGGCCCTACCATGGACGCCCATTACGGATCTACCGCCGCAATGGATCTGCCGTAACGGCTCTATGCCGCTAATTTCGCTAGACGATCTCGGTAGATTTCACACCAACGGCTATAAACGCAACGGATAGATTGGCGACCTAACACCTCGAGTTTAGGTCATACACACATTGATGCTATCAGGTCGTCCTGATAGTAAATTTGATCTCCATGAGGTCGACAAGCCCCCAAATCACACTATTTAAGGTCTTTGATGAATAATTTCCTCACAATGACCAATACATGACAGAAGAGAGCGGACATTACATGAGAACTACGAAGGTACACAGGTCGCCTGCAACCTCATTGGATCCAGAACCTGTTACAAGATACAAACATATTTGAAGACCTAATCTACCTAGAGCAATCTTTGTCATGTTCTCTGCTATAGCAGAGCACATCGCAAGAATTCTTCTATCTTCAGACCCCCAATGGCGGCCTCGCGGTGAACTTCAACACAATGCTGCGCCTAGCAGGTCGTGCTTTGTGCCTGACTATGGAATGTAGACATAGTCTTCGGCGAGCATCTACTACTCACCAAGAACCTGCAGCGTCACCTCAGGCCTCTACAGCATCACCTCCAAACTCTCCTGGATTCCTCGCTGGGAGAGGGCGCAGAGATTGGTGGAGACACCTATACTTCGCAAGTATTCTTCTTGCTCCAAGCTTCTAATTTTGCAACCTATGCTTTGGTGGACGAACACATGCCCACGGCATGGCTAAAATTCTACTCTGCGGCTTCATAGCTCAGCAATGCTCGGTGCTTGCCTCCTTCAGTCTTATGGTGCTGTTTATAGCTAGGGCCAGGCCTTGTGCAGCCAGTGAAGTAATGACACTGTTACCACGTGATCGAGAGATACTGTAGACATGTGGACGATTAAAAGTGATGTTCCTTTCTCCTACCTCACGACGAATTTGTCATTTGTGCATCAATGATGCCTGAGGCCGCTGCAGCATCACATGGCTACAGTACACCTTTTGGTCAGTGGGCAGTTTGTTGTTTTCTGGGTGGCAAGAGAATCTCCGACCACTATTGACCCGTGACCCTGCAGCCTATGGAGAAGATAAGACTGACTCTGTGTTAGATGGCCCTGCGCCTTACTACAACTACGGACGACAACGATGATTAAATGCTACCTTTACAGTTCCACGTCTTTATTGCACCCGCTAGGTTCTGCGTCCTGGTGCACCCGCTATGGCTCTGCACGTAAACGGACCTGTTCCAATTAGCCTATATTTCTGTTTCCTGAGCATAATGGTCGTAGGTTCGATTGAAGACCTTTCGGGGTAGGCGTGCCTCGCTGCTCTGCCAGATCCGTCTGGGCGCCTAGAGATCAGAAGCTTCACACCTACGATTTTGTCAGGCCCCCGTGGTCGGTGTGCCTAAAACTAAGGTCGTAAATACCTTTGTACTATGGCTCTGCTAGATGGCTGGCAGCTATGATGGTTGTCTGGGCACCAAAATGGCCTTCTTGAGGTCGATGTGCCTTAATACCTAGGTCTTGCAATACCTCGGTATGTCTACGGCTCTGCCAACCTAGTTGGGTGCCCTGGATGTGTTGACACCGTTTTTTGGAAAAACAGGTCAAAAGAGATAAGGAAGAGTAGCCGATGAGAGCAGAGTGCAATCGGCTGATTGAGGAAAGAGAAAGATGGTCAACAGGACTCACCGATGGTCAAAGGTCTGTCGATGGGCCAACGGGTCAAACTGATCGGCCGATGGTCAAGCAGAAGATCGGCCGATGGAAAAGAAGAAGGCGGTAATCGAGAAGATACGCCAGAAGGAAAGTACGGTGGAGGTGGGTCAATCCACGATTGACAACGGGTCAAGAGTCAGTTTTTAGAAGGTTTTTTGACTCCTGCGAGAGTCCTTTTCTATTTTTAGCAGTTTTCATCTTTCTTTAGATGCAAGTAAACAATGCCGTGATCAGCTAGGAGTCGAGTTGTCCTCAAGACATAAATAGCGACCCTGCGTGGTCGGAAAAAAGTGTACACACCAATATCAAACAAACCGCCTCCGGGCAAACCCTTTACTTTACAGCATCTACTTTTACAGCATCTACTTTTCGGCGACTTCGCCATTGCGTTTTTCCTATTTTCTACAACGCCGTCCTTCAAGTTCGTCGGGCTGCATCGATCGATCTTCGGCAAGCTTGTGAGTACCGTTTTACCGAATAACCCTAGGCTTTGACCTCCGGGCGCATCGCTGAGGTTTCGTCTAGTTCTTTATTCACCCCTTACCGGTATTAGCTAGATCTACAAGTTTTCATACTAATTCTTGTGGTTTTAGCTATTATCATTATTATCCCGCTCAATCTAGATCCTATCAGCTTCTAACACTGCAGCCGATTCCGACCTACTCGAGTGCTGACGTCACGATCGGCCGATCCCAGCCGATCTATCTACTCACACACCCGCGCCTCGGTCGCCTTCAAGCCGGCCGATTCCACTTTACTCGTATCGGCCGATTGGCTGGTATACGTGTCGCTACGAGGCCATCGGTTCTCTAGCCGATCCCTAATATTTTTCCATTGTCAATCAACAGGTCAGATTGGCTGGCACGCCTCGCTACAGACCGGGGAGTCACGTGTGCTGCGCGCAGAGGTGACGTCCTATTTTCGCGTCAACACACTTTTGGCATGCCAAGTGGGACTCGAAAAAGTCAACAATGGTGAAGAACATGAAGACTGGTCCTTCTAAGATTGATCCAGAAAACGTCCAAGCAATCACCAAGGATCAGCTGAAAGATACAGACAAAGCTGAGTTCGAAGCTCACATGAAGCATTATGAAGAGCTTTGCCTGGCATCATACGGTCAGACTAAAGGTGGAATCTTCAAGAAGAATCCTTTACCAACACCTAAGCAAGTCACCTTCTCAGCCGATCCTGAATCACTTCAGGACATGATGACTAAGGCGATGCATCAAACGATGATTGATCAAGCTAAGGTTTTTGCCAATACTGTGCAAAATAGTCTGATTGAAGCACTCAAGAAAGGAGCAGAAGGAGGATACCTGGGGCCTGCATATTTTCAACCAAACCGAACACCTCTAGTGTTCCAACATGACCAATTGGCCTCTCCGTCGATTGATGATCCAACAGTAAGGGTTGCACCGTCTCCACAGTTTGCTCCTGGTTCTTCATTGGACTCCCAACCGATTCAGAATCAAAGTATTGGAGATAAAGCCAAAGATCCTACTGTTACTATGCCTGTGATCCAAACACATGCAGTGCAGTCCAATGCTCAAGATCAAATTTTCTCAGTGCAGAATCAAAAGTATCCTGCCATGTGAAATCAGGATGGAAAGCTTGCAGGATGGGATTTGCCTCGTGTTCATTTTGAGACTGACATCTCAAATTTCTTTGAGCCCCAACCTGAAGAAGTTCTAGAAGTGAAGTACCCGCAATCTTATCAAGCCATGTTTGGAGGTACGCCAGGGACTGTACACATGAACAAGGAGGGAGTAGAATTTGTCTACTTCAATCATGGGAGCAAAACTTTTGAGAGAGTCAAGATCGGTCCAGCTCACGCTCATATGGTTATACCGACAGAAAGAAAAGGTCCTGTTCCACCGCAGAAACCAACTCCTGTTCAAACTCAGAGATCAGCTCAGCAGCCGATGCTTGGGATGCCTGTGCAGACTGCCCCACTTCAACAGTCAACACCAATGCAGCCTGTCTTAACCCCAGCCAACACAGTGGCTCATACAAGATCATCGCCTCAGCAACCGATCAACCAAGGGGTGACGGGACAGCCGATAATTCCACAAGTGGATCCTACACAAGTACTGCAAATGCTTCTAAATCAATTGGCCATCTCAAGCCAATCGAATTTGCAGCAGCCAACTCCATCGGCTGGTTAGCCGATCGAACAGATCCCACTTGTAACGAGTCCGTCAAACATGCAAGGTTCTTCTGGAGTAGGAGCATCAATGGTACCAAATCCACAGCCAAGAACCTTAGAAGAACGGCCTCCAGAGACTCCATCAGCTGAAGCAATTGAACAAGTATCCGCTGAGTTGAAGTCTCACATGAAGCAGGAGTTGATCGACCACTTCTCAGTGATGCTGCTAAAACAGTATGGGATAAAACCCAAGCAGCAGTCCGGTATGTACAGGACACCGTATCCATCTAGTTACGATCAGATACCGTTCCTCCAAGATACAAGGTGCCAGATTTCACCAAGTTCTCTGGGCAAGATGAGACATCCACAATGGAGCATATCACTCGATTCATCATCCAATGTGGAGAAGTAGGGAACGTTGATGCACTCAGGATACGGTTGTTTTCTTCATCTCTATCTGGACCGGCATTCTCATGGTTTACATCATTGCCAGCTAATTCTATCATCAAATGGTCCGATTTGGAACAACAGTTCCACAATTATTTCTTCTCTGGCATCCATGAGATGAAGATTACTGATCTGACCAGACTCAAGTAGAGGAACGATGAAACAGTTGCTGGATTCGTTCAAAGGTTCAGAGAAGTCAGAAACAAATGTTATAGTCTAAACCTGGGAAACAAACAACTGGCTAAATTGGTGTTCCAAGGTCTCTTGCCGACCTTGAGGGAGAAATATGCATCACATGACTTCAAGAGTCTCAGCCAGCTGGTCAGTAGGATGAGTCAAGAAACTTCAAAGTCCTATGAGCCTAGGAGAAACTTTCAGAAGAAGGTGTCTTATGTGGATTACTCCGACTCAGAAGATGAAGATAATATGATAGGACTTGCAGAGTGGGTCAAAGGCAAGAAGATTGTGTCCTGTCCCTTTGGCAAGAAAGAACCAGAGAAATTCGGCTTTGATATCACTAAGGCCGATAAAATATTTGATCTATTGCTTCAGCAAGGGCAGATTAAGCTCTCCCAATTCCATACCATACCATCTGCAGAGGAGCTGAAGAGGATGAAGTATTGCAAGTGGCACAATGCAACGTCACATGACACCAATGATTGCAAGATCTTCAGACAACAGATCCAATCAGCTATTGAGCAAGGGAGGCTTAAGTTTGAAACCCCTACCAAAGCTGAAAAGCCAATGAAGATTGATCAGCATCCCTTCCCAACTAACACAGTTGAAGTGTCTAGCAAAGACACATCATGTGTTAAGCTGCTGACGTCTGATTCGGCTCAAAATAATGGAGCTGTCGATCCCAAGGTGCAAGCAACCGCTGCCGATGTCAAGGGAAAAGGGTTGCTGCTTGAAGAAGGAGACGTGAAGCCACGCCGACCTGTCACGTCCCAGATGCTGATCAATAAGTTTCAGCATCGACAAGAGAAAGCCAGAGGAAGAGAGGAGTGGGCACGTCGCAATGAAGGACATTGGAGATGTCCGTTCTTCAAGTATTGCTTGGAAGAAGGGATCAAGCTTCCAACAGCAGAGAACTGTCCAGAATGCAATGGAGCTTACAACAACAGCAGCTCATCTAAAAGAGTTTGCTTTGACGATAGAAGACCTGCAGGTGGAGATCACCATGAGTTCAGCAATCAACGGGTCTCAGTCCACGATCGGCTGGGGGGCAAGGCCAGCGTCCACGATCGGCTGGGGGGCAAGGCTAGCGTTCATGATCGGCTGGGAGGCCGAGTCAATGAAAGATCAAACAATCGGCTGGAAGAGATGGCCGATTCCCTAGTCCCTGACGAGGATATCATGTGCCGAGCTCCTGAGCATCGACGCACACTGCAACTGGATGATGAAGGATCAAGCCAAACATGCAAGAAGCCCAATCCACAATGGTGTCCAGATGGCTTGACCAAATCCCAGAAGAGGAGAGTTCAGCGCCTACGTCAGCTAGAACAGCAAGAAGAAGCAAAGAGACACGTGCTGGACAAGAAGAAGGTTCGGTCTAAAGTTTGGCACCCAAAGCCTAAGGCCTATAATGAAAAAGATGACAAACCACTAGCTGATATAAATATGGTTATCTTCTTACCAAAAGAGTTCATGGCTCCTGTTGATTCGGATCTGTCTGATGAAGAACGTGGCATGGCTCAATTAACACTAGAACCCACACAAGCTATCTTTGAGAAGCCAGAAGATGAAAAGAGAAAACATTTGAAGGCTCTGTTTCTCAAAGGATTTGTCAATGGCAGGCCAGTTACCAGGATGCTAGTGGATGGAGGAGCAGCAGTCAATCTGATGCCATACACCATGCTGCGCAAGATTGGGAAGTCTAATGAAGACCTAACCCAAACCGACATGATGTTGGTAGACTTCGAAGGCAATGTCTCTCCGGCTCAAGGAGCAATCTGCATGGAGCTCACCATCGGTAGTAAGACCCTTCCAACCGCTTTCTTTGTCATTAAAGGGAGGGAATCTTATAATTTACTATTGGGTCGGGATTGGATACATGTCAATTGTTGCATACCATCTACAATGCATCAATGCATCATCCAATGGATCCGAGATTCAGTGGAGGTGGTCCAAGGAGAAACCTCCTTGACAGTAGCAGCTACAGAAGCACAAGGGTGGACTTATGATCGAGTAAGCTGCATATCTGGAAAAGCCTGGGATACCAAGTATCTCAAAGTGTCCGATTTCGGACTAAAGCCGGTTCAAGCAGTCGGCTCTGAAGACAAAATTTAATGGATCGATTCATTGAAGACAAAGGGAAGCTTGGGCTCGGAGTCACAACAGCCGATGGACTGGTCGCCCAAGTATACAAGCAGTTATGTAAGCCGATTGTCTTATCGTGCCTATCGGCCGATTGAGTTTTCGAGCTACAGCCGATTGCAAATGTAATCGTTTCTAGTAGAATAGCCGATATCTGTAAAGAATCGCCTTTAGTGCAAAAAATGTAATACTGATGTACGAAATTAATATATTCGGTTGTAGCCGATACATGTATCGCCTTCGGAACAAAATGAGTACATTTTTATCCCTTCTGTTTTGGATTGCAACAATGATATTACAACTCAGATCTACAGATTACATGTGTTCTCAAGAAGTTACAAAGAGTACGTTGCCCTAATCTCTAGTATGATGAGGATATTGAATCGATGAATAAGAGAAGGACACAAGCGAAGAGGAAACGGAAGACTAAGATCTTCGCCAGAGTCTGCAATCTTCCGTCGGAAGGAGTCCGAGTTGATGACCAAGATGGTCGTTCCTTTGGCACGCTCTTCCGCTGATAAATGTGTAGCAAGACACCCTACCTTACTCCTTCCCCTAAAGCCACATCCTCACAAGGATTCTTCTAGCTATGGTGCCTCCTGGCTTTTTAAAAGGAGACGAAGAAGAAGAGGGGCCGCAACACTACTTCACAAGAATTCTTCTAGCCATGAAAGGGAGAGAAGAGAAGAGAACAGTCATACAACAAGAGCTTATGATCTATCTGAGTTGGTTGAGACATGGCCGATGAGAATGAGTTTTCTCCATCGAGCTTCAGGCCTACTTATAGCCCCAGATGGCAGAAGGGATAACTACAAGAGGGAATTGAAAAAGGGGAAATGAAGAGCATCCAATGCAGTCAAAGCTAGAACAGTTTCCCCGTGAAAGTCTTAGACTGGGCAATAGGCAGGCATGCAGTGATGCGTTTCCCGAAAATCAGGGGTTGTCTTTGAAGGAGGATTGAATAATAATGTGTGGCCCCACTCTATACTCTAGAAGAGGAGACCATCAGGATTCTCTTCTCTCAACATTTCTAGCAACAACGACAAGCTTTGATGCATCATTTGGATGGAAGAACACTTCAAGAAGAAACTTGTTAAGAAATGGGAATAGTTGCATTTTCCTGGAAGCACTCTAGAGGAGGCTTGCCTCTTATTCCTAATGAGAACTAATTCAATGCATACTCAGAAGAATATGGTGACACCCGAGAGGCGAGTTGCATTTTATAGCAGGGAAGTTGAACCATGTCATAAAAGAGCGCCTACAAGTGTGGGTGGGAATTTATCACTAAGAAACAGTACAGTCAGATCCATCGAAACCCATAAGAGCTAATGATTTTATACATAAAAGGCCGATTGCATCGGCTGATAGTACATCAGAATTCAAAGGAGGCTTTTTGCCTTGTCTAGTTCTGCTCTAACTTGGGTTATCTCTTCACCCACACGATCCAGTTACTGAAGGAGAACAGTCCTCCTGGCTTCAAGAGCTTCCAATTTCTTCTCATCGTTTGCAATCACCAGACGGAGACCGTGTTCTTGTCTAGATGGGTGGTTAGGCCGATTCGCACCAAAGGCATTGATGTTTGACATGATCCTTTCCACAGTATCACGGTTTTTAGACTGAGAAAAGAAGAAAGCATCAGGGAAAGAGATCATGAGAATGAGGAAAAGAAAGAAAAACCAACCTGATTCACAGAGGAGGAGGAAGAAGAAGAAGAAGCCATCGCAAAGGAAAGATAACAGTTCAAAGGACTAAAGGGATCTAGGCATCTTATAAAGGCCGAGCAGAGCGTTCGGTCAAAACAATTAACACAGAGCGTTGGAAGTTGGCCAGTAAAGGCCAATCACAGTTTAGAAAATTACAAATAAAGTTTAAACTATGCCTAAAAGATGGATGGCATTGATGAGGTCCAGACGCAGTTGATCGACCGCCTCTATCTCCTGGCGATCATCATTGGCCGAACCAGGAATCGGTTGTTCTTGTTCACGAAGAGCTTGGGCCTGCTGAGCAATGGAGTCCTTCTGTTCTCGCATAGTGGTTATAGTGCCTAGAAGATCTGCAAGCTTCTGCTCTTCAGCTTCCAAGTCTTGCTCAACCTGACCGATTTCTTTCATCAAATCAACACGACGTTTCTTCAGATGATCAATGCTGTTGACAATATCAGAACGAGAAGAAGCCAAAAATTCAATCCTGTTGTCAAGATCGGCCATACTGCTGTCCAGCTTCTTCGTGTCCTGGGTAAGTTGCTCTTGACGTTTCCTTTCCTCCAGCTGATCTTGAGCTTCCTGGACTACGAGCTGCCGATTCTCGATGAAAGCGACTTGGAGCATTTTCGCCTTAAGATCTCTAGGCAATTGGCCCTGAATTTGCTTAAAGATAGCTCTGATCGGCTCGGCATCTTATACAAGTTGACCAATGTCCTGGTTCAGCAATGGCAACACCTCGATCAGCTTAGCCTTCACTTCATCTGGGAGAATAACTGCCAATGTGCCCTGAATAGAAGGCAAGTTTGTTAGAACATGCAGGAAAAGCAAACAAATTGAAGAAGAAATCAAGAAGTTTTCCTTTACAGCAGAAGATGTTGCTTGAATCTGGGCAGTTAGGTTTTCAGCCGATGATGATTCAGGGACTTCAACAATCGGCAACTGTGGTTGAACACCGGTATCTTGCTGAAGATCACCCGAAGACTTATCATGAACCTCAGTCGATGTCTTGACAATATCCTGGAACAAAGACAAAGAGTCAGAGGATGAGAGTAATAAAGAAACAACTAATGAAGATCGTACCTCAGTCGGTTGTTCAATTTGAAAATCGGCTTGTTCAGGAGTACGCCGAAGCTGACTAATAGGAGCATCTGAGATATTGATCCTCTGAGTTTCAGGTTGTTCGATCGATGAAGTCAGGGCATTATCAACTGGATTCTCAATGACTTTGTCTGCTTCAGATTGCTCAGACGGCTCAACCAAAGTATCATCAGTTGAATTTTCTTGAGTTGGCTCCAGAACTGAACCTTGATCAGGATCAGCATTACCAGTTTGTGTTGATTGACTTGAAGACTGGGCAAGAAAAGAAGATGATCAATCAAAAAATACAAAAGGGTAAGGGAAAACGACAAAAGTCAGTACCTTGAAGGCACTTGCTAATACTCTAGCTATATCAGAGGCATCGACGACCACAGTGTCAATCTTCCTCTTTGTTTTACAGGCGAGAGTCTTGCTAGATACACCTTTCCTCTTAAGTGTCGACAAAGGCAAATTGTCTGGAATAGGATTGGTTTTAGGACCCTGCATGACTGAAGAAATTGCCGGAGCATTATAGCCGATATATGGTAATGATCTGGGTGGCCAATAACCGATCGGCTTGTCACTATTGCTTTTAACAGGTGGCTCAGAAGTATCAGGCTGAAAAGAAGGGGAAGCAAATCAGCACATATTAAAAGAATAAGCAGCCAGAATATGTTGAAGATACACAGGGCAGTCAAGTGAAAAAATACTTCATCAGCCGATGCCACATAATCAGGATCCAGCTTTTCACAGTAAATCTTGGGGGACACACAGAAAAGATGGTCACACCATTCTGCCCACCAGATATTGAAAAGAGGAGAGGTAAAACTGGAAAATTTCCAAGTATCAAGGTCAATAGTGGAAGAATCGGGGACTAAGTCCAGCAAACGCCGATAGTGGGTACCACTAGGGATAACCTCCCGTGGTTTGATCAGATTAGAGAAGTAAAGACCAATCGGCAGTTGACCAAACCCCAGCTGACGAGCACTCACTGAAGGATTGTAGAATTCATAAGTGGCTGATGAATCTTTCCCAAAAACACAGGATGGAAGAAGTCCCGGCTTGATCATCTCCACGAAAACTATTCTATTTTCATCATCCTCATGGAGATCGTCGAAGTTGAAAATGGTCTCGAAATTGGTATTATCATCCCTATATGCAAACCAGATGATGGATTCTGGAGTAAAGCCAAGATAGAAACTCCTGAAATGCTCTGCTATACGGGATGGGGTCTTTTTATGTCCTGGAAACATAGAGACCGCTTCTCCAAAGTTCATGCACCGACGCTTAACGATCGGAACACCATCTAGCTGGTCTCCTGGAAAACGCATATTAAAAATATTTTGTTCCAATCTATCTCGGAGATGAAGATTCAGCCACATATTGATAAACCACCAAGGACCTCCCGGAGTGCCTATTGGGGAATTGGTCGATAGGCTAACTGCCACTTGATGAAGAAGATTGTACATTGCCCGCAAAAGATATTTGCCAAGAGGAATGGAGGAGCCGATAGCTAACCGTTCGGCTACGATTTGGTAATTGGAGGTGGGGCCAAAGGATTTACCACAGAAAACGAATTTTTCAAGCCACATGTTCAGGAAAGCCACATGTTCTCTATCAGTTACAGTGCCTTCTTTCATATGCTCAGAGATATATCCTGACCAGCCACCCACGTTCTTAGTTTTCAAACGGTGGGAAAATTTGAGGTCACGACAACTGAAGAGGGTATCCGAGGAAGAAATGTCCAAACCAGTCAGCAGAAGGACATCAGCCAAAGTTGGAGTCATCGGCCCGTGACCAAATAAGAAGGCATTAAGAGCGTCAGACCAAAAATAAGAGGTGGCTATTAGGAGAGACTCATTCCAGGACATATCAGACAAGGACAAGGTAATGCATTGGTTGATCTTATACTCCTCCCAGAAACCTCTGTTTTTGGCAGATACCCTACAATACCAATTTCTCCACCCTTTGGCATACCCCGTCCAAGACCTAAAGCAACCGTCCCAATCGGCCAAATTCAGAGAAGCATGCTTGAAGGGAATTCGGCCGGTTTCAAAGTTAATCATCTCAGTCGGGTCGACATCACCCATTGGTCCAAGAAAAGTAAGCCCGGGCTTGTCATCAACAGGAATGGTGAGATGGGATCTAAGTTCCTGGAGAGATGAATAAATCTAGGCTTCAGGCAAAGCGGAACGGCGGTATTTAGGGACAAATAAAAGCAAAAGATCGAAAGAAATACCGAGGGAACTGAAGAAAGAGACGCCTTCGGGGGTGTAGAAGCAGAGCGAGAACCTCCAGCGGAACTTGAGGACGCCATGAATCAGCGAAAGTTTTGGAGCTTAGGGTTCGTCGCTTGAAAGCTTGAGCTGTTGAAACAACGAGATTTGGGGAGAAAGAAAGAGCCAAGGTAGTTGTATTTATGGCCCCTAAGATTTGTTGGGATTCTTCAGCCGACTTCGAATCAAGGAAGATAACGGATTCGAGGAAATTTCGGAGCAAAAGATTATTTACTCCGAAACTGGGGGGCATGTGTTGACACCGTTTTTTTTGGAAAAACAGGTCAAAAGAGATAAGGAAGAGTAGCCGATCAGAGCAGAGTGCAATCGGCCGATTGAGGAAAGAGAAAGATGGTCAACAGGACTCGCCGATGGTCAAAGGTCTGTCGAAGGGCCAGCGGGTCAAACTGATCGGCCGATGGTCAAGCAGAAGATCGGCCGATGGAAAAGAAGAAGGCGGTAATCGAGAAGATACGCCAGAACGAAAGTACGGTGGAGGTGGGTCAATCCACGATTGACAATGGGTCAAGAGTCCGTTTTTAGAAGGTGTTTTGACTCCTGCGAGAGTCCTTTTCTATTTTTAGCAGTTTTCATCTTTCTTTAGATGCAAGTAAACAATGCCGTGATTGGCTAGGAGTCAGGTTGTCCTCAGGACATAAATAGCGACCCTGCGTGGTCGAAAAAAAGTGTACACACCAATATCAAACAAACTGCCTCCGGGCAAACCCTTTACTTTACAGCATCTACTTTTACAGCATCTACTTTTCGGCGACTTCACCATTGCGTTTTTCCTCTTTTCTACAACACCGTCCTTCAAGTTTGTCGGGCTGCATCGATCGATCTCCGGCAAGCTTGTGAGTACCGTTTTACCGAATAACCCTAGGCTTTAACCTCCGGGCGCATCGCTAAGGTTTCGTCTAGTTCTTTATTCACCCCTTACCGGTATTAGCTAGATCTACAAGTTTTCGTACCAATTCTTGTGGTTTTAGCTATTAGCATTATTATCCCGCTCGATCTAGATCCTATCAGCTTCTAACACTGCAGCCGATTCCGACCTACTCGAGTGTTGACGTCACGATCGGCCGATCCCAGCCGATCTATCTACTCACGCACCTGCGCCTCGGTCGCCTTCAAGCCGGCCGATTCCGGTTTACTCGTATCGACCGATTGGCTAGTATACGTGTCGCTACAAGGCCATCGGTTCTCTAGCCGATCCCTAATATTTTTCTATTGTCAATCAACAGGTCAGATTGGCTGGCATGCCTCGCTACAGACCGGGGAGTCACGTGTGCTGCGCGCGGAGGTGACGTCCTTTTTTCGCATCAACAGGTTGCGTGACCTTCCTGAATTCGTTGTGCTCTTGTAAAGCCCTACCAGCCTGCTCTGGACACCCGGGATTTTGCGTAGGGAATGAAGGCCTCCCTGTGGGGTGCATGCTTAATGGTCCTGCCAAGTATCTCCGAGTGCTTGGGCACTTTTGATTTGAGACCTTCTTGAGGTCGGCATGCCTCGGGTGGCTCTGCCAGACTCTTTGCAGCTATGCAGGATATCTGGGTGTCTCTACACTCCATTTGTGCAAAACCAATATATTCTCAAAAGCTTCATCGTTGGCGATTCTGGACATCATAACTTCAGCTACAACAGAATTGACGACCTCTTCATGTGATGCGCGTTTCAAGATCCTGCTGGGTATCCTCGGATACTGGGCATTGTTGATTTGAGGCCTCTTTGAGGTCGGCACGCCTACAAGGCCTCCATGAGGTCGGCTCTGCCAGACTCCTTGCAGCCATGTTGCGAGATCTGGGTGTCTCTACACTTCGTTCGATCAAGACCATGACTCAGTTTTCTTCTCTTTTTTGAGCATCAAACCAGCCATGCTGCCTGCTTCAATGCTCGGGGACTACTCTATGAGAGCGTCTTCGACGCCCTCTTGTTTTCGTCATCGTATCGACCTGTTGGGAAACCTGTTTCTCATCAACTCGTTACTCAACCTAGTTTTTATTCTCTTTCTTTTTTGGATTATTATACCAGCCATCCTGCCCACCACGATGCTCGGATACTACTCTATGAGGGCATCCTTGACACCCTCTGAATTTTTTCATCATCGTTTCGATCTATTGGAAGTCAACTTTCTATAGGTTGTCACTCGACCTCTCTTCGTTCGGCAAGACTTCAAACAGGTCGGCTGCTAAACTGGCTACTTCTTTCTTCTTTTTGGACCGACGTGCACGCTATTCGACCTGTCGATAGCTCCAAAGACTTCGTCATGATCCTCTCAAGGTCGCTGCGCCTACACATCGCTTGGGGGCTTGTGAGACATGGGTACCCCTGGGTCCCTACCAACCAGGCTCACGGCCGTCCCCGACAAGTGGGTCTGGCCTACTAGAAGACCCGCCGACCTGACAGTGGGCCCAACCGACCTGGTTGGTGGTCCACACAACCCCCTAAAGACCCTCTAGAAGATTCCCTAGACGACCTTATCCGATCTGGTCGGGTAGCTTGGCGTGCAAGACAAGGCAGAAGACGTCGGCTGCGCCTCCAGACAGTCCGAAGATCACGGGATTATGTTGTAACTTTCCTTAGATTGGTTTCCCTGTTGTAACCAACCAGGACTCAGGGCCCACCGACCTTGTCTGTCAGCCAATATAAGGCGGACAATGCCGGACCCCTGAGACCAAGTCATCCCTAGTCGCAATCCGCCCAAAGCAATACTATCAAGAACTGGACGTAGGGTTTTACTCTCCGGAGGCCTGAACAAGTATAAACTCGTCGTGTCCTTTGTGTTCTATGTGCTCGTGCGCAACCTTCGAGTTCTTAGCCTTAGATTTTACCCCGCCGAACAAATAAACCGTTGGGGTTGACACCCCTGTGGGCTGTGCAGATCTAAACATCTGACACTACAACCCCCGAAATCGTGAATCTTGGCCAAGAACACTATGAGCTAGGGTTCATCCGAAAATCAACGAATCGAAGGCCAAATCTGGCGTTTGAGGGGTCAAGATCATCCACAAATAGGCACATGGCACTCACCCATGATCCCCTCAAAGAAATCCGGAGAGAAACACCCTCAAATCGACAAATCGAGCGACGAACGAAAATCCCTAGAAAAGGCTCCGAAAATCACCGAAAAAGAGAAACGGGAGAAGCAACAAGAACACTTGAGGAATCACACCAAACCTTCTATACACACCATGAAAGATTCATACAAGGTCTAGCTTGCCTCCACAACATCCATCCCTCTCTCAAGATCTCACCATGAAGCTCTCAAGCTAGTCCTGTGGAAAACCTAAGGAAAATAGGAAAGGAAAATAGCAAAAGCAAATGAGCTAGGGTTTCAAGAGATGGCTGCCATCCTCTCTCCTCTATGTTTATATGGAGGCAACCAAAAGACGTAACTACCCCTATTACATAATACTAAGATACACACCCCCGAAGGGCACTTTGGGAATTCTCGTCGTAGCACCATCGGACAGATGCCCGGCGACCGCACCTCGCTTAGCCTCTACGCAAGCCTTGCGATCCCGACGCGTGTCCTCCGCTTCGGAGTCTCTCGACGCACCCGGATCCCATCTCCGCCCACCGAGCCTCCGGTCTTGGTTTTGTGGCTCAACCAAGTAACCCGACGGTTTTGTGGTGAACCGCCGTAAACCACGCGTGCAGACTCCGGTCGTGAGCCGCTACCCTGCACCGGCTCCTGTCCACGACTTCGTCTTGCTTTTCTTGCCACCATGCGGCCCGCATTGATCCCGTTCGGCCACCGGGTCCATCGAGTCGAGCCTACTTGTCTCTCCACTCCTCAGAGGCCCCGCAAGGTTAAGACCTTTCGCGGCCGCTCTTCTCCTGCACCAACGGAAATCAAGCCGCAACCTGCACCTGCAATACTCGGCCAAGAGTCTGTCCACACCACGTTGTCAATCGCTCATCACACCAGGGAGCGACCATCCACCGGTCCTCGGACGCTCCGGTCCTCAATGGGCAAAGTGAGAGTCATTTTGAAAAGTCGACAGTGTAGTTCATTCGTTGATGTTCCCGATGATCGTTGAAGCTGGGTGATCCACTTGTACTCACCGGGGAGCTTCTCGCCTCAAAGCCACCTCCCCCTCAGCTGCAGCTTCCTCTTGAACTCGGCACGTCGTCGTAGGTGTGGGAGAAGGACCGTCCTCGATCGTAGTCGAAGTAGTATGTACATGCTCAGCTGCGGGCATCACACCACCATCTTCCTCATCTCCTTCCTGTTGCATCTCATCCTCGAAAATCTCCTCACCAAGTTTCTTCTTATGGACCCGGAGAAAAATCCTGTTCGACACATAGCACGCGGTATTGACCGCCTCAGCCCCGAACCTTCTCGGAGTCCTATGCTCATCGAGCATCGTTCGAGCCATCTCACACAGGATTCTATTTTTCGTTTCCACCACGACGTTCTGGGGAGGCATATACGGACTCGAAAACTGGTGTTCAAGACCCAAGTCATGGCAAAAGGTTTCGAAGCGAGAGTTTTTAAATTCCGAGCCATTGTCACTGCGGATCGCTCGTATGGCATCTCCGGGCCTCTCGTTCTTCAACCTCAAGACAAGATCTCGAACAAAACCAAATGTATCCCCTTTTTCCTCCAAAAAGAAAACCAAAGCATACCGAGAGTAGTCGTCCACCACAACCAGGACATACCACTTCCCACCCACAGATCACACACGAGCTGGGCCGACAAGGTCCATATGGAGCAGCTCGGATGGACGCTCCGTCATCACATCGGTGAGGGGTGGATGGGAAGCAGCTGCCATCTTAGCATGCCTGCACGGCGCACACACCAAATCCTTTTGGAACTTCAACCGGGGCAATCCTCGGACCAAGTTGAGTCCACTCAAGCGTGACAAAAGGTCAAAACTCAAGTGACCCAACCTCCTATGCTACTTCCACAACTCACCCGAAGAACCAGCCATGAAACACCTCGACACACCCGAACTCTGAGAAAAATCCGCTTGGAATATTTGTCCCTCAGGAATGACCACACAGACAAGGTCACCTCGAGCATCAAGTATCCGAGAACTTCTCGACTTAAACAACACCTCAAAACCTTCCTCAAGAAGCTGGGAAACCGAAAGCAAGTTAAATCCGAGTGACTTGACCAAGGCAACACGCTTCAGCACCACTTTGTCACTTACCCTTACTTCACCTTCTTAAAGTACACGCCCTCACCCATTGTCCCCAAAGGTGATGTAAGTCTTGGACACCACCAGGGTGAGGCTGGAGAACCACCCCTGTCTCCAGTCATATGCCTCGAGCAACCGGAGTCGATCAGCCAAACGTTCCCCAAGCTTCCCACCTGAAATTCAAAAACGAGCACGTGAATGAGCAAACGACTCAACACTGGGGTTAGTACCAAAAGAGTAAAATCAGTGTTGAGCCATCTGCTCCAAAGTGGGGTTAGCACGATCCATCCTACCATTCCTATCAAAGTGGACATCAATCCTACCACGAGCACCAAACATCGGACCCATCCTACCATCTCTACTAGAACTGAAACCACCACGGCAAACCCTAGGCATTTGCATACGAGGCTCTGGTACACCATTAGAAGGGTGGTACCTTTCCTTGTTAGCCCAATCCTTAGCCATTATCTCCTCACGCTTCCTCTTGAAGCAAAACTTACCCTTGTGACCATCCCTCCCACAATACAAACAATGGAATCGGATTGGTTTAGGTTTAGGCTTGGGTTGGGGCTGCTCACTTGGCTTCTCTTTTGGTCTCTCCTCACTAGGTTTCTCTCCTTTCTTCTCTCCAACCACATCTCCTTTTGAGCTCACAAATCTCACTGTTTTTTGGAAGTTGTTTGTTTTGGGAGGGAATATGGGTGGATCTAGAGTTGTGTCAAGTTTTTTCTGAGATGGTTAGGATTAGGCTCAAACTTGTTCTTGTGTGTTGTTTGTGGTGGGATAGGAATCTCTCCAATTTTCTCATCTCTCTCACCACTGCTCTCTCCAATTTTGTCAGCCCTAAGTGCTTGACCATCATAGCATTTGAAAGCCGCTATCGTGATACCAAGCTGAGGCTCCTGACCTGACAACCAACTCAAACACTTTCTCAACTCATCATTCTCATCATGCAAGCGATCAACATAATGTGCAAGTTCTAGATTTTTCACAGCATGCAATTCACAAGTAGAGCGGGAAGTAGGAATAGGAACTTTCAAATCAGCCTCAAGTGAAACAATGCGAGAACAAAGCTCATCAATCTTTCCATGCAAAACAGGACAAGATGTGCAAGCACCTAGCAAAGAGGGCCTAGACTGCAGGCTCAGCCAACTCAACTCTAAGCACATCTAGTTCCTCAAATCTAGTTCATCTTCACTGCTACTCGAGCTCGAGGTAGAGTAGGCAGAGCTAGAGTCGACGTCGCTCACTCCAACCATCGCTCGGGCCTTCTTGCCGTGGCCGTCCTTCTTCCTCGATCTTCGCTCATCCTTGTTCTTGTGCTTGTGCTTGTGATCGCGCCACGATCGGTACTTTCTCTTCGTCCTCGACTGGTGCTTGTAGTTGTCCTTGTTCTCCATCTTCTCAGGGCAGTTAGCGACGAAGTGTCCTGGCTTGCCGCACTGAAAGCACGTCCTCGTGTTCCTCCTTGTGTTCACCCGGTTCTCGTGCATCCTCTCGAACCTCCTGGTCAGTAGTGCCAGCTCGTCCTCTCCAAGCACGTCGAACTCCTCATCTGGCAAAGACATCAATGAAGACAGAGAGTACATCCTAGTGGATGGGTTAGCGTTAGACTTTGCACCTGAGCCACCGATGAGGGCAAGACTATGAGAGTCAATCGGGCCCTCAATCTTGGCTGTCACACCACGGTCCACCTCAGCCGACTTGAGCTTCGAGAACAGCTCGTCTATCGTCAGAGTCTCATACTTCTTGGACTCTAGAATGGTCTCGACCTTTCCGCCCCAAATAGTATGATCCAACGAGTGCAAGAGCTTCGCAGCCCTGTCATGATCATCGTACGGGAGTGCGGTCACATTGGCCCTCATGTTGTTCACAATCACCGTGAACCGCTGGAACATCGTATCGATGGACTCACCGGGGAGATGAGTGAAGTTCTCGTACTCTCTCTGGTAAGTCGCAAACAACCGAGCCTGAACCACCACGGTCCATCCTATCATTCCTATCAAAAATGGAACCACCACGGTAAGACCACTTCCGTCTCGCTGGAGGAGTACGAAAGCCACGAAAGGAAGACCGTGGACAGTAGCTCTTCTGAGACTCAAAACTGTGACTTCTCCCAAACTCGTACCGACCACGAGGAGGTGAACGTCCAACAAACTCACCACCACCTGACTCAACATGCCTACCACCTGTACCACGACCAAAGGAACTGAAACGACCATCTCCATGAGCACGAAACACAAACTGGTCACCCTACAGCCTTAGAACCAGTCTGACCGGTTCTGGAACCGGTCTGCCGATTTCTTTGTACAGGTAGCCCAAATCGGTCTGACCGGATTCAAAATTGGTTGGACCGGATTAACCCGTCCAGCAGGGTCTCTACTAGCCAAAGCACTCTTAGCTCCCCAAGTCGTAATTGTGCCTACAATGGCCTTACACCTACGTAGTGGCATACAAGACTTAGGCACACCATAAGAGGGGTGGTACCTGTCCTCGTTTGCCCACTCCTTAGCCATTCTCTTCTCTCGCTTCCTCTTGAAGCAAAACTCCTCCTTGTGACCATCCCTCCCACAATATCCACATTCGAGGCGGACTGGTCTTGGCTTGGGCTTTGGTTGTGGTTCCTCACAAGGCTTCTCTCTTGGTTTCTCTCCCTTCTTCTCTCCATCCACATCTCCTTTGGCACTCACAAACTTTACTAGTTTTTGGAAATTATTTGTTTGGGAGGAAACACTGGAGGATCTGGAGTTGTGTCGAGTTTGTTTCTGAGGTGGTTGGGCCTGGGTGGAAATGTATTCTTGGGAGTTGTTCGTTGTGGAATAGGGATCTCTCCAATTTTCTCATCTCTCTCACCACTGCACTCCCCAACTTTGTCACCCCCAAGAGCCTGACCATCAAAGTGCTTGAAAGTAGCAATCATGATACCAAGCTGAGGCTCTTGACCTGACAACCAACCCAATAGCTTCCTCAACTCATCAATCTCGTCCTGCAGACGATCGACATAATGTGCAAGTTCCAGATTCTTCACAGCATGCAATTCACAAGTAGAGCAAGATGTAGCAATAGGAGCTTTCAATTCAGCCTCAAGCGAAACAATGTGAGAACGAGACTCAGCAAGCTTGCCATGCAAAACTGGACAAGAAATACATGCCCCTAGCAAAGTAGGTCTAGACTGCAACTCAGCCAGCTCAACCCTAAGCACATCTAGTTCCTCACACTTGGAGGCATGCTTTTCCTTCAAAGCTGTCAAATCAGCTAGGAAAACAGAGAAATCACCACAATCAACCTCATCAGAAACAACAAGACTAGCCTTAAGCGAATCTATCTCAAGCTTGGTATCAAGGTTCTGTGTTTCTAGCTCAGCTAGTCTATTCCTAGCATCTTCAAGCGAAGCCCAAAGCTCTTTCCTCATCTTCTTGGCCTCTCTAAGGATGTCATCACGATTATCAAGCAACTTGACCAACTCCTCATTTTCCTGGTGCAAGAAGGAGGGTTCATCACGTACCTCATCCCCGGAGTCAGAGTCCAAGACGTCCTTCTGGCACTTCTTGCTGCCGAAGTTGTGTGCCATGCCGCAGAAGCCGTCTCACGTGAAGCAGCTCAACCCGCTGAGGTTCTTGGACGCCTTCTTGCTCTTGCGCCGATCACCTTCATCTTTACTACTACTGGAGGTCGAAGTGGAGTAGGCGGAGCGGGAGTCGACATCGCTCGCACCCTCCATTGCTCGGGCCATCTTGTTGTGGCCGTCCTTCCTCCTTGACATCCGCTCGTCCTTGTTCTTGTGCTTGTGCTCACGCCTCGAGCGGTGCTTGCCCTCCGTCTTCGGCCGGTGCTTGTAGTTGTTTCTGGCCTCCACTCCTCCGGGCAGTCGGCGATGAAGTGTCCTTGCTTACCGCACCAAAAGCATGTTCGTGAGTTCCTCCTTGTGTTCACCCGGTTCTCGTGTATCCTCTCGAATCTTCTGGTTAATAGTGCCAGCTCGTCCTCACCAAGCACGTCGAACTCCTCATCTTGCAAAGTCATCAAAGAGGACAAAAAGTACATCCTGGAGCATGGGTTAGCATTAGTCCTAGCACCTGAGCCTCCAACGTGAGTGAGAATATGCGAGTCAGTCGGGCTCTCAATCTGGGCCGTCACCCCACGGTCCACCTTAGCCGACTTGAGCTTCGAGAATAGCTCGTCTCCCGTAAGGGTCTCATATGTGCCTGACTCCAAGATGGCCTCGACCCTTCCGCCCCAAATGGTATGATCCAGCAAGTGCAAGAGCTTCACAGCCCTGTCATGATCATCGTACGAGAGCACGATCACATTGGCCCTCATATTGTTCACAATCACGGTGAACCACTAGAACATCGTATCTATGGACTCACCGGGTAGATGAGTGAAGTTCTCATACTCTCTCCGATAAGTCGCAAATAGCCTTGCCTTAACCTAATTTTTCCCAACGTGAGCTACTTTCAACTTGTCCTAAATCTTTCCAGCCAATTCCTTTGCCTTAACCCGATCGAATTCGGATTGACAGAGAGTGTCAAACAAGTAGTTGATCGCCTTGTTGTTGGCGTCGTGCATATCCATCGATCCTGGTGCAAGGAAGTTAGTTAGATGAACATAAGATGTGTTCTCTGTAACATCCCACAGGATTTGACCCTTGCCGCGAAGGAAAGCGGACATCTACCTCTGCCACATCTGGTAATTCTTTCCATCGAAGTGCAGAGGACCCGATCCCCTTTCCTGGTACACCATCTTTGGATCTAAGATTGGTTAGAGTCAACAAAGACCCGTAACCGGCTCTGATACCACTTGAAGAATCGGAAAGGTGAACCAGAGAGGGGGGAGTGAATGGGAGCCGATAAAAATTCTATTCAAGAACTCGGCCTATGAACCCAAGATCACTCGGACACCTTCGTGCACTTCCCTTGCCAAATCCACGCAGCCACTGAAGTGCTACTGGACCTAGGAGCAAGACTCACCGACCAAGACACGAAAACACGCAGTGGAAAACAACTCGAGCACCTGCTGCCCGAATTAAACCGGCCAGGTCGATTTCTCAAACCGGTCAGACCGGATCTATTGGACTTAGCCTCTCACATGCAAAGGGAAACTGGTCAGGCTGATTTTGTCTAGAAACTCCCCAATAGATCCACAAGGCTAGCCTTGAGCAAAACAAACTCAAAAACCACCTGAACTTGAACAAGGGAAGCCACAGCCTAAGAAAGACTTGTCTGTCCAAAACTCTTCTCGAAAGCCCACAAGTGGCCAAACCGGTCAGACCGGTTTCTGAAACTGGTCAGGCCAGTTTTGCCTGGGCAGTTGGGAAGAACACAACCTGCGGGAAAAACTTGACCTTCGCACCAATCGATCTCCCGATTCACTCCCACGGATTCAAGTGAGACTTTGGCGATGGCAGGGGTACCTCATGGGCAACCTTTGGCCAAAAGCTCAAGCCCCAAAACTCACTAAATCAAGAGGAATCGAAAGTCAACCTCCAAAACCACCTCTCCAAGAATTCCACTGAAAACCCCCAAATCGAAAGCCTTTCCATAGATTTGGAGGGGCAAGATCACCAAGAAATGATGCACCACGTCCTCATGTGTGATTCCCACACCAAAACCAACAAAGAAACTCCTCTGAAACCTTCCCATGAAAATCACAAGAAAGGGCTCCGAAAATAGCCAAAAGGGAAAAACGGGAGAGGCAACAAGAACACTTGAGGAATCACGCCGAACCTTCTATACATACCCTGAAAGATTCATACAAGGTCTAGCTTGCCTACTCAACATCCATCCCTCTCTAAAGATCTCACCATGAAGCTCTCAAGCTAGTCCTATGGAAAACCTAAAGGAAAATAGGAAAAAAACTAGGAAGCAAAATGAGCTAGGGTTCCAAGAGATGGCTGCCATCCTCTATCCACTTGGTTTATATGGAGGAAACCAAAAGACGAAACTACCCCTATTACAAAAACTAGGATACACACCCACCAAGGGCACTTTGGGAATTTTTCGTCGTAGCACCATCGGACGGATGTGCATCCACCGCAAGCCTGCGTAGCACCAACGCAACTCTTGCGATCATGTCGCATGTCCACTGCTTTGAAGCCTCCTGGCGCCCTGCGACCCCAAACTGGTCAGACTGGTTTGACCAACCGGTCAGACCGGCTTTGGCCTGTCAGCCACGCCAAGTCTTTGGTCTTGGCTTTGTGGCTTAGCCCAGTAACCTAGTGATTTTGTGGTGAACCACTGGAAACCCCGCAGATTTGGTGTGGCCTCCCGCTAATCTTAACTCATGACTTGCCCCCCACAGTCGTCTCGGCTCGACCTTGATTTTGAGGCTCAACCAAGAAATTGTCCACAACTTCTTCTTGATGTTCTTGCCACCATGCAGCCCACACTTGATCCCTCTGGCCACCGAGTCCCTCGAACCAAGCCTACTTGTCTGCTCCACACCTGGAGGCCCACTGACATAGACCTTTTGATCTTGTTCTTCACCTACACCAGCACCAATCAAGCTGCAACCTGCACCTGCAATACTTAGCCAAGAGTAAGTCCACACAACGATGTCAATCACTCATCACACCAGGAAGCGACCATCCACTGGTCCTCAAACCACATAGGCTCTTAGGGAGGCTTGATTCTTGGAATTAACCCACGTGTGAAGTTCATCCCGAGCAGCCCAGGCGTGACTGGTCTGACCGGTGCTAGCCTTTGGTGGTTTTTGCCTCAGGTGGGCGTTTGGGTGTGTAGAGCTTTGTCCTGTGTTGCTCTGGGTTACTTCTTGCCAAGTTTCAAGTTGGTTTGCTAGGGTTTGTGGAGCTTCTTATTCTCCCTTAGTTTGTGTTTCTGAGGTGGTTTTTATTCCAGGGCCCAGAGGAGTCACTGAGGCTCTCTAGAATGTTTTCTGTGCGGTTGATGTGCCACCGGTCTGACCGGTGTAGCTGGACGGCCTGACCGGCATCATCGGTCTAACCGGTGCACACCATCGGTCTGACCAGTGCAGCACAAGCAGCAAGCCGTGTAGTTTTTCTACTGCGTGTTGTGTCTGGTTGATTTAGTTGGAAGTGTGGTTTGCTCCTACGATCAGTAGCACTCCATTGGCTACGTGATCTTGGCAAAGTTAATGAGTTTGTGTCGGAGCTGATTTTGGGTTTTGGCAGTGTTCATCTTGTTGGAGAAGACATCTCCTTCGAGAATAATTTTTATCGGCTCCCATTCACTCCCTCCCTCTCTGGTCGCCCAATCCGGTCCTTCAAGTGGTATTAGAGTCGGTTACTGCTCTTTCGGGACTCTAACCAGTCTAAGATCCAAAGATGACGTACCAAGAAAGGGGTTTCGGTCCTCCGCACTTCGATGGGAAGAACTACCAAATGTGGCAGAGACAGATGTCTGCTTTTCTTCGTGGCAAGGGTCAGTTGCTTTGGGATGTGACGAGAACACTGCCTATGTTCATCCCATAAACTTCCTTGCCCCAGGATCGAGGGATATAAATGACGCCAACAACAAGACAGTTGATTACCTGTTTCATGCTCTTTGTCAATCCAAATTCGATCGGGTGTGTGCAAAGGACCTAGCTTGCAGGATATGGAATAAGTTGAAAGTGGCTCATGCTGGAAATCGTCAGGTTCAAGCTAGGTTGTTTGCGACTTACCGGAGCGAGTACGAGAACTTCACTCATCTCCCCGACAAGTCCATAGACACGATGTTCTTGCGGTTCACTGTGATTGTGAACAAAATGAAGGCCAATGTGCCCATGCTCCCATACGATGATCATGACAGGGTTGTGAAGCTCTTGCACTCACTAGATCGTACTGTGTGGAGCGCAAAGGTTGAGTCTATCTTGGAGTCGAGCGCGTATGAGACTATTACGGCGGATGAGCTGTTCTCGAAGCTCAAGTCATCGGAGGTGGATCGTGGTGTAAGAGCCAAAATTGAGTGCCCGACCGACTCGCATAGTCTTGCTCTAGTTGACGGCTCAGGTGCTAGGACTAACGCTAACCCATCCTCCAGGATGTACTCTCTATCTTCTTTGATGTGTTTGCCAGATGAGGAGTTTGACGTGCTAGGTGAGGACGAGCTGGCACTGTTGACACGGAGATTCGAGAGGATGCATAAGAACTGGGTGAACTCAAGGAGGAACTCACAGACATGTTTTCGATGTGGCAAGTAGGGACACTAGGTCGTCGACTGTCCAGAGGAGATGGAGACCAGGAACAACTACAAGCACTGGCTCAAGATCGAGAACAAGCACCGCTCGAGGCGAGAGCACCAGCACAAGAACAAGGATGAAAGGAGTTCGAGGAAGAAGGATGGCTATGCCAAGAAGAAGGCCCGAGCGATGGTGGGTGTGAGCGACATCGACTCTACCTCCGGCTACTCCTCCTCGAGCTCCAGTAGCATTGACGATGACGACAGGCACAAGAGCAAGAAGGCATCCAAGAACCTCAATGAGCTGAGCTTCTTCAGGCAAGAGGACGGCTTCTGTGGCATGGCACACAGCTCCGGTAGCAAGAAGAGCCAGAAGGACGACTCGAACTCAGATTTCGATGATGAGGTACATGATGAACTCTCTTCCTTTCGCCAGGAGAATGAGAAGTTGGTTGCTTTGCTTGATAACCGTGATCACATGCTTAGAAAGGCTAAGAAAATGAGAAAGGAGCTTAGGGCCTCGCTTAATGATGCTAGGGAGAGAGTAGTTGAGGCAGAGTCGAAGAACCTAGATGCTAAGCTTAAGATAGATTCGCCTAAGGCTGCTCCTGTAGGGTCTGATGAGGTTGATTGTGGTGATTGCTCTATTTTCTTAGCTGATTTCACTGATCTCAAGAAGAAGCATGCCTCTAAGTGTGAGGAACTAAATGTGCTTAGGGTTGAGATGAACGAGTTGAAGTCTAGACTTGCTTTGTTAGGGGCGTGTACTTCTTGTCCTGTTTTGCATGGAAAGCTTGCTGAGTCTCATCCTCGTATTGTTTCGCTTGAGGCTGAGTTGAAATCTCCCATTGCTACATCCTGCTCTACTAGTGAATAGCAAGTTGTGAAGAATTTGGAACTTGCACATTACGTTGATCGTCTGCAGGATGAGAATGATGAGTTCAGAAAGTTGATTGGTTGGTTGTCAGGTCATGAACCACAACTTTACATGATGATAGCTGAGTTTAAGCGCTGAGGACCGGAGCGTCCGAGGACTGGTGGATGGTCGCTCCCAGGTGTGATGCATGATTGACAATGTGGTGTGGACTGACTCTTGGCCGAGTATTACAGGTGTAGGTTGCGGCTTGATTTGCGTTGGTGCAGGTGAAGAGCGGGTGTGAAAGGTCTTAGCCTTGCGGGGCCTCCGAGGAGTGGAGAGACAAGTAGGCTCGGCTCGATGGACCTAGTGGCCGAACGGGATCAAGTGCGGGCTGCATGGTGGCAAGAAAAGCAAGACGAAGTCATGGACAGGAACGGGTGCAGGGTAGCGGCTCACGACCGGAGTCTGCATGCAGGGTTTGTGGCGGTTTACCACAAAACCATCGGGTTACATGGTTGAGCCACAAAACCAAGACCGGAGGCTCGGCAGGCGGAGATGGGATCCGGGTGCGCCGAGAAGCTTCGATGCCAGGGGACACGCGGCGGGATCACAGGGCTTGCGTCAGGAGGACGCGGACTGTGGTGAAGGCGTGGGCACTCGATGAAAAGGATCGCTACTTGACCATCTTGACCCTGAGGGGTGTGTATCTTCCATTTTTTCTAGGGGTAGGTTGTCATTTACCCAACCCGGAGAGACTTCATATATATAGCTCTAGGGTTACAGGGCAACTCATCCATCCAGACTGCTTCTCATTTTCCCTGCTCTTTAGGCTAGATTTTCTTCATGATTTTGTAGAGAATCTGACCTCTGGTTGTATGGAAGCATTCATGGTTGCGTCGATTTCCTTCTCTTGGCTCGAGTGATTTTCGTGTCTTTTTCGGGATATTTTGTGGGATTTTCGTGCGCGGCTTGTTCCTTCGATTCTGAGGTGTTTGTGTTTGGATTTCTTTGTGAGGGTCATGGATAGATGCCTTGAGCAGCTTCGTGCTTGATCTTGACCCCTCAAACTCCGGGTTTGGCCTCCGATTCAAGGATTTCGGGTGGATCCTGATGAGGACATGACACCCATGCATACGTCCATGATTGGTGCATGGAATGGAGTAGAAGAGGTCCAGCAAGGGTGTCCAAGTTGAAGAGGAGGCATGAAGCTAATCTGGTTCGAGTCCCCAAGGTGGAGGCCTAAAGCAATTCAAGTTCGAGCCCAGTTCGGAGTCCAAGAGCAGCGCGCACTAAAAATGATGCCCAGGTTGCATACGGGGTCGGTTTTGGATGTTCTATATATGGTTGGAACCGAAAGTTCATAGAGCTTTCAATGGCACCGGTCTCATGCAAAAATTCGTCCTGAGTCAACGGGAATCATCGAAACAAGTTGACGTCCAGAATCTGCCAAGGTGCTGCGTCGCCAGTTTGATGGGCCTTAAGCCCAAGTTGTGGGCGCCCCATCCTAGGATGCCTCCAACCCTAGGACGCCCCTCCTCTTATACTCAGTAGCCGCCACCTTAGAAACTTGAGTTTTGTTTTACATCTAGCTTTAGCTACACCAGACCACGCACAAATACGTGCTGATCTCTGTAATTCAGAACTCCACCTTCGAGTGATACATAGATTGCTCGCCTCAAATTCTTGTTTGTTCGTCGATTGCGCACAGGAATTGATCTTCGTGATCAGGCTGATCTTGCTCCAACAAGGTCGGTAAACACAGGGAGTTGGTTCGGCGATTGCATTGGTGCTTCGGGCTTGCTTGTCATAGTCGGATCGTGAGGGTCTACTCCTACCGAATCGGATTTATCTCCACTCACCGAAAGATCGGGCACTCTGCCTCTATCAAGTGGTATCAGCTTTCCAGGTGGATTGGTGAGTTTATCGAGTGTTTTCATTTCCTACAGTCCATAGAAAACCAAACAAAAATTGTTCTAGGTTACATCCTTGTCCCAGCAACCCGTTTTAGCCCCGCACTTTCTTTTAATAATCTGCTTTGTTGAGTTTGTGTGCTTACTTCATTCAATTGTTGCAGGATACTTGTGTTCTAGCTTTTGTTTCTCGTTTTTCTTCCAAACCCTAGCCACCATCATTTTTCTTTTTCTCCGCTGCTCGTTTTCCATCCATGGCAGAGCACCACCCATGCAAAACCCCCTCACACCATGACCCCCTGGCCGAGCGCGCCTCATGCCGTGACCCCCCACCCGGCCGATTGTTAGGGGGGTACCGCGGGACTCTCTCGTGCCGTTTTTTCTCCCACGGCTCTTCCCTCCCCACGCCAACACCACGTCGCACCCCCTCCCTCTCACGCGGACTCCTTCGGGCCGATCCCCCCCTCGCGACACGAAGTCCCCGAGGACTCGGGCACGCACCGCGACCTACCTTCCGTGCGTTGCTCGATTTCCACCCCCCATGGCAAAAAAAACCCTTCCCACTTGCCTCGTGCCGTAGCCTCCTGGCGCCGTGACCCTTCCCTGGCCGCGACACGGACTAGCGCTGCGTGACACCCGTGAGATCGCCCCTCCCTCCCGTGTTTGGCAAGTTAAAAAAACAAAAGAAAGGAAAGTAACAAAAAAAGGAAAGTTCAAAAACAAAAGAAAAGAATGCAAAAAAAATAGAGAGTACACAGGGAGAAGATCGATCCGCACCGAACCATCACGCCATGCGGTCGCGATCGTGGGTGACGCGAGGAACCTCCCTGCTTGCACCGCGAACCCCCATGCCGTTTTCCCCTCCCACCGCACTTCCCCCTCCCCACCGACCCCCTCCCTTCCTTCCACGGTTTATCCCTTACTTTCCTCCACTTTTACACTCGTTTCCAGCAATGTTTGATCGTGTGTAGCACTCTTATTCAACTTTGCATTATTGTTTGATTGTGCTAATCCTTCAATTGAGTGCAGCCTTCCTGGAACTCCTCAAAGTTCTCCAACAAGTAGGTTTTCTCCCGCCAGGCAATCGCTCCTCAAATCTTTCGCAGGTTCTACCGCTTGGTTGTAGTTCGCCCCTGTGTGCTTGGTAAGAATGGATAAAAATTTGATTACAACACTAGTTTGAGCGCCATTGTGAGTAAATACACCCCTGTTTTGTCGTCAATTTTGTTTTTGTGTTTGCGCTAACCATGGTAGGCGACGACAAGAGGGATGACCAGATGCAGGACATGCGGACACGAGTTGATGGAGTTGCTGTGACCATTCCGGTAATGATTCTTTTGCTAAGATTAAATTTAAAATTCCACCTTATAATGGCATATATGATCCTGCTGCATATCTTGATTGGGAATTAGAAGTTGAACAACAATTTTCATACCATGATATTTATGCTAATTCTCAAGTTCAAACTATTATTTGTGAATTTACGGATCTTGCTTTAATGTGGTAGCGTGACTATAATAAAAGACATCCCAGTACAATTCCAACCACTTGGGATCAATTAAAAGCTGCTATGCGACATAGATTTGTACCTTCTTATTATGTGCACGATTTGATTAAAAAATGCAGCATTTTCAGCAAGGTTCTCAATCTGTTGAGGACTTTTACCAGGCATTAGAAAAAGACATGATTTATTGTTGGTTATTAGGGAAAAATGACGCTGCAATGGCACGTTTTCGTGGTGGTTTGAACCACGAAATTCAGGATATACTTGATTGTACAGAATATGCAGACATGGCCATTTTATTTGAGTATGCTTGCAAAGCTGAACGTGAAGTGCAGGAACGCCGCTCGAAGACATATTCTAACTCTTTTGCAGGACGAAGCTCGACATCTAGCTTAGCGCTCGCTCTCCCAGCGCCATCCACGCCCACCACTACAGCGCTCGAGAGCCCAGCGCCATCCATGCCTACCACTACACCACTCGAGAGGACGGCCAAACCTGCAGGCGCATCCTCATGTGCAAATTTGGAACCATCACTTCACAATGCACCTAATACTCCTACTGAGAACATAGATAATGCCCATGGTGCTACACTCACGAAAGGTGAGAGTTGTGTTGATGTGCTGAATTTTTCCACAAATCATGCTTTAGTTGAGCAATTAATAGTGGAACCATCTCTTGATTTATCTTTGTCACATGGTGATTTGCTTGATGTTTCTTGTGATAAAGATGAATTGTGTGCTACTACTTCAGTTTTACATGCTAGTGCTGAAAATAAACTTGTTAAGCATGTTGCTAGTAAAAATGATGAGCTACATTTGTTGTCTTCTTTACATACCTTGGGTTACATTGAATTTGATGATTTGTGTAATCTAGATTATTTATAAGAGAGATTGCATATGCTGATTTGCCATGGTTGTCTAGACATTCATATCATGTTATTGACAAATATAACAACAAGGGACAATATATGGTACATTAGGTTTACATTTGTACAAATCTGAATTCTCCTTCTGTTGTGCAAGACTGTGATCGATTAGAGGGTAACCATCATACAAACATATTCACATGTTCCTCTAGTAGTTTTGTTTCGCAAGAAGGGAAGCATTGCTGGTGGCTCTCTATGATTTTTGGTGCTGAATTTTCTTGTAATAAACCGACTGTTCCTGTTGTGTCCTTTGTTGGCAATAATATTTTGCAGGATAGTAATGACAAACATCTTGTGTCTTTCAATAACGACGTGTCCCGGGATGCTGCCAATATTATGCGACATGACATGATACATAATTGGAAACATGGTCATATTCCTCCTCACAATTATTTTGGTTTGCTTTATTTCCGCAACCCCATTCTCCTTTGTGTTGTGCAGGCTCAGTTTCAAGTACAATCGACATTGAGGACGACTTTTCTTCAAAAGGGGGAGAATGATGAGGACATGACACCCATGCATACGACCATGATTGGTGCATGGAATGGAGTAGAAGAAGTCCGGCAAGGGTGTCCAAGTCGAAGAGGAGGCACGAAGCTAATCCGATTCGAGTCCCCAAGGTAGAGGCCTAAAGCAATTCAAGTTCGAGCCCAGTTCGGAGTCTAGGAGCAGCGCGCACTAAAAAGACGCCCAGGTCGCATACGGAGTTAGTTTTGGACGTTCTATATATGGTTGGAACCGAACTTTCGTAGAGCCTCCAATGGCACCGGTCTCATGCCAAAATGCATCCTGAGTCAACGGGAATCATCGAAACAAGTTGACGTCCAGAATCTACCAAGGTGCTGCATTGTCAGTTTGATGGGCCTTAAGCCCAAGTTGTGGGCGCCCCATCCTAGGATGCCCCCAACCCTAGGACGCCCCTCCTCTTATACTCAGTAGCCGCCACCTTAGAAACTTGAGATTTGTTTTACATTTAGCTTTAGCTACACCAGACCACGCACAAATACGTGCTGATCTCTGTAATTCAGAACTCCACCTTTAAGTGATACATAGATTGCTCGCCTCAAATTCTTGTTCGTTCGTCGATTGCGCACAGGAATGGATCTTCGTGATCAGGACGATCTTGCTCCAACAAGGTCGGTAACCACAGGGAGTTGGTTCAGTGCATTGGCGTTTTGGGCTAGCTCGTCGTAGTCGGATCGTGAGGGTCTACTCCCGCCGAATTGGATTTATCTCCACTCACCGAAAGATCGGGCACTCCGCCTCTATCAGTTCCCTAGCTTTGTTCTTGAGCTCGGTGTGTGATCGATTCCCGGCGATTTAGTGTGTTTGAGGCTCCAAGTTTTTGGGTATTGCTTCCCCTAGGGACGCTTCATCTTTCCCCAAAATCTTGTCTCAAACCGTGTAGCAGTTTGGGAGATCCATGGATGCCTAGGGAGAGTTGACTCTCATTTTTGTAGTTCTGTTCGAGCTCTACGAGTGGGACGGATGGTCCGTCCAGTGCTCATGGACGGTCTGTGGGGCTAGGGTTTGTCGTGAGTTCGTCGTGTTCTTCTGAGCTCGCGCGTTCAATCAGTTGAGGCTTTTGCTTTTGTTTGCAGCCAGTTCACGAACGGTCCGCCGGGGGATGACAGACGGTCTGTCTAGGTTGGACGGTCTGACGTGCCGTGTCGGACGGTCCGTATTGGTCGGGTGCGCTACTGGAGGTTCTTGTGATTAATACGAACAGTCCGTCTTTCCTTCACGGACGGTCCGCCGTAGCCCACGGACGGTCTGCCGTAGCCCACAGACGGTCCGCGACCTCCACATGGATGGTCCGTCCTAGGTAGGCACAGTTGGCTACGTCCTTTGCGTCTTGAGTTGTGCTTCCGCTTTGCAACTTGTTTGGACTTGTTCCTAGGGTTGGTAGGTCCGTTGTGACTACGTGACCTTGGCAAGTTCATGTGGGAACCCTTGTGAGGAAGGGAGAGAAACCAAGAGACAAGCCTTGTGAGGAACCACGACCCAAGCCTAAGCCAAAACCAGTCTACCTCCACTGTGAGTATTGTGGGAGGGATGGTCATAAGGAAGAGTTTTGCTTCTAGAGGAAGCAAGAGGAGAGAATGGCTATGGAGTGGGCAAAAAAGGACAGGTACCACCCTTCTCATGGTGTGCCTGAGCCTTGCATGCCACTGCCTAGAGGAAAGGCCATTATACATACGGTTCCAGCTTGGAGATATAGGAGGGCTTCAAGTGGAAGCAAGTTTTCTTGTCGGGGGTCACTGGTCAGATCGGTCAGGGTGACTGGTCAGACCGGTGCTCAGCAGAGAGCAGGGCAGTTTGAGTTTCGTGCCCGTGGTGATGGTCGATTCAGTTCCATTGGTCGTGGTGCAGGTGGTAGGTGTGTTGTGTCTGGTGGTGTTGTGTTTGCTGGACATTCTCCTCCTCGTGATCTATACAAGCTTGGGAGAGGTCGCAACTTTGGGTCTTAGAGGGGCTACAGACCACGGTCTTCCTTTTGTGGTCCTCGTACTCCTCTAGCGAGACGGGAGTGTCATACGGACATCCCAGGGCCCACTACCCAGGCGGGTACTGGTTCCGACTACTACGTGGGCCCTGGGACTACCCAATGATGACGGTGAATTTTGGTGCTCCAAACATATTTGTTACACTTTGGTTTGAGCTCGATTATGGAACTAGCTCGATTGGGTGGTTCCCTAGCTTCGTTATCGAGCTCGGTGTGTGATCGATTCCCGACAATTTATTGTGTCTGAGGCTCCAAGTTTTTGGGTATAGCTTCCCCTAGGGACGCTTCATCTTTCCCCAAAATCTTGTCTCAAATCGTGCAGCCATTTGGGAGATCCGTGGATGCCTAGAGAGAGTTGACTCTCGTTTTCGCAGTTCTGTTCAAGCTGTAACACCCCGTGTTTTCAAATAGTGTCAATGAGTACTAGTTATGATCTTAATCAAGTCATTAAGCACTAATGGTCAAACCTTGGTCAAAGCTCTAGTCAAACCCTAGTCAAACCCCTTGATGTCCTTGAACCTCTCTAGAACTTTTTCCGCGTTCTCCAAATTTCACCTAAACACATCAAATTCTCCCAATACAAAAGTTGTGCAGTTTTTCATGGGACACAACTTTCATGTTGAGTGGCATTTCAAATTCGATGTGGAAATGGGTGAAAAAGCTTGGTCAACGCCTTCAGTTACTATTCAGCGGCGCCGATAAAGATTCAAACTTGGCGAGCAGTTTATGCAAAATCCGTTGAGCAAAACCCCTGGAGCCTTTGTAAAAGTTGTAGAGGGTTCAGAGATCTACAAGTTTGCTATAAACATGTTAGGGCACTTTAGTTTCAAAATCTCGAGTAAATGTTGGTCAAACAGTGCTACACCAAAACGATTTCCCACCGGAACGCGAGCACGCGTGCGCGACGTCACCAGCGCGCCATGTCGGCCGCCGCTGTACCTCGCCGTACACGCACGTCGAGACAGGTCGGCGTCCCTCGGTCCATGCACTGCGCCATGGGTCACCTGTGCATGACGCGAGTGGGCCCGTTGGTCGGTGCCACGCGCTGCGCCCGCACCCTCCGGACGGCCGCACCGCCAAGTGCCATTGGCGGCCCGCCCGCGCGCACGTCACCGCTACCTGGCGCCATACCTCGCCCTTCCCGCGACCTACTGTAATCGATGACCACCGTCATGACCTCTTCCCCACGACGCGCTCACCTATATAAACACCCTCCTCCTCCATCAAGCAGGAGCACACCGCCGCCGGCCACCATTGGCGCTAGCCAAGGCAGCTCCCTTTTCCTCACATCACTGCCCCAACTGAGCTTCCCCACGGCTCGATACACTCGCCCAGAACCTCCTTATGCCGCCTGTTGCCTCGGCCGTGCCGCCCCTTCGCCGGAGTTGCAGTTGCCGCAGCCGCCGAGCCTCGGAGCCACCATGCCCCCTCACCGGTGTCGCTCTGACCCTATTCCCGGCCACAAATCGGTCGTAGGTGAGCCCTAGACCCCGCTCCGCCCCTTCCCTTGCCCTCTCCGGCGAGCACCCCGCCAGAATTCCGGCTCCTCCGCTGCCCCCATGGCCAAGGGCCACATTGCAAGACTTCAGCTCTTTCCAGGGTGTTTTCTGCAAATCGAGGGCATGGTTCTGAAGAGGAATATCTTTCCAGGGACCTTTGTGTAAATAGATTCTTTCCCCCTTCGGTAATTTTGACTAGATCTTGTAAAATCCGTAGAAAATCACAAAAAAATAAGAAAAAAATGTAAAACCTATTTTTTTTGGTTTGCCTGTGACTAGATATACATCTTTTGCAAAGCATGATCATACTTTTGACTGATAGTTTTTGCATGAAAATTTGAAATCAGTTTGACCTAGATTTGCTATAGTTCAAAATATAGAAGTGATCTCAATCTGAATTTTGGATATGTTGTGAGAAATGCCATGTGTACGCTCTACACCAAAATTTGCATAAAGTTGCTGAGTAAATCTTTTAATATGATTTATTTTGTATTTATGATGAATCTGCCTTAATGAATTATATAGCTTAAAATGAATATGTTTTTGTGCCCAACTTCTGGATATGGTCTTAATATGCCTAAATACACCTCTGGTGAATTAATCCTGATTTTATAACAACCAGAAATATTTATTATTGTTTTATGCTTAGATTTAAATATAAATCCCTTGTTCCAGATCTAAAGTAGCCCTTGATGTATGTGTTTATTGCATAGCCTAGTTTTGGACTAGAGGCCATGTGAGAGAAAGTTGGAATCCAAAAGTTGTTTATTTATTTCTATATGCGTTTATCTTGTTTTGGTAAATAAAAGTGGTTATTTTTGGTATAATTAATTGATAGCTTAATGAAGTGTGCACTTGTGTTCAGTGGCTTTGTATAGGGATAAAGAGCTTAAAAACGTCACCCATTGTATTTTATGAATTAATTTTATGAATAAAAACATTGGAAGCCAATGTAAGCTTAATATTAAAGTTAAATTGGAAAACCACCAGTACCATCTTTAGGAACCCTATGGATGTGATGTGGAGCATGCTAAGAAACTTAAGACCACTCCCTTTTCTATTTTGTGAAATTAAATTAATTTATTTATATAAATGTGTACACAGTCACCATCAAAAATAATAAATAATAAAGCACCACATATTGTTCATTTAGTGGAAGAGTATGCTGAATATATTATTATCTGGGTGAATGTGGTCAACCATGCACCCCATGGTTGTCATGTGTTATTTTGTAATAAATTAAATCAAAATCGTCAATTAAATCTTGCATATACATCCTCATGTGCATCTTCCCGACGGTAGCTATACACTCGTGCCGGAAGGAGGAGACGAGGGAGCTGACGGGGACATTCACTATGTCCCTGTAGAGCAAGACCTAGACCAAAGTCCAGAAGGACCAAAGGCCAACCTTGCCAACGAAGGCAAGGCCCGAATCATTAACCCAAATTTTATTTAAATTTATGCGACTATCTTTGCTATGCTTGTGCATTTACGTTTCAGGAGTTGAATGAAACCCTAGTTGCATGATCCCTAAGTACCTATGATCTTTTACTAGTATGCTAGGTAGCTAGTTGCTATGCACTAAGGACCCGATACAAGTCGAGTGATGTTCGTCACTCGCGAGAATAAGTTCTTATGTTGGAATAATATGATCTTTATAAATGGATTGCTTATGTGGTAAGAGCATGGGATTTGGGCTCCGGTCCAGTGGCTTTCATGGGCTAAGCTTTTGAATGCACTAAGCACTTGTCGGGAATGGGATTGGTAAGCCTAGTACCTTAATGAGACAATGCAGGATTTTACTATTACTAATCTTGAGTATTCGCCTGCCCGGCTAGCAACCGGGAGGAGGGTACATGTGTGAGACTGGATGTACTGTGTGGGGCATGCCAGATAAGCCTTGTACCAGGGACTGTAAGCTATTATCCCAAGCCGAGGATTTTTGGAAACCGCCTGGTCGTTGTCAGCTCTGTTGGGGCACTGCTCCGGGTGTTTAGGTTTACCTTGCAAGGGTTATAATCAATCGATTGTCAGCCTCTCACCATTATCTGAGACTGCTTAATCAACTGGCCATGATATCCCTTAATGATGGAACTATGTGAATATTACTGCATGAATTAATTGTATTGTACAATTCTTGATTGCAATAGTTTGCTTATTATAGTAATGGCAAACACACTAGAATTTGAGCTAAAATATTGAAAGTAAGGATTCATGAATTTAGTTGCTTTTTGGCAAAACAAACCCACTAGCCAAAAGCCTTACATGTCTAGGGGTAACTTTTTGATGGGTAAGTCTTGCTGAGTATTTGTATACTCAGCCTTGCTATAATTGTTGCTTTCAGGTGATGTTGTTTGGCCGGGAGAGATTCCACCCGGCTGGGAGCTTGAATGGGTGGATGACGACAAGTGATGGCAACACAGATGGCCTCCTGTGATGTCTATCGTATCGCTAGTTTAATTTCCACTGTTTTAAAAATCTGAACCTTTACTTATCATGTCATGAACCATGGTTTGTAATAATTAAACCCCTAAGGGTGAATTTGGATTTAATTTGTGTAATGTACTCTGGACTCGCCTTCGTGTGAGTTTTAATGCATGTGCTTGATCCTTTGTACTATTCAAGTGATTTACCAGGCTTGACCCGGCAACATTCGACGGGATGCCTAGACAAACAGCGAATGGCTCTTCCTCCGCGGCGACTCCGGCGCTCCCCACCTCACCCCCCGCGTGGATCCATGGAAGACGGTGAGCTTGCATGCCGGTGTTCCTCGTCCTCCCGTCCTCTCTCCTCGGGTTTAGCTGCCTCTTTCTGGTGCTTCTCTGGTCTTTCGGTCGTTCTTCCCATCCTTCTCTGGTTCGTCTTGTTCTTGTTCGGTGGCTCTCATGCTTGGTTTCTCTTGACCCTACTTATTCATGGCTCTTGCACGGGATCTCTTGGATTTTGAGGTTGGCATTTACTTTGAGAATGAGCTTTACAGATCCACTGGCCTGAGAATCCATGGCCGCCGTCATCAGGATAATGGTTTTTTCCTTCTTGCCACATTCAGAAGATATCTCTTTCAACTCAATGAAGAATCTTTTGCGCTAGCTCTTCATTCATGTCTGGGAGGCAATGAGAAGGATTTCAATGTGTGTTTCCAGAGTCATAATCATTTTCGCTTCTCCGTCTCTTGCAAAGATGTCGGCTTTGCCATTTATAAACTTCGGAGATTCATTGGCAAATCTTTTGATGTTTATTTTCATCTCTGGAGCAATGGTGCCCCTCACTGGGAGCGTGAAAAGAGAATTTGGGAAGCTGAGGAGGCTAAGCATTGGAATGTGGTTATGTCCAGGAGGCGGAAGAAACAAATTGCTAGTTCTCAGAAAAAGAAAGTTCATTTTGCTCCCATCCTTGTTCAAGGCTCACCGGTTTTCAAATCCAAACCTTCCTTTTCTATGCGTTCTGTCAGAATTGGTTCTCTGGTTATTGATATCCCTGAGGAGTCTTTCATTGGCAATCAGGCTGGCCCGACTGGAATTCTCAAGAATTCATCCCAGTTTCATGGTGACGAAGGTTCTTTTTCGGCTAATCAGGCTGGCCTGACGGAAATCCTCAAGAACTCTTCTCAGTCTTGTGGCAATATTAGTTCTAATTCGGATAATTTTTCGCCCCCTCAACCTAAGAAGGGAAGTTTGAATTTGAATAAGTTTGATTCTTCTGATTCTGCCCAAGACCGCCACAGTGGCGCTTCTCCCCAAGAGTCTCATTTAAAGCTAGCTAAGAAGTCTTTTAAGTCATTTATTTTGGATAATAATTTGCATCTTGGCGGTTGCACCAGATGCTTTGGGAGAAACCACAGCAAGATCTTTTGCCAATCAAAAATCTGATGCGCCGTCTGCTTTGACTATGGGCATTGATTCAAGTTTTGCATCACCAAATGCCGGCCCAAAGTTTGTTGGCGGCCCAAGAGAACTTTCTCTTCCGAGTAGCCCACCTCGGAAGCTGAAGAGTCTTCTCCATTAGCATCTAGCGAGAGGGCAACGAACAGTGTTTCTCCCCCAAATCATAGTGGTGCTACAGAAAACCCCAACCGCCACTCTGTTCCTCCTTTGGTGCCCGCTCGGCAAGGCCACAGTCCCCCACCACAAGAAGAGCAGGAAGATCATCAAGAAGAAGTGATGGCGAACTTTGAAGTTAACCCGACACCATTCGTGCCGGAAGGCATGAATGTGGAAGACTGGGCTCGTCCGGTGCGGGGGCGAATCGTCATCGCTGCCAACCCTCCCCGCCGCCATGACAAATACGCCATCATCACGGTGAACCCTCATCCCCCACAGGAGCAAGTTTACGAGGTGATTGATGAGATTGTCACATTCATTGAGGATGAACACCAGTTCAGAATCCGCTCTTGCTGCTTGTCGCCTTTGGGCTTATGTCTCGCGCAGTTCCCTACTCCGATTGCGGGACACATTATGGTCAACCTGAGTCCCCTTCATCTCCCTGATGGTCGTGAGTTTTCGGTGATTGAGCATGACCGGGGCATCAACTGGAGAAACTGTCCCTTCACCAGAGTCTGCTGGGTCTTGTTTCTCACTTTTCCGTTGGATTTCCAGATACGTGAAATTATTAATCAGGCGGTCGGGCTTTTTGGTTCAGTTGCTACTTGGACAGATAATACCAAATGCAAATCCAGGCTCCTCCTTCACTGTAGAGTCACACTGGTTAGCAGGATCCCACGTAGCATTGTCATTTCTGCTAGTGGTTTGATGGCTGATGCTGGTTGCTCCTGGACTGTCCTTGTGTTTGTTCTTGACAGTCATCTCATTGATGCACTGCCTGCTGATGAAGACCCCATCCCCCCTAATGGCATCCCCCATCCTGAGGTGATGCATCATGATAATCAGGCTGATGTTCCGGGACATTTTGAGGATGTTGGTGATTTGCAGGAAGTCCAGCTAAACAACATTGCTCAGGGATGGGATGCTCCCCCCCCTCAACCTGTGAACAATGCTGGCTGGGATCAATGGCCCGAGGCAAATTTAGGAGGCAACCATATTCCCCAGCAGGAAGGTGAACTTGTGGCTGACAATGAGCTTGAACTGGTTAACAATCCTGCCAATGGGTTGGTGGCTAATGCAGTCGCAGTGGGTCTTATGCAGCACCCTGATCAGCCACAGGATAGTCTCTCTATTAGCAGTAACACTTCTGCTTTCTTTAGAGCTGAAGGGGCCCCAGTTACTCTTGAGCTTCCCCTGCCTACTGGGCCATCTGTTAACAGAGCGATTGTTTTAAATCAGAGGTCTGAGCTCAACTTTGACAGTGATTATCAGATCAGAGACCTGGCTGCTAGACTTGGGCTGCATCAGGCTGTTGGCCCAGTCCCATCTGTCGAAATGCTCCTTCAGGAACTGGCCTCTAAGGCCCAAGAGCTTCTGGCCCTCTTACCCATGAAGAGCCTCTTCCAGCTCACAGCTGGAACTGATTCCAATCCATTCCTGAGCCTGATCCCTGGTTTCTATCTATGGATGATCCATCTTATGGCAACAATGCTGAAGCTTCTTCCTCTTCTGGTGTCAGGAGGCCCAGATTGGTGCTTATGGGCAGTGGCCCCAGTTCAAAGAACAGTACCAATGATGTTGCTGCTCGGCCCACTTCTACCAGCAACCCCACCAACCACCCTGATAATAGCTCTTTGGTGCTTTATAATCAGGATTTTGCCACTGCTCAAATTCTGGGACAGATTCATGGCAATGTTCTTCCCAGTCCTGACATGCTAAATTGGTCCTCTCTGGTGGCCATTGAATCCAACTCTGATTCTGCTGTCAACCCTCAGAACATGGAAGTGGAAGAAGACTCACTTGCAAATGATGCCCAGCCCCTCATCATTTCTGCTGAGGACCAGTCAACCCCTTCCAACAAAAAGAGAAGAATCAAGGCAAAAACTCCAATAGTTGATGATGAAGTAAGAAGAAGCTCAAGGCTGAAGAAGAATGATCTGCAGCAGCATATTCAACTTGATAATGAACCTAGAAGAAAGAAGGGGGCTACTAGAAAGTCTGTTTCCATCTCCTCTGTTGCTGATCTCAAGACAGCCCTTGTCACTAGAAGCCTTGAAGAAGACATGGAAGACATTGTCATTGATGCTATCCCCCCTATGGTCCCTGCTGATCTTGGTACCTCTTTTTGTGGAGTTCCTCCTGAGGAGTTGAATGTGGCTGCTCTTCCTCCACAAGCTGATAGTTAATCAATGGATTTGTCCTACTTTGGCTACCTATGGGTGTTTTTGCCTTATGTTGTTGCTTTTGCTTTTGTAATTGCTGAACCTTTGCTCCTGTGTCAGCAGCTTAAAAGGTGGCTTCGCCCCCTTTTGGACCTCTCTCTCCTTTGTTATGGTTATCATGAATTATCGTAATTGGAATGTGCTTTGCTGGAATGTGAGGGGTGTGAATGATAAGGATAAATGGGATCCTATTAGAAACAAAATTAAAGAAAGTAATGCCAACATCTTTTGTCTCCAGGAGACCAAAAAGGAATCTTTTGACCTGGCCTTCATTAGAAAATTTGCTCCTAAAAGGTTTGATAATTTTGATTTCTGCCCCTCAGTTGGTGCCTCTGGGGGCATCCTTGTTTGCTGGGCCTCAAATCATTTTTCTGCTGTCACCCTGGAAAAAGAAAGCTTTGCTATTAAACTTGCAATCACCTCTTTACATAATAGAGTGGAATGGTCTTTAATTGTTGTGTATGGTCCCTGTCGTCAACCTGCTAGAGATAGCTTTGTGAATTGGCTTTTTAACATGTAAATAGATGATGATGACCTCTGTCTTCTTGTTGGGGATTTCAACTTTTATAGATCAGAGAGCAATCGTAATAGGCCTGGGGGTAACTTCAATGACTCCCTCATCTTCAATAACATTATTAGTAACCTTGGCCTGATTGAGCTCCCTCTCAAGGGTAGAAGCTATACATGGAGCAATATGCAGGATTCTCCTCTTCTTGAACAAATAGATTGGTTTTTCACCTCGGCGGCTTGGACCACCCAGTTTCCCTCTTCATTGGTTCTCCCTCTTGCCAGGACAACCTCTGATCATTTACCTTGCAATATTGAAATTGGTACTAATATCCCTCGAGCCAACATTTTCAGATTTGAGAACTTCTGGCTTAGCCACCCTAGCTATATGGAACAGATTATTAATGCTTGGTCCACTCCTGTCCTGGTGACCAATAGTGCTCGTGTGCTCAGTGCTAAGTTCAAGCTTCTTAGGAAAATCTTGAAAATTTGGGCTAAGAATCTTTCTAACCTTAGCAAGTTGATTGATAACTGCAATATGACCAACACAGATTAGAAGAGCTTAGAAACCTCTTCCCTCATGAGCTTGCTTTCAGGATAACTATTAAGAACCATCTGTTGCACCTGCTAAGCATGCAAAGAGAATACTGGAAGCAAAGATTCACTCAACGTGTTGTTCAATTTGGGATGAAAACACTAAATTCTTTCATGCTATGGCCACTGAGAGATTCAGATCAAATGTCATCAGCCAAATCCTGGACAGCTCTGGCAGAATGGTTTCTGACCATTGTGAGAAAAGTGCCCTCTTTTATCAGGAATTCAAGAAGAGGCTGGGTACTTCTGTGGGTACCCAGATGCAATTTGAACTTCATTCTATCATCACTCCTCATAATGATCTTGAGCACCTCTGCCTGCCTTTCACTCAGGAGGAAATTGATAATGTAATCCTAAACCTGCCCAATGACAAAGCCCTTGGGCCTGATGGCTTTAACAATGCTTTTCTTAAGAAGGCCTGGCATGTGATTAGAGAGGATGTATACAAATTCTGTGAGGATTTCTTCAATCACCAGGCTGACCTTAAGAGTGTTAATCATTCCTTCATCACCCTCATTCCTAAGAAAGATAATCCTGAATCTGTGAATGATTTTAGACCCATTTCTTTGGTGAACTCCTCTCAAAAGCTGGTTTCCAAAATTCTTGCTAATAGGCTTCAAGCTGTTGCTCTTGAGATTGTGCATGAGAACCAGTATGGTTATATTAAGGGTAAAACCATTCAAGATTGCTTGGGTTGGGCCTTTGAGTATTTGCATCAGTGTCATCATTCCAAGAGGGCTATTGTGGTTCTTAAATTGGACTTGGAGAAAGCTTTTGATTTGGTTGAGCATCAACTGGTGATTGAAATGCTTAAAGCTAAAGGCTTCCCTGATAAATGGATTAAATGGGTTTCTGACCTCTTCTGCACTACCACTTCTTCTGTCCTTCTCAATGGCACTGCTGGTAAGGACTTTGTGTGCAGGTGTGGGGTTAGACAGGGTGACCCCCTTTCCCCCCTTCTCTTTGCAATTGTAGCTGACCTTCTTCAGAGTGTCATCAATTATGAATATGCTCAGGGTTCACTCCTTCCTCCTTTTCCTCAGAACCCAAGTACCCCCTTCCCAATCATTCAGTATGCTGATGACACCATCCTTGTCATGCAAGCCAATGAATCCCAGTTGTTACTACTTAAAGAGATTTTGCACAAAATTACCCTCTCCAGTGGTCTGAAGGTCAACTTTCATAAGTCTTGCTTGCTGCCAATCAACATCGATCAGGATCAGGCTGCTTCTCTTGCAGATGCCTTTGGTTGTTCTGTGGGTTCCTTCCCGTTTACTTACCTTGGTCTCCCTATGGGCCTGACCAAGCCTCAAGTGAAGGACTGTGCCCCTCTTGTCTGCAGAATTGAAAGGAGATTGTCTGCCTCTTCTCAGTTCCTTTCTTATGCTGGTAGGTTGTAGCTTGTAAATTCAGTCATCTCCTCTCTCCCCACTTACTATATGTGTACCCTTAAGCTTCCAGCCACTGTCATTGAAATCATTGATAAGCACAGAAAGAATTGCCTTTGGAGAGGAAAGGATTTCAGCCATAAAGGATATAACCTTGCAGCTTGGGACCTTGTGAGAAAGCCTAAGGATAAGGGTGGTCTTGGGGTGATCAACCTAAGTGTCCATAATGATGGGCTCTTGCTAAAACATTTAGATAAATTCTATAGAAAAGAGAATATTCAATGGGTCAAGCTGATTTGGGAAAAGTATTATGTTGATGTGGTTCCCCATCTTGCTAAAGAAAAAGGCTCCTTCTGGTGGAAGGATATCCTTAGGCTCAATGTAATTTACAGAGGGATTGCCATTTGTCATCCAGCTAAGGGAGACACAATTAGCTTCTGGGATGATCTGTTTTCTGGAACTATCCACTCCATCTCATACTCAAACCTTTTGGGTTTTGCGAAGAACCCTTCCATCTCCTTGTACAAGCTTCGACCGACCACTGATCTGCTTGGATATTTCAACATTCCCATCACCAGAGCTGCCTACAATGAATTCCTCTCTCTACAAGATGAACTTGCTGACCTCCCTCATATTAATCCTGATGACAAGGATACATGGTCTTTCATTTGGGGCTCAAACTCTTACTCTTCGAGTAACTTTTATCAACTTCAGTTTAGAGAGATCCATCCCGAGAAAGCCATCATTTGGATCTGGGATAGCAACTGTTCCCCTAAAATCAAATTTTTTGCTTGGTTGCTCCTTAACGACAGGCTAAACACCAGGAATATCTTAAGAAGAAGAAATAAATTTTTGGAGGAAGGGTATAATTGTGCTTTATGTCAAATGAACGTGGAAGAAACTATGGAGCATTTGTTCTTCTCCTGCCCCTCGGCAACCACTAGATGGCTTGCTCTTGGCATCTCCTGGATTGGACATTATAATGTTTTTCATAAGCTTTACTCTGCAAAGCTTCATTTCTCTAGGCCTTTCTTCATGGAGGTCTTTATGATTGGCTCCTGGATTATTTGGAAAGAGAGAAATGATTTTACCTTCAACCACCGACCCCCTAGTGTGACATCTTGGATTGCTTCTTTTAGAGCTGAAATGCTGGATCATCTGGTCAGATTCAAAGCTGCGTAGCACCGCCCTGTTGTTGATTGGCTGAGTTCTATTTAGCCCATCTTGCTACACCTAGTGTGCTTTTGTATAGCTTTCTTTTTTTTTCTTTTAGTACTTCCTGTCGCCCTAACCCCTGGTTAGGTTCTGTAAGACCTCTTTCGTTCTCCTTGCAATATATTTTGTGTTGCCGGGGGGCTTTGCCCCACGGTGTTTGCTCAAAAAAAAACATTCGACGGGATGGTACTTTACTATCACTTAATGGCCAAGGTGGATTGGTTTAGGCGATAGTACGGTATTTTCTGTAGGGTTGTCACAGCTGGTATCTGAGCGATTGACATGCACCAGAGTTTAATTAACAACTTTAATCATTGGTTTTTGAATAAAACTTGCTAACACTGCTTGCATTTGCAAAATACGTTGGATCATTAAGGATGAATATAGTCCGAGAGGCCCTAGAGGGAATTTTGGGTTCTTTTAGGTGGCTTAAGAATCTATGGTTTATTTTGCTAACTCCCAACACTTTACTTTATGTCAGACTTACTTTCTTGCACAACCAAACTAGATGAAGCCACGTGTTTTATATGTGTGCTGTGCTGCATCACTTGTATGCGAGGGTTGATGGAGTGATCTATTCCACGGATCCCATCTTCTTAGTTGGATGCTCACGTGTTTTATACGTGTGCTTTCCGTATGCAAGTCATACAAAGGATGACGTGTTCTATTCAAGATGAACATGTCATGGGTTGTGATGTCGCCATGTTTAGCCATACGTGTGTGTTCCGCATTACGAATATACGAGGCAAGGATACACTCCATTGAAACGAAGGGTGTCCGAGGTTGGATGCTGTCCATGCAGCGGCTTGATGCATGGATACCGTTTCTATAGTGAACGGTAATGTATGTGGACGCTTCCGTGACGTGTTGGCACGGAAGGTTCTTTTCTGTAGGTACACTAACCATGTTTCGTAAGTCGCTAAATGAGAATCGAGTAGCTCCCGACTAGTTATTATAGGGAGAAACGTATATAAGCCTTGCCACCGGCACTAACTTCAATTTTTGGCTTGATCGCCTTGTGAGGACGAATAGGACGTCTTGCATCATGTTAAAAATTGTGGAAACTTAAAACTGAACCCTATACATGTTTTGTGTGCTCTCTAGGTGAAAATTTTCTAGTATGCGTTTTCTTGAATAGCCTCTCACATGTGTAGATGTTGTGCTGTCCAAAAATTGATAGGGCTGTTTGATTAAATTTTTACCCCCCTGTTCTAAAAATAATTGGACTAGATGATCTATACCAAAGTTGCTCGATATCTAATCTAGTTTTCTTGCAAAAATTCACAGTCATAGCTTCTATAGATTTCGAGTTAAGCCCAAATTAGTGAACCTCTGTCCTGCTCTTTTTCCTAAGGACCTACTCTGAGCTTATGATTAAATTGAACATCTTCCTTATCTTTCTAGATCGACCTTCGAATACCAACAAGGTGGCTCATAACATTGCTGAGTTGCTACCAAAAATTTGGAAATTTTTGGGGTCATAGGTTTTGTGTTATGAATTTTTGTTCACAACTTCCGAACTTTACGCCATTTTGTATGTACGCTCGTTTCGAGTTTGGCATACCGTTGTACCTTGTACAGATGGCCACCCCAAATTTTACCAACATGCGGATCAAACTTATTCCTCTATACCTCCCTGAGATCTTGTTGAAAGTATGGAACCTTCCAACTTGGTCTCTTTTCGTCCAATCTCAAAGTTCTCTTAGCAGCAAATCAAATCAACCGGATAAGTTGAAGAATTAGGAGCAGAGTTTTTCATGAGCAGTCAAGGTCTCTAAAAATCAAGAAATGAGAGTTTTTCATCACTCATCAATCCATAATCCGTTGATCATACCCTCCAAATCCTAGGAATCAAGAAACCAGCAAACGAAGGATAGGTAGAATCTTTTGCTAAATTCTCCTCGTTACGATCTTGAGCCTAGATGGCGGATACCCTGATCTCTTCTCGTTATTCCCACCATCACGGTCAGTTCATCAGACCGTTGGACCCCATCCTTTTTAGTGCCACAACTGTACGACGTCATGGTGTCGCTCTGCCATCTCTTTTCCGCGGCCACGATCACATCGCCGAGACCTTTCGGTGCCGATCATTATCGAGCCACGTGCTGCCGCCACCGGATCGCTCTGCCGGCCCCTACCTCGGATGGTTTTGGATGACCATTGCGGCCCCGCTGCGACATCAAAAGGGAAGGCCCTCCATCGATACCGCCATCACCAAGTCTCGCCTACCATTTAAGCTCGACATCACCGTCGCTCTTCCTCCCCCCCGGTGGTTTCTTGGCAAACCCGCCACCAACCCATCTCCGTCATCCACTCCATTCATCGCCGAGCAAGCTCTTCCCCGTCATTGTCGACAACCTCCAGAAGAAGCTCGGAAGAAGACCAAGAGAAGAACCCAAGCCTGCATCGCCAACCATGGCTCATTTCCTGGCAGTGTTTGAGTCGATTTGCTGGACGTTGGTGGGCATGTACCTCTGCGTTGCGATCGGAATATGTCTACTCTTAGTTTTTCACGTGCACATTCATCGCCCGCTACCTCATGAGCGGCGTTGAGGCAGCAAGGAGAAAGCCATGTATCCTCGATCCTCTCTAAACTCTGGATCTGGCAAAGGGTCATCCAAAAAGTCTCTGTCACTTGTAACCTTTGCCTTTGTTGGAAGGTTTAACTCTAATCTTATTTTCGAATCTCGGGACGAGATTCTTTTTAAGGGGGGTAGGCTATAACACCCTATGTTTTCAAATAGTGTCAATGAGTGCTAGTTATGATCTTAATCAAGTCATTAAGCACTAAAGGTCAAACCTTGGTCAAAGCTCTGGTGAAACCCTAGTCAAACCCCTTGATGTCCTTGAAACTCTCTAGAACTTTTGCCGTGTTCTTCAAATTTCACCTAAACACTTCAAATTCTCCCAATACAAAAGTTGTGTAGTTTTTCATGGGACATAACTTTCATGTTGAGTGGCATTTCAAATTCGATGTGGAAATGGGTGAAAAAGCTTGGTCAACACCTTCAGTTACTATTCACCAGCGCCGAGAAAGATTCAAACTTGGCGAGCAGTTTATGCAAAATCCGTTGAGCAAAACCCCTGTGAGCCTTTGTACAAGTTGTAGAGAGTTCAGAGATCTACAAGTTTGCTACAAACATGTCAGAGCACTTTAGTTTCAAAATCTCGAGTAAATTTTGGTCAAATAGTGCTACACCGAAACGATTTCCCACCGGAACGCGAGCACACGCGTGTCACATCGTCGGCGCGCCACGTCGGCCGCCACCGTACCTCACCGTACACGCACGCCGAGACAGGCCGACGTCCCTCGGTCCATGCGCTGCGCCATGGGTCTCTTGTGCATGACGTGAGTGGGCCCGTTGGTCAACGCCACGCACCGCGCCCACACCCGCCGGCCGCACCGCTAAGTGCCATTGGCCACCCGCCCACTTGCACATCACCGCTGCCTAGCGCCATACCTCACCCATGCCGCGACCTACTGTAGTCGACGACGACTGTCGTGACCCCTTCCCCACGACGTGATCGCCTATATAAATCCCCTCCACCTCCATCGCGCAGGAGCATGCCGCCGTCGGCCGCCATTGGCGCTAGCCAAGGGAGCTCCGTTTTCGTGACATCACTGCCCCACCTAAGCTTCCCCACGGCTTGATACACTCACACGGAACCTCCTCGTGCCGACTGTTGCCCCGATCGTGCCGTCACTTCACCGGAGTTGTAGCTGCCGCGGCCGCCGAGCCTCGGAGCTGCCGTGCCCCCTCACCGGTGTCGCTCCGACCCTATCTCCGGCCACAAATCGGTCGTAGGTGAGCCCTAGACCCCGCTCCGCCCCTTCCCCTGCCCTCTCCAGCGAGAACCTCACCGAATTCTGGCTCCTCTGCCGCCGCCATGGCCAAGGGCCACATTGCAAGCCGTCAGCTCTTTCCAGGGTGCTTTTGGCAAACCGAGGGCATGGTTGTCAAGAGGAATATCTTTCTTGGGACCTTCGTGTAAATAGATTCTTCCCTCTTTGGTAATTTTGACCAGATTTTGTAAAATTCGTAGAAAATCATAGAAAAATCAGACAAATGTAAAACTAATTTTGTTGGTTTCCTTGTGACAAGATCTACATCTTTTGCAAAGCATGACAATACTTTTGACTGATAGTTTTTGCATGAAAATTTGAAATCAGTTTGACCTAGATTTTCTGTAGTTCAAAATATAGAAGTGACATCTATCTGAATTTTGGATATGTTGTGAGAAATGCCATGTGTATGCTCTACACCGAAATTGGCATAAAGTTGCTGAGTAAATCGTTTAATATGATTTATTTTGTATTTATGATGAATCTGCCTTAATGAATTATATAGCTTAAAATAAAATAATTTTTGTGCCCAACTTCTGGATATGGTCTTAATATGCCTAGATACACCTCTGGTGAATAAATCCTGATTTTATAACTAGCAGAAATATTTATTCTTGTTTTATGCTTAGATTTAAATATAAATACCTTGTTCGAGATCTAATGTAGCCCTTGATGTATGTGTTGGTTGCATAGCCTAGTATTGGACCAGAGGCCATATGAGAGGAAGTTGGACCAGAGGCCATGTGAGAGGAAGTTGTTTATTTATTTTTATATGCATTTATCTTGTTTTGGTAAATAAAAGTAGTTATTTTTGGTATAATTAATTTATAGCTTAATTAAGTGTGCACTTGTGTTCAGTGGCTTTGTATAGGGATAAAGAGCTTAAGAAATGTCACCCATTGTATTTTATGAATTAATTTTATGAATAAAAATATTGGAAGCCAATGTAAGCTTAATATTAAAGTTAAATTGGAAAACCACCAGTACCATCTTTAGGAACCCTATGGATGTGATGTGGAGCATGCTAAGAAACTTAAGACCACTACCTTTTCTGTTTTGTGAAATTAAATTAATTTATTTATATAAATGTGTACATAGTCACCATCAAAAAGAATAATTAATAAAGCACCACATATTGTTCCTTTAGTGGAAGAGCATGTTGAATATATTATTATCTGGGTGAATATGGTGAACCATGCACCCCATGGTTGTCATGTGTTGTTTTGTAATAAATTAAATCAAAACCGTCAATTAAATCTTGCATATACATCCTCGTGTAGATCTTCTCGACGGTAGCTATACACTCGTGCCGGAATGAGGAGACGAGGGAGCTGACGGGGACATTCACTACGTCGCTGTACAGAAAGACCTGGACCAAAGTCCAGAAGGGCCAAAGGCCAACCTTTCCAATGAAGGCATGCCCCGGATCATTAACCCATGTTTTATTTAAATTTATGCAACTATCTTTGCTATGCTTGTGCATTTACATTTCAGGAGTTGAATGAAACCCTAGTTGCATGATCCCTAAGTACCTACGATCTTTTACTAGTATGCTAGGTCGCTAGTTGCTGTGCACTAAGGACCCGGTACAAGTCGAGTGATGTTTGTCACTCGCGAGAATAGGCTCTTATGTTGGAATCATAAGATCTTTATAAATGGATTGCTCATGTGGTAAGAGCATGGGATTTGGGCTCCGGTCTAGTGGCTTTCGTGGGCTAAGCTTTTGAATGTACTAAGCACTTGTCGGGAATTGGACCGGTAAGACTAGTACCTTAATGAGATGGTGAGGGATTTTACTATTACTAATCTTGAGTATTCGCCTGCCCGGCTAGCAACCGGGAGGAGGGTACATGTGTCAGACTAGATGTACTGTGTGCGGCATGATAGATAAGCCTTGTATTGGGACAGTAAGCTATTATGCCAAGCCGAGGATTTTTGGGAACCGCCTGGTCGATGTCAGCTCTGTTGGGGCACCGTTCCGTGTGTTTAGGTTTACCTTGCAAGGGTTTTAATCAATCAATTGTCGGCCTCTCACCGTTATCTGAGACTGCTTAATCAACTGGCCATGTTATCCCTTAATGATGGAACTATGTGAATATTACTGCATGAATTAATTGTATTGTACAATTCTTGATTGCAATAGTTTGCTTATTATAGTCATGGTAAACTCACTAGAATTTGAGCTAAAATATTGAAAGTAAGGATTCATGAATTTAGTTGCTTTTTGGCAAAACAAACCCACTAGCCAAAAGCCTTACATGACTAGAGATAACTTTTCGACAGGTAAGTCTTACTGAATATTAGTATACTCAACCTTGCTATAATTGTTGCTTTCAGGTGATGTTGTTTGGCCTGAGAGATTCCACCCGGCTGGGAGCTGGAATGGGTGGATGACGACAAGTGATGGCATCACGGATGATCTCCTGTGATGTCTATCGTATCGCTAGTTTAATTTCTGCTGTTTTAGAAATCTGAACCTTATCATGTCATGAATTTGGATTTAATTTGTGTAATGTACTCTGGGCTCGCCTTCGTGTGAGTTTTAATGCATGTGCTCGATCCTTTGTACTATTCAAGTGATTTACCGGGCTCGACCCAGCAACATTCGACGGGATGGTACTTTAGTATCGCTTATTGGACGAGGTGGATTTGTTTAGTTGATAGTACGGTATTTTCCCGGGCGGGGTTGTCACACGGGCTCTGCGAGTGGGACGGACGGTCCATCCAGTGCTCACGGATGGTCTGTGGGGCTAGGGTTCGTCGTGTTCTTGTGAGCTCGCGCATTCGATCGGTCGAGGCTTTTGCTTTTGTTCGCAACCGGTTCACGGACGATCCGCCGGGGGTTGACGGATGGTCCGTCTAGGTCGGACGGTCTGACGTGCCATGTCGAACGGTCCGACGTGCCGTGTCGAACGGTCCGTATAGGTCGGGTGCGCTACTGGAGGTTCTAGTGCTTAATACGGACGGACCGTCCTTGCTTAACGGATGGTCCGCCGTAGCCCACGGATGGTCCACGACCTCCACACGGATGGTTCGTCCTAGGCAGGCATAGTTGGCTAAGTCCTTTGCGTCTTGAGTTGTGCTTCCGCTTTGCAACTTGTTTGGACTTGTTCCTAGGGTTGGTAGGTCTGTTGTGACTACATGACCTTGGCAAGTTCGTGTGGGAACCCTTGCGTGTGATTTTGGGACTTAGCCGGTTTTTTCTCGGAGAATTTTTTATCAGCTCCCATTCACTCCCCCCCTCTGGTCGCCTAATCAGTCCTTTAATTGGTATGAAAGCCAGTTACAGATCTTCGTGATTCTAACCAGTCTAAGATCCAAAGATGGCGTATCAAGAACAGGGTTCGGGTCCTCCACACTTTGATGGTAAGGATTACCAGATGTGGCAGCTTCGTATGTCTGCTTTTCTTTGTGGCAAAGGACAGATCATTTGGGATGTTACGGAGAACACCTCCTATGTACACCCCATCAACTTTCTTGCCCTGGGTTCTCGAGATATGCATGACGCCAACAACAAGGCGGTCGACTATCTATTTCGTGCCCTTTGCAAACCTGAATTCGATCGGGTTCAAGCAGAGGACTTGGCGTGCAAGATTTAGGAGATGCTCAAAGTAGCTCATGGTGGGAACAATCAGGTGAAGACACGCTTGTTTGCGACCTACTGGATGGAGTATGAGAACTTCACTCATCTATCCGGTGAGTCCATTGACTCCATGTTTCAGCGCTTCACCATGATTGTGAACAATATGCGGGCTAATGTGACCATGCTCCCGTACGATGACCATGACAGGGTTGTGAAGCTCTTGCATTAACTAGATCATACCATGTGGGGTGCCGAGGTTGAGGCCATTCTGGAGTCCGACCACTATGAGACGCTCACCATGGATGAGTTGTTCTCCAAGTTGAAGTCCTCTAAGGTGGATCATGGTGTGTGAGGCAAGATCGAGAACCCGACTGACCCTCATAGCCTGGCTCTCGTTTCTGGACCAAGAACTAACTCTAACCGATCTTCTAGGCAGTTCTTTTTGACTTGTCTTGGGTTCAACTTTGCTCATTTAGCTTTTGTTGCTACCTTTGAGCCATGTGTGAGGCAAGAGGCACTGACACGAGTTCAATGAACGTACGACACGGTCGAGGTCCAGAAATGTTTCTCACTTTGCTCATTTAGCTTTTGTTGCTACCTTTGAGCCAAAAGACATTGGACACACACTCTTTGATCCTACTTGGGTGAACGATATGCATGAGGAGTTAGAGAACTTTGAGAGAAACCAAGTTTGGGAGTTGGTAGAGCCACCAACACATTGCAAACCTATCGGGACAAAATGGGTGTGGAAGAACAAAGAGGGTAAGAATGGTGAGGTGGTGAGAAATAAGTCGAGGTTGGTTGCTCAGGGTTATAGCCAGAAAGAGGGGATAGACTATGAGGAGACATTTGCTCCTGTAGCCCATTTGGAGACGATTAGGATCCTTCTAGCCTTTTTTGTGGCTAAAGGGTTCAAATTGTACCAAATGGATGTGAAGAGTGCCTTCTTGAATGGGTTTTTGGAGGAAGAGGTTTATGTGAAGTAACCACTGGGCTTTGAGAGTGTTGAGTACCCACACCGAGTGTATAGGCTGAGGAAGGCTTTGTATGGGCTGAAACAAGCTCCCCGGGCATGGTATGGTAGGTTGAGGGGGTTCTTCTTCAGCAAGGGGTTTGAGATTGGCAAAGTAGATAAGACTCTATTTCTCCTCAGGCAGGGTGATGATATCCTAATTGTTCAGGTGTATGTGGATGATATTGTCTTTGGCGGCTCGTCTCACTCTTTGGTTGCAAGGTTTGCAGAGGACATGAGCAAAGAATTCGAGATGTCTATGACGGGAGAATTGTAGTTCTTTCTCGGGCTTCAGATCAAGCAGGCTAAGGAGGGAACATTTGTGCATCAAGCCAAGTACACGAAGGACATCCTCAAGAAGTTCAAGATGGACGACTCGAAGCCCCTGTCGACACCGATGAGTTCGACTACAGCGCTGGATGCGAACGAGGACGGAGAGTCTATGGACCAGAAGGAGTACCGGAGCATGATCGGCTCCCTCTTGTACTTGACGGTGATGAGGACGGACATACAGTTCGCTGTGTGCCTGTGCGCTCATTTTTAGGACGGCCAAGGACTTCACATCGGCTGGCCGTCAAGCGGATTTTCAGGTATCTTCGATACACTCCTGAGCTTGGTCTTTGGTACTCAGCGTCCTCTTTTCTTTCGCTTCTTGGTTTTTCGGATGCCGACTTTGTAGGGTGTCAAGTCGATAGGAAGTCGACTTCGGGGACGTGTCAGTTTTTGGGTTCCTCTTTGGTTTCTTGGTCTTCTCGCAAATAGTCAAGTGTAGCTTAGTCTACCACAGAAGCTGAGTATGTAGCTGCCGCTAGTTGTTGCTCCCAGCTGCTTTGGATCATATACACGCTGAGTGACTTTGGTGAGGAGTGTACCCAAGTTCCCCTCATGTGTGATAGCACGAGTGCCATTAGTGTTGCCAAAAATCCCGTGCTTCACTCCATAACCAAACATATAGAAGTGAGGTACCACTTTTTGAGAGACAATGTGGAGAAGGGAAGCATAGACATAATCCATGTGCCAACCCAGAAACAGCTCATCGATATCCTATCAAAGCTTTGGACCAAGCTACATTTGCTCGTTTGTTGGGTGAGCTTGGTGTGATTTATCCTTTTTGAGCTTGGGTTCGGGGTCTAATGTACATATGCATCTTGCATTCTCATTTCTGTAACATATCATGTTTAGCATCTTTGTATCATAGACTGCATTTGTATCATATGCTTTAGAGAATGTGCTTCTCCTATATACATTGATCACTGTGATATGCTGGATGTGAGCTTATGATCTTGCTTGTGAGCTCTTGTGATGTATAGCTATGCTCTTGGTAGCTTTGGGATGTATATGCAAGTGAATGGCTAGTTTTTGTAAAAATGCTAAATACGAACCTCTCTTGTGAGTTGAATGCCTTTCATGCTCGTTTTGTGCTCAAATGGCTATATCTTGCTTAATTTGTGCTTGGGTATCATGCTCTTTTCATTTGGGGTCAAAGACCCATTTGTCATCATGAATGTTTAGCCTACATGTTATCTTGTGGTGCCTAAGCTTCTTTTTGCCGCAAAGGCACTTCATGTACCATGCTTAATTTTAAATCTTGAAATTGGTGCTATGAAATGCCTATGCTTGAAAAATATGCTTCCATGTCATATGTGTTTTAAATTCCTTATCTTGGGTGCTAAACCGTTGCATGATGTCTACCATTGAGAAGTCTCATGTTTAGAAGTAGACACATGGCTCGGTGGCTTTGACATGACATGAGATAGCTTGTAGGTGTTTATGATGATCTTGTGATGAGAACTTGTGACCTTGCATGAAGTTTGTGAGTTATATGTTGTTTGTGCTCATTTTGGCCATGTTGAGGTCCTATGTTCATGAGAGGGAAATTTTGTTGAAAAATGTTTCACTTTGATCATGGCTATGTCACATGCTTATATGTTCCTTTGTATCTTGTTGGCGATGCTTGTACTGAATATGTGGCTATCTTGCTTATCTATGTCTCCTTTCTAGCTTGTTGCAGTGCTCTGTGTCTATTTGAGAAGCACATGCTTGCATTTCTAGACTTTATTCATGCATTACCAACAAGGGGGAGAAAGGTACCCAATTCATTCAGGGGCAGTTTTGCATCAAAAGGGAGAAAAATGGGGAGAAATGCAATTATTCAGGGGGAGCTTGCATTCATGCTTTGGGAGCTCTTTGTCGCTTGATTTGATTTGTGCTCTTCTGCCGATGGTGTCGAGCCCTTTTGCCTCACCTTGAGGAGTCAGCAATTTTGGAGCATTTTGTCTCGGTTGTGTTGAGCTGTTGCCCTTGCCTTTGGGGACCTAGATTTTCTCTCTCAAGTGATCTTGTTTTCACTTTTGTTTGGCTTTTGATCACCTGTTTGAGTTTTTGGTTCATTTCTTTTCTTTTTCCTTTTTCTCTGAATTGGTTACTATGTGTGTTGTCAATGCACTCATCAAGGGGGAAATTGAGGACCGGAGCGTCTGAGGACCGGTGGATGGTCGCTCCCTGGTGTGATGAGTGACTGACAACGTGGTGTGGACTGACTCTTGGCCGAGTATTATAGGTGTAGGTTGCGGCTTGATTTGTGTTGGTGCAGGTGAAGAGCGGGCGCGAAAGGTCCTAGCCTTGGGGGGCTTCCGTGGAGTGGAGAGCCAAGTAGGCTCGGCTTGATGGACCTGGTGGCTGAACGAGATCAAGTGTGGGCCACATTGTGGCAAGAAAAGCAAGACGAAGTCGTAGACAGGAGCCAGTGCAGGGTAGCAGCTCACGACCGGAGTCTGCACGCGGGATTTGCGGCGGTTCACCACAAAACCGTCGGGTTACTTGGTTGAGCCACAAAACCAAGACTGGAGGCTTGGCGGGCAGAGACGGGATCCGGGCGCGCCGAGAAGCTTCGATGCCAGGGGACACGCGCCGGGATCGCAGGGCTTGCGTCGGGAGGACGCGAACTGCGGCGAAGGCGTGGCCGCCCGATGAAACGGATCGCTAGTTGACCATTTTGCCCCTGAGGGGTGTGTATCTTCCTTTATGTTCTAGGGGTAGCTTGTCATTTACCCAACCCGGAGAGACTTCATATATTTAGCTCTAATGTTCCAGGGCAACTCATCCATCCGGACTGCTTCTCATTTTCCCTGCTCTTTAGGCTAGATTTTCTTCTTGATTTTGTAGAGAATCTGACCTCTGGTTGTATGGAAGAATTCATGGTTGTGTTGATTTCCTTCTCTTGGCTCGAGTGATTTTCGTGTCTTTTTCGGGCTATGTTGTGGGATTTTCGTGCGCAGCTTGTTCCTTCGATTCTGAGGCGTTTGTGTTCGGATTTTTTTTGTGGATCATGGATAGATGCCTTGAGCATCTTCGTGCTTGATCTTGACCCCTCAAACTCCGGGTTTGGCCTCCGATTCAAGGATTTCGGGTGGTTCCCTAGCGTTGTTCTTGAGCTCAGTGTGTGATTGACTCTAGGCGATTTAGTGTGTTTGAGGCTCCAAGTTTTTGGGTATAGCTTCCCCTAGTGACGCTTCATCTTTCCCCAAAATCTTGTCTCAAACCGTGTAGCCGTTTGGGAGATTAGTGGATGCCTAAGGAGAGTTGACTCTCGTTTTCGCAGTTTTGTTCGATTTCTGCGAGTGGGATGGACGGTCCGTCCAGTGCTCACAGAAGGTCCGTGGGGCTAGGGTTCGTCGTGAGTTCGTTGTGTTCTTGTGAGCTCGCGCGTTCGATCGGTCAAGGCTTTTGCTTTTGTTTGCAGCCGGCTTATGGACGGTCCCCCGGGGGTTGACGGACGGTCGTCTATGTCGGACGGTCTGACGTGTAGTGTCAGATGGTCCGTATAGGTCGGGTGCGTTACTAGAGGTTCTGGTGCTTAATACGGACGGTCCGTCCGAGGCAGGCACAGTTTGCTAAGTCCTTTGCGTCTTGAGTTGTGCTTCCTCTTCACAACTTGTTTGGACATGTTCCTAGGGTTGGTAGGTCCGTTGTGACTACGTGACCTTGGCAAGTTCGTGTGGGAACCCTTGCGTGTGGTTTTGGGACTAGCCGGTTTTCTCTCGGAGAACTTTATTGGCTCCCATTCACTCCCCCCCTCTCTGGTCGCCTAATCGGTCCTTCAAGCACTTTGATGGTCAACTGCTTGGGGCTGACAAGGTTGGAGAGTGTAGTGGTGAGAGAGATGAGAAAATTGGGGATAATCCTATTCCACCACAAACTACACCCAAGAACTAGTTTGCACCTAAGCCAAACCAGCTCCTAAGCAAACTTGACACAACCCCAGATCCACCAGTGTTTCCTCCCAATGCAGACAACTTCCAAAAACCCATGAGATTTGTGAGTGCTAAAGGAAATGGGTTTGGAGAGAAGAAGGGAGAGAAAACAAGAGAGAAGCCTTGTGAGGAACCACAACCCAAGCCTAAGCCAAAATCAATCTACTTCCATTGTGAGTATTGTGGCAGGGATAGTCATAAGGAAGAGTTTTGCTTCAAGAGGAAGTGAGAGGGGAGAATGGCTAAGGAGTGGGCAAACAAGGACAGGTACCACCCTTCTCATGGTGTGCCTGAGCCTCACATGCCACTGCCTAGGGGAAAGGCCATTATACATATGGTTCCAGCTTGGAGATATAGGAGGGCTTCGAGTGGAAGCAAGTTTTCTTGCCGGGGGTCACCGGTCAGACCGGTTAGGGTGACCGGTCAGACCGGTGCTCGGCAGAGAGCAGGGCAGTTTGAGTTTCGTGCCCGTGGTGATGGTCGGTTCAGTTCCATTGGTCGTGATGCAGGTGGTAGGTGTGTTGAGTCTGGTGGTGTTGTGTTTGTTGGACATTCTCCTCCTCGTGATCGATACAAGCTTGGGAGAGGTCGTAGCTTTGAGTCTCAAAGGGGCTACGGACCACGATCTTCCTTTTGTGGTGCTCGTACTCCTCCAGCGAGACGGGAGTGTCGTACGGACATCCCAGGGCCCACTACCCAAGCGGGTACTGGTTTCGACTACTGCGTGGGCCCCGGGACTACCCGATGTTGACGGTGAATTTTGGTGCTCCAAACATATTTGTTACACTTTGGTTTGTTCTCGATTATGGAACTAACCCGCTACTAGGCACACCAATGATATAACGTTCAACTTTGTATGTGCATTTGGAAGTGTTGTGTTTTTGCAGGAAAACATGGACAAAAGAGATGGAGTTACAACGAGTTCAAAGGAGCATATGAGGAGTTCCGTTCGTGTTCAAGTGCAAGGCGAAATCACATCCAAAGGTGGCAAGGACCAAGGTGCTATGACGGATCATCCCCGAGGACTAAAACATAAAGACTGGACATCATGCGAGAAGATAAGCCACGGGGAGGATGACGGGCCCTAACCGGGCCAAAAAGGGCTTGGGCCGGCTGGCCCATGCTGACCGACCCAACACTTTTTTGTGCCGGTTCGGCCTACCCTTTGATCTAGGGGCTCCTCGGTCTATTTGTAGCTCCTGCCTCCGACGGCCACCGCATCCAATCATTCCATCAATGCCCATTCACCAGAAAGCCACCACTGCAAGATGAGGGAGAGAGTTAGATGAGTTCGTCGGAAGGATCAACGCTGGTGGAGGGAAGGAAGCAAGAGGACTCCAAGCCGTCGGCCTAGGGGTGTTCCCGAGCTTCATCGCCGCCATCAGTGTCGACGACGTTCTCAAGAGGCTCCATCACCCCTATGCGCTTCAATCTCAGTAAGATGATGGGGTAATGCCTCCATTCATCCCTAAGGTTAGATGGATACATGATATGTAATCTCTACATGAATCTTATGCACGTCAATGCTCCTTGGTCTATGTCTTTGCAAATGCTTTCTTTACATATGTGTGTGCAACATGTGGTTTTAGTGGGGTTTATGGTAAGCATGGTGATTAGCTTTACCCTATGGATGCTTAGACATAGATGCGGTATATTCTGAAAGTGATTGATTACCTTGCGTAGTGACAGTACGATTTAGGGAAAAGGCCTAGCGCCCGCATAACCACCATGAAGCTAGTGAAGGCAATACCTCTTTCATGTAGTAGATGCATGTTCATGAGATCCTAGACCCTAGGGAGGGAACGCTTATCTATCTTAATCTTTCTCTTGTACCAACCTTTGCCATCTAGTTTAGCCTTAGATTAACATAGATTAGATTGCCTTTACTTTTGATTAATCTCTCTTTCAAAGGTTTTCCAATCAACTAAATTAGTACTTGGTAAAGCGCTAGAAATCCCCTTGCTCCGCGGATTGACAAGAACCTTGGGGATCACCTCATGGTGAAAAAGACTATAAGTGATCCGTATGCTTGCGAATCGAAGTTCGTTACGCGTTTCAACCATCGACAAGCCCTTTTTCTGGCGCCATTGCCGGGGAGCAAGCTAATTTTCTACGTTTAATCTTGTATTAATTTTGTTGATTACTAACATCTAACCCTTGTTTTCTAGAAAAATCCTTTTTGTTTTTCTTTCTATTTTTTTGTGCCTAGATGGATTTGTTCACCTCACCATTGGAATATGAAGAGATGTAGCTAAGGGAGCTAGCAATGCCGTCAATGGAGGACATTGAGATGCAAAAATCAGACATGACTCTTGCTACAATCCACTACGAAGTAAAGCCTGGAATCATCAAGTTAGTGGCGACAAACCCCTTTAGAGGATTGGAGGATGAAAACCCATGTAGACACATTAAGCAATTCACGATGATATGCAACACGCTGCAACAAGAAGGAGTTTCGGCCACTTGGTTTAAGTGGAATCTTTTTTCGTTCTCTCTCGAAGATGAAGCACGAAGATGGTACACACTTGCGTCCGTTGAAGCAAAAGGAAATTGGGATGAGCTAGTGAAGAAGTTTCTTTTGATGTTCTTTCCCATATGCAAGGTCCAATACTTAAGGAGGCAAGTGCTCACTTTCAAGTAAGGAGAGGATGAAGGAATTGATGAATCATGGGACCGTTTTAATGAACTACTTGAGCAAGGCCCGAACTTGGGATTTGCCGGTGACTTGATGTTGCATACCTTTTATTTTTCACTAACCCCTAACTCTGCTCGTTTTGTAAGCATGTGTGCAGGAGGTGATTTAATGGATAAACCCATTAGTGAAGCCACACAAATCTTACAAAAGATAAGCAATGGAAAAGAATGCAACGAGATTGGCAAAGACGTTGTCGGGAGGAGCAAAACGACAAAAGCAAGCCCAAGGTGCTTGCTGAAATTTCTGAAAAAGATAAACTTGAGGTCAAGAAAGATGAACCGACCATACAAGCAATTGAAGAACCACTTCCTAAGGTAAGCGAAGTCATTTCGAGTATTAAAAATGTTGAAACTAACATGCATGAATGCAGGCCGAACTATGGGGAATGCTAGACCATTGGTTGAATATAATCAATCCGGTTGGAGTCAAATTATTTTGCCCCCCTAATCAACTACCGAAGGAAGGAGGAACACCGACGCGTCGCCAAAAGAGTTGAAGACATAATTGATCAAGAATGGGTGGTGAATCGATCCAAAAGCTATTTGAAGAAGAAAGAGACGAAGAAGATAAAGGATGGATTGATCAATGTGACATCTCGAAAATTTATAATGATGGAAGAGAATAGTACAACCGTGATGAGCCTAGTGACTCGAAGGATAAATGGGAGAAAATAGGACTCACGCTAGAAGATGAATGCGAAGGAGATGACATAGAGCAAATACTCCAAGAAGGCCCCTCTCCACAAGGTTATAGCTTGTGTGCTATTAAAGCCTACACTCTAGCAAATCAAGACATGGAAGTGCTCAAGGATAAAGAAAAGAGTGAATCAACGATGAGCAATCTTGACGACATGTGGTACACGGATGATAAAGAAAGCAACATACAAGACTTTGAAGATAAAGATTTGGTTGATAATGAAGACTTCAAAGAAGAGATGCATTACATGTTCCACATGATGAGAAGGAGGAGATTCAAAAAGGTAACAAAGAGAAAACTCCACTTGTTGAGATCGACTCACTTTCAACTCTAGAAGACAAAACAAAAATCACTCTTGTCAAGGAATCTCTGAGGCTAAGGTACGCGCTGAAATCTCAAGATATTATTGTTATTAATGATGATATATTCAAATACTCATGCTCAACCAATAGAATAAATGATAGTTTAAATTCTATGCCTTGTGACAATAAGGATCATGTTGATAGGCTAGAATTTCTTGAGCATGATAATGAGGCTATATTTATGTTTGAACCAATTAATTCTATGCCTAAAACACCTTTGCCTAATGATGAGCTAAGTGCTTTGCATGAAACATATGTTCCTTTTAAATACACCTTGACTTGTTCCTACAATTTGCATATGGTGTTGATTATGGACGTGTGTATTTACAATAAGTTTTGTAAATCTCGATCATGCTTTGCGCTTGGTCAAGCTAATGACCTTAAAGAAGCACGTGTCGGGAGAAGGCCTGATTTTCACTAACCATGCAGGAATACAATGGCTTGAATGATGTAAAGAGAAGTCGTGCCCAAAGAATGGCAAGATAAATCATCAACCTCTCCAAATCCCACAATAGGTGCTGCTGTCTACATCAATTTTGCGCACTTGTTCAGATGTATACGAATGAAGAAAATGAGACATTAAGAAGCTCCATTAAGTTTGCATTCCAACGCATCAAGAGCCAATTTGATTGAAGACCCGTGCAAGGAGTTATGGCAAAAACATTGAGCGTTGCACGTTCTGAAATCAGCTCGGGACAGATTGCATCGCCGGAGTAAAACGGGTATAGCTCTCTTGTTCGTAATCATTTTTGGGCAAGTGAAGACATGTTGGAAAGGAAATTTCGTGCACTATGCAATGGAGTAGAGTTTGCGTACATTTTTGTTTCTGGACATTAAATAAATATTCGTGGAGTGGAGGCAGCACTGAAGGGCATTAAGAAAGGAGATAGCGATGACGTGGTAAGTGATAGCTTGGGCAAGACTTCCTCTGAACAAAAGTGATCATGAGAAACATGGGAATTGAATTAAAGCTGCATGGACACCTTTACTTCTTGCATGAAGGATCATGACTTCGCGACAAGGAGAAGGTATGTGAGAAAGTCGAGCTCTATGACTTTAAATGAAGTGCTTTTCGGGAGGCGAACTGTTTCTTTGTGTTTTTATTTCTTCCTTAGAGAGAATAATGGCACCATCATATGATGATTAACTTGTGGCTAATTAATCTAAGTTTCATTTTCTTTTTAGAACCACCATCATGTTCATGATCATATTTACTTATTTGCATTGCATTTTGTTTTCAACATGATGTTTGTTTCTTTGCGTATACATGTTTTGAATATAGTTGGCTTGTTTGTTTTGAAGAATTAATGATGAGTGCTCATTTTCCATGTTAATGCTTCATATGGCAATATGAGTATTTTCTTTTTGCAATCTTGTGTAGACGGTGTTTAAACATGATTGCGGACCATCATCGCTAAGCTCAATAAACCTTGCTAGCTTTTCAAATATTTTCATGTTGCATTGGTTAGTTTATAAGCTTTGCATTGAGCTTTATTTTTCTTGTGCTATAAGAGTTATTGATCTAGGGATAGACATGGTATTTTGACACTAGATAAATAAATCTTTATGGCTATGGAGAAATTCGGCAACCTAGTTGTAAACATGGTGTTTAGAACTAGGTGAACACATTGTCTTTGTTTATATGCTTTCCTCTCATGTGCATACACACTTTGCACCACGTACACCCATTAGGTTTTGATTCCTTATTAGACTAATTATGCCACAAGTTAAGAGTCCTAGGAAACATTGTTGGATTGTTGGCAATTTTATCTACTCCCAACCGTCACATTGAGGGTAGAATGTGCGCTTAAAATATTTTGCAGGCAAGATAAAGATTCTCACGACAAGGAAATTGAATGATGGCTAAGATAAAAATGCTTTGTCTTCTTCTTTCATGCCTAGCAAAATGCTAATCATGGGGGAGACCCTGAATCTTCAACACGAAAGTGCAACATGACGCTCTAGAAGATAGAATCAAGATCATCAATATCTCCGGATCAATGCACAAGAAGCCGCTAATCTCATCAAAATTCTTCACGGTCTCCAAAGTAAAATACATAATACTTTTGGATATTTAGAAGCCCCGTGAAGTTCTGATCCCAACAAATCAAGAATGAAGGCAATCGGAGGTCCCTACAAGCAATTATGGCCGAATCACCAAGTGCAACACGTCCTGAAATCAGTTTTGGACAGCACGCAGCGCTGAAGTAAAACGGACATAGCTCCCTTGTTTGAACTTCGTTCTCGATGAATGATCACACGTTGGAAAGATAATTTCATAAGCTTTTCAACAGAGCTATATTTTGATATGTGTTCTGTTCTGGATAGAGGGGAAATCCATGAAGAAGAGACAGCAAGGAGATGATGAGAACAAGAAAGAGGAGATGGTGATGACAACATTGAAGAGAAGGGCGACTATTGGCTCCATTAAGCATACATGATCAAATTCTTAGAAGTATAGGAGCATTGGAAAATCAAGGCAAAAGCAAAGCTACATTCGATACATGGAGATGTCAAAAGAAGGTAATGAAGAATTACAAAAGATTGTAACACCTGTATGGACCTTCTCTTTTCCAAAAATAAATGCTTGTAAGTATGCCTTCAACCTTAGGTGCAACTTTTTTGTTTTTCTCTTTAACAATAACATGGCTACTAGGAGTACAACCTGATTTCTTTTTATTTTCAATAAATAGGCATGACCATGTGTTCACCTCGATGTTTTATACTGCCTATGCTTATGGAAAAATGATTAAAGTTGCCGCTTTGTTTTACCTACATGAAGTTATACATGTCTTGGCTAATTGCTCTCTATAACATGATCTGAAATTAATTTAAATATCGGCTCCTTTATTTGTGGAGGTGAAATGACTATACTCTAACCCACAATACATATCTTTGCTCTTTGATTTAAGTTTACAGATAGCCGGATAACTTGTTGTTTTTATGAAAACTTAACTTCTATGCTATCTACATATTTGTGATGCTCTTGCAAAGTTCAACCTATCAAAGCCATATACATGTATGTTTTATCATGATGAAACCTTTAGATTGCAAACTTATGTTTTGATGAGTTGGATTAGGATTGATTTCTATGGTTCGAGACTAAGAAGCTAGTCATTCCTTTGTGTAATGTTTTCATGCTAGCCTCTTTGTCCATGCATTGTGGGTTTTCACATCGAAAACATCACAAACCTCGTTGGGCATCCTAAACCAAAAATATCGTTTTGTGATCACCTCCTTGTCCAAAACCAAATTTTGAGTATGAAGTAAAATTTCCCAACGAAAACTTAATATTCCGCAAAGATTATGTATTTATGCTTATTTCAACAATCATTTCCCCATCTTTTATGCTCGAGGACGAGCATCGTTCAAGCATGGGGGAGGAGTTATCATATCATCTCTGACAAATGCTGAGTAGGTATTATGTTGCAAAAGTTTTGAGGAGCAAAAGAAAAAAATTAAAAAATGAAACAGATGATGAGAAGAAAAGGAAAAAAGAGGAAAAAAGAAAAGAAAAGGAAGAAGAAAAAAGAGAGAAAAAAAGAGAAGTAAATAAAATAAAAAAATAAAGATGCTTAGATATAGATTCGGTATATTAGCGAAAGTGATTGATTACCTTGAGCAGTGACAGTACGATTTAGGGAAAAGGACTAGTGGCCGCATAACCACCATGAAGCTAGTGAAGGCAATACATCTTTCATGTAGTAGATGCATGTTCATGAGATCCTAGACCCTAGGGAGGGAACGCTTATCTATCTTAATCTTTCTCTTGTACCAACCTTTGCCGTATAGTTTAGCCTTAGATTAACATAGATTAGATTGCCTTTACATTTGATTAATCTCTCTTTCAAAGGTTTTCCAATCAACTAGATTAGTACTTGGTTAAGCGCTAGCAATCCCCTTGCTCCGCGGATTGACAAGAACCTTGGGGATCACCCCGTGGTGAAAAAGGCTATAAGTGGTCTGTATGCTTGCGGATCGAAATTCGTTACGCATTTCAACCATCAACACTTGACTTGTGGGCAACGGTACAAGACGGCGTGAACTACAAGGCAATAGAGGATTAGTACTCGGTTAGGAAGGCTAGGCATGTCCGAACCCATGTAGAGTACTCCTACCTATATACGACTAGAACTCTCTACCTAAAACGACTTGTAACCCTGCCTCCCGGTGAATATAAGGCGAGGTAGGGACCCCCTCTATCTATCTGCATCATCTTATAAGCAACACCCCATCAATCAAGAACTACACAACATACATGACGTAGGGTATTACACATATTGTGGCTCGAACCTGTCTAAGTTGTGTGCCACGTGTCTCTCCTTCGAGTTTCCGATCTCAGCGAGGCCACAATCATCAACCTTGGGTAATCCCCTTGGTAAGTTGCCGGTCTAAAACACCGACAACTAGCGTACCAGGTAGGGGATCTCGCTAAAGATCTCATGGAAAACTCGATGGCTTCCCTCATGATCAAGCAAACCGCCGCTTTCAACCATGGCGACACCTTCGTCTTCGTCTCCTGGGTCTGCACCACCAACGGTGCTGGATCCCTTTAGTGCTACGTCACCATGACCCGGACCCGGAGACCGGGTTCATGATGCTTCCCGAAGTCACCACGGACCAACTTGTCGAAAAATTCGATGAAATTTCGCTCTGCAACAACACCTTCGACTTCGAGTTTGGACCCACCTCCAACTCGACTTCGACGACAGCCTAGGTCGAGCCATGCTATCTGGCACTTGAGCCATCGTGTGGTCCGATCCTCCCCCATGAGCAATTCCTGTATGGCCTCCGCAATGCCAGCACATCCTACGCGAAAGCGCTCACCCCCCATCGAGTCAGCAAGGAGATCGCCTCTGAGTACTCCTCAGACTCCAGCGTCGTCCTCGACTACAACTCGGACTCCTCTTACGGGTTTGATTTTGGATTGGATCCGATCGAGCCCGAGCCCGACTACAACTCAGGCTCCTCTGCTGAGAAGCCATTGTCAGGTTTTGCTGCTGGCTTGGTCATCAAGTCAACTCCAACCGGTATATTCATCTACTGCCCCAACTAGAAGCCCGCAGACCTAGCCACAGACGACAACTCACGCTGCATCGCATGCCTCAAGACACTTCCCTTCCAAGAAGGAGCCCCACGATCTCCCATCACATAAGAGCTCACCCCAACCGAGGTGGCTACCACAAGCTCCGGCTGCTACTCACCTGATCAACAGGTTTTCGTAGCTCAAACAGCCGAAGGAGAGCACTCCCGTGCTCGTGAAGATCAGTTCTTGGATGACATCTCCAATGACGAGTTGTCAGCTGATGCACCCCAGAACAAGACTGAAGAAGCCAAGGCAGCATGACGTACTTGCAATCCAAAGCAAGTAGCTCAATGTCGCCACGTCCTGGAAGCCCTGCTGTCTGCAACCTTAACACCACGCTTGATGAGGTCGCCGCGCAGCCCCACAAAATGCCTCAGCAATGCCTCATGTCCATCAACAGGATTGGGCGAGCTAACCTAGGCAACCGAGCGTCTGAACTCATAGCCCAGCTCACGGAACAGGCCTACTTCATGCACGCTGATGATCGGCGGAACCGAGTAGAAGATCAAGAAGCCAGCAGCCATAGTCGCACTCTAGAACCACTGGACAACCGCGGTCCCAACCGCTCTAACCCTATGAATCAGCCAACTCCGAATCGCTCGAAGCACACAGGTAGTGGACCCGTCGGCGGCGGCGGCGGTGGTGGTGGCAGATCTTCCCACAACGGCGGCCACATCTCTTGCATCTCTTGATTTTGACCATGCTCGAAAAAAAATCAATCTAATCTAGTTTTTGCTAACCATAGTTTTCTTTTAGTTTTTTGTGTATAGCAAGAGAAGTACGGCTACATCTGCAACAAAGAAAAACAAATATTTTGTGGATGGTCTAGAAAAAAATTTTGCAGGAAAAGGTGACGTGCAACACGAGCCAAGAAGATCTAAAAGCGGATGCCGAAGAGAAACTCCACCTCCAAACCCGAAAGGAGATCGCCCTTAGTCGCCACTCATCCTATGAAGATCGTTCCTCAAGATCACCGGAGCAACAATCGACGTCGACAAGGGGGGGATCAAGTTCGGCATCAATGGAGTGAGGAGTGCATTCAAGTCAACACGATCTGAAGTAAAGAAGAGAAGAAGTCTAGCTATAGACTATAAACGAAACCCTTGCAGGAGGCAACCCGTTCATTGAGTCAAGAATAAGCTACCGGGAGGACAACCCGATCAATAAAGCTACCGGGAGGACAACCCTGAAGATTTTCGAGTTTTCAAGTAAGTCGGTCATAGAATTTGCTACACAAAAACTATTATCAATTCCTAAGTGGTTGAACAATTTTCTTTAAGATGTGATATTTGCTCAGTCATTTTATTTAGATTTTATTTTGATCATAAACCAATGACATGAGCCATCCTGTGATTTATTTGCATCTTTTTGAGAAACTAGTACCAAAAATTCAAAACCTATCCAAGCCTTTCATCTTCTCCTTGATGATAAGGTTGGCTTGTTTTACATGATAAAAACACATGAGTAGAGTCTCGTTCTGTTTCTTAATGTTTTTAATCTTTGACGCATGGTCGGACTTGTGTGAACCTAGAAAACTTGATTTTTGGTTTCATTCAACTTGACATCCATCAGTTTCTCTAGATTTAGATTTTTTCTAAGCCCCATTGACTTTATTTTTATTCAAAATCTCTCTCTCATGTTTTGCCAATATTTTAGAACCTAAATCCACACCCCCACGGTCAAGCCGGAGGAGCTTGCTATCAATTAATGAAAGCAAGCGATCCCGGTGCAACCTGTATAAATGTAGTCAGAATGTTTTCGACTTACGATTGTTTTTTATGCCTAAAAGCTCCTCTAAAATATATTTAAACTCATTGCTAGCTCTGAGTTAATTTTTTATTTTTGAAATTAGAGGAGCGATTAGCATCTAAACATGATTAAGGGGAGGTTTTTGAGCTTGATTAACATATAGTGCTCATGATGCATCGAGGGAAGGCATCCATCATTTGGCATCTTGGGCACATGCAATGGACAACCATCGGCGGGGGCAACAATGACTTTGTTTTGCAAGAAATTAGATGCACATAAGGCAAAAAAAAGGAAGTGACACAAAGTGAAACTATGGAGGTGGAACCCTTAATCGTGCAAGCAAAGGAGTGACAAAGAACATTTGGGTGATGGAATCTCGTGGATTACGCAGACACAAGGCAACAAGGGAGCAAGGAGCATCTCGGAGAAAGATTAGAGCAAATGGAGCAGGAGGGCCCTAGGCCGATCGGCCTAGGCCGGCCGGCCTGGCCTCCATTGATGGCCCCTGGTGCTCCCCTTCGTCAACTAAGTATTTTATCCATTTGTTAATTCGTGTTCTTGAGTTCATTGCCCATAAGTTACAGAAATGAGAGCCTGTGTGGTTCGAGGACCGGTGGATGGTCGCTTCCTTGTGTGATGAGTGATTGACAACGTTGTGTGGACTGATTCTTGGCTAAGTATTGCAGGTGCAGGTTGCTGCTTTACTGGTGTTGGTGCAGGTGAAGTGCAAGTGCGAAAGGTCGTTGCTGGGTAGGCCTCCAGGTGTGGAGAAGAAAAGTAGGCTTGGCTCGAGGGACTCGGTGGCCAGCGGGGTCAAGTGCGGGCCGCATGGTGGCAAGAACGGCCAGATGAACTCATGGACGGTTTCTTGGTTGAGCCTCAAAACCAAGGTCGAGCTGGGACTACGTGGGAGCCGAGTCATGAGTGGTGATTGGCAGAGGCTACACCGAGTTCACGGGGTTTCCAGTGGTTCACCAGAAAACCGCTAGGTTCCTTGGTTGATCCACAAAGCCAAGACCGAAGATCGGAGGCAGCAGCACTGGACCGGTCTGGCCGGTGGGTCTGACCGATCTGACCGGTGGGGTACACCGGTCTGACCGGTGTGCGACGATGCGTTCCAGAGACTTCGAAGCGGAGGACACGCATCGGGATCGCAAGGCTTGCATCGAGGCTAAGCAAGTTTGCGGTCGCTGGGCGTCCGTCCGATGGTGCTACGACGAAGTTTCCCAAAAGGCCCTTCGGGGGTGTGTATCTTAGTTTAATGTAATAGGGGTAGTTTCATCTTTTGCCTAGCCTCCATATAACCCAGGTGGTGAGAGGATGGCAGCCATCTCTTGGAACCCTAGCTCATTTGCTTTTGCTATTTTCCCTTCTTATTTTCCTTAGGATTTAGAGGACTAGCTTGAGAGCTTCATGGTGAGATCTTGTGAGAGGGAAGGATGATTGGGAGGCAAACTAGACCTTGTATGAACCTTCATGGTATGTAAAGATGATTCGGCGTGGTTCCTCAAGCCTTGATTGTGTCTCTCCTATTTTCCCTTTTTGGTGATTTTCGGAGCCTTTTCTTAGCGATTTCCTTGTGGCGGTTTTGAGACCTTTCTCTTTGGGATTTGGTGGGGGATGTATGCATGAATCCTTCGTGGTTCTTTTCCCTTTGATTCCCCTCCCAAATCCGTGAGTGAAGGGGCTCAATTTTGGGGTTTTCTTCGTTCTAGGGTTAGAGGCGTTCTTGGTGGAAATCCTTCGATTCCTCTTGATTTAGCAAGTTTTGGGGGACCAAATCGTGGCTACGGAATGCCCATGAGGTACTCCTACTATTCCCAAAGTCTTGTGCGAATCCGTGGAGCGAATCGGGAGATCGGGATTTGGATTTGGAGGAGTGGACCCGCGGGTTGCTGTTAATCCCGAGAGCCCAGGTCTTGACCGGTCTGACCGGTGCCGACCTTTGGTTGGGTTTTGCTCGGGTGAACGTCTTGGTGAGTTCCCTAGTGTCTTGTGTTATTGCTGTTTCGAGTTTGGTTAGTTTTGGAGCTCGGTACGTCTATTTGGCAGATTTGGGGTTTCCTAGCTTAGACCGGTCTGACCGGTGCGCTACACTAGCTTGACCGGTGTAGGAGCCTTCTGTGGAAGTCCTCAAGTTTTGCTCGGGTGACCCGGCTCAGGGTCCAGGGTGACCTGGTGTGTCTCTAGAGGGTGTCGGGTGATCCGGCGACTTAGTCCGGGTGATCCGGCCTTGACTGGTCTGACCGGTGCAGGTGACCGGTGTGGTCAGTTGCTGCTCGAGTTGCTTGTTCCGCTATGTTCTCGAGTAGGTTTCGGTGGTTGTTGGTTCCTAGGACCAGTAGCACTCCAGTGGCTACGTGGTCTTGACCAACTTGGGTAGTTGAGCCGGAGACGTGTTTTGGTTAGCCGTGTTCATCTTGTTGGAGTAGCCATCTCCTTCGAGAAGAATTTTTATCGGCTCCCATTCACTCCCCCCCCCCTCTCTGGTCGCCAGTTCGGTCCTTCAAGTGGTACCAAAGCCGGTTACGGATCTTCGGATTATAACCAGTCTAAGATCCAAGGATGGCGTACCAGGAACGGGGTTCGGGTCCTCCGCACTTCGATGGCAAAAACTACCAGATGTGGTAGAGGCGGATGGCAGCTTTCCTCCGCAGTAAGGGTCAGATCCTTTGGGACATTACGGTGAACACAGCTTATGTTCATCTGATTAACTTCCTTGCTCCGGGATCGAGGGACATGCACGATGCCAACAATAAGGCGGTCGACGACTTATTTCGTGCTCTGTGTCAATCCGAATTCGATCGGGTTCAGATAGAGGACCTAGCTTGTAGGATTTGGAGTCAGTTGAAGGATGCTCACGCTGGAAATGCTCAGGTTCAGGCTCGGATGTATGACTTACCGGAGAGAGTACAAGAACTTCACTCATCTCCCCGGTGAGTCAATTGATGCCTTGTTCCAGCGGATCACGGTAGTGGTGAACAACATGAGGGCCAATGTGGACGTGCTCCCGTATGATGATCATGACAGAGCTGTTAAGCTCTTGCACTCTCTGGATCGTACAATTTGGGATGGCAAGTTCGAGGCCATTGTAGAATCTGAGAAGTATGACACTCTGACGGTGAATGAGCTGTTCTCGAAGCTCAAGTCGGCTGAGGTGGACTGTGGTATGATAGCCAAGCTTGAGGGCCCAACTGACTCTCATAGTCTCGCCCTCATCGGTGGCTCAGGTGCAAAGTCTAACGCTAACCCATTCACCAGGATGTACTCTTTGTCCTCCTTGATGTCTTTGCCAGATGAGGAGTTCGACGTGCTTGGAGAGGACGAGCTGGCGCTGCTGACCAGGAGGTTCGAGAGGATGCACGAGAACTGGGTGAACACAAGGAGGAACACAAGGACGTGCTTTCAGTGCGGCAAGCCAGGACACTTCGTCGCCGACTGCCTCGAGAAGATGGAGAAGAAGGACAGCTACAAGCACCGGTCGAGGACGGACTGCAAGTACCGATCGAGGCGCGATCACAAGCAGAAGCACAAGCACAAGCACAAGGACGAGCGACGATCGAGGAAGAAGGACGATCGCGGCAAGGCTCGAGCGATGGTCGGAGCGAGCGACGTCGACTCCAGCTCCGCGTACTCTACCTCAAGCTCGAGTAGTAGTGAAGACGAAGGTGATCGGCGCAATAACATTTAGTCATCCAAGAACTTGAGCGGGCTGAGCTGCTACGCGAGAGATGGCTTCTGCACCATGGCACGAAGCTCCGGCAGCAAGAAGAGTCACCAGAGTGACTCGGACTCCGACTCCGAGGATGAGGTACGTGACGAGCTTCCCTTCTTGCGTGAGGAGAATGAACGGCTTGGCAAGTTGCTTGATAATCGTGATGACATGCTTAGAGAGGCTAAGAAGATGAGAAAGGAGCTTAGGGCCTCACTTGAGGATGCTAGGACTAGAGTGGCTGAGCTAGAAACACAGAACCTAGATGCTAAGCTTGAAATTGATTCGCTTAAGGCTTCACCTGTTGTTTCTGATGAGGTTGATTGTGCTGATTGCTCTGTGTTCCTAGCTGATCTTACTGTTTTCAAGGAAAAGCATGCCTCCAAGTGTGAGGAACTAGATGTGCTTAGGGCTGAAGTGGCTGAGCTTAAGTCTAGACCTACTTTGCTAGGTGCTTGTACTTCTTGCTCTGTTTTGCATGTAAAGATTGATGAGATGCATGCTTACACTGTTTCTCTTAAGGCTGAGTTGAGAGCACCTGTTCCCACTTCATGCTCTACTTGTGAATTGCATGCTTTGAAGAATCTGGAACTTGTACATTATGTTGATCTCTTGCAGGATGAGAATGATGAGTTGAGGAAAATGATGGGTTGGTTGTCGGGTCATGAACCACAGCTTAGGATGATGATAGAGGCATACAAGGGCTATGATGGGCAAGCGCTTGGGTCAGACAAGATTGGAGAGTGTCGTGGTGAGGGAGGAGAGAAGATTGGTGATATCCAAGCTCCACCAAAAACCTTCCACAAAAATGCCTATGCTCCTAAGCCAAACCCATTGAGAAACAAACTTGACACAACCCCAGATCCACCCATATTCCCTCACCCCACAAATGATTTCCAAAAACCCATAAAGTTCAAGAGCAACTTGGGGAATGTGTTCTTTGGGAAAGAGGGTGAGAAGCCTAGTGAGGAGAAACCGGAAGAGAAGCCGAGTGAGGAGAAACCAAGTGAGCAGCCCCAACCCAAGCCTAAACCCAAGCTCATACGGTTTCATTGTGACTATTGTGGGAGAGATGGTCACAAAGGTGAGTTTTGCTTCAAGGGGAAGCGTGAGGAGAGAATGGCTAAGGAGTGGGCTAACAAGGACAGGTACCATCCTTCAAATGGTGTACCTGAGCCTCGTATTCAAATGCCCAGGGCCAAGGCGATTGTGAGGACGGTTCCGGCTTGGGGAGATCAAATGGTGGCAGGTGGTGCTGCTGGCCGAGCACCACCGGTCAGACCGGTCAGACCGGTGCTGGTCTGGGCAGCCGGCAGTTTGGTTTCCATGCTCGTGAGGATGCTCGGTTCAGTTCCTCTGGTCGTGGTACAGGTGGTTGGCATGGTGAGTCTGGTGGTGGTCAGTTTGCTAGACGTTCTCCACATCGTGCTCAATACGATGGTGGGAGGAGTCGTAGCTTTGAGTTTGAGAGGAGGAACGATCCACGGTCTTCCTTTCGTGGTTTTCGTTCTCCTCCAGCGAGACAGGGTGGTTCCCTCGTGGTGGTTCCCGTGGTGGTTTTCGTGGTGGTAGCTTTGATAGGTGTGATGATATGGTTTGTGCTAACCCCACTTTGGAGCAAATGGCTCGGCACTAGTTTTACTCTTTTGGTACTAACCCAGTGCTGAGTCGTTTATTCACTCACGTGCTCATTTTTTAATTTCAGGTGGGAGACTTGAGGAACGTTTGGTTGATTGACTCCGGTTGCTCGAGGCATATGACCGGAGACAAGGGGTGGTTCTCAAGTCTCGTCCCGGTGGTGTCCAAGACATACATCACCTTTGGGGACAATGGGCGAGGGCGTGTGATTTTAGAAGGTGAGATTAAGGTAAGTGACAAGGTCACTCTCAGGCGTGTTGCTCTTGTTCAATCGCTCAGATTCAATTTTCTATCCATTTCCCAGCTTTTGGATGAGGGTTTCGAGGTGCTATTTCGGTCTGGTGATTCTCGGATTTTGGATTCTGGAGGGGACCTAGTTTGCATAGTCATTCCCGAGGGTCAAGTTTTCCGAGCGGATTTCTCTCAGTCTTCTGGTGTGGCTCGTTGCTTTTTGGCTGGTTCTTCGAGTGAGTTGTGGAAGTGGCATAGGAAGTTGGGTCACTTAAGCTTTGACCTTTTGTCTCGCTTGAGTAAACTCAATTTGGTCCGAGGATTGCCACGGCTGAGGTTTGAGAAAGGGTTGGTTTGTGCGCCGTGTCGGCGTGCTAAGATGGTAGCCTCTTCCCATCCACCCCTCACCGATGTGATGACGGAGCGTCCATGCGAGCTGCTCCATATGGACCTTGTTGGCCCAGCTCGTGTGCGATCTGTGGGTGGGAAGTGGTGCGTCCTGGTTGTGGTGGACGCCTACTCTCGGTATGCGTGGGTTTTCTTTTTGGAGGAAAAAGGGGAAACGTTTGGTTTTGTTTGAGATCTTGTCTTGAGGTTGAGGAACAAGAGGCACGGAGATGCCATATGAGCGATCCGCAGTGACAATGGCTCAGAATTTAGAAACTCTCACTTCGAAACCTTTTGCCATGACTTGGGTCTTGAACACTAGTTCTCTAGTCCGTATACACCTCCCCAGAACGGCGTGGTGGAAAGGAAAAATAGAACCTTGTGCGAGATGGATCGGACGATGCTCGATGAGCATAGGACATCGAGAAGGTTATGGGCTGAGGCGGTCAATGCCGCGTGCTATGTGTCGAACAGGATTTACCTCAGGGTCCATAAGAAGAAAACTTGCTACGAGTTAATGCACGGTAGAACCCCCAAGGTGAGTCACTTTCACATCTTTGGCTGCAAATGTTTCATCCTTAAGAAAGGGAAGAAGTTGGACAAGTTTGAGGCTAGGTCTGTCGATGGCATTTTCTTTGGTTACGCGTCTCATTCTAGAGCCTTTCGAGTGCTCAATCTTGAAACTAACCAAACTGGGGTTACCTTCGACGAGACACAGTCATGTAGTCAGCTTGTTTTTGAGTGTGCATGTGACGAGGAACTTGGCGAGGAGATTTTCGAGGATGAGGTGCAGCAAGGTGATGATGAAGATGGTGGTGTGGCGCCCACGGCTAAGCATGTACATACTACTTCGACTACGATCGTGGACGGTCCTTCTCCCACACCTACGTTGACGTGCCGAGATCGTGAGGAAGCTCCAGCTGAGAGGGAGGTGGCTTCAAGGCGAGAAGCTCCCCGGCGAGTACAAGTGGATCATCTAGCTTCAACGATCATCGGGAACATCAACGAACGCACTACACAGTCGGGGTCTCGTAATGATTCTCACTTTGCCCATGCTGCTTTTGTTGCTACTTTTGAGCCCAAAGACATTGGACATGCGCTATCTGATCACAATTGGGTTAATTCGATGCATGAGGAGTTGGAGAATTTTGAGAGAAACCATGTTTGGGAGTTAGTGGAGCCTCCACCGAGGTGTAAGCCGATTGGGACAAAGTGGGTGTGGAAAAATAAAGAGGGGGAGAAAGGAGAAGTGGTGAGGAACAAGTCAAGGCTTGTTGCTCAGGGGTACACACAGAAAGAGGGGATAGACTACGAGAAGACTTTTACTCCCATAGCCCGTTTGGAGGCGATTAGGATCCTTCTAGCCTTTGCCGTGGCTAAAGGGTTCAAATTGTACCAAATGGACGTGAAGAGTGCTTTCCTAAACGGTGTTTTGGAGGAAGAAGTGTTCGTGAGGCAACCACCTAGGTTTGAGAGTGAGAAGTACCCCCACAGGGTGTACAAGTTGAGGAAGGCACTGTATGGGCTGAAGCAGGCGCCTAGAGCTTGGTATGGTAGGTTGAGAAGGTTCTTGTTTGAGAGAGGTTTTGAGATGGGGAAGGTAGATCAGACCTTGTTTCTTCTCAGGCAGGGCAAAGAGATCCTAATTGTGCAGGTGTACGTGGATGATATTATCTTCGGTGGCTCGTCTAACTCTTTGGTTGCAAGGTTTGCAGAAGACATGAGCAGGGAATTTGAGATGAGCATGATGGGCGAGTTGCAGTTCTTCCTTGGGCTCCAAATCAAGCAATCGAAGGAAGGAACTTTCGTACACCAAGCCAAGTACACCAAGGACATTGTGAGAAAGTTCAAGATGGAGGACACCAAGGCTATGACGACGCCGATGAGTACGACTATAGCTCTTGATGCGGACGAGGACGGTGAACACGTGGACCAGAAGGAGTACCAGAGCATGATCGGCTCCCTCCTGTACCTGACGGTGATGAGGCCGGACATCCAATTCTCTGTATGTCTGTGCGCTTGTTTTCAAGCGTCTACGAGGACTTCGCATCGGCAAGCAGTCAAGCGCATCTTCAGGTAATTGCGATACACTCCCAACTTCGGCCTTTGGTACTCCGCGTCTTCTTTTTTGGAGCTTCACAGTTTTTCAGACGCGGATTTTGCCGGGTGTCGGTTGGATAGGAAGTCCACTTCTAGGACTTGCCAGTTCTTAGGTTCTTCTTTGGTGTCTTGGTCTTCCCGCAAACAATCGAGTGTTGCTCAATCTACAACCGAAGCCAAATATGTTGCCGCAGCTAGTTGTTGCTCTCAGCTCCTTTGGATCACATACACCTTGAGTGACTTTGGTGAGGTGTATACCCAGGTTCCACTTCTTTGTGCTAGCACGAGTGCGATAAGTATTGCTAAGAACCCAGTGCTCCATTCCAAAACCAAGCATATAGAAGTGAGATACCATTTTCTGAGGGACAATGTTGAGAAAGGGAAAATCGCTTTGATCCATCTACCCACACAAAACCAACTAGCATATATTTTCACCAAGCCCCTAGATCAAGCAACTTTCACTCGTTTGCGGGGAGAACTTGGTGTGTGTTTGGTCTCTTGAGTTGGGTGTGGGAGCTCCTTTGTAGCATATGTATAGCTTTCCTTTGTGCATTTCTTGCATTGCATGTGTAACATGATGTATAGGTATCTTTGTATTTTAGCTTGCATGCATTTTGTATCATATGCATTTTGTTGGAAAAGCTTCTCCTATATACATTGTTCACCATGATGTGCTATATATGATCTTGTGAGCTAGTTTGGTATGATATGGCTTAGTGTGGCTTAGCTCTTGATGATCTTGATTTATATCCATGGTTGATAGCTATGCTTTTGAAAAATGTCACATGTATGCTCTCTTGTGAGTAAATGCCTTTATATGATCATGACATGTTTTAGTGGCAATTCTATGCTTAATTTGTGCTTGGATAGCTTATTTTGAGTGTATGGGGCCAAAGGCTCATTTGCCATCATGAATGTTTAGCCCCCATGCTTTATCTTGTGGAGGGGCATAAGTTCCTTTTTGTCACAAAGACATTTCATGTACCAAATATGAATCTGAAAATGAAATGTAATTTGCTTGGAAAATGTGCTCCCATGTCATATGTGCTTAATTTACTTGCTTTTGGGTGCTAAACCGTTGCATGTTTCTTACCAATGAGAAGTCTCATACATAGAAGTAAGCACATGGCTCAGTAAGCTCTGACATGACATGAGATGGTTGTGGGTGTTTATGATGGTCTTATGCTTAGAATGGTTGTCCTAGCATGAAGTTTGTGTGGCTTTGCTATTTTGACATGTTTTGCTCATGTTTAGGACTTTGCTCATGAGAGAAAAAATTTCGCAAAAATAGTCAATTCTATCTTAGCTTTGGCCAATGGTTGTGAAACTTGGTGATCTTGTAGTTTTTGTCCATACGAAGCTATAGAGTATCTAACTTGCTCATTTGGATATGTGTAGCATGTTATGTTGAATTTTGTCTATTTGAGAAGCTCTAGGTTGAGTTTTTCCTAATTTTGGCTTGATTCATGCATTGTCAACAAGGGGGAGAAGTTTGAGCATGTTTTGGCCTACTGAATGCATTTAGAAGGTTTCCAAGTGGTTTCGAGCTATTTTTGAGCTCGTGCAGTTCCCAGGTGGTCATCGGCCTGACCGGTGGGAGGCACTGGTCTGACCGGTGTGAGTGTCAAGTGCTGGGCGATCTACTGCACCGGTCTGACTAGTGAGGTGGACCGGTCTGACCGGTCAGGGCAAGGCTGTAGCAGCTGCTCTGTTTCGTGAAGTGGTTTGCATGCATTCGTCCAGGGGGAGTTGCGTTGGTTCAGGGGGAGCTTGCATGTGTGCAGGGGGAGCTCTTTGTGGTTTTCGAGCTTTGCTTTGGTGGTCGTTGCTCTTTGTTTGAGCTTGTTTTTGACTCGGTTGTGTCGAGCCATTGCCCTTGCCTTTGTTTGGCTTTTGATCGCTTGTTTGAGTCTCTTTTTTAGTCGTTTCTTTTCTTTTCCTTTTCTCTTTGGTTACCAAAATGTGTGTGTTGTCAGTGCACTCATCAAGGGGGAGATTGAGAGCCTGTGTGGTTCGAGGACCGGTGGCTGGTCGCTTCCTGGTGTGATGAGTGATTGACAACGTTGTGTGGACTGATTCTTGGCTAAGTATTGCAGGTGCAGGTTGCGGCTTGACTGGTGTTGGTGCAGGTGAAGAGCAAGTGCGAAAGGTCGTTGCCGGGTAGGCCTCCAAGTGTGGAGAAGACAAGTAGGCTTGGCTCGAGGGACCCGGTGGCCAGCGGGGTCAAGTGCGGGCCGCATGGTGGCAAGAACGGCAAGATGAAGTCATGGACGGTTTCTTGGTTGAGCCTCAAAACCAAGGTCGAGCCGGGACTACGTGGGAGCCGAGTCATGAGTGGTGATTGGCAGAGGCTACACCGAGTTCGCGGGGTTTCCAGTGGTTAACCAGAAAACCGCTGGGTTCCCTGGTTGATCCACAGGGCCAAGACCAAAGACCAGAGGCAGCAGCACTGGACCGGTCTGGTCGGTGGGCTGACCGGTCTGATCGGTGGGGTACACCGGTCTGACCGGTGTGCGACGACGTGTTCTGGAGACTTCGAAGCAGAGGACACGCATCGGGATTGCAAGGCTTGCATCGAGGCTAAGCAAGTTTGCGGTCGCTGGGCGTCCGTCCGATGGTGCTACGACGAAGTTTCCCAAAAGGCCCTTCGGGGGCGTGTATCTTAGTTTAATGTAATAGGGGTAGTTTCGTCTTTCGGCTAGCCTCCATATAACCCAAGTGGTGAGAGGATGGCTGCCATCTCTTGGAACCCTAGCTCATTTGCTTTTGATATTTTCTCTTCCTATTTTCCTTAGGATTTAGAGGACTAGCTTGAGAGCTTCATGGTGAGATCTTGTGAGAGGGAAGGATGATTGGGAGGAAAGCTAGACCTTGTATGAACCTTCATGGTATGAATAGATGATTCGGCGTGGTACCTCAAGGCTTGATTGTGTCTCTCCCGTTTTCCCTTTTTGGTGATTTTCGGAGCCTTTCCTTGGCGATTTTCTTGTGGCGGTTTTGAGACCTTTCTCTTTGGGATTTGGTGGGGGATGTATGCATGAACCCTTCGTGGTTCTTTTCCCTTTGATTCCCCTCCCAAATCCGTGAGTGAAGGGGCTCAATTTTGGGGTTTTCTTCGTTCTAGGGTTAGAGGCGTTCTTGGTGGAAATCCTTTGATTCCTCTTGATTTAGCAAGTTTTTGGGGACCAAATCGTGGCTATGGAATGCCCATGAGGTACTCCTACTATCCCCAAACTCTTGTGCGAATCCGTGGAGCGAATCGGGAGATCGGGATTTGGATTTGGAGGAGTTGACCCGCGGGTTGCTGTTCATCCCGAGAGCCCAGGTCTTGACCGGTCTGACCGGTGCCTCTCACCGGTCTGACCGGTGCTGACCTTTGGTTGGGTTTTGCTCGGGTGAACATCTTGGTGAGTTCCCTGGTGTCTTGTGTTGCTGCTATTTCGAGTTTGGTCAGTTTTGGAGCTCGGTAGATCTGTTTGGCAGATTTGGGGTTTCCTGGCTTAGACCGGTCTGACCGGTGCGCTACACCGGCCTGACCGGTGTAGGAGCCTTCTCTGGAAGTCCTCAAGTTTTGCTCGGGTGACCCGGCTCAGGGTTCAGGGTGACCAAGTGTGTCTCTGGAGGGTGTCGGGTGATCCGGCGGCTTAGTCCGGGTGATCCGGCCTTGACCGGTCTGACCGGTGCAGGTGACCGGTCTAACCGGTGTGGTCAGTTGCTGCTCGAGTTGCTTGTTCCGCTGCGTTCTCGAGTAGGTTTCGGTGGTTGTTGATTCCTAGCACCATTAGCACTCCAGTGGCTACGTGGTCTTGACCAACTTGGGTAGTTGAGCCGGAGACGTGTTTTGGTTAGCCGTGTTCATCTTGTTGGAGTAGCCATCTCATTCGAGAAGAATTTTTATCGGCTCCCATTCACTCCCCCCCTCTGGTGGCCAGTTCGGTCCTTCAAGAAACAACCTAGAAAAAAAAATTTGAGCTCCATGGGGGTGTAGGATCTTGTCATGGCCAACTCATTTTTGCGATTTTCAATCTATTGTTCATGTTGATGATGCTTTGATGATTAAGGCTAGCCACGATGCTTCTCGAGGGTATAGATCCCACTGCTCTCGTAGACCCCCTCAACATATCATGTTGACACCCCCTCAATAGATTTGTTTAGCCATAAACCCTATGGGCATATATCCTTCATATCTTGTGCACCTCACACACCACCCTCCAAAACTCACCAAAATTCACCGTAATTTCCATCAGTCCATACGCTTCCCTTGTGTGATTTTCCCACCGGCAAGCAACCCATGGTGCACTCGTTGTGAGTTAGTGTAGCAACAATGTGGAAGGAAGCCACCAATGTCTTCACCAAGAAGACACGATCGTCAGAGGAATCATCAAGCTCTTCGAGGAGGCACTCAACTTCTGAGTCTCCCCGAAGCATGATTTCACCACGACGCTAAACTCGTTCATCTGCTCCACCACCATACACTCCGAGGCGTTCCAAGATTATTTCATCATGAAAATGGAGGAGGAGGAGAGGCTTGTTCGTCTTGAGAAGAGGCTTGTGCCAAATGTTGACTTCGACGACAACACCCTCTAAGTGTTGGGATTCTACTCAGATAATTATCAAATCTTGAGCAACCATGGATGTGTGAAATTCTTTAATGGAGTTGGTGTAAGCACTCACAAGGAGCTTGCCTTGGAAATTCTTATACATTAGCACCGGTCATTGATGCAGGAGTGTCGTGCCTCTCATTTCGCCTTGAAGATAAAGAGCAACTACTTCCTTATGGATATATTAGAGAGCTACTCGGTCCCAAGGAGGAAGTCCAGAAGCGAGTTGATGTTCAAGAAAATGTGGTAGAAGGATTTTGGGGAATGATTACAAGAAACCAACATTTCTCCTTGTCGGGATTTCTTTGGGGATCGAGTACATGAAGCAAGGAGAATATATTAGTGGAGATGAGAGGAGAGGGTGCAAGTTGATGTTCCTCTTCCCAACATGAGGCTGAGATTATTTGTTGAATGGAAACAAAAATTTGTTAGAGGAAGGACTTCTGGTGCCGGCAAAGAAGAATAAAAAGGGAAGAATTGTTGAAGAAGGGTCATCCTCTGCAGCCCGAGATGAAGGAGGGGCTGCACATCAAGCTAATGAACAAACACATGGAGGGATCCCGATGCCACCACCTTATGGAGGAATACCAATGTCTCCATCATATTATGAAGTGTGCCGATGAAAGCATTGGGGAGTGGGGCAGCCATGCCAATCAACATGAATAAAGTTTGCCACCATGTTTATCACCTTTAGTGAAGATAATAAGTTGATGCCATGTTAATATATGATGAAATTTGCTGCTTTGCTCATCTTTGTACTTGTTTTATGCATGAATAAGCTAATGCTCTCTATAAATGCAAATCTGAAATTAAATTAAATGCTAGCTTAATCCCATGCGGAAGTTATGATAAAAATAAGACCCATAGTTTTCTTTTCATGCTCTCAATTTTGGATGGGTTAAAGATGATTTATTTTTTAAAAATTATGCTAACCTTGTCATTAATACCTCTTGCATGTTGCTCTACCTATCCAAAGCCTTATATTTATTTGAGTGCAAAAACTTAGTATACAAGATTTATTTTTGGGTGAATTAATTAAAGGCTTGATTTCTCTGACCCAGGACTAAGAAGCTGGTCATTCCGTTTGTGCGTACCTATCTTGTTGCTAGCCTTTTCTATCCGTGCATTGTGAATCTCCACATCTGAAATTTCACAAACCTCGCCGGATATCCACCCATAAAACCATAAATATCATCTTTGTGTTTACCTCCTTGACCACAACCTATCATTTGAGTAAGGATGATTATTTCGAGGAAGATCACAAGAATAAGGGTGCCAAGGATTGAAGTATAATTTTTGGAGTCCTCCAAGACGACATGAAGGTTGCGTGAAGGATCCCTAGAAGATTTCAAATGTTTCTCTCCAGGCAAACATAGAACTTTTAGTACCTACCTTAGCATAAAAATTTTGCCACCTCTTTGCCTGAGGATGTGCAATCGTCTAAGCATGGGGGAGCTACCAAGGAGGTAGGTACAATGTAATCTAGAGTTCAAGGGGAGTATATAAAAAAAGAAAAAAAAGAGAGAAAGAAGAAGTATGAAAGAAAAAGAAAAGAAAGAAAAAGGAGAGAAGAAAAAAATATATGTGAGAAAGAATATATATATATATATATATATACACGGCGAGGCTAAAATGCAACATGGTGCATTTTAGTTCACGGATGCACAGACCCTAATAAAACTCGATCCAGCATGGCTGGGTCTCGTCGAAGGTAATTTTAGTTCATCACCATCATCCTCTCCATCATCATCCTCCTCATCCTCAAAGATCTTCTTGCCAATCTCGTCGTCACCTGCACACTCAAAAACAGACAAACTGCATGGCTGGGTCTCGTCGAAGGTAACCTCGCAAGTTTCCATGACTAGGTTAGTATCAAGATTGAGCACACGGAATGCTCGAGAATGACTAGCATAACCCAAAAAGATCCCATCGGAAGACCTCGACTCAAACTTATCAAGCCTACCCTTCTTGAGAATAAAACACCGACAACCAAAAGCCCTGAAATGGCTCACTCTAGGTGCTCGCCCGTGCATGAGCTCATAGCACGTCTTGTTCAAGAAGGCCCTAAGAAAAATCCGATTCCCAACATGGCATGCGGTATTCACCGCCTCAGCCCAATATCTCCTCGGAGTCCTATGCTCGTCGAGCATCGTCCGAGCCATCTCACAAAGGGAACGATTTTTCCTCTCAACGACACCATTCTGACAAGCCACATAGGGAGAAGAAAATTGTTGTTCGAGACCCAAATCACGACAAAAGGTTTCGAAATGAGAGTTTTTAAATTCAGAACCGTTGTCGCTACGGATATCTCGAATGGCATCTCCATTCCTCTCATTCTTCAACCTCAAGATTAGATCCCTCACAAAACCAAACGTCTCCCCCTTGTCAGCCAAAAAGAAGACCCAAGCATAGCAAGAATAGTCGTCCACTATCACTAGGACATACCATTTCTCACCCGCCGAGCACACACGAGCTGGACCAACCAAGTCCATATGGAACAGCTCGCATGGCCTCTCTGTCATAATGGATGTCAGAGGCGGGTGAGAGGCGGCGACCATCTTACCATGCCTACACGGAGCACATACCAAGTCCTTTTGGTATTTCAACTTAGGCAATCATCGGACTAATCCTAGCCCACTCAAGCGTGACAACAAGTCAAAACTCAAGTGACCTAATCTCCTATGCCATTTCCAAAGCTCCGCTGAAACACCAGCAACCAAGCAACGAGAAGAGCCAATACACTGAGAAAAATCGGCTCTGAAAATCTGACCCTCGGGGATGATCGTGCACACAAGATGACCTCGAGAATCCAAGACACGCGAAGCGCCCATTTTGAAACAGACCTCAAAACCCTCATCAAGAAGCTGGGAAACCGAAAGAAGATTGTACCCCAAAGACTTGACAAGAGAAACACGCCTAAGTGTCACAGACTCGCTCACCTTCACCGTGCCCTTTGAAAGCACTCTACCTTTCCCATTGTCCCCAAAAGTGATGTACTCTTTGGTCATCACCAGGGTGAGGCTGGAGAACCATCTTCGATCTCCGGTCATGTGTCGAGAGCAACCGGAGTCGATCAACCAAAAGCCCTCCAAGCCTCCCACCTGCAAATCAAAAACGAGAGCGAGAGTGAGCAAACGACTCAGCACTGGGGTTAGTACAAAATAAATCAAACCAGTGCCGTGCCATTTGCTCAAAAGTGGGGTTAGCAAAATCCATCCTATCTCCTCTAGGTGGAACACCCACACGTCCCCTTGGAGGACTACGCGCTCCACGAGGTGGAGACCGTGGCCCATAGCTCCTCTGTGACCTAAAACTGCGATCGTTCCCCCCATACTCGTATTGGCCACGAGCGATGGAACGTCCAGCAAACTCACCACGCCCAAACCCAACACGCCTACCACCTTCTCTATGTGGTGGCTCACCTCGAGGCACAAACACACGCCTCTCTCGAGGGTAAATGGTACGCACCATACCCTCGCCCCTTGGCACCAACCTAGGCTGAGGCACACCACGAGAAGGGCGGTACCTGTCCTTGTTGGCCATCTCTCTAGCCACCCTCTCCTCACACTTCCGCCGGAAGCAAAACTCAGCAAGGTGCCCATCCCTCCCACAATGCTCACAATGGAAGGGTTTTGGTTTCGGCTTTGGTTTTGTGCTTTCTTTGGGCTCTGGCTTCTCCTCACTCGGTTTCTCTCCCTTCTTCCCAAAGAACTCATTCCCCAAGTCACTCTTGAACTTGATGGGTTTCTGGAAGTTGTCTGTGTGTGGAGGAAACACGGGTGGAGCTGGGGTTGTGTCTAGTCGGTTCCTAAGTGGGTTTGGCATAGGAGCATAGGCATTTTTGTGATGGGTTTTTGGTGGCTCTGGGATATCTCCAATCTTCCCCTTATCCTCACCATTTCCCTCACCAATCTTGTCTGCCCCAAGCGCTTGCCCATCATAGCGCTTGTATGCCTCAATCATCATCCGGAGTTGATGCTCATGACCAGACAACCAACCCATCATCTTTCTCAACTCATCATTCTCATCCTGCAAACGATCAACATAGTGTGCAAGCTCCAAATTCTTCAAAGCATTTACTTCACAAGTAGAGCATGATGTAGGAATAGGAGCTTTCAAAGCAGCTTCTAGAGATCTAGCATAAGCAACTGATTCATCTAGTTTCTCATGCAAAACAGGACAAGAAGTGCAAGCACCAAGCAAGGAGGGCCTAGATTTCATCTCATCTAGCTCTACCCTAAGCACATCTAGTTCCTCAACCTTGGAGGCATACTTTTCCTTAAGCACAGTCGAATCACCAAGAAAAGTGGAACAATCAGTGCATTCAGGTTCATCGGTCACAACAGGAGCAGACTTAACAGAATCTATTTGAGCTCTAGCATCAACAAGTAAAGATTCTAGCTCAACCACCTTCTCCATAGCCTCTCCAAGCAAAGACCTATACTCCCTATTCTCCTTGTTGGTCTTTCTAAGCACATCATCACGGTTGTCAAGCAAGTCATTCAACCAAGTTGTCCTTGTTGCTCTTCTTGCTTGCGGAACTATGTGCCATGCCGCAAAAGCCTTGGGCGGCAAAGCACAGGCCGTTGATGTTCTTGCTTCACCGCTTGCCCTTGTGCCGGTTCTCATCTTCATCACTTGAGCTCGATGAAGAGTAGAAAGAGCTCGAGTCGATGTCGCTTGCTCCGGCAACCATCGCTCGCTCCTTCTTCTTGTGACCACCACTCCTCCTCGGCCTCCGCTCGGACTTGTTCTTGCCCTTGTGGTCGTCCCTCGAGCGGTGCTTGTGGTCGGTCCTCAGACGGTGCTTGTGCTCGGGCTTCACCTCCATGGCTTCCGGGCACTCAGCGATAAAGTGCCCATGCTTCCCGCACCGGTAGCACATGCCGAGGTCCTCCGTGCGTTCTTCCGGTTCGTGTACATGCGCTCGAACTGTCTGCTCAGCAACGCGAGATCCTCCTCGCCTAGCACGTCAAACTCCTCATCTGGCATGGACACAAGACAAGACAAAGAGAACTGTCTCGAAGACATGTTAGCGTTAGTCCTTGATCCAGAAACAAGAGCCAGACTATGAGGGTCAGTCGGGTTCTCGATCTTTGCGCGCACCCCACGATCCACTTCGGATGACTTGAGCTTGGAAAACAGCTCATCCACCGTGAGGGTGTCATACTTCTCCGACTCAAGAATGGCCTCGACCTTCCCACTCCACACGGTATGATCCAGAGAGTGTAGGAGCTTGACAGCCCTGTCATGATCATCGTACGGGAGCACAGCCACATTAGCCCTCATGTTGTTCACAATCACCGTGAACCGTTGGAACATGTTGTCAATGGACTCACCGGGGAGATGAGTGAAATTCTCGTACTCTCTCCGGTAGGTCGCAAACAACCGAGCCTGAACCTGAGCATTTCCAGCATGAGCATTCTTCAACTGCTCCCAAATCCTACAAGCCAAGTCCTCTGTCTGAACCCGATCGAATTCGGATTGACACAGAGCACGGAACAAGTAGTCGACCGCCTTATTGTTGGCGTCGAACATATCCCTCGATCCTGGAGCTAGGAAGTTCATCGGATGAACATAAGTTGTGTTCACCGTGACATCCCACAAGATCTGACCCTTGCCGCGGAGGAAAGAAGCCATCCGCCTCTGCCACATCAAAGTGTGAAGGACCCGAACATCATTCCTGGTACGCCATCATTGGATCTTAGACTGGTTAGAATCACGAAGATCCGTAACCGACTCTGATACAAATTGAAGGACCGATTAGGCGACTAGAGAGGGGGGGGAGTGAATGGGAGCCGATAAAAATTCTTCCCGAAGGATGAACTCGGCCTATGCCCCAAATTCATGACCAAAGGTTCCCACACAAGTTTGCCAAGGTCACGTAGTCACAACGGACCTACCAACCCTAGGAACAAACCCAAACTCAAAGCAACACGGAAGCGCAACTCAAGAAGCAAAGGACTTAGGCAATCTGCGATGCCTGGGGCGGACGGTCCGCGATGCCCAGGCGGACGGTCCGCAAGGTCTAGGCGGACAGTCCGCAAGGTCACGGCGGACGGTCCGAAAATGCAACCCGAACAACCAGTACTGCACCTCGAAATACGGACAGTCCGTACCCTACCCGCGGACGGTCTGAGAGCAACCTGTGCCGCACTGACAGTCAGCAAACCCCTTGCAACAAAACTCAACTCCTCCGACAGATCGAACCACAAATGCGCAAGAACAAGCGACGAACTGGACGAACACTAGGCCACGCGGACTGTCCGCGCCTACCAGGCGGACTGTCGGGCAGGTGCTGACAGAACTGCTCGAGCCTGAAAACGAGAAGTCAACCCCTCCTATCCATCCATGGATCTCCCAAACGGCTTGAGCTCTTGAGGAAAGATTTGGGGGAGATGTGAAGTGTCCCTACGAGATGCTATACCCCAAAACTTGAGACCTCAAACGAACTAAATCGCCGGGAATCGAATCACAACCGAGCTCTACCAAAAAGCTAGGGTTCCAACCGAAATCCTTCAATCGGAGGCCAAATTCGGAGATTGGGGGGTCAAGATCAAGCACAAAGATGCACAAGACATCTATCCATGATACCCACCATCAAATCTGAACCCAAACACCTCAGAATCAAAGGAACAAGGCGCGCATGAAAATCCAACGAAAATAGCTCGAAAACGACGCGAAAATCACACGAGCCACAAGAAGGAAATTGACGCAACCATGAATGCTTCCATACACTCGGAGGTCAGATTCTCTACAAAGCGGTGAAGAAAATCTACACCTATGGAGCAAGGAAATAAGAAGCAGTCTGGATGGATGGTTTGCCCAAAAAACCCTAGAGCTATATATATGAGTCCCTCTGGGTTGGTGTTGACGGTCCTTACTACAAAGATTCGACCGTCAAAACCTCGGGTTCGAGAGGAGTATATGGCAAGTTTCATGCATATTTTTAGTACTAATAAAGTTCCACGAGTTGTGTTGTGAATTTCATAGGCAGGTACACATTATGGGAGAAATTGGAACCAACGTGCCACATGGGCTAGGCACGGCCGAACCACCTGGCACGACCGGCCCTGGAGGTGTGGCCGGCCTGGCAGGTGCGGCCGGCCCAGCCAGGTGCGGTCGGCCCTGTACCGTGGCACGTCTCTGGTCCAGGGAACCCCCTCTCCCGTGAGCACAACTTGGATGAACGAGATTGACCAAGGAAACGTCGGTTTGATCCAAAGGTGGAGGCTAGGATCAATGGGTCCACTTGTCCGGCCGCTCAACCGCCACAACCGTCATTCCAAGGTGATCCTAGGCATCCCTGAGCGAAGGCGGTGCATCACACGGCACGAAGGTGGGCCGGCCGCACCTCCCAACCGACGTGCCGGGCGAAACCGACCTAAGGAACCGACCCTCAAACACCTCAGGACCAGTGATCAGGGGCGTCCAAGGCGAGAGGCGGTCGATCACAGGGCCGGCCGCACCTCCTGATCCGGCCACACCTGTGATCTTGGGCCCACGCGCTCAACCGACCTCCCTTGCCTATAAAAGGCACCTCACACTCGCTGGATTGGACACACAACGTAGGAGCATCTCCATTTCCCTCTTTTGTTCACTTAGAGTAGGATTAGTGTAGCTTGGGAGTTAGAGTCGAGTCGAGCTAGTCTTGGGGTTCCGGAGGAGTCTTCTTCAGAGTTCCGGTACTACTCTTGTATCCTTTCTTTGTTTAGACTCAAGTACAATTCAAGTTATCTTTCTATCTTACCTTTCGAGTCAATTACATTCAGCTTTTACTTTGCTCTAGAAGCTTTATTCTTGGTTTAGACTAAAGTTAGTTTAGTCTTGGTTAGCATAGCTCTCTTGAACCCTATAGTATTGTGGTCGTTCTTCGCTTGATCTCCGGTGGTTCACGGGAGAGAGAGACCTTCCTTCGTGATATCCGGGGCAAGGTTCTTTGGTTCGTTGTGAGCACGGTGCTCAGAGCTTACCTTAGTCTTAGATTGGTGTCCCGTTCAACGGAATAGTTGTGGTACCCTAAGGAGGTGACAGCTCCGGACGGGCTCTGTAGTCCACCACGTTAGTTCGGGCCGGTAGGATTCAGCGCGTCGTCGTTCTCCCTTCTCATCCCAGTCTGAGATCGCGGCTTTGCATGCCCCTGCAGCACTAGAAGAGCTTGTCGAGTTTAGCTTGCCTTGGTTATCCTTTGCCTTAGTTCTTTGCCTAGAGTTGACAAGAATAGATAGATTGTGTTAGGATCCTTTCTCGTCTCGTTGTCCTCCCAGCTCGCTAGATCCTCTCTAGTCCTTTATCAAGATCTCCTTGCGTGTGTCAAGTTATCCCCGAATATCTTTATTCGTTACCCCCGCTATAGCTCTTTACCAAGTCTTGTTTATTCTCCACCATTTATTTGATCATCTTTGCCGTAGTGCCTCCCTTGGGAAATTATAAATATGATAACCCGAATACCACTGGGTGAAGTGCTACAACGGTAATCCGTGCGCTTGCGGACCTTTCTGTGATCGTGTGTTTTACCAAAGACGTTCCCTAGCCCCGTTACTAGAGGTGCGAACCCGGTAGCGACGCTTGCGAGTGCCAACAAGCATTCCTGGCGCCGTCACCGCAGTGCAACATTAGTGGTGAGTCTAAGGAGCGTCAGTAAGCATTTCTGGAACCGTTGCCGGGGAGGCAATAGGCATAAGATATCGTTTAAACATAGTGGTAGAATTATCAAGGTTCGGTGAACCGCTATTTAAGCGGGTTTACCCTTGCTCTACTCTCGTGTACGCAGAGTAGTGCATGACCGGTTTCGACCCACCGTCCAACTTTAACGACAATCCGGAGTCACTTGTAAGGAGAGTGCGACCCCGTGTCCTCATTCCTCAGAAGTTTCTCTCGAATCAAGAGACGAACACCGTCGATCCCGTAGACAGCACCTCATCAGCACCAATGGCCGAGAGGACGATCCACGATTTTTCCGCTCCCTCCAACACTAATGTCCCTACCGGGCCAACCACGACGGTGGGAGACGGAAACTTCGAACTCAAGCCGGCGTTGATCAACATGGTGCAAGCAAATCCGTTCTCCGGCAAGCCTAATGAAGATGCCAATGCACATCTCCAGCATTTTCTGGAGGTGTGCAGGACTTTCACTATCCGTGGAGTGACGGATGATGCAATCCGTCTTCGCCTATTCCCGTTCTCCTTGCTCGGGAAGGCGAAGCAATGGTTTTATGCGGAGCGAGATGCCATCAACACATGGGATAAGTGCTCAAAGGCATTTCTCGCAAAGTTCTTCCCGGTGGGCAAAACCAATGCCCTCCGCGCAAGAATTTCGGGCTTCCAGCAGCAGAATGATGAGAGTATCCCAGAAGCATGGGAACGCTTCCAGGAGTACATCACCGCGTGCCCGCACCATGGCATGCACGGGTGGTTCTTAATGCAAACCTTCTATCACGGGCTCAAGCGTACCTCCCGTGAGCACCTAGATGCAGCCGCTGGAGGAGCCTTCTTCTCGCTATAAGTACAAGCCGCTAAGGAATTGATCGAGAAGATGGTGGCAAATCAAGGTTGGGATGGAGACCGTCTCCAGCCCCGTACCCGTGGTGTACACCAAGTCGATGGAATCGACATGATCGCCGCCAAGATGGACCTCCTCATGAAGAAATTGGAGGCATCAAGCAATGTGGAGACCGCCAAGATTATGGACACTCGCATGACGTGCGAGGTTTGTGGTAATATGGGTCACTCGGGAAATGATTGTCCCGAGACAAGGGAAGAAGCCAGCTTCATCAACAATGGCAACAACAACGGGTTCCGCAACAACAACTATAGCAATCAAGGGTGGAACTCGAGGCCCAACTTCCCGTTCAACAATCAAAATGGAGGTAATTATCCTAACAATTTCAATAATCAGCCCTCCATTAAAGATCTTGTCTTTGGCCAAGCTAGAATTAATGAGAATTTAAACAAGTAGCTAGCCGCCAATGAGAAAGTTCTTGAAAATTTAAATTCCACCATAGAATCCTTCACCTCCGCTATGAAGAATCAGCTAAGCTTTAATAAAATGATAGAAACTCAACTTGCTCAGCTTGCTACTTCTTTACCTTCTTCTGAGTCGAGTGAAATCCCGGGGCAACCCGAGCCTACCCGAGAGAGTGTTAGTGTTATATCCACCAGATGGGGTAAGCCATCTAGGATGATGTATGCACCTAACCATGTAGGGAAGCTCATACATCAAATCCAAGACCCATGGGACGAATCAGCAGTCTTGCACAAGAAGGACAATGGATATCCGGGCATCACATGCACGATCTACTACCAAAAGATCAAGAATGCTCTTTGTGACCTTGGAGCGAGTGTTAACCTCATGCCCAAAGCCATGTTTGAGGAGTTAGGATATCCAGCTATCTCTCCGACAACGATGACAGTCCAACTTGCCGACTCATCGATCAAATATCCAGAGGGCATAGTAGAAAATCTCTAGGTGAATGTCAGAGGCTCATATGTCTTTGCGGATTTCGTGGTCCTCGACACACAAGAAGAAATGCCGCTTATTCTTGGGCGACCACTCCTAAGAGATGTCAACGCAAGGATTGATGTCGGAGCCGGAAAGATCCAATTCCGCATAGGGCGAAGGAACATGACATTCGAATTCCAAGCAAAAGAAGAGCAATGTTACCTAGTGCAAGATGAGGAAGCTAGGGGGTGGAGGAAGCCACGGCCCCAATACAAGAAAGATGAGGTGGCCCCGACCAAACCCAAGGTGAAAGCATTCAACGAGCGCCACCAACACAAGAAGGCAAAAGCAATCAACAAGGCTAAGGGGGAAAAGAAGACGAAACTAAAAACACCCCCGCCAAAGCCTCACCAACTTCAGCGCCACCGAAGAAAACAAAGAAGGTGTGGCGTGTGAAGAAGGCATCGTCCGAGTCTTCCACTCCGGGACCGGACGAACCTAAGATCAATTGAGCAAACGGAGGAGTCCCGCTCACGGACTCTAAACCACGAGCCCTCACCGAGAGGTAAACCGGTATTTATCTCATATTTCCCTTTCCACATTTTATTTCGTGCATCAAGCATGTTTAGATTTCAGATTTGTTTTCACCACTGCATTAGTAAGTAAACAAGGCAAAGAAAAGCAGTTTTGGAGATTTTTGGTGATACGGCCGAACCTAGAGTTACGGACGTACCTCCCCTCGACAAAATTTTTGTGCAGGATGTTTACAGGGGGGAACACGAGTGCCTGGGGAAAATATAGTAGGGCCGGCCGTACCAAGTGATACGGCCGTACCAAGTGATACGGCCGTACCTATGATTTTTCACAAATCCATCAATTCAACCACTACAAGCTTCCAGGTGCTCAACTCATCACCAAAATGAAGACACGCCAACCAGGTAGCCAAAATTTAGCTTGAGGGAGACCCCATTTTCAATCAAGGAAGGTATGTCCATCCAAACCAATTTTCGACATCTTGTTTATCTCTTTTTAATAAAAGAAAAACAACAAAAATATTTGCTGCAACCATGTGCTTGAAATCTTGTTTATATACCCTCATTTTGGAAATGATGAATAGTTGCTATGTTAAAACATTGCAAGAACCTAGTGTACATCTTTGTGCTCTATGTCTATTTGAATTTGTTGGTTTATTTTGAGACAAGAGCCTGAAATAAAACTTTGTGGGAAGCAAATGCTTATGACCAAACCTAGGGTGTTGACTAGTATGATATGGTGCGACAATGTTGATCTGCTCTATCTCATAGTATGGTGAAATCTCGGATGATTTCTTTTGAAAATAAAACTAGGCAAGTTCCTCAATGGTCGTATTACCTACCAAAGCCATATGTCAATATCAAAGTTCAAACCTTCTACATATGCTTGCTTGTGACCCATTGAGTTTTGCCAAATTGTTGTGACCCTTGTTAGAATCTTTTCATGCTTCCATGATCGAGATCACGTACACCCACATATACTAGCTAACTCCTACACCGGGAGTTACGCAAAACATGCCATCCATCCACCAAAAATAAATACTCCAAAGTTCCAAAGAGATTTCTCTTCTTGTAATCTTGCAAAAGGAGAGAGGGGTCATCAAAAGAAAAAAAAGTATATGCTCAAGAAGCATAGAAAAAAAAATGTGTGCTCCAATCAAAGAGCATAGAAAAAAAAGAGAAAGAATGACCCCCCTCCAAAATAAAAACAAGAGGAGAATCTCAAAGCAAGGAGTACTTAGAAAAACAAACAAAAATATTCCACACACTTGCACATCTCGATCAAGTTGCATGACTAGTTTCTTCTTGGATCCGGTCTTTGGCTCAACAACATCATGTGGCACAAGTGAGTCTCTCTTATCCTACCCAAAGCTCCACATACAAGCCATAGAGTAGGAAGTTGAGGCTCGCTTAAAGCCTTTGGTGAGGTAACAAATACCACTTGAGCGATCGAGGGAACCATCCGAGGAACCTTGTCTTTCTTTGCAAAATTTTCAAAAACTCTGAGATAGGATCCAGAAAAGAAGAAGAGTAAGAGATGCAAAGTCAAAAACTATTATACTCTTCAACCTCCGAAGGCAAGGTGGAAAGCTACAAGCCCCACGGGTAAAGTAAGGCTAAGCTTCTCTCGTACCAACCTTTTCAAATTAGCAAGAAGAGCATGGAGTTTGTGCACAGGTACTTGCCGAGCGATAACATCATGCAACTCCTGATCCGCCGAGGCCGAGTCTAGACTTTGCTCGAGGATGAGCAAACGTTTAGCTTGGGGGAGTTTGTTGACGGTCCTTACAACAAAGATTCGACCGTCAAAACCTCGGGTTCGAGAGGAGTATATGGCAAGTTTCATGCACATTTTTAGTACTAATAAAGTTCCATGAGTTGTGTTGTGAATTTCATAGGCAGGTACACATTTTGGGAGAAATTGGAACCAACGTGCCACACGGGCTAGGCACGGCCGAACCACCAGGCACGGCCGAACCTGCAAGTGCGGCCGGCCTGGCAGGTGCGGCCAGGCCAGCCCCATGGCACGTCTCTGGTCCAGGGCACCCCCTCTCCTGCGAGCACAACTTGGATGAACGAGATCCACCAAGGAAATGTCGGTTTGATCCAAAGGTGGAGGCTAGGATCAATGGGTCCACTTGTCCGGCCGCTCAACGACCACAACCGTCATTCCAAGGCGATCCTAGGCGTCCCTGAGCGAAGGCGGTGCATCACACGGCATGGAGGTGGGCCAGCCGCACCTAGAGGGCCGGCCGCACCTCCCAACCGACGTGCCGGGCAAAATCGACCCAAGGAACCGACCCTCAACCGCCTCAGGAGCAGTGATCAGGGGCGTCCAAGGCGAGAGGCGGTGGATCACAGGGCCGGCCGTACCTCCTGATCCGGCCGCACCTGTGATCTTGGGCCCACGCGCTCAACCAACCTCCCTTGCCTATAAAAGGCACCTCACACTCGCTGGATTGCACACACAACGCAGGAGCATCTCCATTTCCCTCTTTTGTTCACTTAGAGTAGGATTAGTGTAGCTTGGGAGTTAGAGTCGAGTCGAGCTAGTCTTGGGGTTCCGGAGGAGTCTTCTTCAGAGTTCTGGTACTACTCTTGTATCCTTTCTTTGTTTAGACTCAAGTACAATTCAAGTTATCTTTCTATCTTACCTTTCGAGTCAATTACATTCAGCTTTTACTTTGCTCTAGAAGCTTTATTCTTGGTTTAGACTAAAGTTAGTTTAGTCTTGGTTAGCATAGCTCTCTTGAACCCTATAGTGTTGTGGTTGTTCTTCGCTTGATCTCCGGTGGTTCACGGGAGAGAGAGACCTTCCTTCGTGATATCCGGGGAAATGTTCTTTGGTTCATTGTGAGCACGGTGCTCAGAGCTTACCTTAGTCTTAGATTGGTGTCCCGTTCAATGGAATAGTTGTGGTACCCTAAGGAGGTGACAGCTCCGGACGGGCTCTGTAGTCCACCACGTTAGTTCGGGCCGGTAGGATTCAGCGCGTCGTCGTTCTCCCTTCTCATCCCAGTCTGAGAGCGTGGCTTTGCATGCCCCTGCAGTACTAGAAGAGCTTGTCGAGTTTAGCTTGCCTTGGTTATCCTTTGCCTTAGTTCTTTGCCTAGAGTTGACAAGAATAGATGATTGTGTTAGGATCCTTTCTCGTCTCGTTGTCCTCCCAGCTCGCTAGATCCTCTCTAGTCCTTTATCAAGATCTCCTTGCGTGTGTCAAGTTATCCCCGAATATCTTTATTCGGTACCCCCACTATAGCTCTTTACCAAGTCTTGTTTATTCTCCACCGTTTATTCGATCATCTTTGCCGTAGTGCCTCCCTTGGGAAAATATAAATACGATAACCCAAATACCACCGGGTGAAGTGCTACAACGGTAATCCGTGCGCTTGCGGACCTTTCTGTGATCGTGTGTTTTACCAAAGACGTTCCCTAGCCCCGTTACTAGTGGTGCGAACCCAGTAGCGACGCTTGGGAGTGCCAACAAGCATTCCTGGCGCTGTCACCGCAGTGCAACCTTAGTGGTGAGGCCAAGGAGAGTCAACAGTTGGGCAAATGACCAAGCTACCCCTAGCACTTAAACTTAAGATACAATCCCCTCAGGGGCATAAAGGTCATGTAGCACTCCTCTTCATCTCACGGCCACGCCTTTGCCTCAGTCCGCGTCCTCCCGACGCAAGCCCTGCGATCCCGCCACGTGTCCGCCGGCATCGAAGCTTCTCGGCGCGCCCGGATCCCGTCTCCGCCCGCCGAGCCTCCGGTCTTAGTTTTGTGGCTCAACCAAGTAACCCGACGGTTTTGTGGTGAACCGCCGCAAACCCCGCGTGCAGACTCCGGTTGTGAGCCGCTACCCTGCACCGGCTCCGGTCGACGACTTCGTCTTGCTTTTCTTGCCACCATGCGGCCCACACTTGACCCCGCTGGCCACCGGGTCCCTCGAGCCGAGCCTACTTGTCTCTCCACTCATCAGAGGCCCCGCAAGGCATAGACCTTTCGCGCCCGCTCTTCACCTGCACCAACACGAGTCAAGCCGCAACCTGCACCTGCAATACTCAGCCAAGAGTCAGTCCACACCACGTTGTCAATCACTCATCACACCAGGGAGCGACCATCCACCGGTCCTCGGACGCTCCGGTCCTCATAATCACAACATCAAGATCCAGCACAAAACACGACCTAGCCTAAAGTTTAGCATAGGCAGTTTAAGAAAAGAGTATATCCTAACATAATTTTAGAAAACTAACCAAAAGACTAGTTTAATTAGCAAACAATTGAATCCACACTGAGGTAGTCTTTACTGCAGACCTTGAACTAGTAAACTTTTTTAAAAACTAATTTATCAGACATAGCTGCGAGTCTGTACTTGGCGCAGGAGAATTTGGTATTTCGTTCATCACCACCTCCTCCACCATGATCTTCGGGCACATTTAAAGTGGATGTTGCTGCATATAAATTTAGATACGCATTGAGAACACAGAGTTGCACATTTAACAACATATAAAAGTGTCAGATTAACAACATATAAAAGTGTCAGATTGCAACACGTCTGTGGTGGTAATTGCAACATCAGTATGTTGCCGAGTACAACAGAGACAAATGTGGGTATGGCAGTTGGCATTGAAAAACATCATTTACAACGCTAATCACATCTGAAAATTGTAGGCAACACCAATTGCTAACAGACAACAACACAATAGTAACACATACTCCATTGACAAAGTGCAACATGCAACATGTAGTTCATTTGAAAACATTAAAACACATCTTAATTGCAGTCTAATACATCTGATTAGCAGTCTAATAAAAAAAACCTAATTGCTAAATCATCACAATAGCACCATGTCCAACAGATTGCAACCAGTGCTGCCGTGCATTTGCAACACTGGACACATTTAGTTACACCTAGAGCAATTGTCACTCATCGGAACTTCCAATTGCAACTAGGACAATAGCCCAATTCCAAATAGGATAATAAAATAATTTCAACTACACCAGGGAGCACCTAGTGCTAAATTTCACCCAGACTTAAATGATTGCAATTGAGCCAATTGCGACAGGAGTCCTTAACTCACTGCAACCATAGTATTGATCCAGTTGCATCGATCTCGGCCAATTACAACCGGACTTAAATGTAAGTTAAGGCAATAATGTAGAGTAATTGCAACTGGTCGGAGTCCTGTAAATTGCAGCTTGGATAATAGTCCAGTTACACCTAAGCTAAGAAGGTAGTTACACAACGTCACAAATGTAAATTAGTGAAATAACATAGAGCAATTGCAATTAGTTGAGCTCTTGTAAATTGCAAATTGGATAATAGCCCAGCTACAACTAAGATAATAGGGTAGTTATACATGTCATCACAATTGCAACTGGGACACTAATTCAGTTACAACTAAGATGTTGTGCGGAGACGGCTGAATGCGGGACAAACCATACAGGTAGTGCTTCACCCCGACAACATGAGCAATCAGCCACAGAGACACATCTATAATGGAATTGTGCAGGGGGCGAGAGGGAGGAAGGGATGGTGCCGAGATGATTATGACTTGCCTCGCGGTGGATTAAGGACAAGAACGATGCACTCCCAAATGGACGGCGCCTCCTTCACTCGTGCAAATGGGAGAGGAAGCCCTGCAGTGCGTCGCTGCTCCCTGGGGGAAGTTGCCCCCAGTGCCATGCGCCGCCGCTCCCAGCGGGCTGAGCTCGCCCCGGCCTGGCGCAGCCACTCCCCGCGAGGATGTTCCTCGGTGGCTCTAGCGTTGCCGCTCCCCATCACTCCTGCGTGATTGGGAGAGGATAAGCCATGTGGGGGGCACAGAGTGGTGGTGGGCACGCAAGATGGAAGAGAGTACCTACCAGGGTCGCGGCGGCTCAATTCGGATCTGACAGCCAGCGCCGAGATTCGCTTCACGGAGGAGAGAGCGAGGCCGGTCGGAGAGGGAGAACCCCACGCGCTGCTGCAACTAGATCTCACGTGGGGAGGGGACACGGGCCGCAGGTAGGAGCCGGTGCGGGAAGGAGCCATCTGCTGCTGGCTAGATCTCCGGGTCCGCCGTCGGCTGGATCTCCGTCGCCAGCGTGCGCATCGGCTTCATCCTCCTCGCTGGGGACGGGAGGAAGATGCTCCGCCCTTGCTCCTCCTCCACGGCGCTGCTGCTCCTCACAGGGTAGGCGATTGACGTAGCGGTGGAGCAGGGATGGGGTCACGGCCATGGGGTCGTCATGGAGGTGAGGGGGCGCGAGCAGGGACTAGGGAGGCAGGGGCCGCCGCGCGCAGGAGAGAGAGGAAAGTGGATACTGCTGGAGTCAGCCAGTGGGGGTAGTGGAGGCCTGGAGGGTTGGTGGTCGCACTAGTGTGGTGTTTACTCAGACCGGATGGTGCGCGTCGGTTCGGCCTGGGTGCATTGTGTATATAGAATGCACCCAAGTGCATAATATACATACACTATATATATATATATATGTGTGTATATATATATATGTATATATATATATATATATATATATATATATATATATATATATATATATATATATATATATATATAATAAAGCTCACCGGCTCTCTAGGTGCATTAGGAATTTCAAGAAGATTCAAGATCAAGACCCATACTCATCTTTCCAACCATGTGCAATCCGATAACAAGGACTATGTTTGTGCCTTGGGATCACTCTTTGCCATTTGCACATGTCCACTTATCTCAAAAAGTGTGTGTTCATCTCTCTCCCCTCCTTGTAACATTATTTTTCCAATGACCTTTTTGACGAGCCTCGGTAAGACCATGAGAAGCTTGTCTTGTTTTGATAATATCTCGATTATAATATCTTGGTAGGACTAAACTTTTCCATAAAGCTCCAGATAAAGCCTTCCACTTATATATATTAAGAGAGGAAAGGAGTAGAACAAATAGGCTTTGAGAGACAAGATGAGATGAGAGTACATGAGCAAGATGCAAGGAGGTTTAAATTTTTGAACTTAGTTTGGCTCTTTTTAGTCATCTTGCTCTACACTTCAAAATTTTTGAGATTCATTCGAAATTTGGGAGCATGACTAATTACTTGTGGGAAGAGCTTAATTGATATCCACCCTCCGTAGGGATGAAGGCTAGCTTCATTATGGAACTTTAGCAAATATAAATTTAGAGAGCATTATGTTTTCTCGGGTATGAACAAGTGCATGGTATAAACAATGAAAGGCAACGTTGATATCCATTGAAGGCTTACTCGAGGACGAGCAAGGTTTAAGCATGGGGGAGCTGTTGACGGTGAATTTCCATCAACCTAGCCATGAGTTTACCTTCAGTGTTGGTATTAATTTAATATCCAAACTAACAATCCTAACCCTCATGATATATCAAGGTTGCACTTGCATGTGGTTTTTGGAGTTTATTGTTTATGCATGAATTAAGCACCTAAATGAGGACTCCCGGGTAAAGTTCATCGAGCACTTTGCGAGAAGATCATGAAGCCCGGCACAAGTCAAGACAAGAGGTGAAACATGACTCCAAGTGATCCAAAGACTAAAGCGTGAAGCCGCGATACACCGAGGACCTAAACAGAAGATGCAGGAGTTCGCGCGCTAAGCACCCTTATCTAAACCGCGGGGAAAATGATGTCAAGGACCCACATGCACTTCGGCAAAAATTCCAGAAGACACGAGAAGCGACGGGAAGCAAGACGGGCCGAAATGGGCCTAGGCCGGTCGGCCCAGGCCGGTCGGCCCAGCCCATTCCGGGCCCGGTTCGACGCCCCCTTTGACATAGATGACCCTCGGGCTATTTATAGTCTCTGTGCCAAGAGCCAAGCATCAATTCATCGTCATCCCCCATCAAAGAGCAGAGAAGAGAGGGACACCATTCCTGAGAGGAGAGGGTCATAATGGTTGACTAGGGTTTCCCTAGCCGACGTGGGAACCTTGCATGGAAGACCACGTCGGAGTTCCAGGAGCTAGGATCAAGATCAAGGTAGGATCCTGGTGGTGATCTTGTCCATGTATTATACTTTCATGTTGAATTTGCAAGATTTAATCTGATTTCTAGCGATCAAGTGCTTTCACTATGATTTTGTCTTCGCTTGGGTTTTCTTATTCTCCAATCTATTCCGCGAATAGATTGCATAGGATCTTCTTGTAGCCATGGTGTCTAGAGGTGCATACCTGACCTACCGAGCGTTTTCAACTTGTTCTTCTTGAAATCACCCTAGGCTAACCCACATGAATAGGGGCGCGTCGTGACAGGACGAAGGTTTCGAAAGGCGGGCGTCTTCGGAGTCAGAACGGAAGCCACGATTTAAAGAAGCCATTAATGAGATTCATTTGGTTTATTCTTCTTCATTTTGGAACTTCAACAAAAGACCTGATCCCATCTCTAGATTGGTTTCACCTCCCCTCTCTTTCTCTTGCTACCTCTGGTGTTTAGTAGATTAGATGTGTTGTGGTTTAGTAACTGCCAGCAAGTAAAATCACGGATTGCGTGACCAGCCTCGGATGGTTGTGCAAACGGTGACACAAGGATTTATACTAGTTCGGGCCTCCTTGGAGTAATACCGTATGTCCAGTTCGTGCTGCTCATGTTGTTTGCACTGGTTTGTAGTGGGGCGATACAAACAGGTGAGAGAGGGAGCTTGGTCCCAAGTCTCTGTGCTGTGTGTACGTGGTTCTTGTAGCAGAAGTCTGCGTACGTGTGTGTGGGAGCCATGTCTGGCTGGAGGAAGAAGAAGAACTGAGAGAGAGAGAGAGCTCCATCGGAGTGGAGAGAGGAAAAAAAGAAAAATCCCCCCTTTTACATTCAGTGCCCTCCCTTTTATAAGCCAAGAGAAGACTTAGATGTGAAGGTAACAAGAGAGAGAGAGTACACAGTCGTGTTGTCTTTAGGTGGCGCCCCCACGGTTTCATACTCCTCTTCTTCACAAGTAGTCTCCTCTACTTGCGCCACGGGAGGGACATCCTATAAAAATGACAATAACAAGTCGTCAACAACAATAGTTGGTCAAGAGTACTTGACTATTGCAATGGCGAGTACTCACCTCTGGCCTGGTGTCAGCCGACACCTTGATCTTCTTCATGGCCCGCTTCCGTGTCGTGTTTCGAGCTTTCCTCGGTGGGTGTGGGAATGCATCTTCAAAACTAGCCGCCGGCTTCTTGAACGCCACGGACGGCATCCCAACATGGCTGTACCGGGACTGCAGCTCGAAGCGCTGCTGCAACGTCTCGTCATCATCATCATCCGATGACCAGCCTCCAACCTCCACGACGTCTTCGGGCTACCGGTTGTCGCTTTACCCTTGTCTGCCGCGACTACTCTCGCCTCGGGTTGATCTCGTGGCTCAAGCAGCAGGGGCATCGACACGTACTTCTCGACATCCTCCTACAACAAGCAACAACAAGTATCAGTACGTCTACTTCATCAATGGGTACTTGCGGGCTACGGCCACAACTACTCACCTTCTTGGGCGGATGTGAGGCAAAGTACTCCGGCACAGGGCACGGAGTGTATGAGGGCATGTCTTTGAAGATTTTGCCCGATCATTCGATGATCAGCTTGTCGCTGATCTCTTCTTCATGCAGCCTTGAGGGATCATTCTCCCTGGAGTACTCGTACCCGAGGTGATCATGCCTCATCAATGGTTGGATCCTTCTCTTCATAAAACTGAAGGTCACATGCTCGGCCCTCAGTCCCGCCATCTTCAACACAATGACCTTCTCCAACAGCGCGAGTAGCTGAAGACCTCCAGCATGGTGGGCTCGTTGTTCCACCAGGGTTGATGCTTCGGCGGGTACCCATTGGGCTTCGGTAGCTCGGGGTGGTGGTTGTTCACATAGAACCTGACGGGGTCCTATATTAGGGGTACCCAAAGATAGTGAATCAATGAGAATAGCCCCTACCTAAATAAATCGTTGTTTCACCCGACCCGATCGATCAGCAGCACGAAAATGCGATTCACCCAACTCCTGCTAAAACATGCGAGGGTTGCTTTGGTTTTTATTAAACCCACATGCAAGTTTGTTGTGTGCATGCATATAAACTACTCAAGTGCCTACACCATGCACACTCAAGTGTCTATGGTAGCTACTTGCATGCACACTCAAGTGCCTATGGTAGATACTTGCATGCACAACTAAAGCACTTGAGCACCTACTCTACTCCTACAAGGCTACAAGCCATGCATGCAAGTCACTCGCATGCAAGCCATGCTTGCATAGGTCGGAAGCTCCTGCCACATGAGCTAACTCGTCCGACCTACTAAAACTCCGCCTCGCACGACTGAGTTTTGCTCCGTCCGACCTACAGAGCTTCGAGTCTCTATCTCCGACCAATTGCTCCTTCGCAGCTAAGGAACTCCCCGAAGCTCCCAACTTGCCTGACAAGTTCACTGTGCTAGGTACTCCTGAGGACGGCGGGGCCCACGAGATGGGCAAAAAGCTCTTCCCTGTACTCTCGAAGATTGTGTACTCTCTCTCTTGTTACCTTCACATCTAAGTCTTCTCTTGGCTTATAAAAGGGAGGGCACTGAATGTCAAAGGGGGGGATTTTTCTCTTTTTCCTCTCTCCACTCCGATGGAGCTCTCTCTCTCTCTCTCTCATGGTTCTTCCTCTTCCTCTAGCCAGACTTGGCTCCCGCACACACGTACACAGACTTCTGCTACAAGAACCATGTACACACACCACAGGGACTTGGGACCAAGCTCCCTCTCTCGCCTGTTTGTATCGCCCCGCTACAAACCAGTGCAAACAACATGAGCAGCACGAACTGGACATAGGGTATTACTCCACGGAGGCCCGAACTAGTATAAATCCATGTGTCCCCGTTTGCACAACCATCAAAGGCTCGATGCGCAATCTGTGATTACTTGTCGGCGGTTACACGACAGAACCACCATTGTCTCCAATCTTCGCTCATCTGGATACCGGTGCCGCCGACTACCTTGGGGTCATCAGCACTGGGCTGTGGCTTCACTCGGAAGAATTTCCAAAAGAGTACCAGTGTGGCTTGATTCCCTTGATGGCTTCACAGAAATGCGCAAAGACAGAGGTATGGAAGATACCGTTTGGATTCAAGTGGACATGCTCGATCCCATAGTACTCGAGTAGCCCACGGAAAAAATCGCTTGAGAGAAGCATCAGTCCGCGCTCGCAGAAGCGGGCGAACATCGAGATCTCCTTCAGGTTCTTCTCCATTGGGTATGCATCTCTGGTGGTGGCGTTCCAACCATCAACGGCCTTCTCCCTCAAGAAGCCATTGTTGACTAGCACCAAGATATCCTCCGTCTTCAACTTCGACTTCTTCCACGCCTTCGACGGGTTCGGCGGAGCAGAGTGGGAGGATGACTGCCCGACATCCCATTGCTCCTCCAGGGCTCTCTTCTTAGACATCTGGGACTTTGACGGTGATGCCTTCATCCTGGTGGTCACGAGCATTTTCACTCGCATTCGCTTAGAGGCTACTAGGGTGGCGGTGACGGCGGTGGCGCTAGCAGATCTGTTGCGGCGGCGGTGACGGCTAGGAAGGACTTGAGATCTATTCGCAAATGACTTGGGCAGTTGCGAGTGAGAAAACCCTAAGGGGTTAACCTCTTATTTATAACCGCGCGGCCGATTCAGTGTGGGCAGACCCTTCAACTTCCACTACTTGACGCTCTGCATCTCGGGGGCTCAACTACGATTATTGGATTTTGGAGGATTTCAACATATCAAAGATCAAACAACGGACACATCCTACAGTCAAGATGACCCTTCAATTCTAGAGAAGTACTCGACTCAAGGCTCGGGGGCTCCGTGCCACGTGACCTTCGGTTGTTCTCCGGATTTTTCGGTATAAGATTGATAGAACTTCAGATTGACCCTTAGCTTGAATCTACAATTTGAACTAAGGCTCGGGGGCTACATTCCATATGGAATACAATTCTTCGAATCACATTTTCCATATGGCTTTTCATCGCAAGCTATCAAGACATCACAAGTACTATTGAAGACCTTTGAGAGAAGCACTCGGGGACGCTTGGGGACTACTCGAGAAGACTTCAAGACTACTCGAGATCAGCTGGAGTACCTTCCAGCTTCGGGATGATTCAAGCATTCTTGAGAACTTCTGGCTTGTAGAACTCGGGGATGCTCAAGGACTACTCGCGGAGGCCATCAAGACTACTCGAAACCATCTCACTCGACTACAAAGTACTCAGGGGCTTTTCGTACGAACATCCCAGGGCCCACTACCCAGGCGGGTACTGGTTCCGACTACTGCCTGGTCCCCCAGGACTACCTGACTTGTGGGCCATGGTACAAGACGGTGTGGACTACAAGGCAACAGAGGATCAGTACTCGATTAGGAAGGCTAGGCATGTCCGAACCCATGTAGAGTACTCCTACCTATATATGACTAGAACTCTTTACCTAAACCGACTTGTAACCCTGCCACCCGGTGAATATAAGGCGAGGCAGGGACCCCCTCTATATATCTGCATCATCTTGTAAGCAACACCCGATCAATCAAGAGCTACACAGCATACAGGACGTAGGGTATTACGCATATTGCAGCCCGAACCTGTCTAAATTTTGTGTGTCTCTCCTTCGAGTTTCCGATCTCGGTGAGGCCACAATCATCTACCTCGGGTAACCCCCTTGGTAGGTTGCCATTCTAAAACACCAACAGGGAGTGGTTTCCCCATGGTGGTTCTAGCTTTGGTAGGCTTGATAGGATGGATTGTGCTAACCCCACTTTGGAGTAGATGGCTCAGCACTAGTTTTACTCTTTTGGTACTAACCCTAGTGTTGAGTCGTTTGCTCACTCACATGCTCGTTTTTTACTTTCAAGCAGGTGGCATGGGGAACGTTTGGCTGATCGACTCCGGCTGCTCGAGGCATATGACTGGACATCGGGGGTGGTTCTCAATCCTCACCCCGTTGGTGTGAAAGGTGCACATCACGTTCGGGGACAATGGACGAGGACGTGTGCTTTCGGAAGGTGAGGTTAAGGTAAGTGACAAGGTGACTCACAAGTGTATTGCTCTTGTCAAGTCGCTAAGTTTTAATTTGCTTTCTGGATGAGGGCTTTGAGGTGTTGCTTAAGTCTGGTGCTTCTCAGATCCTTGATTCTTGAGGGGACCTTCTGTGTATGGACGTTCCCGAGGGTCAGATTTTTCGTGCGGATTTTTCGCAGTCTTCAGGTGTTGTTCATTGTTTTGTGGCTAGTTCTTCCGGTGAGTTGTGGAAGTGGCATAGGAGGTTGGGTCACTTGAGCTTTGACCTTATGTCTTGCTTGAGTGGACTTAACTTGGTCCGAGGATTGCCCCTGTTGCGTTTCGAGAAAGATTTGGTGTGTGCACCTTGTAGGCATGGCAAGATGGTAGCCACTTCCCATCCACCCCTGACTGATGTCATGATAGAGTGTCCGTGCAAGCTGCTCCATATGGATCTGGTTGGCCCAGCTCGTGTGTGCTCAGTGGGTGGAAAGAGGTATGTCCTAGTTGTGGTGGACTATTACTCTCGCTATGCTTGGGTGTTTTTCTTGGATGACAAGGGTGAGACATTTGGCTTTGTTCGAGATCTGGTCTTGAGGTTGAAGAACGAGAGACACAGAGACGTCATTCGAGCTATACGTAGTAACAATGGCACAGAATTTAAAAACTCTCACTTTGAAGCCTTTTGCCATGATCTAGGTCTTGAACACCAGCTTTCGACTCTGTACACCCCTACTTAGAATGGCGTTGTGGAAAGGAAGGATTGGACTTTGTGCTAGATGGCTCGAACGATGCTTGATGACCACAAGACTCCAAGGAGGTTTTGGGCTGAGGCGGTGAAAATCGTGTGCTATGTTTCGAATATGATCTTCATTCGAGTGTTCAAGAAAAAAACCTGCTATGAGCTTATGCATGGTCGCATTCCCAAGGTGAGTCACTTCCATGTTTTTAGTTGCAAATGTTTCATTCTCAAGAAAGGCAAGAATCTAGATAAGTTTGAGGCTAGGTCAGTTGATGGTATTTTCTTTGGTTATGCTACTCACCCTAGAGCATTTCGTGTGCTCAACTTGGAAACTAACCAAATCGTGGAGACTTGTGCGGTGACCTTCGACAAGACACAGCCACGTAACTCTTTGGTCTTTGATTGGGTAGGAGATGATGAACTTGGTGAGGAGATCTTTGAGGATGAGGTGATGAACAAGGAGATGATGAAGATGGTGGTGATGCACCCGTGGCTGATCAAGTACCCACTACTTCGACTACGATAGAGGACGTTCCTTCTCCTACACCTACGATGATGTGCCATGATCGAGAGGAAGATGTCGCTGAGAGGTGGCTTCCAGGCATGAAGCTCCCCAGCATGTACAAGTGGATCATCCAGCTTCGAGGATCATAGGGGACATCAACGAATGCACTACACAGTCGAGGTTTCAAAACAACTCTCAATTTGTACATTCTGCTTTTGTTGCGTCTTTCGAGCCCAAGGACATTGGACACACACTCTTTGATTCTGATTGAGTGAACACAATGCATGAGGAGTTGGAGAACTTTGAGAGAAACCAAGTTTGGGAGTTAATGGAGCCTCTACCGGGGTGTAAACCTATAGGTAGAAAATGGGTGTGGAAGAACAAGGAGGGATAAAATGGAGAGGTTGTGAGAAACAAGTCAAGGTTGGTAGCTTAGGGGTTTAGCTAGAAAGAGGCCATAGACTATGAGGTGACATTTGCTCCAGTGCCCATTTGGAGGTGATTAGGATTCTTCTAGCCTTCTCTGTGGCTAAATGGTTCCAATTGTACCAAATGGACGTGAAAAGTGCCTTCCTGAACGGTGTGTTGGAGGAAGAAGTGTTTGTGAGGCAACCTTCGGGCTTTGAGAGTGTGAAGTAACCCCACCCAGTGTACAAGTTGAGAAAGGCGCGATATGAGTTGAAGCAGGCGCCTAGGGCTTGGTATGGTAGGTTGAGGGGGTTCCTGTTTGGGAAAGGCTTTGAGATGGGGAAGGTAGATTAGACCTTGTTTCTCCTCAGGCAAGGCATTGATATTCTAATTGTTCAGGTGTATGTGGATGATATTATCTTTGGTGGCTCGTCTCACTCTTTGGTTGCAAGGTTTGCAGAAGACATGAGCAAGGAATTCAAGATGAAAATTATGGGTGAGTTGCAGTTCTTCCTCAGCCTCCAGATCAAGCAGTCCTAGGAAGGGACTTTTGTGCATCAAGCCAAGTACACGAAGGATATTGTGAGGAAGTTTAAGATGGAGGAGTCCAAGGCTATGACGACACTAATGAGTACGACTACAACTCTTGATGCGGACGAGGAAGGTGAACATGTGGCCCAGAAGGAGTGCCGGAGCATGATAGGCTCCATCCTATATCTGACAGCGACGAGGCGAGACATACAATTCAGTGTGTGTCTGTGCACTCATTTTCAAGCTTCTCCAAGGACATTGCATCAGCAAGCTATCAAGCGCATCTTTAGGTATTTGCGATACACTCCGGATTTTAGGCTTTGGTACTCTGCATCCTCTTCTTTGGCTCTTCATGGTTTTTCAGACACGGATTTTGCCGGGTGTCGTTTGGATAGGAAGTCTAGTTCAGGGACTTGCCAATTCCTGGGTTCTTCGTTAGTTTCTTGGTCTTCCCGCAAGAAGTCGAGTGTTGCATAGTCCACTACTTAGGCTGAGTAGGTAGTTGCTGCTAGTTGTTGCTCTCACCTCTTTTGGATCACATATACCATGAGTGACTTTGGTGAGGACTATACCCATGTTCCCCTCCTGTGTGATAGCACAAAAGCCATAAATGTAGCCAAAAACCCCATCCTACAATCCAAAATGAAAAACATAGAGTTGATATATCGTTTCCTGAGAGACAACGTCGAGAAAGGGAAAATAGACTTGATCCATGTGCCCACCCAAAACCAGCTAGCGGATATTTTCACCAAGCCCCTTGATCAAGCAACTTTCACTCATTTGCAGGGAGAACTTGGTGTGTGTTTGGTTTCTTGAGTTGGTGGTGGGAGCTCCTTTGTAGCATATGTATAGCTTTCTGGTTGTGCATTCTTGCATTTTGCATTGTAATTGTATCATGATGTATAGGCATCTTTGTATCTTAGGTGTGCATTGCATTTGTAATATATGCATTTTGGTAGGAAAGCTTCTCTCATATTCATTGTTCACTATGACATGCTATGGATGACCTTGTGAGTGTAACGACTCGGGTTTTCGGTGAGGAAAACCCGACTCCCTGTACCCTTATGATAGTCCCTGGATCAGTGGCTATCACGTACAGAACTCATTACAGTATAATATCATTTCCATACAACGAAATCAGAGTACAAAACAGAATATTTACATCCAAAACAACTCGGTATACGAATTTAGTACAAGCCCCTTGGGCTAAGCGACAAGTAGAAATCCTGCGTAGCGGTAGCTAGGGCTTCAAGTCTTCAGCTTCAATCTTCACCACAGGCATCCTTGAGCGAAGCAACGCAACCCTTCCTTCATGGATTCCTCAAACTCGGACTCTCACTCCAAGTCCATTCCTGCACACTCACAAAACTATCCCCAAGGAATGGGATAGGTTCACGTCATCGAATGTATGCAGCTTTAAGTGGCCTATCTCTAAAGGGTAAGAAAAGTGGCAAGGTAGAAGCTCAGGTTTCCTATGCAGCAGCAGCGAAGCATAAATAGAAAACATCTCCATATCAGTCCCAAACCATACTCTCAAACACAGCTCGGAACCACCTGGTACCCTAGGGCCCCGTCTCCACATCCTATCTCCATCTAGGGTCGATGCGAGAACTTCCTCTCCTCGCACCTCAATGATTGCAATCGGATCGACGAGGTAGAGGGAGCCACTCTCCTCTAACCGACTGCAACCACGGCTCACCACACTCTCAACTACAGGGGGAGGTAGAAATCCCAAAACATGAGAACCAACAATCCACTGGGCTCGTCCATGACCGAGGACGCGGCTATAGCTATAGATCGAACAACTCTACAGAGCGTGTACACCTGTACCCAACTCGGAATGGAACCCGGCCGGTGGCCGACCGATCGAGCCCATCCTACCGTGCGAACTCTCGGTAGTTACGGTCCCATCCTGCATCCGGCCCTCAAAATGATCCCCCCCTCAGAAGGAATCGCACCGGAACTGTGAAATGCCCCCGTGTGGCCACACGAGAGTCGCTCTGAGAGGGTGGTCTCACTCCCACCTCTCCCCCACTGATACCCCGCTATCCTGCTGGCAGGTATGGTTCCGCACTTGCCGAGCTCAACTCGGCCCTAACCCCACTCTCGGCGAGGTGGTGTGTACGTAAAGTCCCGTGAAGCGGTTGGCCCACTCGGTTTCAGACCGGGGCAAGCTCATGTCCTCCAAGCGTACAGTAAAACCCCAACACCTAGGCTCCGAAAACCGTAAAAGTGGGGATACACTGAGGAGTGCACCCCCATCCCCGATCCCAGATCGGTTGTTTCGAGCTCACCCCCGCCAAAGTACCCAAAACGCCTTCTCCTGCCGGTTTTACCCCACTCACACCAAGAACCACTATTCCATCCCAACACATGCATCGCGAAGCTCAGCGTATATACACGCTTATAAACATATATAGTAGTAGGGCAATCAAGGACGAGGTAATTAAAGTAGGCAGTGCAAGGTTCATCAACATGCATATAAAGTAAAGCGCTAGCATACTACATAGCAATGCCTAATAGGTATTTCAAAATCAGTCAGGCGTGATCACCTGTGTGCAAGTAGTCGTCGGAGTTCCCGTAGTTGTACTTGATCTTCTGGCTCGACTCCTCAGCTCCGGGAATCCCTAGATTCGCAAAGATAAATAAACACGGTGTCTAGATGCAAATAACTCCAAAAAGAAGCAATAAAGAACCAAATAACTCCAAAAGCTAGTCTAACGGGTGCTTCATTATTTTAGAAGAATAAAGAAACTGATTTCATATTTTTCTAAGCTAGGATCAATTTATTATGGATTTTCAAATAAAGAAAATAGTTTACGAATTTAATTAATTGCGATAAAGCACAGAAAACATAAGTCAGCAAGTTAGAGGACCACAAGCTGGGTTTTGGGTTGGTTTGCATGGTAAGTTGACTAGTCAACGATCTTTGTTGACCAAGTCGAAAAGGAAGGTCAGAGGTCAACCGGGCCCCACAAGTCATCCTGTGGGCCCCGTATGCCAGATGGGACTAGATTGGACAGTTAGCGGCTTCACATGTTAGCAGGTCCCAACGGCAAGTCCGTAGGCCCCTTTGGTCAGATAGAGAGACTGTGTATGATTGATCAGCTAGAAGAGAAGCGGTGTGGTTGAGAAACTCGGCTCAAGCTGGAACATGACAAAGATATGGCGAGGATGGGTTTATCCAGGATATGGCTGATGGATTTAGATAGTGCACGCGTCGTGCACGACGAAGGCGTGTCACAGCCGCGGCGAAAGGTATGGTCGGGACTTGAAAGATTGAGAAAAGACACCTAGTTCACAGATTAAAGTTTGGTGGAAAAGGACAAAGGTTGTTGCTAGCAAGCAACCTATGAGATGGATTAGCATGTGCATATACTTCCAGCATATAAACGGCTGCTACACTTGCTTGATTTTGAACTCCTCTACATGCCTGCATGTTAGAAAGCAACATGATTGGTTCCTGGTTGGTCCACCTATGGATGTTGATGGTTATAGCAAAACTAGCACTACAGGCTGCAGGAGATCAGAGAAGAGAGATCAAGGCCCTTGCTTTTTCTGATGCGCGAGATGCACACGCAGAGGAACAGAGGGGCCTGCTGCTACTGCTTGACTAGCTGATCAAGCAAGAGGAGAAGACAGTTGCAGTTGGGACTCGATGGATGAAGAGAGGTGCTACTGGTTCGGTGGAGTAGAAAAAGGAAGGGGTGCAAGCTCAGGCTTGCTTTCTAGGAACTCGAGTTGCTTCTGTTGGAAGAAAGAAAGAGATAAGAGAGAGGGGGATTGCTGCTGTTTTGCTTCTTGCGTGAATCACCAAGAGAAGGGAAAGCCGTAACTTGTATTTGGTGGATGGAAAATTGGAGGGATGTCCTTGATGTGCTTGGTTGCTTGACGAGGGAGAAAGGGAGCAGCTGCTAGGGAAATAAATCGATAGCAGTTTACTTCGCGGGACGGGTACAAATGAATTAGACTATTTTTCCGGGAACGAATTAAATAACAAAGTATTAACCCGAGAAGCCGGAAAACACCGTCATAATTCAAATGAGCTTGTGAGAGGTTTAATCCAGCGAATTATAGCTTACTCCCCGAAATCGAATCAATTGCAAAAGATTAATTCGAGGAGTCGGAGATTAACTCCATAACTCATGTATGAAATTCTGGAGTACCTTGGAAAATATTAGATGGGGAAAGACTAGAAGGCCGATGGAGAGATTAAAAGAGCTTCGGGTAGCTCAGGGATGCACCTAAGGTTTCGGATTTGGCACAGAAAGGCTCGGCCTTTGGCCGAAATCCGGCTCGACGGCGGCGACTGGTTTCTAGGCGGCGAAACAAAGCAGGACGGCATCGCTGGCTGGGGTGTCAGTGCCGACGTGCTTTCTCGCGTGTGTGCATGTGGACAAACGTGTGCACAGGTTCACGCTGGCGCTCGCGGGTGTATGCCAAAGGGAGACCCTCGGCGGCGAGCTCCAGGCGGGACGGAAAAAGGTGACAGCTCGACCTTGCGCGCTCTCGACAGAGGGTAGCACGGTTAAAGGTGGAACCTTGGTCGGTTTTTGGGTGCAGCTCGCACAACGGTGTAACACCAGAGCGGCGGTGCTGCGTTCAGGTTGTCGTTGTGCTCGCACCGGTGCATAAGCACGCCAGGATGTGCACGGGTGTGGCTAAGAGCCCCTAAAGGTGATGCCTTGCCTCCAAGCGTGTGCGCGTGTGCAAGCCAACGACTTGACCTCGGCGGCGAGCTGGGCGACGGCGTGTGTACAATGCACATGGCGACACCTCAACCCGGCGAGTGCACGACAGCAAGACACGGAAGGAACGGCGGTTCAGCTGGGTATGGCGAGCTAAAGGCAAAACCTTCCGCCTCCCTACGCGTGCGTGCACGCGTGTGCAAGCCGGCGGTTTGACCGCGACAGCGACACAAGCAGGGCGGCGCGCTCGACGGCGATAAGGACATAAAGGTCAAGCGGGGCGCGCGCGCGGATCGTCGGCAGCGGCACCTGCAGGCGTAAGGCTCGACTCGATGGTCGGCACACAAGCGTCGGCGGTCGCGCGGTGGCAGCGGTGCGGTTCAACCAGATTAAAGCACAACACCATGGGCAAGGCCCGAGTTTTCCCCTCGGCTCGAAGGCCAGGTTCCACAGCAGCGAGGGGGACGACAGTGCTCACCTTGAGGTTCTGGTTGCGGTGGTGGACGGCGGTGAAGACGCGGAGCTGGACGGCGGTGCTGGAAGAAGATTTTGTAGGAGAAGCAGAGGTTCACGGCATGGACGGCTCGGTCCTCCGGGTCCACCGCAACGATGACGTCATCCACGGGATCGGCAGCTCTGGCTTGGCTTCCTCGAGCTCGCGGTCGTCGGCGTCCTTGGTGATGCCGGCTCGAGCTCATCGAACACGTGGTGTGCGTTGTTGAGGAAAGCCTGTAGCTTGGGGACAGGCAGTGCGGCAGGATCTTGACCATGGCAGACTTGGGGTCGTGGTCAAGGAGCAGGAAGTTCACCCCGGCGAGGTGGAGGTCGACGCCGTGGCGAAGGCGTTCAGGGTCTCCCTGGCAGCGACGATGTTCTTGGCGAGAGGCAGCTCCCGGTCGGTGATGGCACCTTGCGGACTTGGCGTTGACAAGCGACGTTGGGGTACTCAGCGTCCCTCGGCTTCGTCTTCATCATGACGATGACGGCGTGGAACTTGGAGCAGGGGAGCGGGAAGACAGGAACGTTGGCGCCCCCGGCGACGAGGGCGACGCCCAGCAACGCCTAGAGCCCCATGACCTTCAGCTTGCTGGCGAGGTCGCGACGTTCCCGGGCAGCGGTGGCTTCACCAGCCGTGTGCGCGCGGCAGCGAGAGCACGACTCTCCCGGTGCGGCGTGGCATCTTCCGGGCGCAGCACGACACGGTGACGAGGCGCGGAGCAGGGGATGCTGGGGCGGTGGCGTCGCAGGCTTCCCCGGACGGCTCCGTCTTCACAGCGCCCGCGACAGCTCCAGCTCCGAGTCGGCGACGGCGACCATGGCTCGGCGCGGCCTCCTAGAGCAGCAGCCCGACAGTTGGGCGGCGCGGTCCACAGCGACCTCCGGCTCCCTCCCCGTCTCCGGATTCTCCCCCTCCTCTTCTCCTTTCTCCTCCCCCTTTCTTGCGGTGGACAGGGAGCAGTGGCGGGCGGATTTGGGGTATTTCGCCAAAGCGGCGGCGGATCAGGGAGTGTGGCCGGTGGGTGGCTTATAAAGGGGCAGCGCCCTAGGGTTTGGGCGCAGGCGGGCGGTGGAGATCCTCGGCTTCCGCGCTCCGGGACACGCGGCGTGCATCCGGCGAGGCGGAGCGAGCTCGGTTGCCCGCGGCGCCTGTCGCGGTAGCACGGAGCGCGTGCGTCAGCCGGGAAGAAGAAAAGGGAACAGGGGAGACCGGCTGGCTTGCGGGGCCCACATGGCAGTGACACCAGCGGCGGTAGGTGGGAGCTGGGCCTGCGGGTCAAGGTGGGCCGAAAGGCCAGGCAGGCCAGCTGGTTGGGCACACCGGCGGTGATAGATGGAGGTTCGCTAGAGAACTTAGCGAACTGGGTTAAGGCCCAAACTACAAAGGGGGTTTTTCCTATTTCCTATAAGCCTTAAACACATATGATTCAAATTCGAATTTAGAATTCAAATTTGAATCCCGCACAAATAAAATCCAAATAAATCCAATAATCCCCAAAGTTCGCACACTAGCATTTTATAATTCCTAAATTTTATTATTTTGCTCAAATTAAATCTAGGAAATCAGGGGAGGATCAAAGAAGACAACCTTATATTTTAATTATGCACTCAATCACAAATCAAAATTTTGAAATCCACATTTTTGCATTACTAACATTCCGGAGAAATTTCGGGATGTTACAGTTTTATATCCATGTGAGAATGCTATGTTTTGGAAAATGCTAGTTGCATGCTCTCTTGTGAGTAAAGGCCTTTATATGATCTTGATATGCTCTGTGGCTTTGTTATGCTCAATCTATGGTTGGATAGCATGTTTTGATCAATTGGGGTCAAAGATCTTTTTATCATCATGAATGTTTAGCCCCCTTGTTTACCTTGTGGAAGAGCATAAGTTCCTTTTTGCCGCAAAGGCATTTCATGTACCTTGTATAAATCTGAAAATGAAGCGCCTTATGCTTGAAAAATATGCTCACATGTCTTTTGTGCTTAATTTAAAAAATTTGGGTGCTATACCATTGCATGATGTCTACCAATTAGAAGTCACAAACATAGAAATAGACACATGGCTCAGTGGCTTTGACATGACATGAGGTAGCTTGTGGGTGTTTATGATGATCTTTTGATTAGAATATGTGTCCTAGCACGAAGTTTTTGTGATATAGTCACTTTGGCATGTTTTGCTCATGTTTTGGACTTTGCTCATGAGAGGGAAATTTTTCGTAAAAATGCTCAATTTGATCTTAGCTTTATCAGATGTGAAGGACCGATTAGGCGACCGGAGAGGGGGGAGTGAATGGGAGCCGATAAAAATTCTTCTCCGAACAGATGAACTCGACTATGTCCCAAAATCACAAGCAAGGGTTCCCACACGAAGTTGCCAAGGTCACGTAGTCACAACGTACATACCAACCCTAGGAACAAGTCTCAAACCAATTTAAAGCGGAAGCACAACGCAGAAGCAAAGGACTTAGGCGATCTACGAAGCACCAGGCGGACAGTCCGCAAGAGCCGGGTGGACAGTCCGTGATATCCGGACGGATGGTCCGCGGGTACAGGGCAGACGGTCTGTAAAACCACCCCGAACCTCCACTAGCTACCGAGGAAATTCGGATGGTCCGGGCAAACACAGCGGATGGTCCGAGCCTTCCGGACAGTCGGGCCACCCCGGGCGGACGGTCCGACCCACACCTTCCAAACAAAACCTATCCACTCGATGGATCAAAACAAAGGGACTTAGGCACTCGTGAGGAACACGACGAACAGCCGGCTGGTCGCCTCCTCGCGGACAGTCCGCACGGAGCTCGCAGACAGCCCGCCAGGCACGCGGACAGAAAACCGAGCCCGACCCTTTGTAGGTCAAGCCTTCCTTCCCTTTGCCCGATCTCTCGAATCAACTAAGGGAAAGCTACCAAATCATAGGTGATGATGAAGTGCCTCTAGGAGGTGCTATACCTACGAATCTGGAGCCTTAAATCCACTGGGAAATGAGAGAAAATCGAGATTCTACCGAGCTCAAAAAAAGCTAGGATTCTAACCGAAATCCTCGAATCAAAGGCCAAATCCGGCGTTTGAGGAGTCAAGATCAAGCATAAAGATGCACAAGACATCTATCCATGATCTCCACAAATAAAACCAAACACAAACCCCTCAGAATCGAAGGAACAAGCCGCACACGAAAATCCCACGAAAAGACTAAAAAAAGACACGAAAATCACTCGAGCCAAGAGAAGGAAATCGACGCAACCATGAATGCTTCCATACAAAAAGAGGTCAGATTCTCTACAAAATCATGGAGAAAATCTAGCCTAAAGAGCAGGGAAAATGAGAAGCAGTCCGAATGGATGAGTTGCCCTGGAACCCTAGAGCTATATATATGAAGTCTCTCCGGGTTGGGCAGATGACCAAGCTACCCCTAGAACATAAAGGAAGATACACACCCCTCACGGCAAGATTGTCAAGTAGCGATCCTTTTCCATGAGGCGGCCACGCCTTCACCGCAGTCCGCGTCCTCCCGACGCAAGCCCCGCGATCCTGCCACGTGTCCCCCGGCATCGAAGATTCTCGGCGTGCTCGGATCCCGTCTCCGCCCGCCGAGCCTCCGGTCTTGGTTTTGTGCCTCAACCAAGTAACCCGACAGTTTTGTGGTGAACCACCGCAAACCCGGCGTGCAGACTTCGGTCGTGAGCCGCTACCCTGCACCGGCTCATGTCCACAACTTCGTCTTGCTTTTCTTGCCACCGTGTGGTCCGCACTTGATCCCGTTCGGCCACCGGGTCCATCGAGCCGAGCCTACTTGTCTTTCCACTCCTCAGAGGCCCCGCAAGGCTAAGACCTTTCGTGCCCGCTCTTCACCTGCACCAACGCAAATCAAGCCGCAACCTGCACCTGCAATACTCGGTCGAGAGTCAGTCCACACCATGTTGTCAATCACTCATCACACTAGGGAGCGACCATCTACCGGTCCTCGAATGCTCCAGTCCTCAATCTCCCCCTTGATGAGTGCATTGACAACACAAATAGTAACCAATTCAGCGAAAATTGAAAAGGAAAAGAAACGAACCAAAAACTCAAACAAGTGATCAAAAGCCAAACAAAAGCTAAAACAAGATCACTTGAGAGAGAAAAATCTCGGTCCCCTAAGGCAAGGGCAACGGCTCGACACAACCGAGATAAAATGCTCTAAAATTGCCGACTCCTCAAGGTGAGGCAAAAGGGCTCGACACCATCAGCAAAAGAGCACAAATCAAATCAGGCGACAAAGAGCTCCCAAAGCGTGAATGCAACCTCCCCCTGAACAAATGCATTTCTCTCATCCCCCCCCTTGATGCAAAACTCCCCCTTGTTGAATGAATTGGGTACTTTTCTCCCCCTTGTTGGTAATGCATGAATCAAGTCTACAAATGCAAGCATGTACTTCTCAAATAGAAAAAGAGTACTACAACATGCTAAAAATGAGACATAGACAAGCAAGATAGACACATATTCAGTACAAGCATCACCAACAAGATAGGAAGGCACATATAAGCATGTGACATAGCGATGATCAAAATGAAGCATTTTTCAACAAAATTTCCCTCTCATGAGCATATGACCTCACATGGCCAAAATGAGCACAAACAACATATAGCCTACAAACTTCATGCAAGGTCACAAGTTCTCATCATAAGGTCATCACAAACACCTACAAGCTATCTCATGTCATGTCAAAGCCACCGAGCCATGTGTCTACTTCTAAACATGAGACTTCTCAATGGTAGACATCATGCAACGGTTTAGCACCCAAGATAAGGAATTTAAAGAATACGTGACTTGAAAGCTTATTTTTCAAGCATAGGCATCTCATATACCAATTTCAAGATAGAAAATTAAGCATGGTACATGAAGTGCCTTTGCGGCAAAAAGAAGCTTAGGCTTCTCCACAAGGTAACATGTATGTTAAACACTCATGATGACAAACAGGTCTTTGACCCCAAATGACAAGAGCATGATACCCAAGCACAAATTAAGCAAGATATAGCCATTTGAGCACAAAATGAGCATGAAAGGCATTCAACTCACAAGAGAGGATCATATATAGCATTTTCACAAAAATAAGACATTCACATGCATATACATCCCAAAGCTACCAAGAGCATAGCTATACATCACAAGCGCTCACTAGCAAGATCATAACCTCACATCCAGCATATCACAGTGATCAATGTATATAGGAGAAGCACATCTCTAAAGCATATGATACAAATGCAGTCTATGATACAAAGATGCTAAATATGATATGATACAGAAATGAAAATGCAACATGCATATGTACATCAGACTCCCCAACCCAAGCTCAAAAGGGAAAACCACCCCAAGCTCCGCAAATGAGCAAATGTGGCTTGGTCCAAAGGTTTTGTGAGGATATCAGCGAGCTGTTTCTGGGTTGGCACATGGATTAAGTTTATGTTTCCCTTCTGTACATTGTCTCTCAGAAAGTGGTACCTCACTTCTATATGCTTGGTTCTGAGACCTAAAGCTGTGATCGTTCCACCCATACTCTTATTGGCCACGAGTGAAGGAATGTCCAGCAAACTCACCACGGCCAAACCCAACACGCCTACCACTGTCTCTCTAAGGAGGCACACCCCATGTAGGAAACTCACACCTCTCTCGAGGGTAAATGGTACGCACCATACCCTCACCCCTAGGCACAACACAAGACTCACACACCACAAGAAGGGCGGTACCTATCCTTGTTTGCCATCTCCCTAGCAAACCTCTCCTCACGCTTCCTTCTGAAGCAAAACTCAGCAAGATGCCCATCCCTCCCACAATGGTCACAATGGAAGGGGATTGGTTTTGGTTTTGGCTTTGGCTTTTGGCTCTCTTTGGGCTATGGCTTCTTCTCACTCGGTTTCTCTCCCTTCTTCCCAAAGAACTCGTTCCCCAAGTCACTCTTGAACTTGATGGGTTTCTGGAAGTTGTTGGTTTGTGGAGGAAACGCGGGAGGATCTGGGATTGTGTCTTGTCAGTTCCTAAGTGGGTTTGGCTTAGGAGCAAAGGCATTCTTGTGGAAGGTTTTAGGTGGAGCTAGGATATCACCAATCTTCTCCTCCTTCTCACAACTGCACTCCCTAATCTTATCCGACCCAAGCACTTGCCGATCATAGCGCTTGTATGCCTCAATCATCATCCTGAGCTGAGGCTCTTGACCCGACAACCAACCCATCATTTTCCTTAACTCATCATTCTCATCCTGCAAGCGATCAACATAGTGTGCAAGCTCCAAATTCTTCACAGCATGTATTGCACAAGTAGAGCATGAAGTAGGAATAGGAGCTTTCCATTCAGCCTCTAGTGATCTAGCATAAGCATGTGATTCATCCAACTTCGCATGCAAAACAGGACAAGAAGTACAACCACCAAGCAAGGAGGGCCTAGATTTCATCTCTTCTAGATCAACCCTAAGCACATCTAGTTCGTCAACCTTGGAGGCATACTTTTCCTTAAGCACAGTAAAATCACCAAGGAAAACTGAACATTCAATGCAATTAGGTTCATCGGTCACAATAGGAGCAGACTTCAGAGATTCTATTTGAGCCCTAGCATCAACAAGCAAAGCTTCTAGCTCAACCACCTTCTCCTTAGCCTCTCCAACCAAAGACTTATATTCCCTTTTCTCCTTGTTGGTCTTTCTAAGCACATCATCAAGGTTGTCAAGCAAGTCATTCAACCTAGCATTCTCTGCCACCAAGAAGGCAAGATCATTGTTTACCTCATCCTTGAAGTCGGAGTCCGAGTCATCCTTCTACCTCTTCTTGCTCTCGGAGCTGTGAGCCATGCCGCAAAAGCCTTGGGTGGCGAAGCACAGGCCGTTGATGTTCTTGCTTGACCGCTTGCCCTTGTGCCGGTGCACCTCTTCTTCTTCACCGCTTGAGCTCGATGAAGAGTAGCAGGAACTCGAGTCGATGTTGCTCGCTCCGGCGACCACCGCACGCTCCGTATTCTTCTTGTGGCCGCCACTCTTCCTCGGCCTCTACTCGGACTTGTTCTTACCCTTGTAGTCGTTCCTCGAGCAGTTCTTGTGGTCGGTCATCGGATGGTGCTTAAGCTCAGGCTTGATCTCCATGGCCTCCGAGCACTCAGCGATAAAGTGCCCGTGCTTCCCGCACTGGTAGCACATGCCCGAGCTCCTCCGAGCATTCTTCCAGTTCATGTACAAGCGCTCGAACCGCCTGCTCAACAATACGATATCATCCTCGCCCAGCACATCGAACTCATCATCTGGCATAGACACAAGAGCAAACAAGGAAAACTGCCTCGAAGGCATGTAAGCATTAGCCCTCGACCCAGACATGAGAGCCAGACTATGGGGGTCAGTCAGATTCTCTAGCTTTGCTCGCACCCCACGGTCCACCTCGGACGACTTGAGCTTGGACAACAACTCATCCATCATGAGGGTCTCATAGTTACCCGACTCCAAGATAGCCTCGACCTTCTCACTCCATACTGTATGATCCAGCGAGTGTAGGAGCTTCACAGCCCTGTCATGATCATCGTACGGGAGCATGGTCACATTGGCCCTCATGTTGTTCACAATCACCGTGAACCGCTCGAACATGGGGTCTATGGACTCATCAGGGAGATGAACGAAGTTCTCGTACTCTCTCCAGTAGGTCGCAAACAAGCGCGCCTTCACCTGGTTGTTCCCAGCATGAGCATTCTTCAACTTCACCCAAATCTTGCACGCCAAGTCCTCTACTTGAACCCAATCGAATTCGGGTTTGCAAAGGGCACGAAAGAGATAATCGACCGCCTTGTTGTTGGCATCATGCATATCTCGAGAACCTGGGGCAATGAAGTTGATGGGGTGGACATAAGAGGTGTTCTCCGTCACATCCCATATGATCTGTCCCTTGCCGCAAAGAAAAGCAGACATACGATGTTGCCACATCTGGTAATCCTTACCATCAAAGTGTGGAGGACCCGAACCCTGTTCTTGGTACGCCATCTTTGGATCTTAGACTGGTTAGAATCGCAAAGATCCGTAACCTGCTCTGATACCAATTGAAAGACCGATTAGGCGACCCAAGAGGGGGGAGTGAATGGCAGCCAATAAAAATTCTTCTCCGAAGAGATGAACTCGACTATGTTCCAAAATCACAAGAAAGGGTTCCCACACGAACTTGCCAAGGTCACATAGTCACCACGGACCTACCAACCCTAGGAACAAGTACCAAACCAATCCAAAGCGGAAGCACAACACAGAAGCGAAGGACTTAGGCGATATGCGAAGCACCAGACGGACAGTCCGCAAGAGCCGGGCGGACAGTCCGCGATGGCCAGGCGGACGGTCCGCGGGTACAGGGCGGACAAACCGCAAAAGCACCCCAAACCTCCAGTATCTGTCGAGGAAATTCGGACGGTCCGGGCAAGCACCGCGAACGGTCCGAGCCTCGCGGACAGTCGGGCCACCCCGGGCGGACGGTCTGACTCACACCTTCCAAACAAAACCTATCCACTCGACGGATCGAAACAAAGGGACTCAGGAACTCGGGAGGAACACGACAAACAACCGGCTGGTCGCCTCCTTGTGGACAGTCCGCACGGAGCTCACGGCAGTCCGCTAGGCACGCGGACAGAAAATCGAGCCCGACCCTTTGTAGTTCAACCCTTCCTTCCCTTTGCCCGATCTCTCGAATCAACCAAGGGAAAGCTACCAAATCATAGGTGAAGATGAAGCACCTCTAGAAGGTGCTATACCTACGAATTTTGAGCCTCAAATCCACTGAGATGAGAGGAATTGAGATTCTACCGAGCTCAAGAACAAAGCTAGGGTTCCAACTGAAATCCTCGAATCAAAGGCCAAATCTGCGCTTCAGGATTCAAGATCAAGCACAAAGATGCACAAGACATCTATCCATGATCTTCACAAAGAAAACCAAACACAAATGCCTCAGAATCAAAGAAACAAGACGCGCACAAAATTCCACGAAAATACTCGAAAAAGACATGAAAATCACTCGAGCCAAGAGAAGGAAATCGACTCAACCATGAATGCTTCCAAACAACCAGAGGTCAAATTCTCTACAAAATCATGGAGAAAATCTAGCCTAAAGAGCAGGGAAAATGAGAAGTAGTCCGGATAGATGAGTTGCCCTGGAACCCTAGAGCTATATATATGAAGTCTCTCCGGGTTGGGCAATTGACCAAGCTATCGCTAGAACGTATAGGAAGATACACACCCCTCACGGGAAAGATGGTCAAGTAGCGATCCTTTTCATCGGGCAACCACGCCTTAGCCGCAGTCCACGTCCTCCCGACGCAAGCCCCGTGATCTCGCTGCGTGTCCCCCGACATTGAAGCTTCTCGGCGCGCCCGGACCCCGTCTCCGCCCGCCGAGCCTCCGATCTTGGTTTTGTGGCTCAACCAACTATCCCGACAGTTTTGTGGTGAACTGCCACAAACCCCGCGTGCAGACTCCGGGCGTGAGCCGCTACCCTACACTAGTTCCTAACCGCAACTTCGTCTTGCTTTTCTTGCCACTGTGTGGCTCGCACTTGATCCCGTTTGACCACCGGGTCCATCGAGTTGAGCCTACTTGTGTCTCCACTCCTCGGAGGCCCCGCAAGGCTAGACCTTTCGCGCTCGCTCTTCACCTGCACCAACACAAATCAAGCCGCAACCTGCACCTACAATACTCGACCAAGAGTCAGTCCACACACCAGGAAGCGACCATCCGCTGGTCCTCGGACGCTTAGGTCCTCACGATGGCTATGAAATTTTGCTTTCATGTAGCTTATGTTCGTACGAAGCTATCAAGTATCTAACTTGCTCATTTTTTCATGTGTACCATCTTGTAGTGAATTTTGTCTATTTGAGAAGCCCTAGGTTGAAGTTTTCCTAATTTTGCCTTGATTAATGCATTGGCAACAAGGAGGAGAAGTTTTCAGGTGGTTTGGAGCCATTTCTGGGCTCTATTGCTCACCGGTCTGACCGGTCGAGGTCACCGGTCTGACCGGTCAGGGGTGAGTGCCCTGTGCATGTGGTCATTGGTCTGACCGGTCAGAGCTGTGCTTCTAAAGCTGCTCTGTTCCATGATGGTTTTCGCATGCATTGGTCCAGGGGGAGGTGCATGTGTTCAGAGGGATCTACATATGTGCAGGGGGGCTCTTGTGTGTTTTTGAGCTTTGCTTTGGTGGTCTTTGCTCCTTGTGAGCTTGTTTTTCTCTCGGTTGTGTTGAGTCGTTGCCCTTGCCTAAGGGGACCGAGACTTTCCTCTTTCGTGTGATCTTGTTCTCTGCCTTAGTTCGTCTTTCGATCACTTGTTTAAGTTCTTTTGTTCGTTTCTTTTCTTTTTCCTTTTCTCTTTGCTTAGCGAATGTGTGTCTTGTCAATGCACTCATCAAGGGGGAGATTGAGGACCTGTGTGTGTCCGAGGATAGGTGGATGTTCGCTCCTTAGTGATGAGTGATTGACAACATTGTGTGGACTGACTCTTGGCCTAGTATTGTAGGTGCAGGTTGGTGTTTGATTTGCGTTGGTGCAGGTGAAGAACAAGTGCGAAAGGTCTATGCCAGTAGGCCTTTACGTGTGGAGAGACAAGTAGGCTTCGTTCAAGGGACCCGGTGGCCGACGGGATCAATTGCGGGCCGCATGGTGCCAAGATGAGCGAGACAAAGTTGTGTACGGTTTCTTGGTTGAGCCCCAAAACCAAGACCGAGCCGGGACGACCATGGCGGCCAAGTCATGAGTGGAGATTGGCGTGAGGCTGCACCAAGTCCGCCGGGTTTGCAGTGGTTCACCACAAAAATGTTGGGTTACTTGGTTGAGCCAGAAAGCCAAGATCGAAGACCAAAGCACATGCGGCTACAACACTAGGCCGGCCTGACCGGTGGGACTGATCTGACCGGTGAGGAGCACCGGTCTGACCGGTGTGCGCCGTGGGCTTCTGGAGACTTCGAAGTGGAGGACACGCAGCATGATCGCAAGGGTTGCGTTGGTGCTATGCAGGCTTGCGGTGGGTGCGCGTCCGTCCCATGGTGCTACGACGAGATTTCCCAAAGTGCCCTTCGGCGGGCGTGTATCCTAGTATTATGTAATAGGGGTAGTTTTGTCTTTTGGTTGCCTCCATATAAACTAAGTGAAGAGAGGATGGCAGCCACCTCTTGGAACCCTAGTTCATTTGCCTCCTAGTTTTGCCCCTTTTCCCTTAGGTTTTCCATAGTCTAGCTTGAGAGCTTCATGATTCATCTTGAGAGAGGGTCAGATGTTCGGGCGGCTTGCTAGACCTTGTATGAACATTTCATGATATGTATAGAATATTCGGCGTGGTTCATCTTGAGTCTCTTTGTTCCCGGTGTTTTCCCTTTTTGGTGATTTTTGGAGCTTTTTCTTGGGATTTTCGTGGGAAGGATTTGGAGGTGTTTCTTGACACGATTTGTTTTGGGAATCACACATGAGGTTGGTGTGCCTCTTTTCTTGGTGATCTTGCCCCTCAAATCCCGTGGGAAGGCCTTCAATTTTGGTGGTTTTCAAGTTCTTCTTGTTCTTGAGGTAGATGGTCAAGATTTGTGATTCCTCCTTTTCTAGAGAGATTTGGGGCTTGAGATTTTGTGACGCCCAGGTTTTTAATTAACCCTAATGACTGGTCAAACCTGTTGACTTTGGTCAAATCATGATCAACCTGGGTCATCACCTCAAAAACCTAGCCAACAATCACCCAGGAGCACCTTAAGCAAGTCAACATTCCCTACCATGGTCAAAACCCTAGTCAAAGTGGTCAAACCCCTTAATACCAACACCTTGTTCTAGAACTTTGGCCACGTTCTCCAATTTTGTCTAAACACTCAAAAATCTGCCAATGTAAAAGTTGTGCAGAAATTAGTGGGACACATTTCATCTTTAGGTTGGCATTTCAAATTTTGAGAGGAAAACCTCCAAAAACTCGGTCAACGCAGAGTTTTGCCTTTTGACCGCGCCGAGAAAATGCCCATCTTGGCATTACGTTCCCAGCCGCACCAATCCATAAAACCCCTACCACCCTTTGCAAGAACTGTAGGTGGTTAGCTCCTCTACAACTTTGGTATCTACACTTTTTGAAGATGCAATTCAAAATTTGGAGAAATTCGTGTTTGAACATCGGCTGTTTGAAATACTTGGGCTGTCTTGGGCGCCCTGGACCGCGCTCCCGCACCGAGCGCGTTGTGCCCACACCGCCACGCGGCAGCCGGTGCGCGTCGTCGAGCCTCGACGGTCGGGCCCCCACCGGCCCACAGTTCGGCGAGGACGGGGACATCATCATCACGCTCCCCCGCCCCCAACCGTCTCGCACGCGGAGGAAATGCCCCCGCCACGTGGACGCCACGGGCGCACGCCCGCCGAGCCCTGCCGCGCCTCGGTCGGCAGCCGGCACGGCTCCGCCACCCCCGGGCCTTAATCTCCCGCACGCGTGCCTTCAAGGCGAAGTCGCCGGTCCGCTGCACGCTCGCCCGTCGTCTATAAAAGGAGCCCCTGACCGTTCCGCGCACGCACGCACTCCGCCGACCCGCCATTGCTGCCGCCGCGGTGAGCACCCCTCTCCACCACCTCCCGCCGCTGGCCAAGCAGCCCAGCACCTCCCCTAGGACCTAGTGAAGCTCCCACCGCCGCTTGTTGCCCTGCATTGCCCTCACTCTCGCCGGAACCCGAGCCGAAGCGGGCGCGCCGCCGCGACCTCGCCGCCGCTGCTCGCCGGAGCCACCTCCGGCCACGCCACCACCACCAATCGAATAGTGGTGAGTCCAATCGGAGCATGGTGCCATTTGTTTGCCAGCCCCGGCCGCCGTTCGCCACCGGCGAGCCTCCCCCGCCGCCGAGGGCACGGGTGTGAATCCCCAAGGGCATATTTGTAAACCAGGGACCTGTCTGCAATGATAGTTATCTTAGTTTTCTTGCAACTTAGTCCAGCACCTTAGAAAAATCATACAAATTCGTAGAAAAATCAGAAAAATGCAAACCCAATTTTGTTGGTTAATTCAAACTCAGTTTGACACACTTTTGCTGTAGATCAAAATCTAGAAAAGTTATGGAGCTGAATTTTGGATATATTGCTAGTTATGTCATTTGTAGGCCCTCGTCAAAAATTTGCACAAAGTTATTGAACAGATCTTTTTATATGATTTACTTTGCATTTATGCTATTTCTGCCTTAATGATTTTTGTAGCAAAATGTAAATAGATTTTTGTGCTCAACTTGTGGCTATGCTTATGATATGGCTAGATTCAACTTTCCTGCATTTATCATGATTTTATCTCTGCCAGAAGTATTTATTCTTGTTTTATGCTTAGATTTACATTTAAATGCCTAGTTCAAATTCTAAATTGATCCTTGATGTGTTTGTTGGTCTCCTAGGCTTGTTTTAGGTCAGAGATGTTATAGGAGTGATTTTGGCTGCAAAGATGTTGTATTTATTTATTTGTGCATTTCTCATATTTTTGGTAGCTAGGAAATGTTATTTTTGGTATAATTAAATTGTGGCTCTTTTGAGTGTGATTCTTGGACCAGTGGCTTTGTTTAGATGTTTAGGACCTGCAATGCAACTTCCCCCTATTTTTGTAATTTATTTTGTAATTAAAAGCTTGGAATCCATTTACACTTCATAATAGGTTTAATTGGGAAAAATCCCAATGGCTCACTAAATGACTTATTAAAATGTTGAGTAGCTTCTTTAGGAGCTAAAGATCCACCTTGCTGTTTTGTGAAATTAACTGGCTTTATTTGCTTAAATATGTACACAGTCGCTATTAAAAGATTAAATTAATAAACCTTCACATATAATGACCTTAATGAAAAGAAATGCTAATTAAATGTTTGTCAAGGTGAATATGGCCAACAAGAGTTGGATGTAATAATTAATCTCTCACTCCACCTGAACCATGCATTGCATGCCGTGTAGAACTCCCCGACGGTAACTACGCGCTCGTGCCGGAAGCCGAGGAAGGAGGAGCTGACGCGGAGCTGCAGTACGTGGAAGTGAGCGAGGACACCAAGGACCCCCAGGCTAACTGTGCTGACGAAGGCAAGCCCCGGTGCATTAACCTATTCGTTTTTGGAAATTTACATAACTATCTATGGATGTTTGTGCATTTACATTCAGGAGTTGAAATGCAACCCTAGATGCATGATCCCTAGGTACCTATGTCTTTACTAGTATGCTAGGTCGATAGCTGCCATGCTATAGGACCGTTACAAGTCGAGTGATGCTTGTCACTCGCGAGATTAGGTTCTTATCTTGGAATCATAAGATCTTTATAAATGGATTGCTCGTGTGGTAAGAGCATGGGATTTGGGCTCCGGTCCAATGGCTTTCGTGGGTTAAGTGTTTGAAAGTACTAAGCACTTATCGGGAATGGGACCAGTAAGCCTAGTACCTTAATGAGGCGGTAAGGGATTTTACCGTCACTAATCTTGGGATGCGTCCCACGGCTAGCTACCGGTGGTGCATGTGTGATTCTGGGTGCCTTGCGGGGTATGCCAGATAGCCTGTACCAAAGACTGTGATCTTTTATCCCGAACCGAGGATTTTTGGGAACCGCCTGGTTGGTGGGCTCTTGGTGAGTACACCTTACCGTGTGTTTAGGTCTACCTTGCAAGGTTTAAATCAACTGGTTGTCGGCCTCTCACCGTTATCTGAGACTACTTATCCAACTGGCCATGATATCCCTAATGATGGAACTTTGTGAATATTTATGCTTGATTAATTGTATTGCACAACTTATACTTGCAATAGCTTGCTCATTTAGAAAAGAATAATCAACTAGAATCTGTGGTAAAATCTTGAAAGTAAGGACATACCCTTTGTTGCTTTTCAGCAAAAGAACCCCACTGGCCAAAAAGCCTTTTCATGTCTAGAGTTGGTGATGTAGTTGTCACCGACGGGTAAGTCTTGCTGAGTATTAGTATACTCAGCCTTGCTGTAATCTGTTGATTTCAGGTAATGCTTTTAGTGATGTGTGGCCTGGAGAGATCCCGCCTGGCTGGGAGCTGGAGTGGGTGGAGGACGATGATTGAAGGCATCATGGCAGGCCTCCTGTGATGCTCCTCGTGTCGTTTAGTTTAATTCCGCTGTTTTCAAAACTTTGAACTTCGTTATCATGTCAAGTACTTCGGTTTGTAATAATTAAACCCTTCGGGGCAGATTTGGATGTTAATCTTGTGTCGTGCTCTGGACTCGTCTTCGCGTGAGTTTTAATGCATATTTGTCGATCCTTGTTGCTATGGAAGTGATTTCATCGGGCGTCAACCCAGCAACTAACGACAGGATGATACTTTATTATTGCTTAATGACCAAAGTGGATTGGTTTAGGCGATATGGCGGGTTGTCACAGATTTGAGATATAGGTCACCCATGAGGTGCTACTATCTTCCCCAAAGTTTCTCAAAAAACCATGGAGTGAATTGGGAGATCGGGATGCTTGATTCTTGGAGTTGACCCGCGGGTGGAGTTTATCCTGAGTAGCCCAGGTGTGACCGGTCTGACTGGTGCTCTTGACCCGTCTGACCGATGCTAGCCTTTGGTGGGTTTTGCCTCTTGTGAGCGTCTGGGTTTGTAGTGTTTTGTCCTGTGTTGCTTCGGGTCAGTACTTGCCAAGTTTCAAGTTGGTTTGCTAGGGTTTGTGGAGCTTCTTGTTCTCCCTCAGTTTGTGTTTCTGAGGTGGTTTTTGTTCCAGGGCCTAGAGGAGTCACTGAGGCTCTCTGGACATTTTCTATGCGGTTGTTGTGCCACCGGTCTGACCGGCGCAGCTGACCGACCTGACCGGCATCACCGGTCTAACCGGTGCGCACCATCAGTCTGACCGGTGCAACACTGGCAGCAAGTCGTGCAGTTTTTCTGCCGCGTGTTGTGTGTGGTTGATTTAGTTGGAAGTGTGGTTTGCTCCTAGGATCAGTAGCATTCCAGTGGCTACGTAATCTTGGCAAACTTGAGAAGTTTGAGCCGGAGGTGATTTTGGGTTTTGGTCGTGTTCATCTTGTTGGAGAAGATATCTCTTTCGAGAAGAATTTTTATCGGCTCCCATTCACTCCCCCCTCTCTGGTCGCCTAATCCGGTCCTTCAGAACTTCGATCAGTTTCTGTCCACTTAGAACAATCAACCACAGGAGCCCCCACGTTGTTGCAGGGAGGCGAGTTGACCCGCCAACACCAAAGGGCTCGGCAGAAGAACCGAACCCTAGGTGATTCGGAGGTCTTCCGGGAATATTTTTCCTCGGTGCTAGTATCCGTGGCCATTCTCAGGAAGTAAATGCACTCGGGAAAGTTCTCTTCAAATATTCCATTTATTCAATTTTGAAATACAATAATACACCCTGCAGTCACACCTCGGAAGTAGGAGTCGAGCCTGGGAAGGAGCCTCGTGCCTCCGGAGCGTCATCAAAGCCACCGGCGCTCGCATCAAAGTGGCTCTCCATCTCTAAAGGAGAGCCACCTGAAGGACCGGATTGGGCGACCAGAGAGGGGGGGGAGTGAATGGGAGCCGATAAAAATTCTTCTCCCAGGAGATGACTAATCCAACAAGATGAACACGCCCGGAATCCCACAATCACTTTCACCACAACTTAATCAATTTTGCCAAGATCACGTAGCCACTAGAGTGCTACTGATCCTAGGAACAAACCACACCTGCAAGCACAGCTTCTACACACGAACCGCAGCGGAATCAACTCGGAAGCTGTCTGCCTAGCAAGGGCGGTCAGACTGCATATAGGGGGGCGGTTAGACTGCCTGCTCCTAGCAACCAAGAACTCAACTGAAAACCACTCAACCGAGCTCAAAACTCTCCACAACTTCAGCCACAAGATCCTCTGGTCAAGGCCAACAAGCTACAAGAAAATCTTTGCGGGAAACGAAACCTTCACCGAACAGGTCTAGGCCGGTTAGACCTCCGTCCCAGGGTTGTTAGACCACGTGTACCCAGCACAAAACTCCTCCACGGAAAACTCTGCAAACAAGCTCAAAACTGACCACGATTTCACCAGTATACTCCTCTGATCAAAGTGACCAACCTCACAGAGGAAGATCTAGGAAAAACGAAACTCCATGATAGGAAACCCCAGGGTGGTTAGATCGCCTCCTAGGGGCGGTTAGACCGCCGCCCCTAGAAAACTGGTCGTGGGTCAACCCTCAACTTCCCATCAACTGATCTCCCGATTCACCCCACGGATTGCAGCGACACATCGGGGATAGCTAGGATACCTCCTGGGGAATCTCTCCACCAAAGGAAATCCACTGAAATGCTCTCAATCAAAGGGAATCGCGAAGCTTTGCTCTCTAGTTCTTGAACTCGAGGAATCACGAAAACCACCAAATCGAAGTCACCACTCAACCGAGCTCAAAACTCTCCACAACTTCAGCCACAAGATCCTCTGGTCAAGGCCAACAAGCTACAAGAAAATCTTTGCGGAAAACGAAACCTTCACCGAACAGGTCTAGGCCGGTTAGACCTCCGTCCCAGGGCGGTTAGACCGCGTGTACCCAGCACAAAACTCCTCCACGGAAAACTCTGCAAACAAGCTCAAAACTGACCACGATTTCACCAGTATACTCCTCTGATCCAAGTGACCAACCTCACAGAGGAAGATCTAGGAAAAACGAAACTCCATGATAGGAAACCCCAGGGTGGTTAGATCGCCTCCAAGGGGCGGTTAGACCGCCGCCCCTAGAAAACTGGTCGTGGGTCAACCCTCAACTTCCCATCAACTGATCTCCCGATTCACCCCACGGATTGCAGCGACACATCAGGGATAGCTAGGATACCTCCTGGGGAACCTCTCCACCAAAGGAAATCCACTGAAATGCTCTCAATCAAAGGGAATCGCGAAGCTTAGCTCTCTAGTTCATGAACTCGAGGAATCACGAAAACCACCAAATCGAAGGCACCACTCAACCGAGCTCAAAACTCTCCACAACTTCAGCCACAAGATCCTCTGGTCAAGGCCAACAAGCTACAAGAAAATCTTTGCGGAAAATGAAACCTTCACCGAACAGGTCTAGGCCGGTTAGACCTCCATCCCAGGGCGGTTAGACCGCGTGTACCCTGCACAAAACTCGTCCACGGAAAACTCTGCAAACAAGCTCAAAACTGACCACGATTTCACCAGTATACTCCTCTGATCCAAGTGACCAACCTCACAGAGGAAGATCTAGGAAAAATGAAACTCCATGATAGGAAACCCCAGGGTGGTTAGATCGCCTCCCAGGGGCGGTTAGACCGCCACCCCTAGAAAACTGGTCGTGGGTCAACCCTCAACTTCCTATCAACTGATCTCCCGATTCACCCCACGCATTGCAGCGACACATCGGGGATAGCTAGGATACCTCCTGGGGAACCTCTCCACCAAAGGAAATCCACCGAAATGCTCTCAATCAAAGGGAATCGCGAAGCTTAACTCTCTAGTTCATGAACTCGAGGAATCACGAAAACCACCAAATCGAAGGCACCACTCAACCGAGCTCAAAACTCTCCACAACTTCAACCACAAGATCCTCTGGTCAAGGCCAACAAGCTACAAGAAAATCTTTGCGGAAAACGAAACCTTCACCGAACAGGTCTAGGCCGGTTAGACCTCCATCCCAGGGCGGTTAGACCGCGTGTACCCAGCACAAAACTCCTCCACGGAAAACTCTGCAAACAAGCTCAAAACTGACCACGATTTCACTAGTATACTGCTCTGATCAAAGTGACCAACCTCACAGAGGAAGATCTAGGAAAAACGAAACTCCATGATAGGAAACCCGGGGTGGTTAGATCGCCTCCCAGGGGTGGTTAGACTGCCACCCCTAGAAAACTGGTCGTGGGTCAACCCTCAACTTCCCATCAACTGATCTCCCGATTCACCCCACGGATTGCAGCGACACATCGGGGATAGCTAGGATACCTCCTGGGGAACCTCTCCACCAAAGGAAATCCACCGAAATGCTCTCAATCAAAGGGAATCGCGAAGCTTAGCTCTCCAGTTCATGAACTCAAGGAATCACGAAAACCACCAAATCGAAGGCTTTCCCAAGGAATTGTTGGGACAAAATCACTAAGTAAAGAGGCACGAGGTTCTCATACGTGATACCCAACAAGAATCCTACCAAGAAACACCTCCAACAAGCCACCACGAAAATCCCAAGAAAACCTCCGAAAATCACCTAAAAAGGGAAACGAGAGAAGCAAGAAGAACACTTGAGAAACCACACCGAACCTTCTATACATACCATGAAATATTCATACAATGTCTAGCTTGCCTCCCTAACATCCATCCCTCTCAAGATCTCACCATGAAGCTCTCAAGCTAGTCCTGTAGAAAACCCTAAGGGAAAGGGGAAACTAGAGAAGCAAATGAACTAGGGTTCCAAGAGTTGGATTCCATCCCACATCTCACAAGTTTGTATGGGGCAACCGAATGACTAAAATACCCCTACTAACATAATAGTAGATACACGCCTCCGAAGGGCAATTTTGGAAATCTTCATCGTAGCACCATCGGACGGATGCGCATCCACCGCAAGCCTGCATAGCACCAACGCAACCCTTGCGATCATGTCGCGTGTCCTCCGCTTCAAAGCTTCTTGGCACTGCGACCCGGGCGGTCAGACCGCCCCACCTAGGCGGTTAGACCGGCCTGGGTGGCCGCTCCTCCTTCGTCGAGTCTTCGGCCTCGGTTTTGTGGCTCAATGAAGGACCGAAACGGCGAACCAGAGAGGGGGGGAGTGAATGGGAGCCGATAAAAATTCTTCTCGAAGGAGATGGAAACTCCAACAAGATGAACAAGGCTTCCAAACCACGTCTCCGACTCAACTACCCAAGTTGGCCATGACCACGCAGACACTGGAGTGCTACTGGTCCTAGGAACCAACAACCACCAAAGCTATCCCGAGAACGCAGCGGAAAGACCAACTCCAGCAGCTACTAGACTGCACCGGTCAGACCGGTCGCACACACCGGTCAGACCGGTCCCTACTTGAAAACCCTGACAGATCCTGAGAACTTCCACAGAAGGCCCCTACACCGGTCAGGCCGGTGTAGCACGCCGGTCAGACCGGTCTAAGCCAGTAAGCCCCAAAACCACAAACCTGACCTTCCGAGCTCAAAAACGAACCAAACTCGAAACAGCAGCAACAGAAGACAACAGGGAACTCATCAAGAAATTCACCTGAGGCAAATCCCACATAGCCTCTGCACCGGTCAGACCGGTCGACTACACCGGTCAAACCGGTCAGGCTGGGCAGCTCAGGATGAACAGCACTCGCGGGTCAACTCCCCCAAATCCAACTCCCGATCTCCCGAATCGCTCCACGGATTTGCACAAGACTTTGGGGATAGTAGGAACACCTCATGGGCACTCCATAGCCAAGATTTGGTCCACCAAAGCTTGCTAAATCGACAGGAATTGAAGAAATCCCACCAAGACCGCCTCTAACCCTAGAGAGGAGAAAACCCCAAAATCGAGCCCCTTTGCTCACGGATTTGGGAGGGGAATCAAAGGGAAAAGAACCACGAAGGGTTCAAGCATACATCCCCCACCAAAACCCAAAGAGAAAGGCCTCGAATCCACCACTAGAAAATCGCTAAGAAAGGGCTCCGAAAATCACCAAAAAGGAGAAACGGGAAAGACACATCCAAGCCTTGAGGAACCACGCTGAATCGTCTATACATACCAAAGAGGTTCATACAAGGTCTAGCTTGCCGCCCGATCATCCTTCCCTCTCACAAGATCTCACCATGAAACTCTCAAGCTAGTCCTAGAAATTCCAAAGGAAAAAGGAAGAGGAAAATAGCAAAACAAAATGAGCTAGGGTCCCAAGAGATGGCTGCCATCGTCTCACCACTTGGGTTATATGGAGGCAAGCCGAAAGACTAAAATACCCCTAAGGCCTAATACTAGGATACACACCCCCGAGGGGCACTTTGGGAATCTTTGTCTTCGCACCAGCGGACGGATGCTCGGCGACCGCAAACTTGCTTAGCCTCGATGCAAGCCTTGCGATCCCGACGCGTGTCCTCCGCTTCGAAGTCTCCGGACTGTGTCGTGGCACACCGGTCAGACTGGTGCTCCTCACCGGTCAGGCCGGTCTGATGCTGCTGCACCTCTGTCTTCGGTCTTGGCTTTGTGGATCAACCAAGGAACCTGGTGGTTTTCTGGTAAACCACCGGAAACCCCGCGAACTCGGTGTAGCCTCCGCCAATCGCCACTCATGACTCGGCTCCCACGTAGTCCCGGCTCGACCTTGGTTTTGAGGCTCTACCAAGAAACCGTCCATGACTTCATCTTGCCGTTCTTGCCACCATGTGTCCCACACTTTGACTCCGCTGGCCACCGGGTCCCTCGAACCAAGCCTACTTGTCTTCTCCACACCTGGAGGCCTCACCAGCAACGACCTTTCACGCTTGTTCTTCACCTGCACCAACACCAGTCAAGCTGCAACCTGCACCTGTAATACTTAGCCAAGAATCAGTCCACACCACGTTGTCAATCACTCAACACACAAGGAAGCGACCTACCACCGGTCCTCGAACCACATAGGCTCTCAATCTCCCCCTTGATGAGTGCATTGACAACACACACGTTTTGGTAACCAAAGAGAAAAGGAAAAGAAAAGAAACGACTAAAAGAAACTCCAACAAGCGATCGAAAGCCAAAGGAAAGGCAAAGAGCAAGATCACTTGAAGAGGACAAGTCTCGGACCCCTTAGGCAAGGGCAACGGCTCGACACATCCGAGACAAAAGATGCTCAAGCAAAGAGCACAAACCACCAATCCAAAACTCGAAAACCACAAAGAGCTCCCCCTGCACACATGCAAGCTCCCTCTGAACCAATGCAACTCCCCCTGGACGAATGCACGCAAAATACTTCATGAAACAGAGCATCTGTCTCAGCTCAGCTCTGACCGGTCAGACCGGTCCTCCTCACCGGTCAGACCGGTGGACAAGATCGTCCAGCACCTGACACTTACACCGGTCAGACCGGTGAGCAGCACTGGTCAGGCCGATGACCACATGGGAAAAATTGGGAACTGCCTGAGCTCAAAACTAGGTCGAAACCACTTGGAAACCTTCTAAATGCATGCAGCAAGCCAAAACATGCTCAAACTTCTCCCCCTAGTCGACAATGCATGAATCAAGCCAAAAATGCAAAAAATGCAACCTAGAGCTTCTCAAATAGACAAAATTCAACATAGGATACTACACATGTCCAAATGAGCAAGTTAGATACTCTATAGCTTCGTATGGACAAAAACTACAAGATCACCAAGTTTCACAACCATTGGGCGAAGCTAAGATAGAAATGACTATTTTTGGGAAAATTCACCCTCTCATGAGCAAAGTCCTAAACATGATCAAAACATGTCAAAATGGCAAAGCCACACAAACTTCATGCTAGGACAACCATTCTAAGCATAAGATCATCATAAACACCCACAAGCACCTCATGTCATGTCAAAGCCCCCGAGCCATGAACTTACTTCTAAATATGAGACTTCTCATTGGTAAGCAACATGCAACGGTTTAGCACCCAAAAGCAAGTAAATTAAGCACATATGACATGGGAGCACATTTTCCAAGCAATTTACATTTCATTTTCAGATTCATAATTGGTACATGAAATGTCTTTGTGACAAAAAGGAACTTATGCCCCTCCACAAGATAAAGCATAGGGGCTAAACATTCATGATGGCAAATGAGCCTTTGGCCCCATATGATCAAAATAAGCTATCCAACCACAAATTAAGCATAGCATAGCCACTAAAACATGTCAAGATCATATAAAGGCATTTACTCACAAGAGAGCATACATATGACATTTTTGCAAAACATAGCCATCAACCATGGATATAAATCAAGATCATCAAGAGCTAAGCCACACTAAGCCATATCATACCAAACTAGCTCACAAGGACATATATATCATACCATGGTGAATAATGTATATAGGAGAAGCTTTTTCTACAAAATGCATATTATACAAAATGCATGCAACCTATCATACAAAGATGACTATCCATCATGATACAAATGCAATGCAAAATGCAAGAAAGCATAAAGGAAAGCTATACATATGCTACAAAGAAACTCTCACACACTAACTCAGGAAACCAACCACACATACAAAGCTCACAAACGACCGGCTCCTCGAGGGGAGGCAAAAGGGCTCGATACCACCGGCAAAAGAGCAAAGAAGCAAAGGACTCACAAGCTCCCCCTAAACACATGCACTAGGGCCAAAGAGCATACAAAGCTCACCCTAAGCACACATGATAGAGCACAGAGCACACTAAGCACACAGGCTCCCCCTAAACTCATGCATTAAGGTCAAAGAGCATACAAAGCTCACCTTACACACATGAGATAGGGCAAGGAGCAAAATGAATCAAGTGGCTTGACCAAGGCCACACACTAGAAGGTCACAAATACACTTACCTTGATCATTTCTTCAGAAGTCACCCGTCCTTGTCCACCATCTCTAAGAGTGATGTACCTCCATGTCACCATCGGGGTATGAGGCCGGAGAACCACCCCCGATATCAACCAAATGTTCTCCGAGCCTCCCTCCTGCAACTCAAAACCAAGAGCAAGAGCGAGCAAATGACTCAACACTGGGGTTAGTACCAAAGGTGTCAAACCAGTGCCGGGCCATTTCCTCAAAAGTAGCGGTAGCAACATTCATCCTACCGCGCCTATCAAAACCGCGATCCATCCTATCAAGCCTATCAAACCTGGAATCACCATGGGAAAACCACTCCCATCTCATTGGAGGAGTATGAGCACCACGAAAAGGAAAGCGTGATCCGTACCCCCTTTGAGACTCAAAGCTGCGACTTCTCCTAAACTCGTATTGATCACGAGGTGGAGCACGTCCAGCAAACTCAACACCACCAGACTCAAAACACCTACCATCTGTCCCACGACCGAAAGGGCTGAACCCTCTAGCATCACGGGCTCGGAAACCAAACTGTCCAGCACTCTGCCTAGCACCGGTCTAACCGGTCACTCTGACGGTCTGGCCGGTGGTCCTCGGCCAGCAAACTTGCCTCCACCTGAAGCTCTCCTATCTCTCCATGCTGGAACCGTATGCACAACACCCTTTCCCTTAGGTAGTGGCATACGTGGCTCAGGCACACCATGAGAAGGGTGGTACCTGTCCTTGTTTGCCCACTCCTTAGCCATTCTCTCCTCTCTCCTTCTCTTATAGCAAAATTCGCTCTTGTGACCATCCTTCCCACAAAACTCAAATGGAAACGGATAGGTCTTGGCTTAGGCTTTGGGTGAGGCTCTTCACAAGGCTTCTCACTAGGCTTTTCACTTGCCTTCTCCCTTGGTTTTTCTCTCGGATTAAGCAACTGGTTTGGCTTGGATGCAAACTTGTCTTTGGTTGTGGGTTGTGGTGGAACTGGAATATTCCCATATTTCCCTTCTCTCTTACCACTGCTCTCACAAAACTTATCAGATCCCAAAGCCCAACCATCAAAGCGCTTACAACCGGCAATCATCATACCAAGCTGAGGTTCATGACTAGACAACCAACTCAGCACTTCACGCAACTTATCATTCTCATCTTGCAAGCGATTAACACATTTTGCAAGATCCAAGTTCTTCACAACATGCAATTCACAGGTAGAACAAGAAGTAGGAATAGGCATTTTCAAATCAGCCTCAAGAGACACTATCCGAGAGCGGAGCTCAGCAATTTTTTCATGCAAACCAGGGCAAGAGGTACATGCACCAAGCAAAGTGGGTCTATATTATAGCTTAGCCAACTCAACCCTGAGCACATCTAGTTCCTCACACTTGGAGGCATGTTTTTACCTAAGAGTAGTAAGATCTGCTAGGAACATAGAGCAATCAGCACAATCAACCTCATCAGAAACAATAGGACTAGCCTTAAGCGAATCTATCTCAAGCTTGCCATCAAGAACATGTGTTTCTAACTCAGCCACTCTAGTCCTAGCATCTTCAAGCAAAGCTCTAAGCTCCTTCCTAAGCTTCTTAGCCTCTCTAAGCATGTGATCGTGATTATCAAGCAAGTCAACCAACTCCTCATTCTCCTTGCAAAAAGAAGAGAGCTCATCACATACCTCATCCTCGGAGTCGGAGTCGGAGTCCGAGGCGTTCTTCTGGCTTCTCTTGTTGCTGGAGCTGTGTGCCATGCCGCACAGTCCATCCTTCTTATTGTAGCTTCTCGAAGTCTTGCTCACGGTACAACAAAGGCCGTTGAGGTACTTGCCAAAGTCCTTCTTCTTCTTCTTCTTCTTCTTCTTCTTCTTCTTGTCTTTCCTCTTGTTGTCCCCTTCTTCTTCTTCACTCGAGCTTGATGACACGTCCTCAGAGCCAGAGTCGATGTCGCTCGATCTCTTGATCTTCTCTCGGGTCTATGTCTTCCTTCCATGTTCATGCTCCTTCTTCTTGGATCTTCTTCCTTTGTCCTTGGACTTGTGCTTGTCGTGGTTGTTCACCTTCGGACACTCGGCGAAAAAGTGTCTGGTCTTGCCACACTTGAAGCACGTCCTCGAGTTCCTTTATGAGTTCACCTGGTTCTCGTGCATCCTCTCGAATCTCCGTGTCAGCAACGCAAGCTCGTCCTCTCCAAGTACATCAAACTCCTCGTCTGGCAAGGACATCAAAGAGGACAAAGAGTACATCCTGGAGGATGGGTTAGCGTTAGTCTTAGCACCTAAGCCACCGACGAGAGCAAGACTATGAGAGTCAGTCGGGCTCTCAAGACGGGCAGTCATACCACGATCCAACTCAGCTGACTTGAGCTTAGAAAACAGCTCGTTCACGGTCAGGGTGTCGTACTTCTCGGACTCAAGAATAGCCTCGACCTTTCCGTCCCATACGGTGCAATCCAACGAGTGCAAGAGCTTCACGACTCTATCATAATCATCGTATCGGAGCACGGCCACATTGGCTCTCATGTTGTTCACTACAACCGTAAACCGCTGGAAAAGGGCATCGACGGACTCGCTGGGGAGATGAGTGAAGTTCTCGTACTCTCTTCGGTAAGTCGCGTACATCCGAGCTTGAACCCGAGCATTCCCAGCATGAGCATCCTTCAACTGCTCCCAAATCCTACAAGCTAAGTTCTCTGTCTGAACCCGATCGAATTCAGACTGATACAGAGCACGAAACAAGTAGTCGACCGCCTTGTTGTTGGCGTCGAACATGTCCCTCGATCCCGGAGCAAGGAAGTTAATCGGATGAACATAAGTTGTGTTCACAGTAACGTCCCAAAGGATCTGACCCTTACCGCGGAGGAAAGCTGCCATCCGCCTCTGCCACATCTGGTAGTTTTTGCCATCGAAGTGCGGAGGACCTGAACCCCGTTCCTGGTACGCCATCCTTGGATCTTAGACTGGTTAGAATCCGAAGATCCGTAACCGGCTCTGATACCACTTGAAGGACCGAAACGGCGAACCAGAGAGGGGGACGGAGTGAATGGGAGCCGATAAAAATTCTTCTTGAAGGAGATGGAAACTCCAACAAGATGAACAAGGCTTCCAAACCACGTCTTCGACTCAACTACCCAAGTTGGCCAAGACCACGCAGCCACTAGAGTGCTACTGGTCCTAGGAACCAACAACCACAGAAGCTAACCCGAGAACGCAGCAGAAAGACCAACTCGAGCAGCTACTGGACTGCACCGGTCAGACCGGTCGCACACATGGTCAGACCGGTCCCTGCTGGAAAACCTTGACAGATCTTGAGAACTTCCACAGGAGGCCCCTACACCGGTCAGGCCGGTGTAGCACGCCGGTCAGACCGGTCTAAGCCAGGAAGCCCCAAAACCACAAACCTGACCTTCCGAGCTCGAAAATGAACCAAACTCGAAACAACAGCAACACAAGACAACAGGGAACTCATCAAGACATTCACCCGAGGCAAATCCCACAAAGCCTCTGCACCGGTCAGACCGGTCGACTGCACCGGTCAGACCGGACAGGCTGGGCAGCTCGGCATGAACACCACCCGCGGGTCAACTCCCCCAAATCCAACTCCCGATCTCCCGAATCGCTCCACGGATTTGCACAAGACTTTGGGGATAGTAGGAACACCTCATGGGCACTCCATAGCCAAGATTTGGTCCACCAAAGCTTGCTAAATCGAGAGGAATTGAAGAAATCCCACCAAGAACGCCTCTAACCCTAGAGAGGAGAAAACCCCAAAATCGAGCCCCTTTGCTCACGGATTTGGGAGGGGAATCAAAGGGAAAAGAACCACGAAGGGTTCAAGCATACATCCCCCACCAAAACCCAAAGAGAAGGGCCTCGAATCCGCCACAAGAAAATCGCCAAGAAAGGGCTCTGAAAATCACCAAAAAGGAGAAATGGGAAAGACACATCCAAGCCTTGAGGAACCACGCCGAATCATCTATACATACCAAAGAGGTTCATACAAGGTCTAGCTTGCCGCCCGATCATCCTTCCCTCTCACAAGATCTCACCATGAAGCTCTCAAGCTAGTCCTAGAAATTCCAAAGGAAAAAGGAAGAGGAAAATAGCAAAACAAAATGAGCTAGGGTTCCAAGAGATGGCTGCCATCCTCTCACCACTTGGGTTATATGGAGGCAAGCCGAAAGACTAAAATACTCCTAAGGCCTAATACTAGGATACACACCCCCGAGGGGCACTTTGGGAATCTTTGTCTTCGCACCATCGGACGGATGCCCGGCGACCGCAAACTTGCTTAGCCTCGACGCAACCCTTGCGATCCCGACGCGTGTCCTCCGCTTCGAAGTCTCCGGACTGCGTCGTCACACACCGGTCAGACCGGTGCTCCTCACCGGTCAGACCGGTCAGACCCACCGGTCAGACCGGTCCGATGCTGCTGCACCTCCGTCTTCGGTCTTCGGTCTTGGCTTTGTGGATCAACCAAGGAACCCAGTGGTTTTCTGGTGAACCACCGGAAACCCCGCGAACTCGGTGTAGCCTCCGCTAATCGCCACTCATGACTCGGCTCCCACGTAGTCCCGGCTCGACCTTGGTTTTGAGGCTCTACCAAGAAACCGTCCATGACTTCATCTTGCCGTTCTTTCCACCAAGCGGCCCGCACTTGACTCCGCTGGCCACCGGGTCCCTCGAACCAAGCCTACTTGTCTTCTCCACACCTAGAGGCCTCACTAGCAACGACCTTTCGCGCTTGTTCTTCACCTGCACCAACACCAGTCAAGCCGCAACTTGCACCTGCAATACTTAGCCAAGAATCAGTCCACACCACGTTGTCAATCACTCATCACACCAAGAAGCGACCTACCACCGGTCCTCGAACCACACATGCTCTCACTCAACCGAGAAACCCAGTGGTTTTGTGTTGAACCACTGCAAACCCTGCGGACTTGGTGCAGCCTCTTGCCAATCTCTACTCATGACTTTCCTGCCACAATTGCCCCGGCTCAGTCTTGGCTTTGAGGTTCAACTAAGCCGAAGGGCGGTACCTGTCCTTCGCTTTGAGGTGTACCGTGAGCCGAAAAGTAGATGCTGTAAATTGTAAAGGGTTTGCCCGGAGGCGGTTTGTTTGATATTGGTGTGTACAAATTTTCCGACCACGCAGGGCCGCTATTTATGTCCTAAGGACAACCCAACTCCTAGCCGATTGCGACACTGTTTACTTGCATCTAAAGAAAACGAACACTACTAAAAATAGAAAAAGACTCATGCAAGTGTCAAACTCTCCTAAAATTGACTCTGACCCGTTGCCAATCATGGATTGACCCGCCTCCGCCGTGCCTTGCCTTTGGCGTATCTCTGTGATTACCGCCTTCTTCTTTTCCATCAGCCGATTCCCTGGTTGACCATCGGCCGATTGGTTGACCCACCAGTCCATCGATATTTAGCCTTCTTTGACCATCGGCGAGTTCTGTTGACCGCCCTTTTTTCTTCAATCGGTTGATTGTACTGCTCCCTCATCGGCTGCTCCTTCTTGCCCCCTTTTGGACCTGTTTTTTCCAAAAAATGGTGTCAACACCCGCTTTGCTCTCCCTCGCCTGCGGTCGCTGACTGGTGGCCCCCACCCGTCATCCCTAACCCCGTGCCGTGTTCGACCCGGACTCGGGGAGTCCCGGCCGTCCCCGTGTCGAGCGCGCCTCCCTAGGTGTGACCCGCACGCCAAGGCGCCACCTTTAGCCCTTTTTAAGCGGCCGCCGCCACCCGTGCGTCCGCTTTCCCTAACCCTAGCCGCCCGAGCCCCTGCGCGCACTGCCCCAAACCCTAGCAGCGCCGCCAACGTCGATCTCCCTCGCCGCCACTTCCCTGTCGACGAGAAGGTCGCACGGAGTTTCGTATTGAGGTGAGGAAGCTGCCAGTGCCTTTTGTTCACGTCCTCACGCTCTGCGCCGCCCGAACAAGCTCGCCGGAGTTAGCACCGCCGCGCCTCTCCGCCTCACTGTGCCTGGGGCCGTCTCCGCCGCACCTGAGACGACCGCGCCGCCCTAGTTCGCTTCCCCGTGCCACGCGCTTCGTCCTTGTGGAATCCGCGTGCTAAATCGTGTACCGTAGATCGAGTTCGATCTTCGCCGGCGAGCTCGCCGCCGCTCGCCGTTGCCAACCGTTGTCATTTGTCCCGCCGTTGCGCCTAGCTGCAGCCGTAGGCCGTCTGATCTCGATCCGACGGCTGAGATCGATCCGACCGAGGTCAATACCTGTCGTATGGACATCCCTGGGCCCACTACTCAGGTGGGTACCAGGACCGACTGCTGCGTGGGCCCCTGGGACTACTCGACTTGGGCTACATGGTGCAAGATGGCGTGAAGCGCAAGGCAACCAGAGGGCTAGTACTCGGTTAGGAAACTAGGCATGCCCGGATCCATGTAGAGTACTCCTAGCTGTGTACGACTAATACTCTCCCTACTAAACCGACTTGTAACCCTGCCTCCCGGACTATATAAGGCAAGGCAGGGACCCCTATCAATCTAGCCGTATCATCTTGTAAACACACCCAATCAATCTAGAGCTATGCAGCATACATGACGTAGGGTATTACGCACCTCACGGCCCGTACCTGTCTAAATTGTGTGCCACGTGTCTCTCCTTCGAGTTCCCGATCTCGGCGAGGCCACAAACGTCTACCTCGGGTACTCCCCTTGGTAGGTTGCTGGTCTAAAACACTGATAGCTAGCGCGCCAGGTAGGGGATCTCGCTGAAGATCTCATGGCGAACTCGACAGCTTCAATCATCATCAAGCCAACCACAGCGACACCTTCGTCTTTGGCTCCTGGGTCTGCACCGCTGACGGCGCTGGTTCGTTCCAGTGCTATCTCACCATGACCCTAGACCCGGAGACCGAACTCGTGACGCTTCCCGAAGTCATCACGGGTCAACTCATCGAAAAATTCAACAAATTTTCGCTCTACAACCAAGTTGCCGACTTCGAGATCGGATCCACCTCCAACTCGAACTTGACGCCAACATGGATCGAACCACGCGAGCTGGCTCCCGAGCCATCGCGTGAACCGGTTCTCCCCCACGAGCACTTCCCGTACGGTCTCTGCAGCGCCAGCAAAGCCTACGTGGAAGCGCTCACCTTGCGCCGGGCCGGCAAGGAGGTCATCTCCGAGTACTCCTCGGACTCCAATGCTGTCCCCGACAACAACTCGGACTCCTCCTACGAGTTCGACTTCGGTCTCGATCCGATTGAGCTCGAGTCCGAGTTCAACACCACTGAAGAGCCGTTATCAGGTCCTGCTGCTGGCTTGGTCATCACGTCCACTCCGCCCGGTAGATTTGTCTACTGGCCCGACTGCAAGCCCGCAGACCTGACTGACAACTCACGCTGCATCGCCTACCTCGAGATACTCCCCTTCCAGGAGGGGACGCCGCTAACTCCAAATGCAGAGGAGTACTCGCCAACTGAGGTGGCCACTACCGACTCCGGCCTCTGCATGCCTGATCGTGAAGTATTCGTGGCGACCACGGAAGCCGGAACCTCAGGGAACCGACCCGACCGATACCTCGACGACATCTCAGACGACGAGGAGTCGGCCAATGCACCCGCGGATGAGACTGCCAAGGCCAAGAACGACCGGCGCACACGCAACCAGAAGCGTGCAGAACATCGCCGGCGGCTTCAGGAAGCTCTACCCATCCGCAACCTCAACGAGGCCCTGGATGAAATCGCCAACAGAGCCCACACTACTCCCGAGCAGTGTCTCATGTCCATCAACAGGATAGGACAGGCTGTCCAGGGGCATCGTGCAGGCAACCTTCGTGGAAGACGTTTACTTCATGCGGGTCGACAACAGGATCGCCGGAGCTGCAAATCATGAGGCCACTAGTCGCAGCCGCACCCCAGCAGAAGTCGGACCCAACCGTGTCTGTTGTGAACACGCGCCAAACCCCAACTGCTCTAGAGCCTCAGGGGGAGGACCCTCAGAGGGCGGTGCAAGCGGCGGTGGCAGCGGCAGCAGCGGTAGCTCTTCCCATGGCGCCGGCAGAAGAGGCGGCGGCGGTGGCGATCGCGGAGGCCGAGGCCACACGAATAGCCACGCCGGCGGCTATAAACGTGGTGGCTACGACGCCCGCCACAGGATCGATGAGATACGCCGCGCTAAGAAGACTACCAACGTCAGCGGCAACGACGGCTTCCCTGCCTACTCTTCACGGCTTTGCACTCTGCTACTCCCCCAGAAGTTCAAGCCTCTAGGGATCACCAAGTACGATGCGAAGCAAGACCCGGTTCAGTGGCTCAGGTGCTACGCACTAGCCATTGAAAACGCTGGTGGCAACAACGACACCAAGTGTCTCTACTTCCCCTTCTGTCTGGATTAGGCTCCACTCACATGGCTCGAGTCGCTCGACAAGAACTCGATCGACCAGTGGGACCAGCTGAAGGCACAGTTCACCAGCAACTTCATGGGCGCCATGGGCGCTCGGGTACTCACATGGATCTGGCGATGGACAAGCAGGAGCAAGGCAAGACGCTCCGCCAGTAGATGCATCACTTCTTCGACAAGCGTGCGACAGTAGTCGACGTCACCGACAAAGAAGTCATCGACTGCTTCCAAGATGGTCTCTACCACCGTCGCACCTTCGAAGACTTCGGTCGCCGCTGCCCAAGCTCAATCACTAAGCTCAAGGACATGATCACTTCATGGGCCGATGAGGAAGACAAGGCGAACGCTAAGTATGACTCCATCCACGGCAAGAGTAAAAACAACACGTGCGGCAACAATAACAAGGATCAAGGGGGTCGCCACAACAACAACAACTACTACTCCGGTCCTAACCGCAAGCGCAAGCCAGACAACACTGTCGCGGCTGTACAGCACCCTGCAAAGGACAGCTCCAAGAAGACCTCTGGCGGCTTCAAAGACCTGCTCAAAGAGAAGTGCCCGTGGCATCAGGACGGCAATCACACCACCGATCAGTGCTACCAGCTCCGATGGGCACCCAAAGACGTCCCTGAGCCACGACACCCTCACGATAAGAAGGGTAAGAAGAAAGTCGACGAAGGCAACGGTGATTTCCATGAACCCGACAAGACGGTGAATGTCTTCTTCGGCGGACTACCCACCAAGCAAGCTCAGAAGCTCACCCTGCGGGAAGTCTTGAACATTGAACCAGCGGTACCGACACCTCTCAGGTGGTCGGAGGTACCCATTATCTTCTCCCGCGTGGATCAATGGACAAGCTTCTCTTAACCAGGACGCTTCCCACTCGTCCTGAACCCAGTAGTCGCGGGCTCCAGACTCACCAAGGTACTCATCGACAGTGGAAGCGGACTCAACGTCCTGTTCACTAAGACCTTGAAGAAGATGAAGCTCGACATCACCGGCACGCTCACTAAGAGCACGTCGCCCTTCTACGGCATCATCCCAGGCAATGCGGCTATACCACTCGGCTCAGTGGTTCTGCTAGTTACCTTTGGGACAAGGGAGAACTACCACACCGAGTACATCAAGTTCGAGGTTGCGGACTTCGAAACCTCCTACCACGCCATCCTCGGCAGACCAGCTCTCGCCAAGTTCATGGTGATTCCCCACTACGTGTACTTGGTACTCAAAATACCAAGTCCTGCCGGAGTACTCGCACTGCAAGGGGACTTGAATGTTTCCTACGACTGAAACACCAAAGCCGTGGAGCTCGCATCAACCAACCAAGTACCTAACGCAATGATGGAGATCTACGTTGCATCAAAGAGGCTCGCACCAACCGAACTCGAGATACCTGAGAAGACCGACACCTCCAACAAACCTCAGCCAACAGAGGAAGTACAGGTGAAGGCCATCAACCTCGGGACCGGCGACAGCAGCAAGACTACCATGATTGGCGCGGGGCTCAATCCTAAATAGGAAGACGTGCTCGTCAGCTTCCTTCGGGCTAACCGAGACATCTTCGCGTGGAAGCCAGCGGATATGCCAGGTGTGCCCAGGAGGCTGATCGAGCACTCACACAACGTCGATCCTAAAGCTACCCCAAGCGACATCTCCGTCGTTTCGCTGACGACCGACGGGACGCCATCAAGAAGGAACTCGCCAAACTACTCGCGGTCGGCTTCATCCGAGAAGTCTTCCATCCTGAGTGGCTCGCCAATCCCGTCCTCATCCGCAAGAAGAACACCAATGAGTGGAGGATGTGTGTCGACTACACCGACCTCAACAAACACTGCCCCAAGGACCCCTTCGGGTTGCCACGGATTGATCAAGTCATCGACTCCACGGCGGGCTGCGACTTGCTCTGCTTCCTCGACTGCTACTCCGGCTACCACCAGATCGCAATCAAGGAAGAAGACCAGGAGAGGACGGCGTTCATCACCCCGTTCGGTGCCTACTGCTACACAATGATGTCGTTTGGGTTGAAAAATGCTGGCACTACCTACCAACGAGCTATCCAGGCCTACTTCAAGGAGCAGCTCAACAAGAACGTCGAAGCCTATGTAGATGACGTGGTCGTGAAGACCAGAAACTCCGACACGCTCATCACCGATCTTGAGGAGACTTTCGCATCCTTGCGAGAGTACCAATGGAAGCTCAACCCCAACAAGTGTGTCTTCGGCGTACCCTCAGGGAAACTACTCGGCTTCATCATCAGCCATCGCGGCATCGAAGCCAACCCTGAGAAGATCTCCACCATCACCAACATGAAAGCTCCAACCTGCATCAAGGATGTCCAGAAGCTCACAGGGTGCATGGCGGCCCTCAACAGATTCATCTCAAAGCTCGGAGAATGGGGACTACCCTTCTTCAAGCTACTCAAGCACCAAGAGAACTTCGCGTGGACCGCGGAGGCTGACCAAGCTCTGACGCAGCTTAACCTGTCCAAGCCACCAGTCCTCACGGCCCCTCGCAAATAGGAGCTGCTACTGCTCTACCTCGCTGCGACTACTCATGTGGTCAGTACTGCCATCATCGTCGAGGGGCAAGAAGAAGGCCACGCCTACCCAGTCTAGCGACCAGTCTACTTCGTCAGCGAGGTCTTGTCTGAGTCCAAGGCATGGTATCAACCAGTCTAGAAGCTACTCTATGCAGTACTCATCACCTCGTGGAAGCTACGACACTACTTCCAGGAGTACTCGATCACCGTCATCACAGACTATCCGCTCGGCGATATACTCCGCAACCAAGATGCAACCGGGAGAATCTCCAAGTGGGCGGTCGAGCTTGGCGCCCTCAACATCGACTTCAAGCCACGCACCGCTATCAAGACTCAAGCACTAGTTGACTTCATGGCAGAGTGGTGGGAGAATCAACTACCCACACCAACAGAGCGACCAGAGCATTGGGTGATGTACTTCGACAGCTCGCTCAAGCTCGAGGGTGCGGGCGCAGGGGTACTCCTGATTTCCCTAAAGGGCGAACAACTCAAGTACGTCCTGCAGATCTTCTGGAAGGTCTCAAACAATGAAGCCGAGTACGAAGCTCTACTGCACGGGCTCCGACTCGCAATCTCTCTAGGCATCAAGCGGCTACTAGTCTACGGCGACTCCGCTGTGGTTGTCAACCAAGTCAACGACTCTTGGGACCGCAACAAGGAGAACATGGACGCCTACTGCCTAGAGGTCCGCAAGCTTGAGAACAAGTTCTATGGTCTCGAGCTCCACCACGTCGTCCGCGACAACAACGTTGCAGCAGACGTCTTGTCGAAGCTTGGTTCTACTCGCGCAGAAGTACCCGCTGGAGTCTTCGTCCACAAGCTTCATACGCCATCCATCCCAGAGCCGGCGCCAACGACCACTGACCCTCGGCTATCACAGCCCAGTCAGGAGGTCATGATGATCGACGTGGACTGGAGACAACCCTTCATCGACTACATCCGCGAGCAGAAGGTTCCTTCCGACAAGAACAAGGCAGAACAACTCGTCCGTCGAGCCAAGACCTACGTACTAGTCGGGGACAAGCTCTACAGGCGGGGTGCGACTTCTGGAGTACTCATGAAGTGCATACCCCGGGAAGAAGGCAAGGACATCTTGGAGGAGATCCACAAGGGTGTCTGTGGCAACCACGCGTCCTCCCGTACGCTGGTGAGCAAAGCTTTCCGACGAGCTTTCTACTGGCCCACAGCTCTGGGTGACGCCGAAGAACTCGTTGGAAGGTGCCAAGGGTGCCAATTCTTCCCCAAGCAGCAACACGTCTCGGCCCACAAGCTAGTCACCATACCGCCGACCTGGCCTTTTGCCTGCTGGGGGCTCGACATGATTGGGCCTCTGCCAACTACGCCACGAGGATTCAACAGAGTTCTGATGGCCATCGACAAGTTCACCAAATGGATCAAAGTCAAGCCGGTTACCTACCCAAAGGCCGACAGAGTACTTGACTTCTTGGATGAACTCGTGCATCGCTTCGGGCTGCCCCATCGCATCATCACAGACTTGGGTTCCAATTTCAACAACCATCAGTTCTGGGAGTACTGCAAGAACAGCAGGATCGACGTCTGATACGTCTCAGTCGCCCACCCGTGCACTAACGGCCAGGTGGAGCGCACCAACGGGATGGTACTCGACGCCCTCAAGAAGCGATTGCACGATGCAGCTAACACCAAAGGAGGCAAGTGGATCAAGGAACTACCCAATGCACTCTGGGGGCTTCGTACTCAACCTACTAAGCCTACGGGGCAGTCGCCCTACTTCTTGGTCTACAGCTCCGAAGCTATTCTACCCGCCGATGTGATGTGGGAATCCCCGGCAGTAGAACAATACGACGAAGGCATCTCAGAAGACAGTCGACGGGTTGACATCGACAACCTCGAAGAAGCCTGCTGTGCTGCCCTCGTCCAATCAGCAAGGTACCTAGAGGGTATCCGACGCTACCACGATCGCAACGTCAAGGAACGCTCCTTCAACGTCGGCGATCTAGTCCTCTGTCACATCCAGAACACGGACGGTCTACACAAGCTCAGCTCACCCTGGGAAGGTCCCTTCTCAGTCTCCAAGGTTACCAGACTGGGCTCCTATCGCCTTCGGACACTTGAAGGCGATGACATCAGCAACTTGTGGAACGTTGACCAGTTGTGTCGCTTCTACGTGTAGTCACTCGACTCCTGATCTACGGGTCCAGCCTACACGGCTACTCACGGACTCCTCGCTGTAAGCGGCCTTCCGGTCCTAGCACTAGTCTACGGACTACCTCTATCCAAGATCTAGTGCTAATGGCTACTAACAGATCCTGGGCCGCACATACCCTAAGGGCTTTGGCGGCGATCTACAGACCATGTACTCCTTCGATACAGCTACAACGGCTACTAACGGATCTCTAGCTGTAAGCGGTCCAAGGACCCTAGCAATCACTTAGCCATAGGCGGCCTCCGGGTCCTGGTGATTTCCTCTTTGTAATAAAGTTCGATTCTATTCAACTTGTTTACTGTGCCTCCTAACTAGGCGGATTCTACTGAGTACTACTACTCACTGCCTCTTCAACGGTTGGGTACTCCGCAAGCTTCGATGCAAGCTGCGGCATCGAGTACCCATCACAACACAGAAGTGGACCAACTTCAATCATATTTAAACAAGTTCTTAACTAATTTGTTTGTCTTAGATCAACTACCCTGTACATGAACTACTTCTACAGGTACATCTACTAAAGGTTCAGCTTATCGGCGACTTGTTCCGCGATAGGCGCCATCTCTTCCAGCAGGGTCTTGTACTGCTCGTCCGTGCAGTTCGCCGCAAGACCCCTAGCTACCACATCCACCGGAGCCTTTGGGAAGTACGACTTCATGTAGGTGAGTACCTGGTTCGGTATCGACTTCGCCAAGTGCTTGACGTACATCGCCAAGCGCCCGGGGGCTTTCTTCAGCCTATCTACCAGAGGTGCTATCTTGGGACCGCCTGGATGAGGGACCAACAGCCTTTCAATGGGAAGTGCGGCTTCTTCAAGCTCCTTCAATTGTGCCCTCAGCTTCTCTTAATCTTCATTAAGCTTCTGCATAGATTTGTAACAATGCACAAGGTCAAGATCGGAAGCTTCACGGAGCTCCATCCACATGATGCACTCATGGCGCATCTGTGTGTACTGGTACTCAGCTACCTCTCAGCGATCGGTCTCCCGGAACACGATGTTCTTGAGATCTGTCTCAGAAGCTTTCAGCTGGTCGACAGTAGCCTCAAGATCTGCAGACAACTCATCAACAGTGTCAAGACTACACATAAGCACTGCAACAAGTACTCAATGATTGCGGCGGAAGGCCTACCATTGTTCTTCTGGCATAGAGTCTTGTTCTTCTTGATCAAGTCGTCCCTCTTCGCCTGCATGTCTTGTACCTCATTGTGGTACTAGGCGAAGGCGCTGTCAAGCTTGGATTGGAGCAGTGCAGAGTGCCTCTTTGATTTGTCCAACTCCTTCTCTAGAGCTTCAGCTTGGATGACCGTATCACCGTACCCCTTCAAGAGCTCGGTTTTCTGACGGGACCTCTCCACCAGGCCCTGCACAGGATCACAGCTCAATCAGTACTCAGTACTCAATGATGCAAGACTACTTAAGGTATCGATAGCGTACCTTGACCCACTACTCCGGGCGACGCCATGATTCCATACTCAGAGACACAATAGCCGGGTCGATCAGATCGTCGTCTAGCAACTCGAGGCCTCCGCGACTCGAGGTCCCAGTCTCCGGCATTGGCGCCGAGCAGAGCAGCGCGGTGTCCTCCACCATTGCCTCGCGAGCGACGACTTCAGTCCCTAATTCGGGCTGCGAGTCAACCCGTACCTCTGCCCTTGGCTCGGGTGAGAGCCTGTGTGGTTCGAGGACCAGTGGTAGGTTGCTTCCTGGTGTGATGAGTGATTGACAACATGGTGTGGACTGATTCTTGGCTAAGTATTGCAGGTGCAGGTTGCAGCTTGACTAGTGTTGGTGCAGGTGAAGAACAAGCGCAAAAGGTCGTTTCTGGTGAGGCCTCCAAGTGTGGAGAAGACAAGTAGGCTTGGTTCGAGGGACCCGGTGGCCAGCGGAGTCAAGTGCGGGCCGCATGGTGGCAAGAACGGCAAGGTGAAGTCATAGACGGTTTCTTGGTTGAGCCTCAAAACCAAGGTCGAGCCGGGACTACGTGAGAGCCAAGTCATGAGTGGTGATTGGCGGAGGCTACACCGAGTTCGCGGGGTTTCCGGTGGTTCACCAGAAAACCACTGGGTTCCTTGGTTGATCCATAAAGCCAAGACCAAAGACCGAGGACGGAGGTGCAGCAGCATCGGACCAGTCTGACTGGTGGGTCTGACCGGTCTGACCGGTGGGTACCGGTCTGACCGGTGTGCGACGACACAGTCCGGAGACTTTGAAGAGGAGGACACGCGTCAGGATCCCAAGGCTTGCGTCGAGGCTAAGCAAGTTTGCGGTCGCTAGGCATCCGTCCAATGGTGCGAAGACAAAGTTTCCCAAAGTGCCCCCTCGGGGGTGTGTATCCTAGTATTAGGCCTTAGGGGTATTTTAGTCTTTCGGCTTGCCTCCATATAACCCAAGTGGTGAGAGGATGGCAGCCATCTCTTGGAACCCTAGCTCATTTTGTTTTGCTATTTTCCTCTTCCTTTTTCCTTTGGAATTTCTAGGACTAGCTTGAGAGCTTCATGGTGAGATCTTGTGAGAGGGAAGGATGATCGGGCGGCAAGCTAGACCTTGTATGAACCTCTTTGGTATGTATAGATGATTCAGCGTGGTTCCTCAAGGCTTGGATGTGTCTTTCCTGTTTCTCCTTTTTGGTGATTTTCGGAGCCCTTTCTTGGTGAATTTCTTGTGGCGGTTTCGAGGCCTTTCTCTTTGGGATTTGGCGGGGATGTATGCTTGTACCATTCATGGTTCTTTTCCCTGTGATTCCCCTCCCAAATCCGTGAGCAAAGGGGCTCAATTTTGGGGTTTTCTTGGCTCTAGGGTTAGAGGCGTTCTTGGTGGGATTTCTTCGATTCCTCTCGATTTAGCAAGTTTTGGTGGCCCAAATCTTGGCTATGGAGTGCCCATGAGGTGTTCCTACTATCCCCAAAGTCTTGCGCAAATCCGTGGAGTGATTCAGGAGATCGGGAGTTGGATTTGGGGGAGTTGACCCGCGGGTGCTCTTCATCCCGAGCGTCCCAGCCTGACCGGTCTGACCGGTGCTGCTCACCGGTCTGACCGGTGCAGAGGCTTCGTGGGTTTTGCCTCGGGTGAACGTCTTGGTGAGTTCCCTGTTGTCTCGTGTTGCTGCTATTTCGAGGTTGGTTCGTTTTAGAGCTCGGAAGATCAGGTTTGTGATTTTGGGGCTTCCTGGCTTAGACCGATCTAACCGGCGTGCTACACCGGCCTGACCGGTGTAGGAGTTTTCTGTGGAAGTTCTCAGGATCTGTTGGGGTGCTCCAACAGGGACCGGTCTGACCGGTGCTGCTCACCGGTCTGACCGGTGCAGGACAGTGGTGCTCGAGTTGCTAGTTCCGCTGTGTTCTCGAGTAGGTGTAGGTGGTTTTTGGTTCCTAGGACCAGTGGCACTCCAGTGGCTGCGTGGTCTTGGCCAACTTGGGTAGTTGAGTCAGAGACGTGCTTTGGAAGCCTTGTTCGTCTTGTCGGAGTTTCAATCTCCTTCGAGAAGAATTTTCATCGGCTCCCATTCACTCCCCCCTCTCTGGTCGCTAGTTCCGGTCCTTCAAGTGGTATCAGAGCTGGTTACGGATCTTCAGATACTAACCAGTCTAAGATCCAAGGATGTCGTACCAGGAACGGGGTTCGGGTCCTTCGCACTTCGATGGCAAAAACTACTAGATGTGGCAGAGGTGGATGGTGGCGTTCCTCCGCGGTAAGGGTCAGATCCTTTGGGATGTCACGGTGAACACAGCTTATGTTCATCCGATGAACTTCCTTGCTCCGGGATCGAGGGACATGTTCGATGCCAACAACAAGGCGGTCGACTACTTGTTTCGTTCTCTGTGTCAATCCGAATTCGATCGGGTTCAGACAGAGGACTTAGCTTGTAGGATTTGGTTGGAGCTGAAGAATGCTCATGCTGGGAATGATGAGGTTCAGGCACGGTTGTATGCGACCTACCGGAGAGAGTACGAGAACTTCACTCATCTCCCCGGTGAGTCCATTGATGCCTTGTTCCAGCAGTTCATGGTGGTTGTGAACAACATGAGGGCCAATGTCGACGTCCTCCCGTACGATGACCATGATAGAGCTGTGAAGCTCTTACACATGCTGGATCGTACCGTGTGGGATGGAAAGGCCGAGGCCATTCTTGAGTCCGAGAAGTACACCACTCTGACGGTGAATGAGCTGTTCTCTAAGCTTAAGTCTGTTGAGGTTGATCGTGGTTTGACAGCCCGTCTTGAGAGCCCGACTGACTCCCATAGTCTTGCTCTCGTCAGTAGCAAAGTGGCTAAGTCTAACGCTAACGCATCCTCTAGGATGTACTCTCTGTCTTCTTTGATGTCTTTGCCAGACGAGGAGTTTGACGTGCTTGGAGAGGACGAGCTAGCTTTGCTGACCAGGCGGTTCGAGAGGCTGCACGATAACCGGGTGAACACGAGGAGGACATCACGGACGTGCTTTCAGTGCGGCAAGCCAGGACACTTCGTCGCTGACTGTCCGGAGAAGACGGAGAACAAAGGACGGCTACAAGGACGGCTACAAGCACCGGTCGAGCAAGGATGCCAAGTACTGATCGAGGCGCGATCACAAGCACAAGAACAAGCACAAGGACGAGCGACGGTCGAGGAAGAAGGGCGGGCGCGGTAGGAAGGCCCGGGTGATGGTCGGAGCGAGCGACGTCAACTCCAGCTCCGCCTACTCTTCCTCGAGCTCGAGTAGCAGTGAAGATGAAGGTGATTGGCGCAAGAACAAGAAGTCATCCAAGAACTTGAGTGGGCTGAGTTGCTACGCGAGAGATGGCTTCTGCAGCATGGCTCGTAGCTCCGGCAGCAAGAAGAGTCACCAGAGCGACTCGGACTCCGACTCCGAGGATGAGGTACGTGACGAGCTTCCCTTCTTGCGTGAGGAGAACGAGTGTCTTGGCAAGTTGCTTGATAATCGTGATGACATACTTAGAGAGGCAAAGAAGATGAGGAAAGAGCTTAGGGCCTCACTAGAAGATGCTAGGAACCGTGTAGCTGAGCTAGAAACCCAGAACCTTGATGCTAAGCTTGAGATTGATTCGCTTAAGGCTTCACCTGTGGTTTCTGATGAGATTGACTGTTGTGATTGCTCTGTGTACCTAGCTGATCTTACTAGTCTTAAGGATAAGCATGCTTCTACTTGTGATGAACTAGATGTGCTTAGGCTTGAAGTGGCTGAGCTTAAGTCTAGAACTGCTTTGTTAGGTGCTTGCACTTCTTGCCCTGTTTTGCATGGAAAGATTGATGAGATGCATGCTTATACTATTTTGCTTGAGGCTAAGTTGAAAGAACCTGTTCCCACTTCTTGCTCTACCTGTGAAGTGCATGCTTTGAAAAATCTGGAACTTGCACATTATGTGGATCGCTTGCAGGATGAGAATGATGAGTTGAGGAAAATGATGGGTTGGTTGTAGGGTCATGAACCACAGCTTAGGATGATGATTGAGGCATACAAGCACTATGATGGGCAAGCGCTTGGCTCGAAGAAAGTTGGAGAGTGTAGTGGTGAGGGAGGAGAGAAAATTGGTGATATCCCAGCTCCACCAAAAACCTTCCACAAAAATGCCTATGCTCCTAAGCCCAACCCACTGAGAAACAAACTTGACACAACCCCAGATCCTCCCATATTTCCTCACCCAACAAATGACTTCCAAAAATCGGTGAAGTTTGTGAGCTCCAAGGAGAGTGAGGTTGGAGGGAAGAAGGGTGAGAAGCTGAGTGGAGAGAAACCAAGTGAGCAGCCCTATCCCAAGCCTAAGCCTAAGCCCATAAGGTTTCATTGTGACTATTGTGGGAGAGATGGTCACAAGGGTGAGTTTTGCTTCAAGAGGAAGCGTGAGGAGAGAATGGCTAAGGATTGGGCTAACAAGGACAGGTACCGCCCTTCAGATGGTGTACCTGAGCCTCGTATGCAGATGCCCAGGGCCAAGGTGATTGTGAGGACGGTTCCGGTTTGGGGAGATCGAAAGGTGGCAGGATGTGCTGCTGGCCGAGCGCCACCGGTCAGACCGGTGCCGGACTGGGCAGACAGCAGTTCGGTTTCCGTGCTCGTGCGGATGCTAGGTTCGGTTCTGGTGGTCGTGGTCTTGGTGGTTGGTCTGGAGAGTTTGCAGGTGGTCAGTTTGCTAGATGTTCTCCACCTCGTGCTCAATACGAGGGTGGGAGGAGTCGTAGCTTTGAGATAGAGAGGAGGAACGGTCCACGGTCTTGCTTTCATGGCTTTCGTCCTCCTCCAGCTAGAGAGGGTTGGTTCCCTCATAGTGGTTACCGTGGTGGTGTGCGTGGTGGTAGCTTTGATAGGCGTGACGATATGGTTTGTGCTAACCCCACTTTGGAGCAAATGGCTCGGCACTGGTTTTACTCTTTTGGTACTAACCCCAGTGCTGAGTCGTTTGTTCACTCACGTGCTCGCTTTTGAATTTCAGGTGGGAGCCTTGAGGAACGTTTGGTTGATTGACTCCGGTTGCTCGAGGCATATGACCGGAGACAAGGGGTGGTTCTCAAGTCTCGTCCCGGTGGTGTCCAGGACATACATCACCTTTGGGGACAACGGGCGAGGGCGTGTGCTTTCAGAAGGTGAGATCAAGGTAAGTGACAAGGTCACTCTCAGGCGTGTTGCTCTAGTTCAATCCCTCGGGTTCAATTTGCTTTCGGTGTCCCAACTTTTGGATGAGGGCTTTGAGGTGTTGTTTCGGCCTAGTGGTTCTCGGATTTTGGATTCTCGAGGGGACCTAGTTTGCATGGTCATTCCAGAGGGTCAAGTGTTCCGAGCGGATTTTTCTCAGTCTTCTGGTGTGGAGCGTTGTTTCTTGGCTGGTGTCGGGTATACACCCCGGGTACTCATACAAGGAAGGATGAAGACGGGCTCCTACTAGAATTCCCCTGTAATCCTACTAGGACTCGTTCCGTGTAATCCTACTAGGACTCCTGCCTTGTAACCAACTAGGAACCCGCCCCCTGAACTATATAAAGGAGGGCCAGGTACCTAGGAGGACACCTAACCAACCCAACACTAAGCGTAGGGCGCCATACTTGATCCCCCAAATAGGACGTAGGGTTCGCCACCTTGGCGGCCCGAACCTGTATAAATCTTGTGTCCCGTGTCCTTGCGCATACCTTCGAGTTCTAGGTTTGGCGATCCCCACCACAATCATCTACCTCGGGTACCCCCTTGGTATACTTGCCGGGTTAAAACACCGACAGCTGGCGTGCCAGGTAGGGGTGATCGTCATGATCATCAGGCGAATTCGAAGGACCTTCGTCACGAAATCAATCTAGTCAGCGTGAGGTGATTGTGTCGTGCACCGCGACATGCATAGCCTGACGCAGTATTCAATTTGAAGTCATCGAGACGGAGTCCGAAGCAGAGACCAACAACTCGCCGACTCTCGAATCCAACATCGAGTCCGAAGCCAATTGATCAAGAGCAATTACAGCATGTCATGCTGCTGGACTGCTTTCGGAGAAGAAATTCTTTTCTGTTTCGGAGTGAAGGCCCCACGGTGCTGTTGTCCGTTTGTCCTCCAAATCAACTTACTGGAAATTACTAAGTGTAGTACAAAGCAATCATGAGCTCATGTTCTGTCCGTGCAAGCAACCAAATCAGAATCAACAAGTGCTATGCTACACGCACACGGAGTCTACCAGCAAGCTTCAAGGTCTTTGCTTGCCGTACACGGGAAGGTGTACACGAGTACAACCACACCGCCTCCGGCAACAGCAGCACTACCTCAACCTTGCCGTGCACCGTGACTACTCGTCTCACGGCTGCAGCGGCTCTACCTCAACCACGCTGTGCACCGCGACTACTCGTCTCCCGGTCGCATCGGCTCTACATCGACTACACTGTGCGCTGGACATACTCGTCTCCCGGCCACAGCGGCTCTACATCAACTACCTCACGCGGCTCGTTGTCGACTACTTTGCCTACGCTGCGCGTCTGGGTGCCTCGGCTCCTCGTGTGGCTCGTTGTTGACTACTTCACCTACGCCGCGCGTCCGGGTGCCTCGGCTCCTCGCACGGCTCGTTGTCGACTACTTCGCCTATGTCGCACGTCCGGGTGCCTCGGCTCCTCGTGCGGCTCATCATCGACTATTTCGCCTGTGATCGGGTGCCTCGGCTCCTCGCGCGGCTCGTCGTCGACTACTTCGCCTACGCCATGCGTCTCGCACTGGCTTGACCTCGACTACTCGTCGCCTGGTTGCATCGGCCCTACTGTGCCTATGCCGTGCATCCGGACGCGCCGTCTCGCCGCTCGACTTCTCGTCGGTCGGTCGCACTGGCTCTCGCCGTGCGCCCGGTCACTACGTCTCATGGCTCGACTACTCGTCGCCCGGTTGCACCGGCCCTACTGCGCCTATGCCGTGCATCCGGACGCGCCGTCTCGCCGCTCGACTTCTCATCGGTCGGTTGGTCACACTAGCTCTCGCTGTGCGCCCGGTCACTCCTTCTCGCGGCTCTCCTGCGCCCATGCCGTGAATCCGGACGCGCCGTCTCACCGCTCGACTTCTCGTCGGTCGGTCACACTGGCTCTCGCCGTGCGCCCGGTCACTCCGTCTCGCGGCTCGACTACTCCGTGCGCTGTCGCTCGACTTGTTGTCCGGTCGCACTGGCTCTACTTCAGCCACGCCGTGCGTCGCGACTACTTGTCTCGTGGCAACATCGGCTCTACTTCGAGTACGTCGCGCGCCGCCGCGATATCGTCTTCCGGCCGCATCGCGTCGACCACTCATCTCAACTAGTTTTTCAAACTAGTCGAGAACGGCAGTCACACCCCCAACAACTAGTCAGAATCAATTCTGACTAGTCAACTTCAGCAACAACCATCGCAGCTCCATTGTCGACCGCCACTGTTTCATCTACAAGACCGCCCTGGCGATAATAGCTAAGTCATTTATTCAAATGATTGCTTTTTTCTATGTTGGTTTATTTTCCGTGCGCAGGACAAACACGCCAAAGACTAGTCATCTGTGCATGCTTCTACATGGGAACTACCCACCAGAGCTGCACAAGTCGACGTCAACGGTCGCAATCTCAAGTCTACTACGGCGGCACAAGTCAACGTCAATGGTCGCAATCTCAAGTCCACCATGGCGGCACAAGTCGACATCAACGGTCGCAATCTAAAGGCCGCCCCGGCGGCACAACTCGACTCCAACGGTCGCATCAACAGTCTGCCCAGGCAGCAACAGTTAAGTCATTTAATTCAAATGATTATTGTTTTCTTTTCTTGGCGTGTTTTCCTCATCATGCAGGACAACATGCCGACTACTCACCCGTGTACGCTCCTCGGCGGGTTTTCACGAGAGCTACACTCTGCCGACTACTCTTGGGGTATACCGACCAAACCACCACGGGCTTACAACACTCAATCTCGGGGGCTCCGGCCACGAATTTGGTACACTAAGTTTCGGAGGCTCCACCACGAGTTCGGTACATTATATCCCAGGGGCTCTCGCCACGGCTTTGGGTGTATTGAGTTTCGCAGGTCATAATGGCTGTATCCCAAGAAGGCAATCTCAAGCCCGCTCTAGCGGCAACCGTACCATGTGTTTCGTACCCTAAGTACTCGCGCTCCGTACCATGGGTCCTAGTACCCTAAGTACTCAAATCGACTTCTATAGTCGCACCAAAGTCCACTACCGTGGCAAAAGTCGACGCTAACGGTCGCACCAAAGTCCACTCCGGTGGCACAAGTCGCTAACGGTCGCACCAAAGCCCACTCCGGTGGCACAAGTTGAATTCTGTAGTCATAATTTCAAATCGACTTCAACGGTCGCAATCTTAAGCCTACGCCGGCGGCAAAACTACTCGTTTTTCTAGTTTTTCGTTCGATTTTTGCCTTCCGGAAGTGCTTTTCGTTTTCATCTTAAGTCCACCCCGCGTGGCACAAAGTCGACTACTGTAGTCGCATCTAAAGTCCGCTCCACACGGCAATCTAAAGTCGACTTCTAAAGTCGCATATCAAAGTCTGCTTTGCACGGCAACCCAAAGTCGACTTCGGTTTTCAAGTCGCATATCAAAGTCCGCTCCACGCGGCAACTAAAGTCGACTTCGGTTTTCAAGTTGCATATCAAAGTCCGCTCTGCCGGCATCTAAAGTTGACTTCGGTCGCATCTAAAGTCCGCTCTGACGGCACAACTGCTTCTCAAGCTCCACGGCTCGACGCCAAATTACTACTCGAAAGCTCTCCAGCTCGGGGGCTGCATTCAAACAACTACTCAAGAACAACTCTAGCAGATTTCGCTCGCTCTCAAGCTCGGGGGCTCTACAACAACAACAACTCAACGTGGCACATACGGCTCTCTTATCTCGGGGGCTACTCGCTGCAAGAGTACTTGGATGATGGCTTTCGCGAACATTGAAGACCCTTGGATTGATTATCTAATCATTTCAAGGCTCGGGGGCTGCTATGCTACACCCATCATTCAATTTTTTCAAGAAGGAAGATTCAGAATCAAGATTGACCCTCAGCTAGAGTCTGCGACTCAACCTAAGGCTCGGGGGCTACTCCATATGGAGTGCGATTTTGCAATCGCACTTCCATATAATCTCGACTTCAAGACTAATGAGCTGGACCACCTTCCAACCTCGTGGCAGTTCAATTACTATTGAAGACTTCTCCAAGCAGTACTCGAGGACGCTCAAGAACTACTCGAAGAGGCTTCAAGACTACTCGAACTACTACTCTCGACTCCAACGTGCTCGGGGGCTTGTCGGGCATACACCCCGGGTACTCATACAAGGAAGGATGAAGACGGACTCCTACTAGAATTCCCCTGTAATCCTACTAGGACTCATTCCGTGTAATCCTACTAGGACTCCTGCCTTGTAACCGACTAGGAACCCACCCCCTGAACTATATAAAGGAGGGCTAGGTACCTAGGAGGACAACTAACCAACCCAACACTAAGAGCAGGGTGCCATACTTGATCCCCTAAACAGGACGTAGGGTTCGCCACCTTGGCGGCCCGAACCTGTATAAATCTTGTGTCCTGTGTCCTTGCGCATACCTTTGAGTTCTAGGTCTGGCGATCCCCACCACAATCATCTACCTCGGGTACCCCCTTGGTAGGCTTGCCAGGTTAAAACACCGACAGCTGGATCTTCGAGTGAGTTGTGGAAGTGGCATAGGAAGTTGGGTCACTTAAGCTTTGACCTTTTGTCTCGCTTGAGTAAACTCAATTTGGTCTGAGGATTGCCACGGCTGAGGTTGGAAAAAGAGTTGGTTTGAGCACCGTGTCGGCATGCTAAGATGGTAGCTGCTTCCCATCCAACCCTCACCAATGTGATGATGGAGCATCCATGTGAGTTGCTCCATATGGACCTTGTTGGCCCAGCTCATGTGCGATCTGTGGGTGGGAAGTGGTACGTCCTGGTTGTGGTGGACGACTACTCTCGGTATGCGTGGGTTTTCTTTCTTGAGGAGATAGGGGAGACGTTTGGTTTTGTTCGAGATCTTATCTTGAGGTTAAGGAACGAGAGGCACGGAGATGCCATACGACCGATTCGCAATGACAATGGCTCGGAATTTAAAAACTCTCGCTTCGAAACCTTTTGCCATGACTTGGGTCTTGAACACCAGTTTTCGAGTTCGTATACGCCTCCCCAGAACAGCGTGGTGGAAAGGAAAAAAAACCTTGTGCGAGATGGCTCGGACGATGCTCGATGAGCATAGGACTCCGGGGAGGTTCTGGGCTGAGGCGGTGAATACCGCGTGCTATGTGTCGAACAGGATTTACCTCAGGGTGCATAAGAAGAAAACTTGCTACGAGTTGATGCACGGTAGAACTCCCAAGGTGAGTCACTTTCACGTGTTTGGATGCAAATGCTTCATCCTGAAGAAAGGTAAGAAGTTGGACAAGTTCGAGGCTAGATCTGTCGATAGCATTTTCTTTGGTTACGCGTCTCATTCTAGAGCCTTTCGAGTGCTCAACCTTGAAACTAACCAAATCGTGGAGACTTGCGAGGTTACCTTCGATGAGACACAACCACGTAGTCAGCTTGTTTTTGAGTGTGCAGGTGACGACGAACTTGGCGAGGAGATTTTCCAGGAGGAGGAGCATGAACATGGAGATGATGAAGACGGCAGTGTGGTGCCCGTGGCTGAGCATGTACCTACTACTTTGACTACGGTGGTGAACGGGCCCTCTCCCACACCTACAACGACAAACCCAGATCAAGGCGAAGCTGCTGTTGAGGGGGAGGTAGCATCAAGGCGAGAACCTCCCCGGCGAGTTCAAGTGGATCACCCAGCTTCGAGAATCATCGGCGACATCAATGAACGTACTACACGGTCGAGGGTACGAAACAATTCTCACTTTGCTCATGCTGCTTTTGTTGCTACTTTTGAGCCCAAAGACATTGGACACGCGCTATCTGATCACAATTGGGTTAATTCGATGAGGAGTTGGAGAACTTTGAGAGAAACCATGTTTGGGAGTTGGTGGATCCTCCACTAGGGTGTAAGCCGATTGGGACAAAATGGGTGTGGAAGAACAAAGAGGGAGAGAAAGGAGAAGTGGTCAGAAACAAGTCAAGGCTTGTTGCTCAGGGGTACTCACAGAAAGAGGGGATCGACTACGAGGAGACCTTTGCTCCCGTAGCTCATTTGGAGGTGATCAGGATCCTTCTAGCCTTTTTTCGTGGCTAAAGGGTTCAAGTTGTACCAGATGGACGTCAAGAGTGCTTTGCTAAACGGTGTTTTGGAGGAAGTAGTGTATGTGAGGCAACCACCGGGGTTTGAGAGTGAGAAGTACCCTCACCAGGTATACAAGTTGAGGAAGGCGCTGTATGGGCTGAAGCAGGTGCCTAGAGCTTGGTACGGTAGGTTGAGGGGGTTCCTGTTTGAGAGAGGGTTTGAGATGGGGAAGGTCGATCAGACTTTGTTTCTCCTCAGGCAGGGCAGAGATATCCTGATTGTGCAGGTATATGTGGATGATATTGTCTTTGGTGGCTCGTCTAACTCTCTTGTTGCAAGGTTTGCAGAAGACATGAGCAGGGAATTTGAGATGAGCATGATGGGTGAGTTGTAGTTCTTCCTCGGGCTACAGATCAATCAATGAAAGGAAGGAACATTTGTGCACCAAGCCAAGTACACCAAGGACATTGTGAGGAAGTTCAAGATGGAGGACTCCAAGGCCATGGCGACGCCTATGAGTACGACTACAGCTCTTGCTGCGGACGAGGAAGGTGAACACGTGGACCAGAAGGAGTACCGAAGTATGATCGAGTCACTCCTCTACTTGAGGACGAAGAGGCCAGACATCCAATTCTCGGTATGTCTGTGCGCTCGTTTTCAAGCGTCTCCGAGGACTTCACATCGGCAAGTAGTCAAGCGCATATTCAGGTATTTGCGACATACTCCCGACTTCGGCCTTTGGTACTCCGCGTCTTCTTCTTTGGCTCTTCATGGATTTTCGGACGCGGATTTTGCCGGGTGTCGGTTGGATAGGAAGTCCACTTCTGGGACTTGCCAGTTCTTGGGTTCTTCTTTGGTGTCTTGGTCTTCCCGCAAACAGTCGAGTGTTGCTCAATCCACTACCGAGGCAGAGTATGTGGCCGCAGCTAGTTGTTGCTCTCAGCTCCTTTGGATCACATACACCATGAGTGACTTTGGTGAGGAGTATACCCATGTCCCACTTCAATGTGATAGCACAAGTGCAATAAGTGTTGCAAAGAACCCAGTGCTCCATTCCAAAACCAAGCACCTAGAAGTGAGGTATCATTTCCTGAGAGACAACATAGAGAAAGGAAAAATCGCTTTGATCCATGTACCCACACATGACCAGCTAGCCGATATTTTCACCAAACCCCTAGATCAAGCAACTTTCACTCGTTTGCGGGGGGAGCTTGGTGTTTGTTTGATTTCTTGAGTTGGTGTGTGGGAGCTCCTTTGTAGCATATGCATAGCTTTTCTTTGTGTGCTTTCTTGCATGTTGCATTGCATTTGTATCATGATGTATAGTCATCTTTGTATGATAGCTTGCATGCATTTTGTATCATATGCATTTTGTAGGAAAGCTTCTCCTATATACATTGTTCACCATGGTATGCTATATATGATCTTGTGAGCTAGTTTGGTATGATATGGCTTAGTGTGACTTAGCTCTTGATGATCTTGATTTATATCCATGGTTGATGGCTATGTTTTTCAAAAATGTCATATGTATGCTCTCTTGTGAGTAAATGCCTTTATATGATCTTGACATGTTTTTGTGTCTTGGTTATGCTTAATTTGTGGTTCGATAACTTAGTTTGATCATATGGGGCCAAAGGCTCATTTGCCATCGTGAATGTTTAGCCCCCATGCTTCATCTTGTGGAGGGGCATAAGTTCCTTTTTGTCGCAAAGACATTTCATGTACCAATTATAAATCTGAAAATGAAATGTAAATTGCTTGGAAAATGTGCTCCCATGTCATATGTGCTTAATTTACTTGCTTTTGGGTGCTAAACCGTTGCATGTTGCTTACCAATGAGAAGTCTCATATTTAGAAGTAAGCACATGGCTCGGTGGCTTTGACATGACATGAGGTGCTTGTGGGTGTTTATGATGGTCTTATTCTTAGAATGGTTGTCCTAGCATGAAGTTTGTGTGGCTTTGCCATTTTGATATGTTTTGATCATGTTTAGGACTTTGCTCTTGAGAGGGTGAATTTTCGCAAAAATAGTCATTTTCATCTTAGTTTCGCCCAATGGTTGTGAAACTTGGTGATCTTGTAGTTTTTGTCCATACGAAGCTATAGAGTATCTAACTTGCTCATTTGGAGGTGTGTAGCATGCTATGTTGAATTTTGTCGATTTGAGAAGCTCTAGGTTGTTTTTTTTGCATTTTTGGCTTGATTCATGCATTGTCAACAAGGGGGAGAAGTTTGAGCATGTTTTGGCTTGCTGCATGCATTTAGAAGGTTTCCAAGTAGTTTCGAGCTAGTTTTGAGCTCGGGCAGTTCCCAGTTTTTCCCAGGTGGTCATCGGCCTGACCGGTGCTGCTCACCGGTCTGACCGGTGTGGGTGTCAGGTGCTGGACGATCTTGTCCACCGGTCTCACCGGTTGAAGGACCGATTAGGCGACCAGAGAGGGGGGAGTGAATGGGAGCCGATAAAAAATTCTTCCCGAAGGATGAACTCGGCCTATGCCTCAACTTCACAACCTAGGATTCCCACACGAGCTTGCCAAGGTCACGTAGTCACAACAGACCTACCAACCCTAGGAACAAGCCTCAAACAATCCCTAAGCGAAAGCGCAACTCAAGAAGAAAAAGACTTAGCAGCTTTGCGAGGCTCCGGGCGGACTGTCCGCAAGCACCGGGCGGACCGTCCGCGAGGCCTAGGCGGACCGTCCGCAAGCACAGGGCGGACCGTCCGAAAATAGCCCCCGAACCTCCAGTACTGCACCCCGAAAAACGGACTGTCTGTGCCCTACCCGCGGACCGTCCGCGCGGAAGCGACTGTCCGCACTCTCCTCGCGGACCGTCCGGCAAACTCCGAGCAACCAAAAGCACGGGACAAAATGGATCGAAACACGAGCACGCAAGAACACACGAAGAACACGACGAACACCAGATCTGCCGGCTCCTCGCGGACCATCCGCGTGCCCCAGGCGGACTGTCCACCAGGCATGGGAACAGCAGCCCGAACTCGAAAACGAGAGGTCAACCTCTCCTATCCATCCATGGATCTCCCAAACGGTTTGAGCTCTTGAGGCAAGATTTGGGGGAGATGTGAAGCGTCCCAAGGAGATGCTATACCCGAAAACTTGAGACCTCAAACGAACTAAATCGCCGGGAATCAAATCGCAACCGAGCTCTACCAAAAAGCTAGGGTTCCAACCAAAATCCTTCAATCGGAGGCCAAATCTGGAGATTGGGGGGTCAAGATCAAGCACAAAGATGCACAAGACATCTATCCATGATCCCCACCAACAAATCCGAACCCAAACACCTCAGAATCAAAGGAACAAGGCGCGCACGAAAAGCCAACGAAAATAGCTCGAAAAAGACACGAAAATCACACGAGCTACAAGAAGGAAATCAACGCAACCATGAATGCTTCCATACACTCAAACGTCAGATTCTCTACAAAGCGGTGAAGAAAATCTACGCCTATGGAGCAGGGAAATGAGAAGCAGTCCGGATGGATGGTTTGCCCAGAAAACCCTAGAGCTATATATATGAGTCCCTCTGGGTTGGGTAAATGACCAAGCTACCCCTAGCACTTAAACTTAAGATACAAACCCCTCAGGGGCAAATAGGTCATGTAGAACTCCTCTTCATCGCACGGCCACGGAAGCCCTGCGATCCCGCCACGTGTCCGCCGGCATCGAAGCTTCTCGGCGCGCCCGGATCCCGTCTCCGCCCGCCGAGCCTCCGGTCTTGGTTTTGTGGCTCAACCAAGTAACCCGACGGTTTTTTGGTGAACCGCCGCAAACCCCGCGTGCAGACTCCGGTCGTGAGCTGCTACCCTGCACCGGCTCCGGTCGACGACTTCGTCTTGCTTTTCTTGCCACCATGCGGCCCGCACTTGACCCCGTCTGGCCACTGGGTCAATCGAGCCGAGCCTACTTGTCTCTCCACTCCTCGGAGGCCCCGCAAGGCTAAGCCCTTTCGCGCCCACTCTTCACCTGCACCAGCACGAGTCAAGCCGCAACCTGCACCTGTAATACTCGGCCAAGAGTTAGTCCACACCACGTTGTCAATCACTCATCACACCAGGGAGCGACCATCCACCGGTCCTCGGACGCTCCGGTCCTCAATCTCCCCTTTGATGAGTGCATTGACAACACACACATAGTAACCAATTCTGAGAAAAGAGAAAAAGAAAAGAAACGACTGAAAAACTCAAACAAGTGATCAAAAGCCAAACAAAAGCCAAAACAAGATCACTTGAGAGAGAAAAATCTCGGTCCCCTAAGACAAGGGCAAAGGCTCGACACAATCGAGACAAAATGCTCAAAAATTGTCGACTCCTCAAGGTGAGGCAAAAGGGCTCGACACCATCGGCAACAGAGCATAACTAAAATCAGGCGCAAAGAGCTCCAAAGCACAAGAATGCAAGCTCCCCCTGAACAAATGCATTTCTCCTAATTTTTCTCCCACTTGATGCAAAACTCCCCCTGGATGCAACTTTCTCCCCCAAAACAAGAATTGGGTACTATCTCTCCCCCTTGTTGGTAATGCATGAATCAAGTCTACAAATGCAAGCATGTGCTTCTCAAATAGACAAAGAGCACTACAACATGCTAAAAAGAGACATAGACAAGCAAGATTGCCACAAATTCAGTACAAGCATTGCCAATGAGATAGATAGGGACATATAAGCATGTGACATAGCCATAATCAAAATGAAGCAATTGTCACAAAAATTTCCCTCTCATGAGCATAGGACCTAAACATGATCAAAATGAGCACAAACAACATATAACTCACAAACTTCATGCAAGGTCACAAATTCTCATCACAAGATCATCACAAACACCTACAAGCTATCTCATGTTATGTCAAAGCCACCGAGCCATGTGTTCACTTCTAAATGTGAGACTTCTCAACGGTGAACATCATGCAACAGTTTAGCACCCAAGATAAGAAATTTAAAGCATACATGACATAGAAGCATATTTTTCAAGCACAAGCATTTCATATACCAATTTCATGATTTACCAATTAAGCATGGTACATGAAGTGCCTTTGCGGCAAAAAGAAGCTTAGGCTTCTCCACAAGGTAGCATGTAGGCTAAACATCCATGATGACAGATGGGTCTGACCCCAAATGAAAAGAACATGGTTCCAAGCACAAATTAAGCAAGCTATAGCCATAAGTGCACAAATTTAACATGAAAGGCATTCAACTCATAAGAGAGGATCATATATAGCATTTTTACAAAAGAAAACCATTCACAAGCTCATACATCCCAAAGCTATCAAGAGCATCGCTATCCATCATATGAGCATCACTAGCAAAGTCATAATCTCATATCTAGCACATCATAGTGATCCAAGTATATAGGAGAAGCACATCTCATATGATACATATGCAGTCTATGATACAAAGATGCAAGCATGATATGATACATAAATGAAAATGCAACATGAGTATGTACATCAAACCCCCAACCAAAGCTCAAAAAGGAAAAACAACACCAAGCTCCCCTCGCAAATGGGCAAATGTAGCTTGGTCCAATGGCTTGGTTAGGATATCGGCAAGCTGCTTTTCGGTTGGCACATGGATGAGGTCTATGTTTCCCTTCTCAACATTATCTCTTAGGAAGTGGTACCTCACCTCTATATGTTTGGTTGTGGAGTGGAGCACGGGGTTTTTGGCAACACTAATGGCACTCGTGCTATCGCACATGAGAGGAACATGGGTACACTCCTCACCAAAGTCACTCAGCGTGTATGTGATCCAAAGCAGCTGTGAGCAACAACTAGCGGCAGCAACATACCCGGCTTCTATGGTAGACTGAGCTACACTAGACTGTTTGCGAGAAGACCAAGAAACAAACGAAGATCCCAAAAACTGGCACGTCCCCGAAGTCGACTTCCTATCGACTCGACACCCCGCAAAGTCGGCATCCGAAAACCCAAGAAGCGAAAGAGAAGAGGACGCCGAGTACCAAAGACCGAGCTCAGGAGTATATCAAAGGTACCTGAAGATCCGCTTGACGGCCTGCTGATGTGAAGTCGTCGGCGACGCCTGAAAACGAGTGCACAGACACACAGAAAACTGAATGTCCGGCCTCGTCGCCGTCAAGTACAAGAGGGAGCCGATCATGCTCCGGTACTCCTTCTGGTCCACGGGCTCTCCGTCCTCGTCCGCATCCAACGCTATAGTCGTACTCATCGGTGTCGACAGGGGCTTCGAGTCATCCATCTTGAACATCTTGAGGATGTCCTTCGTGTACTTGGCTTGATGCACAAAGGTTCCCTCCTTCGCCTGCTTGATCTGAAGCCCGAGAAAGAACTGCAATTCTCCCATCATAGACATCTCGAATTCTTTGCTCATGTGCTCTGCAAACCTCGCAACCAAAGAGTGAGACGAGCCGCCAAAGACAATATCATCCACGTACACCTGAATAATTAGGATATCATTGCCCTGCCTGAGGAGAAAAAGAGTTTTATCAACCTTGCCCATCTCAAACCCCTTGCTAAACAAGAACCCCCTCAAACGGCCATACCAAGCATGGGGAGCTTGTTTCAGCCCATACAATGCCTTCCTCAGCCTATACACCCGGTGAGAAACTCAACACTCTCAAAGCCCGGTGGTTGCTTCACATAAACCTCTTCTTCTAAAAACCCATTCAAGAAGGCACTCTTCACATCCATTTGGTACAATTTGAACCCTTTAGCCACGGAAAAGGCTAGAAGGATCCTAATCACCTGCAAACAGGCTACAGGAGCAAATGTCTCCTCATAGTCTATCCCCTCCTTCTGACTATACCCTTGAGCAACCAACCTCGATTTGTTCCTCACCACCTCACCATTCTCACCCTCTTTGTTCTTCCACACCCATTTTGTCCCAATAGGTTTGCAATGTGGTGGTGGCTCTACCAACTCCCAAACTTGGTTTCTCTCAAAGTTCTCTAACTCCTCATGCATTGCGTTCACCCAATTAGGATCAGAGAGGGCGTGTCCAATGTCTTTCGGCTCAAAGGTAGCAACAAAAGCCGAATGAGCAAAGTGAGAAACATTCCTGGACCTTGACCGTGTCGTACGTTCATTGATGTCGCTGATGATTCTTGAGGGAGGATGATCAACTTGAACGCGCCTCGGTGCCTCTCGCCTGGAGACAACCTCCCCCTCAGCTGCAGCTTCCACTTGATCTTGCTGGATCGTAGTTGGTGTAGGGGCTGGACCATCCTGCACCGTAGTCGTCGTAGTGGAAGTAGAGGGTACATTTTCGGCTGGAGCTTCACCATCATTACCATCATCCTCCCCAGCATCATCCTCCTCGTCCTCAAAGATCTTCTTGCCAATCTCGTCATCACTTGCACACTCAAAAACAGATGAACTGCATGGCTCGGTCTCATCGAAGGTAACCTCGTAAGTTTCCATGACTAGGTTAGTATCAAGGTTGAGCACACGGAATGCTCGAGAATGACTAGCATAACCCAAAAAGATCCCATCGGAAGACCTCGACTCAAACTTACCAAGCCTACCCTTCTTGAGAATAAAGCACCGACAACCAAAAGCCCTGAAATGGCTCACTCTTGGTGCTCACCCGTGCATGAGCTCATAGCACGTCTTGTTCAAGAAGGCCCTAAGAAAAATCCGGTTCCCAACATGGCACGCGGTATTCACCGCCTCAGCCCAATATCTCCTCGGAGTCCTATGCACATCAAGCATCGTCCGAGCCATCTCACAAAGGGAACGATTTTTCCTCTCAACCACACCATTCTGACAAGCCACATAGGGAGAAGAGAATTGATGTTCGAGACCCAAATCACGACAAAAGGTTTCGAAATGAGAGTTTTTAAATTCAAAGCCTTTGTCGCTACGGATAGCTCGAATGGCATCTCCATTCCTCTCATTCTTCAACCTCAAGATTAAATCCCGCACAAAACCAAACGTCTCCCCCTTGTCAGCCAGAAAGAAGACCCAAGCATAGCGAGAATAGTCGTCCACTATCACCAGGACATACCATTTCCCACCCGCCGAGCACACATGAGCTGGACCAACCAAGTCCATATGGAACAGCTCGCATGGCCTCTCTGTCATAACGGATGTCAGAGGCGAGTGAGAGGCGGCGACCATCTTACCATGCCTACACGGAGCACACACCAAGTCCTTTTAGTATTTCAACTTAGGCAATCCTCGGACCAAGCCTAGCCCACTCAAGCGTGACAACAAGTCAAAACTCAAGTGACCTAGTCTCCTATGCCATTTCCAAAGCTCCGCCGAAACACCAGCAACCAAACAACGAGAAGAGCTGACACACTGAGAAAAATCAGCTCTGAAAATCTTACCCTCGGGGATGATGGTGCACACAAGATCACCTCGAGAATCCAAAACACGCGAAGCGCCCGTTTTGAAACGGACCTCGAAACCCTCATCAAGAAGCTGGGAAACCAAAAGAAGATTGTACCCCAAAGACTTGACAAGAGAAACACGCCTAGGAGTCACAGACTTGCTCACCTTCACCGTGCCTACTGAAAGCACTCTACCTTTCCCATTGTCCCCAAACGTGATGTACTCTTTGGTCATCACCGGGGTGAGGCTGGAGAACCACCTTCGATCTCCGGTCATGTGTCGAGAGCAACCGGAGTCAATCAACCAAAAGCCCTCCAAGCCTCCCACCTGCAAATCAAAAATGAAAGCGAGAGTGAGCAAACGATTCAGCACTGGGGTTAGTACAAAATGAATCAAACTAGTGCCGTGCCATTTGCTCAAAGGTGGGGTTAGCAAAATCCATCCTATCTCCTCTAGGTGGAACACCCACACGTCCCCTTGGAGGACTACGCGTACCACGAGGTGGAGACCGTGGTCCGTAGCTCCTCTGGGACCTAAAACTACGATCGTTCCCCCCATACTCATATTGGCCACGAGCGAAGGAACGTCTAGCAAACTCACCACGCCCAAACCCAACACGCCTACCACCTTCTCTATGTGGTGGCTCACCTCGAGGCACAAACACACGCCTCTCTCGAGGGTAAATTGTATGCACCACACCCTCGCCCCTCGGCACCAACCTAGGCTCAGGCACACCACGACAAGGGCGGTACCTATCCTTGTTGGCCATCTCCCTAGCCAACCTCTCCTCACGCTTCCTCCTGAAGCAAAACTCTGCTAGGTGCCCATCCCTCCCACAATGCTCACAATGGAAGGGTTTTGGTTTTGGCTTTGGTTTTGGACTCTCTTTGGGCTCTGGCTTCTCCTCACTCGGTTTCTCTCCCTTCTTCCCAAAGAACTCATTCCCCAAGTCACTCTTGAACTTGATAGGTTTCTGGAAGTTGTCGGTATGTGGAGGAAACACGGGTGGAGCTGGGGTTGTGTCCAGTTGGTTCCTAAGTGGATTTGGCTTAGGAGCATAGGCATTTTTGTGGTGTGTTTTTGGTGGCTCTGGGATATCTCTGATCTTCCCCTCATTATCACCACTTCTCTCACCAACCTTGTCTGCCCCAAGCGCTTGCCCATCATAGCGCTTGTATGCCTCAATCATCATACTAAGCTGAGGCTCATGACCAGACAACCAACCCATCATCTTTCTCAACTCATCATTCTCATCCTGCAAGCGATCAACATAGTGTGCAAGCTCCATATTCTTCACAGTATTTATTTCACAAGTAGAGCATGATGTAGGAATAGGAGCTTTCAGCTGAGCCTCTAGTGATCTAGCATAAACAAGTGAAACATCTAGCTTCTCATGCAAATCAGGACAAGAAGTGCAAGCACCAAGCAAAGAGGGCTTAGATTTCATCTCATCTAGCTCAACCCTAAGCACATCTAGTTCCTCGACCTTGGAGGCATACTTTTCCTTAAGCACAGTCAATTCACCAAGAAAAGTGGAACAATCAGTGCATTCAGGTTCATCGGTCACAATAGGAGCAGACTTAAGAGAATATATTTGAGCCCTAGCATCAACAAGCAAAGACTCTAGCTCAACCACCTTCTCCTTAGCCTCTCCAAGCAAAGACCTATATCCCTCTTCTCCTTGTTGGTCTTTCTAAGCACATCATCACGGTTGTCAAGCAAATCATTCAACCTAGCATTCTCCGCCATCAAGAAGGATGGATCATTGTTTACCTCTTCCTCGGAGTCAGAGCCCGAGTCATCCTTGTTGCTCTTCTTGCTTGCGGAGCTATGTGCCATGCCGCAAAAGCCTTGGGCGGCGAAGCACAGGCCGTTGATGTTCTTGCTTGACCGCTTGCCCTTGTGCCGGTTCACATCTTCATCACTTGAGCTCGATGAAGAGTAGCATGAGTTTGAGTCGATGTCGCTCGCTCCGGCAACCATCGCTCGCTCCTTCTTCTTGTGACCACCACTCCTCCTTGGCCTCCGCTCGGACTTGTTCTTACCCTTGTGGTCATCCCTTGAGCGGTGCTTGTGGTCGGTCCTCGGACGGTGCTTGTGCTCGGGCTTGACCTCCATGGCTTCCGAGCACTCAGCGATAAAGTGCCTGTGCTTCCTGCACTAGTAGCACATGCCTGATCTCCTCCGAGCGTTCTTCCGGTTCGTGTACATGCGCTCGAACCGCCTGCTCAGCAACGCGAGATCCTCCTCGCCAAGCACGACAAACTCCTCATCTGGCATGGACACAAGACAAGAAAAAGAAAAATGTCTCAAAGACATGTTAGCGTTACTCCTTGATCCAGTCACGAGAGCCAGACTATGAGGGTCAGTCGGGTTCTCGATCTTTGCACGCACCCCACGGTCCACCTCGGACGACTTGAGCTTGGAAAACAGCTCGTCCACCGTGAGGGTCTCATACTTCTCCGACTCAAGAATGGCCTCGACCTTCTCACTCCACACGGTACGATCCAGAGAGTGCAGGAGCTTGATAGCCCTGTCATGATCATCATACGGGAGCACGGCCACATTAGCCCTCATGTTATTCACAATCACCGTGAATCGCTGGAACATGGTATCTATGGACTCACCGGGGAGATGAGTCAAGTTCTCGTACTCTCTCCGGTAGGTCGCAAATAGCTGAGCCTGAACCTGAGCGTTCCCAGCGTGAGCGTTCTTCAACTGCTCCCAAATCCTGCACGCCAAGTCCTCTGTCTGAACCCGATCGAATTCGGATTGACACAGAGCACGGTATAGGTAGTCGACCGCCTTGTTGTTGGCGTCGAACATGTCCCTCGATCCTGGAGAAAGGAAGTTCACAGGATGAACATAAGCTGTGTTCACCGTGACATCCCAAAGGATCTGACCCTAGCCGCGGAGGAAAGCAGCCATCCGCCTCTGCCACATCTAGTAGTTCTTACCATCAAATTGTGGAGGACCCGAACCCCATTCCTGGTACGCCATCTTTGGATCTTAGACTGGTTAGAATCACGAAGATCCGTAACCGGCTTTGATACCAATTGAAGGACCGATTAGGCGACCAGAGAGGGGGGAGTGAATGGGAGCCAATAAAAAATTCTCCGAAGGATGAACTCAGCCTATGCCCCAACTTCACAACCTAGGATTCCCACACGAGCTTGCCAAGGTCACGTAGTCACAACAGACCTACCAACCCTAGGAACAAGCCTCAAACAATCCCTAAGTGAAAGCGCAACTCAAGAAGCAAAAGACTTAGCAGCTCTGCGAGGCTCCGGGCGGACTGTCCGCAAGCACTGGGCGGACCGTCCGCGAGGCCTAGGCGGACCGTCCGCAAGCACAGGGCGGACCGTCCGAAAATAGCCCCCGAACCTCCAGTACTGCACCCCAAAAAACAGACTGTCCGTTCCCTACCCGCGGACTGTCCGCGCGGAAGCGACTGTCCGCACTCTCCTCACGGCCGTCTGGCAAACTCCGAGCAACCAAAAGCACGAGACAAAATGGATCAAAACACGAGCACGCAAGAACACATGAAGAACACGACGAACACCAGATCTGCCGACTCCTCGTGGACCGTCCGCATGCCCCAGGCGGACTGTCCGCCAGGCACGGGAACAGCAGCCCGAACTCGAAAACGAGAAGTCAACCTCTCCTATCCATCCATGGATCTCCCAAACGGCTTGAGCTCTTGAGGCAAGATTTGGGGGAGATGTGAAGCGTCCCTAGGAGATGCTATACCCCAAAACTTGAGATGTCAAATGAACTAAATCATCGGGAATCGAATCGCAACCGAGCTCTACCAAAAAGCTAGGGTTCCAACCGAAATCCTTCAATCGGAGGCCAAATCCGGAGATTGGGGGGTCAAGATCAAGCACAAAGATGCACAAGACATCTATCCATGATCCCCACCAACAAATCCGAACCCAAACACCTCAGAATCGAAGGAACAAGGCGCGCACGAAAATCCAACGAAAATAGCTCGAAAAAGACACGAAAATCACACGAGCTACAAGAAGGAAATCAACGCAACCATGAATGCTTTCATACACTCAGAGGTCAGATTCTCTACAAAGCGGTGAAGAAAATCTACGCCTATGGAGCAGGGAAATGAGAAGTAGTCCGGATGGATGGTTTGCCCAGAAAACCCTAGAGCTATATATACGAGTCCCTCTGGGTTGGGCAAATGACCAAGCTACCCCTAGCACTTAAACTTAAGATACAAACCCTCAGGGGCAAATAGGTCATGTAGCACTCCTCTTCATCGCACGGCCACGCCTTCGCCGCAGTCCGCGTCCTCCCGATGCAAGCCCTGCGATCCTGCCACGTGTCCACCGGCATCGAAGCTTCTCGGCGCGCCCGGATCCCGTCTCCACCCGCCGAGCCTCCGGTCTTGGTTTTTTGGCTCAACCAAGTAACCCGACGGTTTTGTGGTGAAACGCCGTAAACCCCGCGTGTAGACTCCGGTGGTGAGCCGCTACCTTGCACCGGCTCCGGTCGACTACTTCGTCTTGCTTTTCTGCCACCATGCGGCCCGCACTTGACCCCGTCCGGCCACCGGGTCAATCGAGCCGAGCCTACTTGTCTCTCCACTCCTCGGAGGCCCCGCAAGGCTAAGACCTTTTGTGCCCGCTCTTCACCTACACCAACACGAGTCAAGCCGCAACCCACACCTGCAATACTCAGCCAAGAGTCAGTCCACACCATGTTGTCAATCACTCATCACACTAGGGAGCGACCATCCACCGGTCCTCGGACGCTCCGGTCCGCACCGGTGAGGAGGACCGGTCTAACCGGTCAAAGCTGAGCTGAGGGTAGCTGCTCTATTTGCGATGTGGTTTGCATGTGTTCGTCCAGGGGGAGTTGCATTGGTTCAGGGGGAGCTTGCATGTGTGTAGGGGGAGCTCTTTGTGGTTTTTGAGCTTTTGGATTGGTGATTTGTGCTCTTTGCTTGAGCGTGTTTTTGTCTTGGATGTGTCGAGCCGTTGCCCTTGCCTAAGGGGTCCGAGACTTGTCTTCTTCAAGTGATCTTGCTCTTTGCATTTCCTTTGGCTTTTGATCGCTTGTTGGAGTTTCTTTTAGTTGTTTCTTTTCTTTTCCATTTCTCTTTGCTTACCAAAATGTGTGTGTTGTCAATGCACTCATCAAGGGGGAGATTGAGAGCCTGTGTGGTTCGAGGACCGGTGGTAGGTTGCTTCCTGGTGTGATGAGTGATTGACAACGTGGTGTGGACTGATTCTTGGCTAAGTATTGCAGGTGCAGGTTGCGGCTTGACTGGTGTTGGTGCAGGTGAAGAATAAGCGCGAAAGGTCGTTGCTGGTGAGGTCTCCAGGTGTGGAGAAGACAAGTAGGCTTGGTTCGGGGGACCCGGTGGCCAGCGGAGTCAAGTGCGGGCCGCATGGTGGCAAGAACGGCAAGGTGAAGTGATGGACGGTTTCTTGGTTGAGCCTCAAAACCAAGACCGAAGACGGAGGTGCAGCAGCATCGGATCGGTCTGACCGGTGGGTCTGACTGGTCTGACCGGTGGGTACCGGTCTGACCGGTGTGTGACGACGTAGTCTGGAGACTTCGAAGCGGAGGACACACGTCGGGATCGCAAGGCTTGCGTCGAGGCTAAGCAAGTTTGCGGTCGCTGGGCATCCGTCCGATGGTGCGATGACAAAGTTTCCCAAAGTGCCCTCGGGGGTGTGTATCCTAGTATTAGGCCTTAGGGGTATTTTAGTCTTTCGGCTAGCCTCCATATAACACAAGTGGTGAGAGGATGGCAGCCATCTCTTGGAACCCAAGCTCATTTTGTTTTGCTATTTTCCTCTTCCTTTTTCCTTTGGAATTTCTAGGACTAGCTTGAGAGCTTCATGGTGAGATCTTGTGAGAGGGAAGGATGATCGGGCGGCAAGCTAGACCTTGTATGAACCTCTTTGGTATGTATAGATGATTCGGCATGGTTCCTCAAGGCTTGGATGTGTCTTTCCCGTTTCTCCTTTTTGGTGATTTTCGAAGCCCTTTCTTGGTGAATTTCTTGTGGCGGTTTCGAGGCCTTTCTCTTTAGGATTTGGTGGGGGATGTATGCTTGAACCCTTCGTGGTTCTTTTCCCTGTGATTCCCCTCCCAAATCCGTGAGCAAAGGGGCTCGATTTTGGGGTTTTTTTGGCTCTAGGGTTAGAGGCGTTCTTGGTGGGATTTCTTTGATTCCTCTCGATTTAGCGAGTTTTGGTGGACCAAATCTTGGCTATGGAGTGCCCATGAGGTGTTCCTACTATCCCCTAAGTCTTGCGCAAATCTGTGAACCGATTCGGGAGATCGGGAGTTGGATTTGGGGGAGTTGACCCGCGGGTGCTGTTCATCCCGAGCGTCCCAGCCTGACCGGTCTGACCGGTGCTGCTCACTGGTCTGACCGGTGTAGAGGCTTCGTGGGTTTTGCCTCGGGTGAACATCTTGGTGAGTTCCCTGTTGTCTTGTGTTGCTGCTGTTTCGAGTTTGGTTCGTTTTGGAGCTCGGAAGGTCAGGTTTGTGATTTTGGGGCTTCCTGGCTTAGACCGGTCTGACCGGCATGCTACACCGGCCTGACCGGTGTAGGAGTTTTCTGTGGAAGTTCTCAGGATCTGTTGGGGTGCTCCAGCAGGGACCGGCGTGCAGGACAGTGGTGCTCGAGTTGCTAGTTCCGCTACGTTCTCGAGTAGGTGTAGGTGGTTGTTGGTTCCTAGGACCAGTGGCACTCCAGTCGCTGCGTGGTCTTGGCCAACTTGGGTAGTTGAGTCGGAGACGTGCTTTGGAAGCCTTGTTCATCTTGTTGGAGTTTCAATCTCCTTCGAGAAGAATTTTTATCGGCTCCCATTCACTCCCCCCCTCTCTAGTCGCCAGTTCTGGTCCTTCATCGGGGGTTGTAGTTGTCGCTTGCTCGGCAATTGGCTCAGTAGCCGTCGCTTCGACAGTAGCCATTTCCATGGCTACTGCCTCAGGGATCACCGCTCCTTCGACTTGTGGTCCTGTCAAGATCAACTCAACAAACATGTGGTCGCTACGACTACTCCCCATGACAAGTACTCGCAGCAACAGGATACGTACCTTCTACCAGGGTGGCTTCTTCAAGCCTCGGCTCTGTTGCGGCTTCGGTTTGTGGCGGCGGCATGGGTTCTCGTGCCTCCGCCGAGCGGTTCTCACCATCGGCAGGCGCGCTAGTCTCCGCCCCGTCCCACGACAAGTTAGTGGATTTCCTACATCGTGAAGTACTGAGTTAGCAACACGAAATTGACGGAAAACGACTACTTAAGGGTTCCGTGTACTCACAGCATTGACCGCACTACAATGCCAGGTTTGCTAGCGGTTCCTGCCTCAACAGGAGGCTCCTGTTGTCTCTCCTCTGGCTGCTCAACGGCCATGCCCGCAGCAGGAGAGGGCCTCGAACTTCCTCTGCCGATGGCTGTGGATGGCCCTCCACCGCCACGGCTTGTTCCTGTGCCTCCTCGGGCACGACATCTTCAGCAGCTGGAGACGGGGAGGTACTTCTCCCAGACGATGCCCCCACTGTGTCCCACGCTTCTTCTTCATCCCGGGCAGCAGGATCCTGGGAAGGGATGTCCTGCAACAACACAAGTCGGGTCGTCAGCAACAGACTACTCGTCAAGGTACTCAACTATTCTAGTCACGGTACTCACCTCTTGTCTGGTGGCTTCAGACACCTTCAGCTTCTTCACGATGCGTTTGCGTGCCACGTTGCGGGGTTTCCTCGGCGGGAGTGGCAAGTCCGCCTCAAGGCTGGACGGCTTCTCGACTACTGGCACATGTGGCATCCCAGCTCGGCTAAATCTAGAGCGGAGCTGGAAGTGTTGCTGCAGTGTCTCTTCGTCTTCATCGTCGGAAGTGCCCTCGATGACGACGGCATCATCGTCCTTGCCGACTACTCGGCGCTCCTTCGCTTTAGGCTCCGCCTTCCCCTGAGTTTGTTTCTCAAGCTACGGAGGGGGTGGCGGGATGGAGATGTACTTCTTCAGGTTGTCCTACAAGACCAAGCTAGCATAAGTATGACTACATATGCAATTAGTACTCGAGGGCTCCAGCCACGACTACTAACCACTACAAGAAAATCGTTGACTAGTGATGCAACCACATTTTATCGTCATTGATTTATGACGTTCCTGGCTGATCTCGTCATAATATTTCACTTCCGAGCAAATTTAGTGACAAAATTTTTTTTCGTCATTACAGTTCGTACTGTAGCCGGCCGTTCCCTGTTCCATGATGTTTTGTGACACCATAAACTCTGAAAACGTCATAAACCAACATCGGTCCCACATGTAAGCATTATTTTAAAAACAGAATGTTCCAAGTCTTCATAAAATTCAGTAGGGTCCCACATGTAAGCATTTTTTCGAAAATAGAGTGTTCCAAGTCGTCATAAAATTTTCCAGGGTCCCACATGTAAGCATTTTAGCCATGTCAGTGGCGTCATAAACCAACTTTGGTCCCACATGTAAGCATTATTTTAAAATAGAGTGTTCCATCTCGTCATAAAATTCAGTTGGGTCCCACATGTAAGCATTTTTTCGAAAATAGAGTGTTCCAAGTCGTCATAAATAGTTCCAGGGTCCCACGTGTTGCAAAAATAATTTGCCATGGCATGGGTTCGAACCAGGGACCTGAAGGAACAAGTTTGTGCTGTTTACCACTGCACCACTTGTTGGTTGTGATAGGTATATGGGAAACTCTACTAATAGTTCATGCAAATTCTTTACTGTGACCAGGTCTGTCGGGCATACACCCTGGGTACCCATACGAGGAAGGATGAAGACGGACTCCTACTAGAATTCTCCTGTAATCCTATTAGGACTCGTTCCGTGTAATCCTACTAGGACTCCTGCCTTGTAACCGACTAGGAACCCGCCCCCTGGACTATATAAAGGAGGGCCACTACGCCGTGCGCCGCGACTACTCGTCTCCCGGTCGCATCGTCTCTATATCAACTCCGCCGTGCGCCGCAACTACTCATCACCCGGCTGCACTGGCTCTACATCAACTATGCCGTGCACCGCGACTACTCATCTCACGGCAACATCAGCTCTACCTCAACCTTGCCGTGTGATCGGGTGCCTCGGCTCCTCGCGTGGCTCGTCGTCGACTACTTCACCTATGCCGTGCGATCGGGTGCCTTGACTCCTCGCGCGGCTCGTCGTCGACTACTTCGCCTATGCCGTGCGTCTCGCACTAGCTTGACTTCGACTACTCATCGCCCAGTTGCACTGGCTCTACTGCGCCTATGCCGTGCATCTAGACGCGCTGTCTCGCCGCTCGACAACTCGACTCCGGTCGCATCAACCGTCTGCCCAGGCAGCAAAGCTAAGTCATTTATTTAAATGATTACTGTTTTCTTTCCTTGGCTTGTTCTCCTCATCATGCAGGACAACATGCCGACTACTCATTCGTGTACGCTCCTCGGCGGGTTTTCACGAGAGCTACACTCTGCCGACTACTCTTGGGGTATATCGACCAAACCGCCACAGGCTTACAACACTGAATCTCGGGGGCTCTGGCCACGAATTTGGTATACTAAGTTTCGGAGGCTCCGCCACGAGCTCGTTACATTACATCCTGGGGGCTCTCGCCATGGCTTTGGGTGTACTGAGTTTCGGAGGTCACAATGGTTGTATCCCAAGGAGGCAATCTCAAGCCCGCTCTGGCGGCATACTGCGTGTGTAAGCTTCGATGGAACCTAGCTGTAAGTGGCCCTCGCATCCTGGCAACGATGGAACCTAGCTGCACGCGGTCTTCACGCACCGTACCATGGGTCCAAGTACCCTAAGTACTCGCGCTCCGTACCATGGGTCTCGTACCCTAAGTACTCGCGCACCGTACCATGGGTCCAAGTACCCTAAGTACTCGCGCTCCATACCATGGGTCTCGCACACTAAGTACTCGCGCTCCGTACCATGGGTCTCGCACCCTAAGTACTCATGTTCCGTACCATGGGTCCTAGTACCCTAAGTACTAAAGTCGACTTCGGTCGCAACCTCAAGTCCACTACGGTGGCAACCGTACCTTGGGTCTGAAATCCATGGCCTAGGTACACAAGTCGACTCCGGTCGCACCTTCAAGCTCGCTCCTGCGGCAACCGTACCTTGGGTCTGAAATCCATGGCTCAGGTACTCCAGCCCACTACGGTGGTACAAGTCAACGCTAACAGTCGCATCCAAGCCCACTCCGGTGGCACAAGTTGACTTCTGTAGTCGCAATCTCAAGTCGACTTCGGTCATAATCTTAAGCCCGCTCTGGCGGCAAAAAAACTACTCGTTTTCTCTGATTTTTCATTCGCTTTGGCTTTCCGGAAAGTGCTTTTTTGTTTTTTGCATCTTAAGTCCACCCTGCGTGGCGCAAATTCGACTACTGTAGTCGCATCTAAAGTCCGTTTCACACGGCAATCTAAAGTCGACTTCTAAAGTCGCATATCAAAGTCCGCTTCACGCGGCAATCTAAAGTCGACTTCTAAAGTCGCATATCAAAGTCTGCTTCACGCGGCAATCTAAAGTTGATTTCTAAAAATCGCATATCAAAGTCCGCTCCTTGCGGCAACTAAAGTCGACTTCAGTTTTCAAGTCGCATCTTAAAGTCCGCTCCACGCAGCAACTAAAGTCAACTTCGGTTTTCAAGTCGCATCTCAAAGTCCGCTCCGCGTGACACAAAGTCGACTTCGGTTTTTAAGTCGCATTCTAAAGTCCGCTTTGACGGCACAACTACTTCTCAAGCTCCACGAGCTCGATGCCAAATTACTACTCGGAATCTCTCCAGCTCGGGGGCTGCATTCAAATTACTACTCGAGAACAACTCTAGCAGACTTCGCTCGCTCTTAAGCTCTGGGGCTCTATAACTACAACTACTCGACGCAGCTCATACGGCTCACTTGGCACTTAATCTCGGGGGTTGGACGCTGCAAGAGTACTCGGATGATGGCTTTCGTGAACACTGAAGACCCTTGGATTGATTACCAAATCATTTCAAGGCTCGGGGGCTGCTATGCTACACCCATCATTCAATTTTTTCAAGACGGAAGATTCGGAATCAAGATTGACCCTTAGCTAGAGTCCACGACTCAACCTAAGGCTCGGGGGCTACTCCATATGGAGTGCGATTTTGCAATCACACTTCCATATAATCTCGACTTCAAGACTGATGAGCTGGACCACCTTCCAGCCTCGTGGCAGTTCAAGTACTATTGAAGACTTCTCCAAGCAGTACTCGAGGATGCTGAAGAACTACTCGAAGAGGCTTCAAGACTACTCGAACTACTACTCTCAACTCCAACGTGCTCGGGGGCTTGTCGGGCATACACCCCGGGTACCCATACGAGGAAGGATGAAGACGGACTCCTACTAGAATTCTCCTGTAATCCTATTAGGACTCGTTCCGTGTAATCCTACTAGGACTCCTGCCTTGTAACCGACTAGGAACCCGCCCCCTGGACTATATAAAGGAGGGCCGAGAACCTAGCCGGGCATCTGAACAACCCAACACCAAGCGCAGGGCGCCACATATGATACCCCAAAACAGGACGTAGGGTTCGCCACCTTGGCGGCCCGAACCTGTATAAATCTGTGTCCTTGCGCATACCTTCGAGTTCCAGGTCTGGCGATCCCCACCACAATCATCTACCTCAGGTACTCCCCTTGGTAGGTTGCCGGGCTAAAACACCGACAAGGTCCCACATGTAAGTTTCAGTTGAGTCTATAATTACGTATCAAATGGCCGGTGAGACACTTCACTCAGACTTCGCAAAGACTTTTGACTTCCGCTACGCAGATCTGCAATAGTTCGTGGTAGGAATGGCGGATCCTAGCGGTGAGGGGAAGATGATTGCGCTGCCACATCCCAGCAACAAGAGGATGAGACAGCAAGACAAGGTTGGTCCTCTAGTTTGAGCCGCTATATTTTCCCCTATCTTACTAGGGTTGGGGATATCTAGATTTGGAGATCTGGAGGATTGATGAGCATATTTGGCAGATTTAGATTTCATTATCTTACCTTTAGATTTGCACTTCGATAGGTGTTAGAAGTTGATAGGCTATTGTTGACGGATAAAACACGTATCCACCTACGATCCGCAAGCGTACGGACTTACACCTTTTTCACCACGGGGATTCCCTAGGTTCTTATCAATCCGCGGAGCAAGGGGATTACAAGCGTTTGATCTAGCACTACTATCTAACTTAACCAAACCCTAATCTACGATTAAACTAGAGAATAACTACGCTACACTAGAGAGAACGATTAAACTCACAAAATATGTAAAAGACACTTGCCCAAGGGTCTACGATACTTGAACATGCAACCGCTTAAGATATGAAAACCGATCTAATCTACCGGGGGTTGTGACCATGGTTTCGCCCGTTCCCTCCCCCCGTACTGTCACTACGTGGAGGTATTCGTGACTAGACCTATGATGGACACGGTGTATTGAAGGGTTCTAAGGGAGAAGTGAGATCTATACTCCCAACATGGCATGGTAGCTAACCTTAAACAAGAAAGCATCTTCAACACTAGATGATAGATAGAAACCATACAAAGCAGCGATTACATCTCAAGATCGTTTACAACCCATGGACAAATGAGAAGATTACCCCATCAAGGTGCTAGGCATAGCACCGTTGATCATGGTGACGCTTCCGATGGTGTCTTCCTTCTCCTTCTGGGGTGTCTTGGCAGGGCCTCGACGTCCTCCTCCACTTGTGGTTGCTTCCTTCGAGTAGAGCGATCCTTCTCGTGAATGATCTCCCTCCTCTTCTCTCTCTCTAGCTTGTGGACGGCCTCTCGGGCGAATGGCTCTCTCTCTGCGAATGGTGGCGCCTCCACGTACTTAGGGTTGCATCATCTTCACGCTCAAGAAATGGGGGGCCGAACCGACGTCGAAACAGGCTGGGCCGGCCGGCCTGGGCCGACTGGCCCAGGCCCATTTCGGCCCGGTTCGGTCGCCCCTTCGCACACGTGGGTCCTCTTGACATTTTGCACTTTGCCCCTCCAATTGCACCATTTTGACGATGTCATCCTCATGTCCAAGATGGAGGGTCTTCTCGCGTGAAGTTCGGTCTTTTACGCTTTAATCCTCGGGGATGTTCCTTTGTAACACTTCGGTCCTTGCCACCTTTGGGAGTGATTTCATCATGCTCTCAAACACGAACGGGACTCCTCAATTGCTCCTTTGAACTTGTTGTGACTCCGTCCTTTATGTCCATGTTTTCCTGCAAAAACATAACACTTCCAAATGCACATACAAAGATGAACTTGTTATTTCATTAGTGTGCCTAGTGGCGGGTTAGTTTCATAATCAAGTCCAAACCAAAGTGTAATGAACATGTTTGGTGCACCAAAATACACCGTCAACATCTCCCCCACGGTTAGATCTTGCTCGTCCTCGAGCAAGTACTCGTAAAAGAACTTTTGTCCAAGGTGATGAAAACGTGCTTCGCTAATTCTTCCTTCACAAGTTAGTCAATCCTTTATCTTTAATATAATAAATATAAAGCAATGATCATCATACATAAACATGGGCGTTTAGAATTTTTACCAAATCGAGATTTACCCCACAACTCATACCTTTCACTCGAGGTCCTCAATTCCAGCCATGCTTACTTCTTTGCTTCCATCGGAGGGTTTTCATGATTTTTCAAAAATAAAATTCCTGCAACAAGTATTAGAAAAAAACCTTTCTCCAAGTTCTCACATGTCGCTCATATGAAGTGGCTATCCTAAACAATTCATAAACTCTCACCTCCCATACGTCTCTCATATATTATGTAAAGTGGAGCTATGGGTATGGCTAGTGTAGTCAACACAAGTATTGTCAAGCTAAGAAATTCCTCTAATGGTTGTTTACCTTTCAAAGCTAATGATCATGAGAATTAAACCATAATGTGGGGATGTCAAGGATAAGAAGATATAGAATGGTGGACATGTGCAAGGGCAAAAGAAAACAAGACTACGAGGCACCGATGACGTCCTCGTTGTCGGATTGCACATGGTTGGAAAAAGAATGGAAGTTTCGTCTCTAAACAACAACGCGACATCCTTCCTTACACTTTATTTAACCTTCACTTGATTCATCCCTCTTCATATCTTTCTTACCTTTCCTCTTTCTTTCTTTTTCTTTTCTTTTCTTTTCTTCTCTTTTCTTTTCTTTCTTTCTCCTTTTTTTTCTTTCCCATACACATATTTTTTTTCTTTACTTCTCTCTCTCTTTTGACATCTTTACCTCTCTTTCAAAGCTCTTTACTCATCTCTTCTTGCATAAACACAATCTGAATTTAAAATAAAAACCATGCTAGAGACGAGACGAAACTTCGAACATAGGTTGTGTTCAAGGAATACGATGTACAAAAGAGATATTATGGTTTGGGTATGGAATTCGGTGATGTACGGGACTTTCGATGTGAGAGTCTCGTTACCGAATACATGACGAGGCTAGCAATAGAAGATAAACACAAGGACATGATCATTGCTCGAAATTAAGACTTCCAAGAGAGAAGGATCCTAGCCCAACTCATTATGCAAACCACACTTATGGTGGAGCGAATATTGAATTGGCTTTGTATAGGATTTTTCTTTGTCTCTCAACTTGGAAAAAGAGAGTTTGCTAACCTTTATTACAAGGGGTTTTCATATAATTTTCAGAATTAAACTCCTCCAACATTAGCATCAAACTTAGCACAACCGAAACGAGGTTCTAGATCAAAGCATGATGCGGGTACTTTTAAAGGTAAAAACTCCACTAAGCACCACGGTAAACGTTTCAAACCAATCGCTCATGCTTATATATCAAAAATGAAAGACAAACATACAAGTAAAGAAAGGAATGCATTGCAAGAGACAAAAAATTTAAAAGACACTTTTTATTTGATTTTCTTGACTCGAACACTAAATTTAACACACTTTAAAATTTGAAAAATTAGAAAGCACACCTAAAACTTTAAGACTCTCAAACTCTCGCAAAAATCTAAACCAAACCGAACTAAAACTAACTAAAGCAAAAGGATCTAGCTAGCTAGCTCTCCCCCACGCTAAAACCATACGACGTCCTCGTCGTATCTTACAAAAAACCTAAGTGGGGGAAACCCTACTTCCTAGTGGAACTTTCCATAGCTCTTGCACCACTTGTTCTTCATGTTGCCAACCATACCAAACAACTTCCACACGTTCTGATTGAGGAACTTGTAGTCGTCCTCGACCACTCGTTCCAAGTCCTCCATACATTGCCTCATCGCCTCCATAGCCTGGAAACACTCCTCGACCGATGCGTAGAGATCCGAGATGGAGTGACGGCAAGCCGCACAACATAACGGATGCATCCCGAATGGGTCGACATCGCCAGGGTCGTCGCCGTTGTCGCCGTAGCCGCCGTCGTCGGGATCTCTGCCACCGTTAGGACCTTCGGGAGTCTTCTCTTTGGGCACCTCTTCCCAATAGAAGAGGTCGTTGTCGTCCCTTCCGGCGGCTGCCCACGAGCTCGGGCTGCGGTCGTCGGAGTAGTCACTCCCCCCGTAATCTTTTGGCTCGGGCGACACCTTCTTGTAGTCTTTCCTCTTCATGCCTCGGATTCGCTCCGATCTACGGACGGGAGTAGAGACCCTCTCCTCCTTGACGTGGTGGCGAGATGCGATTGGCCCGATTGGGACATGCCCTTCGCAACGGATGCGGGCGGTCCTCTTGATATCCATTGATGGCTTGAGCTCGCATCGCGTCGCCTCTTCCAGCTTCAAAGGCTTCTCGGTGCCTAGCTTGATCTCCACGCTCCTAGGGGACGTCATGGCTGCTGCTTGGGTGCAAAAGGATGTGGATTGGGATGGATTCCCGAGCTCCCATCTCGTCCCTTTAAATAGTCCGAAAAGGAATGCCCTAGAACCCATCTTTTCCTTTTCTTGAGTTCCCTAAAATTCTCTGACCAAACAAGGAAGTCGAAAACGCGCGTCCTAGAGAAAACCGAAGGCGAACCACCGCCCAGGCCCCCTGGGCCGATCGGACCGGGCCGACCGGCCTGCCCTGTTTCGCGGGCCGGATCGGTCCGGTTTTTTGCGTGCCCCACTATTTTTCAATTGCTAGCCCATGTGAAAAAGTTGGCCTGGTAAAACTTCGCGGGAAACTCTAGAAAAATAAAAGAAGAGCTATTTACAAAATGCTCACCTTGTTTTACGTCCTAGGCTTGACGTTCGGGCTCGTCCTCCATGATGAAAATATCAATATGGTGAAGGGGCACAACGTCGGGTTCATAATAAACCTTAAGCCGTTGACCATTCACCATGAATTGATCACCTTTCATATCCATGATAGTAACCGCTCCATTGGAGAGCACCGAATGAACAATGTAAGGTCCTTCCCACTTGCTTTGCAATTTCCCCTTTCCGAAAGTTTTGAATCTCGAATTATAGAGGAGGACCTTATCTCCTTCTTTAAACTCTTTCTTCTTTAATCTTTTGTCATACCACCTTTTGATTCTCTCTTTGTATATGCTTGCGCTTTCATAAGCTTTCAACCTCATCTCCTCTAGCTCGCTTATTTGGATTCTCCGTTTTACCACCGTGGCGTCTAGATTGAGGTTCATCTCTTTAATTGCCCAATAGGCTTTGTGTTCTAACTCAACCGGAAGGTGATAATCTTTGCCATAAACAAATTGATAAGGGGTCATACCTATCGGTGTCTTGAACGCTGTTCGATATGCCCACAAAACTCCATCCAACTTCTTTGACCAATCCTTGCCTCCCTTCTCTATAGTTTTGTTAAGGATGCTCTTTAGTTGCCTATTCGATGTTTCCGCTTGTTCGTTGGTTTGTGGATGATAAGCCGTAGAGACTCTATGTTCAATCCCCAACTTGGACAAGCACTTCTTAAAGTTCTTCCCGGTCAAGTGAGTTCCTCCATCGCTTATCAAAATTCTCAGAGTACCGAAGCGAGGAAAAATCACACTCTTAATCATTGCAATGGATTCTTCCGTGGAAGCTTTATGACATGGCATGGCCTCTACCCACTTGGATACATAATCAACCATAACTAGGATGTGCTCAAATCCGTGTGAGTTTTTGAAGGGCCCCATGAAGTCAATTCCCCAAACATCGAATAAATCGATTTGTAGATTATATTTCAAGGGCATGGCATTCCTTTGAGAAATGTTTTCGGTTCTTTGGCATTCGGGGCATGATGCAACATATCTTTTAGTATCTTCATGCATCTCCGGCCAAAAGAATCCACTGGACCACACTTTTGCTTGGGTCCGAAAATGGCTATAGTGTCCACCGTACTCCACCGAGTGGCACTTTCTCAAAATCTCTTGCCTCTCTTCTCTTGGTACACATCTTCTTATAACTCCATCATTCCCAAGTTTGAAGAGATAAGGTGAATCCCCAAAATATTTCCGGCTTTCGGAGACTATCCTCCTTTGAGTGTTTTTGTCTAAGTGATCAAGAGGCATTCTCCGAATTGCTCGAATGATGTCGATCATCTAAGTATCTTTGTCGAGTATTCCGTAGAGGTGGTCATCTCTCATCTTATCCTTTATGGGCTCCTTGTCATCCTGTCCACGGTTCATCCTAGACAAGTGATCGGCCACAACATTTTCCACCCCCTTTTTATCACGAATTTCAACATCGAACTCTTGGAGAAGAAGGATCCAACGAATTAATCTTGGTTTAGCATCCTTCTTAGCCAAAAGATACTTGATGGCCGCGTGATCAGTGTAAACAATGACTTTCGAGTTCACGATGTAAGATCTGAATTTTTCGAAAGCAGACACCACCGCTAGCAACTCCTTTTCCGTAGTGGCATAATTTAATTGTGCCTCACTAAGAGTTTTACTAGCGTAGTATACGGCGTGAACTCGACCTTCCTTTCTTTGACCTAAAACCGCCCCTACGGCGTAGTCACTTGCATCGCACATGATCTCGAAAGGTTGACTCCAATCTGGAGGTTGAATGATAGCAGCACTTACTAAAGCATTTTTCAAGGTCCTGAATGCCGCTAAGCACTTCTCATCAAAGTCAAAAGTCACATCCTTTTGAAGAAGTTGTGTTAAAGGCTTAGTGATCTTTGAGAAGTCCTTAATAAATCTTCTATAGAATCCGGCATGGCCTAGAAAGCTCCTTAAGGACTTAACATCCGTTGGAGGTGGGAGTTGCTCAACCATCTCCACTTTAGCTTTGTCCACTTCAATTCCTCTCTCGGATATAACATGTCCGAGCACTATGCCTTGCTTTACCATGAAGTGGCACTTTTCCCAATTTAACACTAGATCGACCTCCGCACACCTTGTGAGAACCTTATCTAAGTTTGCCAAGCAATCCACGAATTTTTTCCCATAAACGAAAAAATCATCCATGAACACCTCGACAATTTCCTCGATGAATTCCGAGAACACTGCCATCATGCAACGTTGAGAAGAAGCTGGAGCGTTGCATAAACCGAAGGGCATCCTTCTATATGCAAACGTTCCATAAGGGCAACTAACGTTGTCTTGTGTTGATCATCTGGGTGAATGGGAATTTGCATGAACCACGAGTACCCATCGAGAAAGCAAAAAAAAGTGTGGTTTGCTAATCTCTCGAGCATCTCGTCAATGAACGGTAGGGGGAAGTGATCTTTCTTCGTTGCCTTGTTTAGCTTTCGATAATCGATACACATCCACCATCCGGTCACGGTTCTTTGCGGTATTAACTCATTCTTCTCATTCTTCACCATGGTTAAGCCTCCTTTCTTCGGCACACAATGTACCGGGCTCACCCACTCGCTATGCTCTACCGGGTAGATGATTACGGCATCAAGTAGCTTGATAACCTCCTTCTTTACTACCTCTCACATGGCATAAGTTAGCCTCCTTTGATGGTCCACTACGGGCTTACATTGGTCTTCCATAGGTATACAATGAGTGCAAAAGGCTGGGCCAAGTCCTTTGAGATCATTGATTGAATATCCAATCACCTTCTTATGCTTTTTCAATAAATTCAGCAACTTCTCATTTTCTTCGGGACTCAACTCATCGCTCATGATGACTGGATAAGTCTTGTCTGGGCCCAAAAATTCGTACTTTAATCCTTTGGGCAAAGGTTTGAGATCCACCTCGGGCACTTGTGGCTCTTCGGGTTTAGTGTCTCCTATGTCTTCGAATTTTTCTTCCTCCACGCTTCCATCTTGTGGTTCTAATCCCTTCGTTGCTTCCTCTAGTTCCTCGTCTTGTTGATCATTGGATTGATTCTCCATCACTCTTTGCAGCGGGTCTCTAACGGTTTCAACAAAACAAAGACTACCTACCTCCTCTACTTCTTCATCTTCGGGAGGGAAAGGTGAAGGATGACTAGAAACGCGAAGAAAATTGTATGTGTACTTATTTCCATTAAGATTTATTGTTACTTTGCCTTCTCCGGCATCCAACACGGCATCAACCAACTTAAGAAAAGGCCTACCTAGGATTATGTGATCATGATTACTATGGTAAGCATCTATAACAAAGAAATCGGTTGGTATGCACTTTCCAGAGATGATTACATTGATGTTGCAAGCAATACCTAGGGTCTAATAGTTCTACCATCTCCCATGATTAACTTTGTTGAAGTTGGAGCTAAGTCTAGGTTGTGATCTTGAACTTTATCATAAATTTTATAGGATAGGACACTTACTTGGGCTCCGCTGTCGCATAAAGCTTTGCATTGAATTCCGTTGATCTCGCAACTCAAGTGTGGTGTCATCTTCTCCTCTTGGTCAGATCCTATTGCATAAACTTCGGCGAGGCGAGCATATGGCAATGCTTCGGGCTTGATCCCAATGATTCTTTTCACCTCGGCTATGTGATCCGGATCCACTTCATCATCACTAAAGAGCTTTCGAAAGATCTCACCGGTGGTTTCAAGATCGTATGAATTCTTCGCTTGCTTTTCCGGTGGGAAATCCGCTTCCAATGCTCTCGCCATCCCCTTTTGGTTAGGGAACGGTCTTCTCTTGTCGAATACTTCTCCGTAATCAATTGGAACCCAATCCATATGCTCGAACTCCCTTAATGGCTTCGCCCTTGACATACTCCTTCTGTTTGTTTCATTTGACTTGGCGTCAACGCTTGGGGTAGTTCTTGTCTCGGTGTGTACTTCTTCAAGCTTTTCCGGGATTGGCTCCTCTTTCTTGTCTTCCGGGGTTGCCTTTTTGGAAATTTCAGCACATGTCTTCATCCTTGAATTGTGTTCCGGCTCTCCCGAAAGTCTAGTTTCCCAATCTCTTCGCATGGCCGCTGCTTTGCTAATCTTTTGTAAAAGTTGAGCGGCTTCCGTGAGTGTTTTCTCCATGAGATCCCCACCTGCACACATTTGAACATGTTCCATGCAACTAGGGGTTAGGGAAAAGAAAAATGTATGCAATTGTACGTCACCGGAGAAGCCGAGTCTTGGTCCTTGTTCAATCAACTCATTAAATCTATTCCAAGCTTGGTCTATCCCTTCGTCTTCTCCTTGCATGAAGGTGATCACTTGCCTCCTTAGATGTTGAACCTTGCTAATTGGAAAAAACTTCTCACAAAATTTCTTCGTCAACTTGTTCCAATTGCCTTCAACTTCAAAGGATGCAAACGAGTACCACTTCTTTGCTTCGCCGGCAAGTGAGTAGGGAAAGAGGTTCCACTTGAACCATTCATCGGGAACTCCTTCTTGACGCACCGTGTTGCATAACGTCGTGAATTGCCATATGTGTCTATATGGGTTCTCCATTTCCATCCCTTCGAATGGGGTTGTCGCCGCCATCTTGATGATCCTAGCCTTGATTTCATACTTGGTCGCTTCGAGCTTCGAATCCGACTCTTGTACCTTTATGTCTTCACATCGAGGACTAGCGTAATCCCTTAGCAATTTCTCCGGTTCTTGCACAGGGTGGTTGGCGAACGCCATCTAGACAACAAGATAAAAAACAAAAACAAAACAAAGTGGTTTTCTAGGTAATAGGGGTTAGGTGTTAGCAATAAACGATAAACAAAAACTAAAACAAAATTAGATGCAAAACCAAACGATGTAAACTGGCTTGCTCCCCGGCAACGGCGCCAGAAAAAGGGGCTTGTTGACGGATAAAACACGTATCCACCTACGATCCGCAAGCGTACAGACCTACACCTTTTTCACCATGGGGATTCCCTAGGTTCTTATCAATCCACGGAGCAAGGGGATTACAAGTGTTTGATCTAGCACTACTATATAACTTAACCAAACCCTAATCTATGGTTAAACTAGAGAACAACTACGCTACACTAGAGAGAACGATTAAACTCACAAGATATGTAAAAGACACTTGCCCAAGGGTCTACGATACTTGAACATGCAACCGTTTAAGATATGAAAACCGATCTAATCTACCGAGGGTTGTGACCACGGTTTCGCCCTTTCCCTCCCCCCGTACTGCCACTATGCGGAGGTATTCGTGACTAGACTTATGATGGACACGGCGTATTGAAGGGTTCTAAGGGAGAAGTGAGGTCTATACTCCCAACATGGCATGGTAGCTAACCTTAAACAAGAAAGCATCTTCAACACTAGATGATAGATAGAAACCATACAAAGTAGCGATTACATCTCAAGATCGTTTACAACCCATGGACAAATGAGAAGATTACCCCATCAAGGTGCTAGGCATAGCACCGTTGATCATGGTGACGCTTCCGACGGTGTCTTCCTTCTCCTTTGGGGGTGTCTTGGCAGGGCCTCGACGTCCTCCTCCACTTGTGGTTGCTTCCTTCGAGTAGAGCGATCCTTCTCGCAAATGATCTCCCTCCTCTTCTCTCTCTCTAGCTTGTGGACGGCCTCTCGGGCGAATGGCTCTCGCTTTGTGAATGGCGGCGCCTCCACGTACTTAGGATTGCATCATCTTCACGCTCAAGAAATGGGGGGCCGAACCGACGTCGAAACAGGCTGGGCCGGCCAGCCTGGGCCGACCGACCCAGGCCCATTTTGGCTCGGTTCGGTCGCCCCTTCGCACACGTGGGTCCTCTTGACGTTTTACACTTGGCCCCCTCTAATTGCACCATTTTGACGATGTCATCCTCACGTCCAAGATGGAGGGTCTTCTCGCATGAAGTTCTGTCTTTTACACTTTAATCCTCGGGGATGTTCCTTTGTAACACTTTGGTCCTTGCCACCTTTGGGAGTGATTTCATCATGCTCTCAAACACGAACGGGACTCCTCAATTGCTCCTTTGAACTTGTTGTGACTCCGTCCTTTATGTCCATATTTTCCTGCAAAAACATAACACTTCCAAATGCACATACAAAGATGAACTTGTTATATCATTAGTGTGCCTAGTGGCGGGTTAGTTTCATAATCAAGTGATGAGGACACCACGAGTACATCTACACCAGCTGATGCGGACACCACGAGTACATCTACACTAGCAGCACCTCAGGCGCCTCCAGTTGATCCTCCACTCCAGGCGTCACCTTGTGGGCCACTCACTCGGGCCCGTGCGCGTGAATTGAACTTCGTCCTACTGTTAAAGAATGAAGGCCCAGAAGAATAAAGGCTGGTCCAACAGGAGGCCCAGGCGGGTACTGTAGCAGCGCCGCCGCCGCCGCCCTCCTGGCCACTAGGGGGCTGCGACCCCTATTTAGATAGACCCCTCTCTTATTTTTCAGACTTGAGTTTTGTTTTACATCTAGCTTTAGCTACACCAGACCACGCACAAATACATGCTGTCCTCTGTGATTCAGAACTCCAACTTCGAGTGATATTAAGATTGCTCGCCTCATATTCTTGTTCGTTCTTCGATTGCGTACAGGAATTGATCTTCGTGATCAGGCTGATCTTGCACCGGCAAGGTTGGTAACCATCAGGAGTTGGTTCAGCGATTGCATTGGCGCTTCGAGTCTCGCTCGTCGTAGTAGGATCGTGAGGGTCGCCTCCCACCAGATCGAAGTTATCTCCACTCACCGAAAGATCGGGCACTCCGCCTCTATCATCAAGTCCAAACCAAAGTGTAATGAACATGTTTGGTGCACCAAAATACACCGTCAATAGCTATAGACAATTCATTTTAGATTCAGTTAGTTTTCAATTTGCATCATCTTATAGTAGGTTTTGTATTTTAGTAGCTTCTAGATGTGCTTCAAGCCACTCGTTTTATGGATTTTTGTCGAGGTGCACAATTGATAGGATTGATAGGTCCATCGTTTTATGAATTGGTAGATTGAAGATACTATTTCGGAGCTGCAGACCGTTGAAGGGACATCTGGATTCTGCCACGATTGTTAGCGTTTGCACAATTCACAGGTGTTAGATTCAGTTAGTTTCCAATTTGCATCGTTCGCTAGATCGATAGGTTCATTTAGGACAACCATGCCCTTGCTGAGTTTATGTAGGTAGCAAACAACCAGGTTTTGTGGCGTGTGGTGGTTGTTTTACTGTACTCATACAATTGGGTTCAAGGGATTCAGGTTTTTTTATAGACTGAGATGAGTTTATTTTTCAGATCGAGATGAGTTTTCTCCAAGGATGAGTTTATTTCTACAAGAACATCTTAGTGTTATTTTAGAAGATCTGGATGCCTCGTCTCGGGAGGAGAACTCTATTAGGATCTCCAAAGAGATCCAAAGCATGACAGAACAACTAGCTGAAAGAGAGAAACAACTTCAGTACACACCTAAGAACAAGAAAACTGAGGGCAGAGATTATTCTTCTTACCATAGACATTGGAATAAAAGCGTCAATAAATGGGTAGGACATTGAGTTTGTTTGGTCCGTCTTTTCTTTTAAATGTTCAAGAAGTTCGTTGTCAGTTGGACTGAAACGGGTACCCTTGCCTATTAGTATCCATTTCAGTCCAACTGACAACGAACTTCTTGAAAATTTAAAAGAAAAGACTGACCAAACAAACTCAATATCCTACCCATTCATTGACGCATTTATTCCAATGTATATGGTAAGAAGAATGATCTCCGCCCTCAGTTGTCTTGTCCTTAGGTGTGTACTGAAGCTCTTTCTCTTTTTCTACTAATTGTTCTATGATGTTTTGAATCTCTTTCGAGATCCTATAGAGTCCTCGCCCTGAGACGAGACATCCAGATCTTCTGAAAGAACTTTAAGAAATGCTAGAGAGTCCCGCAAGACCAAAAATTCACGGTAGGAGGTGCAGAAGGTGAAGGAACAGCTGCAGGAGGCCAAACATGAGATGGACTTATGATTATGAATGAGTAGTGATGATTATTGTGAAACTTGTATCATGATTGTGTTTTGGTGTTGGCTACCGGATCATCGTATGATGTTTGCTACTTGTTGGTGGACTGGTGGTGTGAACTTTGTGGTGATGAGTTGCTATGAGATGTCATCTCATTATGCCGATTTGGTTTAATCTGTTCCAAATTGGTTCGAGCATACTCACCATTCAGAATTCATACGCATTGCAATGAAGGTCATTGAGAATTGCAGTTAAGGACTGGCACCGGGCGTTAACCGACAAACTTGTGTGCACACCCCCTCTGAACGGACGTGTCGATCATTGTGAATCGCAATGCCTGGCCATATTTACTCTCGGTCGACGACATGTACCAAGTTGAAAGGTTGAAGCTTCATTGTGCATCAAAGATGTGGGACATGGCAAGCGAGGAAACTATGACTTCATTTCTACGATGGGCAATTCAGGCAAAATGCACACAATTGCAGGACAAGTGCATGTCTCTCTTAGAGCAAATGTTTCCTCACGGAATACTCACATATGATTGGGCAGTTGTATGCACTGATCATCCCGAATTTATGCACAATCTCCGTAGAAGATCCAAACTCATTCGTTTCAAGCATACTCACCATTCGGAATTCATACGTGTTGCAATGGAGGTAGAGGAAGAACAATGGAGGTATGGTGATAATAGATAGAGAAGGGGGAAGTTTTGATTGAGGAAACTCCGGCCTATAGATGTTTTGCAAGGAGGACCTTCCTAGTGGTAAAAAGGGAGGAAAAGCTAAGATGCTATTTGTTTGGATTGATCCAGAATCAGATCATCCGTCCTTTTGATGGTTTGCAGGAAGGACCTTCCTGAGAAACAATTGTGTAACTGCCTGTTTTCATGTGCCGACTATTCCACGTGTCCGGCCGCCGCGCGCCCGGAAACTGGACATGTCTGCCCCAACAATAGCACGGAGCGGTTCTGGTAAGTTGGCGGGAGAAAAGCGCGCGCGACAGCCAAAAAAAAGTTTTCCCGCAGACAAGTGTATATATCTCATTTCTCTCGATAATGCGGCGTACACTACTGCAACTCTGCAAGAGACTCGCTGGCACCATGCTCCTTTTCCTTGTGGCAAAGACTAGAGCTAGCGTCGGTGCTTAGATCTGCTGTTGCCTGTGGCGGGAATGGCGAATCGTAGCGGCCCTAGCGGCGAACGGAGAAGCAGGACTCGCTCTGGTCAAGTCAGTCCTCTGTTTAGCCATGCTACTTTGATCTGTCATACTAGTTAAGGGGAATAATGGATTTGGGGATCTGGGTTAACAGACTATATTCATGTATTTTAAAGGTGTTTGGAGTAGACTCCGAAAGCTCAAGATCGCCGACGCCTGGTCCTTGTGAAGTTATCGTTATAGATCCTAATGAAAACGAGTGCAAGGACGGGTTGCCTGTCCATCTGAGGTATGACTGGATAGGCACCAACCCTGGGCGTCGATATGTATGTTGCTACGAGGTAAACGATAACCTGTATCACTTCTAATAAATGTTGCTTCTGCGTTTGATGTTAGTGTGGTCAATCACTAATTATATGAACGAAATCGGTGACTGCAGACTGATGGCATGAAGTGCACGTCGTTTAGGTGGATAGATCCTGAATGGGATATTAGGACTCTAAAAGTTCTAGAGAAACTGATGGAAATGAAGGGAAAAGCAGAAGAGGAAGCAAGGTTGTGGAAAGAAGCATGTACAGCTGCTAAGGAGGAGGCCAATGTCAAAGCAGTTGAGCTGCAGACGATAACGCGATACTACGGGGAGGTAACCCATAACCTGTTTGAGACGAGAAAAAAAATGAGAAACGATGCTCTGTTGTCTCCTACAGAAAAGGGTGAAGCCAACAGGTACCTAAAAGCTGAAAGGGAGGCAAGGATGTGAAAGGGAGAATGTGCAAATGCTAACAGGGAGATTCAAGAGACTGCCGCTGAGCTACAGACGGTCAACCAGCTCCTGGATTCTGCAACACTTGTGGTGAAGAAGGTGAGAGAATTGCTGAGACATGCCTCATATAAGAGGTCACTCAGCAAGGAAAACAATGAGGCATAATGTGATTCGTGGTGTTATTGCTAGGTAGACGGTTTAGAGGTGCTAATCATGCTTGTATTTTGGTATTTGCTACTTGTTGGTGGTGTGAACTTTGTGGTGATGAGTAGCTGTGAGATGCCATCTTATGATGTTTGATACTTGTCCGCTCTGTTGATGCATTACGGGAAGGACCTTCCTGATTATCGAATGCGTAACTGCTTGTTCCCTACATTGATTGTGGTACAAACTCATACATATGCGAGGAATAATTGACAAAGGATGATAATATAGATATTTGTACATTGAATTGCGTTACAGGTGGTACACAATCAAAGTTCCTCATTACGGATAGCTAGGCAACAGCCATGTTCCTCGCGACCAAATCCAGTGCCCACGAACCTGCTTAATGCGGATCGCCGGAGTAGTGTTGACGCCTGGAACAATACTATTCCCTACTGGTAGATCCAGTACTCATTCTTTTCATCATGAAGAGAAGTTCGTAGGAAGTAAATGAGATTTGCCCTCAGGTCAGCCAAACCAGAAATGGCATGCTCTTCTGTAACAATGCACTTGCCAGGACCAAACAACATGATCTTATTCCGGAACTCAGGAGCTCTCTCCCAGGGAATAGGCTGCCAAATGTCCCCCACGAATGAATGCAAAGTTAATTCTACCACCTCAGCTTCTTTCTCCTCCAGAACAACAAAGAACAATCGGTCTTCACCTTCGAGGAGAGAAGAGTTGCCCATGCCAATAACCCATGACAACCGAAGTCCAACAAGATGAGGAGGTGCTGGAAGATATTGCCCCAAGTAGATCCGCATGTGTTCAGAAGAACTGCACCAGAAATCTTCCGAAGGTAGTATAGTCCAGTCGGATTGGCTACCCAAATGCCACATGGAAACGGGCAATAACCCAAACGCTGCAAAAGATTTCTCTGGCCAAAAGAAAGTAATCACGACAAATGACTCTGCACTAGTTGCTGTTTCAAGGCACAAGATACAAGCTTGGAGAGTAGCCATTTGGCTCCATTTCGGAAGTCGAGGAAGGCGAATGTGCTTCAGAGGAGACAAAGGATTCAGCATGAGCGCGTTGCACCAATCTCTGCAATCTAAGGCGACTAGGCTTCCAGATCCGCCGCAACCAATCAATCTAGTCCTTTTCCCAGCCAATGCAGGAAAGGAGACCTCAAAAAGCCGCATACCAGCGACAGATGCGAATGTCACTGCTCCAGATTCACCGATAAATTTAGATTTCAGAATCCAAAGGTCAAATGGGCGTGCCTCACTTGAACGAGCGCAGTTCCAACCCTTGCAGACAGCTTTGAACATGATGAAATCCCTTGCATCGCTGATCTTATTGTCGACGCTCACAACAATGTCAGCAATAAGATTTGCCCAGGGACGAGGCATCCTTGACAGGATAGCCAAAGAACAAGGTTGTGGAAGAACAATGGAGGAGTTACAGCTCCAACAAAGACAAATGAGTGGAAAAGGTAGTCCAGAAGGTCTGGTATATTGATGTATTGCTAAAAGGACCTTCTGGACTACAATTATTTCTTCCGGTCCGTTAACATTCCGCTGAACGGTCTTTCCCCCTTCATCAGAACGTACTCCCTCCATCCACAAAAGAATGCAATTCTCACTTCCCGATAAGTTTATATGAAGATATAGGTGTAAATTTGATCAAAATTGAATTAGTTTGAACTGAATGGATCCCACAACTACTCTATTCTTTTCGGGAGTAGTTTTTTCAATAATGGCTGAATGGGTTCCTCTGGCCATAAATATCCCCCTTCCTCCCAGCGCCCTCTTCCTCTCCCCACTCTTGCAACCAACAAAAAACCCCATTCTCGCACAGCGCCCTCTTCCTCTCCCAACTCTTGCAACCAACAAAAAAACCCCATCCTCGCACAGCGCTCTCTTCCTCTCCCCATGGAGCCATTGTCTCCTAGAGGTGCGGCGCAAGCCACATCCTCCTCCTCTTCTGATGAAAGGGAGGATCTCCAGTGGTCTGATGAAGAGGAGGCAGAGTGGAGGCCCATTCGGGTGGTGGTTGACACATCCTCTGATGATTCGGAGCTTGTGGAACAAAATGAAATCCAAGATCATGTGCCTCTGAAACATCGCACCCCTCGCAAGTCAGCAAGAGGTGCCAGGGGTCAGGGGCGCAGAAGCACGGCCACTCGCCGGGAAACTGTCGTCTCCAAGCGCCGTCATCCTCTCTCATCCTCATCGGTCAGCGGTAGTCGATCTCTGCCATCCTCGCCGAGCAGAGGCCATCATCGACCGACCATCATCATCCGCCATGGAGCGGCGCCAAGGCCATGCTCGACCGGCCGCCATAGAGCGGCGACATCATCCTCTGGTGGCGACATTGGAGGGACGGCCTCATCCGCGGGCGGCGCCCTGGGAGGTCCGCCACCATCTTCCACGAGCGGCGGCAACAGAGCGACATCCTCGTCCGTGAGCAGCAGCAACAAGGCGCCGGGTGCACCATCGACAAAGAAGTGGCGCCTTGATTAGTGGATTAGTGTAATTGCTACTAGTAGAAGTAGGAGTAGAAGAAGTAGAAGTAGAAGTCTGGTCTGATTGAATACTACTACTACTATTTTTTCCTTGTAAGATGTTGGTTTTCTCATTGCGTAGCAGTGATAGTTTAATCCGGTCCGACTGAAAACTACAAACCGGACTTTCGTCCCGTGTTCATCCGGTATTTAAGAAATTAATGGAATGGACTTTCCGTATACAATGAATTTATAACGAGGGAGTACACACACATTACCATTTTTATTAAAAACAACACAATCCAAATACAAACGACACAAATGCATGCATACGCATTGATTACACATGAGGATGGATCGATCCACCATAGTTGGAACTATAGCGACATACTCTGCACGACATACTACTAGCATCTACCATCACGGCTCATACTACTACCATCACCACATACTAGTAGCATCTACCATCACGGCTCATACTACTACCATCACCACATACTACTAGCATCTACCATCACGGCTCATACTACTACCATCATCACATACTACTAGCATCTACCATCACGGCTCGTACTACTACCATCACGACATACTACTACCATCACAGGCTCATGGAAATCCAGCCGTTGCACGGAGTGCAGCAAAACGTGGCTCCTGGATCAGATACTCCTCCAAAGCGTGATGCCTCGCCCTTGTATCCCAAACCCAGGCAGGCGAAGCGGCGATGTTAGGCACGTGTAACAGCAGGTCACGACTGGTCCATTGCCTGTGACCCCTGTGGCAAAAAGGGCACACCCACATTGCTTCGTAATAAACACGGGCGGGCCCACCCTGCTGAAGCCAAAGCAACACAGACCATTTCAGGTCATGCGTTCCATCTTGTTCAATGAGCACTGGCCGCGGGGGTGGCATTTCAACGGGCAACAGCAGACATGGCGGCCTGGGCCGTGGGCAAAAAGGTGGTGCCATGAGGTTCAGCTGATCCTGAGCTGCCGTTGCCAGCGACTGAACTGGAGGTGGCATCACCCCCGGGTGTTGCTGAGGTGTTGATGCCAGCGGAAGTGGAGGTGCCATTGGGGCCGGGTGCCGCTACGGTGCCGATGGCAGTGGCTGAACCGGGTGGTGGTGAGGTGCTATTGCGCCCGACAGCTCCCCCTTCCCCGACTCCTCCAAGTTCCATGCTCCGTCCCTTCCTTGCCCGGCCATTCCCCACGTACTGCATACACAAACGAAGAACAAACCCTACATAAGCTAACAATGTGACCGTCTCGATAACATGCATTCATAAAGTAAACAAGATTAGCCAACAAAATGATCTCACCCTTGTATCCCACTGAAGTAGAGAAATGCAAGACGGGGAACCGATGAGTGTTGGCCTTGCCTTTCAAGAATGTTGTGATGCACTCGCCTATTTATCGAGGACTACAGCGGTCACGTGAGCTCGGTGTAGCATTGCTAAAGTTACTAAGGAAAATGTGAGATGCTCGGAATATAGTCAGGCCTACGCGTGATAGGAATCTATCTAGGTCAGAATCTTCAGTGGCGTGCATCGATTACATGTGTGGACGATGGGTATCACGGGATGAGCCTGACGTGTCTAGGTATGTGTTTTCTTCCGGACTTTCCTCTCTGTAGACCACAAGAAAGTCCTGCAGACAAATCACGCCGCATCAGCTGCATCTAATGGCTGTCTCACTGCATCAGCTCATGCCGCATCAACAACAAGACAACTCTCTACCGTTTATTTATGTAATGGTTTAGGTGTCAATTGCATCTGGAGAACAAGATTGAGCACTGTAATCAGATGGACCGGATGGTCCTTGCTTTGCAACACGCAGGGTGCGGGATGACTTGACAAGTCCTCCTCGATCAGGTACGTTGTGTGAGTCGTGACTGTAAAGGTCTACGAATGGTCTGGATTCGCACTTGATGATTCCCGCAGGCCTTGGAGACTGAGAAACGTGATGAACTTGTTGACGCGACAAGACCAAAACGGAATAAGCTGGAATTGGAATAGCATTGTATGTTTTTTTGTGTGTGTGTAATATTAACATGCATATAAGCACAGAAGGGCATCTCGAATGGGCGTTTGGGAACGACACGCTCTCACAAATTGATCCATGTGTCGATCATTAAGAATTGCAGTTAAGCACTGGCACCGGGCGTTAACCGACGAACTTGTGTGCACACGCAGCACACCCCCTCTGAACGGACGTGTCGATCATTGTGAATCGCACTTAAGGACTAGAACCGGGAAGTTCATGACCCGAACGTGGCCACACCCGCACTGAAGGGAAGCGTCCATTCCGGGTGGTAACTGATGTCCACGAACGGACATTTCGGAACGACACATTCACTCCCACTATAATAAGAGACACTTTAGGCACGAGACGACCAATGCAGGCCATTTGGGTTAATGGCTTTAGACGCTAAAATGATTCCTTCCATGCAAGTCGACTTCTCAGTCTCAAGTCAGGAAGTGAAAGCCGAAGGAACCGCGGGCAACTTCAAGGAATCCGGTACGTTCATGGTGGGAGGCCGTCAATGGAAACTACGTTGCTATCCTACAGGTATGAATGATCATCAGTGGATGGATGTTCCAGACGACATTGTCGTCGTCCTCGTTCCTCTACACAAATCCCAAATGGTACGTGTCTCATTGCTACTATGAAGACACACACTCACACATGGCGATACGGTCGCATTATGTTATTGTTTGTCAAGCCTGTGACTGCTTCCACGTAGGTGCGAGTATTATTGCGTGTGATGGATGGAGACCCAAACGATGAAGATGATACGTTTCGAGTTCAAGCTACAAAAGAAGTTTGGTTCATGAATCGGGATCTACAAGCAAGAGGATTTGAATGTCTGGTGGAGCATCATGACATTGAGCGCGTGACATCCAGTGAAGATCGCATACACATATCATGTGTTGTTTCAGTACTGGAGGACAACTGCATTGAAGTTCCTCCTCCATCAGTGCAAAGAAGCATATGCCAAAGCGTTGCAGCCCAAGCCCCTGTGGAAGTTGTGTTCCACGTAGGTGCGGAATGCCGGGTGATACGAGCGATACGTGCCGATGTGGCGAAAGTATCTTGTGTGATGGAGGCAATGCTCTACGGCCCAGGAGTGGAGTCTAGCTCTGAAACTGTTACAATTATTGACACACACATTGATGGCTTCTCGATCCTGATCAAATATGCTAGTGAAGGATCACTCTCGGAGGAGGCTGATTTATGGGATACTCCTGTCAATGCCTGGCCTTATTTACTCTCGGTCGCCGACATGTACCAAGTCGAAAGGTTGAAGCTGCACTGTGCATTAAAGATGAGGGACATGGCAAGCGAGGAAACTGTGACTTCATTTCTACGATGGGCAATTCAGGCTAACTGCATACAATTGCAGGACAAGTGCATGTCTCTCTTAGAGCGAATCTTTCCTCACGGAATACTCACATATGATTGGGCGGTTGTATGCACTGATCATCCCGAATTTGTGCACAATCAACATAGAAGATTACCTGAAGGGTTGTACCAGGGTCCCATGTAGTTTTAATGTTTTATTTAAGTGTTTGTAGTCATGTAATAAACAGTTGAAATTGTACGTTATTTTGTTGCAGTGAGTACATTTGTAATGTGAAAGTTGGATCATCTGTCTAACGTGAATATGAAGTAGAGTATAGTCCTGTGTGTGTTTGTCCATTCCATTATCCATGGTGGCACAGACAACCCAGTCAACAACTTGCCTCTCTGCGTAAGGTCACTGACGTTTGGGTCCGACACCCAAGCGGTCTTTTGTTTGGGTCACTGACGTTTGGGTCCATGATCCAAAGTCTTTCATTTCCCGCTCTGGACCACAAAGGCGGGACTTGAAATTTTGAATTCCCCGCTCCTCCTTCTGGTCCTCCTCGTTATATATATAAAATAAAGAGGGAACCAAGTCTCTCAATTCCCTCCTGGTAATTTTCCAAAATCAGGGGATCTTCTCCTCGACCGCCGAAGAGAGCTAGATCTGTGGCGGAAGCAGCAACGGCGGCCTAGCTACCGACGACGGCTTCCTCTGCTATGAGCGGCGGCCTTCCTCTTCTACGAGCAGTGGCCTTCCTCGGTAGCGTCCTTGAAGCTGCAAGATGGTTCAAACTCGTTGCTCCGTCGGCTCCCCCGAGGCTCACCCTAGCGGCCGCAGATCTGCAACAGTTGCGCGGAACATCGTGCTGAAGGCGCAAGGTCGGGCTACTAATTCGAGACAGCATTCGGCACCTTCTTCCCGTCTTATTCGTCTGGTCTGCGGTCTCCTCCCTGTATTGATTGATTGAATTAGATTGCTTCCCCATGCTCTTTGACTTTCTATAATATTCTTTCATGTTTGGGTGATTGTCGATCTACTGTACCCTATTGCAAGAGTTTGTTAGAAGTCATTTTATTTGAGGTTTGTAGAAATTTGTAGATGAAATTGTTGGACTGCTTCCCCATGCTCTTTGCCTTTGAATATTGTTGTTGCATGCTTGGGTGATTGTGGATCTTCTGTTCCCTATTGCAAGAGATTGTTCCAAGTCAACTTATTTGAGGTTTGTAGAAATTAAAGGATGAAATTATTATATTGCTTACCCATGTTCTTTGGCTTTCCATATTTTTGTTGCATGCTTGGGTGATGATGGATTGAGTGTGATCGTTCATGTACCGCATTGAACTTAATAGATGAAATTGCTTCTGATTGCTAATGATCTCAACCCTTATCTCTTGTTCTTGTACTTGTTTCAGCGGGCCAAAGGGTCAACATCTGTAGTTGCTCCTGTTCAGACCTGCTCCAAGGTAACAAAGTCAACACCTTCTTTGTTTCTGCGAATGATCTCAACCCTTACCTCTTGTCCATGTACTTGTTTCAGCGGGCAAACGGGTCAATGTCTGAAGTTGCTCCTGTTCAGACCTGCTCCAAGGTAACAAAATTAACACCTTTGTTCCCGATTGTGAATGATCTCAACCCTTACCTCTTGTTCTTGTACTTGTTTCAGCGGGCCAAAGGGTCAACATCTGAAGTCGCTCCTGTTCAGATCTGCTCCAAGGTAACAAACTTAACACCTTTGTTTCCTTAGTTTGAATCAATTACAAGGTCCTAATCTGACTTGGGATCCACTGTTGCTAGATGTAAGCTACCAAGTCAATGATGCTTCTTCCCGAACAAATTAAAATAGAGGCAGCCGAGTACTCAAAAATGGGTACCAAATCCTTATGTAGTAGTGTTGATAAAGAGCGAGTTGACACTCCCAATCAGGATGGGGTACAACTACGACAACGGTTTGTTGCTCACCAGAAAGAGTTATGTAGCTTGAAGAAGAAGACCGAAGAATCATAATCAACTCTGAAAATGCAGTCGGCTAAGATTAAGAGGTTGCAGAAGCTAACTGAAGACAATGAGGACCTCCTTCGTCTACTGCTTAGTAGTAAAAGATGAAGAGGTTAAGATCATTAGATCAAATCTCCACTTTCTCTTGTGATTATGAACTGGATTTAGCTTTGTTAATCAATGTTCCTTGTGATACTGTTATCTTGTAATAGTTTGTGATATGTGATGAACAATATGGTCGTTCTTGATAATAAACAATAGTTTGCTTTATTGTATAAAGAAATATGTGCTGATTACTATTTTGCCAACCAGATCGGAATTATTCAAAAAAGGGATCAGAATTGACATGAAATCCATTAATACTGATGCATGATTAGTTAATTTTATATTGTCCTTCAGTGGCCTTAGCCCACTTTTAATTGGGCCAAAAGTCAATTTTTTTCAAATTAACGTGACATAGAAGGCCGCAACAATGTGCGCACTTGTTGGACTCGACCCAACCAAAACGGGCCCACCCTAATCAAATTTCATCTGAAAATGCTACAATTGGGCCCAACAAAATCTTTTTTGGGCTATATGAACAACGCCAACCTACAGGAACAGTTTTGGGCTCAACCCAGCTACAAATGGGCCAAATTCGTTTTATGACACATACGATTTGTCACAATTGGCATGCCACATCGGATGCCACATCAGATTCTGCCCAGCGTGGCAAAGCTGTAGGAACGAAGTTATGACGCATTGTATAGACGAATTTCCACGCGTCATTAAACTCATGACGTCGGGAAATAAAGCCTCGTCATTAATCGCGATTTGTGGCGCTCGATTAATGACGGAGCGTTTTCGTAACAATCGGCGTCATTAATCGCGGTTTATGACGAGAAACGGCCTTTTTTTTGCGTCACTAGTCGGCGTTTTTCTTGTAGTGAACCTCATTCGGCGGCCGTGCCGCGGAGTACTCCAGCACGGGGCATGGCGTGAACACGGGCATGTCTTTGAAGATTTTCCCCTGCCGCTCGATGATCACGTCATCTTCAATTTCCTCACCGAGCATCCGAGAAGAATCTTCGTCGCCGGTGTATTCGTAGCCGAGATGGCCTCGTGCCATCAGCGGCTGCACTACACTCTCCTTTTCATGAAACTGAAAGCCACATGCTCGGCCCTCAGTCCAGCCTTCCTCAAGGCCTTGATCTTCTCCAGTAGCGCGGGTAGCTGGATGCCTTCTTGCATGGTGGGTTCCATGTTCCACCATGGCTCATGCTTCAGCTGGTACCCGCTCGGCTTCGGCAACTCCGGGTGGTGGTTGCTTATGTAAAACCACATCGACTTCCAACCTTGATTGGAGTCAAACAGCTTGTACGGCAAGTACTACCCGATGACATCTTCACGCATCTGTACCCCGGCACCTCCTACTACTCGGGGGTCGTCTGCACTTGGCTGGGGCATCAGCCGGAAGAACTTCTGGAACAATGTTGACGGTCGATTTCCGTCAACCAAGAGCACTTGTTACAATTTGGTTTGAGCTTTGAATTATAAATAACCCGCCACTAGGCATACTAATGATGTAACAAGTTCACACTTGCATGTGGTTTTTGGAGTTTATTGTTTACGCAGGAAATCAACGTTAAAGATGAGACTTTCGGGATAAGTTCATCAAGCACTTTATGAGAAGATCATGAAGCCCGTCACAAGTCAAGACATGAAGTGAACATGACTCCAAATGACCCAAGGACCGAAGCATCAACACGTAAAACTCTGGGGACTATGAGGTTTACCAACGAGATCAACTCAGCCCGAGAGATATTCTCGCAGCCCAGAACATCATGATCTTTCGGTGCAGATTCGGAGACCTAAACGGCCTCTAATGGCAAAAGTTTGACTACCAAAGTTGTGGGCCTCGACGATAGGTTCGATTTGGACATACGGAAGGCCCAATTCGGGTCAAGGAGCTAGGAGATATGGCCCCCGAAATGCCAGCTGCGCAGACAAGTCTGAAATCAGACAGATTATCTTCTGAGGCTGTTTTGGGGATCTTATCTCTGTTTCAAAGGAAAGCAATGAATACCAAAGTTGAAGATAATTTCGTGGCACACAACCTGGACACCGAATTTGCATTATTTGGAGTCCGGACATGGGAGATATGGTGCCGGCAAGGAAGGGCTACGAATCAGAAAAATCTGGACGAGGCTGATTTTATGGAAACCAAGTTTGCTTCTCTCCCAAGGAGGATCTCGTGCAAGGCAAGGTGGAGCACGCCCCAAGGCTCCCCAAGGGCATAAATACAAGCCCTTGGGCACCCAAGGAGGGGGTGGGGAATCGATCCATTCATCACAACTCGGCGAAACCTAGAAGCAAGCACCGGAGGGAGACGACGGCCGCCGCGAGTCTTCGAAGTTGTCTAGGAGATGGCCTAGGGCTACCCTAGCCGCTATGGCCTCCTTGCACGGTTGAGCCATGGTGGAGTTCTGGAGCTACGCATACGTCATCGTAGGTATGGCCTCGGTGGTGATGATGTAATGCATACTTTCATGTGAGCAATGATAATCTTGTCATCCGATCTTTTAAGCGATTCCATGTCTCCGTTCATGCTTTCTACCTATTGTGAATATGCTTATTTCTTAGTCTAATGCATGGTCAGACTACTTAGCATATTTTATGTAATCATGGTGATTAGATCTAGTATGTGGATCCTTCATGGTTTGTAGACACGTTCACTTGGACGTGCCCCTAGACTCCCCGCATGAATAGGGGCGCGTCGTGACAGGACGAAGGTTTCGAAAGGCGGATGTTTTCGGGAGGAAGATCAGAGGTACGAATTTAAGGATGCTATTAGATGAGATGCTTGATTTGTTGCTCTTTAGCTGGAACTACAACTAGAAGACGATAGGCCTAGTTACCTCTTTGGTTGCACTTTACCTAGCCTATGTTTGTGGATGTGATTGACCTATATGCTATCACTCATATCTATTAGGTTTACCCCTTTGTATGCAATCGATGCTTCATGTTAGGTTAGATTGACTAGATAAGGTAGAGAACCTTAGGAGTTTGCTTCCGATCCTTGGATTGACAAACCTTGGGGACCCTCCTTGGCGAAAAAGGCACCAAGTCACTCGTACGCTTGCGGTGAACTTCAACACGGTTTTGAACCGTCAACAAGCCCTTTTTCTGGTGCCGTTGCCGGGGATCGGCAACTCGAACCCTAGGGTGATCTACCTTTCTATTTTACTAACCCTAATTTTTATCATTGCATATACGCTTGCTTTCTTGTTTGTGTCCTTGAAAGTAGGTGAAAATCTAGACACAAAACTTGGACTTCGAGAAGTCCACCATCCGCTCCGACAAGACGAACACAACATGAAGATTCACTCTTTAGTGGTAGGTGTTAACTTTTGTTAGTGGCCTATCATCCGCTATCGAGCCCACACCCTACACAAGAGCACGTGAACAAGGTAAGTCAATGTGTCAATTAAAATTTTGAGACTAATATTTTGTGGAGAATCGTTTATTCAAGCAATAGGTATTCGAAGCAATCACGGTGCCCCCAAGATCACAAGATCAAGCTCGTCAACATCTTCAAAGTTTCTGTTCGCATCAAGTTTTGCATAGCCTCATGGGAAGAACAACAGAATATCTTTGGATATTTAGAAGCCCCACGAGGTTACGCTTCCAACGAGTCAAGAATCAAGTCAATCGGAGGTTCCTACAACCGGATATGGCCGAATCACCGATGGTTGCACGTCCTGAATCTGGACAGCAAGCAAAGCTGAAGTGAAACAACCATAACTCCCTCATATGGACTCCGATAAAGATTGATGAGTACCCATTGGAAAGGTAATTTCACAAATTTTTTAATAGAATTATATTTTGGTATATGTTCTGTTATGTATACAGGGGGAAATACACGAGGAAGAGGCAGCAGCAACGCGATGAGAACAAGAGAGTGGAGATGAGAATGACAACAACGAAGAGAAGTTTGGGCAATGCTTCCACTAGACAACACATGAAGAAATTCAGAGGCTTGGAACAAAACAAATACCCCTGGAGCATTGGCAAATAAAGATACAAGTTGGCGACAATCCGACGCAAGGAGTTGTTTGGAGAAGACCACGAAGGATTACACACAAAGGACAACATCCAATGGTGCGGACACTTTGGGCTCTCACACGAAGGCTCATAGAGTTACATGAAGACACTTAAGAGATGTGTGAGCCCACAAATGAAGAGGAGTGATCCTACATATAGTGACCTTGACGACATGTGGCACGAAGGGAGAGATTGAAGAAGTCTACGCGAGCCACCTCCGATCATCAAGGATCATTCGTTTTCAACTCCGAAGGACCACTCACAATGAAAAGCTCGAAGGCTAAGATGCACATTAAACTCTCAAGGTACTTTTGGATATGATAACTTTCTTTTGAGATATTCATGTTCATGTCCAATAGTATCTTTTGATTCTATGCCTTGCACTTTTGATGATCATGATAGGCTAGAATTTCTTGAGTATGATAAAGAGGCTATGTTGTGCTTTAACTTTGTTAATTTGCATGCCTAATGAGAGCCTTAGCGCTGAGCAAGAAACTTATGCAACCTTTAATCACATTTTGTTCATCTAACTTTTACATTATGGTTATGGTTGCACATGTTTTTAATACGTTTTGCAAATCCTAGACTTGCTTTGTGCTTGGTCAAGCTCATGACCTTAAAAGAGCGTGTGTCGGGAGAAGACCCGAGTTTCACTAACCATGCAGGTCATTAAACCTTAATAAAGAGGAGAGAAGCCATGCCCCAAAGGAATTGCAAGCCCGTCGATCGCCTTTCCCGAACCTCGAAGATGACATCGCTGTTTTCATCAGTTTTGAGCACCTGATCAGATATGTAGAAGAAGGAGAAAGTTGAAAATCAGAAGCTCCATCAAGTGCTGATTCCAACGCCTCCGAGATCGACGAATTTGAAGACCCGTACAAGGAGATATGGCGAAAACATTAGGCGCTGCGCAGTCTGAAATCTTTGGACAGATTGCAGCGTTGGAGTAAAACGGGCGTAACTCACTCGTTCGGAGTCCGTTGGGGGTCAACAAAGACTTGATGGAAAGATAATTTCATGCGCCACGCGTGGAAGTTATTATTTGCTACATAATCTGATCTGGACAGAGAGCAAAATTCATGAAAGGAGAGGCAGCGACGAAGAACAAAGGAAAAGGAGGGGATGATTATGCAAGAGATGATCGGGCAAGCCTCTCATCAAGCAAAATGATCGTGTCAAGTATGGAGAGTGGATCAAAGCTGCATGGACATATTCAAATCTTACATGAAGGACCATGCCTTCACGACCACGAGGAGGTACGTAAGAAAGTCGAGCTCTATGACTTTAAATGAAGCGCTTTGCGGGAGGCAACCCATTTTATGTTTATATATAAATATTATGACCGTCTACATTGTGATCTTAAACTGAACAATCAAGTAACATTGTACCGTTTCTCTAATAAATACCACAACACCATGTTGTTTGATTTAATTGCTATTGAGGGAGCACTTTGTTATTTGATCTTGGAAAGCTTGTAGACCCTTTTTGTGTGTCTATTAGTGTTTAGAGTCATTTTTTCTTTTGTGTCTTTTTAGAGAGAAATATGAAGTTAGCACCATCCTTTAATTCTAACCTTGTGGCTAGTTAATTTAGGCTAACTTTTGTTTTTGTTTTAGACAACCACCATATCATGTTGTTTTGTTCATCCATGTCATATTGCATTGCATGTTGTGTTGATCTAACTTTTTGTTCAACCAACCTAAGCCTTCCCATAGCCCCCACCAAAAACCATAGCCAATAGAGGTAGGATTGCTTGTGTTGACCATTTGCCGTCACCATCCAGATTGAACAAGTCTATCCCTATCCTCTTTTCTAACTAAAAACTTTGGCTAGCCTCCCCATAAATCCTTAGGAAAACCTTTCACACCTTTAGCCATCCTAAAACCATAAGTTTGTTTTTTTTAAAAAGACTCGTAGAACCACCTTAGTTAGAATTTCTATACTTGACTTCCTCTCTTCAAAATCCTTGTTTGAGCCAAAATATAGGATACCCATAACCTACTCTTAAACCTTGTTAGTTTGGTTGATTGATTCTTTTTGATGGGTGACTTCCTTGTTGACAATGCTTACTTCGTATGAAGTGTGAGATCAAGCTTTGTCCTTTGCTTATTGTAGACCACATCGAAAGTGTTTTTCAAACCTTGCTAATGTTTGTTTGTGCTAACTTTTTGCATTTGCATTTTGCATCCACCTCATTGTCATCATCACCTTTATGTTAGCTTGGTCTTTTTGTGAAACTTTATGATGAATGCTTTCATATCTATGTTAATGCTTGTCGACATGCATTACTATTTTTTTGCAATCTTGTGTAAACATGGTGTTTAGACATGATTGGGGACCACCATCATACAGTTTTATATACCTTGCTATCTTATTACATTGGTTGGTTTGAAAACTTTGCAATGCGCCCTATTTTTCTTGCACTATAAGGAATTACTAATCTCGAGATAAGCATGGTGTTTTGACCTTGGTTAATAAATCTTTATGGCAAGGGAGAAGTTTAGCAACCACTTTGTAAGAATGGAGCTTAGGATTTGGTGTAAATATTGTCTTTGTTTTTATATCATCCTTTCATTTGCATACACACTTGCACACACGTACACCCATTAGGTTTTAATTTTTCTTTCATTAGATTAACTATGCCACAAGTTAAGATCTTAGGGGATGACTTTGGTTTGTTAGCATAGAGTGAGTATTCCCGACCGTCACCTCGGGGGCACTTTGTGCTTTAGAGTTGTTTTGTAGGCATGATGAATCGCTCCCATGAGTTCGCGATGAAAGATGAGAATAAGATCGTCAACACCTCCAAAATCCCAGAAGAAACACCATTGTCCTCATCAAAATTAAGCACATGTTCAGAGATGTACAAAGGAGGAAAATTTGGATATTCAGGAGCTCCACTAAGTCTTCTTTCCAACGCATCGAGATTCAACATTTTAGGAGACCCGTGCAAGGAGTTACAACCAAATCATTGGGCGTCACACGTTCTGAAATCAGCCCGGCACAGTTTGCATCGATGGAGTAAAAAGGGCGTAACTCTCTTGTTCGGAGTCCGATTGGGGTGAATGACCACTCGTTGGAAAGATAATTTCAAGACCTTTACAATGGAGCAATGGTTCAGTACATGTTCTGTTCTGGAAGTTGAAGAAAAATTCGTGGAAGTTGAAGCAGCGATAAAGGACAACATGGAAGGAGGTGATGACGAGTTGAGAAACGATTGGGACTAAGGCTTGTGACAAAGGGTGGACGTTGGAGGAAGATCAAGGCAACAAAAGAGAAGAGTACAATGATATGGCGGTAGGACTTCAATAAATACATGATGATTCATCATCTTCCATGCCTAGCAACATGCTAAGCATGGGGGAGGACTTGGTGGACATAAGAAGACCGCATGGAGAACAAAGATCACGGTTGCCACGGGATGCTAATTTTCTTCTTCCATGTTAAGCACAAAGCTTAAGCATGGGGGAGGCCGCACTACACTTCAAGCATCAAAAGACGGTAACAATTCTTCAACCCTCTTTTGTCCTTGTCTTTCTATATGTCTGCATATATGTATGTGCTTTCCACAACCTTAGATACAACCTTCGTATATATCTCTTTAGAGTAACATGGCTACTAGGAGTACAACCTAGGTTTGTTTTTGTTTTCAATAATAATCACCGTTACCTTGTGCTCACCATGATGATGTCTTGTATGCTCTTACTTATGGATATATGATGATCGTTGCCACCTTACTCATTCTTGTGCTTGGTTTGTATATGATTAAGCTAGTGCTCTCTTTAAATATGATCTTAAATTAAATTAATGCTAGCCTAATCTTTTGTGGAGGTTATGATAACTTGAGACCCATAGTATTTTTCATTGCTCTCATTTTTGAATGAATCAAAGATCATTTATTTTTGTTCTTAAAAGATATGCTAACCTTGTCTTTGATACCACTTGCATTTTGCTCAACCTGTCCAAAGCCTTATATTCATTGAGTGCAAAAACCTTAGTATAAAAGATTTATTTTTGGGTGCATTGATTCAAGACTTGATTTCTCTGGCTCAAGACTAAGAAGCTGGTCATTCCGTTTTTGCGTATTTATCTTTATGCTAGCCTTTTCTATCCATGCATTGTGAGTTTCCACATCGGGAATTTCGCAAACCTCGCCGGATATCCACCCATAAACCCAAAATATCTTTTTGTGTATACCTCCTTAACCACAACCCAAAACTTTGAATATGGATGAATATTTTGAAGAAGATTACAAGGAAGGTGCCGTCAAGTGGAGCAATATTTTGGGAGACCTCCATAAAAGGATCTCTAGAAGGTTTCAAGTATCTCTCTTCAAGAAAATACAAGAATTTCAGCACTTACCTTGGCACAATCATCACCTCTTTGCTCCGGGACGAGCAACGTCTAAGCATGGGGGGTTGCCAAGGAAGTACTAGTGTAGTCTAGAGTTCAAGGGGAGTAAAAAAAGAAAGGAAAAAAAGAGAAAAAAAAGTGATGAAAGAAAAAATATATAAAGAAGGAAAAGTATGATGAGAAAAGGAAAAAAGAAGAAAAAAGAGTGAAGAAAAAAATATCATAAAGCTCCCCAGTTCTCTAGCTATATTTGGAAGTTTCAAAAAGATTTCAAGATCAAGACCCATACTCATCTTCCCAACCATGTGCAATCCGATAACGAGGACTTCGCTTGTGCCTCGGGATCACCCTTTGCCATTTGCACATGTCCACCTATCAAAAAAGTGTGTGTTTTTCTCTTCCCCCTCCACGGAACATTATTTTCCAATGACCTTTTTGACGAGTCTTAGTAAGTTCATGAGAAGCTTGTCTTGTTTTGATAATATCTCAACTATAATATCTTGGTAGTACTAAACTTTTCCATAGCTCCATATAAAGCCTTCCACCAAATATTTGAAAGAGGAAAGGAGTAGAACAAGTAGGCTTGAGAGACAAGATGAGATGAGAGTTCATGAGCAAGATGCAAGGAGGTTTATTATTGATCTTTGTAAAGCAATTTTTTTTCATCCCGCTGTTTATTTTCAAAATTTCCGAGATTTGTTTAAAATTTGAGAGCAAGATTAATTACTTGAGGAAAGAGCTAAAATATCTACCCTCCATAGAGATGAAAGCTAGCTACATTATGGAACTTTAACAAATATAAACTTGGAGAGCATTATGTTTTCTCATGTATGATCAAGTGCAAGGTATGAACATTGAAAGGCAATACTGACATCCATTAAAGGCTTACTCGAGGACGAGCAAGGTTTAAGCATGGGGGTATGTTGACGGTCGATTTCCGTCAACCAAGAGCACTTGTTACACTTTGGTTTGAGCTTTGAATTATAAATAACCCGCCACTAGGCATACTAATGATGTAACAAGTTCACACTTGCATGTGGTTTTTGGAGTTTATTATTTACGCAGGAAATCACCGTTAAAGAGGAGACTTTCGGGATAAGTTCATCAAGCACTTTATGAGAAGATCATGAAGCCCGTCACAAGTCAAGACATGAAGTGAACATGACTCCAAATGACCCAAGGACCGAAGCATCAACACATAAAACTCCGGGGACTAGGAGGTTTACCAACGGCATTGTGGATTTGAGGCCTCTTTGAGGTCGGCACGCCTATAAAGGCCTCCTCGAGGTCGGCCCTGCCAGACTCCTTGCAGCTATGCTAGGAGATCTGGGTGTTTCTACACTTCGTTCGATCAAGACTATGACTCAGTTTTTCTTCTCTTTTTTGAGCATCAAACCAGCTATGCTGCCTGCTTCAATGCTCGGGGACTACTCTACGAGAGCGTCTTCGACACCCTCTTGTTTTCTTCATCGTACTGACCTGTTGGGAAACCTGTTTCTCCTCAGGTCGTTACTCGACCTAATTTTTCTTCTCTTTCTTTTTTTTGGATCATCATACCAGCCATCCTGCCGGCCACGATGCTCGGATACTACTCTATGAGTGCGTCCTTGACGCCCTCTGAAATTTTTCATCATCATTTCGATCTATTGGAAGTCTGCTTCCTATAGGTCATCACTCGACCTCTCTTCATTCGGTAAGACTACAAATAGGTCGGCTGCTAAGCTGGCTAGTTTTTTCTTTTGGACCGACGTGCATGCTATTCGACCTGTCGATAGCTTCAAGACTTCGTCATGACCCTCTCGAGGTCGCTACGCCTACACATCGCTCGGGGGCTTGTGAGACATGGGTACCCCTGGGTCCCCACCAACCAGGCTCACGGCCGTCCCCGACAAGTGGGTCCGGCCTACCAGAAGACCCACCGACCTAACAGTGGACCCAACAGACCTGACCCGTGGGCCACACGACCTCCCGAAGACCTTCCAGAAGATTCCCCAGGCGACCTTATCCGACCCGTTCGGGTAACTTGGCGTGCAAGACAAGGCAGAAGACGTCGGCTCCGCCGCCAGATAGTCCGAAGATCATGAGATTATGTTGTAACTTTCCTTAGATTGGTTTCCCTGTTGTAACCGACCTAGACTCGGGGCCCACCGACCTTGTCCATCAGCCAATATAAGGCGGACAAGGCCGAACCCCTAAGGCCAAGTCATCCCAAGTCGCAATCAACCCAAAGCAATACAATCAAGAACTGGACGTAGGGTTTTACTCTCCGGAGGCCTGAACCAGTATAAACTCATCGCGTCTCTTGCGTTCCGTGTGCTACTGCGCAACCTTTGAGTTCTTAGCCTTAGATCTCTCCCCGCCGAACAAATAAACCGCCGGGGTTGACACCCCTGTTGGCTGTGCAGATCTAAACCTCTGACTTGGATACTCTAGTGGGTGACAGGCCTGTGACCCTGACTGGTAGACATTTCCAAAATCCTTCATGGGGTTAGTTTCCATGTCAGGGGATCATTAGGGACGTGTCAATCATCATAGATAAAATCAATGTGTTCTTAGATTTTCACATCTATGACATCATGGATTTTGGTCTTCTCCGAGGTTTCCCTTTAGAAAAACTTCTTTATAAATCCCAAGGGAACCTAGATGAAAAGTTTCGGGAACCCTGTTCTGTCCACACCAATCCTTCCAGAAATCCTTTGACAGAGCCTTCCCCTAGGCCTATGGTACCTCCTTTGTCTCCTTATCCTCCTAACAAAGAATCTCTTGAGGAGGCCATGGTGGAATGGTCAGATGGAGTGACACACTTTTCCGAAGCAATTTGGAATAGCTTCCCTTCTTTGATCGTTCCATGCTCCATTGGAAGAATTACCGTAGAGGCCTATTGTAACCCCATCATGGAGGTTAACATCATGCCATGGCATTTAGTGGAAACTCTTTTGGGTGACATTCTGCTAGGACCGTTCGACATGCTTCTCAAGAGCTGTCCCTTTGGACACATTCTTGAATGTCGGGGGATCGCAAGTGTCGTGACGCTCATCATAGACGGGATCGAGGCTAGGTTGGATTTTCACATCTTTGATGTCCTCGATCTTGATCTTCTCTAGGCTCCCCATTAGAGAAACTCTTTGACACATCCTTAGGGAGCCTAGATGATAAGTTTAAGGAAGCCGCTTCTGCCACCACTACTCCTTGTCTAGGACATCCTATGGCGAAGCCTCTTCCCGAGCGAAACCCGCTCGAGAAGACGACGCATACATCTCCATTCACGTCATCCTAGCCTATTCTCATTGAGGTTGCAGAATTTTCTGCTCCTCACGAGTATGACTCAGAAGACCCTCTTAACCTTTGTGAAGACGAACATCGTCACGACTGAGTTTCAGCCTCTTCCCACTGGCCTGTATCATGTTGCTTTCGATCGTGATCGAGAGTCAACATCGAGCTTTCACGATGGATCTCTTGAGATAGAGAATTCATGGGTCATGGAATCTTAAGAGGCACCGACTATAGAATTCATTGGAATCGATTCCATCGACAAGCATGGTAACTTCATTCTTGATACACCACATGAACCATGCTTGCATCACACCTCTCCAGAGTCAGTCATGCTTAGTGCACTGAGCACACATGAGGGCTACAACCACCTACTGGTCCTCTTTTGCAAGAAGTTTAGAAGGTTGATTGTAGATGCCTATGTTTTCCGTAAGCATATTCGATTTCGTGTATGAACTGTTGCACTAACCTTGCAGCTAAAGCTTCACTGACATATCAAAGATTGGTGGTGATACGGGAATCACACCACCAATGATAACTGCAAGATGAAGTTCCCGTGGTCGAGCTTATGACCTTAACCAAAGCACTCCCAGGAGATAGCCTGGATTAGGATAGGTTTTATTCCCCTTTCAAATAAAAGAAAGAGCATGTTTGTAGGATAAGTTGTCCTTCGGGTATATCTAGTCACTAACATTTCAGGTGGAGATTGGAAAGAATGATGGACAGGTGATGCCTAAGAACATGTGAGCTACATCACCTACAACACCTTGGATAGAATTGATGAGGGAACATTTACAAAAGGAAGCTTGATCTCCACACACTTGAGTTTTATTGCCTAGCAATATAAACTTCTAGTGTGGGGGAGGTATGTGAGCATCTTGAGTAAAGCTCCTCTCATGCCAAATCCTATCCTGGTTTGGAGATAATGATAGCTATTGCATCTTGCCCGACTAGTTAGGTATGTCCTGCTTTCAACTTTAAAAAAAGCCCTTCCGGGAGGTTGCCTGAGGTTCACCGTCTTTTGCTCATGCTTATGCCCCATTGAACATAACTTGATCATGCTTCCATGCTTCCTTTATCTTTGTTCATATGCTCTGGTTTGAAAGTATCGTTTGAACATACATTCATAGGTTGTTTTAAACTAAGCATGGTGCTTAGGTTAAAACTGCCTTCTTCAATCAAAACAAGACATGGTGTCGACTTTTGATTGATGAACGTTAGAGTTGATGGTTTCATAGATTTTGGTTGCATGTATGTGGACTAACCCCTGCAGAAATCTGTCAAATCCAAATGGGTAAGTCATTGAGCTATAGTCAAATGGGAAGGTAAGTCAAGGCATAAGATTCATGTTGCACAACATAAAAAGGAGGTACATATGACCTCTCAGAGGTCCAAGGTAAGTATATCCTCTTTTGTTTATGAAGTGTAATCTTGATCTAACTCTGTTTGAGTAGATGACATGGTGACAATAAAAAACCCACAAAAATATTTGTTTCTGAATAAAGGCTCTATGGTTCTCGAACCAGCAAAGTCCATCATTTGTTTCCACTTTGTGTTTGAAGAACAACACCAGTACAAGCACCAGTGTAGGGGAGTTCTCTTGACCTCATCATCAACATATCCACTTGAGAACTCCCAAACAGGCGTTGCACAACATCAACTGCGCTTTCATGATAAAGGGCAAGGTAAACCGGAGTGGGTTGGCTGCCCCCATGGGTCAGCGGAGTCTCCACTGGTCCTCCTTGACCCCCATATCATTCAGGAGCGATGGTTTGTGCAACCCTCATCTCACTCTCCCTGATTCATGAGTTTGAATGAATTTCAATTCTTATCCTTTAAAATCAAACTCAGAATAAAATGTATCAGCATGTCCGCATGTTGCCTATGGTTGGCTTGCATATGTTTTATTCCTTACTTATTATCTTGATGCTTGTGAACAAATATCATTAAGGAAGTCATGCTTACCTAAGTAGTTGGTGTTTGTGATATGGTTTGATGATATGATCTTCGCTCTAATGTTTGAGTGCCTGGAGAATTTCATTTTGAAAACTTGAAACCCCTTTGCAAAGCTCCTCTTTGATATGCCAAAGTCCTACCGAAACCATATGATGATTTAGTTGAAAAAAACATATACTCATATGCTTCTTGTCTTTGCATTGAGCTTTGTCAAATTATTGTGACTCTTCTGAGAATTCTTTTCATGCTTTCATGATCAAGTTCCATGTGCACACCACCATATCCCCTTGCTATGCTTCCACACTGGAAGTTAGCATTGTACCATCCAATTCATTCCATGAAAATAATGTTACATATGTGGTGTGACCTCTCTCTCCAAAAGTGTCCTTGAAAAAGAGACATGGGCTATGAAAAAAAGAAAAAAAAGACACATGCTCAAAGCATGATGAGAAAAGAAAAAAAGAAAGGATAGCCCATGTCCAAAAAGGAGTTCCAACAAATCAGATGGTAATAACTAGTACCTACTCCGGGGCTAGTGTCCACCTTACCATCACCACAACATTCATCATATATATAGTAATAACTAGCACCCATTCCGGGACTAGTATCCACCTTACCATATCCATCATATCCATACATGTGCACATCTTGATCTGATTGTATGATTTGATTTTCTCCTTGGATCCTGTTTGTGACTTTGCAATATATGTGATGCAAGTATGTTTTATCTTTTATCCTACCCTGAGCTCCACATATAGCCATCATTAGAAGTAGGATGAAGAAAAGGCAATTCTAATACCTCGGTGAGGACATATACACATTGAGCGATCTAGATAATCAAATGAGGAGCTAAGTAAGGTTTGTTTTTGAAAATTTATCGCAAAACCCCAAGTTTCTTGACATGAAGAGCAAAAGTGATTTGATTCATAACCATTCCATTCCTCAACTACTCAAGATGACATGATAAACACTTCATAGAATTCACAAGTACAAGGTATGGTTTGGAATATCTCTTATTCTTGTTTCATACCTTTGGATAGCATGTCTCACCTTGATCTGTTCCTCTTTACTCGGGACGAGCAAAGGTCAAGTGTTGGGTGTTGTTGACAATTGTTAAGTACCACTTTTAGGCCGTCAACTACTGCATAAAATACATGAAATGTGATGATCAACACTAGGATAGGGGTTTATACTAACAAATTCCACAAGTGTTGTTGTTTCTCTACTTTGTTGCAGGATGCACCGCAATAAGTATGAAATGGTATAGTTGAGGTGAAGTGATCCAATGGCATATGGAGGGTGCCATCATAAACAATCTCAAATGCCAAAATGTATTGCACCATTACAACGGGCTCATCGAGACGATCGAAATGCATATATCATTTGTATACTTTGGAGCTCAGATGAAGGAGATATGCAACTCACAAGATACGGCCAATATCATGTGCGCCCGATGGGACCCACACCAGGTCATGTGGCGGCACACTGACACACAGGATGCCATGTGTCCATGACACATCATCAAATCAAACTGAAGCAACCCTCGACAAATTAGACACTGCCACGTGTACAACACATGAATCAAGGGCCCACGTGCAGTTTAAACCACCTCAAATCACTGTGTACACCTGGAACCGTCATAAGGGCCCACAGGACAACGACCCAGAGAAAGCACAACGCATTTGGAGGACAAACTGGTTCGGCTGAACCCTTAGATCGGTTGAACCGACCTTCCCTCGGATCATCCTGGCCTTCCACGTGTCATCTCCTTATTGGCACATGAGTCCATTTCGGGGGTGCGCATGGCGATTCCCCGTGACCCACTTGGCCTATAAATACAAGATGACCTTCTCATTTTAGAACCATTCCATTTCCACTTCTCTTTATTAGAAACACTTTTCCCTCTCTCTCATATATTTATCTTTCATGGATCAAATGAGTTGCGAGTAGAGCTAGGTGGAGAGTTGTAAGGGTGAGAGGATGACGTTGTTCTTCATTTAGAGCAAAGTGAGTATTTCTGCATTTTCTATTTAGACTAAAGTGTTATTCATGCATGAGTGATATGTTCTTGTGTCCTTCATTTGTTCATCATTTGGAGGCTCGTGTTCTTCGTGAACACGACCCATCAATCTAGTTGATTAGGTGCATAAGTCTGTATCTCGTTTGTGTGATTAATGTTCTTTGATCTATCTAGAATGCATAAATGTGGTAGCATCCGTTCTTCCTCTTGCATCATGGTTCGATCATAAGTACGATCTGGTCCATACTTGTGGGTTCATCACTCCGTATTTATACAGGGTGCTATAGCGGGCTACGAGAAGCATATATGTATTTCTACTATAGTAGTGATTAGTGGTGTAGACGTGGTGTCTAGACTGCGGGTTATCCTTTGTTTGCCCCGTATCCCATGTTTAGATAGAGGTAGGCCGCGGTAGTGATAGCTGTTGGACCCTTTGTACTCCTCCGCATTCGGATACGACATAGGGCCACATACCAGAACCAACTGTTGGAGCTAGACGGGGTTGGTGCCCGAAGCAAGATCCATATAGACTGATACGACTTCAGAATTTCATACCTTCAGGAAGCCCTTTATCATCTCTCTGCCATAGCTGTGGTCTGGTATCCTTGGACCTCATCTAGAATAGAAGATAGTGCACATTGTTCCTTCGACTCGATACCCTAGGGAATACTCTTTACGTGTAGTGCTACAACAGAGTATCCGTGCGCTTGCAGATTCGTTCGCGTCCGTCAGTATACCTGGGTGTTCTTATACGCTCACGCTAACTCAGTGCCATAGCGGTGAGGTTAAGAAATACCAACACCAAGCCCGTGGGCCAATCCCCCACCTATTTTTTGCGTCGCCTCGACCTCCCCTTTGGACCAGGGTTTTCTTCGGTCAATAAATAACTCACAGGCCTGACGGCCGCCGGATCCATCCATCAGAACTCGGCGAAAGCTTGAGGCAAGCACTAGAGGGAGACGACGACGACTACAAGTCATCGAAGTTGTCTAGGAGATGGCCTAGGCCTACCCTAGCCGCCATGGACTCGCTGCGTGGTTGAACCATGATGGAGTTCCGGAGCTAGTTGAGGTCATCGACGGTATGGACTTGGTGGTGATGATCTAAACACATCTATTATGTGAGCAATGTTCTTCATGTGATCCGATCTCTTAGCAATTTGATGTCTCCTTCCACTACAAGAAACTATTTAATCTGTGACGTAATCATTCTATCGCGGATTAAATAAAATTCGTCGCAAATCAGCATCCGCGACGATTTACATTTTCGTGGTGGAATGAGCATCATTGATTAAATCTCTCGATGTTCCCTTAATAAACGTCGCGATCCGTGACGTATCTGGACCGTCACGGAGTAGCCCGAGGCCCATGCAGCCCAACCCATAGCTCACTATCCATGACAAAATAAAATCGTCACGGATTGCTGTTGACTGATGTGACATGGCTGCTGACTTGGATGCTGACGTGGATGCCACATGGCTGCTGACATGGATGCCACCTGGCTGCTGACGTGGCGTGCCACCTGGCAGCTGACATGGCGTGCCACTTGGCTGCTGACGTGGCATGCCACATGGCTGCTGACTCGGATGCTATTAATGACATGGACAATGACGTAGTTTGCCACGTGGCTGCTGACTTGGATGACAACGATGACATGGAGAATGACATGGCGTGATGATGTGGAATTTTTAGGACCCCTAGACTGACGGGCCCTATTCTAGAAGTGGGCCACATTACAGCCAAGAATTTCAGCCCCTCGAAACCATTTCAGCCCACCAAAAATACCCATCACATTTAACCCACAGAATAAACACAAAAATCTGTTTCATATAGAATTCAGCCCAGATACACAGATGTATCATATAGGACAACACACAGATGTATCATATAGGACAACACACTGTATCATATAGGACAACACACAGATGTGTCACATATAATCAAAACCGCTTAAATACAAATTCAGCAAATTGCCAACAGCCAACAGGTATAAGCCAAAAATCTGCCATCTAGACAGCAGCCAGAAGTATAAGCCAACACAAGTATAAGCCAAAAAATCTGCCATCTAGACAGCAGCCAGAAGTATAAGCCAACACAATATTATAGACAGCAGCCATCTTGTTTTTCACCACCAGACAGATTGCCAACAACCAACAGATTACCAACAGCCATCCTCCAGCTGACTGAAGCAACAAAAACAAGGAGCAATGTCAATATGATTAAGAAGCTACAAAGCAGAGTTGGGTCTTTGATCCATGCCTGTTCTCCCTGTACCCCACTTTTCAACACATTGAGGGTAGTTTTCTTGAAAAGCAAGAAAATGAAAAATAAATAAAATGTTCAACAGATGCACGGTACCGTTCGCTTGGTTTATTTTCTGCAGTAGCCTCATGCATTCAGGATACCCAACATGCAAAGGATATACAGCTAACTAATCATTTTAAAGAAGCACATGTCCCAAATCAACAAGCGACGGAATAGAACAATTGAGAATCACTACTATAGAAGCACCAACCAGGCAACCAGGTTGATTACAAGTAAATATAATTAAGGTAGAGATAGAATAGAACATGAACTATTCTAGGATATAAGCACTGCGGGTTAAAGGCAAGGAATAACTCCCATCATGCAGCTCCAGGATTTGGTGTCATCCAATTTTTTCTAATTCAGTGCCTGAAGCCATCCAGTATCAGATCATCCATTGGAGAACCAAGGGGATGAGGCAAAATCTGAAAGTGTGCTGTTCAACCATGGAGATGGCCTTGCAAAGTTGTGGGTGTCAAACCACCATGCCTGCCGCAGCTCCTTGTGCACCATCTTGTCTTCTCAAGAACCTGCAGCAATCACACAAAGAACCAAGAATAAGAAAAATGGGAAAAATTCAAATGCCCCTGAATCAAACAAAAGACTTTATCTGTACAATATATAGAAGAAATCAATATTCCTCATTAAATGATCAGAACATACATATCAAATGCAGCCCTCTATATTTCATTTCACAAATTAACTATGACTCATCAGTGTAGGCATCTATACTTGTTACACCAAAATTTTCAGAAATCAAATGGGCATATTGAAAGAAAAAACATGAGCATATCTAAGAGTCCATGTAGTATCCCTTTATAACTGTGAAATCATGACGATATATAAGCAATTATTATACTCGCATTTTTATGTGTCACCATAGCAAATCTGCTAGAACATAACAGTCAACCATTACAGTTCAGATCAACAGCTAGGCAGTGCAAGCACTGGCATTATTCCAACAACATCCCAGAATATAAATTAGTTCTAGTACTCTACCTCACTATTAGTCTATCACTGAACTATCACTTGCTTACTGCAATTTAAGAACATCTGGAAGGAGACAGTCAATACCTTGCATTCATTTGGTGACCGTCCAGGTTACTAGTTCATCAAGGAGGAGTTAGCTTCACCTCGAGCTGCACCTCTTTCCTTGTTGCCCGCAAATTCACTGGACCCAAGAACATCTTCAGAAAAGCACCTGCAAACCCAACAGTAGTACAGGACGATATTATAGCTAAAAAAGACAAAACCCAAGAACAAGATCAAGCTCAAAATAGCTCAAATTATCATGTGTCTTGCTCGGGAGCAGCAATGCAACATCACCATCGGTGATGAGGCACGTTGCTCGATCCAAGTCCTAAACTTGACACAAGACAGCACACACATCAGGGCGAGCAAAGCATGCACATTGCATCGATCAATCAGTGCCAGACAAGCAAAGCATAATGACGCTGTGATTCAGGAATCCGAGGACTCGAAAAGGTCCCCTCCCAGGCATCTGAACGTCACAGCACATTGGCACTACGAGTGCTAGCACTATTCTAGTGTCCTGGTTGAGGCTATAGTATTCAAGTTCACAAATTCAATCAAGAATAAACTGCACATATATAGATCACCATCGATCTGAAATTCTTGAGCCAAAGAATTAAAAGCCAAGGGAAAATCTGAAAGGTTAACAGATTGCACTTGTGCAGGCGCGTGCAGCCCTAAAAGGCTAATAAAACAAGGAAGAAAAGCCTGAACAAATAAACTGCGTTTGACAAACAAGAAACTGATCGATTGGTGGTTCAGGGATAGGATGTGGATCTAACCTGCATGCAGGGCTGCAGTACTCGAACATCTTGCCGGTGCTGGAGAATAATAAACAAATTAATTTGAGAGCCTATATGAGATAGGACAGCTAATAAGTACAGAAACCATTTCACAATTAATAGATCTTTACAGCATTTGGTGTAGCTAACCTAGTGGTAAACTGAAGAATACTAAGCACATATTTTGATTCATCAAAGTATAAAATAAGTTGCCAATTTTACTTCCTAATGAACCAATCAGACTGTATGTACAAAGAGACAAGCGGAGGATTCTATATTGTTTCAAATTAGCATAGGACATTTTCAGGGAGGCCGTGCTTGATTGATAAAAGAAAAGAACCTCAGACTTTTCTTCTTTTACTCTATTATCATACAAAATGGTGCATTAGTGTGTCTCAGTCGAACTACAGACTACAAAACAAGAAGGGGTCAAACATGTGTTATTTTATTAGATGTTGCCAATTTGTGGTCCGTTATGCTAGAGACGACAGATAGCACAAGCAGAGGGGGGAATCGATTCTTTTACCTGAGGCACCAGTGCGGTGAGGCGAGCGTACACTTCAGAGGACGCGGGGAGCTCGACGGCGAGGAAGGCAGAGCCGTCCGGCGAAGCGCGACAGTGAGGCGGACGGCGCGGGCCGCGGCGCCCACCAAGACCCCAACCGCCCCGACGAGTCGTCGTACATCATCACCACCGGCCCCCGCTGCCTCCTCGCCCACTTCGTCGTCGCACCGTCCACGGGGAAGTTCTCCGACGACGGCCCCTCGTCGTGGTGCGCGACTTCCGCACGGCGGCCGGCGCCATCCCCGCACACCGCCAGCAAGCTTCGCCACAGAACCCGCCCCTTCGCCCCTCATGCCGACGCCACCACGCCTGATCTGGAGAGCCGCCGGATCTGAGCAGCCCCGGTCGAGCGCGTCGCATCTGAGCGCCGCCGGTCGGCCGCGCCGTGGGTCACCCAAGTACGGGGAGAGGGTAGGAGCGGCGCTGGGAGGGAGGTGGTGGAAGAGGACACGGCGCCGTCGGGGGAGGAACACGGGTCGCAGCGGCGTGGGTGGCGGCGGTGGATCTGTAGAGGGAAGGGGAAGGGTGTCGGGTGGGAGAGAGGCAGATCTGAGGAGGCTGCGGGAGGTGGGGAATTCCTCTAGGGTTTGCTGGAACGCTGCATATATTGGGGTGATTTAGCTATGGGAAATGACCAGAGTGACCTTCATTTGTTACTCGATGAGGGTGGGACTCCTATGGGTATTATAGTCATTTCCTGGCAGGATTTTTGGTTGCGCGGGGGATTCACAATTTCCTGGCGGGATTTATTTTTTTAGACTGCCACTTGTTTTCTTATTTTTTTAAATAGGTAATTAACACATCTTGTGTAGTAAACAGCAAAAAAAACTAAACATCACCAGTAAAATTTTGTCATGACAAGGATGACATCTAAGGTGTCATGAAGGAGTTTCATGATTTTTTGAAAAAATTTGGTACTTTTGGTCATTTAAGTGAATTTCTGCGTTTATTCAAAATAATTGTAAAGTTGTACTATGTGTATGTCCAATACGAATCCAAAAAATGTAGAAAAAATTCATTATCATTCATGTCTTGGAGATCTTTGAAATATTCAAAAGTTTATTAGGGATAATTTATACTTTGCATCCCAAATTTACAATATAATAATATGATATCATAAAATGGTCCGATGGTTCTACAAATTGACATGGTAACGTAATTTTGGTCTCTAAACTTGTCAAAAAAATTTCAAATGATTTCGCTAAAAGCAGAACCTACATTGTTTACAAATGGATACATGTGTGACATAGTTTCATGCAATGTTACTTGAACATTGAAGTGTATCATACTTTTCAAAATTTTCGAATTCATATGCACTTCAAACTTGATCGTAACCTTGTGTTTAGCTTATCATAACATTTAGCAAGTTACATTTAGCTTATCACCCATGGAGGTGCCTCCGTATGTCTTGCTTGGGTCCTTGAGCAGATGACAGAAAAGCTCGGCGAGGTATACCACTGCAACGTACTGCCCGTAACCTGTTTGATGTTTTGGCTGATCAATGAATGTTGGCCATGGCATTGCATTCATCGTATTTCTGATGCTATTAATTAAACACAAAACCATAATGTAGTCGTTCTGCTCAGGATGGGTTGCTTGCCTGTAGTTTACATATTACCTTTTCTTAAGGAACGAGAGGGGCAAAGCCCCTACACTGATTACAATATATTGAAAAGGGAAAATTTAGGTTACAAAAGAAGGATGTTTACATATTGCCTTGACAAGGAAATCAATAACACTGAGCAATTTGTACTAATGCTATTCAGTGACATCAATTTCATATGTGTGCTTCAACCCAAAGGTTGTTTCATTCTATCCTAGCAGTAGTATCTGAAGATTTATGATCAGTTAAATCTTAGTAAAGTTATGGTAAGATTGAACAGAGGTCTACTAAGATTTAAGTGATCAATGCTTACACAAGGTCACACTAAATTTGTACTTTTTGTACATATGTGAAATGAAAGACTACTCAGTTTATATGTATTTTATAGAATTATAAAAGCATCTTTTGTTTGAGTTGTGATCCTTGTGAAATAACTATTGTAATGCTTTAATTGTATAATGCCAATAGAATGGTTAGAAGGTACAAATCTTCTTGGTGATACTGAATAAAGAAAAAACATATTTGGTATATTCTTCTCTTCATGTTTGAGAAAAAAAAACATGAATCTTCTTCCCATTTAATTTCTCGATTTTTTGAATATTAGACATTGAGTTTTTTTCATGTCCTTGATACTCCATCATATCGTGGCACTTATTTGGTACAACTAATTTCACATGTTTTTTTACTTCACAGGAAATTCATTACTCAGCCGCCCAATAAAATTAAACCACCATGCTTGCTTGTGAAAATAGATTTCAAACCTATAAAATCATGATATTCAAAATGAAAGTCCACTTAAACACATTCAAAAATGTGTTCACACAAATTACATAATGTTTCCATTTACATCAATTTATAAACAGTTTGGTACTACTATGTGATTTCTATGATATATAAAACATGTGTTTAATAACAATTTAGAGAAAACACGTGCGTGTCGCACGTGCACTTTACTAGTTCACGTAAAAATGCATTGGTATTTATAAGATAGTAGGTTTTGTGATTTATTTCCATGTTGCAATAAAAAGAAAAAAGAAAAAGAAAAATGGTTAAAGAGGAGGAATGAAACAGGCCCATTTCGGCCCAGTTACTTCCGATCGTTCATCGCGAAATGGATGTCTCTGATCGCATTACGATCTTATATAAGGTATTGCATCCCGAACCCTAACTCCTCCATCAGCACACCGCGGCTCCCTCCTCCCCTCCGCCGCCCCCTCCTTGTCGTGGCCTTGCTCCCTCTCTCCATTCTCCAACTCCTAGATCCGCCGCCCCCTCCCTACAGGCCACTGCTCCTTCCCCCGATGTGGCATCACCCACACAGCGCCGCCTCCTCCCCACTGTGCCACCGCTCGCGAACCCCGAAGACCTCCGTCCCAAGTCCCAAATCCTGCCGCCTCAAGCGACGGGGGTGGCACGTCTGCGGAGCATCCCCGAACCCAAGGGGCGCCACGCGGCATGGCCAGGACGCCCCCCGTCGGAGCAGATGGCGAGTCCCATCGCGTGCTCCTAGATTCGATGCGTGTGGAGATAAGTTCCCCCATCCTTGCCCTTTCTCTGCTTCATTCCTCCTCTGGAGCTTGGTTACGAACCCAAGCTTTATCTGATGTAGTATGCTTCTCTTCTCTGTGCTTGCTGTGAGCTTCTTGGATCATGTAAGCAGGAGGGTCTCAGGGTGAGTTCATGCAGTGCCTTTTCCCTGTGAATAACATGACTATGTTAGATGTGTGCTTTCCATGATTTGGTTCCTGAGTAAATTGGTTCAAAACTCCATTGAGCATGAATTGTTTTAGGTGTGACTCATAAGAATACGTGTTGCGTACGTTCCTAATTTGGCTCCAGGCCACATTCTAATGGATGTTTTGTTCAGTAGACACTTCTCCTAAATCAAGTTTTCAGTTTTCTGCTTTTCCTGTCTTCCTATAAAATAAAAGGATTCATGAATGCTTCTAAAATAAACTGAGCATTGTTGTGGTAGCCTTTTTGATTGGCTGTAATTTATTTTTCCTGCGTTGTTCTTAGGACAGAAGCTGAGAGCAAAGCCTTCTCTTTAGCTTTCCAAAGATGGCAACAACATGTTATTAGTGGAAAAGCTAGTTTTATGAGTGATTAACTCAGTGTCAGTTTTAATTATAATACCCACATACATAGCTTTGATTTTATTTCTCGACCTTGTAGTTGCTAGATTGACTAATGTCCCTATATAATTTACAAGAGATATCTGATAGCTATGCACTTGCCTGTTGAGTGAATAATTGGTTGTTATTTCGAACTTATGAATTGCCAAGAGATATCTAATAGCTATACACTTGAAGCTCCTATCTTCTAAGGGTGTTTGTGTGCAAGTACATCATAGTCAGTACTACTTGCAAATATACAAATAATGTTGTTATGCTCTGAAAAACTGAATGTATGAACATTGTGTATGGCGATGTGCAGCACCACATCTATCCCTATGAGATTAGTTTATACTCTTTTTCACTTCTGACTGGTCATATACAATGCATGCATGACTTACTCATTTGCATATAGTGAAAGTAATTATAACACGACAATGTAACGCATTGGCTCCTAAAACAGCTAGCTTTTGTCAGTTTCTGAAAATTAAGCTATATGTTCATCATAGTTTTATATGGATGCCAAAATCTGATAGTTGGATATAAACCATACAAATGTTATAATCTTGTAGATAGATTAGTTAATTGATCTACTGATCTGACTTTGCATGTGAATTAATCTTGTGTGACATTATTTTCATGTTACATGATATTAGTGTTAGTCCTGGACAAGGTTCTGGTTCTCTTGCAAAGTGCCTTGCAATTTTTTTCTAAAATTTGTAATTGGGGAGACTTTTTAATGCATCAGTTCCTTTCTTATATCAAGTGTTCCACATTCCAGGTTTTTATTTGAAGGCACACATAGGCTGGTCTACAAGGTAATGCAATGCATGCTTTAGTGCTCACTGAAAATAGTCTGTTAGTAGTGTAATAAAAACCATTTCATTTGTACAATTTGTTTTCAGCAGTTTGATTCAGACCACACAGGGAGCAGCAGTTTTCAGATGTGGAGAAGAGGGCAACGCTGAGCTTATCAGTGACTGCAACTTGTCTATACTGCCTTATTAGTGTTTTGATGGTGATATTCTAGTGGATGTAGTGATGTAATTTTGATGTGGCTTGTTCCAAATAGTGGATGTAGTGATGCTATTTATGGTGATCTCTGGTGATCTGGTGTTGAAGAAAGTGATTGTTTTTTCTGGTGATTTGTTATGGTGTTTTGATGTCATGTTGGGTATAAACATGATTCATGGATGTATTTTTTGTTTTGCCAGAATTGAATCTGTTGGGACAAATTTGTTGGGCTGAAATGTATATGGGTTGAGACTGATTTATTTAGGCTGGGCTGTATATGTATGTTGTGAAATTTATATGGGCTGAACAAGCTACCCAATTTTAGTCTCATTCTAAATTTGGTCAGCTTAAAAATTGCACGGATGACGTCATCTGCCACTTGGATGCCACGTCATCTTCCATGTCGCTGCCACGTCATCTGCCATGTGGCTGCAACATCGTCTACCACGTGGCTGCCACATCGTCTGCCACATGGCTACCATGTGGCCGCCACATCATCATCCATGTCAGCTGCCACATCGTCTGCCATGTGGCTGCCACATCATCATCCATGTCAGCTGCCACGCCACCATCCAGCTGAGAAGGCTCAGGTGGCATCTAGCGATGAGGTGGCGGGGCGTCCACGTAGGGGTTGCCACCTAATCACCACTCCCCCAAAACTGTATAAAATAAATAAAATACTTAAACTATATTGAAAGAGGAGAGCTAGCTTGGTGGTAAACTTCCCTCCTTCCCTTCCATGAGATCTAAGGTTCAATTCTTGGTTGTCCTCCTTTTTCTAGTTTTTTGAGATTTTTATCAATTTGTGGACTATTTTTTATTTGTTGGTCGGATTTTTATCAATTTTGGATTTTTTATTAGTTGATCGCGATGAATCTGTTAAATGTCGTCGCAGCGTGTTGGGTCGGATTGCGACGAATTTAACAAATCGTCGCAATTTTCTGGGCTTGAATATCCATCAGTGCACATCTGTGACGAAAAACAGGAAAACGTCGCAGTGTTCTAGGCTTGAATATCCATCAGTGCACATCCGTGATGAAAAACAGGAAAACGTCGCAGTGTTCTGGACTTGAATATCCATCAGTGCACATCCGTGACGAAAATCAGGAATACGTCGCAGACGCAGTGCTCTTCGTGATGTTCTCTGAGAACGTCGCAGAAGTTCCGTCACAGAATAAATAGTTTCTTGTAGTGTTCTATGCTTTCTTCCTATCACGAATATGATTGTTTCTTAGTCTAATACCAGGTTTATACTACATAACATGCTTTATGTAATCACAGTGATTAGATCTAGTATGTCTACCATTAATGATTTGTAGAGATGTTTACTTTTGAGCGTGCCCTTAGGCTCCCCGCGTCGATAGTGACATCGTGATAGGGTGTGACCCCGTGTAGGGCAGATGTCTTCTAGAGGTTGGTCAGAGGTATATGTTGAGGATGAGATGCATAATTGCTTGCTCCTTTGCTGGAACTACAACTAGAAGGTGATAGGCCTAGTTACCCCTTGGGTGGCGCTTTATCCTTGCCAGTGTTCATGGATGTGATCAACCTTGTGCTATCACTTATATATCTTTTAGGTTACCTTTATATGAAATTAATGCTTCATGATTAGGTTAGATCCATTAGGTTAGATGGGAAACCCTAGGTAGTTTGTTGTCGATCCACGAATTGATAACTTTTGATGGAGTACTCTAAGGGAAAAGCTACGATGATCTAGGTGTTTGCGGTAAAACTTAGCACATTATTGAACCGTCAACACCTTGCTAAGGGTGTTGTTGCGGCCACCAAAACCATTTGTTTCTGCCAGGTGAAGACTTGATCTGCTCCTCCAAATATAGACAAATGGCTACACGTTGGCGTCGCACCCTCCCTGGACGCATCGTCTTGCAGGACCTCCTCACTCTTCTTCTCTTGGCTTCTGGTTGTTAGACAGTCAATGACTTGCGTATGTTCATGGTGTCTTTTCCCCTTGCAGACTTCAGTCATCTTAGGTCGTGTATTGTGTGGTAGTGATTAGGTGGTTGTGTATTGTCTGCAGGTTCTCTTTTTTCCTGGTTGTCGAGTTTGTGTTCTTTACCGCTAGATGTATCTCTTGCAGCTCAGCACTTTGGAGTTTCTCGTGAAACTGTATCGCTGTAATTCTACTCTTCTTAATGAAAAATTTATTATGCACGTGTTAAGGAAAATTAGGATTAATTGTGTTGTTGTTTGAGTGGTACAGTGGTAGCTTGGTAGGTGTGTGTGCGCGCGCCCCGTCCACAAGATTTGCCTCCTATTCAGCACGGATGTGGATGTCTCTCGGTACTAGGTAGATACGGATATGCGGATACATCATTAAAAAATCGATTTGTGGATACATTTTAATGTTATTTTTTAGAAAATAGAAATACATCCCGCATCTACGATAAACGCACACTTACAGAGTATTCAGCTCAATAGCTGATCACGGAAAGAAATAAATAAAAAGAGGAAGAGTAAAAAAATAGAATAATTATAAGTAATGTGCCAATGTCTAATCATACAAAACTATATTAGCGCTCCCCACTAAGTAATTCTCTCAATCCTCAACGCGTCACGTCATCCTCCACCAACGCGTCACGTCATTCTCCACTAAGCACCCCACCATCCTCCACCAACATGCCACATCATCCTCCACTAAGCACCCCATCAAGATGCATTGATTGTTAATTCTATATCTATATTAAACTATATACTTCTCGCATACTGTGCAGTCACATCATCTTAATTGTTTGCACTGTCCAATCTAAAAATCTATATATCTATATTAAAGTATATACAAACACCCCACTACAAAACATTGATTTCTTTTTCTCTCAACATGTAAGAATACGAAAAATTATCTCAGTGTGTCTGCTTCCAAATTTTACTTTAGTATTTTTTTTTTCAAATTTCACCAAAAAGATCCCGCAGCAATGCGCGGAGTATCACCTAGTATTGCTTATCCATCTACTCTTGACGAAAAGTGTCCAAAGCCTCAATCGTTTTGCTTGTCCCCACACTACTCTGTTGGGTTCCCACACGGCTGGATGTATTGTTTGAAATAGGAAATCATTTCTATTATCAGATAACACATAAGTACTTCTAGTTGTTTCCCGCATGTATCACATACTAGCATATCCTTCATGATCTAGTTATAAAGATTTGGATAGAGTTGACCCAATATAGCAAAGACATACTCCCTCCGTCCCCTATTAAGTGTCACTCGGGAACTGTGCTGCCACGATTCTCGGACGACACTTAACAGGAGACAGGAGGAGTATGTCCCAGTTAGTCGTTGAAGTAACTAACAGAAACTCCTCATGTGGACGGGAAGACGGGAAAATATAATAGATGACACAGTCTATGATGTGTTATCTATAGAGTAAAGTGCACCAGCGGTCCCTAAACTTGTTATAGTGTGTCATCCTGGTCCCCAAACTCGCAAAATGCTCATCTAGCTCCTCAAACTTGCTAATTGTGTCATATAAGTCCCAAATTTACTTAAACAACCTATTAAATCTACTTAGGCCGCGGGACCCATGCTCCAACGCGGCCGACCCGACCCCGGCACCAGCGCCGAAGGAGGAGGGCGCGCGCAGCTCCGCCACGGCCTCGCGGACTGGCAGGGCAACTCCGCTGCAGCCTTGCGGGCGGTCGGGAGCCGCTCGGCTGCGGCCTCGCGGGCGGGTGCGAGCATCTTCGCTGCGGCCACGCCGACGGGCGGGCCGGAGTAGCTCCGTCGCGACCTCGCGGGCGGGCACGGCAAGCCCTCCGTAGCGACCTTACCGGCTCCCGGACTTGGGCCTGCGCTGGGAGGGGTAGGGCGGCGTGGCGGTGCAAGGATTTCGACCGGCTCCCGACGTCCGGTGTTCATTAGGAGCAACAACGCCATCAATGGTGCTGTGGAGGAGATTGCCGGCGTTGGGGATGACCTCATGAGCCCCGCCAACGGGTACGGAGCTGCGAAGGCCACCCGCATGGAGGAGCTGGGCCGTCCCTGCGGCGGCGTGAGGGACCTCCGAGCAGCACCCGTGGTGGGCGCACGGCGGCGGTGTCGGGGTCGGGCTCGGCCGCGTTGGAGCATGAGTCCCGCAGCCTAAGTAGATTTAATAAGTTGTTTAAGTAGATTTGGGAGTCATATGACACAATTAGCAAGTTTGAGGATCTAGATGAGCATTTTGCGAGTTTAGGGACCGGGATGACACACCATAAGTTTAGGGACCGCTGGTGCACTTTACTCTTATCTATATATAATATATACACACTAGAAAACATTAACTTATATTTCTCTACAACCACATTGAGCCGCATCACCTCATATTCTTATCACTGTTAAATCATTACCTTTTGTTCACATCTATACATCCATTCGGGTCTCTGATACCACGGCTCAAATGCTCAATGCACATGCAAGGTCACGTCCACATCAATGGCTCTCAATTGCAGAAATTGCAGCCGCTACCCCATCAACAGCGCATCCACAATCAGCCACCACACACCACCCCACCTCAGCAATCAAGAGTCATCTTAAATTCTTAATGGCATTGTTGCCCTTCCAATTCCTCTCCAGCACAATATATGTGCCCCTCACCCTCAAGTATCGGATTGCATCGCCATGTCATTTTCCTGGTTGTTGTTAGCAATGGTGGATTAGTTGTTTGGCTGCTGCCTCTACTACTTACACTTGCTGATCTTGATTAGTCATCAGGCTGTGGCCTCTGTAGGTTCTCTTTAAGAGGTCTCCAGCGTGAGAATCTCCATGGAGCTCCATAATTTCTCATCTTCTGTAACGACCACCACAAACCTTCCTGTGATTTGGAGAGCGCAAAGACCAATGCTTCTTTCATTATCCCTTTTTTCCCAAAGGTGCATGTCAAAGAATCAGAAGATGCTGGATTTCAAACAAAAAAAAGGACGGTTGAGCTTATCTGCATTTACAGTTGATTCATTCCTAAAATTTTGCTTCACCTCAGGTCAGCTTTTTAATTGCCGATTTACATCATAGTGTGAGTACAACATAGCAACTCAATAGTAAATCAGGTTATTCCTCCGACATCCTCTCGTCCACTTTCAGATTAGTTTTATCTTTCTTATGAGTTTCAATATGACCAACATGTTTAAAGAACACCTCATTGGTCTATTTCATACTATATGTTTACAGATGCGTTCCTAGCATATGATTTTGAGAATTTAAAATGTTGCCTTTCAGTTAACAAATATTAATCACATTAGGTAAATGATTTTGCAGTTGTATTAAGATGGATTGGCAGCCTCCATCCATCCCTGTAGTTCATGCCTTCAAGAACTTCCTGATATTGTATCTTTATTGGTTTCTGTACAATATCAATTTGGCCTATGAATTGAAGGTCGTTTGCAGGCAATAGATAGGCATTCCATATAATACAAACATGCCTTGAAATTTACTAATATAAACCTCTCGATTTGTTAGGTACCAGAAACATTATAACATGACTTTTCTTCCTACGGCTTTCCCCCTTGAACTTTAAAGTCTAGATGGGTAAACTAATTAGCCATTTTCAGTTTCCTTGGATTCAAGTACGCAAGCTACAAGTTCTGGAGAGTTACTTTCCCCCTCAGCTATATAACTTTTGCTTTTCAGTATCCGAGTCACTGATGTAACTGCCCCCATATTCTGCATAGAGGCTGCAGTCTCTTGATTACTGCTCAATCTACTGCCACAAATGAACAGGCATCCAATGGCATCATCTTCAGTCCCCTGGACTTCATGAATATGATTCTTTTTTAGATCTGCAATGAAATTTGTCTTTTTGTTGTTCCAACAAACGTTAATATAATTTTCTTTTCAAATAACATCTTAAGGCAACTACTTAAGTTAAACATATGTTCTGATTTTGATATTATTAAGAAGTGAACATCATGTCTTTTTGAAGTTCCCGCAGCAACCCTTGAGGTTTTCAATTAACATCTTATCCTGACAGGAAGAAAGCAGAAGCACAATAATTAAGCTCTTTCATAGTACAGCTAAAGGATAAGAGGTTAATTGGAATGAGGGCATATGTAAAATAGAAGTATATAATTTGAGAAGAGCCATCAGCTAACTTAACAATATGTTCTTTTTTTCAGGAACATAACTAGAGAAAACTCCATGATTACCAGCCATATATGTCTTGATGCCCCTGCATCTATTAACCACAACGCTTCACAATAATTGTAACATTCAATATTTATACTTTTACCGCTAAACTTTTCCATGGCCGAAGATGCAGCTATAGATGGTCCCTTCATGGACTGCTTGTCGCCCAAAGGCATCTCCTTGATTTAATTTGACACCATTTCTTTCATTCATTAGTATTCATCCCCACATTTACAGTCCAATTTACTTCTCCAACAAAATTAAGGCCTCGTTCGTTTTCATGGGATTGAATTCCGGCCAAGATTGGTTTCAGGCCTGGTTTGTGTGAATCCACCCGTTTCACTCAATCCGGTCCGGATTCAATCCGACCAATCCGACCAAAACGAACAGCATATATGGAATTAATCCTGTGAGCACAATATATAGATGGAATCAACCGAACAGCTCAATCCTATGCATACTTTCAGTACATACAAATGCAGTGTTCACCAAGTGATTTCAGAGCAGCCAAATATAAGCATGCAACATAACCATGTGTGCTAGCTATTAGACAGATGATAAATAGATCATTACAACCGAACTATTCAGCACAACTAAATTTGAGTTACAGCCAAATTGTTCTGACATATGCACTACAGCGAGTTGTCCAGAATTTGAGCAATGAGCAATGCTGATCGCTGCGGGTAGCACAGGCCATTGAACAGGTCACATGACACCTCTCTGCACAAATTATGGCATCCAAGAACAAGTCAATCCAAATTGAACCGGTATATTAAAGAATAAGAGGAATAACTGAACTTCTGAACTACACAACATAATAAGCACTCAAACTACAGGATGGCTCCAACGACATGTATACACAACAGCTGCATCGATCATCAAACTAGAGAGACTTGGTAGCTCAACTAATCAACTAATAAAATGGCAGCAGCAAAATAAGAAGCAAGAAACAAAGCAAAATTGAAATATCAGAGAAAAGTACATTTGTAGGGTAGGATTTCTGGGAACTCATATTTCAGAAAGATTGCATGCATCAACTGAAAAATGCACCAAACTGCTTCCAGACTAACATGTTTGCAGTATGCCTGATGGAAACAAGATCTTTCATACATATGGTGCAAAATCATTAGAAGCAGATATTGCAAAAGTAGCTGATAAAACATGTATTCATGTCAAATTGGTGGGACCAAGAAATAAAAAACTGAATCTAGTCTTTCCGAAATACTAATACTACACTATCTGTTTCAAAGGCCAATAGTAAAAACTGCAAGCACAAGCAACCAGCAACTGACAGTGCCACTGAGCCAAATCCTATATTTCTGGCTCATATATGAGGCTAAAACAGTTCAGGCAAGTCACCCTTTCATTCTCAACATACAGGTTCCTGATGGTCCTTACAACACGCTCATTCTGGGGGAAAAGATGGCCTGCAGATACACTGCATTTGTATTACTCCTATACTGAGTGTTACCGGCCGGTCGTCCTGCGTGCGCCACCCCGGTGCGCAGTCCGCCGCCGGCCGCGGCGGCCATGGCCCATCCGTGGGATGGCCGGGATCCCTGGTTTCGCGACGCACGTGATGCGCGGCGGCCGGTCCAGGGGGGTCGCGATGGTTCGAGTGGCCAGGTGGCTGCGGTCCGTGGCCATGGCGTAGGACATGGCTGGGACGAGCGGCGGTCAGGTGGTGCAGCCAGAGGACCTGGGCAGTTCGTTGGCCGTGATTAGGGGCAGTTCGACGGCCAGAGGATGGATGGTTTTGGTTCTGGCGGTGGAGGGTTCCGCGGCCGCGGGATGATTCGTGGACGTGGGGGCAGAGGTGGTACTGGCTTGCAGGGCAGAGGAGGCAGAAGTCAGGGAGCAAGGGGAGTGCAGGGGCACCATGGTGCTGATGCGGAGTTGAACAGGGAACTCCGGGCGCGTAGCGCGCAGTGGAAAGAGGAGATGGTGGTCACGCAGCAACAGAAACCGGATGGGGGTGATGTGGAGATGCAGGAGGCTGTGGAGGGTGTTGTTCTGACTGGCGATGCGGCAGGGGTGAAATGCTCTCGATGCAGCAAGCGAGGGCATTTCGCGGCTGCGTGCAAGGCGGAGATCTACTGTGTGATGTGTGATAAGCACAATGATCATGTCAACTACAAGTGCCCGATTTTGAAGTTGCTGAGACCGGATGGCGCATGCGGTGGGTTATGCGGTGCATGGTCTTGGATTTTATCACATCCCGAGGCCTCCTTTGCCTAGAGCGAAGAAGAATTCCAGGACAGCGCTCATTTCAGTTGAGTGGGGCTCTGTCTCTATGGAAGAGGTGAAGAGGCAGCTTGTGAGGTTGTTTCCGGGCAAGTGGGTTTGGGAGCTTAAGGCTCATGAGGAGAACTCCTTTTTGGCTAAATTTCCATCGAAGGTGGAGTTGCAGAGGGCAGTTGCTTTTGGAGGGGCTGATATTAGGGGTGATGGGATTCCGACAGGGGTTAGGTTGAGGTTTGAGATGTGGCAGGAGAAGTAGGTGGGCTATTTACTTCCGAAGGTCTGGATTAGAGTATTTGGGCTGTGGCAGGGGCTTTATGAGTTTCTCGAGTTGTGGGCAGTGGGGTCTACGCTGGGCTCTACTCAGATTGTGGACATGGAGACCACTAGGAAGAACAACTTTCAGCGCGTTCTTGTGGCTGTCCTTAATCCGGGATTGATCCCGAAACAACTAGATGTGGTTATTGGTGATCACTACTTTGAGTTGGATTTTGAGGTAGAGAAGGTGGGTACTGATGAGAATGGTGACGAGGCGGAGTTTGAATGGCATAGGGGTCGAGAGGGAGATGGTAGGGAGGGCTCTTTTGAGGGCGGATAGGCTGGAGAGGAGGAGGGGCTAGAAAGGGTGCCGAAGAAACTGAAGAGAGGTGTGGATATCACTGGGTTGAGGGGGTGGCTAAGGACGCCCAGGGTGTTGAGGATGGGGTCATGTCATGGAAGGAACAGATTCAGAACATGTCAAAGAAGGAGTTTGAAGCTTTTCTGAGGGCAAAGGCGGATGAGATATCGAACCTGGTAGCTGATCGAGTTCTTGATGAGGTGGTGGACAGAGTGATGGGTGAGGAGGATGGGCAGTTTCAGAAGGAGGTGTTAGGAGATGGTGTGATGTCCAGAGGGGACATGGAGGTGGAGATGGGGGATTGGGTCAGGGAGGTTGCAGCTGTCTCTGAGGCTATCAAGGTGCAGGTCAGAGCTAGTCCGAGACTTCAGCGGTCTAAGGATGAGCACATCTTGGCTAAGGCTGAGGAGAGGGTTGCCAGGAAAAACCTAGAGTTCAATGAAGGTAATCCTTGTTACACAGCTTTACTTTCAGTAAATAAAGACCTAGCTTTAGATTGTTTACAACACATAGGGATCAACCTAGGAGTTTCTAGTGTAGAAAAAGACAGTAATTTATATAACTTATTGGAACTTGAGTCGGAGAGGGAAATTTGTGAGTTGGGGGGTTTGAACATGATTGGGTAGAATATGATAGTGAGGAGGAGAGTTGGGAGAACATGGAGAAAAATGCTCTAAGAAGCTTATGTGGTGATCTAATGGAGGAGGTGTTTGATGAATCAAGTTTTCCTTTAAATAGTGAACTTGATGATTTCAGCTGTAAGGGCAAGTCTCACGCTAAGTCGTGTTTGAGTAAGACTTGCAAGATAAGGAGGGTGAAATTTTCTAAAAAAGGTGCCAAATGAAGGGAATCTTTTGGAATAGCAGAAGTCTTAGTGACTTGGCTAAAACAAGATTTCTAAGGGAGACCTCCAAGGAGCAAAACTTAGCGTTTATTGCTCTTTTGGAGACAGGCAAGAAGGATTTTTCCCAAGACTCACTAAATAATTTTAGTGGAGGGAGGGATTTCCTATGGCACTGGACTGCACCTCATGGGAGGTCAGGTGGGATTTTGCTAGGAGTTAACCTAGATGTGTTGGACGTTGGAAGTATTGATGATGGGGAATTTTTATGTGAAGTTTAGACTAAGAGATAGGAAGAGTGATTTTAAATGGGTTTTGGTGGCTGTATACGGGGCAGCCCAACCGGAATTCAACGAATCTTTTTTGACTGAGTTAGTACAGTCTTGCAGTAATGAGAAGTTACCCTTGTGCATTGGGGGGGGGACTTTAACATCATTCGGAATAGTAGTGAAAAGAACAATGATAGATTTGAGGAGAGGTGGCCCTTTCTTTTTAACGCGGTCATTGATAGTTTGGACCTATGAGAGATAGAGATGTCAAGTCGTAAGTTCATCTGGGCTAACTCTTGAAGGATACCTACCTATGAGAGGTTGGACAGGGTGTTGGTTAGTACGGAATGGGAGCAGAATTATCCTTTGGCGACAGTTGAGACCCTTAATAGGGAAATTTCGGATCATACACCTCTCCTGCTAAGTACGGGAGAGAAGGCCAAGCCCAAGAAACAACCGCCTTTTAAATTTGAGCTGGGTTGGTTGTTGAAGGAGGGCTTTTTCGAGGTGGTTTCTGAGGTTTGGAAAAAAGAAAAAAAGAGAGGTACACCGATGCAAAGGTGGAAAAAAAAGATTAGAAGGTTGAGACAGTTTTTGAGAGGATGGGCAAAAAATATGAGTAGAGCATATAAAAAAGAGAAACAAGAATTGTTGAGGAAAGCGGAGGAACTAGATAAGAAGGCAGAGTCTCAGCTGCTAAGTTAGCACTAATGGGACTTAAAGCTGAGCATTCATGAGAGAATTATGCAATTGCTCAGGGAAGAGGAGGTGAGGTGGTTTCAAAGGGCTAAGACCACTAAAATATTAAGAGGGGATAACAATACGAAGTATTTTCAGATGGTTGCAAATGGAAAGAGGAGGAAGACTAGGATCTTCCGCCTCGAACAAGAAGAAGGGATTGTGGAAGGTGAGGAACAGCTTAATAGCTACATCACAAAATAGTATAAGAATCTATTCAGGAAATCACAAGTTAGCAGTTTAACACTCAACGAGTCTTTGGTGGAGGATATTCCTCAGATCACCAATACGGAGAGTGAAATGCTAGTGGCTGATTTTTCTGAAAAGGAAGTAAGGGAGGCCATTTTTCAAATGAAACATAATAAAGCACCGGGGCCTGATGGTTTTCCTGCTGAGTTTTATCAAGTGTTTTGGAGTCTCATAAAGGATGACCTACTGGCCATGTTTCAAGACTTCCATGCCGGGAACCTACCCCTATTCTGTCTCAACTTTGGAATAATCACTTTACTTCCAAAGGAGAAGGAGGTCAAGAAGATTCAGCAATACAGGCCCATATGTATGCTCAATGTTAGTTTCAAGATCTTTACGAAGGTGTTGGCTAACAGACTCACTTCGGTGGCATGTAGGATCACCAGACCTTCACAATCTGCCTTCCTACCTGGAAGATATATTTTGGAAGGGGTGGTTGTTTTACATGAAACTATCCATGAGCTAAAAAGGAAGAAGCAAAAAGGTCTTATTCTCAAACTAGATTTTGAGAAGGCGTATGATAAAGTTAATTAGAACTTCTTGCAGCAAGTCCTTAGGATGAAGGGATTCCCAAGTATATGGTGTTAGTGGATGGAGAAAGTGGTCGCAAAAGGTAGTGTGGGAGTTCAGGTGAATGATGACTTGGATCACTTTTTCCAAACCAAGAAGGGCTTACGGCAAGGTGATCCTTTGTCCCCTATTCTCTTCAATCTAGTGGTTGATATGCTAGCAGTGTTGATTGAGAGGTCAAAAAATCTGGGTCTCTTTGATGGGTTGGTTCCTCACTTAGTGGAGGACGGTCTATCAATCTTGTAGTACGCAGATGATACTATTTTGTTTTTGGATGATGATTTAGAAAAGGCCAAAGGCTTGAAGTTAGTACTAAGTGTGTTTGAGAAGTTGTCGGGTCTTAAAATCAACTTGCATAAAAGTGAGTTATTCTGCTTCGGGGAAACAAGAGGTAGGGCAGGAGATTATGTTCAACTTTTTGGATGTAAGGAGGGCGAGTTTCCTTTCAGATACTTGGGAATTCCTATGAGTCCTACTAGACTTTCTAATAAGGATTGGAGAGTGGTCGAAGAAAGATTTCAGAAAAAGCTAAGTAGTTGGAAGGGTAAGATGTTATCGTCAGGAGGGAGATTAGTTCTAATTAACTCGGTCTTGTATAGCTTGCCAATGTTCATGATGTCCTTCTTTAGAATACCTAAAGGTGTTTTGGAGAAATTGGATTATTATAGATCAAGATTCTTTTGGCAATGTGATGAGCATAAGAAGAAGTATAGGTTGGCCAAATGGAGCATTCTTCATAAACCTAAGAGTGTGGGGAGGGGGATGGGCATTATTGATTTAAATATTCAAAATAAATGCTTGTTAAGTAAGTGGATTATCAAATTAATCAATAAAGATGGCTTATAGCAGCAAGTCCTCAAGAAGTACTTTAAGGGTAAAACTTTATCACAAATAGAGAGAAGGAAAGGGGACTCACATTTCTGGTCCGGGTTAATGGAGATTAAAAAGCTTGTGTTGGTGAGGGGTAGATTTCAGGTGCAAGATGGCTCCCAGACTAAATTCTGGGAGGATCTATGGTTAGGGAAAGAGCCTTTAATAGTAAAATATCCTACCCTTTATAATATAGTGAGAAAGAAAAATGTGTCGGTTGCCCAAGTACTAAGTACTACCCCGCTAAATGTCTCCTTCAGGCGTGCTTTAGTGGGGGACAATTGGGACAAATGACTCCATCTGGTGGAGAGTGTCCTTAGAGTGCATCTTAATGATCACAGGGACTCCTTCAGGTGGACGGCTAGCAAGAATTTTTCAGTTAAAAACATGTACAATGACTTAGTTATGAAGTCAGGGACTCCGGTCAACAGTTGGACATGGAAAGCCAAGATCCCTCTGAAGATTAAGATCTTCCTTTGGTATCTCAAAAATAGGGTAGTGTTAACTAAGGATAACTTAGTAAAAAGACAATGGAAGGGGTGTACTAAGTGTTGCTTTTGTACGGAGCAAGAAACTATTCAGCACCTGTTTTTTTATTCTCCCATGGCTAGACTTATGTGGGGGATTTGTTTGTTTTACATTTGGGATTACAAAACCGGTGGATGTGGGGCATCTTCTTGGTCCTTGGCTTAGAAGTTTTTCGAACAAGCAAAGGAACCTTGTACTGATCGGGTTAGCGGCACTATGTTGGGCCTTGTGGATCAGTAGGAATGATTTGGTGTTTCATAAATCACAACATAAATCTATTTTACAGGTGATGTTTAGAGGGACGTTCTGGATCAGAAGGTGGTCTATCCTTTCTAAGGAGGATGGGAGGTTCATTTTGAAGGAAGGCTGTCAGTTGCTGAAGACAGTGGCGTTGGAAGTCTTTCATAAGTCTCGATGGAATGCTTTAAAGCGTATCGACATCTAGTTTTTCTTGTATTTTGAATTCTTGTATGCCCTGTCTGTTATCTTGTTTTGGGAGAGTTTTCTCGTGTCAAAACTAGCAGCATAGGTGCTGCGATGTAGGTCGTGTGGTTTGAACGGTGCAGCATAGGTGTTGCGGTGTTACTGTTTGTTGGCTTGTTGTGCTACGGTGAGGCCTAACACGAACAATGAAATGAAGTGCTCGAGCGGAAAACACACGGAAGACAGAAAGCAAATTCTCAACAGTGTAATTCTCAAAAGACGATCCCCTTTACAAGTGTCGGTCGGCCTCCTTTTATAGGGAGATGAACGGACTTTTTACATACCGAAATTGACCTTGTGTGAAACGAATCAAACAAGAATGTACTAGGCTAATTGAGGGAATTCTCCGTGGGGTCTTCACGTAATCGGCGCTTTCCTGATTCCACGCAGCATATTACGGCGCTTTTTCCACCATCAGCACGTGCGTCTGTCGGGTGAAGACATTCAACTTTGGAGGCAATCCCCTCGCTTGATGAATTCTCAACCTGAAACATACATTAAACAAGATGTGAAGAAACAAACGGTTAGCAGCGACGAAACCCTGAGCGAAAGATGGGCCAAGACACATTGCGCAAGATGGATTCAACACCTGGGTTTCGTCCCGCCAAAACTGATAACGTTGGGTCAGAAGTTAAGGAAATAGAACCCTTCGCACCGTGTCGCCTTTCAGGTGACGAATGGTACATGACGAAACCTAGTATGAAAAAGGGTAAAAAGACATTGATTGGTGTCAGGGGTTTCGCTGTTGGTTTTTTGGATTGTTCGCGAGGGATACGACAGCCTTAAAGTATTAACCCTGTCAAGCTCGATTCCGAAACCCCCAACAGAAGCCCCTCAGAGGCAAAACGTTTGCAAAACCCAAAGAAAACTTGAGCCACCGAAACCCAAGGTTCGAGAATCGAGGCCAAAGAAAACGTCTCCCACGACGTCGACTCCCACAAAACTACACGAATTACCGTTTTACCCCCGTTTTTAGCCGTTAGGTTTAAAAATCCGACCGTTACCATCTCCTGCCTATAAATAGAGGGGGTCGGCAACGCATTCACACTGCTGTCGCTTTCATCGCCCTCCTTTCTTTTTTTGAATTTCGCGATTGAGCTTTAAGGCTTCGCTTCTCGAAATTCCCCGTTCTGCGAAGGCTTGGTCACCCTTTGAGGTTATTTTCTGTCTCGAGGAAGGAAGGTGTCTAATTTTGCTTGTTTTTCGTAGTGATGTGTATTGAGGTTGAGACTTTATAGAAACATGGCTCGCGTCAGGCATACAGCAAAAGCGATGGAAGGCGAAGGCTCTCCATCTCATCCTGAGGATCGCACTGCTTCACCTGAAGCTGCGGAGGCTGCTGCGGCTTCTTTCTCGTCGTCATCCAGCTCAGAATCTGGTAAGATTTCTGGCATGGATGGGTCTGTCAGCTCTCGTGAGAGCGGCAGTTCTTCATCCACTTCTAATAGCGATGAAAGTAGTGATTCCGATAGTGGGGGTGATGTGGAAATAACATTGAGCGACACAGATGTTAAGAAAGCTGATGCTGGCATTGAGGAAGGCGAAATTGCTGAGGGAAGTGGCACTGCAGCTGTCGAGGAGTCAGGGGAGAATCTGGCTGGCGTGAACACTAGTCCTGAAGATTTGATTAAGCCTAGCACTTGCTTTATGGGTCGGTCGCTGATGACACAGTCTGATTTGGACGCCCTGGTTTCGGAGGGCTGTTTTGAGTCCGGTAGCTGCCGATTGCCTAGGAGAGAAACCACACCGAAATCAAGAATGAAAGCGTCGTGTTTCGCGACTTTTTTACTGTGGGTTTGCGTTTTCCAGTGTTGAAGAGATTTGCTGATATACTGGCCGCTTACAACGTGCAAATTCATCAACTGACACCCAATTCGTTCCCCCAAGTCCTCAAGTTTCTGTGGGCTTGCCGATCTTTTGCTGGTGACAATGACGTGGATACTTTCGTCCGCCACTTTGAGATTCATTGGGCCAAGAGAACCATCACCGTCGATGATGAGGATAAGGAAGCTCAATACGGCTGCTGTACTTTTCAAACCCGACACGTCTCGTGTCACAATCTTCCGTGAGGCATAACTTCTGCATCCGGACTCCGAATTGGGTGAACCAAAACTCCATTTCGATCATCTCGACGAGAACTTCGCAATGGTGCTATCAAACTAAGCATTTGACGTTGTTTGTCAAGATGCTTTATTTGTGCTATGATGTCTCATTATGACCTGCATCCAAATATTCACCAAAGCTCGTGGAATCCGTTAGTTTATAACCCCACAACTATGATGCAAGCTTTGATGGAGTGAAATTTGTTCAAAGTTGAGGGTCGAAAATAGGGACTTAACGACCGTCAACACACCCCCACACTTGGCCCTTTGCTCGTCCTCGAGTAAAGGTTAAGGACCAAGGTGAAAACAAAAAATCCTATGGTATGAAGCGAGCATAAGAGATATTCCGAATCATACCTTGCACTTGTGAACTTTGAAGTGTCTATCATGCCATCTTGGGTAGTTGAGGAATGGAACGATTTTGAATCAAATCACTTCTACTCCTCATGTCAAGTAGCTTGGGATTTTTTTCAATAAGTTTTCAATATAAACCTTGCTTGGCACCTCATTTGATTCTCTCAAACCACTCAATGTGTATAGTCCTCACCAAGGCATTAGATTGCCTTTCTTCAACCTACTTCTAATGATGGCTATATATGGAGCTCAAGGTAGGGTATAAAGATGAGGCATACTTACATCACATGTATTGCAAAGTCAAAAACCAGATCCAAGGAGAAAATCAAATCATACAATCAGATCAAGATGTGCATGTGTAGGGATATGATGGATATGGTAAGGTGGATACTAGGCCCAGAATGGGTGCTGGATATTACCATATGTATAATGAACATTGTGATGATGGTAAGGTGTACACTAGGCCCAGAATGGGTGCTAGTTATTACCATCTGATTTGTTGTAACTCCATTTTGCATGATCCTCTCTCTCTATTTTGACTCTTTTGTGGACATGGCTATCTTTTCTTTTCTCTTCTTTTTTTCTTCTTCTTTTTTTTCTTGGACCTTCGTGTGTCCAACTTTTTTTTCTATAGCCATGTCTCTTTTGTAATATTAACTTGGAGAGAGAGAGAGAGAGATCAACACATAGTGTGGAGCTTTATTTTGTGGCATAGATAGATGGTACAATGCTAGCTCTCAACTGAGCATTGCAAGGAGGATGTTGGTGTGTACGTGTATATTGATCATGAAAGCATGAAAAGAATTCTTACAAGGGTCACAACAATTTGACAAAGCTCAATGCAACGACAAGTAGCATATGTGTATGAGGTTCTCAAGATGTCTCATCATATGGCTCTGGTAGGACTTGGCATATCAAAGAGGAGCTTCGCAAAGGGTTTTCAAAATTTTCAAATAAATTTCCCAAGCACTCAAACATTTGGAGCAAAGATCATTTCATCATACCATATCTCAAACATCAACTACTTAGATGGGTATGGTTTCCTAAAGATATGTTGTTCACAAGCATCAAGATAATAAGGACGGAATAAAACTTATGCAAGCCAACCATATGAAACATGTCGAGCATTGGGTGCATGAGGATTCAATTGAGTTTGATTCATATGATCGGATTTAAAGCTCATTTAAACTCATGATTTCCAAAAGTAGAGAGGTAGGGGTGCACATACCATCGCTCTTGGAGAAAGTGGAGAATGAGGTAGACAAATGGTGATTCGGCCAAACCACAGGGGCGACCGACTTGGTCTAGTGCACCTACCTCATCCCTCGTCGATTAGCATAGTCGGTGTTGTGCAGCACCATGGCGGGAGATCTCAATTTTGTGTTTCGACGAGCCTGAGAAACCTCCCCCACACTTCCTCTTGTACTTGGTGTTATTATTCAAAGAAAAAGATGGAAACAAAAAAGGAGGCTCTGCTAGCTGAAGAGCTAGGAAGCCTTTATTCAAATTCAAATATTTTTGTGTTTTTTTAAGAGAGCAAGATGCAAGAACCAACACCATCTTCAAACCAAAATAAGATTTAGTATGAGACAAACTTACTCGGGATACTCACATATCTCCCCCACACTTGGAGTTTGTATTGTTAGGCAACACAACTCAAGTGTGCGGAGTTCAAGCTTCCTTCATGATGTTCCCTCACCAAAAATTACCTAGGCATTGTAGTCGGTGTAGCTCTCATATTTTTAGGCATTGCCTATCCATCGGTCCTTTCAATCTCCACCTGAAATGTTTGCAACCAAAAATACCCGAAGGACGACTAATCCTAAAGAGATGCTCTTGCTTTTATTTGAAAAGGAATTCTAAATGCTTTTATTATGATAGTGCTTTGTTTTGGATCATAAGCTCGACCACTGGAGATCTTCATCTTGCAGCCAATCGAGATGATGAAACCATCATAGCTCTAGCTGTAAGGTTAGTACCAAAAAAATGACCACGAAATTTGCAATGTTTATGGTAAACAAAAGCATCAACAACCTTCCTTTCAAAGTTAGCATGCACAAGGAAAATGAGGTTGTAGGTTTCGTAAAGGTCATTGGTAATGGGGCTTGATAACTCTGGAAACTTTTGATGTGAGCATGGGATTTGTGATCCCTCTAGTGTAAAACCTTCATGCTCGAGTCTGTTTTGAGAATCTAGTGTCGACGCCTCAAGAATGTCCATAGACCACACATGTTCTTTCTTAACCTCAGGTCTATGACATTGGAGATGTGTATCTCGAACCTCAAGATGATATGGCTGCTTTTCATGGTCGAGCACACTACTCAGTACCCCTTCAATGGGTCTTCTGATGAGAATGAAGGGTGGATCTCCTTTTGGGATGTCAAAGATATGATAATCTAGGAAGATCCCATACTCTCCAATCTTTGTTTGGACGACTCTAAGGATTCCCTCCGTCTCTATGGTTTGACCCGAAATACATTGGAGACGCTTCTGAGAGAAAGAGAGGGGTTCGTCGGGAAAGGCCTCTAATACTAAGGATTTAGGAATGATACTGATATCGACCCTAGGGTCATAGAACACATCCTAGTAAGAGAGGTTTCCTACTTGGCATGAGAGTGACTTTAGCTCGGGATATAGCTAGATTACTTGATCCATGCCTTCTGCTTCTCTCAACCATTCCCGGCTACTGATTGCGGAGATGTATTCCAACTTTTCTCTCCGTCTTTTTACCTCTTCTGGGTTGGGTAAGTTGACTTCTTCTCTCTCGTGTGTTGAGTCTCTTTCCCTTCTCGGGAAGGATTTCTCCGTCCAATGTTTATCAAATAACTCATCATAGTATTCATAGATGAAGTCACACGAGGGGTGATCGAACTCTCGATAAGGTTGGAATGGTTCCCCTGTGAACCAAGTTTTGGTAAGAGGAGGATGGGTGTCTGTGGATATGAATTTTTCTAGGATAGGCTCCTCCTCTATGAATTCCGATTAAGAGAGTGGATCGGAGTTTGTTGATTCCTCGTCGAAGTCATACGAGAAATCAGCTGGGTACACACGGGGATAGAGGAGTGGTTCTTCATGCCAAAAAGTGCTAGTGGGTTTCTCCTCTATGGGTTTCAGTTCCGAGAGAGTGTTTGGCATGTGTTCCTCTTGAGTGATCTCTTCCTCATCCGGGAATTCATCATAAACTCCCGTGTAAGGGGTATTTTGAAGGATTTTTGTTAGAATGTCTTTACACTCAGACAAGGTGAGATGAGTGAAAGATCATCCGGAAGAAGAGTCTAAGAAAATTGCGGACTCTGGTACAAGACCATAGCGAAAGTGTTGCAAAAGAGCGGGCTCTGTGATACCAAGGTCTGGACTAGAATCTACAATTTTTGTAAATCTTGCCCATGCGGCTCCTAGAGATTCGGTCTTTCGTTGCTCAAAACAGACGACCTCTCGTCGGAGTTTCACTACTTGGGGAGTCGGGAAGAATGTTAGGCAAAAAGCTTTTCGTAAACTTTCCCAGTCCCCCTCCATACTTCTCACACTGAGCGAATACCATTGTTTTGCTCTCCCCGTTAATGAAAACGGAAAGAGTTTCCATTTCAAGGTATCTTGACTCATTCCTGCGATCACAAGACACGAACAAAGTTGTTCGAACTCGCATAGGTGCGAATAAGAACTTTCATCCTTATCTCCGGAGAAGCTTTGCTCTCGGACCATAGCTATGAAGCCGGGACGTAGCTCATAGCTAGATGTTTCAATGGAATGTGATGAAGGTGGAGGCTCCAAATGATCGCCCTTTGGAGCGGCAAAATCAAAAAGGGTTGGATTGGAATCCATGTGATAAATGGGGTGATACACGGACGAACTGGGTTCAGAATCAAAACAGCTACCGTTCCCCGGCAACGGTGCCAGAAAGCTTGTTGGCACTTCTTACGTCATTACTAGATTTGCAACGGCGCCAGAAAGCCTGTTGGTATACTACACGATCACAGATAGATCCGCAAGCGCACGGATACCGTTGTAGCTTTCACCCGGGAGTATTCCAAGGTATCGATTTCCACGGGGAACGAGAAGTGTTGTGAACATGAACTAATTCGTCCGGGGGATATGGTGATGAAGGATAGAAAGGCAAGGGTAGATTTCGGGTAGAGAGGGGATAGCTGATGAAGTTTGGGACTCGTGAGAGTCACGGATAGAATCAAGGCAAAACTTGTCGCTCGTCGGGGCCAGAGGGAAAAGAGCCATGGAAAGGGATGAGAAGGGGGCTCTGATGTCGTAACTCCTACCTGCCGGAACAAACGTGGTGGACTACAAAGCCCGTCCGGAGCTGTCACCTCCCTAGGGTACCACAACTATTCTGTTGAACCGGGAAGCATTCCAAGGTACTGGAAAGCCTAGACACCACGTCTACACTAACCAAGCACTACTTTACTCGGATCCAAAGCAAAGCAATCACAACAAGTAGAAACTACTAATTGCAATCGAAGAACCTAAGAGCGAACGATGAAATGACTTGAGACTTAGTTACTCACGAATCTGAACTTACAAAACATCCCGGGTGTGGACGACCGTAGTTGTACCGCACCCGCCGAGGTATGAAGAGAAGACCGACACTTCGGCTTCTACTCCAACACTCAACTCTCTCTCTCCCTACTCTCTGAATACTAAGTTGTATAGGGCTCCGCCACTTGCTTCCAATCACTTGTACATCCTTCCACGAGGTGCCAGGCTCTATATATAGCCCCAATAGGTCGGTGGCTGCAGGAGGGGGTACTTGTAGGCGAGAGGGAGCTGCAGTGCCGAGCAAGGAGGTGCGGCCGTATCTCCAGGAGCGGCCAGCCCTGTGATTTCCACCGCCTTCGATCGTGCGTCCGTGATTTGGTCCCTGAGGCGGTTAGAAGGCGGTTGTGGGTCGGTTTGCTGAGTGAAGGAGGTGTGGCCGGCCCTGGGTCCTCTTGTCATCCACTTCGGATCGTGCTCTAGTGGGTAGATGAAGTCTTGGACGTTGTCCCACGTCGGTTGTTCACTGGCTTGTGGGTCCATTGATCAGAGTGAGGCTAATCTCAACCTCTGGATCGAACCGACCTTGTTCCTTCGATCAGGATCATTCCTAGCTATGTTCCCTTGAGTGACCGAGGCTTTCTGGCACGTTTGGGCGAGTCGGGCAGGTGCGCTCGGCCCTAGTGGTGCGGCCGGCCTTGCCTCCTGGCCCCTGTGCAGCACGCCTGTGGTGTGTTCGCTTGATCCAACACGATCGTGATGATTTTGGACTTTTGGGAGCTGGTGCACGGGACTACACTCGGTGTGAACCTGAATAGTGGTGCAAGGTAGGGCCGGGCGCACCACTAGGTGCGGCCGTGCCTACCTTATGTGGCTCGGTGCTCCGGAATTACTCCCTAATCTTGATCCTACAGATAAAACCTCAACACAACTCGTGGAATCTCGTTAGCACCTAAAACATGCATGAAATTGGTGTCTGGCCCATGGACTTGGTCCCCTTAGATATTATGCTAGGTGTGGGGGCATTTGGCAAAGTTTGGTGTTGATCGGAGGAGGTTGATAGGTCCGGCCGAACCAACTAGGTTCGGCCGCACCTACCCCCCGACACGTCTCGTGTCACAATCTTCCGTGAGGCATAACTTCTATATCTGGACTCCGAATTGGGTGAACCAAAACTCCATTTCGATCATCTCGACGAGAAATTCGCAATGGTGCTATCAAACTAAGCATTTAACGTTGTTTGTCAAGATGCTTTATTTGTGCTATGATGTCTCATTATGACCTGCATCCAAATATTCACCAAAGCTCATGGAATCTGTTAGTTTATAACCCCATAACTATGATGCAAGCTTTGATGGAGTGAAATTTGTTCAAAGTTGAGGGTCGAAAATAGGGACTTAACGATCGTCAACAACTTATCCCTTGTTATCAAACACGCTGTGCTTTGTTTTTGCGCCTTGAGCTGACAACCTGTTTTGGTCTGTGAATGCAGATTTCCTCAAATCCCTGGAAGGCCTCGATGGGAATCAACTATTAGATGCGATGCAGTCCTTTCTTTCCAAAGGGATAGTTGCCGGCCGTAAAGGGTATGAGCAGCTTGCGAATGATGCGCAAAGCTCTCGCGATGAGAAAGTTCGTTTGGAGGAAGAGAATCTTAAATTGCGTGAGGAGAATGAAAGGTTGAAAAATCACTCCAAGCAACTTACTGGTCAGGTTCAAAGTTTGACAGAGCAATGCTCAAATCAGAAGACAGTGATGGATGCATTGAAGCAAGAGCTAGAGAAAAGCCTGCAATGCTACGAAGAATGCCGCGTCGAGCTTCGCGATGCTGTTACCCAGAACGACGCCCATTTGGTACAAATAGAAACCCGCAACGCCTTGATTGCAGAACTCAAGAAGGTGAAGGGTGAGTTGGAGGATACCCTGGAAAAGAATGAGGCTTACTGCCATCAGTGGGGGGTACATCTGGCTTCGGCCTATCATCGGGTGCTTGAACGTTATGGTGCCGAGACTCAGAAGTTCAAGGTTACTGACAACATCGCCAGTTACTACTTATGGATGAATAGCGAACTTAAACTCCTGCCTGATACTTTGTCCAAGATTGGGGATTACGGGGCAGCGACATGTTTCGAAGCAATTTTTCAATTGCTAGAGGAACGTGGTTGTGAACATTTTAGGGCCTTCAGTACTCGTGGATTCGAGTTCCCTTCTTCGGACGCCATGCCAGCCCCAAGTAAGACCGTTGACGCGATCACCAAGATCGTGCTTCGTAACTTCTGGGTGAAAAGTGGTCGAGAGCATGCTCGGAAGAAGGCTGTGGATCGATTGGCCAAGGTTAGACCCTTCGTATCATTTTGCTCAATTTTGATTGATTTTACCTATTCCTACCCTTCATATTCGAGGTTCTTGATACATTTCCTTTCTCATAGTTCTATTTTGGCCAGACTAAACAAGCTTTGGAGCTTCATGAACATCAAGCGGCGCATGGCGCGGATGCAACACTTGGTCCCTATGGGCCATACCGAGACTGGCCACCGAAAACCAGCACTGATGAAGACGAGACCGTTGTCCCCAGAGCTCCCATTCGCGATGCAGCCGCCGCCGACGGGGATCCATAGGATCCGGTTACTGGCGAGGCCCTCGCTCCACTACAACATGAAGGGCGGGCTCCGAATCCGGCGACTGATCCCACCTCAGAGGTGTAAATAGATAGATGCTCTTAGGGATTGCTCCATGTAATTTTGTTTATGCTTTAGGAGTGTGATGTAAAACTTTGTGCGAATTGTTCTCGCAGACAACGAGCGAGGAAATAGTGTTGGATGTGACGCCTAGGACTTTCAGCCGTGCTAACACCTGTGTCAGCGGCGCGTCTTGGAAGGTTTTTCAGCGCTGATACCCTACGAAAACATTCAATGAATTTTGGGAAATTTGCTGTCGATACCATTCTTTGCACAGTTATCCTCTTCGCTTCTTCATGACCATGAACGACACTAGTAAAGTCGCGCTAGTTGAACAAAAGGTGTACGAAGCTTCAGTCGTGAAAGAGGAGCCATACGAAGAAGAAGAGACAGATCATTGCTTTGTGTACGACATGGCTAAGAGTCGTGGAGGATGGTATTCAGGTGGTAGCTGCATAGAGCTACCTTTTTCGTGAAGACGATACAGTTAGATTAGCATTCTCGCTGGTTTCGATTGATGCTTCTAAAAGAAAACGTCTTCCCCACTTCGAAAACTAGGAGAATGTAAGCTGAAAACAACATGTTCTACCGAGCGAAACCTCGGACTTTAAATTTTATTTGCCGGTTTGTAATAAACGATGTTCCGCTTCTGAAGAGAAACTTAGAGTAAAAAATTAGGTGATGACGAAAGATGTTGTGTGAATTCGCTTGTTTTTGTGATTGTTTCTTTCATCACGAAAAGACTAGCCTACCATGCGACGCCTAGGCATGAGACGCATTGTAGGACTAGGGCCTGAACGAAAAAATGTCGAATATTGCAGCCCCCGAAGCTGTTTTTCGACAACGAAAGTTTTTCCCCGCCTTGCCTTGATGGCACGATGCAAAATCAAGCTTCGCCATTCCAAAACTAAAAATGAATTAAGACTTAGCAACTTTTTGATGTTGCTTCGATTCAAAATTGAACCGCTTTTGATGCACCCGTTGCGGGTGGGCTGTTTCGAAAGCAGCTCTTTAAAAGATATTGATTCTTGTGAATCGTTTACGTTTCACCACTTGTGGGTGGGCTACTTTCGCGTAGCACTTCAATTTGCTCGCTTTGGAGTGGGCTATCTTGGATAGCACTTTAAAACATGCATGAAGGTAAAGAAGAAGAATCATCGGGGGAAATTATTCCATTCATTGTGAAAGGGAAATTTTACATCAAGGTTGCCTCGTTAAAAACCTCATGCTCCAGGATGGAGAACCCCCTATGTGAGGAAAAGAGTACAACCTTGTTATTGAATTTAAATTGCGCGAAAGTAAAAACTAGAAAAGATAAAACTTATGAATCGCTCGCATTTATAGTTCCATGCGACCGACTCCTACAAATTTTGACTAAGGAAAAAACTTGCACAAGTTATCCACATTCCACGAATGCGGTAACTCAACACCTTCCTCATCCTTGAGACGAAAGGCTCCGTCTCTAACGCTGCTCACGACGATGTAAGGCCCTTCCCAGGCGAATTGTAATTTGCCTACCGAATCAGCGTTCTTTTTCCTCTTTAGAACAAAATCTCCAACCTGAATGTTCTTCAAAGAGACCTTTTTGTTTCTCCAGTTTCGGGTTTCCTCTTGGTATTTCAGCAGATTTACAACCGCATCGAGCCTATCAATCTCTACCAGGTCCTTGTCCACTTCTTCATTCTCACGAGAGCTCCCCATCAAGACTCTGGCGCTTTCGTTGGCTAGCTCTTCTGGGCACATAGCTTCGGCTCCATACAACTGCCTGAACGGGGTGAATTTGGTAGCTCTAGATTCAGTGGTGTTGTGTGACCAAATGACTCTAGACAACTCGTCGGCCCACTTTCCTTTTTTCTGATCGAAGAGACACTTCTTTATAGCTGAGAAAATTTGGTCGTTGACCCTTTCGACCGCGCCATTGGATTGAGGATGATACACGGAAGCAAAACGAAGCTTCGTCCCAATCATGCGGCAATATTCTCTAAAATCTTGACAGTCGAATTGCTTCCCATTATCAAATGTGAGCTCTCGTGGTACACCGAATCTGCAGATGATTTGCTGCCAGAAGAACTTTCTGATGGTGGCTGAAGTGATAGTGGCGACAGGTCTTGCTTCAATTCACTTGGTGAAATACTCAACTACTACCACGGCAAATTTGAAGTTGCCTTGAGCCGTAGGCAATGGGCCCACAATGTCCATGCCCCAACGCTGTAATGGCCAAGTAGGTGTGATAAGTTGCGAAAGAGCCCCTGGCCTTCGCTGATGATTTGCTGCAAACTGACAAGCCTTGCATGTTTTGACTATTTGCTCGGCGTCTCTGATTGCCATTGGCCAGTAGAAACCTTGCCTAAAAGCCTTTCCAGCTAAAGCTCTCGCTGCGATGTGTGATCCGCACATTCCACTATGGATTTCTTTCATGAGCTCAACACCTTGTTCTTGTGGTATGCATTTCAGCAACGGTGCGCATACGCCTAGCTTGAACAAATTGTCATCTTTCAATACGTAGCCTTTCGCCCGAGCTTGCACCCTTTTCATATCATGGGCTTCGACTGGCTCGTAATGTCCATGAAGAAAAGCGATGATAAGAGATCTGCAATCTATGCTTGCGATTGCATTGACTGTACTGAGGGGTTGCTTGTCTGGTTTTATTGATGGAACAGTGAGGATCTCAAAGAATACATCTGGAGGCATCACCTCCCTTTTTGCGGCTTTTTCGCCAATTCATCAGCTTCCCCATTCCTCTTCCTCGGCAGATGCTCGATAGTCAAGCCCCGGAAATGCCTTTCCATCTTTCACAGCTCGGCGAGGTACTTGATAAGCTCTAGCTCTTTGGCCTCACTCTCCTTTTCGACATGATCCTTGATGACTTCAGCATCGCACTTGACCAGGAAATTGCTTGCTCCCAAGGCTCGTACTTTTCTGAGGCCTAAAAGGAGTGCCTAATACTCGGTGGTGTTGTTAGTGCACCTGTCGGATGGATCTGAATAATCCAGCCTAGCAGCATACCTTAGCTTGACCCCTGCTGGTGAAGTAATGACAGCTGCAATTCCAGCGCCTTTGCGCCCCCATGCTCCGTCGCATCTAATTTCCCACACGGGAACTAACTCCTCATCTCCAGCGCTGTTGCCAGGCGAGGTCCAATCTGCCACAAAGTCTGCCAGGACTTGGGATTTGATTGCTGATCTCTTCCTGAAATCAATTGTGTGCTCTGACAGCTCTGTCGCCCATTTGGCAATTCTGGACGAAGCTTCTTTGTTGATGAAAAGATCATTGAGAGGCTGATTGGTGAGCACGGTGACTTTGTGGGCTTCGAAGTAATGCCTGAGCTTTCTTGTGGCCATAACCACTACATATACAATTTTCTCCAATTCCGAGTATAACAATTTAGAGCCTGATAGAGCCTCTGAGACGAAGTACACTGGGCTTTGATATTTTCCTTTTTCACCATTGACCTCTCGCACGAGAGCTGCGCTGACTGCTGTTTTGGATGCGGCCACATATAGAAAGAGGGGTTCGGATGGGAGAGGCGGTGACAGTATTGCCATCTCCTCAATATAGGCCTTTAGCTCTGCAAAAGCCTTGCTCTACTCAGGGCCCCATTCAATCTTGCCCTTTCCCTTCAATGCTTTGAAGAATGGAAGGCTTCGTTCGGCGGATTTGGAAATGAATCTGTTTAATGCCGCGACTCGACCACTCAACTTCTGAATGTTCTTCTTTGTTTTTGGTTCTTCCATTTCCCTGATCGCCTTTATCTTGTCAGGATTTGCCTCGATTTTCTTGGCCGAATTCAAGCACCCCAGAATTTTGCCTTTCGTGACTCCGAATACACATTTCTCCGGATTTAGTTTTAACCCCGCTCTTTGCATGTTGGCAAAAGTTTCGGCCAGGTCGCAGACGTGATTTGACCTCTCACCGCTTTTGACTATGAGGTCGTCGACATATGCCTGGATGTTTCTGCCTATTTGCAGCTTGAATACCTCTCCAGTCATTCTAGTAAAAGTTGGGCCAGCATTTTTCAGGCCTTCAGGCATTCGAACGAAGCAGAAGGTACCGAATGGCGTGATGAAGCTAGTTTTTTCCTCATCCTCTTTCGCCATCCAGCATTGATGATAACCGGAGAAACAATCCAAAAGAGACATGATAGCAGTGCTAGTTGCCGAATCAATGACCTGATCCATCATTGGAAGTGGAAAATTATCCTTGGGCGTGGCCTTGTTTAGGTCGGTGAAATCTATGCACATTCTCCACTTTCCGTTCTTCTTTTTGACGGGCATGGTGTTGGCCAACCACTTTGGGTACATAACTTTGCGGATGACGCTGGCGTCAAGCAATCTTTGGACTTCAGACTTGACTGCTACCACCTTGTCCTCAGACATCTTTCTGAGCTTTTGCCTTCAGGGTTTGACAGTCGCGTTAATGTTTAACTTGTGCTCGATGAAATTGCGATCCACACTTGTCAAATCTTTTGCAGACCAGGCGAATACATCCTTATTCTTCTAGAGGAATTGGATTTGCTCCGCCTCTTCGCTTGGTGCGAGATCCGAGCCAATGACGACGGCCTGATCCCAAATCATTTCATCCAACAGAACCTTCTTAGTGTCGCAGTCTGGCTGCACATTGATTTTTTCCCTGTCAAGTTTCAGTTGCTTCTCCACGGATTTCGTCTTGATTGCCTTGTCGAGAGCATTGACATTTCTCTGGCCTGGAGTTCTGCCCCTTTCCAAGTTTCGGCCATCATTTTGGTGGCCCCAGATTGTGATAACCCCCTGCGTCGCTGGTATCTTCACGCACAGGTAAGCTTGGTGAATGATGGCTTCAAACTTGTTGAGAAAACCTCTTCCCAGGATAACATTGTAAGGGTAGTACATTTCCACCACGTCGAAAGATAAATACTCCGTCCTGGCATTTTGGACGGTGCCGAAAGATACTGGGAGCGAAACCTTCCCCACTGCATCAATGACACGCCCCCCGAAACCATACAACAGTGTGTCAGGAGGCTGTAACAGATTTCTGCTCAACCCCATTTTGTCGTATGCATCTGCAAAGATTATGTCTGCTGACGAGCCATTGTCAACCAAAAGTTTTCCCAAGGTCCAACTTGCTATATTGGCTTCGATCACGAGGGCATCATTATGGGGAAAACCTTGGAGTTTTACATCCTCCTCAGAGAAGGTGATCGGGATGTGCGACCATATGGTTCTTTCTACTCTTCCCTCCACACTGATGTTACGGACCTCGCGGAAGTAATCTTTTCTAGCCTTCTTACTATCAAATTCCAAAGCGGAGCCACCCGAAATGGGGAGAATGGTTCCGACGGAAGGAAGTGGGTCGTTCTGGCCCTCGACTTTCGGGGGTAAAGTTGGAGCGGTTGGGCCTTTGTATGGGGGAGGAGGAGGAGCGATGGGGTGTTGATCAATGGGTCTACGCTCGACATTCTGAGCTTGGAAAGCCTGGGATTGCCAGGGCGGTGGCTGGGTATAATTTGGGATATGTGGTAGGAAATGAGGTGGGTGGAAAGGATTGGCGAAAGCATTTCTCCCAAAGTTTGGGTTTTGCCAAGCCGGAGCGGAATGGTTGACTGAGTTGTTCCTCTCTTTTTCTTTTTTCTCCTCCTCAAGGATGGCTTCGAACCTTTTCTTATCTGGGCAATAATTTGAACTGTGGTCGTCATTCTCCTTATAAAATATGCAATACCACTTTCTTTTCTCTTGGTAGCCTCGGCCTCTACCACGACCTCTACCTCTGCCGCCGCCTCTTCCGCCTCTGCGGCCGCCCTCTTGACTTTGCTATGGAGGACTGGGTGGGCTATTGTTTTGGTTTGGGGTATCGCTCTGAGGATTGCAATATTCCTGAGCCGCTTCTCCCTCTAGGCCAAAAACATTTCTGGGGTTAGCATGCGAGGCATTTCTGGGATTAGACCAGTCCCTTTCGTTGGATTGGCTAGCTTTGGCCGATTTCTTTTGTTGAGACTACTCCTCCATACACATTCTGAAGTCATTATCTGAGCGACAATACTTCTCGAATTCCTCGTACAAGCGCTGAATTGTTTTGGGACTCTCACGCATGAGATGCGAGCGAAACTACCCGGCCCTCAAACCCACGGTTGCGGCGTTGATAGCGACGGCGTCCATTACATTAGGTGCTTGGGCTCTAAGATGAACGAATCTTCTGAAGAAATTTTGAAGAGGCTCCTTATCCTTCTGCTTACAAGAGAAAAGATCGCTCTCAGTAAGCTCTGGATGCTGGAAACCTTGGAAGTTTGAGAGGATCCACTGCTTCAAATCTTCCCATCTGTGTATCACTCCGGGGCTCAAGAGAGAGTACCATTGCGCCGCAACCTCATCAGCCGCGATGATGAGCGACTTTAAAAGCACCGAGTCATCACCTCCGGCCGAAAGGATGGCGGCTTCATAACTCATTATAAATTGCCTGGGATCTGACTGGCCTGAAAACCTAGGGAGTGGCACAGGCCTGTAAGACTGCGGTCATGGAGTGATTTGGATCTCCTGAGACAAAGGCGATTTTGGGTCCCAAGATCTCGTGCGGATGGTGCGAGCATCTTGGTTCGAAGGGCCAGACTCGAAAGGGTTAAGGAAAGGGTTACGACTAAAAGTGGTGTACGGAGGGGGCTGAGTGAATGGCATGTTACCCTCCGCATGCGTGGAGTGGATAGGTACGGAATATTCGGGCGAAGGCTGGTTAAGACTTAGGGACTGTTTGGCTTTTATGATACGCAATTCTTCTTGTAATTTGGCGATTTCGGCCTTTTGCCTTTGAATTTCTTTAGCTGCGTCAGCCTCTTGTTGCACCGCCAAAAGTCTCTTTTTAGTTTTGGCCAGCTCATCAACCTCCTTTCGCAATTTAGCCAACTCGGCCTCGTATGCTGCTTTAGCCGTGGCCGCAGTAGCATCATGGTTTGGCCTTGGCTGGTTAGCATTCGGCTCTGGGAGCTCCTCTCCCTGTGTTAGTAAGTTGGACGGGTTCAACTCTTCCTCAAGGGATGACGAAGCCCCCTTCTGGAATTGGTAGTAGTCCTCTTCTTCCTTGTGGACATCTTGGGTTTCTTACTCGAGCCAAACACAAACGGTGGACGCCAATTGTTGTGCTACGGCGAGGCCTAACACGAACAATGAAACTAAGAAGTTAAGGAAATAGAACCCTTCACACCGTGTCGCCTTTCGGGTGACGAAAGGTACCTGACGAAACCTAGTATGAAAAAGGGTAAAAAGACATTGATTGGTGTTAGGGGTTTCGCTGTTGGTTTTTTGGATAGTTCGCGAGGGATATGACAGCCTTAAAGTATTAACCTTGTCAAGCTCGATTCCGAAACCCCCAACATGGCTGTAGACAATTCTTTGAATTGTTGAGGTTGGAACGATGTTCTGTTATCTAAAAAAACCACAAAGCTAGGTAGGTATGGACAAACCTGAGAAATGCCGACGTTTTAAAATATTCCAATCAGCAGGAGAATGAACTCGATGATAGTCACCAGGTGCAAATAGATGACACAATAAAAGTTGCCTTTCTTCGGGCTGCCAAGGAGAAGTCAAAATCAATACCAGCAAATTTTTAATGAATATGCTGTTGCAACTTGGAAAGGAACATAGCCACACAAAACAAGTCCAAAGTTTTCATGATATAATCTAAGCAGTAGCAGAAAAGTTCTGCAGGTTATAGTCGCCTCCAAGGGAAGGATACGAAAATCGCCGATCTCAATTCTCAACCATCTCAACAATCTGGTTGCAGAAGACATCGTGCTCTGATGTCACAGATTAGAACAGCACCTCATAAATATTTGCAATTTCGTGGTGCTGTTCCAAACATTGAGAGCATTCCGATTAGCATGTATGCATACTGGTATCACTATGCATGGTAGGCTAATATGGAACTAGGAGACATCGCAACTTTTTGATTCACCAAAGAGCATAAGTTTTGACAGTAGCATCTAAGCCATGCAATATTGCTGTAGAAAACTCTGGAAATTAAAATTGCAATATCAAACAAGTGGTGGCACAACGATCAAGACAAAGCCTTTTCTCACCAAATAGCAGGTGCTTTGCTCATTGTCAGGATCTAACAGTAATGATCATTGAAAACTAGCATTAGTGTTAAACGCTGGACACTAGAGACTGTGCGGACCGAACTGATTTGGCTCACAATCGCAACAAGGAGAGGAATAAAATCAACAAGACAACAAGAACGCACAGGAGATAGCAGGGATAGGATTCTGTAGTCCACTGAATCGATAAGAAAAACAGCAGAGATTCTCGATACAGCCGCCGCTGGCGAGGCGACGATGAACTACAGCTAATTCCTAAACCTAACTTAGAGTCTTTCTCCTTCGATACCCGTCTCTTCCTTGCTGCCCAGCTAAAGTAGTTCAATTGCAGTAAAAATAAATATTACATAGCAGTAACAGTAACTAGTAGAAATAAGGATGGTTGGATGTTGGAAGCGATGACGACCGTAGGAAATGAAATGGACGGCATCGGCGACCACCGGCTGAACCAGTACTCTGGGCACCTTGACTTGCTCTGTTCTGTTAACTGATGAAACTGAAGACTACTCTCATTCAGCGTCTGCATTCCTGACAGAGACCTGTGATTTACTCGGGATGAATTAGCTAGTGTATCCAGAGCATCCCCACCCACAGACTCACCCACTCCTCACGAGACGGGACCAAACCCTGCTGCAACAACGGCGGCCGCGCACCACACAACCAAGAAACGAGCGCGCCGCAGCAGGTGCCGGAGCTCACACACCTCGAGCTCAAGGAGTCAAATGGAGGCCGCCACCACGCACACCCTCACGGAGGCCACTCACCACCAAGAACCAGCTTCGTGGCGGCACTCCAGCGCGAGTTCCGCAGCGGCGACGGCACCGAGTGTGCCGGGGCATGGATAGCTCTCCAGCGGCGGCGGCGGCAAGAAACCTAGGGTTTGGGGAGAGAAGAGGGAAGGCCGCGGAGTACCGTAGAGAAGCTGGTAGTCGCTGTTGCTGTGGCCGTCGGAGATGAGCTGCGCCGCCACGCCTTCGCCTCATGCGCCGCCAGTGTCTTCCCCTCGCTCGCCTCGACTCGACCCCCCGTCGCGTGGAGTCAGCGTAGCGAAGGGATTTCAATCCGGACCTCCGGAGGTGGGGTTCCGTTCTGGGCCTCGAATAGAAGGGGGAAATCGGAACCGGGTCCAAATCGATTCCGGACCAAACGTAACCGAACAGCAAATCCGGTGGATGCCCAGTTTGGAAACGGGCCATTTCAATCCGCCGGATTGGGCCTGGTTCCGAGTCAATCCGGCCAAACCGAACGAGGCGTAAAGCTGATGCATTTGCTTCCTTGCTGATCTAGCGCCACGACCACGAGTGCCATCACGTCCATCAAATTAACATCCATGACCTCTACCTCACCAATCTTGGATTCTACCATGACCTGCACTCTCCAGTCTGTTTGGCTTGTCTATTTGTGCAATGTTTCTGCTTCTTCGTGCATTGTTTTCCTCTCACAACAAATCAGCTGTAAAAATTAGCAGAAGCCGCTTTGGATCCCATGTATGCCATCCCCTGTGTATCCAATCTTGTTGAATCCAACCTCAGATGCATTTCTTCACTGATGATAGCCTTCTCTTCTCAAACATCAGATTGAGTCAATTCAAGAAATCACACACACGTATCTTCTCAGTCCACTTTGCTAAACTTCTTAACATACTTGCTGCACTCCAACTCGATAGGGTCATGGTAATCTAGGTCACTCCACATCCTCTTTAGCTCAGAAACATACTCAACAACAAATTTCTCACCTTGACACAGGTCTCCTAGCCAAAAAAACCCTTTTGATATTCAAGTTTTTAGTTACCACCTGCATAGGATACTCACATTCATTTTGCAAGGTTTTCAAAGTTCCCAAATTCCACTTCTTACTCTTGCATTCATCAATCGGTTTGACGGGGTTTCCATTTCGATGCCTAGTTTGTTGCCAACCCGAACGGACATCATTATGACATGTACAATCTGAACACAATGAATGGTCAATCCCATATTAAGAGTGGGTCATTATTCTAACCATGGACTCTAATAACTAAAAATAACATGAAACTATAACTAGTTAAGGGTAACATGCTACTAATGTCTATAGAGATCGAACATTCTTCACCCAATAATGCACACACAATCCCTCCGGCCGAAAAGAATGCAATTCTAGCTACGATTTTGGACATGCTTGTTCAGATTCGTAGCTAGAATTGCATTCTTTTCAAGACGACACTAGATCTCAAAAATACATAATATTTAGCTCCTAACTCGTAAACCAAGAGCAACAAAGCAAGGATCGAGATCTTGATGGCATTGTTTTATTATTTTCCAAGGGTTTACTTAATAAATGATTTTAATTATGTAGAGTTTATTACTGCATAAGGATTTTAAATTAAGGAGGAAAGGTGAATGATTCGATAAAATGACAAGATTATCTTATTAATTAAATTGCAGAGAATCATGAATCTTAAATCCAGATTGTATTATGGGTTCTACTATTTTCCCTAGTTTTCACACTAGATAAGTGATAATATGAAGGGAAGATGGGTCCAAGAGAAAGTAAGAACGCGCTGGTGTGGAGAGAACTTATTAAGTTATAGCATGCGTTAGGGTAATGTCAAGAGTTCTGATGAACCAGTCTCAGTGCTCGAGGAGATGATGATCCCTGGTTTCTCCATGCGCTTCTTCCTGTCCTCCTTGACGCGCTCCAGCAGCTCGATGTCATCGTCCTCCTCAAGGACAAGGGCCCGTGCGGAGCGGTCGACGACGAGCGGGGAAAGCGACACCGCGAGGGCGGCGAGCACACACGACGCCAGGCCGCTCCGCCGGCCGACGACGACAATGGCCTCACACCGGTCGTGAACCCCGTTGCAGCTGACGCCTCTGAACTTGGCCTCGCGACCGTGGCTGCCCAAGCCGGCGCGGGTGGGATGGGTAGCGCGCACTGTTGGAATTTATATGGGCTTGGCCCAATAATCAATTCAGAAAATTCCTAATAAATCTCAATGGCCCATACAAATGAGTGCATAGGAGAGAAGTGGGATCCTTTAGTGCCACCTTGCTAGTAGAAGGTAGAGGGAACCAACTTATATATGAAAGTTGTTCTCATCTTCTAAAGACTAGTATGAGGAGGAGAAAGGAAGTCCACACGCGCGTTCGCTCGCCTCGCCGGGCGGGGCGGGGCGGGGCGAAGGGTGCGGGCGCACGGCACCTGCGTGAATGGTCCGCCGAAATCCGTCTTCTCGCCTTGCGGGAGCGCGGTCTCCTTTTGCAGTTTTAGTTTTTGGTCTTTTGGTTTGCTGAGTTCTAAACGGACTCAACTCAGAGTCCTACTCGTGATTGTGTTTCACGAGGTCGGTTTTCCAGACGGACTATATAAGCAGACCACCGGCCACGCTAAAACGTATCAAATCAACAATTAGAGTTTTGTCTTTGCTTACTGCTGCGCCGCCGTCGCCAAGACTCCAGCCCGATCGTTCGCGTGCACCTGCGACTGGGTGAGCAGGTCTCTGGAACCGTCGTCTTTGTGATCCTGCACCGGGAGAAGGCGAATAAAGTTTTGGATTGTTGAAATATTAGGCAATTTCCAAATTAAAACCATAATACAAATCATGACGTAGTGAACAACTATATTAAGCATATCACATATCATGGCAACTAGTGTAGGCACAACTCGTACACTAGACATATTAAACATGCAGATCAAGGAGAATAATAAAACTAGATTGCAAGAATAATACCTGCTAATCGAAGTCTTCTGCCGCCGCTGATCGACGACAGTGACAGCGACCAGGACGATCTCAGCTTCGTTTTCGGGAATCTCTCCATCACGCTGTCATCTGCAACTTCCAACAGCAGGTATTATTCTTGCAATCTAGTTTTATAGTTATGCTTAATCTGCATGTTTAATATGTCGAGTGTACGAGTTGTGCCTACACTAGTTGCCATGATCTGTGATATGCTTAATCTAGTTGTTCACTACGTCATGATTTATATTATGATTTTAATCTGAAAATTGCCTAATATTTCAACACGCACATGTCTAGGAGGTGGTAGCATGAGCGGATCGACCGCAACCTCGCCGCCGCCATTTGCCGCCGAACCAGGGAGACTCGACCGCTGCCGGCAGCTTGGTCGGATCAGGCGCAGTGACGCCTCCATCGTGGGCAGGCTCGACTTGAATCTCCTCCCGCCGTGGCCACTTGCGCACCATCTGAGGGGAGAAGTCCCTGCAACGGCGCTGCCACCACTCTCATCCTCACCTCACCGACGGCGTGCTCCAGCCGGTCGGAGGCCAGCGGAGGCCATGGAAAAGGCTACTAGAGAAAAACGTGTCCATGGTCGGTCAAAATAACTAAGCAAATTTACCTATATATATACCCTTTCTGAATTAGAAAATAAATAAGTAAAATTAGTTGCCGGTCCCACCAAATGAGTACTTCCTTGTACTTCTCTTTAGGAACTTCCTGATACTTCCTGGTACTGGACGGCTGATAAAAATTTCAAGCACACTAAAATTTCTCATAAACATATCTAGAAAAGCTAAAAACAGATAGTAATTTGAGACGGAGGGAGTAAATAAGAAAATACTATGCAGTGACATGCCCTCAATATATTAAGATGACCACTGATAGCAGCAGGATTGAGGGCATATGGTTCAAACAAATCCCATACTGAAGCATCTGATTGTAAGCCACATGCAATAGGCAGCAGCACGAAAATGCAAAAAAGCAACATGGTTCCATACAAACATAGCAACTCTAATGAAAATCAAACGAAGGTAGATGGAAATGTGGACACAGCATTTTCATGCTCATATGTCCTGCATAACTAAAAAGCTCAGATGCTAAGAGTGAGATCGACATTCTCGTTCTCCACATCAACATCCCTAGAAATTTATTTTCTTCCACGGTAGCTTCAGCTGGTGGCGCTGACCGCTGAGTGAGGAGTTCAATCTCCTCAGAGGGGCGACCCTGGTGCTTCCGATTCCTGCGACACAATTGAAAAATTTATTGGTAAGCTAGGAAACAAGAGCATCGTTCATGCACTTAATTGTAAACTCTGGTGATCAGTAGCACAAATAGATACAGGGCAAAGCAGCCTCCTTTGTGTACGTCCGTGAGCTCATCTCTCGTCTGTGGAATATTTTCAGTTATACCGAAGCAGCAGTGGAAGAGAAAACTGTTGCGGGGCGCTGAGCATTTTTCAGCCTTGGGCCCTTGGCGACCGAGACGACTGCTGCTGGGGGATTTTAACCAGTGCACGGTTAACACTCATTTGGTGTAGAATCGTTTCAATCTTGCTCTGATATCAAAGAAATTATTGCATACTTTTCACTATAATGTCGACGCCCTCTATTTCAACTTTCAAGCACTCACTAAACAAGGACGATGTGCTATTTGATAGATAATTTGCTTTTTCTATGCCTCTCCCAGGATTCTGGTTGCACTCTCACAAGCCAACTGAAGTGAATCCCTTTGTCAATGGCAAGCTAACTCATGACTGATGTTCCTCTCATGGCTGTAGAAAATCAGAGGGCAGAAGGAATTGGGTGGAATGCTGTACCTCTCTCGGTCACAGTGGCTTCGTGTTTATATGGCGAGAAACAACCTCTCGCGTGGTGTTTACAAGATAGGCATCACGGTGGGGATTAGGCTGGAGTTTGTTAGGATACATGACTTATACAACAAGCTACATATCTATCCTATACACATACAACAGATAGAAACAAACTCCAGCCTGAATCACAACCTACACGTGTGCCAAATTACAATATATCAACAACCATATCTATTTCATCTAACACTCACCCGCAATCCCAACCGGGCTAGTTTGAGATTGTGTTTGAAGTTCTCAATTGTCGTACCGCCAAAGCTTTGGTGAAGCCATCAGCAACTTGATCACCTGTTGGAACAAAGTATATCTGCAATTGATTATTTAATACTCTTTCTCTAACAAAATGAAAATCAACCTCAATATGTTTAGTTCTTGCATGAAACACAGGATTTGCAGATAGGTACTTTGCTCCCATATTATCACACCACATCCTTGCCATCCTTGGACTGAGGATTCCTATTTCCTTAAGTAGCGTCAGAATCCACATAATTTCTGTTGTGGTATTTGCAACTGCTTTATATTCAGCTTCAGTATTTGACCGAGAAACCGTGGCTTGTTTTCTAGCACTCCATGACACCAGATTTGATCCAAGGAACACTGCGAAACCACTTGTTGACCTTCTATCATCCACTGAGCCTGCCCAATCAGCATCCGAGAAAGCACTAATCAACATAGAACTGCATTTTTGAATTTTGAGACCAATCTTTGTATCTTGTCTCAAATATCATAGGATCCTTTTGACTACAGCCCAGTGTATTTCTGTTGGAGCATGAAGGAACTGGCAAATTTTGTTTACTGAGAAAGAAATGTCTGGTCTGGTAAGAGTCAAATATTGCAGTGCACCTACTATGCTCCTATATATTGTTGCATCAACCGGCCCCAACAATGTTCCTTCAAAAGCTGAAAGCTTCTCATTAGTAGAGAGAGGAGTATTGACCGGTTTGCAGCTAGACATATTAACTCTTTTAAGCAAATCTGATGCATACTTGTCTTTTAATACTAGACCATCACTGACTTTATTTACTTCGATTCCCAAGAAATAATGCAACTCTCCTAGATCCTTTAAGGCAAAGTCTTGTTTCAAGCTATGTAACAGACCATCTGTAGCTTTAGGACTTGAACTCGCCACTATGATATCATCAACACATAGAAGCACAAATATTGTAGCTCCATGTTTGTTAAAATAAAAGAGCGAGGTGTATGCCTTAGAAGGAACAAAACCAAGAGCAACAAGTTTAGTACTGAGTCGAGCATACCAGGCACGAGGGGCTTGTTTCAAACCATAAAGAGCTTTATCAAGCTTGCACACATAATTAGGAAGATCTTTATTCACATAGCCCGGTGGTTGTTTCATATGTACTTCCTCTTCCAAGACTCCATCAAGAAAATCATTTTGTACATTGAGTTGCCTTAAATTCCATCCTCGTGGGACAGCAATAGACAAAATGATACAAATTGTAGACATTTTAACCACAGGACTCAAGGCATCCTCATAATCTATTCCATACCGTTGCTTATATCCTTTTTCTACTAGCCGTGACTTGTATTTATCCAAGCTCCTATCAGCCTTGTACTTAATTCTATGTACCCACTTGCAATCTATAATATTACTTCCTTTCATAGGTGGAACAAGATGCCAAGTGTTATTTTTCATCAAAGCATTGTACTCTATGTCCATAGCCTCTTTCCAATTTTTATCCCCTAAAGCTTCTTCTACTATTTGTGGCTCACCATTAGAGGTAAACATGCCATAACGAATTGTACCATCAGTGTATACCTTTGGCTGTCGAATGCCTGCCTGAAGACGTGTGCGAGGCAGCGGCTGAGGCTGTGGAGAAGGCGATGTAGAAGATCCAGGAGCTGGCACAGTGGATCCGGGAGATGGCGTAGGAGATCCCGACGCTGACTCCGGAGTAGATGCTGCTGGCGCGGCTGCTGTCTGTGTCTCAGCTGTCGGCGTCTGGTGCTGTTGGGCGCTATCTCCCCTTGCCATCGACGCACGTCGTGCGGCAGCCGATGGTTGGCCTGGACAAGGAGGTGACGCAGGGGCTGCCGGGTTGAGCGGACACGCGACATCTCGCGACGGGAGCGGCACGGACGCCTGCGGTACGTCGCATGGAGGAGCTCCTGCACCAATGATTGGAACAGATCCCGAGGAGGATCCACAAGAAAATCATCCTGGGAACTCCATTGGGTCTATTTGATCCTGCACAACATTATTTCTTGCACCAAAATTATCAGGATTAGCATCAATAGTCATAGAACAATCTATAGATTCAGTCCCCGAGGAAGGATTAAGAAGGTTTGATGGGAGAAGAAGGATTTCGGATCGAAGTCTTGCTCCGACATTAGGATGAAGCTTGGAGAAGGGAAAAACATCTTCATCAAATATGACATCTCTTGAAATATACACTCGGCCTGTAGATATGTCAAGGCATTTGAAACCTTCGTGAAGGTTACTGTACCCTAAGAAGGCACATTCTTTGGATCGAAAGGCAAGCTTGTGAGTGTTATAGGGGCGCAAATTTGGCCAACACACACAACCAAAGGTGCGAAGAGATGCATAGTCAGGCTTAGTATGGAAGAGTCGCTCAAGAGGTGTGTCAAAGTCAATTGTTTTGCTAGGCATGTGATTAATTAAATAAGTAGCTGTGATAAATGCTTCATCCCAAAACTTAAGGGGCATATGTGCATGAGCAAGCAAGGAAAGACCAACTTCTACAATGTGCCTGCGTTTCCTTTCAGAGGCACCATTTTGTTGGTGGGTGTGAGGACAGGAAACTAGATGTGTTATCCTTACTTTAGTAAAGAAGGAATTAAGCTTGTCATATTCCCCACCCCAATCAGATTGAACAGCAACAATCTTCCTATCAAAGAGTCGTTCAACAAGATTCTGAAATTCATGAAATTTTTGGAACACCTCAGATTTATATTTCAGCAAGTAAATCCAAGTAAATTTGCTGAAGTCATCAATAAAACTCACGTAATATTTATATCTCCCAACCGAATCAATAGCAGGTCCCCAAACATCAGAGAAAACAAGTTCCAAAGGTTGGGTAGAAACACTCGTAGAGATAGGATATGGAAGCTGATGACTTTTTGCTTGTTGACAAGCACCACACACTGATTGATTATTCGACTCTAACAAATAAGGAAGCTTATTATTTCTAAGGACTCTCCCGATTGTGGAATAGCAGGGTGCCCAAGGCGACTATGCCATCTATGAATGGACACTTTATTGACTCCAAACGCTTGCTTCGACGATGGTGAGGATGGAAGAGGGTATGCCTCTTGCTGCATGGCCCCTCAAGTAGTGTGCTCCTCGTGTTCCGATCCTTAACAAGAAAGTAATCAGGATGAAATTCAAGGAATACATTATTGTCGGAAGCAAGACGATGAACAGAAACAAGGTTCTTTTTAGTAGATGATGAAACATGTAGAATATTTTTCAGATGCAATTGTAGATTGGCCTATGTGACTAATGTGCATCCCCGCACCATTGGTGGTGTGAATATGATCCACACCATTGTACATGTCACGGACCGCCAGCTTCTCCAGTTCTCCTGTGATGTGGCCAATGGCGCTAGTGTCGGTGTACCAGTTGGTGTTGACATTGTAGGAGTTCATAGCCGCCGACATGTGCTTCTCTTCAGAAACATAGTTTTCCTCAAACCAGTGCCAGCACCGATCTGCGGTATGTCCCCCCTTGAAACACACCTGACAACCAGGTTTGCTGCTGATAGAGTTTCTGTTGAAGAAGTTTCCGCGGCCACCACCGCCATTGTTGCCTTGGCGCTGGTTGGTGAAGTTGCCACGGCCGCCACCATTGTAGCCACGGCCACCACCACCGCGGCCACCATTGTTTTAGCCACGTCCACCACCATTGCCACGACCACCACGGTTTGCCGAGTTGGCCGAAGATCCAGATTGACCAAGGCCTAACATATCCATACGAGTTTCAAATGCAAGGAATTGCTGATAAGCTTCACTTACAGTAATTGTCTCCTTCCTGGCGATGAGGGCAAAGACGATGGGATTGAAATCACTGTCGAGCCCCAAGAGGATGTACTCGACCAATTCTTCTTCAAGAGGCCGTCCAGCAGCCACCATTTGATCTCCAAGCGCCTTCATCTTGCCGACGAACTCAGCGATCGTCGTGTTGCCCTTCTTCGTAGTTGCGAGGGCGAGGCGAGTGTTGAGCGCACGAGCTCTATTCTGTGACGAGAACATGTCTTCAATCGCTTACCAGAGAGCCGTTGCAGTCTCCTTTGCAGCGACCTGGGATAGGATCTCCCGGGCCAATGACCCATGGATGAAGCTTAGAACTTGCTAGTCCTTGGCGAACCATTCTTCATACGCGGGGTTAGGCACCTTAGCAGCCTTCCCGTCGGCATCTTTACCATCAATCTCAACGGCAGGTGCTGGTGTAGAGCTGGTGAGATGTCCTTCAAGGTGAGCCCCTCGAACAGCAGCGAGGACTTGAGCTCTCCACATTGCGTGGTTGGTGCGAGACAGCTTCTCAGTCACGGCGATGCCGAACCACAGGTTCCCAAGGACGGCGGAGGAGGAAGCCATGGCTTAGAGAGGAGGACGTCGATGTAGATGACTAGGAGTTGTAGATGTAGATGGGTTTTAGGCTCTGATGACCATGTAGAAAATCATAGGGCAGAAGGAATTGAGTGGAACACCGTATCTCTCTCGGTCACGGCAGCTTCGTGTTTATATGGTGAGAAACAACCTCTCGCGTGGTGTTTACAAGATATGCATCACGGAGGGGATTAGGCTGGAGTTTGTTAGGATACATGACTTATACAACAAGCTACATATCTATCCTATACACATACAACAGATAGAAACAAACTCCAGCCTGAATCACAACCTCCACGTGTGGCAATTTACAATGTATCAACAACCATATCTATTTCATCTAACAATGGCCTCCTCATTGCCGCAACATGTAGGTCTTTATTTACTACTTGAGGTGAGATAAGGATGCTAGAATAGGAACTATAGAACCCTGAAACCATACTGATGGTTGTTCAACAATTCTAATTCAATGCAGTAAACAGTGGCAGGGGAGAAAATGTTACATCAATCATCAGAATATATGCACAAACCTAGCAGCTCTACAAAGAGGCACACGCTTAGCATATGGTACCCATCCATTGATGCCATAATATTAAGCAACAAAGTTTTGATTTCGAAGGACTTCGAAAATGCATGAAACCGAATAACTTATTTGTCAATCCTAAGAGCATCTCCAAGAGACGCTCTATGTTCTTTCTAAATGGTAGAAATAGATATTTTGGTGAAAAAATGTCTTACAACAGCTTATCTATACAGGCGCAAGCATTCGAACCCCGCCTCTCTCTCTAGTTTCTCTCTCTAGGAGAGAGAGCAGCCAACCCGCCGGAGGCCACTCCGGCCCTCGGCGGCCAGATCCAACTTCCCCCTCTCCCCTTGGTTGCTACGCATGGGTAGATCTGGTGGTGGCCGGTCGGAGGAAGACTCCCCGCCTCCTTCCCTGCCCACCCAGGCCGGGACCCCAGCGGGGGCCCCTGCCGCTGCCTCTTCCTCCCTGCTGAGTAACCCGGGCTCACCACTCAACCCGTCGGCTACCCCCTTCATCCTCAACCGCTCTGGCGAGACTCCAGAATGGCTCCGGCACAGTCTGTCCCCCGACTCGGATGAGTCAGACTCTGCACCCCTGCAACTGTGCCACCGACCAGGTAAGGAGACTGCTTTGTCTAGTGAAGGTCCTTCCCGTCGCCATGGGAAGGAGGTCGCTATGGATGGCGCGGACCTCCACGTGTCAGCTACTCCGGCCGGCCGTGACGGAGGTTTCATGGCGGACGCTCGTCGCGCCTGGGGGGTCCGACCCAAGAGGGCCCCCTGCAGGTTGCGGCGGACCTGGAGGCTCTGGACATTGACGCGGGCTGGCTGCCAGCCCACGGTCGTCGTCGCCGGAGGTCGCGGGGGGAGTGTCCGGTACGCCCGGCTCCCCGACCGGTTCAGGCGGATCTGGTCGGGCGGTGCTTCAACTGCCTCCGGACCGACCACGTTGCCGCGGCCTGCAGGAACGTCGCGTTGTCTCCGCTGCCGGCGTGAAGGCCATCGCTCGCATGACTGCCGGTTCGGTCGTGGTGGGGTGGGGAGGTCACGCGCCACGCCGCCTCCACCTCCCAGAGGCAGGTCAAGGTCGTCTGATGCCACTATGCTTGGTGGCCATTCACGCTCCACTGGTCGCTCCTTCTCTCCGCCGACGCCGCGGGGTCGTAGCGACGATGACATTTCCATGTCCTCCCCGCCGCCGTCTCCGCGGCCTTGGAGAATTCCAGGGCGCCGCCCGTCTGGAGAGTTCTGCGTCGTCCCTCGGACGGCCGAGATTGATGCGGCGGAACACCGCCTCACCACTTGCGCGCTGCTGGCCATGGTCGGTGGCACCAGGCCGTCGGTGTCGCCAACCCTGGCAGGTCGTTTCATTGAGGAGTTCTACAACCTTCTGCCCGACGAATTCTCCGTTCACAAGTCTGAGCCCGAGGACTTCCTGGTCGAGTTCTCCTTGTCGGCGATGGCTGATCGGGTGCTCCATGCCAGCCTCCCGGCTGACACTCCTTTCCAGTTAATCTGGAAGCGCTGGCGCCGGCAGGCGGGGGGCAGCTTGGCGTCGCTGCGGTTCCGGGTCCTCGTCCAGCTCAAATCCCTCCCTGATCACGCAAGGAACATCAAGACGGCGCAGATCATCCTTGGCAACTCCTGCTCTAATCTGGTAACTGCACCGAAGGCGCTGACTGGTAACGATCGCAGCTCCTTTTACGTCGCGGCATGGTGTATGCACCCTGCTTGATCCCATCGAAAAAACTCATTTTCATCCCGGAGCCGCCGAAACCCTACATTGAGTGTGGCCTCTTCCTCAAGCCGGAGGAGGTCATCCATTCCAAGAAGGACGGTCTTTTGGTACAGAGTGATTGTTAACATTGTTGAGTTTCAGGATTGGACGCAGTCTAGTGACTCTGGGATTCACCAGACTGATTTGGGAGCTCTGATGATGATGATGACCACTACCTGGGTGCGCCGAGGAGAGGCCGTGACCATCCGCGGCCGAGGACCACACGATTCCAGGGTGCGGGCGCTTCTGGCTCCAGCGGTGGACCGGCGCTTGGTCCGGGCTGGGGGCGCCGTTCATCCCAGCGTCAAGAGGATGCTCCGATAGGGCATGGAGCTTGCCCTCGCCGTTGGTCTTCGGGAGGCGTGCCTGCCATGCTGTGAAAAAGGCAGAGGTCGTCAGCGACGCGAGCGTTGTCGAGCGGGGATTGGCCGTCCCTGACCTGTCATTGGGCCTGATGCGCACGCCCGCTGCCCGCCCGTTTGTTGGGTCTGGTGGGGACCCCATGCTTGATGAGGCCGGTCGCGCGGCTGGGGACCGGAGCTGTGCCGTACAAACAAGACAGGCGCTACCGAACAGGGGGTCGGAGCCCGAGGTTTGCCTCTTGCCTCTCGACCGGGAGCAGGTTGACTTTGTGACCGTTGGGGACGTTGACCCCATGGAGCTTGAGGCCGGGATCGCTGGCGCTGTTGGGCCAGCTCCGGACATTTCTACTGGCTTGGAGGCCCACGTTCAATCTTCGGCCCGGCAGCCCTCTCCACCACCGGCTCCACCGACCGCTCATGATGAGGCAACTCTTGAAGCTGTAACATTTGATGACACGGTCACTCCTGAACTCCCTCGCTCCCCCTCCTCTTCCAATTTCATCACAACGACGAGGGGATCCCGTGTAGCGTTGCCGCTGCACTTTCCCCCGGATGTCGCCACCTCGGTGAAGGCTAATGTATCTCGCTTTGCTGCGGACATTTGCAGGCCGCGGTCGCCCGGAGAAGCCGGTATCAGCATCCCTCGCCGCTCTACCCGAACTCCCACTCTACCGTCAATCCGGCATAGCGAGAGGCTAGCAAAAAAGTCACGCCATCGCGCCACCAAGCCGGTGCTGCAAGCCCAGAATGTGTTGATGAAAAAGCTCGGCATCACCACCAGGTCGGGGCCTCCGGACGCTGCGGCATTCCAGCGGTTCCTGGATCTCTACGGCTACTATCTCGCAATGTGAAGCCATGGATGAACTCCTATCTGCGGGTGGCCCTTCCCTAGCGAGGGCAGTGTCGGAGATCGAGCCGTAGCATGTTGTTGCCCCTTCTTTTGTCGCTAGTCGCAAATTGTGTCTCTAATGAATTGTCAAAACATTTTAGTTTGGAATGTACGTGGCCTTAATGCAAAGGCCAGGCATGATATGGTGCACAACCTAGTCGCTCAGGAGCGAGTCTCCTTATTCACTTTGCAGGAAACCAAACTCGAACACTGTGATCAGAGGTTGGTAATGGAGCTAGCCGGTTCCAGCTTTGACTTTCTGACTTTGCCGGCCAACAATACGAGCGGAGGTATTTTACTTGCTTGGCGTACTGACTTGTGGGTGGTGTTGTGTCCCATGGCACGCGATTTCTCGCTCACCGCAAAGGTTTGCTTGCTAGACTCGGGGGAAACATGGTGGATGACGTGCGTTTATGGGCCTCATACTGAAGCCGATAAGATACGGTTCCTTGAGGAACTTCGGGAGGTCCGTGCAACCTGCCCCGGTGATTGGCTTCTTTGCGGGGACTTCAATTTAATCTATAAAGCAGAAGACAAAAGTAACGGTCGCCTCAACAGACGAATGATGAATCGTTTCAGACGCCTTCTGGATGACTGCGAGTTGATAGAGCTCCACCTTCACAGTCGCTTGTACACTTGGAGCAATGAACGGGCGGATCCCACGTTGGAGCGCATCGACAGGGTCTTTGTTACCGAGGGATGGGCGGATTCTTTCCCTGACCATAACCTTACGGCTCTCTCATCGGCAGGCTCTGACCATGCTCCATTACTGCTCCAGACAAACTGCATGATCAAATCTTTCAAGCGGTTCAGGTTTGAGAACATCTGGCCTAGATACGATGGTTATCTTGAGACAGTGCAACAGGCGTGGACATGCCCCTGGCCGGAGGCCGACGCGTTTCGAGTCCTTGACTACAAATTGTGCAACACGGCGATCGCTCTCAAAAAATGGAGTGCAAAGCATGTGGGGAGTGTCCGCCTGCAGCTTGCCATTGCAAAAGAGATTGTTTACAGATTTGATTGTGCCCAGGAACACCGGCACCTCGCTGACCACGAACGCAACTTGAGGAACAAGATGAAAATGAAATGCCTCGGCCTGTCCTCCCTCCTTCGAACCATAATGCGCTAGCGTTCACGCATCACCTACCTGGCAGAGGGAGATGCTAACACTAAATTCTTTCACTTACAAGCCTGTCATCGCAGTCGTAAAAACCACATTGCATGCTTGAAGGTTAACGACATGATGGTGGTAAATGATGACGCAAAGGCACAGGCGGTGTATGAGCATTTTAATGACATCTTAGGCACCTCCCGGCCAGCTCTTACTCACTTGATTTTCAGCACCTAGGTGTTCCGGTCGTTGACCTTACAGGCACCGACTACTGCTTTTCGGAGGAGGAAATTTGGCGGGTTATTCAGGATTTGCCGTTGGACAAGGCGCCAGGACCGGATGGCTTCACCGGCCTGTTCTACCGCACTACCTGGCCGATTATCAAACACGACATCATGGCAGCTTTTCACGCCCTGTGGTCACTGGATGGTAGGAGTCTCCACCTGGTGAATCAGGCCTACATGATTTTGCTACGGAAAAAACCAGACGCCACAATAGTTGGGGATTATCGCCCAATCAGTCTCATCCATAGTTTCGCCAAGCTATTCACTAAGGTTCTCGCATCTCGGTTGTCGCCCAAGCTGCATGATTTGGTAGCATTTAATCAGAGTGCATTCGTTAAAGGAAGGGTCATTCATGATAATTTCAAGGCGGTTCAGCTGTCGGCCAAGGCACTCCATAGATCCAAAACCCCGAGTGCATTAGTCAAGATTGATATAGCAAAAGCGTTTGATACGGTGGATTGGGTTTTCCTGGTAGCCATTCTGAAGCATATGGGCTTCTCAAGGAGATGGTTGAACTGGATCAGCCTGATACTGTCGACTGCTAGCACGAAAGTGATTGTCAATGGATCTCCGGGAAGAAGAATTTGTCATGCTCGAGGTTTACGTCAGGGAGACCCCTTATCCCCGATGTTATTTGTGTTAGTGATGGAAGCCCTCAACGCTGCTTTACATTGTGCTGATAGAGAAGGAATGTTCGCAAGTCTACAACACTCCCGGGTGCAGGAGAGGGCCTTTTTCTATGCAGATGATATGGTCATGTTCCTGACCCCCTCACCCCAAGACCTGATCCTAGCGAGCACAATATTGGACATCTTCGGCAGAGCCTCGGGCCTGCGGATTAACCCCAGCAAATGCACCATCTCTCCCATCCAATGCGGCCTAGATGATACGGTCGCCCTGCTGCGCTACTTCCCCGGCAAGCTAAGCCCGTTCCCGTGCAATTACTTAGGCATTCCCTTGGCAATACGGAAACTGAAAAAAGTGGAGCTCCAACCCTTGGTGGACCGGGTATCTCAAGGACTGCCAACGTGGAAAGCCGGCTTGATAAGCCGGGCTGGTCGCGCCGTCTTGGTTAAGGTCAGGATGTCAGCTGTCCCGGTCCACATCGCTATCGCGCTCACAATTTCACCCTAGGCAATTAGCTGCATCGACAAGCGTCGCCGTGCTTTTCTCTGGAGAGGCACTGACTCGGTCGCTGGAGGTCAGTGTATGGTGGCATGGCCCATGGTCTGTCGTCCGGCCGATCTGGGGGGTTTAGGAGTGCCCAACCTAGAGATTATGGGGTATGCACTGCGAATGAGGTGGCTTTGGGAGTGAAAAACGCAAATTACTCGCCCTTGGATGACTCTTCAGGACGAGGTCGAACTCCCGGTAGCGATGATGTTCCACTATTCCACCATCATGCAGGTCGGGGACGGCAAAAGAACTTTGTTCTGGACAGATCGATGGATCAATGGGAAATCAGTGGCCGAACTTGCACCTAGTCTTCTGCAGACAATCCCCAGACGCATACAGAAGCGCCGCACGGTTTTTGAAGGCATGCAAAACAGGCAATGGGTTCGAGACATCTCTGGTGCTCTCACAGTGCAGGTTATCCTTGATTATTTACACATCTGGGAGAGAGTTTGTGAAATTGCCTTACATCCCACAGAAGAGGACACGGTCCTTTGGAAATGGACTGCAGATCACAAATTCACAACTGCTTCAGCATATAAGGCCTTCTTCATTGGTCAGTATGGTATTAAGGGGGCGAAGGCGCTGCACAAGACGAGGGCACCGGCCAAATGCAAGTTTTTCGTCTAGCTTGCGTTGTATGGTCGATGCTGGACCGCTGCCAGAAGGAAGCGCCATGGGCTCCAGGACGATGATGCTTGTGTTCTTTGCGATCAAGAGCCGGAAACCATCTCGCATATATTGCTGGCTTGTTCTTACAGCCGCACGGTGTGGTACTCCATCCTAGCTAGGATTGGCCTACCCAATCTCACTCCTGCACCCTTGGAACAGTCTCTGGCTGACTGGTGGACTCAAGCACGCAAAACTCTTCGCAGAGAAGCGAGGAAATCCTTTGATTCGCTGGTGGTGCTGATTGTGTGGACACTTTGGTTAGAGCGAAATGCTAGGACCTTCGCCCGTGCTAGTAAAACTTCTAACCAGCTCGTAGCGCAGATAGGTGAAGAAGCTTCGCTCTGGGCTCAAGCCCGCTTTGCTAGCATGACACCCGTAGCTCTAGCGTTTGGTTTACCAGGAGGTCGCGAAATAAGTGCTGTGTAATTGCTACTAGAGAGTTTGGCTGAGTGGGTCATCGATTCTGATGACACCCTCTTTAGGTTGTAATTTCTTTCCCTCTTAATGAAATACGCGCTAAGGCACGGTCGCTAAAAAAAACAACAGCTTATCTAAATGGCCATCCAAATATAGTCATTTTCTATTCCGGATTTTTCGCTAGTCAAATATAGAAGACGAGAATGACTCTCTAGACTGCACATAAGAAATAGAAAAGTTGTTGGAAAGTGAAAAGATATAGAAAAAGATTTTCATGCAAATGATTCTCTAAATGATGATTTAGAGAGTAAAATTAGAACGCCTCTTGGAGATGCTCTAACAATTTTTTTAGCAAAGAATTCTAAAATAAGTCAGAAAATAATATGCCTAGACAATTAGACATGCCTTCAATTATATTAGATGACCAGTGATAACAACAAGATTCAGAAATAGGCATACGGTTCAAACAAACCCAATACTGAAGCATATGGTTCAAACAAACCCAATCCTCACAAATTGCAACAAACCAAATCCATGGTTCCACACAAACATAACAAGTCTAATGACAATCAAACAAAGGTACATGGACATGTGGACACAGCATTTCCGTGCTTGCCCGTCCAGGAATCTTCATAATCCTGATAATGCTTCACATGCGAAGGGTGAGATCCACATCATTCTTGTGGCTCTCCACAGCAACATTCCCAGAATTTTGTCCCACAGTCGTTGCTGATGTAGCTGGTGGCGCTGAGTTGAGGAATTCAATCTCGTCATAGGGGCTACCCTGGTGCTGGCAATTCCTGCGACACAATTGCATTCATAAAAAAAATAAAATTATTGGTAGGCTAGTAAACAAGAGCACTGTTCAGGCATTCATAAACTCAGATGACTAGCACAAATACATACAGGGTAATGGAGCCTCCTTCATAGGTACCACGTTCCATGAGCTCAGCTCTAGTTCTTGGGATCTTTTCAGTCACACCACAGCAGCAGCGGAAGAAAAAAATTAGGCGGCTGAGGCGGCGGCTGCTGCTGGGGGTTTGTAACCAGTACTGCACGATTAGTGTTGGGTGCAGGCAGCGCCAATAGTTCCCCCTGTGGGTGTGGCTGTGCAGCTGCCAGGGCCAGTTCCCGGCAAGTATTTGGTTGCTGATGTGGTGGCTTCTGTCGAACTGAGGCAGCAGCGGCCTGCCGTGGTGGGCGGAGATGGCGGTGAGCCTTCAGATGACCTCCACGGGCTCTTTTGGACTTGAACGTCTGCGGGCAGTAGTCACATACGAACACCTGTATGTAATGAAACAAACATGATGCCTAACATACGCATGAGGCTAGTTATTAGATCTAAAAAAATTGTAGCATTTTTCACTTAGCAAAACTCGAAATAATTATACAAAAACAGTATAAGGGCATATATAATTTCCCTAGGTTTGCACAAATAAACAATATAGGTATAAACAAAAGCATGCCTTCATGTGGTTGTGGATGTAGGTGGTATGCATATATCCCTTTCACATCGAACAATATAGGTATATACTGTCGTCTTCAAACAGTATAGATGTAAAAAGAAATGGTACTGTTACATATTGAATTCTGCAAGATAACCCTAGTAGGGACTCATCCTGGAAGTGATGTAGATCCAAAAAAAAGGTTGTATTGCATTGTCTGTCTAATCCAGATCCTTAATCGAGGTATATGAGTATATCAACACTAGTATCCCAATAGTACACAACATATACGTGGGAGATTTATGGATAACAAAATGCTACAAAGGATTAAGAAAACTAGGATTATACCTCATGTGAGGGTCCATCCATAGGATACTGAGCAGGGAAGCAATGCAAAGAGTTGAAGTTTGAAGTCAGTCAGTGTTGCTGTGCTGAGATCTCATTTACTGTCCAGGTTATATAGACTACCGGATGGAGAAGGATGTGTGGTGGGTGGGGAGGGGGCGAAGGGGTTCAAAATATTATTCAGCTATCAATAATCAATATACGATATCTTATTCAGATATCCTAGCAAGTTTTTATTGTACTTTATCAAATGTGGACAAATGTAAATATATTGGATGCCCACTTTTAATAGAGGTAATTAATTAGTATCCGAAAACATTTAATGAATTATCTCCAGAAGATTCTAGGAATTTTTTTCATATAATCCTGCAAACATATGGTTTTCTAGATTTGTTCCAGGTGCTGCCTCGGGATGTGTTACCTCATATTAATGCATAAGAAACAAACTAACAATCTCACCACCACTTGATGATTACTAATAAAAAACCCATGTGACTTACATGGGAAAAGAAGATTTCGTAATTAATGTATAGGCTATCTACAAAACATACAGATGCTGGCTTAGAAATTTATCTGATGATTTAGTTATGATATAATTGGAGAATAATTTGAACTCCGCTTATGCCAAAATAACTTGATTACACACATTCATTAGCTTGTTCATTAGTTAACCAAAGAAATTAGCATGCAGTTTGCAATGTATAGTTTTGAATGATTCTACAAAAGATTAAGATGTCATTAATAAAAGTTTATCTAAAGGTAATTTAGTTTACTTTGGCAGTGCAAGTTTAGAGGGTATTGAATGCTTTCCTATACCATAGAACAACAACTTTGCAACTAAATTATTAGCAAATTATTACATAAAAATAGAATACACAGTATTTGATTACAATAATTTTGGACGCAATAATATACACTTTAAAATGCACCTATATTTTTATGCAATATATATGTTTATTTCCTGCAATTGTTATCTCCTCAATTCTAATATCATTGGTGCTATTCTTTATAATAATAGTCTTTTCCCTTCCTTCAAGTTGGACTATACTCCGGCAGTCCGGCTTATATTCAGACCCCTGCTGTAGGAGCAGCGTACAGCAATACTGCAATAACACTCCAGTTCGCGCTGCTAGAGCTGCTACGCGTATGTTCCATACCTGCCACCGCTAATTCGTACCATGCATCGTCTTATGCCACCATTAACTCGTGCTTCCATACCTAGCAGTTATAGCAGCTCTCTCATGGATGTCTTAATGATATTGTCCTGGAAGTCTGGAACCAAGATAAAGTTTCCTTAATTCCAATTTAACACATAGATTTGGTCTGTTTAATCTTCTAAGCATGAAATATTACTCGTTCCTTCCACAAATATGAGGACTTTCGGGTTTTAAAAATTTCCACAAATGTAAGGACTTTTGGCCAGATTCACCAAGATAGGTAAAAATGAATGATGTCATCTATGGAATCACATGCCTGAATAGGCATGATTTAATTGCATTAGCAAAAAATGTGAATGCTTGATTGAGGTGTATATGCCTATTCTCTCTCGAGCGCTTAAATTCTAAAAGTACTACCTCGTTCGGCAATACATGACGCTTCCGACAACCATTACTATTAGAAATACACTAAAATGTTTTGTCTGAACATCAACTAAAAAAGGATGGAGTTAGTATTACATTTGTGGAGAGTAAGGGGCGGAAACGGATCGAATATGCATGGAAACGGATTCGAATATCTCGGATCGAATACGCATGGAAACGGATTCAGATACCTCGAATAATTATTTTCCTATTTTCTTACCGTTTCCATCCCTAGTGGAGAGAATGTATGTCCACACGTACAGTATGTGGTTGGTGAACTAGTGTGCTACCGACCAGGATATATTAATATATATCTGCAGGTGAGGATGGCACATTATATTGCACATGGTGTTAATGCCGGGTCTATAGCAACAACTCCACTATTGCTGATCCATTTTCCCTATCCTTGAATTGTGAGTTCGATGTAGATCATGCTAATGGTTCTTTATTACGACGAGACTACTAAAACCAGGAAGCAAGGGCCTCGCTGGTGTTTGAAATGACTTCTATACGAAACTATATATAACCAGGGGGCTGTATATAATAGAATTCGATATCAATGTTAATCGGAGTACTGCCCCCTCCAAGAGTTTCAGCAAAAGCTCTCCTCTTTTTTGGTTCACATACGAATGCTGAATGCAGTGTAATTTTCTTGACGTTCAACTACCTCGAGATCAATATAACCTTGGAGGTTGATACGACATCCAGGCCCCATTGTCCCAATATAATTAATCGTAAGGGGGAATAAAACGCAAGATACTAAGAGCACTTTACGGAACATTGCATAATAGATGTGACAGAGCAGTAGGACCACAATGGAGCACTTGTAGCAATCGATCTGTGAATGAAATTTATGAACATGTATCTTTATCATCTGGCGTTGAGAATCGACCCGCTCCTCTCGCGTCGCCCCCGCTCAGGCGGCTCCGAGGGCACCCCAAACCCTAAGCCACCACCACCCAGGCCTCCTTTCGCCCTTGCCGCCGCCGAAGGGAGGCCTGATAGAAGCCTGTGCAGTTCCCTAGGATGGCGGCGGCGGTGGGGTCCCTCGCCGTGTAGTCTGGATGCACACACTAGATCGGGGCGGAGATTGAACTGTGTGGCGAACTGGCGACCGGCGGTGGCGATCCTCCCTACGGTGGCCTTGCGCGTGGGTGAAGACACCTCAGTGACCTTCCCTGTGGCGTGATGAATGCCACAGAGGGAGGACGCAGCGTGATGACAGATGAAAGCAAGCTGGTTCCTGTGGCGATCTAACGGCGGCTCCTTGCAGCGGGGATCCGGCACGACGGTTAGCACAAAGGCGTGTTGAAGAGCTGCGGCAGCACGCGTGGGAGGGCACTTTGCAGCGGCCGTTCTCCGACGACCAAGCATAGCTTTCCTGAATTTAGGGGCTACTTGGTGCATGAATCTCCTCTCGTGCCTTTGCTTGTCAGTGGGATGGCTACTCCGGTCATAATGCTGGCTACCAGCGTCGTTGTTGCAAATTTCAGGAGCGACTCCGATCTGGACCATCATCTGGTCTCCCTCCGGATCGTCCAAGGACACCTTGGTCTAGCGCGACTGACGATTAGCTCTAATAATAGCTGCAGTCGCGGTCGTGCTCGGCACCATCAGCAGCTCAGTCGGGCATTTATTCCTACACACTGGGCTGCTTGCATGGCGCGTGGTGGGGATTGTGGCGAAAGCTTAGTCGGTGACGCCTGCGGGTGCCACTTCCTCCTTGGAGGCGACTTCGATTGCATTTCTCCAAATACATGGCCATGTTTTGATTCTCCAGGTGAAAACCAACCTCTATACTCGGGTCGACGATGATGGCGCTATTGGCGTCATATTCTTCTTGAAACCGTCGTTGTGGAGATACTTCTGGTGTTACAACATTCCTTTGTTTGTGCTCGGCTGTTCGTGTGGATACAAGGAAGACTGTACATTCGACGCATATCAATTAAAGCTTTGTACATTTCAAGAGTGGATGGATAAGCAATATTAGACATTGCTTATGATTACTTCTTCTTGTGTATTCTTTTTTTTAGTGATCAACTATTGAGTTGAAAATTTTGTAAGAACTTGGCTGTGTTTGTTTATCACAGAGGCTGGATATATCCCATTTTCTAAAAAAAATACTTTGCAATGGTCCACTACTACAGTAACTATATATACGTATATCCCATAAGGATGGAGTAATAATGGCATATATACAATTCACAGCTGTGAGCATATCAAGGGCATTTTCGAATTTCAACGTCTTCCGGCCATCAACGATCTATCTTTATATCTTAGCATTTTGCGTTGCTAGTTCTTTGGAACGGTTTGATATGTAACTCATATGTCATTGAGACAGGTAACCAACAAGACGAGCCGCTCGATGTCTATGCTGAAGCCTGAGTGTTTTGCAGTGCCATGCCTTCGGATATCCAAATACCATTCCAATTGATCACGTGGAAGCCTTAAGTCATCAATCCTGCAGTTAAGATGGGTGTGACTATGAGATTTATTTTAGTTTATACCACAATTAGTTTCTCCTTTCTGTACGTATATCAATTCCTCATTTTTTTCAAAAATTATTGTAGATTTCATCCAAATTGGTTTGTGAATTTCTTATTAGTAGACATAAGATAACACGGTACATGGAAAGTTAATATGTTCAAGTAAACTTTTGAATCTTAAAAAGCAAACAATACGAAATAATTAAATTTAACTTATTAACAATCTTATTTGCCATCACGCTCATGTACAATAGAAATAATTCAAGTAATAAAGAAGCTGTTCCAAAAAAAAGTAATAAAGAAGCTGCAGAAAAAGCCTGGAAAAATTTAAGAAAACTTTATTTATTATTCCGGGTTTCTTATTTTCATGCCATAATTACCCATCAGTAATTTTTCATCCATGGACAATTACCTGACTGTTAAGTTATCCATCCTTTCCTCCTTTTGAGTTCCGTAAGCTATAATGCCAACCTGAAAAGGTACCCGAACAATACTTATCAATTGATGAGAAAACTTGATGCCAGACTAAAATGAACTACTGAATCCTCTTGTTTTTGTTGTCATGGAACTGTTTTGCTCACCTTTGGCACAACTATATCAAAGGCAGATACTTTCGTCCCATCATTTTTCATGAGCCGTGCATAGAAAGGTTTCTGTTCCTTGGGATACTCATATAAGATCACTGGCTTCTTGTAGTGATCATCAACTAGATAACTGCCAATGTTTTCGCCGTGAAATGCAAATCTACTAAAACATATAAAAAACGACACAATTTCACCGAAAAGGAACTATGCTACTACCTCATATGTTCAAGTGAAAGTGGCATGCCCAACTCTACTTTGGCTTGAAATATGTCACGCCCTGAAATTTCCCAATTTCAGGATGTGAATAGAAAGAATAATTAAACAAGGATTTTCTTGTAATTTTAAAAAAATTTCAACATTTATTTTCTTTACAGGAAATGTAGTATAGGATGTTTGATTTTCTGAATTAAATAATTGGTTATGTGAGTATTGCATTCATGACCATGCATCTTGGTGTTTATGAGTGCAAAAGGTTTTAAAATGCGTTTAGATGCTAACTGAATCCTTCTGATAATTTTTCCAGGTTTTCTGGAATTTATTCTCATTTTTCTTGTGCTAATTCTATTTATTAGAGGGCTCTAAAATCTTTTTCATGAGCTCCAAATAATTTATTTGGCTTGTTCATGTTCCAATGTCTCCTTGGGAATTTTCTAAGTAATTTTCGTGCCTTAAAAACATTTGTGGACTATTCTGGAATTATTTTCGCACTGAAAATTTATTTCGGGAAAATAACAACCCTTTCCTATTCTTTTGGCCCGAGCCCACGAGCTCGACCCATATTCGCCGGCCCAGTCGCGGGCCCGCTCTGGCCCATCTGAGCCCAGCACCTCTGCGTGCTCAGGCCGGGCACAGCCAGAGTCCGGGGCGCCGCCGCCGCCCCTCGGCGTGCGTGCCACGCCAGGGCTCTCGTCCGCGCCCTATAAAGGCGCAACCTGAGCCCCTCCGCGCACCCTAGTCGCCACCTTGCCTGGTGCAGCCACCCACCGCCGCCTCCCGCAGCGCCGCCGCCTGGCCTAGCGCCGAGACCGCCGTCGGCCGCCGCTTCGAATCGCCGCGTCGGGACGCCGTGGGACGAAGCCAACGCCTCGAGGAGATGCGCGGCGACGAGACGAGTCTAGGGAGCCCCTTCCCGACGCCAGATAACCACCGGAACGCCGCCGCCGTCTTCTGCGAAATCCGGCCATCTCCCCGCGTCTTCGCCACTGGTGAGCCACCCTACATGACCACCTCGATCTCCTCTTCCGATCCCTCGCCTCGCCTGAGCCCTAGGTTGCCCGGAGCGCCAGCGACCCCGTCGGCCAGACCCGCCGTCTGCCGCCTGCCTCAGACCAGAGGTAGAAGGAGATGACTTGGCTGTTTTTCAGTTAGGCCCCTGCGAGACTATGTAATCTATAGATCAGTTTATGTGTCTTGCTCTTTTCACAAGATAACCCCTAGAAGTCTTAGATCCATACAACCAGATCCAATCTATGTCCTTTTGCAGATCTAACCCTGGAGATCCATCTATTCGCTGTGACTATTCACTGAGTCTAGTGTATCTTCTCTGATAGCCCCTGAGATCTTTAGTTAATCACAACTAGGTCCTTTTCACATAGAATCTATGTTTTAGCTCTGTTTTAATCCGTTCTAGTTGCGTTAGATTCATAATAATGTAAAGTACACGTTAGTAATGAGTTTTCATCATTTATGTTTTCTGAAAATTAATTTGCTATTAATTTTGCTAATGCTTTATTAAACATGCCTTTTCTAAATAAAAGAAATATAGTGTTATACACCGTTTTTTTCCTAACCAATTTTAATTTGAGTAATGTTTATTTCATATGCTTTGTAAATAAAAGCTAATTAGTGCCACATCTCGGTTTTCTTAAACTAATGTTAATCTTGCTTAATGTTTAACATTTAATTAACTTTTCTAATTAAAAGTTTATTAGGCTTTTACACCGTCTTTTATAATAAATGTTAACTAGACTAATGTCAACATGCATGTGCTTTCTAAATAAAGTTTGTTTAGCTCAACACGTCACATGCCTTTATTCGATTAGTTGTTCTAACATTTCTAAAGTAAATTGTTTAATTGGTATAATTTATACATAAACGTTTACAAATAAAACTTGACTAGGTTCTTTACTTCGGTCTTTGCAAATAAAATATAATATTACATTAAATCCAACTTAGGGTATTTTCTTTATGAAATATCCTTTACATACCTTTTGCTAATTAAAATAAACTTAGCTCATAATCTTGTTTTCTAATAAATGCAAATAGTTTGTTACTCGTTCTCTGGATCTCTTTTTAGCTCAAGCTCAAACCATGTGCATCTAATCAGACCTTTCCCTTCCAAGCACGGTTTGTGTGCTTTAGTGATCCATAGAATCGAGCCTATCCTTTAGTGTGTTCTTTTAAATCTTTTCTTTTGATTGGTGCCTTGTTCTTAGTTTGCTTGTTTGTTTGCCTTGTATGCTTGTGCCGATGATTGATGCGCATAGAGGAATGCTGTTCGAGAACTTTGAGGAGCAAGAAGTGAAGACATTCTGAGCAACTATTCTCTGGTTAAAGGCAAGTGTGTCCTTGTATTTTTGTCCCAATAACTTTATTAATTACTATTGCATATGCCTTGCATTAATTTTGACGGGCTCCTATTAAGGAATATGACTAGTATCTTTTTACCATTCCCTTGTAACCGGGTTATTTAATTAATTTGATGGTAGATGTTGCTTAGTTTGCTCAACTGGGTTGGAAATAATCAACATGGTTATTCATTTATGCTCTATGTTCCTTTATGTTAATTTTAATTGCAAGATCACACCTCGGTAGTGTGGTATGGTGCCTAGCTAGCACCGCATGGTTGCATTCAAAGTTCTTCGGAGCTTTTACGCTGCTTGTGGTGAAAGTGTACAACCTCTGCAGAGTGTAAAACTAACCGGTTAGCCGTGCTCACGGTCAAGAGCGGCCTGGACCCTCACATGATATTTGAACTTGAAGATGGACTTAAATTTTGATCTATGATATGGTTATTCTTGCCATATGCTTATGGTGTATCTTACCTTTATGCTGAATGTGGGTTGGTATACACTTGTATCTTAGTAATCAGGTGCTAATAAAATTTGACCAACTAAAATTGCTTAATGCAATCAACATGTCAACCTTTCCTTGTCAAGCCTTTGCATTCATACTTTCCCCACACTTGCTGAGTACGACATGTGCTCACCCTTACTATAAACAATGTTGCTCAGAAAGAGGAAGCTACTATGAAGTTGTTGTGAAGATGTTGCTGGTGCTAGACGTACGCAACCCGCAGTCAACTGCTTGTGGATGTTCGGTGCCTTCGTTTCCAGGATTCAGTGTAATACTCTGATAATCTCCCTTTTTCTTATGTGATACTATTTCTGTATTCACTTATATGTCACTATATGTATGAAAATAGATCCTGGCATACATATAGGTTTGCACTTGGTCTTCTTTTGAAAATCAGGTGTGATAGAGTGGTATCAGAGTTGTATCGACTGTAGGACGTAAGCCTAGATAGCAATGGTCATTTCTTAAGGTTTCTTTTGATCCAAAATTCATCACTACCTTTCCCTTTAGCTCCACTACAAGATTTTCGGTCAAATGCAACACCGAAAAAGTGTTGCAAAAGACCCAAAAATGGTAGCAATAATACTTTTGCTACCATTTTTTTGCTTAAATATCATTGCACTTGTGACTGTAGCAGTAGGAGAATGCAATAGGTTACGTTTTAGTTGCGACACACAACTCCTCTATTGCAACAGTTTTGACGCTTTTGCAACACATGGTGAGTGTTGTAACAAAAGCAATTGCAACCACTATGGGTGTGGCAATAGTACCAATTGCAATGAACTAGGCGTTGCTAGCGATACATATTGCGACACGCTAGTCGTGTAGCAACACAATGCAATTGCAACGTAGGTGTTGCAATCATAGTTATTGCTACGCGGAGAAAACATTGCAATAGATGTTCTTTATTGCCACATCTTCTAAATGGTTGCAATAGGTGGCTTAGGTTATTGCAACATCTCTTTAGGTTAGTTGCTACAAAGAGGTCCTCTATTGCCACCGTCATCTTCTTTTTTAGTTGCAAAAGATAGTTTTGTCTGTTGCCACGATTATCATACCTATTGCCACGACTAAATATGGTTGTTATATGTGCGATTGTTGCAACGCAATTTGGTTTGATTTACATCATATATTGCAATGCCAAATTAATATATTAATAATTCATGCTGCGATGCTTTGTTTAGTAGCTTAAATAAATAATCGCAAAACGACAAATACATGATGAATGAAGCATCGACATCCATTAAAACGAAATATAATGTATCCAGCACACACAACTGTTTGGACTCATTCGAATCAAAAGACCAATGTCTACTGCAGCAGCAAATATTGCCTTGATATGTATGTTTCAGTTCTTTAGAAATCTATAAGCAACTTAGAACTGAAAAAACAATAGTCATACCACTAAAAATAGGGGGCAAACACAATACATCATTCCCTTGCCCAGTCTTTAACTGCCATTTGTATTCAGATGTTTGCACATGCCAAAGCTGCTCATCTTGATGTATAAGCTACATCAAACTAAAGATTTGATCCAATAAACCCAATTGATCCATGAGCTGCTGTTGCTCGACCTTGAACTGAAAAACTCCATAATGTCAAGAACTATGAAGGATGTTGAAATACCCCCCTACATTGGGAGAGCACAATAGTTTAGCCACAACAGTCTGGAATATGAAGTGTTTCACCTCAGACCATATCATTCCTCTTACTCAAATAAGTCTGGGCACCTTTCTAGTATCATTAGCAAAATTTCAACCTCAATATCAAAGCCTTCCCAGTTCTACTCTTCGCAAAGCATGCGCTTTACAACTGTAAAAAAATCCAGATGAGGATTGAGGTACATATTAAATGGATTAGTGGAACTTGAACCAAACATGAGGCGGTAGGTCTTTTTCGGATCAACAGACATGGGGTGCTCGGATCAGATCAAGATCTGCAGCATACATTCAGAAAAATCCACATCATTACAGTGCTGCAGCTATTTTGAACACTAATCATTGACAAGATGGCATTTTTTTGATTTATTGACAAGATGGCATTGGTGATACCCTGTCACCAGCCACCTAATATTAATACAACCTAGAAAATTGGCAATAAAGCTGATAGGTTAGAAACATATGTTAAGAGCAGAGCAAAACCAAAGGGCATACCTGGGACAGTATGGAAATAGCAGGTCCAGGGCCCAGGCAGCATTGCTGCAAAATGCAGAAACAATAGCCAATTAAGGTATTTTAATATGAGAATTGAATATTCTGCAGAAAACACAGTTCTTTTTTGTCTTGTATTATCAATCAAACAGGGATTACAATAAATCAGTGGCGGACCCAGAAAAAAAATGTAGGTAGGGCGGACAAATTAACACAAGTTTTCAACCAGAGAACCTATATACCACAATACCACATACACCCACAGATATAACATTAGAACTATAACAGTGATACAAAATATGCATATTGCATCAAATTTATCAAAGTTGGACAGTTGGTGAACATGATAATTGATAAAAATACATGATAAGGAAACAGAAAACCACTTACTAAGCTCGACTAGGTTGACTAGGAGGTTTATCAGGAAATTGCATCCTTCGATCTTTCATGACCTGGAACCTTTTCTTAACCTTTTCAAAATCAAGTCCTACAAAGATCTCCTTCTCAATGTAGCACAAAATTAAGTCATTGAGCCACTCATCAGACATGCTATTGCGCAAATCAGTCTTGATTATATTCATAGCTGAGAAGGCTCTTTCAACAGATGTTGTTGCCACAGGTAGGAGCAATGCTAACTCAACAAGGCGATATACCAATGAAAAAGTTGTATGAATTTTAGCTTCAACCATCATCATTGCCAAACTTCCAAGATCTGTACAAGCATTGAACTCTTCAACTCGTTGCACATGGAGAAGGAATGTCTCAAGTTGATCCCTGATATTTGAACGGTCAACAATTGAGAAATCTTGATCATAGATCTCTGTTAGACGAGCAATCTTATCAACATCAAACTTTGAGAAGTTCTCTCTTGGATCCAAACAAGAAAAGCAAAGAAGTAACTCTGATGATGTCTCATTGAAGCGATGATCCATCTCTGTCAGTATAGCATCAAGTGCAGCAAGGAAAGTATCAACACGAAAATGATGACCTAGAGTGGTTAAGTTCTTATCAAGCCTTGTCCGGCCCCATTTTGGTACTCTCTCATCCAAATTTGGTACTGGAATCTCTTTTGCAACACAAAATCTTTTGACTTCTTCAAATAGCGACTCCCAACCTTCATTTCTCAATTTAGTCAGACGAGTTTTCACATCAATTAGCAATGACATAGCCTGGACAATATTTTGATCCTTCCTCTGAAGTAGTTGAGACAACTCATTTGTGATACGGAACACTTTCAACATCAATTTCATATTTAGGACAAAAGAAAAACTCTCCATCTTTTCCACCAGACCACCTGTTGTACCAGGATTGCGCTCATCTTCGTGAATCATGGATAGCACTCGGACCACAGAATCCCACATTAACTCAATACGGAGTAGCGTTGTGAAATGAGATCCCCATCTTGTGTCTCCAGGTCTAACCAAGCTAGTCATTTGATTCTTCCCCTTTCCAGAAAAAATCTCACCACTCTCCAATTGTTGTAGAATTGTATCACGATGCTTTGAAATCAGCTTATCCTTCCGTTGGCAAGATGAACCAACACTGGTTGCAATCATACTCACATAGGTGAAGAAATCATTAAAAGATGAGCAGCAAGTGGTAACAGAAACAATAACTAACTGCAACTGGTGAGCAAAGCAATGGACATAGAAGGCATATGGATTCTCATCACGAATTTTCTTTTGCAAACCATTGAATTGACCTCTCATATTTGAAGCTCCGTCATACCCCTGTCCTCTTAGTCTTGCAATAGGTAAATCATACTTGGCAAGCATCTGAACCAAAGCTTTCTTCAATGCATTTGATGTTGTATCTGGCACATGTTGAAGACCCAAAAACCTTTCCACAACCATTCCTTTGCTGTTCACAAACCTGCACAATACAATTAGAGTCTCAAAAAACCATTCAAGTATAGCAAGTAAACAACATTGATGTGTATTTCAGTAATTGAACTATTGAATGATGACTAACCTTACAATGACAGCCATTTGCTCCGCTATAGAGACATCACGAGATTCATCAATTAGAACAGAGAAATATTTCTCACCAATCTCCTTCTTTATCACATCACTGATCTCCATTGCATAGCTTTCACATATGTCCTTTTGAATCTTGGGAGAAATCATTTGGGCATTTAATGGACACAGCTCCTCAAATGCAACCCTTACCTCTTCATCCCTTTTCTTGTACCACTCAACCATCTCTAAAAAATTACCTCTATTTAAGGAATCAATACTTTCATCATGTCCACGGAAATAGTGGCCTTGTGCTATGAGAAAACTACCAATACCTAAAGCAGCTGTAACACGAGTTTCATATCGCACTTTTGCATCTTCACTGTGAGTTTCAACCTTATGTCTGACACTTGCCTTTGCATTCCTCAGATTCATGCTTGCTGCCCTTGCTCTGTTGTGACAACTTATTGGTCCACCAACATGAAGAGGAAGTCCATGGTATGCATTTTTCCAATTTGTATACCCAACTTTGGTGAAAGCATCATGTCCAAATTTTTCATCAATAGGTTCTTACTTAAAAAGAAAGCAGTAGAAGCAAAATGCTGCATCCTTTGCCACACTGTATTCTATCCAATCATATGCCTTCAGCCATGCTTCTAAAAATGCCCTATTATCATTTTCTTTGCGAGGAAAATTATGTCCAAAAGGTTTGGTTGGCCCCTTTAACAAATAAGCTCTCTGAACATCTTCTCTAATGTTAGGATGAAATTTCTCAATAGGTATTCGAAGTCCTGGATCAGAAACAACATGGGCATTTGAGTCAAAAACTTGAATAAGTTCACCATCTGCTTCTACATCTCCAATATCAGGAACTCTGTCTGCATCTCCTGGTGATTCTACTCTTACAGTTACAGGTACTGGCACTGCTTCAGCTAGCATTTCTTCAGAAACTACAACAGCATTCTCATTTGGCTGGTTACTTGGTGCTAAACCACTAGACGAATTGCTACTGTAGAAACTCTTCAAATCTACAAAAATGTGTAATTGATTGACCTAGTCAGTAACTAGTAATCCATTTTTTATTTTTATAGTTGTTATCTAATACAAAACCAATTGCTAAATCAAATTACCTGCATTCCTGTACCGCTTCTTTGTAACTGATGAACGGGAACCTGGCGTGCTTGTGCTGCTTGTGCCCGCGGTCGCCGGCGCCGGTGTCCTCGTGCTGCTTGTGCCCGCCGGAGGTGTCGCCGCTGTAGATGGAGTGGAAGTGGGCGCTCCTGCTTGGCGCTGGTTGTCTCCAACGCCGGCCCCCAACGCTGGGTCTCCGCTCTCCATGCCGCTAGGCGGCTAGGGTTCGTCGTTGGCGCAGCGGCGGCGCTAGAACAAAAGGCTGGAGCGGCGATGGGATTTTTGGGGACGAGGCGACGCTGCGACGGGCGAATTCGTGAAGGGCTGTGGACCGGTGGTGTGTATGCCTGTATGGCCACATGGGCTTCGTAATTTCGTATTGGGCCATCGGCTGATAAAACTTGGATTGTTGGGCTGACTACCTGGCCCATTTAAGAAACAAAGCGTACCTGTTCGCTTCCTTCCTCCTCCATACGTTGTCTTCCTCCTCCAGATAACGCCATTGCTGCTCAAAAGAGAAAGCAAGGCTGCGGGATCTTCGTTTTCTTGAAGGAAAATGGAGGGGATATAGGGGTGCGCTTCTAGGGTTAGGTAGGGCGGCCGCCCTACCTCGCCCTACTGGTAGGTCCGCCACTGCAATAAATCCACCACAATTGATTACACCACCTCCAGCGGACATGCCCGAAGCGACTTCGAGCGCCTCCAGCAACCTGATGGCAACGAAGCGGCGCTACTCAAAGATATCCCCATTGATGAACTGGAGACTGATCAACATCGTGCTACTCAAAGATATCCCCTGCTCTGCATTATGAGAAAAATAAGGAAGGCCGTGAATCAGCGAAAAGGGAACCACCGCCACGGCGCCACAGGGGCCTTAAAATGACATGCATTTTTCTAAATCCATAGATGAAACAGCTAATATGAACAACCAGTAAGAATTTCATCAAATTAGTAAACAATCAACTTATCCATGCTTATAGTAAATTGAACAATGGAAAATAAGAAATTCAGAAACTTAAGTCAATATGCATGGTCAGTAAGATTTGAATAAGTAGAACTGCTATCATCTTTGGAAGTGATAGAATAAGTTTTGGCTAAAAAGTTCATACAAAAACAGCAAGAATATTGATTAAAAATAAACCATGCATAAATGAAGCACATATTAAATTTAACTCCGTGTAGCAGCTAGTTCATATATCATCCACAATATTGGTTTTTTTAAGGAATTAGCACATTAAACAATGAGCACATAAGAGGGGTAAAAGGAACTCTGACTAATAGTGAACATTAAATAGAAGATATTTTTCATTTTCCTTTAATGTTCACTGCCCAGGAGGTCAACGCTTCCAAGCAGGGCACATAATCAAGCAACGCCATAGAGAAGGAAAATGATGAGTTGATGACCACAGTACTGTACCAGCAAGGATGATGCAAGCATTGCAATTCTGTGAAAATTCTCTACAACTGCAAGAAGTATTTATCACTGGAATTTCAAGATGATGTTTCGAATTGATGGACATTGAAAATAAAACTGACAGTAGAAATATCAAGGTGCATAACTTTGGGATCCGTCAGACCCCAAGGGAGGCACGATGTTGGTGCGAAGCGAGTGACCCAAGTGAGGTAGAGGTCAAGGGGTCGAGGTGCTGCAGCGGTGAACGGTAGAGGACCTCACCCGCCAGAACCGCGTCGTCGCCCACACGCGGGGTCGTGCTGCTGTGTAGCCGCACGTCTGCATGCTGTCCACAATCTCGCTTGGATCGAGGACCGCGGGGTCCGCTTCCTCCCGACGTTGGACTGCGGCGGCGGCAGGAAGCGTAGTTGGGACGAGCTCCGAAAAAGGTCAAGACCGAGTCTTCCTCGAGCGTCTCCATGCGCTCCAGGGAGGACGTCGGCAAGAGGAAGGCGAGCGGGATGTGTACGGTGTGCGACGTCCTCGTAGGGCAGCGCAACCGCCGCCGATGTCGCCGAGGCGACACCAGGCAGATCTAGCGAGCGCGGATGGATCTGTCGAGTCGACTCCACGAGCTCCTCCAGCTTCGCGAGCTATGACGCGTGCCGCAGTCGGCGGCGCTTCCTCGCCGGGCGTGTTGGCGTCGAGATGTGGCCGTGGGGAGGAGGCGCAGCGGCTGAGAAAAAAACGGTCGTACCCGCCGGCAGCGGCGTCGATAGTGAGGCAGGGAGGTTGTGGAGGTTGCGCTCATGTGGAGCCCGGAGCGAGCCCAAAGGGGCTATCAGACGCCGCCGCGGGCAGCCCGACAGGGGCAGCGGTCGCCGCCGCATCCAGCCCGACGGGGCTCGCAGACGCAGCCCCAATACTCCCGCCATCCACGCCCGTGGAAGCCGCCGCCGCCGCTTCGCCGTCAGGGCCCCATCCGCTGGCACTCCTTCCTCGCCTTCCATGTGCCACCGCCGCCTGGTGGAGTTCTAGGGTTCGGGTGACAGGGTGAAGCAGGAAGGGGTCGATTCGTTCCGGTCTTCTGGGGTCCATTCGGTTTGACTATGAGGCAGGGGTATTTTTGCCGCCCATGTAAAATCTGACAACGCTGGCCCGGGTGTCTAACGTTGCTGGCTGACGGAAGTCACGGCAGTGTCATCGAAGGGATGAAATTTTACCTCGATGCCAAATAAGGAAGAAATAACTTTCGAGGGTCAAGAAAGGAAGCAGCAACTATTTTTGGGCTAAGGAAGGAATTCTCTTGCCAACGATTGGTAGAGGCGCGCGGGGTGAACGCGCGGAGGCGGAGAGGGCAGACGCGCGTTTGCCCCAGCAGAAGTAGGATCAGATTTTTGCCTTACTTTCATACTTTTTAGGAGTATAGTAAGAGATTGCCAGTAGCGAACACACAAAGTAGCACCTATCACACGACCGTCTTGGTGGCAGACTCGTTGGATCCAACGCTCCTCAAGGGAGCGTCATCTCCTCTCCTACTCCCCACACCATACGCACAGGCTGGCACGAGCAACCTCACAAGCCAGTAGATCGAGGGCGCTACCGCCGCCAGGCCCTCACGCCGATTTAGATTCATCGCACCCACCCAACCCCACGCCGAAAGAGAGCAGCGGCGCAGCAACTGGCGCTCACGCCGTTTTAGGTCGGCAGCGCCGCACCTCGTTGTCATGCCGGCGGGGAGGCCGATGGAGCGGCGGCTGCCTGCCATGCCATGTGAGAGCGAGATGTGAGTACAAAGAACAAAGAGGTTGATAGAAAATGGCCTAGGGTTTATAGTGGGAGGCTAACGCTAGATCATTTATTCACTGCGGGTTGGATCTTGACCGTTGATCTTGATTGGACGGTTTAGATCAAGCACAGGTCAAGTTGGGCCTTCGGATTTCATAGTTTGGGCCCCGTTGAGGTTGGTCATGGTCCGTTCTGCTTAATGTTTTTCCTTTGTATTTTCAGAATAAAGTTAATAATTGTATGAATATTTGATGAATTGTTTTATTACAAACTTTAAAATAATACCACTTTGTAGAAATTATTTAAAATTTTAATGGGATGTTTATGGAGCCAAACTATGATGATGTGTGCATCTATGCGAATTTCTGACCAAGTTTACCTATTACTGTAATTAGCTTATGATTTACTAAAGAGTAAATGTTAAAATACCCTTAACTACATAAAAAATTCAAAAAACTTGCAGGGACACCTCCTTTTGGTGTATAAGTGTTGACAAAAAAGGTTTAATTGATTATGAGAAAGTGATGATGCACATCTTCACAAAGTCATACTAAGTGAGAGATGTTCCTGATTGTAAAGGATGTATAGTACACATTGTTGAAATTATTTGAAATTTTTATGGGATGGTTATGGAGCCAAAATATGTTGTTGTGTGAATCTATCGAATTTTCTGATCAAGTTTTGCTATTACTGTAATTATTTATTGAACTACTAAGGAATAAATGGGAAAATATCATAAAGTGTTTAGAAAAATCTAAAAAGTTACGTAATCACATGATTTTGGTGTATGAGCGTCACATAAAAAATTCAAGTGATTTCGATAAATAGTTGTCGCAAAAGCATATATGGCTCACATAATCCTATGTAGCTAAGTGAGACATGTTCCTAGTTGTGAAAGAAGTATAGTATCACTTCGTCGAAATCGTTTGAAACTTTTATGAGATGGTTATGGAGCCGAAATATGTTGTTGTGTGAATCTATAAAATTTTCTAAACAAGTTTTGCTATTACTGTAATTATTTATTGAATTACTAAGGAATAAATGTGAAAATATCATAAAGTGGCTAGAAAAATCTAAAAAGTTATGTAGCTACATGATTTTGGTGTATGAGAGTCACATAAAAAATTCAAGTGATTTTGATAAAGAGTTGTTGAATATCCCTTACAAAGACATATATAGCTCACATAGTCCTATGTAGCGAAGTGAGATATGTTCCTAGTTGTGAAAGATGTATAGTATTACTTTGTCGAAATCGTTTGAAACTTTTATTGGATGGTTAGGGAGCCAAAATGTGTTGTATAGCCACATATTTTTTCAAATTTGTTTTAAAAGATTTATTGCAGTTCAATTAATAAAAAGAAATAACACACCCTAATACAACATAAACTAATGTTTATCTTAATGGTTTGCACACGTCACTTTTGTTCTAAAGGTCTCAGGTTCGATCCCCAAGCAGTCATTTTTTGGCAATTAAATTCTTGGCATTGTGTCTATTGCAACCATTTTAGGCCTATTGTAACACTTTTTTAGTGTTGCATTAGACAGAAAACAAAAATTTTACATCTCACTCATAAGGTTTCATATGCATAAGTGACACATATAAATTTTGTGAAGAATGGTATTACCATTTTGTTGGATGAACAAATGAACAAAATAAAAGTTGTCCAATAAATCTTAATGAACTTCATGAGTGGATTATGGGAGCTCGCCCAGCCATGGCCTTGGTGCAGCCAGGGCGCGGCCAGCCACAGCCTTGCTGCAGCTAGGGTGCGACCGGCCGCGGCCAGGGCGCAGCAGGCCGGGGCCGCGCGCGCGGCTGGCTGCGACCGGTCGGGGCTCGGCTGCTGCGTGGTGTGGGAGGCTGCGACCGGCCGGGGCTCGGCTGCTGCGTGGTGTGGGAGGCTGCGACCGGCCGGGGCCGTGGCGTAGCCGGCCGTGGCTCGCCCGCGGTGTGGCACGACCGGCCGAGGCTCGGCCGAGCGCGGCCGCAGTTGGTCAGTGGCAAAACCAAGTACAAAAATGTTGAATGCAATGGAAAAACACAAAATGTTATGTAGTGTAGTGGTACAAGTGCTTTAGTTGAAATAGGAGGTGCATAGTTCAAACCGTAATCCACACAATTTTTATTTTTTCGATTTTTTCGCCTACGCATACATATTTAATTACTATTTTTTAGGGGGGGCCCGTTGGTAGGACCGCATCACCACATCCTAAGGTGGGACCGCATCGACACATCCTCAAGGTCGGGCTGGGTGACATGGCAGTCGCGGTCGGTGACAATTTAAAAATTGTTTGGTTTCCTAGCATTGTGTCTATTGCAACCATTTTAGGCCTATTGCAATAGTTATTCGGTGTTGCATTAGACAGAAAACAAAAACTAATTTGAAACCATCTAAGGTTTCAAAAATTGAATTTTCTTTGTAAATTTTTGAAATTCAAATTTGAATCGTTCAAAATCTGTCAAATGCAAAAATGATCATGATACAAAGTGTAGATCTTGACGAGTTCTATAACTCTTATGTTTATGACATTTCCATCTAAAATCATTTACTACTTCAAATGTTATTAAAGTGGGACTGCAGTGCCACATGGTCGAGGTGGGACAAGCTAGTAGGACCGTACCAAGTGTAACTAACTGATAGAATCTTGTAAAGTAAATTTCTATTTTAATATCTATAAGGTTACTATAAGCTGACCACATAGAAACATGAAAAAGGCTTGAACGATGCTAGCTAACACTAACATTATAATGGTGTAGTGGTATGTCAGGTACTAGTGTAGTATTGAGGTCCTTGGTTCAATTCCATACCATGGCACTTTATTTTATTTTTTCTATTTTGTCTCTAATGATAGATTGTTTCCCCACCAATTCAAACTTCTTTCTCAAAATTAATAATTAGAAGAAAATCTAAATTCAAAATTAGCCAACTTCCATTTTTACTATGAATTGTATTTTCCATAATATATCATATACAAGGCCCAATCCAAATCAGTCTCGGCTACTAGTTCTCGTTGCAATAAGCACGTAACAGTTGCAACTCCCAAAAAGTGTTGCAATTGAGAATCACTTTTGGTTTGCCCCCTAGAGTCCTCATTGCAATAAGTTGTAGCAGTTGCAACCCCAAAACAGCGTTGCAATTGCGACCACTTTTGTTTCGCCTATCAAAGTTCTCATTGCATTAAGCATCTAGCATTTGCAATGCTTGTGAAATTTTATGCAACACAAAATAAACGTAGCAATAGTCACAACCAAATGCAACTAACGCAAACGTGGTTGCAGTACTACCACATAATTGCAACCAAAATCAATCCTACTGCAACCATTTTTCACCATTGCAATATCATCCACCAAATGCAACAAAGGTTCGCAATGACTTGAAAACCGTTGTATTAAAGGCATGTATCGCTACCATTTTTTAGAATGGTTGCAATACAAACATCTGTAGCAACCAAATTTTAGGCGTTGCAATTTAGAAGTGTTGCATTTGTTACAAAACCTTGTAGTGCTCTGTGATGAATATTCCCACTCCTTGACCATTTTCTTTTGATAACCCCCCTTGATATCTTGCTTGCCTATCCACTTTAAACATATCTGTCAATTCCTATCCATCCATCCTCATCCTTGAACTTCTGTTTGTTGCTCAAACGATGCTGCTTTGGATTCTTCCCTTGACTTTTGATTCCAAAGTGTCCTTTTTGATTCAACATCCTTAGACGATCAATGATCGTTGAAGCTATGCCCTACTTAGGAGGATACCCTTTGACTCTATTAACGACGTGTAGCATCATTCCTTGACTATGTTGAGTGGTAAAGTTTTGTGTTTTGCATGATGATGCTTGGTTTTATGATCTTGATTGATTAGTCTCTTTGTAATGATTGTTGGTGTATTGTGGGTCTTCTACCTACAATAACATCAGTTACCTAGTTGGGTTCTTTGTTGTACCTCCCACCTCCTTGCCATCCCTCTTTCTCTCAATTTGATCAACTAAGGGACATTAGGAGAAGAATGAAAGGCAACACCAAAGACAACAAGCAAAAGCTACTGCCACCTTTGCCATTTAGAAGTGAGCAAGTTGAAGAAAAGAGGACCTCACTCTCGTGAAGACCCCAACGACCAAGAAAGATGAATACCGAAGATCCTGCATACGGATGACAAAAGAGGATGACCGCCTACCTATCTCAATAGCTATATTCTTGTTTATCTCCCTTCTCCTTGTTTCTTCTTTCTTCGAATCTCGGGACGAGATTCCTTTTAAGGGGGTAGATTTGTCACACCCTGAAATTTTCTAATTTCAGGATGTGAATTGAAAGAATAATTAAACAAGGATTTTCTCGTAATTTTAAAAATTTTCCAACATTTATTTTCTTTATAGGAAATGTAGTATAGGATAAAGCCTTTGTTTGATTTTCTGAATTAAATAATTGGTTGTGTGAGTGTTGCATTCATGATGATGCATCTTGGTGTTTATGAGTGCAAAAGGTTTTAAAATGCGTTTAGATGCTAACTAAATACTTCCGATAATTTTTCCAGCTTTTCTGGAATTTATTCTCATTTTCATTGAGCTAATTCTATTTATTAGAAGGCTCTAAAATCTTTTTCATGAGTTCCAAATAATTTATTTGGCTTGTTCATGTCCCAATGTATCTCTCAGAATTTTCCTGGAATTTTGGGAATTTTCTGAGTAATTTCCGTGCCTTAAAAACATTTGTGGACTATTCTAGAATTATTTTCACACTGAAAATTTATTTCGGGAAAATAAAAACCCTTTCCTATTCTTTTGGGCCGAGCCCACGAGCTCGACCCATATCCGCCGGCCCAGCCGCGGGCCCGCTCCGACCCATCTGAGCCCAGCACCTCTGCGTGCTCAGGCCAGGCACGGCCAGCGTCCGGGGCGCCACCACCGCCCCTCGGCGTGCGTGCCACGCCAGGGCTCTCGTCCGAGCCATATAAAGGTGAAACCCGAGCCCCTCTGCGCGCCCTAGTTGCCGCCCTGCCTGGCGCAGCCACCCACCGCCACCTCGCGCAGCGCCGCTGCCTGGCTTAGCGCCGAGCCCGCCGTCGGCCGCCGCTTCGATTCGCCGTGTCGGGACGCGTGGGACGAAGCCAACGCCTCGAGGAGATGCGCGGTGACGAGACGAGTCCAGGGAGCCCCTTCGTGACGTCGGAAGACCACCGGAACGCCGTCGCCGCATGAAGGCCGAGCTGGCCACCATGGTCGACCGCCGCCATCTTCTGCGAAGTCCGGCCATCTCCCCGCGTCTTCGCCGTCGGTGAGCCACCCTACACGACCACCTCGATCTCCTCTTCTGATCCCTCGCCTCGCCTGAACCCTAGGTTGCTCGGAGCGCTGGCGACCCCGTCGGCCAGACCCGCCGTCCGCTACCTGCCTCAGACCAGAGGTAGAAGAAGGAGATGACTTGGCTATTTTTCAGTTAGGCCCCTGCGAGACCATGTAATCTATAGATCAGTTTATGTGTCTTGCTCTTTTCACAAGATAACCCCTGGAAGTCTTAGATCCATACAACCAGATCCAATCTATGTCCTTTTGCAGATCTAACCTTGGAGATCCATCTATTCGTAGTGACTATTCACTGAGTCTAGTGTATCTTTTCTAATAGCCCCTGTGATCTTTAGTTAATCATAACTAGGTCCTTTTCATCTTGTTTTATCCATAGAATCTATGTTTTAGCTCCGGTTTGATCCGTTCCAGTTGCGTTAGATTCATAATAATATAAAGTACACGTTAGTAGTGAGTTTTCATCATGTATGTTTTATGAAAATTAATTTTCTATTAATTTTGCTAATGCCTTATTAAACATGCCTTTTCTAAATGAAAGCAATATAGTGTTCTATACCCTTTTTTCCTAATCAATGTTAATTTGAGTAATGTTTATTTCATATGCTTGTAGATAAAAGCTATTTAGTGCCACATCTCGATTTTCTTAAACTAATGTTAATCTTGCTTAATGTTTAACATTTAATTAACTTTTTTAATTAAAAGTTTATTAGGCTTTTACACCGTCTTTACAATAAATGTTAACTGGACTAATGTCAACATGCATGTGTTTTCTAAATAAAGTTTGTTTAGCTCAACACGTCTGACGAGGGCCCGGATTAGGGCCCCCTTAAACGGCGAGATAATCACTCTCGAGATGGAGTCATCTGACACCATTGATAATGTGAAGGCCAAGATCCAGCGTAAGGAGGACTGCAGATCCCCGTCAAGATCTTCACTGGCAAGACGTCTCGTCTCCGACCAGTGGGAGGCTTCCCCTACAAGTCTCCGACTGGGGGGTGGCTTCTCCGACAAGTCTCCGCCTCGCACGAAGAGTCTCCACCTCACACATAGTCTTGTGTGCAAATAGTCTTATTTTCTAAATAAATGCAAATACTTTTTGCTAATTAAAATAAACTTAGCCCATAGTCTTGTTTTCTAAATAAACGCAAATAGTTCGTTAGTCGTTCTCTGTATCTCTTTTTAGCTCAAGCTCAAACCATGTGCATCTAATCAGACCTTTCCCTTCCAAGCATGGTTTGTGTGCTTTAGTAATCAATAGAATCGAGCCTATCCTTTAGTGCGTTCTTTTTAATCGTTTCTTTTGATTGGTGCCTTGTTCTTAGTTTGCTTGTTTGTTTTCCTCGTATGCTTGTGCCGATGATTGATACCCATAGAGGAACGCTGTTCGAGAAATTTGAGGAGCAAGAAGTGAAGACATTCTGAGCAACTATTCTCTGGTTAAAGGCAAGTGTGTCCTTGTATTTTTGTCCCAACAACTTTATTAATTACTATTGCATATGCCTTGCATTAATTTTGATGGACTCCTATTAAGGATTATGACTAGTATCTTTTTACCATTCCCTTGTAACCGGGTTATTTAATTAATTTTGATGGTAGATGTTGCTTAGTTTGCTCAACTGGGTTGGAAATAATCAACATGGTTATTCATTTATGCTCTATGTTCCTTTATGTTAATTTTAATTGCAAGATCACTTATGATATGTTAATTGGAATATGGAGAACCACCTAGGAAAACAGTACAACCACAAGAACTAAACGGACACGGGTCTTGGCCAAGTAATTAGGAACTTTAGCTTGGGGTGACCTTACCTGATAAGGACAAGGGATCGGTGTTACTGTAGGGTATGGACCCACCCTAGCAGGGAGTTGGGTTGGTTCTTTTATGGCGGGGTATTGACCTGCTAGGGGGTTTTATACCTTACTAACTCATCTGGACCTTGTGGGTTGCAACTTGCTGGGGAACCTTTGTAAAGACCTCGTAGCGTCCCTATGCAATCACACCTCTGTAGTGTGGCATGTGCCTAGCTAGCACCGCATGGCTGGGTTCAAAGTTCTTCGGAGCTTTTACGCTGCTTGTGGTGAAAGTGTACAACCTCTGCAGAGTGTAAAACTAACCGGTTAGCCGTGCTCACGGTAAACAGCGGCATGGACTCTCACATGATAATTGAACTTGAAGATAGACTTAAATTGTGATCTGTGATATGGTTATGCTTGCCATATGCTTATGTTATATCTTACCTTTATGCTGAATGTGGGTTGGTATACACTTGTATCTTAGTAACCAGGTGCTAATAAAATTTGACCAACTAAAATTGCTTAATGCAGTCAACCTGTCAAGCCTTTGCATTCATACTTTCCCCACACTTGCTGAGTACGATATGTGCTCACACTTGATATAAACAATGTTGCTCAGAAAGAGGAAGCTGCTATGAAGTTATTGTGAAGATGTTGTTGGTGCTAGGCGTACGCAACCTTTAGTCGACTGCTTGTGGATGTCCGGTGCCTTCGTTTCCAGGATTTAGCGTAATACTCTAATAATCTCTCCGTTTCCAGGATTTAGCATAATACTCTGATAATCTCTCTTTTTCTTATGTGACACTGTTTCTGTATTCACTTATACGTCACTATATGTATGAAAATAGATCTTGGCATACATATAGGTTTGCACTTGGTCTTCTTTTGAAAATCGGGTGTGACAAAATGATTTTTCTTTGACCTGTTTTTGTATTCACTTATGTGTCACTGTATGTATGAAAATAGATCCTGACATACATATAGGTTTGCACTTGGTCTTCTTTTGAAAACCAGGTTTGACAAAATGATCTTTCTTTGACCTGATGATAACAATAAGTAACATCTCCTGTCATATTTGCATGAGTACATGCATGCACGGCAGTAAATAGTGACACTGTAATAGTAGTCCGTATGTATAGCTTCAGTACAGGAAATACCTGAAGAAGTGTATTCACAGCTTCGTTGTAGGTAATCCTTTCCCAGGGGCCGCTGGACACTGCAGGCTCGATATGGGAAAAGAATCCATTGTTTTCCCCCTTGGACAGAAACTTGAGTTCATCTGAACAATTCTTAGACACTAGTTAGAAGCCACGTCAGACAATCCTCGGCGCAGGAGATTGCATCCTGAAATGAAAGGTAACAACAAGTTGTGAAAAAAATATATTTTCGTGCTTGAAGTTTGAACGTGAAATCCGATCTATACCTCAAGTTCCGCGAAGGCAAGCTCTGCACTGATGCGCCACCTCTCGGCCACGTGCTTTTGAGGCTCCAAGCTTTCATCCTGGAACGCTGGGCTGAACGTGTAGACGCTGCTTAGCGCGCAAGCATAGGTCTCAAGATGGAGTGTATGATCAGGTGAAAGATACACTGGATGCTGAAAGGAGTCATCGGAGAAGTCTGCCGCATTTCCATGCTGCTCTAGTTGTTGTGCAAGCTCATTTGCCCTCCGAAGGTCCAGCTCCGCAGCTTCCAGAGCTTCCTTGTTGCTTTCGCTTCGATTCAGGGCTTCGATTTTCTTCGTTTTCGCTTTGATGGAAGCTCTAACAAGTTCAGGTGTGATGGTCCTGTTATCTGATCTACTCTTAAGCCGCATCACGCGGAACATTTTGCTGCGGCGGTCTCCTGCAACAGTGGTGGCAGTGGCAGTTGTAATAGGGGTATTGACATGGAAGAATCCGTCGGTCTGGAAGAACGCATGCGCGGCGTGGACCATTTCACTTCGTACACGAGCAACCGAAGCCATCTGCAGGAAAATATGAAATCAAATTACCAATACTAATAAGATTGTTTTTTTCAGAAATAGGAACCACGTCAATGCAGTACGATGATTGAAAAAAAATTTGAATGTCAGTTTTAGTCTCATAATCATATTGGGTGTGATTGGCAGCTTTGCTAACTCTAGCCTGGCTAGAATCTGGAGCCAGGCTAGCCTAAGCCTGTCTAATACAGTGCAAACCGCTCGTGTTTGGTAGGGTGAATAGAGATAGCCTGGGTTGGTGTGCTCTTGTTTGGTAGGCTGCACAATAGAATGAGATAACCCTGTGTTGGCTAGAGGTGAAGTTACCACCTTTCTCTCCCCTTCCCAACCATCCCCATTTCACCTCTGCTTCACCGCCATTGCTACCATGCCTCCCTCCCCATCCTCCACTAGCGCTGCCCCGTGCTCGCACCGCCTCCTCACCTTGCTCCCTCACCCCTGCACAGCACCGCGGCTCGAGCCCCTTCTAATTCCGCCCGAACAGAGCACCACCGTGGCCGTTCTGCCACCAGAGCGCCGCCAATCGAGCGTCGCCGGCGAGCTCCAGCGCCCGGGGTGTGCGGGCCGCTCGCGCGGGGCCGTCCTGTGCGAGCGTCGTCGCGTGGGGCTGTGCGGGAGAGGTCCAGCGCGCGGGGCTGCGGCCATGCGGGCGAGGATCCGCCGCCACCGGGCGAGCTCCGCCGCGAGCTCGACCTCCGCCTGAAAGGTCCGCTGCTTCGTCACCTCCTCTGCCTCCGCCCGCTGTGGAGGGATCTGGCCGCCACCTCTTCCGCCTCCGCCCGCGGCGGCGGGATCCAGCGGCCCGCGTCGGTGCTCCCTGGTCGGCTCCCCGCGTCGGTGCTCCCTGGTCGGCTCCCCGCGTCGGTGCTCCCAAGGGCTCCGCCGGCCGGAGTGGGGGCCAGCTCCGCCGCGCGGGTCCGCCGCAGTCGGCCGTGGGGTGAGCTCCGCCGCCGTCGGCCGTGGGGTGAGCTCCGCCGTCAGTCGTGGGGTGAGCTCCGGCGTGGTGGTCGACGAACGTGACGGGAAGCAAGGAGATGGCCCGAGCAAGCCTGCATAGCTGGGAACGCTCGTTTCGGGCGTTTCCAGCAATGCAGGCTGGAGGCCCCTTTTTGCACAACCGAAACCTGCATTAGGGCCTATGCAGGCTGCCAAACACTGGTGGGCTGCATTGCGTAAGTCTGGATAGGGCTTATGCAGCCTGCCAATCACACCCATTAAAAGGAACCACACAAGCAAGTCTTGCATATACCGCTGTTGTCCGAGGAACGAGCTGTGGATAGTCCTTAACAAGTTCAGGAGGAGGCAACTCCACAATTGACAGAGGATACTTGTCGATGTCAACAGCTCCTACGTGCAGCACTTTGTCCACTCTGAGCTCCACAACCTGCTGCTGGCTTCTCCCTTCCACGAGCTCTATCTTGCCTTCGACCAACACACAAGCTCCGATCGCAGTAACTTGTTCAAGAGGACACACAGAAGAATCCACTACTATCTGGATTAAAAAAAAAGATGCATCAAGTTAATCTCCAACATTTTGCTGTAATCATTTACTAATCGGAGCTGACGAATCTGCAAATGATCGATTATAAAGACAAAAATTATTGGATCGATAAAGAACCTGGAGATTGGACACGCAGGACCCGTCGTTGATGCGCACAAGCGCAGTCCCGGTTGCAAACTTGAAGGAGACGGAAGAGGTCCTGTCGAAGGCGGCTCGCCTCCGATCAGCCTGGCGATGCAGCGGATGAGTGGCACTCTTGCCATGAGCACCTCCGTGCACGTCAGGCCTGTGGTGATCTCCGTCGCTGGGGACACAGCGTTGGGGCCAGCGAGCTTCGCCTTGACGGTGTTGGAGGACTTCACCCAGCCACCGACCACGGCGCGCTTGCCGGCCAGTCCAAAGGCCGCCGTCGGGTCGGCCGCCGCCGCCGACGGAGCGGAGGCTGGATTGCCTGGAGTACTTCAAGGACTGGACGGCCGAGCTGCCGTCGTTGCCGCTGCTCGTCGTGGCTTCTTCAGAGGAAGCGGAAGGAGCAGAGGAGGGTGGTGAGGTCGACGCCATTAGTGAGCAGTCGTGAAGGTCTAGCGGTTGCTTAGTTCGATGGAGATGTAGATGGCCATTTGGCCTGCCCAACCCAGCCCGATGCGGCCCAGGCACGAAGCGGCCCAGCCCGACGCGGCCCGATGGCTTTCGTGCTCGTGTCGTGCCGGCACTATGGGCTGAACTCGTGGCCCAGCACTAGCCCGAGGCCATTTTTTCGGGCTGGGCCGGCCCGAGGCACGACAGCTGGCCCGATGGGCCATCTGGGCTGTGCTAGCCCGCGGCCTGACGAGAAGGTGCGGCTGCTGGTGACGACAGTGGGAGGAGGCGGCCAGCAGGAGGAAGTGGTTGACAGGCGGAGGTGGCCGGCGCGGGCGGAGGAGGTGTGCGGCCTCCGAGCCGTCCTTGGACGAGGTGCGGTCGGCGCGGTGTAGGAGCTCCTCAGGCGAGCTCCCGGGGAAGAAGAGGAGGCTGCTGCGGCGCACCGCCGGCCGCATCCCTACCAGTGATGCCTCCATGTGCGGGGATCTCGGGTGAGAGAGAAGAGGATACAGCGGATGAGGAGGGGACGACAACGGACGAGCAGGGGTAGAGGCCGACTAGGGTTGGTGGAGATGACGGGGGAGCAGAGAGTGGCAACGGTGGAGCAGGGGCAGGGGATGACGGGGTGGAGGGGGCAGGACGGCAGCAGGGGGGAGAGGGGCTGCTAGGGTTTGAGGGGAGGGAGCCACAGTTATATATGCGAGATAGTTGGGCCAGATGGGCCTTTGGGTCTCGTGCCTGCCCATGGGCCAGGTCGTGCCAACTAGTTTTCGTGCTGAGCTGGGCCGGCACTATGGGTTGAGATCGTAGCCTAGCACTAGCCCGACGTCGTGCTCGTGCCGACCCGAGCCCGATAACATCGTGCTGAGCTCGTGCTCGTGTCGGGCCAAAAACTCATGCTTTGGGCTGGCCCATGGGCCTCGTGCCAATGGCCATCTATAGATGGAGATTGAGGAAGGCGGAGGTAAGGCGTTGCGATAAATATGAGAGGGAGACGTCGTCAGACATGGCGGGAGAAGCAATGATGCTTTGCTTCTTAGAGGTTTTGGGGGGAAACGGCGGGAGAAGAGGTTTTGCTTCTCCGAGTCTGAGGCAAGGGTTGCTTGTAATAGGGGTCTCAGCTATTCTTTGTTCATGGGTGGAAGAATAAGCAGTAGTTATTTCTTTTGTACACGAACAAGAGTTTCTTGTATATATACTAGTAAAGTGCACGTGTGTCACACGTGTTTAGGAAATAAGTTTAAATGAAACAAGCTTGATCGTATATTTTTCAGCAAACCATCGATTATATGTGGACATGTGCATTACATAAGTATTACATCAAATATTCATTGTCTGTGTTCCATTTTCTCCTTAGTATTTCTTGCAAATTCTTTGTGGTGTTCTCTGTTGCTTCATTGTTTTTGTATTTCAGCATGTCAATCAAGAACCACTTTCTCAGAACAAAAGCATCCTATTAAAAAAATTGTATTATGATTTTTATGAACTTTATTAACCGTACAAATATCATGGAATCAAATAGTAGTCCAAACCATTTTTATCCTTGATTCAAAGAAATATCCATCCCACATGCATATTAAGATGATTACTAAATACCTTGTTATATTGATGTAGGAAAAATGTACTGGAACATGTTAGTATGTAGACATATGTGTACTATTTAAATTGTGAAGGATGTTACATGTCGACTGTTTTTGGAACACAATCGGGAATCCTACGCCGCCAATCATAAATATCATCGTTCCATGCTAGTTCCATGTTGGGTCTATTTCTTCCATAGCAAGACCAAATCTAGATAGTATTATGATTATGATGGACATCTTTCGGTGCCCAATCAGGCATAGTCATTGGGTCAATTATATGCATAGCTTTATCTTTCATGCCGTTGAGAACACGATATATCTTTTGAACATGTGTAGTGGTATTATAATCTTTGATTAAAGTTTTTTATTTCAATCTTTATTACAGTTAGTGTCGGGGTTTGATACCGCCGGCAAGTAAATTTTGGTTTGTTCGTGCGTCTGATCCGGATGGTTGGGCTTAGAGACACCGGGATTATATTGATTCAGGCACGGGGTTGCCCTACGTCCAGTTCGAAGGAGTGTTCTATATGCCCACAAGGGCTTGTAGTAGGGGGTACAAGCTTAGGTCGAGAGAGGGAGAGTATCCCAAGTCTCTGAATGTGGTGGTGAGCTGCGAATGCTCGGTGTGTGTGGTGCTAGGCTCTTCGATCGTATTGTGATCGTTGATCCCCTGTTGGTTGTTCTTTCCGGTTGTTGTTCGTCCATCCCGTTTACGATGCCAGCCTCCCCTTTTATAGTCCAAGGAGGTCTGGTGTACAAGGGTTTATTTTAGCCGCCGCGAGTACTGGCTCGCCTTTTGAGGCCGACGTGGCTGGACAAGGGGGGTTTTGACCCAGCGTCACGGGGGAACTATGGCTGGCCTCTGCTGATGTGAAGGCAGTGCTCAGCGGGTCTTCAATTCCTGCCACACCGCCTGGGTTTCTTGCTCTGCTTTTATAATTTCTTTGTACTATATTTTTATGTTTTGGCTCGCGAGCCAGCTCGAGCTTTATAGCGAGCCGAGCCGAGCTAGTCTGCTGGCTCGTTTGTATAACGAGCCGAGCCGAGCCAGTGTGTTAACGAGCTGAGCCAGAACGAGCCGAGCTGTAACAAGTCAAGCTGGCTCGATATCCAGCCCTATTCTCCTCCCCCTGCAAGCCAAACACAAGCATAGAGGTGGTGTATGCCGCGAAGTGGAAGAGCTTCTAGGACGGGTTCGGCCCCAGGGCGACCGCCATGTCGCGACCAACCAGGTTCCAAACCCGGTCGGCGGCAGACTTCGCCGACCGCGACTCCTCAAGCGGCTGGCCCTGGGGAAGCGCAGGAGCATCGGGTTGGGACCGTCGAAGACGAAGTCCAGTGAGCCGAAGCGCAGCATGGTGGCACGCACCGGCTGCTCGTCGGAGTGGGCCATCCGGACCCTTGTTGGCGTCGTGACACACGAAGTGCCCCTACCTGGCGCGCCAACTGTCGGGTTTGATACCGCCGGCAAGTAAATTTTGGTATGTTCGTGCGTCTGATCCGGATGGTTGGGCTTAGAGACACCGGGATTATACTGGTTCAGACACGGGGTGCCCTACGTCCAGTTCGAGGAGTGTTCTATATGCATGCCCACGGGGGCTTGTTGTAGGGGGTACAAGATTAGGTCGAGAGAGGGAGAGTATCCCAAGTCTCTGAATGTGGTGGTGAGCTGCGAATGCTCGGTGTGTGTGGTGCTAGGCTCTTCGATCATATTGTGATCGTTGATCCCATGTTGGTTGTTCTTTCCGGTTGTTGTTGGTCCGTCCCGTTTACAGTGCCTAACCCCCCTTTTATAGTCCAATGAGGGCTGGTGTACAAGGGTTAAGATGGTAAAACGGCGTGGTGCTACAGTGCTGTAACAGTGCCGGAACAGTGCTGGAACAATACCACGTCATGGGCCTTCGTCTCCGGTTGGCGCCGTACGCTGTGCTAGCCGCGGTAGTCCCTGTAGGGCGGCGTAGCTGGCGGCTCCCGTTCCAAGGTGGCTCCTCCCGACTTAGGGCTGCGCAGGTCCTACTAGATCGAGGCTTCTCGTGCAAGCCCCGACCTTTCCTCTGATGCCCACTGGGTCGTGTCTCACCGTTCGTGCCTTACAGTCGAAGGATTCACCTGTCCTTTGTTACTGTTTGTTATCCAGGTGATGGGACGTCGGGGCAGTCCGCTTCCCACGCCGGGGAAAATCTCATCATGGCCTGGCTGCCTGACAACATAGATCCGCCCGCCCTGCTACTCCTACACGTCCCGGGCGGCGCGGGGTCGCTCATGCCACGTTGCAGCCCTCGCCTGGGGGGCCCCGCCGGTGGGCTGCATCCGAAGGAACCTTAGGTCGTGCGAGGCGGAGCCATCCGTCGAGGCAGTTGGGGCGCTCCTTAGGTCACGCGGGCCGACCTCCTAGGTCGGAGGTGGCCCCAAAGATGACGTCAGGCCACTACCCCTGGGGGGAATTGGGCATGTCTTGCTAGTCGCTGGTGTTGGGCCTTCGCAGATGTGGCCCGTCGTTAGCCTTCATGATTTTGGGGATTTAGGGGTTAAGATGATTACCCCTAGTTTATCCCCTCATCAGTTAGGTTGTTGCTAACGAATACACGAAATAAAAAAAGGCCTATTTTGAAGGATTCGACTGTTCAAATTAATTATGTACCGGTTTTTTCTGTAGTATGGGTAGTATTCATAGGTAGTATGGGTAGTATTGGGGTATGATTAAAACAATATTGTTGTAATATAAGAAGCAAACATATAAAATTTTTTTATGTAACTTTATCTCACGCTGGTTAATATATTTCGAGCAAATTACCATTTTATATTTTAAACAAATTACCATTTTATATTTCGAGCAAATTACCATTTTACCCATAGGAAAAGCCCGGTTATACTACCATACTACAATACTGGGTAGTATTGTGCACCATAAAAGACCTCTTGTTCTAACTCAAACATCACCAACTTCGTCCAACAAGGCTCTATAAAAATTGTTAGTTTTATTAAATTCACTAAGTTTTTCATACACATAGTCAAAATTAGAAAATAATAACTTAGAACAAAACTAAACGAATTCGATTTAAGAACCAAGGAAGTATTAGACATGATTATTGGAGTAGTAGTGTTTCCTCGTGAATTTAAAGTCGAAGAATTACATAATGTTGAAATATGTCGAAGATGAATGGTATATCGATGTGCTAGCTGACATTCTCTGTTCCTTTTCTATGTTACCTAAAATTGGAAATCTAAATTTATATCAGATGAGATGTAGCCATTTAGCTAAAGCGCATAATGTTCTCGTATAGCATGCGCCTTTTTCCTCTTTTTTTTCTTTGAAATGGCAACATTACTGATGTTAAGATGATACAATGAACCTTATTTTTTAAATTACACAATACAACTCACACAACACGCACACACACTCACTCCTATAAACACATGTACGCAAATCCTACCCCTATGAACATCTCCAAAGGACTGAGCACTCGGCAGATCTAGAGATCCTCGAAGTCACCAGAAGACTATCACTCGAAGACTAGAAGTGTAAAGGTTTCCTAGACTAGTATATATAATATTAATATATGAGTCGAGCCTAGCTCGGATGGCAAAGCCTCCACGGTGGTGGGGTTGTCCACCCATATTCAATTCCCAGGAATTGCACCTGCGTGTCCTACCGGGGGAATTTATTTCCCCAACAGAAGCACATATGTGCGGTGGTTCAGTGGCCGGATGGCACTCCCAGTAGTCTGCTGTTGTAAAAAAATTTCCTCGTCTGTCCCACGTCAAAGCACAGGTCTAAGGCCAGCCTTATCTCACGTGTGCTGCAGTGCCGCTATATCGGTGGGGCAGGAGTTCGGAGATTTTCTCAGCCTGTGTGAGAAGGTCTTCTTCTTAATACAATTCCGTGGGGTGGTCTTACTCCCCGCAGGCCGAGTTTTTTTTTTAAATATATGGGAGCAATCTGGTATGTTACCATGATAATTTTATACTTTAAGTAGTATCGGATTCTGAGTACAAGATGCTCGATTTCATCGAGGTATCATCAGATATCTGGCATTTATTCTGATATATCCAAATGCATATATGTGAGATATTGGATATCTGGCATTTATTCAGATATATCCGAATGCATATCTGTGAGATATTGAACATTGCATAGCGGTTAAGGCGTCGGAAGGTATGTTCACCAAGTTACCAACTCTCTCTGAATCTGGTTGGTGTTTCTCTACCACCTGTTTTAGTGCCACAATCTAACTATTTGAATATAAGATATTGCATCAAATATTTAGGCAAAAAGATTACTCCAAATGAAAAAAAGTTTGAACTGCAAAGTTGTATTCTCCATCCAAATTCATATGAAAATAGTTGTGATTTTTTTTTGAAAACGTGAAGGGAGTTACCGCCGTTTCAAATAGCGGTAGACTCCTACCGTCATATCAAATGGCGGTTGAAGGTGCTACAATACCCAACAACCATTTCATTTGACGTTATAGAGTTAGTTTTGCAAACTTTGTGTAGGCTACATTTTTTGCAAAATCATAAAATAAAATACATAAAAATAAAAAAAAATCCCACTTGCTTAGTGTTGAGGCTCATTATCCAACCTCGTCCTAAGTGTCTCATGGTTTTTTTGCCCACCTGCTGCCCTCCTGATTCGCGTCCCTTCTCATCCCTTCCACCGCGCAACAGTTGAGAGCGGTGACCAGGGGCGATTTCGCGTTCCCCCGTCGATTCGCGGTCTCCCTCGTCGGCGTCGGAGGTGGAGGGGGACTGTATGAATCAACGGAGGAGTTGTATATACCTTCACTTACTAGTTTGAGTAGGTTAGGGTTAGGTTTCCCCTTGCTGGCAATGTGGCAAGGGTTAGTCTCCCTGAGTGGCGTCTCCAGCAAGCGACAGCGTGGATCTACGGAGGATGTTTTTCGACATCTGCAATGACTTCCCCTACTCGGTTGGCAGTTGCTGCTTCAGGAAGGTGTACAAGCTCACCAAATCTGGAGCATTGGTGCTTCATCTGGATCTGGTTGGGCTTGACTTTTGTCCCATCTTCGACTTCTCCGGCGACGGCGCTGGTGAGGCTGTCTTCTCCGGTGAAGGGGTTGGAAGGTATGTGTACCAACTCACTCTAAATCTGGGTTGGTGTTTCTCTACCGCCTATTTTGGTGGTTCAGCTACCGTCTGGGGTTCGTCGTCCTCCGGCGATTTGGAGATTTTGGTAGTCCTTGGGGCGTAGGACTCCTCGTCGCCTGTTGATGTGATGCAGTGGCGGAGCTAGAAATGTATCGTAGGGAGGGGCCATTTTGCATTATACAAATCCAAGCTACTCGAATCAGTAAATCTAGAGAATCATATGGGGCTAAACAAATCAAAGCATCAAATGAGACAGTTCTTGATCTGAGGTTCCTAAGGTAGGAAGAAACAACAATTAAAGAACGAGGCTAACTGCACTTGCGTTGCCGATGATGCTGAATCTAGAGCCCTGACCAATACAAAGAAACCTTTGGCTGGTTGCCCTGTTAGGCAGAAGTGGCCAGCGGCAACGGGATTGTACCAACATTGTTCGCACCCAAAATTGGCACAAGGCCGATCAGGCTGACGCCACCGGTCAGACCGGTGTCCCTCAACGGTCTGACCGGTGGGGCGTCCTGTAGCCGATCCGGCAACGGCCACACCGGTCTGACCGGTGGGCCTGACCGGTCTGACCGGTGGACCCCGAGTCCGAGTAGAATTGAGGAGTCCTTGCGAGTTTCGAGTTGTAAAAGGATTCCTTGCGGGGCAAGACCTCCCCACCCTATAAATATAAAGGGCCACGGCCGTTTGAGGGGGAATCACCCAATCGTACATTACTTTCTACAACTTTTATCTCTCAAACCCTAGCTTTTCCAACCTTGTGCTTTCCTTGTTTGTCTCGACGACGATCAAGGACGTTCTGAGTGGCCTTGCCGACCTCAGAGCAACCCTAGGCGTGCCACCTCCGACGGGGTCCCTCCCGAGGCGACGATCTTAGGTTTTCACCGTGCGTCTGCAGCCACCGGTCAGATCGGTGCCCCTGACCGTTCAGACCGGTCCGGACAGGAGCTCGGCGAGTTCAGCATTTTGACGTTCCGCGCGATCTAGCGCTCGTGTGTGTTGACCAGAAAAGCGTCAACACACTTTTGGCGACTCCGCTGGGGAAGAAAGATCAGGTTGCTGAAACCGTTCAATCTAACCTCAGCCAGATGGGTGCTCAGTGTGAACTTGACATGAACAACATTGTCACCGCGTCGCTGGAAGATCTCTCTCCAGAGGAGCAGCAGAAGTTCAAGGCGTTACAAGAGTACATGCAAGTACAATTCCTAGCTGGCGTCAAGAAGGATCGATCCGGCAAGGTGGCAAGATTGAAAGAGTTCGAGCTGCCGGCGATCAGGCTAAACGACAGCAATGTTGAGGTAATTCCCACTGTAAGTAAGAAACCCCCGCCTGAAGCTTCTCCTATGAAATCTACAGTGGAAAGTGATGAATTGCTTGCTTCTTACATTGCTCGTTTAGAATGGTTAGAAGATCTTGAAAAGGATAGGAGTTTAGGTTTTAATAATAATGAAACTAATAATAGTACTCCTAAAGCTAATCCTCAAGGGTCTCATCCTAGCTTAGCGCCTTTGCCTGTAAATAATGGTAATCATGCATATGGTTTGACATCAAATCCAGCATCTGGTCAGTACCCTCAGTTTCAACCACACAGGCCAAACATGGCCGCACCGGTCGAACTGATGCAGGGTACCGGTCAGACCGGTGCTATGGAGTTGGTGCCCGACCAGCCTTTGCCAATTTCTGTCGTGCCAAATCAGATGGTCCCTACTTTTTCTAATACAATCCGTAATGTTGGACCTCATTATAGTACGACAATGAATACATCGGCCTCCAAAAACATTATTCCGGACGATGTGTTTGAAAGTTACAGGCTAGGTCAAGCTAAGATAGCTCCTTACCTAAATAAGATGAATTTGGAGAATCCTCAACCACAACAGCCAAATAATCCTAATTGGGCGGAATTTAATAGATTTAAGGAAGATTTGTCTAATGTGGTAAAAACCAAACTGGGTGTTGATATTGGTAACACAAATTTGTATCAAAAACCATATGATCCCGAGTTTGATAGATTTCCTCTCCCACGTGGTTGGCGTATGCCTGACTTGATTAAATTTAGTGGTGATGATGACCGAACCACATGGGAGCATATTAGTCAATACACTGCACAACTAGGTGAAGCTGGTGTCTATAATGCTTTAAAAGTGCGCTTGTTTTCTTTATCTTTAACTGGCACCGCTTTTGCTTGGTTTTCTTCGCTTGCTCCGGGTTCTATTATATCTTGGGATATGTTAGAACGCAAGTTTCATGATCACTTTTATAGTGGGAGCATACAATTAAAATTGACAGACTTAACATCGGTTAGACAAGGAAGAGATGAGACTGTCTCTGCCTACATTAAAAGGTTTAAAGAAACTAAAAACCGGTGCTTTAATTTGTCAATCACTGATATGGACCTTGCATACATTTGTCTGAAAGGTTTAAGGTCATCCATTAGGGATAAAATAGAGGGCTCTGATTTTCTTTCGGTTGCACAAGTTCAAGTAAGAGCTTTAGTTGTTGAAAACCGAATGAATAAAGAGAAGGATAACTTTAAATCGCGTCGTTCTAATGTTCATATTATTGATTATGATTCTAATAGCTCGAACGTTAGTGATAAAGAAGTTTATGCTGCTGAGTTTGTTTGGCCCTCTAAAGAAAAATCTTATTCTTGCTCATCTCTTAAGCCGGCTAGTAAAGGTTGGCAAGAAGAAATTAAATTTACTTTTGATGTTTCCAAGTGTGATCACATATTTGATGAATTACTTAAATCTGGAAATATCAAGTTAACTCATACTATTCCTCCACTTGATGAATTGAAAAGATGTGCGTATTGCAAGTTTCATAATTCATTTTCTCATGCTATTAATGATTGCAATGTGTTTCGTCGACAGGTTCAATCGGCCATAAACGAAGGTCGTTTGACTTTTCATGAGATGCAAGTGGACAAGTATCCTTTTCCAATCAACACCATGGATTTACATCAGCCTAAGGTACTGGTTCGACCACATCAAGCTGAAGCAACTAAAGGCAAGAATGTGGTAATCGGGGAGGCTAAGCCCGATTTGAGAGGAAAAGAGCTAGTTCGCAAAGTTGAGTATGAGAAGACTCCTGATGGCAAAGAGACCTTCAAGGTTACAGTGAGTGCCTCTGGACATGGGGGGCAAGGGTCGTCCACACCCGTCGATCAGTGACCGTCTGAGCCGTCTCTGGCCAGACCGGTCAGACCGGTGGAGGTGACCGGTCAGACCGGTGCGCTCCCAGGCCGTCCGAGGATGATCAAGCCAAGCCGTCCGGAGATTGGAAACTGGAAACTTAATGTAGCAAAAAATCAGGGGAGTGGTCCTAAGCCAAAGGTCACTTTCGACATGCTATTTGATAAGTATTCCAAGCAAAAGGCCGTTACAAGTGATCGGCCGTTAAAAAAAAGGATGAGGTCACCTACACACCAAGGAGAGTCATCTTCACCTCCAAGGGCTGCTACAAGACTCAAGGGTGAATCATCACAGCAAGGGCAACGCTTTACTCCACCATGGGCGTCATCAAGTTCAAATGCACCACGCCCGGTATATGATGACAATGGAGTGATGTGGGTGCCATACCAACAAGCCTTTCATCCTGGATGGGGTGGACAGAAATCAGCTTTTGATAGAATCTCCAGGCCTGTCCAAGACCGATTGGCTCCTCGCCATTCTGGTCAGGGTCGCCAGACCCGACCGGTCAGACCGGTCGCTATCACCGGTCAGACCGGTGCGGCCAGAAAAGCCGTGCCACCTCCTGTGAAGCAAGTTTACAAGCCGAAGCAAAGGGAGGATGTGCAGAAATGGAAGTTGATCTAGAGAGGACTACGAGGCAAGATATTATTCAGATTGGATCAATGGATGTTCCTATTGGAAAGGATGACAAAAGACCGATTGTTCCAAACAATAAGGTTATGACATCAACTCCAGGGGTGTTTGCTGCTGCTAATGACCATGAGGCCAGTGGGAGTGGTTCCAACTCCAAATACTTCTTGCCAAGGTGGTGTTCTCCCGGACTGACTCGTACACAAAGGAGGAAGCTTCAACGCCTGAGATTTCAAGAGAAGAGGGAGAAGGAGCTAGAGAAGCAAAGGGATGAAGATTTCAACCAGTACAGGCCCATGGTACTTCAAGGGAAAGAGTGGAGAGTCAAGACCAGCTCCCAGCCAGCACCGGTCAGACCGGTGGAGGGGTCGGTCAGACCGGTCACACCGGTCAGACCGGTGGACGTCGACGGTCAGATCGATGACCCAGAGACGCCGTCCGGTTTCTCTTCTTTGGTTCCCATAGTTTGTGATGACAAGTCCGCATCGGATCCTTCACCAGAAGATGATGAGGAGCTTGTTGATTACAGTTCTTCGCCTGAGCGCATGAATTTGGACATCAACGTGATCCATATGTCTATGGATGGTTATGTGCTTTCGGAGGAGGACGACGCGCATCTTGACTTTGGGCCAAAGGAAGCTATTTTCCAGAAGCCTAAAGCTACTGAAAATCATCTGAAGGCTTTGTACATGAAGGGACACATCAATGGGAATCCTATCTCTCGCATGCTGGTGGACGGAGGAGCGATTGTCAACTTGATGCCGTATTCTTTGTTCAAGAAGCTGGGAGGTTCAGATGATGAGCTGATCAAGACCAACATGACCGTCAGCGGTGTGGGAGGAGGCGAGCCGATGGGAGCTAAAGGCGTCGTCTCTATGGAGCTCACCGTTGGGAGCAAGACGTTGGCTACGGCATTCTTCGTCGCTGAGACACAAGGTAACTTCAGTCTCATCCTTGGTCGTGATTGGATTCATGCAAATCAGTGTGTGCCTTCTACTTTGCATCAATTCTTAATCCAATGGGTAGGCGACGAGGTAGAGATTGTTCATGGTGATACATCGGCTTGTGTTGCAGTGGCCGATAGTCCTACTATGGATAATCATGAGAATCTTAAGTGCTTAACTGGTTTAGATTTATCTAATTTGAGGCTTATTGATTCTACCAAAGATGACTTTGCTACTGTTGTCATGAAGCCGATCGTTGATCAGGCTAGAACTTCTCTGTCGATTTGATGGATGCAAATCTGGAGTGGTTGCAACAAAGGCGAGAGCACTATCGGGCGCATAAGAACGATATGTGTGAGGCCATCGAAGACTTTGATGATTTGAGCAAGTTAGGTCAAGGGTTTACATCGGCTGATCCTTTAGAGGAGGTTGATATTGGTGATGGCACTATACCTAGGCCGACATTTGTAAACAAGAATCTTGATCCTTTGTTTAAATCTGATTTAATAAAGTTATTAAAGGAGTATGTTGATTGCTTTGTATGGAACTACAATGAAATGCCTGGTTTAAGTCGTGATTTAGTTGAGCATCGTTTACCCATTAAACCTGGTGTTAGGCCTTATAAACAACCTCGTAGAAACTTTAATCCTGATATCTATGACCGAGTGAAAGAGGAAGTCAATCGGTTGCTTGATGCAAAGTTTATTAGGCCTTGTCGTTATGCTGATTAGATCTCTAATATTATGCCTGTTGAGAAAAAAGGAACAAAAAAGCTTCGTGTTTGCATTGATTTTAGAGATCTTAATAGAGCTACTCCTAAAGTTGAATATCCTATGCCTATAGCTGATTTTCTTGTTAATGCTGCATCCGGACATAGAATTTTTAGCTTTCTTGATGGTAATGCTGGTTACAATCAAATCTTTATGGCCGATGAGGATATATCCAAAACGGCTTTCATATGTCCGGGTTTTGTTGGCTTATTTGAGTGGGTTGTTATGACTTTTGGGTTGAAAAATGCGGGTGCTACTTATCAAAGAGCTATGAATTTAATCTTTCATGATTTGCTTGGCATCATAGTAGAGGTTTATATCGATGATATTGTTGTCAAATCGGCTGGAGATGATTCTCATTTAGCTGATTTAAGACTTGCATTTGAAAAAATGCGTCGGTATAAATTAAAGATGAACCCACTCAAATGTGCTTTTGGTGTATCGGCTGGGAAGTTTTTGGGCTTCATTGTGCATGAGAAAGGCATAGAGATAGATCCTAAAAAGATTGAGGCAATCCAGAATGTTAAAGCGCCTACTTGTAAAAAGGATTTGCAAAAGTTCTTGGGCAAGGTAAATTACTTAAGGAGGTTCATTTGTAACTTGTCTGGGAAGGTGAATGCTTTTAGTCCTTTACTTCGGTTAAAAAATGATGTTGACTTCACTTGGGGGGCAAAGCAACAAGAGGCATTTGATGAGATCAAGAGCTATTTGACTTCGCCACCCGTTCTTCAAGCGCCCAAGAGTGGTATTCCTTTCAAGTTGTATGTAGCGGCTGAGAAGGATGTCATTGGAGGTGTTTTGACTCAAGAGACTGAAGGCAAGGAGTACATTGTTGCATATGAGAGTACAAGATTATTGGACGCCGAAACAAGGTACACTTTTATTGAAAAGTTGTGTTTATCACTATATCATACTTGTACCAAGTTGAGGCATTATTTATTACCTAGTACTTGCATAGTAGCATGTCAAACCGACATAATCAAATACATGTTGCATAAACCAATTTTAATTGGTAGAGTCGGCAAATGGGCTTATGGTTTAGTTGAGTATGATTTGCATTGTGAACCATTAAGTTCAATGAAAGGTCAAATTGTTGCCGACTTTATTGTTGGACATAGAGTAGATAAGCAACTTGATTTGAATGTCGGTTATGTTACTTTTACTCCATGGAAATTGCATTTTGATGGATCGGTTTGCAAAGATGGTTGTGGTGTTGGAATTGTCATTATTTCGCCAAGTGGGGCTGTTTTTGAAGCTCTTAACCGATTGGATCATGATTGTACTAACAACCAAACCGAATATGAGGCTCTTCTATTTGGATTGGAAATTTTACATGACATGGGAGTAAAACATGTGGAAGCATAAGGAGATTCTTTATTGGTGGTGCAGCAAATTTCCAAGGTATGTCAATGTCTAAATAGCTTTTTAAATGCTTATCTTGATAAGTGTTTAGATATCATATCTTGTATGGATGAATTTGTTATCTATCATGTGCCACGAGAGGAAAATCCTAGAGCTAATGCTCTGGCTCAGCAAGCATCTGGTTATATTGTTCGAAAAAGAAATTTTCAGGAACACAAACCGTTGCTTACAGCCGAGTGTTTTGCTCTGGAGGCACCGGTCAGGCCGACACAGCCGACCGGTCCAACCGGTGACACCGGTCTGACCGATGTCACCGACCGGTCTGACCGGTCCCCTGGTAAAAGTTTCTCCTCAGTTTTTCGTGACAAAGATGAGGTGGAGGATTGGAGAAAGCCTCTGGTTGATTATTTGCAAAATCCTAGCAGTTCAATTGATAGAAAAGTCCGACGATGGGCTCTTAAGTTTGTTGTTGATAATGGTGAATTGTATCGTCAGACTGCGGATGATTTGCTTTTAAAGTGCTTGGGTCCTGATCAAGCTAGGTTGGCTATGGCAGAGGTTTATGAAGGTATTTGTGGTACTCATCAATCGGCTCCCAAGATGAAGTGGCTCCTCAGGCGAGCTTGCTTTTATTGGCCTACCATGATAGCTGATTGTTTTAAGTACTACAAAGGGTGTGAAGAGTGTCAAAAACATGGAGATGTTCAGTTGGTGCCTGCTGCGTTGATGCATCTGATTATCAAGCCTTGGCCCTTTAGAGGATGGGGTTTGGATTTTATTGGCAAGATTCATCCTTCGTCGTCAAAGGGGCATTGTTTTGTGATCGTGGCTACTGATTACTTCACCAAGTGGACTGAAGCTATTCCTTTGAAGAATATGACACATAGAGAGGTGATTGAGTTTATTACTGGGCATATCATACATAGGTTTGGCATTCCACAGACTTTGACTACGGATCAAGGGACTTCATTCATATCCAAAGAGGTGCGTGAATTTGTTGATTCCTATGGTATTAAATTGCTCAATTCATCTCCATATTATGCTCAAGCCAATGGTCAAGCCGAGTCTAGCAACAAGACATTAGTGAAGCTAATAAAGAAGAAGATAGAGGACAATCCTAGAAGATGGCATGAGGTATTATCTGAAGCTTTATGGGCTCATCGTATTTCTTGACATGGTGCTACTAAGGTTACTCCTTTTGAGCTTGTGTATGGTCAAGAGGCCGTTTTGCCCGTTGAGGTGAATCTAGGCGCATATAGACTTGCAAAGCAGAATAATCTTGATGTTGAGTCATATTATGCTTTGATGATGGACAATATTGATGAAGTGACCGACAAGCATATGGAGGCTTTGGAAGAAATTGAGAAGGACAAGAGGAGAGTTGCTAGAGCATATAACAAGAAGGTAAAAGCCAAATCTTTTCAGGTAGGTGACTTGGTTTGAAAGACGATTTTACCTATTGGATCTAAAAGTAACAAGTTCGGCAAGTGGTCTCCAAGTTGGGAAGGTCCGTACAAAGTTGTCAAGGTTTGTTCTGGGAATTCTTACATGGTGGAGACTTTGCAAGGACAGCGACTTCCAAGGGCTCTCAACGGAAGGTACTTGAAGACATTTCATCCAAGTGTCTGGCAAGACGCTTGATAGGATTTGGCCGATTTAAAGAAAAAAATCGCCCTTAGACCAAAAAATGGTCGGTGAAGTGTCACATCGACCTTAGAATTATTTTTTAGACAGCAAGCTTTACTAAAAAACAGGGGGCATACGTTCGCACCCAAAATTGGCACAAGGCCGATCAGGCTGACGCCACCGGTCAGACCGGTGTCCCTCAACGGTCTGACCGGTGGGGCATCCTGTAGCCGATCCGGCAACGGCCACACCGGTCTGACCGGTGGGCCTGACCGGTCTGACCGGTGGACCCCGAGTCCGAGTAGAATTGAGGAGTCCTTGCGAGTTTCGAGTTGTAAAAGGATTCCTTGCGGGGCAAGACCTCCCCACCCTATAAATATAAAGGGCCACGGCCGTTTGAGGGGGAATCACCCAATCGTACATTACTTTCTACAACTTTTATCTCTCAAACCCTAGCTTTTCCAACCTTGTGCTTTCCTTGTTTGTCTCGACGACGATCAAGGACGTTCTGAGTGGCCTTGCCGACCTCAGAGCAACCCTAGGCGCGCCACCTCTGACGGGGTCCCTCCCGAGGCGACGATCTTAGGTTTTCACCGTGCGTCTGCAGCCACCTGTCAGACCGGTGCCCCTGACCGGTCAGACCGGTCCGGGCAGGAGCTCGGCGAGTTCAGCATTTCGACATTCCACGTGATCTAGCGCTCGTGTGTGTTGACCAGAAAAGCGTCAACAAACATATAGCTGTAAGAATGGGGACTACTCAATTACAACAGAGAGCAGCCAGAAACTGCGAAGCTAGCTAGTAGAGGTATGGTGGCGGCAGCCGGTGAGGAGACAAGAGGTCGACGAGCACTCGAGCCGGGATCCGCATGCATAGGTGTTGCTGTGGATAGGCATGTAGGCGACAAAGCATCACAGGGATTTTGTTTGAGGGATGTCTTAGTAAGTTATGCGCTGAATCACCAAATTATGAATGAAATCAACTTGGTTTTCTGAAAAAAGGTGTTTCATGATTTAGAACCTTTTCATTTTTTTCTTTTACATGTTCATTTTTACTGTTCTAATATATTTCCAAAATATTTGTTAATTTGAAAATAATATTCCCTAAAGAATTGTTCTAGGGTCAATCTTAAAATATTTCACATAATTAGAGTGCATGTGCGACTCTATAGGACTACATCATAGTAAGACAATAAGGGACGGAACTAGGATTAAGTTCCCGAGGACTCTCCTCTATTTCTCCTTCCTTGAGCCTTTCCTTTCATTTTTTTTCTCAAATTTGTAGGGAGGTCTTCGGGGGAGGGGACGGGAGGGGAATCCAACCGGCAGAAGAGGTGACGGTGGGGAGGAAGACGACCGAGAGGCGACCAGCAGCTGTGAGTGCGACGGCGGAGGGGGAGGGGAAGGCTGCCTCCGCCCCGATGACTCGAAAGCAGCGCGCTTTGCCTGCAGCAACCGCGCCTACCCAGAGAGGAGAGCAGCCGAAGGGGGAGGAGAAGTCGACGGGGAAGGGCAGCGACCCCCCTTAACCGGAGCCTCGACCTCCGCCGACGACCGCAGAGGCGCCTCCGAGCGGGGGAGGAAGACCTCTCCGGGACGGGGAAGCCAAGCTCGCACATGGCCTCACTGAAGGTGGAGGAGAAGCTCGGCGAGCCAACCGGGGAGCCGGAGGCAGTGTATGCCCAGAGCTTCCCAGCAGACGAAATGGAGGGCCCCGCCTCTGACGAACTGGGCTCGACTTCGTGCGGCAGCTCGCCGACGGGCGTGGAGCAGGGAAGAGGCGAACCGGCCGCCCGTGCGATGGCAAATGGGGTGGGTTTGGGGTCCTCGTCATTGAGGAGGTCCTCATCGTCGGAGAGCTCACGAATCTCCTGCATGGAGGGCGGTGACCGTGGCAGAGGGCGCCCGAAGTGGCCGGAGCACGGAGCTACCGTGACGGCGACGACGAGGGGTGCTAACGGGCGGGCACCTGATCTCCTCATACGCGGCACGGGAGGGGGCGAGACCGGGGGATGGAGAGGTGGTTCTGTGGAGATCGCTGATCCGAGGTCGGATTTGGCCGGGGCGGCCGGAGCAGGGGTACTGGCGGCGGCATCGACGAGGGGGCGGGGCGCGGAGGTCGTGCCCGAGAGCTGGCACTTCCGATTAGACCCTCATGCATTTGAAGCCCTTCCTATTCTGAATTGTTTTCTCAGAATCTAAGCTCTTCTCTACTACACCGCAAAGATGGATCTTCAAAAGGGTGTTCCAAAATTACACTCCTCACTGGATATGCATGTGTTCTCATAGCTAGAAGGGGAACCCCAGGCCAGCATGCCACTGGTTGATCACTGGCCCATACGTCGAATTGATCTTGAGGCAGGTTATTAATGATGACTAGAACAGACGGCGCGCGTTGCGCGCCCTACATGCAAAAAAAATACACACACAAGTATCATACACTACAAGAAAATCGTTGACTAGTGACGCAACCACATTTTAGCATAATTGATTTATGATGTTCCTGGCTGATCTTGTCATAATATTTCACTTCCGAGCAAATTTAGTGACAAAAAAATTCGTCATTACAGTTGGTACTGTAGCCGGGCGTTCCCTGTTCCATGCTGTTTTGTGACGCCATAAGCTCTGAAAAAACGTCATAAACCAACATCGGTCCCACATGTAAGCATTATTTTAAAAACAGAGTGTTCCAAGTCGTCATAAAATTCAGTAGGGTCCCACATGTAAGCATTTTTTCGTAAATAGAGTGTTCCAAGTCATCATAAAATTTTCCACGGTCCCACATGTAAGCATTTTAGCCATATCAGCAGCGTCATAAACCAACTTTGGTCCCACATATAAGCGTTATTTTAAAATAAAGTGTTCCAAGTCGTCATAAAATTCAGTTGGGTTCCACATGTAAGCATTTTTTCGAAAATAGAGTGTTCCAAGTTGTCATAAATAATTCTAGGGTCCCACGTGTAAGCATAGGTCACGAAATGTTGCAAAAATAATATTCCAGGGTCCCACATGTAAGCATAGGTCACGAAATGTTGCAAAAATAATTTGTCATGGCATGGGTTCGAACCAGGGACCTGAAGGAACAAGGGTGTGTTGTTTACCACTGCACCACTTGTTGGTTGTGATACGTTTATGGGAAACTCTACTAATAGTTCATGCAAATTCTTTACTGTGACCAGGTCCCACATGTAAGTTTCAGTTGAGTCTATAATTACGTATCGAATGGCTGGCGAGACATTTCACTCAGACTTTGCAAAGACTTTTGACTTCCGCTACGCAGATCTGCAATAGTTCGTGGTAGGAATGGCGGATCCTAGCGGTGAGGGGAAGATGGTTGCGCCGCCACATCTCAGCAACAAGAGGATGAGACAGCAAGACGAGGTTGGTCCTCTGGTTTGAGCCGCTATATTTTCCCCTATCTTACTAGGGTTGGGGATATCTAGATTTGGGTATCTGGAGGATTGATTAGCATATTTGGTAGATTTAGATTGCATTATCGTACCTTTAGATTTGCACTTCGATAGGTGTTAGAAGTTGATAGGCTATAGACAATTCATATTAGATTCAGTAAGCTTTCAATTTGCATCGTCTTACAGTAGGTTTTGTATTTTAGTAGCTTCTAGATGTGCTTCAAGCCACTCGTTTTATGGATTTTTGTGGAGGTGCACAATTGATAGGATTGATAGGTCCATCGTTTTATGAATTGGTAGATTGAAGATACTATTTCAGAGCTGCAGACCGTTGAAGGGACACCTGGATTCTGCCACGATTGTTAGCGTTTGCACAATTCACAGGTGTTAAATTCAGTTAGTTTCCAATTTGCATCGTTCGATGGATCGATAGGTTCTTTTAGGACAACCATGCCCTTGCTGAGTTTATGTAGGTAGCAAACAACTAGGTTTTGTGGCGTGTGGTGGTTGTTTTACTGTACTCATGCAACTGGGTTCAAGGGATTCAGGTTTTTTTATAGACTGAGATGAGTTTATTTTTCAGATCGAGATGAGTTTTCTCCAAGGATTAGTTTAGTTCTACAAGAACATCTTAATGTTATTTTAGAAGATCTGGATGCCTCATCTCGGGGGAGAACTCTATTAGGATCTCCAAAGAGATCCAAACCTGATAGAACAACTAGCTGAAAGAGAGAAACAGCTTCAGTACACACCTAAGAACAACAAAACTGAGGGCAGAGATTATTCTTCTTATCATAGACATTGGAATAAAAGCGTCACTAAATGGGTAGGACATTGAGTTTGTTTGGTCTGTCTTTTCTTTTAAATGTTCAAGAAGTTCGTTGTCAGTTGGACTGAAACGGGTACCCTTGCCTATTAGTACCCGTTTCAGTCCAACAGACAACGAACTTCTTGAAAATTTAAAAGAAAAGACTGACCAAACAAACTCAATATCCTACTCATTCATTGACGCTTTTATTCCAATGTATATGGTAAGAAGAATGATCTCCGCCCTCAGTTGTCTTGTCCTTAGGTGTGTACTGAAGCTCTTTCTCTTTTTTTGCTAATTGTTCTATGATGTTTTCAATATCTTTCGAGATCCTATAGAGTCCTCGCCCTGAGATGAGACATCCAGATCTTCTGAAAGAACATTACGAAATGCAAGAGAGTCCCGCAAGGCCACAAAATTCATGGTAGGAGGTGCAGAAGGTGAAGGAACAGCTGCAGGAGGCCAAACATGAGATGGAGTTATGATTATGAAAGAGTAGTGATGATTATTGTGAAACTTGTATCATGATTGTGTTTTGGTATTGGCTACCGGATCATCGTATGATGTTTGCTACTTGTTGGTGGACTGGTGGTGTGAACTTTGTGGTGATGAGTTACTATGAGATGTCATCTTATTATGCCGATTTGGTTTAATCTATTCCAAATTGATTCGAGCATACTCACCATTCGGAATTCATACGCATTGCAATGGAGGTCATTGAGAATTGCAGTTAACAACTGGCACCGGGCGTTAACCGACGAACTTGTGTGCACACCCCCTCTGAACGGACGTGTCGATCATTGTGAATCGCAATGCCTGGCCTTATTTACTCTCGGTCGCCGACATGTACCAAGTCGAAAGGTTGAAGCTGCGTCGTGCGTCAAAGATGTGGGACATGGAAAGCGAGGAAACAGTGACTTCATTTCTACGATGGGCAATTCAGGCTAACTGCACACAATTGCAGGACAAGTGCATGTCTCTCTTAGAGCGAATCTTTCCTCACGGAGTACTCACATATGATTAGGCGGTTGTATTCACTGATCATCCCGAATTTATGCACAATCTCCGTAGAAGATCCAAACTCATTTGTTTCGAGCATATTCACCATTCAGAATTCATACGCGTTGCAATGGAGTTAGAGGAAGAACAATGGAGGTATGGTGGTAATAGATAGAGAATGGGGAAGTTTTGATTGAGGAAACTCTGGCCTGTTGATGTTTCGCAAGGAGGACCTTCCTAGTGGTAAAAAGGGAGGAAAAGCTAAGATGCTGTTTGTTTGGATTGATCCAGAATCGGATCGTCCGTCCTTTTGATGGTTTGCAGGAAGGGCCTTCCTGAGAAACAATTGTGTAACTGCTTGTTTCCAAGTGCCGACTATTCCACGTGTCCGGCCGCCGCGCGCCCGGAAACTGGACATGTCTGCCCCAACAATAGCACGGAGCGGTTCTGGTAAGTTGGCGGGAGAAAAGCGCGCGCGACAGCCAAAAAAAAGTTTTCCTGCAGACAAGTGTATATATCTCATTTCTCTCGACGACGCGGCGTACACTACTGCAACTCTACAAGAGACTCGCCGGCACCACGCTCCTTTTCCTTGTGGTAAAGACTAGAGCTAGCGTCGGTGCTTAGATCTGCTCCTGCCCGTGGCGGGAATGGCGAATCGTAGCGACCCTAGCGGCGAACGGAGAAGCAGGACTCACTCCGATCAGGTCAGTCCTCTGTTTAGCCATGCTACTTTGATCTGTCATACTAGTTAAGGGGAATTCTGGATTTGGGGATCTGGGTTAACAGACTATATCCATGTATTTTAAAGGTGTTTGGAGTAGACTCCGAAAGCTCCAGATCGCCGATGCCTAGTCCTCGTGAAGTCATCGTTATAGATCCTAATGAAAACGAGTGCAAGGACGGGTTGCATGTCCATCTGAAGTATGACTGGACAGGCGCCAACCCTGGGCGTCGATATGTATGCTGCTGTGAGGTAAACGATAACCTGTATCATTTCTAATAAATGTTGCTTCTGTGTTTGATGTTAGTGTGGTCAATCGCTAATTATATGAACGAAATCGGTGACTACAGACTGATGGCATGAAGTGCGCGTCGTTTAGGTGGATAGATCCTGAATGGGATATTAGGACTCTAAAAGTTCTAGAGAAATTGATGGAAATAAAGGGAAAAACAGAAGAGGAAGCAAGGTCGTGGAAAGAAGCATGTACAACTGCTAAGGAGGAGGCCAATGTCAAAGCAGTTGAGCTGCAGATGATAACGCGATACTACGGGGAGGTAACTCATAACATGTTTGAGACGAGAAAGAAAATGAGAAATGATGCTCTGTTGTCTCCTACAGAAAAGGGTGAAGCCAACTGGTACCTAAAAGCTGAAAGGGAGGCAAGGACGTGGAAGGAAGAATGTGCAACGGCTAAGAGGGAGATTCAAGAGACTGCCGGTGAGCTGCAGACGGTCAAGCAGCTCTTGGATTCTGCAACACTTGTGGTGAAGAAGGTGAGGGAATTGCTTAGACAAGCCTCATCTAAGAGGTCGCTCAGCAAGGAAAACAATGAGGAATAATGTGATTCATGATGTTATTGCTAGGTAGACGGTTTAGAAGTGCTAATCATGCTTGTATTTTGGTATTTTCTACTTGTTGGTGGTGTGAACTTTGTGGTGATGAGTAGCTGTGAGATGCCATCTTATGATGTTTGATACTTGTCCGCTCTGTTGATGTTTTGCGGGAAGGACCTTCCTGATTATCGAATGCGTAACTGCTTGTTCCCTACGGTGATTGTGGTAGAAACTCATACATATGCGCGGAATAATTGACGAAGGATGATAATATAGATATTTGTACATTGAATTGTGTTACATGTGGTACACAATCGAAGTTCCTCGTTACGGATAGCTAGGCAACAGTCATGTTCCTCGCGACCAAATCTAGTCCCCACGAACCTGCTTAATGTGGATCGCCGGAGTAGTGTTGACGCCTGGATCAATACATATTCCCTGCTGGTAGATCCAGTACTCATTCTTTTCATCATGATGATAAGTTCGTAGGAAGTACATGTGATTTGCCCTCAGGTCAGCCAAATCAGAAATGGCGCTCTTCTGTAACAATGCACTTGCCAGGAACAAACAAGATGATCTTATTCCGGAACTTAGGAGCTCTCTCCCAGGGAATAGGCTGCCAAATGTCCCCGACGAATGAATGCAAAGTTAATTCTACCACCTCAGCTTCTTTCTCCTCTAGAACAACAAAGAACAATCGGTCTTCACCTTCGAGTAGAGAAGAGTTGCCCATGTCAATGACCCATGACAACCGAAGTCCAACAGGATGGGGTGGTGCTGAAAGATCTTGCCCCAAGTAGATCCGCTTGTGTTCAGAAGAACTGCACCAGAAATCTTCCAAAGGTAGTGTAGTCCAGTCAGATTGGCTACAAAAATGCCAAATGGAAACGGGCAATGACCCAAGCACTGCAAAAGATTTCTCTGGCCAAAAGAAAGTAATCACGACAAATGACTCTGCACCAGCTGTTGTTTCAAGGCACAAGATACAAGCTTGGAGAGTAGCCATTTGGCTCCATTTTGGAAGTTGAGGAAGGCGAATGTGCTTCCGAGGAGACAAAGGATCCAGCATGAGCGCGTTGTACCAATCTCTGCAATCTAAGGCGACTAGGCTTCCAGATCCGCCGCAACCAATCAATCTAGTCCTTTTCCCAGCCAATGCAGGAAAGGAGACCTCAAAAAGCCGCATATCAGTGACGGATACGAATGTCACTGCTCCAGATTCACCGATAAATTCAGATTTCAGAATCCAAGGGTCAAACGGGTGTGCCTCACCTGAACGAGCGCAGTTCCATCTCTTGCAGACAGCTTTGAACATGATGAAATCTCTTGCATCACTGATCTTATTCGCGACGCTCACAACAATGTCAGGAATAAGATTTGCCCAGGGACGAGGCATCATTGACAGGATAGTCAAAGAACAAGGTTGTGGGAGAACAATGGAGGAGTTACAGCTCCAACAAAGACAAATGAGTGAAAAGGTTGTCCATAAGGTTCGGTATACTGATGTATTGCTAAAAGGACCTTCTGGACTACAATTATTTCTTCCGGTCCGTTAACATTCCGCTGAACGGTCTTTCCCCCTTCCTCAGAACGTCCTCCCTCCATCCACAGAAGAATGCAATTCTCACTTCCCGATAAGTAGATATAAGTGTAAATTTGGTCAAAATTGAATTAGTTTGAACTGAATGGATCCCACAACTACTCTAATCTTTTCGGGAGCAGTTTTTTCAATAATGGCTGAATGGGTTCCTCTGGCCATAAATATCCCCCTTCCTCCCAGCGCCCTCTTCCGCTCCCAACTCTTGCAACCAACAAAAGACCCCATTCTCGCACAGCGCCCTCTTCCTCTCCCAACTGTTGCAACCAATAAAAAAACCCCATCCTCCCACAGCGCTCTCTTCCTCTCCCCATGGAGCCATTGTCTCCTAGAGGTGCGGCACAAGCCACATCCTCCTCCTCTTCTGATGAAAGGGAGGATCTCCAGTGGTCTGATGAAGACGAGGCAGAGCGAAGGCCCATTCGGGTGGTGGTTGACACATCCTCTGATGATTCGGAGTTTGTGGAACAAAATGAAATCCAAGTTCATGTGCCTCTGAAACATCGCACCCCTCGCAAATCAGCAAGAGGTGCCAGGGGTCAGGGGCGCGGAAGCACCGCCACTCGCTGGGGAACTGTCGTCTCCAAGCGCCGTCATCCTCTCTCATCCTCATCGGTCGGCGGCAGTCGATCTCTGCCATCCTCGCCAAGCAGAGGCCATCATCGACCGGCCGTCATCATCCGCCATGGAGCGGCGCCAAGGCCGTGCTCGACCGGCCGCCATGGAGCGGCGACATCATCCTCTGGCGGCGGCATTGGAGGGACGGCCTCATCCGCAGGCGGCGCCCTGGGAGGTCTGCCACCATCTTCCACGGGCGGCAGCAACAGAGCGACATCCTCGTCCGTGAGCAGCTGCAACAAGGCACCGGGTGCACCATCGACAAAGAAGCGGTGCCTTGATTAGTGGATTAGTGGTAACTGCTACTAGTAGAAGTAGGAGTAGAAGAAGCAGAACGAAGATTCGCCTTCTGTTCATCTGGTCTGATTGAATACTACTACTACTACTGTTTTTTCCTTGTATGATGTTGGTTTTCTCATTGCGTAGCAGTGACAGTTTAATCTGGTCCGACTGAAAACTACAAACCGGACTTTCGTCTGTGTTCTTCCGGAATTTAAGAAATCAATGGAACGGAGTTTCCGTATACAACGAATTTATACCGAGACAGTACACACACAATACCATTTTTATTAGAAACAACACAATCCAAATACAAATGACACAAATGCATGCATACGCATTGATTACACATGAGGATGGATGGATCCACCATAGTTCGAACTACAGCGACATACTCTGAACGACATACTACTAGCATCTACCATCACGGCTCATACTACTACCATCACCACATACTACTAGCATCTACCATCACGGCTCATATACTACACCATCACCACTTACTACTAGCATCTACCATCACTGCTCATACTACTACCATCACCACATACTACTAGCATATACCATCACGGCTCATACTACTACCATCACGGGCTCATGGAAATCCAGCCGCTGCACGGAGTGCAGCAAAACGTGTCTCCTGGATCAGATACTCCTCCAAAGCGCGATGCCTCGCCCTTGCATCCCAAATCCAGGCAATCGAAACGGCGATGTTATGCGCGTGTAACAGCAGGTCACGAATGGTCCATTTCCTGTGACCCCTGTGGCAAAAAGGGCACACCCACATTCCTTCGTGATAAACACGGGCAGGCCCGCCCTGCTGAAGCCAAAGCAACACAGACCATTTCAGGTCATGCGATTCATCTTGTTCAATGAGCACTGGCCGCGGGGGTGGCATTTCAACGGGCAACAGCAGAGGTGGCGGCATGGGCCGTGGCCGAAAAGGTGGTGCCATGAGGTTCAGCTGATCCTGAGCTGCCGTTGCCAGCGGCTGAACTGGAGGTGGCATCACCCCCGGGTGTTGCTGAGGTGCCGATGCCAGCGGAAGTGGAGGTGCCATTGGGGGCGGGTGCTGCTGAGGTGCCGATACCAACAGAAGTGCTGCTGAGGTGCCGATACCAACAGAAGTGGAGGTGCCATTGGGGCCGGGTGCTGTTGCGGTGCCGATGGCAGTGGCTGAACCGGGTGGCGGTGAGGTGCTATTGCGCCCGACAGCTCCCCCTTCCCTGACTCCTCCAAGTTCCATGCTCCGTCCCTTCCTTGTCCGGCCATTCCCCACGTACTGCATACACAAACGAAGAACAAACCCTACATAAGCTAACAATGTGACCGTCTCGATACCATGCATACATAAAGTAAACAAGATTAGCCAACAAAATGATCTCACCCTTGTATCCCACTGAAGTAGAGAAATGCAAGACGGGGAACCGATGAGTGTCGGCCTTGCCTTTCAAGAATGCTCTGCTGCACTCGCCTATTTATCGAGGACTACAGCGGTCACGTGAGCTCGGTGTAGCATTGCTAAAGTTACTAAGGAAAATGTGAGATGCTCGGAATATAGTCAGGCCTACGCGTGATAGGAATCTATCTAGGTCAGAATCTTCAGTGGCGTGCATCGATTACATGTGTGGATGATGGGTATCACGGGATGAGCCCGACGTGTCTAGGTATGTGTTTACTTCCGGACTTTCCTCTCTGTAGAGCACAAGAAAGTCCTGCGGACAAATCACGCCGCATCAGCTGCATCTAATGGCTGTCTCACTGCGTCAGCTCATGCCGCATCAACAACGAGACAACTCTCTACCGTTTATTTATGTAATGGTTTAGGTGTCAATTGCATCTGGAGAACAAGATTGGGTGCTGTAATCAGATGGACCGGATGGTCCTTGCGTTGCAACACGCAGGGTGCAGGATGACGTGACAAGTCCTCCTCGATCAGGTACGCTGCGTGAGTCGTGACGGTAAAGGTCTACGAATGGTCTGGATTCGCACTTGATGATTCCCGCTGGCCTTGGAGACTGAGAAACGTGATGAACTTGTTGACGCGACAAGACCAAAACGGAATAAGCTGGAATCGGAATAGCAATATATGTTTTTTTTGTGTGTAATATTAACATGCATATAAGCACAGAAGGGCATCTCGAATGGGCGTTTGGGAATGACACGCTCTCACAAGTTGATCCATGTGTCGATCATTGAGAATTGCAGTTAAGCACTGGCACCGGGCGTTAACCGACGAACTTGTGTGCACACGCAGCACACCCCCTCTGAACGAACGTGTCAATCATTGTGAATCACACTTAAGGACTAGAACCAGGAAGTTCATGACCCGAACGTGGCCACACCCGCTCTGAAGGGACTTGTCCATTCCGAGTGGTAACTGATGTCCACGAACGGACGTTTCAGAACGACACATTCACTCCCAGCCCACTATAATAAGAGACACTTTAGGCACGAGATGATCAATGTAGGCCATTTGTGTTAATGGCTTTAGATGCTAAAATGATTCCTTCCATGCAAGTCGACTTCTCAGTCTCAAGCCAGGAAGTGAAAGCCGAAGGAACCGCGGGCAACTTCAAGGAATTCGGTACGTTCATGGTGGGAGGCCGTCAATGGAAACTACGTTGCTATCCTACAGGTATGAATGATCATCAGTGGATGGATGTTCTAGACGGCATTGCCGTCGTCCTCGTTCCTCTGCACAAATCCCATATGGTACGTGTCTCGTTGCTACTATGAAGACACACACTCACACATGGCGATACGGTCGCATTATGTTATTGTTTGTCAAACCTGTGACTGTTTCCACGTAGGTGCGAATATTGTTGCGTGCGATGGCTGGAGACCCAAACGATGAAGATGATACGTTTCGAGTTCAAGCTACAAAAGAAGTTTGGTTCATGAATCGAGATCTACAAGCAAGAGGATTTGAATGTCTGGTGGAGCATCATGACATTGAGCGCGTGACATCCAGTGAAGATCGCATACACATATCATGTGTTGTTTCAGCACTGGAGGACGACTGCATTGAAGTTCCTCCTCCATCAGTGCATAGAAGCATATACCAAAGCATTGCAGCCCAAGCCCCTGTGGAAGTTGTGTTCCACGTAGGCGCGGAATGCCGGGTGATACAAGCGATACGTGCCGATGTGGCGAAAGTATCTTGTGTGATGGAGGCAATGCTCTACGGCCCAGGAGTGGAGTCTAGCTCTGAAACTGTTACAATTATTGACACACACCCTGATGGCTTCTCGGTCCTGATCAAATATGCTAGTGAAGGATCACTCCCGGAGGAGGTTGATTTATGGGACACTCCTGCCAATGTCTGGCCTTATTTACTCTCGGTCGCCGACATGTACCAAGTCGAAAGGTTGAAGCAGCACTGTGCGTCAAAGATGTGGGACATGGCAAGCGAGGAAACTGTGACTTCATTTCTACGTTGGGCAATTCAGGCTAACTGCACACAATTACAGGACAAGTGCATGTCTTTCTTAGAGCGAATCTTTCCTCACGGAATACTCACATATGATTGGGCGGTTGTATGCACTGATCATCCCGAATTTATGCACAATCTCCGTAGAAGATCCAAACTCATTCGTTTCGAGCATATTCACCATTCAGAATTCATATGCGTTGCAATGGAGGTAGAGGAAGAACAATGGAGGTATGGTAGTAATAGATAGAGAAGGGTGAAGTTTTGATTGAGGAAACTCTGGGGTTGATGATGAAGAGCGAGTTGACGCTCCCAATCAGGATGGGGTACAACTTCGACAACGGTTTGTTGATCACCAGAAAGAGTTATGTTGCTTGAAGAAGAAGACCGAAGAATCAGAATCAACTCTGAAAATGCAGTCTGCTGAGATTAAGAGGTTGCAGAAGCTAACCGAAGACAGTGAGGACCAACTTCATCTACTGCTTAGCAGTAAAAGATGAAGAGGTTAACATCATTAGATCAAATCTCCACTTTCTCTTGTGATTATGAATTGGATTTAGCTATGTTAATCAATGTTCCTTGTGATACTGTTATCTTGTAATAGTTTGTGATATGTGATGAATAATATGGTCGTGCTTGATAATAAACAATAGTTTGCTTTATTGTATAAAGAAATATGTGTTGATTACTACTTTGCTAACCAGATCAGAATTATTCAAAAAAAGGATCAGAATTGAAATTAAATCCATTAATACTGATGCATGATTAGTTAATTTTATATTGTCCTTCAGTGGGCTTAGCCCACTTTTAATTGGGCCAAAAGTCATTTTTTGTCAAATTAACATGACACAGAAGGCCGCAACAATGTGCGCACTTGTTGGACTCGACCCAACCAAAACGGGCCCACCCTAATCAAATTTCATCTGAAAAAGCTACAATTGGGCCCAATAAAATCTTTTTTGGGCTATATGAACAACGTCAGCCTACAGGAACAGTTTTGGGCTCAACCCAGCTACAAACGGGCCAAATTCGTTTTATGACGCATACGATTTGTCACAATTGGACTGCCACATCGGATGCCACATCAGATTCTGTCCAGCGTGGCAAAGCTGCAGGAACGAAGTTATGACGCATTGTATAGACGAATTTCCACGCGTCATTAAACTCATGACGCCAGGAAATAAGGTCTCGTCATTAATCGCTTTTTGTGACGCTCGATTAATGACGGAGCGTTTTCGTCACAACCGGCGTCATTAATCGCGGTTTATGACGAGAAACAGCCTTTTTTTTGCATCACTAGTCGGCGTTTTTCTTGTAGTGATACCAAAGCATATCAAATACAATATACATATGGAACGACAACATATAAGGGGCTCAAGATCCGCATATCATAAAAGCACATGAGTACCATACAATCTTAAGCATCACCAAAGGTGGTTGTCTGCCTTCTAATTCGTCAAAGGTATTTGTTCAGAATATAACATGGCAATATTACAACACATCCATCCACCTTGACTATTGGCAGAGGTGTTTGTTCAGCATCTAATACATCAATATCACAGCGCCATTGTACTATGTTCACAATCTCTCGCACAGTTAACCCTATTCATTCGAAGGCGACGATTCAACGCAGCAACATCTGCAGGGAAATCCATCAAGGATCTTCCTGCAGATTCCACCAAACACAACATCATGGGGCACATTCCATTGACAAGCCTGGAGTATAGAAATTAAAGGCATGAGCATGATAGAATCTAGCAATTTCTCAAATTACACTAATATTCAACACTCAGGAAATTGCTATAACTGAAAATAACATATAAAATGGCTCATGGGTTCCCAGGTATGAACCACACTTAGCAGAGCTCTAAAAACAACAAAATAAATGGACGCATCTCATTCTAAGGCAGGTATGAGCACCTCGCTAAACACTAGCTCTAAGAAAGATTTAAATCCCATGAACATAGGTTAGCAAACCCATTTCTGAAAGCTTTTGTCAGACGAGGCAGCAGCAGGAACTCTTGATCAACCAACTTCCTTTCCACTAACAAAACAGGAAATATAGAAACCAATAAGAATGCTTGGATCAGCAGCAAACAGAGTCAAACAAAATTGAGCTGGAGCATAACCATGGCAGCAGCATGTGGTAAGAGGCCAACCAGCACCAAGAATAGCTTTCAAAAACAATAACAAAGGACAGCCACACATGGTCCCTAAGCAAACCTATCTGCAAAAGACAGTCATGAATGATCCCCAAGCAAAGCTCTTCCCCATCAGCCCACCAACACCCAATGGACAGTAACTAATCCTATGATTTAAATCCCTAGGCACCCACTAGTTCCGGTCATATCCTAGGGCAAAGCTGGCTGTTTTTAGGCTGCCTACTTGGCATTTTATTGTGTCCCAAACGCCTGAGGCAGTAGCAGGACATGGAAAAAATGAGGTCAGGAACACCAAACATCCACAGCAAAAAAAAACATAGCAGCCTTCAAATCAAACCAATCAGAATTTTGTCAAAGCTATAGTCCCCTGAACAATCACATAGGAAGCAGCATGTGTCCCCCCTAAAAAAAATACATAGGAAGCACCATGTGTACCTCAAAAGCACACAAGAAGCACTTTGCCTGTATGGTTAATTTTCAGAAAGACATCTAACATCTATGGATTCATTGACCCATCATGAGCCTTTTTTTTTCAAATTAAAACTACAGCTAGACACAGTGGATAGCCGGATACTACATTCTAAAATGAGTTCAACTAATGATTAGAAAAATTAGCTGCAACAATTATACGTTATGCTCAGCAAGTGTTAAGCACACAAGAAGGGAACCACCACACAGGGGAAAAGCAGAACCCCACCACCCAGGGGCTATTTTTTGGAAACCAATGAAAAAATTCCTAATCCAGAACAATGCAGACAGAGGTGATCACAAATATTTTCTTAAACAGCCAACACTTATTTTAAACTACAGGCAAAGATCATGTGCCTTCATTCTTTGTAGGACAACGAACCAAATGCATCACAAAAGAGTGCAGCAGTGGAAGGTTCTACAGCCCCCCACTAAAAAATGCTGGGCACAGAAGCATAAACCTACTGCCACAAATCAAAGGACCATGCTCTATACAACCACTACTACAACATGAACACATGGAGCAGGAAAGGAGCACAAAAGATCACATAAGCCACACAAATCACCGAGTAAAGGAAGCAAGTATCCACATAACTTCTGAAACAAAGCACTAAAGAACATGTTGTGTACGCAAGATAAAGTTCTTAGCAGGCAGAAACTTACCCCAAGATCCAGATGTCCAAACCCCCTAAACTCACTGCAGGCACAAGAGGAAGACAAGAAGCAGTCATCCACTCACCAAGGCCACAACACGCAGCAATCACAAACACACGAAAAAGATGAAGAGAGAGGAACAAAGTCACCTTCAGATCCTGCTGACAAATCCACGGAGGTCACTGCAGACACAACAAAAAGATTAGACGAAGCAAATCAACGGCTACTGACCGAAAGCAATGCATCCAAATCCAGGCCAGGTAACCCAACTCGGTGCACCGACCCTCACTGGCAGCCTACGCCACGGATGGCATGGTCAGCTCACCCGCACCTACACAAGGAAATCATGAATCCGCTCATCAGATGAAGCAACAGCGAATCCAAAGCAGCTGAAAGGAAGGAGGCACAGAAAATGGGCGGAGCTCACTGCTCTGCACGGCACGACACACCGTGATTTAGCAGATGCAGCGAGCTGTGGAACCGCGAGGAGAGCTAGGGTTTGGCACCGGGACAAGAGGTGAGAGGAAGGGGAGAGAGCGGATAAGAAAGGGGGTGAGGGGAAGAGGAGGAAGGCGTTCTTATCTTGATGGGGGCCGGAGCAGTGCATGGGTCGCCGGGAGCACGCGAGCTCCTGCCCGATGCGATGACGCCCTCCCCGAGGAACGACGTGAGGGCCACTCCGCGGGCGAGGAGAGAGTGAGCGCGGTAGGGTCATAGAGTAGCCGCGTGTCGCCGCTGCGCATCGCTCCGGAGGGGGGGGGACGGGGGCACTGCTCCGTCGCGGCCACGGCGAGGGAATCCCGGGCACAGGCAGGCGGGCGGAGCGAATCGCGGTCGCAGGGGGGGAGAGAGGAAAGGATTCGAGGCGAAGGAGTCCACCCGCGCGGCGCTCACGGTTTTTCCGTTTCCCCCACCCCCTCCACATACGTCCGCGTCTACACGCGGTAGCAAACAGCGGGCCACCATACTTCCGCGGGTCCACCTGTAAGTGAAGCCGAAGAGATGGGGAGCTGCGCACGCTCTGGCACGGCGCGGCCGCCCCTCTCCCACACCGTGGGCTCCATCACTTTTTCTCGGTCCATCTACACACACTGTCCACCCTCAGCAGCTTACAGCGGGCCCTATTTATCTAGCCCCACTTGTCAGCCGCCCCGCCATGAAAAGGTGAACGGAGCTGCGGCCATCTCGTGCGCGACGCGGGCGCGGCCGCTGCGAGGCCTCCCGGGGCGACACGTACCCCCGGCAGTGCGGAGAGGCGAGGAAAGGGGGTGAGGTTTTAAGAAATCTGATGCATGCCCAGGACTAGTGACCACGAATCTCCTGATCTGTTGCAAACGTTCCAATCATCCTTTCCTATGGCTATGAGTCTCGCATCGTGCTCACACCCCATCACCACCACACCACCAAAGATGTCACGTGATGCCGGGCCGGCCAGCCGGCCGACGACGTGGTACTCTCCTCTCGTGGACCGATCGGATGCGCGTCGCCGGACGCTTAGGGATGGAAAGTGGTATGCGGTTGTCTGAAATATCCGAATTCGTATCCGCTAAAATGTAAATGTGGTTATCCGAATCCGCGCCCGATTGCTAATATGGACACTGAAATGGATGTATCTGATTTCGTTTTCACTATTTTTCTCTATCCGAATCCATATCCGTATTCAAAATAATTGTGCCTATCCGACAATTATTCGTATCCAACCGTGCTCCACCCCGGTGAACTCATGTATAATATAGTTTTAAAATAAATATATTATTTTGATTTAGTCAGAAAATGATGTATTTGTTAAAATAAATTATTTTCAATATTTCATTTTATTTAATCATTGATGTAAATTATTTTATGTATTGTAATTTTATTGATTTCTTCTAAATAATAACAGATTTATTTGTAATATTATCTATTTATAATTTATATATTTATTTATTAGAATAACTATAGATAAATATGTTCTTGGTTGACAAGCTATCTTTTGTTTACACGTTCGTACTTTAACTTCTATCCCTTTAATGATTTTGTTCTTCTAAAATTATCACTAAACAAATAAAACCTTGCTATCTGTAAATCAAGTAGATATCTGAAGGACCGATTAGGCGAACCAGAGAGGGGGGGAGTGAATGGGAGCTGATAAAAATTCTTCTCGAAGGAGATGGGAACTCCAACAAGACGAACACAGCTTCCAACTCACGTCTCCGACCCAACTACCCAAGTTGGTCAAGACCACGCAGCCACTGGAGTGCTACTGGTCCTAGGAACCAACACTCAACCTTCCTAGCCAAAACCCACCAAAACACACAGCGGAAACTTGCACGGCTTGCTGCCTGTGCTACACCGGTCAGACCGATGGCCTGCGCCGGTCAGACCGGTGACACCGGTCAGACCGGTGGACAGAGCCGGTCAGGCCGGTGGCTACAGCAGCCGCACAGCAAACGTTCCAGGAAGCCTCAGTGAATCCTCTAGGCCCTGGAACAAAGACCACCACGAAACACAACCTGTGAGGAAGAAGAACCCCTCACAAAACCTAGCAAAACAACTCCAAACACTCCAAGAACTGAACAGCAGGACCACGGGACAAAACCACACGGACAAGGCTGTTCCCCGAGACAAAAACCCACCAAGGGCTAGCACCGGTCAGACCGGTCAAGAGCACCGGTCAGACCGGTCGTGCCTGGGCAGCTCGGGATGAACAGCGCCCGCGAGTCAACTCCTCCAAATCAAACTCCCGATCTCCCGATCCGCTCCACGGTTTTGCACAAGACTTTGGGGATAGTAGGAACACCTCATGGGTACTCCATAGCCAAGATTTGGTCCACCAAAACTTGTCAAATCAAGAGGAATCGAAGAAATCTCACCAAGAACGCCTCTAACCCTAGAGCCACGAAAACCCCAAAATCGAGCCCCTTTGCTCACGGATTTGGAAGGGGAATCAAAGGGAAAAGAACCACGAAGGGTTCATGCATACATCCCCCACCAAATCCCAAAGAGAAAGGCCTCGAAATCGCTCCAAGAAAATCGCCAAGAAAAGGCTCCGAAAATCACCAAAAAGGAGAAACGGGAAAGACACATCCAAGCCTTGAGGAACCACGCCGAATCATCTATACATACCAAAGAGGTTCATACAAGGTCTAGCTTGCCGCCCGATCATCCTTCCCTCTCACAAGATCTCACCATGAAGCTCTCAAGCTAGTCCTACGAAAATCCTAAGAAAATAGGAAGGAAAATAGGAAAACCAAATGAGCTAGGGTTCCAAGAGATGGCTGCCATCCTCTCACCACTTGGGTTATATGGAGGCAACCGAAAGACTAAAATACCCTTACTAGCTAACTAGGGATACATGCCCCTCGAGGGCGAAATTGGAAGTCTTTGTCTTCGCACCATCGGACGGATGCCCAGCGACCGCAAACTTGCTTAGCCTCGACGCAAGCCTTGCGATCCCGACGCGTGTCCTCCGCTTCGAAGATTCCGGACTGCGTCGTCGCACACCGGTCAGACCGGTGCTCCTCACCGGTCAGACCGGTACCCACCGGTCAGACCGGTCAGACCCACCGGTCAGACCGGTCTGGAGCTGCTGCACCTCCGTCTTCGGTTCTTCGGTCTTGGCTTTGTGGATCAACCAAGGAACCCAGTGGTTTTCTGGTGAACCACCGAAAACCCCGCGAACTCGGTGTAGCCTCCGCCAATCACCACTCATGACTCGGCTCCCACGTAGTCCCGGCTCGACCTTGGTTTTGAGGCTCAACCAAGAAACCGTCCATGACTTCATCTTGCCGTTCTTGCCACCATGCGGCCCGCACTTGACCCCGCTGGCCACCGGGTCCCTCGAACCAAGCCTACTTGTCTTCTCCACACCTGGAGGCCTCACCGGCAACGACCTTTCACGCTTGTTCTTCACCTGCACCTGCACCAGTCAAGCCGCAACCTGCACCTGCAATACTTAGCCAAGAATCAGTCCACACCACGTTGTCAATCACTCATCACACCAGGAAGCGACCATCCACCGGTCCTCGAACCACACCTGGCTCTCAATCTCCCCCTTGATGAGTGCATTGACAACACACACGTTTTGGTAACCAAGAGAAAAGGAAAAGAAAAGAAACGACTAAAAGAAACTCCAACAAGTGATCGAAAGCCAAAGAAAAGGCAAAGAGCAAGATCACTTGAAGAAGACAAGTCTCAGACCCCTTAGGCAAGGGCAACGGCTCGACACATCCGAGACAAAACATGCTCAAGCAAAGAGCACAAACCATCAAACCAAAGCTCGAAAACCACAAAGAGCTCCCCCTGCACACATGCAAGCTCCCCCTGAACCGATGCAACTCCCCCTGGACAAATGCATGCGAAACAACACCTGACCCTCGGGAACGACCATGCAAACAAGATCCCCCCGAGAATCTAAAATCCGAGAACCACCAGGCCGAAACAACACCTCAAAACCCTCATCCAACAACTGAGACACATAAAGCAAATTGTATCCAAGCGATTGAACAAGAGCAACACGCCTGAGAGTGATCTTATCGCTTACCTTAATCTCACCTTCTGACAGCACACGCCCTCGCCCATTGTCCCCAAAGGTGATGTACTTCTTTGTCACCACCGGGACGAGACTTGAGAACCACCCCTTGTCTCCGGTCATATGCCTCGAGCAACCGGAGTCAATCAACCAAATGTTCTTCAAGTCTCCCACCTGAAATTCAAAAGCGAGCACGTGAGTGAACAAACGACTCAGCACTGGGGTTAGTACCAAAAGAGTAAAACCAGTGCCGAGCCATTTGCTCCAAAGTGGGGTTAGCACAAACCAAATCATCACGCCTATCAAAGCTACCACCACGGTAACCACCACGAGGGAACCAACCCTCTCTAGCTGGAGGAGAACGAAAACCACGAAAGGGAGACCGTGGATCGTACCTCCGCTCCATCTCAAAGCTACGACTCTTCTCACCCTCGTATTGAGCACGAGGTGGAGAACGCCTAGCAAACTGACCACCTGCAAACTTTCCAGACCAACCACCAGAACCACGACCTCCAGAACCAAACCGACCATCCTCACGAGCACGAAACCTGACTCGCTGTCTGCCCAGACCTGCACCGGTCTGACCGGTGTAGTGCACCGGTCTGACCGGTGTGGCTCGGCCAGCAGCAACACCTGCAGCCTTCCGGTCTCCCCAAGCCGGAACCGTCCTCACAATCGCCTTGGCCCTGGGCATCTGCATACGAGGCTCAGGTACACCATTAGAGGGGTGGTACCTGTCCCTGTTAGCCCACTCTCTAGCCATTCTCTCCTCACGCTTCCTCTTGAAGCAAAACTCATCCTTGTGACCATCTCTCCCACAATACCCACAATGGAACTTTATGGGCTGTGGCTTAGGCTTAGGCTTGGGTTGGGGCTGCCCACTCGGCTTCTCACCCTTCTTCTCTCCTTCCTCACCTCCCTTTGGGCTCACAAACTTCACCGGTTTCTGAAAATCATTTGTTGGGTGAGGGAATATGGGTGGATCTGGAGTAGTGTCAAGTTTATTTCTGAGATGGTTGGGCTTGGGCTCAAACTTGTTCTTGTGTCTGTTTGGTGGTGGGATAGGAATCTCTCCAACTCTCTCAACTCCCTCACCACAGTTCTCTCCAAGCTTGTCAGCCCCAAGTGCCTGACCATCATAGCGTTTGAAAGCCGCTATCATGATACCGAGCTGAGGCTCCTGACCCGACAACCAGCTCATACATTTTCTCAGCTCATCATTTTCATCCTGCAAGCGATCAACATAATGTGCAAGCTCCAAATTCTTAACCGCATGCAATTCACAAGTAGAGCAAGAAGTGGGAATAGGCTCTTTCAACTTAGCCTCAAGCGAAACAGTGTAAGCATGCATCTCATCAATCTTTCCATGCAAAACAGGGCAAGAAGTGCAAGCACCTAGCAAAGCAGATCTAGACTTAAGCTCAGCCACTTCAACCCTAAGCATATCTAGTTCATCACAAGTAGAAGCATGCTTATCCTTAAGAGCAGTAAGATCAGCTAGGTACACAGAGCAATCACAGCAATCAATCTCATCAGAAACCACAGGAGAAGCCTTAAGCGAATCAATCTCAAGCTTAGCATCTAGGTTCTGGGTTTCTAGCTCAGCCACACGGTTCCTAGCATCTTCTAGTGAGGCCCTAAGCTCTTTCCTCATCTTCTTGGCCTCTCTAAGCATGTGATCGCGGTTATCAAGCAAGTCAACCAACTCATCATTCTCCTTGCGCAAAGAAGAGAGCTCATCACATACCTCATCCTCGGAGTCAGAGTCCGAGTCACTCTGGTGGCTCTTCTTGCTGCCGGAGCTACGGGCCATGCCGCAGAAGCCATCTCTCGCGAAGCAGCTCAACCCGCTCAAGTTCCTGGATGACTTCTTGTTCTTGCGCCGATCACCTTCATCTTCACTGCTACTCGAGCTTGAGGAAGAGTAGGCGGAGCTGGAGTCGACGTCGCTCGCTCCGACCATTGCTCGGGCCTTCCTGCCGCGGCCATCCTTCTTCCTCGACCGTCGCTCGTCCTTGTGCTTGTTCTTGTGCTTGTGATCGCGCCTCGATCGGTACTTGCCGTCCTTGCTCGATCGGTGCCTGTAGCCGTCCCTGTAGCCGTCCTTGTTCTCCGTCTTCTCCGGGCAGTCGGCAACGAAGTGTCCTGGCTTGCCGCACTGAAAGCACGTCCGTGCTGTCCTCCTCGTGTTCACCCGGTTCTCGTGCAGCCTCTCGAACCGCCTGGTCAGCAACGCCAGCTCGTCTTCTCCAAGCACGTCGAACTCCTCATCTGGCAAAGACATCAAAGAAGACAGAGAGTACATCCTGGAGGATGCGTTAGCGTTAGACTTAGCTCCTTTGCCACTAACGAGAGCGAGACTATGAGAATCAGTCGGGCTCTCGATCTTGGCTGTCATACCACGGTCCAACTCAGCCGACTTGAGCTTCGAGAACAGCTCGTTCACCGTCAAGGTGTCATACTTCTCGGACTCAACAATAGCCTCAAACTTCCCGTCCCATACGGTACGATCCAACGAGTGCAAGAGCTTCACGGCTCTATCATGATCATTGTATGGGAGGACGTCCACATTGGCTCTCATGTTGTTCACAACGACCGTAAATCGCTGGAAAAGGGCATCGACGGACTCGCCGGGGAGATGAGTGAAGTTCTCGTACTCTCTCCGGTAAGTCGCGTACATCCGAGCCTGAACCTGAGCATTCCCAGCATGAGCATCCTTCAACTGCTCCCAAATCCTACAAGCTAAGTCCTCTGTCTGAACCCGATCGAATTCAGGCTGACACAGAGCACGAAACAAGTAGTCGACAGCCTTGTTGTTAGCTTCGAACATATCCCTCGATCCTGGAGCAAGGAAGTTCATCGGATGAACATAAGCTGTGTTCACCGTGACATCCCAAAGGATCTGACCCTTTCCGCGGAGGAACGCCGCCATCCGCCTTTGCCACATCTGGTAGTTCTTCCCATCGAAGTGCGGAGGACCCGAACCCCGTTCCTGGTACGCCATCTTTGGATCTTAGACTGGTAAGAGTCAATAAAGACCCGAACCGGCTCTGATACCAATTGAAGGACCGATTAGGCGAACCAGAGAGGGGGGGAGTGAATGGGAGCCGATAAAAATTCTTCTCGAAGGAGATGGGAACTCCAACAAGACGAACACAGCTTCCAACTCACGTCTCCGACCCAACTACCCAAGTTGGTCAAGACCACGCAGCCACTGGAGTGCTACTGGTCCTAGGAACCAACACTCAACCTTCCTAGCCAAAACCCACCAAAACACACAGCGGAAACTTGCACGGCTTGCTGCCTGTGCTACACCGGTCAGACCGATGGCCTGCGCCGGTCAGACCGGTGACACCGGTCAGACCGGTGGACAGAGCCGGTCAGGCCGGTGGCTACAGCAGCCGCACAGCAAACGTTCCAGGAAGCCTCAGTGAATCCTCTAGGCCCTGGAACAAAGACCACCACGAAACACAACCTGTGAGGAAGAAGAACCCCTCACAAAACCTAGCAAAACAACTCCAAACACTCCAAGAACTGAACAGCAGGACCACGGGACAAAACCACACGGACAAGGCTGTTCCCCGAGACAAAAACCCACCAAGGGCTAGCACCGGTCAGACCGGTCAAGAGCACCGGTCAGACCGGTCGTGCCTGGGCAGCTCGGGATGAACAGCGCCCGCGAGTCAACTCCTCCAAATCAAACTCCCGATCTCCCGATCCGCTCCACGGTTTTGCACAAGACTTTGGGGATAGTAGGAACACCTCATGGGTACTCCATAGCCAAGATTTGGTCCACCAAAACTTGTCAAATCAAGAGGAATCGAAGAAATCTCACCAAGAACGCCTCTAACCCTAGAGCCACGAAAACCCCAAAATCGAGCCCCTTTGCTCACGGATTTGGAAGGGGAATCAAAGGGAAAAGAACCACGAAGGGTTCATGCATACATCCCCCACCAAATCCCAAAGAGAAAGGCCTCGAAATCGCTCCAAGAAAATCGCCAAGAAAAGGCTCCGAAAATCACCAAAAAGGAGAAACGGGAAAGACACATCCAAGCCTTGAGGAACCACGCCGAATCATCTATACATACCAAAGAGGTTCATACAAGGTCTAGCTTGCCGCCCGATCATCCTTCCCTCTCACAAGATCTCACCATGAAGCTCTCAAGCTAGTCCTACGAAAATCCTAAGAAAATAGGAAGGAAAATAGGAAAACCAAATGAGCTAGGGTTCCAAGAGATGGCTGCCATCCTCTCACCACTTGGGTTATATGGAGGCAACCGAAAGACTAAAATACCCTTACTAGCTAACTAGGGATACATGCCCCTCGAGGGCGAAATTGGAAGTCTTTGTCTTCGCACCATCGGACGGATGCCCAGCGACCGCAAACTTGCTTAGCCTCGACGCAAGCCTTGCGATCCCGACGCGTGTCCTCCGCTTCGAAGATTCCGGACTGCGTCGTCGCACACCGGTCAGACCGGTGCTCCTCACCGGTCAGACCGGTACCCACCGGTCAGACCGGTCAGACCCACCGGTCAGACCGGTCTGGAGCTGCTGCACCTCCGTCTTCGGTTCTTCGGTCTTGGCTTTGTGGATCAACCAAGGAACCCAGTGGTTTTCTGGTGAACCACCGAAAACCCCGCGAACTCGGTGTAGCCTCCGCCAATCACCACTCATGACTCGGCTCCCACGTAGTCCCGGCTCGACCTTGGTTTTGAGGCTCAACCAAGAAACCGTCCATGACTTCATCTTGCCGTTCTTGCCACCATGCGGCCCGCACTTGACCCCGCTGGCCACCGGGTCCCTCGAACCAAGCCTACTTGTCTTCTCCACACCTGGAGGCCTCACCGGCAACGACCTTTCACGCTTGTTCTTCACCTGCACCTGCACCAGTCAAGCCGCAACCTGCACCTGCAATACTTAGCCAAGAATCAGTCCACACCACGTTGTCAATCACTCATCACACCAGGAAGCGACCATCCACCGGTCCTCGAACCACACCTGGCTCTCAATCTCCCCCTTGATGAGTGCATTGACAACACACACGTTTTGGTAACCAAGAGAAAAGGAAAAGAAAAGAAACGACTAAAAGAAACTCCAACAAGTGATCGAAAGCCAAAGAAAAGGCAAAGAGCAAGATCACTTGAAGAAGACAAGTCTCAGACCCCTTAGGCAAGGGCAACGGCTCGACACATCCGAGACAAAACATGCTCAAGCAAAGAGCACAAACCATCAAACCAAAGCTCGAAAACCACAAAGAGCTCCCCCTGCACACATGCAAGCTCCCCCTGAACCGATGCAACTCCCCCTGGACAAATGCATGCGAACCACTTCACAAAACAGAGCAGCTGCAACAGCTCAGCTCTGACCGGTCAGACCGGTCGACACCACCGGTCAGACCGGTGGGCAACATGTGAACAGGACCAGCACTCTGACCGGTCAGACCGGTGACCTCAACCGGTCAGACCGGTGCACAACAGAGCCCAAAAATAGCTCGAAACCACCTGAAAACCTTCCAAATGCATTCAGTAGGCCAAAACATGCTCAAACTTCTCCCCCTTGTTGACAATGCATGAATCAAGCCAAAAATGCAAAAAATGCAACCTAGAGCTTCTCAAATAGACAAAATTCAACATAGGATGCTACACATGTCCAAACGAGCAAGTTAGATACTCTATAGCTTCGTAAAGACATAAACTTCATGATCACCAAGTTTCACAACCATTGGGCGAAGCTAAGATAGAATTTAGCAATTTTGCGAAAAATCACCCTCTCATGAGCAAAGTCCTAAACATGAGCAAAACATGTCAAAATGGCAAAGCCACACAAACTTCATGCTAGGACAACCATTCTAAGCATAAGACCATCATAAACACCCACAAGCACCTCATGTCATGTCAAAGCCACCGAGCCATGTGCCTACTTCTATATATGAGACTTCTCATTGGTAGGCATCATGCAACGATTTAGCACCCAAAGCAAATTAAAATTAGCACATATGACATGGGAGCACATTTTTCAAGCAATTTACATTTCATTTTCAGATTTATAATTGGTACATGAAATGTCTTTGCGACAAAAAGGAACTTATGCCCCTCCACAAGATGAAGCATGGGGGCTAAACATTCATGATGGCAAATGAGCCTTTGGCCCCATATGATCAAAATGAGCTATCCAACCACAAATTAAGCATAGCCAAGCCACTAAAACATGTCAAGATCATGTAAAGGCATTTACTCACAAGAGAGCATATATTTATGAAATTTTTCAAAAACATAGCCATCAACCATGGATACAAACCAAGATTATCAAGAGCTAAGCCAAACTAACCATAGCTTACCAAATTAGCTCACAAAGACATATATGTCATTCCATGGTGAACAATGTGTATAAGAGAAGCCTTTCCTAAACAAAGCATATGATACAAAACGCATGCAACCTAAGATACAAAGATGCCTATACATCATGTTACATATGCCATGCCAAATGCAAGAAATGCACAAAGGAAAGCTATACATATGCTACAAAGGAGCTCCCACACGCCAACTCAAGAAATCAAACAAACACCAAGCTCCCCCCGCAAACGAGTGAAAGTTGCTTGATCTAGGGGTTTGGTGAAAATATCGGCTAGTTGTTCATGTGTGGGTACATGGATCAAAGCTATCTTCCCTTTCTCTACGTTGTCTCTCAGAAAATGATACCTCACTTCTATGTGCTTGGTTTTGGAATGGAGCACTGGGTTCTTTGCAACGCTTATGGCACTAGTGCTATCACATTGAAGTGGGACATGGGTATACTCCTCACCAAAGTCACTCATGGTGTATGTGATCCAAAGGAGCTGAGAGCAACAACTAGCTGCGGCCACATACTCTGCCTCGGTAGTGGATTGAGCAACACTCGACTGTTTGCGGGAAGACCAAGATACCAAAGAAGAACCCAAGAACTGGCAAGTCCCAGAAGTGGACTTCCTATCCAACCGACACCCGGCAAAATCCGCGTCTGAAAATCCATGAAGCGCCAAAGAAGAAGACGCAGAGTACCAAAGGCCGAAGTCGGGAGTGTGTCGCAAATACCTGAAAATGCGCTTGACTGCTTGCCGATGCGAAGTCCTCGGAGAAGCTTGAAAACGAGCGCACAGACACACCGAGAATTGAATGTCCGGCCTCGTCGCCGTCAAGTAGAGGAGTGACCCGATCATGCTCCGGTACTCCTTCTGGTCCACGTGTTCACCTTCCTCGTCCGCATCAAGAACTGTAGTCGTACTCATAGGCGTCGCCATGGCCTTGGAGTCCTCCATCTTGAACTTCCTCACAATGTCCTTGGTGTACTTAGCTTGGTGCACAAATGTTCCTTCCTTTGATTGCTTGATTTGTAGCCCGAGGAAGAACTGCAACTCGCCCATCATGCTCATCTCAAATTCCCTGCTCATGTCATCTGCAAACCTTGCAACAAGAGAGTTAGACGAGCCACCAAAGACAATATCATCCACGTATACCTGCACAATCAGGATATCTCTGTCCTGCCTGAGGAGAAACAAGGTCTGGTCGACCTTCCCCATCTCAAACCCTCTCTCAAACAGGAACCCCCTCAACCTACCATACCAAGCTCTAGGCGCCTGCTTCAACCCATACAGCGCCTTCCTCAACTTGTATACCCGGTGAGGGTACTTCTCACTCTCAAACCCCGGTGGTTGCCTCACAAACACCTCTTCCTCCAACACACCGTTCAGGAAAGCACTCTTCACATCCATCTGGTACAACTTGAACCCTTTAGCCACGGAAAAAGCTAGAAGGATCCTGATCGCCTCCAAACGAGCTACAGGAGCGAAAGTCTCCTCGTAGTCGATCCCCTCTTTCTGACTGTACCCCTGAGCAACAAGTCTCGACTTGTTCCTCACCACTTCTCCTTTCTCTCCCTCTTTATTTTTCCACACCCATTTTGTCCCAATCGGCTTACACCCTGGGGGAGGGTCAACCAACACCCAAACTTGGTTCCTCTCAAAATTCTCCAACTCCTCATGCATCGAGTTAACCCAATTATGATCAGATAACGCATGTCCAATGTCCTTGGGCTCAAAAGTGGCAACAAAAGCAGCATGAGCGAAATGAGAATTGTTCCGAACCCTCGACCGTGTAGTACGTTCATTCATGTCGCCGATGATTCTCGAAGCTGGGTGATCCACTTGCACTCGTCGAGGAGGTTCTCGCCTTGATGCTACCTCCCCCTCAACAGCAGCTTCGCCTTGATCTGGGTTTGTCGTTGTAGGTGTGGGAGAGGGTCCATTCTCGATCGTCGTCGAAGTAGTAGGTACATGTTCAGCCGCGGGCCTCACACCGCCATCTTCATCATCTCCATGTTCATGCTCCTCCTCCTGAAAGATCTCCTCGCCAAGTTCGTCGTCACCTGCACACTCAAAAACAAGCTGACTACGTGGCTGTGTCTCGTCGAAGGTCACCTCGCAAGTCTCCACGATTTGGTTAGTTTCAAGATTGAGCACACGAAATGCTCTAGAATGAGATGCATAACCAAAGAAAATACCATCGACAGACCTAGCCTCGAACTTGTCCAACTTCTTCCCTTTCTTCAGAATGAAGCATTTACAACCAAAGACATGGAAGTGACTCACCTTGGGTGTGCGACCGTGCATCAACTCGTAACAGGTTTTCTTCTTGTGAACCCTGAGGTAGATCCTGTTCGACACATGGCACGCGGTATTGACCGCCTCAGCCCAGAACCTTCTCGGAGTCCTATGCTCGTCGAGCATCGTCCGAGCCATCTCGCACAAGGTCCTGTTTTTCCTTTCCACCACGCCATTCTGGGGAGGCGTATACGGACTCGAAAACTGATGTTCAAGACCCAAGTCATGGCAAAAAGTTTCGAAGCGAGAGTTTTTGAATTCCGAGCCATTGTCACTGCGGATCGCTCGTATGGCATCTCCGTGCCTCTCGTTTCTTAACCTCAAGACAAGATCTCGAACAAAACCAAACATCTCCCCCTTCTCCTCAAGAAAGAACACCCACGCATACCGAGAGTAGTCATCCACCACAACAAGGACATACCACTTCCCACCCGCAGATCGCACACGAGCTGGGCCAACAAGGTCCATATGGAGCAGCTCGCATGGACGCTCAGTCATCACATCGGTGAGAGGCGGGTGAGAAGAGGCTACCATCTTGGCATGCCTACACGGCGCACAAACCAACTCTTTCTCAAACCTCAATCGTGGCAATCCTCGGACCAAATTGAGTTTACTCAAGCGAGACAAAAGGTCAAAGCTCAAGTGACCCAACTTCCTATGCCACTTCCACAACTCACTCGAAGAACCAGCCAAGAAGCAACGCTCCACACCAGAAGACTGAGAAAAATCAGCTCGGAACACCTGACCCTCGGGAACGACCATGCAAACAAGATCCCCCCGAGAATCTAAAATCCGAGAACCACCAGGCCGAAACAACACCTCAAAACCCTCATCCAACAACTGAGACACAGAAAGCAAATTGTATCCAAGCGATTGAACAAGAGCAACACGCCTGAGAGTGATCTTATCGCTTACCTTAATCTCACCTTCTGACAGCACACGCCCTCGCCCATTGTCCCCAAAGGTGATGTACTTCTTTGTCACCACCGGGACGAGACTTGAGAACCACCCCTTGTCTCCGGTCATATGCCTCGAGCAACCGGAGTCAATCAACCAAATGTTCTTCAAGTCTCCCACCTGAAATTCAAAAGCGAGCACGTGAGTGAACAAACGACTCAGCACTGGGGTTAGTACCAAAAGAGTAAAACCAGTGCCGAGCCATTTGCTCCAAAGTGGGGTTAGCACAAACCAAATCATCACGCCTATCAAAGCTACCACCACGGTAACCACCACGAGGGAACCAACCCTCTCTAGCTGGAGGAGAACGAAAACCACGAAAGGGAGACCGTGGATCGTACCTCCGCTCCATCTCAAAGCTACGACTCTTCTCACCCTCGTATTGAGCACGAGGTGGAGAACGCCTAGCAAACTGACCACCTGCAAACTTTCCAGACCAACCACCAGAACCACGACCTCCAGAACCAAACCGACCATCCTCACGAGCACGAAACCTGACTCGCTGTCTGCCCAGACCTGCACCGGTCTGACCGGTGTAGTGCACCGGTCTGACCGGTGTGGCTCGGCCAGCAGCAACACCTGCAGCCTTCCGGTCTCCCCAAGCCGGAACCGTCCTCACAATCGCCTTGGCCCTGGGCATCTGCATACGAGGCTCAGGTACACCATTAGAGGGGTGGTACCTGTCCCTGTTAGCCCACTCTCTAGCCATTCTCTCCTCACGCTTCCTCTTGAAGCAAAACTCATCCTTGTGACCATCTCTCCCACAATACCCACAATGGAACTTTATGGGCTGTGGCTTAGGCTTAGGCTTGGGTTGGGGCTGCCCACTCGGCTTCTCACCCTTCTTCTCTCCTTCCTCACCTCCCTTTGGGCTCACAAACTTCACCGGTTTCTGAAAATCATTTGTTGGGTGAGGGAATATGGGTGGATCTGGAGTAGTGTCAAGTTTATTTCTGAGATGGTTGGGCTTGGGCTCAAACTTGTTCTTGTGTCTGTTTGGTGGTGGGATAGGAATCTCTCCAACTCTCTCAACTCCCTCACCACAGTTCTCTCCAAGCTTGTCAGCCCCAAGTGCCTGACCATCATAGCGTTTGAAAGCCGCTATCATGATACCGAGCTGAGGCTCCTGACCCGACAACCAGCTCATACATTTTCTCAGCTCATCATTTTCATCCTGCAAGCGATCAACATAATGTGCAAGCTCCAAATTCTTAACCGCATGCAATTCACAAGTAGAGCAAGAAGTGGGAATAGGCTCTTTCAACTTAGCCTCAAGCGAAACAGTGTAAGCATGCATCTCATCAATCTTTCCATGCAAAACAGGGCAAGAAGTGCAAGCACCTAGCAAAGCAGATCTAGACTTAAGCTCAGCCACTTCAACCCTAAGCATATCTAGTTCATCACAAGTAGAAGCATGCTTATCCTTAAGAGCAGTAAGATCAGCTAGGTACACAGAGCAATCACAGCAATCAATCTCATCAGAAACCACAGGAGAAGCCTTAAGCGAATCAATCTCAAGCTTAGCATCTAGGTTCTGGGTTTCTAGCTCAGCCACACGGTTCCTAGCATCTTCTAGTGAGGCCCTAAGCTCTTTCCTCATCTTCTTGGCCTCTCTAAGCATGTGATCGCGGTTATCAAGCAAGTCAACCAACTCATCATTCTCCTTGCGCAAAGAAGAGAGCTCATCACATACCTCATCCTCGGAGTCAGAGTCCGAGTCACTCTGGTGGCTCTTCTTGCTGCCGGAGCTACGGGCCATGCCGCAGAAGCCATCTCTCGCGAAGCAGCTCAACCCGCTCAAGTTCCTGGATGACTTCTTGTTCTTGCGCCGATCACCTTCATCTTCACTGCTACTCGAGCTTGAGGAAGAGTAGGCGGAGCTGGAGTCGACGTCGCTCGCTCCGACCATTGCTCGGGCCTTCCTGCCGCGGCCATCCTTCTTCCTCGACCGTCGCTCGTCCTTGTGCTTGTTCTTGTGCTTGTGATCGCGCCTCGATCGGTACTTGCCGTCCTTGCTCGATCGGTGCCTGTAGCCGTCCCTGTAGCCGTCCTTGTTCTCCGTCTTCTCCGGGCAGTCGGCAACGAAGTGTCCTGGCTTGCCGCACTGAAAGCACGTCCGTGCTGTCCTCCTCGTGTTCACCCGGTTCTCGTGCAGCCTCTCGAACCGCCTGGTCAGCAACGCCAGCTCGTCTTCTCCAAGCACGTCGAACTCCTCATCTGGCAAAGACATCAAAGAAGACAGAGAGTACATCCTGGAGGATGCGTTAGCGTTAGACTTAGCTCCTTTGCCACTAACGAGAGCGAGACTATGAGAATCAGTCGGGCTCTCGATCTTGGCTGTCATACCACGGTCCAACTCAGCCGACTTGAGCTTCGAGAACAGCTCGTTCACCGTCAAGGTGTCATACTTCTCGGACTCAACAATAGCCTCAAACTTCCCGTCCCATACGGTACGATCCAACGAGTGCAAGAGCTTCACGGCTCTATCATGATCATTGTATGGGAGGACGTCCACATTGGCTCTCATGTTGTTCACAACGACCGTAAATCGCTGGAAAAGGGCATCGACGGACTCGCCGGGGAGATGAGTGAAGTTCTCGTACTCTCTCCGGTAAGTCGCGTACATCCGAGCCTGAACCTGAGCATTCCCAGCATGAGCATCCTTCAACTGCTCCCAAATCCTACAAGCTAAGTCCTCTGTCTGAACCCGATCGAATTCAGGCTGACACAGAGCACGAAACAAGTAGTCGACAGCCTTGTTGTTAGCTTCGAACATATCCCTCGATCCTGGAGCAAGGAAGTTCATCGGATGAACATAAGCTGTGTTCACCGTGACATCCCAAAGGATCTGACCCTTTCCGCGGAGGAACGCCGCCATCCGCCTTTGCCACATCTGGTAGTTCTTCCCATCGAAGTGCGGAGGACCCGAACCCCGTTCCTGGTACGCCATCTTTGGATCTTAGACTGGTAAGAGTCAATAAAGACCCGAACCGGCTCTGATACCAATTGAAGGACCGATTAGGCGAACCAGAGAGGGGGGGAGTGAATGGGAGCCGATAAAAATTCTTCTCGAAGGAGATGGGAACTCCAACAAGACGAACACAGCTTCCAACTCACGTCTCCGACCCAACTACCCAAGTTGGTCAAGACCACGCAGCCACTGGAGTGCTACTGGTCCTAGGAACCAACACTCAACCTTCCTAGCCAAAACCCACCAAAACACACAGCGGAAACTTGCACGGCTTGCTGCCTGTGCTACACCGGTCAGACCGATGGCCTGCGCCGGTCAGACCGGTGACACCGGTCAGACCGGTGGACAGAGCCGGTCAGGCCGGTGGCTACAGCAGCCGCACAGCAAACGTTCCAGGAAGCCTCAGTGAATCCTCTAGGCCCTGGAACAAAGACCACCACGAAACACAACCTGTGAGGAAGAAGAACCCCTCACAAAACCTAGCAAAACAACTCCAAACACTCCAAGAACTGAACAGCAGGACCACGGGACAAAACCACACGGACAAGGCTGTTCCCCGAGACAAAAACCCACCAAGGGCTAGCACCGGTCAGACCGGTCAAGAGCACCGGTCAGACCGGTCGTGCCTGGGCAGCTCGGGATGAACAGCGCCCGCGAGTCAACTCCTCCAAATCAAACTCCCGATCTCCCGATCCGCTCCACGGTTTTGCACAAGACTTTGGGGATAGTAGGAACACCTCATGGGTACTCCATAGCCAAGATTTGGTCCACCAAAACTTGTCAAATCAAGAGGAATCGAAGAAATCTCACCAAGAACGCCTCTAACCCTAGAGCCACGAAAACCCCAAAATCGAGCCCCTTTGCTCACGGATTTGGAAGGGGAATCAAAGGGAAAAGAACCACGAAGGGTTCATGCATACATCCCCCACCAAATCCCAAAGAGAAAGGCCTCGAAATCGCTCCAAGAAAATCGCCAAGAAAAGGCTCCGAAAATCACCAAAAAGGAGAAACGGGAAAGACACATCCAAGCCTTGAGGAACCACGCCGAATCATCTATACATACCAAAGAGGTTCATACAAGGTCTAGCTTGCCGCCCGATCATCCTTCCCTCTCACAAGATCTCACCATGAAGCTCTCAAGCTAGTCCTACGAAAATCCTAAGAAAATAGGAAGGAAAATAGGAAAACCAAATGAGCTAGGGTTCCAAGAGATGGCTGCCATCCTCTCACCACTTGGGTTATATGGAGGCAACCGAAAGACTAAAATACCCTTACTAGCTAACTAGGGATACATGCCCCTCGAGGGCGAAATTGGAAGTCTTTGTCTTCGCACCATCGGACGGATGCCCAGCGACCGCAAACTTGCTTAGCCTCGACGCAAGCCTTGCGATCCCGACGCGTGTCCTCCGCTTCGAAGATTCCGGACTGCGTCGTCGCACACCGGTCAGACCGGTGCTCCTCACCGGTCAGACCGGTACCCACCGGTCAGACCGGTCAGACCCACCGGTCAGACCGGTCTGGAGCTGCTGCACCTCCGTCTTCGGTTCTTCGGTCTTGGCTTTGTGGATCAACCAAGGAACCCAGTGGTTTTCTGGTGAACCACCGAAAACCCCGCGAACTCGGTGTAGCCTCCGCCAATCACCACTCATGACTCGGCTCCCACGTAGTCCCGGCTCGACCTTGGTTTTGAGGCTCAACCAAGAAACCGTCCATGACTTCATCTTGCCGTTCTTGCCACCATGCGGCCCGCACTTGACCCCGCTGGCCACCGGGTCCCTCGAACCAAGCCTACTTGTCTTCTCCACACCTGGAGGCCTCACCGGCAACGACCTTTCACGCTTGTTCTTCACCTGCACCTGCACCAGTCAAGCCGCAACCTGCACCTGCAATACTTAGCCAAGAATCAGTCCACACCACGTTGTCAATCACTCATCACACCAGGAAGCGACCATCCACCGGTCCTCGAACCACACCTGGCTCTCAATATCAGAATGCGAATTCGAATTCGAACTATTCGTTTTGCATTCGTATTCGATTATATTCGAATCCGAATTCGTATCCGGCAAAAAATGTGGATATCCGACTAAAAGTATTCGAATGGTATCCGTATCCGCGCCATTTCCATCCCTACGGACGCTAGCCCGGTCCCATCCGGATTCTGACCGCTTTAACGCACCGAGCCACGAACACTGCCTAGCCCGTGTCACTCGAGGACCCGTGTAAAGACACTCACTCGTGTGGCTCTTCATTTTATTTTCCGTGAACACGAAACAGCTAGCGACGTGTCGCCTTCTCGGCTCCCGCCTATTAAACCGCACCCGGCCAAGCCCAGAGGTGCTTGGCATTGGGTGGTGGGGAGAGGAACAGCTAGCCCCGACTGGATCGTCGGCAGGCACTGACAACTGATCCGCTCGCCGAAAGCTAGCTTGCCTAGCCTAGCCATGGCGTCCACGTCACCGCTCCCGCGGTGGGCGCCAACGCCGAGCCCGTCGCGGCCGCTCTGGCGCTGGGGCGGCGGCACGCCCGACGCTGCTGCTGCTGGCCACGATGACGCGGCAGGCGGCGCCAGCTGGTCGCGCGGGAGCATCTTCGCGTGGGCCACGGGCGGCGGCGGCCGGTGGCGGCATCGTGGTGGCGGGGTGTCGAACGACGGAGCAGCAGCCGGAGCGCCACCTGGCGTCGACGGCGGCGGCGTCTGCATTCCCGGAACGGGGTGCGAGCTCGTGCCGCCGGCGTCGCCGACGGCCGTGGCAGCGGACGCGGCGGTGTTCCTTACGTGGGAGGACGTGCGCGTGACGGTGGCGGGCGGCGCCCGCGGCGCACCGGCGGTGGAGATCCTGGAGGGGGTGAGCGGGCACGCGCGGCCCGGGGAGGTGCTGGCCATCATGGGCCCGTCCGGGTGCGGCAAGACCACGCTCCTCGACACCCTCGCAGGTTTGTCCGTCGTCCTCGCTACTCGCTATAGCTCCCTCATCTATGCCGCTTGAGCTCTTCCAGCTCCATCTCGACGTCGTCTGTCTCGCCCTCCATGCAATTAGCCCATGCGCGCGTTTGCATTAAGGGCACGTACAACGGCTGACTACAAGCCGTCTGCAAGCCGGTGATTTTGCGGAAACACCCCCGTCAGTGCCGAGCGACGAGCGCGCCGTCGCCTCGCGAAAGGATGACGGGGGCTCGTGCTCCCAAGTCATATCGCCCGCCCTAGCAGTGTTGTGCGGCCAGGCGACGGCGCCGCTCGATCCCGTGCGGCGACAGGGATTTGGCGCGGGGCGTAGGAACATGGCGGGCACTCCTTCCATCCGCGCCAATTTTCCCCATAAAAATGCTTCCCCTCCAGCACATTGCTTTGTTCCGAACCCTAGAAGAAATTGAAGATGAGTTGAGGTGAGTTAGATGCGGCGGCGACCTGTGGCTTGCTACAGGCGGAGGCAGCGTGGGGGCGGCGTCGGCACAGCAGCGCAAGCGGGTGGCGTCAACGGCAACGCAGAAGGAGACTGGAGAAGCGGCGCCACTACGGAAGGGGAAGGGGGCGGCGACGGCCGTCGTGGTGGAGCAGCAAGGCGCAACAGCAGCAGTAGGTACAGGTTCCTTTCAATCCCCGTCGTCCTTCAGCAACCCCAAGTCCCCAACCTCACCGGCGCCCCAACCTTAATCATGGTGGAGTAGGACCAGCAAGCTCGCTGTCAATTTTTTGAGTTTGCTCTGAATCTGTGATTGCAGTCAAATTATGCCTAAAATAGTGATTGCAGTCAATTTAGATTGAAAACATTGCAACTTGGAACATGCTTGAGGATAACGGCTTGTCATGAGGAACAGTGGAAGTACTGGAAGCACTAAATTTGCCAATGGTATGTTCAGTAATTACATCCTTAATCTAATTGTATGATTTCTGCAGGGATAATGATTCAATTTGGACAGGGACTTACTGGAAGCACTGAAATTGTCTTCTCTCTCGCAAGATGTAGGACTAATGTCAGATGAAGAGAAGGCAGATCATGCTTCATCAATGAAGTCTTTAAAAGAAGAAATTATTTGGTGAATTTGATTAAGGTATGATGTCATCCAATTGCCTTTCTGTTTTTCTTTAGTTACCTATCTCGCTTGTTCTTAATCTTTGTTTGTTAACCTGTCAGAAACTGAAGGTACCCATTTGTCGGGAGAACTCTCAGAGATTTTGCTGTCATCTTACTATGTTCAGCTCTAAACCTTAGATGTAACATCTTATTGTGTACTGATGGGAGTTTGCTTTCAGAAACTTAAAGTGTCGATTTGCCAAGAAGAACAGGTGCAAAAGGATGCAACAGAGGTGCAGAGGGAGGCAAGAAAATTAGAACTTGAAGCTAGGGTGTTTGAGACATATAACAACCTTGTAGCAATAGATGTCTCATTGATGTCTGAAGAAGAAAAGTTAGATCATGCAAATACATTGAGGTGCTTGAAGAAGAAAATATTTTCTGATTACAGTTGAGGTCAGTAGCAAAATGTTTCATACAGTCATCCATTTGACTTGTTTCTGTTAAGCTTGCCACTTCTTCGTGTCGATGGTGAACTATGTATGATATATCTTGCAGGTATGGTGATCTGAATTATGCTATTTTGCTGTGTGATAAAAATTCAGAGTTGGACCAATGCTTAGTTTGTCTCATTTGTATGATTTATCTTCCATCTAGAGTTGGACCTTTTTTTATTTGTAATCTGAACTATGATGTGGTGACCTTAATGGTAGTTGATCCTTAGTTTGTCTCGTAAATTCAGAATTGATGTGTGAAATGAAATGTGTTGTGTGTATCCTGTGTGAACGGCAGAAGTCATTTGTGATCTGACTGCATGCATTTCATCAGTTACAGAGGTGATTGTTGTATAAATATATGCATAGCAAAGGATTGGTTCAGACACAAAAATTTTTCTCTTCCATTCTGTTGCTCAATAGCTTAGGATGATGAATCAAGAAGTGGAGCCTCCAAAATACCCACAAAGATCAAATGTGTATATGATCACCATGATTTATGTGTTGAAAGATGAATTAAAAGTTTTGCAGATGGCCAAACAGACGACTCATTGTACAAGCTGTCTTTTTGGCTGTCTGTGTGCGTCAAATAGACAGCAGCCGTCTACACTGTTGTACATGCCCTAATAATATAATATTAATGATGCTAATTGGTACAATAAAAAACAAGCAACCAACATTAGTCAACAGATTCAGAGCAAACTCAAAAAAATTGACAGTGCGGCATTCGCGCGCGTTACACACACGTCGTGCTCCGGTTTGCTGTAACACGTCTACATCGATCAGGACACGAGAATGTTTTGGCAATACCGTGGGCCTGTTTTGTTGGCTGAAAATTTGTCTTTTCAACGTTTCGAATTCCTGTAGCACACTGTAGCACGTTTCGTTTGTTTGTGGTAAATATTGTCCAATCATAAACTAACTAGGCTCAAAAGATTCGACTCGTGATGTACAAAAGAACTGTGTGATTAGTTAATTTTTTTACCTACATTTACTGATCCGAACATATGTCTTTTGGTGTATTTAATGTGATGTGATGGAGAGAGAGTTGAAAATTTAGCAAAAATTTTGCAAATTTTCAGCCAACTAAACACCCCCTGTGTTGGTGGCGGTTGTGCGTACGTGTTTAATCAATCAGCGAGATCCTGATGGAACACGTGAGGTTTGTGGATTGTATATATAATATAGAATTCCAAACGTACCGCCCGGTCCTAGCCTGGCCCTAGCCCTAAATGACTCGGCACTAAGCGGCCCGACACAATGCGGCCAGATGGATTCTTCGTGCAGGGCCGTGTCGGGCGTCGTGCCTGACTGACGACTCAGGCATGGCCCTATGGCCGATTTTTCGGGCCGGATCAGCACGGCGCCGAAGACGGCCCGATGGGTCGTGACCCGGCCCAGCACTATTGTGACAGAAACGCCCAAAATAATTCCGTATTATCGCCTAAGCCGGTCCATATGGCCATTAAGTAATAATAAAGAACTATGTTGTGGCCTCTGCCGGGTCATGCCCGGTAAATCACCTACAACAGGATCGCTGATATGCGCAAAGCCCACACGAAGGCGGGACCAGAGTACAAGTTCAACATTACACAAAGGTTCACCAAGTTACATTATTACAAACCAGGTTTTCATACATGAAAGTAAAGGTGATTCAGAGTTTAAACAGCGGAAATAAAAACTAAACGCAGGATACACATGGGAGGCCATCCGTAGAGTATCACTCCTCATCGTCATTCTCCCACTCAAGCTCCCAACCATCCGGGATAGAACCAGACCAGATGGGGTTACCTGAAAACCACAAATTAAGCAAGGCTGAGTATACTAATACTCAGCAAGACTTACCCGACAAAAAGAAATTGCAACTAGACATGCAAGGCTTTTTGGCTGGTGAGTTTGTTTTGCCAAAAGCGACTAAGAGTTGATCCTTATTTCCAAATTTTAGCTCATATTCTAGTATGTTAACCATTCTAGGTGAGCACCTGCACTAAACAAGCATGTTGTGTAAACAATATTAAACAGGCAACAATATTAATCCAACTGTTCCATAATTATGTGGGGTAGCCAGTAGTTAAGCAGTCTCATGTAACGGCGAGAGACCGACGATCGATCGATTAAATCCTTGCAAGGCAAACCCAAACACACGGAAGAAGGTAGACCCCAAGAAATCAAATAAAAGCAAATGCGGAGTCTACCCCGACCAGGCGGTTCCCGTCATTCCCCAGATTAGGAAAGGATGCTACAGTCCTAAGTACAAGGTTACTGGAACGCCCTCACACGGCACGTCCAGGATCACACTTGCACTACCGATATCAAACCGGGAGAAGCATCTCAAGAGTAGTAGCGATAAAATTCCCGCACTGGTTCATTAGGTACTAGGCTTACCGGTCCCATTCCCGACAAGTGCTTGGTACGTTCAGAAGCTTAACCAGCACATACTACTGGTCGAGACCGATCCCATTACTCTTACCACATGAGCGAGTCCATTTAAACATATCTTATGATTCCAACATAAGAACCCTATATCTCGCGAGCAATGAGACATCACTCGACTTCTACCGTGTTCTTGAAGCATGGCATCTATCGAGCCTATCATACTAGTAAAAGAGCATAGGAATCTAAGGATCATGTATCTAGGTTTCAAAACAACTCCTGAAACTTAAATGCACAAAACAAAACATAAATACTGAAAAGTAAAAGATATGAGTTTATCCAGTATATGCACTCCGGTGCTTGCTTTCTTCTATGTTAGCAACAACCTTGGGCTCTTCTGGACTTTGGTCCAGGTCTTGATGAACACCCAACTCGTTCACTTCACCATATACCATCCCGTCTCCCTCCTGGGTGAGCGTGTATGTACCGTCCGGCAAATCTACATGTATACATGCATATGCATTAGGTTATGGTGAGGGTGGTTAATTAAAAGTTAACTTTGATGGTGACTGTGTACATATTTAAGCAAATTAAATTACTAAACTTCACCAAACAGTAAGGGGGTGTGTTTAAATGACTATAAACAGGAACAAACATGAAAACCTTGATTAAACTTAAATAATAAATATAAACCTATTTATTCAACTCCTAGTTAGCCTTTCATCCAAAATTCATATAAAATTAAGTACACATCCATTGGTCCTAAATTTTGGTACACAGCAACATATACCTAAACTAAACTCACACGCCAAAATTTAGCTCCAGATAACATATATATTAATTTATATGAAAAAGACAAACTTTAGCCTAGCATAACACAAATAAACCCTACAAAAAGATTTATTAAACCTTTTGGTCTCAATTTTCTACTACAAGCCATTTATGTCCAATATAAGCTTCTGACCAAAGCACAAGTGTAGATTCAAATTAGTTTTCAAATTTTTAATTTAAACTCCTACAAAAGATTAAATCCAAAACATAAACTAAAGCACATCCAAAAATCATATCCATACTACCAGAGGTGCTATTCATCAAGACAAAGCTCTATGGTGCACTTGTGCTTAAAGAAAAGTTTATTAAAAGGGCTATAAAAAAGCATCAAGATTAATCTAGCATAAAGCTTATATAAATCATAACTGAAAATCTACATATAAAACTCATGCCAACTTTGGCCACAAATCTAAACATGCTATAAATATCAACATATCCAAAATTTACTTCCATATCATTAGTATATTTTGAACTACAACAAAAACACCTCAAACTGAGTTTGAATTTTTAACTCAAAAACTACACAGAAAAACCCTATACAACCTTTCTAGAAAAGGTAGAGTTGCTCAACAGAAAACCAACAAAATTAAATTTTCATTTTTCTGATGTCTCTACGATTTTTAATGAATTTTCTAATTTGCAGTCGAAACCCTACAGAAGCTTAATACAACCAAGTCCCTGGATTCGCAGATAGGTCCTCGGAAATTACATCTAGGTCCTCAGATGAGAATCCCAATCACAAACAGATCCCCAGGCGTCATGGCCGGCGATGGAGGTCAAAATTCGGCGAGCTCGTCGCCGGGATGGACTGGGAAAGTGGTCGGGAGTGACTAGGGGCTCACCCTCGACCGATTTTTGGCGTTTGTTTAGGCAGTGGAGTCTTCGGCGACGACCGGCGGCGGTGAGGTGGTGGAACGCCCACCTCGGCCCAACTGCCGGCAGCCAGGCGGCTCGGCGGTTCAATGCCGGCGCACGGGAGGCTTCGGTGGCTCGGGGAGGATGCGTGGAAACCGTGGAAACTCAACGGGGTGAGGTGGAAGAGCGAGCTCGGCGGCGCTCTGCTATGGCGAGGCGGCGGAGCGGACAAGGCACCAACGGCTCGGCTCGGTTCGCGAGTAAGGGAGAGGGGCACGGGATGTGGCGACCCAGGAGCTGTTTAGTTCGCGGCTTCACGCGTGAGGAACTAGCTGGCATGGCCAGCTGCGTCGCATCGACGGCACGGGACCATGTCGACGGCGCCGCTCGGCGCGTGGCGCAAGGCCGCTTGGTCCGCCTCCCCTGGGCACGGTGCACGGCCTACGGGCCTTCGAAGTCCTCCAGGCCCGTGCGGTCCATTGCAGATAAGCCGAGGCGTCCGTACACCGGAGGGCGCGGATGGCGACGCGTGGTAGGCGGTCCAGGCGTGCGCGCACGACACGAGAGCGCGGCGACGCCGGCGCCCAGCGCCCGTTTTATTCGGCTTACCCCTTTTCAAAAATGCGAAACTCAAATTTATTGAATATAACTTGAAAATCTCCAAACACAAAAGTTGTAGAGCAACTATAGGAGTATAACTTTCGCAAAGGGCGACCTATGTTTTGGTGAATAGATTGACGGGAAAATCGTGACAAAGTTGCTGATTTTCTCGGCCCCGAGTTACTGTTCACAGGGACTTCAACTCGATTTTTGGCCAATTTACACTCATAATTTGAATGTCCGCCAATTATGAAAGTTGTGTTCCCGGAAACAATGAAGAACTTTTATGTTCGCAGAATTTGAAGTTCTATAGTGAAATTTGGAGAACGCGCAAGAAAACCATTTCAGCTTTATGGAGCACTTAGGGGTTCGACCATGATTTGGGATTTTGACCAAGGGTTTATGTGTAAAAATGAGCATAATCATGTTAAACATGCTTAGAGACTAATTATACTTGATTATCATGATTAATTAGGGTATTTAGCTTAACTAACACCTGGGGTGTTACAGCCTACCCCCTTAAAAAGAATCTCGTCCCGAGATTCGACACAAGATTAGAGGAAAACCTCTAGGGGAGATAACGGGTTTTATGAGGAAACCACAGAACAAAGCTAAACTCTTCCATATCTGAATCTCAAAGATGATAAAAGGTACATGGGCTGCCTCACACATCATCAATGTCACTCGTGAGGAAGCGGACGATGAATGTACACATGAAAAGCTAAAACCATCAAGAACTGGAGTACAAAGCAGGCATACACTACTACTAAACTCCAGCAAACGGAATCAAACATCTCCAGAAAATGAGCCATGGAGCGGTGTAGGATTGAATCTTTCTCGTGACCTTCTACTTGAGCTTCAATTTTGATGATGCTGGCTCCGGATGTTGAGTGAACAAGCTTGAGGTGATTTCTTGGATTGACATTGGTGGCTTGAGAAGCGTGACTCTTCTTGGTGTCACCGGGGAAGATGGTGGAGGAGCTTACTTGCTGAGGAATGTTGCAAGCATCAAAGATGGATGGCGTGCTTGCTCAAAGGAGCAGCCAAAGGAAAAGCAGTGTACATCTCAAATGGAGGCAAGGTTTGGAGGTGGTAAGGGGTCGACGAGAGGTACCCTTCTTTTATCCATGGCCAGGGGACTGCGACAACGATTGGTGTGCGTGCCAAGTTGTAGTAGGGGCCGACGAAATGATGTTGTGATGGCTGCGCGTGGCGTGCTAGTGACCGGCATTGAGATGCCTTGATGACACGACGGCCACGATCAGCAGCGGCGGCTGTGACAGAGCGGCATAGAACAGGCGAAGCACGGATATGGGGGGGAGGGTCAAACTGGCCCTCGAGACTTCACCGGGGTGATGGATAGAAACGAGGAGAGGGTTTCCGTCCATCAAAACCATGTGATCTTCCCTTAGACATACATCCATAATCTTGCCAACAAAATGACAAGCAGGCATGTCTAAGGAAATTTCAAATGGAAATTTGCAGAATTTGGACAGCAACAGCTCTGAGAATATCTCTCAGCTCAAGTGTTGAAAAATTCTAAATTTTGGTCAGCATGTGTAGAATTTCATAAGCCACAACTTTGGTATTCAACTCAGAGCCAATTTCCAAAGTTAAAGTGGTTGAAAAATTCAAAAACTCAACCTCTGTCTAGCTGTCAAAAACAGCAGATAGGTGTGGACCAAAAATTCGATACTGATCATTATACTCATGCATAAAAGCTGAAATTTTGTGAGCATTGCCATCACAAAATTATGAACCAATATGGTATTCAACCTATGATCCTAAAGTAATCACAAAATGCCTAACTTTAATCAATACGCAGATTGCTGCCATAAGGTATATCCAAAGGATTTCATTCAAAGTTAAGAATTTGGGGGTCACCATTGCATTAGGGATTTCCATGTAAGCTCTAGCCACACATGGTAAATACACCTGGTCAGCCTAACATATACACTCGCATGTTAGATCCCAAACTGAGTTTAACACGCCAAAAAGGCAAAAACTGGCAGTTCTGAATTAAAAATTCATAACTGAAAAACCAGTACCCAAAAATTCCAAATTTTTGTGAGAAACTCGACAATGTTATAACTCACATTTTTGGTATTCAAAGGTCGAACCAATTCAGCTTGGAAAAGGGTCTAACTGATCAATTTGTAGAGTGTTGTTGCCCAGAAATTTTCAGCAGGACAGAACTTCACTAAAAAGATCATCTATACAATAAAGATCGAATAATCTGAAAAACTTTTCTCACCTAATTTTGGCCCGCCGTACCCCTCACATTGGTCCCACCTGTCAATTAATTGGGAGGGTAGATAAGGTGGTAGACCCATAGAATCGCATTTTGGAGAGCGTTTCTGCCAAAAAGCTAATGTTTTTTTCACCCACCCCTGCCATACCCACCAGCGCATACCCGCTAGGCGGGCCCACACAAGTTTCCTCTGTATCGCATCGCAACGGGAAAAAGAACCTTCCCCTCGCTGGCCTCCTCGCGGCCTCCACACGCCGGCGACGTCCGATTCGCCACGCGGCTCGGCCAGCCAGAAGCTGGGGAGAGAGGGGAGGGTGCCATGTCCGTGCCCGCCGCACCGGTGGGAGTAGGGGGCCGCGGAGGTCGGCCTGGCCGCTGCTCCCCGCGCCGGCGCCAGGGAGGCCGCGCCCTCGTGCCGGGAGCCCGGGAGGCCGTCACGCTGGAAACAACGCCGCGGAGATCTCACCGGGCTGCTGCTCCGCGCACCGGGGAGGCCGACAGCCGCAACAGCCTTCTCCTCAAGAACATGGTCTCTCAGGAGCTCGTCGTCGCGGACTCGGTTTCCCGCCACTGCATCTCCATCCCGGCGTCTCCCTACTGCCGCGCTCCTCCCACGCCCCCACAGCCATACCGGGTTCCTTTGGCACAGCTCCAGTTGCGGCTCCATGGCAGCTCCTGACGAAGCTGAGCCAAACGGTAATAGCAATAGCATTTAGCCGCCGGAGCCCCCGAAATCCCGGTGAGAGAAGCAACGGGACGTCGCGGGAGCTGAAAAAATTGGCTCCTCGCGGCTCCTCCTCATCCGCGGGTCTGGGGTTCCGAGGTTGCCCCTGAGGCGACGCGGGCACGAAGGTGGAGGCGCAGGTCGCCGGCATCGTGGGAGTCGATCTCGCCGGTGATAGAGGCGCGAGAAGGTGGGGAGGCAGCGGCGCAAGGACGTGGAAGTGCTGGCCGGGAGCGGGCGGATGCTCGGGTGCAGAGCGGACTCGGTCTTCGAACTCCGCCGCGCGGGCCATCCCGGCGACCGCGAAGCCCATCCCGGCGACCGCGAAGCTGAAGAGCGTCGGGCCAGCAGCCCCGCTGTACCACCAGTCGGCGCCCGTGAGGGTGTCCGTCCGGCCGCCCCGGAAGCCGGACATGGGTCGGTGGGACGAATTCGACGACTACCACTTCCGAAGCGGCGACGCCACCATGCTGCCCCCGCACGAGATGGTCGCCCCCGCGTCCTCTGGTGGGGCTGGGCCTGCAGGCTGCAGCGCCCTTCTCCATGCTCGAGGGCGTCGGGCGCATGCTCAAGGGCCGTGACCTGCGGCGGGTGCGCGACGCCGTGCTCCGGTAGACAGTGTTCCTCGACTGAATCCGTCAAGGTGATGTGGCTTTGGCCTTTTGTTCAGAAATCAGAACCGTGTGCTCAGAGTCGTATATGTGTTACAATAGGGTACAATTGTAGAGGGTTCTTGCTGTAGATCGAGAGGCAAAGCAGGAAGGGGAAGGTGAGGTAAACATGTTGAGTATTTGATGCAATTGCTTGCATTTTTGGTGTCCTTGGATGCTTGCGTGTCATATTACTGTAAGCTTCAGCAGTAAAAGTGTCCTGTATTTGTCTCTGGGAGCTCTCTGTCATTTAGAAGGAAAAAGAGTTTTTTTCCTACCAACTATCATGATGATTGTCAGAAACATATGGTGTTCGTTCTTAGTTTAATGTTACCAAACTGCGGATGCTGATGGGAAATGCATTCTTCCTGTGCTGAATTCCTGATGTGCATTCTTGATTGATCTATTTTCTTTTCGGAGAGCTGCCGAATTAGTTTGATTGCATATATGATCTCACACCATAGTGAACTGATAACGCTTTCAAATATATATCAGATATGCATGTGGGTTTATTCAGAAGCATCTGAATTGGAAGATGAGATGTATGCACTCATTCGAACATTGCATGCTCACGGTTCATTTCCTGGGAGTTGGTAATGGAGCTCTCAATTCATAGTTGGAAGATATATATACGCACTCATTCAACAATTCATGCACATGGTTTATTTTGCTGGGTCTCTCCATTCAGTAGGCATAAAAAAGCTGTAGTATCTGAGATTATGATCGAACATATAAGATTAAAAGGAGAGAGATGGAGAAAAAGAATAAGAAGAAAATGAAAAGGAGAAAATAATAGAAAAGAAAAGAGAAAAATAAAAGAAGGAAAGAGAAGAAAAAGGAAGGGACATTTCATTCACTTATTCATGTTACAGCCAGAAGTTGTTTTGTCAAACACTTTTCCAACCAAACAAATCACAATTAAGTGCTTCACCAACAGAGCCGTGCCGCGGGCCGACATGCCTCGCATGATGGCCACCTCCTGCTGTCTGCCGCGGCAGCGACCCTGTCCTGCCCGGGCGACACATTTTTCTCAAAAGCAAAATCAACCTTTTGCATGTTTTACACTGAAGATGGATGGAGAAGCTGACGGAAATCCAAATAAGAAACCAGAAAGCCAAATAAGAAACCGGAATTCGATTCAGTACCAAGGACGGAAGGAAGAAGTTTTTAGGTCAAAAAAGAACCGGTCATTTTTTTTGACCAAATAAAAAATTCTCTCTATTTCCTGTATCCCCTTCATTGGATATAAAAAAAAGTCCAAGTGTTTCAATATATATGAAACTAAAATTTTTCTGCTAGATTTTTTTGAACGTGCGTGCCGCACGTGCATCTCTGCTAGTATCTCAAAAATCAAGAACCCTATGACCATGAGATTTTGACAGCACAAAATAGACTACATATGGAACATTTTTGGTATAGATTGTCTATGCAAAATCTGTTTGGAACAAGGTGTAAAAATTCGAGTTTTCAGACTAACTCGGGATTTTGACAGAATTTCAGCATGACCTATGCTTAGCAATTTAATCATATCTTCAGTTTTAGTCATTTTAAAATCATGAAAAATTCATGGAAGAAGATTAACTAGCTGATGAGCAATTTTCCTAAAGATCACCCAGCCAAAAACTTTCTAGATCATCCTTAGAAAAAAAATTAGGACAGCAACTAGACATACTTCGATTAACACCACAATTTATCAAACTATCATGACTGGTCCTTAAGAATGAGAATTCAATTAGAGACCACACAAAAAGGTGTATTAGGATCATTTTCAGTTTTGGTAGCTTTTAACATGATGCAAAAGCGTCCTATAAATCCTCACAAAGCATTTAAGCTTAAAATCGAAGTTAGTGCCGGTGGCAAGGCATATATACGTCTCTCCCTATAATAGCTAGTCGAAAACTATTCGTTTCTTAATTACCGTACCTAACAACCGTGGTTAGTGTACCTGTAGAAAATCACAGAATATTCAGAACCTTTCGTGCCAGCACTCACGAAAGCGTCCACATACATTACCGTTCACTATAGAAACAGCATCCATGCATAAAGCCGCTGCATGGACAGCGTCCAACCTCAGATACTCTCTGTTTGAATGGAGTGCATCCTTGCCTCGTATTTTTTTAATACGGAACGTCCACGTATGGCAAAACGTGACGAGACACAGACGCGACGTGGGTTCCCATTGGAATAGGTCCCATCCATCCCTCACATGACTTTCATGTGGTACCATCACGTATAGCAAAACGTGACGAGACGCAGACGCGACGTGGGTTCCCATTGGAATAGGTCCCATCCATCCCTCACAGGACTTTCCTATGGCACCACCACGTATGGCAAAACGTGATGAACTAGTATGATTGTGCAAGAAAGTAAGTTTTGACAAGAATAAAATGTGCTGGAAGTCAGTTTAGATAAACCATAGAGTACTAGCCACCTGAAAGAACCCAAAAATTCCCTCTAGGGCCTCTCGGACTAGTTTAATCCTTAACATCCTACGCATTTTGCAATATTCTTATTCTTGGCAAATTTTATTCCAAAAACAAGTTATTAAGGTATTATTAATACTCTGGTGCATATCATCGCTCTGGTACCAGCTGTGACAGAACCGCCCAAAATAATTCCGTATTATCGCCTAAGCCGGTCCATATGGCCATTAAGCAATAATAAAGAACTATTTTGTCGCCTCTGCCGGGTCATGCTCGGTAAATCACCTATAACAGGATCGCTGATATGCGCAAAGCCCACACGAAGGCGGGACCAGAGTACAAGTTCAACATTACACAAAGGTTCACCAAGTTACATTATTACAAACCAGGTTTTCATACATGAAAGTAAAGGTGATTCAGAGTTTAAACAGCGGAAATAAAAACTAAACGCAGGATACACATGGGAGGCCATCCATAGAGTATCACTCCTCATCGTCATTCTCCCACTCAAGCTCCCAACCATTCGGGATAGAACCAGACCAGATGGGGTTACCTGAAAACCACAAATTAAGCAAGGCTGAGTATACTAATACTCAGCAAGACTTACCCGACAAAAAGAAATTACAACTAGACATGCAAGACTTTTTGGCTGGTGAGTTTGTTTTGCCAAAAGCGACTAAGAGTTGATCCTTATTTCCAAATTTTAGCTCATATTCTAGTATGTTAACCATTCTAGGTGAGCACCTGCACTAAACAAGCATGTTGTGCAAACAATATTAAACAGGCAACAATATTAATCCAACTATTCCATAAATATGTGGGGTAGCCAGTGGTTAAGCAGTCTCATGTAATGGCGAGAGACCGACGATCGATCGATTAAATCCTTGCAAGGCAAACCCAAACACACGGAAGAAGGTAGACCTCAAGAAATCAAATAAAAGCAAATGCGGAGTCTACCCCGATCAGGCGGTTCCTGTTATTCCCCAGATTAGGAAAAGAAGCTACAGACCTAAGTTCAAGGTTACTGGAACGCCCTCACACGGCATGTCCAGGATCACACTTGCACTACCGGGGCCAAACCGGGAGAAGCATCTCAAGAGTAGTAGCGATAAAATTCCCGCACTGGTTCATTAGGTACTAGGCTTACCGGTCCCATTCCCGACAAGTGCTTGGTACGTTCAAAAGCTTAACCAGCACATACTACTCAGTCGAGACCGATCCCATTGCTCTTACCACATGAGCGAGTCCATTTAAACATATCTTATGATTCCAACATAAGAAACCTATATCTCGCGAGCAATGAGACATCACTCGACTTCTACCGTGTTCTTGAAGCATGGCATCTATCGAGCCTATCATACTAGTAAAAGAGCAAAGGAACCCAAGGATCATGCATCTAGGTTTCAAAACAACTCCTGAAACTTAAATGCACAAAACAAAACATAAATACTGAAAAGTAAAAGATATGAGTTTATCCCAAAAAGGTTATATGCACTCCGGTGCTTGCCTTCTTCTATGTTAGCAACAACCTTGGGCTCTTCTGGACTTTGGTCCAGGTCTTGATGAACACCCAACTCGTTCACTTCACCATATACCATCCCGTCTCCCTCCTGGGTGAGCGTGTATGTACCGTCCGGCAAATCTACATGTATACATGCATATGCATTAGGTTATGGTGAGAGTGGTTAATTAAAGTCAACTTTGATGGTGACTGTGTACATATTTAAGCAAATTAAATTACTTAACTTCACCAAACAGTAAGGGGGTGTGTATAGATGACTATAAACAGGAACAAACATGAAAACCTTGATTAAACTAAAATAATAAATATAAACCTATTTATTCAACTCCTAGCTAGCCATTCATCCAAAATTCATTTAAAATTAAGTACACATCCATTGTTCCTAAATTTTGGTACATAGCAACATATACCTAAACTAAGCTCACACGCCAAAATTTAGCTCCAGATAACATATATATTAATTTATATGAAAAAGACAAACTTGAATTTGGCCAATTTACTCTCAAAATTTGAATGTCCGTCAATTATGAAAGTTGTGTTCCCGGAAACAACGAAGAACTTTTATATTCGCAGAATTTCAAGTTCTATAGTGAAATTTGGAGAACGCGCAAGAAAACCATTTCAACTTTATGGAGCACTTAGGGGTTCGACCATGATTTGGGATTTTGACCAAGGGTTTATGTGTAAAAATGAGCATAATCATGTTAAACATGCTTAGGGACTAATTATACTTAATTATCATGATTAATTAGGGTATTTAGCTTAACTAACACCTGGGGTGTTACAACTATCTGCGGATAGCGCCCCTGGCGGCGGAGGCCGGCGCGACGTTCATGGTGGTGTCCCTCGGCGGAGGCCAGTGTAGGGCATCCGGAGCGCCGTCCCTCGGCGGCGGTCGGCGAAGGCCAGCGTGGGGCGTCCAGGGCGCCATCCCTCAACGGCGGAGTCCAGCGCAGTGCGTCCGGGAGGTCGTCCCTCAACGGCGGAGGTGGAGGCCGGCGCCTCTGGAGCGTCGAGGCAGAGGTCGGCGCCCGCGACAAAGGCGTTGCAGACTGGAGCTCCGACCCTGCGATTGGAGTAGGGGTGCGGCGGGCGCTGGATGAGGAGCAGGAAGGGAGGGCGGGCAGCGGCGGAGGATGGAGGAGGAGCATAAAACGCCGGCGGGATCAGGAGGAGCAGGGAGGAGGCGGCTAGATTGGGGAGAGTGGGAATGGGGAAGGAAATTAGGGTTAGATATTTATATGAGATGCGAATTTGTTATCAGACTGCTTATCGGGCCGGTCAAAATTGGGTCGTGCCTCGGGCCGGCACTATGGGTCGAAGTGGCGGCCCAAGCACTAAAAGGCTGTTGGGCTAGGCCGACACTTAGCACTATTGATCGTGCCTAGGGCCGGGCTAGGGCCGTGCTTTTCAGGGTCGTGCCTCGTGCCGCCAATCGTGCCCGACCCATTTGGAATACTATACTTGTATAGTGTGCAGATAAAGCTTATCATATTAATGCAGTTGTAATCCCTCCGGTTGGGTAAATAAAGTCGTTTAGCACATCGACACGGTCTCCACAGTACAACTTTTGACTCCTTATTTTTATAAAAATATTTATTAAAAACTAACATATGTATATTTTTATGAAAGTATTTTGCAAGACAAACCTATTCATGTAATTTTTTCACATTTCCAAACTCAACGACTTAAAAGTTATTTATGATTTATATTCCTAATGTTTGACTCAAACCTTGTCCAAGACGACTTCATTTACCAAATCAGAGGGAGTACATTATGTGCATAATTTTTTTAACGTTTTCTCAAAAGTTATGTGCATAGTTTTTTAACACAACTTTTTCAAAAGTTATGACAAAATGTTATGTGTATAAGTATCTTTTATGTGTAAGGTATGCACATATATTATTTTAAGATCGTTCTCTCAAAAGTTATGACAAAACATTATGCTTATAAGTTTAGCAATATTCTTTCAAAAGTTATGACAAAATATTATGCACATGAGTTACGTATATCATGAAAAGTTGTACGTATAAATTTTGCACACTGCTGAAACTATGTTAATAAATTATCTTGTAAAAGTTATGTATAATTTATGATATTCCAAAAATGGAAAAGTACAGGATTTCCCCCCTTCCACTATATGTAACCACTGACATTACCATTTCCGTGCAGGAAGATTAGGACCCGGCATGAATAAAACAGGGCTGATTTTAATCAATGGTCGGCAGGAGAAGCTTGCCTACGGGACTTCAGTAAGACAAATAATCATCTATTTCGGAACACTTGCTACATTTTTTTATATCATAAATTACCCACTTTTATGGTCTCGAAGAAATAGTAAACATGTATGAATAAATAGTATTCTAGACTTCTTTCTTGCAAACTACAGTGATTCTAAACTTAGGGTATTATATTCAATGCAACTCCATGAAGGCATACGTGACCCAAGACAACGTGCTCATGTCGACGCTTTCGGTGCGTGAGGCCGTGTACTACTCGGCGCAGCTGCAGCTGCCGAACACGATGCCGGCGCCGGAGAAGCGGGCGCACGCGGACCGGGTGATCCGGGAGATGGGGCTCGCTGACGCCATGGACACGCGCATCGGCGGACGGATCACCAAGGGCATCAGCGGCGGACAGCGGAAGCGGGTGAGCATCTGCATCGAGATGCTCACGCGGCCTCGGCTGCTCTTCCTCGACGAGCCCACCAGCGGGCTCGACAGCGCCGCCTCCTACCACGTCATGAGCCACATCGCCCGGATCGCGGTCCGCGAGGGGATGACGGTCGTCTCCGCCGTACACCAGCCCAGCGGCGACGTCTTCGAGCTCTTTCACGGGCTCTGCTTGCTCGCCGCCGGGAAGACGGTGTTCTTTGGGACTACCTCCGATGCCACCGAGGTGATCCTTCATCTTTTCATCAGGCCATTTCTTCTTTTCTTTGATGAGCTAACTTCTTTTCTTCCTTAATTGATGCAACAAGACCAGCATGTTTTTTTTGTTTTTGTTTTTTTGCTAAAATAATGGCCAAAACTTCTGTTAGAGCAGAGCAACGTATTCCCATGCTAGTGCCCAGAGGATATAGCTCACTTTAGCCATGCATGTTATCTTAAATTGTCCTTTATTTACTTTTTCGATAAATTTGTACAAACATAAAAAGAAAAGATACACATATGTGATAAACCAGGAAAATAACCAATTATCGATTTGCAAGGAATGTGGTTTTCAGGATTGTGATGAATTGAAAGCATCCTCATAAATCAAGTCTAAATTGAAAACTCTTGCATTACTTATTCACCAGGTACTTAATTCTTACTGGGAATAATTATAGGGCTCCAAACTTTGGATGTATTTAAGTATATTGACAGAAATATATCATTGTAAATTACATACTACTACGTAGAAGTTTCATCATCAATTCAAATCGCCAAAAATATCTTTGCACCACCCGACTATTAAATGGGACAGTCGGTTGATGGGTGGTTAGTGGTTACTGGAAGTTTAAGAATTGAATTGCAAATAGTAAGCAACTGACTTGTATTCATTCCATGCAGTTCTTTACTCTGAATGGCTTTCCATGTGCACATCTGAGGAGCCCATCCGACCATTTTCTGAGAACAATCAATAAAGACTTCGATGAGGTATACATTCCTATAAATTCTAACATATCCAGTACAACTTCTTTTGCCATTCATCTAATACCATCTCATGTATAGGAAATTGTGGAGAGTTCTAAAGCAAACAGAAAAACAGCGGCTGAAGCAATAGACATTCTGACGACTGCATACAAATCCTCCATTTATGCAGAAAAAACAAAGAACCAAATAGTTGAGATGAAACACATGGTAAATTGAATTCCTAGAAGGTCATTTAATCCTTTATTAATAAAAATACAAAGAGAAATAAGAGACGCAATTGACCTACCTTGGTTATTTTTGTAATATGTGCCCTTATAGGATGGGGCTTCATTTAAGAGAAGAGAACAAGCCAGCTTCTCCACAAAGCTCTTTGTGCTCACAAGGAGATCATTCTTGAATATGCATAGGGACATAGGTTACTACTGGATGCGTTTGGCTGTCTATATGGGCATTGGTGTATGTCTTGGCACTATCTTCTATCAAGTCGGCTACAGTTACAGTTCTATCCAGGTAAAGTGACTATATGATTATTTAATGCAGGGATAGATTGAACAAATATATCTTATATGTGTAGAACTCATAATGTCTCTGATTTGCAGAGCCGATGTGAAGTATTAATGTATACCACTGCACTTTTAACTTTCATGGCCATTGGAGGATTCCCTTCTTTTGTAGAGGATGTAAAGGTTGGTTCTTAACCAGTTCAAAAGTGGTTTCCTTGCCCATGATAGTTTTATTCAAAATTACCGAGAAATAACTTTATGACATTCAGAATATAACCAGCAAAGAATTAGTTGAAAGCTATCATTACTCAGAATTAGAAGAAATAAGTTCAGGAACCATGTACCCATTCTGAACTTCTCAGTATTTTAGACTAGCGGTCCTATTTTGCAATATGAAATGCTACATTCACTCTTACAACAATTGACATGCTTGTTTCAGGTATTCAGAAAGGAGAGGCTGAGTGGGCACTACGGCGTGTCAGAATTTGTGATCTCCAACACCATTTCAGCCACTCCATACCTGTCTATCATTGCTGTATTACCCGGTGCAATGCTATACTACCTCACTGGGCTAACAAAAGGCGTGGATCACTTCATCTACTTCGTCATCGTCCTTTCTATATGTTGCCTGCTGGTCAAGAGCATGATGATGATTATTGCCGCGATTGTTCCGGACTTCCTGATGGGAATCATAATCGGAGCTGGATTGCAGGGGGTGATGATGCTCAACGGTGGCTTCTTCCGTCTTCCCAGTGAGCTCCCGAAGCCGGTATGGAAGTACCCCTGCTACTACATCTCCTTCCACAAGTACGCGGTGCAAGGGTTCTACAAGAACGAGTTCATGGGACTGTCATTCCCAAGTGATCAGCTGGTTGAGTCTAATGTCACTATCAGCGGCATTCAGATCCTGAAGAACAAGTTGGAGGTGGAGATGGGGTACTCGAAATGGGTAAACCTTGCCATCCTATGTGGAATGATGGTGCTATACAGGCTTATGTTCTTCGTTATCGTCAAGATTGCCGAGGAAATCAGGCCAAAATTCGGAGGCAAACGAGGATGTGTTAGATAGTTGCCTTCTGTGTATGTTTCTTTTTCCCATTGTCCAGTCGGTTTTCTGGCCCAAATTATAGTAACTGCAAATAGTATTTTGGTTATCCCGCACCATGCCATCATAAGATGAAAAGGAGCATGGTATCTTTATTTTGGGGATAATCAGTAAATTAAACCACGACATACAAAAAAGGAAATGTGTCTACGAATAAATATGGCATTGACATACTAGTTGACATACTACTCCCTCCCACTGGTAAGAGCGAGGCTTTGGTACGGGCCTTTAGTCCCGGTTCAACTTTGAAGCCGGGACTAAAGGTCTTTCGTCGACGTGGTCCGAAATGCTGGATGGAGACACCCCCTTTAGTCCCGGTTGGTATAACCAACCATGACAAAAGGGCTAGCTCCCAACGTCTCTTTCCCGCAATGATTGACGCGGGCTTTTAGCACCGGGTGGAGTTACCAACCGAGACTAAAGGGCCCCCCTTTAGTCTCGGTTGGTAACTCCACCCGGTGCTAATGCTTTAGTCTTGGGTGGAGTTACCAACCGAGACTAAAGGGTACCCTTTATTCTCGGTTGGTAATTCCACCCGGGACTAAAAGCCCGCGCCCTATAAATCCAACTTCTTTTCCTTTCTCTTGCCCGAGCCATTCTTCACCAAGAGCTCAACTCCTCCTCCATGGCGCCTCAACCTTAGAGAGGTGCTGCTGAATTTTTTCTTCATCTATTTGTGAAGATTTCTCTCCTCTAAAGTGTTGCCAAGGTTTGATTCTTCTTCCTCCCATTATTTGTTGTGATTAATTTTTTTTATATTTTAGAGATGGAGAAAATAGAAATCTTAAATCTTAGGTGGGAGGAGCTAATAAGAGATGAGGTTATTTATATACTTTAGATTTAGAAAAAAGTGGTCGGCTAAACACTAGCATTCTCTTGTTATCTTTTAAATTGATGTAGAAAAAATTGAATTTTACTTTTTGATATAATGATACATAGAACTAATTATGATCTTACATCTAGCTAATTTTTTAGAAGTTAGTTTATAAAAAATATGATCATTAATAATGGAGATAAAAAATAGCCATCAGGTGACCTTTGTATGTCATTGTATCACAAGAAATGGCCAGATGTATGTAGTTCACATAGGATGTAATGATTGTCGCGGTTGTGGTACAATGACATACATACAGATGAGGTCACTTGATGGCTATTACAAGGCACGACATCAATAGCAATGAGTACAAGTCCCAAGCTAAAACTAGTCAGCTTCTAGCTTTTGAACCTCTGCTTCAAACACATTTATGAATTCACGTATTGTGTTGAGATGATCAACATGTTTAGGAAGAATGTAGGTAGGCCTCCAGTTCTCATCATCCAGTTCATAACGGAATACATCATCAAACTCACCCTTTTTCATCTTTGTCTTTGTTATTCTGATTTAAAGGAAATAATTTTTGGACTTAATATGATGCAGATGAACCGGCAATGGATGAACGCCGACAGACAATCCCCGGAGTACAGTGCTGGCATGCATGCTTTTCTCGAAGTGGCCAAAGCCAATAAGAACCCAAAGGGATTCATGTGTTGTCCATGCTCTGTGTGCAGAAACGACAAAGACTACTCTGACTGGGGGACTCTTCACCTCCACTTGATTAAAAACGGATTCATGGCGAACTATGTGCTTTGGACCAGGCACGGTGAAAGAGGGGTTGTGATGGAAGAGAACGAAGAAGAGGAGGATGATAATAACATTCCTGACTGGGCCGCGGGGCAAGCTTTTGCGGATACTTTACTGGAAGATGCTGACGAAGAAGAGATACCGGAAGACGGCCATGTTGATGATCTTGGTCAAGTTCTAAAAGATGCACAAAGGGACTGCGAAAATGATAATGAAAAGGCAAAGTTGCAGCGTATGATAGAAGATCATAGAAAACTATTGTACCTAGATTGCAAACAGGGTCACAAAAAAGCTTGGTACTACACTTGAAATGTTGCAATGGAAGCAAAATATGGTGTGTCTGATAAAGCATTTGAGGGGATGCTAAAAATTGTGAAGGACAAACTTCCCGAGAACAATGAATTACCGTCGACAACACATGAAGCGAAACAGACTGTGTGCCCTCTGGGGTTGGAGGTTCAGAAGATTCATGCCTGCCCTAATGATTGCATCCTATATTGAGGCAAGGAACACGAGAATTTGGAAGCTTGTCCTGTGTGCAAAGCGCTACGTTATAAGATCCGAAGAGATGATGATCTTGGTGCTCTCGAGGGGACACCTCCCAAGACGACGAAAGTACCGGCGAAGGTTATGTGGTATTTTCCTATAATACCACGTTTGAAGCGTTTGTTCAGGAACAAAGAACATGCTAAGTTGATGACATGGCACAAAAGGGATCGTAAGCAAGACCACATGCTGAGACATCCGGCAGATGGGTCTCAATGGAGAAATATTGATAGAAAATACAAAGATTTCGCTGGGAAGCAAGAAACATAAGATTTGGTTTAAGCACATATGGTTTCAATCCATTTGGTGAGTTTAGCAGTGGTCATAGCACTTGGCCTGTGACCCTATGCATGTTCAACCTTCCTGGTTGGAGGTGCATGAAGCGAAAGTTCATTATGATGCCGGTGCTAATCCAAGGTCCAAAACAACCTGGCAACGACATTGATGTGTATCTAAGACCATTGGTTGATGAACTATTACTACTATGGAAGAAAGAAGGTGTACGTGTGTGGGATGAGAATAAGCAAGAGAACTTCAACCTACGAGCATTGTTATTCATTACCATCAACGATTGGCCTGCTTTAAGTAACCTATCAGGGCACTCAAACAAGGGATATTGGGCCTGCACCCACTGTTTACATAAAACAGACGGTATTCATCTGAAAAATTGTAAGAAGGTTGTGTATATGGGTCACCGTCGCTTTCTTCCTGAGAAGCATCCCTTAAGGAAGAAAGGTATGCATTGGAAAGGAAAGGCTGATCATCATACAAAGCCCCCCCCCATTTTAAAGGAGAGGAGATATTTGAGATGGTAAAGGATCTAAGGGTAGTCTTTGGAAAGGGTGATGGTAGTGAACCTGTTGCACAAGATCGTAACGGGCGTGCACCAATGTGGAAGAAGAAATCTATATTTTGGGAGTTACCTTATTGGGAAATTCTTGAGGTCCGGAACGCAATTGACGTGATGCACTTGACGAAGAATCTTTGTTTGAATGTGCTAGGCTTCTTGGGTTGTTACGGTAACTCTAAGGATACATTGGAAGCACGACGGGACCTGAAAGATATCCATAGGAATGAAGCACCTCCGATAGAGGTTGATGAAGAAGCAGATTCTGAAGAGGTTGAGGAGGAAGAACAAGATTACTTAGGTCCTGCTAGTTACACCCTGAGCAAGGAAGAGAAGGACATCATGTTTGATTGCCTAGACAGTATGAAGGTTCCATCTGGCTACTCATCAAATATAAAAGGGATCATAAATATGAAAGATAAGAAGTTCACAAATCTAAAGGCCCACGATTGCCACATGTTGATGACACAGTTACTTCCAGTTGCGTTGAGGGGTGTTCTACCAGAGAAAGTACGATTAGCGCTCGTAAAGCTTTGTGCATTTCTCAATGCAATTTCACATAAGGCAATCGATCCAAGGAACCTAGTGAAGCTACAGAATGATGTTGTGTAATGTCTTGTCAGCTTTGAGTTGGCATTTCCACCTTCATTCTTCGATATTATGACTCACCTCCTAGTGCACCTTGTGAAAGAGATTACTATTCTTGGTCCAGTATTCCTGCACAACATGTGGCCTTTTGAGAGGTTCATGTCAGTCCTCAAGAAATATGTTCTTAACCGCGCACGTCCGGAAGGAAGCATCGCCAAAGGATATGTAACTGAGGAGGTCATTGAGTTTTGTGTTGACTTTGTCAACTCAATTGACTCGATTGGGGTTCCAGTATCACGACACAAGGGGAGGTCACTAGGAAAGGGCACCATTGCAAGGAAAGAATGTTTGAGCAATGATACTGATTTGTTCAATAAAGCACACCTAGCTGTTCTGCAACAATCAACCTTGGTGACTCCGTATATAGAGGAACACAAGCAGATTATTTCTTCACAAAATCCAACCAAAACCGAAGCCTAGGTTATACGCCATCACTTGGAAACTTTTCCCTCATGGTTGAGTGAACAAGTTATTGGTGATTCCACGATTCACCCACAACTCGCTTTGTTAGCTAGGGGACCTTCTAGCACAATTGTGAAATTCCAAGCTTACGATATAAATGGTTATACTTTTTACACAAGAGACCAAGATCGGAAAACCAGACACAAAAATAGTGGTGTCCATATAGACGCCAATGACAGCAACAATAACAAGAACTCCTATTATGGTGTCATAGAAGAGATATGGGAGCTTGAGTACGGGCCACTTAACATCCCTCTATTTCTTTGCCAATGGGTAAAACTAACTGGAGGTGGCATAAGGAAAGATCAATATGGAATGACAATAGTGGACCTGACCAAGATTGGTTTCAAAGATGGACCATTCGTCCTTGCCAAAAATGTGCATCAAGTTTTCTATGTCAAGGATATGACTAGCAAACCGAAGAATAAAAATCCCCAAGAACGACCACAAGAGCCAAAGCGACACATTGTTCTTCCAGGTAAAAGAGTTATCGTGGGAGTCGAGGACAGAACAGACAAATCGGATGACTATGATCAGTTCGATGGCATGACTCCATTCGCTGTCGAAGTTGACCCAAGCATACCACTTGGAAATGAAGAGACACCGTACTTACGTCACGACCATGACCAAGGAACTTTCATCAAGAAAAGGAACTTCAATACTGTACTGTAATGATTAATGTTCAAATCATTTGTGTAATGTTGTATGAGTGTATTCCTTTATGTATTTGAACTAAAACTTGTTAAAGCCTTTCAGATGCCCTGTGAGAAGTAACCACAAAGTTTGAGATTTTTCTGAATTAGTTGAGCATTTTTTCAGTTTAATTGAATTTCCACCACTAAAAAGATATGGAATGGTGCCAAATTTAGCCACATGGTCTCTTATGTCTTAGGAGACAAATATTGTCGAGTCCGATGTATAATTATTGTTTTTAAAATTTATATGAAATGAAATTAGCATTTTTATCACTAAAAATTGGGATAAGGTGGATATAAACGGAAAAGAAGAAGTAATTATTTCAACTATTAAATTATTTTTTATATAGGAAAGTGAAGGTTGTTAATACTTAACGAAATATAATTTTGCATGGTTCAAATATTAAACTTACCATTTAGAAAAAATGTTGCAAAGAGAAAGAATGAGAAAATGAGGAGGGAAAATGGGAAAAAAATCAAAGTCCCGCGCAAAATAGCCCTTTAGTCCTAGGTGGTGTTACGATCGGAGACAAAAAGGGGGCCTTTTGTCTCGGGTGGTAACACCACCCGGGACTAAAGAGGGAAATTTTCCCAAGTGGCGGAAGATGGAACAAGATCTTATCGCCAAAGGTATCATATCAGCGGTCTTTCACTGGCCCGATCTATCAAAGAATTGGTATTATGCGCATGGAGGCGGATTGAACCCGGATGATGGTACCCTTGAATTCCCGCCCACGTTACGAGAGAAGGCACTTGAGATAATGAAAAAATAGAAGATGTCAGAGCTGGTAGATTAAAGGTTGACAGAGAAATGGATGAGCTCACTATGGCGCTCGGGAATCCAGAACATCCAGGATGTTGCAGGGGCTACGGGGTGGTGCTGTGGAAGTATGCTTTCAAGGGAAACCTTGATAGCTATAAAAGTCGCAAAAGAAGAAGAGAGCGAGAAGAGGAGCATTGGCGCCAAATGATGGAGCAAAGATTTAAACAACAAGAAGAAAAGATGCAGGCAGAGATTGAACGGCGAGTGGTCGTAACGATATCTCAAATAGCCCAATCTGGAGCACTGCCTGAAGTACCGCTGGATCCCGTCATTAGCCCTTCCGCTCACAAAAGCAGTTGTGCTTCTACTGAGGTTGCAGCAGGTGCTTGCATAGAGGTCGCACCAGGTGCTTGCACAGAGGCCCCTGAAGAGCCGAGGGCAATCGAAGAAGTTCCAGTGGATGACAACCAACAATACCCTGTGGATTTTCTTTGTCGGTGCACCCCATGTGAGCTTCACAAGCCATTCGGCAACATCACAATGCAGGTATATATAAATATAATTATTACATGCAATTAGCTCAACTTTTGATGCATCACTTAGAAAATGTAATAAATTCCTTATTTCTCTACATATATAGGTGGCGTACGGAAGTGCTTTTGCGCATTTTCCTAGACAGACTAGCCACGCCATGCTGATTCCACCCGGCTACGCCTCGGTTGGTGTGGAGGAGATTTGTCAGCCACAATTTGAAGATCTAGAGCTAGACATCCCAGGAGGTGACGGGGAAAGGACACTCAAGGATGCGTTTCACGATATCATATTGTGGCCCAAACGTTACATTATAATCCCCCAAACGGAGGGATCAATCCCTCCTACAGATCCCCTGTAGCCGCGACCATCGTCATCTCCGAGGCCGTCCTCACGACCTTCAATATCACCTCGCTCACCGTCTACACAAGAACCATTATTCAATTCCGGAGGTGCGAGCTCCAGCCATGATATTGACATCAATCCCGAATCACCTCCAAAAAAGCAGAAAAAACCAATGGCGGCAAAGCAAGCGCCATCAAAAGTAGAAAAAAACACCAAAGCACCGCAGAAAAAACCGCCCAGCCACCAAAGCACATCAGAAAAAACCGCAAAACCACCGCAAAAGAAACCACCGCAGAAAAAACCACCTAGCCACGAAAGCACAACCGAAAAAACCGCCGGAGCACAGTCTTCCAACCCAGTGCAACCACCAAAGGTAAAAAAAACCACCAACAATAAAGAAAATGGTTGAGCCCATCAGCAAAAGGAAGCTAGCATGGGAGACGACAGAAGAAGAAGGAAAAACGATGATCGTTGCCCAACATGTGCATGAATTTTTCAACAATCTGAATACAAAACAGCAACGGAGGGAGCTCGAGAAGACCAAAAAAGTAGATCCGGGCAAACTTGGGTTTTTCAAACTAATGAGTGAAAACAGCAAGAAACTGATGCTCATAATGGCCTCGACGTCGTCTGAAGAAGATACTCGTGCAAAGAAGCTGGAGCAGAAAACAGATGCGTCGATGAGCAAACAGACTTACGTTGCCTCCGGCCTCAATGCACATGAATGAGCTCTAGCAGAAATGCCTACACAACAAGTAGTGCATGTCCTTGATTTCATGGAACAAACAGGGATGCCTATAAGTGTTGCACTCGGCCATGAGGAACCACCCCGGGATCCAAGTTTCGAGTATAGATGGCCCTTTCAGCTAGGAAAACCTCTTATCCGGACAGAACTGGTACTTAAGCTCTCACCTAAGATGTACAAATTTCATGAGTGGTACATGCGGCAATCAGCGAAAGGTGTAGATACCATAGGTATACTTGCTAGACTGGAAGATTTTGCCACTGAAGGCAACAAGGTGGTCTCGCTGGAATTCAGAGATATTTGTGAAGTTTACCATCTAGACGCCCTGAATACCGATCTTATCGTCGCTTGGTGTTTGTAAGTGGCGTATTTTTTATGTTTATTAATAAATTTATTACGTATGTGGATCTACTAATTAACTTTGTATTTCATTTTTGGTAGCCTGCAAAAACAAGAGATGCAAAAAAAGAATATTGCCAACAAAATTGGTTTCATGGACCCATCAAAAGTCAACGAGTTTGAGGTCAAGCATCAACCAAACACAACAATCGCGACAATCTATAGGACCTTGTCTAAATTTCATGACAAGGATCTCATACTACTACCTTACAGCTGCAAGTATGTGCGATTGCCATCTAATTGTCCTTGCTAATTCTATTTAGTTCTAATTTGTATGAGTATTATGACCACGTATATACAGGTTCCACTGGATTCTTATGATCATTCAAGTCGACAATAGAAGCATCATGGTGTGGGATTCATTGAGAAAAAACCCCGCAAGTTACCAAGACCTGCAAAATATGTTTCAAAAGTAATAATTCTATCTAAGACGTTCTTTTTAATGCAATATATATATATATATATATATATTGCTTTTACTAACACATTATCTTTCATTAATTTTCCTCAGAGCTTGGAAAAAATTCATTGCAGAGAAAGAAGGTGAATTTAACCCAACAATTACATTCTATACTGATTATCCGGTACGTAATCCAAATAACAACTTCAGATTGAGAAAATTTAAATTTTATCACACTTATATTTTATAACATTTTCTCCTATCCACTTTAGTGTTTGAGACAGGAACAAGGAAATAATTATGTGGATACTATGTCTGTGAGCACATATGATGTTTGGCAAGTGAAAGCTCTGGAAATTATAATATAAGTTAATTAAATAAACCTATTAATAATACATCATTTCCTAACTGCTTCTATATTTAATTGTTGGGTGTAATATATTAACATATTTGCACATTACAGATGAATATGGTTAAGGACGAGGTCATTCAGAAGGATCGTCTTTCGGCGATTCAAGAAAGACTCTTGGGATTACTCTTGGATGAGGTGGTTAATCCAGCAGGAAAACATTATTATGATGGATCTAAAAAATCCAATAGAGACTAGAAATTTGAAGTGAACGATATTTTGATGTATAAATACTATCTTTTTTGATGTGTATATTTCTAAGTTTGTTTATGTGGATATATAAGTTTATATATAAGTCTAAGTGCATATATGGTATATATATAGACAGGTATACATAGATGTTAAGTGCAAATACGTATACGTATACGTACATATACGGGTTAGACAACAATTAGAATATACGCTCAAATCGAAAACAACAAAAAAAGAGACAAGACCCTTTAGTCACGGTTGGTATTACCAACCGAGACTAAAGGGGGTGGGCGCAGGCGCTGGCGTGCCCCGCCCCCCTTTAGTCTCGGTTCGTAATACGAACCGGGACTAAAGGACCCCTTTAGTCTCGGTTCATAATACGAACCGGGACTCAAGGACCCCTTTAGTCTAGGTTGGTTCACCCGGGACTAAGGGGGGGCCTTTTGTCTCTCATCATTAGTCCCGGTTGGACTTGAGAGACCTATACCCCTTACCAACCGGGACTAAAGCCCCTCTCCCTACCAGTGTCCGTCCCAAAATATAAGCATTTGTTGACTTCTGCTGTCACATTTGACAATTCGTCTTATAAAAAAATGAAAATATATATTTTTTGTTACAACATGTTTATCTAGTATATATTTTAAGTATTTTTACATTTTCACAAAATTTTTGAATAGGACGAATGGTTAAGCGTGATCAAGAAGTCAACAAATGCTTATATTTTGAGAGAGTGAAAATTTTTTGTTGTTGTGTTTGGCTAAATACTTTGTTTCCATCCTAAATTTCAACAAGAGAGAAGAATATCAGATCCCTCTGATTGCACGGTTTCCTTTTCCATAGACAGAAAACACAACACAAAACCCCACGCTCCGACCGCCGCCTTTACTCCCAGCAGAACGCTCGACGCCTAAACCCTCAACCAGCGGCATCTAGTTCCGCCCATCTAGGGTCGGCAGCTGACAACCATTCGCCGCCGCTGATGTGAATCGTAGTCGCAGCCGCCATTATTCCTGGATGTTCCCCGTCCACGGCAGTGGAGACAAGGTTACTTGACCGAGCAGACGCAAAAGTCCGCATTACTAATTCAATATCGATTTGATTCCATTTGGATTAGTGGTTGATTACACTGCTAGGAAAGGGGATTCTTGTACCGGCTCCAAACCCTCCTTCAGTACCAGGTATTGAATCAGTATTACCACGTCGATACTATAGCACTACAAGAAATATGCCGACTAGTGATGCAAAAAAAGGCCGTTTCTCGTCATAATCCACGATTAATGATGCCGGTTGTTACGAAAACCTTCCGTCATTAATTGAGTGTCATAAACCGCGATTAATGACGAGACCTTATTTCACGGCATCATGAGTTTAATGACACGTGCAAAATCGTCAATACAAAGCGTCATAACTTCGTTCCTGCAGCTTTGCCACGCTGGACATAATCTGATGTGGCATCCGATGTGGCATGCCAATTGTGACAAACTGTATGCGTCATAAAAACGAATTTGGCCCGTTTGTAGCTGAGTTGAGCCCAAAACTATTCCTGTAGGCTGGCGTTGTTCATATAGCCCAAAAAAGATTATGTTGGGCCCAATTGTAGGTTTTTTAGATTAAATTTGATTAGGGTGGGCCTGTTTTTGTTGGGTTGAGTCCAATAGGTGCGCACATTGTTGCGGCCTGATGTGTCACGTTAATTTAAAAAAATTAACTTTTGACCCAATTAAAAGTGGGCTAAGCCCACTGAAGGACAACATAAAATTAACTAATCATACATCAGTATTAATGGATTTCATTTCAATTCTGATCTTTTTTTAGAATAATTCCGATCTGGTTGGCATAATAGTAATCAGCACATATTTCTTTATACAATATAGCAAATTGTTGTTTACTATCAAGCACAACCATATTGTTCATCACAGATCACAAACTATTACGAGATAACAGTATCACAAGGAACATTGATTAACAAAACTAAATCCATATCATAATCGAAAGAGAAAGTGGAGATTTGATCTAATGATCTTAACCTCTTCATCTTTTACTGCTAAGTAGTAGACGAAGGAGGTCCTCACTGTCTTCGGTTAGCTTCTTGTAACGCCCGCGTTTTTAGCTCCTAATAAATCACCTAATAAATCACGCGTGTTTTCAAAATTGTCCAGCTGAGCTCAATTGCCCCCTTCCAATCCTTAGTCGCCGTTTCCACCCCCCCTCACCCTCGGCGCGCGTACCGCGAATCCCGCCGGCACCGCCCGCACCCGGGCCAGCACCCACGCGTGCCTTCCCAGCGCCGCGGTCGGCCACCGTGCCGGGAATCCCGCGCACGCCGCGGTCCCGCCGGCCGGTCCGCCTCTCCATCACCGCCGTCCCGAAAATCACGCCGACGCCCGGAAATCGGAAAACCCCGCAAAACCCTTTCCCCTAATTTCCTAGCAATTTTCCAAATTTTCTAAACCTTTTCCCCTATTTCTTTTCCTATTTTTCTTTCCTTTCCTTTCTTTCTTCCTTTTCTTTCTTCTCCTTTCTTCCTTTTCTTTCTTTTCTTTCCTTTCTTCCTTCTCTCTCTCCCTTCTCCTCCTGCTCCCTCTCGCAGCACGCAGCAGGCCGCGCCGGCGCCGTTGACCGCGCCTGGCCGGGCCGGCAGCGCGCCCCGCGCCCCCACGCCACCCTGGCCTGCGCCTGGCCGGCGCTGCACGCCACCAGGACGCGGCGCCGCAGGGGAGGGGCCCCCCGCCCGAGCACGGCCTGGCGAGCCGGCGACCGCCATTAAAGGCGAGCTCGCCGAACACGCCACCGTGTCGCCCTTCCTCCTCCGCGAGCACCTGCACGACACATCCAATCGCACAGCACCACAGCCCCACCGCGGATACCGGCCGCAGCCTTGCCGGAAAAGGGTCAACGGCAAGATTTTTTTTCCCACCACCATTGTTGAAGCTTCTCGAGCTCGAGCCGAACCGCCTTCCGCCGCCTATAAAAGGGGCCGGCCGCTCACCGGGCCGCCGCACCTCACCACGACCACCTCTTTCCCTTGCCTGAGCACTAGAGCGCCGCCGCCACCAAGCACCACCACCACCGGTCCGCCGCCGCCCGTAGAGCTCTCTCCTCGCGCCGCCTCGGTCCAAGGTGAGTAAGGGGGAAGGATTCCCTCGTCGCCCCCTCCCTTTTCCCCCTCTCGCCGGCCGCGGTCGTGGCCGGGAGGCCGGCGGGCCGCCGCCGCCCGAAGCCTCCCCTGCCTCTGGCCGGCTGCGAACCAGGGAGGAAGAAAGGGGCGTTTTGCCCAAAAGCCCCTATCCTTTTCCCTTTTCCAGACTAAACCCCCCCCTATTCCATCTCTCTCTCTTTTTCTTTCCAAGTAGCCCCTAGGTTAATAATTAATTGGAGATCAGATACTGTTAAGCCCTAAACAAATTACAACCAGACCCTTACCAAATTTATATTATCATAATCACACCCTTCCCCATTAATAGAAATTACTAAAAGGCCCTTAGCCCCCATAACCTCCCTTTAACCCAACATCCCATGCACGATTTTATTCCCGATTAATCCCAAATTCACCACACCTTTCCCAGGAATATCCCCGCCGAACCATACACCAACCTTTCCCCCCTAGGGCTTATATATTTCCCCCTCCATTTATTTCCCCTTCTCGAGCTCGGCCGGTAATATGTGTGCTTAATGATTGCTTGCTTGTGTATGCGCTATAGCCGACGGTGTAGACGAAGGAAGGTACCCCGAGCCGGAGATCGGAGCCGACTACTGCGAGCAGGAGCCCGAGATCCCGAACGCCGAGCCGGCACTCCCCGAAGACTTCGAAGACGGCAAGTTCAATCTCATCCTTGGATGCATGCTTTGATCCTAGTTTTATAAACACAACCCTATACCCGTTTTATAAACTGCATATTGTTTTTCTGCAAAAACATGGTAGGATAGCCACCCTTGATTGCTATGACTGAATCTTGTTTTGGCCTAAATGATTGCTTTAAAAATGTGTGAGTGCTTTCAAAATGTGTGAGTGCTTTAAAAATGGAAATGGGATATGTTTGGAAAATGAGTAAAGAACTGGGTAGACGGGATGGACGCGTGTGTCAGGAGTATGGGTGAGCTCGTACCTTTGTGGTTGAGCGTGTTGGAGATGTCCATCTTGTCGTTAAGGACCGGGTTGCGTGACATCTCACCTGACCCAATTATCGTACTACCACTCGACCGTTGTATGTGGCAACGGCTTAGCATAAATCCCACTAGTTAATCTACTTGCCATCAGGAGTGCGGGTGAGCAGCGGGAGATCAAGGAATAGGGGTACGATCTGTGTGAGGTACGCCCTGGTTATGTGAGATAACCCCTTGGTTGCTCCCGTGGTGGCTCGTAGGGTTAGCTAAGGTGGGTAATGGCTTTGATAGGATCCGCACCGGCACTAAGGTGATCGTGTGGCGGTACCCTACTTGTGGGTAAAGATGTACAACCTCTGCAGAGTGTAAAACCTATTCGAATAGCCGTGTCCACGGTATTGGACGAGTCACGGTGGGGTCACAAAACTAGTGTTTGGATTTGGGATGTTTTCGTGACGTGAGTTGTTTTCTGGAAAAGTGTGTGGCTGTGTGCCTGGGCTACTGCGGACGGGGAGTCCGGTAGCCTTCATTTGGTTTTCACAAAACAACTGAGTTATAAAAATTGTTTGCGAAAACCTTTTCGAAAATGAACCCCTGCATGAGTAAATGTGTTTGTAAAATAAACCTTATCCTGATCCTTGATATATCCTGTGCATGATCTGCTTATTAGCCCCTCCGTGGGTGGGGTTGGACTTGTTGAGTACGTATGTACTCACCCTTGCTTAATTAACTGTTTTTCAGAGGAGGATCCCGACTTCGTTCCCGAAGACGTCGAGTAGGTCGCTGTCCTGCACCCAACCCGTGCCTGTGGATTCAGGGTCGCCACAGAGAGCTTCCATGGCGTGGTACTCTGATGAGGCCTTAGAAGCCTTCGCTATCGTAGTTTGGTCTTTAGCTTTTGTGTTGTTTCTCGTGGCAATGGCGCTTCCGTGCCCACTATGCCGCCGTGATGTAAGGGACTGAACCACCTGTTGTAATAAATGTGTTGCCAGCCTCCTGGGACTGGTATTTATGTCACATTTAGTCACCTCTGATGAGGGGACGCTTCAGGTGGTATCAGAGCCATAGGTTGGCCGTAGGACGCGACCCCTAGGATACGAGACCTCCTCTGGCCCCTCTTTAATCTTTCCTTTGCTAAGCTCATCTTTTCCCAAATCTTTACCTTGATCCTTGCCTGATTCCAGATGGCTAACCCCGAATGGAACGGAGGAGTCTGCCCTGTCCAGCCTGGTCTCCCTAACCTACTGCGGCTCAGCTTAGAGCGCGTCGGAGTAAGGGATCCGCCGGAGTTCGTCTATCGGGAGTACGAACGCTACGGCACCCTTCGGTGTAAGCTGCTGATCTTTGTGGGAAGAAGCACGCTTTACCCCGACATAGAACCTTGGTTCGTCTCCGCCACTGGATTTCGCTTCGCCGACACCTACCCCAAGGCTGCTCGGAAGGCCCTGCGACAGCTACGAGTGGTTTATAGACAGCACCTCCGAAGGACTCCAATGGGATTCTTTCCACCCTCCGGAGGAAGAGGACGCTCGTGGATCGATCGCATGAGAGGACTAGAACGAGAGGAAGAAGACCTAGAAGAGGCAGTTTCCCACCTATCCATCTACCTCAGAGGCCTAGACCACCTCTACCAGGAGCAAGCCCAGCAACTGAAGCAACAGATTGACAGAGCGGAAAGAGCGGAGCAAAGGATAGAGCTGGAAAGGATTAAGACAACCATGGCGGAAGTTGAGCTACACAACATGGAGCAAGACTACCTTAGGGAAAGAGAACGTTCGGAGATGTTCCACAAAAAGCTATGGGATGAGCTCCACAGGGAACGTAGAAGGAGAAGAGAAGAAGCTGACTTGGATGAGGAAGAACCCGAAGAAACTCACTGGGACAAAGGGACCCAGACCGAGGATGAGATACTGGAGCAAGATCTCCCACTGAAGAAGCGCCGCTTCCAGCTAGAGGAAGAATCACCATGAGGATAAGACTAGGGTGTCTGGGCTAGAAGCTGAGTTCTAGTAATAATAAGTGGTACCCCGAAGAATGTACCCCAACCTTTCTGCTAAATAAAGTATCCATCTCTTGTACCCCACCACAACCTGTTCAAATCTACCTTTGTTTTCAGATGGCGGAAGATGGATGGACCCAAGGCGTGTGCCAGGAGGAGCCTGGTTTTGCCCGCCTTCTCATCAACTCCCTGGAGCGCCTTGGTATCACTGAGCGCCCTAGGTACTACAGCAGAGAGTACGAGCAGCTCGGCACTCTTCGCTGTAGGGTGGTCCTCTCCATCGCCAGAAGCACCCGCTACCCCAACGTCGAGCCGTGGCGCGTGACCGCCACAGGTTTTCGACATCGGGATACCTATCCCTTGGCCCTCCGGAAAACTCTCCGTTACCTGTGCAGGATCTACGAGGAACACCTCGTCCCCACACCGATGAGGTATTTTCCTCCCGCCATCAGAACCACAGTTTGGCAGGCCCGCATGAGAAACCTGGAACGACGCCGCCACCAAGAAGACCTGCTGTACCATGTAGTTGCCTACCTTGTCTCCCTGGATAAGCTCTTCGATGACCAAGCCAAGCACTTGAGGGAGCAAATCAGTCGGGCCGAGCAAGCTGAAGTCACAGTGAGGATGCATCAAGTCCGAGTGGCCCAAGCAGAAGCAAGGACCGCAGCCGCCATAAGCAGTGAAGCCGTTGCCCATGAAAGCCTCAGGCGAATCCAGGACCAACGCATACAGGAATGGACCAACAGTGGAACACCCGTCCCGGCCGTTGGAGAAGCACAAGTCCTAGTTGGCACACCCCTCATAGGATGGGGAGGAGTTCCTGAGACCCCAACACCGTCTGTAGCCGCCGAGCAACCAACATCAACCGTCGAAGAAGGAACTTCCGCCCAGCCCCAAGAGAACGGGAACCCCCAGGGTGATGACGGTGATGAGCTGCTCATTCCGCTGGAAGCACACTCCGCCCCAGAAGATGGCTCGCCCCGCGAGTAACATGCCCCAGAGGCCCTTGCCAAGGTTTGAAGCCGTGCTGGTCCGAGCTTAGAGCCGCACCCTTAGTTTTTGTCGTAGTGCCTTGTCGTGTAGTGTACCAGCGTTGTACCGGTCGAGTAGTTCGGGATGTATCCTCCTCTCATGGTTGAAATGAAGTTGGTTGTGCTTGTGTGTCATGTGTGCTTGTTGTGTGCTTGACGGCAGGAGTCAGATCCTGTCTTTTCAAAAGCCCGTCTTAATCAACTTAAACATCACCTAAAATCTCATAGAAACCGCGCCCCCTACAGATGGTTTCAAGGCGTCCCGCCGGGAGCTTCCAAGGCTCCGGTCGTATGGACCCAAATGCGGAAGGATCGCATGCAGGACGAAGGGAGCGCCCTAACGACCAAGAAGTGTATCAGGATGAAAATGGAGGAGAAAACATGGTTCCGCCACCGCCACCACCTGCCGTAGACCTGGCGCAAGTATTGGCTAACCAGACCCTGTTGCTGGAAGCCATAGCCAATGCCATCACCCGCCCAAAGCCCCGTGTTCTGGGCATGAATGAGAAACTGATAGAATTTCTCCGGACAAAGCCACCCACGTTTGGTGGATCAGTGAATCCCTTGGATGCAGATGACTGGCTAAGGGCCATCCTGAGGGAACTAGAGCCATTCAACTGTGAGGATCGAGACAAAGTTCTTTTGGCCACCCACCAGCTCACTGGAACAGCCTTAGCCTGGTGGGAAAACTACTGTGCAGCAGCCAAGGATCCCTCCGCCATCACTTGGGATGAGTTCGTGGAAGAGTTTCGTCGCTACCACATCCCAGAAGCCACACTAAAGCGCAAGGCAGACGAGTTCCGTGAACTTCGCCAAGGCAACAAGTCCGTGGAGGAATACACCTACCAGTTCATAGAGCTGGCTCGTTATGCCCCAGAAGAAGTGGACAAGGACTCCAAGAAGCAGGAGATGTTCAAGAAGGGCTTGACTCCAGAGCTAAGGACTCTGCTTACCCCTCAGATCTACCCTGATTTCAACACGCTTATGAACATGGCCATCCTCACAGAAAGAGCCAAAGCAGAAGAGAAGAAAGAAAACAAGCGCAAGTTCATGGAGCACAAGGCTCAACAGCAGGAACGTTCCCAGAGGCAGAGAAGCTTCGGACACCCCATGTCCAGATTCCAAGCCCCCATGCAGTACAGAACCCAGTCACAAGCCACGGGCTCTCAAGGCACCAGAACCCAGTTCAAACCGTACAACAACCAGAACACCATGAAGCCTCCACAGAGCAACACTAGCCAGGTCACTGCCAACAACAACAACAACAACAACTCCAGGGTGTGTTTCAACTGCCGTGAGACCGGACACTTCATCGCCAACTGCCCATATGCCAAAAAGCCAACAGTTTCAGCCGTCTCCAACTCAGTGAATGGGCCGAGACCGGTTGTATCTGGAGCCAACCGCGTGCCAGCTCGTAGCAACAACAACTTTGGTAATAACAACCAGCAGATGAGGCAGCCCCAGCAGTCTTATGGACGAGCCCGCGTCAACCACATCAACGCACAGGAGGCTCAAGAAGCACAAGGCGTAGTGCTCGGTGAGTTCCTGGTCAGCTCAGTCTTGGCAACTATATTATTTGATTCAGGAGCATCACATTCGTTCATATCTTCAAGTTTTGTGGAAAAGCATAATATACCTACAGTACTACTAAAAGCACCCCTATTAACTCGAACGCCCGGAGGTGACATTAAGTGTCAACTGGGATGCCCCCGGGTAAGGATTATTTTAAGTGGGGTAGAGTTCCTAGCAGATCTAGTAGTACTGAAGTCCAAAGGGATAGATGTGATCCTTGGGATGGACTGGTTAAGCCAACACCATGGCCTTATAAGTTGCGCCGATAAAGTAGTGCACTTAACCAACCCAGACGGGATACAAGTGACCTGCCACACCCGAGGACACAGGCCGGACATAATGGTTTTCAATATAGAAGCCAAGTCCATAGAAGATGTCCCAGTAGTGCGAGAATACCCAGATGTGTTCCCCGAAGAACTCCCTGGAATGCCACCAGATAGGGATATAGAGTTCGTCATCGACCTTATCCCTGGAACCTCTCCCATAGCCAAGAGACCCTATAGGATGGCAGCCCCTGAGTTGGCAGAATTGAAGAAGCAGCTAGCAGAACTCCAGCGAAGTGGGTTCATCAGACCGAGCTCATCACCATGGGGAGCCCCAGTGCTTTTCGTGGAAAAGAAGGATAAGAGCATGAGGATGTGCGTGGACTATCGCTCGCTGAACGAGGTCACCATCAAAAACAAGTACCCTCTCCCCAGAATAGATGATCTATTTGACCAGCTGAAAGGAGCTAAGTATTTCTCGAAGGTCGACTTAAGGTCAGGATACCACCAACTCAAGATTAGGGAGAGTGACATCCCAAAGACCGCCTTCGTCACCCATTATGGACAGTATGAGTTCACAGTGATGTCCTTCGGACTCACCAACGCACCAGTGTATTTTATGAATCTCATGAATAAGGTGTTTATGGAAGAGCTAGACAAGTTTGTCGTGGTGTTCATCGACGACATACTTGTTTACTCCAAAAGTGTGGAGGAACATGAACAACACCTTCGAGTGGTACTGGAGAAACTGAGGGCGCACAAGCTGTACGCTAAGTTCAGCAAGTGTGAATTCTGGTTGGAGAAAATATCCTTCCTTGGACATATTCTGACAGCAGAAGGAGTAGCAGTAGACCCTGGGAAAGTCGAAACAGTTTCCAACTGGCAACAACCAACCAATGTGAGCGAAATCAGAAGCTTTCTTGGTTTAGCAGGATACTACCGGAGGTTTATTGAAGGATTCTCCAAGATTGCCCGGCCCATGACAGAGTTGCTCAAGAAGGAGAAGAAGTTCAACTGGACCGAGTCCTGCAAGAAAAGTTTCCAAGAGTTGAAGAGAAGATTGACCACAGCCCCAGTGCTGACCCTGCCAGACATTCAACGGGACTTTGTCGTGTATTGCGACGCCTCCCGACAAGGGTTGGGATGTGTTCTCATGCAAGATGGGAAGGTAGTGGCATATGCCTCTCGTCAGCTCAAACCCCATGAGCAGAATTATCCCACCCATGATCTGGAGTTTGCAGCCGTAGTGCATGCCCTGAAGATCTGGAGACACTATCTGATTGGGAACAAGTGTGAAATCTACACAGACCACAAGAGTCTAAAATACATCTTCACCCAGCCCGACCTGAACCTAAGGCAAAGAAGGTGGCTAGAGTTAGTTAAAGACTATAACCTAGAGATTCACTACCACCCAGGAAAGGCAAATGTAGTAGCAGACGCCCTAAGCCGGAAATCCTACGAGAAGGCAGCACCCAAGAGTGCCCAGTTACAAGAGGAAATGGCGCGACTCAACGTGCACATTGTTCCCCAAGGCTACGTCTGCCAGCTGAGTGTTCAGCCTACCCTAGAGGAGAAGATCCGGAAGGCCCAAGGAACCGATGAGAATCTAATGAAGATCCGCAAGCATACCGGAGAGAACAAGGCCCCTGACTTCAGAGTGGATGACCAAGGCACCCTGTGGTACAAAAATAGGATATGCGTGCCTGAAGGCGGAGATTTCCGACAGACCATCATGGATGAGGCACACAACTCGGCATACTCTATTCACCCGGGATCCACCAAGATGTACATGGACTTAAAACAGAAGTATTGGTGGAATGGGATGAAAGCAGACATTGCCCGATTCGTCGCCCACTGTGATACTTGTCAGAGGATCAAAGCCGAACACCAGAAGCCCGCAGGACTGTTGCAGCCTCTACCAATCCCGGTATGGAAGTGGGACGAGATAGGTATGGATTTCGTAGTAGGGTTGCCAAGAACTCAGAAGGGACATGACTCCATATGGGTGATCGTGGACCGACTCACTAAAGTCGCTCACTTTCTACCCGTACGGACCACGTATGGTGGAGAAAAGTTGGCAAAACTCTACATAGAGAATATAGTAAAGCTGCATGGAGTGCCTAGCCGAATAGTCTCAGATAGGGGGACCCAGTTCACCTCTAGGTTCTGGAAAAGCCTGCATAAAGCCATGGGTACCAAACTGGATTTCAGCTCAGCATACCACCCGCAGACAGACGGACAGACCGAAAGGGTGAATCAGATTCTGGAAGATATGTTGAGAGCATGCGTCCTCACCTATGGCAAAGATTGGGAGCAGAGTCTGCCATATGCAGAATTTTCCTACAACAACGGCTACCAAGCAAGTCTGGGAATGTCACCATTTGAAGCACTATACGGGAGGAAATGTAGGACACCCCTGATGTGGTCAGAGGTAGGAGAGCGTGCCCTGGTTGGGCCCGCACTTATAAAGGAGTCCGAAGAGCGAGTAGCCGATATCCGAGAAAAGTTGAGAGCCGCCCAATCTCGCCAGAAGAGCTACGCAGACAAGAAGAGGCGTGAAGCAAGCTTCAATCCGGGAGATTTCGTGTACCTCAAGGTTTCACCTATCCGAGGAACTCGGAGATTTCAAGTGCACGGAAAATTGGCCCCTCGGTACATCGGACCGTATAAAGTACTAAAGAGGGTCGGAGCAGTAGCATACCGGTTGGAGCTACCCGAAGAAATGTCAGATATACACCCAGTGTTTCATATCTCCCAGCTACGCAGATGTTTAAAGGTTCTTGAAGAAAAGCGAGTACCAGTGGAAACCATCGATCTACAGCCAGACCTTAGGTACCAGGAGGTGCCCGTCAAGATTTTGGACACAGTGGTCAAGCGGACAAGGACGTCGGAAGTACGGGTGTGCAGAGTCCAATGGAGCAGACACGGAGTGGAAGAAGCCACGTGGGAACGAGAGGACGCTTTGAAGAAGGAGTTTCCCCACCTGTTCGAAACCTAGCCGAATCTCGAGGGCGAGATTCATTTTAAGTGGGGTAGGTTTGTAACGCCCGCGTTTTTAGCTCCTAATAAATCACCTAATAAATCACGCGTGTTTTCAAAATTGTCCAGCTGAGCTCAATTGCCCCCTTCCAATCCTTAGTCGCCGTTTCCCCCCCTCACCCTCGGCGCGCGTACCGCGAATCCCGCCGGCACCGCCCGCACCCGGGCCAGCACCCACGCGTGCCTTCCCAGCGCCGCGGTCGGCCACCGTGCCGGGAATCCCGCGCACGCCGCGGTCCCGCCGGCCGGTCCGCCTCGCCATCACCGCCGTCCCGAAAATCACGCCGACGCCCGGAAATCGGAAAACCCCGCAAAACCCTTTCCCCTAATTTCCTAGCAATTTTCCAAATTTTCTAAACCTTTTCCCCTATTTCTTTTCCTTTCTTTTCCTATTTTTCTTTCCTTTCCTTTCTTTCTTCCTTTTCTTTCTTCTCCTTTCTTCCTTTTCTTTCTTTTCTTTCCTTTCTTCCTTCTCTCTCTCCCTTCTCCTCCTGCTCCCTCTCGCAGCACGCAGCAGGCCGCGCCGGCGCCGTTGACCGCGCCTGGCCGGGCCGGCAGCGCGCCCCACGCCCCCACGCCACCCTGGCCCGTGCCTAGCCGGCGCTGCACGCCACCAGGACGCGGCGCCGCAGGGGAGGGGCCCCCCGCCCGAGCACGGCCTGGCGAGCCGACGACCGCCATTAAAGGCGAGCTCGCCGAACACGCCACCGTGTCGCCCTTCCTCCTCCGCGAGCACCTGCACGACACATCCAATCGCACAGCACCACAGCCCCACCGTGGATACCGGCCGCAGCCTTGCCGGAAAAGGGTCAACGGCAAGATTTTTTTTTCCCACCACCATTGTTGAAGCTTCTCGAGCTCGAGCCGAACCGCCTTCCACCGCCTATAAAAGGGGCCGGCCGCTCCCCAGGCTGCCGCACCTCACCACGACCACCTCCTTCCCTTGCCTGAGCACTAGAGCACCGCCGCCCCCAAGCACCACCACCACCGGTCCGCCGCCGCCCGTGGAGCTCTCTCCTCGCGCCGCCTCGGTCTAAGGTGAGTAAGGGAGAAGGATCCCCTCGTCGCCCTCTCCCTTTTCCCCCTCTCGCCGGTCGCGGACGTGGCCGGGAGGCCGGCGGGCCGCCGCCGCCCGAGCCTCCCCTGCCTCTGGCCGGCTGCGAACCAGGGAGGAAGAAAGGGGCGTTTTGCCCAAAAGCCCCTATCCTTTTCCCTTTTCCAGACTAAACCCCCCCCTATTCCATCTCTCTCTCTTTTTCTTTCCAAGTAGCCCCTAGGTTAATAATTAATTGGAGATCAGATACTATTAAGCCCTAAACAAATTACAACCAGACCCTTACCAAATTTATATTATCATAATCACACCCTTCCCCATTAATAGAAATTACTAAAAGGCCCTTAGCCCCCATAACCTCCCTTTAACCCAACATCCCATGCACGATTTTATTCCCGATTAATCCCAAATTCACCACACCTTTCCCAGGAATATCCCCGCCGAACCATACACCAACCTTTCCCCCCTAGGGCTTATATATTTCCCCCTCCATTTATTTCCCCTTCTCGAGCTCGGCCGGTAATATGTGTGCTTAATGATTGCTTGCTTGTGTATGCGCTATAGCCGACGGTGTAGACGAAGGAAGGTACCCCGAGCCGGAGATCGGAGCCGACTACTGCGAGCAGGAGCCCGAGATCCCGAACGCCGAGCCGGCACTCCCCGAAGACTTCGAAGACGGCAAGTTCAATCTCATCCTTGGATGCATGCTTTGATCCTAGTTTTATAAACACAACCCTATACCCGTTTTATAAACTGCATATTGTTTTTCTGCAAAAACATGGTAGGATAGCCACCCTTGATTGCTATGACTGAATCTTGTTTTGGCCTAAATGATTGCTTTAAAAATGTGTGAGTGCTTTCAAAATGTGTGAGTGCTTTAAAAATGGAAATGGGATATGTTTGGAAAATGAGTAAAGAACTGGGTAGACGGGATGGACGTGTGTGTCAGGAGTATGGGTGAGCTCGTACCTTTGTGGTTGAGCGTGTTGGAGATGTCCATCTTGTCGTTAAGGACCGGGTTGCGTGACATCTCACCTGACCCAATTATCGTACTACCACTCGACCGTTGTATGTGGCAACGGCTTAGCATAAATCCCACTAGTTAATCTACTTGCCATCAGGAGTGCGGGTGAGCAGCGGGAGATCAAGGAATAGGGGTACGATCTGTGTGAGGTACGCCCTGGTTATGTGAGATAACCCCTTGGTTGCTCCCGTGGTGGCTCGTAGGGTTAGCTAAGGTGGGTAATGGCTTTGATAGGATCCGCACCGGCACTAAGGTGATCGTGTGGCGGTACCCTACTTGTGGGTAAAGATGTACAACCTCTGCAGAGTGTAAAACCTATTCGAATAGCCGTGTCCACGGTATTGGACGAGTCACGGTGGGGTCACAAAACTAGTGTTTGGATTTGGGATGTTTTCGTGACGTGAGTTGTTTTCTGGAAAAGTGTGTGGCTGTGTGCCTGGGCTACTGCGGACGGGGAGTCCGGTAGCCTTCATTTGGTTTTCACAAAACAACTGAGTTATAAAAATTGTTTGCGAAAACCTTTTCGAAAATGAACCCCTGCATGAGTAAATGTGTTTGTAAAATAAACCTTATCCTGATCCTTGATATATCCTGTGCATGATCTGCTTATTAGCCCCTCCGTGGGTGGGGTTGGACTTGTTGAGTACGTATGTACTCACCCTTGCTTAATTAACTGTTTTTTAGAGGAGGATCCCGACTTCGTTCCCGAAGACGTCGAGTAGGTCGCTGTCCTGCACCCAACCCGTGCATGTGGATTCAGGGTCGCCACAGAGAGCTTCCATGGCGTGGTACTCTGATGAGGCCTTAGAAGCCTTCGCTATCGTAGTTTGGTCTTTAGCTTTTGTGTTGTTTCTCGTGGCAATGGCGCTTCCGTGCCCACTATGCCGCCGTGATGTAAGGGACTGAACCACCTGTTGTAATAAATGTGTTGCCAGCCTCCTGGGACTGGTATTTATGTCACATTTAGTCACCTCTGATGAGGGGACGCTTCACTTCTGCAACCTCTTAATCTCGGCCGACTGCATTTTTAGAGTTGATTCTGATTCTTCAGTCTTCTTATTCAAGCTACATAACTGTTTCTGGTGAGCAACAAACCGTTGTCGAAGTTGTACCCCATCCTGATTGGGAGCGTCAACTCGCTCTTCATCTACACTACTACATAAGGATTTGGTACCCATTCTTAAGTACTTGGCTGCCTCTGTTTTAATTTGTTCCGGAAGAAGCATCATTGACTTGGTAGCTTCCATCTAGCAACAGTGGATCCCAAGTCAGATTAGGACCTTGTAATTGATTCGAACTAAGGAAACAAAGGTGTTAAGTTTGTTACCTTGGAGAAGGTATGAACAGGAGCGACTTCAGATGTTGACCCTTTGGCCCGCTGAAACAAGTACAAGAATAAGAGGTAACAGTTGAGATCATTCGAAATCGGAAACAAATAAGGTGTTAAGTTTGTTACCTTGGAGCATGTCTGAACAGGAGTGACTTCAGATGTTGACCCTTTGGCCTGCTGAAACAAGTATATGAACAAGAGGTAAGGGTTGAGATCATTCGCAATCAGAAACAAAGAAGGTATTGAGTTTGTTACCTTGGAGCAGATCTGAACAGGAGCGACTACAGATGTTGATCCTTTGACCTGCTGAAACAAGTACAAGAACAAGAGATAAGGGTTGAGATCATTAGCAATTGGAAAAAATTTCATCTATTAAGAGCAATGCGGTACATGAACGATCACACCCAATCCATCATCACCCAAGCATGCAACAAAAATTTGGAAAGCCAAAGAGCATGGGTAAGCAATATAATAATTTCATCCTCTAACTTTTACAAACCTCAAATAAGTTGACCCGCAATTGTGTTCAGTTAGCCTGAAAGTCCCATCGTAGAAATGAAGTCACAGTTTCTACGCTTGCCATGTCCCACATCTTTGAAGCACAGTGCAGCTTCAACCTCTCGACTTGGTACATATCAGCGACCGAGAGTAAATAAGGCTAGGCATTGGTAGGAGTTTCCCATAAATCAGCCTCCTTTGGGAGTGATCCTTCCCTAGCATATTTGATCAGGACCGAGAAGCCGTCAGGGTGTGTGTCAATAATTGTAATAGTTTCAGAGCTAGACTCTACTCCTGGGCCGTAGAGCATTGCCTCCATCACAGAAGATACTTTCGCCACATCGGCATGTATCGCTCATATCACCCGGCATTCTGCACCTACGTGGAAGACAATGTCCACAGGGGCTTGGGCTGCAACGCTTTCGCATATGCTTCTTTGTACTGATGGAGGAGGAACTTCAATGCAGTCGTCCTCCAGTACTGTAACAACACACGATATGTGTATGCGATCTTCATTAGATGTCACGCGCTCAATGTCATGATGCTCCACCAGACACTCAAATCCTCTTTCTTGTAGATCCCGATTCATGAAACAAACTGCTTTTGTAGCTTGAACTCGAAACGTATCATCTTCATCGTTTGGGTCTCCAGCCATTGCACGCAACAATACTCGCACCTATGTGGAAGGAAGTAGTCACAGGCTTGACAACAATAATACAATGCGACCGTATCACCATGTGTGAGTGTGTGTATTCATAGCAGCAACGAGACACATACCATTTGGGATTTGTGCACAGGAACGAGGACGACGGCAATGTCGTCTAGAACATCCATCCACTGATGATCATTCATACATGTAGGAGAGCAACGTAGCCTCCATTGACGGCCTCCCACCATGAACGTACCGGATTCCTTGTACTAGCCCGTGGTTCCTTCTGCTTTCACTTCCTGGCTTGAGACTGAAAAGTCGACTTGCATAGAAGGAATCATTTTACCATCTAAAGCCATGAACACAAATGGCCTGCACTTTGTCTCGTGCCTAAACTATCTCTTATTATAGTGGGAGTGAATGTGTCATTTCGAAACGTCCGTTCGTGGACATCAGTTACCACCCAGAATGGACGCGTCCCTTCAGTGCGGGTGTGGCCACATTCGAGTCATGAACTTCACGGTTCTAGTCCTTAAGTGTGATTCACAATGATCGACATGTCCGTTCAGAGGGGGTGTGCACACAAGTTCGTCGGTTAACACCCGGTGCCAGTCCTTAACTTCAATTCTCAATGATCGACACGTGGATCAACTTGTGAGAGCGTGTCGTTCCCAAACGCCCATTCGAGATGCCCTTCTGTGCTTATATGCCTCTTAATGTTACACACACACACACAAACATATATTGCATTTCCAATTCCAGCTTATTCTGTTTTGGTTGTGTCGCGTCAACAAGTTCATCACGTTTCTCAGTCTCCAAAGCCTGCGGGAATCATCAAGTGTGAATCCAGACCATTCGTAGACCTTTTCAGTCATGACTCACACAGCGTACCTGATCGAGGAGGACTTGTCAAGTCATCCCACACCCTACGTGTTGCAACACAAGGACCATCCGGTCCATCTGATTACAACACCCAATCTTGTTCTCCAGATGCAATTGATGCCTAAAACATTACATAAATAAACGGTAGAGAGTTGTCCCGCAATTGATGCGGCATGAGCTGATGCAGTTGAGACGGCCATTAGATGCAGCTGATGTGGCATGATTTGTCCGCAGGACTGTCTTGTGCTCTAGAGAGGAAAGTCCAGAAGTAAACACATACCTAGACACGTCGGGCTCATCCCGTGATACCCATCGTCCACACATGTAATCGATGCACGCCACTGAAGATTCTGACATAGATAGATTCCTATCACGCGTAGGCCTGACTACATTCCGAGCATCTCAGGTTTTCCATAGTAACTTTAGCAATGCTACACCATGCTCACATGACTGATGTAGTCTTCGATAAATAAGGCGAGTGCAGCACAACGTTCTTTAAAGGCAAGACCTACACTCATCGGTTACTCGTCTTGCATTTCTCCACTTCAGTGGGATACAAGGGTGAGATCATTTTGTTGGCTAATCTTGTTTACTTTATGTATACATGGTATTGAGACTGTCCCATTGTTAGCTTATGTAGGGTTTGTTCTTCGTTTGTGTATGCAGTACGTGGAGAATAGTCGGGCAAGGAAGGGACGGAGCATGGAACTTGGAATAGTCGGGGAAGCGGGAGCTGTCAGGCGCAATAGCACATCACCACCACCCGTTTCAGCTGCTGACATCGGCACCGCAGCAGCACCCGGCCCCAATGGCACCTCCACTTTAGCTAGTACCGGCACCTCAGCAGCACCCAGCCCCAATGGCACCTCCACTTCTGCTGGCATCGACACCTCAGCAACACCCGAGGGTGATGCCACCTCCAGTTCAGCCGCTGGCAACGGCAGCTCAAGATCAGCTAAACCTCATGGCACCACATTTTCGCTCATGACCCTGGCTGCCACCTCTGTTGTTGCCCGTTGAAATGCCAGCCCCGCAGCCAGTGCTCATTGAACAAGATGAATTCCATGACCTGAAATGGTTTGTGTTGCTTTGGCTTCAGTAGGGCGGGCCCGCCTGTGTTTATCACGAAGGTGTGTGGGTGCGCCCTTTTTGCCATAGGGGTCACAGGCAATGGACCATTCGTGACCTGCTGCTACACATGCATAACATCAATATTTCGCCTACCTGGCTTTGGTATACAAGGGCGAGGCATCACGCTTTGGAGGAGTATCTAAACCAGGAGACACGTTTTGCCGCACTCCGTGCAGCGGCGGAATTGCCACGAGCCCGTGATGGTAGTAGTATGTCGTGATGGTAGTAGTATGTCGTGATGGTAGTAGTATGAGCCGTGATGGTAGATTGCTTGTAGTATGTCATTCAGAGTATGTCGCTGTACTTCCACCTATGGTGGATCGATCCATCCTCACGTGTAATCAATGCGTATGCCTGCATTTGTGTCATTTGTATTTGGATTGTGTTGTCTCTAATAAAAATGGTAATGTGTGTGTACTCCCTTGGTATAAATTCGTGTATACGGAAAGTTCATTCCCTTGATTTCTTAAATACCGGATGAACACAAGGCGAAAGTCCGGTTTGTAGTTTTCAGTCGGATCAGATTAAACTGTCACTGCTAGCAATGAAAAAACCAACATCTTACAAGGAAAAAACAGTAGTAGTAGTATTCAATCAGACCAGATGAACAGAAGGCGAATGTTCGTTCTACTTCTTCTACTCCTACTTCTACTAGTAGCAGTTACCACAAATGCACTAATCAAGGCGCCGCTTCTTTGTCGATGGTGCACCCGACGCCTTGTTGTAGCTGCTCACGGACGAGGATGTCACTCTGTTGCCACCGCCCCATGGAAGATGGTGGCGGACATCCCAGGGCACCGCCCGCGGATGAGGCCGTCCCTCCAATGCCGCCGCCAGAGGATGATGGCGCCGCTCCATGGCGGCCGGTCGAGCACGGGATTGGCACTGCTCCATGGAGAATGATGACAACCGGTCGATGATGGCCTCTGCTCGGCGAGGATGGCAGAGATCGACTGCCGTCGATTGATGAGGATGATAGAGGATGACGACACTTGGAGACGACAGTTCCCCGGCGAGTGGCGGTGCTTCTGCGCCCCTGACTCTTGGCACCTCTTGCTGACTTGTGAGGGGTGTGATGTTTCAGAGGCACATGATCTTGGATTTCATTTTGTTCCACAAACTCCGAATCATCAGAGGATGTGTCAACCACCACCCGAATGGGCCTCCGCTCTACCTCCTCTTCATCAGACAACTGGGGATCCTCCCTTTCATCAGAAGAGGAGATGGATGTGGCTTGCGCTGCACCTCTAGGAGACAATGGCTCCAAGGGGAGAGGAAGAGAGCGCTATGCGAGAATAGGGTTTTTTGTTGGTTGCAAGAGTGGGGAGAGGAAGACGGCGCTGTGCGAGAATGAGGTTTTTTGTTGGTTGCAAGAGTGGGGAGAGGAAGAGGGCACTGTGCAAGAATGGAGTTTTTTTGTTAGTTGCAAGAGTGGGGAGAGGAAGAGGGCGTTGGGCGAGAAGGGTGTTTTTTTGGTTGCCAGACTGGGATATTTATGGCCAGAGGAACCCATTCAGCCATTATTGAAAAAACTACTCCCGAAAAGATTAGAGTAGTTTTCTATAATGTGGGATTCGTTCTGGTCAATCTAAGTCAATTTTGACCAAATTTATAGTAAATTATGTTAACACTTATATCTACATATAAACTTATCAGGAAGTGAGAATTGCATTCTTTTGTGGACGGAGGGAGTACGTTCTGAGGAAGAGGGAAAGACCGTTCGGCGGAATGTAAATGGACCGGAAGAAATAATAGTAGTCCAGAAGGTCCTTTTACCAATACATCAGTATACCGGACCTTCTAGACTACCTTTTCCACTCATTTGTCTTTGTTGGAGCTGTAACTCCTCCATTGTTCTCTGACAACCTTGTTCTTTTGCTATCCTGTCAATGATACCTCGTCCCTGGGCAAATCTTATTCTTGACATTGTTGTGAGCGTCGCCAATAAGACAGTGATGCAAGAGATTTCATCATGTTCAAAGCTGTCTGCAAGGGTTGGAACTGTGCTCGTTCAGGTGAGGCACGCTCGTTTGACCCTTGGATTCTGAAATCTGAATTTATCGGTGAATCTGGAGCAATGACATTCGCATTCGTCGCTGATATGCGGCTTTTTGAGGTCTCCTTTCCTGCTTTGGCTGGGAAAAGGACTAGATTGATTGGTTGCGGCGGATCTGGAAGCCTAGTCGCCTTAGATTGCAGAGATTGGTGCAACGCGCTCATGCTGAATCCTTTGTCTCCTCGGAAGCACATTCGCCTTCCCTGACTTCCAAAATGGAGCCAAATGGCTACTCTCCAAGCTTGTATCATGTGCCTTGAAACAACACTGGTGCAGAGTTATTTGTCGTGATTACTTTCTTTTGGCCAGAGAAATCTTTTGCAGCGCTAGGGTCATTGCCCGTTTTCATGTGGCATTTGGGTAGCCAATCCAACTGGACTAGACTACCTTCGGAAGATTTTTGGTGCAGTTCTTCTGAACACATGCGGATCTACTTGGGGCAAGATCTTCCAGCACCTCCCCATCCTGTTGGACTTCGATTGTCATGGGTTGTTAGCATGGGCAACTCTTCTCTACTCGAAGGTGAAGACCGATTGTTCTTTGTTATTCTGGAGGAGAAAGAAGCTGAGGTGGTAGAATTAACTCTGCATTCATTCGACGAGGACATTTGACAGCCTATTCCCTGGGAGAGAGCTCTTGAGTTCCAGAATAAGATCATCTTTTTTGGTCCTGGCAAGTGCATTGTTACAAAAGAGGATGCCATTTCTAGTTTACCTGACCTGAGGGCAAATCACATTTACTTCCTACGAACTTATCATCATGATGAAAAGAATGAGTACTGGATCTACCAGTAGGGAATAGATATTGTTCCAGGCACCAACACTACTCCTGCGATCCGCATTAAGCAGGTTCGTGGGGACTGGATTTGGTCGCGAGGAACATGGCTGTTTCCTAGCTATCTGTAATGCGGAACTTCGATTGTGTACTACCTGTAACGCAATTCAATGTACAAATATCTATATTATAAGCCTTCGTCAATAATTTAGCGCATATGTATGAGTTTCTACCACAATCACTCTAGGGAACAAGCAGTTACACATTCGATATTTTTTCACGAAGGTCCTTCCCGCAAAACATAAACAGACCGGACAAGTAGCAAACTTCATAAGATGGCACCTCACAGCTACTCATCACCATAAAGTTCACACCACTAACAACTAGCAAATATCATAAGATGGTTAGGTAAAAAATACCAAAATACAAGCATGATTAGCACCTCTAAACCGTCTACCTAGCAATAACACCATGAATCACATTATGCCTCATTGTTGTCCTTTAGTGACCTCTTATATGAGGCATGTCTCAGCAATTCCTTCACCTTCTTCACCACAATTGTTGCAGAATCTAGGAGCTGCTTGACCGTCTGCAGCTCAGAGACAGTCTCTTGAATCTCCCTGTTAGCCTCTGCACATTCTTCCTTCCACATCCTTGCCTCTCTTTTAGCTTTTAGGTACTTGTTGGCTTCACCCTTTTCTGTAGGAGACAATAGAGCATCGTTTCTCATTTCTTTCTCGTCTCAAACAGGTTATGGGTTACCTCCCCGTAGTATCGCGTTATCGTCTTCAGCTCAACTGCTTTGACATTGGCCTCCTCCTTAGCAGTTGTACATGCTTCTTTCCACGACCTTGCTTCCTCTTCTGCTTTTCCCTTTATTTCCATCAGTTTCTCTAGAACTTTTAGAGTCCTAATATCCCATTCAGGATCTATCCACCTAAACGACGCGCACTTCATGCCATCAGTCTGCAGTCATCAATTTTGTTCATATAATTAGCGATTGACCACACTAACATCAAACGCAGAAGCAACATTTATTACAAGTGATACAAGTTATCGTTTACCTCGTAGCAGCATACATATCGACGCCTAGGGTTGGCGCCTGTCCAGTCATACCTCAGATGGACAGACAACCCGTCATTGCACTCGTTTTCATTAGGATCTAGAACGATAACTTCACGAGGACCATGCGTCGGCGATCTGGAGCTTTCGGAGTCTACTCCAAACACCTTTAAAATACATGAATATAGTCTGTTAACCTAGATCCCTAATTCCAGAATTCCCCTTAACTAGTATGACAGATCAAAGTAGCATGGCAAAACAAAGGACTGACTTGACCGGATCGAGTCCTGCTTCTCCGTTCACCGCTAGGGCCACTACGATTCGCCATTCCCACCACGGGAAAGAGGAGATCCTAGCACTGACGCTAGCTCTAGTCTTTGCCATAAGGAAAAGGAGCGTGGTGCCGGCGAGTCTCTTGGAGAGTTGCAGTAGTGTACGTCGTGTCATCGAGAGAAATGAGATATATACACTTGTCTGCTGGAAAACTTTTTTTGGCTGTCGCACGCTCTTTTCTCTCGCCAACTTACCAGAACCGCTCCGTGCTGTTCTTGGGGCTGACGTGTCCAGTTTCCAGGTGCGCAGCGGCTGGCCACATGGAATAGTCAGCACTTGGAAACAAGCAGTTATACAATTGTTACTCAGGAAGGTCCTTCCTGCAAACCATCAAAAGAACGGACCATCCGATTCAGGATCAATCCAAATAAACAACATCTTAGCTTTTCCTCCCTTTTTACCACTAGGAAGGTCCTCCTTGCGAAACATCAACAGACCGGAGTTTCCTTAGTCATAACTCCCCCCTTCTCTATCTATTATCACCATACTTCCATTGTTCTCCCTCTACCTCCATTGCAACGCATATGAATTCAGAATGGTGAGTATGCTCGAATCATTTGGAATAGATTAAACCAAATCGGCATAATAAGATGACATCTCATAGCAACTCATCACCACAAAGTTCACACTACCAGTCCACCAACAAGTAGCAAACATCATAACATGATCCGGTAGCCAACACCAAAATACAAGAATGATACAAGTTTCACAATAATCATGACTACTCATTCATAATCATAACTCCATCTCATGTTTGGCCTCCTGCAGCTGTTCCTTCACCTTCTGCATCTCCTACCGTGAATTTTTGGTCTTGTAGGCCTCTCTTGCATTTCTTAAAATTCTTTCAGAAGATCTGGATGTCTCGTCCCAGGGCGAGGACTCTTTTAGGATCTCCAAAGACATTGAAAACATAATATCACAACTAGCTAACAAAGAGAAAGAGCTTCAATACACACCTAAGAATAAGAAAACTGAGGGAAGAGCTTATTCTACTTACAAAAGACATTGGAATAAATGCGTCAATGAATGGGTAGGACATTGAGTTTGTTTGGTCAGTCTTTTATTTTAAATGTTCAAGAAGTTCGTTGTTAGTTGGACTGAAATGGGTACTAATAGGCAAGGGTACTCGTTTCAGTCCAACTGACAACGAACTTCTTCAACATTTAAAAGAAAACACTAGCCAAACAAACTCAATTCTCTACCCATTCATTGACGCGTTTACTCCAATATCTTTTGTAATTGGAGCAAGCTCTGCCTCTTTATTAGCTAATTGATATATTATGTTTTAAATTTCCCTGGAGATCCTAACAGAGTCCTCCCCCGAGACGAGACATCCAAATTTTCTAAAATAACATTAAGATGTACTTGTAGAAATAAACTCATCCTTAGAGAAAACTCATCTTGATCTTAAAAATAAACACATCTCAGTCTATAAAAAAACCTGAACCTTGAACCCAATTGTATGAATACAGTAAAACAACCACCACATGCCACAAAACCTGGTTGTTTGCTACCTACATAAACTCAGTAAGGGCATGGTTGTCCTAACTGAACCTATCGATCCATCAAACGATGCAAATTGGAAACTAACTGAATCTAACACCTATGAATTGTGCAAACGCTAACAATCGTGGCAGAATTCAGATGTCCCTTCACGGTCTGCAGCTCCGAAATAGTATCTTCAATCTACCAATTCATAAAACGATGGACCTATCAATCCTATCAATTGTGCACCTCGACAAAAGTCCATAAAATGGCTTGAAGCACATCCAGAAGCTACTAAAATACAAAACCTACTGTAAGACGATGCAAATTGAAAACTAACTGAGTCTAACATGAATTGTCTATAGCCTATCAACTTCTAACACCTATCGAAGTGCAAATCTAAAGGTACGATAATGAAATCTAAATCTACCATATATACTCATCAATCCTCCAGATCCCCAAATCTAGATATCCCCAACCTAGTAAGATAGGGCAAAATATAGCGGCTCAAACCAGAGGACCAACCTCGTCATGCTGCCTCATCCTCTTGTTGCTGGGAGGTGGCGGTGCAACCATCTTCCCCTCACCGCTAGGATCCACCATTCCTACCACGAACTATTGCAGATCTGCGTAGCGGAAGTCTGAGTGAAGTGTCTCGTCAGCCATTCGATACGTAATTATAGACTCAACTGAAACTTACATGTGGGACCTAGTCACAGTAAAGAATCCGCATGAACTATTAGCTGAGTTTCCCATAAAACTCGCACAACCAAGAAGTGGTGCAGTGATAAACAGCACAACCTTGTTCCCCTAGGTCCCTGGTTCGAACCCATGTCATGGCAAATTATTTTTGGAATACTTCGTGACCTAGCCTCCGCTGATCTGGCGAAAATGCTTACATGTGGGACCCTGGAACTATTTATGACAACTTAGAACACTCTATTTTCGAAAAATGCTTACATGTGGGACCTAACTGAATTTTATGACGACTTGGAACACTCTATTTTAAAATAATGCTTACATGTGGGACCAAAGTTGGTTTATGACGCGGCTGACCTGGAGAAAATGTTTACATGTGGGACCCAACTGAATTTTATGACGACTTGGAACACTCTATTTTTAAAATGCTTCCATGAAGTATATGGATGATCTGTTGTGCATCGTCTTATCTCAATCCTAATTATTGCTTTGTTCTTTCCTTTCTGAATTATGAAATATGTAGCAGGTCGTTATTATTTAGTCATGTTTCCTAGAGTCCAAAATAGAAATCATGAGTCTGGTGAAGGGTGCTCGCTCTTGATAGGTTTGTTGTTAGAGAATGTCAAACCAGTACAGAAAATCAAACTCCACTTGCAGATGGTGATTGGAATCATGAAGATAACACAGACAATGTTGAAGCACACACTTCAGTAGTTGATTCAGAGCCGGTTAATGCTTATGTTAATTACATTATTATATATATGTATGTATTTTTATTATTTGCATTCAGAGCCGGTTAATGCTTACGTTAATTTCATTATTATATATAGTGTTCATAGTCAATGTATCAGTATAATTAGGAGTGTGGATAGATAACGATATAATAGGTTCCACTTATTGTTAGATAGGATCAAAGAAGCGAGAGAGCCAGAAAGACCAAAAAGAGAATACTACTAAATAAAACCAAAACCGAGTCATTTTCATCGTCTAACGCCTAGAAGACTGAATAGTTGAGACACTCACAAACTATGAATCTGCTGAAAATATCATCGTAGTTCAAGAATTATGCATTGCGTGCAAACATCATTATAAAAAATCCAATTGATAAACGTTTTGTGGCATTTTGTACCATTGTGAACTAATTTTTATTGTGGTATTGTGTACCATATTCTAAACAATCTATGATCAAATCCTAATGTTTTCAAACAAAAATAAGTGCAGACGTGGGGTGTGGGGAGATAACCATATAATAGGACCCACTTGTCACATACGATCAAAGAAGCGAGAGCCAGACCAAAAATAGAATCTCTACTACTTGATAAAAACCTAAACCGAGTCATTTTCATCGTCTAACGCCTTTCACTTCGACTCCATGCGTCCGCCCGTGTCCGCCAGTGCTGCTTCACTGACCACACATGATCCTTGGTCCGCTCGCTCGGCCCGCGCATGATGAGTCCGCTGGTCCGCCCACACCGCGAGATGAATTGAACTTTCTAAAAGTTGCAATAATTGATCTACATGTAAAATTGCATTGGAACACTGCAAGATCGGCGAGAGTGACCAAAGGAGGTTTCAAGAACATCTTAATTGAAGCTTTTGTCGTTGTGAGTGCTACGGTTGAATTTTAGGTTACTTTATTGGTGAACCATGATCCTGCCTAGAAGACTCAATAGTTGAGACACTCACGAACTGTGAATCTGCTGAAAATATCATTGTAGTTCATGAATTATGCGTAGCGTGCACACATCATTTTACTTAATCCAATTGTTAACTGTTTTGTGGCATTATGTACCATTGTGAACTATTTGTGTACCATTCTAAACAATCTATGATCAGATCCTAGTGTTTTCAAACAAAAATAAGTGCAGACGCACGATTCAACATATATGGTGGGAGAGAGGTTAAGTGTTGACCCACCAATTCATGTCACGGTGCACATAGATAATACAAACAGCAACATTTTGAACTATCTGGAGCACAAACAATGTAATTTAATGACCAATGCGTGTAATTAATACTTCCTTGCACATCAGGTGTGATAGAATCCTCAGCGCAGCTGTCATTGTCCGCTATTGTGATATGCCCAAAGTCCAACTGTCCATCTCTATCTGTACATCAAAATGTTGGCAGGATGCCTTTTCAGTTCAATTATATGGACCGTAGTAAATTGTTGGAATAAAAACAATATCACTTGTTGGAATCCACACCTCCATCACATGTTGCGTTTTCATTGGCCCGCTCTTTATTCTTCTGGCGCATCTCTCTTTTCTTCCTGTTGAGCTCGTCCTTCTTTTCCTTCGGCATTGATGCATATCGTTCCCTGCACCTCTGCCTCCTTCACTCAGTAGGATCCTCAACAACTGTCGCCGTTACCTGTAGCTCAATGATACCTGTAAGCAGATGCATAAATATTTCACATTGTTACCCACAAACCCTAAAATGTTGATGCCTAAGACTGTCTCTAGCAGTACCTCTATTCCACACCGCATCTTCATTTTGAAGAAGGAACGCGCACTGTGCCGCCTCCAGCGGGTGCTGCAACCGTCCGTGCATTTTGCGGTCGACGGCCCACGGTACCGCATCCCTGGGATTTCTCTCTCTTTTCCTCAACTCCTCCCGTCCAACCGTCCCCTCCAACCTGCGGCCCCGCCCCGTCCCTGTCTCCTCCACTCCACCCCCTCCACCCCGCAGGCCGCGGCTCCGCCCCATCTCCTCTACCCCGCGGCGAGCTCCTTCCCTCTCCTCGAGCGGCCTCGAGGAGCGGAGCTCGCCGGCCGCCTCCCTCCCCACTCCGTAGGCATGGATCTGAAGGCGGTTGCCGGATCTGCTGCCCACCTCGGCTTCCTCGCGCCCCCACCTCGGCGACCCCACGGCCACTTCCTCGACCCCGCCGCCTTCCTCTCCCCTTGCCACCCCCTCCCTCTCCCGATGACCTCCGCACGGCCTCCAGAAAGCGGCGGTGCGGCCTCCGAGAGTGGTGCGACGACCTCTAGGGAGCGGCGGCCGGCCTCCACGGCGCGTTGACCTTCGCAGATCCGCGGAGCGCCGGATCCGGGGAGCGCGGAGCTGGAGGACTGGATCTTCCGGTGAGGAGCAACGTCGGTGGCACCGGAGGCAGCTCGCCCTTCGTCCCTCCTCCTCCCATCACCCCTGCGCACCATCCTCCCATCTTCGTTCGCCTCGCTCCTCCGCCTCTGCTCGATCCGAACGCCCGCGGGAGCCCCAACTGCCTCGACATTGCCTGAAGGGAACGGGAAACTGCTGGAGACTCTTCTCTGCTTTTGCAGCACGGGATTGCCCCCTCTCCTGCTGCATATTGCAGATGCGTGATGGGAATCTGTTGCGGATAGTCTAAGATTGTACAAGCAAACATCACCTTGCCCATGTGTACCACTGGGTGCATTTTCATCCATCAAGTGTGTAGCCCCTACGTTATAGCAACCAGATGCATGAGCTATTCAGTGATACATTATAGCAACCAGATGCATGAGCTATTCAGTGATTCAAAAAAAAAGAGTAATTTACACTTGTTCAGATTAACATCACTTTGATGAGCAAATTATACCTTCCTCATGTGTTCCACTGGGTGCATTTTCATCCATCAAGTGTGTAGCCCCTATGTTATAGAAATCAGATGCATGAGCTATTCAGTTATTCAAAAAAAAGAGTAATTTACACTCGTTCAGATTAACATCACTTTCATGAGCAAATTATACCTTCCTCATTTGTTCCACTGGGTGCATTTTCATTCATAGACTGTGTAGCCCAGGGGCGGAGTTGGGCCTAAGGCCAGGAGGGCCATGGCCCTAGTCGTAGCTTAGAAGTCCCCCTTAAAGTCCCTTTAGTTTTCCTGACCCAGTCTTTTGTTATTACCTCAGACTGGCCCTAGTCAATGGCCCAGCAACGGCAGAGGCTCGTAGCCCACGCGCTCGTGCGGCCCATGCAGCCACGCTCACTGACATTGGATTGGTTTGGAGTCGCCCGCTGCCTGTGTTGCTGAATGCTGACTGCTGTGTGCAATGTGCTTGTGCTTTTGTACGGTTTCGTTGACGTAGGAGATGGCAAGATAAGAGCAGTAGCTACCTTTTCTTGCCCTCTTTACTTCGTTTGTTTTGCCAACATAGTAAGTACCCATTGACTTGATGTAATGTAAACTAGAAATCGTATGGGCGGTGGCCAAGCTACAAAAATTAATACAGGCATATTATTTATTGTTACAAAATATTCTCAGTAGCAGATTATATCAGTATAAAAAGATAGAGAAGGTATCAGTCAAATTTTCCTTTGGAGAGCAACACTCAATCCATAGTACCCAATCTTTTTATTCATTGTCCGTGTTAGTTGCCTTAATTTGTTGAAACATAAATTTGTAAAATAAGTTAGCATGCGACTAGTGCTATGAATCATGCATTTTATGACTTGATTATGTCTTCATATTCTTATATCTACCATTATGTGCTTTGGTTAGGGGCGTCACGTAGTTTAGGCACTTCGATGTTGGCCCTAGGCGTACAAACTCGCCAGCTCCGCCACTGGTGTAGCCCCTATGTTGTAGGATCCAGATGCATGAGCTGTACACACAACCAAATTAACAGGACTTTCAGGAGTAAACGGTATGTACCTTCCTGACGTCTTTTTTTCTCCATGCGTTGCTCACGTATCTTCTTGTTGAGTTCGCCCTTCTTTTCTTTTGGAATTGATGCATAGCGCTCTCTATCCCTCTGCCTCTTCAAGACCACTAGCAACACGAAAACACGTACAGATCACGCCAAAAAAAATACTTAGATGTATAAAAGTGCTTCTGTGAACCTCGATTTGCAGTGTTGGTGATGTCTGCAAGCGGGGTCGAACTATCTCCCGTTCTAGAGGGATTCGTCGTCAGAGTATAACTAACTGCATGAAATCAAGTATGAAGTGTTGTAAGAAATCAATTCTAAGTAGTAAGTGCATGCATGAAGACGTTGCCCTCTACATGAAATGAAGGAGCAAAGTACGCATCAACGCATACCGACCGTGACAGATAAGAGGGTGACAGCGGCGTGGTCGTCGCCCTCAGGGTAGATGTCGAGGAGGCCAGGGGCATGTACGAAGCTCGAGACAGTGATGGGGATGGAAGTCGATGCCGGCCCCGTACCTGAGTTTACAAGGCCCTGGCGCGAATTATAAAATGGTGGCCCCATATATCTCCAAAATGCAAATACTAAAAATACATACATACACTACGTGAAAACCTCAAATAGGTCACACAGCATTTGTAACGGGCCCTTAACGCCCGTTACATCCACCCACATCTGTAACAGTTGTTGTTTGGTGCCCGTTACCCATAAGCGCGGCAGGCCGACCCCGGGGTTGGCCTCCACTACGCCCGTTACCAATGTGGACTTCTGGTAACGGGCTTCTTAAACGCCCTTTACATGAATTCGTTGTAACGGACGTTAAATCGAGTCCGTTAAAACAGTTAAAGCTATTGGTAACGGCCTTGTAAAGTCTGTTACCGATCAATGCCCTGTCGATAACGGGCCCTTTAAGTCCGTTACTGATCGCTGCCGTATCGGTAACCGGCTTTAGTGTCCGTTACCGATGGCCATTTGACGCCCATTACTAGACTGAGAGCTCAATAATTAAAGTCTAATAGCACTCTTCACTGCTGTGAAGCGGGAGCGCGGCGGCAGTGAACAAAGGAGACGGAGGTTTGTTAATTTGTGTCTCCTTTGTGAAAAAAGGAGACGGAGTTTTGTGAATCCGCGTCTCCTTTGAGTCTGTCTTCATCGATAGGTCAGCTCGATCTCTCATTGCTTCCATTTCGACATACAGGCACAATCAACACATATATCTTTTGAGACAAAACAGACATCATAAGAGAGATAACTTGTCCACATAAATGAAGATAACTTGTCCACAGGAATAAAGAATAATTATTACAAACAGTTAACTTAACTTGTCCATCAGGCTAGGAATTAACTTGTCCATCACATTAATTATTTACTATGGGTCGTGCTATCTGACCATACACATCAACAAAAGCATGCCCCTTGAACATCCACAAAAGTATGGCTATCTAACCCTGCACATCAACAAGCTTGAACTTCCTCATGCCCCATCAAGATTGGCTCTTTTTGCAGCCTCTTCGTAAGCAACCAAGGATTCTTGAAGCCCTCCGAGCGCATCTTCAATGGGCTGAAGATTCTGTTCAGTAGTATACTTGTACCTCCTTATGTGCTTAGCATTTTTGATGAGGATGTTCACTTCTTTCGTGATTTTTTCAAACTCAGGTTTCACATAATCCTAGACATTAAGGTTTAGAAGTAACTCAAGCTCTGCTCGCGACTCATAGAGTTTTGCCTGAAACAGGGTTAAACATGGTATAAGAATAACATAATTAATTCAGAACTAATTTGCCTCAGAACTTGGAGCAGTATAGGAACAGTAATCATCATAGGAAAATTATATAAGAAATTGAAAATTATCCTAGGCTTCATAGCAGGGTGACAAGTAAAAGCAGAACTTAGTTCAGAACTGATTTGCCTCAGAACTTGGTATAAGATCATGACAAGCATGGAAGACATCATCATAGGCACTAACTTTATCAAGCTCAAGCTCCATCTATAGAACAAGTAAAAAGGCAGTGAGATTCAGAGAAACTTGCCTCGCCGTCGTCGTGGTCATTGCTAGAGTCAGAGATGAGGTCCTCTACACCTTTGCCGCTCCCTCGACCCCTCTTCGTCGTTGCCAGACACTTGTGCTCGCAGACGTGAGGCAGGCGCCTCGCCTACTTCGTTGCCCCCTCGCCGGCACGCTCCTCCTTGCCGCTGCTTGGCCCCTCATCGGAACCTGAGAGGATCCAGTCGAGGACCCTTGTCTCCGGCATTTGGTTCATTCCACCACCGCTTGGCCCCTCTCCGGCGCTCATCGTCGTCTCCCTCTTCGCCGCCATCTCGTCGGCACGCGCGCGGATCCAGTTGCGGCACCGCTTCGCGTCCCGGTTCTCCTCGATCCCGGGTGCGCGGGGTCGTCCGCTGCTTGGCCCCTCGCCGGCGCTCATTGTCGTCTCTGTCTCCACGCCTCCTATCACCCCAGTGAGAAATGAGGAAAGCGTTGTGTGCTGCGCTTTTTTTTAAGAAAAGTGCTGCGCTTATCCATTCGGAAGAAGAAGGGGAGAGTCGGGAGACGGAATGGGCCCGGGCGGTTGAATATTCATTTTGCAAAATGGATAGTCACTGCCGACGCGGGTTAGCAAACCCGCGTCGCTTTGTTGGCTGGTACGCGGGCGGGCACCGGTTACCTTCTTTATACTAGGCTGCTGACGCTGACGCGTGGGCCCGACACTTTTTGTTTGAAATGACACTTGCTTCCCTCAAAAATTAGGGCCCATAAAGCAGCACCTAAAAATTAATAAAAATACGAACAATTCATAGTTTTTTTAAGAATCGAACAACTCATAGTTGGGCATTTGGTATTTCGAATAAAATATGAACAGTCACACATCTCCTTGTTACCACATGTCTCTTTTGTGGCCAAGAGCTCTCCTGAGCGTACACGGGTTCCGAGGCGCGTGACCGGCCGCCTGACGGTTCGCCGTCTTGTCAATATAACTCCCCGGCCAGCCAAGAACTTCGTCAACCGCGGCACCAAGAAAACCCCAGCACCACCGTCTCCGGTCACCAAGAAGTGAATCCAAGAGCTTCTTCTTCCTCAAGCGCACCCATGGCATCGTTAAGCGAGCCATCTAGGAAACAGGGGAGGGAGGAGGAGGATGACGACGAAAGCCGCCGCCGTCGGCTTGTCAAGGAGGGGACGGCGCTGGCGCCCGAGGAGCTCGAGGAGGTGCCGCCGCCCCCGCCCAACGAGCCCGAGGAGGTGTCGCCGCCCCCGCCCGACGAGCCTGAGGAGGTGCCGCCGCCCCCGCCCGACGAGCCCGAGGAGGCACTAGCGCCGCAGCCCGTGGCGGTCATTTCTGCTCCTCCACTAAATGCTGACGAAGCCACTTGGTCAGTGAACTTGTTCCGCGATGCTTTCGTGAGGCTTCGACGGGTGGCCGTTCGTCTCGGGGTCCCAGTACCCAATGATCCACTGCAGAGGACTGTGAAGGATTACGCCTTCAAGATCCATATCTTGGCTGGGGACCTTGACAGAGGCGTGCTCGCCCCCGTCGACGACGACGGCGGCGACGATGGTAGCCTCGACGGCTCTGGCTCTGACTCCGACTCCAACGGTGGGGCTCCTCCGGCGGCGACTACCTCTGCTTAATGAATTTGTTCCTCTGTTAATGTGTTCCTCCTATGTGTTTGTTGAACTTGTGATGAACTAGTAGATCCTCTGTTAATATGTTCCTCCTGTGTGTATGTTGAACTTGTGATAAACTAGTAGATCTAAGAGACGCGGGTAGATCAATCCATGTCTACTATAATGCATTGCAATGTTTATGGCAGCAGCTTACAATGAATTGCAATGTGTTCGACGTCAATCAGTGCCTCAGTCTGAATCATGCTCCACCGAGGATGAAAACATAACTCCGACTGAGCAAGGCTCCGTCAACAAAGGAAGCGTTGGGCCACGATGAGTCCCGGTAGTAGGGAAGCGCGTCATAAAAAGAGGCGTGATTCATATGTTCCAAAGAGACTATTTAGGACACAACAAGAGAACGTTGGTAGAAGACGGCAGTCAAATAAAGACTACAAGAAGAGAGCTAAGGAACACCGTGCGAACACCTTGCACCGCGACTCTATTGCTATGGAAAGCCCCCACATTACACCTGAGATAGTATTCCCTGCTGTTGCTGACAGTCCTCCCTCGAGTGTTGCGGAACAGATGGAAAGACAAATGGAAATGCTCGAATATCATGGTAGACCTATTTACCCCCCGTCAGCAAGGGAGCGATCCCCTATAGTCGAAACCCCCCAAATGGCTTGTTGACGGTGTATATGCGTATCCAACTTCGTTTGGACTTGCAAGCGGACAAGTCCTCCGTCGTAGCCAAGCGACCCTTCTTCCCTCAAGTGTGAACCCAAGGTATCGAATCTGTGGAACAAACGTGCGATGCAAGAATCAATCTATTAAAGCTGAGAACTTTTAGATCTTCAAGGGGAAACTCTTATGCATCTAATCTAAAGAACACCAAAAGAAACGAATCTAATCTATGAAAACTGGAGGTAGCAAGAGATAGAGAGGGATAGGTAAACCAATCTAGAGAGATTGATCAGGCTCTTGTTAAAGTTCCAAGCAAAGAAGAAATAAACAAGTCGAATCTCATAAAAAGCTTCTTTAAATTGCGGCTTCCCGTCCAACTCCGAAGACACCCACCTTTTGGAGCCACCGTTCTGTCACAACACACTCCTATTCATGCGGGTTAGCCTAGGGCGAGTCCAATGGACAAGTTGAAATCTCTTGGAAGGTCAGGCATGCACCTCTAGCCACCACGGCTACAAGAACACCCTATATGATCTATCTTGATAATAGATCTTAAAGTAACAAAAGCCAATTGAAATCAAAGTCGTAGAAGAAGCACTTGATCGCTAGAAATCGGATTGCAACTTGATAATTCAACATCATAAATGATACATGGACAAGATCACCACCGGGATCCTACCTTGATCTTGCTCCTAGCTCCTGGAACTCCGACGTGGTCTTCCTTGCAAGGTTCCCACGTCGGCTAGGGAAACCCTAGACAACTAGCTCGACCCTCTCCTCTCCGAGATGGTGTTCCTCTCTTCTCTGCTCCTCGGCGGCGAATGACGAATGAGTTGATGCGTGGCTCTTGGCAGGGGGACTATAAATAGTCCGAGGATCGTCTAGGTCAAAGGGGGGCACGAATGGGCCCCGAAATGGGCTGGGCCGGCCGGCCTGGGCCCATTTCGGCCCACTTCGTGGCCTCCTTCGTGGACGATGCTTCCCGAGTCTTCTAGAGTGTTCTCCCTTCTGCATGTGGGCCCTTGACGTTAGTTTCTCCATGGTTTGGATGGAGCTCCTTGTCCCGCAAGATTCAGCATTTTATGTTCAGGTCCTCGGAGTTTTCCGTCTTCACGGGTTGGTCCTTGGGCTTCTTGGAGTCATGTTCACTTCATTGCTTGACTTGTGCCGGGCTTCAAGGTCTTGTCACGAGGTGCTTGATGAACTTTACCCGGAAGTCTTGCTTTCAACGCTAAATTCCTGCATAAACATCAAACTCCAAAACCGACTTGCACGAACGAACTTGTTATACCAAGGGGGTTAGTACCAATGGATAAGATATAAAATTCATGCCAACACCAAAGGTAAACTCATGGCTAGGTTGACGGAAATTCACCGTCAACATCTCCCCAATGCTTAAACCTTGCTCGTCCTCGAGTAAGCCTTCAATGAATATCAGCGTTGCCTTTCATTGCTCAAACCCTGCATAAGATTATACACGAGAAAACATAATGCTCTCAAAAGTTTAATTTGTTAGAGTTACATATTGTACTAGCCTTCATCCCTACGGAGGGTAGATATTAATTAAGCTCATCCCACAAGTATTAAACATGCTCCCAAAATTCAAATGGATCTCAGAAATTTTGAAAATGAAGAACAAGATGAAAAAGAGCTTAACCAAGTTCAAAAATTTAAACCACCTTGCATCTTGCTCATGAACTCTCATCTCATCTTGTCTGTCAAGCCTATTTCTTCTACTCCTTTCCCTCTCATAACATATATATATGTGGTAGGCTTTATATGGAGCTTTTTGGGAAAGTTTAGTCATACCAAGATATTATAAATGAGATGTTGTCAAAACAAGACAAGATTCTCATGGTCTTACCGAGACTCGTCAAAAAGGTCATTGGAAAATAATGTTATATCAAGGAGGGGGAGAGAAAAATACACACACTTTGAGATAGGTGGACATGTGCAAATGGCAAAGAGTGATCCCGAGGCACAAAGGAAGTCCTCGTTATCGGATTGCACATGGTTGGAAAGATGAGTTTGGATCTTTAATCTTGAAACCTTTGAAATTCCTAATACATTTAGAGAACCGGGGAGTTCACTTTATTTTATTTTTATACATACTCATATTTTTTCTCATACATATTTTTTTCTTTATCTCTTTTTTTCTCTTTCTTCTTTTTCTTCTTCTCTTTTTTTTCTCTTTCATCTTTTTCTTCTTCTTCTTTTTTTATTTGCTCCCCTTGAACTCTAAATTGCATTGTACCTACCTCCTCCCCCATGCTTAGACGTTTGCTCGTCCTCGGGCAAAGAGGTGATAGTGATAAGGTAGGTACTAGAAATATTTTTCCTTTGGAGAGATACTTGAAATCTTCATTCTTGGCACCATCTTGCGATCTTCCTCGAATTGACGATCCATACTCAATGATAGGTTGTGGTCAAGGAGGTAAACACAAAAGATGATATTTTTGGTTTTAAGGGTGGATATCCGGCGAGGTTTGTGAAATCTCCGATGTGGGGATACACAATGCACGGATAGAAAGGCTAGCAAAAAGATAGATACGCAAAAACGGAATGACCAGCTTCTTAGTCTCAGGCCAGAGAAATCAAGGCCTGAAATAACTCACCCAAAAATAAACCTTGTATACCAAGTTTTTGCACTCAAATATATATATGGCTCTGGATAGGTAGAGCAACATGCAAGGGGTATTTATGACAAGGTTAGCATTACTTTTAAGAACAAAAATAAATCATCTTTAACCCATCTAAAACTTGAGAGTATATAAAAGACTATGGGTTTTTATATTTATCATAACCTCCGCAAAAGATTAAGCTAGCATTTAGATTAATTTCAGATTTGCATTGAGAGCATTAGCTTAATCATGCATAAAACAAGTACAAAGATAAACAAAGCGGCAACTATCATCATATATCAACATGGCACAAACTTTTTATCTTTGCCAAGGGTAAAAACAAGGTGGTGATTTTATTCATGATGAAAATAAAAACTAAGACACATGCTGAAAATTAAATAAAAACTGAAAACACTATGCATACATAGGCGCATATAAGCTGAAAATTAAAGAAAAGGGAAAGGGAAAAATTAAACTAAAGCTCCTCCTCTCTCTAATCTTCCGCCGGTGGTTGATATTGATAATCTTGATTGTTATACCCTTGCTCATAATAGGATTGCACTGCTCCTCCTATGAATTGCTCCGGCGGTGCTAGGTGAAGACGTCCAAGCTCAAAGGCGATGTTTGCATTGCCTTCACCCATTTGGTTTGCATTGGTTTGGATGGCTGCGATATTTTGCATATTTCTTGCAGTGTATCCTCCAATGATGGCCACACTTTGTTGTGGTTGAGGGAGGTGTGCATATTGTTCCTCAAAGGCCACGTTGGGTACCGCAAAATTTGGTGGGGGCATGGCTGCACCACTAACCCCTTGCTTGCATTGGTACACCACCGTAGTACCTCGGCGGCGCCGGAATTCCTCCATATGGTGGCACATAATCTTGTGGCACACCTTCTTCTTGGGCTGCGGAAGAACCTTCTTCTATAATTCTTCCTCTCTTATTTTTCTTCGCTGGCACAAGAAGTCCTTCCTCTAACCAATCTTCTTTCCCCTCAAGAAAAGTCTTAGTCTTGCATCCGGTAGGGGTAAATTCACTTTGGCCAATTTGAAGCCTCCTCTCATCTCCACTAATATATTTACCTTGCTTCAAATAATCAAATCCTAGGGAAGTCCCAACTAGGAGATGCTCCGGGTTTCTTGGAATTCCCGGTCTCAAGGAGATAGCCAACATGGAGAGGTAGCACCCCGAACCAATATCTCCGGATCCCGATGTTGCTTCACAACACCACCGGTTGATCATAAGGTGAGTGGGGTCGATTGGCTGCCCGGCAATCAAAGCCGAGTAAAGCCAATTCAACTCCATGTCGGTTATCTTGGTCTCTTTCATTCTCCCCAAAATCCTCTTGCTCATCCATGAGTGAAACACTTGGATGATGGGGTTCCGGACACTATTTCTTTGCCGGTTAGCTTCTCCCGCGATCATTCTCCAAAAACTTTCCAATGTGCCTCCATGCACATCTACTTGCTCTGGGGCTCCCTTTTGAAAACCGAGTAGGCCCCTAATATATTCATAGGGAACCACTTGCTCATCTCCTTCCAAACGGAATGAGAGACTCGACACTCCTTCATCAAGTATAGGCGCCATGGTCATAAGAATTTCCAAGGCGAATTCCTTGTGGGTGTTTGCCGATACTCCATTGGAGAATTGCACCGAACCTAGGTGTCCCAATATGTAATAAATATCCGTATGAAAACCCAACACTTGGAGAGCTGGGTCGTCGAGGTCGACATTCGCCACAAGCCTCTTCTCAAGGCGAGTGAGCTTCTTCTCCTCCTCCTCCATCTTGATAATAAACCCACACTTGGAATATCATGGAGTGTATGGAGGTGGAGCGGATGATCGTGTCGAGCGGCGAGGTCGGACGAGCGGCTCCTCCATGCCTCCTTGTGGTTCGGTGAACCGCATAGACGAGCTTCTTGTGGCCCTCATACCACCGAGGAGAAGAGTGTCGTCCCTCCTCGGTGGTGCCGTGTCCTCCTCCATACTCTGAGGAGACTCGGAAACCGAGTGCCTCCTCGAAGAGCTTGTCGATGATGGCTTGGACGACGATGATCCCTTCTTCTTGGTGAAGAGACTTGTAGTTTTCTTACACATGGTTGCTGCACTCTCCCTCACAATTATATACTCGGGGTTTTCAACCGGTAACAAGGCACTCAAAAATTATTTGGAGTATGGACTTTCAGTGGATTTAGGATGGATTTTCTTGGACGAAACAAAACTCGAAGTGGGAAGCTATGTCTCTGGAGGTTTTGGACTAAGAGCTCATGAACACGAACAAAGAACTGGACGAGTGACTTACCTGCCGAAGGAGAGCACCAGGGGGCTTAAAAAAGGCTGAGGCCGGCCGGCCTGGGCCGACCGGCCTGGGGTCCTCGCTGCCCCTCTCGGCTTCAACTTTCTCCAGTGCATTCATGCTTGCTTTGTTGCTTTGTGACCGCGTGCTCCACGGGGTTGCACCGCCCAAATGCTCTCGTCCACTCCTTTGCTTGCATGATTGATCCTTCCACTTGATTGTTTTGCTTTGAGTCACTTCCATGCTCCCTTGCCTCACATGTCTCCATGAGATTCCTACAAAACAAAGCTTTGGCTGCCCCCCATACTTGTCCTGTGCATGTGGTTTGATGATAAATATTGGAGGGGCATCCCGTGATGCATCATGGTGCATGTGTGGTTAAGTTAACTCAATTGCCTCCCTCTAAGCATGTTTTAATGCTAAGCACTCCTCTAATTTCGAAAAATAAAATTAAACTCAGAGCTTGCAATGAGTTCAAATATATTTAGAGGAGTTTTTTAAGCATCAAAAACAAATGTGAGTCCAAAATGTTTTCCGGCTACTTTTATTTTAGTCTCACCGGTATTGTTTGCTTCCAATAGTGGAGAGCAAGCTTTTCCCGTCTTGATCATGGGGGCATAGGTTTAGATTCTAATTTTGGTTAAGAGTGAGAGAGATTTTGAATGAAATAAAATTAAATGAGGCTTAGAAAAATTCTAATCCTAGAGAAACCAAGGATATGAATTTTGAACAAACCAAAAATTAAGTTTCTAGGTTCACGCGAGTCCTACCATGCGCTGAAATTTAAATAACATCTAGGTACATGACATGACTCTACTCGTGTGTGTTTAGCATGTAAATCAAGTCAACCATAACATCATGAAGAGGATGAAAGGTTGAGGTAGGTTCTGAATTTTTGGTTTTGGTTTCTCGAAAAGAAGCAAATAACTCATAGGATGGCTCATATAAAGGGTTTATGATCCAAATAAAATATCCAAACAAGATTTATAACTCTAAACATTATCCAACCACTTTAAGTCTATGTATGTCTTGTGTAGCAAATTTGAAAACTAACTTACTTGAAAGACTCGAAAAATCTTGATCGGGTTGTCCTCCCGGTAGCTTATTCTTGACTCGATGAAACGGGTTGCCTCCCGCCTAGCGCTTCGTTTATAGTCCATGGCTAGACTTCTTCACTTGATCACTTCGGATCAACGCTCTTTCCAGGCATTGCAATCTTGGGTACCCACTTCGCACCATCTTTGGCGCAGGCTTATTCTCCGGCTTAGTCATCTTTTTGGTCTTCACAGGCGGCTTTTGTTCCTTGATTTTGACGGATGCAACAACTTCTTTGATTTCCTTCGTTTCCTTCTTCTCTGGCTCTTCCTTCTTCCTTGGCTCTTCCTTACTAAAGTGACGGTGAGGCGGAATATATTTAACTTTGATCATATTGCATACCTCGAAGCGTGGTCGAAACTTGAAGGAACTTCTCTCGCCGTTGATGTCGAACTTGATCTCCCCCTTCCCGACGTCGATGGTAGCTCTCACGGTCTTGAGGAAAGGCCTCCCAAGGATGAGTGGCGGCTTCTCCCTTTCTCCCATCTCGAGCACCACGAAGTCGACGGGGATGAAGTGGTGTCCGACCTTCACGGGCACATCCACGGCGATGCCCAAAGGGTAGCGAATGGAGTTGTCACCCAACTCCAAGCGCATGGTCGTAGGCTCTAGCTCCGATAGGCGTAGCTTCTCGAACACATCTCTTGGCATGACGCTCACACTCACTCCAAGGTCACATAATGCCTTCTCGAACTTGAATGAACCAACGGAACATGGAATTGTCGGGCATTCGGGGTCTCCTTGCTTCTCTAGTCCGTTCGCAATAGCGGCGCTACATTGCTCTGACATCTTGACATGATCCACCCCGAGTGTTGCTATCTCATACTTGTTTGCAAGTATATCTTTGAAGTAGCGAGAATATGTAGGAGCTTGAAGGGCATCTAATAGCGGCATGTTGTTGCTCAACCTACGCACAACCTCCACAAACTTCTCAAAATAATTATCAAGTTTACCTCGGAAGTAGCGTGGCTTGAGTTGCGGTATCTTCGTGTCTTCACCCGGCATCTCAAACTCGGGCTCTTCGGTGATGATTTCGGTAACCTTCTCCTTAGCAAATTCTTCCGCCTCGGTAGATGGTTTAGGCTTTCTAGCTCCCGCGGTATGTTCCGGATCCTCGGTCTCCTTTCCTGAACGAGTTTGAATGGCCTTTGTCGTCTTGGGACCTTGAGGTTGCCCCGGAAGCTTCCCTTCATTAGCGGATAGGCGCCCGGCAAGTTGTCTCACTTGTTTCTCGAGCATCTTCATCATGTTGAGCACTTGATGGTTGGAGCTTCCGACCTCCGTCACCTTGCTATCGATGTTCTCCAACACCTTGTCTATGGCCTTGAACTTAGTGACAGTGTCCTTATTGATCTTAGCTTGCTCGTCCATGAAGTTCTTCAATTGCATACGAAGAGGAACCGAATTCGGAATGGATGAGCTTGTATTAAATTGAGGTCTACCTTGCCCGTAGCGGAAGTTCTGCAAATCTCCCTTCCTCATGTAGTCGAGCATCTTGGCTTCCTCTGGGCAATCCTTTTGGACATGGCCATATTCTCTGCACTCTTTCACATGTGGATCTTGCTTCGGCAGCATTTAAGTCTTGAGCTTCTTTCTTTTCTATCTCCATCTTCTCCAACCTCCGCATAAGCGAATCGATCTTGCCTTCGAGTAGATCTTCCTTCTCCACTTGCAAAACTCCTTTGACGTTCCCCGTGGGTTGAACCGGAAGTAAGCATCTGGATGACGCCCATGTGTCATTGTCCGCGACCTTCTTGAATAAAGTGAATGCTTCGGTCGGTGTAAGCTCGATGATGGATCCTCCCGCTGATGCATCGATGATCGTCCTTGACGCCATGGTATGTCCTTGATAGAACTTTTGAACGAGATCTTCCTTCGGGAAATTATGATGTGGCACCACCCGAGTGTACTCATTGAAACGCTCAAATGCTTCCGATATGGTCTCCGTAGGATATTGAGCAAAGGTAGCAATCTTATTGCGCAAGCTTTGAGTCTTACCCGGCGAGTAGTATTCCTTCATGAAGGCTCTCATCAAGGCATCCCAATTTTGCACCATCTCCGCCGGTTGATTGTAGAACCATTGCAAAGCCTTTCCGAGTAGCGAGAACAAAAAGAACCTTGCCCTCATTTGGTTTTGAGTCACCCCTCCATGTTGAATGTCTGACAAAGTTGAATGAACGCTTGGAGGTGAAGGTTTGGATCCTCTTTACCGGTGAAGGGTGAATGTTGCACCATGCGGATTGTTGAGGTCTTGATCTCGAACGACCTTCCGATCTCTGTGAGGTTCAAGATTGGTAGGTCGACGATGTCTGGGGTGCATAGCTCCCCGATCTTGCGCTCCGGCTGCGGTTGTTCTCCCATCGGTTGCGGTGGAAGTTGATTCTCCCTAGGTCTTGGGTGGTGATTCTTTGGAGACTCCGACGATCCTTCGGCCTCCGCTTTTGGATCTACAAATTCCAGCTTTTTAGCTTGTGCTTCACGTCTCCTTAGCCTGTAAAGTTTTTCTGGATCATCCACAAAATTTTCGGGTTTGTTGGAGAGGTAGCCGTCCATCTCCTGTTAGGGTTAGTAATAAACAAAATATATACAAAAACAAAAATAAAAACAAATCTAAGAAAACTAGGGTTAATCAAACTAGATTAGATTGATTTTGAGGATGATCAAAAGTTAGTAGATGCAAAAAGAAAACCAAAAGAAAACTGAAAATATTCACAAAAAGTAATGAAAGATCGAATCTTGATCACTTGTTCCCCGGCAACGGCGCCAGAAAAAGGGGCTTGTTGACGGTGTATATGTGTATCCAACTTCATTTGGACTTGCAAGCGGACAAGTCCTCCGTCGTAGCCAATGGACCCTTCTTCCCTCAAATGTGAACCCCAGGTATCGAATCTGTGGAACAAATGGGCGATGCAAGAATCAATCTATTAAAGCTGAGGACTTTTAGATCTTCAAGGGGAAACTCTTATGCATCTAATCTAAAGAACACCAAAAGAAACGAATCTAATCTATGAAAACCGGAGGTAGCAAGAGATAGAGAGGGGTAGGTAAACCAATCTAGAGAGATTGGATCAAGCTCTTGTTGAAGTTCCAAGCAAAGAAGAAATAAACAAGTCGAATCTCATAAAAAGCTTCTTTAAATCGTGGCTTCCCGTCCAACTTCGAAGACGCCCACCTTTTGGAGCCACCGTTCTGTCACAACGCACTCCTATTCGTGCAGGTTAGCCTAGGGCGAGTCCAATGGACAAGTTGAAATCTCTTGGAAGGTCAGGCATGCACCTCTAGCCACCACGACTACAAGAACACCCTCTATGATCTATCTCGAGAATAGATCTTAAAGTAAGAAAAGCCAATCGAAATCAAAGTCGTAGAAGAAGCACTTGATCGCTAGAAATCGGATTGCAACTTGATAATTCAACATCATAAATGATACATGGACAAGATCACCACCAGGATCCTACCTTGATCTTGCTTCTAGCTCCTGGAACTCCGACGTGGTCTTCCTTGCATGGTTCCCACGTGGGCTAGGGAAACCCTAGACAACTAGCTCGACCCTCTCCTCTCCGAGATGGTGTCCCTCTCTTCTCTGCTCCTCGGTGACGAATGACGAATGAGTTGATGCGTGGCTCTTGGCAGGGGGAATATAAATAGTCTGAGGGTCGTCTAGGTCAAAGGGGGGCACGAATGGGCCCCGAAATGAGCTGGGCCGGCCGGCCTGGGCCCATTTTGGCCCACTTCGTTGCCTCCTTCGTGGACGATACTTCCCGAGTCTTCTAGAGTGTTCTCCCTTCTGCATGTGGGCCCTTGACGTCAGTTTCTCCGTTGTTTTGATGGAGCTCCTTGTCCCGCAAGATTCAGCATTTTCTGTTCAGGTCCTCGGAGTTTTCCGTCTTCACAGGTTGGTCCTTGGGCTTCTTGGAGTCATGTTCACTTCATTGCTTGACTTGTGTCAGGCTTCATGGTCTTGTCACGAGGTGCTTGATGAACTTTACACAGAAGTCTTGCTTTCAACACTAAATTCCTGCATAAACATCAAACTCGAAAACAGACATGCACGAACGAACTTGTTATACCAAGGGGGTTAGTACCAATGGATAAGATATAAAATTCATGCCAACACCAAAGGTAAACTCATGGCTAGGTTGACGGAAATTCACCATCAACATGGCTGCAAACCACACGATCCATAGGAAGCATGTGGCACCTGGAAGTAGGAATGCACGGCTATACCAACGTAATCAAATGTTTGAAGCTACAATTGCAAGAAATACCAAAAAGATGCTTGACGAAAGTGGGGGTGTTACGAGCCAGCCGACACAGTCATATATCATTGACCACAGTAATAACCTTCGTGTTATTATATATTACTATAAATATTGAGTTGTCCAACCTAATTGTTATGCTATTTCCTTTCAATAGGTGAGACTCAGGAGATCCGTCTCCCCAACGCATCTCATGTATTTGGATCGGGTACTCAAACACACCCATCCATTCTTGTTGATACTGATTCCATGCCCCACACAGTGTACACAAAGATGTGTATGAAGACATGCGGCATGAGGGTAAATGTTTCTCGTGCTTTCTGCTTCCTATTAATATTTTCCGTACGTGACTACACTGTGTCTCTCCACTCATGTTCATCAGATGGTGATGAGAACATCGTATTTGATGAGGACGAGAAAGAGGATGAGGGGTATCTTTTTGCGGGACAAGGTATACCTCACTGCAGATATCTCAAGTTCAGTTAGCATTTTATATTATATGGGACAACATAATATAACACCCTTGACCTACGCTAAAAATTATTAGAGGATGATGATGATGCCGACGTGGAAGTCAACCTCTCGATGGATGATGAAGATATCGACGAACATGATGTGTCAGAACCATTCGGTGCGGTTTATGCCAATGTCAAGGACGAGACCCATGTGCTAAAGCTAGTGGATAATTGCGAGTTCTGCAATGCGAAGAAGTTTGAGTCCGAACTGAAAGGATTCTGCTGCCATGGTGGAGATATTCATGTGTCCACCCCCGACTCGCCCCCAGATGAACTCGTGTTATTGTGGACGGCCCCAGACGTTGATGCCAGGCATTTTCGTCAGCACATCAGACATTTCAATGGGCACTTCTCATTCACGTCTCTATACTGTAATCTTGATAGTGCGACCACCGACACACGAAAGTGTCCCATCTACACATTCCGTGCGCATGGCGCCCTTTACCATAATGTTAAAAACTTTGGCAAAGAAGAGAAGTATGAACCTGCTCACCTCGAGCTTTATTTCTATGATCATGATCTGGATCTTGATTATAGGCTCAGCAAGTGCCGTGAGAAGACTGAACAACAAGATAGAGAGGTCATTCGTACGCTGGTTGGCATCTTCAATAGTGGCATTAATCCCTACTCAAATCACCTTCGCCCTATGGGACAAGTAGAGGATTTCTTAGATGTCCATATCGAGTTCAACCTTGATCAACAACTAGACCAGAGAGTATATAACAAGCCTTTAACATTGGAGGTTGCTACCATTTGGATCGAGGGGAGTGAGCATCGGGGTCAATTTGAGAATAGTGTCCTCCTCCACGGGAAGGATAGATCATGGAAAGCCATCCGGTCGTATCATGGGTGCTACGACCCCCTCTCGTACCCGCTCTTCTTTCCAAGAGGAGAGTTCGAGTGGCACAACTGCATTCCCAAAGTTGGTGTGACCGAGGAGGAGGTGAACAAAGCCCGAGCGATCCGCAAGGTGCATGCTCAGGAGGGTGGCGATGATGATGCGGATAATTGCATATTTCTCTTAACAAATATGATACGATCTATGTTGAACACGATACTTAACTGAAAACCTTTCTATTTGTAGGTTCTGCCGAGAATAAATGTGTTTTCGTGTGTGATTACTATTGCTACAGGTTGCAGATGCGGCCTGGGATTTTCAATCCTATACTATACAGCAAGCGTCTATTTCAGCAATTCGTCGACACCTACATGAAGATAGAAAGCTCACATCTTGACTACTACCGCAACAATCAAGATACTATGAGGGCCGACCTGTACCAGGGTTTGGTCGATAGCTACCGTATAGGCATGCAAGATGCGACAGAGGTTGGGAAGCGTACGGTGCTATCATCGTCGTTCATTGTTGGCCCCCGTGATATGCGAAAGTATGGCTAACCGGATATCTTTCTCACCATGATGTGCAATCTGAATTGGGATGAGATAAAGAATGAGCTATATCCAGGACAGGAGGCCCAGGACCATCCAGATCTCGTGACTCGGGTGTTCAAAGCAAAGTTGGAGGATCTGAGGAGACGGTTGTTGCACAACGACATACTTGGCAAGGTACGTGCCTACATATATGTCGTTGAGTTCTAGAAGAGGGGCTTGCCACATGCACATTGGTTGATGATAATGCAAAGGAAGTACAAAATCATGTGCCCTGAGCAGTATGACATGCTTATATGTGCGGAGCTACCAAACAAGAAGAAGTTCCATGAGCTCTACAGGAAGGTGACGAAGCATATGATGCATGGACCGTGCGGGGTGCTTAATCCAAAATGCCCATACACAAAGGACCGTTCGTCATGCAAGAATCGTTACCCACGACCATTTTGTGATTCAACGTCCCAAGGCAAGGATTCGTACCCTATCTACAGGAGATGTGATGATGGTTGTAAGGAAAAGATTCAAGGTCACATGTTGGACAACCGATGGGTTGTTCCGTACATCCCGTACTTGATACGTACTTTCAACTACCCCATAAATGTTGAGGCATGTAGCAGCATTAAGTCTGTGAAATATCTATTCAAATATATCTACAAGGGTCATGACAGAACCTCTGTGGCAGTTAGAGAAAATGGAAAAAAAAGATACCAACGGAAATGTTGATGAGATCACGGATTACAGAGAGGCTCGATGGGTGGGGCCTCCAGAAGTGATGTGGAGGATCTATGGCTTTGACTTACACCAATGTCACCCACTGATGCAGCCGCTGCAATGTTGTCTCCCCAACATGCATATGGTTTCATTTCATAAACAGGACACGGTTGAACGAGTTCTAAAGCGTCCTCATATCGAGGATTCAATGCTCACAGAATGTTTTAACTTCAACTATCATCATCCTGAAGCTCGAGGAATCTTGTATCACGACTTTCCACAATATTATAGGTGGAACACGACAGACAAAATTTGGCAACCAAGGAAAAACTCATTGTACCAGGTTGGGAGACTCGTATCTGGAATCCGACATAAGGCGAACACTATTTTCTTTGATTCTACTGAACCATGTCCCTGGAGCGACATCATGGAGGGACCTCAGGACTGTTGATGGTGTGCATTACCCGGATTTCCGTGAGGCCGTGATGAGGTGAGGCCTGATCAAAGAAGACAAATCACTCCATGAATGTCTTACTGAAAATAGTATGTTCCAGATGCCATCCTCACTGTGTAGGTTATTCCCTATTGATGGTGAATTTCTGTTAACCTAGCCATGAGTTTACCTTCAGTGTTGTCATTAATTTAATATCTTATCTATTGGTACTAACCCCCTTGATATAACAAGTTCTCTCTTGCATGTCGTTTTTGGAGTTTATTGTTTATGCAGGACTTTAGCGCGACATGCAAGACTTCTGGGTGAAGTTCATCAAGCACCTCATGAGAAGATCATGAAGCCTAGAACAAGTCAAGATATGAAGTGAACATGACTCCAAGAGGCCCAAGGACCGAACTGTGAAGGCAGAAAACTCCGAGGACCTAGACAGAAAATGTTGAAGCTTGCGCGACAAGGAGCCCTATCCAAACCGCAGAGAAACTAACACTAAGGGCCCACATGCAGAAGGGTGAAGGTTCCAGAAGACACGAGAAGCAGCACCGACGAAGGAGGCCACGAACTGGGCCAGGATGGGCCCAGGCCGGTCGGCCCAGGCTGGCCGGCCCAGCCCATTCCTGGGTCCATTCGTGGCCCCCTTTGACCTAGCCGACCCTCGGACTATTTATAGTCCCCATGCGAAGAGGCACGCATCATACCATTCGTCATCCGCCACCGAGGAGCAGAGAAGAGAGGAACACCATTCCGGAGAGGAGAGGGTCGAGATAGTTGACTAGGGTTTCCCTAGCCGGCGTGGGAACCTTGCAAGGAAGACCACGTCGGAGTTCCAAGAGCTAGAATCAAGATCAAGGTAGGATCCCGGTGGTGATCTTGTCCATGTATCATTTACTATGTCGAATTTACAAATTGGAATCCGATTCTTAGCAATCAAATGCTTTCTCTACGACTTTGTCTTCGTTTGGGTTTTCCTTCTCCCCGATCTATTATCAAGATAGATCACATATGATGTTCTTGTAGCTATGGTGGCTAGAGGTGCATGCCTGACCTACCGAGAGTTTTCATCTTGTTCATCTTAAACTCACCCTAGGCTAACCCACACGAATAGGACGCGTTGTCAGGACAAAGGTTCCAAAAGGTGAGCATCTTCGGAGCTGGAACGGAAGCCATGATTTAAAGAGACTTTTTATGAGATTCGATTTGTTATATTCTTCTTTGGTTGGAACTTCAACAAGAGCTCGATCCAATCTATCTAGATTGGTTTTACCTCCCCCTCTCTATCTCTTGCTACCTCCGGTGTTTCTTAGATTAAATGAGTTTTCTTGATGTTTTCTTAGATTAGATGCAAAAGCAACCTTTTGGAGATCAAGTGTTCTCGGCTTTACTAGCTAGCATCTTGCATCGCACATTGTTCCACGGATTCGATACCTTGGGTTCACACTTGAGGGAAGAAGGGTCCCTTGACTATGACAAAGGATTTGTCTGCTTGCAAATCCAAACGAACTTTGATACAAATATTAACCATCAACAAGCCCCTTTTTCTATCGCCATTGCCGGGGAACAAGCAATCAAGATCTGATCTAGTATTACCTTTTTCTTGTGAATATTTTCATTTTTCTTTTGGTTTTTCGTTTTTCATATACTAACTTTTGATCATCCTCAAAATCAATCTAATCTAGTTTTGACTAACCCTAGTTTTCTTAGATTTGTTTTTATTTTTGTTTTCGTATATATATTGTTTATTGCTAACCCTAACAGGAGATGGACGGCTACCTCTCCAACAAACCCGAAAATTTTGTGGATGATCCAGAAAAACTTTACAGGCTAAGGAGACGGGAAGCACAAGCTAAAAAGCTAGAATTTGCATATCCAAAAGCTGAGGCCAAAGGATCGTCAGAATCTCCAAAGGAATCACCACCTCCAAGCCCTAAGGAGAATCAACATCAACCGCAACCGATGGGAGAACAACCACATCCGGAGGGCAAGATCAGGGAGCTATGCACCCCAGACATCGCCGATCTACCTATCCTAAACCTCACAGAGATCGGAAGGCCGTTCAAGATCAAGACCTCAATGATCCGCATGGTGCAACATTCACCCTTCACTGGTTAAGAGGATCCCAACCTTCACATCCAAACATTCATTCAATTATGTCAGACAGTCAACATGGACGGGGTGACTCAAAACCAAATGAGGGCAAGGCTTTTTCCGTTCTCGCTACTTGGAAAAGATTTGTAATGGTTCTACACTCAACCGGCGGAGACGGTGCAAAATTTGGAGGATTTGATGAGAGCTTTCATGAAGGAATACTACTCACCGTGTAAGACTCAAAGCTTGCGTAATAAGATTGCTACTTTTTCTCAATATCCTACGAAGACTATTTCAGAAGCTTTCGAGCGCTTCAATGACTACACTTGGGCCGTGCCACATCATAAGTTCCCAAAGGAAGATCTTGTTCAAAAGTTCTATCAAGGACTTACCATGGCATCAAGGACGATTATTGATGCATCGGCGGGAGGATTCATCATCGAGCTTACACCAACTAAAGCTTTCACTTTATTCAAGAAGGTCGTGGATAATGATACATGGGCGTTGTTCGAACGCTTACTTCTAGTTCAACCCATGGGGAATGTCAAAGGAGTATTGCAAGTGGAGAAGGACGATCTACTTGAAGGCAAGATTGACTCACTCATGAGGAGGTTGGAGAAGATGGAGATAGAAAAGAAAGAAGCTCAAGACCTAAAGGCTGCCGAAGCGAGATCCACATGTGAAGAGTGCGGGGAGTATGGCCATGTCCAAAAGGATTGCCTGGAGGAAGCCAAGATGCTCGACTACATGAGGAAGGGAGATTTGTCAAACTTCCGCTACGGGCAAGATAGACCTCAATTTAATGCAAGTTTGTCCATTCCAAATTCGGTTCCTCTTCGTATGCAATTGAAGGATTTCATGGACGAGCAAGCTAAGATCAACAAGGACATCATCACTAAGTTCAAAGCGATAGACAAAGTGTTGGAGAACATCGATGGCAAGGTGACGGAGGTCGGAATCTCCAACCATCAAGTGCTCAACATGATGAAGATAATCGAGACACAAGTGGGACAACTCGCCGGGCGCCTATCCGCTAGTGAAGGGAAGTTACCGGGACAACCTCAACGTCCCGAGACGGCGAAGACCATTCAAACTCATTTGGGAAAGGAGACCGAAGATCCGGAACATTCCGCGGGAGCTAGAAAGCCTAAACCATCTACCGAGGCGGAGGAATTTGCTAAGGAGAAGGTTATTGATATCATTACCGAAGAACCCGAGTTTGAGATGCTGGGGGAGACACGAAGATGCCACAACTCAAGCCACGCTACTTCTGAGGTAAACTTGATAATTCTTTTGAGAAGTTTGTGGAAGTGGTGCGCAGGTTAAGCATCAACATGTCGCTATTGGATGCTCTCCATGTTCCTACGTACTCTCGCTACTTCAAGGATATACTTGCAAACAAGTATGAGATAGCAACACTCGGGGTGGATCACGTCAAGATGTCTGAGCAATGTAGCGCCTCTGTCGGGCATACACCCCGGGTACCCATGCAAGGAAGGATGAAGACGGACTCCTACTAGAATTCCCCTGTAATCCTACTAGGACTCATTCTGTGTAATCCTACTAGGACTCCTGCCTTGTAACCGACTAGGAACCCGCCCCCTGGACTATATAAAGGAGGGCCGGGTACCTAGCCGGACATCTCAACCAACACCAAGCGCAGGGCGCCACATATGATCCCCAAACAGGACGTAGGGTTCGCCACCTTGGCGGCCCGAACCTGTATAAATCTGTGTTTCGCATCTCTGCCCTTACCTTCGGGTTCCAGGTCTGGCGATCCCCATCACAATCATCTACCTCAGGTACCCCCTTGGTAGGTTTACCGGTCTAAAACACCGACAGCTGGCGCGCCAGGTAGGGGTGATCGTCATGATCACCGGCGAATTCGAAGGACCTTTATCAACAAAATCAATCTACCCGCAACAAGCAGACTCGCCGAGTTCCAATTTTGCAGAATTCGTCGTGTTCGAGCAGAGCACCACGGCCAGACGGAATCAATACCGTGATCATCGAGTTCGGATACAAAAGCAGTTTGTCGACGATTACTGCCGAGTCCGCATCGAAATAGCTGCAAACCTTTCCGGGTCTGCGGTCGCTAGCGTCAATTCGGAGTCCAAATCCGTGTACACATCAGAGCTCGTGTCAGATTTGAAGCCGGTTCACGTACAGCAACAATTTCAGATTGTTGTCATGCTCCCGCAGCCCTCCAAGGCTCCAACACTGCAGTATGTACAACATCCAATCAGCTACAAGGTCGAGGTGGCAAATCAATTTGCTGCGATCTGCTACCAGCACATGGAGGCAACCGACGCTTCTTGCTAGCTGAAAATCAATTTGATGGAGAATTACTACTCGCACACGGAGAAGCTCCCAAAAGACTTAAGTTTATTTGCTTGACATACACGAAAGGCTATCAGCTAGTTTCAAGACCATCGCTTAGAGTACACACAAGACGTACACGAGCACTACCTTGCCGTGCGCCGCACGGGCTCTACATCAACCTTGCCGTGCGCCGCGAGTACTCATCACCCAGCCGCACGGGCTCTACATCAACTGCGCCGCGCGTCCGGGTGCCTCGGCTCCTCGCGCGGCTCGTCGTCGACTATTTCGCCTATGCCGTGCGACCGGGTGCCTCGGCTCCTCGCGCGGCTTGTCGTCGACTACTTCGCCTATGGCGTGCGGCCGGGTGCATCGCGCGGCTCGTCGTCGACTACTTCGCCTATGCCGTGCGACCCGGTGCCTCGGCTCCTCGCGCGGCTCGTCGTCGACTATTTCGCCTATGCCATGCGTCTCGCACTGGTTTGACCTCGACTATTCGTCGTCCGGTTGCATCGACTCTACTGCGCCCATGCCGTGCATCCGGACGCGCCATCTCGCCGCTCGACTTCTCGTCGGTCGGTCGCACTGGCTCTCGCAGTGCGCCCGGTCACTCTGTCTCCTGGCTCGACTACTCCGTGCGCCGCCGCTCGACTTGTTGTCCGGTCGCACTGGCTCTACTTCAGTCATGCCGTGCGTCGCGACTACTTCTCTCGCGGCAACACCGGCTCTACTTCGAGTACGCCGTGCGCCGCCGCGACATCGTCTTCCGGTTGCATCACGTCGACTACTCATCTCGACTAGTTTTCCAAACTAGTCGAGAACGGCTGTCACGCCCCCAACAACTAGTCAGAATCAACTTTGACTAGTCAACTTCAGCAACAACCATCGCAGATCCATCGCCGATCGCCACGGCTTCATCTACAAGACTGCCTTGGCGGCAACAGCTAAGTCATTTATTCAAATGATTGGTTTTTTCTGCTTTGGTTTGTTTTCCATGCGCAGGACAAACGCGCAAAACACTACTCATCTGTGCACACTTCTACATGGGAACTACCCTCCAGAGCTGCATAAGTCGACATCAACGGTCGCAATCTCAAGTCCGCTACAGTAGCACAAGTCGACATCAATGGTCGCAATCTAAAGGCCACCCCGGCGGCACAACTCGACTCCAACAGTCGCATCAACAGTCTGCCCAGGCAGCAACTGCTAAGTCATTTAATTTAAATGATTATTGTTTTCTTTTCTTGGCTTGTTCTCCTCATCATGCAGGACAACATGCTGACTACTCATTCGTGTACGCTCATCGGCTTCACGAGAGCTACACTCTGCCGACTACTCTTGGGGTATATCGACCAAACCGCCACAGGCTTACAACACTGAATCTCGGGGACTCCGGCCACGAATTTGGTATACTAAGTTTCGGAGGCTCCACATGAGTTCGGTAAATTACATCCCGGGGGCTCTCGCCACGGCTTTGGGTGTACCGAGGTTCGGAGGTCACAATGGTTGTATCCCAAGGAGGCAATCTCAAGCCCGTTCTGGCGGCAACTGTACCATGGGTCCTAGTACCCTAAGTACTCGCGCACCGTACCATGGGTCCTAGTACCCTAAGTACTCACACACCGTACCATGGGTCCTAGTACCCTAAGTACTCGCCCACCATACCATGGGTTTCGTACCCTAAGTACTCGCGCACCGTACCATGGGTCCTAGTACCCTAAGTACTCACCCACCATACCATGGTTTCGTACCCTAAGTACTCGCACACCGTACCATGGGTTTCATACCCTAAGTACTCAAGTCGACTTTAACGGTCGCACCCAAGTCCACTCTGGTGGCACAAGTCAACGCTAACGGTCGCACCCAAGCCCGTTCCGGCGGCAACCGTACCTTGGGTCTGAAATCCATGGCCCAGGTACTCAAGTCGACTCCGGTCGCACCTTCAAGCCCGCTCTGGTGGCAAACGTACCTTGGGTCTGAAATCCATGGCCCAGGTACTCAAGTTGACTCCGGTCGCACCTTCAAGCCCGCTCCGGCGGCAACCGTACCTTGGGTCTGAAATCCATGGCTCAGGTGCTCAAGCCCACTCCGGCGGCAAAACTACTTGTTTTTCTGATTTTTCGTTCGATTTTGCCTTCCAGAAGTGCTTTTCGTTTTTGCATCTTAAGTCCACCCCGCGTGGCACAAAGTCGACTACTGTAGTTGCGTCTATAGTCCGCTCCATGCGGCAATCTAAAGTCGACTTCAGTTTTCAAGTCGCATCTCAAAGTCCGCTCCGTGCGGCAACTAAAGTCGACTTCGGTTTTCAAGTTGCATCTCAAAGTCCGCTCAACGCGGCACAAAGTCGACTTCAGTTTTCAAGTCGCATTCTAAAGTCCGCGCTGCCGGCATCTAAAGTCGACTTCGGTCGCATCTAAAGTCCGCTCTGACGGCACGACTACTTCTCAAGCTACATGGCTCGATGCCAAATTACTACTCGGAAACTCTCCAGCTCGGGGCTACATTCAAATTACTACTCGAGAACAACTCTAGTAGACTTCGCTCGCTCTCAAGCTCGGAGGCTCTACAGCAACAACTACTCGACGTGGCTCATACGGCTCTCTAATCTCGGGGGCTGACGCTGCAAGAGTACTTAGATGATGGCTTTCGCAAACACTGAAGACCCTTGGATTGATTACCTAATCATTTCAAGGCTCGGGGGCTGCTATGCTACACCCATCATTCAAATTTTTTCAAGACGGAAGATTCGGAATCAAGATTGACCCTCAGCTAGAGTCTACGACTCAACCCAAGGCTCGGGGGCTACTCCATATGGAGTGCAATTTTGCAATCACACTTCCATATAATCTCGACTTCAAGACTGATGAGCTGGACCACCTTCCAGCCTCGTGGCAGTTCAAGTACTATTGAAGACTTCTCCAAGCAGTACTCGAGGACGCTCAAGAACTACTCGAAGAGGCTTCAAGACTACTCGAACTACTACTCTCTACTCCAACATGCTCGGGGGCTTGCCGGGCATACACCCCGGGTACCCATGCAAGGAAGGATGAAGACGGACTCCTACTAGAATTCCCCTGTAATCCTGTTAGGACTCGTTTCGTGTAATCCTACTAGGACTCCTGCCTTGTAACTGACTAGGAACCCGCCCCCTGGACTATATAAAGGAGGGTCGGGTACCTAGCCGGACATCTCAACCAACACCAAGCGCAGGGCACCACATATGATCCCTAAACAGGACATAGGGTTCGCCACCTTGGCGGCCTGAACCTTTATAAATCTGTGTTCCGCGTCTCTTCCCTTACCTTCGGGTTCCAGGTCTGGCGATCCCCACCACAATCATCTACCTCGGGTACCCCCTTGGTAGGTTTACCGGTCTAAAACACCGACAGCTATTGCAAACGGGCTAGAGAAGGAAGGAGACCCCGGGTGCCCAACGATTCCATGTTCCGTTGGTTCTTCCAAGTTTGAGAAGGCATTATGCGACCTTGGAGCAAGTGTGAGTGTCATGCCAAGAGATGTGTTCGAGAAGCTATGCCTACCGGAGCTAGAGCCTACGACAACGTGCTTGGAGTTGGGCGACAACTCCATTCACTATCCTTTGGGCATCACCGTAGATGTGGGCATGAACGTCGGACACCACTTCATCCCCGTCGACTTTGTGGTGGTCGAGATGGAAGAAAGGGAGAAGCCGCCACTCATCCTTGGGAGGCCTTTCCTCAAGACCGTCGGAGCTACTATCGACGTCGGCAAGGGAGCGATCAAGTTCGACATCAACGGCGAGAGGAGTTCCTTCAAGTTTCGACCAGGCTTCAAGGTATGCAACATGATCAATGTTAAATATATTCCACCTCATCGTTGCTTTAGCAAAGAAGAGCCAAGAAAGAAGGAAGAGCTGGAGAAGAAGGAAGTGATGGAAATCAAAGAAGTTGCATCCGTCAAGATCAAGGAACAAAAGCGGCATGTTGTTGGGTATTTTAGCGTCACACGAATAAATCCGCAAGCGCACGGATACCATTGTAGGTTTCACCTCAGAGTATTCCAAGGGTATCGAATCGAAGGGAACGTGTGTGCACTAACTTCGTACATTCGGTCCAAGTGACAGGAAAGCTCCCTGCCTGCTGCATGGAAGATTGCTTTCAAATCTCAGATCATGGATCACCTAGTTAGAATTAATTCAAACCTCCACCCCTCGATCAAGCTTTGGCTCCAAGCCTTGTAATTTTTGCTTGTTTGCTTGCTTTTTCTTTGCTTTGCCTAATCTCTGGTTGGGCTTACTGTAAGTTTGCTTTGTACCTCTGTCTACTCCTTTAATTTATTTCTCTGTTGCCAGGGGTGTTGCCCCATGGTGTTTGCTCAAAAAAAGGACACACCCAAATAAGAGGCAAGGATAGAGAAGATTCCTAAAGATAGCAGTATAGATGAGATTAAAGGTCCATCTCTAGATAGAACTTGGCTTAAGGTACCGATAGCCCTGCCTTAATAGGCGACTCCGGTACGTGGATCTATGTGGAACGGAGCTCTGACTATATCCAGCTGTGGAGGATCAACGAGGGCCAGAAGGGCTGTCACCACCTCCTGGACTGCCTCTACCTAACCTTGGGATAAGCCGAATGAATGATAACTGGTAGCATGTCACAACGTCCATGCTGTGGTTACTGCCATAGGCCATAGCCAACGGACTATGGCACTCTGTACTAATAGAACTACGACCACAGAAGAGAACTGATCTCACTCACTATAGGTACTACTAGCTTATACTAAAGGCATACGAGAGAGCACTCGGTCCTGTACTATGCTTCCAACGTATACGAACAACTTGCAGCAGACGAACGCATAAACCCAGGATCTACGCACTAGCAGTGGAAAAAGTCTACTCATGCAACCTAGAATAAACTATTAGAAAAAGGAATCACGAACACACTTTATTCTAATCAGAGCATGCAAGCATATCCACTTTATTCTAAATGACGAACATGCATACAAATGGATATGAGCACTCATGAACCTATGCTACAAGATCGAAAGGTTGTGTTCGCGAAGAACACAAGCCTCTAAATCAAGAACAAGCGAAGAACACAAGAACATATCACCTATGCATGAATGCTACTTTAGTCTAAATAAAAAATGCGGAAATACTCACTTTACTCTAATTGAAGAACAAAGCATCCATAGAGATACAAATCCCTCTCCCACTCTCCTATTCTCTAATCTACCAAGGAGAGTCCTCTCCTTTGAAGGGAAGCTCTCATCCTTGGGTGAGATGGTGTGTCTCTATTCTAGCCCCCTCCACCTCTATTTATAGGCCAAGAGGAGCTCCTAGGCTGCCTTGGGGCACCACCAAGGCACCAATGAGGTGGTGACACGTGGCGCTGAGGAGTGGGGGCCAAGTTGGTGAATCTTCCATGAGAAGGGCAGCACGAGAGGCCTCAGAGTGGGGTCGACCGACCTAGGGGGTTGGCCGATCCCGGGGTGGCCCCGTTCGCGTCGTCTTTCATCCAGGTGACTGCCAGGTGGGTCCCAAGGTGGGTATGGGGGTGCTCGCGGTGTTCCTAGCCGATTATCTCATGGTTGTGGGTCCTTAGATCCGCGTGCTTGCTCCTGATTGGTCGAGAGTGTGCTTCTTTGGATCGATGATGTGTCATGGACACGTGGACTCCTGTGTGGCAGCACGTCGCCACGTGGCCTGGTGTGGGTCCCACCGGGCCCACATGATGTCTTGTGCATATCTCTTGCATCCGAACTCCAAAGTAGGCAAATGATATATCCATTTCGATCATCTTGATGAGCCCGTCGCAATGGTGCAAACCAATTTGGAATTTGAGGTTGTTTATGATGATGCCATATCTATGCCATTGGTTTACTTGCTCTCAATTGTATCATTCCATCTGCATTTTGGCGTGTCCTGCAACATAGTAGAGAAACAACAACACTTGTGGAATTCGTCAGTATAAACCCCTATCCTAGTGTTGATGCCCACTTTCCATTTATTTTATGTAGGAGTTGACGGTGTGAAAGTGGTACTTAACAGCCGTCAACAACACCCCCACACTTGACCTTTGCTCGTCCTCGAGTAAAGGAGAACAAATCAAGGTGAGACATGATATCCAACTGTATGAAGCGAGCATAAGAGATATTCCAAACCATACCTTGTACTTGTGAACTTGTGAAGTGTCTATCATGCCATCTTGGGTAGTTGAGGAACGGAATGGTAATGAATCAATCAAACCACCTCTGCTCATCATGTCAAGTAACTCGGGGTTTTGCAATAAGTTTTTGAAAACAAACTTTGCTTAGCTCCTCATTTGATTCTCTCAGATCGCTCAATGTGTGTATGTCCTCACCAAGGCATTAGATTTGCCTTTCTTTATCCTACTTCTAATGATGGCTATATGTGGAGCTCAGGGTAGGATAAAGATAAAGCATACTTGCATCACATATATTGCAAAGTCAAAAACTGGGTCCAAAGAGAAAATCAAATCATACAATCAGATCAAGATGTGCACGTATATGGATATGGTAAGGTGGATACTAGGCCCGGAATGGGTGCTAGATATTACCATATATATGATGAATGTTGTGGTGATGGTAAGGTGGACACTAGGCCCGGAACGGCTACTAGTTATTACCATCAAATTTATTGGAACTCCTTTTTGCATGATTCCATCTCTCTCCTTTTTGTTCCTTCTTTTGGACATGAGCTATCTTTCTTTTCTTTTTCTTCATGCTTTGAGCATGGTTTTTTTTCACGTATGCCCTTGAGCATGTTTTTTTGCATGGCCCATGCCCTTTTTCATGGATACTTTGGAGAGAGAAATCACACCACACATGGAGCTTTATTTTTATGGAATGGGTCAATGATACAATGCTAACTTCCAGTGTAGAAGTATATCAAGGGGATATGGAGTGCATATGAATCTTGATCGTGAAAGTATGAAAAAGAATTTTCACAAGGGTCACAACAATTTGACAAAGTTCAATGCAATGACAAGCAGCATATGAGTATAAGGTTTTCATGATAACTCATCATATGGCTTTGGTAGGACTTTGGCATATCAAAGAGGAGCTTTACAAAGGGTTTTCAAGATTTCAAATAAAATTCCCAAACACGCAAGCATTTAGAGAGAAGATCATATCATCAAACCATATCACAAACAGCAACTACTTAGATGAGCATGAGTTCCCTAATGATATTTGTTCACAAGCATCAAGATGATAAGCATGGAATAAAACATATGCAAGCCAACCATAGGAAACATGTAGAGCAAGTAGAGCACGATTCCAAGAGTTTGATTTAGCAGATAAGAATTGAAACTCATTCAAACTCATGAATCAAAGAGAGTGAGATAAATGGTGCACATACCATTGCTCCTGAAGAATATGAGAAATAAGGAAGACCAGTGGTGGTTCACCTGACCCATGGGGCAGCCGGATCACTCTAGTTTACCTTGTCCCTTGTCATGAAAGCGCGGTCGATGTTGTGCAACGCCTGTGTGGGAGATCTCAAGTGTGTATGTCGATGATAAACTTGGGAGATCTCCCCCACACTTGTTCATGTACATGGTGCTGTCTTCAAACAAAATGGGAAAAAAACAAAAGAGGGACTCTACTGGTTCGAGAACCATGGAGCCTTTATTCAATTCAAAAATAAATTCACCATGAGACCTAGCTCAAACAAGGCTGGCATGCCTTGGCTTACCTTCCCATTTGAATCAAACTCAATGACTTACCCCATTTGGATTCGAAAATTCCTGCAAGGGTTAGTCCGCATATACAACCACTATCCATGTAAGTATTAACTATAAGGTTCATCAATCAAACTCGACACCATGTATTGTTTGATTGAAGAAGACAGTTTTAACCTAAGCACCATGCTTAATTTAAAATAACCTATGAAAGCACGTAGCTAAACATGCACTCAAACCATAGCATTACAAACATAGATAAAGGAAGCATGAAAGCATGATCAAGCTATTCCAAAGGGACATAAACATGAGCATAAGATGGTGAACATCGGGCAACCTCCCGGAAGGGCTTTGTCTAAAGTCAAAAGCAGGACGTACCTAACTGGGCAAGAGGCAAGAGCTAACATCATCTTCAAACCAAGATAAGATTTGGTATGAGAGGAACTTTACTGGGATGCTCACATACCTCCCCCACACTTGAAGTTTGCATTGCTAAGCAACGAAATTCAAGTGTGTGGAGATCAAGCTTCCTTTTGTAAATGTTCTCTCAACAAAAACTTATAAAGGTGTTGTAGTGATGTAGCTTGCATGTTCTTAGGCATCAAATGTCCATCATTCTTTTCAATCTCCACCTGAAAGGTTAGCTTCCAAAAATATCCGAAGGACAACCTTATGCTAAAATCATGCTCTTGCTTTTTATTTGAAAAAGGAAATAAAATCTAACCTAATCCAGGCTATCTCCTGGCAGTGTTTTGTTTACAGTCATAAGCTCGACCATGGGAACTCCTTCTTGCAGCTATCATTGGTGATGTCATTCTCGTCTCACCACCAATTGTTGACGTGTCATTGAAGCTTTAGCTTCAAGGTTAGTGCCATAGTGCATACAGGAAATCTGCAATGCTTATGGTAAACATATACATCTACAACCAACCTTCTAAACATTGAGCAAAAGAGGACCAAACGGCGGTTGTAGTCCTCGTGTGTGCCTAGTGCACCGAGCATAGCTGACTCTGGAGAAGCGTGATGCGAGCATAGTTTAGGTGGTATATCAAGAGTGAAGCTACCATGCTCATCTGTGGAATCCTTCCCTTTGGACTCCAGAGTCAGCTATGCTACCATGCTCATCTATGGAATCTGTGCCTAGTGCACCGAGCATAGCTGACTCCAGAGTCGGTGCCTCATAGATTTCCATGGCCCATGATTTCTCCATCTCAAGAGATACATCGTGGAAGCTCGATGTTGATTCTCGATCAAGGTCGAGAGCAACATGATATGGGCCAGCAGGAAGAGGCTCAAACTCGATCGAGGGTGATGATGATCGTTCACCTTCAAAAAGGTGAAGAGGATCTTCCGAGTCGTACTCTTGAGGAGTAGAGAATTCTACAACCTCAACGAGAACAGGCTCGGATGATGCGAACAGAGATACATGCATCATCTCCTCGAGCGGGTTTTGCTTAGGAAGAGGCTTGGCCATGGAACTTTCTGAGAACAAGGGAGTAGTGGTAGAAGTGGCTTCCCTAAGCTTTTCATCTAGGCTCCCTCGAGATGCATCAAGAAGTTTTTCTACAAGGGAGCCTAGGAGGAGATCAAGATCGAGGACATCAAAGATGTGGAAGTCTAGATTAACCTTGATCTTGTCTACTAGGAGCGGCACAGCGCATGCAACCCCTCGACACTCAAGAATGTGTCCGAAGGGACAACTCTTGAGGAGTTTGTCGGATGGTCTTAGCGTAACGTTGCCCAACAAAGTGTAAGCTAGGTGCCATGGCATGACATTAACCTTCATAGTGGGGTTAAGATGGGCTTCTACAATAATTCCCCTTATGGAACAAGAAATGATCATAGAGGGTGAACAAATCCAAAGTGCTTCGGAAAAGTTTCCCACTCCAATCAACCACTTCTTTTCCATGGACTCCATGATAGATGTTTTGTTTGAAGGATCGGGAGGCAAAGGAGGTACTGTAGGCCTAGGGGAAGGTTCTGTCAAAAGATTTCTAGATTAAAAGATATGGACAGCAAAGACTTCCTCCCCAAATTGGGCATTAGAGAGATTCAAGGTGTTTTTGTGGTTCCTAGAAGGGTCATCCTCGAATCGGAAAGCGAACTCCGAAGGTTGAATTTCTTCTTCCTCCAGTGTTCTTGGTTCAGGAGAGAGCTCAACAGACGAATCTTGGGATGTGGAAATCATAGGTTCTGGTTCGGCTATTGAGAGACTCTCATGGCTTGACATACACTCTTCATGGAGGGGTTCAGACTCATCTATGAAGGAGGCATTTTTAGAAATTCGCTCTAAGATTTCTATAGCTTCATCTGAAGTCCTTTCACAAAAAGATCCTCCAGCAGTGATGTCAAGATATTGGGCGGAGTCCTGATTGATACCTATGTAAAAATGTTGAAGCAACACAACATCGGGTATCGATAGGACATGGCCTAATTTCACCAAGAGTGAAAATCTTGGGATTCCTTCTCATTCTGCTGGAAAGAAATGATAGCCTTTCGTAGGGCGAACATCTGGGTTGTGGATAAGAACCTAAGACAAAATTTGTCTACAAGGTTATCCCAGCTCCTGTTCATACTAACTTCAGTTCTCATGTACCATTGTTTAACCCTCTCTGCAAGAGAAATAGGAAACAACTTCCACTTAAGGGTATCATGTGGCATGCACGCGATGGCGATGCATGAACACACTTGCTCAAACTCTCGCAGATGGTGGTATGGGTTATCACTAATCAACCCAGAGAAGGAAAGTTTCTGAACTGTAGTGATATAGCCGGAAGGGATTTCATAGCCAAATGTGAGAATTGGGTGCTCAGAGGATGATGGATCAAAGAATTTCCCTTTCGGAGCGGAGAAACTTAGAATGGTGGGTTGATCCATGATAAAGGGGGTGAAGGTAGAAATAAAGAAAAAAAATAAAAGATACGAGGACCACTGGGTACGAAGATAGATATAGAAACCGTTCCCCGGCAACGGTGCCAGAAAGCTTGTTGGGTATTTTAGCGACACACGAAATAAATCCGCAAGCGCACGGATATTGTTGTAGCTTTCACCTCAGAGTATTCCAAGGGTATCGAATCCAAGGGAACGTGTGTGCACTAACTTCGTACAGTCGGTCCAAGGACACACCCAGACAAGAGGTAAGGATAGAGAGGATTCCTAAAGATAGCACTACAGATGAGATTAATGGTCGATCTCTAGATAGAACTTGGCTTAGGGTACCGATAGCCCTGACTTAACAGGCAACTCCGGTACACGGATCTATGTGGAACGGTCTTTGACTATATCCAGCCGTGGAGGATCAACGAGGACCAGAAGGGCTGTCACCACCTCCTGGACTGCCTCTACCTAACCTTGGGATAAGCCGAACGAATGATAATTGGTAGCATGTCACAACGTCCACGCTGGGGTTACTGCCGTAGCCAACAGACTATGGCACTCTGTACTAATAGAAGTACGACCATGGAAGAGAACTGATCTCACTCACTATAGGTACTACTAGCTTATACTAAAGGCATACGAGAGAGCACTCGGTCCCGTATTATGCTTCCAACGTATACAAACGACTTGCAGCAGACAAACGCATAAACCCATGATCTACGCACTATGTAACACCCGGTTTTTAAAGGACAACCCGAATGCACCCTTTATGCATGCAGGATCAAATTCATGCATAAATTGACATCATCGGTGAATATCACAACATACATCATTACAACATTTATAACTATTACAAAATGAGCAGAGGGTCTAAAACAAAAGATTACACATCGTACATCTATAGCAGTGGAGTAGACACCATCTTCCACAGGAACGTCGACTGGGGGCACACCAACCTAGAACTCCAGGTCTTCATGGTCTTCATGATCCGGCTTCTTCTTCTTATAGCTTCTAACCATCTGAGCAGCAGTGGGGAGAGAACTGCAGGGGTTCAAAGGGAAAACGGTGAGTACACCTGGAGGCGTGTACTCCGCAAGTGGAGGGAAAGTAAATGCATAGCATGCAGGCTTAGAGCAAGGAAGGCTTTATTTGGTGGACTGCAAAGCTCAAGTTTTTGTTGGTCAACTTTTAATTATGCACCTAGGATTGATTGTATATAAGGCTTTCCAAACCCAACATGGCACAGGTCACCCACCTGTCCTGGTCCTAGGGTTAAAGCATCACATAACTATAACTAGATCCCAAACCACAGTTACCACCACTGTGATCCATCCAAACCACCAACTAACCATGTGAGGGTCCAGGCCGCTCCTGACCGTGAGCACGACTGTCATGACAGTTTTAGTAACACTCTGCAGAGGTTGTACATCTTTACCCACAAGTCGCGTAAAAGTTCAAAAGAACTTTAAACCCCATCACGCTGTGCGGATCAGGCACTTTCACACTTCCTTAGGTGTGATAGCATAGGGACGCTACGAGGCCTTTACAAAGGATCTCCCAGTTGCAAGATTGCCGGGCTAGGTTTCAACCCAAGAAAATCCCGGGAACCCCTTTTGCCCATGCGGTACCTTCTCCTGCTCAACCAGAGGCTCTTACTGACTGAGAGTGGTCCTAATTAATGGGCCAAGAGCAGAGCCATATGGTTCTCGTGGTTGTACGATAAGTCCTGGGTGGTCGCTCCATATACCGGTGCTTATAAGATGACTCGAGCAAGTCTACCACAGCCAACGGGTCAACACCTAACAAGTAAAGCCCTACCAGGAGCAAATCAACTGGTATGCCAACTTTCATCATCCTCATCAATCCACTTACTTGAGCCCTTATGGTTTCATGTTTCTATAAAAGAGATTACCATCCCACATATTGCATAGATTATTAGTCAAGATTAATTAGCAGCTACCAACCCATGTTGAGCAAAGCTAAGCAAGAATCTATCCATAAAAAGGTTACCACTACAGGGTATCAAGGAAAGACATGAGAATTTCTAGTAAACTATCCTTAAGGGTTTTCCCATCAAAATTAGACATCTAATGCGAGAAAGCATAAATAAAACAATGATTATGGTGTACAAAAGGTAAAGGTATAAAACAGCAAGATGTTCAAGGACACTTGCCCATTTCCCGATGTTCCACTGCTCAAAGACGTTCCTCAGCGCAAAACAATCATCTGGAACAACACAATAGCACAACTAAGAACAGTACACCATATAATAAAATAATTTTATAAAAGTGTACTACTCGCTAACACTAACCAACTATGAGCATGCATGCGCAAGGATCATTTCAAACGGAGCTATGATTGAAAAGACACAGATGTTTGTAGGTTTGGATTTTGTAGCTTAAAGGAGAGACAAGAGGATATCGAGGGGTTGACCTATGGTGGTGGAACTTGTCGAGGAGACAAACTTCTGGGGGAAGGGGGTGACCATAACTTGACGAGGGAGGAGCAAAAGGTGAAGCAAGATCGATAGCACTACTAAATATATGGGGGACATATATAGATACAATTTCAGTACAGGTGTTGAACTGCTTTGGACAGTAAGGTAGTGAGTGCTCTAACCTGAAATAAAGGTTGCCTTTGATTTTGGTATAGCTGATCTGAGTTGCAAGGGGCACATTGTGGTACAAGGGCATAATGAACGAACATAGGTTTTCGGCAAGGAAATGTAATGCCATCGCGGTGGTGTTGCAGGGTTGAGAGCATGGACAGGGAGTATGATGAAGTTAATATCTCAAGCATATATGGCTGATGCATCATGAAGGGGGTGTGCGCAGTTATAAAATGGCGATTGAAGATAAAAGTAATCCGATGCATAGATCATTAGGGAACGCGACACATGACAGGATGTCGCGGCTGTGTGGGTAGCAAGGGGAGTGAGCAGAGCAAAGTCTATATATCCCTGGCATGGTGACACATATGAGAAATCCATCATGCAGGGATGTGTGCAGGTATAACAGGAACATGCTGGGTTTTATGTTTAGACAACCGGATCAGCGGGAAACACGAGAATAGAACATGATTATGTGGCTGTCTAAACAGAACGGGCAGCAAGCATGGTGTGGTTTATATCTCAAGAGTCATGGGTCATATAGCTGAGCAACTTGTCAGGATCGTGTGCAGGTACAAGTGTCAGATGCTGGTGCAAGGGCTGGATGATCAGAGGACAGGATCGGCGGGGAACGCAATAATAAGGGAGGGTGACCTGGCTGTGTGACGGTGAGGGCAGCGAGTATGGCGAGATTGATATCTCCAGATTTGCAAGTCCTTTTGCTCCACACATTTGCAGAGACATGTGCAGGTATATAAGACATAACATAGCCCAAGGATTTGAGTACCGGAGTGCTGGGTCAGCGGGAAACGCAATGCGAATCAGCAACTGGATGGCTGGACGCGAGGACAACAACATGATAAGTGAGGAAACATCACTGGAATTCGGTGATATCCGATCTACGGTGCATGAATCATGATACTGAACCACATGAAAAGGAGAGGAGATAGCGTGGTTCTCACTTTGGGGTCATGGTGCAGTTGAAGATGGGCAGGAAAAGACAAGGCAGCGGAGGTCGACGATGACACGCAGGTGAAGGAGGGTGTCGGCGGCCTGCCCACAAACCAGCAGCCATACAACTTCGATGGGCGTCTTGGGTGACCAGCAGGGAACTCCTTGGGGGCCTGCGAGCTTAAGAGATGAGTGAGGGAGGGCGCCACATGAGAGGATTAGAGGGGGACGAGCTCCTTACCAGCAACAATGAGGGGGGGGGGGCGGCGGTGACTGCATCCAACAGGGAGGAGACGAGCTTCCTGCGTGGGGCAACAGAGGGCAACGACGACGTTCTTCTCGAAACCATTGATTGGATGCACAAGGGGTGAAGTGCAGCGGCAGAATCAAAGCACGACGACGAGGGCACTCCGTTTTGGTGGAAATTGAGAGGAAGGATAGGGTTTGAGGGGGGGGTGGCCATGGACAAGAGAGGGGGAGGGACACGACCAGGACGACGTCTATTGGGGAGGTGGGACCAAGGAAGGGCGTGATAGGTCGGTTGGGCCTTGTCCCGAGTTTGATTGGATACAGGTTGAAGGAAAAAGAGAGAGTCCACGATTTGTATAACACTATAGATATGGACTTGATTCGAGTAGAGAAACGGGGATAGGAAGGTAAACTCTGGAGAGAAAATGAGAAAGAGGAATAAGACGGAGTGGCTCAACCATGATCGATTAGAGTGTTTGGAGAGGGCTCGATTCAGGGTTTAAGATTTTGTCTCGCGGTCAAATCAAAACCTCGTGTTTGAAAAGACTTAAAAACTACTTTAGCACTCAAAACACCATGTAGCCGGCATGAATGCAACAAACAAATTTATAACCTATGATTGTTTGATTTTATATTCAGAAAGTCACTTTATTGTTTTAAATATTTGCACTCACTTTCCTAATTGATTCTAACAACTTTTATAAAAATTTTGAAATCCTAGTAAAAATTGAAACTTGGGTGTTACACAGTAGCAGAGGAAAAAGTCTACTCATGCAACCTAGCATAAACTATTAGAAAGGAATCACGAACACACTTTATTCTAATCAGAGCATGCAAGCATATCCACTTTATTCTAAATGAAGAACATGCATACAAATGGATATGAGCACTCATGAACCTATGCTACAAGATCAAAAGGTTGTGTTTGCGAAGAACACGAGCCTCTAAATCAAGAACAAGCGAAGAACACAAGAACATATCACCTATGCATGAATGCTACTTTAGTCTAAATAGAAAATGTGGAAATACTCACTTTACTCTAATTGAAGAACGAAGCATCCATAGAGATACAAATCCCTCTCTCACTCTCCTATTCTCTAATCTACCAAGGAGAGGTCTCTCCTTTGAAGGGAAGCTCTCATCCTTGGGTGAGAAGGTGTCTCTATTCTAGCCCCCTCCACCTCTATTTATAGGCCAAGAGGAGCTCCTAGGCTACCTTGGGTACCACCAAGGCACCAATGAGGTGGTGACACATGGCGCTGAGGAGTGGGGGCCAAGTTGGTGAATCTTCCATGAGAAGGAGCTGCAGGATTCCGAAGGAATATTCGGGTAGGCACCTGGCACCGCCTTTGGTTCATCACGACAAGCCGACACGTGGAAGGGTGGCACGAGAGGCCTCAGAGTGGGGTCGACTGACCTAGGGGGTCGGCCGATCCTGGGGTGGCCCCGTTCACGCTGTCTTTCGTCCAGGTGACTGCCAAGTGGGTCCCAAGGTGAGTATGGGGGTGCTCGTGGTGTTCCTAGTCGGTTATCTCATGGTTGTGGGCCCTTAGGTCCGTGTGCTTGCTCGTGATTGGTCGAGAGTGTGCTTCTTTGGATCGATGATGTGTCATGGACACGTGGACTCCTGTGTGGCAGCACGTCGCCATGTGGCTTGGTGTGGGTCCCACCGGGCCCACATGATGTCATGTGCATATCTCTTGCATCTGAACTCCAAAGTAGGCATATGATATATCCATTTCGATCGTCTCGATGAGCCCGTTGTAATGGTGAAGACCAATTTGGCATTTGAGGTTCCGCTGGCCAATATAAGGCGGGCAGGGCGACCCTTGTACGATCACGCAATCCTCAAGCAATCTACACCAACAACTGGACGTAGGGTTTTACTCTCTGGAGACCCGAACCAGTATAAACTCGTCGTGTTCTCCGTTCTGTGTGCTCGTGCGCAACCTTCGAGTTCTTAGCCTTAGATTCCACCTCGCCGAACAACTAAACCACAGGGATTAACACCCCGTGGGCTGTCTAGATCTCACCATCTGACAGGAAGAGGCTAGAAGGCAGGAAAAGAAAGATGCTAAAAATGCTAAAACTAAAGGGAAGGGTCAGCCTAATAAAAAAGATGTGGCCAAAAACCAAAAAAGAGTACTATCGTTGAATGGCACGTATACTAAGAATATTGTATACAAGGAGGTTTTGACATTGTAGGCCAGGTAATATTATGATATTCATTATTCATGCGTAAGATACAGATTAATGTGTATTTGGGATAGAACGATGCAATTTAATGCTTCTTGCTTCATTTCTAGGTAAAATTAAATGCTTTATGATATTGTGCATGGGATGGTGTTTCAGCTCCACATGGTTTGTCTCAATTCAATCATCCAGGTAAACAAAAATCCATTTTAATACTATGGTATTTACTGTTATTTTCTTGTCCAGAGCTATGATTAGTGAGAATGATGATCCAAGTCAAATAATGTTCTGTCTTATTTAATTGTCTCTAAATATATACAGAGAAAATATGGAGAGTTTCTTGCGTGATTGAAAAGTTTGTTTCTAGCACATTATTTGGGCTCATGAGTTATTCATTCTATGCTGCACATGGTGGCTGGAGCTGATCATATACATTGTTTCATGCCATAGGAGAAATTCAGTTTCGACAGGGTACTCCTATATCAGTTCTTGATGGTTAATTTCGTGGTCATGCTGTGGAGTAGTAACGTTATCAGTATGGTGCTCTTGTGGACCAGAAATATACTAGGTCAACTAGCAGCAGCAATGCCACAAGCGGTGCAAGTCACGACGGAGGAATGGGAGGCTATCCAGTAGGTACATCTCTTTATTATTCAATTTATTTGGAGTTCTTTGAAAATAGTTTTCTATTTTGAATGCATTAATTTGCAGATAGTTGCTCACTTAAGCGTGCATTCATAATAATTAATATTACTTCTTCTTTGGTTTGAATACAAGTTGAATAGACTAGGTAGTGTAACTGAGAAAATCATGAACCATGGTACTATTACATAACTGTGCGCTTATAGTGGTAGATACTATCCATTATTAGCTCATCAAATTTACAATTAATTAGCATGCTTTGGCATTGTTTACTATATTTCCATGACATACTTTTGGATGTGTAATGAGGGGGGTGCATGAAGATATGCATAGTTGTATAGAAATTGATGTCCCTACTGATTATGTTGATATAGGGGAATTAAGGGCAACTATTTTAATTACTTGCAACTGAACTACATGCACTTTTTGCTACAGCTTGAGGGAATCGGGTATGATGTCTTAAACTGAGAAATACAATGCCGTACTATGTCATTTTATTGTATGTTTTGTGTATTGCATTATAGATAATTAGATGCCAGTAGCAACGCATGGGCACGAACCTAGTACAATAAATAAGGATCGGTTGCACAATGGTATCCATGGCAGAATTCAATTGTGAAACATAGTAAGTGGTTCAGCAAAAAATACAATAAATAAGGGCAAGTACATTGGTGTCGTCTGATAGGTTGCCCCATGCATTGACACGTAATATTGGGTCGACTCAACAGAGCACTTGTACAATGTGTTGTCTTATAAGTCGTCTGGTAGAGCAATAAAACCCCTTAATTTGTGCATGTATAAAAGGAATAATATGAGTTGCATGGCAACAACAACTCATATAATGGTTGTGAAGTTGTCTCATAAGGTGGTTGTTTCGCTCATGAGGTGGTTGTTTCGCGAAGCAACAACCTCTTTCTCTCTCCTCACTCTCTCTCCTCCACATCATCAAAAATCTCACGTGGCATTGCATGGGACGACCTATGGGACCACTGATGTGTACCAATGTACTTGATCTAAGGATCGGTTGCACAATGGTATTTATAAGCGGTTTAGTTTAATTTGTTTTCTCTATAAATCTTAGGCTGAGTCATCACCTCTGATGACGACACCATAGGGCTGTACTATTTTTCCTTCCTCTTAATGAAATATGTGCCAAGGCATGGTCGCGAAAAAATGGTATCCATGGCAGAATTCAATGGTGAAACCTCATGTACTAACTAGCTTGTCCTAAACGTCATATATTTAAGTGAGGACCGGAGCGTCCGAGGACCGATGGATGGTCGCTCCCTGGTGTGATGAGTGATTGACAACGTGGTGTGGACTAACTCTTGGCCGAGTATTGCAGGTGTAGGTTGCGGTTTGATTTGCATTGGTGCAGGTGAAGAGCGGGCGCGAAAGGTCTTAGCCTTGCGGGGCCTCTAAGGAGTTGAGAGACAAGTAGGCTCGGCTTGATGGACCCGGTGGCCGAACGGGATCAAGTGCGGGTCGCATGGTGGAAGAAAAGCAAGACGAAGTCATGGACACGAGCTGGTGCAGGGTAGCGGCTCAGTACCGAAGTCTGCACGCGGGGTTTTTAGTGGTTCACCCTAAAACTATCGGATTACTTGGTTGAGCCACAAAACCATGACCGGAGGCTCAGTGGGCGGAGACGGGATCCGGGCGCGCCGAGAAGCTTCGATGCCAGAGGACACACGGCGGGATAGCAGGGCTTGCATTGGGAGGACGCGGACTGCGGTGAAGGCGTGGCCGCCCGATGAAAAGGATCGCTACTTGACCACCTTGCCCCTGAGGGGTGTGTATCTTCCTTTATGTTCTAGGGGTAGCTTGGTCATTTTCCCAACCCGGAGAGACTTCATATATATAGCTCTAGGGTTCCAGGGCAACTCATCCATCCGGACTGCTTCTCATTTTCGCTACTCTTTAGGCTAGATTTTCTTCATGATTTTGTAGAGAATCTGACCTCCGAGTGTATGGAAGCATTCGTGGTGGCGTCGATTTCCTTCTCTTGGCTCGAGTGATTTTCGTGTCTTTTTCAAGTCTTTTCGTAGGATTTTCGTGCGGGGCTTGTTCCTTCGATTCTGAGGCACTTGTGCTCAGTTTTGTTTGTGGAGATCATGGATAGATGTCTTGTGCATCTTTGTGCTTGATCTTGACTCCTCAAACGCCGGAATCGGCCTTCGATTCGAGGATTTAGGTTAAAACCCTAGCTTTTTGTGTGAGCTCGATAGAATCTCGATTCCTCTCGATTCAGTGGGTTTGAGGCTTCAAATTAGTAGAAAAATCATCTCCTAGAGACGCTTCATCTTCTCCTATGATTTGGTAGCAATCCCTTGGTTGATTCGGGAGATCGGGTGAATGGAAGGAGGAGTTGACCTTGGAGAGGTCGGGCTCGAGCTGTTCTGTCCGCGCGTGGTGGACAGTCCACCGGGTACCCGCGGACGGTCCGCGAGGAGCCGGCTGATCAGGTGTTCTTCGTGTTCGTCGCGAGTTCTTGCGTGTCTTTCGTTCGATCCATTTTGTCAGTGGATTTTTGGTGCACGAAGTTCGCGGACGGTCCTTACTAGAGTGCCAGACGGTCTGTGTTGAGGCGGACGGTCCGCGGGTCCATCACAGATGGTCCATTTTTCTCGGTGCACTTCTGGAGGTTCGGGTGATATTTTCAGACAGTCCGCCCCCTACCCGCGGACGGTCGGCACCCCTCTCGCGGACGGTCTACCCGGTCACTGCGAACGGTCCACCAGGTGCTTTCCAGATTGCCTAAGTCCTTCGCCCATTGTGTTGTGCTTCCACTTTGGATTGGTTTGGGACTTGTTCCTAGAGTTGGTAGTTCCGTTGTGACTACGTGACCTTGGCAAGTTCGTGTGGGAACCCTCTCTTGTGATTTCGGGGCATATTCGAGTTCATCTCTTCGGAGAAGAATTTTATCGGCTCCCATTCAATCCCCCCTCTCTGGTCGCCTAATCGATCCTTCAATTGGTATCAGAGCCGGTTATGGATCTTCGTGATTCTAACCAGTCTAAGATCCAAAGATGGCGTACCAAGAGTAGGGTTCGGGTCCTCCACACTTTGATGTTAAGGATAACCAGATGTGGTAGCATCGTATGTCTGCTTTTCTCGATGGCAAAGGACAAATCATATGGGATGTGACGGAGAACACCTCCTATGTCCACCACATCAACTTCCTTGCCCCAGGTTCTCGAAATATATGCATGACGTCAACAACAAGGCGGTCGACTATCTCTTTTGTGCCCTTTGCAAGCCTGAATTCGATCGGGTTCAAGCAGAGGACTTGGCGTGCAAGATTTGGGAGAAGTTGAAGAACGCTCATGCTGGGAACAATCAGGTGAAGACTCGCTTGTTTGCAACCTACCGGAGAGAGTACGAGAACTTCACTCATCTCCCCAGTGAGTCCATAGACACCATGTTCCAGCAGTTCACTGTGATTGTGAACAACATGAGAGCCAATGTGACCGTGCTCCCGTATGATGATCATGACAGGGCTGTGAAGCTCCTGCACTCGCTGGATCGTACCGTGTGGAGTGAGAAGGTTGAGGCTATTCTGGAGTCGGATCACTATGAGACCCTCACGGTGGACGAGCTGTTTTCCAAGCTTAAGTCATCCGAGGTGGACTGTGGGGTGCGAGCAAGGATCGAGAACCCGACTGATCCTCATAGTTTGGCTCTTGTTTTTGGATCGAGAACTAACGGTAATCTATCTTCTAGGCAGTTCTCTTTGTCCTGTCTTGTGTCTATGCCAGATGAGGAGTTAGATGTGATGGGCGAGGATGATCTCGCGTTGCTAAGCAGGCGGTTCGAGCGCTTGTACACGAATCGGAAGAACGCTCGGAGTAGCTCGGGCATGTGCTACTGGTGCGGGAAGCATGGGCATTTTATCGCTGAGTGCCTGGAGACCATGGAGATCAAGCCTGAGCACAGCACCATCCGAGGACCAACGACAAGCACCGCTCAAGGGACGACTACAAGGGCAAGAAAAAGTCCGAGCGGAGGCCAAGGAGGAGTGGCGGCCACAAGAAGAAGACGGAGCGTGTGATGGTCGCCGGAGCGAGCAACATCGACTCGAGTTCCTGCTACTCTTCATCGAGCTCAAGCAGTGAGAAGAGGTGAACCGGCACAAGGGCAAGCGGTGGAGCAAGAACATCAATCGCCTGTGCTTCGCCGCCCAAGGCTTTTGCAGCATGGCACGCAGCTCCGAGAGCAAGAAGAGCCAGAAGGATGACTCGGACTCCGATTCTGAGGATGAGGTAAACAATGATCATGCCTTCTTGGTAGCGGAGAATGCTAGGTTGATTGAATTGATTGACAACCGTGATGATGTGCTTAGAAAGACCAACAAGGAGAAGAGGGAGTATAGGTCTTTGCTAGGAGAGGATAAGGAGAAGATGGTTGAGCTAGAGTCTTTGCTTGTTGGTGCTAGGGCTCAAATAGAATCTCCGAAGTCTGCTCCTATTGTGACCGATGAACCTGAACGCACTGATTGTTCTACTTTCCTTGGTGATTTGACTGTGCTTAAGCAAAAATATGCCTCCAAGGTTGAGGAACTAGATGTGCTTAGGGTTGAGCTAGATGAGATGAAATCTAGGCCCCCTTTCTTGGTGCTTGCACTTCTTGTCCTGTTTTGCATGCTAAGTTAGATGAATCACATGCTTATGCTAGATCACTAGAGGATGAATTGAATGCTCCTATTCCTACTTCATGCTCAGCTTGTGAAATACATGCTGTAAAGAATTTGGAGCTCGCACACTATGTTGATCGCTTGCAGGTTGAGAATGATGAGTTAGGGAAAATGATGGGTTGGTTGTTGGGTCATGAGCCTCAGCTTAGGATGATGATTGAGGCATACAAGCGCTATGATGGGCAAGCGCTTGGGTCGGATAAGATTGGGGAGTGTAGTGGTGAGAAGGAGGAAAAGATAGGTGATATCCCAGCTCCACCAAAAACCTTCCACAAAAATGCTTTTGCTCGCAAGCCAAACTCACTAAGGAACCGACTAGCCACAACCCAAGATCCTCCTGTGTTTCTTCCACAAACAAACAACTTCTAGAAACCCATCAAGTTCAAGAGTGACTTGGGGAACGAGTTCTTTGGGAAGAAGGGAGAGAAACCGAATGAGGCGAAGCCACAACCCAGAGAGAACCCAAAGCCAAAGCCAAAACCAATCCCATTCCATTGTGATCATTATGGGAGGGATGGTCACCTAGCTAAGTTTTGCTTTAGGAGGAAGCGTAAGGAGAGGTTTGCTAGGGAGATGGCAAACAAAGACAGGTCCCGCCCTTCTCGTGGTGTGCCTGAGTCTCATGTTGTGCCTAGGGGTGAGGGTATGGTGTGTACCATTTACCCTAGAGAGAGGCGTGAGTTCCCTACATGGGGTTTGCCTCCTCAGAAAGACATAGGTAGGCGTGTTGGGTTTGGGCATGGTGAGTTTGCTAGACGTTCCTTCACTCGTGACCAATAAGAGTATGGAGGAAACGATCACAGTTTTAGGTCTCAGAGGAGCTACGGGCCACGATCTCCACCTCGTGGTACGTGTAGCCCTCCAAGGAGATGTGTGGGTGTTCCACCTAGGAGTGATAGGATGGATTTTGCTAACCCCACTTTTGAGCAAATGGCACGACACTGATTTGATTCCTTTTACACTAACCCCAATGCTGAGTCGTTTGCTCACTCTCGCTCTCGTTTTTTATTTTGTAGGAGGGAGGCATGGAGGGCTTTTGGTTGATCGACTCCGGTTGCTCTCGACACATGACCGGAGATCAAAGGTGGTTCTCCAGCCTCACCCCGGTGGTGTCCAAGGAGTACATCACTTTTGGGGACAATGGGAAAGGGAGAGTGCTTTCAGTGGGCATGGTGAAGGTAAGTGAGAGCGTGGCTCTTAGGCGTGTTGCTCTTGTCAAGTCTTTAGGGTTCAATCTTTTTTCGGTGTCCCAACTTCTTGATGAGGGTTTTGAGGTCTGTTTCAAGATGGGTGCTTCTCGTGTTTTGGATTCTTGAGGTGATCTTGTGTGTATGATCATCCCCGAGGGTCAGATTTTCAAAGCTGATTTTTCTCAGTGTGTCGGCTCTTCTCGTTGTTTGGTTGCTGGTGTTTCGGCGGAGCTTTGGAAATGGCATAGGAGGCTAGGTCACTTGAGTTTTGACTTGTTGTCATGCTTGAGTGTGCTTGGTTTGGTCCGAGGATTGCCTAAGTTGAAATACAAAAGGACTTGGTATGTGCTCCATGTAGGCATGGCAAGATGGTCGCGAGCTGTTCCATTTGGACTTGGTTGGTCCAGCTTGGGTGTGCTCAGCGGGTGGGAAATGGTACGTCCTGGTGATAGTGGATGACTATTCTCGCTATGCTTGGGTCTTCTTTTTAGCTGAAAATGGGGAGACATTTGGTTTTGTCCCAGATCTAATTTTGAGGTTGAAGAATGAGAGGAATGGAGATGTTGTTCGAGGTATTTGTAGCGACAATGGCGCTGAATTTAAAAAGTCTTGATTCGAAACCTTTTGTCGTGATTTGGGTCTCGAACATCAACTTTCCTCTCCCTATGTCGCTTGTCAGAATGGTGTGGCAGAAAGGAAAAAATGTTCCCTCTGCGAGATGGCTCGGACGATGCTCAACGAGCATAGGACTCCGAGGAGATATTGGGCTGAAGCGGTGAATACCGCTTGTCATGTGGGGAACCGGATTTTTCTTCAGGCTTTCTTAAACAAGATGTGCTATGAGCTCATGCATGGGCGAGCACCTAGAGTGAGCCATTTCAGGGATTTTGGTTATAGGTGTTTTATCCTCAAGAAGGGTAGGCTTGATAAGTTTAAGTCGTGGTCCTCCGATGGCATCTTTTTGGGTTATGGTAGTCATTCTCGAGCATTTCGTGTGCTCAATCTTGATACTAACCTAGTAATGGAAACTTGGGAGGTTACCTTCGACGAGACCCAACCATGCAATTCGTCTATTTTTGAGTGTGCAAGTGACGACGAAGTTGGCAAGAAGGTCTTTGAGGACGAAGAGGATGATGCTGGAGAAGATGATGGCGATGATGGTGAAGCTCCAGCCACACATGTACCCTCTACTTCCACTACGATACAGGATGGCCCATCCCCTACACTGACTATGATCCAGCAAGATCAAGTGGAAGCTGCTGTTGAGGGGGAGGTCGTCTCCAGGCGAGAGGCACCGAGGTGCGTTCAAGTTGATCATCCTCCCTCAAGAATCATTGGCGATATCAATGAACGTACGACACGGTCAAGGTCCAGGAATGTTTCTCACTTTGCTCATTCGGCTTTTGTTACTACCTTTGGGCCGAAAGACATTGGACACGCACTCTCTGATCCTAATTGGGTGAATGCTATGCATGAGGAGTTAGAGAACTTTGAGAGAAACCAAGTTTGGGAGTTGGTAGAGCCACCACCACATTGAAAACCTATTGGTACAAAATGGGTGTGGAAGAACAAAGAGGGTGAGAATGGTGAGGTGGTGAGAAACAAATCGAGGTTGGTTGCTCAGGGCTATAGTCAGAAGGAGGGGATAGACTATGAGGAGACATTTGCTCCTATAGCCCGTTTGGAGGCGATTAGGATCCTTCTAGCCTTTTCTGTGGCTAAAGGGTTCAAATTGTACCAAATGGATGTGAAGAGTGCCTTCTTGAATGGGTTTTTGGAGGAAGAGGTTTATGTGAAGCAACCACCAGGCTTTGAGAGTGCTGAGTTTCCCTACCGAGTGTATAGGCTGAGGAAGGCGTTGTATGGGCTGAAACAAGCTCCCCGGGCATGGTATGGCCGGTTGAGGGGGTTCTTATTCAGCAACGGGTTTGAGATGGGCAAAGTAGATAAGACTCTTTTTCTCCTCAGGCAGGGTGATGATATCCTAATTGTTTAGGTGTATATGGATGATATTGTCTTTGGCGGCTCGTCTCACTCTTTGGTTGCAAGGTTTGCAGAGGACATGAGCAAAGAATTCGAGATGTCTATGATGGGATAATTGTAGTTCTTTCTCGGGGTTTAGATCAAGCAGGCTAAAGAGGGAAAATTTGTGCATCAAGCCAAGTACATGAAGGACATCCTCAAGAAGTTCAAGATGGACGACTCGAAGCCCCTGTCGACACCGATGAGTACGACTACAGCGCTGGATGCGGACGAGGAAGGAGAGTGCGACAAAAATGAGCACAAACAACACATAACCCACAAACTTCATGCAAGGTCAGAAGTTCTCATCACAAGATCATCATAAACACCTACAAGCTATCACATGTCATGTCAAAGCCACCGAGCCATGTGTCTACTTCTAAACATGATACTTCTCAATGGTACACATCATGCAATGGTTTTAGCACCCAAGATAAGGAATTTAAAGCACATATGACATGGAAGCATATTTTTCAAGCATAGGCATCTCATATACCAATTTCATGATTTAAGATTAAGCATGGTACATGAAGTGCCTTTGCGGCAAAAAGAAGCTTAGGCTTCTCCACAAGGTAACATGTAGGCTAAACATTCATGATGACAAATAGGTCTTTGACCCCAAATGAAAAGTGCATGATTCCAAGCACAAATTAAGCAAGATATAGTCATTTGAGCACAATATGCGCATGAAAGGCATTCAACTCACAAGAGAGGATCACATATATCATTTTCACAAAAATAAGGCAGTTCACATGCACATATCTCCAAAGCTACCATGAGCTTAGCTATACATCACAAGAACTCACTAGCAAGATCATAAGCTCACCTCCAACAAATTGCAGTGATCAATGTATATAGGAGAAGCACATTCTCTAAAGCATATGATACAAATGCAGTCTATGATACAAATATGCTAAACATGATATGATACAAGAAATGAAAATGCAAGATGCATATGTACATTAGACTCCTAACCCAAGCTCAAAAAGGATAAATCACCCCAAGCTCATCCCGCAAACGAGCAAATGTAGCTTGGTCCAAAGGCTTTGTTAGGATATCTGTGAGCTATTTCTGGGTTGGCACATGGATTAAGTTTATGTTTCCCTTATCCACATTGTGTCTCAAAAAGTGGCACCTCACCTCTATATGTTTGGTTCTGGAGTGTAGCATGTGATTTTTGGCAACACTAATGGCACTCGTGCTATCACACATGAGAGGAACATGGGTACACTCCTCACCAAAGTCACTCAGCGTGTATGTGATCCAAAGCAGCTGGGAGCAAAAACTAGCGGCAGCTATATACTCAACTTCTGTGGTAGACTGAGCTACACTTGACTGTTTGCGAGACGACCAAGAAACCAAAGAGGAAGCCAAAAACTGACATCACCCTGCCTGAGGAGAAATAGAGTCTTATCTACTTTACCCATCTCAAACCCGTTGCTGAACAAGAACCCCCTCAACCGGCCATACCATGCCCGGGGAGCTTGTTTCAGCCCATACAACGCCTTCCTCAGCCTATACACTCGGTGGGGAAACTCAGCACTCTCAAAGCCTGGTGGTTGCTTCACATAAACCTCTTCCTCCAAAAACCCATTCAAGAAGGCACTCTTCACATCCATTTGGTACAATTTGAACCCTTTAGCCACAGAAAAGGCTAGAAGGATCCTAATCACCTCCAAATGGGCTATAGGAGCAAATGTCTCCTCATAATCTATCCCCTCCTTCTGACTATAGCCCTGAGCAACCAACCTCGACTTGTTTCTCACCATTCTCACCCTCTTTGTTTTTCAACACCCATTTTGTCCTGATAGGTTTGAAATGTGGTGGTGGCTCTACCAACTCCCAAACTTGGTTTCTCTCAAAATTCTCTAACTCCTCATGCATAGCATTCACCCAATTAGGATCAGAGAGTGTGTGTCCAATGTCTTTCGGCACAAAGGTAGCAACAAAAGCTGAATGAGCAAAGTGAGAGAAATTTCTGGACCTTGACCGTGTCGTACGTTCATTGATGTCACCGATGATTCTTGAGGGAGGATGATCAACTTGAACTCGCTTCGGTGCCTCTCGCCTGGAGACGACCCCCCCCCCTCAACAGCAGCTTCCACTTGATCTTGCAGGATTGTAGTTGGTGTAGGGGATGGGCCATCCTACACCGTAGTCGTCGTAGTGGAAGTAGAGGTTACATGTGTGGCTGGAGCTTCACCATCATCACCATCATCTTCTCTAGCATCATCCTCCTCATCCTCAAAGATTTTCTTGCCAACTTCATCGTCACCTGCACACTCAAAAGCAGACGAACTACATGGCTGTGCCTCGTCGAAGGTAACCTCGCAAGTTTCCATGATTTGGTTTGTATTAAGGTTGAGCACACGATATGCTCGAGAATGATTAGCATAACTCAAAAAGATTCCATCGAAGGACATTGACTCAAACTTATCAAGCCTACCCTTCTCGAGGATAAAACACCGGCTACCAAAAGCCTTGAAATGGCTCACTCTAGGTGCTCGCCCATGAATAAGCCCATAGCACGCCTTGTTCAAGAAAGCCCGAAGAAAAATCCGGTTCCCAATATCTTACGCGGTATTGACCGCCTCAGCCCAATATCTTCTCGTAGTCCTATGCTCATATTGCATGGTCCGAGCCATCTCACAAAGGGAACGATTTTTCCTCTCTACCACACCATTCTGACTAGCGACATGGGGAGAGGAAAATTGATGTTCGAGACCCAAATCACGGCAAAAGGTTTCAAATCGAGAGCTTTTAAATTCAGTGCCATTATCGCTACGAATAGCTCAAATAACATCTCCATTCCTCTCATTTTTCAACCTCAAGATTAGACCCCGGACAAAACCTAATGTCTCCCCCTTGTCAGCCAAAAAGAAGACCCAAGCATAGCGAGAATAGTCATCCACTATGACCAGGACGTACCATTTCCTATCCGCCGAGCACACACGAGCTGGACCAACCAAGTCCATATGGAACAACTCGCATGGGTGCTCTGTCATAACAACTGTCAGAGGCGGATGGGAGGCGGTAACCATCTTGCCATGCCTGCACGGGGCACATACCAAATCCTTTTGGTATTTCAACCTAGGCAATCCTCGGACCAAACCAAGCCCACTCAAGCGTGACAACAAGTCAAAACTCAAGTGACCTAGCCTTCTATGCCATTTCCAAAGCTCCAGCGAAACACCCGCAACCAAACAACAAGAAGAACCGACACACTGAGAAAAATTGTCTCTGAAAATCGGACCCTCGGGGATGATCGTGCACACAAGATCACCTCGAGAATCCAAAACACGAGAAATGCCCGTTTTAAAACGGACCTCAAAACCCTCATTAAGAAGCTGGGAACCCAAAAGAAGATTGAACCCAATGACTTGACAAGAGCAACACGCATAACAGTCATGCTCTCACATACCTTCACTGTGCTCACTGAAAGCACTCTACCTTTCCCATTGTCCCCAAAAGTGATGTACTCCTTGGACACCACCGGGGTGAGGTTGGAGAACCACCTTCGATCTCCAGTCATGTGTCGAGAGCAACTGGAGTCGATCAACCAATAGCTCTCCAAGCCTCCCACCTGCAAAATAAAAAATGAGACTGAGAGTGAGGAAATGACTCAGCACTGGGGTTAGTGTAAAATGAATCAAACCAGTACCGTGCCATTTGCTCAAAAGTGGGGTTAGCAAAATCCATCCTATCACTCCTAGGTGGAACACCACACGTCTCCTTGGAGGATTACGAGTACCACAAGGTGGAGACCGTGGCCCGTAGCTCCTCTTAGACCTAAAACTGCGATTGTTCCCCCCATACTCATATTGGCCACGAGTGAAGGAACGTCCAGCTAACTCACCACACCCAAACCCAACATGCCTACCACTGTCTCTCTAAGGAGGCACACCCCATGTAGGAAACGCACGCCTCTCCCAACTGTAGATGGTACACACGGCACCCTCACCCCTAGGCACAACACGAGGCTCAGACACACCACAAGAAGGGTGGTAACTGTCCTTGTTTGCCATCTCCCTAGCAAACCTCTCCTCACGCTTCCTCCTGAAGCAAAACTCAGCAAGATGATCATCCCTTCCACAATGGTCACAATGGAATGGAATTGGATTTGGCTTTGGCTTTGGGCTCTCTCTAGGCTGTGGCTCCTCCTGACTTGGTTTCTCTCCCTTCTTCCCAAAGAACTCATTCCCCAAGTCACTCTTGAACTTGATGGGTTTCTGGAAGTTGTTGGTTTGCGAAACACGAGAGGATCTGGGGTTGTGTCTAGTCGGTTCTTAAGTGGGTTTGGCTTAGGAGCAAAGGCTTTCTTGTGGAAGGTTTTTGGTGGAGCTGGGATATCACCTATCTTCTCCTCCTTCTCACCACCACCCTCTTCAATCTTATCCGACCCAAGCGCTTGCCCATCATAGCGCTTGTATGCCTCAATCATCATCCTAAGCTGAGGCTCATGACCCAACAACCAACCCATCATTTTCCTCAACTCATCATTCTCATCATGCAAGCGATCAACATAATGTGCAAGTTCTAGATTCTGGACAGCATGCAACTCATATGTAGAACAGGAAGTAGCAACAGGAGTTTTCAAATCAACCTCTAGAGATCTAGCATAAGCATGTGATTCATCCAACTTCGCTTGAAAAATAGGAGAAGAGGTACAAGCACCAAGCAAAGAGGGCCTAGATTTCATATCTTCTAGCTCAACCCTAAGCACATCTAGTTCCTCAACCTAGGAGGCATACTTTTCCTTAAGAGTAGTCAAATCACCAAGGAAAACAGGACATTCAGTGCACTCGGTACATCAGTCACAATAGGAGCAGACTTCAAGGCATTAATTTGAGATCTAGCATCAACAAGCATAGACTCTAGTTCTAACACCTTCTCCTTAGCCTCTCCTAGCAAAGACCTATACTCCCTCTTCTCCTTGTTGGTCTTTCTAAGCACATCATCGCGGTTGTCAAGCAAGTCATTCAACCTAGCATTCTCCGCTACCAAGAAGGCAGTATCATTGTTTACCTCATCCTCAGAGTCAGAGTCCGAGTCATCCTTCTAGCTCTTCTTGCTCTCGAATCTGTGTGCCATGTTGCAAAAGCCTTGGGCGGCGAAGGAAATGTCGTTGATGTTCTTGCTCGACCGCTTGCCCTTGTGCCGGTCCACCTCTTCTTCTTCACCGCTTGAGCTTGACGAAGTGTAGCAGGAACTCGAGTCGATGTCACTCGGTCTGGCAACCATCGCACGCTCCGTCTTCTTCTTGTGGCCGCCACTCTTCCTCGGCCTTCGCTCGGACTTGCTCTTGCCCTTGTAGTCATTTCTCGAGTGATGCTTGTGGTCAGTCCTTGGATGGTGCTTGTGCTCGGTCTTGATCTCCATGGCCTCTGGGCACTCAGTGATAAAGTGCCCGTGCTTCCCGCACCGGTAGCACATGCCTGAGCTCCTCCGAGCGTTCTTCCGATTCGTGTACAAACGCTCGAACCGCCTGCTCAGCACTGCGAGACCATCCTCGCCTAGCATGTCAAACTCCTCATCTGGCATGGAAACAAGACAAGACAAAGAGAACTGCCTTGAAGACAGATTAGCGTTAGTTCTTGGTCCAGAAATGAGAGCCAGACTATGAGGGTCAGTCGGGTTCTCGATCTTGCCTCTCACACCACGATCCACCTCAGAGGACTTCAACTTGGAGAACTCATGCATGGTTAGTGTCTCATAGTGGTCGGACTCCAGAATTGCCTCGACATTGGCACCCCACACGGTACGATCCAGAGAATGCAAGAGCTTCACAGCCCTATCATGGTCATCGTACGGGAGCACGGTCACATTGGCCCGCATATTGTTCACAATCATGGTGAAGCGCTGAAACATGGAGTCAATGGACTCACCTGACAGATGAGTGAAGTTCTCATACTCCATCTAGTAGGTTGCAAACAAGCGCGCCTTCACCTGATTGTTACCACCATGAGCTACCTTGAGCTTCTTCCAAATCTTGCATGCCAAGTCCTCTGCTTGAACCCGATCGAATTCAGGTTTGCAAAGGGCATGAAAGAGATAGTCGACCACCTTGTTGTTGGCGTCATGCATATCTCGAGAACCTGGGGCAAGGAAGTTGATGGGGTGGACATAGGAGGTGTTCTCCGTCACATCCCAAATAATTTGTCCTTTGCCACGAAGAAAAGCAGATATACGATGCTGCCACATCTGGTAATCCTTACCATCAAAGTGTGGAGGACCCGAACCCCATCCTTGGTACGCCATCTTTGGATCTTAGACTGGTTAGAATCACGAAGATCCGTAACTGGCTCTGATACCAATTGAAGGTCCGATTAGGCGACTAGAGAGGGGGTAAGTGAATGGGAGCCGATAAAAATATTTCTAAAGAAAACCGACTAAGTCCCAAAATCACAACCAAGGATTACCACACGAGCTTGCCAAGGTCACATAGTCACAGCAGACCTACTAACCCTATGAACAAGTCCAAACAAGTTGCAAAGCGGAAGCTCAACTCAAGGAGCAAAGGATTTAGGCAAATCTGCCAGACCAGGACGAACCGTCCGCGAGAGGGGCCTCGGACCGTCCGTGGTGTACGGCGGTGAAGGACCGATTAGGCGACCAGAGAGGGGGGGAGTGAATGGGAGCTGATAAAAATTCTTCTCCGAAGAGTCGAACTCGACTATGCGCCAAAATCACAACCACAGATTCCCACACGAACTTGTCAAGGTCACGTAGTCACAACGGACCTACCAACCCTAGGAACACTACAAGAAAATCGTTGACTAGTGAAGCAACCACATTTTAGCGTTATTGATTTATGACGTTCCTGGCTAATCTCGTCATAATATTTCACTTCCGAGCAAATTTAGTGACAAAAAAGAACTTTTGTCATAACAGTTGCTACTGTAGCCGAGCATTCACTGTTCCATGCTTGTTTTGTGACGCCATAAGCTCCGCAATAGCATCATAAACTAACTTTGGTCCCACATGTAAGCATTATTTTAAAAATAGAGTGTTCCAAGTCGTCATAAAATTAGTTGGGTCCCACATGTAAGCATTTTTTCGAAAATAGAGTGTTCCAAGTCGTCATAAATAGTTCCAAGGTGCCACTTGAAGGGAAATTTTTTACATTGACCAGGTCCCACCTGTAAATTTCATGTGAGTCTTTAATATAAATCGGTAATTCAAAGGCGAAACGCTGAACTGCATTCGCAAAGACTCTCAACTTTTGCTACGCAGATCAGCAATTCCAAGGTGAGACTTTTGGCACGAATGGCGGATCCTAGCGGCGACGGGAAGATGGTTGTGCCGCCATATCCAAGCAACGAGAGGATGAAACAGCACAGCGAGGTCAGTCCTCTAGTTTGAGCCGCTATATGTTCCCCTATCTTCCTAGGTTTGGGGATATCGAGATTTAGGGATCTGGAGGATTTATGATCATATATGTTAGATTCAGATTTCATCGCACTCTTAGATTTGCACTTCGATTGGTGTTAGAAGCTGATAGACTATAGACAATTCATAGGTGTTAGATTCAGTTAGTTTTCTATTTACATCATCTTACGATAGGTTCTTGTATTTTAGTAGCTTCCGGATGTTCTTCATGCCACTCGTTTTATAGATTTTTCTGAAGGTGCACAATTGATAGGATTGATAGATCCTTATATTTTCAATTTGCATCATTTTATGGATTGATAGATTGAAGAGACTATCTCTGAGTTGCAGATTGTGAAGGGGCATCTGGATTCTGTCATGATTCTTATCCTTTGCACAACTCATAGGTGTTAGATTCAGTTAGTTTCCAATTTGCATCGTTTGATGGATTTATAGGTTCTTGTATTCTACTAGCTTCTGTAGGAGCTTCAAGCCACTATCACTGAGCTCCAGAAAGTGAAGAGAGACCTGCAAGACCAAGAGCAAGAGGCTGCACTATACAAGGGCCTATATAAGCAATCGTTACAGCAGCTGAATGACTTGTCTCTGCTATTGTTACAACGGGAGAACGCCGCGTTGAAAGAATTTAATGAGTTACAGAACGATCATACTGACGTCTTGAAAGTGGCTTGCAAATTGATGGAAGAGGCTAACCAAGTGACCCAGGAGAAGATATCCCAGTTGAAAAAATGTAACATGAAGTGTGAAGCTACTAGTGTGAAGCTGCAGGAGGCCAGAAATGAGCTGGAGAAGTTCCAGCAATCTTAAGAAATATGTTTCTACCTCATCATATTATGATGTTTTCTACTTGGTGGTGTGAACATTGTGGTGATGAGTGCTATGAGATTCCATCTTATTATGCTGATTTGGTTTAATCTATTTCAAATTGAGTCGAGCATACTTACCATTCTGAATTAATTTTGCTGAAGTTTTGCTGGTCCGCTCTGTTGATGTTTTGTTGGAAGGACCTTCCTGAGTAACGATCGCGAAACTGCTTGTTTCCTACTGTCGGTCACGAAATGTTGCAAAAACAATTTGCCATAGCAAGGGTTCGAACTAGAGACCATTTGCGTCGCGCGCTCGCCTCCTAGAGTTGTGCTCCCTCCGCTCAGCCATCGTCATTGCTCCGCTCCTCTCGTTGGCTTGCTGCGGCAAGGGATGGGGCGAGATGGAGGTGGCGGCGGCGGCGGTTTTGCGCGTCAAGAGTCGACAATTTGGGGGAAGAAGGCGAATTGCTAGGCGGCGATACCATTTGCCTTCTATTCTACAACTAGTATAGTTTATTACATCCCCATTCAGATGACAAATGGTCCCACAACGAAGGGCCCACACGCCAGGTCCTCCGCGCTCGCCACAAAGTCTCGGTGGGTCCCACCTGTCGGCCCCAGATTCAGAAGTGTTTTTGACTTCTTTAAGAACAAGCACAATTTTTCTTTTTAATCTCTGCATGAACCTTGTATCTAGTTTTTCTCCCTCATATGAACTGCAAATTAGATCATTGTTTTTCCTACAAATTCCTAAAATCATGTTGTATCAAGTTATCAACTAATTAAGGCAAATATTTTGTAAAATCTACTCTTGTCGGTCTGTTTTAACAATTTAACAAATTGAGAACAACAATCAATCTTTTATTATACACAAAATTAAGTCAACTGAAAAAGTGATGAATACCAAAGCTTCATAACTCATCAAGATATAATAACTTTATTTAGGTCTTTCTGTCATTTCCTAAAGTGCCAACAACAAGAAGTACAAAATTGACATGCCTCTTAGATAGAAACTATCTAAGTCGATCTACGATTAGTGACCAATGTATACTACACCTTTTGAAAATGACAACATGACCTAAACAAAGATTGTAGACCTTTAAGAATTATGAAACTTTGGTATTCATCACTTTTCCACTTGTCATTATTTAGTGTATAAAAACCTTGCTTGAAGTTGAGAATGATTGAAATTCACATTTTGGATTGTTCAAACTCTGTCAAATGGAGTAGTGACTTACATAAAGTTTGTAGATGTTGATGAGTTCACAACTTTCGTATTCAATACTTTTTCATTTGAAATCATTTGTTGCACCAACGAATTTTGAGAATTTCTAAACTGATGAAATCTAAAATTTAAATAGTTGATGGTAACTCGGATGGGGACGTGACCAAAGTAAAAGTTGTAGATCTCGATATGTACTACAACTATTGTATCGACAACTTTCTCGGTTGAGCACTTTTTTTATGTCTTAGAATTTAAATACATTTCAAACCATTAAAAGAAAATAAAAAATAGATTAATATCTGGATATATTATTGTGTGTTGGATCCCACCACGAAGGGCCCACACGGAAACCCCACGAGCGCGCAGACGATCTAGAGGCCACTTCCAGGTCCTCCGCACTCGCCACGAAGAACAAGCCCCATTTTTCTTTTTTAATCTCTGCATGAACCTTGTATCTAGTTTTTCTCCCTCATATGAACTCCAAATTAGATCATTCTTTTCCCTAAAAATTCCTAAAATCATGTTGTATCAAGTTATCAACTTGTTAAGGCTAACATTTTGAAAAATCTACTCGTGTTGGATATGAACAACAAGTTACTCAATTCAATTTTCATCCGATTTTTTTTAAACACAACAAAAGGACTAGTAAGATATTGAATACGCTGCTTGATCAAAAGTATAGTAAATTCATCAGAACGTATTCCAACCATGACAGATACAATAGGCCCAGTTACTATAGTTTAACAGGGACACATAAATCCCCTGGTAGACTCCAGTGACTGCTGCTACTTCCTGTGTACATCTAGCAAAAGGAGACTCAACCTTTTTTAAAACACAACAAAACAACCAGTAAGATATTGAATACGCTGCTTGATCAAAAGTATAGTAAATTCATCAGAACGTATTCCAACCATGACAGACACAATATGCCCAGTTACTGTAGTTTAACAGGGACACATAAATCCCCTGTTAAACTCCAGTGACTGCTGAAACTTCCTGTGTACATCTAACAAAAGGACACTCAACCCGATTCAGGTGAGGTCACAAACCCAACTGCTGATACTTCATTCCTCGTCAGAGTCGGTGTAGTACTCTCCTCTCCGAAACTTTTGCTCGATCTCTTTTCCGAGCTGCACTGCCATGGCTCGAAGCTGGCATTAAGAAAGGGAGTCAGTTACACAAAGAATCACAAAGCTGATATATTTGCTTCACAATTAATTGCACGAGTAATATATATTTGAGAAAAGCACGTTATCACAATAAATTATTGCTGCTGAACAATGGTGATGATTTAGTGAATGGTTGTCACGTGGCACAAATTAACATTGTAGGAACATCACCTCGTCGCCAGACTTAGTTGGTTTCAATGGGTCATCGTTGTCATCACTACCACCATCTATCATCAGTGTGCACTTCATCTTCCTAGAAAAAACTACTTCGTACTTGGCACCTTTAGACTGCATAAAAAGCAAAACCGGGTCAAAACCAATGGGCCACCAAATGAGGCAACCAAAAATCATGGCATGCCAAATCTGGGCATGACAAAAATATGAGCAAGAAGGGCCTGATTGGTTGAGTACCAAAGTTGCCAATCCAAAGGTCCCAAGATAATTTATCAAAACAAATTTTCACTTGAAAAACAACACACTTATCTGCTCCAACAATTATCTAGAACAAATTGTTACTGAATGGAGCTACTAATAGTATAGTGTTACCTCATCCAAACGTGCTGCAATGTCTTTCCAGTCTAAAAACTTCCCCTTTTCGTCATCATAAGCAGCCTCAATGAAGATGTGGTGCCTCTTCTATTTCTACAACAAAGCAATAATTGGAATTTTTTATTTGCAGATTAAATTGTGTCAAGAATCACACTATTATATTATTCTTGTGTCAAGAATCACAAAAGGAATAAAACAGATCTCGCAAGTAACATGCTTCAGTACATCTTAAAATTGCAGTGCTGAGATATTTAGTACATCCCTCATTAAGCTTTATCTAGTTGCATGTAATCAGTATATCACTAATGAATCCAATCCAAAAAAAAACCCCTTCGAAACCACAAACCTAGCAGAATCAACAAGATCCCACCTTTCATATCAAATCTAAAAATATAAGCTCACCTTGTTCAAGGGGCGTGGCGGGCGTGGCGCAGCTCCGGCGACTCCGATGCCTAGCTGCACCACCGGGGCGGAGCCGCCGTGCTGCATTGGTCCCTGCGCCACCGGGGCAAGGATCACGTTGTTGCCGACGAGCCCTGGTGCAAGCTTTCGGGGGTCATCTTCGTGCGTGCCATCGGGGCAATGGAATTGGGCGATGAAGCGGCGGCGGCGATGCGTCCGCGACTGAGCAAGGTTAGCTGTGGATGGGACACTTTGGGGGAAGAAGGCGAAGTGCTACTTTCCTAGGCGGCGAGACCGTTTGGCTTCTATTCGAGTAGTCTTGTGTATACAATAAAAGGGAAGTAGGGACGCACTGTTGACATCCCCGTTCAGATGACAACTGGGCCCACACGAAAACCCCACACATAGTCTCGGTGGGTCCCACCTGTCGGTCCCAGATTCAGATGTGTTTTTGACTTCTTGAAGAACAAGCACAATTCCTAAAATCATGCTCTATCAAGTTATCAACTTAGTAAGGCTAATATTTTGAAAAAAACTACTCGTGTCAGTCTGTTCGAACACTTTAACAAAATGACTACTACAATCAATATTTTTTAAAGATGTCAAATGGAAAAGTAATGAATACCAAAGCTTCATATCTCATCAAGATTTACAACGATTGTAGACCTTTAAGAATTATGAGACTTTGGTATTCATCACTTTTCCACCTGTCATCATCTAGTGTGTGAAAAATCTTGCTTGAAGTTGAGAATTATTGTAATTCACAATTTGGATTGTTCAAAATCTGTCATATGGAGTAGTACCTTAAATAAAGTTTGTAGATGTTGATGAGTTCTACAACTTTCGTATTCATGACTTTTTTATTTGAAATCATTTCTTGTCCCAACTAAATTTGACAAATTCTAAATTGATGAAATCCGAAATTTAAATAGTTTAAGGTAACTCGGATGGTGAAATGCCAAAAACAAAAGTTGTAGATCTCGATAAGTACTAAAACTATTGTATCGACAAATTTCTCGTTTGAAATCTTTTTTTATGTCTTAGAATTTGAATACATTTGAAACCATTAAAAGAAAAAAATATAGATGAATATATGTGTATAGTATTTTTATGTGTTGGCTCCCACCACGAAGGGCCCACACAGAAACCCCACACGAAGGGATGCCAGCCACGAGCGCACAGACGATCTAGAGGCAACTTCCACGTCCTCTGCAGTCCGCACTAGCCACAAGTCTCCGTGGGTCCCACCTCTCGGTCCCAGATTCAGATGTGTATTTGACTTCTTGAAGAACAAGCACTTTTTTCTTTTTAATCTCTGCATGAAACTTGTATCTAGTTTTTCTCCCTCGTGAGAACTGCAAATTAGATCATTGTTTTTCTTACAAATTCATAAAATCATGTTGTATCAAGTTATTAACTTATTAAGACGAATATTTTGAAGAATCTACTCTTGTCAGTCTTTTTGAGCAATTTAACAAATTGACAACAACAAGCAATCTTTTTAACACACAGAATGAAGTCAACAAGAAAAGTGATGAACACCAAAGCTTCATAACTCATCAAGATCTACAAACTTTATTTAGGTCTCTCAGTCATTTCCTAATGTGGTAATAACATGAAGTACAACATTGACAGACCTCTTAGATAGTTTCTTAAACTATCTAGTTTCTTAAACTATCTAAGTCAATCTACGATTAGTGACCAATGTATACTACACCTTTCGAAAATGACAACATGACCTAAACAAAGATTGTAGACCTTTAAGAATTATGAAACTTTGGTATTCATCACTTTTCCACCTGTCATCATCTACTGTGTGAAAAATCTTGCTTGATGTTGAGAATTATTGTAATTCACAATTTGGATTGTTCAAAATTTGTTAAATGGAGTAGTACCTTAAATAAAGTTTGTAGATGTTGATGAGTTCTACAACTTCCGTATTCATGACTTTTTTATTTGAAATCATTTGTTGCCCCAACTAAATTTGACAAATTCTAAACTGATGAAATCTGAAATTTAAATAGTTTAAGGTAACTCGGATGGTGAATTGCCAAAAACAAAAGTTGTAGATCTCGATAAGTACTAAAACTACTGTATTTACAACTTTCTCGTTTGAACTCTTTTTTTATGTCTTAGAATTTGAATACATTTCAAATCATTAAAAGAAAAGGTAACTCTTTCTGGTTGACTACCTAGTGGGTCCCACTTGTATGCGGCTTCTTCATGGAAACTATGTCCCCACTTCCTTTTAGTTCATACATGAAGCTGAACCGACAGCATAGAATATTGCCTTTCTGCCTCTTCCGGTCTTCACCCAAACCGTCCCATCACGACTGGGATTTTCTTGCCTTCACCCAATGCCGGCGGCCGGCCTTCTTCCCTTCCCATCGCCGGAGTGCCGGACTTCTTCCTCCTCGCCCGCCTGAGTGCGACAATGGGGCGCTGGCTTCGTGACGCAGGAGGTCGCTTATCGCGACGTTCGGCGACCTCGGGGGCATCGTCAAGCCGCGGCGCCTCATCTACTACCGGTGGATGGGGTGGGCCGACTCGAATCGTCGATTGTTCGGCCGCCATGGCCGTGCCACCTTGCTCTGAAGCAAGAATACCCGCCGCATTACCCCAATGCGACACACCGAGAGGCAGCGCCGCCGCATGCAGGAACCAATGGGATGCACTGGCATCAAGCGCCGCCGCACCCAACATCACAAACCAAGGAGATGCAATGGGCGCAACCGCCACAGCGTCAGTAGGGCGCGTCAGTGAGGTGAGCCAATCCCGGCCAGCATCTCCACATATATATAGTCATGGATTAATTTCAGATTGCGAAATCTGTTTCTTGATTTCGAACTGTAGCGTCGCAAGCACCGTCGTAGCGAAGGGTGGGAACCATGGCGCCTCGCAGTCATTGCAAGACCTTCAGTTTGGGATTCGGTACCGGATACTTCACACCACGACGTCGTCTTCTTCGAGGAGAAGTATCCCATCATCCGTACAACTATCACTTGCGATGCGGTTGTGGTGGAGCAGTTCATCCAAGAAATCCGAGGTAGCACCCCTGCAAAACGATTGCTCGTCGGGTTGGACATAGAGTGGGTTGAACTCCCCAAGAGCGGCGGGTACAAGACCGCATTGTTGCAATTGTGCGTTGGGCCACGTTGCCTTGTGTTCCAGGTGCTCCATGCCGACTACAATCTCCCTGATGTCCTTGTCAAGTTTCTCACACAGGAAGGCCACGTCTTCGTTGGAGCTCATATATCCAATGATGTTGCACGCTTAGAGCAGGACTGTGGCATCACAATCACTAATTGGACAGACCTTCAATTGACTGTACCTGAAGTTGCTTCGCAGTACAGATGTCTAAGCAAAAATGGTAAGAGATCATCACTGGAGAAGTTGGGAGCTCGAGTACTGAAACTACCTCTCTACAAGGATTATGGGTTCGATCACACTTTGTGGGGTTTGAGGTATTTGACAAGCTGGCAAGTTAAGTACGCAACCCAGGATGCATTTCTGTCATTTGAGATTGCAAATCAACTTGTGCTCAAGCATGATACCAATTTATGTAAACAATTATTCAGTAGTGTGTAGTAATGTGCTACCCTAAGAACAAGTCAAGGTGTGATTTAGAGATTGGAGCCTTACCAGTGTGCTATACCTTCTGTTGTGCTAATTTTCAAGCTTTGATTGATTCATTTTTCTTACACCATCGATTTCACATGGCTTATGGGAGATCATAGGTAGTGTGGGCCCTAGCTTTCCCAGCCTCATATTTCAGTGCCTTTACGATGGAAAGAACTACGGTGTACCTATTTCTCCAAAAGAAGCCAAAAACCACCCTCCTATCCTTTTTCCCTCCTCCCCCAAAACACTGGGCTTTTCTCGCCAATCCCCTTGCCGGACGCATCGCCTTCCCCACCGCCGACCGCATCCTTCTCGTCCACCTGGAGAGCGACAATGTCGAGACGCAAGAACCACAATTCCTTGAGGCAGTTACGCTGAAGGACCGGATTGGCGACCAGAGAGGGGGGGAGTGAATGGGAGCCGATAAAAATTCTCTCCTTGAAAGAACTCGACCTATATCCCAATCGCCACCCAAAACACACCTCGCGTCTAATTGTCAAGATGACACGAGTCAACTAGTGACACGCTCACCCTAGGAACAATTCGACACGCTCAAACCATAGCGGAAGCCAACACAAATTGAGGCACGAAAAACTTGCACAAGAGAAATATCACAGCCACAAATAAGCGCTCACAATGTTATCTAGCAAGATAGTGAGCAAGTGCTACTGCCACACATAAGCATTTGTATTTCGTGATACAAAAGACAGAGCCAAACACCAGGCCACACCACATGCAAGAAAGAGCTACTAATAATTCAAATAAATAAGCATCTAACTCCCATGAGCACGGGTACAAGACTTAAGCACATGAGCCACTACTTGCTTAAACAATTGCCATGAAACATTCGGGTGAAGACATGTAAGAAATGATTAATTCCTGTAGCTAGAAAGTGACATGCCTGAATATAGCAGAATTGAATTTTTTTTTTTGAAATTAAAGCAGGAGCACTGCTATGACATATAAGAAAAAACAGCAATGGTACATAACAGGCCGAAGCATACACCACCACACGAACAAACCCAAGAACGGAAACAAACGCACTCGACACAACACACCACCAATCACACCCACATGGGAGAGAAGACCGAAAGAAGCCGCCGACACCAGCGCCGTCGTCACCAACGTTGTGCCACGCCGAGGCGCAACCCGCTGTAGGCACCAACAGCCCCCAAAGCTCCTCCACCATGGGACTGTCATCCTCAACTGCACATACCCGACCGTCGATCCCTCAGACCCATAGAAGCTTCAGCACATACTCCCACCTCAGCACCTGGGACGCCCACTGATTCTGGCCACTCTGCGTGGGGGCCTCGCCTCACCCACCGCCTCCCTCTCTGCCAAGGACTCAGGTAACAACCGCCGCGAAGAGAGCAACTCCTCCACCCTGCCGTCACTGAGGTCACCACCGCACCAAGCACAGCAGCGCAAGTCTTCCAGCACCCATGGACCCTCAGCACCCCGACAGCAGCATGAACCAACGCGCTTCCAGCAGCACCACTGGCTAGCTCCACCACCACCACTAGCGACGGGGCTCCAAACACGGCGCCTTCAAGAAGGTTACGACGCCAAGGCACCGCCGCGTCCTGAAGGACGAGGTTTTCACCCTGAGAGGCCCCCGCAACGAGAAGGTAGTGCCTCGCCATGATACCCCCAGCAGGAAGACCGACGCCCAGGAGTGCCGCCATCATGCCCACCGTCAACCGGTGAGGACTTTCGCCCGACTGCACTACTCCCACCGTCCGCTCGTGAGCATGGGGGAAGCCAGCACCCGCCGCCTCCGCAAAACCGCCAGCAGGGAGGCCAGACACCCCCCCAAAGCACCACCACGGCGCTGCGAGAAGCTCCGGCCAACCCCTGGCCCCACCGCCATGGTGACACCAACCAGCAGCAGGCGCAGAGGGGGGGGCGGCCAGCCCTGGTCCCGCAGTGGCCACCCAGGACCAGCCGCGGCCACCCCACGCAGAGCCGCCCCGGCCACCGGCCGCCAGAGCCGGTGCAGACCCGCTCCGGGAGCCATAGCCGATACAGACCAGCACCGGCCGTCAGCACGACCGCCGACCCGCCACAGGCCCGCCGGCCCACGACAGGCACACCGGCCCGCGCCACTAGCAGGTCGCCGTTGCTAGCCCGCAGCCCGTCCATACCCGGCGTCGCCGCCCCACGCCAACCATCGTCGGCACGCGCCGGCCGCAAGCCAGGATGCCGCCATCAGCCCGCCGCCGCACCGCAGTCTTCCACCATGGCCACCATCGCCGCCGCCCGGCCACAGGTCGCCACCCGAACGGAGCCGGCCGCTCGCACCATGCAAACACCAGATCCGGGCCAGGCGCCGCCGGATCTGGGCTTGCACCACCCGCCGCCGCCGGTGGACGGCCCGACCGGCGAGCCCCGCTGCCGGAACAGGGACGGCCGCGCCCACCCTGGCCCGCGCGAGAGTGGAGCAGGAGGCCACGCCGCCGCCGTCCTCGCGGCCGTGCAGGTGCCCGGCGGCCCGCTCGGGCGGCGGCGCGGCGGAGAATGGCGGGCAGCGGCTGGCGATGGCTAGGGTTTGGGAGCCGCGGGTCGCCTACGCGGGGCGACGCGCGACTTGGTCTCACCCCATCGCTGTTGTGTTTTTTTCGTCCGCAGAATTGAAATGCTTCTATTGCTGCTCACCTACGGAGAAATGCAGATATAGCGCTGCTGTTCACCTGCACATTCAGATTTCAAATCACCTGCACATTCAGAGATCAGAACCCAGAACAGTCGTCGTTTGCCTGCCTGTAGAAAAGAGAAAAACAAGCTACTGCTATTTTCGTTGCTGAAGAATCAGACAAGGCAAAGGCAAAACAACACAGACCAAGGAAAAATCAAAGCTTTGCATCGAAACAAGAGACTAGGCCAAGCTGCAGGAAATAAACACGAACTGATTTAATTCTGTTGGACAGAGAATCGAGTTCCAGTAAAACCAAACCGAACTGCAGCTAATTCCAGTAATGCATCAACACTAAAGCCAGAGCACTGCTGAAGGCCTTGCGTTCAGAATTGAAGCTTCAAGAGTTATCGAGCAAAGGCACAGAGCAGAGCAGCCAGCAAAAGAAAAGATGTGGTGCAGTAAAGAATCAATGACTAGTAGACCAAAACTGCAATCGAGTGAGACAAAGCTGCAATCTGCAAAATCGGCTGAGGAAACAAAGTTTTGCTGCTGCAATGGTCTCCTGGGAGAAACACTCGAGCAGACGCCAACACACAGGAACCAAAGATAACGCCTGCTCACCTGATGAACAGAACCGCATGAACACAAGCACGAGCTCCACAAGATTTCCCAGAACTCGAAGAAAACAGCTCGAGTCCACCAGAGATTAGAACGGCAGCCGCACCACACCAAGAGTAAATGGATCCAGGCGGAACGACCTCAAGAATCCAGAAGTTGACACACCCTAAGAAAACGGTGAAAACTTGGGGAAACAACAAATCCGTGATGCTCAAGTGATGGATTCGCTAAGGGATCATCCTAGACACAATCACACATGTCCTATCATTGATTCTCCCCAAGAAATCCGCCTCGAATCACAGCCAACAGAGAGATCGAGACAATCAACAAAAAAAGACTCCGAAAATGGAGAAAAAGAAAAGAGCTCGGGTCAACAAGTGAGACATCTGTGTGTGTGAGATGAGGACTTGTATTACTCCACGGTATTATATCTCGGTTACAAGTCACTCGTAGCAAATCAAAGTCTGGATGGTAAAAAGCTCAAACAAAGAACTAACTCTCTCCTCTCACCTTCTCTCCCAAGAACACTCCAAAATGAAAGAGCACTCCCACCACTAACCAAAGAGATGGCTGAAATTCAGCCACTCCTACTATATATAGGTCCTCTGGAAAATGACCGAAGTACCCCTGCACTAGGAGTTACAACACAGGCCCTCACAGGGGCATTTTGGTCAACACATGAAGTTCTCCGTCGGACGGCCGCGCATCCACTGCAAACCCGCGTAACCACTATGCAAGTCTTGAGGTGAAGATTCTGGGGGTGAGCCCCTTGAGGCGATGCCGAGGTCGATAGAGATTCCGAAGGCGAGCCTCTTGCGCTGTCGTAGAGGTAGATGATGGTGTCGAGGTTGACAAAGATTCCGAGAGCGAGCCCCTTGAGCCTCGATGCTTCAGATAAATGCCTATGTACTTGTTTTGATAGCTTTGTTGTGCTTCGGATATGAGAATGGATCCTGAAAGTTCAACATTCAACATTCTTCTTTTTTTCTTAGATTCCCGAAACTCTCAGGTTCCCGGAAATTCTCAGATTCGTGGAACTGATCTTTTTCCTGAAACATCTCAAGAAGTAACAAAAATATGGATCTCTCTTGTTCATGGTTCATAAGTCTCAAGTTCATCCAAGTCTTCCTCTCTTTCTATCTATTCGGGATTCCTGAATCCCAACATTGACGCCCACCGTGGTTTTTTGCACGACACAAAAAATTCACGATTACCACAACAAAAAAGATTTTTCAAGAGATCGAGAGTTGTAGATATAATTGTCGGCACCATCATTGATAGCTCACCACCTTCAATGGTGTTTATTTTCACATTTTGAGCAACAATATCATTATTCTGGAGGCTTCACCAATGAAAGCTATTGTTCGTCCAAGTTCCGAAGTTCGTGTTCACGAAGTAAACTGCCCATCAGCTCACTCGAAACTACCAGGCACCTGGCCGAACCTACTTATTGAACAGTCGCACATATGCTGCAAAGCTATTTGTCCTTGAGCTTCCCTGGCCAACTTGAGACTATGGATGCGACAACCTGAAATACCTCGATTCTCTACTCAGCTCCGAAGCTACCTGTCTTCTGTCAATTGCCACCACGAGCAGTCTTAATTCGCAAATCAGCTCTGCTCAGAACACTACTCGAAGCTAGGAGGTGAAGCCTTAAGCGAATCAATCTCAAGCTTAGCATCAAGGTTCTGGGTTTCTAGCTCAGCTACTCGGTTCCTATAGCATCTTCTAGCGAGGCCCTAAGCTCTTTCGTCATCTTCTTTGCCTCTCTAAGCATGTCATCACGATTATCAAGCAACTTGCCAAGACGCTCATTCTCCTCACGCAAGAAGGGAAGCTCGTCACGTACCTCATCCTCGGAGTCGGAGTCCGAGTCGCTCTGGTGACTCTTCTTGCTGCCGGAGCTACGAGCCATGCCACAGAAGCCATCTCTCGCGTAGCAGCTCAGCCCGCTCAAGTTCCTGGATGACTTCTTGTTCTTGCGCCGATCACCTTCATCTTCACTGCTACTCGAGCTCGAAGAAGAGTAGGCGGAGCTGGAGTCGACGTCGCTCGCTCCGACCATCGCTGGGGCCTTCCTGCCGCGGCCGTTCTTCTTCCTCGACCGTCGCTCGTCCTTGTGCTTGTTCTTGTGCTTCTGATCGCGCCTTGATCGGTACTTGCCGTCCTTGTTCGACCAGTGCTTGTAGCCGTCCTTGTAGCCGTCCTTGTTCTCCATCTTCTCCGGACAATCAACGACGAAGTGTCCTGCCTTGCCGCACTGAAAGCATGTCCGTGGATTCCTCCTTGTGTTCACCCGGTTCTCGTGCAACCTCTCGAACCGCCTAGTCAGCAACGCCAGCTCGTCCGCTCCAAGCACGTCGAACTCCTCGTCTGGCAAAGACATCAAAGAAAACAGAGAGTACATCCTGGAGGATGCGTTAGCGTTAGACTTAGCTCCTTTGCCACCGACGAGAGCAAGACCATGGGAGTCAGTCGGGCTCTCGATCTTGGCTGTCATACCACGGTCCAACTCAGCCGACTTGAGCTTTGAAAACAGCTTGTTCACGGTCAGGGTGTCGTACTTCTCAGACTCAAGAATAGCCTCGACCTTTCCGTCCCATACGGTGCGATCCAACGAGTGCAAGAGCTTCACGGCTCTATCATGATCATCGTATGGGAGCACGACCACATTGGCTCTCATGTTGTTCACCACAACCGTAAACCGCTGGAAAGGGGCATCGACGGACTCTCCGGGGAGATGAGTGAAGTTCTCGTACTCTCTACGGTAAGTCGCGTACATCCGAGCCTAAACCTAAGCATTCCCAGCATGAGCATCCTTCAACTGCTCCCAAATTCTACAAGCTAAGTCCTCTGTCTGAACCCGATCGAATTCAGACTGACACAGAGCACGAAACAAGTAGTCGACCGCCTTGTTGTTGGTGTCGAATATGTCCCTCGATCCCGGAGCAAGGAAGTTCATCGGATGAACATAAGCTGTGTTCACCGTGACATCCCAAAGGATCTGACCCTTACTGCGGAGGAACGCCGCCATCCGCCTCTGCCACATCTGGTAGTTTTTGCCATTGAAGTGCGGAGGACCCGAACCCCGTTCCTGGTACGCCATCCTTGGATCTTAGACTGGTTAGAATCCGAAGATCCGTAACCGGCTCTGATACCACTTGAAAGACCGGAACTGGCGACCAGAGAGGGGGGGGGAGTGAATGGGAGCTGATAAAAATTCTTCTCGAAGGAGATGGAAACTCCAACAAGACGAACATGGCTTCCAAAAACACTTCTCCGACCCAACTACCCAAGATGGCCAAGACCACGCAGCGGAGTGCTACTGGTCCTAGGAACCAACAACCACCTACACCACCTCGAGAACGCAGCGGAACTAGCAACTCGAGCACCACTGTCCTACACCGGTCAGACCGGTGAGCAGCACCGGTCAGACCGGTCCCTGTTGAAGCACCCTAACAGATCCTGAGAACTTCCACAGAAAGCTCCTACACCGATCAGGCCGGTGTAGCACGCCGGTTAGACCGGTCCGATGCTGCTGCACCTCCGTCTTCGGTCTTGGCTTTGTGGATCAAGCAAGGAACCTAGTGGTTTTCTAGTGAACTACCGGAAACCTCGCGAACTCGGTGTAGCCTCCGCCAATCGCCACTCATGACTTGGCTCCCACGTAGTCCCGACTCGACCTTGGTTTTGAGGCTCAACCAAGAAACCGTCCGTGACTTCATCTTGCCGTTCTTGCCACCATGCGACCCGCACTCGACTCCGCTGGCCACCGGGTCCCTCGAACCAAGCCTACTTGTCTTCTCCACACCTGGAGGCATCACCCGCACCAACACCCCCCAAGCCGCAACCTGCACCTGCAATACTTCACCAAGAATCAGTCCACACCACGTTGTCAATCACTCATCACACCAAGAAGCGACCTACCACCGGTCTTCGAACCACACAGGCTCTCAATCTCCCCCTTGATGAGTGCATTGACAACACACACATTTTGGTAACCAAAGAGAAAAGGAAAAGAAAAGAAACGACTAAAGGAAACTCCAACAAACGATCGAAAGCCAAGAGAAAGGCAAAGAGCAAGATCACTTGAAGAAGACAAGTCTCGGACCCATTAGGCAAGGGCAACGGCTCGACACATCCGAGATAAAACCATGCTCAAGCAAAGAGCACAAACCACCAATCCAAAGCCGAAAACCACAATGAGCTCCCCCTGCACACATGCAAGCTCCCCCCGAACCAATGCAACTCCCCCTGGACGAATCCATGAAAACCACCTCGCGAAAACAGAGCAGCTGCTTCAGCTTTGCTCTGACCGGTCAGCCTCACCAGTCAGACCGGTGGGCTAGATCACCCAGCAACCTGATACTCACACCGGTCAGACCGGTGAGCAGCATCGGTCAGGCCTATGACCACTTGGGAAAAACTGGGAACTGACCGAGCTCAAAACTAGCTCAAAACCACTTGGAAACCTTCTAAATGCATGCAACAAGCCAAAATATGCTTAAACTTCTCCCCCTTGTTGACAATGCATGAATTAAGCCAAAAATGCAAAAAATGCAACCTAGAGCTTCTCAAATGGACAAAATTCAACATAGCATGCTACACATCTCCAAATGAGCAAGTTAGATACTCTATAGCTTCGTATGGACAAAAACTACAAGATCACCGAGTTTCACAACCATTGGGCGAAGCTAAGATAGACATGACCATTTTTGCGAAAAATTTCCGTCTCATGAGCAAAATCCTAAACATGATCAAAACATATCAAAATGGCAAAGCCACACAAACTTCATGCTAGGACAACCATTCTAAGCATAAGACCATCATAAACACCCACAAGCACCTCATGTCATGTCAAAGCCACCGAGCCATGTGCTTACTTCTAGATATGAGACTTCTCATTGGTAAGCAACATGCAACGGTTTAGCACCCAAAAGTAAGTAAATTAAGCACATATGACATGGAAGCACATTTTCTAAGCAATTTACATTTCATTTTCAGATTTATAATTGGTACACGAAATGTCTTTGTGACAAAAAGGAACTTATGCCCCTCCACAAGATGAAGCATGGGGGCTAAGCATTCATGATGGAAAATGAGCCTTTGGCCCCATATGATCAAAATAAGCTATCCAATCACAAATTAAGCATAGCCAAGCCACAAAAACATGTCAAGATCATATAAAGGCATTTACTCACAAGAGAGCATACATATGACATTTTTGAAAAACATAGCCATCAACCATGGATATAAACCAAGATCATCAAGAGCTAAGCCACACTAAGCCATATCATACCAAACTAGCTCACAAGGACATATATATCATACTATGGTGAACAATGTATATAGGAGAAGCTTTTCCTACAAAATGCATATGATACAAAATGCATGCAACCTATCATACAAAGATGACTATACATCATGATACAAATGCAATGCAAAATGCAAGAAAACATAAATGGAAAGCTATACATATGCTACAAAGGAGCTCCCACACACCAACTCAAGAAATCAAACAAACACCAAGCTCCCCCCGCAAACGAGTGAAAGTTGCTTGATCTAGGGGTTTGGTGAAAATATCGGCTAGCTAGTCATGTGTGGGTACATGGATCAAAGAGATTTTTCCTTTCTCTACATTGTCTCTCAGGAAATGATACCTCACTTCTATGTGCTTGGTTTTAGAATGGAGCACTAGGTTCTTTGCAACACTTATGGCACTTGTGCTATCACATTGAAGTGGGACATGGGTATACTCCTCACCAAAGTCACTCATGGTGTATGTGATCCAAAGGAGCTGAGAGCAACAACTAGCTGCGGCCACATACTCTGCCTCCGTAGTGGATTGAGCAACACTCGACTGTATGCGGGAAGACCAAGACACCAAAGAAGATCCCAAGAACTGGCAAGTCCCAGAAGTGGACTTCCTATCCAACCGACACCCGGCAAAATACGCGTCCGAAAATCCATGAAGAGCCAAAGAAGAAGACGCGGAGTACCAAAGGCCAAAGTCGGGAGTGTGTCGCAAATACTTGAATATGCGCTTGACTGCTTGCCGATGCGAAGTCCTCGGAGACGCTTGAAAACGAGCGCACAGACATATCGAGAATTGGATGTTTGGCCTCATCGTCGTCAAGTAGAGGAGTGACCCGATCATGCTTTGGTACTCCTTCTGGTCCACGTGCTCACCATCCTCATCCGCATCAAGAGCTGTAGTCGTACTCATAGGCGTCGCCATGGACTTGGAGTCCTCCATCTTGAACTTCCTCACAATGTCCTTGGTGTACTTGGCTTGGTGCACGAATGTTCCTTCCTTTGATTGCTTGATCTGGAGGCCGAGGAAGAACTGCAACTCACATATCATGCTCATCTCAAATTCCCTGCTCATGTCTTCTGCAAACCTTGCAACAAGAGAGTTAGACGAGCCACCAAAGACAATATCATCCATGTATACCTGCACAATCAGGATATCTTTGCCCTGCCTGAGGAGAAATAAGGTCTGATCGACCTTCCCCATCTCAAACCCTCTCTCAAACAGGAACCCCCTCAACCTACCATACCAAGCTCTAGGTGCCTGCTTCAGCCCATACAGTGCCTTCCTCAACTTGTACACTCGGTGGGGGTACTTCTCACTCTCAAACCCCGGTGGTTGCCTCACATACACTACTTCCTCCAAAACACCGTTTAGGAAAGCACTCTTCACATCCATTTGGTACAATTTGAACCCTTTAGCCACGGAAAAGGCTAGAAGGATCCTAATCGCCTCCAAACGGGCCACGGGAACAAAGGTCTCCTCGTAGTCGATCCCCTCTTTCTGACTATACCCTTGCGCCACCAACCTCGACTTGTTTCTCACCACTTCTCCTTTCTCTCCCTCTTTGTTTTTTCACACCCATTTTGTCCCAATCGGCTTACACCCCGGTGGAGGATCCACCAACTCCCAAACTTGGTTTCTCTCAAAGTTCTCCAACTCCTCATGCATCGAATTAACCCAATTGTGATCAGATAGCGCGTGTCCAATGTCTTTGGGCTCAAAAGTAGCAACAAAAGCAGCATGAGCAAAGTGAGAATTGTTTCGAACCCTCGACCGTGTAGTGCGTTCATTGATGTCGCTGATGATTCTCGAAGCTGGGTGATCCACTTGAACTCGCCGGGGAGGTTCTCTCCTTGATGCTACCTCCCCCTCAACAGTAGCTTCACCTTGAACTGGGTTTGTCGTTGTAGGTGTGGGAGAAGGGCCGTCCACTACCGTAGTCGAAGCAGTAGGTACATGCTCAGCCGCGGGCACCACACCGCCATCTTCATCATCCCCATGTTCAAGGTCTTCTTCCTGCAAAATCTCCTTGCCAAGTTCATCGTCACCAGCACACTCAAAAACAAGCTGACTACGTGGCTGTGTCTCGTCGAAGGTAACCTCGCAAGTCTCCACGATTTGGTTAGTTTCAAGGTTGAGCACTCGAAAGGCTCTAGAGTGAGACGCGTAACCAAAGAAAATGCCATCGACGGATCTAGCCTCGAACTTGTCCAACTTTTTCCCTTTCTTAGGAATAAAACATTTGCACCCAAACACATGGAAGTGACTCACCTTGGGTGTGCGCCCGTGCATCAACTCATAGCATGTTTTCTTCTTATGCACCCTGAGGTAAATCCTGTTCGACACATAGCACGCGGTATTCACCGCCTCAGCCCAGAACCTACTCAGAGTCCTATGCTCATCAAGCATCGTCCAAGCCATCTTGCACAAGGTTCTGTTTTTCCTTTCCACCACGCCGTTCTGGGGAGGCGTATACGGACTCGAAAACTGGTGTTCAAGACCCAAGTCATGGCAAAAGGTTTTGAAGCGAGATTTTTTTAATTCCGAGCCATTGTCACTGCGGATCGCTCGTATGGCATCTCCGTGCCTCTCGTTTCTCAACCTCAAGACAAGATCTCAAACAAAACCAAACGTCTCCCCTTTCTCCTCAAGAAAGAAAACCCACGCATACCGAGAGTAGTCGTCCACCACAACCAAGACGTACCACTTCCGACCCACAGATCGCACACGAGCTGGGCCAACAAGGTCCATATGGAGTAGCTCGCATGGACGCTCTGTCATCACATCGGTGAGGGGCGGATGGGAAGCAGCTACCTGTCCAGACCAGCACCGGTCTGACCGGTGGCGCTTGGTCAGCAGCACCACCTGCTACATTTTGATCTCCCCAAGCCGGAACCATCCTCACAATCGCCTTGGCCCTGGGCATCTGCATACGAGGCTCAGGTAGACCACCTGAGGGGCGGTACCTGTCCTTGTTAACCCACTCCTTAGCCATTCTCTCCTCTCGCTTCCTCTTGAAGTAAAACTCACCCTTGTGACCATCTCTCCCACAATAGTCACAATGAAAGCGTATGGGCTTAGGCTTAGGCTTGGGATGGGGCTGCTCACTTGGTTTCTCCCCACTTGGCTTCTCACCCTTCTTCTCTCCAACCTCACCCTCCTTAGGGCTCACAAACTTCACCGGTTTTTGGAAATCATTTGTTGGGCGAGGAAATATGGGAGGATCTGGGGTTGTGTCAAGTTTGTTTCTCAGTGGGTTGGGCTTAGGAGCATAGGCATTTTTGTGGAATGTTTTTGGTGGAGTTGGGATATCACCAATCTTCTCTCCTCCCTCACCACTACACTCTCCAACTTTCTCCGAACCAAGCGCTTGCCCATCATAGCGCTTGTATGCCTCTATCATCATCCTAAGCTGTGGTTCATGACCCGACAACCAACCCATCATTTTCCTCAACTCATCATTCTCATCCTGCAAGCGATCCACATAATGTGCAAGTTCCAGATTTTTCAAAGCATGCACTTCACAAGTAGAGCAAGAAGTGGGAACAGGTTCTTTCAACTTAGCCTCAAGCGAAACAGTATAAGCATGCATCTCATCGATCTTTTCATGCAAAACAGGGCAAGAAGTGCAAGCACCTAGCAAAGCAGGTCTAGACTTAAGCTCAGCCACTTCAACCCTAAGCACATCTAGTTCATCACAAGTAGAAGCATGCTTATCCTTAAGAGCAGTAAGATCAGCTAGGTACACAGAGCAATCACAACAATAAATCTTATCAGAAACCACAGGTGAAGCCTTAAGCGAATCAATCTCAAGCTTAGCATCAAGGTTCTGGGTTTCTAGCTCAGCTACTCGGTTCCTAGCATCTTCTAGCGAGGCCGTAAGCTCTTTCCTCATCTTCTTTGCGTCTCTAAGCATGTCATCACGATTATCAAGCAACTTGCCAAGACGCTCATTCTCCTCACGCAAGAAGGGAAGCTCGTCACGTACCTCATCCTCGGAGTCGGAGTCTGAGTCGCTCTGGTGACTCTTCTGGCAGCCGGAGCTACGAGCCATGCCGCAGAAGCCATCTCTCGTGTAGCAGCTCAGCCTGCTCAAGTTCTTGGATGACTTCTTGTTCTTGCGCCGATCACCTTCATCTTCACTGCTACTCGAGCTCGAAGAAGAGTAGGCGGAGCTGGAGTCAACGTCGCTCGCTCCGACCATCGCTCGGGCCTTCCTGCCGCGGCCGTCCTTCTTCCTCGACCGTCGCTCGTCCTTGTGCTTGTTCTTGTGCTTGTGATCGTGCCTTGATCGGTACTTGCCATCCTTGTTCGACCAGTGCTTGTAGCCGTCCTTGTAGCCGTCCTTGTTCTCCATCTTCTCCGGACAATCGGCGATAAAGTGTCCTGCCTTGCCGCACTGAAAGCATGTCTGTGGATTCCTCCCTGTGTTCACCCGGTTCTCGTGCAACCTCTCGAATCGCCTGGTCAGCAACGCCAGCTCGTCCTCTCCAAGCACGTCGAACTCCTCGTCTGGCAAAGACATCAAAGAAGATAGAGAGTACATCCTGGAGGATGCGTTAGCATTAGACTTAGATCCTTTGCCACCGACGAGAGCAAGACTATGAGAGTCAGTCGGGCTCTCGATCTTGGCTGTCATACCACGGTCCAACTCAGCCGACTTGAGCTTCGAAAACAGCTCGTTCACGGTCAGGGTGTCGTATTTCTCGGACTCAAGAATAGCCTCGACCTTTCCATCCCATACGGTGCGATCCAACGAGTGCAAGAGCTTCACGGCTCTATCATGATCATCGTATGGGAGCACGGCCACATTGGCTCTCATGTTGTTCACCACAACCGTAAACTGCTGGAAAAGGGCATCGACGGACTCGCCGTGGAGATGAGTGAAGTTCTCGTACTCTCTCCGGTAAGTCGCATACATCCGAGCCTGAACCTGAGCATTCCCAGCATGAGCATCCTTCAACTGCTCCTAAATTCTACAAGCTAAGTCCTCTGTCTGAACCCGATCGAATTCGGACTGACACAGAGCACGAAACAAGTAGTCGACCGCCTTGTTGTTGGCGTCGAACATGTCCCTCGATCCCGGAGCAAGGAAGTTCATCGGATGAACATAAGCTGTGTTCACCGTGACATCCCAAAGGATCTGACCCTTACCGGAGGAACGCCGCCATCCACCTCTACCACATCTGGTAGTTTTTGCCATCGAAGTGTGGAGGACCCGGACCCCGTTCCTGGTATGCCATCCTTGGATCTTAGACTGGTTAGAATACGAAGATCCGTAACCGGCTTTGATACCAGTTGAAGGACCGGAACTGGCGACCAGAGAGGGGCGGGGGGAGTGAATGGGAGCCGATAAAAATTCTTCTCGAAGGAGATGGAAACTCCAACAAGACGAACACGGCTTCCAAAAACACTTCTCCGACCAAACTACCCAAGTTGGCCAAGACCACGCAGCCACTGGAGTGCTACTGGACCTAGGAACCAGCAACCACCTACACCTACTCGAGAACGCAGCGGAACTAGCAACTCGAGCACCACTGTCCTGCACCGGTCAGACCGGTCCCTGCTGAAGCACCCCAACAGATCCTGAGAACTTCCATAGAAAGCTCCTACACCGGTCAGGCCGGTGTAGCACGCCGGTCAGACCGGTCTAAGCCAGGAAGCTCCCAAATCACAAACCTGACCTTCCGAGCTCCAAAATGAACCAAACTCGAAACAACAACAACACAGGACAACAAGGAACTCACCAAGACGTTCACCCGAGGCAAAACCCACAAGGCCTCTGCACCGGTCAGACCGGTGAGCAGCACCGGTCAGACCAGTCAGGCTGGGACGCTCGGGATGAACATCACCCGCGGGTCAACTCCCCCAAATCCAACTTCCGATCTCCCGAATCACTCCACGGATTTGCGCAAGACTTTGGGGATAGTAGGAATGCCTCATGGGTGTTGGTATTTCTTAACCTCGATGCTAAGTTATGGGTTCCTAGCAACGATGCCAGAAATATCCAAATGGTAATCCTAACGATTACAAGAGTCCGCAAGCGCACGGAAGTACCATTGTAGCATTTCCCCAAAGGAGTATTCCAAAGGGTATCGAATCCAAGGAAGGCTGGGCGGATTAACAAGTTCAACACTATTGCAAGGAGTATAAATCATAGACGGGAACGAACCAGACACTCAAGTACAGGGGTAAGATATGATAGATATGATAGTAGTGTGAACACACAAACACACTCTCTCTAAAGGTCCTAGGCTTAGGAGGCAACATACGAGTTAGTTCTAGGTTCTAAGGTACTAAACATACAAAGTTAGTCAGACAAGCTAGACACACACTAGCATCGCATGATCGCTGGCTCAAGCACCCAGGTACAAGGGGAGCTAACCTCCCGCGTCGCTTACGCACGACTCCGGTTGTTAGACTTTAGACTCCTACAGCGTATCCGAATGTGGGGGATTCCAGAAGGGTCCAACGGCTGTCACCACCGCGGCCTACCCCAAGACAAACTGTGGGATACACTCGTAAGCAACGTAGCTACGCAACCCAAGCACCACGCTTACGTTGTTAGCAGGACCCTGACCGGCCCGGGCTATTGTGACCCAGGTCAGAGCCACCAAATAAACCGGCCAATTACACCGAGCACCGTAGCTTGAGCACGAACTTCATACAACACGAACATGGGATCTAACTAGAACAAACTAGGCTAAGCACACAAACGGATTTGTGCTTTCCTATGTCTATTCAACAAGATCAAAGGGTCGTGTTCGTGATGAACACGAGCCTCTAACTTATGAACAAACACCGAAAACATGTATAAGTCACTCATCAACTGGATCGAAAGGCCATGTTCATCAATAACAGGAGCCTCTAAATGATGAACGAGCGAAGAACACATGAACAAATCACCCATGTATACAAGCACAACTTTATATGAAATAGCTGAATAACTGAAGTAGATCAAAGTCATACAATAAAATAAAGATACAAGAGGACTCATACCTAGATCCCAAAGTAGACTTGGAACCTGAAGTAGAACTACTCTAGCCTACCTCCTAGCCTTAGAAACCAAAAGTGAGAGAGGAGGAGTAAGATGTGTTTGTAAGAAATGAACCCCCTCCCCTTCTATTTATAGGCCAGAGCACCGGCGCAAGACGGAGTGAAACACCCCGAGGATGGCCTCTAGGACCAATGGACATGCGCCACGTGGAAGCCCAGGATCAACCGACCCAAGGTCGGTTCGGTCGATCCTAGGGTCGGCCGATCCCAGGTGGGCCCTACTCGGGGTGTGCTTCCTCGGGGTGGCTGTCCTGTGGGCCCTTAAGTCGGTCCCCGGTGTACATGTGTTCTTGAGGTGGTTTAGGCACTCTGGTGGGCCCATGGATCCATGTGAAGTCCATGTGTCACACTCTGATTCGTCGGGGCTTGCCTCTCTTGGATTGGTGACATGGCGTGCATGCGTGGCACCTGAGGTGGCTTAGCTTGCATGCATGGCACCTGAGGTGGCAGCCATTCCTTGAGGTGACGTGGCATGAATCATAGAAGGTGAGTTTGCCACTTCTTTTGTGCTTATTTTCCTGCAATCACATAATCTCCAAGGACAAGTGGAACTACATTATTCTTAACTAAAATGCGTGTAAGAAATGCCTCTTGCTCCCTTATTCATGAGTAAATTGACGACTAAAGTAAGCACTTAATAGCTGTCAACAACTCCCCCAAGCTAGCCTCTTGCTCGTCCCGAGCAAGACACTTAGGACTTAGGCTGGTCGATTAGGAGTTGCTATGATGTTGTATTCCTAGTTTATGGCAAGCATATGACTAGGTACTCTATCAAGAATTGAATGAGTTGGCGTTGATCTTACCTTACGCTTGATGGCTATGGGGCTTGTAGCTTCACCTGCCTTGAGCGGTTGAAAGATAGAACGGTTGTATAGGGATTACTAATCACAAGTACCTTGATCAGTCGTCAATCCGGAGGTTTTGCAAATTTTCGCAAAGAAATCAAAGTTCCTCGAATGATACTCTCGGATCGCTCAGTGTGTATGCTTCCTCACCAAGGCATTGATTTGCCTTCTTTCTCTACCTACTTCTAATAAGCTGATATGTGGGGCTGTAGGTAGGGAAAACATGTGGCATACCTGTTTCTCATGTATTGTCGAGTCGAAAACCGGATCCTTGGGAGTAACAAGTCATACAACCTGATCAAGATGTGCATGTGTGTGTATATGGTGGATGGATGAAGAACTCCTTTTTTATATGATTCTCTCCTCTCCTTTTGAGATTTTTGAGACTTGGGCTATGTCTCTTTATTCTTTCTCTCTTTTTTGTTCTTTTTTTTTCTTTCCATGCTCTTGGGCATGTGCTTTTTTTCCACATAGCCCATAGTCTTTGTTGAATATTTTAGGAGAGAGAGAGTAATCATGGAACAATGCGCGGAGCTTTATTTGTGGAATGGATGGGGGATGGATGAAATGATGGGTGCTAACTTCCGGTGTAGAAGTTTAGCATATAGTGGTTGTGTACGTGATCTTGATCATGGGAATATGACAAGTTTCTCGCCGAGGGTCACAACAATTCGACAAGACTCAATGAAGAAAACAAGCAGCATATGTGGAGGCTAACAACAGCTAGGATCTACATATGGCTTTGGATAGGAATTTCTCATCATTGAGGAACTTATCTTTGTGTCATTTTTCAAAAGAAAACTCCGGATATCAAACATCACTTAGCACAGGCTCATAGCAACCCTATTATACCATATCATACCTCACAACAACCTAGGCAAAGGTCATGCTTTTTGCTACCCATAAGTTTCAAGTTAAGGTTTGATCACACGAGCCAACAAACTCAAAACTAAGATAGGATACTAAGCTGTAGCAAGGCATACAAAAGGAATAAACAGAGCAACTATTCATCATTTCGACCATGAAGGGGCATAAAGCATTCTTACCGCGCATATGAAAGAAAACTAAATTAAGAAAGCAAATAAATATTTTTGGTCTTTTTAATTTTGCAGATTTTTATGTGTTTTTTAGCATATGAGATTCAGAAAATAAAGATACAAGTTACCTTAGAGTGGGGGTCCTCCCCCAAGCTAGCTTCAGGCTCACTACTGTGGAGGGGAAATCCCATCCACCGGTAGTAGGCCCTCTGCTCCTCCAGCTGCTGCTGCTGTGCTAGCTCGATGGCGTGAAGTCTCACGCCGGACATCCGCTGCCAGTCCCGGGTGGACTCGACGTGCTGGTGCACGGTCTCCTCCATGTCGCCGACTCGGATGTTGAGCTCGCTCATCAGTTGAGTGAGGGTGGCCCCACGAGATGACGAGCGCAATCCGGATGACGAAGATGTCGCATCTCCGTAGGCAGTACCAGCAGGGACGGCCCACTCGCCACTGCTGCGCTAGCCCAGGCCGAGCTACTCGCACCCTGCTGGTACATGGGCTGGTCCCAACCGAGAGCATACCCGGGAGTACCCCCAGGCATGTACTCAGTAGAGGTCTATGCACCATTCAATTCTGATTCCTATCACGCGTAGGCCTGACTATGTTCCGAGCATCTCACGTTTTCCTTAGTAACTTTAGCAATGCTGCACCGAGCTCATGTGACCGTTGTAGTCCTCGATAAATAGGCGAGTGCAGCACAACGTTCTTGAAAGGCAAGGCCAAGACTCATCGGTTCCCCGTCTTGCATTTCTCTACTTCAGTGGGTTACAAGGGTGAGATCATTTTGTTGGCTAATCTTGTTTACTTTATGTATTCATGGTATCGAGATGGTCACATTGTTAGCATATGTAGGGTTTGTTCTTTGTTTGTGTATGCAGTACGTGGGGAATGGCCGGGCAAGGAAGGGACGGAGCATGGAACTTGGAGTCGGGGAAGGGGGAGCTGTCGGGCGCAATAGCACCTCACCACAACCCGGTTCAGCCGCTGCCATCGGCACCGCAACAGCACCCGGCCCCAATGGCACCTCCACTTCCGCTGGTATCGGCACCTCAGCAGCATCCGGCCCCAATGGCACCTCCACTTCTGCTGGCATCGGCACCTCAACAACACCCGGGGGTGATGCCACCTCCAGTTCAGCCGCTGGCAACGGCAGCTCAGGATCTGCTGAACCTCATGGCACCACCTTTTCGCCCACGACCCAGGCCGCCACGTCTGTTGTTGCCCGTTGAAATGCCACCCTCACGGCCAGTGCTCATTGAACAAGATGAAACGCATGACCTGAAATGGTCTGTGTTGCTTTGGCTTCAGCAGGGCGGGCCCGCCCGTGTTTATCACGAAGTAATGTGGGTGTGCCCTTTTTGCCAAAGGGGTCACAGGCAATGGACCATTCGTGACCTGCTATTACACGCGCATAACATCACCGTTTCGCCTACCTGGCATTGGGATACAACGGCGAGGCATCGTGCTTTGGAGGAGTATCTGATCCAGGAGCCATATTTTGCTGCACACCGTGCAGCGGCTAGATTTCCATGAGCCCATCATGGTAGTAGTATGTGGTGATGGTAGTAGTATGAGCCGTGATGGTAGATGCTAGTAGTATGTGGTGATGCTAGTAGTATGAGCCGTGATGGTAGATGCTACTAGTATGTCGTTCAGAGTATGTCGCTGTAGTTCCAACTATGGTGGATCGATCCATCCTCATGTGTAATCAATGCGTATGCATGCATTTGTGTCATTTGTATTTGGATTGTGTTGTTTCTAATAAAAATGGTAATGTGTGTGTACTCCCTCGGTATAAATTCGTTGTATACGGAAAGTCCATTCCATTAATTTCTTAAATACCGGATGAACACAGGACGACAGTCCGGTTTGTAGTTTTCAGTCGGACCGGGTTAAACTGTCGGTGCTACGCAATGAGAAAACCAACATCTTACAAGGAAAAAACAATAGTAATAGTAGTATTCAATCAGACCAGACTGCTACTTCTACTTCTACTTCTTCTACTCCTACTTCTACTAGTAGGAGTTACCACTAATCCACTAATCAAGGCGCCGCTTCTTTGCCGATGGTGCACCCGGCGCCTTGTTGCTGCTGCTCACGGACGAGGATGTCGTTCTGTTGCCGCCCCCCGTGGAAGATGGTGGTGGACCTCCCAGGGAGCCGCCCGCAGATGAGGCCGTCCCTCCAATGCCGCCGCCAGAGGATGATGTCGCCGCTCCATGGCGGCCGGTCGAGCAAGGCCTTGGTGCCGCTCCATGGCGGATGATGACGGTCGGTTGATGATGGCCTCTGCTCGGTGAGGATGGCAGAGATCGACTGCCACCGACCGATGAGGATGAGAGAGGATGACGGCGCTTGGAGACGACAGTTTTCCGGCGAGTGGCAGTGCTTCCGCGCCCCTGACCCCTAGCACCTCTTGCTGACTTGCGAGGGGTGCGATGTTTCAGAGGCACATGATCTTGGATTTCATTTTGTTCCACAAACTCCGAATCATTAGATGATGTGTCAACCACCACCCAAATGGGCCTCCGCCTTGCCTCCTCTTCATCAGACCACTGGAGATCCTCCCTTTCATCAGAAGAGGAGGAGGATGTGGCTTGCGCCACACCTCTAGGAGACAATGGCTCCATGAGGAGACGAAGAGAGCGTTGTGCGAGGATGGGGTTTTTTTGTTGGTTGCAAGAGTTTGGTGAGGAAGAGGGCGCTGTGCGAGAATGGGGTTTTTTGTTGGTTGCAAGAGTGAGGAGAGGAAGAGGGCACTGGGAGGAAGGGGGATATTTATGGCCAGAGGAACCCATTCAGCCATTATTGAAAAAACTACTCCCGAAAATATTAGAGTAGTTGTGGGATCCGTTTAGTTCAAACTAATTCAATTTTGACCAAATTTACACTTATATCTTCATATAAACTTATCGGGAAGTGAGAATTGCATTCTTTTGTGGATGGAGGGAGGACGTTCTGAGGAAGGGGGGAAGACCGTTCAGCGGAATGTTAACGGACTGGAAGAAATAATTGTAGTCCAGAAGGTCCTTTTAGCAATACATTAGTATACCGGACCTTCTGGACTACCTTTTCTACTCATTTGTCTTTGTTGGAGCTGTAACTCCTCCATTGTTCTCCCACAACCTTGTTCTTTGGCTATCCTGTCAATGATGCCTCGTCCCTGGGCAAATCTTATTCCTGACATTGTTGTGAGCGTCGCCAATAAGATCATTGATGCAAGAGATTTCATCATGTTCAAAGTTGGCTGCAAGGGTTGGAACTGCGCTCGTTCAGGTGAGGCATGCCCGTTTGACCCTTGGATTCTGAAATCTGAATTTATCAGTGAATCTGGAGCAGTGACATTCGCATCCATCGCTGATATGCGGCTTTTGAGATCTCCTTTCCTGCATTGGCTGGGAAAAGGACTAGATTGATTGGTTGCGGCGAATCTGGAAGCCTAGTGGCCTTAGATTGCAGAGATTGGTGCAATGCGCTCATGCTGAATCCTTTGTCTCCTCGGAAGCACATTCGCCTTCCTCGACTTCCGAAATGGAGCCAAATGGCTACTCTCCAAGCTTGTATCTTGTGCCTTGAAACAGCAACTGGTGCAGAGTCATTTGTCGTGATTACTTTCTTGTGGCTAGAGAAATCTTTTGCAGTGCTTGGGTCATTACCCGTTTCCATGTGGCATTTGGGTAGCCCATCCGACTGGACTACACTTCCTTTGGAAGATTTCTGGTGCAGTTCTACTTGGGGCAAGATCTTCCAGCACCTCCCCATCCTGTTGGACTTCGATTGTCATGGGTTATTGGCATGGGCAACTCTTCTCTACTCGAAGGTGAAGACCGATTGTTCTTTGTTGTTCTGGAGGAGAAAGAAGCTGAGGTGGTAGAATTGACTTTGCATTCATTCGTGGGGGACATTTGGCAGCCTATTCCCTGGGAGAGAGCTCCTGAGTTTCGAAATAAGATCATCTTGTTTGGTCCTGGCAAGTGCATTGTTACAGAAGAGCATGCCATTTCTAGTTTGGCTGACCTGAGGGCAAATCACATTTACTTCCTACGAACTTATCATCACGATGAAAAGAATGAGTACTGGATCTACCAGTAGGGAATAGGTATTGTTCCAAGCGTCAACACTACTCCGGCGATCCACATTAAGCAGGTTCGGGGGGACTGGATTTGGTCGCGTGGAACATGGCTATTGCCTTGCTATCCGTAATGACGAACTTCGATTGTATACCACCTGTAATGCAATTCAATGTACAAATATCTATATTATCATCCTTCGTCAATTATTCCACGCATATGTATGAGTTTCTACCACAATCACTGTAGGGAATAAGCAGTTACACATTTGATAATCAGGAAGGTCCTTCCCGCAAAGCATCAACAGAGCGGACAAGTATCAAACATCATATGATGGCATCTCACAGCTACTCATCACCACAAAGTTCACACCACCAACAAGTAGCAAATACCAAAATACAAGCATGATTAGCACCTCTAAACCGTCTACCTAGCAATTGTTGACGCGAAAATAGGACGTCACCTCCGCGCGCAGCACATGTGACTCCCCGGTCTGTAGCGAGGCGTGCCAGCCAATCTGACCTGTTGATTGACAATGGAAAATATTAGGGATCGGCTAGAGAACCGATGGCCTTTCAGCGACACGTGTACCAGCCAATCGGCCGATACAAGATAAAGCGGGATCGGCCGGCTCGAGAGTGACTGAAGCGCGGGTGCGCGGATAGATAGATCGGCTGGATCGGCCGATCATGACGTCAGCACTCGAGTAGGTCGGAATCGGCTGTGGTGTTAGAAGCCGACAGGATCTAGATCGAGCGGAGGATAATGATAATAGCTAAAACTACAAGAATTGGTACGAAAACTTGTAGATCTAGCTAATATCGATAAGGGGTGAATAAAGAACTAGACGAAACCTCAGCGATGCGCCCAGAGGTTAAAGCCTAGGATTATTCGGTAAAACGGTACTCACAAGCTTGACGGAGATCAGTTGATGCAGCCCGACGAAATCGAAGCACGGCGTTGTAGAAAAAGGGAAAATCACAATGGCGAAGTCGCTGAAAAGTAGATGCTGTAAAGGTAGATGCTGTAAAGTAGATGCAGTAAAAGTAAAGGGTTTGCCCGGAGGCGGTTTGTTTGATATTGGTGTGTACACATTTTCCGTCCACACAGGGTCGCTATTTATGTCCTGAGGACAACCCCGACTCCTAGCCGATCACGGCACTGTTTACTTGCATCTAAAGACAAAAAAACTATTAAAAATAGAAAAGGACTCTCGCAGGAGTCAAAACTTCCTAAAACTGATACTTTGACCCGTCGCCAATTGTAGATTGACCCACCTCCACCGTGCTTTCCATTTGGCGTATCCCTTTGAATACCGCCTTCTTCACGCTCATCGACCGATCTTTTGGTTAGCCATCGGCCGATCACTCTAATTTGCTGGCCCATTGTCAGGGTTGAACCTCCTTGACCATCGGCGAGTCCCGTTGACCATCTCTCTCTCTCCTTCAATCGGCCGATTGCACTCTGTTTTCATCGGTTGTTTCTCTTTATTCGTTTTGACCTGTTTTCCCAAAAAACGGTGTCAACACATGCCCCACAGTTTCGGAGTAAATAATCTGTTTTGCTCCGAAATTTCCTCGAATCCGTTATCTCCCTTGATTCGAAGTCGGCCGCAGAATCCAACAAATCTTCAGAGGTCATAAATAGAGCCGCCCTGGTTCTCTCTTTTCCCTTAAATCTTGTTGTTCCAACAGTTCGAGCTTTCAAGCGACGAACCCTAAGCTCCAAAGCTTCTGCTGTCCATGGCGTCCTCAAGCTCCGCTGGAGGTTCTGGCTCTGCTTCTGCACCCCCGAAGGCGTCTCTTTCTTCAGCCCTCCCGGTATTTCTCTCAATCTTTCGCTTTTATCTGTCTTTAAATACCGTTGTCTCTTTTTGCCTGAAGCCCAGATTTATCCATCTCTCCAGGAACTTAGATCCCATCTCACCATTCCTGTTGACGATAAGCCCGGGCTCACCTTCCTTGGACCAATGGGTGATACTGACCCCACCGAGATGATCAACCTTGAAACCGGTCGAATCCCTTTCAAACACGCTTCCTTGAATTTGTCCAATTAGGACAGCTGCTTTAGGTCTTGGACAGGTTATGTCAAAGGGTGGAGAGATTGGTACCTCAGGGTTTCTGCGAAGAACAAGGGATCTTGGGAACAATATAAAATTAGTCAATGCATCACTTTATCCTTGTCCGAGATGTCCCGGAATGAATCTCTTCTGATAGCTGCCTCCTATTTTTGGTCTGATGTACTCAACACTTTTTTGTTTGGCCATGGGCCAATGGCTCCAACCTTGGCCGATGTCCTCGTGTTGACTGGTCTGGATATCTCTTCTTCAGACACCCTCTTTATCCATCGAAACGACAAACTTTCTCATCAGTTGAAGACCAAGAACATAGGCGGATGGTCTGGTTACATCGCTGAGCACAAGAAAGAAGGAACCGTAGGACAGAGGGAACATGTTGCTTTCTTGAATATGTGGCTTGAGAAATTTGTCTTCTGCGGCAAAACTTTTGGCCCTACCGCTAATTTTCAGATAGTGGCTGAGCGATTGGCTACTGGCAATCGTATCCCCCTTGGAAAATACCTTTTAGGCTCGGTCTACCACCTCCTTCATCAAGTAGCAGTTAGCCTGTCAACCAATTCTCCCATAGGTACTCCGGGAGGTCCCTGGTGGTTCATTAACATGTGGCTAAACCTTCATCTCTGAGATAGGTTGGAGCAGAACATTTTTACCAAGACTTTCCCAGGAGATCAACCAGATGGTGTCCAAATCGTGAGGTGCCGATGTATGAATTTTGGAGAAGCCGTCTCTGTCTTTCCAGGACACAAAAGAACTCCTTCTCGCATAGCAGAGCACTTCAGAAGTTTCTACCTCGGCTTCAATTCAAATTCCATCATCTGGTTTGCATATAAAGATGATGAGCCCCACTTTGAGACCACATTCAGCTTTGATAATATTCACAAGGATGATAAAGATAGGATTGTTTTTGTAGAAATCATCAAACCGGGGCTTCTTCCTTCTTGTGTCTTTGGAAAAGATCAATCGGCCACCTACGAATTTTATAACCCCTCAGTATATGCGTGTCAACTGGGGTTTGGCCAATTGCCGATTGGCCTTTACTTCTCTAATTTGATTAAGCCACGGGAGACCATTCCTAGTGGCACTTACTATCAGTGCCTTTTGGATCGGGTTCCTGATTCTGCCACTATTGATCTCGATTCTTGGAGATTTTCCGGCTTTTCTTCCCCCCTCTTCAACGTCTGGTGGGCAGAATGGTGTGACCACCTTTTCTGCGTTTCTCCAAGAATTTACTGTGAGCAATTGGATCCTGATTATGTAGTGTCGACTGATGAGGTACTCCCTTTATCTGGTTACTTTACGCATTGCTTGATTATACCCAGATTTGTTATATCCTTCTTTTACTTTTCAGCCTGAAACTACAGAGCCCCTGTTGTCAGCAGAAGTGGCAAGTCGATTCGATACTGGCCACCAAGACGGACACCATATATCGGCCATAAAGCTCCCCGATCTCCTCAGTCATGCAGGGTCCCAGAATTAATCCTGTTCTGGACAATTTGCCTTTGTCGACGCTCAAGAGGAAAGGTGGACTTAGCAAGACTCTTGCTCGAAAAACAAGGAGGAAAATTGACACGACAGTTGTTGATATTCCCGATCTGGCTGGGAAGTTGGCGAGTGCTTTTGAGGTACTGGTTTTTTCTCTAACATTTTGCCTTTCCCTTTTGCATTTTCTCACTAATTAGTTTGTGCAGTCTTCGGGATTAACCGGTCAATCAGTACAGACCGATGCTACTGATTCCGATAGAGGTCCAGTATTGGATCCAATTCAAGAAGTCCCAGCTGATGATATCTTGGTCGAGCCTTCTGAACAACCTGAGCCAGACAGAATAGAGATCTTGGGTGATGACATCTTTGCTTTATCGGTCGAACAACCTGATATTCATAGGACCGATGTGTCAGATGCTCTCGCTAATCAGCCTCAGCGTTCTTCTGACCAAGTTGATTCTCAAACTGAACAACCAACTGGGGTATGATCTTCATTAGTTGTTTCTTCACCACTCTCATTCTCTGACTCTTTGTCTTTTGCTATAGGATATTGTTAGGTCATCAACTGAGGTTCATGATAAGTCTTCGGGTGACCTTCAACAAGATGTCGGTGATTGACCACAGTTGCCGATTGTTGAAGCTCATAAATCATCATCGGCTGAAAACCCAATTGCTCAGATTCGGCAACATCTTCTGTTGTAGAGGTAAATTTCTTGACTTCTTTGAATTTCTTCTCAACCCTTTCGTTTCACCTGCAGTGTTCTTTAACAAACTTGCCTTCTGCTCAGGGTACATTGGCAGTTATTCTCCCAGATGAAGTGAAGGCTAAGCTGATTGAAGTGCTGCCATTGCAGAACCAGGACGTCGGCCAACTTGTATAAGACGCCGAGCCGATCAGAGCTATCTTCAAGCCAATTCAAGGCCAGTTGCCTAGAGATCTTAAGGCGAAGATGCTCTAGGTTGCTTTTATCGAGAATCAGCAGCTCATAGTCCAAGAAGCTCAAGATTGGCTGGAGGAAAGGAGCCGTCAAGAGCAACTTACTCAGGACAGGGAGAACCTGGATAGCAGAATGGCCGATCTTGATAATAGAATTGAACTCCTGACATCCTCTCATTCTGATATTGTCGGTAGCATTGATCGTTTGAAGAGGCGTCGTGCTGAACTGATGAAGGAGCTTGGTCAGATCGATCAAGACTTGGCAGCTGAAGAGCAGAAACTGGCCGATCTCCCAGGCACCATATCCACAATGCAAGAACGGAGATATTTCATCGCGCAGCAAGCCCAAACTTTTCGTGAACAAGAGCAGCCGATTCCTGGTTCGGCCGATGCCGATCGTCGGGAGATAGAAGCGGTTGACCAGCTGCGCCTGGATCTCATCAATGCTATTCATCTTTTAGGCATAGTTTAAACTTTTATTTATAATTTTGTAAACTGTGATTAGCCTTTACTGGCCAACTTCCAACGTTCTGTATTGAATGCTTTGACCGAACGTTTCAATCGGTCTTTATATTGCTATCCTCTTTTAGTCTTTTGGAACTATCATCTTCCTTTTGCGATGGCTTCTTCTTCTTCCTCCTCTTCCGTGAATCAGGTTGGTTTCTTCTTTCTTTTCCTTATTTTCATGATTTCTTTTTCCTGACGTCTTTCCCTTTCTCAGTCTCCAAATCGTGATACTGTGGAGAAGATTGTTTCGAACATTAACGCCTTCGGTGCAAATCGGCCAAACCATCCGTCTAGACAAGAACGTGGTCTCCGTCTGGTGATTGTCAACAAGGAGGAGAAGTTGGAGGTCCTTGAAGCTAGGAGGACAGCTCTTCTTCAAGAACTGGACCGCGTAGGTGAAGAAATAGCCCAAACCAGGATAGAGTTAGACAAGGCCAAGAGCCTCCTTTAAACTCTGATGTACTATCAGCCGATGCGATCGGCCTTTTATGAATGAAAATCACCTCCTCTTGATTGACACTTGATTTAATGTACCACTTTCTGATGATGAATTCTCACCCTTACTTATAGGTGCTCCTTTTATGGTCTGGTTCGACTTCTCTGTTATAAAATGGTAGCCCACTCCTTATGCAGCATTATAATTTTCTGACTATGAACCAGACTTAGCCTTCTATTAGGAATAAGAGGCAAGCTTCTGTCAGAGTGCCTTCAGGAAAATGCAATTATTTCCACTCCTTGACAAGTTTCTCTTTGAAGATTTCTTGTATCCTAATGATGCATCAAAGCTTGTCGTCGTTGCTGGAAATTTAGAGAGAGGGGAATCTTGGTAGTCTCTTCTTCTGGAGTACAGAGTAGGGCCACACATCATTATTCAATACTCTTTCAAAGCCAACCCCTGATTTTTGGGAAACGTATCACTGCATGCCTGCCCACTGTCTAGTCTGAGACTTTCACGGGGAAACTGTTCTCACCTTGACTGCATCGGATGCTCTTCATTTTCCCTTTTTCAATTCCCTCTTGTAGTTATCCTTTCTGCATCTTGAGGCTATAAATAGGCCTGAAGCTCGATGAGATAATTCATTCATCGGCCATGGCGCAACCAACTCAGATAGACTACAAACTCTTGCTGTATGATTGTCCTTTTCTTCCTTCTCTCCTTCATAGCTAGAAGAATTCTTGTGAAGTAGTGTAGAGGCCCCTCTTTTTCTTTGCCTCCTTTTGAAAAACCAGGAGGCACCATAGCTAGAAGAATCCTTGTGAGGATCTGGCTTTGGGGAAAGAACACAGGTAGGGTGTCTTGCTACACATTTATCAGAGGAAGAGCGTGCCGAAGGAACGGCCATCTTGGTCATCAACTCGGGCTCCTTTTGGCGGAAGATTGCAGAATCGGGTGAAGATCTTAATCTTCCGTTTCCTCTTCGCGTGTGTCTTTCTCCCATTCATCGATTCAATATCCTCATCACACTGGGAGTTAGGACAATACACCTCTTGTAACTTTTTGAAAAGCATGTAATCTGTAGCTCTGAGTCGTAATATCATTGCTGTAATTCAAAACAGAAGGGATAAACGTGTATTCATTTTGTTCTGAAGGCGATACATATATCAGCTATAACCGAATATAGTGATTTTATACATCGGTTTTACATTTTTTGTACTAAAGGCGATTCTTTACAGATATCGGCTATTCTACGACTACATTTGCAATCGGCTGTAGCTCGAAAACTCAATCGGCCGATAGGCGCGATAAGACAATCAGCTTGTAGAACTGTTGATATATTTGGGCGACCAATCCATCGGCTGCTGTGATTCCAAGCCCGAGCTTCTTTTCGTCTTCAATGAATTGATCCATTAAGCCTCATTATCAGAGCCGACTGCTTGAACCGGCTTTAGTCCAAAATCGGACACTCTGAGATACTTGGTATCCCAGGCTTTTCCAGATATGCAGCTCACTTGATCATAAGTCCATCCTTGTGCTTCTGTAGCTGCTACTGTTAAGGAGGTTTCTCCTTGCACCACCTCCACTGAATCTCCGATCCATTGGATGATGCATTGATGCATTGTAGATGGTATGCAACAATTGGCATGTATCCAATCCCGACCCAGCAGTAGATTATAAGATCCCCTCCCTTTAATGACAAAGAAAGTGGTCGGAAGGGTCTTACTGCCGATGGTGAGCTCCACGCAGATTGCTCCTTGAGCTGGAGAGACGTTGCCTTTGAAGTCCACCAACATCATGTCGGTTTGGGTCAAATCTTCATCAGATTTCCCAATCTTGCGCAACATTGTGTATGGCATCAGGTTGATTGCTGCTACTCCATCCACTAGCATCCTGGTGACCGGTTTGCCATTGACAAATCCTTTGAGAAACAAAGCCTTCAAGTGTTGTCTCTTCTCATCTTCTGGTTTCTCAAAGAAAGCTTGTCTAGGTTCCAGTGTTAGCTGAGCCATGCCAAGTTCTTCATCGGACAGATCCGAATCAATTGGAGCCATGAACTCTTTTGGTAGGAAGACAACCATATTTATATCAGCGTGTGGTTTGTCGTCCTTTGCTTCATCGGCCTTAGGCTTTCGGCGCCAAACCTTGGACCGCACCTTCTTCTTGTCCAACACGTGCCTCTCTGCTTCTTCATGTTGTTCTAGCTGACGTAGGCGCTGGACTCTTCTCTTCTGGGACTTGGTCAAACCATCTGGACACCATTGTGGATTGGGTTTCTTACATGTTTGGCTTGACCCTTCATCATCCAGTTGTAGCGTGCGTCGACGTTCAGGAGCTCAGCACATGATATCTTCATCAGGGACTAGAGAATCGGCTATCTTTTCCAACCGATTGTTTGACTTTTCATTGACTCGGCCACCCAGCCGATCATGAACAATGGCCTTGCCCCCCAGCCGATCGTGGACGCTGGCTTTGCCCCCCAGCCGATCGTGGACTGAGACCCGTTGATTGCTGAATTCACGGTGATCCCCGGCTGAAGGTCTTCTGTCATTAAAGCAAACTCTTTTGGATGAGTTGCTATTGTTGTAAGCCCCATTGCACTCTGGACAGTTTTCTGCCGTCGGCAGCTTGATTCCTTCTTCCTAGCAGTACTTGAAGAACGGACATCTCCAATGTCCCTCATTACGCCGTGCCCTCTCTTCCCTTCCTCTTGCTTTCTCTTGTCGGTGCTGGAACTTGTTGATCAACATCTGGGATGTGACTGGTCTGCGTGGCTTTGAGTCTCCTTCTTCAAGTAGTAACCCTTTTCCTTTGACATCGGCAGTGGTTACTTGTACTCTGGGATCAACGGCTCCTTTATTTTGAGCCGAATCAGATGTCAGCAACTTAACTTGTGACGTGCCTTTGCTAGATACCTCGACTGTGTTAGTTGGGAAGGGATGCTGATCAATCTTCATCGGCTTCTCAGCTTTGGTAGGAGTTTCAAATTTAAGCCTTCCCTGCTCAATAGCTGATTGGATCTATTGTCTGAAGATCTTGCAATCATTGGTATCGTGCGAAGTTGCATTGTGCCACTTGCAATACTTCATTCTCTTCAACTCCTCTGCATATGGTATAGTATGGAACTAGGACAGTTTAATCTGCCCTTGCTGAAGCAACAGATCAAATATCTTATCGGCCTTAGTGACATCAAAGCCGAATTTCTCAGGCTCCTTCTTGCAAAAGGGACAGAACACTGTCTTCTTGCCTTTGACCCATTCTGCAAGCCCTATCATATTGTCTTCATCTTCTGAGTCAGAGTAGTCCACATAAGACACCTTCTTCTGAAAGTTTCTTCTAGGCTCATAGGACTTTGCATTTTCCTGACTCATCCGACTGACCAACTGGCTGAGGCTCTCAAAGTCATGTGATGCATATTTCTCTCTCAAGGTCGGCAGGAGACCTTGGAAAGCTAGCTCAGCCAATTGTTTATCTCCCAGATTCAGACTGTAGCACTTGTTTCTGACCTCTCTGAATCTTTGAACGAATCCAGCTACTGTTTCATTGTTCCTTTGCTTGAGCTTGGTCAGATTAGTAATTTTCATCTCATGGATGCCAGAGAAGAAGTAGTTATGGAATTGCTGTTCCAAATCGGACCACTTGATGATAGAGTTAGCTGGCAATGATGTGAACCATAAAAATGCTGGTCATGACAAAGATGAAGAGAACAGACGTATCCTCAGTGCATCAACGTTCCCTGCTTCTCCACATTGGATGATAAATCGAGTGATATGCTCCATAGTGGATGTTTCATCTTGCCCAGAGAACTTGGTGAAATCTGGCACTTTAAATCTTGGCGGGAACGGTATTTGATCATAGCCAGAGGGATACGGTGTCCTGTACATGCAGGACTGCTGCTTGGGCTTTATCACATATTGCTTCAGTAGCATCTCCGAGAAATGGTCGATCAACTCCTGCTTCACATGAGACTTTAATTCAGCAGACACTTGCTCAATTAATTGTATCTCAGCTGGAGTTTCTGGAGGTCGTTCTTCTAAGATTCTTGGCTGTGGATTTGGTACTGTTGACGCCCCTGTCCCAGAAGAACCTTGCACATTTGAAACAGGTGGAGCCTGTCCGATCGGCTGACCAGCCGATGGAGTTGGCTGCTGCAAATTCGATTGGCTTGAGATAGCCAATTGATTTAGAAGTGTTTGCAGTAGTTGTGCAGAATCCACTTGTGGAAATACTGGCTGTCCTGTTACTCCTTGGTTGATCGGCTGCTGAGGCGATGATCTTGTATGAGCCACTGTATTAGCCGAGGTTAAGACAGCCTGCATTGTCGTTGACTGTTGAAGTGGGGCGGTCTGCACAGGCATCCCTAGCGTTGGCTGCTGTAATGGAGCAGTTTGCACAGGCATCCCGAGTATCGGCTGTTGAGCCGATCTCTGAGGTGGAGTGGGATTTGGCCTCTGAGGTGGAATAGGAGCCATTTTCTCTGTTGGTATGACCATATGAGCATGGGCTGGGCTAATCTTGACTCTCTCAAAGTTCTTGCTCCCATGACTGAAGTAGATGAATTCAACTCCATCCCCATTCATGTGCACAGTCCCTGGAGTACCTCCAAACATGGCTTGGTAAGATTGCGGGTACTTCACTTCTGGAACTTCTTCAAGCTGAGGCCCAAGAAAATTTGAGATATCAGTCTCAAAATGATCACGGGGCAAATCCCATCCTGCAAGCCTTCTGTCTTGATCTCTCATCGCAGGATATTTTTGCTGATTCTACACTGAAAGCACCTGATCCTGGACGTTGGATTGCGCTGACATTGTGACAGCAGGGTCTTTAGCTTTTCCATCACCACTTTGATTCTGAATCGGCTGGACGTCCGATGAAGAACCAGTAGCAGCCTGTGGAGATGGTGTAATTTTCACTGTTGAATCATCAATCGGCGGTGTAGCCGATTGATCTTGCTGGAACATTGGAGGAGTTCGCCTTGGTTGAAAATATGCAGGCCCCAGATATCCTCCTTCTGCTCCTTGCTTGAGTGCATCAATTATGGCATTCTGAATAGTGTTTGCGAATACCTTAGATTGATCAATCATTGTTTGATGCATCGCCTTGGTCATCATGTCTTGAAGCCCTTCAGGATCGGCTGAGAAGGTGACTTGCTTAGGTGTTGGCAAAGGATTCTTCTTGAAAACTCCACCTTTAGTCTGACCATATGATGCCAGGCAAAGCTCATCATAATGCTTCATATGAGCTTCGAGCTTAGCTTTGTCTGCATCTTTCAGCTGATCCTTGGTGATTGGTTGGACGTTCTCTGGATCAACTTCATGAGGACCAGTCTTCGTAGTTTTCGTCATTGTTGACCTTTTCGTGTCCCACCGGGCGTGCCAAAAGTGTGTTGATGCGAAAATAGGACGTCACCTCCGCGCACAGCACACGTGACTCCCCAGTCTGTAGCAAGGCGTGCCAGCCAATCTGACCTGTTGATTGACAATGGAAAATATTAGGGATCAGCTAGAGAACCGATGGCCTTTCAGCGACACGTGTACCAGCCAATCGGCCGATACAAGATAAAGCGGGATCGGCCGGCTCGGGAGCGACCGAAGCGCGGGTGCGTGGATAGATAGATCGGCTGGATCGGCCGATCGTGACGTCAGCGCTCGAGTAGGTCGGAATCGGCTGCGGTGTTAGAAGCCGATAGGATCTAGATCGAGCGGAGGATAATGATAATAGCTAAAACTACAAGAATTGGTACGAAAACTTGTAGATCTAGCTAATATTGGTAAGGGGTGAATAAAGAACTAGACGAAACCTCAGCGATGCGCCCGGAGGTTAAAGCCTAGGATTATTCGGTAAAACGGTACTCACAAGCTTGCCGGAGATCAGTTGATGCAGCCCGACGAACTCCAAGGACGGCGTTGTAGAAAAAGGGAAAATCACAATGGCGAAGTCGCCGAAAAGTAGATGCTGTAAAGGTAGATGCTGTAAAGTAGATGCAGTAAAAGTAAGGGGTTTGCCCGGAGGCGGTTTGTTTGATATTGGTGTGTACACATTTTCCGACCACGCAGGGTCGCTATTTATGTCTTGAGGACAACCCTGACTCCTAGCCGATCACGGCACTGTTTACTTGCATCTAAAGACAAAAAACTATTAGAGATAGAAAAGGACTCTCGCAGGAGTCAAAAGTTCCTAAAACTGATACTTTGACCCGTCGCCAATTGTAGATTGACCCACCTCCACCGTGCTTTCCATTTGGCGTATCCCTTTGAATACCGCCTTCTTCACGCTCATCGGCCGATCTTCTGGTTAGCCATCGGCCGATCACTCTGATTTGCTGGCCCATTGTCAGGGTTGAACCTCCTTGACCATCGGCGAGTCCCGTTGACCATCTCTCTCTCTCCTTCAATCGGCCGATTGCACTCTGTTTTCATCGTCTGTTTCTCTTTATTCCTTTTGACCTATTTTTCCAAAAAATGGTGTCAACAGCAATAACACCACGAATCGCATTATGCCTCATTGTTGTACTTGCTGAGTGACCTCTTATATGAGGCCTATCTCAGCAATTCCCTCACCTTCTTCACCACAAGTGTTGCAGAATCCAGGAGATGCTTGACCGTCTGCAGCTCAGCGGCAGTCTCTTGAATCTCCCTGTTAACCTTTGCACATTCTTTCCTTCCACATCCTTGCCTCCCTTTCAGCTTTTAGGTACCTGTTGGCTTCACCCTTTTCTGTAGGAGACAACAGAGCATTGTCTCTCATTTTCTTTCTCGTCTCAAACATGTTATGGGTTACCTCCCCGTAGTATCGCGTTATCGTCTGCAGCTCAACTGCTTTGACATTGGCCTCCTCCTTAGCAACTGTACATGCTTCTTTCCACCTTGCTTCCTCTTTTGCTTTTCCCTTCATTTCCACCAGTTTCTCTAGAACTTTTAGAGTCCTAATATCCCATTCAGGATCTATCCACCTAAACGACGCGCACTTCATGCCATCAGTCTGCAGTCACCGATTTCGTTCATATAATTAGCGATTGACCACACTAACATCAAACGCAGAAGCAACATTTATTAGAAGTGATACAGGTTATCGTTTACCTCACAGTAGCATACATATCGACGCCCAGGGTTGGCGCCTGTCCAGTCATACCTCAGATGGACAGGCAACCCATCCTTGCACTCGTTTTCATTAGGATCTATAATGATAACTTCACGAGGACCAGGAGTCGGTGATCTGGAGCTTTCGGAGTCTACTCCAAACACATTTGAAATACATGAATATAGTTTGTTAACCCAGATCCCCAAATCCAGAATTCCCCTTAACTAGTACGATAGATCAAAGTAGCATGGCTAAACAGAGGACTGACCTGACCGGAGTGAGTCCTGCTTCTCCGTTCGCCGCTAGGGCCGCTACGATTCGCCATTCCCACCACGGGCAACAGCAGATCTAAGCACCGACGCTAGCTCTAGTCTTTGCCACAAGGAAAAGGAGTGTGGTGCCAGCGAGTCTCTTGCAGAGTTGCAGTAGTGTACGCCGTGTCGTCGAGAGAAATGAGATATATACACTTGTCTGTGGGAAAACTTTTTTTTGGCGGTCGCGCGCGCTTTTTTCCCGCCAACTTACCAGAACTGCTCTGTGCTATTATTGGGGCAGACATGTCCAGTTTCCGGGCGCGTGGCGGCCGGACACGTGGAATAGTCGGCACTTGGAAAGAAGCAGTTACACAATTGTTTCTCAGGAAGGTCCTTCCTGCAAACCGTCAAAAGGACGGACGATCCGATTCTGGATCAATCCAAACAAACAGCAACTTAGCTTTTCCTCCCTTTTTACCACTAGGAAGGTCCTCCTTGCGAAACATCAACAGGCCGGAGTTTCCTCAATCAAAACTTCCCCCTTCTCTATCTATTATCACCATACCTCCATTGTTCTTCCACTACCTCCATTGCAACGTGTACGAATTCCGAATGGTGAGTATGCTCGAAACGAATTAGTTTGGATCTTCTACGGAGATTGTGCATAAATTCGGGATGATCAGTGCATACAACCGCCCAATCATATGTGAGTATTCCGTGAGGAAAGATTCGCTCTAAGAGAGACATGCACTTGTCCTGCAATTGTGTGCAGTTAGCCTGAGTTGCCTATCGTAGAAATGAAGTCACAATTTCCTCGCTTGCCATGTCCCACATCTTTGACGCACAGTGCAGCTTCAACCTTTCGACTTGGTACATGTCAGCGACCGAGAGTAAATAAGGCCAGGCATTGCGATTCACAATGATCGACCCGTCCGTTCAGAGGAGGTGTGCACACAAGTTCGTCGGTTAACGCCCAGTGCCAGTCCTTAACTGCAATTCTCAATGACCTCCATTGCAATGTGTATGAATTCCGAATGGTGAGTATGCTCGAATCAATTTGGAATAGAATAAACCAAATCGGCATAATGAGATGACATCTCATAGCAACTCATCACCACAAAGTTCACACCACCAGTCCACCAACAAGTAGCAAACATCATACGATGATCCGGTAGCCAACACCAAAACACAATCATGATACAAGTTTCACAATAATCATCACTACTCATTCATAATCATAACTCCATCTCATGTTTGGCCTCCTGCAGCTGTTCCTTCACCTTCTGCACCTCCTACCATGAATTTTTGGTCTTGCGGACTCTCTTGCATTTCTTAAAGTTCTTTCAGAAGATCTAGATGTCTCATCTCAGGGCGAGGACTCTATAGGATCTCAAAAGAGATTGAAAACATCATAGAACAATTAGCAGAAAAAGAGAAAGAGCTTCAGTACACACCTAAGGACAAGACAACTGAGAGCGGAGATCATTCTTCTTACCATATACATTGGAATAAATGCGTCAATGAATGGGTAAAATATTAAGTTTGTTTGGTCAGTCTTTTCTTTTAAATTTTCAAGAAGTTCGTTGTCAGTTGGACTGAAACGGGTACTAATAGGCAAGGGTACCCGTTTCAGTCCAACTGACAACGAACTTCTTGAACATTTAAAAGAAAAGACGGACCAAACAAACTCAATATCCTACCCATTTATTGACGCTTTTATTCCAATGTCTATGGTAAGAAGAATAATCTCTGCCCTCAGTTTTCTTGTTCTTAGGTGTGTACTGAAGCTGTTTCTCTCTTTCAGCTAGTTGTTCTATCATGTTTTGGATCTCTTTGGAGATCCTAATAGAGTTCTCCCCCGAGATGAGGCATCCAGATCTTCTAAAATAACATTAAGATGTTCTTGTAGAACTAAACTCATCCTTGGAGAAAACTCATCTCGATCTGAAAAATAAACTCATCTCAGTCTATAAAAAAACCCGAATCCCTTGAACCCAATTGTATGAGTACAGTAAAACAACCACCACACGCCACAAAACCTGGTTGTTTGCTACATACATAAACTCAGCAAGGGCATGATTGTCCTAAATGAACCTATCGATCCATCGAACGATGCAAATTGGAAACTAACTGAACCTAACACCTGTGAATTGTGCAAACGCTAACAATCATGGCAGAATCCAGATGTCCCTTCAACGGTCTGCAGCTCCGAAATAGTATCTTCAATCTACCAATTCATAAAACGATGGACCTATCAATCCTATCAGTTGTGCACCTTGACAAAAATCCATAAAACGAGTGGCTTGAAGCACATCTAGAAGCTGCTAAAATACAAAACCTAGTGTAAGACGATGCAAATTGAAAACTAATTGAATCTAACATGAATTATCTATAGCCTATCAACTTCTAACACCTATCGAAGTGCAAATCTAAAGGTACGATAATGAAATCTAAATCTACCAAATAAGCTCATCAATCCTCCGGATCCCCAAATCTAGATATCCCCAACCCTAGTAAGATAGGGGAAAATAGAGCGGCTCAAACCAGAGGACCAACCTCGTCTTGCTGTCTCATCTTCTTGTTGTTGGGATGTGGCGGCGCAACCATCTTCCCCTCACCGCTAGGATCTGCCATTCCTACCACGAACTATTGCAGATCTGCGTAGCAGAAGTCAAAAGTCTTTGTGAAGTCTGAGTGAAGTGTCTCGCCAGCCATTCGATACGTAATTATAGACTCAACTGAAACTTACATGTGGGACCTGGTCACAGTAAAGAATTCGCATGAACTATTAGTAGAGTTTCCCATATACCTATCACAACCAACAAGTGGTGCAGTGGTAAACAGCACAACCTTATTCCTTCAGGTCCCTGGTTCGAACCCATGCCATGGCAAACTATTTTTGCAACATTTCGTGACCTTTGCTTACAAGTGGGACCCTGGAACTATTTATGACGACTTGGAACACTCTATTTTAAAATAATGCTTTTATGTGGGACCAAAGTTGGTTTATGACACCGCTGACATGGCTAAAATGCTTACATGTGGGACCCTGGAAAATTTTATGACGACTTGGAACACTCTATTTTCGAAAAAATGCTTACATGTGGGACCCTACTGAATTTTATGACGACTTGGAACACTTTGTTTTTAAAATAATGCTTACATGTGGGACCGATGTTGGTTTATGACGTTTTTTTCAGAGCTTATGGCATCACAAAACAGCGTGGAACAGGGAACGCCCGGCTACAGTACCAACTGTAATGACGAAAATGTTTTTTGTCACTAAATTTGCTCAGAAGTGAAATATTATGACGAGATCAGCCAGGAACGTCATAAATCAATGACGCTAAAATGTGGTTGCGTCACTAGTCAACGATTTTCTTGTAGTGGTTCTCGATGCCAAGCTTGAGATAGATTCGCTTAAGGCTAGTCCTGTTTGTTTCTGATGAGGTTGATTGTGGTGACTGCTCTGTTTTCCTAGCTGATTTGACTGCTCTTAAGGAAAAGCATGCCTCCAAGTCTGAGGACCTAGATGTGCTTAGGATTGAGTTGGCTGAGCTGCAGTCTAGACCCACTTTGCTTGGTACATGCACTTCTTGCCCTGGTTTGCATGAAAAGCTTGTTGAGTTTCGTTCTCGCATTGTTTCTCTTGAGGCTGATTTGAAAGTTCCTATTCCTACTTCCTGCTCTACTTGTGAATTGCATGCTGTGAAGAATTTGGATCTTGCACAATGTGTTAATCGCTTGCAGGATGAGAATGATAAGTTGCGTGAGGTGTTGAGTTGGTTGTCCAGTCAGGAGCCTCAGCTTGGTACAATTATTGCCAGTTTTAAGCACTTTGATGGTTGGGCTTTGGGATCGGATAAGTTTGGTGAGAGCAGTGGTGAGAGAGAAGGGAAATTTGGGAATATTCCAGTTCCACCACAACCTACACCCAAAGACAAGTTTGCACCAAGCCAAACCAGTTGCTTAAACCGAGAGAGAAACCAAGTGAGAAGCCAAGTGAAAAGCCTAGTGAGAAACTAAATGGGAAGCCTAGTGAGAAGCCTTGTGAAGAGCCTCATCCCAAGCCTAAGCCAAAACCAATCCGTTTCCATTGTGAGTTTTGTGGAAAGGATGGTCATAAGAAGGAGTTTTGCTATAAAAGAAAGAGAGAGGCGAGAATGTCTAAGGAGTGGGCGAACAAGGACAGGTACCACCCTTTTCATGGTGTGCCTGAGCCTCGTATGCCACTACCTAAGGGAAAGGGCTTTGTGAGAAACATTCCGGCATGGGGAGATGTGAGTTCCCACAGCCGAGGTGGGTTTCTGGAGAGGGCGATCAGACCGGCCTGGCTAGATGGTCAAACCGGCCCTGCCCAAGGGGGGCGGTCGAACCGGCCTGGCTAGACGGTCAGACCGGCCCTCCCCAATTTTCTGGGCAGTTCGATTTTCGAGGTCATGATGCTAGTGGTTTCAGTTCCTTTGGTCATGGTACAGATGATAGGCGCTTTGAGTCTGGTAGTGTTGTGTTTCCTGGATGTTCTCCACCTTGTGACCGATACGAGTTTGGGAGAGGTCGCAGCTTTGAGTCTTAGAGGAGCTACAGACCACGCTTTCCCTTTCGTGGTGCTCGTACTCCTCCAGCGAGACGGGAGTGGTTTTCCCATGGTGGTTCCAGGTTTGATAGGCTTGATAGGATGGATCGCAGTTTTGATAGGCGCGGTAGGATGGATGTTGCTAACCCCACTTTTGAGGAGATGGCTCGGCACTGGTTTGACACTTTTGGTACTAACCCCAGTGTTGAGTCGTTTTCTCACTCTCGCTCTTGGTTTTGAGTTGCAGGTGGGAGGCTCGGAGAACATTTGGTTGATACCGGGGGTGGTTCTCCGGCCTCATACCCCGGTGGTGTCAAGGAGGTACATCACTTTCGGGGATGGTGGACAAGGATGGGTGACTTCTGAAGGAATGATCAAGGTAAGTAAATTTGTGACCTTCAAGTGTGTGGCCTTGGTCATGCCACTCAGTTCGTTTTGCTCTTTGCCCTATCTCGTGTGTGTAGGGTGAGCTTTGTATGCTCTTTGGCCCTAACGCATGAGTTTAGGGGGAGCTTGTGTGCTTACTGTGCTCTTTGCTCTATCATGTGTGCTTAGGGTGAGCTTTGTGTGCTCTTTGGCCCTAGTGCATGTGTTTAGGGGGAGCTTGTGAGTTTTGTGCTCTTTTGCTCTTTTGCAATGGTGTCGTGCCCTTTTGCCTCCCCTCGAGGAGCCGGTCATTTGTGAGTTTTTTGTGTGTGGTTGGTTTCCGGAGTTGGTGGTGAAGCTCCTTTGTAGCATATGTATAGCTTTCCTTTTATGCATTCTTGCATTTTGCATTGCATATGTAACATGATGTATAGGCATCTTTGTATCTTAGGTTGCATGCATTTGTATCATATGCATTGTGGTAGGAAAAGCTTCTCTTATATACTTTGTTCACCATGATGTGCTATATGTGATCTTGTGAGCTAGGTTGGTATGATATGGCTTAGTTTGGCATAGCTCTTGATGATCTTGATTTATGTCCATGGTAGATAGCTATGTTTTTGAAAAATGTCACATGGATGCTCTCTTGTGGGTAAATTCCTTTATATGATCATGACATGTTTTAGTGGCTTTTTTATGCTTAATTTGTGTTTGGATAGCTTATTTTGAGCATATGGGGCCAAAGGCTCATTTGTCATCATGAATGTTTAGCCCCCATGCTTTATCTTGTGGAGGGGCATAAGTTCCTTTTTGTCGCAAAGACATTTCATGTACCAAATATGAATCTGAAAATGAAATGTAAATTGCTTGGAAAATGTGCTCCCATGTCATATGTGCTTAATTTAATTGCTTTTGGGTGCTAAACCGTTGCATGTTGCTTACCAATGAGAAGTCTCATACATAGAAGTAAGCACATAGCTCGGTGGCTTTGACATGACATTAGATGCTTGTGGGTGTTTATAATGATCTTATGCTTAGAATGGTTGTCCTAGCATGAAGTTTGTGTGGCTTTGCCATTTTGACATGTTTTGCTCATGTTTAGGACTTTGCTAATGAGAGGGTAAATTTTCGCAAAAATGGTCAATTTTATCTTAGCTTTACCCAATGGTTGTGAAACTTGGTGATCTTGTAGTTTATGTCCATACGAAGCTATAGAGTATCTAACTTGCTCATTTGGATATGTGTGGCATCCTATGTTGAATTTTGTCTATTTGAGAAGCTCTAGGTTGAAACTTCTCGATTTATGCCTTGATTCATACATTGCCAATAAGGGGGAGAAGTCTGTGCATGATTTGGGCACCTGGGAGCATTTGGAAGGTGTTCAAAGTGGTTTGGGCAGGTTTTGAAAAGTTTGGTACAGGGCCGGTTTCTTGGGGCGGTCTAACCGCCCCCAGGCGGTCAGATCCCAGAGGGGGCGGTCTGACTAACCTGGGCATGCTGTCTAATCACCCTGGGCAGTGTGAGCAATTTTTTGCTCCTTGTTGCATTCCCGTGTTGCAGTGCTGCATTGGTTTAGGGGGAGTGTGCTTTGGCTCAGGGGTGCTTGCATATTTGCAGGGGAGCTCTTGTGTGAGTTTGTGGCTTTGTGTGCCTTTGGTGGTCTTTGCTCTTTGTGTGAGCTTATTTTTGTCTCGGTTGTGTCGAGCCGTTACCCTTGCCTAAGGGGACCGAGACTTTCCTTCTTCAAGTGATCTTGTTCTTTGCCTTTTCTTTGACTTTCGATCGCTTGTTGAAGTTTCTTTTGGTCGTTTCTTTTCTTTTCCTTTTCTCTTTGGTTACCAATCATGTGTGTTGTCAATGCACTCATCAAGGGGGAGATTGAGAGCCTGTGTGGTTCGAGGACCGGTGGATGGTCACTTCCTGGTGTGATGAGTGATTGACAACGTTGTGTGGACTAACTCTTGGCTAAGTATTGCAGGTGCAGGATGCGGCTTGATTGGTGCTGGTGCTGGTGAAGAACAAGCGCGAATGGTCGATGCCGGTGAGGCCTCCAGGTGTGGAGCAGACAAGTAGGCTTGGTTCGAGGGACCCGGTGGCCAGCGGGGTCAAGTGCGGGTGGCATGGTGGCAAGAACAGCAAGACGAAGTCGTGGACGGTTTCTTGGTTGAGCCTCAAAACCAAGGTCGAGCCGGGACATGGTAGGAGCCGAGTCATGAGTGGAAATTGGCGGAGGCTACACCAAGTCTGCCGGGTTTGCAGTGGTTCACCACAAAACCACTGGGTTACTCGGTTGAGCCACAAAACCGAGGCCGAAGACTCAACGGAGGAGTGTGGCCAGCCAGGCTGGTTCAACCGCCCAGGTGGGGCGATCTGACTGCCCAGGTCGTAGCCGCCGAGAAGCTTCGAAGCGGAGGACACGCGGCATGATCGCAAGAGTTGCGTTGGTGCTACGCAGGCTTGCAGTGGATGCGCATCCGTCTGATGGTGCTGAACTGAAGACTTTCAAAATTTCCCTAGAGGGGCTTGTATCCCTAGTTGCTAGTAAGGGTAGTTTAGTCTTTTGGTTGCCCCCATATAAACACTTGAGTTGTGGGATGGCAGCCAACTCTTGGAACCCTAGCTCATTTCCCTTTGCTATTTTCCCTTCCTATTTTCCTTAGGATTTTAGACGACTAGCTTGATAGCTTCATGGTGAGATCTTGAGAGAGGGATGGATGATCGGGTGGAAAGCTAGACCTTGTATGAACCTTTCTTGGTATGTATAGAAGATTCGGCGTGGTTCCTCAAGGCTTTTGTTGTCTCTCTCGTTTTCCCTTTTTGGTGATTTTCGGAGCCTTTTCTTGGGATTTTTGTGGTGGAGTTTTGGAGGTGTTTCTTTGCGGGATTTGTTGTGGGAGTCACACATGAGGACCTTGTGCCTCTTTTCTTGGTGACCTTGCCCCTCCGAACCCGTGGAAAGCTCTCCGATTCGGTGGTTTTTGGTGGAGCCCGAGTTCTTGAGGTTGAGCCACGAGATTTACGATTCCCCATGATTGAGAGCGTTTCAGTTCAATTCCTTTGAGGGAGAGGTCGTCCATGAGGTGACCCAGGCATCGCCAAAGTTTCGCTGCATTCCATTGGGTGAATCGGGAGATCGGGTGATGCAAAGTTGAGGGTTGACCCGCAGTTCCTATTTTTCCCGTTCTGTCTGGGGAGGGTGGTCTAACCGCGTTGGGGGGCGGTCTAACCGCCCCGGGCTCGTTCGGAGAAAGTTTTGATTTTGGCCGAGATCTTCTGGTAGCATGTTGGCCTTGACTAGGGGATTCTATGGTTGAAATCTTGGAGCGTTTCAAGTCCGTTTGCTTTGGTTTTCACTCGGATCTTTGTGCCTAGGGGAGGGCGGTCTATCCGCCTCTGGCACCCGGTCTAACTGCCCCAGGTCTTTCCGAACAAAGTTTGGATTTTCACCAAGATCCTCTGTGAGTTTGTTTGCCTTGATCAGAGGAGCGTTTTGGTGAAATCTTGGTTAGTTTTGATCTTGTTTGCAAGGTTTTCCTTGGAGGTGATTCTTGTTGGGTACAAGAGCTTATACCGCCCCTGGTAGGAGGTTTAACCACCCTAGGCCTTTTCGGTGAAGTTTTGGTTTTCGCCAAGATTCTCTGGTAGCTAGCTTGGCCTTGACCAGAGGATCCAGTGGGTGAAACCGTGGAGAGTTTTGGAGCTCGGAGGAGGTCGTTCGGAGGATTTCTTGGTTACCAGGTGGAGGCGGTCTAACCGCCCCCCATACCCGGTCTAACCGCCCCCTCCAGTCAGGTGGCTTCTGAGTTGTGTCCGCTGCAGTGTGAGTGTAGAAGTTGTGCCTGTAGGTAGGGTTTGCTCCTAGGACCAGTAGCACTTCAGTGGCTACGTGGTTTTGGCAAACGGAAGGTTCTGTGTGGAGCGTATGATTTTGGGTACCCGACCGAGTTCATCTTGTTGGAGAAGTCATCTCCTTCAAGAAGAATTTTTATCGGCTCCCATTCACTCCCCCCCTCTCTGGTCGCCAGTTCGGTCCTTCAGGCTGTGTATCTCATTTTAGGTTCCACGGGTAGCTTGGTCATTTGCCCAACCCGGAGAGACTTCATACATATAGCTCTAGGGTTTCAAGGCAACTTATCCATCCGGACTGCTTCGCATTTCCTTGCTCTTTAGGCTAGATTTTTCTCCATCATTTTGTATTGAATCTGACCTCCGAGTGTGTGGAAGCATTCATGGTTGCGTCAACTTCCTTCTTGTGGATCGAGTGATTTCATGTCTTTTTAGGCTATTTTCATTGGATTTTCGTGCGCAGCTTGTTCCTTAGATTCTGAGATGTTTGGGTTCGGATTTCTTTGTGGGGATCATGGATAGATGTCTTGTGCATCTTTGTGCTTGATCTTGACCCGTCAAACTCCGGATTTGGCCTCCGATTGAAGGATTTTGGTTGGAACCCTAGCTTTTTGTGTGAGCTCGGTAGAATCTCGATTCCTCTCGATTCAGTGGGTTTGAGGCTACAAATTTATAGGTATAGCATCTCCTAGAGGCGCTTCACCTTCACCTATGATTTGGTAGCAATCCCTTGGTTGATTCGGGAGATCGGGAAAAGGGAAGGTGGTGTTGAATTTGAGCAGCTCGAGTCCGCCAGGTAGGCGTGGACAGTCCGCGAGGCCCGACTGTTCGTCCAGTTCGTCACTTGTTCGTGCGAGTTCTTGGTTCGATCCGTCGAGTCGCTTGTTTTTGGTTGCAAGGGGTTTGGCGGATAGTCTGCAGGTAGGGTGCGGACAGTCTATGCGTGGCGGACGGTATGCGGGTAGGGTACGGACGGTCTGTATTTCTAGGTGTGCTACTGGTGGTTTGGGAGGCATTTTCGGATAGTCCGCCGTGAACCTGCGGACGGTCCGTCCCACGCACTGCAAATTGCCTAAGTCCTTTGCTTCTTGAGTTGCGCTTTCGCTTGAGATTGGTTTGGGACTTGTTCCTAGGGTTGGTAGGTCCGTTGTGACTACGCAACCTTGGCAAGTTCGTGTGGGAACCCTTGCTTGTGATTTTGGGGCATAGTCGAGTTCGACTCTTCGGAGAAGAATTTTTATCGGCTCCCATTCACTCCCCCCCTCTCTGGTCGCCTTATCGGTCCTTCAATTGGTATTAGAGCCGGTTACAGATCTTCGTGATTCTAACCAGTCTAAGATCCAAAGATGGCGTACCAAGAACGGTGTTCGGGTCCTCCACACTTTGATGGTAAGAACTACCAAATGTGGCAGAGGCAGATGGCTGCTTTCCTCCACGGCAAGGGTCAGATCCTTTGGGATGTTACGGTGAACAAAACTTATGTTCATCTGATTAACTTCCTTGCTCCAGGATCGAGGGATATACACAATGCCAACAACAAGGCGATCGACTACTTGTTTCGTGCTCTGTGTCAATCCGAATTCGATCGGGTTCAAACAGAGGACTTGGCTTGTGGGATTTGGGAGCAGTTGAAGAATGCTCACATTAGGAATGCTCAGGTTCAGGCTCGCTTGTTCGCGACTTACCGGAGAGAGTACGAGAACTTCACTCATCTCCCCGGTGAGTCCATAGACACCATGTTCCAGCAGTTCACTGTGATTCTGAACAACATGAGAGCTAATGTGGCCGTGCTCCTTTACGATGATCATGACAGGGCTGTGAAGCTCCTGCACTCGCTGGATCGTACCCTGTGGAGTGAGAAGGTCAAGGCTATTCTGGAGTCGGAGAAGTATGAGACCCTCACGGTGGACGAGCTGTTTTCCAAGCTCAAGTCGTCCGAGGTGGACCGTGGGGTGCGAGCAAGGATCGAGAACCCGACTGACCCTCATAGTCTGGCTCTCATTTCTGGACCAACGACTAACACTAACCTGTCTTCTAGACAGTTCTCTTTGTCTTGTCTTGTGTCCATGCCAGATGAGGAGTTCAATGTGCTGGGCGAGGAAGATCTCGCATTGCTGAGCAGGCGGTTCGAGCGCATGTACACGAACCGGAAGAACGCTCGGAGGATCTCGGGCATGTGCTACCGGTGCGGGACGCACGGGCACTTTATCGCTGAGTGCCCGGAGGCCATGGAGATCAAGCCCGAGCACACCGTCCGAGGACCGACCACAAGCACTGCTCGAGGGATGACCACAATGGCAAGAACAGGTCCGAGCGGAGGCCGAGGAAGAGTGGCGGTCACAAGAAGAACGAGCATGCGATGGTTGCCGGAGCGAGCGACATCGACTCAAGCTCCTGCTACTCTTCATCAAGCTCAAGTGATGAAGAAGAGGACCGGCACAAGGGCAAGCGGTCAAGCAAGAACATCAACGGCCTGTGCTTCGCCGCTCAAGGCTTTTGCAGCATGGCACACAGCTCCGGGAGCAAGAAGTGCCAGAAGGATGACTCGGACTCTGACTCCGAGGATGAGGTAAACAATGATCCTGCCTTCTTGGTAGTGGAGAATGCTAGGTTGAATGAATTGCTTGACAATCGTGATGATGTGCGTAGAAAGACCAACAAGGAGAAGAGGGAGTATAGGTCTTTGCTTGGAGAGGCTAAGGAGAAGGTGGTTGAGCTAGAGTCTTTGCTTGTTGATGCTAGGGCTCAAATTGATTCTCTGAAGTCTGGTCGTATTGTGACCGATGAACTTGAATGCACTGATTGTTCTACTTTCCTTGGTGATTTGACTGTGCTTAAGGAAAAGTATGCCTCCAAGGTTGAGGAACTAGATGTTCTTAGGGTTGAGCTAGATGAGATGAAATCTAGGCCCTCCTTGCTTGGTGCTTGCACTTCTTGTCCTCTTTTGCCTAAGAAGCTAGATGATCGCTTGCTTATGCTAGATATCTAGAGGCTAAGCTGAAAGCTCCTATTCCTACTTCATGCTCTACTTGTGAAATAAATGATGTGAAGCATTTGGAGCTTGCACACTATGTTGATCGCTTGCAGCATGACAATGATGAGTTGAGGAAGATGATGGGTTGGTTGTCAGGTCATGAGCCTTAGCTCAGGATGATGATTGAGGCATACAAGTGCTATGATGGGCAAGCGCTTGGGTCGGATAAGATTGGGGAGTGCAGTGGTGAGAAGGAGGAGAAGATAGGTGATATCCCAGCTCCACCAAAAACCTTCCACAAGAATGCCTATGCTCCTAAGCCAAACCCACTTAGGAACCGACTAGACACAACCCCAAATCCTCCCGTGTTTCCTCCACAAACCAACAACTTCCAGAAACCCATCAAGTTCAAGAGTGACTTGGGTAATGAGTTCTTTCGGAAGAAGGGGGAGAAACCGAGTGAGGAGAAGCCTCAACCAAGAGAGAACCCAAAGCCTCAGCCAACGCCAAGGCCAATCCCATTCCATTGTGATCACTGTGGGAGGGATGGTCACCTAGCTGAGTGTTTCTTTAGGAGGAAGCGTGAGGAGAGGTTTGCTAGAGAGATGGCAAACAAGGACAGGTACCGCCCTTCTCGTGGTGTGCCTGAGTCTCATGTGGTGCCTAGGGGTGAGGGTGCGGTGCGTACCATTTACCCTCGAGAGAGGCGTGAGTTTCCTACATGGGGTGTGCCTCCTCAGAGAGATATAGGTAGGCGTGCTGGGTTTGGGCGCAATGAGTTTGCTGGACGTTCCCTCACTCGTGGTCAATACAAGTATGGGGGGAACGATCGCAGTTTTAGGTCTCAGAGGAGCTACGGGCCACGGTCTCCACCTCGTGGTACGCGTAGTCCTCCAAGGAGACGTGTGGGTGTTCCACCTAGGAGTGATGGTTGGATTTTGCTAACCCCACATTTGAGCAAATGGCACGGCACTGGTTTGATTCATTTTGTACTAACCCCAGTGCTGAGTCATTTGCTCACCCTCGCTCTCGTTTTTGATTTTCAGGTGGGAGACATGGAGGGCTTTTGGTTGATCGACTCCGGTTGCTCTCGACACATGACCAGAGATCGAAGGTGGTTCTCCAGCCTCACCCCGGTGATGACCAAAGTGTACATCATTTTTGGGGACAATGGGAAAGGTAGAGTGCTTTCAGTGGGCACGGTGAAGGTGAGCGAGTATGGGACTCTTAGGCGTGTTGCTCTTGTCAAGTCTTTGGGGTTCAAGCTTCTTTTGGCGTCCCAACTTCTTGATGAGGGTCTTGAGGTATGTTTCAAGACGGGCGCTTCTCGTGTTTTGGATTCTCGAGGTGATCTTGTGTGCACGATCATCCCCGAGGGTCAGATTTTCAGAGCTGATTTTTCTTAGTGTGTCGGCTCTTCTCGTTGTTTGGTTGCTGGTGTTTCGACGGAGCTTTGGAAATGGCATAGGAGGCTAGGTCACTTGAGTTTTGACTTGTTGTCACACTTGAGTGGGCTGGGTTTGGTCCAAGGATTATCTAAGTTGAAATACCAAAAGGACTTGGTTTGTGCTCTATGTAGGCATGGTAAGATGGTCGCCGTCTCTCACCCGCCTCTGACATCCGTTATGACAAAGAGGCCATGCGAGCTGTTCCATATGGACTTGGTTGGTCCAGCTCGTGTGTGCTCGACGGGTGGGAAATGGTACGTCCTTGTGATAGTGGACGACTATTCTCGCTATGCTTGGGTCTTCTTTTTGGCTGACAAGGGGGAGACATTTGGTTTTGTCCGGGATCTAATCTTGAGGTTGAAGAATGAGAGGAATGGAGATGTTGTTCTAGCTATTCGTAGCGACAATGACACTGAATTTAAAAACTCTCGATTTGAAACCTTTTGTCGTGATTTGGGTCTCGAACATCAAGTTTGCTCTCCCTATGTTACCTGTCAGAATGGTGTGGTTGAGAGGAAAAATCGTTCCCTTTGTGAGATGGCTCGGACGATGCTCGACGAGCATAGGACTCCGAGGAGATATTGGGCTGAGGCGGTGAATACCGCGTGCCATGTTGGGAACCGGATTTTTCTTCGGGCCATCTTGAACAAGACGTGCTATGAGCTCATGCATGGGCGAGCACCTAGAGTGAGCCATTTCAGGGCTTTTGGTGGTCGGTGTTTTATCCTCAAGAAGGGTAGGCTTGATAAGTTTCAGTCGAGGTCCTCTGATGGCATCTTTTTGGGTTATGCTAGTCATTCTTGAGCATTCTGTGTGCTCAACCTTGATACTAACCTAGTCATGGAAACTTGTGAGGTTACCTTCGACGAGACCTAGCCATGCAGTTCGTCTGTTCTTGAGTGTGCAGGTGACGACGAGATTGGCAAGAAGATCTTTGAAGATGAGGAGGATGATGCTGGAGAGGATGATGGTGATGATGGTGAAGCTCCAGCCACGCATGTACCCTCTACTTCCACTATGACGACTACGGTGCAGGATGGCACATCCCCTACACCGACTACGATCCAGCAAGATCAAGTGGAAGCTGTTGTTGAGGGGGAGGTCGTCTCCAGGCGAGAGGTACCGAGGCGCATTCAAGTTGATCATCCTCCCTCAAGAATCATCGGCGACATCAACGAACGTACGACAAGGTCAAGGTCCAGGAATGTTTCTCACTTCACTCATTCGACTTTTGTTGCTACCTTTGAGCCGAAAGACATTGGACACACACTCTCTGATCCTAATTTGGTGAATGCAATGCATGAGGAGTTAGAGAACTTTGTGAGAAGCCAAGTTTAGGAGTTGGTAGAGCCACCACCACATCGCAAATCTATTAGGACAAAATGGGTGTGGAAGAACAAAGAGGGTGAGAATGGTGAGGTGGTGAGAAACAAATCGAGGTTGGTTGCTCAGGGCTATAGTCAGAAGGAGGGGATAGACTATGAGGAGACATTTGCTCCTATAGCCCGTTTGGAGACGATTAGGATCCTTCTAGTCTTTTATGTGGCAAAAGGTTTCAAATTGTACCAAAAGGATGTGAAGAGTGCCTTTTTGAATGGGTATTTGGAGGAAGAGGTTTATGTGAAGCAACCACAGGCCTTTGAGAGTGTTGAGTTTCCCCACCGAGTGTATAGGCCGAGGAAGGCTATGTATGGGCTGAAACAAGCTCTCCGGGCATGGTATGGCCGTTTGAGGGGTGTTCTTGTTCAGCAAGGGGTTTGACATAGGCAAAGTAGATAAGACTCTTTTTCTCCTCATGTAGGGCAATGATGTCCTAATTGTTCAGGTGTATGTGGATGCTATTGTCTTTGGCGGCTCGTCTCACTCATTGGTTGCAAGGTTTGCAGAGGACATGAGCAAAGAATTCAAGATGTCTTTGATGGGAGAATTGTAGTTCTTTCTCGGGCTTCAGATCAAGCAGGCGAAGGAGGGAACCTTTGTGCATCAAGCCAGGTACACAAAGGATATCCTCAAGAAGTTTAAGACGGACGACTCGAAACCCTTGTCGACACCAATGAGTACGACTACAGCGCTGGATGCAGACGAGGACGGAGAGCCCGTGGACCAGAAGGAGTAACGGAGAATCATCGACTCACTCTTGTACTTGACGACGACGAGGCCGGACATTCAGTTTTCTGTGTGTCTGTGCGCTCGTTTTCAGGCTTCGCCGAGGACTTCACATCGACAGGCCGTCAAGCGGATTTTCAGGTATCTTAGATACACTCTTGAGCTTGGTCTTTGGTACTCGGCATCCTCTTCCCATTCACTTCTTGTTTTTTCGGATGCCGACTTTGCGGGGTGTCGAGTCGATAGGAAGCCAACTTCGGGGATGTGTTAGTTTTTGGGTTCCTCGCTGGTTTCTTGGTCTTCTTGCCAATAGTCAAGTGTAGCTCAGTATACCACGGAAGCCAAGTATGTAGCTGCCGCTAGTTGTTGCTCCCAGCTGCTTTGGATCACATGCACGCTGAGTGACTTTAGTGAGGAGTGTACTCATGTTTCTCTCATGTGTGATAGCACGAGTGCCATTAGTGTTGCATAAAATCCCATGCTACACTCCAGAACCAAACATATAGAGGTGAGGTACCACTTCCTGAGAGACAATGTTGAGAAGGGAAACATAGACCACATCCATGTGCCAACCGAAAAACAGCTCGCTGATATCCTGACAAAGCCTTTGGACCAAGCTACATTTGCTCGTTTGCGAGGGGAGCTTGGTGTGGTTTTTCCTTTTTGACCTTCGGTTGGGAGTCTGATGTACATCTGCATGTTGCATTTTTATTCTTGTATCATATCATGTTTGCATCTTTGTATCATAGACTACATTTGTATCATATGCTTTAGAGATGTGCTTCTCCTATATACATTGATCACTATGATATGCTGGATGTGAGCTTATGACTTTGCTAGTGAAGCTCTTGTGATGTATAGATATGATCTTGGTAGCTTTGGGATGTATATGCATGTGGATGGCTTGCTTTTGTGAAAATGCTATATATGATCCTCTCTTGTGAGTTGAATGCGTTTCATGCTCAAATTGTGCTCATATGGCTATATCTTGCTTAATTTGTACTTGGGAATCATGTTCTTTTCATTTGGGGTCAAAGACCCATTTGTCATCATGAATGTTTAGCCTACATGTTACCTTGTGGAGAAGCCTAAGCTTCTTTTTGCCGCAAAGGCACTTCATGTACCATGCTTAATTTTAAATCATGAATTTGTTATACGAAATGTCTATGCTTGAAAAATATGCTTCCATGCCAAATTTGCTTTAAATTCCTTATCTTGGGTGCTAAACCATTGCATGATGTTCACCATTGAGAAGTCGACACATGGCTCGGTGGCTTTGACATGACATGAGATAGCTTGTAGGTGTTTGTGATGATCTTGTGATGAGAACTTGTGACCTTGCATGAAGTTTGTGGGCTATATGTTGTTTGTGCTCTTTTTGGCCATGCTTAGGTCCTATGCTCATGAGAGGGAATTTGCATGAAAAATGCTTCATTTTACTTGTGGCTATGTCACATGCTTATATGTTCCTATTTATCTTGTTGGCGATGCTAGTACTGAATTTGTGGCAATCTTGCTTGTCTATGTCTCATTTTTGGCACGTTGTAGTGCTCTTTGTCTATTTGAGAAGCACATGCTTGCATTTGTAGACTTGATTCATGCATTACCAACAAGGGGGAGAAAAATACCCAATTCATTCATCCAGGGGGAGTTTTGCATCAAGGGGAAGAAAAACGTGGAGAAATGCATTTGTTGAGGGGGAGCTTGCATTCATCCTTTGAGAGCTCTTTGTCGCCTGATTTTAGTTGTGCTCTTTTGCCGATGGTGTCGAGCCCTTTTGCCTCACCTTGAGGAGTCAACAATTTTGGAGCATTTTATCTCGGTTGTGTCGAGTCGTTGCCCTTGCCTTAGGGGACCGAGATTTTTCTCTCTCAAGTGATCTTGTTTTGGTTTTTGTTTGGCTTTTGATCACTTGTTTGAGTTTTTGGTTCATTTCTTTTCTTTTTCCTTTTTCTCTGAATTGGTTACTATGTGTGTTGCCAATACACACGTTAAGGGGGAGATTGAGGACCGGAGCATCTGAGGACCGGTGGATGGTCGCTCCTAGGTGTGGTGAATGATTGACAACGTGGTGTGGACTGACTCTTGGCCGAGTATTGCAGGTGCAGGTTGCGGTTTGATTCGTGTTAGTGCAGGTAAAGAGTGGGCGCGAAAGGTCTTAGCCTTGCGGGGCCTCCGAGGAGTGGAGAGACAAGTAGGCTCGGCTCGATGGACTCGGTGGCCAAACGGGATCAAGTGCGGGCCGCATGGTGGCAAGAAAAGCAAGACGAAGTCGTTGACTGGAGCCGGTGCAGGGTAGCGGCTCACGACCAGAGTCTGCACGCGGGGTTTGCGGCGGTTCACCACAAAATCGTCGGGTTACTTGGTTGAGCCACAAAACCAAGACTGAAAGCTCAGCGGGCGGAGGCGAGATCCGGACGCGCCGAGAAGCTTCGATGCTGGGGGACACGCGGCGGGATCGCAGGGCTTGCGTCGGGAGGACGCGGACTGCGGCGATGGCGTGGCCTCCTGATGAAGATGTTCGCTTATTGACCATATTACCCCTGAGGGGTGTGTATCTCATTTTGAGTTCTAGGGGTAGCTTGGTCATTTGCCCAGCCTGGAGAGACTTCATATATATAGCTCTAGGGTTTCAGGGCAACTAAAGGACCGAAACTGGCGCCAGAGAGGGGGAGAGTGAATGGAAGCCGATAAAAATTCTTCTCGAAGGAGATGGGAACTCCAACAAGACGAACACGGCTTCCAAAACACGTCTCTGACTCAACTACCCAAGTTGGCCAAGGCCACGCAGCCACTGGAGTGCTACTGGTCCTAGAAACCAACACTCACCTAGATCTACTCGAGAACGCAGCGGAGAAAGCAACTCGAGCACCACTGGACTGCACCGGTCAGACCGGTGAGCAGGACCGGTTAGACCGGTCCCTGCTGGAACAACCTGGCAAAAACTGAGAACTTCCACAGAAGGCTCCTACACTGGTCAGGCCGGTGTAGCTCGCCGGTCAGACTGGTCCAAGCCAGGAAATCCCAAATCCACCAAACAGACCTACTGAGCTCCAAAACTGACCAAATTCAAAACAGTAGCAACACGAGACAACAGGGAACACACCAAGACGTTCACCCGAGCAAAACTCAACAAAGAGTCTGCACCGGTCAGACCGGTGAGAGGCGCCGCTCAGACCGGTGACCTGAGCTCTCGGGGTGAACAGCGCCCGCGGGTCAACTCCCCCAAATCTAACTCCCGATCTCCCGATTCGCTCCACGGATTCGCACAAGACTTTGGGGGATAGTAGGAACACCTCATGGGCACTCCATAGCCAAGATTTGATCCACCAAAACTTGCTAGAACGAGAGGAACCGAAGGATTTCCACTAAGAACGCCTCTAACACTAGAGCCAAAAAAACCCCAAAATTGAGCCCCTTTACTCACGGATTTGGGAGGGGAATCAAAGGGAAAAGAACAACGAAGGGTTCATGCATACATCCCCCAGCAAATCCCAAAGAGAAAGGTCTCAAAACCGCCACAAGAAATTCGCCAAGAAAAGGCTCCGAAACTCACCAAAAAGGGAAAATGGGAAGAACACAATCAAGCCTTGAGGAACCACGCCGAATTATCTATACATACCATGAAGGTTCATACAAGGTCTAGCTTCCGCCTGATCATCCTTCCCTCTCACAAGATCTCACCATGAAGCTCTCAAGCTAGTCCTAGAAATTCCAAAAGAAAAAGGAAGAGGAAAAAGGCAAAACAAAATGAGCTAGGGTTTCAAGAGATGGCTTCCATCCACTCACTACTTGGGTTATATGGAGGCTAGCCGAAAGACTAAATTACCTCTAAAGCCTAATACTAGGATACACACCCCCGAGGGGCACTTTGGGAATCTTTGTCTTCGCACCATCAGAAGGATGCCCAGCGACCGAAACTTGCTTAGCTTCGACGCAAGCCTTACGATCCCGACGCGTGTCCTCCGCTTCGAAGTCTCCGGACTGCGTCGTCGCACACCGGTCAGAGCGGTCAGACCCACCGGTCAGACCGGTCCGATGCTACTGCACCTCCGTCTTCGGTCTTCGGCCTTGGCATTGTGGATCAACCAATGAACCCCGTTGTTTTCTGGTGAACCACTAGAAACCCCGCGAACTCAGTGTAGCCTCCGCCAATCACCACGCATGACTCGGCTCCCACGTAGTCCCGGCTCGACCTTGGTTTTGAGGCTCAACCAAGAAACCGTCCATGACTTCATCTCGCTGTTCTTGCCATCATGCAGCCCGCACTTGACTCCGCTGGCCACCGGGTCCCTCGAACCAAGCCTACTTGTCTTCTCCACACCTGGAGGCCTCACCAACAACGACCTTTCGCGCTTTTTCTTCACCTGCACCAACACCAGTCAAGCCGCAACCTGCACCTGTAGTACTTAGCCAAGAATCAGTCCACACCACGTTGTCAATCACTCATCACACCAGGAAGCGACCATCCACCGGTCCTCAAACCACACGGCTCTCAATCTCCCCCTTGATGAGTGCATTGACAACACACACGTTTTGGTAACCAAAGAGAAAAGGAAAAAAGAAAAGAAACGACTAAAAGAAACTCCAACAAGCGATCGAAAGCCAAAGGAAAGGCAAAGAGCAAGATCACTTGAAGAAGACAAGTCTCAGACCCCTTAGGCAAGGGCAACGGCTCGACACATCCGAGACAAAACATGCTCAAGCAAAGAGCAAAAGCCACCAATCCAAAGCTCGAAAAACCACAAAAAGCTCCCCCTGCACACATGCAAGCTCCCCCTGAACCAATGCAACTCCCCCTGGACGAATACATACAAACCACATCACAAAACAGAGCAGCTGCTTCAGCCTTGCTCTGACCGGTCAGACCGGTCGACTGCACCAGTCAGACCGGTGCGCTAGATCGTCCAGCACCTGACCCTCACACTGGTCAGACCGGTGCATCCCACCGGTCAGGTCGATGACCACCTGGGAAAAACTGGGAACTACACAAGCTAAAAACTAGCTCGAAACCACTTGGAAACCTTCTAAATGGATGCAGCGAGCCAAAACATGCTCAAACTTCTCCCCCTTGTTGACAATGCATGAATCAAGCCAAAAATGCAAAAAATGCAACCTAGAGCTTCTCAAATAGACAAAATTCAACATAGCATACTACACATCTCCAAATGAGCAAATTAGATACTCTATAGCTTCGTATGGACAAAAACTACAAGATCACCAAGTTTCACAACCATTGGGCGAAGCTAAGATAGAAATGACTTTTTGCGAAAAATTTCCCTCTCATGAGCAAAGTCCTAAACATGAGCAAAACATGTCAAAATGGCAAAGCCACACAAACTTCATGCTAGGACAACCATTCTAAGCATAAGACCATCATAAACACCCACAAGCATCTCATGTCATGTCAAAGCATACCGAGCCATGTGCTTACTTCTATGTATGAGACTTCTCATTGGTAAGCAACATGCAACGGTTTAGCACCCAAAATAAAGTAAATTAAGCACATATGACATGGGAGCACATTTTCCAAGCAATTTACATTTCATTTTCAGATTCATAAATGGTACGTGAAATGTCTTTGCGACAAAAAGGAACTTATGCCCCTCCACAAGATAGAGCATGAGGGCTAAACATTCATGATGGTAGCCTCATATGATCAAAATAAGCTATCCAACCACAAATTAAGCATAGCAAAGCCACAAAAACATGTCAAGATCATATAAAGGCATTTACTCACAAGAGAGCATACACGTGACACTTTTCAAAAAGCATAGCTAGCAACCATGGATATAAATCAAGATCCTCAAGAGTTAAACCAAACTAACCATAGCTTACCAAACTAGCTCACAAGAACATATATATCATACCATTGTGAACAATGTATATAGGAGAAGCTTTTCCTACAAAATGCATATGATACAAAATGCATGCAACCTATCATACAAAGATGACTATACATCATGAAACATATGCAATGCAAATGCAAGAATGCATAAACGGAAAGCTATACGTATGCTACAAAGGAGCTTCACCACCAACTCAGGAAACCAACCACACACACAAAGCTCATAAACAACCGGCTCCTCGAGGGGAGGCAAAAGGGCTCGTCACCACCGGCAAAAGAGCAAAAGAGCACAAAACTCACAAGCTCCCCCTAAACACATGCACTAGGGCCAAAGAGAATACAAAGCTCACCCTAAGCACACATGATAGAGCAAAGAGCACACTAAGCACACAGGCTCCCCCTAAACTCATGCATTAGGTCCAAAGAGCATACGAAGCTCACCCTACACACATCAGATAGGGCAAAGAGCAAAAAAGAACCCGAGTGGCTTGACCAAAGCCACACACTTCCAGGTCACAAAACTACTTACCTCGACCATTCCTTCAGGAGTCCCATGTCCTTGTTCACCATCCCCGAAAGTGATGTACCTCCTTGACACCATCGGGGTATGAGGCTGGAGAAACACCCCCGATATCAAACAAATGTTCTCCGAGCCTCCCACCTGCAACTCAAAACCAAGAGCGAGAGCGAGCAAATGACTCAACACTGGGATTAGTACCAAAGGTGTCAAACCAGTGCCGAGACATCTCCTCAAAAGTAGGGTTAGCAACATCCATCCTACCGCTCCTATCAAAACTGCGATCCATCCTATCAATCCTATCAAACCTGGAACCACCATGGGAAAACCACTCCCGTCTCACTGGAGTAGTACGAGCACCACAAAAGAAAGACGGTGGTCCGTAGCCCCTCTAAGACTCAAAACTGCGACCTCTCCCAAACTCGTATCGACCACGAGGAGGAGAACGTCCAGCAAACTCAACACCACCAGACTCAAAACGCCTACCATCTGTTCCACGACCAAAGGAACTGAACCTACTAGCATCGCGACCTCGAAACCTGAACTGCCCAGCACTCTGCCTAGCACCGGTCTGACCGGTCACTCTGACCGGTCTGGCCGGTGGTCCTCGGCCAGCAAACTTGCCTCCACCTGAAGCTCTCCTATCTCTCCATGCTGGAACCGTATGCACAACACCCTTTCCCTTAGGTAGTGGCATACGAGGCTCAGGCACACCATGAGAAGGGTGATACCTGTCCTTGTTCGCCCACTCCTTAGCCATTCTCGCCTCTCTCTTTCTCTTATAGCAAAACTCTCTCTTGTGACCATCCTTCCCACAAAACTCACAATGGAAACGGATTGGTCTTGGCTTAGGCTGGGGTGAGGCTCTTCACACGGCTTCTCACTTGCCTTCTCACTTGTTTTTTCTCTCGGTTTAAGCACCTGGTTTGGCTTGGGTGCAAACTTGTCTTTGGGAGTGTGTTGTGGTGAAACTGGAATATTCCCAAATTTCCCTTCTCTCTCACCACTGCTCTCACCAAACTTATCAGATCCCAAAGCCCAACCATCAAAGCGCTTACAACCGGCAATCATCATACCAAGCTGAGGTTCCTGACTAGACAACCAACTTAGCCCTTCACGCAACTTATCATTCTCATCTTGCAAGCGATCAACACATTTTGCAAGTTCCAAATTCTTCACAGCATGCAACTCACAAGTAGAGCAAGAAGTAGGAATAGGAACTTTCAAATCAGCCTCAAGCGAAACAATGCGAGAACGAAGCTCAGCAATTTTTTCATGCAAACCAGGGCAAGAAGTACATGCACCAAGCAAAGTGGGTCTAGATTGCAGCTCAGCCAACTCAACCCTAAGCACATCTAGTTCCTCACACTTGGAGGCATGCTTTTCCCTAAGAGCAGTAAGATCAGCTAGGAACACAGAGCAATCAACACAATCAGCCTCATCAGAAACAACAGGACCAGCCTTAAGCAAATCTATTTCAAGCTTGCCATCAAGAACCTGTGTTTCTAACTCAGCCACTCTAGTCCTAGCATCTTCAAGCAAAGCTCTAAGCTCCTTCCTAAGATGCTTAGCCTCTCTAAGCATGTGATCGCGATTATCAAGCAAGTCAACCAACTCCTCATTCTCCTTGTGCAAAGAAGAGAGCTCATCACATATCTCATCCTCGAAGTCAGAGTCCAAGGCGTTCTTCTGGCTTCTCTTGCTGCCAGAGCTGTGTGCCATGCCGCATAGTCCATCCTTCTTGTTGTAGCTTCTTGGAGTCTTGCTTGCGGTACAGCAAAGGTCGTTCAAGTACTTGCCGAAGTCCTTCTTCTTCTTCTTGCCATCCTCTTCTTCTTGATCACTTGAGCTTGATGACACATCCTCAGAGCCGGAGTCGATGTCGCTCGATTTCTTGATCTTCTCTCGGGTCCGTGTCTTCCTCCCATGTTCATGCTCCTTCTTCTTGGATCTTCTTCCTTTGTTCTTGGACTTGTGCTTGTCGTGGTTGTTCACCTTCGGACACTTGGCGAAAAAGTGTCCGGTCTTGCCACACTTGAAGCATGTCCTCGAGTTCCTTCTTGAGTTCACCCGGTTCTCGTGCATTCTCTCGAATCTCCATGTCAACAACACCAGCTTGTCCTCTCCAAGTACGTCGAACTCCTCGTCTAGCAAAGACATCAAAGAGGACAAAGAGTACATCCTGGAGGATGGGTTAGCATTAGACTTAGCACCTTTGCCACCGACGAGAGCAAGACTATGAGAGTTAGTCGGGCTCTCAAGACGGGCAGTCACACCACGGTCCAACTCAGCTGACTTGAGCTTCGAGAACAACTCGTTCACGATCAGGGTGTCATACTTCTCGGACTCAAGAATAGCCTCGACCTTTCCGTTCCATATGGTGCGATCCAACGAGTGAACGAGATTCACGGCTCTGTCATGATCATCGTATGGGAGCACGGCCACATTGGCTCTCATGTTGTTCACCATAACCGTAAACCGCTGGAAAAGGGCATCGATGGACTCGCCGGAGAGATGAGTGAAGTTCTCGTACTCTCTCCGTTAAGTCGCGTACATCCGAGCCTGAACCTGAGCATTCCCAGTATGAGCATCCTTCAACTGCTCCCAAATCCTACAAGCTAAGTCCTCTGTCTGAACCTGATCAAATTCGGACTGACACAGAGCACGAAACAAGTAGTCGACTGCCTTATTGTTGGCGTCGAACATGTCCCTCGATCCCGGAGCAAGGAAGTTAATCGGATGAACATAAGCTGTGTTCACCGTAACATCCCAAAGGATCTAACCCTTACCGCGGAGGAAAGCCGCCATCCGCCTCTGCCACTTCTGGTAGTTTTTGCCATCGAAGAGCGGAGGACCCGAACCCCGTTCCTAGTACGCCATCCTTGGATCTTAGACTGGTTAGAATGCAAAGATCCGTAACCGGCTCTGATACCACTTGAAGGACCGAAACTGGTGACCCGAGAGGGGGGGGGAGTGAATGGGAGTCGATAAAAATTCTTCTCGAAGGAGATGGGAACTCCAACAAGACGAACAGGGCTTCCAAAACACGTCTCCGACTCAACTACCCAAGTTGGCCAAGACCACGCAGCAACTAGAGTGCTACTAGTCCTAGGAACCAACACCCACCTAGATCTACTCGAGAACGCAGCGGAGAAAGCAACTCGAGCACCACTGGACTGCACCGGTCAGACCGGTGAGCAGCACCGGTTAGGCTGGTCCCTACTGGAGCAACCTGGCAAAAACTGAGAACTTCCACAGAAGGTTCCTACACCGGTCAGGCCGGTGTAGCTCCCCGGTCAGACCGGTCCAAGCCAGGAAATCCCAAATCCACCAAACAGACCTACCGAGCTCCAAAACTGACCAAACTCAAAACAGCAGCAACACGAGACAATAGGGAACACACCAAGACGTTCACCCAATCAAAACTCAACAAAGAGTCTGCACCGGTCAGACCGGTGAGAGGCACTGGTCAGACCGGTGTGACCTGAGCTCTCGGGATGAACAGCGCCCGCGGGTCAACTCCCCCAAATCCAACTCCCGATCTCCTAATTCGCTCCACAGATTCGCACAAGACTTTGGGGGATAGTAGGAACACCTCATGGGCACTCCATAGCCAAGATTTGGTCCTCCAAAACTTGCTAGAACGAGAGGAATCGAAGGATTTCCACCAAGAACGCCTCTAACCCTAGAGCCAAGAAAACCCCAAAATTGAGCCCCTTTACTCACGGATTTGGGAGGGGAATCAAAGGGAAAAGAACCATGAAGGGTTCATGCATACATCCCCCACCAAATCCCAAAGAGAAAGGTCTCAAAACCGCCACAAGAAATTCGCCAAGAAAAGGCTCTGAAACTCACCAAAAAGGGAAAACAGGAAGAACACAATCAAGCCTTGAGGAACCATGCTGAATCCTCTATACATACCATGAAGGTTCATACAGGGTCTAGCTTCCGCCTGATCATCCTTCCCTCTCACAAGATCTCACCATGAAGCTCTCAAGCTAGTCCTAGAAATTCCAAAGGAAAAAGGAATAGGATATAGGCAAAACAAAATGAGCTAGGGTTTCAAGAGATGGCTGCCATCCTCTCACCACTTGGGTTATATGGAGGCTAGCCGAAAGACTACATTACCCCTAATGCCTAATACTAGGATACACACCCCCGAGGGGCACTTTGAGAATCTTTGTCTTCGCACCATCAGACGGATGCCCAGCGACCGCAAACTTGCTTAGCCTCGACACAAGCCTTGCGATCCCGACGCGTGTCCTCCGCTTCGAAGTCTCCGGACTGCGTCGTCGCACCCCGGTCAGACCGGTCCAATGCTGCTGCACCTCCGTCTTCGGTCTTCGGTCTTGGCTTTGTGGATCAACCAAGGAACCCAGTGGTTTTCTGGTGAACCACTAGAAACCCCGCGAACTCGGTGTAGCCTCCGCCAATCACCACTCATGACTCAGCTCCCACGTAGTCCCGGCGCGACCTTGGTTTTGAGGCTCAACCACAAAACCGTCCATGACTTCATCTCGCTGTTCTTGCCATCATGCGGCCCGCACTTGACTCCGCTGGCCACCGGGTCCCTCGAACCAAGCCTACTTGTCTTCTCCACACCTGGAGGCCTCACCAGCAACGACCTTTCATGCTTTTTCTTCACCTGCACCAACACCAGTCAAGCCGCAACCTGCACCTCCAGTACTTAGCCAAGAATCAGTCCACACCACATTGTCAATCACTCATCACACCAGGAAGCGACCATCCACCGGTCCTCTAACCACACATGGCTCTCAGCAACTTATCCATCTGGACTGCTTCTCATTTCCCTGCTCTATAGGCTAGATTTTTATCCATCATCTTGTAGAGAATCTGACCTCTGAGAATATGGAAGCATTCATGGTTGCGTCGATTTCCTTCTTGTGGTTCGAGTGATTTTCGTGTCTTTTTTGAGCTATTTTCGTTGGATTTTTGTGCGCGGCTTGTTCCTTTTATTCTGAGGTGTTTGGGTTCGGATTTCTTTGTGGGGATCATGGATAGATGTCTTGTGCATCTTTTTGCTTGATCTTGACCCCTCAAACTCCGGATTTGGCCTCTGATTGAAGGATTTCGGTTGGAACCCTAGCTTTTTGTGTGAGCTCGGTAGAATCTCGATTCCTCTCGATTCAGTGGGTTTGAGGCTACAAATTCGTAGGTATAGCATCTCCTAGAGGTGCTTCACCTTTACCTATGATTTCGTTGCAATCCCTTGGTTGATTCGGGAGATCAGGCAAAGGGAAGGTGGTGTTGACATTGAGCAACTCGGGCTCGAGCTGCTCTGTCCGCACCTGGCCGACAGTCCGCCTGGTAGGCGCGGACAGCCTGTGAGGCCCGGCTATTCGTCTAGTTTATCGCTTGTTCGTGCGAGTTCTTGGTTCGATCTGTCGAGTCACTTGTTTTTTGTTGCAAGGTGTTTGGCAGACAGTCCGCAGGTAGGGCGCGGACAGTCTGCGAGGCCCGGCTATTCGTCCAGTTCGTCGCTTGTTCGTGCGAATTCTTGGTTCGATCCGTCGAGTCGCTTGTTTTTTGTTGCAAGGTGTTTGGCGGACAGTCCGCAGGTAGGGCGCGGACAATCCGTGCGTGGCGGACGGTCCGCGGGTAGGGTACGGACGGTCCGTATTTCAGGGTGTGCTACTTGTGGTTCAGGAGGCATTTTCGGACAGTCCGCCATGAACCTGCGGACGGTCTGCCTGGCCCCCGCGGCCGGTTCGCCCCCTCCATGCGGACGGTCCGTCCCAGGCACTGCAGATTGCCTAAGTCCTTTGCTTCTTGAGTTGCGCTTTCGCTTGTGATTTGTTTGGGACTTGTTCCTAGGGTTGGTAGTTCTGTTGTGACTACGCGACCTTGGCAAGTTCGTGTGGGAACCCTTGCTTGTGATTTTGGGGCATAGTCGAGTTCGACTCTTCGGAGAAGAATTTTTATCAGCTCCTATTCACTCCCCCCTTTCTGGTCGCCTAATCGGTCCTTCAGCCCCGTACATTGTGTGCCGAAGAAAGGAGGTTTGAACGTGGTGAAGAACGAGAAGGATGAATTAATTCTGCAAACAACCGTGATGGGATGGTGGATGTGTATCGACTGCCGAAAATTGAACAAAGTAACAAAGAAAGATCACTTCCCCCTACCGTTCATTGACGAGATGCTCAAGAGGTTAGCAAATCATGTATATTTTTGCTTTCTCGATGGATACTCGGGGTTCATGCAAATTGCTATTCACCCGGATGATCAACACAAGACAACTTTTACTTGCCCTTATGGAACGTTTGCATATAGAAGGATGCCCTTCAGTTTATGCAACGCTCCGACCTCTTTTCAATGTTGCATGATGGCGGTGTTCTCGTAATTCATCGTGGAAATTGTTGAGGTGTTCATGGATGATTATTCCGTCTATGGGAAAACTTTTGTGGATTGCTTGGCAAACCTAGACAAGGTTCTCACAAGGTGTGCGGATGTCAATTTAGTGCTAAATTGGGAAAAATGCCACTTCATGGTAAAGCAAGGTATAGTGTTGGGACACGTTATATCCGAAAGAGGGATTGAAGTGGATAAGGCTAAAGTGGAGACGGTTGAGCAACTCCCACCACCTATGGATGTAAAGTCTTTGAGAAGCTTTTTAGGCCATGCCGGATTCTATAGAAGATTCATCAAGGATTTCTCAAAGATCACTAAGCCTTTGACTCAACTTCTTCAAAATGATGTGGCATTTGATTTCGATGAGAAGTGCTTAGCGTCATTCTGGACTTTAAAGAGCGCTTTAGTGAGTGACCCTATCATTCAACCTCCAGATTGAAGTCAACCCTTCGAGATCATGTGCGATGCAAGGGACTATGCCGTAATGGCAGTTTTAGGGTAAAGAAAGGAAGGCGAGTTCATGCTATGTACTACGCTAGTAAAACTCTTAATGAGGCTCAATTAAATTATGCCACTATGGAAAAAGAGTTGTTAGAGGCAGTTTTTTCCTTCGAAAAATTCAGATCTTACATCGTGAACTCAAAAGTCATTGTTTACACCAATCACGCGGCAATCAAGTATCTTTTGGCTAAGAAGGATGCTAAACCAAGATTGATTCTTTGGATCCTTCTTCTCCAAGAGTTCGATGTTGAAATCCGAGATAAAAAGGGGGTGGAAAATGTTGTGGTCGATCATTTGTCAAGGATGAACTGCGGAAAAGATGACAAGGAGCCCATAGAGGATAAAATGAGAGATGACCACCTCTATTGAAAAATCAACAAGGATACTTGGATGATCGATATCATTCGGGCAATTCGGAGAATGCCTCTTGATCACCTAGATAAAAACACTCAAAGGAGGATAATATCCGAAAGTTGGAAATATTTTTGGGATTAACCTTACCTCTTTAAGCTTGGGAATGATGGAGTCATGAGAAAATGTGTACCAAGAGAAGAGAGGCAAGAAATTTTGAGAAAGTGTCATTCGGCGGGATACGATGGACATTATGGTCATTTTCGAACACAAGCAAAAGTATGGTCCAGCGGATTTTATTGGCCGGAGGAGATGCATGAAGATGCTAAAAGGTATGTTGCCTCATGACCCGTATGCCAAAGGACCGGAAACATATCTCAAAGGAATGATATGCCCTTGAATTACAACATACAAATCGATTTATTCGATGTTTGGGGGATTGACTTCATAGGGCCTTTCAAAAACTCACATGGATATCAGCACATCCTAGTCCTGATTGATTATGTGTCCAAGTGGGTAGAGACTATCCCATGTCGTAAAGCTTCTACGGAAGAATCCATCACGATGATTAAGAGTGTGATTTTCCCTCGCTTCGGTACCCCAAGAATCTTGATAAGCGATGGAGGAACCCACTTCACCAGGAAGAACATAAAGTGGCTACGATATATCACCCACAAACCAACGGGCAAGCGGAAACATCGAAGGCAACTAAAAAGCATCCTTAATAAGACTATAGAAAAAGGAGGCAAGGATTGGTCAAAGAAATTGGATGGAGCATTATGGGCATATTGGACGGCGTTCAAGACACCAATAGGTATGACTCCATATCAATTTGTTTATGGCAAAGCTTGTTATCTTCCGGTTGAGCTAGAACACAAGGCATATTGGCCAATAAAAGAGATGAACATCGATTCAGACGCCGCAAGGATAAAATGAAGGATCCAAATTAGCGAGCTAGAGGAGATGAGGTTGAAAGCCTACGAAAATGCAAGCATTTACAAAGAGAGAATCAAGAGATGGTACGACAAGAGACTTAAAAAGAAGGAATTCAAGGAAGGAGATAAGGTCCTCCTCTACAATTCAAGATTTAAAACTTTTGGAAAAGGAAAGTTGCAAAGCAAATGGGATGGACCTTATGTTGTTCATTCGGTGCTATCCAATGGAGCAGTTACAATCATGGATGCGAAAGGAGATTGATTCATAGTGAATGGTCAACGACTCAAGGTGTATCTCGAACCCGATGTCGTGCCCCTTCACTATGTTGATATCTTTATCATGGAGGATGAGCCCGAAGCCTAGGACGTAAAACAAGGTGAGCAACCTATAAATAGCTCTTATTTTTATCTTTCTGGAGTTTTTCACAAGGTTTTACCAGGCCATCCTATCTACACGGGCTAACAATCAGAAAATAGTGGGATACGCGAAAAATTGGACCGAACCGGCCCGCGAAATGAGGCAGGTTGGCCGGCCCAGTCTGATCATCCCAGAGGCCTAGGGCGGCAGATCGCACCCATTTTTCTCTGGGACACGTGTTTTAGACTTCCAAGTTTGGTCCGACAATTTTTGGGAAGTCAAGAATAGGAAAGGTTGGGTTCTAGGGCATTCTTTCTCGGGCTACTTAAAGGAACGAGATGGGAGCTCGGGAATCCATCCCAAGTCGTATTCTTTTGCACCCACATTAGCTAGAGCAGCAGCCATGACGTCCTCAAGGAGAGAGGAGGTGAAGCTAGGAGTCGAGAAGCCTTTGGAGCCGGAGGAGGTGCGGTGGTGTGAGCTCAAGCCCAACGTAGAGATCAAGAGGACCGCCCGCATCCGTTGCGGAGGCTGTGTCCCGACCGGGCAAATCGCAAGCCGTCACCACATCAAGGAAGCGAAGATCGCAACTCCCGTCCAGAGATTGGAGCGTCTTCGGGGGATGAAAAGAAAGAACTACAAAGAGAAGACGCCCGAACTGAAGGATTATGCAGATAGCGACTACTCCGACGACCGCAGCCCGAGTTCGTGGGCAGCCATTGGGAGGGATGATAATGATCTTTACTACTGGGAGGAGGTCCCTAAGGAACCAACTCCCGAATGTGCGGTGGCAATCCCGACGACTGCAATGACGGTGACGACGGCGGCGACAACGGCGACGACGACCCTTTTGGAGAGAACCTGATGTATTATGCGGCGTGCCGCCACGCTATATTGGATCTCTTCGCGTCCGTCGACGAGTGCTTTCAAGCCATGGAAGCAATGCGACAAAGGATGGAAGACTTGGAGCACGTAGTCGACGATGACTCCAAGTTCCTTAACCAGAACGTGCGAAAGCTCTTTGGAATGGTCGGTGTAACACCCGAAAATTCCATCACAATAAAATAATGCTAGCAACATGGTTTAGTTTTATTTTCTAATAAATTTGACTAAAGATATTTTCCTTTAATTAAATTAAACATTTAAATTTAGAATTCACCAAGTGTTTGAAAGCATTCATGCCTTTCCATTGGTTTCGCTTGTTGTTGTGTGGTTTTTAAAACAAAAACAAAAGTTCAAAATTTCAAAAGTCCCAAAAACCCCCTCAAGCTCTCTCTCAATATCTTTTTCTCCTCCTTTTAGCCCAAACCGCCGCTTCCTCTCTTTCGGCCCAGCCCTTCCTCTCCTCTATTTTCTTTTTCTTTTGGCCCGTTCGCGCAGCAGCAGGCCGCAGGCCCACCTTTCTCTTTCCCTCTCTCTCACTCACCGACAGTGGGGCTCGCCCGTCAGCTCCTCCTCCTACCTCCAACTGCCCCCTTCCTCTAGCCATGGCCGGCTGCACCGGCACCCTCCCCTCTCCCCTGCTATTCCCCTCCCTCCACCGAGCGTGGCACTCAATGCGCGCCGGTGCACTCACTGCACCGCCTCACCTCTTCCTCTCCCATAACGCCCTCCACTCGCACCACCACCTCCGAGCCTTAATGGCGGCCGCCGCTGGAGCTCTTCCCCCACCGCCTTGCCAGCCTCTCCCCTTCCCCCTCTGCCCTATGAAAATGAGACCAAGCTCCCTGTCCTCCCCGCACCACCCCACCTCTCTTTCCCGCTCGCGCAGTGCCGTCGCCCCGAAGAAAGCCCGTCGGAGCTCCGCCAACCGCCTCGATCTCCTCCTCCGCCGCTTCTACCGCCTCTTCAAGCCCCTCGGTAAGTTCCTCATCTCTCTAGCTTCCTTTTAGTCCTTTTCCCATCAAGTTTCATGCACGGGAGCTCGTTTTTTACAGTCACCGGTGAGCCGCCGCCATCCCCGCGCGCCGCCGTCTGCCGCCGCCTGGCCGCGAGCAGCCGTCTGGAGCCGTCCATCGCGCGATGAGCGGCCCAAATCCGCCCAAACCTCGGGGTCAAACTTTCAAGTACCGGTCAACCCCAGACGGCTGCTGTCATTTTGCAAAAAGAACCCTGGAGTTTTAAATATCATAGAAACGCCCTTCCACCTTTAAAGAACCTTACAAACAAGTCCTGGTTTTCTCGTTTAAACCCCTGGCTTCTTAGGTTTTTCCAACCGAGGTCTATCCTTGCTCTTTTACGCTATGAACCTTTGGTTCATATGTGAAATTAGGTTTAGGTCCCTAGTTTCTTGCAGATAAGCCCCTAGAAGTCAGTTTCCTTCACAATCTAGCCCCTGAACCTTGTTTAAGCCATATCTTTTCCCTCTTAGCTCTATTTTAAGCGTTCTTGGTGCCCACGCGATCGTCTCAGCAAGAGTGTTAGTTTTAGAAGTGTGTTTCAGTCTTTTGGTAATGTTTGATGCACTATTTTATTTATTGTATGTTTTCATGTGTGATCGTAGACAACATGCCGTTCGAGGAAAAACAAGTGCAGAAGTTTGAAGATAAGAGTAACTTTTAGTTGGAGAAAGGCAAGTGACCCTAACCACCCTTCTACCTATGCTTTAATACAAGAATACTATAAATTAACCGAAACATGGAGAACCACCCAGGAAGACATTGCAACCACAGTCCATATGGCTCTGGCTTAGCCAATTAATTAGGTGTGTGATTGTACTGATGACCTTATCTGAAAGGAGCAGAGGGGGATCAGGGTTGCAGGGGTATAGCCCGATTTTCTTAGGGTAGCAGTCTTTGCTAAGGTGCTGACCACTAGGGAGGGTTATGGTCCGCCCTGATCTGTAACTATGCGGGTTGTTAGTGTTTTGCGTGTCTTTGTAAAGGCTTCGTAGCATTCCTATGCAATCACACCTCAGAAGTGTGGTATGATGCTTGGCCAGCATCGCATGGTTGGGTTCAAAGTTCTTCGGAACTTTTACGCGAACTGTGGTGAAAGTGTACAACCTCTGCAGAGTGTAAAACTGATCGATCAGCCGTGCTCACGGTCAAGAGCGGCCTGGACCCTCACATGATTAATGAACTTAAAGATGGACTTAATTTGCATTCTGGTTAACTTTTGTGGCCTTGCTGAGTTCTTGCTAAACCACTGCTCCGAAAATGAAGAAGAAGGTGTATGAAGTCCAGAAGATGGTGCTAGGCGTACGCGACCCCCAGTCGATTGCCTGTGAAGTTCGAAGCCTTTGTTTTCCCAGGATTCTGCTGTAAATCTCTGATAATCTCTCTTTATTTACGTGATATTATTTCTGTTATTCACTTATGATCTCACTATATGTATGAAACTTGATCCTGGCATACATATGGTTAAGCACTTGGTTTTCTTGAAAAAACAGGTGTGACAACGTGGTATCAGAGCAATGCTGACTGTAGGACGTAGCCTCAGGTAAAAATGGTCGATAATAAGGACTCTCTTTCTAGAAAGCCTTTTCAAGTTTCAAAATATCTTATTTACACTTAAAAATATATTTTATTCTTTATTCTTTATCAAAAATTATATCTATTTGTTTTATTCTACACTGAGTTTGGTTTTGTTCTTCCACCTTGATCTACCACTCGTGTTTTCTAAGATAGCTTCTTAGGTTGCCTAACCCTTCTATCAGTTTCATTTTGATAGAGCCGTTCTTGCGAGGCCGTGCGATGTAAATTCTTGTTGGTTGTGAACATGCATGATTTGGATCTTTGATATGATTGGAATGCTTTTATGGAGTGATGGCCACAAATGCATCAATAAAATAATTAAGTTAAAATTTAAATCTTAGCCTCCTTTTCTCCTATTCATCTTTATCAATTCAACTTCTTATCGGAAATACTTTTCCCTAACAATCAGATGGTAAACACCAGGTCAGGAGGTGGACAGGCCATTCCGCCGGTGATACGTGCTCACATCGCTGACCAGTACAATCAAGTACCTGCTCCACCACCAGGACCAACAATGGATCCGATGATGCAATAGTTCTTTGCAGCTCAGATGCAGCTCTTGCAAAACCTCATTGACACCGTCTAGAATTTGCAAGCCCAGTAGAACCAACCGCCACCCCATGCACCTCCACCACCTCCAAATAAGCATAAAGAGTTTCTGAGCCACCACCCACCCACTTACTCCCATTCAGTAGATCCCATCGATGCTGATGATTGGCTTCAGACCATCAACAAGATGCTGAATATCACACAATGTAATGATCGTGAGAAGGTCTTGTATGCCTCAGGCCGCATGAAGGGTGCAGCATCTGATTGTTGGGATGCTTACACAACCGCACTCCTAACACCATTACCTGGCAGGAGTTCCAAGAGAGTTTTCGTACTCATCACATCCCAGCTGATGTGAAAAAGCTCAAGCAGAAGGAGTTTCTCGCTCTAAAGCAAGGCAACATGATAGTTAGTGAGTATCTGGTCGAGTTTACTCATTTGTCCCGCTATGCACCAGATGAAGTCAACACAGATGCAAAGAGATAAGAACACTTTCTGGATGGTCTGATAGGGCCACTTAACTATCATTTGCAGAGCCACACATTTCCTAACTTCCAGATGTTGTTGAATAAAGCCATAGGCTTGGAAACCAAACGGAAAGAACTTGGTGAGCTGAAGCACAAGTTTCAATCTCAGGGATAGTCTTGCAGCAACACTCACCCACGTTACTGAAAGTGCATCTAGGCCCCTAAGTGGATTTTGGTGAATTGAGTGACAAAGCGATTAAAGGACTAATGTATTTGTCTAAGATTGTGAGCAGGTTTTATTTAGATATTCATGAGCAATAAAGGATTTATGGATGGATTTTATGTGGCTTACATTAGAGAAGACAAATACATGGATGATCCTATTGCATAAGTGACAAATATCAAGCAATAAAGGAAGATAAATATTGGGATAAATTGAGAAGGTCAATTCATAGTCTTCCATACTAGACATGGCTTGATTAAAATTACAAGGATCATAAAAAGAAAAGATGGTAATTCTCTAGACCAAGTACAAGGCTTCATGTGTTGATTGAAAGAGGACACAAGGTTGAGTGTACATGTGGTGGTCCTTAATTGAAAGCTTGCATAATCGTTGTTAAACAAGATCAAGCATTTGAAGCGGGACTTCAAATGAAGTTTAATATGGATGAAGCAAAGTGGAACTCAAAGTGGATTGGGTAAGTGATGAAGAGATCAACCGAGATGTTTAGGGCGAGGGACTAAGCAATCTTTGGGGCCGTAGCTAAGCCGCCATTAGTGTTTTGCTAAGGTGAAGTTCTAGCATCCGTGGGGTCTCCAAGTATCATATCCAAACCTTAACCGAGGGAAGTAATGCAAGTCATCAACATGTTGAGATTGGCAATATGGAGTGACTTATGGATCCAAGCGTGCATTCTTATGCTATATGGAAAGATCCCAAGTCACTAGCTCAAGTATGGACGTGCTCAAGTCAAAGGCTAAGTTGAAAGCCCTCAAGCGGATATTGCTCAAGTATGGCAAGATTGAAGACACTCAAGCTCAAGTGATCAACAAAGTGTTTTTATTTATTCTTGAGTATAGGTATATCGTACTATTAAGAGGGATGCAACATTAGTGAGTTGACCAAGTCAAAGTGCTCATTAGTTGACCTAAGTGAGATCTAGCCTTGAGAGCCTTAGAGTGTGCTAACAAACCCTCCTAACCTAACCTGAGCCACTTCATCTCTTAGGTGAAGTGTTAGTATCCTAGAAAGGGTTTTGGGGGTGCCTCGGGCCTGACCGGTCTGACCTGTCAGGGGCACCGGTCTGACCGGTGCCGCTAGCCCCAACGGCTAGTTTTTCAAACACCGGTCTGACCGGTGCCGCCCGAGGACTAACGGCTAGTTTTCTCCTTTGAGGGGTATAAATACCCCAAGCCTTCTTCAGTTGAAGGCTGCTATTTCTAGTGGTGTTGCTGAGGTCCTAAGCCATTTCTTTAAAGCCCTAAGCCTTAGTGGCTCTCCCCAACCCTCTCTTTGTGAGATTTGTGGATTCAAGCCATATTCCTTGTGTTGGGTTGAGAGAGTGATCTCAAGAGCGACTTTGTGAGCTAACAAGAGCATTCCCATAGCTTGAGCACTTCGGTTTCGCGTCTACAAGCTTTGAAGCATTTGTTACTCTTGGAGGTTTGCCTCCTAGACGGCTAGGTGTTGCCGGCTAGCTCCCAAGGTTTTGGTGAGCAGCGGGAAGTTTGTGAGGGCTGTGATCTTGCCTCTTCGTGAAAAAGATCACCTTAGTGGAAAGGAGGAAAGCGGTTGAAAGAGACCCGACTTGTTGTGGGAATTGTCCCTTACAAGCTCCTCAACGGAGACATAGCCATTCCTTAGTGGGCGGTGAACTTTGGGAAATAAATCCTTGCTTCTTTGTGTGGTTTGCCTCTCTAAGTTGTTTTTCTAGCATATTTGATTTGCTTCCACTTCGATCTACTTGGGTGTGCTACTTGTGTGTGCAGGGCTCATTATCCTGCTTGTGATCATCTACAAAGGCCACTCACCAAGTTTGGTTCGTGTTAGTAGTCAAGAGGAGCTTGAAGTTGTTTTTGCAGGTGCTCTGTGCTACACCGGTCTGACTGGTGCTAGGCAACGGTCTGACCGGTGCCTCCTGTGAAGTGAAGTGAAGTGCTACACCAGTTTGACCGGTGAGGCCCACCGGTCTGAGCGGTGGACACTGACAGTTCAAGTTTTCGGGGACGAAAAGTTAAAGTCGGTCGTCACGCCTATTAACCCCCCCTAGGCGACATCAAGGTCCTTTCAATTGGTATCAGAGCTTGGTGCTCCGATTCGAGCTTAACCACTTCGAGTTCTTCGATGTCGACAACTCGTGAGGTACCGTTTGAGCCTCTAGCTCTAGATGACTCAAACTACTCTTCTTGGCGTTCCAATGTTCTCATTGCACTTAAGGTTTTGGGTCCCATCGCTGAGAGCATTATGGTTGCGAGTATCCTTCCGGAGGATGAGACATGTGTATCTCCAAAGGAATTGGAGAATAAGCAACTCAATGCCGTTATTACTAACCTTTTGTGTAGCTGTGTATGTAGAGAACTAAAGCATCTCATCCTAAAGAGCAAGGAAATTAGTGAAGATGCTCATCTCATTTGGGAATTGCTATTTGAGATAGTTCACACCAAATGGGATGAAGTTGAGAGTGATGAAGAAGATGAACCAGTGGAGATGTGCCCCACAACCTCTACAACATCCACTGATCATCAAGCATCAACTCTCAAGCAAGGAGAAGGCCAAAGAAGCGAAGATGCTGTCCCTCTGCAGGGACCGGTCAGACCGGTGGCACCCACCGGTCAGACCGGTGCCGGCAGAGGCACCACAACTTGCTTGATGGCCAAGAAGGAAAAGAAGAGCAAGAAGAAGAGGCAGGCCAAGGGAGTGAAGAGCCAGAAGATTGAAGCCTCAAGCTCTCCGACAAGAGAACTTGAACTTCTCAAATCTGAGCTCGCATCCTTGGTTTGTAAGTATGAATCATTGGCTAACAAATATGATCATGATATCAAATCCTTTTCATATAGAGCTAAGGTAGAAGAAGAAGCTAATGATGTGTTAGAAGCTCAACTAGCGAAGCTCACTAGTGAGCATATGGCTCTACAAGCCGATCACAAGGGACTTGAGTGTTCCTATGAGAAGTTTGTAGATTCTTATGCAACACTAGAGATAGCCCATGAGGTTGTGCTTTCATCGGTAAAATTTATGCAACCTCTATCTCACACATGCACATGCTCACAAGTTCAAATTGAGTTATCTTGCGCTAATGATTGTTTGTCTCAAGCAAGCCAATCTAGCATTGAGCATGTACTTGTAGAATCTTGTGATGACCTCACTGCTAAAGAAAATGATGAACTCAAGCAAGAGGTTGAAAAGCTTCAAAAAGACTTGTATGTATTGAAGGAGAAGAGCAAAGTACAACCTTCTCAAGATAACCGTGAAGACATGGTGAAGAAGCTTGAGAAGGGATCAACCGTCGCTAGCTCAACTTCTTAGCAACATACAAAGATCCACAAGCACAAGATTCAAGAAAAGAGCAAGGTTGGGCACAACAAGTCACAACATCGCCCAACCGAGCACAAGGCACAAGAATCACTCTCCAAGAAGCCTAGAAGCTCAAACAAGTGGAGAGTGTGCTACAAGTGCAGAGAGAAGGGTCACTTTGCCGACGCTTGCCCAAGTGCGACGACGGGCGGTGGCACTGACCGTGACCGGTCAGACCGGTGCCGGCCAGGGCAGCCCCACCTCAAGCAATCAAGGCAAAGAAGACTCCTTCTCCAAGAATAAGGCTCAGAAGCAAGCATGGACAAGAATTTATAAGGAATGGTGTGACCAACAAGAACAAAAGCTGCATTTGCTATGAATGCCGTCAAAAGGGTCACATGGGCAAAGATTGCCTAAACGGTATCATTCCTAAATCGAACCTTGTCCATTATGATTTCCGTAAGCTTAGGAACGATAAGAGTGGGACTTGTGCTATGAGGGAGATTAGTTCACCTCAAACTAGCATGAGAGCCATTTGGGTTCCTAAGCACCTTGTGGCTAACCTTGTAGGACCCAACAAGTGTTGGGTACCAAGAAATGCTTGCTGAGCTTGCAAGTTGAAAGAGATGCATTGAACACATGGTTAGAAGGCATGGAAATCACTTTTGATCAATTGACCATGTGAAGGGCAAATTCATATAAATCTTGAAATCAATGACATCTCGGTAACTAGTGCTCTTTGTTGAGTCTAAGTCACTCTTAGTCCTTGGTGAACACTCATGTGACGCTTATCTTGTACGAGTGAAACATGAGGTAGTGACTTTGACTTTTTTTGTGAAAATTTACTCTCTCATGCCATTCGATGCTTTTAATGGCTCTCTAGTAGAGCATTGCCTTGTCTCGGTTGCAGAACTTAAATTAGTGATATGTTCACACAATCAAGGGACAAGAAGGGCAAAATCACCAAAGGAGTGTGCACTGGCGGTCACCGGTCTGACCGGTGACATGCACCGGTCTGACCGGTGCCGGCCCAGTGAATCAGGAGGGCAGGTGACCCGGCCCCTATGCCCGGGTGACCCGATACGCCTCTGTCTGCTATCGGGTGACCCAACCCCTATAGCCGGGTGACCCGGGAGTGAACCGTTTTTCATGAAAAATGGTGATTTGGCATCATAGGTAATAAGAGACTCAACACATTTCAATTGACAAATCATTTATGTGTCTTGACCAAGTTTGGAATGAGCCTCACCATATTCTTAATTGAATAAAGTGCTTCGTTCGAGAAATTCAAATATCTATAGCACTATTTAAGGGGGAGCTCATTGCAATACTTGTGTCACTTGTGGGACTAACAATTTCTTCTAGCGATCTTGTAGTCTCGTTCATTTGTGCATCACTAAGCAAGCTCTTGATAAGTAGAACTCTCAAAAGAACAAGTAAGAGCTAGCAATTTTCGAAATTTAATATATGCACAAATAAAATGGTCCTAAGGCAAAGGTATGTTCCCTTGAACCTCATTAAATACCGTATTGCATCTAGGCCATAATACCAAGCTAGTGTGCCATCCTTAGCATGTAATTGCTTCAAGTGAATTTTTGCGTGCCTCTCTAGATATTTGGTTGATACCTTTGTGTTCACTCGACTTTGTGTCTCGTGGTTGATGGTATGAGCCAAATATACTTGAAAAGCTATTCATTTGAAGTGGATGCATGCACTTTGTGACATAGGATAGACTTTCAAAAAATTAACTAGCATGTGTAGGAAGTGTGCTCATTTTGAAAAATATTTGATTCTTGGTCTTTGTGACCCAATCAACTTAGTTGTGACTATAGTTACCCTTGTTTGATTGTTGGCTAGTCACAATTAAGAAGATTTTCTCAAGTCCATAAAATCTATCTTTATCTCTCTCTCTCTTGGAAGAATCAAGAATTATCGTTTAAAACGGATTATCCTCCATTCTTTCAAGATATGGCAAAATATGGATCAATATCACTTCTACATCCTTTATCTAATCTTTGAAAAGAAGTAAGGAGCAAAATTTGTTCAAAGTGTGTCTCAGGGAAGCACCGGTCTGACCGGTGTAGCCCACCGGTCTGACCGGTGGCAACCCTAAGTCACATCTTCTTTTTCTTGAGGTCTAAGTGGAAGGAAATTTCTTTATAAAATATCTGGTGAAGATTTAAGCAGCAAAATCTCAAAATGGAAGAGAAGGATCGGAACTTCCGAGGCTAGGTCGGTTCTACCGATATGGATTCTCTGTTGGAATTATCAAAATCTTTGGTTTTACCGATCTCAGGCCGGAACTACCGCTGGATCTACACTGGGTGGACCTGGGGGGTCACCGGTCTGACCGGTGCCCCTCACCGGTCTGACCGGTGTCGCCCGGGAGCAACCCGTGGGGTCACAGTAAATGGAATCTATCCTTTTACCTCTCTCTTTCTCTCTCCTCTATCATTCTACCCTGGCTCAGTTCTTCCTCAACCCGTGGAGGCTCCTCTCTCTCCCTCCTTTCACCTCTCTCAAACCCCATGGAGAACTAAGGATTCAACCAAGGAAAGACATCAAGATTGGATGGAAAATACTCTCCCAAGGACCCTCTTCTGATTCCCCATCGAGTTCTTCGGTTGCTCTTCAAGTTCCTCTCTCAAAAGGTATTCAAATCTTCGTTTTGCCCGATCTCTTTACTTGGTGCAAAGATTTGAATTCCCTTTGGTAGAATATCACCTGAGAACCCCTAGAAGACATACCTATAGATCCATAGCTTTTCGTTGGACACATTGTGAGAACTCAAGATTTGGGGGCGGACGGCTTGCACCGGTCTGACCGGTGCTCCCCACCGGTCTGACCGGTGGAGGCTGTCCAACCCTAAGTCCTGTTTTCTTCGTGTTTTCAACACATATCTGTGTAGGAATGCTTCTAGATCATCAATACTCATATCTTGTCATTCCAGCTGCTGAGATTGGCATTTGAGGCCATTGGCTCGGTTCTGGACAGCACCGGTCTGACCGGTGCCCCTCACCGGTCTGACCGGTGACGCACAGAACCGACCCAATTGTCCCAAATTGTGAGTTTCAATTTCTATTCAATTCAAATCTCATTCCTGGTGTCTTACACAATCTTGTTACATCATTTGTGACTCAAGACAGTGGCTCTGCCAAGGATTAAGTAGTCCGGGAGCAAGAAAACAAGATTAACTCCTAGAGAGCTCCCGCATGATCATGAGGCAGGTGGCAGTGGCGATGCAGGTGGTAGGAACCTGAGAGAACGTGCACCTAAGAGGAGAAATGAGGAACAAGAAGAAGACTTGGGGGGTGACACAGGGACGAGCAGTGATGATGATGTGGAGGATGAAAATTATGATGATCCCGGTGCTTTTCATGTGAGGCATCATGGAAAGGGGCCAGCCACAGATCAGGGTGATGATGAGGATGATGAGGATGAGGAAGAGGACCTAGGTGGTCAGGAAAGGGATGAGGATGAAGATCCTATGGATGAGGATGAGGATGATGGTGCATGCAGGCTGAAAGTTGTCAAACCTATTTACATGTTTCCACACAAGGTAATGAACTATCATGGCACAGGGATGACAAAGAAGCTGTAGAAGTTGAGGGATAAAAATCCCTATGCCAGTGAGAGGACAGCCACAGACAGGAGGTTTTAGGCTACATTCCAGCAGGACTACTACGCCACCGTGATCATAAAGAAGCCCAAGCTCACCCACCTGGCACAGTACGTGGATTGGACCTACAAGGAGAGCAAGAATGACCCTATCTTTACTGAGCTCAGCACTGTGTGTGGACACCAGCGGGTGAAGGAGCTCATGGGCTTTAGGCAGGATTGGAATAGGGAAATTATTGCTCAGTTCTACGCCACGGTTCACTTTGGCTATGTGGAGGAAGAGAGAGCTATGCAGTGGATGACTAATGGGAACAAGTATGCTATTCACTTTTCCCGGTTTTTGTCTCTCTTTGGGTTAGGGCAGGAGGATAAGACTTATCCTAAGTTGCATGATGGTGTTCTACTTGAGCCAGAGGTATTGTATTTAATGTATCCTAGTGATCAGAGGGCTAATGTTGGACACGTGAAGGGGCTCTACACTTACTACTCAGTGCTCAATAGGCTGCTTCGGGTGTCCATTGCTCCTAGGGATGGAAATCCCTCTGATATTTCTAGGTTCATGAAGAACCTGATGATTGCTTTGAGACTGGGGGCACCTCCATTTAGTGTGGGGGACTACATTTGGCAGGAGATCAAGTACTTATCAGAGGACCCTAAGAAGATCTGCAGCTACAGCCCGTACATCATGTTTATGATCGAGAAGGTGACTAGAGTGGAATTTCCAAAGGACGTCACTCACAAGCCTCTAAGGCCCAATCCAGTGAAGAATCCTAGTGTTCCGTCTCTTGAGCGTGAGCCGGAAATTAGAGTTGAAGAAGGAGAAGAAGCAGGACTCGATTGGTAGCAGTACCAGCAGCAGCCTGCTGCCCAGGCCGACACCGGTCTGACCGGTGCCACTCACCGGTCTGACCGGTGGAGGCCTGGACAGTATGGCCGACAAAAGAAGTCCACCTCTCCGCTCCGCCGATTCCTAAATTTGATCTTTGGCATGTGTAAGAGCCAGTATGATATAGAGGTGGAGCAGCAGCGGACGAGGATAGAAAGGAAGAAAGAACGGGACACCATGAAGCAGCTCCATAATCACTTTGGATTTCAGTCGCCCCGTTCACCTATTTCTCCCACTCCTCCTGAGGTTGAGATCCCGTCGTTTGATCAGAGGGTGAGGACCATGATAAACTCAAACATGATCAACGAGTATGGCACCATGTTCTTTGAGCCCAGCGAGGGTAGCTCCTCCTCAACTGCACCTCCTCCTCCACCTGGTTCTGAGGAGGTCCCTTAGCCCTTCAGTGCTCAGATGGGACCAGCAGGGTACCCTCCACCTTTCGGCACCCCAGTTGCCCCACCTCCACCTCCGGATGATGCAGAGGGGTCTGAGGCTCCTCCAGATTGGGCGGGACGCTTTTCTACAGAGATCTTCGGCTGGTCGGGTTATCCTCCTCCATATCAGTATGAGTGATGATCTTCATGTTCTTTTCTCTAAATTCACCTTATCTAGCGTATCTCTCCTATGCATTGTCTCATTTTCACATTCTTACATAGGAGGGAGCTCGCACCCTGGCGGTGGTCCGGGGTGGGACTCGTGGCAGGGCTAGTGATCGGCAACAACATCTTCTCTCCAGGCCTTTATTGCTGCTTGATGACAAAGGGGGGAAGAGAAGAGAGGATTAAAGCTTCTACATCTTGTTTAGCCCTGTCTGTCAGTGTTGCACCGGTCTGACCGGTGCCCACCGGTGCTGGTTGGCTGAAGAGAGCAGCCTTGTAATAATTCTAGAACTTCATCTTTGTGGACTTGAGAACATTTGTATGAGTGATACTATGTGTTGAACCTTTATTGTAATAATTAAGTGACTTTATTGCTAGATTGTGATGCATGTGTTGTATGATGAATTGTTTGTGTTGGCTAAATGGAGCAAAGTGATCTAAGTCGGCTTGCAACCCTGGCCTGATCACTCTGGACCAAATAGCACGCACACCTTTTTGCTTTGTGCCCTGGCTGGACCTGACCAGTCTGACCGGTCAGGGGCACCAGTCCGGTGCCCCTCAGTTGGGTGTGCTGGCTGGACCTGACCGGTCTGACTGGTCAGGGGTACCGGTCTGACCGGTGCTGCCTAGTCAGTACAGATGTTCTTTGCTTTGTGCATAACGTGTCATACGCATCACGGTTTTTTATTTTGTCGCTCACACATGTCGCACTCCACTGATTCTAAGATATAGGGGGAGCTCTCACGTTTCTCCCAAATTTGTGCAATTGGCATTTAAGGCCAAAATTTTGAAATTCAACTCAAAGCACAAATTGAGGGGGAGCTCTAGCTATATCTAAGAACCTATATGCGCTTTAATGTTTTATTTGTAAGCTTTAATCGAGTTGTCATCAATCACCAAAAAGGGGGAGATTGAAAGTGCATCTAGGCCCCTAAGTGGATTTTGGTGAATTGAGTGACAAAGCGATTAAAGGACTAATGTATTTGTCTAAGATTGTGAGCAGGTTTTATTTAGATATTCATGAGCAATAAAGGATTTATGGATGGATTTTATGTGGCTTACATTGGAGAAGACAAATACATGGATGATCCTATTGCATAAGTGACAAATATCAAGCAATAAAGGAAGATAAATATTGGGATAAATTGAGAAGGTCAATTCATAGTCTTCCATACTAGACATGGCTTGATTAAAATTACAAGGATCATAAAAAGAGAAGATGGTAATTCTCTAGACCAAGTGCAAGGCTTCATGTGTTGATTGAAAGAGGACACAAGGTTGAGTGTACATGTGGTGGTCCTTAATTGAAAGCTTACATAATCATTGTCAATCAAGATCAAGCCTTTGAAGCGGGAGTTCAAATGAAGTTTAATATGGATGAAGCAAAGTGGAACTCAAAGTGGATTGGGTAAGTGATGAAGAGATCAACCGAGATGTTTAGGGCGAGGGACTAAGCAATCTTTGGGGCCGTAGCTAAGCTGCCATTAGTGTTTTGCTAAGGTGAAGTTCTAGCATCCGTGGGGTCTCCAAGTATCATATCCAAACCTTAACCGAGGGAAGCAATGCAAGTCATCAACATGTTGAGATTGGCAATATGGAGTGACTTATGGATCCAAGCATGCATTCTTATGCTATATGGAAAGATCCTAAGTCACTAGCTCAAGTATGGACGTGCTCAAGTCAAAGGCTAAGTTGAAAGCCCTCAAGCGGATATTGCTCAAGTATGGCAAGATTGAAGACACTCAAGCTCAAGTGATCAACAAAGTGTTTTTATTTATTCTTGAGTATAGGTATGCCGTAATATCAAGAGGGATGCAACATTAGTGAGTTGACCAAGTCAAAGTGCTCATTAGTTGACCTAAGTGAGATCTAGCCTTGAGAGCCTTAGAGTGTGCTAACAAACCCTCCTAACCTAACCTGAGCCACTTCATCTCTTAGGTGTAGTGTTAGTATTATAGAAAGGGTTTTGGGGGTGCCTCGGGCCTGACCGGTCTGACCGGTCAGGGGCACCGGTCTGACCGGTGCCGCTAGCCCCAACGGCTAGTTTTTCAAACACCGGTCTGACCGGTGTGAGGCACCGGTCTGACCGGTGCCGCCCGAGGACTAACGGCTAGTTTTCTCCTTTGAGGGGTATAAATACCCCAAGCCTTCTTCAGTTGAAGGCTGCTGTTTCTAGTGGTGTTGCTGAGGTCCTAAGCCATTTCTTGCAAGCCCTAAGCCTTAGTGGCTCTCCCCAACCCTCTCTTTGTGAGATTTGTGGATTCAAGCCATATTCCTTGTGTTGGGTTGAGAGAGTGATCTCAAGAGCGACTTTGTGAGCTAACAAGAGCATTCCCATAGCTTGAGCACTTCGGTTTCGCGTCTACAAGCTTTGAAGCATTTGTTACTCTTGGAGGTTTGCCTCCTAGACGGCTAGGCGTCGCCGGCTAGCTCCCAAGGTTGTGGTGAGCAGCGGGAAGTTTGTGAGGGCTGTGATCTTGCCTCTTCGTGAAAAAGATCGCCTTAGTGGAAAGGAGGAAAGCGGTTGAAAGAGACCCGACTTGTTGTGGGAATTGTCCCTTACAAGCTCCTCAACGGAGACGTAGCCGTTCCTTAGTGGGCGGTGAACTTCGGGAAATAAATCCTTGCTTCTTTGTGTGGTTTGCCTCTCTAAGTTGTTTTTCTAGCATATTTGATTTGCTTCCACTTCGATCTACTTGGGTGTGCTACTTGTGTGTGCAGGGCTCATTACCCTGCTTGTGATCATCTACAAAGGCTACTCACCAAGTTTGGTTCGTGCTAGAAGTCAAGAGGAGCTTGAAGTTGTTTTTGCAGGTGCTCTGTGCTACACCGGTTTGACCGGTGCTAGGCAACGGTCTAACCGGTGCCTCCTGTGAAGTGAAGTGCTACACCGGTCTGACCGGTGAGGCCCACCGGTCTGAGCGATGGACACTGACTGTTCAAGTTTTCGAGGACGAAAAGTTAAAGTCAGTCGTCATTCCTATTCACCCCCCCCCTCTAGGCGACATCAAGGTCCTTTCAGTTACAACTCATCACAGGGCTCCGAGTTTTGTTCTAGCGTACAAGTCGGAAACCATGGACAGAATCAAGAGTTTTATCGTTCGTTTGAGCAACCTGAAGAATTCAACCCAGTGACACAACATGCTCCAAATCCTCATCAGAATCGCTCAGGTGTACTAGTAAGGAATAATACCCCAGTTCACCCAAGTGGTTGTTTTAACTGCGGAGAATTGGGACACTATGCAAGTATTTGCCCCCAGCGCAATATGCAGACACGTCAGAAAGGTAATGATCAGAGACCCGGGCAACAATCATCTCAAGCCCGCACCGGGAATCCAAGTCCTTAAGGCAACAAGGGATAACCGAACTACATGCGTGGTAGAGTGAACCATGTGACAGCTGAGCAAGCCCAACAGGCCAAGGATGTCATTCTTGGTACATTCCTTGTCAACTCTAAACCCGCAACAGTTTTATTTGACTCAGGAGCATCACATTCATTTATAACTAAACAATTTGTGGCAAAGCATGATATACCTATGAATCCTATGAAGACACAACTTCTAGTTAATTCTCCAGGAGGTGAAATGAAAGCTAGTCATTTATATCCGCATGTCAATCTTAAAATCATGGGGATAGATTTTCTAGCAGACCTAGTGGTTCTGAAGTCTATTGGAATAGATGTGGTCCTTAGAATGGATTGGTTAGGCAAATATGACGGAATTATTTTGTGTGCCAAGAAGTTTGTGCTCTTAACCAGCCCGCAAGGAGATAAGATTGAGTTTATTGCTACTACCAACCCAAAGAAGAAGGAAAAGTGAAACAAGATCCGTGGATGATATTCAGGTTGTGAGCGAGTACCCCAGCATCTTTCAAGATCAGCATGTACTAGAATCTCCTCAGTTGTTTTCCAATCCCTCCGAATCTTGGGACGAGATTCTCTTTAAGGGGGTAGGATTTGTAACACCCGAAAATTCCATCATAATAAAATAATGCTAGCAACATGGTTTAGTTTTATTTTCTAAGGACTAAATAAATTTGCCTTTAATTAAATTAAACAACATTTAAATTTAGAATTCACCAAGTGTTTGAAAGCATTCATGCCTTTGCATTGGTTTTGATTGTTGTTGTGTGGTTTTTAAAACAAAAACAAAAGTTCAAAAGTCCCAGAAACCCCCTCAAGCTCTCTCTCTCAATCTCTTTTTCTCCTCCTTCTTTTAGCCCAACCCGTCGCTTCCTCTCTTTCGGCCCAGCCCTTCCTCTCCTCTCTTTCCTTTTTCTTTTGGACCGTTCGCGCAGCAGCAGGCCGCCGGCCTACTTCTAACCTGCCGGCCCACCTTTGTCTTTCCCTCTCTCTCACTCGCCGACAGGTGGGGCCCGCCCGTCAGCTCCTCCTCCTACCCCCAGCCGCCCCCTTCCTCTAGCCATGGCCAGCCACACCGGCGCCCTCCCCTCTCCCCCGCTCTTCCCCTTCCTCCACCGAGCGCGGCACTCAATGCGCGTCGGCGCACTCACCGCACTACCTCACCTCTTCCTCTCCCGTAACGCCCTCCACTCGCACCACCGCCTCTGAGCCTTAATGGCGGCCACCGGCGGAGCTCCTCCCTCACCGCCTTGACGGCCTCTCCCCTTCGCCCTCCGCCCTATAAAACGCGAGACCAAGCTCCCTCTCCTCCCCGCACCACTCCTCCTCTCTTCCCCGCTTGCGCAGCGCTGCCGCTCCGAAGAAGCCCGCCGGAGCTCCGCCACCCCGCCTCGATCTCCTCCTCCGCCGCTTCTCCTACCTCTTCAAGCCCCTCGGTGAGTTCCTCATCTCCCTACCTTCCTTTTAGTCCTTGTCCCGTCAAGTTTCGTGCACGGGAGCTCGTCTTTGAGCGTCACCGGCGAGCCGCTGCCGTCCCGCCGCCGTCCGCCGCCGCCTAGCCGCGTGCAGCCGTCCGCAACCGTCCATCGCGTGATGAGTGGCCCAGATCCGCCCAAACCTCGGGGTCAAACTTTCAAGTACCGGTCAACCCCAGCCGGCCGCTGTCGTTTTGCAAAAATAACCCTGCAGTTTTAAATATCACAGAAATGCCCTTCCACCTTTAAAGAACCTTACAAACAAGTCCTGGTTTTCTCGTTTATGAAGGACCGAACTGGCGACCAGAGAGGGGGGGAGTGAATGGGAGCCGATAAAAATTCTTCACGAAGGAGATGGCTACTCCAACAAGATGAACACGGCTAACCAAAACACGTCTCCGGCTCAACTACCCAAGTTGGCCAAGACCACGTAGCCACTAGAGTGCTACTGGTCCTAGGAACCAACAACCACCAAAACCTACTCGAGAACGCAGCGGAACAAGTAACTCGAGCAGCTACTGACACACACCGGTCAGACCGGTCACCTGCACCGGTCAGACCGGTCAAGGCCGGATCACCCGGACTAAGCTGCCGGATCACCCGACACCCTCCAGAGACACACCGGGTCACCCTAGACCTTGAGCCGGGTCACCCAAGCAGGACTTGAAGATTTTCACAGAAAGCTTCTACACCGGTCAGGCTGGTGTAGCTCGCCGGTCAGACTGGTCTAAGCCAGGAAACCCCAAATTCGCGAACCTGACCTTCCGAGCTCCAAAACACTCCAAACTCGAAACAGCAGCAAACACAGAGACTAGGGAACTCACCAAGACGTTCACCCGAGCAAAACCCAACAGGGGGTTGGCACCGGTCAGACCGGTGGAAGGCACCGGTCAGACCGGCCAAACCCTGGGCTATCGGGATGAACAATAACCCGCGGGTCAACTCCTCCAAATCCAAATCCCGATCTCCCGATTCGCTCCACGGATTCGCACAAGACTTTGGGGATAGTAGGAGTACCTCATGGGCATTCCATAGCCAAGATTTGGTCCACCAAAACTTGCTAAATCTAAAGGAATTGAAGGATTTCCACCAAGAACGCCTCTAACCCTAGAACGAAGAAACCCCCAAAATTAAGCCCCTTTACTCATGGATTTGGTCGGGGAATCAAAGGGAAAAGAACCACGAAGGGTTCATGCATACATCCCCCACCAAATCCCAAAGAGAAAGGTATCAAAACCACCACAAGAAAATCGCCAAGAAAAGTCTCCGAAAATCACCAAAAAGGGAAAACGGGAGAGACACAATCAAGCCTTGAGGAACCACGCCGAATCATCTATACATACCATGAAGGTTCAAACAAGGTCTAGCTTGCCTCCCAATCATCCTTCCCTCTCACAAGATCTCACCATGAAGCTCTCAAGCTAGTCCTATGAATCCTAAGGAAAATAGGAAGGGAAAATAGCAAAACAAAATGAGCCAGGGTTTCAAGAGATGGCTGCCATCCCTACACCACTTGGGTTATATGGAGGCTAGCCGAAAGACGAAACTACCCCTATTACATTAAACTAAGATACACACCCCCGAAGGGACTTTTGGGAAACTTCATCGTAGCACCATCGGACGGATGCCCAGCGACCGCAATCTTGCTTAGCCTCGACGCAAGCCTTGCGATCCCGACGCGTGTCCTCCGCTTCGAAGTCTCCGGACTGCGTCGTCGCACACCGGTCAGACCGGTACCCACTGGTCAGACCGGCCCTGGTGCTGCTGCCTCTAGTCTTCGGTCTTGGCTTTATGGATCAACCAAGGAACCCAACCTAGTGAACCACTAGAAACCCTGCGAACTCGGTGTAGCCTCCGCGAATCACCACTCATGACTCGGCTCCCACGTAGTCCCGGCTCGACCTTGGTTTTGAGGCTCAACCAAGAAACCGTCCATGACTTCATCTTGCCGTTCTTGCCACCATGCGGCCCGCACTTGACCCTGCTGGCCACCAGGTCCCTCGAGCCAAGCCTACTTGTCTTCTTCACACCTGGAGGCCTACCCGGCAACGACCTTTCGCGCTTGCTCTTCACCTGCACCAACACCAGTCAAGCTGCAACCTGCACCTGCAATACTTAGCCAAGAGTCGGTCAACACAACGTTGTCAATCACTCATCACACCAGGAAGCGACCATCCACTGGTTCTCGAACCACACAAGCTCTCAATCTCCCACTTGATGAGTGCATTGACAACACAGACATTTGGTAACCAAAGAGAAAAGGAAAAGAAAAGAAACGACTAAAAAGAAACTCAAACAAGCGATCGAAAGCCAAACAAAGGCAAAGAGCAAGATCACTAGAAAGAGAAAAGTCTCGGTCCCCTTAGGCAAGGGCAACGGCTCGACACAACCGAGACAAAAACAAGCTCAAGCAAAGAGCAAAGACCACCAAAGCAAAAGCTCGAAAACCACAAAGAGCTCCCCCTGCACACATGCTAGCTCGCCCTGAACCAATGCAACTCCCTCTGGACGAATGCATGCAAACCACTGCATGAAACGGAGCAGCTGCAACAGCCTTGCTCTGACCGGCCTGACCTGTCCACCACACCTGTCAGACCGGTGCACTAGATCGCACAACACCTGACACTCACACCGGTTAGACCGGTGCATCCCACCGGTCAGGCCGATGACCACCAGGGAAAAACTGGGAACTGCACGAGCTTAAAAATAGCTCGAAACCACTTGGAAACCTTTTAAATGCATTCAGAAGGCCAAAACATGCTCAAACTTTTCCCCCTTGTTGACAATGCATGAATCAAGCCAAAATTTGCAAAAACTCAACCTAGAGCTTCTCAAATAGACAAAATTCAACATAGCATGCTACACACATCCAAATGAGCAAGTTAGATACTCTATAGCTTCGTATGGACAAAAACTACAAGATCACCAAGTTTCACAACCATTGGGCAAAGCTAAGATAGAATTGACTATTTTTTGCGAAAAAATTCCCTCTCATGAGCAAAGTCCTAATCATGAGCAAAACATGTGAAAATGGCAAAGCCACACAAACTTCATGCTAGGACAACCATTCTAAGCATAAGACCATCATAAACACCCACAAGCATCTCATGTCATGTCAAACCTTACCGAGCCATGTGCTTACTTCTATGTATGAGACTTCTCATTGGTAAGCAACATGCAACGGTTTAGCACCCAAAGCAAATAAATTAAGCATATATGACATGGGAGCACATTTTCCAAGAAATTTACATTTCATTTTCAGATTCATATTTGGTACATGAAATGTCTTTGCGACAAAAAGAAACTTATGCCCCTCCACAAGATAAAGCATGGGGGCTAAACATTCATGATGGCAAATGAGCCTTCGGCCCCATATACTCAAAATAAACTATCCAAGCACAAATTAAGCATAGAAATGCCACTAAAACATGTCATGATCATATAAAGGCATTTACTCACAAGAGAGCATACAAGTGACATTTTTCAAAAGCATAGCTATCAACCATGGATATAAATCAAGATCATCAAGAGCTAAGCCACACTAAGCCATATCATACCAAACTAGCTCACAAGATCATATATAGCACATCATGGTGAATAATGTATATAGGAGAAGCTTTTCCTACAAAATGCATGCAACCTAAGATACAAAGATGCCTATACATCATGATACATATGCAATGCAAAATGCAAGAAATGCACAAAGGAAACTATACATATGCTACAAAGGAGCTCCCACACATAACTCAAGAGACCAAACACACACCAAGTTCTCCCTGCAAACGAGTGAAAGTTTCTTGATCTAGTGGCTTGGTGAAAATATCCGATAGTTGGTTTTGTGTGGGCACATGGCTCAAAGCGATTTTCCCTTTCTCTACATTGTCCCTCAGAAAATGGTATCTCACTTCTATATGCTTGGTTTTGGAATGAAGCATTGGGTTCTTAGCAACACTTATCGCACTCGTGCTATCACAAAGAAGTGGAACCTGGGTATACTCCTCACCAAAGTCACTGATGGTGTATGTGATCCAAAGGAGCTGAGAGCAACAACTGGCTGCGGCAACATATTCGGCTTCGGTAGTAGATTGAGCAACACTTAATTATTTGCGGGAAGACCAAGACACCAAAGAAGAACCCAAGAACTGGCAAGTCCCAGAAGTGGACTTCCTATCCAACCGACACCCGACAAAATCCGCGTCTGAAAAACCGTGAAGCTCCAAAGACGAAGACGCGAAGTACCAAAAGCCGAAGTCGGGAGTGTATCGCAAATACCTGAAGATGTGCTTGACTGCTTGCCAATGCGAAGTCCTCGGAGACGCTTGAAAACGAGCGCACAGACATACCGAGAATTGGATGTCCGGCCTCGTCGCCGTCAGGTACAGGATGGAGCCGATCATGCTCCGGTACTCCTTCTGGTCCACGTGTTCACCGTCCTCGTCCGCATCAAGAGCTGTAGTTGTACTCATCGGCGTCGCCATGGCCTTAGAGTCCTCCATCTTGAACTTCCTCACAATGTCCTTGGTGTACTTGGCTTGGTGTACGAATGTTCCTTCCTTTGATTGCTTGATCTGGAGCCCAAGGAAGAACTGCAACTCGCCCATCATGCTCATCTCAAATTCCCTGCTCATGTCTTCTGCAAACCTTGCAACCAAAGAGTTAGATGAGCCACCAAAGACAATATCATCCACGTACACCTGCACAATTAGGATCCCTTTGCCGTGCCTGAGGAGAAACAAGGTCTGATCTACCTTCCCCATCTCAAAACATCTCTCAAACAGGAACCCTCTCAACCTACCATACCAAGCCCTAGACGCCTGCTTCAACCCATACAACGCCTTCCTCAATTTGTACACCCTGTGGGGGTACTTCTCACTCTCAAACCCCGGTGGTAGCCTCACGAACACTTCTTCCTCCAAAACACCATTCAGGAAAGCACTCTTCACATCCATTTGGTACAATTTGAACCCTTTAGCCACAGCAAAGGCTAGAAGGATCCTAATCGCCTCCAAACGGGCTATGGGAGCAAAAGTCTCCTCGTAGTCTATCCCCTCTTTCTGTGTGTACCCCTGAGCAACAAGCCTTGACTTGTTTCTCACCACTTCTCCTTTCTCTCCCTCTTTATTTTTCCACACCCATTTTGTCCCAATCGGCTTACACCCCGGTGGAGGCACCACAAACTCCCAAACTTGGTTCCTCTCAAAATTCTCCAACTCCTCATGCATCGAATTGACCCAATTGTGATCAGGTAGCGCATGTCCAATGTCCTTGGGCTCAAAAGTAGCAACGAAAGAAGCATGGGCAAAGTGAGAATCATTACGAGACCTCGACCGTGTAGTGCGTTTGTTGATGTTCCCGATGATCGTTGAAGCTGGATGATCCACTTGTACCCGCCGGGGACCTTCTCGCCTTGAAGCCACCTCCCCCTCAGCTGGAGCTTCCTCACGATCTCGGTACGTCGTCATGGGTGTGGGAGAAGGACCGTCCACGATCGTAGTCGAAGTAGTCTGTACATGCTCAGCCGCGGGCGCCACACCAGCATCTTCATCATCACCTTGCTGCACCTCATCCTCGAAAATTTCCTCGCCAAGTTCCTCGTCACCTGCACACTCAAAAACAAGCTGACTACGTGGCTGTGTCTCGTCGAAGGTAACCTCGCAAGTCTCCGCGATTTGGTTAGTTTCAAGATTGAGCACTCGAAAGGCTCTAGAATGAGACGTGTAACCAAAGAAAATGCCATCGACAGACCTAGCCTCGAACTTGTTCAACTTCTTCCCTTTCTTAAGAATGAAGCATTTGCAGCCAAAGACGTGAAAGTGACTCACCTTGGGGGTTCTACCGTGCATCAACTCGTAGCAAGTTTTCTTCTTATGGACCCTAAGGTAAATCCTGTTCGACACATAGCACGCGGTATTGACTGCCTCAACCCAGAACCTTCTCGGAGTCCTATGCTCATCGAGCATCGTCCGAGCCATCTCGCAGAAGGTTCTGTTTTTCCTTTCCACCACGCCGTTCTGGGGAGGCGTATACGGACTAGAGAACTGGTGTTCAAGACCCAATTCATGGCAACATGTTTCGAAGCGAGAGTTTCTAAATTCCGAGCCATTGTCACTGCGGATTGCTCGTATGGCATCTCCGTGCCTCTCATTTCTCAACCTCAAGACAAGATCTCGAACAAAACCAAACGTCTCCCCTTTCTCCTCCAAAAAGAAAACCCACGCATACCAAGAGTAGTCGTCCACCACAACCAGGATGTACCACTTCCCACCCATAGATCGCACACGAACTGGGCCAACAAGGTCCATATGGAGCAGCTCGCATGGATGCTCCGTCATCACATCGGTGGGGGGTGGATGGGAAGAGGATACCATCTTAGCATGCCGACACGGCGCACAAACCAACTCTTTCTCAAACCTCAGCCGTGGCAATCCTCGGACCAAATTGAGTTTACTCAAGCGAGACAAAAGGTCAAAGCTTAAGTGACCCAACTTCCTATGCGACTTCCAGAACTCACTCGAAGAACCAGCTAAAAATCAACGAGCCACACCAGAAGACTGAGAGAAATCCGCTCAGAAAACTTGACCATCGAGAACGACCATGCAAACTAGGTCCCCTCGAGAATCCAAAATCCGAGAACCACCAGGCCGAACACCTCAAAACCCTCATCCAAAAGCTGGGAAACAGAAAGCAAATTGAATCCGAGCGATTGAACAAGAGCAACACACCTGAGAGTGACCTTGTCACTTACCTTAATCTCACCTTCTGAAAGCATACGCCCTCGCCCATTGTCCCCAAAAGTGATGTATGTCTTGGACACCACCGGGACGAGACTTGAGAAGAACCCCTTGTCTCCGGTCATATGCCTCGAGCAACCAGAGTCAATCAACCAAACGTTCCTCAAGTCTCCCACCTGAAATTCAAAAGCGAGCATGTGAGTGAATAAACGACTCAGCACTGAGGTTAGTACCAAAAGAGTAAAACCAGTGTCGAGCCATTTGCTCCAAAGTGGGGTTAGCACAAACCATATCATCACGCCTATCAAAGCTACCACCATGAAAACCACCATAGGAACCACCACTAGGGAACCACCCCTGTCTCGATGGAGGAGAACGAAAACCACGAAAGGAAGACCATGGACCGTTCCTCCTCTCCAACTCAAAGCTACGACTCCTCCCACCATCGTATTGAGCACGAGGTGGAGAACGTCTAGCAAACTGACCACCACCAGACTCACCATGCCAACCACCTGTACCACGACCAAAGGAACTGAACCAAGCATCCTCACGAGCACGAAAACCAAACTACCGGCCACCCAGACCAGCACCGGTCTGATCGGTCCCCCTGACCGGTCTGACCGATGGTGCTCGGCCAGCAGCACCACCTGCCACCTTTCGATCTCCCCAAGCCGGAACCGTCCTCACAATTGCCTTGCCCCTGGGCATTTGCATCCGAGGCTCAAGTACACCATTTAAAGGGAGGTACCAGTCCTTGTTAGCCCACTCCTTAGCCATTCTCTCCTCACGCTTCCTCTTGAAGCAAAACTCACCCTTGTGACCATGTCTCCCACAATAGTCACAATGAAACTGTATGAGCTTAGGTTTAAGCTTGGGTTGGGGCTGCTCACTTGGTTTCTCCTCACTAGGCTTCTCTTCCGGTTTCTCCTCACTAAGCTTCTCACCCTCTTTCCCAAAGAACACATTCCCCAAGTTGCTCTTGAACTTTATGGGTTTTTGGAAACCATTTGTGGGGTGAGGGAATATGGGTGGATCTGGGGTTGTGTCAAGTTTGTTTCTCAATGGGTTTGGCTTAGGAGCATAGGCATTTTTGTGGAAGGTTTTTGGTGGAGCTTGGATATCACCAATTTTCTCTTCTCCCTCACCACTACACTCTCCAATCTTATCTGACCCAAGCGCTTGCCATCATAGCTCTTGTATGCCTCTATCATCATCCTAAGCTGTGGTTCATGACCCGACAACCAACCCATCATTTTCCTCAACTCATCATTCTCATCCTGCAAGCGATCCACATAATGTGCAAGTTCCAGATTCTTCACAGCATGCAATTCACAAGTAGAGCAAGAAGTGGGAACATGTACTTTCAACTCAGCCTCAAGAGAAATAGTGTAAGCATGCATCTCATCAATCTTTCCATGCAAAACAGAGCAAGAAGTACAAGCACCTAGCAAAGTTGGTCTAGACTTAAGCTCAGCCACTTCAGCCCTAAGCACATCTAGTTCATCACACTTGGAAGCATGCTTTTCCTTGAAAATAGTAAGATCTGCTAGGAACACAGAGCAATCAGCACAATCAACCTAATCAGAGATAACAGGTGAAGCCTTAAGCGAATCAATCTCAAGCTTAGCATCTAGGTTTTGTGTTTCTAGCTCTGCCACCCTAGTCCTAGCATCCTCAAGCGAGGCCCTAAGCTCCTTTCTCATCTTCTTAGCCTCTCTAAGCATGTCATCACGATTATCAAGCTACTTGCCAAGCCGTTCATTTTCCTCACGCAAGAAGGCAAGCTCGTCGCGTACCTCATCCTCGGAGTCGGAGTCCGAGTCGCTCTGGTGACTCTTCTTGCTTCCGGAGCTTCGTGCCCGTCTCTCGCGTAGCAGCTCAGCCCGCTCAAGTTCTTGGATGACTTCTTGTTCTTGCGCAGATCACCTTCATCTTCGCTGCTACTTGAGCTCGAGGAAGAGTAGGCGGAGCTGGAGTCGACGTCGCTTGCACCGACCATCGCTCGGGCCTTCTTGCCGTGGCCGCCCTTCTTCCTCGATCCTCGCTCATCCTTGTGCTTGTGCTTGTGATCGCGCCTCGATCGGTACTTGTTGTCCGTCCTCGACCGGTGCTTGTAGCCGTCCTTGTTCTCCATCTTCTTGGGGCAGTCGGCGACGAAGTGTCCTGGCTTGCTGCACTGAAAGCATGTCCTCATGTTCCTCCTTGTGTTCACTCGGTTCTCGTGCATCCTCTCGAACCTCCTAGTCAGCAGCGCCAGCTCATCCTCTCCAAGCACGTCGAACTCCTCATCTGGCAAAGATATCAAAGAGGACAAAGAGTACATCCTGGTAGATGGGTTAGTGTTAGACTTTGCACCTGAGCCACCGATGAGGGCGAGACTATGAGAGTCAGTCGGGCCCTCAAGCTTGGCTGTCATACCACGGTCCACCTCAGCCGACTTGAGCTTCGAGAACAGCTCATTCACCGTCAGAGTGTCATACTTCTCAGACTCTATAATGGCCTCGAACTTTCTGTCCCAAATTGTACGATCCAGGGAGTGCAAGAGCTTTACAGCTCTGTCAAGATCATCGTACGGGAGCACGTCCACATTGGCCCTCATGTTGTTCACCACTACCGTGAACCGCTAGAACAAGGCATCAATTGACTCACCGGGGAGATGAGTAAAGTTCTTGTACTCTCTCCGGTAAGTCGCATACATCCGAGCCTGAACCTGAGCATTTCCAACATGAGCATCCTTCAACTGCCCCCAAATCCTACAAGCTAGGTCCTCTGTCTGAACCCGATCGAATTCGAATTGACACAGAGCACGAAACAAGTAGTCGATCGCCTCGTTGTTGGCGTCGTGCATGTCCCTCGATCCCGGAGCAAGGAAGTTAATCAGATGAACATAAGCTGTGTTCACCGTAACGTCCCAAAGGATCTGACCCTTACCATGGAGGAAAGCTGCCATCCTCCTCTGCCACATCTGGTAGTTTTTTCCATCGAAGTGAGGAGGACCTGATCCCCGTTCCTGGGACGCCATCCTTGGATCTTAGACTGGTTAGAATCCGAAGATCCGTAACCGGCTCTGGTACCACTTGAAGGATCGAACTGGCGACCAGAGAGGGGGGGAGTGAATGGGAGCCGATAAAAATTCTTCTCAAAGGACATGGCTACTCCAACAAGATGAACACGGCTAACCAGTCTCCGGCTCAACTACCCAAGTTGGCCAAGACCATGTAGCCACTGGAGTGCTACTGGTCCTAGGAACCAACAACCACCGAAACCTACTCGAGAATGCAGCGGAACAAGTAACTCGAGCAGCTACTGACACACACCGGTCAGACCGGTCACCTGCAGCAGTCAGACCGGTCAAGGCCGGATCACCCGGACTAAGCCGCCGGATCACCCGACACCCTCCAGAGACACACTGGGTCACCCTGGACCCTGAGCCGGGTCACCCGAGCAGAACTTGAAGATTTCCATAGAAACCTTCTACACCGGTCAGGCCGGTGTAGCTCGCCGGTCAGACCAGTCTAAGCCAGGAAACCCCAAATTCGCGAACCTGACCTTCTGAGCTCCAAAACTCTCCAAACTCGAAACAGCAGCAAACACAAAGATTAGGGAACTCACCAAGACGGTCACCCGAGCAAAACCCAACAGGGGGTTGGCATCGGTCAGACCGATGGAAGGCACCGGTCAAACCCTAGGCTCTCGAGATGAACAGCAACCCGCGGGTCAACTCCTCCAAATCCAAATCCTGATCTCTCGATTCGCTCCACGGATTCGCATAATACTTTGGGGATAGTAGGAGTACCTCATGGGCATTCCATAGCCAAGATTTGGTCCACCAAAACTTGCTAAATCAAGAGAAAATCGAAGGATTTCCACCAAGAACACCTCTAAGCCTAGAACGAAGAAAACCCCAAAATTGAGCCCCTTTACTCACGGATTTTGGAGGGGAATCAAAGGGAAAGGAACCACGAAGGGTTCATGCATACATCCCCCACCAAATCCCAAAGAGAAAGGTCTCAAAACCGCCACAAGAAAATCGCCAAGAAAAGTCTCCGAAAATCACCAAAAAGGGAAAACGGGAAGAACACAATCAAGCCTTGAGGAACCACGCTGAATCATCTATACATACCATGAAGGTTCATACAAGGTCTAGCTTGCCTCCCGATCATCCTTCCCTCTCACAAGATCTCACCATGAAGCTGTCAATCTAGTCCTCTAAATCCTAAGGAAAATAGGAAGGGAAAATAGCAAAAGCAAATGAGCTAGGGTTCCAAGAGATGGCTGCCATCCTCTCACCACTTGGGTTATATGGAGGCTAGCCGAAAGATGAAACTACCCCTATTACATTAAACTAAGATACACACCCCCAAAGGGCCTTTTGGGAAACTTCATCGTAGCACCATCGGACGGATGCCCGGCGACCGCAATCTTGCTTAGCCTCGACGCAAGCCTTGCGATCCCGACGCGTGTCCTCCGCTTTGAAGTCTCCGGACTGCGTCATCGCACACCGGTCAGACCGGTACCCACCGGTCAGACCGGCCCTGGTGCTGCTACCTCCGGTCATCGGCCTTGGCTTTGTGGATCAACCAAGGAACCCAATGGTTTTCTGGTGAACCACTGAAAACCCCGCGAACTCAGTGTAGCCTCCGCCAATCACCACTCATGACTCGGCTCCCACGTAGTCCCGGCTCGACCTTGGTTTTGAGGCTCAACCAAGAAACCGTCCATGACTTCATCTTGCCCTTCTTGCCACCACGCGGCCCGCGCTTGACCCTGCTGGCCACCGGGTCCCTTGAGCCAAGCCTACTTGTCTTCTCCACACCTGGAGGCCTACCCGGCAACGACCTTTCGCGCTTGCTCTTCACCTGCACCAACACCAGTCAAGCTGCAACCTGCACCTGCAATACTTAGCCAAGAGTCAGTCCACACAACGTTGCCAATCACTCATCACACCAGGAAGTGACCATCCACCCTGTTGTTTTAAATATCATAGAAACGCCATTCGACCTTTAAAGAACCTTACAAACAAGTCCTGGTTTTCTCGTTTAAACCCCTGGCTTCTAAGGTTTTTTCAACCAAGGTCCATCCTTGCTCTTTTACGCTATGAACCTTCCGTTCATATGTGAAATTAGGTTTAGGTCCCGGGTTTCTTGCAGATAAGCCCCTAGAAGTCAGTTTCCTTCACAATCAAGCCCCTAAACCTTGTTTAAGCCATATCTTTACGTCTTAGCTCCGTTTTAAGCGTTCTTGGTGCCCACGCGATCATCTCAGCAAGAGCGTTAGTTTTAGAAGTGTGTTTTAGTCTTATGGTAATGTTTGATGCATTGTTTTATTTATTGTATGTTTTCATGAATGATCGTAGACAATACGCCGTTCGAGGAAGAGCGGGTGCAGAAGTTTGAAGATAAGAGTAACTTTTGGTTGGAGAAAGGCAAGTGACCCTAACCACCCCTCTACCTATTCTTTAATACAAGAATACTATAAATTAACCGGAACATGGAGAACCACCCAGGAAGACATTGCAACCACAGTCCATATGGCTCTGGCTTAGCCAATTAATTAGGTGTGTGATTGTACTGATGACCTTATCCGAAAGGAGAAGAGGGAGATCGGGGTTGCAGGGGTATAGCCCGATCCTCTTGGGGTAGCAGCCTTTGCTAAGGTGCTGACCACTAGGGAGGGTTATGGTCCGCCTTGATCTGTAACTATGCGGGTTGTTAGTCTTTTGCGTGTCTTTGTAAAGGCTTCGTAGCGTCCCTATGCAATCACACCTCGGAAGTGTGGTATGATGCTTAGCCAGCATCGCATTGTTGGGTTCAAAGTTCTTCGAAACTTTTACGCGAACTGTGGTGAAAGTGTACAACCTCTACAGAGTGTAAAACTGATCGATCAGCCGTGCTCACGGTCAAGAGTGGTCTGGACCCTCACATGATTAATGAACTTAAAGATGGACTTAATTTCCATTCTGGTTAACTTTTGTGGCCTTGCTGAGTACCAACCATAAGTGTACTCATCCTTGCTAAACCGCTGCTCAGAAAATGAAGAAGAAGGTGTATGAAGTCCAGAAAATGGCGCTAGGCGTATGCGACCCCCAGTCGATTGCCTGTGAAGTTCGGAGCCTTTGTTTTCCCAGGATTCTGCTGTAAATCTCTGATAATCTCTCTTTCTTTACGTGATATTGTTTCTGTTATTCACTTGTGATGTCACTATATGTATGAAACTTGATCCCGGCATACATATAGTTAAGCACTTCATTTTCTTTGGAAAAACAAGTGTGACAGTCGGCAACATCAAGAAGAAGTGGTGCAAGGAGTGTGGAAAATTCCACTAAGTAGTCAGGGTTCTTCCCCTCTATGGTTTTTGTAAAATACGACGAGGACGTTGTATGATCTAAGTGTGGGGGAGAGCTAGCTAGCTAGTTTTTAAATTTTTGCCTTAGTAGATTGGTTTGGTTTAGAGCTTGCTAGTTTGAATTTTTGGTGTGTTTTTAAACTTTTAGCTTGAAAGTGTGTTAAATTAGTGTTTGAGTCAAAAAATCAAATAAAAAATAGTCTTTTACTTTTTGTCTCATGTGATGTTACTTCTTTCATTACTTGTATGTCTTTCTTTCATCTTTCATTTGTGAGCATGAGCAATTGATTTGAAAAGTTTAGCATGGTGCTTAGTGGAGTTTTCGCCTCTAAAAGTACCCGCACTATACTTTGATCTAGAACCTTGTTTCGGTTATGCTAAGTTTGATGCTGATATTGGAGGTGTTTAATTCTGAAAATTATAAGACAACCCTTGTAATAAAGGTTAGCACAATCTCTTTTTCCAAGTTGAGAGACAAAGAAAAATCCTATACAAGGCCGACTCAACATCCGTTCCACCATAAGTGCGGTTAGCATAATGAGTTGGGCTAGGATTCTTCTCTCTTGGAAGTTTTAATTTCGAGCAATGATCATGTCCTTGTCTTATATCTTTTATTGCTAGCCTCGTCATGTATTCAGTAACGAGACTCTCGCATCGAAAGTCCCGTACATCACCAAATTCCATACCCAACCCACAATATCTCTTTTATACATCTTATTCCTTGAACACAACCAATGTTCGAAGATTCATCTCATTCTTAGCATGGTTTTTATTTAAAATTCAGATTATGTTTATGCAAAGGAGATGAGTGAAAGGCTTCGAAAAAGAGGTAGAGATGTCAAATAAAGAGAGAAAGAGAGAAGATAAAAATGTGTGTGTGTATGGAAAAGAAAAGAAAAAAAGGAGAAAGAAGAAAAAGAAAAAGAAAAAGGAAAGGTAAAGGAAAGAGAAAAAGAAAGAAAGGTATGAGGAGGGATGATTCAAGTGAAGATCAAATGAATTGTAAGGAAGGATGCCACGATGTTAAGAGATGAATCTTCTATTCTTCCAACCATGTGCAATACGACAATGAGGACATCATCAGTGCCTCGGAGTCTTATTTTCTTTTGCCCTTGCACATGTCCACCATTCTATATCTTCTTATCCTTGACACCCTCACATCATGGTTTAATTCTCATGATCATTTGCATGAAAGGTAAACGACCATTAGAGGAATTTCTTAGCTTGACAATATTTGTGTTGATCTCACTAGCCATACCTATAGCTCACCTTACATGATATATGAGAGACTTGTGGGAGGAAAGAGTGTCGGAGTTTTATATCTGGCAACCTCCATAGGGGGTACCCGTCGGAGAGTAGATAGTGGGGGATCGCCAGACCTGGAACTCAAAGGTATGCACAAGGACACAAGACACAAGATTTATACAGGTTCGGGTAGCCAGAGTAGCGTACCCTGCGTCCTGTTTAGAGTAGTATTGCGCCCTGCGCTTGGGTGTTGTTCCCCGAAGGGATTGTGGATGTCCTCCTAGGTACCCGGCCCTCCTTTATATAGTCCAGGGGGCGGGTGCCTAGTCGGTTACAAGGTAGGAGTCCTAGTAGGATTACACGGTATGAGTCCTAGTAGGATTACAAGGGAATTCTAAGAGGAGTCCGCCTTCCTCCTTCCTTGCAGGTACCCGGGGTGTATGCCCGACAAGCCCCCGAGCATGTTGTAGTCGAGAGTAGTAGTTCGAGTAGTCTTGAAGCCTCTTCGAGTAGTTCTTGAGCGTCCTCGAGTACTGCTTGGAGAAGTCTTCAATAGTACTTGAACTGCCACGAGGCTGGAAGGTGGTCCAACTCATCTGTCTTGAAGTCGAGATTATATGGAAGTGCGGTTGCAAAATCGCACTCCATATGGAGTAGCCCCCGAGCCTTAGATTGAGTCGAAGAATCAGGCTGAGGGTCAATCTTGAATCTGAATCTTCCGTCTTGAAAAAATCGACTGATGGGTGTAGCCTAGTAGCCCCCGAGCCTTGGAACGATTGAAGAATCAATCCAAGGGTCTTCAGTGTTTGCAGAAGTCATCATCCGAATACTCTTGTAGAGTTCAGCCCCCAAGCTCGTCGCCAGGTGAGCTGTAGGAGCCACGTCGAGTAGTTATTGGTGCTGAGCCCCCGAGCTAGAGAGCTAGCGGAGACTACTCGAGTTGTTGTCGAGTAGTGATTTGGTGCGTAGACCCCGAGTTTGGGAACTAGCCGCGCCGGTGGAGGTACGCGGAGCGTCCTGGGAAGTCGTCGCCGAAGCTTGACCTGAAAGTAAAGATGCGTACATTATGTAGCATTTTTGTAGAAATTAAATCTACTAGTGACAAATACAAATATGAATATAAATGTAAATGTCATGTGTCATGCTCTTGTTGTGGTCGTAAGGCGTCGAGTAGTTAGCCTGATGCGGTTAAGCGCCCAGTCTCTTTGGTCGCTGTTTAGCCATAGCCGCTGGGGGCGTGGAGGCATGACAGGAGAGCTGGTTTAAGCGCCCGGTCTCTGAGGAGCCTGTTTAGCCATAGCCGCTGGGGGCGTGGAGGCATGACAGGAGAGCCGAGGCTTTGCGCGGATCAAGGCGTGTGCTACTGGAGCGAGACCATTAAGAGGTAGACGAAAGTAGTCGGCATGGCGACAAGAGAGAGCGTGATTGCTCATAAAGTAGTCATTGAGACTATTCCGCGTGGCAGAGAGAAGAGAGTGCGTGTTGTGCGTAGTGTAGCTCTGCTGGCAAGTAGCCGTTGAGAGGCGTACACGAAGTAGTCTTCAGCGTTGGTTCCTGTATGCGGAAAACAAGCCGAAGAAAAAATTATTGAAATAAGTGACTTAGCTTGATTCGCGGACGAGAGTCGATGAAGCCGTGGCGATCGGCGATGGAGCCGCAACGGTTGTTGCTGAAGTCGACTAGTCGGAGGCGGATCCGACTGGTGTGTGGTGGTGTGGAAGCCGTCCTCGACTAGTTTACTAGTCGAGATGAGTAGTCGAAGTAGTCGAGGTAGTGCCAGCAAGTCGATGCTGCTGGACGTCGACGGAGTAGTGCTCGCGTACATCTTGTGTGTGAGCCAAGCAAGGAGATCTTGGAGTCTTGAGGTAGCCTTGCGTGTGCACTTAGCAATTTCCAACAAAATTGAATTTCCAATTGCCGCATTGCAACAATAGCGGATGGCCCTATCTTCAAGTGCATGTACCGAACCTTGCTCTGTTTCGAATTCAAAGCACGGCAGCTCAGCAGCCTTGAGTCCGAGTTGAAAAAGAATTGGATTTTTCCTCGGAAACCGAACCATCAAACGCAGATGAATTGCTGGAGCTTGCGTCACGCTTCCTATCTCGGACTGGAACTCGCGCAGAAACAAACACAGAAATAATTCCGCGAGTCCCGTTGAGTCTTGGGCCAATAGTAGATGAATTCTTCTCGGCTTCGACTTGAATCGACGTGCAGCTTCAAACTCGACGTAGGAGCGGATTGAGATGTCGCCTGAATCGTATTGCACCGAATAGATCGATTGTGAAGATAGGTCCTTCGAATTCGCTTGAGGATCTCGACGATCGCCCCACGGTGGGCGCCAATGTCGGAGTTTTATATCCGGCAACCTCCATAGGGGGTACCCGTCGGAGAGTAGATAGTGGGGGATCGCCAGACCTGGAACTCGAAGGTATGCCGAGGACACAAGACACAAGATTTATACAGGTTCGGGTAGCCAGAGTAGCGTACCCTACGTCCTGTTTAGAGTAGTATTGCGCCCTGCGCTTGGGTGTTGTTCCCCGAAGGGATTGTGGATGTCCTCCTAGGTACCCGGCCCTCCTTTATATAGTCCAGGGGGCGGGTGTCTAGTCGGTTACAAGGTAGGAGTCCTAGTAGGATTACACAGTATGAGTCCTAGTAGGATTACAGGGGAATTCTAACAGGAGTCCGCCTTCCTCCTTCCTTACAGGTACCCGGGGTGTATGCCCGACAAAGAGTTTATGAATTGTTTAGGATAGCCACTTCAATGAGTGACATGTGAGGACTTGGAGAAAGGTTTTGCCTAATAATTGTTGCAGGAATTTTATTTTTTGAAAAAACATGAAAACTTTCCGATGGAAGCAAATAAGTAAGCATGGCTGAAGTTGAGGACCTCTAGTGAAAGGTATGAATTGTGGGGTAAATCTTGATTTGGAAAAATTCTAAACGCCCATGTTTATGTATCATGATCATTGCTTTCATGTTTATTATATTTAAGATAAAGGATTGACTAATTTGTAAAGAAAGATTTAGCGGAGCATGATTATGGACAAAAGTTCTTTTGCAAGGAACTTGCTCGAGGACGAGCAAGATCTAAGTGTGGGGGAGATGTTGACGGTGAATTTTGGTACACCAAACATGTTCATTACACTTTGGTTTGAGCTTGATCATGGAACTAACCCGCCACTAGGCACACTAATGATATGACAAGTTAAACTTTGTATGTGCATTTGGAAGTGTTATGTTTTTGCAGGAAAACATGGACTAAAGGGACGGAGTCACAACAAGTTTGAAGGAGCAAATGTGGAGTCCCGTTCGTGTCCAAGTGCATTGTGAAATCACTCCCAAAGGTGGCAAGGACCAAGGTGTTACAAAGGAACATCCCCGAGGATTAAAGCGTAAAGACCGGACTTCATCCAAGAAGACCCCCTATCTTGGACGTGAGGATGACGTCGCCAAAATTATGCAATTAAAGGGGTCCAAGTGCAAAATGGCAAGAGGACCCATGTCGAGGAAGGGGTGACTGAACCAGGCCGAAATGGGCCTCGGTCGGTCGGCCCAGGCCGGCCGGCCTAGCCTATTCCGACGTCGGTTCGCTCCCCCCCCCCATTTTTTGAGCATGAAGAAGATTCAACCCTAAGCACGTGTGGGCACCGCCATTCGCAGAGGGAGTGCCATTCACCCGAGAGGTTATCCACAAGCTAGAGAGGTTGGAGAAGAGAGAGATCATTCGCGAGAAGGATCGATCGAGTCCAAGGAGGCAACCACAAGTGGAGGAGGACGTCGAGGCCCTGCCACGACACCCCCAGAGGAGAAGGAAGACACCATCAGAAGCGTCACCATGATCAACGGCGCCATGCTTAGCCCCTTGATGGGGTAATCTTCTCATTTGTCTATGGGGTTGTAAACGTTCTTGAGATGTAGTCGCTAGTCTTTATGGTTTCAATCTATCAATCTAGTGTTGAAGTTGCTTCGATGTTTAAGGTTAGCTACCGTGCTTTTCGGGAGTAAAGATCTCACTACTCCTTTAGAACCCTTCAATACGCCGTGATCATCATAGGTCTAGTCATGAATACCTCCACGTAGTGACAGTACGAGGGGAGGGAAAGGGCGAAATCGTGGTCACACCCCCCGATAGATTAGATCGGTTTTGTATCTCTTAGCGGTTGCATGTTCAAGTATCGTAAACCCTACGGGCAAGTGTCTTTATATCTTGTGAGTCTCACAACCCTCTTTAGTGTAGAGTAGTAGTCTTTAGATTAGTCTTTAGTTTAAGTTTTGTTTAGTTAACGAGGTTAGTGCTAGATCAAACGCTTGTAATCCCCTTGCTCCGCGGATTGACAAGAACCTAGGGAATCCCTGTGGTGAAAAAGGTGTAGGTCCGTACGCTTGCGGATCGTAGGTGGATACGTGTTTAAACCATCAACAGAAGGCGCGGTCGGGGTGGACGATGGAAGGTGTGTCTGTGAGGCTGGGAAGCTCAGTCATTGGTAGACGACGTTAGAATGCATGGGCTGGACAGGGACAACGCTGAGGTCGGGAAGCTGCGTGTGCGGTTTGATGATGACACAACTAGGGCGGATGACGATGAGGTAGACGACAACGAATCTGGGAGACATGGACAACGATAGGTGGAATCGGGCAGACGACAATGACGAGGTTCATGAAGCATGAGCAACAGGGGTAAGGTTAGGGTGGTATGGGCGCAACATGGACACAGTGAGGTCGGGGAGGTACAGGGACAGCGAGGTGATGACGCGGTCGGGGTAGATGATGGCGGGCGTGACTGTGAGGTTGGGAGGTGGGTTGACGAAACGGTCGGGATCGGGGCAAATGACGGTGAGGTTGGAGAGGTTTGGACGACAGCGGGTGAGGTCAAGGTGGAGCGTGCACAATGGTAATGATGAAGCATCTAAGAATGGTGAGGTCGGGCACGCGACGATAAAGTCTAAGGCAGATGACGGTGAGATTCAGGAGGCATGAACAATGGCATGCAAGATTAGAGAGGTGTGGACGTGGTAGTTTTGAGAGGTTAGGGAGTTGCGGTAGTGGTTTAGGGTGATGGCGCAGCCCGAGTGGACGATAGAGAGGCTAGCAAGTTTTCCCATTACAACGTAAATATATAGCTGCTAGTATTATCTATACTAGTGGAAAAGCACGTGTGTGCCGCACGTGATATAAAAAAGAATTTAAAAAATATTTAATTATGTACCTATAATATGTTCCAATATTTTATTGAACTGGAATCACACGGTGACAAATCTAGCAACACGAATTTTTTTATTTAAATCAATGGTCATTTGCTAATTGTTAACATAATTGTCGAACGCACTCTATATGCAAAACATAAAAAGAAGTAATTTGCAGTTCACTATTCTACAAGATGTCTGGTATAAGAAACCAAAACTTTGATAATTATGAAAATTAAATGTTTGGACAATTGTAATAGAATCTACAAGATGTTTCGATATGGAAAACGAAAACTTTGATGATTATGAAGACGAAACGTTTGGACAATTGTCGCCGTCTTCACTGATCTACACATAGTCATACAAATCATACAAATTCTTTGAAGATCCAATAAAGTTGCTTCGAGACCCTAAGCATGGTGTCTCAAAGTATCCTCGAATAGTCAGATTGAGTGGCTAGAGCTTATTTAACATATTCATCCACCTTGAAGTGGCTTCATAAAGCATTTCTAATAACCTAAAACAGGGAATCTATAATTTATTTCACATTCCCAGCCTCTACTGCGCCTATGCACGTTTGTAAATGTGGAATCATGTGGAATCATACATTTATTTCACATTCCCAATCTATACATTTATTTTTGAAGCATCATTTTTCGAATAACTTGATTACTGAAGAATGATTTGTATAGCTCCCATCTTGAGAGCCTGTGTGATTCGAGGACCGGTGGATGGTCGCTTCCTGGTGTGATGAGTGATTGACAACGTTGTGTGGACTGACTCTTAGCTAAGTATTGCAGGTGCAGGTTGTGGCTTGACTGGTGTTGGTGCAGGTGAAGAGCAAGCGCGAAAGGTCGTTGCCGGGTAGGCCTCCAGGTGTGGAGAAGACAAGTAGGCTTGGCTCGAGAGACCCGGTGGCTAGCGGGGTCAAGTGCGGGTCGCATAGTGGCAAGAACGGCAAGATGAAGTCATGGACGGTTTCTTGGTTGAGCCTCAAAACCAAGGTCGAGCCGGGACTACGTGGGAGCCGAGTCATGAGTGGTGATTGGCGGAGGCTACACCGAGTTCGCGGGTTTTCCAGTGGTTCACCAGAAAACCGCTGGGTTCCTTGGTTGATCCACAAAGCCAAGACCGAAGACCGGAGGCAGCAGCACCAGGACCGGTCTGACTGGTGGGTACCGGTCTGATCGGTGGAGGACACCGGTCTGACCGGTTTGCGACGACGCAGTCCGGAGACTTCGAAGCGGAGGACACGCGTCAGGATTGCAAGGCTTGCGTCGAGGCTAAGCAAGTTTGCGGTCGTCGGGCATCAGTCCGATGGTGCTACGACGAAGTTTCCAAAAGGCCCTTCGGGGGCGTGTATCTTAGTTTAATGTAATAGGTGTAGTTTCATCTTTCGGCTAGCCTCAATATAACCCAAGTGGTCAGAGGATGGCAGCCATCTCTTGGAACCCTAGCTCATTTGCTTTTGCTATTTTCCCTTCCTATTGTCCTTAGGATTTAGAGGACTAGCTTGAGAGCTTCATGGTGAGATCTTGTGAGAGGGAAGGATGATCGGGAGGCAAGCTAGACCTTGTATGAACCTTTATGGTATGTATAGATGATTCGGCGTGGTTCCTCATGGCTTGATTGTGTTCTTCCCATTTTCCCTTTTTAGTGATTTTCGGAGCCTTTTCTTGGCGATTTTCTTGTGGCGGTTTTGAGACCTTTCTCTTTGGGATTTGGTGGGGGATGTATGCATGAACCCTTCGTGGTTCTTTTCCCTTTGATTCCCGTCCCAAATCCGTGAGTAAAGGGGCTCAATTTTGGGGTTTTCTTCGTTCTAGGGTTAGGGGCGCTCTTGGGGGAAATCCTTCATTTCCTCTTGATTTAGCTAGTTTTGGGGGACCAAATCGTGGGTTTGGAATGCCCATGAGGTACTCCTACTATCCCCAAAGTCTTGTGCGAATCTGTGGAGCGAATCGGGAGATCGGGATTTGGATTTGGAGTTGACCCGCGGGTTGCTGTTCATCCCGAGAGCCCAGGTCTTGACCGGTCTGACCGGTGGCTCTCACCGATCTGATCGGTGCCGACCCTTGGTTGGGTTTTGCTTGGGTGAACGTCTTGGTGAGTTCCCTGGTGTCTCGTGTTGCTGCTGTTTCGAGTTTGGTTAGTTTTGGAGCTTGGAAGGTCTGTTTGGAGGATTTGGGGTTTCCTGGCTTAGACCGGCCTGACCGGCGTGCTACACCGGCCTGACTTGTGTAGGAGCCTTCTGTGGAAGTCCTCAGGTTCTGTCAGGGTGCTCTAGCAGGGACCGGTCTGACCGGTGTGTGCGACCGGTCTGACCGGTGCAATCCAGTAGCTGCTCGAGTTGTTTGTTCCGCTGCGTTCTCGAGTAGATTTCGGTGGTTGTTGGTTCCTAGACCAGTAGCACTCTAGTGGCTTGGTGGTCTTGGCCAACTTGGGTAGTTGAGCCGGAGACGTGTTTTGGTTAGCCGTGTTCATCTTGTTGGAGTAGCCATCTCCTTCGAGAAGAATTTTTATCGTCTCCCATTCACTCCCCCCCTCTCTGGTCGCCAGTTCGGTCCTTCAAGTTGTATCAGAGCCGGTTATGGATCTTTGGATTCTAACCAGTCTAAGATCCAAGGATGGCATACCAGGAACGGGGATCGGGTCCTCCGCACTTCGATGGTAAAAACTACTAGATGTGGCAAAGGCGGATGGCACCTTTCCTCTGTGGTAAGGGTCAGATTCTTTGGGACATTACGGTGAACACAGCTTATGTTCATCCGATTAACTTCCTTGCTTCGGGATCGAGGGACATGCACGACGCCAACAACGAGGCGGTCGACTACTTGTTTCGTGCTCTGTGTCAATTCGAATTCGATCGGGTTCAGATAGAGGACCTAGCTTGTAGGATTTGGGGGCAGTTGAAGGATGCTCACGTTGGAAATGCTCAGGTTCAGGCTCGGATGTATGCGACTTACCGGAGAGAGTACAAGAACTTCACTCATCTCCCCGGTGAGTCAATTGATGCCTTGTTCCAGCGGTTCACGGTAGTGGTGAACAACATGAGGGCCAATGTGGACGTGCTCCCGTACAATGATCATGACAGAGCTGTAAAGCTCTTGCACTCCCTGGATCGTACAATTTGGGACGGAAAGTTCGAGGCCATTGTAGGGTCTGAGAAGTATGACACTCTGACGGTGAACGAGCTGTTCTCGAAGCTCAAGTCGGCTGAGGTGGACCGTGGTATGACAGCCAAGCTTGAGGGCCTGACTGACTCTCATAGTCTCGCCTTCATTGGTGGCTCAGGTGCAAAGTCTAACACTAACCCATCTACCAGGATGTACTCTTTGTCCCCTTTGATATCTTTGCCAGATGAGGAGTTCGACGTGCTTGGAGAGGACGAGCTGGCGCTGCTAACTAGGAGGTTCGAGAGGATGCACGAGAACCGAGTGAACACAAGGAGGAACTCGAGGGTGTGTTTCAAGTGCGGCAAGACCGGACACTTTTTCACCGAGTGTCTGAAGATGAGCGACTACTACAAGCACAAGTCCAAGGACAAGGAAAGAAGGTCCAAGAAGAAGGAGCATGAACGTACTCCCTCTGTCCCATAAAAAGTGCAATCCTAACTTTTGAAAAAATTCACACAAAGAATGCAATCCTAGAAAACAAATCTAATTACCTTCCTAATTAAGTGGTCAGATCTGATTTGCATGGCAAAACTTACTGTATTTGGCAAGCAAATGAGGGTATTAGAGTCTTTTCATTCCACCACTAATCTGTCCTAAAAAAACTAGAATTGCACTCTTTATGGGACGGAGGGAGTAGGAAGAAGGGACGGACCCTGGAGAAGGTCAAGAGATCGAGCGACATTGACTCCAGCTCTGAGGACGCGTCATCAAGCTCGAGTGAAGAAGAAGAAGAAGAAGGACTTCGGCAAGTACCTCAATGGCCTTTGTTGTACCGCGAGCAAGACTCCGGGAAGCTACAACAAGAAGGATGGACTCTGCGGCATGGCGCGCAGCTCCTACAGCAGGAGAAGCCAGAAGAACGCCTCGGACTCAGATTCCAAGGATGAGGTATGTGATGAACTCTCTTCCTTGCGCAAGGAGAATGAGAAGTTGGTTGACTTGCTTGATAACCGTGATCACATGCTTAGAGAGGCTAAGAAACTTAGCAAGGAGCTTAGGGCTTTGCTTGAAGATGCTAGGAATAGAGTGACTGAGCTAGAAACACAGGTTCTCGATGCTAAGCTTGAGATAGATTCGCTTAAGGCTAGTCCTGTTGTTTCTGACGAGGTTGATTGTGGTGATTGCTCTGTTTTCCTAGCTGATTTGACTACTCTTAAGGAGAAACATGCCTCCAAGTGTGAGGAACTAGATGTGCTTAGGGTTGAGTTGGCTGAGCTGCAATCTAGACCTACTTTGCTTGGTGCATGTACTTCTTGCCCTGGTTTGCATGAAAAACTAGCTGAGCTTCGTTCTCGCATTGTTTCGCTTGAGGCTGATTTGAAAGCACCTAATCCTACTTCCTGCTCTACTTGTGAATTGCATGCTGTAAAGAATTTGGAACTTGCACAATGTGTTGATCGCTTGCAGGATGAGAATGATAAGTTGTGTGAGGTGTTGAGTTGGTTGTCCAGTCAGGAACCTCAGCTTGGTATGATGATTGCCGGTTCTAAGTGCTTTGATGGTTGGGCTTTGGGATCTGAGAAGTTTGGTGAGAGAGGTGGTGAGAGAGAAGGGAAATTTGGGAATATTCCAGTTCCACCACAACCTACACCCAAAGACCAGTTTGCACCCAAGTCAAACCAGTTGCTTAAACCGAGAGAGAAACCAAGTGAGAAGGCAGGTGAAAAGCCTAGTGAGAAATCAAGTGGGAAGCCTTATGAGGAGCCTCACCCTGAGCCTAAGCCAAAACCAATCCATTTCCATTGTGAGTTTTGTGGGAAGGATGGTCATAAGAAGGAGTTTTGCTATAAGAGAAGGAGAGAGGCAAGAATGGCTAAGGAGTGGGCGAACAAGGACATGTACCACCCTTCTCATGGTGTGCCTGAGCCTCGTATGCCACTGCCTAAAGGAGAGGTTTTTGTGCATACGGTCCCAGCATGGAGAGATAAGCGAGTTTCAAGTGGAAGCAAGTTTGCTGGCCGAGGACCACTGGCCAGACCGGTCAGGGTGACCGGTCAGACCGGTGCCAGGCAGAGTGCTGGGCAGTTCGGTTTTCGAGGTTGTGATGCTAGTGGATTCAGTCCCTTTGGTCATGGTACAGATGGTAGGCGCTTTGAGTATGGTGGTGTTGGATTTGCTGGATGGTCTCCACCTCGTGATCAATACGAGTTTGGGAGAAGTCACAGTTTTGAGTCTCAGAGGAGCTACGGACCACGCTTTCCTTTTCGTGGTACTCGTACTCCTCCAGCGAGACGGGAGTTGTTTTTCCCATGGTGGTTCCAGGTTTGATGGGTTTGATAGGATGGATCGCAGTTTTGATAGGCGCGGTAGGATGGTTGTTGCTAACCCCACTTTTGAGGAGATGGCTCGGCACTGGTTTGACACTTTTGGTACTAACCCAGTGTTGAGTCATTTGCTCGCTCTCGCTCTTGGTTTTGAGTTGCAGGTGGGAGGCTCGGAGAATATTTGGTTGATATCAGGGGTGGTTCTCCGGCCTCATACCCCGGTGGTGTCAAGGAGGTACATCACTTTCGGGGTTGGTGAACAAGGACATGGGACTTCTGAAGAAATGATCGAGGAAAGTAGTTTTGTGACCTTCGAGGGTGTGGCATTGGTCAAGCCACTCGGTCTTTTGCTCTTTGCTCTATCTCATGTGTGGGGGGTGAGCTTCGTATGCTCTTTGGACCTAATGCTTGAGTTTAGGGGGAGCCTGTGTGCTTAGTGTGCTCTTTGCTGTATCATGTGTGCTTAGGGTGAGCTTTGTATGCTCTTTGGCCCTAGTGCATGTGTTTAAGGGGAGCTTGTAAGTTTTGTGCTCTTTTGCTTTTTTGCCGGTGGTGTCGAGCCCTTTTACCTCCCCTCGAGGAGCCGGTCGTTTGTGAGCTTTGTGTGTGTGGTTGGTTTCCTGAGTTTATGGTGAAACCCTTTTGTAGCATATGTATAACCTTTATGCATTCTTGCATTTGCATTGCATATGTATCATGATGTATAGGCATCTTTGTATCTTAGATTACATGCATTTTGTAGGAAAAGCTTCTCTTATATACATAATTCACCATGATGTGCTATATATGATCTTGTGAGCTAGTTTGGTATGATATGGCTTAGTGTGGCTTAGCTCTTGATGATCTTGATTTATATCCATGGTTGATAGCTATGCTTTTGAAAAATGTCACATGTATGCTCTCTTGTGAGTAAATGCCTTTATACGATCAGGACATGTTTTAGTGGAAATTCTACGCTTAATTTATGCTTGGATAGCTTATTTTGAGTATATGGGGCCAAAGGCTCATTTGCCATCATGAATGTTTAGCCTCATGCTTTATCTTGTGGAGGGGCATAAGTTCCTTTTTGTCGCAAAGACATTTCATGTACCAAATATGAATCTGAAAATGAAATGTAAATTGCTTGGAAAATGTGTTCCCATGTCATATGTGCTTAATTTATTTGCTTTGGGTGCTAAACCGTTGCATGTTGCTTACCATTGAGAAGTCTCATACATAGAAGTAAGCACATGGCTCGGTTAGCTTTGACATGACATGAGATGCTTGTGGGTGTTTATGATGGTCTATGCTTAGAATGGTTGTCCTAGCATGAAGTTTGTGTGGCTTTGCCATTTTGACATGTTTTGCTCATGTTTAGGACTTTGCTTATGAGAGGAAATTTTTCGCGGAAATAGTCAATTCCATCTTAGCTTTAGCCAATGGTTGTGAAACTTGGTGATCTTGTAGTTTTTGTCCATATGAAGCTATAGAGTATCTAACTTGCTCATTTGGATGTGTGTAGCATGCAATGTTGAATTTTGTCTATTTGAGAAGCTCTAGGTTGAGTTTTTGCAAATTTTGGCTTGATTCATGCATTGTCAACAAGGGGGAGAAGTTTGAGCATGTTTTGCCCTACTGAATGCATTTAGAAGGTTTCCAAGTGGTTTCGAGCTATTTTTCAGCTCGTGCAGTTCCCAGTTTTTCCCAGGTGGTCATCGGCCTGACCGGTGGGATGCATCGGTCTGACCGATGTGAGTGTCAGGGGCTGGGCGATCTAGTGTACCGGTCTGACCGGTGAGGTGGACCGGTCTGACCGGTCAGGGCAAGGCTGTAGCAGCTGCTCTGTTTCGTTAAGTGGTTTGCATGCATTCGTCCAGGAGGAGTTGCATTGGTTCAGGGGGAGCTTGCATGTGTGCAGGGGGAGCTCTTTGTGGTTTTCGAGCTTTGCTTTGATGGTCGTTGCTCTTTGTTTGAGCTTGTTTTTGACTCGGTTGTGTCGAGTCGTTGCCCTTGCCTAAGGGGACCGAGTCTTTCCTCTTCCAAGTGATCTTGCTCTTTGCCTTTGTTTGGCTTTCGATCGCTTGTTTGAGTTTCTTTTCTAGTCGTTCCTTTTCTTTTCCTTTTCTCTTTGGTTACCGAATATGTGTGTTGTCAATGCACTCATCAAGGGGGAGATTGAGAGCCTGTGTGGCTCGAGGACCGGTGGATGGTCGCTTCCTAGTGTGATGAGTGATTGACAACATTGTGTGGACTGACTCTTAGCTAAGTATTGCAGGTGCAGGTTGCGGCTTGATTGGTGTTGGTGCAGGTGAAGAGCAAGCGCGAAAGGTCATTGCCGGGTAGGCCTCCAGGTGTGGAGAAGACAAGTAGGCTTGGCTCGAGGGACCCGGTGGCCAGCTGGGTCAAGTGCGGGCCGCATGGTGGCAAGAACAGCAAGACGAAGTCATGGACGGTTTCTTGGTTGAGCCTCAAAACCAAGGTCGAGCTGGGACTACGTGCGAGCCGAGTCATGAGTGGTGATTGGCGGAGGCTACACTGAGTTCGCGGGGTTTCCAGTGGTTCACCAGAAAACCGCTGGTTTCCTTGGTTGATCCAGAAAGCCAAGACCGAAGACCGAAGGCAGCAGCACCAGGACCGGTCTGACCGGTGGGTCTGACCGGTCTTACCGGTGGGTACCGGTCTGACCGGTGGAGGACACCGGTCTGACCGGTGTGCGACGACGCAGTCCGGAGACTTCGAAGCGGAGGACACACGTCGGGATCGCAAGGCTTGCGTCGAGGCTAAGCAAGTTTGCAGTCGCCGGGCATCCGTCCGATGGTGCTATGACGAAGTTTCCCAAAAGGCCCTTCGGGGGCGTGTATCTTAGTTTAATGTAATAGGGGTAGTTTCGTCTTTCGGCTAGCCTCCATATAACCCAAGTGGTGAGAGGATGACAGCCATCTCTTGGAACCCTAGCTCATTTGCTTTTGCTATATTTCCTTCCTATTTTCCCTAGGATTTAGAGGACTAGCTTGAGAGCTTCATGGTGAGATCTTGTGGGAGGGAAGGATGATCGGGAGGCAAGCTCGACCTTGTATGAACCTTCATGGTATGTATAGATGATTCGGCGTGGTTCCTCAAGGCTTGATTGTGTTCTTCCCGTTTTCCCTTTTTGGTGATTTTCGGAGCCTTTCCTTGGCGATTTTCTTATGGCGGTTTTGAGACCTTTCACTTTGGGATTTGGTGGGGGATGTATGCATGAACCCTTCTTGGTTCTTTTCCCTTTGATTCCCCTCCCAAATCCGTGAGTAAAGGGGCTCAATTTTGGGGTTTTCTTCGTTCTAGGGTTAGAGGCGTTCTTGCAGGAAATCCTTTGATTCCTCTTGATTTAGCAAGTTTTGGGGGACCAAATCGTGGGTTTGGAATGCCCATGAGGTACTCCTACTATCCCCAAAGTCTTGTGCGAATCCGTGGAGCGAATCGGGAGATCGGGATTTGGATTTGGAGGAGTTGACCTGCGGGTTGCTGTTCATCCCGAGAGCCCAGGTCTTGACCGGTCTGACCGGTGCCTCTCACCGGTCTGACCGGTGCCGACCCTTGGTTGTGTTTTGCTCGGGTGAACGTCTTGGTGAGTTCCCTGGTGTCTCGTGTTGTTGTTGTTTCGAGTTTGGTCAGTTTTGGAGCTTGGAAGGTCTGTTTGGAGGATTTGGGGTTTCCTGGCTTAGACCGGCCTGACCGGCGTGCTACACCGGCCTGACCGGTGTAGGAGCCTTCTGTGGAAGTCCTCAGGTTCTGTCAGGGTGCTCCAGCAGGGACCGGTCTGACCGGTGTGTGCGACCGGTCTGACCGGTGCAGTCCAGTAGCTGCTCGAGTTGTTTGTTCCACTGCGTTCTCGAGTAGGTTTCGGTGGTTGTTGGTTCCTAGGACCAGTAGCACTCCAGTGGATATGTGGTCTTGGCCAACTTGGGTAGTTGAGCCGGAGACGTGTTTTGGTTAGCCGTGTTCATCTTGTTGGTGTAGCCATCTCCTTCGAGAAGAATTTTTATCGGCTCCCATTCACTCCCCCCCTCTCTGGTCGCCAGTTCGGTCCTTCAAGTGGTACCAGAGCCAGTTCGGTCCTTCACATCTATTGAGATTAGTCTTGGTGCAACTCCTGATGGCATTGCTTAGTTCTACTTTCCAAAATTCTGCACAAGGAAAATGGAAAAACATAGGTAAGCGGTCACAGGGGAAAACATTCATCGATTTATCCCATTTCATCAAACTATGTGAAGCAATGGGCAATGATTATATAGTCAGCATTTTTTCTCCAAATATGATTGCAATCAAAGTCCACGCTTCGATCCCCAAATTTAAAAATCAGATATACAGAATATTTAGCATGCCAAGCACACCATGCATACTATATTCCTTCAAAAATTGTACCACAGCAACCATAAATTAAGAGAACTAAAATGCTGAAGTGGAAACACTTGAATGTCACCATATTAGATTGATCTAACCAGCTGCTGGGCACGGTCCATATCATCCAAAATTGTAACACAACACCCATATATAGAAACACCATGTAGCAGAAGGAAATAGTTGTATTTCTAACCAGCTGCTTGGCAACCACTGGTAGAGCCGGAGGCTTTTGTACACCCCATTAGTTCCGGTTCAACTTTGGAGCCGGGACTAAAGGCGTTTCATCGACGTGGCCCGAAGTGGGTGTGGGAGGCACCCCCCTTTAGTCCCGGTTGGTATAACCAACCGTGACAAAAGGGTTGCCTCCCAATGTCTATTTCCAGCAATGATTGACGCGGGCCTTTAGTCCCGAGTGGTGTTACCCCTTTAGTCTCGATTCCTAACTCCACCCCGTGCTAATACTTTAGTCCCGGGTGGTGTTACCACCCGGGACTACAGGCTGCAACTTATATATCCAGCTTCTTCTTCCTCTTCCTCTTGCCCGAGCCATTCTTCACCTAGAGCTCAAGCTCCTCCTCCATGGCGCCTCAACCTTAGAGAGGTGCTGCTGAATTTTTTCTTCATCAATTTGTGAAGATTTCTCTCCTCTAAAGTGTTCTAAGGTTTGATTCTTCTTCCTTGCTTCATTTGTTGTGATTTAATTTTCTTTTATGTTTTAAAGATGGAGAATATAGAAATTTTAATTCCTAGAAAGGAGGAGCTAAAAAAAGTGGTTAGCTAGATACTAGCATTATCTTGTTATCTTTTAATTTGATGTGGAGAAAATTGAATTTTACCTTTAGATATAATGATACATAGAACTAATTTTACATTTAGCTAATTATTTTTTATAAGTTAGTTTACAAAAAATATGGTCATTAATAATGGAGATAAAAAAATAGCCATCAGGTGACCTCTGTATGTCATTGTATCACAACAAATAGCCAAATGTCTGTAGTATAAAAATAGCCATCAGATTTAAATTTAAGTATAAAATTGTACTCCCTCCGTTTCAGAATATAGCTATTCCTAGAGTTTTTCAGACAGATTAAGGATGTAGAATAAAAGTCCATATTACCCTTCCTTAATTTTCATATGTCCAATGTGGGCATGATCGAGAAGTATGCAACGTAACGTGCTCATAATCTTGTAGTACTAAGCGAATCGAATCAATGAAGGAAGGGATGTGTTGATCTCCAATGTGGGCATGATCGACTAAGTATGCAAATGGATTGTTCGGTTCATTGTATTATGTAGTACAGGACCATCCTATGATGACTTTCATACTCATCGACATACGTCCGGAGGATGATCCGGTGTGGTATACATCGGAACAGAGGAACTTCCTTATAAACTACGGGTAGGAAAGGCGTTTCCCATTTCTTGGCCAAAGGGTGCAAACAGCACACTACACACACCTTTATGGCTTTATCCAACGGCATGTCACTCGTGCTGAACCGCCATCCCCCCATTTACTGCCTCCTCACTTGCGGTGCAACCCCTTCCTAGGGTTCCGCCGCTGCCACCGCCACCGCCTGTAGCAGCCTCCAGTGGATACCTCAATCCGTCACGAAAATCAGAGGTATGCATCCGCCTCTAGGCTCTAGAGGATACCGCAATCCGCCGCCGAATTCTTGGAATGGCACTAATTAGAGAAATTTATTGTAGATGGGCCGAGATGGTGGAAAGAGAGATGGAAATGCGCTTGATCCTCCTCTAGCGAAGCGACAACGAAAGTCACAGCCGACTTCTGCAGGCACGTCTGGTCCTCAGACGAGACAAAGGTGCAGGCCTGCGGCACGAGATTCTTCCTTTGCCCCTACACGCCGCACACAGGGTGGGTCAACCTCAGTGCCTTCCTGCCGCACACGGGGTGGGTCAAGCTCGGCGCCTTCCTACCGCACACGGGGTGGGTCAACCGCGGGTCGTCGCCCGCCCCGCCCTTCGGAGTTTCCTGCGCCAGATCCCAAGAAGCAAAAAGAGGTACAGCTTTACCCTCCACCAGAAGAGCCGCTTAGGATGATTGACCTTGGCACAGGGTTATAAATTGGGATCATATGAAACTTGGCCGCAGGAGGGGATATTAAGGTATACTTCGATGATCATCCCGGATTGGCTGATTTGGTCTCATTGCATCATCAATATGTTGAGGATTGGGTGAGAGTTTTTTATGCTACTATGTACATTGCTGAGACTAGGGAGTACATCATGTTCATGTTCCAGGGACGCTAGTATACTCTTTTCTGACACCATACTGCTGCAACTCTTGGATTGATGGATTGTGAATCAGGAAAGTACGAGGATAAGCCATCCCTACATAGTATTGTCTACGGGGATCGTGAACCACCTCGGCGTATTTTGCTCGGTGGATCATTCCCATCCGACGAGGAGATGGCCAGACTTTTTGTTGAGTCGTTCACAGGTAGGCGAGCATATCGCACGCCTGACATGCTTACCCCTGAGGCAAATGTGGTTCACCGGGCACTACGGAACACATTGTTACCACGTAGGCAATGCAGAGTCGATCACTAGTCTTCAGTAGTGGCTTCTCCTTCATGTCATGACTGGCCAGCCCTTCGACATATATAGGTGGCGTACGGAAGTGCTTTTGTCAGTCACAATTTGAAGATCTAGAGCTAGACATCCCAGGAGGTGACGGGGAAAGGACACTCAAGGATGAGGTTCACGGTATCATATTGTGGTCCAAACGTTACATTATAATCCCCCAAACAGAGGGATCAATCCCTCCTACAGATCCCCCGCAGCCACCACCATCGTCATCTCTGAGGCCGTCCACACGACCTTCAATATACCTTGCTCATCATCTACACAAGAATCATTATTCAATTCCGGAGGTTCGAGCTCCAACCACGATAATGACATCCCTCCCGAATCACCTCGAAAAAAGCAGAAAAAACCAATGGAGGAAAAGCAAGCGCCGTCAAAAGTAGAAAAAACCACCAAAGCACCGCAGAAAAAAAACCACCCAGCCACCAAAGCACAACAGAAAAAACCCCGAAAGCACCATGGAAAAAATCACCAAGCCACGAAATCACAAAAGAAAAAACCGCCAGAGCACAATCTTCCAACGCAGTGCAACCACCAAAGTAGAAAAAACCACCAACGATAAAGAAAATGGTTGAGCCCATCAGCAAAAGGAAGTTAGCATGGGAGACGACAGAAGAAGAAGGAAAAACGACGATCGGTGCCCAACATGTCCATGAAATTTTCAACAATCTGAATACAAAACAATCAAGAAGACCAAAAATGTAGATCCGGACAAACTTGGGTTTTTCAAACTAATGAATGAAAACAGCAAGAAAATGATAACCATAATGGTATCGACGTCGTCTACTGGTGCAAAGAAGTAGGAGCAGCAAACAAATGCGTCGATGAGCAAACAGAATTACGTTGCCTCAGGCCTCACTACATATGGACAAGCTCTTGCAAATTTGCCTACATAAAAATTAGTGCAGGTCATTGATTTCGTGGAACAATCAGGGATGCCTATAAGTGTTGCACTCAGCCATGAAAAACCACCTCGGGATCCAAGTTTTGTACATAGATGGCCCTTTCAGCTACGAAAACCTCTTATCCGGCAAGAACTGGTATATAAGCTCTCACCTAAGATGTACAAATTTCATGAGTGATACATGCGACACTCACCGAAAGGCGTAGAGAGCTTAGGTATACTCGCTAGACCGGAAGATTTTGCCACTAAAGGCGACAGGTGGTCTAGCTGGAATTCAAAGATATTTATGAAGTTTACCATCTAGACACCCTGAATACCAATCTTATCGTCGCTTGGTGTCTGTAAGTGGCGTATTTTCTTATGTTTATTAATAAATTTATTACGTCTGTGGATCTACTAATTAACTTTGTCTTTCATTTTTGGTAGCCTGCAACAACAAGAGATGCAAAAAAAGAGTAATGCCGATAGAATTGGTTTCATAGACCCAACAAAAGTTAATCAGTCCGAGGTCAAGAATCAACCAGACACAACAATCGCGACAATCCATAGGACCTTGTCTAAGTTTCATGACAAGGATCTCATACTACTACCTTACAACAGCAAGTATGTGTGATTGCCATCTAATTGTCCTTGCTAATTCTATTTAGTTCTAATCTGTATGAGTATTATGACCATGTATATACAGTTTCCCCTGGATTCTTATGATAATTCAAGTCGACAATAGCAGCATCATGGTGTGGGATTCATTGAGAAAAAAACCCCAGAGGTTACCAAGACCTTCAAGATCTATTTCAAGAGTAATAATTATATCTAAGACGTTCTTTTTAATGCAATATATATATATATATATTGCTTTTAATAACACACTATCTTTCATTAATTTTCCTCAGAGCTTGGGAAAAATTCATTGCAAAGAAAGAAGGACAATGTAATCCAACAATTACATTTTATACTGATTATCCGGTACGTAATCCAAATAACAATTGCAGATTGAGAAGATTTAAATTGTATAACACTTATATTTCGTAACATTTTCTCCTATCAACTTTAGTGTTTAGTGTTTGAGACAGGAACAAGGAAATAATTCCGGAAATTATAATGTAAGTTAATTAAATAAACCTATTAATAATACATCAATTTCTAACCGCTTCTATATTTAATTTTTGGGTGTAATATATTACATATTTGCACATTACAGATGAATATGATTAAGGACGAGGTCATTGAGAAGGATCATCTTTTGGTGATTCAAGAAAGTCTCATTGGATTCCTATTGGACAAGGTGGTTAATCTAGCAGGAAAATATTATTATGATGGATCTAAAAAAATTATTGTGATGCACCTCCACTGGGAGTAGAGACTAGAAATTTGAAGTGAATGATATTTTGATGTATATACTATTTATTTTGATGTATAATATTATGTGTAAGTATATATTAATTTATAAATGTATATACCTAGATATATAAGTCTAATAAGTACATATAGTAGACATGTATAGATATATACATACTTAGTGCATATATGTATACGTAGATTATATGTGATACAATAATTAGAATAGACACATATAACACAATAACTCAAATTGAAAAAAAAATAAAGAGACGGGACACCCTATTACCAACCGTGACTAAAGGGGTGGGCGCCGACGCTAGCGTGCCCCCTTTAGTCCCAGTTAGTAATACGAACCTGTACTAAAGTACCCCTTTAGTCCCGTTTCGTTCACCCAGGGCTAAAGGGGGAGGGCTTTTGTCTCTCATCATTAGTCCCGGTTGGACTTGAGAGACCTAAGGCCTCTACCAACCGAGACTAAAGCCCCTCACCCTACCAGTCAACATCCATATCATATTTACAGTTCCCTAATCACGGAGAAGAATGTACATTAGAAATACCCATATACTCATATGAAGCTGAGAAGAATCAACTCTGGAGAGCCTGCAAAGCTCGAGTGTATTAATCAAACCAGGAGTGCAAGATATGACTAATGGCTAGAGGGCATGAACACTAATCAACATGGCATCAACATGTTACTGCTAGCTAAAGGTTAGTCCATAATATACCCTATGGGAAGAAAATATGGTATCTGGAAAAGAAAAATCTTTTCCAACAGTAAGGTTACGCAAAAATTAATTTAATCCACTAATCAAACAATAACATATAACAAATTGCTTGCCAGAGCCACGAACCTGTTGGACCCATTCCTGCATCTTGTGCCATGCTAGCCATGCGCCCTTTCCCCTAGAGCATGGAACGAGAAGCTGGACAGCAGTCTGCTGTCACTTGGATTCAAGAGGAGCACAGCAGAACATGGTGTTTACACTCCAGAAACTGGAAAGGACAGGCTGATTGTGGGTGTCTATGTTGATGATTTGATCATTACAGGGCAACATGGAATCAGCAAGTTCAAGGGTGAAATGCTGAGATTGTTCAAAATGAGTGACCTTGGTTTATTGTCCTATTACCTCGGTCTGGAAGTGAAGCAAACACAGGAGGGGATCATAATTGGGCAGTTAGCTTATGCTGCTAAACTTGTTGAGAGGGGTGGCCCAAAGGGTTGCAACCCCTGTGTGGCGCCCTTAGAATCCAGATTGAAGTTGAGCAAGAAGAGTGACAGACCATTGGTGAATGCTACAGAATACAGAAGCCTAGTAGGGGGGCTGAGGTATTTGGTAAATACAAGGCTAGACATAGCTTTTGCTGTCAGTTTTTTGAGCTGGTTTCTGGAACAACCACACGAGGATCACTGGAATGCAGTGAAGCATATTCTCAGGTACATTGCAGGTACTTTGGATCATGGGTTGTGTACAGGAAAGATCAGAAGGGAAAGCTTGGCGCTCAGCTGATTGGGTTCAGTGATAGTGATTATGCAGGTGACATAGATGATAGAAAGAGCACAACAGGTGTGCTATTCTATCTGGGAGACAGACCCATCACATGGGGACTGAGATCCTCTGCCATTCAGCCTCTACCATTGAGTGGCTGACGTGTGGGCCCAAACTCGGTGGGACCCACACGGCAGTGACCCAATGGCAGGGACGTGAACGTCAGAGGAAACGGTTCCTCACAGGGACATCTAACAAGCAGAAGGTTGTTGCCCTCTCTTCATGTGAAGCTGAGTATATAGCTGCTGGTACAGGGGCATGTCAGGGTGTTTGGCTGGCACGACTGATGAAAGATATTGGGTATACACAGTTGAGGGTGCCCGTCCTCCGGGTGGATAACAAATCCACCATTGATCTTAGCAAGAACTTCGTCCACCATGACAGGAGCAAACACATTGAGGTGAAATTTCACTACATCAGATAGTGTGTGGAGGGCGGGAAGATCCTTGAGCAGATTTCTACCAAAGATCAGCTTGCGGACATCATGACGAAGTCACTGGGTCGCATACCATTCCAAGAACTGCGTGATCGCATTGGAATCGTCAACATCAAGTGCCAACATCAGGATTAGGAGGAGAAATGTCGTCTGTAATCCTTGTGTTGTCTTTACCATTGCTTAACTGAATAAGGTCGGATATTGTTTTGGTTGACCGCGTCTTAGGGAGTCCAGGAGCTCGTTGCACGTTTTGTTAGTGTCGAGCGCGTCGCTAGGAGGTGTGGGCGTCGAGTCGTGAGGATGTGGGATGGCACATTCTTCTTGATCGGCTCGCCGGTCTTTTAGGAGTTCTAGTTAGCTTTCTTCATGTACTTAAGCAATTCAATTCAACCAGCAAACACTGCTAGTTCTGTCCGCAGCACAAACCACCATGTGTTCATCGTGTTCCAGGTGATCGTGTGTGTGTGTGTGTGTGTGATTTGCAGAGCTCGTCGTGGGAGGAGTTTACCGAAACTCCAACACTAGGGACGGACCGCCGGGCGTGGATGTCCCAATGTTCGGCGAGGAGAGCGAGAGAGAGGCTGGAGAGGAAGGGCAGCCTCCGAGTTACGTGCCGCCTCTGGTTTTCCCGCCACCGCAAGGGTCACCTGCTCATCCGCCCCAGATCGAGGGGCCGACAGCGTGAGGAATAGGAGGGGGCACCGCCCCAAGAGTCCCCTGCTCCTCCACCCCAAATCGAGAGGCTATCGCGGCCTCGCACCTTCCCGACTGAGGGAGCAGGGGACGGGCAGGCGTGGCTGGCGCCGGGATCCCATCCGACGGAGCAGGGGCGGAGCAGCACGGGCCACTGCCCTCGGGAGAGAGAATGGGAAGTGTCGTCGGGTGTCGCGAGAGAGAAGGTCATGGCGTGCCGCCGATGTCGTGACTTGTGAGAGAGGGAGGGGCGGTGGAGAGGAGAGGGAGGGCTTTCACCGAGGAAGAAGGAACGGAGATGGGGAGGAGATGCAAAGAAGGAAAGAAAAAAAGAGCGCGAGCATGATTTGCGGGCGGGATGGGGTGGGTACGGAGCGCGGGTAAGGGCCTACGCGTGGTGAGAAAAAACAGACGTTTTACGGAGAAACATTTTCCTTCTTCCAATTTTCTCGTCGTTCCGCCCTTTGTGGCTCCAAAATAGGTGGGCCTGGACTGTCAAGTGGGGTTTTTGTGAGAGGTGAGTGAGATTAACTCTGGGTGAGAATTGTTTTCAATTCTTTCACCTTTTATAGTACAGTAGATAATACTTTTACTAAAAAATCTCTTATATTATGTGTGGGTATGCCTCTCCACTAGATTTTCCAAAGAGAGCGCTCTTATGGGTCATACTCCTTTAGTCCCGTAAAGAGTGTCCACTTTGGTGTCTTCTCAGTTAAATTACTTGAAGTTTGACCAAATTTATAATGAAAAGTATCAAAGTTTATCGCATCCAATATGTATGTTATGAAAATGTATTTCATAATGGATCTATTGAAACTTGTTAGACACCAAACCTATTGATATATTTTATATAAATTTGGTCAAACATAAGACGGTTTGGCTTAGAACAAGACTAAAAGGATACTTTGTGGGAGAGGAAACAAGAAAGTCCAATGATTGATCAAACGATTTCGCACGTGGACGTAAAGCTTGATTTTTTTTACAAGAAGACGTAAAGCTTGATTGGTTTCTTGTTAACATTTGAGCTTTGCAAAATTTAAACAAACATTAAGCAAAAGAGAAATTTTAGGATGCTTGTTTTTTTTAATGAGCCGTCAATCCGACGAAATCTAACGGTGGAAGTACCAGGAAGTTTCTATGGGGAAGTATTAGGAAGTACTAATTTAGTGGGACCAATAGTAAAATTATTTTATTTTTTTCAAATTCAGAAAGGGTAGATGGGTAATTTCACCTCAGTAATTTGACAGACACCCGACCAATGTATTCTGGCTCGATTGAATCGGCATCTGTCGCTGATTTTGCAAGGCTGGCTGGAGCTCGCCGACGGCGAGGTGAGGATGGGGTGCTGGCTGGAGCTCGCCGGCGGCGAGGTGGGGATGCGAGTGCTGGGAGAGTTGCCGCGACAGGTGGAGATCCAGGGCGCGCCTGCCCGCGATGGCCGCCATCGCGCGCGCTCTCTCTCTCTCTCCAGTCATCGACCTCCTATACCGGGACCGGGAATAGCGACGACGAGCTCATGCTGCCGCCGCCACCTAGGCCCCTATCTGCGCATCCCATCCCACCCTGCACCGGCTCGGGCGGCCGCGTTCGTGAGGCAGTCGTGTGGGTCCTGTGGGGCATGCTCGTCATGCCGTCGGGGCTCGCACGCTGCGGCTGCTTAGTCTGCGCCGTCAAGCTTGCCGTCGACCCGGCGCGACTCTGCCTGTCCACCCCCAATGCAGATTGAGCAGAGGCAGAGGGAGACGAAGCAGTCTGCAATCTGATCGAGCAGGGGAGCGAGCTGTTGCTGGCGGCAGGCTGCACAACACCACCTCCCCTCGCCCGGCGCACTGCCACTGGGAGTCGGGGACTCAAGAAGCAATGCAGCAAGCAGCTGAGCACTGAACACCTTCACTGCTTCAAGGCAGTTCACATTGCTATTATGCCATCCGGCAGCCGAGGGAGCCGAGCGTGCTATTCGTCAGCTGCTGAGGAGCACCATTGCTGACATGGAGTCTCCAGCATTAATGCCATCTTGATTCTCAGTCCTTGGAGAAATTTACCTTGTTTGGATCACTAGTTCAGCAGCGTGTGGTCATTCGTACTCGTTTTATAGTTGTTCGTTGTTTTGTCTTCAAGCAAGGTTACAAGCATTCTTTGATTCATTTTGCTGGTCAAGTTCGGTCGAAATGACTATTCTGAAGTTTTTTTTCGAGAACGCGCAGCGCGCGTATTGCATTAAGAGATTACATGGTTACACCAAAGGCAATCGCAAACTCGCTACCAAGGAACACTGGGAGGCTCGCCAGGGGAGTTGTTAACACCGATAACATCAACCCACGAGCCTCAAGGAGCAGAAAAAGAAAAGTACTACTCATCGGGCGATTGCGTGACCAGGCGAGCAGAAGACCACCTGGTATTCTGAAGTTTGGTGGAAATGACTATTTTGAGTGAAAGTATGTTCTCTATGAAACATGCTATTAATTTGTTTAGAGATCAGATTTCAGAAAAAAAACTTCTGGGTCAGATTTTGGTTACCAGTAGTCCAGTACCCACAATTCTAAGTTTATTTGAAATTCCATGTTTTGTCTGGAGTATACATGGTACTAGTATTGACAAAGCTCAAGATTGATCAGTTAGATTCATAGCTCGTATGGTCTCTACTTGTTCTGAACTTTAGTTTGATTCAGATTAAGGTGCAAATGATTTCTTCACGGCGTGTTCCAGCTTCTTAATATTGACAGAATTCGCCAGAGAGACGGCGTCCTCCACACCGCCGGCGAGCTCCTGCAGCACACACACAAAACTCACGCGAAACTGGAACAGAGGAAACTCAGGCACGATCTTGTTTTGGTGCTGCAACTGGCAGCGTTTTCTTCTGGTCTGTATTGATTATAAAGGGAAAATTACAAACTGAAAACACAGGGCTATTCCCTACATATGCGGCACGTCCATCCTTGACCAGCTGCCATCCCAACTGCCTAAGACGTACCGCACGACGTGCTCCCTCGCGAACTCGGCGCAAGTCAGAGCACACGACGCGCACAGCCTAACAACCGGCCATGCGCCTAACTAACCTGGACTAAGCAAATGCACAAGACTTATTCCAACAATTCTCCTCCTAAGACTTGTGCAATACACTAACTACAGATACACAGACCAATCTTAGAACAGAGCTCCTGGAACTTAATTTTACAGAGGGGTTTTGTAAGAACATCACCCAGCTGCTCTTGAGTTCTGATGAAGCTCACCTCGATCAGCCCCTTGTGTGCAAAATCCCGGATGCAGTGATACCTTGTCTCAATGTGCTTGCTCCGGTCATGATGCACAGGATTCTTGATCAATGAAATTGTGGACTTGTTGTCCACCCTGAGCACCGGCCTGCTCTTGGTTGAGTTTAAAATTTCACTCAGCAGCCGTGCTAACCAGACTGCTTGACATGAGGCAGTAGCTGCTGCAATATACTCAGCTTCACAGCTAGATAGCGCCACCACCTTCTGCTTGGTTGAAAGCCAACTGACTGGACTATCTCCCAAGAAGAAAATAACTCCAGTAGTGCTCTTCATGCTATCAATACAACCAGCCAGATCACTGTCACTGAAGCCTAGAAGTGTCGCCTTCTCCTCCTTCTTCCTGAAATACTTGAGCCCCAGATCACTAGTCCCAGCAATATATCTCAGTATATGTTTTACTGCTGCTAGATGCTCTTCATGAGGCTTCTCCATGAATCTGCTCATGTATCCCACTGAGAAGGCCAAATCAGGTCGAGTGTTCAGCAAATATCTCAAGCTTCCAATCAAACTCCTGTACTCAGTAGTGTCAACTGGAGGGCCTTCACTTTTCTGACTCAACTTCAATTTTGCCTGCATTGGTACTTCACATGGATTACACCCCTCCATGCCAGCTTTCTCCAGAATTTTCTTCACATAGCTTCCTTGTGACAGAGAAATTCCATCTCCCTCTTATTTTACCTCAATGTCCAAATAATAGGTGAGCAGTCCCAGATCACTCATCCTAAAAATCTCTGTCATTTGTGCCTTGAACTTCTTGATGCTGCTGCAGCTAGCCCCTGTGATAATCAGATCATCCACATAGACCCCAACTGCAAGCCTCTCAGTTCCAACACCCCGACAGTAGATAGCATGTTCAGATGGACATTTCACACCTAGGGCCACTAATTCCTCATCAAGTTTCTGATTCCATGCACGAGGAGCTTGATGCAAACCATACAAAGCCTTATGGAGTTTAAATACCTTGTGTTCCTGTCCTGGATGAGCGAGACCAGGCACCTGCTGCACAAAAACCTCCTCCTGAAGGTCGCCGTTCAAGAACGCTGTCTTGACGTCCATGTGATGGACCTCCCAGCCTTCATGTGCCGCTAGTGCTAGCAGCAGCCTGACAGCTTCCATCCTCGCCACAGGAGCGAAAACCTCACTATAGTCAATGCCTTCACGCTGCGCATACCCCTTGACAACCAGCCTTGCTTTGTACCTGACCACAGCTCCGTGCTCATCCCTCTTCACCTTGAATACCCATTTGAGGCCTATGGCGTTCCTGCCTCTTGGCAGTTCAGTGAGAGTCCATGTGTGGTTCTCCTCGATAGACCGCAGTTCCTCCTCCATCACCCGTCGCCAGCATGCGTCTTTCTTTGCCTGAGCGAGAGAAGTAGGCTCCTCAGCACTCACAGCCAGCAGTCTGTTGTCACCCAGATCATGCTCAGCAAGACCTGGCAACGTTCCCGGCCCCACAACATCATCCACAGCTCGAAATTGCAGCGGTGCATCTTCATCATGGTCCGCGTCCAACCACTCAGCAAAATCCTGTGGTGGAGATGCAAACTGAATATCCGCACTGGGAGTTACTGCACCGGACCCGCCCTGCCCAGTCGGTGTAGAGGCAGAAGGGGTCACCAGCGCTGCAGGCTCTTCCTCCAAAATGTTCTCCTGTGTGCCGTTGATGGAGCTTTTCATGTATTCGATGGTGAAGATGTCATCGTCGTGTGCTGCTGTCGTGTTCTCCTCCGCAGCATCAGACCAGTCCCACTGGCCCTCCTCGTCGAACACCACATCCCTGGACACATGAACACGGCGCGTTTCGGGGTCGTACGCCCGGAACGCCTTGGTGCCGCGCTCATACCCGACAAAGATCATCTTGCGCCCGCGGTCTTCAAGCTTCTGGAGATGCGGCTTAGTGTTCCGCACATAGACAATGCAACCGAAAGTCCTCAGATGGTGTACTGCCGGCTTCTTCCCGTGCCATGCCTCGAACGGGGTCATGCCTTCCACGCCTTTCGTTAGGCACCGGTTGAGGATGTACATGGCAGTATTAACTGCCTCACCCCAGAACCAGCCCGGCAGCTTCTTCGCTTCGAGCATATTGCGTGCCATGGCCACCATCGTCCCGTTCCGGCGCTCAACAACACCATTTTGCTGTGGGCTGTAGGGGGCAGTACGCTGACGACGAACCCCTTCAGCCGCACAATACTCTCCAAACTCAATCGAGTTGAATTCGCCGCATCTGTCTGTCCTGATTGTACCCAGCTTCATCCCAGACTCCCCTTTAGCTTGCATTTTTATCTCCTTGATCACCGCAGCTGCTCGATCCTTGGATGGCAGAGGTGCCACCCACATGTATCGACTCTTGTCGTCCACCAGCAAGAGGAAGTAGATGTTCCCGCTTGGCATTGCTGGCGAACTGGGGCCACACAGATCACCGTGCTCCAGCTCCAGGATGCGCTGTGCACGGTACTTTGTCTTCTCTGGGAACGAGGAAAGTCACTGCTTCCCGGCCAGACACGCCTCACAGAGTTGATCCGCCTGCTCCACCGCCGGCAGCCCATGCACAAGCTCCTCCCGAGCCATCTTCCGTAGCGCCGGCATGTTGACGTGCCCAAGCCTGGCGTGCCAACGCCAGACATCTTCCTTGCCACGCGCCGCCAGACAAACTGCTTGTGCAATGTTGAGGTCGAGCACATACAGTCTGTTCAGCGCGCGCTTCACCTTCGCTAAAAGCCGCCTACTGGGCTCCCGGATCCGCATCACGCCGTCGTCGATATTGATCTTGTATCCCACCTCGTCAAGCTGGCCGATACTCACAATGTTCGTGGTGAGCTTGGGGATGTAGTAGACACCGGAGAAGGATCGATGCTCCCCGTTCTTGCACGTGAAGAGGACAGTGCTGCAGCCTTCGATCCGCGCTACGGAGTCGTCGCCGAACCGCACCGAGCCGCGCACTGCCGTGTCGAGCTCCGCGAATGCCGCCCGGGACCCCGACATGTGATTCGTGGCTCCGGTGTCCAGCACCCACGACTTGGCGTCGTGCTCCTTCTCCTCCCCTAGCTGCGCAAAGACCTTCTGCTCGTGCAGCCGCACTGGCGCGCGCACTGCTGCGCCCGACCCGGCACGCCGCACCTTGATCCGCCATCTTCGCGCTCCTGACCCGCTTCTGCAAGGTGCATGAGCACCTTCTCCTGCAGAAGATGGACGGGGACCATCGATTCGGCATCTCCCGTGGTAGCGCGTGGTACAACGCCCTCCACCGTTGCGCCGCCGATGGCCGCGCGTGGGCCTGCGCTGTCCGTCGCCGCGCGTGGAGCTGCGCCCTCCACAGCTGCGCCGCCGGTGGCCGCGCGTGGGCCTGCGCCGCCCATCGCCGCCCATGGCGCCGCGCTCTCCTCCTCTGCGCCGCCGGTGGCTACGCGTGGACCTGCGCCCGCGCCCGCGTGTGGCGCCGCGCTCGCACCCGCGCGTGGACCCGTGCCGGTGGCCTCGCGTGGCGCCATGGCCGTGCTCGCGCGTGGACCCGCACCGCCTGTCGGAGCAGCGCCGCCTGCCGGGCGATGCGCCCCGTCGTGGCCCGCCGCCGGTGGCTCCTCCCCATCTGAACCGATGCTGATAGTTGACTTCACCAGTAGCAGGGAAGCCTCCTCTTCTTCTTGTACAATATGGGCCTCCTGCCTTTTGGGCTTCGATGGACACTCCCGGGCCCAATGACCCGTTTTACCACACCGGCGGCATTGGTCTCGGCCAACCTTGCCGACGGAAGTGGCCGACGCATTTGACAAAGACGATCCGAAATTTCCGCGCCCACGCCCGCGTCCACGTGAACGCCCTCCGCCGCGGCCGCCAGAGCTCCCGCTCCCGCCGCCGGCGCCCTGTTCCCCGTCGCGCTTCTTCCTCCTCGACTCCCACTCCTCCGCTGCCATGTACAACTTGCCGTCGTGATGCAGTGTCGCCGGAGTATCGTCGAAGGAGTCCTCCGACGCCTTGAGACGCCCCGTCAGTTCCGCCACCGTGAGCGTCGAGACGTCGAGAAGTGTGCGGATGGCGACCACCATCTGTTGGTACTTCGCCGGCACACTCCGGAGCACCTTGAGAACTATCTGCTTGTCCTCCAACTCCTCCCCAAGAGTCTGCAGAGAAGCCTGCATCCCTGTGAGGCGGAGTGTGAACTCCTCCACCGACTCGCCGTCCCTGAACGTGGCGAGCTCGAAATCCCGGCGGAGCTGCTGTGCGGTGTTCTCCTTGACTCGCTTGTCGCCGACGCGCATGGTGGCGATGGTCTCCCATGCCTGCTTCGCCGTTTTCTTGTCGGCGATCACCCTCGACATCTCAGGCGGAACGGCGGAGCAGAGCGCGTCAAGCGCCATCATGTCTTCTTGGTCGTCGACGTTGCCGCCGTCAACCGCCTGCCATAGCCCGCGAGCCTTCAGCTCCACCTTCATCAACCACGCCCAATCGGAGTAGTTCGATTTGGTGAGAACAGGGTAGCTACTCCCGATCCCAACCTCACGAACCAGCTTCTGGAGCACCGCGGCTCCCTTGGTGTCACTTCCGCCTGCGCCATCTGCAGGTTTCTTGTCGCCCTTCTTCTTCGGCGACAACGGCGGCGAGCCCGTCATGGCCCACTCGATCGCGCGGTCGCGGTTCCAGCGACGGTAGCGTGCGACGATCGACTCCCGAACCGCAAACGGCTCTGATGCCACTTGACAGAATTCGCCGGAGAGACAGAGTCCTCCACACCGCCGGCGAGCTCCTGCAGCACACACACAAAACTCATGCGAAACTGGAACAGAGGAAACTCAGGCACGGTCTTGTTTTGGTGCTGCAACTGGCAGCGTTTTCTTCTGGTCTGTATTGATTATAAAGGGAAAATTACAAACTGAAAACACAGGGCTATTCCCTACATATGCGGCACGTCCATCCTTGACCAGCTGCCATCCCAACTGCCTAAGACGTACCGCACGACGCTCTCCCTCGCGAACTCGGCGCAAGTCAGAGCACGACGGGCACAGCCTAACAACCGGCCTGCGCCTAACTAACCTGGACTAAGCAAATGCACAAGACTTATTTGTTGTATGTTCTAGTCCATCTCCTGTTCAAGGGCGTAGGGTCATGTACTCTTGTAGACTTTTTCACAAGCACTCTCACATTCGCTTTGCTCATCAGTTTGTGAAATGTCCATTCTGAAATGATGGTTTTCTAAAGAGAATTGGATATCATATTGTTCATAGTTCAACAAACCATCACTGAACAAAGGTTTTGCTAGCGGTGACCAGAAATCTTATGCGTTGATTTGGGATTCTAAGTCTTGGTTGGAGTATGTGCAAAGGCTCTTAGTATAGTAGAGAGCAAATAATTGGGCTCAATCGTCGGCAGGGCGCGCTGAACGTGGAGCGGCGGCAGCGACGGAAGGCTGGCGAGCGACATGGGGTCGTTCTGGACCTGAGCTCCGCCGGAGAGTGCGCTAAGAAGCATACCCGGCGCCGGCACGCCAAGCCGCTCTGGCACATGGTGGTACGGAAGCGCGCCGGGTGCAGCCACAACTCGAACACACCGTGCGCGTAGTGGCACTAGAGTCTTTACATGTAGGACGTCGGCGCCCGTCCCGGACAAGTGCTTCTGCGACTCGCAGAACGCCGGGCAAATGAGGGCGAGGTAGGAGAGTGGAGCGGGTTGCGCCATCGGGCGCGCTCGCCGTTGTGCGCATATGTGCAGCTCGTCCAGTCGTGGCTGCTGAGCTGCGGGCACGGCAGTTGTCAGCGGTGAGCTCCGGTCGGAACCAGGCCTTTTTGGCGGGGACGCCGACGCGGCGGTCGCCCTCGACGAGGTCTAGCCGAAACTAGGCGTCCGTTGCGTGGACGTAGTCGCGGCGGTCACCAGCGGTGACGTCCGGCTGGAATCAGGCCTCTGTGATGGGATCGGCGGCGTGCGAGATGGGACGGGAGAGAGACGCGAGAGGACTCAGAGAGAGGATAAATAAATTACTATAATACCCTTCTCTTAATTAGTTTAATTTTTAATTAATCAAGTGGTGGAAAAATCCAAAACTCCTGGTACTTCTTAATACTTCCTAATCCTTATATAATGTAAGGAGCGAAAACATTAAAAACTTTTCTTACTCAAATCGGGTCCACTGTACCCCTCACGTCGGACCCACCCGTCGTATTTTTTTAGAAGTGGATAGGGTGGAAGGACTATGGAAAGACCCAAAAATCACAATTTGGAGAATGTTTCTGCCAAAAACAAAAAGTTTTTCTCACCATGTCCGGCTATACCCGCCAACCGTACCACCCCCGGCCTCTATGCTTCCAGGCGTCCACCGCTCTAATGCCGGATTGTTACACATGTCTAACGAACAGAGGCGGCGTTGAGCGCAGCTCGTGGACCCGACGTAACTCTAATTCCTGCCTATATAAAGCCCCATAGCCCCACGGTCAAGGTTAATCTTTTTTCTCCTCCACTAAGCCGCCGCCAGGAGAAGAAAAGAAGTTGCACTTTCGTGGTTCATCGAAGCGCCGCCGGGCGGAAGGAAGAGCAAAGAAGAAGAGCCAGGACGTTGCTGAGTCCTCGATGACCTTCACCGGCAAGCCTCGCTGCCCGCCGTCGTCGCAGCCTGGCCACCGACTTCCTATACGAAGTCGGTGCCGTATAGGACGGAGACGACGCCAGGTCGACGGCCGGAGGCGCCTGCGTGCTCAACCACGAAGAAAACACCACGCCGACGGCCGGAGGCGCTCACATGCCCAACCACGAAGACGACGTTCACCAAGATGGATGCCTGGATTTGCGTCTCGTATGCGGCCATGCACGTATGTGCGTGTGCACTAATAGACCAATCAAGAAGAAAGGAAGGAACGAAGCTCAGTTTAAAGCTGGACATCAGATATAACGAGTTTGTATTCTGTATTTTGTAATTTGTATTGTACGCCATACGCTTCCTGCCTCATACTGCACCTGAGCCACACGCCATCGAGCAGTAAGGTTCAATTACTACTCTCTTCAGTGCACATATGTGACTAATTGCATTAATTGGTGCTGCTCTCTGCAGTACGCATATGTGACAAATTGCACTTGGTGATGTGGTTTTTATGTACAATTCCTCCTCTCTTCAGTGCACATATGTGACTAATTCCACTAATTGGTGTTGTGGTTTTTGTGTGATAAAAAACTGAGTTTAAGAGCAAGATATCATGTTTCATGTTTTAAGGTACAATGATTTGATAGTGTTTTAGTTTTTTGCTGAGCACGGCTGGTGTTCGGTCTGTTGAATTGATTTGATCGTTGGGTTGGATTTTATATTTAAGGACTTGAGTTTGAACACAAATCATAATGTATTTGTGAATGTTTAATGTTGTGTCTATGACATCTTTTACTAGGCATTAGGCCTTAGAATAAATAGATTCTTGGATACTAAAATTATTTTTAATATAAACATGTGTGTGTCGCACGTGCGTCTATGCTAGTACTACAAAAGCATCGTAAAAAAGCTCTAAGCAAAAAAGGAAGTTATCAACATTTTTGACATAAAGAAGTTACCAATTTTTCGTAACAAACCAACACTACGTGAAAAACTCACTTTAGTAACGGGCATGGATTGCCTTTAGTAACGGGCAAAGCGCCCGTTACCGATCAAGTGTTACAAATGAGTGAAGAAAGGTAACGGGCTGATACCCGTTACTGATAACACATATTCGTAACGGGCATCAAACAACGACCGTTACCACAACTAGCCACCGGTCACGTGAAATGGTTGTTTCTCTGGTCTCACAGGGAACTTTGGTAACAGGCACCAAAACAGAGCCCGTTACATCAAGTCAAGATTGGAGCGTCGTGCTATAAACCTGCGTCTCCTCTGTCCCGACAAAATGAGACGCGTCTATTTCACGCGCGTCTCAGCACAACTAGGATTCGTAACGGACATCAAACAACAACTGTTACCACAACTAGTCATCGGTCACGTGAAATGACTGTTTCTCTGAGCCCACAGGGAACTTTGGTAACGGGTACCAAAACAGAGCCCGTTACAGGAACTCAACATCGGAGACGCGTGCTGTGAACCTATGTCTCCTCTGTCTTGACGAAATGAGACGCATATGTTTTCACACACGTCTCCTGTCTCTCGACTAAAGGAGACGCGTGATGTCAACCCGCGTCTCCTCTATCTCAACGAATGGACCAAGTTCTGGGGCCCACCGGTCAGTATTGGTAACGGGCTTTTACGCTGCCCGTTACATTGTTGGCATGTTTGTAACGGGCGTTCGGAATGAAGCCCGTTACTCACTGATTACTATTTGTAACGAGCTTTAATTAACGCCCGTTACAGATACGTAGGCCACCCCTACAGTAACCTACCTGCTTGACGGCTGCATCCTGGAACCAGCCGGGATTTAGCAGCCATCAGGGGCTACATCCTGCCATCCTGGAACCAGCTAGGATATGGCAGCCACCACAGCAAGGAGACATCACAAACACATTCTCACATCACAGATATAGACAAGCAAGATCACATTTATAGACAAGCAAGATCACATCAAGTTGTTACTCATCAGGGCTTGTTTGGATAGAGTCATGAGAAAACTTCCTGAACCAGGCAACATCTGACCCCAACCAAGCAAGCCAAGCAGGTTTCTCAGGCAACAAAACCTGACTAAAGAAGACTGAATGCAGCAAGTTTCAAGTTTCTAGCTACAATGAACTCACGGTGCACCATTATAGAAGTTGCCCTTTCGGTCGATGGTCTCCTTAAGAATGTACTCGCACAGCATCTCCCAGACCCGCTTTAGATCTTCTGTAGAAACATCTACAGTAGCTTTGAAATCCTGCAAAATACAATCATTTATGAGAATACAAGTAGAAATCAGTTTCTAAAATCAAATGGAGAATATGAGCAGAGACAAGTCTGAGCATTATTATCTACTTACAACAATCTTCTTGATGTCAGGTATGTCATCAAGTAGTCTTAACAAATTGAATGCCACACGGAATCCACACAAAGAGGACCACGATGGCTGCTGAGCACACTACATCGAGGTACCAAAATGACAAGTTAATGCAGTACCAAATAGGTAAGAAGGGACCATAAAAAAACCTCGGTCTTACATCAAGATTTGGTTTGTGCTTGAGTGTTGTGGCTTTTGGCTTTTTTTTCTTTCCTTTCGTCACTCCGTCCTGTGCACATGTACCAAAGGCCCTGCATGATCAGCAATACCGATTAGAAACATTAAGAGATTGAATTTTTGTGAACAAAACCTACAAGTTACTGACCAGTCCACAACAGCTTTGAGGTCTGTGAACTTTCGCGTGGGATATTGTTTAGAAGAATCTAGATACCAAACCTCTTTAAACTTCATACAGATGATAAGTGTTACCCAGTGGTCAGTGTAGTAGGCACCCACCACATAGTTGTTGTTCATTGCATTTGCGATTGCTTTTACTACAAGGCCAAAATGCTGAGAAATATTTGTGGAAGTGAAAATATTTGGATCCAAAAACCCAACACTGATCTGCATTTTCGCTGCCTTGTCCATCATTTTCCTACAAAAAATCAAATTGTTAGCATACATGAACTTTGTGGTCAAAATTAAAGAAATATCTTTTTAGGTTTTAAGGGACTTACAATGTCCACAGCCTCAACAAGGTAACATCCAAAGAAGCCAGGGTTATAAGGTTATACACGCCACTGAATGTAATGTTTAACATTAAAGCACCACCACCTTGAAAGTAGTCTTGATCCACCTTTGCTGAGGCAAGTTTATCCTTACTGTGTTCCATGACGTAAGCATGCAACCTGGCACAATTTGGTCTAGCAGCCTCTAAGTCTGCTTCTGACAACATAGGTACACGAGGCTTGTATTTTGGTTCCTGTTCCGTCCCAATAATACAGTTAAGAATCTCATCTTTAGACAGAGGTTTCCTGGCCTGGTTCTCCTTCTGCAGTGGAGATTGCCTAGGCTTCTCCTCCTGTTGCAGAGGCTACTGTACATGTTGCATCTGCTGCTTAGGGGGAGATTGCCTGGGCTCCTCCTCCTGCTGCTGCAGAGGCTACTGTTTCGTCTGTTGCTTATCCTCATGTTGCAGCTGCTGCTTAGGCGGAGTTTGCCTGGGCTCCTCCGGCTGTTGTTGATGCTCCTGCTGTGTAGTTTTGCTGATCTGCTGATGCTGAGCCTTCTCTTGCTGACACTGAGCTGCAGTACCTCCATCTGATGCTGTACCCCTGCTACCTGTTGCGGCTTCAGGGTTGGGATGTCTCATCATGGGTGGTATAAGGATCCTGTCCTTTGGCCATTGGATCCTTTGAACGAGAGCCTCAGCTAGGGTTGTTATGTCACCCCCATCAAATGGTACAGGCAGAGGGTAGTGACCCGCATTAGCCCACACATAAGTAGGTTGCACCACAACATACCCATCCTGCACTGGTACTGCATGTCAAGCCTTTTGAAATGGAAAGACTTTTGCTAGTGCGAGCTCCACATTAATCCCGGTGTCATCCAAAAGGCTGCACGCGGTTGGCTCTGTCAGCTTATCTATTGTGTCCAACATAGGTGATCGACTATCACTGTGCACTTGATTTGCTTCGTCCTTGTTGACATTCAATGGTCTTGCTCTCTGCCACGTGCATCTTTCTCGCTGTCATGCGCATCTTCTTCCTCGCTGCCATGCACGTCTTCTTCCTCGGTGCTACTGACAGGCGCTGGTAATTGGGAAGGAAGAAGTACATTTTTCGGTATTTCGATGCCTGATAGTCTTAGAGCATGGACAACTGTTTTAAATGTTATGTCCATCATATTATCAGACCTCTTGTTCCTCCTCTTCATGTACATTCCAGTAAACTCTTCACCAAACCCTTTACCCCAGCCAAGTGAACTAGACACGCCTCGGACCCGACCTCGATGCTCTGGAGTCTCAAGTGCTGCGGTGAGGATATCATTCTCCCTAACCCAGAGAAAGAACCATCGCTACCCTGAGCTGCAAGTGTTTTCACCCTATCTTCTACCCCCACCACCGCAGGGTTACTGAATGTTATGTCCTCGCTTCTTTCACTAGTCTTCTCCCTCTTCTTCCCTACCCTTGCCCGCATATAAGGTCTCGAACGTCCAGGAAATTGGTCCCAAGGGTTTTGTTTTCCTTCTGCAGCTAGCTTTGCATCCTCCTCCTCCCACTCTTTCCTTTCACCATGATAACCTTTTCTGCCCGTCTTGTGTGGCTTATCATGCAATGCTCTCATTTGTTTCATCTCCTGACTCAATTGCTGAAATGAAGGAGAATTGGTTTCCTGCACAAACATGTCCCAGTCTTGTTGCTGCAAAAAGGCATGCTTCGCAAAGGGAGGCCCCTCTTTGCTCACATATTTTTTTTCTTAAATGGGCCTTGAACCGCCGTTGCTAGGTTCCAATCTCTGATATAGCTGCCTTAACTGCCTTCTTGTGAACAGATTCTTCCAGATTGGCTGGGTAATCTAGCTTTTCCTCTAAAACTGTGAACAATTGTTCCTTCTCAATAGGTGAGAGATCATCAACCGCCTTGTTGATTGACACCCTCTCCCAAGCAATGAGGCCACAGACCAATACAAATCTATCCCTCGTAGCATCTGGGGCAGGCCAAAAATTGGCATCAAGTCCAGTTGCAGTCAACTTGTCTTCTGGCCATCTGGTTTGTGTCCTTGACCCACGGGATCGAGTACTACTCGCAGCAGTCTGTGTTGAGTGACCCTGTGAAGAAGGTTCACCGCAGATGAGCTGTGATGGTGCACTGGAGGTAGAGGAGTTTGTTGTTGTGGGAGACTACATAGATGATATGTCAGGTTGTCGATAGAGCAACATAAGCAAGACTGAAAATCTAAGCAAAATTCTTATTAGATAAATTCTTTTTCTCTGACAGGCAAAATAGCTGATATTAGACTAGAAATCATTACAAGTTGTAAATAAAATCAGCATAGACATACACAGTTCATATTTTACTTAATTAGCATACAGGGATAGGTGCTAACCATTTTGATAAGGACACAACGCTTATATATCAAAGCAGAGAATAAATACCTTCAACTTTTTTGAAAGAGAACAGCAGGGGAGGCCCCTACTAGAACTTTTCATTTTTGTAAATATAATATGTACATGTTACACGGCCTTAGGCCCAAATTGGAAAAGAGAAAAATACTAGTTGAAATTACAAAACCAGGTTTCTAGCTCTACCCCTAGGGTCTGTTTGGCTCTGTGCAACAGTAACCTGAATTCATTCTTGAAGATGATCTTCCATCTGTTCAGGGAGACACGAGTATTGTCAAAAATAACCTCATTACGGTGGCACCATATAGCCCAGCAAAAAATAATGAAAACTTCCCTGAAAATGCGACATCCAAATTTTCTACGGTCATCCACTATTCTGTCAAGATGTGAATCAAGATGAGACCAAGAAATGCCCAGAAAGCGCCAACACCATTTACTAAAAGAGCAATCAAAGAACAGATGTTGAAGGCTTTCGTCTTGATTATTAGAACATGACGCAGCTGAAATCATCCAAAGGCCTTCTCTTTCTTCTGAGGATATCCCTAGTATTCAGTCTGTCACAAAATAACAGCCAGCAGAAAAAATTTATGTTTGCCCCTGCTACAAGTTTTCCATAACCATTTGAAGAGAGGATGAGCTGGGCAGGAACCCTGAAGCTGTTTGTAAGCCAATTTGGGGGTGAACTCGGGAGTTCCCCAAATATAAGACCAATGGTCATCCCTCATAGATAGGATCTGCAGGTTTTGTATCAAGTCTGAAAGCTGAAACCATTGCTCTGCAGCCTCCTTTGTCATGGGTGTAGAGAAATTGTCATAAACATCCTGGGAGAGGAATTTTTGTACTGAAATATTTTGGTTCTTAGCAAATGAAAATAGCTGAGGGAATTTCCATTTTAGGACACCCAAGTTCCATGTGTCTGACCAAAAGCAAACAGTGCTGCCTCTGCCAACATTGCAGGTTGCAATCATAAGAAAATTTTCAAAAAAGGACATCACATCTCTCCACCAGAAGGATCCAACAGGTCTTTTAAGGTGTGGCACAACAGAGCTTGAGTAGAGGCATTGCCAGGTTAGTTTGACCCAAGGAATATCCACATGATTATAGAATTTATGCAAGTGTTTCAACAAAAGAGCTGAGTTTTTGTGACGCCCCAGGTTTTTAATTGGCATTATTAGTGCTAATTACCTAGTCAACCAAGTCAAACACGTTGACTTTGGTCAAACCTTGGTCAACCTGGGTCATCACCTCGAAAACCTAGCCAATAATCACTAATGATCATCTTAAGCAAGTCAACACGCATTAGCGGTCAAAACCCTAGTCAAGCACCTGGGCATTGGTCAAACTATGGTCAACCTGTGGCCAAGACCTCAAAACCTTAGTCAGCATGGTCATTAGACCCTAATCACACAAGTTGACCATTGGTCAAACCCCTAGCATCTTGGTCAAACCCTTGAACTCCATACCTTTCCTAGAACTTTGCCACGTTCTCCAAAAATTCCTTAAACACTCAAAAATTGGCCAATACAAAAGTTGTTGGTCTTTTCCAGGAACACAACTTTCATAATTGGTGGCATTTCAAGTTTTGAGTGGAAGGGTTTCAAATTTGTGGTCAAAGTTGTTATGAATAGTGCTATGAGCTGAGAAAAATGCCATTTTGGTGTGGAGTTCATGCTCCAACAGTTGCTCAAAACATATGTCAACCTTTGTGAAAGTTGTAGGTGGTTGTCTCCTCTACAATTTTCGTATCTAGAGTTTTTGTCGCACAATTCAAAGTTTTGGGGGAAATCACGGTTGAACGAGCGCTGACCGATTGAAATCGGCGCTCGAGGACCTAGAGCTCGTGCTCTGGGGCAGAGGGCGCGCCCGCGCCGCCACGTGTCGCGCGGCCTCCACCGCCAGGGCCCGGACGCCGGGCCACCCGGCAGACGACCGTGCATACCCACCGCGACGCGTGCCCCCTCCTCCTCGCGCCGTCATGACCCCGCCCCCAAGGCTCGGACGCTGAGCACGCCGTGCGCCACGTGCCGTGCTACCACTCTCTCTCGCCCTCCCTGGCGTGTCCCCCTGTCCTCGCCGTCCTTGCTACTACTGCCCCCGGCCAACGTTGTCTTCGTCTTGAAGGAAAGCTCCTCCACCCCTATAAAACCGCGCATGCAGCTTCGCACGCACGCACACGCCGTCTGCCGTGGCCGCCATGATGGCTCATATGCCGAGCTCCCTCCTCAGCACCTCCCCGTAACCGTTTGAACCCTCCATCACCACCACACGCACCTACCTAGGTTTCCCGAGCTGCGGGTCGGCACACCTTGGCCGCTGGCTCGCCGGAGCCGCCGCTCCAGCGGCTACCGCCGCCTGGCCCCGCCGCACAAGCTCGCCGGCGCCGCCCCCACCCCATCTACGGCCCCAAACCGAGCTGTGGTGAGCTCCCCCTCCTCTTTGGCCTCTTCCCCGGCCAAGAGCACCGCCGGGAACGCCGGAATCCGGCGATCCCCGCCGGCGGCCTGCCCCTGGGGACCCAATTGCAAGCCCCAAAATCTTTCCAGGGGCCTTAGCGTAAAAGCAGGGGCTTAAATCTAAAGCAAGGGTAGATCCGTGAAGTTTATTTTCTTTCCAGGGACTTCTATGCAAGTAGATTCTTAAGTTTCTTTTGAATAGATCCAGCAGCTTAGAAAATTCGTACAAAATCACAGAAAAATTAGAAAAATGTCAAACCAATTTTGTTTGTTTCCTTGTGAGCAAATACAACTATTACAAAGCACGACCCTACTTTTGATTGATAGTTTTTGCATGAAAAATTGAAATCAGTTTGACCTAGATTTGCTGTAGTTCAAAATCTACATGCGATCTTTAGCTGAATTTTGGATATGTTGCTTGTTATACCATGTATAGGCTCCACACCAACATTTGCACAAAGTTACTGAGTAAATCTTTTAATATGATTTATTTTGTATTCATGATGAATCTGCTTAATTTAATTTTATAGCTTAAAATAAATATGTTTTTGTGCCCAACTTTTGGATATAATCTTTTTCTGCCTAAGTGCACCTCTGGTGAATTAATAATGATTTTATATCTAACAGAAATATTTGTTCCTGAATTATGCTTAGATTTAAATATAAATGCATAGTTCAAGATCTAGAGTAGCCCTTGCTACATTGTTGGTTGCATAGCTTAGTTTTGGACCAGAGGTCATGTGTGAGAAAGTTGAGATCCTATTGTTGCTTAATTATTTTTATATGCATTTATCTTGCTTTGGTAGATAAAACTTGTCATTTTCGGTATATTTATTTCATAGCTCTTTTAATTGTGCACTTGTGTTCAGTGGCCTTGTTTAGAGCTAAAGAGCTTCAGAAGTGTCACTTACTGCATTTTATGAAATTATTTATGAATAAAAACAATGGAGGCCAATTGAAGCTTAATATTAAGTTAAATTAGAAAACCACCAACACCACACCTAAAGACCTTATGAATGTGATGTGAAACAAGCTAAGAAGGTTAAGACCACCCCCTTTGCTGTTTGTGTATTTAAATTAATTAATTGTATAAATATGTACACAGTCACTATCAAAAAGAATAAATAATAAAGCATCACATGACATTACTTTAATAGAAAGAATTTACCAAATATATGTTTATCTAGGTGAATGTGGCCAACCATACACTTCATGGTTGTCATATGTTGTTTTGTAATTAATTAAATGAAAACCGTCAATTAAATCTTGCACATGCATCCTCGTGTAGATCTTCCCGACGGTAGCTATACGCTCGTACCGGAAGGAGGAGACGAAGGTGCTGACGGTGAGCTGCAGTACGTGGACGTAGCTCAGGACCTGGACCAAAGTCCAGAAGGGCCTAAGGCCAACCTTGCCGACGAAGGCAAGCCCTGGATCATTAACCCTTCTTTTTAAAATTATGCAACTACCTTTGCTATGCTTGTGCATTTATGTTTCAGGAGTTGAATGGAAACCCTAGATGCATGATCCTTAGGTACCTATGCTCTTTTACTAGTATGCTAGGTCAATAGCTGCTATGTTATAGGACCCGGTAAAAGTCGAGTGATGTTTGTCACTCGCGAGAATAGGTTCTTACGTTGGAATCATAAGATCTTTATAAATGGATTGCTCATGTGGTAAGAGTATGGGATTTGGGCTCCGGTCTAGTGGCTTTCGTGGGCTAAGCTTTTGAAAGTACTAAGCACTTGTCGGGAATGAGACCGGTAAGCCTAGTACCCGATTGAGGCGGCAAGGGATTTGCTGTTACTAATCTTAAGTAGTCACCTGCCTGACTTGCAACCGGGAGGTGGGTACATGTGTGAGGCTGGATGCACTGTGTGGGGGCATACCAGATAGTCGTGTACCCAGGACTGTAACCCTTATGCCGAACCGAAGATCCACGGGAACCGCCTAGTCGGTGCCAACTTTGTGATGGCACCACTCCGTGTGTTTAGGTTTACCTTGCAAGGGTTTAATCAATCGATTGTCGGCCTCTCACCGTTATCTGAGACTGCTTAATCAACTGGCCATGATATCCCTTAATGATGAAACTATGTGAATATTACTGTGTGGATTAATTGTATTGTACAATTCTTGATTGCAATAGATGGCTCACTTAGAGATGGTAATTAACTAGAATTTGAGCTAAAAATATTGAAAGTAAGGACCTACTCTTTGTTGCTTTTCAGCAAAAGAACCCACCTGCCAAAAAGCCTATCATGTCTAGAGTTTGGTGATGTAGTTATCACCCGACGGTTAAGTCTTGCTGAGTATTAGTATACTCAGCCTTGCTTTATAAATGTTGTTGCAGGTGTTGTTTGGCCTGGAGAGATTCCACCCGGCTGGGAGCTGGAATGGGTGGATGATGACGAGTGATGGCATCATGGATGGCCTCCTGTGATGCTTATCGTATCGCTAGTTTATTTTCCGCTGTTTTTGAACTCTGAACCTTTACTTATCATGTCATGAACCATGGTTTGTAATAATTAACCATTAAGGGTAGAATGGGATTTAATTTGTGTTTGTACTCTGGACTCACCTTCGTGTGAGTTTTAATGCATATGTTCGATCCTTTGTGTGCTATCCAAGCGATTTACCGGGCTTTGACCCGGCAACTTACGACGGGATGGTACTTTATTATTGCTTAATGACCAAAGTGGATTGGTTTAGCCGATAGTACAGTATTTTCTCGGGCGGGTTGTCACAGTTTTGTAATCTGAGATTGATGATACCAAGGCCTCCCTGATCTTTAGGCAAACAAGCTTTCTTCCATCCCACTAGGCACCCACCATTCCTATTAATATCTCCTCTATCCCAGAGGCAGTGTTTTCTATATTTATCTATCTGATGCAAAACAGTGACTGGAACTTTGAGGGTCCCCAAATAAAAAGTTGGTAGTACTGAGAGAACTGAGTTGACCATAATAAGTTTGCCAGCATATGTGAGCAGGCTACTGATGTCCATCATCCTCTTTTCAACTCTATTCAATAAGGGGAGGTAATCATCCACAGAAGGTCTAGTGGTTCCAAGGGGAAAGCCTAGATAAGTAAATGGCATGCTACCCACTTGGCAACCAAGAACAGCAGCCAGCCCGGCCATTTTCTCAGGTTCCACATTAATGGGGACAATACTTGATTTGGCAAAATTGACTTTCAGACCTATAGATGTAGAAAATGCTCCAAGAATGTTTTTAAGGTTGGTGAGTTGACTTTCTTCAGCTAGCATAATAAGCAGGGTATTGTACTATTGGATAATCACCCCCAAAATTGTTCCCCAATGGATGTAGAAGAAGTCCTTCAGAAGTAGCTCTGTTAACCACAGACTGTAGTAAATCTGCAGCAATAACAAAGAGTAGTGGTGATAGAGGATCACCCTGTCGAACACCTCTTTTACACTTGTAAGGTTTCCCTGGAACACCATTGAGAAGAACAGATGAGGAAGCTGAGGATAGGATGAGATCAATCCAATGGATCCATTTCTGTGAGAAACCTTTATGTCTAAGCATTTCCAAAATAACAGGATGCTCCACTTTGTCGAAAGCCTTTTCAAAATCCAATTTGACAATGACAATTTCCTTTTTACTGTGATGACAAAGATGAAGGAATTGGAAGGCCCAGGCTAAGCAATCTTGAATGGTTCGTCCCTGGAGGAAGCCATACTGATTGGCATGGATCACAGACAAAATGACCTTCTGCAGTCTATTAGCCAACAACTTGGTTAAAAGTTTCAGGGAGAGGTTGAGCAATGATATAGGCCTGAAGTCATTGGCAGTCTGAAGATTGTCTTTTTTAGGGATCAAAACAATATAAGACCCATTGATGCACTCCAGATTTATGTTGCCAGAATAGAAACATTCACAAAGTCTATAGAAATCATCCTTGATTAGATGCCTGCATTTCTTGAAAAAATAACCATTAAAGCCATCTGGGCCTGGGGCATGATCTGGAGGCTTCTCCTTGAGAGCTAGATCAATTTCCTCTTTGGAAAAAGGATCATCCATAACTGGAAGAGAGACTGCCCTAATCAAATCATTGAGGTCAAATAAGATTTCTGAAAAATCTGAAACACCCAACCTGTCTTTGAAGGAATTCCATAGGATACCAGCTTTGAGTGAGTGATCAAATACTGGCAAACCATCAGCATTTAGTAAGGAAGAAATGGCATTCCTTCTGAAAGAGTAAGTGGCCATGGCCCGGAAAACTTTGGTGTTTTCATCACCAAATTTTACCCATCGAATGGTGGACCTCTGTCTCCAATAGATCCTTTTAGCTTCCAACAGATTCTATAAGTACTTCTTCACAATTTTTCTGAAATTTAATTCCACCACTAATAGCAACCTCTGATCCTCAAGACCATCAATGAGTGCCAGCACCCAAGAGCAATTGTTGATCAATTTATTGATCTTAGAGACTTCTTTACACCAAGCTTTCAGCCCTTTTCTGAGTTGTTTGAATTTTCCACTAATTGTTTTGGCCATGTTGCTGAAGTAAGGATTAGAATCCCAATGTAGTTTAACTGTCTCATAAAAACCTGGGAATTCCACCCAATAAATTTCAAATCTGAAAAGAGAAGCTTTTGGGATATGAGAATCAATCATTACCACATATGGAACATGGTCAGATATGGGTCTGGCCAGACAATGAACTGATGTTGCTGGGTAGGAAGAGGTCCATGATGGTGAGATGAAAACCCAATCCAATTTTTCGAGCAGTGGATCCTCTTGCATATTACTCCAAGTAAAGTTTCTACCCAAAAAAGGAATGTCCACCAAATCAAAATGTCGGATGAGATCATTAAAAAGGAGCATGTCACCAACATTACCACCTGGCTTATTTCTATCTGACAAAGATCTGATCAAATTAAAATCACCAACAAGGATCCAATCTTCCAATGAGGAAGTATCTAAATTATACAACCAACTCATGAAAGCAGCTTTATCTGGTGAAGCAGATGGGCCATAAATATTTGTGAGGTGAAATACTACAGCTGAATGACTAGATGTGAATTTCATGGTGATGGCATAGCCATTAAAATCAATAACTTCCCCAGTGAAGAGACCATCATTCCAACAAATCAAAAGCCCACCAGATGCACCAACAGATGGTGAAAAGCAAATTTATTTAAATGTCTAGGACAAAATTTGGAAATAAATGCCTGATCAAATGAATCTTGTTTAGTCTCCTGAAGACAGATAATAGAGGCAGCACTTTCAGAAAGTTTACACCTCAGATGATCCCATTTAGCCTGTGAATTAATCCCCCTAACATTCCAAGAGAGGATGTTCCAAGATCTGGAGTTACTCATTAGAAACACACAAGCACCAGAAAATGAAACAGAGCAACATCTGTTCACATTCAAGCATCTTAGGATGGAAGCACAAGAAAAGAGATTGCAGTCTTAAACTGATTTCAACCACCAACTGATCCATGACATAGTTTGGATTAAATAAAAGGCAAAAGGATAGGATGACAGACATAGTACAAGATGTTCTGCAACTAGATATACCACTGCTAAAACAAAAGAGACACAGCTCAACAGAGAGCTAGGAAGTGGCAGGACAACTTCTAATCATCATCAGATGCTAACAGCACCGTGTCAGACACATCCTGTGGCCGCATCTTGAGGAACTCAGTCCCAATGGCTTGGACAACTGAGGTAGGCAGATGAGGAGCTGGTGTAGAAGCATCCGCAGCAGAACCTTCAAAATCAGGGATGATGGCCAAGGCATCTTCTGGTGCTAGAGTAGGTGTAGGATCAACAACGAGCTCAACTAGATCAGAAGGCAGCACCCCCTCTGATTTAGCAGCCGCAGCACTAGCAACATCCTTGAAGCCACGACAAGCTTTCTTCAGTCTGTCACTCCTGCGCAGAAATCTAGAATCCAGAGGCCCCTTGAGCTTTTTGGCGCGCCTCTTCCGGGATGGCGTCTCCTGTGGCATGCAGTCGAGGATCTTGACCGAGTCTTCCTCAGAGTCAACGTCAGACACATTCACTGGTGGATCCACCAGAGCCTTAGCCAAATCCCCAAGAGCATCACAATCAGCAAAATAAGATGGAACAGGGGTGTCCAAATTGATAAAAATATTATTTAGGTGCTGCAGGGAAAAGGAAGATTGAGACAAATGGGGGGGATTTGACTGAGAAATCACCTTCTGAAGAAGATCACGGAGGGGGACTGAATCCGAGGTCTGAGCAGCCTGATTGATAACTCAGTGGTCACCATTGAGTCCCCCTGAAGCCTCAAAGTCACGAGCAGCTGGGGAAAGGGCTGCATGTTCCAATGGTTCCTCTTGCAGTACCTGATTTGCTTCCAAGTGATCATTTACCAACTGGTCCTCCTGCGGTTCCTGGTTCACCTCCATCTGATCAACGTTTGGGATAGCACCCATCACCACGTCTGAATTAGCTGAGTTCACAAGGGCATGAACTGGCACCCAACGCGGGGCTGGGTGGGGGATGGGGTGTGCCGGGCCCTGCTCAGGTGGGAGCTGCTCATCCCCTCCTTCCACAAAATCTGTAGCTGTGAGGATGAAAACAGGGACAGTGAAAGTTCTCACTCTGGGTGCTTCACCGACTGAGACCACAAAATCATCAGGAATGTCTTGCTCACTGTTGACTAGTGCTTTGATGATGATCCTAGCAACAGTCACCGATTCATGAACATAAAGCAGTTTCGCCCAACCACAAATGTCCTTGGAGATTAACGACAGAGAACGGCCATCCACAGGATACATCAACATAAGCCAGACGACTCGGTCCATGGCAAAGGAGCGAAAGTTGACACCCTCATCATGCTTGATAAAGCGGAGCTGATACTGATCGAACTGGCGCGGAGGGCCTTGGAGGAAGCGCTCTCTTTCAAGGGGCTTGGTGAAGCGGACGAAAGCGTCCCCAATCGGGCAGGGCTGGATCTCGGGAGCGTGGACGCCCTCGTCGAGGAGGTAATGATGAAGTGCATGCGCCATAGGGACGAAGTCCTCCTTGGCCACTGGAGGAGTCAGATGAGCAATGGCCAGGTCTTCATTGGTGCGCTCGATGTTCAAAGCCAGGTGAGCTCGGGGGCGCGCCGAAGGAATGTAGGGGAGCACGCGAGGAGCCCAGACGAATCCAGCCGGAAGGTGGGGACGGGGGTCCAAGGTGAAGTTCGCCATGCGATCCAGTGGCGGTGGAGGGAGATCGGCTACAGATGGAGATGTGGTGGCGGAGGGAGGTGTTTCCGAGGAAGGCGAAGCGGCACGCGCAAAGGTAGGTGACGGTGGAGTAAATGAACCCTGATGCACCGGGCTTTGTTGATGAGGATGAAAACCTGGGCCGCCGTAGGGGCCAAACTTTTGACGATAGATTTGGGGTTTGACACATGCCGTTTTACAGAAACGGTAAATGTGGCCGTATTTGAGGCAGGTTCTGCACCGAACCATGGAGTGGCACTCAGAAATCCGATGATCACGGGCCAGGCAACGAAAGCATCACATGGGATATCTACTATCCAAATCAAACCGATGCTGGGCCACACGCAAATTGCGCGGAGAAGCCGGGCTCTCCCGAAGAACACACTGCACAGAAGGTGTAGGTCTCGTCCCATGATCATTCTTCTCAAATGAAACATGGGGATTAGACGAAGCAAAGTTCTTCTGATAATAATCCGTAGGATAAGAAATCCGTTTGAAAACCGATTTGGGTGGCTGCTTAACAACCTGGGCGAATGATTTACGAGGAGATTTAGGTGAAAACCATTTCGATTCTTCCTCATAGGACCAATTAACAAGTTCACGACGCCAGTTTGGACCACCTTCACCCCACAGAGCAAAGAACACCTCAAACATGGCGCATTTGAAAGATCTCAATCTGTAAATCATGAAGCCAACCTCCTTGGAATAAACCGAAAAACGAAACATGTAACCAGAGAGATGGGAAACCCTAAAATCCTTGTCAATGCCACCAAGACACGATTGGAGCATGATGCCCACCGAATCCTCAGACAGCCGAATGGCAAAACGTGCAAAGGAGACCACCAGGAAGAATTCATGAGAGGCAAAAGATGGGGCAAAACTGACCGGGGAAGCAAAGCAATCATGCATGAGGCGTTGGAAGTCCAATCCTGGACCGAAGTCCAGGTCAGAGAGGCCTCCCATGGCCGGAATCACAGATCGCCATGGCGGGGAGACGTGGTCGCCTGGGGAGCCGCCATTTCGAGATTGGGTGCGAACAATAGTCCCATTAGATGGTCATCCTAAATTCCTTCAACTACTTCCTTGTCCAACTTCAACAGCAATGGATTGTGTGTTCCATGTGTACATGCAACAAGAGGATAAAGCAATCATGACATTATATATGACAGTAGTGAAACAACACTCACAACACATCATGACACCAACAATAACAATATATATGACAGTAGTGAAACAATTAACACTCACAACAAAGCATAGGACAGTCTAGTCATCACTACATTATAAACCATTGCGATGCATTTCCCACTGACATTATGTGGCCATCAGAATTAAAGTATGCTAACAGGTCCAAAGCATAACTATTGATCTGGTACATTCAAAGCATAACAGAATTAAAGTATGCATTAATCCTCAATGTTTTCATGAATTTACAGTGCAAAAATTGTAGCACCAGAAACATGAAAATGAATTTTAACAGTTCATATAACTTCATCTGTTAGGAACAATTTATTCAAACAGAATTGGAGCAACAAAATCCATCCATCAAATCCAGTCAATCAATTAAAATGAACTATTAAGGCATGTCTCCCTAATCCACCTTGACAAGAATATATAGCAGATTAGGTGGCCGAGCATAGAGAGGGCGTTGGGGGTTCAAGTAGGACTAACCTCTATCGCGAATGAAGTAGTTGTTCTCGTGATGGTCGGAGGGGCCGGATCCACGTCGACTCGTGGCCTGAGGTGGCCGGCTCGTTGTCGTGGCCGGGGATGACGGATCCGCGTCACCGTCTTTAGGTTCGCCGGAAAGCTGTCCGCACGCCAGTAACCGCGTCCTCGTCACCGTTGTCACGCAGGGAGCAGTGGGGCTGGAGAAGTGTAGGGCTGCGTCGGGGAGAGAGCGGCGAAGGCGAGCCGGGAGAGTGGCGGCGACGACTAAGGCAGGAGAAGGAGCAGGGCGGCGATGGGGAGAGTGCGGGCATTGTGGATCTATCTAGCGAGTAGCCGAATATGTCCCCTGAGGAACTGCGCGCGTAACTGTGTTTAAGGAAATTACTGGTGTGCCCTTGAACGGATCTCTGGTGGAATTGGAATTCCATGGGCATTATAATTAATATATGTGGGAAATTTTGAACAGCCCGCGCACGGTTTGCCTCATGATGCTGACGCGTGGGCCAGTGTCATTGGCGACGCTGGTTAGCAAACCTGCATCGCCTTTGTTGGCAGTTGGGTCCGGGCGGGCGGGCAGCGGTTATCTTTTTATATTGGTTGCTGACGCTGACGCGTGGGTCAACCACTATTTTTTTCCAATGAAACTTGCTTCCCTAAAATATTAGAGCCCATAAAACAGCACCTAAAAATCATAAAAATATGAACAATTCATATTTGGACATTTAGTATTGGAATGAAATATCAACAGTCACACTTGTGTGCCCAAGATTCTTAGAATTTGTTTTTACATCCCATGTTAATGATGTAATAATTCTAATAACATCTAGTGTTCTCTAAAAAATCTACAAATTGATTTGGCAACATAATTTGGGTACCTAAACTTGTCTTCAAAATTTCATATGGTTTCGATGAAGGAATAATATACTTGTGTACAAATATCTACATCTCTCACATAGTTTCCTAGAATGTTCCTTGAACATTGAAGTTTTCCACACTTTGCAACATGTTCGAACTCATATGCATTTGAAAACTTAACAAAACCTTGTGTTCACCTTAAGATTACGAAAATGCAAAGTTTCATTACAGGAGGTGTGGAAAACAAACATTATTTATATGTTGTACTTACATACAGCAAGATAAGGCATATAAACATTGTTCAAGAAACGTAATATACACTAAACAATGAAATTAATGCAAATATGGTGATTTTAGAAAACTTTAGAAAAAAATAATCAAATTTGGACTAATTACGACAGAGAAATACATGTTACAAAATTTGATTGCAGATTAAAAAGAGAAATGTCGTCGGCGACGTGGGACAGATAAACTGTTCTTCATTCTCCAATAGAACAAAAGAGGAAGCAGAGGGCGCCGCCACCCGCCACCGCCCCCACCGTGCCCGCTTCAGCAGTTTTGACACCCAAGAGGGCACCCTAGGCCTCGTCGGTGGCAAATGAGACCACCGCAACCTTCGATTTGACTCACAAACGTGACAAAGCAAATCTTTTCTATCAAAAACCGATTAAAAACCGACATCCCGATAAAATCAAATCCTCGTTTAGTAATATCTAATAATTTACATTCAAGATAGATAATATTCATTGATGCTTGCGCCTACATCCCGATGGTCATCCTCCTGACGGCGTACTCCACGGCGACGCTGAAGTTACGCTTCCAGAGGTCGAACTCATGACGGATGCGACACTCGGTGCTGCAGTAGTGGATGATCTCTAAGGTCTCTGGCCCATAGCGCCTACATCCCGCTGCCCAAATGTAGACCTGGGGATTCTGGACGGGCAGCAATGGAATGTCGCCGTCGTCGTCATCAAGCCAGTACCACCATGCAATGTTGCGGAGATCCCGGTTGATGAGGTAGCGCAGCCACCCCAGGTTGTGGTTCTTCCACTGCCCGTCAGGGGGCGACAGGCCGCCGCTAATTTCGTGGAGCAGTGGCATGGCTTAGGGGTCCGTAGGGTTGCAACGGTACTTCAGCATCGCTAAGAAGTACTTCACATCAGAGTCTTTAGCAGCGGCATCTCCGACGAGCTTCAGACCCTTATCGGGATTCCGCCGCCTCATCAACCTCTCCATCCCCTCGAAGCATAAGGCCTCCGGATGATTGGTCTCGCGAAAGTGCCGCTCAAAGCACGACCTGACATAGCGATTCCTGCACACCTGATGAAGCTCACACAGCGACACGTGCAGTAGTACCTTATCGGAGTCGCAGATGCGCCGGAAGGTGCCGTAGATCTGATTACGAAGGATCAGAAAACGAATGACGGGCTCATCCTTGATGGAGTGGATGATGATTTGGATGATAAGATCATCTGGCAGCAGCATCATCAAGCACACCACGGCCATCAAGGAGAAGGGGAGGAAATAGAAAAGCGACGGGGTTTGGAAATTGAAAGGCGGCGGGGTTGAAATTGAAAGGCGACGAGGGTTGAAATTGAAAGGCGACGGGGTTTGGAAATAGAAAAAGGCGACTCGGCCATCTAGAACGATATATGTAAATTGAAAAGGCACCGCAGTTTGGCTGCTGACGCTGACGAGTGGTCCCGACACCATTGCCCCTGCCCCTTCACCTTCCTGCGTAATTGAAAGGCGACACGTGTTTTTGGACGGTTTTGCTCCCGAAACAAAGCCTGAGGCATAGTGGGTGGTGGCAGAGGCACCTGACGGTTCCGCGACTTGTCAATATAACTCCCCTGCCTTCCCCTGCTTTCCTCTGCTTCTTCCATAAGCTTATCATCTCTTTCGCTTGTTCTTCCTCCTCGCGATCCACCACTACAAATCTCTGGTCACCGAGAGATCACGAAGGAGAAGATGGCGTCGAGTACCCTGTCGCCGACGAAGCGGGGACGAAGGGAGGACGATGATGACAAAAGCCGATATCGGAGGAAGTTGGAGAAGGGGAAGGAGCTGGCGACCAAGAAGAAGGACGCCGACGAGGAACCGTTCGGCGATGAAACTAAGTTCGCCGTCGACCTGCTCAAGAGCGCATTTAGCAAGCTTCAAGATGTTGGCGAGGCCTTCGACATCAAGGCGCCTCATGAAGTGGACAAAGACCCAAGCGTGAAGGGTCTCGCCTTCAGGATCCACGGGTTGGCTAAAAAGCTCGAGAACCTCCCCGTGGTCAAGCGGGCTGGCCGCCACTTCGACTTTGACGACAGCGGCTCCGGCGGCAACGACGGCAGCCACGGCGGCGACGATGACGGGACTCCGACGGCGGCGACCGACTAATCGATAGACTCCTCTACCATATATAGTAATAATGTGTGTGTGTGTGTGTCTTCGTTAGGTTGTTGGACATGAACTGCTTAGTTTGTTTGTCGATCATGAACTGCTTAGTTAATTAGTTTGGTTGTTGGATTTTGTATGTCATGAACTCGATCTGATAGACGCGAGTAGATCCATCTGCATCTCCTAGAATATGTGTTCCTCCTGTTGTGATGAACTCGAGATCCGTTGTGATGAACTGGAGATCTGTTGTGATGAATTAGATCATAGAGACAATGCATAGTCATTGGCGACGCGGGTTAGCGAACCTGCATCGCCTTTGTTGGCAGTTGGGTCAGGGTGGGCAGGCAACGGTTGTCTTTTTATATTGGCTGTCACTATTTTTTTGGAATGAAACTTGCTTCCCTAAAATATTAGAGCTCATGAAACAATACCTAAAAATCATAAAAATACGAACAATTCATATTTGGACATTTAGTATTTGAATAAAATATCAATAGTCACACTTGTGTGCTCAAAATTCTTATAATTCGTTTTTACATCCCATGTTAATGATATAATAATTCTAATAACATCTAATGTGCTCTAAAAAATCTACAAATTGACTTGGCAACATAATTTGGGTACCTAAACTTGTCTTCAAAATTTCAAATGGTTTCGATGAAGTAATAATATACTTGTGTATAAATGTCTACATCTCTCACATAGTTTCCTAGAATGTTGTTTGAACATTGAAGTTTTCCACACTTTGCAACATGTTCGAACTCATATGCATTTGAAAACTTAACAAAACCTTGTGTTCACCTTAAGCTAACGAAATGCAATGTTTCATCACTAATGGTTGTGTAAAACAAATATTATTTATATGTTGTTGTACTTACAAAGAACAAAATAAGGCATATAAACATTATTCAAGAAACGTAATATACACTAAATAATAAAATTAATGTAAAGATGGTGATTTTAGAAAAATTTAGAAAAAAAAATCAAATTTGGACTAATTACGACCAAGAAATACATGTTACAACATTTGATTGCAGATTAAAAGGAGAAATGCGATCTTCATTCGAATAGAACTGGGCCCCACAGTCATTGGCGACACAGGACCGATAATCCGCGTCGGCTTTGCTGCTCTTCCAAAAATTTACAGAGATAATACGAGCAACATACAAAAGCTAATCCACTATTGATTTCCTATTCCAATACTCCGTTCGAACTTCACCATTTCGCGGCGGAGCCTACTGTCTTCGCTGCAAAACAGAGAAATTCCAAGCCATCCTTTATCCATACCGCAACCGCCATCGTTGCCTGCGCATGGCTGATTGCCGCGCACCTGTGCCGGAGGTGGCAATGGTTCACCCCAAATGCGCCACGTCGAGGAGTGGATCGCACGCTCGGCCTTCTCGCGCAAAGGCAGACACCCCTCGTTGCTCAGCCATCTCGATGTCATACTACCACCGCCCGCGACCCGCCTCATGTACCGCTTCACGGTGTCATCGGCGGTGGCACCGCCATTGTCCCTGTAGAGCAAGATGGCGTATAGATAGGCCGCCGCATCGTGCCCACCCTCGGCGGTGCGCCGGAGATCATTGCTTTCCCTGTTTTCCATGAACACGGCTTTGATCCCGGAGAAGAAGCAAGCCCCCAGATTTCTGAGATCGGTCAGCATAGCAAGGAAGGCTTTGTAAGTGGTGGGGTCCCACACCCAAGAAATCTCATCTCTTATCCCCTTTATCGACAAACGTCGGCCGACGTCGCGGTGGCCGCGCACGCGGCGCATGGTCGAGCAAGTACCTCATAGGCTGCAGAGGTCAGCTAAGGGCCGCTTCGAGGTCACACCGACGCGCGTCGCAATCTCAATGCGGAGGTCTTGAGGGAGGTCCAGCAGCGACGGCTGGTGCCGCCTGCTTCTTCCCGTCATGCTATTCATCTTCGGCTGGGAATGGTGACGATGAGGAGTAGGCAGTTGCTGTTTTTTCGTGGGTAGATGAAGGGGTAGAGGATCTAAATTATTTTGGAATGAGAAGATACAGGAGACTTGTTTCCAAACACGGTTTAAGTACGCAATGGAGACGACGTTTGTCTAATCCGCGTATCCTTTAATTCTATATTGGAGACGACATTTGGTTAATCTGTGTATCCTTCAATTCTACATTGGAATCATTACCTCTATTGTCAGCCATTGACTAGGCGACTGTTTCCCCCTTGACCGGATCTGGCATCAATTTCTTGGGAACCTTCCCGTTTCCTGTGCTTTTGATCTTATCCCTTCCTCTTTTTTCTTTTGACAACCGATCTTATCCCTTCCTTGTTTTTGCTATAAAAAGGGACCGACACCTATCGGTCCTCCTCACTTGCTTCGTTCTTCTCTAGATCTAGATCTAGCTATGGCACAAAGAATAGATCTTGTAGGGCGCAAGCTTTTGCTTTTCTCTCTTCTTCCTCCTCCTTGTTCTCTCAGTTGCTAGAAGAATTCTTGTGATATGGGTGATTGGGTTGCTCATCCCTCTAGCACAGTTGCTAGAAAAATCCTTGTGATATATCAGCTGTCGGGGACTCCGCATCAGGAAGAACAAGCCGACGGAAAGATCACTGCTGAGGTCTGCGGAGAGTAGCCCAGAACCCAACTGTTGTATCTTTCTCGTCGAACTTGCGCTTCCTTTTGCTTTCCCTCCTCCAGGAGGAGGATTTTTGAAGGGATCTGTTTCCACCCTCTGCTATATCTTTCTCTTCTGCTCACTTGTAAGCATGAAGGACAACAAGCGGACGGGAAGGTCACAAAATCTGGAGCATATCTCGTCAAACTTACATTTCCTTTTGAAGGGATATGTTCTCCTCTTCTGCTGTATTTTCCTCACTTGTAAGCATGAAGAAGAACAAGCCGTCGGGAGCATCTCTTTTGCTTAGTTTAGATCTATATATGTTCCACATCCTGGTAGTGCCTAGTGATGTTGAACATAGATGACCGCTTTGTAACCTTCTGATGTATCAATGATGAGTGTAATCTGTGTGTGTGATTTTGCATCTTAAGAGACATGCTTGTGTGATTATCTGTGTGCAGTCCAATTATTTGTATGATTTACTTGCTCACTTGCAAGTATGAAGAAGAATAAGCCAACGGGGGTTGTGAGAGCCAGGTGTGGTGCGAGGACCGGTGGATGGTCGCTTCCTGGTGTGATGAGTGATTGACAACGTGGTGTGGACTGATTCTTGGCTAAGTATTGCAGGTGCAGGTTGCGGCTTGACTGGTGTTGGTGCAGGTGAAGAACAAGCGCGAAAGGTCGTTGCCGGTGAGGCCTCCAGGTGTGGAGAAGACAAGTAGGCTTGGTTCGAGGGACCCGGTGGCCAGCGGGGTCAAGTGCGGGCCGCATGGTGGCAAGAACGGCAAGATGAAGTCATGGACGGTTTCTTGGTTGAGCCTCAAAACCAAGGTCGAGCCGGGACAACGTGGGAGCCGAGTCATGAGTGGTGATTGGCGGAGGCTACACCGAGTTCGCGGGGTTTCCGGTGGTTCACCAGAAAACCACTGGGTTCCTTGGTTGATACACAAAACCAAGACCGAAGAACCGAAGACGGAGGTGCAGCAGCTCCAGACCGGTCTGACCGGTGGGTACTGGTCTGACCGGTGAGGAGCACCGGTCTGACCAGTGTGCGACGACGCAGTCCGGAATCTTCGAAGCGGAGGACACATGTCGGGATCGCAAGGCTTGCGTCGAGGCTAAGCAAGTTTGCGGTCGCTGGGCATCCGTCCGATGGTGCGAAGACAAAGACTTCCAAATTTGCCCTTGAGGGGCATGTATCCCTAGTTAGCTAGTAAGGGTATTTTAGTCTTTCGGTTGCCTCCATATAACCCAAGGGGTGAGAGGATGGCAACTATCTCTTTGAACCCTAGCTCATTTGGTTTTCCTATTTTCCTTAGGATTTTCTTAGGACTAGCTTGAGAGCTTCATGGTGAGATCTTGTGAGAGGGAAGGATGATCGGGCGGCAAGCTAGACCTTGTATGAACCTCTTTGGTATGTATAGATGATTCGGCGTGGTTCCTCAAGGCTTGGATGTGTCTTTCCCGTTTCTCCTTTTTGGTGATTTTCGGAGCCCTTTCTTGGCGATTTTCTTGGAGCGATTTCGAGGCCTTTCTCTTTGGGATTTGGTGGGGGATGTATGCATGAACCCTTCGTGGTTCTTTTCCCTTTGATTCCCCTCCCAAATCCGTGAGCAAAGGGGCTCGATTTTGGGGTTTTCGTGACTTTAGGGTTAGAGGCGTTCTTGGTGGGATTTCTTCGATTCCTCTTGATTTAGCAAGTTTTGGTGGACCAAATCTTGGCTATGGAGTGCCTATGAGGTGTTCCTACTATCCCCAAAGTCTTGCACAAATCCGTGGAGCGATTCGGGAGATCGGGAGTTGGATTTGGGGGAGTTGACCCGCGGGTGCTGTTCATCCCCGAGCGGCCCAGCCTGACCGGTCTGACCGGTGCTGCTCACCGGTCTGACCGGTGCAGAGGCTCTGTGGGTTTTGCCTCGGGTGAACGTTCTGGTGAGTTCGTTGTAGTCCCGTGTTGCTGTTGTTTCGAGTTTGGGTCAGTTTGGAGCTCGGTAGGCCTGTTTGGTGGATTTGGGGTTTCCTGGCTTGAACCGGTCTGACCGGTGAGCTACATCGGCCTGACCGGTGTAGGGGCCTTCTGTGGAAGTTCCTAGTTTTTTCCAGCAGGGACCGGTCTGACCGGTGCTGCTCACCGGCCTGACCGGTGTAGGTCAGTGGTGCTCGAGTTGGTGTTCCGCTGCGTTCTCGAGTCCGTGAAGGTGGTTGTTGGTTCCTAGGACCAGTAGCACTCCAGTGGCTGCGTGGTCTTGGCCAACTTGGGTAGTTGAGTCGGAGACGTGATTTGGAAGCCGTGTTCGTCTTGTTGGAGTTCTCATCTCCTTCGAGAAGAATTTTTATCGGCTCCCATTCACTCCCCCCCCTCTCTGGTTCGCCTAATCGGTCCTTCAATTGGTATCAGAGCCGGTTCGGGTCTTCATTGACTCTTACCAGTCTAAGATACAAAGATGGTGTACCAGGAACGGGGTTTGGGTCCTCCGCACTTCGATGGGAAGAACTACCAGATGTGGCAGAGGCGGATGGCAGCGTTCCTCCGCGGAAAGGGTCAGATCCTTTGGGACGTCATGGTGAACACAGCTTATGTTCATCCGATGAACTTCCGTGCTCCAGGATCGAGGGATATGTTCGGAGCCAACAACAAGGCTGTCGACTACTTGTTTCGTGCTCTGTGTCAGCCTGAATTCGATCGGGTTCAGACAGAGGACTTAGCTTGTAGGATTTGGGAGCAGTTGAAGGATGCTCATGCTGGGAATGCTCAGGTTCAGGCTCGGATGTACGTGACTTACCGGACAGAGTACGAGAACTTCACTCATCTCCCCGGCGAGTCCGTCGATGCCCTTTTCCAGCGGTTTACGGTCGTTGTGAACAACATGAGAGCCAATGTGGCCGTGCTCCCATACGATGATCATGATAGAGCCGTGAAGATCTTGCACTCGTTGGATCGTACCGTATGGGACGGGAAGTTTGAGGCTATTGTTGAGTCCGAGAAGTATGACACCTTGATGGTGAACGAGCTGTTCTCGAAGCTCAAGTCGGCTGAGTTGGACCGTGGTATGACAGCCAAGATCGAGAGCCCGACTGACTCTCATAGTCTCGCTCTCGTTGGTGGCAAAGGAGCTAAGTCTAACGCTAACGCATCCTCCAGGATGTACTCTCTGTCTTCTTTGATGTCTTTGCCAAACGAGGAGTTCGACGTGCTTGGAGAGGACGAGCTGGCGCTGCTGACCAGGCGGTTCGAGAGGCTGCACGAGAACCGGGTGAACACGAGGAGGACAACACGGACGTGCTTTCAGTGCGGCAAGCCAGGACACTTCGTCGCCGACTGCCCGGAGAAGATGGAGAACAAGGACGGCTACAAGGGCGGCTACAGGCACCGGTCGAGCAAGGACGGCAAGTACCGATCAAGGCGCGATCACAAGCACAAGAACAAGCACAAGGACGAGCGACGGTCGAGGAAGAAGGACGGCCGCGGCAGGAAGGCCCGAGCGATGGTCGGAGCGAGCGACGTCGACTCCAGCTCCGCCTACTCTTCCTCGAGCTCGAGTAGCAGTGAAGATGAAGGTGATCGGCGCAAGAACAAGAAGTCATCCAGGAACTTGAGCAGGTTGAGCTGCTTCGCGGGAGATGGCTTCTGCGGCATGGCTCGTAGCTCCGGCAGCAAGAAGAGTCACCAGAGCGACTCGGACTCTGACTCCGAGGACGAGGTATGTGATGAGCTCTCCTCTTTGTGCAAGGAGAATGATGAGTTGGTTGACTTGCTTGATAATCGCGATCACATGCTTAGAGAGGCCACGAAGATGAGGAAAGAGCTTAGGGCTTCACTAGAAGATGCTAGGAACCGTGTGGCTGAGCTAGAAACCCAGAACCTAGATGCTAAGCTTGAGATTGATTCGCTTAAGGCTTCCCCTGTGGTTTCTGATGAAGTTGATTGTGTTGATTGCTCTGTGTACCTAGCTGATCTTACTGCTCTTAAGGATAAGCATGCTTCTACTTGTGATGAACTAGATATGCTTAGGGTTGAAGTGGCTGAGCTTAAGTCTAGACCTGCTTTGCTAGGTGCTTGCACTTCTTGCCCTGTTTTGCATGGAAAGATTGATGAGATGCATGCTTACACTGTTTCGCTTGAGGCTAAGTTGAAAGAGCCTATTCCCACTTCTTGTTCTACTTGTGAATTGCATGCGGTTAAGAATTTGGAGCTTGCACATTATGTTGATCGCTTGCAGGATGAGAATGATGAGCTGAGAAAATGTATGAGCTGGTTGTCGGGTCAGGAGCCTCAGCTTGGTATCATGATAGCGGCTTTCAAACGCTATGATGGTCAGGCACTTGGGGCTGACAAGCTTGGAGAGAACAGTGGTGGGGGAGTTGAGAGAGTTGGAGAGATCCCTATCCCACCACCAAACAGACACAAGAACAAGTTTGAGCCCAAGCCTAACCATCTCAGAAACAAACTTGACACTACTCCAGATCCACCCATATTCCCTCACCCAACAAATGATTTCCAGAAACCGGTGAAGTTTGTGAGCCCAAAGGGAGGTGAGGAAGGAGAGAAGAAGGGTGAGAAATCGAGTGAGCAGCCCCAACCCAAGCCTAAGCCTAAGCCACAGCCCATGAAGTTCCATTGTGGGTATTGTGGGAGAGATGGTCACAAGGATGAGTTTTGCTTCAAGAGGAAGCGTGAGGAGAGAATGGCTAGAGAGTGGGCTAACAAGGACAGGTACCACCCCTCTAATGGTGTACCTGAGCCTCGTATGCATATGCCCAGGGCCAAGGTGATTGTGAGGACGGTTCCGGCTTGGGGAGACCGGAAGGCAGCAGGTGGTGCTGCTGGCCGAGCTACACCGGTCAGACCGGTGCACTACACCGGTCAGACTGGTGCAGGTCTGGGCAGACAGCGAGTTGGGTTTCGTGCTCGTGAGGATGCTCGGTTTGGTTCTGGTGGTCGTGGTTCTGGTGGTTGGTCTGGGAAGTTTGCAGGTGGTCAGTTTGCTAGGCGTTCTCCACCTCGTGCTCAATACGGGGGTGGGAGGAGTCGTAGCTTTGAGATGGAAAGGAGGTCCGATCCACGGTTTTCCTTTCGTGGCTTTCGTCCTCCTCCAGCTAGAGAAGGTTGGTTCCCTCGTAGTGGTTACCGAGGTGGTGTTCGTGGTGGTAGCTTTGATAGGCGCGATGATTTGGTTTGTGCTAACCCCACTTTGGAGCAAATGGCTCGGCACTGGTTTTACTCTTTTGGTACTAACCCCAGTGCTGAGTCGTTTGTTCACTCATGTGCTCGCTTTTGAATTTCAGGTGGGAGACTTGAGGAACGTTTGGTTGATTGACTCCGGTTGCTCGAGGCATATGACCGGAGAGAAGGGGTGGTTCTCAAGTCTCGTCCCGGTGGTGTCCAGGACATACATCACCTTTGGGGACAATGGGCGAGGGCGTGTGCTATCAGAAGGTGAGATCAAGGTAAGTGACAAGGTCACACTCACGCGTGTTGCTCTTGTTCAATCGCTGGGGTTCAATTTGCTTTCTGTGTCCCAGTTGTTGGATGAGGGCTTTGAGGTGTTGTTTCGGCCTGGTGGTTCTCGGATTTTAGATTCTCGAGGGGACCTTGTTTGCATGGTCGTTCCCGAGGGTCAAGTGTTCTGAGCTGACTTCTCTCAGTCTTCTGGTGTGGAGCGTTGCTTTTTGGCTGGTTCTTCGAGTGAGTTGTGGAAATGGCATAGGAAGTTGGGTCACTTGAGCTTTGACCTTCTGTCACGCTTGAGTAAACTCAATTTGGTCCGAGGATTGCCACGGTTGAGGTTTGAGAAAGAGTTGGTTTGTGCGCCGTGTAGGCATGCCAAGATGGTAGCCTCTTCTCACCCGCCCCTCACCTATGTGATGACGGAGCGTCCATGCGAGCTGCTCCATATGGACCTTGTTGGCCCAGCTCGTGTGCGATCTGCGGGTGGGAAGTGGTATGTCCTTGTTGTGGTGGACGACTACTCTCGATATGCGTGGGCGTTCTTTCTTGAGGAGAAAGGGGAGACGTTTGGTTTTGTTCGAGATCTTGTCTTGAGGTTAAGAAACGAGAGGCACGGAGATGCCATACGAGCGATCCGCAGTGACAATGGCTCGGAATTCAAAAACTCTCGCTTCGAAACCTTTTGCCATGACTTGGGTCTTGAACACCAGTTTTCGAGTCCGTATACGCCTCCCCAGAATGGCGTGGTGGAAAGGAAAAACAGGACCTTGTGCGAGATGGCTCGGACGATGCTCGACGAGCATAGGACTCCGAGAAGGTTCTGGGCTGAGGCGGTCAATACCGCGTGCTATGTGTCGAACAGGATCTACCTCAGGGTTCATAAGAAGAAAACCTGTTACGAGTTGATGCACGGTCGCACACCCAAGGTGAGTCACTTCCATGTCTTTGGTTCTAAATGCTTCATTCTGAAGAAAGGGAAGAAGTTGGACAAGTTCGAGGCTAGGTCTGTCGATGGCATTTTCTTTGGTTATGCATCTCATTCTAGAGCATTTCGTGTGCTCAATCTTGAAACTAACCAAATCGTGGAGACTTGGGAGGTAACCATCGACGAGACACAGCCACGTAGTCAGCTTATTTTTGAGTGTGCAGGTGACGACGAACTTGGCGAGGAGATCTTTCAGGAGGACGAGCATGAACATGGAGATGATGAAGATGGCGGTGTGGTGCCCGCAGCTGAACATGTACCTACTACTTCGACGACGATCGTGAACGGACCCTCTCCCACACCTACAACGACAAACCCAGATCAAGGCGAAGCTGCTGTTGAGGGGGAGGTAGCATCGAGGCGAGAACCTCCCCGGCGAGTACAAGTGGATCACCCAGCTTCCAGAATCATCAGCGACATGAATGAACGTACTACACGGTCGACGGTTCGGAACAATTCTCATTTCGCTCATGCTGCTTTTGTTGCCACCTTTGAGCCCAAAGACATTGGACACGCGCTATCTGATCATAATTGGGTTAATTCGATGCATGAGGAGTTGGAGAATTTTGAGAGGAACCAAGTTTGGGTGTTGGTTGACCCTCCTCCATGGTGTAAGCCGATTGGGACAAAATGGGTGTGGAAAAATAAAGAGGGAGAGAAAGGAGAAGTGGTGAGGAACAAGTCGAGACTTGTTGCTCAGGGGTACAGTCAGAAAGAGGGGATCGACTACGAGGAGACTTTCGCTCCTGTAGCTCGTTTGGAGGCGATCAGGATCCTTCTAGCCTTTTCCATGGCTAAAGGGTTCAAGTTGTACCAGATGGATGTGAAGAGTGCTTTCCTGAACGATGTGTTGGAGGAAGAGGTGTTTGTGAGGCAACCACCGGGGTTTGAGAGTGAGAAGTACCCCCACCGGGTGTACAAGTTGAGAAAGGCGCTGTATGGGTTGAAGCAGGCGCCTAGAGCTTGGTATGGTAGGTTGAGGGGGTTCCTGTTTGAGAGAGGGTTTGAGATGGGAAAGGTCGATCAGACCTTGTTTCTCCTCAGGTAGGGCAGAGATATCCTGATTGTGTAGGTATACGTGGATGATATTGTCTTTGGTGGCTCGTCTAACTCTCTTGTTGCAAGGTTTGCAGAAGACATGAGCAGGGAATTCGAGATGAGTATGATGGGTGAATTGCAGTTCTTCCTCGGGCTACAAATCAAGCAATCAAAGGAAGGAACATTTGTGCACCAAGCTAAGTACACCAAGGACATTGTGAGGAAGTTCAAGATAGAGGACTCCAAGGCCATGGCGACGCCTATGAGTATGACTACAGCTCTTGATGCGGACGAGGAAGGTGAACACGTGGACCAGAAGGAGTACCGGAGCATGATCGGGTCACTCCTCTACTTGACGACGACGAGGCCGGACATCCAATTCTCGGTATGTCTGTGCGCTCGTTTTCAAGCGTCTCCGAGGACTTCGCATCGGCAAGCAGTCAAGCGCATTTTCAGGTATTTGCGACACACTCCCGACTTTGGCCTTTGGTACTCTTCGTCTTCTTCTTTAGCGCTTCATGGATTTTCAAACGCGGATTTTGCCGGGTGTCGGTTGGATAGGAAGTCCACTTCTGGGACTTGCCAGTTCTTGGGTTCTTCTTTGGTGTCTTGGTCTTCCCGCAAACAATCGAGTGTTGCTCAGTCCACTACCGAGGCAAAGTATGTGGCTGCAGCTAGTTGTTGCTCTCAGCTCCTTTGGATCACATACACCATGAGTGACTTTGGTGAGGAGTATACCCATGTCCCACTTCAATGTGATAGCACCAGTGCCATATGCGTTGCAAAGAACCCAGTGCTCCATTCCAAAACCAAGCACATAGAAGTGAGGTATCATTTTCTGAGAGACAACGTAGAGAAAGGAAAAATCGCTTTGATCCATGTACCCACACATGACCAACTAGCCGATATTTTCACCAAACCCCTAGATCAAGCAACTTTCACTCGTTTGCGGGGGGAGATTGGTGTTTGTTTGATTTCTTGAGTTGGCGTGTGGGAGCTCCTTTGTAGCATATGTATAGCTTCCCTTTGTGCATTTCTTGCATCTGGCATGGCATATGTAACATGATGTATAGGCATCTTTGTATCTTAGGTTGCATGCATTTTGTATCATATGCATTGTTTAGGAAAGGCTTCTCCTATATACATTGTTCACCATGGAATGATATGTATGTCTTTATGAGCTAGTCTGGTAAGCTATGGTTAGTTTTGGCTTAGCTCTTGATAATCTTGGTTTATATCCATGGTTGATGGCTATGTTTTTGAAAAATTTCATATGTATGCTCTCTTGTGAGTAAATACCTTTACATGATCTTGACATGTTTTTGTGGCTTGGCTATGCTTAATTTGTGGTTGGATAGCTTATTTTGATCATATGGGGCCAAAGGCTCATTTGCCATCATGAATGTTTAGCCCCCATGCTTCATCTTGTGGAGGGGCATAAGTTCCTTTTTGTCGCAAAGACATTTCATGTACCAATTATAAATCTGAAAATGAAATGTAAATTGCTTGCAAAATGTGCTCCCATGTCATATGTGCTTAATTTACTTGCTTTTGGGTGCTAAACCGTTGCATGTTGCTTACCAATGAGAAGTCTCATACATAGAAGTAAGCACATGGCTCGGTATGCTTTGACATGACATGAGGTGCTTGTGGGTGTTTATGATGGTCTTATGCTTAGAATGGTTGTCCTAGCATGAAGTTTGTGTGGCTTTGCCATTTTGACATGTTTTGCTCATGTTTAGGACTTTGCTCATGAGAGGGTGATTTTTCGCAAAATTGCTCAATTCTATCTTAGCTTCGCCCAATGGTTGTGAAACTTGGTGATCATGAAGTTGATGTCATTACGAAGCTATAGAGTATCTAACTTGCTCATTTGGACATGTGTAGCATCCTTTGTTGAATTTTGTCTATTTGAGAAGCTCTAAGTTGCATTTTTTGCATTTTTGGCTTGATTCATGCATTGTCAACAAGGGGGAGAAGGTTGAGCATGTTTTGGCTTGCTGCATGCATTTAGAAGGTTTCCAAGTGGTTTCGAGCTAGTTTTGACCTCGTGCAGTTCCCAGTTTTTCCCAGGTGGCCATCGGCCTGACCGGTGAGGTACACCGGTCTGAGCGGTGTGAGGTTCAGGTGCTGGACGATCTAGCACACCGGTCTGACCGGTGTGGTTGACCGGTCTGACCGGTCAGAGAAAAGCTGAAGCAGCTGCTCTGTTTTGCGAGGTGGTTTGCATGCATTCGTCCACGGGGAGTTGCATTGGTTCAGGGGGAGCATGCATGTGTGCAGGGGGAGCTCTTTGTGGTTTTCGAGCTTTGGATTGTTGGCTTGTCCTCTTTGTTTGAGCATGGTTTTGTCTCGGATGTGTCGAGCCGTTGCCCTTGCCTAAGGGGTCCGAGACTTGTCTTCTTCAAGTGATCTTGCTCTTTGCCTTTTCTTTGGCTTTCGATCGCTTGTTGGAGTTTCTTTTAGTCGTTTCTTTTCTTTTCCTTTTCTCTTGGTTACCAAAACATGTGTGTTGTCAATGCACTCATCAAGGGGGGAGATTGAGAGCCAGGTGTGGTTCGAGGACCGGTGGATGGTCGCTTCCTGGTGTGATGAGTGATTGACAACGTGGTGTGGACTGATTCTTGGCTAAGTATTGCAGGTGCAGGTTGCGGCTTGACTGGTGTTGGTGCAGGTGAAGAACAAGCGCGAAAGGTCGTTGCCGGTGAGGCCTCCAGGTGTGGAGAAGACAAGTAGGCTTGGTTCAAGGGACCCGATGGCCAGCGGGGTCAAGTGCGGGCCGCATGGTGGCAAGAACGGCAAGATGAAGTCATGGACGGTTTCTTGGTCGAGCCTCAAAACCAAGGTCGAGCCGGGACTACGTGGGAGCTGAGTCATGAGTGGTGATTGGCGGAGGCTACACCGAGTTCGCGGGGTTTCCGGTGGTTCACCAGAAAACCACTGGGTTCCTTGGTTGATCCACAAAGCCAAGATCGAAGAACCGAAGACGGAGGTGCAGCAGCTCCAGACCGGTCTGACCGGTGGGTCTGACTGGTCTGACCGGTGGGTACTGGTCTGACCGGTGAGGAGCACCGGTCTGACCGGTGTGCGACGACGCAGTCCGGAATCTTCGAAGCGGAGGACACGCGTCGGGATCGCAAGGCTTGCGTTGAGGCTAAGCAAGTTTGCGGTCGCTGGGCATCCGTCCGATGGTGCGAAGACAAAGACTTCCAAATTTGCCCTTGAGGGGCATGTATCCCTAGTTAGCTAGTAAGGGTATTTTAGTCTTTCGGTTGCCTCCATATAACCCAAGGGGTGAGAGGATGGCAGCTATCTCTTTGAACCCTAGCTCATTTGGTTTTCCTATTTTCCTTCCTATTTTCCTTAGGATTTTCTTAGGACTAGCTTGAGAGCTTCATGGTGAGATCTTGTGAGAGGGAAGGATGATCGGGCGGCAAGCTAGACCTTGTATGAACCTCTTTGGTATGTATAGATGATTCGGCGTGGTTCCTCAAGGCTTGGATGTGTCTTTCTCGTTTCTCCTTTTTGGTGATTTTCGGAGCCCTTTCTTGGCGATTTTCTTGGAGCGATTTCGAGGCCTTTCTCTTTGGGATTTGGTGGGGGATGTATGCATGAACCCTTCGTGGTTCTTTTCCCTTTGATTCCCCTCCCAAATCTGTGAGCAAAGGGGCTCGATTTTGGAGTTTTCGTGACTTTAGGGTTAGAGGCGTTCTTGGTGGGATTTCTTCGATTCCTCTTGATTTAGCAAGTTTTGGTGGACCAAATCTTGGCTATGGAGTGCCCATGAGGTGTTCCTACTACCCCCAAAGTCTTGCACAAATCCGTGGAGCGATTCGGGAGATCGGGAGTTGGATTTGGGGGAGTTGACCCGCGGGTGCTGTTCATCCCCGAGCGGCCCAGCCTGACCGGTCTGACCGGTGCTGCTCACCGGTCTGACCGGTGCAGAGGCTCTGTGGGTTTTGCCTCGGGTGAACGTTCTGGTGAGTTTGTTGTAGTCCCGTGTTGCTGCTGTTTCGAGTTTGGGTCAGTTTGGAGCTCGGTAGGCCTGTTTGGTGGATTTGCGGTTTCCTGGCTTGAACCGGTCTGACCGGTGAGCTACATCGGCCTGACCGGTGTAGGGGCCTTCTGTGGAAGTTTCCAGTTTTTCCCAGCAGGGACCGGTCTGACCGGTGCTGCTCACCGGCCTGACCGGTGTAGGTCAGTGGTGCTCGAGTTGGTGTTCCGCTGCGTTCTCGAGTCCGTGAAGGTGGTTGTTGGTTCCTAGGACCAGTAGCACTCCAGTGGCTGCGTGGTCTTGGCCAACTTGGGTAGTTGAGTCGGAGACGTGATTTGGAAGCCGTGTTCGTCTTGTTGGAGTTCTCATCTCCTTCGAGAAGAATTTTTATCGGCTCCCATTCACTCCTCCCCTCTCTGGTTCGCCTAATCGGTCCTTCAGGTTGCAAATCCGCGTCTCTTTTGATGTAATCTGTGTGTGTGATTTCGCATCTCTTGCCCATAACAAAGGCAACGTGGGTTGGCTAATCCTCGTCTCTTTTATATTAACGCCCGTTACTGATGATAATAATGTCAGCAGCCCTGCAACATACTTACTGAACTGAAGCAGAATATAAACAGAATATATACAGTGTCTTAGGCAGAATATATTACAAAAAGTATTCAAATTCCACCGCATCCTATATATTACAAAACGGATTCCATTTCCACCAATAGACACATCCTGCATTACAAAAATGATTCAGCAGAAATCAGACTTGCTTTTTCTTCCTTGATTTCTATATATAGATTTTTTCACTATGGTCGCTTCGCAAGTATGGCGTTTTGTTAGTTCCCAAGAGTTGGGGCTTGTATGAAGTGTCAAAGGATGGAATTTCGTCAAACTGGTTGTATTCCTCCTCAACAACATTTTCAACCCCAACAATCCTTTTTTTTCAGGCAGAACCACAGACCAGTTCTTCTTTGCAAGGTCAGGTACATAGAACACTTGCTCAACAACATTGGTGAAGACAAACGGTTCGTTTTTGTAACCAAAGACCCGGAGATCAACACTAACATAACCATATTTGTCCTTACTCATAGCTCTCTTCCCATTGGTGACCCATGTACACCGAACACAAGGCTACCTTCAATCCTATATAATCAAGCTCCCATATCTCCTCTATTTGACCATAATATGTGTATGTCTCCATGTCATCGTCATCATCATCATCACTCTCGTCGACGACGGCCCGTACACGCACACCACTATTTTGATAGACGCTCTTTTTATCCTGGGCCATTGTGTAGAACGTGTATCCATTGATATCCATTGCTTGGTATTTTGTAATAGTGAACAATGGCCCTGCTGCTAGATTCCTTATCTCGTCGATTATTACAGCATTGCTGCATGTCTCGACATAATCTCGGAGCCACCTGCTGAAACCTTGCATGTGCATCTTTGCAAGCCAAGCCCTACCATGGTCAGGGTTGTCTTGATGTAGTTGTCGCTTGTGCTCATTGGCAAACGGTGTAATTAGGTGCAGCTGTTGTATCACGGTGAAATGAGCCTTTTGGAAGGCATCTGGTTCCGGAGTGACTAACTTTTTCCCTAGGGTCCCAACACCTGAAACCTACCTTCATGCCATGAGCAAGGCACACCAATGGGGTTTTGGGGGTCCATATGACCCATGGCCCACTCCACAGCTTCGATGGTCTCGTAGCCACGAACAATGGCTCCCTCCGGAAATAACCGGTTATGTACCAATGATTTCAGGAATCCAAAGAACCTCTCATATGGAAACATCTGATGAAGGTAAGATGGTCCAAGGTACTAGATCTCCCTCGCGAGGTGTGATGTTAGATGCAGCATGAGATCAAAGAATGTTGGTGGGAAGGTAGCTTCAACCAGGCATAGGGTCTCGAAATGCCTCCTCCCTAAGTACAATAGTTTTTCCTCATCAATCATCTTCTGTTCTATTGCATTGAAGAATAAACACAAGCTCGTGACCGTGTTGCGAACCAATTCTGTCTTGATACCTCTAAGTGCAACAGGAAGAAGAGCTATCATCAACACATGGCAATTATGAGATTTCGTCAAGTTGAAATTCATTTTCATGTCCTGCACGGACACTAGCCTCTTGAAGTTTGATGAGTAGCCTGAAGGTACTTTCAAATCATGCAAAAACTGACAGAATTCATTTCTCTCTGCCTTTGACAAGGTGGTTGCAGCAACGAGAATGTCCGTCCCCATCTCTGTTTCCTCTATATAGAGCTCCGGCCTAATGCCCAGATCTTTAAGAGCCTCCCTTGCATTTTACGATCTTTTCCTTTGGACTTCTGTTGTAGCAATGTTCCACAAGTAGCTTCACACGCATTCTTCTTGACGTGCATGTTGTCAATCGAATGACGCACATCCAACATCGGCTAATACTCTAGCTCCCATAGAATTGATTTCTTGTTCCACAATCCTTCTTCTTCTTCTTCACCATCTCGTTTCTTTCTTTTACCAAGGGTTTTTTCCAGTCAGTTTGGGTAACTCCTCGATAGTTTTGACGTCCTTGACTTTCAAGTGGACCAGATCTCCAGTCACATGCAACGGTGCCTCTCGATCCTTCTTTCCCCATTAAACTGACAATTCATGGCCCGATATGCATGTTTCTTGCCGAGGAAACGATGGTGCCCCATAAATACGAATTTCTTTGAATGTCTTAGCCACGCTGCGCAAGTATCTTCCAAGCAGTGTGGGCAAGCTGCACCTTTCCTTTTACTCTAGCCAGAGAGGTTGTGATGAGCCGGGTTGTCGTTGATGGTGGTGAACAACATGGAGCGCATTGTGAACTCCTCACGCTTGAACTCATCCCAAACCTCCTTCACACCAGGCCTCCACAGTATCTTCAAATCATCAGCTAGTTGCCTCAAGTAGACATCAATATGGTCGCCAGGTTGCTTTGGCCTAGAGACCAATATTGTCAGCATCATATATTTCTGTTTCTTCCATAGCCAGGGTTGTCAGAGGTTTAGGTCTGAGCAGTCCACAGGGGGGTTAACCCCGGTGGTTTATTTGTTCGGCGGGGAGATCGAGAGCTAAGAACGTGATGGTTATGCTAGCGTAGCACACGGAAATCACAGCGAGACACAAGGGACAAGGCAATTTTATACTGGTTCAGGCCTTCGGAGAGTAAAACCCTACGTCCAGTTCTTCGGTTTGTATTGATTTGATCGTGGTTTTCCCCCAGGAGGGCGCCCTTGCCCGCCTTATATTGGCTGACGGACAAGGTCGGTGGACTGGAGTCCAAGTCAGTTACAACAGGGAAACCTATCTCTAGTCAGTTTACATCATGGAAGGCTTATCCGAGCTACCTTAATCCATTTGGACTGCCTTGGCTTGCACGCCAAGCTGTCTTCTCGTCTTCGGGCCCACATGTCAGGTCGGGTAGGCCTACTGACAGGTCGGCGGGTCTTCTGGTAGGCCAGACCCACCTGTCGGGGATGGCCATGAGCCTGGTCGGTGGGGACCCAGGGGTACCCATGTCTCACAAGGGTGGAAGGTTGTACAATGACAGCACGACAGGTCAGGTGCTATGTGTTGAGCTCTGGTTACCGAATGGGTTCACACCATCTATGCTCATAGCAAACCGTATGCTCCTTATGTCTTCGTTAAACCACTTAAAGTGGTTATTAATGTTACCCCATTGTGCTGCATCTACGGGGTGCCTAAACTTGTCAAATTCCTTCTTTCGGCCTTCCTCATGCCAACGCAAGAGTTGGGTCTCCTTTCGTGTTGCGAACCATCTTCTCAGCCGAGGAATGATCCAAAGATACCATACCACCCTCACAGGAGCCCCTCTGTTAGCCTTTTTCTTCTTGCCTCTGATCTCCACGGGTTCGTTCTCGTCATCAGCATTATTATCATCTCCACCATCCTTTTTCCTCTTGTACCGATCGCAGCCACACTTGGGGCACTTGTCAAGGTCTACATAATCTCCACGGAACAATAGACAATTGTTCTTGCAGACATGGATTTTTTCAACCTCTATTCCCAGAGGACAGTTTATCTTCTTCGCCTCATAGACAGACTGGGTTATTTGGTTTCCTTCAGGTAGCATGTCTCTAAGCACATCCAATAGATGTTTGAAACTTTTGTGCTCCAACCATGATCTGCCTTAAGCTGCAGAAGTTTTAGATCACCAGAAAGGCGAGAGTACTTCTGGCAATCAGGATAGAGGGGTTTCTTTGAATCTTCAATAAACTGCTTCAGCCTCGCTAATTCAGAAGGTGTGTACACTCGTTGAAACTCAACATCCCGCAACATTTGATCAACACCGTGTAGTTTCCCGCAACATTTGATCAACACTGTGCACGCGTTGCAACACCTCACCATCATCAAAGCCCCTAACTCTTGATCAGTGATATCCTCAAGCCTCATCACATTGGGTGGGAATGGTTCATTTTGCTCAAAAACTCCACCTTCATCAAGGTCTTCACCGTGGTCGGTAGCATGGTGTCGCACTTCACCTTCATTTAGGCAACCTGCTTTGAGTTCATTAAGGCCTTCCTCACCATGTTTATTCCAACACGTGTAATTTTTTGAGAAACCACGTGTGACCAAATAATGAAAAATGATTTCCTGTTGTCCGAATTTCTTCTGGTTGAGACAATCTATACAGGGGCAAAGCATTGCCTGAACACCATGGTTTCTCATATCCGCTCTGCTTGATTTAGAAAACCATTGACCCCGCTTAAGAAATTCTCCCAATCTTCTTAGGGTTGTCTGTACATCCAAGCCCGAGCAGCAGCCGGCATCTGCAATTTCCATACACCAAATGAGCATAATTCATCACACAAAAAAACTGATAACCATAAGAGGATTAGGACAGCTGAAGAATTTCAATAAAAGGGGGCAAAATCCACCTTGACGAGGACTTTCTATGAGGCGAGCGCGACCGAGGAGGAGGATCGGAGGCAACGTCGCGGCCACGGCGACAGCACGGAGGTCGGCACCGAGCCCGAGGGGGAGGGGACACGGAGGCGTCTGCTTTGGATGATGCCGCAGTCGACGTCCGATGGCTCCTTCCGCCGTCGTGCACGCGGCCGGCCGGCCTCCTGCAGCGCTGGCTTTCCGAGGAGAGAGAGTGCGATCCTCAGAGCGCGCGCAGCTGGTGGTGGCGAACGGGGCAGGCTGGCGGGGACTTCTAAGGAGAGAGAGCGAGTGACCTTCTGAGGAGGGAGAGCGAGTGTTGTTGTCGGAACAGGAGTGGCCTTCTGAGGAGAGAGAGCGAGTGATGTCGGAAGGAGAAGACAAAGACACACAATAACAACGCGCGTCTCTGATGTGAGAAACAAGGCGACCCTGGGTGGAAATCAAAGGAGACGAGTCCTAAGAAACGAGCGTATCCAATTGGGTCGCCATCAAAGGAGACGCATCCTAACAAACTTGCATCTCCAATACGAAAGTTATTGGTAACAGACTTTAAAACCAGTTACCAATACGGCAGCGATCAATAACGGACTTAAAGAGCCTGTTAACGATAGGGCATTGATTGGTAATGGATTTCACGAGCCCGTTACCGATAGGTTTAACTTTTGTAACGGACTCGCTTTAACGTCCGTTACAACGAATTTATGTAACGGGCATTTAAGAAGCCCATTACCAGAAGTCCTCATTGGTAACGGGCATTGTGGAGGCAAACCCCGGGGTCGGCTTGCCGCGCTTATGGGTAACGGGCGCCAAACAACAACCGTTACTGATGTAGGTGCATGTAGCGGGTGTTAAGGGCCCGTTACAAATGTTGCGTGATCTATTTGGGGTTTTCCCGAAGTGCAAATGGTGATCAAAATATTGCGTGTGTTCGGTTCTCAGGGGTGATTTTTTTCATGAGAATCTTACATGCATGAAGTCCTAAATGAAATCTATTTAAAAAAAATTCTTTTACAGATGAGTGCAACTTTGCGCGATGAATATAACAACTCTAATTAATTCATGATTTGCTACTGTAATCATCTTTTAATCATGCAGTCAAAAGCTTCATCATATTAGTCTCATGATTTAACCAGGGTTATAAATGTAGTTTCATTACACGATTACCTACACTGCGAACTATTCCCTCGGTCCCAAAAAAGTGTCGCAGTTGGTTTGCGTGCCTCAAGTTTAACCAGATTAGTAGAAAAAACGTGCAACTTTTGTGTCTCGAAATAATTTTATGAAAAACTAGATTCAAATATCTATTTAATGATATTAATTTAGTATTATAAATATTAATATATATTTTTTATATACTTAGTCAAAGTTGTTTCTCGGGAAGCGAAAACAACACTTATTCTGGGACGAAGGGAGTAGGTAACTGTGGCATAGGAGTTTCATAGTGATGACCCTCCTCTCACATATCATGAAACTCTCTCTTCTCTCTCCTCATAAATATTTTACCACATAAGCAAAATTGGTGATGTGACATGATAATTAATATCCATGAAACTCACTTTGAGACTGACCTAATTAGCAGTCAAAGAGTGGAGTACAAATTTTTTCCACCTCCAACCAAACACTGATATTAACTTGTTAGTAAACTGGCATGGCTAAGTTTTTGCAAACATAATTGGTTTCCTGGCTAACTTTAGCCTGGCTAGAATCTGGAGCCAGGCTAGCCCAAGCCTATGTAATACAATGCAATTTGCTCGTGTTTGGCTAGGTGGTTAAAGATAGCTTGTTTTACTTAGCTCATATTTGGTTGGTTGCACAACAGAATAGGATAATTGTGTATTTCATACAGGTGGAGTTACCGTCGTCGTCTCTCCCCCTTCTATCCTCTCCCGCCACCAGCCTCCTCCGTGCTCCTCCGCCTCAACCCCCCTGCTGTTGCTGCCCATCGAGTCGTCGCGTCCTCGTCCCTAGACCTCGCCCGCGCTGCCGCCAAGCTTGCGCACTCGACCGACTCCATCCCTACATCCAGCTCCCGCACATGTCACTGTCGTCATCCGTGGGCGAGGTCCTTTGAGGTCAGCGCTGTCGAATTGAGGTTCGCACCACCGAATTGAGGCTTGACACCGTCTAATCAAGGTACGGTGTTGTCGAATCGAAGCCGACCGAAGTGGAGGCGAGCTGTGCCGAAGGGTCGCCGGTCGGCTGTGCGGGTGAGCTCTGGTGCGTGGGCCGCAGCCGCCGTCGGCCGGAGTGGGCGAGCTTTGTCGGAGGGTCGCCGACCAGTTGTGCGGGCGAGCTCCGGTGCGCAGGGCCGCCACTGCCGGCTGTGCGGGTCGCCATCAGGTGGTGGTGGACGAAAAAGGTGAGAGGAAGCAAGGTCGGATATAGGCTAGAGGGCACCTTTTGCACATACTGCCAAACATCAGTGGGCTGCATTCCATAAGTCTGAATAAGGTCTATGCAGGCTGTCAATTACCCCTCAGAGCATCTCCAGGAGTGCCTAATTTTTTCCTCCTAAAAACATGAAGTTTTACTATTTCTAAAAAGTATTGGAAAGAATAAAAAAATCATGTCCAAGACTCCCAAATAATCAACTCATAAAATATAGAAGACAATTTTACATCAGGAGTCCTATACTATTTCTAAATTATCCTAACTGCTTTTATATATTCTTTGTATCTTCTACATTTACATTAGGAACCCTCATCTACTTTTTAATCTTTTTGAGCCCTTTCACCTTTAGATTAGTCACGAACTCGCATGCGTGTGAATGAGGCTCTGCCCTTCCACCTTTAGATTAGTCACGAACTCGCATACGTCTGAATGAGGTTGTTTTTCGGAAATCCTAATATCTCATGAGGATGTATTATGAGTCGTTGGAGATGCACTTAGGGCGTGTTTGGCACAGCTCCACGCAACTCCAGATCCGAAAAACCAACTCCACTCCAAGTTTTTCCTGCCAAACACACCCAGCTTCAGCAGCTCCACCGCAGATCTGCTCAAAAAAAGGTGGAGCAGGCCCCAAATCTATGGATTTGGTGGAGTACCTCAAGGGGTGCTCCACCAACTCCAAGTTTCCTGGAGTTGAGAGAAAATTACCCACCACTGCCACTGGTAAGTGAAAAAATGGTTCATTTATTTTTCTGTCCTGTTCTCCCGTCGCTCCCCTTCTCCTCGTCGAGACCCGTCGATCCCCTTCTCCCCGGCGGCAAGGCCGTGAGGGCCTGCCTGTCCCGGCAGAGGTGCGGCCGCGCCCGCCTGCCCTAGCGGCGAGGACGCCCGCGCCTGCCTGCCCCGGCGGAGGCGAGGCTGCGCCCGCCTTCCCCGGTGGCGAGGCCGCCCGCGCCTGCCCCAGTGGCCGCGAGGGCCTGCCCTGGCGGCCGCGCTGTGCCCACTGTCCCGACGGCGTGGCCGGAATCGAGCTACATCGGCAGAAATCAAAGGAGGAAGAAGATGATTTTTTTCCTTGTTCTGCTGACATATGGGCCCTAGGTGTCATAGGGATGGTGAGGAATCCGGAGCTGTACCAAACGTTTTCGGAGATCTCAGATCCACGGTGGAGAAGTGTGAATTTGCAGCTCCAGAGCTATTTTTTCAGAGCTGGTGCTCTCCCAAACACGCCCTTGTATCTTACCCGCTCCAATCAAAATATCCGCCATGCCTACGTATCCACTGACCCGTGACCCACCTTCTTTAGTACTGCTGTAATTTTGAAAATGAACACGCAAATACCCATCAAAAGTAAGTAAATATATCCGAAACATATAAAATGCAGTTAATCCTGCAGTAAAAGAGGCTATTATTCCAAAAAAAGGTGAATACAACCAGCTATTACTAAGGATTTCATCTTTGGACCAGAAGCAAGCAAGAGGTGGAATACCACAAAGAGAAAGTGTACCGCATAAAAAAGTAGTTCTTGTAATTGGAACGTATTTTCTTAAACCATCCATAAGAACCATATTTTGACTTTTATCTGGTGAATATCCAACAAGAGGTTCCATTGAATGAATAACGGATGCGGATCCTAAGAACAATAAAGCTTTCGAATAAGCATGAGTGATCAAATGGAATAAAGCAGCTTCATAAGAACCTATACCGAGACCTAACATCATATAACCCAATTGAGACATTGTAGAATAGGCTAAGCTTCTTTTAATGTCTCTCTGAGCAAGAGCTAAAGTGGCTCCTAAGAAGAGCGTTATTGTACCTACTAAAGAAATAAAACTCATTATCCAGGGTAGGGATATGAAAAGAGGAAGAAGTCGAGCTATAAGAAAAATCGCCGTAGCAACTAGCTTTGCATCGAATTAAACCACATGCTCCACCGCTTGTGCGGGCCCCCGTCAATTCCTTTGAGTTTCATTCTTGCGAACGTACTCCCCAGGCGGGATACTTAACGCGTTAGCTACAGCACTGCACGGGTCGAGTCGCACAGCACCTAGTATCCATCGTTTACGGCTAGGACTACTGGGGTCTCTAATCCCATTTGCTCCCCTAGCTTTCATCTCTCAGTGTCAGTGTCGGCCCAGCAGAGTGCTTTCACCGTTGGTGTTCTTTCCGATCTCAATGCATTTCACCGCTCCAC